>OY977947.1:15105962-25105962 GCA_963854355.1 Epinotia brunnichana
GGAGCTCGGTCGCCCAGGGACTATTGATTAAACATTATCATTCCTTGATATTTGATTTTGTGAAGATCATGGGTTAATTTACGCTAGCCAAATTCATTCAGTTGAGATGTACTTACGGGTAATTTGTATTGGTTTTTTTCGGTTTGCACTTGAGTGTAGTATTGACAATCTATACTATATATTATCTTCTTTTTACAAGCTTTATATTAACTTGCACTGTTTGTATGTATGTAAAGTAAATATGTAAGTATGTAAGTTGTCCGTCAAAATTTGCAATCCATTTTTCAGTCACTTTCCGTTATCCAATTGAGCTGAAATTTTGCAAGCATTTGTATATCGCATGACAATACAATATTATGATGAATTTGAGCTGATAAAACGACCAACCCCATCGAGTTTGGGCTCGTTAGAATCGTCTCAATGAGTAGTTGATGATGATGATGGTATGCAAAAAAGTACAGTCGGCAATAAAAGCTTGTACCATAAATGAATTTTTTGACAGAAACTTTTATATATCTACTTACATGAATCGAAAAAATCTTTTTTTCATAACAAAGAGTAAAGTGGAAAGATCTTTACATTAATGATACCTACGTTAAGTTAGAAGGTGACTTCATTTTACTACGATACATCTTAGGTACCTAAATGTGATTTACATGCCAAAGTGCCTCAGTCATTGACTGTTTAAATAATACTTGAGTAGAAGCACGTAGGTACACAGTAAATAAATACTTCACTGACGCAGTAAATAAACGCAGAGATTTTATCGATAGAAGATACTGACCAGTGTCTCAGGATTTAGCTTTCAGAAGGTCAAGCAACTAATAGATAGTAGGTAGCAGTGGCGGAGCGCCCATACAAGCCGATTACCACCGGCTTCCTCACTTAGGTCTTGGTTTTAGGACGGCGAATAAGACAAAAATATAACTTAAAAATACGTGGTAAACTGACACTGGCAATGATATTGACAGCTGCAGTAGCTATATTTGTCATTGCCAGGGTCAGATATATAAATATTTTTGTAATATGTGACGGATCAAGGAACGTGTCTCATTCGCCGTCCTAAACCCAAAACTTAAGTGAAAAATTATTTATATTTTTCAATTGACGCAGCTGAAAAGTCCGCAACCTTTTTCAGGTGCTAAGGAAGGTTATTCCTATCACCAAAAAATAATAATCAGGCACTTCTAAAATTTTTATCCATTCCCCATTCGGCCAACTCAAGTTAGACACGTGTTAGGGCACAGCCGTTTTGAAGTACAGCGTTGTCTTGTGTGGAAATAGAAATGCAGTATAATACTGCATTTCTATTTCCACACAAGACAACGCTGTACTTCAAAACGGCTGTGCCCTAACTCGTAATCATAAAGAAGAAACTTATTAGGTACGGGCCGGTGTAACCAAGATAAACTGTTAATAACAAGTAATCTATAAATAAGCCGCTAATCAGGCTCCATTCTTTCACTTCATGACTCAGACTGGCGGATCAAGATAGTATGAGTAAGATTTCATTGCACTGATTAGGTATTAGAACCTCAGTGAAACGTAAGCTCTGTATTGTTAGTCGCATATAAACGGCTTGCAGCTGATTTAAATCTTAATACACGTGACTTAATAGTTTAAATGCGTTGAAAAAGTCACAAAGGACAGATAAAAATAAATACCATCGGGTGATCTACCACCTATAATGGCTATAGTTATGCGCAGAATGGGAGTATCTCAGTTAGTCATTTAGTTTAATCTAATGCCTTTATTCCCGATGGTAGGTACAACTAGCAGGTTATAGGTTATAGCTCTTATCAAATTGGTTTGGGTGACACCTATCATTTAGCTATCATCCCAGAATAATGTATAACCTTAAAATAAGAATTACATGGGGAAGCTATACGCGTCGAAAGGGACTGAAAGGATCCCGTAGCTAAATTGAGAATTTGTTTTATGACGAGAGTAAGAATACTTCGAATGGCTGACGGGGTATCAGAGACAACCTACTTAATTTGGGCGGTTAATTGTTTCCTCGTCGTGCCGATTGTGGCAAACAAGAAAATGTGAAATTCATTATCTCTATCAAAGTTATTGAGATTTGTTTTAGTATACGACCATTTCGCTCGGATGTAGTGTTATTATTGGCGTGTCGTGTCGTGTCAAATCTAGTTAGTCTGAGTTTAAAACCGTAAAGTAGGTTTAAAACCTTACCGCTAAAGTAGGTTAATGTTCTTATAATAAAATATACAGCCTGTATGTTTAATATTACCTCAAATTTTAACCATACGTAGTTTTTAGTACTATGAACCGATATTGTAAGAAAATTGTATGTTAGTCTTAACTACCAAAACGTAATTATTTTTTGAAAATTTATCGAGCAGCAATGTAATGCTTACACTCATTTGACACATGGAAGAAGCGGGTTACTTGTGACAGTTGTGACGTCACATCAGTAAGACAATGTAGTGAAACATTGCGTGCAGAACTATTTTGTATGGAAAAAAAAAGTTAGTAGTTAAGAAAAAAAATCTTGCAATATCGGTTCATAGCCCTAACACCTACATCTGGTTACAATTTGAGGTAATATTAAAAATACACGCTGTATATGCCACCGTACCGTACCCAAGCAATTTCATTAGGTTAGATGTGTTTAATAACTCACCTGATTAGTGTCTAAGGAAAAATGCATGGGTTAAAATAGACAAAATCAGCGAGACGTTATATTTCATTTGACCAAAAGTTATCTAGGTCTAAAGAGAGAAAAGGAAGACCGCGCGAATTGGTATCTTCTCAGAGCATAGAATACTAGAGAGAGGACAAGCCGCCGGCGGCCGTGTCGCAGCTGTATGCTCAATGGGCATACTCTGCCATACTGTGCACGCGTGCTGATCGCAGAGAATATTACGTTTTTTTCCCAAAATGCCCGATATGATGCGCGTTTATTGTCAAATAAGCGTGTAGGTATACAAGTGTGTGTGTTTTAGATGTGTGCGTGCTTTGTCTTGTCAATTACTTGGGCGTTGTGTGGGTTAATGTACTTGCGACAGGCTCACTCTATACAAATCGGCCGCCATGTCCGATCTCCTTATATTCATACATCTGTGGGTATCTTAGTAGAATGTCTAGATTGTGCCCAGTCTTTCATTTTGACTCTGAATACAATACATTCTGCATTAGCTTATGGCCAATTTCAATATCGGCCTAGATATATCGCAAGGAGAGGTGATTAGTCAGAGCCCTTGACTCAGAGGCACGTTTCCGTCGAAGTATATTGATAAGTAGTCCAATGTGACAAACTAGGTTGGTACAGTCAGCACCAGCGGCGCTACCACGAACTTCGAATCTCGAACTTCGAATATCTCCGTCTCTATCGCACTTATAGTTTATGGTACTCGAGCGACAGAGACGGCGATATACGAAGTTCGAAGTTCGTGGTAGCGCCGCTGAATATCTACGCGGATAAATTTCTCAGAATTACTTATTAACCTAACCTGAACTCTTCAGGGTTTTTGAATAGAAACCTATACCAATGGGTTTGATGAAGCACATGGGCTCCCAGCTCCCAATGACCTTCGATCTGTTACCGTCCGTTTTTTCTTGTTTTTTTGGCTTACCGTATTAACAACAACGAGGTTAACCGAAATTGTATCCCATATTTAATTCAAAACTCAAAGTTTTTGAGATATATGGCACTAAACTTTAGCAGTTTTAGGCCAAAAAACCAGTTTTTTGGACGTAAATTTTTTAAAATGAGTTAAAAATAAAAAACTCTCTTGGGTTGTTAGAAACGTCAAAAAGGAACAGTTACATGTAAATTTCATATATAAAAGTGCATAAACAACATACTAATATCGAAAACAGATCTTTCTTGGACCATGTTTGAATAAATCATAAAAAAATAAATATACATTTTTTTCCAAAAAACTCTCTAGCAAAAGTAGATAAAGTATTGAAGAACCGATTAACGTTTGTGGCATAAATATATCTATTGTAATGACGGAGGAATATCAACTCAAAACTCATCGAAACTAGTAAAAAAGCGCGTGGACCCCCTTAAGTCGTATTTTTTTGCTATATACAAATTTTAAAACTTAACTTACTTAAGGCGCTATAGTATCATGGTCTTCTCTCCCTCTCGCTGAGCATAAGCGTGAGCGAGATAGAAGTGCGTGTTTGGAAGCGCGGATATCAAGTTTTTTAATTTTAATTTTTTGTGAGTTTAAATAAATAGAAAAGTAATCACTAAGTTCCCTCAAACATGATATTGCCGATTTTTAGAACCAATGTTAATATGTTTAGCTATTGTGCATAATTTGCTACGAATGTTTTAAGTGAATTTTAATATGTTTTAGACCTATGTTCGATATTTTTTTCTATCGAGCGAAAATTGCTTAATCGTGTTTCGAATCACTGATTTCCCTGCAGAAAAGCCTCAAGATTACTATTCGTATTTTTTTGAAACCATATTATTATAAACAGACGCATTATATTGTTTCAAAAACTATGTTCGCTTCACTTCGCTGAACCTATAGCGCCTTAAATTAAATACGAGAGTATTAACGGTAATGTAGTCAAGTAAATGAATGTACCATAGCAAACTATTCATCAGCATATAAACCCCTGAGGTTTCCGCTGGTGAAAAAAAATTGTGTACCAAAATGTACTAAAGATATTGGTCAATAAAGAAAAAAAATGTTTTAGAAAAAAATAGGTTTTTTGTATTACGTAGGTACATGTGTTCAAATTGAGCACAATACGTTTACAAATAAATACTCGTACTTAGTCTATGACACATTCAATTATGAAATTCTGATTACAATCAGCGAAGCATGTGGGCACATCGAGTGTTAATAAGGCAATCAAAGTTTCTAGAGTTTAATCAAGGTTGAACATACGATCCAGAGCCATAGCTAAAAATGTGTAGGTAATCCGATGCCAATGTCAAATATTAATTTACAAAATACATGAACATGTATCATCGAATCGTTTCACAGTCAACGTACAGTCGACATAAGTATTATAAACATATGCCTGAGTATCTTATCTTACTAAAGTAGAGGGAGGTACTGCACGTAAATATTGCATCTGTGTGCGTAAGATCGGAATCATTGACATACTATGATCAAGCAACCAATCTTTATGAGATGTGACTTTGGTAAAGTGAACGTTTTGTCATGCTCACAGGTTATTAGCTAAAGCCTTGGTCAGACACACAGCGCGACCGCGACACATGTTAAAGGTTAGCGACGTCAAACAGACTGCGTCCCGCCGGCATCGCGCCCCGCTTCTGTCGCGCCCCGCGCCGCGCGGCCCCTTGCGTTCACGCGGCGCGGGCGCAGCGCTGCGCGGCGCGGACGCGGCGGCACGCTGCGCCGCGCTGGGTCACACACATCAGTCGGACGTTAGGCAGCGCGCAGTGCGTAGTGCGAGCGTAGCATAATTATTAGTTATTTTGTGATTAGGTATGGATATAGAAAAATTAATGTTTCCGGTATCCTGTATCCGGGCGCGAATCACGCCCGTATAACGCCACGCATCACGCCCGCATCGCGCCGCGGTTGCGCCGCGTTCGCGCGCGCGATGAGGGCGTCTTGAGAGCGCGAGGCCGGCGCGATCCGCGCGCGCCCTGTTTGAACAGGCATCGCGTCGGCATCACGCGGCGCGACCGCGGCGCTGCGTCGCGCCGTGTGTCTGACCAAGGCTTTATACTGCTTCATTCAACCTCGCTTAAATGTAATATTTACGCTCTGAACAGCTAATTGACAACTTATTAAAGCTCGTCTCCGATTCTACAATAATTAAGAAGTGACGCTATCACATTTGCGTTCTACCTTGATTCTAGACAAGGACAACGCTCCCTCTGCCCACGCCATCGAATATGAACAAGCCAAAGCACACCAAAGTCAGGCCAAAAAAGCGGCGACTATGAGTAGATACCTACATATTTAAATCCTTAGCGACTTCAGTCTTTGGCCGTGGAACCCATATCACAGATTAAGTCATAGTAAGGGAAGGTGCTCGGAGGTAGAGTAACGAACACGCATGGACGTTTTAACACGTTTATTCTCTTAGCTTAACAAGAGGTATTTTTATACGAGTACCGTGGCCCAGAGGCTAAAGCTTCGGGGGCGACTGCTTGTGACATCTTCAAATCTTCTCGTATTTATAAACTTTCAGACAGCTGGATTTGAAACGAGAATAGTTCTGTACATCCGGCACTGTAGAGGTTGCATAAACAACCTCTACAGCGGCGCTACCACGAAACTCGAAGTTCGTATACCTGCATCCCTGTCACTCGAGTGATGTTAGTGCGATAGAGATGAAGATTTAGATTTTCGGCGAATTTCTCTTATTATAAAAACTGAAATATTTGGTGCGGTGAAAATACTGATTTAGACCTACATAGGGATGTTATGTTACCACACACTTATCATTTCCCATATTGAATATGCAAAGTCTTGGTCAAAGTAAACGATGATTGGTTTCGGCACAAATGATCTCGCAAACACTTGCGCCGCGACCTTGCGACCGGCATGTGTTTGATGTGTTTAATAAAGCCACTGTTTTTGTAAAGGTGAAACCCGACTCACACTCGATCGGGTGTAACGTAAGTCTGATAATCTACGGAGTTGTGAAACCTTTCTGGGATTCTCGCGGCATCGCGATTTCATGAAGGTTTCATATTATAGGATAGGGGATTACATTAGTACCTAATGTACAGTAGACGGCAAACTTCGTGAGCAAATGACCTTGCCTGCGCAAAGGCGAATTGTACGTGCGAGCTGCCCCCCCACTTCGTCCCGCATGTTCAAGTCGTTTGACGGGAACTGTACCTATATATGCAGATGCCAGGCCCCGTAGCATAGATGGCCTTATCAAGCGATAAGTGACAAGATAGAGCATCCGTCACTGGCTGACACCGTTCGATAGAACGAGACGACGCTCTTATCTTGTCACTTATCGCGTGATAAGGCCATCCATGCTACGGGGCCAGGTAGCGTTCGACATGTTAGAACGTCGCTTCCTTTAATTTGTTCATTATTTTTACTAAACCGGACTTAAACGCGTATAATTAACTTATTTAGTTACCTCTCTTGAGGTCTCCCGACGATTCGGATGTGTCGTAATATGGTCACGGGACAACTCAATCCCCCTGTTTTGCTATGACCATGTATGTTGCGACACTTCCGAAACGTCAGGCGACCTCAGAGAGGTAAATAATAATATTAAAACATTTTATAAATTCCGAATGCTTAATAAATAAAATTCCCTGGCACTGGCACTCTCACAATTGATGACAACTGATATAAAATTCCGTTAGCGTGCGAAATAATAAAACATACCCGAAATTAAAGGGGGCTAAAACCACTATTTTAGCCCCCTTTAGCTTTCTGTTTGCGCCATTATAGTTATTTATTTGTACTAATAGTTCTCGTGAAATCGCGAGCTATATATTATCTTTTGATGTCCTTTGGATGCTCACCGCGATCCATTTAAGTTATCAATGTTATCATAGAATTGTGTATTAGTTAGGACTCTAGTCTGCTTGTATTTGTAGTATTTTTTCCCCCTAATCACTTAGCTAATCCCTGAAAGGATTAACCATGCAGTATCTATACTTCGTTTTTTTTAAGATTAGAATTATCTGTCAAACGGGTAAACAAAGAAGCAGTGGTCGTAAACCTTCCTTCTTCGATTTCGACCGATACCACTGAATTTCTCGGAACTTATGTACATACGAGTACATATCATTTGATATTTACCGATAGCTGAACGCATATATTTTCTTTTAAAATGTTGTATACCGTAGCCAACGATATGCCAGCAGTCTCGGCAGTCTTTTTCACACGGTCCGATTTAGTGGGATACTCCTTTCTATGGCACATTTCTGACACTCATTTGTAAATATTCACCACCCGTTTCCGCTTTTCACTGGCAGTCAGAGGATTCTGCTTTTGCCTTTTCTTCTTTGGAGATGAAAAAACATTAGCCGGAACCGGCTGCGACTTCTGTAGCCCACTCGGGCCAGCCTCGGCTTCATACATTGTAAATGTGCACCAACAAACAAAATATCTAAATAGAATCTATTTAGATAGATCAACAACTAATAACAAAATTCAACAAAAACGATAACAACAATCTTTAAGTAAGCTTAGCTTACAGCTATAGAAATCACAACCGACTCAACCGACAACAATATGAACTCGAATGAAAAACCCACATGAGTGAATTACAGATAGTGACAGTGACGTTTAAAAATTGTGTGAGAACTCTGCCTCTTTAGGTTTTTTAATGTACAACCTTTCCATGAAAAATTGCAAACGCAATTTATTAAAATTCTTATCTTTTCATCTTAGAATATAAATTAACTAATATTATGTTTCTTATCTGTTCACAACACTGAGTAATATATGTATTACTAAAACATGATAATAAATACGTGATATTTATTAACTCGTATTCACTGTTCGATCCGCAGAGTGTGCCCGATAAAAAACCTTATATCTCGTTCTGCAAAGGTCTCTCTAATGCTAAAAAAAACGAAGTATAGGAACGCAACTACCAAATCGACCCACGTTTCAATAAAGTGATAGTCACTATCGTACCTCTTGTCATTATCGGTGGAGCGGATTGGCGAGAAACTTTTTCTAGGAAAATAACGGGGTTTAATTGGACGCGGTCAGGTCAGTTCTTAAGACTGGATGACGTCCGTACTCCTCTACAGAGAAAGAGACGACAGATCGAACTACATATCGTTTTCTTCCAATAATCGACCTTGTGCAAACAGAAAGACTACGGTATATGGACCTATAAAAGAGAGAGATCAATTTATTTGAGAAATAAAGTTCCTTAAACCTAAAGAGACCATTTACAATAGTGATAACTGATAGTAAATTATATGGAGACAGAAGTGGTTCACTTGTTTACCTGTCTCGCGAAATGCGGCAGCTGTAGTGACATTAATGCGTTCGGTTGTGAAAGCAGACCGTGTTATAGTGACATAATTAAACGACCGCGTGGGAGGTCAGCTTTTTATACCGCAATCGAATCGAGTTGAGGTCCTCGTTAAACTTTTTTGAGGTTTCGGACTTCAGAAAGAAAAAAAGCGTAAAACACAAACGGACTGTAATACAGTCGATATTGTTACGAAATTTGGTACGAATGTTCGTTGGAAGTCCTGTTTTCGTCTCCCAAAAGTCCCCGGGTCAGGACCTTGTAGAACGGCCGCTATCTTGAGAAATGTACTCCATTCGTAAGAAATTCAGGTTTTGTTCGAAAACTACGTACTCTATGAAAACATTGCCTACAGCAACATTAAAGCTGAATAAATTCTGCACAAGCCTGTAGTACACAACATTGACGAGAAAACGCATCTTCGTGGAGAAAAATGCATCCACATGTGAGATTTTCCCTCAATGTCCTTCCAGGGAAGATTCTCCGAATTTGGAGCTCGGGAGAATTTCAAATCCTCTTTAATTTACATAATAGGATATGAACTACATTAATAATAACATTTTACCCGACTACGGCTAAATCAAAAAGAATGGTAATGGATTAAATTTCTCGTTAAGTAGTGATAGTTTGCTACCACCTCCAGGTCAAGATGCTTGATGAATTCCAGAAAATTAGGTGGTGTTAGATTTCTCTTAATGCTGACAACCTGTTGGCACACATCGAGTTTTAAAAAAAACAACATGGTGGGCGTGAGTGGAGACCAAATCTGAAATCACAACTGCTTCTATAGCACTTAATTTATCGGGCGGATTTCAATAAACATGGCATCAGTAGATGGGTTTGTAACACGCCAGTGCTATACACTATACATTTAACATTATTGATGCAGGGCGTATTACTGAAATTTCATAATGTGATGGTCAAAACATATTTTAGGGCAAAAATGGGGCAAAATGCAAGTGACAGTAGTCAAGTTCACTACACACACTCACCGAAACCTCTGTTTACATGTCTTAAAATTTGAATTTTAGGGACCATAGGGGTTAACCGCTATCTTGAAACGTATACTTCATTTTTATTATTTTGAATTTTCCTTGAAAATTATTGATTTTAATGAAACCTTATTTAATTTTACATCAAAAAGTACTACATCACTTTGGTGATAAAGTAAATACTCACTGAGAAAATTTGGTTCAGAACTTGTATTTTAGTGCATAATGGCCTAGTACTGTACTTTATATAAACTGGAGTTTTCCTTAAAGTGATGTAGTACTTTTTTGTGTAAAATTAAATAAAGTTTCATTTTGTCATATATGGCATGCCCATAAAGTCAATAATTTTCAAGGAAAATGCAAAATGAAGTATACATTTCAAAGTAGCGGTTAACCCCTATGGTCCCTAAAGTTCAAATTTTAAGACATGTAAACAGAGGTTTCGGTGAGTGTGTGTAGTGAACTTAACTACTGTCACTTGCATTTTGTCCGATTTTTGCCCTAAAATATGTTTAGACCACCACATTTTGAAGTTTCAGTAATACGCCCCGCATCAATAATGTTAAATGTATAGTGGACCCGTCTACTGATGTCATGTTTATTGAAATCCGCCCGATAAATTAAGTGCTAGAAGCAAAGTTGTGATTTCAGATTTGGTCTCCACTCACGCCCGCCATATTGTTTTTTTTTTAAACTCGATGTGCGCCAACACGTTGTCAGCATTAAGAGTAATCTAACACCACCTCATTTTTTGGAATTCATCAAGCATCTTGACCTGGAGGTGGTAGCAAACTATCACTACTTAACGATAAATTTAATCCATTACCATTTATTTTGGGTTAGCCGTAGTCGGGTAAAATGTTATTATTAATGTAGTTCATATCCTATTGTGTAAATCAAAGTGGATTTGAAATTCTCCTGAGCTCCAAATTCGGAGAATCTTCCCTGGAAGGACATTGAGGGAAAAATCTCACATGTGGATGCATTTTCTCCACGAAGATACGTTTTCTCGTCAAGGTTGTGTAAAAATTTGTTCAGCTTTAATATTGCTGTAGTCCATGTTTTCATAGAGTATGTAGTTTTCGAACAAAATATGTATTTCTTACGAATGGAGTACATTTCCCAAGATAGCGGCCGTTCTACAAGGTCCTGACCCGGGGACTTTTGTGAGACGAAAACCGGGCTTCCATCGAACATTCGTACCAAATTTCATCAAACTCCCCGAAATTTCGAGGTTGAACAATACCTATCGACTGTATTTCTGTTTATCGTAGCCTGTTTGTGCCACCTCGTTTCATCACATTTCCCCGTTTTTTTAAAGACTCTTTCGTCGAAGGCACTTTCTAGGCAATCAGCATATCAGACTGTCATGTGGTCAATGCTTATTATATATAAAAACATTCACGTACATCGATCTCACATAGATAAGATACGCACAACCAAATCCGGTTGTGCACCTTATCTCTTCCAGATTTAATATTGCGATAGCGTACGTTGTCTAATGAAAAAGATAATTTATCTCACTCACAGTACACGTCATCGCCATCAGTATAAAGTCTAGATTGTATTGGCGGCCGTCTCTGGCTTACCTTGATGACTCTTCCATAAAGCGACTTGTAAACTTGCTGCCTTTATGGTAGTGCCTTACGACGGTTATATTATAATAACTTGCTAGATACAGGTAGGTTTAACTTTCACATGTCTGGAAAAGCAAGTTTTAGGTGAAGTTTTCTTTACCCCTTAAATTAGTTAAAGCTCTGCAGACACAACGTTTTGTATTCGTAAACATGGTTTTAGAATTGCTTAAACTCTTATTTTTCTATTTTGAGGATTAATCAAAACACTAAGAGGTTTTTCAAAATATTGTGTTTAGCTACTTCTTCAAATGCTATATGATATGAGGCCGAGTTCCATACTTTATTAAGAACGACATTCACGTTTATAATGAGTACAAAAACAGCTGAAGAATCCACGACAGCGTTGCATGTCGTTAATTAGTTCTACATAGAGTACCTAGTAATATTTGACCTAAATATGTCTATCACGGCATATTTTAGTTTTTCCAACAATGCCACTTACGCCGGCTGTACTAAATTTCCCAACAATCTACGAACGAGAACATAAAACGGTTTTTAATTCGAACTAATCAGTGCTTGCAAATTAATATTTATAATTTATTGTAATTTTTTTGTTTCTATTTTTAGGATTGACATGTAATTTCAGACACAATGTATATTATTAAAATGAATAAATATATGAATATGAATAAAATATGAACTAAAAGCTGTTCGCTGAGAAATAACAGGGCTACTCTCGATTTAAAACACCGGTTATCATTGCGTTTCCGTTAAACCTTCGCCTTGGTAATGGAGTAAATTGTGCTTCCGTTTATGGTCCTTAAGTTCTGAAGTCGAGCCATTAATCATATCAATATTTAATAGTTACAACGTTATGTTAGCCACATTAAGAAAAACAACACCCTAAGTAATATTAACTTTTTTTTAGCCTCGAAAGGGACGTTGTTTTCCAAACTGAAAGCCAAGACTACGACGCCGTTGTCCACAACATACAAGAGATGAATTAGTTAGACTATTGTTAACCGCGTCCAAATACTCTTATGACCCGTGGATAAATAAATAACTCTTAATCCATACTTCCATACTATAATATAATATATATAATATTATAAATGCGAAAGTGTGTCTGTCTGTCTGTCTTTCTGTTACCTCTTCTCGCTTTAACCGCTGAGCCGATTTAGATGAGATTTGGTACAGAGAGAGTTTGAGTCTGTTTGAGTCCCTTGGAAGGACATAGGGTAGTTTTTATCCCGGAAATCATCCCTAAGGGGGATACTCTTATGACCCGTATTAGATAAATAGATAACCCTTAATCCATACTATAATATAATATATATAATAATATATAATATACAATATTATAAATGCGAAAGTGTGTCTGTCTGTCTTTCTGTTACCTCTTCACGCTTTAACCGCTGAGCCGATTCAGATGAAATTTGGTATAGAGAGAGTTTGAGTCCCTTGGAAGGACATATAGGGTAGTTTTATCCCGGAAATCATCCCTAAGGGGGTGAAATTTGAATGGTGCTACGATATAAACGAATTCCACGCGGCCGGAGTCGCGGGCAGAAGCTAGTTTGTCAATAAAACGAAGCGAAGCTGTATGAATTTATGATTTCGTGACTAATTCTCCTACACTTCTTACAAAAACTAAAGTTTTTACTCGCCGCTATCAAGTGGTATCGTGAAATTTCCATCATCCACGCCAGCCATAATGAAGCGGCCCGCGACTAAACTCCAGAAACGTATAATTAAAACGTTACACTTTTACTTGCCGGCGTTTTAAACGTTGCACGAGTTCTTTTTACAATTTGCATATTATCATAATCATGATCACGCGCAGCTGTTTTAATCATCCAGTTTCATCACTGGCTAATCATGTGGAACACGGAACAATTAGACGTTACAAGGAATGTCTGTAAAAACGCTGGCCAATTACCCGGGTCCGGCATGGGTGTTCCATTTAATTTGATTCCATGTGAAGATAATAGACAGTAGGTAGAGGAGTGATGATCTATGACTTGAACTGACTTTCAGAGATTGAGGCCGCGGGTTGGTGTTTAACGATATACAACGTCGCCGTCGTTCTTGAATACGTTTGTTGAATCCTGAAGGTCACGGTGCATTCGCTTTCTGCCCTGAGGCTCTAGTATAAGTTTTATCGATACATATACATTTACATTTGCGTTTAGCTTCAACTTGTATGGCAACGTGTAGTTCCTAAAAGTTACCACCAGAGGCGCTGTTCGCGTAGCTATACAAATTGAAACTAAACGCAAACGCGTATTGCATTGATAAAACTTATACTAGAGCTTCTGTTAGGTAGAAGAAAGCTTAGCTAAACGTGGACAGATTAGTATACAGCCTACGTTTTGCTGGTGCTATTAGCATTGCCAGCAAATAATACTACCATGTGGGATTAAAATGGTCTTATTCCGCGTAGCGATAAATGTCAAGCACGGCTATAATATGTTAACGATTTCAAGCGGAGACCGGATGGAATTTGGTTGCAACGGCCATCGGAAATTGTATAAATTCCCGTCTTGGTGCAATGTCTTAAAATTACTCATGCTACTATAATAATACTCATCAGGAGTATTCAGAGAAAACAAATTTAATACACTCGTCAAATATTAAAATATAACGTACTTAATTGTATTAAAATCAAAAGTCACATAGGGTCAATCGAAAACTGGTTTTACAGTACACATGGTGCTGCTACTTTTCCGCGCGTGTGCGGAAAAGAGCACTTTCCGTGCATATGTTGAAACTTTAAAGAGCCATATGTACTGTAAAACGTTGTACGATACTCGTGTCGATTTAAAACACTCCCTTCGGTCGTGTTTTAATTTATCACCACTCGTTGCGCATTTCCTATTTTCTGCACTTGTATCGTAAATAACTATTACCGTAACCTTACGAATATATCGACATAACTTATGTTAATAAGATTTAACTAATTAAAGATGATCTGATCTGTGCTATTCAGATGAAAATGAAATATAAGCATGAGTACCCAATATCTTCTACCTAACCTAACAGATATTTATATATTACTAGCTGTACCCGCGACTTCGTTTGCGTAGGATTAAATGTGTTCCTTCTCTTTGGACCATGGAGGACATAGGTACCTACTTATTGATTATTCATTAGGCCTGCCTAAAATAAGCGCGGCTTGTGGTGGCGGCCAGATGTATAGCTACTATGATAATCAAGGCCGCGTGTGTCTGAAACATTAATTATCATAGTAAACAATTGGCCGCCACCGCAGGTCGCGTTAGCTTGTGACAGGTTTTATAGTATTCCGACAATTCGACCGAAGTTCTGTATAAAATTTATACAGAACTTCGGTCGAATTGTCGGATTATGGCCAGCTCAGCATACAGGACGCAACTATGCGTTCAAGTTTTACTTAAATCCGTTATATCTAATGTCGGTGTAAATTTTAATAAGTCAATATTATTTTTACTTTACTTATTTACAGAAATTGACGGCTTTTAACGGATCTGTATAAAACTGAGTTTAACTATATGTGCCTATAAAAAATAGAACAATTTGTAAAAAAAGGTATAATCATTATAAAAGACATATCTACATCCTTATCTACAAATTATGGGTTTCGCATGCTATGATCTAATTTAAAAGTCGAATCAGCATTTTTAGATTTGAATTGTACAACGTAACAGTTTTTTATTACTTATTAGTATGAAAGACTGTATGTCTTCACATTAGTATTTAATCATGCCATGTACATGCAACCACGTGGTGGGTAGTGACACGTTTGCTTCTACTAAAACAATTAATTAAAAAATATAAAAATTATATAACATTTAGCAAGTAGGCAGTAGTGTCATCTACATAATGTCTTAGGTACACATATCTATCAATATACAGCCTAAAAATAAACGTGTTACTCTCAAATTTTTTTTTGTTTTAAGACACGGTTAACATATTGCTGTCCGAATATTTATTTACACAGTCATCAATTTCTCGCCGCAACATTGTAAGGAACATAAGTTTGGTTGGGAAACCGTATTATTCGTAGCATTATCAGATAGTTGTTATGAAAATCATCGATATCATGACCAGTAAAGCTTGTCGGTAAGTTACAATTTGATCAGTCCAAGCAACACTTTAAAAAGGCCACTAGTCATAAATATTGACTACACGACGGATTGACGTCTAAATAGACGTGTATTTTTTTTAAACTACCTTTTGTAGTTGTCTCTAAGGGTAAGGCCTCCCGTTTCCGTCATCAGACTAACTTTATATATATATATATATATATATATATTAGGTATCATTAGTTAAAAAAATACTTCTGTAAGTTGATCATATTTGATGTACACAAATTAACATTATATATTACTTAGGTACTATAGATACCCTACCGTTTAACTCAGACGGCGCGTGGACGCTGCTGATGCTGCAAAGTAGCAGGGGTGACGTCAAAAAGTAAGGACTTGCCGCCCACTAACCGCCCTACACCCTTTGACGTCTCCCCGCTTGTGCCGCGCGCCGATCAGGGACCATCTGAGTTAAACGCTTGGTCTAAAGTGCAAGTTAAATAAAAGCTTGTAAAAATGCAGTCACTTGATGAATGATGAATTACATTGTTAGACATTGTTACGTTTTTTGGGAATAATTTATGCTTTTACTATTGAATGGCAAAACCGAAGCTTGCCACGTTTACCTACCTGACTACACATTTTTATATGGACCATACAGATAGATGATATCACATGTGTATCAGATCTACATGTTATTGTAATTACGAACATGATTCACGGCCCCTGTGGCGCCATCAACCCCTAATTACCGTGCATTTACACACGGGAAGTGTTCCGAAACATATATAATTTACATAATTTGACGGTACACTATTAATGACAATGATGAATCTGAGACGGTATGTTCGCTGAGTTACTTAGTAGGTACGGCATAAATTATTTAGTGCAAAACTTCTTGATAAACTATGTTAGAAGTTTTATTCTCCGGTGTGTAAACACATACATCAGCGGCATCGCTGACTCGAGAGAGAGCAACGTAGAGTTGACCGTGCGAGAAACAGCTGCTAGTGAGATCTATGCCTGCTTTGCGCAATGTCTGGCCCTGGGCCTTGTTGATGGTCATGGCAAAAGCAACACTAACAGGCAGTTGAATCCGTTTAAATTGAAATGGGTAATTATTGGGAATTATTGGAATGCGCGGAATAAAAACACATTCTCCTGCACCGCAACCGGTAAGTATTTCCGCTTCGATTACGTTCCTCTGTAACGCAACTACTTTTAAACGCGTTCCGTTGCATAATTTTGGGGGGCTTAAATTTCGCATTAAAATGATAGGTACGCCTATTTTGAGTTTGAGTTCATGCGCTGGGAGACCAGACGCTGATAATGAGTTTAAAAATTCTACCGGGTACGTTGTAGCCTCTTCTCGATCGATTACTCGGTTTATCGAGGTATAAGTGTGGAACTGCCCTTCAACTTTTTCCATTATGTTTGAGTTGATTGTTGTCGCCTGATCATTCCGAGGCGTAAGAATGGCTCGCTCGCAAAGCCAGCTGTTCTCCTGATTTATTATGTCATGTGGGTCGCCATACACCGACGAAATAAGTTCGTTGAGATTGGATACCAATTTACATATGTCGTTTGTTAAAGTTATTTTGCCTTCTACTACGGGATATCTGCCTTCGCCTATGCTTAGCAACAATTCGGAGAACTGTTGAGCATTTATATTTCCCCCCAGTAGAGCTCGCATATTGGTTGTTAAATTTAATTTGTTAACATATGGCCACAGATCAGATTTTTTAAAGCAAGCATTCACTTCATCCGCTCTCGTTCCACGGGTTACGACTGGTAATGTTTGGCGAAAATCTCCACAGAAGAGTACAGTAAGCCCGCCCATGAGTTGGTTATTTTGGCGTATGTCTTGAAGCGTTCTATTTACTGCTTCAATTGCTTTGCGATGCGCCATTGTGCACTCATCCCATACAATTAGTACACTGTCACGCAATACTTTAGCCTTTTCACAATTGCGCGAAATGTCGCAGACGGGAGTTTCAGTGACATCTAATTGTATGGGAATTTTTAGCATGGAATGTGCAGTTTTTCCTCCGGGCAGTAACGTGGCCGCAATTCCAGATGATGCCACAGCTAAGGCAATTTGACCTTGGATTCGAACTTGTGCAAGAATGAGTTTCGTCAAAAAAGTCTTTCCTGTGCCTCCCGGGGCATCCAAAAAATACAATCCTCCGGATGCATTTGAAACACTTTGGAATATTATATCAAAAACTCCTTTTTGTTCTGTTGTGAGGCTTGAAACCCCTTCAAGAGCAACAGTAAGTTCTGCGAAGTTATAATTAACTTCGGTTGCGTATTCTCTATGAGTGTCGGTTTCATTCAGGTCAGGCTCAGGCAGACCGTAGTGTGGTAACGGGTGGCCGCCAATTGAGATGACAATTTCTTGCAAGTCACACAAACAACAGTTTAATTTGATATTGCGCATGCGGTCATCGAGCTCGTGATGAGTTTCAGGACCTGATGTGCGTAAATAGTCCTCTGCCAAGTAGTTTTGGTATTTTAGCCACAGGTGATTGGCGTCGGAAATCCCGCAAAAAACTAACATCACGGCAAACAACTGTCGTAAACGATGTGGACTATCACCAAGTGATGCTTCTGATAGAGCTTCGTCCCAATGCTGGTCATCGTCCAATAGTCCGCGAGCCCGACAAGCTGCCTGGAAAGTCGGGTACTCGGTGCCATTGAAAATTTTTAAATCTGAAAAAGACGTCGGTCCTCTAACATTGTGCAAAAGCAACCGCACATAAAAACATTCTGCGTTATTGGGGTGCACGGTGTACACCCTTCCAATAACGTGTTCTCTCATGATGGAGGGAAAATTTTCAACAGGCGTTCCACGTCGCCGGCGTGTAAACAATCCGTGTTGTTTGTCATACGTATAGTACGATGGAACTTCGTCATAAAGCAATGTTTTTGCAAAATCGTCTGCCTCGCATAACGAAAAGAATGCCGTTAATGTTGTTTGCCTGGGATTCTCTAACTGTTCTGTTAAATTGTTTGTATTGAAATAAATACGTTGCCCACCTTCTACGTGAACGTTTAGGTGTATCACAGGCGGAAATCGTTCAAAAATCGGAAAACTGAATATCCGCCATGCTGCTTCCGAGGAACTAATGTAACGCCCCGTTTGGAATCTGGTTACTTCGTCACGGTCATTACTTGTAGCAAGCGTAGCCTGATCGGTTCCTTTATTTACATACTTGAAAATGTATTTAATCGATTTTATACTGTTACACAGTTCCACGTTTACATGACCCTGAAACGTTCTCGACAATACAGGTGAGAATGGTACAACCCACCGATTGTCTACTTCCAACAACCGTAGCATTGCAGTAAACCCTCCATGGTCTGGAGCACGTCGCCGGTATTTAGGATAACCATCTTCACCTGTAATTGTCTCTTGTAGTAGGCTTTTCGGAAATTTTTTAACACATCGTCCGTCCTGCATGCAAGGAGAGCTATTGTTTAAAGGGCCACAAGGTCCGTGAATCATGTGTTGCTTCACAATTGCGTGTAAAGCAGGATCTGAAATGGGATTTGGTATTTCTGCGCTTATTACTTTATCTACGTCATGGGGACGTATTTTTTCTTTAAGCCATAAAAGTATATGAGCGTGTGGTAGTCCTCGCTTTTGCCATTCAATGTTATATGTAAAGCACAAAGATGCGCCATACATTTTTTCTTTTGTGAGTAAATTAATTAATAATTTAAGTTTTAAATGAAAAACTCTACTTATTAAGTCGTGTCGGTCATACAGAACTTGACCTGGCAGCAGCTCTTGAGTTATTTCATTCCATTTAGGATTTGTAGTAGCAGTGATAAATAAGTCTGGCTTACCATATTTGCGAACATACGAAAGTGCGTCTTGCACTTGCTCGTGCATGTTACGTGGACTTCCGATGAAGCTTGAAGGTAAAATTACCAAGCGCCCCATGTTCTCGGAATTAGTATCATTTTGCAGTGCATCTTGGAGATCTGCATAATTCTCAGCTCGTAACTGCCTTTGATGAGTGCGGATATAAACTAAACGCTCAGTTTCGATTTTTGCGTACATGTCAACAATGAATTGAGAAAATAGACCGCGAAAACGTTGTAAATACGTAAATCTGTTTAGTCGGACCTGCAAAAGGTAGCAGTAAAATTGTAGCGCCGTGGCTTTTTTGTCGTTTCGTATTGCCCCAGTGGTAGGATCAAGTTGTCGTATTGCAAAGTTATAACCATCTTCACCGCGACAGTAAATAAGCGGATATTGTAATGAATCGTAAGAACGATGGGTTTCACTTATACGTTTCAGACGGTTATCTCGTGCACGTAAGACAATATCACGTTTGTCGCACTGTTGGTCTACCAGAACAACAGCTACTTCGTTGGTAGAAGGAGGGTTGTAGCGACCGCGGTGTTCTGTAGGAGGTCGTTTATCAGCACTTATAACAAATTTGTACTCCTCCTGCTGATCAGGAGGTATAGATTCCAATGCGGCCTTAAAATCGGACAAGTAATGGTTAGACTGATGAAGCATCTCCTGAAGATCAAATATGAGACCGGAGTTTAAATTTGTGAAGTGTTGGTTCCTGATATTAGCCTGCTCTTGGTAATCGGAAACAAAATAAATTTGCAAAAATTTAGGATTTTCTTCGGGCAATAAAGATCCTATTAGGTGATACACTTGTCCTTGCACTTTAAAGGTAGGCATAAATGTCCCGTGTATCACCTGTTTTGCACCAAAAGACGTCATTTGAAAAGCGGCATTATATGTACGAATATTGGCTAGAAATTGTTGTGATAATGGATGTTCTCCATTCAAAAGTGACTTTATAAGTTCAGGCGGATTTGAAAATAAATCAAAACGAACTTTGCCACCTGAACAACAGAATCCCATCGATTCTTTTGCCCACTTCAAAGCTTGACAATTACCGCAAACATTAACCATTCTCCCAACTGAGGCAAATTCTTGGTAATTAATATTAGGTAAGTAGGCAAAACCACTATTTTCTATTTGATCCCATCGAAGTTGTATGAGGTTTTCTTCTTCATTAAAATGTGCGGAGCTTGGTGTAAATGTCTGCGAAGCCCGTGACATGGCATCTTCATCGCCGCTTGCGGAGAAAGGCACCGGGCTCGGTGCAAATGTCTGCGAAACCTGTGACATGGCGACTACACCGCTGCCTGCGGACAAACGCGCCGAACTTGGTATAAATGTTTGCGAAGCTTGTGACATGGCGTCTTCACCGCTGCTTGCGAACAAACGCGCCGAGCTAGGTGTAAACGTTTGTGATATGATGTCTTCGTCTCTGCTTGTAGACAAAGGCGCCGAGCTTGGTGTAAATGTTTGCGAAGCTCGCGCCACAGCGTCTTCACTGCTGCTTATGGAGAAATGCACCGAACTTGGGGTAAATGTTTGCGAAGCTCGTGACGCAGCATCTTCATCTTCACCGTTGCTTGCGGAGAAATGCGCCGAGGTTGGTGTAAATGTTTGCGAAGCCTGCGCCACAGCGTCTTCACTGCTGCTTATGGAGAAATGCACCGAACTTGGGGTAAATGTTTGCGAAGCTCGTGACGCAGCATCTTCATCTTCACCGTTGCTTGCGGAGAAATGCGCCGAGGTTGGTGTAAATGTTTGCGAAGCCTGCGACACAGCGTCTTCACCGTTGCTTGCGAAGAAATGCGCCGAGCTTGGTGTAAATGTTTGCGAAGCTCGCGCCACAGCGTCTTCACTGCTGCTTATGAAGAAATGCACCGAACTTGGGGTAAATGTTTGCGAAGCTCGTGACGCAGCATCTTCATCTTCACCGTTGCTTGCGGAGAAATGCGCCGAGGTTGGTGTAAATGTTTGCGAAGCCTGCGACACAGCGTCTTCACCGTTGCTTGCGAAGAAATGCGCCGAGCTTGGTGTAAATGTTTGCGAAGCTTGTGCAACGGCGTCTTCACTGCTGCTTGCGGACAAACGCGCCAAGCTTGGTGTAAATGCTTGTAACGATTGTGATGTGGCAACTTCACTGCTGCTTGCGGACAAACGCGCCGAGCTTAGTGTGAATGTTTGTGAGGCCCGTGACATGGCGTCTTCACCGCTACTTGCGATCAAACGCGCCGACCTTGGTGTAAATGTTTGTGATGTGACATCTTCGTCTCTGCTTGTAGACAAATGCACCGAGCTTGATGTGAATGTTTGCGAAGCTCGCGCCACAGCGTCTTCACCGCTGCTTGTGGAGAAATGGACCGAGTTTGGTGTAAATGTTTGTGAGGGCCGTGACATGGCGCTTTCGCCGCTGCTTGCGGACAAACGCGCCGAGCTTGGTTTAAATGTTTGTGAAGGCCGTGACATGGCATCTTCACCGCTGCTTGCGGACAAACGCGCCGAATTTGGTGTAAATGTTTGTGAAGCCTGTGATATGACTTCATCGTCTCTGATTGCAGACAAACCTGCAGAATTTGGTATAAATCTCTGTGAAGTCCGTGACATGGCGTCTTCGTTTCCACTTGTAGACAAACCTGCAGAACTTGGTGTAAATGTTTGCGATGTCCGTGGCATGGCGTCTTTTTCTCTGGTAGCAGACAAACGCGCACAATTCGATGTAAATGTCTCTGAAGTCTGGGAGATAGCATCTTGTTCTAAGTCTGAAGTCGCTGAGCTTTGAGTAAGCTCCTCTGATATTCGAGCCTCTGCTTTGCGAACGCTCTCTCGTCTTCTCTTTATAGCGACCCGAGTGCGACGTGAAAGATTTGTCTTTCTGCGAACCATTTTATTCTTTATTGGGTCATGTCTCTAGTATAAGTAGTTACTTTCGAATGCTTTCTTGACTCAAAATCGGGAACCAAAATAAACGTTCTGTTCTTCCTGTAAACAATACAACAGTTAACGGTTTATACACCTATACATATGTATATAAATTATGTTCGATAAACTGCCACTGATAAGGAGTCATTTTTGTAGCTATTGTAACATCTGTGTGAACAGGCTATGTGGGTCGTCGGCCTACCTCAATTGGAATCCATATTCCTGATCAATTTTGCTACAAATATAGTCATACATTCACAGTCGTGAGGAAACATTATTTAGTAGGATTATATGTTTTGTCGCCACAGCACGGCTATCACAAGACGGCGCGCGAGCTCTCTCGATTTTTCTCCCACTATACATCTCTTTCTAAGTTTTCTAATAAGAGAGAGACAGATAGTGCGAGAAAAATCGAGAGAGCTCGCGTGCCGTCTTGTGATAGCCGTGCAGGTCCTAATAGCGCGATAGGTTTTAGTGTCAAGTTTTACGTGACGGTTCAGTACATTTTCGCCATAAAACTTGACGATAAAAGCTATCGTGCTAGCTGGGGCTCTCGGTCGTCGTGGCATGGTATGGCATGTACGTATTATCCATTGCAGTCGGTCATATAGCTACCCACAGGCAGAATTCCGTTGCGAAATTCTGCTTGGCAGGCCACATGTAAAGGTTCCTCTACTTAAATGACGACGAACACAAACTACCATCACGGCGGCAGTACTTATGCGGATGAGATAAAAGTAGGCCCTTTCTCCCTTTAACGCATAGTTGTATCCTGTATGATGGGTCATGAGGTATTGATGGCCCATTATCAAGAGCATGCCTAAGCGGAATGACGGCTACCGCCATGGTACCGCGTATGAAATCGGTGCTAGAGGCGCTAGAGTGTATGGAGCCAATTAACATAAATACTTATGTAATACACGGCCAGATAATGTACCACTTTTTTGGGCCGTGCATTATGAGCCCGAACAAAAGTGGCTTCCAATTATTGCCCCGGACCAAGATTGATGTGATGAATTCAATTCGGCCAGGTCAATAGTAAACTTGACAGCTATTGTCAAATTTACTATTGACTGCCACCGCGGGCCGCGCCAGTAAGGCGTGGCCTGCGGTAACGTCAGTAATAAACTATACGATTATTATTACCCGACTGCCGAAGGAGAGGAGGGTTATATAGTTTACTATTGACGGCCGCGCTAGTCTGTGAGAGGCTTGAAGCCTGAATCACACTGACGCGTCTTGTGTGATTCACTCTGAAAGTAAACTTGAAATTAGCAGTCAAGTTTTATATTGACGGCCACCGCAGGCCACGCTAAGCCATCGCTAATCGCTAAGGGTTAACTTATACCATATAGGTAAGTTATATGTAACTACACCTTAAGGATCAAGGCACGCATGTTTTGTACGAAGTACAACGTACCTAGTACCTACCTACCTATTTCACTCGCGAGGAAAACACATTACATTAGATTATAAGGTACCTACTTACGTTTTCGCTGACCATTCTTTGCAGCATTTAATATTTATATTAACCTACACTACACGAGTTAAGTATGATACCTATGATATGAAATGAATAAATAATGGCGCGAACTTTTTTTTGTACCTATATACCTACTTACTTTGATATTGAAATACCTATGCGCGCGCATGTAAGACAAAAAAGGCTCCAAACAGCCAATATAATATCAATTAATTCATAGTCAGTCAAATATTTTGTGGAAATTATTAAATAATATAATGAAACGTTACGAAGTATGTTTACATTGTATTATTATATTATATATTTCGATATTTTAATCATAGGTTTTAAAAAAGTAGTAAGTACAACTTGATTATTTAAAGGCGTATATAGACGGGCGACCACGGAGGACTCTGGTTTTGCCGGACACCGTGCAGCGTGTAATGGTTCGCGTTCGTTCTTTTGTTCAGTGTGTGCCCACCATAAGAGCTGTTAGGCCTGAATTACACTGGTGCGGGCTACGGTGGCGGACCATAGTAAATTTGACAGCATTAGACAACTCTTCTATTGTCCGCCGCGGTCAGGCCGCGCCAGTGTGTGACAGGGCTTAAGCCTGCACCACACTGGCGCGGCCTGCGGTGGCGGACAATAGTAAACTTGTCATTAGCTGTTAAATTTACTATTGACCGCCACCGCAGGCCACACCAGTGTGTGAGAGGCCTAAAGGAAACGCTACACCTACGAATTTTCCGGACGGCCAAGCAACGTCACAGAAAATCTAGTATGGAGTGACCTTGATTTGGCCGGCCGCCGTGCTTCCGACACGTATCCACACGGACTGAATCACGCGTCGGCTGGTGTGCAGTCCGGCCGATATCGGCCCGTGTAGCGTCTCCTTAAACGGTCTTGCATTGTTTCGACCATGGCGGCCATTACACAGTGAGTATTATCAGGCGACCCACTCATTTTACAATCCCAATCACAGGCATATTGACGTGTATTACAGGATTGAGATAATAGAGCAGAAAATCCGGATAATTTTAAAATCCACCCAAAGATAAGAAATAATCTATCAGCGACTAAAGCCACACCACACGATTCTGTTTGATGGATGGCGCCCATACACGGTGAAGTATTATCACGCGATCCATGCGCATTCTCTTTCTCAATTACTTGATTGACACTTGAGTATTTTAGCAATATTTTTATTATAATCATATTGTGATACTCGAAATTGTACGGTGATATATTTCTAGCTTCTCTATCTTTAATAGGTTATGACAGACAGCTAGAAAAATATCACGATGATAAAAGTGGGCGCACGTTATGGCGTTCTATATTATTTGTCGCACCAACTTGCTTTAGTAAGAGCCATGAAGTCTCTCACAGACTGGCGCGGCCTGGCCGCGGCGGTCAATAGTAAACTTGTCATTAGCTATCAAATTTACTATTAACCGCCACCGCAGGCCGGGCCAGTGTGACTCAGGCCTTACACGCCTAGCAAATTGACACAACCACTTACTATAGTTGGAATGGCGGCCAATACACGGTGATTAAATACTGATGATCCACCATAGCTGTCTCTTTCTACAAAATGCAATAGAAAGAGACAACTATGGTGGATCATCAGTATTTAATCATCGTGTATGGCCGTCTATGAGGAAACCGTATATATCTTTCATTCCAAGGCCTGAATCACACTGCCTGCGGTGGCGGTCAAAACTTGCCAAAACGGACCCGGGGCTACTTTAGGGCACAACCAGGAATAACGCTAGGAGGATGATGATTTTAAGGAGTTCTATACATCTAATGCCTAGTTTACACTATGCCGAAGTGAGCAGGGAAGTGTAGGCAGAATGGGCGTAAAATGCGGTATTACGCCCGTTCTGCCCACTTCCCTTCCAACTTCCCTGCTGACTTCGGCTTTGTAAACGTAGTATAACATTTTGTCACAACAACCGCCTTCAAACTGACTTTACAGCTGCGTCGGTAGATTGCTGTGACAAATTGCTAGTTGTATAATAGCCTTAACTACATCAAGTTGGTTTGACAAATTGCATATATTTGTGCTATATATCAAAAAATAAAATAATTTATTTCAGTAACTTAAATACATATACAAGTATCTGTGCTGGTGCCTCTTTTTAAGTATATAATATACTTGTGCTAAGAAGATCACCGCTCTTCCACATGTTGTGATTTAGGTGTAGGCATAAGTAACTTAAAATATAAATTAGAAAGTAAACATTTTATATTATACTATGTGGTAAGTGTGTGTGTGTGTGTTTGTGTGTGTGTGTGTTTGTGTGTGTGTATCACATTTAACATACATTACATTATACATTGTACTCATATTATTGGGCCGTGTATTATCACCCTGAGGAAACTCGGTACGGGGGGATGCCACATTAAAATTTGTCCGGGCTGATAATGCACGATCCAATCATTCACGTACATTGGACGCGAATTATTGGGCTGTACATTATCATGGCCGTGCATTATCATGGCCGTACATAACCGGCACCTACTCTACAAAGAGAATATAAACACTACGTTATACTCTACTCCGTGATTCCCGAATAAATTATAACCAACAATAAGGATACAATAGCGAAAACGCTGGACGTGGTGTTTGTGAAGTGAAGATCATTGATTTGTAAAGGCATTTACCAAAACCGAATCGTATTCTCAATCCTACAATCGAGTGGTTACAAAACAAACGCTGATGCCTCTCATAGGACAGCTTAACCTGTCCTACCCCACGACTCGCGCACTCATTAATGAGCATAAAACTAATAATAAGATTTGGTAAGTTATGATACTAATATGCTTTATTGATTTGGAGATTCGTTGCATTGACAGTGAGAGACTTACGTAGATTCCTCACAGTGGGTGACCTTACTAACCATCACAAACACAACACTGTCTTCTGGAAGGTAGAGGTTGTTCTCCAGTTGGGCTGCTCCAAATATGAGTGAGAAGACATACTGTGCTAGGGCACAGTATGTCTCAAGCTAGGGCTTGAGCTATAAGACAAACTCACTCTTTTGTGTACCTATTTAATGTAATACTACAGTTATAAACTTTTTTGTTGTAAAAACCTAATCTATATAATAATTTATTTTAGGTATGGATTTTCATGGGCCATGGATTTTCTCAACCAAGGAACATAATAATTATAATATGATGTGTAAAGACAAACCAAAAAAAATGGAATTGTGTTCAGTTGAGTATGCAGAATAAGAAAAGGAAGAAAAACCACTCAGCAATTGGAAAGCCAAAAATAATGAACGATTTACTAAGTTTCAATTATTGTGCTTATTAAAATTGATGTTTGTTTTGTATCTAATTTTATTTTTCACTGGGCACATTATCATATTTGGCAGATGATTATTGCCGAATTATCTATCATCATCATCATCAGTCCTTCCCCCAATGCTGAGGATGGTGACTTCATGTCCTATTGTTGTTGACCAGATTACCCCATGGGCTCCTAACACCCACTTTATGCGTGGCCTCATGCAGATGTAGTTGCAAGGGTTCAGTGATTTGTATGCTCGATTTAGCAGGTGCTCTGCCGGTGTGCTGCATCATAATAATCCTCTCCAGGTTATCTGAAGAACATTGTCTATACTAATATTACAAAGAGGAAAACTTGAGATTGTAACTTTGTATGTAATGGTTGCCAAAGTAATGGGTAATCTCTGGAACCACCAAACCGATTTTAAAATTTCCTTTACCTGAGAAGAGTGACTCTAAGATAAAAGTTGATGGAGAAAGTTTAGAAATTCACAGTGCTGTCTTTGAATTGTTGTATAATATGTACTTGTAATATATGAAATTAAAAACTGCCAATACATCAGATAATTTAAGATTAACATCCTATACTAACCTTTCCTTTCATCACATTGACAGTTGTTATGTGGCAATGACAATTTGTTGTACATTGAGAGCTCTATATGTAAAGAAGATTGCCATAGAACAGCATCATTACTTATTATCTTGGCAATATTATGTCAATTTAAGGTTGTGAAATATCTCCTATCATCATCATCATATCAACGGAAAGACACCCACTGCTGGACATAGGCCTCTCCCAAAGCGTGCCACAATGGCCGGTCCTGCGCCACCCACATCCAGCAGACTCCCGCATCCTTTACCAAGTCCACCTTGTCTATCTCCTATAAAATATCTATTTGCCCAGACATAAGTGGTGAACCTTTTCTTCAGACTGAACATTGCATTGCAAAGGATAGACCTACTGGGTGAAAGATATCATACACTTTGGTTAAATAATCTATATGTTTACTATATGTTTATTTTAAAGAAAATATTCACACAATTAAAATATATTAAATTTTACTAAAAGAAGATTGTAGCTTTACAATTTTGCATGTACCTACTTAATGGGTACCTACATAATATCCAGAACCACTTATTCATTTCACCTGCATGTTGAATGCAAAGGTTATAGGCTATATTTTATCCCGCGAGTTTGCCTGCATTCTTTGCAATACACGGGTAGCTAGTAGGTATACATCGTGTAAAATCAAATGATAGGGAAGTACAAGTAATACATTTTGATAATACAACCAAAATCAATGTTGAGAGTACATAGCTGTCCAGCAAATAACTAAATTACCTATACAAGTAATACTTGTCTCGGTGTTTCTTCATAATTCTTTTTACAATTAGGTACGTCCCAGTTATAAGTTAAAATTCTTGTTAGTTTTCAATGCTTAGATTGACTCAATTCCGTCTTTACGGATTTGTTATGTTGGCCGTCTCTCTTATCTGCAAGAACAGTATCACGCCTGTTTCTCATCTCGAATATTTAATTAAGTAGCATTAACATCAGAATCTCGATTCACTGTATTTTCACCTATACTTACTCAATTTTTCACCTATATTCAATTTTGACTGATATTTCCCATGGGCCTTTTAAATATAATTTCATGATGATCATAATCTTTTGAAACTTGTATAAAATTGCCGAGATATTTTTGGTTGACAAATTTTATAGTACACATCAAATATCAGTTATATCATTCATATCATAACCCGCCATGAATATTTTTTTTTTTTTTTTTTTTTTTTTTTTTTTATGGCATCGCGCTCTTGGCGCATTCAGCCAAAAAACGAGGAAACGGGTATAATTCAGGAAAATATGGATCGGAAATTTTGATAGAAAGGAAAGATCAGGAAAGGGTTATTATAATATATATTATAGTTTAATATTATTTACAGATAAAAATGAATACAAGGCTTTAAATATATACAAGGATGAGTCATTTATACATAGGAGTGAAGAAATGGATACAGGAAAAGGAACGTTAAGGGTTGACAGCTGATTTAATAATATTGAGCGATCGTATTGTTCACATTCGAAAAATATGTGGTTTAGGTCACAGGGATCAGCACCACAAATGCATGCAGAACTGGCCACAATGCCTAGTCTTGCAAGATGCTCCGGTGTACACAAGTGACCCAATCTCATGCGGATTACCATACTGGTTGCTGGTTTGGAAATTGTTATTTTAGAAAACCATGGTTTGGCAGGAATTACAGGTTGTATGCCCCGGTACCGTAAACCCGTCCTTGCATCAGGTGATGTCCAAAGTTTCATCCAATCGTCTCGTAGGTATACTTTGGGCAAAGCTAAAAGATCTTCAGGTATATTTTCATAAGGAAACATATCACCACAGTCAATGGCATCCCGAGCCAGTGCATCCACCTTTTCGTTCCCTTTTATGCCTCTATGCCCGGGGATCCAGGCAAAGGAAACAGAACAGTCATTAAGAAAACATTTCAACAAAAGGCTACGTATTTTATAAATTATTGGATTATTAGATTTTGAACTGAAAGGAAATTTTGCAATTGATTGTAAAGAACTTAATGAATCCGAAAATATTATGGACTTTTTAAGACGCATAATAATGATCATCTCTATTGCTTTCAGGATGCCAAAGCACTCGCCACTATACACGGATGACTCTGGGGGCAACTTGACTTTTTGATATACATTTGATTGAATGTGTAGAACTCCAATTCCAACACAACCATCAACTGATATCTTAGAAGCATCCGTGTAAATATGATGAGCACCCAGGCCCTCAGTTCCAATGAAACTCAGAAACTGCTTATTGTGTTCCACATCATTCTTTGAGATGCCGATATTTAAGAAAACTGAAGGAACAAGTGTGAGAGATTCATATTCATGCTGGAAGATCGGCAGTGTAGAAGCGCTAACAGTGGGGGCAGGTATAGATTTAACTTTTTCAAAACTTTTAATTAAGCAAGGGGGGCTCTTATGTTTCCAATATTTAGATGAGGTTATTTCAAAAGAGAGGTTTATTAAGATAGGCCAAAGTTGGTGATTTGAAAATTGAGAGCAACGGAAGAGATACCTATCTGAAAGAAATTGTCGCCGTAAATGAAGAGGTGGTTCACAACACTCAACCTGCATTGCATTAATGGGACTAGATTTCATAGCACCACAGATAATTCTAAGAGCTTTAGACTGTATACTAGATAGTTTCTTGAAACCTGCAACACTTCCTGGTTCTAGCAGAAATGTCCCATAGTCTAGAACACTCCTTATCAGGGCATTATACATCAGTTTAAGGCAAAAAGGATGTGCTCCCCACCAAACTCCAGATACACACCTAAGTATATTAATATTTTTTTCACATTTAGAAACTACATAGTCACAATGGGGAAGACCTGTTAATTTTCTGTCCAAAATGACACCTAAAAATTTTGTTTGACTTTTTACAGAGACGGGACTGTTACCATATTCTACAGTGACCGGAGGAGGAAATAGTTTTCTTGTGAATAAAACAACTACACTTTTAGGAATAGAGAGTTCTAAACCATTAGAGTCTAACCACAATTTCAATAGACTCAATGAGTAAGAAATGGTTCTACTGGCCTGTTGAACAGAAACATTTGGTGAGTATAATAGCAAGTCATCAGCATACTGCAAAACTCTAACAGTGCCATTTAGAGATGATTCTAAGTCAAATGTATAAATATTGTAAAGCAGAGGGCTTAAAACAGACCCTTGTGGAAGTCCTCTCCACACTAAGCGAGTAATCCTGTTGGTATCATCTATGAGAAGACTAATGGACCTTTGAGACAAAATATTAATTATAAAGTTGCTTAACATTATTGGTACTCCTAATTTGAACAGCTTTTCTGTTAACACTGAAACTAAGACATTATCATATGCAGCACTAATGTCCAGAAAGGCAGCTACCACTGATTCATCTCTGGAAAATGCCAACCGGATATCTGATGTTAATATAGCTAGACTATCATAAGTAGATCTACCTTTACGAAATCCAAACTGACTATCAGCCAGTAATTTATTGCTTTCAATAAAAAATTCTAATCTGTTTTTAATCAAGTGTTCTGTAATTTTAGCAAATACTGAAGATAAAGCAATAGGCCTGTAAGAAGTAACATCTGACGCTGGTTTATTGGGTTTTAAAATAGGAATGACTATTTGAGATCTCCATGAATCTGGGACTATTCCAGACTGTGTAACAGAATTAATAATGTGAAGATAATAAATAAGAATGCAATCACCGGCATTGGCCAGAAATGAATATGGGACTCCATCATGACCAGGTGCAGTATCTTTCAAGTTACTTAATACACCTTTTAACTCTTCAATTTTAAAGGGAGCATTAAAATTAGGACTGCATGTGGGATCATATAAAAAGGAAGAAGGGTGAAATACGTATTCTTCTGGAACTGAAGCTGGTGCTAATCTGTCCATAAATTGCTGAGCTAAACTTGAAGGTAGAATCTGTGTAGAAGGCTCATTAAAAGCGTGTCGGAACCTCTTAATATTGTTCCACACTATGGAAGGTTTAACATTAGGATTAAGAGAAGCACAGAATCTTCTCCATCCTTCAAATTTTTTCTTTCGCAATAACTTTTTAGTGTCACGCGCTACCTGCATGTATAGCTCAAAGTTTTCGTTTGTCATAAAGTGACGGTACTGTCTTTCAGCCTCCTTACGCCTACGAATTGCCTGAGTACACTCATTGTCCCACCAGGGAGGAGATGGAATTTTACCTGATGCTCTATTTTTTACAGGGAAAGTTTCATCAGCCGCTTCTATGATGGCTTGGGCTAATGCAACTGAACAACTCACTATGTCACTGTCAGCTACACTAGGCAACTGCAACAATTTATCTTCAATACGACTTTGAAAAACTTTCCAATCCGCATTGCATAAATTGTACTTTAGCCTTGGACTAGGCTTAGGGGATGATGGAACAGGATTGGAATATGTAACTATGATTGGGAAATGATCACTACCAAATGTAGATTCCAGTCTATGCCAAGTTAAAGAAGATGAAATTTGAGCTGAACAAATAGATAAGTCAACAACACTTGTTAATTCAAAAGGTGCTGTTCGTCGGGTAGGAAGGCCAGTATTTAATACACAAAGGTTTTGATTATCAAGAATTTCTATTATACGCTCCCCATGGTAACTAGAGATCGAACTACCCCATAGCTGATGTTGGGAATTAAAATCACCTAAAATCAGCATGGGCTTTGGAAGAGTACATATTAATTGTTCAAATTCGTGTAAAATAGATGAAGATGGATGAGGAATATATACAGATATGATACACATGTTATTTACAATGGCAGCAACAATTGAGACATTGTTACTATGAGATGGGAGATGAACTGGTGTAAATGAAATGGAATTCCTGATAAGTAAGGCTACTCCACCATACCCATCAGGACGGTCTTCTCTGAGACATGAATATCCAGTAACTCTAAGAAGAGCTCTGGGTTTGAGCCATGTCTCAGAAAGGGCAAAAACATAAGGTTCATATTTGTTTAATAAATAACTTAAATCATGCTTTTTATTTATTACACTTCTGCAATTCCATTGAATTATTTTGTCCATTATTTTGTATGGCTACTAAAAGTATCTCAGCAAGAGGGGCAACGTGGGACGGTAAGCTAATATTCGGATTCGACAACAGATTAATTAAGGCTTGGATATCATCAGATGTAGACTGCCTCTCTTCTTTATTGGTATTGCTCTGAAGCGCACAGCCGTTTTGTGGCGATGGCATGGAATGCCCGCTAACCAAGGCATTATGTGCGGCAACATCATAACCCTTGGTGGTTTGTCTCAGAGCCGTACGTGGTTTAAGGAAAATTGTTTTTCTATAACTATTGTGGCTATTAGACTGAGCGGTTGTTTTTGGGGATAGAGTAGGGATATTATGGGGTGGACTAGAGTAGATCAGTTGTGGCTGGGGTTGAGTCTGAAGAACATCAGCAAATGACTTGGAGGCTGCTGGGTGGATTTTGACTGCTTCTCCATAAGAGATGCAGTTGTTAGCCATGGTTACTTTTATGTCCTTTTGACGCTTGTGTTCTGGGCAAGATCTATTAGTTGCGAAATGAAAACCATTGCATAAGCAGCAACTAGCACAATCTTCCTCTACTGTACAAGTGTGTCCAGCATGCATCTGCCCACACTTGAAACACTTAGGCTTCGATCTGCAGTTTGTTTTTGTGTGTCCAAATTTGCAGCAATTGAAACATTGAATTGTTGGGAATATATATAAATCTACCGGAAGGGAATTATAGCAAGAGAATACTTTTTTTGGGAGGATTTGGCCATCGAAAGTGATTACTATGGTTTCGGAAGGTTGCCATGTAATCGACCCATTAACCGGAACTCTATGATTCAGGCGTCTTACCTTGAGTACCTTTCCACACCCAGCGGGTACAGAAATGTTCTCAATAATATCTTGTTCTGTCCACTCTGCCGGGATGCCACGGACTAAGCCCATGCGGGTCACAGAAAATGATGGAATGAAGGCGGTCAAATTCTCAGCTTCAAGGCGAGAATCACTCAAAAATACGTTGGCGTCATTATACTTCGAGAAGGCCATGGATATACGAGTCCTACCAATACGTTTCACGCTACCATTTATGATATTATTAAATTTGTTCCTCATTAAAAACTTCCCAAAGGATACCGGATGCAAGGACGAGTTTCGTTCGGTCTGCTTAAGTTGGACATGAATTGTAAATGGTGCTGCATCTGTGGTTGAGAATAAATCTCTGCCAACTTTTGTAAATTTATCTTTGGTTATATTCAAGTCAGAAACTACAGGAGATTTAGTCACTTGGTCATTAGTATGATTCGGAAGGGTTTCTTGGATCATTTTTATCTCAGAAGACTGACAAGCACAAACAATAAAGTTAATGCCATCCTGACTCTTTCGAACTTTTTTATCGCAATTTTTGCATCTCTTACTGTGTTTACGTTTTAAAGTATTTCTGCCACTAGCAGAAACAACAGATGCATCTGTGTCCACACTGGACTCGTTGTTATCAACTATAACATTGTAACCAACCTGAAGACCTCCCCCTCCAGGGTCAGGAGGTTCCTTTTCCGTCTCCATATTACATACAGTAAAGAAAACTTACCTAATCCAATGTAGATATTTACACTAACTACAAAAAAATAATATTTACACAAAATACAAAGAAACTACATACAAAATAACACTTTTCTGATCTATAATTTACACTAAATTTATAAATAAAAGTATGAGAAACGAAAACCTAAACCGCCGCGTTCCACGTTTCCCGCGCTTTTTTTCCATGAATATTTTGACTTCGCAGTTCGCTGACAGCTCACCTGTCAGTGTCACCTGACAGTTGTAGCAGCGTTTGATTTCAATAAAAATAAATTAAAAATTAAATGAAGTCGTATATTACGGAAAATAAATTAATTGTCGCAGTCGGATAAAAACTATCCTAAGTTGCAGCTGGAATAATAATGTACCTATATAAAATGTTTCATATTTTTCCGTTCATGGGATGCTGAGAACATTCGAACCGCGCAAAGCTTAGTTTCAAACTGGCTGATTCTTTTTTTAATTTAGAGATTTATTATAAGTGGAGATGAAAAAAAGAATTGTACGAATCGTTTCATAAATGACGAAGTTCTGAGGTAACAAACAAAAAAAAACATACAACCGAATTGAGAACCTCCTCCTTTTTTTTGAAGTCGGTAACAATATTATTTCTTATCATATTTAACTATATCTATGCATTCGTATATACCTACGAGTTTTAAAAAGACCAATAGGTTTAACAATATGTTTTGCCTGCGTTTTGATTTTAGTAAGTATTTACATTTTAGCTTATGCCGGTTTAATAAGATGTGGAGCTCTGTGCAGCACAGCCACCCTGCGTCCCGACGGCACCATCCACGGCGACGCCTCCGAGTCCGCCATTTTGAACTTTGTTAACAAATACGACGACGCGGTTGCCATTAGAAGACAGTACCCTAAAGTTGCGGAGATACCTTTCAACTCTACTAATAAATATCAAGTTAGTAGGTACCTATTCATATTTCAAATGAAAGCGATGGTAAATATTTGAGTTAGTACCTACTTTCCCAATATTCACAGTTACGCAGCCATTAGGTCTGGCGTAAGAGTGAGATGGTTTAACTCCCCTCTCCCCTCTTAAAGCCGCTTTATATATGCCAACTAGAGTCTGACCAGCGAGTCGTGACAGTGAAAAATGGCGGCAAATTAAAAAAAAGCGCATGTTGGTAACACGAAATGTATGGAGCCGTCATAAGTACTTATAACTGACAGTTTATTTTATAGGTAAAATTGTTGCCATATAAATATATTGATAAAAATGCTACTGTCACGACTCGCTGGTCAGACTCTATATTATACACCTAAGTATATGCAAATGTTTTTTTAATGAACTGGATATTTAGTTACAATAGGTGTATTTTTTTGTGGCAGGTAAGCGTACATTTGGATAAGAATACCTCGAAATACCTTGTTCTGATGAAGGGAGCCCCAGAAATAATTGTTTCTCGCTGTGAATCAGTCGCTATGGATAAAGATACAAGGACACTCACTCGTGAAATGATGGAAGCTGTTGACTCTGCTGGAGTCAATATGGCCAAAACGGGTACCTTCCATTTTAAAAATGTATTGTAAAGTTTATCTATATGATCGTTGTTTTATATTCACCGATATTTACAATAACAATTTGTTTAAGGTGAAAGAATTCTCGCATTAGCCGACCTCATTTTGGATTCTAGTAAATTTCCGCTGAACTATAAGTTCGATGCAGAGGACGTAAATTTTCCTGTAGACAAGTTACGTTTACTCGGGATCGTGGGATTAATAGATCCACCGAGAAGAGAGGTATGTGCTATTTCAGAGTATTTTCTTCGAAACGACTCCAATATTTTCCTTTTGCTATGAACCTGTAGGCAATTGTTACGGAGGCCACAGAAAGGTTGAAATTTTCAACCAACTACGACCGGCAGTCTGTAGTTATCTTTACCTGCCGACCGACTCGAAGGTATCTGTGCTTTTGCCCTGGTCCGAAAAATCCTCCTTTTTGCATAATTTTTGGGCTTGGCCTCCTCCAAGTTCCAATAGGTAACGTAAAGTAGTAAAACAAATCCGTACAAACGTTTAGGCGCACTCACACAGACACGCATCACTTCAATAAACTGCAAGTCGGGGAAGCCGGCGGTACATTCAGTTCCTATGCCACGCATATGCGGATTGTAAATGGAGCGCAGGTCTAAAAAGGTCCTGAGTGACTCTAGTTGAGATACAACTGGCTACATTTTTGATATGTATTTCTTCACGCCCTCTACATCTTTGAATGCAAGGTGCTGTCAGCGATACAGCGCGTGCGCGCAGCGGGCGTGCGCGTCATGATGGTGACGGGCGACCACCCGGAGACGGCGCGGGCGGTGGCCGGCGACGTCGGCATCGCAACGACGCAGTGCCACGTGCTAACTGGCGCGGAGCTGCGCGGCATGACACCTGACCTGCTCGACTGGACCATCGACAAGTACTATGAGATTGGTAAGTTCTCGAACAGTCAGCAGATAGACAAGACAGTGCTACGTGTAGAGGTGTGAGAGTAGGTAGGAGTAGGCAGTATAGACCAGAGTTTTGCGAGGTTTCTTCGTTTGTAGACTGGCAACACTGAGGCGCTTGACCAATACGACTGAGCATTTGAGCTGAGTTGGCTGTTTAGACTTATAAAAGTGTAACTTGTACATGGACCTATAATACTCTGGACAGGCTATACGTGATGCCACAACGAGGGACGGAAAGGCTCCTAAATTAAGCACTGGTCTTAAAATGGCTGATGGCTTACCATAACCAACCTATATACTTAATTTCTACGGGTAATGGTTTATTTGCCACAACTTCATACTAAATCAGTTGTGGCAAATAAAATAAAGTGGAACTATGACAAGGACAACGAATGATATTTATCTTTCTGTCACAGTTATCGAGATTTGTATGCTACCATCTCGTTCGCACGTGGTATTATTATTACCACAGCTTGTCCTGAGTATTAAATGTCCATGAAGTTGTAGCTTCGTGAAACGGGTCGCTGAACATCCGCAGTTTTCGCACGAACCTCGCCCACCCAGAAGCTGCAGATAGTAGAGGCGTGCCAGCGGCGCGGCGACATCGTCGCGGTGACGGGCGACGGAGTCAACGACGCGCCCGCGCTGCGTCGCGCCGATATCGGCATCTCCATGGGCATAACAGGCTCACAAGTAAGGAAATAACAGCTTTTCCGTTAGGTAAGTGTCAACTAAATTCACACAATTATTACCCATGCAGCAGATACATATATATATACTTAGTGAATAAAACAACTAAATAATTAAGTGTATTGACGTAAAGACTTTCTTTGGAAAAACTTTTCTCACTTACTAAGTTTTTTCTGTAATTTTTCTCACTTTATCTGTTTAATGTACCGGACTGCTCTAGTAGGATCATAATTTCAACAATATACATATGGATATGGACTGAACTAAGCCTTTCGTATGCAGTTTTTAATAAAAAATATACAATTTTACGACATTAGACACATAGGTAGGTACTTACACTCTTCATATTTACCCGCAATAGGTTATGGGCCCAGTTATGAGATATTAAATTTGTTTTTATTATCGGACGGAACTTACCGCTAAAATATTTCCAGGTATCGAAACAGACCGCTGATATAATTTTGATGGATGACAACTTCGCAACCATCGTCACGGGAATAGAGGAGGGGCGGAAAATATTCGATAACTTAAAGAAATCTATATGCTACATACTGATATCGAATGTACCCGAAATCTTCCCGGTGCTAATGTTTATATTGTTCTCAATACCTTTGCCGCTGGGTAAGTAAACTTTTGCGCAAAAAAAACCTTTATAAAGGTTCACAATTTAATAAGCACGCAAGTAGGTAATTAGGTATGCCCTACTCGCCTCAGCGTTTTTCACGGTTCCATCCTAAAAGAGCCCAGAGTCCGCTAGCTACCTAACCCTAAGAATTGGCGCACTTGTTTTTGCGGAAGCGACAGCCAACAACTAAAACCCCCTTTGGGAAACTAGACCTTATTTTGATTAGCATACCTACGGAAAAGGAAACTAAAACACGTATCTTTCTGTCCCTTATTGTCATGGTATTGTTTAAGCTGCCAATGGGCATAACATCCAACATCATAGGTCTCTCATTTCAGGAGTGATGACAATACTCTGCGTAGACCTAGGCACGGACATGTGGCCCGCCGTATCACTCGCCTATGAGCACGCAGAGTCCGATGTAATGGCACGCCCGCCGCGCCGCGGGAAGCAACTAGTCACCAGTCGCATGATATACCTCGCCTACGGCCACATCGGCCTGGTCGAGGTCGCCGCCGGCATGTTCGCGTACTTCGTAGTCATGGCCGAGCATGGGTTCTATCCCGATGTGTTGTTTGGTAATTTAGGCCATATCGATACCTGCAAACTCAAAGGGCGTAACCGCCATTACAACAACAGGCTGTTACGCCCTTTGAGTCTGCAGGTATCTTCTTTCTTTCTTTATAAAATGTCTTTATTAATAACAATAAGTACATCAGTATCTTACTTATCTAGTGTACATTTAGATCCTAGACAGCAAAAACATAATACACGAACAGTTTAGTGAGCTAATGCGCTCATTTTAAACTTTTTGATACGCTCATCCAGGCGTTTAGCTATTGTTTATTTACACTTAATCAATATTAGTGTACACTTTAGGTACAATAACGAATAACATTTTTATGCTTGATTAGAAAAGCTCGCATTTGTTGCATACAGCTCGCATTTGTTGCATACCTAAATTCGTGGTTATGTCCGATCATGGAATACCTACCAATACAGTATTGGTAGGTATTCCAGTAACTGGCACGAAAAGAAGTTTGTAAATTTTGTCGTACGATACGGAGTTAGGCTACATTGCCATGTAAAAGTTATGTTACTTCTCCTCCCTTCTCTGCCACGACGGTTCTGCTTCCGCACACTAACCTACTCCATTACTTCACTGCCAAGAATCGCTACGCGCTACGCTCGTTAGCCGATCCCATGGTTTCTGTAGCGGTAGCGGAAAGCGACTACGGCGTAGGCACCCGATAGGTGGGTTCCTGGCAGTGAAAGTATTAAGGGGATCCCATACGCCAATGACCTTCGATCTGAAACCCTTAGTTTTCTAATGTTTTTCGTAGCTATGATAATATTAACAACAACAGCTTTAAGCAATACAGTATCCCATATTTACTTCAAACATCACTTTCTCCGAGATACTCTCTGGACTCTCACCTTAACTGGAAGTGCCATGTAGACAAACTATGTGATAGATTGAGTAGTGCAGTCTTTGCTTTGCGTAAACTAAAACCTATGGTATCAGACGATGCCATGAAGCAGGTTTATTTTGCTCATTTTCATTCGCTGATGTCCTACGGCACGCTCATTTGGGGAAACTCAACGGATGCCAACAGAGTGCTGCTTATGCAGAAACGTGCCGTACGTGCGATGATTGGGGCAAAATCAAGGAGTTCGTGTAGAGGCCACTTCCCAACGCACGGTATTATGACGCACTACTCACTCTATATATTCGAAATTATAATGTTTGTAAGGAATAATTTTTCCTCGTTCGATACCGTAAATGTGATTGGCAAAACACTCCGCCGCACTGGGCGTTTGAGAACAGTTCCCCGTCGCATGGCACTTGCAGAAAATAACCCGCGTGTCATTGGGCCTACCTACTACGAGCGACTACCCGCTGATCTTAGACTGGAACCATCTGACGAAGCATTTAGACGCCGCCTGAAATACCTTTTATTGGAGAATCCATTATACTCAGTTAAAGAGTATATGGATCTTGATCTGACATGTTAAATTATTATTTTTACCTATTTACATTTGTTTTAATATGATTTGACATTAAATATCACCTATATTCTAATGCACATTACACTATATTGTAAATTGAATGACGATACCTAGTGGTTGACATATTTGTTCTTTTGATTTTGTTTTATTTTTATATGTACTCGTTATTGAGTAAATTTGTTGACATTGTATTAATTTAATATTATATCTTTATTTTTTCTTTGTTTTTGACGATCATGATAAATAATCTTATTTTTTTGGACATGACAGCAAATTTGTAATGTATTTTTTTATCATGAAATAAATAATCTAATCTAATCTGATATTTGGCATCAAAGTTGAACAATTTTAGACCACAAAACAGGTTTTCTGGCCATAACTTTTGTGTTAATTAGTTTAAAATCAAAACCCTCCACACGTTTATAGAGACATCAGAGACGAACCCAAATGTGTAGATTTCGTTTATGTTAGATCTTTCACAGCAATCTTATAACAAAAAGGTGTTTTTTTAGACAATGTTTAAAAAAATCATAAAAAAATAACTGTTAATTTCTTTCAAAATACGGTAGACCAAAATGGAGATTAAAGAATCGATAGCCGTTTGCCTTATAATTCTATCTGTAGTGCAAAAATATTTGTATTGATTTAAAACTTGTCAAAAATCGATGAATCCCTCGGGTAGCCCCTTAATAGAGAATACCGTTTAGTCATTTGAAGGTTCAAGCATATGTACTCGTAGTTGTGTTGTTTTACATTATTGTCGCTATTGTCGGTCGGCAGGAATACGAGCCGATTGGGATAATGAAGCCGTGAGCGACCTGGAGGACTCCTTAGGACAGGAGTGGACCTACGCGGAGCGCATGCACGTGCAGCGCGCCAGCCAGGCCGCCTACTTCGTCGCCATCGTCATGACACAGATCATGAACGGGATCATCTGCAAGACGAGATACAACTCCGTAGCACACGTCGGTAAGACTAGCTTACTTTGCCAGGCCGTTGCGCGTACAATAGGTTATATTTAACTTTAGTTTTATTTTTAAAATATTGTTGTTATGATTCCACTCATTGGGTAACGAACTTTTTTGTTACACCCAGTGTATGATTTTACGTCGTTTTTCTATTTTGATCTTTCTTGATAACCTCAGTGAAGTGTAATCGTTTAGGTAAGTGCGCATTAAGTTAGGTGTTTACTTCGCATTGAAAGACACGTTACTGATGCTGTACCCACTACTAATCAATGTTTACAAACGTCTTACGTTAATTGCACGTGTGTTCATATTTTGTCTACTGTTTTCAATTTTGATTTCAATGTCTAATGTTTTTAACAATCGGGAAAACCCGGTAAGATTTTTATTTTAATTATAAGATTTATGAGCCATAACTAACTTCATTTGTAACTTTAACAAATAATTTCGTTGTAGTTGAGTTGGCTCCAAATTTAGTAAACATATACAGGGTGTCCCTAAAACCAACGCCAAAACGAAAAAGGGAGATAGTACAACCCATAAGCATTCAGATTAAGCAAGTATGACCTCAATGAAAAGTTTATGGTTTTCGAGATATTGACGTTTTAAAAAAACTCGTCACTTTTGATACCCTGCGTCACTTTATCGATTGCCATCACTTCAAATTTAAGTATTTTGTAAATCTGTTTTTTGCAGGATGTTACCAAAAACATATCCTATCGAATGTCATTTAAATTTATTACATGCCATGGTGCTATAGTGGTAAAAATAATAATCAAAAAATAATTAAATAAATTTTATAATTTAATCTGCGGGTTTGATCGAGTTTAATTTTAAAAAAGTATACTAAGCCAACTTGGCACAAAACGTAAGAAAATTGCAATTTTATTGTAGTTTTCAAAATGGTACAGCTTATTCTTATTTACCCAGTATTTTACGAGTTAATACTATTTTACACCAGAAGGAGCTTAAACTGCAATTATTCCATAGTTTGCAACGAGAGCTCCTGCCAGGTTCAGAGGTTGAATTTGGAACATAAATCCGATTTGAAGATTACTTCATTTGAAAATGGAACACAATTCAAAATTCGAATTCAAGTCGGCTTTCTGGTGTAATAATATTATTTTAGTTATTTCAGTACACTTCGTTAATTTGTTTGATGTGCACCATTTGGTTTGATTTCTTATTTTCTTAAATGGACTTGCTTTGCCATTACTTAAGTTCTGCCTAGTGATTTCGATTTTGTCTAACTAATGAACTTTGCTTTGTTTATCTTGGATTCGTGTTTGCTTTGTGCTTTGGATTTTAACTAGACAGATAAACTTTCTATTGTGAATCTCGAACTCGTGTTCTGCCTAGTAATTTTATTTCATTTAGTTGGGACTAAGTGTAGTGCGTTTGTTACATAAATTATGCCAGTGAGTTATACTCCTCAAGAATATGCAAACATGCATTTCATCTATGGAGAATGTCGGGGTAACTCTAGTGCTGCAGCTAGACTCTATCGCGAAAGATATCCAAATTTAAGGCATCCGGACCATCGAGTATTTCGAAATGTTCATTTGGCATACTCACAAGGCGCTTTGCCTGGCAATCGTGGCGGAGCAGGACGACCTAGAGCAGATTACGATGAAGACGTTTTGCAAGAGATTCAAAATGACCCATCTACTTCGGCACGTAACATTGAACGTAGCATAGGGGTATCAAAATCTGTTGCCAATAGAATATTACTTCGTTATGGATATCATCCATACCACATACAACGTGTTCAAGCATTGCTGCCCCGTGATTACCCACTACGAGTACTGTTTTGCCAGACAATGCTGCAGAAACACAGAGAGGATCCAAATTTCATAAACATGGTTTTATGGTCGGATGAAAGCACTTTTAAAAGAGATGGATTCATGAACATGCACAATTTACATAGTTATGCATTAGAAAACCCTCATTTAATGTGGGAAGATCGGTCGCAGTACCAATTTAAACTTAACCTTTGGACTGGAATATTAGATGGAAAAATAATAGGCCCATTTGAATTACCAGAAACACTAAATGGCCAAAATTATCTAAATTTCTTAGAGAATGAGTTGCCAAATCTTCTTGGGGACGTGCCTTTAGCTACACGAAGGTCAATGTGGCTGCAAAATGACGGCTGTCCAGCACATTATGCTCGACAAGTACGAGAACATTTAAACCGAACTTATCCACAGAGATGGATCGGGCGTCTTGGTCCTATTTTGTGGCCTCCTCGATCTCCAGACCTAAATCCTCTGGATTTCTATTACTGGGGTTACATCAAAGAAAAAGTTTACAATAAACCGATTAACAGTATAGCGGAGCTGAGACAACGCATTTTCGCAGAGGCACAAAACGACGTCACAAGAAGTGCACGTCGCATCAGTCGAGCATTTTTAAGGAGATGCCGAGCTTGTATTCAAGTAAATGGCCGACAATTTGAACATTTGATTTAAATAAACAAAACAAAGCAGGAATCGTTTTTTTTATTATTTTTTATTCCCTTTAAAGATTAATGGCAACCAGAATTATTTTTGTATGATAAATTAATTTAACTAAGTAACTAAGGCTCCTTAGGGGGCACGACCGGTAATAATAACGCTAAGAAGATACAAATGAATTTAACTAAATGTACTGAAATTACTAAACTAATCCTGTAAGCCGACTTAAACTTAAATATTGAATTATGTTCCAATTTCAAAGCGTTTTTTATTCGAATTTCAATTTGTGAGCCTCGTAGGTGGTAGGGGCTACAAAGTATGGAATAATTGCAGTTTAAGCTCCTTCTGGTGTAAAATAGTATAATCTCGTAAACTACTGGGTAAATAAGAATAAGCTGTACCATTTTGAAAACTACAATAAAATTGCAATTTTTTTACGTTTTGTGCCAAGTTAGTTTAGTATACTTTTTTTAAATTAAACTCGATCAAACCCGCAGATTAAATTATAAAATTTATTTAATTCATTTTTGATTATTATTTTTACCACTATAGCACCATGGCATGTAATAAATTTAAATGACATTCGATAGGATATGTTTTTGGTAACATCCTGCAAAAAACAGATTTACAAAATACTTAAATTTGAAGTGATGGCAATCGATAAAGTGACGCAGGGTATCAAAAGTTACGTTTTTTTTAAAACGTCAATATCTCGAAAACCATGAACTTTTCATTAAGGTCATATTTGCTTAATATGAATGCTTATGGGTTGTACTATCTCCCTTTTTCGTTTTGGCGTTGGTTTTAGGGACACCCTGTAGATTTGATAAGAATACAATCATAAACTACCGTGCTGAGGCGGTTATCTGCACCGCATCTAGGGATGGAGGTGCGGAGACGCGTATAAATTTCGCCGGAATGGACTTAAGTATATCCAAAAACAGGTACTTACACACCTACATAGATCGAGATAACCTTCGCTCGTCACCTCTGTCCGCCAAATTAACCTCCTACCTAAGTATAAGGATTTATATTTTTTTATTTGATCTCCTGCGAAACAGGCAAAGCCTAGTGCAGACGTAAACGCCATTTCCGTCTAGGTACCTATATGTCATGCTTTTTTACAGGAATGAAAAACAGAGTGTTGAATATGGGGTTGGTGGTTGAGGTGCTGGTGGCCGGCCTGGTGTGCTACTGTCCGGGTGTCAATAACTTCTTCAGGGCATACCCGATACGTATTAAGTGGTAAGGATTAGGTGCAGTAGCGACGTCTAAGAAAGGAATAAGTTTCTGTCAACAATAAAATTTTTGGTACAAGCTTTTATTGCCGACGTACTTTTCTGTATACCGTCATCAACTACTAATTGAGATGATTCTAACGAGCCCAAACTCAACGGGGTTAAGTCGGTTAAGTAGGTACTGAATTCCCCATGGCCACCTTCTGTCTAAGTTCAGCTCAATCGGTTGAAGATCCACATTGATATTTGTACCACATTGAATCCACATTGAATAAAGTTTTTCTATGTCTATGTCTATTTGCGCCACGCATTTTGCATAGATATATTGATCGGCGGTGAGTATCCTCTATTAAGAATAATACGAGTAACGAAGACAAAACGCTCAAGGATAAATCGTCACCACAGATTATTTAAAACCGATAGGTGTACATAAGTACCTATCGTCAAGATCTTTATAAATCCCAGCTGTGAAACTTGTAATACTTATACTAAAATAACACCAATGGTGCCGTTCTCTGGAAGACCTGTGCCGTCCGAAGGGAAGGGAAGCAGGCGGAATCTTCGTTTTTGTATTAGAGTATAGTTAACTCAGTAGCCAATCACTGTAAGATCCAGAGAACGAGACCAATACTTGTTTACTGTCAATTCGACCAAACGATAATAAGGTCCATAAAATTTTTCGCTACGCTCGTCACCAATCCCGTTATTTTCCCGCTAAGTTAGCGGGAAGCGCATCCTGCCCTCTAGGGCTGTTTAGTTAAATCCGGCCTTAGTTGATATCATCGTAGGTATGATAATGTCGTTTCAAACTGATCGCTTGTGTATTTTCTTATCTTATTGCAGGTGGTTCTTGGCGTTCCCGTTTGCTTTATTTATGTTTGTGTTTGACGAATTCAGAAAGTATTGCATAAGAAGAGAACTATTCGGAGGCTGGTTCAATAGGCTTACGTATAACTAGACGGCTTGGAGGCGATCGACTAAGATTTACATTACAGTTCCGTATTTAGCACGAAAGGAAGACTTAAGTAATATAGGAAGCGTAGTAATAGAGTAAAATAAAACGAAAAAGTCAAGACATGAGCTATTTTATTTGCCACGTTTTGATCCCACATTGATACTCCTTTTACCTTTAGTCACAAGTATCTAAACTAATTAAATGAGCAATAATAAACACTAACATCACTCAGGTCACTGATAACCAGGCATCGGAGTATTTTTAGCACGGTAAGACTAAATTGAGCTATGGAGTCGTTGTAATATGAAGGGTCCACAAAAAAAATATGTCTAGTTACTTTTTTTTTCAAAATGAGATTTTAATGTCACGCGATAGTTCATAACGAGCGCAACATTTTGACATCAAAATCTCATTTTGAAAAAAAAAAGTGACTAGACATGTTCTTTCCGTGGACACTTTATATTATTTGTTATTTGTCAATGAAGATTGTGGTGTATTTTTTTATGGTTAATATTTATTTTATGAATTAAATTAATGAGGATGAGTATGAGTAAAAATTTAATTTTAATGCTTACAACGACTCCATAGCTCACTTTAGTCTTACCGTGTTAGAAATACTCCGATGCGTGCTGATAAAAGAGTCAAAGGTGTAGGTAATAATGATAATGCTACGACTGATCATGATCACCTGCGTACCAATTTAAGTAAGGCACAAATAAGATTGAAGTAACGACCTTCTCTCGTATAAATACATGCCATCATCCCTTATATTAAGTGGCATAAATATATTAGTATCAGAAAATAGTACATCAATAAACAGTATAAGATTGAAGTTTAGAAATAGGATACGTAAATAAATATATTAAAATATTGTATAACTATAAATAAATATTACATGTTGTTCTATATTTACACTTCCTACTATATTTTTCCTTAAGTATACATTTGACTGTACCTTCCTCTTAGTTTGACTATTAAGGAAAACAAAACTGACTCAAAATGTACCTACTTGAAACAAATTTACTGTAACCATAAACCTAGTGAGCGTGATATCAGCTAAGGAGCAATTTCTTCAGCTCAGCGTGTAAATCAGCTACAATTTTTATATAAACTCTTAAATTGACGATAACCAATGATTTTACCGTGACAAATTCAGGCAGTTTGTAGAACTACACTCTGAGCCAACAATTATAATCACAATCATATTGCACATAACACGTACCTATTAATTTACTATCAAAACCAGAATACGACTTTATACACAGCCAAAGATATACATGACAAACATATAGGTATACTTCTTTCTACATGTGATATGACAGTTTAGAGATACAGGCTGGAAAGTTCGCACGCAAAATGGACTAAAGTCATCTCAAGTTGTTGAAAAGAGCAAATAGGTATAGTACCTACTACACAAAGGCTACTTTCATTTATTTTAGAAAAGGATAAAAAAACTGCAGGTGTAGTTTTGATTCTTAAAATCTCAATCGGTTCCTGTCAAATGTAAAAAAATGCGTTGGATCTTTCCCCCTGTACAACTGTAAGAGCGCCTCCGCATCGTTCTCGATCCACATCCGGCGCTCGGATCTTTTATTTCCGTCCCATCGCGACACCATTCTGATACGGATCGGAAGCGGTGCGAATACGGAAATATTGACACATTGTTCACAGGATGCGTACCGCGTACAAGCTATACCCTAACTAAGCAAACATCTCACTATCTAACAGTGGCGGAGCGCCCATACAAGCCGATTCCCACCGGCTTGTCTAAAATTTATTGCTATACAAACACGTAAATCATCAAAAAACAGCCCTTTTTATGCTCCGGGTGGACAACCCGGAGCATAAAAAGGGCCAGTTAAAAAAGTCCAGTGACAATTCTCACGCGCCGTCACTGCTATCTAAGTACACTCACTATAACACTATAGGTAATTGAATACAACAACACAGGCAGTTAGTTGTACAGTAAAAATGTGTTAAATATTAAAGGAACATTATTAGGAGCATAAAGAAATAATAAGAACTTTTAATTCATTGACTTTCGAGTAGTACAATTAAATAAGATCCCATTACAAAACAAAAAGAACTCACATCTTAAATTAACAGAGTTTCTATTGACATAATTTAACAAAAACATTATTTCTTTATCATCATGTTTACAATAATATTTTACCTACATAGTGTGATTTAATAAATTATTAATATTACGTCTAATAATTATAACAAATAAGATCTAGAATAACTGAGAAACCTATTTAAAAAAATACACGATTATTATTGATTGAGACAGATACACTTTAAGTAGCCTGAGACAAAAGTCTACTGTAACGCTGCATGTTCACGGGAGATGTGATAAGCCGTAGTTTCATAGCTTAACACATTGCGCAGTCTAATATATTACTATATTCCTGACCCAAGTTCAGGAGAGATAGGATATTTTGTATATTTATTTACATTATCACTACTGGCTTATTTATAAATACCGAATTACCGAGGCAAGTATTATGCGAAATATATTTTAAGTAGCAAGTTCAATTTAAGTTTACATTCCGACACTATAAGTACTACACTGAAAATATCAGTCTGTTAAGTTTCAGATTTCATCAATTAATTTAAGCTCACATAATTTTTTTTTTTCCTTTTCCTAGTTTTAATCCAATTACCACTCTGTCTCAATGATCCTGTCCTGCCTATATAAATGAATAACCTAAATATGAAAACCCGATCTAAATTACCGTGATTAATATTGATTCAACAAAAGCTGCTATCAAAAAGTGTTACGGCACATTCTGGACAAGAACTGTGCTATCACTAACTAATGAGATACCGACGTAAAACGACCGACAAACAAACAAAGATTATAGATAAGTGTGCATATAAAGTACACGCTAAAACAAATACATAAATTTAAGAGCAAGTTACAGCCCAATTAGAAGCTGAACGCATGAACAAGCTAGTGATGTTTTAGAAATGTGTACCTACTTTTAGAAATCCCTACAACATTCATCGATCTAATATGATTCCTTTCCAGCTTCTCGGACATCTTAGTTATAACTGTTATAAGTATAAATAAATATATGTATTCTGTCATTTATAAACTAAAAATAAGTTAAATCCCAAATATTACACAATTTGATTATCACACAAAATGTCATTATGAAATAGTAGGTACAAATACAAGTTATTTTATTATTCGCGAAAACCCCGTAAGGTAGATTCTTGTAATTGGAACTAGGTGTATCTCTCTGGTAATTGCAATTACATTTTTAAATTTAATAATGCCCTCTAGGATAATGGTGATCGATCATAGAGGGCATTAATACATGTAGTTGTAATTACCAGACAGATATACCTAGTTGCAATTACAAGACTCCACCTTAATGACTCAGGCTAGGCGCGCACTACGGATTTCCGCCGTGCGTTTTTTTCCCGCAAAATCTGTATATAAGTATGAATCTCTTTGAAGTGCGCGCACTGCGGAAAATAATTGTTGATATAATTTTGCGATTTTAAGGTGGTTCGATTGCCATACAAAGCGTTTTTTGACATTCGCAGGCTAACGGCGTGATATTTTAAGAAACTTATGTAACAAACTTTCTTCAATTGGCTTCCCATTTGCGCCAAATTCCCCCTTTCCTAGAATAAACTTGTATAAACTAGATTAATTTGAGAAAAATAGTTTTCCCAAAATATCACGTGACAAACCAATTTCTCAAATTAATCTAGTTTATACAAGTTTATTCTAGGAAAGGGGGAATTTGGCGCAAATGGGAAGCCAATTGAAGAAAGTTTGTTACATAAGTTTCTTAAAATATCACGCCGTTAGCCTGCGAATGTCAAATAACGTTTTGTATGGTAATCGAACCACCTTAAAAACGCACCACAACTCAGTAAGCGTAGCCTTATAATATTATATCGCGGTAAATTTACGAGCGTTTCAGTTTACTGGTGTAATATTGACAAGGCATCTTTTATTTTCTGTCAATAGGCTGGTTGTTTTTTTATTAGTACCGGTTTGACAATAGTTCCCTAATTAGTTTACTAAACAGAGGATAGGCTCCAATTAGTTTTGGCCATTTCTCCCTTACATGTATATATATACCAGTTGAAACGCTCATAATAAATAGCGTCTGGTTTCCAACCCAAATCTTTGCTCTAATCGTTAAACAAAGGCTTTGTACTAATACAATAGTTTTTTTCACCTATATACCTAACCACAATTCATAGAAAATATGAGAATCGTATTAAATTATCAACTTGGTACATGTTGAATCATCTTCCTAGGACGACAGAGTTGATAATACAATAAAAAAAACATTGAGATTCTCCCTTATTTTGTAGAAGCTTTTACAGTACAAAGCTATTATTACGGTGAAAAACATATCAGTTAAATAATTGTCGGGTGACAACCAAAACTCACTCAAATCAATTAAACGTAATAAATTTATTTAAACTTTCAAGATTCTCACACATTATCAAAAAGAAGAGTAGAAAGAAATTGTGTTATCAAGAAAGAATTGTATTGTATTGAAAAAAGAAAAGAGGTAAATAAATAAGTTAATTATTCGCGATTAATTCCCGTTTAGTAAAAGTAATAAACTTAATAAGTAAAGGAAATCTCAGCCTTATTACTACTTCAACACAGTTGATATTACTAAAATATTTTTTCTGGATTGATTGAGTTTTGGTTGTCACTCGACGATTTCCACAAAGTACATACATACCGTGTGAACTAAGACATAAAGGAGTGAAACAAATCCGTACAAACTTCCGATGCAACGCACTCACAAGTGCAAGTCACACTTAAGTGCAAGTCGGGGTAGTCGGTGGTACATCAGTGCCCGACGTGCGCCTCATTGAACTGGTTTTAAAAGGAGCGTAGAAAGGTCTCAAGCGACGCTAGTTTGTATTTAGCTAATGTATTTACCGAGCCGTGTGTCTAGTGATGTGAGCGGGAGAAGCGCGCGGCCACGAGGTGCGCGGCGAGCGGGCTGCGCATGTCGGCGATGGAGTGGCGCGCCTTTAGCAGCGCCTCCTCGCGGGACACGTCGTCGTGTCTAGTGATGTGAGCGGGAGAAGCGCGCGGCCATGAGGTGCACGGCGAGCGGGCTGCGCATGTCGGCGATGGAGTGGCGCGCCTTTAGCAGCGCCTCCTCGCGGGACACGTCGTCGTGTCTAGTGATGTGAGCGGGAGAAGCGCGCGGCCATGAGGTGCACGGCGAGCGGGCTGCGCATGTCGGCGATGGAGTGGCGCGCCTTTAGCAGCGCCTCCTCGCGGGACACGTCGTCGTGTCTAGTGATGTGAGCGGGAGAAGCGCGCGGCCATGAGGTGCACGGCGAGCGGGCTGCGCATGTCGGCGATGGAGTGGCGCGCCTTTAGCAGCGCCTCCTCGCGGGACACGTCGTCGTGTCTAGTGATGTGAGCGGGAGAAGCGCGCGGCCATGAGGTGCACGGCGAGCGGGCTGCGCATGTCGGCGATGGAGTGGCGCGCCTTTAGCAGCGCCTCCTCGCGGGACACGTCGTCGTGTCTAGTGATGTGAGCGGGAGAAGCGCGCGGCCATGAGGTGCACGGCGAGCGGGCTGCGCATGTCGGCGATGGAGTGGCGCGCCTTTAGTAGCGCCTCCTCGCGGGACACGTCGTCGTGTCTAGTGATGTGAGCGGGAGAAGCGCGCGGCCACGAGGTGCACGGCGAGCGGGCTGCGCATGTCGGCGATGGAGTGGCGCGCCTTTAGTAGCGCCTCCTCGCGGGACACGTCGTCGTGTGTCTAGTGATGTGAGCGGGAGAAGCGCGCGGCCACGAGGTGCGCGGCGAGCGGGCTGCGCATGTCGGCGATGGAGTGGCGCGCCTTTAGCAGCGCCTCCTCGCGGGACACGTCGTCGTGTCTAGTGATGTGAGCGGGAGAAGCGCGCGGCCACGAGGTGCGCGGCGAGCGGGCTGCGCATGTCGGCGATGGAGTGGCGCGCCTTTAGCAGCGCCTCCTCGCGGGACACGTCGTCGTGTGTCTAGTGATGTGAGCGGGAGAAGCGCGCGGCCACGAGGTGCGCGGCGAGCGGGCTGCGCATGTCGGCGATGGAGTGGCGCGCCTTTAGTAGCGCCTCCTCGCGGGACACGTCGTCGTGTGTCTAGTGATGTGAGCGGGAGAAGCGCGCGGCCACGAGGTGCGCGGCGAGCGGGCTGCGCATGTCGGCGATGGAGTGGCGCGCCTTTAGTAGCGCCTCCTCGCGGGACACGTCGTCGTGTGTCTAGTGATGTGAGCGGGAGAAGCGCGCGGCCACGAGGTGCGCGGCGAGCGGGCTGCGCATGTCGGCGATGGAGTGGCGCGCCTTTAGCAGCGCCTCCTCGCGGGACACGTCGTCGTGTCTAGTGATGTGAGCGGGAGAAGCGCGCGGCCACGAGGTGCGCGGCGAGCGGGCTGCGCATGTCGGCGATGGAGTGGCGCGCCTTTAGCAGCGCCTCCTCGCGGGACACGTCGTCGTGTCTAGTGATGTGAGCGGGAGAAGCGCGCGGCCATGAGGTGCACGGCGAGCGGGCTGCGCATGTCGGCGATGGAGTGGCGCGCCTTTAGTAGCGCCTCCTCGCGGGACACGTCGTCGTGTCTAGTGATGTGAGCGGGAGAAGCGCGCGGCCACGAGGTGCACGGCGAGCGGGCTGCGCATGTCGGCGATGGAGTGGCGCGCCTTTAGTAGCGCCTCCTCGCGGGACACGTCGTCGTGTGTCTAGTGATGTGAGCGGGAGAAGCGCGCGGCCACGAGGTGCGCGGCGAGCGGGCTGCGCATGTCGGCGATGGAGTGGCGCGCCTTTAGCAGCGCCTCCTCGCGGGACACGTCGTCGTGTGTCTAGTGATGTGAGCGGGAGAAGCGCGCGGCCACGAGGTGCGCGGCGAGCGGGCTGCGCATGTCGGCGATGGAGTGGCGCGCCTTTAGTAGCGCCTCCTCGCGGGACACGTCGTCGTGTGTCTAGTGATGTGAGCGGGAGAAGCGCGCGGCCACGAGGTGCGCGGCGAGCGGGCTGCGCATGTCGGCGATGGAGTGGCGCGCCTTTAGTAGCGCCTCCTCGCGGGACACGTCGTCGTGTGTCTAGTGATGTGAGCGGGAGAAGCGCGCGGCCACGAGGTGCGCGGCGAGCGGGCTGCGCATGTCGGCGATGGAGTGGCGCGCCTTTAGCAGCGCCTCCTCGCGGGACACGTCGTCGTGTGTCTAGTGATGTGAGCGGGAGAAGCGCGCGGCCACGAGGTGCGCGGCGAGCGGGCTGCGCATGTCGGCGATGGAGTGGCGCGCCTTTAGTAGCGCCTCCTCGCGGGACACGTCGTCGTGCAGGATGCACTCCATTATCTTAGCTACAATTGTCGACGGTGGTACATGGGGATTCCCTGGAATATCAAATTGCTGCTGTAGAAACATGACCAAAACCAAAATACGTTTAAGAAAAATGGAATATATTTTTATTTTGTACGATATGAAACGTCATCACTTGAGCCTTTGCCACACACGAGCGCGATGCTGACGGGGCATGAGGGGGCGCGTCGCCGACGTCAGTTTGTACAAAGCAGTGGGTCGTCATGCGGCGCGGTCGCCAAGATCGGAATGCTACCTTGCTGGCGATTGGCGACCGCGACTCACTGCTTTGTATGGATTACTATGGAACACTGACGGATGCCAGCGACCGCATCGCGCGACCACTAGCGAGCGACACGAGCCACGCGGCGCGGTCGCCAAGATCGGAATGCTACCTTGCTGGCGATTGGCGACCGCGACTCACTGCTTTGTATGGATTACTATGGAACACTGACGGATGCCAGCGACCGCATCGCGCGACCACTAGCGAGCGACACGAGCCACGCGGCGCGGTCGCCTAGATCGGAATGCTACCTTGCTGGCGATTGGCGACCGCGACTCACTGCTTTGTATGGAATACTATGGAACACTGACGGATGCCAGCGACCGCATCGCGCGACCACTAGCGAGCGACACGAGCCACGCGGCGCGGTCGCCAAGATCGGAATGCTACCTTGCTGGCGATTGGCGACCGCGACTCACTGCTTTGTATGGATTACTATGGAACACTGACGGATGCCAGCGACCGCATCGCGCGACCACTAGCGAGCGACACGAGCCACGCGGCGCGGTCGCCAAGATCGGAATGCTACCTTGCTGGCGATTGGCGACCGCGACTCACTGCTTTGTATGGATTACTATGGAACACTGACGGATGCCAGCGACCGCATCGCGCGACCACTAGCGAGCGACACGAGCCACGCGGCGCGGTCGCCAAGATCGGAATGCTACCTTGCTGGCGATTGGCGACCGCGACTCACTGCTTTGTATGGATTACTATGGAACACTGACGGATGCCAGCGACCGCATCGCGCGACCACTAGCGAGCGACACGAGCCACGCGGCGCGGTCGCCTAGATCGGAATGCTACCTTTAGAGTAGTAATAGACACGGCAACTCTTTGCAGTGCTACAAACGCGATACAGGCGATCTATGGGTGCCTTTCCACCAGAGATGTGCTATGCTATGTGTTCATACATTTGAAACGTAGCTGTAGCTGAAGCTACGTGTGGAAAGGTACCCTAAGGCTAGTGTCGCGCGACAGTCGCGTATTTGTATCGCTGCAAAAAGTCGCCGTGTGTAACCTATCTTAAAGATAAACTTATCTACAATAAGCAATTAGTTAGATAATATATTATAATACTTACTGTACAGCTATTTCTGGTACTGAAATATGACTGGTGGAGGGCATAACTTTCATGAAACGGCAGACCGGAGTGCAGTGCTCTGTTAGTAAGGTTGTTATTTTGCAGTTAGTAGCATTAGTCACATTGTTATTTCCGCCTTAACCAAAAATAATTAGTAATATAGCTGTATTTATTCTTGATATCATTTATGTATGCGGTAGTTGTTATAAATATATAATTACTTGATCAAATGTGTTCGGCAGGTTCAAGGTCAAATAAACATATATGAAAATTATGAAATTATCGTACAGTCGCGGAATAAAAAGGTTGACCACTTTAAGAGCTGTTTTTGCTTGCTCAATATAAGTTACCAGTATCTGTTTTATCGACCGAGTACGTATGGCACATTCCGTCTTACTTAACGAATGTCATTTCACTACATAGCTCACAGATATGTCCACTAATATGAGAATTTACCTCTTTGCATTTTGAAAAGGCGAGTGAACATTAATAAAAAACAAATACAAGATCATTGCTATTAATGATGACATTGACAGGAACTGTTATTCACATTTTATAGTTTTAATCATTATAAGCGAAGAGGATTAAATCATTTGATTTATCAAACTTGACACACCGTTTGGCTGGTAATGGCAAGAAGTGCGAGTTGGATTCACGCACGAAGGGTTCCGTACCATTATCTATAAAAACGGCAAAAAAATCACGTTTGTTGTATGGGAGCCCCCCTTAAAAAAATATTTTATTTTGTTTTTAGTATTTGTTGTTATAGCGACAACAAAAATACATAATCTGTGAAAATTTCAACTCTCTAGCTATCACGGTTCTTGATATACAGCCTGGTGACAGACAGACGGACGGACGGACGGACGGACAGCGAAGTCTTAGTAATAGGGTCCCGTTTTACTCTTTGAGTACGGAACCCTAAAAAGGTTTTCATTCAACTATTAACAGTCAAGGAACATTCGTCTATGTAAATTTGAACTTTGTTGTCAAACAGTTAACATAATTTTCAATACAACGCTCTCGTCTGATGCACAGTGTAACATGTGCTAGCAACGCGTAAATTAATTTATTTGAAAACTGGTCACCTTTTCATTCCGCGACTGTACATTTGTATTTGACCTTGACTGAATTTAGAGGTAGTGGGTTGTATCTTGCTGTGTAATTGTATACTCGACATGGAATGTGTAGGTATTTTATGCAACAATACGATTTTCCGTTTAATAAATACCTCGTAATAGTACATTACTTACCTAGGGCGGTAAAACAAAGAATGTCTCAGATCGCAGGAGTGTTCGCAATATGCGATCTGAGGCTTTATTTATTACCGCCCGTGGTAAGTAAGTACAACATTTTACGTCTCTCCCAGGCCAGGAAGTGGGAGTTTCCGCACGCATGCGGTAATCGCTGCTTTATGCCCAGGTCAAAGAAAACATTGACACGTTTTCCCGCAAAAAGATAACTCGCACAAGACAGGGGTCCCTGAACCAGCTCCTCACACAAACCACTCGACTGACCAAGTCAAGTAAAATCATCTCTCACGTGGGGGTAAAATGCGCAAGTAGTAACTCAACTTTTTTAAGAAAATTAAAATCGTGGCTTCTCACGCACTCTTTTTATGACATTAAAGATTTTTATGAGTTACCAGAATAAGAATGTTATATGTTAACACACTTAGTATATAAATTTAATTTAATCTAAACAATCGATGACATGTAATATTAATAATATTATAAATAAAAGACTTATGACTTATGACGTAAAACTTATTACACCTTTAAACCCTAAATGCACAAGCACGTAATAAATAAGTTGTTTGCTCCCCAATAGCACCACGGAATGTTAGAATTACAATCTATAATTAGCCAGTACGTCTAGCACAACTTGCTGCTAAGTCGTGTCGCGTGCGACTCAGCGACTCCTGTCTCACTCGTATTGTGCAAATTAGAAAGAGGCGGGTAGATTATCTCGACTCGCGTCGCGCTTGTTGTGTCAGTTGTGCTAGCCCCGCTGGTTAATATTTTGATACACCCTATATTACTCATGAATATGAATACTAAGTAGAGTATCTCACCAGTCAATCCTCGGTACCCAAACACTCCACAGTCGTGCATGCGCATGGAATGATGCTCGTCTTTGATGAATTTATCCGTACTTATGCCTTTCAGCTGAAAATAAATATGTTGATCAGTTATTGCATAGCCAATTTAAGTATTAGAAGTTATTCCTAATTATATTACAAAAGTGAATCCTTAATCAGATACGTCTTTTAAGTTAAGATTAAGTACAGGCATTGGAATATCAGTAATTTTTAAATTGCAAAGGATTTGCCTGTGGTTATATTGCAGCCCAATATTTTTACCAAATTGAATATAGCATTTGAAAAAAAAAATTCTGCAACTTATCAAAGAAAACCGCCATTTTTGATCCAATAAATGAATCACAAAATTAATTGTATCATGAAATCGTTTAAACTTACTTTAGATGGAACTAAAAATCTATCAGGTATCCTTTGTAATTTTTGCTGTTTCTCACTAGGTCCAAAACCCAAAGCTAGCAGCACTGACTCTGCATCCACCTTCCTTGCTCCCAGCACATTCAGGACAGAACTACCACTAGATCCACTTGCATCAGACTGGAATAAAAGAAAGCATTCATTTAGACAACCAGTTAGCCTAGTGGGTAGTGGACGTTTTCGTACAGACCTATTACAACTACAATACCGTGATCCCGGTATTCTCATAGTAGATTGGAAGCCCTAGTAAGTGACGCTGCCTTATTGTGCTTACTATGGGGCTAGTACTCTAGGCAAAATACGGTTTTGAAAAACATTAATTTATAATAGCTTTTTTTTTCTTTACATCATTTTAAAACATTATTCTAAGATGATTTATTCAAGAATCCAACAAACTTTCCATCCGGAAGTATTTATATAGATTTAAATAAAACATGAATTGTCAAAATAAAGATAAAAGCATTTATTCATATTTTTTCTGACTTTTCAGAAGCTAGTTAAGTTATCACTTTTTTGATGTCTGAAATTTTGTTGGATTTTGTCACTAGGTAACTATTTAATCCATTACAAAGAAAGAATCAGCTATTATAAATTATTTCCAAATTTGACATTTTTTCCATACAAGTTGTAAGTTCATTGCCTGGACTATAGTTCAATTTGTGTAAGATTGTCCCCTAATATTTACTATACCACATGTTTTTGACAATTTCCATTAATTGCAAGGGGCATAGTTTAGATCAAATAAAGTCAATTTCTTCAAGACAGTAGTATCTTAACTCTTACTGTTATCAAGATATTCAATGTTTAATTTAATCAGTTTTGCAGACTTTAACCAGTGTAAATGGCTCTTAATAAGAGATTTTTAAATTTTGTAAGGTTCCTATACGCTACAAGAAGGTTTACAAAGTGAGTTAGTTCAATATTACATACTTTTTACCCGACTGCCGAAGGAGAGGAGGGTTATGTTTTTCGAGCGTATGTATGTGTGTATGTATGTAAGTATGTATGTATGTATGTATGTGTATGTCTTATTCTTTGACACGCCCTGTAGCCTAAACCGTTTGACGAATTTCGACATATGAGGTGTCATTGGATTCCTCATAATCGTGGGAGTGATATAGGCTATTTTTTTGCAAAAAAGCAGTTGGGTCTTTTAAATTTTTTTTGATTTCACTTGTTATTTCATGTGTTTCAAGACCCTTGTTCAATAAGACAATAACCGTTAATGTTACATTAAATTATTTTGAACAAAAATCTAAAATATTTTTTTTTCAACAAATAATTATGCTCATTTGTTTCTGTGAATGTACTCTGCAATATGCCGAAGTTAACGCAAATTCCCAGAAACACCATGTATTCTTTATTTATTAATGTCATTATTTACATGTTTTTAAGAAATTAATTAAGTTTAGTATAATGGTAGGATAATTTGATTGACAGGTTTACATTTCTTGAGGTGCCACTAGGTGGCAATATGCTGGCTTCACTAGAAAACTTACACGATTAATCATAAAAAGCATTAATGAAGGATTTCACTGTTTATTCAAGTAGAAGTTATGACATAGCTGGACTAGAACAGCACTAGTTGCACCAATCAGGATAGGTTCCTGACCCTCCTGCCATTACATTATAACGTTTATTCTCACCTGAAGGGAATAATCTCTTAGAAGTGGATTTTTCAGCTTAGGAGAATAACCCTCAGACTGAACAGAATGGTCCCTTTGTAATCTTTTCCTAACATTACCCGGAGGTGCAGCAGTAAGCACTCCACTTTCTAGTGATTTCCTCTTCCATTCTTTGGGGCTCGGGACATCTAAATTTTGGTCTTCTTGTACTTCAACAGTGGCCTCCACTACTGTGTTGTCAGTGGCTGATTCAGCTTTGCTGTCATCAGATTTAACTTCTTTAAGTGTTTCTTCGTCAGGTTTGTTGGAGTCATTGTCTGCAGCATCGGCAGGCAGTGAGTCCAGCCACTGCTGTACCGGGCTGCTGCGCCTCATGTCCTCTATCACTCCACTCAACCACCCTCTAACTTTCCGCTCTAATATTGAATGCACTGACTCATTAAAAGTATCTGAAAACCATTATTATATATTTATATCAAGATGACCACTAACTTATTATATTACACCATAATAACTAGGAAGTTTCATTTAAATCAAACATTCTATAACATCCGAGGAACAGCTGAACAATGCCACATTAGCGTTAATAATCGACAATTACTTAGCTAAACAAATGAAATGAACCATCACGAGACAACACAAGGAGATTATTGTTTCGGTAGGAGTTACAAGGACGATTATCATACGTTCGCTGGCGAGACCAACCTTGCTTGGGATCCATCCTTAGTAGTCAAGGTAACGCAGCATGCAATATGAGAGGATACTGATATGAAACATACGTGCAAGATGTATACAAAGCTCACAATACTTGTTTACTTTTTATTAGAAACTAGACTGGCTTACCTTCAAACAAAAATTCAAGTTATATTAACATTACTGCTTGTCCCCGGCGCCAAACCAAGTTGTCGTGCTTAATAACTTCACAATGAATACTTGAGATTTATGATAAACAATAATAATCGAACACCACACACAGGAGGAAACAATAAACTAATAAAATGAAACTAATTGAGTTCGAAATAATGAGATGAGAAATGACTGACTGACTGACTGACTTGACTTGACTGATGCGAAAAAAAATATGATGAGATGAACACAATGTTGCTATTTCTAAATAAATTAAATCATTACAAGACTCTGTTAACTTATTGAATTTATTACACTAGGAGATAAAAATCATCAATCTATCATGAAAAAATTAAGAATTATATTAAGGTCAATCTGCGGCCAACGATAGTTGAGACTGAAACTTTTTTGAACTTTTTAAATGGCAAGAATAACGTAAATGTCAAAGGTGTCAAACGTCACTTCTGGGGAGTACAGATAGATTATATTGACCGAGAATTTTCTTTATACAATACAATACAATACAATTCTTTATTGATAACACCATAGTTACAAGTCAAATTTGAGAATAATAAGTAATTAAGTACCTATGTCATTAGTTATGTACACGGTAGTTTAAGAAACTCCTCGACACTGTACAGAGTTAAATCTAGTAGCCACTTGCGTAGCTTCTTCTTAAATGCGACGGTGGGAGTTGCATTTCTGACCGTTTCGGGCAGTCTATTATAGATGGACCCATTATGTAGGCAGATTTTGCAGACTTTGCCAATTTGTGCTTAGGAGTGATAAGTCGGTAGTCATGATTATTACTACGAAGGGCATAGGTTTTATTTATACCCTGTCGTTGGAAGATAAACGAGCTCGCTCGGGAGTGTCAAGATTCCAAAGTCTTTGAATAAACTCCTACATGAAGTGTCACTGGGTGCACCCTCCATTGCGCGTAGTGCTCGCTTCTGCATTACGAATGCGTGCTGAGAGTCGGCCGCGCGGGCCCACATCTCTGTCCCGTCTCTGTCCACTGCTGGACATAGGCCTCCCCCAAAGAGTGCCACAATAGCCGGTCCTGCGCCACCCGCATCCAGCGGACTCCCGCGACCTTTACCAGGTCATCAGTCCACCTTGTGGGGGGCCTACCCTCGCCGCGCCTTCCGGTACGTGGTTGCCACTCGAGAACCTTTCCGCCCCAACGACCATCGGTTCTACGTGCAATGTGCCCCGCCCACTGCCACTTAAGTTTAGCAATTCGGATGGCTATATCGGTTACCTTGGTTCTGCTGCGGATAGCCTCATTTCTGATGCGATCGCGCAGAGAAACTCCCAGCATAGCCCTCTCCATTGCCCTTTGAGTGACTTTCAGCCTTTTTATGACGCCCATAATAAGCGACCACGTTTCCGCTCCATATGTCATCACTGGCAACACACACTGGTCAAAGACTCTCGTCTTGAGACACTGCGGAATATTGGACGAAAAGATGTGCCGTAGCTTCCCGAATGCTACCCAGCCGAGTCGGATTCGACGATTGACCTCTAAATATACAACCTACAAACAACCTACTTACTTAATTACTTGATTATAAACAACCTACTTACTTAATTTAGACGGGTACTTAATGGTTTATTTTCCACAACTTCATACAAAGTCTTTGTTTACGTGTTAACCGTTGATATTTAAAATTAATTCTAAGTTTATTTTACTGTACTATTATACCTACCTTGACTAAGTATAGGTACCCTAATTAAGGACAATTCACATCTACGAGTAAGTATCGTTCTCATTTATGGTAGGGTCATTTCACCGGATAGCGATCACCTTATTTATTATGCCGGTTTGAGAATACTCAAATGAGTTGGTGAACTGAAAGAATACTTTTCTCGTTTTTTCAGTAGATTTCAGTTAAATAATTGTTTAAATAAATTGCATTACGGCTCACGGTTTGTTTAGAGTCTGTTGAAAATTGAAATGTTATTATCATATGTTAAAAAACCGCCCTTCAGGTGATCCCGAACCGAAGCTGTTCGCGTAACCGGCATAATGACCCTTCCTTGGTGTCTATTTCTTTTTGAGAATCTTGAAGTTTAGCGTAGCAGTTTCAGAACCTAGCCTAACGTATGCCCCGACGTTATCGTGCGAATTTTTGCCTCTTGCCAAGTCCGCGCGCAACGTAGGTACTTTTAATTAGTAATATAGTTATCATACCTGGCTTATCTATTGGAGAGTGAGCTCGTGTATTCCCTTCGCAGAAGCCACGACGACGACGGTCCAGCCGACTGGATCTGACGAACTGCACTCGGCAGCTCCGCTCCTCAGATAACAATCGCAGCGAACATGCAGTGGTCGGGACGCTATTGTTGGCATAGGTACCATGCAAAACATTAAATAGAGGTACTTGGCTATCAGTATTCTACAGTTAGTACCTACTTAACCTATGAAGGCATATTGTAGGTAAATTTTTTCGCTTCGTTTCTATTCCGCCCGTTAGGCCAGATATTGTATTGGCAGGGGAGAGTAGTAATAGAGGAGAGTTGTGACAAAGACGATTTCTCGGCCCATATGACCGTTAGATAGCAATCGTTTATACAAAAAAAAATAGTTTATTTGACTTTTGACTTTTTAACACGGTATAAAAACATACAAGGTTGGAACCTTCCATTAAGCATGTCGTATGCTTGTATCGGAAGATCCCGCTCTTCCATCACTCGGAGATATGTCGGAGGTGTGTTTTGTTGAACTAAGGTACATAACTTAAAAGTATCTCTGTTTCTTCATAGTTTAAGTTTTTTATCCACGTAGAAATAGCTTTCTTACAGGTATGTAGCAGCATCGGGTAAATATTTAAATGGGCATCGATGCGATTGTATAAAAGGGCGGATTGCGCAGCAAATTGTTTCCTAGCAAAATTAGATTTACAGACTGGCATAGGGGCAACTTTGACTTTCCTCCTCCTCGTTTGAGTTTGTGGTACATAACTTAAGGTATGGTGCAGTTTCGATAGACTAAGTACAATATATAGTTTATTTCATTAGAGATGCGCTACATTACTTAGCTCGTGCAAAAGGTACACGTAGGGTTGCCATATGGAAAAATGAATTGTCCTGATAAAAATTCTGACATCACCCTAAAAGTCCTGACATTTCTTGTAGTTGTAACTATCATTTCATTCATTAAAACTGTAAAATTTGTAATAAACGTATCATAAAAAAACATACATTTATTTTTTATTTTTTTTATATTATGTGAGGTCATTTTCCGAAGAGGCTTTAGTACCGGAGACCACCTCCACACGCTCCGCCAGGTTACACAGAAGACTGAGGAGTATAACCTGCCTCTCTGCTTAGCGTTCGTGGACTACGAGAAAGCCTTCGATTCGGTCGAAACCTGGGCTGTATTACAGTCTCTCCAGCGGTGCCAAGTTGACTACCGCTATATCGAAGTACTGAAGTATTTGTACGAGACCGCCACTATGTCAGTCCGACTCCAGGACCAGAACTCGAAACCTATTCCGCTGCAGCGGGGAGTCAGGCAAGGAGATGTTATTTCTCCAAAACTGTTCACCGCTGCACTGGAGGATGTTTTCAAGACTCTGGACTGGAGAAGGCTAGGCATCAACATCAACGGCAAGTACATCACTCACCTTCGCTTTGCGGACGACATAGTAGTCATGGCAGAGACCATGGAGGACTTAAGTACGATGCTCGATGACCTCAGTAAAGCTTCCGAGCGAGTTGGTCTAAGAATGAACATGGATAAGACGAAGATCATGTCAAATGCCCTTGTAGTACCAACTCCCATTACAATCGGACACTTTACGCTCAGAGTTGTAGACGATTATGTATACCTAGGACTGTCCAGTTAGGTAAGTCCAACTTCGAGAAATAGGTCAATCGTCGAATCCGACTCGGCTGGGCAGCGTTCGGGAAGCTACGGCACATCTTTTCGTCCAATATTCCGCAGTGTCTCAAGACGAGACGAGTCTTTGACCAGTGTGTGTTGCCAGTGATGACATATGGCACTGAAACGTGGTCGCTTACAATGGACCTCATAAGAAGGCTCAAAGTCACCCAAAGGGCAATGGAGAGGGCTATGTTGGGAGTTTCTCTGCGTGATCGCATAAGAAATGAGGCTATCCGCAGCAGAACCAAGGTAAACGATATAGCCCTCCGAATCGCTAAACTTAAGTGGCAGTAGGCGGGGCACATTGCACGTAGAACCGATGGCCGTTGGGGCGGAAAGGTTCTCGAGTGGCGACCACGTACCGGAAGGCGAGGCGTGGGTAGGCCCCCAACAAGGTGGACTGATGACCTGGTAAAGGTCGCGGGAGTCCGCTGGATGCGGGTGGCGCAGGACCGGCTATTGTGGCATAATTGTTAATTTAAAGTTAAAAATTTTAGTAATAATTGTTAATGTCATAACTTTCTGAACAGGGACTTAGTGGCAAAACCGACTCGGATCGCGGATAGGTTAGAAGATGAACGCGGGAGCTTTGCTCCCGCTCCCGCGTTCGTCTTCGAGGTTATTTTTTTTTATAAAAGAGCGGAAAAACTTGTTGTTAGGTATCAAAACTTTTTACGACCTAAAAAATCATAGGCTTATGCGTTTATGCGTTTCAACAGTATGGATTAAAAAATATATGAGCTACCAATTTATGACCATTAAAAAGTATGCTTATAAAATTTTATGCGCAACAAACTTATGCGCAATACACATTATGTTCTTAAACATTATGGTTCAAAACTTTATGCGCATAAATGTATGACTATTTACAACTGATAATGAGTATGACGAATCCACGTATGCCTATCAATAATATGACTATTACACTTTATGCAACCCGACCCCTACCCCATTTGTTCATTTATGGGGTTGTGCGTTGTGCAATAAAGTTAAAAATATAACGTCTGCATACAAAAAAATGCGATTTTTTGAACCTAAAATGTTGATCGTATATCGCATCACACACACATCGTAGGTACGATTTATTATTCTGTTCGTGATTTTTTAGACCTAGGTGAATTGTGACATAATCATAAAAATCATAATCATATATTTTATATACTCACACATTTTATTACTTATAGGATTATAAACAAATATTTACAACAAATATAAATATAAAAAAAGAATGGATGGTTGTATGTAGAGAGTAGAGAGGGGTTAGGGAGGGGTTAGGGGGCGATGTTGGGTAGAGCTGCCCCGTCGTTGAGGCCGAAAAAATGCTTTACTGATCTGAATTTGTGCCGGGTCCCGCGAATGCACATGCTTGTGGCTCGGATTATTGATATTACAATCTTTGACCTTAACCAGCCCATTATTATAGATAGGGGTCGGTTCCAGCGGTCGGCAATAGCTTCACCAAGATGTTTTATAAAGGTGGACATTTGTGAGGCGAAGACTCCGTCAACTGATGTGACGAGAGGGGTAAATGTTGCATGTTGTTTCTCGCAGGCGCTACTGTATTTACGTTTTTTCTCTTCTTCTGCGGATTTTAAAATGGAAGCTACCGGGCGAGAGATGTAAGAGGGAGCGTCGGTGTCTACGACACGGATATCGAATAACGCCTCCCTTTGTGCATCCCAAACACCGCGGCAGCTGAGGTCTCCACGAAGTCCACAGTTTCCTTCAGTTAAGATCGGTTCTTTGGTAACATTTCCCCAAGCGTTTTGGCATAGTTCACAAAACAGGTCTCTGATTTCATTGTGACGACGAGTTATTAGGCCACCAGTTTTGCAGCAGAGTGCGTGGTCCACATTGAAGTCATCGTTACCGCACCCATCGCATGATTTGGGCATGGAAACAGGTGTTCTGTTGTATCGTATTGCTAATGAGTCTCTAAATTCTAGTGGGGATAAATCAAAATTGTCTTTTTTTGTCGGTATCACTGACAGCCAGGTGGAAGATTTTGTTTTAGTTTTCTTAAAAATTGAACGTTCGATTGCTCGTTTTTTGATCGGTGAGAGTTTGTCTAAAATGGAGTCCAAGAGCTTATCCTCTTGAGAGTCTTTCTTTATCCAGCATTCTTTTCTTGCCGCTCTAAGGGATACGTGGTGTTGAGAGAGGTCTAAGGGTTTATTTTCGAGTAAGGCGGATGACAGGATAGTGCAGCCTTTTTTGGAGTTAATAATTTAAGTTTGTCATTTTAGAAAGGACAGGGATGGCTAACCCGCCTTTGTGAACTGGTAAAGAAAACAAGTCGGCTTCAAGAGAGGTTACGTCACCTCCTAGTAAGTTTGGTAGAAAACTGGAGCGTAGTGTGTTTGTTAGCGGCTCGAAGGATTGGTTAGCATTTTCTAAAACTCTTTGTAGGAACGACCATTTAAACTGTGCCGCTTTGGTGAGAGCGGTGTAGGCTGCTTGTGGTGAATCTTTACATATTACAGAAAGTTTTTCTATTGTAGAAGTCCACGTTTCGACTTTTTTGTTCACAAAGTTTTCTTTTCCTTCGCCGATATAACTACCGAGGAAACGTGACCCAGTTGTTATGGTAACGTTGACACCTTTGAATATTTGCTGAGCACATTTCTTGTCATTTTCATTTACAATTAGATAAGACTTTTTGTCTTGGGGAAAGTAGCCGTATGCAGGTCCCATTTGGCTTATTTAGTCCCACCAATGTCGAAGGTTGTTAAGCGTGCCTTGGGCAGAGGAGTCGTCTGCGTACCAGCATCATATATTTTGCTAAAACATACACAAAGATCGTACAATTGACATGTCAGTGGTAATATAATTACATGTATGTACTCGTATGTTCACACACAACATGTTGCACACATATTGTTGTTGTTGTACAGCCTGACACAACTCTCCTAAGTATTTCCCTTTATCTTTCTGCTAAGTTATTTCTACATACTTATTAAGTTACTAGCTGTTGCCCGCGACTTCGTCCGCGTAGAACTTTTTATCGTCTTAGAAAATGATTTCTCTCAATACAAAATTTGAACCCTCTTTTAGGGGATAATTAAAAAAAAAGTTGATGTTCATTTTCTAGTTTGTGAACAAACAGTCTAAAACCAAAGTTAAAAATCTCATACTTTAAAAATGCCTTGAAATACTCAAACTTTGAACCAATTTTAACACTCTTAGGGGATGAATTTGGAAAAACTCTGAAATCAGTTTTGTAGTCTTTTAACGTACAGAATAAGACCGAAGTTAAAAATCTCTTACTCACACTTTAAAATTTTATTGCTCGCCATTTAAAAATTGAACCCCCTTTTAAACCCCCTTAGAGGTTGAATTTTTCTAATCGCTGAAAGAACTTTTTTCGTAAACTTTTAAGTCTCTAGCTCAAAAAAAGTGTTGCCCATACAAAGCTTTCTTAACCCCCTTAGGGGTGGAATTTTCTAAAACTCTGAAAGTACTTTATTATTAATTTTAATAAGTAACATTTTGAATAGTTTTAAGTCTAGTAAAAAAAAAAGTTTTTCCCACACAACACTGGCTACCCTTCTTAAGGATCTTAAGGATCCCCTTAGGGATGGAGTTTTCTAAAACGCTGAAAGTTCTTTTTTAGTATTCTAATAAGTAATCTTTTCGCAAAGTTTTAAGTCTAACTCAAAAAAAAGTGTTGCCCATGCAAAGCTTGCTCTCCTTTTTAACCCTATTAGGGGTGGAATTTTCTAAAACGATTTGTGTTCTTTTTTTGTATTTTAATAAGTAATCTTTCTACAAAGTTTCAAGTCTCTAACTCAAAAACATAAACTTTCCCTGATAAAAACTTTGCACCCCTTTTTATCCCCCTTAGGGATAGATTTTTTCAAAACGCTGAAAGTCTTTTTTTTGTATTTTTATAAGTAATCTTTCTACAAAGTTTTAAGTGTCTAGCTCAGAAAAAGTGTTCCCCATACAAACCTTGCACCCTTTTTTAACCCTCTTAGGGAATGATTTTTGTAAAACGCCGAATGTAGTATTTTTCATGTTCTAATAAGTAATTTTTCGTCAAAATTTTAAGTCTCTATTAAAAAAAATATGTTTTTCCCATACAAACTTTGCACCCTATTTTACCCCCTTAGGGGTGAAATTTTCCAAAACGCTGAAAGTACTTTCTTTGTATTTAAATAATCTTTCTACAAAGTTTTAGGACTCTAGCTAAAAAAAATAGTTTCCCACATACAAACTTTGCACCCCTATTTTAGCCCCATATTTTTAGGGGTAGAATTTTCTAAAACGCTGAAAGTACTTAATTTGTATTCTGATGACTAATCTTTCTACAAAGATTTAAGTCTCTATTAAAAAAAAAAATTGTTTCCCCCATACAAAATTTGCACCCCTTAGGGGTAGATTTTTTTAAAACACTGAATCTAGGTACTTTATTTGTATTCTAATGAATAATTTCTCTACAAAGTTTTAAGTCTCTATTTAAAAAAAAGTAGTTTTTCCCATACAAACTTTGCACTCTATTTTACCCCTTTAGGGGTAGAATTTTCTAAAACCCTGAAAGTTCTTTATTTGTATTCTAATGACTGATCTTTCTACAAAGTTTTAAGTCTCTATTTAAAAAAAAAAATGTTTCCCCCATACAAACCTTGCACCTCTATTTTACCCCCGTAGGGGTGGAATTTTCCAAAACTCTGAAAGTGTTTCATTTGTATTCTAATAACTAATTTTTCTACAAAGTTTAAGGTCAGTCATATTACAAGAAAGTCATATTTTCGATTCCTGAGCTATAACCACGAACTTCGGAATTCGAAAATATTCGGGTATCTCTATCTCTATCGCACTAACCATACTCGATTGACAGGGATGCAAATATATGAACATTGAGTATCAGTTTTCGTGGTAGCGCCGCAGGTACTTTGGCTGAATGCGCCGAGCGCGTGCCATTGTCATTCAAAAAAAACAAATTCGTGTTAATTATATTGTTCAAATTTGTTGATTTCATTTATTGAAATTACGACATTTGCGCATATAAGTTCTCATATCAGAATCGAATATTTTTTTATGGTTTATATTTTAGCATTTGTCTCGTAAAGGTCTATCGTAGACGGGATTTAAATTATTAATAAGTGAAAGGCAAAGCAATTCCGCCATTTTGACGAAAATTTGACGGTTCTTATAGCTGACAGTTGGAGCAGCGTTTGATTTCAATAAAAATAAATGAAAAATTAAATGAAGTCGTATATTTCGGAAAATTAATTAACTGTCGCAGTCGGATAAAAACTATCCTAAGTTGCAGCTAGAATAATAATGTACCTATATAAAATGTTTCATATTTTTCCGTTCATGGGATGCTGAGAACATTCGAACCGCGCAAAGCTTAGTTTCAAACTGGCTGATTCTTTTTTTAATTTAGAGATTTATTATAAGTGGAGATTATAACTCACAGTGTATGTACGTTAGTTTGCTAAGGTCATATCTTGCAAGTACAGTCCTATGTGATAAAAGCTTGTCTCAATAATGTAATTTTTGATACCAACTTATTTGGTCTTGTTATAACTCCGCTGCAGTCCCAAAAAACTGAAGTCACCTTTGCACTTACATTGCATGTTACTAACAGCGCCATCTATAGTTTCTAACTAGAACCACTAGATGGCTTATCTAGGTAAGATCCTAGCATAGCAAACTAATGTAGTTAGTAGGTTAGGATTTACTCGACAGATGGCGTTACAATTAAAAACGCCTCGATGTAATGTCATTAGGATAATTATTATTTCTCTTTGCAAATATACACGATACGAAACAGACGTGTGCCGTTCTATTGACCTCCCATCGAGAAACCCAGTTCATCCACGTGGCACCATATCCACATTTTAACAACCTTCTTGGCTGACAAAATGGCCTTGGCTTTCATACGAGGTGGTGACCCTGATCTTTTCCATTGCTTGGATTGTTTATTTATTTATTATTCATTTATTTATTTATTAACATAAATATACATATCGCTTACAGACTAGTCCAACACGTGATATGTAGGTACAACAAATTGTATTTTTGTCTGTGGTGTGTTGTGGTGAACCCAAGTCTCAGCCATAGTTACGAAACCACTGAGAACGTCTTGAGGATGAGCTTTAAATAAGTCCAAACAATCCTGTGACATCGTGTGGCGTGTTCGTTTATTTTCAGCTGAAAGCAATCTAGGGTCCTACCTGGCAGACCTTGGAAAATCCAAGAACGTTGGTGATGGCGTTCTGTGCTCGTTCATAGGAGATGCCTATTGCTTCCGCTATCTTACTGACCTTCTATCGCCTATCATTCATAATCATGTCTTATATTTTATTTCCATTTTCATCTGTAGTAGCCGTTAATGGCCTGCCACTCCTATGTTCGTCTTGAACGACTTCTGTACCACGTTTGAAATCCGCGACACATCTGTTAACGGTGGCATATGATGGAGCGGATTCCCCTCATGTCTGACACACGTCTTCGTAAATTTCCTTAGGTGTTAAACCCTTCCTTTGCAAGCTTACGGAACAGTGCTCAATTTTATCCATTGTTGAGGAAATCGCAAACTTTGTTTAGTATTCCGATCACAATTTTATATTAATTTAATCAATAGGGAACATTACGCAAAACTCTTCGTAGGTGGCGACACTAGCAGCGTTGACATTGTATCTCGTTCCTACTTGCGGTTTGTCTATGCAAGCATCCTTGTCACTCATTTGACAATCAATTGTGCATGTGTGTGTGAATACTATATTCCTATACTGGTTTACTATTTATTAGTGGTAGTGCTGCCTCTGGCGGCAGAACATTGCAGTAATGTTCCCTATTGTTATAGAAGAAAAACAAATGATAGTGCATAATGATGAAAAAATATGAGCGTATAACCTGCCAGTGTTATTTTAATTTTTAGGGTTCCGTACTCAAAGAGTAAAACGGGAGCGAAGTCTTAGTAATCTAAGACTTCGCTGTCCGTCAGTCCGTCCGTCTGTCTGTCACCAGGCTGTATCTCACTGATACCGTGATAGTTCCAGTTGAAATTTTCACAGATTATGTATTTCTGTTGCAGCTATAACAACAAATACTAAAAACAGAATAAAATACCTATTTTTATTGATAATGGTACGGAACCCTTCGTGCGCGAGTCCGACTCGCACTTGGCCGGTTTTTATTTTATATTCTACCTTAGGCTAATAAACTTTTTAATTCGCCTACGTATATAAGTAATATGAAGTGAAACTGGCAAGTGCATTCATCATAACTTAAGTAGGTGATTGATAATGTAATTTAAGTAGGTATATATATAGTAAGAAGAGGTCGACGCCACATTTACGTTCTAATTAATATTTTATTGAATCGCAGATATTCGGTAAAGTTTTCTACAGCAATTGGTACACTTGTAAAAATGTTGGCAATGCGTTTGGCCGGATACAAAATGTGGGTCTCAACTCAACTCAACCACAGATTATATAATAGTTCTCTCAACTCTACGTGACAGCTTATTTCCATAGGTAAAACTGATGCCATATAAAGAATTTGAAAAACATGCTTGTGACAGGACTCGCTGGCCAGACTCTAGCTACCATACCAATCATCAATCGTGCGTGTCCGTGCACGAGTACGACTCGCACTTGGCCATTTTTATTACGTACCTGTTCGGGCCGATCGTCTGCCCGCCCCGTAAACGCCTCTCGTGTGTACGCGCGTTTAGTCTGTGGTTTTGAAGGTGCCAATTGGATGTCACATTTTGGCTTGTCATAATTTTTCTCAGGCACAACGTCCTTTGTTTTTTGGTTGCAATATCGCTCGCCTTGTAGGCACACGGGTGCCCGAGTGTTTTGTTTGGATATTTGGTAAAGTGTGAACAGACTTGTGTTGGTGGCTTGAAAGCCCGAGTCTATTTGGTGGAAAACAGTGCCGAACAATTGGTGAATTGTGCTGTGAGCTGTGACGGAACCGCGCATTGCTGGCATGCCCCGCGGAGCCCCGGAGACCAGCTTGGGAGACTTGATTTAACTTGACTTTGACTGGACCTTGACGGAAACTAGACAGAATTGACAAATATCGTGTCGGCGGGATTCCAGGAAGTATAAAATCTTGACACTTTTGATAGCCATTATTGGCATTATATGACCCGCGATTCGCGTGGCAGTTCGGTTCACTCGCACCAGGCGAGGAATAGAAGGTACCCTGAGGATCATTATTTTGCTGTATTTTGCTTATCATATTCCCCTATTTTCTCCGCCAAATTTAGACCTATATGTAAATATATATCTTCTAATATGACATGGATTAACGAAACGTTTTTTTTTCCTTATTGTGGCTTTTTGCTGCTTAGGCACTAACGAAAAGTTGTACTCCCTAATATTGTATTCCGTAGAATTCTGACAGCTGACAAAATTTGACGTTTCAGAAATCGCAAAATTTTTTTTAACTATATAATTCATTGCTGCAATTTTACAGTTAAAATCGCATGTAGGTATAGCCCGACAAGTTTCTATTTGACCCTAGCCACGTACACGACGACACTATCTCAGGGTCAAATAGCGGCTTGTCAGGCTTTATGAAGTTTTATTTTATTGAGAAATCTCACGGTAGTAGGTACTCGTATATCCCTGATCGACTACATCTAAACACAAGTAAATTACTTATAATACAGTCGATATTGCTCAACCTCGAAATATCGGGGAGTTTGATGAAATTTGGTACAAACGTTCGTTGGAAGCCCTGTTTTCGTCTCCCAAAAGTCCCCGGGTCAGGACCTTGTAGAACGGCGGCTGTCTTGGGAAATGTAGGTACCTACTCCATTCGTAAGAAATTCAGGTTTTGTTAGAAAACTACTTACGTACTCTATGCAAACATGGTTTATACTACAGCACCATTACAGCTGAATAAATTCTGCCCAAGCCTTGACGAGAAAACGTGTCTTCGTGGAGAAAAATGCATCCACATCTGAGATTTTCCCTCCATGTCCTTCCAGGATTTCCAGGGAAGATTCTCCGAATTTCAAGCTCGGGAGAATTTCAATTCCACATTGATTTACACAATGGGATATGAACTACATTAATAATTGGTAACATTTTACCCGACTTCGGCTAAACCCAAAAGAATGGTAATGCATTAAATTTCTCGTTAAGTACCTATTGATAGTTTGCTACCACCTCCAGGTCAAGATGCTTGATGAATTCCAAAAAATGAGGTGGTGATAGTGTTGGCGGCCATCGAGTTTAAAAAAGAAAACAATATGGCGGGCGTGAGTGGAGACCAAATCTGAAATCACAACTTTGCTTCTAGCACATAATTTATCGGGCGGATTTCAATAAACATGATATCAGTAGATGGGTATGTAGCACACCAGTGCTATACCTACACTAAACATTTAACATTATTGACGCGGGGCGTATTACTGGAAATTCATAATGTAATGGTCAAAACAGATTTTAGAGCAAAGCAGCAAGCAAAGCAAATGCAAGTGACAGTTGTCAAGTTCACTACACACACTCACCGAAACCTCTGTTTACATGTCTTAAAATTTGAACTTTAGGGACCATAGGGGTTAACCGCTATCTTGAAAAGTACACATCATTTTTATTAATTTAGTATTTTCCTTGAAAAATATAATTTTACACCAAAAAGTACTGCTAAAGTTTGCAATAGTTGGAATTATACTAACAACGATTTTCGATTTCCTCAGAAAAGTACATATTAGGTAGGTACCTTAGTGTAGCTAACTACTTTATAAATTTTTATGACCAATAAATGCAATTTAAATTTAAAACAGGTATGTTTTAGTGAATGATATACATATAATTATGTTTATACCTTTAACTAATTAAATAATTATATACATATTTAATTAATCTATGTTAGTAAAATGATATGCATTTTGATTTGGCGGAGGAAATAGGAGAATAAGTACGACGGCTCGAAAATGATATTCAAGTTTTTGTATGGGCCGCGCGCTAGCCCGCACATCCTTTTTGGTTAGGTTAGGCAATATCGTTTGAATATAATTTAAATAAATATAGCCATAATTATAAATAAAGAATATTTATTTTTCTATAAACACATTATTCCTTTTATATCTTCATTGGCTCACATCATATAAATCGCGGATCGCATTGGGCTTTCGTCAACGAAGTCGTGTGCGTGGATGGAAAAGAGTTCAGCGGAGAACCGCGGGGCGACGCGAGACGAAGCGCCCAGCGCGCGCGGGTCCTTAGCTAAACAATTTGTGCATTAGGTTTTTGGTAGTATTATTTTAATCTCTAAATCACATTTGGACACTAATATACATGTATAACTACGTTCAACAAATGTCAATATTGAGCAGTACGAGGGGGGCCGCGGATGGACGCGGCGCGCAGCCTGCGTCACGCGGGCCCGTAGACGCAGTCACCGCGGCGAGCGGCGGCGGGCGTCTCCTCGCCGGGCAGCACTGCGGCGCGCCGCCACTGGTCGCGCACGCGCTCCACGTGCCGCAACACACGCACCACGTTCATGCCGGCCAGCTTGCGCACGTCCTCCTCGCTCCACGCCGGGTCGCGCAGCAGCTCGGCCAGCAGGTGCGGATAGCGCGACACGTCCTCGAGCCCCTCGGGCGGCGCGTCGATGCCGTCGTACCCGGCGCCCAGACCCACGTGCTCCACGCCCGCCACGTTGCGCACGTGGTTTATGTGCGCCACGACGTCTTCCACCGTCGCTCGCTCGCCGCACGTCACCAGTTTTGCGTAAAAATTAATCATCACCACTCCACCGTTCTCTGCGATCTTTCGAAGCAGGTCATCTGGGACGTTTCTCGTCGAATTACAAATTGCCGCGGCTCCTGAATGCGAAAACACGACTGGTGCTTGAGACGTCTCTAAAGCGTCTCGGGCGGTTTCTTCACCCGCGTGTGATAAATCCACGATCATACCCAGTCTATTCATTTCTCGGACCACGGCGCGCCCGAACTCGGTGAGCCCCCCTGATGTACCAGCCGCCCGTGCCCATCGCGTGTCGCAAGTGTGAGTGACGGTAAGATAGCGAGCTCCCAGTTGATAGAAGGCGCGGAGAACTGCTAAAGAATCGCCAAGTGCGTGTCCGCCTTCGACGCCAATTAAAGAGGCTATGCGCCCTTCTCGATGAGCTTCCATCAATTCCGTCGCATCGGTGACGAGAGCGAGGTGAGCGGCGTTCATTTCTACAATGCGCTTGATAACATCCATCTGCTCGAGAGCGAGTTGCACGGCATCTCGGTCTCGCGCGCCGCACGGTACGTACGCCGACCAGAACTGAGCGCCAACCTGCCCGAGCCTCAGACGCGGAATGTCCGTGTGCGACCAGCGCGACCGTGCCCACGGCTCGAGGCCCTCAAGACCAGCGCTCAAGTTGAAATCACCAATTTTGTTGTGTAAAAATTTTCGGACGTTCCAAGCCAAATCGTTATGACCGTCAACGAGTGGCGAGTCACGGAGCATGCGACGTATGGTGGTCATTCTCTGCTCGGGGGTCGCGCGGCCGCCACCGCCGAGTGCGAGCGGCAGCGCGAGTGCGGCGCCCAGCGCGGCCAGCACGACCAGCGCCGCCAACGCGATGCGCCAGCGCGGCCGCCGCGGCGTGGGCTTCTCGTCGGAGCTGCCCGAAGCGGACGCCGACAGCGAGTCTGGCGCCCAGCGCCCGCACCGCTCCGCCACGTCCGGCAACGGCCCCGAGAACGTCATGCCCTCCGGAACTGCTGCCTGTAACAAGCCAACACGTAATCGTATCATATTATGTCACAAGAAAACGCGAGATTTAATTAATTTAATTTACGTGAATTAAGCAGACAGGCGGGCTATTAAATTCTAACCTCGTATCATTTATCTTCATCAAGTCTTACAAATTGCTTAATTCTGTCAGCTTTGTTAACATATTATTATTTTACATACACGACTCATTATGGTTCTTGTACCTTCATTTTGCGACGTGTTTCCTGATTAAATACTGTAATCCCGCTTGCGCGTCTTAACAATGGCTCCCAAGACTGACATAAGTGATGATATAAAAAAGGCAAAGACAACAAAGTACGAATATAGGTACCGTTAAGTTTAAGCACCTTAGTTTTTGTGTACATATTAGATAATATAGTCCCTGGGCGACCAAGCTCTGCTCGGGTGAAAATTAAGAAAATACGGAGAAATAGTTGTTTGTTATACAAGGGTGCAAACTTGCAAAGTTGTATTTTACCCGCGAGTGGGGATTGAAACACGAGCAAGGGAAAGGACTCTATAGTTGAAAAAAAGTTCTAAAATAGAATCCTGAGCGTAGCGAGTGTCTCCATACACGAGAAGTAAAATACATTTGCACCCGTGTGTAACACAAAACTTTTCACCTCACTGTAGCGAGGAAAGTGCATCATGCAAAACAACTTTATTTAATTTAAATAATAATTTTGCACCCTTGTATAAAAAAATATAACAAATACCTATTTTTTTTTGAATATTGGTCAAGTGCGAGTTAGATTTTAGTTTTCCCATACATTTTGAGACCCGGCGCCTGATGAAGGCAACATGCATTTCTGAAAAGTTTTTTTGTATCGGAGCCCCCTTAAATATTTATTTTATTCTGTTTTTTTTGTATTTGTTGTTATAGCGGCAACAGAAATACCTCATCTGTGAAAAATTCAACTGTCTAACTATCACGGTTCATGAGATACATGAGATACGCTCCAAGGTCAAATTAGGAGCCCCCTTATTTTATTGTTTTTTTTAGTATTTGTTGTTATAGCGGCAACAGAATTACATCATCTGTGAAAATGTCAACTGTCTAACTATCACGGTTCATGAGATACCCTCCAAGGTCAAATTACTTTGCCCACTAGTGGATAAAATGCGATTTTGCTCACTGGTTTCAAAGGGTAAAAGACGGCTTTCCGAGGCAGTGAGGAAAAAAAAATATATACGCCCGTAACTATGAGATTTATAATATTTTATAATCGGCATAATAGTAAGTTTCATTGTAATATAAAATTAAAAATTAAATTTCCTGGACATGAGACCTATCTAGATCGATTTCTCGCCCTCATAAACAACTGTGTTCCAAATTTCATCGAAATCGTTAGAGCCGTTTCCTAGAACGTGATTGCAAATATACAAATATTGCTCGTTTAATAGTATAGGATATAATATATACAGAAAGATAAGACGCAAGGCGAGGTAGTTAGTATTTGAACAAAAGTTTCATAAACGTAGGAATCGATGATGAAGCAAAAATTTCGCGTAGCACCTTGACGCTGTTACGTTACGCGTTATAGGGATCACGGGCCGGAACCCTTCATAAATGTATTAGTTAGTGATTCACAAGCACTCGCAGTGTGATTCACTGATTAGATACTAGGTCCAAAAGAGAAAGCGTTTTGGGCGACATTCCTTTACATCAGAAGTCACCACTACAATTTATCGGCAGAAGGTTACCGAGGCCACCGAGGCTTGGCACATTTTACAATAAAACTGTTGATAGAATAAGTAAGTACATAATATTATGTTCGTTTTGGAGAGTACCTACTTGTTTACGTTGGTTACTACCAGGCCCCGTAGCATGGATGGCCTTATCACGCGATAAGTGACATGATAGAGCATCCATCTCTGGCTGACACCGTTCGATAGAACGAGACGACGCTGTTATCTTGTCACTTATCGCGTGATAAGGCCATCCATACTAGGGCCAGGTTAAATTCTTATTCTAACGACCGCTAATAAAAAATAAAAAATCTTTTATTACTCAAAGATTAGTTATAGAAAATTCCCAGGGGTATCGCTTGTTCGGGCTTCGCCTGTATCGCCGAGAACCATTTAACAATGAGGTAGAAAATACATTAAAAGATTTATGTGTAAGATTTTGTTAAGGAAAACCCCAGAAACTAGTATTACTCTTTCTAGGGTATACTGGATATAACTTTGTCCACTAACATCACCCAGGGGCCAGGGGATCGTGCTGGATATGGCGTACAATAGGATCACCTGGGTGATCTTACTGGATAAGTAAGTTCGTCTACTATTATGTCACTAATCACTTGCAAAGAATTTGGCCTAAGTCGCCGTCAATAGGCAAGGTGCCCAGAAGGCTGGCCGTATTTCCTCGCTGTATTCTAAGCTGTTGCCCGCGACTTCGTCCGCGTAGAACTTATACTTAGAAAATATAATGCATACAAACTTCTACTTACCATCTTAAGGGATGATTTCCGAGGCAAAAACTATTCTATATCCTTCGAAGGGTCTCAAATTCTCTCTATACCAAATTTCATCTAGGTACATGGATTTTATCCAAACTTTCACCCCCTATTTCATACCCTTAGGGAATGATTTTCGGGATAAAAACTATCTAATGTCATTCTTCGGGACTCAAACGACCTTTATACCAAATTTCATCTAAACGGGATTCATCCAAATTTTCACCCCCATTTCACCCCCTTAGGGAGTGATTTCCGGAATTAAAACTATCCTATGTCCTTTCCCAGGACTCAAGCTATCTCTTTACCAAATTGTATTAAAATGGGTTCCATCCGAATTTTTACCCCTAATTTCACCCCCAAGGGGACGATTTCTGGGGTAAAAACTATCCCATGTCCTTTCCCAGGACTTAACCTATATCTACACCAAATTCAATCAAAATAGATTACATCCAAATTTCCACCCCCCCTTTTCACCCCCTTAGGGGGTGATTTCCGGGATAAAACCTATTATATGTCCTTCCCCGGGACTCAAACTATTTATATACCAAATTTCATCTAAATCGGTTCAGCGGTTTAGGCGTGAAGAGGTAACAGACAGACAGACACACTTTCGCATTTATAATATTAATATGGAAGTATGGATTATTAGTATGGATAGTATGGGTTCTTTCCGCTTGTCTTCCAAATAGAGGTGTAGCTGTAGACTCACTTCAAAAGAAAGAAGAAACGAAAAACTCATTCAAATATCTCAAAAAATTACGAAGCTACAACCGTTTTAATGTCGCTTGTTAGAGTGAGAAAACGATCAGGGACCGTGACGTCACGATCCTCGAGCGTCATAGTAAAAAACAATCGTTTCATTATAAAGGTGCGTTTTGCGGAAAAGAGACGCAACAAACCCCCTCTTAAAACTTTATACACTTATAACTTAGTGATTACCTATATAGCCTCTTGCGTTGTTTTTTTTTGAGATAATACAACATTATGATTATTTTGTTTAGTGTCTACATCCCTATTTTCGATAAGATAAGATAAAATAAGATTTCTTTATTGTCAGAACTGTGTACATTTAGTTGTTTTGGGTAAAATAAAGTCCAACAGCTTGCCCATTTCGGACGTACAATATTAAACTTAAAGCTAGTCAAATATACTAAAACAATAACAACAATAGTATTTCCAAATAATTTTAACCATATTCACAGTATTCACACATAAAATATTAATTTAGATCTATCCGACATCCGTATTTTCTTTTAAACCACGAACTTCGGAATTCGAAAATATTCGGGTATCTCTATCTCTATCGCACTAACAAATGACAGGAATGCAGATATACGAACTTCGAGTTTCGGTTTTTCGTGGTTTGGCTGAATACGCAAAGAGCGCGTGCGCGTGCCATTCAAAAAAACCAAGTTTATATTGTTCGAATTTGTTGTTACATTTTGTACAAATTACGCCTTTATTCGACATTTGCGCATATAAGTTCGCATATCAAAATCGATTAATTTTATATTTGCTTTTGGTACCTATGTGTCTCGTCAATGTATATCGTAGACGGGATTAAAATTATTAATAGGCGAAAGAAAGGCAAAGAAATTCCGCCATTTTGTCCGTAGTATTTCTTATTAGTCTGTGATTTTGACGTTTCTTTTAGCTGACAGATGTGGCGGCGATATACTTTAAGAATAATAAATGAAAAAATAAATAAAGTCGTATATTACGGAAAATAAATTAATTGTCGCAGTCGGATAAAAACTATCCTAAGTTGCAGCTGGAATAATAATGTACCTATATAAAATGTTTCATATTTTTCCGTCCATGGGATGCTGAGAACATTCGTACCACAGAAAGCTTACTTTCAAACTGGCTGATTCTTTTTTTAATTTAGAGATTTATTATAAGTGGAGATAAATAGATAGAAGATAGTGAAACTCCCATTCAAATATCTCAAAAAATTATGAAGCTACATCCGTTTTAATGTCGCTTGTTAGAGTGAGAAAACGATGAGGGACTGTGACGTCCATATACTCGAGCGTCATAGTAAAAAACAATCGTTTCATATGAAGGTGCGTTTTGCGGAAAAGGGACAGAACATACCCCCTCTTAAAACTTTGGACTCTTATAACTTAATCATTACCTATATAACCTCTTGCTTTGTTTTTTTCTCCATTTGACTATATTTATTTTAAATTCTTTTTCGAGAAAATACATTATGATTATTTACCATATTTTCGATTCCTGAGCTATAACCACGAACTTCGGAATTCGAAAATATTCGGGTATCTCTATCTCTATCGCACTAACCATACTCGAGTGACAGCGATGCAAATATATGAACATTGAGTATCGGTTTTCGTGGTAGCGCCGCAGGTACTTTGGCTGAATGCGCCGAGCGCGTGCCATTGTCATTCAAAAAAAACAAATTCGTGTTAATTATATTGTTCAAATTTGTTGATTTCATTTATTGAAATTACGACATAAAACGACATTTGCGCATATAAGTTCTCATATCAGAATCGAATATTTTTTTATGGTTTATATTTTAGCATTTGTCTCGTAAAGGTCTATCGTAGACGGGATTTAAATTATTAATAAGTGAAAGGCAAAGCAATTCCGCCATTTTGACGAAAATTTGACGGTTCTTATAGCTGACAGTAAAATTGTAGTATGGGATATATCCAGAGTGAAACTAGTCTTTCTTTAAACAATTATTTATTATAATTTACTCGGAACTACATTTTCACGTTTTAAACGGTAACCGCCATCTTACAATACTCTCTCTATCTCGCTCTTTCTGTCCCTTTCACTCACTTACGTTCCATTTCCCACATTCGGCCATTCCTGCACTATGTCTGTTCCACAGACATCCCATCCAGTCATCCTCTACTACTGATCATCAGGCGTCATCACAATCATACTTAAATAAACTGAATAAGAAGTCTTAATTAACAACGTAATGGCTTACACATAAGCCTTAAACTAAAATAAACACTTTCATTCAATCATCTGCAACACAGCAATATAGTTACCTTGACTTTACTCCATGTTATCGCCCCCTGGCCATCTCTTCATGAAGTCAGCTGAGCTGGAGGTATGGTTGGGTCCTTCTGCGGAGCTGTCAGCCTTCTCCACCTCATAGCGGTCGTTCACATTGACTTTAGTAACCTTGTAAGGCCCTAAGAACTTCGGCTTTAGTTTCAGACCGGTTCCAAACTGAGTTCTTTTAATAGCCACTAAGTCACTCACCATATACTTCTGGCTCTCCTTTCTCCTTTTGTTATAATATTTTATGTTCTCTTCCTGGACTGCTAACATCTGTTCTTTAGCCTTCTTGCGTAATTCTTCTCTATCACTGTCATACAAACTGGCAGATTCTTCTTTGAGTAATCTCAAGATCTCAATGTCTTCTTTACATCTCATCTTAGCACCTACTAACAGCTTGAAAGGCGTTGTATTTATACTTCTCTGGAATGTGCTGTTTAGCGCTCTCTGCACTCTGCTGACGTGCTTATACCACACTCCTGCATTCTCAATGCATAGTTTTGTTAACATAGGGATGATTATCTTGTGCACTCGTTCAACTTGACCGTTTCCCCTAGGTATTCCGGTAGTGATCTTCACATGCTGAATTCCCTCGTTGCTGCAGTAGTCTTCAAAGTCGTGGCTAGTAAACGCAGCTCCCCTGTCTGTTATCAATCTTCGTGGATTTCCGAATATTTGCTGATGTACCCTTAGCTTATTTAGTGTCTCTGCACTTCCTGTACTCTTCGTTGGAAATAACCACACAAACTTCGTAAAAGCATCAATCACTGTCAGTATGTAATTGTACTGCTTACGGGTTTCCGTTAATGGACCCACATGATCTAAATGTAAAGTATCCATAGGAATACTATTCTTCTCAATAGGATTCAAGAACCCTTCTTGCTTACCTTCCTTCCTTGTAGCCAATAGACATGGTATACAGGCAATTATAAATTCGTCTATCTTCTTATCTACGTCCTTTATGTAATAATCCTGTAAAATCAACTCCTTCATTTTCCTTCTTGAAAAATGGCCGTTTCCATGTACTCTCATTATAATTTCCTTTTCCAAATGTTTTGGTATGACCAACAATTTACTATTTCCTTTGTATAAGACATCTCCATCCAATGAGTAGTCCTTGTACGTCTTTTCCTTTAAAATTTCCTTTATGGCTCTTACACCGTCATCTTGATCCTGCGCCAACTTAACCTGGTCGCATAGTGACGTCACAATGGACACGTAGGGGTTCCGACTGAGAGCGTCGACATGCTGCATCTTCGCTCCTGCTCTGTGCTCTACCGTGTACGTGTACTGGTTCAGGTCAATCACCCATCTTGCTACTTTGGCCGTCAGATCCTTCTTCATCAGTGTTTGCTGAAACGCTTGACAATCGGTTACTATCTTGAAATGCTTTCCATACAAATAGGGCCGAAACTTCTTAACAGCCTCAATAATCGCTAATGCCTCTAATTCATAACTCGAGTAATTACATTGAGTATCGTCATTCTTACTGCTCATATACTGGACTGGATGCAGACCAGTGTTGGGGTGATACTGCATTAAAACAGCTGATATAGCTATACTAGACGCATCTGTATGCACTTCTATTCTCAAATTAGGATCATATATCTTTAAAACTGGATCCGTCGTCAACTTCTCTTTCAATATTTTAAATGCTTGCCTTTGCTCGTCATCAAATACAAAGTGTACATCATTCTTCTGCAAGTCAGTTAAAGGTTTTGCTATGGTAGCATAGTTTTCTATATATTTTCTAAAATATCCAGTCAAACCTAGGAAACTTTTCAGTTGCTTACCCGTAGCTGGTTCCGGAAACTTCATGACTGCATCAATCTTCTCTGTGGTTGGTCGCACTTCACCGTCTTTGATAGCGTGACCCAAATACACAATTTCCGTTTGTAACAGCTTGACTTTCTTCCAATTAATCACCAATCCATGCTCCTCTGCCACTGCTAGCACTTGCTTCAATCTTTGCAATGCTTGTTCCTCGTCTTCAGCTGGAATGATTATATCATCAATAAAGATCATCATTATTTTCTTAGCTAAGAGCTCGCTGAACACTATGTTGACGAACCTCGTGAATGCCTTCGGACTGACCGAGAGACCAAAAGGAGCTCGAAGAAATTCCCATTGACCATGATGAGATACAAACGATGTGTATGGGATAGATTCCTCGCTAACCTTTAAATGAAAAAACCCATTTTTTAAATCCAACACACTAAAAACCTTAGCCCATGAAAGCCGGTCAATCAGGTCATCGATGATGGGTAATGGATACTCATCCTTCACCATTTTGGCATTAATCTGCCGATAATCTACACAGACTCGAGTTGAACCATCTTTTTTCTTGACTAACACAAGAGGGCTTGAATACTCAGAAAAACTTACTCTGACTATCCCGTCCTTTAGCCATTCTTCAACTTGTGCTTCCACAATACCCTGCTCCGTGTAAGACAACCTTCGTGGTCGTTGTGTTACAGGCACATCATCCTTCAGTACAATCTTGAGCTGTAAAGGTACCTCCTTCACTTGAACTGGATGATAGCTCTCCACACTACGACGTACCTCATCTTTGATTAATGGATCCTTGATATGCTCCACCAGAGATTCTGCCTCACCTGTAAAGCAATTCACATTATTTAACCACTCATTCTCATCCTTAAATATGTTCACACATCCTTCACTCATGTAAACTGTCACCTCTTTCAAAAACTCATGTCCTATAATTATATCGTAAGGCATACAGTCTCTAGGTATTAAATGAAATGTAACACCGTTGTAACACTGTCCATCAACCGTAATTGTCGTCGTAACCTTGCCCAAGGACCGCACTTGTGAGCGTCCAAGTCCTGTTAAAGTCAGCCCGCCGCCGACATGACACTTTTCACCGAAAATATTCTCGTATAACTCCGCCGCCAACAGATTAACGTCACTGCCAGAGTCTATCAGCGCGTTATAGCAATAATCTCGTGCTATGGTCACTAATTTCACTGGTTTATCGTTTTATTGCAAAGTAATATTATTTTCTGGGGTATTCTACTGGATATAATTCTGTCCACTAAAATCACCCAGGAGATCGTGCTGGATAATGGATATGGCGTACAATAAGCACCTTGGTGATCTCATATGACATACCTATTCATCCAATAAGATGTGATCTTAAAGGATACCGCGGAATATGTAGGTACACTGATAAACCAAGTATGTCAAAAATTCCATTTTACAGGCTTTGCCCAATGGTTTTTTTGCGCAGTACGATTATTCTAAGGAGTCCTAACACGACGGATTTCATGCATGAGTGATTCTAGAACTATCTGCCTCCATCGTCAGATCAACTCGGCACCGTAATACTACCAAACTTCATGTATGGCAACTTCCAGCTCAATCGGATACCAGCAAGTAAAATGGTTAGCCAATTTTGAAACGGACAATGTACCTATACCTACTTTGCAGGTTCATTAAATGCGTGTAAAAAACGAACAAAAAACAAGCAACGACTCATTCAGGGGACGCGAAGTTGAATCAACATCCCATTGTATGGCCAACGTGTACAACAATAACGTGTTCATATCGATGTTTCGGCAGGTTTAAAACCGGAACCGAAACCCCAATCCCCATAAACATGCCGAAACGGAAACTAAAAGTTCGGTTAGCCGCAGTGTTCTATCCTTAACTGTAGCAGCTATCTAATTACCTCCGTACATAAGCCGGCTTTATCACCGGACCGACGAGAAAAAATATCTACCCCCCAAAAGCAATATCGCTCCCTCCACCCACGTTACAAAGCCAGTGTAAAAGGAACTCTATGCTACTATACAAAACATTTGCTAGGTAATTTTATCGCTTAAATCCATGCTTGAACATAAAAGGTATTGGAAAAGCTTGCAATTGTTATCAAGCGTGACAATAATTTACCGCATGTTCAATTATGCAGGAGGCACAGCACGACGGGGTAGCGCAAGGTGCCGACAGGGAGGACGGGGGTGAGCGGCCCGAATAGCCTCTGACCCATTTACAGAGGGAACTGGCTCAGTCACTGGGACTTCAGTATCCTATTAGGCCCTCATTACACTGCTCATATTTTGTACTTAGTGACTATTCAATTATTCCGGGTTGGGGTGTCACGTAAAAAGCTTTACGACTGTGATAATGACGCACTTAGAATTTGTAGCATTTAAATGAGATCTTGCTTAATTCCGGTACCTATCTTAATTAAAAGATCTTACCCAAAAGCGCTCACTAGAAAATACCATAAAATTGTATTCTCAGAGCTCATATTTAAAAATCACTGCCGCGTTGTTTTTTGACTCGTATGGCAGGGCAGGTAGAGACGTATCCCGGTGTATTATAAATATTTATTATACCAAAGCGTACGAGTTATCGTTTTTTTTAGATCCTAGTGTATATTTTATGAACACATTCATTCGTTCATTTTGCTCCTTAAAGTTCAATTTGAATCTATCTAGTTCAAATCTAATCTGTGTTCGGGATTGAGTCCTATTTGTCAATAAGTCCCTTTGGACGAGTTTGATAAGTCGCAGTAACGTGTTTAAAATGTATGCGAGTCGCTGAGGCAATATTGACTCGAAGGAAGTGTAAGGACCTAAGTTGATTGCGCTCGCGCTCGCTCGCCAGCATAGCAATGCCTTGACCTATATAGTGGAGCTGCAGGGAAAATTGTTATCAGGCACATATTGTATGAAAAATTACCGATGGAACGCAGGGTGAATAGTAGGTATTAGTTACCTGGTCATTGGCTGTGTATATATGTTGTATATTTATTCTCTATTGCCACAATGTTCATGCAACGAAAATACGGTATATTAGTGCCCACTCACATAACACATATAATGTTCTAGATCTGTATATGTATTCATAAAAGTAATTTTTAATTAAATAGTCTTTGTGCAAGCACCATACCTTAAAATCTAACGCATGTTAATAAGCCTTTATGAATACGAACATAGGTTAAAGTAGAAAACAAATCTTATAAAAATCGGGTCCAGCCGTTCTCGAGTTAAAAATGGTGTAACTAACACGATTTTGTTTTATATATATATAAATGGTCAATTTATAACTCGAGAACGGCTGGACCGATTTCTGTGATGTTTGATTTGTTAGATATGTCTCCGCACAGAATAGCAGAAAAACTACCAAAAAAAAGAAAGCGATTTCGCGGTGTCACCTAGTTGTTTATAAATTACAACAATCTGTTAGGGTCAACTCTAAATAATTGCACTATAGGCTTAGACATAGTGCGACATAATATTCAGTCTCTCCAGGACTTCCTATAACACACCACACACACCATGCACACCACACACACATACACACACATACACACACACACGACACCCACAAACACATTTTTCTAAAAAAATACTTGCTTAATAGGAGGCTCCAACCTTTGCTATCTGTTAATTTACTTTTATAACCTAAATAAACTTTTTTCATTTTCATTTTCATTGTGTAATTTTGTGTTTATTTAGTGACATTTAGTTCTGTACATTTCGAAATAAATATTGTTGTAAGATTATTATTTTTATTGTAAGTAAATTATTGTAAGTATGACATGTAAAAGTGCCCTCGTGGCCTATTTGCAGAACAGATGTTTGAATTTGATTTTGAATGTGGAAGGCATTTAAGTAAACTTCACATAAACTTGTGGTAAGTTAAGTGTGTACCTAAGGTACGTATGAGTTCTAGATACGCTCGTAGTGCAACGTCGTAGCTCGTAGCATCAATCTCTGCGTGTAATCAAACTTTGGTAGACGCTGTAGCGCCTCGACTCGTATGAATGATTTAAACGCAGTGAAGTTTAAAAAAAAATGAAAATGAAATAATGAAAAAAGCGGCCAAGTGCGAGTCGGACTCGCACATGAAGGGTTCCGTGAAATAAATTGCGGTTTACGATTTATGACGTATTAAAAAAAAACTACTTATTAGATCTTCTTCAAACCAATTTTCGGTGGAAGTTTACATGGTAATGTACATCATATATTTTTTTTAGTTTTATCATTCTCTTATTTTAGAAGTTACAGGGGGGGGGGGGGACACTCATTTTACCACTTTGGAAGTGTCTCTCGCGCAAACTATTCAGTTTAGAAAAACATGATGTTAGAAACCTTAATATCATTTTTGAAGACCTATCCATAGATACCCCACACGTATGGCTTTGATGAAAATTTTTTTTTGAATTTCAGTTCTGAGTATGGGGACCCCTAAAACTTAATGTTTTTTTTCGATTTTTGTGTGAAAATCTTAATGCGGTTCACAGAATACATCTACTTACCAAGTTTCAACAGTATAGCTCTTATAGTTTCGGAAAAAAGTGGCTGTGACATACGGACGGACAGACAGACAGACGGACGGACATGACGAATCTATAAGGGTTCCGTTTTTTGCCATTTGGCTACGGAACCCTAAAAACGACTTGGGTGCCTTCTAGTTGACCGCATGTTTTCGCTAAATAACTATTTATAGACACTAGAAGCCGCGCATGTTCACGGTATATCACTCCTAATAATATAAAAAGCCGTGAACACATTGGGTCGAGTATAATAGCAGTAAACTTAGAAGTTAAGTACTGTATAGCGATATAGAGGCACGGACGTGCCGCGGGTACGGCGCGCCACTAACTTTTGATTTGGATTCCCTCAGGGCTCGCCGGACGTTTGAAGTTAATAACTTGGCTAACATAGGAACTTGCTTCCTACCAACATACGAGATGAACAAAAAATAAATTATAGGATTATTGCCGTCACGTTTGGAACGTATCCTAATTGTCCCTTGGAAATTGTAGAAATTGAATCATAATATGTTTAATTTATTTACGCCATACCTGGCCATAAAGTAGGAATTACCGCACGCTATGCGTGTGGAAAACCCCACTTCCTGGCCAGATAGAGACGTAAAATGTTGTACTCACCACGGGCGGTAATAAAGAAAGCCTCCGAGCGCATATTTATCGCCCTTGCCTTCGGCTCGGGCGTCAAATACCTGCGATCTGAGACATTCTTTGTTTAACCGCCCTAGGTAAGTAATGTACTATTTCATCACACTTGCTCGTAAAGGGTGTATAATAGGCAGGTGTATAGAGTAGCTATAGCCGATTTACCTCCCGCGGGAGTTATGAGCTTGTGTGTGATCTGATTGGTTAGTGCAAATCTACGTGGTCGCGCGCTACAAGAATTCTGCTCTGTGATTGGTTGAATAAAAATCGAGCAGGCCATGCGCTGCAAGAATACTGCTCTGTGATTGGTTGAATAAAAATCGAGCAGGCCATGCGCTGCAAGAATACTGCTCTGTGATTGGTCGAAATATTGAAGCTCCACTAGCACTGATCTGGAAGTGAAGTTGTGATTTTCGTCAATTTTTGATTGGTGCGCTTGTATGAAACCTAGAGTTTTCTGTCTTTTGTCGTAATTTATTTTCTCGCAAATGTGTGGAAAAACATTGTGTATAACACGGGCGTAAGAAGATGCAATATTTCTCTTACGCCCCTTGATAAACAATGTACTATTGATATTTACGTAGAAGTTATTTACAGCGGCGGAATAAAACAATTGAAAACTTGACTTCACGGCATTGAAATATAATTCACATAACAAAAAGTATTTTACCACGTACCTACAGCACGCACATTTGCTTCCCATTTGAACTGCTATCCGAGAGTAAATGCGTTGGTAGCTACAGAAAATACCGAAATCGCTATATGTGGTTGGACCGATAATATTTTATGGAGTACCTTTGGTACTTCAATAGTTGTAGTTAAGTTATGTTTCTGAGTGTCTGTAAATAATAAATATTTCTAATTCTATTTGTTGCTACGTCTAGTTACATCGTTGAGGTCCATAAGTCATCATGTAACTGAATTAAGAACTTTCTCCTTTTTTTTACTTATAAAAATATTTTGAACTATCTTTACAGATGAACGTGTACCTGCTAGCTTTTGGAATAATCCACCCTGATATTACCTGTGACCAGCGACTCTATCTGACCTCTATCCAAAACAAATGTCGTGTCGTGGTGAGTCGTTTCATTTGCGATTGGTAAACAGTAATAAAAATCCTGATATGTAATTCTATCAAATTCGGATTGGTTAATACATATGATTAATATACCATAGGGTAACACTCAAATGTAATTACCATCTTTTTACAACCCGTCCCATACTACAATCTCTTAAATATGTTCAGTGTATACTGTTCCTAACCGCGCTTGCCACAAGTGAACACGAACATGCAGCATCCCGGCACATAAGCAATAGGTATGTAGAGTGTAGTACATAGCCGACAGAACTAGTGCACGATGTCCGTACGTTCACATCGAGTCGACAGAAACGTCGATGCCTGTTAGAATTAACCACACGACGGCGGCTGAACTAAAAGGCCCGGTACAGGACAGGACCAAACTTATCGCATGGGTAAGTTGTACTACCGAGCAAGCTAGATCCGAAACGATGACTACTTACAGTGAGAAAGCAACTTTGAAATGAATCGATGTATAAATCGACTCGGTATGCTAATTCACGCACGGTGTATGGTATGGGCATAATCACGACGTTAATTGCCATCACGATATTTAACGGTCATAAGTATGAAAGTTTGATGATCATGCTTTCAAAACTGTGCAGACAATATTGTAGTTTTTCTCATATGAATAGGGTATTTACTAGACGATAAATGATCATTATGGTTAAAAAAAAATTTAGGGTTCCGTATCAAAAAGGTTCCTCTTATGGTGTGACTCTGTCATTCTGTCACAATTTTAAATATCCCAGGAATTATGATATCGATTTAAAATTCGGAATACTTGTAAACGAGCATAACGCGCGTGTACCCATAGAAAATGACAAAACATATATATTTTTATTTCCTATAAATAAATTATTTTTATAGTGAATAAATTTTAATTTATGAAGGAGAATGTTTAATTTGTGAATTGATTACATAAAATTAACATTATTATAAATATCACAGGTAAAATATAACGGTATCTCTACCAAGGTTATTTCTCGTTAAATCAATCATAAAGCCTGGTTTAAGTTTGTAATTTAATCACATTTTTATGTTTTTTACGTTCTTTCAAATTAATAGAAAAATTTGAATGTATGAATTTTTCCAGAATTAATAGACGAGAAAGACGGGTATATTTTACAAAAGTTTGTTCGGAACTCTCGGTGCGCGAGTCGGACTCGCACTTGGCCGGTTTTCCAATTAAGCTATCCAAATGACACAATACATTTTTCGCGAATCTTCATTCAAAGATAATGTACCAAACATATTTGTTTAGAAAAATAACAGACTGATAACTTAAATTATGTTGAATAAATTGAACTAGGTTAGCAACATGAGGATAGTCTGATTTGGCACGCGTTAACTAGAACAATTGATGTTGATGCTTTGTGCCCGATCGATGTTAATGTTGTTGTTTATGTTCGCTGAGACAGCTGCCTCCGGAGCAGTGCGGTGACATAAATTCATCGCCTGTTTTCACCCTCGGGAAACATCTGTCAAATTCGCTCAATAATAGTTCTGGGACTTATGAGATTATCTCGGTCGCAAACAATTAGGTAAGTGAACAAACTCCTGACGGGAATGCCGCTGCCGTAACTAGGTAAACGGTTAATATTTCTACGAGGTACTTAATGCGAGTAGAACAATATCCTAATAGCCGGCGCCTTAAACAAAGCGAACGCCGTATTATGGCGTTCACAATAGCCATACCGGCCCCATAAAGACAGAGTTAAAGTGGTGAGCGAGCAGGTCCCGGGCGCTTCCAGAACGGGCGAGGAAAGTTGTGAAAACATTGCGGCTCGCCGGGCGGAGGCAGCGGAGCGCAGGGGCGGGGCTGCATCGATTCGCTGCATGCCAGACACCGGGCTCAGCTCACGGCTGCTGCTGCCCCCACGGCCGGCATAATGTTGCGTGAAATTTGCGCCCCCATTGTTACCTTACAACTAGCCATCCGACCGCAGACGAGTGCTTTTATAGAACGCAGACCCCGATGCTCCATGGAGCGGACTCCTATTGATGTTTTGAATCACGCGCCACGTGAAGGGAACCGTGTTTACGGTATTTTGTACAACATTAAAGCATGGACAGACATTTATTATCTGCACATGTACATTTTTCGCCGAGGGTTTATAAGTTAATGACTTCAGCGCCGCGCAATGAAGCAATAAATCACATTAAATACCACCACTCATACTTAAATGCCTCAGCTCAGAGAGGCCAGCGGCACTGATAGGAAACGGAAACAACAACAAAGTCCCGGCCCTCAGACCCGAATTAAAAGTTATCATTGAAGTATTCGATACGGTTGACTAACTGTGCCTGTGGCTTTACCCGTGTGGAATTTCATTAAAGAGCGTAGCCGTGTTTTCATGGAAAAGCGACCCTTCCACCAAATGTTTACTGTATTTTTTTATTAAGAGCCCTCATGGCAAGTATTATTTCCTGTAAGTTTCAGTTTCCTATCTTTGTTATTTTCTGAGATAAGATTTTTTTAAACCTTTTAATAAAACAAAAAAAAACCCACACAGGCTAATGCGATTTACGTAAACTTTTGGTACAGTAATGATATATATATAGAGACTCACGTATTCTTTAAATAATATTATATATTTAAAAAAAAATCTTGGATAAAATTAGGAAATAAAACTTATGTATTTTTTTTCTTGCTTTCTAGAAGAGCGACACCGACAGTTCTTCGTTAGGTAATTGCTTATATAAAGATCTGCAATATATATATTTTTTCAAAATAATCCAGTTGGTACTTCATACTAGAAAATATAAAATTAAAAGGATAAGGTATACCCATACCAGATAATTTAGTCGCAAAAGAGATTATGCACATTGCAACCTCTTTATCGTTAACGTTGTAGGTACTGGCAGATTGCATTCTTAAGGGTATTAGACATAAAAGTTTTTGAGGCACGAATAAAATTGTCCTAGGGACTTCCCATCGATATTTAATGTATCGATAAATTGTACTTTCTTATAACTGTTATGCTATGAGATGACGTATAGTAATTATGAATATGCAACTTGCATACCGTCGGATGACAACCAAAAGTCACTACAAAAACTGTCACTGCTCTTCAAAACCTCGTATCTCGCTACATAGTCTATATTGAGATACGACGTTTGACTTAAGTAGGTATTTGTTACTTAGTGAGTTTTGGTTGTCACCCGACGATCTACATATTGTACAGTTTAAAGTCCGTATAGGTCGATTAAGAAACATAACGGTTTTCATCCTATATGAATAAGACGTTGACATGACATGACAGTCTTGTCCGCTCACTCAGGGTGAAAAGTTGATGGAAATAATATTACGCGTAAAAATGCCGCCTCAAAAACAGTGTCGTAAAAATTTTCAAAATTGTTGGTTAAATAGCTCTCCTGATTTTCGTAGGTATACGTGGATTTAATATCTTTTGTACAAAACGTGAGATTGCCTATGTATTACTTAAATAACATATTATCATTATTTAAATAACATCGATGGGTAGTGATCAGCATTTTAGTTAATTTTTATTTTATCCGGTGAACTTAATAATTATCTACTATGAAAATTATTCTGTCCGCGACGTTACGCCTACTATGAAATGTCACTTCGGTATAAGTATTTGAAATAGTCAAGAAATTGTTATCGATAAATTTAATATCGGAAGGAAGTCCCTAGTTAATTGACGTCTTTGCCACAAAAACTTCTATGTCAATGTCAAGCTGTAATGATTGCATACGTAATACCCTTAAAAATGCAATCTGCCCGTACCTATAACGTTAATCTTCTTTATTGTTCTATTTTCTAGTATGAAGTACCAATTGGATTATTTTGAAAAAAATATATATTGCAGATCTTTATATAAGCAATTATCTAACGAAGAACTGTCGGTGTCGCACTTCTAAAAAGCAAGAAAAAAAATACTTAAGTATTATTTCCTACATTTATCCAAGGTTTTTTTTGAAAAAATAACATATTATTTAAAGAATACGTGAGTCTCTATATATAGATTACTGTACTAAAAGTTTACGTAAATCGCACTAGCCAGTGTGGGTTTTTTTTTGTTTCTATAAAAAGTTTAAAAAAATTATATCTCAGAAAATAACAAAGATAGGAAGCTGAAACTTACAGGAAATAATACTTGCCATGAGGGCTCTTAATAAGAAAACACTGCTACGCTCTTTATAACCTACAGCTCCTAGCCCATGTCCATTTTGGTGGTCTTTTCTAAATACAGTTTTTTTTTATCGATTTAGCAATTTCGGAGATTAGGTACCCCTGCATCCAAACTTTAACTAGCTCTTAATAATACTAGTGTAGGTTACACACAAACCAACTCCTAAGCGTTTATTTTTCATCAACAGTGTTTTCCATTTGATTATGAAGCCTGAAATCTCCGCCGGGGTTAAATACATTATAAGGGTCTGATGGAATGGCTGCAAAAAGTGGTGAGTGTTCCAATATCTGGCTTTTTGTTTCGAATGTTTCACCCATACAGGGTGTATTATTCAAACGGGGCAGAGAGAGAAAATCTGATACTACATGAGATAAGAAAATTTGCTCTTAGAAGAAAAATTTAAGTAACTGCATTTGAAAATTTTCAAAATAGCCAACGGCCACAGTCGGGAATCGAACCCGGTCAAGGTCTAAAAATCGGAGTTTGTTTTTTTGCGTAAAGTAATAGTGCTGGGTGTAAGAAACAATCGTTCCTAAGATACCCTGTACCTTCGATCTCAGGAAAATGCCGTATTTCATAGTTTTATGTACGGAATGGATCTCCTCGTACAGTACCTAACAGGTACCTAGTTATGCCGTATACTATGGATGAGTATAGGAATGATATTTTATTGCAGTTTTCGAAAGATTGGTGCGAATAATGAAAACTAATAAAAGGACTACAAAACCAATTTCTGTACCATTCTGTAACTAAAACTATGAAACCCTTACGACATTTTTCTGAAATTGTTAGATACAGAGTTTCATAGCGATAATGGTTCCTTACATCCAGTACTATTAACTGAGGCTAAAAACGTACTGATTTCATGACCGATTGGGGTTTGATTCCGAGCCGTGTTTGAGGGTTTTTTGAAAGTCTATGAATGCAGTTTTATTTTTTTCTATATTCGGTCTCGTAAGTGCAAATTTCCGTGTGCTTCGGTTTTTCCCTCACGCCTTTTTGAATAATACACCCTGTATCCTACCTACTACGAGTCTCTGCTGACAATGACATGCCGAATCTTATTCATGTACTACATCCATTACAACATCATTTAACGGCCTCCGTAGCCCAGTGGGTAGTGACTCTGCCTACGAAGCTGGAGGTCCCGGGTTCGAATCCCGGTCAGGGCATTTATTTGTGTGTTTATCACGAATATTTGTTCCTGAGTTATGGATGTTATATATGTATATAAGTATCTATATGTATTTATCTATTATATATATCATCACCTAGTACCCACAACACAAGCCTTACTGAGCTTACCGTGGGCCTATGTTGATTTGTGTAAGATTGTCCCATAATATTTATTTATTATTTATTTATTTATCAGTAGACATTTAGTTAAGTATCTATTGTACAATTAGTTGAGAATCCTTATGTAATGTACGTACATAAAAAATCGTATTTTTCACAATCGTGTTATAATAGAGAGCTTTTTATTCGAGCACCGTGTTTAGGCCACGAAGCTTGCTGAGTGGCCTAAGTAAGGTACGAGATTAAAAAGCTTGATTATAACACTATTGTGAACAATACTTTTTGTACAAGTTCATTAATAGTAGATTATACACCAAGGGGATAAAGCACTGTTTTATGTCACGGGAGCGAATTGAATCCCGAACGTAACGAAGGACTCATGATTTAACTCCTGAGCGTAGCGAGGGAGTTATAAGTTAATTCCTGAGCGAAGCGAGGGAATTAAGACTGAGTCCTGAGTGCAGTGAGGGGTTCAACCGCCCAAGACTAAAACAGTCTTATCCCCGAGGTGTATACTCTACTTTTCACACCTTATGCGAGACAAAAAAACAGGCTCAGTAGATAAATAATGTTTATTTAGCAAATTAAAAGTACATAGTAACATTAGACACGTTAGTCCAATTATGGAAAGATAAGGTAATGTTTTTATTTGTCAAAATCGTTGTAGGCTTTTAGGTATTTTTCCTTTGACTTCTCTGGCAGCAGATTGTTGACAATGCCTATGGCATCTAATTTGATAAACTCAGGAGTCAAAACACTTTCATCACTCGACATTTTCAATATTATTTTTGAAATTAAATCTTCTATAGGCACCTACAAGAACTCGATTTGTTCGTCACGCGTGAACAAATGAAGGCGCGCGGCGTTCCAAATTCGAAAGCACAAGCCGTGGTCCTAGATTCGAAATTCGAATTTCGACCACCGCGCTCCTCCGGACCGGGGTGCACACGGAGGCAAACTTCATTTTCAACACACCTGCTCGTAAAGTAGGTCTTATTACAGCGTATTTACACTGATAATGCAGAATATTACCCATGCCGTGCCTTTTACATTACGTTATCGCACTAGTGCCTTTTCATTACATATCTTTTTAAATATTAGCAAAATAATGCAGAATATTACCCATGCCGTGACTTTTACATTACATTATCGCACTAGTGCCTTTTCATTACATATCTTTTAACATTTAAATTTTTTATTTTTATTTATTTTTTCCTCGCAAATGTGTTGAAAAACGTCGTATGAAACACGTGAGCATTGGTCATTACACTTCTCGTCTCCATTAAGCCTTCGCCTTCGGCTCAGGCTTAAAAACCGACTCGGGTGTAATGACCAACTTAGCACACTTGTATCATAATGTACTATTATTTTGTCAAATCAAGTAGGCCATGGCCTAGGACAAATTGTGTTAGGACAAAATTAAACTTTATGCATATAGTAATAAGAATTATGAAAAGTGAAATCATATTATTAACCAGCGGGTTATAATGAAATTCAGTACAACATTATAACCCGGCTAATACCAAGGGATTTAATGTCTTGCTTTCGGTAGGGTTTACATGACCTATAATTCGGCATTGTCGAGCATGTGGTTTGAAAAATTAATTTTCTACGAGTCAACTGAACTAATTAAACAAACTCGATACTGTTGAAACGAAGTGCAGCCTATCGCTCGTACGCTCGTTGATATCTTAAAAGACATGAACGAGCGTACGACATCAACGAGTAAACTCAATAATCAAAGCGATTCTATTGGTCCAATTCATAACAGTTCGGTAAAGCAGCCACGTGATTGGTCGAATTTATTTTAGTTCTATTTTCAAATTTTTTTCGGGGTCTGGAGCGTATCGAAACAGTTATTTCGATTGTTTCGACAGTAACATGGACTACAACTATGAAAAGAGTGACGTTGCAGTATTCTCTATGAAATCTTAATACACAGATTTTAATCGACGAGTACAAAAAATATGTTATGAAACTTATGGACATAAAAATGATCAGAAAAGAGCCAACGGTGGCAAAAAGGGTAAAATCACCCCTTCTCAGTTCTTGTTTATACGAGGTGTGTATCACTAAGTACCTACATTTAAAACGTTCAGCTAGGCCAACAAAACGTCCATATCCTTTGAGAACAAGGTAGGTATAATTGTTTTTTCTTATCAAAATAAATACCCGTAGGATAACTGTATAGACATGCTGTATTTGAAAATAGTTTAGAATGTTGATTTTGTAGAAATTTATATCATGATCGTCCATAGAGTTTTATAATAGAAGAAGACGAGAGTAAAAAAAAACCTTATACCTACTTAAGATTCTTTGCGTCGTCCGCCTACCCGTCGCTTGCGTCAATACCTTTTAGTGTGTTTGTATGAGTGGCCTCATGTGTGGCCTAGGAAAATTAACTGAATTATCCATAGGTACGACATATTCAACGCACAACATACCAAGTTGTCAATACAGCCGCCTGCATAAATAATTAAACTACTTGAGAACCTCCTCCGTTTTTTTCGTCGGTTGAAAAATGGAGAGAGCTCGCGCGCCGTCTTGTGATAGCCGTGCGGTGCTTTTTAACCGCTCTAGGGTTGTGTCAGATATTTGAGCGTATTGTTCTGGCATATATTATTGCAGGTGACTGTACCATGTTTCCATTTAAACACGGATTACATGCCGCTGCCGATATGAATCAAGACGTCCCTAATACTCTGTAGAATTTGAATCGCTAAGATAATCCTGTTGGCGTCGCAGTTAGGGCGAGCGGGCGAGCTTTACTTGCAGTCTTATTGCCTTATTGCCGTCGTCTTACGGAAATTTGCAGCACTGTAAAACGGGTGATCTGAGGATTATTTTCAATTGAAAATCTATTCTGGCCAGTAAAATCCGGGATACCTATTGATGATGGTGTGAAAAATATTAATACAACAGGATTCAATTATTTTTGTTATTGTTCTTCTCAATAAAAATATAGACCTAGTGTTTTGCGTAACTTTATACAGTGTTGTAGCTATAGTTTGTTTGTGGCCTCTGTACAAACCCAATTTTATACCATTGTATTTATTTAATTGATATTTATCTAACTCATCTATCAGATAAAACTAACACTTCAGACTTATGAAGCCATAATTGCTCATTCAGACTAGAATTCCCCAAAGTAGTATACCGCTTATGGTTGCGGCGCGGCTTCCCTCGGGCACGTTTCATAAAGAATGTATTGTAATAGTACCCTTTGTGGAGAACGCACCTTCACATTGATATATTGTGGACGGCTAAGGATTAGATTAGGTACTTACCTTTGTTTCTCTTGCATAAGTAAGATACTGTTACGAGTTGTACCTATTGAGATTAGCGCTGGTAAACGATGTTAAAATTATACCGTTATCCCAGTCACAATACTTACTTAATACGGATTTATAATTTGTAAGTAGGTATGTTATTGTAGACATAGATTTTGAGATAGGTCATATTTGACTGTGCTAACGGCGAAACCATTATTTTTAGAGTTCCATACCAAATTAAAAGGAACCCTTCCGCACTCCGTTGCCACGTATTGAAAATTATTCAAATTTAACTACATACTTATTTTTTTATTTCTCTGGAAAATTACCGATAAGAGCGGGAGAAAAAAATCAAAAAGTCTAGTTCAAGGTCAAGTCAAGTAGTCTAGGTCAAGTGGAGTATCATATGAAGGGCTTATAAATGTTGAAAAAAATACCGAGACAATAGAGCTTATACACGCACGCATACATAAAACAAATTATTGGCCAAAACGCTTAATGTTCAGAATCCATTGACCTTACAATAATAAGTGTGTGCGACAAGCTATTTTAATATGGACACGGTACCTAAGCGGCTTTTTGGCAAACCTTTTTAGATGACCGATTTTTTCAACTAGGTCATCCCTTTAAATTAGATGGTTCACACTGCCCCCACTGATGAGCACACGGTTGCTTTAATGTTCAACAAAGATAGCTCAGATCGATATCTCGACAAGGCCCGGCGACATCTGAAAATGGCAGGCTGACAACAAAAAGAGAAAATCCCCATGTCAAGAACCGTTCGGCCCAGTGCACAAACAGACACGGCGATATTTTGGCATCAAGTTTGCCCTAATACCTAAGTACCCACATCGAAAGAAACTCATAAAAAGCTCCGAGGAAAATATTTGTTAAAGAAGGCGAGCTGCGAACGCCGTTTACCCGCCATGATTAAGGAAGAGATATCTAATGTTTTCCTTCCGTGCGTACCTACGAGAGTGCTTAAAGTTTCCTCTACACTAACTTAATTGATTGGACTCGTAAAAAACCTACTGACACTCTGCCACTATCTCGTAGTTGTTCGCGTACCTAATTTATATTAGGTAGGTTTATGTGGTTTACTTCAGGGGGTAGTCTTAACTGAATACCTACGCAATAATTAAGTACTTATGTCATTACAGTTAATTTAAAATTGCAAAATGTGAGCACTCACAAAACTCATAAATAGTTGTTTATATTATATACTTCTTATTTTTCGGATTACAGACGGATATTTTCTTTATGGTTTCAGATTAACGATTAAAAAACATTAAGCATATGTAAAAAATAGACTAAGTCTCGAAACTCTTCCGCCGTAAAAGTTGTGAGATATTACGTAGAGCCAAGTCAGGCATTCTTATTAATCTTAATTTGCTTGCTAAATGCAAAATTTCAAGTTTGTTGTTTAATGTAAGTTGTATAGTATTTCGATGATCGGTGACAAGCTGACAAGTGAGTCAGTGACAAAATTGAAGAACTTTGACCTGCAATCATTCTTAAACTACTGCATGGTTCGAAAATTTTGAAATAAATGTAATGCCCTGAAAATGTAGGCTTCTAATTTTTTCTACAACTAAGTTACAGGAGGTTTGAAAATGACCCATTCGGGCTCATACTTTTTAGCCAAGATTTAGAATTTTTAGAGCGTGGCTGGTAGTGGTAGAGTTACGGAAGCTTGGCGCTACTTATGATCTGATATATTTTTAACGCTGAAAACTATATGAGCTAGGGAGTCTTCGCATTCACTTAACATGTAATGTTTCTGGTGGGATCTCATTCCTTTTTGTAAGGTAATTCTAAAAAAGTATATAGGAAAACCCATACAAACTTCCATCCCCTAATTTAAAGGGTGAGGGGTGATTTACTAAAAATCCTGAAATATGTATATTATTATTTATAACAAGGAGTCCCAATATCAATTTTCAGACCCCTAGCGTCAAAATTTGCGAAAGTCTCATACAAAATTCCATCCCCTACTTGTAAGGGGTTGGGGGTAAAATTTCCAATTTTTAGGATTTTTGTTGTTGTTTGTGTACTAATACTAGGCTACATACCAAATTTCAGCATTCTAGGACTTCAGAAAGTACCCTAGAGGTTTAGATGATGACGTGAGTGAGTGAGTGAGTCAGAGAAATCGGCGTTTTTTAGATATCAATAAAATCTAAAGTATAAGAGCTATGCAATTGAAACTTTATTTGTTAAATAATTCTACTATTCTTATCATATTCCGAGAATTTTGTTTATCTAGTATAATCCAAACCCAAGTTCAAAAAAACGACGAAGCGCTTAGAGAAAAGGTAGGTAGTGCCCTTGCGCTTCGCTTGGCTCGTCTTGGCGGGGGCACAACCGTGCCCCCAGATTTCGGTGCTTCAAAGTTCGTCGATTCGTCACGTCTATTTGTTCAGTAACGCTGATTAAACCTTGTAGGCATTAAGAAAAATCTCGGTAAAATCGAAGCAAGCCGAGAAGTGGTAGGGTGTTACAACAGCAATCGATCGATGGTGGTCGACGTCGATCTACAGTTTCTACTATTAGCCAAACCTACCATAACAATATCGATCGTTGGCATCGATTGATTGGTGTGGTAACACCCGTAAAGTACCTAACTACCTAATTAAGGAAGGTGACGTCGGATGCATACAAGTAAACGTTATTTTATCAAGCTTCAACGAATGTATTAACAAGTACTTTGTGCCTAAGTAGGGTTAATTAAGAATTCGTGTATCTACGTACGTTAATAACGTTGTGCGATAAGATAACACACCTCGGAACATTCACCAACGCTGACCCGGGGTAGGAGCGACTCTAACTTTTATCTGTTTGCCTCCAGTCCCATCAACGAAAACTCGATTCATTTAACTGTTATCCCGAAACTTTTATCTTACCATAAGGTAGATTACAAAATGTCTTATGCCTAAACTTGGAGGCAAAGTAGATAGGTAGCAGAACAAAAAGCAACTTAAAATGTTCTCACTTTAATATAAAATATACTTACCTACTTATTACATTTTTAAATACTTTTGCAACCGTTTAATCTAACCCAAAGTTTGCTTAAATAATGCTTTCGGCAGCGTAGTACCTACAGGTTTATCGTTTTGGTAAGGTTTTATTCAAACACGAAATAACACTTTATTCATTAGAAATTCGGTTTCTAATATCATTCGGGATCTATAATCTCTGAATTAGGGAGACCTAATTCAAAGCCAGAATAATATTTATATTTACTCCTTGAATTATGGACGTAGCGTGGCATATGTATGTGTTTAAAATGCAGACGTCCCGTATGTTAGCTGAAAGTTATAGAGTTGCATCTATATATATAAGTCATGCACTTTATTTATTATTAGGTACGTTAGAGAAGAATTTATTTGGTAGGTCCCTACCTATAATAAATATAAATCAATTTAAACCAACAAAAGATTAAATAAATAACTTACTACAAAACCCGTGTAAAACGTATAAATTGACTACTTACTGGTATAAGTTTTTCTTCCTCATCTCAAATACCTCATTCTGGCAGCAATTGAAAATGTTGGCGGATTCTAAAAGATTACGAATATTACACCTAGGTATGTGTGGTGTAAAATAATATTTTTACTAACAAAATACAAACTTTCAAACGTTACTTCAAAAGTGAATATCAACTTTGAAAATTTCATACCTGTCACAAATTTTAAGCCCTTTTCTCTAGCCCTAATGGGTGGATTTTCATTACATCTGTGTTTCACAGTAACTATACAACTTAATCTATTTCCTCACTTACCTATTTCAATTCGTATTAGCTACCGTGTACCCTTTACCCACCCCTACAGGTAAAATCAAATATCCGTAAGAGATAAAGTGCAAGCGATCAAATGAAACGGCAGTCAGAATAAATAGTGAAGGTATAAACGGAGGCAGGCGTGTAAGAAAGTAACAATTTTTGACGAGAGCCACGTGTCGACAGCAGGATATCGGATCGGCGGGCCGGCGCGAGCGGAAGCATCGCGGAAAAATAAGAAAGGTGCGCGGATACCATCTCGACGTGAAAGAAATGCGCTTTCAATGCTCGTAGTTCTGACGACTGATTCACTTGAAATGTTGTTCACATGCTATCATATTTCGGAGATTCTTTTGACAGGTTAAGAAATACTATGCAGCGTGTTATAAGTTTGACGTATCTGTGTGTCTTGTCTGTGGCATCGTAGCTCCTAAAGGAATGGACCGATTTGAATGCGGTTTTTTGTCCAAAAGCTGACGTGGTCGAGATGGTTTCCTAGCTAATAGCTACAAAATAGGTTCAGCCGGTTTTGAGATACTGAACTTTGAAATGAAAATGTCGGGGGTTTTCTAAGTACTTTTCTATGTTGTTAATTATTTAATTACACATTGTTTTCATCGCACAAACCTTAATAGGTACTGAGTAATACTTTTCACAATAGACTACAAAACATTGATAATGTATGTAGGTAGGTAGTCGTAGTAGTATGTATGTATGTAGGTAGGTAGTCGTAGTAGTAGGTAGTAGGTACATACATACCTACTACTACGACTACCTACCTACAGGTAGTAGTAGTAGTGGTAGGTAAACTGAAAATGTCAGGATGCTTTCGCAGTTAATAGTACCTACATTATTGCCGTGGCCGGGAAGGAGGCAATTGCAGGCTGAGTATTAGTTTAAACGGACGAGCTTACGAGTCCGTTTAATTATAATACGATGCCTGCAATGTTTTTTATTTTTTAATTTTAATCTGGCCTTTAACTATACACTTTACCTTCCAATATGTAGCGAGTTATGTTCACTTTGCGAGCCATTTTTGAGAATAGTTTTTTGTTATACAAGGGTGCAAAGTTGTATTTTACCCGCGAGTGCGGAATTGAAACACGAGCAAGCGAAAGGATTCTATAGTTGAACCACGAGCGAGGCGAGTATTCACCTCACTGTAGCGAGGAAAGTGCAACATGCAAAACAACCTTATTTAATTTAAATAATAAATTAGCTCCCTTGTATAATAAATATATAACAAATAACTATTTATTTTTTATTTTGCTCAAGTGCAAGTCGGATTTTAGTTTTGCTAAACATTTTGAGACCCAGCGCCTGATGATGACAAGCAATTCTGAAAAGTTTTTTTGTATCGGAGCCCCCTTATTTTATTTTGTTTTTTTTAGTATTTGTTGTTATACTTAGCGGCAACAGAAATACTTACATCATTTGTGAAAATTTCAACTGTCTAACTATCACGGTTCATGAGATACGCTCCAAGGTCAAATTACTTTTCACCTCAGCAGCTCGAACAAGCATATTTTGCTGCGTGAAAACAGTGAGCAAAATGCGATTTTGCTCACTCCGTGAGTCAAAGTAGCTTTTTAATGTTGATATCGAGCACTGGTGACACATCATAGTGTGGAGTCCACACTATGATGTGTCACCAGTGCTCTATTACAAATTCAGAATATTATAGGTGCGTAAAAGCCTAGCGATATATTTTTTAACGTGACGATGTTCTCACTGCTGAGGTGAACAGTTGTATGTATCACACGAGAGCAAAGATATTTGCATCTCGTGGCTTTGAGTCCCTCACTACGCTCAAGATTCTAATTTTGAATCACTCGCTACGCTCGTGATTCAAATATAGAATCTTTCGCTTGCTCGGGACTCAACATCAACACTCGCAGCAAAAATCTACTTTGCTCTCTTGTTGAACAAATAACTATTGCCCACTAGTGGATAAAATGCGATTTTGCTCACTGGTTTTAAAGGATAAAAGAAGGCTTTCCGAGGCAGTGAGGGGAAAAAAAATATATACGCCCGTAACTATGAGATTTATAATCGGCATAATAGTAAGTTTGATTGTAATCTTTCTTGAAATCATGAAATGATAGGACTAATGTAATACTTTTCTAAGGAAACTAATTATTTTCACACAAATGTCTCATGAATAATTTCAAAACCTATTCTATTCAGGCGGCTTGACGACTTGTTGACGAATATCAGATAGTTTAACAATAATTGTGAATGAACATAATTTTCCAAGAACTCGTTCCTCGGACTGGTGATACATTAACCCATGCGTATGGTAAATTGTCCCATAAACCACCGGGAGTATCGCCGTGCTGCAACCGGTTATGCACAACGTTTTATCACCTTGTCGCATTAGTTCCGCAGCTCCCATTATATCACTTGGGAATTTCCAACACATCCCGAAAATGTGTCGAAAATGCTTTTAGTGCTATAAAATTGAGTGCCAGCTGAATTGAGATGTAAAGAGGCGCGTGTCCCGGAATGATCTCGCATGTGAGGAATTTTATTACTCGACCTAACAGCCAGGAACAAATTGCCGGCTAACAGACTTTCTGGCTTTGTTTTCCTGAAGGACTCCTACACTACGAAGCAGCCTGTTATTAAATCTTGCTCCAACGTGATTTCTTTTATTGCAAATGAAATATTACTTTTACCCTCTAGTGAATTTGGGTGAAATCAATGGTTTCTATTTGTGCATTTAGCGAGTCAGTCGTGGGGGAAACGTGACACAGAGGTTGATTGATTTATGTTCATACGTCTACATTACTACAGATAGGCCCGAACAGCGGATCTTTGTGGCATGACACACTGACTGGTTGTTTATTAACCGACTACAAAAAAGGAGGAGGTTATCTGTTCCACTGTATGAATTTTTTTTATGTTTGTTCGCCGATTTCTCCGTCAATTGTGGACCGATTCCCAAAATTCTTTTTTTATTCGAAAGAATATACTCCCGAGGTGGTCACATTGTCACCAATTTAGGATCTGATGATGGGATCCCAGGGAAATTGAGTGCAACCCTCAAATTTTATAGGCACGCGAGTAGTGATTTTGGTATTTTCTATTATAACTCGTGTACCCTCGGAAATCGCAATTTTGGTTAAGTGGAACTGATGATGAAGACCACAGATGACTTATGGAACTTCTCAAAGATGTAAAGTACGTCAAAGATTCTGACATGATTCCGTTGAAGTAGCAACTAATGAAGTGTTAATTCTGAGATCCTTGAGGAATCGACGGAACTCCTCTAATATTATCAGCCCACATATAGCGACTTGGGTTTTTTCTGTAATAATCAACGCATTCGCTCTCGGAAAGCAGTTCATGTGGTAAATTGGAAAGGAAATGTGGAAATTTTCATGTACCATGTGACTTGGCGAAGTCCTGAATTGAAGTCGGAGTCCTGAAGTAAATTATTAGATTATTATTCTGCTTGGTATCTTTTGGTGATATTTAGTTATTATTTTTATAATCATCATCATCATCATCAAATCAGCCGAAAGACGTCTGCTGCTGGACATAGCATTTTTATCATGAACCCTGTTAATATGCTTTTTCTACTCGTTGACTTTAATCTTTGAATTAAGATTTCGTACACGAAACTAAGATCACATACTTTTTAATCCTGGAGCTCCACGAGCTCGTCACGGAGCTCGTATGGTTTCATAAGATAACCGCCAGCAGTCATCTTATGAATCCAGGAGCTGTATAAGATAACTGTGAAGACATCAACGCGCAAAATTATTAAGCTGCTGCGCTTCATTTCAGCAGGGCGATTTTCAATAGATACTAATTGTTTAATAAATTATTATTTCCGTTGACTCGTAGAAAAAGTATTGTATACAATAGTTATTTAATGAGCTTTTTAAGTCTCGTACCTTAATTAGGCCACTCAGCAAGCTTCGTGGCCTAAACGTGGTACTCGACTTAAAAAGCATCCATTATATAACGATTGCATAAACTACTATAATAGTACAAGTTAGAAATTACGAATATACTAGAAGGCCGACTCAAATAGCTTGAATTAATGTTTTGAGTTAGAGAGGATACAAATAAAAGCCTAATAAGCACCACTACAATAACACAAATGTCGGTCGACTGTGTATGTTTCATTTTCTTTTAGAAATATGGAAGGCCACGACCCATTGGTATATTGCCATGATTAAAAAAATATAAATGATGGTTAACAATATTTTAAACTGATACCTAGTAAATTAGTTATTTTAAATTTCTTTCACATGTGCACTGAAGGCTAGACCTACTGGTGTCATCAATTGATTTCGCATTAGTACTGAAGTCTTGACCTGTCAAGGTTCCGATGGGTTATTTTATTATTAACCCATCGGAACCCCCTGAGTGTTAAAGTTGAATAACCCCCGACATTTTCATTTCAAAGTTTTATATTTCAAAACCGGCTGAACCGATTTTGTTGAAACGTAGAGAACTAATAACCATCTCAATCACGTCAGCTTTTGGACTAAAAAACCGTATTAAAATCTGTTATTTCGTTTAGGAGCTACGATGCCACAGATAACACACATACACGACAAACTTATTACATCACCCCTCATTTTGCGTCGGGGGTTAAAAACAGATAAGTACGTTATTGCTAAAATAATACTAGTTTTTAGAAAACAATAGAAAACTCAATATACTTTTCAAAACAAAGTTTTAACCGACTTCAAATCAGTAGCCAAATTGCTTCAAGTTTGCCTATAAAACTTGAAGAGTTCCCTCGATTTATCCAGGATCCCATCATCAGAACTGGATTTTGGTGACAACGGGACCAATCTGGAAGTATATGCTTCCAAACACAGAAAACATTTTTCAAAACGGATCATAAATTACGCGAGTTATCGCGTAACAAACACACATAAAAAAATATACATAATTATATACAGACGAATTGAGAACCTCCTGCTTTTTTGAAGTCAGTTAAAAACAAACAACAATTCTCGTGTCAGTGCTACGGCGTAGCAATAGCGTAGCAGTTTCGCGACAACAGACGGAAGTTCGTAGCACTTCGTAGCACTCTGTCTAGGGCGAACTCGGAATGTGGTTTACACGCTTTTAGCACTTGCGAAACTGAGATGTAGAGCGTTAGCCAATGAGCTGTTTTAATGGCTGTCCTACATTTTACAGCATACGGCATGCTAAGGAAACAAAAATTAATGTATTATGACGGGTGTATTTACTGAGGTTTTAGACTCAATAACTTATATCTATAAAGTGACACTTTGAACATTACACGTGAACGAATATTTAGAAGACATAACTATAATATAACCATTGGGTTATCACTTAAGCCGTGCCGACACCGCGCCGCTTCCGAACTTCGGCCGTGGCTCGGCCGGGTTTGGGTATGGCTCGGCCGCGCAAAAACGCCGTCGTTATTCTTAGAAAACGGCCCGGGCCGGACACGGCCCGTTCTAGCGTGAGTCATCCTTAAGTCAGTTTTTACTAAATGAAGTAACTATTTAAAAATATACACCGTGTTTTTTTTGATTTCCGTTAATTTCGACACGATGTTCGGTTCATTAACAGAAGCTACCTGGTTGTGGTGGCTATGTTGCTTTTTGTTAAATTCGAAAAAAAAATTTTTTTTCATTTTTCATACAAACTAAATCAATATTACAGTGTGGGAGGGCTCTAACACTTAATCTCAATTAACACAAAGTTAATTTTCACCTACGACAGCACTTGTCAACACATGGCTCAGTGGTAAATAGTTTGCTTATGGAGTGAGGGGTCCCAGGTTCAATGATGTACTATACTGACGAAAATTAAAACGTAAATAAAATAAAGGACCCTTCACACTGATTCGGTCATTAAATTGATTTATTGAATATCTGAAAAATAGTAAGAGTTAAGACACTAGTTTCTTAGAGAAATTAGTTCCATTTAACCTGAGGATTCTTCCCTTAAAGTTAACGGAAATCAAAAAAAACACGGTGTATACAAGTAAATATATACTTTTTATGTCTTACTTGGGACCAGGATCGGTTAACTACTACCTCCCAAACGGCCACAGGCTGTTTATTATCTATTTAAAATTAAATGATTTACAAAAAACGCACGGCAAGTCGCAGTGGAATAGATAGTTAGAAAAGTCCACTGTTTTCAAAAGAACCTGGTTGAAAATTCGGAATTCCAATAAACCTGGTTCCAACGTAGAAAATAACACCCAAACGACGTATAACTAATGTTCATGTCCTAATAGCTATTAGCTGCTTATGTTATTAACAAGACAGCCTCAAGCAAGCTCGCTAATTTTAAGTGAGTATCCCTCTTTATTTAATTACACACGAGACAGACAAGTTGAAATGAGTAACGGCCTAACGGGAAAACGTTTTCGGCTCATTTATTATGTGGTGTCATTAACTCGGCCGCGCCGAGGCGGACAGGGAAAACGCCGAGACACTAATCGGAAAATTATTATAAGTAGCTACAGTAGGTACTTAGTAAGTGAAAATATTACCAAATAAAATACATGATGTAATCAGCATCTGTTTACGCTAATATTAAAAGTGATAAAGCGATATGAATAAATTTGAGTTAAGGCGAGGCGCGAAATTAATCTAAACACGGGCGGTACATTATTCACTGCTTCGCGGGCGCGAATCAGCGTTTTAACGTAGACCCGTTTACCTGCCGACGACAATTGTAACGCAGTGCGCGTATTCACGAGCTTTATGGGTTTAATAGAATATTTGTCAAATAAAATGGACTCCTTGGTACCGTCACAGAATAAATAATAGTACTTACGTAGGTACCGTCTGTTAGCAAATCCGATGTTTGATACCTAGAAAATTGAAATGATGGCATCCCGCTCGCACGCGTTCGCCGCATAAGCTCGTGCTCGTTCGTTCTTAGCGCGATCGAGTCGTATCAACACCTCAAAGGTGCGAGAGCCGAGTTTAACCGATGCGGCAGGAGACACAGGCCTGGTACTGAGTAAAGCGACAGTCTTCGTTTAATCACATCAGCGCAAAATAAATACAAGTATAAATCAGTCAGTTAAATAATGACGAGCACGATCAGGGCCGGTGTTCAACTAACAGAATGTGACATGTTCCTTTCATGCTCTCCGTTTCATGGCATTCTTATTGTGTAAAGCCGGTCAAGTGCTTATCGGGCCCCCCGCAGTATACGCCTAGAGGCGGATTCCTCCCAAAGGTTATTTAAGATTATATTGTTCAACACATTTGCTCGTAACGTGCCTCTTATTGTGCCGCTTTTAGGCTCATAATTCTGGGTATTAAACACGCGTGTTTTATAACATTACGACACTCTTGTAGTTATGTTTATATCCCGATTAAGACACGTTGGCACCTTGCAGCAAGGTGTATGTATGGACTCGGCGCATTCATAAATTGACCGGGTTATACAGGTTTGTTTTTAATTCCCGGCAAATGGATTCTTACTCGACTAAAAAAATGTAATCCTTCTTGTGAATTAATTGATTATTTCTTGTTGGATATGATATAGAAACGTTTCATTTAGTAAAACTATTTACATTTGATAACATTTTACATGAATTTCTATTGAATAAGAAAATATTTATTTTATTTTGTATTGGCTGTTTAGAGATCATCTAAGCCTCGCTGCGGGCGCACTGCGCGAAATTCACGAAAAAAAATTGTTGCGCGCCATTATAAGTAATTTCACAAATATTTGTAAACATTGATGATGCGTGTTTGGTTATTATTAAAAATGTTGACTCGTGGTGAATAGAAAAGTGATAAATAGAATTGACGCCACTGTATATTCTTGGAGATGTACAAATATGTGAGTAAAAACCTGTTGTCATCAATAACTAAAGGAAACAACCTGTAACATTTTCATTGTATGAAAAGGATTTTTTCCTCGCAAATGTGTTGAAAAACGTCGTATGACACGCGTAAGCTTTGATAATTACATCCTCGGCTCTATTATCACGCTCACCTGCAGTTCGCGTGACAATTCCGCCTCTGATGTAATAATCAACATAGCTCACTTGTATCACAATGTACTATTATCACTTTGTCGGCGATTGATAAATATTCTAGCAAACAAGCGTAGGCATTTAATTCTGTTTTAAATCGAACATGGAATGTTTTTCATGGGCTTTCATTTCTTTTTGTAGGAAGGAACTGCAAAAGTAACTTTGTAATCGCATGTAATCGTAAAGGAAAACTAACTCTAATATCTCTGAAACATGACTGAAATTACAATATTTTTTGGTTTTTAGGGTTCCGCACCTCGAAAGGAAAAAGCGGAACCCTTATAGGATCACTTTGTTGTCCGTCCGTCCGTCCGTCCGTCCTAAAGGGGATTAGAAGGGCGTTCAAAGTTTGTATGGAGAGCAAGACAATTTTAAAGTAAGGGATTTACGAAGTTGTCATGTCGTAAGAGGTGCCCTATCATCTTCCCTCTTCTATTTTCTAAGTTCCTAACTAACTAGGCTGTTTAGAATACCAAAATTATTTCAGCGTTTTTTTTAATTCATCCCCTTACGGGGATTATAAGGGTGTTCAAATTTTGTATGGAGAGCAAGACATTTTTAAAGTAAGGGATTTGTAACTTCGGTTTTAGACAAAACAAACATTCTAAAATACTACAAAACTTATTTCAGCGTTTTTTTTAATTCATCGCCTAAGAAGGTTAAACGGGGGTTCGAAGTTTGTATATATGTAGAGCAAAAAAAGAGGAGTGATGAGGGTTCAAAGGGGGTTCTAAGTGTGTATAGAGAGCAAGACATTTTGAAAGTAAGAGATTTGTAACTTCGGTTTTAGACTGTTTACTAAAAGACTAGGCACAAAACTAATATCAATGTTTTTTTTTAATTCAATCCTTAAACAAACATTTAGACGATAACATGTTATACGCGGACGAAAACGCGGGCAACAGCTAGTCTCTAAATATTTATTTAAGTAATTCTGTTTATTATTATTTGTTGTTATAGCGGCAACCGAAATATATCATCTGTGAAAACTCTATCTATCACGGTTATTAAATGTTATCACGGTCCCGTTTTACTCTTTGAGTACGGAACCCTAAAAAGTATATTTAAATTATATATATTTCATACACGTGCCTTAACCTTCTTAACAGTTGTTCCAAATTTCAAATTGATAGCATAAGTAGTTCCTGAGATAAGTAACATTGTGACAGACGGACAGACGGACAGAGTCGCACCATAAGGGTTCCTTTTTTACCTTTTTGGTACTGAACCCTAAAAACCGGCCAAGTGCGAGTCGGACTCGCGCACCGAGGTTTCCGTAAAAACCTTTTATTTAAGTATTAAAAATATTTTTATTATATGATGTGTAACTAAAAGTTTACGGTTTTCGCAATTTTTCCTTTATCTGTGTTATAAGACGTTGCTTCGTACCAAATTTCAAGATTCTGAGTTCACGGGAAGTACCCTGTAGGTTTTGATTCCCTTGCGAATTTCGAAAATTTGCGGAAATTTGCGCCATAAACGGCTGTATCTTTTGATTGTGTTAGCTTAGAAAACTGTTTTTTTCACAGCTCCAAGGGACAGTAAACTTGAGTATTTGATATAAATTTCAGCTTGATTTCGTCTTGACAGACGGACGGACGGACAACAAAGTGATCCTATAAGAAGGTGCGGAACCTTAAAAAAACCCCAAGGGAAAAATTCACATAACTAAAAGAAAAAGTCAGTGTAGGGTTCCGTAGTTTTTCGTCCGTCACAGTAAGTGTGTGAAATTATTTTGTAATTTTTTTCAAAAACTATTCAACCTATCAAGTTTAAAATAATTTTCGTAGAAAGTTTTTATAAAGTTCTACTTTTGAGATTATTTTCATATTTTATAACTTATGGTTCAAAAGTTAGAGGGGGGACATTTTTTTTTACTTCTGGAGCGATTATCTCCGAAAATATTAACATTATCAAAAAAAATATTTTAACAAACCCCTATTCATTTTTAAATACCTATCCAACAATATATCACACGTTAGGGTTAAAATGAAAAAAAAAACACTCCCCACGTTACCTATAGGTACCCTAATAAATATATAAAAAATCACTTTTTATTTTACCACTTTGTCGGCGTGATTGATATACATACTCGTAGTAGTACCAAATTTCAGCTTTCTAGTGCTAACGGTTACTGAGATTACCCCCGGACGGACGGACAGACAAAGCGAAACTATAAGTCGACTACGGAACCCTAAAAACGCGTAAATTTTCTCAAGTATTTAACAATGGGGTACGTAACCGTCCATCCTACTAGGACCTCTATTGCGAGTGAGCCCCAAAGCCGCGGAGCTAAGCAGGTGCGAACGTCGTAACGCATATCGTCAACCCTTATTTCTTAGTAGTTTATGTGACTGTAGAGCCACGCGGGCAACTACATAGTATACTTATTATAAAATTTAACTAGGTATCTACTCGTACTAGAGAAAGGCAGAGGAAGGCCTAGGCTAACATATTCTAGCCAAATAAAACATAAAGCTCATGTCGAGTCATATGAGGAAGTCAAGAGGCTGTCCATTGACAGAGAAAAGTGGCGGTTACTCCACCGACAAGAGCAAGGCTCTTGAGTAATGATGATGATGATCTACTTATTGTAATATGTAATGCAACCCATTTTTAACCGACTTCAAAAAAAGAAGGAGGTTCTGAATTTGGATGTATTAATATTTTTTTTTTAATGTTTGTTACCTCAGAACTCCGTCATTTATGAACCGATTCGTACAATTCTTTTTTTAACTGAAAGCATATGCTTCCAGATTGGTCCCATTGTTTCCAAAACCCCAGTTGCATGATGGAAACCATGAGGAATTGAGGGAACTCCTCAAATATATTAGGCACGCGTATAGTAATTTCGGTATTTTTTATTATAACTCGTGTATTTACACCCGGAAATCATAAATTTGGTGAAGTGGAAGTGATGATGAAGACCACAGATGGCTTGTGGAACTTCTCAATTATGTACTTCAAACTATATAAACAAGTACGTCACAGATTCTGATATTATTCCGTTGAAATAGCAAACAATGAAGTGCCAAAGGTAATTCTGAGATCCTTGAGGAATCGACGGAAGTCCTCAAATATTATCGGCCCACATACAGCGATTTGGTTAATTGGTCTAAAAATCAACGCTTTTGTTCTCGAAAATCAGTTCATGTGGTAAATTGGAAAAAAAATGTGGAAATGTTAATGTGGCTTGGCGGAGTACTGAATTGAAGTCGGTTAAAACTTTGTTTTGAAAGTAATTTTTTTTGTAACATAAGCAAAGTCACACATAAAAACTTGCCTATATCAAGAAGGTATTCTATGGACTACGCGCTACGCTCGTAGTCGATCCCGTGGTTTCCCTCGTATGTAGCGGAAAGCGCTTACGGCGTAGGCACACAAGAGTTGTGTTCCCGGCACTGAACCCATTAAACTTTACCGTTTTAAAAATATACTTATATAAACTCCAACGCTCCGTGGTACTTACGTACTACCCACAGGCAGTTACATAAACAGCCACATTCATAATGTGAATAAAAGCACACACACTGAACCCTAAGGATTATTCGCGTTAGTACCTTAGGAAGCAACTACCTACTGCGAATATCATCTTCGCAATTCGTAGGTTTATTTGCAATTGTTCCTTCAAAAGTAGTGCTAAAAGGGTGCTAATACTGCGAATAATCCACCCCATTGACGAAATGTAAATGAATGTGTACCGAACGCGATACAAAAGATTCTCAAAATCTTTCTCTTATATTAACGAAAACGTACCAATGTTCAATGTATCCCTAATAATTGTTATCTATTGTTCACCACTATTGTTATGAGTTCAGATTGAAAGGGTCAAGTCAAGTACTAGGTCAGTACGTTTCAGCGCCAACTATGCGACGTTGGCCTTAATTATAGAAAACTCACTTTTGGTTTATTATTTTGTTATATTTACTTTAAATAGTTATGGAATTGCCATGTACGAACATAGACATGATAGAGTAATTAATTATTAGAGGTTTCGATATAAGTAATCTACGACTCTCGGGTACCTAATAAAGAATGAGGTCACTCAGCAACTACTCTACTCAGGATCTTGTGTGGTAGTACCTCACCCGCCTACTTAGTTATTCTAGTTAGTTATTATTGACCTACCCGTTCGTATGCAATAAAGTAAGTACAAGGCAGTCAGCATCTATGCACTCGAGGTCATTGACGTGTAGTTATTAAGCATTCAAATGCTCGACGTGTTTATGAAATACATAAATTATACTTCATTAAAGCAATTTCAAAATAAAGCGAAACTTTTATGAACATCGGAAAATGGATTGGTTTCAGTAATTCTGGATGAAAAGGACATTTCTTCAGATTAAGGCTCTACCTACATGGTTGAAAATTAGGGATGAGGTGAAGAATGAATGAAGAGAACTAGAATTTGGACCTATATATTGTAATTTACAGGTTTATTCAAATTACTAAATGGACATGTTTACAGGACGAACGGGTCATGCCAAATCACAAAGAAACATCGTATTGTTAGTGAGCGAGATGGATGCGTACAGTAAAAACAAGAGAGCGTGGAGAGGGTCCCTAACTGGGTCGGACTGGCAGGTGGCATGCGGGCGGGGTGACATCGAGCACACGTACGTGGGCGTGCGGCGAGGTGATCGCGCGGCACAGGCAGGCGTGCGCCGCCGGCGCCACCTGGTAGTCCATGTAGTTCCCGTAGCCCATGTGGTCGCAGGTGCACGAGCAGTTCTCGATGTGGTGCCGCAGCTCGAGCTCCACCTCCCAGGGAGGCTCCATGAGCGCGGCTCGGCCTCCGTGCGCCGCGAATGCGGACCCGGGCCGGGCGCGGGCCGCACCTGCGCGCCGGCAGCGGCACCTGCCCTCCCGCCCGCCGCCCGGCGCCACACACCATACAACCCGACCACTAGCGGAGGTCCTCGCGGGCCGAGGAGCGCCGGGCCCGGCTCACGGCCGACGAGCGCGGAGGCGCAGCGCGCGCGGCGCGTCGGGGGGCGGCGCGCATAGCGGAGCGGCCGGTAGTCGGCAGGGTAATGCCGCGCCGCGAGCCCGGCCGAGTGAGTCCGCGCGCCCGGGCGGCCCGGCCGCGCCGGCGCGCCGAGCTCCACGTGACAGCCCCGCGCCGCGGCCCCGGGCCCTCCGCAATGCCTCGGCCTGCGGCCAACACACCGCCGACACCGCTGTCGCACTCGTTATCGCCCACACAAACACCTTTACTTCACCAACACATCATTCAAGACATTCAAACGAGTAATAAACTTTCCATAGCGGGAATAATAGATTGATTAATAGAATAATGATTCGTCAACATTATTGTACAGTCGACGCCAAAAATATGTTTACACTTTTGCACCTTATTCCATTGTAATAAATAAATAAATAAATAAATATAACGGGACAATCTTACACAAATCAACCTAGGCCCACGGTAAGCTCAGTAAGGCTTGTGTTGTGGGTACTAGGCGATGATATATATAATAGATACATACATATAGATACTTATATACATAAACTAGCTGTTGCCCGCGACTTCGTCCGCGTAGAACTTTTTATCGTCTTAGAAAATGATTTCTCTCAATACAAAATTTGAACCCTCTTTTAGGGGATAATTAAAAAAAAAGTTGATGTTCATTTTCTAGTTTGTGAACAAACAGTCTAAAACCAAAGTTAAAAATCTCATACTTTAAAAATGCCTTGAAATACTCAAACTTTGAACCAATTTTAACACTCTTAGGGGATGAATTTGGAAAAACTTAACGTACAGAATAAGACCGAAGTTAAAAATCTCTTACTCACACTTTAAAATTTTATTGCTCGCCATTTAAAATTTGAACCCCCTTTTAAACCCCCTTAGATGTTGAATTTTTCTAATCGCTGAAAGAACTTTTTTCGTAAACTTTTAAGTCTCTAGCTCAAAAAAAGTGTTGCCCATACAAAGCTTTCTTAACCCCCTTAGGGGTGGAATTTTCTAAAACTCTGAAAGTACTTTATTATTAATTTTAATAAGTAACATTTTGAATAGTTTTAAGTCTAGTAAAAAAAAAAGTTTTTCCCACACAACACTGGCTACCCTTCTTAAGGATCTTAAGGATCCCCTTAGGGATGGAGTTTTCTAAAACGCTGAAAGTTCTTTTTAAGTATTCTAATAAGTAATCTTTTTGCAAAGTTTTAAGTCTAACTCAAAAAAAAGTGTTGCCCATGCAAAGCTTGCTCTCCTTTTTAACTCTATTAGGGGTGGAATTTTCTAAAACGATTTGTGTTCTTTTTTTGTATTTTAATAAGTAATCTTTCTACAAAGTTTCAAGTCACTAACTCAAAAACATAAACTTTCCCTGATAAAAACTTTGCACCCCTTTTTATCCCCCTTAGGGATAGATTTTTTCAAAACGCTGAAAGTCTTTTTTTTTGTATTTTATAAGTAATCTTTCTACAAAGTTTTAAGTGTCTAGCTCAGAAAAAGTGTTCCCCATACAAACCTTGCACCCTTTTTTAACCCCCTTAGGGAATGATTTTTGTAAAACGCCGAATGTAGTATTTTTCATGTTCTAATAAGTAATTTTTCGTCAAAATTTTAAGTCTCTATTAAAAAAAAAAATGTTTTTCCCATACAAACTTTGCACCTTATTTTACCCCCTTAGGGGTGAAATTTTCCAAAACGCTGAAAGTAGGTACTTTCTTTGTATTTAAATAATCTTTCTACAAAGTTTTAGGACTCTAGCTAAAAAAAATAGTTTCCCACATACAAACTTTGCACCCCTATTTTTGCCCCCTATTTTTAGGGGTAGAATTTTCTAAAAAGCTGAAAGTACTTAATTTGTATTCTGATGACTAATCTTTCTACAAAGTTTTAATTCTCTATTTAAAAAAAATATTGTTTCCCCCATACAACATTTGCACCCCTATTTTACCCCCTTAGGGGTAGAATTTTCAAAAATCCCTTTTTATCCCTAGCCCACGTTATAAAAGCAACATACTGTGCAAAAATCAACTCTCTAAGATTAGTAGTTTCGGCTGTGCGTTGATGAGTGAGTGAGTGAATAAGTCAGTCAGGACATAGGCATTTATTATGTACTAGCTGTTGCCCGCGACTTCGTCCGCGTAGAACTTTTTATCGTCTTAGAAAATGATTTCTCTCAATACAAAATTTGAACCCTCTTTTAGGGGATAATTAAATAAAAAGTTGATGTTCATTTTCTAGTTTGTGAACAAACAGTCTAAAACCAAAGTTAAAAATCTCATACTTTAAAAATGCCTTGAAATACTCAAACTTTGAACCAATTTTAACACTCTTAGGGGATGAATTTGGAAAAAACTCTGAAATCAGTTTTGTAGTCTTTTAACGTACAGAATAAGACCGAAGTTAAAAATCTCTTACTCACACTTTAAAAAAAAATTCTACTCCTGTACCGTTATCTGTCATTTATAAAGGCTGTAGCTCAAATACAATGACACCACTAATAAGTCGTCGAAAAACTCTATGCTCTATGGCCCAAAAACGCACTGTTCAGGGTACTTTTTTGGTTCATACATTTTTCATAAAAGCACTGTTTAACTTTTTTTTAAATCGGCCGCTATATTACAGCACAACTTCATAAACATATATTTCGAAATAAAAGTATTTATTTACTATTTAACATTTGTATATTATCAATTATTTACTACAATAATTATAAATTATCATCTATTGTGTGTTAAATTACATGTTTTATAAATTATTGGTATTATTTATAAAAATAAACAGTTCGAATTCGGTCCGGGTCCGGAATTGGTTTGGTTCGGATGGCAAGTGCAAACAAATTAAAAACAAAACAAACCATAAGCAAGAGCTGTCACATTTCCGATTTCCCACCAAAATACAGTTCAAAATGAAAAGACGAAAGATGATAATTGATAAACTATTAGTCCTAAACGATTAAGATTATTCGTGTTTGTAAAGACAAAAGTGTATGTTCCTTTTAAAATGGTCGAAAACATTAATAACTGCACTCCTGAAGAAGTTGCGTGAGTAGCAAAAGTACGAATAGAAAACTTGCTGCCTGAAAAGTTTAACTATTCTGTAGTCTGCTATTTATCTAAAATTTGTCGTAGAAAAAGTATTGTATGCAACGGTGTATAACTGGTCTAAAAACGCTCGTGGCGTCTTTAATTGCGATGCTCGCCAAGGCTCGCATCGCAACCCACGCCACTCGCCTTTTAAGACCCTTCTTATACAACAGTTGCATAAAATACTATATTGCTCGCCATTTAAAATTTGAACCCCCTTTTAAACCCCCTTAGAGGTTGAATTTTTCTAATCGCTGAAAGAACTTTTTTCGTAAACTTTTAAGTCTCTAGCTCAAAAAAGTGTTGCCCATACAAAGCTTTCTTAACCCCCTTAGGGGTGGAATTTTCTAAAACTCTGAAAGTACTTTATTATTAATTTTAATAAGTAACATTTTGAATAGTTTTAAGTCTAGTAAAAAAACAAGTTTTTCCCACACAACACTGGCTACCCTTCTTAAGGATCTTAAGGATCCCCTTAGGGATGGAGTTTTCTAAAACGCTGAAAGTTCTTTTTTAGTATTCTAATAAGTAATCTTTTTGCAAAGTTTTAAGTCTAACTCAAAAAAAAGTGTTGCCCATGCAAAGCTTGCTCTCCTTTTTAACCCTATTAGGGGTGGAATTTTCTAAAACGATTTGTGTTCTTTTTTTGTATTTTAATAAGTAATCTTTCTACAAAGTTTCAAGTCTCTAACTCAAAAACATAAACTTTCCCTGATAAAAACTTTGCACCCCTTTTTATCCCCCTTAGGGATAGATTTTTTCAAAACGCTGAAAGTCTTTTTTTTTTGTATTTTTATAAGTAATCTTTCTACAAAGTTTTAAGTGTCTAGCTCAGAAAAAGTGTTCCCCATACAAACCTTGCACCCTTGTTTAACCCCCTTAGGGAATGATTTTTGTAAAACGCCGAATGTAGTATTTTTCATGTTCTAATAAGTAATTTTTCGTCAAAATTTTAAGTCTCTATTAAAAAAAAATATGTTTTTCCCATACAAACTTTGCACCCTATTTTACCCCCTTAGGGGTGAAATTTTCCAAAACGCTGAAAGTACTTAATTTGTATTATGATGACTAATCTTTCTACAAAGTTTTAAGTCTCTATTTAAAACACAGATTTTTTTAAAACACTGAATCTAGGTACTTTATTTGTATTCTAATGAATAATTTCTCTACAAAGTTTTAAGTCTCTATTTAAAAAAAAGTAGTTTTTCCCATACAAACTTTGCACTCTATTTTACCCCTTTAGGGGTAGAATTTTCTAAAACCCTGAAAGTTCTTTATTTGTATTCTAATGACTGATCTTTCTACAAAGTTTTAAGTCTCTATTTAAAAAAAAAATGTTTCCCCCATACAAACCTTGCACCCCTATTTTACCCCCGTAGGGGTGGAATTTTCCAAAACGCTGAAAGAGTTTCATTTGTAATCTAATAACTAATTTTCCTACAAAGTTTAAGTCTATTGCTCAAAAAAAAAAGGTTCTCCCATACAAACTTTGCACCCCTATTTTACCCCCTTAGGGGTAGAATTTTCAAAAATCCCTTTTTATCCCTAGCCCACGTCATAAAAGCAACATACTGTGTAAAAATCAACTCTCTAAGATTAGTAGTTTCGGCTGTGCGTTGATGAGTGAGTGAGTGAGTGATTGAGTGAATAAGTCAGTCAGGACATAGGCATTTATTATGTACTAGCTGTACCCGCGACTTCGTTTGCGTAGGATTAAATGTGTTCCTTCTCTTTGGACCATGGAGGACATAGGTACCTACTTATTGATTATTCATTAGGCCTGCCTAAAATAAGCGCGGCTTGTGGTGGCGGCCAGATGTATAGCTACTATGATAATCAAGGCCGCGTGTGTCTGAAACATTAATTATCATAGTAAACAATTGGCCGCCACCGCAGGTCGCGTTAGCTTGTGACAGGTTTTATAGTATTCCGACAATTCGACCGAAGTTCTGTATAAAATTTATACAGAACTTCGGTCGAATTGTCGGATTATGGCCAGCTCAGCATACAGGACGCAACTATGCGTTCAAGTTTTACTTAAATCCGTTATATCTAATGTCGGTGTAAATTTTAATAAGTCAATATTATTTTTACTTTACTTATTTACAGAAATTGACGGCTTTTAACGGATCTGTATAAAACTGAGTTTAACTATATGTGCCTATAAAAAATAGAACAATTTGTAAAAAAAGGTATAATCATTATAAAAGACATATCTACATCCTTATCTACAAATTATGGGTTTCGCATGCTATGATCTAATTTAAAAGTCGAATCAGCATTTTTAGATTTGAATTGTACAACGTAACAGTTTTTTATTACTTATTAGTATGAAAGACTGTATGTCTTCACATTAGTATTTAATCATGCCATGTACATGCAACCACGTGGTGGGTAGTGACACGTTTGCTTCTACTAAAACAATTAATTAAAAAGTATAAAAATTATATAACATTTAGCAAGTAGGCAGTAGTGTCATCTACATAATGTCTTAGGTACACATATCTATCAATATACAGCCTAAAAATAAACGTGTTACTCTCAAATTTTTTTTTGTTTTAAGACACGGTTAACATATTGCTGTCCGAATATTTATTTACACAGTCATCAATTTCTCGCCGCAACATTGTAAGGAACATAAGTTTGGTTGGGAAACCGTATTATTCGTAGCATTATCAGATAGTTGTTATGAAAATCATCGATATCATGACCAGTAAAGCTTGTCGGTAAGTTACAATTTGATCAGTCCAAGCAACACTTTAAAAAGGCCACTAGTCATAAATATTGACTACACGACGGATTGACGTCTAAATAGACGTGTATTTTTTTTAAACTACCTTTTGTAGTTGTCTCTAAGGGTAAGGCCTCCCGTTTCCGTCATCAGACTAACTTTATATATATATATATATATATATATATATATATATATATATTAGGTATCATTAGTTAAAAAAATACTTCTGTAAGTTGATCATATTTGATGTACACAAATTAACATTATATATTACTTAGGTACTATAGATACCCTACCGTTTAACTCAGACGGCGCGTGGACGCTGCTGATGCTGCAAAGTAGCAGGGGTGACGTCAAAAAGTAAGGACTTGCCGCCCACTAACCGCCCTACACCCTTTGACGTCTCCCCGCTTGTGCCGCGCGCCGATCAGGGACCATCTGAGTTAAACGCTTGGTCTAAAGTGCAAGTTAAATAAAAGCTTGTAAAAATGCAGTCACTTGATGAATGATGAATTACATTGTTAGACATTGTTACGTTTTTTGGGAATAATTTATGCTTTTACTATTGAATGGCAAAACCGAAGCTTGCCACGTTTACCTACCTGACTACACATTTTTATATGGACCATACAGATAGATGATATCATATGTGTATCAGCCTAGCTAGCACACTAGGTTTTATGTCGGCGAAAATGTACTGAAACGTCACGTAAAACGCGACATAAAGCCTAGTGTGCTAGCCCCCCGGATCTACATGTTATTGTAATTACGAACATGATACACGGCCCCTGTGGCGCCATCAACCCCTAATTACCGTGCATTACACACGGGAAGTGTTCCGAAACCACGTTTACCTACCTGACTACACATTTTTATATGGACCATACAGATAGATGATATCACATGTGTATCAGATCTACATGTTATTGTAATTACGAACATGATTCACGGCCCCTGTGGCACCATCAACCCCTAATTACCGTGCATTTACACACGGGAAGTGTTCCGAAACATATATAATTTACATAATTTGACGGTACACTATTAATGACAATGATGAATCTGAGACGGTATGTTCGCTGAGTTACTTAGTAGGTACGGCATAAATTATTTAGTGCAAAACTTCTTGATAAACTATGTTAGAAGTTTTATTCTCCGGTGTGTAAACACATACATCAGCGGCATCGCTGACTCGAGAGAGAGCAACGTAGAGTTGACCGTGCGAGAAACAGCTGCTAGTGAGATCTATGCCTGCTTTGCGCAATGTCTGGCCCTGGGCCTTGTTGATGGTCATGGCAAAAGCAACACTAACAGGCAGTTGAATCCGTTTAAATTGAAATGGGTAATTATTGGGAATTATTGGAATGCGCGGAATAAAAACACATTCTCCTGCACCGCAACCGGTAAGTATTTCCGCTTCGATTACGTTCCTCTGTAACGCAACTACTTTTAAACGCGTTCCGTTGCATAATTTTGGGGGGCTTAAATTTCGCATTAAAATGATAGGTACGCCTATTTTGAGTTTGAGTTCATGCGCTGGGAGACCAGACGCTGATAATGAGTTTAAAAATTCTACCGGGTACGTTGTAGCCTCTTCTCGATCGATTACTCGGTTTATCGAGGTATAAGTGTGGAACTGCCCTTCAACTTTTTCCATTATGTTTGAGTTGATTGTTGTCGCCTGATCATTCCGAGGCGTAAGAATGGCTCGCTCGCAAAGCCAGCTGTTCTCCTGATTTATTATGTCATGTGGGTCGCCATACACCGACGAAATAAGTTCGTTGAGATTGGATACCAATTTACATATGTCGTTTGTTAAAGTTATTTTGCCTTCTACTACGGGATATCTGCCTTCGCCTATGCTTAGCAACAATTCGGAGAACTGTTGAGCATTTATATTTCCCCCCAGTAGAGCTCGCATATTGGTTGTTAAATTTAATTTGTTAACATATGGCCACAGATCAGATTTTTTAAAGCAAGCATTCACTTCATCCGCTCTCGTTCCACGGGTTACGACTGGTAATGTTTGGCGAAAATCTCCACAGAAGAGTACAGTAAGCCCGCCCATGAGTTGGTTATTTTGGCGTATGTCTTGAAGCGTTCTATTTACTGCTTCAATTGCTTTGCGATGCGCCATTGTGCACTCATCCCATACAATTAGTACACTGTCACGCAATACTTTAGCCTTTTCACAATTGCGCGAAATGTCGCAGACGGGAGTTTCAGTGACATCTAATTGTATGGGAATTTTTAGCATGGAATGTGCAGTTTTTCCTCCGGGCAGTAACGTGGCCGCAATTCCAGATGATGCCACAGCTAAGGCAATTTGACCTTGGATTCGAACTTGTGCAAGAATGAGTTTCGTCAAAAAAGTCTTTCCTGTGCCTCCCGGGGCATCCAAAAAATACAATCCTCCGGATGCATTTGAAACACTTTGGAATATTATATCAAAAACTCCTTTTTGTTCTGTTGTGAGGCTTGAAACCCCTTCAAGAGCAACAGTAAGTTCTGCGAAGTTATAATTAACTTCGGTTGCGTATTCTCTATGAGTGTCGGTTTCATTCAGGTCAGGCTCAGGCAGACCGTAGTGTGGTAACGGGTGGCCGCCAATTGAGATGACAATTTCTTGCAAGTCACACAAACAACAGTTTAATTTGATATTGCGCATGCGGTCATCGAGCTCGTGATGAGTTTCAGGACCTGATGTGCGTAAATAGTCCTCTGCCAAGTAGTTTTGGTATTTTAGCCACAGGTGATTGGCGTCGGAAATCCCGCAAAAAACTAACATCACGGCAAACAACTGTCGTAAACGATGTGGACTATCACCAAGTGATGCTTCTGATAGAGCTTCGTCCCAATGCTGGTCATCGTCCAATAGTCCGCGAGCCCGACAAGCTGCCTGGAAAGTCGGGTACTCGGTGCCATTGAAAATTTTTAAATCTGAAAAAGACGTCGGTCCTCTAACATTGTGCAAAAGCAACCGCACATAAAAACATTCTGCGTTATTGGGGTGCACGGTGTACACCCTTCCAATAACGTGTTCTCTCATGATGGAGGGAAAATTTTCAACAGGCGTTCCACGTCGCCGGCGTGTAAACAATCCGTGTTGTTTGTCATACGTATAGTACGATGGAACTTCGTCATAAAGCAATGTTTTTGCAAAATCGTCTGCCTCGCATAACGAAAAGAATGCCGTTAATGTTGTTTGCCTGGGATTCTCTAACTGTTCTGTTAAATTGTTTGTATTGAAATAAATACGTTGCCCACCTTCTACGTGAACGTTTAGGTGTATCACAGGCGGAAATCGTTCAAAAATCGGAAAACTGAATATCCGCCATGCTGCTTCCGAGGAACTAATGTAACGCCCCGTTTGGAATCTGGTTACTTCGTCACGGTCATTACTTGTAGCAAGCGTAGCCTGATCGGTTCCTTTATTTACATACTTGAAAATGTATTTAATCGATTTTATACTGTTACACAGTTCCACGTTTACATGACCCTGAAACGTTCTCGACAATACAGGTGAGAATGGTACAACCCACCGATTGTCTACTTCCAACAACCGTAGCATTGCAGTAAACCCTCCATGGTCTGGAGCACGTCGCCGGTATTTAGGATAACCATCTTCACCTGTAATTGTCTCTTGTAGTAGGCTTTTCGGAATTTTTTTAACACATCGTCCGTCCTGCATGCAAGGAGAGCTATTGTTTAAAGGGCCACAAGGTCCGTGAATCATGTGTTGCTTCACAATTGCGTGTAAAGCAGGATCTGAAATGGGATTTGGTATTTCTGCGCTTATTACTTTATCTACGTCATGGGGACGTATTTTTTCTTTAAGCCATAAAAGTATATGAGCGTGTGGTAGTCCTCGCTTTTGCCATTCAATGTTATATGTAAAGCACAAAGATGCGCCATACATTTTTTCTTTTGTGAGTAAATTAATTAATAATTTAAGTTTTAAATGAAAAACTCTACTTATTAAGTCGTGTCGGTCATACGGAACTTGACCTGGCAGCAGCTCTTGAGTTATTTCATTCCATTTAGGATTTGTAGTAGCAGTGATAAATAAGTCTGGCTTACCATATTTGCGAACATACGAAAGTGCGTCTTGCACTTGCTCGTGCATGTTACGTGGACTTCCGATGAAGCTTGAAGGTAAAATTACCAAGCGCCCCATGTTCTCGGAATTAGTATCATTTTGCAGTGCATCTTGGAGATCTGCATAATTCTCAGCTCGTAACTGCCTTTGATGAGTGCGGATATAAACTAAACGCTCAGTTTCGATTTTTGCGTACATGTCAACAATGAATTGAGAAAATAGACCGCGAAAACGTTGTAAATACGTAAATCTGTTTAGTCGGACCTGCAAAAGGTAGCAGTAAAATTGTAGCGCCGTGGCTTTTTTGTCGTTTCGTATTGCCCCAGTGGTAGGATCAAGTTGTCGTATTGCAAAGTTATAACCATCTTCACCGCGACAGTAAATAAGCGGATATTGTAATGAATCGTAAGAACGATGGGTTTCACTTATACGTTTCAGACGGTTATCTCGTGCACGTAAGACAATATCACGTTTGTCGCACTGTTGGTCTACCAGAACAACAGCTACTTCGTTGGTAGAAGGAGGGTTGTAGCGACCGCGGTGTTCTGTAGGAGGTCGTTTATCAGCACTTATAACAAATTTGTACTCCTCCTGCTGATCAGGAGGTATAGATTCCAATGCGGCCTTAAAATCGGACAAGTAATGGTTAGACTGATGAAGCATCTCCTGAAGATCAAATATGAGACCGGAGTTTAAATTTGTGAAGTGTTGGTTCCTGATATTAGCCTGCTCTTGGTAATCGGAAACAAAATAAATTTGCAAAAATTTAGGATTTTCTTCGGGCAATAAAGATCCTATTAGGTGATACACTTGTCCTTGCACTTTAAAGGTAGGCATAAATGTCCCGTGTATCACCTGTTTTGCACCAAAAGACGTCATTTGAAAAGCGGCATTATATGTACGAATATTGGCTAGAAATTGTTGTGATAATGGATGTTCTCCATTCAAAAGTGACTTTATAAGTTCAGGCGGATTTGAAAATAAATCAAAACGAACTTTGCCACCTGAACAACAGAATCCCATCGATTCTTTTGCCCACTTCAAAGCTTGACAATTACCGCAAACATTAACCATTCTCCCAACTGAGGCAAATTCTTGGTAATTAATATTAGGTAAGTAGGCAAAACCACTATTTTCTATTTGATCCCATCGAAGTTGTATGAGGTTTTCTTCTTCATTAAAATGTGCGGAGCTTGGTGTAAATGTCTGCGAAGCCCGTGACATGGCATCTTCATCGCCGCTTGCGGAGAAAGGCACCGGGCTCGGTGCAAATGTCTGCGAAACCTGTGACATGGCGACTACACCGCTGCCTGCGGACAAACGCGCCGAACTTGGTATAAATGTTTGCGAAGCTTGTGACATGGCGTCTTCACCGCTGCTTGCGAACAAACGCGCCGAGCTAGGTGTAAACGTTTGTGATATGATGTCTTCGTCTCTGCTTGTAGACAAAGGCGCCGAGCTTGGTGTAAATGTTTGCGAAGCTCGCGCCACAGCGTCTTCACTGCTGCTTATGGAGAAATGCACCGAACTTGGGGTAAATGTTTGCGAAGCTCGTGACGCAGCATCTTCATCTTCACCGTTGCTTGCGGAGAAATGCGCCGAGGTTGGTGTAAATGTTTGCGAAGCCTGCGCCACAGCGTCTTCACTGCTGCTTATGGAGAAATGCACCGAACTTGGGGTAAATGTTTGCGAAGCTCGTGACGCAGCATCTTCATCTTCACCGTTGCTTGCGGAGAAATGCGCCGAGGTTGGTGTAAATGTTTGCGAAGCCTGCGACACAGCGTCTTCACCGTTGCTTGCGAAGAAATGCGCCGAGCTTGGTGTAAATGTTTGCGAAGCTCGCGCCACAGCGTCTTCACTGCTGCTTATGAAGAAATGCACCGAACTTGGGGTAAATGTTTGCGAAGCTCGTGACGCAGCATCTTCATCTTCACCGTTGCTTGCGGAGAAATGCGCCGAGGTTGGTGTAAATGTTTGCGAAGCCTGCGACACAGCGTCTTCACCGTTGCTTGCGAAGAAATGCGCCGAGCTTGGTGTAAATGTTTGCGAAGCTTGTGCAACGGCGTCTTCACTGCTGCTTGCGGACAAACGCGCCAAGCTTGGTGTAAATGCTTGTAACGATTGTGATGTGGCAACTTCACTGCTGCTTGCGGACAAACGCGCCGAGCTTAGTGTGAATGTTTGTGAGGCCCGTGACATGGCGTCTTCACCGCTACTTGCGATCAAACGCGCCGACCTTGGTGTAAATGTTTGTGATGTGACATCTTCGTCTCTGCTTGTAGACAAATGCACCGAGCTTGATGTGAATGTTTGCGAAGCTCGCGCCACAGCGTCTTCACCGCTGCTTGTGGAGAAATGGACCGAGTTTGGTGTAAATGTTTGTGAGGGCCGTGACATGGAGCTTTCGCCGCTGCTTGCGGACAAACGCGCCGAGCTTGGTTTAAATGTTTGTGAAGGCCGTGACATGGCATCTTCACCGCTGCTTGCGGACAAACGCGCCGAATTTGGTGTAAATGTTTGTGAAGCCTGTGATATGACTTCATCGTCTCTGATTGCAGACAAACCTGCAGAATTTGGTATAAATCTCTGTGAAGTCCGTGACATGGCGTCTTCGTTTCCACTTGTAGACAAACCTGCAGAACTTGGTGTAAATGTTTGCGATGTCCGTGGCATGGCGTCTTTTTCTCTGGTAGCAGACAAACGCGCACAATTCGATGTAAATGTCTCTGAAGTCTGGGAGATAGCATCTTGTTCTAAGTCTGAAGTCGCTGAGCTTTGAGTAAGCTCCTCTGATATTCGAGCCTCTGCTTTGCGAACGCTCTCTCGTCTTCTCTTTATAGCGACCCGAGTGCGACGTGAAAGATTTGTCTTTCTGCGAACCATTTTATTCTTTATTGGGTCATGTCTCTAGTATAAGTAGTTACTTTCGAATGCTTTCTTGACTCAAAATCGGGAACCAAAATAAACGTTCTGTTCTTCCTGTAAACAATACAACAGTTAACGGTTTATACACCTATACATATGTATATAAATTATGTTCGATAAACTGCCACTGATAAGGAGTCATTTTTGTAGCTATTGTAACATCTGTGTGAACAGGCTATGTGGGTCGTCGGCCTACCTCAATTGGAATCCATATTCCTGATCAATTTTGCTACAAATATAGTCATACATTCACAGTCGTGAGGAAACATTATTTAGTAGGATTATATGTTTTGTCGCCACAGCACGGCTATCACAAGACGGCGCGCGAGCTCTCTCGATTTTTCTCCCACTATACATCTCTTTCTAAGTTTTCTAATAAGAGAGAGACAGATAGTGCGAGAAAAATCGAGAGAGCTCGCGTGCCGTCTTGTGATAGCCGTGCAGGTCCTAATAGCGCGATAGGTTTTAGTGTCAAGTTTTACGTGACGGTTCAGTACATTTTCGCCATAAAACTTGACGATAAAAGCTATCGTGCTAGCTGGGGCTCTCGGTCGTCGTGGCATGGTATGGCATGTACGTATTATCCATTGCAGTCGGTCATATAGCTACCCACAGGCAGAATTCCGTTGCGAAATTCTGCTTGGCAGGCCACATGTAAAGGTTCCTCTACTTAAATGACGACGAACACAAACTACCATCACGGCGGCAGTACTTATGCGGATGAGATAAAAGTAGGCCCTTTCTCCCTTTAACGCATAGTTGTATCCTGTATGATGGGTCATGAGGTATTGATGGCCCATTATCAAGAGCATGCCTAAGCGGAATGACGGCTACCGCCATGGTACCGCGTATGAAATCGGTGCTAGAGGCGCTAGAGTGTATGGAGCCAATTAACATAAATACTTATGTAATACACGGCCAGATAATGTACCACTTTTTTGGGCCGTGCATTATGAGCCCGAACAAAAGTGGCTTCCAATTATTGCCCCGGACCAAGATTGATGCATGTGATGAATTCAATTCGGCCAGGTCAATAGTAAACTTGACAGCTATTGTCAAATTTACTATTGACTGCCACCGCGGGCCGCGCCAGTAAGGCCTCTCACCGACTGGCGCGGCCTGGCCGCGGCGGACAATAGAAAACCTGTCAGTAGCTGTCAAATTTACTATGGTCCGCCACCGCAGGCCGCGCCAGTGTGATGCAGGCTTAAGGCGTGGCCTGCGGTAACGTCAGTAATAAACTATACGATTATTATTACCCGACTGCCGAAGGAGAGGAGGGTTATATAGTTTACTATTGACGGCCGCGCTAGTCTGTGAGAGGCTTGAAGCCTGAATCACACTGACGCGTCTTGTGTGATTCACTCTGAAAGTAAACTTGAAATTAGCAGTCAAGTTTTATATTGACGGCCACCGCAGGCCACGCTAAGCCATCGCTAATCGCTAAGGGTTAACTTATACCATATAGGTAAGTTATATGTAACTACACCTTAAGGATCAAGGCACGCATGTTTTGTACGAAGTACAACGTACCTAGTACCTACCTACCTATTTCACTCGCGAGGAAAACACATTACATTAGATTATAAGGTACCTACTTACGTTTTCGCTGACCATTCTTTGCAGCATTTAATATTTATATTAACCTACACTACACGAGTTAAGTATGATACCTATGATATGAAATGAATAAATAATGGCGCGAACTTTTTTTTGTACCTATATACCTAATTACTTTGATATTGAAATACCTATGCGCGCGCATGTAAGACAAAAAAGGCTCCAAACAGCCAATATAATATCAATTAATTCATAGTCAGTCAAATATTTTGTGGAAATTATTAAATAATATAATGAAACGTTACGAAGTATGTTTACATTGTATTATTATATTATATATTTCGATATTTTAATCATAGGTTTTAAAAAAGTAGTAAGTACAACTTGATTATTTAAAGGCGTATATAGACGGGCGACCACGGAGGACTCTGGTTTTGCCGGACACCGTGCAGCGTGTAATGGTTCGCGTTCGTTCTTTTGTTCAGTGTGTGCCCACCATAAGAGCTGTTAGGCCTGAATTACACTGGTGCGGGCTACGGTGGCGGACCATAGTAAATTTGACAGCATTAGACAACTCTTCTATTGTCCGCCGCGGTCAGGCCGCGCCAGTGTGTGACAGGGCTTAAGCCTGCACCACACTGGCGCGGCCTGCGGTGGCGGACAATAGTAAACTTGTCATTAGCTGTTAAATTTACTATTGACCGCCACCGCAGGCCACACCAGTGTGTGAGAGGCCTAAAGGAAACGCTACACCTACGAATTTTCCGGACGGCCAAGCAACGTCACAGAAAATCTAGTATGGAGTGACCTTGATTTGGCCGGCCGCCGTGCTTCCGACACGTATCCACACGGACTGAATCACGCGCCGGCTGGTGTGCAGTCCGGCCGATATCGGCCCGTGTAGCGTCTCCTTAAACGGTCTTGCATTGTTTCGACCATGGCGGCCATTACACAGTGAGTATTATCAGGCGACCCACTCATTTTACAATCCCAATCACAGGCATATTGACGTGTATTACAGGATTGAGATAATAGAGCAGAAAATCCGGATAATTTTAAAATCCACCCAAAGATAAGAAATAATCTATCAGCGACTAAAGCCACACCACACGATTCTGTTTGATGGATGGCGCCCATACACGGTGAAGTATTATCACGCGATCCATGCGCATTCTCTTTCTCAATTACTTGATTGACACTTGAGTATTTTAGCAATATTTTTATTATAATCATATTGTGATACTCGAAATTGTACGGTGATATATTTCTAGCTTCTCTATCTTTAATAGGTTATGACAGACAGCTAGAAAAATATCACGATGATAAAAGTGGGCGCACGTTATGGCGTTCTATATTATTTGTCGCACCAACTTGCTTTAGTAAGAGCCATGAAGTCTCTCACAGACTGGCGCGGCCTGGCCGCGGCGGTCAATAGTAAACTTGTCATTAGCTATCAAATTTACTATTAACCGCCACCGCAGGCCGGGCCAGTGTGACTCAGGCCTTACACGCCTAGCAAATTGACACAACCACTTACTATAGTTGGAATGGCGGCCAATACACGGTGATTAAATACTGATGATCCACCATAGCTGTCTCTTTCTACAAAATGCAATAGAAAGAGACAACTATGGTGGATCATCAGTATTTAATCATCGTGTATGGCCGTCTATGAGGAAACCGTATATATCTTTCATTCCAAGGCCTGAATCACACTGCCTGCGGTGGCGGTCAAAACTTGCCAAAACGGACCCGGGGCTACTTTAGGGCACAACCAGGAATAACGCTAGGAGGATGATGATTTTAAGGAGTTCTATACATCTAATGCCTAGTTTACACTATGCCGAAGTGAGCAGGGAAGTGTAGGCAGAATGGGCGTAAAATGCGGTATTACGCCCGTTCTGCCCACTTCCCTTCCAACTTCCCTGCTGACTTCGGCTTTGTAAACGTAGTATAACATTTTGTCACAACAACCGCCTTCAAACTGACTTTACAGCTGCGTCGGTAGATTGCTGTGACAAATTGCTAGTTGTATAATAGCCTTAACTACATCAAGTTGGTTTGACAAATTGCATATATTTGTGCTATATATCAAAAAATAAAATAATTTATTTCAGTAACTTAAATACATATACAAGTATCTGTGCTGGTGCCTCTTTTTAAGTATATAATATACTTGTGCTAAGAAGATCACCGCTCTTCCACATGTTGTGATTTAGGTGTAGGCATAAGTAACTTAAAATATAAATTAGAAAGTAAACATTTTATATTATACTATGTGGTAAGTGTGTGTGTGTGTGTTTGTGTGTGTGTGTGTTTGTGTGTGTGTATCACATTTAACATACATTACATTATACATTGTACTCATATTATTGGGCCGTGTATTATCACCCTGAGGAAACTCGGTACGGGGGGATGCCACATTAAAATTTGTCCGGGCTGATAATATGCACGATCCAATCATTCACGTACATTGGACGCGAATTATTGGGCTGTACATTATCATGGCCGTGCATTATCATGGCCGTACATAACCGGCACCTACTCTACAAAGAGAATATAAACACTACGTTATACTCTACTCCGTGATTCCCGAATAAATTATAACCAACAATAAGGATACAATAGCGAAAACGCTGGACGTGGTGTTTGTGAAGTGAAGATCATTGATTTGTAAAGGCATTTACCAAAACCGAATCGTATTCTCAATCCTACAATCGAGTGGTTACAAAACAAACGCTGATGCCTCTCATAGGACAGCTTAACCTGTCCTACCCCACGACTCGCGCACTCATTAATGAGCATAAAACTAATAATAAGATTTGGTAAGTTATGATACTAACTACTTTTTTTTTTTTTTTTTTTTTTTTTTTTTTTTTTTTTTTTTTAATATGCTTTATTGATTTGGAGATTCGTTGCATTGACAGTGAGAGACTTACGTAGATTCCTCACAGTGGGTGACCTTACTAACCATCACAAACACAACACTGTCTTCTGGAAGGTAGAGGTTGTTCTCCAGTTGGGCTGCTCCAAATATGAGTGAGAAGACATACTGTGCTAGGGCACAGTATGTCTCAAGCTAGGGCTTGAGCTATAAGACAAACTCACTCTTTTGTGTACCTATTTAATGTAATACTACAGTTATAAACTTTTTTGTTGTAAAAACCTAATCTATATAATAATTTATTTTAGGTATGGATTTTCATGGGCCATGGATTTTCTCAACCAAGGAACATAATAATTATAATATGATGTGTAAAGACAAACCAAAAAAAATGGAATTGTGTTCAGTTGAGTATGCAGAATAAGAAAAGGAAGAAAAACCACTCAGCAATTGGAAAGCCAAAAATAATGAACGATTTACTAAGTTTCAATTATTGTGCTTATTAAAATTGATGTTTGTTTTGTATCTAATTTTATTTTTCACTGGGCACATTATCATATTTGGCAGATGATTATTGCCGAATTATCTATCATCATCATCATCAGTCCTTCCCCCAATGCTGAGGATGGTGACTTCATGTCCTATTGTTGTTGACCAGATTACCCCATGGGCTCCTAACACCCACTTTATGCGTGGCCTCATGCAGATGTAGTTGCAAGGGTTCAGTGATTTGTATGCTCGATTTAGCAGGTGCTCTGCCGGTGTGCTGCATCATAATAATCCTCTCCAGGTTATCTGAAGAACATTGTCTATACTAATATTACAAAGAGGAAAACTTGAGATTGTAACTTTGTATGTAATGGTTGCCAAAGTAATGGGTAATCTCTGGAACCACCAAACCGATTTTAAAATTTCCTTTACCTGAGAAGAGTGACTCTAAGATAAAAGTTGATGGAGAAAGTTTAGAAATTCACAGTGCTGTCTTTGAATTGTTGTATAATATGTACTTGTAATATATGAAATTAAAAACTGCCAATACATCAGATAATTTAAGATTAACATCCTATACTAACCTTTCCTTTCATCACATTGACAGTTGTTATGTGGCAATGACAATTTGTTGTACATTGAGAGCTCTATATGTAAAGAAGATTGCCATAGAACAGCATCATTACTTATTATCTTGGCAATATTATGTCAATTTAAGGTTGTGAAATATCTCCTATCATCATCATCATATCAACGGAAAGACACCCACTGCTGGACATAGGCCTCTCCCAAAGCGTGCCACAATGGCCGGTCCTGCGCCACCCACATCCAGCAGACTCCCGCATCCTTTACCAAGTCCACCTTGTCTATCTCCTATAAAATATCTATTTGCCCAGACATAAGTGGTGAACCTTTTCTTCAGACTGAACATTGCATTGCAAAGGATAGACCTACTGGGTGAAAGATATCATACACTTTGGTTAAATAATCTATATGTTTACTATATGTTTATTTTAAAGAAAATATTCACACAATTAAAATATATTAAATTTTACTAAAAGAAGATTGTAGCTTTACAATTTTGCATGTACCTACTTAATGGGTACCTACATAATATCCAGAACCACTTATTCATTTCACCTGCATGTTGAATGCAAAGGTTATAGGCTATATTTTATCCCGCGAGTTTGCCTGCATTCTTTGCAATACACGGGTAGCTAGTAGGTATACATCGTGTAAAATCAAATGATAGGGAAGTACAAGTAATACATTTTGATAATACAACCAAAATCAATGTTGAGAGTACATAGCTGTCCAGCAAATAACTAAATTACCTATACAAGTAATACTTGTCTCGGTGTTTCTTCATAATTCTTTTTACAATTAGGTACGTCCCAGTTATAAGTTAAAATTCTTGTTAGTTTTCAATGCTTAGATTGACTCAATTCCGTCTTTACGGATTTGTTATGTTGGCCGTCTCTCTTATCTGCAAGAACAGTATCACGCCTGTTTCTCATCTCGAATATTTAATTAAGTAGCATTAACATCAGAATCTCGATTCACTGTATTTTCACCTATACTTACTCAATTTTTCACCTATATTCAATTTTGACTGATATTTCCCATGGGCCTTTTAAATATAATTTCATGATGATCATAATCTTTTGAAACTTGTATAAAATTGCCGAGATATTTTTGGTTGACAAATTTTATAGTACACATCAAATATCAGTTATATCATTCATATCATAACCCGCCATGAATATTTTGACTTCGCAGTTCGCTGACAGCTCACCTGTCAGTGTCACCTGACAGTTGTAGCAGCGTTTGATTTCAATAAAAATAAATTAAAAATTAAATGAAGTCGTATATTACGGAAAATAAATTAATTGTCGCAGTCGGATAAAAACTATCCTAAGTTGCAGCTGGAATAATAATGTACCTATATAAAATGTTTCATATTTTTCCGTTCATGGGATGCTGAGAACATTCGAACCGCGCAAAGCTTAGTTTCAAACTGGCTGATTCTTTTTTTAATTTAGAGATTTATTATAAGTGGAGATAAATAGGGAGAAGATAATGAAACTCCCATTCAAATATCTCAAAAAATTATGAAGCTACATCCGTTTTAATGTCGCTTGTTAGAGTGAGAAAACGATGAGGGACTGTGACGTCAATATACTCGAGCGTCATAGTAAAAAACAATCGTTTCATATGAAGGTGCGTTTTGCGGAAAAGGGACAGAACATACCCCCTCTTAAAACTTTGGACTCTTATAACTTAATCATTACCTATATAACCTCTTGCTTTGTTTTTTTCTCCATTTGACTATATTTATTTTAAATTCTTTTTCGAGAAAATACATTATGATTATTTACCATATTTTCGATTCCTGAGCTATAACCACGAACTTCGGAATTCGAAAATATTCGGGTATCTCTATCTCTATCGCACTAACCATACTCGAGTGACAGGGATGCAAATATATGAACATTGAGTATCGGTTTTCGTGGTAGCGCCGCAGGTACTTTGGCTGAATGCGCCGAGCGCGTGCCATTGTCATTCAAAAAAAACAAATTCGTGTTAATTATATTGTTCAAATTTGTTGATTTCATTTATTGAAATTACGACATAAAACTACATTTGCGCATATAAGTTCTCATATCAGAATCGAATATTTTTTTATGGTTTATATTTTAGCATTTGTCTCGTAAAGGTCTATCGTAGACGGGATTTAAATTATTAATAAGTGAAAGGCAAAGCAATTCCGCCATTTTGACGAAAATTTGACGGTTCTTATAGCTGACAGTTGGAGCAGCGTTTGATTTCAATAAAAATAAATGAAAAATTAAATGAAGTCGTATATTTCGGAAAATTAATTAACTGTCGCAGTCGGATAAAAACTATCCTAAGTTGCAGCTAGAATAATAATGTACCTATATAAAATGTTTCATATTTTTCCGTTCATGGGATGCTGAGAACATTCGAACCGCGCAAAGCTTAGTTTCAAACTGGCTGATTCTTTTTTTAATTTAGAGATTTACTATAATACTAGCTGTTGCCCGCGACTTCGTCCGCGTAGAACTTTTTATCGTCTTAGAAAATGATTTCTCTCAATACAAAATTTGAACCCTCTTTTAGGGGATAATTAAAAAAAAGTTGATGTTCATTTTCTAGTTTGTGAACAAACAGTCTAAAACCAAAGTTAAAAATCTCATACTTTAAAAATGCCTTGAAATACTCAAACTTTGAACCAATTTTAACACTCTTAGGGGATGCATTTGGAAAAACTCTGAAATCAGTTTTGTAGTCTTTTAACGTACAGAATAAGACCGAAGTTAAAAATCTCTTACTCACACTTAAAAATTTTATTGCTCGCCATTTAAAATTCGAACCCCCTTTTAAACCCCCTTAGAGGTTGAATTTTTCTAATCGCTGAAAGAACTTTTTTCGTAAACTTTTAAGTCTCTAGCTCAAAAAAAGTGTTGCCCATACAAAGCTTTCTTAACCCCCTTAGGGGTGGAATTTTCTAAAACTCTGAAAGTACTTTATTATTAATTTTAATAAGTAACATTTTGAATAGTTTTAAGTCTAGTAAAAAAACAAGTTTTTCCCACACAACACTGGCTACCCTTCTTAAGGATCTTAAGGATCCCCTTAGGGATGGAGTTTTCTAAAACGCTGAAAGTTCTTTTTTAGTATTCTAATAAGTAATCTTTTTGCAAAGTTTTAAGTCTAACTCAAAAAAAAGTGTTGCCCATGCAAAGCTTGCTCTCCTTTTTAACCCTATTAGGGGTGGAATTTTCTAAAACGATTTGTGTTCTTTTTTTGTATTTTAATAAGTAATCTTTCTACAAAGTTTCAAGTCTCTAACTCAAAAACATAAACTTTCCCTGATAAAAACTTTGCACCCCTTTTTATCCCCCCCCTTAGGGATAGATTTTTTCAAAACGCTGAAAGTCTTTTTTTTTGTATTTTTATAAGTAATCTTTCTACAAAGTTTTAAGTGTCTAGCTCAGAAAAAGTGTTCCCCATACACCTTGCACCCTTTTTTAACCCCCTTAGGGAATGATTTTTGTAAAACGCTGAATGTAGTATTTTTCATGTTCTAATAAGTAATTTTTCGTCAAAATTTTAAGTCTCTATTTAAAAAAAATATGTTTTTCCCATACAAACTTTGCACCCTATTTTACCCCCTTAGGGGTGAAATTTTCCAAAACGCTGAAAGTACTTTCTTTGTATTTAAATAATCTTTCTACAAAGTTTTAGGACTCTAGCTAAAAAAAATAGTTTCCCACATACAAACTTTGCACCCCTATTTTAGCCCCCTATTTTTAGGGGTAGAATTTTCTAAAACGCTGAAAATACTTAATTTGTATTCTGATGACTAATCTTTCTACAAAGTTTTAAGTCTCTATTTAAAAAAAATATTGTTTCCCCCATACAAAATTTGCACCCCTATTTTACCCCCTTAGGGGTAGATTTTTTTAAAACACTGAATCTAGGTACTTTATTTGTATTCTAATGAATAATTTCTCTACAAAGTTTTAAGTCTCTATTTTAAAAAAAAGTAGTTTTTCCCATACAAACTTTGCACTCTATTTTACCCCTTTAGGGGTAGAATTTTCTAAAACCCTGAAAGTTCTTTATTTGTATTCTAATGACTGATGTTTCTACAAAGTTTTAAGTCTCTATTTAAAAAAAAATGTTTCCCCCATACAAACCTTGCACCCTTATTTTACCCCCGTAGGGGTGGAATTTTCTAAAACGCTGAAAGTGTTTCATTTGTATTCTAATAACTAATTTTTCTACAAAGTCTATATTTAAGTCTATAGCTCAAAAAAAAAAGGTTCTCCCATACAAACTTTGCACCCCCATTTTACCCCCTTAGGGGTAGAATTTTCAAATATCCCTTTTTATCCCTAGCCCACGTTATAAAAGCAACATACTGTGCAAAAATCAACTCTCTAAGATTAGTAGTTTCGGCTGTGCGTTGATGAGTGAGTGAGTGAGTGATTGAGTGAATAAGTCAGTCAGGACATAGGCATTTATTATGTATAAATAGGGAGAAGATAATGAAACTCCCATTCAAATATCTCAAAAAATTATGAAGCTACATCCGTTTTAATGTCGCTTGTTAGAGTGAGAAAACGACGAGGGACTGTGACGTCAATATACTCGAGCGTCATAGTAAAAAACAATCGTTTCATATAATATAATAATATATTATTTGAACTGTTTATTTCAATTGATAGACAACAAAAATTATTCAGGTACAACTTAACCCAATCTTAAATTTTAAAGATTATTAGCTAAGTTTAGTTAGTTATATATCATATCATTGACATTTTAATTAAAATTAAAATTATTGTTAGTAAGTTTTTGTTAGTTAAGTTAAGAATTAACATTATTTTTTACACTCAGTATGGCTTTCTTAATTACATATTTGGCTTTATGAAGGTGCGTGTTGCGGAAAAGGGACAGAACATACCCCCTCTTAAAACTTTGGACTCTTATAACTTAATCATTACCTATATAACCTCTTGCTTTGTTTTTTTCTCCATTTGACTATATTTATTTTAAATTATTTTTCGAGAAAATACATTATGATTATTTACCATATTTTCGATTCCTGAGCTATAACCACGAACTTCGGAATTCGAAAATATTCGGGTATCTCTATCTCTATCGCACTAACCATACTCGAGTGACAGGGATGCAAATATATGAACATTGAGTATCGGTTTTCGTGGTAGCGCCGCAGGTACTTTGGCTGAATGCGCCGAGCGCGTGCCATTGTCATTCAAAAAAAAACAAATTCGTGTTAATTATATTGTTCAAATTTGTTGATTTCATTTATTGAAATTACGACATAAAACGACATTTGCGCATATAAGTTCTCATATCAGAATCGAATATTTTTTTATGGTTTACATTTTAGCATTTGTCTCGTAAAGGTCTATCGTAGACGGGATTTAAATTATTAATAAGTGAAAGGCAAAGCAATTCCGCCATTTTGACGAAAATTTGACGGTTCTTATAGCTGACAGTTGGAGCAGCGTTTGATTTCAATAAAAATAAATGAAAAATTAAATGAAGTCGTATATTTTGGAAAATTAATTAACTGTCGCAGTCGGATAAAAACTATCCTAAGTTGCAGCTAGAATAATAATGTACCTATATAAAATGTTTCATATTTTTCCGTTCATGGGATGCTGAGAACATTCGAACCGCGCAAAGCTTAGTTTCAAACTGGCTGATTCTTTTTTTAATTTAGAGATTTATTATAAGTGGAGATAAATAGATAGAAGATAATGAAACTCCCATTCAAATATCTCATAAAATTATGAAGCTACATCCGTTTTAATGTCGCTTGTTAGAGTGAGAAAACGATGAGGGACTGTGACGTCAATATACTCGAGCCTCATAGTAAAAAACAATCGTTTCATATGAAGGTGCGTTTTGCGGAAAAGGGACAGAACATACCCCTTCTTAAAACTTTGGACTCTTATAACTTAATCATTACCTATATTAACCTCTTGCTTTGTTTTTTTCTCCATTTGACTATATTTATTTTAAATTCTTTTTCGAGAAAATACATTATGATTATTTACCATATTTTCGATTCCTGAGCTATAACCACGAACTTCGGAATTCGAAAATATTCGGGTATCTCTATCTCTATCGCACTAACCATACTCGAGTGACAGGGATGCAAATATATGAACATTGAGTATCGGTTTTCGTGGTAGCGCCGCAGGTACTTTGGCTGAATGCGCCGAGCGCGTGCCATTGTCATTCAAAAAAAACAAATTCGTGTTAATTATATTGTTCAAATTTGTTGATTTCATTTATTGAAATTACGACATAAAACGACATTTGCGCATATAAGTTCTCATATCAGAATCGAATATTTTTTTATGGTTTATATTTTAGCATTTGTCTCGTAAAGGTCTATCGTAGACGGGATTTAAATTATTAATAAGTGAAAGGCAAAGCAATTCCGCCATTTTGACGAAAATTTGACGGTTCTTATAGCTGACAGTTGGAGCAGCGTTTGATTTCAATAAAAATAAATGAAAAATTAAATGAAGTCGTATATTTCGGAAAATTAATTAACTGTCGCAGTCGGATAAAAACTATCCTAAGTTGCAGCTAGAATAATAATGTACCTATATAAAATGTTTCATATTTTTCCGTTCATGGGATGCTGAGAACATTCCAACCGCGCAAAGCTTAGTTTCAAACTGGCTGATTCTTTTTTTAATTTAGAGATTTATTATAAGTGGAGATAACATCCATGACTCAGGTACAAATATTCGTGATAAATACACAAATAAATGCCCTGACCGAGATTCGAACCCGGGACCTCTAGCTTCGTAGGCAGAGTCACTACCCACTGGGCTACGGAGGCCGTTAAAATAAGGCGAAAACTGCAAACATATTTTTGGCGTCTACTGTACTAGTATCACGTATACCTACTTACTTATTAGACTTTAAATTTATATCTACTAAGCAGAAACATCCGCTAACGAAATTCTAAGTTTCGATCAAAGAGGAAAATTTAAAAAGATTATATATATATTGATTGATTATTAGACTTTATTCAGTAAACAAGTGAAATAAATTGACGACCTCTGTAGCCTAGTTGGTAGTGACCCTGCCTACGAAGCCGGAGGTCCCGGGTTCGAATCCCGGTAAGGGCATTTATTTGTGTGATGAGCATGAATATTTGTTCCCGAGTCATGGATGTTTTCTATGTATTAAAGTATTTATTTATCTATATAAGTATGTATATCGTCGTCTAGTACCCATAGTACAAGCTTTGCTCAGTTTGGGACTAGGTCGATTTGTGTAAGATTGTCACAAAAAAAAAATTGAAACTGACCGTCTCTTGACGAAACAAACTGAATAAAGAGGTGTTTCTTACAAGGTCGTAAATTTCCATTTCTCTTATGAAAATACACCGATTGATATCTCTGGAGTATTAAACTTCCGGGTTAGTAAGATATCATTCATTTATCCTTTCGGAGATTTATGTGAATAGGTTGTAATGTTGTAACGACATTATTTCCCAGTTTATGTTAGGGGATGTTGAGAATCCGCATCGGGAGATTTCCCGAGTTTACGGTAAAACATGATTCCGTTTGTGTATACGCATATTATGAAATAAGGTACTGTCGCTTAAGGCCCACTTTAATTTCAAAGACTTGTAAAACAAATACAGTATGATTAATAATATATCTATCATAAGAAGCCTATCATAGAACTGCTAATAATTTATTTAACAAACAAATTAAATAAAAAAAACAATGTTCTTTGCGTTATAACAGCAAAAAACCTATTTAAAAAAAATGTTGCCGGTAGGCACCCCATCGCCTAATAAGGCCCGTTATAAATTGATTAATATATACTTTTAATCAATGTTTAATACATTATGTATGGTCGCAAAATACACTTTTGAATTCAATCTATTCAATAAAATATTGAACATATATGATCTTAAAATTATGGCAGTGGGGCCCTTCTTAGGAATATGAAAATTAAAAAAAATATTAAAACATGAATAACTTATTTAATCAGAAAAGAAACACATAAGTAAATGAGATTCTTTATATCAGCCTGGATCATTATTATTTATAAATAAGTTCTTTATTCAATCATTATTTTTTGACGTACATTTAGTAAGGGATTACATTCAGTGGGCCTTATTAGGGCACTTCTACTTCATAATTAATTTAATCATTGCCTTGTGTGTTCAAAAGATCTAATTTCACTAAGAAAACTGACACTCCCGGGATATCACCAATTCAATCAATTCAATTTGGAATGATATTTTTAAAATGTGCAATGTTTTAACACGACACAACAAATTGTATTTTTTTTATAATGGCAGCGCAGTTTGGTAAATACTGAAATATGCATTTGTTTGTGAACGTCCTATACGCAGACGGTGCACTAGTGTATGACATGGGTACTTTATGTCAAAGTGACATGGCTTAAATTTGAATGAAGAAAAATTCTCTCAGTTCGAATTTAACCCATATTGCTTTGACATAAAGTGCCCATGTCATACACTAGTGCACCGTCAGCGACAGAGACGTTTACCTTATTTTAGACAACCATAATTGCGAGTTATTAAAATCCTTATTAGGACCCGGGCCTTCCTTGGTTCACCTACCTTATTTAGGGATGTAGTAGGAATCAGTCCAGCTAAAACACCTGTTGCCTTCTTCTGCAGTCAGTTGAGAAATAAATGTCAAATAAATTATACATAATGTTCAAACAGCAGTACTGAAAAGTACTTTTTGTACTCGACGATTAAAATATGTGTATTAAGATACATAGAGAATACTGCAACGTCACTCTTTTCATCGTTGAATAGTCTGTTACTTCCGAAACAACCGAAATAACTATTTCGATACACTCTAGACAACCGAAAAAAAATTGAAAATAGAACTAAAATAAATTCGGCCAATCACGTGGCTGCTTTACCGAACTGTAATGAATTGGACCAATAGAATCGCTTTGATTATTGAGTTTACTCGTTGATGTCGTACGCTCGTTCATGTCTTTTAAGATATCAACGAGCGTACGAGCGATAGGCTGCACTTCGTTTCAACAGTATCGAGTTTGTTTAATTAGTTCAGTTGACTCGTAGAAAATTAATTTTAATGAACTCGTACAACAAGTATTGTTCACAATAGTGTTATAATCAAGCTTTTTAATTTCGTACCTTACTTAGGCCACTCAGCAAGCTTCGTGGCCTAAACACGGTACTTGACTAAAAAGCTCTCTATTATAACACGATTGTTAAAAATACTATTTGACATATTAGCGAATAGCTAAGTGTGTGTAACGCATTCAAAACCAGATTTTATTGGTATTACATTTTAATAACGTTTAAAATGGTCAAATTAAAGCCTGGTTGCTTTGGCATGCCTAGTACTCATAAACTCGTAATATCAAGCGCTTCAGCAGTAATCGGGTAAGAAACAGTGCCGCTCAAACATAAATTTTGAAAAATTACTGCGAATATTCAGGTTAAAAACAGCAGATACCTATCGAATGGAATGGTCCGCATAATTCTCGTGCGCCTGCGAGCAGAGCTCAGTGCCAGCAACCCGCTGAGTGTGTTAGCGGGGTCCTGGCACTGACACTTGTTAACCATTTTAAAACCGATGACCATACATAAAGATTGTGCGTTCCCGAATTTCCTAAATGGAAGCTGCTAAGTACTTGCAGATTATTCTATCAACAGAAAAGAGTTTCTTCCTGTTTGCAATTCTGCATTACCTTCCTTAATAAAAAGCCTTTGAAATGTGGATGATCTACTAGGGCAGGAAATTGAAATTCTTTTGTTTAAAAAAACGACCGATCCAAGATAAATGGAATTCTGTACCAATGGAAAACGATTTTAATTACTTTAAGGGAATAAGTCCTTTCAGTAGGCCTTAAGAGGTTTTTATTCCAATTGATTTTCAATGCGTCGTGTAAAGTTCCGTTATAGAGCTGTTTATCCCAACTATAACTTTTGAACTTATCAAAAATCGATGTAACCACGTCTATACCACAGTCCATCATCACCATCATCATCATATCAGCTGAAAGGCCACTGATGGATATAGGCCCCTCTCCCAAGAGTGCTACAATGACCGGTCCTGCGCCACCCACATCCAGCGGACTCGCGGCCACACCACACCACACCACAGACCAAAATTCATTGTTAGGTCTGGGGGCCAATCCGAATCATACACTTTCAACACATTTGCTCGTAACGTGCCTCTTATTGTGCCGCTTTTAGACTCATAATCCTGGGTATTAAACACGCGTGTTTTATAACATTACGACACTCGTGTAGTTATCTTTATATCCCGATTAAGACACGTTGGCACCTTGCAGCAAGGTGTATGTATTAGGGTGGAGCGATTTTTTAAAATTTTGGTATTTTGTTACGGAACTGTAATGAAAAGTTGCGTGATTTTATGTACGTTTAAGGAAAAATAATAAAAAAAATCTTGGCATATACTTTTAGCCCTCTACCCGGCAGTTAAATGTTTAAAAACCTGATAGTTTAGAAAAATATGTTTTTTTTTTTATTTAATTTCAACTGTTTTATTTGTTAAATAACACCTTTTGGTACCTAGGTTGCTTGATTTCGGTTTTGATTTATTATCTGAACAATTTTTTATGGCCCATTTAGATCACGTAAATGTGGTATCTCTAAAAAAACTGGCTTTAACCTGTTAAATGTACTTAATTTGCTGTTTAAAATAATAAATCAAAACCGAAATCAAGCAACCTAGGTACCAAAAGGTGTTATTTAACAAATAAAAAAGTTAAAATTAAATTTAAAAAAAACATATCCATTTCTAAACTATCAGGTTTTTAAACATTTAACTGCCGGGTAGAGAGCTAAAAGTATATGCCAAGATTTTTTTTATTATTTTTCCTTAAACGTACATAAAATCACGCAACTTTTCATTACAGTTCCGTAACAAAATACCAAAATTAAAAAAAAATCGCTCCACCCTAGTATGTATGGACTCGGCGCATTCTTAAATTGACCGGGTTATTCAGGTTTGTTTTTAATTCTCGGCAAATGGATTCTTATTCGACTAAACAAATTAAATCCTTCTTGTGAATTAATTGATTATTTCTTCTTGGATGTGATATAGAAACGTTTCATTTAGTGAAACTATTTAATTTTGATAACATTTTACATGAATTTATATTGAATAAGAAAATATTTATTTTATTTTGTATTGGCTGTTTAGAGATTTCATCTAAGCCTCGCTGCGGGCGCATTGCGCGAACTTCACGAAAAAAAATAGTTGCGCGCCATTATAAGTAATTTCACAAATATTTGTAAACATTGATGATGCGTGTTTGGTTATTATTAAAAATGTTGACTCGTGGTGAATAGAAAAGTGATAAATAGAATGGACGCCACTGTACATTCTTGGAGATGTACAAATGTATGTGAGTAAAAACCTGTTGTCATCAATAACTAAAGGAAACAACTTAGGAGCCTGTAACATTTTCATTTTATGAAAATAATTTTTTCCTCGCAAATGTGTTGAACGTCGTATGACACGCGTGAGCTTTGATAATTACATCTTCGGCTCTATTATCACGCTCACCTGCGGTTCGCGTGACAATTCCGCCTCTGATGTAATGATCAACATAGCTCACTTGTATCACAATGTACTATTATAATACCAACTGGATTTCAATGCGTTTCTCGCGTTAAGTTCCATTGTAAAGCTGTTTATCCCTATAACTTTGGTACTTATCAAAAATCGATAAAACCACATCTATACCACAGTCCAAAGTTAAATGTAAATGCCGTGTTGCGGTTTAGTTGGCAAGCCGAGCCGATTTACGGCGGCTTAACCAGCCCGGAGACCTGATGCAAGTTTCGGATACCTAGTAACTTGGCTCGAGTACCCCGGTATTACGTAAGTAATAACGCATGGTAATCATTGTGCTTAGCCTAACATAACCCGCCCATTACCCATTCAGCATCAATTACGACACACATGCGCTTGGGGCGCTTTTCGCTACGTGTGGAGTTTAACCTATTCAAGACCAATGCAAAAGCTGAGTGGCGGCCATTTGAGCATTTAATTGTTGTGTCTGTAATCTTTTGCCTTTTATTTCTACAATGTGATTTCCGAATGACTCACATATGCGATTTCCGCTCAAAACCGAAACTGATGCTGCTACGCGCTACGGCATAGCACACGTAGCGTTGCTTGGACTCGAATTGCCAACGTAATAATCTTGTACATTTAACCCATTCTAGGCCAATGACTCACATGTGAGTCATGCCGCTACATGCGATTTCCGCTACAGAGCGGCAAACACTGCTACGTGTACGGCGTAGCACACGATGCGTGACCTCGTATGCGCTGACAAGAAGTACACATTCACTGCCAAGTATTGCTACGTGCTACGCTCGTAGCCGATCGCGTGGTTTTCCCACTAAGTAGCGGACAGCAACTACGGCGTAGGCACGTCAAAGTGTTACGGCGTAGCACAAGTAGCGTAGCGTGATGGGTTAACACATTCACTGCCAAGAATCGGTACTCACTACGCTCGTAACCGATCCCGCGGTTTTCTTTATATGTAGCGGATAGCGACTACGGCGTAGGCGCCCGCTAGGCGGGTTCCTGGCAGTGAAAGTGTTAACCAAAGGGTCTCACAGACTGCTGTTTATCTTGACGTATTTGAAGAGCACTGTACCCTAGTCTAGTTGGTAATAACCCTACGAAGCTAGGGGTCCTGTGTTCGAATCCCAGTAACGGCATTTATTTATGTACAAGCTTTGGTTACTTTGGGAGTAGGTCGATTTGTGTAAGATTGTCCGCATTATTATCTATAATGTATTGATCTATCTCATTACATAAACAGGGGGATTTTATGTAGCATGTAGCAAAGTCGTTTTTATATTTCTTTGAAACCGAACAAAAGATTTTTTTACTAATTCATCGCCATGCTACACCATTGTCCGTGTAACAATTTTTCCGCCTCGTATCAAAAATCAGACGTTAACCCATCGTTTCGTCATGGGCCTTGAAGTCAATCACGCTCGCTACTCTATATACTGGTGAAATAATTCTAGTATAGATTAGAATGCGAAACTTAAGTGCCTTGTCGACCTCAGCAGGTCGATCACGTAACGCATTGTACGCGCGTCAGGTCATTGTCTAAACGTCACTTTTAGGGTTCCGTACCAAAAAGGTAAAAAAGGAACCCTTATGGTGCGACTCTGTCCGTCTGTCCGTCCGTCTGTTACAACGTTAAATATCTCAATTTGAAATTTGGTTAGAAGTGTTAAGACACGTGTATGGAAAATGAAAAAAAAAAATATACATTTTTATTTTCTGTTTAAATATGGTGCTGCTCAGTCCGTCATTTTATGGGCTCCAAAAATTATTAAATGTATGTATGGGGTATGCTGAGACACACGGCTTGAGGAACAATGTAAAAAAAAGTGAATTCATGATTTTCAAAGGTAAAAATAAATTGCCTTATTACGTACCACCACTTCTTTTAAATGATGTACCAATAAAGCAGGTGTCTCAGTTCAAATATTTGGGACATGTGTTAACTGATGATCTTAAGGATGATAAAGACATCGAACGTGAGCGCAGGTCACTGTCCGTGAGATGCAACATGCTGGCTCATAGATTTGCTCGCTGTACTGTGCCTGTAAAACTAACTCTTTTTAGAGCCTACTGCCAAAGTTTTTACACGAGCAGTCTATGGGTCAGTTTTACGCAGCGAGCGTACAGTGCATTAAGAGTGCAATACAATAATGTCTCCAGAGCCTAATAACATAGTAGTTTAAGGCATTTTTTACTAACAAATTATGGAACCAGTTTTCTGAATTAAATGATTTTTATTTATTTTATTATTATTAAATGACGAATATGAGGGGGGTTAAAAAATCAAAGTCTAGTAAATAGATCAAGTGGGGTATCATATGAAAGGGCCGTTTTTATTTTTTTTCTATAGTGGTTAAATGTTGATTTATTATGGAAAATGTAGAATAAAATACCACCCCCCCCCCCCCGTATCTTAAAGTTTACAAAGCGAAAATTCTGAAATAATTACATATGATTAAAAGTAATATAAATAATACAGGAAAAATTAAACGATATCTCTATCTAGCTTATTTTTTTTTATTTATCATAAATAATTTCTTAAATTTGTATTTTACTTACTTTTGTATGAAATTTTATATCTTCAAATTCCTATCAGATTATCGTTAAAGTCCCTTCTTTCAAATAAAAAATAAATAATCGAAATCGGTGATAAAAAGCGATGCTGATAAACAAACATACTAGGTTGTAAGTTGTTAGTACCAAAATGCAGAAGGCGCTTCGCAACGGTAACTTCTACTATGAGCTGTAAGATCGTTCAAGAATGAATGGGGTCCTGACATGGCGGGTATGGTGTATGAAAGTTTGTACGGAACCCTCGGTGCGCGAGTCAGACTCGTACTTGACCGGTTTTTTATATGGAAAAATGACAGTTGGATCTACCTAACGCGCGTTCAAAACGTTACGTGATTACCCCCCAGAAGCTCGAGTATAAGTTTTATCGATACATATACGTTTTCGAACGCGTTTGCGTTTAGTCTCAATTTGTATGGCAACGCGTAGTTCCTAATAGTTACCACCAGAGGCGCTGTTCGCGTTGCCATACAAATTGAAAATAAACGCAAACGCGTTCGAAAACTTATTATATCGATAAAACTTATACTAGAGCCTCGGACGCCGTGGGGGTGATTCTCAGGAAAATTTAATTGTAGTAGGCAAATGTAAATGTAGTGTAGGTTAGCTGGTAGAGAATGCCATATAGTTAGGTCCGCCATTTGTACTTTCTCTTGCATTGTGCAATAAAGTTTAAATAAATAAATATAAATAAAGTGTAACGGTGTTCTAAACTAACGTCTACGCCTATTTTTAACCCTGTGTGTGTGTCTGTCTGTGGGATCGTAGATCCTACACGATTGGACCGATTTAAATGCGGTTTTTTATTTGAAAGCTGACGTGATCGAGATGGTTCTTAGCTACGTTTCAACAAAATCGGCTCAGCCGTTTTTGAGATATTGAACTTTGAAATGAAAATATCGGGGCATTTTCAACTTTTCTAAGTTTAGCGATAGGCCATGTATGCCTGTGGTCACCGGCACAGAGCATTACATTTTTCAAATTTCCTTGTAGTTATTACGGACTTTAATGTCAGTTGAATGTCCCTAAATAACCGAGACTAGACAGTGCCCCGCCGAAGTTAGGTTTTGGTAGACCTAAGGGCCTACATTTTGTAGTTATGCCCAGCTTTGCATTTCTATTTCATTTCATTTTATTCAGTCACATAATAAACTAACAGTGCGGTCACCAAGTCGTTTACATGCTATTTCAAGAAACATTTACAACAAAATTAATTACAAAAATTACATAAACAAATTCATTCACAAACATTTCAGACATTGTACAAGTCACAAAAGTAAAATTATAAAATATTTGTGTCAAAATTAAAAGTAAAAATAAAATAAAATTACAAATTCATCACATATAAATGTCAGTGTCCAAAGTAAAATATAATAAAATAAAATTAAAATTAAAAACATCGAATAAAAAATAAATGAATAGCAATACGCAGCAATAATTATGTCATCAGAACTCATTTAAACAATTTGCATTTGTGTTCGATATTATTTTGTGTGAGAAAGGATAAGATAACTAAAAACGCCTACGTCACGTGTTGAATACCGGCCCAATATTTACTACAAAGCCGGATTTAGTAATTCGCCCCTTGTAGCTGTTGGTAGGGCGCTTTTAACGTTTGCACGTTTTCCGCCGTATTTGTTAACAATAGGGAACATTACTGCAATGTTCTGCCACCAGAGTGCAGCACTAACACAATTAGTAAACAGTTTTTTTGACAACTTTGACAAGTCCTTCAAAGCTCTGGATCAAATAGTGAAGAAAATATTTCAATAAATAAAATGCATCAGTGCTGCGTAATTGGATGCAAGAATGAAGGGCATCATTCATTTCCTAAGGAAACGATGATACGAAAACTATGGGAAGCGGCAATACGTAGTAAAGCAAAAAAAAGCCCTCATCCACCTTTAAATAGCTATAGGATGCCATTTTAATATCACAGTACAGGTATTTTACACACGAATGATAATAAAACGATTGTAGTTTAACGCGTTTTCATCAATTATTCGTTATTGTTTGTTAGGTAAATAAATATGACATTGTACGTCATGGCGGTTTGTTTACGGGTTGTGTTAGTGTCGCCCCCTACGCAGAGCTTTGCGTAATGTTCCCTATAGTGAATAGATTGCAGACCATCCTGGGAGCTACAGAGAAGAAAACTGTTTCAGAATGCGAGAATCATAATAACATTCGAGGCGGAATTATTGAGAATGTAATTATCTACAAAGTTCTAACATTTTAGGCTACCTTATATAAAAGAAGCGGGTTGTGTCGGAGATACAACCGTTAAGGGGACGTAGGTTCGTGGTCTTCTCTCCCTCTAACTGAGCATAAGCGTGAGCGAGATGGAAGTGCGTGTTTGGAAGCGCGGATATCATGTTTTTTAATTTTATTTCTTTGCGCGATTTAATAAATAAAAAAGTAATAGCTGATTTCCCTCAAACATGACCTTGCCGATTTTTAGAATCAATTGTTATGTGTTTAGCTGTTGTACATAATTTGTTACGATTTTTTTAAGTGTATTTTAGACCTATGTTCGTGATTTTTTTCTATCGAGCGAAAGTCAAAAACTCAGGATTCGAATAGCTGATTTCCCTCGAGAAAGGCCTCAAGATTGCTAATTAAATTTAAGGCAGCCGTATTATAATCCAAACAAGAGCTACGATTTTTTTTAAATCCTTTTTTGGAGCTCACGTAGCCTTAATTAAGTTTAAGTGGATACTTCTTCTTTTCTTTCATTAAAATCTGTATAAGTACAGATAAATCGGTATATATGGCAACATTGACTGACGTAGCTCATTTGACTCGCGAATCTCGCGATACATTGTAAATGGCGGTCAATTAACCCTCTAATGCATACGAAGCCATACGTGGCGTCCTAAAGATTTTTATTTTTTTAAAGTAGGTAGTACCAAAAAGTGAGGTATGAGTTATAAATATTATGTGTCTTTAAAGTTGAAATTAGGGGGTAGATATTTTTTTACTTTCTAAAAGTCATAACACGGTTAGTTATGATACCTGCAATATCAGTTGCGCTTGTGAATACGTGTTTACGAAACTATCCTGATTATAATTAGATCAAAAAGTGTTTACGGAAGGTAAGTGATGATAAAAAAATATGCTTTAAGGTTTATTAGGTATTAATTTATAGTTCGTCATCATTTGCTATGATTTTTCTGATATTTTAGATAACAATATGGCCAATTATATTACAAGCCATATTTGGATTCGTATGCATCAAGTTCAATATATGTTTAGCCATAAATGGCCTCGTATGCAATGACAAGAATAAGTTAAAAGTGTTCTAGAACAAATTCGTTTATTTTTCTGTTTAGGTATGGACGTTTCTCGTTTTTACGGCAGCAATGCGAAGGTTAATCCGATACCAGAGGCTCTAGTATAAGTTTTATCGACACAATACTCTTTAGAACGCGTTTGCGTTTAGTTTAAATTTCTATGGCAACGCGAACAGCGCCTCTGGTGGAAACTATTAGGAACTACGAGTTGCCATACAAATTGAAACTAAACGCAAACGCGTTCGAAAACGTATTGTATCGATAAAACTTATACTAGAGCCTCTGGTGATGGATCAATCAGTATGGATGAACTAGCGTCGGATTCCGACAGTGAATACACACCGGCCCCTTGTAAAAAAACGCCAGTAATCATACCAGCCTCAGATTCCTCAGAGAGTGAGGATGATTATGTTCCTGCTCCCAGGCCTACACCAAAGAAAACTTAGGGAAAAGCAAAAAAAGTTTGATGGAAGTCCGAAAAAAATTCAAAGTATGATGAAAGTCAATTTTCATTCAAGGGAATTCTTCTTACGGACGAAGTCATGAAGTTGGACACGCCAGGTTCAAAGAAATCGCTTCTCCTCAAGCAGTCGACTTGTATAATCATCATATGGGCGGTGTAGACCTACTTGATTCTTTGCTTGGCCTATACAGAATTCAGTTGAGGTCAATTAAATGGTATAAAATAATGTTTTACCATACGATGGATATGACAGTTGTCAACGCCTGGCTGTTGTGGCGTCGCTGTAATGAGACATTGTACCTACCACTTTACGATTTTAAACTGGCTGTGGCTGAAGATTTATGTCGAACAGGGGTGGTATCTAGAAAGCGAGGACGTTCAAGCAAAAGCGCCACTGGAACGCCATATGGTACTCCGACTAACAGCCGACCAAGTACGCCTTTGTCGACTCATGTGATGTTGACTCCTATTTCAAGCTTATACAGTGGCGATGGCCTGAAAAAGAAATGTAGGAAACGCCCAGCTAAGCACCAAGATATACCGTTGACGGCTGTTCGAATGGATCATTTGCCACAATGGGCTAAAACTCGACTTCTTTGCCAGAACAATTGCTCTTACAGGTCTTTCACAAAATGTTCATTTATGATTATGCAATGAAAAAAGGAACTGTTTTACTGAGTTTCATACTCAGTAATAAACGAAATAGATCGAAATTGACTGACTCAAATTGACGTATCGCTTTAGATCAATTTAGGTAACAACGCATACGAAGCCATATATGGCTAGACATATTTTGAACTTGATGCATACGAATCCAAATATGGCTTCGTGCAATAACTTTTTGATAATAAGAAACATATTTTTTTGTGTTCCTAATTTATTTTGTCTGGGTTATAATAAACTAGTTCACATATTCAGATTTTTTTTTTCTTCCAAATTTCACTGTTCATGCATTATAGGGTTAAGCATTATTTTCATATCCGCCACATAAACTATAGTACATTATTGCCGTGGCCGGGAAGGAGGCAATTGCAGGCTTAGTATTTGTTTAAACGGACGAGCTTGCGAGTCCGTTTAGTTATAATACGAAGCCGGCAATTGCCATACCGGCTGAGGCTAATATAGTGATTTTCTCAAAAATGGGGGAATAAAAAATACTAAATTGAAATCAAGCTTTACTATTAAATACAAATTGAGGATACTGCAAATTACATAAAATTAAACGTCATAATATATTTTTAAACAGAATCGCAAGTGTATTCTTCCACCGAAAAACGCAAACAATTTGAGACTCGTATATAAATGTAGCGTTTGCAACAGAAAAATACGACTTGATTTGGCTGAATACGGCCTGTGCCGTCTTTTATATGCCAGTTTCTACTTTTTAAAAAGTTTTCATCCCCTTAGGTGATGAATTTTCAGATAAAAACTATCTTTAGTGAGGACTCTTTGGGAAGGCCTCGGAATTCAAAGTATCTCTATACCAAATTTCATCTCAATCGGTTCAGCGGTTTAAGCATAAAAAGGTAACAGACAGACAGAGTTATTTTCGCATGTGTAATATTAGAATGGATTGTATGAAGGAAAGCGTCATTATGGCTGAGTTGCATGATTTATTAGATTAGCTTACTCCGAACGCCTTTTTTTACAAAATAGACTCCGCCGCAAACTTGGTTTCTATGACCCGCCTCACCATAATAGATGCATGTAGGCTTTTTTCAGTATTATTTTGCATATTTTCATATCACACGGCCGTAAGGACCTTTTCTACTAAACCGTAGGGCTAAATTAACTGACATGTAATTTAAATATTTTATATTAAAAAAAAGATACGTCAACAAAATGTTACATCTAATAGTTTTAAAAATAGCCATAATAAAACGTCTTTTTTACCCCGTTTTAGAAAACATCTTCGAAACTACCGCCATAAGGTACCTTTACCCTTGGAACGTCACATACATATATTTACCTATGTAATGTTCCTATTCCCCAGGACTCCCAACTACCGCTATACCGTAAATGGGTTCCATCCAATTTTTCACCCCCTATTTCACCTCCTTAGAGGATGATTTTCGGGATAAAAACTATCCGTTGTCATTCTCCAGAACTCAAACTATCTCTATACCAAATTTCATCTAAATGGGCTACATCCAAATTTTGACCCCCATTTCACCCCCTTAGGGGATGATTTCCGGAATAGAAACTATCATTTGTCCTTTTCCAGGACTCAAACTATCTTTCAACCAAATGTTCAATACAAATGTTCATACCCCATTTCACCCCCTTAGGAGATGATTTCTGAGCTAAAAATTATTTTAAGTCCTTCCCCAGGACTCTTAACTATCTCCATACCAAATTTGATCTAAATCGGTTCTATCCAAATTTTCACCCCTCATTTCACCCCCTCAGGAGATGATTATTCAGGATAAAAACTATGCATTGTCCTTCCCTGGGATTCCTTCTATCTCGATACCAAATTTTAACTAAATGGGATTTATCCACATTTTCATCCCTATTTCATCCCCTTGGGGGATGATTTTCGGGATTCAAACTATCCATTGTCATTCTCCGGGACTCAAACTATATCTATACCAAATTTGGTCTAAACAGAGTCCATCCAAAATTTCACCCCCCATTTCACCCCCTTCGGGGAAGATTTCCGGAATAAAAACTATCCGATATCCTTCCCCAGAACGTAAACTACCTCTAAACCAAATTTTATCAAAATGGGTTACATCCAAATTTTCACCCCTCCATTTTACCCCCTAAAGGGAAGATTTTCGGGATTAAACCTATCCTTTGACCTTTCCCGGGACTCCAACTATTTATATACCAAATTTCATCCAAATCGGTGCAGCGGTTTAAAAAGCTCCACACAAATTTCCACCCCCCATTTCATCCCCTTACGGGTTGATTTCCTGGATAAAAACTACCCTAAGTCCTAACACGGTATTCCAGGCTGAATGCGTAGGGATACTTGAAGCCTGCAATGCCATAAAGAGACGACAAGTCGAAAACACAAGCATACGGATACTCTCAGACAGTAAATCGGTACTACAAGCACTGAGCAGAGATAACATCACATCTAGCTTGATATACGAATGTCACCTAAACCTCACAGAGGTGTGCGCAGATAAAAACAAAGTTACTATACAATGGATCAAGGGGCACAGTGGCTCAAGAGGAAACGATGCAGCGGATGAACTGGCCAGGAAAGGCTCAGAAACAACGGCATACGGACCGGAGCCAATCTTGCCCCTGCCACAAAGCTACATATACAATCAACTGGACCGACACACTAAAGACCTACACCAAAGATACTGGGAGGAGATAGACACATGCAGACAGACCAAAGAGATTCTGTCGAAACGCGACTATAAACTCACAACCACACTACTAAGGACACATAGAAACCAACTGCGCAAGATAGTGGATATAATAACAGGACACAACACCTTGAACAGACACCTCTTTAACTTAGGTATCACAGACAGCCCCATGTGCAGAGCGTGCATGGAGGCAGAAGAAACGACTAAACATATACTACTGGACTGCAAGGAGGTAGAAGTATACAGAATAAAGCACCTAGGTTCTCCAAACACACTACGGGACGCAGTCAGCAACACCAAGGCACTCACCAACTTTTTAGACGAGCTGGGGTGGTTAGAGTAGCGCCACACCGCAGTTTCACGCAAAATAGGCACAATGGATGTCGACTTGCGGAAAACGCCCAGTATAACTAACTAACTAAACCCTAAGTGACCTAAGTCCTTCTTCAGGACTCAAACTATCTCTATACCAAATTTCATCATAATCGGTTCAGCCGTTTTTACGTGATGCGTGGTCATATAAACAGACAAACAGATAAACAGATAAACAGATAAACAGACAAACAGACAAAAATTCTAAAAACTGTTGGAACGTGTTCTGTTATCGATCCTAAGTATCCCTAGCCAATTTTTTTTCGAATATCTTCCATGTACAGACTTTCGACCCTCTTCAGCTTTATTATATGTATAGAAGATTCCAGGCGGCCTGCAATGTTTTTTATTTTATAATTTTGATCTGGCCTTAAACTATACACTTTACCTTCCAATATGTAGCGAGTTATGTTCAATTTGTGGGCCATTTTTGAGAAAAATAACATTTTGTGATTAACAACTAATGATAAATAAAGAAGGATTAAAACATGTAACAAACAAATATTTGAAATCAGATTAGGCTTCTCTACAAAAAGTTATTCCGGAAGTCATGTGATACATTTTGTACTGTACAAGAACGCGAGCAAAAAAGTATCCACTTCAAAATCCGAAATCAGATGAGCGGATAGTCCTTTGGAGCTGTAAAGAACTTTAAAAGAAACTACAACTATAAAAGAAAAAAAAGCGGCCAAGTGCGAGTCGGACTCGCACATGAAGGGTTCCGTTAAATAAATTGCAGTTTACGATTTATGACGTATTAAAAAAAACTACTTACCAGATCTCGTTCAAACCAATTTTCGGTGGAAGTTTGCATGGTAATGTACATCATATACCAATGATACCCCACACGTATGGGTTTGATGAAAAAAAAATTTTTGAGTTTCAGTTTTGTGTATGGGGACCCCTAAAACTTAATGTTTTTTTTTTCGATTTTTGTGTAAAAATCTTAATGCGGTTCACAAAATACATCTACATACCAAGTTTCAACAGTATACTCTTATGGTTTCGGAAAAAAATGGCTGTGACATACGGACGGACAGACAGACAGACAGACGGACGGACATGACGAATCTATAAGGGTTTCGTTTTTTGCCATTCGGCTACGGAACCCTAAAAAAGAACCTTCTTAATTAACGCAATGAAAACATTTGTGCCGCGCATATTTGAACGCATATATGTGGTTGATAACCTAGTGGTTGCAAGTTATTAATACCAAAATGCAGATAGCGCTGTACAACGGTAACTTCTACTATGAGCTGTTAAGATTGTTCAAGAATGAATGGGGTCGTGACGTGTGGGTATAGTGTTTTCTGAACGTTTGCAAGGAACCCTCTGTGCGCGAGTCGGACTCGCACTTGTTTTTAAATGACGGCAAACTTGAAAATACGGAAATATTCGAATTATTTGTCTTAATTATAATTTAACGAAAAAATATGCGTTAAATTGTGAACGGTTTTGACAGTTCACATTGTTTTCGGAAAACCCGAAAAAAAGTTTGTATGGGGAAAATTATTAGACGTATTAGTATACAGGGTGACTGGTAATTCGACCTATTCCTTGAAAGGGGTTATACTAGAGCTAATTTGAAACAATTTATGTCCAGTCAACCAGGGGTCGAAACTCGCTGGTTTCCGAGATATTCGAGTTTTTAGTTTGTATGAAAAAAATTCTCCTTGCAACCTTAAGCTGGTGATTGTGACAAAAGTACTTCCATTTGGATGGTAAAAAAATCATTTTTGTCACAATCAGCACTTTAAGGCTGCAAGGCGATTTTTTTTCAAACAAACTAAAAACTCGAAAAATTAAAAAAAATCGTGTTTTGACCTCTGGTTGACTGGACTTAAATTGTTGCAAATTAGGTCTAGTATAATCCCTTTTAAGGAATAGGTCGAATTACCAGTCACCCTGTAGAGATGATTTGAGACCCGGAAAAGGACAGGATAGATTTCATCCCGAAAATCATCCCCTAGGGAGGTGAAAGTTTGGATGGAACCCATTTAGATGAAATTTGGTATAGAGATAGTTTGAGTCCCGGGGCATGATTTAGGATAGTTTTTATCCCGGAAATCATCTCCCAAGGGGGTGAAATGGGGGGTGAAAGTTTGAATGGAGCTACGATATAGGTAAACGAGTTCCACACGGACGGAGCCGCGGGAAGAAGCTAGTAGTTTATATAGGTAGGCTGTTTGGCAACTTCGTTTGAGCCTTCCTAAGTATTTACCTGCGCTCGTATAGGCAATGCAGAGTACGGAAAAAATAAATAAGTAAACACTATTTTTCTGTTGTTTGTTTCGTTTATTATTGTCAAAACTGCTGAACTCATGTAGAAAACAAGAGTAATTCTAAAGATTTGTCATTTCGTAATCACATTATTGATATCTGCAAGAAGGCTTTTCGTAACCTCGGTTTTTTGATGCGACTAACTCGACTAAGTAGCAAAGGATACTTCACGAACATTTCAGATATTCGAGCTGTGGACGAGGTTCTCGTAAAGAGTCACCTCGGATGTAACGCGGTAATCCCGTCGTGGTGTCTTCACACACTCTCCATACTGGAGTGTGGTGGGGGCCAGATCAGAACATTGGTTTTTTTTGGCGGTGTATTAACGCGGTAATCTGGAGTCCACACGAACCTAAATACAAACTCATGTTGGAACGCATTCAAAACAAATTTGTTAGGCTCCTTTACTTAAAATTATATGGTGTGTATCCTGGATATCCTTTGCTGTATCCCATGCTCTTCGTACTAGTAATGGTTGGATATGACAAGCTCTCGGTGAGGCGGGAACTGGCCCTTGTTTCATATGTAGTTAGAGTAGTGAGAGGCGGGTTGTGCAACCCAGGGGCCCTGCACGCTGTGGCACTATACGTGCCGGATCGGCATGCGGAGCGCCGCCGCCAGCCGCCGCTGCTGGCCGTACCCGCCGCTGCTGGCCGTACCCGCCGCTGCTGGCCGTACCCGCCGCTGCTGGCCGTACCCGCCGCTGCTGGCCGTACCCGCCGCTGCTGGCCGTACCCGCCGCTGCTGGCCGTACCCGCCGCTGCTGGCCGTGCCCGTCGCTTGCTGGCCGCTCTCGTTAGTCTTATGCTAGAGATTTGCAACAAGCTCTTTGTTTTTCGAAATAGAAATAGTACTAAAAATTTAATTTAAAAATCTACTGTGCGGTGCGCTGACTTGTAAATATTTTGGGTTGTTTTCAAATAAAGTGTACCGTGTCACGAAAATTAGCAGTATACTTACTCGTAAATGTATGGCTAATTTTCATGACTCACCTGACAAAGTTAACGTTTCTTAATTTTACCTTAAGGATACACTTTATTTGTAAACAACCCTTTTGAGTTAATAACGTCCCCAGTTACTGTTCGCTAAACTGTCGCCAACTTAAAGCTTCGGTTGGATCAGAGGTCACCAATCCGCCTAATAACAAAGGCATGCCAAACAAATACGAGATCGATAGCTATAATTGCCAAATATATGTATCAAGTTTGAGTGGGCAGCCTACTCTCGACGACGCAACGGTCGAGAGCCATGTTCGGTGTACATTGCTGCGCGACACGCACTCTCCTCGATAATCATTGAGGTCGCATGAAACGTATGCGAAAATGCGAAAATAAGCGATGTAGAACGGGCTGTGCTATTTCAATAAAAACGTGCAGAGTAGGTCTAAGAGGGCTGGAGCAATGAGGCTGGATGCGTGCGCATGCCGAGACGCGGAGCGCGCGGCAGTCGACATGCGGCGAGCGCGGAGCGTGACGGGGCCCTTGCGGAGGGCCCACCCTGCCTCCGGGGCCACCTGGAACGTTCAGGTACACAAACACCGTTTCATGCCCTAATTATCTGTCAAAACCGCACTGAAAACCTAAAATCTCTCCTAGAGAAACCCACAGTTACCTAATGCCGCGAATGCAAACGTAGTTACTTTCAGAAAATCCTTTGTTGTCAAATAAATATTCGTAAATGAAATACATTTTTTAATCAATGTTTAACAAATTTATTGCGAAATCATTTAAGAATTGATTATTTATGAGTATACTTCGAAACGTGATAAATTACTGATGAAATAAAAGCTTAAACCTTACTGTTTGTTTGATATAGGTATAAAATTGGGTAGTTTAATTTACGAGTGCTGTGAAGGTATTTTGATAAGTTAGGGAAACAATTGTTATTAAAATTGTGATGCGACAATACCCGAAGCGATATAATAAAAGACATGCAACACAAAAAAATGTAAAGGATAGGTAGGTAGTTAACTAAATCCTTCAATACGAAAACCCTTACGAATGAACTTTATAGCTCATTAAGTTATTTGAGTGGCTCATTATGAAACCGAGACCGACTCAACAGTTGTCCTAAACTTGTTGCGCACGCAGTTCTTGAATACGTTAAGATATTATCATCGTCTGTAAGGATGAATGGAAATGCTGATGTTTTGTGTTCAATTCATGACGGTAATGGTCTGTGTAGTCTAAATATTTGCACTTTTGAACAGTAAAAGCTTAACTAAGTACTCCGGGTACGACTAAGTTCGCACTCAAGAGTAAATTGTTAGGTAACTACGAGATAAGGAATTGAACTGTTCATTTTTATTAAAACAAGAATCTCTTATTTATTTTGATGACCAAAATATAACCCTTAATTTATCATAAAAGGGTTAAAATCAGTCTTATGTCTAAGGGTTATGTAATGTTATTATTATTGTTTTGTTATGTTTGAAAACGATTCGGATGTGATTTTCCCATCTCCACTTATAATAAATCTCTAAATTAAAAAAAGAATCAGCCAGTTTGAAACTAAGCTTTGCGTGGTACGAATGTTCTCAGCATCCCATGAACGGAAAAATATGAAACATTTTATATAGGTACATTATTATTCTAGCTGCAACTTAGGATAGTTTTTATCCGACTGCGACAATTAATTAATTTTCCGAAATATACGACTTCATTTAATTTTTCATTTATTTTTATTAAAATCAAACGTTGCTCCAACTATCAGCTATAAGAAACGTCAAATTTTCGTCAAAATGGCGGAATTGCTTTGCCTTTCACTTATTAATAATTTAAATCCAGTCTACGATAGATCTTTACGATACACATGCCAAAAGTTAAACCATAAAAAAATATTCGATTGTGATATGAGAACTTATATGCGCAAATGTCGCATTATGGCGTAATTTCAAAAAATGTATTAACAAATTTGAACAATATAATTAACACGAATTTGTTTTTTTTGAATGGCAATGGCACGCGTTCTTTGCGCAATCTGCCAAAGTGCCTACGGCGCTACCACGAAAACCGACACTCGAAGTTCGTATAACTGCATCCCTGTCACTCGAGTATTGTTAGTGCGATAGAGAAAGAGATACCCGAATATTTTCGAATTCCGAAGTTCGTGGTTATAGATCAGGAATCGAAACTACACCCCGTAAGCCACGTCCGCTGCGCCATGTTTTCGTGGTTTTTAAACGTCAAACATGTTTTGCCAATCAAAACAAAAATCCTTTTTGTTTGCCGAACCTGACTGAAAACATGTTAGATGTTTAAAAACATGGAAAACATTGGTGCAGCGGACCCGGCTGTAGGTAGACACTAAATAAAATAATCATAATGTATTTTTCTCGAAAAAAGGATAATAGAGAAAAAATCAACGCAAGAGGTTAGGTATATGTATAGGTAATCACTAAGTTCCAAAGTTTTATGTTCTGGGGACCGATTTTAGACTTTCGAGCGCTCGAATCTTTCACTCGAAAACTGACAAAAATTACGAAATGCTCTTTCGAAATAGCGATAGAAAATTGAAAAGCGAGTGATATTGACCACTCGTATTCAATTCTATCGGTCGAAAGTTACTGCCTGCAATTTTACACAAAAATCGTGTTTACTTTTATTTAATTTTCGAGCGCTCGAAAGTCAAAAATCGGCCCCTGTCCCTTTTTCACAAAACGCACCTTCAAATGAAACGATTGTTTTTTACTATGACGCTCGAGGATCTTGACGTCACAGTCCCCGATCGTTTTCTCACTCTAACAATCGACATTAAAACGGTTTTGAGATATTTGAATGGGATTTTCGTCATCTTCTATTTATCTATACCTACATATAAATGCCCTGACTGACTCACCCACTCACTCATCAACGCACAGCCGAAACTACTGGGGCTAGAGAGTTGAAATTTACACCAGAACTACCTTTTACAACGTAGGCAACGGATAAGAAGAGATTTTTGGAAATTCTACCCCTAAAGGGGTCAAATAGGGGTGCAAAGTTTGTATGGGGGAAACTTTATTTTTTATAGCTAGAGACTTAAAATTTTGTATAAATATTACTTATTAGAATACGAATAAAACACTTTCAACGTTTAGGAAAATTCTGCCCCTAAGGGGGTAAACAAGGGGTGCAAATTTTGTACGGGGGAAACTTTATTATTTTAGCAAGAGACTCAATACGTTGTAGAAAGCTTACTTATTAGAATACAAATAAAGTACTGCCAGCGTTTTGGAAAATTCAGCCTCTTAGGGGGTTAAAAAGGGTTGCAAAGTTTGTATGAGCGAAACTTCTTTTTGAGATAGAAGCTTAAAAGTTTGTAGAAAGATTACTTATTACAATACAAATAAAAAAAACAGTGTTTTAGAAAATTCCACCCCTAAGGGTATGAAAAAGGGGTACAATGTTGGTAAAGGGGATTTTTTTGAGCTAGAATCTCAAACCTTTTTAAAAAGATCGCAAGCGACAAACCTTTTCTGAAAGATTACTTATCACAATACAAATAAAGAACTTTCAGCGTTTTGGAAAATTCCACCCCTAAGGGTGATTAAAACAGGTGAAAATTTGTATGGAGGGAACCTTTTTTTTGAGCTTGAGTCTTGAAATTGTGTAGAAAGATTATTTATTAGAATACAAATATATAGGTAAATTACTTTCAGTGGTTTGAAAATTTCCACCCGCTAAGAGGGGGATAAAGAGGTGCAATGTTTGTGTAGGAAACATTTTTTTTAGGTAGAAACTTAAAACTCTGTAGAAAGATTGAGTACCTACTTATTAAAATACAAAAAAAATACCTACTGCCAGCGTTTTGGAAAATTTCACCGTTAAGGGGTTAAATAAATAAAATAAAATAAAATAAAATAAAAATAAAATGCATTTATTTCGGACAACTTAAAAAGGATCCATAGGTTGTTAGTATGTACTAGAAGACTTATATAACTATGTTAGGCCTTAAACTTAAATGTAGGGAGGACCAGTGCCTCAGTAGGCAACCGTCCCATCTGTCGGCCACCACGTTCAGGAGACTGTGGCGGCTGGCGCGCACCCTGCGGAGCGTCGCGGCGCTGCGCTTGCGCAGTGTCGCGTGGAAACCGTCCACTTGAGCGTCCGCGAACATACCGGACGCACTACAGTGTCGCGGCAGCCGCAACAGTACCCTGAACGCATCATTGTATTGCACACGCATTGCATTGAGCGATCGCTGCGTGTATTTGCACCATAGGCTACAGGTATACAGCGATGTGCAGTACGCCTTAAACAATGTTAACTTAACCCGCACTGCACACCGGCTAAACCTGCGCGCTATCATATTAGCCCTAATCGCCAATGCTCTGCGTTCTCGCTCGATGTCCACATCGTCTCGTTGGTCGTCAGTCAACAAGTGTCCAAGATACTTAAAGGTAATCATAATCATAATCATAATCATATTTATTCATAATATTTCATATTACATGTCAAAATTTTAATCATAATTGTAAAAATAATAAATAATCATAAAAGTCAAAAAATAAAATTAAAGCATAGGTACAACGAATTGTATGTACATAATTGTACACATTACACAAATAAAGTGCGACCTATTGCGTACTAAAGTCGCTAAATCTATAGAAAGTGTGCTCGATAAGCCATAATTTGAGTCGTGATTTGAAGCTGGCCAGTGATGGTGCATCTGTGATATGTGCCGGTAATTGGTTGTACACCATTGGTCCCATGACATGTGTTAGTTTGCCAGACTTCGCCAGTCTATGTTTAACACCAACAAGTTTATTAGCGTTACGCAGGTTACGACCGTGTATCGAGTATTCGTCTAAATGACACCGCACGTATGTAGCCACCTGAAATATAACGATGGAAGGTAGCGTGAGTATCCCGAGGGACTGGAAGTAAGGTCTTGCAGAGACTCTTTGGCCTACCTGTGCAATCGCTCGTACGGCTCTCTTTTGAATGCGAAATACGCGCTCCCAGTCGGCGGCGCGGCCCCACAACTCTGTACCATATTGTAGAAGCGAGTGCACAGTGGCGAAATAGCATGAGCGTACTACATCTCTGGGCATTATCCTCGCCAAGCGTCGTAGGGCAAAGCAGACACTCCCCAGCTTTTTACTTAGTTTAGTGATGTGCGATTCCCACTTAAGCCCTCTGTCCAGCTCGAATCCCAGAAATGTAGTATTTTGCACTTGCTCTAATTTGGTGCCATCGACAAGAATCTCAAGGCTTCTCGGAACCTTACCTCCCAGATGGAAGTGGATGAAATGGGTCTTTTTTAAGTTAAGTACCAAGCCATTGTTCCGGAAGTATTGTGACACCTGATCTGCGACTTCATTCAAACGTTGCTCGAGCGTGTCGATGTCAGGTTCGCACACTACAGCAGCAACGTCGTCAGCGTACATATACACCTCTCCCGCCGGTGTCGCTTCTGGAAGGTCGTTGAGAAGCAGCGAGAAAAGTATATTCGACACTGACGATCCTTGTGCCACGCCCATTGCGGTTGACGTTGGAACTGACTTCACACTTCCTCTGGCGCCCACGACTACCTGTGATCTCCCATGCATCATATCCGATACGAGTGCGTGCGCTCCACCGTTGATGCCATAGTGACGAAGTTTGATAGCAAGCACGTCATGGTCGGCGACATCGAATGCCTTCGACAGGTCGCAGCATAACACCGCGACGTGCTGGCCCCGCTCGCGCCCGTCCAACACCCGTCGCACCACCTCGCGCGCTATCGCGGTTGTCGAGCGTCCCGCCCGGTAAGCATACTGCCGCGCGGACAGGGCGTCGGTTGCCGTCAGAAATTCCGTTATTCGCGTACTCAATCCATTTTCCATTACCTTTGCTACCGCTGGTATGATGGAGACGGGTCTGTAGCAATCGATGTCATCTCTTTTTCCCTTGCCCTTATATAATGGAGAAATCTTACTAATTTTTAGAGCGGAGGGGTATACTCCTTCAGAGATGCATCGATTGTACAAATCCGCCAGCACCGGTGATAGTGGAGCTGCAGCGAGATATAAAAGTTCCATCGAGACGCCGTACAGATCCTTCGATGGTTTGTGTGGGATGATTTTAGTAATTATGTGATATACCTCACTCGCGGAAAATTGACGGAAGCGTAAGCTACGATCTGCCGGAGCACGAGCGGCGCTCAGCGCAGCACGCACTAGCACCAAGTTGGCATTCGGCGCGCCGCACGCCGCGGCTGCGCGAGCGAAATGATGGTTCATCGCATTTGCTGCATCGTGCGTCGATTTGAACCTCGTCCCGTCCTTATCGATGACGATATCTGTGAAGTCAGCTAATGAGGTAGACATTTGCCCTCGTTCCTTATTTACGATTTGCCACATCGACTTACTCGCATTTTTACTATTTTCCATAATATTTTGATAATGGTCATACTTACTCATTCTGATGAGCTCACTATATTTTTTATGAGCTATTTCAATTATGCGCTTTACATGTTCATTATTCGGAAATTGATTGCCTATTTTTATCATGTCAAATACTAATAATTTAGAATTCATAATGTCATCTGATAGCCAGGAATTATTATTGCGATTACTTATATATTTTAAAGGAAAACAAATGTCAAACTTATTACTAATTACGGTTACTATGGACATGGCCATCGTGGCTGCCGTATGGCCGCGACGGTTCCATATTTCCTCCCAGTCGATGCTACACATGGTGTCAACAAAGCTAGCTCGGTTGGCGTGAGTGTTTGCGCGCGCCAGCCGCGTCGGCGCGTTTGGCGCGCGGCGCGGGAATACCGCCTCGCAGCGCACCGCGAGATGGTCGCCTACGTTTGTGGTCACTGAGGATGCACCCTCTTCACCTGCTGTCCGTTTAAAAGTATGGGTGGGACATATGATGGACACTTGCCGCCCGCCTTAAACACCATGTACTTAAAAAGGGGTGCAAGGTTCGTATGGGAAACACTTTTTTTTAGCTAGAGACTAGATAGATTGTAGAAAAAATACTTACCTATTACAATAAAAAAACCGAGTGTTTTATTTTTAATTTTTCCCTGAAAAGCATTCAAAGTTTGTATGGAGAGCAAGAAAATTTTAAAGTATGATATTTGTAACTGCGATCTTAGCCTGTTTAGACTACAAAACTTATTTCAGCGTTTTTTTAATTCATCGCCTAAGAAGGTTAAAGGGGGTTCGAACTTTGTATAGAGAGCAAGACATTTTTAAAGTAAGAAATTTGTAACTACGGTTTCAGACTGTTTACTATGAGGGTTCAGAGAGGGTTCTTAGTTTGTATAGAGAGCAAGAGATTTTGAAAGTAAGAGATTTGTAACTTCGGTTTTAGATTGTTTTCTAAAAGTCTAGGTAGAAAATTAATTTCAATGTTTTTTTTTTAATTCATTCCTTCAACAAACATTTAGACGATAACATGTTATACGCGGACGAAGTCGCGGGCAACAGCTAGTCCCTAATAATATCGTTGACTTAATTCCATTCCAAAGGGCATGCTTTTTCGGATCACGTCCCAAACAAATTATCATTTGGCAAAGAAAGTTTATTCTAGGAAAGGGGGAATTTCGCGCGAATGGAAATCCAATTTATAAAAGTGTGTTTCAAAAAAGTTTCTTAAAATATCACGCCGTTAGCCTGCGAATGTCAAATGACGTTTTGTATGGAAATCGAACCACTTAGGTGACCAATTTCAGAGTGGGTTCAGATAGGTTCTAACTGGCCATTAAATTTGCTCACCCTGTAAAAATCGATCAAGACTAGTGGCACCCCCGTTTCTTAACGGGACTCTTTTGGCCTAACTGGATAGTAATAATGATGGTAACTAGATGGACTAAGATTAATTTCTGAAAATTATTTCAGGAAAAACTAAAGATTAAGGGATTAAGGGTTTATTTACAAAAAATTAAAGTACCTATCGCGTATAACACTATCACGTTCTGACTAGTTTTCCCGGCCTACGCCTCTATGAATATTTTATTAACATCTAAAACGTTTTCATTCGAATTTAGAATAAATTTTCAATAAGCGCCGGAAACGCGAGATATTATTGCGAATGTAAGAATGATATTACAGAGCTTGTCTGAGAATTACATTACTATTCAGGCCGGGAAAATAGGGATTGCCGGTAGATATATATATTTCGCAGTGGAATAGTATAATCCGCCTTTTTACAAAACGGCGCAGTTTTGTAAATTACATTACAGCTAGCTGTTTTAAAAACAGCGCTGTTTTGTAATACGGCGGGTTGATGGTTAGCGGGATTGTGATTACGATACGTTCTACAATATAGCGGCATTCTGCCATATTACGTTACAGCTAGCTGTTATACAATTTAGCGGCTATCCACCGTATTACATTACAGCTAGCTGTTTTACAAAACAGGGCCTTTTTGTACTCATATAGGAGGAGTGTTAGGCAGAACTTAGACCCTAAAACATGTTCGGTTGTGGCGCTTCGCCGCCCGCTACCCCCGCACGCTCACTTAGCTCGCTCGGCTCGCGCGTTGTAGGGTCGCAGTTCTGCCTAACACTCCTCCTTGCTTCCCTCGTCGTCGTACCTGACGGAGGCCTTTGACAATCCAGCGGATTTTCATTCAGCGGTATTCAATCCGCCTGCTCGTAAACCCGCCCTATTACAAAACAGCGCTGTTTTGTAAAACAGCAGGCTGTAATGTAAAACGGCGGATTATACTATATGCCTGCGACATATATATAAAATAGGATAGGAATACGAGGCATTTCACACCGAGTTATTTAAATTACTTATTTCAAACATGCAATGAAATAAAATAAAAACTCCAAGCCATATTTTCTAAATGGTAACGCCATGACGTTTTATCACAAATTGATATTGAAATAAGTTTGTGTCAAAATTTCAGTTTTTGTACAAGCTTTTATTGCTGACTGTACTTCTCTGTATACTGTCTTCAACTACTCATTGAGACGATTCTAACGAGTCCAAACTCAAAAGGGTTACGTCGGTTAAGTACTGAATTCCCATGACCACTTTCTGTCTCCATCATCAGATCATCTCGATGGTATAATCAGTATCAAAATAATGTGAGTGCCGTATTGCTTCGGGGCAGTCTATCGTCCTACACTACCAAAACGTAATATATCTAGAATATCAGTAACATTAAAATTGAACCTTAAGACTATGGCGATACCGTTTGTTTTTCAACATGAATGTTGTAGTAGCACGTGCTTACTCAGTAGCTAGCGGCTATGCGATAATAGAGACAATGGGCATTGTTTGAAAGATTGGGGCTCGGAGCGAAAAATTCACCTCAGAAGATCCAGACTATACCATAATATTGAATTGTCATCTAAACTATACCTTTACACAACATTTCAACTCAATCGATTGAAGATATCTGCTTCAAGATTGAGTTGTAAGATTCCACCCGAACAAACATAGTTAGTAGTACTATCGGCCTCATAAGTTGCTGAACACCTAAGTACCTTGTCGTTTTCACTCGTTTGACAACTTCATGTGGCAGTTTAACATGACGTTTAATGCGACAAGGCACAAATGCTGAGGCTGTCCGTGCATACATTGCAAGTTAATAGGTAGGTAGCTTGTAACAAAAGAATGTCACTTTGCAATTTTATATGAAATTCCACTAAGGATGTTTATTGGACAATACAAGAAAGAGCAAATTACCGATTAGGTACGAATTTAGGTACGAATTCCATTATTTTTATTAGGCATTGATTTTTCAGGTGGTCCGCGGCAAAATGAGCTCGCAATGTCTCTGGCACGCGTGCCGCGCGCTGTCTGCGGGGCTGCTGCTGATGCTGCTGGGGGCTGCCATGGCCGTTATAGGTGAGATCAGACAACATCTTATAAGCCAAAATGAGCTCGCAATGTCTCTGGCACGCGTGCCGCTCGCTGTCTGCGGGGCTGCTGCTGATGCTGCTGGGGGCTGCCATGGCCGTTATAGGTGAGATCAGACAACATCTTATAAGCCAAAATGAGCTCGCAATGTCTCTGGCACGCGTGCCGCGCGCTGTCTGCGGGGCTGCTGCTGATGCTGCTGGGGGCTGCCAAGGCCGTTATAGGTGAGATCAGACAACATCTTATAAGCCAAAATGAGCTCGCAATGTCTCTGGCACGCGTGCCGCGCGCTGTCTGCGGGGCTGCTGCTGATGCTGCTGGGGGCTGCCATGGCCGGTATAGTGAGATCAGACAACATTTATAAGCCAAAATGAGCTCGCAATGTCTCTGGCACGCGTGCCGCGCGCTGTCTGCGGGGCTGCTGCTGATGCTGCTGGGGGCTGCCAAGGCCGTTATAGATGAGATCAGACAACATCTTATAAGCCAAAATGAGCTCGCAATGTCTCTGGCACGCGTGCCGCGCGCTGTCTGCGGGGCTGCTGCTGATGCTGCTGGGGGCTGCCAAGGCCGTTATAGGTGAGATCAGACAACATCTTATAAGCCAAAATGAGCTCGCAATGTCTCTGGCACGCGTGCCGCGCGCTGTCTGCGGGGCTGCTGCTGATGCTGCTGGGGGCTGCCATGGCCGTTATAGGTGAGATCAGACAACATCTTATAAGCCAAAATGAGCTCGCAATGTCTCTGGCACGCGTGCCGCGCGCTGTCTGCGGGGCTGCTGCTGATGCTGCTGGGGGCTGCCATGGCCGTTATAGGTGAGATCAGACAACATCTTATAAGCCAAAATGAGCTCGCAATGTCTCTGGCACGTGTGCCGCGCGCTGTCTGCGGGGCTGCTGCTGATGCTGCTGGGAGCTGCCATGGCCGTTATAGGTGAGATCAGACAACATCTTATAAGCCAAAATGAGCTCGCAATGCCTCTGGCACGCGTGCCGCGCGCTGTCTGCGGGGCTGCTGCTGATGCTGCTGGGGGCTGCCAAGGCCGTTATAGGTGAGATCAGACAACATCTTATAAGCCAAAATGAGCTCGCAATGTCTCTGGCACGCGTGCCGCGCGCTGTCTGCGGGGCTGCTGCTGATGCTGCTGGGGGCTGCCAAGGCCGTTATAGGTGAGATCAGACAACATCTTATAAGCCAAAATAAGCTCGCAATGTCTCTGGCACGCGTGCCGCGCGCTGTCTGTGGGGCTGCTGCTGATGCTGCTGGGGGCTGCCATTGCCGTTATAGGTGAGATCAGACAACATCTTATAAGCCAAAATGAGCTCGCAATGTCTCTGGCACGTGTGCCGCGCGCTGTCTGCGGGGCTGCTGCTGATGCTGCTGGGAGCTGCCATGGCCGTTATAGGTGAGATCAGACAACATCTTATAAGCCAAAATGAGCTCGCAATGTCTCTGGCACGTGTGCCGCGCGCTGTCTGCGGGGCTGCTGCTGATGCTGCTGGGAGCTGCCATGGCCGTTATAGGTGAGATCAGACAACATCTTATAAGCCAAAATGAGCTCGCAATGCCTCTGGCACGCGTGCCGCGCGCTGTCTGTGGGGCTGCTGCTGATGCTGCTGGGGGCTGCCATTGCCGTTATAGGTGAGATCAGACAACATCTTATAAGCCAAAATGAGCTCGCAATGTCTCTGGCACGTGTGCCGCGCGCTGTCTGCGGGGCTGCTGCTGATGCTGCTGGGAGCTGCCATGGCCGTTATAGGTGAGATCAGACAACATCTTATAAGCCAAAATGAGCTCGCAATGTCTCTGGCACGCGTGTGCCGCGCGCTGTCTGCGGGGCTGCTGCTGATGCTGCTGGGGGCTGCCATGGCCGGCATTGGTGAGATCAGACAACATCTTATAAGCCAAAATGAGCTCGCAATGTCTCTGGCACGCGTGCCGCGCGCTGTCTGCGGGGCTGCTGCTGATGCTGCTGGGGGCTGCCATGGCCGGTATAGGTGAGATCAGACAACATCTTATAAGCCAAAATGAGCTCGCAATGTCTCTGGCACGCGTACCGCGCGCTGTCTGCGGGGCTGCTGCTGATGCTGCTGGGGGCTGCCATGACCGTTATAGGGTGAGATCAGACAACATCTTATAAGCCAAAATTAGTCATGTCTTTATTTATGATATTTGTCACATTTTGCCTGGCCTAGTATAACTGACGGCCCTGTACTTGCGAGACACCATCAATTTTTTCACGCACCGCATGGCTATCACAGCACAACCCGCGAGCTGTGTCGCAATAGGGGTGAAGACTCAAAATTTATTATTACTCCAAAAGAAAGAAGGAAAAAAAAATATGCCTGGTGACAAAAATCCCATTAAGATATCTCAAAAAATTACGAAGGTACAACCGTTTTAATATTGCTTGTTAGAGAGAGAAAACGGTAGGGGATCGGGTAATCACGAACGAGCGTAAATGACAATCGTTTCATATGAAAAGAGACAGAATATACCCCCACTGAAAACTTTGAACACTTATAACTTTGTGATTATTTGATCCCCTGCTTTACTTTTTTCTCTATTTGACAATATTTTCGAGAAAATTCATCATTATTGGTTATTTTATTTGATGTTTACACCCCTATTGTGGCGAAATAGACTCTCTCTAGTTAGAACGCTTAGAAAGAGACGGGTAGTCTATGTAGCCGTGACACAGCACAGAGAAGACTTATTTTGTTCCCACTAGATATGTCCCTTAGAGCCCTTATGCCAACAAATTAAGGTTTCAATACACATTTTTTGCACTTGACTGTACAGTATTGTTTGTACTTCACATGTTTTTAGTTTTCCGTACCAAAATTGGTCCAACGGAACACATATTTTACCTACTCTTGACGCGTCATGCATATCACCTGAAGCACCAGTATGTTATTGCTAATAAGCGGGTCATGCTAGGTTTGCAGTTCTCTAATAGGCGCGGTTCATCAAGGGCCTCAATTTGCAACCAAAGGCGATTTAAATTTGATAGTAACTAATTTATTGTCAATATCAGCGCTTCCCTCCCCGCAATAATTAAGACGGTGTACAGTGGGTATACATGTAGAATTTAAATTCGTCAAAAGAAAATTATTCATTGTAAGTTGATTGTTTTTAAATTCGCCAATGTTGTGTCGTCCTTATATACCTTCATATGTCAATTCATGTGTTGTTTAATCTAACATTTACCTAAATAATTATCACAGTGCCGGCAGCCTATGGTTTACTTAAATAATTAAATACTTGCTAAATCAGCGCCCGTCCCACATGCCTCCCAGCTTCACGGAGATATAATTGACAATAATACGAGTATATGTATAAAACCTCACATTCACAAATTAGATAGACAACCGGAATGGTAACACTCGCCGTCCCTCGGGTGACGGGGGGGGGCATCCTGCCAGTGAGCGTCCGGCGCTGACACTTCCGGCTTGCAGCTTCCGGCCTGTATGATGGCTGCACACAGCCGCACGTGGGAGCGTTTTAATTAGTAATGTGTCGTGGAACGAGGCTGTTATGGCATGTTGCGAGTGCGAATGTAGGTTTCGTAACAGTTTTATAAAGACTCGTTTAGTTCAGTAAACGGACTGTTGTAAATATAAGTAGTTCACAGAGTGAAAACCAAATTGTTGCTTTACTTCTGCTTCGTTTCTGAAAATCAAACTAAGTAGTAAGTAGTAATATTATTTATTGCACCGCAACATAAGAATAACATGATACAGGAATAGATTAAATAAGTAATGGTAACAACAGGCGGTCTTATCGCTTTAGAGCGATCTCTTCCAGACAACCTTTGGGGTAGATTGCTGTTTAATCATTTTTTTAACACACTTGCTCGTAATGTGCTATCAGAATCCAGGATATTAAACACGCATGTTTTATAAATTTATAACATTACCGCACTCGTGTTTTATATATTTTTATATCCCGATTAAGATACTTAGTTCTTTTATGTTTATAACCGGCAGCAAGGCGTTATATGAACACGTTCCATTCTTAAATTAACCGGGTTATACAGATTTAATTTTTATCTCAGCAAAAGGGCTCTTAAACCGCTAAATTTGAATAAATATTATGGGACAATCTTACACAAATCAAATTAGCCCCTTAGTAAGCTCAATAAACATTCGTTATGGATACTAGACGACGATATATATAATATATATAAATACTTAAACACGTAGAAAACATCCAAGACTCAGAAACAAATATTCATGCCCATCAGGCCATCACACAAATATTTGCCCTTACCGGGATTTGAACCCAGGGCCGTGATCTTCGTAGGCTACCCACTAGGCTAAACCGGTAGTCCGATTAAAATCTCTCTCTTATATTTAGCAGCTTTACGTAACTCATCCTTTGGAAAGTTTTTTTTCTTCGCTAGGATATGGAAAAGCGTCGTATGATATCAATCATACGACAAAAGTCTGATATGTTGATCATTATACCCGAGCCGAGTATCAACTCAAGATCATTACGTCATTACACTCTCGGCTCTCTTATGACGCTTGCTTTTGGCTGGCTCTCTCTGCTCCACCTCGGCTCGGGTATAATGATCAACATATCAGACTTTTGTCACATTAAACTATTTATTATTGCAGTATAAAATAATGTGTTGCAGGGTACTACGCCGACACGTTGTCTGTAGACCAGGAGATCCGCGGCAACGCCACCATCTCCGTGAAGGATGAGGCGCGTGGCTTCCACCTCAACAACCTCTCGTACGCCGGGCCCATCGTCATGGGCTTTGGGGGTCAGTATCTGATTACATTTTGCATGTACTTATCCAGTTAGTAAAACAATTAACAAATTAAGAAATAGAGGCTCCCTCTATTAGTGTAGTGGAATATTAGGAAGTATCAGCTTGGTTTGTCATACATATGTAAATAAATGGGCACATTTTTTTTGAAATGGCGATTTATAAAAGACAAGCTGTTGCCCGCGACGTCCGCGTGTAACATGTTATCGTCTAAATGTTTGTTTAAGGAATGAATTAAAAAAAAACATTGAAATTAGTTTTGTCCCTAGTCTTTTTTTAGTAAACAATCTAAAACCGAAGTTACCAATCTCTTACTTTAAAAATGTCTTGCTCTATATACAAACTTAGAACCCGCTTTGAACCCTCATAGTAAACAGTCTGAAACCGTAGTTACAAATTTCTTACTCCTTTTAACCTTAGGCGATGAATTAAAAAAAAAACGCTGAAATAAGTTTTGTAGTATTTTAGCATGTTTGTTTTGTCTAAAACCGAAGTTACAAATCCCTTACTTTAAAAATGTATTGCTCTCCATACAAATTTTGAACGCCCTTATAATCCCCGTTAGGGGATGAATTAAAAAAAACGTTGAAATAATTTTGGTAGTCTAAACAGCCTAAGATCGAAGTAACAAATCTCATATCTTTAAAATTTTCTTGCTCTCCATACAAACTTTGAACCCCCTATTAACGCTTTTCAGGGAAAAATAAAAAATAAAACAATAAGTTTCTTGTTATTGTAATAGGTAAGTATTTTTTCTGCAAACTATCAAGTCTCTAGCTAAAAAAAAGTGTTTCCCATACGAACCTTGCACCCCTTTTTAACCCCTTTAGGGGTGGAAAAGTACTTAAACTTTCTACAGAGTTTTAAGTTTCTACCTAAAAAAAGTTTCCCCCATACAAACATTGCACCCCTTTATCCCCCTCTTAGCGGGTGCAACTTTCCAAACCACTGAAAGTAATTTACCTATATTTGTATTCTAATAAATAATCTTTCTAAACAATTTCAAGTCTCTAACTCAAAAAAAAAAGTTCCCTCCATACAAATGTTCACCCCTTTTTATTAGGGGTGGAATTTTCCAAAACGCAGAAAGTACTTTATTTGTATTGTAATAAGTAATCTTTCAAAAAAGTTTTATGTCGCTGGCTAAAAAAAAATATTTTCTCAATACAAACGTTGCACCCCCTTATACACCCCTTAGGGGTGGAATTTTCTGAAACGCTGAAAGTATTTCGTGTTAATTTTATTATGTAATCTTCCTACAAAGTTTTGAGATTCTAGCTCAAAAAAATCTCCTTTACCAACATTGCACACCTTTTTCATCCCCTTAGGGGTGGAATTTTCCAAAACGCTAAAAATACTTTATTTGTATCGTAATAAGTAATCTTTCTAAAAACTTTTAAGCTTCTATCTCAAAAAGGAGTTTCCCTCATACAAATTTTGCAACCCTTTTTAACACCCTTAGGGGTGGAATTTTTCAAAACGCTGAAAGTACTTTATTTGTATTCTAATAAGTAAACTTTCTACAAAGTTTTAAGTCTCTTGCTAAAAATATTAAGTTTCACCCATACAAAATTTGCACCCCTTTTTAACCCTCTTAGGGGCAGAATTTTCGTAAACGTTGATAATAATTTATTTGTATTCTAATAAGTAATCTTGATACAAAATTTAAAGTCTTAGGCTTATAAAATAAACTTTCGCCCATACAAACTTTGTACCCCTATTTAACCCCTTTAGGGGTAGAATTTCCAAAAATACCTTCTTAGCCGTTGCCTGCGTTGTAAAATGTAGTTGTGGTGTAAATTTCAACGCTCTAGCCCCAGTAGTTTCGGCTGTGCGTTGATGAGTGAGTGAGTGAGTCAGGACATAAGTAGGCATTTATATTTTTGTTTCCATAATAAAGTTAATTAGTATACTTTTTGCTGCCAATCCGTACAGTTATTTTTCCTTTGGGTATCTATTTCTTCACATGACTCATCTTTAATATATAGATTACTCTTTCCGCTTGTCTTCCAAATAGGGGAGTAGACTCAAAATGTATTATTACTTCAAAAAAAAGAAGAAACGAAAAACCATTAAAATATCTCAAAAAATTACGAAGCTACTACCGTTTTAATATCGCTTGTTAGAGTGAGAAAACGATCGGGGACCGTGACGTCACGATCCTCGAGCGTCATAGTAATGGTCGCACCACACTTGGGGGTTCGTGTTCGCGTTGCGTCGTTGCCTCTTTTGCCGTAGGAAGGAAAAAGATGCAACACAAATATTTGGGCATACACCCCCAAGTGTGGTGCGACCATAAAAAACAATAGTTTCATATGAAGGTGCGTTTTGTGGAAAAGGGACAGAACATACCCTCTCTTAAAACTTTGGACACGTCTTATAACTTATTGATTACCTATAAAACCTCTTGCGTTTTTTTTTCTCCATTTGACTTCATTTTAAGTCCTTTTTCGAGAAAATACAACTATATGATTATTTTGGTGTCTACACTCCTATTTTCGATCTATCCGACATCCGTATTTTCTTTTAAACTACGAACTTCAGAATTCGAAAATATTCGGGTATCTCTATCTCTATCGCACTAACATTACTCGAGTGAGAGGAATGCAGATATACGAACTTTGAGTTTCAGTTTTCATGGCTTGGCTGAATGCGCAAAGAGCGCGCACGCGTGCCATTCAAAAATAAACAAATTTGTGTTACGTATATTGTTCGAATTTGTTGATACATTTATTGAAATTACGCCTTAATACGACATTTGCGCATATAAGTTTTCATATCAGAATCGATTCATTTCTTATGATTTAATTCTTGGTGTGTCACGTGAAGGTCTATCGTAGACGGGATTTAAATTATTAATAGGTGAAATTAAGGAAAAGCAATTCCGCCATTTTGACGTTCATAAAGCTGACAGATGTGGCGGCGATCTCCCTCAAGAAAAAGAAATTAAATATTCAATGAGGTCAAATGTTTCGAAAAATGTATTAATTGTCGCAGTCGGATAAAAACTATCCTAAGTCGCAGTCAGGATAACAATCTACCGATAAAAAATGTTTCATGTTCTTCCGTTCATGGGAAGCTGAGATCATTCGTGACAAAAAAAGTTTGAAATGTTACTGGCTGATTCTTTTTTAATTTAGAGATTTATTATATTGGACCAACACCGGCTGATGATAATTGAACGAGAGAAGTTCTTCACTGCATTTCTCAACTGACTCTCGTGAACTTTTGTGAGCAGGTTAAATAATAATTTAGTTTCAAAAAGAAAAAATATGTATATATTTATTACAAATTCTCATTGATTATAACATACGATAGGTACATAAAAATATAAAAATAAACCGCCCCTGGTTGCCTCCGGTATATACAGGGTGGAAAGATAAGTCGGGCCCTGGAGGGAAACTACCTTAAATCCTTAAGCTGGCTCATTTTACTTAAAGGAGACATTCCTTTATTTTTAAAAGGAAACAAAACTGCATTCAAACATTTTCAAAAAAGCCCTACACACGGCCTGGAATCGAACCCGGTCGAATCTGTCTAAAAATCTGAGTTGGTTTTTTTGTGTAAATTTATAGTTCTAGGTGTAAAAAACTATTGTTGCTCAGGAACTCTGTATCTGCAATCACAGGAAAATGCTGAATTTCATAGTTTAATGTACGGAAATTGACCTCCCCATACTAACCCGCTGAGTATGTCTGTATGTAAGTATGGGGAGATGTGACTTCTGAAACTAGACGAAATTGGTAAATTCGTAGTTTTATTTATTTATTTTCATTATTTACACCAATCTTCAAAACTGTAATAAAATATAATTGCCATACTTAGGTACCCATAGTAGGTAGGAGATCCATTTCCGTATTTAAACTGTGAAATTAGGCATTTTCCTGTGATTGTAGATACAGGGTTCCTTTGCAACAAGTGTTCCATACATCCAGAACTATTTATTTACGCAAAAAAACGAACTCAGATTTTTAGACCGATTCGACCGGGTTCAATGCCCGGCCGTGTGTGAGGCTTTTATGAAAATGCTTGAACGCAGTTTTGTTTCTTTTTAAAAATAAAGGAATGTCTCCTTTAAATAAAATGAGCCAGCTTAAGGATTTAAGGTAGTTTCCCTCCAGGGCCCGACTTATCTTACCAACCTGTATACACGGTGTTCACGGGAATTTCCGTTACCTTCGGCATATTGCAGAGTACATTCACAGAAACAAATTAGCATAATTATTTCTTGAAAGAAAAAACGGAAACATATTTTTTTTCCATTTTTGTACAAATTTTTGTGTAATATCGAACGAACTCACTTTGTAAACCTTCTTGTAGTGTATAGGAACCTTAAACAATTTTAAAAACTTTTATGACGTCACAGTTAAGAGCCATTTACACTGGTTAAATCTGCAAAACGGATAAAATTAAACATTGAATATCTTGATAACAGTAAGAGTTCAGATACTACTGTCTTGGAGCAATTAACTTTATTTGATCTAAACTATGCCCCCTTGCAATTAACGGAAATTGCCAAAAACACGTAGTATGTACATACATATATAGACAGGCTCGCGAATTCTAGAGCTCCCAGAACCACTCGTGATAAAATGTCTACCGTCAAACTTTGTATCACTTGCATTACTTAACCCATTCCGCCCTAATCACGACACATATGCTTCAGAGCGCTACGTGCTATTTTCGCAACATATCGACATTAAGCGGCTACGGGCTACGGCGTAGCGCTACGAGCGACTAATACATTGGTCCTGATATGTAACCCGACCATCGGGTGCCTACGTCGTAGGCGCTCTCCGCTACATACGAGAAAAAAACCGGTCAAGTACGAGTCTGTACAAACTTTCATACACCATACCCGTCATGTCAGGACCCCATTCTTTCTTGAACGATCTTAAACAGGCCCCGTAGCATGGATGGCGTTATCACGCGATAAGTGACAGGATAAGAGCGTCGTTTCGTTCTATCGAACGGTGTCAGCCAGGGACGGATGCTCTACCTTGTCACTTATCGCGTGATAAGGCCATTCATGCTACGGGGCCAGCTCATAGTAGAAGTTACCGTTGCACAGCGCCATCTGCATTTTTGTACTAACAACTTACAACCTAGTATGTTTGTTTATCAGCGATAGCTTTTTATCACGTGTACTGATTTCGATTATTTATTTTTTATTTAAAAGAAGGGATTTTAAAGATAATCTAATAGCAATTTGAAGACATAAAATTACATACAAAAGTAAGTAAATTACAAATGTAATTAAGAAATTATTTTTGATAAATAAAAACAAAATACGCTATATAGAAATATCGTTTTATTTTTCCTGTATTATTTATGTTACTTTTAATCATATGTAATTATTTCAGAATTTTTGCTTGGTAAACTTCGGAGATAAGGGGGTTGAAGAAGTTTTAATCGATTTTAAATTGACACTCCTCTCGTGTCATACGCCACACGTTAAAAACTTTTGATGACTCGCCTGTCGTGCCATCCGCGCTGAATCGGTTAAGGGTTGTTTTCAAAAAAAGTGTACCCTGGTTAAGGTAAAATTAAGAAACATTAACTTTGTCAGGTGAGTCACGAAAATTAGCTGTATAAATGTATGGCAAATTTTCGTGACTCACCTGAAAAAGTTAACGTTTCTTAATTTTACCTTAACTAGGGTACACTTTTTTTGAAAACAACCCTTAAGTAGTTCCTGAGATATTTAACGATGTGACAGACGGACGGAGGGACATACGGACAGACAGACAGAGTCGCACCATAAGGGTTCCTTTTTAGGGTTCCGTAGCCAAATGGCAAAAAACGGAACCCGATTATAGATTCGTCATGTCTGTCTGTCTGTCTGTCTGGCCGTCCGTATGTCACATCACAGCCACTTTTTTCCGAAACTATAAGAGCTATACTATTGAAACTTAGTAAGTAGATGTATTATGTAAACCGCATTAAAGTTTTCACACAAAAATAGAAAAAAAAACAATAAATTTTGGGGTTCCCCATACTTAGAACTGGAACTGATTTTTTTAATCAATCCCATACGTGTGGAGTATTTATGGATAGGTCCTCAAAAATGATATTGAGGTTTCTAACATCATTTTATTCTAAACTGAATAGTTTGCGCGAGAGACACTTCCAAAGTGGTAAAATGTGTCCCCCCCCCCCCTGTAACTTCTAAAATAAGAGGATGATAAAACTAAAAAAAATATATGATGTACATTACCATGCAAACTTCCAACGAAAATTGGTTTGAACGAGATCTAGTTAGAAGTTTTTTTTAATACGTCATAAATCGTAAAAAGCAATTTATTTAACGGAACCCTTCATGTGCGAGTCCCTCGCACTTGGCCGCTTTTTACCTTTTTGGTACGGAACCCTAAAAACCACGGGATCGGCTCCGAGCGTAGCGCATAGCGATTCTTGTCACTAAATGTTACAAAGATGCTACAAGCCGTAGCCCGTAGCGCGTGCTACGCCAAAACATTAGTTCATAGTTGCTCGGCAATCAAAGTAGTGTGGTACGGTACACACATGTATCTCCATTTTTTGACATATGTATTCTGTAATTTGATGGCCACAGTGATTATTTATTTCCTCACTAATTTAACGAAATACATATCACAACTACATATAAAAACTTACCCGAATCAACATTGGTAGCTAAATTATTTAATAAAACTATTGTCTTCACATTCAGTGCCAACCGTTTCATAGCATAGTTTGGACCACTTCTGGTGTCTTAGAATAAATTATATTATTATTATTTGAATGTTTTTTCCATATCTCGGACCTTTGGTAGGGCCGAAGCCAACGGCGCAGAGGCCCTTTAAAACAAAAATAATCTAACGCGAGGGATACACCTAGCGGATACCATCTCCGAGCGCACAAAATGATACAAGCAGTGGTGGTCCCCGCCAGGTGCAAAGACTATTGCAGTGCAACACTGTGCTACGATGGAAACTAAGGTCATGGGCTATTGGGTTGAATGGTGGGTGGTCTGGAAAATGGGTTATGGAAGGAGACTAGCGGACACCTGCCGTGACAATCAATCTCAAAATTATGAAAAGGCAGGCGGTGACTCGCCAACTCGCTAAGTGGGCCACTCAAAAAAGTCGCACGCCCAGTGCGACAATTGAGCAACACGTCTGAGCGGCTGTGAGGTTGTCGAGAAGTGAGTCTGTGCGGTAGCCAGATCCCGGTAATCCGTTCAGCAGACCACCGGCGTTATAACATTTTATACTTCCAACCTGGAGCATAGGTCTCTTGCGACTCCACTCTGGCCGGTCGCCTCCAAGCAGAGCGCCCTCGCTTTGTGGTTTCCTGGAACTGAAAGTTAATGTTGGCGGCAGGTTTCATAGTAGTAGCGGCATGCGTGATGACCTTCGAAGCGCGTGACAGTGCGGCGAAGGTGACACCGGCGCGGCCGCAAGCGCTGCCACGGCCCGCGCCGCGCCGTGGCCCATGTGCGCCCGCGCGGCTCGATCAGCTCGGGGTCTACCGCTTGCCCCATGTATTACCACTGCCGCACTCGCTGCCGCTAGCGCCGGTCTTCAGGCATCGCCCGCCGCATGCACCTAGGTACCGAACGTTCAATAAAACACGGTATCATTGAAATTATTGGAAATTATTTGCAAGATACAATTTGAACCTCCTGATATGAGCATAGTCTATCGACTTCTGAAAACAGGAAGCAGGATAATTTCTACTGTTACTGCGTATTAAATTTGTGGAACTTGAACTCTTTTTACATTTTTTTACTTTACATATTGGTAAGGTTTACTCAGTTCTAAGGAACAAATGGTAAGAACCCATCGGATCAAAGCTTTTCGTTTAGTTTCTAAATGATGGTTGCGGGTAAACTACGAAGAACATGTTTGGTTTGAACAAGACCTGATTTAGGTCATATGGACATTTAAGTAACGTTGAAAATCTTGAATTGCCGACGCAAAACGCGATGTAAAAAAAGTTAATAATCTAATACTATTCTCAAACATGTAAGTACCTACGTAATTTACAAACAGCCCTGCCTACAAGTAAAATTGCTACAGAAATCATTAAGAAACCCATTTTTTTTTGCTAATCCTATTGATGCTGGCAGTAATCATTCCCGTTCAATACCTCAATGTATTCTTAATCCAACAATAAGTATTGTACTAGCATATAAGCTCATTTAAGTCTCACTCAAGCAAACGTTTTTTCAACGCTTCGCTTGTTAAACAGCGATAGAGGCGGAGCTACGAGTATCTTATTAATGAATGAGATATACCTCAATAGTCTCATTACATTATTAATTAAATATATAGCTGCTTCCCTACTGCTCCTTTTAACACGCGTTAAAAAACTGCACATATCAGGGCTCAGCGAAGCTCTTGAGGGACTAGAAGATTACCAGATGAGTATACATAGAGGTCTTAGTTCCTCTCCTGCCCCGTACAACGTAGAGCATCATAGTAGGGTAGAGTGTATGTGGCACAGAACCGCTGAGAAAAAGGGGCGGGCCCGGTTTGGGTCGGCGCCGGACTTGCGGGTCGGCGGCGCGCGCGCGGTGTCCGTGGCGGCGCTGCGTCGCCCGCTGCGCCGCTACGCGCTGTCCGTCGACGAGCCCCCGCACTCCGCTGTCAGGTACATGTTTACGGCTCAGCCACAGTTTCGAGCTGTCCCACAAGCAGTCACGATTGGCAAATAAAGCCTACTATTTAGCCTTTAGGCTGCTGAAAAGCCCCAGTATCATAAAAAAACGAGTGGCAGTGGCTGCGTCAGTCGTGCGCCATTCCTGGGAGGCACTTAGGTTCCTACCTCCCGATTGAGACACACGGCAACTGCTGCCGCCTTCGAAGTCGTGGCTGAGCCCTTAGATCAGTGTTTTTTTCAACTTGTGTGTCGTGTCTCCTTTTCACGAAACCTTTTTCTTAGTTAAGGTCACACTGCCGCGGCACGTCCTGCGACCGCAATGAACGTACCTGTAACGCACCATCGCGCAAACTCGATATTTTGATAAAACTAAAAGGGTTGCAAAATATTTCTCCATAGGGAGTCACGCTATTAATAAGTTGAAATACACTTACTAGGCCAGTCATATTTGACCAGTAAATCGCAAGCTAACGGCTAGTTCTGCTTTTTAACCGACTTTAAAAAAAGGAGGATGTTCTCAATTCGGATGTATTTTTTTTTATTTTTTTTTTTTAATGTTTGTTACCTCAGAACTCCGTCATTTATGAACCGATTCATACAATTCTTTTTGTAGTTGAAAGTATATGCTTCCAGATTGGTCCCTGTACGGTCTGTACAAAAGTGTGCATTCCGCCCGTCAGCATTTTACTTCACGTAGCATATATTTTATTCCTTTAAGTTAGTACATGTCCGACCGCCACGGAGTGTATTCACATCAATTGTATCATTTTATTACGTTATCAAATAAATCATAATTACGGTGGAAAACTGCAGTGTTATCATTATCAATAATTATCAGCTATCATCTCAAGAGTGAACGGGACTGGCCCGTACATCTTTATGGTCCTTCGAACAATTTTGAATCAGTGCACAGTGAAAACAAATTCTGGGACACGCAACGTGACGACGCAACGTGACCAAGGGCTGTGACAATCGCATCAACGTGTATCATCATTATCAAGCAGTGTCTATGAAAATCAAGAATATTTATCAGCAGTGACTATCAAGATCAATCAATATATCAAGAACATCAATATCAAACTTGAAGCTTTTATCAACCAGTACTGGCTGTATTGTGTGAGAGTGAACCCCGTGCGATTGCGAATCGGTTAAGGCGGCCTCCCACAAGCGGGTCTCACCGTCTGATTGAGAAGGCGCATATATCCACGGAGAACACTTGAGCATGAAACAGCCAATATCTTCGAAAGATAGATAAGTTCTATTATTTGTTACGTTCTATTGTCAATCACATATCACCTATTATCATAACAACTTTTTCGCAAAATGACGAAAATTGAAGACATACTGAATACTCAAGGTCAACTTGCCATTGCTATCGAAAAGCTTTTACTAAATTTCAAAAAAGATGGAGCTGAACGTAAGACTCCACAAAATATCAAACGTCGATTGGACACTCTGGAACAATATTGGAGGGAGTTCCAAACGAATCATATCACTCTTTGCGAGTTTGACACGCAGGACTACGTGTATTTTGCAGAAAATCATTTCGAGAAGATATCAACTTACTGCAGCGAAGCTCGCAAACTTTTCCAACAATCACTGCCGACACATCAAGAAGCTAAACCCATTATCAAGCCTGCTACTTCTCAGTTCAACTTGAACATGGACTGGAACCAGGAACAAGTGCCGCAGACTTCGCTTACAGAAGTTGACCCTGCGGACAGCATCCGAAAAGAACAACAACCAGCATCGGACTCAACAATATCAAACCCAAAAATGATTGAACGAGGCAATCAAAGCAAATTGGAAGAAATGTACCGAAAACAGCAAAGCAACTTTAAAGCTTTTCAACGCGCTATCAACAATACCGAGTTAGAATTACTTACCGAACGGTGGGAATTCGAAGATGCTCTACGTACGCTGCAGGCTCGTTGGTCTGTAGTCGACTCTTTACATTGGGAGATCGATAGTGAACAAATAAACGATAAACCCGAATATGAAACAACATACAACCGATGTGAACAAAAATATAACGAAATCAAGAAAAGTATCAATATCAAAATGTGGGATTCATCGCATCGAGAAAAATCAACTCCTGCTATTGAAATACCCATCTTCAATGGCAATTATCACCAGTGGATGTCATTTAAGGACTTGTTCACCGAAACCATACATAAGAACAATTCCATATCAAATGCGCAAAAAATGCAATTCTTAAAAAGCAAGGTCAAAGGAGAAGCGGAGAAACTTATACAGCATTTAAAGATCAGTACTGAAAATTATCAAGTGTGCTGGGAAATTTTGAATCACCGCTACAACAACACTAAATTAATATTTAGTTCCCACGTCAATATCCTTCTCGGATTACCTATCATGCAACATCAATCGGCTGCATCAATAAAGAGACTACACGACAACACTAAAGAATGCCTTCACGCCATACAAAATTTGGGCGTGGATATATCTACTTGGGACCCCTTAGTAGTACATTTATTAGCACAGAAATTGGACACCGATTCTCATAACGACTATATTGAACATTTAGCGGACCCGAGGGAGCTACCCACACTGGCAGATTTTTTGTCATTTTTGGAAATGAAGTTTACGGCCCTGGAGTCGTCTCGTCGGAAACAAGAATCATCAAAACCGGCTCAACCATCAAACTACGAGAGAAGATTCAGCATTAACAAGCCTTCGTCATATCAATATCCCCGCGCTGAAAATTATATCAAAGAAAATAAAATGTATCATTCAACATCCAACAAGAATAATTATCAAGGATCGCCAGCAAAAAATTATCATGCATTCGCAACGAACACCGCAAAGTGTCCTTGTTGCAATTATAATCACGATTTATTTCGCTGCTCGAAGTTTCTAGGCATGACACCCGAGACAAAACTTGCTACAATATCCGCTCGGCAAATATGTACGAACTGCTTATACAAACATTACGGCAATCCATGTTTATCAGAAAAACGATGCAAGCACTGCAGCGGCGAACATAATACGATACTCCACGAGGCCTTTGTCGGCAAGAAGAAAGCTACCGCCAACGAATCAAATACATCAAAGAACGCAGGGCACGTTGCCCAAGAAGAAGAACTAGAAACCCTACTATCAACAGCCTTAATCAAGGTCCAGTCAAAAGATGGAGCGTATATCAAATTGCGTGCCTTAATTGACCAAGGTGCCCAAATTTCTCTTTGCACCGAAAACGCTGCTCAACTACTAGGACTACCACGTCACAAATACAATGGTTCAATATTTGGAATCGGAACCAAGGAAAATAATTGCAAGGGATTTATCAATATCAAGGCCACATCGATGCACACGGATTACACTTTTACCACAAAAGTTTTTATAATGAGTCGTCTTATCAATAACTTACCTAACCGATCATTTATCAAACCATCGTGGCCGCATCTCCAAGGTATCCAGCTGGCAGACCCCGAGTTTAACATCAGTCAACCCATAGACATTTTACTCGGCGCGGATATCTACTCGAATATCATTTTAGATTCGATTATCAGAAAGGACGAAACTACTCCCATAGCACAGCAATCTCATCTCGGATGGATTTTATGTGGCAACATGAAGTCATATCACTGCAACGTTGTTCTGAACAACCTCGAAGATATCAGTAGATTTTGGGAAATCGAGGACATTGCTGAAACGTCGGACGACTTATCCTCAGAGGATCAGTACTGCATCAATCAATACAAGTCCGAAACAGTTCGTCAAACAAATGGGCGCTATGTGGTACGTTTACCCTTCAAACCCGACATTGAAGAAAAATTGGGAGAATCGAGAAGCAAGGCTGTGGCACAATTTTATCAAATTGAGAAGAAATTGATGAAGAACGAACAATTATCAAAAGATTACAAATCATTTATCAACGAATATTGCGAGCTGGGACATATGCGCGAGTGCGAAAGAGACACAATACCTAGCAACTACTTACCGCATTTCTGTATCCATCGCGCTGAATCAGCTACGACGGCCTTGCGCGTGGTCTATAATGCGTCAGCACCTTCGTCGTCGGGTTACAGTTTGAATGACCTGATGTACAGTGGGCCAAATTTACAATCAGATTTATTCACATTGATTTTGAGATGGAGACAATATGAAATAGCGTTGACAGCGGACATTGAAAAAATGTTCCGCCAGATACTGTGTAACGAAGAAGACCAACTTTACCAAAAAATAATTTGGAGAAATCACCCGAATCAAGCACTGCGCGAATATGCTCTTACAACGGTATCATATGGAACCAAACCAGCACCTTTCCTGGCAATGATGACTCTTAAACAATTAGCCATGGACGAAGCTCACCGTTATCCAGAAGCGGCGAAAATATTGGAACAAGATTTTTACATGGACGACCTTCTTAGTGGCGCGCACAGCATCGACGCAGCAAAAAAGATGCGAACGGATCTTATCAACCTCTTAAAGGCAGGGGGTTTCAACTTGCGGAAGTGGTCTTCCAATCACCTTGCATTGTTTGAAAATGTGAGTAGCGCAAAACAGCAACAATCATTCGATTTCAAGCATCAAGAGTCGCAAAAAACGCTGGGGCTTCGATGGAACCCCCAAGAAGATGTATTTTCCTTCCAGCTAAAGATGGAGCTGTCATCAACAAACAAAATAACAAAACGCTCTCTTTTATCAGATATATCAAAGGTGTTCGACCCTCTAGGATGGTTGTGTCCGGTAACAACGAAATTGAAGTTGTTATTTCAGACTGTCTGGAAACAACCTTTAGATTGGGACGACCAAGTACCAGAACCTATCGAAAATGAATGGAGAAGTATCAAGCAAAACCTGAATGAAATAAACCACATAAATATCCCTAGATGGCTGCAGACCAAAGAAAATGACACCATCGAATTACATGCCTTTTGTGACGCTTCGGAGAGTGCTTATGCATGCGTCATTTACAGCATGATTCGAGAAACCTGCCAGGGTGCATTATCAACCCCTCCAGAAATTACAATTGTAGCTGCGAAGTCAAAGCTCATACCCTCAAAAAAGGCTGTGTCTCTGCCACGGCTGGAACTCTCTGGAGCAGCACTACTTTCCAAATTACTAAAAACCATCAAGGAGAGCTTATCAAAATACAATATCAAATTATTTTGCTGGACGGATTCAACTGCGGTGTTGGGGTGGCTACAAGGCGACGTTCAGCGCTGGAAGCCATTTGTATCAAACAGAGTAAAGAAAATCAGAGAAATCACCCCTGCCGATTGTTGGCGATATGTTAAATCCGCCGAAAATCCTGCAGACTGCGCTAGTCGAGGAATTAACGCCTCCCAGTTGAAAGAACATGCGTTGTGGTGGAAAGGACCTTCTTGGTTATCAGCATTTGAAGAAAAACCCCAAGAAGGCACCTATACGACCGACCAAGAGATCAAAGTATCAAAACAAACAAACGTCACAACTTATCAGCGAAATGACGTCATTAGTGACTTAATAATCAAGCACAGCAATATCAACCGTATGACTCGCGTAATCGCGTGGGTATTGCGCGTCTTATCGAAAAACAAGCCTACAGTATCCTACCTCACCGTGTATGAACTACGTAGAGCAAGAAATATGATCATAAAACACATACAGCAGGAATCATTTCGAGAAGATATAAATAACTTGACACGACACGGGCAAGTGAAATCAAACAGTGATATTTTATCACTCAACCCCTTTTTGGACAGCAATGGACTGCTAAGAGTTCGTGGAAGAATAGGAAAGGCAAATATCGATCCAAACATGAAACATCCACTAATCATTCCACATCAAGGTCACATAACTGACCTACTTATAGAAAACGCGCACAAATTGACTCTCCATGGTGGAACACGCCTAACCTTGAGACAGCTCAGGTATCAATTTTGGATCATAGGAGGGAACCGAGCAGTTAAAAAATATATCAATCATTGCGTCACATGTTTACGTCATCGAGCTATGAAGCAGGAACAAATCATGGGAGACTTGCCGGCAGCGCGGTGTAACCCGACTCGTCCTTTTTATCACACCGGAACGGACTACACTGGATTTATTGAAATTAAATCAAGTAAAGGGCGAGGTGTCAAAACAACAAAAGGTTACATTGCCGTCTTTGTGTGTATGGTTACGAAGGCCGTACACCTAGAAGTAGTATCGGACCTCAGCAGCTCAGCCTTTTTGGCGGCCCTTCGGCGGCTGGCCGCGCGTCGTGGAGCGCCGCGTCACATGTATAGTGATTGCGGGACTAATTACATTGGAGCTAGCAAGCGACTGAATCTAGACTTCATAGACTTGAAAAATACACTGGATGACGAGTTCTTCAGAACTATATCAGAAATGGAAATTGAATGGCACTTTAATGCTCCATCATGGCCAAGTGCTGGAGGTTTGTGGGAAGCCTCAGTCCGAAGCCTCAAGCATCATCTCCGCAGAGTTATGGGTGCACAGAAGCTCACATATGAAGAATTATCAACACTCCTGACACAAGTGGAAGGATGCCTTAACTCCAGGCCCTTGTGCTCTATCACCGAGGACCCTGACGATTTGGACTTTCTAACGCCCTCCCACTTTTTATCAAGTGGTCCAAATTTAACAATTATTGAAACCGAAAAGGACGAACGGACGTGGTGGCAACTCGTACAAAAACTATTTTCGGACATATGGAAGAGATGGCAGTCAGAATATCTATCTCAGCTATCACAAAGGAGCAAATGGCAAAAGCCTAAAGAAAACATGAAAATTGGAGACGTTGTTATCATACATGATGCCAATGTACCCGCTGGAAAATGGGCACTTGGTAAAGTTGAAACCGTACACCCGGGACACGATGGGTATGTACGAGTAGTATCAGTGAAAACGAAGAACGGAATTATCAAGAGACCTATAGTGAAATTATCAAAATTGCTCACCACGCAAGAATGCGCTGAGGAGACTAAATCAGAACCCGAACGCGAAAAGGCAGCACCCGAAGTTAAAAAACGACGCACAAAAAGATCAGCTAATTTACTGACACTAGGACTGATGTTACTGTTTACATTTATATCAACCGCCCAGTGTAAACACAGCCTTACAAATATAAATAAACAGCAAGGAGTTTATTTTGACAAAATATCAAATATGCATCTTATTCGCGACGAATGGAAGCTGATTGTTTACTACGACATGGGACCCTATTGGCAAGGACTAAGAGTATTTCAAGAGTATCTCAAAACTTTAGAAAATATATGTATCAAGACGGATAAGTTATCAAAATGTGATGTAATACTCATACAGCTACGTCACGGGTTCTCAGAACTGGAGTACTACGACAGCTTAATGCGCGCTCAGCAACTCACACGCTCGACCCGCCGTCGGCGGGGCCTTATCAACGGAGTCGGATATGCAGCGAACGGTTTGTTTGGAATTCTGGACGAAAGTTTTGCCCAAAAATACGAAAAAGATATCAATCTTATCAAGGACAACGAGAAACATCTGGCTTTGTTATGGAAAAATCAAACCTCAGTGGTCGAAGCTGAATATAACTTACTAAAAAGAGTAGAAGAGGCAATGGACAAGCAACACAAGATCCTGAACCGTCGCATTATCAATCTGGAAAAAGCAACAAATGTGTTGGCAAAAGAAGTTGAAGCTGTCGAACATACGAATGAATTCATGTTATCATCGATTATCACTAACTCCTTGCTGATGAATCTAAAGGGCATACAAGAGACATTATTAGAGACGATCACCAATGTTCAACATGGCAAGTTCAATATCCACTTATTAACTCCAGATCAACTGAGAAATGAGTTAAGCATCATTTCCGGACAGCTATCAAAAGACTTAGCCATACCTATTGACAACATACAAACAAATCTTCAGAATATTTATCATTTACTTAAGGTCAAGACAAGGATGACACCTAAATATCTTATTTTTGAAATCAGCATTCCGTTAGTCAGCCGTGACAACTATGAAATCTACAGACTAATACCCGTACCTCAACAACTAAAGGAGAACATGATCAGCATATCGCTTATTTCCGAGTATGTGGCAATAAACATACAGAAAGACTCTTATATAACACTCACAGAAAATGAGGCCGACAATTGTAAACAACATGATGCATCCAGTCAGCTATGTCACTTACAAAAGCCTATTTATCATATGAGTGGAGATGACAACTTATGTCTCAAGGATAAGAATGACATTAAATGTAAAAGTACCACACAACCTTGCGCAGACATATGGGAAAGGTTGATTAAAGAAAATACTTATCTATTCTTTGTTTGCGGACATCGAACTATAAGAATCATATGTGAAGCTCAAGTTACCGCCGAGCGAATTAGCGGAACAGGAATTATATCACTTGGAGATGGCTGCATTATTAAAAGCGAGTCATTGACAATATTCGCTCATAAGTATCAGACAAACAACATTAACGCCCAACCAGATTTAATAAGAATAGTAATGCCACCTATTAATAGCATTATGAATTTATCATTACCGACACTTGAAGATCTATCAACACCTAACAGCACGGAAATAAAAAGGCGAGTTTTGGACATAGGAAGACAAGTTGATCAAATGAAGGCCAGCGAAACACGAGGTGTTCTAGCCGATCGAATATCATCGCATGATGTACACCAGTACGTTGTTGTATACTTATTATTGAGCGCTGCGATAGTTATATGCACCGTATACGCATGGCGACGTTTACGCTTTCGGTGCTCGGCGCAGGTTCCTCCCGCGCCCCCCAACGACGCAACTGCGGACTTCCACATTCAATATGTTGCTAGAGATGAAAACCGCGAAAGTTCAAAACCACAACACAAGGCGAAAATCAACGTACAGCACGCCAGCAATACGGGAGTTCACTTATCAAAACCACAAGGATTGGACAAGGCCACATCACCCATCGTGGGCCTGCGATTCGCTGCGCGTGAATAGCAGTGAAGCAATTTAATTTTATAAGATCTTTGTTTTATTATAATTTTGTAAGTTTCATCTTCCTTCATCTCGCGCCCGGGAGCATGTACGGTCTGTACAAAAGTGTGCATTCCGCCCGTCAGCATTTTACTTCACGTAGCATATATTTTATTCCTTTAAGTTAGTACATGTCCGACCGCCACGGAGTGTATTCACATCAATTGTATCATTTTATTACGTTATCAAATAAATCATAATTACGGTGGAAAACTGCAGTGTTATCATTATCAATAATTATCAGCTATCATCTCAAGAGTGAACGGGACTGGCCCGTACAGTCCCATTGTTTTCAAAACCCCAGTTGGATGATGGGAACCATGAGGAATTGAGGGAACTCCTCAAATATATTAGGCACGCGTGTAGTAAATTCGGTATTTTCTATTATATCTCGTGTATTTACACCCGGAAATCATAAATTTGGTGATGGTGGAAGTGATGATGAAGACCACAGATGGCTTGTGGAACTTCTCAATGATGTACTTCAAACTATATAAGTACGTCACAGATTCTGATATGATTCCGTTGAAATAGCAAACAATGAAGTGCCAAAGGTAATTCTGAGATCCTTGAGGAATCGACGGAAGTCCTCAAATATTATCGGCCCACATACAGCGATTTGGTTTATTGGTCTAAAAATCAACGCATCTGCTCTTGGAAATCAGTTCATGTGGTAAATTGGAAAAAAAAATGTGGAAATGTTCATGTGGCTTGGCGGAGTACTGAATTGAAGTCGGTTAAAACTTTGTTTTGAAAGGAAATTATTTAATATGTTGTTCGGACCACTACCAGTACTGTATATCCAAGTTTGCAGCTTCGAAAGACCTGTGCTTACTTTGGAGCACTCGAAAAATAACAGATACAGACAGCTCTCCAAACATTTGTTGTTAAGCCAACTTTATATCGTTATAAATCCTAAACAGTAATTTGGTATGATATGTGTAATTTAATAAATACACCACTACTTATAATTAAACTAAACTAAAACTAAATTACATCTAAATAAAAATAAAATATATCTAAAAATGGCCCCTGCGGCATGGTATCGAAGACGCTGGCAGCATTTCCTCGCTGGATCGCCAGGCCGATGCGTTGAGCGAGGAAACTGCCGGCTCTTTGGTCTCCCGTGGCGTCTCTGAGCCTCTTCTTCTCTTTAAAAAACAAATTTTATGTAAAAATCCCTTGACATGTTGTAATAATTTTAAGTCTTAAGTATATTTAATAGAACCTGAGTGTTTCTAGTGTTGTAGCTGATGACTGACGATTCAAAAGTGGTTCGATGAATCCTATTTGAATAAATACATTATTTCTTTCTTTCTTTCTTTCTTTCTTCGACATATCCTTAAAGAGGCTCAGAGCGCCAGTGCCCCACGGACCTAGGGTTTCGACGCCGAATGGAACAAAATTATACTCGGCGCCGAGACCACTGTATTTGCCCACCTTGGCTTTCTCAGCCGCCTCTGCCGCTGCCGCTGCCCTGACGGAGGTCCGGTGGAGCCCAGCACCCGTCCCATACTGCAGTAATTTTAACGAAAAAATTATTGAAGAAACCTAATAATCATTTTCAAATACCTATTGAACGATACCCAACATGACATAGTTCGTAAACTTTATTTTTTTTCTTTTTTATATTATCGCGTCTGGTGGCCGTCATTTTGAATTTTGATTATTGTTATTTCTTCAGTGACACTTGCAAAATTAAAACTAATCGATTGATGTCTGATTCATTAAAATCAACCTACGCGTTTGATCTCTAGAGTGCCAAAAGTACCAGTCTATGTAGTTATGTATGTATGTAAGTTTGTTTGTTCCTTTGTCCCACTCTAGAGCTCAAACGCGTGGGTCCATTTTTATGAATTATACATCAATTGATTCATGTTCTGGTCACAAAATGTAGCAATTTTAGAAAAAAAACGCATAGTTTAGGACTTATATTGACAATACCAAAAAAAGTGCGAAATTTTCGTGGTTTTTCGAGTGCTGCAAAGTTAGCACAGGTCTTTCGAAGCTGCAAACTTGGATATACGGTACTGGTAGTGGCCCTAACAATATATTCAAAATGCAGAACTAGCCGTTAGCTTGCGATTTTAGCGATTTTTCTGATCAAATATGACTGGCCTATACCACATTTAGCCTTATCCTGTCAATCTACTGCCGGTATATAGAGCTAACGAATACATGTGTTTAGTAATCCGTTCGCCTCGTATGCGAGCGCGAGTAGGTATTCATGAGCTAACACGACTAGGTAATATTTCTGGATCAGACTAAGGAAAGTAGATCGACACAATTTTTAGGGTTCCGTAGCCAAATGGCAAAAAACGGAACCCTTATAGATTCGTCATGTCTTGTCTGTATGTCTGTCCGTCCGTATGTCACAGCCATTTTTTTCCGAAACTATAAGAGCTATACTGTTGAAACTTGGTAAGTAGATGTATACTGTAAACCGCATTAAGATTTTTACAAAAACATCGAAAAAAAACATTAAGTTTTAGGGGTCCCCATACTCAGAACTGAAACTCAAAAAAAAATTTTTTCATCAAACCCATACGTGTGTATCTATAGATAGGTCTTCAAAAATGATATTGAGGTTTTTAATATAATTTTTTTCTAAACTGAATAGTTTGCGCGAGAGACACTTCCAAAGTGGTAAAATGTGTGTATCCCCCCCCCCTGTAACTTCTAAAATAAGAGAATGATAAAACTAAAAAAAATATATGATGTACATTACCATGCAAACTTCCACAGAAAATTGGTTTGAACGAGATCTAGTAAGTAGTTTTTTTTAATACGTCATACATCGTAAACCGCAATTTATTTCATGGAACCCTTCATGTGCGAGTCCGACTCGCACTTGGCCGCTTTTTTTATTTAGTAACGAGTATTGCACACTTTATACGCACACACTTTTAAGTACGTTGTTTGTGCCAAACAGAGCATTTGAGCTCCTTCTAGAAGTGTTTTTAATGACGAAATAACGGTGCCTTTAAATTTAAACAACTAGGTACAGTCACCGGCATAAATAAATGATGGAACAAAGGCCGCAAAAATATCTGATGACAACTCTATTCCTAGAGCCGTAAGACCGTGTCAGATATTTTTGCGGCCTTTGATTCATCGTATATTGATGCCGGTGACTATACATAAATTCAGCTTGTTACCTATGTTGCAATGCATGAACGTATATTCTCCTATCCTATATACCTATATTTAAACTTGAGCTTCATTGATTTTAATCACATTGACCAATTTTTCTTGTATGTATTCTGTTGCTACTCATACCTACTTACAGCTTTTATATTTTTAAGTAGGTACCTAAGTAACTTTCAAGTAGAGCCCAAACAATGGAAAGAAAATGTCCTTTAATATTTTATGGTAAGTTCTTAGGTTTATTTTCATTTCAGTCATGTAGGTACTTACATATTTACATAGGTAAATGGTTTTCAAATCCTGGGATCGAACCCTGCAATAACACTGGGGGAGAAGAAAAATATAAAAACAATCTAGACCGCATCACACGTGTATTCATAGGCGAACCTACTAAGCGAAATGTTGATATGTTACCTCAGTGCGAGTGCCGCCGAATCGGAGTGCGGGTCGCAGTCGTCGCTGGCGTTGGACCTGCACGCGAGCGGCGCGTGCGCCGGCGTGACGCTGCGCGTGCGCGACAACACGCGCCGCCGCCCGCTCGCGCGCCAGCAGCGCCTGCGGGACGACTCCGCACACAGTGAGTTACTTAGTGCGGGTCGCAGTCGTCGCTGGCGTTGGACCTGCACGCGAGCGGCGCGTGCGCCGGCGTGACGCTGCGCGTGCGCGACAACACGCGCCGCCGCCCGCTCGCGCGCCAGCAGCGCCTGCGGGACGACTCCGCACACAGTGAGTTACTTAGTGCGGGTCACAGTCATCGCTGGAGTTGGACCTGCACGCAAGCGGCGCGTGCGCGACAACACGCGCCGCCGCCCGCTCGCGCGCCAGCAGCGCCTGCGGGACGACTCCGCACACAGTGAGTTACTTAGTGCGGGTCACAGTCATCGCTGGCGTTGGACCTGCACGCAAGCGGCGCGTGCGCGACAACACGCGCCGCCGCCCGCTCGCGCGCCAGCAGCGCCTGCGGGACGACTCGGCACACAGTGAGTTTCTTAGTGCGGGTCGCAGTCGTCGCTGGCGTTGGACCTGCACGCGAGCGGCGCGTGCGCTGGCGTGACGCTGCGCGTGCACGACAACACGCGCCGCCGCCCGCTCGCGCGCCAGCAGCGCCTGCGGGACGACTCCGCACACAGTAAATTACTTAGTGCGTGTCGCAGTCATCGCTGCCGTTGGACCTGCACGCAAGCGGCGCGTGCGCGGCAACACGCGCCGCTGCCCGCTCGCGCGCCAGCAGCGCCTGCGGGACGACTCCGCACACAGTGAGTTTCTTAGTGCGGGTCGCAGTCGTCGCTGGCGTTGGACCTGCACGCGAGCGGCGCGTGCGCTGGCGTGACGCTGCGCGTGCGCGACAACACGCGCCGCCGCCCGCTCGCGCGCCAGCAGTGCCTGCGGGACGACTCCGCACACAGTGAGTTACTTAGTGCGGGTCGCAGTCGTCGCTGGCGTTGGACCTGCACGCGAGCGGCGCGTGCGCTGGCGTGACGCTGCGCGTGCATGACAACACGCGCCGCCGCCCGCTCGCACGCCAGCAGCGCGTGCGGGACGACTCCGCACACAGTGAGTTACTTAGTGCGGGTCGCAGTCGTCGCTGGCGTTGGACCTGCACGCGAGCGGCGCGTGCGCTGGCGTGACGCTGCGCGTGCGCGACAACACGCACCGCCGCCCGCTCGCGCGCCAGCAGCGCCTGCGGGACGACTCCGCACACAGTGAGTTTCTTAGTGCGGGTCGCAGTCGTAGCTGGCGTTGGACCTGCACGCGAGCGGCGCGTGCACTGGCGTGACGCTGCGCGTGCGCGACAACACGCGCCGCCACCCGCTCGCGCGCCAGCAGCGCCTGCGGGACGACTCCGCACACAGTGAGTTACTTAGTGCGGGTCGCAGTCATCGCTGGCGTTGGACCTGCACGCAAGCGGCACGTGCGCGACAACACGCGCCGCCGCCCGCTCGCGCGCCAGCAGCGCCTGCGGGACGACTCCGCACACAGTGAGTTACTTAGTGCGGGTCGCAGTCGTCGCTGGCGTTGGACCTGCACGCGAGCGGCGCGTGCGCTGGCGTGACGCTGCGCGTGCGCGACAACACGCGCCGCCGCCCGCTCGCGCGCCAGCAGCGCCTGCGGGACGACTCCGCACACAGTGAGTTACTTAGTGCGGGTCGCAGTCATCGCTGGCGTTGGACCTGCACGCAAGCGGCGCGTGCGCGACAACACGCGCCGCCGCCCGCTCGCGCGCCAGCAGCGCCTGCGGGACGACTCCGCACACAGTGAGTTTCTTAGTGCGGGTCGCAGTCGTCGCTGGCGTTGGACCTGCACGCGAGCGGCGCGTGCGCCGGCGTGACGCTGCGCGTGCGCGACAACACGCGCCGCCGCCCGCTCGCGCGCCTACTGCACCTGCGGGACGACTCCGCACAAAGTGAGTTACTTACTTTTTTTTCCTTGTTTGGCCTGCTGTGCGGCCAGTAACAAAATAGTTGCGGGACAACCCAGGGGGAAATGTTACTCAGAGCGACCACCTTGCTGTTTAAAATTTAGAATTTCAACTCTTTCATTATTTTCTTGTTACAGCTCCAGGGGAAAGCGCTCTAAACGTCAACGCGTTAGACGATCAAATAACAAAGTAAGTTTTTTTTTATGCAAACTTCCGCTCAACAGACAATGCTATAATTCCAAAAACGACATTTTTTTTACTTGCAATCGAAAATATTTCAGAACTAATGAGACGGAGGAAGAGAGTAAACCCACAGAAGACATGCACTTATCGGTGGAAGGGGAGACTCGGGCGAACAACGCGCCGCAGCCGACGCCGCCGCCGCAGTCGTCGCCACCGCCGTCGCCGCGGCTCGTGGTGACGCCGTGCCCGCTGTCGCCCGACGACACGCGCATCACCATCGAGCCCGACGGCGACCCCCCGCCCGACCAATGAGACCCATCCCCGGCTCGGGTCTCCGAGACGTGCGCGACTTCAGAAACTACTGCGCCCGACGACCCTTGTTGATATTTTTTTAAGAGTTATACAATTGATTTAAGCTTTATTGTACTTACATTATTTACACAATTTTCGATGTGCCCTCAAGAAGTGAAGGCAGATTTTCTATTGTATAAATTCACTATTGTATAGTGAGGTGCGTTTGTGGCTGTTTACGATTGTTGAATGTTGGTTGTAGTGGGAGGAGCGGCGCTATAGCGTGTCGCCGCTGCGTGTGTCGTATAGTGTGTGTGTGTTACTAGACACCTACAATAGAAACTGTGGTAGAAACCCTTAAATACTTTGGCAGTTTTATAACGTTAAGATAACTTTATAATAATGAAAAAAATAACAGCACCTTGGGTAATTAATTTTACCTTTTATATATAAAATAGCGCAGAAATCATGATTAGGTACTTCGAACGCTAATCATCCTTCATTTCATTAAATTTATAGGTTACCTATACTGACTTGACATCTGTTATCCAAGCAAGTTTCGTTTTCAAACCAGATTCATTACGAGTATGTAAAAGCAACTAGGTAGGTACACCTACAGGGCTCAAGTGCGACTATTTAATAAATTAATTTATCGTTTTTAATTTCACTAAGATAAAATATTGTTAAATGTAATAAAAGACTGATAAGCGAATTTCATAAATATCAAAACCAATCATAATAATTAAAATGATGAACCGCATAATTATATACTAAATAATGTAATAATTTTAAAATAAACCACGTCACGATCACGATAAAATAAATCAAAAATAATGATTCGCGCTATCATGTTATAAACGTATATTTTGTTCTTATATTTAATGAATGATCCTAATGGGTCTACTGCTTTAATTTTACTAAAAGAAACTTATTAAAATGTGATAATACGATTGTTAATCGTAGATGGGTGTGGACTGTGGATAGTGTAACTTGATTTGAAGTTTGTTTTTTTTATACAAATGTAGTATATATTTACACGTAGAATGTGGTCGATTGTCTTTCATGACTAGGTATACAGCGTACCTTTATTGGCTTAGCTTAGTATGTCCAGTACTTACTACTCAATGTAACCTAGGGGAAGCCCCGGCAATACGCATATGTTAAGGGAAAGTGATAAAATAAAATACAATTATGTAATTAATATAACTCTTTTTAAGTACTTTTAATTAGAAGTTTGTTTCATAAGGCACTGGTCCCACCGCCGGCTACAGACTATAAGCTATCGGCGATTACTCGCCCAAGAAACGAACAAAAGATAATCGCTTTCGTGTAAATAAATTTATAGTTCATCGCCGGCGGTGTGAACAGCCAGCTATAAACTATAAATACCTATATTTTTATTTACACGAAAGCGATTATCTTTTGTTCGTTTCTTGAGCTAGAAAATAGCCGATAACTCAAATCTAATTCGCTCGCGGTGCCTATATGGAAAAAGCTCTAATAAAAAATTAAACTTAAACAATTTCTTCAATTAAAACCACTAAAATCAAAAAGTATCTATTAACATTTTTGCCCGCAGGGGTCGGGCAAAACGGATATGCCACTAGGGCAAAAAGGATAACTTAAAAATAAAACAATCAGTCTTGGCATTCGTCACAAAAGTATCTACCGACCTGCATAATTATGATGCGCAATATTAATGCACCCAATTTTGGCATTGGCTACACTGAATCCAATCTTCACTTGGCGGTTCAGTGTATAAATTTCTCGGCATACGCCAAACAAAACAAATCAGGTTTGAAATTTTTGTTTGTTGTTTTGGTAGATGTCTTTCTCCTCTTAGTTTTGCTGGAACATGGTAATTCAGAAGTGTCGTTCTTGTTTTTTTAGTTTTCGTGAACCGGCTAATTCAGATATTTTTGTAGTTTTGTTTAATTGTATAGGTCTAATTTAATTATCCGTCTTGGCCATATTCGTTTTGCCCATGATACCAAGATCGATGAACAAAATTCAAATGTTATCTGTAGGGACTGTAGGTAATGAAAAAAACTACTATCACAAATAATACTTAAATAAATATGTCATTGAAAAAATAATACTTATAATAATACAGATACCATAGTAAAAAAGTTGATGCACAAACCTTTCCGAAAATCTTAACGATAAAGCTCTTTTTTTTTTCTCTTAACAAAAAAGAGCGCTTGCATTGTTTTGGTCAAACTGTCATGGCATCGCCGACCATATGCCGAACCATGGCGGCGAGTGTCAAAGCGTCATCTCATCTATTTAGAAAAATCGATTATTCTTCTTACCCGCATTATGCGTATTGCCCGGGCTTCCCCTACGTGTACTACTACGCTAGAACGTGCCGTGTCCGGCCCGGGCCGTATTCTAAGAAAACCGACGGCGTTTTTGCACAGCCTAGCCATACCCAAGCCCGGCCGAGCTACGGCCGGGCCGTGCCGACACTGAGCCGCTTCCGAGACCCGGGGGGTAAACACGTAACGTTCCGAACGCGCGTCGGTACAATTTAACTGTCAATTTTCCATATAAAAAGTGACATTTAGACCTACCCGACGTTCGTACAATGCTTTACGTGATCGACCTACCCGCCGTGGCTCGGCCGGGCTTGGGTATATTGATCAGCCGCGCGAAAACGCCGTCGTTTTTCTTAGAAAACCACGGCCCGTTCTAGCGTGAGTCATCCTTTAAACGTCCAAGCTTAATTCACATTAAAAACAATGACAATTACAATATATTCATCTATTTTTGAATACATGTGTATTCAAAGTAGGTACCACAAGTTAAACAGATATTAGATTAATGTTTTGCTCAGTTGCTCTAATCGTTTACCTACTTTACACGTCGGTGTAACAATTCATCAGAGTCGTATTCAACATTATATACCTGCTCGCATGTGATGTCGATGTGTGTACTCTAGCTCTTTCACCCCCCTTCAGTACTAGTACACAAAACTAGCTATATAACATCCCAACGCGAGGTGGCCGTAATTTTTATGTAATGTGTGCAAAAACTATTACTGATGTCCTTTTTAAAATCTTTCGTCCAGTATTTCTAAATTAGACTTCCGTGAGGTAGTTGTTAACAAAACACCTGAAAGTGGAATTGGATACTATTCACGACCGAGACTTCGCATATGGCCTATGAAATTGATGTTAAGGAATTGATCCATGGGGTGATGTGGTTTTGTAAGCCAAGTACATGCAATAAGTAAATCCTTGATCTTCGGAGTTTTTACATAGTATACGGGATAATACCGGTTAGTAAGCTAGTAAATAAAGACGTAATTAGAGTAGTTAAATAATTCTATGTGTTAATTAAATGTTGTCTCCCCTAACGACGGAGTCGTTATCTGACTGATCAACCAATTCGTATATTGGTCACTTTTATACAACTTAATAGTATGTTTTGTATCGATGGTAATTGTACAAAATTCTTTGTATATGAAACTATAATATGTACTCGATCCAAATGGTTGTTGTGATGTCTATTAAAATTGTTGATTATATTTCTGGTTTAAATCTTAAATATATTTAAATGGTTGGTATTGTTTTGTTATGTTCGCATTTTTCGCTTCCAGTAATGAATACTTAGTATAATTTCAAACCAAAACATGTTGTTTTGCGGCTTAGCGAAGACAAACCATTCATGATAACGCATTAATTCCTTCATTGCCTGCCTATCTCTTCGTAACGCTATCGCTTCGTGCTAAACCGTACCCAAATATTTTGGCATGAGCCTAGAAAGTTTGATTGAAATCGCAATAACTCTAACACCGTTTTTACCAAATTGTTTTTTTTTTTCATCATCATCATCATTGTCAGCCCGTAATCGCCCACTGCTGAGCATAGGCCTCTCTTCGAGTAGGTACGCCACCCATCCCTATCCTGAGCTAATCATATCCAGAAGTGACCCGCGATCTTCCTTATATCGTCCACGTCGTCGTTTTTTTTTTTAGTTTGGGTTAAATCCGTTTTCACTTAATTATTACCTGTGCGTTAAAAAAAACAAAAAACCGGCCAAGTGCGAGTCGGACTCGCGCACGAAGGGTTCCGTACCATTATCAATAAAAATATTTATTTTATTTTGTTTTTAGTATTTGTTGTTATAGCGGCAACAGAAATACATAATCTGTGAAAATTTCAACTCTCTAGCTATCACGGTTCTTGAGATACAGCCTGGTGACAGACAGACGGACGGACAGCGAAGTCTTAGTTAGTAATAGGGTCCCGTTTTACTCTTTGAGTACGGGACCCTAAAAATGAAAACGGCTGTGTGTATAAATAGATTTTAGATTTAGATTTATTTATTTCAAGATAAAAATTACAATATAGGTTTGCATACAATGTCAAAATTATAAGAATCCTTATCACGATCGTCAATAATCAGAAATAAAATTTAAAAATATTCAAAATGTAAATACACAAAGTGGAAATTGTAGCTCCAATTACGGATTGTCATTTAACAACTAATAGACACATACTATTAAACAGAAATAAACAATGTCAATTTATTCATTAGGTTAGTTGAATATAGAATATAAATGTTACACAAGAAATCATATTAAATTATAGCTGTCAATAAATGAAATAAACTCTTGAAAAACCATTTCCATGAACTCATGAACAGAGTACAGAGGGTTATACAACAAAAGATTTCTCAGTCTACGCTTAAATGTTTCGTCACAAGGTTCGTTTCTTATATCGGCGGGTAGGTGCTCGAAATAAGTAGGCCCTATAACCCGGGGATTTTTCTCTGAAAGCGCCATGCGACGAGGAACTGTCCTTAGGCGCCCAGTTGAACGAAGCTGCCTGGTACATTCACATGCTCAAACTGGGAGATGTTTTTTTCTTACAAATAAGAGAAGCTCAAACAGATAAGAATAAGTATAAGATTTTTTATTAATTCACACATACGTTAACAGTGTAACACCAAATCACTTATGTGGTACCTACAAATAACATAACTACTTATAGAAAATTACACACACTTAATGCGAAATTTAAAAATAAGGTAACGTTTTAAAACAATAAACAAAAACTAAAATAAACTCATAGACAACTTCAACAAGAAACAAGTTTAAATCTTAACACTGTTATGCGATAAGAATGCTAAGACTTTTCTACAAAACAAATTACATAACTATAGAAATTTACACACACTTAATGCGAAATTTAAAACATAAGGTAACGTTATAAAACAATAAACAAAAACTAAAATAAACTCATAGACAACTTCAACAAGAAACAAGTTTAAATCTTAATACTGTTGTGCGATAAGAATGCTAAGACTTTTCTACAAAACACACCAATACTGTCAGCAAATATGTCAACACCGTCGGCTTCCTGCATTATATGGTTTAGGGCTTTTCGCGCTCTAGCAGTAGGAGCGTTCGCACCGCGCCTCGTGCGCTCGCCGGTTACAGCGAACAGCCGCCGCGGGCGCCGCGCCGCCACCGCGGGCGCCGCGCCGCCACCGCGCCGCCCGCCGCGCCGACCGCCGGCCCACTCGCTCGCGGCACCTGCAGGCCCATTCGTTCCAACACGGACGCGTTGTCAACTCTATTATTTAGCAGCTGGTAATAGTGCACTATATGTAAAAATTTTCTTCGAGTCTCAAGCGTGTGAAGGCCGGTCATTCCCGAAACAAACAGGGACGGGTACATGAACGGATAGTATCCGTATCGTCGCTTGTAGATATGCCTGGCGAATTTATTTTGAATTTTCTCCAACATTGTGCTGTATTTAATCTCATGCGGATCCCACACTACTGCACCGAATTCAAGTCTACTGCGGATATACGCATTGTATAGCATGATGGCGACTTTGGAGGTTGAAAATTGGGAAGCTATCCTCATTTTGAAACCCAGCGTTTTGGATACCTTTTTGCAGGTCTTCGTAATATGTTGTCTGAAGTCGAGTTGGGTGTCCAGAGTAAGTCCTAAGTCTCTCATTTCGTCAGTCCGTTGGAGTGGGTTGCCGCGAAGGTTGTACTCAGTAGCGATTGGTGAGCGGAGTCTAGCAAAAGTTATATATTCACATTTCGAGGCGTTAAAGTCCAGTCTATTGGTATCACTCCATTCATGTATATATCGTATTCTACATACAAGTTTGCTCATAACTAGTACTTATTTAAAGTTGCTATTCATCGTGCGTGTCACTTTAATCCACCCGCATTTTTAAAAATAAAATATGAAATCATCTAATTTAACTGTTTGTCAAATCAACTCCATTTAAATGTAATCTCCGCATCTGAATTGTGAACATCCACGGCATCACAACTACTTAAGTACTTTCTCACATGCCGTTGGTGCTCACAGGAATAAATGGACCGTTCGTAATGCCTTTTTTTGATGGCACGTTCCAGGGTTCAAGGTCCAGAGTGACATTTTATCGCCTGAATATTTTCCGCCTGCCTGCGCTTGCTTCTGGCCATTTGTACGAGACCGTGGAGCGGTTTTCCGGCTGGCGCTGAACTTAGCGCCGTCAAGAAATTCCTCCGCCAACCTACCCGGCGCACCACAGGGGAGTACTTCGGCTACAGGGAATCAGCGGAATCCGATTTTAAGTGTATTCGCACGAACCTACGTATTTATACCACACCAAATTTCTGAACTAGCCCGCTAAGTTTAAATATTATATTTTTTTGACCGTTTTTCCGACTTCTCATTTAAACCTTTCAATTCAATATAAACTTAAAGGAGTCAGAACTGAGCAAGGCGGGTCAAGCAATAGCGTCTATGTCATTCTGTAGACGTACTCGGTCATTGTCGTCCCTAACACGGTGGAAAAGTTTTATATCATCTGAGATGTTGTGATTAGTGTGTCATTATGCGTTGCGTTGAGAATAACTTCCGACAGGGGTGCCGATGCTTGACTCCTACAAGTACCCGAACTGCACGTTTTTGCATGACAAGAACTCTTTGCGCATTGGTGGAGTTACCCCAAAGGAGGGTACCGTAGGACATCAGGGAATGAAAATATGCGAAATAAACTGGTTTCAGTGAATCACCTGAGATTAGCGGCTTTAATTTTCTCAACGCAAAGACAGCACTACTCAACCTGTCACACAGACTGTCAACATGGCGCTTCCAAATCAAATTGGAGTCAATTGTAAATCCAAGGAACCTGCTTTCCTCACACAGTGGCATTGAACAGCTTGCCATTGACAATGGCGTTGGTACTTTACGGCCAGACAAAAGCATTATATTGGATTTGGCTACATTCAGTAACAGCCCGTTAGCCGCGAACCATGTTTGGAGTTGCGTGCAAGCCGCGTTTATTTTGACGCTTAGTTGTTCATAGCTGTTTGCACCGACCAACACGGTAGTATCATCCGCAAACAGTACTGATAACCCGGCTATGATATTCGACGGCAGGTCATTAACAAATAATAAAAATAGGGTATTTCCTAAAGCCTTAGAGCATTAAACCAACCGGAGACGACACGCGCACACTTTTCTATCTAAAAAAGTCTGCCGTTTTCGGCGCGGGGGACGAGGCAACGCACACAAATCATGTTAACACCAATGCATTTTTCCAATAGTGTCACTACACACGCACACGACAAAATTATCAAACACCAGCATAAACTATACTCACACAAGTACAAACACATACACAGACAACCTGTCCGTGAAAGAGATGACGTCAGCTCGAAGTAAACATCGATAGTGCGAGGAACACGTCGATAATAAATAATAAACTTATCGATATTTCATGTAGGTCCGGAAACGAATGCACAAAAAAGGTATAGAGGGAAATGCATGAAACACAATTTTTGACTTCGTAACTTTGTTTGGACTAGTTAGGAGGTAAACATATCAAAAGTCCTTGCCCGTAACCCTTGAGCCGGAGGGGAGGGGGGGGTTTCAAAGTCCCATTATTCGGTTTTTCACCTATATCTCGGAAACTATGCGTCCTAGCGACATAACTATTCTAAACAAAATGAAAGGTGATTAAATTTGCCACAATTTTTATAATATCAAGTTTTTCGATATCTTGTACAGCTTTCGAGATATAAGATATTATACCATCGAGTACTATCGAGCTGGTCTGATGATGGAGATGGAAGGCGGCCATAGGATATCATATTGAAATGCCATGATCGGTACTTATTAAAAGGATTTTTTTTTTATGCACGTAACATACGATCTTTGGACAGACGGTAAACGGATAACAGGATGTTTTTTCCACATGAATAACTGGCCTGAATTTTGGTTCAGGCAGGACAGGTTAACACTATACTGTATCTTTTGGAGATAACATAAAACAAGAAACAAAGAATAAAAAGCAACTTTTATAAAATAACATTCAAAATGCTGGGAGCAAATAGTGCTAGTCTCGTTTAGGAGTCCACGACACATGATTTCCACAAGCTCGGATACAGACATCCTGAATCATTACATCTTTTGGGAATCTGAAAAATAAATTATAAGAATAACATACTTATAATGTTTATCGACATTTGTTTTTGTGCTGTCCCTTCACTAACTTTCCTAATACAGTGTTGCTAAAGTAACAAATTAAAAATGCATATTTACGGAACAAGTGACGATCGTAAATTCCGTATAATTAATAAAATACAGCCTAAACATATTATATTTAAAACATTAAATAAAAATATTATATGGTGAAAATAAAAGAATAAATGAATTTGCAAACAGTAATCCATCATTAATTAATTAAACATCTACAATTATAAATTTCACGTTATTTATGGTTGGTACCATTTTTATTGGATAAACTGTGTTAATAATAACGAATTTAAAGTAGAACTTATAATTAAACATTTATACAGTCAACTTTAAAAAATACCCAAAAGTAGAGCTAGTACCATTAAGTGGGAACACTGTTAGATTGACAATATTTTTTAGTTTTTTGCAAATTTAATGCACTATTTGATAATATTTAAACGTAATAATACTAACAGATGAAAAGTAACGTTATCCTTTTGTACATTAGATATTTCTGATCTCTTATTACACGAGAACACGTTGCAATTCGGCATTTTTAGCTCAGGTCATTCCGCGCTCACTGCGATTCATTGAATGGCGCGGAGCGCGCGGCAACTAGTTTTATATAACCGCTATGACCGGCGGTCTCGTACCTTTGGCAGAGGGGAACGCCTGGCAATGGCTACTCCGGTTGGTTTAATGCTCTAAGCCTAAAGCTGACCCTTGAGGAATACCTAAATTGATATAACCTGTATCTGATTGCACCAATTTGCCGTTTGCACGTAGTTTTACGACTTGTTTATGCTTTGACAAAAACGAGGTAAACAATTGGTGAGCTTTGTTTCGAATGCCATACGATTTAAGTTTGTTCAGCAGCGGTTCGTGGCTGATAACGTCAAAAGCCTTTGACAAATCGCAAAGCACTCCAGCCATCTTATTCTTGTCATCTAACCCAGTCATTATGCAATCGAATATCCTGTACGCTAGCAGTGGTTGTAGACATTCCATGTCTATACGCGAACTGATTATCCGTAAGCAGGCGTAATATATCTCTATTTGTTTGTTTGTTCTGATATTTTTGAGCACCTTGAAAATACCAATATCGCGCTGAAAAATCCCCACTGTGTATACGATTCCGGTGTTAAAGACACACGGTGTGTCTGTAACACCGGAATCGGACATAATACCACGTGACAGTTTTCGAACTGCAGAAATGTTAAACAGTCAAAAAATAAGTATAAAGTGGCATAGCGACCTCATGGTCCTGGCGAATCTGTCAACTCTGGTACCTACTTCTGCGTGATTCACATTTCTGGTTTTCACTATTATGGTTTCAGTTCACGGCAGCTCTAATCTTTGATTTCGTATAAACGCCGCCTTTTCAGTACAAATCTGTGCCAGTGTCGAGTAAAAGCTCAGTTAATCCTATCAAAGGCGTTTGCGTGGATAATCTGTGAATCCACGGCAATCCAGTTAGTTGTTGATATAAAGGTGTGCTGCGCGTTGGATCGGTAGCAGTCAGTCGGTGGGGAACGCTCGAGGGCTGCTCGCAGGATGTATCCAACACAAGTCATGGACAATCAGACGGAGAGGAGTGACTATGGCGCGTACTTCGCACCGCTCAGGTAAATCACATCAACTATAAAAAAAAAATATAGTCGCTCTTGATTTAGTTGACTTAGATGAGTCATCACTTTTTGAGTCGCATTTTTTTATGCAAGTAAGCGGTCTCGGAAACTAATGGACGCTTATAATATAACCGTTATAACTCTAAGAGTGTTACATTCGGGTTCCTGACCAGCTTGAAGCTTCGTCAATCATATGGCACCCTTATGAATCAACTTACGCCCTATTCAGAAAAAAGAAGGTTCAGAAAAAAAAATAGCTTTGTTTCAGTGTATACAAGTATTTAACAGCATTCTGAGGATATTGGAAGGACGTTGGGATTGCCCTATGTTAGGGCACTGGGTTGGCATTGTGACGGGGAGGGTAAAATAACTCTGAGTTTTGCCCTAAACGACACAGTGCCTCTCAGCGTACAAATTATACTTTTCTTTTCTGTTCTGTTTTGCCTACTAACATTTAGTTTTAAAATTATTTTATGTACTAACAAACTTATGGATTCTATGAGTCTGAAATAAATGATTTTTATTTTATTTTTTTATTTAATGAAAAACCTCTAATTTCTACAATGAAACAGGATTAATCTACACTGAAAAAGTGTTATTTATAAGTATCGACATTTGTTTGCATTTAATCGAGTTTTTATACATAGTTATTATTAATGGTTAATTCTAAATTAATTCATAAAATAAAATGTTCTACATCGCTGAGTCATTATTGCACACACATTGTTTCATTGTATGCTGTGTCATTGTGAACAAAATAGGTTTTCTTTTTATTATTAATGAAAAATGCAACAAAAAGTGAAGCATTTTTATCAACATACAGCTCCATAGACGCTTTGGGATGTAAAGAAGGCAATGAGATATTAAAAAATACGAAATCAAATACTATAATTGTTAAAAAAATTACCAAATATGATTAAATTTTTTTACTTTTTTGTGTCAAATTTAGAAAATTGTTTGTTGTGACTTTTCCTAAGGTTGTCCTAATGTGCTATACAGGATTATCTATTAACATCGGGTTTTGGAAATATTGAGGTGTTTCACTGTGCACCAAAGTTTAAATGTTGGACAGTTGACCCTACACTCTCGCACATTACGCCCGCACTTATTTAACTTTAATTGCCCACACACATTTAAAAACTTTATTGAGCTTCTCGAGTCGCATACGTCCCTTCTGAAGTTACAAATGTTACAATACAGTTCTAAACACCAGTATGAACCGATTTTTATACGTTCGGCAACGCGCACCTATGGAGGTGCAAGTGTCATAAGTTATGGTTATAGCGTATCATCAACCCAGCTAGCACGACACGTTATCGTTATGTTTTACGATACGTTTCAGTACATCGCCGTAAAACTTGACGATAAAACATATCGTGCTACAGGGCGGCCAGGCAGGGGTTTGCCACCAATGCCACCATTCAAAAATGGTTCAGTAACTTGCACACAACTTCCCTCATCTGTCTCGGCTTTCCCACTTAGCTCGCTGCACGCTTGCGTTGGCAGGCAGTCCTTTCTCAGCATATAATAAGACTACAACACAACTATTACAGTCCGCCCAGATATCTAAATCTACATCTACACTTATAATATCTACACTTATCTACACTTATAATAATCTACACTTATAATAAATCTCTAAATTAAAAAAAGAATCAGCCAGTAACATTTCAAACTCTTTCTGTCACGAATGATCTCAGCTTCCCATGAACGGAAAAACATGAAACATTTTTTTATAGGTAGATTATTATCCTGACTGCGACTTAGGATAGTTTTTATCCGACTGCGACAATTAATACATTTTTCGAAACATTTGACCTCATTGAATATTTAATTTCTTTTTCTTGAGGGAAATCGCCGCCACATCTGTCAGCTTTATGAACGTCAAAATAGCGGAATTGATTTTCCTTAATTTCACCTATTAATAATTTAAATCCCGTCTACGATAGACCTTCACGTAACAAATACCAAGAAATAAAGCATAAGAAATTAATCGATTCTGATATGAAAACTTATATGCGAAAATGTCGTATTAAAGCGTAAATTTCTATAAATGTATCAACAAATTCGAACAATATAAGTAACACAAATTTATTTATTGTTGAATGGCACGCGCGCGCGCTCTTTGCGCATTCAGCCAAACCATGAAAACCGAAACTCGAAGTTCGTATATCTGCATTCCTCTCACTCGAGTAGTGTTAGTGCGATAGAGATAGAAATACCCGAATATTTTCGAATTCAGTAGGTACGTGGTTTAAAAGAAAATATGGATGTGGGATAGATCGAAAATAGGGATGTAGACAATGATGTAATATAAAATATACGTAGATATGTTATAAGCGGTCCAAAAGTGGCACACTAAAACTCGATCAAGTCGCACAGCTTGCAATAGTATTGCGTCGTCAATGGAAACGAATGCTGTCAGAATTTGGTGGCCATTTTTAAACACGGAATTTCGTATAGACAACATATCTACCTATTTTTTATATTACATCATTGGGTGTAGACACTAAATAAAATAATCATAATATTGTATTTTCTCGAAAAAGGACTTAAAATGAAGTCAACTGGAGAATAAAACAACGCAAGAGGTTATATAGGTAATATATATAATAAGTTATAAGACGTGTCCAAAGTTTTAAGAAGGGGTATGTTCTGTCCCTTTTGCGCAAAACGCACCTTCATATGAAACGATTGTTTTTTATGGTCGCACCACACTTGGGGGTGTATGCCCAAATATTCGTGTTGCATATTTTTCCTTCCTACGGCAAATGAAAGAGAGGCAACGACGCAACGCGAACACGAACCCCCAAGTGTGGTGCGACCATTACTATGACGCTCGAGGATCGTGACGTCACGGCCCGCGATCGTTTTCTCACTCTAACAAGCGATATTAAAACGGTTGTAGCTTCGTAATTTTTTGAGATATTTTAATGGGTTTTTCGTTTCTTCTTTCTTTTGAAGTAATAATAAATTTTGAGTCTACTCCCCTATTTGGAAGACAAGCGGAAAGAGTAATCTATATTAAAGATGAGTCATGTGAAGAAATAGATACCTACAGGAAAAAGAACTGTACGGATTGACAGCAAAAAGTATACTAATCTATACATATAAATGCCTATGTCCTGACTGACTTATTCACTCACTCACTCACTAACTCATCAAAGCACAGCCGAAACTACTAAGCTTAGAGAGTTGATTTTGCACAGTAGGTTGCTTTTATAACGTGGGCAAGGGATAAGAAGGGATTTTTGAAAATGCCACCCCTAAGGGGGTAAAATAGGGGTGCAAAGTTTGTATGGGAGGACCTTTTTTTTTGAGCTAGATACTTAAAACTTTGTACAAAAAATAGTTATTAGAATACAAATAAAATACTTTAAGCGTTTTGAAAAATTCCACCCCTAAGGGGGTGAAATAGGGATGCATAGTTTGTATGGGAGAAACAATTTTTTTTTTAAATAGGGACTTCAAACTTTGTAGAAAGATTAGTCATTAGAATACAAATAAAGTACTTTCAGCGTTATAGAAAATTCTACTCCTAAGGGGGTAAAATAGGGGTGCAAAGTTTGTAGGGGGGACACAATATTTTTTTAAATAGAGACTTCAAACTTTGTAGAAAGATTAGTTATTAGAATACAAATAAAGTTCTTTAAGCGTGTAAGAAAATTCTGCCCCTAAGGGGACAAAATAGGGGTACAAAGTTTGTATGTGGAAAACTTATTTTTTTTTGAGCTAGATACCTAAAACTTTGTATAAAGATTAGTTATTAGAATACAAAGAAAGTCCTTTCAGCGTTTTGGAAAATTTCACCCCTAAGGGGGTAAAATAGGGTGCAAAGTTTGTATAGGAAAAACTCCTTTTTTTGAAATAGAGACTCAAAACTGTGTAGAAAGATTACTTATTAGAACATGAAATCAACTACATTCAGCGTTAAAAAGGGGTGCAAGGTTTGTATGGGGAACACTTTTTCTGAGCTAGACACTTGAAACTTTGTAGAAAGATTACTTATAAAAATACAAAAAAGTGGTTTCAGCGTTTTGGAAAAAACCATCCCTAAGGGGGATAAAAAGGGGTGCAAAGTTTTTATGAGGGAAAGTTTATGTTTTTGAGTTAGAGACTTGAAACTTTGTATAAAGATTACTTATTAAAATACAAAAAGGACATAAAGCGTTTTAGAAAATTCCACCCCCAAGGGGGTTAAAAAGGGGAGCAAGCTTTGCATGGGCAACACTTTTTTTGAGTTAGAGACTTAAAACTTTGCAAAAATATTATTTATTAGAATACTAGAAAAGGACTTTCAGCGTTAGAAAACTCCACCCCTAAGGGGGTTAAGAAGGGGAGCCAGTGTTGTGTAGGAAATACTTTTTTTTGAACTAGATTTAAAACTATTAGAAAGATTACTTATTAAAATAAAAAAAGTACTTTCAGAGTTATAGAAAACTCCACCCCTAAGAGGGTTAAGAAGGGGGCAAGCTTTGTATGGGCAACACTTTTTTTAAGCTAGAGACTTAAAAGTAGTAAGATTACTTACTACAATACGAAAAAAGTTCTTTCAGCGATTAGAAAAAATCAACCCCAAGGAGGTTTAAAAGGGGGTTCAAATTTAAAATGGAGAGAAAGATAATTTTAAAGTGTGAGTAAGAGATTTGTAACTTCGGTCTTATTCTGTACCTACGTTAAAAGACTACAAAATGAATTTCAGAGTTTTTCCAAATTCATCCCCTAAGAGTGTTAAAAGGGGTTTCAAAGTTTGTGTATTTCAAGACATTTTTAAAGTATGAGATTTTTAACTTTGGTTTTAGACTGTTCACAAACTAGAAAATGAACTTCAACGTTTTTTTTTAATTTATCCCCTACAAGAGGGTTCAAAGTTTGTATTGAGAGAAATCATTTTCTAAGACGATAAAAAGTTCTACGCGGAGGAAGTCGCGGGCAACAGCTAGTTATAAATAAGTTTATAAGTTTTTAGTTTATTTATTATCAAAAATTTTACATCAAGTAGGTATATCAACTATTCATATGTCTAAATAATGGTCCAGAATATTAAATACAGTGTGCGGTACCAAGCCAAAAAGACCGAGGCCTGTGCTAGGGCTAGTACCTAATGAATCACCCTTTCTCAATAGAATGTCCGGTTTGGCACATGTATGGGATTGTTTTTTATACTAGGACGGTGGCAAACAAGCATACGCCCTGCCTGACGGTAAGCAGATGCCATAGCCTATGGACGCTTGCGCGTTGCCGACCCTTTGTTTGATTTGAGGATCCGTTGTGTTGATAGCTACAACCGAACGGGGGTCCCTCGCTCTCAACACAACATAACCGCTGGATCTCTAACGACCTACATGAGGATGGAGTAATTCAGCTACATGTTTGTCCAGGTCGAACGGCATCGACGGCATAGAGATGCTGGGTGCGGGGCTGACGGGCGCCGACCTCGCCGCGGTGCCGGAGCACTGGCTGGCGTACCCCGCGCCCCCCGCCGCCGCGCACACCGCGCTCGCCCTCCTCTACATCTTCTTCACAGCCGCTGCGCTCATCGGGAATGGACTCGTAGTCTTCATATTCTCCACGTTAGTAATGGTTTTTGGGAAGGTCAGATGGTAGTCGCGTCCGTAAAATCTAATCTAATTCATCTCATTCACCTCTGGATAGTATTCCATGTTTGGCGCGGCGCGCTTGTGCTGGCACGACAGCTTGGAACGCGTCAGGAACAAGCGCGGGAAATACTTACTTCGTAATTTAATAGGGATCGGAAGCGACGAACATAAATATATTCCGTAAATAATCATAAGCAATATTAAAAACATTTAAACTGATATCGAAAGTACCATTTTTTTTATAAAACTATTAAAGACATCCAAAAGTGTAATGTCAAACGCTCACTTTTTACAAGCGAATGCAAACTAAGTACCTAGGTAGGTAATATAATTCTTATTGTTTACAGAACAAAAAGTCTTCGAACTCCAAGCAATCTCCTAATTTTGCAACTGGCGATATTCGACTTCATCATGATGGCGAAAGCGCCGATATTCATTTACAACAGTGCCATGAGGGGGTTTGCTCTCGGCGACATCGGGTGCCAGATATTCTCACTCATGGGTGCCTACAGTGGCATTGGGGCATCCATGACCAACGCCTGCATCGCTTTCGACAGGTTAGCTAAATATTATTCCGTACGTTGCCAGAAAAAACATTTCGATTCGAAAGTTTGGAATCTCCCAGTCTTCTAGAATAAAGAATTGGCATATATCATGTAGTCACAATGCAAGGTTAACCGGGATTTAATTATGACGTCCATGATAGATGTGCCTGATGCACCTATGCACTGGTTGTGCAACTGAATTTGACAGGATTCCGATGTGGGAGCAGCTGAGTGAAAGACTTGTTTTCTTTCCGAGTTGATGCCGTTTCGTAGGTATTTGTAGAACTGAATTTCATGAGGCCCGGACGCCATATTTATACCATGAAATTCCTTGCCCCGCAGCCCGCCCGCCCCGTGCTTTTGGCGGGAAATATGGGCGAGAAAGTATTGGCGGGAAAATTTTGGCGCGAAACGACATCTCATTTATTTATGACAATAATCTCAGGCTAATAAGTTATTTACAGTGTTTTATACTTATTTCTATGACATTCGTAATGCATTATCACCCAAGATCCTCTCCGTTTGCCGGCCAATCGCATCTAAAGCGCGGGTTTTTTTTTTTTTTTTTTTTTTTTTTTTTTTTTTTTCCTGCCTAGCTTCTTAAGTTGGGCCCCGAAGGGGCCCTTAACTAATTGCCTATAACTATGCAAGGCCCAACTGGCCATTGCACGCGCGCACAGCGCGCTATTTAACTATCCTAACTAAGCTTAAGCTAAGGGGTATCTTTATTGAAATAACATAACATAGAGCACATACATAACTGTGCAAGAATATTTATTTCATTCTTCTATGTCCTCTCGTGGCGATCCGGAGCCCCCCACCCCCCCGCCGCAGAGGGCGTGGCTCACGGTGCACGGATTTCACTGCTGATACAGCCGCAGGGCCGGCTGCAGTGGTAGCGAGGCGCACGTAGATCGGCCGAAGGATCCACGGGCTAGACGCAGGTCCACGCAGTGAAGCTCTCTTCTCTCGAGCGAAGTCCCGATGATCACGAAGTCCAGGTGGCGTCTCCGCTTTTCAGCAATTTCCCGAGTTTCCCCGACTGTCGAACATGACTGACAGCGCGGGGTCCCCCAGTACTCAATACCGAGCCACTGACGAGATACAGCCTAACGACGGTCTCGAAGAAACTGCGCCCGATTGACGAGGGCCAGTTTGTTTTCTTGTCCTTGTAGTGCGACGCGGGCCCCACGTTTCCGAAGACCAACCGCTCTCCCATAGTCAGCAATTTCCCGGGTTTCCACCTCCAAATGGCCCATCAAACAAATGGAGGCTGTCCCCCAGTACTAAATACCGAGCTACGAGATTACAGCCAGTACGGCAGTCCCGCGGGCCGCATCGAAGTCCAGATCCGTGATGAAGGAGCAGGGTCATCCGCCGGCGTGGTCGAAATCTCCGCAGAGTCGAAGTCCGACCACACCCCCACCGCTTAGTAATTTCCCGGGATTCCCAGACTGTCAAACCTGACTGACAGCGCAAGGTCCCCCAGTACTCAGTACCGAGCTGCGAGAATGCAGTCAAACGACAACTCCACTTTAACTTCTTCCAGTAGACAGGAACATCTGCTCCGAAATGACTCCGTCGGACGACGGGCCTATGTCCAAAAGGACATCCTCAATGGACGCGGCGCAGGTGGTCGGCCGGTGGCACGTCCGCGCGGCGCGGCGGACGCGCGATGATTCATCATCATAACCAAAGCGCGGGTTTTTCGTGTCGCTGTCTATATACGTACCTCGGCCCCCACCTGGGGTATAAATACCGAGCTTCCCCCCTCGCTCGCCCATCAGTCTATGCTTGGCCAGCGCGCGGATAGGATCTAAAGGCTTCCTCTTAATCTATCTATATTTCTAGTGGAAACTTAGTGTTTAGCCACTCCTTACTCATGAAACCAACCGTATATTACCTCTTAACTAGGTAGGAATGAAGTGTGAGACCTATTATTATTTATTTCGACTACAAATTGTATAAGGCGAATGTAATACAATGCTTACGTTGTAAGAGGGTTATAAGCTAGGTTACAGGCAATCTATTTTATCAGTATTTACGTAGATGGTTGTCCTGCATATTTCTCCCGCCGTGGAACACCCGGCCGGTGTTCCAGCTCGCTGGCGTGCAGGTCGTCATCCTTGGTAGGTAAAATCGCGAGCTTCTTGGTCGGTCGCCGTAGCACTCCGCCCTTTTGTTCTGACGTCCACCACTCTTGTCTCGCCGTCGGGTCCCGGATACTTGGCGATCACTCTACCCATGGGCCAAGTATTGCGTGGGAGGGTCCCGTTACCGATGAGTACGATGTCGTCGATTTCTATGGGCCGGCCGCGCCTATACGGCTCCCGCCGGTCTTGAAGTGTAGGTAGGTACTCGCGGACCCATCGACTCCAGAAGTGGTCCGCGAGTCGTTGGCTCGTCCTCCACGTTGCTCGGCCGACTAGGTCCTTGTCGTTGAAGGTACCGGGCGACTGCACTCTGCCGGATCCGCCGAGTAGGAAGTGATTCGGTGATAGGGCTTCGGGGTCATCGGGCTCCACGGACACGTGTGTGAGGGGGCGGCTGTTCACGATGTATTCTGCTTCAGCCAGGGTCGTGGCGAAGACCTCCTCCGAGGGGTGACGCTCTTTCAGGACAGTGTAAAGAGTGTCTTTTACCGCTCGCACCATTCGCTCCCACGCCCCGCCCATAAATGGCGCCGAAGGGGGGATGAAGCGCCATATTATTTGTCGTCGCCCCGCCTCCTCTCGCATCGCGTCTTCGGCGGCCGCCCGCAGCATCTTATCCGCCGAGTGGAAGTTCGTCCCGTTGTCCGACCAAATCTCCGTAGGTGTGCCTCGACGCGCGATCATTCTTCGTAGAGCCATTATGGCGGATTCGCCGCTTAGACTGCGCACTATTTCCATATGTATAGCGCGCGTTGTAAGGCATGTAAATAGCGCTACATATCTCTTCTGTGTCCCTCGGCCTACTGTAATAGTCGCGGGGCCCCACAGATCGACGCCCGTGTATGTGAAGGCTCTCTCGTGATGTGCGAGTCGGCAGCGCGGCAGATTTCCCGTCGGAGGTACAGTCGGCTTCGATTTTCGTCGCCGGCATGGCAGACATCGATGGATAATCATTCGGGCGACTGTACGTAGTCGTAGTATGGCGTAGTGTTGTTTGCATTCGTTCACTGTCGCTTCAACTCCGTGATGGTTCATTTGTCGGTGCACGTAGTCGATGTACAGTCGGATGGCCGCGTGATTTCCGTCTAATACGGACGGCCGTTTTTGCGTTGTGGTTATGTCGTTTGCTTCGTTGATGCGCGTTTTTAGCGTTATCACGCCGTCGATGAGTTCGATCGCTAAGGGGCGTAAGCGACTATTCATGGCCGGCGGCTTGCCCTGCATTAGTCTCTGAATTTCGTCGCTGAAGCTGTCTCGTTGACTCTCTCGTACTATTAGGCGTTCCGCTTCTATTAGGTACCGCGCGTCAATTGATAAGTAGGTTTTTGATGCGGGCCGGGCCTGTCGCGGCGCGGCGGGTGCGGGTCGCTTGTGTTTTCTGTTCCACTCGGGGTCCTTTTCTTTGTTCTTGAGTGTTCTTTTGTAGTGAGTTCGGCCTTTGTTAGGACGACATAGTTCTATGAACTGTAGTACTCGCGCTAGTGTGCGTAGTAGGCGCTCCCAGCGCGAGAACCTTTCCGCCGGCGGTAACCACGGTGTGTGCGTGATTTTGTTACAAATTTCGGCGGCTATTTTATTTTTTTCGCCGGTCGGTGCATTATTTTGTTGCTGTGGTTCGGCGGGCCATGTTGTGTAGTCATCGTACAGGAAGTCTTTATCTCGATCCAGTTTTTTCTCGATGCTATGTAGGCGTTTGAGCGCGTTCTCGTAGTTGTCCGGCGGTTTGTCGTCTTCGTTTTTCCATAGTAAAGGCACTTGACAGTGACCGTCGGCCGTGAGCGTGGTTAATTGCGCGAGCTGAGCGAGGGCGCGTTCCTCCGGGTCGGATTTGGGTCGTTTCGGCTCTATCATCATATCTTCAATTGCGAAGTATTCTTTCAACTGCCGTTCGATGTCTTCTTCGCTTGTTAGCGATTCCCTTTCTTCGGCTGGCTGATTTGAGATGTGGCTGACGATATGGTGGATGACCTCGCCTTGTAGGGGGGCGCGGGTGTGTGCGCCGTGTAATACCCATCCGAGCGATAGTCGGCTGGCGACGGGTTGATTTCTGTCGCCGCGTCGGATTTCTTCTGGTATTAATAGATGCCAGTTGTCTTGCCCGAGCAGTATTCCCGGTTCGGCCGTGTCGTATCTCAGTAGGTGCTCTATGTCTCGTAGGTGTGTGCACGTACTGATATCGTCTTCGCTTATCGTTTGGGGTGATAAGCGTAGGTCGGGAATTGTGCGGGCGTGTATGCGCATCTCCCCGCCTTGTCCGCGTATGAGGAGCGGGACTCGGCGGGATTTTCTGGCGTTTATTTTTTCACAGGTGATTGCCTCTATGCGCGGCGGCGTTGTAGGCCCGAAGATGGGAGCGTGGGTTCCCCCGGCGGGGGGAGGGGTGGGGACGGCGGGGCGCTCGGCGGCGGCGCCCTGTCCCGCGCTCTCGACGGTGCTCCTCTCTTGGGCCTGCTCGGCGTACTGTGGGGTTTCCTGCCGCGGTGTTGCTGCAGGGTGTAGGCTCTCCTGCAGCGGCGGGACTATGGGTGGCAGCGTTGACTGTGGGGTTTCATGAGGCAGTGTCTGTAACTGCGCGGCATCATGAGTTCGCTGCCCTATGGGTGACCTTGGCTGTAGGTCTGGACGAGGCGCCGGCGTCGCAGGAGTGCGTGTCTGTGGGGTTTCCTGCGAGGGCCTCGAGCCGTCTTGACACGTAGTTCTTGACGGCACTATGGGTGGCAGCGTTGACCGTGGGGTTTCATGAGGCAGTGTTCTCCACTGCGCGGCATCATGAGTTCGCTGCCCTATGGGTGACCTTGGCTGTAGGTCTGGCCGAGGCGCCGGCGTCGCAGGAGTGCTTGTTCGCGAAGTCTCCTGCGAGGGCCTCGAACCTTCTTGCGTCGTAGCAGTTCCCGACGTGGACGTGGTTGCTTGTTGTGATGTTTGCGGCACTGCGTGGGTGGTGCCGCTTTGTTCATAGCGATTCGCGCAGGGCGGCGCGGGCGTGAAGACTGGGGGGGGTCGCTGAGGGGGGCGTTCCCCGCTTGCGCAGGCGTCGCGACGGCGGCGGCGACGGGTGCGCTGGGCGGCGGGGGGAGCTGGGTCTCGGCGCGCGGCAGTGGCTGCTGGACCGTTGCTTTTTCTTCGTCAGGATTGTTCCCCTTTTCTTCTGGAAGGTGTGGTTCTTGAGTGATGGCGGGCATCTCGTGGTTTTTCTCGAACCAGGCGTCGATTTGCTCGTTCACTTGAGTGGCGGAAACCACAGTTCCTTCGTCTTCGTCGCTTTGTTCGGCTTCTAGTGTGGCGATGTGTGCTTGGGCGAGTTCAAGCTTGATGCGTAACATCTCTTCTTTTGCTTTGGCTAAGCGTTGCGAACGGCGGCTCGTGGTCGTTGCGCGTGACTTCGACGACGGTGGCGGCGCGGGGGGACGTGGCGTCGTCCCCGTCTGTGACGATTCCTGAGATAACGGCGGCGTCTCAGTGATCGTGTCCGTGCTCGTCGCGTTGTCCGTCGTCGTCGGCGGCGTGTATGTTGAGTCTCTACTTGTTTCTTCTCTTGAGGTCCTCGGCGGTTGCTCTGTCCCGAAGATGAGCTGGGCTAACGACTGCCCCGGCGCCGATGACCTTGTGACTGGACCCATTTTCGACGATAATTTCTCGGCAATGTTCTTTCACTTTCACTGGAATCTTCTTTTTTTTCTTGAGGCTGTAGCTTTCGCTTAAACTGCAATTTCTTTCTTGAATATCCGGCTTACTGAAGGACCATTATGTGCCTGATGCACCTATGCACTGGTTGTGCAACTGAATTTGACGGGATTCCGATGTGGGAGCAGCTGAGTGAAAGACTTGTTTTCTTTCCGAGTTGATGCCGTTTCGTAGGTATTTGTAGAACTGAATTTCATGAGGCCCGGACGCCATATTTATACCATGAAATTCCTTGCCCCGCAGCCCGCCCGCCCCGTGCTTTTGGCGGGAAATATGGGCGGGAAAGTATTGGCGGGAAAATTTTGGCGCGAAACGACATCTCATTTATTTATGACAATAATCTTAGGCTAATACGTTATTTACAGTGTTTTATACTTATTTCTATGACATTCGTAATGCATTATCACCCAAGATCCTCTCCGTTTGCCGGCCAATCGCATCTAAAGCGCGGGTTTTTCGTGTCGCTGTCTATATACGTACCTCGGCCCCCACCTGGGGTATAAATACCGAGCTTCCCCCCTCGCTCGCCCATCAGTCTATGCTTGGCCAGCGCGCGGATAGGATCTAAAGGCTTCCTCTTAATCTATCTATATTTCTAGTGGAAACTTAGTGTTTAGCCACTCCTTACTCATGAAACCAACCGTATATTACCTCTTAACTAGGTAGGAATGAAGTGTGAGACCTATTATTATTTATTTCGACTACAAATTGTATAAGGCGAATGTAATACAATGCTTACGTTGTAAGAGGGTTATAAGCTATGTTACAGGCAATCTATTTTATCAGTATTTACGTAGATGGTTGTCCTGCACAATAGACATTGCTTTGTTTGTTAGGTTCGCGTGACTTATACGGCCTTTACCCCCAAGAACCTTACTAAATTGAATACCTATATATTTTGAGGTAGTACTAAAAGTATATTTCTTGCAGACATTCGACCATCACTCGACCGTTAGACGGCCGCCTGTCACGAGGGAAGGTGTTACTGCTGATGGCTTTAGTTTGGGCCTACACCACGCCATGGGCACTACTGCCGCTTTTCAAAATTTGGGGCCGGTTCGTACCAGGTATCAATCAAATCTTACTCCCTAACAATGGGGAATGGATGAAAATTTTTGAAGTGCCTGATTTTTTTTTTGGTGTTAGGAATAACCTTCCTTAACACCAGAAAAAAATTACAGACAGTTTCCTCACTTACGTTTTGGGTTTAGGACGGCGAATGAGACATTTTCCTTGATTCGTCTCATATTGCAAAAAATATCTTAAAAATCCGTTGTAAACTGACACTGGCAATGATATTGACAGCTGTAGCAGCTATATTTATTTGTCATTGCCAGGGTCAGATATTCAAAATATTTTTTTGTAATATGAGACGAATCAAGGAAAGTTTCTCATTCGCCGTCCTAAACCCAAAACGTAAGTGAGGAAACTGTTTATATTTTTCAAAAATAATTGACGCACCTGAAAAGTCTGCAATTTTATTCTGGTGTTAAGGAAGGTCCTAACAACAACAAAAAAATCAGGCACTTCTAAAATTTTCATCCATTCCCCATTCTGATGTGTATGGTTCATGAATCTGATTACATGATTTTTGTCAAGGAATAGCAGATGAATGTTTCCCGAGGACATAAATGCGAACGGGGATAGCGATTATTTTACAACTTGTTTGCAGAGGGCTACCTGACATCGTGCACTTTCGACTACCTGACCAATACGTTCGACACGAAACTCTTCGTGGCGTGCATCTTTACATGCAGCTACGTGTTCCCCATGTCCATGATCATCTACTTCTACAGCGGCATCGTCAAGCAAGTGTTCGCACACGAGGCCGCTCTAAGGTATATCTTCGACGACATTCCTATTAAATTAGTTAAGAGTGAACGACGAACGAAAATATGAGCATAGGCTTACTCTCATAGACGAGAAGGAATGGGCGGTAGTCCTCACGTTACCCATTGTGGGTGGGAACTTTATCTGTGTACACCTTTGAATTTCTTAATAAACTTCACCATATCTTTATTTTATTGAAACGTTGTGTGTGTTTTATTATTGAATGAATGTTTTTTGTTTCGTCTTCAAACCAAATATTTATTTTTCAGAGAACAAGCCAAGAAGATGAATGTAGAGTCTCTACGATCTAACCAGCAGGCTAACGCTCAGTCAGCCGAGATCCGGATAGCCAAAGCCGCACTAACAGTGTGCTTCCTCTTCGTGGCCTCATGGACCCCGTACGGCATCATGTCGCTCATCGGCGCGTTCGGCAACCAAGAGCTGCTGACACCGGGAGTAAGTCGGGGACAAGTTGTTGATCTGTCAGTCGAGACCCGGCTAGCCAAAGCCGCACTAACAGTGTGCTTCCTCTTCGTGGCCTCATGGACCCCGTACGGCATCATGTCGCTCATCGGCGCGTTCGGCAACCAAGAGCTGCTGACACCGGGAGTAAGTCGGGGACAAGTTGTTGATCTGTCAGTCGAGACCCGGCTAGCCAAAGCCGCACTAACAGTGTGCTTCCTCTTCGTGGCCTCATGGACCCCGTACGGCATCATGTCGCTCATCGGCGCGTTCGGCAACCAAGAGCTGCTGACACCGGGAGTAAGTCGGGGACAAGTTGTTGATCTGTCAGTCGAGACCCGGCTAGCCAAAGCCGCACTAACAGTGTGCTTCCTCTTCGTGGCCTCATGGACCCCGTACGGCATCATGTCGCTCATCGGCGCGTTCGGCAACCAAGAGCTGCTGACACCGGGAGTAAGTCGGGGACAAGTTGTTGATCTGTCAGTCGAGACCCGGCTAGCCAAAGCCGCACTAACAGTGTGCTTCCTCTTCGTGGCCTCATGGACCCCGTACGGCATCATGTCGCTCATCGGCGCGTTCGGCAACCAAGAGCTGCTGACACCGGGAGTAAGTCGGGGACAAGTTGTTGATCTGTCAGTCGAGACCCGGCTAGCCAAAGCCGCACTAACAGTGTGCTTCCTCTTCGTGGCCTCATGGACCCCGTACGGCATCATGTCGCTCATCGGCGCGTTCGGCAACCAAGAGCTGCTGACACCGGGAGTAAGTCGGGGACAAGTTGTTGATCTGTCAGTCGAGACCCGGCTAGCCAAAGCCACACCAACGGTTTGCTTACTCTTCGTGACCTCATGGACCCCGTACGGCATCATGTCGCTCATCGGCGCGTTCGGCAACCAAGAGCTGCTGACACCGGGGGTAAGTCGGGGACAAGTTGTGGATCTGTCAGTCGAGACCCGGCTAGCCAAAGCCACACCAACGGTTTGCTTACTCTTCGTGACCTCCTGGACCCCGTACGGCATCATGTCGCTCATCGGCGCGTACGGCAACCAAGAGCTGCTGACACCGTGGGTAAGTCGGGGACAAGTTGTTGATCTGTCAGTTGAGACCCGGCTAGCCAAAGCCACACCAACGGTGTGCTTACTCTTCGTGACCTCCTGGACCCCGTACGGCACCACGTCGCTCGTTGGGGCATTCGACAACAAAGAGCTGTTAACGGCTTGCGAAAGTGAATCAGCAGAAACCTATTCTCGGTGTCAAGTTCTACTGGTTACCTTGCGACAGATTGTAAATAGGTAGTTAGTATACCTAAAGCTGAGGTGCGTATCTAAAGGTTTAGTGATTATTGGTATGAATGGATTGTTTCAATAGTCGAACAAATCTACTAATATTTATTATATTGTACGTATTCGCACACCACTCGAAATAGGAATTCTATGATAAAGCACACAACATTCGGTTTTTCAATGAGTTTTCGCATTTGTACTTAACCTGTCCAATTCTTGAGCATTTATCTGGCTTTATCTACAGGTGACAATGATTCCCGCTGTGGCGTGTAAAGCGGTAGCGTGCATAGATCCCTGGGTTTACGCCATCAGCCATCCAAAATACAGGTGGGTAGCGTGCACTAAGTTGAGAATACTTAATAACTTAAATCAGTTTAATTATTTTAAACCAACCTTAACCTAACCTAACCACCAGCGTGTCGACGTCACCCCGCTTCGTGGAGTGCCTATTTCCGCTCTAAGGGACACAAGCTAACCATAACCTCATCATCATCATCATATCAGCCGAAAGACGTCCACTGCTGGACATAGGCCTCCCCCAAAGAGTGCCACAATGGCCGGTCCTGCGCCACCCGCATCCAGCGGACTCCCGCGACCTTTACCAGGTCATCAGTCCACCTTGTAGGAGGCCTACCCACGCCGCGCCTTCCGGCACGTGGTCGCCATTCGAGAACCTTTCCGCCCCAATGGCCATCGGTTCCACGTCCAACCATAACCTTGATTTGTTTTTCACTGCGGGGGCTACACCCCCCGAGCCCCCTTGCAGGGGGCTTTGCCCCCCGTCCCCCCTTTTTTTATCTGCCCTAACTTAATTTCGCGGGCTCTGATTTATATTTCATGTCTCTTATATCTTATAATCCTTATACTAAAAGATATTATGTATTATGATCGTTATACGTTTTGCATGTAACTGAAATTAGTCAATTTGAGTGTTATATAAAAAAACGTTATATAAGGTAAACGTCCACTGTTTTGAACACACCTCTTATGAATTCGTATTTTTTTTAAGACTTTACTGAACATGATATCGCTTCGAAATCTTTTGTGTGATGAATATTGATATCTTGGCTATTATTTAATGAAATAATTATATAGTTTTAGTTTCAATATCTATTTTTTATAAATTTATTTGTAAACCTCTTATTTGAACCCCATTTCGTGATAAAATTTGGCTCTGCTCCTAAGTTTGTGAGTTCGTGGCCCCTGTTTCGGCATAAAGTTTTCGAGTACCTGATAGTAGGAGATACGTTTTATTTATGCATATACACCCTCATTTGTTATTTGGTATTGAACAAGATTATCGAAGAGGTAGGTAATATCATGAATATTGACAAAATTCAATAGAGGGCCTGGGTAAAACTCTGGTAAATTTAAAGTACCGTGATTTTTGTTGTTTTCCAGGATTTTCTTATGAAATGTAAGGTTAAATAACTTATCCAATAGTACCGGGTCACCCTTTCGAAAAAATGTCACACATAGGTTATCTATTTATATTAACCAAAACTGTTTAACTTGAGATAAATATCTATACAACCTTTGGGAAGTGACACATAGGTAAACGCTCTTCTGTTTAATAGAGTATAAAGTTGCCTTTCACTTCTTAAAAAAAACCCTTAAAAATAAAGAAAGTTCCGGGAGTAGTAAGTCCCGGGATTTTAAAAGTATAAATAAAAAATGTCTTTAATAATTGTAAAATGTATCTACCTAGTTATATGTATTGATTATATAAGATTGATTTACCTGAAAATCATCATATATCTGGTCAAGGTTGTATGGGTCACACTTTTTAAAGAACAATCTTATACTGTTTGTTATTTATAGTAACCTTTCATTTCATAAAAAAAATCCCGCAAAAATAATTAATACCCAGTAGCCAGGCTACAATATTCCATTTTATCGAAGTACATGTTACCTCTTCAAGAAGAATATCAAATAGCAGACGAGGGTACACATTTCCCATACCTTATCTACTACTATAGGATTGATCTGTGTTTACCTACCACCCTACCACTATACAGGGTGACTGGTAATTCGACCTATTCCTTGCAAGGGGTTATACTAGAGCTAATTTGCAACGATTTATGTCCAGTCAACCAGGGGTCAAAACACGATTTTTTTTTTATTTTTCGAGTTTTTAGTTTATTTGAAAAAAAATCGCCTTGCAGCCTTAAAGTGCTGATTGTGACAAAAATGTTTTTTTACTATCCAAATGGAAGTACTTTTGTCACAATCACCAACTTAAGGCTGTAAGGAGAATTTTTTCATACAAACTAAAAACTCGAATATCTCGGAAACCAGCGAGTTTCGACCCCTGGTTGACTGGACATAAATTGTTGCAAATTAGCTCTAGTATAACCCCTTTCAAGGAATAGGTCGAATTACCTAGATTTCTCTGTCACGAACTTGGGAAAAAGTATTAAAAGTGGTAGTCCCTTGTTTCGTGTTACTAGTTCTTGGATATTCCCGCAATTAATAATTTAGATCACATTTAAATTATGTTCAATAACCATTAACTATCCTACATGTAATATATAAACATAAATATATCGGACAGAAATCGAGCAATAAAAAAAAATATGCTGCAAGTAAATATGCGAATTCACCTTAAAATTGTAAATGTAGGTCACGTTCAACCTCGTTTTACGGGAATTCTAGTGAACAAAACATATACCGAATTTAGCTCATAGAAAACCTCATTAAATACATTATCTGTTTTTTAGATTTACATTTACAATTTCTCAAGTATTATTTAAATACAAAAGATACAAGGATGTATCTAGAAAGTCCTTGATTCGGTAGTAACACGAAATAGGGGCCACACGAAAAATATAATGACCGCTAGTTCGTGAGTCCATTTATTGCGATTTTAAGGGACTCCTATACCTAAATATACAATTATTTCTTATTAAATCAATTGTTAAGGAACTACACAAAGCACTGTTCAAAGATTTTTTTCAAATGGACTTCCGTTTGCCTTTCAATTCCCTTAAGAAGTCGGAGCGAGCACCTTACGTCTACAACAAGTTCGCGCATACCGCACAGCTGTTCTCAGCCGACTGAGTGTTTTCAGCGTTATATTTCTATTAGTATAGTCGTCAAAATGTTAGAATTAGATTTTTTAGAAAGATTAAATGATAGAGAATTTTTACAAATGTATATTTTAAATAAAAACATATTCGGATTGCTTATTATATGCGTCAGAAACAAAACTAACGAAATCACGTACTAGCACGAACTTGTGGCCCGTTACCTTAAAATGAATATTATGTCAATTGACCCTTATTCCTTATAAAAGTATTGACTTACAAATAGGTCCCATTTTTTGGTTTTTTGTGGTTCTCTCAAAAACCATGTGTTTTAGAATAGAGAACCTTACATAAAAAACCGGCCAAGTGCGAGTTGGACTCGCGCACGAAGGGTTCTGTACCATTATCTATGAACCGGCCAAGTGCGAGTCGGACTCGCGCACGAAGGGTTCCGTACCATTATGAATAAAATAAAATATTTTATTCTGTTTTTAGTATTTGTTGTTATAGCGGCAACAGAAATACATCATCTGTGAAAATTTCAACTGGAACTATCACGGTATCAGTGAGATACAGCCTGGTGACAGACAGACGGACGGACGGACAGCGGAGTCTTAGTAATAGGGTCCCGTTTTACTCTTTGAGTACGGAACCCTAAAAAAGGCAAAAAAATCACGTTTGTTGTATGTATGGGAGCCCCCCTTAAAAATTATTTTATTTTGTTTTTAGTATTTTTTGTTATAGCGGCAACATAAATACATAATCTGTGAAAATTTCAACTCTTTAGCTATCACGGTTCTTGAGATATAGCCTGGTGACAGATTATCTATAAAAACGGCAAAAAAATCACGTTTTTTGTATGGGAGCCCCCTTAAAAAAATATTTTATTTTGTTTTTAGTATTTGTTGTTATAGCGGCAATAGAAATACATAATCTGTGAAAATTTCAACTCTCTAGCTAACACGGTTCTTGAGATACAGCCTGGTGACAGACAGACGGACGGACGGACGGACGGACGGACGGACGGACGGACGGACAGCGAAGTCTTAGTAATAGGGTCCCGTTTTACTCTTTGAGTACGGAACCCTAAAAATAAAGCTGATTAAATTTTCTACCAAATGCCGTATATTTTTTTTTAAGGTTCATTAATAAGGGAGATACGGGAGGTGACAATGTAAACAAATATTTTTTATTGTCCCTTTTATCTAGATATAAAGGAAAAGGTTATTTAATAGTGAAATATTTTTAGTTTTTGAAAAGGGCCCTTTTTGTGCTTTTACCAAAAGCAATTTTTTTTTGGAACCTCTCTGTTGCTATGATAGGACGAACCCAATATAGCGGTCAAATTGCGTGGTTGGAGGGTAGCTTGGGGAAACTCCAAGGGGAACCTCCGACACGACCACGCGGGAATGGGTAAACACTGGAATATTCTGGGAGTTTGCGCTCCAGTGAGATTGGTGGAACGGTATCAACTGAATCTGAGGTGTGAGTGGTGATAAACTACTAGGATTCCTGGTTCGCTAAAACCTACCCTAGCTGAAAAGAGTCCAGCAAGAAACCGTACATAGTGCTAATCCCCAAGTCGTGGTGCAGGCTGAGGTTCGATTGGTACCACGGGGCACCAGTCGCCCTACGGAAAAAAACGATTCTGAATGACCTGAAGCGGTTTGAGCGCTGACATATGCACGTGAGCTAATACTACACTTGCATATGTCATGATTGGACGAACACAAGTCTTGTAGAGTGTAGCATATTTCTAAGTGACATTTTACTAAACTTGTTGATCAAGCCTTCCGAGTACGAACAACGCGCGTTTTCTTACCCTACGAATGTGGCTACGGAAAGTCAGTTTCCTGTCCACCCTTTCCTGCACCCTCGGGTTACACGACGATATTTGGCGTCGTTGACCCAGGGGATAGGTCGGTCAAACTTCTGGATCGGAGCCACTCGCCTTTCTGTACTAACGCAGTCAGATGGGTGGAAGAGTATTGCAGTGCTGTTTTCCGGGTAGGACTAGGACCTAGGACGGTGATTGCCTCTTGGAGGTATCGCCGGATAGTAGCGTACTTACAATGGGTCGTAAAGAGCGTGGTGTCATCCGCAAACAACCCCAGTTGCACCTTAGGGTGCCTGGGAATGTCGTTTGTGAACAACGAGTAAATAGTGGGAGAGAGCACAGAGCCTTGCTGGACTCCAGCCCATGAGGTGTGAGATCGAGTACGTTCCCTTTAGTCGATTAGTTTTCATTAAATTTGACCAACTTCTGCTGTTCCGATTTTTTTCTTTCCATACAATGAAATAATCCTTACATGAAACAGAGTCGACCCGCGTCAAAAAAAAATTGACCAACTTTATAATTTTTTAAGAACAACTCACGCTTGACCAAAAATTTTAACGAGCCAAATTTGTTTACATAAAAAAACACCTAATGTCTCCTTGGACACTTTTCCTTTAGATTCGGATTTCCCTATACTGTCCCATTTAAAAAAAACACTCTGTTTAGCATATGTGTGGGGCGAAGAGAGGCCTAAACCCTCCTACCTACGTGTATTGTCCCTGTACATCTCTGACAATATTACATTAATGATCCTTTTTTTTCTGTTTTAACGCTTAGGGACAGTATACATCTCTACAAGAACATTAGAATAATTATTAATTGTATTTGGATGCTCAGAGACATTATACATCTCTGGGGTACTAAATTATATCATAAACTTATTGTTAATTCTGATACAGACCTTATATCAAATGTATTTGATAATATTTTACAATTTTGGATTGTTCTAGTTTTCATTCAGTGACATTTAGTTTGTAACCATTTAGGTACTAATTAGTTAAAATCTGCAATTTTAAAATGATTATTGTGTAAGATTATTAATATTATATTGTAGAACACCATTTGACATGTAAAAGTGCCCTTGTGGCCTATTTGCAGAATAAATAATTGATTTTGATTTTGATTTTGATTTTGATATTCGTATAACACGACTGGCCAACTGTATTGTCACTAGTGTCCGACCGAAACATGTTTTTTTGCCGAAACCGAAGGTTCGGCTTTGGCTCTAGTTTCGGCCGAAACCGAAACCGAACCTTTTGTAGACTTGTTAAAATCGTTGAAAAAATTACGTAAAATCGCTTTTATACACATATGAACAATGAAGGTTGAATACCTGTAATAACCACTGAGTCATGGATGTTTTCTATGTATTTAAGTATTTATTTATCTATATATTTATAAGTATGTTTATCCTCGTCTAGTACCCATAGTACAAGCTTTGCTTAGTTTGGGACTAGGTCGATTTGTGTAAGATAGTCCGCAAATATTTATTTATTTAGTAATTCCGGGAACACGCACACAAAGCGTCACTTCACTGAGCCGATGGCCGGCGAGCTACGCCATATTGCCGGTTGGCACGTGCGCACCCGGAGGTAGCCAAACACGACTCGAAGTACTGTTTCGTATGTTTCGGACCGGTCGAAAGGTTCGGCCGCTTTTGGGCCGAAACCTAAACATGATTTTTGGCCGAAACTGGCCGAAACCGAACCTTCGGTCGGACACTAATTGTCACCCTTGAATGAGGCTGGCTTAAGGAACTCTAAGCTCTTCATAGAAGCTGGCTCGGGCTGGACCAGAAAACTCTGGAAATCCAGTAGGACGCAACTCAAAATTATATCTGGGGTGTTCACAGGTCACTTCGGGGTCAAGGATATCTTGGCCAAGATGGGACTATCGGATAGTTTAGGCTGTAGAATGTGTGGCGAGGAGGATGAACACTTATTGTGTGAATGTCATGCCCTTGCCAGACAAAGAATGAACTACTTTGGTAACGGCTACCCGCAACCAAAGGAATTCAAGGTGCTCCCGGTGTACTGCATCATCCGTTTTGTGGAAATGATGGAGCAAGCCTGGGAGCAGGCATAAAGGAGAGGGCAAAGGCACAAAATATTCCACTGGGTCGACGTGTATCCGAAAGGGCCCTCACATAGATAAGATAAGATAATTGTCACCCTTGCAATTTAAGAGCAAGCTTGGCCTGGTCAGTCATATCAGAGCTCATAATAGGGGTAGGGTCGTTTCGCCGGTTAGCGACCACTTAGCCGAGTTGCTCACTTTAGATTAGTAAATGTATACCTATTCAATTTACACACATAATAGATGGTATTCGTAAAGGCTCTGAGTATAGTCAAGTTTTGAAACCTACAATAAAATATAGCACTTTCATCCATAGATTAGGAAAAATTATAGAAAAGGTTACAAAATAGCGAATTCGCTAGATAGCGACCGCTTTAGTCGGTTTGCGACCACCTGTTAGCTAGTTGGCGACCACTCTTGCAAATAGTGTTTAAGTAGTTAATAAAACGATTTATCATCATCATCATCATATCAGTCGAAAGACGTCCACTGCTAGACATAGGCCTCCCCCAAAGAGTGCCACAATGACCGGTTTTGCGCCACCCGCATCCAGCGGATTCCTGCGATCTTTACTAGGTCATCAGTCCACCTTGTGGGGGTATATCCACTCTGCGCCTCCCGGTACGTGGTCGCCATTCGAGAACCTTTCCGCCTCAACGGCTATCGATTCTACGTGCAATATGCCCCGCCCACCGCCACTTAACTTTAGCGATTCGGATGGCTATATCGGTTACCTACCTTGGTTATGTTGCGGATAGCCTCATTCCTGATGCGATCACGCATAAAAACTCCCAGCATAGCCCTCTCCATTGCCCTTTGGGTGACTTTGAGCCTTCTTATGAGGCCCATAGTAAGCGACAACGTTCCAGTGCCATACGTCTTCACTGGCAACACACACTGGTCAAAGACTCGCCTTGAGACACTGCGGAATATTGGACGAAAAGATGTGCCATAGCGTAGCTTCCCGAACGCTACCCAGACGAGTCGGATTCGACGATTGACCTCTTTCTTTCAAAGTTTGACCTACCTAACTGCCCTTATACCACTACAAATAGGAGTGTAAACTAACCATTTATTATTAATCCAAAAAAAGAATGCAAAATGATAAGCCTAAGTGACGAAAATCCCATTCATATATCTGCAAAAATTACGAAGCTACAACCGTTTTAATATTGCTTGTTAGAGAGAGAAAACGCTAGTGGATCGTGACGTCACAATCCCCGAGCATCATAGTAAATGACAATCATTTCATATGAAGGTGCGTTTTGCGGAAAAGGGATAGAATACACCCCCTCTAAAAACTTTGGATACTAAGTATAACTTTGTGATTACTTAATCCCCTGCTCTTTTTTTTCTCCATTTGACGTTACATTTAATCCTTTTTCGAGACAATTCATCATTATAGGTCATTTTATTTAGTGTCTACACCCCTAAATTGTTACTCTCCTAAATCTACTTTACATTGCTGTGTCAATGAAGAATAGAATCGAATAAAGCGCGCCATCTCGCTCACACCATAGTGCTTTTATATATATTGCTATTACAGTCACACATGTCATTCATAGTAGGTATCTAAATGCCACCTTTTTACAAGCTATTATTTAACTTTTAGATTATATTCTACTTACACTAGCGTCTGCCCACGACTCCGTCCGCGTGGAAATCGTTTATATCGTAGCTTTATACAAACTTTCACTCCCTTAGGGGATTATTTCGGGGGTAAAAACTATCCTAGGTATGTCTCTTCCCGGGACTCAAACTATCTCCATACCAAATTTCATCAAAATCGGTCCATCGGTTTAAGCGTGAAGAGATAACAGACAGACAGACATACACACTTTCGAATTTATAATATAACTATCTCATATAAATTATTTATTATTATATAATATAATATATAATTATATATTATTATTATATTATATATACTATGGACATAGCATGGATTGGCGCGGCTTAAATACCGACTCAATTTGCTAGCCAAGCTAAATATCGCGGGTGCCGCATAAGAATCCATAAGGAAAGAAAAAGAAAACGATGTGGTCGCTATCCGACTTCTTTGGTAATTATGTATTTGGGTATAGTTGTTATTTTCTAAGCCGTCCGTTCCGCACTAAAGAACGCCGCACTGCAGAACGGACGGCTTAGAAAATAACAACTATACGCGACCACCCTATTTTATTTAAAACTATTTTTAAATATGCTGAATCTCAACGAAATTATTACAACAGCTAAATCATTTAAACGATCAATTAACTAATTTCAGCATAATAATAAAATTAAGTGACGTAACTAAAGTTTTCGCGCCAACTGTCGCGTTATTTTTTTTACAGATTCACTGCACGTCAACACTTTTCGGAAGCAATGTGTGAAATGTGTGAATTGAGGTTATTTTTTCTTGCTTTGGATTAAGCTTTGGGTTTTAAAGTGTATTTATTCTTATTCTGACACTATTCAAGAATAGTTAATAACTAATAATTTTTCTGTTGGGTTTGTAGAAATGTTAATATCTTTAATTGAAACAGCCTAGTCCGTCAAGTGGTCGCTAACCGAAGGTGGTCGCGTTACCGGCGAAACGACCCTAATCCATAATTTGTTAGGGTCGCCGTCATCGAAATCTATGAGGAGGACTATAAATGTGTGGGGATTTGGTGGGAATAATCTCCATAACTACTGATTCGATTTCAAAATGTATGGACCTTCAGGATGGACATAGACACATTTTATCCCGCGGCTCCGTCTGGGTTCTCTGTAACACGCGGATGTAGCCGCGCGGGCAATTATACGTATCCGTATATGAGACGCTCCACTTTGTCGGACGGCCAAGCAAGGTCACCGAAAATCTAGTATTGAGTGACCTTGATTTGGCCGGCCACCGCGCTTCGGTCACATCCACACGGCCCGAAATCACACGTCAGCCCAGCCGGCATGCAGGCCGACAAGAGTCCGACAAAATCGGCCCGTGGAGCGTCTCCTTATCGCGGCGAATCTTGATCCCTATACGACAGCTGTCCTCTCCGTACAATTTATAACCATAAAACGTAAAATTGTACTGAGATGACAGCTGTCATAGGGATCAAGATTCACTGCGATACGTATTGTTCATTATACTTAATTGGAAAGTGTAGTGACATATTATAATAGGTATGAAAAAAGTACAGTCGGCAATTAAAGGTTGTGTTCAAAAATATTTTTTTCATACTCAGGCAAGAACTTCAGCGTCGCATGCCGTGGCTACAAATTGATGAGCCAGATGACACCGTTTCCACGGCCACCACGAACACTTCGGCGCCGCCTCCTGCCTCCGCTTAGTCATGGCTTAGTCCTAATAATGTTAGGGTGTAAAGACAGACATATAATATGTCCCAAGGTGCCGATACAGAACCGCTGGTATTAGTAGTAACAAGGTGCGGTTCGCGCCATGTTTGCGACCGAAGTACCTAATAATAATAATGGTTCGCAAACCGCGTTACACTACCATACGTGTTTCGCGGTTCGGAGTGAACATGTTCGCTCGTCTGTTGTTACTACTAGTAGGTACGATCACATTGCTCTAGCTCAACTTGTGGTCCTGTATGAATAATTAGACTCCTGCTACCATTTTAAATACATCTCCACTCTATAGAATCGAATTTTGAATCCAGAAATTTACCTACCCAATTTAAAAAATAATATTGCAGTGGACCGCAGCTATTATTGAATAGGTAGATACCGACCATACGGACGTATGACGACCATAGCAATTCAAACGGACTTCGAGGAGCGAACATGGTGCTCACAAACATCTCAAGTCGTTAAAAGGATTCTGATATTTTTCAGAACCTTTTTTGATGTGTTTGATGGCCACTGTACTTACCTAGATAATTTAGATTTTAGAGTAAATAGTATAAAATTTGCAAACTTGCCACAACACGTGCCAGTAATCTACGTTTATTAATAAAAAATATACTCGTGGTACAATGTGGTAAGAGAAAATGTTTTATTTATTTTATATCACCTCCGTACCTTCCTATTCATTCCTTGCTTAAGTACTTTGGGCTACTTAGATTCAGAGACGATAACACAAAAACGGTAAAGTCGATATTTGAATGCTGCAGATTATCAATGCAATGGGTCCGTGGGGCGAAATTACTAAATCTATAAGAATTATGGGAATTCATATCCATGTTGTTGCGACCGCCCTCTACCCTGAGAACTTTACGGTGTCGCTCTATGAAAACACAACAATATACCGATATCAGCCATATTTTTACACCAAAAAATAGGTTGGGTAATTTAACTAAATATTCAATAATAATCCACCTAAATTTAATACCGATACGGTAAAAAATAATAAAAAGTAATCTTCATAAATTCTGTAAAAATCAGGCGAAAATGGTATAAACTTTTTTTACTTTAAACGGGTTAAAAAAATCCTAACTTCCGGTCCATATAATTATTCATTTCAGTAGTAAAAGTTGTTTAAAATAACATATAAAAGCCGTACACAAATAATTAGCCTAATATTGAATTATTTCCAAAAAACCCGTAATTTTCTCAGGGTACTCTCGTTATATAGGAATGTAACTGGTACAAATACAATTAGACTGCGCAAAGTTAGAGGGCGCCGCGAAAGGTTAATATATGAGGAAGGATAATTTGAATCCTACCCATCCAACGCAACGCAGTCCACGGATATCTGAGGGCCTACCGCGAACGGCATTCGAAGTTTTTCCTCTCTGTCGCACTTATGTACGAAGTCGTAAGTATGACAGAGAGAGGAAACTTCGAATGCCGTTCGCGGTAGGCCCTCTGCTTCGCTTTTCTGCACGATGATGCTCGCGGTACACACACGATGACGCTCGCATGTACCACCTGTGGTTATAAACATAACAATGACACACCTGTCATTTAGGCCTTAGAACTTAGCACATAAAAGTCCTACCTACTGAACAACTGGGGTTGTATTACTTCTCCTAAATATACTAATCGTCGCTCATTCACTAGGGGGTTATCCACATAAGGTGTATACATTATATTACTGTCTCTAGTTCTCGCCCTTCGACCGAGACACTGTGGAGGTACCTCCCCTCTATACTGTTATCATGACTTGGGCAAACTATCTCTCAGAATTAACTATGTTCTCAGGCTACTGGTAGTATGCTATCGCGATGGTTAATTGTCATAAAGTAACTCAGGTAATATAGTTCTAGTATAAAACATCTAGAATATATAGATTGTATATAGAACACAATTATAGCAGAACAAATAAATATTCATAGAACAAATATAGTACTAAGAAACTAAGACACTTAGCTTTCAGAGATCAACCGGGCTAGCACACTAGCAAAATGACGACTTTTATGCACATGTTTTGTGTCCACAATACGTATAAAATTTTACCGTAATGAGCTAACTTGGTATACCGTCATCTACGTAAAATGTGACCATTTATATGTCTTGCAAATAATAGTACATTACTTACCTAGGGCGGTTAAACAAAGAATGTCTCAGATCGCAGGTCATCAAAATGATCTAAAAAAGTGTCACATATGTCAACGTTTGTCTAAAACTTCTGTGGAACCTTTGTTATTCGTAATTTTAACCAAAAAGTTAGATTTTACCTTTGACTTATTTCTTTGCCTATTTACAATTTTCCCTATTTCTTTCGTGGAATTGGTTGCTTTCTGTATTGCCAAAATTACAGAGTATCTTTTCGCAAACCTAACTACTCGTCTATAAATAATCATATAGTTTTTTCGATATATCAATAAGGAATCATTACAATTCTCTATACCTAAAGTTTTCAAGAAGCGCTTCATTTTGCTTGCCACTTTGATACCTTTTGTAATCCAAGTCTTTGATCCAAGTTATAATGGCATCCGTTTTAGTCACTCTTTTTCTCTTTTTTACCTGTACCTTCTGGATGGACATAGACATATTTTATCCCACGGTTCCGCCTGGGTTGTCTACTTCTCTGTAATACGCGGGCGTAGCCGCGCGGACAGCTAGTTCATTATAAATTGGAAAGCGTAGTAAGTCCTTAAATAATGCGCCGGCAATACCTCAGACTAATTAAACTATATGGACACGAAATACCTACGAAATGAGCGTGTATACCTAATCCTGGCGCATAATATGGCGGCCTGTCAATTCGTGGCTGTAGGGTTGTCATCGATTAGAGACAATTATCGATATCAACTTGGACTTTGAAAAATATCGACATCAATATTTGAGTTTTCTCTGTAATTGAAACTGACCGAGACGAATAATAATATCCAAGTACACTACTCTATTACCGTAACTATATTATTTGTGAAGTATTTTACCAATATTGCATTTTATTGCTACAACCGATAAGGTCGCAGCTGCCTATAGTGTGAATGACACGGTAAGAACAGGTGTAGTCACTTTTTTTTCAAATTCAGGTTTTAATGTCAAGTTTTCATAACGAGCTCAGCATTTTGACATTAGAAACTCATTTTGAAAAAAAGAATTGAGTAGACATGTTCTTTTCGTGGACCCTTCCAATATGGTCAGAAATACAATTAAAATATGTCGGGTTATTCAGGCCCAGCCCACTGTGTATACTATGATTACTATATGAATGGTGCAGAAGTGAATAAAACAATGGTATTTTTACAAGCTTTTATTTAGCTCACCACGTTTGTTTTTATTATTTATTCTTGTTTCTTGGGTCAAATTTAGTAATTGAAATTTCACCCTCTTCCTGTCAACGGATTGATCTGAAATAACATCATAAAATTACTCACATAGTCTTTAATTTAATAGCAAGTTGTCGATATCAGAGCGCAGCACTAGTCAAAATAAGATGTATGATAATACTGCTGTAAATATATGATGTATAATACTGCTGTAAATATAGCGAACGAGTATTTTCTTGTTGGGAACGATAAATCCAATTCAAAACTGACTATCATTTGGTGTATAGTGCGATATACTGGCAGTTAACAAAGAAAAACGGCTACTAACCTATGAATGGTCAAATTCGGTTGATTACTTGATTTCCGTGCACCACATTGCTTTATTGAGCATGTCGCGAAGAGGGTTCGCGAGAAATAACCCTTAAATAATATTTGTATATAGCAACATTGACTGAACACCGGATGGACTCAAACTCTATTTTATCTTTGGTAAGCTTTGAATTTTGTCGCTAAAATTCTTTTGTTTTCTGACATTTAAAATGATATAAATTGTGATGGTGAAAATAGTTTTTGTGCCCGTTTCCTGACCTGTTACCCAAAGCTAAGTATCTTGAAAACATGTAGAATATTCCTTTATTTAAGTCTTTATTAATGGAGTGGAAGTTAGGTGACTTGGCGAAACTCATAGAGCTGATCAAGCAACCTATTTCCATCCGATACGCTTATCCGTAATATATCATTAATGTTATTGTCTGTCGCTACTAAGAATCTGAAGAAGGCTTGCGAGCCGCCGTTTTAATATTCGGCAACTTTGAGAACCGAAGGGTTCACCAGTGCACGTAGACTTGGCCAATTCTATAGGCAGGGAATGAGTAAAGAGTCCGCGCGACTCCGTCTGGGTTCGTGTGAGCTCAGGACGAAACATAAGTAAGAGGGTCCTTGCGACTCTGTCTGAGCCTGTGGGCTACCAAGTTCATAACATTCAATAACATGCTAAGGATAAGTCAGTTAACGTTTTTACCTATGCGTTGAAGGCATAGTCAAGTACTTAGAGGATCTAGCAGAGATTCATGTTTTCACCTTTAAACAGATGGGACATTCAACCCAACTACATGGGATCAGCGGACGGTGCCAGGTCAAGGAACACTTATAAGGTAAGACAGCTGACCCAACAATCTGACCAGAAAAATTGACTCAACGTTCCTATTAAAGGATTCTCACTTAAATTTATAAACTACAAGTTAATGGTCTTAATATCAATTTATTATACATAATATTACATACTCTAATTGCGAAGCAGATATATCATATCCAGAGGAAAGTTAATCCAAGAGTTACATTCCATAGGACCTGGAGCTAGAATGTCCTTGTGAGGTTATTCTTCTTTGAATACACTCATGAAGACATTATCACTTTTGTACGCAGCCGTATGTTAAGGAGCGGGACAGAGCACGCAGGCATTTTGCGTTCACATCTATATGTGTTCACTACACAAAACTATCGGAAGTAAGAGCAACGTAATATCATGCTATCTCTTTCACCATACGCTATCGAAATGAAATGAAATGAAATAATTTATTTGCCAGAATACGGTTGAAAGTTGGAAAGAAAGAGATAAGTTGTATTTTTGACCTTCTATGTAGATTTCATGTATATTTGCATAACATAAATGTATCTATAGTAGAATAGGGCCTCTCCATGTATTTATCTACTCAAATGGCAATACTGAACGAACTTTCAACTACTTTCAAGTGTCACTGTCAGTCATGTCATATGTCAATAGTACTTGGTATTGGTCTTAGAGTCCATAGACTGTATTGAATGTCAACGCTCAGACTAATTAAACTATATGGACACGAAATACCTACGAAATGAGCGTGTATACCTAATCCTGGCGCATAATATGGCGGCCTGTCAATTCGTGGCTGTAGGGTTGTCATCGATTAGAGACAATTATCGATATCAACTTGGACTTTGAAAAATATCGACATCAATATTTGAGTTTTCTCTGTAATTGAAACTGACTGAGACGAATAATAATATCTAAGTACACTACTCTATTACCGTAACTATATTATTTGTGAAGTGTTTTACCAACATTGCATTTTATTGGTACAACCGATAAGGTCGCAGCTGCAGCTATAGTGTGAATGACACGGTAAGAACAGATATAGTCACTTTTTTTTCAAATTCAGGTTTTAATGTCAAGTTTTCATAACGAGCTCAGCATTTTGACATTAGAAACTCATTTTGAAAAAAAGAATTGAGTAGACATGTTCTTTTCGTGGACCCTTCCAATATGGTCAGAAATACAATTAAAATCTGTCGGGTTATTCAGGCCCAGCCCACTGTGTATACTATGATTACTATATGAATGGTGGAAGTGAATAAAACAATGGTATTTTTACAAGCTTTTATTTAGCTCACCACGTTTGTTTTTATTATTTGTTCATGTGTTTCTTGGGTCAAATTTAGTAATTTAAATTTCACCCTCTTCCTGTCAACGGATTGATCTGAAATAACAACATAAAATTACTCACATAGTCTTTAATTTAATAGCAAGTTGTCGATATCAGAGCGCAGCACTAGTCAAAATAAGATGTATGATTTAAATGCTAATAATACTGCTGTAAATATAGCGAAACGTGTATTTTCTTGTTGGGAACGATAAATCCATTTCAAAACTGACTATCATTTGGCGGATAGTGCGACATACTGGCAGTTAACAAAGAAAAACGGCTACTAACCTATGAATGGTCAAATTCGGTTGATTACTTGATTTCCGTGCACCACATTGCTTTATTGAGCACGCAGGCAATTTGCGTTCATATCTATATGTGTTCACTACACAAAACCAAGTCCAAAAAAACTATTTTAATACGGAAAATTACGATTTTAACTCTGAGTTGTTTACCACTTGACAGCGCATGTACCTACTACAAAGACATTTGGCGCATAAAATGGCGCATGGCACGCGGCTGTAATGTCTGTTTCTAGTATCGGAAGTAAGAGCAACGTAATATTATGCTATCTCTTTCACCATACGCTATCGAAAGTTGGAAAGAAAGAGATAAGTTGTGTTTTTGACCTTCTATGTAGATTTCATGTATATTTGCATAACATAAATGTATCTATAGTAGAATAGGGCCTCTCCATGTATTTATCTACTCAAAGTGTCAACGAGTCAAGTGAGTATTATAACTATTATAGGTGCCGGTCAATGTACGGCCATGATAATGTACAGCCATGATAATGTACAGCCCAATAATACGCGTCCATTGGACGCGTATTATCAGGCCGTACATTATCACCCTGAGCAAATTCAGTACGGGGCAGTAATTGGAAGACAATCTTGTACCTGATAATGTACAGCCCAATAATTGGCGTCCATTAAAAAGTCTCCAGCGGGTCGACGCCACCCGCGGGATGGCTATTTCCGGTCTGAGGGACACAAGTGAATGTTAAATCTGCATAGGTATACAGACTTTATAAAACATGCCTATGTTGTCAAAATCATTCAAGAACAAGAAGAAACAGTTGCTAGGATACGTTGTTGGGAAAAAACTGTCGTGTCAAGAGAATGGTGTCATAATCCTAATAAAATTGTATTTAAACAATAAATAAAGTGATAAACATTAGTGGGTGCACACAAATAACAAATAGACCTCTTTCTTATAATACAACTGTAAAATCTTTTCTAAAATCTATTGTGAAATATATTCGAACTTTCGTACTTCCGATTCCACTGCGTCTGGTAAGTCAAAACAAATTCATTAGTGAACCCTAACCTAACCGACCTAAGGCAGAGTTCGCTATTGACAGGCAGCAAACTTGGTCCGGGGCAATGATTGGAAGCCACCTTTGTCGAGCTGATAATGTACGGCCTGGTAATACGAGTCCACTTTTTGTGGCTTCGTATTATTGGGCTGTACATTATTGGGCCGTGCATTATCACCCTGAGCAAATTCGGTACGGGGCAATAATTGGAAGCCACCTTTGTCCGGGCTGATAATGTACGGCCTGATAATACACGTCCACTAAAAGTAGACGCGTATTATCGGGCTGTACATTATTTGGCTGTACATTATTGGCTCCCACTATTATAAGGTCCATCGTCCATGGTATTGGTCACAGGACTCAGCGTTGCCAGATGGGTACGCAATAGTACGCACGGCGTACTATTTTATGGTCTTGCGTACTCGCGTACTCATCCGTCGATTTGCGTACTATTTTTATATTTTACCACTTGACAGAAAAAATATTTTTTAGGTTTTCCGATTAATATTATTTAGGACCTCACCCAGAAAAGGTTAACTACTAATACTTCTATAGATTATATGTGGCTGTCGCACTGACAAGCAAGTGACACTGGCAATGGCCAAGCTAGTTTAGAAATTCAAATGACATTAAGGCACCATAATAGTCAAGGCAAAATCGAACATATGATTGTGACGTTACAGTTTGATTTAGTTTGATTGTACTGTATGATTATATAATAAATAAGTCAGCGCCGCAGTTTTGATTTGGTTTGGTTTGCGCTTTGCGCTGTGCTGTTGGCACCTTGGCTTTTAGCTAGCGGTTAAATACTCAAATAATAACGAAGTTCGTATAGCTCAGAGGGCCTACCGCGAAAGGCATTCGAAGTTTCCCCTCTCTGTCATACTTACGAGTTCGTACCTAAGTGCGACAGAGAGGGAAAACTTCGAATGCCGTTCGCGGTAGGCCCTCTGGAGGCAAGTTGCGCTGATCCAACTGTCAAACGAGTTGTACTGAGAAATTGCATGCACATTTGGTCGGATTGTTACATCTATCTGTATGACACCCAATTATGACTTCGATATGTTGTACTGACAAATTGTGGTGAAATCATATAATCTGTAGGTAGACCTCATCAAACGTGTTTTTTTTAAGGCATTTGGTTATGGACCAGCTGCAGCACAGCACAGAGGGCCTACCGCGAACGGCATTCGAAGTTTTCCCTCTCTGTCGCACTTACGTAAGAACTCGTAAGTATGACAGAGAGAGGAAAGTTCGAATGCCTTTCGCGGTAGGCCCTCAGTTTGCCAATAAATGTTGTACTGCGTACTCAAACTTGAATTTGCGTACTATTTTTAAGAGCTGCGCGTAACGGAACGTAAAACCCATCTGGCAACACTGACAGGACTTTTCTATATACTGTATTGGTACTGCGACGATTGACAATTATACGTGTTGAGAACAAAATAATAACAATTAGTTATTATTGCCAGACATGTGATACATTTGTTGAACAAGACAATCACCAGAACACTATCTCAATATGGATAAACTGACAGTAATATCTGGAACGCTGTTTATGGCAGCTGATGTGTTTGCCATAGTAAGCCTTGCAATGCCAGACTGGATAATTACCGATGTTGGAGGTAACAATTATGAATATCATTGTATTTTGCATCCACAACTACATGCTACTACAATAACCTTGAAATATATTATCGACCCGTTTTCATATTCTAATTGTAAATAAGAGTTGTATATCATTTCGATTTTACCAGGTGATACTCGACTGGGGCTAATGTGGTCCTGTATAACACTCTACAACAGACCTCAAGTATGCTTCACCCCAGATCTGCAACCTGAATGGCTATTGGCCCTTATTTGCATCTTTATAGGATGTATATGCATTACAACAACAGTGATTCTCTTGGCATCAAGTCACTTTGACCGTAATGTAATTCCATATGCAAGATGGGTAGGCTTTGCGGCAAGTACGTATATGCTTTTTATTTTCTAATTATTGCTATATACAGTGTTGTGCTATGATGTTGTGTTGCCAAGATACATTACTTGGAGGTAGTGTTGTGGATAACACTCATTTTGAGGCTTAAAGACTCCCGAGGCTTAAAGACTCAAGTGACGAAAATACAATATTTTGCATTCATATACGGAAAATAAACCAACACGGTTCTTAAACAGCATCGAGTCTTTAAGGCTCGAGTCTATAAGCCTCGAAATGAGCGTTATCCACAACACTACTTGGAGGTCATAACTTTAGATCAAAATTTCTCCGAATCCAAAAAAAATTAAAGTTAATGGGACACAACTGACACAAGGGGTTACTGCAAATGCTCTAAGGAAGCGTCCTTTTGAATATTTGCTCCTATTACAGGCCACATCCTGTATATTATATGAAATAATACAGTTCCAAAATAATTAAGTTCAGACCTTTCCCTGTTAGTATAGTGTGTCTAATATGCCACCACCAAACGAAGTAATATGATTTTAGTTACTTTACTTACTTTTTACATAATAAAACTAAGCTTGTATCCTATCCTACTCTATTAAAGTAAGCATTATTTATCATCACATTCTCGAAGCTCTATATTTGCAAAAGAGGTTTATGGGGACTAAAAATATATCTAGTCCAAATTCATTTATTAATTGCTTCCTCATATTTTATCTGGGAGAAATTATTTTCACTACAGCAGAGCTTGGTTGTCCAGGTACTAAATGGTAATAATAATAAATGTATTTTAATCTTAATTTCCTTACTTTCAGTGGTGGTGTTCTGCTTGGCAGCAGTTATATTCCCAATGGGATTCCATGTGGATGAGATTGGGGGCCAGCCTTACCAGCTGCCTAACAGTCATCAAGTGGGAATATCTTACATACTATTTGTTCTCTCATTATGGATTACAGTAATTTCTGAGCTCTTTGCTGGCAAAGTGTGTTTGCCCCATTTTTAAGCAAAATTCAGTGCTTGGTTAGCAGTGTATATACAAATGTGGGCAACCAAACGCCAATTTATGCCAAATTATAGGGAAGAAACTATTTGGCAGCCATTTGTTAGAGTAAGATGGTAGTTGTTCATTGGCATTCATTAGCCAGTGTTTGGCACAATACTTTCTTAGGTGGCCTCTACAAATACATTCCAAACAATACAAATATAACTTTGAGGTCAACTTTTCAGATGTTCCTGTTCAGGGTTTATAGTTCATGGCATTTTGCAGACTGTGGTAAAATTGTGTGTAACCACTATACAATATATTAGGGACAGATTTATGATTGCCCAGTTTATCTGTATTATTGAGATCTGATAACAGCATTTTTATTTATGTTTAAGCACAATATTATTCTTAATTACTACTTTCTTAAGAACAAACACTAATTGACATTCCATCCAAGTACAATAGACGGCAAACTTCGTGCGCAAATGAGGGGAAGTGGGGGGGCAGCTTGCACGTACAATTCGCCTTTGCGCAGGCAAGGTCATTTGCGCACGAAGTTTGCCGTCTACTGTAGCAACTTTTAATTTAACTCGTGAAGTATATACAGGTGGTGGAGATACTAATTTAATAATACATGTTATTTAAAATTGGTTTTATTTGGAATGAGAAATAATCGAGAACCAAGTTTTAGTTTTTTATTTTTATTTGTGGAATGCCAACTAGTGTTTTCTCTTAACTTATGGTCCTTGACATTGTTCCAGAGGCAAGGCCATATACAGGGTGGACCCTGTAACAGGAGCAAAAAATTAAACGGTAGATTATTAAGCTTGTGAACAATTATTTCCAAATGGTTTTACGCGAAAAAAAACAAATTTTTTGGAAAATATAATTCTAAGTGTAAGTAATACACAAGGGGTTACTGCAAATGCTCTAAGGAAGCGTCCTTTTGAATATTTGCTCCTGTTACAGGCCACACCCCGTATATTTTATCTCTCAAAAGCAAGTTGTGTATATATAGATACTGCAGTTGTTTTAAGATGGATCTGTTAATACGTTGTAGCTATACTTTTACTAAAATGTACCTAATTTGTAAGTAAGGGAAGTATTGTAAAGTCAGGCAATTTGAACGCCATTCTTCACGTACTAGTGTCACTGACACGCCAACCTTTTTTCCATAAGAGAGTAACTATGAAGCTTACAGCAGTGGCGGAGCGCCCATGCAAGCCGATTCCCCGCATTTTAAGCGCCTATAATTAAACTCTTTCATAACTTTTTGGTCTAAGAATGAACATTGATAAGACGAAGATCATGTCAAATGCCCAGCCAACTCCCATTACAATCGGACGCTTTACGCTCAAAGTTGTAGACGATTATGTATACCTAGGACAGACTGTCCATAGGTAGGTAGATAGATCCAACTTCGAGAAAGAGGTCAATCATCGAATCCGACTCGGCTGGGCAGCGTTCGGGAAGCTACGGCACATCTTTTCGTCCAATATTCCGCAGTGTCTCAAGACGAAAGTATTTGACCAGTGTGTGTTGCCAGGGATGACATATGGCACTGAAACGTAGTAGCTTCGCTTACAATTGGCCTCATAAGAAGGTTCAAAGTCACCCAAAGCAAAGGGCAATGGCTATGTTGGGAGTTTCTCTGCGTGATCGCATCAGAAATGCGGCTATCCGCAGAACTAAGGTATAGCCCTCCGAATCGCTAAACTTAAGTGGCAGTGGGCGGGGCACATCGGTGCCGGTTAATGTACGGCCCAATAATTGGCGTCCACTATATCTCTTTCTTTTTAACTCATGCTAAAAGAGAGAGAGACAGATAGATGGACGCGTGTTATCGGGCCGTACATTAACCAGCACCGCATGACAATTATGTCATGCTCCCTGGCAACCCCACTTTCGATTTTGGTATTTCCGAGTATGTGCAAAAATTGTACCGAATTAGTACTTACTTGAAAAAAATTGTACCTCTATAGTTTCGAGAGTGCAATTATTTTAAATAAGAAGGAATTTCACGTAGAATTTAAGTTTTTTGGGTATATGGCCCAAAAAAATTGTACTCTCCTTTTTCCCGTTGAACGAGATAGCTAGGCTAGTTAAATTACCAAACTTGCGCCAGAAAGTGAACGCCTGCGTGACAGCAATAAGGAAACACATGTACTACATATTTTGCTAATGTCGGATGTCGGCAATTCGATATTTTGCAATAATGGTTTTAAGGAAACGACCGACATATTATCATGTTACGTAATTAGTAGGTACGACTGTGTTATTTGTGCACTAGCTAAATAGACCATCGAAATAATGAATAAAATAAATCATAATAGCCCAGTGGGTAGTGACTCTGCCTACGAAGCTGGAGGTCCCGGGTTCGAATCCCGGTCAGGGCATTTATTTGTGTGTTTATCACGAATATTTGTTACTGAGTTATGGATGTTATATATGTATATAAGTATCTATATGTATTTATCTATTATATATATCATCGCCTAGTACCCACAACACAAGCCTTACTGAGCTTACCGTGGGCCTAGGTTGATTTGTGTAAGATTGTCCCATAATATTTATTTATTTTTTTTATAATAGTATTGCATTGTAAAGTGTAATGAAAGACAATTTAAAAAGGAATCATGTATTATAAACACATAAATATGACGACAACCAGAATCCATGCATTGTATTATTTTTACAAAAAATTAAGTGGAATGGAGAATAAAAAATTTACATTATTTACAAAAACTTGAGGACAAAACAATACAACACATATAGTCCTTTAATCATTAACATGAAAGTCTTTGCTTTTAAAAGTCACTCAACAGCACTGTATTGTTTGTATTCAGACACCAAAACTTCCCTTTTGCATCACTTTCTTGAAACTTCATAGCTATGTAGTACAGGTCCTCTATCTCTGCCGGAATCTTGAATTCATCTCTCTTCTGCTGAATAACTTAAAGTAGTGTGTGAGTTGTTTTGCCGCCTCATCCTAGTTAAGCTGATCAAAATGAAGGTGAATATAACATGATTCAGGATTACATCCGCCTTGCTGCAGTCCTCAACCAGGTGGGTAGTAATTACATCACCACGCAGGAGCACGCTATCAATACAGGACGGCTATCAAAAACAAAATGTTATATACTCGCTACAGTTTGGAAGCTGGACTTGCAATCTATTTGAGTCTGATCGCAGTCAGCGTATGAGAGAGGAAATTGATTCAAGAACTCAAAGGCCTTAGAACTCGACTCAAACGCCAGCTCCCGAACGACGAAATCCACAGGAACGTTTTGTCTGTAGCTGCACACATAAGAAAATATTAATTTAACACAACCAGCTTTGCTGGCAAGTTCGAATTAATTAGCGTCATCACGACAAGGCAAGTCATAAAAATGATAAAGTGAAGTATAATAGACTGTATTACAATAATTTAAAAGCTTACTAGTTTAGCGTTCAGATTATTAAATCTCGATCTTTATACTGCAGATTATGAAAATCAACAATAGTATTTTCACAATCGTGTTATAATAGAGAGCTTTTTAGTCGAGTACCGTTTAGGCCACGAAGCTTGCCGAGTGGCCTAAGTAAGGTACGAGATTAAAAAGCTTGATTATAACACTATTGTGAACAATACTTTTTGTACGAGTTCATTAAAATTAATTTTCTACGAGTCAACTGAACTAATTAAACAAACTCGATACTGTTGAAACGAAGTGCAGCTCATCGCTCGTACGCTTGTTGATATCTTAAAAGACATCAACGAGCGTACGACATCAAAGCGATTCTATTGGTCCAATTCATTACAGTTCAGTAAAGCAGCCACGTGATTGGTCGAATTTATTTTAGTTGTCTGGAGCGTATCGAAAAGTAGTTATTTCGATTGTTCCGACAGTAACATGGACTACAACTATGAAAAGAGTGACGTTGCAGTATTCTCTATGAAATCTTAATACACATATTTTAATCGTCGAGTACAAAAAAGCATTTTATAAATCCTATTGTAGTGTTTTCAGGGTCCACAAACGGGTGGAAACATTCATAATTTTTATTGAACACATTTTCGCTGGTGCCTTTTTAAATACATTTTATCTATCCAAACATCATAAACCCTCCATGATGCGTTCAAGAACCGCACATTATGGCCACCATAAAAATAGACTGAAAATAAGAAATTTGTTCTAACAAAACAGTCGGGTGGTCATGATGTGCGTTTCTTGAACGCATCATGGAGGGTTTATGATATTTGGATAGATTTATAAACTACTATTAATGTTTGGAACACGGCCGTTTTTCAAATTTTACTTGCATAACAAATGCCAGATGATTGACAATCTAATTTGAATCCATTAAAATAAATATTTATGTGATTATGTGTCTATACTAGAATATTGAGAATGATCACGAGCGTGATATAATTCGGTATCATAGTTTTCTTGGAATTCTTTATTTTACTGTAAGGTGATTTACAAAGTGAATGTTTTTCCTAAATAAAAAGTTTATCCTCTTTCTCCTTTTATTGGACTCTTTTCAATATTATTATCGTCATGTGCGTGTTTTTCATATATAATATTGTTAGTTTATTAGACATGGAAAGTGTCAACCCGTTTTAGGACTTTCAAGCGAAAATAAAAAGAGAACTAGAAACACAGGTATGTTCATCATTATAGTTAGTAAAAGGACAAAGTTAAAATTCTATTAATAACCCATGTTGTTAATAGTTTGATACAGTCAGCTGCGAAAATTTCCCTTTCTACTACCAATTTGTTAAAAATATTTTCGTGCATAATTAGGTAGGTGTAGTGCTGTTGAATACAATAAGTTCCGTTTTATTAACACAAGCCTTACTATGGGACTAGTTAGATTTGTGTAAGATTGTCCCTTACCTAATATTCTATTATTATTAACAAAATTCCTGTTAAATGGCCTTTTAAATATAAAATAAATCGAGCATATTTACCATAAAGAGATTATTATCAAGTTTTTGAGACTGCATGCTTGTCTCAATCAAAGAGATGATCATTCCTTAGCGACCCTTGAACTACATAACAGTTGAAATTGTCTGTGCTGTGACGTGACAAACCTGATGCATTGGAATATAAAAACTCTGATTACGCAATCACGTGATTAACCAAATACCCTCACGCATTAAATTAGTTCCTCCAAAGCACCCATTTACCGTGCCGACGTGACGCGCGCGTGCGTGTGTGAATATGTGTTATAAATTATAATGCGAAATTTCAAATTTCAACCTTACGCTGTGTAAGAATTCGTCGTTATACCCTGAGAACTTTACGGTTTTGCTCTATGAAAACACAACAATATATCGATATCAGCCATATTTTTACACCAAAAAATAGGTTGGATACTTTGACTAAATATTCATTAATAATCCACCTAAATTTAATACCGATACGGTAAAAAATTATGAAAAGTAATCTTCATAAATTCCGTAAAAATCAGGCGAAAATGGTATAAACTTTCTTTACTTTATAATTGACTAGGTACGTCTATATACGTTCTTTGGGATACGCGCATAATCCACTTATTTTTGTTAGTGAATAAACCTTTCTATAGGCCAGATGAAAGTCAATATTATCTCAAGGTCGTAAATATTCATTGACTTACTATTACTACGTATAGACTGGCAACCCAGAACATTTTTCTTGACGTTTTCCAATCAGGCCGCCATCTTGAAAATCAAAGAGTATGTGAACGTGCAGTAGATGCGTCATTTTTCTGAGTTTAGATTCAGATAAAGCCATAGCATGAGTTGATACACTCATATAAAAAAACTACTTATTGATTTAAAAACGAATCACATTATCGACATTTGTTATTTGTAATTTTTTTATACTGGATATCTGTATACTTCCCGAGGATGCACTGTGTTGTTTGTGTTGAAGCAATTGGAAATTAAAATGGATGGAGGCTAATTTTTATCATTCTTAATATTGCCAATGGGTTCATATTCGGAGACCATACTCGCTTTGCGGACATTATTTATATAAGAGAATTAGCCTAGGATTTAAATGAGTAGAACTTAAAATCTAAATAGCAACTGAACGCTGTCAATTCATAAAAACTATTAAATAAATTAAATCAAATGGTTGCTGCTAATTTGGAGCTAAAATGCTGATAATTAAAGGTTCATACAGTCAGTTTATTAAGTTTAATGTTCCATTAGCACGGCTTATACTTAGCTAATAGAGAGAAATAGTATTAGGATTTTGTCACTTCTACATTTTTTAATCTTTGAAATAATGGCCGACACAGTATGGCGCGCATCTTATAAATTACAACAAAATTTAATAAATGAATATTATGAAAAATATCCTTGAATGTACCGATGAAAAGTAATTCCCGTATTTTTACTATTGTTGTGGTGTTGTTGGTGCAATAGCGCAATGCACAAGAAGGCATTTTTAAAAGTTTTAAGTCAATCTGCTCTCGAAACGACCGCCATCAGTGCTCGCCACAGACTAAACCAACATACGCTCATGAGCGTATGTTGACATGCGCAAACTTATGCTAGGTGATGTCTACTCTAGTAATACAACTCAATGTAAATATTTAATTAAAATGCCGTTATTTCCTGATGCATATATTTTTGGATTCAGGTAGTAAGTCTCCAAATTTGTGTACTCAAACATGTTTTCATTATAAAAATACTGATAACATTTTTGCTTGCGGGTTAATTTTTTTTCCTAACTTCCGGCCCATACAATTATTGATTTCAATAGTAAAAGTTGTTTAAAATAACATATAAAAGCCGTATACAAATAATTAGCCTGATATTGAATTATTTCCAAAAAAACCGTAATTTTCTCAGGGTAGTATAGGAGTTTACGGGGGCGAAAATCGATCTAACTAGGTCTCTTTATTCGTTTTCTCTATTTGCACTCAGCAGAGGTCGGTCGCCCAGGTACAGTCAGCGTCATATAGTTAGTAGCAGCCAAAGTAGCCAAATATATCGTAACAAATCCTTACTCCTATAGTAATAAAGACGTGTTGCGATATATTTGGCTACCTTGGCTGCTACTAACTATCTGATGCTGACTGTACAATGAATGAAGTAAGCGGCGTTATAAGGAGTGGTTCGGAAAAAAAGTGGCAGCACATTATGTTTTTTTAATTATATTTTGTCATAATTTTTAAACAGTGCATTTTTATAGTAATCGGTAGATACTAGTCTATAAAAATAAATATAATCGTATTTAAAATAAACGGACGAATTCATGTTTTCTCCTTTTATATTACATCTCTCCTAATACTTTTTGAACAGCGTCTTCTGTGAGAATTTACGAGGTTTTTCTCATAAACATAGTTTTTTCTTTAAGTTTGATGAGCGACTTAATTAATACCTTATCTGTCTTTTGTTCAATATTTAACTTTTTTGATTTGATTTCGGTTTGAGGTAGTTACATGGAATTTCCACTTTTGTGTGTTTGCCATTTTTAAAGAAATTTGCCTTCCATAGTAAAACCTCTGTCGGTGGTAAAATTGGAGAGACTTTCTGACTACCCAAGATAAAATCCAGTTAATTGGTATAACTTATTCGTAAGATGATATTCCTAAAAGCATAAAACAAGTTGTGAAAATGGAAATTCAATTGTGGCATTGTGGGAAACCGCAAGTGAAAATTGTCAAATTGCGTTGTTCAAAAACTTTCAAAGTACCTATGTTTCAAAAAAATTAGAAATCACAAACAATTTCATATTTTTCAATATTAATTTATTTTTATTTTATTGAATATTATATACAGATTACTAAAAAAAAATAACTGCTTCATTCTTAGCAAGAGATAATAAAATATACCAGATAATCCACTGCTACTTTTTTACTGAACTACTCCTTAGAGTCAATTTTGATTCAGACAAAACACAAACAATAACTAGATTAAGATTATAATAATGAAATATACGATATGAAGAGAGTGTGATGTAAGTAAAACTATTAATATTATGTATCCACACCAAGCTAAGAATGCACCTCGCTCAGTGTAGTTTATTCAACGCGAGGTGCATTCTTAGCTTGGTCGAGTTGTACATATTAAACAAAAATAGGAACAAATAAGGAGAGCAAGCAAGAATAAAATAAATATAATGAGAATGATACCGCACCGAAATATGACAAATAAAGAAAAAGACATACGACTTGATGATGTATTTGAGATATTGCTTCCTTTCTCTCTCCACAAACCAGTCCATGAGGTACCCAGCCATCAGAGGTGCTGTTTTGTAGAGCAAGAAGAATTTGTGCAAGTTGCCAGTGGCCCATGCACATCTGGTTTCTAAAGCATGTTTAATACATTCATTTAATCTGTCCTCTTTCGAGAGAAACTGAAATATTGTAGTTAAATCTGCAACAAATTGAAAAGTTAAACACATATATAAATCCAGGCATTATTTTATCAAGAGCCCATTCACGTGCGCCACTGGTAAATAGGTATATGAGATTATTTAAATTTAACAATAGATATTTTAAAAAGTAGGCCGCTACACACTACATTTTGTATTTAAGTGCCTCGTGAATACCTCAAACTAGTTTTTATGTAGGTGGATTAGTCGATCTATGAACTCAAAAGAAAAACGGCCGTTTTAACTTTCGACGCATAGATTGACGAATCCAGCAACGTAATAGTACATTACTTACCTAGGGCGGTTAAACAAAGAATGTCTCAGATCGCAGGTATTTGACGCCCGAGCCGAAGACAAGGGCGATAAATATGCGCTCTGAGGCTTTCTTTATTACCGCCCGTGGTGAGTACAAAATTTTACGTCTCTATCTGGCCAGGAAGTGGGGTTTTCCGCACGCATAGCGTGCGGTAATTCCTACTTTATGGCCAGGTATGACGTAAAAACTATAATGATGTATTCACAGGGTAGGTACTTCAATATAAAATACAGTGTATAGCGGCGTTTTTTTTATCAACCCCATACGTGTGGGCCGTGGGGTATCTATGGATAGGTCTTCAAAAATGATATTGAGGTTTCTAATATAATTCTTAACTGAATAGTTTGCGCGAGAGACACTTCCAAAGTGGTAAAATGTGTGTCACCCCCTGTAACTTCTAAAATAAGAGAATGATAAAACTAAAAAAAATATATTATAATGTACAAGTACATTACCATGCAAACTTCCACCGAAAATTGGTTTGTACGAGATCTCGTAAGTAGTCTTTTTTTAATACGCCATAAAACGTAAACCGCAATTTATTTTACGGAACCCTTCATGGACGAACCCCGCTTCTTGGCCGCTTTTTAAAAATATCTATCGTTAAATTTAAATAATGTCAATATTTACCAGTGGCGCTAGTGAGCACGTGAACCGGATCTTAAGATCAATAACAATAACATGTATTACTAACCTAATGTATTTTTAGTGAAGATGTAATATAATATCCGGTAAGCTGTGAATTCAGCAGCATTATTTCTACAGTCTGGTAATTCACTGTAAAGCATTTTGAGTTGTGTCTGACACTGATTAAACTCTTCATGATCACCCTTTTCTAATGCTATTCTCGCATGTGTCTCATAAACTTCCACTGTAAAACCATCTCGCACTCCTTGTACCTGAAAATAAATAAAATTTAAATGAGTAACTGAAATAATAAAAAAGATTTATTAATCATCCTGAGAACTAAAAACTTACTGTTAAGTCCTGTCGTATTGATTTCAACTGATCACAAGCATATCGGTAGTCCTGCTTATCAATCCATCTTTCTTTCACATTTCGTAATGAAGTCCTTAACACTGACACCGGTCGCACTTCACATGCCTCAGGGGCTTTAGTTAATCTCAGGAATGACTTCTCAATGTCCATGCAACTGCCCACAATGTGCATGTTGTTAACTTCATAGTCTCCTTCATTGTCCTGGATGATGGGTCTATTGACACATGGCTCAGCTTTCCTAGAACTTACCTGTACAGAGCTAGCAATAGATGGCACACTTGTGTTCCCAAACCTTTCTGCCCTTTTAAGAAGTTTCTCAGCATTGCCTTGAACATCTTCAACAACAAACTGACTACAAGCAGCTTTCTTTTTTTGATTTTTATTATTTTTTTCTGGCTTCTTATGATCAAATGACAGCCGATCTTTAACTTTTTGCCGAGATTTACCCTTAAAATTTCTTTTTTCTTCTACGTCATCTCCTGATGCAGAAGATGTGCTGAAATTAAATTAGTTGTAAGAAACAAAATAATATGTATTGACAATTTGACATAGTACAACACATAGTTATATTTTTACCTGTGTCTTTTCCTAGATGGGCTCCTGGATCTAGACCTACTCCTAGAATGTAGTCGGCGCCTTCTTTGAGGTGAATTTTTATGACTCGAAAAACGACCCCCCAAGCTAGATCTTCCCTTAGTCGGTTCGGGTACATTCTCAAGTTTCTGATACAATGATAATGTACCACGAACCGGCTTAACAGGTAAGATATCACGATCACTGTGCACGCTTGGAATAGGCTCTTCATCCCAATTCCTAAACCAAATTTCCTCCTTATTGGCTGCAGCAGTGATGCGGCCCTTCAAGCAAATATCAATTTGATCACGATCAAAAGTAGTCCTGCATTTTTCATAACACCTTTTAATATATCTTTCAAGGCTTTCCGGCCATGATCCTGCAGAAGACTGACAAATGGAAGAGGACTTTAATAGATCTGATGTTACAGATACTTCTTCCTGATCAGATTCCTGATGCTTAATTGATTCACCTTGTTGTTGAGGTTCACCCATTGGCTCTGGGATGTCGTCAGTGAGAAGGGGAGGAGGCATAGGGATGTCTAATGGTGGAGGAGGGGGTGGTTTAGGAGAATCCGGTGGAGGACATGGTGGTAGTGGAGGAGGATGGTCTGGCAGAGGAGGTAGCATAGAATTTGGAAAACCGTCAAGACCATCATATGGTCTATTATCCTTCTTGCGTTTTTTCTTTGTGGCTCCATTGTTACCCAGAAGAGGGTTTTCATTTGGAGGGATGGGCGCAGTTTTTCGAATGCCATTTAGGTTAAACCTGATAGGAGATTGATTGAAGAAAGGACGACTTGTATCAAGAGGCGACATGCCCAACAAAGGAGCTGGCTGGGCAGGTGATTTGGCCGGAAACTGCTGATGGCCGAAATCAGGTTTCACTTCGTTATTTTGTTGAAATTGATGGACTCCATTATTAGCGAGCCCAGGATTTTGGCCCATTTGATTGAAGTACTGGTTATAGTAAGGCGGGTACATACCACCATGATAGCCGTTATATTGCTGATATACACCATACATCCAAGGATTGTGATTTGGCGGCATACCATTCATCGTTTGCAAAGGAGGATCGTTTGGAGTATTTTCAGCCATCATTTGGAGATTATCTAATTCATGTGGCGAAATTGACTCAAGACGTAAGATAAAATAGTCCGTAAGCACTTCACAGAACAAAATGGCGACAGATCACTAAAGACGTACCGACCGACAAAGAACCAAGCCAATAATTTACCAGGTATTTCCTACTACGTACTAACCAACCTTTAGAAGTACAGTTGTAAAACAATTATATTCCTATCGATTACAGGTCACTGTTTTAATTTGTATGAAATAAAGCTTAATAAATAATTAGCACAAATAGAACATTCCATTCTATCCACATTTGGATCAAAGAGAATATAATCACTACTATGACAGATGACAGTTGGAAAACTTGGAAATGCAACGCATTCGGCGTTCGCTACGCAATGAACGAATGATAATAAAGCAGTAAAGCACAGACCAAAGAAGTAAGTATATAGGTAAAGAGTGCCCTCTTACTATTGTGTTCTCTTTCGGGATCTTTACTGATTACTCATTACTGGTCAATATTTTAAGAAAATTTATAATAACAATTTTTCTTCGGATTGCTGTCTTGATACAAGATTAGCAAATAAATTATGTTAATATTGTGCCATATTGTAATTATCAATATGTTTTGTCTGTGATAAGGGCCCTTTTCCCAAATGTATGGGAGTCAAATTGTGATTTTTACGTAACTTTAATCGTGTATAAATAAAAAAGTGTGACTTGTAGAATAATAATGAGACTTTTGTGTCTCCTGTAGATTGATTAAATATAATTTAGAACTTACTATACCAAATTTGTTATTGTTCTAGGTGTCCAAACTCCATAGATAGGTACCTACTTAGATGACAACTAGAAGAAGAACATTGTGTGTAAAAAATGGTATGTCAATCAAATAAAAGCATCAACGTTTTTCTGTTACAATTTTGGCCTTTTTATTTCGAAGAATCAGTAAAAAACCAACAAAGTTAACATGGTCCTTCGAACCGGATGAATATTATGTAGTTTTAGTGCACGGCGTGTTACATATTCGTCGGAAAATTCGGCAAGGTTTCTTGGACAAAGAAATATCATCAGGAGCGACGGCGGAGCCCGAGGCGGCAGTCACTGTTCCTGTTTATTGGGAGTATAGTCGAAACCGGCGAATGATGGATAAGTGCAGTGTTTATACAAATTACATATTTATGAAGATAAAACTGTGAGTACATTCAAGTTCTTTGTAGTGTTGTGAAACCACGCTAATTTAGCAATATAACCATTACGAAGTCCTGAGAAATTAAACATAATTATTCCGGAAATTATTCGAAAGGGGAGACCAAGTCTGATTGTACCCACCAGAAATATTGAAAAAGGGGAAATTTATTGAAATAGGGGAAATTCGGTACAGTTGTTCCCCGGTGAAGTAACACTTTCTAATTGAAATAAATTTTAAACTGGACTAATATAATTAGGACTTGTAATTTGTTATCGGACTTAGACATCAACATTTTCATCAATCTCTGGACAAAATGGAAGCTGAAATAAACGTTCTCATTGACGTTTCTGTAAGAATAACAAAGGCACACACCAACTTCAGAAAGTCACCAAAGGATAGAGTGACCTTGTCATACGTGGAGACTCGGTTAGAACAGTTGGAATCATTATGGGAGAAGTTCTCGGCTGGACATGACTGCTTGTTTAGAAGTTATACAACTGCAGAGATAGAAAATTCGGTATATGGCAAAGAAGCGGTATATGACATTACGGAAGAAAATTACATGGATTACAAATGTGAACTGAAGGATGCACTCAAGAAATTGAATCCAAATCCAAGTAGTTTAAATCATCCTATACCGATCCACAAAGCATTAAAGACGAATCATGTCCAGTTACCTAAGATCACGATCCCTATATTTTCCGGGATTTATACAGAGTGGATGAGCTTCAGGGACCTGTTCGTATCACTCATTCACGAAAACGATGAACTTGATGATGTCCAGAAATTACATTACTTGAAGGGTCATCTCAAAGGAGAAGCTGAACAATTATTACGGCATATACCCATAACCAATGATAGTTACGAGCAATGCTGGACTCTTCTGAAAAGCCGGTATAATAATAAACATTACCTGGTTAATTGCATATTACAACGGTTTTTCGGACAAAAGAGCATTTCATCAGAGTCCTGCAGTGCAATCAAGCAATTGTTAGATGTATCAACAGAAACTTTAAATGCATTAAAGGGGTTAGGAATTGACACTGGTTCGTGGGATGTCATTATAATTTATATCGTAAGCCAGAGATTAGATTCTGAAAGTAGGAAGCAATGAGAGTCTAAGGTAAGCGAGTTGGTATCTCGTTCAGATAAATTGCCTACATTTACACAATTTAAAGAGTTTTTGGAAACGAAATACCACTCTTTGGAATTTTTAGATTCAAACCCCAATACTCCATTTGTTCAGAAACAGTGCAATTTTATTCAAGCTCACAGTAATAAAAATAGCAAACAAAACCCGCTTCACATGTTTCACGGAGCTCAGACTCAGATTTGCGTTTATTGTAAAAAAGATCATCACATTAGGAGTTGTAAGGAGTTTATAAACATCGATCTTGACAACAAGCGTAACTTTGTCCAGTCTCACGGGTTATGTTTCAATTGCTTAGGAAACAATCATTCAGTCAAACACTGCAGAAACACCACGTCATGCCAAATTTGTAACAGGAGACATCATTCATTATTACATTCAAAGGGAGAAGCACAAGCAACAGTCGCTAATCATACACTTGATAATCAAGTCACATCACAGGAGGAGCGTCCAGCGACGTCTAACAACATCACAAGCCATTTTGTGAAAGGGGTGGCACATCAAGTGCTATTAGCCACAGCAATAGTGAAAGCTGAGTCACAAAATGGTGGAGACCATCAGCACGAGCTCTCTTAGATCAGGGGTCTCAGGCCTCTTTTATCACCAAAGCGGCAGTCCAATTACTTGGACTGAAAACCACACCAACCAAGGGATTTATATCAGGGTTGGGAGGTGAACAGAATCTTGTCGCAAGGTCCATGGTAGAAATAGAAATCAGTTCACGTCTCGATCCAGGTTGTGTGATGCATGTCTCAGCGTATGTGCTCGACAAGCTAACTGCGTACTTACCTGCGACTTCAGTGTCAATCACCTCATGGCCAGAGCTAGAACTAGTGACTCTAGCTGACCCGGAATATCACACTCCGAATAAGATAGATATCTTATTAGGGGCGGAGGTTTATATGTAGTAGGATTATTGATCATGGTGTAATCAAATATCCCTCAGGTTCTTTAATAGCACAAAATACCACCCTGGGATGGATATTAAGTGGGCAAGTGAAACAAGACACACCTATCAATAAATTCATCACCATGCATACACAAATTGAGCCTGTCGAAGAATTGCTAAAATCCTTCTGGGAAATTGAAGCAGAACCATCCAACAAACAGAAGATTCTGTCAGTCGAAGAGCAGCGATGTGAAGATATCTTCCATGCGACCACCACACGTGACGAAGATGGTCGCTATGTGGTGAAACTATCATTTCGAGACAGTGAACCAGCCTGCGCGGATGGTCATTCACGGGATATAGCATTGAAAAGGTTTCAATATCTCGAGAAGAAGTTTCAAAGGGACGAGCATCTGAAACAGGAATGCAAAAAAGTATTTGATGAATACTTAGAATTAAACCACATGGCGGAAGTTCATGACAACAAAGTAAAGAGTTTGTACATACCTTATCACACAGTGATACGCGAAGACAGACAGACGACGAAATTTCGTGTTGTCTTCGATGCTTCCTGCAAGGGTACGAATGGGGTATCCTTAAACGATGATTTAATGGTAGGACCAACCTTACAGCCGGAATTGCGTCACATAATAATGCGGTGGCGTACGTACCCAATCTGCTTCATTGCAGATATAGTTAAAATGTACCGCCAAATAAAGGTCAGCGATGAAGATTCGGAATATCAACGTGTTTTGTGGCGTGAAACTCCAGAGGAAGACGTCAAAGAATACAAGATGCTCAGAGTAACATTTGGAACTTCTTCAGCCCCATATCTGGCAGTAAAAAGCCTGATACAGATCGCAAAGGACGAAGGAAAAGGCTTTCCTTTAGCAGCTGAAAGAGTAAAACATGAATTTTATATGGATGATTTGATGTCGGGCTGTGAGAGTAACGAAGAAGCAATTGAAATCTATAAGCAAATGAATGAAATGTTAAAAAGGGGTGGATTCGAATTGCAAAAATGGTCCAGTAATAGCGAAGCTATGTTAAATCAAATACAGCAAGGGAGCTTAGACAAGCAAAAGGATAAGAAAATAGACGTCAAACTAGATGCGATAAACAAAATACTTGGACTTACATGGAGTCGCGGTTCCGACGAGTTCGTGTATGCTGTCTTGTTGCCACCGATGACTGCACCTGTAACAAAGCGGAAAGTTATCTCGGATATTTCAAAGTTATATGATCCACAAGGATGGATAGCACCGAGCATAATAAAAGCAAAAATATTCATACAGAAATTATGGCTAGCAGGCATATTAGTTGGGACGAGGAACTATCACAACCGTTATTAGAAGAATGGGCTAAGTATCGAGAGGGTCTATCAGACCTTACACAATTTCGATTGAAACGTTGGACGCACTTCAGAAGTGACGCGAAGTTAGTAGAACTCCACGGTTTTAGTGATGCTTCAAACTCTGCGTACGCAGCAGTGATATACGTACGGGTGATAGATGCAAAGGGGAACGTTCAGGTCAGTTTGCTCACAGCAAAAACCAGAGTAGCACCAATAAAGCAGATTAGCCTTCCAAGGTTGGAGTTATCAGGTGCCGTATTATTGGCAAAGCTGCTTATTGAAGTGTCAGAAGTTTTGGGCGTACCAAAATCTAATATTCATGCGTGGACTGACTCTGAAATAGTACTTGCGTGGCTTAGCAGTCATCCAAGTCGTTGGAAAACATTCATTGGGAATAGATGTTCAGAGATTTTAACTGTGACAGACCGTAACATGTGGGCACATGTCAAATCTGAACATAATCCGGCGGATTGCGCCTCACGAGGCATCCTAGCATCCGAGTTGGTAGGATTTGAACTGTGGTTAAGGGGACCTTCATGGTTGAGTGACGATATTATACACTATCCTAATTCTAAGGGTGTTAGTACAAATTTGGAAGAAAGGAAAATTCAAACTCACCTTGCTACTTCGGTGGATGATCATGTCAATGGCGAAGAACTGTGGTCAAAATTCTCGTCGTTGACGAAGTTATTGCGAGTGGTAGCTTATTGCCGCAGAATACTAAAAACAGAGAAACCAAAACATAAGTATCTTTTAAAGAAAGAAATTGATGAGGCACTTACAATAATGATAAAAAACTGTCAAACCCAAACATTCTTTGAGGAATTGAAGGATGTTAATCAAGGAAACTCTGTAAATACAAGAAGTGTACTTACCTCACTGAGTCCACAGTTAGACGAGTTCGGTATACTCCGAGTTGGTGGGCGGCTGCATAACGCTGATATTAGTGAGAATCCTATAATGTTACCGAAGCAATCACTGTTGACGACTCTCATTCTTTCTTCACGGAGCGCCTCAGTTGATGATGAACTTTATAAGGGATAAGTATTACATCATTGGGCTTAAATCAACTGTCAAATTTCATTGCAGGAAATACCTTAATCATTTCATGCAAAGGCACAAGTGGACACAGGTTGTACCTGAACCAAATGTTGGAGACGTGGTGATAGTTAAAAAACTTGATTTGCCTCCATCATGATGGTTAGTAGGTCAGATTGTTTAAAAACATCCTGGAGTGGACAACGTTACGCGAGTTGTGTTCTATAAGAATTTTTTAATCAAACGACCAGTGTCAAACCTTTGTGTCTTACCTTTAGCGGAGTAATTTGTCAAATAAGTTAATGTTTTGTTATTTGTTTCACTCAAGAGTAGCCATCACCGGAAGTGTAAAATTTATTTAACTTTATTATTTTACTCAGTCCTTTGTCAAGTTAAAGAAACTGTCTAATTTTATGAACTGTTTGAGATAATTTATCACTACAATGTAACTAATGGGTGTTGATTTCAAATGCATATTATGTCATCTAAGTTTTAGTTGTTATAATTTTATATAACCTGTGTAAGCAAATTATCACATATAAGAACAGTGGTTCTTGGCGGGCGGCATGTCCAAACTCCATAGATAGGTACCTACTTAGATGACAACTAGAAGAAGAACATTGTGTGTAAAAAATGGTATGTCAATCAAATAAAAGCATCAACGTTTTTCTGTTACAATTTTGGCCTTTTTATTTCGAAGAATCTGTAAAAAACCAACAAAATTAACACTAGGAATTCCACCAATGCGCGACCTTGGGGACGCGGGTGTCTACTTTTATTTTTATGATATATATATATTTTTTTTAGTTTTATTGATTTACTTATTTTTGTGTATAGATTAAGTTAGTTTTAGTCCTTTTAGTTCAAAGTTTCATGTACATATTTGTCTGATATTAAATAATTACAAATTATAAGTAAAAAAAAAAAAAATCATGATTTATTTAAATCTATATAAATACTTCCGGATGGAAAGTTTGTTGGATTCTTCAATAAAGCATCTTAGAATAATATTTTAAAATGATGTAAAGAAAAAAAACGCTATTATAAATTAATGTTTTTCAAAACCGTATTTTGCCTGGAGTATAAAGCGGTGTGCTAGCCCCCCTGCCTATTGCTACCTTTACACTATGCCACTTCCACTGCGTTCACGCTGCCCTACTTCCTTCCGTAATACTTCTGTGAAGGGCAGTGAGCGTTTACATTGCCACTCCATACTTCTTTTGTGTTGGGCCTCGGGTAGTGGTGGACGACAGACGTCAGCTAAATTTATATTATTGAAGAATGGAGACGCCTTACGCATACCTTCTCAGGCTTCTGCGCTTTGCCTCCTGAGTTTGTCTAACTATTTTAATGTTATGAAAAGTATTCAGCGGCGAACACGCCATCGTCGTACCAGAAGATGGTGGATGCTGAAAGTCCATCGTAACAGAACACTGATAACGATAACAACATGATCACATTTGTACACTAACTAGCACGGCTACACAAACGTTTATAACGCGGTGACTGTCTGACGGTTGACGACGCGACGGAGTGAGTGTGACGACAGTATGTAAACACTCACTCGCGCTGCCGCTGCCAGTCCTTTGACTTCCGCCATAAAAACCGCCAAAAAAGGGATTGTAGAGCAGTGGCAGCGGCATGAGAAGTGGGTAGCGCGAGTGGGTGTTTACATACTCGCGCTGCCCACGTCCTAGCCCACTTCCCTGCTCACTTCGGCATAGTGTAAACGTAGCCTACGTCATAATGCATGAAAAAAGAAAAATGCAATCACGTCAAACGTCAAATAAACGTCACTGTCAATGCAAAGGGGGTGTCTACTGTCTGGCTGTACTGTAATCTGTATGTAATTGTATAGACCGAAGCGATCTACTTTGTCGTTCTTGAAAAATACAAAAACTTAAGACTAAGCTAACAGTAACACATATGACTAGTTTTTTGATTATAGTCTCTCATAATTGAGCGAAACAGTGTCCTTAAAATGTAGCTAAACCGTGGAAAGAAATAGGACTCGGTTTTCGTCAATATTATTCCGAATCATAAATTCAGACTCCCGTGGTGTAAACAAAGTGAAGTTTTGGGATTCTTAATAAAATGGATTTATTGAAAACTCCTTCTGTACAATCTTTGTTGGACTCCGATTTGGAATCAGTTGGAAGTTTACAATATATGGACTTTGAAGAGGTACTGTGCTTGTTGTATTATAATGAAATGAATCAGACCGATCCTTCTAACAAAAAATTAAATAAAAAAATAATTTTGAACTGTTTATTGCAATAAAAAAGTTTTAGTCTTAAATACCTATAAAAGATTTTTTGAGTTAACTCTTTTCTTGGCAAATTAATAAAAATGGTGTGTTCGAGCCTCGTTTGCGCCTTGTAGAGCAAAAAAATGTCTGTAAAAATAATGCAAAAAGACCATGAACAAATGTGTATCTTGTGAGATACAATGCCAAGAAAAGGGTTGGAGCCTGCCTTACAACTAACTTACTTCTTAATTAAATATGTAGCTATATTATTTTATACAGTAGGGTAAGTACATTTATTGTTTATGACTTACTTTTAACATATGTGTTTTGACTATCAAATGTTTTATAAAATTAAACAAGGGGCGAAACTATTCATAAGGCATGTCAACCAGATGCTAGGATTTACTAGGAACGAAGAAGATCAGAATATAGCTGTCCATTCTAATACTATGGTAAGACCAACCAGAGAGAGTAAAGAGACTAGGCATAATGTGCCTAATCAGGGAGAAGGGGGAGGAGAAGATAAAACATATGGTACAGTAAGAATCCCTCCACCAAGTCAGTGGGCAGAAATAATTGGAGTCAAAGGTCCAGAAGACTGTGAAGTGCAAGATGTTGAGACTACATTTACTAGGAGTGAGCCTAACAGCAATAAAACATCCCGATGTAGTGTAGTGAGAGCCCACCAGCTGCCGCACCTTCTTGGAAAAAGATGGCTTTACAACAAGATACTAGCACAGACTTTGAAGACGATTGTGTAGACGATGAAAGTAGTTAGTAGAGCAGATAGCCAATAGTTACTAAATATTTACAAAATATACATAGGGGTTAAGTGAACAATTTAGTGTTAAGTGCATGTATAGTGATAAAGTGACTTAAATATTTAAACATAAAGTGATGTGAAGTGTCCTCTATCCCGGGGGAAAGGCATGTTATGTATTGACATGTGGGTAGTTATGAAGATATGTCGGTGTCGGTACCCCAGTTCGGTTCTATCCAGGAAGCCAGCACACGTACCTAACAACTTCTTAAAATCATCATCCTCCTAGCGTTATTCCCAGTTGTGCCCTAAAGGAGCACGGGGTCGGCTTTGACACCTAATCCCAAGATTCGGCATAGGCACTAGTTTTACGATAGCGAATCTTTATTGTGTCGTTGCTCATTTCAATCTGAATTTTTTGTAGAAAAAACATTTTCGCTTATATTTCGAACCAAAATTCAAACTCGACTCTCCAAAAAGTTCCGTTGTATTGTAATATTCCGTTCCTTCCTACACAAAATACTATTATAATTAGCCTTATGTTTAGACTTCGTTTCAGATGAATTGCGAGTATAGTATGGTATTTTGTGTCTTGCTCTGCAATGGCCTCATAAGTCCATAAAATAACCCCAATGACAACTATGACAGAAAAAAAGTGGGTTGGCGATGCAATATTAGGGAATGCAATCTGATTATTTAGACAAAATTTTATAACAGGTTTTTAGAATTTTGAATGGGTGGTTATTCAACCGGCTGGTTAGGGTTATTTTGGTTGTTGTTACCTTGGAACTACTGGCTAGTACTCACTTCCCGGGGTCCACTGAGTTAAGGGGACCCAACGCCGAGTATGTTCGGCACAGGCCCCGCTCGGAGGACTGGAGGCAAGCAGCCTTGGTCATTAGACCGGGTATAGTGAGTTGGGCCATAAAGTCCTTTAAGCCATACAAAACGGCGGGACTGGGCCGAGTAAGCCCCGTGCTACTGCAACGTGGTGCTCACTGCTCACGTCCTTATCCCTCATCTGTACTTTTAGCGTGGGATTGACGTGAGTTGCGTTTACTACAGGCGCTAGCGCCTATCGTCAAAATTTAGTATGAAAAGTCTATACACCGCCCCTGGTGGTCACTCATAGAACTAAAAATCCAAACTGTAACGTGAGGCACTTATACATTACTTAATTCGCCATCGACTTCACGTTCGTTCACGATTTTCCAATATTCAACCTTATATCACTAGCATTTATCGTTTTAATTTAAATGTTTGTCGGTTATGACATTACAGAATACGCGCATCGCGACGTCGACAGTGTCCACTGTCGATACAATATGGCGGCGCGGGGGCCATTTATTTGCATTTTTAAATACAAAATACGCGACAATCCGAATTTTGCGGATATATGTTGTCAATTCAAAACCCTTATTTTTATAAGTTCTTTAATTTGAGATAAATTTCGATCGGATCTACGGTAACTCTTGAAGGAATAATACGATATCACGGGCCATTTTGCAAGTGAAATAGTAAACTACAGTCGCTACGGTATTCTTCGATACGAAATGTCAAATTTGGGTCTCACACTACCGATTGGTAGTACGAATCGAACGTTAAATTACGCATCGAAAACTAAACGCTAGAGCCTAACGTTTTGCAGTTGGTTTCGTAGGACAACGGCATTGTGAGTTACAAGTTTGACGGGTCGAATCGAAGAATACCGTAGCGAGATCGAAATCTATTCGAAGCGCGTTTATTAGATCTCGTATTAGTTACGTAACGTTAGGTTACGATTGTTATCTCACAATAAGGGTACTGTACCCTTACAAGTTACAAGTTTGACGGGTCGAATCGAAATCTATTCGAAGCGCGTTTATTCGCTCTGTGCCCTTGAAGTGAGTCGCGGTAACTACAGGCCCTAGCGCCTATCGTTAAGATTTAGTATGAAAAGTCTATACACCGCCCCTGGCGGTCACTCATAGAACTAAAAAACCAAACTGTAACGTTAGTCACTTATACATTACTTCACCCGCGATCGACTCCACGATCGTTCGTATAGTTTAATCGATTTTCCAATATTCAACCTTATATCACAAGCATTTATCGTTTTAATTTAAATGCTAGCGTTTGTCGGTTATGACATTACAGAATACGCGCATCGCGACGTCGACAGTGTTGATACAATATGGCGGCGCGTGGGCCATTTATTTGCATTTTTAAATACAAAATACGCGACAATCCGAATTTTGCGGATATATGTTGTCAATTCAAAACCCTTATTTTTATAAGCTCTTTAATTTGAGATAAATTTCGATCGGATCTACGGTAACTCTTGACGGAATAATACGATATCACGGGCCATTTTGCAAGTGAAATAGTAAACTACAGTCGCGACGGTATTCTTCGATTCGAAATGTCACACACTACCGATTAGTAGTACGAATCGAACGTTAAATTACGCATCGAAAACTAAACGCTAGAGCCTAATGTTTTGCACTTGGTTTCGTAGTACAACGGCAGTGTGAGTTACAAGTTTGACGGGTCGAATCGAATTTTTTTCGAAGCGCGTTTATTCGGTCTGTACCCTTAGCGTGGGATTGAAGTGAGTCGCGTTAACTACAGGCCCTAGCGCCTATCGTTAAGATTTAGTATGAAAAGTCTATACACCGCCCCTGGCGGTCACTCATAGAACTAAACAACCAAACTGTATCGTGAGTCACTTATACATTACTTCACCCGCGATCGACTCCACGATCGTTCGTATAGTTTAATCGATTTTCCAATATTCAACCTTATATAACAAGCATTTATCGTTTTAATTTAAATGCTAGCGTTTTTCGGTTATGATATTACAGAATACGCGCATCGCGACGTCGACAGTGTCGATACAATATGGCGGCGCGTGGGCCATTTATTTGCATTTTTAAATACAAAATCCGAATTTTGCGGATATATGTTGTCAATTCAAAACCCTTATTTTTATAAGCTCTTTAATTTGAGATAAATTTCGATCGGATCTACGGTAACTCTTGACGGAATAATACGATATCACGGGCCATTTTGCAAGTGAAATAGTAAACTACAGTCGCGACGATATTCTTCAATTCGAAATGTCTCACACTACCGATTGGTAGTACGAATCGAACGATAAATTACGCATCGAAAACTAAACGCTAGAGCCTAACGTTTTGCAGTTGGTTTCGTAGTACAACGGCAGTGTGAGTTACAAGTTTGACGGGTCGAATCGAAATCTATTCGAAGCGCGTTTATTCGCTCTGGTATGTGTTACGATTGTAACTCACGTTAGCCGTACTGCGGCGCTACCACGAACTTAGAATCTCGAACTTCGTATATCTCCGTCTCTATCGCACTTATGGTTTATGGTACTCGAGCGACAGAGACGGAGATATACGAAGTTCGAGATTCGAAATTCGTGGTAGCGTAGCTGGTCTGTAGTTACGTATCGTAAGGTTACGATTGTAACTCCCGTTAGCCGTAAAACATTTTCAGGGCGAGCTACGCCTGGGAATCTTTACCTGAGATGTGGAATAAGGTTAAAATCCTATTATTAGCCTTTCATCGTCCTTGTTGAAGACCATGGAAAAGGTTCTAGACAAGTACATTAGGGATACCTGACTCGGAATCACGCTTAACCATGACAGCCTATCGGAGCGGCAGGTCTACAGAAACCGCCTTACTTGAGCTTGTTGACAGGGTGGAAAAGGCGCTAGAGGATAAGGAAATAGCCCTTTCAGCCTTCCTAGATATCAAGGGCGCTTTCTACAACACATCCATTAGGACACTGGTAGGGGGACTTCGGTCAAAGGGAGTGGACCCTACCGCTGTGCGATGGGTGCAAAGCATGCTCTCGAATATAGTGGCTAAGCTGGAACTGACGTAACCACTGCCAGAGCCTGCCTGCCTCAGGGGGGGGGGGGTACTCTCCCTTCTGTTATGGACTCTTGCAGTGAATGAATTACTGCATAAGATGGCGGAAGGAAGGAGAATGACCTATCGGTAAACCCAAAGAAAACCGACACAATTCTCTTTACAAATAAACGAAAACTGGGTACCTACGAAATGTTCTCAGAGGATTTAAACATACACTTATCCAACCCACTGGGTGTACAAAACACGGTATTCCAGGCTGAATGCGTAGGGATAATTGAAGCCTGCAATGCCACAAAGAGATTCTGTCGAAACGCGACTACAAACTCACAACCACACTACTAAGGACACATAGAAACCAACTGCGCAAGACAGTGGGTATAATAACAGGACACAACACCTTGAACAGACACCTCTATAACTTAGGTATCACAGACAGCCCCATGTGCAGAGCGTGCATGGATGCAGAAGAAAGGACTAAAAATATACTACTGGACTGCAAGGAGGTAGAAGTATACAGAATGAAGCACCTATGTTCTCCAAACAAACCACGGGACGCAGTCAGTAACACCAAGGCACTCACCAACTTTTTAGACGACCTGCGGTGGTTAGAGTAGCGCCACACCGCCGTTTCACGCAAAATAGGCACAATGGATGTCGACTTGCGGAAAACGCCCAGTATAACTAACTAACTAACTAAGATGGCGGAACTACGCATCGACACCCAGGGGTACGCAGACGACCTTGTGGTGACGGTACGGGGTAACTGCCAAAGTACACTAGATCGTACCAAATGCAGAGAGCCCTAGACAGCGGTTATATAATGTGTGGTTCTTGAACGCATCATGGAGGGTTTATGATAATATATTTGGATAGATAAACTTGTTTTTCTACTCCTGTACCGTTATCTGTCATTTATATAGGCTCTAGCTCAAATACAATGACACCACTAATGTCGTCGCAAAACTCTATGTTCTATGGCCCAAAAACGCACTGTTTAGCGTACTTTTTTGGTTCATACATTTTTCATAAAAGCACTGTTTAACTTTTTTTTTAAATCGGCAGCTATATTGCAGTGGTGCCAACTTCATAAACGAATATTTCGAAATAAAAGTATTTATTTACGATTTAACATTTGTATATTATAAATTATTTACTACAATAATAATAAATCATCATCTATTGTGTGTTAAATTACATGTTTTATAAATTCTTGGTATTATTTATAAAAATAAACAGTTCGAATTCGGTCCGGGTCCGGATTCGGTTTGGTTCGGATGGCAAGTGCAAACAAATTAAAAAAAAAACAAACCATAAGCAAGAGCTGTCACATTTCCGATTTCCCACCAAAATACAGTTCAAAATGAAAAGACGAAAGATGATAAACTATTAGTCCTAAACTATTAAGATGTTATTCGTGTTTGTGAAGACAAAAGTGTACGTTCCTTTTAAAATGATCGAAGAAATTAATAACTACACTCCTGAAGAAATTGCGTGAGTAGCAATAGTACGAATAGAAAACTTGCTGCCTGAAAAGTTTAACTATTCTGTAGTCTGCTATTTATTTAAAATTTGTCGTAGAAAAAGTATTGTATGCAACGGTGTATAACTGGTCTAAAACCGCTCGTGGCGTCTTTTATTGCAATGCTCGCCAAGACTCGCATCGCAACCCACGCCACTCGCCTTTTAAGACCCTTCTTATACAACAGTTGCATAAAATACTATAGCGTTATCTTACCTTATATAAGTTATGTAGAACCAAATTAATACAATCGTTTGAAAGAAAGAAAGAAAGAAGACATTTATTTACTACACAAAAGACACACAGAGACAAAGGGAGTAGGCAATTTAACACATATTGTGTGTGTCTTCGCGGCAGTGAATAGGTCGCTGTCTCAGCATTATGCCTGATAGAGGAAAACCACTTTAGTAGAGTAAAAGTTAGTTTAATCCGTGAATACGTATTGTGAGTTACAGCTATACTGTTAGGAGCCTAGTAACCGTCATGTAAGCAATGCAACGACAATGTCTTTCAGTTTTTATACAGCCAGTATACATATAGTTTATATGTAGGTTCTAACACCACCCCTTAAACTATATGTTCATAATACATATACTAACTACTACATCACTAAGTACCTACTTAAGCATGTACAAATCTTTTACAAAACGCTGATACTTTTCAGTACTCAAAGGCTTTGTCAAAGCATCCGCCAGCATATCGTTGGTACACATATAATTCACAACCAATACACCGTTTTCGACTATTTCGCGAATGAAATGATGTCTAACATCAATATGCTTAGTCCTTGCATGATACATATGGTTTTCGGTCAATTTTATTGCAGATTGGTTGTCATTGTAAACTACTATTTTGACATCCAATCTCAAGCACTCTTTCATGAATGTTTTTATGAACAGCGCCTCTTTGCACGCATCGGATAACGCCATATATTCAGCTTCCGTGCTAGAAAGAGCTACTGTTCGCTGTTTACGACTCTCCCACGAAACTAGAGAATTGCCCAATTTAAATATGTAACCAGTATACGACCGACGATCGACTACACTAGCCACCCAGTCTGCGTCCGCTGACCCAGTCACGCTTAACCCGCTCTTCTCATAGGTGATGCTGTACTCCATAGTACCCCTAAGGTATCGAAGCACTCGCTTTGCCGCCTTCCAGTGAGCTTCTGAGTAGCAATCGTTAAACTGGCTTAGCATACTCACAGCATGCGCAATATCAGGACGTGAACAGACTGCGATATACTGAAGGCAACCAATCAAGTTCCTGTATCAATCAAGTCTCCATTCTTCTCGGATTTTGTAAGTTTCAGTCCAACTTCCATCGGTGTTTTAGCTGGTTTGCATTCAGTCATTTTGAACCTCTCTAAAACTTTGCTAATATAAGCAGACTGATCGAGAATGATCTTTCCATCTTCACGACGGATGTGTATTCCGAGTACACTTTTTGCAGGCCCAAGATCCTTCATAACAAATAGCTTCATTATCTCCTCTTTTACCGCCTTTTTCTCAGTTTGACTGTTGCTAAGTAATAAAATGTCATCGACATAAAGGCCGAGGATGACAAGTCCGTTATTACTAGATCTGACGTAGACACAAGGCTCACACGCTAGTCGTTTAAATTTCAGCTTCTTGACAAGCGCGTCGTTTATCTTCTCATTCCATGATCTGCTGGCTTGTTTTAGTCCGTATACAGCTTTAAGCAAACGGTATGCCTTTCCTTTGCTGTTTTCCACGTCAAAGCCTTCAGGAATTTCCATATAAACGACTTCCTTCAAGTCACCATTTAAGAACGCTGTCTTGACGTCCATATGATCCACTTCCATGTCATATTCAGCCGCCAGCGCCAAAAGTAATCTTATTGTAGAGTATCTTACGACAGGTGAGAACGTTTCAAAATAATCTACTCCATATTTTTGTGTAAATCCTTTCGCAACCAATCGAGCCTTGTATTGTAAGAGCTCTCCGTTCAGTCCTCTCTTTTTCTTGAAAATCCACTTGCACTTAACAGGTTTCTTGCCCTTCGGTAAGTCCACAAGTTCGAGACATTTATTATCCAAGAAAGACTGATACTCATCCCGCATCGCTGCCTTCCACTGCGTAGACTCAGGACCGTCGAGTGCCTCGCGAACGGTAGTTGGTGTTTCCGTGTCGCTACTTGCACCGGTCGTCAGTGCCGACAAGTACTGCGCAGACTCAGGACCGTCGAGTGCCTCGCGAACGGTAGTTGGTGTTTCCGTGTCGCTACTCGCACCGGTCGTCAGTGCCGACAAGTACTGCGCAGACTCAGGACCGTCGAGTGCCTCGCGAACGGTAGTTGGTGTTTCCGTGTCGCTACTCGCACCGGTCGTCAGTGCCGACAAGTAGGTGTCCTCAAACTCGTTCCGTTCTCTCGATTCCTCCGAATCCCAAGATGACGAACCAGGAACGTAGTCTTCATCTGAAGTATTGGATTCTTCATTGTCGGTATTATCTGTGTCATGGATCAGGATATCGTGGGGCTCTTCTGTGCTGTCAACAGGTTCCGCCGTCTGCTCTCCTATATTTTCAGATCCATTACTGATGATCACATACGGAGTCAGCTCGTTGACCACAGATCGTTCAACTGTATCCTTGAAGAATTTGTCCTCTACAAACACAACATTGCGCGAAGTTATACATTTTGTCGAATAAGCGGGATCCACAAGTCGATATCCTTTCGTATTTTCGCAATAACCTATGAAGATATACTTCTTGCATTTCGGGTCTAACTTCTTTCGTCCCTCTACGACAGAGTATGCCACACAGCCAAAAATTCGTAAATGGTTCAGGTTTACCTTTGATCCCGACCACTTCTCCTCAGGAGTAGCACCCAACACAGCCTTGGTTGGCGATCTATTTTTCAAGTAAACCGCAGTGTGCATCGCCTCTGCCCAGTATTTTTGTTCCAAGCCAGCACCCTGTAACATACACCGTGCAGCCTCAACAATCGTGCTTCGATATCCGTTAATTGTTGTGAGATATCGTTTATCTTTGTAATGTAAGGTTCCATACCGGAATACTCCTGGAGTTTCATCCCGAACAGCTGCCGCATTAACCCAAGTCTTCGACTAAAACCTCTGTCTTCATACGCAGCCTGAATACTTTTCCACGCCTCCCATGCGGTAGTGGCCTTCCGCACGTGGGTGATAGCCACAGGGTTTATGCTCAAACAAATGCGAGCCAGAGCCTTCTGCTGCTTCTTCTTATCATCGCAATCAGGCTTCACGCCGCCCTTGCTCTCAACGCACTCCCACAAATCCTCCAGGATTAGGACCATTTTCATCAGAAATTTCCACGATCCGTAGTTACCCATGCTGTTCAATTTTTCCATGGCAGTAACAATAGCCGCCCCTGTGCTGGACGTCGCCAATTGGGATAAGTTCGTGCACACAATTTATTTTTTGCGATAAAAAGTATTTACACAGCACACATAGCTTCGCAACTCACTTTACCTAAGTGAAAGCTACCATGATAGAGGAAAACCACTTTAGTAGAGTAAAAGTTAGTTTAATTCGTGAATACGTATTGTGAGTTACAGCTATACTGTTAGGAGCCTAGTAACCGTCATGTAAGCAATGCAACGACAATGTCTTTCAGTTTTTATACAGCCAGTATACATATAGTTTATATGTAGGTTCTAACAATGCCGAGGTGTCAGACAGACACCTACAGCGCTGATTTTCAGACAGCACCGTACGTTACCCACGCAACGCAACACAACATAAGACCATTGATAAACACATAATTATTGTATACACATAATAAATAATAAATGTAATAAATTTGTAAAATATGTACCCAGTAGCCAAATGTAGAAACTTCCTAAAATAAAAACACGTTCCCGCTTTCGTTATATAAAATATGCACAATGATCTGTTTCAATAACCATGAATGTATTTATCCCGGCAGCATTTTTATAACTCTTAACTTCGGCCCAGAAATCAATTACATTCTTGGTGGCATGCCATTCCACATAATTAATATTATGCCATTGCTGTAATATTTTATCAATGCTTTCATCATCAAATCCAATTTCTTTAGCAAGGTCTGCGATTTTGTTGTCTTTTCTCTGTTGAAGAGTCTTTTCTACACCTAAGAGGCACATTTTCTCCAAAATTACGTAATTTGTAGGTCTAGGAGTCTTTGTTGAATCTCTTTTGCTAATTTAACTGTAAAATCAATACAACGTTTTCTAATTGCATTGATAACATCGGTGGGGAGTGAGGTTTTTTGGACTTGAGATTCAAACAAATAGCCTAAATATGGAACCGGATTCAAATGTTGTTCTATTTCAATGGACAAATAATCTCCGTCAGTTGTTGCAGCCGTTGGTATTAATACTCTATTAGAAAGAGAGCGCAACAATGCCATTAGGATGTTTAACAGGGCTACTGGATTCGAGTTCTCATTTTCAAAGCTCTTCACTCCTACTTGAACATCATTTAAAACGCTTCGTAAAAAACACATATTAAGGTGATCACTGTCATCAGCGTACATACTGTAGTGTATCTGTGCTTATCTAGTGCGCATACGTCACGATGACAGCAGTCATGGCCCGACCAAAGACTACAATATACATACTGAGATAGACAGGCAACTCGACCAAATTGAGAAGGCATTTAATGTTTGCGTATACAGGCGCCATCTCTTCTGCGGTAGTTACAACTTTTCTTTGAATGTACAAAACATACAAAAAGTGCGTCGGTCGTAGGGATTGAACACCGGATCGTCGACTCCAAATACCACCGTCTGTACCCCTAGGCTACTGATGCCTTGTGACAATACGGAGAATTTTGAAATACCTTGACAGCCTAGCCTAGCAATCGCTAGAGCTTCAGAGAGTTCGCCAGCTATCAAGAAGGTGGCACTGTTTTCAATAAGAAACTGGATTTGCATTACGTTCTAAGTTCGCATAGCATGGGCCCGACCGTTGCCGGGAGTGGTGGCCTGTGGTGGTGCATTGGCTAGCCAAGCTATACAGATATACCCTTAGAAGCGGCAAATAAGTGAATATTACATGTGTACAATACAGTAGGTATAGTGTAGGTACAATAGAGACGCCTTATTAAACATACTTTAGATGTATACTAGTATACTCATCATTACAATCCAAAGAAATACCTCTCTTCGTTCTATTGGAAGAGAGAACACCAAAGGCAAGGAACAGAAGTGTGGTAGCCCTTTCCTTCAAAAAGGGTGACAATACCCTGCTAAAGAACTACCGACCCATCTCACTTCTGCTGAGGCATTTCTATAAACTGTTTTGAGTGTCATTACAAATCGTCTCGTAGGCTGGCTAGATGACTTCCAGCCTCCCGAACAAGCCAGTTTCCGAAGAGGCTTTAGCACCGTAGAGCATATCCATACGCTCTGCTGTGCAGCGGAATTAGGGTGGGTTACATCAAGAGCCGTGTTCGTTAAAATCTGAATGTATGGAAAATTCGCCATATTTAACGTTGATCGCTCTGTTATTATAAGGGGGTGCAACCCGCCCTTACTGATTACATGACGACGCTAGCAAATTCTTTAATTTTTATTTTATTTATATACAATCGTACTTTATTTTTATGTACGTATAAGATATGCGAGCCGCGCCGGCTAGCCGCCGCCGCCGCCGACTTGTTCGAAATTCGCGCCGTGCAAGATAGCAAACTCGCCCACGATTGGCCAGCGCTAGGCAAACTCGCGTCTAAGGGCTCTATGGCTCATCTTTGCTTAAGTCTTCATCATGTGGTAACTGTGGATGGAATTAAGAAGGTATCCGAAATTGACGCACTTGTTACGAAGTGCAAAAAAAATATAAAAGCCGTTCGGTACCGTCTACCAGGTTTAGAAAAAGAAGCCGATTCCCAAGTGCAATACTTGACGATGTAGGCACTCTACATGATGAATTCCTTCTTCAAGAAACGCGAGCACAGAAAGTGGACCTGGATGAGTCCCGATGGTGTGACTAGAAACGAGATTGACTTCATCAGGTCGACGAGGAAGCATATATTCAATGATGTCTTTGTGATCAATACGTTTAAAACCGGGAGTGATCACCGCCTAGTATGTAAGAGGCATATTGAATAGATGTGTCAAGCGCGAGTGCTCTCGGCTGATGAAGTCTACGCTCCGTCCAGCATCCACCCGAATCCAAACCCCCGCTTTTAGCTGGAACTCCAAAACCGTTTTGATTGCCTAGGTGACGATTTGGACGAACTCAACGATGGGTTTGTGGAAGCTGTCCGTGCCACTGGGTCTAAGTTCTTCAAGGCTCTCTAGCTCCACTCAGAAGCTCATGAAGGAATAAAGTGAAATGATTCTGCAGTCTTCAGCCAATGCGATTTTATACCGGCAACTCAATAAACAGATCTCCAAGTCCCTTACCCACGATCTGCGCCAATTCAATACGAACCGTAGTGAAGAGGCCATTGAGCGAAATAAGGACTCTAAAGTGTTCTCACGAGATCTGTCTATTGAGCAGAGCCAGCTCGCAAAGTTGAGAACTGAAGATAGGACAGTCGTTTCTTCCAAACATGAGCTTTTGAGTGAGATAGAGCGTTTTTACGGACAGCTATACACGTCAACCCGCAGACCCGAAGTTGGTCTGGCGGAAGTCCCTAGAGCTAGACTAATCCGACACTATACCGACGACATCCCGGACATCAGCCTGTACGAGGTTAGAATGGCTCTGAAACAGCTTAAAAACAGCAAGGCACCCGTTGAAGACGGAATCCAGCCGCCTGAACAAGCCGGTTTCCGAAGAGGTTTTAGTACCGTAGACCACATTCAGACGCTCCGTCAGGTTATACAGAAGACTGAGGAGTATAACCTGCCACTCTGCTTAGCGTTCGTGGACTACAAGAAAGCGATTCAATTGAAACCTGGGTTTCTATGACCAGTGTGTATTGCCAGTGATGACGTATGGCACCGAAACGTGGTCGCTTACAATGGGATCTCATAAGAAGGCTCAAAGTCACCCAAAGGGCAATGGAGAGGGGCTATGCTGAGAGTTTATCTGCGTGATCGCATCAGAAATGAGGCTATCCGCAGCAAAACCAAGGTATAGCCCTCCGATTCCTCCGAATCGCTAAACTTAAGTGGCAGTGGGCGTTGCACGTAGAACCGGATGGTTGTTGGGTCGGAAAAGATCTCGAGTGGCGACCACGTACCGGAAGGCGCAGCGTGGGTAGACTTATGACCTGGTCGCGGGAGTCCGCTGGATGCGGGTGGTGCAGAGCCGGTCGGTATCTAACGTCACAACGTCGAGTCTGGTCGAGAACTGCCGGGAATTATTGAATGACCTGACCAAGAATTGTAGTAAGTGATACAAGGGCTCTGACAGCCCGGAAGCCAATACCAGAATAATAATAGGGTTATTTTCGGTTATAGTTTTCCGTAATTAAATTATCTAAATAAACTAAGTTGCTTGCATTATTTTTGTGACTTTGACAAATAAGTACAATTTCAGTGGTGAATAATTGTATAATTGCTTAAAAAAAGGCGACTAAAAAAACCACTCTTGCTTGTTAGTTGTGGTTTGACTCTAGAGGTGCCTAATGTGCCTATACAGTGAAACTCGAATTACGCTACTTTTGCTTAAATGAGAGTGTGTATTTGGGTTGCCACATTTTGTCAGAATGGTCTATAAGCTATAAGTAGTTATTTTCTGGTGTTTAGCCGATAATTTCCTTGTTTTTAACATTAAATAACCGTAGCCGGTTATAACCGGTTTTTGGTTATTTTTCCAACATTACCGAAATCATAACCGGTTATAAAATATGACTGGTTATTGCATTCTCTAGCCCTTATTCATATTCAGTATTTGGCCCATCTTTCTTCTAGCCATTTTTTGTCGACAGTTAGATGAAGTAGAATATGCACTGCCGACAAGTGAGGCGCCTACTCTAGCCGAGGTTTTATCTGCAGAAGATGAAGGTGAAGAGAAGATACCATTTAAACCAGTGGAGGAGCCTACTAGCTGTTCTGCCGTGCAAATAGATTTCTTACAGGCAGTGTCTCAACAAATAATACAAGCTCAGGTACCTATAGAATATTTTATTTCATGAGGTTACTAAGGTACTTACAATGGGGAAGGCAACTGTCAAACTGACAGCACCAATAATGGTACTTGAAAACACTCAATTTGTATGGCGGGATTCGGGAAGTAGTTTTTATGTCAAAATCGCCAAGGCTTTGGCTTATTTTATAGATAAAAATAATATCAAACTATACCTTACTATTTATGAATGAATAAGCACTCTTTTACCCACTTTTATTATCAATATTATCATATTATTAATATACAGGGTGGCCCAAAAATTCTTGCACTTTTGAAACTTTGATGAAAATAAAACCACGAATGTTAATTTCCTGATCATTTAATTTTAGTGACTAACATCTAATGCAATTTATTTTTTGAAAATAATATCTTTGAGATGACCCCCATGAATCACGTCGCTGGCACTCCTGCAAACGACTACGCAGATTTTGGGAAACTTGCTGACACATGCTGCGTGGAATCTCGGCTATCTCATCGCGGATGTTTTGCTTGAGTTTGGATATTGTCTTCGGTTTTTTTACTCACAACTCGACTTTATACATATCCCCGCACGAAAAAATCGGCGGGAGTGAGATCCGGGCTTCCTCCTAAATAGGCGGCGAACGGTAACATACAAATTGTTGCTTTTGTAAAACTGTTTTACACAAAAAGCTCGCGTTGTTGATCAGTAAAACGCTTTATTGCAAATAAAACTGCATAAAGTAATGTCAAATTTCCCTACACTCAAAAACTATATAATTTAATATTATACAAGATATTCAGTGTTGCCATTTGCAAAAATGTATGGCCCACCCTGTATATAGATATATATATATGGTATTTTTGATTAGTCCCTGGGGCAAAATTATTAAGTGCACTCCACGGAACCGTAAAGCCAAATCTTCCCCCACCCCACTTGATACTTGACAACGCCACAATACGAAGAAAAATAAGTAGTTTTTATTTATTTTTGCGAAAATGTCTTTATATTTCGTTCCAAATTGGGAATCCACCGTATTCCGGAAAAGGTTAAAAATAAAAGGTTGTGGATTAAAGCTATGGGGAATATTTTTGCCCAAGAACTGTATATGGTTTCCGTACATTACGTACGGAATTGTGGCGTTGTCAAGTACAATCGATCTTCTGTCTCTCTCTCTCTCATCGTATGGAATCTAGAAGAGCGCCATCTACAATTAGCTTTCACCGGCCTTCCCCATATTGCAGGAAAATATAACGGTATCTGGGCGTTTTTCTAAAAAAAGTGTACAATAATTTTTTTTTCTGAATTTGTTTTTTTTTACTCAGAATCTTTGATACGGTGCCGGTTAATGTACGGCCATGATAATGTACAGCCATGATAATGTACAGCTCAATAATACGCGTCCAATGGACGCGTATTATCAGGCCGTACATTATTGGGCCGTGCATTATCGAGCAAATTCGGTACGGGGCAATAATTGGAAGCCAATCTTGTACGACCTGATAATGTACAGCCCAATAATTGGTGTCCATTAAAAAGTCTCCAGCGGGTCGACGCCACCCCGGTTCGCGGGGTGGCTATTTCCGGTCTGAGAGACACAAGTGAACCCTAACCTAACCGACCTAAGGCAGAGTTCGCTTTTGACAGGCAGCAAACTTGGTCCGGGGCAATAATTGGAAGCCACCTTTGTTAGAGCTGATAATGTACGGCCCGATAATACGCGTCTACTTTTTGTGGCATCGTATTATTGGGCTGTACATTATTGGGCCGTGCATTATCACCCTGAGCAAATTTGGTACGGGGCAATAATTGGAAGCCACCTTTGTCCGGGCTGATAATGTACGGCCTGATAACACGCATCCACTAAAAGTGGACGCGACGCGTATTATCGGGCTATACATTATTTGGCTGTACATTATTGGCTCCCCTTTGATACTATCGATTCTCATACAAGAAAAAAGTGTTCTTAATATTCCATTCCAGATCGTCACATTTTTGTATGCAGTCTTTTTTAGGGTTCCGTAATCAAAGAATACCGTCCGTCCGTCCGTCTGTCTGTCTGTCACCAGGCTGTGTCTCAAGAACCGTGATAGCTAGAGAGTTGAAATTTTCACAGATTATGTATTTCTGCTGCCGTTATAACAACAAATACTAAAAACAAAATAATAGTTATTTGTTATACAAGGGTGCAAAGTTGTATTTTAACCGCGAGTGTGGAATTGAAACACGAGCTAGCGAATGGATTCTAGGGTTGAACCACGAGCTAGCGAATGGAGTCTATGGTTGAACCACGAGCGAAGCGAGTGGTTCAAAAATAGAATCCTGAGCGAAGCGAGTGGTTCAAAAATAGAATCCTGAGCGTAGCGAGTGTTGCAACACACGAGACGTCAAAATAACTTGCACCCGTGTGTAACACAAATCTTTTCACCTCACTAAAGCGAGGAAAAAAACTAAAAAGTAAAGTAACGAAAAAATTAAAAAAAATATATTAAAAAATGGGAAAAAAACATTAAAAATGAGAAAAAAAAATTAAAATCATGAAGAAAGAAACAAAATATTACAAAATTAAAAAAAACATTTAATAAAGAGGAAAAGAGAAAAAACATTGTGAAAAAAAATAACATTAAAATAAAGAAAAACTTTTTAAAAAGGCAAAAATAATTTCAAAAAACATTATAAAAGACTGATAAAAGAAAAACGAAGCAATAAAATAGAGACAAAAACATATAAAAAGAAAAAAGTTACAAAAAACATAACATTAAGAAAAAAAACGTAAAAAAAGACAAAAAAAGACAACAAAAAAAACATGTAAAAAGAAAAAAGTTACAAAAAACATTATATTAAGAGAAAAAACGTAAAAAAAGACAAAAACACAAAAAAAAACATGTATAAAGAGTGGAAAAAAAATTTAAAATAATGGAAAAAGAAAAAAACTTGAAAAAAATCAATAATGGCAAAAACATCAAAAAAATATAAAAGAATTTCAAAAAACCTTGAAATAATAAAAAATAAACAAAAAAAAAGGAAAAAAACGTATAAAAAAGAGAAAAAAGACCAAAAAAACATAAAAAAAGAAAAAAAAACATTCAAAAAAAAACAATAAAACATCTATAAAAAGGAGAAAAAAGCAAAAATCATTGAAAAAAGAAAAACAAAGCAATAAAATAGAGACAAAAACATAATAAAAGAAAAAAAGTTACAAAAACCATTAAAATAAGAGAAAAAACGTAAAAAAAAGATAAAAAAAAAAAATTAAAAAAAACATTTAAAAAGAGAAAAAAGTGAAACAACCACAAAAATAAATCAAAAAGAAAAAAACATTAAAAAAATATATTTTTTTTTAAAGTGGAAAAAATAATAAAATCCTTGAATAAACACATTTAAATCAATAAAATATAAAAAAAACATTAAAATGTAGACGAAAACATCAAAAAAATAAATAGAATTTCAAAAAAACATTTAAAAAAGAAGAAAAGAATTAAAAAAAGGAAAAAAACGTATAAAAAGACCAAAAAAACATTAAAAAGAGAAAAAAAATACAGAAAAACATTCAAAAAGAAACAAAACATTTAAAAAAGAAACAACATTTTTAAAAAGGAGAAAAAGAAAAAAGATTTATAAAACAAAAAAACATTTAAAAAAGAAAAAAAGAATTAAAAACATTTAAAAAAAGAATAAAACATTCAAAAAAGGTACCTAAATAAAATAAATCTGATGGGCGAAAAATGTCCTGTCTGGACTGGCCTTTACATGTTATTATGTTTAAGAAAGTAACTAATAACACGTTCGGATTTCAAATATTCTTTGCACTCTTGTGGATAAAATGCAGTTTTGCTATCTGTTTTTAAAGAATAAAAATGGGCTTTCCGAGCTAGTGAGGTGAAAAGTATTTTTTAAGGGGGGCTCCCATACAACAAACGTGATTTTTTTTGCCGTTTTTATAGATAATGGTACGGAACCCTCGTGCGCGAGTCCAACTCGCACTTGGCCGGTTTTAATTTATATGGTCGTGACCCCAAAAAAAACGAATTCTGAAAAAAAAAGGTTTGTACACTTTTTTTTTTAAATAATATCTTACAATTATATATTTTAACTAGTTTTGTCGTTTTTAAGGGTTCCGTACCGAAAAGGTAAAAAAGGAACCCTTATGGTGCGACTCTGTCCGTTTGTCCGTCCGTCCGTCTGTCACAACGTTAAATATCTCAGGAACTACTTATGCTATCTATTTGAAATTTGGAACAACTGTTAAGAAGGTTAAGACACGTGTATGAAGAATAAAGAAATTAAATATTCATTTTTATTTTCTGTGTAAATGACGAATATGAGGGGGGTTAAAAATTCAAAGTCTAGTTAATAGATCAAGTGGGGTGTCATATGAAAGGGCTTGATTAGCGCTTCCTAAATCCAGCTTATTTTTCACAGTTGTAAAATTTTGATTTATTAAGGAATATGTTGAAAAAAATACCATTCCCCTCCCCCCTTAACTCCAAAGTTTACCAAGCGAAAATTCTGAAATTATTACATATTACATATGATTAAGAGTAACATAAATAATACAGGAAAAATAAAACGATACCTCTATCTAGCGTATTTTATTTATTTATCAAAAATCATTTTTTAATTATGTTTGTAATTTGATTACTTTTGTATTAAATTTTATGTATTCAAATTCCTATAATAATCGAAATCGGTACGCGTAATAAAAAAATATCGCTGATAAACAAACATACTAGGTTGCAAGTTATTAGTACCAAAATGCAGATGGCGCTGTACAACGGTAACTTCTACTATGAGCTGTTAAGATTGTTCAAGCATGAATGGGGTCGTGACGTGACGGGTATGGTGTATGAACGTTTGTACGGAACCCTCGGTGCGCGAGTCAGACTCGCACTTGACTGGTTTTTTTTTATAATGATGTTTCTTTAACTGCTGGTATTATATTCAATTCAAATTAAGTTTAATGGTACAAGGTACAAGTAACTAGGAGTTTCTGATTTTTATTAGTGATAAAGATCTCTTGAATTTGCATTCTGATTTTATTCATTATGGTTAATAATAGATCAGAAATCCATTATCACTGCAAATCTTAAAGTACTTCCTTCATTAACAATTATAAATATAAGATATCCAAATGTATGATTTAATAAATTTCAGGAAAGGTCGTCAGCAGGTGCAGCTACGGCTCTCAGTGTTGGTACAAACGGAAAACTTACCGTGGGCACTGCCCACGGCCACCTGCTATCGTTCTTCGATCAAACATTACGATGGGTGTGCGACTCCAACACGGACCGCGGCGCGGTCTCGTGTTTAGCTTACAACCAAGATAGCACTCGCCTTCTCGTGGGATACGCGAGAGGTCTCATTTGTCAGTATGACAGCATGCTAGGGGTCGTTTTAAGACGCGTGACCTTGGGAGGTGAAATTTGGGGGACTCTACGGGTAACATGGGCTGGTATGTCCGGGCTTGCGCTAGATACTGGTGGGTCCGTGTGGTTGATCAAGTTCTCGCGGCCGCTTGGCGTGCGGTCGGCTCGCTCGTCTTGTTTGTTCTCTGGCGCCCGGGGAGAAGTTGTAGCGATGGCTGCTCGTGATGCGCGCATACTGGCGTTAGCAACGCTGTCTCGGGTGATCATCGTGGCTGGCGGCCGCGCGGCCGGCGTGCGCCTCGGTGGCCCGCCCGACACACTGCCGGTACTCGCCTGGAGCGACACTGACGAACGCATTCTAGTTTGCGGACGGGCGCAAACCTTGCAATGGCTCGCTGTAAATGTAACCGGATCATCCATAATCCTTCGACCTGTGCATCGTGTGGAGCTAAAGAGCTCGCCTCTGTGGCTCGGCTGGCTTGGTGGAAATCTTGCGATCTTTGACGCGGATGAAAACCTCCGACTCTGGGGTGACGACTATGGGAAGCCATTGGATCTGTCTCAAATTGAGCCGGTCTACGCGTCAGCATTCTTTAAGGTTTGAATATTGCATTATTCTGTTCTTGTGAAGACTTAAAGACTAATATTCCGCACTTGAAACACCATCCTAATTTCAGGGTCTGTGGACTGACGGGCGCGTTTCTCGCGCAATGTGCATGGCTGGAGGCAGCGCCCTGGGTGGCGCTTGTGTTTCGGAAGGCGCGCTGTCCTTGCTCGGCAGAAGAGGCGTAGTGCGGGTCCGCCCGCGTGACCTACTGGCCCGGGCGCAAGCCTCTATGTCCTCCGGCCGGCACGCGCAGGCCTTGAGGCTGCTGTGCTCATCGCAAGGACCCGACGCCACAGCTCTGGCCAATTCCTTCATTATCAATATCTCTGAAAGACCGCATTTATTGAGTAATAAGGTGCTAGCAGATTTGGCCATCAAATTGTGCCTGAAATTCAACTTAGGGTAAGTACCGCTTTAGCGAAAGTCTACTGCTAAACATAGGCTTGCCCCAAAATGCCACAATGACCTGCACCTGCGACACCCGCACCCCCGACCTTTACCAGGTCATCAGTCCACCTTGGGTCTCCCTACGCTGCGCTACGTGGTACAGGTCACTCTTATACGAAAGATTGAAGGTTGCTTAAATTTGACAGCGGAAGCCATAACACAGTCATAATACAGTCGTTCTTGGCTCTACGGGCACGACAACACACGACACCTTTAGGTGTTCTTGTGATTCTTCGAATCAGTCGAATTCAGTCTTTTTACAGTTTCCGCTTTTGTATTTTTAGAGAAGAACTATGGTCTGGTCTGTGGGAACAATGTTCGGGCGAGAAGATATTTGTGGAGGCACTAGGGGAAGCGGCGGTGCGGGGCGAACTTTACGAAGCGGCGCCTTCGCCCGATTGCTCCCAGGTAGGTACTTTAGCCAACCTTTCTTGCACGATTTAAGTTTTATAGAAAGCACTATCCCTCTCTTACTTAAATACGTTATTAGTACCTAACGGGCGAATTCATGCAATTTCTATTTTTGGTAAGGCTGGTTATAATTCCACTCCAGGAAACTTTTCAATTGTCGCATCAGTTAAAATAATTACCAAATTCCTGATTGCTGTTAAGACTGTGCAAACATTTCGTTACAACTCGACAAAGTCGCGATCGCCGGCGAGCGGCCACAATTCAACCCACACTACGATGTTTACCTGTATGCGTGCGGTTCGGTAGAGATGGGTAGTGGGTAAAACTCACGGGTAAAGTACCGGGTATTATAAAGTACTGATACTATAATCTATCCGTATTTACCCTTCCCAAAAAGGTGGGTATAAACTCTTTGTGAAGCGTTTTTTGGAAAAAAGTTATAGGGCCTACGCTAGCTGACGCGGGTGCACGGAGCGGGCGCACGCCTGCGGGTACCCGCTCTATGCACCCGCCGCGGGTTAGTTAGCGCTGCTAATACTATTTTTCAATAGGCGTCCACCCGCTCCGTGCAAACAGCGTCAGCTAGCGTAGGCCCATATAGGAATTATAGGAATGTGTCAAACGTTGTTCTCATTGAAATTATTAATCCATACTAATATTGTAAATGCGGAAGTGTGTCTGTCTGTCTGTTTGTCTTTTACCTCTTCACGCCTAAACCGGTGAACCGATTTAAATGAAATTTGATATAGACATAGTTTGAGTCCCAAGAAAGGACAAAGGTTAGTTTTATCCCGGAAATTAACCCCTAAGGGGATGAAATGGGGGGTGGAAATTTGTATGGAGCTACTGAAACCGCTGCACCGATTTGGATGAAATTTGGAATATAAATAGTTTGAGTCCTGGGAAAGGACATAGGATAGGTTTTATACCGAAAATCATCCCTGAAGGGGGTGAAAATTTGGATGTAACCCATTTTGATGAAATTTGGTTTAGAGATAGTTTAAGTCCTGGGAAAAGACATAGGATAGTTTTTATCTCGGAAATCATCCCCTAAGGGGGTGAAATGAGAGGTTAAAATTCGGATGAAAACCATTTGAATGAAATTTGGTATAGAGATAGTTTGAGTACTGGGAAAAAAGGACATACAATAGTTTTAATTCCGGAAATCATCCAATAAGGGGATGAAAATTTGGACTGAACCCATTTTGATGAAATTTGGTTCAGAGATAGTTTAAGTCCTGGGACAAGACATGGATAGTTTTTATCTCGGAAATCATCCCCTAAGGGTGTGAAATGATAGGTAAAAATTCGGATGAAAACCATTTGAATGAAATTTGGTATAGAGATAGTTTGAGTACTGGGAAAGGACATACAATAGTTTCAATTCCAGAAATCATCCCCTAAGGGATGAAAATTTGGACTCCTGTTTAGATGAAATTTAGTATAGAGATAGTTTGAGTTCCGGAGAATAACAATGGATAGTTTTATACCGAAAATCACTCCCCTAAGGGGATGAAATGGGGGGTGAAAATTTGGATAAAACCTATTTAGATGAAATTAAACTTGCAAAAATGTTTCGATGTTTGCTTTTTACAATAGAATATATAGTGTTTTAGTACACAACAATCGCTCTAGTTATCGGGTTTTCCTATTAAAAAAGAATACTATAATATGTCTAATTCGGCATGTTTGAACTTTTTTTATATCACGTATTTTATAAAACATTGTATTATGAAACTACAGGACTTGTTTAATATTACGTGGTTTTTTTACGCTTATGGATGACCCAGTTAATTTAGATCATTTTTTTTAAACCACTATAATATAGCCGCGCGCGAAAACGATGTTCGATTTATTACGCCCCGGGCTCTCCCAAGGAACGGACGTACGAGTATCGCTCTCGTCGCTGCCTAAACTGCCTATAGATCGATGACCGAGCGTATCCGACACGCGCCTGATATATATAGCTGTAGTGCCCTATCCCCCAACATTATCCGTTGTCATTCTCCGGGACTCAAACTATCTCTATACCAAATTTCATCTAAACGGGTTGAATCGAAATTTTCACCCCCTTAGGGGATGATTTCCGGAATTAAAACTATCGTATGTCCTTTCCCAGGACTCAAACTATATCTGTACCAAATTTCATTCAAATGGTTTCCATCCGAATTTTCATCCCCCATTTCACCCCCTTAGGGGATGATTTCCGAGATAAAAACCATCCGTTGTCATTCTCCGGGACTCAAACTATCTCTATACCAAATTTCATCTTAACGGGTTCAATCGAAATTTTCACCCCCTTAGGGGATGATTTCCGGAATTAAAACTATCGTATGTCCTTTCCCAGGACTCAAACTATCTCTGTACCAAATTTCATTAAAATGGTATCCATCCGAATTTTCACCCCCCATTTTACCCCCTTAGGGGATGATTTCCGAGATAAAAACTATCCGTTGTCATTCTCCGGGACTCAAACTATCTCTATACCAAATTTCATCTAAACGGGTTCAATCGAAATTTTCACCCCCTTAGGGGATGATTTCCGGAATTAAAACTATCGTATGTCCTTTCCCAGGACTCAAAATATCTCTGTACCAAATTTCATTAAAATGGTATCCATCCGAATTTTCACCCCCCATTTTACTCCCTTAGGGGATGATTTCCGAGATAAAAACTATCCGTTGTCATTCTCCGGGACTCAAACTATCTCTATACCAAATTTCATCTAAACGGGTTCAATCGAAATTTTCACCCCCTTAGGGGATGCTTTCCGGAATTAAAACTATCGTTTGTCCTTTCCCAGGACTCAAACTATCTCTGTACCAAATTTCATTCAAATGGTATCCATCCGAATTTTCACCCCCCATTCGACCCCCTTAGGGGATGATTTCCGAGATAGAAACTATCCGTTGTCATTCTCCGGGACTCAAACTATCTCTATACCAAATTTCATCAAAATGGGTTCAATCGAAATTTTCACCCCCTTAGGGGATGATTTCCGGAATTAAAACTATCGTATGTCCTTTCCCAGGAATCAAACTATCTCTGTACCAAATATCATTCGAATGGTATCCATCCGAATTTTTACCCCCCATTTTACCCCCTTAGGGGATGATTTCCGAGATAAAAACTATCCGTTGTCATTCTCCGGGACTCAAACTATCTCTATACCAAATTTCATCTAAACGGGTTCAATCGAAATTTTCACCCCCTTAGGGGATGATTTCCGGAATTAAAACTATCGTTTGTCCTTTCCCAGGACTCAAACTATCTCTGTACCAAATTTCATTCAAATGGTATCCATCCGAATTTTCACCCCCCATTCGACCCCCTTAGGGGATGATTTCCGAGATAGAAACTATCCGTTGTCATTCTCCGGGACTCAAACTATCTCTATACCAAATTTCATCAAAATGGGTTCAATCGAAATTTTCACCCCCTTAGGGGATGATTTCCGGAATTAAAACTATCGTATGTCCTTTCCCAGGAATCAAACTATCTCTGTACCAAATTTCATTCGAATGGTATCCATCCGAATTTTTACCCCCCATTTTACCCCCTTAGGGGATGATTTCCGAGATAAAAACTATCCGTTGTCATTCTCCGGGACTCAAACTATCTCTATACCAAATTTCATCTAAACGGGTTCAATCGAAATTTTCACCCCCTTAGGGGATGATTTCCGGAATTAAAACTATCGTATGTCCTTTCCCAGGACTCAAACTATCTCTGTACCAAATTTCATTCAAATGGTTTCCATCCGAATTTTCATCCCCCATTTCACCCCCTTAAGGGATGATTTCCGAGATAAAAACTATCCGTTGTCATTCTCCGGGACTCAAAATATCTCTGTACCAAATTTCATTCGAATGGTATCCATCCGAATTTTTACCCCCCATTTTACCCCCTTAGGGGATGATTTCCGAGATAAAAACTATCCGTTGTCATTCTCCGGGACTCAAACTATCTCTATACCAAATTTCATCTAAACGGGTTCAATCGAAATTTTCACCCCCTTAGGGGATGATTTCCGGAATTAAAACTATCGTATGTCCTTTCCCAGGACTCAAACTATCTCTGTACCAAATTTCATTCAAATGGTTTCCATCCGAATTTTCATCCCCCACTTCACCCCCTTAGGGGATGATTTCCGAGATAAAAACTATCCGTTGTCATTCTCCGGGACTCAAACTATCTCTTTACCAAATTTCATCTTAACGGGTTCAATCGAAATTTTCACCCCCTTAGGGGATGATTTCCGGAATTAAAACTATCGTATGTCCTTTCCCAGGACTCAAAATATCTCTGTACCAAATTTCATTAAAATGGTATCCATCAGATTTTTCACCCCCCATTTTACCCCCTTAGGGGATGATTTCCGAGATAAAAACTATCATTTGTCATTCTCCGGGACTCAAACTATCTCTATACCAAATTTCATCTAAACGGGTTCAATCGAAATTTTCACCCCCTTAGGGGATGATTTCCGAAATTAAAATTATTGTATGTCCTTTCCCAGGACTCAAACTATCTCTGTACCAAATTTCATTCAAATGGTATCCATTCGAATTTTCACCCCCCAATTTCACCCCCTTTTGGGATGATATTCGGTATAAAACCTAGCCTTTGTACTTCCCCAGGACTCAAACTATTTATGTTCCAAATTTCATCCAAATCGGTGCAGCGGTAGCTCCATACAAATTTCCACCCCCCATTACATCCCCTTAGGGGTTGATTTCCAGGATAAAAACTGCCCCCTGTCCTTTCCTGGGGCTCAAACTAGGTCTATACCAAATTTCATCTAAATCGGTTCACCGGTTTAGGCGTGAAGAGGTAACAGACAGACAGACAGAAAGAAGCCACGAGCGTTTTTAGACCAGTTATACACCGTTGCATACAATACTTTTTCTACGACAAATTTTAAATAAATAGCAGACTACAGAATAGTTCAACTTTTTAGGCAGCAAGTTTTCTATTCGTACTTTTGCTACTCACACAATTTCTTCAGGAGTGCAGTTATTATTTCGACCATTTTAAAAGGAGCGTAAGCACACTTTTGTCTTCACAAACACGAATAAAATCTTAATAGTTTAGGACTAATAGTTTATCATCTTTCGTCTTTTCATTTTGAACTGTATTTTGGTGGGAAATCGGAAATGTGACAGCTCTTGCTTATGGTTTGTTTTGTTTTTAATTTGTTTGCACTTGCCATCCGAACCAAACCGAATCCGGACCCGGACCGAATTCGAACTGTTTATTTTTATAAATAATACCAAGAATTTATAAAACATTTAATTTAACACACAATAGATGATCATTTACTAATATACTTATGTACATTTATTATTTGCAAACGACTTAAAAATAAAATAAAATTACAGAGACGTATCAAAACTTTGCCCTTTAGGCAGGGTGCCCATCACACAGGCAGCATTCCCGCGTTGAATAGCAATCGCTATTCTTTGAGCGAGAAAGCTGCCTGCGCGAGGGTCACCCGTTGCATCCCTCAACCGCTTGCTGATCTCCTTGTGGAGCCCACGCGCGCTTTTTCCCCAAGGGCCGAGTGTCTCGACGCCAAATGCGACAAAGTCGTACTGGGCGCCGAGACAGCTATATTTCCCGACCTTGGATCGCTCTCGGGCATCCGCCGCTGCCCCGGCTAGTTTGGACGTGACTGGCAAGTAGGACGCTGCCAACGTATCAGCGCAAGTAGCGTCCCACACCAGTGCACGGCCCATTCGCCAGGGGATCAACGTCATCCCGTCCGGACGCTTGCCGTCGTCCCGTACAATCCGAGGCTCAAGAGCCACGGGGACGCAGGCGCTGGCAAGCGCCCTTCTCAAGATGTCGTTGAGTGCAGCGTGACGGGACAAGCGGCCGGCACCCGAGGAGCAGGCGAGTCCATGGTGACCAAAGCGATCTACCGCGGCTCCACACGAGACGCAATTGTGGTCTACGCAGACATCAACTCCAATGCGGAGAGCAACTGCAATTCGGAGTGTGCCCGGATCAATAAAATTACCTAAGTTAGGTGATGGGTAGGCATGAAGCCAGTGCCCTGACTCTGGCCTAGATGCTGCCAACAGCCTGGCTCGGTCTCGGCCGGACGAAGAGTCGATCAAAGACTTTATAGTAGCGGCGGAAGCTAACGAGTCCCATGCCCTTTGTAATTTTGGTCTAGATGGCAGAGTTGGGCTCGGTCCAGCTAGCCAGGTGTTCCTAGCTTCAACTAAGCACGCGATCTCGCAGTTTGCAGTCATTGAGACTTTAAGGATTCTACCTGCGAGATCTTGCGTGCTGTGAGTTGAAGATAAGAAGGCCGGCAAAGCCACGCTCGAGATTTTTCGAGTTCCCAGACCGCCATATCTTATGGGTAGACAGGCCTGAGTCCAAGCCTGTTCGCTAAATTTTATATTGAGAATTGATTCTAGTATGGACTTCAAAAGAGTATCAATAGGAAGGACTAGATGAGGAAATTTCCAAATTGGGCAACAACGGAGAATGTACGTAAATTTAGGAACGAGTAGGCAAAATTTTAGAATGAATAAGGCTGAGTGAGAGCTTATTTTGACTAAACGTTCAGAGTTATTTTTGAATTTTGTGATTGATTTATCTAGAACAGACGGAATGGCCTCCTCAAAGATGGGTGATCCAAGGAGGCACAGACTGTCTTTAGTCAAAATTTTAAGGTTTGGAGCTATGTTTTTAAAATCATCAATTATTTGTGCAGCCAAAAATGGATCAGTTTTTTCGGAAATGTACAGATGATGATTTATTATTATTGTAGTAAATAATTGATAATATACAAATGTTAAATCGTAAATAAATACTTTTATTTCAAAATATTTGTTTATTAAGTTGGCACCACTGCAATATAGCGGCCGATTAAAAAAAAGTTGAACAGTGCTTTTATGAAAAATGTATGAACCAAAAAAGTACGCTAAATAGTTCGTTTTTGGGCCATAGAGCATAGAGTTTTTCGACGACTTATTAGTGGTGTCATTGTATTTGAGCTACAGCCTATATAAATGACAGATAACGGTACAGGAGTAGAAAATAGTATTTTATGCAACTGTTGTATACCTAAGAAGGGTCTTAAAAGGCGAGTGGCGTGGGTTGCGATGCGAGCCTTGGCGAGCATCGCAATTAAAGGCGCCACGAGTGTTTTTAGACCAGTTATACACCGTTGCATACAATACTTTTTCTACGACAAATTTTAAATAAATAGCAGACTACAGAATAGTTAAACTTTACAGGCAGCTAGTTCTATTCGTACTTTTGCTACTCACGCAATTTCTTCAGGAGTGCAGTTATTAATTTCTTCGACCATTTTAAAAGGAACGTATACTTTTGTCTTCACAAACACGAATAAAATCTTAATAGTTTAGGACTAATAGTTTATCATCTTTCGTCTTTTCATTTTGAACTGTATTTTGGTGGGAAATCGGAAATGTGACAGCTCTTGCTTATGGTGTGTTTTGTTTTTAATTTGTTTGCACTTGCCATCCGAACTAAACCAAATCCGGACCCGGCCCGAATTCGAACTGTTTATTTTTATAAATAATACCAAGAATTTATAAAACATGTAATTTAACACACAATAGATGATGATTTATTATTATTGTAGTAAATAATTTATAATATACAAATGTTAAATCGTAAATAAATACTTTTATTTCGAAATATTTATTTATGAAGTTGGCACCACTGCAATATAGCGGCATTAGCGGCCGATTAAAAAAAAAGTTAAACAGTGCTTTTATGAAAAATTTATGAACCAAAAAAGTACGCTAAACAGTGCGTTTTTGGGCCATAGAGCATAGAGTTTTGCGACGACTTATTAGTGGTGTCATTGTATTTGAGCAACAGCCTATATAAATGACAGATAACGGTACAGGAGTAGAAAAAATATTTTATAATGACAAAAGTTGTTCAAAAGGCATTAAACATTTCATTAAAAAAGATTCAGCCCCAAAATGTCACTTTTTGAAAAAATCCTTTCGAAATAGTTTATACCCACAAATTTGGGTAGATACGGGTATTTACCCACCTCTTCCCAACTCTTATCTGTAGCGGACGCACTACAGCTATACAACGTGTCCCAAAACTCAACGATAAGCCGGCACCAGAGGATGGAGCTACTTATGATTAGTCGAGAAAAAATAAGGAAAAAATATATCTCAATTATTTTAGAAATTACAGAAAAAAAATGAAATTCATCGAAAATCGACATCCCTAATGGTATTTTTAACGACCATGTCTACAAATATTCAAATATTACTGTTTTTTTTTTGTTTTTGGAAACTTAAGTAGCCCTGCTATCTAACACAGTTCTTAAAAATACCATAATACATGTAGTTTTTACACAAAAAATAATCAAAATCGATTTTGTCCCTACAATTTTGAAAGATTTTTTCTTACAGTCCACTTTCAATCATCATGGTGTAAAAAAATTGTATTGACACCACAATGGCAATTATTTTCAAAAGTTGACGCAACTAACCAAGATTCCAAAATGGTATAATACTTTAGGAAACCTAGTCACAAAAAAAAACAACGAATTTTTAAACAAGAATCGACATTATTTAATCACTTTTACTGTACCCAAAAAAGGATTTTTGTTGTTGAAAAATGTTGAATAAATGCAAAGAAATGGTACAATTTTTTTTAATTTTTTTAAATTCATTTACTACATTATTAATACTACAGTAAATGTTCAAATTGCCTGCTACCGGCATTAATACAGACATGAAATCGCCTTAGAAATGATCGTTTTATCCGTCGTGCATATCTTCTACCATTGATATGATCCGCAGCTTGTGTGATTTTTTGGCGAAGCTCGTCCAATGTTGCTATGGGTTTTGAGTAGACTTTGTCTTTAAGACAGCCCCAGTAGAAGAAGTCCAGGGGGTTCAGGTCGGGCGAACGGGGTGGCCACAAGATAGGACCAAGTCGCCCGATCCAACGCCCTGGATACTCTTGGTTTAAGTATTCTCGCACTGCACGGGCATAGTGAGCTGGGCAACCATCATTTTGAAATCACATGCTTTGTAAATCACGTAAAGGCACGTCTTCTAATAATTCAGGCAAGTCGTAGTTACAAGGAAACCTTAATGGTGATGGCTATTTGAACTTTTTACAAAACGACTTGCCTGAATTATTAGAAGACGTGCCTTTACGTGATTTACAAAACATGTGGTTTCAAAATGATGGTTGCCCAGCTCACTATGCCCGTGCAGTGCGAGAATACTTAAACCAAGAGTATCCAGGGCGTTGGATCGGGCGACTTGGTCCTATCTTGTGGCCACCCCGTTCGCCCGACCTGAACCCCCTGGACTTCTTCTACTGGGGCTGTCTTAAAGACAAAGTCTACTCAAAACCCATAGCAACATTGGACGAGCTTCGCCAAAAAATCACACAAGCTGCGGATCATATCAATGGTAGAAGATATGCACGACGGATAAAACGATCATTTCTAAGGCGATGTCATGTCTGTATTAATGCCGGTGGCAGGCAATTTGAACATTTACTGTAGTATTAATAATGTAGTAAATGAATTAAAAAAAATTAAAAAAAAATTGTACCATTTCTTTGCATTTATTCAACATTTTTCAACAACAAAAATCCTTTTTTGGGTACAGTAAAAGTGATTACCGCCAACATTAAATAATGTCGATTCTTGTTTAAAAATTCGTTGTTTTTTTTGTGACTAGGTTTCCTAAAGTATTATACCATTTTGGAATCTTGGTTAGTTGCGTCAACTTTTGAAAATAATTGCCATTGTGGTGTCAATACAATTTTTTTACACCATGATGATTGAAAGTGGACTGTAAGAAAAAATCTTTCAAAATTGTAGGGACAAAATCGATTTTGATTATTTTTTGTGTAAAAACTACATGTATTATGGTATTTTTAAGAACTGTGTTAGATAGCAGGGCTACTTAAGTTTCCAAAAACAAAAAAAAACAGTAATATTTGAATATTTGTAGACATGGTCGTTAAAAATACCATTAGGGATGTCGATTTTCGATGAATTTCATTTTTTTTCTGTAATTTCTAAAATAATTGAGATATATTTTTTTCCTTATTTTTTCTCGACTAATCATAAGTAGCTCCATCCTCTGGTGCCGGCTTATCGTTGAGTTTTGGGACACGTTGTATATCAGGCGCGTGTCGGACACGTTCGGTCACCGACCTTTAGGCAGCGACGAGAACGATACGTCCGTTCTTTGGGAAGGCCCGGCGCGTAATGATTCGAACATTTTTTTTTTTTTTTGAATGGGCTATTCTTCAAGCCGGGCCTCATAGGGCCCTTTTGCTCGGTTGATTCGAACAACGATTTCGCGCGCGGCTATATAGTGGTTGTAAAAAAATGGTCAAAATTAACTGGGTCATGCATAAGCGTAAAAAAAAATACGTTATTATTAAACAAGTCCTGTAGTTTCATAATACAATGTTTTTTTTTCCAATAAACCATCATAATCGTGAAATAAAAAATGTTTAAACAAACCGAATAAGACATTTTACGTCATACCTGGCCATAAAGTAGGAATTACCGCACGCTACGCGTGCGTAAAACCCCACTTTCTGGCCAGATAGAGACGTAAAATTTTGTACTCACCACGGGCGGTAATAAAGAAAGCCTCAGATCGCAGGTATTTGACGCCCGAGCCGAAGGCAAGGGCGATAAATATGCGCTTTTGTTTTGTTTAACCAATATTTTACAACTAGTGCGATTGTTATGTACTAAAAGACTATATATACAATTGTAAAAAGCAAACATCGAAACATTTTTGTAAGTTTAAAATGGATATATTCTACCTAAAAGATAGCTCTGACGCGTATTTTTGGAAAACATTCCGACGAAAACCTGGTTGTATTAAATAACCGTTTACAGAAATAGAATTATAGCAATGTTATGGTCTAGAATAAGAGTGTATCTATACAAAACAGTAGTTTACTTTAACAATGTAAGCATTTGAACAAAAATATGGGCTTTGAAAAAGCCTTACGTTAGCTAAAATACCAACTTTTTGTTTGCGCGCTCTTAACCTTTCCCAGGAACTGATAGAGCGGCTGGCGGACTGCGACCCGGGGCTGGTGGAGCGAGTCGTGGCGTCCTTACCACTGACATCGCTCGACCCACACCGGGCCAGCGTCTTCACCCGGGACAAGGGACTCTGGCGCGGCGTCGGTGCGATCGCAGCAGCTTTAGGTACAGTAGCTATACCATACCAGGGCCGGTGACAGTCGCGGTTTCCTTACCACTGACGTCGCTCGACCCGCAAGTGGGCCAGTGTCTTCACCCAGGACAAGCATCGCAGCAGCTACAAACGGCTATACGTTCTAATTCTTCACGTATCCGTTTGGATATGCCTTTTGAAGCGATAAATGATTAAAAAATTAAATCAGTGGCATCATACGGTATTTTGAAATATTATACCTGCTAAACTAAATAAAGGTTGCAATAAAAGTTTTGTTTCACTGAAGGTGGCTCGAGCGGCGCGATGAAGGAGCTAGTGGGCTACGTGGACGCGTCGTGTCCCGGCGACGCCGACTGTCGCTGCGCGGGTGGCGCCCTGCTGCTAGCGGCGGCTGACGCGCTCGCCGGGCGCGGCGCCGGCGGCCGCCCGCTGCCCGACCACGCGCAGCCCTCGGCGCGGCACGACGCACTGCACGCGCTGCTAGATGTGAGTCACCCGGTACACAACTGTTGGCGGCGGCCGACGAGCTCGCCGGGCGCGGCACCGGCGGCCGCCCGCTGCCCGACCACGCGCAGCCCTCGGCGCGGCACGACGCACTGCACGCGCTGCTAGATGTGAGTCACCCGGTACACAACTGTTGGCGGCGGCCGACGAGCTCGCCGGGCGCGGCACCGGCGGCCGCCCGCTGCCCGACCACGCGCAGCCCTCGGCGCGGCACGACGCACTGCACGCGCTGCTAGATGTGAGTCACCCGGTACACAACTGTTGGCGGCGGCCGACGAGCTCGCCGGGCGCGGCACCGGCGGCCGCCCGCTGCCCGACCACGCGCAGCCCTCGGCGCGGCACGACGCACTGCACGCGCTGCTAGATGTGAGTCACCCGGTACACAACTGTTGGCGGCGGCCGACGAGCTCGCCGGGCGCGGCACCGGCGGCCGCCCGCTGCCCGACCACGCGCAGCCCTCGGCGCGGCACGACGCACTGCACGCGCTGCTAGATGTGAGTCACCCGGTACACAACTGTTGGCGGCGGCCGACGAGCTCGCCGGGCGCGGCACCGGCGGCCGCCCGCTGCCCGACCACGCGCAGCCCTCGGCGCGGCACGACGCACTGCACGCGCTGCTAGATGTGAGTCACCCGGTACACAACTGTTGGCGGCGGCCGACGAGCTCGCCGGGCGCGGCACCGGCGGCCGCCCGCTGCCCGACCACGCGCAGCCCTCGGCGCGGCACGACGCACTGCACGCGCTGCTAGATGTGAGTCACCCGGTACACAACTGTTGGCGGCGGCCGACGAGCTCGCCGGGCGCGGCACCGGCGGCCGCCCGCTGCCCGACCACGCGCAGCCCTCGGCGCGGCACGACGCACTGCACGCGCTGCTAGATGTGAGTCACCCGGTACACAACTGTTGGCGGCGGCCGACGAGCTCGCCGGGCGCGGCACCGGCGGCCGCCCGCTGCCCGACCACGCGCAGCCCTCGGCGCGGCACGACGCACTGCACGCGCTGCTAGATGTGAGTCACCCGGTACACAACTGTTGGCGGCGGCCGACGAGCTCGCCGGGCGCGGCACCGGCGGCCGCCCGCTGCCCGACCACGCGCAGCCCTCGGCGCGGCACGACGCACTGCACGCGCTGCTAGATGTGAGTCACCCGGTACACAACTGTTGGCGGCGGCCGACGAGCTCGCCGGGCGCGGCACCGGCGGCCGCCCGCTGCCCGACCACGCGCAGCCCTCGGCGCGGCACGACGCACTGCACGCGCTGCTAGATGTGAGTCACCCGGTACACAACTGTTGGCGGCGGCCGACGAGCTCGCCGGGCGCGGCACCGGCGGCCGCCCGCTGCCCGACCACGCGCAGCCCTCGGCGCGGCACGACGCACTGCACGCGCTGCTAGATGTGAGTCACCCGGTACACAACTGTTGGCGGCGGCCGACGAGCTCGCCGGGCGCGGCACCGGCGGCCGCCCGCTGCCCGACCACGCGCAGCCCTCGGCGCGGCACGACGCACTGCTAGCCGTGAGTCACACACACAACAGTAGGCCACAGCCAACGCGCTCGCCAATGCAGAACGCTCACCATTTTAAGTCCGTATCACAGGCACTCAGTCCGTCGCCGTCCCACAGTGTTTTATAGAAGCCGAAAAAGTGACATCCCCGTTTTATTAGGGTTCCGTAGCCAAATGGCAAAAAACGGAACCCTTATAGATTCGTCATGTCCGTCCGTCTGCCTGTCTGTCTGTCTGTCTGTCCGTCCGTATGTCACAGCCACTTTTTTCCTAAGCTATAAGAGCTATACTGTTGAAACTTGGTAAGTAGATGTATTCTGTGAACCGCATTAAGATTTTCACACAAAAATCGAAAAAAAAACATTAAGTTTTAGGGGTCCCCATACTCGGAACTGAAACTCAAAAAATTTTTTTTCATCAAACCCATACGTGTGGGGTATCTATGGATAGGTCTTCAAAAATGATATTGAGGATTCTAATATCATTTTTTTTCTAAGCTGAATAGTTTGCGCGAGAGACACTTCCAAAGTGGTAAAATGTGTGTGTGTCCCCCTGTAACTTCTAAAATAAGAGAATGATAAAACTAAAAAAAATATATGATGTACATTACCATGCAAACTTCCACCGAAAATTGGTTTGAACGAGATCTAGTAAGTAGTTTTTTTTTAATACGTCATAAATCGTAAACCGCAATTTATTTCACGGAACCCTTCATGTGCGAGTCCGACTCGCACTTGGCCGCTTTTTTACAAATTACTGTAGATTAGATCATTACAAATGTGAGACTAAAACTCCCGCGTTTCTAACATGCGTAGTTTTAAAGAAATAAAATTTTGAAAATCTTGTTTCTGACAGCTAAGAATTACGAAAAACATTTATATATTGCAAATTATTAATTAAACGTATCTGTTGTTTAAAGTGTTGGATAAACCCTTCAAAGACATACATTTAGAGGCAATTACAACCTCTCTAGGTAAATTTGTTACAAAGATATTAATGATTTTATAGATTTTGGTTTTCATTTTTTTCTTCGATGTTCCGCCGTAGTAGGACGCGGTATTTGTATTGTATGACAGCTTCATTATTATGTCTTCTATCTACCCTATTTTTTACAAGACCTAATTCCATGGAACATTCAAGTAATCACCTAAACTCTATATATCCGGTTTATCCGGCCACTAGGGTTGACACTTCGGTGTTTTGAATTTTATACGCCGTTTTTTCGGGAATCCTATTATTTATGGTTTTCTTGGATCGCCAAGGCTTAAAAAAGAATTATTGAGAGAAATTTTCGATATTTGATTTTGATGTTCGTAAAACATGTAAGAGTTAAGTATTGATTTTTTTTTTATTTAATACAGAAGAAAGAGCTATTGTGTAGTTTTTTTTCAATTACGTGTAATTTCACTGATTACTGTTTTGTTTTATGAGTATCGTATTTGCTTTTTTAAAATAATATATTATGCAGGGGTGATCACGTAACGTTTCGAACGCGCGTTAGGACTATGCAACTGTCATTTTTCTATATAAAAACTGACAGTTAAATTTACCTAACCGTACAGTCAGCATCAAAAGTAGCTACGTAATTGAAGACTTTTGACGTCTTCGTTTGCGTAGCTACTTTTGATGCTTTCTGTACGTACATACAATGAGTTACGTGATCGACCTGCTAGTATTTTGTAAATTACTTGTAATTTTAAATTTAAGGGCAGTAATAATCACGAATTACGTACTGATTTTGCTTTTTAAAATTTAAATGTATGGGACCCGGTCAGAAACTTGTTTTATTAATTTCGCCAAGAACTAAAACTCGCACAAATTTTCGATGAAACGCTACATGTAACTTGGGAAGGAGTCTACCATGAAGTGCTAGGTGGGGCAGAGAGCCTGGAAGTAGAAGAAGACATTCAATGACTTGTCATGCTTCTTGTGTTGATTTGTCTTGTCATGGTCCTTGAGCGTAAGAGCGTACAGATTTTCGACTGTACAAAGAGCAAACTACAAAAATGTACAGGTACATAATCTTATTACATATGTATTACATACCTTATTATTTACTTTGTTACAAAAAAACACTTAAAAACAAATTCTCAATAGCTAAGAAATAATGACTGAATCTTAAAAAAACTATTTTTTTAATATGTGTGGGTTCCTAATAATGTTTTCTTTCACCACCCATAAAAGTGCTATACCGTGTATACTATGTTAATTTTATATACAGGAAATCCGGGTACTGGTTGTGGCAGCCCTAACCGAAAATTTTAATTGACTGTAGATTAAATGTTCCATGGAATTAGGACGTGTAAAAAATAGGGTAGATAGAAGACATAATAATAAAGCTGTCATACAAATATCGCGTCCTACTACGGTGGAACATAGAAGAAAAAAAATAAAAACCAAAATCTATAAAATCATTAATATCTTTGTAACAAATGTACCTAGAGAGGTCGTAATTGCCTCTAAATATATATCTTTGAAGGGATTATCCAACATTTTGAAGAAAAGAAAAGTTTATTAAATGATTTGCAATATATAAAAGTTTTCCGTAATATCCGGGTGTCAGAAACAAGATTTTCAAAAATTTATTTCTCAAAAACTAAGCATATTAGAAACGCGGGAGTTTTAGTCTCACATCGTCCGATGCGTGCGATGCGGACATGTGGACGCTTACCATTAAAGTGCGTTTAATGTGCAATGTGCCATCATCACGATATCAGTTAAAAGACGTCCACTGTGAAACATAGGCTAGTCCCAAAATGCAACAATGACCCGTTCTACGCCACCCGCACCCCCGACCTTTACCAGGTCATCAGTCCACCTTGGGTCTCCCAACGCTGCGCTACAAGTACAGGTCGCCACTCGAAAACCCGCCCCAACGGCCATCGGTTGTACAATGTGTATGTACTAATTCTTACAATGAGTCACTATAACTACGTGTAAAGTGGCAACCTAGAATATTTTTCTTGACGACTAGCGACGGCCCGCCAGCCCCCGACTATGCAAAAATCCCATTAGAGACCATGCATAAACTTACCTATGCAAGGGGATGTCTGCTCTCTAGTATGTGACACAATGTTTGTTATATGTTACAGGCGGGTCGCGACAGGTCGCCGCTGCACGTGCTCTGCGCGCACGACGCTCGCGCGTGCGTCCGCCTGTTGGAGCAGAGCGCGCGCGAGCCGCCGTTCGCGGGGCCGCTCGGCAAGCAGAACCGGCTGCGGGTCGCGAGGGCGCTGCTCGCCACAGCCCAGGGGATACAGGTGGGCAGTACATACGAAACTATAATATTCACTCTGTGTTCACTGGTCGTTTACAGCATTTCAGATTCAGAAAAGAAATCATGTCCATGAGAGGCACAAGTAATTGGGGGCCAGACTCGTCTGTATATCAAGCGCAGAAATGGTTGCCCGTCGCTCGAGTGCTACACGATGTGGCGCAGAGGATGTGGCCGTTAGCAGTCATTAAAACTCAGTCAAATCGGTGGTTTCAATTGGAGAGGTTTCAGGGTTTCGTGGGTACAGACTGGGGAGAGGTTCTCTCACTCTTCATTGGCCTTGTACATTTATGAAAAGACTAGCTGTTGCCCGCGACTTCGTCCGCGTAGAACTTTTTATCGTCTTAGAAAATGATTTCTTTCAATAAAAACTTTGAACCCTCTTTCAGGGGATAAATTAAAAAAAAAACGTTGATGTTCATTTTCTAGCTTGTGAACAAACAATCTAATACCAAAGTTAAAATTCTCAGTCTTTAAAAATGTCTTGAAATACACAAACTTTGAACCCCTTTGGATGAATTTGGAAAAACTCTGAAATTAGTTTTGTACCTAGTCTTTTAACGTACAGAATAAGACCGAAGTTACAAATCTCTTACTCACACTTTAAAATTTTCTTGCTCTCCATTTAAAATTTGAACCTCCTTTTAAACCCCCTTAGGGGTTGAATTTTTCTAATCGCTGAAAGAACTATTTTCGTATTGTAGTAAGTAATCTTACTACTAACTTTTAAGGTGGTTCGATTACCATACAAAGCGGTATTTGACATTCGCAGGCTAACGGCGTGATATTTTAAGAAACTTATGTAACAAACTTTCATCAATTGGCTTCCCATTTGCGCCAAATTCCCCCTTTCCTAGAATAAACTTGTATAAACTAGATTAATTTGAGAAAAATAGTTTTCCCAAAATATCACGTCCCAAACCAACTAAGACACACAACACAGTTTTGACAACTAACACTACAATACATATTTGCAAGGCAAAGTTAAATAAAAACTTTTATTTTTTTGAGAAACGTAGTACAGGTCCATCTAGCACGAGCGCTCAGCTATCACTGTCACATTTAGAAAGAGTGACGGAGATAGACCTTGCAGGTCGTAAGTCGATATCATTATACGATAGAATTTGACGATGTTTATTTATTTTAAAAATATTGCTTCATATTATTGAACTTTGGACGCTGTCAATGAACTATTTTAGTTATGATTGATTTTTCTCCTTTTTTTGTTTCATAGTGTTGCGTAGTAAAATAACAAGTAAAATTGGAGTAAACATTTGAATTGGAGGTTACTTTGAGAATTAATTGTATCGAGCGAAGTGTTATGAATCGTGTACTGAAAGCTGTGGATGAAAAGATAATATAATCAAGAATGATATATATTTTTCTTAAGTCCACAAATATCAACGTTTCGCACAAAAATAGGATATTTCTTGGGGTATTTTTTGCATATCTGGCTCAGGGTAGGGCCTTAAAATACCACTCCGTTAGCCTGCGAATGTCAAATAACGTTTTGTAGGGCAATCGAACCACCTTAATTCTCTAGTTCAAAAAAACTGTTGCCCATACAAAGCTTGTCCCCTTCTTAACCCTCTTAGGGGTAGAGTTTTCTAAAACTCTGAAAGTACTTTTTTATTTTAATAAGTTTGACGACCTGTTAGCCTAGTGGGTAGTGACCCGACCCTGCATACTGACACTGACTGTGGTATCACAGTTTAAGTATCTGGGCCATATCGTGACCTCTGACCTTAAAGACTGTACAGACATGGAGCGGGAACGAAGAGCATTGTCTGTGAGAGCTAACATGATCGCTCGCAGGTTTGCTGGATGCTCGAGACAGGTCAAGTTAACCCTTTTCAGGGCCTACTGCACGTCCTTATATACCAGCGGCCTGTGGGCGAACTATACTCAGACACAATACAGTGCTCTTCGTGTTCAATTTAATAACGCATTCAGGATGCTGATGGGGCTGCCCCGATATTGCAGCGCGTCAGGGATGTTCGCAGAGGCGAGGGTGGACTGTTTCCACACTACTATTCGCAAGCGATGTACATCCCTGGTGCGTAGGGTACGGGCCAGTGCCAACAGCATCCTGAAAATGATCGCTGAACGGATGAACTGTGGGTATCTAAACCACTGCTGTATGATGCACACAAACACACATGTTAACTACGAGGTCGCATAACATTTGACATTTTGTGATTTAAATGAGTAATTATTTTTTTTTTTTTTTTTACTTGACATCCTGTACATTTTTAATTTGAATTTGTCATATACATATTATTTTAATTGACTGTACTTAGCTACTTACCTTTAATGTAAATTTCATTCTGGTCTAAATTATAAATTGTATTATTATTGTTTTAAATTGACTATGTGTGCTATTCTATTATTTTTGTAGTTACTAATATTAAGCTAAGTATTATTTTATTACTAACAATAATGATCCATGTTGGTCCCTGAATAAATGAATTGATTGATTGATTGATACGACGCTTAAGGCCCTGGGTTCGAATCCCGGTAAGGAATTTTTTTTTTCTGAGTCTTGGATGTTTTCTATGTATTTAAGTATTTATTCAGACCTATAAAGCTATATGCGACCTTATTTGACATCCGATGTAATTAATAAATAATACTACTTATTATGTACATACCTGACTTGTAAAACATTGACTTTTATGAATAAATATCTTGTATCTTGTATGTCTATTAAATAAATAAATATATCGTCGTCTAATACCCATAAAACAAGCCTTATTGAGCTTACTATGGAGCTAGTTCGATTTGTGTAAAAACTGTCCCATAATATTTATTTATTTATTTAAAGTATTTTTCTAATAGTTTTAAGTCTAGTTCAAAAAAAAGTGTTTCCCACACAACACTGGCTCCCCTTCTTAGAGGTGGAGTTTTCTAAAACGCTGAAAGTTCTTTTTTAGTATTCTAATAAGTAATCTTTTTGCAAAGTTTAAAAACTCAAAAATAGTGTTGCCCATGCAAAGCTTGCTCTCCTTTTTAACTCCCTTAGGGGTGGAATTTTTTAAATCGCTTTATGAGCTGAAAGTACTTTTTATGTATTTTTATAAGTAATCTTTCTACAAAGTTTCAAGTGTCTAGCTCAGAAAAATTGTTCCCCATACAAACCTTGCACCCCTTTTTAACCCCCTTACGTAATGATTTTTGTAAAACGCTGAATGTAGTTTTTTATGTTCTAATAAGTTATCTTTCTACAAAGTTTTAAGTCTCTATTTCAAAAAAAGTAGTTTTTCCCATACAAACTTTGCACCCTATTTTACCCCCTTAGGGGTGAAATTTTCCAAAACGCTGAAAGGACTTTCTTTGTATTCTAATAAGTAATCTTTCTACAAAGTTTTAGGTCACTAGCTCAAAAAAAAGTTACTATTTTACCCCCTTAGGGGTAGAATTTTCTAAAACGCTGAAAGTGCTTTACTTGTATTCTAATGACTAATAATTCTACAAAGTTTTAAGTCTCTATTTAAAAAAATATTGTTTCCCTCATACAAACTTTGCACCCCAATTTTACCTTCTTAGAGGTGAAATTTTCCAAAACGCTTAAAGCACTTTCTTTGTATTCTAATAACTAATCTTTCTACAAAGTTTTAGGTCTCTAGCTCAAAAAAATGGTTTCCTACATACAATTTTGCACCCCTATTTTACCCCCTTAGGGGTAGAATTTTCTAAAACGCTAAAAGCACTTTATTTGTATTCTAATGACTAATCTTTCTACAAAGTTTTAAGTCTCTATTTAAAAAAAATATTGTTTCCCCCATACAAACTTTGCACCCCTATTTTACCCCCTTAGGGGTGGAATTTTCCCAAACGCTGAAATTACTTTATTTGTATTCTAATAAATAATTTTTGTATAAAGTTTTCTAGCTCAAAAAAAATGTTCTCCTGCCTGGAGATTAAAGAGGAAGAGCAGCGCGTTGGTGTCTTAATTTGCGTCTATAGGATAAGAGATCGAACCAAGCTGTATCGTGTTTCACCACTCCATTACGTAGGGTCTCCCTCCAATGGTGTCGATTTTGGGAATATTCTTCCCAAGTTGTGGTTTAGCGTGCGCTATTTCACGGAGAGTTTTTCGTGGCAAACGAAAAGGCTCCATCCTTTGCACGTGCCCTAGCCAACGTAAGCGTCTCTGTTTCAAAACGGCAGCAATGCTAGGTAAACGCGTAATGCTAAGCACCCTTCTCGTTTGTGACTAGAGAGAGAGGGAGATTAATACTAACAAATTAAAATAAAATTACAAATAATAAATACAATTCATAACATGACAAGTATAGACTTAAACGCAAATGTTGTGGAGATAATTGCAAATGAAAGACTTACTCCATAGTAAACGCGCCGAGAATTTTTTTTTCAATCTTCGATTCATAAAAGTTTTCTATAGATTCGCTCGAATATATTTTAGGAAGCGGAGGAGCGGGCGGAAATCCTGGAATTCATCACCGGGCAGCTGAGCACAGGCGCGTTGCCGGGCGACCGCGAGGTGTTAGCGGGCGCCAAGGAGCTCGCGGCCGCCACGCCCGGCGAGCGCGCCGACCGCGCCTGGCTCGCGCTGCTGCTGCGCGCGCGTGCCACGCCCGCCACGCCCGCCGTGTCCCTGCCTGGCGCGCCCGTCACGTCCCTGCCCGGCGCGCCCGCCTCGCCGACCGCGCCGCGGCTGCAGCTGGCCGCGCACCGCGCCGCCGCCACCCGCCCGCGCGTGCTCTGGCGGCTCGACGTGCTGCTCGACAACCACGCCGAGGCCCTGCCGAGGTTCTTCGAGATAGACGCCCCTTCGACCGCTGACAAGGACGAGCTCTTCGAGTACCTCGCCTCGCGGACGGAGGCCGACGCCGCCGGCGCGCGGAAGCAGATGGAGGAGTATCTGCCGGCGCTGATCGAGCTCCGCCCGCGGGCGACGGCCGCGCTGATGACCGATCAGTTCGCGGACGTGCTCCCGACGACGCTGCGCACTATGGACAGTGATTGCGCGCTCGAGTGTGCGGCCTGCCTGCTCGAGGCGGGCCGGCTACTGGGGGAGGCGGCCGCGGCCCACTTTCGCAACCTCTGCACCCGGCGCCCCGCGGAGGCGAGCGCGTTCCTGGAGAAGAACCCGGGCCTGTTGAGGCCGGAGGAGGCGCTCGCGATCGTCCGCGAGGCGGGCGCCCGGGCCGCGGAGCCGGCGTGCCTCGAGGCGACGGGCGACCCCGAGGCCGCCCTCGCCGCCATCTTGAGCCTCGTCGCCGAGGCCGAGGAGGAGGCGGAGGCGAGCCTGCTGCGGCAGGCGTGCGAGCTGTGCACGCGGGTCGCGCCGAGCGTGCCCGCGGCGACGGCGGCCGGCATGTGGGCGCGGCTGCTGAAGCGCGCGGAGAGCATGCCGCCGGCGCTGCTGCTGGAGGCGGCGGCGTACCTGCCCGCGGAGCAGCTGGCGGCGCGCGTGTGCGAGGCGCCGCGCGTGGCGCAGGCGGCGCTAGACGCGGCGCGGGGGGAGCGACGCGCGTGGGAGTGCGCGGCGCGCGTGACGGCGCGCGAGGCGCACGAGGCGCTGGCGCGGGCTCTGTCCGCGGCGCGCAAGGGGCTGGCGGTGCGCGGGCGGTGCGCGCGATGCGGGCGCGCGCTGGGCGAGGAGGCGTGCCGCACGACGCACTGCGCGCGCGCGTGCCACGCGGCGTGCGCAGCGGGCGTGGCGTGCGACGTGTGCGGCGCGCGCATGCCTGAAGCAGTAATCTCCCCTCCGCCCGCGACGCGTGCGCCGACGCACGCGCCACAAGACCACTCGCTGCAGTTAGTCGCCCCGCCTAGACCAGATCTAGAAGGCTTAGTCTAAGTATTACCTGTTGAGCCTACAGAGATCAGTGAAACCGTCATAGTTATTAAATATATCCATTTGTAATTTATACTGAAATAAGTATTTAGATGACACAATTGTGGCATTGGGCATGTGCTTTTCTAGAAGTCAATCAACTTGTCTGTTTGTCTTTCTTAGCACCAGAGATTATGTAATTGAGATTGCAATGTAATCATATTCAAGTTAATCATTCGGTAATTATTTGAGTATTTTTTTGTGAAATACTGAGAAAAAGAATTCCTTCAGCTACTCTTCATAGCTTAGTTATGCATTTAAATACATATATTATTTATAAATCATGCGTAATTGTTAAGTTTTTATATAATAGATAAGTACGTAGGTAATCTACATTATTAATATTATTATTCATAATTTATGAATGTTAACCAAATACACATCTGTGTTATTTAAAATTGTTTTTTTTATAGACACATTTTCAAATTTAATGAATGATACTTATACTCATACTCATACATATTTGATGCATTCTATGAGGAAAGATACCGTAAACTGGTTTGCCACCACCCCAGCTAGCGTGATGACGTTTATGTTGAACATAAACCATTCGCCGCTTACTAGCAAGTATTGATGGGCGAGAGAGACGAATACTATATATAGGCGATCATAAAAACTTAATCACTAGCTAGGCATATCTATATATATATGTACAGCCAAATAATCGGTGCCCATTATATCTCTGCGTCTTTTTAACCCATACATAAAGAGAGAGAGAAAGATACGTGAACGCGGACTATTGGGCCATGTACAGTCGACCTCAAAGAGATGTTTGCATTTTCGGCATTTTTATAATGTGCAAAAGTGTAAACCTTTGACGTCGACTACTGTACAATATACTTAGGGATGTCCGCTCTGCCACCCGTCTAGATAGAGTCTGTTAAGGGGATCCCATACGCCAATGACCTTCGATCTGAATCCCTTAGTTTTCTAATGTTTTTTTGTAGCTTATCATATTAACAACAACAGCTTTAAGCAATATAGTATCCCATATTTACTTCAAATATCACTGTGTTCGAGATATTTGGCATCAAAGTTGAACAATGTTACACCAGAAAACAGGTTTTCTGGCTATAACTTTTGTGTTAATTAGTTTAAAATCAAAACCCTACACGTTTATAGAGACATCAGAAACGAACCCAAATATGTAGATTTCGTATATGTTAGATTTTTTTTTTGTTTTCTTTGGGAGTCCGCTGGATGCGGGTGGCGCAGGACCGGTCATTTTGGCACTCTTTGGGGGAGGCCTACGTCCAGCAGTGGACGTCTTTCGGCTGATATGATGATGAGATCTTTCACAGCAATCTTATAACAAAAAAGGTGTTTTTTTAGACAATGTTTAAAAAAAATCCGGCCAAGTGCGAGTTGGACTCGCGCACGAAGGGTTCCGTACCATTATCTATAAAAACGGCAAAAATTGTAACGTTTGTTGTATGGGAGCCCCCCTTAAAAAAAAAATTATTTTGTTTTTAGTATTTGTTGTTATAGCGGCAACAGAAATACATAATCTGTGAAAATTTCAACTCTCTAGCTATCACGGTTCTTGAGATACAGCCTGGTGACAGATTATCTATAAAAACGGCAAGAAATCACGTTTTTTGTATGGGAGCTCCCCTTACGAATACTACTCTGGCACGAATATGGCTCTGGATTTGGAATAGTTTTAAGATATATATATTATGTTTAGCGTAGGTATTTGTTTTGTGTTGCCTTCCAGGAGGTAACAGGAGGTCAAGGTTCCGACGGAAGACCAGCGCTGGCCTTCTAGGTTAGCACCATGCTGAGTCGGGGCCTTTTCGTGGACCCTGTTATTTTTACGTTCTGTGTTTTGTTTTTCCACCCATTGTTTTGTCCACGAATAAATGTTTTCTTTCTTTCTTTCTTAAAAAAATATTTTTTTTGTTTTTAGTATTTGTTGTTATAGGGGCAACAGAAATACATAATCAGTGAAAATTTCAGCTCTCTAGCTATCACGGTTCTTGAGATACAGCCTGGTGACAGACAGACGGACGGACAGCGAAGTCTCAGTAATAGGGTCCCGTTTTACTCTTTGAGTACGGAACCCTAAAAACATAAAAATATAACTATTTCTTTTAAAATATGTTAGACCAAAATGGAGATTAAAGATTGAAGGATCGATAGCCGTTTGCCTTATATTTCTATCTATAGTGCAAAAGTATTTGTATTTAAAACTAGTCAAAAATCGATGATAACCTCGGGTAGCCCCGCAAGTCATGTCCATGGAAAATGGCGGCAAATTTAAAAAAACGTATGCTGGTAACTAAATCTATGGCGGCGTAGTTTATTTCATAGGTAAAATTGTTGCCATTTAAAGAATTTGACAAAAATGATGTGGTCACGACTCGCTTGACATACACGATTGCATTTATGACGGACATGGCATGAATAATTCGTCCCTTACCAGCGAGTATGTTAGTGCGAGAGGGGCGAAGGCTTACGTCGACAAATACACGAGCCATGGACGTAATAACTACAACTGGACTGAGTAGTGAGCACTGCGATAAAAAACTGTGACCGACAGAGAAGTCATACTAGAGAATTGCATCTCGTTCCAATTAGGGTGACCAAGTACACATGCGGATATATTAGCAGATATTTTTTCAATGTCTCATTCAGGTTTAGTGAGTGCTGACCTGGTAAAGGTCGCGGGAGTCCTCTGGATGCGGGTGGCGCAGGACTGGTCGTCACTTGGGCCCTCTTTGAGGAGGCCTATGTCCAGAAGAACAATTCCGTTCTCCTCCGAGGTCAAGTATCTGGGCGTTACAATCGACCAGAAACTGACCTGGAATCCGCACGTTAACGGAATTTTGCAGAAGGCTAAAGTAGCCCTCTCAATCTGCTGTCGTTTAGCGGGGAATAGATGGGGTCTAAAACCCAAAATTGCCCTGTGGCTATACACGTCCATTGTGAGGCCGATGGTGTCATACGCCTCTGTGGTCTGGTATAGGAAAACGACACAGAAAACAACAATAACTAAGCTCAGCAGTCTGCAACGGACTGCTTGCATTATCGTTACTGGAGCCATGTCAACCTCTCCAACAGCTGCTCTGGAAGCCGTGCTGAACCTGCCGCCCCTGGACCTCCACTTGGAAAAGGAGGCGAAGTCCAGCATGCTCAGAGTAGCGTCCGTAAGGAAAGGCGACTGGCTATCCACAGCCTTGAGAACACTCAAGGACTCAGTGTACGATATACCTGTTTTAGGGATGCCACTTGACACAATGCCCCCAAAACTTTGCACGCAGATAAACTACTCTGTGGAACTCCTAAGGAGAGAGGACTGGTTGAACAGCCTCATAGATTGGAAACCAGGTAGCCTGAAGTGGTACACTGATGGCTCCAAATCCGGATCGGAGGTAGGATGCGGAATATATGGAGAGGCACCCAGGGCAGCGATCAGTCTGAACCTGGGTAAGCACACTTCTATATTCCAGGCAGAGGTATACGCCATTCTAGAATGTGCGACAACGAATCTGCAAAGCGCCTTCCTTAATCATACTATTTATATCCACTCGGATAGCCAGGCGGCTCTCTTGGCTCTTACCTCTAACGTCACAACGTCGAGGCTGGTCGAGAACTGCCGGGAACTATTGAATGACCTGGGTACTAAAAACAAGGTAATTTTATGTTGGGTCCCAGGGCATGCAGGCATCGAGGGAAATGAAAAGGCTGATGAGCTTGCACGAGCGGGGGCGAAGGGAACACACTGCGGACCAGAGCCGTTCTGTGGTATCCCTAAAAGTCTAACCAAGCTCACTCTAAACGCCTATTGTTTCTACAAGACCATTCAAGCCTGGAGAGCTAACCCAGGACTGAAACATTCCAAGGCACTTATTAGAGCCTTTAGCAAAAAGGCGTCTTCTGACGCCTTGGCGCTAAGTAGGAACCGTCTACGCATGCTGGTCAGGGTGCTTACTGGGCACTGCCGCCTAAATAAGCACATGCAAACGATAGGACTGTGTGACACAAGGCAGTGCAGATTCTGCTTTGAAGCAGAGGAGACGCCTACACACATCCTAACCGATTGCCCTTGCCTCATGCGCAGTCGTAACTCCTTCCTGGGCAAACACATCATGTGCCCGGAGGAGATAAAATTTCTTGAGTTCAACAAAATCCTGCAATTCTTCGAGTTTGCAGGATTTGACCAATAATTGTAGTAAGTGGCGATCACAATAGATCAGCGATGGTCGCAGTGATATAAGGGCTTTGACAGCCCGAAAGCCACTACCAGAAAAAAAAAAAAAAAAAAAAATATGTCCAGAAGTCCCCACTGCTCCTCAAAGGGTAGTAGAATAGATTTAGATTATTTCTTTCTAAATATCATCACGTCTTTCGGCTGATATGATGAAGAACATGATTTCATAATATTCGAGCGTTTTTGACGTCTCATTAAAAGTTGATGATTTGATATCAGTAGTAGAATACCGTATTGCTAAATGAAATAAGAATATTTACTATAGAAATATTTATTGGTTGCTAATTATTGGATTATGTCAATTTATGTATCATATGTTGTTAAACAATATAGTTTTGTGTAGATTTTGCCTAAGTCCTATTTTATTCCCCAACTCTCTCAAAAATGTAGTTTTCCCGTGATGAGCAATGCGTAAATTAAAAAAGCGGCCAAGTGCGAGTCGGACTCGCACATGAAGGGTTCCGTTAAATTAATTGCGGTTTACGATTTATGACGTATTAAAAATAAACTACTTACTAGATCTCGTTCAAACCAATTTTCGGTGGAAGTTTGCATGGTAATGTACATCATAATTTTTTTTTAGTTTCATTATTCTCTTATTTTAGAAGTTACAGGGGGGGGGGGGGGGGACACACATTTTACCACTTTGGAAGTATCTCTCGCGCAAACTGTTCAGTTTAGAAAAAAATTATGTTAGAAACCTCAATGTCATTTTTGAAGACCTATCCATAAATACCCCACACGTATGGGTTTGATGAAAAATTTTTTTTTGAGTTTTAGTTCTAAGTATGGGGAACCCCAAAAATTTATTGTATTTGCGCTGTCCGCCACGCTGGCACTGTCCACCATCCTGGCGCTGTCTGCCACGCTGGTGCTGTCCTCCACACTGGCACTGTCCAACATCCCGGTGCTGTCCGCCTCACTGGTGCTCTCTACCACGGCGGTGCTGTACGCCAAGCTGAAGTGTTCACCACGCTGGCGCTGTCCGCCACGCTGGCGCTACCGCCACGCTGGCGTTGTTCACCATCCTGGCGCTGTGCACCTCACTGGCGCTCACTACCACGGCGGTGCTGTACGCCATGCTGGTGCTGTCCGCCTGTCACGCTGGCAGTATTCGCTACGCTAGCGCCCTCCGCCATGTTGGCACTGCCCGTCATGCTGGCACTGCCCGCCTTGCTAGCGTTGTCCGCCATGGCGGTGCTATCCGCCACACTGGCACGGTCCGGCATAGCGGTGCTATCCGCCACGCTGGCAGTATTAGCTACGCTAGCGCCGTCCGCCATGGCTTCCTCTAGTCATTATCATACCACAAAATTATTTTGAGATAATTTGGCCCGCTAAATACAGCCTTATAATTTTTTCAAAAAAAAATTGTATGGAGCGTATGTGAAAAATCGGATTTTCTCTGAAAGTACAACGAAAACCGTAATAATCCTCGTGGATGGTTACAATACTAATTGTTTCTGATTTTTTGACGTACTTAGTTTTCAAAGGTTTTTTTTTTGTAAAATCAAAGATTATTTTAGGATTTTTTTTTGTACTTTTTTTGTTTGATTTACGTTTTACTCATGTTTTTGACGATAGAAAATGAGTTTGAGTCTGTTCGGGCTAAAGACTAACGAGTAATGATCTTTTTTCGAAAAAAATGTACCTATAGCGCCGTTATTTAAACATCTTTTTCTCCAAAATTACCAAGAACACCGTTAAATCCTCCTAGACACTTATACAATGAATTATTTATGTTTTTTTGAATGATAATTATATATAAAAAAGTAAAAAAAAAAATGTTTTTTTTTTAAGAAAAGGGCACACTGTTTAAAAAAATTGAGTAGGTACATATACAAGCGACAGTACGGATACTATACTACCCGTATATGTATCCGTCCCTCTTCGTTTCAGGAATGGTTGGGCTTCACATTCTTGAGACACGGCGCAAACTGCTGCATGTAGTGCACTATTACCAACTGCTCAACAATAAAGTTGACAATGCGTCCGTGCTGGAGCGAATGGGCTTGCATGTACCGCGTGCTTGGGCCGGCGGTCGTTGCGGCGGGCGGCGCGGGCGGCGCGGTGACGGCGCGGCGCCCGCGGCGTCTGTTCGCGGTGCCCGGCGTGCGCACCAGGCGCGGAGCGAACGCTCCCACTGCTAGAGCGCGAACCGTCCTAAACAAGATCATGCAGGAAACCGACGACATTGATATATTTGCCGACAGTATTGGCGTATTCTGTAGAAAAGTTTTAGCCATACTTACCTAGTTTCACGAGTCTGTACAATGCTTGCTCAGCTCAATCTTTGATTGATTAGGTATATTTAGTTTATTTTTATGATTGCTTTTTTTTGTAATAATTTTTGCTTATTAACACCTATTAATGTGTACCTACCTCTTAAGTGTTTTGGTTATAAACTGTTAACTTATGTGTGACTAGCTATTGCCCGCGACTTCGTCCGCGTAGAACTTTTTATCGTCTTAGAAAATGATTTCTCTCAATACAAAATTTGAACCCTCTTTTAGGGGATAATTAAAAAAAAAGTTGATGTTCATTTTCTAGTTTGTGAACAAACAGTCTAAAACCAAAGTTAAAAATCTCATACTTTAAAAATGCCTTGAAATACTCAAACTTTGAACCAATTTTAACACTCTTAGGGGATGAATTTGGAAAAACTCTGAAATCAGTTTTGTAGTCTTTTAACGTACAGAATAAGACCGAAGTTAAAAATCTCTTACTCACACTTTAAAATTTTATTGCTCGCCATTTAAAATTTGAACCCCCTTTTAGAGATTGATTTTTTCTAATCGCTGAAAGAACTTTTTTCGTAAACTTTTAAGTCTCTAGCTCAAAAAAAGTGTTGCCCATACAAAGCTTTCTTAACCCCCTTAGGGGTGGAATTTTCTAAAACTCTGAAAGTACTTTATTATTAATTTTAATAAGTAACATTTTGAATAGTTTTAAGTCTAGTAAAAAAAAAAAATTCCCACACAACACTGGCTACCCTTCTTAAGGATCTTAAGGATCCCCTTAGGGATGGAGTTTTCTAAAACGCTGAAAGTTCTTTTTTAGTATTCTAATAAGTAATCTTTTTGCAAAGTTTTAAGTCTAACTCAAAAAAAAGTGTTGCCCATGCAAAGCTTGCTCTCCTTTTTAACCCTATTAGGGGTGGAATTTTCTAAAACGATTTGTGTTCTTTTTTGTATTTTAATAAGTAATCTTTCTACAAAGTTTCAAGTCTCTAACTCAAAAACAAACTTTCCCTGATAAAAACTTTGCACCCCTTTTTATCCCCCTTAGGGATAGATTTTTTCAAAACGCTGAAAGTCTTTTTTTTTGTATTTTTATAAGTAATCGTTCTACAAAGTTTTAAGTGTCTAGCTCAGAAAAAGTGTTCCCCATACAAACCTTGCACCCTTTTTTAACCCCCTTAGGGAATGATTTTTGTAAAACGCCGAATGTAGTATTTTTCATGTTTTAATAAGTAATTTTTCGACAAAATTTTAAGTCTCTATTAAAAAAAAATATGTTTTTCCCATACAAACTTTGCACCCTATTTTACCCCGTTAGGGGTGAAATTTTCCAAAACGCTGAAAGTACTTTCTTTGTATTTAAATAATCTTTCTACAAAGTTTTAGGACTCTAGCTAAAAAAAATAGTTTCCCACATACAAACTTTGCACCCCTATTTTAGCCCCCTATTTTTAGGGGTAGAATTTTCTAAAACGCTGAAAGTACTTAATTTGTATTCTGATGACTAATCTTTCTACAAAGTTTTAAATCTCTATTTAAAAAAAATATTGTTTCCCCCATACAACATTTGCACCCCTATTTTACCCCCTTAGGGGTAGATTTTTTAAAACACTGAATCTAGGTACTTTATTTGTATTCTAATGAATAATTTCTCTACAAAGTTTTAAGTCTCTATTTAAAAAAAAGTAGTTTTTCCCATACAAACTTTGCACTCTATTTTACCCCTTTAGGGGTAGAATTTTCTAAAACCCTGAAAGTTCTTTATTTGTATTCTAATGACTGATCTTTCTACAAAGTTTTAAGTCTCTATTTTAAAAAAAATGTTTCCCCCATACAAACCTTGCACCCCTATTTTACCCCCGTAGGGGTGGAATTTTCCAAAACGCTGAAAGTGTTTCATTTGTATTCTAATAACTAATTTTTCTACAAAGTTTAAGTCTATAGCTCAAAAAAAAAGGTTCTCCCATACAAACTTTGCACCCCCATTTTACCCCCTTAGGGGTAGAATTTTCAAAAATCCCTTTTTATCCCTAGCCCACGTTATAAAAGCAACATACTGTGCAAAAATCAACTCTCTAAGATTAGTAGTTTCGGCTGTGCGTTGATGAGTGAGTGAGTGAGTGATTGAGTGAATAAGTCAGTCAGGACATAGGCATTTATTATGTATAAATAAATAGAAGATAATGAAACTCCCATTCAAATATCTCAAAAAATTATGATCCGTTTTAATGTCGCTTGTTAGAGTGAGAAAACGATGAGGGACTGTGACGTCAGTATACTCGAGCGTCATAGTAAAAAACAATCGTTTCATATGAAGGTGCGTTTTGCGGAAAAGGGACAGAACATACCCCCTCTTAAAAGTTTGGACTCTTATAACTTAATCATTACCTATATAACCTCTTGCTTTGTTTTTTTCTCCATTTGACTATATTTATTTTAAATTCTTTTTCGAGAAAATACATTATGATTATTTACCATATTTTCGATTCCTGAGCATAACCACGAACTTCGGAATTCGAAAATATTCGGGTATCTCTATCTCTATCGCACTAACCATACTCGAGTGACAGGGATGCAAATATATGAACATTGAGTATCGGTTTTCGTGGTAGCGCCGCAGGTACTTTGGCTGAATGCGCCGAGCGCGTGCCATTGTCATTCAAAAAAAACAAATTCGTGTTAATTATATTGTTCAAATTTGTTGATTTCATTTATTGAAATTACGACATAAAACGACATTTGCGCATATAAGTTCTCATATCAGAATCGAATATTTTTTTATGGTTTATATTTTAGCATTTGTCTCGTAAAGGTCTATCGTAGACGGGATTTAAATTATTAATAAGTGAAAGGCAAAGCAATTCCGCCATTTTGACGAAAATTTGACGGTTCTTATAGCTGACAGTTGGAGCAGCGTTTGATTTCAATAAAAATAAATGAAAAATTAAATGAAGTCGTATATTTCGGAAAATTAATTAACTGTCGCAGTCGGATAAAAACTATCCTAAGTTGCACCTCGAATAATAATGTACCTATATAAAATGTTTCATATTTTTCCGTTAATGGGATGCTGAGAACATTCGAACCGCGCAAAGTTTAGTTTCAAACTGGCTGATTCTTTTTTTAATTTAGAGATTTATTATAAGTGGAGATTAATAAATAAATAATAACGGTAATACTTAACTCATTTACTGCTAAAGCAGTTTAGTTTCCTTGTGTAGGGAAATTATTTTTTCATCACACTTGCTCATAAATGGTGTTATTCTATGCCTGTATACAGAAGGACAATGGCCTAAATTGTTCCCGCGGGAAATAATGGTCCCAAGGGAGTAATGAGCTTGTGTGTGATCTGATTGGTTAAGCAAATCTTGACGGCCGCGTACGACAAGAATTCTGGCTCTGTGATTGGTTGGAAAATAAAATCGAACAGGCCATGCCCTGCAAGAACCACATGCTCCATGCTCTGTGATTGGTTGAAATATTGAAACTACGCCCCCCACTCGCACTGATCTGGAAGTGAAGTTGTCAAATTTCGTCAACATTTGATTGGTGCGCTTGTATAAAACATAGATTTTTACGTCTTTTGTAGTTATTTATTTCCTCGCAAATGTGATGAAAAACATTGTGTATAACACGGGCGTAATATTGCAAACTCGAGTCATCAAAAGCCCTCCGCCTCACGGCGTCGGGCTTCTGATAGACTCTCGTTTGTAATATTCCTCATACGCCCCTTGTTAAACAATGAACTATTCCACTGGCGCGTGTGCGCCCGCTTACTCGCCACCAGGAGATAATAAACAGATCTCAAGTTATGGATCCCGGATATCGAACGGAACAAATAATATGAAATTTTACCTTCCAATAAAATTATTATTATTTTTCCTGAGATATCCGGGATCCAATTAATGGCTTCCTGTGGGCTACCAACGGCATTTCCTCCGTAACAATGAGAAAGCCAATATCATGCTATGCGAACTTAGAACTTAATGCAAATCCAGTTTCTTATTGAAAAAAGTGCCACCTTCTTGATAGCTTGCGAACTCTTTGAAGCTGCAGCGATTGCTAAGGCTTAGGCTGTCAAGGTATTTCAAAATTCGCCGTCTTGACATTATACATCCATAGCCTAGGGGTAAAGACGGCGGTATTTGGAGTCGATGAGCCGAAGTTCAATCCCTGCGACCGACGTACTTTTTGTATGTTTTAACAGAAAAGTTTTAATATCGCAGAAGAGATGGCGCCTGCTGTACGCAAGCATTAAATGCCTTCTCAATTTGGTCGAGTTGCTTGTCTATCTCAGTATGTATATTGTAGTCTTTGGCCAATATGGCGGCGGGCGCACGGGCGCTGGTTCTAGAGTTGACAGGTTGACGAAGGCGGATGTGACGTCACGGCGAAGGCGCGGAGTGGGTTGTTTGACGCAAACGGTTACTTCCGGTCGTGGGCAGTGGCGCCCTCTCAAGTTATGGATCCCGAATATCTCAGGAAAAATAATATAAATTTTATTGGAAAGTAAAATTTCATATTATTGATGGTAAGTGAAAATTAAGTTTTATTTAGACTATCATAATACCGCAAAATATGAAAATACCCGGCGTGGTGGTCTCGCATACGGACTGAAGCGTCAATAGTGGGATTATTTCGGGGATAAAAAATATCCTATGTCTTTTCCCGGGACTCAAACTATCTTCATACCAAATTTTATCAAAATCGATCCATTGGTTTAAGCGTGAAGAGGTAACAGACAGACAGACATACACACTTTCGCATTTATAATATAACCATCTCATATAAAATATTTATTATTATATAATATAATATATAATTATATTTTATTCTTATATAATATATACTATGGAGTATGGACATAGCATGGATAGGCGCGGTTTAAATGCCGACTCAATTGGCTGGCCAAGCTAAATATCGCGGGTGCCGCATAAGAATCCATAAGGGCCTACGCTAGCTGACGCTGTTTGTGTTGGAAATTGTATTCTCAACCATGGCAACACCGTACTGTCTAATGACATTTTCCCTTCCGGATATATTGTTTCTGTTCTCTGATCATCGCTATGGCTGCTGCATCTGACTGTTTGTAAAACTATCTAATAGTATTTTAGAAGTGTATAATTTAATATGTGATCGTCTGTATCAACGACCATGAAGCCTCAGTATTTGTGAGTAAATGCGTACTTCTTATGGGACATTATATGTGAGTTTAATTTACCACCGCACCGCTGTTCTTGTTAGCCTCCCACGCCAGGTAATCCCTGCTAAGTAACTCTGTCTGATGATCAGGATAATTCCATCAGGTTCTGAGCCCAGTATTTAGGCACAAGACTAGAAAGTAATAAACTATAAGCGGTTGGCAAATCTCGCAAAATTATAACCTCACTTTATCTCACTTGTCAACGTGTCCGTCGCGCAAGATGGCAGATGGCGACCAGAACCCTATCCCCTCACCTATTAGCGGATTTAGCGGCGGCATGATTGAAAAACTGGAAGGCATTTCTAATTACAGCACATGGAAATTTATGTGTAAAAACATCCTAATTTTAGAAGGACTTTGGCCATGTGTTTTGGGAACTGATGACGATCCATTTAAATCGCAGCGAGCGTTAGCCAGGATATCCTTGAGCCTTAAACCAACCCTATTTCAATTTTATCAAGGAATGTTAATTTTCTAGAGAACAGATTTTATAGAGATTTTAAAAATGACTCGAATAATATCAATTTAAATGATTATTTATTAATTCCTTATGTGCAATATTTTAATGAATTGAATGGACACACTGCTGAGGATTGTAACAAGGAAACAATCGTTGAACAAAGTTCAAATAATGATGAGTCTAGTCAGTCAAAAGAAATAAATGAATCATCCGATAGTGAACAGAATCACACTCATGATTATTCGTATGAATTTACAGATGCTGAGTCTGGCAAGGGCAGTGTCGGCGAGGAGGAGTCCTCTGCCGAGCAGTGGACACCCGATGCGGCGCTTGACGCGGAGTCGTCACCCGCTGGGAACGCTGCAGTTGGAGGGGAAGGCGTCGCGACTAGTTCAGGGGATCCTGTAACTGTCAGTGGCCGCCCCACACGAACCACTCGTGGTGTACCACCGGCTAGGTTTGGTGACTACGAGATAGGTATGTTTGCCAGCTCTATTTTTAATGAACCTCAAACTTATGATGAGGCTGTTGCATCATGTAACTGTTCCGAATGGCAAAAGGCTATGGAATTAGAATATAATTCATTATTAGAGAATAATGTGTGGCAATTAGTTGACAGGCCCACTAATGTAAATGTCGTTAAATGTAAGTGGGTGTATAAACTGAAACACGACACTTCAGGAAATTTAGAAAGGTATAAAGCCCGCTTAGTTGCTCGCGGCTTTACACAAAAAGAAGGTATTGATTATTTAGACACTTTCTCACCTGTCGTGCGTCATTCAACTTTGCGTATTCTATTCTCATTGGCTCATGAATACAATATGTCGATGGAGCATGTCGATGTCACCACGGCATTTCTGAATGGCGACTTGAATGAGAGGATTTATATGGAGCAACCTAAAGGTTTCATGTTTGATGAAAGTAAGGTTTGTTTATTAAAAAGGGGCATTTATGGGCTTAAACAAGCCATTCGCATGTGGAACCTGAAGGTTCACGATTTGCTCTCGAAAAACGGTTATATACAGAGCAAAAATGAACCTTGTGTCTATGTGCGTAAGTGTGATAAGGACCTTACCATAATAGCTCTCTATGTGGACGATTTTTACATTTTTTCTACATGTGATACAAAAGAATTATATAATTTGCTAAAGAAAAACTTTAATGTGAAGCATTTGGGTTCATTAACAAGTTGTTTGGGAATGCGAGTCACAAGAAATGAAAATGTATTAAAGTTAGATCAAAAAGAATATATATGCAGATTACTTGAGAAATTTAACATGTTGGAATGTAAAACTGTATCCACACCTTTAGTAGCTAACAGTAAATTGTTAAAATCAGACACTATACCATTAGAAGATAATGTTTATAAATACAGGCAATTAGTTGGCTGTCTTATGTATTTATCAGTATGTACAAGGCCTGATATCACTTTCAGCTGTAGTCAGCTAAGTCAATTTTTATGTAACTTTGATAAAAGTCACTGGGTGGCTGCAAAACGTGTTCTAAGATATTTGGCTGGAACCATGGATTTAGGTCTATGTTTCTATAAGAGTAAGAGCTTAGATATGACAGCCTTTGCTGATGCTGACTGGGCTAATGACTTATGTGATAGGAAATCGTATACAGGCTTTGTAGTAAAGTTAGGCATGAATGTTGTAAGCTGGGAATCCAGAAAGCAACGTTGTGTGGCCTTGTCCAGCACGGAGGCTGAGTATTTAGCCATTAGTGATGTCGCTAAAGAGTTGTGTTTTATCAAGAATTTCCTGTGTGAAATTATTGATAAACGCTATAATACAGTTATCTTTAATGATAATCAAAGCGCTCAAAAATTGTTGTTGGCCAAAGAGTATTCACATAAACGTACCAAGCATATTGATATCAGATATCATTTTGTCAAAGACCTGATTCTAAAGCTATGTATAACTGTAAAATATATGCCAACTAACAATATGACAGCCGACATATTTACCAAACCATTATGTACAACAAAACATTACACTTTTATGAAGGATTTGAATTTAATGGATAAATAATTGTGTAGTTAATGTGATATTTTGTTGAAACAAGTTGTGATATACTGATATATTATTAAAATAAGTACCTAATGTGATATGGTTAATTTTGCCTGAGAATGATGTTTTAATTGAATTTTATATTATTGACATGTTGAATGTTGTTGTGAATTTAGAATGTTATTATGAATGCCAGCATATTGTGTGTGTAAAATTTATATTAGAGAATCTTGTTGGCATGTAACTTCAACTTCATATATATTTTGGTTAACAGATGTTTGTATATATGAATGTTGCTATTGTTGAGAATAAGGGGAAGTGTTGGAAATTGTATTCTCAACCATGGCAACACCGTACTGTCTAATGACATTTTCCCTTCCGGATATATTGTTTCTGTTCTCTGATCATCGCTATGGCTGCTGCATCTGACTGTTTGTAAAACTATCTAATAGTATTTTAGAAGTGTATAATTTAATATGTGATCGTCTGTATCAACGACCATGAAGCCTCAGTATTTGTGAGTAAATGCGTACTTCTTATGGGACATTATATGTGAGTTTAATTTACCACCGCACCGCTGTTCTTGTTAGCCTCCCACGCCAGGTAATCCCTGCTAAGTAACTCTGTCTGATGATCAGGATAATTCCATCAGTTTGCACGGAGCGGGTGGACGCCTATTGAAAAATAGTATTAGCAGCTAAACTAACCCGCGGCGGGTGCATAGAGCGGGTACCCGCAGGCGTGCGCCCGCTCCGTGCACCCGCGTCAGCTAGCGTAGGCCCTTAGGAAAGAAAAAGAAAACGATGTGGTCGCTATCCGACATCTTTGGTAATTATGTATTTGGGTACGCGACGCGACCACCCCATTTTATTTAAATCTATTTTTAAATATGCTGAATCTCAACGAAATTACTACAAAGCTAAACAAGACGGGTGACATATCAAACAAAGCCAACTATCGACCTATTTCGCTGGCAACAATTGTAGCCAGGGTATTCGATGGCCTGCTTAACTTACAGTTGGATAGGTATATAAAACTAAATGACGCGCAGTTCGGCTTTCGCGCCGGATTATCTACCGAAAATGCAATTGTTTGTTTGAAGCAGGCCGTTGAATACTACACCCGCAGGAAGACGCCTATATATGCGTGTTTTTTAGATCTTTCCAAAGCCTTCGATCTTGTAAATTACGACCTACTTTGGAAAAAAACTAGACGAAGTGCAATTTCCTAAGGAACTCACACGCATATTTAGGTGTTGTTACGCGAGCCATCGAAATAGTGTTCGTTGGGGTAACGAGCTGTCGGACGAATATGGCTTGGAGTGCGGGGTCAGGCAGGGGGGGCTTACCTCCCCCAAGCTCTTCAATCTGTACATGGATGCCCTTATCGGTGGGCTTAGCAGTATGCATGTTGGTTGTCACATAGACAGGGTTTGTTTTAATAACATAAGCTATGCTGATGACATGGTACTGCTGAGCCCGTCGGTTGGTGGTATGCGTGTACTGATTGAGAAATGCGAATCCTATGCTCTAAGTCACGGCCTGAAGTACAATGTGCTCAAGAGCGAGTACATGGTATTTAAGGCGGGGAACAAGTGCCCATCTCATGTCCCACCCATTCGATTGAATGGCGAGCTACTGAATAGGGTTTATTCATTTAAATATCTTGGGCACTTGGTCACCGATGATCTGCGTGACGATGCGGATATCGAACGCGAGCGTAGGGCATTGGCCGTCAGGGCCAACATGATAGCCCGGAGGTTCAGCAGGTGTACAGCGCAAGTTAAAGTAACACTTTTTCGAGCGTAACTGTACTTCGCTGTACGCCTGTAGCCTGTGGACGAGGTACACGCAGCGTGCTATTAATGCCATGCGTGTACAATATAACGACGCCTTCAGGGTATTGTTGCGGCTGCCGCGATACTGTAGCGCGTCGGGCATGTTCGCCGACGCGCATGTGGATGGATTCCACGTCACGCTGCGCAAGCGCTGCGCCGCGACGCTCCGCAGAGTGCGCACTTGCCGCCACGGTCTCCTGGCTGTCGGGGCAGAGAGATGGGACAGCGCCCTAATCAGGCACTGGACCTCTTAGCACTTAAGTTTAGGTACTAACATAGTTATTTAAGTTTATTGTAATACTAACATCTATGGATTATTTTGTCCGAAATAAATGCTTTTTATTTTTATTTATTTAAATCATTTAAACAATCAATTAACTAATTTCAGCATAATAATAAAATGAAGTGACGTAAGTAACTAAAGTTTTCGCGCCAACTGTCGCGTTATTTTTTTCACAGATTCACTGCACGTCAATACTCCACGGAAGCAATGTGTGAATGTGAATTGAGGTTATTTTTTCTTGCTTTGGATTGAGCTTTCGGTTACAAATTATATAATAATAATAATAAATATTTGCGGACAATCTTACACAAAGCTTGTACTATGGGTACTTGGCGACGGTATAGATACTTATATAGAGAAATAAATACTTAAATACATAGAAAACATCCATGACTCAGGATATATATTCTTATTCTGATACTATTCAAGAATAGAATAGTTAATAAGTTATTATTTTTCTGTTGGGTTTGTAGAAATGTTAATATCTTTAATTGAAGCAGCCTAGCCTAGTCCGTTAAGTGGTCGCTAACCGAAGGTGGTCGCGTAACCGGCTAAACGTATTGCCGCTTCCCATAGTTTTCGTATCATCGTTTCCTTCGGAAATGAATGATGCCCTTCATTCCTGCATCCAATTACGCAGCACTGATGCATTTTATTTATTGAATTATTATCTTCCCTATTTGATCCAGAGCTTTGAAGGATTTGTCAACTGGCGGCAGAACATTGCAGTAATGATCCCTATTGGTGGATGCGAAGTGTTTTGATTGGTCAAACCATGTCAAACTAAAATGTTTTGTAAATCAGAAATATGTATACATAATTTTCCTATGGGCTAAATGTACTTTAGCCCCGCTTGCTAAACCTAATACGACGCACTTTTCAAGTAGGTATCAACACGGCTATCACAAGGCGGCCGCGACATTCTCTCGCACTATCCGTCTCTCTCTTATTAAGGCCGGGTATTCCTGCGAAAGTAGGTATTTAGCGCTGTCCCGGCCGCGCGTGAAATACTTCGCGCGGACGCAGCGGCTGTGAACTCACATGACCCGAGCGTCACAGTATAGACATACAGGGTGGAATTTCATAAACTGTACATAATAAAATGAGAAAAATTTCAGCCAATTTCATCGGTGAAACGGTGTTTTTTTTTTTTTCTAGTCATTAGTTTTTTTTTTACAGAATTTTGAAAATTTTTGTAAAAACTCGGGTAATACACCTAATTCAGACGGTATAACTTTTGATCCAATGGTCCTAAAATGAAAATAAAAAATGCAGAGTATTACCAAGGGACAGGTTAATAATTCTTAATAACAATAGAAAACCAACTAGAAGAGAAAATCCGCAAAAAAAATTATTGTTTTTGAAAAATGGCTACAAAAATTACGAATTTTAAAAGAAAAACACAATTTTCTGAAAAAAACGCAGATTTAGTTACCATTTTTTTTGCTTAGTATTAAACCTCACTTAATGCCGATTCTAAAACCGTTTTTAAACTGTCTCAGACTTTGAAAAATACCACGCAAATGGGTACGTAAATCAAACCATAATTTTATTAATTTTAATCCTCTTAAAATCCTTAATGACCGTTTGTTCACAGGTAGTTGAAGGGTGTTATTGGGTTTTAGGTGGAAATAACAAATTACGTACTTAGTATTAATCCTCACTTAATGCCGATTCTAAAACCGTTTTTAAACTGTCTCAGACTTTGAAAAATACCACGCTAATGGGTACGTAAATCAAACCATAATTTTATTAATTTTAATCCTCTTAAAATCCTTAATGACCGCTTGTTCCCAGGTAGTTGAAGGGTGTTTTTGGGTTGAAGGTGGAGATAACATGAGGGGTATAAAGGCATTGGGCAATAGGTCAACTATTCAGTCGCTCGCAAATCGCAATTGCTTGTCTTTGCTCTCCACTTCTTTGATTACTCCAGTACTTGTTCAGTTTGAATCATCATGCCCCGCTTATGAGAGTTTTCGCCGTTACAAATAGCCAACATGCACTATTATTATGGATTGTGCCATGGATCTGCAAGAGCTGCGTGTATCGCCTATTTGGAGCAGTATCCTAATGACGTTCCAAGACCTGCTGCTCGCCACTTTCAAGAAGTTCATCGCCGGTTGTGCAATATTGGCCTGGGATACGGTGGCCGAGATCGCCGAGAGCCAGGAAACATAATTGATGTTGCCATAGAAGAAGCAGTTCTCAGAGACTTGTACGCGGACCCAACCACGAGTCTAAGACGCTTGGCATTGAGGCACGGAATCTCAAAATTCTCTGTCTGGAAAATTTTGAAGAAGGAAGGACTGCATCCATTTCATTATCAACGGGTACAAAATTTGCAAATTGGCGATGCCCGCGTTAGGTGTGTTATGTCGACTTGGATACTTGGCAATATCAGAAGGGATCCGGAATTTACTAGAAGAATTTTATGGATGGACGAAGCAAGATTTACTCATACGGGAATAACTAACTTCAGAAATTTACACACATGGGCTCACGATAATCCAAACCTAGTAAGACCATCTAATTTTCAATTCCCATTTGCGTGGTATTTTTCAAAGTCTGAGACAGTTTAAAAACTGTTTTAGAATCGGCATTAAGTGAGGTTTAATACTAAGCAAAAAAAATGGTAACTAAATCTGCGTTTTTTTCAGAAAATTGTGTTTTTCTTTTAAAATTCGTAATTTTTGTAGCCATTTTTCAAAAACAATAATTTTTTTTGCGGATTTTCTCTTCTAGTTGGTTTTTTATTGTTATTAAGAATTATTAACCTGTCCCTTGGTAATACTCCGCATTTTTTATTTTCATTTTAGGACCATTGGATCAAAAGTTATACCGTCTGAATTAGGTGTATTACCCGAGTTTTTACAAAAATTTTCAAAATTCTGTAAAAAAAAAACTAATGACTAGAAAAAAAAAAAAAACACCGTTTCACCGATGAAATTGGCTGAAATTTTTCTCCTTATATTATGTACAGTTTATGAAATTCCACCCTGTATAACTGATATAACTTTATTTTGAATTTAGAAATGCATTTATTATGATCACACTTTAGTTAGTGGATAATTAATATAATTTTGAATAAAACGGTAATAAAAAAAATGTTACATGTTAATTATTGTACCTAAGTATAATTTTATCTCAATAACTCTAATTTCGTAAGACATTTTTACACAACCTCACCCTAAGTACGTAAAAAAATACTATCTACCTTCTCCGATCTATTGTTGAATCCGCAGGTAGCACATTTGTTACAGAGCGGCAATGTCCTTGTCCATTTTTTGAGGCTGTTCCAGTTTTGTTAGTGAAATCACTAAGGAGGTGAGTAATTATCGCCAATAACTTTTAATTACTTTGCTTTATCGAAAATGTTAGTTATCTATAAAATTAAGATAGAAATTCACTACTTAATCATTTCATTACAAGGGTGATGAGGTTATATTAAAATGTCAAAACACGCCTGTCGGTAATTGGAGTTTATTTCTTCGTTGTTCCAATCGTCGACAAATGTCGAAACGATTTTTTTATTATTTTGTGCACCTTATTCTATTATTTAGCTAAGTTTGTCCAAACACACCACCTGTCCAGCACTCTAAAAATATAGTTCTTTCATTTAAATTGTCAAACTGCTTCCAATGATCGAAAGCCGTGTCGATGATTGGGTTTTCCATACGTTCCAATGATCGACAGCCGATGTGTCGATGATTGGATATTCTATATGTTAGTCTATATGTTCCAGTAACCGACATTGTTTTGCAGGAATGGTGCCTAAAAAAATACACGCCTTTTCAAAATGCACAGGCGATAGAAGCAGTCAGAAAAGGTGCAAAATCCACAAGTGCTGCAAAAAAATTGGTGTACCCAGAATTACATTAAATGTATTATAAGTTAATTAAAACGATTAAAAGACTGAACTAGACTTTTTTTGTTTCGTTTTCGATTGCCTAGGTGGCGATGTGGACGAATTCAACGACGGGTTTGTGGAAGCTATCCGTGCCACAGGGTCTAAGTTCTTCAAGTCCCAGCGGGCCAATAGAACTAAAAGGCTCTCTAGCTCCACTCAGAAGCTCATGAAAGAAAGGAGTGAAATGACTCTGCAGTCTTCAGCCGATGCGACTTTATACAGGCACCTCAATAAACGGATCTCCCTTACCCGCGATCTGCGCCAATTCAATACGAACCGTATTGAAGAAGCCATCAAGCGAAATAAGGGCTCTAAAGTGTCCTCACGAGATCTGTCTATTGGGCAGAGCCAGCTCGCAAAGTTGAAAACTGAAGACGGGAGAGTCGTTTCTTCCAAACCTAAGCTTTTGAGTGAGATAGAGCGTTTTTACGGACAGCTACACACGTCAACTCGCAGAACCGAAGTTGGTCTGGCGGGAGACCCTAGAGCTAGACTACCGACGACAGCCCGGCCATCAGCCTGTACGAGATTAGAATGGCTCTGAAACAGGTTAAGAACAGCAAGGCACCCGGTGAAGACGGAATTACAGCCGAACTCCTGAAGGCGGGTGGAAAACCAATCCTTACGGCCCTTCAGAAGTTGTTCGACAGCGTCTTACTGGAAGGGAGAACGCCAAAGGCGTGGAACAGAGGTGAGGTGTCGCTGTTCTTCAAAAAGGGTGACAACACCCTGCTGAAGAACTACTGAACCATCTCACTTCTGAGCCATGTCTATAAGCTGTTTTCAAGAGTCATTACGAATCGTCTCGCACGCAGGCTTGATGACTTCCAGTCTCCCGAACAAGCCAGTTTCCGAAGAGGCTTTAGTACCGTAGACCACATACATATGCTCCGTCAGGTTATACAGAAGAATGAGGAGTATAACCTGCCTATGTGCTTAACGTTCGTGGACTACGAAAGAGCCTTCGATTCGATCGAAACTGAGCTGTACTACAGTCTCTCCAGCGGTGCCAAGTAGACTGACGCTATATCGAAGTACTGAAGTGTTTGTACGAGAACGCCACTATGTCAGTCCGACTCCAGGATCCGAGCTCGAAGCCTATTCAATTAAATAATACGCCAATTAACAAGAAAACATACGTAAATTTAATTCGTAATACACCAGTAAGTATATCTTGTGTGCCGACTGCAATGACAGTTCGTAACCAACACATCAGCGCCACCAGTGGCCGTATATAGTACTAAAACTATATACATAATAGACAATATTGAATTCGGCCTATTCAAACTTTTATTTCAATACTCCCACTAAATTTGACATGTATTTTATTAGAATTCAATATCGTTTATTTACCTATTATATTTCATACAGTAACCATAATAAACATAAAACATCATTAACTTTAACAGAACAACTTCTTGACTACAATTAATTACAATACTGAAAGTCTCTGGTCTCTAAGGTTTGCAAATTGAACTGCAGGCAAAGCCTTTGTAAAAATGTCAGCAAGCTGTTCTGAACTTGGCACATATTTAATTACAAACAACTTTTGTTGGACCTTCTCACGAATAAAATTAAATTTCACATCAATATGTTTACTTTTCCTGTGAAAGACTGGATTATTTATTAGCTTAATAGCACTTTGGTTGTCCATACACAAAGTTGTACAATTGTGCTCAATCTCAATATCTTTGAAAAATTGCCTCAACCATAAAAGATTTTTGGCTGCCTCACAACTTGCTATAAATTCAGCCTCACACGTTGACAAGGCGACACACGGCTGTTTCTGACTTGCCCAAGAAATAGGACCTCCATTCAACATAAACAGGTAACCTGTTGATGACTTTCTTGTGTCCAAATCCCCTGCAAAATCTGAATCTGAATATCCAAGCAAGTTTTCCTGACTTTGATACTTAATACAAAAATCTTTTGTTTTAATTAGATATTTGATTATTCGTTTCAATTGCACAACATGTTGCAAGCTAGGACTGTTAATATATCTACTTAAAAAGTTTACACCATAAGATATATCCGGCCTAGATACATTTGCTAAAAACAGCAATGAGCCAATGGCTTCTCGGAATGGAAAATCAATTTTGACACTATCATGGCTAACATTGTTTTGTATAGGCACATTTGCATCTACAGGAGTGTTACATGGGTTGGCAGTACACATATTGAACTTTCTTATTATCTGTTCAATATAACTTTTCTGATGAATACAGATAGAGTCATCACTCTTGACTATTTCTAAACCCACATATTTATTAAGTTCAGTTTCAGTAATTTGTAACCAAGTCTTTAAATAATCTATGATTAAGTTTAAAACTCGATCTGATTCTGACATAATAAGAGCATCATCAACATACAAAATCAACAGTGCTTTGTGTCCCTCAAAATTACCTACAAAAACACAGTTATCTGCCTGTGACTGTTTGAACCCAAACTTCACTAAAAAGTCAGTAAACTTTTTATTCCAGCACCTTGATGCTTGTTTAAGCCCATAGAGGGATCTGTTCAGTTTACATATTTTGTTGGGTGGTGCTCTCACTCCTTCAGGTACTTCCATATATATATCCTCTTCTACATCACCATATAAAAATGCTGTTTTCACATCCAATTGTCTTATATTCCACTTATATTGGGCAGCAAAACTCAGTAATATTCTTATTGACTCGTATCTGGTGGTAGGGGAAAAAGTTTCACTATAATCAATCCCTTGAATTTGTGTAAACCCACGAGCACAAAGGCGAGCTTTATATTTCTCAACTTCGCCATTTTTATTTCTTTTAATGTTGAAGACCCATTTCGAAGAAATGGTTCTGTGATTTTCTCGATCAACAAAACTCCATGTTTCGTTTTCAATGTGGGAATCCAACTCTCCAGATATTGTTTGCAACCATAGTTTGCACTCCGGGCTGTTGACTGCATCACTATAAGTTAGTGGAATATCATACTCTAATATATTCGCTTCACACGGTCACGCAAAACACGGTCTCTACGTGGCCGCAAAAAATTATCATTATTTAATCCATCTAGGTAAATTTCTTGCGATGGTACATAAGTCTCATCATGCTCTGCATCAGTAATGTCAGTATATGTGCTGTCAACAGATGAACTATTCTGGCCATTGATATTTTCAAGCTCTTCCTCTTGAAGCTGTTCTATCTCTACTTGTTCTACTCTTCCTACCTTTACCGGTTCTATCCTTTCTATTCCTGCTGTCCCTGCTTGTTGTGTTACACTTTTATTCTGTTCCCCATAGCTAAGTGTAACTTCAACTTCATTACTTTGAATAGGTAGTGAGCTTTGTTCATCAAAAACAACATTTCTTGACACTGTCACTCTTCTGGTTTCTGGATCATACATCCTGTAATTTGTATGATCATATCCTACCAACATCAGTTTCCGGCTTTTACTCTCCAACTTTGTTCTTAGTTCCTTTGGTACATGGACATAACCTATACACCCAAATACTCTAACATGATCTAAACTGGGTTTTGTACTGGTCCACAGTTCATAAGGTGTCATATTTGGTGTTTGGCTTGAAGATGTTCGATTTAACAGATAAACCGCACAGCTAACTGCTTCTGCCCACATATTGAGGGGTACATTTCGAGCATACAACATGGATCGAGCACTTTCCATGATCGTTCTCATCTCACGTTCTGCTCGACCATTTTCCTCGGGTGTGTATGGTGCAGTTAACTCATGAGAGATGCCTTCACTGTCAAGATAATCTTTAAATAGTTTGTTTTTGTATTCACCTCCATTATCCGACTGCAACACATGAACAGTATGCAAGAACTTGTTCTTAATTATGGCATTATATTTCTTAAAATATTCTAATGTGTCACTTTTGTTCTTAAGAAAGTACAAATGTCTATAGGCTGTGGCACCATCTTTGAAAATAACAAAATATTTCATACCTTGTACTGAGGGCACGCTCATGGGCCCACAGAGGTCACTATATACCACTTCACCTGGCTGCAGTGGACCTCTGCCGGACTTCTGGAATGGTCTCCGGGCTTGTTTTCCGTAGGCACAACCCTCACACACAAAACTGTCACAGTTTGTTAGGTCCACACCATTTATCACATTATTATTGCACATTCTCTGAATTTCTTTGACGTTTAAGTGTCCTAAACGCTCATGCCAAGTCTTTAAGTCTGACTTTTGCACTAAATTCCACTGATTTAGAATTGTCTTCACTTTCAGTTCATACAAATTGTTACTTTGCAAGGAGGCGCACATTACCACTTCATTATTTTTGTAAATAGATGCTTCATTGTCCCGTTTCACTATTTCATAGCCTTGTCTTGTAACAACTCCTTCCGAGAATAGATTTCTTTTAAGTTTAGGCACATAGAGAACATCTTTCAAGATACTAGTCTCCCACTGACCGTCAACCCACTTCGAGATTAGAATATTTCCTTGACCAACCACCTCCACAACTTCTTGGTTTCCAAGTTTCAAGGGAGTTCCGTTATATTTCTGCAGCTCTGTGAAATATTCTCTTTTATATGAAAGATGAGCTGAGGCGCCACTATCTAGTATCCACTTGTTGTCTTCATCTTGCTCCATCCACTCGCAGTGAAGGCTAACATGTCTCTTTGTCCTTGACTTTTCTTTTGAGCACGACATTCCTTGGCAAAATGCCCTCGTTTACCACAGTTATAACATGGGTAACGATGACCCTGGCACTCTTTGTTGTAATCTTCTTTTGGTTTTGTAGAAGTGGATACTTTCTTCTTTGTGGCTTGTTTAGCTACCAACAAAGCAGTTTCATTCTCTTCTTCTACACTCAAACTAGCCTCTTCATCTAATAATCGTGCAGTCAAATTAACTATAGTTTGACTGCTTGTCTCGAGTGACATCCATGCCTGGCGGAGGGATCTGTACTTAGGAGGCAGTGTACTGAGAATCTTAGTCATGATTGCTGTGTCACTCTCACTGATCTTTTCACCACTTTCCTTAAGTTGTTTCGCCAAACTTTTAACTTTCGCTATATGCTGAGCAATACTGTCAGATGACGACATTGTATACTTGTAAAATCGCTCATGGATCATCATTTTAGTAAGCTCAGACTTCTGCTCGTAGATGGATTCGAGTTTGGTTATCATCTCCAACGCTGTCTCGCAATTCTCGATGAGGGCAACTTGACTTAATTGCATGGCAGACGTCATAATAAACATTATTTCAATATATTCCGCTACAGCGAGGTGTCAGGCTAGGGGATGTTATTTCCCCAAAACTGTTCAGCGCTGCACTGGAAAACGTTTTCAAGACTCTGGAATGGAGAAGGCTAGGCATCAACATCAACGGCGAGTACATCATTCACCTTCGGTTTGCTGATGATATAGTAGTCTTGGCTGAGATCATGGAGGACTTATTGAGTACTATGCTCGATGACCTCAGTAAAGCCTCCGAGTGAGTTGGTCTAACAATGAACATGGATACGACGAAGATCATGTCAAACGTCCATGTAGTACCAACTCCCATTTCAATGGGACACTTTACGCTCGAATTGTAGACGATTATGTATACCTAGGACAGACTGTCCAGTTCGGTAGGTCCAACTTTGAGAACGAGGTCAATCGTCGAATCCGACTTGGCTGGGCAGCATTCGGGAAGCTACGGAATTCGGGGAGCTCATAGGAAGGCTCAAAGTCACTCAAAGGGCAATGGAGAGGGCTATGCTGGGAGTTTCTCTGCGCGATCGCATCAGAAATGAGGCTATCCGCCGCAGAAACAAGGTAACCCATATAGGCCTCCGAATCGCTAAACTTAAGTGGCAGTGGGCGGGGCACATTGCACGTAGAACCAATGGCCGTTGGGGCGGAAAGGTTATAGAGTGGCGACCACGTACCGGAAGGCGCGGCGTGGACAAGGTGGACTGATGACCTGGTAAAGGTCGCGGGAGTCCGCTGGATGCGGGTGGCGCAGGACCGGCCATTGTGGCACTCTTTGGGGGAGGCCTATGTCCAGCAGTGGACGTGTTTCGGCTAATATGATGAGACTTATTTTTGGGAATGGTGTTGGGGGTTATGTCGATATTTGGATGTCGATAAATAGAACATGTTGATTACTAGATCTCGATTATTGGAACACGTCGATTACTGGGTGTCGATACATGGGATTTTACATGTCGATAACTAGGCTAAAAAAAGTCTTTATCTATTTATTTTTTTTGTTACTTATTAGTACCACACTTTTTTAACTTTAAAATAATATAGAATGAACCCTAAACTTTCACCCAGTGCATTAAAGTGTCGTGTAATATCATAAAGAAACGAGATATTTTTAAAATTCTCGAATTAGTTCGTTAAAGTGTCGATAATTGGGGGTTTTACCTTACCTATTAGTACTTACATAGTTACCTTACGTTTGCAAACGGCAGGCATAGGTACCGATATCTAGACAAAATACGAATTATCAAAAATCGTAGCTTCAGTTGTTATACTGATATTTTTATACTGTGGAACTATGACCGTAATTTTAGGCATAATATTTTTACAAATTACCTACCAATCAGAGATGGTAATAAAATGAAATCTAACTTAATTTATTTTAATTTCAATATGTTTTAGACCAAATTATATAAACATTTACTTACTTTTTCACGTATCTTTGGAGTATATCCTTTTTTTTTGTTATTTTTATGGCTTTGCACGACTTTTTTCGTTTGCGTTGTTTATTGCCCATCATGAATAACTTGCAACACTTAGGTATATAAATTCTTCAAAAACTGCTTTTTTCGAACACGAAACTGTCGCGGATAAAACTGACACTGGGGACCGACTTTTGACTTTCGAGCGCTCGAAAATTAAATAAAAGTAAATACTATTCTAGTGTCAAAATTGCTGGCACTTACTAGGGTAAGTGCACCAGTGAATGAACGAATCCAGTGAATGAACGAAAACCTGATTATTTGCTTAAATTAAGAGTTCTGTATATTTCTAGCATACCGGGTATTTTTTTCTCGATTAGAAGCATTCACTGTAAGGGTTTTGTAACATTTATATCAACTCAGTCCCAACAGTTACTAAATGAGCGAAGCTTAAGGGCCGGCTACTGCAATCATGGGTCGGGAATGTACGAGAATTATATAAAAAACGATGTTACACACCCTTAAAAAACACACAGCTAGCCAATGAATGTTACTTTATCTTGAAGCATTCGAATTTAAGATAATGCTCATGGATAAATGTAAAAATAAATCAGAAAAACACTAAAAACGTGTAAATCGCACTCCCGTATTGTAACAACTGAGTCGTAAATATCAAGAATTATAAAATGAATTTTATCAAATAATAAAGCTAAAACTATAAAAAAGGGCCTTGAGTCTTAGTTTCGTAATAAATATATTCTTATTTTGTGTAAAAACAATCACAAAGTTGCCCAATTTTTACGCTCAAAATCTTCATACAATTTACTATGGAGGTTGGCGACTCGTAGACCTCGTAGTGCGCCCGCTCGTTGCGTTCATTCGGCCACGCGCCTTCGAAGAGAGACCACGTCCGTTTGCGTCGCATTGACAGATCGCGATCGAACCGTGTACTGACACAAAATCAGTACACAGTGGTTCAAATGAAAATTATTCTATGTTCATTGATTAACATAATTTAAATAACGTAGAACTAAACAACATGCTAATATTTATGAATTATGAGGAGACAAAGCACTAAATAGTATTTTGAACACTAAATAATAAAAACCGGCGAAGTGTGAGTCAGACTCGCGCACAAAGGGTTCCGTACCATTACATATAAAAACAGCAAAATATCACGTTTTTTGTATGGGAGCCCCTTAAATATTTATTTTATTCTTGTCTTTTTTACAAGCTTTTATTTAACTTGCACTGTTCGTATGTAAACAGTATGTAAATATGTAAGTATGTAAGTTGTCCGTCAAAATTTGCAATCCATTTTTCAGTCATTTGCCGTTATCCGATTGAGCTGAAATTTGGAATACTTATGTATTATGTGACAATGCAATACTTTGTCACCATTAAGCTAATCTGATGCTGGAGCCGGAAGATAATCACAGGAACTCTACGATGGAAAGTGCTATGATAGTCGAATTTGGGCTCGTTTGTTTTGTTATCGTCAGCACTTACCATTTTACATGTTGTTGAGGGTCTCATGATGCAGCCGGAAGATGGCCACTGGAACTCTATGACGGAAAGTGTTATGATAGTCGAGTTTGGGCTCGTTTGTTTTGTTTTCGTTAGCACTTACCATGGCACATGGTAGCGAGGGTCTCATGATGGAGCCTAAATATGGCCACTGGAACTCTATGACGGAAAGTGCTGTGAAAGTCGAGTTTGGGCTTGTTTGTTTTGTTATCGTCAGCACTTACCATTGCACATGATGGCGAGGGTCTGATGATGGAGCCGGAAGATGGCCACTGGAACTCTATGACGTAAAGTGCTGTGATAGTCGAGTTTGGGCTTGTTTGTTTTGTTATCGTCAGCACTTACCATTGCACATGATGGCAAGGGTCTGATGATGGAGCCGGAAGATGGCCACATGAACTCTATGGCGGCAAGTGCTGTGATAGTCGAGTTTGGGCTCATTTGTTTTGTAATCTTCGGTAAGTACTTACCTGTACACATTATGGCGAGGGTCTCGAGATCGAAAAAACTTACTTTTCGAGAACGGCACATCACTATGCTGTGGGCATTGCGTCGCCTACAGTGTGCAGGATGGTAGGCAGGTATTAATAAAGATTAAAGATCCTTGCCAGCTGCGCGCGCTAAACACCACGCTCAACACGGTACACGAGGCGTGGGGAAACACGCCGTAATTACCACGTTAAACGAGGCGCAGGGAAGCGGACCAGGTATCCCTCCCGCGCGACAGTATAAAACGCTACCCCCGCCTCCCACTGTGAGTACCACTGACCAGTACACAGACACTAGCAAGATCTCCAGTACATAAGTAAAACCGGTGTTTTACCTCAACCCAACGTCAACAATCTCGCGTTAATCAATCGATGATGACACCAGTGCATAGGTGCACAGGCACATACCTACAGTACAATTAAGCCAAAATGAGTACTAAGAAGAACGGAGGTAAATTCACCTGTAGAAAAAATGTGCATTGGTGAAATGAGAAAATATAAAGTAGAAAAATCTAGACAAAACCCACCCACTTTTAAGAAACGAGAGGTTCCAGTATCGAAGGACGCTCACTACGGTGAAAACTGCCAACAGCCCGACATGAGCCCAGACGAGTATGAGAATCGGAGAATTCATTTTTGAATGAATTGAGGTTGTCTTCTGATGAGCAAAAGGGGGTTGAAAGGTCGACAGTTTTACAGAGACAAAGCGCAGAGTGGATGAGCAGAAGGAGAAAATTACTGACTTCTTCAGTATTTGGAAAAGTTTGCAAAAACCGAGAAAGTACAAGTAGTGCTAATCTCGTAAAAAAATTTATCTACGGTGGTAATCTCTCCACCGTCCCTGCTGTTGGTCGTGGAAATACAAACACACTCGATGATCATTTTATATGTTATATTATTAAGAAAAGCTTTGCAGACATGAGTACAGTAACGAGGGAAATTATATTGAGAGCTGACAGGTTGTCACTCTTGACAGGTCAGTACCGCAGATAATATAGAGTAGCGCTATACAATACTAACACTCCTCCTCGCGACTCCTATATTAATCCTAATTGGGTCATCAGTTCTTTAAGTCGCGGTCCTGCTAGGCCCTTTGTTAGCAAATCAGCGGCCATCCTCTTTGTGTCCAAGTAGCTTAAGCATACTTGCCTTTCCTGTACACAGTTTCTTATGTAATGCATCTTTAAATCAATATGCTTTGATTTTGATGTGACTATAGGGTTTTGACTCAATTTCAGAGCGGCTTGATTGTCATTTGAAATCTGGATGCAGTCAATATTCACACCTAGGTTGTTAAATAGGGACTTTAAGTGTATAGCTTCCTTGGCAGCTTCAGTAATCGCAACATATTCTGCTTCAGCAGTTGAGAGCGCCACACTTCTTTGTTTCTTGGATGACCAGCTAACACAACCTCCTGCATATATAAAGCAATAGCCAGAGAAGGATTTTCTGTCCAATTTGCAGGCTCCCCAATCTGCATCCGCCATGCCATATAATTCTTGTTCAGTCTTCTTGAAACTTATTCCAACCTCGGAGGTTCCTTTAAGGTATCTTAAAACGCGTTTGGCGCTTTTAAAGTGTTCGTTACTGTAGCAATCATTATATTGAGATAGATAGCTAACAGCAAACATTATGTCAGGTCTTGTAGCTATCGCTAGGTACATAAGAGTTCCAATTAAATTTTTGTATGGTAATTCTTTTCCATTTGTACTTTTATCAACTTCTAGAGACAGGCCTGGTTCTATAGGAGTAGTTGTCGGTTTGCATTCTTCCATTTTGAATTTGAGTAGTGTGTCTTTTATATATTTTTCTTGGTTTAGTTTTACTGTATCTTTAGTGTATTTAAAATCTATTCCAAGCATTCTTTCCGGTCTTCCCAAGTCTTTAATTTCAAATTTATTTGCAAGCACTTCTTTTATTTCTTGCATTTTCCTTGGGCAGGAATAGGCTATCAGTAGATCATCAACCCATATAGCTGTGATAACTTTAGCTCCTCCTTTCTCCAATATGTAAACGCATGGATCGGCTTGTGATGGTACAAAACCAAGGTTCCTTAATTCCATGTCCAGTTTGATGTACCACTGCCTCCCAGATTGTTTTAATCCGTATAGGGATCGCTGTAGTTTGCAGACTTTTTCACATTTAGTATTTCTTATGCTTTCCAACATATTTCTCGCTTTATTGTAAATGGTTAGATCATCCTGTTCACTTTCTTCAATCATGATTTCAGTCAAATAATTTTCAAGATTTTCAGGTACCTTCATAGAAATGTCTTCATCTATGTCGCCGTTTAAATAAGCTGTTGTGACATCCATCTGTGTCAGTTGCATACCTGCTTCAACGGACATTCCTACAACGGATCTTATGGAACTTAATTTGGCTACAGGTGCAAAAGTTTCACTGTAGTCTACACCGGGTCTTTGGGCGAATCCCCGAGCTACAAGCCTCGCCTTTTTCGTTTCAGTGTTATTTTGTCCAGTCTTTGTTTTGAGTACCATTTTATAATCTATGACTTTCGTACCATTTTCTTTCTTCATAATTTTCCAGGTCTCATTCTTTATATGTGCTTTAATTTCTGCTTTAATAGCATCGTGCCAGTCTTCTTCATTTTCGTTTTGTTCAGATAAGAAGGTCATTTCAGACACGAGCATATTGTCTTCCACATCAGCTTGTAAGAAGTAATCATTTGTCCACAATGGCTTCTTTTTATTCCTTTGCGGTCTTCGTGGTGTAGATGTTTCAGTTTCTGTTTCAGATGAAGTTCGGGATTCATCACTCTCAGCCCCCCCATACTCAGCTGGCGATAAGTTGTCATCATCCATTTCTCCAGGTCTGGTGGCAGCTGAGGATGATGCATCTGTCAACGGTGGTGAATCCTGAAGCTGCAAGGTAGGTTTATTATTTTTATTAAACTTTATAATTGTTTCCTTTACTTTTTCAGGTTCTTCGTTGCAGACATCTTGGGCTTTGGAGGCATTGGTGTGTGTATCATCATAGTACATCTTCTCGATGGTCTCCATGTCTCGGCTGATCACAACATCATTTTTATCTGGTAAGTAGATCCTGAATCCTTTAGCATTCTTGGCATATCCCATAAAAACACCTTCTGTGGCTTTTGGTGAGAATTTGCCTCTTCGTTTTTTATTTAGGATAAATGCCTTACTGCCGAAAATGTGTAAATGGTTTCCAGATGGAATTCTGCCGACCCATTTTTCATAAGGTATATCTCCATTTAACGCTTTTGCTGGGCTTCGGTTTATTAAATAATTGGCAGTGTTTACCGCCTCTGCCCACAAGCATGAAGGTGTATTTGCTTCCATCATTAGACACCTAGCCTTGTCTAGCAGGGATCTGTTTTTCCTTTCGCTGACACCATTTTGCTGAGGAGTGTATGGTGCAGTCAGTCTCCTTTTAATACCATATTGTTTCAGCAGATCGTCAAATTCTTTGTTTCTATATTCTCCGCCATTGTCAGATTGCAAATTCTGAATCTTCTTCTTTGTGAACAATTCCACTCTGGTTTTATATTCTTTAAACTTTTCAATCGCTTCGCTTTTGTGTTTTATAAAATATACACAACAATATCTTGAGAAATCGTCAATGAACGTTATGTAATATTTTGATCCTGCAATGGAATCTTCGAAAGGTCCACAGATATCACTGTGTACAATTTCCAAAACTTCAGATGAAATCCGATCATGGCTGGTAAATGGAAGTGATGAAAACTTTCCTTTTATACAGGTTTCACATTTGTCTAACTTCACATTTTTTAAATGTAGTCCTCTCATCATTTCCTTTGTAACCATCATTTTAAGATCTTTCTCATTTATGTGGCCTAATTTTCGATGCCATGTCATTGTATCGTCTTGACATTTTGTTGTTAAATTTGCAGTTTCATTTTGTTCAAAATTCAGGTAGTATAATCCATTTGTTTTTCTTTCAGCTTGCAATACAACAGAATTGTCTTGGATAATTGATGCTCTTTCCTTTTCAAATAATACTTTGTAGCCATTGTCTGTGATTTTACCGACAGACATTAAATTTGTTGTAATCTCTGGAACATACAAAGCATTATTCAGGTTATATTTTTCATTATTTGTTGTAGTTAAACTTATTTTTCCTTTTCCCTGAATTTGTGTTGTATGGTTCTTCGACGCTAATGTTAAAGTATTTATTTCCAAAGTTAAATTTGTGAATTTATTTTCTTCACTGCTCATGTGTGAGGTACACCCACTGTCTAGGCACCACATATTGTCGCCAATATTAGCTTCTGATGTCAAGCAGATATTGAAATGTTTTTCATGACTTTTGTACTTTTGCATGTTGGAACCTTTTTTCTTCGACCAACAGGCCTCAGATGTATGGCCTTTCTTATTACAGTTTTTACAAATTTGAACCTTCTTTTTATGTTTAACATATAGTGCTTCAGAGCTTGACGGTTCGGTTTGTCTTCTGGCCTCAGTTTCCTCTATAATTTTAACTTTCAATTCTTCCGGGCTGGGCAAAACATCTCGAGACTCAATGGCAATTCTAAAACTGTCATAATTAGCTGGTAGGCTGTATAACATCATTATACTTAATAATTCAGGGTGGATTTTCACTTCCATATCCTCCAGCTTTCCTACAACGTCCATAAAGTTGTTTAAATGGTCCCTGATGTCCTCTTGCAAACTCATTTTCTTGAGAACAAGTTGTTTCAACAGAGTAGCTTTTCTCGCAGGGCCTGTGCTCTGGTATATAGATTTGAGTTTTTCCCATACTTCCTTTGAAGTTTGACATCCTTTTATTTGTTTTAACTCGGATGGGGAGATCAATAAGATTAACTCTGACCTTGCTTGCATATCGAATTTTGCGAATTTGCTTCTTTCGTCGGCGGTTGCTGAAGCCGGCAGCTTCTTATCTCCACTAACGTAGTCCCACAGGTCATTTTTAATCAATACGGCCTGAGCTTGTAGCCACCAAGTGTCGTAATTTGTCCTGCTTAAGGTTTCGATACATCGATACGTTGTTGACGCCATTTTGCGGCTATTTCTTCGTTTTCGCTAATGATCATTACTAGTATAAACACGTTCCGCTACCAATTGTTGGTCGTGGAAATACAAACACACTCGATGATCATTTTATATGTTATATTATTAAGAAAAGCTTTGCAGACATGAGTACAGTAACGAGGGAAATTATATTGAGAGCTGACAGGTTGTCACTCTTGACAGGTCAGTACCGCAGATAATATAGAGTAGCGCTATACAATACTAACACCTGCAATACGGTATGGCATTGACAACGAAGAAACCGCAATAAGACAGCTTGAAAAACAGGAGAAAATTTAGATCGAAAGTTGCGGGTTATTCGTTGATCATGAATATGAATTTTTGGGAACCACACCTGATGGCAAATATGCAGACGGCTTAGTAGAAATAAAATGCCCAGTTTCTTTAGCAAAATTCTCATCAGAAAATGCTATGAAAAAGCATCTTTTTTGGAAGTTCGATTCAACTTCAAACACTTACTTAGTCAACAAACAGCATCACTGGCATTACCAAAGTCAAGGCCAATTACATATCACCCAAAAAGATATCTGCATGCTGGGCATTTGGTTTGGTGAAGCTGTACCTATGAAAGTGTATTTGATTCAGCGTGATGACGAATTGTGGAAGACAAAAATGGAAGCCAAATTAGTCAAATTTTATTATCATTGTATTCTTCCAGAATTGGTTGACCCACGGCATTCTCGGTGCATGCAAATACGAGATCCGCTTTATATTATTAAATCAATGGAAGAGCGGAAAGCAAAGGTGCAAAGCACGTTGAAAGATTTGGAATGGAACCGAATGCAAAGACTGATGAATAGAAGGTTCGTAAGGAACAGGCTGCCATAAGTTATAATCTAAGGATATCTTAAGATTTCAAATAAGAGCTGTTATGTTCACAGGTTAATTAAATTAAATCTTTTTAGAATAACTAAAGTTTATAGTTTTAATTATCTTACTTTGAAAGATGCGATCCCTGTGGAGTTTGTCTTTGACGACGACCGTTTAGCCTAGTGGGTAGTGACCCTGCCTACGAAGCTGAAGGTCCTGGGTTCGAATCCCGGTAAGAACAAATATTTGTGTGATGAGCCCGAATATTTCTTTCTGAGTCCTGGATTTTTTCTATGTAATTAAGTATTTATATCCATTAAATTGTATATCGTCGTCTAGTATCCATAACACAAGCCTTATTATGGAGCTAGTTCAATTTGTGTAAAAATTGTCCCATAATATTTATTATTTATAACAAAATATGTGCAAAAAAATGTACCACCACTTTAACCACATTTAACCGCGGGAAAATATTTCCACCTGATTCTTACAGAAAAACGTGTCCACGCACACAAAGTCGTGGGCAGCAGTTAGTATGTATTGTTATTAAGATAAAATACATTTGACGTAACAATTTTAATAATTGGTAACAAAATTCAAAGTAACCATTTTGTTGGCGAGTCAAAGTACGACGACCCACTGTGCATACTTACATGTGTGCGTGTGCGGTGCGCGAGCCTCGATCGTTGTGTGAGTAGCGCTAAAAACCTAAACTTCACGCGGCGCGACTCCGTAAGCGACCCTTAAAGTTGACGGGCTATGGGCGTGGCTTTTTTGTATGAGCCGGTAATAAGGGGACAAGATTGTTTCCTTTTATTTGATGTGCCATTGTACCAGTTTTATAAACTTGTAACTTATGGTGTGTGGTTTTAGGAAATCATAAGAGCGAAATTATGCTATTCAAACATCTTTTTAAGTTATTTAAGTTTAGATTCTCGTTTTTTAGAAGGTGTTCTATAACTAGAATTAAAAACCGCCTAAATCCAGTGAATGAACAGGAGTGTTAATGTTTTCGCAAAATCTTATGTTCTAGTTATTGTAATAAGATTTAGTTTTTAGTAGCATAACCACCAATGGTTTGTCCATCGTTGGTCCAGTGTTCGAACAAACCTCATTTTCGAACATAAAGTTAGTTCATTCACTGGTGTATAGATTTCCAGTAAATGAACATCGACCGATAATTACCTAGTTCATTTATTGGTTTTTTGGAACCAGTTAATGAACGAACATTTGTTACAGTTTTTTAATTGTTTTAGAAAAAGTAAACCATTAACTACCACCCCGTGTGTTGGTATATCGAGATACTCCAAACAAAATCGCTAAACAGCAATTTAAACCAACAAACCATAACTATAACAGTAGTTCATTCACTGGTTTTTAGTTGTTCATTTACTAGAAAACCCTGTTCATTCACTGGTGATTTTCCATTTTTCTACCTAAAAGGTCAAATAACTTAAAATTATGGAAACTTATTGCAAAAGCAAAGTAATTTAAGCAAACAAGAATACTTGTTTGAGCTTTACAAACAGTCACGGCCGTAATTAAGTATAGCTATCTTAGATAAAACAATTCTTAAAGTCAAAAATATCCTTAAGCGTTCATTCACTGGTGCACTTACCCTATCTACCGATCGAATTTTGTAGGTATTTAAACATAGTAATTAAGACAATTATTTTATCTATTCAAACTCTACGAATTTGTCTATAAATATTTAATGGCTTTAGTTGAGTACAAAAACTTCATTTAAAATATCAATAGTTTAGTCATAATATTGAAAAAACTTTACAAAAAGAAGTAACTTTGGGATTTTTTTTCTATCGAGTGAAGTTCATTAGATCGTGTAACTGAATACGACTTTGATTAGTCTAGATCCTTAAGTAATATATATCTTTTTTTCAGATTTTTAAACTCAATTTTCTACGTCTGATATGGTTTTCAAAAACTCAAAAACGTGGCCTGTAAGCCTACCCCGCCTTAAACCACTTAGACCACATAGTGCGAGAGATCTCGAGAGTATGTCGCGCCCGTCTTGTGATAGCCGTGCTGAAGTGAAAAAACTAGTTTAATGTATTCACAAGGTATTTAAATACAAAATTCACTGTGTACTTTTTTAAATATCTAGCGTTAAATTTAAATAATCTCAATTATTTACCAGTGGCGCTAGTGAGCACGTGAACGGGCTTTTAACCTTTTGAAGCTCTTTTCGAAACATTTTGAAGACACTATGATTAATACTGTGTGACAGCACATTTGTTGCCTATTGGGAGTTGGGTCGGCAACGCCCTTGGGAGTTGCAAGCGTCCATAGGCTACGGTAATTAACCTCTTACCAACAGGGGGGCCGTACGCTTGTTTATTTTTATTTATTATTCCAAACATATGCAAGTTTACAGTACACAACCAAAACACTTACATACTACAATATTACAATAAGTCATTCGATTTTGATCAATACTAATTATTCCAAACATTCCAAACATACATAATACAATAAATTACAACAACTAATAATACTAAAACATTCATGTCAAAATTAATAAAAAATAAAACATTCATGTCAAAATTAATAAAAATAAAACATTCATGCCAACTATTACATACCGTCAAATATCAAGGAAAAAAAAATACGTAAAGGGCACGTCTTTTCAAATTTATTCATATTGCACTGCAATTGTCAAGACACAGCCTAGCCCGCCTCACGAAAACACCTAAGTTGTCATGGAATATATCGGCATCAGCCACTCGCTTATATAAATCATTAAAGAGGAAAAGTGCCCTACGCGTAGGAGCATTGTCCCCCCGTCTCGTGCGCGCCACGCTCCACGTAAACGGGCGCGGGCGCCGTCGCGGCGCCGCCGCACCGCCGCCTCCGCGCCCCGGCACGCTCATACGCGGCGCCGGGACGTGAAGTCCTATCTGCTCCAACACACACGGATTGTCAACATTATAATTGAGAAGCTGATAATAATGCACCATAAGCAAAAGCTTTCTCCTCAACTCCAACGTATCCAATCCTACCATCCCCGACACAAATAGGGACGGATACATATATGGGTAGTACCCGTATTTCCGTCTGTACAGGAACCTAGCAAATTTGCGCTGTATTTGCGCCTCGTGGGGATCCCAAACTACAGCGCCAAATTCGAGTTTACTGCGAACGTATGCATTGTACAACATTAAGGCGACATTGGTACTTTGAAACTGGTATGACATCCTCATGATAAATCCCAGTGTTTTGCTCGACTTCCGACATATGGTAGTCACATGCTGGCGGAAGTTTAGTTCTCTGTCAAGTGTTAGTCCCAGGTCGCAAATCTCTGTGACGCGCTCCAACGGGACGCCGTGCAGAGTGTACGATGCCCTTATCGGCTTACGGATTCGATTGAAAGTGATCGTTTTGCATTTGGAGACGTTGAAATGCCCATTCAACCACCGCATCTATATCCCGCTGCAGCGCCTCACAGTCGCTTATTGCGCCCACTCCCAGGGAAAGCTTAAGGTCGTCTGCGAACAGCAAACACTTGGCAGTGCCAACAACCCTCGGTAAGTCATTTATCATTATGATGAATTGTGCTGGACCGAGGGTACTCCCTTGGCTCACCCCGGAACGTGTGTAAAACGGCTTTGATTCGCATCCTGAGATCCTGACGACCTGACAACGATCCTTCAAGTAACTTGCGAAGAATCTAAGAAGACTTGGTGAGAATCCCATAGAGGCACATTTTTTTAAAAGTATGTCGTTGTCAACGAGGTCGAAGGCCTTCTTAAAATCAAAATACGCCGCGTCAACTTGACGACCAGCGTCCATCTCCACTGTGGCATAGTCCACAAAAACAGTGTGGTTGGTGGAAGCCGATCGACCACGGCGGAAACCATGTTGCCCGTCAGCAAGCTGGATAGAAATCTGATCCGACAGACGTCACCGACGTGGTATAAAAAAAACTAAAAAAAGATACTGGACACTTACCCTTGATAAGTAGGTATAGGTTTACTTATATGTTGTGAACTTGTGAGGTTGTGGGCTAGAATAAAAATAACTAGGTACGTGTATATTGAACTATTTTTATTTTGAAATTAACATACTTTGAAACATCAATACATCGGTCACGTCACAAGTCTTAGTTACTTTTCAAGAAATAGTTTATTGTATTAAACCCAACCGTAAAACAATCTATAAGTGCATTGTCGTACTAAAAGCATTATGGAGACAAAAGCAGACCACGGCAACTGCGTATATTTAGCAATATTTAGAAACTTATTTTCTGTAGCATTTTGTGCTAATAAGTGTTACATTCATAGTCAAATATATTTAAAACTTAATACAAATAAATATACAAACATAATCAAGCCGCAATGCATTGAATATTCATAATAAAAATGTCCACTAGTATCTCCACACACTCGTTTATCCCGACGACTTCCGATGTATTTGTAAATTATAACACAAGTTGCACTACACATACTTGACTAAGTGTTTGAAATTTTCGACAATATACCGAAATATCAATAGAACACACACACAAATGTTTAAGTTTCTTTGTTTTAAGTGACAGTCAATACAATCAAAAAAATAAAGAAGAAGCAACATAAATGTATTCAGTATTTGCTCTTGTAAAACATGTACCTACTATTTTTTTTAATTTACTAAGGCTGGATTTATTTGCAGTTAACCTATTGACGGCCAGCTGACGAAGTGACTCGCCGTGCCACGAACGCCACCGACGTCAAATGACGACGATCCACAAACCCATACAAACCACTTCTGGAACTCTTTTATAATGTTTGGTATTATTATTTTTATTTTATGGCTCTGGCGTCAGGGGCACGTATGCCACAATTTTCCGATGACGTGAATGACGTTTTTGGCGGTGAAAAGGTTAAACATACAAATAGTAATGTATAAAAATCAGTACCAATGAGTATACTAAAGGGTCTTCTTAAATAAACATCCTATAACACCATTTTAGGTGAACAATCCACCAGAGATCAAAACACAGTTTTACACATCTCTGGTTGATATTATTTATTTATTTATAAAGAAATGTATCCGTCGTAAACATATTGTGGTGACATTCATTGCACATGATATTACATTTAATCTGAATTTATTCTAAACAACAGTTGTCAGAGTAATTATCTTAAACCCTTATACAATAAAAAATCCTTATATCTATAAAAAAAACTACTAATAAAATTTATATTCACCTCTTTCTTATAAGCCTTCCAGCCCCATGACCAGGTGAGACATATAGGAGAGTGTTATATATGTATTGCAGCTTCTTGGCTTTTGTAAGCTGCACAGCATTGATATAAGGGATTGAATAAACCAAAAGCATCATTTTTTAAATATATCGCACCGGTTTTTCTGGCGGTGGTATATTTGCTCTCCACCACTGTAGCAAACATTTCAACTTTGATGCTTTTGGTTTATTCAATCGAGAAAAGGTGCGGCGCCTCACATACTGAAATGTTTTTGTCGAGTCTCTTCACGCGTCGCGCGCGTCTTGTGTTAGCCGTGCAGTTTTACTTGTTATGTTATTTTGCGTTGGTGAGTTTGCTAGACGCATCAACTTCAATATTATGCAACTAAAATAAAGTATACATTTTTAGAAATCAAAACTGTCAAAACGGTTCAAGATAACTACATGTCAAAAAAAATTAACATAAATAAGAATAAATGAAGAGCAGTTTATCGTGTCATACTTTCTAGAGGTGACATGGTATCCTACGGAATTCAAACTTACATCAAAAAAATGTACGGGAAATGTACGAAATTGTACGCTAATTAAAAATAATGTACTACTCGTACTCACGAGAAAACAATGGTCAACCTGTCACCGCTAGGAAGCATACTTCCTGGCGGGCGCTATCTATTATAGCGGTAACATGGTATCGTACGGAATTCAAACTCACATCAAAAAAATATACGAGAAATGTACGAAATTTATCCGTAGGATACCATATCACCCGCTAGAAAGTATGACACAGCTTATCGACTTTTTCTTGTTATTCGATTCTATAAGTGGGGAGACAAAAGTTACAGAGTTTCTTAACAAAAGTTATTATGAAATACAACTGTTAACTCATAAAAACATGTGTCGGGTATGTACAGTGCAGTGTGACCGAGGAGACATTTCACATTTCAATGAGCAACAAGAAAAAGTTGATTGGGCCTTAATACCTACATATAATATATTAGACAGAGCAAATAGTAACTGTAGACGTAAGGCGTTTCTTTTGCTACAACAGTTTTAGCCTGTGATCTAAGCTGTATACCATATGTCCACAATCCATACTATTTAATATTCTTTAAATCAATCTGTGCTTGGACTTCAAACTTTTCAATTACATTTGGTGCATATTATTTTATACAGTTTGGGATGTTTCACACTCATACCATTTTAACTCTTAGACTGTGGTCCCATCTCCACGCTGGTGGTGGGACAGGCCAGAAATTAAACTTTCATGAAAATCGATATAAAAAGAATGAAATATGTTCCACTCCATAATGACTTACGAACATCTCACTAAGTTCACTAACTTCCTGCTCGACTTATGAGTGTTCATGAAAAGCTGTCATTATTCTGCGTCATCATAGCGAACTCTGAAAACAACAAAAAAAAAAGATGTTACTGAGGATATAATCAGAATGGGTGAACTGGACAATGTGAGTGTTTTGGGAAACCCCAAATTTTACGACACTTCTTTTATATGGGCATTTTTTTTTCAAAATGTACCATTTTATTTGAATATGCGTCTTTCCATTACTTAAGAGGGTTACTTCACCATACAAATAGTAACGGAATGGATGCAGCGGAACGAATACTTCGCAGATTAAAACACGTGTTTAATATACTGTTTTTAACAATTGTAATAGTATTTTACTAAAATCATGTTCAATGATAATGACAGATTAAGATAATTGAGTCGCATTAGCAGAAAAATAATAGGTCCTTCGTAATCTTGTAACGGAACCCGGACTCTATTTTTTGGGACCACTACTCGACGCACCGTTTGTCGTTACACCACATTGACTGAATACTTCTGATTGGTAACGAACACTGAATTCTGAATATATACACGTACCTGCAAATATATTTGCACACGTATTTCTCTGACTGATTATTTCTGTAACTAGCATAAAAATGCATAGTTACCTGAATGTGGATGAACCATCCATTAGTGACCTCCAACCTCCCCTTATAGTCACCCCTTTCCTCACAGGATTTACCATACGTAACTTACTGCTTATGACATGTGTATGTAACTGAATCATTCTAAATCTGGTCTGTTAAATGTATTGTATTGTATACACATTGTATACTCTGAATAACTGATCTCTGACTAACATATTGTACACCAAATGAACACTCTGAATATAGCTCAGTAGTGGAACCGGATTATGGCCCTAGAAGTTTTGATAATTCTAAAGTCGGAAAAGTTATGCTTATATGGCATATGACTTATTTTCAAGCATATTTGTATTATATGAAGAAAAGTTAGAACGAGGGTTAGATATAAATTAGGTATATATTTATTTGTATTGATGATTTGTGAATATTGAATTAAAGTGCAAAGTTTAAGCTTCATCGTTTATAATATGTATGACGCTTTACACTGTTAAGTTTTTAGAAAAAAAAAACACCCGCGACTACGTCAAACCAGAATTAGCTTATAATTTAGTCGATATGAATTAGAGTTTTAAAAATCCACAACAATATCTCTAAATTCTTAAGTTAATAGACGAAGCCAAAAGTTTAGAGGAATAAGATAAAAGCTTTAAAATTAATACGCATTTTTTGTCCTGTAAGATCTAATATTGAATTAGAGTCTATAAAAATAAGTCTAATACTATAAAATAATATATGCAGCCATATTATGGAAAGTAAGAAATTTCTGTGTATAGTTTGCATCATAAACGCATATTATTAAAAAAAAGGCGCGAAAACCAAGCCGCGCTACAAGTTGTAGCTACGGCGCATGCGGCAGATCTTAGTCGACCTTGCGAGCTATCGCTTGCTAGGTATCCCTCGCCCCGCCCGCGCACCCCCGTTCTGCCGCATTAAAAAAAACCATTTTTCGTATTTATATGTTTAAAATAGTGAAGGCGCAAAAACTTTTAATGTATAGTTTATGAGATTTTTTTGGGGACAAAACCCAGATTCGAGCATAGTAAAACATATGCAGAAAAAATTTAAAGTGGCCAGATTCAAATGAAAAAAATATATGTTATAAAAATCGTCTATTTAAACAGCTCATTCAAAAAACTAACCAAAATAGTTTTTGAAAACCTTCCTTCAGGAAAATACGTATTACAGCACTGTTACAATATTAGTGATGGTCTACGTGTAAAGGTACCATAAGGCGGTTTTATGTTTCGGAGATATTCAATGTTTGGAAAAGCGGGTGAAAAGGAAGATTTTTTATTATAGCTATGTCAAAAACTATAAGATGTAACATTACTTTAGCTATTTTTATTTTTATTATGTACAATAAAAAATTACAGATACTGTTATTTTATGAAAAAATCTGCATGGAATAATGTGAAGTTACAGAAGTTAATTTAAAATTGTTATTAGTAGCGTCCGGACAAAAGTGGTGGCAAATTTCGCACAGGGAGTAAAATGGAGTCGTTGTTTTTTATTAACTTTTTACGGTTGAATGAATACATTATTTATTTAATTTATATTTTTAGAGTATTAAACTATAATGTAATTTGGATATCAAAAATAAAAATATATCCAAATTATATTAAGTATTTTAAATATATTTTATTGCAATTTATGGCTTGCAGCAGTTGCAGTACACGAAACAGTTGATAATGTGGCCAAAGGCCCTGATAATTGTACTCGCAGTAGTCATTTTTGAGATTTTCACTTTTCTGCAAAAATGACATCACAAGCCTAAAAAAAAAATTTCAGGTCTTTTTTTATATTTCAAATATGTTTCTTATCTAACCAAAAACGCAGTACTTTCACAAAAATATTACTTTTGCTAACAAGATCTACAGCATTCAGCATGTGCTAGAAGGTTGTGAAGTACTTGCTACGTTTACTGCAGATTCATTAGGCATATAACTTTTTTGCAACGAATACTAACTAAAGCCAAACGCAGTATTCAAAATTACTGCGTTTGAGTTTAGCGAGAAAACCAAAGAGCTACTCTGGCCACGCTAAAAGTACTTAAACGCAGTACTTATTCCATAGTGCTGCGCTTAAGAGTATCGAGAGGTATTCAAGAGTAACATAAAGCTACGCATGCACCGAAGCCACACGGTACAGTGCCGCATTTCGTGCTAGCAAATCAGAGTGAAATATTCGCACTTGATTTGGTTACACCTTGTATAATTCAAAAGAGTGATTGATGGCTTGATGAGGTGTTTTATATTAATAGACTCTAATAAAAAAATGTTCCTGAAACACATTTTATAGACTATTAAAAATAATAATTTGATACGCTGATAAGAAAAATATTCATTTTTTCTAGTACCTACCTAAAATCAATTTTATTTCGTCTCTTCGTCACTTCAATATTTGTCTGAAGTTAAATCTTTACCAACACTTATTTATTACTAGGTATGAAAATAGAGCATGATTGCGAACTAGAAACGCAGTATTGAACACGTGCTAGGTGATTTTGCAGTAATAAACACAAATACTGCATTAAGCCTTAGTGATACTGTAATGCCTGCACACCCAGATCATCATATCAGCCGAAAGACGTCCACTGCTAGACATAGGCCTAACTGTTAACCCATATTGTTGATGAAAATGCAGAACTGCGTATTTTATATAAATAAGGCAGTAAAGTAAAAAATATTTCAATCGAAAGATTTATTTTTTTAACAATTTTTCAGTACACTTCAAAAGTTGTATAACATAGATTTGTTGTATAGATACCAAAAAATATGTTTACCGCGTTTATCTCGAAACCACCATATGCAAATACTGCGTTTGCAATAAGAAGGGCAGATTTGTTAGCGTACAAAGTCGTAAATGCCAACACAATGGCATCTGTAGTCTGTAGTAGACGAAAGATTGAAATTTTTGTGGAAAGATAACTTAAACAAAAATCGCCGTTATAATATAACTTAAGCGTAATATAAAGGATGTATTATTCAAACGGGGCAGTGAGGGAAAATCCGAAACTATAAGAGATACGAAAATTTGCTCTTAGGAGTCACGAGACTTATCCAGTTTATGGTAAACTATGAAAATAAACAGTCATAAATTCTGGAAATACATAAAATCCAGTTCCGGAATTTCCGATATTCTGAGTGTACCAATTCCGGAATTGTAATATCGGAAACATTGCCCGAGATTCCGGAATTTCGAAAGTCCGGAATTGTAAGGGACAATTGTTCCTAAGGAACCCTGTATCTAAAATCACAGGAAAATGCCTAATTTCATAGTTTGATGTACGAAAATGGATTTCCCCATACTAAGCTCCTTAGTAAGTATGGGGAGAATAACTGTGGCGTCTGAAACTAGACAAAATTGGTAAATTCGTGGTTTTTTTAAATTTATTTTCATTATTTACACCAATCTTTTCAAAGCTGTAAAAAAATATAATTCCCACACTTACTCATTGTAGGTAGGTACACTGTTTGTGCGGGGAGATCCATTACCGTACATTAAACTATGAAATTCAGCATCTTCCTGGGATTGTGGATACAGGGTTCCTTAGCACCAATTCTTCCTTACATTGCACTATTAATTTACGCACTCTGATTTTTAGACAGATTTGACCGGGTTCGATTCCCGGCTGTGTATGAGGCTTTTTTGAAAATCTTTGAATGCAGTTTTGATTTTTTCTAAAATCGGTCTCGTAACTCCTTAGAGCAAATTTCCGTATATCTTATAGTTTCGGATATTCCCTCACTGCCCCGTTTGAATAATATACCCCGTATTATAATGCATGTCTACCCACTATGATTTTTGTACAATTGATAACACTGTAAGCTTAGATTTAGTATTAACTTATAATTTTTCTCATGTAATTGAAATATGTTGATTCTTTATGAAAAATAAAGTTCTTTAAACATAACATGTAAATACATGTACATTTTCATTTCAAAAACTAAATATTTAGTCGCAAGAGAATAAAAAAAATTAAGAGAAATAAATCATTCAATCGGTATTTGTTTAGTCATAAAAATATCAAGGTGACTCTACTACCTTCTGTGTGAAATCTGCCACCACTTGTCCGTACCCTAGTTATTATGTATATACCTACAATTACAAATATGAATGATTTGCAAATGTTGCAATTATAATTTTGTTGTAAAAAGTTGTATTTTTGTTATTTGTTACCATTGTGTATGTGTAAGCCACCAATACTTACTTTAACATAAAACTATAAGTAAATACCTACTTTATAATGGACTTAACGCTGACGAAACCGCGGGCAATTCCTAGTATAGTAATAAATAAGGGTAAGTTTCGTGTTTGTATTCCCATTAGCGTACTTAAAACAAAATAACAATTTTCCATTGATATTAGTTTAAAACATGCTTTGCGGTTTTTTTTATGGATGAGTTAAGGGCACCCCGCTGCCCCGCCACTGCTGATCGCTGCCTGGTGCCACAGCGCCACAGCGCACAGCACGGCGCGCGCATACAATACAGCGCGTTTGAAACGTAGTAATATAGGCACGGAATGCTTACCTATACATATCAGTATTTAGTGTCGCCGTGATTCTATATTTCTAAACTTTTGTTTGGTAACTGAGATCATTGTCAAGACCGTTTATTATTAACTCTACAAACTCTAATTCAATATTGGCTATACTGCTTAACCAGAAATAAATATCTACATAAGCCAATGGTCTACATATCTAACTTTTTTCCCGTATATTAAGTGGATCGATTACATCATAATTTTACAATATCAGCTACTCTAATTCTTTATTTGCAAAATTATTTGCATTTTTTTGTTCACCAAAATGCAGATGTTCCAGACTTCTAAAAACAGATTATTTTAAAGAAACTAAAGTGTTATTGGATATGTTACAGTTTTTTGTAACTCTAATTCTATATTTACATAGTTCTTGGCTAAAATTAAATTATTTCAATATAACCGAAAGCCGAACCTAAAAACTTCTAACTTTTTGTATAAGTATTATTTAACGTGCCTCCAATGACATATCAAAAAAGAAAAAACTTTAATGTTATCAAAACCCATTTTTGTTCAGCCGCTGGTCTAATATCTGATTTGTGATTAACGTATTTAACAATAGATACTGTTTATTGCACCATGACATGAGAGAAACATGTTACAAGATTGGGCCATTCCATGTGATTTCAACAAATCGAGTGTGCCGCATGACCTTTGATTTGAATAAAAAAAATTGAGGATAAACTTTATGGTGACCGAAGTGCTGAACCACCACCATTTTATTTTTTTGTTTCCTAGTTTAACCCATTCGAAGTAAATAGTGGGGTCAAATTCCTGCTTGTATATAATAAGCTCTAACTTTTTTTTTAGAAAACATAACGCAATAATTGCTGCTGTATTTGATTAGGTAAGAAATGTAGATGTCATACTGTATGAAAAATGTTATCTGAATTAACTACAAAAAAAATGGTGTCTATTTGAAATGTTCAGGTAACTGGTAATTTTTTGCAATTTTAATTATTTTTTGTGCAAGCCCTGATGGCCGCATTAGGGATTACTTTTTTCAGAAATATAAAGTACTATGTAGTTTTGTTCATTCTGTAAAATAAATATTATCGTTTTAGAATAATATCTAACAGAAAAATAGTAGTGTAAATTGAGAATTTCGAAAAATGCTTATGTTTGACCCCCAATAAACCCATGTGGAAGAATAAATAAAAATTTGAATTTATTCAGAAAATATAGTCCATGTCTTTGTTAATTAGATTCAGTTTAAAATTTTTGTTATTTTACTTGTTTTTGGATATATGATTTTTTTAAACTGCTTATCTCGTGAATTTTCTCTTATTTGTTTTATATATGCAGATTAAAATATTTATGACTATAACTTTTAAATGTATGGCAATTGATGAAAAATCAATAAATAAAAGACAGACGGTTCAAATTTACTATATATATTTAATAATACTTATATATAGCTATATAAAAAAAAACATTACTTGCAAACCTTTGCTACTTCGAAATTTTCTGAAGTAAAATGACGTCGCACTATTAATTCATTTTGAGAAATGAGAACGAAACTATGATAAGATCGTGTATTTTTATGGTTCTCATATTTTTAAATCGCTCTGATAAGTACAACTCAGCTACATCGACTTCTGATTTTGAGACGAAAAAGAACTTGATTCCCAGAGTTTTGATTACACAAAGCTCGTACATAACTTCAGGGGATAAAATGTTATCACTAACTGTGGTGCGTTGCAGACTAGCTTTTCTTACCAAACGCTTAATCGTGCCGCCAGCACCATCACAGGGGGATTTGCCGTGAGAGGTGGCAAAAAAGTTCCAGTCTGCTTTTAGACAAGTTTACAAAATTATTTTTGTTCTTATATTGTGCAGCTGCACCGTCACTAAAATAATGTATAATTTCCAATTTGTCATATTCTTGTTTTAGACATGCAAGGAAAATCTTTTGGAAAGCGAAAAAAATTATACGGTGTTATGGGTTAAACAATAGCTGATTATACAAAATGTTCTACATTGGACAACGTTATCTTTTTTATAGTAAATAACGAATGGATGCAACGTGGCTTGATCGTTTGTCCAGTGAAATGATTCCACTTCGTCTAATACCAAAAACATAAAATTTTCTGAGAAATCTCCTAAAACTATGCACTCGGTGTCATTTTGCAATTTTCAGATGAAAATTCAATAAAAACTCAACTTCTTATCAACTAGTGGTATATAACGAACAATAACTATACATGAAAACGGGTTACATAACACAAGCACTTCCTACAAAGAGTTTGCACCACTTCATTATCTCCTAAGTACGATCTCCTATACATAACTTCGATAAGGATTATAGTAGCACCTAAAAAAATATATTTCTTAAACGAGCAAAAATAACAAAACTTTTTAAACTGAATCTAATTAACAAAGACATGGACTATATTTTCTAAATATTTTTTTTTTTAATTTTTCTTCCACATGGGTTTCTTGGGGTTCAAACATTTAAGCATTTTCCGAAATTCTCAATTTTCACTACTATTTTTCTGTTAGAAATTATTATTCTAAAACGATAATATTTATTTTACAGAATGAACAAAACTAGGTAGTACTTTATATTTCTGAAAAAAGTTATCCCTAATATGCATCAGGATTTGCATAAAAAATAATTATAATTGCAAAAAATTACCAGTTACCTGAACATTTCAAATGGACACCATTTTTTTTGTAGTTGATTCAGATAACTTTTCATATACAGTATGACATCTACATTTCTTACCTAATAAAACACAGCAACAATTATTTCGTTATCTTTTTAAAAAAAAAGTTAGAGGGTATTATATACAAGCAAGAATTTGACCCCACTATTTACTTCGAATGGGTAAAACTCGAAAACAATTTTTTTTTTATTAAATGGTGGTGGTTCAGCACTTCTGTCACCATAAAGTATATCCTCAATTTTTTTTATTCAAATCTAAAGTCACGCGGCACACTTTTTAATTCAAATTTGTTGAAATCACATGGAATGGCCCGATTGCCTCATTAAATATAGCTAACAACAAACGTTCTTATCGCTTCGCACTGATATTGCATTGCATCTATTTGCAATTGCCAAAGCAAAAATTAAACATTTTGTGGAATACGTATCACAGAACTCGTGAATCATATTAAAACTCACCAGAAATCCCAGGAACAAACACTACTCAATAAATATGTATTTCTAGTCTGTAAAATTCCTTACTCCCTGTTTGGCAAGTTGTCAGATTCATTCTGACATTTTTTATTTTTTTTTATGGCAATCGTCATTAGACATTCCTGCCAGCTTCACGTCAAAAATCGAACGATATGGAAGACGGTAATAAAGCCAAAAGTTGAAAGTAAAAAAAGGAAAGGGAGGATAATCGAGTTACAATTTTAGCTTATTAGTTGTTAAAAAGTTTGCAAGTAAACGAAAAATAGCGGGGTTAGGGTCCAAAAGAGAGGGCATATGGGTGGGGAAAGGGACTTTTTGGAAGATCAGACCAGAGTATAAATTAGTATGATTCTGGAGAGGGCAGCTCAGGAACAAGTGGTTCAGGCTGCCCTCGTCAACACATTGACATTTTAGCAACTTCGATTTTAAATTCACCGTTCACCATAGAGTCTGGATGAGGTCTGAATATTATCAATCGATCGACAAATCGATTATTGGTCTCATGTTTACAATCGATATCAAAATCGATGATTAGAAAATACTTCCTGATTCTAATCGCGGATCTTCGCGACACTCCCGCCGACAGAGAAAATAATAGTAAGGGTTGAAATTAATACATATAATCGATAGAACCCAAACTTCATTAAACAACACTGAAATGAGATAATCACAAAACGCCTATCTTCACGCGTGCACTCTTGAGTTGAAAATCTCTTGAACATTAAGCCCTATGCTAAAGAGGTCGAACGATTGAAGCCTTCATCTGAATCTACTTAATGTTACTGTTTTTGACCATTCACTGTAATGTGACTCAGATACTTAAGGTACAGAATGGTCTTACGGTAATTGTGTATCATTATTGGTCTTATCTGATTCTACACTGTTATGTGGGTTCTCTGCTATCGGTATATTTCTATCTTCTAATACAAGAGGGTACAAATATCGACCTAATTAGTATCTGATCAGACAACATTGTCATCTTCGCTACTCTAATATGTCTGTCCGAACTCGCTTTGATTGACTATATATATTATTGACTATATACGCCATATAAGGCCAACTTTCCATGAAGCCCTGTTTGATCACCTCTTATGTGAACAATATTACCGACTTTAGGTATCCTGTCAAAAGCGCCTATGCTCTGTTTAAGTATATTCTTATTTTGAAGTAAACATATATATGTACTCTAGCCGGCGGATCTATGACCCATGTGGATTTATTTGTCCGTTAACACTGCCATTAAAGATCTTGTTTCGGACCAATTGTGAACAAAACCTTAAATGGGATGCCATTTTGCCCAGGAATCTGATACAGTCTATGCAGGAAATCTTGGATATGAGTCAATCAACTATTTCTTGTTGCTCGTTGCCATGATTACGTCTCCTGGGTCACCCTTTAAAACTATTATTTTATGGGGTTTCAATCCACTAAACACGTGTTTTTGTCATATTGGTAAACTCATTCCATGGTGGGGCATCTCCTTAGCATGATAGGAGTCCAGATTATAGTATATTTTCTAAGAAAATCTGTTACTGTTGTCTCTTGGCTTACCGGGACAGAATAACAACAAGAAAAAGTTGATTAACCCATATAATAGAAATAGCTGCAGAAATCGAACTGCCAAAATGCATACCAATTAAATTGTTTCTCTGACGTCTTTCTCATTATCCTTTATATTGAGACTATTTTGTAAGAGGCCCTCCGCAACAGAAGAAGTTTGTGCATGCGTATACTCTCCGTTTTTTCTCCATCTAACTCAATGGCCAGTAATTCTCTACTTTGGCCAAGAACCAGACCACCAGACACTATAGCAATTAACTAAGGGAATCAATTGAATCAATTGCTCCAACTGTATGGTTAGGCATGCCGATCGTACGTTCGTGGATCGTCGAGGTACGCTCATGATGAGACCTGAACTAGTTTAATTTCTATAATCCTTCTAAAGATAAATAGTAAAAGATTTTTTTTTTCTTTCATTATATACTTCTGTAATATCTCGTCATGTTCCTTTAAATTATGTAATTAGCCACCCTTTAGACCTCCCTGAATTAATTGGTAGCATAATCCCACCTGATCTTCCGTCCATGGCCATTTGACGTAATAGCGATCTGCTCTAAATTCTACTGTTTTGTAATATTTTTTTTCTGATGATTATTCTCTCGAGCAATTTAGGAAAATCATAAGTAGCTATTAATTCTAATTCTCAAATCTGTTTCTAAGCATCTTTCTCAATGGCATATCTTGCTCCTATATATAATTTTCAATAGGGAACATTACGCAAAACTCTTCGTAGGTGACACTAGCAGCGTTGACATTGTATCTCGTTCCCACTTGCGGTATTGTCTATGCAACCATTTGACAATCAATTGTGCATGTGTGTGTGAATCCCTATATTTCTATACTGGTTTACTATTAGTGGTAGTGCTGCCTCTGGCGGCAGAACATTGCAGTAATGTTCCCTATTGAAAGTCAGAACTTTAACCGGACCAAACCCATCCAAAGTCTGAATCTACCCAAAATATTTCATGCGCTACTGATACTTTCCTGGTTATCATAAATTAATAACAGGGCGTCCACTGCAAACCCTGAAAATATTTCCCTGACTTTTCCCTGACTTTCCCTGACCATACTTTCGAATTTCCCTGACCAGAAATGTTACAAAATATCTTGATTGATTAACCTTTAACACCATTTCAAAGTACGCCTGTCACACTCCAAACTCTTTATAGCTATGAAGCGCAAGGAAAACGTTTTATTTATAAACTTCACTACGGTGGTGACAAACAAGAGCACGGCCTGCCTGATGCTGTGTCACCGCAGCCTGTTAGACGTTTGCAAGGCTGTCGGACGCATCATTCGTCTGAAGCTAGTACTCGTGCTCTGACATTGTTAGCACTTAACTAATTTGTTATTTCTATTATATGACGCATAGTTTCATGTTTAAAGATGATAAAATTATTTTATTTTTTGTCATAAATCATTTATCTGAAAATCTTGAAGAAAAATAGTTGAGGGGCAGAAAAATTTGTATTTTTTAAAGTCTCTCGGTCTAGTGTATTTTGCGTCAAAATTTGTAAGCTTCGGATTAAAAGCATCAAATTGATGGAGAGGTTTTTGCATGTTGTAACAATTCGGATTCACCCCATCAACGTGGGAAGATGGGTGTGAATGTGGAAAAAGCAGGCGTCGCCTGCGATATGACTTCCTTGATAAACTTTTATTACTGGGGCTTGTGCGGTAAATATAGTTATCGACTAAAACAGGCACGAGGAATTAATTTTTCATGAAACAAAGTATACTTCTATTGAAAAAAAATTAAAATGTGACGAACAAAGCAACACACATAATATGACGAAAATGTAAAATAAAATATTGCATGCATGGCTTTCTTTAAAAAAAACCATGCAATTTTATTTTTTTCGTGTCCCTATGATCAAATTTCCGTATCTCATTGCCCCGTTTGAATAATACACTCTGTCTGTATGGGTCGTTATTTTGACGTGGTACTTATAGTCGAATCCGACTCGGCTGAACAGTGTTCGGGAAGCTACGGCACATCTTTTCGTAAAATATTCCACAGAGCCTCAAGACAAGATTATTTGACCAGTGTGTATCAAATTTTATGGCACTGAATAGTGGTCGTTTACTATGGGCCTCATAAGACCTCATAAGGCCTCATTTTTTAAATACTGGGTCGAAGTGGCCATCGGTAGGGTCAAATAGGATGGGACTGCGAACGATCACCGGACGCCTTTGCCGTGTTGGTTCGCATCTACACCTCATTTAATTTAAATTTCTATTTTACGTGTATTTTTTATTTTTTTATTTTTGATTGCTTTTCATGTACGTACTAACATAGTTATTGAGTCTAAATTTGTTACTAACATACTATGGACCAGTGGTCTGAAATAAAGATTTTTTATTTTTATTTTATTTATTTATTTTATTATTATAAGAAGGCTCAAGAGTCACCCAAAAATGGAGAGGGCTATGCCGGGAGATTATCCGTGTGATCGCATCAGAAATGAGGCTATCCGCAGCAGAACCATGGTAACTGTTGTAGCCCTCCGAATCGCTAAACTTAAGTGGCACTTGGCGGAGCACATTGCAAGTAGAACCGATGGCCGTTGGGGCGGAACGGTTCTAGAGTGGCGGACACGTACCGGAAGGCGCAGCGTCGGTAGACCCCCCCCCCCCCCCCCCCATAAACGCGCGAGTCCGCTAGATGCGGGTGGCGCAGGACCGGTCATTGTAACACTCTTTGGCGGAGGCTTATCACAGCAGTGAACGTCTTCCAGCTGATATGATAATGATGATGATTCTAACAATTCATAATTTAGATATTCAAAGCAATGATTCTGAACACAAAGGCATAACGCTACTTTACGGATTTTTTGAAGTTTTTGTATGGACGTAGCTCAAAAAGTACACATATTTATGAAAAATAAACGACCTTTTAGATATTTTTTTCAAAAATATGTATTAGATATGATAATCTTACCTTCAACAGCAAGTTTTATTTTAATTTTTTTTCAGACATTTTTTTTTTCTATAGGTTCTTCTTCTCTCTCTCTTTTCTATACCTTCTTTCACCAAAAATGAATTTCCCGTGTCTGTTTTAGTCGATAACTATAGTTACTATACTTCATAAGTCCTAGCAATAATAGTTTATAGCGCCCAAAAAGTACACATATTTCTGAATACTAAACGACCTTTTAGATATTGTTTTCAAAAATATGTATTAGCCGAGAGCACTTTAAACATCTTAGTATTTTAACATCGATATCTGTCTCTATCATGGAGGTTGTTATGTATGTGAAAAAGAGCATCAACGAGTTCAGGGTAAGATCTCAATGTAATCCCCGTCATACCAAAAGATCACTCGATATAATACTAACTCCATATAGGCTGAAGCTAGCAAACCGCACTCCTAATGCTATGGGCTCCATGTTGTATAATTATTTACCATATAACGTTAAGAACATAAAGAGTGAAAGCACTTTTCGGTTACGCCTGAAAGCACTACTATTGGATCGCACACTATACAGCATTAAAGAATACCTCTCTAATGATTATTCTAAGTTTGACATTGACATAAATGAAATGAAAATATAAAAAATATATATATATATATACAATTCTAATTTAATTCTGGTAGGTACATTATTAGGTCTGGTACTGTATCAGACAGTAGATGACAAGACCATTGTAATAATAATAATCCGATATAAATAAGAAACTGAAGTTAATAGATACATAGGTTTACAATAGTTAATATAGTTATTTTATTTATTATAATATGAAATCTGTATTCTTGACGATCATATATAAATTCGTATAAGTTTGATCTAAGGCAAATTTATATTGAATATTATATAAGAATAAATGATCTTTATCTTTATCTTTAGATACCTCATCTTACCTTCAACAGCAAGTTATATTTTTATTTTTTCAGACCTTTTTTTTTCTATAAAACTAAACCTTTTTTCACCAAAAAAGAATTCCCCGTATCTGTTTTAGTGTTTTAGTCGATAACTATACCCCATAAGCCCTAGCAATAATAGTTTATAGAGAAGGCCGTATCGCAGGCAAAGCCTACTTTTTCCACATTTACCTAAACCTATTTTCCCGCGCTCATGGGATGAATCCGAGTTGTTCCAACATTTAAAAATAAGTACTCATTATAGAATGCTTTTAATCCGAAGCGTACAATTTTGGCACAAAAACACTTGAAAAAGAGATTTTTTTAAATACTACTTATTCCGCCCTTCACAACTTTTTTCTGTAAGACTTATATGTTTATGTTGTTGTGATATATGACCAAAATATAAATCATTTTTACCAACCTTAAACTTGACATAGACACCTTTGTCATAGAACACCAAAAAGATTGCCCCTTTGAGAGAGGCAACCACGCAACGCCAAGTGAAGTGCCAGCATCAAATGAAGATGGTGGCTAACCCACACATGCCTGAGGTCGGAAACTTATGACCTCATACTCAACCAATATCAATCAAAACATCTTCCTCTCCACCTTTTGCAAGGCAATATATAGAGGTATATCTATCCCCACAAAATGGCCTTATAATGCCTTATAATCACCTGGTCATAAAATATTTAACACTGAATAAAAACAAGAATCAAACTAACTAAGATCTTACCTTTCTAAATTTAGTTACTTAATGGAAAACATAACGATGATGAATCAACATATTTATAGTTCAAGATACATTTGTTGATCCCTTTGATTTTTTTATTTATATTTTGTCCTACTAGATATATTTTTTCCCTGACCCGTCTAGAACTTTCCTGACTTTCCCTGACCACCATGAGCTTCCCTGATTTTTCCCTGACTTTCCCTGACTTTCCAGAAAGTGGACACCCTGTAATAGTAATAGTTGTTAACTACGAGAATTGTCACATTGCACGTAGAACTGATGGCCGCCGGAGCGGAAAGGCTCTCGAGTGGCGACCACGTACCGGAAGGCGCGGTGTGGGTAGCCCCCCCACAAGGTGGACTGATGACCTGGTAAAGGTCCCGGTAGTCCGCTGTATGCGGGCGGCGCAGGACCGGCCATTGTGGCACTCTTTGGGGAAGGCCTAAGTCCAGCAGTGGACGTCTTTCGGCTGATATGATGATGATGATGACGAGAATGTCTACTGCATGTTGTCTAGTAAATCACCATTATAATGAGCTAATATCAAATTGCCTATGATGGTCATACAATGGATGTTGAGAATATTACTGTAAGGATGGTTCTGTATCTACAGGTATAAACGTTGTCACTCTTTAGTTCTGTGAAGCCTTGCCAACAGTTCTAATTCAATCATTGGACTTTCAATTTCAACAATTTAAACAATGTGACTTTAGTACCGACCTTACAAATATGAGCAGTAAATGTTTGTAGAAAAGTCACCGATTTGTCTACATTAATCAGTTAAGACAATTTGGCCTTTCCTTCGACGACTTATCAACTGTGCACGGTATTTCTCCGTGGTGGTTCCTACATTCTCGATAGACAAAGAGCACGGTTATGCAGTCCAAAACTCCCAAACTGTCTGCAATTTCTTCCAAATTTATAGTCTCTGCTTTGGTGATATTCGCCAAGGCAATACTGTCAAAAGTTGCAAACGCCACGAAGGATATGGGCTTTGTCAGTATCCTTGGTGAAATGCTCCACAACCACCGCTTCCAGGTCCATCCTCAACACCGGCAAAAGTCGTTGGCAACGCCTAAAAAAATGGTCCTCCTCAGGGTAGCGTGCTGGCCCCAACCCTCTTCAACATGTACACCAACGACTAGCCCAACCCGCCAGGGACAAAACTAGGGTTTGCAATCCGGATATCCGGATATCCGAAATATCCGGATATCCGCCGAATTTCGGATCCGGATCTTACAGGCTCTTGGATCCGGATCTTTCGGATATTACGGATCCTTAAAATACAACAATGAAAACCGTAAATACGGCTACAAAATTATGTTTTTACCGAGTCCATGCTGAAAACCGAATGGTAGATTACTCAATCTCTGTTTTTATTCACCACTCCATCATCCCAGACCAGATTATTTTTGTTTTTAATTTATTAGTCACAAAAACTAATTAAACCTACATACTAGAAACTAGTAAAAATGCCGCAGTTTCATGGCGAAAGTTGGCGTTGGTTTAAATGCACTAATTCACCGTAGACAAAGACACAAAGTAATTATTATAAATCCAATGTTACCTATATAGCTACCTACTAAAGACTTACGCCTGTATTCATAAACGTTCAAAAAGCCTATTTTAATTATTTAAAATGGCGTTAAAATTCGTTTGTCCTTATCTGTCACTTTGACATTTGTGTTCGTAAGAAGTGGACAAAGCACATTTTATTTAGCAGCCATTTTAAGTTTTATGAATAAGGGGATTAGTTTAGTTAAATAAACCTATAGAAATAATTAAGAAGTATAGTTGACCCAGGAAGTAAAAAGTAAATGCAGCAACAATACCTACGTTTAATACTTGTAATATTTTTTTAAATTTTTAGTATGATGATCTTGACCTATAATATGATCATGTAATATAATACGCATGGTACGCTATATTAATGCCCGTTCACCGTTTTTGCCATATCCAGACACAGTCTTGCCTAAAGGAATGCCCCCTGCTAGACAAACACCTTTTCCCTCGTCCGGATCACATTGTCAATTTCTCCTCCTAGATTTGATACCTAGTTACAACCCTATTGAATTAACTCCGGTACATAGAGCTCATTGAAATATATGTACGATACGGAGTTAACTTGACCTGCTGTGGTCAATCACGTAACGCATTGTATGCACGTAAGGTAGATCTACATGTCATGTCAAATTATGTGGGAAAATGACAGTTCGATAGCTAACGCGCGTTTGGAACGTTACGTTGATTACCCCTGGTTGTTATTCAAGTGACAGCTTTCAGTGACGTAACTCTCACTTTGCCGGTTAGTTTGTAGTTGTAAATAAAAAGTTGAATAAAAAAAGAAGTTTATACTCTTTATGACCTCGGTAATGCGTACCTATTTAAAATACATTACGTATTTCAGGTATACGGTGGTGTAGCCGTTTTTTCTTGATTTAAACTTACAATTCCTACTTTATACCAAAAAAAACCTTGTGGATCCGTATTATCCGAAAGATCCGGATATCCGGATCTGTTGAATTGAAATATCCGAAATATCCGGATCCAAAATATTGGCGGATCTTGCAAACCCTAGACAAAACGCTTTCTTTACGCAGACGACCAAGGCTAGCATAGCACAGTGCCGCTCATTTGAAGAGGTAGAGGAGACACTGTCTGAGGCATTGGACCACTTTGGAAAATACTACAAGGCCAACTGCCTCCGGCCAAACCCGAGCAAAACACAATCGTGCGCGTTCCACTTGCGCAATGATAACGCGCAAAAACCCTAAATATAACGTGGGAGGGAGCGGCGATTGAACACTGCCCTAACGATACTTGGGAATTACGCTGGACAGGGCACTGACGTACAAGACGCACTGTGCTATGAAGACAGACTGCGCACGTAACAACTTGCTGCGAAGACTAACGTCAACAAGCTGGGGATCATCTGCGCACTGTGCACACCACCGGGCTGGTGCTGTACTTTTCTGCGGGAGAGTACGCCTGCCCTGTATGGCATCGGTCCGCACGCTTGGTGACTGTTACAATCAATGATACCTGCCGCACCATCACCGGATGACTCATGTCTACTCCACTCAACAAGCTGTACCCACTCGCGGGCATCGCCCCTCCTGAAATCCGTAGAGAGGTGGCAAGCGCCGTGGAAAAGGGGAAACAGGAGACTGACCAGCGCCACCCACTGTACGGTCATAACCCGCCATCTGCCCATGTCAAGAGCCGCAGGAGTTTCATGCGGAACACTAGCCCCCTGCAAAGCGACCCCTACAGCACCGCAAACCATGGTGCACCTGATGGCGTGCCCCACATGCCCACACTCCTGCTCGGAAAACGACCTGAGAGACGCGACTGCCGGAGCTGTCCACACCGCTGCCCCTTGGGCATCTCTTATCTGAGGAACCTAGACACGAAGAAGAAGCCAAGGCAATTAAAATAACATCTCCATAATATCTGTTTAGTTTCATCTATGGTCTTCACCTTCAAGCATTCATCATTAAAATGGTCACTTTTTTGGCGTTTGATTCATACTGTTTCTGTTTCTGACTATCAAAGGGTCTTTTCTGCAAATGTATCCCTTTGTCATGCTTTTTATTATGATCATATCTAGAATATTGTTTACGTACAGGTCAGTGACACAAGGCAGTGCAGATTCTGCTTTGAAGCAGAGGAGACGCCCTACACACATCCTAACCGATTGCCCTTGCCTCATGCGCAGTCGTAACTCCTTCCTGGGCAAACACATCATGTGCCCGGAGGAGATAAAATTTCTTGAGTTCAACAAAATCCTGCAATTCTTCGAGTTTGCAGGACTTGACCAAGAATTGTAGTAAGTGGCGATCACAATAGATCAGCGATGGTCGCAGTGATATAAGGGCTTTGACAGCCCGAAAGCCACTACCAGAATAATAATGATAATAATTACGTACAGGTCCTGCATGTTGTCCACATTCCACTGATCGTGCATGAAGCGTATCCAGATTGAACGCATTCTCTTTAGCTTGATCATTAGGCTCCCTTTTTATATAGGATGGATTTGGATTGTTGGATGGTTGTCCTATTGGATGTTTCTCTTGCAGACATTATATGCTCTAAATTTATACGAATATCATCAATAGTTCCATTTTCGGAATTTAATCTAACTCTTATTTCATAAATAAGGTCCTCAGGATTTTTTTCCATAATCATCACACGCAACTGGTTGTGGTTGACATCTTCACTAAGAGACTTTAATACTCGTAGATGTCACTCTATTCCGTTACTAACATTACGACAGTCCTTTGCTGTATTGACGGCTGTTTAAATCCAATAGAGGGTCACGTAATGAGCATCAATAATGGCAGCGGGTTTACCATATCGATCTTTAAGCGTGTCTACTGTGATCGTGTAATTTTTGTTTGTAGTAGCGAGTCCTTCTATTGTTTGCCTATTAAACTGATCCCAAAATTCATGCCACTTTAGGACGTCGCCATCGAATTTTGATAATTCCATTTGAGGTAACCTGCTGGTTATTTGTGAGCTTTCAGTCTGAGGTGCGAAAGAACTGCTTGGTTTACGAATTTGAGACCTGGTTTCTATTTCTGCAACTAACTCATCGGCTTGCATTTGTAAAAATGTATACTCGGACAGCTTATCAGCTGATGGTGACAGAGCTAATTGGATACATCTCTGTAACGAACCTCTCATTCATAATTTTTAACTTGGATGATACTACACGGGCCTCTTCTGTATTTATTTCAATAGCTTTCAGCTTCAGTACTACATCCCTACACTCTTTTAGTAGAGATTGAACCGATCCACTAATCAGTTTTGAGCGAGTTCGAACTATATCCTCCATATTACCCTCTTTTAATTACCACTATACCGTTAGACCTAAATATATACAGATATGAGACAATACTTTCTATATATTCGCAAAGAACAATTTGCCACATTAACTATAAAATGTAGACCATAATAAAATGAAAATGCTAGTTTTAATCGATTTATGCAAGTAATTTCTAAGTTTGCGTCACAATTTTACGAACGTTAAAAAAAGAAAGGAAATAGAATAATGAAATTTCAATTGAAATAGACGCATATCAGTAAATGCTGTTTTTAAACGGTTTACTGTGATTCTGTTATTGTACTGTTTCGATAATATTTACTGTGTCACGTAATCGTATTGTTCTGAAACTATTTACTGTGTGTAGTTTGTCGTTGTTTATTATGAGAAAATGGGTTCCTAATTTATAATACGCATTAACCACCCAAACGGGTTATTTTACTTTCCTCATTCAATCGCTTGAGCCGACCACGCGGGCCGTCCGATTACATGACGTCAAAATGGCGCATGGCGCTCCGCGACCGAAAATTGTGTACAAATATTATTTTATTATCGAATCACTAATCTATTCAAATCATAAAACGTCTGATATACTGATAATTAACTGCTTTACTGATAAAATACAAGTAGTTCTGGATTCAATAAGCACCTTCACCATGTCGTTACACCACATTGACTGAATACTTCTGATTGGTAACGAAAACTGAATTCTGAATATATACGTACCTGCAAATTTATTTGCACACGTATTTCTCTGACTGATTATTTCTGTAACTAGCATAAAAATGCATAGTTACCTGAATGTGGATGCACCATCCATTAGTGACCTCCAACCTCCCCTTATAGTCACCCCTTTCCTCACAGGATTTACCATACGTAACTTACTGCTTATGACATGTGTATGTAACTGAATCATTCTAAATCTTGTCTGATAAATGTATTGTATACACATTGTATACTCTGAATAACTGATCTCTGACTAATATATTGTACACCAGCTGTACACTCTGAATCTCTGATTGTATAGGTCCCAAATGTACACTCTAAATATCTGATCTCTGATTAACGTATTGTACACCAAATGTACACTCTAAATCTCTGGGGGCCGATTTTTGAATCTCACTGGTGATATCAAAGTCACCGTGACCACAAGTGACTAAAATTATCACCGATGACTTTTATGTCACCATTTTCCAAAAGCCGTATTTTTGAAAGTCACACGCTGTTTACCAACATGCAGAAATTTTACAATGTCAGTCAGAGACAATCTTCCCGTTACGCTCCTTTTTACGCAGATGTTATAGTGTTGTCCTTGATACCGGTTTTTATATTGTCATACTATAACATAAAATAGATTTATCAAATTGGTCAAACGTAAAACGTAGCGTATCTGCCAGTGTCATGTAAACGAATTATATATGTAAAAATGTGTATTAACTAATAACTTGGATATTGTTTTACTTGATAATTGTAAGCTTTTTATAAATAATTGTGTACATTCTTTCTTTTATAGACGGCCTTAATGCATATCCACTGTCTCCTGATAAAATATAGAAACACTACATTATTATAAATCACATTTTTAATAAATATACGCTCATATTATATACATTGACCTAGACATTGCCAGCTTACATATGATTTAAAATTCAAAATACAGACATTCTAATTAGTTTATTAATTTCTACCATCAAGTCACTAGCTCGGTTAGGAGCCGGAATCAACGGTCGTAACTCTTCAATTAGAGCCCACACCAACGGTTTCGTAAGCCGATAATATTTTTTTTCGCATTAGACATCGCAAATGCTTGCTCGTGATGAATTATTTCTGCGACGCCTACCGCAGCTGGATTATGTTGACGGTGAGGAACGTCGTCGTCTTCGTCGCTGTCCGTGTCCGTCATCGTCATCATAATGTACTCCTCCAGGCTTGTAATTTTTTATATTTTCAATAAGCCCCGCTGCTAATTCTGCCGAAAAACATACTTTGGCACTTATGGCAGATGTCACATACGTCAACTGTCAAAAACAATCGCATGGTGATTTCAATTACGAGTGGGTAGGGGCACTCGTAAATCGATATCATAGGTATGACAAATGTAAGTCACCGATGAGTTTCAGAAATACGAACTTTCGGAAATCACTCACATCGGTGAGAATTAGTCACTTGGTGAGATTCAAAAATCGGCCCCCTGATATCTGATTGTATAGGTACCAAATGTACACTCTGAATATCTGATCTGTGATTAACGTGTTTAACAACTGTTTATTGCAACATGACATGACAGAAACATGTTACAAGATTGCCTTATTAAATATAGCTAACAACAAACGTTCTTATCACTTCGCACTGATATTGCATTGCATCTATTTGCAATTGCCAAAGCAAGAATTAAACATTTTGTGGAATACGTATCACAGAACTCGTGAATCATATTAAAATTCACCAGAAATCCCAGGCACAAACACTACTCAATAAATATGTATTTCTAGTCTGTAAAATTCCTTACTCCCTGGTTTGGCAAGTTGTCAGATCCATACTGACATTTTAGCAACTCCGATTTTAATGAGGTCTGAATATTATCAATCGATCGACAAATCAATTATTGGTCTCATGTTTAAAATCGATATCAAAATCGATGGTTAGAAAATACTTCCCGATTCTAATCGCGGATCTTCGCGACACCTTTCGCGCGCTTGCAAATATTATAGCCTGTCACTCCCACGATTATGAGGAATCCAACGACACCTCATATGTCAAAATCCGTCAAACGGTTTAGGCTACAGGGCGTGTCAAAGAATAAAACATACACACATGGGCGAATATTCAGCGTTTTTAAGGCGTTTTGTTTTCGTCATTGTCGTCTCCAGGAAATACTATTAAAAGAGACAAATATCAGAGTCCACTTTTGATGAAGACGTAAGCCAATACCGGTGCTGAGTCTTTTTTTATTTAAGTTTCCGCGGTATGTTTTACCTCTGCTGAAATAATCTTGAGCCGACAATGACTTTAGAACTGAGCGGTTCAAACGCTCGGAGATTGGCCCACATACATACCTACATACACTCGAAAAATATAACCCTCCTCTCCTTCGGCAGTTGGGTAAATACCTCGTTCCCACAAAATCATCGTAACGGAATGTGGACATGTCCTTTTCCAAAATCACTGGACAAGATTGAAGTTGGCTTTCCACAGGTGGACAGGCAAAAATCGAGGGCCGGCAGCCAGAAACCAAGAAAATGTGGTAAATGTAATGCTAAATGATAGGTTTTTTGGGTTTATTTACATTTTACATATATTATTGACGTTTTAAAATAGCTACAAGTACAAATTTTCAACGTGTTTCGTATTTGTAGGGTGTCAAAGGCACCGGACAAGCCAAAAACATCAAGGTACAAGAAAAATAAAAATGCCCATATACTCTTAACTAGTTACTACTCTGTAAATCACATTAATACAATCTAATAGTTCGAATAGGCCCTTAAAGCTCTTACGGCGCCGAAAGTTGACTCTTAGACTAGTTTATAATGGCGTCCAAGCACTAAACAAGTTTGGAAGGCACAATAAGGTGCAACTAGTTTGGATACCAGGGCACAAGGGCTTCACCGGCAACGAAAGAGCAGATGAGCTTACAAGAGGGGGCTCTACAAATCACTTTGTAGGTCCGGAACCATTTGTGGGACTCTCGCAGGGGACCATAATATCGGCCTTTAAAGCCTACGCCAAAACCAAACACCAACACGAGTGGAGGAATGAGGCTGGCTTAAGGCACTCTAAGCTCTTCATAGAAGGAGTGGACTCGGGCTGGACCAGAAAACTCTGGAAATCCAGTAGGAAGCGACTCAGAATTATATCTGGGGTGTTCATAGGTCACTTCAGGGTCAAGGATCTCTTGGCCAAGATGGGACTATCGGATAGTATAGACTGTAGAATGTGTGGCGAGGAGGATGAGACTATGGAACACTTATTGTGTGAATGTCATGCCCTTGCCAGACAAAGAATGAACTACTTTGGTTACGGCTACCCGCAACCAAAGGAATTCAAGGGGCTCCCGGTGAACTGCATAATCCGTTTTGTGGAAATGATGGAGCAAGCCTGGGAGCGGGCATAAAGGAGAGGGCAAATGCACAAAAGATCCCACTGGGTCGAAGTGCATCCGATAGGGCCCTCACCTAGTTAAATTAAGATAAGAGTTTGAATCTTAAAATTTACAGGCATTCAAAAAAAGTGTAGTATGTTGTACCAACTAGGTAAAAGTGAAATAGTTAAGCAAAAACCGTTTCTCAATGTTATATTTGTATACTTTTTAGGTTCCCAGGTTCCCACTGTGGAGTTTCAAAAATGTGTGCTTTTGGTTATGAATATTAAATATGACACCTAAAATTGCTAGTCTTTCAAAAAACACGCACGCACCCGCCGCGTACAGCGTCTGTCGTTCTATGGAAAAGTATCTACAGTTCCTTACAACTTGATTTTGTACGCTGGCGTCCAGCCAGCGTCAACCGGAGACCCAGGCCTATGTTTTTTGGACTGGAGTATGGCATAGGAAAAAGGTAAATTACCTCTGCTTCTGACCACCTCTCTTGCTCAGCCTGCGACCGGAAGAAGGGGCCTGCAAGGTGAAGCGGTTAGTGGAGCCGGGGGCGACTCGTAAATTGCGGGAATCACTCGATTTTGCTGCATCAACCTGAAAATAACAAGTTAATTTCATTACTCTGAAGATGATTTAATTAAATAACGTTAATTTCTAGTTTTTGGTCTAAGGAACTTGCAGTACATTGATTTGGATAAAACAATTTAGAAAAATTCTGAAGAACTCTTTATGGAAAGATAATATTTTGAGAGTAATTAAAACCTAAAGAATAAGAAATAAAAGGCAAAGAGGACTAATTATGCCAATCAATACACTTAGTAATTAATCACTAAAATTAGTAATTAGTCAATTTAGTCACCCAATTTACCTTTTCCATAAATTTCTTTATCAAGTCAGAACAATTGAGATTGTTTTCTGGCTCCCAAGAATCAAATTTGTTGGACCATCCTTTCCAATGAATGAGGAACTCTCTTTTCCCATTCTTGCCATGGTGCACCTCCAAGATACGATCAACCTGGAAATAGACCTCAATTAACTTCTGGTTTATATGTTTTCTGCCTGCTTGGCTCCACCCACGTTTCACACAGAACGCAAGTGACGCCGCAGTATACAATATATGCTATGTCCAATGTCCATCCCTCTAAAACAACCCATTATACTGATTATTTCTCAAATACTTAAAATCGTTTCTTTTAGAAAAAACATACTACACAGTGAACAAATACTTAAAGCCCATAGTCAGGTTTCCATAGTAAGTCGGCCCTTATATCAAATGGGCTCAGGTTTTTTTTGTGAGTACCTCTTATCATCATCATCATATCAGCCGAAAGACGTCCACAGCTGGACATAGGCCTCCCCCAAAGAGTGCCACAATGGCCGGTCCTGCGCCAACCGCCTCCAGCGGACAGCTGTCCAGTTAGGTAGGTCCAACTTTGAGAAAGAGGTGAATCAGACTCGGCTGGGCAGCATTTGGGAAGCTATGGCACATCTTTTCGTCCAATATTCCGCAGTGTCTAAAGACGAGAGTCTTTGACCTGTGTGTGTTGCCATGGGCCTTATAAGAAGGCTCAAAGTCACTCAAAGGGCGATGGAGAGGGCTATGCTGGGAGTTTCTCTGCGCGATCGCATCAGCGGGGCTAGCACAACAGACACAACAAGCGCGACGCGAGTCGAGATAATCCACTCGCCTCTTTCTAATTTGCACAATACGAGTGAGACAGGAGTCGCTGAGTCGCGCGCGACACGACTTAGCAGCAAGTTGTGCTAGACGTACAGAAATGAGGCTTTCCGCAGCAGAACCAAGGTAACCGATATAGCCCTCCGAATCGCTAAACTTAAGTGGCAGTGGGCAGGGCACATTGCACGTAGAACCGATGGCCGTTGGGGCGGAAAGGTTCTCGAGTGGCGACCACGTACCGGCGCGGCGCGGCGTGGGTATGCCCCCACAAGGTGGACTGATGACACGGTAAAGGTCGCGGGAGTGAGTCCGCTGTACCTGAGTATGAATGAACATCCTACTTGTGACAGTTTTTGACTTATGATTTTCTTAAGATATTTTTTTAATGTGTTGTTTTTCGGGATTTATTCGAGCACTTTGCTTCAATTTTTGAAATGATGTTCTTTATATTGATTGATTTATTTATTTATTCAGAAACAATACAAATATTGTGTTTGAAATACATTAAAATTAAAATTACTTAAATAAATGTTCATAATAGGTATGGTACATTAAAATTAAATTATTATGCATAAAATTTGGTAAAACTATACTATTACTTAAATAACTAGAATTTTTTACATTTCATTTAACTTATTACATGTCATGTCTTTAATTCTTATACCTAGGTATCACGCAAATAAATCTCGTCAATACTGTAGAGTAGAAGCACCCTCTCAATAAAAATGCTTTCAATTTTCTATGAAATACCTTATAATTTGTGATATTTTTGAGGGCAGTTTGTTAAAAAATCTGACAGCCTGATGTTTAATGCTGTGTAACCACCCAAAACACTAATAGTTGCTGGTGTTGGCTCCATTATACGGCGATTTGTGATTAAGAGATTGCCTTTTGCCGAGTTGGTCCTTGCGACTCAAAGATGGATTTCGTCGCTACTTTGAAAAAATCTCGTATCTGAAAATTACCAAGTTTCTAGGAGGAACAAAAAACATCCTGTAAATTATTGTGATTGATTAAATAAGTTCCTGTTAGTTTCATGAGATACTTTGATAGCTGGTCATTAATTTTACAAATATTCGAATAACTCACGCGTTACTTTTTATTAAATTTACAGTTATTCGTAAGATACAAGATTTTTATTCACTTGACCTGTTCGTATGTATGTAAGTTGTCCGTCAAAATCTGCAATCGATTTTGCTGAAATTTTGGGTATTAGTATAGTCTGGATGACGATTCAACATTATGGTACCATTGAGCTGATCTGATGACGGAGACAGAAGGAAGTTGAGTTTGGGCTCGTTATAATCGTCTCAATGAGTAGTTGATGATGCTATACAGAATAGTACAGTCGGCAATAAAAGCTTGTCGCAAAATTTTTTTTTGACAGAAACGTATTTTCTTTTATCTCAAGTTTTTAATATGAAATGGTGTAAATATTAATCCATAAATGAATTTGTCATTTTTCGTTCAAAAATATATGCGTCTTCATTTCTAACACAGGTACTTTTTGATCCACCCTCGTAGATGTCACCTTTCTTTGTAAAATTACCAGTGATGAATTTTTATTCATAATCATAACTAACGCCGTACTATCCCTATTTTTCTATTCGTTACGTTGCATGGTAACGTAACGCATTCGTTGCATTATTTTATTTTATTATACATATTAAAACGTTTAAAAATAAATCAACAAGATTTTGCATCACTGTGGGTTGCAGCAAAGCCAATAAAACGTGGCATGGCGGTCTTGGTGTATTCAATTCGTCCAAATTGTGAGACTTATTATTTTAGAGATAAATAATGTATATAATGTATGAAGAATATACATTTATTGCTCTTCATTTATTGTTACTTGAATTCAAGAAATAAATGGGCAATACATCATTATTTTATTTTTAGTTGTTGACAGCCCTCACTATCGGCGACGCGGCGAGTGAGCCAATTCATTTTCACCGTTCGTACACAGCCTTAACGTTCCGTTTGGCTTGCGCTGGAGTTGACGACGTCAGAGGGCCATAAATCATAATGTTTTTGCTAAGAAATAAGCGGCTTTTGTAAAGATCAAAGGAGTGTGCCTTCTGTACTTGTACTATTACTTATTCTGTGACGATACCGATAGCTAGTTTTAAGCCGGAGTTATACTAGAGCCACGCCGCGTGTCGCCACGCGAACTTTGTATTGAACGTGGCGACACGCGGGACTGAGCTAATGTAACCACGTTCATACAAAATGTATGTAACCGATTGCGTTGCGACACGCGGCGTGGCTCTAATATAACCCCGGCTTTAGTGTTTTGGGTGGCGATGCGAATCTATACAAAGATCATTCATTTCAAACTTTGAAGCAAATTGCTTGAATACTTCCCGAAAAACAACACATTAAAAAAATCATAAGTCAAAAACTGTCACAAGGAGGATGTTCATACTCAGCATAATTATTCTTCACTTTATAGTGAAGAATATTTAAAAATTCCAAAGCCCATTAGATATAAAGGCCGACTTACTATGGAAACCTGACCATGGCCTTTTTAACAATATGTAACCATGTAAGTTTATATTTAAAAGCCTTCACTACTGTAAATGCATTAACCTGATGTAATTTAATTTAATTATTTATAATAGTGTATTATAATGTTGCACAATTGGTGTACAAATAGAGTAAATTTAATATTATAAATAATGTATAACTAGTATAATATATAAGACTAACACCTAGGTTAAGTAAAATACTAACTTGTTAGTATTTTACTTAACCTAGGTCTTATATACTAGTTGTATTAACTAGGATGTATTAAGTAATGTCCGAATAAACGATTTAATAATAATAATTATTGCAGTGGAACAGGGTTTGCTTTGTTTTGAAACATATTTATTTACAACATCTTATGTACACACAAAGTAATTAAATGAAATCCCGAAGTTCCATTCTATATAATGGGTGAGTTTTTTTTTGTAATGAGTAGTTCCAGTGTTTACCCCCTACTTCAAAACTTACACGCTCACAAACCTTGCCTATTTATTATATTAGCATATATATAATTACTATATATCTTACCATTTGCTTGTTTGTAAATAAATGAATGAATTTTCTATCTTACCTCATATTCTGCATTTTCATCAGCATTCTCTCCATCCCAGTCTGTTTTGGCTCTCTTTGACTTCTTGGGTGATTCTTCTTTCTTGGCTCCCCTCTTCTTGCCTTTTTTGGGGGAAGCTGATTCTTTCTTTTTAATTGAACTTTCTTTCTGTTGATAGAAAATTATGCCATAAAAGAAAAATATGTATTCATTGATTTTATTAATTGAGTCAATTAGGGTTGTCATTGTTAGAACTGATTTGTGACTTAAATTCACCTAATTTGATGTTAGACACTTAGCCAGTAGCATGGCTCGGTCAACCATCAATTTCTCCAGATGGCCTAATGTAAACTAAAATCACCCATTATACTGAAACCAGTCTGCCGACCAGGGGATGGGAGGAGTGATACGAGGAGCTATAAGGTTCTCTAGCTCTTTCACTCAATAAATAATTAATTTAAGACAATGTCCTGTAAACCTTAGGAACCTAAGTTTTCAGTAAGAAGTCTTGAGATAGAGTCCTGGAGTCTTGAAGATCATTTGGACTCACTTGGAATAAAATGTGTGTCTTATGTCTTGCGCTAAACGGTGTAGGAGACAGTGAGAGGTTGCATGATGATATAGACAGGGCAGTAAACTGGAGTAAAATTAACCATTTACAGTTTAACTCCTCGAAGTGTATGGTAATTAGTTAATTACATTCTCGCGAGCTCGCACTCCTATACAACATAATTATATGGTGGATGAGAATAAAATGGTTAGGGTAACAGAAGTGAGAGATCTGGGAGTTAAATTTACCATGGAGCTATCTTTTCGCAACCATATTACTAATACGAGGGCTGCTTTTTAAGTTCTGTCGTTTGCAAACCTCCCGTGATTGCATAATAATTTACTTTCAAAACAAAGTTTTAACCGACTTCAATTCAGTACTCCGCCAAGCCACATTAACATTTCCACGTTTTTTTTCCAATTTACCACATGAACTGATTTTCGAGAACAAAAGCGTTGATTTTTAGACCAATAAACCAAATCGCTGTATGTGGGCCGATAATATTTGAGGACTTCCGTCGATTCCTCAAGGATCTCAGAATTACCTTTGGCACTTCATTGTTTGCTATTTCAACGGAATAATATCAGAATCTGTGACGTACTTATATAGTTTGAAGTACATCATTGAGAAGTTCCACAAGCCATCTGTGGTCTTCATCATCATTTCCACTTCACCAAATTTATGATATCCGGGTGTAAATACACGAGTTATAATAGAAAATACCGAAATTACTACACGCGTGATTAATATATTTGAGGAGTTCCCTCAATTCCTCATGGTTCCCATCATCCAACTGGGGTTTTGGAAACAATGGGACCAATCTGGAAGCATATAGTTTCAGTTAAAAAATAATTGTACGAATCGGTTCATAAATGACGGAGTTCTGAGGTAACAAACATTAAAAATAAAAAAAATAAAAAAAATACATCCGAATTAGAACCTCCTCCTTTTATTGAAGTCGGTTAAAAAAGAACTAGTGTCATCTTAAAATATTTGAATTTAGAATTCGAAAACAAAAGAATGACTCGAAATTGGCCCAACCGTTTTAGTACAGCGTTCGTTCAAAGTTGACAAGTCAGTTGTGAAAATGGAAATTTCGAAGGAAAATTTACGTGCGATAATTTTTTACAACTTCAAAAGGGGCTTAACGCGACTTCAGTACTTCGAAGAGTTGACTACGGTTTTCAATGATAAAGCACCATGCCTCCGGATCCGGACTGTGGAACGCTGGTATTTAGAATTTCAACGTGGTTGCTCTAGTCTTGGTGATAGACATCGTGAAGGTCGACCAAAAACAGCCGTAACCCAGGAGAACATTGATGCTGTACGGCAACTGATCGTCGAAGATCGCCATGCGACATACCGCGAGATAGAAGCTTCCTTAAGTATTTCAGGGACCAGTGTTCACAGTATTTTGCATGATCACTTAGCGTAAAAAAGTTGATCTCAGGCTGGATACCACATGTACTCAGTGAAGACCAAAAAACGGCTCGCGTTCGATGGTATCGCAAAACTCTGCGGCAATTCAACCGAGGAAACTCGAAACATGTTTACGACATTATCAGTGGTGACGAATCTTGGATATATGCCTACGATCCCGATTCTAAACAGCAGTCGACTGTTTTGGGTGTTCCAAGATGAGCCAAAACCGACCAAAATAATATGCTCACGGAGCACTCCGAAAAAAATGGTCGCTACGTTTGTGGCGAAAAGTGGCCACGTTGCCACCATCGTGCTCGAGGATCGGAAAACGGTTAATGCTGACTGGTATACCACTGTCTGTTTACCAGAAGTCATCGGCGAGTTTCGAAAAAATAACCCAAGACGTCGTATAAGACTGCACCACGATAATGCGAGCTCGCACACCGCCCGGCAAACAATTGCGTTTTTAAAAGTGTATTACATATCACAGTGATTACTTTGAAAAACAATAAATACCATTTAACACTTAAATTGTCTTTAGTTTTTCCAAACGACACAACTTAAAAGGCAGCCCTCGTATTTGTAAAAAAGCTTACAGAAATCTTGGGTTTGTGCTAAGGAAAGTAAAAGGATTCACAAATATGAAGGCCATAGCTACATTGTACAATGCCTTAGTGCAGAGTCAGCTAGAATGCAATGCGGAAATATGGGCTGAGTACACACTCATGAAGCTAAGTACACTCTCATGTTGGAGCGAATACAAAATAAATATATTAGGTATATTATATGATATGAGGCAATATTATGTGTACCCTTTTTATCCCTTAAAGTACCCTACATTGTTTATTTTAGGTATGGTAGGATATACGGAACTTAAGTTAGAAGGGACCTCACCCTCGCTACCTACATCTCTAAAATAATTGATATTGGAACAAAAAGAAAGGGTAGGTAAATGCGTTCCTCATAGTGTGGGGATTTGCTTTTGATGAGTTACATACTGCATATAAATAAGGCAAATCGCTAGATAGTATAAAACAAAGTCGCTTCCCGCTGTCTGTCTGTCCCTATGTATGCTTAGATCTTTAAAACTATGCAACGGATTTTATGTACAATACGTGCATGTTTTATGGAGCTACGGTAGGCTAGTGGTTTAGGCATGCGGCTGCTAAGCGGCGGTCGTGGGTTCGAATCCCGGCTCGTACCAATGAGTTTTTCGGAACTTATGTACGGAATATTTACTGTTAGCTTTTCGGTGAAGGAAAACATCGTAAGGAAACCAGTCTAATCTCAATAAGGTCAAGTTTTCCCTCTGGGTTGGAAGGTCAGATGGCAGTTGCTTTCGTATAACTAGTGGCGTATGCCAAATCTTGGGATTAGGTGTCAAAGCGGACCCCGGCTCCTTTTGGGGCACAACCGGGAATAACGCTAATAGGATGATGACATGCATGTTTTATACATATAAACCCGTGCGAAGCCGGGGCGGGTCGCTAGTTAATCATAAAACAAAAACAATCATGTGAATACTATGACCAGGCATCGAGTATTATTACCATGGTAAGACTAAAGTGAGCTATGGAGTTGTTGTAAGCATTAAAATTAAATTTATACTCATACTCATCCTCATTAATTTAATTCATAAAATAATCTTCTAATTCATCTTCATTGATGAATAACAAATAATATTATTTGTTATTCGTCAATGAAGATGGTGGTGTATTTTGTATTATAGTTCTTATATATTATATGAATTAAATTAATGAGTATGAGTATCACAAGTCACAAACGTAGACATCTTAAAAAGAATGAAGAAGAAAATGGAAGTACTAGCCACAGTTAAGCAGAGAAAGATTGCCTATTTTGTTCACCTACATATACATGACAAATATGATCTGCTGAAAACTACAATAGAGGGAAAACGGGGTAAAGGAAGAAGGAGGATGAACTGGCTCATTAATATCAACAAATGGACGGACATCAAGGACGCAGCCACACGCGCAAGACTGGCCAAGAATAGGATAGACTTTGCAAAGGTGGTCACCAACGCCCGATAGGGTATGGTAGACAAAGAAGAAGAAGACGAGTATAAATTCTTCATAGCATACTTTAGTCTTACCGTGCTACAAATACTCTGATGCCTGACTATGACTAACGTACAGTATTTCCAAATACTCTTAATAAAATTTGCCAAGTACAATTGCAAGCAAACTACTAATAGTATGTATGACATGTACTTACTTCATCATGATATTTGCTGATCAGCTCAGGACACGAAAGAGTATTTTCAGGTTCCCAGGTGTCACTGTCAGCAGAATATCCCTTCCAGCGGATTAAATAATGCAACTTCCCTTTGATCTTCTTGGAGTCAACCACTTTGTCAACCTTCAAACAAAAATAATAATAACAGCTCAGAGGATGATAAACTAAATCACGCGTCTCTTTTTTGTAAGCGAAAGAAGAAAGAGATGCGTACTTCAACTTTAATACAAAATATACTTCATAATAGGCAAATAATTGTCATCAATTATCTTTGATAACTCGACATCGTTCTAATACAATGGTTAGGATCTCCAAGCCCCTGAGCAGTACCTCATATTCCTCTTCTTCTTTTTTGCTGTCCTCTTTCTCAGATTTTCTTTTCTTAGCTTTAGTCTTAGACACCTTTCCTTTTTTACCCAGTTCTTTTTCTTCAGATTCATCTTTGGTCGCGTCAGCTTCAGAGTCAGACAATTTATCATTATGATCTTGATCGGACTGTTGTGTATCAGACCGATCATCATTTATTACCGACCCGTTGGCAGATGAAATACCATCATCGTCCGCACGACTTTTCGACGCTTTACGCATAGTGAATTTCTTGAAATAAACAATTATGACCAAGATTCTATAATTAGTTGGTAAATACTGATGAATAACGGAACTTCCAGCGAAATGCGAAGACGCCGAAAATACACGCCGAGTACGCAGTAGGAGGGAAATGAAACTTGGCTTGGCTTGCTTAACTTTCTTAAATTCGTGTCCAAATTCTAGGTTTTTTGTCCTGAAATGTTTAGAGTCCAAAATACCAAATATAGGACTAATACCAAATATAAGTGATTTTGCCAACTTAAAAACGAGTGATTTCATTTGATCAGAAGAATTCCTTCGTTCGATCTCGAGTCAAACTGCTTTTCTTCACAGTTGACCCGTAATGTTTATGGACTTAAATAATGTGTATCCAAACATACAAGTAGACCGTTTTAGTTTATGCTTCAAGGGTAGTCTACACGGCCTAAAGGAATTTTGGCGCCGACTATAATGTTTAAAAATAATATTTTATCAGATATAGAACAACTATTGTCTTTTCACGTAATACATAAAAAAGGATTTTTTTCTTAGCTTGGGGGAATAAAATAAACATATGTACGTACTTATTAAATATAAGGGCAGCACCGTACAAACAAATGCATTGTTTATGGTTAACCTACAATGTTTTTTTTATTGAACAAATAACAATTATGGGGTCTATACATGTCATGATTTGTCAGCCCCAATTTGTCAGAAACTGACTAAAGCCGCGTCCGCTGCGCCGTGTTTTTGTTGTTTGCAAACATCAAATGCTACGTTTACACTATGCCAAAGTGAGCAGGGAAGTGGGCTCGCGCTACCCACTTTTCATGGCGCTGCCACGGCCCTACGCTCCCTTTTTTGGCGGTTTTTGTGGCGGAAGTCAAAGGACTGGCAGCGGCAGCGCGAGTGAGTGTTTACATACTGTCGTCACTCTCATTCCGTCGTCAACCGTCACCGCGTTATCAACGTTTGTGTAGCCGTGCTAGTTAGTGTACAAATGTGATCAACTGATCATGTTGTTATCAGTGTTCTGTTGCGATGGATGTTTAGCATCCACAGTCTCCTGGTACGACGACGGCGTTTTCGCCGTCGAATACTTTTCATAACATTAAAATAGTTAGAAAAACTCAGAGGAGGCAAAGCGCAGCAGGTATGAGTAAGGCGTCCTCCATTCCACAATAATCTAAATCTAGCTGACGTCTGTCATCCTCCACTGCCCGAGGCCCAACACAAAATATAAGCAAAATTAACACAGCTGAATCAGACAATCAAAAAAGTATATCGTACCAAATTTTGAAAAATTACGATGATCTAGATTTTACAGCAGGCTCCCTTAACTTTTTCTACACCAACATCCGAAGTCTCGTACGACACGGGAAACTAGACGAACTAAAATGCATCATTAAATTAATAAGTATACAATTCCACTTGATATTACTCACTGAAACGTGGATCAAATCGGAGGAAGAAGCCAGTTATCTAAACATTCCTAATTATTTTCACTATTATAACTACAGAACAGATAAAAGGGGAGGTGGTGTGTCTATTTATATACACAAAAATCTGAAACATAGTCTAGTTGGAGGAAAATATGTAAACGGCAATAACTACCTATGGATACACACTGATAAACTAGACCTAAATATTGGGTTAGTCTACAAACCTGGTGACACGAATATCAACACATTTTTAGAAGATTTCGAAAAACAAATCCCACAAAGAAAACCATGTATTGTTTTTGGCGATTTTAATATAAATTTATTAAAAGAAGAAACTAATTCTAAGATGTACACGACGATGCTCAAAGAAAATGGCTATAATATCGTTAATCAATTAAATGAACAATACTCAACACGTTCAACGTCTACAACGAAAAGTATCTTAGACCACGTATTAACAAACATGAGCGACAAAAATATTCATTTAGCTTTGGCTGACTCTTCGTTGTCGGATCATAAACAAATGTTTATTCAAATAAAAAAATGTAAAATACAAACTCTTCTCAAAGCACAATATGAGGCTATCAATTTTGAAGAACTACGCAAACTAGCACAACATGGATTTGGTATGACTGGTGATCCAGATTTCAAGCAATTATACGATTCTGTAAAATACATGTTAAAATGTAGTACGATAACGAAGACCAAAATTATGAACCCTCCAAAGCAGGATTGGATAAATAAAGACATCATAAGAAAGATTAATAGAAGGAATGAATTGTGGCAGCAACTAAAAAACAACCCAGATAACGACGAACTATTATCAAGGTTCAAGAAGGAAAGAAACGAGACTACGGTTCTAACAAACAAAACAAAAAACAAATATTATTATGACTCTTTTCTAAAAAGCAAGAACGACCCGAAACAGATGTGGAGTCTTATTACATCGTTGTCGAACAATAAAAGAAAAACTGAGAGTACTCCTTCAAAACTAATGACTACAACCGGTACAACCACGGATGGAAAGGATATATGCGAACGATTCAACGAATTCTTCGCTACAATTGGTCCACACCTGGCTAATGAAATCCCACTTCGTTATCATCACAACATAGATACGCCTGGAACCCACAACAACATACAAGGCGATGGAAACGAACTGTCAAATTTTACATCATGCAGCGAAGAAGAAGTATCAAAAATTATCGAAAATCTGGATCCCAAATGTAGTGCTGGTATAGACAAAATCACAACAAAATCGATTCAATGTATGAATCAATATTTAGTGCCAAATCTAACAGAATGTATTAATTACAGTTTGAGGACTGGTTCTTTCCCGGACTCGCTTAAAGTGGCAAAAGTGACACCAATTTTTAAATCTGGTTGCAAAACGGACCCGGGAAATTACCGGCCAGTCTCCGTGTTGCCAATATTTTCAAAAATTTTTGAAAAGATTATTTACTGCCGGCTTTTCAACTATCTTACACAAATTGATTTCCTTTTTAATAAACAATACGGTTTTCGCCCAGAATCCGGTACACTATCCGCAACGATTGACTTAGTCAGTATGATAAAATCAAACATAGATAATAAAAAAATAACTCTCGGTATCTTTATCGATCTAAAAAAGGCGTTCGATACTGTAAGTCATGCACTCTTACTATCAAAACTAATGAGTATAGGAATTTCGGGCGCAGCATATGCAATTTTAGAATCATACTTAAAAAATCGTTTTCAGATTGTCAAGATAGGCAATGAACAAAGTTCTCCTCAACGGATTACCTATGGCGTTCCTCAGGGCTCCATACTTGGCCCACTTCTATTTTTAATATATATCAACAGTATTAACCAAGTATCATTAAGAGGAGAACTTAGTGTGTATGCAGATGACACTTGCGTATTTTATTTTGGGCAATCGATAGATGAAATAAAAAAAAAAGCGCAAAATGATCTCAATCAACTACACGAATGGTTTCAAAATAATCTACTCACAATAAATGTAGCAAAAACCAGTTATGTTATATTTAAGGCCAAAAATAAGAAAATAAATGATGAAACTCCACTTACAATTAACTCAATAAAAATAAAAAAAACATCTGAAGAAAAATATTTGGGACTAATACTAGACAGCGAACTATCATGGAAGCCACACATAAACAGAATAAAATCCAAACTATCATCACTTCGAGGGTGTCTTTTTAATATTGTACACTGTTTCCCTCGCAAAGTGTTATACACAATTTATAATTCGTTAGTAAAATCACATCTGAACTATCTCGTAGAGATATGGGGTAGCGCCAATAAATCCACACTTAAAAGTCTACAGATTGCCCAAAATAAAATCATAAAAACACTTTTTCGTTACGACTTTCTCACACCCAGCGTTAAAATTTATTCAGAAACTAAAATTATGAATCTTAACCAGTTATACTTTAACAATACTTGCCTCCTAATAAGAAAAATACTCGGAAAAAAAATCCATTCACAAATATCTTTTAAAACTAAAACAGAGGCAGGATTACGTCCTCTACGTAATGCCAACAATCTATGTCTCCAGCCAGCGCGTACTAAATTTGGACAAAAAAGCATAGAATATGAAGGGGCAAAGTTCTATAACAAAATACCTAAACACATCAAAGATTGTAAAAAAATTTATATGTTTAAACGGAAATTAAAAGACTTCGTTATTAAAAATATCTAAATCCGGCCCTGTCAGTGACAAGTCGTAAACAAAGAAGTATCGTGTTACTATTCAACTAATCCCCGTATAATTATTTTCGACCTAATATGCATTGCATTAAGGCATAAAATGTAATCGAATCCAATGTTATAAGTGAACTGTTTTCTGACTGTATTCAACTAATCCCTCCCTACCCTCAGTGTGCGAATTATTCGCGCAATTTTGTATTATTTGTATTACACTTTCTTACTTCTAGGAACAAAATTTGTTCAACAAATACCTTTGTTAATATTTTGTATTAGATACTATTACAGGCTATTATAATTTAAACTGGATAGCGTATTTCGATTTAGTGAATATTTTAATAGATTTTATAAATTTTGTTACATAACTACCTACCTATTGTGTGTACTACTGTAATTTATAATCTATTTTGTGTAATATGCTTAGAGTGTTAAGCACCTTGTGGTGCTTACCTACCGATAAAGTTTAGTAAAATTAGTTTAAGTTTTCTCATAAGTGAAATGTATAATTTCTTAGAGAAAAATAAAGTTCTTTAAACCTAAATAAGTATGGAGTGGCAATGTAAACGCTCACTGCCCTTCACAGAAGTATTATTACTAATTTAAACCCTAATTTATACTTTTCTAAAACAGCGATACTTGATACAACCATAACCGATCACCACATGACATTTTTTAATATATACTCAAAATCAAAAACTACGCCATATCTAGTTACTAGAACTGTCACAGGCTATTTAAATGCGCTAAACTTATTTAAGAAAAATGACCTCAGTGAGTAGTATACAATTAATGACCCTAACATTCTAACAAATAAACTACTTTATTACATTCAAAATTCAATTGTAACCTGTTCTAAAGTAGTGAAAATCCCTTGCAGTATGTCGCGACGATCGCGAATCCGTCAAGACCGTGTCGTGTAGCGACACCTTTATAATAATCTGTACATAATTTATGATAAAAGAAGACTCAATGCAACCAAACGCTTCCGTATCCTGTTGTTGATTCTAAAAGCGATGACTCTATTTAGTTTATGGTAAGAGATCTTTTACGTTATTTTGTTGAGCCATTTTGAAATGCATTGTTTTAATAATATATGTTCATCTTGGAACATATAGTTTTTGTTCAGTTATTAGTCAGTGTGTGGTTCCTGCTCTGATGGGAGGAACTTTGAATTAAGAGCTAAGTATACTATTGAGTACATGAATATTTCTTATTCTTGCTTGCAATCTTTGAAACTTACTTTGTGCTAATCATATTTGGTTTAACAATTTGTATATCTATTCTGAACTTGCGGATGTCATAACGGTGACAGTCCATCTATCTTAGGATGCTCGCTTTCTAGGAGTAGTCCAACTCTTGAGGATGTCACAAAGTTGACGGTCCATCATCTGACATCTGTCATCCCAGTACAATTCATTCCATGACAAAACATGACCCCCTCCCCCGCAGACGAACGCGGGGAATGTTTTCCGTCCGTGACGGAAAACATGTTTTTATGTTTGTAAACAAAAAACATGTTGGCCACTCCCCTTTTCTGTTCGAAAAACATGTTAGATGTTTCCAAACACCGAAAACACGGCGCAACGGACGCGGCTTTACGGTTCCGTGGAGTGCACCTAATAATTTTGCCCCAGAGACTAATCGTACGAAACTACCATATTTGGATATTGATAATAAGTGGATAAAAGAATGATTATAGATATTATTCATAAATAGTTATAATTTGATATAACTATTTATGAAGAATATATAATCACGCCAGCCCAACGGGATCATTCGGACGGCACTTTAAAACTCTCAGGCTAAGATAATATGGCTATTAACTACAGCTGAACTAATACAAGACATAAACTTACCACAATGAGGCACTAAAAACAATTATTATAATAAATTTACCAGGAGAGATATCCAAACCGTTCTATCCCTATTAGCACTCCACAGAGCCATTGCGACTTTGGTTGGAATGAACGATGTATTGTTTGTCACTTTTCTTTTGATATCTGACATCTGTCATCCCAGTTCAATTAATTCCATGACAAAACATGACCCCCTCCCCCGCAGATCCTCCCTTCCGTGATGGAAAACATGTTTCTATGTTTGTAATCAAAAAACATGTTGGCCCTTTTCTGTTCGAAAAACATGTAAGATGTTTGCAAACACCGAAAATACGGCGCAGCGGACGCGGCTTTATCCGTCACGGATGGAAAACATTCCCCGCGTTCGTCTGTGGGGGAGGGGTTCATGTTTTGTCATCTGTCATCCCAGTACAATTCATGATCCCTGTCGCGAACGCCCTCTCGTTATATAGGAATGTAACCGGTACAAAAACAGTTAGACTGCACAAAGTTAGAGAGCGCCGCGAAAGGGTTTATATATGGACATAGGAAGGATAATTTGAATCCTACCTTAAATCATCCCTGCAGTCCACGGATATCTGCTTTGCTTTTCTAGACGATGACGCTCGCGGCACACGCACGGTGACGCTCGCGTCTACCATCTGTGGTTATAAAGATAACCATGACACACCCGTCAAGTAGGCCTTAGAAACTTAGCACATATAAGTTCTACCTACTTAACAACTGGAGTTGTTCCACTTCTTCTCCTAAATATACTAATCGTTGTTCCTTCACTAGGGTTAGCCACATAAGGTGTGTACACTATATTACTGTATCTAGTTCTCGCCCTTCGACCGAGAAACTATGGAGGGACCTCCCCTATATACTGTCATCATGACTAAGGCATACTATCTATCAGAAGTAACTATGTTCTCAGGCTACTGGTTGCATGTGCTCGCGATGGTTATAATTATCATTAAGTAACACAGGATTCAGGAAATAGTTCTAGTATAAAACATCTAGAATATGTAGATCGTGGAATACAATTATAGCAGAACAAATTAATCATCATAGAACAAATATAGTACTAAGAAACTAAGACACTTAGCTTTCAGAGACCAGCTGCGTAGCCCCCGGCTCCTTGGCGAGAACCCCGCAGACCACCTCGTCACTCGCCGCCGCTCCATGATAAAATGAGGCTTTTTCCACAGAACAAACGATTAAATGCTCCAAAACTCCCACTTTAGTCTACCCACAGTCACAACTATATCATAACATTGCCAGTGCAAATAATCTCTTAAGGCGTCACTACACGTTCCGACCACGAGTTAAAGTCTTCGCGATATCAACTGCCAGATGTCGCGACACTCCCCACTCCAAAAGAAGTGAAGTCATCTCGAAGTGGTTGGCCGCAACACTGGAAAGCCAAAAGAAGCGACGTCACAGGACGTCATCCTTTAAAACGCTCCTGACGACCATTAGACACAAGACAAGGCAAACAACTTCCCAAGTTGGCACAGTTGTGCTCAGATCTAGAACACTCATTTCCTATTCCTTGACCTTATTTTTCCCACTCACTACAACGTTTTCTTTCAATTCATTTACTAAGTTACGGATAAAAAACTTAAAACTTGCACGCTTTTAGCTTATTCCGATACTAGCTTATTAGCGTGGGTCTTGCTTATTATGGTAGGTACTGAAACTGAGCCTCTCCTAGGTCTGTAAAAGAAAGCCTCGCAAAAGCACGGGGAGCGCATCAATTAAGCACAGAGATCCAACGTCAAGCACTTAGTAGGACTTTGTTTGACAATCTTACGGCACTGTTCTCCCACGACATGTAAAATATATTCATCTGTATCCCTTTGGATTTGTTATTCAGTTCACAGGCCTTGGAATATATTCTGAACCCCTTTTTCCACTTCTCTCAGGATTCACACAAACCTCCCAACGTCATATTCGTCACATTTTCTTCGTATTTAAATGGCAACGGAGGTGTAAGCACAGACTCCATTATTCCTTAACTCCAATTCTATTCTTATGTTTTCTTATATTATTATATCTTTATCCAAATATATTCAATTGTCTTAGATTTTGTTTGTTCACGTTTTAATCACTATACCGACTGCGCCATTTTCGTAACATATTTCAATTTCAATTTATTTATTCAACGACCAACTTGGGTCAATCATGTTAGTAAATGCTTACAATTAATTACACAATTAGTAACAAGCTCTATAAGTATGGCATTCATATTCAAATTCAATTTATTCATAAAACCGGTTTACATGCCATTTAGTTAAGTAAATATTCCCCCGACAATCAACTATTCCATTTACTTACTTTATCTACTATCGAGAGTTCTTTGCTATCGAGAGTTCTTTACTATCAAGAGTTCTGTACCTACTATCGAGAGGAGCATCATTTTATTCTCTACTATCGAGAGGAGCCTCATCTAGGTCTGTGAAAGAAAGCTCTATAAGTATGGTATTGTCCAGGCAATCCCACTATTTGTCTACTATCGAGAGGAGCATCATCTTACCCGGCCGGACAACTGGTAAACATCACTATGCGGGCAGGGTCCTGAAAAGATGGTGAAGTACACGGAGGCCGAAACCAACCGCACTTCGATAAGCGAGCAGGGTCTCACAACAGAACGTGAGATCACCACAGCCGAAGCCGCAGCACCTCGGTAAGCTTTACTATGCGGGCAGGGTCCCGAAAAGATGGTAAAGTACACGGAGGTCGAAACCAGCCGCACTTCGATAAGCGAGCAGGTTCTCGCAACTGAACGGGAGATCACGGCAGCCGAAGCCGCCGCACCTCGACAAGATGTACCTTGTCAGCCTTATCCAAGATGAGCCCGGCCTCATCCCACCTAAGGTAGACACAAGTAAACATCGCTATGCGTGCAGGGTCCCGAAAAGATGGTGAAGTACACGGAGGCCGAAGCCAGCCGCACTTCGATAAGCGAGCAGGGTCTCGCAACTGAACGGGAGATCACGGCAGCCGCAGCCGTCGCACCTCGATAAGATGTACCATTTCCGCCTTACCTAAGATGAGCTCAGATTCTACTTCCACACATGGATCACGTCAATCACTTGTCTATAGAAACCTTTACTAAGATATATAAGTTTTTGATGTTTCTGTGTAATTGCAGGCCATCATGGCATATTCTCTCTTAACTCATTGTCACAGAATAATCACACTTGGTGCTATCAATAACGTCATCCATATCATAACGAAGCTTCATCTCAAATTATCTCCCTTCGCTACATCAATTACTATTCTCAATTCCCGAAGTCCAAATCAAATTTCATTCATTTTATTTCATTCATTTTGTTGCTATAATATACATACATTATAATTAAGGTGTTCAAATTCAGTACCTCTGAATAAACAGACCAAAAGAAATTAATTTATTACTTAAAGGGAACCAAGGCTATTCGGTGCCTTTCTAGTATTCCCGAAATCCATGCTATGTAGTTTACTTCCACTGACTACATATCTTCTTCTCTAAGTAGGTAAATTTTTCTATTTATTCTCTAACCCCATCTGCAATATCGATCCTTCGAATGTTATTCATCACACATTACTCCCACAATCTTAACACCCTCACTCTCCGATCTCTGGTAATGAAATGACAAGCTCAACATATTCGATAGACCCTCAAATTCAAATTTAAATCATTTATTGCACTAATGTTAGTATACAGTTCTTAAATTATATATTACAGTTCTACATGAACCCTGTAAGGGCACAGCAATGAAATAAACAATAATTAAAATAATAATAATAATAACCGTCACATAATTTTAACACCTCTTACGCGAACTTAAGAAATATAAAAAATTTGCGACAAAATATTAAAGATATTAAACAATACTATTAAAAGTTAATATTTCACATCATATAAATTTAATTAAAAAACAAAAATTCAAATTTAAGTTAAGAATGTCACAATAATCAATTAATAATAATTCATAATATCAATCCGTTACAATGACCTACAATTTAGTCCACTCCTCAAACTGATCATTAAAAAAATCGTCTAATGTATAATAAGCGTTCTGCATGAGGTATAATTTTATTGTATTTTTAAATATTTTGCAATTTTCAATGTCTTTAATAGTATTGGGGATTTTATTATAAATTTTTATTGACATGCCATAAGGGCTTGAATGGATCATTTCTAGCGCTGAATTAGGCGTAGCTAGTTTTTTTCTGGGTCGTAAGTTTTGAGGGCGGGAATATTGCGGGAAAAGATTGTAATTATTTTTGACAAATAAACATACTTCTAAAATATACATAGACACTAAAGTCAGAATTTTTAACTTTTTAAAATGTGGTTTACAGCTTACCATGGGATCTATATTAACAAGTATTCTAATGCAACGCTTCTGTAATCTAAAGAGATGAATAATATTCGTACTATTACCCCACAACACAATACCGTATTGTAGCCAGGCGTGTGCGTAAGCGTAGTAAGCGCTCGTTTCTATTTTCATGTCCGTGCATTTTTTCAGATTATACAGTGCATAAGTGAAGCTGCTTAATTTATTCTTTATTTTATTTATGTGATCTTTCCAGTTTAGTGCCGAGTCAATGCTAATACCTAAAAATGTAGTTGATGTGACTGATTCTAATTTCGTGTTAAGGTAAGAGTAGCTAATATGTATTGCCCGTTTTTGATATGGCTTGAACTGTATCAGTTTAGTTTTTTCAAAATTTACTTGTAAGTTATTTTCATTTAGCCAGGTAACAATTTCCGTCAGAATGGAGTTTAATTGATAGTTTAGATTAAATTCATCCTGGCACGGTATAACAAAAGAGATATCGTCGGCAAATAGTGTACATGGGCAATTAATTATTTTAGGCAAATCATTTATAAAAATTAAAAAAAGGATACATCCCAGGACACTTCCTTGGGGAATTGATTGTTCTACTTTAGCTATTCGTGATCGGACGTTGTGTATCTCTCCGGTGATATAGTTTGAGTGTTCTATTTCAACGCACTGTACACGATTTGCAAGGTATGAGGAGAACCAATCGTGAGCATTTCCCCGTACACCAATAGATTTAAAATTTTCCAGTAATATACTGTATTGTACCCGATCGTAGGCTTTGCTCATATCTAGTAGGCAACTATGGCATATTTTTTTTTCATTAATAATATTCAGAACTTCGCGGATAAACTTATACACTGCCAGTGTTGTAGATCTTTTTTCTCTGAAGCCATATTGGTAGTCACTGAAAATTTTATATTTTTCGCAGAAGGAATATAGGCGTTTGGACATGGCAGTTTCGAATATTTTAGAAAAGGTAGATAAAAGCGCTATTGGCCTATAATTGTTGCAATCTTTTTTATTGCCTTTTTTTATGTACAGGTTTAATAACCGATATTTTTAATGCGTCCGGAACTGTACCTTCCGCGAACGATTGGTTTATGAGGTAGGCTAGGCCTGCTAATTCATCTGCACATTTTCTGATTAAATAGTGGGGCATTTCATCGTAACCATAACTATACTTGTTTTTTAAGTTTTTAATAATGTTTTTTACTTCGTGTTCTGATACTGGTGGTAGGTATAATGAGTTCTCTATCGATGGGTGGGCTGCTGATCGCCTTGATGCTGGAATCTTTTGACTCCCGACTGTCGAAAAAAAATTGTTAAATGTATTTGCAATTATTGATGGATCTTCCGTGATTTTATTTTCTATATTAAGCTTTATGTTATTTCTGTTTTTTATGCTTAGTTTATTTGTTTCGCGTTTTACTATATGCCACATTGATTTTACAATATTATCAGAGTTTTTGATATTATTTATATTTTGAAGTCTTTTTGAGGCAAGCACAGTTCGTTTTAATGTTTTTTCGTATTGTTTGTAATGCATATCTAAAATGGGGTTTTTATTTTGAGATAGAAATATTTTAAGTGACCTTTTGTGCATACACGATTTTCTAATACCCTTGGTCAACCAGGTTTTCTTGTTTTTATTTTTTATTTTTGTTTTTGGTATGCATATATTTAATATAGTGTCGAGAGTATCGTGAAATTTATTATAGTTATCAATTATCATTTACTTTGTTGTCTAAGTAAAGGATGTTGTTAAAATTTATTTTATTTAACTCTGATTTAAAACGTTGGCAATTTTTTTCATTATACACTCTTTTTTTTACTTTCCATATGCTGCGTGAGTCCAGTTTGATGGAGGGGATGTTTATGAGTATTCCTTTATGATCTGAGAGTCCATAATCGTACACTTGAATTGCGAAATTATGTCTATGAAAGTTTTTAAATATTAGATCTATACATGTAGCGCTAGTGTCCGTTACCCTAGTGGGTTCTTTAACGGTTTGGTGGAAGTTAAAACTTTTCATTAGATTTAAAAGCGTTGATGAACATGTTGAGTGTTTTAAGACATTGACATTGAAGTCTCCTCCAATCATAATATCCTTTTTACTGTATTTATGTTGAAGATGCAGCATAAGATTATTTAATAAATTAAAGAACTGGTCTGGCTGCCTTGTACTGTTAGGCCAGTACATATTAATTAAAACTAGATTTATTTTGCTTATTTCTACTGCACTAACTTCAAGTAAAGTCTCTATTGACATGTTCTCAATGTCGTTACATTCTGTATAATCTATTCCCTGCTTTAGTAGTATGCACACTCCCCCACCTGCATTGTTTGGCCGACAGTAGGATGATGCTAGGGTATATCCTTCAACCTTAAGAAGTTCAATTTTGGAAGTTGTTATCCACGTTTCAGAGAGGCAAAGTGCGTGTATGTTTTGGTTTTCATCTGTTACTGATTCTAATAGGTGGCTTTTGTTCTTCATGCTTCGAATATTTTGATATAATGCCTTAAAGTTATCGACGAAAAAAATCAGTTGTCTTTCCTTCCTCCCCAACCAAAAGAAAAACTGTATTTTCCGACGATAACTAAAACAGGTTAGGATGGTTATAACAGCTATCGATCTCATTCCTGTCAAACTTATAGACACCAACAAATTTGAGCGGTAGGTATCTATCGAACCTTCATCCTTCAGTTTCTATCTATCGTTACCAAAGACTTAGATACCTTGATCAGTTGAGTTACACCCCCTGAAAAAATCATGTAATAAGACACGACCTGTAACAATTTCAAGAAACTATTAAACTATGTACCTTCAGCATTGCTTATTCTTTAACGACGGAAGTTGTCTTGTCTACCCTGAAACAATACTATCCTTCCATCACTCCGTCTAGTACAACAGACGACCAGTATTCCCACGTATTTCTTTTTAGATTAGATCAGAGGTTATTCGAACGAAAGGACGACTATCCGATTCTTTCGAAGCTTTTGCAAATGTTTAACAACCTTAACTTCCTCATACCCCGACATACCAATACTTCAACTCTTACTAGATACGTTACGATATACTGATACGTCAACTTGAATTCGAATTTAAAAACCACCTTCTAATTACTCATTAGCTTTCGAACAAGTCACTGGCTCCTCCTTCTCACTACTAATACCCGGTACCACATTATCAATAATTCAATACATATCTCATAAAACAGCATGTCACCAGTTAATTAGTAGCGTAAGCGTAACTAGGATGTAGACTTATCTCCTACACTCCAAATGTCAAATGATTAACTAAATCGGCTATGTTTCTCTAACGTTCTAAATAAGAATCCATGAGTATTGACTTCGTATGTATAGCTAAAACGAACAAGCAATGATACTCCCGAGCACCTAATCCAACAACTAACGAATTTCACTTCGTACAGAAATCAAACTGCAACGCGCTACGACGTACTTTCTAGTACGACTAGTTACTTTCGCAGGTCCTGTAGGAATCACATCCTGGAAAGAAATGTTCTAGCATTTCACAAAAACAGTATGTAGTTACCTATGCGGTCATATCTCGTACCACTGCTGTTACAAACATTGTTGAAGGAAACAATCGATTCTAAACTTCAAGATAATCCTCTCAAACTGAACTTTAACCCCGAGATCCTCGTACTTATTTAAGCCAACTTTCTTACCGTTAACTATCTAAAAGTAATTCGCTGCATCTCTCACAAATTAACGGCTTCCAGTGACGACTTTCTATATCCTTTCCAACACTTAACTCGACTCACTTTGTAGAAATATTTCGTCTCATCGCCACAACTCTTCTCAACTACCCTCTTTTCTTTTGTTATTATATAATTAGAAGTACTTCCACCAAATATCTGAATGCAATGCAAGCACAATTCCTTGATACTCATTAAAATATGGTATCCGACATAATATAGAACAGCTTTTCAATCTTTCGCCTTTATATCATATTAGACTGAAAAAATCTGTGATGCAATATGATACGCAAATTTATGATGGAAACAGTTAATCCGTTGATTTTCCGTCTTATTTTTATACGGTAACTGTTTTTTAGCTTCTATAAACTGTACATGTTTTCAAAATGTTTAAAATAGCAACGTCCCAACATATTTTATTGAAAACATGGAAGAACTTTAAAAGGAATCTTTATTACAACATTGAAGCACTGATCGAGAAGCAACCAGCCGGGGCCTTCGGCTGAATTGACATCACCATTAGTGTTCCATAGAAGCTCTAATTTAATGTATAATTATTCAACTGGTATTGGATGTAATACATTCTATACCATTGTGGCGTCACTCCTATCAAATCTGACGAGTTCTGCATCGCACTATCGAAGTTTCTTAAATCAGTTGCATAAATATAACATCCAAACAACTCTCATCGGACTTCGGTCCCTGAGAGATCTCTCTATTGTCGTATCTTCTACATTGGTGACTCCGACAATGGACATAAGCGCAAATCTGAAGATCCTGACTGACGCCCGACTCTTCTCAGCAAGCCAGACTCTCTCTCTCTCTCTCCGCTCGCCACCCTGGCTCTGAGCGCTCGCTCGCCACGCTGGCTCTGAGCACTGGCAAGCTGCACTCTACTTTTCATACATCCTTGACCCCTCCGTCTCAAAGGGGGGCTGATGTGGCGTCACTCCTATCAAATCTGACGAGTTCTGCATCGCACTATCGAAGTTTCTTAAATCAGTTGCATAAATATAACATCCAAACAACTCTCATCGGATTTCGGTCCCTGAGAGATCTCTCTATTGTCGTATATACTACACCATGTATAATTTAGCTAAAATTTACATTATTCTCAAACAAGTGTAAAATTGGGACAAATACTGCTGTTTGCGTGTTTCAATCAATCAAGAAATTGTATGTGCATCGAGAAATAATTTAAGTATGCTACACCATACTCCACCACAACACGAAATCGCTAAACCAAGGGTTAAGATAAAACTGCCTGAAACAAACTGGCTAATCCGACTGCCTACCAGCTCAACATAACCGATAGGCACGGATTCAAATATCCCAGCACCATTCACCATGTCGCGAACGCCCTCTCGTTATATAGGAATGTAACCGGTACAAAAACAGTTAGACTGCGCAAAGTTAGAGGGCGCCGCGAAAGGGTTTATATGTGGACATAGGAAGGATAATTTGAATCCTACCTTAAATCATCCCTGCAGTCCACGGATATCTGCTTCGCTTTTCTAGACGATGACGCTCGCGGCACACGCACGGTGACGCTCGCGTCTACCATCTGTGGTTATAAAGATAACACATATAAGTTATACCTACTTAACAACTGGAGTTGTTCCATTTCTTCTCCTAAATACAACGTGTCCCAAAACTCAACGATAAGCCGGCACCAGAGGATGGAGCTACTTATGATTAGTCGAGAAAAAATAAGGAAAAAAATATATCTCAATTATTATAGAAATTACAGAAAAAAAATGAAATTCATCGAAAATCGACATCCCTAATGGTATTTTTAACGACCATGTCTACAAATATTCAAATATTACTGTTTTTTTTTTGTTTTTGGAAACTTAAGTAGCCCTGCTATCTAACACAGTTCTTAAAAATACCATAATACATGTAGTTTTTACGCAAAAAATAATCAATATCGATTTTGTCCCTACAATTTTGAAAGATTTTTTCTTACAGTCCACTTTCAATCATCATGGTGTAAAAAAATTGTATTGACACCACAATGGCAATTATTTTCAAAAGTTGACGCAACTAACCAAGATTCTAAAATGGTATAATACTTTAGGAAACCTAGTCACAAAAAAAAACAACGAATTTTTAAACAAGAATCGACATTATTTAATGTTGGCGGTAATCACTTTTACTGTACCCAAAAAAGGATTTTTGTTGTTGAAAAATGTTGAATAAATGCAAAGAAATGGTACAATTTTTTTTAATTTTTTTAAATTCATTTACTACATTATTAATACTACAGTAAATGTTCAAATTGCCTGCCACCGGCATTAATACAGACATGACATCGCCTTAGAAATGATCGTTTTATCCGTCGTGCATATCTTCTACCATTGATATGATCCGCAGCTTGTGTGATTTTTTGGCGAAGCTCGTCCAATGTTGCTATGGGTTTTGAGTAGACTTTGTCTTTAAGACAGCCCCAGTAGAAGAAGTCCAGGGGGTTCAGGTCGGGCGAACGGGGTGGCCACAAGATAGGACCAAGTCGCCCGATCCAACGCCCTGGATACTCTTGGTTTAAGTATTCTCGCACTGCACGGGCATAGTGAGCTGGGCAACCATCATTTTGAAACCACATGTTTTGTAAATCACGTAAAGGCACGTCTTCTAATAATTCAGGCAAGTCGTTTTGTAAAAAGTTCAAATAGCCATCACCATTAAGGTTTCCTTGTAACTACGACTTGCCTGAATTATTAGAAGACATGCCTTTACGTGATTTACAAAACATGTGGTTTCAAAATGATGGTTGCCCAGCTCACTATGCCCGTGCAGTGCGAGAATACATAAACCAAGAGTATCCAGGGCGTTGGATCGGGCGACTTGGTCCTATCTTGTGGCCACCCCGTTCGCCCGACCTGAACCCCCTGGACTTCTTCTACTGGGGCTGTCTTAAAGACAAAGTCTACTCAAAACCCATAGCAACATTGGACGAGCTTCGCCAAAAAATCACACAAGCTGCGGATCATATCAATGGTAGAAGATATGCACGACGGATAAAACGATCATTTCTAAGGCGATGTCATGTCTGTATTAATGCCGGTGGCAGGCAATTTGAACATTTACTGTAGTATTAATAATGTAGTAAATGAATTAAAAAAAATTAAAAAAAATTGTACCATTTCTTTGCATTTATTCAACATTTTTCAACAACAAAAATCCTTTTTTGGGTACAGTAAAAGTGATTACCGCCAACATTAAATAATGTCGATTCTTGTTTAAAAATTCGTTGTTTTTTTTTGTGACTAGGTTTCCTAAAGTATTATACCATTTTGGAATCTTGGTTAGTTGCGTCAACTTTTGAAAATAATTGCCATTGTGGTGTCAATACAATTTTTTTACACCATGATGATTGAAAGTGGACTGTAAGAAAAAATCTTTCAAAATTGTAGGGACAAAATCGATTTTGATTATTTTTTGTGTAAAAACTACATGTATTATGGTATTTTTAAGAACTGTGTTAGATAGCAGGGCTACTTAAGTTTCCAAAAACAAAAAAAAAAAACAGTAATATTTGAATATTTGTAGACATGGTCGTTAAAAATACCATTAGGGATGTCGATTTTCGATGAATTTCATTTTTTTTCTGTTATTTCTAAAATAATTGAGATATATTTTTTTCCTTATTTTTTCTCGACTAATCATAAGTAGCTCCATTCTCTGGTGCCGGCTTATCGTTGAGTTTTGGGACACGTTGTATACTAATCGTTGTTCCTTCACTAGGGTTAGCCACATAAGGTGTGTACACTATATTACTGTATCTAGTTCTCGCCCTTCGACCGAGAAACTATGGAGGTACCTCCCCTATATACTGTCATCATGACTAAGGCATACTATCTATCAGAAGTAACTATGTTCTCAGGCTACTGGTAGCATGTTATCGCGATGGTTATAATTATCATTAAGTAACACAGGATTAAGGAAATAGTTCTAGTATAAAACATCTAGAATATGTAGATCGTGGAAAACAATTATAGCAGAACAAATTAATCATCATAGAACAAATATAGTACTAAGAAACTAAGACACTTAGCTTTCAGAGACCAGCTGCGTAGCCCCCGGCTCCTTGGCGAGAACCCCGCAGACCACCTCGTCACTCGCCGCCGCTCCATGATAAAATGAGGCTTTTTCCACGGAACAAACGATTAAATGCTCCAAAACTCCCACTTTAGTCTACCCACAGTCACAACTATATCATAACCTTGCCAGTGCAAATAATCTCTTAAGGCGTCACTACACGTTCCGACCACGAGTTAAAGTCTTCGTGATATCAACTGCCAGATGTCGCGACAATCCCCTCCCCCGCAGACGAACGCGGGGAATGTTTTCCATCCGTGACGGAAAACATGTTTCTATGTTTGTAAACAAAAACATGTTGACCACTCCCCTTTTCTGTTCGAAAAACATGTTAGATATTTGCAAACACCGAAAACACGGCGCAGCGGACCTTTGAGTAGATAAATACATGGAGAGGCCCTATTCTACTATAGATACATTTATGTTATGCAAATATACATGAAATCTACATAGAAGGTCAAAAACACAACTTATCTCTTTCTTTCCAAGTTTCGATAGCGTCTGGTGAAAGAGATAGCATGATATTACGTTGCTCTTACTTCCGATACTAGAAACAGACATTACAGCCGCGTGCCATGCGCCATTTTATGCGCCAAATGTCTTTGTAGTACATGCGCTGTCAAGTGGTAAACAACTCAGAGTTAAAATCGTAATTTTCCGTATTAAAATAGTTTTTTTGGACTTGGTTTTGTGTAGTGAACACATATAGATGTGAACGCAAAATGCCTGCGTGCTCAACAAAGCAATGTGGTGCACGGAAATCAAGAAATCAACCGAATTTGACCATTCATAGGTTAGTAGCCGTTTTTCTTTGTTAACTGCCAGTAAATCGCACTATCCGCCAAATTATAGTCAGTTTTGAAATGGATTTATCGTTCCCAACAAGAAAATACACGTTTCGCTATATTTACAGCAGTATTATTAGCATTTAAATCATACATCTTATTTTGACTAGTGCTACGCTCTGATATCGACAACTTGCTATTAAATTAAATGACTATGTGAGTAATTTTATGTTTCAGATTTCCGAAAAGTGAATTTTTGCGTGGGAAATGGCTTGATGTCATCGGCATCGAAAATATAAATCCTCGACATGTACAAAAATACATCTGTTCATTACATTTTGAGGAATCGCAATTCAACAAAACTCAATCCGTTGACAGGAAGAAGGTGAAATTTCAATTACTAAATTTGACCCAAGAAACAAGAATAAATAATAAAAACAAACGTGGTGAGCTAAATAAAAGCTTGTAAAAATACCATTGTTTTATTCACTTCTGCACCATTCATATAGTAATCATAGTATACACAGTGGGCTGGGCCTGAATAACCCGACAGATTTTAATTGTATTTCTGACCATATTGGAAGGGTCCACGAAAAGACCATGTCTACTCAATTTTTTTTTCAAAATGAGTTTCTAATGTCAAAATGCTGAGCTCGTTATGAAAACTTGACATTAAAACCTCAATTTGAAAAAAAAGTGACCACCTGTTCTTACCGTGTCATTCACACTATAGCTGCAGCTGCGACCTTATCGGTTGTACCAATAAAATGCAATGTTGGTAAAACACTTCACAAATAATCTGGTTACGGTAACAGAGTAGTGTACTTGCATATTATTATTCGTCTCGGTCAGTTTCAATTACAGAGAAAACTCAAATATTGATGTCGATATTTTTCAAAGTCCAAGTTGATATCGATAATTGTCTCTAATCGATGACAACCCTACAGCCACGAATTGACAGGCCGCCATATTAAGCGCCAGGATTAGGTATACACGCTCATTTCGTAGGTATTTCGTGTCCATATAGTTTAATTAGTCTGAGCAGCGGACGCGGCTTTACATCTGTACGACACACCCAATTCTGACTTCGACATGTTGTACTGACAACTTGTAGTGAAATCATATAATTTGTAGACCCCATTACAAACTAACCTACAATTAGATTGACTACTTGTACTTTGCTTTGACAATGAGTGACAGTCGGAGATGAGAGTGGAATTAAATAAAGTTTACAAGAAATCTAAACCATGACTAGTAGAAGTAATACTTATAAAAATACCCGAATGAATTTTAATACTCAAAATGAATCTTTTGAAAATAAAGGTAAACCTACTCGAGAAGCATCGTCTGTTTTGGAAGTTCTCGTCCTAATGATAGTGCACATTTGTAAGAAGATACTGTTCTTCGACACCAATTTAAAAATAGCAGTTTATTTAGGAGCTCTTTTCTTGCTTTCTCTTATGGCGGACGGGCTAACGTTTCCGAAAACATATTTCTCAAGGAGTGATAATGTGTTCAATCAATATTTTGTAAAAATTGGATGGTTTTGGACACTATTTATGACGGTGCCTTACGTTTTATTGACATCCTTTACCACTTGTTGTGGAAATAGAAGGCTCATAGCCACGGCACACTTATCGAGATTGGCGATTGCTACATTCTTTTGGTACACATGGACAATGGTTTTTAATGTTATTGAAACTAAGTATGGACGTTGTAATATGAAGAACATAGACAACAAAGTATTGTGTTTAAAAAATGGGGGCTTTTGGAATGGCTTTGATATATCCGGACATTGTTTTATTCTCATCTATTCAAGTTTAGTAATGATTGAAGAGGCCAGAGCTATAAATGGATGGGAAAGAATAAAAGATTACATCAGAGATGAAAATTACGCTAGAAGTGTAGAGGATAAATCAGTGAGCATGAATCCTCTAAGGAAAATTTCTGCTGAAGACTTGAAAGTTGTACAGACTTCATATGAAAAGTGTACACCATATGTGAGAGGATTTTTAATTGCTACTGCCCTGCTCCAAATCTTGTGGGATATAATGCTTGTGTCTACAGTTCTTTATTATCATATAATGGTGGAGAAATTCATCAGTGGTGTTATAGCCATATTCACATGGTTTGTGACCTATAGAGTTTGGTATACAATACCAAATATTTTTCCTAATTTACCAGGAGAAGGCACATTCAAATACAACAAAACAAAATTGACCTCTACTCCAACATTCAGAAAAAGAAGCACAACAAATGGGAAACATTTCATGGGAATGCCTATTCACAAGGGTCAGGATACCACAGAGACTGCTTCGGAGGACAAAAGATAATCTAAGGGAGACAAGCTAATCATGAGGTGACCAGGCAAATGCATTACTTAATTTTTATCAGGAGTAGTTAGTATGGTTGTAGCATTATAAGGGGATTAAATCTATTGCAAGGGTACCTGGATACATGTTAAAACCTTGATATTAGTAAGGGTAACTGGGTGGGTAGGCTAGATGAAAATAATATTTACTACAAGGAATTCAAAATTTGCACAATTTTTACATTAATTCAAAAAAAGTTGTTCTTTCACTACTATTTATTGTTTTTAAATAAATTATTTAAGAAATAAAGTTCTTAACAAACTACTAATACTGTTTTTTTTTAAATTGAATATACATTTTTACTGATATTTTTTTTTAATGAAGAATCTTTCTGAAAACATATAATACTGCAATGACAATGCCAAGTGAAGCTGCCCCAGCGGCACCAACATATGCAGCGGGTTGGGAAGTAATTATCATCTTTATTTGGTAAGGCAGAGTAGGCACAGTCTTCTTGAATGAATCCCTTTGTTGTATTCGGTGATAATAATTTTCTATGAGGGGTCGTTTGCCTTGAGTCCAGTATCTGCCTTCAAGGCCTAGCTCCCACAAGCGATGTAAAAGTATTGCCAAATCCACATCAGCTATGCTGAACTTTTCACAGCACAACCAGGCGTCTAAAATAACAACATAAAATGTTAAATGTTTTCCTATTCACCAAAATTATGAATGATTGTATGCAAATTACCTTCATTTTGTTCTTTCAATTGTTCCTCAACCTGTGTTAAGACTTGATCAACTATGTTCAATATCTTTAAATATTCTTCTTCATTAGTAAGTATTTCATGCTTCCGGTCCTGAATTTCTGCTTTGTAAAGCAAAATGCCTCTTGCTTTTGGATTTTCTTCAGCTAATTTTCTTAGATTTTTGGAACTACCTAAGTCCCCACCTGAAATGACCATAAGTATCATTATATATTTTCAAATATATATATAAATACAAACATTACACAAACCCATCTGTGTAAATACTCACTTTTTAATACTTCACGGACAGGCAATATAAAAGGCATCTTGGGCCTGCCACATAGCTGAGGATGGAAAAAAGACCCCACAGTAATAACACCTGCTGGCAGTGCATCTATTAGGTCACGGAATTTGTTTATATTATTTAAAACCTTTCCATCCGTGGACACATTAATTAGTGGAGTAAGTTCTAAAATAAAACAAAAAAAAAATGAATAATTATAAAATAGTAATAGATGATAAGTGTTGTGTTATTGAATACATACTAGGATCTAAATAGTCCTCCAAGTAATCAAGAATTCTGGTTGAGTCTGGAATTATTTCATTGTTCACTTTAAGTACAGGGATTTCTCCACGCGGATTAATATCCAGGAACCAGGAAGAATATTGTTCTCCTTTGGTAATATCCACAAAAAGTGGTTCAAACTCCACATTTTTTTCGTATAATGCCATTAATACCTGAAAAAAAGAAAATTCCCTGTATACATCCTTAATTTATTTACATTGGCAGGGTCACTTCGAGGTCGTGATAAGCTTCTATATTTATGTGTGATAAAAGAATGCTTACCTTTTGAGAATAAAAGCTGTAGTAATTACAGTATAGGAAGATGTTGGTTCCATTATTAACGGATTTGGTACTTCCTTTTGGTATTGGCAATTTTTCGATATACTTTTGGACATAATGCATGATTAGATATATTTATTGTTTAAAAACGCACTAGACAGTTCTAACTTGGTTCTAACTTATTTACCTACAAAAAGCAATAAAATGAGTATTAAGTTTTGTTAGGCGGCTTTTTCAGATCAAATAAGAGGTACCAACCTGCAGAAACCCAAATCAGGTGATGGGGTCTATTGTAATGAGTTGTCAGCCCCAATTTATCAGAAGGAGACCCTTCACGGGGCGATTTTGTCGGACGGCCAAGCAAGTTCACAGAAAATTTTGTATGGAGTGACCTTGATTTGGTTGGAAGTCGCGCTTCCGACACGTGCCGAATCACGCTGCGGCGCTACCAAGAACTTCGAATCTCGAACTTCGTATATCTCCGTCTCTATCGCACTTATGGTTTATGGTACTCGAGCGACCGAAACGGAGATATACGAAGTTCGAGATTCGAAGTTCGTGGTACCGCCGCGGTTGGATCAGCAGCGCAACATGCCTACAATAGCAATTTATTAGGAGACACGACACGACAGGCTACACGAGCGAAATCGGCAGGTACCGCCGCAGCGGCGGTACCACGAACTTCGAATCTCGAACTTCGTATATCTCCGTTTCGGTCGCTCGAGTACCATAAACCATAAGTGCGGTAGAGACGGAGATATACGAAGTTCGAGATTCGAAGTTCGTGGTAGCGCCGCAGATTCTGATAAATTGGGGCTGACAAATCTTTACATGTATAGATCCAATGATACAATAGGATGCTCTGACCTTTTCACTCACTCTCTTGACTCTCTGCCAAAAAAAAAAAAAAAAAAAAAAAATTATCTATGTGTTTATGGTCAGCGAAACTAGTTGGAGGGTGCTGTTTTTATGGATTTATTTCTTTTAGTAACATAGTTATTGACGTTATTGTGCATAAATATCAAAATATTACACCACTCCTACATTCCATTCAATTTATCTAGACTCGTTTTCGTCTAAATGTATCAAAATATTTAAATGTAAGCTTTCAATTCATAGTTACATGATCTTGGCTTGTGATACAGCCTCGATACAGCTAACTGAAAAATGGAGGCATCCAATAACACTGACGCCGTGAATCTCGGCGTTGGTGAAGTCGAAGCTGAAATAGGAGAGGAGTTGAAGCAGCTAGAGGAAGGAAAGGATTATGATACCCGAAGCGAGGTATCCAGTTCGTCTTCAAGTGAATCAAGCTCTCCCAGCATAAGTACCGCCAGTTCTAAGTCTAAAGAAAGACGCGCAAATCGTAAACGTAAGAAATCAGAAAGCCATTCTCCAATACAAACTAAAAGAACCCGAATTACGGCTAGCAACAACAAAACCAAGACTTATGATTATATGACGAAGCTGAATTACTTATTCAGAGATACAAGATTTTTTTTAATAAAATCGAATAATGCCGAAAATATTACCCTGTCGAAAGCTAAAGGCGTATGGTCTACTTTGCCACAGAATGAAGCAAATTTGAATCAGGCTTATAGAGAGTCCAGAAATGTGCTATTGATATTTTCAGTGAAAGAAAGTGGTAAGTTTGCTGGATTTGCACGGCTGAGCAGCGAGTCGAGACGAGACGTGCCACCCGTATCCTGGGTACTGCCACCAGGGTTGTCTGCAAAAGTATTGGACGGTGTGTTCAAAGTAGACTGGATTTGCCGCAAAGAGTTGCCGTTCAGTAGCACTCTGCATTTGTATAATCCTTGGAATGAAGGTAAACCTGTAAAAATTGGCAGAGATGGGCAAGAAATTGAGCCCAAGGTTGCTGAAGAATTATGTAGATTGTTTCCAGAAGATGAAGGTATTGAAATGACACCGATTCTCCGCAAATCTAAAGAGGCATCGAAGAAAGCATACTTAAAGAGTGGTGGAAATTATAGAACATATAGAGCCCCACTGCTAACAAGAGGCTCTAATTTCAGAGCAAGACTCAACACATCATCCAGGAGCAGGCGTAAAAATTTTATGCCTCCAAGGAGCCGCTTATCATCTGGCTCATACAAGAGAAGGTCCCCGTCGCCATATATGCGTGATAGACTGCCTCTGTGGTTCACACGTGGAAGGGACAGCTACAGCAGCAGCAGTTCAGCAGCAGCGGAGGCCTATGTGGCAGAGTATATGAGATCCATGCATCATCAGCTCCCACCATTACCATATGTGCCCCCACCAGGATTCAGTGGTGCACTGGCATCTTACGATGGGTTGCCTCCACCACCTCCGCCGCCCCCGCCGCGTTACTACGATGCGCCGATTGCAGACTACCCCCGATCAGTGCTTGTGTATGATAAGAGGTCCTATGAACGTTCAGTGGACGAATTTCTGTGGCGTACTTCAGACCGTTCTCGTGGTCGGAGCCGCGAGCGCGATTCGCACAGATCTTACCGTGATCGACGGTAAAACCTGTATCTCCACCGATGTATTGAGTAATTGATTATCACTAATAAATAAAAATTGTGTTTGAACTTTGAACTTTATTCGTTTGAAAAAAAATATAGTGTGTGATGATGAACCTTATGATGGACAACTGTTAAAGTTTTGGACTATTCTTTTTTTTTTGAAGCCCGTGTTTTTAATGGGACATTGGAAGTTATAAGAAACAAGCTGATGTTGAAGAGCTGTTTACCTTATTGAATGGCAATAAGGGAAATTAATCAAAAATAATTATGTTTTGATTTAGTAGATAAGAATTTAACTCCAACCTGTTTGTTTGTGTAATATACAAAGGGCTGCAAATAATGTAATGTTGATATTTACACTCAATTTAAAAACTTAGACTTTTTAAATTTCAACTCAATATGCTTTCAGTGTAGTATTTGAATATAGTTCAATATGAATTTGTCAAGTATTTATGATTCTATGCTTGTCTGTAATCAAAAAATCATATCCGAAATTCAAACTGCACTCAATCCAAATAGCCGGGTCCTCACTGGGCGCATGCCTCAGCCTCGCTCGAAGCATGCGCATATATCGGGTGAGGCGTGCGGCTGATCATGCGGACCGTTCGCTGTCCTGATTTCCAAACGGCGTGGCTCGCCGAGGCACGTCTAACTACACTGAGCGCGCACGCTCGGCCGAGGCATGCGTCCAGTGAGGACCCGATTCAAATGAAATAGCCAGCCAACATTGTTTATAATTTTCATAAAAAATTGGTTATCTCATTTCAGGAGACTCCTTTCTTATGAAAATACTTAATATAGCCACTGGGTGCAACTAATGAGGCCTAACTTGATAAACTCAGATAGGGATGAGTAGATATTGCAGCTGATTCTCTTGAATCTCAAGCTTGATCTTTTGTTCTAGAGTGTGTGTTTAAAGTCGACATTGCATTATTGTTCAAGAATTGTGCTGATGTATATACAGATTATGAACTAAATTCAGTATATCAAAAGTTTATTTTGATTTGAAAAACTTTAAATGTGTACCATACCAACTGTTTTTCTTAAATTTGCATGATATGCTTCGCTACAATTGCCCACCATACTATCATTCTCTAAAGCAGTCCAAATTTTGCACGCGTTTTCGTAGAATTTGGGATGTCAGAGAACAACAACATTCAATAGCCAGATACATACACAACTGGGCAAGCATTTGCCGCGCGAGGCAGCCTTGGTGAAGTTGCTCGTCTAGTGAGGGCAAGCCTCGGTGCGTGTGATTCGGCCGAGGCACGTCCATACTCCATACTGAGCGAGCGGCTCGCCGAGGCTGCATCGCGCGGCATAATCTCGCTCTGTCTGTACCTGACACGCTTTACACGTTAAGTTTCCGATCTGCGCTGTATGTATGTATGTTCATACTATCCACGCGGCTCAAATCAGTACGAAAAAGCGTCCAAAGTATGGCCAGCCAAAAGGTTGGATGGTTACATTCTTATCTGCAAAAGAGGGTAGTGATTCTATGCAGCATTGTTGTAAGACTGTTATTTATGCAACTTAAGGTTGTGTGTTGATCTGTGATATATTTCCACCTATTTAACGACATATCAATTATACACTACTTATTTTATTAATAATTCTCTTTAGAAATTAAACCCATCGTATGTTATTGTTATTAGGCAGTTATATGCATATACCTATTTCCTTCAACCAGAAAAAATATTAAGCACAACGTAATCATTAAATGCATACCTAAATAAATGATTAACTTAACACTAGGCCGACGAGTAAACCTACTCGCAAATTTAAATTGATGCTCAATCTAGTGCACTGCCGGTCAAATAAGGCACGTGTACCAAAGCCAACTCTTCGGGAGACTATCTCCCGGCAATTTGGGGTCCAGTTAACATGATTTAGTTAGTATGCAGTATCTCATGCATGTCATTTCCAGGCGACTGTTGAGATTAGTGGGTTTGTAATTTAATTAGGCTTCGCAACTATGTAATCAACTGTTTTTCAAATTTTATATTTTTGTGCTTATGAATGATTCTACAATTACCCGAAGCCCGAAGGACTTGGATGAGAAGAGACGTAGCGCGGAATCCACGCTTTGTCGTCCGAGTCCTATCCTATCGCCTCATGGTATTTTTTTATTCAGCTACCTGGGATCGCTATTTGGGCCTGCTCTAACGCGGACACTCGTGGAGTTTTTCGAGCTGTACAGTACAGACACAAAACATCTGATTCGTCGTCGTTCGATCAAGAAATCAGACTTTGATACCGTGAGCCTATGTCTTTTCGTCGGCGAAAGAAATGATGGAGGTGAGCTGGAGGAAGGAGGAGATGGAAGAGGCTAGGATCCGGGTATGTAGTAGGTACTCAGGTAAAGGTGGTGGTGGGTGGGCGGCTGGCTATACTCCAGGCAAAATACGTTGTTTTTTTTTTTTTTTAGTACCACCAACGGCTAACACATCTAAACAATACATTTGGTTTAAATAAAAAAAAACAATAAAGATGCTTAGCCACTTATAGGTGACCACAGCTCACACAAGTGTAAAATCTAGAGTAACCAAAAAACTATCATATAAAATTACATTAATTAATAAATATTTACGCTTAATAGTAGATTAGTGGATTAGTAGAACATTAGGGAAAGTTATAAGTATGTACATTTAAATTTTCCCTATAAAAATTAAGAATGTACCTAAATAGGAGAAGAGAAATACACTCGCGAGCAAAAAATCGACTCAACATTTTTTTGGATTTCAATGTGCAATATCTCTAAAACTAATATAGGTATTCGTAGCATAGTAGCATTTTCTGAAAGCTGGAAATGTAAGCTTTCAGAAAATTTCAAATTCAAATCATATTTTTTTCAGGTTCTAAAAAAAAACGTGATTTTTCACAAAGTGGGGGAAAACTGGTTAATTTCATAACCACAACATTGAAGGAAAACAAATTTTATGGAGGAAAAAACGTTTATTTTTCATTTTAATACCGCGTATTGCCACCATAGGCGTTTCTTACACACTCGATACGGTTCCTCATGGACCTTATCAGCTTTCTGATGGTGTCCTGCGGGCAAACGTCCCATTCCTCGACCAAAGCAGCTTGAAGGGCCAAAATCGTCTCCGGGGCTGGATCCCGCGCTCGAACCTTCCTCTTCAGGTAATCCCACATGTGCTCGATGGGATTCAAGTCCGGACTCAGCGGTGGCCAGGTAAGGGTGGGAAGCGATAGCAAGCCAAAGACTAAGCACACAAACATGGAGACTGATGGTTTCTTAGACAGAATAACAAACATGGGAAGCGACAAAATGCTACCCAAGTATGTATTCCATAGGAACTACACAGCAAAAGTTCCAACCAGGGCTGAGTGGGCCGAAGGTCTAGAACCACCAAAGTCTGGTATCAAAGACAATATATGGTACACGGACGGATCAAAAATGGGATCCGGTACGGGAGCAGGCATTTATGCAAATGACTATAGCAGTAGTGTAAGCATGGGTAGTTTGGAAACTGTCTTCCAGGCGGAGACATATGCCATAATTGCCTGTGCACAGGAGAATATAGACAGGCAAACCAAAGGGCAGACTATCTATATACTCAGTGACAGTCAAGCGGCCCTTAAAGCGCTTACGGCGCCGAAAGTGGACTCTAGACTAGTTTACAATGGCCTCCAAGCACTAAACAAGCTTGGAAGGCACAATAAGGTGCAACTAGTTTGGATACCAGGGCACAAGGGCTTCATCGGCAACGAAAGAGCAGATGAGCTTGCAAGAGGGGGCTCTACAAATCACTTTGTAGGTCCGGAACCATTTGTGGGACTCTCGCAGGGGACCATAATATCGGCCTTTAAAGCCTACGCCAAAACCAAACACCAACACGAGTGGAGGAATGAGGCTGGCTTAAGGCACTCTAAGCTCTTCATAGAAGGAGTGGACTCGGGCTGGACCAGAAAACTCTGGAAATCCAGTAGGAAGCAACTCAGAATTATATCTGGGGTGTTCACAGGTCATTTCGGGGTCAAGGATCTCTTGGCCAAGATGGGACTATCGGATAGTTTAGACTGTAGAATGTGTGGTGAGGAGGATGAGACTATGGAACACTTATTATGTGAATGTCATGCCCTTGCCAGACAAAGAATGAACTACTTTGGTAACGGTTACCCGCAACCAAAGGAATTCAAGGTGCTCCCGACGAACTGCATCATCCGCTTTGTGGAAATGATGGAGCAAGCCTGGGAGCAGGTATAAAGTAGAGGGCAAATGCACAAAAGATCCCACTGGGTCGAAGTGCATCCGAAAGGGCCCTCACCTAGATAAGATAAGGGTGGGGATGCCGACCGCCGCCAGGTACGCTTTGGTCACTCCAGCGGTGTGACAAGGGGCGTTATCTTGCATCAAATGAAACCCCTCGTCAAAAAAACCTGCGTATGGGACAACATGGTCCTGCAGGATGTCAGTGATGTACCTATCCGCGGTCAATCCACCTCCTCGGCCGCCACCAGGGATGAAAACCAGCTCAGTCCTCGCCTCCATTGAAATGCCCGCCCACATCATGACGGAGCCGCCGCCGTAGGCGACTGTTTCTGAGAAGCAGCATTGTGCAAACCGCTCTTCAGGTCTTCGGTACACCCGTCCTCTTCTGTCGCTGCCATGGAGACAAACTCTGCACTCATCAGTGAATAGTACCCGGCTCCATTGCTCGTCGCTCCAATTTTCGTAGCGTGCTACGAAATCCTTGCGTAGGTCCCGATGTCTCTGCGTCAATTTGGGCCCCGTAGCTGGCCTTCTTAGGGTGAGGTTTGCTTGCTTAAGTCTTCGGCGAACTGTCCAAGAGCTCACGGGTCCGCATCAGCTGCTGCTGGACGTCAACGCCGGTCAGGTGGCGATTCCGAAGACTGGTCGTCACGATGAAATGGGCCTCTCTCTCGGATGTGCATCTTCGACGGCCGGATCCCGGTCTCCGAGTAAGGGTTCCGGTCTCAGCAAATCGACGATAAACCCTGGAGACAGCAGACTGACTTAAATTCAGCTGTTCGGCAACTGAACGCTGAGAAAGTCCTCGATTCAGCAAGGCGACGACTTGGGCGGCTTCATTTTCGGTGGTGTCCATTTTTTCCAGGTGGTTTCAGTGGTCCAATTGCGAGAGATGTGCACAGGTCAACTTGTGATAAGCGACTGATAAGTGAGATGTATTGAATGTGGGTAGATTAAGCTTGATGAATCTACCGACCAAGAAGAAATAAACCAGTCTTGAATATACTCGCGTGCTGTGTTATTTGTCTCCCGATTAACATACCTAGTACAGGACATTTGGCGAACGAGGATGTCGAAAATATTACCTTTAAACGTTAAGGAGTTTAATCCACGCTCGGAAAAGTGGAATACCTATATAAGTCAGCTAACTGCGTGGTTTGATATAAGTGGCATTAAACCGGACGCCCGAGCGAAGTACCTCATCGCAGTGGTCGGAACCGAGACTTTAGACTTAATTATAGATTTGTGCTATCCATCGGAGCCGGATGAAGTGAGTTACGATGATATAGTGTCAAAAGTGCGTGAACATTTGTCACCTAAGCGGTCGGAGTTGGCGGAGCGTATGTGTTTTCGGGCGTGCAAGCAAACGACGGACCAGTCAATTAGCGAATACGTGGCGCAGCTCAAACAACACGCGCAACGATGTAACTTCACGGGTACTACATACCTAGAAGAGAACTTGCGCGACCAGCTGGCATACGGGATGAGAAGTGAGGCGATTCGTTTTAGACTGCTAACGGAGACTAAACTAACGTTTAGCCGCGCGGTAGAAATAGCGACGTCGCTCGAGGCGGCGGATCGAGACTCAAAAGCGAGTGGACCCGGCAGCAGCGCCGGAGCCATGACATCGACGGCGATGTCGGTGAAGGACGAGGGCGTGCACGCGGTGCGCGCCGGCGGCAGCGGCGGCGGCGGCGCGCGCGCGCCCCCGCGTCGCAGGGGACCCACGGCGGCGCCGCGCGCGCGCTGCCCACGGTGTTTGGGACCTCATCCTCCTCAGCGCTGTTCTTTCAGCAACACGGAGTGCTATGTGTGCGGCAAGAAAGGACATATAGCGAAAGCGTGTAGGAGACGCAAGGCTCATAGTGTCAACGCGTGTACGGAGTATATTGGGCACGAAAGCGAAGACGAGCCCGAGGTAGACGACGACGAGTACGACGTGCCGCTGTACGTGGTGGGCGGCAACGCCGACGACGAGCCGTGGTGGCGCACGGTCAAGGTCAACGGAGTAAATGTAAGAATGCAATTGGACAGTGGATCAGCGGTAAGCGTCGTGTCTTACAAATTCTGTAGTGAGCTATTTAAAAATGTTAAATTAGTACCTACTGCCATGAATTTAAAGATGTATTCGGGACAAAAAATTGTACCTAAGGGTATACTTCCATGCGAAGTAATATATTGTAAAAAAACCTTTACCAAATTGAGTTTAGTTGTAGTAGATTCTAAGGATAGCCCTCCCATTATGGGACGTCGGTGGATGACGGCGTTAGGTATCGAGTGTAACGCTAAACCGGTATATAGCACTCAATGCGAGCGCGAGGGCGTGGGGACTCAGCTTGCGCGAACATTTCCGCAGGTGTTCGCGCCAGGAACTGGCAAATTCACAGGCAAACCCATCCAGCTGAGCGTAGCACGCGATGCGCGGCCCGTGCTGTGCAAGCCGCGACCCGTGCCGCACGCGCTGCGCGCCACCGTCGAGGCCGAGCTGCGGCGCCTGCAGGCCGACGGAGTCATCTCCCCGGTCGAGACCAGCGAGTGGGGGACGCCCGTCGTGCCCGTCATAAAGCAGTCTGGCGAGGTAAGGCTATGCGGAGATTTCAAAATAACGCTAAACCCGGTGCTGGAGGACGATAAATACCCGATACCACGTATAGACGAAATCTTCTCAAATTTGCAGGGAGGTCAGCTTTTTAGCAAAATAGACTTGAGTCACGCTTACCAGCAGTTACCACTTTCGGAAGAATCGAAGCAGCTATGTGTGATAGCCACGCATAAGGGTAGTTTTTGCTACAATAGATTGCCTTTTGGTATTAAGTGTGCGATGAGTAAATTTCAACGTGTGCTCGATAACCTATTTAAGAATATGAACTTTATTGCGGTGTATTGCGATGACATTTTGGTAACGGGAACCGACCATGCCGACCATTATAACCGATTGCTGTCGGTATTTAAAATCTTGTCAGAAGCAGGGTTGAGAGTAGCAGAAAAAAAGTGCAGTTTTTTTCAGAAGTCGGTCTCGTACTTAGGGTATGTCATCGATGCGAAAGGCCTTAGTACACAGCCGTGCAAAATTAATGCAGTACAGACCGCCCCAGTACCGGACACCGTTTCCCGCCTAAAAGCATTTTTAGGGCTAGTCAATTATTATGCTAAGTTCATACCCAATATAAGTACTGTCTTGCATCCATTATACGAGTTGCTTAAAAAGCAAAACAAATTTGTCTGGACTAGGGAATGCAATGAAGCGTTCAACAAGGTCAAAGCGTTGTTAGCAGCAAAGCCGGTGCTGGCCCATTATGACCCGGAAGCGCCTCTACGGGTATATTGTGACGCGTCTCCGTACGGGGTGGGCGCGGCGCTGATGCAGCCGGGCGCGGAGGGCGAGCGGCCTGTAGCGCACGCGTCGCGCGCGCTGTCCACACCCGAGCGGAATTATGCGCAAATATGCCGTGAAGGGTTGGCTATCATTTTCGCCGTTAAAAAATTCCACCATTATTTATTCGGTAGGCAGTTCACCTTAGTGACAGATTGTAAACCGTTGTCCCATATTTTTAGTCAGAATAAAAGCATTCCTCAAATGGTGGCGGGGCGTTTGCAGAGGTGGGCCGTTATTCTAAGCGGGTACGACTATGAGATACATTGTGTCAAAGCCGACCAGAACTGTTTTGCTGATCATTTATCGCGCCTTCCTTTAGACGTTATTAAGGACGAGCGAAAGGGCAAGGAGTCGTGCGAATTTTTGAACTTTATTGAGGACGGTATATCGCTTAATCATAAAGATATAGCTAAAGCGACGCAGGAGGACCCCATAATGAGTAAAGTGTTTAACCAGTTAGGTAGGGGCTGGGAGTATTGCGGAGACGAAGATGTCAAGCCATATTGGCGAGTGCGCGAGGCATTAAGTCGCGAGCAGGGTTGTATCATGTTCGGATACCGTGTAGTAGTGCCGGAAGCGCTACGCGGGCGCGTGCTCCGCGAGCTGCACGCGGCACACAGCGGCGCTGTGCGGACGAAAGCACTAGGGCGCGCCTATGTATGGTGGCCCGGACTGGGCGCGGACGTCGAGCGCATAACGGCCGCGTGCGCCGTGTGCGCGGCGGAGCGCCCGATGCCGGCGCGGGCGCCGACGCACCCGTGGGAGTGGCCGCAGGACAGGTGGTACCGGGTACACGTGGACTTCCTCACGCCGTCAGCTGGTACGTATTACTTTGTCCTGATCGATGCCTACTCTAAATGGATCGAAGCAAGCAAAATAAAGGGGACACGAGCCGCAGATACCATAGCCAAGTTGCGCGAAATATTTGCTCGCTTCGGAAATCCATACGAGTTGGTGTCGGACAACGGGCCTCCGTTTACGAGTGGTCAGTTTGAGTCATATTTGAAGAAAGAAGGCATTCGTCACGTTCGCATTTCTCCGTACAAGCCAAGCAGCAATGGGGCGGCTGAAAAGACAGTTGGATTAATAAAAAAGTGCCTAAAAAAGGCAGAGCGAGATAATGTGGACGTAGACGAGGCCTTGCAAATCTATTTGCTAAATCATCGATGCACGCCACACTCCACAACGGGTAAGTCACCGGCAGAGTTAATGTTGAAACACAACATACGTAATCGCCTCGACCTTCTGCGGCCAGACCCGCGAGAGTATGTGCGAGAAGCTCAAAGAAAACAAATGAGTAAGGAGATGTCGGCTCGGGAATTTCAGGTGGGTAAAGAAATTATGTATCGCGTATATCGACAAAACAAGCAGTTTTGGGCCACAGGTTCAATTATGGAGCGTGTAGGGCCACTAACATACCGTATACGTGGGGCTGATGGGAGTGAACACAAAAGGCACGTAGATCAATTATTGACGAATCGTAGTAGCGAGGATGATACCGGTAAGAAAATTATAACACAGTGTGATGCCGACGGATCGAACCAGGCGACAGCGCTAGGCCGGGCGGCCCGCGCCACCGCTGAGTCACCACGTGCGGGCGATTCGGGTAATACAAGCCCACCTTCAGAACCTATACCGATAACTATAGGTAAACGCGTTCGTCGTCCACCGATGAGGTACGGGTTCGAATAGATAAGACTCCCATAATTAATAAATGTTATAATTTTAATCATGTCAATTACTTTGTGTACCTACGCGTAGCAGGAATAACTCTTAAGGCTTCAACTTTGTATTTATCACCATTGGGTTCATAAGTACAATGTAGGTACTAGTTACTTATAATTACCAATGTATAAGAAGCAGATCACCAGTGCGCAGCGCAGGATTTAGTTTAAAGTACCTACTCCTAAATATGGTTTGTAAAACGCAAATTAATTATACCGGGTTAGTAGGTACACACCGCTAACTATAAGTACCTAAGTATACTTACCTATGTGTAATAAACTTAAGTAGGTAATAAGGACTGATTTTTGATATCGTAGAATAACAACTTATTCCAAGATTAGGTAAATATCGTGATGATTATGACTAATCTCGGAATGAGAGCTATTACGGGTTAGTCGAATTGATATTGTAAAATAAATGTTAGATTTAAGTTGATAAACTATACGTAAGCTAATTTAAGGGAGGAAGGATGAGATGTATTGAATGTGGGTAGATTAAGCTTGATGAATCTACCGACCAAGAAGAAATAAACCAGTCTTGAATATACTCGCGTGCTGTGTTATTTGTCTCCCGATTAACATACCTAGTACAGGACAATGACTATCTCACAAACCCCCCTAAGGGGGCTTGGTGAAGCCGTGCGCGGCGTGTGCCGCATGTGGCGGGATCGGGCGCCGTCCGCGACTACGGACGGGTGGCTGGGGTGGGCGAGACGCCCGGCTGGTCCGGTGGGGTCATCTGCTTCGTCCGTCGGTGCGATCGAGCCCTGCCGGGTGGGACTCCCGAAGGAGAAGCCCAGCGAGCGATCTGCGGACCGACGGCGCAGGAACGTCCATGTCATTGTTCATTCAGTGTTGGTACAGCTCCGTCCAAAGTCCCCTCAGGACTATGGGGACTGGATCTGTACCTTTTTGCAGGGCGTCGAGCACGTCCTGCAGGATTGCAATGCATTGCGCATTCGACCTCTCCCTACTCATCGGTAGGGGAGGGAGCGCAATGTTGCGGGGGGGCCTAGTCGGCGCTGCGGTGTCGGTGGCGGGAGCGGCCGTTTGCGGCCTGCTCTGGGCGGTAGTCCGGGTGTTCTGGGCGGGGGCCTGGGCGGTGATAGCCTGGGCGGTGGCTGCGGCCGTTTGTGCGGCGGCGGTGGCGGTCTGGGTGTCGGCGGGGGCAGCGGCGGCGGGGGCGGACTGTCCCCTGCCCCGTCTGCCTCTTCCTCGGCGGCGGAGGCGTGGTGTTGCCTCGTTTGCTCTCGCCATGAGCGAGTTCGGCGCGTTTTCCGAGGGCTGCACTGTGCGCTGCTGGGGCACAGCTTGCCCGCGACGGTTTGTGCGGGGAGCTGTACCCGCCCTCTTGACGTGTGCCTCCCTCTGGTAGGCCGGGCACACCGGGTTGTTCGCTGTATGTGGACCGGCGCAGTTAGCGCAGGTCCCCTCCTGGTCTCTTGGCCGCTCACACACGCCCGCAAAGTGTGGTCCCGCACATCGGACACACTTGATGGGGCGGCGGCAGCCATGACAGGAGTGACGGAAGCCCTGGCAGCGATGGCATTGCGCCGGCCCCTTCTTGCCGCGCCACGCCTCCACCACCACTCCCGTCATCCCCAGTATCTCCCGGACTCCGTAGATGGCCGGGATGAGGTCGGTTGTCTTTTCTAGCTGCGCGTAGAACACGCAGCCGGGTCGTCCTGCACGCGCATCTACGTGGCGCGTGTAGAGTGGGGCGAATCCTTTCGTCACCAGGTCTTCGGTGATGTGCTCTGGATCGGTGCTAACGGGGAGCCCCCTGATGCACACCTTCAGGGGGATCTCTTCCCTCGGCTGGAGGGCCGACCAGGAAATGGAGTCCCCGAGGGACGCCAGGTAGCTCTGAACTACCCGGTACTCGTCGTGGTCCTCGGGGAGGAATCGTATCCCGTTCCCGGCCATATGGGCGGGACTTTGGGTAGCGGCCCAATTTCTCCCGGATTCGCACGAAGTGTTCGTGCCATTCCGGGAGGTTATCCACCGTTATTGGGCGCGGCTTTTTCTGTGGTGGTGGCTGGGGCGGCTGTGCCGCAGCTGGTGGTGGTGGTCTTGGGTGATGGGCCAGTGCGTCGGCGGCCGGGTCCTGGCGCGCGGGTGCGGCCGGCTCCTGGCGCTCGTCGTCACTGACTTCCATCTTGTCCGCCTCCCCGGCGCTCTCGTCGCTGGATGAGGCGCGGGTCGCTTGGCTCGCCTTGCCCGCTCCGAGGGCGGGCGGCGGCTGTGGCGCGGTCGCGGCTCGATGTGCGTAGCTCGCCTGTCCCGCTCCGAGGGCGGGCGGCGGTTGCGGCGCGGATCGGTGCGCGCGACTCACCTGTCCCGCTCCGAGGGCGGGCGGCGGTCGCGGCGCGGATGTTGTTGCGCGGGGCGCCTGTCCCGCTCCGAGGGCGGGCGGCGGTCGCGGCGTGGTCTTTGTCGCGCGGGGCGCCTGTCCCGCTCCAAGGGCGTGTGGCGATCGCGGCGCGGGCTTTGGCGCGTGGGCCTGGCGCTGCGTTGCGGGCGCGCGCTGTGGCTGGGGCGCGGGGGCCGGTTTTACGATTTTCGCCCTAGGGCCCGCGGCGGGCGGGCGGGGGGCGGACGGTCCGGGTTGGGCGGCGGCAGCTGTTGCTTCGCCCGTTGGTGCGGCGGCCTGGCTCAGCGGGCCAAGCCGACCGAGGATCTCTTGGATTTCCCCGGTTGGTGTTCTTGGTGTCGGCGTTCACGCGGCTGTGAAGGCTGCTGCGGATGCGCGCAGGACATTTTTAAATGCCTGCTGGATGCGTGGGTCGCGGGCCAGGCTGGTCGCGTCTCCGATGCCGCGGGTGCGGCGGAAAATCCGGGGGCGGCTTGTTTGCTCCTGCGGCACTCCGGAGGAGTGCGGGAGCGGTGGAGCCATTCTGCTCTTTATGTATGCGGAGTACCGACGACGCTGTCCGTTGCCTCCGAGACTACAACCGTGAGCCCTCCCCCCATTCGGGTACACCCGGGAACACGGTTGCGGTTGGCGGCAGCGGGGCTTGATGTGGTGCGGCTATTCTCCGGCTTAAGCCGGGTCACTCATTTCGCTCGACTTTAACGAAAACGAAAAAGGAGCTGAAATTCGCGATACTGGGTTACGTCCGAGTCGGTGTTGACGCTAACTCCGCGGCCGATCCACTGATAAGAAAAACAAGTTTACACCTGTTTTTATGCATCCTGAAGGCGCTCAACTCGTGGGTAGTTCAAGGCGGTTAAATTTCAATTCCCGTTCAAACGAGCATATCCTGAAAGTTATGCGTCTGATTTTCATGATTGTTGCGTTTTTTTAAGCTGAATAAATTTATAACAACGTGGTATACTCATTTTTTTCTGTAACATTCCCCAGTTGCGAAAAATTTGCCCTAAACCAAAAAATGTGGCGTGAGTCGATTTTTTTGCTCGCGAGTGTATATTATATAGATTACATAAATGTAGATCAAATCAAGTAGCAAGCAATTGGCAATCACCCACCAGACTCCAGTGATATAAGATATGAGACAACAGATTTTTTGAAATTACTTTTAGTATCATGGAAGATATCTATACCTCTGGAGTCCGGAATGTGGTTGTATAGCCGTATCGTTCTTGAGATTGGCGAGTTACTGTCCAAATTGGTTCTTCTGATTTTTTCTCTAAACAGCTTGTAGATACCCATGCGAGCTAGCCTGTTTGGAATTGTTGTTTGAATATTTTTTTAATAATTCCGGGCAGTTTATACCACTGCTGTTGACTACCTTATACAAAAACATTAGGTCAAGCACTTTTCTTCTGCTACTAAGAGATGAAAGCTTAAAATACTTCAGACGCTGTTGATATGACGTTAAGGACCGTGTTTTAGGAGACGAATAGCCCAAAATCGCCAGAAATCGTTTTTGCACACTTTTAATACGATTTTTGTGCACTTCGTAGAAAGGCGACCAAACCTGGGAGCAGTAGGGTCGTTTCGCCGGTTAGCGACCACTTAGCCGAGTTGCTCACTTTAGATTAGTAAATATATACCTATTCAATGTACACACATAATACAGGGTGGAATTTCATAAACTGTACATAATAAAAGGAGAAAAATTTCAGCCAATTTCATCGGTGAAACGGTGTTTTTTTTTTTTCTAGTCATCAGTTTTTTTTTTTACAGAATTTTGAAATTTTTTGTAAAAACTCGGGTAATACACCTAATTCAGACGGTATAACTTTTGATCCAATGGTCCTAAAATGAAAATAAAAAAAAATGCAGAGTATTACCAAGGGACAGGTTAATAATTCTTAATAACAATAAAAAACCAACTAGAAGAGAAAATCCGCAAAAAAAATTATTGTTTTTGAAAAATGGCTACAAAAATTACGAATTTTAAAAGAAAAACACAATTTTCTGAAAAAAACGCAGATTTAGTTACCATTTTTTTTGCTTAGTATTAAACCTCACTTAATGCCGATTCTAAAACCGTTTTTAAACTGTCTCAGACTTTAAAAAATACCACGCAAATGGGTACGTAAATCAAACCATAATTTTATTAATTTTAATCCTCTTAAAATCCTTAATGACCGTTTGTTCACAGGTAGTTGAAGGGTGTTATTGGGTTTTAGGTGGAAATAACAAATTACGTACTTAGTATTAATCCTCACTTAATGCCGATTCTAAAACCGTTTTTAAACTGTCTCAGACTTTGAAAAATACCACGCTAATGGGTACGTAAATCAAACCGTAATTTTATTAATTTTAATCCTCTTAAAATCCTAAAACGCCGCGGTACCGGTGTTGTGTTTGACTTTATTATTCAAAATCTGCCTGTATTTTTTTGGTTTTTGTATATCCAAGGAAAAGGAAAGTGAAATTCCGCTATGGGAAGGGAAAAGCGGAGGGTATTTTTTGTCAGAGAGATCGCGCACTCGATGCGGGGGGTGTGTGTCCGCGTGGGCTCGCCCTTCGGGCCTTCGGCCCTACGCGGAGCTCGGCCTTCGGCCTTCGCGTACCTGGAAGCTCACCTTCGGGCCTTCGGCCCTCAGGTTCGCTTAAAGACACTTGGGGGGCGTAGGGTTTCCGCAAGCGCGCTTTGAAATGACGCTTCGGGCCTTCAGCCCTACGCGGAGCTCGGCCTTCGGCCTTCGCCTGCCACGAAGCTCACCTTCGGGCCTTCGGCCCTCAGGTTCGCTTTTAACACACTCGGGGGTTAGTGAGTGGTAGCACAACCTTAAACTCCCGCAGCTCGGCTTACGGCCTTCGCCTACTACGAAAGACACTCGGGGGCATAGACGCACAGTCCTATACTCCCGCAGCTCGGCCTACGGCCTCGCTGGACGCTTCGGGCCTTCGGCCCTACGCGGAGCTCGGCCTTCGGCCTTCGCCTACTACGAAAGACACTCGGGGGCATAGACGCACAGTCCTATACTCCCGCAGCTCGGCCTACGGCCTCGCTGGACGCTTCGGGCCTTCGGCCCTACGCGGAGCTTTCGCGTGCCTCGTTTTCTCCTGACACAATTGATCTCCGGGAAGGAGTCATGGTGGGGGTTAGGTTTTGATATGGGTGTATAGAAGTCGGCGAGGTTACCACCAGAAAAATCTGACTTCTTCGGATTTGGCTCTAAGTAAAAAATTGCTCTACTGCCCGGCTAAACGGTAAGAGCTACGTTAGGGGTGGTCGACCAAATGTCATAAAAAACTGCGTGCAGTTTTTGTTGGCGGAAAAAAAATAAAAAAAAAAACGAAGTTTTTTTTTGAATTTTTTTTCAAAATGGTCCTAGAGCTTTGAAATTTGGCTAGCAGAATTCTGTAGGGCTCTAAATTCTGAAAAATTTTTTTTTTTTTTTTTTAGCTCTAAAAAAAATTTTGTATGGGGAATTTTTTCGTTTTTTTTTTCCGGCCAAACCGCTCGACTTTTGAATAGGGGTCTCGACCAAATGTCATACAGGTTCCCAAGGGGAGTACAACCGCATTTTTTTTTGGCCGAAAAAAAAAACTTTTTTTTTTTTGAAATTTCAAATTGGTCGCAGCGCGCCGAGATTTGGCATGCGGGGACTTGAGGGGCCCAAGAGTTGTAAAAAGAAAAAAAAATTGGAAAAAATCCAAAATGGCGGACGGTACGGGCAAAACAAATTTGCGAGGCCGTAGGCCGAGCTGCGGGAGCTTAAGGCTTGGCTTCTATTCCTTGGCCCGAGTGTCTTACAAGCGAACCTGAGGGCCGAAGGCCCGATGGTGAGCTTCGAGGCACGCGAAGGCCGAAGGCCGAGCTGCGGGAGTATAGGACTGTGCGTCTATGCCCCCGAGTGTCTTTCGTAATAGGCGAAGGCCGAAGGCCGAGCGACGCGAAGGCCGAAGGCCGTGCTCCGCGTAGGGCCGAAGGCCCGAAGCGTCCAGCGAGGCCGTAGGCCGAGCTGCGGGAGTATAGGACTGTGCGTCTATGCCCCCGAGTGTCTTTCGTAGTAGGCGAAGGCCGTAGGCCGAGCTGCGGGAGTTTAAGGTTGTGCTACCACTCACTAACCCCCGAGTGTGTTAAAAGCGAACCTGAGGGCCGAAGGCCCGAAGGTGAGCTTCGTGGCAGGCGAAGGCCGAAGGCCGAGCTCCGCGTAGGGCTGAAGGCCCGAAGCGTCCCTTCAAAGCGCGCTTGCGGAAACCCTACGCCCCCCAAGTGTCTTTAAGCGAACCTGAGGGCCGAAGGCCCGAAGGTGAGCTTCCAGGTACGCGAAGCCCGAAGGCCGAGCTCCGCGTAGGGCCGAAGGCCCGAAGCGTCCCTTCAGAGCACGCTCTCTACGCGAGCCCGAGGGCCGAAGGCCCGAAGGGCGAGCCCACGCGGACACACACCCCCCGCATCGAGTGCGCGATCTCACTGACAAAAAATACCCTCCGCTTTTCCCTTCCCATAGCGGAATTTCACTTTGCTTTTCCTTGGATATACAAAAACCAAAAAAATACAGGCAGATTTTGAATAATAAAGTCAAACACAACACCGGTACCGCGGCGTTTTAGGATTTTAAGAGGATTAAAATTAATAAAATTATGGTTTGATTTACGTACCCATTAGCGTGGTATTTTTCAAAGTCTGAGACAGTTTAAAAACGGTTTTAGAATCGGCATTAAGTGAGGATTAATACTAAGTACGTAATTTGTTATTTCCACCTAAAACCCAATAACACCCTTCAACTACCTGTGAACAAACGGTCATTAAGGATTTTAAGAGGATTAAAATTAATAAAATTATGGTTTGATTTACGTACCCATTTGCGTGGTATTTTTCAAAGTCTGAGACAGTTTAAAAACGGTTTTAGAATCGGCATTAAGTGAGGTTTAATACTAAGCAAAAAAAATTGTAACTAAATCTGCGTTTTTTTCAGAAAATTGTGTTTTTCTTTTAAAATTCGTAATTTTTGTAGCCATTTTTCAAAAACAATAATTTTTTTTGCGGATTTTCTCTTCTAGTTGGTTTTTTATTGTTATTAAGAATTATTAACCTGTCCCTTGGTAATACTCTGCATTTTTTATTTTCATTTTAGGACCATTGGATCAAAAGTTATACCGTCTGAATTAGGTGTATTACCCGAGTTTTTACAAAAAATTTCAAAATTCTGTAAAAAAAAACTAATGACTAAAAAAAAAAAAAAAACACCGTTTCACCGATGAAATTGGCTGAAATTTTTCTCCTTTTATTATGTACAGTTTATGAAATTCCACCCTGTATATGGTATTCGTATACGCTCTGAGTATAGTCAAGTTTTGAAACCTACAATAAAGTATAGCACATTCATCCATAGATTAGGAAAAAATATGGAAAAGATTTCAAAATAGCGAATTCGCTAGATAGCGACCGCTTTAGTCGGTTTGCGACCACCTGTTAGCTAGTTGGCGACCACTCTTGCAAATAGTGTTTAAGTAGTTAATAAAACGATGCATCATGATCATCATCATATCAGTCGAAAGATGTCCACTGCTGGACATAGGCCTCCCCCAAAGAGTGCCATAATGACCGGTTCTGCGCCACCCGCATCCATCGGATTCCTACGATCTTTACCAGGCCATCAGTCAACTTGTGGGGGGCCTACCCACGCCGCGCCTTCCGGTACGTGGTTGCCACTCGAGGACCTTTCCGCCTCAACGGCCATCGGTTCTACGTACAATGTGTCCCGCCCACTGCCACGTAACTTTGGCGGCTTAGGGCTATATCGGTTATTTTGGTTCTGCTGCGGATAGCCTCATTTGTGATGCGATCACGCAGAGAAACTCCCAGCATAGCCCTCTCCATTGCCCTTTGGGTGACTTTGAGCCTTCTTATGAGGCCCATAGTAAGCGACCACCAGCGGCCATAGCATAGCTTCCCTAACGCTGCCCAGCCGAGTCGGATTCGACGATTGACCTCTTTCTCAAACTTCCTAACTGCCCTTATATAGGTACCACAACAAATTGTTACTCTTCTAAATCTACTTTACATTGCTGTGTCAATGAAGAATAGAATCGAAAACGGCGCGTCATCTCGCTCACACCATAGTGCTATTATATATATTGCTATTACAGTCACACATGTCATTCATAGTAAGTATCTAAATGCCACTATTTTACAAGCTGTATTTAACTTTTAGATTATATTCTACTCACACTAGCTTCCTCCCACGACTCCGTCCGTGTGGAACTCGTTTCTATCGTAGCTCCATACACACTTTCACCCCCTATTTCAGCCTCTTAGGGGATTATTTCGGGACTTTCCCGGGAGTCAAACTTTCTCTATACCAAATTTCATCAAAATCGGTCCATCGGTTTAAGCGTGAAAAGGTAACAGACAGACAGACAGACACACTTTGGCATTTATAATATAAGCATATCATATAATCATATAAATTATTTATTAAATAATATATAATTATATAATATTATATATACTATGGACATAGCATGGATTGGCGCGGCTTATAAATGCCGACTCAATTGGCTGGCCAAGCTAAATATCGCGGGTGCCGCAAGAATCCATAAGGAAAGAAAAAGAAAAACGATGTGGTCGCTATCCGACTCCTTTGGTAATTATTTATTTGGTATCTTATCTTATCTTATCTAGGTGAGGGCCCTTTCGGATGCACTTCGACCCAGTGGGATCTTTTGTGCATTTGCCCTCTCCTTTATACCTGCTCCCAGGCTTGCTCCATCATTTCCACAAAGCGGATGATGCAGTTCGCCGGGAGCACCTTGAATTCCTTTGGTTTCGGGTAACCGTTACCAAAGTAGTTCATTCTTTGTCTGGCAAGGGCATGACATTCACACAATAAGTGTTCCATAGTCTCATCCTCCTCGCCACACATTCTACAGTCTAAACTATCAGATAGTCCCATCTTGGCCAAGAGATTCTTGACCCCGAAGTGACCTGTGAACACCCCAGATATAATTCTGAGTTGCTTCCTACTGGATTTCCAGAGTTTTCTGGTCCAGCCCGAGTCCACTCCTTCTATGAAGAGCTTAGAGTGCCTTAAGCCAGCCTCATTCCTCCACTCGTGTTGGTGTTTGGTTTTGGCGTAGGCTTTAAAGGCCGATATTATGGTCCCCTGCGAGAGTCCCACAAATGATTCTGGACCTACAAAGTGATTTGTAGAGCCCCCTCTTGCAAGCTCATCTGCTCTTTCGTTGCCGATGAAGCCCTTGTGCCCTGGTATCCAAACTAGTTGCACCTTATTGTGCCTTCCAAGTCTGTTTAGTGCTTGGACGCCATTATAAATTAGTCTAGAGTCCACTTTCGGCGCCGTAAGCGCTTTAAGGGCCGCTTGACTGTCACTGAGTATATTGATAGTCCGCCCTTTGGTTCGCCTGTCTATATTCTACTGTACACAAGCAATTATGGCGTATGTCTCCGCTTGGAAGACAGTTGCCAAACTACCCATGCTTACACTACTACTATAGTCATTTGCATAAATGCCTGCTCCCGTACCGGATCCCATTTTTTATCCGTCCGTGTACCATATACTGTCTTCGATACCAGACTGGTGGTTCTAGACCTTCGGCCCACTCAGCCCTGGTTGGAACTTTTGTTGTGTAGTTCCTGTGGAATACATACTTGGGTAGCATTTGTCGTTTCCCATGTTTGTTATTTTGTCTAAGAAACCATCAGTCTCCATGTTTGTGTGCTTAGTCTTCGGATTGCTATCGCTTCACAGTCCAAGAGTTCTTAATCTGTAGAGCGATTTGCGCGCCTCTGACTTAATCACCATGTGAAGTGGCGGTAGGTCCAGTAGGACTTCTAGCGCCGCTGTAGGCGTGGTACGAAACGCCCCTGTTATAGCCATGCATGCCGTTCTCTGCACTTTCTCAGGGCCTCTCTGCATGTGCTCATTAAAGTCCTTGGCCACCTTACCATTAATTTGGTAACGCGACCACCCCATTTTATTTAAATCTATTTTTATAATATGCCGAATATCGACGAAATGATTACAACAGCTAAATTATTTAAGCAATCAAGTAACTAATTTCAGCATAATAATAAATTGAAGTGACGTAATTCAAGTTTTCGCGCCAACTGTCGAGTAATTTTTTTTACAGATTCACTGCACGTCAACACCGCGGAAGCAATGTGTGAATTGAGGTTATTTGATCTTGCTTTAGCCTTCGGATTTAAATGGTATATATTCTTATTCTGATACTATTCAAGAATAGTTAATAACTTATTCTTTTTCTGTTGGGTTTGTAGTAATGTTAATATCTTTAATAGAAGCAGCCTAGTCCGTCAAGTGGTCGCTAACCAAAGATTGTCGCGTTACCGGCTAAACGACCCTATTCAAAAAACATTAATTTATAATAGCGATTTTTTTTGTTTATTTCATCGTTACTCTTGTCAGGGTTATTCTAAGATGCTTTATTCAAGAATCCAACAAACTTTCTATCCGGAAGTCATTAATGTCATTATATACAATGATGTAATTGTTCGCGCCATCGGCGCGACGATATAGGTAACTCGTTCAATCATTCATCGATTCACTCGTTGACGTGCCGACGCAAGCGACGCGCCGCGAGAGTAGCCATTTGACCGCCGTCGCGCACTGACGTGTATCTCAATCCCAGCGTTCCGTGCTCACCTGAACCTACGAAAGTGTCGTGATTATACCGGCCGGTACCCTTATTGTAGTGACTGTGACGTTACGTGGCTCATCAGCTCAAAACTAGGCGCGCGAGTGAATTATAACCCTCAGTGTGCGTGAAGACTTTCATCAGCTCAAGGTCGGCTCGAAACCAGAAGAAGACTCCTACTCAGCCCATCCATCATATCAGCACGGCAAGCCGCTTAAGTCGTCGCGGCCCAGTACACAGAACAACCTTACCTACATATTCAAGTAAGCCAGTTCCCATTTCTCACTCCCATTCTCCATCTCATTCAGCTCACGTCGCGTGTTATTGCCCCCAGCGATAACATTCTTTGTTCCTTCGAACCGGTATTCTTTGGTCCTTCGAAAAACCCCACCCACACCAGCCCTTTGGATAAGCAGTCTTTCTTTTGCTCGAAAAAGCACACCCAGTTAGGTAAAAAATCCACCCACATTTCAAAAAAAAATTAATTCTTTCGCCCAAATTATTCAACTCATAACGTAATATATAACATTACATGTAAACTCAGCCCATTTCAAACAAAGGTACATTACCAAAAAGTACCACATCTCATTTATTTGCCTACGAAATTCTGCACATTCGAGAACATTCCGTCCGTTCTGTAGGTAGCTACCCTGAGTTACCGGTCACTTACAGCGGTCTTCAGCCCTTTATAAGCTATTTTCTAAAAGCAAACATTCTCGAAACGTAATCAGACAGTGTGTAGAATAACCTATAGATATAACTTACGAAACCGCTCATTTCAAAAAGACACGTTTGATTGCATCATTATTCTAAAGCAAAATTTTTAAAGCGCCGTCATAATTACGAATACCTCATAGGTACTAAATTCATTCTCCAGCTCATACATGTAACAGATACATATAACTAGGCATAAATAAACGTTTAATTTTTGTAAACAATTGAACAGCTCGCAGATCTAAAATAATACATTAAAAAGCAACCTTACTGCTCAGAGGATAAGGCTCAAAATTCAATAACCGTATAATATCTGCCCGATGACAAGTACCTATTAGAGACAAGCCACAACTTGGTAACACTCCACATTGGTTAGTGGTTAATATAGTTTCTTATTTCCCTCACTCAAATTAGTACCTACTCATTAGGTAACTTACATCGTGAAACACAGGGTGTCCAGGGAGAAATTTTTTTTTGTGCAACAATTTTTTTTGGTTTTTTATCTTTTGTTGACAAATTCACATTGGTGTAACAGTCAATTGTTAGTCAGCTCATCACAAGTCATCATACAGGGTGTCATATTTTTTAAATTATTATTATTTTTTTTTTTTTTTTATTTTTTTTGTCTCTCAACTCATTTAAGTACACATAAACAACACCATGCCGTCCAAATCGCAAGCAGCCATCTTCCGAGAGGCAACAAAGGCAATTACTCTGCTCAAGGAGATTGCGGAGGCAGCACTAGCAAAGGATACGAAAAAATATACATTGTCGGATTTCACGGCTCGGTACACAAAAGTAGACCTCTATAAATCCAAGCTAGAGGACGTCTATTATGAAATACTAGACGACGAGGAACTCACTGACGAGACCGAAGCCGTCTACACAAAACATTATGACACCGCGGTAACGGACTACAATTACATCCTAGTCGCGTTCGACAAATTGAGCGTGACTGCGGCCCTCCCAGAGACTTCTCACCCCTCCACGTCTGCCACGCCTACAACTGTGCTACCCAAAATCACGCTCCCAAAGTTCAGCTCAAAGGTTGAAGACTGGCCGTCCTTCATTACCATCTTCAGGAGCTTAACGGACGACATGACCATCATTTCGGATGCCGTAAAGCTCCACTACCTGCTCTCGTGCCTGACAGGCGAGGCACGCAGTATGGTATCCCACCTCCAGCTCACCAACGACAATTTCGCCGTAGCGATGAATATCCTAACTCGGCGCTATGAAAATCGTCGGGTCTTGATCGACCGGTTTGTAGATATCATCATTGAACTGCCCAACATTCACGTGCGCTCCGATATACGCACGCTCTTTTTAACTCCGCTCATTTCCGCGCAATGCGCCCTCAATAACCTCGATCTGCCCATGCAAGAAAGTGACTATGTTTTTGTGTCTATAGTAGTGCGAAAACTTAAAGGTGAACTTCGGACACTTTTTGAACGAAAGTACGGATCACGCCAGTCTCTGCCCACCCTCAAGAACCTGATCACCTTCTTGGAAGAGCACGCGCGTTGTGTAGAGACCGAATGGTCCAGCTCACCCAAGCCCAGCACCTCCCAACTCACTCAGCATTCGCCACAACCAGCTCAGTACCGCAGGCAGTCTCCCGTAAACTTTCCTCGAGGCCCGCCCCGACAGCCTGCGTATCATGAATCACGTCCCATGACCCCGGTTAGGAGCCGGTCAGACTATTCAGCTCAGCACAGGCCGACTTACTCAGCTCAACCGTCACCTCAAGACGCAAACACCACCAACACCATGCCCTGCCCATACTGCGGAGAAAGAGGGCACAAGCTCATCGCCTGCCCACGGTACAACGACCAACCAATACAAGGCCGTTGGGACTTTGTTCAGGCCCGCAACCGCTGCCGACGCTGCCTAGGCCCCCATTATGAGAATGAGTGCAAGTCCACGAAGGCTTGCAAAGAGTGTGGGAATGACAGACACCACACATCTCTTCACCGCCCCGGTGCTTCTTCTCCAACTCATTCGTCCGCTCATCTCCTACCTCCACATCTGAGAGAACAGCCCAGGACGCGTCCAGCTAATGAGTACCAACCGTTCTCGGCACACGCCTCACAGGCGAAACCCACGTCTCAGGACCACCCTCGCTCGCCCAGTACGTCCCGAGCAGGTGGTCAATCGTGACTACCTACAATAACTGAACACTGTGAAGAGGAAGACAATCAGCACACACACTCACACCCAGAACACACACACTCACACGCAGACCACACACACTCAGCCCATACCCAGACATCTCAAGCTCGCTCACCGCGATCAGCTCCACCAACAGCGAATCATTCCTCTTGTGATTACCCACGACAGGATGAGCACGCAATCAATCAGCCCATATTATTGCCTACCGTCACGCTAAAAATAGCAGACGTAAATGGCCAGTTTCACACAGCACGAGCCCTGCTAGATTGCGGTAGTATGCTCACACTTATCACTCAGCGCATGGCTCGTAATTTAAAGTTACCACAAAACTCAACATCACTCAAAATCACAGGAGTGGGCAACCACCACACACAGGAATCAAAGGCATCAATCACAATAATCTGTCGACCTACACATCATGACACACCCACGATTACGGCTACTGCGCATATTTTAAAACACGTTACCGGTTATCTACCGTTACAAAAGGTCCCACACATAGCACAAGTGAGAGGCCAGCCAAATATTCCCTTAGCAGATCAAGGATATAACACACCCGCTCCAATCGATCTCTTGTTAGGTTCTGATGTTCTCGGCCAAGTTCTGGACGGGACTAAGGTCTCCTTAGGCCGAGGGAAGCCCATAGCCTTCGGCACGATTTTCGACTTCGCATTGATAGGACCCATTGAGGACTTATATGCAACACCTGCAAACCAGGCCAACTCAGCTCATATTACCAGCTCTCAGCCAGAATCTGACGTACCCACACATGACATTTACAAGAACCTTGAGAGGTTCTGGGAGACAGAAGAACCACAACCTCATGTACAGACCAGCCCATTACAAGAGCAGTGCGAGGAAATTTTCCGTACTACAACCACCCGAGATCCATCAGGCCGCTATATGGTAACACTGCCGTTTCTACCAAATGCGCCGGCCTTAGGCAACACTCATGCCATTGCACTACGCAGGTTTCTTACACTGGAAAGGAAACTACAAGCAAATCCGCCCCTACGCTCTAAATATGTTGAATTTATGAGCGACTATCTCAACCTAGGACACATGTCACCATGCCACCCAAGTACCTTCGCGAACAAGCCTCATTTCTACATTCCTCATCACGGCATCTTCAAATCGGGATCCGACAAGTTACGCACTGTCTTTGATGGGTCCAGTAAAAGCTCAAATGGCGTCAGTCTTAATGATTGCCTGCACACAGGTCCAGCTCTCCAGCAAGATATAGTTGACATTATCATGTCTTTCAGGATACACCCCATAGTTTTCAGTACTGACATCAGAATGATGTTCAGAAACATACTCATCCACCCAGACCAACGACAGTATCAGCTCATTCTCTGGCGGTCTTCACCGGACCAGCCCCTGCTCACTTACGCACTAAATACCGTCTCCTATGGATTACGCTCAAGCCCGTACCACGCCCTCCGTACTCTGCTCCAATTGGCGGATGACGAAGGTCATCACTACCCGCACGCTGCTCAGGTCCTACGCAATTCAGTTTTCGTCGATGATATACTCTGTGGTCATGACTCTGTGGAGTCTGCTCAAGCGCTCCAAACAGAGTTGATTAACTTACTGGCCCTAGGTAGTTTTCAGCTCAGTAAATGGACCTCCAACTCTTCTCAGCTCCTTAATCGGTTCCCAGATGACCAATGTGACATGCCTAAAGACTTCGACATCAGCCCAGAATCGAATTCCATTAAAGTATTAGGTATACAATGGATTCCTCAATCGGATGAGTTCACTTATCGCATCTCTCTCCCCTCACTGACCCAAGTCACAAAACGCTCAATCCTCAGCACAGTAGCTTCGCTGTACGACCCCAATGGTTGGGTTACACCCGTCATACTCCGCGCAAAGCTACTTTTACAGAAGTTATGGCTTCTGAAACTGGGATGGGACGAGCCCACCCCCGATGAAGTTCACACAGAATGGCAGCACATCTCACAAGACCTTCCTCAACTCTCAAATCTCCGCTTACCTCGGCACATCTGCAAATACAAGCCCACGTCCACTTACTCACTTCACGGGTTCGCGGACGCCTCAGAAGCCGGTTATGGTGCTGTCACTTATCTGCACGAGCTCGATGCCAATGGACTTGTCAATGTGCATCTGGTCATTGCCAAGTCGAAGGTCGCTCCTATCAAGAATCGCCTCTCAATTCCCAAAATGGAACTCTCAGCTGCAGCTCTTTTATCACAGCTCATGACACGACTGTCAGCTAAATTGTCAGCTCACATTGCTATAGAACAACATACCTGTTGGTCAGATAGCACAATAGTGTTAGCATGGCTCAACACGCCCCCTCACCGACTCCAGACATTTGAAGCCAACCGAGTGGCTAAAATAACGTCTAGCCCGATCAGCCCTAGGTGGAGGCATGTCCCTACGAACCTCAACCCTGCAGACTGTGCAAGCAGGGGTATGTCAGCCCAATCTCTATCAACCCATGACCTCTGGTGGTCTCCCAGCTGGCTCAAAGAGCCTCCTCATACCTGGCCCCAGATGCCAGCCGCTCTGGGTCATCACGCTTTACCAGGCCTTAAGCCAAAAAGTGTGCCAGCTCATATAGCAGTTCCTGATCTGGATCATGATCTGCTTACCCGCTTCAGCTCTTTTGACAAGCTCGTCGGAGTGACGGCTTGTATCAAGCGCTTCATTTATAATTGTAAGCACGGCCCAGATGTACGTCGCTCTGGACCGTTGACAGCCTGTGAACGGAGAGAAGCTCTGTTATTCTGGGTCCGCTCTGTTCAGCGGAATGAGTTTGCAGAAGACATTCATCGTCTCCACACTAATAAACTCTGCAGCAATCGACTCCAGCGTCTCTCCCCATTCTTGAAAGATGGGCTCTTGAGAGTCGGTGGTCGTCTCTCTCATGCGTCACTTAGGTACAACGCTCAACACCCACTCATTCTTCCCAGCTCAAGCCCGCTCGTTGACCTCATCATTGACCATTACCACAGAGTGCACTGCCATCCTGGCGCTGACACTCTACACGCAATGCTCCGCCAGCAATACTGGATACTATCCGCTCGCCGTGCGATCCGACACCGTGTGTTCAAATGTATTAGATGTTTCCGAACTCGCGCTCAACCAGCAGCCCCGTTTATGGCTGACCTTCCAGCAGATAGGGTTAACCCACAACCTGTATTTAGCCAAGTCACGACTGACTTTGCCGGCCCATTTCTCGTTAAGTCTAGCACGTTACGGAACGCTAAACTGTTAAAGGCGTACTTTTGTATATTTGTGTGCCTTTCAACGAAGGCAGTTCATTTGGAGGCAGTCTCCGCTCTTACCACGGAAGCCTTTCTTGCAGCGTTGCAAAGATTTGTCTCGCGTCGCGGTACACCAGTTCTAATTAGATCGGATTGCGGCACGAATTATGTAGGCGCTAGAAATCATCTCAAAGAAGTTCAAAACTTCCTCGCTGAAAATAATGATGCAATCACACACCAGCTCGCCAACCAGCAGGTAACCTGGTTGCTGAACCCCCCCAAGGGGCCTTGGTTCGGTGCCTTACATGAAATTAACGTCAAATCTACGAAACAGTTGTTCTATCGTGTAGTTGGTGAACAGCACCTTACTTTTGAGGAATTCTCCACACTCCTGACACGAATCGAGGCTGTACTCAACTCTAGACCTCTCTGCCCACTTTCATCCGACCCTACGGACATTGAACCCTTAACCGCTGGACATTTTATCATAGGCCGTCCACTCACTACTCTGCCCGAGCCGTCCTTTGATGACAGGCCGTTATCTGCTCTTAAACGCTTTCAGCTCATACAAGCTCTCTCTCAACGCTTTTGGACTCTGTGGACTAGATCTTACCTCCATACTCTCCAAACCCGCTCAAAATGGCTTTCCCCTTCATCGCCTCCTCAAGTTGGCGAACTCGTGCTCATCAAGGAAGATAACTTGCCACCGCTGCAATGGAGACTGGGTCGAATTACCCGCACAATACCTGGCAAGGATGGAGTGATCCGAGTTGTGGATCTGGACACCGCCAGTGGACATCTGCGCAGACCTGTGCTAAAGATAGCCAGGTTTCCATTGGATTCAGCTCAGGAAGAGGCTCTACTACGGGCCCCCCAGGATGTTCGCGCCATCGGCGCGACGATATAGGTAACTCGTTCAATCATTCATCGATTCACTCGTTGACGTGCCGACGCAAGCGACGCGCCGCGAGAGTAGCCATTTGACCGCCGTCGCGCACTGACGTGTATCTCAATCCCAGCGTTCCGTGCTCACCTGAACCTACGAAAGTGTCGTGATTATACCGGCCGGTACCCTTATTGTAGTGACTGTGACGTTACGTGGCTCATCAGCTCAAAACTAGGCGCGCGAGTGAATTATAACCCTCAGTGTGCGTGAAGACTTTCATCAGCTCAAGGTCGGCTCGAAACCAGAAGAAGACTCCTACTCAGCCCATCCATCATATCAGCACGGCAAGCCGCTTAAGTCGTCGCGGCCCAGTACACAGAACAACCTTACCTACATATTCAAGTAAGCCAGTTCCCATTTCTCACTCCCATTCTCCATCTCATTCAGCTCACGTCGCGTGTTATTGCCCCCAGCGATAACAGTAATATAAAAAATAGGTAGATATATTATGTTGTCTATACGAAATTCCGTGTTTAAAATGGACAGGCTTACGCACACATAAATCACCTGCGAATATTGCAATTACACACTAATAATGGATGTCAAGCAGAGATGGGCATTATTCGAATGATTCTTTATTCGAATAAGCATTTATTCGTCTACACTTTCGAATGAAGAATGATTTATTCTCATTTCATTCGAATAAATCCACGAATAACCCACGAATAATATATAATTTACCTCTTCACGCCTAAACTGCTGAACCGATTTAGATGAAATTTGGTATAGAGATAGTTTGAGTCTCGGGGAAGAACAAAGGGTAGTTTTTATCCCGGAAATCAGCCCCTAAGGGGTTGAAATTTGTATGGAGCTACTTAAACCACTGCCCAGATTTGCATTAAATTTGGTATATAAATATTTTGAGTTCCGGGGCAGGACATAAGATAGGTTAAATCCCGGAAATCATCCCCTAAGGGGGTGAAATGGGGGTGAAAATTTAGTTGTTACCCATTTTGATGAAATTTGGTTTCGAGATAGTTTGAGTCCTGGGAAAGGACATAGGATAGTTTATATCGTGGAAATCATCTCCTAAGGGGGAGAAATCAGGGGTGAAAATTCGTATGGAACCCATTTGAATACAATTTGGTATAGAGATAGTTTGAGTCCTAGGAAAATGAATGAAATGAATGACTGAATGAAATTATTTATTTGCTTTAAACATGGTATACAAGAGGTGGTATTTTATAATTAAGATGCGAATACATGTTTAACCATAATGTGGCATGCAAAATTTTTGAACACAACATAAAATTATGAATTCATTATATATTAATTAGGAAGTACCTAAATGTCAAAAGAAAAATAAAACTCAAAAGCAATACATCAATACCTGTACAATTTCGCACCTGGGTCCCGAAGGGGAAGCAAGAATAAACACCGTGTTTCAACAAACAGACGCATGTATATTCTCCACACAAATCTTTCAAAAATACAAAAAATTATTTACACCTTATAAAACTGCGTTGAACTAGCGTTCTCTAGTTTGCGGATGTAACAGCGCCATCTACCGGCACATTGAGTAAATAAATTCCGATATGCGTTTCGTACATACCGCTCACCAAGGACAACATGTCCTTCATCATGACCGCTCACCGTGAAATGTCTGAGTTATTCGGGTTTTACTGTATACAAAGCTACTCTATTTTGGAACAAACTGAAAAAGAAGCTGGTGGCGTATCATTTCTTATACTAATGACGAAGTGACATAACAATTTAACAATCTTAAAATTAGAATAAACTTAAAATGAATTAGCTACCGGCAGTATACATAGTTTTGACGTCGGTCGCTTGATCAACGTATTTTTGCACTTGATAGTTACCACTCTGGTCAGTTGATCTGAGCCAGGGTGTTTCTGAATGATTCTGCCGAAAAGCCACTTAGAAGGAGGGAGGTCATCCTCCTTTACCAAAACAATGTCCCCAACATTAGGTTCGGGGACTTGATGTGCCCACTTGTACCGCTGTAAATAATGAGTAAAGTATTCGTTTGACCAACGACGCCAAAAGTTTTGTAGCATACGCTGGGTCAGTTGCCATCGCTTAAGAGTACTTATATTCGATCGTTCATAGTTCATTTCTGGAACTGTAACTAGAGGCTCTCCTATCAGAAAATGACCCGGAGTTAAAGGGTTTGGCTCATTTGGGTCGTTGGTTATAACGGAGATAGGCCGTGAATTCAAGCAGGCCTCGATCTGGCTGAGCAGAGTTCCCATTTCCTCATAGGTAAGCGTCGCCTCTCCAATTACCCTTTTGATGTGGTATTTGGTGGACTTAATCCCTGCTTCCCATAATCCACCGAAGTTCGTTTCGTTTGAAGCCAGACCTTCCGCTACTTCTTGGAAAAGGTACTTTAATTCTTTAGCAGCTCCGACGAAGTTTGTGCCGTTGTCGCTGTAAATTTCTAAGCATCGGCCACGTCTGGATATGAATCTCTTGAAAGCTCCAAGAAATCCACGTGACGTAAGCTCGCTCACTACCTCTAGGTGTAGTATGGCTTTGGTGACTATACAGATGAACAGGCATACATAGCCCTTGTATGAGTGATGTCCTCGGCCCTTTGAAGTTCGTAAATGGATGGGTCCTGCATAATCAACTCCGCTGCGGATAAAAGCTCTATCTGGAGTAACTCTAGCCGAAGGTAAGGCTCCCATCAATTGAGTTTGGGTCTTGGCTTTGTGACGGATGCAGCGCACACATTTGTGAATATGTTGTTTCACTAAGTTCTTTGCTCGTACTATCCAGTAAGCTGATTTTAAGTAGTTCAGCATAGCTGGCTGGTCGCCATGCAGAGTACGTTCATGAGCATCTGCCACAAACAACTTAGTCAGATGTGAGTCGTACGGAAAGATAATGGGATGTTTTGCTACTTCTAACATTGAAGCGTTCTCCAATCGGCCGCCTACTCGCAACATACCGTTTTCAAGAAACGGTGTTAAAGAACGAATCTTAGAGGCCTTTGAACTAATGTACCCGTTTTTGTTGATTTCCTCTATTTCGTTCTTGAACTCAGCGTTATGACACTTTTTGATGCAGGTCAGGGTTGCTGCATCCAACTCGCACTTTTGCAGATATCGAGCGTTGATTTGGTTCTTCTGTGGGCTATCTCGCTTTCTTAAAAAACGTCGACAGTAAGCAACAACACGTATGAGTCTGTTGAGAGATGAGTATTTGTTCCAGAACGCTTCTTCTACTATCCCTACATGAACTCTTGCCGACTGTTCATCATTCGTATAATTGTTCTTAGGCTTTGAGTAATGAATGATCTTATCGTGCAGAAGTTCAGGGCCAAACTTCCACAGGTCGTGTTCTTTCAACTCTGCTGGTTGCATCCCACGTGAAGCACAATCTGCCGGATTTTCTTTTGAGCCCATTGCGCAGAATCCATGGTGGTTAAGATCTCGGATACCCTGTTAGCTACAAAGGTTTTCCAGCGGCTTGGGTGTTTATTGAGCCACGCAAGGACCACTGTGGAATCCGTCCACACTCTTATGTTTGGTTTGGGTAATTTCATGACCTCTGCAACTTCGGCAAGCAATTTAGCCTCAAGTACGGCCCCGCAAAGTTCCAATCTGGGTATGCTGACCTGTTTGACAGGTGCTACTCTTGTTTTGGCTGTCACTAAAGCTACATGTATGTTCCCAGTTGAGTCAACTGCATGAAGATAAACGACAGCAGCGTAAGCGGCGTTTGATGCGTCGCAGAAACCGTGCAGTTCATGAAGTGTGTCATTAGCGTGCGTGTGGAGCCATCTTGGAATCCGGAAGTCTATAAGGTGAGCTAGCTCTTCACGGTAAGTTAACCAATCCTGTAATATGTCAGATGGCGGTTCCTCATCCCATCCGATTCCTGCTAACCATAGACGCTGAATAAACATTTTTGCGGTAATGACACATGGTGCTAACCATCCTAACGGGTCGAACAAACGTGAAACATCAGATTTTTTTTTGTTGCAGGTGGTGATAACGGCGGGAGTTTCACCGAGTATTGAAATTCATCGTCATCCCGGTTCCAGGTAAGTCCGAGTATTTTAGTTATGTTATCTGTCTTTATTTCCAGGTTGCGCGTTTCTTCTTCGTTTTCTAGGTTCTCTCTTTCTCTTCTATTGATCTGCTTTGACAATTCTTTCTTGTTGCTACCCCATTTCTGCAGCACGAACCCTCCCTCATTTAATAAGCCTTTCATTTCATGGTACAGTTGTAGACCTTCTTCTTCGGACTGGCAACCGATCATCAAATCGTCCGTATAAAATTCTTTATGGACGCGTGGTGCAGCTATGGGATACTGCTCTCTTTGATCGCATGCTACCTGATTAAGTGCCTTTACTGCCAAGTAGGGCGCTGAAGCTGTTCCGAAAGTGACAGTCAGCAACTTGTAATCCATGATTTCATTTTCAGCGTTTTCGCGCCACACTATGCGCTGAAAGTATGTGTCCTCGTTGGCTACTCTTACCATCCTGTACATTTTTACTATGTCCGCCACTAGACAGACGGGGAACTGACTCCAACGCATAATGAGATGACGCAGTTCTGATTGCAAGGTAGGTCCTGTCATGAGCTGATCGTTTAGTGATATCCCGTCGTCATATTTACAGGAGGCATCAAACACGACTCTGACCTTGGTGGTGCTTTTGTCCTCGCGGGTCACAGCATGATGAGGTAAGTAGATCGCTTCTTTCCTTTTGTGATCAGGTTGTGTCACGGGAACCATGTGACCGAGCTGTTCATACTCCTTTATTACTTCAGAGTATCGTGCTTTGAGAGTTGAATCTCTTCCAAATTTCCTTTCTAATGTGTGTAACCTTTTGACTGCTATCTCCCGTGAATTTCCTTTGCCGGTTGGATTGTCCCGAAACGGCAACTTCACCACGTACCTGCCCTCAGCGTCTCTCTTAGTCGTGGATGCAAAAAGATCTTCACACCTTTGTTCTTCCTCTGTTAACAGCTTAGTGTGACCTGATGGCTCGGCTTCTATTTCCCAGAAACGTTTTAGCATGTCAACTTCATTAACGTGTACGTGTAAAACAGTTACGTTCTCGTGTACGCTCGCGGAGCCTACTGACCCAGATAAAATCCACCCGAGGGTGGTGCACTGTGCTAATGGCGCTCCTTCTGGACCATTCAGCACTCCATCTCTTAGAATCTGACTGTAAACTTCACCGCCTAGTAGTATATCTATTTTGTTGGGTGTACTATAGGTTGGATCTGCTAACGTGAGCTGCTGAAGCTCCAACCACTCTGGGACTACTACTTTTTCTCCAGGAAGATCGGTCGTGATCTTGTTCCAAATATAAGATTTCAATACGAGGTTGAAATAAGGATCGGTTATCGATTGAATGTTTAGTTGAACTTGATACTTAGGTGTCACCGTTAATTGACATTCACCTAATCCGGAAAGTGACTTCTTGATGGGAATGTACTTGTACAACGGCTTCCGTCACAAATGAAGCCTGTGACCCTTGATCTATAAATGCTCGAATAACCTGATAGTCCCCTGTTTTAGACTCAGCCTTAATAAGCGCGGTGGGTAACAATACCTCAGCTTGATCTACCCCTTTCGTAAAACAGCTGAGTATCGGCGTGACCTCTTCCTTCTCTGCTGCTACTACTATTGTACGACTTCCCGTAAGCAATTGGGGTCTTATTGGCGCTTCTCGGTTCCAGAAATTCTAGTGCTCTATATCTACTTGTTAAAAACTCTTAAATTGGCTAAACGTAGGTAAAGCGTCTGAAGCCGAGTTAGTCGCCAGTCGCCACGTTAAGTTCCCATTGCCTGCGCGATTCGGGGTCTAATTTTAACGACAGCAAATAAATGACAATAATGTCCCACGTAGAAACATCAATGCCGAGATTCGACAGTGCACTTAAACAATCATTCGACGTGTCGATCAGATCCTTAATGAACCCTGGGGACTCAATCGTTGCACTCAGTTGACTTAATCGTTTAAGTATACAATGGGATAAATATTTTTTATTGTTATATCGTTGCTCCAATTGTGTCAACATCTAGCATAATTTGTGTCAGAAACAGGTATGTTACGAAGCAACTGCTCCGCCTTTCCAGTTAGATAACTTTTTAAATACTGTAATTTCTGAATACTGTCTAAGGGCTCGTTGTTGTGTATCATGGACACAAATAAATCTCTGAACGTCGTCCACTCATGGTATTTCCCCGAGAAGCTAGAAATACATAACTTAGGAAGTTTCACTACACTTGGCCTAAATGAAGCGTTATCTTGACTGCCATTACCTCCTGCCTTACTAACCAACGAACTAGTATACTGAGCTAATCCGTCTTTTTCACATTTGTAATCAGTATACCCTTCCTCCGTTTTATCATATATATCTCGCGTAACATAGGACTTTGCTTTTAAAGCTGTAAGGTCGGCCGATCGCATTAAGTCCTTGTGGCCTTGTCTAAACTCGGACCAAAGCTGTTCTAAAGCTTCTACCTTAAATAAATAAATAAAATAGCCTTTATTACTAAGAAGAGTACATATAATATACATAGAATAACAACTATTACGTATCCGGAGCAATACAATTTTCTTATTTGCGATTTTACTCTAATGAACACTTAAAACTAATCAGTAGTACTAATCACTATTTCGTAAATGTGTTATTCACTTCACTTTACTAATGTCTATTAACTTATAAAATGTCTCTTATCTCAGTTTGCCTCTTGGCAAAGGCCTCCTCCAACTCTCTCCACTGAGCTCTGTCCATAGTGACTCTTCTCCAAAAAGGTCCCGCTGTTATTTTTATTTCATCTTCCCATCTGCAATACTGTCTACCTCTGCTTCTAGTTGAACCTCTGGGATACCAATTTGTGACTACTTTACTCCACCTATCATCTTTAGAGCGCATCATGTGGCCAGTCCATTTCCATTTTAGCTGGTCTGTTCTTTTTAGAATATCTGTGAATTTTGTTTTTACCCTTATGTCCGAATTTCTAACTCTGTCACTTCTCCTAAGTCCAAGGATGCTTCGTTCCATTGCATGTTGACACGACGCTAGTTTCGCTCTGTGTGCTGTTGTGAGAGCCCATGTTTCACATCCGTATGTCAAGCCGGGAAGAATGCACGTATTAAATACCTTACTTTTTATTGATAAATTGAACTCTTTGCTTTTCATTATGTTCTTCAATGCCCAATACTTTTTCCAGCCGATTGCAATCCTTTTGTTTACTTCTTTGGATGTCTGATCTGTGAAGGATATTATCTGTCCTAGGTAGACATAACCTTCCACGTATTCGAGAGGTACGTCGTTGACCGTTATTTCTATCTGCAAGCTATTCGTTAGGAGTTTTGTTTTGTTATTGTTCATGGTTAGCCCAAAGTTATTGCTTACTTGGGATAATTCCCTAACCATCTTTTCTAAAACTTTCGGTGATTCTTCCATCAACACTATATCGTCGGCAAATCTTAGATGGTTGAGCCGTTTACCATTTATGTTGATTCCCACATTGTCCCACTCCAAATTTCGAAAGATGCTCTCTAATACAGCATTAAAAATCTTAGGTGAGATAGGGTCACCTTGGCGGACGCCTCTTTGTATTGGGAACTCGTTGCCCAATGATTCAAGTTGTATTCTGGCGCTGCTATTACAATAAATCTTTTTTATAACGTTTGTGTAAACCTGAGGTGTCCCTTGGTTTTCTAAGCTGTCCCATATTCGTTCATGAATCAAGCTGTCGAACGCTTTATTGTAGTCTATGAACGCGATGTAGATGTTTTTGTTGTACTCTTTGTACTTTTCTATCACTTGCTTGACGGTATGGATGTGGTCTAGTGTAGAATAGTGTTTGCGGAATCCCGCCTGTTCCACCGGTTGCTGTTCGTGGAAGCTACCGGCAACCGGCAGCAAGCAACCGGTGGAAGCTTCTACCTTACTCTCCAAGTAATGTTGTGTTATGCGCTCTTTAGGCGACTTTTTAAAGTTAACTCTGGCTTTAAAAATACGAGCACACAAGTCCTCCTGATAGTTAAGTAACGCATCAATTTCAATTTCAATTTCAATTTATTTATTGCATTATCACATTACAAAATATAGATGGTAGGTACATTATAAGGTATTCATGTGACACCCTGCAAGGGCACAACAATATATATATATATGTATAGAACAGACTAAACTTAAAAATATGGACATTATGTAATAGAAAAATATTTACAATTTTGCGTTAAAAAACTCATTTAAACTATAGAAGCATTTGTCGATTAACAATGATTTCAACTGTTGGTTAAACATTTTTGGTTTGACAAGGCCTTTTATATGGTTAGGAAGATGATTAAAAATTTTTATTGTCATGTAATGCGTATTAGACGTGACGAGTTTATATTTGGAGAAAGGTACTCTAATTTTGTGCATATTCCGATCGTTTCTTTTAATACTCGTTATCTGTTCGTATAAACCTATATGTTTTCGGACGAATTTACTCGATTCAAGTATATAAATGGAAGTAAGGGTGAGTATTTTGTATTTGACAAAGTATGGTCTACAGGATTCCATTGGATTTATATTAGCTAGGATTCTTATGCACTTTTTCTGGAGGGTAAAAATCTTTTTTATATCACAACTATTTCCCCACATAACAATACCGTAAGATATTCTTGAGTAGGCGTACGCGTAATATGCCGTGAGTGATGTGTTAAAGTCTGTTGCGCGCTTAAGGTGGTTGAGAGCATAGATAAAAGATGATAAGGTTTTAGATAGCCTTTGGATGTGTGGTTTCCAACTCAAACTGTTGTCCAGATCTATGCCCAATAATGTGGCAGAGCTCACTGAATCTATTTTATGATTGTTATAGCTATAGTTTATGGGCAAATTTAGTTTTTGATAAGGTTTAAATTGGATGATTTTAGTTTTACTCAAGTTTAGTTGGAGGTTGTGGATTTGTAACCAGTTTACTATTTTGTCAAGCGTTACATTTAGTTTGTTGTCGACGTCACAAATATTAGAGCAAGGCAATAATACTGATATATCATCCGCGAAGAGCGTGCAATGGTCATCTAATACGTTAGGTAAATCATTGATATAGATAAGAAATAAGAGACAACCCAGGACGCTACCTTGAGGGATAGAGCCGGTGACAGAGACACTATTAGATCGGATTTGGTTTATTAATCCGGTCTTAAAATCTGCGTTCTCTATTTGTACATATTGGATGCGATTTTCAAAATATGACTCGAACCATGTAAGGGTAGATCCTCTGATCCCAGTATTATGTAATTTAATTAAAAGGGTTTCATAACAGACTCTATCATAAGCTTTACTCATATCAAGTAGGAGACCAACAGCATATTTTTTATTGTTTATTTCATTAAGAATTTCGAGGACGTATTTATAGATTGCTAGAGTAGTGGAGTGATGTTTCCTAAAACCGTATTGATTTTGATTTAGGATCTTATATTTTTCATAAAATGAATAAAGGCGTTTAATCATGACGGTTTCAAATATTTTCGCTGAGGTTGGCAGTAGGGCAATTGGTCTATAGTTATTAGCTTCAGTGGTTTTCCCTTTTTTATGTATTGGTTTTATCAAGGAAATTTTTAGCGCGTCTGGAAAATATCCTTCCGAGAAAGATTGGTTTAATAGTTGGGTGAACGGAAGGGTTAAAATCTCAGCGCAATTTTTTATTAATATTGGGGGTAGTTCGTCTACACCGAATGAAGATTTGTTTTTAAGATGTTTAATTGCCGTATATGTTTCCTTTGGGTCAACCGGGCTCAGGAAAAATGAGTTCGTTGTGGTATTCTTTAATGGTATCTTGCTTGGCGTCGACTGAGAATTCCCGATGGATGAGAAGAAACTGTTGAAAATATTTGCTACTTGTTTGGGGTCAGTTACAAGCTTGTTATCTTGTTGAAGATATATGTTGGTTCTCTTTTTAGGTGAGTTTTTGTTTAGCTCACTGTTTATTATTTGCCACATAGACTGAGCTTTATTATGAGAATTTTCGAATTTCCGTTTGTTTTGATTGTTTTTGGATTTACGGACTGCTTTTTTCAGTGTCTTGCAGTATACTTTATAGTGGTTTCGTAAGGTTTCACTTTTTGACTGTGATACTAATAGCTTTAGATACCTTTTATTACGGCAGGAAACTTTTAGGCCTGGGGTCAGGTATGACTTGTTTGGTTTAAATTTTAAAAGAATTTTAGGGATGCATTTATTTAGGACGTCGCTCAAGGTTTCAATAAATGAGTTCATATTTTCGTTAACGCTTTTATTTGCTTGAATTATTTTGGACCAGTCCACTACTTGGAGTTCCTTTTTAAATTTATTTATGTTAGTTTTATTGTATATATAATATCCATAATGTAAACAAACTAGCAGTCACATACAAATTTTAAAGACTAACTAATGTGACATGAACAAACACTTAGAACAATTTACAAGCCAAATCCTCAAAATTTTACAAGTGTTTGACAAATTATAACACTAGGGAAAAAATTGTGCATAGGTTCCCCGTTCCAATAGGATTTCAGTTTTTATTCTAAGTTAATATACTAACTACAAATTATTCTATGTTTATACAATACAAGTTACTACTAAGGAGATTATTGAAAGTCCATATATTAAAATGCTGATGAAATTTTCTGAGTCGTTGTAAATATGCTCTTGCACTAAAGTTCAAACTGGCGTGTCATATGAATTTAAAAGTACTCACGATTTGCACTTTGCTCACCCACTCTGCACTGATATGTGACGTCAGACTTCGCTGAACTTCCTCACGGCGCCGACTGTCGTCTGCTAGTTCCAGGTGGCACCACTTGCGCCTCCCGTATCCGTACTTCTATTCGTACCGTACCTTCCAGCTATTCGTCGCTAGATGGCGCCACTCGCGCCGTTTGGTGCACCAAGTCTTGACTTGATTTCACAGGAAACCGCCAGCTACCCAACGCTAGATGGCGTTGGCAACCTCAGTTAGCTGCAACTTTCCCGGCCTTTGAAGCAGCGAACCACTGCTAAGCACGGGACACGAAGTACCAAAAACGCCACTTCCAATGGCTACTAAAGCTATCCGATTCGAAGGACCATGTACAATTTCGCACCCGGGTCCCGAAGGGGAAGCAAGAATAAACACCGTGTTTCAACAAACAGACGCATGTATATTCTCCTCACAAATCTCTCAAAAATACAAAAAATGATTTACACCTTATACTCGTCAAACTACGTTGAACTAGCGTTCGCTAGTTTGCGGATGTAACAGCGCCATCTATCGGCACATTGAGTAAATAAATTCCGATATGCGTTTCGTAAAATACCATTACCTATACACGATGATTCATAATCCGTGATCAGGAGTAAAATTTTCTGATTCTGTAATTGTTACCAAACACGATTAGCTCGAAGTTACCTAAATCATTTTTTTTTTCTTAATAAAACTGAATAAGAAATAACTTTATTATTCAAAATCGTAGTCACCCTAACGTTAGTTTGCGAAAATTTGACGTATGGCGTATTTGACGTATCTACTTAATTTCAAGAAATGTAGGGTGACCAAACAATCAGTGGACATGAGTGTTAACATTATCATTAAATTTAACTGACTAAACAGTGATTTAATTGCATGAGACCTCATCCATTGAAATCCGTTATGGCTGTTTATCAATATTTTTCGACACCTGATCACGGATTAAGAATCATCGTGTATATGTCAATCATTTAAAAAGTCCTTAATTGAATAAAAGGCATTTTCTTTTAGCCAGTGAAATAATTAAATTTAAAATTTATTGAGTGTCAATGCTTTAATGTCATCTGGTAACCTATTATAAATTCGTATGGCCATTGCAAAGCAATTTCTCCGACATAATTCTGTTTTTACTCTTGGAAAGAAAAATCTGTTTGGGTATCTAGTATTAAAATGGCACACCTTGTCTATTGTACAAAAGTTATATGAATGAGATTTGACAAAGATACCTATTTCTAAAATATATAATGACGGTACAGTGAGAAGATTTAATTTTTTGAATAAAGGCTCACATGAGGTCAAAGAATTTACATCACAGATACCACGTATACATTGTTTTTGACCTATGAATACCCTGTTGATATCTTTTGAGATACCCCACAGTAATATTCCGTATCTCAAAATCCAAATCGTAATCCAACATAACCATCAACCAGCCTTAAGTGCAGTCTGTTGGTTTGTTAATTTTGTTAGCTTCCAAAGTGCGTATGGAAAGGACATAGGATAGTTTTAATTCCGGAAATCACTCCCTAAGGGGGTGAAAATTTGGATGGAACCCGTTTAGATGAAATTTGGTATAGAGATAGTTTGAGCCCGGAAAATGACAACGGATAGTTTTTATCCCGAAAATCATTCCCTAAGGCCTGAAAGCCTAGGGGCTGAAATAGGGGGTGAAAATTTGGATGAAACCCATTTAGATGAAATTTAGTTAAGAGATAGTTTGAGTCCGAGGAAAGGACATAGGATAGTTTTAATTCCGGATATCACCCCCTAAGGGGGTGAAATGGGAGGTGACAATTTGGATGGAACCCGTTTAGATGAAATTTGGTATAGAGATAGTCTGAGCCCGGAAAATGACAACGGATAGTTTTTATCCCGAAAATCATTCACTGAGGCCTAAGGGGCTGACATAGGCGGTGAAAATTTGGATGAAACCCATTTAGATGAAATTTGGTTAAGAGATGGTTTGAGTCCTAAGAAAGGACTCAAACCATCATCATCCCAATCGTTCATCTAAATCGGTTCAGCGGTTTAGGCGTGAAGAGGTAAATTATATATTATTCGTGGGTTATTCGTGAAATTATTCGTCGATTATTTATTCGCGAATAAATATTGACGAATAAATTATTCGCAATATTTATTCGTCTTTCGCGAATAATTCTATTTATTCTTATTCGTCATTCGTATTCGAATAAATTTTGCCCATCTCTGATGTCAAGTGAAAGCAGGACGGTATGATTTTTTCCGGGAGCGAAACAGACAAGTAAATGGGTAGGGGTCGGGTTGCATAAAGTTTAAACGTCATATTGTTGATAGGCATACGGCATACGTGTATAATGTAGTAAATGAGAAGATAAATATTTATGTAATGCAATTGCACAAATGTAAGTTAGTTGTCAGTGAATGGCTGAAAACACTGAATTACAATGAAACTGCCTGCAATTACAATGACTAATCGCCGTCAAAATTGTATGGACTAGTTCTGGAATAGACTCTGTTCCTGTTACACACTAAAATAGTACAGGTAGTATAAACACGTTATCACTAAATCAGTTCCAACGAAATACTAGATGGACTTTTCCCGTTTGTTGCAGCCCTACCATCCAGACTTTTAACAATAGATGACTAATTAGCTTATCTTTATGGCTTTTGGCTCTTACGCCGCCGGACGAACTTTACTCCTGTACTTGTGCTATAAGATGCATCTTGCCAAATGGTTCATTGCGCTGATTTGCGACCACCTAATTCAGTGTGCCCGTTTGCGACCACTCACTCAGATGTGTTTGTTGGTGAACTGAAAATATATTTTCTCATATTTTTAAAGGAAAAAAATGCATAAGTACGGCTTACTGTTATTTAGTGCCTGTAGAAACTAGAAATGTTATTGACTATTGTATTATCTTTAATTGAAGAAACTGGGCATTAAATTGTAATGTACCTAACTACCTACTATTTACTTGAATTCATATCTTCAAATCACAATGAAAGTCTGTTTGAATCTTGTTTGAATACAGGATCAAATAGTGAAGCTACTAAAAGCTCCAAATCACAGATAAAATACACCAGCAATACCAGCATAGCATGAGCCCTACGTGTGGCTATTGTTAAGGATCAGTGAGGCTTCGTTTCGTCGTAGTTTATTCTTATTATGTAACAGGAGGCGTGGACCATGGAGGTTGTAAGATTGGTGGCGCATGCGCGGTGTCCGGCGGCGCAAGGCAAGGGGTGAATCTGGCGAGGCGCGTCAGTCGGCGCTCGGCGACTGGAGGTGCTACGCACTTCGCGCCGCGCCCCATACCGCCGGAGCGTGGCTCGGGGCGTGGCGCTTACGTAAACACGCGCGGGACTTTGACCGCGGTGCTGGCGGCGCGGCGCTGCGGCCTCCGTCCCTCCGCCACGACCTCATGGCCCGCGCCGCCTCCTGAGTATATGCGGATAGTAAGCTCGCCGCGCCGCCGCCACCACCACCGCCACCGCCGGATAACGCGCTTATAGGTTCGTACCTATACTCATTTAAATATTCCTGACTTCAAATATATATGGAAATTGAGTGTCTTGTGACTGTCAACAAATAGCTTAAAATAATAGGTGCTTGGACATAATTGGAGTGTTCAACATATAGCAGCAGTTTTGTATTTGAGATACCTACATCTATATACGACTTGTGAATAAAATTACATAAAAAATATTTCCAATGTTATATATTGTTTGTAATGTATGTTATCTTATCAGATAGGTAAATACAAACAATTTGTACTGATTTTCATCTAAAATGCCTTCACCTCTAGATAGATATAGTCGCATATCAATATATATATATATATAATGTAGTGAGTATAGTTAGGTACCTACATCGCTCGCCCGTAGCTAAGAAGATTCGGGTGATCTTGTTATTTGGGTGGAGCTCGAGGAAGGTGAGGTCACTGGTCAGCGCCATAGTGTGGCACAAACCAAGACACCGATTTAATAGTACCAGGTACGCTATATTTCTATCACAAAAAAGTATGAATAATGCTAACTACTAAGCATAAAATAATCAACCAAGTATTTAAAATTTGATTGGTTGTAGAGCCTGTATGCTGTTTATCCAATATCGACTATATACCAAATCGTATAAAAAAATAAAATGTAAACAAACTAAATCACCACCCTCGAAAAAAATTTGTAAAGTTGGGATAGTCGCTTAAACGTTGATTTTTTGGTTCCTCTACCCTACTAAGTATAAAATAATCAAACAAGTATTTATTTATTGGTTGTAGAGCCTGTATGCTGTTTAATGTTCACCAATCACTTAAATTTATTGAATTTGGAGGTTTCCATAAGTGTATATAGGTACCATCGCAGAATTTACAGGGTGGGACATATGTATTGACTTCTATACTGATGATGATGCTGATGATGATGACAATACTGAGGACGACGATGATGACGAATGATGATGATATAATATAAAATACTTTTTATACTAATATTATAAACAGGTAATGTTTGTGAGTTTTTAAGTTTGTAGCTGTGTACGTAAATAATAAGTACCTAATCTCCGAAACTATTCATCTATATATATATAAAAGAATACTTCCTGACTGATCATCAACGCACAGCCGAAACTACTGGGACTAGAAACTTGAAATTTACACCCATACTACCTTTTATAACGTAGGCGACGGATAAGAAGGGATTTTTGGAAATTCTACCCCTAAAGGGGTTAAATAGGGGTTCAAAGTTTGTATGGAGGAAAAATATTTATTGAGCTAGAGACTTCAAAATTTGTGGGAAGATTACTTATTAGAATACAAATAAAGTACTTTCAGCGTTTTGGAAAATTCTACCCCAAAGGTGGCTAAAAAGGGTAACAAGTTTGTATGAGGAAAATTCTTTTTTGAGATAGAACCTTAAAAGTTTGTAGAAAGATTACTTATTAAAATACACAAAAAGTAATTTCAGCGTTTTAGAAAATTCCACCCCTAAGGGGGTTAAAAGGGGGTGCAACATTTGTATGGAGGAAACATTTTTCTTTAGCTAGAGACTTAAACCTCTGTAGAAAACTTACTTATTAGAATAAAAATAAAGTACTTCCAGCGTTTTGGAAAATTCCACCCCTAAGGGGTTAAATAGGGTTGAAAAGTTTGTATGAGGGAAACTCTTTTTTGAGATAGAAGCTTAAAAGTTTGTAGAAAGATTACTTATTGAAATACAAAAAAACTACTTTCAGCGTTTTAGAAAATTCCACCCCTAAAGGGGTTAAAAGGGGGTGCAACATTTGTATGGAGGAAACATGTTTTTTTAGCTAGAAACTTAAACCTTTGTGGAAAGCTTACTAACTAGAATAAAAATAAAGTGCTTTCAGCGTTTTGGAAAATTCCATCCCTAAGGGGTTAAACATGGTTGCAAATAGAAGCTTAAAAGTTGTAGAAAGATTGCTTATTTAAATAAAAAAAGCACTTTCAGCGTTTTGAAAAAAAACCACCCCTAAGGGGGTTAAAAAAGGTTTTTAAGTTTGTACCAGGGAAACTTTTTTTTGAGATAGAAGCTTAAAAGTTTGTAGAAAGATGACTAATTAAAATAAAAAAAATACTTTCAGCGGTTTAGAAAATTCCGCCCCTAAGGGGGTTAAAAGGGTGTGCAACATTTGTATGGAGGTAACATGTTTTTTTTAGCTAGAGACTTAAAACTTTGTAGAAAGCTTACTTATTAGAATAAAAATAAAGCACTTTCAGCGTTTTGGAAAATTCTACCCCTAAGGGTTGTTAAAATCATTGCAACGTTTGTATGAGGGAAATTATTTTTGGAGATACAAGGTTAAACGTTTGTAGAAAGATTACCTACTTATTGAAATGCAAAAAAGAACTTTCAGCGTTTTAGAAAATTCCACCCCTAAGGGGGTTAAAAGGGAGTGCAACATTTTTATGGAGGCAACATTCTTTTTTTAGCAAGAGACTTGAAACTTTGTAGATAGCTTACTTATTAGAATATAAATAAAGTACTTTCAGCGTGTTGATAAATTCCACACCTGAGGGGGTTACTAAGGGTTGCAAAATTTGTATGAGGGAAACTCTTTTTTGAGATAGAAGCTTAAAACTTTGTAGAAAGCTTACAAATAAAGTACTTTCAGCTTTTTGGAAAATTCCACCCCTTAAGGGGTTAAAAAGGCTGCAAGATTCGTATGGGAAACACTTTTATTGAGCTTAGATACTTGATAGTTTGTAGAAAAAATGCTTATTACAACAAAAAAAACTCTTCTTCTTAATTTTTTCTTGAAAAGCGTTAATAGGGGGTTCAAAGTTGGTATGGAGCGTCAGAAAATTTTAAAGTATGAGTTTTTTTAACTTTGATCCTAGCCTGTTTGTTAAAAGACTTTCTTTTATTTCTATATATCTTATCTTAAATTTGTTATTTTTGTTGCATTATAATAACAGCAAAGTTTCAACAGAGTAAAAATTTTCTCACTAAGGCAAGTTTTCTTATAAAGTTTAAAATGGTTTAAGCTCTCTAGACTTCAGTTTGTAATTCGCCAGGCCACATAAGTAGATGCACCTTTCCACGTCACAACTTGAACTACGGTCCGCACAAACACTTGTACCTTTTTTAAACCCTTTGTAAAACCCTAACTAACTGCTTGCCTACCTTGAATAAGTTTCAAGACTCTTGGTTCAGTGATTTCATCTTAGTGTTGATGAGCAAGCTCGAAATGATTTCGTGGTATTATATATGCTGCTAAGGGTTGATTTACTCAAGATGCTTGATTAATGAAGATTACTTAGATGTCATTATAACTTTGTAATCAAAATCGTGGACAGCTTCCAAGTCCAAAAATAACTAAACTTTCATATAAACTTTCACCCCCTATTTCACCCCTTTAAATTACGAATTTCTAAAAATGCTTCAAGGTAACCTTTTTTTATTTGTGACCATAAAGCCAAATCTCAAATTGCCTTCAAAAATAACGAAACTTTCATATAAACTTTCACCCTCCATTTCACCCCTTTAAAGCACGAATACCTGATAATGCTCGAAGGAAACCTATTTTAATTTCTGATCGAAAAGCCAAATCTCGAATATCATAGATCTACTTTCAAAAATAACGGATTTGCATACAACGGTTTAACCCCAATTTCAAAAAATCCTTCCTTAGTGCGTGTAATCCTTCCCTAGGTCGTGGGGTAGTTAACGTTTATGGTTTAACGTTTCGTACACTGATTACCTATAAATAAAGCAATGATTAAGATTATTTGCTTATTGTGTTGTAATAAAATATATTACACAAACTTACAAATATTATTGATTCAATTAAAAACCTACATCTGTGTTGGTACTCGCTTCATCACTTAAAACCACAACGTAAAACTTTTCGCAGGGCGGGAGTAAAGCAAATAAAAACAAAAAAACGATATAACACAACTGTATAAGTAAACTGTGCAGTGCTTATCATTACTCTTTAATTTAGGTAGTATTACAATGGGCTTCTAACCATAAACTACTATTGAACGAATGAAATGAATGTAATAATTTTGCTACGTATATTTTACGTTATGGCATAAATATATGCTGCGAGATTACCATGTTTAACGTAAAAATGGGCACAATCGTAAAGTTATACGTCCCAACGTAAATATATGTCCGATTAGTGTGCTAGCCGGGCAGTAGTCGGTTTTTTCCCAGGGAAGCCCCTTCATAGAGAGTCAAACTAACGGAGCGTTGTTGACGTTTCATAAAAAGTTGCTGATTTGACTATCAGTCAAACACGGTTTGGACACTTTAGACTGTGTAGTATCCAATCAAACCAAACGAATTCATAGCGGGGCGGGGGTTCCCTGAGGTCTGAAAAACAAATAAAATAACGGCTAGCGCAGACTGAGGGGAGGGCGCATAGCGGAATGAAAATAGTACATTTTACAACTAGTGTGAAAAGAATGTCTTTTTACCACTAGTACCGAGGTATCTTGCCACGAGCTGAAAGCGAGTGGCAAGACTCGGTACGAGTGGTAAAAGACATTTCACACGTGTTGTAAACGACGTTTTTTAATACAATTGCGAAAAAATAATAAATTAATATTCGTCATTTATATATTAATGAATTCTTTAAATAAATTTATATTATTGTACCTCGATCTCAACTGTTAGTGGCTGCATCGAAACTTCTGCTTGCGTATGCGCTCCTGGTACCTATAGGTGGACCGTTTAACTCGGTCCTCGCCTGCGCGGCGCGCGGGTGCAGGGGTATGACTATAACGGGCTGCGGGCGACGTGCGGAAGGCAAACCCCGGCGCCCGCACCCCGTTATCGTCATACCCCTGCACCCGCGCGCTGCGCAAGCGAGGAATGAGTTAAGCGGTCTACCTACAGATGCGTACATTTTCAGCTTCAAAAATGACTTTCATACTAACGCGATCAAAGATAAATACTCCTAGTATTCGTAAGCGTTTTTAATTTCATAATTTCCAAGTAAAAAATCTAATATAAAATTACTGCGTTTCGAAAGTATAGTTTGGAACTAAAAAGTAAAAAGCACTAGTGCGAGAAATTGAGCTTCTCGCACGCTACGCAGCCACAAAAAGTACCACTTTTTGAGCAACTGTATTAAAAATAATCATTTTTATCGATGACAATTAAATGTAAATGTATGCCATCCTAATTCAAGGTGTTTTACAATGTAAATAGGTATATAATGTAAGTTGTCCTTCAAAATTTGCAACCTATTTTTCAGCAAATTGACGGAATCCGATTGGGTTGAACTGTGCAATAAATAATTTACTTTCAAAACAAAGTTTTAACCGACTTCAATTTAGTACTCCGCCAAGCCACATGAACAGTTCCGCATTTTTTTCCCAATTTACCACATGAACTGATTTCCGAGAGCAAATGCGTTGATTTTTAGACCAATAAACCAAATCGCTGTATGTGGGCCGATAATATTTGAGGACTTCCGTCAGTTCCTCAATGATCTTAAAATTACCTTTGGCGCTTCATTAAATAAATATTATGGGACATAAATATTATGGGACAATAAATAAATATTATGGGACAATCTTACACAAATCAACCTAGGCCCACGGTAAGCTCAGTAAGGCTTGTGTTGTGGGTACTAGGCGATGATATATATAATAGATACATACATATAGATACTTATATACATATATAACATCCATAACTCAGGAACACATATTCGTGATAAACACACAAATAAATGCCCTGACCGGGATTCGAACCCGGGACCTCCAGCTTCGTAGGCAGAGTCACTACCCACTGGGCTACGGAGGCCGATGAAGTTCATTGTTTGCTATTTCAACGGAATCATATCATCATCACTTCCACTTCACCAAATTTATGATTTTCGGGTGTAAATACACGAGTTATAATAGAAAATATCGAAATTACTACACGTTTTCTGATATATTTGAGGAGTTCCCTCAATTCCTCGTGGTTCCCATCATCCAACTGGGGCTTAGGAAACAATGGGACCAATCTGGAAGCATATACTTTCAATTAAAAAAAGAATTGTACGAATCGGTTCATAAATGACGGAGTTTTGAGGTAACAAACATTTAAGAAAAAAACATCCGAATTGAGAACCTCCTCCTTTTTTTGAAGTCGGTTAAAGAACAGTCTGTGATCAAAGCTTGTACAGTTTACCAAATTTTTTGCCCTTTTTTGGTGGGGAGGCAATTTGGCAAGCTTTACCAAAGAGTAGGTATTAATAGGTAGGTAGTATCTAATAATAATAGTAGTTTATGTGACTGTACATAATGAAGGGCATTTAACACGGGTGTGGGTTTATGAAACATCACACGAGTGTCTTAATGCCTAATTATGTACAGTTACATACACTACTTTATCTATTCACATATCATAAGCCCCCACGATGCATTCAGGACTTTCAGGAGCCGCATATTATGACCGGCATCGCGGCGTTGTTTTCTGGCAGCTGTCATAGTTTTTTCTTAATTCAGAGACAAACTAGAGTCGGATCCAACTGTCATAACGTTCGATATCTTACTTATTGCGACATTTGTCAAATTTGTATGCAAATTTACAATTCATTTCGAACTAAACGTCATCTCGACTGATATTAGAATAGAGGTCAAAACAAATTTCTTTGATTTCAGAGATGTTCGAAATTTGAATGCAATAATATTATCGAAATCGATGTTATTATTTAGCAATAATAACATTTTCACAGATAAGAAATTTGTTCTAACAAAAAAGTTTATTTTTATGGTGGCCATAATGTGCGGTTCTTGAACGCATCATGGAGGGTTTATGATATTTGGATAGATAATAGTATTTTATGCAACTGTTTTATAAGAAGGGTCTTAAAACGCGAGTGGCGTGAGTTGCGATGCGAGCCTTGGCGAGCATCGCAATTAAAGACGCCACGAGCGTTTTTAGACCAGTTATACACCGTTGCATACAATACTTTTTCTACGACAATTTTTAAATAAATAGCAGACCACAAATATATAAAATAGTTAGCCTTTTCGGGCAGCAAGTTTTCTATTCGTACTTTTGCTACTCCCGCAATTTCTTCAGGAGTGCAGTTATTAATGTCTTCGACCATTTTAAAAGGAACGTACACTTTTATCTTCACAAACACGAATAAAATCTTAATATTCTAGGACTAACAGTTTATCATCTATCATCTTTTAATTTTGAACTGTATATATTTTGGTGGGAAATCGGAAATGTGACACTTCTTGTTTATGGTTTGTTTTGTTTTTAATTTGTTTGCATTTGCCATCCGAATGAAACCGAATCCGGACCGAATTCGAACTGTTTGTTTTTATAAATAATACCAATAATTTATAAAACATGTAATTTAACACAATATATGATGATTTATTATTATTGTAGTAAATAATGTAGAATATACAAATGTTAAATCGTAAATAAATACTTTTATTTCGAAATATTTGTTTATGAAGTTGGCACCACTGCAATATAGCGGCCGATTTAAAAAAGTTAAACAGTGCTTTTATGAAAAATGTATGAACCAAAAAAGTACGCTAAACAGTGCGTTTTTGGGCCATAGAGCATAGAGTTTTTCGACGACTTATTAGTGGTGTCATTGTATTTGAGCTACAGCCTATATAAATGACAGATAACGGTACAGGAGTAGAAAAAAACATTAAAGCACGATAAACCAGTTTCTTAACATTCCCCTAGGATGAAAACCATCTATATACTCGTAGTATACCTCCTGTATCGCAAATTTTAACAGTTCAAGCGCATTTTTAATGTAAAATGTTTATTAATTTATACCTAGCATCAAGAGTGGCGATGCAGGCGCAAACATTTATAATCGCGCTTGCGGCGCTGGGTGCGCTCACGACGGCGGCGGCGGCGGAGCGCGGCGGCGGCATCAAGGTCGGCGGCGGCGCAGCGGGCGGCGGTAGCGGCCGCGACGGCGCGCGCGGCGCCGGCGTGCGCATCGGCGACGCCACCCGCCGCCCGCGCACCTCCCCCGCGCCACCTCCGCCCCGCGCACCTTCCTCCATCACCGCCGCGCTAGTCGTACCGCACAAGGCCTTCGGCGCACGAGACTACACCAAGGCGGAGAAAGCTGCGCTCGCGAGTTTACGGCGCAGAAAAGTCTTCGCGCAAGTGCGGCTGAACGTTACGCTTTCTATGCAAGGTCTTACGCCTAGTCCTATGTGTAAGTGTAGCATGATAGACTTATCCTTAGCTATCCTGGTTGTTTTGAGGGAGAAGGGACATAAGTGCGACAGGCGAGGCGCTTTCGCCGTTACTAACGATGTTCCCAATACATACAATTGCCTACGTGCGATTCAAGCATTTTCCGCACTTCGGATGACTAGGTCCCTTTTCCTTGAAAACAATACATACGTATACCTACATTAGTTAATTAGATTAACAAATCTCATTGAACATGTTTAAATATTATATTTTGACATCTTTCAGCTATCCTGGACTCGCTATGTAAAGAATTCCTAGCAGTCAACGTGTCTGCTATCCTTTATCTTATGAATCATGAACAATACGGGCGTTCTACTGCCTCTGCACAGTATTTTCTACAACTCGCCGGATATCTTGGCATACCGGTAATGCTTTTTACTGTTCCGTTGCATATCTATCTTAGTAACTCTCACTGTATTAGATGAGCTTATAGAAAAAATACTTGTGTTTGAAATGGCAATCAAATGAATTGGTTTTTGTTGGTTTTGACAGGTAATTGCATGGAATGCAGATAATAGTGGCCTAGAGAAAAGAGCGTCCCACGCGGCGCTTCGTCTTCAACTGGCCCCGTCCATAGAACATCAAACTGCCGCCATGCTGTCGATATTAGAGCGATACAAGTGGCACCAATTCAGCGTAGTCACTTCAGCTATTGCTGGACATGACGATTTTATTCAAGCCGTCCGCGAGAGAGTCACTGCATTACAAGTAAGTTTTTCCATTGCAAATGATGAGTTATCTTGTAAGGCGTCGCGGACGGAGATAACTCTAGCGAATCCGCGCGGCGGACGCCGATCCGGCACATTTCAAACCAGTTCTACGCGGCACATGCGCGGCACGTGTGACTAATGCGTAAGCGTGTCGCGTCCCTGATGAGGCGCCTGCGCGGCAGCCCGAACAGCCTCCTGCAGACGGTGGCGGCGCGCCTAGATGGTCCCTTCCTGTTCCACTGGGATAGGTTGCATAGGGCATTCAACTGCTAATTGTAATAAAATACCTACTAACATAGTTTTAAGATCACTGTTACTAACGAATTATAGAATTACTTCCGAATTAAATGATTAATAATAAATGATGCGCCGCCGAGTCCGCCGAAGTTAGCTTAAGTTTAATACTGTAGCGATCTATCTGGGTGAGTGCTTCAAATCAGACGTTTTGTACGGATTGGTTTTAAAACTTTTAAATAGTGCTTTAGGCTGTAGGTACTTTTTTTGTGGTTATCTTATGATCTCCAGTCATGGTAGGTTGCTGTTAAGAACCTGACTAGCTGAATGGACATAGAGCACTACATAGTTTATTTTTAGAATTTATTTATAATTACATTATAGGTTTTTATCCAAAGAGTGTAAGTAAGTATAAAGTGGATACCACTATACTTGCCTATTTACTCCACTCTAACAAGGTGTATGTACTGACATATAATGAGGGCATACGTGTGTTCCAGGACCGCTTCAAGTTTACTATATTAAACGCTGTAGTGGTTAAGAAGCCAGCAGACCTGAACGAGCTGGTGACGAGCGAGGCGCGCGTGATGTTGCTGTATGCGACGCGCGAGGAGGCCGCCGACATACTGTCCACTGCTGGCGACCTCCACCTCACCAGCGAGAACTTTGTATGGATAGTCACACAAAGTGTGCTCGGCTCAATGCAGCAACCAAATAAGTTTCCTGTAGGCATGCTAGGTAAGTTTCTCGAAAGTAGACTTGGTTTGTTATGTTATTTAATTGAGCCGAGGCAAAAGAGGCATTTTCAAATAGGTAAGTAATCTTAATATTCTGGGCAAATACGGAGAAAACGAATTACGAACGTAAGACCAAGCTAGATTATTTTTCGCCCCCGTAAACCCCCATATACCAAATGCCATTTAAATCGTTAGCCGTTTTCGACAACATGATTTCAAAAATATTCATGCACTAGTATGGAAAATGAACAATTTCTAAAATTCGACAGCATGCCGTCCGCTGATTTCGTTCGTCTGGCGGCTGCTTATGATAATTCGAGTATTTGCAATAATTCAACGTAAAAATTTACAAACTCAGGTATACACTTTGACACATCAAGCTCATCGCTGATTGCTGAGATAGCTACTGCGGTGAAAGTGTTCGCATACGGCGTGGAGTCGTACATTCAAGCGCCGGAGAACGTCCGGCACCCGCTGGGCACCAGACTGTCGTGCAGCGGCGCGGGCGCCGGCGAGGCGCGCTGGCCGACCGGGGAACGGTTCTACCAACATCTCAGGAACGTCAGCGTCGAGGATGAACCGGGCAGGCCTAACATAGAGTTCACTCCTGATGGAGAGTTGCGAGCGGCTGAACTAAAGATAATGAATCTTAGACCTGCTATGGGTGAACAGGTATGTACCTATACTTTTTTTTAAAAACCTACTATTGAATGGAAACCGTCTTTGATACCTTTAGTAAATATTTTTCTGTAAATGGACGCTGGGCAATTTCTCCAGGGATTATGTTCTTCAAATTGAGCTCTTTTTCGTGTTCACTCAATTAAAATAAATGCGCAAGCTTTGAATAACCAATAAATGTAATGAAATTTTGTTTGATTGGAAACAAATAGATTTATTTCTCATTTCAAGTACTTATATTTTAACAGTTGGTATGGGAAGAAATTGGAACATGGAGTTCATATCCAAAGGAACGCCTAGACATCAAAGATATAGTTTGGCCTGGTGGTTTACATACTCCGCCACAAGGAGTGCCAGAGAAGTTTCACATGCGAATTACGTTCCTAGAAGAGCCCCCGTACATAAATCTCGCTCCACCAGACCCTGTAAGCGGGCGCTGTAGTTTGGATCGCGGCGTCATCTGCAGAGTTGCTCCGGAAGCTGAAGTAGCAGGGTACGTCTTCTTTCCTTCAAAGCTCTTAATTTTGGTTCAAAGTATTATTTCGCGACTAAAATGATCTATAAAAAAGTATCTTTATCGAGGCCTATAATGTTTATTTTTAGGTTGGAAGCTGGGACCGCACACAGGAACAGCTCTCTGTACCAATGCTGTAGTGGTTTCTGCATCGATTTACTTCAGCAACTGGCGGAGCAACTTGGTTTCACGTACGAGCTCTCGCGCGTCGAGGACGGCCGCTGGGGCACGTTGCACCACGGAAAGTGGAACGGCCTCATTGCAGACCTCGTTAACAAGAGGACTGACATGGTAATTTAAGTATATTATGTACCTCCATTAAGTTTAGGACCGTCTACTGAATGATTAATTATAGAAGCATTTCTTTACAGGTTCTAACATCTATTATCATCAATTCCGACCGTGAAGCTGTAGTAGACTTCAGCGTGCCTTTCATGGAGACAGGAGTGGCAATACTAGTGGCGAAGAGAACAGGCATCATTTCCCCCACGGCCTTCCTGGAACCGTTTGACACGGCATCCTGGATGCTCGTGGGGGCTGTTGCCATACAGGCTGCCACTTTCTCTATTTTCTTCTTTGAATGGTTGTCGCCGAGTGGATTTGATTGCTCCACGGGGCAGGATTCAAACCGAGCGCCTCAGAACCGCTTTTCGCTCTGCCGAACTTATTGGATTGTTTGGGCGGTACTTTTCCAGGCAAGTGTTTGATAACATTATTTACTGCACATTCATAGCGGCATCATTCATCATGTTAGTTTTAACTGTTTTAAGTGGCCTGGCCTGACTGATCAATGTTTATTGGTATCGTAGTTTTAGTCTTCCTTGTAATATATATTTTCTCCAACAGGCCTCTGTGCATGTGGATTCTCCGCGTGGATTCACCGCCCGGTTCATGACAAATATGTGGGCCATGTTTGCGGTGGTATTCCTTGCTATATACACTGCTAACTTGGCAGCGTTCATGATAACTCGCGAAGAGTTTCATGAACTGAGTGGACTGGATGACCCCCGAATATCGAGGCCTTTAACAATACGACCTCCGCTGAAGTTTGGGACCGTTCCATGGTCTCATACGGATGCTACACTAGCGAAATATTTTCAAGAGCCACATGCTTATATGGCGCAGTAAGTATCGTTAGAGTCTTGCATAATAAAGTGAAAAGAGACAACAGCACGGATTTAATTAAAAAAACGTTTGTTAACAGGTTTAATCGCAGCACAGTGAGTACGGGCGTAACAGGCGTCCTCACTGGAGAACTTGATGCTTTCATTTACGATGGCACAGTGCTCGACTACTTAGTATCTCAAGTGAGTTTTTTTACCTTAGTTAGCTGCAGAAAATATATATTTGCTATAGAGAGTACCTACCGTGCACCCAGAGGTGAAGATACTACAATATCAATTGCTATATTTCAGGATGAGGACTGCCGGCTATTGACGGTGGGCGCATGGTATGCTATGTCTGGCTACGGGCTAGCATTTGCGCGAAATTCAAAATATCTCAGTATGTTCAACAAGAGATTACTTGATTTGCGTGCTAATGGAGACCTCGAAAGATTAAGAAGGTAATTGAATAACGTGCTCGGAAACTTCATTATTGTGTAATCTTTACGACACTTCTCTAAACAAACTCAGTGTTATCAGAATGTACCTTATGACTAATGGAGAGACATTATACCTACTCGTATATGACGATCCTAAAATAAAGAAATAAAAATATATAATTCGTTCTAGGAATTCTATATTGAAAAGCATTTCAAATGTTTGGATTGGTGGGGAATGTACTAAGTAGAAACGCACTGTACATTTATCACAAAAGAATCTAACATCGAACGCGGTCGTTAGTTAGGTAGCAACTCTAAGCAACAACTTAGATGCATACCTACCTAAAAAAACCGTTGTAAAATATCATAAACCTCCATTCAGATACTGGATGACGGGCACGTGCAAGCCCAACAAGCAGGAGCACAAGTCGTCGGACCCGCTTGCGCTGGAGCAGTTCCTGTCGGCGTTCCTGCTGCTGATGGCCGGCATCCTGCTGGCGGCGCTGCTGCTGGTGCTCGAGCATGTGTACTTCCGCTACATGCGCGGCCACCTCGCCGCCTCCACCGTGGGCCCTTGTTGCGCCCTTGTCTCCTTGTCTATGGGTAAGGCTCTGCTTCCAATGAGGTGAAGAGGCCAGCAATCACAGCACACCCCTTCTCCACTTCGTCACTTCATTTGAAATTCAACTACCTAACCGAGATTTCTGTCCGCTTTGCTCATCTATGCTTCTGTGAACCTATGGAGCATATACAGTAGAATTTTCCCGATTAGGTAATATAGGCGTTATAGGCAATAGGGTTTCGGGGATACACCCTACCGTTTATCACCGGTGTAAAAAGTATTATATTATCTTGCCTTTACTTTAATTTCATCCTCAATTGGCGGAATCAACACCGCGGAACAATATCGTTGTTTTGTTACTGTCAGTGCTATGTTATATTAAATATCATATTATCGTCCAGGCCTTATTGAAATAGCTACTTAGTTCCTTTTGCGTAAGATTGTCCCCGAATATTTATTTAATAATTAATGTGTCTATGTTTTTGCGCAGGGCAATCCCTATCGTTTCACGGGGCCGTGGTGGAGGCGGCAGCGCGAGGTTTTGGAGCGGGAGGACGTGGTCACTGCCGCTCTGCTGTCTGTGCAGCACAGGTCTGTACCTATCCGACTCGATGGACCTTTTATAAGATATTCAAATTATTATTTTACACGGGCCCAATATCTAAGATCTTTATTTATAACTCCTCCTTTTAGGCTTTAGAAGGCCTTCTAACCAACTTCTAACCCTCTGCCGGGATACTCGGGATTAACTTTTTAACACCGCTTTCTTTATAGGTACGTTTATTATACCTATATGTTTACTGATTAGGTATGTCGTTATTGTTATTTCAAGCTAGAGGTGGGCGCGTAAAGCCTGTTCAGCAGCTAAGTACCTAGTTACCGGTTCGCGGTACCTTTGCCTCGGGAAACGAAACCCTAACTAGAAGCGGGTTATTTATGTAAGTGAGCAGTGTGCGTTTAAAAGCGGTTGTCTGCGTTGTAAACTCTGACTAGTGACTAGATTAAACAAATTTATAAAAATAGTTATTTATGATCAGTCATCGGAATTCTCGTAGCATTTTTGAGCTGTCATAGGGACTTCTCGTTTATCGACTTCCGTTATACATATTTTGTCGATACATTATAGAGCACAACACAAAATATCAAAGAAGATTAAAAGTAGAGGTAAACAACAGGCGGTCTTATCGCTAAGGAGCGATCTCTTTTAGACAACTTTTTTGGTTTTTTTTTATTGATTTATTCAGAAACAATACAAATATTGTTTTTGAAATACATTAAAATTAAAATGACTTAAATGTTCATAGTCATAGGTACATTAAAATTAAATTATTATACATTAAATTCGGTAAAACTATACTATTAAATAACTAGATTTTTTTACATTTCATTTAACTTATTACATGTCATGTCTTTAATTCTTATACCAAGGTATCACGCACAAAAATCTCGTCAATACTGTAGAAGCACCCTCTCAATAAAAATGCTGTCAATTTTCTATGAAATACCTTATAATTTGTGATAATTTTTAGGTCAGGCAGTGGGCAGTTTGTTAAAAATTCTGACAGCCTGAGGTTTTATGCTGTGCTGTGCTACTTTGAGCTTCGGGAAAAAACATTGTGTTACGTTTTTAGTTCGTGTTTGTAGGCGCAAATCTTGTTCTTCAATAGACTCATATTTTAAAATATTTTTGACAAAATCAGTAAGCAACACGAGTACATACAAGCAAGGAACTGTTAGAATGCCCAATTCCAGGAAGTGTTCTCTACAAGATATCCATTGAGGAATGCGTACAATAGTACGGATGGCCCTTTTTTGCACGACCAAACCTTGGCAATGGCTGAAAATGTTAAACAGAGATTTGCAATGAAAGCAATGAAAAAATAATAGTTAACAATTTTACATTTAATCAGTTTACAAATTAAGGCCCGTACCGAAAAGTTTTTTTACAAAGTTTGCATATTAGTAAAATACTGGCTGGTAAATGTTTTTTTTTTCTGATTTTAATTTTCAGTTTGTGTCATTTTGATGTATCAATTGACATTGTTAATTTAGGCTAGGTCAAAGAGTAAAGTAAGTATATGGCTAGGTCAAAGAATATTATGTTTTATTAAAAATGCAAGACGATAAAATAACTCGGAGAGAAAATGTTTTGCGAACGTATCTGGAAAATCCTGATTCAACTTTTGCGGCGGTCGGAAAGATGGTGAATGTAAGTCGTGCAACGGTGCGAAATATAAACTTCAAATTAAAGGAAAGGTGCGAAATATAGTTAATCGATACTTCAATGAATACAGAATTCAAGACAAAGCTCGAAGTGGACGCCCGACCGGTCCGTCAAGTAAAAGTTTAGAAAAGAAAATAGTGACTGCTTATAAGAAAAATTGTAGTTTATCGGTGCGGGATGTGGCAAAAAAATTGAAAACTAGTACATCTATGGTCCAGAGAGCGAAAGTACGTCAAAATTTAAAGTCCTATAAAAAGTAAAAGCTCGAAAACAGTCGATAAAACAATTCAATAGTTCCGTTACAAGTTCGAGAAAATTGTACAAGCTGCTTTGCGATTTGAACGGAGCATGCGTTCTCATGGACGATGAGACGTATGTAAAAAAAGATTTTTCGACTTTGCCAGGTGATCAATTCTTTACAACCGAATCAAGGGCTAATATAAGCGACAAAAATAAATATATTTTTATGGAGAAGTTTGGAGAAAAATATTTGATATGGCAAGCAATATACTGTTTCTGCGGAAAACGCACTGGGTTTTTCGTTTCTTCTTTCTTTTGAAGTAATAATAAATTTTGAGTCTACTCCCCTATTTGGAAGACAAGCGGAAAGAGTACCTAATCTATATATTAAAGACTAGCTGTTGCCCGCGACTTCGTCCGCGTAGAACTTATACTTAGAAAATATAATGCAAACCAACTTCTACTTACCATCTTAAGGGATGATTTCCGAGGCAAAAACTATTCTATATCATTCGAAGGGTCTCAAATTATCTCTATACCAAATTTCATCTAGGTACATGGATTTTATCCAAACTTTCACCCCCTATTTCATACCCTTAGAGAATGATTTTCGGGATAAAAACTATCTAATATCATTCTTCGGGACTCAAACGACCTTTATACCAAATTTCATCTAAACGGGATTCATCCAAATTTTCACCCCCATTTCACCCCCTTAGGGAGTGATTTCCGGAATTACAACTATCCTATGTCCTTTCCCAGGACTCAAGCTATCTCTTTACCAAATTGTATTAAAATGGGTTCTATCCGAATTTTCACCCCTAATTTCACCCCCTTAGGGGATGATTTCTGAAGTAAAAACTATCCCATGTCCTTTCCCAGGACTCAACCTATATCTACACCAAATTTCATCAAAATAGATTACATCCAACTATCTGTATACCAAATTTCATCTAAATCGGTTCAGCGGTTTAGGCGTGAAGAGGTAACAGACAGACAGACACACTTTCGCATTTATAATATTAATATGGAAGTATGGATTATTATTATGGATGGTATGGGTTCTTTCCGCTTGTCTTCCAAATAGAGGTGTAGCTGTAGACTCACTTCAAAAGAAAGAAGAAACGAAAAACTCATTCAAATATCTCAAAAAATAACGAAGCTACAACCGTTTTAATGTCGCTTGTTAGAGTGAGAAAACGATCAGGGACCGTGACGTCACGATCCTCGAGCTTCATAGTAAAAAACAATCGTTTCATTATAAAGGTACGTTTTGCGGAAAAGAGACGCAACAAACCCCCTCTTCAAACTTTATACACTTATAACTTAGTGATTACCTATACGAGTATAGCCTCTTGCGTTGTTTTTTTTCGAGATAATACAACATTATGATTACTATGTTTAGTGTCTACATCCCTATTTTCGATAAGATAAAATAAGATTTCTTTATTGTCAGAACTGTGTACATTTAGTGGTTTTGGGTAAAATAAAGTCCAACAGCTTGCCCATTTCGGACGTACAATATTAAACTTAAAGCTAGTCAAATATACTAAAACAATAACAACAATAGTATTTCCAAATAATTTTAACCATATTCACACATAAAATATTAATTTAGATCTATCCGATATCCGTATTTTCTTTTAAACCACGAACTTCGGAATTCGAAAATATTCGGGTATCTCTATCTCTATCGCACTAACAAATGACAGGAATGCAGATATACGAACTTCGAGTTTCAGTTTTCGTGGTTTGGCTGAATACGCAAAGAGCGCGCGCGCGTGCCATTCAAAAAAACCAACTTTATATTGTTCGAATTTGTTGTTACATTTGTAGAAATTACGCCTTAATTCGACATTTGCGCATATAAGTTCGCATATCAAAATCGATTAATTTTATATTTGCTTTTGGTACCTATGTGTCTCGTCAATGTATATCGTAGACGGGATTAAAATTATTAATAGGCGAAAGAAAGGCAAAGAAATTCCGCCATTTTGTCCGTAGTATTTCTTATTAGTCTGTGATTTTGACGTTTCTTTTAGCTGACAGATGTGGCGGCGGTATACTTTAAGAATAATAAATGAAAAATAAATGAAGTCGTATATTACGGAAAATAAATTAATTGTCGCAGTCGAATAAAAACTATCCTAAGTTGCAGCTGGAATAATAATGTACCTATATAAAATGTTTCATATTTTCCGTCCATGGGATGCTGAGAACATTCGTACCACAGAAAGCTTAGTTTCAAACTGGCAGATTCTTTTTTTAATTTAGAGATTTATTATAAGTGGAGATAAATAGATAGAAGATAATGAAACTCCCATTCAAATATCTCAAAAAATTATGGATACATCCGTTTTAATGTCGCTTGTTAGAGTGAGAAAACGATGAGGGACTGTGACGTCAATATACTCGAGCGTCATAGTAAAAAACAATCGTTTCATATGAAGGTGCGTTTTGCGGAAAAGGGACAGAACATACCCCCTCTTAAAACTTTGGACTCTTATAACTTAATCATTACCTATATAACCTCTTGCTTTGTTTTTTTCTCCATTTGACTATATTTATTTTAAATTCTTTTTCGAGAAAATACATTATGATTATTTACCATATTTTCGATTCCTGAGCTATAACCACGAACTTCGGAATTCGAAAATATTCGGGTATCTCTATCTCTATCGCACTAACCATACTCGAGTGACAGGGATGCAAATATATGAACATTGAGTATCGGTTTTCGTGGTAGCGCCGCAGGTACTTTGGCTGAATGCGCCGAGCGCGTGCCATTGTCATTCAAAAAAAACAAATTCGTGTTAATTATATTGTTCAAATTTGTTGATTTCATTTATTGAAAATACGACATAAAACGACATTTGCGCATATAAGTTCTCATATCAGAATCGAATATTTTTTTATGGTTTATATTTTAGCATTTGTCTCGTAAAGGTCTATCGTAGACGGGATTTAAATTATTAATAAGTGAAAGGCAAAGCAATTCCGCCATTTTGACGAAAATTTGACGGTTCTTATAGCTGACAGTTGGAGCAGCGTTTGATTTCAATAAAAATAAATGAAAAATTAAATGAAGTCGTATATTTCGGAAAATTAATTAACTGTCGCAGTCGGATAAAAACTATCCTAAGTTGCAGCTAGAATAATAATGTACCTATATAAAATGTTTCATATTTTTCCGTTCATGGGATGCTGAGAACATTCGAACCGCGCAAAGCTTAGTTTCAAACTGGCTGATTCTTTTTTTAATTTAGAGATTTATTATAAGTGGAGATGAGTCATTTGAAGAAATAGATACCTACTGAAAAAAACCGGCCAAGTGCGAGTTGGACTCGCGCACGAAGGGTTCCCTACCATTATCTATAAAAACGGCAAAAAAATCACCTTTGTTGTATTGGAGCCCCCCTTAAAAAAATATTTTATTTTGTTTTTAGCATTTGTTGTTATAGCGGCAACAGAAATACATAATATTATGTGAAAATTTCAACTCTCTAGCTATCACGGTTCTTGAGATACAGCCTGGCGACAGACAGACAGACGGACGGACGGACGGACGGACGGACGGACTGCGAAGTCTTAGTAATAGGGTCCCGTTTTACTCTTTGAGTACGGAAGCCTAAAAAACAGTACGGATTGACAGCAAAAAGTATAATAATTATATTTATGGGAACAAAAATATAAATGCCTATGTCCTGACTGACTCACTCACTCACTCACTCATCAACTCACAGCCGAAACTACTGGGCCTAGAGAGTTGAGATTTACACCAGAACTACCTTTTACAACGTAGGCAACGGATAAGAAGTAATTTTTGGAAATCATACCCTAAAGGGGTTAAATAGGGGTGCAAAGTTTGTATGGGGGAAACTTGATTTTTTGAGCTAGAGACTTAAAACTTTGTATAACGATTACTTATTAGAATACAAATAAAGTACTTTCAACGTTTAGGAAAATTCTGCCCCTAAGGGGGTAAGAAAGGGGTGTAAATTTTGTATGGGGGAAACTTTATTTTTTAGACAAGCGACTTAAAACTTTGTAGAAAGATTACTTATTATAATACAAATAAAGTACTTTTAGCGTTTTGAAAAATTTCACCCCTAAAGGGTTGCAAAGTTTGTATGAGCGAAACTCCTTTTTGAGATAAAAGCTTAAAAGTTTTTAGAAATATTACTTATTACGATACAAATAATACGAAACAAATAAAGTATTTTTAGCGTTTTGGAAAATTCCACGCCTAAGGGGATGAAAAAGGGGTGCAATGTTGGTGAAGGGGATTTTTTGGAGCTAGAATCTCAAAACTTTTTAGAAAGATTAAATAATAAAAAAAAATAAAGATATGAGATTTGTAACTTCGATCTTAGCCTGTTTAGACTACCAAAATTATTTCAGCGTTTTTTGAAATTCTTCCCCCAAAGGGGATTATAAGGGCATTCAAAGTTTGTATGGAGAGCAAGACATTTTTTAAGTAAGGGATTTGTAACTTCGGTTTTAGACAAAACAAACATGCTAAAATACTACAAAACTTATTTCTGCGTTTTTTTTAATTCATCGCCTAAGAAGGTTAAAACGGGGTTAGAAGTTTGTATAGTATAGAGCAAGACATTTTTAAAGTAAGAAATTTGTAACTACGGTTTCAGCCTGTTTATTATGAGGGTTCAAAGGGGGTTCTAAGTGTGTATAAAGAGCAAGCCATTTTGAAAGTAAGAGATTTGTAACTTCGGTTTTAGACTGTTTACTAAAAGACTAGGCACAAAACTAATTTCAATGTTTTTTTTTAATTTATTCCTTAAACGAACTTTGAGACGATGACATGTTATACGCGGATGAAGTCGCGGGCAACAGCTAGTCATAACTACTTATTTTAAATATTGTATTCTGTATTTATCGATATACATATGTATAATCGGAAGTCGATAAATGAGAAGTCCCTATGACAGCTCAAAAATGCTACGAGAATTCCGATGACTGTTTATGATACAAGTGCGGAAAGTAGGTAATTCCCAACGAGTGGCGATGACCAAAAACACGACCGTCAGGCAGTGTTTTTGATCGACACGAGTTGGGAATTACCTATCCGCACGTGTATCATACAACATTTTACAATGCATTATGCGAGGAAATAAAAAAATATGCATAAAAGGTGAAATTTTAATTGTCACGAAATCTCATTATCGCACAGTATGCGGGAATATTGGCCTGAAATTAATTCCCGCACAGGCTGTTCCCGTTCCGCGACGCCGTGCTGGCATCGACCACTTCCCCTGTTTATGTTGAGCCATATAAAGGGGCACATTTAGAGCAAGTGCATTGTTATTGTTATTTATGATACAAGTGCGGAAAGTAGGTAATTCCCAACGAGTGGCGATGACCAAAAACACGACCGGCAGGGAGTGTTTTTGATCGACATGAGTTGGGAATTACCTATATTTTTGGTTATTTTCTATATAATATCCAAGAAGAAATAATCAATTATTTCATTAGAAGGATTTAATTAGTTTAGTCGAGTAAGAATCCATTTGCCGAGAATTAAAAAGAAACCTGTATAACCCGGTCAATTTAAGAATGCGCCGAGTCCATACATACACCTTACTACAAGGTGCCAACGTGTCTTAATCGGGATGTAACCATAACTACACGAGTGCCGTAATGTTATAAAACATGCCTGTTTAATACCCAGGATTATGAGCCTACAAGCGGCACAATAAGAGGCACGTTACGAGCAAATGTGTTGAAATAGTTATTTGTGTCACAAGGGAGCAAAATAGTATATTTACGGCGAGGGCGGTGTATTGAATCCTGAACGTAGCGAGGGATCCTACAATAGAATCCTGAGCGTAGCGAGGGATTCTAACGTAGGATCCTGAGCGTAGTGAGGGATTCAAGTGTTAACGCCCAAGACGAAAATAATTTTGCTCCTGAGTGACACATGTAACTTTTCACACCGACTATGAGCAACGAGACAAGCAGACATTTGCAAAAAAAAAAAAAAACAAGAAAAAATACCAAAAAAATGAACAAAAAAAGAAAAAACAACAAAAACAAAAAAATCAAAAATAAAAAAAAAACAAAACCAAAACAAACAAAACCAAAAAAACAAAAAAAACAAAAAACGGAAAAAAAAAAACCAGAAAAGAACAAAAACAAACTAAACAAAAAAAAATTACAAAAATAAGAAAAGAACAAAAAAAACGAAAAAAATAAAAAAAACGAACAAATATACAATAAATAAAAAAAACAGCAAAAACACAAACAAAAACAAAAAATAACAAAAAAAACGAAAAAAACGAACCAATAAACAAACGAAACTAAAAAACAAACGAAATTAAAAAACAAAAAAAAACCAGAAAAAAAACCAAAAACATTTGAAACAAACGGAAAAAAAAAACTAAAAAAAAAATATCAAAAGTAACAAAAAAAAACAATAAAAAAAAATAACAAAAAACTAAAAAAACGAACAAAAATACAAAAAACGAACAAAAATAAAAAAACTGAAACAGAAAAAAAACCTGAAACAGAAAAAAAACAAACAAGTAAAAAAAACAGAAAAACAAGCAAACGAATAAAAACAAACAAAACAACAAAAAAACAAAAAAAAAAGAACAAACAAAACAAAAAAAATATCCTCATATATATATATATATACGTACATTGCACGTAGAACCGATGGCCGTTGGGGAGGAAAGGTTCTCGAGTGGCGACCACGTACCGGAAGGCGCGGCGTGGGTAGGCCCCCCACAAGGTGGACTGATGACCTGGTAAATGTCGCGGGAGTCCGCTGGATCCGGGTGGCGCAGGACCGGTCATTTTGGCACTCTTTGGGGGAGGCCTATGTCCAGCAGTGGACGTCTTTCGGCAGAAACAAAAAAAAACGAAAAACGAAAAAAAAAAAACAGAAAAGAACAAAAACAAACTAAACAAAAAAAAATTACAAAAAAAAGAAAAGAAAAAAATACAAAGAATACAAAAAAAAACAGAAAAACGAAAAAATTAAAAAAAACGAACAAATATACAAGAAATAAAAAAAACAGCAAAAAAACAAACAAAAACAAAAAATAACAAAAAAAAACGAAAAAAACGAACCAATAAACAAACGAAATTAAAAAACAAAAAAAAAACAAAAAAAAACCAGAAAAAAAAAACAAAAAACATTTGAAACAAACGAAAAAAAAAACTAAAAAAAATATCAAAAGTAACAAAAAAACAATAAAAAAAAATAACAAAAATCTAAAAAAAACGAATAAAAATACAAGAAACGAACAAAAATAAAAAAAACGAAAAAAAAAAAACCTGAAACAGAAAAAAACAAACAAGTAAAAAAAAACAGAAAAACAAGCAAACGAACAAAAACAAACAAAAAAACAAAAAAAAAGAACAAACAAAACAAAAAAAATATCCTCATATATATATAGGGTGGGCCCTGTAACACGAGCAAATATTCAAAAGGAGGCTTCCTTAGAGCATTTGCAGTAACCCCTTGTGTATCATTCACTTTCAAAATTTTTGGTTACGGAGAAATTTTGATGTAAAGTTATGACCTCCAAGTAATGTATCTTGGCACCATGAGATCATATCACGGCAGTCAATGCAGATTTTGAGGTAACATCATGAAATGAGTCATAATAGTTTTTGCATTTTTTGTGTTCAACAGATAGTTTTGTGATTTTTTCATTTTTTTTTCTTTTTTTTTGTTTTAAAAAAAAAATGTTACTCATAGCACTCCAGAAGAGTAAAAAAATACAAGTAAACTTATTTTAAAGATTTTTTTTTTTCAAAAAAAATATTTTTTTTTCGCATGAAACCACTTCGAAATAATTGTTCACAAGCTTAATAATCTACCGTTTAATTTTTTGCTCCAGTTACAGGGCCCACCCTGTATATATACGTACATTGCACGTAGAACCGATGGCCGTTGGGGCGGAAAGGTTCTCGAGTGGCGACCACGTACCGGAAGGCGCGGCGTGGGTAGGCCCCCCACAAGGTGGACTGGTAAATGTCGCGGGAGTCCGCTGGATGCGGGTGGCGCAGGACCGGTCATTTTGGCACTCTTTGGGGGAGGCCTATGTCCAGCAGTGGACGTCTTTCGGCTGATATGATGATGATGATATATATACGTTTGTCGATTACGATGAAATTACAATCGATTATTTTATCAAGATTCTATTGGCACATTGCGTAAATGCTACAAGCCAATGAATAAATTAAAAAAGTAGCTTGAACAGAAAAGTAGCATTTTGCTCCCTCTCGTCGGGGACCAAAACTTACTTTTCTGAATGAGAGGTGTGAAATAGTAGATTGTTAACCAAGGGTTGAAAGTGACCCATCTAACCCGAGATATTTCTGGCGCTCGAACGAAGTGAGAGCGCCAATTGTTCGAGGGTTAAATGGGTAATTTCACCCGAGTTAAACACTCTACTTTTCATTTCGACTGTGAGGAAAAATAATTTAATATCAACCTATAATCGTAATAAACAACTCGTTAATGCAGGTACATATAGCTGAGTGTCGATTTGTGAAAAGTTTTTATTTTAATGATTTGACGTAACTCTATTATCTTCGACTCCGTGGCTGACAGTAACAATAAAAATAATATACTTTCCACCCTAGGGGAGAAAAAGCTATTTTCCACCCGGCTATATGTCCATGAAAAATCAACTTTCAGAGCAGGAGAGATGAAAATACTATTTACATATATATGAGGGAAAGGAGAGAAAAAGATAAACAAAAGTTAAATAGAAATAACGGGTATATTTTAAACCAAGCAAATCAGGAAAATAGCATACTTACAATGGTTAAATTAATAACGGTAACCGTAAAGCCAAGCTATGATAAAATATAATCATTATCAGTACCTCAATTAGATACTCTATAAATTAAAATAACACAGCACAGTATTTTGAATAAAACAAAATGGCAATCGCAATTTACGTACATTTAAAATGACACACAAAATTGTTCATGATTTACCTGACAGTTCAGAGCACTGGTCGTACCGTGTCCGAGGTTGGACAACTTCTGATCTGTCGACAGGTGCTGGTGCCCCTTTTAATACCTGTCAGAGTGACGTCATGGAAGAAATCGAGTGGCGTGATCAGATATTGGCAACAACAAGTTTTGTACCCGTTTCTGTAATTAATTTTATTTGAAAACTACCTTCATTCTCCCACACGGCCATTCTGACAAGCAGCCTTCTTGGCTCGCGATAACAATCAATTGCTTAAAATCAACACTTAAATATTAATGTACTCAATTATCATCAACATTTCATTATGTCATGTTTTTTTTTTTTTTAATAATGCCAAATCACATGGCAATTGTCAAATCACATGACCTTAAACTAATGCAAAATCAGATAGCGATGGTCAAATCACATGACCTTAAACTAATGCAAAATCACATAGCGATGGTCAAATCACATGACCTTAAACTAATGCCAAATCACATGGCGATGGTCAAATCACATGACCTTAAACTAATGCAAAATCACATGGCGATGGTCAAATCACATGACCTTAAACTAATGCCAAATCTCATCGCAATGGTCAAATCACATGACCTTAAACTAATGCCAAATCACATGGCGATGGTCAAATCACATGACCTTAAACTAATGCCAAATCACATGGCGATATAGTTAGTTTACATTAGGAATACTAGTACGATAGTCAGTGCATTGAAGATTGTTGACAATCGTCAAGTACATGAGACGATACGTACAAGTAACCAAAATCGCATGATTAGTTTAGAGAAATATCTAAGGAATCAGTTAATTCGCATCCCATATCGGGAGATACTAAACGCATATTGTCATGAGACACGTACCAGTTTCATATACTCTAACAGTATATCTGTCATTGTCATTGATTTGCATGATAACGCAAGGACCTCTATACTTGCTATCCAGTTTATTGATAGCGCGGGGGTTTTGTTTTAGTAAAACAATATCCTCGACCTTAAATTGAATAATTTTAGCTTTAGTCTTGTCAAACTGATATTTCCAATATTTAGCACGCTCGTCCATCCTTTCTTTAGATTCTAAACGACAAGCATCCAGGTCCAAACGTTCCACGTTATCTACTAAGGCTGATATAGCGGGTGGTGACTGATCGCAACCCATGAGTAGTTGGAAGGGTGTACAACCGGTACTTTTATTAAATGTACTATTAATTGCTAGTTGTACCTCGCCTACCGCATCCTTCCAACTTCTCTTAGAGGTGTTTTCTACAATGGTGAAACAATTAGTCAGAACTTTCATTATACGTTCCACTTGCCCGTTTGCACGACTGACGCCACTAGCTATGAAATGTAATTCAATTGACCACATCATCTACGAGTATGGTTATTCAACACTAAAGTGTTGACTGATTTTTCTTGTTTGTTTTTCTTATTTAGACGTTGGAAGCAATTATCGAACGAATGTCCCTTCTTGTTACAAAAAGTGCAAGTTGAAGCTGCCGGGAGTTTAGTCTCTTTTGACGTCGAGGGAACCGGTTCTTCCAGTTCTTTATTCATTACATTAGCTCGGCAATCTTTTTGTAAATGACCTAGTTTGTGACATTTATGGCAACGCCTACCAGACGTATTGTTATCAGAAACAGTGGGTCTTGATCGTTTGGCTGGGATATTATCGCATTCTATACTGGGTCTTTTTCGTTTATACGAATTCAAACTCTGAATCAATTGTGGCAAACTTTTTGGCGTCAATCGTAACAAATCGGAACGTATACGAAAATCAGACTTACCCGAAATCACAGCTTCCACTAACCGCTCCTCAGTCACCGCCACGCCAACCGCCTTCTTTGCCAGCTCCCATTTCCGCGTTGCGTATTCAGCCAAGCTGCTGGCCTGGTCGCTGGTGTAATCCATGAAGAGTACTAGATCATCATAGTATACCGGGCCTCATCTGCAAAAGTTTCAATAAGGCGTGCTTTAAGTTCTGGCCAAGTAGTTAACGAGGCGTAATTACGACGAGCCCATTCGGCAGCCTGTCCTTCAAGGTGTTTTCGAGATAAGTTAAGAGTATCTCGTTCAGTTAAGCCAAATTCTGTTTTAATGTCATCTACATTACGACACCATATTTGAATTGTATCTGTTCTGTCATCTGGGTCAAAAGCGGGAACATAAATATGCTCAAGGCTACGAAAACGTGGCGCTGGTTTAGTGACAGAAGCACCAAATGCAGTGGCAGTCGTTTGGATAAGTTTAGACATCATTTCTTGCATCATATTTTGCATGAAATCGATAGGAACGAAACCTGTCCTTGTGTGTTCCTTGTTGCCCGATGAACCGCTGGGGCCTGTGTTCTTCACTGGTTGTGTAGGCCGCTGGCCGAGGACCGGCGATGCATCGTGTTCACGTCGCTTGTTCTCGGCGCTGGACGGCGTCCGTTGGTCATCCGGTGGCCACTCACGATCTGTTACATTATCCATTGTTGTGTTGCACCTGAAATAAAATTTTAAAGCCGTTAGACAGTGTGTACGATCCAACTTCTGATGTGAGGGAAAGGAGAGAAAAAGATAAACAAAAGTTAAATAAAAATAACGGGTATATTTTAAACCAAGCAAATCAGGAAAATAGCATACTTACAATGGTTAAATTAATAACGGTAACCGTAAAGCCAAGCTATGATAAAATATAATCATTATCTCAATTAGATACTCTATAAATTAAAATAACACAGCACAGTATTTTGAATAAAACAAAATGGCAATCGCAATTTACGTACATTTAAAATGACACAAATAAATTGTTCATGATTTACCTGACAGTTCAGAGCACTGGTCGTACCGTGTCCGAGGTTGGACAACTTCTGATCTGTCGACAGGTGCTGGTGCCCCTTTTAATACCTGTCAGAGTGACGTCATGGAAGAAATCGAGTGGCGTGATCAGATATTGGCAACAACAAGTTTTGTACCCGTTTCTGTAATTAATTTTATTTGAAAACTACCTTCATTCTCCCACATATATGATCCCCTTATTCCACCAACAAACGTTCCATCGAATGTAAATCGTTAACTTTTTTCGTACAGCTAAAAGGTCATAAATAGTCATAATGTAGAACCCATTAGGTTAAGTTTGTTTTACTTCTAACAATCCTTAGGTAATCCAGAAAAAAACGTTTGTCGATTAAGCTTTAAATTATACGTTTGATGCAAAATAAGTAAATTCAAAAAGTTTTGATTATCAATTTAAAGTACCTACTTATACCACTCGGCGTGGTGCCGTCACGCCGACAGGTTTAGGACGGTGCGACGCCGCCGGCAATTTTATGGTCGGCGGCGTCGGCGCCCACCTCTACCTCTATCGTACTTATTTGTATATCCTACGTCAATGTTGACACATTCTACGCGTGACTCAGTATTAATACCTACATGAAAAAGCGGATTTTTATATTGTAAGCGTAGTAAGACCGCGGTCTGGAATCTGGATGCCAGCGAGCAACGGGGCGACGAGCGGCCTTTCATGGAACTGAACTCGATCAAATGTACGATCCGCCGCTCGTGGCGCCGTAATTATTATTTAGATAGATAGATGGTTTGAAATAATGAGGATGTGGTGTGTAGGTATGGCGAGCGCGGCACGAGCGTGATGCGGCAATGGCCCGCGCGCGACAACTCGCCGCCGCGCTGGCGGCGCACGGGCTGGCGCCTCCGCCGCGCCGGCTAGCGAGCGCGGCGGACCTGCTGGGCGCCGCCACCGACGCCACGCGCCCGCGCACTTTGCGGGCGCCTGCCGATCTGCTGCCCGACCTCGACCGCCCGCTCTCCTGCGGTGACTTGCGCGCTAAGTATGTGTACCTATTACTACTTAACATATCAGCTTTGTCTTAGCTTAGCCTCTCATCTTCTAGGTAAGTATATTGTTGTTGTTAGTTGAGTAACCACCGCTCTTCCACTGTTTTCATCTTTATTCCGTCATACCACTTCGTACAGTCGACGTCAAAGAACACTGTTCTTTGACGTGGACTGAAAGGGTCTATACATGTAATGATTTGTCAGCCCCAATGTACAGCAAAAAAAAAGAAGCTGACTAATTCTGCTGGCCCCGCAGCATGGATATACTAGAGCTAATTTGCAACAATTTATGTCCAGTCAACCAGGGGTCGAAACTCGCTGGTTTCCGAGATTTTCGAGTTTTTAGTTTGTATGAAAAAAAATCTCCTTGCAGCCTTAAGCTGGTGATTGTGACAAAAGTACTTCCATTTGGATGATAAAAAAACATTTTTGTCACAATCAGCACTTTAAGGCTGCAAGGCGATTTTTTTTCAAACAAACTAAAAACTCGAAAAATTAAAAAATAAATCGTGTTTTGACCCCTGGTTGACTGGACATAAATTGTTGCAAATTAGCTCTAGTATAACCCCTTTCAAGGAATAGGTCGAATTACCAGTCACTCTGTATGCAAGGTCGGTGAGTCCGAAGTGCAACGTTGTATTACGGCATTACAAAGAAATGCCAACATTTTCCTTTGTGTTCGATTACCTGGAATTTATATAAATAATAATACGGAAAAATAGGTGACTATTTGCTGACAGCTGTTAACATCTGTCACCAGCTGTTACCAGCTGTGACCCATATACTACACAGCATAATGAACCTATTAAATAAACGCAAACTTTGTTTCAGAGAGCGGACGCGAGTCGAAATGGAAACAGTGCTGTGAGGCGCTTATTGCGCCACCCTATTTCAATTCCTGAAGGCTGTTCTTACACCAAGTTATACAAGACGAAGTTAGTTATACCTAATGTTAAAAATACGGACAGATAAAAAAAGCGTTGTAATTATTAAATAAATTATTCCAATTATTAAAACAGAGAGCTGGACGTAGATAGCGAAGCGTTGTTGTGGGACGCGCGCGCGGGGCGGGCTGGGCGCCGGGCGCGCGCCCTCGTGTTGTCTACTACAATAAAATATATTTTTTGGACAATATTATTATGTTTTGCATTCCCTAAGTTTCATCAAATTGAACATTGTCCTTCCATCAGACAGGCACCTTGTGAACACTCCAGATATTGGCCCTACAAATTTAAGTCTCCGACTAAGCCGCCGTTCCCTTGGGTGGACTGCATCGAAAGGGTATCATTGGAATTTCAGAATATTATTACCTAGGTGGCTACTGCGGGGCTAGCGCTAGCACACTAGCAAAATTACGACTTTTATGTACATGTTTTATGTCCACAACCGACGCATAAAATGTTGTGTCATACTTTCTAGAGCGGTGATAAGTATGGTATCGTACGGAATTCAAACCTACATAAAAAATGTACAAGAAATGTACGAAATTGTACGCTAATTAAAAAAAAGTACTACACGTACTCACCAGAAAACAATGATCATTCTGTCACCGCTAGGAAGCATACTTCCTGGCGGGCGCTATCTATTATAGCGGTATTATCCTATACTATGCTATAAAACGAGCAATATTTGTATATATATCTTTATCTAATAATTTACTTTCAAAACAAAGTTTTAACCGACTTCAATTCAGTACTCCGCCAAGCCACATGAACATTTCCACATTTTTTTTTCCAATTTACCACATGAACTGATTTCCGAGAGCAGATGCGTTGATTTTTAGACCAATAAACCAAATCGCTGTATGTGGGCCGATAATATTTGAGGACTTCCGTCGATTCCTCAAGGATCTCAGAATTACCTTTGGCACTTCATTGTTTGCTATTTCAACGGAATCATATCAGAATATGTGACGTACTTATATAGTTTGAAGTACATCATTGAGAAGTTCCACAAGCCATCTGTGGTCTTCATCATCACTTCCACCATCACCAAATTTATGATTTCCGGGTGTAAATACACGAGATATAATAGAAAATACCGAAATTACTACACGCGTGCCTAATATATTTGAGGAGTTCCCTCAATTCCTCATTGTTTCCATCATCTAACTGGGGTTTTGAAAACTATGGGACCAATCTGGAAGCATATACTTTCAATTAAAGAAAAAAAAGAATTGTACGAATCGGTTTCTTAAATGACGGAGTTCTGAGGTAACAAAAATTAAAAAAAAAATTAAAAAAAAAAAAAAAATACATTTGAATTGAGAACCACCTCCTTTTTTTTGAAGTTAGTTAAAAATAGTGCACTCTATCTATCATGATGTTTTACTTAAATAAGTTCGATGTACTGATTCTACAATAAATATATTTTCATTTTCATATATTTGCAATCACTTTCTCGGAAACGGCTCTAACGATTTCGATAAAATTTGGAATATTAGTGTTTACAGGGGCGAGAAATCCATCTAGATAGGTCTCATGTCCGGGAAAGTTCGTTTTCTCCGTATTGTCGCCCAGGGACTTATTATTATTCTGGTAGTGGCTTCCGGGCTGTCAAAGCCCTTGTATCACTGCGACCATCGCCGATCTATTGTGATCGCCACTTACTACAATTCTTGGTCAAGTCCTGCAAACTCAAAGAATTGCAGGATTTTGTTGATCTCAAGAAATTTGATATCCTCCGGGCACATGATGTGTTTGCCCAAGAAGGAGTTACGACTGCGCATGAGGCAATGGCAATCGGTTAGGATGTGTGTAGGCGTCTCCTCTGCTTCAAAGCAGAATCTGCACTGCCTTGTGTCACACAGTCCTATCGTTTGCATGTGCTTATGTAGGCAGCAGTGCCCTGTAAGCACCCTGACCAGCATGCGCAGGCGGTTCCTACTTAGCGCCAAGGCGTCAGAAGACGCCTTTTTGCTAAAGGCTCTAATAGTGCCTTGGAATGTTTCAGTCCTGGGATAGCTCTCCAGGCTTGAATGGTCTTGTAGAAACAATAGGCTTTTAGAGTCAGCTTGTTTAGACTTTTGGGGATACCACAGAACGGCTCTGGTCCGCAGTGTGTCCCCTTCGCCCCCGCTCGTGCAAGCTCATCAGCCTTTTCATTTTCCTCGATACCTGCATGCCCTGGGACCCAACGTAAAATTACTTTGTTTTTGGCACCCAGTTCATTCAATAGTTCCCGGCAGTTCTTGACCGGCCTCGACGTTGTGACGTTAGAGGTAAGAGCCAAGAGAGCCGCCTGGCTATCCGAGTGGATATAAATAGTATGATTGAGGAAGGCGCTTTGCAGATTCGTTGTCGCACATTCTAGAATGGCGTATAGTATACCTCTGCCTGGAATAAATAAATAAATAAATAAATATTTGCGGACAATCTTACACAAATCAACCTAGTCCCAAACTAAGCAAAGCTTGTACTATGGGTACTAGACGACGATATAGGTACTTATATAGAGAAATAAATACTTAAATACATAGAAAACATCCATGACTCAGGAACAAATATTCGTGCTCATCAAAATGTAGAAGCATGCTTACCCATGTTGAGACTGATCGCTGCCCTGGGTGCTTCTCCATATATTCCGCATCCTACCTCGGATCCGGATTTGGAGCCATCAGTGTACCACTTTAGGCTACCCGGTTTCCAATCTATGAGGCTGTTCAACCAGTCCTCTCTCCTTAGGAGTTCCACAGAGTAGTTTATCTGCGTGCAAAGTGTTGGGGGCATTGTGTCAAGTGGCATCCCTAAAACAGGACTATCGTATACTGAGTCCTTGAGTGTTCTCAAGGCTATGGATAGCCAGCAGTGGCGGCGCGTGAGAATTGTCATTGGACAACCCGGAGCATAAAAAGGGCTGTTTTTTGATGATTTACGAATTTGTTAATACATAGCAAGAAATTTTAGGCAAGCCAGTGGGATTCGGCTTGCATGGGCGCTCCGCCACTGATAGCCAGTCGCCTTTCCTTGTGGACGCTACTCTGAGCATGCTCTGCATGCTGGACTTCGCCTCCTTTTCCAAGTGGAGGTTCAGGGGCAGCCGGTTCAGCATGGCTTCCAGAGCAGCTGTTGGAGAGGTTGACATGTCTCCAGTAACGATAATGCAAGCGGTCCGTTGCAGACTGCTGAGCTATTGTTGTTTTTTGTGTCGTTTTCCTATACCAGACCATAGAGGCGTATGACACCATCGGCCTCACAATGGACGTGTATTTATTATAGCTATAGCGACATTGTCTGCTCGGCTCATATCGGTAGCGAACTCTAACAACTCTCACAGGGCAATTTTGGTTTTTAGACCCCATCTATTCATCATCATCATCATCCTGGCCGATTTCGACCACGGCGACTGGAAAAATGGCTAATTGGAGCGTCGTTCGTGAGCTCTCAGGTGACTGACGTAGCCTATCTTTGCAGAGAATGTGCGACCACATTCCCTACAGGTCAGCACCCCCCCCTCCGAAAAAATTGTAGTGGACGGCCGCAGGTGGTCGAGCCTTTAACTTCGATAACGAGTTCGTTACGTCTTCGTTCTTCGAAGGCTTGCACATAAACCTTCACTGTATGCCTCCACTTTGACCGATCTTGAGCCAAAGTCTCCCAGCGCAATGGTTCAATATCACATCTCCGCATCGCATGTGGCGCTTCAGCACATCTTTATAGCGCAGAAGCTGGCCTCCTTGTTTTCGCTTGCCGTTCAGCAGTTCTGAATAAAAGAACCCGCTAAACGACAGTAGACTGAGAGGGCTAATTTAGCCTTCTGCAAAATTCCGTTAACGTGCGGATTCCAGAGGGCCTACCGCGAAAGGCATTCGAAGTTTCACCTCTCTGTCATACTTACGAGTTCGTACTTAAGTGCGACAGAGAGGGAAAACTTCGAATGCCGTTCGCGGTAGGCCCTCAGGTCAGTTTCTGCACGGCTATCACAAGACGGCCGCGACATACTCTCGAGCTCTCTCGCACTATGCGTCTCTCTTTTATTAGACCACTTAGAAAGAGACGCATAGTGCGAGAGAGCTCGAACTCAAACTCGCATCAAAAAAATGTACGAGAAATGTACGATATTGTAGGCCAATAAAAAAAAAACTATATGTACTAACGAGAAAGCTATTTGTAAGAAATAATATCGCAGCGCCTGAATTAAATATCGTGGCTAAAGCAATAAAATTTGCCACATTTTCACGGGACGGGAGTAAAGTACCTAAATAAAAACAAAGAATGTATGTATTATGTTGTGTTATATTATAAACTAGCTGTTGCCCGCGACATCATCCGCGTAGAACTTATACTTAGAAAATATAATGCAAACAAACTTCTACTTACCATCTTAAGGGATGATTTCCGAGGCAATAACTATTCTACAGGGTGTCCACTTTCTGGAAAGTCAGGGAAAGTCAGGGAAAAGTCAGGGAAGCTCATGTTGGTCAGGGAAAGTCAGGGAAAGTCAGGGAAGTTCTAGACAGGTCAGGGAAAAAATCTATCTAGAAGGAAAAAATATAAATAAAAAAATCAAAGGGATCAACAAATGTATCTTGAACTATAAATATGTTGATTCATCATCGTTATGTTTTCCATTAAGTAACTAAATTTAGAAAGGTAAGTGTAGATCTTAGTTAGTTTGATTCTTGTTTTTATTCAGTGTTAAATATTTTATGACCAGGTGATTATAAATAAGGCATTATAAGGCCATTTTGTGGGGATATACCCCGATACATTGCCTTGCAAAAGGTGGAGAGGAAGATGTTTTGTTTGATATTGGTTGAGTATGAGGTCATAAGTTTCCGACCTCGGGCATGTGTGGGTTAGCCACCATCTTCATTTGATGCTGGCACTTCACTTGGCGTTGCGTGGTTGCCTCTCTCAAAGGGGCAATCTTTTTAGTGTTTTAGAAATAGAACTTAATTTGTTATTTCTATGACAAAGGTGTCTATGCCAAGTTTAAGGATGATAAAAATGATTTATATTTTTGTCATATATCACAACAACATAAACATTTTAAGTCTTACAGAAAAAAAAAGTTGTGAAGGGCGGAATCGTTTAAGTGTTTTTTGTGCCAAAATTGTATGCTCGGGATTTAAAGCATTCTATAATGAGTACTTATTTTTAAATGTTGGAACAACTCGGATTCATCCCATGAGCGCGGGGAAATGGGTGTAGGTAAATGTGGAAAAAGTAGGCTTTGCCTGCGATACGGCCTTCTCTATAAACTATTATTGCTGGGGCTTATGGAGTATAGTTATCGACTAAAACACTAAAACAGATACGGGGAATTCTTTTTCGGTGAAAATAGGTATAGTTTAGAAATAAAAGGTCTGAAAAAATAAAAATAAAACTTCCTGTCCAACGTAAGTTGAGGTATCTAATACATATTTTTGAAAACAATATCTAAAAGGTCGTTTAGTTTTCAGAAATATGTGTACTTTTTGGGCGCTATAAACTATTATTGCTAGGACTTATGAACTATAGTTATCGACTAAAACAGACACGGGGAATTCATTTTTGGTGAAAGAAGGTATAATTTTAAGTATAGAAAAAAAAATGTCTGAAAAAATTTTAAATAAAACTTGCTGTCGAAGGTAAGATGATCATATCTAATACATATTTCTGAAAACAATATCTTAAAGGTCGTTTATTTTTCATAAATATGTGTACTTTTTGAGCTACGTCCATACAAAAACTTCAAAAAATCCGTAAAGTAGCGTTATGCCTTTGTGTTCAGAATTATTGCTTTGAATATCTAAATTATGAATTTTTATAATCATCATCTCCACTTATAATAAATCTCTAAATTAAAAAAAGAATCAGCCAGTTTGAAACTAAGCTTTGCGCGGTTCGAATGTTCTCAGCATCCCATGAACGGAAAAATATGAAACATTTTATATAGGTACATTATTATTCTAGCTGCAACTTAGGATAGTTTTTATCCGACTGCGACAGTTAATTAATTTTCCGAAATATACGACTTCATTTAATTTTTCATTTATTTTTATTGAAATCAAACGCTGCTCCAACTGTCAGCTATAAGAACCGTCAAATTTTCGTCAAAATGGCGGAATTGCTTTGCCTTTCACTTATTAATAATTTAAATCCCGTCTACGATAGACCTTTACGAGACAAATGCTAAAATATAAACCATAAAAAAATATTCGATTCTGATATGAGAACTTATATGCGCAAATGTCGTTTTATGTCGTAATTTCAATAAATGAAATCAACAAATTTGAACAATATAATTAACACGAATTTGTTTTTTTTGAATGACAATGGCACGCGCTCGGCGCATTCAGCCAAAGTACCTGCGGCGCTACTACGAAAACCGATACTCAATGTTCATATATTTGCATCCCTGTCACTCGAGTATGGTTAGTGCGATAGAGATAGAGATACCCGAATATTTTCGAATTCCGAAGTTCGTGGTTATAGCTCAGGAATCGAAAATATGGTAAATAATCATAATGTATTTTCTCGAAAAAGAATTTAAAATAAATATAGTCAAATGGAGAAAAAAACAAAGCAAGAGGTTATATAGGTAATGATTAAGTTATAAGAGTCCAAAGTTTTAAGAGGGGGTATGTTCTGTCCCTTTTCCGCAAAACGCACCTTCATATGAAACGATTGTTTTTTACTATGACGCTCGAGTATATTGACGTCACAGTCCCTCATCGTTTTCTCACTCTAACAAGCGACATTAAAACGGATGTAGCTTCATAATTTTTTGAGATATTTGAATGGGAGTTTCATTATCTTCTATCTATTTATACATAATAAATGCCTATGTCCTGACTGACTTATTCACTCAATCACTCACTCATCAACGCACAGCCGAAACTACTAATCTTAGAGAGTTGATTTTTGCACAGTATGTTGCTTTTATAACGTGGGCTAGGGATAAAAAGGGATTTTTGAAAATTCTACCCCTAAGGGGGTAAAATGGGGGTGCAAAGTTTGTATGGGAGAACCTTTTTTTTTTGAGCTATAGACTTAAACTTTGTAGTAAAATTAGTTATTAGAATACAAATGAAACACTTTCAGCGTTTTGTAAAATTCCACCCCTACGGGGGTAAAATAGGGGTGCAAGGTTTGTATGGGGGAAACATTTTTTTTTTAAATAAAGACTTAAAACTTTGTAGAAAGATCAGTCATTAGAATACAAATAAAGAACTTTCAGGGTTTTAGAAAATTCTACCCCTAAAGGGGTAAAATAGAGTGCAAAGTTTATATGGGAAAAACTACTTTTTTTAAAATAGAGACTTAAAACTTTGTAGAGAAATTATTCATTAGAATACAAATAAAGTACCTAGATTCAGTGTTTTAAAAAAATCTACCCCTAAGGGGGTATAATAGGGGTGCACATTTTGTATGGGGGAAACAATATTTTTTTTAAATAGAGACTTAAAACTTTGTAGAAAGATTAGTCATCAGAATACAAATTAAGTACTTTCAGCGTTTTAAAAAATTCTACCCCTAAAAATAGGGGGCTAAAATAGGGGTGCAAAGTTTGTATGTGGGAAACTATTTTTTTTAGCTAGAGTCCTAAAACTTTGTAGAAAGATTATTTAAATACAAAGAAAGTACTTTCAGCGTTTTGGAAAATTTCACCCCTAAGGGGGTAAAATAGGGTGCAAAGTTTGTATGGGAAAAACATATATTTTTTTAATAGAGACTTAAAATTTTGACGATAAATTACTTATTAGAACATGAAAAATACTACATTCGGCGTTTTACAAAAATCATTCCCTAAGGGGGTTAAAAAAGGGTGCAAGGTTTGTATGGGGAACACTTTTTCTGAGCTAGACACTTAAAACTTTGTAGAAAGATTACTTATAAAAATACAAAAAAAAAGACTTTCAGCGTTTTGAAAAAATCTATCCCTAAGGGGGATAAAAAGGGGTGCAAAGTTTTTATCAGGGAGAGTTTATGTTTTTGAGTTAGAGACTTGAAACTTTGTAGAAAGATTACTTATTAAAATACAAAAAAAGAACACAAATCGTTTAAGAAAATTCCACCCCTAATAGGGTTAAAAAGGAGAGCAAGGTTTGCATGGGCAACACTTTTTTTTGAGTTAGACTTAAAACTTTGCAAAAAGATTACTTATTAGAATACTAAAAAAGAACTTTCAGCGTTTTAGAAAACTCCATCCCTAAGGGGATCCTTAAGATCCTTAAGAAGGGTAGCCAGTGTTGTGTGGGAAAAACTTTTTTTTTTTACTAGACTTAAAACTATTCAAAATGTTACTTATTAAAATTAATAATAAAGTACTTTCAGCGTTTTAGAAAATTCCACCCCTAAGGGGGTTAAGAAAGCTTTGTATGGGCAACACTTTTTTTGAGCTAGAGACTTAAAAGTTTACGAAAAAAGTTCTTTCAGCGATTAGAAAAATTCAACCTCTAAGGGGGTTTAAAAGGGGGTTCAAATTTTAAATGGCGAGCAATAAAATTTTAAAGTGTGAGTAAGAGATTTTTAACTTCGGTCTTATTCTGTACGTTAAAAGACTACAAAACTGATTTCAGAGTTTTTCCAAATTCATCCCCTAAGAGTGTTAAAATTGGTTCAAAGTTTGAGTATTTCAAGGCATTTTTAAAGTATGAGATTTTTAACTTTGGTTTTAGACTGTTTGTTCACAAACTAGAAAATGAACATCAACTTTTTTTTTAATTATCCCCTAAAAGAGGGTTCAAATTTTGTATTGAGAGAAATCATTTTCTAAGACGATAAAAAGTTCTACGCGGACGAAGTCGCGGGCAACAGCTAGTCATTATTATATCAGCTGGAAGACGTTAACTGCTGGGATAGGCCTCCGCCAAAGAGTGCTACAATGACCGGTCCTGCGCCACGCCACGTATCGTTTATGGGGAGGGGGGTCTAACGACGCTGCGCCTTCTGGTACGTGACCGCCACTCAAGAACCTTTCCGCCCCAACGGCCATCGGTTCTACTTGCAATGTGCTCCGCCCAGTGCCACTTAAGTTTAGCGATTCGGAGGGCTACAACAGTTACCATGGTTCTGCTGCGGATAGGCTCATTTCTGATGCGATCACACGGATAATCTCCCGGCATAGCGGCGGATATGGTTTTATTGAGCGCATCGGCTTGTGGTTTGCGAAAACTTTTAAGTATTTGTGAGGCCTACGCTATCCAACAGGGGCTGAGATACAATGTAGGTAAAACTAAATACATGGTGTTTGAAACTACTGGTTACCGCATACACAGGGTACCCCCCATCAATTTGAATGGTAGCCCACTGGAAAGGGTGGGGACTTTTAAATATTTAGGCCATGTTGTCACTTCAGACCTAAAAGACAACATGGATATCGAACGCGAACGGAGGGCCCTGTCGGTGAGGGCAAACATGATTGCACGTAAATTTGCGCGCTGTAATGGGGAGGTGAAAATAACTCTTTTTAGAGCATATTGCACTTCCCTATACACGTGTAGCTTATGGGCAAAATTCACGCAGCGGGCCTATGGGGCCCTACGGGTCCAGTATAACAATGCGTTCCGGGTGATAGTGGGGCTGCCCCGCTTCTGTAGCGCATCAGGGATGTTTGCTGAAGCGCGCATAGATTGCTTTTATACGACTATGCGCAAGCGATGCACATCTCTGGTGCGTCGGGTGCGGGCCAGCCCCAACCCCATCCTGCGTTTGTTGGCTGGGGGGTTTAACTGCCCATATTTGAGGCACTGCGATGACATGCATGTTTCTAGAAGTACATACTATGTCTAACCTAAACTTTAACACAGCTATAAGTACACACTAACCATAAATATAAGATATATGAGTCTAAGTTACTTGAAATAAATACATAAAATAAAAAAATAAAAAATAGCCCTCTCCATTTTTTGGGTGACTCTGAGCCTTCTTATGAGGCCCATAGTAAACGACCACTATTCAGTGCCATAAAATTTGATACACACTGGTCAAAGAATCTTGTCTTGAGGCTCTGTGGAATATTTTACGAAAAGATGTGCCGTAGCTTCCCGAACGCTGTTCAGCCGAGTCGGATTCGACGATTGACCTCTTTCTCGAAGTAGGTCTTAATTCAAGACATTTTATTAATACCTATCAAAATGCAAGTTGTAAAATAAAAATTACCCAGGTTTTTTTATAAGTACCACGTCAAAATAACGACCCATACAGACAGAGTGTATTATTCAAACGGGGCAATGAGATACGGAAATCTGATTTTAGGGACACGAAAAAATAAAATTGCATGGTTTTTTTTTAAAGAAAGCCAGGCATGCAATATTTTATTTTACATTTTCGTCATATTATGTGTGTTGCTTTGTTAGTCACATTTTAATTTTTTTTCAATAGAAGTATACTTTGTTTCGTGAAAAATTTATTCCTCGTGCTTGTTTTAGTCGATAACTATATTTACCACACAAGCCCCAGTAATAAAAGTTTATCAAGGAGGTCATATCGCAGGCGACGCCTGCTTTTTCCACATTCACACCCATTTTCCCACGTTGATGGGGTGAATCCGAACTGTTACCAACATGCAAAAACCTCTCCATCAATTTGATGCTTTTAATCCGAAGCTTACAAATTTTGACGCAATATACACTAGACCGAGAGACTTTAAAAAATATTTTTTTTCCGCCCCTCAACTATTTTTCTTCAAGATTTTCAGATAAATGATTTATGACAAAAATTTTAATAATTTTATCATCTTTAAACATGAAACTATGCTTTGTATACAACGTGTCCCAAAACTCAACGATAAGCCGGCGGTTTTTTCCTTATTTTTTCTCGACTAATCATAAGCAGCTCCATCCTCTGGTGCCGGCTTATCGTTGAGTTTTGGGACACGTGGTATAATAATACACTTAGTACTACTTACTTTTTATACTTTGTATGCTTTGTATTTGTTTGTAATTTGCATATATTATAATAGAAATAACAAATTAGTCAAGTGCTAACAATGTACTAGCACGAGTACTAGCTTCAGACGAATCATGCGTCCGACAGCCTTGCAAACGTCTAAAAGGCGGCGGTGACACAGCATCAGGCAGGCCGTGCTCTTGTTTGTCACCATCGTAGTGAAGTTTATAAACAAAAAGTTTTTCTTGCGCTTCATAGCTATAAAGAGTTTGGAGTGTGACATGCGTACTTTGAAATGGCGTTAAAGGTTAATCAATCGAGATATTTTGTAACATTTCTGGTCAGGGAAATTCGAAAGAATGGTCAGGGAAAGTCAGGGAAAAGTCAGGGGAATATTTTCAGGGTTTTCAGTGGACACCCTGTTCTATATCCTTCGAAGGGTCTCAAATTATCTCTATACATAATTTCATCTAGGTAGGTACATGGATTTTATCCAAACTTTCACCCCCTATTTCATACCCTTAGGGAATGATTTTCGGGATAAAAACTATCTAATATCATTCTTCGGGACTCAAACGACCTTTATACCAAATTTCATCTAAACGGGATTCATCCAAATTTTCACCCCCCATTTCACCCCCTTAGGGAGTGATTTCCGGAATTAAAACTATCCTATGTCCTTTCCCAGGACTCAAGCTATCTCTATACCAAATTGTATTAAAATGGGTTCCATCCGAATTTTCACCCCTAATTTCACCCCCTTAGGGGATGATTTCTGGGGTAAAAACTATCCCGTGTCCTTTCCTAGGACTTAACCTATATCTACACCAAATCATCAAAATAGATTACATCCAAATTTTCACCCCCCCCCCCCCTTTTCACCCCCTTAGGGGATGATTTCCGGGATAAAACCTATTATATGTCCTTCCCCGGGACTCAAACTATTTATATACCAAATTTCATCTAAATCGGTGCAGCGGTTTAAGTAGCTCCATACAAATTTCCACCCCCAATTTCAGCCCCTCAGATATAAAAACTACCCTTTGTCCTTCCCCGGGGCTCAAACTATCTGTATACCAAATTTCATCTAAATCGGTTCAGCGGTTTAGGCGTGAAGAGGTAACAGACAGACAGACACACTTTCGCATTTATAATATTAATATGGAAGTATGGATTATTAGTATGGATAGTATGGGTTCTTTCCGCTTGTCTTCCAAATAGAGGTGTAGCTGTAGACTCACTTCAAAAGAAAGAAGAAACGAAAAACTCATTCATATATCTCAAAAAATTACGAAGCTACAACCGTTTTAATGCCGCTTGTTAGAGTGAGAAAACGATCAGGGACCGTGACGTCACGATCCTCGAGCGTCATAGTAAAAAACAATCGTTTCATTATAAAGGTGCGTTTTGCGGAAAAGAGACTCAACAAACCCCCTCTTAAAACTTTATACACTTATAACTTAGTGATTACCTATACGAGTATAGCCTCTTGCGTTGTTTTTTTTCGAGATAATACAACATTATGATTATTTTGTTTAGTGTCTACATCCCTATTTTCGATAAGATAAGATAAAATAAGATTTCTTTATTTGTCAGAACTGTGTACATTTAGTTGTTTTGGGTAAAATAAAGTCCAACAGCTTGCCCATTTCGGACGTACAATATTAAACTTAAAGCTAGTCAAATATACTAAAACAATAACAACAATAGTATACAACAATAGATGTGGCGGCGATATACTTTAAGAATAATAAATGAAAAATTAAATAAAGTCGTATATTACGGAAAATAAATTAACTGTCGCAGACGGATAAAAACTATCTTAAGTTGCAGCTGGAATAATAATGTACCTATATAAAATGTTTCATATTTTTCCGTCCATGGGATGCTGAGAACATTCGTAACACAGAAAGCTTAGTTTCAAACTGGCTGATTCTTTTTTTAATTTAGAGATTTATTATAAGTGGAGATTATAATAGATAACACTACATAATACAGGACGATAACTGTTTATTAAACTGTGCAGTGTTTATCATTACTCTTTAATTAGGTAAGTAATTATTATAATTTACTAGCTGTTGCCCGCGACTTCGTCCGCGTAGAACATGTTATCGTCTAAATGTTTATTTAAGGAATGAATTTTTAAAAACATTGAAATAGTTATGTTGTCTTTGAGTAAACAGTCTAAAACCGAAGTTACAAATCTCTTACTTTCAAAATGTCTTGCTCTCTATACAAACTTAGAACCGCATTTGAATCCTCATAGTAAACAGTCTGAAACCGTAGTTACGAATTTCTTACTTTAAAATGTCTTGCTTTCTAAACAAACTTCGAAGCCCCTTTTAACCTTCTTAGGCGATGAATTAAAATAACGCTGATATAAGTTTTGTAATCTTTTAGCAAACAGTCTAAAACGGAAGTTACAAATCCCTTACGTTAAAAATATCTTGCTCTCCATACAAACTTTGAACACCCTTATAATCCCCTTTAGGGGATGAATTTCAAAAAACGCTGAAATGAGTTTTGTAGTCTTTTAACAAACAGGCTAAGATCGAAGTTACAAATCTCATACTTAAAATTTTTCTTGCTCTGCAAGTCTGCATACAAACTTTGAACGCTTTTCGGGGAAAAATTGAAAAGAAAACACTAAGTTTTTTTATTATAATAAGTTTTTTTTTCTACAAACTATCAAGTCTCTAGCTCAAAAAAAGTGTTTCCCATACGAACCTTGCACCCCTTTTTAACCCCTTAAGGGGTGGACTTTTCCAAAACGCTGGCAGTACTTTTTTGTATTTTAATAAGTAATCTTTCTACAAAGTTTTATGTTTCTACCTAAAATAAAGTTTCCCCCACACAAACATTGCACTCTTTTTCCCCCTCTTAGGGGTGGAATTTTCCAAACCACTGAAAGTAATTTACGTATATTTGTATTCTAATAAATAATCTTTCTACACTATTTCAAGTCTCTAGCTCAAAAAGAAAGTTTCCTCCATATATACTCACCCCTTTTTATCCCCTTTAGGGGTCTAATTTTCCAAAACGCTGAAAGTACTTTATTTTTATTGTAATAAGTAATCTTTTAACAAAGTTTTAAAACCCATACAAACGTTGCACCCCCCTTATTAATCCCTAAGGGTCGAAGTTTCTAAAATGCTGAAAGTACTAAATTATAATTTTAATTAGTAAGTGATAAGTCCTTGACCAGGAAGACTAAAGGATAGCTCCGCAATAGGAAAACGCATGTTTACTCAACCATATTTATTGAAGGACAGAAAATGTCACAATAGGTGACCAGAGGGTGCCTTGACAGGTTTTATACTAGATCACCAAGAAGGTTAACATACATCACACCCCCTTTCTTAATTAACACTAGTACATACATTTTGTAAGTCAAATAAAAGTTTAAAATAGGTATTCATAAAAGTTGCCCTAGAACTCCCAGCAACCTAACAACACAAAATGACACCTCGTCAATGAAAACTATCTATATACCCTCTCAATCAAATTCAAAACCGTAACGGACTGGTGGTTTCCTAACGCGTTTGCCCTCAGCGACGTGGACTGGGGCCGCCGGATTAATGGCGATGCTGGTCTGTGGGGGCCCTGAAGCTTTCAGGCTGGGCGCGGCACTTGACTTGACATTTTGGGGCGTTGGCGCAACATTCTCGCCACCTCCTGGTGCATCATTCCCTCCATCTCCTGGTTCAGCTAAAACAAACCTTTCTTTGAGTTGGTCTACATGCCGGTGCCCTGTGGTGCCATCTCCCCTAGTAACGAGAAAATTACGAGTTCCTTTCACTGCTGATACTACCCCCGGGACCCAATTTCTTTTACCACTGAATTCTCGCATCCATACGGGATCTCCGCTACCCATCTGGCTCAGTGGCTTATCGATAACTCTTTCCGTTTGCCTTCTCTGGGCATCATTAACACGCTGCTCGACTGCTGCCGTGGGTGACAGTAAATGTAGTCTGCAGCGAAGCGCTCGTTTCTGTAACATAATGGCCGGCGTCTCTCCAGTAGTACTGTGTACACAATTACGGTAATTTAATAACTCAGACTGCAATGCTACATCCAAGTTAACACCTTCTCTTGTAGCCTTCTTTAGCGCTCGCTTGCAGAGCTTCACGGCACCCTCAGCTGCCCCATTTGATGCTGGGTGGTAAGGCGCGCTGAAGGTATGAATTATTCCGTTCAAGCTCATAAAATCCTCCACCTCTTTGCTTGTGAAAGGAGGTCCATTATCGGAGACCAACTCCTTTGGCAAACCGAACCGGGCAAAAGTCTCCATGAGGACCTTAATAACCGCCGTCGCCGTAGTCCTTGACATCACAAAAGCTTCAATCCACTTTGTAGTGGCGTCAATTATGACAAAGAATGTTTTGCCTTCGTAGGGGCCCAAAAAATCGACGTGGAGTCTGCTCCAGGGTTGCTGATAGTAAGGCCACGGTTGTGGCGCAGCCCTAGTGGGTGCTCTTGCTTCAGCTGCGCAAATTTCACACCTTTTGCAGACCTGCTCAATTTCCCTATCAATGCCCGGCCACCAAACAAATCCCATCCTCGTCGCCAGTTGATAAGTCCTTGACCAGGAAGACTAAAGGATAGCTCCGCAATAGGAAAACGCATGTTTACTCAACCATATTTATTGAAGGACAGAAAATGTCACAATAGGTGACCAGAGGGTGCCTTGACAGGTTTTATTAGACCAATCAAATTAGCTAAACCCGGACATAATTCGATAACTGTAATTTTCTTTTTCTATGATGTAAAGTATTGTTAGTTGTAGTTAAAATAAAAAGAATTAAACATTTTAGGGTTCCGCGTCATTGTAAAAAAACCAAAAATCGAAATTTTTAACAAATTCTGATTTCATAAGTGCAGCATAATATGTAACTTTGTAAAAGTGCCTCTATTATGATATGACGCTTGCATTCCAGTTAAAGAAATCAAAATTAATCTAATTAATCAACCGGGACTATCAATAATAAAGAAAGTTCAGTAAGTTACACATTTTCTGGATTATCTTACCAGAAATTATTGATAACTGCAATTTAACAAATTATTCTGAATAGTGTATTATGTGTGTTGATAAATTATTAAAAATTAAACAGATTCTCTTTGCGGATTTCTAAAATCACAAATATTGTTAGTTTTTGGAAAACCAAAATACATAACTACTTGGAAAGTGTTTGATTTATGTTGTCAACATATTATTAGTACTATAAGAAACAAATTAAACAAAAAATATCCACGATTATTAATTAATTCATATTTTTTCGTACTAAAGTTTTAATATGAATCTTATCTCTTGCAGAATAAGGCCGTCATTGCTTTGCGTCTCAACTACCGACCGTGCTGTCGCGAGTCGCAGGCATTCAAGGCCGAAACGCACTGACAGCGGTGGCGAAGCGGCGCGGGGTGGCGCGGAGGCGGTACTTGTAATGTTTGAGCTAATATGAAAGGATCCGAACGCTTTTTCCCGGCTTTATTAGATCGAACAATACAGCCGGTACCACCTCTACACTGCGCCGCGCCGCCGCTTCGCCACCGCTGTCAATGCGTTTCGGCCTTCATTTATTATGGATAGGTCAATGATTGTCAAACATTTATAAAGACGAACGTGGCGTTTACCACGGTTCGGCTAGGGTGGAGATTTATTGAAATATTGTGTTCATTAGATCGATAATAACTAAATTGTTCAGCATGAGACATAATTGTCGTGGAATGTCGATTACCTATGTATAAGCACTCAGTCTTCTGTATAGAATTATTTAAATAAAATATGTTACTTGTGTGGATGCAGAAAGGGGCATTGTTGGAATGATTCTTATTCGAATAATTATTCGAATAAACATTTATTCGCGAATAATTTATTCGTCTACCTACACTTTCGAATGACGAATGATTTATTCTTATTTCATTCCAATAAATCCACGAATAATATTTAAGGATGCGGTTGCTCGTTGTAACGCGTACACGAATTTAACATGATCACTACAAGTGTACCTATTTTCAAGTATTAATACCCTTTTCTACTAATTAACAATATTTTTGTGAGTTAAATGAGTCGCTTCTTGGGGCATTTAACAGGTTTGTTTCAATATGTCATGTGTGTGGGCTTGTCCATATATCACGTCATCGTTTTTAGGGTTCCGTACTCAAAGAGTAAAACGGGACCTTATTACTAATATTCCGCTGTCCGTCAGTCTGTCTGTCTGTCTGTCCGTCTGTCACCAGGCTGTATCTCACGAACCGTGATAGGTAGACAGTTGAAATTTTCACAGGTGATGTATTTTTGTTGCCGCTATAACAACAAATACTAAAAAACAGATTTTTTATTTTCTTTTTTTTTCTTATACAATCTTACAAAAATCGATCTATTCCCAAACTAAGCAAACTACTATGGGTACTAGACGACGATAAACATACTTATATAGATAAATAAATACATAAATACATAGAAAACATCCATGACTCAGGAGCACATATTTGTGCTCATCACACAAATAAATGCCCCCCCCCGCCCCCCCAGTTTTGAAATGACGTAATTTATGGACAGCCACTGTCTGTAATTGGATCAATGTATGTTATTAGAGGCGATTACGCATGTAAGATTGTTCAACTATATACCTGTAATTGTACATTGTATGTACTTAATCATGTTATATTCTGATCTGTGTGTTTTTAGGGTTCCGTGCCTCGAAATGGAAAAACGGAACCCTTATAGGATCACTTTGTTGTCCGTCCGTCCGTCTGTCAATACCCTTTTTCTCAGGAACGCGTGGAGGTATCAATCATTTAAAGTTTGAATTCCTGTGCATAGTGTGTGCATGCATTATTTTAGAATTAATATTTTTTATATTAATGTTGCTGTGCCCTAACAGGGTTATGCTGGAACTGTATTTATATGTAACATCTTGTAAGACCCATACTGCAACAAATAAATGAATTAAGCTGAAATTTATATCAAATACTCAGGTTTACTGTCTCTTGGAGCTGTGAAAAAATCAAACTTCTAAGCCAACATAATCAAAAGATACAGCCGTTTATGCCGCAAATTTCCGCAAGTTTTCGAAACCCGCAAGGGAATCAAAACCTACTTCCCGTGAACTCAGAAACTTGAAATTTGGTGCGAAGCAACGCCCTATAGCACAGATAAAGGAAAGATAGCGAAAACCGTAAATTTTTAGTTACATCACTGAAAATTTAATGTCCAGTATATACTGATACGTACTAAGTATGTGAATACATACTTAGTGAGTGTCAGTTTATAGTGGACTTGGTTTTATTGTACGGGGTGGTCCGGAACCCTCGGTGCGCGAGTCTGACTCGCACTTGACCGGTTTTTTTTTCACCCGCGGTAAAGCCGAAATAGTAAAAATAAAACAGGTGAAATAATTACAATTAATATCCGTTTCACCATGCACGGCGATGTTACTTGGTACCCTTGATGAAGCGGTAACCTTTTTCTAACAAATTTAGAAACTAGGTATCACTGTTCTGTCTGTAGGAAAATATTACGTTTTTGAGACATATTCTATTAAAAAGCATTCCTACAATATTCGTTCAAAATATTATTCCCGAAAAGCATTACGAATGATTATGCGAATTAAGAAGTTATTCGCGAATAAATATTGGCGAATAATTATTCGAAATATTTATTCGTCATTCGCGAATAATCCTATTTATTCTTAAACGTTATTCGTATTTGAATAAATTTATCCCATCTCTGGGTGGATAAGCATATCTTCTCTTTTTTTTTGGCGTTCTGGCCAACTGTGTCGGCTCAATTTTGCCAATAAGGATATCGACTACCGTAGGCTCAAAGGGCGTAAGGGACAAAATGCCCATGCCCATATCCCGTGAACTCTGAATCTTGAAATTTGGTGCGAAGCAACGCCCTATAGCACAGATAAAGGAAAGATAGCGAAAACCGTAAATTTTTAGTTACATCACTGAAAATTTAATGTCCAGTATATACTGACACGTACTAAGTATGTGAATAGATACTTAGTGAGTGTCAGTTTATAGTGGACTTGGTTTTATTGTACGGGGTGGTCCGGAACCCTCGGTGCGCGAGTCTGACTCGCACTTGACCGGTTTTTTTTTCACCCGCGGTAAAGCCGAAATAATAAAAATAAAACAGGTGAAATAATTACAATTAATATCCGTTTCACCATGCACGGCGATGTTACTTGGTACCCTTGATGAAGCGGTAACCTTTTTCTAACAAATTTAGAAACTAGGTATCACTGTTCTGTCTGTAGGAAAATATTACGTTTTTGAGATATATTCTATTAAAAAGCATTCCTACAATATTCGTTCAAAATATTATTCCCGAAAAGCATTACGAATGATTATGCGAATTAAGAAGTTATTCGCGAATATAAATATTGGCGAATAATTATTCGAAATATTTATTCGTCATTCGCGAATAATCCTATTTATTCTTAAACGTTATTCGTATTTGAATAAATTTATCCCATCTCTGGGTGGATAAGCATATCTTCTCTTTTTTTTTGGCGTTCTGGCCAACTGTGTCGGCTCAATTTTGCCAATAAGGATATCGACTACCGTAGGCTCAAAGGGCGTAAGGGACGAAATGCCCATGCCCATATCCCGTGAACTCTGAATCTTGAAATTTGGTACGAAGTATTTAAAGCACAAATAAAGGAAACAATGTGAAAACCGTAAATTTTTAGTTACATCACTGAAAATTTGATGTCCAGTATAAACTGACACGCACTAAGTATGTAAATACATACTTAGTGAGTGTCAATTTATAGTGGACCTGTTTCTATTGTACGGGGTGGTCAATCCATCGCAAAGCAAATCAATCGTTCCTTACGCCCTTTGGACCAGAGTTTTCAAAGGGCGTAAGGGACAAACTGTGATTTTTCATTAGAGCTAAAAATCCTACAATTAGGATATTCCGTTGTATTTGTTTTATTTGTACACGGCGCGGTCGGTGCAAAACACGTAATTGAAATAAACTCGTTAAGACGGGTTCGTCGTGCGTTCGCCCGCTGGCGCCCCACTCTCTCCTCGCCTCGCACCCACCGCATGCATCTGACTCCACGACAAGGTCGCGAGTATTTTCAATTAAATTTTCAATTTCTTAAGCGTGAAATTAACATGCTTAATTTTGATGAAAACATGATTATCGTACACAAAAGGCTATTAGTAAACAAAAAATTCATAGTTACTATTTATAATTACTGAGAAATACATTATTATTAAAACGTTAAAAATAAATGTTTAATTATTGTCTTAAATGTCTAAAAAGACGCAATATACCTTAAACAGATAAAAACATCATAGTTACCATTTTGGCTTGTCTAGATAATGAGATCAGAGGAAAACTGTGAAAAAAAACGTATATGCGAATTTGATATCAGTTTAATTTTGCTATTAAGTGATCGAATTTGAATGCACCTCAAAGTTATACTAACAAGGTACTTGGTTACCTTTTTTACTTTTAGGAAAAAGTTAGGTAGTGTACGTTAACTCGTGTTTTTTTTAACTACGGTTACGATCGCGGATTTTTTACTTAATATATTTCATTAATATTTGATACTGAATAGTAAAATCCGATACAACAATAAAAACAACGAGTTTACGAATTATGTCCAGGGTAAGCTAATTTGATTGGTCTACCAAGAAGGTTAACATACATCACAGTAAGCATTGTACAAAATTGTAAGTCGGCAAAAAAAATGTTTCCTCCATACGAATGTTGCACCCACTTTTAACCCCCTTAGGGGTGGAATTTACTAAAATGCTGAATGTAGGGGAACCTGTTGTACGTAGGCCAGTTTTTTAAATTTTGATTTATTAAAATAAAATTGTGCTATCTGCACCTGTCCAATATGCATGTATGTAAAGATCATTTAATTAACTACATAATTCAATCATAAAACTGTGTATATTTTGAAAAACCTGGGACCACTAGTCACTTGAAAAAAAAAGGGAAAACTGTCCTAGGTACAACAAACGATGTACCTTGGACCGTGTCCGTTGTACAATGCACCTTAAATCGAGATAAAAAAAATATTAGCTATTATTTATCCATTTTCAGTTGAAATAATATTAGTAATAATTAGTGATACATATTAGCATTTGCAATTAACAATTATATTACAGTTATTTACAACAATGTTTAAGGAAACTTATTGTTTTTCAAAAAAGCCTCACTTATCTATTTTGTGCTAATTATTGTTGAAAATCTTTAGGCATCTGATCACGTAATTTTAACTTGCAACCTAACGTATTAATTTTTTTCTTATTTCTTAACATAAGTTCTAACGATACATTATTCAAATAGTTGAATTAAACAAAAAAAAGTTGAATGACTTACAACAAAAATAAACCTCGAAAAACTTAAGAAAGTACAAAAAAAACATTGAATATTTTTTTAACTGCAAGATTTTCACGCATATATTGCACTGCTATGCGATTCTTCTTTCATCAAGTGGCGGTAGTACCGTCTTAAGGTAGTTCGTGGAATGCACGGAAGCACCATGAAGCGTAAATTTCTTCGCCTTCACTACATTGACTGCATTTTCTTTTTTTTTGTCGAGCTTTTAATTGTTTCTTTGCTTCGCGGCATTTTATCTATATAACAATGTAATATGTATCTTTAATACTATAAATTTATACTCATAATAATGTATGTAAATAATTGTTGACCTATTTCCGACCAAAAAGATGTACCTGACCGAGGTACATCGTAAGTTGGGTGGCTAAGGTACAACATCGCGACAACTGCACTTAACAATCTCTATGAACCCACTAATTATTGAGGTTAGGATCTGACATTCACGCTGTCTAGTAGCTAGATATACTAAGATTAGATTCTGAATAAAACAGTTTTCACAAACATGCATCACGTTAAATAAATTGGCATGAAGTAAAGCCCAAAAAAAAAACGTACTTACTGAGTGTAAAATTATAAATTACTTTTTCTAACTATGCAAATACGGCGCCGGCGAATCGCAACTAATTTCACGTTAATGTTGACCAATGATGTTTCAAATGCCATAGACAACGGTTCTTAAAAGCTCAAGATGTTCGAAATAACCCGATTGTCCTAGGTACAACTCTGTCTAAGGTACAACAGGTTCCCCTACTTTTTTTTGTATTCAATAAGTAATCTTTCTACATATTACTTATTGAATACAAAACTACTTACTTTCTACTTGCGCCCCTTTTCAACCCCCTTAGGGGCAGAATTTTCCAAAACGCTGAAATGACTTTATTTGTATTCTAGTAAGTAATTTTTCTACAAAGTTATAAGTCTCTAGCTCAAAAACGAAAGTTTCCCCATACAAACTTTGCACCCCTATTTAACCCCTTTAGGGGTGAAATTTCCAATAATCCCTTCTTATCCATTACCTACGTTGTAAAAGGTAGTTCTGGTGTAAATTTCAATTCTCTAGCCCTAGTAGTTTCGGCTGTGCGTTGATGAGTGAGTGAGTGAGTCAGTCAGGACAAAGGCATTTATATATATAGATAGATAATGGATAGACTACTATTGGACGAATTAAATGAATGTAATAATTTTGCTACGTATATTTTACGCTATGGCGGTTCCGGCACTTATCCCCACGAGCCGAAATCATGCGGTGGATTGCAGTCCGCCGATTTCGGACGTGTGGCATCTGCTTTCCGCGCGGTTTTTGAACGTCTTCACATTGCACGGTACGATATCGTTGCAGAGGCGCTACCGGAAAACGGAAACGAAATTCGTTTGTGTATCTCCCTCTCTGTCACTCGAATATGCAAGTTCGACAGAGGGGGAGATACACGAACGAACGAAAGATGAGGCCATTACACACATAGCAATTTGTCATAACTACAAGTAGTTAGAATGAGACCCACAGATGAGACCGCAATTTACACCTTTCATCCTAAAGCCGCGTCCGCTGCGCCATGTTTTCGGTGTTTGCAAACATCTAACATGTTATCCGTCAGTTTCAGCAAACAAATAGGGTATTGTTTTGATTGGCAAAACATTTTTGACATTAAAAAACCACGAAAACATGGCGCAGCGGACGCGGCTTAACTGAAACAAGTTAGTGTGAAAAATTGTGTTTCTCAAAAACGAACTTCTTTCGTGTATAGAAGACGCTACACGAGCGAAATCGGCAGGACTGCCAAGCAAGGTCACAGAAAATCTAGTATGGAGGGTATTGAGTGACCTTGATTTGGTTGGAAGCCGTGCATCCGATACGTATTCACGGGATCCCCTTCATTGGGCATAATAATACTTTGGCATACTACGCTAATAGCATCATTTCAGTTGACCTAATCTTTATTGGCCGAATACACATTACGCATACTATTGTTTGGGCTAATAATTATTTGGTATATCTCTCATTATCTCATAATCCATAAATTCAGTTTTATAAATGAATAAAACTCAGTTTAGTTATTGTCATATTATTAGTTTTTCCGCTATTTCATAAAAAAAAATAACCTTGAAGACTCCCTTTTCTCTGAGATCAATCAATGAGAGTGATCGTAGCGTAAGTACTAGGGAACAGGGGCTTAGTGGCAAAACCCGACTCGGATCGCAGATAGGGTAGAAGATGGAAGCGGGAGCCTTGCTCCCACGCCGCAAGTAAAGCCGGGTCCGCTGCGCCGTGTTTTCGGTGTTTGCAAACATCTAACATGTTTTCCGTCAGTTTCGGCCAACAAATAGGGTATTGTTTTGATTGGCAAAACATTTTTGACGTTTAAAAACCACGAAAACATGGCGCAGCGGACGCGGCTTAACTAACTGTGCTAAACACGTAGTTTGTTTGACAAACACGTCAAACATGACCGCAGACTGTCAAATAATTTGCCAAGCACGTAAAATTTGCCAAATTATTTGATCGTGTACGAGCTACTTTATAGCATTTTTCTAGCATCTGGTAACACTACAGCCTAGCCGGTTGTCAACTGACTGGTGGACTGGTGACAGTGGTGACTGACTGTCATCACGATTGTCATTTGTCATTGTCAATGTCAAGTGCTCCGATGATAATCAGTTTTGCAATTTTTATTTAATTTATTAACTAGTACATATTTAAATTTAAGTCTCCACTGTAGCTTAGAAAGATGTCCAAAGAACTTGTTGTCCTAGCCCCAAATGGTAGAAGACAGAAAGTCCATTGTACTCCAAACACAAGCTTTTTACAGGTTATTGTTTTGCCAATTTTTCAATGGGATAAGGGATAAGGAATGAATTATTCAATGTATTATATTTTAAGGTTTTAGAAGATGTTTGCGAGAAGCAAGGCTTTCAGCCTGACGAGTACGCATTAAAGCACTATAACCAAGTTCTTGACCTGACAAGTACAATTCGATGGTCCAACATACCCAACAAAGCTACTTTAGAGATGGTGGAAGCTGAACGTTCGCGGCACGAAACGAATGTCACTATTGGATTACAATTGGACGATGGTAATGTATTCTAAGTATTACTTCATTAATATCACATGTATGTATTTGATAAAGTTGATAACTAATATTTTGATATCAATAGGTGAGAGAAGAACAGCAGATTTTGCGCCTAATACAGCATTATTCGACTTATTAACTTCTATGGCACCAGAAGAGTTGAATGCTTTGACCCATCCAACTATTTTATACATGAGAAATGAAATCACTGGAGTATCTGCACTTAAAGAAAAGACATTGCGTCAGTTGGGCCTACTGGGGGGCAGAGCTATTCTAAGGCTGATAAATAAAGTAGAGAACGCTACGTAAGTATGGCCATCTTATAACAGATTTTCTACATTCCACTTGTAAACTATCTGATACTGAATGGTATAATGTTGGGTCATTGACAGTTTAATCTTACAAAACAAACTATTATAATTTACTTTCAAAACAAAGTTTTAACCAACTTCAATTCAGTACTCCGCCAAGCCACATTAACATTTCCACATATTATTTCCAATTTATCACATGAACTGATTTCCGAGAGCAAATGCGTTGATTTTTAGACCAATAAACCAAATCAATGCATGTGGGCCAATAATATTTGAGGACTTCCGTCAATTCCTCAAGGATCTCAGAATTACCTTTGGCACTTCATTGTTTGATATTTCAATGGAATCATATCAGGATCTGTGACGTACTTATATAGTTTGAACTACATCATTGAGAAGTTCCACAAGCCATCTGTGTTCTTCATCATCAGTATCATCACTTCCACTTCACCAAATTTATGATTTCCGGGTGTAAATAAATAAAATAAAATAAAATAAAAATAGCCTTTATTGCTGAGGTTTAACAATTTTCAAGAAAAACTTAAATACTTTACTTATTATTTACTTCTACTTCTAACTATTTCCATCGACAACCTCAACTTGTCTTCCGACATAGGCCTCCTCCAAAGCTTTCCACGCCTCGCGATCCCTTGCGTCCCGCAGCCACACTCCTCCACCAATCTTTTTAAGGTCATCTGACCATCTTAGAATGGGTCTTCCTCTTTTTCTTTTATTTCCTCTTGGGTACCACTCAACTATTTCTTTTGTCCATTTACCTAAGTTTTGTCTTATCATGTGGCCTGTCCAGCGCCACTTTTGTTGCTTTACTATCTTACCAATGCTTTTGCTCTTTGATTTGGCTTTAATTACCGATAATTTAACTCTATCTTTAAGTTTTATATTTAGCACGCTCCTTTCCATGTGGTTTTGACATGTAGCAAGTTTTTGGTAGTGTTTTTTTGTAATTGCCCAAGTTTGGCATCCATAAGTTATCACCAGTATAATGCAGGAGTCAAGAGCCCTAAATTTTTGACTTGTTGGTATTTCCTTTGCCTTCATAACTTCTTTTAGTGACCAAAACTTCTTCCATGCGTTTGAGGTTCTTTTTTCAATTTCTTTACTTATTTGGTCTAAGGGTGATATTATCTGCCCAAGATATACATATTCCTTGACATACTCAATGGTGCTTCCGTTTATTATGATTTGCTCTTCATTACTATTATTTGTCATCAGCTTTGTTTTAGACATATTCATGGATAGACCGACCCGTTTGCTTTGAATGTCAAGTTCTTCTAACATATACAGCAGTTCTGTAGGATTATATGTAATTAGTATAAGATCATCTGCAAACCTTAAGTGGTTAAGTATTCTTCCATTAATATTTAGCCCATAGTTCTCCCAGTTCATACGTCTAAACACACTTTCAAGTACGGCTATAAATATCTTAGGTGATAGAGGATCCCCCTGCCGGACTCCCCTCTTTATTGGGAATTCTTCTCCTATTCTCTCTAATTTAATTTTTGCGGTGCTGTTTGCTTATACTTCTTTTATTATTCTAATGTATTTTTCTGGGACATTTTGTTCTTTAAGTGATTTCCATATCTCGGTATGATTAAGCGAATCAAATGCCTTATTGTAATCTACAAATGCTACGTAATATTGCTTTCCATATTCACGGCATATCTCTACTATTTGTTTAATTACCAGGATGTGGTCTATTGTAGAGAATTGTTTTCGGAAACCCGCTTGTTCTCTTGATTGGTTTTCATCTAGGGTTTTTGTTATACGTCCTAATATTAACTTAGAAAATATCTTGTATAGGTTACTCATCAAGCTTATTGGCCTATAATTATTGACGTCACTTTTGTCACCTTTCTTGTGTAGAAGGGTAATTGTGGTCTTTGTCCATTGAGCTGGTATAAACTCCTTTTTCAAAATTTCATTGAATAGGTCAGTGAGCAGATCCAGGATATTGGTAAGACTTGCTTTTAATAATTCATTATCTATGTTGTCATCTCCAGGGGATTTTGCATTTTTTTGTGATAAAACAGCATTTTCAACTTCTCTCTTCAAGAACTCCGGGACCTCATCATCATCCTTTTCAAAATCTTCTATTATTGCTGACTTCCAGTCGTTTTGTTGATTTTCTAATGTCACTTCATTGTTGTTGTAAAGGTTTTTATAAAATTGTGTGGCGATATCCATTATATGTAATCTCTTGGATGCTCGCTTTTTATTTTTGTCTTTGATAAATGGGATCCATGATTTCTCCTCTCTAAGTTGCTTCATGGCTTTCTTCACTCCTCCCGATTTCTCAATGCATGCTTTTATGCTTTCTATTCTTGCTTTTTGTCTATATTTTCTGATACTTTCATTTATTTCCTTACTAATGTTGCTGATATTTCCTTTCGTTTGTTTTTCCTATCCATGAATAACTGTTGTCTTTGTGTTATTAGGCTCCTCGCTTCTGTACGTCTAGCACAACTTGCTGCTTAGTCGTTTCGCGCGCGATTGAGCGTCTCCTGTCTCACTCGCACCGTGCAAATTAGAAGGAGGAGGGTAGATCCTTCTCGACTCTCGTCGCAGCGCAGCGTCAGTTGTGCTAGCCCCGCTGGTCCCAATTTATCTCTCTTTTCTGATATTAGTCTGAATTAGTTATTTAAATCTGTTAATCCTTTTTCCAGTATGTTGTATTTTTCTTGTACCATAGTGGTATGATTTGCTTCTGCGAGTTTATCTGATAACTTATTTTGTAGGACATCTGGGATTGCGTTAGGGATTACTACTTTATTTTTAGTAATATGTTTTCTTGACATTTTGGTGTTTGATACTAATATTTTTCCACGTACTAGCCTGTGATCTGAATTAAAATTTACATTATTTAGTGGTTCTACATCTTGGTGTAAATACACAAGTTATAATAGAAAATATTGATATTACTACATGCATGCCTAATATATTTGCGGAGTTCCCGCAATTCCTCATGGTGCCCATCATCCAACTGGGGCTTTGGAAACAATGGGACCAATCTGGAAGCATATACTTTCAATTAAAAAAAGAATTGTATGAATCGGTTCATAAATGATGGAGTTCTGAGGTAACAAACATTAAAAATAAAAATACATCTGAATTGAGAACCTCCTCCTGTGCAGTACAGTCGTCTTCGCAGGGTTAGCACGTCGTTCGTGGGGAACTGTATACGTTTTTACAATAAAATACCCACCGAAATTATTTGCTAAGCAAGGAGAATTATTAAATTATTAAAATCCATTTATTTCAAGCTACATATAGGCTCATAACATAACACATAATTAAAACATTAATTATATAAGTCAAACAACACACAACCATAATTAACATTCTCTTATCCTACACCAGTCCTTACATGCCTGTTGCAACAATGCATAATATAGTGACAGTCTAGTCTGCCCGCTATCATTGCTAGGACGGTGTTGGCGCTGGTTCGCACGCGCCGGAGCAGGGACGCGGCCCGCAATCGCATGGTGCTGTGGAAACATGCCGTGTGCGTCGCCGCAAACATGCCCGAGGCGCTACAGTAACGAGGCAGCCTCATCACCGCCCTGAACGCGTTGTTGTACTGGACCCGGAGGGCGCTGTACGCCCTCTGCGTGTAGTTAGCCCACAGGCCGCACGTGTACAGCGACGTGCAGTAAGCTTTAAAAAGCGTTAACTTCACGCCGCTCGAACACCGCGCAAACCTGCGAGCCAACATGTTCGCCCGCACGCACAGCGCCCTTCGCTCCCTTTCGATGTCGACATTATCCTTAAGGTCGGCAGTAACGACATGACCTAAGTACTTGAAACACTCGACTCTATGAAGTGGCATTCCATTGAGTGTTATGGCCGGTACTCTTCCTGTCCGATTACTGCCGGCCTGAAAGATCATTTCAGGCCGTTTCATAATGTCAATGATTTCTTAAACAATAAAAATGCCTTTAAGCCAGTAGTAGTCAAATTCTAAGTATTAGAATTAATATACCTTTGAGTATGATTGTCTTGGCGTATTACCTTTGTAATTATTATAAGTACGGGAAATAGCTGTTCCGTTTTATGTAACATGAAAGCATGTAATGCTTTTTCTCGCCGAACAAGTCGCTTTAATCTTTGCTATTATCAATATCCAGTGGCTTGAATATGTCATGCTCGCTTAAGGGGCTTTGCTTACAGTGGCGTCATTGATCGGGTCACCACCTTCCCTAACATATGGTTGAGGGAGGCGATGGCTGAGATATGCGTCATACTCGTCATACTCGTGATCGGGTGCTGTTTGTGGAGTCCAGTCTGTTCATGCTTGCAAGGGCTACCTAAATACTAGTGTTATTTATTATCCTTATTTTGGAGAGACATCATTCTGTTCTTGACACCGTTTTATTGCTATTGACCCTGTTTATCTCTGACAAGTGACAATATTACATTAAAACCCTTTGTCTCCCAACGACTCACATGTGAGTCGGCAGCCAGGTCCCACATGTGGGTCATTTTTATTACCCTGGAATCCCAATGACCCACATGTGGGTCATGATTTTTTTTTTAATTTGATCCTTATATACAAAATACGCCAGGGTTCATTATCGAAGTCTGACTGCTGGACCAATGGGACCACACATGCCGACATACATGTAAGTCATTGGGATACCAGGCCTTCGATCACCGGATCGCTGGAATACAATGGGTTAATGATCCTTTTTTTTCTGTTTTAACGCTGCTTAGAGACGGTATACATTAGAATAATTATTAATTGTATTTGGACGCTCAGAGACCTACATCTCTGGGGTACTAAATTAATATCAACTTAACTTATTGTTCATTCTGATACAGACCTTATATCGAATGTAATGGATAATATTTAATAATTTTTAATTTTTAGGGTTCCGTAGCCAAATGGCAAAAAACGGAACCCTTATAGATTCGTCATGTCTGTCTGTCCGTCCGTATGTCACAGCCACTTTTTTCCGAAACTATAAGAGCTATACTGTTGAAACTTGGTAAGTAGATGTATTCTGTAAACCGCATTAAGATATTCACACAAAAATAGAAAAAAAACAATAAATTTTGGGGTTCCCCATACTTAGAACTGAAACTCAAAATTTTTTTTTTCATCATACCCATACTTGTGGGGTATGGGATAGGTCTTCAAAAATTACATTGAGGTTTCTAACATATTTTTTTTCTAAACTGAATAGTTTGCGGAGAGACACTTCCAAAGTGGTAAAATGTGTGGTGCCCCCCCCCCCCCCCTTGTAACTTCTAAAATAAGAGAATGATAAAACTAAAAAAAATATATGATGTACATTACTATGCAAACTTCCACCGAAAATTGGTTTGAACGAGATCTAGCTAGTAGTTTTTTTTTAATACGTCATAAATCGTAAACAGCAATTTATTTAACGGAACCCTTCATGTGCGAGTCCGACTCGCACTTGGCCGCTTTTATTTAGTTTTCATTTAGTGACATTTAGTTTGTTAACCGCCTATTTGCAGAATAAATAATTGATTTTGATTTTTTGATTTTGAATGCATTGGGTCAAGTGAAACATTAGGGCTAAAGTTGTTAGGTCTTCTAACAAGGGAGACCCACACAATATGCCTCTAAAACTTAAGTCTGCCAATTGTTAGGATAAAATACTATATTGAAGGAACCCTTTATGAATTTTTCACGATATTTTTATCTATTAAATGAGAATGAGGATTTTGTAAAGTTTGACACAAACGGTTGCAATTTACTTATTATTTGAGCATCCATTGATTGAACTGTTGTGGAACAAAATGATATAAAAAACATGTTACAGGCAAGCAAATGTTTCAAGTGTCTACCGGAAACCACTGCCACCAAAAGAGCAAAAGAAATCAACTACTCAAGAAAAGAAGCAATCCATGCCAGCAAATGATGACAACACAGCTGCGGGCCCATCTACTACTCAGCCGTCCAGCATCCAAAAACCAACTTACACAAAGAGTGTCAATCCAATAGATTTGATTAAAAAAGAAAAAGAGAAAGTGCAAGTAGTTGAAGCTAAAGTGGATGCTGTAAAGCCATCTACTGAACCATTTACAAAAGACAATGAGCCAATGGAGGTAGATAATGTTGAAACTAATACCATTAGTTCTACATCTATCTCCTCACAAGAAAATTTAGAAAGAAGACTGATGATAGAAGAAGAAGTTACATTTGTAAGTACAAACTGATATATATGTGGTTTAGGTACATAAATATTATATATCAGGGTGTCCACTTTCTGGAAAGTCAGGGAAAGTCAGAGAAAAGTCAGGGAAGCTTATGGTGGTCAGGGAAAGTCAGGGAAAGTCAGGGAAGTTCTAGACAGGTCAGGGAAAAAATCTATCTAGAAGGAAAAAATATAAATAAAAAAATCAAAGGGATCAACAAATGTATCTTGAACTATAAGTATGTTGATTCATCATCGTTATGTTTTCCATTAACTAAATTTAGAAAGGTAAGTATATATCTTAGTTTGATTTTTGTTTTTATTCATTGTTGAATATTGTATGACCAGGTGATATTATAAGACCATTTTGTGGGGAGATTCCTCGATAATGCCAAGTTTAGGGATGATAAAAATGACTTATATTTTTGTCATATATCACAACAACATATACAATTAAAGTCTTACAGAAAAAAGTTGTGAAGGGCGGAATAAGTAGTATTTAAAAAATCTCTCGTTCAAGTGTTTTTTGTGCCAAAATTGTACGCTTCGGATTAAAAGTATTCTATAATTAATACTTATTTCTAAATGTTGGAACAACTCGGGTTCATCCGATGAGCGCGGGAAAATAGGTGTAGGTAAATGTGGAAAAAGTAGGCTTTGCCAGCGATACGGCCTTCTCTATAAAATATTATTGCTAAGGCTTATGGGGTATAGTTATCGACTAAAACAGACATGGGGAATTCATTTTTGGTGAAAAAAGGTAAGGTTTTGTAGAAAAAAAATGTCTGGAATAATTTAAAATAAAACTTGTTGTCGAAGGTAAGATGATCATATCTAATACATATTTTTGAAAACAATATCTACATAAAAGGTTGTTTACTTTTCATAAATATGTGTATACTTTTTGAGCGACGTCCATACAAAAACTTCAAAAAATCCAATATTGTTCGCATCAAGGTAAAGTAGCGTTATGCCTTTGTGTTCAGAATTATTGCTTTGAATATCTAAATTATGAATTTTTATAATCATCATCATTATCACATCAGCTGACTGCTGGGCTGGGATAGGCCTCCGCCAAAGGGTTCTACAACGACCGGTCCTGCGCCACCACTTGAGAACCTTTCCGCCCCAACGCCCATTGGTTCTACTTGCAATGTGCTCCGCCCAGTGGCACTTAAGTTTAGCGATTCGGAGGGCTACAACAGTTACCATGGTTCTGCTGCGGATAGCCTCATTTTTGATGCGATCACGCGGATAATCTCCCGGCATTGCCCTCTCCATTTTTGGGTGACTGAGCCTTCTTATGAGGCCCATAGTAAACGACCACTATTCAGTGCCATAAAATAATACTCATTCGATTCAGATAACAAAGGTTCATCACTGGCATATGTCATCACTGGCAATACACACTGGTCAAAGAATCTTGTCTTGAGACTCTGTGGAATATTTGACGAAAACATGTGCCGTAGTAGCTTCCCGAACGCTGTTCAGCCGAGTCGGATTCGACGATTGACCTCTTTCTCGAAGTTGGACCTAGAAACCTCTCGAAGTAGGTCTTAAATTCAAGACATTTTATTAATACCTATCAAAATGCAAGTTGTAAAATGAAAATTACCCAGAGTGTATTATTCAAACGGGGCTATGAGATACGGAAATTTGATCTTAGGAACACGAAAAAAAATAAAATTCCATGGTTTTTTTTTTAAAGAAAGCCATGCATGCAATATTTTATTTTACATTTTCGTCATATTATGTGTGTTGCCTTGTAATAAATTACATATATATATTTTTTTCTATAGAAAAATACTTTGTTTCGTGAAAAAATAATTCCTCGTGCCTGTTTTAGTCGATACCTAACTATATTTACCCCACAAGCCCCAGTAATAAAAGTTTATCAAGGAGGTCATATCGCAGGCGACGCCTGTTTTTTCCACATTCACACCCATCTTCCCACGTTGATGGGGTGAATCCGAATTATTACAACATGCAAAAATCTCTCCATCAATTTGATGCTTTTAATCCGAAGCTTACAAATTTAGACGCAAAAAACACTAGAACGAGAGACTGAAAAAATACATTTTTTTCCGCCCCTCAACTATTTTTCTTAAAGATTTTCAGATAAATGATTTATGACTAAAATTTAAATAATTTTATCATCTTTAAACATGAACCTATGTTTTGTCATATAATAGAAATAACAAATTAGTTAAGTGCTTACAATGTCAAAGCACGATCAAAGCACGAGTAGGTATACTAGTTTCAGACGAATTATGCTTCTGTCGCCTTGCAAACGTCTAAAAGGCTGCGGTGACACAGCATCAGGCAGGCCGTGCGCTTGTTTGTCACCATCGTAGTGAAGTTTATAAATAAAAAGTTTTCCTTGCGCTTCATAGCCATAAAGATTTTGTAACATTTTTGGTCAGGGAAATTTGAAAGAATGGTCAGGGAAAGTCAGGGAAAAGTCAGGGAAATATTTTCAGGGTTTGCAGTGGACACCCTGTATATATGGTTTGTACTAAATAAACTGAAGGAAATAATTCAACACAGGATACAACTTTTTTGAAAGAAAAAAAGTAACAAACAGACATTGGGTCAACCAGTCTTGATCTTTCAAATAAAACATTTTTTACCGTTTTTATCGCAATAACAATTGCTTAGAAATTATGAGTAGAAGTTATTGATCGTAGTGTTTCTGTAGTTATCCAGCTACTATAAAGGAATGTGTACTACCAATAGGGAACATTACTGCAATGTTCTGCCGCCAGAGTGCAGCACTAACACAATTAGTAAACAGTTTTTTTGACAACTTTGACAAGTCCTTCAAAGCTCTGGATCAAATAGTGAAGAAAATATTTCAATGAATAAAATGCATCAGTGCTGCGTAATTGGATGCAAGAATGAAGGGCATCATTCATTTCCGAAGGAAACGATGATATGAAAACTATGGGAAGCGGCAATACGTCGTAAAGCAAAAAAAAGCCCTCATCCACCTTTAAATGGCTATAGGATGCCATTTTAATATCACAGTACAGGTATTTTACACACGAATGATAATTTACGGGTTGTGTTAGTGTCGCCCCCTACGCAGAGCTTTGCGTAATGTTCCCTATTACCTTTTTATAGATTTAGCGAATTTAGTACGAGATAGGTTGTACTTTATTTGTATAGTAAGTATGTACAATTTGTTGTACCTAATTTTATGATTATGATTGTTGACATATAATATGAATTATTATGAATTGATTATGAAGCTCGAAAAAACCCACGTAGGCTCACTGCCTTCTCTCCCTCTCACTGAGCATACGCGTGAGCGAAATGGAAGTGCGTGTTCGGAAACGCGGATATCATGTTTATTTTTTGTGCGTTTAAATAAGTAAAAAAAGTAGTAGCTAAGCTTCCTCAAATATGATATTGCCGATTTTTAGAACCAATTTTAATACGTTTAGCTTCTGTGCATAATTTGTTACGAATTTTTTAAGTGTATTTTAGACCTATATTCGTGATTTTTTTTCTAGCGAGCGAAAGTCAGTCCCACTCAGGATTCAAATACCTATAGTCCCTCGAGAAAGGCCTCAAGATTGCTAATTACATTTAGGGAAGCCGTATTATAAAAGTAAAAATCCTTTATTTTCAGACAATTCAATTATGATCCAAACAAGGGCTACGACTTTTTAAGAATCCGTTTTCTGAGCCTACGCCGCCTTAAGCCTAAATCTTTAACTAAGCAAATTCGCAAAACCTGGGGGTAATTCTGAAAGCCTTTGAGGTGCTCTATATCTGAACTTGGAATTAACATTTCTTAAGAAATAACCAAATAACAGAAAGTAGATGTGTTCAAAAAGTTTTTCATTGCAATTCAAATATCACTGTAGTTGATGTGATGTGATATATCTATCTCATTTATTTCAGGTGGGGTCACAGAAGGCTATTGTTTTCACACCAAAGGAGGAGCTCCAAGAATTGGTAGACCTTCCGGATGATTTTTATGAATTGTCAGTTGAAGAAGTGCGTAGACTGTTCAGAGATCTACATCAAAACCGGTTACAGTTAGAAAACACACCCTTACTTACAACTACTAAAAAAGAAGAGATAGCAAAACAGGTTTATTTTTTTTTACTTAACCCTTTGAACGCTAAGAACCTATAAAGTGGTAGTTTGTCGTCGTGCCCACCACGCCAAGAACCCCTATAGCGGTTATAACGTCCGCTGTCAAACCAACCTTCAGTCTTTCATATAAGGTTCATAGTCACTCTCTTATGGAAAGAAGGTTGGCGTGTCTGTGACACTTTAGTACGTGAACCATGGCGTTCAAAGGGTTAATATAATTTCCCAATCATTTGGATGCCCATAAAAGTTGAGTATAATATTAAAAAAAAAATTACAGAGTTCAGAGCAGACACTGGCCAAATATAAGAGTGCAGTGGTCCGAATACAATTCCCAGACCATATCATACTTCAAGGTATCTTCTCGCCGGACGACACAATAGGAGATATCTATAAATTCATCAAAGAATACCTAGTAACTCCAGATAAACCTTTTACTACATGTAAGTTATAATTGTTCCATTAATAGCTTGAAAAATTTGTATGCCTAACAGCCCAACATGGTGATTCCGCTCATTGTATTTTTAGACCTTACCTACCTGTGTTGAACAAATAAATGCATTATTCTTATTCTTGTTATAAGGTAGCACTGATTAAACCTGGATGTATAAGACTTACTATTTTTACAAAGAGTCTCAACTTTTTGAACTTGCTTTCATACAAAAGGACCTGCACGCACAGTTAGGGAAAGAAGATATTGAATTTCAATTGTAATAAAGTTTAAATTTGAATGCCCTCATAAATGCTCCGGCCGCATCTCGATAAGCATTGAAAATTAAACCTTATTACGATTGTTTTAGCGTGCAATATACATTGTGAAAATTGGGATTCCTCTGCACTGCGTAACCAGCCGGTATACGAACCATTTGTCCGCATAGATTAACGGATAGAAAGAATGGATTTAATTTTAATTAATTTGGCAGTACAATTACTTTCACAATGATGGAAAAGATAGTCAAAAATATAGAAGCATAGTATATGAATTACGTTTTTCAGTTGTTACACCATTAAAAGAAGCTTTGGATCCAACTTTGACACTGCTTGAAGCAAAATTCGTGCCATGCGTCCACATGCATTTCAAGTGGCTGGAAGAGGAATCAAATCCAAAGTATCTCAAGCAAGAACTGTATTTAAAGAAGACTGCCAGTGATGCTGCTAGCATATTAGCTTCTAAGTACCGGTAAAATTCATCCTATTTTCCTAACTATTACCCCAACACATTAGATTCGTTTCTTGCTGTCGACGCAAATGCTGAAATCAATAAAGGATTGGTAACGCGTTTATGACTCTTCCAGTAGGGTAAGGGCACCCCAATGCTAAATGTGGATTCACTCGAGCCTCGTGAGGACCTAATGGATTTTGAAGATTAGGTGGGAAAACAATTGTGTCCCATTTCGCATGTGCCACCGGGGAATCGCTTTCACAGGTTTAAAAAATGTTAAATAAACATAGTCACATAAAAATACCCGAGCGTACGGAACCGTAGGAAATGATGGAAAAAAAATTGTCGATCGCGTCAGATGTTCAGAGGGCATGTTAAGTGAACCTAAAAAAAACCTAATAATAGTGAACCTAATAGCAGCTCCCAAAGTGAGCCTTCCATTCAAAAGACTGACAATCCGGGCTTTGTGGTAAAGAATTATCTTAATTAATTAAAAATACGAAGACGAAACTGAGAATATCTTCCCTTCTATTAATCTAATTGTTTGTTTACAGAGCTCCCAGTCGAAGAAAACAATCTACTTCCAACACACTGGCGTGTAACGCTGGAGCCTCGTCGTCCAAAAATAGCAAAGTGCCTAAGTGGTTCAAATAGTAATCAGCTGTAGGTACACCACAGCGCTTCTACAATTCTAGTTTAGGCGTTTTCACAAAACTGTTTTCTTTCAACTTTTTCAGATCTGGAAATTATGTTTTTTGTTTTCTATTCAAAATGATGAGGTATAGAAAGAAAGTGTATCTGTTGTGGAAATATCGATTTTAAATAAACATAAATATTGTTACATCAATTATACTATGTGTGATAAATGGGGGCAAAGCATTACCTGTTTTATATTAACAATAAATAAAATGCAATTTGGTATTTCTGTTTAATTAAAAAAACATTTTATAAAATATTCTACCCTGTTTCCACACTATTATTTTTACATGGGTAACTCATGTAGTTCATGGTGCTTCAGGCCCGAAACACTATCAAGTTTAGCAAGTTAACCCATTCACGGCCACGCCACGCTACGCTCGTAGCGCTACCGCTTAAACTCCGTATGTAGCGAAAAGCGCTCTGACGCATGTGTGTCGTCATTGGCGCAGAATGGGTTAAAGAGCCTATATAACGCGCGTTCCCATACTACCTAGCAGATGGTAGTAGGGGAACGCGCGTCGACGGCGCGTGAAAAAAACGCAGGCTGCATAGGCCCTAAGAAAAAATCATGCTCTTAAAATATCAATTACAAACTGCGCAAACGTCAGGATGGCTGGCACAGGAGATTTTGCAAGTTTGAGCTAACCCTTTAGCTATTTTAGTACCTAGCATAAAATAATTTTGTACCTCGCTAAAAATTGAGAAATGTGACAAACAAATGGACCCCTTCTGGTTCTACCTATTTAGGCAATACATATACAACTGAATTTTTCGTCAAGAAGTACCTACTTAATTTATATTTATAGGCGTGCCAAAAAAAACTAAGAATCCTGATGGTCGCACTACACTTGGAGGTGTTTGCCCAAATATTCGTGTTGCATCTTTCTCTTTCTTACGGCCAATGAAAGAGAGGGAACACGCAACCCCAACTGTAGTGCGACTGTGCTATAACCACGAACTTCGTATATCTCCGTCTCTATCGTATCGTATTGTAATTTTCTTTTTGTAATTGTATAACTGTGTAATTGTATAACTGTGTAATTGTATAACTTATACTGAAATAAATTATTTTCTTCTTCTTCTATCGCACGATGGTTTATGGTACTTGAGCGACAGAGACGTAGATATACGAAGTTCGTGGTAGCGCCGCAGTGGTCCAGCCATCCTGACGTTCAACAAACTGCGACGACATCGCGTCGTAGTAAACCTGCTATTTTCATGGTAGGTACGAGTTTTTCTTTAGCTGACTCCACACGAACGAAATCGGCGGACGAACGAGGAAGGTTAAAGAAAATTTAGTACGGACCGACCTTGGTTTGGCCGGACGCTGTACTTCCGGCACTTTTCCATATGGGCATTGACTGCATGCAGACCGCCATATCGTTCGTCTGGCGGCTGCTTTTGATGGTTGCACCACACTTGGCGGTGTTTGCCCAAATATTCGTGTTGCATCTTTTTCCTTCCTACGGCAAATGAAAGAGAGGCAACGACAACGACGCAACGCGAACACGAACCCCCAAGTGTGGTGCGACCATGACATAAGTAGTAATAACAGACGTTTCAGTTCGGTGTGCTGAGCTATAACCACGAAATTCGAAGTTCGGGTATATCCATCTCTATCGCACTTACATTACTCGAGTGACAGGGATGCGTAGGTATACACGAACTTCGATTTTCGTGGTAGCGCCGCTGTTCGCAGTCTGTTGCGGAAAGTGCACCGAACCGTAAAACTCTTATTTAAATTAAGTACTCTCTAATATGAAATACACTCAAGAGCAAAAGTTTAGGGTCGGTGAAATACCGTCATACCTATTTCGTAAAATAGTGCAAGGTTGTACAGTTTTTTATCCTGTCATGATCTTTATTTAATTTTACATCTAAACTGCAAAAATAACAGTTGAAAAAATAATAACCCATGAAATAACAACTCAGAAAAGTTGAAAAACCCCTGACATTTTCATTTCAAAGTTCAATATCTCAAAAACGGCTGAACCGATTTTGTTGAAACGTAGCTAAGAACCATCTCGATCACGTCAGCTTTCGGATAAAAAAAACCGCATTTCAATAGGTCCATTCGTTTAGGAGCTACGATGCCACAGACAGACACACAGACACGTCAAACTTATAATATCCCTCTTTTTCCGTCGGGGGTTAAAAAAACAGCGCTAACTATCGCCAGCTAAAATCGTCATTTCTGTATGTTGATATTTTAATGATAGGATCCCGGAAATTGCTAATACATTTGGGTATTACGAAAAATAGTATATTATGTAAATAAGACTAGTGTAAAATATTAAATAAAACCTATTGCGGTTATTTAATTTAGGGTGACCCGAAACTTTTGCTCTTGAGTGTACTAAACAGAGACACTACGTCGTCGCGTATCGTTCAAATACGGCCAGAACCAGAAACAATAGTGGTCGATGAGAACAGGGTTACGCAATACCTACACAGAACTTAATAAAATAACATTAGGTACCAATGGATTTCAATTGCCATGATTTCGATATATATAAAAACTGAGCGTTGCTGATACGTATAATATAACATGTTGATTAAAATGTTTCTTCACTATGTACAATTTTTTACAAGCATTAACTACGATATCTATTTGCCCAACATTCAAAAAAGATACCTCGCCGAGTTTTTTACGCCGGTTCTTCTTGAGGCAGAGGTTTTCTTTTCGAACCGGTGGTAGTTTATTGACATTCATAGGTGCATACAATATGCCTGAATTGAAGATTATTGACATTCATAGGTGCATTAAATATGCCTAAATTGAAGATTATTGACATTCATAGGCGCATACAATATGCCTAAATTGAAGATTATTCAATCAAGATGGTTTTTAATCTTGTGTAATTCAGATGCAATATGATGGTACCATCAAGCTGGCCTGATGATATAAATAGAAGGTAAACTCAGGGTAGCAATTCCCAAACTACACAAGATAAACCTGTTGTGTTTGAACTCACTGGAATCCTCTCAGAGTAGTTGTGCAAAAAAACAGTCATCAATTTAAGCTTGTATCAAAAATGAAATTATTGTCAGAAACTTATTTACATTATTTTACATTATAAGGGAAAATAGTACCTACTCCAAAAGATTAGGACCCGGCTAAAAACAATTCTAGTGAGACCAAGCAAATGACACTGTCCACAGTTATAGTGTATTATTGGCTTGACACCCTAAATACACTTAGTGACATTTTTTTTATCACATTGGTATAATATTCATTTTCGCTGGCCTGTGGAAAAGCTTTTTTTACTGCCTGTACCAGTAGTAGGAAGCACTTAGTTTTTGTAGGTTTGTCACCATTGATTGCGGTGACAATAATAGCTACTGAGCTAGATTTACGTTACGAAACATTTATTTTGTACTTGAAGTTTCTGCAAACTTAAAATTAAATACTACAATTGTATAAAAGATGGTAAAATGCCCAATTTGCACCTCGATGGTTTGATCTCCAGGCTTTCACTAGAGGTGGATTCTTGTACTGACTCTTTGTAATATCTACTAGCAGAATCGTTGTTATCGGGTACAGCTTGTTGGTTCAATTGCATTTTACTTTTTCGTTTTTGCATGCCGCTTGAATTACTTTTAATTTTATTCTTTTCAAGTCTATATTTCATTAACTTCTGCTGCGACAGCTTTTTCAAACCATGTCTTCGCTTCAGATCAGCATGTAAACTCTTAGCAACATGTTTATTCAAGCACTTATCACCTTTCTCACAGTAGCCTTTCATAAAATCTAAGCAAATTTTAGCTTTTTCATTTAATTTTACATGAAGATATGGACATCCTTCTTTGGTGCACATTCCTTTCAGATAGAAGTAGCAAGTAGGCATATTCTTATCAGAAAGTTCGTGTGATAGTAAGCACTTGTCATTATGGCACACACCATTGAGAAACTTTCGACATATGGACACATGCTTTTTATCATGTAAGAACTCACAATTTCCATATGATTTTCGTAGACATTTTCCATATTTGCGGTACTGTGGACATGGAATATTGTTTTTCTTGTACATACCAACAGCTTTAATTCTAGTTCGATTGCATACTACTTTCTTGGGAGTATTGGATGTCTGCCTCTTGAATTGAGGTTTGCCAACGGTGGGTTTGACAAATCTGTATCTATTGCTATGATTGGTGGGGATTTTGGGTTTTTTGTGATTATTAATAGTACTTATAAAAGATTTATTACTGTTAGACGCATTGAAAGGCACTGCTTTTTCAATGGGTTCCACAGAGTCAAGATTATTTTTGATATCAGTAATTTTTATTGACTTGTACTTGCTTATTTTTATCGTATTTGTTACTGGTTTGACAATGTTAGTTGATGGTTCCTCAGGTTTCTTTTGTCTAACCAAAGAATAACGAGAGTTGGTCTGCAAGGGTTGCATTGGAGCAGAGTTAGTAAGTAGTGAGCTCTGAAAGCCATGTCTAGTGGGAGAAACAACAGGTACAGTCAATGTATTACTGCTATCCATAAGTGGGCTTGGCTTTACATAAGGCTGTGTAGTAGCAGTGTTATTTACGTACGGAAAATGGTTATTCACTCTATTTGGTCTCACAAAATTAGGATTTATATAAATTTTTGACTTACACATTGGTTGTACATTTTGTGAGGGTTGACAAAAAATTGGATTGACATGCATTACACTTGTTTGCCTCAGTGTGGTATCAGAAACATTATTAATTATATTTTTATTAAAATTAGGGTTAATAAACACTCTGTTCCTTGCATGCTCCATTGCACTGTCTTCACTGTAATGCAAACTGGTAAAATTTGTTGCCTATTTTGCAATTTACTTTGTCCACAGTTATAGTTTTAAGAGACTTTTCAATTTCTTGATACAGAATATTATTTAATCTTTCCAAGACACTCTTCAACTCTGACTTCTTATCACCATTAGTCCACAATATGCTCATATGAAGTGATGGATTCTGTAAATAAAAAAGAAACAAATGTATAATAGGTATACTGCACAAACGCAATAAGAGAACTGGTTCATGTTTATACTTACTTCATAAAACACAGGTAATTTATAATCAGCAAGAAGCTCATCAACCTTTTCCACAATTTTCAGTAAAAACTTGCTACTGAAGTGATCAACTGATAAAGATATAAATGTTCTGCTCTTATCTTCATTGCAGTATATCTTAACACTTTCAAATCCCAAATTAAAGCTGAAATACAAAATTATTAATTGTTTGAAATAATTGTAATATGAATTTTAAATAAGCTAGCAACATAATATCAGTGGCAATACAACTAGTATTTATAGCACCTTTGGACTGGGTGGCAGCCGGACATACAAATAATAAGTGCCTTTATGTTCATATGTGATATTTAAATTACTTATAATATAGACATAAATTATTGAATTGCATATTTTCTATAATATATTAAAATAAATTAATAAATATAAGCTAAAGGTAAATTTATAAATAATATAAGCTATGCAGACGACATGGTGTTGCTGGGCCCGTCAATCGGTGCTATACAGGATCTAATTAAAATATGTGAGCGGTACGCGAGGACTCATGGCCTAAGGTACAATACCTCGAAGAGTGAGTTACTGGTATTCAAGGCAGGTGCAAAGTGTTATCCACATCTTCCCCAAGTCAAGCTTGATGGCACTCCTCTAAAGGTAGTTGACGAGTTTAAATACCTGGGCCATTGGGTTACCGCGTCACTTAGCGACAACAAGGATATCGAGAGGGAGCGTAGGGCGCTGGCGGTTAGAAGTAATATGTTGATCCGTAGGTTTGCTCGGTGTACTAAAAACGTAAAAATCACTCTGTTTAAGGCCTATTGCCAGTCATTTTACACCTGCAGCCTATGGATCAATTATACTCAAAAAGCTTATAGCGCCATGCGCGTCCAGTATAACAACGCTTTCAGGATGCTGTTGGGGCTGCCGAAACATTGCAGCGCGTCAGGAATGTTCGCGGAGGCGCGCACGGATGGATTTCACGCAATTTTGCGAAAACGTGTTGCATCTCTGCAGAGACGTATCAGCCTTAGCCCCAACAGCCTCCTGGAGACAGTGGCAGAAAGGAACGATGGCCCATTTCTGTATCACTGGAATAAATTGCATATGATATCCTTGTAGCCAAGCATGCCTTTTAGTTTGTCATACAGGGTGGAATTTCATAAACTGTACATAATAAAAGGAGAAAAATTTCAGCCAATTTCATCGGTGAAACGGTGTTTTTTTTTTTTTCTAGTCATTAGTTTTTTTTTTACAGAATTTTGAAATTTTTTGTAAAAACTCGGGTAATACACCTAATTCAGACGGTATAACGTTTGATCCAATGGTCCTAAAATGAAAATAAAAAATGCAGAGTATTACCAAGGGACAGGTTAATAATTCTTAATAACAATAGAAAACCAACTAGAAGAGAAAATCCGCAAAAAAAAATTTTGTTTTTGAAAAATGGCTACAAAAATTACGAATTTTAAAAGAAAAACACAATTTTCTGAAAAAAACGCAGATTTAGTTACCATTTTTTTTGCTTAGTATTAAACCTCACTTAATGCCGATTCTAAAACCGTTTTTAAACTGTCTCAGACTTTGAAAAATACCACGCAAATGGGTACGTAAATAAAACCATAATTTTATTAATTTTAATCCTCTTAAAATCCTTAATGACCGTTTGTTCACAGGTAGTTGAAGGGTGTTATTGGGTTTTAGGTGGAAATAACAAATTACGTACTTAGTATTAATCCTCACTTAATGCCGATTCTAAAACCGTTTTTAAACTGTCCCAGACTTTGAAAAATACCACGCTAATGGGTACGTAAATCAAACCATAATTTTATTAATTTTAATCCTCTTAAAATCCTTAATGACCGCTTGTTCCCATGTAGTTGAAGGGTGTTTTTGGGTTGAAGGTGGAGATAACATGAGGGGTATAAAGGCATTGGGCAATAGGTCAACTATTCAGTCGCTCGCAAATCGCAATTGCTTGTCTTTGCTCGCCACTTCTTTGATTACTCCAGTACTTGTTCAGTTTGAATCATCATGCCCCGCTTACGAGAGTTTTCGCCGTTACAAATAGCCAACATGCACTATTATTATGGATTGTGCCATGGATCTGCAAGAGCTGCGTGTATCGCCTATTTGGAGCAGTATCCTAATGACGTTCCAAGACCTGCTGCTCGCCACTTTCAAGAAGTTCATCGCCGGTTGTGCAATATTGGCCTGGGATACGGTGGCCGAGATCGCCGAGAGCCAGGAAACATAATTGATGTTGCCATAGAAGAAGCAGTTCTCAGAGACTTGTACGCGGACCCAACCACGAGTCTAAGACGCTTGGCATTGAGGCACGGAATCTCAAAATTCTCTGTCTGGAAAATTTTGAAGAAGGAAGGACTGCATCCATTTCATTATCAACGGGTACAAAATTTGCAAATTGGCGATGCCCGCGTTAGGTGTGTTATGTCGACTTGGATACTTGGCAATATCAGAAGGGATCCGGAATTTACTAGAAGAATTTTATGGATGGACGAAGCAAGATTTACTCATACGGGAATAACTAACTTCAGAAATTTACACACATGGGCTCACGATAATCCAAACCTAGTAAGACCATCTAATTTTCAAGACCAATTCTCCATAAACGTTTGGGCAGCGGTACTCGACGATCAATTGATTGGACCAGTCTTCTTACCGAATACTTTGAACGCCGACAGATTTTTACTGTTACTGAGAGACGAGCTCCCAGAGCTTTTGGAAGATGTGATGTTAGATGTGAGACAACGCCTGTTTCTCCAAATGGATGGATGCCCAGCTCATTGGGCATTAAGAGTTCGACATTTTTTAAATGAGCAATATCCCAATAGGTGGATCGGCCGAGACGGCCCCGTTGGATGGCCTGCAAGATCGCCTGATATGACGCCGTTGGATTATTTTCTTTGGGGTGATATGAAGCAACGGGTATATCACAGAATCGTCAATACCGAAGCAGAATTGCACGACAGAATTTTAAATGCAGCACAAGAAATAAAAAATAATCCGGGAATGATTCGACGGGCTACGCAACAAATTCAAGCTCGGGCCACATTGTGCCTTCAAGAAAGAGGAGGTCATTTTGAACAATTAATACCATACAGGGAACGCCCTTTGCAACACTAGAATAAGTTTTTTCTTTAATAAAGGTTTATCAATCGAATTTATGACTTTTAATTAAAATACATGATTTTATTTACGCAATTTTTAGGACTACTTTTCTTCCTATTGTTTTCTCTACCTAAAACCCGATAACACCCTTCAACTACCTGGGAACAAGCGGTCATTAAGGATTTTAAGAGGATTACAATTAATAAAATTATGGTTTGATTTACGTACCCATTAGCGTGGTATTTTTCAAAGTCTGAGACAGTTTAAAAACGGTTTTAGAATCGGCATTAAGTGAGGATTAATACTAAGTACGTAATTTGTTATCTCCACCTAAAACCCGATAACACCCTTCAACTACCTGGGAACAAGCGGTCATTAAGGATTTTAAGAGGATTAAAATTAATAAAATTATGGTTTGATTTACGTACCCATTAGCGTGGTATTTTTCAAAGTCTGAGACAGTTTAAAAACGGTTTTAGAATCGGCATTAAGTGAGGATTAATACTAAGTACGTAATTTGTTATTTCCACCTAAAACCCAATAACACCCTTCAACTACCTGTGAACAAACGGTCATTAAGGATTTTAAGAGGATTAAAATTAATAAAATTATGGTTTGATTTACGTACCCATTAGCGTGGTATTTTTCAAAGTCTGAGACAGTTTAAAAACGGTTTTAGAATCGGCATTAAGTGAGGATTAATACTAAGTACGTAATTTGTTATTTCCACCTAAAACCCAATAACACCCTTCAACTACCTGTGAACAAACGGTCATTAAGGATTTTAAGAGGATTAAAATTAATAAAATTATGGTTTTATTTACGTACCCATTTGCGTGGTATTTTTCAAAGTCTGAGACAGTTTAAAAACGGTTTTAGAATCGGCATTAAGTGAGGTTTAATACTAAGCAAAAAAAATGGTAACTAAATCTGCGTTTTTTCAGAAAATTGTGTTTTTCTTTTAAAATTCGTAATTTTTGTAGCCATTTTTCAAAAACAATAATTTTTTTTGCGGATTTTCTCTTCTAGTTGGTTTTTTATTGTTATTAAGAATTATTAACCTGTCCCTTGGTAATACTCTGCATTTTTTATTTTCATTTTAGGACCATTGGATCAAAAGTTATACCGTCTGAATTAGGTGTATTACCCGAGTTTTTACAAAAAATTTCAAAATTCTGTAAAAAAAAACTAATGACTAGAAAAAAAAAAAAACACCGTTTCACCGATGAAATTGGCTGAAATTTTTCTCCTTTTATTATGTACAGTTTATGAAATTCCACCCTGTATATGTATTAATGTTTAATATAAGTGGATAATTTTGTAAAGTGTACTAACATTACATTTAAGTTATTTATTGTAATTAACCAAATATGGATTTATTCCGAAATAAAATTATTGATTGATTGATTGATTAAAAAGAGGCGGGTTGTGTCACAGATACAATTAAGTTTAAGTGGATACTTCTTTCTTCCTGTCCTAAATTGTATCCCATGGATTTGCGATTGATTTCAATCTAAAGGGAAAATCTACTTAGATATAAGCATTTTCAATGGATTGATAAATTCAAAGTATTATGATTATTTAAAGGAATCTGCTATTATGGTGTACCCGTAAAATATACATCTGAATTAATTCACTAAAATCTGTATGAGTACCTACAGATAAATCGATATATATGGCATCATAGACTGATGTACCTAGCTCATTTGACTCGCGATACATTGAAAACGGCGGTCATTTCAGCATTATTTGCATGTCCACCACATAAACTTTATAACATTTTGTGATTAACAACTAATGGCAAATAAAGAAGGATTAAAACATGTAACAAACAATTATTTGAAATCAGATTAGGCTTCTCTACAAAAAGTAATTCCGGAAGTCTCGTGATACATTTTGAACTGTACCCCTACACAAGAACGCGAGCAAAGAAGTATCCACTTCAAAAGTATTTCTCTGAATGTTATGCAATATTTTGATAGTACAGGTACCTAATTTAAACTTTTATGAGTCATATAAATAGTTAGTTATTATTTAAATAAACAATACCTGTCTATACCATCAACAGCATTCTGCAATAAATTTGTGAAAGGGTTTATCAAGTGATACCTCAAAGTAACAGTTCGTGATAAACTTATGTGGAAATCTTCACACACATGCAAACTAGTGTTGGGACATTCAGCTATAAATTGACTTATTAACTTTGTCAAAATTTCTTCTTCAGGATCTGAAAATTAAAAATAAAGGAAACATGTTTGCACCGAGCAAAACAATAACCACCCATAAAAAAGATTTTATTAGACTGAGAACCCATAGTTAAGCAATAGTGATTCAGTATAATAATATATAACATAAATCAAAAAAAAAATATTTTACACAAACAATTGAAAAGTATTAGTATTACATACATTTTATATAAACATATGATGCCCAAATACCCCTCTCATGAGGAAAGGACCGCGTGCGACCTTTATGTAGTTCGGGGTCATCTATGTGACCCTCGGTCCCGACCACTGGGATATTCCTCAAGTTGGGAGCAGGTAACTTGACCCTGCAATGTAGAATTCAGTATTATGCTATATCGCTGCTGAACATACAACCTTCCTAGAACGGGTGATATTGTTTACGTACTTCTTAACGCTTACGATTTTATCCTCCAAATGTGCGTCACTATCTTCTGAACTGGATCCGTAGTCACCAATATAAGACAAACCAGACATGAGAACTTTACTAATAGAAATATATTTCAGTTAATAACCGAACAATCTTCATCAGGGCCAATGGCCGAGTCAAAATATACGGCAAAAATATTTCGAGGAAATCTAGAAATAGGTAAACCTCGATATGTTGTTCAATTCATCTGACAAATGTCAGTGTCATCTTGTCAATTTATTTTATACACAGATAAATATATAACACTTCTACAAAGTCTATAGGGACCGCCAGACGTCCGAGCGCTGCGAACTGCCGAGGAAGGTCACAGGGAATCTAAAGTCGCCGTCAATGGACTTTGCTAACTATGTAAACAAACAATGTATTGAAATTTTAATGTCAATTTCAGTATGGCGGTTTGTTTACATAGTTAGCGAAGTCCATTGACGGCGACTTTAGTACGGAGGGACCTTGGTTTTGGCGTACGCTGGTGTATCTGTTAAGAAGCCGCCACACGTACGAAATCGTCGGACTGCTTGCAGTCCACCGTGTGCTTTCGGCCCGTGACGATAGTCCGTAAACACGGTGTCCTGCAAAATTCTATCCCTATCTCGCTCTATCTTATCACTTAGTGCCGCTCGAGGCTGGCCAAAACCACGTGGCGGACTGCAGAACTGCCGCGATCGGTCGTCTAGCGTGCCTTTAACGTGAATAACGTGATCGCTCTTCGCATACGGCAGTCGGGCATGAGTAAAATGCGCCCTAAGTGCGTAGTGCCGGTTAATGTACGGCCATGATAATGTACAGGCCAATAATACCCGTCCAATGTATTAATATTCATTTATTTTGTTAGTTCAAATGACATACGTCACAGAACATAAATCTAAGGAGTCGGTATTAGATACTTTTTTTATGACGTTGTTACTGAACTACGTTACGAGTATATGGTTTTCATATTTAAGATTTCAAAGAAATCCTCAGCGACATGCAAAATGGGCTGCAGTCATAGCACGCGACAGTCGAGACGATTTATTTAAACCAAACGACTTTAAAATAAAAAGCGATCATTATGTTACTGTTACACTCATTTGTGAGCTGAGTGTAAATTTAATTAAAAAAAAAATAATAAAAATGTTTATTGTATATAAGGTGGTTTACATTAACGAGACTTAATAGACTATTTTGTACACATAGGTCAGTAACATAACAAAAACTTCCAACCCCTAAACTAGGTGTGAACCTATGTCTTAGGGGTTTGATTTGAGTTCATCCATATTCAATGTCATTACAAACGGTGCTTAGACAATGTAACAGTAAGACAAAGACTAAACTAATGAAATCATTACAAGGTGTGAAGGTGTCAGTAACGTAAGAAGGAAGCTAAAATTATAATGTAACTAATTTAAAATTATTTCTAGAGAAATAGCTGTAAGTGAAAGTTATTAGTTTTATTACTTAGCCTGGTATTATTTTTTAATTTATTTTGCTTGTTATTGTTGCCTTTAATTTATGAGATGATAAGGAGGAGATTTTCAGTATCCTGATAAGATAGCTTCAGCAGCCATTTTTGTAATTTGTTTTTTACTTCATACTTTGCTAAGGTATAGATGGGTATTAGGTTATTAATTTTATTGTAGAGCCGGGAGCCTTGGGCCTCAGTTTGTCGTCGAGCAAATGCTGTCCGGCAAGTAACAGTTTTGCATTCTGGGTGACCCCGTCGCTTCTGCGAGACATCTTTATCAAGTGGTAGTAACGAATGCTGTCGTAAGATGGTTCAAAGCAAGTAGATTTGTCTGACGGTGAGCACTTTGGACTCCAGGTACAGTTGGTTTGTGGGAAAATCTCTTTTTCTGAAGTACATAACTTTTAAATGTGCTCTTTGAGCTCTTTCTACCTGTAGTAAAAAAGTTTTATAAGTGCCCCCCAGAGAGGAATACAGTAAGCAATTACCGATTGACAAAGGCTTTGATACACTAGTGACAGAATTTCGGTTGAGGCTGAATGTCTTAGTTCTTTGAAAATGTGTATTAACCTTCGGAGTCGGGTACAAAGGACCTCAATATGGGATGACCAATCCAGCTTCTGGTCCACATACACGCCTAGATATCTAATATTGGGTACTATGGAGAGGGCAGTACAGCTGCAATTTTGGGATTGAGGGAAGCAGGTGTGGGCTTTTACAGAATCGGTGAAATTGTTGGGTTTAGAGGAATTTGGCAGACAGAAGCGTACGATTTTGGATTTCTCAACATTAAGCGTCAACAAGTTCTTGGCAAGACATTCATTAACCTTAACAAGTACTGCCTCTGCTTTCTGCTTGGCACCCTTCCAAGAACTATCATATATCAGTAGAGCTGTATCATCTGCGTAGGTAAAGATGTTGCAGTCAGGAATGGGAAGTCGACATAGTTCATTAATGTATAAGAGGAATAGAGTAGGACCTAATATGCTTCCTTGGGGGACTCCAAAGGAAATAGATTCATCACTACTACGTAAGGACCCTATATTGACGCATTGAGTGCGATTGGACAGGTAGTCTTCGAAAATTTTGAGAGAATGTCCACGTATGCCAATCCCTTCCAGTTTCGTTACGAGAATGGCATAGAGACAGTATCAAAAGCTTTTGAAAGATCCAAGAAGATTCCGTAGCAGTGGAGTTTATTATCAAGCTTATCCACGAGACATCCAGTAAACGCAGCCACGGCATCCTCGGTTGAAAGTCCCGCTCTGAAGCCGAATTGATTTGAAGCAATGATTTCATACTTGTTAAGGTATGATGTGAGCCGTTTATTAAGAATCTTTTCTAAGATTTTTGATAAGGAACTTAAGATGGATATTGGTCTGTAGTTAGTGATACTATCTCTAGGGCCACTCTTGTAAATTGGGTGTATGAGAACTTTCTTTAAGATGTTGGGGAAGCAACCTTTGTCTAATGCCAGATTACATACATGGGTGATCGGAGGTGTTAGAACTTCTTTTGAGTTTTTGAGTACTTTACTAGGTATGTTGTCCCAACCAGTTGTACAACTAACTAAAGTTAAACAATAAGTAGAGTAAAAATAAATCACTGCACATCCGTGCCGCCAACAGGTCGTAATTTCGTATGAACTCTGTAGGGACTTACGGTCTTTTGGCTGGGGCGGTAGTGTAGTGTTTCGATGTACCGCGATAATATTATCTTTTTATTTAAGTGAGCGAATCGCCAACAAACTGATTTGCAGTTTGGCGAATCTTTAGGTTAAGTTACTAAAATTGTATTTTTTTTGATTCCAATAAAAAAAAAAAAAATAATCAGCTCGCATATTCATTATGATACGTTCTACATCGGCGAAGTACTTATAACTGACAGTTTATTTCATAGGTAAAATTGTTGCCATATAAATCATTTGATAACAATGCTACTGTCACGACTCGCTGGTCAGACTCTAAGTTAGTTTTATTTATAGAAAGAACATAGTATTGAAAAATAGAAGTATATCATAATTATATTAAAATTTAATTAATTGTTTAAGTCCATCAATCAATAAATCATTTAGTTTTATATTTGTTAAAACTAAAAATTCAAAATGTCAAAATACGGAACTTATAATAATAATATTAATTGGCGTAGTGATGTGAATTGGCGTAGGGATGTGACGGCCCCATCGCCCACCAGATTTCTGGTGCAATCAGTCAACGTAAGGCAGCTATTAGGGAGTAGCGACCTAGCGACCCTACGTACCTGAGTGCTCCTGGGGGTGTCCTGTGGTCAGGCTGAGCCAATCGGGTGGATGGTTGGACAGGCCCCCCACCTCTGGCTTGACTTAACTGGCTGTCCAGAGTGGAGCCGCAAGAGCTGTTGCTCGAGGGTAGATGTGGACACCTAAGTGGCGAGTTGGCTATATGTTTAAAGTCCAGTGCCACCTCTCTACCCCCCCAGCTGTAAGGAATAAGCCCGAATAGATTAAAGGCTTTATTTAGCGAAAATATACGACACATGAATGATTGACAGTATGATTGACATGAATTGGTTTTACTTTTAAATACTACATTCTTCCCTACGTCTGGAAGTCCTGGAGGTAGGTAGGAGGCCTACGGATGCGCTCAGATCGTCGTATTACTCGGGAGTTGTGCGGAGTCCCCACAGCCTCTGCAGGATCCGGCTGTTCTAGTTGTTCAGGGACGGATTCCTCACGCTGCTCTTGTCCCAGTTCCTGCGAATGTTGCAGTTGTCCCGGATTGGGTGTGACGAAGGGATTGATATGCCCGTCATGGTTATTAGTAGCTCCTGGTTCTTCAGGGTTTCCGCTCGGAGCTAGGTGTCGATTTGATACGGTTAGTTCTCTCCCGTTTGATAGACGTACTGAGCTATAAAATGGGTTTGATTCCAATATGTCAACTTCTTCAACCAATGGGTCATATTTGCTTATGAGCTTTCGAGGATTGTTGCATCCAAGATGGTATGGATTGTCCCCAAGACGATCGTCGTGGGTGGTTGAACATTCGTTCGTGAGGTGTGGTGTTTGTTGCCGTACAGAGCAGTGATCTTATGCTGTGTAGCGCTTGAGTCATTACCTCTTCCCACATTGTTAGAGGCATATTCTTACTTTTCAGGGCTAGGCGAATGGTTTGCCATAGCGTGCCATTGAGTCTTTTGTCTTGGCCGTTCCCTTGGGGGTTGTACGGAGATGATCGACTGGTAGTGATGTGCTTGGAGTGCAAGAAATATTTAAGTTCTTTTGACATGAACCCCAGCACCTTGGTCTGTATGCACCATTGATGGGAATCCAAATATTGAGAAAAGTTCCGTGAGATGTTTTATGACTGTTTTTGTGCTTACTTATTTGCAAACGACTTAAAAATAAAATAAAATCACAGAAACGTATCAAAACTTTGCCCTTTAGGCAGGGTGCCCATCACACAGGCAGCATTCCCGCGTTGAATAGCAATCGCTATTCTTTGAGCGAGAAAGCTGCCTGCGCGAGGGTCACCCGTTTTTGTGCTAGTATCTGCGCAGGCAAAAGCGAATGGAAATCTGGAGTACTCGTCCACAATGGTGAGGATATATTTATTGTTCGTGGATGATGGCAGAGGTCCTTTAAAGTCCAGGGCGATTCTCTCTAATGGCGTCGTTGCTTTGATAAGCGTTCCCGTTTTATTTGTAAATCTCGGCTTAATCTCTGCACAGATGGGGCACGATGTTACCACACGCCTCACATCGTCGATAGAGAATGGCAAGTTCTTCGATCGTATCCAATGTACTAGACGAGTAACGCTGGGATGGCAAAGCGATTGGTGTAAGTCTCTGAGCTTGTCGTCAATACTCGCGGCGCATATTTGTCTTGTAAGCGTATCCGCGAAAACGTTTTGTTTACCAGGGCGATATTTAATATCATATCGATAACTCGACAGTTCAATATGCCATCTTTGAATTTTATGATTCTTTATCTTACTTGCGTGTCCCTGCAACATGAATGCAACTGATTTTTGATCCGTGATTAGGTTAAAGCGCCGACCGATTAAGTAGTGACGCCACTTCTTTAAACTTTCAATTATGGCGCATGCTTCTTTCTCTACAATAGGGTATTCCTTTTCACTATCATTGAGTGACTTAGAGAAAAAAAGCTACAAGTCGACCATTCTGGGTGAGTGAAGCAGCTATTGAGTGGTCTGATGCGTCAGTCTCTACTGTGAATATCCCGTTGGGATCGATAGCTGCGAGTGATGATTTTATAATAATATTCTTGAGTTCTTCAAAAAATTTCACTTGTTCGGTATTCATGGGAAAACATTCCACTTTTGTTAGTAAATGGAGTTTAGATGAAAAGTCAGGTACCCATTTTGAGTAATGCGAGAATAGGCCAATAGCTCGTTTGAGAGAAGCGGAGTTTGGAGGTATTGGCAGTTCGCGTAGTGGGCGCAGGCGGTCTGGGTTGGGCTTGATTTTTCCATCACAAATGTTGTAGCCGAGGATGCTTAAGTCTCTTAGTGAAAATTCGCTTTTGTCCATATTGATTGTTAACTTATATCTTTCTGCTACCTTTACAAACTCTTGTAGCTTGGCATCGTGATCCTTTTGATCGATTCCACAGATGATGATGTCGTCGAGATACGGAAATACGCCCTCGATTCCGGAACTACGGATAATCGAGTCTATGGCCCTTTGGAAACATGCGACTCCGTTTGTTACCCCAAAAGGGATTCGGCAGAATTGATACAGATTACCTGCCGCTTCGAAGGCTGTGAGCGGTTTGTTGTCAGGGATGATCGGGATTTGATGGTACGCCGATTTCAAGTCGATTTTACTGAACACTCTGTAGTTTGATACCTTGCCGATCACCTCCTCTATGTTAGGGAGTGGGTATGCATCTAAGTATGTGTATCTGTTGATGGTTTGTGAATAGTCAACACACATGCGTTTCTTGTGGTGCGTGCCTGATGTTATGAGGACTTGTGCCCGCCAAGGGGAGGAACTTTCTTCGATTATACCGTCAGCAAGTAACTTTTTAATTTCATCTTGAATGAATTTTTGATCATCCGGTGAGAATCGACGGGATTTTATTGCTACGGGTTTGCATTCTATAGCTATATTCGGGAATAGATCTACTGGGTCTATATTTGCTTGGTTTAACGTACACAGCTTTAACGGTAGCAAGTGTCCGCCAAATCCGACTTCCAGACTTGAATGTCGCTCTAGGACATCGTGGCCTATGATGGCCTCACAACAGAGGTTTTTCATGGCTCTAAATATAACCTTTGGGATTTCCTGTCCATTCAGCTTGACCGTAGCTGGACACACTTGAGTGACCTGGGACTTTAGCGTAGATGATGCCATCGATACGTCCTGCATACGGCACGGCAAAGCCTGTAACCCGTACTGAGCGATAACGTCTTCATCAAGGAAGCTGGCCGTGCTGCCAGTGTCAATAAGGGCTTTTACAGGTACTCCATTAATTTCTATAAGTAAGGTGCATCTTTTTATTCCGGTTGCCGCTAGTACGAAGCATGAGGTCTCTTCCTGAGAAGTTGCAGCAGTATTGAACCTTACGTTTCTGCATACTTTTGCGAAGTGTCCTTATTTGCCACACTTGAGGCACGTTGACTGTGCTGCTGGACACAATCGTCGAGGGTGGCGTGAGTTTCCGCAATAAAAGCACGTTTCTTGAGAGTTAGTTGCAGGATTAACAATTTTGCGAATGACTTGATTACTGGAGGCAGCAAAGGATTGGGTAGAATTAAAGCTTTCAGCCTGACTTTGGGCAGACTCTAGAGCACGCGCTTGATTGTGAGCTTCATCTAAAGTTAGGTTCATATTTTCTAGTAACCTTTGCCTTATAAATGGAGAGACAAGGCCAGCAATAAATGAGTCTCTGATAAAATCCTTTTCGTTCTGTTCCGCTGTAACAGCTTGAAATGTACACTCTTTAGATAGAAGCCTTAGTACTTGTATGTATTGGTCAATCGATTCTCCGGGTTGTTGTTGTCTGGTTGCAAGCTTATATCGCGCAAATATCACACTCTTACCGTCCCGGGGAGTCACTCAGGCATATTATCTCCGGTTGTGGTCATCTTGCTAACGGCGAGTACTTGCACAGACATAACCTTGTAGCCAGAATGGGGAACTTGCATGGGACTTCAATTTCGAATAAATTGCACTCATCGATGCGGATATACGTAGAGATATCATACAAAAGAAAATAAAACGATTTTATTAGTTTTACCTAACGTTAAAATGACGAAAATTTATTTTTTCGATAAAATAACGTTTGTTACATGTTTTAATCCTTCTTTATTTGCCATTAGTTGTTAATCTCAAAATAATATTTAGTTTATGTGGCGGACATGAAAATAATGCTGAAATGACCGCCATTTTCAATGTACCTATCGCGAGTCAAATGTGCTATGTCAGTCAATGTGGCCATATATACCGATTTATCTGTACTTATACAGATTTTAGAGAATTAATTCAGATATATGTTTTATTTATTAGGGTTTTTTTATTAGGGTTCCATAGCCAAAAAAGAAGTATCCACTTAAACTTTATTAACGATTGTATATCCGACACAACCCGCTTCTTTTTTGGTAAATCTACGCGTATTATCAAAAGAAGTATCCACTTAAACTTTATTAACGGTTGTATATCCGACACAACCCGCTTCTTTTTGGTAAATCTACGCGTATTATCGGGCCGTACTTTATTAGGCCGGGTACGGGGCAATAATTGGAAGCCAATATTGTACGACCTGATAATGTACGGCCCAATAATTGGCGTCCATTAAAAAATCTCCAGTGGGTCGACGCCACCCCGCGAATCCGGTCTGAGGGACACAAGTGAACCCTAACCTAACCGACCTAAGGCAGAGTTCGCTTTTAACAGGCAGCAAACTTGGTCCGGGGCAATAATTGAAAGCCATTTTTGTCCGCACTGATAATGCACGACCCAATAACTCGAGTCCACAAAAAGTGGACGCGTATTACCGTGCCGTACATTATTGGGTCGTGCATTATCACCTGAGCAAATTCGGTACGGGGCAATAATTGGAAGCCACATTTGTCCGGGCTGATAATGTACGACCCAATAATTCGAGTCCACAAAAATTTAACGTGTATTATCGGGCCGTACATTATTTGGCCGTACATTATTGGCTCCCCGTTCGGTTATTACCTTTGAGTAGATAAATACATGGAGAGGCCCTATTCTACTATAGATACATTTATGTTATGCAAATATACATGAAATCTACATAGAAGGTCAAAAACACAACTTATCTCTTTCTTTCCAACTTTCGATAGCGTATGGTGAAAGAGATAGCATGATATTACGTTGCTTTTACTTCCGATACTAGCAACAGACATTACAGCCGCGTGCCATGCGCCATTTTATGCGCCAAATGTATTTGTAGTACATGCGCTGTCAAGTGGTAAACAACTCAGAGTTAAAATCGTAATTTTCCGTATTAAAATAGTTTTTTTGGACTTGGTTTTGTGTAGTGAACACATATAGATGTGAACGCAAAATGCCTGCGTGCTCAATAAAACAATGTGGTGCACGGAAATCAAGTAATCAACCGAATTTGACCATTCATAGGTTAGTAGCCGTTTTTCTTTGTTAACTGCCAGTATATCGCACTATCCGCCAAATGATAGTCAGTTTTGAAATGGATTTATCGTTCCCAACAAGAAAATACTCGTTTTGCTATATTTACAGCAGTATTATTAGCATTTAAATCATACATCTTATTTTGACTAGTGCTGCGCTCTGATATCGACAACTTGCTATTAAATTAAAGACTATGGGAGTAATTTTATGATGTTATTTCAGATCAATCCGTTGACAGGAAGAGGGTGAAATTTCAATTACTAAATTTGACCCAAGAAAAAGAATAAATAATAATAACAAACGTGGTGAGCTAAATAAAAGCTTGTAAAAATACCATTGTTTTATTCATCTGCACCATTCATATAGTAATCATAGTATACACAGTGGGCTGGGCCTGAATAACCCGACAGATTTTAATTGTATTTCTGACCATATTGGAAGGGTCCACGAAAAGAACATGTCTACTCAATTTTTTTTTTCACAATGAGTTTCTAATGTCAAAATGCTGAGCTCGTTATGAAAACTTGACATTAAAACCTGTATTTGAAAAAAAAGTGACTACACCTGTTCTTACCGTGTCATTCACACTATAGGCAGCTGCGACCTTATCGGTTGTACCAATAAAATGCAATGTTGGTAAAACACTTCACAAATAATATAGTTACGGTAATAGAGTAGTGTAGTTGGATATTATTATTCGTCTCGGTCAGTTTCAATTACAGAGAAAACTCAAATATTGATGTCGATATTTTTCAAAGTCCAAGTTGATATCGATAATTGTCTCTAATCGATGACAACCCTACAGCCACGAATTGACAGGCCGCCATATTATGCGCCAGGATTAGGTATACACGCTCATTTCGTAGGTATTTCGTGTCCATATAGTTTAATTAGTCTGAGGTTATTACATATTTACCCATGAACCTAGGTTCATCTTGGACTCGCGCGCGCACGAAGGGTTCCGTACCATTATCTATAAAAACGGTAAAAAAACCACGTTTGTTGTATGCCCCCCCTTTAAAAAAATATTTTATTTTGTTTCTAGTATTTGTTGTTATTGCGGCAACAGAAATACATAATCTGTGAAAATTTCAACTCTCTAGCTATCACGGTTCTTGAGATACAGCTTGGTAACAGACAGACGGACGGACGGACGGACGGACGGACGGAGGGACAGCGAAGTCTTAAGGCTTGTTTACACGTTGTGAAGTAGCAAGTGCAGGTGTAAAGTGATTAGTAAAAACAACGTGTAAACGGTTACGCTGTTAAGTGGCAAGTGCGAGTGTGAAGTGCGAGTGTGAAGTAAAGTGAATAGACGCTCGTTCTATTTTTGCCTGTTAAGTTGTTGCCCCCGCACACCCGCGTACTCCCCGCACTCGCAGTCTCATCCTCTATTTCACCGTGTAAACAGTATCTGCTTGTTAAGTGCATAGTATGGTATAAAAATGAGGTGGACTGAGGAGCAAACGTTGAAATTCGTAATGGAATACATAAAGTACGAGTGCCTTTGTAACATAAATTGTGCTGAATATAGAAATAAACAACTGAGAGACGCAGCTTTGTTACAAATTAGTAAAACCATGCATATCCCAGACTTTGGCCCTAAGGTCCATACTGAATTCTTCTGCCGATCCATTTACTTTGCCATAACCTTTTAGGTTTCTCGATTTCAACTAAAACCTCATTCTCGATTTCTGAAGCGATCACCGCGACTATACTTTTTAAAATATTTCGTAATTCTAATCGTTGTTCGTCCTCCATTTTGTTAAGCACAACTAAGCAATGTGTAAACGATTTCTTAACACTTAACACTTATCACCATAAAAACATGTTAACTAATCACTTCTCACCTGCACTTGCTACTTCACAACGTGTAAACAAGCCTTTAGTAAAAGGGTCCCGTTTTACTCTTTGAGTACGGAAAAAAAATGAGGAATTGACAGTCCATCAAAATTTAGAGGTTATGTTTTGCTCTGAAGCCGAGTTCAACCAATAGATCCATGAATAAAACCACAATATAATAGAATAGATTTTAGTAAGCCAAAATAATGACCCAGAATAATGGAGCTAAAGTCGTACCCGTACTTGAAGATTCCGTTGAGTGTTTAATCTTTTCGCCAAGTGCAACAAATATAGATTGGGATGATTTGTGCGTGCAGTTGAACACAACAATACAAAAGTTATCCACTAATTACATTTGGCACAGGGATGAATTTAAAATTCATAGACCGATCGTTCTTGAAGGTCAAAATGGTAAATATTGAGTATTGAAAAATAATACCTACATAATTGCCTTTGATTAAATGTTTTTGAAATTATCGCCCCACTCGGGCTTGCACGGATCGATATAAACGTCTTTATAAAATCACCGAAATTTCAAGTGATGATCTGTCAATCATGCAGCATTGAAGTCAAAAAATAATAATAAAAAGTATTTCAAAGTTTGGTTTATTGATATTTATTTATGCAGATAAGTTGGTTTGGGCGTATAACGTCCCACTCGAAAAACGTCCCTCCACCAAAACTGCGTCCCATTCGCAAAACGTCTTCTCTGCAAATGGTACCTTATGTAAAATACCCCATTCGCAAAACGTCCCTTCCTCAAAATGTCCCACCCCTTTCGCAAAACGTCCCTTCTGAGAAAGCCCCTTTCGCTGAAAGTCCCTACTGCATAACGCCCCTTTCGCAAAACGTCCCAATTGCGAAATGACCCATTTGCAAAATGTTCCGCCTGGAAAAACCTTGTTTAAGTAGAGACTTAGAAGTCTTCTCATTGGATAAGACATGGCCAATAACGGGTCATTTTGCGAAAGGGATGTGTCGCGAACGGGTCATTTTGCAAAAGGGAGGTCTTGCGAATGGGACTTTATATATGTGAAGGTACGTTTCGCGAACGGGTCCCTGTGCAGAAGGGTCGTTTTGCGTAAGGGACATTTAGGAAAGGGACATTTCGCGAAAGGGACATTCTGCGAGTGGGATGTTATGCGCCCTAACCGTTAAGTTAAATTTCTTTCATTTATTTTTTTCACAGATATACCTAATCACCTTGCAAGTATCACAAGTTTTGGTGACAATATTGAGGATGAGTGGTTCATTGTATACATAGCACTGGAACTCAGTAAACAATACAAGGACCTAATTCTACAAATCAGAGATGATGATGGAGATTTCTTGCTTATTGAAGCAGCAGATTATTTGCCTTCATGGGCAAATCCAGAGAATACCGATAACAGGGTAAGTTTTCGATTATTTTTATATTAAATACTTCTTAGGATGAAGAACAGTTGCCTTCTCCCCAAGCCAGTCCTATGTAGACAGTATCTTGATTGAGAGAGATTCATATCTAATCTTTGAGTTATTATTGCTATGATACAAGTTATAATATACAGGGTGGAAAGTTAAAACGGGGCAGTAAGGGCAGCTACTAGATCCCTTGCCGCTACGCAAAAATGGCATTAAGATTTAATTACTAACTTTATCTACTCAAAGGCTATATGCTTTAATTTTAAGATCTATACATGTACCTATGTTTTACAAATAAATACATACATTCATTCATTCATTTGAAAAAAAGTACAGTCAGCGAGAAAATCATCAATTTTGACGAAAAAAAATTTTAATGCCATTCAATCCCATTCCTATTAAGGATCAAAATACTCTTTGGGACCGACTAAGGTTTGACTACTAGAACGCCCAGAAATCAAAGAAAACTTTTTCCATACAGTTAGTATGGGAATCCCAAAGTGCAAGTAGTCCTTTAGTTAAACGATCATCAAATTGTACGGAGACGGACATAACTTCATTATGATTAGAAATGAGAGAATTCAGTCCTATATTTAAAAAAAAACTAACGTATTTACACCCATATTCATAAACGTTACTATGTGGACAGTACTCACGAGCGGACAGGTGCTGTAAAACCCTTACCTTAGTAAATTTTAAATTTCGAACAAAATTTCTGGATACGGATGTTAGTATTCTTTCTACAAACTTTTTACAGAATAAAGCTGGCCGTCATTGAATAAAAACAGAATTAATAATATTTTTTTAACAAAGGAATGAATCCTCTCATTTATATACTACATAAAACCCTCACGTATTATCCGCACACCCAAAATCGTAGAAGAAAGCACAATGTCGCTCCTGTCCCAGACTGCAAGTCTTCTTATGCTGATAAGCAATTTGCCACTCAATCAGCCCGTTTGTATAATCGTATAAATAAAAAAATCTGCATTTACCCGATACAAACTTATAATTGTAAGCTTACTTTAGTTGATTGGATAAAAAACTTAACTTATAATGAAACGGAAGCACTTCTATCTTGCACAACATGATTTTGTACTTATACGGACACACACACACGCACTAAAACGCGCGCGCACTCACACACACACACACACTAACACACATACACACACGCACCTGTACACACACACGACACCCACAAACACACACACACACACATATTTTTCTTAGATTTATAATACAATTACATAGCTAAAATATGTTCAACACACATATATTCCTACTTTTAAATTAAATAAATAAATAGATATAAATAGATTATATCTGTACTTACCTTAATATTTAAATAATGTTATATTAAGTACCTTATTATGGGTTATGTACCACTTCTCGTTTTTTGGAAGAGCGGTGTCTCCTGACACAAGCAAAATTACTTGCTTAATAGGAGGCTCCAACCTTTGCTATCTGTTAATTTACTTTTATAACCTAAATAAACTTTTTTCATTTTCATTTTTCATTTCTAATCTAAATGAAGTTATCTCCGTCTCCATACAATTAGATGGTCGTCTAATTAAAGGACTACTTGCACTTTATGATTCCCATACTAACTGTATGGAAAAAGTTTTCTTTGATTTCTGGGCGTTCTAGTTGTCAAACCTTAGTCGGTCCCAAAGAGTATTTTGATCCTTAATAGGTATGGGATCGAGTGGCATTAAAAAAAATTTTCGTCAAAATTTTTTTTAATATATATTATATATATATAATTTTTTTCGACAAAAATTTTCTCGCTGACTGTACTTTTTTTCAAAAACCTGTGAATGTAGATTGTCATCACTTAAAAAGTTAGGAATTAAATCCTAATGCTATTTTTGCGTGGTGGCAAGGGATCTAGTAGCTGCCCTTACTGCCCTGTTTTAACTTTCCACCCTGTGTAACCTCGGGGTACTTTAGCCCTGGGGGGTAACTTTGGCTTTCGCGAATTACTTGGTCCTCCGCTTTTTTATGAGTTTAAGAATGGTCTGATCACCTTATTTTTAGTTTCAGCTAATTGCTCACGTTGGTACTTTTATTATTTGACATTGCTATGTGTGGTTTTTATGCGGGCCAAAGTAACCCTTCATTGGGTTAATGTACCCCGACGTTACGGTACTTAATCTTTATCATTTCATTTGAGAAACGGGATACTAGTATTTGTCCTATATACTCAATATTTAAGTGAATGAGTATTATTCCAGGTATATATCCATCAAGGCCATGTTCACATAATACCACCTAATCTTCAAAGAGATGCTGAGTTAAAATTAGAAGATGCAATCAAAATCATTGCAGGGGCACCATTAAAAACAAAGGCTTCTGATAATATTCAGCATTCAATCTTGCAAAGAATTGTAAATTATCCTGAGAAAATACATGAGAGTTTCCACAGAACTGTGGTTAAGCTGCCAGTGGAGGTTGCTGCCTTACTAGTCCTTAAACCTGGTCTCATAGCCCCAATGGTCAATGCATATTGCAATCATGATGTCATAGATGCAAGAGCATGTAAACACATTGCTTATGATGACTGTGTTACTGTTGGTATTCAATTTACTAAATGTTTGTATGCCATGCTAATGCATGCTAAGCCACTCAAAAATTTTAAATTTAAAGAAATCAATGACAAGAAAAGTATTACTGGACACAAATTGACTGCTGGATACCAAATTCTGATGGACAAATCAAATGTAGACATTTACTCCTCAAAACAGTTTAAAAACTTTATGTGTAAATTAAATGCTAGTGGATATTTCAAAAATAATATTGAAGGCTCAAAAGATTACAAGGAGCTTTTAAAGAATGCTAAAGAATTTTATTCTGTTATGGAATGTCCTATAAATGCACAAGTGTCAAATGACATTTGTAATCAGAAAATATCAACAGAGTTTGCAAAAACTAAAGAAGCATTGCTGCAAAAAATATCAACTGAAGAAGAACTTGTAGAAGACAATGAAGATTGGCTCAATATTAGTCCTGATCAGTTGAATGAACTGCTCAATTCAAGATATGGTAAAAAAGCCAAATTTAATGATAATGATGTTCTGACTGCAAATAATGTAACATCCAAATTGTCATCATTTCTAATGAGAACATCAGATTTTGAAGGTATTGAGACAACTAAAGATGATTCAAGTGGGAATGTCGAATTTGATCCAGATGACTTTGTAAATTCTGTTCAGAAACTGTTAAACATGGTCACTGTAGGTACAGAGGAGGCCCAGGATAGTGATGATGATTACTTCGATAGCGGTGATGATGTGGAAGAGGATCAAGAATTGAATGGCATAAAAGAACAATTGCAGGATGACGAGACAATTTTGAAAAATATTATTCAAAGTATGAAAGAAGAAGGACCGTCTGGACCTTCCAGTAATTTAATGAAATCTGTTGGATTTCAGAAATCAGATTTTTTGGACTCTGATGATGATGAGTAAGACTATAAATATTGTGTACCTGTAAATATGAAATTCAATACAAAAAATGCAGTTCGTTTTTATTATAACCATAATTTATTGCCACAGCCCAATGTACATTATTAAATTTATTTATGTCTATTTATTTTTCATCTCACGTTAGGTTATTTACATTATATAAAAAAAAAAAATAATAGTTTTAAAAGCACCAACGTTTCGTTTAAGAATGCAATAAGTACCTAACTAAAGACTATACATGATAAAATCCAGACACACCTGATCTAGTATATGTTTCTACCAACTGCAACACTTTTTTTTAAATAATCCATATTTAAAAAAAAATTAAATAATCATATTTACATTATAACAAGGTGTTTTACACTTTTAAGAATATCATTTGACCAAAAAGTTACATTAGTTGACTGATTTCTACTTGGGGTAGCCACCAAGACTGTCCACTTCAAGCACTGAAAGTAGTTTTTGTTTTGACAAATATCAGCCAAAAACTAAAGTGGTAAATATCTCCTAACTGCCCCAAACAGAAGTTAATGAAAAAAATGTTAGTTATTGTGAAAAGACAATTTAATAAAGCATAGAATAGCTGTTCTAACACTTACAAAAACCTAATATATCAATAATTTAGAGGCAGAAACCTACCAAAGACTGTCAGAATTTGCTGGTAAAAAAACAATAAGTATGTTGGAATATATAACGGAAAACCTCACACATGCTCAAATATTTTAATATGATTGTACTTTTATTTTATAGTGTTACATCTATGGATAATTAAAAAAAAGTGCTATTTCTTAATAAGCAGTTGGTAGAAAAATATACTAGATCAGGTGCGCCCGGATTTTATCGTGTACAGTCTTTAACAGAGATATTGCTGAGTATTAAGAATGAAAACTAACAATTGAATGTAATGGATACAATGTTGATATGAATACTTTTAACAGATGTCTTACTAAGTAATCCCTTACAAAACTTTCATATACTAAGAACTATACTAATAATGTCTATAGGTATTACACACAAGTATTCCGTGGTATTTACAGGTGGGCGTGGGCCCCTCCCGCCACCACAACAGTCTCCCCGGTGACGTAGCTGGCGTCACTGGACGCTAGGAACGCCACGGCCGCAGCAATTTCCGATGGCTTCCCGAATCGTTGCATCGGCACTATCGATAAGCTTTCCTCCTTAGCTGCTTCAGAACTGGTAATCTGTAATTTTTGTAATATTTACAATTATTACCTACATTATAGTACAGAGATATAGCAGCAAGACGCAAGTCGGCACATCATTAGTTCATCACCCGTCTTACTCAAATTATATTGATAACAAAAACTAGGGCACATTTTCTCGCGTGACCAGTATGCATAATCAAGAGTGCTAACACTGCTTGTCCATTCTGAATCAACCAATAGGTACTATATATCTTCAATCAGACTTTCAGTCGCGCGAGTATTTTTTTTTTTTTTTTTAGTATTTATTTAAGTATTTCACCATAAAGTAATATGTGCATTACATGGTATGTCAGTAACAATTTGTAAAAATAAAAGAAATAAATTAAAATAAAATCAAAATGATACTTATAGCTAATAACATAGTTCAAAATGTTTGTAAGCTAATATTGCTTGTTAAATATTCTGATACGGAGTAAAAGGCATGTTTCCTGAGATAGTGTGATATTTTCTTCTTAAAACTATGAATTGGCAATGATGTTATTTCTAAAGGTAATTTGTTGTACATTTTTATCTTTAGAAAAGCACCCTGTTTTTGACATTTTGTAAGCCGCAACTGTGGTAGTACCAATTTGTGTTTAGATCGCGTATTATAGTTATGTATATCAGACAATTTAGGGAGGCAATCCGTTTGTCTGTGTATTTCTAAAAGGGAGTTGTAAATAAATAGTGAAATGACCGTCATTATGCCCAGCCTCTCGAAGTGTGGTTTGGCTGTGTCTCTTCGGTTGACCCCGCACATGATCCTGATGGAACGCTTCTGAAGCACTAGTATTTTTTGAATCTCTGATGCGTTCCCCCAGACAGAGATTTACTTAACTGTTCTTGTAATTAGTACCAACCTCTTTTTGCGCGCGCGATTTTTTATATGGATAAGATAAAAATACCTACACAATTCCTAACCGATTGCCCTTACCTTATGCGCTGTCGTAACTCCTTTCTGGGCAAACACATCATGTGCCTGGAGGAGATTTAATTTCTTGAGGTCAACAATATCCTGCAATTCTTCGAGTTTCCAGGACTTGACCAAGAATTGTAGTAAGTGGTGATCACAATAGATCGGCGATGGTCGCAGTGATACAAGGGCTCTGGCAGCCCGGAAGCCACTACCAGAATAATAATATAATAAGATAAAAATAATAATAAAAGTTTACTTACAGCCGCCGCAAACTTTGTGGCCACAATGCCAGGTGCCACACAGTTCACTCTTATGTTGTCACACACAACTTCTTTTGCAATAGCCTTGGTCAGTCCCAACAATGTTGTCTTACTCACACTGTATGGTCCTAAAGGCTGGAAGCATAACAATATTTTAATAATATAAAATCGTCTTTAATGCAACTATAATAAGCTTCAAAATCGAATACCCACAGACATAGGTTGATACCCGGCTATAGATGAAACAAATACAATGCTGCCTCCACCTCGCTTTACAAGGTTGGGATATGCCTCCTTAGCTAACAACCAAGAGCTCTTCACGTTGACCTCAAATATTTTGTCCCAAATGTTTTCCTCTGTCTGAAAAATTCATCATCATTATTCACTTTTTTAATACATATTTTTTAAATAATTATACTTAATGATATATTTTTTTAAATAGGTAAAATTATAATGAAAATTCATTTGAAACATCAAAAGAAAGACACAAGTCAGGAAAAGCAGGATGTACTTAGGGGGTAGCGAAACCTACATCCTGCGCTTCCTCCTCCTCCTGTCCTTATGGTGCCACTCTGTCCGTCAATCTCAGGAACTAATTAAGCTATCAATTCGAAATTTGGAACGACTATTAAGAGGGTTAAGACACGTATATGGAAAATTCAAAATTTAGATATTCATTTTTATTTTCTGTATAAATGACGAATATGAGGGGGGTTAAAAAACCGGCCAAGTACGAGTCGGACTCGCGCACGAAGGGTTCCGTACCATTATCAATAAAAATATTTATTTTATTTTGTTTTTAGTATTTGTTGTTATAGCGGCAACAGAAATACATAATCTGTGTGTTCAAATACAGCCTGGTGACAGACAGACAGACGGGCGGACGGACAGCGAAGTCTTAGTAATAGGGTCCCGTTTTACTCTTTTGAATACGGAACCCTAAAAATCAAAGTCTAGTAAATATATCAAGTGGGGAATCATATGAAAGGGCTTGAGTTGCACTTTCTAAAACCGTTTTTATTTTCTACAGTGGTAAAATTTTGATTTATTAAGGAAAATGTAGAAAAAAATACCATTCCCCCCCTTATCTCCGAAGTTTACCAAGCAAAAATTCTGAAATAATTACATATAATTAAGAGTAACATAAATAATACATGAAAAATAAAACAATATCTCTATCTAGCGTATTTTTTTATTTATCAAAAATAATTTCTTAATTAAATTTGTAATTTACTTACTTTTGTGTGTAATTTTATATCTTCAAATTCCTACCAAGATTATCTTTAAAGTCCCTTCTTTCAAATAAAAAATAAATAATCGAAATCGGTAAGCGTGATAAAAAGCTATCGCTGATAAACAAACATACTAGGTTGTAAGTTGTTAGTACCAAAATGCAGATGGCGCTTTGCACCGGTTACTTCTACTATGGATTCAAGAATGAATGGGGTCCTGACATGACGGGTATGGTGTATGAAAGTTTGTACGGAGCCCTTGGTGCGCGAGTCAGACTCGTACTTGACCGGTTTTTTCTTAAATGTATGTTCGCCGATTTCTCCGTCAATTGTGGACCGATTTGCAAAATTATTTTTTTATTCGAAAGAGTATACTCCAGATGTGGTCCCATTGTCACCAATTTAGGATCTGATGATGGGATCCCAGGGAAATTGAGGGCAACCCTCAAATTTTATAGGCACGCGTGTAGTGATTTCAGTATTTTCTATTACTAGCTACCCGCGCGGCTCCGCCGCGTATACAAAGAATCTAGGCGGAGCGAAGATATAAAATATAGCACATACTTAATCCTGTAGGGCCATTCTACATATCCCTTATATTCCCCCCGCGATCCCTTGTAGGGATAAGTTCGCCTTTGTACCTACTTTAATCTTACATAAGTATCATGTTTATGTTTTAACCTGTTTTATCTACCCACATGTTATAAATCCTCTAGAATGTGTTCGGAAACCATATATAACGACCACCATAATTGCAATCAGTAACGTAAAATCAGCGTTTTATCTGTGCCAGTGTTATTATAATGTATGAAAAATCATAATAGCATCGACAATCGATGTTATTATGAAAACTCGTGAATACTCGTGTGATGTTATTATGAAACTCGCCTTCGGCTCGTTTCATAAACCCACACTCGTGTTTAATGCCCCTCATTATGTACAGTCACATAAACTACTATTGTGTACAATAAAGTGCTTACATACATACATACATACATATAACGATATGTATAACCTACCTACTGAACGAAGGGTTTTTAGAATAGGATAGGTATAGTTTCTGAGATTACCCCCAACATACAAACTTACATTTTACAGACATTACACCTGTTTATTATTAGTATCGGCACATGCTATTTATAGGTACCGTGAATTGGGGGTTACTTTAATTCCTGGGTTTACATTGATCAAAACTTCTCTTCATGTTTAAACTCTAATTTATACGATTTCTGAACGCATCGTTTGGTTTTTTTTATGATTGGAAGCATTGAACGTCACTTTCAGTGTGTCTTTACCAGTCGTGGGATCGGGCACCCCGATCGATGAAAAAAAAATTAAAATACGTGCGTACTCATTTTACGGACTTTTAATAGCTTGTATAACTTCTAAGGTAAAACTTTCAGTATAGTAAATACATTAATTTTATCTAGTTCACTAAATCAGGCATGTATCTGGCTATAACATCAAATACTGTTGCAAATCACAACCTTGACGGCCATTTGCTTTATTAGATAATTGTAGCATGGGGTGTCGTTGATCACTTCTGAGGGTTTACTTTGATCACTGATACCCTCATCATCATCATCATCATCATATCAGCCGAAAGACGTGCATTGCTGGACATAGGCCTTCCCCAGAGAGTGCCACAATGAGCGGTCCTGCGCCACCCGCATCCAGCGGACTCCCACGACCTTTACCAGGTCATCAGTCCACCTTGTGGGGGGCCTACCCATGCTGCGCCTTCCGGTACGTGGTCGCCACTCGAGAACCTTTCCGCCTCAACGGCCATCGGTTCTAAGTGCAATGTGCAATGTTATCCTTATGTGAATGATAGCCTTATTTAATATAAAATAAATACCCTTTTTTTCTTTGTCAAAGTAACCCCAAAGGCACATAAACCTTTATAAATCTTAAGCCTCTGAACGGATTTTTTTTATGTTCTAGTGTTTTTAGGGTTCCGTACTCAAAGAGTAAAATGGGACCCTATTACTAAGACTCCGCTGTCCGTCCGTCCGTCCGTCTTGTCTGTCACCAGGCTGTATCTCACTGATACCGTAATAGTTCCAGCTGAAATTTTCACAGATGATGTATTTCTGTTGCCGCTATAACAACAAATACTAAAAACACAGAATAAAATAGTTTTTTTTATAGATAATGGTACGGAACCCTTCGTAAGCGAGTCCGATTCGCACTTGGCCGGTTTTTTCCTTTTTGCTGTCACTATCATAATCCGTTAAAAATAAGGGGGGTTTTAAAGTAACCCCGATGCGAGTATAAAGTTGATCACAGACTTAATATTTTTTTTCTAAGAGATACATTAATAATTTTTTTTTGTCGGTGCAATCGAAAGAGGACCAAAAACCGATATTTGCTTTTTTTTTCCTTATTTTTTTGGATTAACGTTTATGTAGGTACCTACAGACGTTTTAATTCTGAAATTGATCAAATTAACCCCATTTCACGGTACCGCTAAATAGTTTAATATCTACTAATTTATGTGTTCCAGTATTAAGTCATATCGTTTTGACAAATTACAATTTAGTCCCTGGGCGACCGAGCTCTGCTCGGGTAAAAATAGAGAAAATACGGAGAAAACTAATTTTCCCGGACATGAGACCTATCTAGATCGATATCTCGCCCCCGTAAACCCCTATATTCCAAATTTAATCGAAATCGTTAGAACCGTTTCCGAGAACGTGATTGCAAATATATATATGTACAAGTAGTTATTGCTCGTTTAATTACAAAATTAATATAACCAACCTCCTACCTGTAATCAAAATATAATTATCTGAACCTGAAATAATTTAGATGGTATTCAAGTCAGGTCAACAAAGTCACCAATGGGAGTCCCCGGCCATCCGAAAAAAAAATTTTGTAATCGAGTTTCGTTTTCTACATCTTTATACTGGAAATTAGGCGGAACCTATCGGCGCCTATCTATACGGCATTGTACTAAGTAAGGTTAACAAAGCCGTCTATGAGGTCCACGACAATGAATGGATTTAATTAAACCTCATTATTCTCCCAACATCTCGAATATGGGAAAATAAGTTCGTATATAAACTTTTCTGAAGTAAAAAAGAACATGGCAAGTAATACTGACGTCACTGTCAATAAAAAGAAACCACATTTGACACAATACGTCTGTCAGTTTATGTAAATAAACAATATTTACAAAAGGCCGTTTACTTTCTATTTTTCTTACTTTTCTTAGTGTTGTATCCATATGTGGCCGACTCAACATTTATAATTTTTCATGCTGAAGAACTTAGTACAGGTTTGAGTTTAATTCTTGTTTATAATTTTACATTGTCATCTCGAGTCAAAACTGAAGTTACGCCACGTGACGTCACGCAGCCAAAGTCACGTGGTCAACGCACAGTAGTTTCTTTAAATTTATATTTTAGTAACTTACAGATAAAAAATGAAAAAACGAAGACCTTATTGCAAATCTGCAGCATGAGACGAATCCAGTGACATATCATTTATCAAAATCGGACCATAACTGTAGATCTGATGGCATGTACAAAAATCGGGCTCGCGTAATAATAATTAATAATATAGATAGATAGATTACTCGTGTATTTTTACCCTCGGAAAACACAATTTTGGTTAAGTGGAACTGATGATGAAGACCACAGATGACTTATGGAACTCCTCAAAGATGTAATGTATGATCGCCGATTTCTCCGTCAATTGTGGACCGATTTCCAAATTTTTTTTTTGCAAAATAGTACTCCTGCGGTGTTCCCATTGTCACCAAGTCAGGATCTGATTATGGGATCCCAGGGAAATTGAGGGCAAGTGATTTCGGTATTTTCTATTATAACTAGTGTATTTACCTTTGGAAATCGTAATTTTGGTCAAGTGGAACTGATGATGAAGACCACAGATGAGTTATGGAACTCCTCAAAGATGTAAAGTACGTCAAAGATTCTGACATGATTCCGTTGAAGTAACAACTAATGAAGTGTTAATTCTGAGATCGTTGAGGAATCGAAGGAACTCCTCAAATTGTATTATCAGCCCACATAATATAGCGACTTGGGTTTTTTCTGTAATAATCAACGCATTTGCTCTCGGAAAGCAGTTCATGTGGTAAATGGAAAGGAAATGTGGAAATTTTCATGTACCATGTGGCTTGGCGAAGTACTGAATTGAAGTCGGTTTTAACTTTGTTTTTAATGTAAATTATTTATAATATGCATGGGGCCATGGGCCGCTACTTTTATTATAAATCTATGATTACCTCTAAAATTGGGGACACTGCTGGATTGACTGCAGCATTTGATATCAATATATCTAAACCTCCAAATTTGTCATTGGCCTGGAATAAAAAGAAAATATAATATTATTTTGAGATATTTATTAAGGTAACTGAGAAATAATAGTATAAGATAAGATAACACGTTTATTTGTTTGCTACAATCACACAGAAACAACATCTTACAAAATAATACATTGTTTAACAAGGGGCGTATGAGGAATATTGCAATCGAGAGTCTATCAGAAGCCCGACGCCGCAAGGCGGAGGGCTTTTGATGACACGAGTTTGCAATATTCTTACGCCCGTGTTATACACAATGTATTTCATCACATTTGCGAGGAAATAAATAACTACAAAAGACAGAAAAATCTATGTTTTATACAAGCGCACCAATCAATATGTTGACGAAATTGACAACTTCACTTCCAGATCAGTGCGAGTGGAGGGCGTAGCTTCAATATTTCAACCAATCAGAGCCTGCTCGATTTTATTTTCAACCAATTACAGAGCAGAATTCTTGCCCGGCCGGTTTGCTTAACCAATCAGATCACACACAAGCTCATTACTCCCTTGGGACCATTATTTCCCGCGGGAACAATTTAGGCCTTTGTCCTTCTGTATACAGGCATGGAATAACACCGACCATTTATGAGCAAGTGTGATGAAAACAAAATTATAACAAATATTCGATACACAATATAGAACAGAATAGACATAATAGTAACATAACAAAAACTTTTTAACATAGAATTGCTGTGTGCGTTGCAGCAAAACAAAATGGTTCATAGCTCAGTTAAACGCTTCGCTCTTTCGAAAGAAGCACTGATATTCTGCCCGAACCCGAGACACGTAAGTTCAGTATCACAATATACATAAAAAAACTAAATCAAAACTACCGTTTTTTTTATAAATAATATTTATAGCGTTCTTCCACTCCTGCCAGGCGAATTTCAATCTTATGACGGTACGTTGTGCCATCTTGTGTGAAGTGTAGTGTATGTATAATAAACTTATTGTTAATTCTGATACATACCTTATATCGAATGTAATGGATAATATTTTACAATTTTGGATTTATTTGTTTTCATTTAGTGACATTTAGTATGTTAACCGTTTAGGTACTTATTAGGTGCGTCCACACCAAACGCACGCTCACCCGAGCGGCTCGCCCGAGCCCTCCGCACGCTCACCCGAGCGGCTCGCCCGAGCCCTCCGCACGCTCACCCGAGCCGCTCAGGCGAGCGTGCGGAGGGCTCGGGCGAGCCGCTCGGGTGAGCGTGCGTTTGGTGTGGACGCACACCGCGCGGCATGTCCGAGCCAAATGCTCTCGGCCGAATTTACCTACGGGCTTTTAGTTGACGCCGCGATTCGTAGTAGGTAACTAAGCGTAGGTTGAGGTCTAGTTTCGTTAGGCGTGACGAGTACGGTGAGGCGCATTAGCGCGTAAAGAATAGGTAATGCTGTTAACAAGGGGGGTAGAGGCTAAGCCGGCTGAAATCTAGATCCGCCAGTGGCGGGGCTGGTATTGTCGAGGAGCGACTGGTCGTCCGTACCTACTAGTCCTACTACGTTCATGCATGCCTATTTACCTGATGTATACTACTAGCGACCCGCGATATATACTACATGCATGTATTACACATATAAACCTTCCTCTTGAATCACTCTATCTATTAAAAAAAACCAGATCAAAATCCGTTGCGTAGTTTTAAAGATCTAAGCATACATAGGGACATACAGACTTTGTTTTATACTATGTAGTACTAGTATAGTATGTATGTACCAGTGTGTAACCACCATATAAATAATAAATAAGTACATTGCCAGTAGCATGGCGCCGCGGCCCCTTTGATTACGCCCAAAAAGCCGACAACGCTCGGGTGAGCGTGCGGCCACACAAAACAACCGTCCACACCGGCTCGGCTCGGGTGAGCCGCTCGCCCGAGCGTGTGGACGCTCGAGCGAGCGGCTCAGGCGCGCCGTTGCTCGCCGATCGCCGCCCACACTTAGCGCGCACGCTAGGGCGAGCCGCGCTCGAATGAGCGTGCGTTTGTGCGTCCACAGCACCTATTGGTTAAAATCTGCAATTTTTAAATGATTATTGTGTAAGATTATTAATATTATTTAGGTGTTCGAGCCTTCGCTTGAACCACTGTGAGATTACCCTTTCTATGTTCATTACTATATATACGTTATACCTGTGCGTTAGAAGAGTACCAACCCTTGACGTCACTATACTTGTCTCTGTCTAGCCCCGCATCGGCGGCGCGCGGTGGCTTCTTGCTTCAGTACGCTTTTCTATGTTCGAGTGAGCGCACGCGTTCACCAGTATTTCTATAATATTAATTTCAATAGTGAGCTGACGTCTCGATCTATATCAAGTGCCGCTTCAAATATGTACGGCCTGTCGCATTGATTGAGACATCTACTAGCAAATACCGAGTTTTCTACCAACATCAACCAGACCATTTTTTTCCGCTCGGCGGCCAGGCCCCAGCGACGAGTCAAACACGCTGCGCCTAAGCACGTTGTATTGACAAGGCACAAAAAATGTCGCCTCAAATCACAGCTTCACATAGCTATAGGCGTAGGTGAACAGTCGCCTCAAACGCCCACGTCTTTTTAAAGACGTATGGTCTTGGTATGTCGCCTCAAATGGCACCGAGCATGGCCTTGAAAGTGCATGCCCACAGTGGTTGAAGCTTCGGCTGAAAACTAAATATCCGTTCGGGCTTGATCCCAACGACGCTTCCGCTCTGCGCCCCCGTGCCAGCGACGATTTATTCCCCGCACCGTTTTGTGCAAAATGGGTTTACGCTAGCGGCCCCTTGCCGTGTAAAATGTCGTCTCACTTAGATGACATAAAGTCTAAAACGACGCCATTTCGTATGCGTGACAACGCGGTGCCTGGTCGCCAAAAAGTACGACTTATATGCGAAACGACACATTGAAACGACTTGTAGTATAAAACGTCGTTTCGCAGTGAAGCGACGTGTCGTATCGCATTGAAGCGACGTGTCGTTTCGCAGTGAAGCGACGTGTCGTTGCAATGAAGCGACATCGTATAGCGACGTGTCGTATCGCAGTGAAGCGACGTGTCGTTTAGAATTGAAGCGATGTGTCGTTTAGAATTGAAGCGACGTGTCGTTTAGAATTGAAGCGACGTGTCGTTTCGCAGTGAGGAGATGCGTCGTTTCGTAGTGAAGCGACGTGTCGTTTAGTAGTGAAGCGACTTCATGTTCGAAACGTATTACGGGTACTGATCTGAGTTTTTCTGACGTACTTATTACTTACAGCATGTGGCTGAGATTAATACTATGGGAGACTTAGCAGAATTTTCGCCGTACGAAACAAGACACGCCTTCAATGCTATAGTGGTTTCAATAGACGAGCACTTCCCAAGAAACTGGAAGAATTGGAGATTTTGTCGACTACTCGCTTCATTAGCCCACTATCGCCTCTTTGGCCGACATATACTCTGACGACTCATTGGTCGAGGCCCAAGTAGTCGCATCTTTGGCCGACGCCCACGTCGTCGCCTCTTAGGCCGACGACTTCAATGTTACTTGTTGAAGGGCGTGTCGTCTTACAAGACAACGACCAAGCGTCGTCTCACGGCTCAGTAAATTTAGGTAATATATATTACTTACAGTTATGCCCGCTAGTCGTTAGACAAACATAATTTATGCTACTGGGATTGCTAGTTACAGTTCATCCATTGATTGGGGATGATGGCAATGAAAACAATGAGCTATTTAGTTTTACAAATCCCAGAATACGACAAAAAGGGCTTCGTATCAATAGCGAATATACTCCATAACATATACTCCACCGGTTGGAAGGAATGGAAACTTTTGCAAAGTTTTGTTTTGTAACGAATTATTTCCGAGTTCGGATACAAGATGAGGTTCAGAATTACCGAGGCATTCGGAAGGTTTTATTAACATGGCTTTTGAGAAAGGCGCTAATTTAGTCACCACACGGCCTTGTGGAGAGGTCATCCTTCATGGGTAATACAGTTATACGGGTTGTATGGGGACTTCGAGTCTGACCAATCGTGAAATGACCTCTAGAATGTTGGCTGATAATAGAAATATGAGCCACGGGCTTTTGGTAGATCTCATTCTATAACTCCATCTTCTAAAAGAAGAGGGGGGGGAGACGACAAACACCAGCCTAGCTCCAAATCTATTAAAGCGCCAATTTAATCCATGAGATGACTCACCTTCTTCGAAAAAGGGCTCTAAGCATTTAGCAATGTAGGTAGTAGCCATTTTATTAAGGCTTCTGTTCTCCAGCAACAGATGGAGCTTTTAACAAGCTGCTAGAAAGGCAGATCTATGCAGCGTCGCCTCGATTTGCACTGAGCGTTGCCTTAAATACACGTGTTCTGTCGCCTCGAATGTCAGCGAGCGTTGTCTCAAAGTCACGGAGTTCGTTACCTCAAGCGATATGGGGAGTTGTTTCAGGTCTCGAAGGACGTTAAACGTCGTCTCAAAGGTATTATATGGCTGTCGTCTCAAACGGCATTGACCCCATGTACCAGAAGTATCCGGTCTGTCGCTATGTCTTAAGTATACATAGCGCCTTAAGACGTAGGTTATACCAGCTTCTAGAATGCAGACTTTACTTTGCTTATGCGCTCCTTGTATTATGTCAATAAAAACTGGCAGCGAGGCCACTGGATGACAGCAAAGAAGCTTTCTACGCTATCGTTGATATTATTGACTATTGATAATCTCCCGAAGAATAGGCGAGAGTGGCTCCACACAAGATAATGGAGAAGATTCACCAACTATACGACAGTTTCATGCATGCCGTACAGGCGATAGCGCAAGTCATTCTTAGGCGAAGGCGCCATCAGAGGAATTGTCGGAATTTACAACGACGGAGTTTTGAGTTATAGCTCCAGTGAGTCTCCAGCAGCTAAAACGCAATATAACCGACAATTGCGGCGCACATTTACTGCCGGCTGCCTAATTAAGCTCCTTAGTAAAAGATTAAACGACTTTGTCAACTCCAAAATTTCGGCTACTAAACCAACAGACACATAAGGACATACTTCATGAAGAAGTTGAATATCAGGCTAGAGTATCTATATTCACGCCTCAATCGGCAAGAACCACCGTCGATTCCTATTTTTATCCTACCAGGAGATGACCTGTCTCCCTTTCGAAGTAGGCGCGGCAGTTTCGAAAATAACGAACTGGGTTGTACAAATCCACAGCAACTTATAGGAAAAAGGGCCTCCGGGTCCTGGATTATTTAAACGACCCTCTGATCATTCATCAGGAACAATCGATTTTAGAGGAGCCAATATTTACCTAATAAATGAAGCTACTAACGCAGTTCCTGGGAGATTTGGGATGGCACGTCAAACATGCAAAGCTTCCAGCTATAAGGTTCCATTAAGAGGCTATTAAAAAGGGACCGATGGAGCTTGCACGATACCAAAGTAGGTACGTAAAACTGGGGAAACTGAATTTCACATAATTCACAGTCCCTCTAGGTCATTTTCATTGTCACCCCGTGTAGAAAACATCACGGGTGTCACCAGCGGAAGCTCCACATCAGTAGTTTCCCATACGAGAAACCGCACATAAAGCTAAACAAGTGGATGAAAAATATGTACAGGAACTCTTTAATTCACCACGAGAGTCCCTCCGTATTTATGAGGTGCCATTGTCAAAAGTCGCCACCTAGAAGGCAAGTGGTCTGAATAACAGAGGGCATGGCACAGCACCATGAAAGAGCTTTGGACTGTACACGAAGTCGTCTGACACCTTAGTGCGAATCTTCAGGGGAGAACTGTCATGCTACAATCAAACGACGGTAGTCTACCTAAACAAACAGGGAGGCTTAAATCAGCGAGACTCCTGATAGCAGCGACAAGAATACTTCCATTTTGCGGGCAAATGCAATGCCACTTGATCGCTCGACAAAGCCCGGGAATATGAAACGCAATAGCAGACAGCCTATTGAGAGGCAAAACATTACCAGAATGGCATCTCATGGAGAAAGCCCAGGCGTCGATTCTCAAAGGAATCAAGATGTGAGAGTAGAGATCGATTGTTTTGCCTTAGCGACGTCAGCAGTGTTACCAGCTTATGAGAGCGAAAACGCCAATGACGGAAGTAGTCAGTTCGTGGATGGGCACTACAGCGTTGGGTGGATATTCCCACCACCAGCACCGATTTGGAGGGTGCTGAATCACCAAAAAGTTCGTCAGGACGCTAGGTGCGTGATAGGTCCGATTTGGGACAGAGTTTCCTAGATCCCGAGACTGAACATGAGGATAGTAAAAGCAACCCTTTGGATCCCAGAACCTTACAGAAACGTAATAGATCTCCGTACTAGACTTCCTTCTTCAGGAATATACCAACCGTAATTGGGGACCTGGTTAGTTCGGACTGGAATGTCTATACGATGATGTCACAAACTGGAACCAAGATGACATAAATATATTGGAGTCTTGATGGAGTGGGTCAACTCACAAAATGTATAAACCTGCCTGGAAAAGACGGTTAGTCTGGCTGGACAGGAGAAATAAAGATATATCTATGTTTAGCCCCAAGAACAATAGCTGTAGTTTGCATAAGTCGGTATGGCAAGTTTAGGAACCTGGGCAGACCACAGAAACTTATTTCCCAGTTTTCCCACAACTTGGTAAGACTAAAGGGGTAAAACAAGTATATTCGCGAGCTATCTTCCAGTCCAAAAAATTACTATCACTTACACTATAGAATGACCAAATCGAGAAGAATATATGTAGCTGACAAAGGTTTTAACCACTGTACTCGTATGCAAAGCTCGTATGTACATATGTATGTTGTTACCAGCACAATTAAAATTTGGTTTTAATATATATTAAAGAGCCAACAAACTGCCTTGCTGTTTGACGAAGTTATATATTTGTGCAATGTAACAAAGTTATTAAATGATAACAGTAATAATAATCTCTTTGCAACATCCATGATCTAACCCTATTGATTATCGATAGCGAGATTCTTGAGTGAGCCAGCGAGCGAGCTAGCGAGATTTTGTGACCAAGGAACGAGTCCAACACGGCTCAAACGCTTATCGTCAATCATGGTCGCTCTTGAAGAGTGAATCAGGAAGCTCAGATGTTCGTTTTGATTTAAGGTGGTGTATACACCAGTTGGACCAGTTGGTAGTGGACTGATGACCTGGTAAAGGTCGCGGGGTGCAGGGCCGGTAATTTCGGCTGGTATGACGAGACACCATAACACCAGTTAATCTAATTGTCGAGATTCGAACAACCTAGTTAACTTATTTATTTCCACAAGCGGCCCAATCAGATATGCATCTCGTACTTTATATAAAACCATATTCAAGAAAGCAGTTGCGACACATATAGCTGAACTAGTAATTGGTATAGGTATTGATGAAATCTTACATAACCTAACCCAAGTGGAGATCAAACATACTACCCTCCACTATTTCAGGGGAGTTAAACCTCCCCTAGGACACGACTAACGAAAATATCTTAACAGATAATTTTGTAGCATTGTTATTTAACTTTTGACGCAGGTTAATTTATTTTGGCGCATCCTTGATTATCACATTTATCACTCTGAATAAACAGGTCATTGATCTAATTGACACTTTATTGTAAAAATAACTTAATTTCCTTCACAGTACGCTTTTTGATACACTAGCCCCTTATACTTTTAAGGCTCAAGCGGCGCCGGCAGATAATAAACACGTCTCACAGTGGTTCAAGCGAAGGCTCGAACACCTAAATAGAACCGTTTTTCCCCCGAAGGGTATAAAACGGATATTTAGGTTTCAGCCGAAGCTTGAACCACCCCTTAAGGGCCTTGCCGGCTGAATGTACTGAAGCAAGAAGCCACCGCGCGCCGCCGATGCGGGGCTAGACAGAGACAAGTATAGTGACGTCAAGGGTTGGTACTCTTCTAACGCACAGGTATAACGTATATATAGTAATGAACATAGAAAGGGTAATCTCACAGTGGTTCAAGCTTCGGCTGAAACCTAAATATCCGTTTTATACCCTTCGGGGGAAAAACGGTTCTATATTGTAAAATACCATTTGACATGTAAAAGTGCCCTTGTGGCCTATTTGCAGAATAAATAATTGATTTTGTAGGTGAGTAACATCAATATCGTGAAATAAAATACTTAAACAAAAGGTTACAAAATAAATGATATTTATAATAATATACCTACATGTGCTGTGTATGGTGTCCCGCAAGTAACTAACTACCTATTAGCACAAAACTAAAATTCGCAAACAAATAACCGTAAGGTATCCCTGCGCTGTTTATTCAAATGTATTTTTAATAGTGGATATTTGAAAGAATTTTTAGTATAAATGCGTCTGACAGGAGGCGGAATATTATTCCAGCATATTTTTTTTTCTTTTTTTTTTTAATTTTCATTTCTCTAGGGATAAGGTTCAACTTACAATATCAAATAATTTCTTTCTTTGTTCAGCATTCCCAACATGGCATGCAACACCCTCCACAGTAATTCCTTCTTTACGAAGCTCATTAACTGCTCTCTGGACATTGGCCTCTTTCCTACTACATATTACCACGGATGCACCTTCATCCCCAAGTCTCTTTGCAATAGCATATCCGATCCTGTAATATAAACCAAAATCAAACAAACATTTATTCTGAAAATAGGCCAGAAGGGCACTTATACTTGTCAATCAACTTTTCACAGTAGAAAAAAAGTTGTATAATCTTAAAACAATAAATATTTGAAAGTTGCAGTTTTACAGAACTTTAATTTTATTTATAGCCTCTTTTCAGGAATTTACAATAGAAATACTTAATACAACAGTAAACGTAATTAATTTACATTTCTGTGTGCCTTGCCTACTGGCACAGGCCTCCCCCAGTCTTCTCCACTCCTCCCTGTATGTGACCAAATAGGCCACAAGGGCACTTGTACATATCAATCAATAATTTAGAATTAAAAAAAACTTACAACAACAACTATTTGGAAGTTGCAGTTTAACAGAATTAAATGTCACTAAATGAACACAATATTACAAAAATGTGCGACTTTTACTTTTTTCTCAGAATTTAATACATAGTGGACACACATAGTGGAATAAAAAAAAGTGTCCCCAGTTTTTTATTCCACTAACTATGTGACGGTCCATACAGAATGTATGAAAAAACGTCACATAGTGGAATAAAAAACTGGGGACTATTATTTCTTTATCGGGATTAAGAGTGCTCATGATTCTAAACAGAAAAACCAAAAATATCTAAATTCTGAGAAAAAAAGTAAAAGTCGCACACTTGAGTGAAATCACTCTATCATAAATAACAAGAAGTTTATGATATTATTTAAAATGATATTAATTAATTATAATGATTCTAATGATCTTAGAGCTGTATAGTCTCGAAGCATCAAAAAACAAAAATTGGTAACTAAAATGTATGAACACCAGAGTGACCAACTTCCTGAAAAATAGTTTATCTAATACTGATTCTAAAATGGTATAACACATGCCATTTACATCTTTATAAATAAAGATGTTGCTATTAATGTTCACTTTTGAACACCTTATTTTGGTACAATTCACTCTTCGAAAAGTGCGAATATATCGAAAACCAGGGGACTTTTACTAAACCTTAAAGTCGATTTTATGGACCAGTCTAAGGAGCCCTATTCGTGGTTAGAGGTTGACCATTAATTACCGGACACCCTGTATATAGGTCGGTATGCTAGGACTGTTACCCCAAAGAAAGGTTTGGTGTATGTTCTCAACATCTACATTTATGGCAGGAGGCCAATACATATAATATAATTATTTAAAAATATATATTATTTGTGCTCAAAAACAAAATAGATAATAAATTCTTACCCTTCAGTAGACGCCGTGACTATAGCAACTTTGCCCTTTAGTCTGTTGTTAATTTCAGCTCTAACACTATACGGCTTTACTGAAGTGAGACTTTTGCTTCCCATTGTTAACATTCCCATGGCACGAAACATTTATTAAATCTACTGTAAAACAGGGTTTCGGTTGAATTAATTAAAGTATTTTTATGGCAGCCTTGTACGAGTATTGAATATAGAAGAAGTAATAGCTCTGATGACAGGTATTTACCGCCCCTGGCTTATTGATAATAATGATAAATTGATAAGACTGTCAAGTAATGATCAAAATATTGTAAAAAAGGAGCTTAACAAGGAACTATCTTGAGTTCAAAGTACAACAAAACAATGTTATTTATTAAATAAAGCTACATTCTCACTATCCCTCGGATTATCAAACAAGAGTAGAGATAGCGATAGAATATATGTATTACTATCTCACTCAATGTATGTAGCTACGTCCGGTAATCCAGCCCTACAATGAATTAAGATTTTATCTGTTGTTCCGTAATAATTTTGAACATTACAACTGCTTAATTATTTTAGAAGTTTTCCTTTCCAAGTTTCTTCTATTCAGATTTTTAATTACATTTCTGAGGCACTGACTGGTCCCACCTGCTATGCGAACTTAGAACTTAACGCAAATCCAGTTTCTTATTGAAAACAGTGCCACCTTCTTGATAGGTGGCGAACTCTTTGAAGCTGTAGCGATTGCTAGGCTAGGCTGTCAAGGTATTTCGAAATTCGCCGTGTTGACATTATACATCAATAGCCTAGGGGTATAGAATTATAACGCATAGAAACGCAGTTCACGCGCAACGGTGAGGCCACCAAAAGTAGGACATAAATGGCCCAGTACGCCGATCGGCTTGTCAGTTGCAAGGACGCGTGTCAAGTGTAAATAGCTCCCACATTTTTCATTAATATGACGGTTTGTGCAGTGAAAGGGTGTCACAATGCATCGGATAAGAAGGTTAAACATTCTAAGATAACATTTCACACGTAAGTATTATTCTCTAACTCGTATTTTTACGTAAAACAGTAATCAAAATTGCATATTTTCTATAAGCGGCATGACAGCGTAGTGTTGCCAATGTAACGGATATATTTACCCATAATTCTGTTCTGATAATATACTTACATAAAATACAAATATCGGCAGGGTTGAAAATACGAAGAAGATAAATCACTTGATTTGTACCAAGCTTTTACTTGAATCCCCGTGTATGTTTGAGTATATCTAGGTCAAATCTTGCAAGTCAATTTTGACTAACTTCCCAGAGTTCAATCGAGTTTAAATTTTGTACGCGTGTTTTAAATCAGGTGACAATGCAATATTATGGTACTTCCGAGCGGGCCTGATGATGAGGACGGAAGGTGGCCATAGGAACTCCTAAATTATCCTATTAATATTATAAATGCGAAAGTTTGGATGGATGGCTGTACGTTCCAATCAATCTCAAAAACTACTGGAAGACTTTTTATGAAACTTTCCAGTAATGTACCTTATGTAGCAGAATAGGATATAGGCTATAATTTATGTCAAATTTCATCAAAAAAGGGGATGAAACTTTGTATGGAGACCAAATATTTTTATGTTGCGAGAGCGGCGTTATGGTTACCATGGTAATGACATCGTCAACAAATTAGAAAATTCATCTTGGGCGTACGTAACTTACTTACAAATTGTAGTTTTATTATAATACATATTTTCAGGGAATGTGTATGCGCTGGCAACACTATTGGTGCGTTTGTGTGCGTATTGGCGCGTGTAAATACGAGTTGATCACAACTACATGAATCCATTTTATGCCTCACGCTTGGCGCGTCGGCCGTATGAAACTATCCTTCTAGGCGTTATAATTCTATCGTATTACGACCGACGCACTTTTTGTATGTTTTAACAGAAAAGTTTTAATATCCCAGAAGAGATGGCGCCTGCTGTACGCAAGCATTAAATGCCTTCTCAATTTGGTCGAGTTGCCTGTCTATCTCAGTATGTATATTGTAGTCTTTGGGTCCCACCGCGAGCGAGTTTGCTATCAGCTATCGGCTATTTTCTAGCTCAAGAAACGAACAAAAGATGATCGCTTTCGTGTAAATAAAAGAGAGAGAAACATATTTATAGTTCATAGCTGGCTGTTCACACCGCCAGCAATGAACTATAAATTTATTTACACTTTTCTTTTGTTCGTTTCTTGGGCGAGTAATCGCCGATAGCTTAAAGCCGTCCGCTGCGCCGTGTTTTTGTGGTTTTTAAACGTCAAAAATGTTTTGCCAATCAAAACAATACCCTATTTGTTTGTCGAAACTGACGGAAAACATGTTAGATGTTTGCAAACACCGAAAACACGGCGCAGCGGACCCGGCTTAAGGCGTGTCCGCTGCGCCAAAAAACTAACAAAACATGTTAGCAAAACATGGTACAAAACATGTTTAGGTACAGTTACACGTCCATTGCGACTTTGGTTGGAGTGAACGATGTATTGTTTGTTTGTCACTTTTCTTTTGGCATCTGACATCTGTCATCCCAGTACAATTAATTCCATGACAAAACATGACCCCCTCCCCCGCAGACGAACGCGGGGAATGTTTTCCATCCGTGACGCTATAACCACGAACTTCGTATATCTCCGTCTCTTTCGCTCTTACGGTTTATGGTACTCGAGCGACCGAAACAGAGATATACGAAGTTCGAGATTAGAAGTTCGTGGTAGCGCCGGCAGGTGATTCAATGAAAATGAAAATATATTTATTGTAGAATCAGTAACATCAGCTTATTTAAGTAATACATCATGATATGATAGATAGAGTGCATTATTTTTAGATAAGCCTAGGAACGGTGTCCTGTGCCCTAAACTAGGTAAACCTGTCTTATAGGGAACAGGGGAGTTCTAATGCTCATTATGAGATCGCTACTACTTACATTGGTACTGAGGGAAAGAAATAAAGGATTTCTTTTATATTGAAATTTACATGCAGTTTTTTTTTTTTTTTTTTGTAATTGCTACGTGGTGTAACTTAATGCTTAAATTAATTTATCTAACTGTGTGTTAGTGCGTTGTCAATTTCTAAACGTTAGCTAGTTGTCATTTTACTTTGCTTTTGGCTTGGCCACTGAACTGACGAGTCTATGGACGAACTGTCGTTGAAGTCAGGGAAATGTTTCATATTTTAAAAGTATATATATTTTTCGAATCGTAACACAATAAAACATATTATTAGTATTTTAAGAATTTTTCTCATAGTTAAGTTTAAAATGAAAGTGTATTACAGTGACAATGGCTATTTTTTGTCGAAGATTTTATTACAAGTATGGAAAGTGCGTATTGATAACAATTTTGATAGCATTCTTTGCCCAGATTCTAGTCGCTATTAATTATTTTCCGTCTGCAAATGATAACTTATTATACAATGCACACAAATCGTCAGCAAAGCAAGATTTGGGAGACGTTTCGGCTCGGAAAATTGGTCCTGGTTTTGACGATGACGAAGATTTCCCGGCAAAAGCCAAGAACCAAAATAAACCTGTCGCACACCTGCGGGTAGAAGAGTTAGATTTTAAACCAATCTGTGAGATAAGAAGCCGTGAAGCGATATCTGCTATTCACCGGGCCAAAACACAATCTTGTAAGGAACAGATAGTTAATAAAACTTGCTTGATCCAAGGTGGAAGTTTCTACCCTAGAATATTGCCTAATAATTGTCAAGGCACAGGAATGACTTATGGAAAACACTTGGGATGTTACCAGGATGAGAAAAAGTTAAGAATTCTTTCAAGTTTTTATGGGAATTATGCAAACACAAATTCCAGGGTAACTTGTTTGGATATATGTGTTCAAGCTGGATTTCCCTATGCTGGTGTCCAATATGCGTAAGTTTTATAAAAGCATAGCATGTGGCGGTATAAAAAGGGAGATAAATTATATCTCCCTTATGTTATCTCCCTTTTTACACCACATTTCTGTGTTAAAAAACAATGGACCTTGTATTATTGTGTTTTTTAAATTATCTATGATTTGTACAATAATACTTTTATTTCTAAGTTATAGTCCAGCTTACTCACTCTATGTTGCCTAATATTCTTTAGCATGCCTATGTGAAGGGTTGGCAGGTCCAAAAATATGAAGGCATAGGCATAGGTTTTTGAAGAGCCTACTGTACAAGTGTACATAGGTTGTCATTTGTCAAATTTCTCATTCTGCAGGAGCTGTATGGGCAGAAAGCTTGGCTGAATATGACTGAAAAATCGAATCATACTCATCTAGTAATTTGCATTTTTGCTTACTTTTTGTTATACAGGGTGCTCCCTGGAATTTCCGTTAACTTCGGCATATTGCAGAGTACATTCACAGAAACAAACTAGCATAACTATTTTTTGGAAAAAAGTAAACTAAAAAAATTTTATTTTTTCGATTTTTGTTTATAATAATTTAATGTAGTATTAACGGTTGTTGTCTTATTGTACAAGGGTCTTAAAACGAATGAAATTGAAAAAATTTATGTAAAAATTATGTAATATTGAACAAACTCACTTTGTAAACCTTCTTGTAGTGTATTTAAAATTACAAAATTTAAAGGCTCTTAACTGTGACGTCATATGTCATAGTTAAAAGCTATTTACATTGGTTGAATCTGCAATACTGAGTCTGTATCTAAGAGCCTATAGTATGTTTATGTATTTGTCCATATGATACACATTAAAAACATTAATAATGTATTACATGCTTACTCACCATAGTGGCTCTTACACATCTTCCTTTGCTGTTCAAGCCATCGGACTCTGGAGTGAGCTCCCTCTGACAATAAGACAAGCCGCAAGCAAGTTGGATAATGCTCTACAAGCACCTGCTAGGAAAAGTTTAGCATAAAGTGATTTTTAGGTACCCCCAGCACTTATTTATGCAATAGTATACACATATATATTTATATATACATTTGTATTTATTAATTAAGTATGTATTCTTGTTATTATATTTGTTTAGTTAATCAACATATTTATTTTATTTTACTATTCAGCTGATCTAATAGATGATAATGCTCTTCCTGCTTGTTTCTCACTGCACCGCACCCACTTCAGCAAGTTTCTGTTTTGCCCTATGGTTGACTGGTACAGAATGCCTTGTGGATTGGGTTAAGTTGTACCTGAATATTTTGTGTTCCATTGAAATAAACAGTTCAAAATTAAATTAAATTAATTATTAAGTCTGAATCCGACTCGGCTGGGCAGCATACAAGAAGCTACGGCACATCTTTTCGTCCAATATTCCGCAGTGTCTCAAGACGAGAGTCTATGAACATTGTGTGTTGCCAGTGATGACATATGGCACGGAAACATGGTCGCTTACTATGGGCCTCATAAGAAGGCTCAAACTCACTCAAAGGGCAATGGAGAGGGCTATGCTGGGAGTTTCTCTGCGCGATCGCATCAGAAATGAGGCCATCCGCAGCAGAACCAAGGTAACCGATATAGCCCTCCGAATTGCTAAACTTAAGGTGGTTCGATTGCCATACAAAACGTTATTTAATTAATTAATTTGAGAAAAATAGTTTTCCCAAAATATCACATCCCAAACCAATTTCTCAAATTAATCTAGTTTGTACAAGTTTATTCTAGGAAAGGGGGAATTTGGCGCAAATGGGAAGCCAATTGATGAAAGTTTGTTACACAAGTTTCTTAAAATAACACGCCGTTAACCTGCGAATGTCAAATAACGCTTTGTATGGCAATCAAACCACCTTAAGTGGCAGTGCGCGGGGCACATTGCACGTAGAACCGATGGCCGTTGGGGCGGAAAGGTTCTCGAGTGGCGACCACGTACCGGAAGGCGCGGCGTGGGTAGGCCCCCCACAAGGTGGACTGATGACCTGGTAAAGGTCGCCGGAGTCCGCTGGATGCGGGTGGCGCAGGACCGGCCATTGTGGCACTCTTTGGGGGAGGCCTATGTCCAGCAGTGGACGTCTTTCGGCTGATATGATGATGATGATTAAGTCTGCCCTTTGTACTTTTTTTTATTTCTGCAAAAAAGTTAAAATAAAATAAATAAAGATTAAGTACGCCTTATTACCCGACTGCCGAAGGAGAGAGGGTTATGTTTTTCGAGCTTATGTATGTATGTATGAATGTAAGTATGTATGTATGTGGGTATGTCTTATTCTATGGCACGCCCTGCAGCCTAAACCGTTTGACGGATTTGGACATGTGAGGTGTTGTTGGATTCCTCTTAATCGTGGGAGTGACATAGGCTATAATATTTGCAAAAAAGCAGTTGGGTTTTTCGAAAAATGTTTTGATTTCACTTGTTTTAAAACATTATTTATAATTTGTTATTGCAGTTCTGAGTGTTTTTGCGGAGAAAATGTACCTTCTGCATCTGTCAAAATTTCCGACGCGTTATGTGACATGAAATGTCCTGCTGACCCTTCCACTACCTGTGGAGGCTATTTTACAATGAATGTGTTTGAGACGGGACTTGCAAGTGAGTATATAATGGTGAATTTATATTTAACTTAAATAAAAAATAAAAAAAAAATTGTGGACAATCTTACACAAACAAATCAACCTAGTCCCAAACTAAGCAAAGCTTGTACTATGGGTACTAGACGACGATATAGATACTTATATAGGGAAATAAATACTTAAATACATAGAAAACATCCATGACTCAGGAACAAATATTCGTGCTCATCAGACAAATAAATGCCCTTACCGGGATTCGAACCCAGGACCTCTTGCTTCGTAGGGAGGGTCACTAAAGCTAAGCCAACTAGGCTAAAGCGGGTGGGGCTTAATTAATATATGTAAGGATGTTTTCCCTTGATTACTTAATTAGATATAAATATTTAGTCTTAAATAATTATAAATATGTATCCATTGGACTAGGACCTCATATTATTCTAGGTTCATAAAAAAAGGTATTTTTCCACCCTCCAGTCCCTCCACTGCAGTGGCCCCTCATTTAGCTATAAGCATAGAATAATAAATAATTTATAAAGGTGTGCTAGTCTAAACTGGTAAAACTGAGACAGTGACCAATGATGAGTGGCCTTTTTGACCTATGCTATGTTATTATTTTAGTAAAATTGTGGTATATTGCAACTCCAGGTGAGCTTCTATAATTCAAAGAAAGCTATACTGACTGGTCAGGTTTTGAATAATACTTTTATCCAGTTTTAGTACATGAAATTGAACACTCTCTTTGTAAAATTCAGGTTGTATCTTTTGGAAATTCACAGGATATACATGTAAGTTAAATGCCCTTTGGCCGCGTTCGAAACCGGAGGTTTGTAACCAGATGCGGGAGAAGAAAAAAATCTTCCTTTTACGATACTAGTAACTAGTAAACAATAGGTTTTTTTCTTTACACGATACTGGTTTCGACATAAGAAATAGGAATTGGAATAAAGGAGTGTGGAGATCAATTTCCGAAATTCTAATTTTACTGCAAGCCGGTCTTTCCATTCGCAAAATCGAAAATTTCTGAAAATCGTTTTTACTAAAAGTAATAATTTCCATTCACAAATATTTCTAGTCACGTAATTTATGCATTCACGTACATGATCACTCGAAAATATTACCAATGACAACTGATTACCTACCTATTATACTCCAAGGCAGGTAAGTGTAGGTATGACGACGAGCGAAGCGAGGAGGAGTGTTAGGAAGAACTGCGACCCTACAGCGCACGAGCCGAGCGAGCGAAGCGAGCGTGCCGCGGCAGCGGCCGGCGAAGCGCCAGAACCGACTTTACGGATAACTTTTTCGTATAAAGTTCTCGCTCTCGCTCCGCTCGCTCGGCTAGCGCGGTTCCGCAGGGTCGCAGTTCTTCCTAACACCTCGCATCACTCGTCGTACCTACACTGATCTGAGTATATAAATAATCCCTTGTTTGAAACTAGTATCGTACAAGGCATACAAATTCTTTGCTCGTAACCAGTTACGAAAGGACAACTGCGGTTTCGAATGAGTACAAAAAGTATGTATTCGCAACTGGTTTCGTATAAGTACACAAAAGTTTTTTATCGCAACTGGTTACGAACCTCAGGTTTCGATCGCGACCGAAGGGGTTAAATGAACTGTACCAGCACGTCTATCACAAGACGGCCGCGACATACTCTCGAGCTTTCTCGCGCTATCCGTCTCTTTCTTATTAGACCACTTAGAAAGAGACGGATAGTGCGAGATAGCTCGAAAGTATGTCGCGGCCGTCTTGTGATATCCATGCTGAGCTGGTCCTCATTCTTATGTTATATTTTTCAGAATTCAATTCTGTTACACCAGCAACTATAAGTAGCACCAATGAGTCAGTTAGAATAATATTTCTGTTGACTTTAAATGGACGCGCGTTACGACAAGTTCATCGATTAATCAATGCTCTCTACAGAAAAGATCATTATTTCTACATACATATTGATGCTGTAAGTATTTATGTTACCTACTTATTAATCTAAATTAATTACTTCTTATATCATATTCTTAATTTGTTTTTTTTTCTAAATATTAATGATACATAATTATTTGCTTCAGCGACAAGATTACCTGTTCAGAAAACTGTTGCTACTAGAAAAACAATTTCCAAACATCAAGCTGGCCAGAGAAAGATTTTCAACAATATGGGGTGGTGCATCTTTACTTACTATGCTGTTGACATCAATGAAAGACATTACAAAACTTGGTTGGAAATGGGATTTCGTAATAAATTTAAGTGAGAGTGACTTCCCAATAAAATCTTTGGAAAATATAGAAAGTTTCCTTGCTGCAAATAAAGGTCTCAATTTTGTCAAGTCTCATGGAAGAGAAGTTCAGAGATTTATTAAGAAACAAGGGTTGGACAAAACCTTCATTGAATGCGAAACTCACATGTGGCGAGTAGGCGAAAGGAAGCTACCTAGGGGAATAATAATTGATGGTGGAAGTGATTGGATAGCATTGTCACCAAAATTTGTCTCCTACATACTAGGAGAGCATGATGCATTACTAACTGGGTTGCACGTTGTCTTCGAACATACTCTCCTTCCAGCAGAATCATTCTTCCACACGGTTTTAAGGAATTCTCGCTTTTGTGATACTTACGTCGACAACAATTTGCATGTCACTAACTGGAAAAGGAAGTTAGGTTGCAAATGTCAATACAAACATGTTGTGGACTGGTGTGGATGCTCTCCAAATGATTTCAAAACTGAAGACTGGCCAAGAATTCAGAACACACAAGACCGACAGTTATTTTTTGCAAGGAAATTTGAGCCTATTATTAATCAGGAAATAATCACTAGAGTTGAAACGTTTATTGGCCTTAATGACCATCACATGATACCCAATTTGGAAGCTTACTGGCAAAGTATTTACAACACAGACGATTTAACCGCTAGTACGGACGACACCTTCCTGACGCACGCCGAAAGCATAATACGGCAGAAAGCAAACATTTTACTTGACAAGGGGTGCTCGTTTGATACTGATGAAGTCATTGAAATAAATACATACAATTATGCAGATGTATATAAAGGAAACCTCATATTACATAAAGTATTTATAAATAACGGTGAAACCTTATTAATGGAGACATGGTATAAACCACAAAAGCATTTGGAACTTAATTTTCAAAGCAGTTACGTGGATAATGTTAAGATATTTAAAGTAAGCTCACACTATGACCAAAAAGAAATGATTTTCAGGAATTTAGGTTCTATTTTAGGACCCCTATCTGAACCAAATTTGCTGTATCGATTTTCACCACACTTTGATAAGGAATTTGAAAATTTAACTATTCTCTGGATGGATCCCGCAGGCTTAATAGCGGACATTAATTATATTCACCTGGAAGTAAATAATCTAACCAACTTTATCAAACCCAACCTTAAGGTGCCACTATTGCCTGGAGTTTGGAAAGTCGGTCTTTTTGATAATAAGTCGAACCTAATTGCATTAACAAAATTCCTTATCACACCATTACAGTATTTCTCAGGGAAGGAACTGTCTCACCAAGAAGCAAATATAATCCACAGTGGATCACAAAGTGCATACAAAAACTTTTCCTACATTAAACCAATCAACTTTTTACCCAGGCTTGATGACGGTTTACTGTTACAAAAGATTTCTTATTCCAATACCAAGAGAATTCAGCAGGATTTGAGAGAGTGGATAGATGGACTAAGTGCAGAGTTTTATAATGTTTTAGGTTCATGTATAGTTTCTACTAGTAACAATACGGAAAAGAAGGTCACTTGTGGCAAGCATTTATTTGAATACTGTAAGCACACAGAATGGAGCTCCTTGTCCCCAGATCCTAAAGGGTCTATAGGTCAGTTAAATACTAAGACTGGTCGCCTCGAACGGGTATGACGATTACTCTATCAAAACTCAAAACTGATGTGTATGACGAAAGTATTTTGTGAGTTGTGAACTGAGCTATAACCATGAAAATAGAATATCTCCGTCTCTATCGCACTTATGGTTTATGGTACTCGAGCGACAGAGACAAGAGATTTACGAACTTCGAGATTCGATTTTCGTGGTAACGCCGCTGAAACATGAACACGTACCTAATCATAATCAATTATGTTATTTATTTGAAATGTTTACCCAGTTACTTATTTAAATATAACATATTTAAAGCCGTTACAGTCGGGTGCGTATGTGATGTGATTACTGCGATAAGGAATGATTTGCGCATAATCCTTTTTATCAAATTATATTTTGCGAAATAATCTTTGTATACACATTGAAATCGACCAAGTTACGCTAGCAAGTTAAAAATACAACTTTAGGCCCGATTTGAGCAAACTAAAATAAGGGCTTGGGATAAACTATTTATGTCATTAATGTCATAATTTTACCCTTCACCCAAATTTAATTTGTGGCAATGTTCATGATTTTCGATTAATTTATTTTTACAATATTATTTTATTTTTATTTGTATTATAAATTGTTTGAGTAGGTATAATTAAATGTTGGTGTAGAATATTATACTTTTACAATGACAAAAGATCTTGTTTTTACCAGCTTATTGAGCCATACGTTCAACGAATATTTGGTACTAAATGCATACTGTATTGTCAGTTAGTAAGGGATCAATCATGGATGATGTTAAAGGTTAGTTTTTCTTATGAATATTTACTGTACGTTATGTTGATATTCCTAATAACAAATCTAGTTCTTCCCGTAGTTTAAAAATGTAACTTTATAATACTGGCTATTTTGTTGATCTGCAAAAAATACTTCTCTTGCCCAGCTAGCCTCTCGCACTTATACACTTGCTAGTAAGGGACGAATGCTGTATGTCTAAAATAAACGCGATCATGCTAGCAAATTTATCTATAGTCTCCACATGCAACGAGCGGCGACCGCAACAGTGCAAAGACGACGGTAGTCGTAATCGGCGGCATTCGGTGACCGATGGCTGCAATCGCCTATATGCATGTGACCGCAGTACAGTAGGGGCGGACAGACGAATGTCCAGGTGATATTCGTTGGCCGAAGTAGTTTGAAACAAGTTCGGCGACCAACGGCCAAAGCGCTTGTTCACCGCGTGCTCTCATTTGCTCCTCAAATACTCTTATTGAACAGAGCTGAAAATTGTAATCACTGCTAAACTGTAAAGTAGAATACCCATATTTTGTACTATATTTATTTGTTACTTTGACTGACATGTCAAACTTTTAATGTGCTATTGCACGCTCCAACGAAACTGCAGGATTTGGGCACAACCTGGTCGTGTTAACTCCTTACCTGGCGTTCGTACATCGCCTAGTGCCTGATGTGTCCGTATTGCACTGCAATCGAGCCACATCTCAAATGTGTTTTAATTTTGAGTTGTGGCCGTATTGCACTGTGCAATAGAGCCACATCTCAAATGTGTTGCAATTTTGAGTTGTGGCCGTATTGCACTGTGCAATAGAGCCACATCTCAAATGTGTTTTAATTTCTGGCCGTATTGCACTGTGCAATAGAGCCACATCTCAAATGTGTTTTAATTTTGAGTTGTGGCCGTATTGCACTGTGCAATAGAGCCACATCTCAAATGTGTTTTAATTTCTGGCCGTATTGCACTGTGCAATAGAGCCACATCTCAAATGTGTTTTAATTTTGAGTTGTGGCCGTATAGCAGGCACTAGGCGACATTTCAATAGTCGCCAAGTGCAGAGTTCCCTCGATCGGGATGTAAGTATTTGGGGGCTTCTAACATTGACTTATATACTAGAAAGTAGAAACCACAACCCGATCGTATTAATTCCGCGCCTGGAAATTATTTGTACGAGCGCCAGTAAGCAGTTAACTCGACCAGGATGTAGTGTCGTCAAAAGCAGCAATGGAGGGTGGAATAATTCCTTAACAATTACTATGTACCTAGACGAATTCAAACTTATTTTTATGTGAGTCAAATATGTTGTTTACTATTATCAAATAGAACAATACAATACATATATTGTATCAAGGTGCGATCAAATAGTAGGTAGTTTGATAAGCAATGCATGTATTTGTATGCACTTCTAGTCTAATGGTAAGATATATTCACAGTGTATGTACGAACCGGGTCAACCAACTTCAATCTGACGAGCGGGAGCCATATAGCAGCTTCGCATAGTTATCATCAAAGGCTTGGTTACACAGCTGCGCGACGCGTTGAGCGCGCGATGTCACAAAGAGCACGCGCGCATCGAGCACACAACCCGCGCGCGTTCCATCCGCATCGCGCACTCAACCATGCATGGCCCCGAACGCACAACGCGTACCCAGAGGGCCAACCGCGAATGGCATTTGAAGTTTTCCCTCTCTGTCATACTTACGAGTTCGTACATAAGTGCAACAGAGAGGGAAAACTACGAATGCCGTTCGCGGTAGGCCCTCTGAGCTGTAACCACCAAATTCGGATATCTCCATCTCTATCGCACTTGCGTTACTCGAGTGACAGGGATGCATGTATACGAACTTCGATATTCGTGGTAACGCCGCTGGCTACGGACGGCGTTTTGAGTGCCCAGTGTGGGACGCGTCGCGCACTGTGTGATGACTGTGTGTCGGCCAAAACCTTAATTGGCCCGATGTGTAACATTGGCTAGCATGTTCCAAGTTGTCCCATAAGATACTGCGTACACATCGGGCCAATTAAGGTTTTGGCCGACACACAGTCATCACACATGATATGCGTACCTACTGCGTACATGTTGTCCCATATGATATGCGTACGGCGTACATGTACTAATATTAGGGTTTATTTTCCTATTATTATTATTACCTACGTAAGAATTATTTGGAGGATTATATCTTATGCCTAGGGCATATTCAGTTGTAAGTGAATTGTGCTTCCTTCATTGAAGATTCGCTGCGTTGACAGCAAAAGACATTGTATTTTGCAGTGTTTGATGTTTCGTTGAAACAATGTTTCAAAGTAGAAATGGACTTGCAAAATAATAAGCCCTAACAGAAGAATGGTATTTTAAGTATAGCTCAATGTTCAGTTATGGACTGGGTGGGTATGTTAACTGAATAAAACCAATATTATTTTATCACATTGTTTATTATTTTGTCAAGGTTTTTCATTTAAATATTTTTCATTTGAATTAACTGTTGTGTTGCTAATCTGATGATCCCATAGAAATCCTCTTGAATATGTGCTCTCCAAAATTTACACCTACCCCAAACAATAGCCGGAAAGTTTGGTGACGATATACCTTGAAATATTCTTGCTATACTGCGTCCATTAAAGCTACAATCTTTGTATGAGGCAATCAAAGCTCTTACGTCACCTATTACTCTTTCCGTATCTATCGGTCGTTCCTGGCATTGGATATCACTGGAAAAGTGCTCCTCCCTTTGGAAATAGTTACGTATCGTTGACTTTAGTTCGTTAGATTTCGATACGAGAATATCTTGGGCAATATCATTGTTTTCCAAAGAGTTACTTCCTAGTTTACTAAATGCTGCATGGCTTTCTTCTAACTGATATAACATAGCCTTTTCCTGGGTCATAACTAACTTGTGAAGGTCATCTAACATGCAGTCGAGCTCAGCTGGTGCGAGGTCACCTGGAGCTTTAATCCTAAATCCGAGGGTGTTGAACTCTATCTTCAATTGCGATCGTCGAGACGAAACGCCGTCCGTTATCCACTCCAGATTTTTCAAATGGTATTTTGTCATGCCACTCTCCCAGCCTATTGTGGCAGCTACTTCAATAACATCAAATTCCAAAACATTTATCTTTGTTATATCCGTTTGCTTTTTTGATTCCATCAAAACAGCCATTGCTAGAGGAGGACAAGTTTTTGCAGCTTCAATAATTTTTTGTGGTCCTCCATAAGACGAAATTTTACAGATGGTATAGGCATTGTTGAGAACTTTTATATATTTCTTTGGATGTAGCTCTATATAACATAGTAAAGTGGCAATATTCTCTGAAGGCAAGTCTAATTCTTCCACTGTGACATCAATGGGAATTCCAACTTCATGCCCTTTACACCTTTGCATGGAATGAGACAACTTTGATGTTGATTCTTCATTGCGTTTGGTACAGCCGCAAGGAATGAACACCTTTTGTACTAATTTCCTCACCGTTGATCTATCTATTGTGTTTGCATGGATATGTTTAAGCAACTCGTTCTTGTCACTGCTGCTACTGCTCATAAATACATGACAATAGGCAGTGTCTCCATCCCTACCAGCTCTGCCGACCTCTTGCACATAAGATTCAAAACTGCTTGGCATATTATAGTGTATAATGCATCTGATGTCAGACTTGTTTATTCCCATACCAAAAGCAACTGTTGCCACTATTATTCTTAATGTGCCATCCATGAACTGCTTTTGTATTTTTTTTCTCTGAGCTCCAGACATGCCAGCATGATATGCTTCAGATATATAAGACATTCTCTTTCGTTTTTTGTTTTTGGCTTCCATGCTAATTTTTCCTGGTTTTTGGAGGCATGATCTCAGCACTGCAGCCACTCTTTCACATTCATCTCGTCTGATACAATATACTATAATTGAATTAAAAGAACTTACACGGTCTGAAGTCAGGTATGAAACCAAAGCCCTATCTTTATCTTTCTCAAATGATACAGACAAATACAGATTGTCGGGGAGGGCAGGGTTCGTTATAACGCCAGTCAGTCCATCAGGAATGTCAATATGACTAATCACACTCTGTATTGTTGATTGACTTGCAGTTGCGGTTAAGCCAAGGATACATTTAACATTAAGCTTTTCTCGTAGCACCCTACAAATCATTAAATAACTTGGCCTGAAGTTGTGGCTCCATTGTGAAACGCAATGTGCTTCGTCAATACATGCAAATGCAATGGGTGGCAAAGATTTGAACAACCCTGCAAAACCATTTGAAGAGTCCCCTGAAATTAATGCTTCTGGTGATATAAGGAGAATATTTATCTCACCATCCTTCAAACATTGAACAATTTTTTGACGTTGAGTTGGTGGCTGATTAGTGTGCAAGCATCCTGCTTTCAGGAAATCTGGCATGCTCAATACCTGGTCTTCCATTAGAGAAACCAATGGTGATATCACTAAAGTGATGCATTTGTAGTGTTGGCTGTAAATATATGCTGGGAGCTGATAGCAGAGTGATTTTCCTCCACCTGTAGATAATATTAGTAATGTGGACATACCAGCCAGTATTCGCTTAATTGCATGTTCTTGTCCAGGTCGAAATGACTTATGTCCAAACAGAGCAAGTGCTTCATGTACATTACTTGAAGCTTCTTCATCAATATTGGAGTATATTGGCCTTATTTTTCCACTGTCATTTGAAGGTGTATCAGCAAGCAATTTCAAGAATGATTCTGGAATAGCACTAGCTTCAAATACTGAACTACTAAGTTGTTCAGGGAGTGATAGTTTATTAGTTTCTTTATTAACAATATTCTCTATATCCTCTAATGAGGGAATATTATTTTCATCATAGCTTTCCAATGGCAAAAGAGTCTCTCCTTTGTGAGCTGTGCAGTATCTCGCCATGTGGCCTGACTTACCACACTTAAAACATAACATTTTTCCTGCTTCTGGAAACTCCATGCCAGCATGTAGAGCTTTCTTATCTTTCCATTGCTGTTTCTTGTATTTAGAAAAATTTATACTCTTTTTACCTCTGACAAATACTTTTTTTTCTATATTAATTTTTACAAAATTCTCATTCAGTGTGCCATTTCTTATTTTATTTTCTAATTTTCCTACAGCACCAGGATCAGCGTCAAGGTTATCATGCCTAACAGAGTCTTCTACAGCTTTCAGAATATCACTGACATTAGAATGTCGTGGTTTAACATTCTCAATGCCAAAGGGAACATATTCTGCAATGTCTGGTGGTTGATGTTCTTTAGTGCTGTTATTTATATTTTTGGGCACCTTTTTTGCAACTCTCTTTTTTCTTTTATTTTTTGGGGGTTTATCTGGACTTTGACTTTTATCCAGGTCCATTTTGCTAGTTTTTGCTATATCATTTAGCGGTTGTTCCTTGGTCATGTTAATTGCCATTTCTAGTTTCCTCTTTTTAAGGGCTGGCTTCAATTTAGAAAAAGATATATCTTCCCCTTCAGATTCACTATTTTCTACAAAGTCCTCACCTTTGTCTTCATCAGTCTCAGCCATTATCTTCTCTTCTGTTCTCTGCTTGTCAACTGGTGCAACAATAGGCACATTAATGTTTCTTAAACCGAATGCTTTAAGATTTTCACCAGGTGTCATAGTCGCTATATCATGTAATGACAGTCCTGTTGCCCTTTCTAGCCAGCCCTGGTTTAGTTTTCTAACAGTTGAAGTTTTCATAATATCTGGAGTACCAAAAAATGTGGGCATTTCATTTTTATTCACGGTGTTGTTCTCAATGGCTGAACAGGTCCCATTAGGATTGTCAATGTGTGCAACTGTGGTAGACAAACTTTCAGTCTTCTCTGATTCATTATCATTCTCAATTTTGTTTTCAATCATTGACTGTGACCTGTGCAATGATAATTTCCTAGGATTTCTTAAGGAGAATTGCTTATTCTGAAACAGCTTTTTCGATAGCTTGTCTGTGAATGGGCTTAGTGGTTGAACATCCTTCAAAGGCTCTTTTTTAAATGATGGTACATTAGACAGCAACTTATTGAGTTCAGGCCCAGTTGGCAGGGTGGCAATTAGTTGCTCAGTTGGAGGGCTCAATGTTTCAAAGGCACTTTCGAAGTGGGACTGATCAGGAGATCCAAGAGGCTCATCATCATCAATACATATAGACAAAGAGTTTTCAAGTGCTGAGCTTTTCAATTGGAAATATTTCTTGTATGCATATTTTATTTTTGATGGGGCTTCTTTGATATCAAACTTGGAAGGTGTCCGAGAATGACTAGTTTTAAATTCGTTTTCCCAATTTTTTACAACCAATTTGTATTTGATATAGGCTTTGTTCTTTTTGATTGATTCAATGAGATCCATTTTTGATGTAACGATATAAACGTTACAATTCTAGGCAGAATGAAACTATAGAGCACATTGGTGATCGATTCTTAAGCCAGATTATGTGCCTTTTCAATAACAAAATAAAGTTGATTAATAACCTGTTGTCCGGTGTCCATGATTACATTTCACTTTTCAGTCTTCAATAAATCCATTCTAGTTCATATCATATTAACATGTTTTGTTATTCACTATTTGCCGTTGCGGAGATGTTTCTGCGCGTCACTGTTTAAACTCGAAAATTAGTAAAATGCAGTTTTATAAATATTTCACTCTTTTTGGCGCGCAATGATATTTGTCACTGTCAAGTCAACAACTGTCATCCAAAATATAAATGTGTAATGGGATCTACAGATTATATGATTTCACCACAATTTGTCAGTATAACATGTCGAAGTGAATTGGGTGTGTCGCACAGTGTAACAATCCGACCATATGTGCCTGCAATTTCTCAGTACAACTCGTTTGACAGTTGCCTCTGCAACATGCTTCTGACAAATCATGACATGTATAGAACCCATGAAAGAAAACATACTTCTAGCATGATATCGTTTATAGGAGATGCTCCACGGCCCGATTTTGTCGGCAGGTGTTGAGTGACCTTGATTTGGCAGGCCACCATGCTTCCAACACGTATCCACATGGGTCGAATCACGCGTCGGCTGGCATGCAGTCCAGCCGATATCGGCCCGTGTAGCGTCTCCTTATAAGCATTCGTCTCTTACTAGCAAGTTAGTAAGTGCGAGAGAGACGAATGCTTTACGTCCGACATAAATGTGATCATGGTAGCTAGGCAGACGCGTGCCTGCAAATATTTTTTTGACAAATTTTGAGTATTCCGCAATCATGTTTTATCATTATATATTGACGTGAAGCTGGCACAAATGTGTAAAGACGATTGCCAAAACTAATAAAAAAAAAATCGAAGGTCATGTATTTCCATCTCCATCGGATTTACGGCTTGGAGCGATAGAGATGGAGCTCTACGAACTTCTTTTTTTGTAACGCACCTTCGCAGACTTGTGGAGAATCAACCATTGTATTATTAGTTGATTATTAGAACGTAGTGGTTATATTTTCTTTGCATTATATTATAATAAATATTATGTACGATAAGGAGACGCTCCTCGGGCTGATTTTGTCGTACGGCCAAGCAAGGTCACAGAAAATCTAGTATGGAGTGACCTTGATTTGGTTGGAAGCCGTGCTAGTATCTTCTTAGTAGTCTGTGCACGTGCCCTTAGAGCATACATACGTCTAAGCACGTGGCGAGCCTGGCGAATCACGCTGCAGGACTCCATGCAGGACTGCCGATTTCGCTCGTGTAGCGCTCTAATTCTCGAGATTAGTCTTGTGTCTTAAGATTTTTTACGTCATACCTGGCCATAAAGTAGGAATTACCGCACGCTATGCGTGCGGAAAACCCCACTTCCTGGCCAGATAGAGACGTAAAATTTTGTACTCACCACGGGCGGTAATAAAGAAAGCCTCAGAGCGCATATTTATCGCCCTTGCCTTCGGCTCGGGCGTCAAATACCTGCGGTCTGAGACATTCTTTGTTTAACCGCCCTAGGTAAGTAATGTACTATTACGATGCCATTCGGACCAGTTTTTGGAGAGGAACAAATGTTTTTATGGGAGCAACTGGCAGCAGCCGAAACGATTCATACTAATTGACATAGAAGTATGACGCCACAGTTTGCTATTTTGTACTCTTCGTTTGCTCATCGTTGCATGAAAAATGCAGCGACCGACAAAAAAGTAAATTGCTGTTTCGGTTGCGAAATATTGCGTTTAAGGGTGAATTGCAAAAAAATTGTACATAGTTAAGAGCCTTAATCTAATCTACGCTTTAACATTTTTCCATTGTGTAACGGCAATTACCCATACATTTTATATGGGTAACTTTCGATTAACCCATTAATGCAAAATGCAATGTATGGTTAACTTTCCCCAAACGAGTACACTGGGCGTATGAGTTAAGGCCCTTAATTATGTAAAATTTTTTTGCAATCCACCCTTAAGTCCATAGTTGTCATACAATTTTGTTTCTATAAAAGAGCAAGGATTCTATTAGTAGCTTTAAATTTACTCTTGGACAATAAAAAAAATCATATTTTCTAAACTTTCAAGGTCCATATCGTTTTATGATTTTAATTATATTTATACTTTATTACAATAATTTGATGGTTTACTATCCATTTAGCAACACTACGTTATCAATTTATTGCAAGACTGCATAAAGTGTGATCAAACATGTCGAAAGTGAACTTTTCTCCTCTTTACCAGAGGCCCTACCTAGCACACCTAGGTTTTATGTCGGCGAAAATGTACTCAAACGTCACGTAAAACGCGACATAAAACGTAGTGTGCTAGGGCCTCAGTGCATCCCAAAGGAGCCCAAGAGAAAGGGGTCGGCTACTTCCGGATCCAGGAGGCTAAGGAGCTCAAGCCCCAGAACACTTGAGTCCTAACAAATTCTAACTTCTGTAGAGCCCCCCCAACCAAAATCCTGGATCCCCCACTGTCAGTTTTTTGCAGATGCCACTGCCATCTGACCTTCCAAACTAAAGGGGAATAAACTAGATCTTGTTGGGATTGGGCTTTGTTTAAGTGAGTGGGCATAGAAGTTCTCAAGTCGCCCGAAGGCCTCAAACACGGCTTTATAACTGCAGTCATTGGTTAGTAACCACCTTCTCATATATAATAAAATAAAATAAATAATAAATAATAATAATAATAGGCCTGCATTGAAAAGATAATGGTAAATGTCAAATGATATTAAGTACATAAGTTCCGAAAAAGTCATTGGTACGAGGCAGGATTCGAACCCACGAATTCTCGAATCTTGAACCACTTGTGTAGCCCCGCTTAAAAATTACCTTCTCTAACATTCGTGAAAGCTTTTGATGTTGGAGCGGTCTGGTTAATCTACGACCCAATAATTCGCGTCCATGTATCTTTCTATCTCTTTTACTGCGTGTGTTCTGAGTGGGAAGAGACAGATATAGTGGGCGCGGATTATTGGGTCGTACATTAACGGTACCCGCTTGAAACTAGTGTGGCGGCCCACTGTATAGAGTGTGTGCTTTTGACTTTCTTAAATAATAACGACGGTTCTTTTAGCTTTATTGGTTTAATAAAATACAGAATAAAACAACACTTATCCTTCATTGTAATTGACTTACGATGAATACATTATTAAAGTATTACAATGTAGGTATGTACTCTCATACCTACTACAGGCAAATGTTACTTTACTTGTTTCCCTTCCAAAATATAAGTATTAAACTTGGTTATTATATATTTTACAATGACTGGACAACACATAAAATTGGCATCAATAGAAATTATTACATTAGGTACACATATTTTTGAAACGAAATATTCTGCTACATTTAAAAACATCATAAAGATATAAGGTACATTAGGAAATAAATATATTATAGATAAACATTATCACCCCTCACTTATCTGTAGTGTTTTCTGTCTTCTTTCTGTTTTCGTATAAAAAGTTTCACTCAAACCTCTTACGGTTTCAGTCTAATATTACTATGTTATGGACTAATATTGAAAGTTCACTGAGCACTTTACACGGACAGAGACACGAAACTATTGTACTGTGCGATGTTACGCTTCAAGATGTCGGCACACAGCCCCAGCACGCGCTCGAACCTGCAACAGAAATGACAACACTGCATGAAGCTGGGTACTATCTACGACTGGTAATATAGGGTTGCACAGGACACTCATTTTATTATTACTCCAAAAGAAAGAAGGCAAAAAATATGCCTAATGACGAAATTCCTATTCAAATATCTCTATTTATACATTACGAAGATACAAGGGCATTTTTTATTTTTCTTGTACCTTGATGTTTTTGGCTTGTCCGGTGCCTTTGACACCCTACAAATACGAAACACGTTGAAAAATTGTACTTGTAGCTATTTTAAAACGTCAATAATATATCTAAAATGTAAATAAACCCAAAAAACCTATCATTTAGCATTAAATTTACCACATTTTCTTGGTTTTTCTGGCTGCCGACCCTCGATTTTTGCCTGTCCACCTGTGGAAAGCCTACTTCAAGTATCCATTCGAAGTATTAGGACTTGTATATTGTGCCTGGAAATACTTGTTTCTGATAGTGATAAACATGAATTTTCTTAAATTTATCTTGCTAAAGTATTTTTACATAATAAACTAAAATTAATCTTGTCCAGTGATTTTGGAAAAGTGGACATGTCCACATTCCGTTACGATGATTTTGTGGGAACGAGGTATTTTTATTACCTAATTATGTGTTTATTTAGATCTAGCATCACATATCGTTACGTAACATCATTCGTTTTGTTTACAAACTGTCAGTATATAGTGGCTAGAAATCGCGGGCGAACGGTGCGAGTGGTGGTCCGTTACAAGATTACGAAGGTTCCTATTATTTTTCTGTTAATGCGACTCAATTATCTTAATCTGTCATTATCATTGAACATGACTTCAGTAAAATACTATTACAATTGTTAAAAACTGTATAATAAACACGTGTTTTAATCTGCGAAGTACTCGTTCCGTTACGTCCATTCCGTTACTATTTGTATGGTAAAGTAGCCATCTTAAGTAATGGAAGGACGCCTATTCAAATAAAATGGTACACTTTGAAAAAAAAATGCCCACAACCGTTTTAATATTGCGTGATAGAGTGAGAAAACACTTGAGACTTTGAGACCCGTGACGTGACGTCGAATCGAGGTGTATTTCACTATTTTGAGTGCGGAGCCTCGTGAGATAATGACATTAATGACTTAATTGTACATTTGTTTCAAAAATTTTTTTACAACGTTCAATGTACTATTCAAATGAAGACAAATAAATTTTTCGGTTTAATGTTTCTCATTCATATTTTCTAACACAACTTCTGTCACGCAGTATTTTGGATACCATGTAAACTGATAAGTCCATGAGTTCCAAGATACAGAATCAGCCTCGTTTGGTATTTACCGGATATTGCTTTTCTATTATGTAATAGTGTCGTTTGTATAAAGGCTTTCAGGTGCTGAGTGCGCGACGCGTGCGGGGCGCGCGGTCACACTGAACACGCGCGCATCGTGCAGTCTGTGTGGCGTCGCTAACCTGCGCTCGGTCGCGTCGAGCGGATGTCCCGCGCTTGCGTCGCGCACTCTGTGTGGCCTAGCCTTACTAATGTTATATACGGTGTGGTGTGTACCTGGCACGGTCGAGCTTGACGCACTTGAGCGGGCCGGCGGCGCGCACGGTGGCGGCGCGCGGCCGGTCGAGCAGCAGCGCGATCTCGCCGAAGTAGTCCGACGGGCCGAGCCGCCCCACCTCCACCGCCGCACCCTCCGCCTGCCCGCTGCGCTGCTGGAGCACCACTGCTGTTCCTGTAGGTAGGGTGTGGTGTGTACCTGGCACGGTCGAGCTTGACGCACTTGAGCGGGCCGGCGGCGCGCACGGTGGCGGCGCGCGGCCGGTCGAGCAGCAGCGCGATCTCGCCGAAGTAGTCCGACGGGCCGAGCCGCCCCACCTCCACCGCCGCACCCTCCGCCTGCCCGCTGCGCTGCTGGAGCACCACTGCTGTTCCTGTAGGTAGGGTGTGGTGTGTACCTGGCACGGTCGAGCTTGACGCACTTGAGCGGGCCGGCGGCGCGCACGGTGGCGGCGCGCGGCCGGTCGAGCAGCAGCGCGATCTCGCCGAAGTAGTCCGACGGGCCGAGCCGCCCCACCTCCACCGCCGCACCCTCCGCCTGCCCGCTGCGCTGCTGGAGCACCACTGCTGTTCCTGTAGGTAGGGTGTGGTGTGTACCTGGCACGGTCGAGCTTGACGCACTTGAGCGGGCCGGCGGCGCGCACGGTGGCGGCGCGCGGCCGGTCGAGCAGCAGCGCGATCTCGCCGAAGTAGTCCGACGGGCCGAGCCGCCCCACCTCCACCGCCGCACCCTCCGCCTGCCCGCTGCGCTGCTGGAGCACCACTGCTGTTCCTGTAGGTAGGGTGTGGTGTGTACCTGGCACGGTCGAGCTTGACGCACTTGAGCGGGCCGGCGGCGCGCACGGTGGCGGCGCGCGGCCGGTCGAGCAGCAGCGCGATCTCGCCGAAGTAGTCCGACGGGCCGAGCCGCCCCACCTCCACCGCCGCACCCTCCGCCTGCCCGCTGCGCTGCTGGAGCACCACTGCTGTTCCTGTAGGTAGGGTGTGGTGTGTACCTGGCACGGTCGAGCTTGACGCACTTGAGCGGGCCGGCGGCGCGCACGGTGGCGGCGCGCGGCCGGTCGAGCAGCAGCGCGATCTCGCCGAAGTAGTCCGACGGGCCGAGCCGCCCCACCTCCACCGCCGCACCCTCCGCCTGCCCGCTGCGCTGCTGGAGCACCACTGCTGTTCCTGTAGGTAGGGTGTGGTGTGTACCTGGCACGGTCGAGCTTGACGCACTTGAGCGGGCCGGCGGCGCGCACGGTGGCGGCGCGCGGCCGGTCGAGCAGCAGCGCGATCTCGCCGAAGTAGTCCGACGGGCCGAGCCGCCCCACCTCCACCGCCGCACCCTCCGCCTGCCCGCTGCGCTGCTGGAGCACCACTGCTGTTCCTGTAGGTAGGGTGTGGTGTGTACCTGGCACGGTCGAGCTTGACGCACTTGAGCGGGCCGGCGGCGCGCACGGTGGCGGCGCGCGGCCGGTCGAGCAGCAGCGCGATCTCGCCGAAGTAGTCCGACGGGCCGAGCCGCCCCACCTCCACCGCCGCACCCTCCGCCTGCCCGCTGCGCTGCTGGAGCACCACTGCTGTTCCTGTAGGTAGGGTGTGGTGTGTACCTGGCACGGTCGAGCTTGACGCACTTGAGCGGGCCGGCGGCGCGCACGGTGGCGGCGCGCGGCCGGTCGAGCAGCAGCGCGATCTCGCCGAAGTAGTCCGACGGGCCGAGCCGCCCCACCTCCACCGCCGCACCCTCCGCCTGCCCGCTGCGCTGCTGGAGCACCACTGCTGTTCCTGTAGGTAGGGTGTGGTGTGTACCTGGCACGGTCGAGCTTGACGCACTTGAGCGGGCCGGCGGCGCGCACGGTGGCGGCGCGCGGCCGGTCGAGCAGCAGCGCGATCTCGCCGAAGTAGTCCGACGGGCCGAGCCGCCCCACCTCCACCGCCGCACCCTCCGCCTGCCCGCTGCGCTGCTGGAGCACCACTGCTGTTCCTGGGGTCAATCAATTCAAAGTCACATTATTCCATATTTATGCTCACCACATACAGGCTAAATTCCGCCGTCGAATTCCGCGAGGCTGATTATTCATCTCATACATATATACAGGATGTTCCCAGGAATTTCCGTTAACTTCGGCATATTGCAGAGTACATTCACAGAAACAAATTAGCATAATGATATATTGAGAAAACAAAATTTGTACGAATTCATTTAATGAAGCATTAACGGTTATTGTCTTATTGTACAAGGGTCTGGAAACACATGAAATAAAAAATATGTATGTAAAAAATATGTAATATAAAACGCACTCACTTTGTGCACTCACTCAATTTAAAAAGCTGCTTTGAAGTCACAGTTAAGAGCCATTTACACCGGTTAAATCTGCAAAACTGATAAAATTAAAAATTGAATATCTTGATAACAGTAAGAGTTAAGATACTACTGTCTTGGAGAAATTAACTTAATTTGATTTAAACTATGCCCTTGCAGTTAACGGAAATTGTCATGAACACGTTGTATAATAACTATAATAAGTATAATTACTTAAATACCTTCATTTAACAAAGGTCATAGATTTTAGTTTTATTAATTTCAGTATTTTACATTATTTGCGAGATAATTAAGTGGCTACCTTCAACTATAATATAAAAGTCGTCGCCGGGCTCGCCCTGTCGCACGATGGTCTCGCCGTCGGTGAACGACACGGGCTCCAGCGCGTCTGCGACCGTCAGTCGCTCCCATTTCTCTAAGCTTTCTGAAAGACAAAAAATACTAATAGGTGGCAAATGTCAATTAATTAGTGCCGTAGATCAGCGATATATAGTTTATTTATTAATCAAGTTACCTAGTATGGAGACGCGCGAAAGGAACTCGTCATACATTCTGCGCTTGCGGATGGTGGAGCCCATGAGGATGCGGCGGTACGAGTCGCGGTCGAGCCCCCACAGCTTGAGCGCGGTGCGCGCGCGGACCGTGGCGGCGCGCGGGGTGCCATAGATCAGCGCTAGTTCGCCGAAGCTGCCACCCTCGCCGATGCCCGTCACTGGCTCGCCATTCACCAACACCTGTTACAACGAAGATCTTTATATCTCCAAAATCACTATTCAGATAAAAACAAAAATTACATATTATAATTATTTTCATTATGGAGACGAATTCAATGTTCAACATTGTATGGTGTAGTTGAATAGATGGCCACATTGGTCAGCGTAGTCGAAGCCGCGTTTCAACGTTTTTCAACCTGTGAGTCACGTAGTCGGCGTCATTCCATTACTTAAGAGGGCTACTTTACCATACAAATAGTAACGGAATGGACGTAACGGAACGAATACTTCGCAGATTAAAACACGTGTGTAATATACTGTTTTTAACAATTGTAATAGTATTTTACTGAAATCATGGTTAATGATAATGACAGATTAAGATAGTTGAGTCGCATTAGCAGAAACATTATAGGAACCTTCGTAATCTCGTAACGTAACCAGGAAGTGTCCTGGTTACGTTACTGACAGTTTGTAAACAAAACGAATGATGTTACGTAACAGTATAAATAAATAAATAATAAATATTACCGGACAATCTTACACAAATCAACCTAGGCCCACGGTAAGCTCAATAAGGCTTGTGTTGTGGGTACTAGGCGATGATATATATATAATAGATGAATACATGTAGATACTTATATACATATTTAACATCCATAACTCAGGAACAAATATTCGTGATAAACACACAAATAAATGCCCTGACCGGGATTCGAACCCGGGACCTCCAGCTTCGTAGGCAGAGTCACTACCCACTGGGCTACGGAGGCCGTTAAAACGCGTGATGCTAGATGAAAATAAACACCTAATTTGGTAATAAAATACCTCGTTCCCACAAAATCATCGTAACGGAATGTGGACATGTCCACTTTTCCAAAATCACTGGACAAGATTAATTTTAGTTTCTTCTCTTCTCTTACTTAAGAGCTAGGCTCTTGTCGGTCTAGCTCAAAGTAGGCCCTCCATCTACTCCGATCCCACGTAATCTCTTTGACCTGACGATATGACCCAACATCAACTCTCTTTTTGAGTTGCTCCATGTAGTCTATTCTAGGTCTTCCTCTTCCTCGCCTCCCCTCTATCTTTCCTTCAATTATGTTAAGTACGAAGTTGTCATGTCGTAAGAGGTGCCCTATCATCTTCCCTCTTCTATTTTCTAAGTTCCTAACTAACTACCTGGTTTGCCCCACTCTATCAAGGTCCAAGTTTCACTTCCGTACAATGCTATGCTCTGGTGTGCATCTAGAGTCTGCGGTGATCAGGCTTCCTAAATATCTGAATGAGTTTACTTTTTCGACTGTGGATCCGTTTAATGAGATTGGTGTGAACGGTGGACTTTCTGTTTTAGATGCTATTACAATTTTGGTTTTATTGACATAAAATTAATTTTAGTTTATTATGTAAAAAATACTTTAGCGAGATAAATATAAGGTTGATTTAAGAAAATTCATGTTTTCCACTATCAGAAACAAGTATTTCTAGGCACAATATACAAGTCCTTATACTTCGAAGCGATACTTGAAGTTGGCTTTCCGCAGGTGGACGGGGAAAAATCGAGGGTCGGCAGCCAGACAAACCAAGAAAATGCGTGTGGTTAATTTAATGCTAAATGATAGGTTTTTTGGGTTTTTATACGATTTAGATATATTATTGACGTTTTAAAATCGCTACAAGTAGGTACAATTTTTCAACGTGTTTCGTATTTGTAGGGTGTCAAAGGCACTGGACACGCCAAAAACATCAAGGTACAAGAAAAATAAAAAATGCCCTTATATGTCGTATTTGTGTACAAAACTGTCTGCCGAATTTTGCGCGGGGATGAAGAAATAACACATGCAAATAATTACTCACAAATGCAAAAACTATCTGTTTATTTACACACGCACATTTTGAAAAAGAAAAACACATTCTCATATTGATGCACACAAACATATCACACATGTAAAGACTTCGTAGAAACATGGTTTACGAATACGTAAATGCCAGTGTGATCGGCTAAACCAGTAGGGCGAGGTTTGGGTCGTTAACTAAGGTCGATAATTCTATCGATATACTAGCCCCGATGCAGAAAAGTTCGTCCAGTAGGTAATTAACAACAATCACATTTATTTTGATATTTATTACATGCTTAGATCAAACGACTAAGTAATAGGAAAATAACAATATTAGTAATGTTTAATGTAGTTTATTTTCATTGATAAATAGAAACCCTAAAAGGTTTTTATTGTAAAAAAAATGTTCAATTCAAATTGTGGTCTCCTACTGCACTTCTTGACTCATACCTAGGCTCGAAGCAAAACCGTCAGCATATAGTTTTGCCGTGTCGCTTTCCCTAGTAATGGCCCTTTTTTCGCCTGTTGAATTCGTTACAGAAATAGTTTGAAAAAAAAACGCAAAATTTCTTCTGCTTAATTGTGTTAATGTGAAATATTTAAATAAATAATTTAACTACGTTATTACATAACTACTATTTAACGGTATTGAATTTTTATCGAAAACATTATTTCCTTACAAATGAGAGAACCTACAAGACTGCTCTGACTAGACGAAAAATATATGCATCAGGGCTAGTATGCAGAAACATATACAATTTTGGTACAAACTATTATGACCATCTTAATAGGATATTGAAACTCAATTGTATATTGAAATAATTGTTGCTTTCTAATTCGAATTGAAACTACATACGCGACACAAAAAATCCGCTGGCGGCGCAACGTTATCGTAATTCTCCCCAGTAACGCACACCACTACATTTCACGCACACTATCTCACTTTACTGTGACAGGTCACTGACCTAAGATATAATTTATTTTTAGTGACAAAGAATTTGAACCAATCACCAACCTCCTCAGAAAAACTAAAATTGTCAAAACTGTCAAAACATCTTGCTGGAAAATGACAGTGACTTATTTATATTTTCGTATTTTATTCTAAGTATGCTTCTTATAGACCGTAAACACATTCCAAATACGCCTATGTCTCATGACAACACCATCAAATGCATCGCAACAGGTCAAGAAAATTGTGCTGAGCCGCAGAATCAGAAGTTTATTGCAGCTAAAATTGGCCGAAAGTTTGAAATATCCTTCACTTTCGGTCAATTATAAGGGTAGGTATGTTTACGTCACGTGACAACAGTACGAGACAAGTGGCATCACTTAGCACTTTAATCGTAGAGAGAGTAAAACTTAGTCTGTCAGTCCTGAAATGGCTGGAAGTACTTGGCAGATGGTGTCAAAGGTGCCTGGCATTTTATCGTGTTGTCATGAGACGTAGGCGTATTGGGAGTGGGCTGACGGGTCTATTAGATATATTTCGGTGGGTGACATACAATTGAAAAGTCAATGCTACCTAGTACTCACGTTAGATTGACAACTCTATGCGGTTTTCACTAAGGTGCAAAATCGCATGAACATAATCAGAAGAACTTAAATTACAATTTGCTATGATTTTACCTTAGAATAATAACGCATAGAAGGATAGTTTCATACGGCCGACGCGCCAAGCGTGAGGCATAAAATGGATTCATGTAGTTGTGATCAATTCGTATTCACACGCGCCAATACGCACACAAACGCACCAATTTTGTTCCACCGATCGGCGTACTGGGCCATTTATAGCCGAGTTTAAGTGGCCTCACCGTTGCGCGTGAACTGCGTTTCTAGGCGTTATTATTCTAAGGATTTTACCAACTTCTACAAAAAATATCGATCTTCCAGAATACGTTTTAAGAGAATCCATGAATAATCAATCAAGTAATTTATTAGCATTCATGTTGTTACATAAAGGTGGTAGGTAGGTAGGATAGATAGGAGAATAATGAAAGTGATTTCAAAAAAATTACGTAGCGAGGAGATTCGCATGCCGCGAACAAAAGTTCCACTTATGACTTTAAAATAAACAATAGGACATAGTATTCTAAGGACATAGTTTAGAATGAACCTTGAAGAAGTGTGTGTCTTTTACAACCCAACTATCCGCGGTCTTATAAAATAATTGCTACATCACATCATCATCATCACCGCGTGTGGGCATAAATAAAACTGACCCATTATATTTTATGAATCTAGTCACATGCTATCTACATTTGACTACATTGACTGGAACAAAATCAGGGCTTTAAAAATCCCAATATCACGCAAACGGCTAAGTTGGAAAGTGGTTTTCAGAAACCCATAATATATTTGAACAAGCTATCCAAAGATGCCCCACATGGGCTTCTGTTCTGTTCTGTTCTGGTGACTCATCCAGCCAGCAGTTCTGCTGCAAGGACTCAGAGGTGCTGACTACAGGAGGGAGGAGGTGTTAGAGCAAAATAACGAAGAAGGCTCGCTTACCCCATCTAGTGTAGCATATGTGGCAGAAAGTTAGTGGGGTATGAGAACCTTAACCGAGCACCGACTTAACCGCAAATACTATAATGATGAGGGTAAGCGGGCTTGCATGTCCATTTTGAACCAACTTCCGCCGCCCGGCCGCAGGCAACAGCTTCCTGCCCGAGAAACCGGAGAGCCAAGTAGATAGGACGGGAGTGTAGGTGTGCAGTCAGGATGGTTGGAGAGACGGGAGTTGGAGCCGACCCGAATACAGGCATCGTTAAGCCAGCGTGGGGTAGATAGATACTATACTTGGTGTGTAATATAGATAATTCGTTTTTGACAGCTTGGTCCCTCCCCTTTTTTATATTTAACCCCCAGGTTCTGACATTGAACCTCTTCGCGCTTATCGCAATTGTTAATCAAGACACGATGAGTCTGTGTCCTCTTTTTCTTCGTTGTCATCTTCTTTCTTGTCTCAGAAGTCAACCAATGATGAATGTCCACCTCTTGATTCGCTGAGTTGGTGTATCATGCTGCTGTACATTGGTCGAGTCGAGTATCAAATTTATGTAACTGTGGCTGTAGACTTTTCCTTTCCTCAGTAGTTGGGGCTCGGCTGTGTGCGTGTCGTTGTGAAGTGCTTTCGTGAAGGTGCTTTCTAAGACTTGTTTTATTTAGACATATAGTTAGGTACCTTACTTCATACTTCACTAGGCAAGGTAATCAAATTTGGTTATTTTTAACCTTTATCACTGCTGCTAGCGCGGTTGTCATATGTAGATATGGAGTGAACGTTGACGATGTAACCCCGAGACATTAAACACTCATTACCAATTAGTTTTCAACACTCACTTCTCCGTTAAAATTTCCCACTCAAATCACTTCACTGTTTATTTAGTATCTGTATCTACATGCACACTTAAACACTGCACCCATAGTAAAATACACTGTTATTATCGTAGTTCATTAATCAATAGCAACACTCACTTCTGCACTAAAAACACGTTGACAATGCAATGTAACCCCGAGCGAGACACCAAAGCACTAACTTAACAATATTTAGACACGCGTATCAACTGCACAATAGTCAAAATACATTCCCTACTCGTTACCAAAACCAGCTTTCTCCGCTAAAACCTTCGTCTCAAATCCCTTCACCGGTTCATTAAGCTTCAGCACACCTGCACATGCTGCCATCTTAACGCACACCTAACAATTGCACTCATTATAAAATACACTTTTACTATAGTCGTTCATCAGTGAATAGGTAGCAACACTCACTTCTGCACCAAAATCAGATTACAGGTAGTAAGTAGGTGTACACGGCAATTACTTAGTCGGTTATCCTTAGGCAGGGCATCCACAACACCGCCTCATACGGCATTCCCAGAGCATTTAGGTAGTCTAGCTATTTATCGTCCAACAACCATGTGACCATACGCCCAGGGCGGGGGATCATATTAAATTTATGATCCATCTGCGAATGGCATTTAGTTCGTAAGGCAATATTGGACGGTTCACTTTCCTTTCATTTTCTTGTTTCAATTTCAGTCTTTTGAAATCTGCACAATTCATTCATTTTCAAGCTTGTCGGTCGTCGGCCGTTACGATCTTGTTTTATTGTGGGGTCCTTCGTGTACCGTGACTGCACGTGTGTTTTCTCCAAGTTTCTTGGTAGGCGCAAAGCAAAAAGTGACTAATTGTTTACTTTTTTCTTTTTGTTTTTGCGCTTCTTATCTCGGCGGGCGACAGTGCTACGGCCGTTCTGTATTTAATTTCAGCTAACGCCAGATGCGTGATTGTAAAAAAAGCATTGCCGACCCTCTATCCATTGTCCATAACTCAGTTGTTCAAAAGAGCATTTTATAATGGGAAGCTTGCGCTATGAGCTCTAAGGAAAAAACAATGATTGTATATTACCCGGTAGGTGAAAGCAATCACCCAAAATGGCTACGGTGTGACCAGATGTGAGAAGTGCGATATAATGCGCCAAATGGTAGGCACTTTATGCCTGCGAAGTTGTATCTATTAAATTTCAGGAATAATGGTGGCAATAGGAGGCATGGCGAGTAAATACATCTCAATTATGGGTACCTATCGTCAAGGTTGCGTGGGGCGCGCGTGTGCGCTCGCGCTTGCCAGTCAGCACCCAAGGGACCATATCGTGTATCAATAAGTACACGTTTAAAACTTTAAAGTACATATGTAATTTAAGCACCTTTAATCAGTAGCAGAAATCTAAAATAAAGGAGCCAATCGCGACACGCCGCCACACGCCAATAGTCCATAATCCTTAATTCCACAACAATAAATACTATAAATGCGAAAGTGCGTCTGTCCGTCCGTCTGTCCGTCCCACGCGGACGGAGTCGCGGGCAGAAGCTAGTAAGTAATAATCTAGAGGACCTAAACTAATCAAATGGATAATATACAATTTTAAACATAATAAATAAAATAATACATTTTCATTTTCATTTTCAAATCAAATACAAGTCTGCAATCCCCTGAAGCTGTGAAAATTCAAACAGTGAATCATTGTTACGAAGTTATAAGATAGATACAGTATTACAGTATACATATGTATTAGATATGGATTGAATTTTGCAGGGTGCCGTACTTCCCACACATACATAATATAGTCCACCCAAAGTACTTACCTATAGTATAGTATAACCAACATATGTTATAATGTCCTTGAGAATTCCATAACCTCAGAGTAAAGAAAATGAAACCATTACATGCCTTGTTTTATTATATACGAAAATAATACAAAGTTATTACGTTGTTTTATTTTCATTTAATACATCTAATCATCTTTATGTAAGTAGGTAGATTAAATCATATAATGACCAATCTAATTCGCAAATAAAATAGCTTTATTTTTAAGTTAATGACTAATGACAGTTATGATAGTTAACAAATTATACACATGTTTATGCCATACTGTAGGTGGTCTTCGTTTGATTTTCAGTTTCAAAAACATGAAGAAGTTGAATTGTGCTGGTAGCTAGCTTAGTATCTTGAAGCATCATGACGGCTGCCATATTAATACTATCCAAATATCATAAACCCTCCATGATGCATTCAAGAACCGCACATTATGGCCACCATAAAAATAGACTGTATTGTTAGAACAAATTTCTTATCTGTGAAAATGTTATTATTGCTAAATAATAACATCGATTTCGATGATATTATTACATTCAAATTTCGAACACCTCTGAAAAACAAAGTAATTTGATTTGACCTCTATTCTAATATCAGTCGAGATGACGTTTAGTTAGAAATGAATTGTCAATTTGCATAATTTGACGTGTGATGAAAATATTTTCATAAAGAGCGTAGCCGTGTTTTCATGGAAAATCGGCCCTTCCACCAAATTTTTACTGTATTTTTTTTATTAAGAGGCCTCATGGCAAGTATTATTTCCTGTGAGTTTCAGCTTCCTATATTTGTTATTTTCTGAAAAATGATTTTTTTTAACTTTTTACGAAAACAAAAAAAAACCCACACTGGCTTTGGTACAGTAGTCTATATGTAGAGACTCACGTATTATATAATATTTTATTTTTTCAAAAAAAATCTTGGATTAATGTAGGAAATAAAACTAAAGTATTTTTTTTCTGGCTTTCTAGAAAAGCGACACCAACAGTTCTTGGTTAGGTAATTGCTTATATAAAGATCTGCAATGTGTATTTTTTTCAAAATAATCCAGTTGGTACTTCATACTAGAAAATGGAAAATTAAAGGATAAGGTATACCCATACCAGATATTTTAGTCGCAAAAGAGATTATGCACATTGCAACCTCTTTATTGTTATAGGTACTGGCAGATTGCATTCTTAAGGGTATTTATTACGTAAGTCAATGTCAAACTGTAATGATTGCACGAATAGGATAGGACATAGCAGCAGCATAGCATTATAACAAAGATAGGAAGCTGAAGGAAATAATATTTGCCATGAGGGCTTTTAATAAAAAACATACAGTATACATTTGGTCGAAGGGCCGATTTTCCATGAAAACACGGCTACGCTCTTTAATATTTTAGCAATCTAAAAATACTAAAATTACTTGCAAATGGAATGTAATACCATCTTTTTCTAAGCTTGAAGTGGTTGAACGTTTATTACTTACATTTGTTGACAGCATATGCGAGAATTTTTATGATCAGTGTTCTCTTGCGAGGCGATTTTGTGAATGGCCATGAATCGATTGTGAAATTGGTTTTCTATGATTTTTTGCACATTTGTGCAAGGTTTTCATTTCGTTCTTTTTCGTTTCGTTCGACTTTAATCAGCAGCAGCACATACAATACTAAACTTGTTCTTTTCACCGCCAAATGTTATTGGGCTCTAAACTGTAAACTTTATGACAAATAACTGGTTCAGGTACCTCGACTTCCCCCGAGTGTATGATGTAAAAGTTGTCCCCCTCATCCCCCTGCCGTATGACAGTCTCGCCGGGCAGGAACTGCACGGGGAACATGGCGTCGAACATGTCCGCCCGCTCCGACTCGTCCAGGTGCGTGAACAGCACGTTGGACGCGATGGCGCGGGACAGGGCACCCATTGTTTTGTAGTCTTTTGGCACTACCTGAATAAAATAATTTAATTAATAACAATAACTAACTTCTGTTATTATAACTCAGTGTGTTAACAATAACGTTTTTTGTATGAGAGCCCCCTTAAAAAAATATTTTATTTTGTTTTTAGTATTTGTTGTTATAGCTACTATAACAACAAATACTAAAAACAAAATAAAGCAGAAGGAATAGCTGAAAATATTGACTCCCTCCCTTCCTGTGGGGTGCTGGCAATATAAATGCATGAAGTTATTTTTGAAAATGTTAGTGACAATGACATGGCGATCAGCCTGACTATGGCAGATAGACTTAGCTCTTGAGATATGTCTCTAAAACACGGAAATGTCTACTTAAAATATATAGTTTCAAATTGAATGGTTGTCCTTTTTTAGGGTTCCGTACTCAAAGAGTAAAACGGGACCCTATTACTAAGACTTCGCTATCCGTCCGTCCTGATTTCTGTATTTCTGTTGCCGCTACGGCAACTATATGGTAATCATGACAGACTGTAGATAAGATGACTCCTAGAGAAAATCGGCCACCTTAACGGCCCAAAAGTGACGAACCTTTTCATTCCGCGACTATACATTCAAACGATGGTTCCATGTTGTACCTTTGTGCGGTTCGAAAACAACAGGATGTAAGAGAAACAATCTGTCTCAGTATAAAGTTGGATCAACATTGTTTAATTTAACTTATACTGACAATTAAAATAGATGTCCATTCATGTATCCATTATAAAAAAAACCGTCCAAGTGCGAGTCGGACTCGCGCACGAAGGGTTCCGTACCATTATCTATAAAAAACTATTTAATTCTGTGTTTTTAGTATTTGTAGTTATAGCGGCAGCAGAAATACATCATCTGTGAAAATTTCAGCTGGAACTATCACGGTATCAGTGAGATACAGCCTAGTGACAGACAGACTTACGGACGGACGGACAGCGGAGTCTTAGTAATAGGGTCCCGTTTTACTCTTTGAGTACGGAACCCTAAAAAATATGACTGAATACAATGTACCTCCAATTTAATGTTCTAGACAATGGGATGGGATGTAAGCAGTAAATGTTTAGCCAACAATACGCACTACGTCAGAAGCCAATCATACGTCTTGATAAAACAAGTAATGGATACTAAACTTGTCATAAAAGAGCAAACAATGTGCTTGTTTCTTTGCGCAAAATCGTTTCAAGGAACTTTTTAACATAAGTTGCTAATGCAGTAATGCTTGTTGACTACCTATTTATTTATTTGATTTACCTATTTAATTAGATTTATTATTAACCAACATAGACTGGCTTAATTTAAAAGATGTCTACTCATCAATCAATATTAAAAGGTATTTTATGTAACTTTTTTTTACAATGAAATTATTGTGTGCAAACATAGGTACCTACTATGTACAATATGTGACGACTGCTTTAGCCTAGTTGGTAGTGACGCTGCCTACGAAGGTATGTTCCTGAGTCATGGATGTTTTCTATGTATTTAAGTATTTATTTATCTTTATAAGTATGTTTATCTTCGTCTAGTACCCATAGTACAAGCTTTGCTTAATTTGGGCCTAGGTTGATTTGTGTAAGATTGTCCGCAAATATATACTTATATTTATAATATATTTTGGCGCGTAGTTAATACGATTGTAAATTAGGAGACTTGAAATTTGAGATTTGAATAATTATAGGGTTAACAATGTATTTTATTTAAAATACAAGTTCGAACCAAATGGGATTCTGTGTGCTAACAGCACCAGTGTAGTGTGACATCATTTAAAGGTAGAAGAAGGAAAATTAATGGATGTACGTTACTGATCACATTCCATTATTCAATGCTCAAACAAATAATTATGTAACAAGGAAAAAAATTACAATATTAATCCACCCAATTCAAAACTCTGTTAGTTCTATTTTATTATAGTTTAAAGACAAATTTGTGTGTGCATGTGTATGGAGTCAACAAATATTCCTGTGTTATAGACTCCACTCCATCTTCACAGATAACTTGAAAGGACATTGAAACAATTCAGTAACAATAAACTCTAACCTTTTTAACGTAACTAGTAGCATCTTCTTCCGTGACGGGTTCCGCACTGATGCCCCCGCGGCGCCGGGGCGGTTGGCCCCCAGGGACGGGCAGTGGCGAGAGCTCACCATCTGCCTCACCTTCAGAAGCTGCCGCTGCCGCCGCTGCAGCTTTAACTTGTTCCTATAAATTAGTAAATTTACATTTTTGTTAAGTATTAGGAGTACAGGAAAATAGATGAATTACCAGCCTGATTGGTTGTTCTGTTACTAGATATAGTTTTCTTGATAGAAATCAAATCACAATTAACACAAATCAGTTTGGGCATACCTCACTTTAGAAAGTACACATCAATAAAGCTCTACATAGAGTCAGATGGAGTCACAGATAACCAGGTTATCTGTGGATGGAGTACAGCTTTATCAAATCTACCAGGTGGTGAACTATGAATTCAAAAACATAATACACTATGCAATAAATGGTCTACATCATTTTTAATTTAGTGAACCAATTTTTATACATACAGCCATGGCACACAGGTTTGAACTAATTAATAATAATTCCAATGTATTATGTGAGGTACATTTTCCTCAACTTCATCGACAACATAGAGCACAGTACATGATTCACATGTTTGGTTTGGCTTGTTGGTTTTCATGCAAGCCTCTAACTTAATTAACACATCTGCCTGCCAATATCATAACCATATCTCAACATCAAATTTAACTGTTAATCGAATTTAGATGCTTTTTACTCAATCATGCAGCTGAATAGATGAGATGAAAATAATCATCTCATCAGGTATATATTATATTATAACATGGTTTGAAACATATGTTATGTTTTATCCAAAAATCAACCCTCGAAAATTTATGTGAGGGTATGATTGCTCTCTAAAATTATGTTTTGCCATATGATTAAATAAATAATTGCGTGATCAATTGATCATGCGGACGAAGTCGCAATTATATGCTAGATAGAGATAATTTACAATACATTATCATGAAAGCCTCTTAAAAGATGTAAGATCTACTTAATGTAGATTAGAATTTATCATCATTTTTCTCTTTTATCCTAATCTTGTCATTCTTGTCTGACTATCTGACATTACCTGATAAGATAATCTAGAAATAAACAAACCACAAATGTATACAGTAGAAAAGATAAATACATTTACTTAGTTAATGCTATTTTTAAAACTGATTCGGTTAATAGTGACTACGGAAACAATTCCATTAATACAATTTTTCGAATATAGTCTCAAAAAGGTTAAAATTTCTAAATTTTGCTGAAATTTGAATCTTCTTTAAAAGTAAGTTTTAATAATGTCCTTGCTAAAAAGCCATATTCACTTACCCGCTCCAACTTTTGGAAATATTGCCTGAGAAATGTAACAGGATTTTCTGGTTTATTAACACAAAGCTGAACAATACAGTCTTTTAATAATAATTGGATGTTATGGCTTTGGATGTAAATTTCACATTCGTGTAAACAGTGTTCTTCCTCCATGTCTCAAATGCTCTATCCATTAAATATTATTAATACAGTAAAAAAAAAAATCTTAACATAGTAAACAGGATTGAATAATTATCGTAATGTTTTAAACACAACAAGGGTTATTCATTCTTCGATCGAAATTATGAAATTGATAAAAGTGAAAAGCAGAATTAGCAGAAGTGTCATTTTGGCTTTTGGCAGCAGCGGGCTATCCATAGAGTAGACATGGGGTCTACAGATTATATGATTTCACCACAATTTGTCAGTACAACATGTCGAAGTCAGAATTGGGTTTGTCGTACATATAACAATCCGACAGTGCATGCAAGACAGTTGGATCAGCAGCGCAACATGCCTCCAGGGGGGCTGCACACTAGGCTTTATGTCGCGTTTTACGTGACGTTTCAGTACATTTACGCCGACATAAAACCTAGTGTGCTAGCTGGGCAGAGGGCCTACCGCGAACGGCATTCGAAGTTTTCCCTCTCTGTCGCACTTATGTACGAACTCGTAAGTATGACAGAGAGGGGAAACTTCGAATGCCTTTCGCGGTAGGCCCTCAGACGATAGCAAATAGTCAGCTTCTGACAAATTGGGGTTGACAAATCATGACATGTATAGAACCCATTGGCGGCCTCTACACGGTGATTAAATACTGACAATCCACCCATATCACAATATGGATCACATGCATATTGACGTGTATCACAGGCCTGTCAATATACTGCAGAATTATCCGGAAATTTTGAAATCCGCCCACAGATAATAAAGAATTAAGAAACACGTCTTAACTCGATGTCCTTTACCAAAGATTTGAATTCAAATTACAACTCCAGATTGTAGAAGGCATCTTCGACGTTTATATTATTTATGTCGACGCGACAGGCAGTGTCACTGTCAGCGACTAAAATAAAAGGCTCACCCCACGTTCCGCTTGGTGGATGGTATGCGTGGTACGCAGCTATAAGATAGAACGAGATGAGAATATGAAAGAACCTGAATTACCGTCTGGCCACCCTTAATAATGTCGAGATAAATAATTTATTTTATTTTAGTCGCTGACAGTGACACTGCCTGTCGCGTCGACATAAATAAAATAAACGTCGAAGGTGCCTTCTACAATCTGGAGTTGTAATTTGAATTCAAAGCGTTTGGTTGAACAATATTACTAAGACATGTCTCTCAATTCTTTATTATCTGTGGGCGGATAATTTCCGGATAATTCTGCAGTATATTGACAGTCCTGTGATACACATCAATATGCATGTGATCCATATTGTGATATGGGTGGATTGTCAGTATTTAATCACAGTGTAGAGGCCGCCATTCCATTCGATATCGGTTAATGTACGGCCATCTAATGTACAGCCCAATAATACGCGTCCAATGTACGCGTATTATCGGGCCGTACATTATTGGGCCGTGCATTATCACCCTACCACCCTGAGCAAATTCAGTACGGGGGAAGCCACATTTGTCCGGGGTGATAATGTACTACCCAATAATTTGAGTAGACGCGTATTATCAGGCCGTACATTATTGGCTCCCTTCCGACGATAGCAATTAGTCGGATTCTGATAAATTGGGGCTGACAAATCATTACATGTATATACCCCATTCCATTCCGGTATCTAATCACAGATATTTAACTACATGCATACAAATAAACGAATCTCGAACAAACATAAAGATGGTGCACACGAATGTTCAGTTGAGAATTATAAAAAAATAACAATGCCATTAATTAAAAAAACTGCTGATGTAGGCCTCTCACAGACTGGTGCGGCCTGGCCGCGGCGGACAATAGCAAACTTGACATTAGCTGTCAAATTACTATGGTCCGCCACCGCAGGCCGCGCCAGTGTGATGCAGGCTTAATGATCAAATCTTATCAAATGCTTAACGAAAAAATGTGTAAATAGTCTATGGGTGGCTTTCGGGATTTGAATTGCTCATTGCTGTCGTTGTCGTTGCTGCATAGTTTAGTTTATCTGTGGCTACATCAAAAATGGAAGCTGCGGGCGCTGACGCCGGCGCTAAAAATCACTTGCAAAATGCTTTATCAGAGACAGAAATCGCGAATTTGCCTGCAGTTGTCGCGGATAAAATCAACACATACATTGACCAAAAGTTTGAAGAATACTTAACTTCGAAGGCTCTTCATGAAACCAGTAAAACACAAATAGGTGAGTACCCGGTGTGTTTTGTACCTTTTAGCCTTTTTACATGAACAACAATGACAAAATAAATTATAGAGTATCTGCTTTTACATCTACATTAGTAATTCATCTTCCAGGACCTATGAGTTCTAATATAATTCATTCGGAATATTTTCTGTGTAGGGTAGGGTTAACTTTTCACTTGTCTTTTTCTGGACTTAGTTCTACAACATAATATATAATTCAGTCTCGTACTCGCGTAGTAGTATATACTCGAAATTAAAGTTGTATTTATTTACTTCAGAGCATTAATCCCAATACAGACAAGTATTATCTGTTGACCGTCTTATATTTTAGTGTACCTACTTGTGTAATGTAATGTATAAATCTTTGATAACTACAACTTAGAAAAGTTGAAAAACCCCCGACATTTTCATTTCAAAGTTCAATATCTCAAAAACGGCTGAACCGATTTTGTAGAAATGTAGCTAAGAACCACATTCCACCACCAACCAAGAACCAGCTTTTGGATAAAAAAAACCGCATTAAAATCTGTCCATTCGTTTTGGAGCTACAATGCTACAGACACACACACACACACACACCAACAGACAGACATGTCAAACTTATAACACCCCTCTTTTTTCGTTGGGGGTTAAAAATGATATCCTTTCTAAAACTTACTTAGTCTCTGTTAGTTGCAAGTGCTACCTGAGGTTTTTATCGATTTTTGAATTACTTGTGCACTACAGATACTTTTGCACTAGACAAATACTTTTGCACTACAGATAGAATTATAAGGCAAACTATCGATTCTTCAATCTTTAATCTCCATTTTTGTCTACCATATTTTGAAAGAAATGAATAGTTATTTTTTTATGATTTTTTTAAACATTGTCTAAAAAAACATCTTTTTCGTATCAAGATTGCTGTGAAAGACGAAATCTACATATTTGGGTTTGTCTCTGATGTCTCTATAAAAGTGTCTAGGGTTTTGATTTTAAACTAATTAACACAAAAGTTATGACCGGTTTTTTGGTCTAAAATTCTCCAAATGTCTCGAAGACATTGATGTTTGAAGCAAACATGGGATACTATATTGCTTAAAGCTGTTGTTCTTAATATGATAAGCTACAAAAAACTAAGGGATTCAGATCGAAAATGGGAAAAAGACCTATTAGAAACAGTAGCAATGGACAGGCAAACATGAAAGAACATGCTAGACAAATACCTAGCAAGAATAGAAAACGGCGATTTGGAAGAGGCCTAGGTTTTTTAACCCCTCAAGCGTCCCAGTCACCACGTTGGCGACTAGAAAAATTTTTTGGTATTTTTTTCTATGGTCCGTTTGTGATTGGTTGACCTAGAAAAATACGTGAGCTATTCACAATTCTTCACTGACTCGAATTTGATCTCTTTAGTCCAATGAGAACTGAGAATTTCAAGTAAACAAATTCAAAACGTCATAGTGCACCGACCGCAAGTTACGGCTCCGCCATATTGCATTTTTCTAGCCGGTGAAAGTTATATCTAGTGTGAAAAAAATTTCGAAATCTTTTAAACGGTAGTTGATTATTCCATGTTTTATACACCAAATTACTGATAATTGAATACGTAATCCATTTCAATTATTTGTTTTAGCCGCACACCAAAATTATATAGTAATAAAACGTTGTAACTTTTAATCACGCAAGAAATCATAATGGCGATCACCGAATTTTGCTAAATTGAAAGCATTTATTATTTCCAATCATTCTGAGAAATAGATAACTTTGTTCCAAATGTAATCAGGAAACGATTTTTACTATTGGTTTTGCCTAAAAACCTACGAATTTGTAAAAATTCAATAATTTGTTCAACAAGTACTACTGTAAGTACTGTACCACGAACTGGTGTACCGTTGACAAAAAAGTTAACAAATTTTTGTTTTACTAATATATATTTTTTGTACACATTGTTCAAATGGTGAAAAAATAATGTCATCATGGCTATTATAGTCGTTTTTGGTTCGTTTGTGGAGTCCGGTCTGTTCATGCTTGCAAGGGCATAGTAACTACCTAAATACTAGTGTTATTATAATTATTTTGATGAGAGACATCATTCTGTTCTTGACACGTTTTATTGTTATTGACCCTGTACATCTCTGAGAATATTACATTAATGATCCTTTTTTTCTGTTTTAACGCTTAGAGACAGTATACATCTCTATAAGAACATTAGAATAATTATTAATTGTATTTGGATGCTCAGAGACATTATACATCTCTGGGGTACTAAATTAATATCATAAACTTATTGTTAATTCTGATACAGACCTTATATCGAATGTATTTGATAATACAGGGTGGAATTTCATAAACTGTACAAAATAAAAGGAGAAAAATTTCAGCCAATTTCATCGGTGAAACGGTGTTTTTTTTTTTTTTCTAGTCATTAGTTTTTTTTTTACAGAATTTTGAAAATTTTTGTAAAAACTCGGGTAATACACCTAATTCAGACGGTATAACTTTTGATCCAATGGTCCTAAAATGAAAATAAAAAATGCAGAGTATTACCAAGGGACAGGTTAATAATTCTTAATAACAATAGAAAACCAACTAGAAGAGAAAATCCGCAAAAAAAAATATTGTTTTTGAAAAATGGCTACAAAAATTACGAATTTTAAAAGAAAAACACAATTTTCTGAAAAAAACGCAGGTTTAGTTACCATTTTTTTTGCTTAGTATTAAACCTCACTTAATGCCGATTCTAAAACCGTTTTTAAACTGTCTCAGACTTTGAAAAATACCACGCTAATGGGTACGTAAATCAAACCATAATTTTATTAATTTTAATCCTCTTAAAATCCTTAATGACCGCTTGTTCCCAGGTAGTTGAAGGGTGTTTTTGGGTTGAAGGTGGAGATAACATGAGGGGTATAAAGGCATTGGGCAATAGGTCAACTATTCAGTCGCTCGCAAATCGCAATTGCTTGTCTTTGCTCGCCACTTCTTTGATTACTCCAGTACTTGTTCAGTTTGAATCATCATGCCCCGCTTACGAGAGTTTTCGCCGTTACAAATAGCCAACATGCACTATTATTATGGATTGTGCCATGGATCTGCAAGAGCTGCGTGTATCGCCTATTTGGAGCAGTATCCTAATGACGTTCCAAGACCTGCTGCTCGCCACTTTCAAGAAGTTCATCGCCGGTTGTGCAATATTGGCCTGGGATACGGTGGCCGAGATCGCCGAGAGCCAGGAAACATAATTGATGTTGCCATAGAAGAAGCAGTTCTCAGAGACTTGTACGCGGACCCAACCACGAGTCTAAGACGCTTGGCATTGAGGCACGGAATCTCAAAATTCTCTGTCTGGAAAATTTTGAAGAAGGAAGGACTGCATCGCATTTTTCAAAGTCTGAGACAGTTTAAAAACGGTTTTAGAATCGGCATTAAGTGAGGTTTAATACTAAGCAAAAAAAATTGTAACTAAATCTGCGTTTTTTTCAGAAAATTGTGTTTTTCTTTTAAAATTCGTAATTTTTGTAGCCATTTTTCAAAAACAATAATTTTTTTTGCGGATTTTCTTTTCTAGTTGGTTTTTTATTGTTATTAAGAATTATTAACCTGTCCCTTGGTAATACTCTGCATTTTTTATTTTCATTTTAGGACCATTGGATCAAAAGTTATACCGTCTGAATTAGGTGTATTACCCGAGTTTTTACAAAAAATTTCAAAATTCTGTAAAAAAAAAACTAATGACTAGAAAAAAAAAAAAAACACCGTTTCACCGATGAAATTGGCTGAAATTTTTCTCCTTTTATTTTGTACAGTTTATGAAATTCCACCCTGTATTTTACAATTTTGGATTTTTTTAGTTTTCATTTAGTGACATTTAGTTTGTTAACCATTTAGGTACTAATTGGTTAAAATCTGCAATTTTAAAATGATTATTGTATAAGATTATTAATATTTTATTGTAGAATACCATTTGACATGTAAAAATGCCCTTGTGGCCTATTTGCAGAATAAATAATTGATTTTGATTGATTTTGATTTCGTATTTTATTTAGTTAGGTACTTATTCATGAAACGTTGGTATATTTGAATAAATTAATTTCATTAAGTATTCGTAGTAGTTATAGTTAAAAGTGCAATCGACAAATATTTAATGTTTTTTTAAACTTGTTAGTTTTATCCGAGTTTTTATTGGTGAAAATACAGTGCTAACGAAACATTTTTTATGGAGTGAAGTTAGAAAAACAACCAATTTCACAATAATTTTTAATTGAACAGTTTTAAAGTACCTTTACGACTGAAAATAGGATAGGTAACTGGTGTGTTTAGTTTGAGACCATACTTTCCAAGCAAACCAAGTGTAATGATGCAAGTGATCAAGGCAATTAACAATAACAAAAGCAGAGCGGCTATTTACGACCTCAGAAGTTTCGGGGGAGAGATTTTGTTGACGTCCTTTGTAACCTGATAAGATAAACAATAATACCGATACTAAATCTATATCTATTATACAGGGTGTTTGGTACATCGTTTGTCAAATTAAAACGTCAGGTAGTTTGGGTCATTTGCTATCACTTCCAGCATTCAAAAAAAAATTGTGGCCTCGGGTTTTTTTTTTATTTAAAAAAAAATTGTAAAATTCTAAGGGTGTAGGTACCTTAAATATTAGGTCCTTACCTATGAAATTGGCGGTGTGTATGGAGAATTTTATGAAAACTGTGATTTTCATACATTGAATTTTGCAGATTATTCAGCAATGTCAAATTCAAAGCAAACTAAATTTTGGTAGGAATATAGAAAACTTTTAAGCTACTTTACACATATCTTCATTCGTTAAAAATAGTTCGCATCATAAAACTTTACGTAATTGAAACACTTTAACCGGCAGCACATGAAAAGGGCGGTTTTCAAGCTTTAATTTGAAATAAAAAATTCAAACCTATTATTTGTATTTAAAACCTTTGTTACATAGTCTAATAATGAAATTAAAAAATAATTTGGAAGTTGCAATAGAAATGAATAAATTACGTACAAAATAATATCTGTGAAAAAACCGCCAATTTCATAGGTAAGGACCTAATATTAAAAAAAACCCGTGGCCACAATTTTTTTTTTAATGCTAGAAGTGATAGCAAATGACCCAAACTACCTGACGTTTTAATTTGGCAAAAGATGGACCAAACAACCTGTATATATATAACTCAAGAACGGCTGGACCGATTTTTTTGATGTTTGATTTTATGGGTTTTATGGGGCAGAATAACGATTAAAACATGGAACATTTTACAAAAGAGAATTTTTGATTTCCTCATACATTTGGTATGACGATACGAAGTTCGCGGAGTCAGCTAGTATTAGATATTATAGTAAATTTCTTCTTCGAAATAGAGAATGGCTGTTGCGCTATAAAGAGTTATTGTAAAAAAAATATAGATATAAATGCCAGTGTATCCTTATTACCAATAAATGATGTCTATGTCTAAATTTGAGCCAACAAAGACTTTAAACAAAATAAAACTCAAAGTAGGTAAACATTTCAAGATTATTATTTTTACTAATGAGCTGAGAGAGAGACTAACGAAGTCTAACTTCTTTCGTCTTTGCTCCCACAATAGTCATTTATAAGTTGTTTTCTTCAATGCAAAATAAGAAGCATGTAAATTGCACTAAATGAATGGTCTCTGTACACTTACACTAGGTACTTTATTATGATCAAAAACATTATTTTGTAATAAGTATTTTCTTCTTTACTAACTTACCTATCTATACACTTATTCTTCCACGTTTTTATATTAATTTCATAACTATATTGACTTATTACATAAATACAATGAAAGATTAAAAAAAATATATCTCGAAAAATAAAGACTCAACTAAGACTGTGTTGCAGACCATACTCGGTGACGTCACAACGGTCAAACTCGCCACATGTTGTCAGTTGCCGCATCGGCCGACCCGGCCGTAACGGCGGCCAAAAGCCGTCCACGTTGTTTTTGAGAAAAAACAATTAATTTAGAAAGTAATTATGTATTTTGTGATAGTACAAATATGTAAAATCAATGCGGAAACGCACTAGCTACAAATAAATTTATGTGAAAAGTTGTGGGTGGCTATATATTTAGTGCAATTTGTGTGTGAAATGTGAGTAGTGAACAGAAAAAACAAAAGATTTGGAAAGAGATTTATATAATCTGCATGATATATAAGAAAAACTATTAAGTTTTACAAAATGAAACGAAACATTCATCTACCTTTTCAATGATATGTAACTCATGATATATAATTATGCTTAAGGTAGGTACAATTCTGATTTTCTGTGAGAAACCGGGTTTTTTTTGTTTGTATGGGGACACTACCGGCCATTTCACTGCTGAGGGGCCGGACGCGTGACGGGTTAAAAAACCAGACAAGCATTATTTATACTATTAATGTATTTTTAACTTGAAATGTGTAAACGTCCGTTATTCCATCAAGCCTCCTTCAGAGGTGCAGGGCTATATCTAGATGCGAGCTGAGGAGGAGTGGGAAGTTTTAGGTAGTAGTTTAGTAACAAACACAGAGTAAGTATGCCCAAATTCAGCTGGTTACCAAAGATTTCCCATCTATCTAATAGAAAATCATTCTCAAAAACCTAGCATTATTTTGTGGCACACATAGATTTACACCATAAAAAATGTTATGGGACTTCTGCTGAACCATAGCCTTCTTAGGTAATAGCCGTGTCTCTATACCGGATGCATTCTCGGCCGCATGCCTTGGGCGAGGAGTGGCTCGCAGAGACACGTCTACGCTGAGCGCGCACGATGCACGTCTACACTGTAGTCCAGAAGGGCAATCACGTAACGTTCGTAACGCGCGTTAGGACAATTTAACTGTCATTTTTCCATATAAAAAGTGACACTTAGACCTACCTGACGCGCGTACAATGCGTTACGTGATCGACCTGCAGGCACTGACAACTTGTATGGAAAAAATGACAAAGGGTCTAGCAGGCTAAGCTAACAAGAGTGGCCCCCCCGCAAGGGATTTGGTTGTAATTTGAGGTGCAGTACTGGCAGGACCTAAGAACACTGTATGCGTAATATCAGCCTTCAATCTTCTTTTGTTTCAGACTTATTCACGAAAATGTCAAAAAGTAACCAAATAAATTCAGAATTAAGGATCATAAAATGGGGTTCATAATGCATATTTTTACAGACATTCATATCCTTGAACTTGGATGAAAAAAAATATAGTTTTTTTTTCGCTTCATTTTTTTGCCACTTCTTGCGGAGACACAACTATCAAAAAAATTACTTAACGAGCCACAATTGTCACCTACGTATACATTTATACGTTAAGTAATTTTTTTGATAGTTGTGTCTCCGCAAGAAGTGGCAAAAAAATGAAGCGAAAAAAAAACTATATAAAAACATTTTGAAAAATCATAATACGTCATGTCAAAAAAAATTACATTTACGACCGTATGTTTACTCTACCATATCATATCAATACTATCATCAATACCATATCATATCAATATCAATGTCAATCGTCGAGCAAAACAAAGAGGCACGGCTGTACTATACTTTTCTCGAAGCTATTCATTCCATTTTCAACATCCTGTAATTTCGTGCTGACTAAAGCCAGAACCCTGAATTTTCAGTAACATATAGGGCATTAAGTTAGTTTAAGTTAATTACAATAAGTTAGACTCTTGCTCAATTACCTCATTTCGATTTGTTATTTTAGTAGCTAGTATTTTGTGCTTGGTTGTTATAGAAATGTAAATTTAATATTATTTTCTTAGAACTATGCTAATTATGTGTATAACAATTTACATTTTGTTACCTTGCCTGAATAAATAAATAAAATAAAAAAAAATATGGCTCACATATATTCTCAATAACATTTAATTTGAACTTTTAGTTTAGGAACAATTGCCCGTCAAAAATCCTTAGTTTTGTCACTGACATACTCACTGACTCACTTATAATGATCATCGTAATTCTAAGGTACTTTTAGCAGACCTACAATCTCCAAACTTTTAACATAATTAGTTTTTAGCCTATCCATTCATAAAAAACCTAAAAGTATTGCAGTATCTGTCACGATTCAGAGATATACACACTGCATAAGTTATTTGCGGTTGGTAAAATAACATTTCCATACAAAGTTGATAATCTACAAAAAGAAATGAGGTCCCATAAAAACATTCCATGTAAAAAATAGGCCAAGTCTCGGAACTCTTCCACAGTAAAAAATGGTGAGATATTTCGTAGAGCCAAGTCAGGCATTCGTATTGATCTTTATTTGCTTGCTAAATGAAGTTTTGTGACTTGGCAATCACACTTACATACTTTAAGGTATGCAACAATTTGTTAATGCAGTAAAGTTGTGTGATTCCCAAGTTGCAGAATTTTATTTAGCAAGCAAATAAAAATTAATAAGTATGCCTGACTTTTTACCGTGGAAGAGTTCCGAGACTTGGCCTATTTTTTACATAAATAAATAAATATTTGCGGACAATCTTACACAAATCAACCTGGAATGTTTTTTGTGGGATTATTTCATAATGAACGAAAGAGGATGTTATACCTACTACAAACTGATTTGCCACTACTACTCTATTGATATGATATGATATATAGTAAACATACGTTCGTAAATGTTTTTTTTGACATGACGCACCATGATTTTTCAAAATGTTTTTAAATGTATACGTAGTTGACAACTGTGGCTTATTAAGTAATTTTTTTGATAGTTGTGTCTCCGCGAGAAGTGGCAAAAAAATTAAGCGAAAAAAAAAAACTATTTGTTTTTTGAACGAAGTTCAAGGATATGAATGTCTGTAAAAATATGCATTATGAACCCCATTGTATGCTCCTTAATTCTGAATTTATTTGGTTACTCTCGCTTGCTTGGTTTAGCTAAAATAACAGTTTAAGAATAGGCTTGTTGCGTGGTGTTAAAATTAATAACGTCGTGTTGCTAAATGGATAGTAAACCATCAAATGATTGTAATAAAGTAAAAAATTACAAAATATAATTCAAATCATAAAAAGATAAACCTTAAAGATTTAGAAAAAAAAGTTTTTTTATTTATTGTCCAAGAGTAAATTTAAAGGTACCAATAGAATCCTTACGCTTTTATAGAAACAAAGATGACTATGGACCTAAACGCAGTATTTCGCGACCGAAACAGCAATTTAGTTCATTCTCCATGCAACGGTTAGTACAAATTGCACGGTGTGACGTCATACTTTAAAGCCAATCAGTATGAAGCGTTTCGGCTGCTGTCAGGGAGGTCTGTCTTTAACTCGATTTTTTGGGTATTAATGTCCTTTAAATGTAGTTGCTTCCCTACAAACATTTGTTCATCTACAGAAACTGGTTCGAATGGCATTGTAAACAAATTTAAGGTCACAAGCCCATTACCTTGATTTTTTGACATTTTCGTGAATAAGTGAAACAAAAGAAGATCGAAGGCTGATATTACGCATACAGTGACAGCATTCTTAGGTCCTGCCACTACTGCACCTCAAATTACAACCAAATCCCTTGCGGGGGCCACTCTTGTTAGCTTAGCCTGCTAGACCCTTTGGAAATAATTTATAATAGCTGATTTTTTCTATGTAATGGAGATATTATCAATTAAGGCTCGACAGTCAACAGGGGCAGCGTTTTCAAGTTTTTTAAAACAATCTCAGACGTAGAAAATAGGGTTTAAAAATCTAAAAAAAAGATATGTATTACTTAAAGATCTAATCTAGTCAAAATCGCATTCAGTTACGCGATCTAATGAACTTCACTCGATAGAAAAAAATCCCAAAGTTACCTCTTTTTGTAAAGTTTATTCAATACTATGACTAAACTATAGATATTTTAAATTAAATTTTTATACTCAAATAAAGTTATTAAATATTTATAGACAAATTCGCAGAGTTTGAGTAGATAAAATGATTATCTTAATTACTATGTTTAAATACCTACAAAATGCGCGAGCGCGGAGGCTCGGCAGGGCCGATCAGTCGCGCGCTGGCGCTTACGGACGACGGACCTGTGTCAGTTTTATCCGCGACAGTTTCGTGCCCCAAAAAAACAGTTCTTGACGATTTTTTATAATTGTTGAGTTATTTATCATGGGCATTAAACAACGCAAACGAAAAAAGTCGTGCAAAGCCATAAAAACAATGCACTCCAAAGATATGTGACGAAGTAAGTAAATATTTATATAATTTTGTTTACAACGTATCGAAATAAGTTAAGTTAGATTTCATTTTATTTCCATCTCTGATTGGTAGATAATTTATAGAATTGATATGCCTAAAATTACGCATAGTGCCATAGTATAAAAATATCAGTATAACAAATAATGATCGCTACGATTTTTGATAATCCATATTTTGTCTATATCGGTACCTCTGCCTGTCGTTTGCAAACGTAAAGTAACTATGTAAGTACAGTCAATGGAAAAACATACGTCTGATTCTGAAGCTGAGAAACGAACGAACATTGAGTTCCTTTATAATGACATATTATTATCCCATAGACATGCCTTTGGTGATCACAGCCAGTGCAAAATCTATTTTTGCAAAAAGACAAACGAAAAAGATAGCAGTGATCACGATTTTCTCACAAGTAGTCTTTGGTCTAAAATTTGCCAAATTTTGTCGAACGTCGCCTCTCACGCACCGAGTCTAGTTCATAATGTTGAAAGTAATAAAGTCAAAATTTTCAGTAGTAAAATTGCAAAACTGGTTGGCGGAAAACGCATAAACTTTAGTTCACGAGGTGCATATGAAAGTAGATGCAAAGGTGCAGCGATATCGCACAACACACGTGCGTTGCTGTCTCAGACTTATAAACATGCTACAGGTATGAGTCCTCGAAGAAGGGTCAAACTTCTAGAAGGAAGAAGAATGAAAAGAAGTACATTATATAAAAAATGCATTCGAAAAAAAAACAGATTCCTAGTTTGCAAAGGGGAAGATTTAAATTACGGCGAAAATTGTGCCAGAGAAGATTTAAGTAATGAAATGATGGAAAAAGAAAAGAGCACATTCCTCAAAAATCTTCAAAAAAGTAAAATAGAAAGAGAAAAAAATTAAAAAGCAACAATACTGCAGAGCGCATAAAGTGAATGGCTAGAGTTAAGAAGAAAACTATTAACTGCCTCCAATTTTGGCCGTGTAATCAACAGGCGTCCAGATATCAGTTGTCACAATCTTGTGAAAGATCTTTTATATAAAGATTGTATTAAACATGTTAAATCGATCAAACATGGAGTTGACTACGAAAACATTGCTATTGAGCAATTAGAAAAACAGGAAGGGATCAAAATAGACCGATGCGGTTTGTTTGTCGATGAAAATTTGCCCTATTTAGGTGCTAGTCCCGACGGGATTTATGAAGAAAAAGGAATGATAGTTGAAATTAAATGTCCCATTTCGGCCCATGAATTAAGTTTTGAAGAGGCGGTAAATAAAAAGAAAATACCGTTCTTTAGAAAAAATAAGTTTGGTGATATCAGCATAAATACGAACCACAACTGGTATTATCAAATACAAGGTCAACTACACATTACGAAAAAATCAAAATGCCTTTTTGGTTTGTGGCTTGGAGCTAAAAATTCAGTAAAAACAGAATTAATACACAAGGACGATACATTCTGGATGGAGAAAATGGAAAAAAAACTTACAAGATTTTATTTAGATTGAATTTTGCCAGAATTAGTTGATCCTAGATATCCTAGAAAAATGGCTATCAGAGATCCTGATTACATACAAGAAGCGATGAAAAACAAAACAAATGCAGACACATAAAAAAAAAGAAAGTAGCTGAACAGAAAAATGAAGCAACGAGTGTTACGACTGGCATTGATGACGTTCCGATAAGCGATATCAAAGAACAGAAGGATCAGAAAGACGAAGAGAAAGACAAACCCACAAAAACCGTGAAAAAAAAAAACTATCATGAATAGACAAAGAAAAATTAAGAAGGGAACTGCGAAGAAACATGAAGAAACGAATGTCCCGACTGGCTTTGATGACGTCCCATTAAACGATACCGAAGAAGAGAATGAACAGGAAGACGAAGAAAATCTCAACAGTGCAAAATCAATAAAGAGAAAAAGCTTAGAAAATTGGAATAATGACGAAGTGGTCAAAAAACCCAGAGACATATTGAAAGTCAGACAGTTGAAATTCGATGAATTTTAATTGTATATGTAGATAGAGGTAACCTACTATCAATAAACAAGTAATTCTTATAATACATTTGTATTATTTATTATTATTATTATTTATTTACTACCTTTGCCAAGCATTGGGACACAGTATGTTATAATAAAAAAAAATCTTGCTGATTAGGTATAATAAAATCCTAGACACCAAAAAAATACGGTGATCACGAGGAAACCAAAAGATTTTAACCTAGCTTTTCAGAGGCCAAAAGACGGAAAAAATGTAATATGAGTTTAGGTCAATTAAGCAAAAAAAAAAATTTTTTGTTTTGTTTTTTCGATGTTTGGAATGTATTTGTACATAAAAAGTAAATGTTATTGGTAAATATGTCACTTAAAATTGATTTTTCCTTTTTTTTCGTAAAACCTAGTTTTTACAAAGTGTTACTTGTCAATTTTTGACATTTATCAATAAGGATAGATATTTAGACTACGTCCCATAGTGGCAACATCGCCATTAAACATGCGTTTTGCACTATGTAAAAGTAAAAACTTTGATGATGATCTTGTTTTTATTGATATTAACTCTGAAACTAGGCGAATTACAAAAAAGTTTATACGACATTTTTTACTTCAAATATGGTCAGGAATACGCTGTTAAAATTATTATCATTCCTCCCGAGCACCGTGTATAGAAACAATAATTATCCATTCCTTTTTTTAGGGTTCCGACTTCCGATCCAAAATGGTAAAAATTATACTACAGAAATATTTAGCGGTTAAGAAAGACGCCTACGCCTACGTTCAAAATCTAATTCATATAACTCCAATTAAAACGCCTGTGCCGTGCGGACCGGGCAGAACGATACTATAAGGGTTTTTGACATTTTGGATACGGAACCCTAAAAACCAGAGTAAAGACAAAAAAATATCATCACACAGTTGGAGGCTGGAGCAACGCGTTCTTATATTTAAGTATGTGCAATCGGATGGTTTGCTGTGTAAAAAAAAAAAAAAAAAATTAAAATTTGAACTGTTTATTTCAATTGATAGACAACAAAAATTATTCAGGTACAACTTAACCCAATCTTAAATTATAAAGATTATTAGCTAAGTTTAGTTCGTTATATATCATATCATTGACATTTTAATTAAAATTAAAATTATTGTTAGTAAGTTTTTGTTAGTTGTTGTTTGTGTAGAACAATATATATTTTCAAAAGTAGTATAGTGGGGACATTATTTTTAAACTTAATCAATTATGACAAATATCACGTTATGACAACGATAATCATGCGACCCGTTCACCCTTGCATTGGTAACGATGCGCGATGACGCGTCTGTAATCTTAGCTATACTTACTCTATGTAACGCATATTCCATGTTGCACGACAGTTCCGCGCTCACGTATTTGCAGCGGGTTGCGCGGGGAGAGGCTAGAGGCTCCGCCCAAACGCTCAAGGACGTTAGCGGGTGTATAAGCCTTAAATAGTTACCTAGCGACAAAATCCAACAAAATTTCAGACATCAAAAAATATATAATTTAACTAGCTTCGTACCTTCTGAAAAGTCAGAAAAATAAATAAATAAATAAAAATATTTGCGGACAATCTTACACAAATCAACCTAGTCCCAAACTAAGCAAAGCTTGTACTATGGGTACTAGGCGACGATATAGATACTTATATAGAGAAATAAATACTTAAATAGATAGAAAACATCCATGACTCAGGAACAAATATTCGTGCTCATCACACAAATAAATGCCCTTGCCGGGATTCGAACCCAGGACCTCTTGCTTCGTTAGGCATGTTAACTACCAACTAGGCTAAAGCGGTCGTCAAAAAATCAGTGAATGTTAAAATATATAGAACACGAGCTATTATACTATGGCACTATGCGTAATTTTAGGCATATCAATTCTATAAATTATCTACCAATCAGAGATGGAAATAAAATGAAATCTAACTTAACTTATTTCGATACGTTGTAAACAAAATTATATAAATATTTACTTACTTCGTCACATATCTTTGGAGTGCATTGTTTTTATGGCTTTGCACGACTTTTTTCGTTTGCGTTGTTTATTGCCCATGATAAATAACTCAACAATTATAAAAAATCGTCAAGAACTGTTTTTTTGGGGCACGAAACTGTCGCGGATAAAACTGACACAGGTCCGTCGTCCGTAAGCGCCAGCGCGCGACTGATCGGCCCTGCCGAGCCTCCGCGCTCGCGCATTTTGTAGGTATTTAAACATAGTAATTAAGATAATCATTTTATCTACTCAAACTCTGCGAATTTGTCTATAAATATTTAATAACTTTATTTGAGTATAAAAATTTAATTTAAAATATCTATAGTTTAGTCATAGTATTGAATAAACTTTACAAAAAGAGGTAACTTTGGGATTTTTTTCTATCGAGTGAAGTTCATTAGATCGCGTAACTGAATGCGATTTTGACTAGATTAGATCTTTAAGTAATACATATCTTTTTTTTAGATTTTTAAACCCTATTTTCTACGTCTGAGATTGTTTTAAAAAACTTGAAAACGCTGCCCCTGTTGACTGTTGAGCCTTAATTGATAATATCTCCATTACATAGAAAAAATCAGCTATATAGTTTATATAATGTTTTTTAATTATTACGACCTCAGCTATATGCTGGTAAAGTTATATGGGTTCCTCGCGAGCACCCTGTATATGTAATTCCTAATTGATATTTAGGTAAGCCTTTTAATATTATTAGGTGATTCAATTTAGGTGACAGATCTACTATTCTAGGAACAAATATAATTTATTAGGTCACTGAAAATGCATTTATTAGGTAATTGGTAAAATCCCAAAAAGTTAACGGGTAACTGAAAAAAAACTACTAAATAAATTTTCTGTGGAATTTAACATTTATTATTTTTTTGTTACAGGTGACAAAATATCTGAATTGGAAGCTGCAATTTCTGAGTTGACCGTGAAGTACGAAGATGCTGCAAAGAAATTGCTGGTTGCCGATGAAGCTGTTGCAGAACTGGAGAAGCAAGTGGCAACTTTGAATGCAGAACAAGACAAGGCGCGGGATAAAATTGGCCGTTTAGAAAATGAAGCCATTTCACTTAAAAGTGCGCGAGATGCTGCTGTGGATGAAAGAAATGACCTCACTCGTATACTGGAAAGGCGAGATACTGAAATAGAACGATTAACAGCTAATGAAGCGGCACTTTCGCAACAACTGCGTGCAGCCATTGATTCTAAATGTGAAGCTCTGGCCCTAAATGATGAGATCCAGAGTAAAGAACTATCTCTCCAATATCGTGAAAAACGAATAGAACAGGAAAGAACTCTCTTAAACTCGCAAATTTCTGGATTGACTGAAGAAGTTAATAGACTCACTTCAGAACTACAGACCGTAAGACTGAATGGTACCAGCCGACTCGTAAACATTGAGACTCAATTAGCTGAAAAAACTGAGGAATTGAATGCCGCCAATGAAACTATTGCTCAGTTAAATGAAGTCAAAAAGAATTTGAATACCCGTGCTGAAAATATTAGCCAGCGCCTAATGGAACAAAGAGAAACTGAAAATAAAATGACTGACAATTATAAAAAAGAATTGGATGCCAAAACAAAACTGGCCGATTTATTCAAAACTATGCATGACGATGCTGAGGCAAAAACTATGGAGCTAACGGAAGGTATTTCAGAATTGCAAAAACTGTTAAATGAAGCCACCGAAAAATATGGTGAATTAGAAACGAAATATAAGCAAGCTGAATTAGATCATGAGGAGCTCATGGAGAAAAGGAATGAAATCATTTCCTCCCTAAAGAATGAGTTAGAACACGCCAATGACCTTTTAAAGGCTGCTAATGCACACAATCTTGACATGGCTTTGAGTGATTTGGCTCCATCAGCAGCTACAGCTAGTAAACTTCTGAAATCAGGAATGTCCCTAACCCAAATTTACTCACAGCTTGTAAAAGCCACCGATGAGCTTGGACAAGAAAAAGAAGAAAATAGACGTCTTAACATAACCATCAATACCATTGTTCAAGAATTAGAAGAAAAGGCCCCTATGCTCCAAAAACAGAAAATAGAATATGAAGAAGCAATTGAGAGTAATACAGCTTTGTCTCAACAAATAGATTCATTGATGATTGAATGCAACAGATTAAGAGATGACTACAATGAGTCATCTAAAATCGCTAACCACTATAGTCGCGAAAACACTAGACTCAAGGGAGAGCTTGCAGATTTGGGAAGACAGGTATGCTTCTTGTTGAAGGAAATTGAACACAGCCGGGGAGGCTTGCTTCCTAATGGTGATCATGATGCATCCAACACTGCCTCCAACGCAACTAATTCCTCTGATCTAAGCTCATCAAGGATAATATCAAAAACGCTGGTAACTTTTAGTGATATACAGGAGTTACAAGCAAACAATCAAAAGCTGTTGCGCATGGTTCGTGATTTGACTGATAAGCAAGAAGAATTTGAGCGCCATAAAGAACAATTTGAGACAGGAGAAATGGAAAATAAGATAGATTCATTGAAGAACAGAGTCCTTGAACTTACTGAAGCTCAAGACAGACAGACGAAAATGGTGAATGGTCTAATTAGACAGCGAGACATGTTTAAAAAATTGTATCACGATTTAATGAAAGGCAAACGCCACGAAATGAGTTCTGTATTGGAAGATATAGACATGGAGAAAGGAGATTCATTCACTATGGAATCTGCCGAAAAACCTTCGAAACCAGCATCGGAATCCCCAGCACTTCAAATAAAGTTAAAGGAAACTGAAAAACACCTGGAACTTTTGAAAGAGGAATATAAAACTTACAAGGAGGAAAAATTAACCAATGAGAGAATGTTATTTGAACAAATTGACAACATGCGACAAGAAATTTCTAAGCTAACCACAGCGAATAGCAAATGCTCGTCAACTTCAGAGTACAACAGTGAGAGACTTAAAATCCTGCAAACAAACGTTGCAACATATAAAAAGCAAATTTCTTCTCTAGAAGAAAAGAACAAAGCCTACAATACTACCATTGCAAAACATGAAGTTTCCCTGCAACACTTGCGCGATGAGGCTTTGAATGCGCAAGGTAAACTTGCTGCTGCGGAAATACATGTAGAAAACTTAAGATTGGAATGCAAGTTACTGAAAGATACCGAATTACGGATTCAGACTGAAAAAGAAATATTGAATCGTGAACGCCAGGGTCAGTCTTTATTATTGAAAAACCTTGAATTAATTAAGGCTAGCTTAGAGCGCGTTGAGGTTGAAACTCGTTCAAAAATTGAGTCGCGCCTGGACGAAGCAACGAGGGAATGCTCTGCTTTAAGAAGAAGGCTTCAGGAAGAACAAGACAGATTTAGAGAGTTAGCATCTCATCTTGAACGTCAGACTGAAACCGCTAAAACGCGTATGCAAGAAGAAAAAAATGCAGCAGACCAACTAAGAAAGGAAATTACACAGCTTCGTCAAGATTTCTGTGAAAAAAATAAAGCTAATGAAGAACTCGCAAATAAACTTAAGATTGCTTTGACACCTAATTCTGATGGTTCATTCGATTCCATTAAAAAGATAAAGGAATTAGAAAACAAACTTTCAGATAGAGAGAGAGAAATCCAATCTCTACAAGAACAGCTGAATGTAGCAAAGGAACACATCAAACAGTACTGTGACATATCAGAGAGCGCTGAAAAGGAACTTAAAACACTTCATACTGAGTATGAAACATATAAGTCTCAAACGCAGGCTAAACTTGCTGACTATACTCAAAAATTACAACATCTTGAAGAAAAATGTGGCGAGCTCGAGGCAGAACTTACTCTTCAGGCTAACGGAGAACAGTCTACTAGTAATAACGCTCTTAGGCGAGAACTAGCAGAAGCTAAAGAAGAATTACGGACTGCTTTAGCTAATTACGATAATGCCCAGTCAGATATTGGAACAATGAGAGTAGAAATAGCTAAAATGTCAGACACTGTCAATAAAGCTGAAGAAAAATACAACCACGAAATGATGCTCCATTCAACCGACATACAAGCTTTGTCTAATGTTAAAGAAGAGTTATCTAGAGCTCAAAATCAACTTAATGAATTGGTTGCATTGAAAAATAATGCTGTTGAGAACTTGGAAACAGAAAAGGCTGCCTGGTCTGAGAGAGAGAAGATGATTGCAGCAGAAAATGCTCAGTTGATGGAGCGTCTCAAAGATTTGAATGACCAGAATTCATTGTTGCACAACCAGATTCAAGCATTAGGCACACAGTTGTCCGTTACGCATGCCTCAAGATCAATGTCAGAAAGCATGAATGAATCTGCTAACGATTCATCTATGAATATTTCTGTTTCTGAAGAAGATGGAAAATCGTCAGAGCAATTGTTCCAAATTGTCAAGTTCCTTAGAAAAGAAAAGGATATTGCTATGGCTAAGTCTGATATACTTAACGCAGAGAACATGCGCATGAAGTCACAGTTAGAAATTGCTGAGAAACAACTCGATAATGCCAAGCTGACTTTAGCTGCCGAAAGAGAATCATCTGAAGTAAGCATGGTCACTGCGAACAAGCAGTCAGATATCCTTAGGAAAGTCGAAACATTGAATGCTTTGACTGATAGCAATAGAATTCTAAGAGAAGAACGTGATACTTTATCAAATCGTGTGGAGGAACTGGCTGCATCAACCAAGCTGCTTGAAGAAAAATTAGCTCCATTACAAGACAAGATTAATGATATGACTTCCAGGAATGAGACATTACAATCTGAAAATACATCACTAAAAGCAGACTCGGCCCGTTGGCGAACTCGTGTTAACGCTTTGGTCGAACGTGCGAACAAAACGAGCCCAGAAGATTGGAAGAGGCTTCAAAATGAAAGAGAGATGCTGGCTAAGATGTTGACCAACGAAAAAGAGAGTACCAGGAAAGCGAACGAGGAACTTGGAGCGCTCAAGGTTGAGAAGAGTAAGTTAGAAGAGCAATATACAGTATTATCACGACAACAAAGTGCACTGGTTGAAGATAACAAGAGGTTAACAGAGGAAATAAATATTCTTAAGGATGATATGGCTAGAGTTACTGAAGAACTGACCAAAGTAAAGGCTGAGCTTGCTACTGCTCTTGAAACGAACTCTAAGCTAACTGAAGAAGTAGCCAGCAAAGATGCTTCCCTCAATGACATTAGGAATAAGGAAATGCAAATAAGAAAGATAGCCAAGAAGTATAAGGTGCAGTATGAAGAATTAGCTAAAACAGTTGAAGAAGAAAAAAAGAAAACAGAAGGAGAAGTGGCAGCTGCCGACGCTGCATCAGCCGAGAGCGCTAAGAAAATGGACGCACAAGTAGCTGACATACAAACGCAACTAGAAGCCGAGAAAGCCAACAACGAAAAACTGAAACAGGAAATCGAAAGTCTGAGGACGGCAAATACCGACAAAGAAGAGAAGGCCAAAGTAGTGTTAAAACAAGCCAAAAATAAAATTGTACAACTGACTGAATTGAAGAACACGCTGAGTCGCGAATTAGACGAGTCGCGCACTAAAATAGGTGCTATCGAGCAAAGCACTCGCGACGAGCAAGATGTGAGGTTGGCTCTGATCAAGTCGCAGTATGAGGGCCGACTATCACGCCTCGAGAAGGAGCGAGGGGAGGCGCAGGCGGAAAAGACTAGAGAGATCGAGTCGTTGCAGCAGAAGGTGACGATGTTGCAGCGGCAGCTGCAGAGCCAGGCTTCGGCGTCCAAGCAACAGACCACCACCGAGAAAACCACGACAGACCCTCCTACGGCGAACATCAAACCGATGGCTGGTGAGCTTCATCCCTTATTCGTCATCTAAGTCATCTTATCTGTTATGACTGGCGCGGCCTGTGATGGCGGTCAATAGTAAACTTGACATTAAAGGATTTTTCACACTGAATGCGGTCTGCGGTCAGGTCACCTATGTTTAGGTGACCTGACCGCATACCGCAGGACGCATCCAGTGTGGTAAATCCCTGATTGTCTAGTTTACTATTTTCCGCCACTGCAGGCCACGCCAGTGTGATTCAGGCTTTACTAGGTCGTAAACGGATTTGTGTTCTAATTTTAATTCCCTGTTCCCAGATTTTTAAGCACTAAGTATGTACATTTTCGGTACAGTGCAAAACTGTAGCGGTGTTACCTGCCCTAACGGCGCATTCGTTCCAGGCGTGTCTCAGCAGAGCGCGCACACGATGGCGCGCGGGCGCGGCGGCGAGACCCCGCTGGCGTCCATCCGGCCGATGGCGCAGGTGGGCCCCACGGCGCCGCACGACGCGCACACCACCGAGTACATGCCGGCGTCGTCGTCGCGCCCGCTGCCGCGCGCCGCGGTCGCCGCCTCCACCGCCCCGCCGGAGTCTACTCAGGTTTGTGCATTCGTTCCAGGCGTGTCTCAGCAGAGCGCGCACACGATGGCGCGCGGGCGCGGCGGCGAGACCCCGCTGGCGTCCATGCGGCCGATGGCGCAGGTGGGCCCCACGGAGCCGCACGACGCGCACACCACCGAGTACATGCCGGCGTCGTCGTCGCGCCCGCTGCCGCGCGCCGCGGTCGCCGCCTCCACCGCCCCGCCGGAGTCTACTCAGGTTTGTGCATTCGTTCCAGGCGTGTCTCAGCAGAGCGCGCACCCGCTGGCGGCGGCGAGACCCCGCTGGCGGCGGCGAGACCCCGCTGTCGTCCATCCGGCCGATGGCGCAGGTGGGCCCCACGGCGCCGCACGACGCGCACACCACCGAGTACATGCCGGCGTCGTCGTCGCGCCCGCTGCCGCGCGCCGCGGTCGCCGCCTCCACCGCCCCGCCGGAGTCTACTCAGGTTTGTGCATTCGTTCCAGGCGTGTCTCAGCAGAGCACGCACCCGATGGCGCGCGGGCGCGGCGGCGAGACCCCGCTGTCGTCCATCCGGCCGATGGCGCAGGTGGGCCCCACGGCGCCGCACGACGCGCACACCACCGAGTACATGCCGGCGTCGTCGTCGCGCCCGCTGCCGCGCGCCGCGGTCGCCGCCTCCACCGCCCCGCCGGAGTCTACTCAGGTTTGTGCATTCGTTCCAGGCGTGTCTCAGCAGAGCGCGCACCCGCTGGCGGCGGCGAGACCCCGCTGGCGGCGGCGAGACCCCGCTGGCGTCCATCCGGCCGATGGCGCAGGTGGGCCCCACGGCGCCGCACGACGCGCACACCACCGAGTACATGCCGGCGTCGTCGTCGCGCCCGCTGCCGCGCGCCGCGGTCGCCGCCTCCACCGCCCCGCCGGAGTCTACTCAGGTTTGTGCATTCGTTCCAGGCGTGTCTCAGCAGAGCGCGCACCCGCTGGCGGCGGCGAGACCCCGCTGGCGGCGGCGAGACCCCGCTGGCGTCCATCCGGCCGATGGCGCAGGTGGGCCCCACGGCGCCGCACGACGCGCACACCACCGAGTACATGCCGGCGTCGTCGTCGCGCCCGCTGCCGCGCGCCGCGGTCGCCGCCTCCACCGCCCCGCCGGAGTCTACTCAGGTTTGTGCATTCGTTCCAGGCGTGTCTCAGCAGAGCACGCACCCGATGGCGCGCGGGCGCGGCGGCGAGACCCCGCTGGCGTCCATCCGGCCGATGGCGCAGGTGGGCCCCACGGCGCCGCACGACGCGCACACCACCGAGTACATGCCGGCGTCGTCGTCGCGCCCGCTGCCGCGCGCCGCGGTCGCCGCCTCCACCGCCCCGCCGGAGTCTACTCAGGTTTGTGCATTCGTTCCAGGCGTGTCTCAGCAGAGCACGCACGCGATGGCGCGCGGGCGCGGCGGCGAGACCCCGCTGGCGTCCATCCGGCCGATGGCGCAGGTGGGCCCCACGGCGCCGCACGACGCGCACACCACCGAGTACATGCCGGCGTCGTCGTCGCGCCCGCTGCCGCGCGCCGCGGTCGCCGCCTCCACCGCCCCGCCGGAGTCTACTCAGGTTTGTGCATTCGTTCCAGGCGTGTCTCAGCAGAGCGCGCACCCGCTGGCGGCGGCGAGACCCCGCTGGCGGCGGCGAGACCCCGCTGTCGTCCATCCGGCCGATGGCGCAGGTGGGCCCCACGGCGCCGCACGACGCGCACACCACCGAGTACATGCCGGCGTCGTCGTCGCGCCCGCTGCCGCGCGCCGCGGTCGCCGCCTCCACCGCCCCGCCGGAGTCTACTCAGGTTTGTGCATTCGTTCCAGGCGTGTCTCAGCAGAGCACGCACCCGATGGCGCGCGGGCGCGGCGGCGAGACCCCGCTGGCGTCCATCCGGCCGATGGCGCAGGTGGGCCCCACGGCGCCGCACGACGCGCACACCACCGAGTACATGCCGGCGTCGTCGTCGCGCCCGCTGCCGCGCGCCGCGGTCGCCGCCTCCACCGCCCCGCCGGAGTCTACTCAGGTTTGTGCATTCGTTCCAGGCGTGTCTCAGCAGAGCGCGCACACGATGGCGCGCGGGCGCGGCGGCGAGACCCCGCTGGCGTCCATGCGGCCGATGGCGCAGGTGGGCCCCACGGAGCCGCACGACGCGCACACCACCGAGTACATGCCGGCGTCGTCGTCGCGCCCGCTGCCGCGCGCCGCGGTCGCCGCCTCCACCGCCCCGCCGGAGTCTACTCAGGTTTGTGCATTCGTTCCAGGCGTGTCTCAGCAGAGCGCGCACACGATGGCGCGCGGGCGCGGCGGCGAGACCCCGCTGGCGTCCATCCGGCCGATGGCGCAGGTGGGCCCCACGGCGCCGCACGACGCGCACACCACCGAGTACATGCCGGCGTCGTCGTCGCGCCCGCTGCCGCGCGCCGCGGTCGCCGCCTCCACCGCCCCGCCGGAGTCTACTCAGGTTTGTGCATTCGTTCCAGGCGTGTCTCAGCAGAGCGCGCACACGATGGCGCGCGGGCGCGGCGGCGAGACCCCGCTGGCGTCCATGCGGCCGATGGCGCAGGTGGGCCCCACGGAGCCGCACGACGCGCACACCACCGAGTACATGCCGGCGTCGTCGTCGCGCCCGCTGCCGCGCGCCGCGGTCGCCGCCTCCACCGCCCCGCCGGAGTCTACTCAGGTTTGTGCATTCGTTCCAGGCGTGTCTCAGCAGAGCGCGCACACGATGGCGCGCGGGCGCGGCGGCGAGACCCCGCTGGCGTCCATCCGGCCGATGGCGCAGGTGGGCCCCACGGCGCCGCACGACGCGCACACCACCGAGTACATGCCGGCGTCGTCGTCGCGCCCGCTGCCGCGCGCCGCGGTCGCCGCCTCCACCGCCCCGCCGGAGTCTACTCAGGTTTGTGCATTCGTTCCAGGCGTGTCTCAGCAGAGCGCGCACACGATGGCGCGCGGGCGCGGCGGCGAGACCCCGCTGGCGTCCATCCGGCCGATGGCGCAGGTGGGCCCCACGGCGCCGCACGACGCGCACACCACCGAGTACATGCCGGCGTCGTCGTCGCGCCCGCTGCCGCGCGCCGCGGTCGCCGCCTCCACCGCCCCGCCGGAGTCTACTCAGGTTTGTGCATTCGTTCCAGGCGTGTCTCAGCAGAGCACGCACCCGATGGCGCGCGGGCGCGGCGGCGAGACCCCGCTGGCGGCGGCGAGACCCCGCTGTCGTCCATCCGGCCGATGGCGCAGGTGGGCCCCACGGCGCCGCACGACGCGCACACCACCGAGTACATGCCGGCGTCGTCGTCGCGCCCGCTGCCGCGCGCCGCGGTCGCCGCCTCCACCGCCCCGCCGGAGTCTACTCAGGTTTGTGCATTCGTTCCAGGCGTGTCTCAGCAGAGCACGCACCCGATGGCGCGCGGGCGCGGCGGCGAGACCCCGCTGGCGTCCATCCGGCCGATGGCGCAGGTGGGCCCCACGGAGCCGCACGACGCGCAGCGGGCGCGACGATGACGCCCCGCCGGAGTCTACTCAGGCCTTGCAAGCAACCATGTGTTTGCGGCTTTCGGAGTAGATACCCTTGGGCCGTGGGGTCCAGACGCCTAAGATCTATACCGGGTTTTAAAAAAACGTCTCTTCGAGCACACTGCTCACCATGGGGCTGGCTTGTTTCTCGGTCAAAGAATTGGCATCGCCATTCAGCGAGGAAACGTAGCCAGCCTTATGGGCACCCTACCTCAGAGCGCCGACCTGGGGGACTACTTTATAGGAAATTTGTAAATATGTACATATTTTAGCTGTAATGGGCTCTACAAACCATACAATTATCACTTCTGATTTGTCGTATCCAATTTCTGACAAATTGTGGCAATTTAGGGATACCATTTCGTAAAAATAATATTGCCATAACAAAGCACTGTGTCATGATTGTGTTATTACTTATTTTTCCTAAGGTATCGCTATTCGCAGTAAGATGCTAACATGATGATAAAATAAATATAAAGCCATCAAAGCGTGGCTCAAATCGACTGTAATTTATAGCACTATAACACCTATAAAATACGAACTTTATAATAAATGCGTGTAAAATTTGTAGAAAGTCTAATTACAATAAATTCAATAATATTTCAAAATTATCTTCCAGAAAACTTGGCTGATCATAAATTCTTTCCATGGTCAAATTGTGTTGGTTGTCCTCATGCATACAATTTGTCAGTACAACTCGTTTGACACTTTTGACGGTTGCATCAGCAGAGGGCCTACCGCGAAAGGCATTCGAAGTTTTCTCTCTCTGTCATACTTGCAAGTTTGTACTTAAGTGCGACAGAGAAGGAAAACTTCGAAAGCCGTTCGCGGTAGACCCTCAGCGCAACATGCCTCCAGACGATATCAATTAGTCAGATTCTGATAAATTGGGGCTGACAAATCATTACATGTATATACCCCATAAGTCTTTGTGTATATTTGAATTGTTAAACTTAAATATATTAAAATAATAAGTAGTCTTCGTACTCGAACTTGTCAATGACATACTCCGGTAGTGCGTTTCGGAACGTTTAAAAAAAACACGAATGAAGGCGGGATGTGGTCTTGTCTGTAGCATTTTGATCAATTCAATTTATACCTGCTAAGTGTGGCGCGAGCGTCGGGTCGCGGCGCGAGCGTAGACCAATCATAGAACGCGGTGGAAGCTGTATTTATGCAAAACCCCACATCAAGGCTGTAGACCGGCCAAACTATCGCGAGCTGTGCACGTGAACAGATCTTTGACGTATGTGCTATACATCTATTAGATGAAAACTTACTGTTGGTGGGAATTTATCATTCAAACCTAACCAGTCACACCGAGTACTTAAGGTTATTCGACAACTTGCTGACAAAAATAGATGATGATAAGTTAACAGCGATCATCATGGGCGACATAAACATTGATCTATTTAGTAATACCGCGGTAAAAAGGCACCTACTCGATATTTTATCCTCTCACTATTTTCGCCAGTACGTTGCAGAAGCCACGAGGAGAGAAGGTGCAAGCGCAACGTTGTTGGACGGACCACGCATACACGAATATCCGTGACGACCGTGTGTCCGCGACGTGCGTAAACACTAACCTCAGCGACCATGCGGCGCAGCGCTTGCGCGCCCCACTCCCGGCCTGCCGACCGCAGTCACTACTGATAACAAAGCGCGTTTTCAACACTAAAAATAGGATTTCGTTTGTGGCTGCACTGGAATCCATAGATTGGAAGGAGATAGTTGATAGACATCACGGGGAATGCGAGCAGTTCGCGATAACAATTACTAACATCCTTGTTAATTTACTTAATACCCATATACCAATTAAATCAGTCATTATACATCCTAAAAGAAATCCCTGGGTAGACTCCGAACTGATAGATTTGAAATTACTGGCATTTGACTTTATTAACATCTCTAAAAACAACCCAGGGAATAAACAGCTTAGTACCGCATCTTTAAACATATTAAACAAGTATAATTTAAAACTCCACACTAAAAGAACTAATTATTTTAATTCCGTTATTCATAACAGCTTAAGGTGGTTCGATTGCCATACAAAGCGTTATTTGACATTCGCAGGCTAACGGCGTGATATTTTAAGTAACTTATGTAACAAACTTTCATCAATTGGCTTCCCATTTGCGCCAAATTCCCCCTTTCCTAGAATAAACTTGTATAAACTAGATTAATTTGAGAAAAATAGTTTTCCCAAAATATCACGTGACAAACCAATTTCTCAAATTAATCTAGTTTATGTAAGTTTATTCTAGGAAAGGGGGAATTTGGCGCAAATGGGAAGCCAATTTATGAAAGTTTGTTACATAAGTTTCTTAAAATATCACGCCGTTAGCCTACGAATGTCAAATAACGTTTTGTATGGCAATCGAACCCCCTTAAACAAAAACAAAGCGTTGTGGCGAGCCATTAACACTGAGTTAGCGAGAGCGCCCCGCGAGCGCGTAGATTACACGGATTTGCTCGTTAACAGGGTGACTCGTTCCCGTCCAAGCAGCAGCTGGTTGACGCTGTCAACGAAGAATTTATAATGGCGGGCGCTGCGTGCGGCGCGGCGCACCCGCTGCTGACCGCTCGCGATGTCTCACCACACTGACCTGCAGAACGCCACAAAGCGAATGCTCTCTCAGGTTGACTCTGTTTACGCCTGCAGAAATCAACAAGATCCTGTCGTCTTGCATAGCCGCAAAAAATAGCACAGATGTTTACGGCATGTCTACAAATCTGCTCAAACAGGCCGGTTCAGCAATTTGTTTCGTACTTGCACAGCTGTTTAACAACTGCATGCGGTTGGGAACGTACCCAAAGTGCCTAAAAAAGGTAAAAATCTGTCCATTATATAAAGGCAAGGGCAATAAGAAGGACATAAAATCTTACCGTCCTATCTCATTAGTAGCTAATGCTTCGAAGTAGGTCTGAACAAAAGATTGCTCTCGTTCTGGTCCCCAAGAAATGTATTGGCAAATAGCCAATACGCGTACAGGCAGGGCCGGTCGACCACAGATCTCGTGCGAGAGGTAATACACTCCGTACTGCGTGCGCGCGAGGATGGACGCCAAGTTGCCATTGTATGCTGCGACCTCTCACGCGCCTTCGACACCGCCGACCATGCCCTCATCGCGGACAAACTCGATCATTTTGGTATCCGGGGCCCCGCAATAAAATTAGTGCTTTCTTTCATGACCGATAGGGTGCAGGTGGTCGTCGGAGACAGCGGGAGCGTAATGTCCTCAGAACGCCGCAATCTCATGGGTGTACCACAGGGTTCCTGCCTCTCTAACATGTTATTTAGCATTCTCCTAAACGACCTACCCCAGGCGATTAGAGGTGCTAACATATATATGTACGCAGATGACGTCACGGCAGAGCCAGAGCACACCGACGAAAAATGAACTTGAAACGGCTCTTAATAACGTCGTTCGTCAACTCCACGACTGGTTCCAAGCCAATGGACTGGCGCTCAGCAAAGAAAAGACTCACGGAGTGAGCAAAATCGCATTTTGCTCACTGTTTTCACGCAGCAAAATATGCTTGTTCGAGCTGCTGAGGTGAAAATTAAATTGCCACCCCGGCGAGAGCCTGCGAGTGTGCGCAGGCGATGCCCCTCTACAGCAGGTGTCCTGCACACGCTTGCTCGGGTTCCACCTCGACAGTGCATTAACGTGGGAGAAACACATAAACGAAGTGTGTGGTCGGCTGGGCCGCGCAAGCTTCGCGCTGCGCCGGCTGGCGCGCACCGCCGGGCGGGCCGCCGTGCGAGAGTGTTACTTCGCGACGGTCCACTCGGTGCTGACGTACGGCATTGAACTGTGGGCTCGGGCCGCCGACTGGTACCGCGTGTTCTCCATGCAGAAGAGGGCTGTACGTGGAATGGCCAGCAAGCCGGCCGACGCTCTGGCACGGGAGCTATTTCTAAAGTTCCAAATTCTGCCCCTAACATGCATGCTGATTTACCGAGTGGCAATTTTCACACACGAAAACCTCGGCAATTTCAAACTCAAGGGCACAAACTCTAGATATCCCCTGCGGAGCAATAGGCGTGGAGACAAGCTGGTGGTTGAGAAACACAGACTTGCGAAGTCAGCTAAGTCGGTCTATAACCTCGGACCACCAATTTATAACCGATTACCTGATACCGTCAGAAATGCAGCTTCCACCGCAGGATTCAAATCAAGACTGAAAAAGTGTGTTCTGAACAACATGTTCTACAACTATTACGAATTTTACAGCATGCCACTGACAATTTGAAAATAAAGAATTATACTAAATGACTATGAAAAATGATAATAATAAATAAGATGTATGAATCCACAAATTAATGATGTATAATATAAACCTATATAATTACTTAATTAGTTTCAATTAGGAAACTTCTTCTTTATCCTCGCCTTATCCCATTTCAGTTGGGGTCGGCTCTCCTAATCATGTTTCGCCAGGACATTCTGTCCTGGGTCGTCTGTGGGTCTATTTGGGCTGCACGTAAGTCCTTGTCAATGACTGATTGCCATGTGAGTCGGGGTCTGCCACGGCCTCTTGGACCAGCTTCCAAGTTAAGCACACTTCGTGTCATATGGTCATGTGGTCTTCTCATGACGTGCCCGTACCACCTCAACCTACATTCGAGCAGTTTTTCCGGGATTGGTCTCACTCTGAATGTGCCGCGAATGTGATCGTTGCGTACTTTGTCAAGGAGCGTCACTCCTCCTGACCACCTGAGCATTTTCATCTCGGCTACATGCATCTGATGTTCCTGCTGCTTTTTCAGTGGCCAGCATTCCGAGCCATACGTTAAGGCTGGTCTGACGGCAGCTTTGTAGACTTTTCCCTTAACCGGTATGGGCATTCTTCGGTCGCACAACACTCCTGACAATTCCCTCCACTTCATCCATCCGGTATTTATTCGATTTGTGAGGTCGTTTTCTATAGCTCCGTCACTCGACAATATAGAGCCCAGATATTTGAAGGAGTCTACCTTTTTAAGAGGAGTGCCCTGCAGGAGTATTGTGTTGCGTGTTGTATTAGAAAAGCTACATTGCATGTATTCCGTCTTCTGTCTGCTGATGCGTAGTCCCGCGCTTTCCAAGGCCTCTCGCCACTGTTCCAGCATAGTCTCTAGTTGTTCCGAGTTGTCGCTGATGAGAGCTATATCGTCTGCGTATAGAATGTTCCAGGGGGGCTTCTGCTGAAGGTGGGCTGTGACATGGTTCATGACCAGGTTAAAAAGGAGAGGGCTGAGAGCCGAGCCTTGGTGCACCCCAACTCCCACATGGAACTGGTCACTGATCCCTGCGGAACCCCTTACTTTCGTTTTGACCTCCCTGTACATGTCTACTACGATTTGGACATATCTTTCTGGAACGTTCTGGGCTCTTAGCGCCTGCCATATGAGATTTCTAGGGACACGGTCGAAAGCCTTTTCCAGATCTATGAAAACCATATGTTGGTCGCTTTTCCGCTCTCTATGCTTCTCCATTAGGATTCTTATGGAGTGTATAGCGTCTGTGGTGGACTTTCCTGCGACAAAGCCGCATTGGTTTTCAGTGACTCTAGTGATTTGCTGAAGCCGTCTGCTGATTATTCTTTCCCAAATTTTAAGGGTATGCGGGATCAGTTTAATGGCCCTGTAGTTTCCGCATAGTCTTATGTCTCCCTTGTTTTTATAGAAAGGTACCAGGAAGCTGTTACGCCATTCGTCGGGTATCCCGTCTGTGAGAATCCTGTTGAAAAGGTGTGCAAGAAAGGTTTCACCCCATGGTCCCAGTTTTTTCCAGAGCTCGGCCGGTATTTCATCTGGTCCCGTGGCTTTGTTATTCGCCATAGGTTGTACCGCAGCTTTAACTTCTTCTGGGGTGACGGCAGGCACGGGGCCCTCTGTTAGTGGGATTGCTGAGAGCTCTTTACCCGGGAACGTTTCATTGAGCAGGTAGGAATAGTACTCTTTCCATCTAATTCTAATGTCTGCGTTAGCTGTTAATAGTGCACCTTGCTCATTTTTAATGTATTTTATTGTTTTGGTGTCCTTGGTGTTGTTATGTCGCTGCTTTGCTACCTTGAAGAGTTCTCTGTCGTTGTTAGCATTTGTCAACTTTGCATAGAAGTTTTCCTCTGATTTAGCCCTAGCTTGCGCTGCGGTCCGCTTTGCTTCTTTCTTTGTGGTTCGGTATGCTTCACGGTCAGTCTCCGAATTGCTTTGCTGCCAGGTCTTGAAAAGGTTTTTCTTCTTTTCAATCTTCTGCTGCAAGGAACCAAATTTACCATGACCTGTAACGATTGTTATTAATACATTATGAATTCATTTCATTTCGGGTTAAAAAAAAATCAAATGGTCTGCCTTTGGAATATCAGAGGCCTGAACGTCTGCCTCATCGATATTCTTGGTTTTCATAAGGGATTCAAACATCAGTCCAAGAGGCAGACGTGTGCGCATAATATAGCACACCTTTTCTTTTTTACATTTTTGGAGCACTGTCAATAGACAACACAGAGGCAACATGTTAGCAGACTATTTTTCCGTGGTTCTTCTCATTGTTTTTGATCGAACAATTCAAATCTGCCAAGTGTGCACTTCATATACAGTTTTTTAAATCATAAAAATAAATAAAATAAAATAATACTGAGCCCTGGATGTCTGCCTTTTCGATTCTTTGTGTTTCCAGGATGACTGTGATCATCAGCCCTAGAAGAACACGTGTGCGCATTATGTAGCACACCTTTTTTTACATTTTTGAAACACTGTAAATTTACAACGCAGCGCCACCATGGTGGCAGACAAGGTCCTTGATGTTTCTTAGGGCATAAATATCACTATTAATAACGTCTGCCTTGTGTGCTGATCACAGATGTATGAATATAAGGAGATCGGACATGGCGGCCGATTTGTATAGAGTGAGCCTGTCGCAAGTACATTAACCCACACAACGCCCAAGTAATTGACAAGACAAAGCACGCATACATCTAAAACACACACACTTGTATACCTACACGCTTATTTGACAATAAACGCTCATCATATCAGGCATTTTGGGAAAAAACGTAATATTCTCTGCGATCAGCACGCGTGCACAGTATGGCAGTGTATGCCCATTGAGCATACAGCTGCGACACGGCCGCCGGCGGCTTGTCCTCTCTCTAGTATTCTATGCTCTGAGGTGCTGATCATATATAAATTTTGCTCGCCAGCTCCCTAACTATAAGTACCTAATTGAAGATCATAATACTAATCAAAAAACAAAAGAGCGGCGTCCGCCGGCGCCGCTCCTCCCGCTCGACGCCCTGTGATTGGTCGAAGAGCTGTTCAAACTGACCAAGCACTATTGTAGTAGCACCTGAACAACCACTACTACAATGAAACATTGTAGTAGTGGTGGTTCAGGTGCTACAGCTATTGCCTACTTTCCATTCTGGTTTTAGACCATCTATTGCCACATTGCCGAACAGTGGCGTGAAAATATAATAGTAGGCTGGTGCGAATGAAATCAATATATGTTTTTGATCGAACAAGTATTTCATAGAATCTTACCCAAAAAGATTATGCTTACCGAAAATAAAGATCAATATCTCAAAAACGGCTGAACCGATTTTGTTGGAACGTAGCTAAGAACCATCTCGATCACATCAGCTTCCGGATAAAAACAAACCACATTCAAATCGGTCCATTCGTTTAGAAGCTACGATGCCATAGACAGACACACACACACACACACACACAGACGTCAAACTTATAACACCCCTCTTTTTCCGTCGGGGGTTAAAAATGCAAATCTTCTTTGAGAAAACCAAAAGTCCATTCTAGATAAGGATAACAGAATTTTAGAAAACGGATAAGTGGTGCTGAAGAGTTAGCGTTTACATACAAACTTACAATCCCACGGACATTTCCTCTTTATAATATTCGTATAGCTTACAACTAGGCTCGTTCTACAAATTGTTACCGGAACCAAAATTATTCTCTTGTTTTTAGGATATGGATACCAGTGAAGCGGGCATGGGAAGTTCAGGTTCTAGTGATAGCTCTGCACAACCCTCGTCACATTCCCAAGCTCCTCAGCAGGTAAGCTATAAATAATAGTTTTTCTCGGCAAATAAATAAATGAAAATTACCAGTAGGTACGTTAGGTACGTATACCACTCATACAACACACATTCGGCTACCATAGACTAATTAATATACACACATCATTGGATCAACACGAATGCCTTATGCTTCTTTTCACCTGGGAAGATACCGGGTACAACACCTGGGATATCCGAGGTCTCTTCGCAACAATATTAAAACCTACATAATTTGACATCGTATATTAGGGCGCGCAATGCCAACGCACCTTTCACTTTAGAGTGGGGTTTGCCAGAATAGTACTAGCAACTCTTCATCCATTTTAAAACTTCAACTTGCGTAAAACCATCCTGCGTATAATTTATAATCTCACATTCAGCCACTAGGGGTGGCCACCAGTGGACGAGTTGTTTCATACACGCTGCGTCCGAGCCACAAACTGTAATGGGTGGGCGCTCTAAAAAAACCTCCTTTTTACAAGCTTTCTATTAACTTGCAATGTATATAAGTATATACTTAACTATATCTGTTCAGGTGGAATGGGTCTTTACCCAACACCTCATCATCATCATATCAGCCGAAAGACGTCCACTGCTGGACATAGGCCTCCCCCAAGGAGTGCCAAAGTGATCGGTCCTGGTGATGATGGAGACAGAAGGTGGCCATGGGAATTCAGTACTTAACCGACGTTTGACTTAACCGTTGAGTTTGGGCTCATTAGAATCGTCTCAATGAGTAGTTGATGACGGTATACAGAAAAGTACAGTCGGCAATAAAAGAATGTAGCAAAAAAATAGTGTGATGCTGATGTAGTAATGTTGTTTGTACGCAGGCGGTGGCGCTAGTGATGCCGCGCATCGAGCAGCCGAGCGGCGCGAGCTCCGGCGCCGCCGTGTCCGGGTCGGCCGCCGCCGTCACCAGCGTGGCAGCGCCCGCCGCGCCCGCCTCGCTGCAAGGTGGGTCTCGCCCCTGCGACCCTGGTGGATACTCACCCTTACTTTAATTTAGTCTTGCTGTCTTAGTTTACTAGTCGTCTGGGGACTTCTAGTGACAACCAATCATGAACTGAAAAATATTATGATAGGTTCATCATTCAAGATTTAATATTAATACATACAGAATGAGAGGAAGCTTGTACCCGGATGTTGCAAATCAAGACAGTCTCGACTATTTCTGTCTCTGTTCGTTACACAGTAAGATAGAAGGATTTCCTCGCTTCGTTCGTTTATTATGTCATTGTAAGTGTCAAAAGAAAGTATGCCCACCTCCGTGGCTGGACAGACTATAGTTTGAATGTCATCGTACAGGCCCTACGAGCGGCACTCCGACATCCGCGGCCAGCGCTCAGCCGTCAGGCGGCGTGAGCACATCGCACGCGCCCGGCGTCAGCACGACGCACCCGCCAGGCGTCAGCACGACGCACCCGCCAGGCGTCAGCACGACGCACCCTCCCGGCGTCAGCACGACGCACCCGCCAGGCGTCAGCACGAGCCACCCACCAGGCGTCAGCACGACGCACCCCCCCGGTGTCAGCACGTCGCAGGCGCCCGCCGGAGTGAGCACGTCGCAGCCGCCGGCGGGCGTGAGCACGTCTCACGCGCCGCCCGACGCGCGCCCGCCCAAGCGCCGCCTCCAGTCGCGCCCCGTCACAGCCAAGAGGACTAGAGTACAGGTACCACCACACACAGATTTATTTGTCAAAATGTCAACGGATGGACCTCGAACCCATACGACAAGTGTCCTAAATAATATTGAATATGCTTGAAATAGTTGAAATGTCAATACAAGAAAGCTGTATACACATTTTGTTTTTCCAAAGTGCTGTCAATTAAAATGACACTAATGGAGTGGTTTGAATGCCTACCCAACCCAACTAGATATCGGCGTCGGAGCTGACACTAAGACTTCTTGTGACCGTCGATATTGTTTCGGGTAATGTGTACCAGCTTTTACAGTTGGAATCAATTCTGGGTCATTTTATAGCAGGGCTTCGAGCGCTCCGTAGAGGTGGAGTACCAGGTGCCGACCTCGTCGCGCTGCGACCAGGACGACGAGGGCGTGATCGTCGTTGACTCGGAGGAGGACGACGAGCGCTGCTCGGGCACTATGTATAGGGTGAGATGATTTACTTGCGAGTACCATACTCCAGCAGTGGACGTCTGTCGGCTGATATGGTGCCACACTGTGAGGCTCGTCTTAGTTCACGCTGACAAACCAATATGCGTGATTGCTATAGAGCTTTTTAGAATAAGGCCGCGTGCGACAATAGGGGTGTAGACTTAGATTTTTTTACGATGCCATTTGAACCAGTTTTTAGAGAGGATTTTTTTTTGTATGGGAGCAACTACAATTAAAGTACATACATAGGTACTCAAAAATTTGAGACAAAGACTGACCTCGCTAGCGGCAGCCCAAAACGATTCATACTAATTGACATAAAAGTATGACGTCACAATCTGCTATTTGTACTAATCGTTGTATGGAAAATTTAATTTAATTTAATTTATTTAATCGGGCTCACAAAACAATTTAAAGTCTATAGAATAATACAAATTATGCAATATGTTCGGATCTGGACTATAACTCAAAATATGTGTGCACAGAGAGAATTATTTTACATAAACATTTTTTTCTCAAATGAAGCGAAGCTGAATCCGACAATAGAGACCAATCCACGAATTGCCATTACCATCTAGGCAGATATAGTGCTTTTCTCCAAAAATGCGAGGGTATCAAATAATACATTCGTGGTCAATAAATTCGGGTCACCCTAAATTAAATAACTGTAATAGGTTTTTTTATAGTATTTTATGCAACTGTTGTATAAGAAGGGTCTTAAAAGGCGAGTGGCGTGGGTTGCGATGCGAGCCTTGGCGAGCATCGCAATTTAAGACGCCACGAGCGTTTTTAGACCAGTTATACACCGTTGCATACAATACTTTTTCTACGACAAATTTTTAATAAATAGCAGACTACAGAATAGTTAAACTTTTCAGGAAGCAAGTTTTCTATTCGTTCTTTTGCTACTCACGCAATTTCTTCAGGAGTGCAGTTATTAATTTCTTCGACCATTTTAAAAGGAACGTACACTTTTGTCTTCACAAACACGAATAAAATCTTAATAGTTTAGGACTAATAGTTTATCATCTTTCGTCTTTTCATTTTGAACTGTATTTTGGTGGGAAATCGGAAATGTGACAGCTCTTGCTTATAGTTTGTTTTGTTTTTAATTTGTTTGCACTTGCCATCCGAACCAAACCAAATCCGGAGCCGGACCGAATTCGAACTGTTTGTTTTTATAAATAATACCAAGAATTTATAAAACATGTAATTTAACACACAATAGATGATGATTTATTATTATTGTAGTAAATAATTTATAATATACAAATGTTAAATCTATATATATAAAAGAAGAAGTCCTGACTGACTGACTCATCAACGCACAGCCGAAACTACTGGGACTAGAAACTTGAAATTTACACCAGAACTTCCTTTTATGACGTAGGCAAGGGATAAGACGGGATTTTTCGAAATTCCACCCCTAAGGGGGTTAAATAGGGGTGCAAAGTTAGTATGGAGTGAACATTATTTTTTGAGCTAGAAACTTGAAACTTTGTAGAAAGATTACTTATGAGAATACATAAAAAGTACTTTCTGCGTTTTAGAAAATTCCACCCCTAAGGGGGTTAAATAGGGGTGCAAAGTTTGTATGAGGGAAACTTTTCCTTTTGAGCTAGAAACTTGAAACTTTGTACAGATTACTTATCTTAAAATAAAAATAAAAACAGCGATTTAGAAAATTCTACCCCTACAAAATAAGGGTTGATTATACGTTTCGCTATTCGTCAGCAGATGGCGTTAGTGTAGCAAATGAATTTAATTATTCCTTAAGGCATTTGCCACACTGGACGCGTTCTGCGGTCTGCGGTCAGGTCTTCCCTACAATTTTGTATGGGAGACCTGACCGCAGACCGCAGAACGCGTCCAGTGTGGCAAAGGCTTAAATTCATGTCTTGGCCTCATTTTAAAAAGGTACATTTAATAAATTACCAAAAGATAATATGTTTCTGGTATCATTTGATGTAGGTACATCTGCATAACAGAACATAATAATAAAATTCAAATGCTTTACGAATAGTAGTAGGGTTATCAACAGGTGGCGTTAGTGTACGGATTGAATGGTTTTTTCAAGTTATATTCTTAATTCTTACTTAAGTACCTATTTTCACGTTATTTTGTGTTCATTTGATAAATGACAAAGAATAATAGCTTATGTTATTATTTGATTTAGATCTGCTAAATAAAAACAAAACAAAAAACAAGTTCAAAGTTAAAAACCAGTAGTAAAGCTATTTGTCGATAGATGGCGTTAGTAGTACCAGTATTTGTTTTCAATTATTTTTTTGGCTCACGTACATGTTTTAAAATAAATTGGTTTACTTTTGATAAATGACAAAACATATCTCATATTCTTATGACATCATTTGATGTACATACATATTGCTCTAAGCCCTCTAAGGAAAGAAACACAGTAGTAAAGCTGTCCGCAATAGATGGCGTTAGTAGTACCAATGTAATCTTATTTTTTTAACAATTCATTTTTCTTTTGTCTCACCTACATGTTTTAAAACTTGGTTTACATTTGATAAATGACATAACGTGATATTCTTATATTTTGTATGTTATCTGCTAAATAGCTGAACGAAATAATAACACTTCAACGTTTAACAGATCGTAATAAGGTTCGTCGTCAATAGATGGCGTAAGTTGTAGGAACTAATATTAGTTTTTTTTTTCAATTGCAGTTTTTAGTATTAGGTACATGCGTTAAAATAATTTGATGAACATTTGATAAACGAAAAAATATTCTACTGAAATATATTTTCCCTTGCCCGTATATTTACTCTTCTCCCTCTAGAATACTTGGTTTAGTAACAGTATAGCCTAATAGATGGCGTACGGATGTGCTTGGATCAAATTTTACTTCGCGCTGTTAAGATTTTTCCTGGGTTGATGAAGTAATATAGTTTGTGAATGTGGGCTAATGTAGCTAATTGTCTTTCGTTGTAATTCGTTTGGTTGTTGTTGTCGTTTGGTTACATTGGTTGACGTTGAGTTGTGGATTGGTCGTGGTCGTAGCGGGTGCTCGAATTTAATTAAGGATTCGCTCATCGAATCAACCGTCGCGTTTGGTTAAATATAATTGAGGTTTTATTGAATTGTGGGTGGTCGAATAAAGGTCTAGGTTCTAATTTCTGAAACTGAGCGTATAAATAAAGTAACCTAGATAATTATAATAATAGTTCAGAATAAAGCTTTCAACTTGAATAGTTTAACGATCAGTTGTCTCTTGATACTTTAAATTTGTGTGCTAAAAGTCGTTGTCGAAATTAAGTTTTTAAAATAAATTTCAATCATGACTACCATTGAATTAATAAACGTGCGTGGTGTAATGATGCCACACACCATTATTTCCATTGTAGGGGATGGTGCCTGTCTGTTTCGCGGACTCGCTTACCTGTTGTACGACACTCAGGTGATGGCTAGAGAGATCCGCGAAGAAATTGTAGAGCACGTCGTACGAAATTGGGACGAATTTTCCGTAATGACTCATGACGAAAATGGAGATAATTACTCAAGCGCTGACGTTTATTATATCGAAATGATTCGCCCTCATACGTACGGTGGTTTAAGCGAGTTGTTTGCTGCTGCACAAATTTACGATCATGTTTTCGAAGTCTATCGGAATGGTGAGCTATATGCAAGTACTGGTCAAGAAGGTCATCCTATCGGCCGGCTTCGCTTCACGAGCAATTTATCAAGCGGACATTTTGACGTTTATCTGCCATGTGCCGAACAAAATCATATTTCACCAACATATACCGACCCTAATACCAACCACTGTCTTGAAACATCCACAACGACTTTATCATCACCCAGTTTTAACCCAGAAAGATCGATCACTCAATTGCATTCGCTGTCAGAAGTAAATTGGGAAAAAACTGATTCACCAACATTTACTCAACCTGATGAATTTAGCACTACACTTACAGTGCCTGATTTACCTAATCACCCTATTGCCCAAAGTCAACCTTCATCGTCTCAACGGTCGAAAAAACGAAGAATTAGGTGCACCGGTGTTATAAGAAAGAAGCAACTGAGGGATGCAGCAAGAAAGTACACTCAAAATAATCCCGAGGTTCACAGGGCAGCAGCAGCTCAATATCAAGTAAATAATCCTGAGGTTCACAGGGCAGCAGCAGCAGCTCAATATCAAGTAAATAATCCTGAGGTGCACAGAGCATCAACTGCGAGATTCGAGTCCCGAAACCCAGGAATACGAGTCGAAAGAAGAATGCACGCATGGAAAACAAAAAAGAACTCGGGTATGAGTTATGATAGCAATATCGATTACGAACATGACACCATGGTGGCTTTAGGAACAATGATTTTGAAGTGCATACATTGTAATGCGCTAAAGTGGAAAGGGGAAACATTCGGTATGTGCTGTAGTAGTGGTAAGGTCCATCTTCCTAATTTCGAACCACTTCCAGAACCATTGTTTAGTCTTATAATGGATTTACACCCTGATCACGCCCATTTCATGGATCGAATTAGAAAATACAACAGCTGCTTCCAAATGACTTCCTTTGGAGCGAAGCAAATTAAGGAAGATGGGTTTATGCCCACCTTTAAAATTCAGGGTCAGGTCTACCACCTCATTGGAAGTCTGCACCCTCCGCCTCATCAAAATCCTCAATTTCTACAGATTTATTTTGTTGGAGAGGATGAAAATGAGGCACGCATACGGTGTAGTAACCTCCCTGACGTAAAGCAAGGCCCGGTAAAACAACTGCAAGCAATGTTGCACCTGATCAATCCTTACATAAAAGATTTAAAGAACACTCTTGAGAAAGTACCTCCCAATTGTGAAAACTTTTCAGTTGTAATTCACGCTGACAAAAAACCAGCCGGGGAACATACAGGTCGTTATAATGCACCTGCAGCCAGCGAAGTAGCTTTAGTTATAGTGGGGCAACAATTTGAGAAACGCGATATTGTAATCCAAAGTCACGATAACAAACTACAACGAATAAGCGAAGTGCATCGTTCGTATGATGCCTTACAGTATCCGCTACTGTTTTGTCGGGGCGAGGATGGTTACTCTATTGATATCTCGCAGGTGGATCCGAAAACAAAACTGCCTCTTCAAAAAACAGTTTCTGCAATGGACTTTTATGCGTACCGCATCATGCGGAGATACTCGGAAGATAACCATTTATTGTACTGTAGAGCTCTGTTTAGTCAATACTTGGTGGATATGTACGCAAAAATTGAAACAGAGAGGTTAAGTTTCATAAGAAATAACCAGGCGCAACTAAGAGTGGATAATTATATACATCTAAGAGATGCCATTGGGCGACAGGACACCGACGTCGCTGAGCTCGGTCAGATGGTAGTGCTCCCATCATCATTTACTGGGTCACCGCGATATATGCATGAAAAAACTCAGGATGCCATGACATACGTCCGCCATTATGGTCGTCCTGATCTTTTTATTACATTTACGTGTAACTCCCACTGGACAGATATTACAGATGCATTACTCCCTGGTCAAAAACCCCATGACCGTCAAGATATCATAGCTAGAGTATTTAACTTAAAAGTGAAGTCATTGATAGCATTACTAATAAAGGGGGAGTTGTTTGGAAAAATACGGTGCTATATATATTCCGTCGAGTGGCAAAAACGCGGTTTACCACACATACATTTATTATTGTGGCTCCAACAACGTATCACTCCAGATCAAATTGACAGTGTCATCAAGGCGGAAATACCAGATCCTGACCAAGATCCGCTTCTTTATGAAATCATTAAGGCAAATATGATTCATGGACCTTGCGGTAACTTAAATCACAACTCACCATGTATGAAAGGAGCTAACTGCACAAAAAAGTATCCTCGACCTCTACTTCGAGAAACACAAACGGGAGAAGACGGGTATCCAAAGTATCGGCGTAGAGCACCCGAAGATGGAGGTTTCACAGTTAATATTAAAGGTGTGACTCTAGATAACCGCTGGGTTGTACCATATAACCCAGTACTTTTGCGGATATTCAAAGGTCACATTAACGTAGAGTGCTGTAATTCCATAAAATCAATTAAATATGTATGTAAATATGTAACTAAAGGCAGCGATCAGGCTACATTTGGTTTTGAAAGTGAGAGAGATGAAACCAAACTGTATGAAAGCGGCCGATACATTAGTAGTGCCGAGGCCGTGTGGAGAATTCTGGGGTTCCCTATTCATGAGAGGTTTCCCACAGTATTTCACCTCGCTGTGCATTTAGAAAATGGCCAGCGCATTTATTTTAATCAAAATAGTTCAGAAAACCTAACAAATGTCATAAGGAACCCGCCCAAAACTACACTTTTAGCATTTTTTGAGTTATGCCGAATAGACAATTTTGCTAAAACCCTCCTTTATGTCGAAATTCCATCTTATTACGTTTGGAAGATCAACCAGTTTGAAAGGAGAAAACGCGGAAATGACGTTCATGGTTGGCCTGGAGTCAAGAAAGATCATGCCTTGGGTAGGGTATATACTATTCACCCTAATAACACCGAGTGTTATTACCTTCGACTTTTACTTCACGAGGTCCGAGGTCCTACATCTTTCTTACAGTTAAAAACTGTAAACGGTGTTGTGCAATCTACATTCCAGGCAGCATGTAAAGCCTTAGGATTATTAGAAGATGAAAGCCACTGGGACGCCACATTGGAAGAAGCAGCTCTTTGTCACTCTGCGATTAGGTTACGGGAATTGTTTGCAGTGATGCTCATTTTTTGTCAGTTGTCTAATGCCTTAAGTCTTTGGGAAAAATACAAAGACAGTCTTTCAGAAGATATACGGCGGCAAATAGAAGCAGAGTTAGAGGATGGAGGATCCCTTATTTTAAATGAAGTGTATAATAAAGCCTTAATTTGTCTTGAAAATACGGTGCTATCATTGGGAGGTAATTGTCTACAACATTATGGCCTGCCTCCACCATTAACCAATGAACGAGTCTTACTTAATAGGGACTACCTACGCGAGATCAGCTACGACACTAACATTTTAGCACAAGTGGTGACCAATAACGAAATTATGTTAAACGATGAACAGTCCCACATTTATGACAAAATATTAGAAAGTATTGAAAAATGCACTGGTCAAATATTTTTTCTTGATGCTCCTGGGGGAACCGGTAAAACATTCCTCATCAATCTTTTATTGGCAAAAATACGAAAAGATTGTGGTATTGCCTTAGCCGTAGCCACTTCAGGTATTGCTGCAACATTACTGGAAGGCGGCAAAACGGCTCACTCCACTTTCAAACTGCCCATAAACTTAATGCAACATGAGACACCAACGTGTAACATCTCCAAACAAAGCAATATAGCACAAGTTTTAAAAGAGTGTAAGCTTATTATTTGGGATGAATGCACAATGGCCCATAAGGGAGGGTTTGAGGCCCTAAATCGGACGTTAAAAGATATAAGAGGAAGCAGTTGTTTAATGGGTGGAGTGACTGTACTATTAGCTGGAGATTTTCGACAGACATTGCCCGTTATTCCAAGGGGTACTCGAGCAGATGAAGTGAAAGCTTGCTTGAAGTCATCATATTTATGGCCACTACTAGACAAAATCTCACTACACACAAATATGCGAGTTCATTTAAGAGGCGATGAATCTGCTGGAGTTTTCGCCGATATGTTACTCAAAATAGGTAATGGAAGTTACCCATCACTTGATGGTAAAATTACGCTTCCGCCAAATTTATGTACAATAGTTACACTATTACCTGAACTAACTGCTACAATATATCCGGACATACAAAATATACATGATAAATCCATAGAATGGTTGTGCGAACGTGCTATCCTAACCCCGAAAAATGACAATGCTGCCGCTATTAATCAGTTATTACTAAACGCTTTTGATGCTGAGATCGTTCAATACAAATCATTCGATTCCGTACTACAAAGTGATGACGCCGTACACTATCCCGTAGAGTTTTTAAACAGTTTAAACCCTTCTAGCCTTCCACCTCACATACTTAATCTTAAAGTTGGAGCACCTATTATGTTAGTTAGGAATCTTAGACCGCCTAAATTATGTAATGGAACTAGACTACAAATAAAAGCTCTCCATAAAAACGTTGTCGAAGCTACAGTAATTACAGGTTGCGCTCGAAGTGAAGTAGTTTATATTCCTAGAATACCCTTAATCCCATCTGACTACCCGTTCGAGTTCAAAAGAATACAGTTCCCTCTTAAGTTATGCTTCGCAATGACTATTAATAAATCCCAAGGACAATCACTGAAATTGGCAGGCATTGATTTAAGAGAGGACTGTTTCTCTCACGGTCAATTTTACGTCGCATGTTCTAGGGTGAGTTCTGCCAATAGTCTGGTCATCTTAGCCCCCAAAGGAAACACCGCTAATGTTGTTTATAAAGAAGTGTTACGCTAAGGTGATCAGTTTTTTTTTATTTCCTGTCTTCTGCCCAGTGACTACGTCCCTTTTTTAAAACGAACTTGCACCCCCTTTTGCCCTATGGTTGACTGTCAACAATATTTTCTTAGTGCTGTCTCTTATTAATTGTGTTCCAAACTTTATGTGTTCCTATATTTAGCGAGTTGTCTATCAGCACATGAAAAATCAATACTTTATTTACCTATTCTTACTTTATATAGCTTCTTGAGAAATATAGAGAACCAGAATATATTGAATCACTCTTCAAACAATACTACTAGCCTGTAGACCAAAATAGTAATCGCATCATTAAATTCGCTTATGTGCATTTAGTTTTTAATGGTCACATTTCAGGTTTTGGTTTTTTTTTGGTTATGCCTTTAAACACTCATCATTGGCCTTACACATCTATGAAAAGATGATTTAAACAGCGTCCATATTAGAGGTGCGGCACTTTCGTACATGGTTTGTAAGGCCGATACGGGAGCGACAGCAATCGGTAACTACACTCTCCGTGTTGTTTTCCACTCAGCATTCATTCCTTAAGGAGGTCAAAAGTGGTTGGAAGTATGAAAGGGGAACAAGTAATTTTAGAAGTAAGGGAATTCCTCGGTCACATACTATAACTTCGGTCATAAAAGAAGGTAATGTAAGATCAAGACTGCGGATCATTTTTTAATTAAAGAAGTTTATTTTGGCTAATCAAAATGATTTATTCTCTAAAACCGTTAAATGGGGACTGGGGATAAAGATGGAAAGTTCTACGTTTCTTGGTATAAGCTCATTTTGCTTTCAAACGTGTGTAAAACTACTGAATGAATTTAGACAAAAACTTACAGTATTGTAGTTAAGAAGACATCAAAAAACAAAATTATGCTTATACATTATACATGACTTATACATTACTTTAAAAAACAACAATTTAAGCAGAAACGTATTGGTGAACTCACCGCACTCTTAAACGGATTTTGATGAAATTTGACGTAGAGATAATTTGAGACCCTTGGTAGGATATAGAATAGTTTTTCTCTCGGATCCCTTAAGATGGTAGAATTTTGCTAGCAATATTTTTTCTAAGGCGATAACAAATTCTACGCGGACGAAGTCGCGGGCAACAGCTAGTCGTAAATAAATACTTTTATTTCGAAATATTTGTTTATGAAGTTGGCACCACTGCAATATAGCGGCCGATTAAAAAAAAGTTAAACAGTGCTTTTATGAAAAATGTATGAACCAAAAAAGTACGCTAAACAGTGCGTTTTTGGGCCATAGAGCATAGTTTTGCGACGACTTATTAGTGGTGTCATTGTATTTGAGCTACAGCCTATATAAATGACAGATAACGGCACAGGAGTAGAAAAAATATTTAACACTAGTTATATTTACATAACATAGTATTCTTTTTAGTACCCAACTGTATTAGCAATTTCCGGGATCCTATCATAAAAATATCAACATCCAAAAAATGACGATTTTTGCGATATCTCGCTCCGTTAACGTTGTTTTTTTCATGGGTTATTACGAGTCCGATTTAAACCTGGTAAACGTTCTTTTTACGGTTCCGTAGCCAAAATGGCAAAAACGGAACCCTTATAGTTTCGTCATGTCCGTCTGTCCGTATGTCACAGGCATTTTACTCGAAAACTATAAAGTGTATTTGAATAAAATTTGGAATATAGGTGTATTTTAATAGCCGCTACATAGTTATGCATTAAAATGACTAAATAAATATTTTTATCGGGGTGCACTCCATACATGTAACTGAAAGTCAAAAAATATTAAATCATTGTAGGCACATCAATCGATAGGTCTTTCAAAATAAATATAAGGTTTCTCAGCAATTTTTTTGATTAAGTAAATATACTCGGAGATAATCGCCCCGAAAGTCACAAAAATTGTGTCCCCCCCCCCCCCCCCTCTAACTTCCGAACGGCGCAAGTAAAAAATTTAAAAAAAATCGTGGACATAGTGCATTTAGGGTGCTGATGGGGCTGCCTCGCTACTGCAGCGCGTCAACAATTCGCGCCGAAGGCGAGTTTCATAATAACATCACACGAGTGATTTAATGCCTAATTATGTATAGTTACATACACTAATTTATCTATCCACATATCATAAGCCTCCATGATGCATTCAGGAGCCGCTCATTATGACCGGCATCACAGCGTTGTTTTCTGGCAGCTGTCATAGTTTTTTTTATTTCATAGACAAACTAGAGTCGGATCCAACTGATCCGACTGTCATATTGTTCAATATCTTACTTACGTGCGACATTTATCAAATTTGTATGCAAATTGACAATTCATTTCGAACTAAACGTCATCTCGACTGATATTAGAATAGAGGTTAAATCAAATTTCTTTGTTTTTCAGAGACATTCGAAATTTGAATGAAATAATATTATGAAATCGATGTTATTATTTAGTAATAATTTTTTATTTTATTTTATTTAATGTAATAATTAGCACTGACAGATAAACCTTACGTACTAATTTATAATAAAATTAAAGTAATTAAATGGGTTCAAAATACAATGATAAATAATATTTAACAATCAATAGTCAATAGGTACGTGCACATGGGTAATTGGGTATTAATAATTAGATAGAGCTAGGTGTGACAATCGATTCTAGATAGTGACAAGAACAATAACATTAACATTTTCAAGAATAATAACATTTTCACAGATAAGAAATTTGTTCTAACAAAACAGTCTATTTATATGGTGGTCATAATGTGCGATTCTTGAACGCATCATGGAGGGTTTATGACACGGAATACTTAAGGCTCGACAGTCGACAGGGGCAGCGTTTTCGAGTTTTTTAAAACAATCTCAGACGTAGAAAATAGGGTTTAAAAATCTAAAAAAAGAAACGTATTACTGATCTAATCTAGTCAAAGTCGCATTCAGTTACGCGATCTAATGAACTTTACTCGATAGAAAAAAAATCCCAAAGTTACCTCTTTTTGTAAAGTTTATTCAATATTATGACTAAACTATAGATATTTTAAATTAAATTGTTGTACTCAAATAAAGTTATTAAATATTTATAGACAAATTCGCAGAGTTTGAATAGATAAAATGATAATCTTAATTACTATGTTTAAATACCTACAAAATGCACGAGCGCGGAGGCTCGGCAGGCCCGATCAGTCGCGCGCTGGCCCATATGAACGACGACTCAAGGACGTTAGCGGGTGTATAAGCCTTAAATAAGATGGAAGCGGCGTGTTAGCTAGTTACTTCGGAATCCTGCGTAGCCAGCCTAACACAATCAAAAATGAATTTGTACATATAAACACTAAGACTGCAAAACGCTTCTAATTGGTAAAAGCTTTTAATTCCATTACGATTTCAACAGTTGTAATTTTTAGGACGAAAAGTAACTCAAATCTGCATTACTTGCGGTCTAATTTCCAATGCCAAAAAAATGTCACGTAAGTCTATTCTTTATCAATATAGGAGCCAATTTCGAAAGGGGTTTTCAAATATGGAAATGACATGAGAATAGTCTTGATACCTGCTCTCCTTCTTGCATTAGAGCATAACTCAACGTGTGTGAGCGTGACGTACTTTTGACGGAAATTGACATTTACTTTTTGATTGCAAAATTGAGGCCCTGTTCAAATGAAGTTGACATTTGATTATGTTTAAATCAAAAGGTCTTATGTTACTATGACACTCTATGGTGATACACCTATTTGAAAATTTAGAATACAAAATAGAGGTGAGACTAAGATCATAATTATCGATATTTTATATTCTTGGTATACATCGTTTATGTAGGATATGGTATATGGATGTATATAGTTCTTAGAGCATAGATACCTGGAGTAGCCTTTCAGTAACTTACCCCTCTTAGACCAGCGGCTGAACAAAAATGGGTTTTGATAACATTAAAGTTTTTTCTTTTTTGATATGTCATTGGAGGCATGTTAAATAATACTTATACAAAAAGTTAGAAGTTTTTAGGTTCGGCTTTCGGTTATATTGAAATATTTTAATTATAGCCAAGAACTATGTACATATAGAATTAGAGTTACAAATAACTGTAACATATCCAATAACACTTTAGTTTCTTTAAAATAATCTGTTTTTAGAAGTCTGGAATATCTGCATTTTGGTGAACAAAAAAAAATGCAAATAATTTTGCAAATAAAGAATTAGAGTAGCTGATATTGTAAAATTATGATGTAATCGATCCACTTAATATACTGGAAAAAAGTTAGATGTGTAGACAATTGGCTTGTGTAGATATTTATTTCTGGTTAAGCAGTATAGCCAATATTGAATTAGAGTTTGTAGAGTTAATAATAAACGGTCTTGACAATGATCTCAGTTACCAAACAAAAGTTTAGAAATATAGAATCACGGCGACACTAAATACTGATATGTATAGGTAAGCATTCCGTGCCTATATTACATCGTTTCAAACGCGCTGTATTGTATGCGCGCGCCGTGCTGTGCGCTGTGGCGCTGTGGCACCAGGCAGCGATCAGCGGTGGCGGGGCAACGGGGTGCCCTTAACTCATCCATAAAAAAAACCGCAAAGCACGTTTTAAACTAATATTAATGGAAAATTGTTATTTTGTTTTATGTACGCTAATGGAGATACAAAGACGAAACTTACCCTTATTTATTACTATACTAGGAATTGCCCGCGGTTTCGTCGGCGTTAAGTCCATTATAAAATAGGTTTTTACTTATAGTTTTATGTTAAAGTAAGTATTGGTGGCTTACACAATGGTAACAAATAACAAAAATACAACTTTTTACAACAAAATTATAATTGCAACATTTGCAAATCATTCATATTTGTAATTGTAGGTATATACATAATAACTAGGGTACGGACAAGTGGTGGCAGATTTCACACAGAAGGTAGTAGAGTCGCCTAGATATTTTTATGACTAAACAAATACCGATTGAATGATTTATTTCTCTTAATTTTTTTTTATTCTCTTGCGACTAAATATTAAGTTTTTGAAATGAAAATGTACCTACATGTATTTACATTTTATGTTTAAAGAACTTTATTTTTCATAAAGAATCAACATATTTCACTTACATGAGAAAAGTTATAAGTTAATACTAAATCTAAGCATACAGTGTTAACAATTGTACAAAAATCATAGTGGGTAGACATGCATTATAAATACAGGGTATATTATTCAAACGGGGCAGTGAAGGAATATCCGAAACTATAAGATATACGGAAATTTGCTCTAAGGAGTTACGAGACCGATTTTAGAAAAAATCAAAACTGCATTCAAAGATTTTCAAAAAAACCTCATACACAGCCGGGACCCAGAGTGCGTTATTTTGCGTAAATTAATAGTGTAATGTAAGGAAGAATTGGTGCTAAGGAACCCTGTATCTACAATCCCAGGAAGATGCTGAATTTCATAGTTTAATGTACGGAAATGGATCTCCCCTCCCCGCACAAACATTGTATCTACCTACAATGAGTAAGTATGGGAATTATATTTTTTTACAGCTTTGAAAAGATTGGTGTAAATAATGAAAATAAATTAAAAAAAACCACGAATTTACCAATTTTGTCTAGTTTCAGACGCCACAGTTATTCTCCCCATACTTACTAAGGAGCTTAGTATGGGGAAATCCATTTTCGTACATCAAACTATGAAATTAGGCATTTTCCTGTGATTGTAGATACAGGGTTCCTTAGCAACAATTTTCCCTTACAATTCCGGACTTTCGAAATTTCGGAATCTCGGGCAATGTTTCCCGATATTACAATTCCGGAATTGGTACACTCAGAATATCGGAAATTCCTGAACTGGATTTTATGTATTTCCAGAATTTATGACTGTTTATCTTCATAGTTTACCATAAACTGGATAAGTCTCGTGACTTTTCGTATCTCTTATAGTTTCGGATTTTCCCTCACTGCCCCGTTTGAATAATACAACCTGTATACCTATAACGCTAAAGTTCGGCCGCCTTGTTGCGGCGATAACGGCGATTTTTGTTTAAGTTATCTTTCCACAAAAATTTCAATCTTTCGCCTACTACAGACTACAGATGCCATTGTGTTGGCATTTACGACTTTGTACGCTAACAAATCTGCCCTTCTTATTGAAAACGCAGTACTTGCAAAATGGTGGTTTCAAGATAAACGCGGTAAACATATTTTTTGGTATCTATACAACAAATCTATGTTATACAACTTTTGAAGTGTACTGAAAAATTGTTAAAAAAATAAATCTTTCGATTGAAATATTTTTTACTTTACTGCCTTATTTAGATAAAATACGCAGTACTGCATTTTCATCAACTATATGGGTTTGCAGTTAGGCCTATGTCCAGCAGTGGACGTCTTTCGGCTGATATGATGATCTGGGTTTGCAGGCATTACAGTATCACTAAGGCTTAATGCAGTATTTGTGTTTATTACTGCAAAATCACCTAGCACGTGTTCAATACTGCGTTTCTAGTTCGCAATCATGCTCTATTTTCATACCTAGTAATAAATAAGTGTTGGTAAGATTTAACTTCAGACAAATATTGAAGTGACGAAGAGACGAAATAAAATTGATTTTAGGTAGGTACTAGAAAAAATGAAAATTTTTCTTATCAGCGTATCAAATTATTATTTTTAATAGTCTATAAATGTGTTTCAGGAACTGTTTTTTATTAGAGTCTATTAATATTGGGGCGTACAGAATTGAATTTATGTAGATAGCACGCCCTCCAAGGGTGTTTTAATTTGCGGTGCGCTTTTTAATTCCCTTTTCAGAGATTAGCGCGTTAGTGGACTGTATGTAGGTATCCAACCGTGTGGTCTATTGTCGTAGCTACTTGATGCGAAATTGTGCAGGAAAGTCAGCTGCCTTTGGAATTCGGAACAGGTGGATGAATCAGCTAACAGAAGGTTGGAAATAGGAGTCATGCGCACTTACTTGTGACTTGGGTGAACTCCTCCTTCACGCTAGCGTCTCGTGGCACACCATGTGCTCGTGTGGGGCGCGCAGCGCAATCCCAAATTGTCCAAAAACACCTTCACTTCACGAACACGTTTAATGCAAAGCTGATAGAATAGCACATATAGTTTCCAAACGATGTACAGAGATTGCGACGGATTTAAATAAGATTCAATGTCTTTTATCAGCGGAGGATGTTACACGCACACGGGGTTAGAATTCAACAACACTTTTCTCTCGCCAGGTGGGGCGAGCGTTGCGCACACGTCGTGTATATGACAAAGACGGCGCGATATATCAGTGCGCATGTTGGAAAGGGATGATGTAGGTATAGGAATCGCGAGTATAGACACGACAACAGATAAAAGTCGGAAAGACCAACATACGAAATCCAACATCTCCCCCGGCTTGAAGGGTTCCCTTCAAAGAGAAAAGTAATAATTATGTACATATGGATGTACATAGAAAAAGATAATATCGCACCATATAACTAAAGATAAGCGAAGTGTACAATTTACCTATAATTAGGTAATTATACTAAAATAATAACTATTTATGATAACTTAAAAAATATATATACATAGATATGTATGTGGTGGCAACCCTACTGCGTAGGCAGCGGGCACCTTAGAGCATTAAACCAACGCGGGCACAGCCGAACGATCGGTCGCTCGAGCGTACCGTTACGGGTCCGCACTTCAGCAACGCGGACAACACCGTCTCGCCCAGGGAATACCCGAGTTATTATTCCGAGCGGCCACTGCAAGGGTGGCGCGTTAGCAACGTTTATTAAAACTATTGTTCCCACCGCTATCGGCTTGTCTGGAGTATTCCATTTCTCTCTGCTTTGTAAGTTGTGAAGATACTCAACTCGGAACCGTTTCCAGAATGATTGGACAAGCGAGTCTAGCATTGAAAAACGAGTTAATAGATTCGTTCGCTCCTGGCTTAAGTCGGCGGCGGGCAAACGCGGCAACGGCGAGGTTGACATGAAATGTGCTGGCGTTAGCGCGGTGGGTTCTGACGGGTCAGAACTTAGTATATAAAGAGGGCGGCTATTAAGAATCGCTTCGATCTGAGTAAGCACGGTAAGTAATTCTTCGCATGTCAGGATTTGATTGCCTATAACACGATGAAGATGAGTTTTAAAGCATTTAATGTTACCTCCCCAAATGCCTCCAAAATGAGGCGCGTTTGGAGGGCTCATACGCCAAGTAATTCGTCTTTTTGCAAGTTCTTCCTTGAAATGCGTATAATACGGATCAGACTGAAGAAACGTGTGAAGCTCATTTAGGTAAGATTTAGAAGTTGCAAAATTATTTTGATATTGAGCAATATTTGCTATAAAAGTTGTGAATCTGTGAGGTGAAGAGTGCACCCAACATAAGACAACTTCAGAGTCAGAAAATGCAAATGTATCCGCAATTGGATGATGCTGAGACAAAACATCGTCAAACTCGACACCGAATTGACGCGGAAATTTAAGAGCTGAAATCAGTGGAAGCTCACTGATGAACTGCTCCCATAAATGCGATATGTGCGGCGGCGGCAAATCATCCCAATCCATCCTTAAGAGCCATAGTTCCTTTATAAGAAGCTTGGAATAAAGTATGACAGGGCCGACGAGTCCTAGCACGTCATACAAACGTGCAGTAGCTGAAAGAATAGCACGCTTCGTGCCACTGAGTTGCGGAGGAGAAACGTCAAAGACAAATTCATCCGAAGCGGGAAGCCATCGAAGACCAGAAATCTTCAAAGTGTCGCCGTCACCGAAGGAGACGTCTTCCGACTGGCGGTGAGATATGGGAATGTGCTCTAGCAACTGCGGAGAGTTGCTAGTCCATTTGACCAGATCAAACCCGCCAGCCTCGAAGAGACTGATTAGTTGATTCGCTATCGCAACTGCTTCCTCGGATGAAGAAGCAGAGGAAGCTAGATCATCCATGTAAACGTCCCCCTCGAGAACGGCGGCAGCGTGCGGGAATCTCTCGCGTTCGTCACTAGCGAGCTGGCGGAGCGTGCGAAGCGCGAGGAATGGCGAAGACCGGAGTCCAATGCAGACCCGGTTGAAATGATACATCTCCAAAGGTACTTCAGGCGAAAAGCGATACAAAAATCGTTGAAAAGAGCGGTGGTGCGGATGTACTTCTATGCATAAGTACATTTGGCGGACGTCAGCGAAAAAGGCAACGCGGAATATGCGAACATTCAAAAGAATGTGAAAAATGTCTGCTTGCAAATTACAGCCAGTATGTAGGATGTCGTTTAATGACAGTCCACTGTCTGATTTGCAGCTACCGTCCAGAACTTGGCGGATTTTTGTCGCGGATTTGTCGTTCCGGATGACCGGGTGGTGAGGTATACAAAACCCTGGCCTAGAGGACTCTTCGGGCGGAACCAAAGAAATAATCCCCTTATCCAGGTAATTCCGAATGACGTCATCATATTTGTCGCGGAGTTGCGGGTATTTTAAGAAATTATTTTCGAGCATCGAAAATCTTCTTTTAGCGGTTACAAAAGAATTGCCCAGATTATCTGGCGTTTGCTTGAACGGAAGATCGACTGCGTAAGAACCATTATCGTTACGCGTCGTCGTTGCGGTAAATATTTGTTCACATTCCTTGTCATCGGGACTTAGAAATTTCTTTGAGGGTACTTCCTCCAAGTTCCAAAACTTTTCCAAAGTTTGGTTAAGCGGTTCGTGCGTAAACGCACAGAGAGCACGAGTCGCGCGCGGAGGTGTCGTCACAGTGACGTCCCCCATTATGACGTAACCCAGGGTGGTTTCCAAAGCCGAAGGCAAGCCGGCACTTCGGACTTTGTCAGAAAGTAAGATGTCACAGAATAAATTTGCTCCTATAAGCATATCAATGGGCCCGGGCTCATTAAAACAATCATCGGCCAGAGGTATATTCTTAAAACAATCAAACAAAGATATGTCGATAGGCGAGTCAGGCAAGTGTGACGTAATGGATTCCACCACCAGAGGCTGAATAGTGTAAGAGTTATCGCCATTACTGTCGAATCGGGAACTAAATTGCACTATTGACATCCCAAGTATTTTTTGGGACGAACCCCCAATACCTTGAACCCTGGCAAAACGATTCTGGTTCGAAATCGGTAGCGCTAATCGATTACAACACTCGAGCGTTATATAATCAGATTGGCTTCCAGGATCGACCAGAATCCTTGCATAATGAACCTTACCGCTTGCGTCATAAAGTCGAATTTTTGCGGTCCCTAATAAGGTTGTTTTATGCATAAGCGTTCTCAAGTTATCATCATCATTTGCACTCCGAGCCGACAAATGATTCAACGTTGAGTCATGCCTCAAACCATTATCAACCCTATCGGCCGGGTGATAAGATTGCAAATTGCTTGCCACCCCCGTTACTACTGCTAGGCCGCGGTGTGGAATTCGCCTTGTCAACAAAAGTGTTGGTACTGGTTTGATGCGAGTTAGGTAAATAAGTTTGTTTATGCGGCGGATTAAAATGTAATAACGTGTGGTGCTGTGCATTACATATACTACACGTTCTGTGTGACATACAAGCGGAAAATTTGTGTTTATAACTAAGGCAATTGTTACACACGGAATTAGTTTTTACAAAATTAAATCTTTCGTACGGAGACATTTTTGTAAAAGCGGCACACTGATATAAGTGTTCGTGTTTATTAGTTTTACACAACAAACAAGAATCAATCGCGGGCGTTTGCGTATTAACGAATGTTTTCGTCGAATTGTTTTTTGGTAGCGGTATATTTTTATTGTTATTAGATCTCGGTTGTGATTGTGAAAATGTTTGTTTTGTTGTCGAATGCGATGCAACCCTGGATTGTTCTTTGACGAAATCAATAAGATTTTTGTACGAAGGACACGTTTCCTTGCGATAAAACATCTCAAATAATTTTATCGATTCGGGATCTAGTTTTTGTAATGCGATATGCAAGAACAAAAAATCCGCTAAATCTTGTAATTTAAGCGTTTTAAACGCCTTAACGGAGGCGTCGAAATTACATAGAAAATACTCCAAATTAGAAGCGGACCCATTCGCTATGGGTTTAAAGTCTAACAGCTGATTGATATAGCCGGCTGCCATGGCGCGTTTGTCTTCATATTTATCAACCAGCGCTTGCCAAATTATGGGATAGTTTTCCCCTGTGGCTGGCAGCCCCGCGCATACCGACCTAGCCTTATCAGTCAGTTTACCTACTAGGAACTGAATGCGTTCGCTATTTGTTAAGCGTGAGTTGTTATGAATCACACTTTTAAATTGTTCATAGAATAATGGCCAATTACGAAGGTCGCCATTAAATTCCATTAGCTGCATAGGCGGGAGATTATGCTTTAGAGCGGATTGCAAAGGCCGCTGAGACTCTGGCGAACTTTCGATTTCAGACTGAATGCGTTTGATTTGACAATATATATCCTCAAACGCGATCCAGGACTGATAATCAGCGGTTGCATCAGGCGTTAATCGTAAAACGCATTCATTGTACGAGTCTAAAACACGCTCAAAATCTGATCGCAATTGGTCTAGATTTGATACGCTATTTAAGAACGTTTTACGTTGAATTTCGTCTTCGTACGCCTTAACCGACAATTTGTATATGGTTTGTAAGCGGGCGAAGAAGGCACTGCGCTTAGCTTCTAAAATAACTAGTTCATTCTGGACGGGGTCCCTAGCCGCCTCGTCTTTAGGGTCTTTTTTCGGTGGCATGGTGTTGCGCGTTGAGTGTGACTATAAAACTTAGCCCACACAAATAAAATATAAGTAAACACGATTTGCGGGAATTAAAATGCGGTTCAAATAAATGTCCGTAAACACGATTTACGGGAATAACGGTGCGGTTAAATAACTGTGAGTACCTACTCGTAAACACAAGTCGCGGGAAAAAGCGGTAATAATAAATGTTTGACAAAAGTCGCGGAAATAAAAGTGCGGTTAAATAAATGTGAGTACCTACTCGTAAACACAAGTCGCGGGAAAAAGCGGTAATAATAAATGTTTGACAAAAGTCGCGGAAATAAAAGTGCGGTTAAATAAATGTGAGTACCTACTCGTAAACACAAGTCGCGGGAAAAAGCGGTAATAATAAATGTTTGACAAAAGTCGCGGAAATAAAAGTGCGGTTAAATAAATGTGAGTACCTACTCGTAAACACAAGTCGCGGGAAAAAGCGGTTATAATACCTAAATGTTTGACAAAAGTCGCGGAAATAAAAGTGCAGTTAAAATAGATGTAGGTATGTAACACAAATCGCGGGAAATAAAAGTATACAAAGGAAATGTGTTACAAAAAAGAAACAGTTTGTGAGAATAAGGCGGTTTAACTCTCCGTCTACAAAGTAGGTTAAGCGATGACCGTATAGGTACCTATTGACGGCACAGATCGGAGCGCGCGGCACGCGGTAGTTCGAGAAAAGATTAGAACGAAATAAAAGCGGGTAGATATGAACGAAACCGGTCAGCGCTCCCGAGCCAGTGAGAACAATAGCATGTATTTGTGACGTGTACATCAATTGAAAACTAAGAATCGTTAATGCGTTGCTGAAATGTTAGTATCTATAGAATAATGATACGATGATATGATGCGAAGTACATAGATTTTACGTATCTATGGGTAAATTATATAATATAATGTCAAGGAGCTACTTTAAATAGATATAAATCCTAGGTTGGGAATGAAATATAATTATCCGGATCGTTAGTGACCAAAACTTGGGGCGTACAGAATTGAATTTATGTAGATAGCACGCCCTCCAAGGGTGTTTTAATTTGCGGTGCGCTTTTTAATTCCCTTTTCAGAGATTAGCGCGTTAGTGGACTGTATGTAGGTATCCAACCGTGTGGTCTATTGTCGTAGCTACTTGATGCGAAATTGTGCAGGAAAGTCAGCTGCCTTTGGAATTCGGAACAGGTGGATGAATCAGCTAACAGAAGGTTGGAAATAGGAGTCATGCGCACTTACTTGTGACTTGGGTGAACTCCTCCTTCACGCTAGCGTCTCGTGGCACACCATGTGCTCGTGTGGGGCGCGCAGCGCAATCCCAAATTGTCCAAAAACACCTTCACTTCACGAACACGTTTAATGCAAAGCTGATAGAATAGCACATATAGTTTCCAAACGATGTACAGAGATTGCGACGGATTTAAATAAGATTCAATGTCTTTTATCAGCGGAGGATGTTACACGCACACGGGGTTAGAATTCAACAACACTTTTCTCTCGCCAGGTGGGGCGAGCGTTGCGCACACGTCGTGTATATGACAAAGACGGCGCGATATATCAGTGCGCATGTTGGAAAGGGATGATGTAGGTATAGGAATCGCGAGTATAGACACGACAACAGATAAAAGTCGGAAAGACCAACATACGAAATCCAACAAATATAAAACACCTCCACTCATCAAGCCATCAATCACTCTTTTGAATTATACAAGGTGTAACCAAATCAAGTGCGAATATTTCACTCTGATTTGCTAGCACGTAATGCGGCACTGTACCGTGTGGCTTCGGTGCATGCGTAGCTTTATATTACTCTCGAATACCTCTCGATATTCTTAAGCGCAGCACTGTGGAATAAGTACTGCGTTTAAGTACTTTTAGCGTGGCAAGAGTAGCTCTTTGGTTTTCTCGCTAAACTCAAACGCAGTAATTTTGAATACTGCGTTTAGCTTTAGTTAGTATTCGTTGCAAAAAAGTTATATGCCTAATGAATCTGCAGTAAATGTAGCAAGTACTTCACAACCTTCTTGCACATGCTGAATGCTGTAGATCTTGTTAGCAAAAGTAATATTTTTGTGAAAGTACTACGTTTTTGGTTAGATAAGTAACATGTTTGAAAAATAAAAAAAAGCGGTCAAGTGCGAGTCGGACTCGCACATGAAGGGTTCCGTTAAATAAATGGCTTTTTACGATTTATGACGTATTAAAAAAAAACTACTTACTAGATCTCGTTCAAATCAATTTTCGTTGAAAGTTTGCATGGTAATGTACATCATATATTTTTTTAAGATTTATCATTCTCTTGTTTTAGAAGTTACAGGGGGGGACACACATTTTACCACTTTGGAAGTGTCTCTCGCGCAAACTATTCAGTTTAGAAAAAAATTATGTTATAAACCTCAATATCATTTTTGAAGACCTATCCATAAATACCCCACACGTATGGGTTTGATAAAAAAATAATTTGAGTTTCAGCTCTTAGTATGGGGAACCCCAAAATTTATTGTTTTTTTTATATTTTCGTGTGAAAATCTTAATGCGGTTTACAGAATACATCTACTTACCAAGTTTCAACAGTATAGCTCTTATAGTTTCGGAAAAAAGTGGCTGTGACATACGGACGGACAGACAGACAGACAGACAGACATGACGAATCTATAAGGGTTCCGTTTTTTGCCATTTGGCTACGGAACCCTAAAAAGACCTGAAATTTTTTTTTTAGGCTTGTGATGTCATCTGTGCAGAAAAGTGAAAATCTCAAAAATGACTACTGCAAGTACAATTATCAGGGCCTTTGGCCACATTATCAACTGTTTCGTGTACTGCTATATACATACTAAATATAATTTGGATATATTTTAATTTTTGATATCCAAATTACATTATAGTTTAATACTCTCAAAATATAAATTAAATAAATAATGTGAATACATTATTTATTTAATTTATATTCAACCGTAAAAAGTTAATAAAAAGCAACGACTCCATTTTACCCCTGTGCGAAATTTGCCACCACTTTTGTCCGGACGCTACTAATAACAATTTTAAATTAACTTCTGTAACTTCACATTATTCCATGCAGATTTTTTCATAAAAAAACAGTATCTGTAATTTTTTATTGTACATAATAAAATTAAAAATAGGTAAACTAATGTTACATCTTATAGTTTTTGACATAGCTATAATAAAAAATCTTCCTTTTCACCCGCTTTTCCAAACATTGAATATCTCCGAAACATAAAACCGCCTTATGGTACCTTTACACGTGGACCATCACTAATATTGTAACAGTGCTGTAATACGTATTTTCCTGAAGGAAGGTTTCCAAAAACTATTTTGGTTAGTTTTTTGAAAGAGCTGTTTAAATAGACGATTTTTATAACATATATTTTTTTCATTTGAATCTGGCCACTTTATTTTTTTTCTACATGTTTTACTGTGCTCGAATCTGGGTTTTGCCCCCAAAAAAATCTCATAAACTATACATAAAAAGTTTTTGCGCCTTCACTATTTTAAACATATAAATACGAAAAATAGTTTTTTTTTTTAATGCGGCAGAACGGGGGCGCGCGGGTGGGGCGAGGGATACCTATAGTCTGATTTTTATTCGCACGGAAAAAATGTAAACAAAGTTACGTCAATGTCAAAGTGACATTGCAGGGGATGTTAAAGTATGGGCCAGCAAAAAATATTAATTTATAGTAAGTAGTTAGGATGTTCATATATCTTACCAGATTTCTTTGGAGGAGTAAGATTTACGTTTTCTTTATACTCTTTGAGTACCTACTGAGTATACTGTGGAATCAGCTATTCCCAATATTTGAGCCGCTTGTTTCGCACAGTCCACTTTCGACCAATATTTATCGGCCGGCCAATTGTGGTAAACGTGTTTATATACGTTTAACACCATAATTTTTTCCATCTCCGAACGTGGTCTTTTTTTCACTGGAGACAACGTATTGTCTTCCTTTGACCGAGAAGTACTCGGACCGGGCTCCATCCTTCCAGACGATTATTAACAAAAACACAACGAAAAACGTAACTATGAACAACGTCACAACACCGTAAAACAATAAAAACTCAACAATAACACAAATTTAACAGAACAGAATCACTAGAAAGCGCACGGGAGTAATTCAATCTAGAAGTGAGTCACGTCACAACAAGATTAATACACAAGCGGCCCACAGATTAATAACCCGGGCTTGTCAAAACAGTGATACCAGTGCAATAAATAAATTTTGCTAAGGAAACCAATTTTCTCCTTTTAAATCCATATGATGAACTGTTAATATCTTAATTAAGTTAGTAAGCAACAAATTAAACAATTTGATCATTAATAAAATATAAAGATTCATTTTTAAAAGAAGATTTCTTTAAAAAAAAATATTTTAAATATCCCATATGCTGCTAATGTTTTTCGTTAGCGGCTTTGTTTACATTTATTCTGTGCGAATAAAAATCAGACTTTAGCAAGCGATAGCTCTGCTCCGCCGTAGCAAGCCGTAGCTACAACTTGTAGCGCGGCTTGGTTTTCGCGCCTTTTTTTAATAATATGCGTTTATGATGCAAACTATACACAGAAATTTCTTACTTTCCATAATATGGCTGCATATATTCTTTTATAGTATTAGACTTATTTTTATAGACTCTAATTCAATATTAGATCTTACAGGACAAAAAATGCGTATTAATTTTAAAGCTTTTATCTTATTCCTCTAAACTTTTGGCTTTGTCTATTAACTTAAGAATTTAGAGATATTATTGTGGATTTTTAAAACTCTAATTCAATATCGACTAAATAATAAGCTAATTCTGGTTTGACGAAGTCGCAAGTGTTTTTTTTTTCTAAAAACTTAACAGTGTAAAGCGTCATACATATTATAAACGATGAAGCTTAAACTTTGCACTTTAATTCAATATTCACAAATCATCAATAAAAATAAATAAATACCTAATTTATATCTAACCCTCGTTCTAACTTTTCTTCATATAATACATGCTTAAAAATAAGTCATATGCCATATAAGCATAACTTTTCCGACTTTAGAATTATCAAAACTTCTAGGGCCAAAATCCGGTTCCACTACTGAGCTATCTGCTGAAAACCTTGCACAATGTGCAAAAAATCATATAAAACCAAATTCACAATTCAGTAATGGTCAGTGACAAAATCGCCTCGCAATAGAACACTCACCATAAAAATGCCCGCGTTTTGCTGTAAACACATGTAATAAACGGTCAACCACTTCAAGCTTAGAAAAAGATGGTATAAAATTATATTTGTAAGTAATTTTAGTATCTTTGTATTGCTATAATATTATTTTTACATATTTTTATGAAAATATTTTCATGACACTTCAAATTAAACGATTATGTAATCGATTTACAATTCTTTCTTGGTTACGTCATGACACTCCCCACGAGACTCGTGCTTGATGCTTTGTAAGAAATAACTTAATGGTATTTGAAAAAGAGTCTATAATATTATTAGCATTGATTAATCAAAATTTCGGAAAACTATGCACTCCGCACGAGACTCTGTTTTCATGATTTGTAAGAATGAACCTAATTGCAATTAGATTAGAGTTAATAATAATATTTGCAAGGATTATCTAAAATGACAGATCAGTGTCACGAGACTCTGAAGTTGAGATGAGGGGTATGTGTTTTTCACAATGATCTGTAGCTTTAAGTTAACATCTGTACCTACTTTTGTGATATTGCAATAAATGATTGAGTATTGAAAACTTTAGGTACACTACAAAAATTTGTCACACCAACTTGCAATAGTTGGAAAGATACAGCCATACATCCCTTTCATTCTAACAATAGCAAGTTGTGATAAATTGATAGGCCTTGAAACGTACGAGCATTTGGCTGTTTGCAGTGATTTGTCTTAGTCAAAACATATGGTTAAAAGGTTAAAAACTATACTACAGTAATGGAATTTCATACAGTTTCCTGGCCGCTGAAACTGTGCAATAATAAATTTAAACTTTTAAATTTGCGCTTGGCAGTAACGAGGAACTTCACGGACTATTTTTGCTACAGTAAGGCGGACATTTCCGAGCATATTGGAGAAAACTATTTTTTCTACTCCTGTACCGTTATCTGTCATTTAAATAGGCTGTAGCTCAAATACAATGACACCACTAATAAGTCGTCGAAAAACTCTATGCTCTATGGCCCAAAAACGCACTGTTTAGCGTACTTTTTTGGTTCATACATTTTTCATAAAAGCACTGTTTAACTTTTTTTAAATCGGCCGCTATATTGCAGTGGTGCCAACTTCATAAACAAATATTTCGAAATAAAAGTATTTATTTACGACTAGCTGTTGCCCGCGACTTCGTCCGCGTAGAATTTGTTATCGCCTTAGAAAAAATATTGCTAGCAAAATTCTACCATCTTAAGGGATCCGAGAGAAAAACTATTCTATATCCTACCAAGGGTCTCAAATTATCTCTACGTCAAATTTCATCAAAATCCGTTTAAGAGTGCGGTGAGTTCACCAATACGTTTCTGCTTAAATTGTTGTTTTTTAAAGTAATGTATAAGTCATGTATAATGTATAAGCATAATTTTGTTTTTTGATGTCTTCTTAACTACAATACTGTAAGTTTTTGTCTAAATTCATTCAGTAGTTTTACACACGTTTGAAAGCAAAATGAGCTTATACCAAGAAACGTAGAACTTTCCATCTTTATCCCCAGTCCCCATTTAACGGTTTTAGAGAATAAATCATTTTGATTAGCCAAAATAAACTTCTTTAATTAAAAAATGATCCGCAGTCTTGATCTTACATTACCTTCTTTTATGACCGAAGTTATAGTATGTGACCGAGGAATTCCCTTACTTCTAAAATTACTTGTTCCCCTTTCATACTTCCAACCACTTTTGACCTCCTTAAGGAATGAATGCTGAGTGGAAAACAACACGGAGAGTGTAGTTACCGATTGCTGTCGCTCCCGTATCGGCCTTACAAACCATGTACGAAAGTGCCGCACCTCTAATATGGACGCTGTTTAAATCATCTTTTCATAGATGTGTAAGGCCAATGATGAGTGTTTAAAGGCATAACCAAAAAAAAACCAAAACCTGAAATGTGACCATTAAAAACTAAATGCACATAAGCGAATTTAATGATGCGATTACTATTTTGGTCTACAGGCTAGTAGTATTGTTTGAAGAGTGATTCAATATATTCTGGTTCTCTATATTTCTCAAGAAGCTATATAAAGTAAGAATAGGTAAATAAAGTATTGATTTTTCATGTGCTGATAGACAACTCGCTAAATATAGGAACACATAAAGTTTGGAACACAATTAATAAGAGACAGCACTAAGAAAATATTGTTGACAGTCAACCATAGGGCAAAAGGGGGTGCAAGTTCGTTTTAAAAAAGGGACGTAGTCACTGGGCAGAAGACAGGAAATAAAAAAAAACTGATCACCTTAGCGTAACACTTCTTTATAAACAACATTAGCGGTGTTTCCTTTGGGGGCTAAGATGACCAGACTATTGGCAGAACTCACCCTAGAACATGCGACGTAAAATTGACCGTGAGAGAAACAGTCCTCTCTTAAATCAATGCCTGCCAATTTCAGTGATTGTCCTTGGGATTTATTAATAGTCATTGCGAAGCATAACTTAAGAGGGAACTGTATTCTTTTGAACTCGAACGGGTAGTCAGATGGGATTAAGGGTATTCTAGGAATATAAACTACTTCACTTCGAGCGCAACCTGTAATTACTGTAGCTTCGACAACGTTTTTATGGAGAGCTTTTATTTGTAGTCTAGTTCCATTACATAATTTAGGCGGTCTAAGATTCCTAACTAACATAATAGGTGCTCCAACTTTAAGATTAAGTATGTGAGGTGGAAGGCTAGAAGGGTTTAAACTGTTTAAAAACTCTACGGGATAGTGTACGGCGTCATCACTTTGTAGTACGGAATCGAATGATTTGTATTGAACGATCTCAGCATCAAAAGCGTTTAGTAATAACTGATTAATAGCGGCAGCATTGTCATTTTTCGGGGTTAGGATAGCACGTTCGCACAACCATTCTATGGATTTATCATGTATATTTTGTATGTCCGGATATATTGTAGCAGTTAGTTCAGGTAATAGTGTAACTATTGTACATAAATTTGGCGGAAGCGTAATTTTACCATCAAGTGATGGGTAACTTCCATTACCTATTTTGAGTAACATATCGGCGAAAACTCCAGCAGATTCATCGCCTCTTAAATGAACTCGCATATTTGTGTGTAGTGAGATTTTGTCTAGTAGTGGCCATAAATATGATGACTTCAAGCAAGCTTTCACTTCATCTGCTCGAGTACCCCTTGGAATAACGGGCAATGTCTGTCGAAAATCTCCAGCTAATAGTACAGTCACTCCACCCATTAAACAACTGCTTCCTCTTATATCTTTTAACGTCCGATTTAGGGCCTCAAACCCTCCCTTATGGGCCATTGTGCATTCATCCCAAATAATAAGCTTACACTCTTTTAAAACTTGTGCTATATTGCTTTGTTTGGAGATGTTACACGTTGGTGTCTCATGTTGCATTAAGTTTATGGGCAGTTTGAAAGTGGAGTGAGCCGTTTTGCCGCCTTCCAGTAATGTTGCAGCAATACCTGAAGTGGCTACGGCTAAGGCAATACCACAATCTTTTCGTATTTTTGCCAATAAAAGATTGATGAGGAATGTTTTACCGGTTCCCCCAGGAGCATCAAGAAAAAATATTTGACCAGTGCATTTTTCAATACTTTCTAATATTTTGTCATAAATGTGGGACTGTTCATCGTTTAACATAATTTCGTTATTGGTCACCACTTGTGCTAAAATGTTAGTGTCGTAGCTGATCTCGCGTAGGTAGTCCCTATTAAGTAAGACTCGTTCATTGGTTAATGGTGGAGGCAGGCCATAATGTTGTAGACAATTACCTCCCAATGATAGCACCGTATTTTCAAGACAAATTAAGGCTTTATTATACACTTCATTTAAAATAAGGGATCCTCCATCCTCTAACTCTGCTTCTATTTGCCGCCGTATATCTTCTGAAAGACTGTCTTTGTATTTTTCCCAAAGACTTAAGGCATTAGACAACTGACAAAAAATGAGCATCACTGCAAACAATTCCCGTAACCTAATCGCAGAGTGACAAAGAGCTGCTTCTTCCAATGTGGCGTCCCAGTGGCTTTCATCTTCTAATAATCCTAAGGCTTTACATGCTGCCTGGAATGTAGATTGCACAACACCGTTTACAGTTTTTAACTGTAAGAAAGATGTAGGACCTCGGACCTCGTGAAGTAAAAGTCGAAGGTAATAACACTCGGTGTTATTAGGGTGAATAGTATATACCCTACCCAAGGCATGATCTTTCTTGACTCCAGGCCAACCATGAACGTCATTTCCGCGTTTTCTCCTTTCAAACTGGTTGATCTTCCAAACGTAATAAGATGGAATTTCGACATAAAGGAGGGTTTTAGCAAAATTGTCTATTCGGCATAACTCAAAAAATGCTAAAAGTGTAGTTTTGGGCGGGTTCCTTATGACATTTGTTAGGTTTTCTGAACTATTTTGATTAAAATAAATGCGCTGGCCATTTTCTAAATGCACAGCGAGGTGAAATACTGTGGGAAACCTCTCATGAATAGGGAACCCCAGAATTCTCCACACGGCCTCGGCACTACTAATGTATCGGCCGCTTTCATACAGTTTGGTTTCATCTCTCTCACTTTCAAAACCAAATGTAGCCTGATCGCTGCCTTTAGTTACATATTTACATACATATTTAATTGATTTTATGGAATTACAGCACTCTACGTTAATGTGACCTTTGAATATCCGCAAAAGTACTGGGTTATATGGTACAACCCAGCGGTTATCTAGAGTCACACCTTTAATATTAACTGTGAAACCTCCATCTTCGGGTGCTCTACGCCGATACTTTGGATACCCGTCTTCTCCCGTTTGTGTTTCTCGAAGTAGAGGTCGAGGATACTTTTTTGTGCAGTTAGCTCCTTTCATACATGGTGAGTTGTGATTTAAGTTACCGCAAGGTCCATGAATCATATTTGCCTTAATGATTTCATAAAGAAGCGGATCTTGGTCAGGATCTGGTATTTCCGCCTTGATGACACTGTCAATTTGATCTGGAGTGATACGTTGTTGGAGCCACAATAATAAATGTATGTGTGGTAAACCGCGTTTTTGCCACTCGACGGAATATATATAGCACCGTATTTTTCCAAACAACTCCCCCTTTATTAGTAATGCTATCAATGACTTCACTTTTAAGTTAAATACTCTAGCTATGATATCTTGACGGTCATGGGGTTTTTGACCAGGGAGTAATGCATCTGTAATATCTGTCCAGTGGGAGTTACACGTAAATGTAATAAAAAGATCAGGACGACCATAATGGCGGACGTATGTCATGGCATCCTGAGTTTTTTCATGCATATATCGCGGTGACCCAGTAAATGATGATGGGAGCACTACCATCTGACCGAGCTCAGCGACGTCGGTGTCCTGTCGCCCAATGGCATCTCTTAGATGTATATAATTATCCACTCTTAGTTGCGCCTGGTTATTTCTTATGAAACTTAACCTCTCTGTTTCAATTTTTGCGTACATATCCACCAAGTATTGACTAAACAGAGCTCTACAGTACAATAAATGGTTATCTTCCGAGTATCTCCGCATGATGCGGTACGCATAAAAGTCCATTGCAGAAACTGTTTTTTGAAGAGGCAGTTTTGTTTTCGGATCCACCTGCGAGATATCAATAGAGTAACCATCCTCGCCCCGACAAAACAGTAGCGGATACTGTAAGGCATCATACGAACGATGCACTTCGCTTATTCGTTGTAGTTTGTTATCGTGACTTTGGATTACAATATCGCGTTTCTCAAATTGTTGCCCCACTATAACTAAAGCTACTTCGCTGGCTGCAGGTGCATTATAACGACCTGTATGTTCCCCGGCTGGTTTTTTGTCAGCGTGAATTACAACTGAAAAGTTTTCACAATTGGGAGGTACTTTCTCAAGAGTGTTCTTTAAATCTTTTATGTAAGGATTGATCAGGTGCAACATTGCTTGCAGTTGTTTTACCAGGCCTTGCTTTACGTCAGGGAGGTTACTACACCGTATGCGTGCCTCATTTTCATCCTCTCCAACAAAATAAATCTGTAGAAATTGAGGATTTTGATGAGGCGGAGGGTGCAGACTTCCAATGAGGTGGTAGACCTGACCCTGAATTTTAAAGGTGGGCATAAACCCATCTTCCTTAATTTGCTTCGCTCCAAAGGAAGTCATTTGGAAGCAGCTGTTGTATTTTCTAATTCGATCCATGAAATGGGCGTGATCAGGGTGTAAATCCATTATAAGACTAAACAATGGTTCTGGAAGTGGTTCGAAATTAGGAAGATGGACCTTACCACTACTACAGCACATACCGAATGTTTCCCCTTTCCACTTTAGCGCATTACAATGTATGCACTTCAAAATCATTGTTCCTAAAGCCACCATGGTGTCATGTTCGTAATCGATATTGCTATCATAACTCATACCCGAGTTCTTTTTTGTTTTCCATGCGTGCATTCTTCTTTCGACTCGTATTCCTGGGTTTCGGGACTCGAATCTCGCAGTTGATGCTCTGTGCACCTCAGGATTATTTACTTGATATTGAGCTGCTGCTGCCCTGTGAACCTCAGGATTATTTACTTGATATTGAGCTGCTGCTGCCCTGTGAACCTCGGGATTATTTTGAGTGTACTTTCTTGCTGCATCCCTCAGTTGCTTCTTTCTTATAACACCGGTGCACCTAATTCTTCGTTTTTTCGACCGTTGAGACGATGAAGGTTGACTTTGGGCAATAGGGTGATTAGGTAAATCAGGCACTGTAAGTGTAGTGCTAAATTCATCAGGTTGAGTAAATGTTGGTGAATCAGTTTTTTCCCAATTTACTTCTGACAGCGAATGCAATTGAGTGATCGATCTTTCTGGGTTAAAACTGGGTGATGATAAAGTCGTTGTGGATGTTTCAAGACAGTGGTTGGTATTAGGGTCGGTATATGTTGGTGAAATATGATTTTGTTCGGCACATGGCAGATAAACGTCAAAATGTCCGCTTGATAAATTGCTCGTGAAGCGAAGCCGGCCGATAGGATGACCTTCTTGACCAGTACTTGCATATAGCTCACCATTCCGATAGACTTCGAAAACATGATCGTAAATTTGTGCAGCAGCAAACAACTCGCTTAAACCACCGTACGTATGAGGGCGAATCATTTCGATATAATAAACGTCAGCGCTTGAGTAATTATCTCCATTTTCGTCATGAGTCATTACGGAAAATTCGTCCCAATTTCGTACGACGTGCTCTACAATTTCTTCGCGGATCTCTCTAGCCATCACCTGAGTGTCGTACAACAGGTAAGCGAGTCCGCGAAACAGACAGGCACCATCCCCTACAATGGAAATAATGGTGTGTGGCATCATTACACCACGCACGTTTATTAATTCAATGGTAGTCATGATTGAAATTTATTTTAAAAACTTAATTTCGACAACGACTTTTAGCACACAAATTTAAAGTATCAAGAGACAACTGATCGTTAAACTATTCAAGTTGAAAGCTTTATTCTGAACTATTATTATAATTATCTAGGTTACTTTATTTATACGCTCAGTTTCAGAAATTAGAACCTAGACCTTTATTCGACCACCCACAATTCAATAAAACCTCAATTATATTTAACCAAACGCGACGGTTGATTCGATGAGCGAATCCTTAATTAAATTCGAGCACCCGCTACGACCACGACCAATCCACAACTCAACGTCAACCAATGTAACCAAACGACAACAACAACCAAACGAATTACAACGAAAGACAATTAGCTACATTAGCCCACATTCACAAACTATATTACTTCATCAACCCAGGAAAAATCTTAACAGCGCGAAGTAAAATTTGATCCAAGCACATCCGTACGCCATCTATTAGGCTATACTGTTACTAAACCAAGTATTCTAGAGGGAGAAGAGTAAATATACGGGCAAGGGAAAATATATTTCAGTAGAATATTTTTTCGTTTATCAAATGTTCATCAAATTATTTTAACGCATGTACCTAATACTAAAAACTGCAATTGAAAAAAAAAACTAATATTAGTTCCTACAACTTACGCCATCTATTGACGACGAACCTTATTACGATCTGTTAAACGTTGAAGTGTTATTATTTCGTTCAGCTATTTAGCAGATAACATACAAAATATAAGAATATCACGTTATGTCATTTATCAAATGTAAACCAAGTTTTAAAACATGTAGGTGAGACAAAAGAAAAATGAATTGTTAAAAAAATAAGATTACATTGGTACTACTAACGCCATCTATTGCGGACAGCTTTACTACTGTGTTTCTTTCCTTAGAGGGCTTAGAGCAATATGTATGTACATCAAATGATGTCATAAGAATATGAGATATGTTTTGTCATTTATCAAAAGTAAACCAATTTATTTTAAAACATGTACGTGAGCCAAAAAAATAATTGAAAACAAATACTGGTACTACTAACGCCATCTATCGACAAATAGCTTTACTACTGGTTTTTAACTTTGAACTTGTTTTTTGTTTTGTTTTTATTTAGCAGATCTAAATCAAATAATAACATAAGCTATTATTCTTTGTCATTTATCAAATGAACACAAAATAACGTGAAAATAGGTACTTAAGTAAGAATTAAGAATATAACTTGAAAAAACCATTCAATCCGTACACTAACGCCACCTGTTGATAACCCTACTACTATTCGTAAAGCATTTGAATTTTATTATTATGTTCTGTTATGCAGATGTACCTACATCAAATGATACCAGAAACATATTATCTTTTGGTAATTTATTAAATGTACCTTTTTAAAATGAGGCCAAGACATGAATTTAAGCCTTTGCCACACTGGACGCGTTCTGCGGTCTGCGGTCAGGTCTCCCATACAAAATTGTAGGGAAGACCTGACCGCAGACCGCAGACCGCAGAACGCGTCCAGTGTGGCAAATGCCTTAAGGAATAATTAAATTCATTTGCTACACTAACGCCATCTGCTGACGAATAGCGAAACGTATAATCAACCCTTATTTTGTAGGGGTAGAATTTTCTAAATCGCTGTTTTTATTTTTATTTTAAGATAAGTAATCTGTACAAAGTTTCAAGTTTCTAGCTCAAAAGGAAAAGTTTCCCTCATACAAACTTTGCACCCCTATTTAACCCCCTTAGGGGTGGAATTTTCTAAAACGCAGAAAGTACTTTTTATGTATTCTCATAAGTAATCTTTCTACAAAGTTTCAAGTTTCTAGCTCAAAAAATAATGTTCACTCCATACTAACTTTGCACCCCTATTTAACCCCCTTAGGGGTGGAATTTCGAAAAATCCCGTCTTATCCCTTGCCTACGTCATAAAAGGAAGTTCTGGTGTAAATTTCAAGTTTCTAGTCCCAGTAGTTTCGGCTGTGCGTTGATGAGTCAGTCAGTCAGGACTTCTTCTTTTATATATATAGATAAATACTATATAAATAAATACTTTTATTTCGAAATATTTGTTTATGAAGTTGGCACCACTGCAATATAGCGGCCGATTAAAAAAAAGTTAAACAGTGCTTTTATGAAAAATGTATGAACCAAAAAAGTACGCTAAACAGTGCGTTTTTGGGCCATAGAGCATAGTTTTGCGACGACTTATTAGTGGTGTCATTGTATTTGAGCTACAGCCTATATAAATGACAGATAACGGCACAGGAGTAGAAAAAATATTTAACACTAGTTATATTTACATAACATAGTATTCTTTTTAGTACCCAACTGTATTAGCAATTTCCGGGATCCTATCATAAAAATATCAACATCCAAAAAATGACGATTTTTGCGATATCTCGCTCCGTTAACGTTGTTTTTTTCATGGGTTATTACGAGTCCGATTTAAACCTGGTAAACGTTCTTTTTACGGTTCCGTAGCCAAAATGGCAAAAACGGAACCCTTATAGTTTCGTCATGTCCGTCTGTCCGTATGTCACAGGCATTTTACTCGAAAACTATAAAGTGTATTTGAATAAAATTTGGAATATAGGTGTATTTTAATAGCCGCTACATAGTTATGCATTAAAATTACTAAATAAATATTTTTATCGGGGTGCACTCCATACATGTAACTGAAAGTCAAAAAATATTAAATCATTGTAGGCACATCAATCGATAGGTCTTTCAAAATAAATATAAGGTTTCTCAGCAATTTTTTTGATTAAGTAAATATACTCGGAGATAATCGCCCCGAAAGTCACAAAAATTGTGTCCCCCCCCCCCCCCCCCTCTAACTTCCGAACGGCGCAAGTAAAAAATTTAAAAAAAATCGTGGACATAGTGCATTTAGGGTGCTGATGGGGCTGCCTCGCTACTGCAGCGCGTCAACAATTCGCGCCGAAGGCGAGTTTCATAATAACATCACACGAGTGATTTAATGCCTAATTATGTATAGTTACATACACTAATTTATCTATCCACATATCATAAGCCTCCATGATGCATTCAGGAGCCGCTCATTATGACCGGCATCACAGCGTTGTTTTCTGGCAGCTGTCATAGTTTTTTTTATTTCATAGACAAACTAGAGTCGGATCCAACTGATCCGACTGTCATATTGTTCAATATCTTACTTACGTGCGACATTTATCAAATTTGTATGCAAATTGACAATTCATTTCGAACTAAACGTCATCTCGACTGATATTAGAATAGAGGTTAAATCAAATTTCTTTGTTTTTCAGAGACATTCGAAATTTGAATGAAATAATATTATGAAATCGATGTTATTATTTAGTAATAATTTTTTATTTTATTTTATTTAATGTAATAATTAGCACTGACAGATAAACCTTACGTACTAATTTATAATAAAATTAAAGTAATTAAATGGGTTCAAAATACAATGATAAATAATATTTAACAATCAATAGTCAATAGGTACGTGCACATGGGTAATTGGGTATTAATAATTAGATAGAGCTAGGTGTGACAATCGATTCTAGATAGTGACAAGAACAATAACATTAACATTTTCAAGAATAATAACATTTTCACAGATAAGAAATTTGTTCTAACAAAACAGTCTATTTATATGGTGGTCATAATGTGCGATTCTTGAACGCATCATGGAGGGTTTATGACACGGAATACTTAAGGCTCGACAGTCGACAGGGGCAGCGTTTTCGAGTTTTTTAAAACAATCTCAGACGTAGAAAATAGGGTTTAAAAATCTAAAAAAAGAAACGTATTACTGATCTAATCTAGTCAAAGTCGCATTCAGTTACGCGATCTAATGAACTTTACTCGATAGAAAAAAAATCCCAAAGTTACCTCTTTTTGTAAAGTTTATTCAATATTATGACTAAACTATAGATATTTTAAATTAAATTGTTGTACTCAAATAAAGTTATTAAATATTTATAGACAAATTCGCAGAGTTTGAATAGATAAAATGATAATCTTAATTACTATGTTTAAATACCTACAAAATGCACGAGCGCGGAGGCTCGGCAGGCCCGATCAGTCGCGCGCTGGCCCATATGAACGACGACTCAAGGACGTTAGCGGGTGTATAAGCCTTAAATAAGATGGAAGCGGCGTGTTAGCTAGTTACTTCGGAATCCTGCGTAGCCAGCCCAACACAATCAAAAATGAATTTGTACATATAAACACTAAGACTGCAAAACGCTTCTAATTGGTAAAAGCTTTTAATTCCATTACGATTTCAACAGTTGTAATTTTTAGGACGAAAAGTAACTCAAATCTGCATTACTTGCGGTCTAATTTCCAATGCCAAAAAAATGTCACGTAAGTCTATTCTTTATCAATATAGGAGCCAATTTCGAAAGGGGTTTTCAAATATGGAAATGACATGAGAATAGTCTTGATACCTGCTCTCCTTCTTGCATTAGAGCATAACTCAACGTGTGTGAGCGTGACGTACTTTTGACGGAAATTGACATTTACTTTTTGATTGCAAAATTGAGGCCCTGTTCAAATGAAGTTGACATTTGATTATGTTTAAATCAAAAGGTCTTATGTTACTATGACACTCTATGGTGATACACCTATTTGAAAATTTAGAATACAAAATAGAGGTGAGACTAAGATCATAATTATCGATATTTTATATTCTTGGTATACATCGTTTATGTAGGATATGGTATATGGATGTATATAGTTCTTAGAGCATAGATACCTGGAGTAGCCTTTCAGTAACTTACCCCTCTTAGACCAGCGGCTGAACAAAAATGGGTTTTGATAACATTAAAGTTTTTTCTTTTTTGATATGTCATTGGAGGCATGTTAAATAATACTTATACAAAAAGTTAGAAGTTTTTAGGTTCGGCTTTCGGTTATATTGAAATATTTTAATTATAGCCAAGAACTATGTACATATAGAATTAGAGTTACAAATAACTGTAACATATCCAATAACACTTTAGTTTCTTTAAAATAATCTGTTTTTAGAAGTCTGGAATATCTGCATTTTGGTGAACAAAAAAAAATGCAAATAATTTTGCAAATAAAGAATTAGAGTAGCTGATATTGTAAAATTATGATGTAATCGATCCACTTAATATACTGGAAAAAAGTTAGATGTGTAGACAATTGGCTTGTGTAGATATTTATTTCTGGTTAAGCAGTATAGCCAATATTGAATTAGAGTTTGTAGAGTTAATAATAAACGGTCTTGACAATGATCTCAGTTACCAAACAAAAGTTTAGAAATATAGAATCACGGCGACACTAAATACTGATATGTATAGGTAAGCATTCCGTGCCTATATTACATCGTTTCAAACGCGCTGTATTGTATGCGCGCGCCGTGCTGTGCGCTGTGGCGCTGTGGCACCAGGCAGCGATCAGCGGTGGCGGGGCAACGGGGTGCCCTTAACTCATCCATAAAAAAAACCGCAAAGCACGTTTTAAACTAATATTAATGGAAAATTGTTATTTTGTTTTATGAACGCTAATGGAGATACAAAGACGAAACTTACCCTTATTTATTACTATACTAGGAATTGCCCGCGGTTTCGTCGGCGTTAAGTCCATTATAAAATAGGTTTTTACTTATAGTTTTATGTTAAAGTAAGTATTGGTGGCTTACACAATGGTAACAAATAACAAAAATACAACTTTTTACAACAAAATTATAATTGCAACATTTGCAAATCATTCATATTTGTAATTGTAGGTATATACATAATAACTAGGGTACGGACAAGTGGTGGCAGATTTCACACAGAAGGTAGTAGAGTCGCCTAGATATTTTTATGACTAAACAAATACCGATTGAATGATTTATTTCTCTTAATTTTTTTTTATTCTCTTGCGACTAAATATTAAGTTTTTGAAATGAAAATGTACCTACATGTATTTACATTTTATGTTTAAAGAACTTTATTTTTCATAAAGAATCAACATATTTCACTTACATGAGAAAAGTTATAAGTTAATACTAAATCTAAGCATACAGTGTTAACAATTGTACAAAAATCATAGTGGGTAGACATGCATTATAAATACAGGGTATATTATTCAAACGGGGCAGTGAAGGAATATCCGAAACTATAAGATATACGGAAATTTGCTCTAAGGAGTTACGAGACCGATTTTAGAAAAAATCAAAACTGCATTCAAAGATTTTCAAAAAAACCTCATACACAGCCGGGACCCAGAGTGCGTTATTTTGCGTAAATTAATAGTGTAATGTAAGGAAGAATTGGTGCTAAGGAACCCTGTATCTACAATCCCAGGAAGATGCTGAATTTCATAGTTTAATGTACGGAAATGGATCTCCCCTCCCCGCACAAACATTGTATCTACCTACAATGAGTAAGTATGGGAATTATATTTTTTTACAGCTTTGAAAATATTGGTGTAAATAATGAAAATAAATTAAAAAAAACCACGAATTTACCAATTTTGTCTAGTTTCAGACGCCACAGTTATTCTCCCCATACTTACTAAGGAGCTTAGTATGGGGAAATCCATTTTCGTACATCAAACTATGAAATTAGGCATTTTCCTGTGATTGTAGATACAGGGTTCCTTAGCAACAATTTTCCCTTACAATTCCGGACTTTCGAAATTTCGGAATCTCGGGCAATGTTTCCCGATATTACAATTCCGGAATTGGTACACTCAGAATATCGGAAATTCCTGAACTGGATTTTATGTATTTCCAGAATTTATGACTGTTTATCTTCATAGTTTACCATAAACTGGATAAGTCTCGTGACTTTTCGTATCTCTTATAGTTTCGGATTTTCCCTCACTGCCCCGTTTGAATAATACAACCTGTATACCTATAACGCTAAAGTTCGGCCGCCTTGTTGCGGCGATAACGGCGATTTTTGTTTAAGTTATCTTTCCACAAAAATTTCAATCTTTCGCCTACTACAGACTACAGATGCCATTGTGTTGGCATTTACGACTTTGTACGCTAACAAATCTGCCCTTCTTATTGAAAACGCAGTACTTGCAAAATGGTGGTTTCAAGATAAACGCGGTAAACATATTTTTTGGTATCTATACAACAAATCTATGTTATACAACTTTTGAAGTGTACTGAAAAATTGTTAAAAAAATAAATCTTTCGATTGAAATATTTTTTACTTTACTGCCTTATTTAGATAAAATACGCAGTACTGCATTTTCATCAACTATATGGGTTTGCAGTTAGGCCTATGTCCAGCAGTGGACGTCTTTCGGCTGATATGATGATCTGGGTTTGCAGGCATTACAGTATCACTAAGGCTTAATGCAGTATTTGTGTTTATTACTGCAAAATCACCTAGCACGTGTTCAATACTGCGTTTCTAGTTCGCAATCATGCTCTATTTTCATACCTAGTAATAAATAAGTGTTGGTAAGATTTAACTTCAGACAAATATTGAAGTGACGAAGAGACGAAATAAAATTGATTTTAGGTAGGTACTAGAAAAAATGAAAATTTTTCTTATCAGCGTATCAAATTATTATTTTTAGTAGTCTATAAATGTGTTTCAGGAACTGTTTTTTATTAGAGTCTATTAATATAAAACACCTCCACTCATCAAGCCATCAATCACTCTTTTGAATTATACAAGGTGTAACCAAATCAAGTGCGAATATTTCACTCTGATTTGCTAGCACGTAATGCGGCACTGTACCGTGTGGCTTCGGTGCATGCGTAGCTTTATATTACTCTCGAATACCTCTCGATATTCTTAAGCGCAGCACTGTGGAATAAGTACTGCGTTTAAGTACTTTTAGCGTGGCAAGAGTAGCTCTTTGGTTTTCTCGCTAAACTCAAACGCAGTAATTTTGAATACTGCGTTTAGCTTTAGTTAGTATTCGTTGCAAAAAAGTTATATGCCTAATGAATCTGCAGTAAATGTAGCAAGTACTTCACAACCTTCTTGCACATGCTGAATGCTGTAGATCTTGTTAGCAAAAGTAATATTTTTGTGAAAGTACTACGTTTTTGGTTAGATAAGTAACATGTTTGAAAAATAAAAAAAAGCGGTCAAGTGCGAGTCGGACTCGCACATGAAGGGTTCCGTTAAATAAATGGCTTTTTACGATTTATGACGTATTAAAAAAAAACTACTTACTAGATCTCGTTCAAATCAATTTTCGTTGAAAGTTTGCATGGTAATGTACATCATATATTTTTTTAAGATTTATCATTCTCTTGTTTTAGAAGTTACAGGGGGGGACACACATTTTACCACTTTGGAAGTGTCTCTCGCGCAAACTATTCAGTTTAGAAAAAAATTATGTTATAAACCTCAATATCATTTTTGAAGACCTATCCATAAATACCCCACACGTATGGGTTTGATAAAAAAATAATTTGAGTTTCAGCTCTTAGTATGGGGAACCCCAAAATTTATTGTTTTTTTTATATTTTCGTGTGAAAATCTTAATGCGGTTTACAGAATACATCTACTTACCAAGTTTCAACAGTATAGCTCTTATAGTTTCGGAAAAAAGTGGCTGTGACATACGGACGGACAGACAGACAGACAGACAGACATGACGAATCTATAAGGGTTCCGTTTTTTGCCATTTGGCTACGGAACCCTAAAAAGACCTGAAATTTTTTTTTTAGGCTTGTGATGTCATCTGTGCAGAAAAGTGAAAATCTCAAAAATGACTACTGCAAGTACAATTATCAGGGCCTTTGGCCACATTATCAACTGTTTCGTGTACTGCTATATACATACTAAATATAATTTGGATATATTTTAATTTTTGATATCCAAATTACATTATAGTTTAATACTCTCAAAATATAAATTAAATAAATAATGTGAATACATTATTTATTTAATTTATATTCAACCGTAAAAAGTTAATAAAAAGCAACGACTCCATTTTACCCCTGTGCGAAATTTGCCACCACTTTTGTCCGGACGCTACTAATAACAATTTTAAATTAACTTCTGTAACTTCACATTATTCCATGCAGATTTTTTCATAAAAAAACAGTATCTGTAATTTTTTATTGTACATAATAAAATTAAAAATAGGTAAACTAATGTTACATCTTATAGTTTTTGACATAGCTATAATAAAAAATCTTCCTTTTCACCCGCTTTTCCAAACATTGAATATCTCCGAAACATAAAACCGCCTTATGGTACCTTTACACGTGGACCATCACTAATATTGTAACAGTGCTGTAATACGTATTTTCCTGAAGGAAGGTTTCCAAAAACTATTTTGGTTAGTTTTTTGAAAGAGCTGTTTAAATAGACGATTTTTATAACATATATTTTTTTCATTTGAATCTGGCCACTTTATTTTTTTTCTACATGTTTTACTGTGCTCGAATCTGGGTTTTGCCCCCAAAAAAATCTCATAAACTATACATAAAAAGTTTTTGCGCCTTCACTATTTTAAACATATAAATACGAAAAATAGTTTTTTTTTTTAATGCGGCAGAACGGGGGCGCGCGGGTGGGGCGAGGGATACCTATAGTCTGATTTTTATTCGCACGGAAAAAATGTAAACAAAGTTACGTCAATGTCAAAGTGACATTGCAGGGGATGTTAAAGTATGGGCCAGCAAAAAATATTAATTTATAGTAAGTAGTTAGGATGTTCATATATCTTACCAGATTTCTTTGGAGGAGTAAGATTTACGTTTTCTTTATACTCTTTGAGTACCTACTGAGTATACTGTGGAATCAGCTATTCCCAATATTTGAGCCGCTTGTTTCGCACAGTCCACTTTCGACCAATATTTATCGGCCGGCCAATTGTGGTAAACGTGTTTATATACGTTTAACACCATAATTTTTTCCATCTCCGAACGTGGTCTTTTTTTCACTGGAGACAACGTATTGTCTTCCTTTGACCGAGAAGTACTCGGACCGGGCTCCATCCTTCCAGACGATTATTAACAAAAACACAACGAAAAACGTAACTATGAACAACGTCACAACACCGTAAAACAATAAAAACTCAACAATAACACAAATTTAACAGAACAGAATCACTAGAAAGCGCACGGGAGTAATTCAATCTAGAAGTGAGTCACGTCACAACAAGATTAATACACAAGCGGCCCACAGATTAATAACCCGGGCTTGTCAAAACAGTGATACCAGTGCAATAAATAAATTTTGCTAAGGAAACCAATTTTCTCCTTTTAAATCCATATGATGAACTGTTAATATCTTAATTAAGTTAGTAAGCAACAAATTAAACAATTTGATCATTAATAAAATATAAAGATTCATTTTTAAAAGAAGATTTCTTTAAAAAAAAATATTTTAAATATCCCATATGCTGCTAATGTTTTTCGTTAGCGGCTTTGTTTACATTTATTCTGTGCGAATAAAAATCAGACTTTAGCAAGCGATAGCTCTGCTCCGCCGTAGCAAGCCGTAGCTACAACTTGTAGCGCGGCTTGGTTTTCGCGCCTTTTTTTAATAATATGCGTTTATGATGCAAACTATACACAGAAATTTCTTACTTTCCATAATATGGCTGCATATATTCTTTTATAGTATTAGACTTATTTTTATAGACTCTAATTCAATATTAGATCTTACAGGACAAAAAATGCGTATTAATTTTAAAGCTTTTATCTTATTCCTCTAAACTTTTGGCTTTGTCTATTAACTTAAGAATTTAGAGATATTATTGTGGATTTTTAAAACTCTAATTCAATATCGACTAAATAATAAGCTAATTCTGGTTTGACGTAGTCGCAAGTGTTTTTTTTTTCTAAAAACTTAACAGTGTAAAGCGTCATACATATTATAAACGATGAAGCTTAAACTTTGCACTTTAATTCAATATTCACAAATCATCAATAAAAATAAATAAATACCTAATTTATATCTAACCCTCGTTCTAACTTTTCTTCATATAATACATGCTTAAAAATAAGTCATATGCCATATAAGCATAACTTTTCCGACTTTAGAATTATCAAAACTTCTAGGGCCAAAATCCGGTTCCACTACTGAGCTATCTGCTGAAAACCTTGCACAATGTGCAAAAAATCATATAAAACCAAATTCACAATTCAGTAATGGTCAGTGACAAAATCGCCTCGCAATAGAACACTCACCATAAAAATGCCCGCGTTTTGCTGTAAACACATGTAATAAACGGTCAACCACTTCAAGCTTAGAAAAAGATGGTATAAAATTATATTTGTAAGTAATTTTAGTATCTTTGTATTGCTATAATATTATTTTTACATATTTTTATGAAAATATTTTCATGACACTTCAAATTAAACGATTATGTAATCGATTTACAATTCTTTCTTGGTTACGTCATGACACTCCCCACGAGACTCGTGCTTGATGCTTTGTAAGAAATAACTTAATGGTATTTGAAAAAGAGTCTATAATATTATTAGCATTGATTAATCAAAATTTCGGAAAACTATGCACTCCGCACGAGACTCTGTTTTCATGATTTGTAAGAATGAACCTAATTGCAATTAGATTAGAGTTAATAATAATATTTGCAAGGATTATCTAAAATGACAGATCAGTGTCACGAGACTCTGAAGTTGAGATGAGGGGTATGTGTTTTTCACAATGATCTGTAGCTTTAAGTTAACATCTGTACCTACTTTTGTGATATTGCAATAAATGATTGAGTATTGAAAACTTTAGGTACACTACAAAAATTTGTCACACCAACTTGCAATAGTTGGAAAGATACAGCCATACATCCCTTTCATTCTAACAATAGCAAGTTGTGATAAATTGATAGGCCTTGAAACGTACGAGCATTTGGCTGTTTGCAGTGATTTGTCTTAGTCAAAACATATGGTTAAAAGGTAAAAAACTATACTACAGTAATGGAATTTCATACAGTTTCCTGGCCGCTGAAACTGTGCAATAATAAATTTAAACTTTTAAATTTGCGCTTGGCAGTAACGAGGAACTTCACGGACTATTTTTGCTACAGTAAGGCGGACATTTCCGAGCATATTGGAGAAAACTATTTTTTCTACTCCTGTACCGTTATCTGTCATTTAAATAGGCTGTAGCTCAAATACAATGACACCACTAATAAGTCGTCGAAAAACTCTATGCTCTATGGCCCAAAAACGCACTGTTTAGCGTACTTTTTTGGTTCATACATTTTTCATAAAAGCACTGTTTAACTTTTTTTAAATCGGCCGCTATATTGCAGTAGTGCCAACTTCATAGACAAATATTTCGAAATGAAAGTATTTATTTACGATTTAACATTTGTATATTATCAATTATTTACTAAAATCATCATCTATTGTGTGTTAAGGGGGTTCGATTGCCATACAAAACGTTATTTGACATTCGTAGGCTATCGTAAGCATCGAGAGTTTAATAGACCTCTGTATGTGGCCTTCGTAGACTATGCAAAGCCTTCGATAGCATCAGCCACTGTTCAATCTGGAATGCACTACAGCGCTTTAATGTCGACCAAAAATATATTAACATCTTAAAATATATATATGCAAACTGTAAGAGTAAGGTAAAACTAGAAAGCAGAGGAGAAGAAATAAACATAGAAAGAGGAGTCAGGCAGGGGGACCCTTTGTCGCCGAAGCTCTTCATCGCAGTACTCGAAAACATATTTGGTAATTTAAACTGGGCAAAGAAAGGATTGCAAGTCAACGGATGCTACTTAAGCCATCTAAGATTCGCTGACGACATAGCTATAATTGCTGAAACCGCTCGAGACATGGAAGAATTGATGAAGTCACTTGATGATGAAAGCTCTAAAATCGGCCTAGAAATGAACATAAATAAAACTAAGCTGATGACTAATAGCGATATTAGGCCTATTGCGATAAAAGGAAACACCATAGAGTATGTAAGAAATTATGTCTACTTAGGGAAACGGCTGTCATTTAATAACTCCAGCAATGAAGAAGAACTAACAAGGAGAATCAGTGCAACATGGAATAAATTTTGGTCCCTGAAAGAAATTCTAAAGGGGAATTATAATCTTCATCTGAAAAAAATTGTGTTCGATACATGTCTCCTACCTTGCTTACTGTATGGCTGCCAAACTTGGGTATTTACAAAAAAGATAAAAGAAAAAATTCAATGTACTCAAACAGCAATGGAAAGGAGTATGTTGAAGATTAGGAAAATACATAAAGTGAGAAGGGAAAATATCCGACAGAAGACAAAACTCACAGACGCTCTCAAGCAGGCACTGAATTTAAAGTGGAAATGGGCTGGACATATCTCACGATATACAGACAAAAGATGGACCATAGAGAGTACACGATGGAAAGGCCCAACGGGGAAAAGAAATGTTGGTAGACCAATAAGACGGTGGGCTGATGACATTATACAAGAAGCAGGAAAAGATTGGATTGAACTAGGCAAGGACAGGGAATCATGGAAAAAGATGGAGGAGGCCTTTACCCAAAAAGGGGTCCATATTTCAATTAAAGAAAACTAACCATACTAACAATAATATAAAATAACTAACTAACAACTTACTAATACCATTTGAAATGTACTTACCTACCTTAGAAATATGGAATAAAATGGCTTTATTATTATTATTATTATTGCAGTGGTGCCAACTTCATAATAGTATTTTATGCAACTGTTGTATAAGAAGGGTCTTAAAAGGCGAGTGGCGTGGGTTGCGATGCGAGCCTTGGCGAGCATCGCAATAAAAGACGCCACGAGCGTTTTTAGACCAGTTATACACCGTTGCATACAATACTTTTTCTACGACAAATTTTAAATAAATAGCAGACGACAGAATAGTTAAACTTTTCAGGCAGCAAGTTTTCTATTCGTACTTTTGCTACTCACGCAATTTCTTCAGGAGAGCAGTTATTAATTACTTCGACCATTTTAAAAGGAACGTACACTTTTGTCTTCACAAACACGAATAAAATCTTAATAGTTTAGGACTAAGGACTAATAGTTTATCAACTTTTGTCTTTTCATTTTGAACTGTATTTTGGTGGGAAATCGGAAATGTGACAGCTCTTGCTGGTTTGTTTTGTTTTTAATTTCTTTGCACTTGCCAATGGGGTTGGCCGGTGAAAGCTAATTGTAGATGGCGCTCTTCTAGATTACATACGATGAGAAAGAGAGACAGATGATCGATGGTCCCTAACTTGTATGGAAACCATATACAGTTCTTAGGCAAAAATCTTCCCCATAGCTTTAATCCTCCCTTCCTCCTTTTATTTTTAGCCTTTTTCGGAAAACGGTGGATTACCAATTCGGAGCAATGCGGGACGAAACATAAAGTAATTTTTGCAAAAATAAATAAAAACTACTTCCCGCCATACAAAAATAGCTTTTTTAGGGACCATTATTGGTGCTGTCAGTTTGACAGTTGCCAGCCCCATTCGAACTGTTTATTTTTATAAATAATACCAAAAAATTATAGAACATGTAATTTAACACACAATAGATGATGATTAATTATTATTGTAGTAAATAATTTATAATATACAAATGTTAAATCGTAAATAAATACTTTTATTTCGAAATATTTGTTTTTCTACTCCTGTACCGTTATCTGTCATTTATATAGGCTGTAGCTCAAATACAATGACACCACTAATAAGTCGTCGAAAAACTCTATGCTCTATGGCCCAAAAACGTACTGTTTAGCGTACTTTTTTGGTTCATACATTTTTCATAAAAGCACTGTTTAACTTTTTTTAAATCGGCCGCTATATTGCAGTAGTGCCAACTTCATAGACAAATATTTCGAAATGAAAGTATTTATTTACGATTTAACATTTGTATATTATCAATTATTTACTAAAATCATCATCTATTGTGTGTTAAGGGGGTTCGATTGCCATACAAAACGTTATTTGACATTCGTAGGCTAACGGCGTGATATTTTAAGAAACTTATGTAACAAACTTTCATAAATTGGCTTCCCATTTGCGCCAAATTCCCCCTTTCCTAGAATTTGTATGGCAATCGAACCACCTTAAACTACATGTTTTATAAATTATTGGTATTATTTATAAAAATAAACAGTCCGAATTCGGTCCGGGTCCGGATTTGGTTTGGTTCTGATGGCAAGTGCACACAAATTAAAAACAAAACAAACCATAAGCAAGAGGTGTCACATTTCTGATTTCCCACCAAAATACAGTTCAAAATGAAAAGACGAAAGATGATAAACTATTAGTCCTGAACTATTAAGATTTGTTTCGTGTTTGTGTAGACAAAAGTGTACGTTCCTTTTAAAATGGTTAAAGAAATTAATAACTGCACTCCTGAAGAAATTGCGTGAGTAGCAAAAGTACGAATAGAAAACTTGCTGCCTGAAAAGTTTAACTATTATGTAGTCTGCTATTTATTTAAAATTTGTCGTAGAAAAGTTTCGTGTTTGTGAAGACAAAAGTGTACGTTCCTTTTAAAATGGTTGAAGAAATTAATAACTGCACTCCTGAAGAAATTGCGTGAGTAGCAAAAGTACGAATAGAAAACTTGCTGCCTGAAAAGTTTAACTATTATGTAGTCTGCTATTTATTTAAAATTTGTCGTAGAAAAAGTATTGTATGCAACGGTGTATAACTGGTCTAAAAACGCTCGTGGCGTCTGTAATTGCGATGCTCGCCAAGGCTCGCATCGCAACCCACGCCACTCGCGTTTTAAGACCCTTCTTATACAACAGTTGCATAAAATACTATAACATGATGGGGTGACAGCACAGATGTATGAATATAAGGAGATCGGACATGGCGGCCGATTTGTATAGAGAGAGCCTGTCGCAAGTACATTAACCCACACAACGCCCAAGTAAATTGACAAGACAAAGCACGCACACATCTAAAACACACTTGTATACCTACACGCTTATTTGACAATAAACGCGCATCATATCAGGCATTTTGGGAAAAAACGTAATATTCTCTGCGATCAGCACGCGTGCACAGTATGGCAGTGTATGCCCATTGAGCATACAGCTGCGACACGGCCGCCGCGCCGGCGGCTTGTCCTCTCTCTAGTATTCTATGCTCTGAGGGTGACAGTGATACAATGGGTTTGATATAATTATTGGGTGAGATTATTGAGTGGCATAATAGTACATTATGATACAAGTGAGGTATGTTGATCATAACATCAGAGGCGGAATTGTCACGCGAACCGCAGGTGAGCGTGATAATAGAGCCGAGGATGTAATTATCAAAGCTCACGCGTGTCATACGACGTTTTTCAACACATTTGCGAGGAAAAAATCCTTTTCATAAAATGAACATGTTACAGACTCCTAAGTTGTTTCCTTTAGTTATTGATGACAACAGGTTTTTACTCACATATTTGTACATCCACAAGAATGTACAGTGGCGTCAATTCTATTTATTACTTTTCTATTCACTACGAGTCAACATTTTTAACAATAACCGAACACGCATCATCAATGTTTACAAATATTTGTGAAATTACCTATAATGGCGCGCAACTATTTTTTTTCGTGACGTTCGCGCAGTGCGCCCGCAGCGAGGCTTAGATGAAATCTCTAAACAGCCAATACAAAATAAAATAAATATTTTCTTATTCAATATAACTTCATGTAAAATGTTATCAAAAGTAAATAGTTTTACTAAATGAAACGTTTCTATATCATATCCAACAAGAAATAATCAATTAATTCACAAGAAGGATTTAATTTGTTTAATCGAGTAAGAATCCATTTGCCGAGAATTAAAAACAAACCTGTATAACCCGGTCAATTTAAGAATACGCCGAGTCCATACATACACCTTGCTGCAAGGTGCCAACGTGTTTTAATCGGGATATAAACATAACTACACGAGTTCGTAATGTTATAAAACACGCGTGTTTAATACCCAGGATTATGAGCCCAAAAGCGGCACAATAAGAGGCACGTTATGAGCAAATGTGTTGAAATAGTACATTACTTACCTAGGGCGGTTAAACAAAGAATGTCTCAGATCGCAGGTATTTGACGCCCGAGCCGAAGGCAAGGGCGATAAATATGCGCTCTGAGACTTGTATCATAATGTACTATTGTAATAAAATCAAGTAAAGGACTGTTTCGGTCGCGAAATACTGCGTTTAGGTCCATAGTTGTCATACAATTTTGTTTCTATAAAAGCGTAAGAATCCTATTGGTAGTTTAAATTTACTCTTGGACTATAAAAAACATATTTTTTCTAAACTTACAAAGTCCATATATTTTTATACTTTTAACTAGGACTTTATTACACTAATTCGATGGTTTACTATCCATTATTTAGCAACACTACGTAGTATCATTATCAATTTTAACATGAGTCTACATCCCTATTCCGCTGAACTGATATGCCACCGCACGCGCGACGCGTCATCGTCACTGAGGCTTCGAGTATCGAGGTCATGCCCGCAGCGAAACCACGATACTAAGAGCGCCCGCACATTAAGCCACAAGTGGCGGACGAGTTCTTTCGTACCGTAGATAGAGGATACAATAGATGACGTCCTAGCGTATACCCAAAAGGGACGATGGTAAATTAACCTTACTAAATTAAGGAGTATCAGAAGCTAATACATTCTTGACGTCTAATGTTCCGTATACTTGTATAGCATCGGCGCATACCGCGCTTTTGAGTGGTCGCGTTTAATGGCGACCACTAGTGGTCGTAATGTGCGGCCGGTCTAAACCCGTGCGGACGGTCGGCGACCGGCGTTAAGGCTTATACACCCGCTAACGTCCTTGAGTCGTCCGTATGGACCAGCGCGCGACTGATCGGGCCTGCCGAGCCTCCGCGCTCGCGCATTTTGTAGGTATTTAAACATAGTAATTAAGATAATCATTTTATCTATTCAAACTCTGCGAATTTGTCTATAAATATTCAATAACTTTATTTAAGTACAAAAATTTAATTTAAAATATCTATAGTTTAGTAATAATATTGAATAAACTTTACAAAAAGAGGTAACTTTGGGATTTTTTTCTATCGAGCGAAGTTCATTAGATCGCGTAACTGAATGCGACTTTGACTAGATTAGATCCTTAAGTAATACGTATCTTTTTTTTAGATTTTTAAATCCGATTTTCTACGTCTGAGATTGTTTTAAAAAACTCGAAAACGCTGCCCCTGTTGACTGTCGAGCGTTAATCAGCTACGCGCTGACGGCTTAGCCGATGATCAATGCGACACTAAAACCAGCCTTAGGCCCGGTTCGCACGAGCGCTTTTACAATGGGCGTTAAAAAAACGTTTGAATGACACAAATTGAGAGCCATGTCACACACACCATGTTTGCCGTTCACAACGAAGGCGGTTTTAAAGCGCTTTTTTATCGAGCACTGTTCGATTTTCGACGTTGGGCGTTGGACGTTAAATCGAATTCAGCGTACGGAGTTTGTGACGTGACGTTTTATCGCCCGTTGAAAAAGCGCTCGTGCCAACCACTTGGTGTGTGTACCGCTTTTTTAGGGTTCCGTAGCCAAATGGCAAAAAACGGAACCCTTATAGATTCGTCATGTCCGTCCGTCTGTCTGTCCGTCCGTATGTCACAGCCACTTTTTTCCGAAACTATAAGAGCTATACTGTTGAAACTTGGTAAGTAGATGTATTCTGTGAACCGCATTAAGATTTTCACACAAAAATCGAAAAAAAACATTAAGTTTTAGGGGTCCCCATACTCAGAACTTAAACTCAAAAAAAAAAATTATTATCAAACCCATACGTGTGGGGTATCTATGGATAGGTCTTTAAAAATGATATTGAGGTTTCTAACATCATTTTTTTCTAAACTGAATAGTTTGCGCGAGAGACACTTCCAAAGTGGTAAAATGTGTGTCCCCCCCCCCCCTGTAACTTCTAAAATAAGAGAATGATAAAACTAAAAAATATATATGATGTACATTACCATGTAAACTTCCACCGAAAATTGGTTTGAACGAGATCTAATAAGCAGTTTTTTTTAATACGTCATAAAGCTACGGTAGCCTAGTGGTTCAGGCATGCGAGCGGCGGTCGTGGGTTCGAATCCCGGCTCGTACCAATGAGTTTTTCGGAACTTATGTACGGAATATTTACCGTTAGCTTTTCGGTGAAGGAAAACATCGTGAGGAAACCGGTCTAATCCCAATAAGGTCTAGTTTTCCCTCTAGGTTGGAAGGTCAGATGGCAGTCGCTTTCGTAAAATTAGTGCCTATGCCAAATCTTGGGATTAGGTGTCAAAGCGGACCCCGGGCTCCTTTAGGGGCACAACCGGGAATAATAACGCTAGGAGGATGATGACAATGTTGTTTTAACTACGATATGATTTTCTAAGTTGTACTTGCTTACAACAAGTGTGGAGGACGTATAAATAATTCATACATAATTGTAATGTTTAAGCAGGAAGGCGAAGAAGACGAAGAAGATATGGAGGAAGAGCAGGAAGTTGAGGGCGGGGAAGAGGAGGAAGATGGCGAGGAGGGGACCGACGGAGATGCCAGCGCCGCGCAACAGGTATTTGACAATAGTTTGTTAGGCCAATATTTGTATGATGAGCATAAATACTTGTTTCCGAGTCTCGGATGTTTTCCATGTATTTAGGTATTTATATCATCGAACGAATAAAACATAGAATTCGAGCTCCTTACAAACTTTTACCCGAATTCGTGCCTAAAACTCGGTACGTGCGTTGTCAACTGTGCATCCAATCACAGCTATCAAAAATATCATCCAATGTTCCATAATAAATTTGATTTTCTGCTTTTAAAGAGTAGCCACTGCACACCACAGATAATACTCATATTATTCACATTGAAAAATATCATCAAAAAGTTCAATTATTATGGCTCGTCCAAATTGAAATTTTAGAGAGTGGTTTTGATTATTCTTTTATTTCATATAACTTTACTTCCTTCTGCTTGATCAGTTGCATTGTGTGAATTGAAATAAAATGATAATTGTTCAAGTAATTATCCTAGCGTTATTCCCAGTTGTGCCAAAAGCCTGGCCAAAAGTTTAACTATTCTGTAGTCTGCTATTTATTTAATATGTGTCGTAGAAAAGGTATTGTATGCAACAGTGTATAACTGGTCTAAAAACGCTTGTGGCGTCTTTAATTGCGCAACCCACGCTACTCGCGTTTTAAGACCCTTCTTATACAACAGTTGCATAAAATACTATTAATCACTTTAGATACTTGTGAAAAGTGATTTCATATTTTTTGATGTGCTTGTCCGAACCACTCTTACACCATTTTACTGCACAATAAGGTATATTTTTTGAAAATGAACAGTTGGTATATTCAGCAGTTTGACAATGCTGCCATGTTCCAACTAAACGGCTGCCTGGCATCTTTTTGACACCCCGCCTACACTAGCACCTATTATGCGGGGTCATTTTACGGCGCTAATCAGACTTCTATTTTATTCGTTCGCTGATTTATATCGTCTTGTAGTACCTATAACATGAGCCTATTATTATTGAGCTTACTATGGGACTTGTTAGATTTGTGTATTGATTTGTTGTGGTACAGGAGTCGCCCGCGCAGTCTCCCATGGCGGGATCAGAAGGCGAGCTGAGCGGTGCCGGCGCCGGCGAGCCCGACAGCGAGCCCGCGCCGCAGGGGCCGCAGATCGAGGCCATCAGCAGCGGCACCGAGCGTACGTATACCATACACTTCCAGCACGTCCACGTACCACTTGTCGCAACCGTAACGAGAGGGACAAGACATCGTTGCCATGCCAACTGCCCGCCACCTCACAGCTCACTACAGCCACCCGGCAGCCTTGCCGCACCGCCTCGTCGTTCGGCGTCCACTCGTTGTCGACAAGCGGTCCACGGGTGGACGCCGCGTTGCCAACGAGTGGCGTGGTCGTCGTCCCCCCCCCAAACACTTTTTCTACTCCTGTACCGTTCATCTGTCATTTATATAGGCTGTAGCTCAAATACAATGCCACCAATAATAATAAGTCGAAAAACTCTATGCTCTATGGCCCAAAAACGCACTGTTTAACTTTTTTTTTAATCGGCCACTATATTGCAGTGTTGCCAACTTCATAAACAAATATTTCGAAATAAAAGTATTTATTTACGATTTAACATTTGTATATTATAAATTCTTTACTACAATTATAATAACTCATCATCTATTGTGTGTTAAATTACATGTTTTATCAATTCTTGGTATTATTTATGAAAATAAACAGTTCGGTCTGGGTCCGGATTCGGTTTGGTTCGGATGGCAAGTGCAAACAAATTAAAAACAAAACAAACCATAAACAAGAGGTCACATATCCGATTTCCCACCAAAATATCATCATCATCATCATTTTCAGCCTGTAATCGCCCACTGCTGAGCATAAGCCTCTCTTCGCGTACGCCACTTATCCCGGTCCCGTGCTAGTCTCATCCAGAAATGACCCGCGGTCTTTTTTATGTCATCAACCCATCGAGCTGGTGGACGACCAACGCTTCTTTTTCCTGCAATTGGCCACCAATCCGTTAACGTTTTGGTCCACCTACCGTCACGTTGCCTGGCAATATGTCCTGCCCAACTCCATTTGAGTTTGGTTATGACTTCGCCGACGACCAAAATATATGCAGCTCAAAATGAAAAGTTGAAAGATTATAAACTATTGGTCCTAAACTATTACGATTTTATTCGTGTTTTTGAAGACAAAAGTGTACGTTCCTTTTAAAATGGTCGAAGAAATTAATAACTGCACTCCTGAAGAAATTGCGCGAGTAGCAAAAGTACGAATAGTAAACTTGCTGCCTGAAAAGTCTAACTATTCTGTAGTCTACTATTTATTTAAATTGGTCGTAGATAAAGTATTGTAAGCAACGGTGTGTAACTGGTCTAAAAACGCTCGTGACGTCTTTAATTGCGATTTTAACCACGCCACTCGCGTTTTAAGACACTTCTTATACAACAGTTGCATAAAATACTATTTTGTCGATGCGTCGTGGTGTGGTTTTGGTTCGTGTGAAATGGCCCTTAAGAGTTCTCTTTCCCCATAGACTCTAGCATAAAAAAATAACTCAAATCTGTCGATTTTCTCGCTGACTGTACATTTTATCAAAAATCTGTGAATGTCGATTATCATCACATAAAAAGTTAGCAAAGGTCTCGTAAGAGCATTTTCGCGTAGCAGCAAGGGATCTAGTAGCTGCGCCATCTCAACTTTCGACCCTGCAGACGAATCAATTCCGTTACCGTTGACTCCGGATTGGCGACACATTGTTAAGATACGGAAGTGCGTGTTAACTTTTTAAAAGTTAAAACCACACTCCTAAGAACATTTACTAAATAAATATTTTTGTTAAACAGCCAGCGGAGCCCTGTCGCTAGGCGGCAGCGGCGGTGACGACGGCGACGACAGCATTGTCCCCTCCACTCCGACGCTCTACGTACCGAGACGCAACGATGGGTAGGTTGACGATTACTGCCAATGTGGCGCTGGCCGTCAGTTTCCGCTGATTTCTTCTGGTGACAAACAAAAAACCCCTATATACGCCCATGGGTCTTGTGTGTTTATGTGTGTGAGTCCCTCTCAGTGGCGCCGCGTGAAAATACTTGATGGGCAACCCGGAACACAAATTGTTTAGAGTATTAACTATACGTAGGTCTAAAAATAAATTTTAGACAAGCCGGTGGGTATCGGCTTATATGGGCGCTCCGCCACTGGCCTCTGTATTTTCTCTATGGTCTAAAATCCCTGAGATGAGCGCTAAGCTCATCACGACACTTTAATGACACTACCATGTCTGTGTGAAGGTTCGGCGAAGCGGTGGTGTCCCCGCTGGGCGCGGGGCTGGGCGCGGCGGGCGCGCGCTTCACGTTCGCGGAGGCGGGCACGGCCTCGCACCACGACACGCACGCCGACCTCGCCGCCGCGCTGCCGCCCGCCGTGTCCGCGCCGCACCAAGCCATAGGAGACTCCAGTCAGTACACACGCGCATTTACATACTCACCATGGAGTTAGTTCGGCGAAGCGGTGGTGTCCCCGCTGGGCGCGGGGCTGGGCGCGGCGGGCGCGCGCTTCACGTTCGCGGAGGCGGGCACGGCCTCGCACCACGACACGCACGCCGACCTCGCCGCCGCGCTGCCGCCCGCCGTGTCCGCGCCGCACCAAGCCATAGGAGACTCCAGTCAGTACACACGCGCATTTACATACTCACCATGGAGTTAGTTCGGCGAAGCGGTGGTGTCCCCGCTGGGCGCGGGGCTGGGCGCGGCGGGCGCGCGCTTCACGTTCGCGGAGGCGGGCACGGCCTCGCACCACGACACGCACGCCGACCTCGCCGCCGCGCTGCCGCCCGCCGTGTCCGCGCCGCACCAAGCCATAGGAGACTCCAGTCAGTACACACGCGCATTTACATACTCACCATGGAGTTAGTTCGGCGAAGCGGTGGTGTCCCCGCTGGGCGCGGGGCTGGGCGCGGCGGGCGCGCGCTTCACGTTCGCGGAGGCGGGCACGGCCTCGCACCACGACACGCACGCCGACCTCGCCGCCGCGCTGCCGCCCGCCGTGTCCGCGCCGCACCAAGCCATAGGAGACTCCAGTCAGTACACACGCGCATTTACATACTCACCATGGAGTTAGTTCGGCGAAGCGGTGGTGTCCCCGCTGGGCGCGGGGCTGGGCGCGGCGGGCGCGCGCTTCACGTTCGCGGAGGCGGGCACGGCCTCGCACCACGACACGCACGCCGACCTCGCCGCCGCGCTGCCGCCCGCCGTGTCCGCGCCGCACCAAGCCATAGGAGACTCCAGTCAGTACACACGCGCATTTACATACTCACCATGGAGTTAGTTCGGCGAAGCGGTGGTGTCCCCGCTGGGCGCGGGGCTGGGCGCGGCGGGCGCGCGCTTCACGTTCGCGGAGGCGGGCACGGCCTCGCACCACGACACGCACGCCGACCTCGCCGCCGCGCTGCCGCCCGCCGTGTCCGCGCCGCACCAAGCCATAGGAGACTCCAGTCAGTACACACGCGCATTTACATACTCACCATGGAGTTAGTTCGGCGAAGCGGTGGTGTCCCCGCTGGGCGCGGGGCTGGGCGCGGCGGGCGCGCGCTTCACGTTCGCGGAGGCGGGCACGGCCTCGCACCACGACACGCACGCCGACCTCGCCGCCGCGCTGCCGCCCGCCGTGTCCGCGCCGCACCAAGCCATAGGAGACTCCAGTCAGTACACACGCGCATTTACATACTCACCATGGAGTTAGTTCGGCGAAGCGGTGGTGTCCCCGCTGGGCGCGGGGCTGGGCGCGGCGGGCGCGCGCTTCACGTTCGCGGAGGCGGGCACGGCCTCGCACCACGACACGCACGCCGACCTCGCCGCCGCGCTGCCGCCCGCCGTGTCCGCGCCGCACCAAGCCATAGGAGACTCCAGTCAGTACACACGCGCATTTACATACTCACCATGGAGTTAGTTCGGCGAAGCGGTGGTGTCCCCGCTGGGCGCGGGGCTGGGCGCGGCGGGCGCGCGCTTCACGTTCGCGGAGGCGGGCACGGCCTCGCACCACGACACGCACGCCGACCTCGCCGCCGCGCTGCCGCCCGCCGTGTCCGCGCTGCACCAAGCCATAGGAGACTCCAGTCAGTACACACGCGCATTTACATACTCACCATGGAGTTAGTTCGGCGAAGCGGTGGTGTCCCCGCTGGGCGCGGGGCTGGGCGCGGCGGGCGCGCGCTTCACGTTCGCGGAGGCGGGCACGGCCTCGCACCACGACACGCACGCCGACCTCGCCGCCGCGCTGCCGCCCGCCGTGTCCGCGCCGCACCAAGCCATAGGAGACTCCAGTCAGTACACACGCGCATTTACATAATCCACACTCTAAATACAGACAGCTGACAGGTTTCGGACTCTAAGCGGCTTGCCACCCTGATGACAAGATGACCGGCGGCCGGAAACGACACGCCGTGCGTGACTTCACTCGTCTAGTATCTATTAATTTCATCGCTTATTGCAGCGCGAGACTTGTCGCGCTAATGTGACGTCGGCTTAAGAGCTGTCTAAGAGTTACTGACTTCTGGCGGTCTAATAATTAGTTTTTCGTTTTATAATGTTAGTCTTTAAGGTATTTGTAACTATGGGCCTTAGTTTCCTGAAATACATGGTTTATTATTATGTTTAGTTTAGTTTTATTAATCTCATTATACAAGGTTCTCATAATACATTTCAAATCACATTACTTGTCGTACAGTGAGCGTTGCTACAAAATAATAATATATAATATGGTTGCATACGTGCAAGTAGCAAAATATAAAATAATGCAAGTAAAGAGATAAAGCATGTCAAATCGTGTTATAAGAGAAACTTGAAAAATTGAACTAAAAGAGATTAATTACTTTTGTACCTATAGGTACCAAATCAAATTTAAAATGTCAATAAAATAAAACCAAGTCAAATTAAGGAATAATTATACAAATAAAAACTAAGTTAATTAAGAAAACAAATATTTGTAATAACTATAAGTAGCAATCAAATAACAAATGTCAATACAGGAAATTACTTATAGTTCACATGCCAAAACAATAATAATTGGTACACACAGTACCTATCAATTTAAAACTACCTAATGTCATGTCAAAAATATATAATCAAAATCAGGGAAAATATAATAATATTACATCTATTTCATAATTTGAATGAATTCTTTTACTAAGTAAAATTATTTTTCCAATAAATGTTTCTTTGCTCTGCGCCTAAATATCTCATCGCAAGATTCATTCTTTATTTCGTCGGGTTACCGTTACCTTTGAAAGGCATGCGTGGGGCCGAAGCCAACAGCGCAGAAGCACTTTAAGACAACAATAATCTAAAGCAAGGGATACACATGGCAGATACCATCTTAGTATTATTATCATTAAACTTTCGCCGTGACTAAAGTTCGCTTTTCTGCCCTAGGATCGGAAGGCAATGAGAGTCGAGAGTGGGAAGAATCTCGCGTGGAAGAGGAAGCGGCAGCCGTCAGTTCTCAAGGCAGCGAACCATCGTCTCCACACCAGGTTAGTATGCCGCATCTTATACTTAGATAAACCACTTTGGGTCTTAAGGGTTTCTAATTCGACTTGAAACTACATACGCGACACAAAAAATCCGCTGGCGGCGCAACGTTATCGTAATTCTCCCCAGTAACGCACACCACTACATTTCACGCACACTATTTCACTTTACTGTGACAGGTCACTGACCTAAGATTTAATTTATTTTTAGTGACATAAAGAATTTGAACCAGTCACCAACCTCCTCAGAGAAACTAACATTGTCAAAACTGTCAAAACATCTTGCTGGAAAATGACGGTGACTTATTTATATTTTCGTATTTTATTCTAAGTATGCTTCTTATAGACCGTAAACCCACTCCAAATACGCCTATGTCTCATGACAACACCATCAAATGCATCGCAACAGGTCAAGAAAGTTGTGCTGAGCCAGAATCAGAAGATTATCGCAGCTAAAATTGGCCGAAAGTTTGAAATATCCTTCACTTTGTAACAATCGACCCTAGCTGTCAAATAAAATATCGCAAAAGAACTCAAATAAAACACTAAAACTAAGAAATGGCCAAGATGATTCGTCTAGGAAGAACCCCGTAATGTTGTGAACCGTAAAACCCAAAATCTTTAATGTGAATGCTTGTCAGGCAAATGAACTCTTCGTCTACTCAAGATCCTGTCCTACTTAAACTATGAACTACCTAGCCCTTTTCTATCAAGTCCTACTAGTGAATAACATGAAATTAATAAAATATTTTATTTTTGTTGATAAAAATCCTGCAATTTGAAGTAGCTAGTAGTTATAAGGGTATTATTCCGCCCGTAACCGTACAGTCATCAGCGGCCTGCTTCGCCTCCCGCTGGTCCCTATAACAGAATTGTTTCATTCTAAAACGCCTCTGTTTCCCTAACCAGTAGCATCGAGTATCACGCTCGACCACAGAGACCCAGTACTTCAATACTATAAATCCAAAACCTAGTATCCGGAATTATGAAAATACTTACAATAACCTAACACCCCCCTCTCATCCCTCAAAGTCCTATTCCACCCAAAATATGTGTATGAATTTATCCCTATACTAATCCCACAGAACTCATTTGATAGTTCGAAACCAAAATCTACCTTGATTTTAGCAATGAACAATACCGAAGCCGTATGCCCTAGCTAAGCTGTTAGAGTTCAGTCGGCCAATCTGAGATCTGCAACCTAAGGCCTGTGTTAATGCCTCCCCCCCTCGCGACCGAAGTCTAGATGGAATACGATGAGTAAGGCGCCCTATTATGTATATGAAGGTTATATTTAAATATATTTAATAAGTCCGAATCTCAATTACTGCACGATTTCAACGAGTGAGGATATCCCTCTGTGCGGATCACAGAATCAGAATCAGAATCAGAAATCATTTATTGTCAAATTGTGCGAGTACAGTAGTTGTTATAGGACTAAGTTATGCGTGTGTCACAATCAACCGCTTAACGGTATACAATAATTTTAAAACTGTATCAAATTAATTATAATATTTATAGTAATAGTGGAACATGTCACTACAAATATAAAACATGAATGACTACGCCTCGTTTACGTCGTCAACTGGGCTTTGAGAATCGTGAGACCCCAGATATGGGGTAACGTCTCCTATGCAAATAAAAGAGGTAGACGCCAGACATTCTCAAGTCTGTAGCAAAAGACTCAGGACCATTCCCAATGGCACCGTTAGGCAGGAAGGGTCCCTCAGGAATACTGTAATCCTGGACACTGTTTCTGGATTTTACTTGATCAAAAATATCTTTAAAATTCTATGAACGGAACGTTAAGTTAATATGAAGACAATAAAATCACCCATCAAAAGTTTCCCAATTATAATCCAGAGACCTTGTCAGTCCGGTAGATGAAGCTCAAGTGAATCCCATGTTGTTGCTGACCGGCCCTTTTATACCCCAAACATCCGAAGACGTCACAGATTTTAGAACATTTTGAATTCTTTAATTTAAACAAAATGTGACACTAACTCACTCTTAACTCATCTTAACTTCGTTCGATTTTCGAAAAGTCGACAGACAATGAGAATCAAAAGAAGGATGAATTTTGACGTAGAATGCTGCAGTCACATAAAATAATAAAATATGGTAAAAGGCGGGGCCTAAATGTAGAATGCTGCAGTGACTTGGACTTAGATTATTTAATATATATATTTTTTTTATTTGGTAAATATTCTTTTAAATATAAGAAAACTAGACCAGTTTACTGCGTTTAGTTACAACTTTCGGTCAAAATTATAAGGGTAGGTATATTTACGTCATGTGACAACAGTACGAGACAAGTGGCATCATTTAGCACTTTAATCGTAGATAGAGTAAAACTTAGTCTGTCAGTCCTGAAATGGCTGGAAGTACCTACTTGGCAGATAGTGTCAAAGGTGCCTGGCATTTTATCGTGTTGTCATGAGACGTAGGCGTATTGGGAGTGGGCTGACGGTCTATTAGATATATTTCGGTGGGTGACATACAATTGAAAAGTCAATGCTACCTAGTACCCACGTTAGATTGACAACTCTATGCGGCTTTCACTAAGGTGCAAAATCGCATGAAAATAATCAGAAGAACATAAATTACAATTTGATATGATTTTACCAACTTCTACAAAAAATATCGATCTTCCAGTATACGTTTTAAGAGAATCCATGAATAATGAAAGTGATTTCAAAAAATTACGTAGCGAGGAGATTCGCATGCCGCGAACAAAAGTTCCACTAATGACTTAAAAATAAACAATAGGACATAGTATTCTAAGGACATAGTTTAGAATGAACCTTGAAGAAGTGTGTGTCTTTTACAACCCGACTATCCGCGGTCTTATAAAATAATTGCTACATCACATCATCATCATCACCGCGTGTGGGCATAAATAAAACTGACCCATGGTATTTTATGAATCTAGTCACATGCTATCTACATTGACTGTAGAACAAAATTAGGGTTTTAAAAAGCCCAATATCACGCAAACGGCTGATTGGAAATTGGTTTTCAGAAACCCATAATATATTTGAACAAGCTATCCAAAGCCACTTTCCGTATAAGGTACCTACCTTAAATATATACTTTTCAAGATTTTATGCTACCGTTTTGGTGGCGTGATTGATTTTTATACCCATTCCAAATTACAGCTTTCTAGTAGTAAGGGTCACTGAGCTAAACCGCATACTGACAGACGGTCAGATCGACAAACGGACATGGCGAAACTATAAGCGTTCCTTGTTGACTACGAAACCCTAAAAATCAAATACAAGTCTGCAATCCCCTGAAGCTGTGAAAATTCAAACAGTGATACGAAGTTATAAGATAGATACAGTATTACAGTATACATATGTATTAGATATAGTCCACCCAAAGTACTTACTTATAACCAACATATGTAATGTATAATTATAATGTCCTTGAGAATTCCATAACCTCTGAGTAAAGAAAATGAAACCATTTTCTAAAGATAAAAATGTACAACAAATTACCTTTTGAAATAACATCATTGCCAATTCATAGTTTTAAGAAGAAAATATCACACTATTTCAGGAAACATGCCTTTTACTCCGTACAAGAATTTTTAACAAGCAATATTAGCTTACAAACATTTTGAACTGTATGATATTAGCTATAAGTATCATTTTGATTTTATTGTAATTTATTTCTTTTATTTTTACAAATTGTTACTGACATACCATGTAATGCACATATTACTTTATGGTGAAATAAATAAATACAAAAAAAAAAATACAAAAAAATACATTACATGCCTTGTTTTATTATATACGAAAATAATACGAAGTTATTACGTTGTTTTATTTTCATTTAATACATCTAATCATCTTTATGTAAGTAGATTAAATCATATAATGACCAATCTAATTCGCAAATAAAATAGCTTTATTTTTAAGTTAATGACTTATGACAGGTATGATAGGTAACAAATTATACACATGTTTATGCCATACTGTAGGTGGTTCTTCTTCATTTGACTTTCAATTTCAAAAACATGAAGAAGTTGAATTGTGCGGGTAGCTAGCTTAGTATCTTGAAGCATCATGACGGCTGCAATATTTATGTCTTTATGTCATCGATCATTTCTACAGCAGCAGAAGTATTACCGGGAGATCAGCGCAACGTTCAATTGTAGACGATCCCGGCTTGATCCTATAAATATTGTTACTAAGTATGTCTTTCTATTAATGATTAGGATTCCATCTGTTGGCACTGCAGCACTGCGTTTTAATGGATGGCGTAAACATTATGGTAGGACCACGATTACAACATCATAAATGGTACAATCTTCATATTTCGTAGGTAGGTACATGATACGGTGCTCCTTGTACTTTATATTATTTATTTAGAATATTAGCTTTGCAAAATCAATAGAAACAGTGTAAATGTCAAATGTCAGACCTACCTTATAAGTATGTCAGATTGATGTCAGCCCAGCTAGCACACTAATCGGACATATATTTACGTTCGGACGTATAACTTTATGATTGTGCCCATTTTTACGTTACTTAGCTAACATGGTAACCTCGCAGCATATATTTATGCCATAGTGTAAAATATACGTAGCAAAATTATTACATACATTTCATTCGTTCAATAGTAGTCTATGGTTAGAAGCCCATTATAATACTACCTAATTAAAGAGTAATGATAGGCACTGCACAGTTTACTAAACAGTTGTTCTCCTGTATTAAGTTGTGTTATAATAGTTTTTTGTTTTTATTTATTTATCCCACCCCGCAAAAAGTTTGATGGTAGTGGTTTTAAGTGATGAAGCTAGTACCAAAACACATGTAAGTTTATAATTGAATCAATAATATTTGTAAGTTTGTGTAATATATTTTATTACAACACAAGCAAAAAATCTTAATCATTGCGTTATTTATAGGTAGTAATCATGATCTATCTAAAATTCAAAATGCTAGATCATTGTTTCAGGAGATGATAGGAGTTTTGAAACTGAAACCGTATGTGTTGTGACAGAAATCGGAGAAATCCTGCAAAAATTATATTGTTTTCATAGTGTTAAAATTTATCCGGGGTCTCGAGTGACCTACATAAAATTTCGTCCGTCAACGGTTCATATCGTCAAGTTTTATGTGCAAAATCAAGAGCATGTTAGCATTAGACGTAAAAAAATAGTTTTATGTGCAAGACATATAAATGGTCACATTTTACGTAGATGACGGTATACCATGTTAGCTCATTACGGTAAAATTGTATACGTCGGTTGTGGACATAAAACATGTGCATAAAAGTCGTCATTTTGCTAGTGTGCTAGCCGGGCAGATGTTACTATAAATCTATCATAAATACACACACATACACCTATACGCCATATAAGACAATGTGGCCTGTGTAATATATAAATTTTCCACGTTCTAAAGAAACGAATTCGAACTTTTTACATTAATAAAGGGATCGGAGAAGAAAAATATGAAAAATCGTGTTCGAATGGTGTGTTTTTTGAACTTTTATATTAGTGCGTATTGTAAAAATACCATAAAATCTAGTTTCAGTGCTTATCCAACCACATCACATTCTTTATTTTTTCCCTAACAACATATTATTATCTGGTTGCTGGTATTAAACTTGCGAATTATACAGTTGTCAAAATGACAAAAATCGCTACAGACGTCCGTCCAGCTCGAGGCCACATAGCCATCTGCTCTGCCTACGAAAATGAGACGCAGTTCAGTTTCCCAGATAAATTGTGTATAAATAAATATAAAGCCATTTTTAAAGAAAGTGTTCGTAAAAATATCTATTTTACATCATTGCCTATATTTTGTAATTGTTCACTTGAGTCAATTTTGCGCCTACTTTATGTACAACTCGAAATAAGATCAGCATTTCCCATTTTTCGTGGCATGATATGATCCAGCAAAGTTTAAAATATTGTGTTTTTGTTCGTAAAAGTATCAAGGGCGGTTATTAAACTATAACATATCTCAATATCCCATCAAAAAATTCAGTATTTCATTGTTTATTATTGAATGTAAAATAGGTCGATTTCGGGTAACGTGGTCGTGGCGACGTAGGCTCGTGGTCTTCTCTCCCTTTCACCGAGCATAAGTGTGAGCGAGATGGAAGTGCGTGTTTGGAAGCGCGGATATCATGTTTTTAAATATTTTTTTTTTGCGTTTTAATAAATAAAAAAGTAAATAGCTGATTTCCCTCAAACATGAATTTGCCAATTTTTAGAACCAATTTTAATATTAACCGTTGTGCATAATTTCTTTCTATAGAGCGAAAGTCAAAAACTCAGGATTCGAATAGCTGATTTCCTTTGAGAAAGGCCTCAAGATTGCTAATTAAATTTAGGGTAGCCGTATCCAAACAAGAGCTACGACTTTTTAAAAATCCGTTTTCTGAGCTCACGTCGCCACAGAATAAGTAATATAGATATTAAGGTGGTTCGATTGCCATACAAAACGTTATTTGACATTCGCAGGCTAACGGCGTGATATTTTAAGAAACTTATGTAACAAACTTTCATAAATTGGCTTCCCATTTGCGCCAAATTCCCCCTTTCCTAGAATAAACTTGTATAAACTAGATTAATTTGAGAAATTGGTTTGGGACGTGATATTTTGGGAAAACTATTTTTCTCAAATTAATCTAGTTTATACAAGTTTAGCTTAAATAGTACAAGTACAGAAATTGCACTCCCTAGCAAAAACGGCGTTTAGGCATAAGAAACGTGCTCTCTCCTTCTCTGTCTATCGTATAACTTGTATTCATTCACGCACGGCACGTGTAGCGCTAGGGCTGTCACGCCAAGAAAACAGCAATGAGGGCCAAAATTTGTGATTGAGAAAGAAGTTTATTAACATTTGGTTTGTACCTACCTACACGTTTTTCGACGACGGACGTAAGCATTTTTCCCTGTCACACTTGCCTGCTGGCAAAAAAGTGATGAAGCCCTGCACCGACTTACCTATATACATATGTATGTATTGTTGTATTTTGTTATAAGCACATTCTCAATTAATTAAAATAGGACAGGACAACCATTATGTACCTACGCTTAGTAAAATAAATTTTCAAACCCGTGCTTCATTTTAAAGAAAATTTACTGTAGGTATCACGTTAAAAGTAGGTAATGAGTAAGTAAGTACCTAACCAGGCGGTTCGTATCGTAACATGTATTTACGTATTGTTGTTGTACATTGTAGGTATCTTACAACTTCATAATATTAAGTACCTAGGTTATACTAAATAAGTAACTACTTACTTATAACTAATTAAAAAAATCTTTATATTTCATGAATAAAACATGTTATTTATCAATGTGCATAAAAAAACTTTATTAAAAAAGAAACTTACCGTTCACAATTTGTCGGCAGGTTAAAAAAAGTTAAACCATCGTTCCTTTGGGTATTTAAACATCCATAAACAGAGCATCAGTGGTCGTTTTGAGTTTTCACCATGGCCATCGAAATTTACACTCCGTAAATACTAACAGCAAAATTAATAATAAGTACACGCGGTTCGTCGGTGGCGGATCACGGCACGACGCGCATGTGCTCGCTCGAGCGGGGCCGGCCCACGACTGACAGGATGCCTGAGGCATCGCGAGCGCTAGGTATCTAACGCGACGCGCTCCACCCACTGCAAGCCCCTTGACGTCGCCTTAAAGTATAATAGAATAGAACCAATTAACATTATGTCAATACATTTAATAAGACGCAGCGTAGTTCTTCGATTCACATTTGTTATGGTTGAAATAATTTAAACTGGCCAACTTTTTATAAGACTGTCATTTGAATTGGAATTTTCTACAATTTACTGTAGAGTTGCTTTTTGAATGGACTACTTCGATGCAATTCGGCCAACTCTAATAATCTCTAGTATACGAGGGTCATGCCAAAAGAAATTAGATACTCAAAACTTACAGAGTTTATTCTTTATTACAGTATCTATTTTTTCGAAGTATTCACCGTGAACACGTATACACTTTTCCATCCGTCTAAACCACTTGGAAAATAGAGATGATCACTCTTCTTTAGACACCTCAGAAATTTCATAATTATACGCAGCCAATACCCATCTTCTTTGTTCTCAAATCGCTTTCCTTTAATTTTTGGAAAATGGTAATAATCACAGCGATATGGCAGAATAGTAATGTTTTTTGACCTCAAATAGTCAAGTGCTAGAGCAGAAGTGTGCGGGGCAGCGTTGTCGTGGTGCCAGAGCAGCATACCATTCTGAATTAACTGTCCTTTGATCTTCTAGCACTATAGTATCCGCAAAACTATCTGGCCGGTCAGGTCGTAAAATATTAGAAGCATGCTATTATTACACACAAAAAGGTTTCATTGTTACTTTTATTGCCCTACCGGCCAGATAGTTTTGCGGATACTATAAGCACTATCGTAGCAATATGTCCCGTCTTGCAGAATAATGAGTCAACCATTTGTTTCTGTGTACTTCGTGCTCGGCGACATTTTGTTGGAGTCGGCACATCTTCAAAGCACCATACTGTGGACTGTCGCTTTGTTTCAGGATCGTAGTTATGTAGCCATGTTTCGTCACCTGTCAAAACTTGATAGTTTGCAATGCTGCTGATCCAATGCCCAGTTCACGCTCGAGCTCTACGTATGTAATTCGTCGGTTCGCACGAATATTTTTTTCCACAGCTTGCACATTTTCTTGAGTGACTGCGGTTGGCGGCCGTCCTGTTTTCGCCTCATCTTCAAAGCTCTCCCCTCCTCTTTTAAATTCAGCAAACCAATTAAAAACAGTTGCACGTGAACACGCAGACGCACCAAAAGTCGTGACTAAAAGTTCAAAACACTCTTGAGGTTTTAAACCTTTTTTAAAGTCATAATAAATCATAACATGAAAGTCACGTCGAGTGAGCTCCATTGTTGCGGCAAATTCCTCCCAAATACAACCAGAAAAAAATATTTAAAAAAGTACTTAATATATTTTCCGAGTGTTTCATTTTTGAATTTATAAGCAAATAACCAGCCTATACAATGGTGTATAACTTGCCAGTATCAATCAAATGATCATGGAGTACTGATGTGCCGACGGAAAGTAATTTCGGAAATTTTCCTTATTTTTGTATGGGAATTGAAACTTTCCATTTCCAACATGGAAATTTACGAACTGAGAAGCATACAACTTTGGGGCTAGCACACTAGGCTTTATGTCGCGTTTCACGTGACGTTTCAGTACATTTTCGCCGACATAAAACCTAGTGTGCTAGCTAGGCTGTAACTCTTATACATAGTGTATAAGAGTTAAATTTTTATGCTTCTCAGTACGTAAATTTCCTTAATTTCTTGTGAAACTTTCTAGAAATTTCCGAGAACTTTCCCAACTTTTTGGAAACTTTCCGCGATTTGCACATCACTACCATGGAGTATCTAACTTCTTTTGGCATGACCCTCGTACATAGGCCGACACAGATATGCGTTTCACAATAGAAAGGCGCGTCCAGCGCCCTAAAGAGCACATAATAGTAATGTACACTGGACGTAATAATCCAGTAACTTTATACAATATACATCCCGAGCATGCGTCAAATCCAGTAGTTGTGATTTTTTGCAGACTTGTTTATGATGTTAGCGCAATGAATAATTCAGTGAGCTCGAGCGCCAAATGCAACTTTGTCAAAAATCTAAAATACCGCGAAAGTTTTTATTATAACCCTAAAGAAATAGTTGTTGATAGTACTTTCTCAGGACGTTTTTAAAGTAGACTAGATTTTCAACAATTAAGACTAGAATTGTCTCTGTAGACCAAATAGTTTCCGAGATATTACCTTTTAAAATTTAGAATTTTTCGAACTTTGCAACACTAGCAAACTCCGTCGGGGGCACTTGGAACTTCATCTCGCTAGAGTTGTTCGAGCGACGTCTACAATATTGCGAAATACGAAAAAAATGAGAATTTTGAAAAGCTTTAACTCTGAAACTATTGGGTCTACAGAGACATTGCTAGTCTCATATTGTAGCAAATTTAGTCTACTTTAAAAAGTCCTTAAAAGGTTCTATCAATAATGAGTCCTTTAGGGATTTCGCGGTATTTTAGATTTTTGACAAAGTTGCGTTCTGCGCTCGAGATCACAAACTTGGATTATTCATTGGGCCAACATCATACACAAGTCTGCAAAAAATCAGAACTACCGGATTTGACGCAAACTACCCCGTACTTTCAGGCGACAAAGTTACTGAGGGCCTACCGCGAACGGCATTCGAAGTTTTCCCTCTCTGTCGCACTTACGTACGAACTCGTAAGTATGACCGAGAGGGGAAACTTCGAATGCCTTTCGCGGTAGGCCCTCTGGATTATAATGATACGATGCGAAAACCGGGTAGCTGACGTCATTGCATTTATAATAAGCACACGCATTACCCTGGATAAATAAACCCGTTTAAACCTAGATCGACGAATCTAATTGACGATCCGTCAAGCAACATTACCCTGAGAACTTTACGGTTTCGCTCTATGAAAACACAACAATATATCGATATCAGCCATATTTTTACACCAAAAAATAGGTTGGGTAATTTGACTAAATATTCATTAATAATACACCTAAATGTAATACCGATACGGTAAAAAATAATGAAAAGTAATCTTCATAAATTCCGTAAAAATCAGGCGAAAATGGTATAAACTTTCTTTACTTTATAATTGACTACGTCTATATACGTTCTTTGGGATACGCGCGTAATCCACTTATTTTTGTTAATGAATAAACCTTTCTATAGGCCAGATGAAATTCAATATTATCTTAAGGTCGTAAATATTTAATTAAAATGCCGTTATTTGCTGATGCATATATTTTTGGATTCAGGAAGTAAGTCTCCAAATTTGTGTACTCAAACATGTTTTCATTATAAAAATACTGATAGCATTTTTGCTTGCGGGTTAAATTTTTTTCCTAACTTCCGGTCCATAGAATTATTGATTTCACTAGTAAAAGTTGTTTAAAATAACATATAAAAGCCGTATACAAATAATTAGCCTGATATTGAATTATTTCCAAAATAACCGTAATTTTCTCAGGGTACATGCAGACACATTCTCTTCTGCACATCGACTGGTTTTTTTAGGGTTCCGTAGCCAAATGGCAAAAAACGGAACCCTTATAGATTCGTCATGTCTGTCTGTCTGTCTGTCCGTCCGTATGTCACAGCCACATTATTCCGAAACTATAAGAGTTGTAACTTGGTAAGTAGATGTATTCTGAAAACCGCATTAAGATTTTCACAAAAAAAAATAAAAACAATAAATTTTGGGGTTCCCCATACTTAGAACTGAAACTCAAATTTTATTTTCATCAAACCTATACGTGTGGGGTATGTATGGGTATGGATAGGTCTTCAAAAATGATATTGAGGTTTCAAACATAATTTTTTTGTTAACTGAATAGTTTGCGCGAGAGACACTTCCAAAGTGGTAAAATGTGTGTGTGTGTCCCCTGTAACTTCTAAAATAAGAGAATGATAAAACTGAAAAAAAAAATGATGTACATAACCATGCAAACTTCCAACAAAAATTGGTTTGAACGAGATCAAGTAAGTAGTTTTTTTTTAATACGTCATAAATCGTAAACCGCAATTTATTTTACGGAACCCTTCATGTGCGAGTCCGACTCGCACTTGGCCGCTTTTTTTATGTACTGGTTGAGTAGTTATTAGATTATTTATTAAATAAGACCTTTTATAAAATAAAACTTTTTGGGGATGTGCATTGTGCAGGTGCACCTCTTGCAACGGAATAGAACCATAGGAAGTTTCTTCCCTTCGTGGTCGTGACGATCCATGTCTACATAAATGATGCCTTTACAATACATACAGGTCTGAGACCGTTATATAAATTATGAATGTTCGTGCTGTTGAATAATCTAATTCTAGTTTAACTCTCCATATCTCCAACAAGTACTTAATCATAAGTTTATGAAGTTTTACCAAACGCATGTATGTTCCGTTTCAGCCAGCTACATAATTACATGCATTTAAAATAAAGTCAAATTGTTTGTGAGGTTGTTCCATATTAAGATGGGTTATTGAACTTTTAATTTATTCGACATTGAGTACAATACGATTAAAATCAGTTAACGATTCGGCTTTTCTCGGATATCATCGCCTAAATCCGGAGACGGAAATGACACGAAATACATTACCGCGATTTCTTTTAGGTAGCATTCAATAGGGAACATTACGCAAAACTCTTCGTAGGTGGCGACACTAGCAGCGTTGACATTGTATCTCGTTCCCACTTGCGGTATTGTCTATGCAAGCATCCTTGTCACTCATTTGACAAACAATTGTGCATGTGTGTGTGATTCCCTATATTCCTATACTGGTTTACTATTAGTGGTAGTGCTGCCTCTGGCGGCAGAACATTGCAGTAATGTTCCCTATTTGAAGTATCATAAACGCAATGTATAGCACCTGCCAAGATGACATTACTAACCGGTAGACCTAAGAAATGTATTATGCAGAAGCGACATGAATTTTAACATTCAATATTTATTGAAGCTATACTTGTATTCAATATATAAAAAAAATACATATATAAGTCAATATTTTACTGTTTGATGTAAGTAACAGTACGATATTACGTCGGATTAATAATTGATAATAATCACCAAATAAAAAATTAAAAAACCGACTTCAACCGATTTTTGTTGATATTTCATAAACTGCTGGACCGATTTTGATGAAATTTACTTCGGACCATCTTGGAAGTGTACCCTATCAAATACAAAAAGAATTTTGTAAATCGGTTCACGTGTCTTCTATATAGTAATCTCAGAACATACATACAAAAAAAACATTCACGTCGAATTGAGAACCTCCTCCTTTTTTGAAGTCGGTTAAAAATAAGGAGTACAGTTTTCCAGTACAAATTGTAATACAATATTTAAATCACGAAAACAATGAAATTCTTTCCAAAACACGAAGTACGCTGATTTTTTAGAGATATTCTATTTATTCCCTACCCTACACGTACACAGACATAAACCGACTTGCTAAATCACTCACTATCACTATCTGAATCATTTACATTAATCATAAAACGCTCGCTAAACACATCTAATTTGTCTTCTTCTGTTAAGAACTCATCTTCACACTTTATTGCATGGTTACAGACTTTCGTCCATTCTTCGTGTCCTAACATTTCAGTTTTTTCCATATGCAGTTTTTTCACTGATGACGTTTTATTCATTTCGACATTTTTGAAGCCGACATAGCCTTTTAACTGTGCCCATATATTTTCTATGGGATTAAAGTCTGGGTGATATGGAGGCAGTCGTATTGCTGTATGTCCATTTTCAGCCAAAACTTTATCCAATCGAAAAACGCTAAAGTGTTATTTGTGGCGTTGTATTACGCTATACCTACAGTTCCGGTTTTTTGTTCATCATCATCATATCAGCCGAAAGACGTCCACTGCTGGACATAGGCCTCCTCCAAAGAGTGCTACAATGGCCGGTCCTGTGCCACCCGCATCCAGCGGACTCCCGCGACCTTTACCAGGTCATCAGTCCACCTTGCGGGGGGCCTACCCACGCCGCGCCTTCCGGCTCGGGTGGATAGTTAAGTCGAGGGATTAAATGGCTAATTTATGCCCGAGTTATACACACTGCTTTTCACTTCTCATGCTCGCAAAGTTCGCCTTTGTGCTGGATGTATGCTGCACAAAATGCCACTTTTATGCTCTAGTGCACAAAGTAAAATTGTTTTAAAGACTAAGATAATCGGGCCTAACAGGCCACACACACAATCAAACTTCGTGGAATAAACTTGTCATTTGATTTGATTTGCATTAATAAATTTTACATCCGTATTTTCCATTACTAAATTAATAAAACCAGATAATTATTATTTTAAAACGTATAAAACCATCAAATTACTTGGCAGTACCTAAGTCTAATATCACGTGTCGAAAATTAAACATAAAAACTTTAAAAAGTTAAGTGACAGGAATGAGCTCTGATTTTATTTTATTTTGCAATTATTTGTTATTTTCTCGCAATCGAAGTGAAAAGCAGTGTGTATAACTCGGGCATAAATTAACCATTTAACCCCTCGACTTAACTATCCACCCTCGCCGGTGGCTCAGGTGGATATAAACGTCTCAGGTTAAATGGCTCTTTTTATGCGCTTGTTGTACAATCTACTATTTACCAGTAGCCCTTAATTGTCGGATTTCTCTTAAATATTTTATTATTCTTTTTAAACGGACGTCATGTTTTTTCATCAAAATGCTCCTGTTATTGTCGGTTTTTTCTAAATCTGAATCCCAATGTCTCGGATTATATTTCGCAGAGATGAAATTCAGCCTTTGAATCCCATTTCTTCTTTTCGTTTTTTTGTGTAGTGATCGCAACGTAGGAAAAATCAAAAAAATATTTATTCTGCAAATAGGCCACAAGGGCACTTTTACATTTCAAATGGTATTCTACAATATAATATTAATAATCTTACACAATAATCATTTTAAAATTGCAGATTTTAACCAATTAGTACCTAAATGGTTAACAAACTAAATGTCACTAAATGAAAACAAAAAAATCCAAAATTGTAAAATATTATCAAATACATTCGATATAAGGTCTGTATCAGAATTAACAATAAGCTTATGATATTAATTTAGTACCCCAGAGATGTATAATGTCTCTGAGCATCCAAATACAATTAATAATTATTCTAATGTTCTTATAGAGATGTATACTGTCTCTAAGCGTTAAAACAGAAAAAAAGGATCATTAATGTAATATTGTCAGAGATGTACAGGGTCAATATAGTATTTTATGCTACTGATACATAATGAGAGGCCTTAAAATACGAGTGCGGTTTTATGAAACGAGCGTCAGCGAGTGTTTTAAGGCCTAATTATGTACAGTTGCATACACTACTTTATCTAAACACATATCATAAGTACTCTAAGATGGGTTCAGAAGCCGTAGGAAAATGACCTGCATTGCTACGAGTGCTACCTGTAAGTTATATTTGAAAAAAAAAAGTGAAAAGAAAATAAAAAAAAATTAAAAAAAAAGTAAATAAAAAGTGAGAAAAAGAAAAAAAAGTGAAAAACAGCAAAAAAAAGTAAAAGAGAAATAAAAGTGACAAAAATTTAAAAAAAATTGGAAAAAGTAAAAAACAGCAAAAAAAATTAAAAAAAAAGTGAAAAAAAAAGTGTAAAAAAGTAAAAAAAAAGGTAAAAAAGGAATAAAAGTGACAAAAAGTAAAAAAAAGTGCAAAAAATAAAAAATAAAATAAAAAAAGTGCAAAAAGTTAAAAAGCGGAAAAAAAAAGTTCGAAAAGTAAAAAAAAAGTGAAAAAGGTAAAAAAAAAGTGAAAAAAGTAAAAAGTAAGTGAAAAAAAAATGATAAAAAGGTAAAATGAAAAAACATAATAAATTGACGTTTCGTATCGATTACTGTTTTAATATATATAGATACTAGACTAGAGACCCACTTGAGTTTTGACAGCTGTTCCAAATTTAAACTCATAACGATACCGATATCTGTACTGTAATAACATTACAGTACAGATTTTACCTGCTACCACAGACAAGAAAGTTGTCATAGTAAAATTGGTTGTAATAATGCTGGTCATTACCGACGGTTTCTGAACGCATTTTAGAGCACTAATGATATGTGCGTAGATAAACAATAAAACGTGTCAAGAACAGAATGATGTCTCTCGTCAAAATAATGATAATAACACTAGTATTTAGGTAGTTACTATGCCCTTGATAGCATGAACAGACCGGACTCCACAAACAGCACCCGATCACGAGTATGACGCATATCTCAGCCATCGCCTCCCTCAACCATATGTTAGGGAAGGTGGCGACCCGATCAACGACGCCACCGTAAGCAAAGCCCTTTAAGCGAGCATGACATATTCAAGCCACCCTGGACATTGATAATAGCAAAGATTAAAGCGACTTGTTCGGCGAGAAAAAGCATTACGTGCTCTCATGTTACATAAAACGGAACAGCTATTTCCGGTACTTATAATAATTACAAAGGTAATACGCCAAGACAATCATACTCGAAGGTATATTAATTCTAATAGAATTTGACTGCTACTGGCTTAAAGGCATTTTTGTCGTTTATGAAATCGTTGACATTATAATACGCCTTGCTTAGCAAATTTTTTTTTATATGATACTTAACGGCAAATTAACAATTTCGGTAGGTATTTTATTGTAAAAACGTATACAGTTCCCCACGAACGACGTACTAACCTTGCGAAGACGACTGTACTGCACTGCGATCTTGTGTTTACTTCTGGTGTTGTAGTCGTGGATATCACTGTAGAGTATGAAGTCCTGAAGGTTTTTCCGCACATACATAATATTCTCAAGAATGTATTGGCTTGCTACAGTAAGAATATTTGCCTCTGAAACTCTTTAAATCTTTCATGAAAGTTATATATCATTCGTCGTATCACGCAATAATCAAAATCATCCATTTTTAAACGATACTTTTTGCCGGGCACTTCTTTGGATTGTTGATCTTTAGGTGACTGTGAGAGCTTGTCGATTTCCTTCAAAAACACGCTGCTTTACTAAAGTCCGGTTGTTTTACAAACCCTGTCCAAATTTTTTTTGATGATATTTTTTTCTTCTTTTTTTAAATAAATTAGCTTCTTTTCTATAATAGTTATATACATTATTTACAATTTCACAAGATTGAGCAACAATTTTTTTACCACGCTTTAAATTTGTTGAAGCCATGATACATAACTACTTATTGTAAGTTTATTTTGATAAAATTTGACAAAATCGATTATTTTCACGAATGAAATTAGCGTTCATAAACATAAATGTATCATATACGTCTAACTGTTTTTATTGACACTAAGAAGGCAGACTGTCAAAATAGTCAATTATTTCATTAAAAAGGTTGCGTTAGTTTTGAGCTACAAAGGAGGGTTTGTTGCTCATATCGTTCATTGTATTGTATTCAATAAGACAACGAGTAATATAATTAAAGTTCATATCTGTATATTGATAACTCTTTGTGAGAGATGAGGGATTCACGACAATTACCGAGGTCGGCCGAATCGTTACCTGATTTTAATCGTATTGTAAGCGCTTACTTCTTTTCTTAGTTACGAAAAAGTAAAAGTGATCAGTGATAATAAGAATTCAAGTACAATAGTAGTTTATGTGACTGGACATAATGAAGGGCATAAAACACGAGTGTGGGTTTATGAAACGAGCCGAAGGCGAGTTTCATAATAACATCACACGAGTGTCTTAATGCCTAATTATGTACAGTTACATACACTACTTTATCTATCCACATATCATAAGCCTCCATGATGCATTCAGGAGCCGCAAATTATGACCGGCATCGCGGCGTTGTTTTCTGGCAGCTGTCATAGTTTTTTTCTTAATTCAGAGACAAACTAGAGTCGGATTCAGCTATAGTATCGTTCGATATCTTACTTACGTGTGACATTTGTCAAATTTGTATGCAAATTGACAATTCATTTCGAACTAAATGTCATCTCGACTGATATTAGAATAGAGCTCAAATCAAATTTCTTTGATTTCAGAGATGTTCGAAATTTTAATGAAATAATATTATCGAAATCGATGTTATTATTTAGCAATAATAACATTTTCACAGATAAGAAATTTGTTCTAACAAAACAGTCTATTTTTATGGTGGTCATAATGTGCGGTTCTTGAACGCATCATGGAGGGTTTATGATATTTGGATAGATAAAAGGCTTTCTATACAATGAAAACGATTACTAAGGTTTTATGAAAAAAAAAGCGGCCAAGTGCGAGTCGGAGTCGCACATGAAGGGTTCCGTAAAATAAATTGCGGTGTACGATTTATGACGTATTAAAAAAACCTACTTACTAGATCTCGTTCAAACCAATTTTCGGTGGAAGTTTGCATGGTAATGTACATCATATATTTTTTTTAGTTTTATCATTCTCTTATTTTAGAAGTTACAGAGGGGGGGGGACGACACATTTTACCACTTTGGAAGTGTCTCTCGCGCAAACTATTCAGTTCAGAAAAAAAAATATTAGAAACCTCAATATCATTTTTGAAGACCTATCCATACGTATAGGTTTGATGAAAAATGAAAAAAAAAAATTGAGTTTCAGTTCTGAGTATGGGGACCCCCAAAACTTAATGTTTTTTTTTTCTATTTTTGTGTAAAAATCTGAATGCGGTTCACAGAATACATCTACTTACCAAGTTTCAACAGTATAGCTCTTATAGTTTCGGAATAAAGTGGCTGTGACATACGGACGGACAGACAGACAGACATGACGAATCTATAAGGGTTCCGTTTTTTGCCATTTGGCTACGGAACCCTAAAAACAGGTTAAAACATAAACATGATATGTAAGATTAAAGTAGGTACAAAGGCGAACTTATCCCTAACCTTTGAGCATTTGATGGTCCCTCGGAATGGCTTAATTATACCCGGTACTATGCCGTCATAATACAATATACTACAGAATCTTATTTAGTATGATTATCTGTATTGTTTGCCGTTTTCAACTGCGGGCGTAGTAATCTAAGAAAATTATTAAATCCGGGAAAATAATTCGTGTAGTTTTGTAAATTTGTACAGTCATACCTTGCGGTACCCAGATGACCATACTAAAAGTCCTCAAGTGGGGGGACTGTGCTGACGGTGTAGGGGGGGTTTAAGGTACCTTTTTTTCACGTTTTTGCTCATATCTCGAATATGAACAGCATTATGATTACTCCTGACAAAAGTTTCTACATACAATTTTCTACAAAATTAGCCATAGGTACTCATTTATACTCTAAGATCAATACTTTAGGAGTTACCTATGAAAGAAGCTGTCAGTTATAAGTACCTATTACGCCAAATTAGCCGTACTATTATTATTAGCGAATTAGCATTTTTCCGCTTTGTAGCGGAAATCGCTCTTTGAGGCATTGACTATTATTTATTGCTTATTACTTTTCTGAATGGTTTAAGAGCCCGTTCACGTGCTCACTAGCGCCACTGGTAAATAATTGTGATTATTTAAATTGAACGATAGGTATTTAAGAAAGTAGGCCACTACACACTATATTATTTGTATACATTACAACATAATAGTTGTTACGTTGCTGGATTCGCCAAACTATGCGTCCAAAGTTAAAACGGCCGTTTTTCTCTTGAGTTCATAGTTCGACGAATCCAGCAACATAAAAACTAGTTTGATGTATTCACAAGGTACATAATTTACTTTAAAAACAAAGTTAAAACCGACTTCAATTCAGTACTTCGCCAAGCCACATATGTAAACGAAAATTTTCACATTTCCTTTCCAATTTACCACATGAATTGCTTTCCGAGGGCAAATGCGTTAATTAGTACAGAAAAAACCCAACTCGCTATATGTGGGCTGATAATATTTGAGGAGTTCCGTCAATTCCTCAAGGATCTCAGAAGTTTGTTCCTACTTCAACGGAATCTTTGACGTACTTTACATCTTTCCTTTTTTTTCCATAAGTCATCTGTGGTCTTCATCATCAGTTCCACTTCACCAAAATTGCGATTTCCGAGGGTAAATACACGAGTTAGTAGGGTCATTTCGCCGGTTACGCGACCACCTTCGGTTAGCGACCACTTGAAGAACATGGTTTTTTCAATTGAAGATAACATCCATTCTACAGAGCTTATTGAAACAGTCAGCCGCATGCCTTATTGTTTGTATTTATGGAATAGGAAATTACAAAAAAAACGAGTAAATATGCTTTCAGTTCACCAAGTCAGCTAAGTGGTCGCTAACCGGCACATGAAATTAGGTGGTCGCCAACCGGCGAAATGACCCTACTTATAATAGAAAATACCGAAATCACTACACGCGTGCCTATAAAATTTGGGGGTTGCCCTCAATTTCTCTGGGATCCCATCATCAGATCCTGACTTGGTGACAATGGAACCACCCAGGAGTATACTCTCTCGAATAAAAAAAGAATTTAGGAAATCGGTCTACAATTGACAGAGACATCGGTAAAGATACATTTAAAAAAAACATACAGTGGAACATAGAACATCCTCCTTTTTTGAAGTTGGTTAAAAATACAGTGTTTAGTGGCCAACTTTTTAGGGTTCCGTACTCAAAGAGTAAAACGGGACCTTATTACTAAGACTCCGCTGTCCGTCTGTCTGTCTGTCTGTCACCAGGCTGTATCTCACTGATACCGTGATAGTTTCAGTTGAAATTTTCACATATGATGTATTTCTGTTGCCGCTATAACAACAAATACTAAAAACAGAATAAAATAAATATTTTTAGAGATAATGGTACGGAACCCTTCGTGCGCGAGTCCGACTCGCACTTGGCCGGTTTTTAAAATATCTATCGTTAAATTTAAATAATCACAATTATTTACCAGTGGCGCTAGTGAGCACGTGAACTGGCTCTTAAGACGCAATTTATGCTCGGCCGCTTCGTTCAGAATCTTATCTTATCAAGCACTGTTTGTACTAAGCTATACACGAGTGTGTACTTTATAACACTGAAACTACTTCTAATTTCCGTTAAGTAACAATCACATCTCGACCATTACCATTACTAATCAACGTGTATGCAATCACAATCTTCGCGTGAGTGTTCTCTTCATAACATAATGGCCGTTCATTGCCGACGACCGAGTGATTGTTGCGTTTGAACAAATGACAATTCATATACCTGATATACATAGCTTTACAAGCATAGCATGCTAGTATTTTTTTTTTGCTGACTTAATCTGTTTAAACTTGAATGCACGACTATAAGTAATGCATCGCCGGATGATGATTTCCGTAGCGTGCGTGTATGTAGGATAAAGCTAGTGATTTCAAGATAAGATTTTCACAACAATTCAAATTGTAATGACTCATTTTAAAACATTTGTATGTACTGTACAGTCGCCATCACATACATAGGTACACTATAGGTGTTCAAAAATATCGGCACATGCACCCTAATGCCTTGAAAATAGAGGTGTGTTCCGATGTTTGTGACGTGCTTGTTTGCTCCGATGTATGTGATGGCGACTGTACTTCATTGTTTACACAGTGTTCATATTCAAGGGGTTAATCACAACTGGTTGCCAAATCGCAAGTCACGCGACTTCCAAGCTTAGATTTTCTCGTGTCACGCAGTCAGATCAGATATGATAATTCTTACAATAATAGTCCATTATTTTACGCCCTAGCGAGATTATTTTATCCTCAACACCATTTTACAAGTCTGTCAAAAACTCTTGTGCGTAATACATCATCATCATCATATCAGCCGAAAGACGTCCACTGCTGGGCATAGGCCTCCCCCAAAGAGTTCCAAAGTGACCGGTCCTGCGCCACCGGCATCCAGCGGACTCGCGCGACCTTTACCAGGTCATCAGTCCACCTTGTGGACAATAATAATATATATGCACTACAATTTGTAAATCGCAAATGTTTTATGACTGGACTCGTCAAAATAATATTAATGATGGTATGGTCGCGTTGCAGCATAAAATGATGACTTAATTATCTAGTACGTATGTTAATGTGTATCTATGTGTTATAATCAGTCGGTACAACATCTATTACCCTGAGAACTTTACGGTTTCGCTCTATGATAACACAACAATATATCGATAAGTATCAGCTATATTTTTACACCAAAAAATAGGTTGGGTAATTTGACTAAATATTCATTAATAATCCACCTAAATTTAATACCGCAACGGTAAAAAAATATTAAAAATCAGGCGAAAATGGTATAAACTTTCTTTACTTTATAATTGACTACGTCTATATACGTTCTTTGGGATACGCGCATAATCCACTTATTTTTGTTAATGAATAAACCTTTCTATAGGCCAGATTAAATTCAATATTATCTCAAGGTCGTAAATATTTCATTAAAATGCTGTTATTTCCTGATGCATATATTTTTGGATTCAAATTTGTGTACTCAAACATGTTTTCATTATAAAAATACTGATGGCATTTTTGCTTGCGGGTTCATTGTTTTTCCTAACTTCCGATCCATAGAATTATTGATTTCAATAGTAAAAGGTTTTTAAAATAACATAATCATATAAAAGCCGTATACAAATAATTAGCCTGATATTGAATTATTTCCAAAAAACCGTAATTTTCTCAGGGTATATAATATATCTATATACTTACTATGAACTTTGTTAGTTTGTATGTTGGAGGTAGTCTCCGGAACTCCTCATCTCATCATACATAATTAATTAAAAATAAAATGACCCGCATGTGCCTAGAATGAATAGACATAGGCCTTGTATCCTCCGGCTCTCGCATTTTACAAACAATGCGGAGAAGCCGCGGGTATAATAATATTTTCGTAAAACAAAATAAGTATAAGATCATAAATGAAAATGACTTAATGATGAAATAATACAAATAAGTCAAATAACAATAGGAGCAAAATAAGATACTGGTTACCAGAGGTATTGGTCTAGTTATCGATTGAGTTTAATTAGCAATCGTAATTACTCTGCCCTTGTGGACCCCTATAGCAGCTGTACAAACGTCGTCGAGCATACTGGGAATAAGATAACATACCTGTTTCAGTATGAAACTCGAAACACAAAACACGATGTTCGTTCCGCATGGCCGACACTCATTGTACGGGAGTTGTTGTTGTACTGACATGACTGGCACTCTTCTTTTCAAAGGAAAATGGCAGCGATGATGAACGAATTGCATGAATCTTTAAGGACTTTTTTATTGGACGGGATTCACGGGATTATCGTCAAACTTAGGTAATACTATAAGTATAATCAGCAGTGGAGTATGTTAGCAGGGAGAGATACTTTTCTATACATTCACGATTGTCCACTACAAGGCAAGACTTTTGGCTGGAATTTGTGTTCAGTGGTACGCCCGGCTTGCTAGTGGATGGCCCTAATGCGACTCTGACCCCCTTGCTCATAAAGGGCCTCTATGTTATGACTATTGTCTCTCTTTACAAACACACACGGCTGTGTCAGATATAACAATATTAACGCCATTCTGTGTAATATAATTTAGACGGCTGGATTTTTATGTATAAGGCTCGCTTATGCGAGTCTAAGGCTGGAAGGGTGTAGCACTAGCAGGATTGGTTTTGAAAATTGCCCCCTAAACCTGTACGTCGGAATTGAATGCATCAACCAGTAATTCGACTGTAGGGATGTAGACACCAAATAAAATAACAAACAATAATTTATGGTGGAAGTGTTTTGGTGTTATTTTATGCTGTAAACTTACATTGTATTTAAAATTAATAAATGAACAATGATGAATTTTCTCGAAAAACGATTAAAAATATTTTCAAATGAAGAAAAAAGTAAAACAGGGGATTAAATAATCACAAAGTTATAAGTGTTCAAAGTTTTAAGAGGGGGTAGATTCTCTCCCTTTTCCGCAAAACGCACCTTTATATGAAACGATTGTCATTTACTATTTGTCTCTAAGAAGCTATATTAAAACTGTTGTAGCTTCGTAATTTTTTGAGATTTCTGAATGGGATTTTCGTCACTAGGCACATTTTTTTGGGGTAATAATAAATGTTGAGTGTACAGTCAGGGGTATTAATATACGTACAAAAATAGGGACATACATATCTGTACACGCCTTTATGACATTGACAATAGAGTCCTGTACAGATATTTATGTCCTTATTTATGTACGTATATACCCCTGACTGTACACTCCTATTGCCGGATATTGTAGTTCCCCAGTTCCCCACTCTGTATGTTAATATCCGTGTGGTTCCCAGGTGGCCGAGGAGGGTCGCGAGGCGGAGGCGAGCGCCCCGGCGGGCCCGCCGCGCCGCGGCCCGCCGCCGCGCGCTCTCTCGCCCCACCAGCGTTGGATGCGAGCTGCCGGTAAGTACCAACTTATCAACACATTATCTCCTCCGGGGGATTAACTTGGTTGCGTTTGACATGCAGCTACTTGAACCGACGGCCCCAAGTCCTCTGCACGGCGATGACAGGACGGCCCGCGATCTGTGTCGCAGCGAGACTATCCGTCTTTGTAATTAGAATGCTAGGAAATAGACGGATAGTCTGTCTCGCCGCGACACAGCACGCGGGCTATCCTGTGATAGCCGTGCAAGAGATACATCTTCAACTTTGCTCAATAGTGATGAACGCTTCTGCGTTCTGCGCAGCCGGTGCAACACCAAGACTGGCTTTAAGGGAACAAATGATATTCGACTTGACATATACATATTTAGGATCCTGCACCACTAAAGTTTCTGTTTAGCCCAATGCTTGACTGTTAGTGGATGCCGGAAGGCATAATGTAAGTGTATGTACACCTGAAAAGGTAGGGTTTGGTGAGCCCAACAGATCTACTGCAATTGTAACTGCAAATTGTACCCATTTCTCACATACATAATAAATTTATTTCATTTCATTATTTCATAAAGTCCGCCAATTGTACTTTTATTTTTATATTTGTGCAATAAAGTTTAAATAAATAATAAAATACATCGTTACTGCCACGATTGTTTTTCAGTGTTGTACCGTAATTAAAGGGCCGTCTGATCGTTCAATATTATTTGAAAAGTAAGTTGGCGTATTACAGCAGAAGTAAAGTTTATAGTTTACTAACTGCCCGCGACTTCGTACGCGTATAAATTATAGTCTATGTTCTATCCTGATGTCTAAGCTACATTACTGGAAAGTTTCATCAAAATCAAATCAGTACTTTTTGCGATTAAGAGGAACGTACATCTACATCGGCACAGACAGACTCACACTTTTATAAGACTTGTTGACAACACCTGCATAAAGGGTTCGAGTGAACATCTTCCAACAGGAATCATTACTCAAAGCCTGCCATGTGGCCATAAGGTTAGAACTTGTTTGTAACGCGATTTTGTTTGCAGATAGCGAAAGCGGACCACGAGGACGCGGCATGAGGCCCCGCGGAAGACCATCGCGGCGCGCACAATATAGATACTAAGATAACAATGACGTATTCACTCTTCTTCCCATGGTATTCATAAGATATTTTCATAATTAAGTCGGAAATTTGTTCCGCGGACTTTGTTGTTGTGGATATTAGGAATTATTGTTTTGCTATTACTGTGATCGTTCTGATAATAGCCAGGATGAACAATAGTGAGTGTATGCGCGAATGAATGAGCAGCGGGTTGTTTTTAGTATTGTCTGTAAGGAAAGTGTGAAATTCATGCCTTATCGAATGAGGCATCATATCAATACATATTGTCTGCGTCAGGTATAGCAGGCAGCAAAAGTGGATTAATCTGCTATTAATTCCTGATTAAGTTTAACAGTTGGACTAATATGGTGACTATGGTGTGGTATTACAGTAGTTGTAATGGAGTAATATTACCTTAAATTTCTCCAATTTGAACTAGGTGATACTTAAAAAGGTTGATGATGGAATATAAAATATTTGTATTGCTCTAGATTATTTAATGTGAAAAGGGTTATATTACGTTCCTTCATTATATGTCAAGCATTTCTGTGCGACTCCTAATCCTAACATGTATTTTTTTATTAAGTATCAACGTAAACCAGTAGCTTTACTTGGTTTTGTGACCAGGCCAGGCCCCTATTTCAACAACTTGACAATTGTCACCTGACACTGACAATTCGCCATACATTGCTTGTTCTAGAAGTTAAAGTGGTCGCTAGGTTACTGGTGGAACCAGCAATGTACGGAGAATTGTCGTTGTCAGGTGACAATTGTCAGGTTGGTGAAATAGGGGCCTGATGGGAAACAAACACAAGTTGTGAGAGTGACATTTAATTTCCTTATATTAGTAATTCATTAATGTATCCGATTATAAAATAAAAAACAATATGATAAGTAAGTCATTATTTTATAGCAACTAAGTGAAGCAATTCCATTTGTAATAATTTCCTAATAATTTACCAATAAACAACTAAAAGTTGAAGGTGTTTTCATTCCTTCTCCTACCCCCAATTATGTGCATGTCCATTGAAAAGCAACTAAAGGGAGAAGAATCATTTCAAATTTGGTCTTGATAAGTATGCCCAATGGCGACAGGCATATTTCAACGAAACCTACTTTTTCAAAGTTGGTTAAAGATAATTAAATAAAAGTAATAGTAAGATTCTGTCGACCCCACCAAGTGATAATTTACTTTAAAAACAAAGTTTTAACCGACGGAAAATCAATCACCCCTATTTTCCTACCCTTAAGGTTGGTTTTTTATTTCCAAATTTATATGGGACCAACTTTGGGGTAGGTATGTGCATGTCCATTGAAAAGCAACTAAAGGGAGAACCTACCTTTTCCAATAAAAAATAATTATCAAAATCGAACTACGTAAAAAGTTATGCGTGGTCATACATATAAATATATATATATATATACGCGTCGACTTGAGATTCTCAAAGTCACCCAAAGGGCAATGGAGAGGGCTATGTTGGGAGTTTCTCTGCGTGATCGCATCTGAAATGAGGCTATCCGCAGCAGAACCAAGGTAACCGATATAGCCCTCCGAATCGCTTGTGGCAGTGGGTGGGGCACATTGCACGTAGAACCGATGGCCGTTGGGGCGGAAAGGTTGTCGAGTGGCGACCACGTACCGGAAGGCGATGCGTGGGTAGGCCCCCCACAAGGTGGACTGATGACCTGGTAAAGGTCGCGGGAGTCCGCCGGATGCGGGTGGCGCAGGACCGGTCATTTTGGCACTCTTTGGGGGAGGCATATGTCCAGCAGTGGACGTCTTTCGGCTGATATGATGATACGCCTATAGTCATCCATAGTTGTACTCACATACCACAGCGACAAGAACAGACAGATTAGACTAACGCATTCTATCTATAGAGATGGAGATATTGGAACTGGCAGCCCCACCCCGCTGTAGTCCATGAGCTCTTTGGGTAAATTAGTTTATTTTAGCAAATAATGTGTAAGCGCACCTGCGAGAGAAGTAGACCCCTAATATTGTTCTAAGTGTTCACGAACTATACGAGCTTGGAGCGAACTGCACATTCGATTCCAAGCTACTGATTGCTTACTGAATTTGGGCAACTATGAAAGATAAATTATCGTGCCGCCGCTCATAGATAGGCACTTATGTTAGTCTGTAAGGTATTTGTAAATATGGGCCTTGTTGCCTGAGACAAATAAATTAATAATAATAATAATAATAAGTGCTCCTGGGGGTGTCCTGTGGTCAGGCTGAGCCGATCGGGTGGTTGGTTGGACAGGCCCCCCACCTCTGGCTTGCCTTAACTGGCTGTCCAGAGTGGAGTCGCAAGAGCTGTTGCTCGAGGGTAGATGTGGACACCTAAGTGGCGAGTTGGCTATATGTTTAAAGTCCAGTGCCACCTCTCTACCCCCCCAGCCTCTCTGACTGGTGTTGCCCTTAGGCCATTTTTTAATGTCGCTATTAATAGGGGCCCATCTAGTAGTTGGCGAGTCACCGTCTGCCAGAGATAAAAAATGAGACAGTTTATTAGGCAGGCGTCCGATGTTTCACCCAATAGCCCAGCCACTAGTCCATCATTTTCACCCAATAACCCGTATTCTTTAGATTCCATCAACCAGCAATAGTCCCTATACACCCCAGCGGGTGCTGTCTCTGTGTGCGTCCCATGACACGGGCAGGGACAGCATCCGCTCGGTGTACTCCTTGCATTTCATTAAATTGTCAAAAGGGCCTCTACGTGTTGGCTCAGTTGGTACTTTGTAGGTACCCAGCCCCACGCACGCCTCCCAAAGGTCCGGGACATCATTGTCCCGTGAGCGGGAAAGACATAATAATAATAGGCACTCCCAATTTGTAATATCCAAAAATGTGAATCAAGTTACAGGGTGGTACACGCTAGTTCTGGGGTGGTACAGATGTGAGATGGTAAATGGGCTCTTTTAATGCGCAAGCACTGTCTTCTACCCCGTAGTAGATGCTTCGTTGTAGCGCTACGCTCGCTTAACTAAACTAGCATTTATATCATACCTACACACTAAAAGGATTAACACAAATGTGAGAGTGAGACAGGTATCTGATACTGGACACTAAATGATTCTAATTTGTCTTCAGCTACAGTTTTGAACTGTGGGATACCAGGGTCATGGGACCACATCAATTGTGTCTTTTGTTTCCAATGCATATATTTTCTAAAGCTGAGGGTAGATTTGGAAATTATACTTAAATGCTTACTGACATGCTTTCATTTACAACTAACCAAATATATGTAATTAGACCATTTCTGAGCAATAGCTAGGGTTCAATATTGCATTGTCATGGAAGGAAACATAGGTATATAACTAATTTCAGGTCAATTGGTAGATAGTTCCTAACATTTGTAAATTGAATTAGTAAAAAAACCTCGAGTTACAAAGTAAGATAAAATTGAGGTGAATATGTTATGTATGCTATGTTCAGTTTCTACCCAACTTAGCTGTACACTTCTTGCTAACAGTTAATTAAATATGTATTTATGGTAAGTAAATTTATTTAATTTACATCTACTCAATAAGAGGTAAAAATATAGTTCCATGTTATTTTAAAATGATATGTATGAGGTTCCTATAATATCAAGTGAGAAACAGTACTAGTTTTTTTGGGTTTTTATTATTATAGAGAATTAATTACAAATTACTAAACCAAACAAAGAGATTGAAACAATGCTTAATTATTTTTACCCATATTTTGTGTATAACAGTGTAAAACGCAAACTTGTGTCTGGAATTAGCAAATAAATCATTATCACCTTTAACACATAATACATGAATAAAGCTAAGCCTTAAAACTAGGTTCCACCATATGGTCAAATAATTCTACACATAATATTGTAATAATTAGGTACACATTTAAGAATAGAATATAATATGAAATTTAAGCATATTTGCCATATACATTTTCATCGGAGAATGCTATGTAAAGGAAGAAGTCTTCATCGTGGTGCTCCTGGTAGAGCGAGCCCATGGTCGCGGAGGTGGGAGGGATAACGTTGTTGACAAAGAAAAACAGCGCGTCCTCCGGCCGAAGGTGAATGCGTTTCCTGATCAGGAAGTAGAACTGGCCGACGGTTAAATCGGAGGGCACCAAATACTTCTTCTTGTCGAGGTCTCCCAACCTAGCCTTCGGTGCTTTCTCGACGATCACTGGCACACGATCCGGATATTTTCTGCGTATTTTCTCACCCTCGGTCTTCCTTTTCTCGAAAGAATGCTCTTCCTTATATTGGAATTTCATTTTGGAATAATCACACTATAATTTCCAAAATAATCACAACAAAGCCAAATTCGATATTGCGACTTGTTTTTTGTTTTTTGTCTTTACAGGCAATGACGCAATCAGCTGATGTGACAACGACGCGACTACGACGCTAGATCGCTTCGATGCCTTCGATTCGATTCGATCTATCATGAAGTTTGCCAGACTAAGTGTGATATTTCCCTAAATGGTGGAATCTTAATTATGAATAATATTTTGTTTACGTTTAAATTAAAATATTGTTAGAGATTAAAACGGACACAGAAATGAAAAACTCTATGATTCAGTTGCACCCCCTTGGTAGCTTGGTAAGCCGTTAATACACATAGGTAGCATGATAGGTTTAATGGTCATGTTTTACGTGACGTTTTGGTACATTTGGGCTATAAATCGTGACCATAAAGCCTGTCGTGCTAGCTGGGATGCAGAGGAATAAAACAAACCTCTGCTCTGCATAGAGGTTGAGGTTACCAAGAGGGTGCAACTGCATCTGCATATCAGTCATTTGCTTTATATATATGTTGCGATTATGGTGCCCGAAAAGAAAACAGTACCTATTGTCGCATTCGAGCTTCGCTTAGTCACATAATAAGTAATAGTACTACGTACAGAAGGTTCTCTGTTAACAAATTCCCTGTTTAGGTACGCCAAACGTGCCTAAATGTGGCCATCCCGTTCTATCGCATGCAACGCGCTGTGACCCGTGCGAGCGTCCTGTACCAACACGTGGCAGCCACTGAATAGAGCCCTTCGAAGGGGCAACCGGCATGTACTTGTAGCGATAAACACAAATCGCGAGTGAGCAGCGCCTGGCTTAGTCCACAAAAACCTGCTAGGTAACCTAATCCGTCAAGTGTGCATTGAGCCTATACATTTAATATGCATCACGATGCGTATGCACCGAGCCAACGAAGGCAAACCCATACATTCACAACAGGCTATCGGCTAGACTAGAAGATATCTTAAAATAGCGCATGTGGCAATTTTTGCACTCGTGAAAGGCGTGCACTTGTAACTGCTTTGTTTTTGTGAGGTGTGCAAAAAAAAGTATTTGTATTGTATTGTAATATAGGATCAGTAGTTTCGAAGATTATGTTTTTGTGTAAGGGTACGGACAAACTTGCATTTCACAGACATTACCTCTTTATTATTAGTAAAGATTTACCTTTTCAAAAATACACCAACATTGGGGAAAATTATTAGATCTGGTAACATTGCAGTAGCTGGATACATGACATGAAAGGAAAGGTATGATTGTTTGATTATGAATTTGATGCTTATGATATTTTTCTTTTATAATGATCACTATCACCTCCAATGTAGATATATATTAGATACGCTATTACTTTCAAAATAGTTTTCTTAGGTTGTACTAGTACATTTGTTTTAATTTTAGTTATAATGAGCAGGTCATTATATACCTAGCAATTTGTCACAACAACATAGGGACGCAGTTATAAGATGGCAAGAGATAACAAACAAAAATTCAATAGGGAACATTACTGCAATGTTCTGCCGCCAGAGGCAGCACTACCACTAATAGTAAACCAGTATAGGAATATAGGGATTCACACACACACATGCACAATTGATTGTCAAATGAGTGACAAGGATGCTTGCATAGACAATACCGCAAGTGGGAACGAGATATAATGTCAACGCTGCTAGGTCGCCACCTACGAAGAGTTTTGCGTAATGTTCCCTATTAATTCACTTTGAAGGCGGTTGTTGTGACAAATTGATAGGTGTATAGAACACTTCTAAAAACTGCACTTCCTTGGGCTCATAAGTAATAACAAAAAAAACTTATTTTTGTCTATGGCACTTCAAGCAAGCAAGCGGGCAAGCCTTGTCGATTGCTGGGAAAGCGTTGCTCTTGCTTGTCTACCTTGAATTTAACACAAACGGCGTGGGTTGGGCTTTAAAGAGTATTTTAATCAAATATCTCATTTAAATCACTTTAAATATGCGCAAACGCAAATCTCTAAAAAAGGACGAAGATTCCGAGGGTTCTGAACCCGCTGCCGAGCCTGAAGAATTTCAAGACTCGGGAGAAGATTGGACGCCGGAAGCCGATCCAGTAAGTTGAAACTAATGTAACATGAATTATTGTACTCGTAGAAATGTACACGTTTATTTATAGTGATTATTGATTGTGTTATTTTGTGCATACTATTTCTAACGTTTATTACGATGAAATGAATATCGGATTCGATTCTTGTATATTATGTTTTCAGCAGCTTAGGTTAGGTCTTATTCTTCCTTTCTTTGCAATTGTAGTGCTTTTATTACTGTTGTTAAAGCATTTTCTTGTTTAATTTCATAAATATAACTACACCATAAGGTTTACTATAATCATGATTGTCCACAAAACCGCCAACCGCTTATGAGGTTGCCATGGGCCAGCTTACTACCCATAGTAAGCTGGTACTCTACCTAAGTATAAGCTGAATGTCTTGTTATTTTTAGATGTTTTTAAAACTTATCTGTATTGGATTAAGTTCAGATCACATTGTGTTCCATTACAGTCTGAACAACAAGGTGTGCGTCCCGGACGCAAACGCACATCGAAAGGACCATCTCTGAACAATTCCAAAAAGAAACGCAAGGATGACTCTTCGGAAGAGAGTGAGGGAGAGGGTGGAGAGGGTGAAGAGGATGAAGAAGGAGAGGGAGAGGAAGATGAGGGAGAACTGGATGAGGAGGAGGGCTCGGAAGATGAGAAGAATGGTTCTGATGGAAATAAGTCAGATTCCAGCCAATCTAAAGATGTACCAAAGCACTTCCATGTAAGATCGCTATTTCATGTATATTAACATTCTGATGAATTGCATGCTCAATTTCAGGAACTCGCAGACATCAACTGACATAACTGGTTGTTCTTTTTTCAGTCTGGAAACTTTGTATTGTTGAAATCTGATGTCAAGTGGGATGGAGACACAGTAACATCTAAATTGGATGAATTGAATTTGTGGAAAATTGATGGAAAAGCGCTTCTACAGAAATTCATCCCCATGGAGTCTAGTGGAAAGATTTTGCACAAGTGTACTTGTGTTGTGAGTATTTTAATAAGTACTGGCTTTGGTTATATAATTATATCTCTGAAAGTGCATTAGTAGTTCAGAAATAATTCAAAAGTGTCTTATCTTTTTCAGTATTCAGGATGGAATGTGGACAACCGTGAGAACTACTACCCTATTACCGAAATATTGGACAGAAATCCACGTACCGACTCTAAGGAAATATGTGTAGCATTAGATCTAAATGATCTTATCAAGGTCCGGGACAAGTAGATTCATGGTGTTTTTTTACTTAATTCAACTACCTAGATAAGAGGAAATAAATTTATAAGAGATAAGAATTCTTTGGCACTCCATTCCAGTTTACTTTTGTGTAATTCAGACATTTTATAAAAAATGGGGATTAAAATGAATGTTCAATAAAGTAAATCTTAAAATTAATGTTTTATTTCCATCTTTTGATCATCCCCAGTCTATCCATCCCAGTGATATGCTGTTCTGGTACAAATGGCATAGGATTATTATTTCGAAGAGCATATTATATCCACTTATTTACTGACCTACCTACCGCTTGCAGAGTACTGTCAGCACCATGAAGCGAGTTACAATTAGCGCCAACAGGCGATGGGGGACGGTTCGCATTATACCTATTTGCAAGGAGGATTAAACCTCTGTCAAATGGGTTTCCGGTTTAATTTATGATAGTATAACAGTTAAGAAGTAACGGACGTCAACTCCACTTCTTTGTTATATATTTAGCTCAAATAGGTATCAAGACCAGTTCGTAGTTCTATTTACCAATAAATACGGAACCCTAAAAATGAGCAGGACAACCTGCAGGGCGTCAGTGAGATTATGATGGTGTTATATGTTCTTTAGTTATCATTGGATCTACACATTACATGCTAAATTTCCAGCTAATGCCACCTTGCAAAAAATTTGAAACAGACTTCGCAAGCTTCGGTTTTGTTGTTAACTCAGCGATAAGAATGGGTTCCGACGTCTAAAATAGGTATTTTGAATAGTTTAAATCGCCGGGATCATCTATTAGGATATACAGGGTGACTGGTAATTCGACCTATTCCTTGAAAGGGGTTATACTAGAGCTAATTTGCAACAATTTATGTCTAGTCAACCAGGGGACCGATTTTTGACTTTCGAGTGCTCGACTCTTTCACTCGAAAACGGTCATAAATGATGGAATTCTATTTTTAAATAGACATAGAAAATTTAAAAACGACTGGTATCCACCACTCGTATTTAATTCGATCGGTAGAAAGTAAGTGCCAACAATTTTGACACTAGAATCGTATTTACTTTTATTTAATTTTCGAGCGCTCGAAAGTCAAAAATCGGTCCCCTGGCCCCGTAGCATGGATGGCGTTATCACGCGATAAGTGACAGGATAAGCGCGTCGTCTCGTTCTATCGAACGGTGTCAGCCAGGGACGGATGCTCTATCTTGTCACTTATCGCGTGATGCATGTAGCATAGATGGCCTAGCATGGATGGATGGATCCATGCTACGGGGCCAGGGGTCGAAACTCGCTGGTTTCCGAGATATTCGGGTTTTTAGTTTGTATGAAAAAAATTCTCCTTGCAGCCTTAAGCTGGTGATTGTGACAAAAGTACTTCCATTTGGATGGTAAAAAACATTTTTGTCACAATCAGCACTTAAAGGCTGCAAGGCGATATTTTTTCAAACAAACTAAAAACTCGAAAAATTAAAAAAAATCGTGTTTTGACCCCTGGTTGACTGGACATAAATTGTTGCAAATTAGGTCTAGTATAACCCCTTTCAAGGAATAGGTCGAATTACCAGTCACCCTGTATACATCTATTTATAAGAGATGGCCTTGTATTAATTTTCATAAACAAAAAGCAATCAATAGCTACAAATCGATATTCAGATTATTACAGATAAGTGAGAAAAACTTTTTTCTCTAACATACTCGAAAATAATATATACCTAATGTTCGCGAAAGTAGAATGCGAATTATGCGAAACAGTGCTACGGATGTCACGAATTTACAGGTTGGTAATGGGATTTGTATAGGATATTGCTAGCGCGGTCATCACCCGCCCGCCCGCGGCGTCGCCCCCTGGCACCGGGCGCAGCAACTTCGGGTCACAAGCAGTTTTTTTACATAATTTTATTTGTTTATTTCTTGTAATAAGCAATTTTCCGAGCACTTTTTCAGAAAAGAACTACCTATACATACCTTGGCTCGGCTGGAACTAGGAACAGGGAACATTACTGCAATGTTCTGCCGCCAGAGTGCAGCACTATCACAATTAGTAAACAGTTTTTTGACAACTTTGACAAGTCCTTCAAAGCTCTGGATCAAATAGGGAAGAGAATATTTCAATAAATAAAATGCATCAGTGCTGCGTAATTGGATGCAAGAATGAAGGGCGTCATCCATTTCCGAAGGAAACGATGATACGAAAACTATGGGAAGCCGCAATACGTCGTAAAGCAAAAAAAAGCCCCCATCCAGCTTTAAATGGCTATAGGATGCTGTTTTAATATCACAGTACAGAGGGCCTACCGCGAACGGCATTCGAAGTTTTCCCTCTCTGTCGCCCTTATGTACGAACTATTAAGTATGACAGAGAGGGGAAACTTCGAATGCCTTTCGCGGTAGGCCCTCAGGTATTTTACACACGAATGATAATAAAACTATTTGTCGTTTTCATCAATTATTTGTTATTGTTTGTTAGGTTAATAAATATGACATTGTACGACATGGCGGTTTGTTTACGGGTTGTGTTAGTGTCGCCCCCTACGCAGAGCTTTGCGTAATGTTCCCTATTATTGCCCCGTACCGAATAGGGAACATTACTGCAATGTTCTGCCGCCAGAGTGCAGCACTAACACAATTAGTAAACAGTTTTTTTTACAACTTTGACAAGTCCTTCAAAGCTCTGGATCAAATAGTGAAGAAAATATTTCAATGAATAAAATGCATCAGTGCTGCGTAATTGGATGCAAGAATGAAGGGCATCATTCATTTCCGAAGGAAACGATGATATGAAAACTATGGGAAGCGGCAATACGTCGTAAAGTAAAAAAAAGCCCTCATCCACCTTTAAATGGCTATAGGATGCCATTTTAATATCACAGTACAGGTATTTTACACACGAATGATAATAAAACGATTGTAGTTTAACGCGTTTTCATCAATTATTCGTTATTGTTTGTTAGGTAAATAAATATGACATTGTACGTCATGGGCGTCATGGCGGTTGTTTACGGGTTGTGTTAGTGTCGCCCCCTACGCAGAGCTTTGCGTAATGTTCCCTATTTGCTCAGGGTGATAATGCACGGCCTGATAATACGCGTCCAACGCGTATTATTGGGCTGTACATTATCATGGTCGTACATTAACCGGCACCCAGCATGACAGCCTTTATTTGACAGATTAATATTGTTTGGTTTTTGATTGGTTGGTACAGCCAAGTAGTGTTTATATTCTCTTTGGCCAAGACCAAACTTTCTATAATAGAAATACCCTTTAGTATTTGAGAACAACTTAAAAATATACGTTTAAAAAATCAATATTGAAATAGATGTTTTTATTTTTCAATTTGTCATAGGTTACCACTGTTACCAGAATGAGTAACGATTCACAAGGTAGAACTACATGCTCTGCGAACACCTGTATCCAAACTAGATTTAAAATTTGTTGAAAAGTTTTTCATGTAAACATTTCGTCATTACAGAACAAGACTGCGCCGTTTGCTTACAAAAATGCCATCATCCTACCCAGCTGCCTTGTGGGCACATCTTTTGCTTTCTTTGTATGAAGGTGAGCCGACCTAATATCAGATCTTGTCTTGTCATACCTAATTGATTCGATGGAAGCCTGGAAGTCCTTAATGTACTGTTACTATATGTAAACTGTTTTACGTGAATAAGAATTCTCATAAATACTTTATTTCGTGTTGTATAGGGAGTTGCAATTCAAAGCAAAAAGTGTGCTATGTGCAGAGCAGAAATCCCACCTGATTATTTGGACCATCCAGTGCTCTTAGAGAAAACTTCTCCTCAAGCTAGTGCTGAGGAAGTGAATCAAGCTTACCAATGGTATTATGAAGGAAGAAATGGTATGTTTGCAGTTCTTATCTCACTATAGGTCTCGATCGCAATACAATTATATAGGCATATTGTGATTTGTCGTAATTCTTTATTTACATTAACAGGATGGTGGAAATATGATGAGCGGAGTAATATTGAATTAGAAAATGCATATAACGCTGGGAGTCCGGAGTGCACATTGCTACTAGCTGGGGCCCTGTACCGCATCAACTTTCAAAATATGGTGCAGATGAGACAGAGTGATAGAACCAGGCGTCGCAGGGTTCAGAGAGACACCCCTACTCTGCCGGCCAAAGGTATGTCCTTAATCTGATATTGTAAACAAATATTTATACTTCCTAAAAATAAATAAACGCCACCTCATTGATAGAGTACATAATTTTCTTAGTTTGGCGAGGGTAAGGGTTTATACCAGTCATATTTTTGGTGCCAATGACACTTATCTATAGACACCTCCCTATGTAGATCTAAATTGTCACACTGCCATAGGTATTGCAATTGTGCTAAAATGGCAAAATAAGTGAAAAATATTTCCTGTTTACCAGCTTTTATTTACCTTGTTAACTTTAAATATCACTTTTCGTGATTTAATGTGTATGGGTTGGTTGATTCTCCCTTGTTAGACCTATCCTAACAACTTTAGGCTTAATGTTTTATTAGATTATATTATAATATAATGTTTCACTAGACCTAATGCATTTTTTTAAAAATAGTAAACTTTATAGGATTATTGCAAAACAAACCTACCCTAACCTAATGACTTCTATTTGATGATATTCAAAGAAAACCCGAAATGACCAGAGGCCAATACAATAATATGCAACTTTAAATATTTTTTAAGCAGATGTGTGGAAAAGCAGCCTAGGTTTTTTTATTTGCGTAAAATACAGCACAACTTGTGAGCATTTAGAATGACATTAGATAAATATGGACCCGAATGTCATTCTAAATGCTCCAGGCTGTACTTACAGATTACAAAAGTCTATAGTCAGATAAGTACACAAAACAGTGATTTATTTTCAAGGTATTGCTGGAATCAAGATTGAAAGTCAAAGTAATGAAACAAAGAATGAAACTGATGATTCTAACACTATTGATCTAACCAGTAATGACCCTGAGGACCCAGTGGAAATTGTGGATAGTGATGATGGAGATATCAGTGAGACCAATACTTCGCAGGATAATGAAGTCCATGAATTAGTTCATAGAACAAGGTAAATATGCAGGTAATACTTGAAGTGTACTGGAAAGACAGAGTAAATTACTTATTACTGGTCAACCACCTTAAACAGACAAACCATAGTTTGCATGTATAGAACCCTGTAGGATGTGGGTGTTTCTGCAATTAAATTAAATTATTGCCTGGTGGGTAGTGATGCTGCCTATAAGCTTAAGGTCCTGGGTTCGAATCCCGGTTTGGGCAAATATTTGTGTGATGAGCATGAATATTTGTTTCTGAGTTTTGGATGTATTTAAGTATTTATATCTATTATATAATATCGTCGTCTAGTACCCATAACACAAGCCTTACTGATCTTACTATGGGGCTAGTTTGATTTGTGTAAGATTAGCCCCTAGTATTTATTTATTTTAAATTAACTACCTATGTGCATACCTAAGTGTAAGGCCTGAGTGGACGCTCGGAGCGGAGCGTTCGGCGGGGCGTGCAGTGGTGCGGGCGAGCGTGTATTCACTTTGTGCAGCGCATGCACATGCACGCCGCACGCTCCGCTCCCCCGCACGCCCGACTCGACCGTCCACTCAGGCCTTCCACTAATAACTAAAGCTTTGTCAAAATATTTCAGTAGGGGTATCTGGATACTTAATTAGAGGCCAGTCATTACTAATTTGCTTCTTATATTTCAAGTGCTGATTTTAAGTATATCGACTCAGTGAATCATTATTAGTTATCATAAAGACACACAAGACAACCACATATACACCGGAAACAACAAGTACACATAGGAAAAGAACTAAAGTTATCCACACTCCCACAGTGAAATCTGCATTTGCAAGGAGACAACAAGCAGCACAATCTGCCAACCTGTATAATCTTATAAATAAGCACATAGATATGTATTCCTCCACCACGCATGAGTGTAAATTTAAGTTAACAGTATGGTTAAAAACCAAAAGCTATTTTGATATTGAAAATTTACTTCAGAAACCTGTATATTAAATGTGATACACACACACACACACACACACACGCACACACTTACCACATAGTATAATATGAAATGTTTACTTATTATATACATTATATTTTAAGTTATGCCTACACCTAAGTCACAACATGTGGAAGAGCGGTGATCTTCTTAGCACAAGTATATTATATACTTAAAAAGAGGCACCAGCACAGATACTTGTATACATATTTATAAGTTACTGAAATAAATTATTTTTGTTTTTTTTTTTTTTTTTGATTTTTTTGATTTTGAGTGAAGTTTTTATTTTCAGTGCAATAAACTTGTTGGATCCCACCAGGAACACTAATGAAGACACATGATTGTAGAAATGGTGAACTTTTTTGTATGATTCTATAATTATGGAACATAGTTTACATTTAACCCTTCATACGCCAAATTCCAGCATATGCAAGGTTAATTTTACTAGTAGAGCTAGTTAGTATTTATAAAATGAACAATTTGCCAATTCACTTCTACAATAATAATTAAAAATACATGTACAATAAATAAAAGATTGTCAAAAATTTAATTTTTGGTAGAAGCTTTTATTTGCGACTGTACATTTCTGCATACTCATCAACTACTCATTGAGACAATTCTAACGAGCCCAAACTCGATCGGGTTGTGTCGTTTTATTGCAGAGTTCCTATGGCCACCTTCCAGCTCCAGCATCAGATCAGCTCCATGTCATAATAATATTGCATTGTCATGTGACACTGAAAATGGGTCACAGGAAGTGGGTCAAATTTAACTTACAAGATTTGATTACAGACCAACAGACAGACACCGGGACAGGTGAAAGTAAATAAAAGCTTGTAAAAATATGGCTAACAAAGCTCTGTTCTCTTAATCTGCAATATTTCTGTTGTGTAACCTATAGTTTAGAACTTATTACTTGTTATTTGTCCAGTTGTAATTAGGATATTCTAACCACAACTTTGTTATTTATTTTATATCTAAGATGTAGTTTAAATAAATATAGCTATGTAGATTTTCACTATGATTTTTATTAAACAATATTTCATTTTAACACCTAAAATCAATAAAGACAGCATATACTAATTATACAATTGTATAATTTCTTATACAATAACTTCACCAAGGACGCACCGGGCTTTGAGTAGCATGTGTCAAGATCCATGTGTTGTGAGGTTTGGCTTTCATTGCCATTTGCTTGTGACGAGGGAACTTATGGCATAAGACGTACGACCTCTGATCGCGAACGACGATGAAACAATCTTTACAGCGCCTACGAACGCGACCTTTTACTTTGAATGAACAAACTTGATTGAATACCGGGGTGTTCACTGGTAGTAGCTTTTCTTGGAATACAGGGCTCCGAAATGTACTGAAGAATGAGGGTATTAGGTTAAGCGTTCCGTTTGGTATATTTGATTTAACATTTGATACCATTCTGACTATAGATATCAGCCTCTGCATTTTACCTGGAACATAAAGAAAAACTAGAAGCCAGGTACTTACTTAAATAAACTTGTTACAGATGTTTTATAACACATATTAACTTACAGTAGTATCAAAAATACTAGTAATAAAGAAGAAACAATTTTTTGGAGGTTATGTTTCATTTACTTCAAAATATTGGTCACGATATGACAAACCAAATCGTAGGGATGTGCGTTCCGTAGTGCACATTGTTCGGTGTCGGGAGTATCTAATACTAGCAGACGCCCTCAGACTACTCAGAAGATACTACGTAGGTACTAGCGATACTAAAATAATATTCTTTTGTATGTCATTAAATACGTACCTTTCCAAACTGTTTTTTTTTCCGACAGTTTAGTCGACGGTGTCAGTAGTAGAAAAGCTGAAAGCATACTTTTTTCAGTTTTGTCGTGGGTGACAGCTTAGTGCTATTATATCATCAGGCGGGCCGAACCTACAGATGTCTGCCAGTGACGTAAAAGAAAAAAAACAAAGTGATTAGTGATCGCTCTCAGAAAGTGTTAGCGCCACTGATTTAAAGTACTATTCAACTATACAGGATGTAAAACGGGTAATAATGGAAAATCTGAAACTACAAAAGATAAGGAAATTTGCTCTTAGCCGTAACGAGCCCGATTTTAGAAAAAAATAAAATCTGCGTTCAAATATTTTCAAAAAAACCTCGTACACGGCTGGGAATTGAACCCGGTCAAATCTGTCTAAAAATCGGAATTACAAGGAACAATTGTTACTAATTACTAAAGGCACCCTGTAGGTATCTACTATCACAGGAAAATGCCGTATTTCCACGCAAATAAACGAAGTCAGATTTATAGACAGATTTGACTGGGGTGCGATTCCCGGTCGCGTTATGAGGGTTTTTATAAAATCTTTGAAAGCAGTTTTTTTTTAATAAAAGCGATTCGTGACTCCTAAGAGCAAATTTCCGGGTCTCTTGTAGTTTCGGATTTTTCCCTGACTGCCCCGTTCGAATAATCTCCTGTATTATCGACGCTGTTCACGCAGTTAGCTTATATATTTACGCTTGTAAGATTTCTTACGTTTAGGGATGAACCTGCCGGAAATGGGCAGGTTCATCCCACACCCTGGTTAATACTGATGGTCGAAAACTGGCGCCGCACACTTACTATCCACCCCGGACCACTCAGTAGCCGAGTATGAGGGCGAAACCTGGATGGCAATTCCCACTGTCCAGGTGTAACCCTACCCTAATTCCCGTGTTCCAAACCAGTCACTTCCTGTCTCAACTCCTGCATACTCCCTTCCCTACTCATGCTCCCCTACTCCTATCTCCACTCCTCCAATCCTAGGTGTCAGTCGTACCGTGCCGATGGATGCGCGGCTGGGGGCGTGCCCAGTCATGAACGGTGTCTCCACAACAACATAGTGAATTGTGGAGTATACAGCCCTTCAGGCGGCAAGCGAGGCTCTGCTGTCTGTGACCAATTATTTCCCTAGTTTCTCGTGGGTCTATAATTTACTTTAAAAACAAAGTTTTAACCGACGAAAAATCAATCATCCCCTATTTTCCTACCCTAAGGGTTGGTTTTTTTTCCAAATTTATATGGGACCAACTTCTGGGTATACTCTTTCCAACTAAAAAAGAATTATCCAAATCGAACTGGTGCCGGTTAATGTACGGCCCGATAATACGCGTCCATCTATCGTTCTCTCTCTTTTTGCATGAGTTAAAAAGAGACAGAGATATAGTGGACGCCAATTATTGGGCCGTACATTAACCGGCACCAATCGAACTATTCTGTAAAAAGTTATGCGTGGTCATACATAAAAAAAATATATATATACGCGTCGACTTGAGAACCTCCTCCGTTTTTTTCGTCGGTTGAAAATGGAAGAAGATAAAAACCAAAGAGAATATAAACACTGCAAACAAAACAACAAAAAACCCGTCGCTAGACGACGTTATGTCCTCCGTCCTGGAGTCCATCCGGGATGGAGAATATTGTCACGGGACGAGGAGGGCTATACAAGTCCCCGGCGCGCCCGTTAGTGTTAATCCGGAAGTCATGGAGACGGAGTCCGAGATCGACAGAGAAGTAACCATCGTCTCTGATGCGCCTGGCAGATCGTCCCAGACTGTAGGCGCTAAACATAAAAAAATGTCCGGTGCCGCACGCAAGAGGTTACACAGACTTGTGGGTGGAGGCTTTGACAAGAAGACAACAATGCCATTGTGCACTATGCCATGGTCAAAGATGCCCAAGGAGAAACCGCCCCCAAACGCCCCTATCAAAAGGGGTCGATCGGAGGACGAATCTCCACAAGGACACGTCAAAAAGGCCGTGAAGCTCACCACTGAAGCAGAAGGGGAACGGAGGCCCCTCAGCTTTATGGAGGTAACGGGATCCAAACGAGTGGGGATCCGTAACTCGGAACCCATGAGTGAGGAGCAGATGAAGTTAGTCCACCTCCAGCTCAACACTGCCCTGATAGGACAGTGGGCGAGTGCGAAGGGAGACGGACCAAGGTTTCTGAACTTCCTCCACAAGACGGGGTGGACTCTGGTGACTTGCGCCGACCAGGCAAGTCTGTACTGGCTTGTGGCGGCGGTTCCGAAGCTGAAGCCGTGGCCGGAGGCGACCCTTTCGACGATTCCGGAACGGGAATTGCCCAGAACCAGCCACGGCTATCACATTCATCTCCGACGCGGATGTGTCCTCCACACGGAATAAAGAATTCTTTATTCCGTGGTCCTCCATACAGGACGCTCTATCTCTATTCAGAATACAAAATCCGGGCCTGAATACGGAGCTATGGCGGGTGCTTGGCGAGAAGGCTGAACAGGGCGGGAAGGTGGTTACCTTTGCCCTGGACGAGCCTTCCGCTGAAGCCCTGAGAGCCTGTGGGTGCGAAGTCACCCTCGGGTTTAAAACCGTGGTGTTCAGGCTGAGGGGTGGGCCAAATGCTCCGCCACCTGCAACACAAACACAGCCCCCCGCGGAAGCAGGCCCCAGCACAAGAGCGCCCGTTTATGTTTAGTGCCTACAGATTTTTTCCTACACTTACACACAATTACCGAGCTGGATTCCAAATTTCATCCTTCTAGGTCATCTGGAAGTAGGTTAGGTTTAGGTACTATTTGTCAGTCAGTCAGTGCAAAAATTTACGACTTTTTGACCTTCATATCTTTATAACCGTTTGAGATAGCTTCATGAAATTTGGGCTTCTAGATGTCCTTATGGATATAATTAAACACACGTAGTTTTATGTGTTTACGTTAAAGAGGTTTTGAGTTATAGAAGGGTCAAAAGTGATACCAAGTGGTTCGTGTAACACTTGGCGCTGGCTAGCCAGTTCTTTTGCTTGAACTTGGCTTGACACGCTGCCGCGTGTCTAGATAGTAGGTATATTCATGTCATGTATTTATCTATGTATAGATGTTTGGGACTATGTCGATTTGCGTAAGATTGTCCCCTAATTTAAATTACCTCGACAGACGATAATCACGGCAAACTCGGAAAAGCGCAGCTTTAGTGAAGTGCAATAAAGGTAAAATATAATCTCCACTTATAATAAATCTCTAAATTAAAAAAAGAATCAGCCAGTTTGAAACTAAGCTTTCTGTGGTACGAATGTTCTCAGCATCCCATGGACGGAAAAATATGAAACATTTTATATAGGTACATTATTATTCCCGCTGCATCTTAGGATAGTTTTTATCAGACTGCGACATGCGACATTAATTTATTTTCCGTAATATACGACTTCATTTAATTTTTCATTTTTTATTCTTAAAGTATATCGCCACCACATCTGTCAGCTAAAAGAAACGTCAAAATCACAGACTAATAAGAAATACTACGGACAAAATGGCGGAATTTCTTTGCCTTTCTTTCGCCTATTAATAATTTTAATCCCGTCTACGATATACATTGACGAGACACATAGGTACCAAAAGCAAATATAAAATTAATCGATTTTGATATGCGAACTTATATGCGCAAATGTCGAATTAAGGCGTAATTTCTACAAATGTAACAACAAATTCGAACAATATAAACTTGGTTTTTTTTAATGGCACGCGCGCGCGCTCTTTGCGTATTCAGCCAAACCACGAAAACTGAAACTCGAAGTTCGTATATCTGCATTCCTGTCATTTGTTAGTGCGATAGAGATAGAGATACCCGAATATTTTCGAATTCCGAAGTTCGTGGTTTAAAAGAAAATACGGATGTCGGATAGATCTAAATTAATATTTTATGTGTGAATATGGTTAAAATTATTTGGAAATACTAATTGTTGTTATTGTTTTAGTATATTTGACTAGCTTTAAGTTTAATATTGTACGTCCGAAATGGGCAAGCTGTTGGACTTTATTTTACCCAAAACAACTAAATGTACACAGTTCTGACAATAAAGAAATCTTATTTTATCTTATCTTATCGAAAATAGGGATGTAGACACTAAACAAAATAATCATAATGTTGTATTATCTCGAAAAAAAAACAACGCAAGAGGCTATACTCGTATAGGTAATCACTAAGTTATAAGTGTATAAAGTTTTAAGAGGGGGTTTGTTGCGTCTCTTTTCCGCAAAACGCACCTTTATAATGAAACGATTGTTTTTTACTATGACGCTCGAGGATCGTGACGTCACGGTCCCTGATCGTTTTCTCACTCTAACAAGCGACATTAAAACGGTTGTAGCTTCGTAATTTTTTGAGATATTTGAATGAGTTTTTCGTTTCTTCTTTCTTTTGAAGTGAGTCTACAGCTACACCTCTATTTGGAAGACAAGCGGAAAGAACCCATACTATCCATACTAATAATCCATACTTCCATATTAATATTATAAATGCGAAAGTGTGTCTGTCTGTCTGTTACCTCTTCACGCCTAAACCGCTGAACCGATTTAGATGAAATTTGGTATACAGATAGTTTGAGCCCCGGGGAAGGACAAAGGGTAGTTTTTATATCTGAGAGGCTGAAATTGGGGGTGGAAATTTGTATGGAGCTACTTAAACCGCTGCACCGATTTAGATGAAATTTGGTATATAAATAGTTTGAGTCCCGGGGAAGGACATATAATAGGTTTTATCCCGGAAATCATCCCCTAAGGGGGTGAAAGGGGGGGGGGGATTTGGATGTAATCTATTTTGATGAAATTTGGTGTAGATATAGGTAGGTATCCTGGGAAAGGACATGGAATAGTTTTTACCCCAGAAATCATCCCCTAAGGGGGTGAAATTAGGGGTAAAAATTCGGATGGAACCCATTTTAATACAATTTGGTATAGAGATAGCTTGAGTCCTGGGAAAGGACATAGGATAGTTTTAATTCCGGAAATCACTCCCTAAGGGGGTGAAAATTTGGATGAATCCCGTTTAGATGAAATTTGGTATAAAGGTCGTTTGAGTCCCGAAGAATGACATTAGATAGTTTTTATCCCGAAAATCATTCCCTAAGGGTATGAAATAGGGGGTGAAATTATGGATAAAATCCATGTACCTAGATGAAATTTGGTATAGAGATAATTTGAGACCCTTCGAAGGATATAGAATAGTTTTTGCCTCGGAAATCATCCCTTAAGATGGTAAGTAGAAGTTTGTTTGCATTATATTTTCTAAGTATAAGTTCTACGCGGACAAAGTCGCGGGCAACAGCTAGTAATTAATATGTTGATGGGGGAGTAGACAAGGTGAGTGTGGACTTCATCCCAGAGGGGTTTATGGCAGTCCACACTCTGAGAGAGACTCTGAAGTACTGTCAACACAATAGTAGTTATTTATTCATTAACTCACACGGTATATATACGAGTAGCTACATGTATCATCATTCGCACATCTCGCACGTACTTAATCTACGGCACGTATTATACAATATCTAATCGCTAACTGAGAATGTGCCTTGTCGGCACAATGATAATAATGAATTCATAGGATTATAGGACTCACTTCAATGAGGGCTTATTGCCTACTTCATGGAAGACGAGTCTAAGAAGACCCTTGCGAAGTGGGTGCGAAGGTTACTAACAAGTTAACAACCACACCGGCAATTTTGGTACATGTACCGTACCACTTATACTTATAGGAATTCTTCTGGAGTCACAAGTGTCCATAGGCTACGGTAACTGCTTAACATCAGACAGGCCGAAAGCTTGTTTGCCACCGTCTACGTATAAAAAAAAATAAGTTAGGTACTTACTCGATCAAGCCAAGTTATTATTTCCGGACTGCGTGATTAAACTCATTGTTGGTAAACTTGCTTGTGAATGATTTAAATCTAGACTTCAAGGACTTACGAGCTTGGGATTGTGACCACAAATACCTGGATATATGAAATATGATGAAATAAATTGGGCAAAGAAGTTTGTGAGTTGTTGACTGAAGGGATTCGATTAACCGATCGTCCCTGTCTGCACATACCTGCAACCATATATGTGCCAAGTTCGTAGGTATAGTTAGGTATGTTTTATATACTTAAATGAGTTACGAGTGTGGACGAAATAAGACGTCAACGGATCCGTAAAGTCGACGAGTTGAGAAGTTATTACTTATACCTAATAGGAATGTAGTATACCTACCTAAAACGACACAATCTGACAGGCAAAGCTAATATTACGCAATAAAATGTACTAGTCCTTTCAGTATATCTTGACGCCTAGCAGTAGGTACTCGCTAACGGCTGCACATATTATTTGACATATAACCTTTTCCTTAATTAAAAAATAGGAGATAAGTTATTACAAATTCTTTGACGTTATAAGTCATTGTTTTTCTGCCAACTAATAGTAAGTATTCTTGATTGTGTCTTTATTTACATCTGATCAAAGTTTTGTATAGATTATTTATGTCGTTATCTGGTCGACGTTGAACTTCTGACCTGAACTGTATAAATATAATTAAGACGGCGAGAACTACATATAAAGGCGTTGTCAAACTTGTTTTCAAAGACAGTATCTTACCTTCAACCAGAGGTATCCAAGATGAGCCAGGAGAAGCCACACTTTCATAACAAGGTGACGAAGACCATCGTTACCTCACCTCACATATATAAGCCTGTTGGACCTTACAGGTTAGTACCTATAGTGTTGACAATTCAATTTGATCTAGTGCTAGAAGGGTTGTTTTCAAATAAAGTGTACCATGAGTTACCTAGTTAAGGTAAAATTAAGAAACGTTAACTTTTTCAGGTGAGTCACGAAAATTTGCCATATATTTATACAGCTAATTTTCGTGACTCACCTGACAAAGTTAATGTTTCTTAATTTTACCTTAACTAGGGTACACTTTCTTTGAAAACAACCCAGAAATCATGGGTTATTGGCTAAGATTTCACTCTATAAAAGGTACTTCGTCGTATCGTACTAAATATATAGACGGTACCTTACCTAACCTACCTATGTAATTGTAGGTACGCTTGGCCTATGTAACCAAGTCTCAGTCTTTGTCAGGTTATATTTGAGTGAGCATTGTGCAGTGCCAATAGACCGTGAACTGTGTCTTTAACTACCTATTTACTGAGATAGTACCTATAGAAAACCTTTCCCAAATGCCTGGTCGCAATTTGACTTCGATTCCGCTTATCGCGTGTTAACTTTAGCACCGCTAAGTCAGACGTATGGGTGTTGATTGATGGTTTTGATTGCTACGTTTGTACAAAAAGGCTAACATCTCATTTTGTAGACGCTTAAAAAACATACCGTTGGGTCAGGCCTGGGCTGGGCTGGGCGTGAACCTAACGCGTTTGTTATTTAGTACTTATAGGTACTTATACCTAACTTACTACCTAAATTATTAAAGGTAAGATAAAGTGTTCGGCAGGTGCGGTGGATGTCAAAGATACTTACAGCATAGCATAAATATAAATACATTTATTGTAATAGGTAGTTAGTTAGTTTTACTGGGCCTTTTCCGCAAGTCGACGTCCAGTATGCCTAACTATTTATAATAGGTAGGTAAGGTAGGTAAATATCTAGATGTGTCAGACGTCTATTGTACCTAAGTCTGATGCTAAATGAACTTACGTAAGTTTACGTTTGATGTCTTTATTTGCAATGAAAACGAATTGTTTGTGGAACGTGTCCAAAAAGTCTCTTGACTCGTAACGTAACAGTAGGTAGGTACCAGGTACAAAAAAAAATTAACTGTTTATTTCAGTAAGAAAAGACTTAACGTGATGGCGCCAGTAATGGATACTTTAAGGGGGTCGTCTATTTTCATCAACAATAAAATAATAGTGTTTGTTCTTAAATAAATACAATAATTATGAGTTATTGTTGGACTATAAAATATATCCTTACTAATTGAAGCGACATAGATTAAGAGAAAAATTGGAATAAGCAAAAATATATCAAATCTCCAGTTATGGTCACCCAATCTCCAGTAATAGACATTTCTCTAGACCCAGTAATGGGCAGACCCCAATAATGGAATCATGCAATGATTTGGTATAAGGTCCTTTTTATTCTGGCTTATTTTACGGGACAGGATATAAATATATCGTGAAATAAAACTTGTAATTAAAAATGAAAGTATTTTAGGTACGTAGGGTAGAGGAACCAAAAGATGAACACCACCCAATACTTGAACGTTTTGTCGTAAAATTGAAATAAAAAAATCGCGATACATTTTACGACGAGTTTAAATACCTGGGCCATTGGGTTACCGCGTCACTGAGCGACAACAAGGATATCGAGAGGGAGCGTAGGGCGCTGGCGGTTAGAAGTAATATGTTGATCCGTAGGTTTGCTCGGTGTACTAAAAACGTAAAAATCACTCTGCCTATTGCCAGTTATTTTACACCTGCAGCCTATGGATCAATTATACTCAAAAAGCTTACAGCGCCCTGCCAGTATAACAACGCTTTCAGGATGCTGTTGGGGCTGCCGAAAAATTGCAGCGCGTCAGGAATGTTCGCGGAGGCGCGCACGGATGGATTTCACGCAATATTGCGAAAACGTGTTGCATCTCTGCAGATACGTATCGGCCTTAGCCCCAACAGCCTCCTGGAGACAGTGGCAGAAAGGAACGATGGCTCATTTCTGTATCACTGGAATAAATTGCATGTGATATCCTTGTAGCCAAGCATGCCTTTTAGTTTGTCATATATGTATTAATGTTTAATATAAGTGGATAAATTTGTAAAGTGTACTAACATTACATTTAAGTTATTTATTGTAATTAACCAAATATGGATTTATTCCGAAATAAAATTATTGATTGATTTACACCTTCGGGATATTTTTTTCCTAACGCATCATCCCTTTGCCGAGGCTGGCATTTAAACTCCCATACAGTTCCCACACACACACGGCTGTGAGCAGTTGTCGCGTTCGAGGTCTCACGCCAAAATCACCGTTTGTATGGAGATTTACTTAAGGAAAGCGCTCTTAAATTTAAGCTCTAAATTATGTATAAAATTGAATAAAACGTCTACATGGATTGTTTTGCGTGATATAGATTCTTGATTAATGCCTTTAATGGATTATCTATCACAAATTGCGTATTTATTGTTAATTTAAGAGATATTTAGCGTTCAACTAAATATCTCTTAAATTACCAACTTTTTGTACCTGAGCCAATAGATGAACGGCGTTCATCTACTGGGCAAGGTATGTTTTTTTCAAATGCTTATATAAATTCTTATTATAAAGGTACATAAAACTTTTATGGCTAAAATTAATCGTTTTTTAACTGTTGATTTTTGAACCAAAAGTTGAACGTGAGTATCCATTCGCAACACGGTTATTTTGGGCTTTGTTTTACTATGAAAAGCACGATTGTTCAACAAAGAACCGCTGCCCAGAAGATGAACGAATAAAATTAGTTCGTTCAACTTTTGGCTTCGATTCCAATAAGTGAACGCTCTGTTAAATTTAGTCTGTTCATTCCTTTGCCATCGTGCCCAATACATGAACGAACAAAATTTATTCGTTCAAGTTTTAGGCAAGGGTTAGTACAATGAACATCTTAATAACATCGATACGTAATAAATATGAAATATGACTTATACATATAAAACCCAACAATTTATCTATTTTAATCTAATGATAAATTAATAAAAATATGTTTTAATGATTAATATGTAAAAAATAATCTCTTATAATTGTAAACATATGAAAAGGGTACATTTGAACTGTTTTATTATGTGTTTAGTATCAATATTGTGATTGTTAACTAGTATAAATTGCTATAACAATGATTATATAATAACTAGACCAAAAGTCAGAGGCTGCGCGGTGTTACGTTTTTCTTCGTTCAACTATTGGTGTCAAAATGTTCAACTATTGGGCAGTGTTCATCTTCTGGGCAAAATGACATACTTCAGCATAAAACCATTTTTAATAAAATACTGTATTGTAATAGGATGGTTTAAAATAGTCGTATCCAATCTCGACTATATACGAAATCGTATAAAAAAATTAAATGTAAACAAACTAAATCACAACTCCTCGAAAAAAAATTGTAAAGTTGGGATAGTCGCTTAAACGTTCATCTTTTGGTTCCTTTACCCTATTTTCCTCAGGTACCGAGTAATTTATAAACAAACAGTCACAACTTGGATCAGAAACTAGCAAATATGTGAAATGCGTTAAAATTTTAATATCATCTATATTTTTATTAATTTTCATGTTATATAAATACTTTTAATACAGTCGATATTGTTCAACCTCGAAATGGAGTTTGATGAAATTTGGCACGAATGTTCGTTGGAAGCCTTGTTTTCGTCTCCCAAAACTTTTGGAAGACGAAAACAAGGCTTTGCAAAGTTTTGGGCCAAAACTCCCCGGGTCAGGACCTTGTAGAACAGCCGCTATCTTGGGAAATGTACTCCATTCGTAAGAAAATTGTTCGAAAACTACGTATTCTATGAAAACATGATCTACAGCAACATTAAAGCTGAATAAATTCTGCACAAGCCTGTAGTACACAACCTTGACAAGAAAACGTGTTTTCGTGGAGAAAAATGCATCCACATGTGAGATTTTCCCTCAATGTCCTTCCATGGAAGATTCTCCAAATTTGGAGCTCGGGAGAATTTCAAATCCACTTTGATTTACACAATAGGATATGAACTACATAAATAATAACATTTTACCCGACTACGGCTTAACCCAAAAGAATGGTAGGTAATGAATTAAATTTCTCGTTAAGTAGTGATAGTTTATGCTACGACTTCCAGGTCAAAATGCTTGATGAATTCCAAAAAATTAGGTGGTGACGTGTTGGCGCACATTGAGTTAAAAAAAAAAACAAGATGGCGGGCGTGAGTGGAGACCAAATCTGAAATCACAACTTTGCTTCTAGCACTTAATTTATCGGGCGGATTTCAATAAACATGCATCAGTAGATGGGTCTGTAACACGCCAGTGCTATACACTGTATACATTTAACATTATTGATGCGGGGCGTATTACTGAAACTTCATAATGTGATGGTCAAAACATATTTTTAGGACAAAAAATGGGGCAAAATCCAAGTGACAGTAGTCAAGTTCCCTACACACACTCACCGAAACCTCTGTTTATTTACATGTCGCCTCGGATCCAATGATGGACACTATCTATTTCACATAAATTAACCTAAACTCAAATTGTTCAATACCAACATTATTTGAATGATATTTATAGCAATCCATAAAATAAACTGAAATTCAAATAGCTTTCATAGTAATTAAATAATTGGTAAAAATCTACACTCTATTCCTTCCATTTCCATTCGGTTAAGAAATCATGATTTGTTCACAGAAGCACTGACCCCACTTTATTTTTAATTCACCATCCTTAAACAAAACGACCTGTCTCAATGATAATAGGGCTGGGATGAAAGTAGGATAGACACTGTGTATGGTTCAATGTTGCCATATTAGAAAAATTTGTTGCTAGTCTTTATTTTCAACGGTTAAAGAAAAAAGTGACCATTATTGGCTCCATTCCATTACTGGTGCCACCACGTTAATTCTACATTACATAGCTACAATCTTATACATTTAAGATTTTGATATGAGAGCTATGAGGTGTTGGGGGAAGCCCCTGTTTACAAACAACACTACAAGAGTTATCATAGACACACATATAAGTGATAGGTCTTCACTTAGGTGCCAACAACGAAACTAAACACGGCAGCGCTTGTGCCGTCCAGTAACTTTATATTTAATACCTACCTCTTACCTATAGGTACCTAACTCTTACTTAGTTCATACAAAACCAGGGGGTCAAATTTTGCTACCGATTTAAAACAGTACGAGTATGGATAGAACTTAAGTAATAACATAAGTAATATGACGATTCCAGCCAGGCAATACTCGTAGACAAGACACTGTACGTGTCGGGCACGCTGGGACTGGATGCCCAGGCGCAGCTCGTGTGCGGCGGCGCCGAGGCGCAGGCGCGGCAGGCGCTCACCAACATGAAGCACGTGCTCGAGGCCGGCGGGGCTTCTCTGGAGTCCGTCGTCAAGACCACCATACTCCTGCTCGACATTGCGGACTTCCAGGCTGTTAACCAGGTTTATACAGAATGTGAGTTGATTTGTGCATCAATTTTCATGACAAGTGCCCACTTATATACCTATTTTAAGAGGCACTCACCAACCTGAAGCTCGTGCTACCTACCGGGGCAGGGCCTCTCTGGAGTCCGTCGTCAAGACCACCATACTCCTGCTCGACATTGCGGACTTCCAGGCTGTTAACCAGGTTTATAAATACATAAACTTGCACAAATATCTACCGAGGTAACCATCGTCTATAGAATAGACTTTTGGAAGGCATGGAATACCTTACATCTAACTTTTAGCGACATTACGGTAGTTAGGAAGGGGTAGGCCCCAATTGCTGCAATTAACACGATTTCATTTCTTGCGTGTAGGATCTCCGTGACACAGATTTGTTTCCGTGTTCCGTGTTAACTGCTTATTAAATGGGCTTTAATAGTTTGAATTTAATGGTTAAGAGTGGCATGCTTTAGTTTGATTCCCGGAAAATGTTGACAAGGGGAGACGTTTTATGAGACTCTAATGTCTGGACTGGATACAAGTTGAATTCAATCGGCTGGCGGAAAATGTTGACAAGGGGAGATGTTTTATGACTACATACCTAGATATTTTTCTAGCACGAACGACTTATTGTAAGTGATTTTCAAAATAAAAACATCGACAGTCCTGTTATCGATAAGTACCACTTCAACGTCATAAAGGTAATGAATGAATGAATAAGCTACTCTTAAAAAATCTCGTATCTGATTTTTTCCAATTTTTTGTTTATTTACGCATTAAACTTATAAAAATACATCTCGTATGCTGCACAAACTCCAACGTCGATAAATTGACGATATAATAAGTAATCGTTAGTTCAAAAATATCGTATCTAAACAAAATATCGTCACTACTTTGAAAAAAACTCGTATCTGTTTTATTTTTCATTTTTTCGTTTAATAACTCATTCATTAAACTAATATACTCGTAACTACACACGTGCACAAACTTCAACGTCGATAAATCGACGGTACCTATAATAATTGTATTGTGTATATTTCGATTACTTTCTCGTAGGTCAGGTTTTATACCTAATGCTTTTATTTACTTGTTACCCATAAAGATTAAGTTTTTTTTAACATGTTTATCATCTTTAAAATTTACATAAAGTAAAAAAAATAGAGAACTTCATGTGCCTGCCGATTTTGTAAAAGTAATTACAAAAAAACCGGCCAAGTGCGAGTTGGACTCGCGCACAAAGGGTTCCGTACCATTATCTATAAAAAAATATTTATTCTGTGTTTTTAGTATTTGTTGTTATAGCGGCAACAGAAATACATCATCTGTGAGAATTTGAGCTGGAACTATCACGGTATCAGTGAGATACAGACTGGTGACAGACAGACGGACGGACGGACAGCGGAGTCTTAGTAATAGGGTTCCGTTTTACTCTTTGAGTATGGAACCCTAAAAAGAGGCATCTTTGACTAAAAAGTACAATTACCCTGAGAAAATTACGGTTTTTTTGGGAATAATTCAATATCAGGCTAATTATTTGTATACGGCTTTTAAATGTTATTTTAAACAACTTTTACTATGGACATCAATAATTATATGGACCGGAAGTTAGGATAAAAAATTAACCCGCAAGCAAAAATGCTATCAGTATTTTTATAGTGAAAACATGTTTGAGTACACAAATTTTGAGACTTACTACCTTAATCCAAAAATATATGCATCAGGAAATAACGGCATTTTAATTAAATATTTTACGACCTTGAGATAATATTGAATTTCATCTGGCCTATAGAAAGTATTATTCATTAATAAAAATAAGTGGATTATGCGCGTATCCCAAAGAACGTATATAGACGTAGTCAATTATAAAGTAAAGAAAGTTTATACCATTTTCGCCTGATTTTTACGGAATTTATGAAAATTACTTTTCATTATTTTTTACCGTATCGGTATTAAATTTAGGTGGATTATTAATGAATATTTAGTCAAATTACCCAACCTATTTTTTGGTGTAAAAATATGGCTGATATCGATATATTGTTGTGTTTTCATAGAGCGAAACCGTAAAGTTCTCAGGGTAAATGTAAAATATGGACACTGGTATTTTTTCAAAAACCATGCGACACTTAAGTGCTAAGTATACATCTATTAGACCTGGAAAGAAAGCAGGTGACCCATGTGTGGTAGATTTGAGGGCTTTAAAATATACACCTCACAGTCCGATTGAGTTTTAATTTCGCTTTGATGACATCTGGACTATTCTACCTCAAAGATTCAATGATAGTTCCGAACATCAAGTGATTCCTCAGCTATATTCTGGACCCGTCCCTATTAAAAAACGAAAATTTGATGATTTGTAATCAAGACTTCCATTCATTTGCATGCATATTTATTGCATGCACAGTTGAGAAAAAATAATTCGAGCCGATCTTTTTTTTATTACGAAGACACGTTAATATTTAAGTTTGTCTATAGTTACCTACTTACTCTACGAGAGTCTACTTAGTTAATTTAATAAACATAAAACATACATTTTGTTACATTTTGTACCATAAAATGTAAAGCAAAATTATCGTAACTCAACAACTTTCAGTCAATACTAGAACAAAGATCTTGTATCTTACAAATAACTATAAATTTAATAAAAAGTGTTTGCGTGAGATATTCGAATATTTGTAAAATTAATGACTGGCTATCAAAGTATCTCATGAAACTAACAAGAACTTATTTGATCAATCTCAATAATTTACAGGATGTTTATTGTTCCTCCTAGAAACTTGATGATTTTCAGATACGAGATTTTTTAAGAGTAGCGACGATATGTTTATTGCGGAGTAAATGGTACATCCATATATGTTAGTATAAAGGTAATACAAAGACAAATATATTTAGGGTAATAGATTGTGTTAGAAAATAGACAATAAAAACAAAACTATCAATTTATTTAACGGGTGACCCTCGCGCAGGCAGCTTTCTCGCTCAAAGAATAGCGATTGCTATTCAACGCGGGAATGCTGCCTGTGTGATGTAGTGCGTGTTGTTAGGGGATTCCGTCGAACAAATACTTCACTTTCGGATACCGGCTCCATATTTTAGTATGTTGTGCAGCGAAAAAATCGCTTCAGGCTTATTGCATGCGCCATCTGAATTCCTTTTTGGGAGTTAGATCGTTTGATGGTGAACTTCTTGCGTGTGTTGTATTTAGATGTATTCCCAGTTAGACAACTACGAGAAAAACGCCATCTACGAGAAAAACCTGACATCACATAGACATGTGATGTCAGGTTTTTCTCGTAGATGGCGTTTTTAATATAATATCCCTTAGAATCTCATCGTCTTGGATCATCCTAGCACCCTTCATTCATACCATGCATCCGTCATCAACTCATTCATATTCAACTATTTAAAAATCCGGTACGTGAACGCAGCTTACGACCAAGCGTATTTGCGGCTTGTTACCCGCTACGCTACTCAACATTGCTGTGCTGTTGCCGATTTTAATTCAGAGTAAGTATACTTATTTAGGATACTGATATTGTCCTACATTTAATTTGTTACGTAACATTCTGGCCGTTAGACGTTATAATTGTCTGCCTTTATTTTTTGGGGCGTCCGGAGGGTTAGTCAACGATTCTCTGGCGGGAACTTGTGTAACACTTTCTTTGGATAAAATATAAGTGATAAATTTCGCTATACATTGGAATCCTCTAGTCTCCTGTCAATTTGTAATATTCTGTGATATAAATCTTTATAACCAAACTGTGATATCTAACCCCATCATATCAAATCTATTTAAAACTAATTCTTCTAGCTTAATGTGATAATTTGGTAAAGTTGTGAAATAAATTACGTTCGTGTTATATTTGCAAGTGTGTTTATTTTACACTAGTTTCGCTGCAGTTGTTAGGCATGTCCCATGGATTCCAAAACTGACGGGAGACAATCTCTAAGGAGTTTGTCTCCCCTGTAATGACGTCATCAAAAACGCCGCAGCCGCGCTTGGAAAAGTTTAAATTACACCCAAACCATGCAACGTACATACATATGTGGGGTACCAAATGAAAGCTGAACAAATTGTCAATAGTTCATTAGTACATTATATTTCAATATATATGCTAGTTTAAGTACTATTAGCAAAAGTATAAAAAAATCTAAGAAAAATCTAAGGACTTTTAGACTTTGCGGCAAAACTAGTAAAGAGATACATGAATATAATGTAAAACACAAATGATATCTAGTATTTCATCTTTACACTTTAGTTTTTTTATTTTAAGACAAGAGAAAAATTGAGAAAATTGTGCTCAAAAAACCAACAACGCAAAGTTTTCCCTAAAAGATTAATTTTATCGAAATTATTATTTTCCAGAAACCTGAACGAACTTTTAGTATACTGTTAGACATGTTTTTTGAATGGGAATTGTACCTGAAACATGTAATACATACAAACGTGTGTTATATCATGTAAAAGCTAAACAAATATGCTATCATTCTTGCCAACATTGTGATTCCATATATCCATAAATTTAAGAGGTATTTGCAAAATTGTAGAGAAGAAAAGTGAAAAGCCTGCTAACATTCGATTTTCGGGAATTTATTTTTTCTGAAACGTATCATTACATCGAATTACAATGTTAGAACGAGTTATAGCATATTTTATTAGCTTTCATATAATATCACATTTGCATTCAGGAAGGACATAGTTTGGGTTTAATTCAGACTTTTCAAAAAGTGGAAGCTGGGTGCTTTTCACTTTTCTTGTCTACTATTTAGCATATACCTCTTAAATTTAAGTATATATGGAACCCTAATGTTGTCAAGAATTCTAGCATATTTGTTTAGCTTTTACTTGATATAACACACGTTTATATATATTACATAGTTCAGGTAAAAATCTCACTTTTAAAAAAAGCCTCCGCGGCAATGAAGATTATGTCATTACTAATGACAGACACTTTAGAGACTGTCTCTTTGTAGTTTTGCGGTGCACATAACATGTCTAACAATATACTAAAAGTTCGTGCTGGTTTCTGGAAAATAGTAATTTCGATAAAAAAAAATTCTTGTAGGGAAAACTCGCTTTGCGTTATTGGTTTTTTGAGCACAATTTTCCCAATTCTGCTCTTGTCATAAAATGAAAAACTAAAATGCAAAGCTGAAACACTACATATCATTTGTGTCATACATTACATTCGTGTATCTATTCTAGTTTTGCCGCAAAGTCTGAAAGTCCTTTGATTTTTTCTTGATTTTTTTACACTTTTGCTAATAGTACTTAAACTAGAGTACAAATTGAAATATAATGTAAAATGAACAATTGAATTTTATTTAGCTTTCATTTGGTACCCCACATGTGTATGTACGTTGTATGGTTTGGGTGTAATTTACACTTTCCCAAGTGCAGCCGCGGCGTTTTTGATGACGTTATTACAGGGGAATTCGACTCCTTAGAGATTGTCTCCCGGCAGTTTTGGAATCCAGGAGACATGCCTAACAACATACTTAAATATGGCGCCGGTATCCGAAAGTGAAGTATTTTCCCATAACAACATGCACTAATGGGCACCCTGCCTAAAGGGCAAAGTTTTGATACGTTTCTGTACCTAATTGTATATTTTTATAATTATAGTTTTTTAAGTAGTTTTAAATGACATGCTTGTATATAGTTTTTATTTGTTAAATAAATAATAATATCCCTTAAAAATATAAAAAAAACTCAATTTATTTCAATTTTACATATTTGGATGGACAATTTGGAATACTTTCGTAACTTTCTTTCTTCGTATCACTGAATTAATTATCCCATAAATCAGTCCATAACACACATAGGTACACACACACACCGAAATTGTCTTTCAAATCGACGCAGAATGTCAAAACATGTAGTATTTCCCAAACCCATTTTTGGTCCCAAAACAAATTCAATTTGTACAAGATCGGTGCACGCGGCGCGGCGTCTAGGTAGTTAGCCGATATAAGTCTGTTGTTGTATGTACTTACGTCTTGTCGTTCAAGTAGTAGGTATGTACTTATCGATAACATGATTGTCGATATTTTTATTGTGGCAAGCACTAAACAAATGTTGTTCCTGCTAGAAAACTATCTAGGTAAGTAATATAATTATGAGACTCTAATGTCTGGATACAAGTTGAATTTAATCGGCTGGTGGAAAATGTTGACAAGGGGAGATGTTTTATGAGACCCCAATGTCTGGATACAAGTATAACTACACTGAAGCAAGAGCAAGCATAGCGGAAACTTGTACTTTGCATTGAATTTCCGTACAAACTGTACCGCTTTGTAAGGTACCGTCGCCAAAGATGGCCCACAAAGCCTTGTAAAACAATTACAGTACCTATGCTTAATAAAGAAAAGCCATTTATAGGACTGCGAATGATTTATTTAACAAACGAAATATTAAAAAAAACCTCAATATTATTTGCGTTAGAACAGAAAAAACCGATTTAAAAAAAAATGTTGCTAGTGGGGCCATCTTAGGTCCCCTAATAAGGCCACCCGGTCGCAACAAGGCCCGCTATAAATTATTTAAAACAACCGTTTAATCAATATTTGAACATTATATACTATCGTCTAGAACTAGTCGTAAAATCTATATTTTTTTATTAAATTGTTTTACTAAAATATTACCGGAAGGCGCGGAAGGTAGCCCCCCCTTGTGGGTGGGTGGACTGATGACCTGGTAAAGGCTTTCGGCTGATATGATGATGACTAAAATATTGAACCTATCCCAACATTATAGCTGTGGAGTGGACCATCTTATAAGTATGAAAATTAAAAATTGCTATATCCTAACGACAACTACTTTTTAAATTAGAAAAATTAGCTTTACGTTATATTTTAAAATTTTGGATGATATTTAAAGTTTGGCAAACAACAAAACGTGCAATATTTTAATATGACACAGAAAACTGTATTTTTTTACAAAATGGCAGCGCGCTTGAGTAAAAACTGAAATGCGCGATTGTTTGTGCTCACGAAATTTGAAGTAGGTAGTTTGGAAAACCATAACTGCGAGTTTTTAAGGGTTGGCCATTTTAGGAACCGGGCATCCTTGGTGCACCTACCTTAGTTAGGTACATATATTGCTCCTGAGTCTGGAGTGTAATTTGGTACCAACATATTCCTTACCGGCGCCCAAAGTACAGAATTTGTGCTATTTATACCACTCAGCTAGAGTAACAGAACGTTTAAAACTCCATTATAGGCGTTAATCCCGACGCCAAGCAAAAGGCGGTGCTTAACGGTCTGTGATAACAGACCTGATACTTAAGGAAATAAATACAATAAAAGGACGATATTTCCGAGCATTATCGAGAAAATGTGTGCTATCGGTGCCTTTACTTCCTACACTTTTGCAGATTAGTTTACCTAACTCTAAGGAGTTTTGTATTGTTTCAGTTTTCCCCAAAGATTGTCCTGCGCGTGCGACATATCAGGTGGCGAAGCTGCCCGCGGGCGCGGCTGTCGAGATTGAGGCCATCGCGCTGAGCGGGGACCTCGTCATCGCCGAGGCGGGACCCTGCCCCTGTTCCAAGGAATGACTAGCCGGAGACGCGAAAACCACATCAAAACTATAAAATTCTATCCGTGCTCACAAATAAATTCTATCCACTATTAGAGTTCATGGGATGAACTGCCCCTGTTCCAAGGAATGACTATCCAGAGACGCGAAAACCACATCAAAACTATAAAATTCTATCCATGCTCACAAATAAATTCCATCCACTATTAGAATTCATTGGACGAACTGCCCTTGTCCCAAGGAATATCTAGCCGGAGACGCGAAAACCACGTCAAAAGTATAAAATTTTATCCATACTCACAAATAAATTCCATCCACTATTAGAGTTCATGGGATGAACTGCCCCTGTTTCAAGGAATGACTAGCCCGAGACGCGAAAACCACATCCAAACTAAACTATAAAATTTTACCCATGCTCACAAATAAATTCCATCCACCAAAGTTCATGAGATGAAGTCTTTCAGGTTCAAGGGAAACCTTGTCTCTTGGCCCACGACTGAACGGTTTTTAGAGTGAGATGTAGTTTGTTCGTGAGTGCAAATGCAAACGGATGTAATTATTTAACTGTTATTATGAAACTTCTAAAATCTGAAGGACTTTTTGATAGCTCACGCAGCATGCGTCTTCACTTCACGTTTCTTCACAAGCTTCCGCCATGGTCATATTAGAGTCTGACCAGCGAGCCGTGACAGTGAAAAATGGCGGCAAATTAAAAAAAAAACGCATGCTGGTAACACGAAATGTATGGAGCCGTCATAAGTAATTATAACTGACAGTTTATTTCATAGGTAAAATTATTGCCATATAAATAATTTGATAAAAATGCTACTGTCACGACTCGCTGGTCAGACTCTACATAATCAAGATTCCGAAATAAATTACAAAGTAAACGGTCATTTTAATAAGTACCTACATATATGTACCAGTGTGTAAGCGCCATATGATAAATAAATAAATAAGTAAATTAAACCGTAAATTTCAGTAAATACCAAGAATGCTATTCTGGGAATATTAAAAGCAGTTTACGGCATACCTAAGTCCTGTAAGGTTACTGATAAACGTGAGCCACGCCAACATTCTTGCGGACATTGTAAAAATTCAAATAAGTACCTACCTAAGTACTTATGCAAATTGTCAAGAGCAGTTGCAGACGTAATAAACCTACTTTTTGTACGAAATCATGTTTGCACATTCTTGATGTTAAACGTATTTTAACATATATTTACATATGTTGGTATTGTAGCGTCGCGTTATTATATTTTTGCTATACTTAAAAATTGTTGTTTTACTGTTTGTGTTTAACTGTATTTAAGTACCTACCTTTTATTCCGATTCCGCGTACAGTGGTCGCCATCAAATATCGGCGAATAAGGCGCTGTCACTAGACTCACTAGCATCTGGATAGGCACTAATACCATAAAGGATCGTACTCAAATATTTTTGAGCACACTTGCATGTTCTCTGTTGTGTGTGACTAACACGCATTAGGAATATTCTCTCGAACCAAGATAAAATAATCTAGGCTAAGTCAATTTCGATTCATTCGAGATCATTTTACATTTAACGTAATGTAAGTCGGGGTAAGAAAAAGTTCGTCACCTTAAAGTCGACATTTGCTTGCACCAAGGCCTGGCACATCAGTCCTGCCTACGTTTCATTTCAAACGAAACAGAAATATCGCATTGACGTTTGCATTTGCAATAAGAGGCTAATCTCAGAATAAGGCTGGGCGCAAACGTTCGGTTTCCGGATTCGGTTCTCGACTTACAGGCCTTACAGCCCTCTAGCTAGAGCGATAATTATTGTTTTGTAAACGCCCTCGAGCGCTGTAAGTCGTACGCAGATTCCGAACGTTTTCGCCCTGCCTACTCCAGAGTATAGACGAGATGTCAGATAGTGACTCTCGTAATATTCAGATTTAAAGATATTTCGCTAATACCTATAGCCAGCCTCATGATCTGCATTAATTGCAGCTCTTTCATGGATATTTAAATTCCTCGGCATTATCAAATTAAATACGACACAGAGTTAAGTATTAATGTTGTTATTGATCGCAAAAATTACAAGCGAAAATATTGACACTGACAAACACTGACAATTAAATAGAATATATTTGATTGGAACTCTTACGAAGTTGTTTATTGACAAGGCATTAAAAAATTGATGTTGATACGAGACTAGATGTAGGTCAGAGGTGTAAACTATTTTGATCCTTGTTATCATAACAATTAAGTATAATTTTATATGCACTTGTCTACTTAGTACTTTGCTTTCACAATGTAGTAAGAGCAGGGTGTCCACTGCAAACCCTGAAAATATTTCCCTGACTTTTCCCTGACTTTCCCTGACCATTCTTTCGAATTTCCTTGACCAGAAATGTTACAAAATATCTCGATTGATTAACCTTTAACGCCATTTCAAAGTACGCATGTCACACTCCAAACTCTTTATAGCTATGAAGCGCAAGGAAAACTTTTTATTTATAAACTTCACCACGATGGTGACAAACAAGAGCACGGCCTGCCTGATGCTGTGTCACCGCAGCCTTTTAGAAGTTTGCAAGGCTGTCCGACGCATAATTCGTCTGAAGCTAGTACTCGTGCATTGACATTGTTAGCACTTACTAATTTGTTATTTCTATTATATGACAAAAATGTTTAAAGATGATAAAATTATTTAAATTTTTGACATAAATCATTTATCTGAAAATCTTGAAGAAAAATAGTTGAGGGGCGGAAAAATTGTATTTTTTAAAGTCTCTCGGTCTAGTGTATATTGCGTCAAAATTTGTAAGCTTCGGATTAAAAGCATCACATTGATGGAGAGGTTTTTGCATGTTGTAACAATTCGGATTCACCCCATCAACGTGGGAAGATGGGTGTTCAACTCCCAGGGGGTCCCGAAATGATACCACTCGTATTTTACAATCACTATATTGTATAGGTATACAGGTATACAGGTAGCTATAGTAGCTGAGGATTATTCAAACATCGAGGCTCAGGCCTCCCCATTAAACTAGGAAAAATCTTAATAGCCTGTTTGTCACAAGGTAAAGAGCCATCTAGCGGCAAATCTTGCAACTAAAACCAATTCTACAAATAGTAATGAAACTTAGTAATAGTGGTAGCATGCGTTTTATGATATTTTTTAGATACTATTTATGCATTAAAATAATTTATTAAAGTAATTTTAAGAGGCTAAAACGCATACTACTAGCGCCACCTATTGGCGACTTTACCTAAACTTCGGTTAATTTAGTATTAAGTTGGGCCGTTAAACATGCCGCCCGCCAAGGACATACTGCAAGATTGTCCTTACATCCGCACTCCATGCAAGTTTTCAGATGAACATTAATACATATTAACGTAACAGTGATACACTGAAATTAGAAAAATAGTTCACATAAGAAACAACAAAAAAAATACATAACTAAGTCCTAAATTTAGATTTAACCCTTCGTATGGCTTAGCACTGATCAGTGCTATTGAAAATTTACTCGTGACGGAAATGAAATTGTATAAGCCTTCAGCAAGGTCAGTGTCAAAGCATCCGCAAGGTCAAGTACATATAGCAAAAGGCAATACCAAAATCAAGTTACTTTTCAATAGGCAAAATACATAATTTACCTATTGATCTTTTGAATATGCTACCTTTACATTTAAGACTAACGACCCGCGTAATTCCGTCCAATCCGGGATGTTTGTCTGTAATAATGCCGTACAACCACTTTGCCGGGGGAAGATCGTCCTCTTTTACCAAAACTATGTCTCCTACGGCAGGCTCAGGAGTCTGATAGGCCCATTTGTACCGGTGGTGAAACTGGGTCAGGTATTCACGTGACCAGCGACGCCAGAAATCCTGTAACATTCTTTGGGTGAGCTGCCATCTTCGAAGGCTACTTATGTTTGCTGTTTCGTAGTTGTAGTCAGGTACCAGCACCAATGGCTCTCCTACCAAAAAATGTCCGGGAGATAAAGGTAGTGGATCATTGCAATTATCATTGATGCGGGAAATTGGTCTAGAGTTAAGGCAAGCTTCAATCTGTGACAATACCGTTGCCATCTCTTCATATGTCAGCGTTGAGTTGCCGATTACCCTTTTGAGGTGGTATTTGGTGGCTTTAACTCCGGCCTCCCATAGGCCTCCGAAGTTCGGGGAACGAGGCGGAATGAAATGCCAATTTGTCCCATTGGTGGCCAGGTTATTCGCTATTTCAGCGACCATAGTGGATTTTTCTTCATCAAATAAGGATTTGAGTTCGCGCGCGGCGCCAACAAAATTTGTTCCGTTGTCACTCCAGATGTCAGTGCATCGACCACGTCGTGCAACGAACCTCTTAAATGCTGCCAGAAAGCCTTGTGAGGTAAGATCGGTAACTGGTTCCAGATGGATCGCTCGCGTTGCCATGCAAACAAATAGACAAATGTAACCTTTGTGTGAATGGTGACCTCTGCCCTTCGACGTGCGAATATTAATGGGACCTGCATAGTCTACCCCGCTATGGCAAAACGGACGGGTGACTGTTCCTCTTACTGTTGGCAGTTGTCCCATCAATTGATGTTTCGTTGTTGCAGCATAACGTATACAAGTTACACATCGCCGAACGTAAGCACTGACAAGGTTTTTAGCTCCTACAATCCAATATTGGGATCTTAGATAGTTAAGCATCAACTGCGGTGCACCATGCAACGTTTTTTGATGTGCATCTGCTACTACCAGGTCAGTATAGTGCGACTTCTGTGGCAATATAATTGGGTGCTTAATTTCTTCGCTCAGCTGAGCGTGTTGAAGCCTTCCACCCACCCGCAATATTCCTTCGTCGTCGATGAATGGATTTAACGAAGTAAGTTTACTTTTCTTATTTATAGTTTTGTTTTCCTTCAAGTACTTCATCTCTTCGTTAAACTGTGCCAATTGAACTATTCTTACGCATGAGATTAAGCTACTTTGAAACTCTTGACGTGATAACCATTTAGTCACTGCTTCCCTTTTGCACAGTTTAGCAAACCTTTTGCATAAGGCTACCACACGTATAAGTTTGGTCAGGTTCGAAAACCTCGACGTCAATTCTTTCTCTAGGCTTACTGAAGCTTCCTCGACATTGAAGGTATTTATTAGGCACACTTTATTGTTTTTCTCCTCTAGTTTAGTTTCCCTTATTGTGATTTTTTTATAATTTATCTGTTTTTGTTTCAGCCACATAGGACCTTCTTTCCAGAGCTGTTCATCTACTAATTCGTAAGTTCCTCGAGAGGCGCAGTCAGCGGGATTTTCTTTGGATGCTACGTGCGACCACTGATGCGGTTCCATCGCGGTAAGTATCTCCGATACGCGGTTAGCCACGAAAGTCTTCCACTTGTTGGGGCGGCTGTTCAGCCAAGACAGAACGATTGAAGAGTCTGTCCAGGCGTGAATGTTCATCTTGTCGATGCTCATAGCATTGGCTACCTCCATTAATAACCTCGTAAGTAGAGTCGCTCCGCATAACTCAAGTCTAGGAATAGACACCTGTTTAATAGGCGCTACCTTCGTTTTTGACGAAACCAAAGATACGTGCACGTTGCCATCCTTGTCAATTACACGAATGTACACCACTGCGGCAAAGGCTTCTGAAGAGGCATCGCAAAAGCCTTGAAGTTCTAGGATGTCCTCTTTGCTGCCAGAATGGATCCATCTTGGCAGTTTGAATTTAGTAAGCTCGCCTAAATTATTTCGGTAAGTCAACCACTCCTTGAGTAAATGAGTTGGGACTTCATCGTCCCATTCAATGCCGGAAAGCCACAGCTTCTGGATAAAAATTTTTGCTGATATGATTACCGGCGCCAGCCATCCTAGTGGGTCAAACAATCGTGCTATATCTGATATCACGCTTCGTTTAGTTATAGGGGTCTTGGGTGGAGGAAGCCGCACCGAGTACTCAAATTCATCGCTGTTCCTGTTCCAGGTGAGTCCTAAAATTTTCATTACAGAGTCTATCTGTAAATCTACATTTTCTGTAATCTTTTCCCTTTCGCCACTCATCTCCCTCATTAATTCTTCGTTGTTGCTCGTCCATTTTTGCAACTCAAACCCTCCCTTGGCTAATAACTGAATCAACTCCTGATACACTTTCTTTCCTTCTTTCACAGTGTTGCACCCTGTCAGCAGATCATCCATGTAGAAGTGATGCAGCACCCTCTCAGCGGCCAATGGGAAGTTCTTTCCGTCGTCATACGCAACTTGGTGTAACGCACGGACAGCTAGATACGGTGCCGAAGCCGTACCAAATGTGACTCTCAGCAACCTAAAATGATCAATTGGATCTTCTGACTTTGACCGCCACACAATACGTTGAAAGTTTGTGTCTTCGTCGGTGACCTTCACTTGCCGATACATTTTTACGATGTCGGCCACGAGACAAATTGGATATCTGCGCCATCTCAGGATGATATGACGCAAATCAGCCTGTAAGGTGGGGCCTACCAGTAAATCCTGATTTAACGATATTCCGTTCGTCCCAGGGCACGAAGCGTCGAACACCACTCTCAATTTCGAGGTTGTTTTATCTTCTCGAATCACAGCGTGATGAGGCAGATATGCGACATCTAAGTTTTGCTGGTCGTTCGACACTTTCTCCATATGACCCAGTCTGAGGTATTCTTCAACGACCTCAGAGTATCGTGACTTGAACTCTGGATCTCTGGCGAATTTTCTTTCGAGTTGCAAGAAGCGTCTAGTGGCAATAGCTTGTGAATTTCCATACTTACAGCCCGGATCTGGATCGCGAAACGGGAGTTTAACTATGTACCGGCCAGAACTGTCTCTCTTTGTGGTTTCTTCAAATATTTCTTCACACCGTTTTTCATCGTTTGTGTACATTTCCTTAGACGATGATGCAGGTATATCAGCTTCCATTTCCCAAAACTTCTTGAGAATTTCGTTTTCACTGAGATGGATGTGATTGACGCTGATACTGTTGTTTGCTACCGATTCATGTGTATTGACATGGATAGGTCCCGAAAGAATCCAACCCAAAGAGGTTTTTTGGGCTATTGGAGCTCCCGGTGGTCCTTTGATAACTCCTTCTAGCAGGATTTGGCCATAAATATCTGCGCCAAGGAGTAAATCTATTTTGTCTGGCTTATCAAAGCCTGGATCCGCTAACTTAATATTGGTGAAGTCTGACCACAGCTCGACAACGACTCTTTTTTCTGGCAAGAGTGAAGTCAGCTTGCTCAACACAAAAGCATTAACCTTAAACTCGAGTTTCGGGTCCAGACGTGATTGTATGTTTAAACAAACTCTTGACTTAGAGGCTAACGAAGCGTTCTCGTCACTTCCTAGACCCGAAATTGTGCTCTTGTGTGCTATCTTCTTCAGTCCCAATAGCTGAACGGCAGACTCCGTGATCAGCGAAGCCTGTGATCCCTGATCAAGTAAACACCTGAGAAGTACACTTGTTCCAGATTTCGACTGCGCCTTAACTAAAGCCGTTGCCAACAATACTTGACTACGGCTGGTCGAAAAATGGCTTTTTATCTCGGTAGTAATGGGCTCATCATGAGCTGATGAACCTGCCGAGGCTGTTGGCACAGCCTCGCTCTGAGCGACTAATTTATTCGGAACTACAGAATCAGTCGCTGCAGTGGTACCCTTGGGATGCAGCAAGGAGTGATGTTTTCTTTTACATATGCGGCATCTTGTGGATTGACGGCAGGCAAATACTGAATGATTTATGCTTAAACAATTAAAGCATAATTGATTGGATTGGACAAAATTACGACGAGTGTCAAGGTCAACCTTTGCAAAATCTTTACAATTACCAATGCGATGGTTTTCAGAGCAATAGGCGCATGATGAAGCAGTAACATGCTGGACTTTTGGGTTTACCGCAACATTGAAACTCTTGTGATTAGAGCTGGTAGTACCTTTAAACGCTTTAGGTTCTACGAACTCCAATGCACGAAAGCGGGTTTCCAAGAAACTATTGAATTGTGGAAGAGTGGGCAACTCATCAGAGGACTCGCTAGTTTTTAGTTCCCACTGCTTCCTTGTTTCATTATCTAACTTTAAACATATCAAATAAATGATGATAATATCCCAACTGCCGATGTCGATTCCTATGTTCTTCAACGCATTTAAGCACTCGTTCGTAGTATCCAGCAATTCCTTAATACCATGTGAGGACTCTGTTGTCAGATTTCTTTGACTTAACAATCTTTTTAGAGTGTGATTTGCGAGGTACTTTTTATTATCATATCGCTTTTCTAGTTGTTCCCAGCTCTTTGAGTAGTTTTCTTGAGTTACATTGATATGTCGCAAGAGCTGCTCAGCTTCTCCAACCAAATGACTTTTTAGGTAATGTAATCTTTGGACGTCATCTAAGGACTGATTTTTATGGATTAGGGACACGAATAAATCACGAAAGCTAGTCCACTCTGAGTATTTTCCTGAGAATGTTGGAATAGTTATCTTCGGAAGTCGTATGTTCGATTGGCTCGTCGTACTTTCAGTGTTAACTACTGCATTTGCAGCGTCGGCGTGGTGAACATTTGGACTCAATTTGGTAAGTGCTGATTTCAATTCAGACTTGTAATAGATATACAACTCTTCAGTCTGCTCATATACCTCATTTGATGTATAGGCACTTGCTTCGAAAGTCGTGCGATCGGTATCTTGTACCATCTTTGTATGCGTTAACTTGAATTGAGACCATATTTCTTCCAACGCCTCTAACCGAGTCTTTAGGTAATCAGAGGACCTAAGGCGCTCTTTAGGAGACTTTTTAAAATTATCATTGGCTCTTTGTATCCGCTTGTTCAAATCCTCCTGAATTCTCGTATTTTCATCCATTGTATCGAAGTATCTTATACAGAATTCTTCCAAGTCCAAAATATTGAAATTATTTAAAGTCCGTAATCACCAAGAATTACCTAAGTCAATATTCAACGTAAATTTTCTAAGTCCCAAAATCAGGGAAACTATTCCAAGTCCAAGATCGACGAAATTAATCCAAGTCAATATTCATCGAAAATTTTCTAAGTCTAAAATCATCGAAAATTTTCTAAGTGATTTAAACACTGGTGGACTTCGGGCGTGGATTCCCCGTCGTTCCTAATTTTGGCGAATTATTCTAAGTCGATGAAGTTAAATTATTCCAAGTCCAAGATTCACTAATTTTTCTATGTTCCAATTCACTAGCTTGACGTATAACAATGGAAAGTACTCACAGTTTGGCTTCACACACACTCACACATCCGTTGGTGACGTCAAGTCCTGGTTCCTGCCGCTTATTCCTGGATCCCGCATCCGGCTCGAAGGACCATGTTCAACTCCCAGGGGGTCCCGAAATGATACCACTCGTATTTTACAATCACTATATTGTATAGGTATACAGGTAGCTATAGTAGCTGAGGATTATTCAAACATCGAGGCTCAGGCCTCCCCATTAAACTAGGAAAAATCTTAATAGCCTGTTTGTCACAAGGTAAAGAGCCATCTAGCGGCAAATCTTGCAACTAAAACCAATTCTACAAATAGTAATGAAACTTAGTAATAGTGGTAGCATGCGTTTTATGATATTTTTTAGATACTATTTATGCATTAAAATAATTTATTAAAGTAATTTTAAGAGGCTAAAACGCATACTACTAGCGCCACCTATTGGCGACTTTACCTAAACTTCGGTTAATTTAGTATTAAGTTGGGCCGTTAAACAATGGGTGTGAATGTGGAAAAAGCAGGCGTCGCCTGCGATATGACCTCCTTGATAAACTTTTATTACTGGGGCTTGTGCGGTAAATATAGTTATCAACTAAAACAGGCACGAGGAATTAATTTTTCACGAAACAAAGTATTCTTCTATTGAAAAAAAATTTAAATGTGACGAACAAAGCAACACACATAATATGACGAAAATGTAAAATAAAATATTGCATGCATGGCTTTCTTTAAAAAAAAACCATGTAATTTTATTTTTTTCGTGTCCCTAAGATCAAATTTCTGTATCTCATTGCCCCGTTTGAATAATACACTCTGTCTGTATGGGTCGTTATTTTGACGTGGTACTTATAAAAAAACATGGGTAATTTTTATTTTACAACTTGCATTTTGATAGGTATTAATAAAATGTCTTGAATTAAGACCTACTTCGAGAAAGTGGTCAATCGTCAAATCCGACTCGGCTGAACAGCGTTCGGGAAGCTATACGGCACATCTTTTCGTAAAATATTCCACAGAGCCTCAAGACAAGATTCTTTGACCAGTGTGTATCAAATTGTATGGCACTGAATAATGGTCGTTTACTATGGGCCTCATAAGAAGGTTCAGAGTCACCCAAAAATGGAGAGGGCTATGCCGGGAGATTATCCGTGTGATCGCATCAGAAATGAGGCTATCCGCAGCAGAACCATGGTAACTGTTGTAGCCCTCCGAATCGCTAAACTTAAGTGGCACTGGGCGGAGCACATTGCAAGTAGAACCGATGGCCGTTGGGGCGGAAAGATTCTCGAGTGGCGGCCACGTACCGGAAGGCGCAGCGTCGGTAGACCCCCCCCCCCCCCCCCCCCCCCCCCCATAAACGCGCGAGTCCGCTAGATGCGGGTGGCGCAGGACCGGTCATTGTAGCACTCTTTGGCGGAGGCCTATCACAGCAGTGAACGTCTTCCAGCTGATATGATAATAATGATGATTATAAAAATTCATAATTTAGATATTCAAAGCAATAAAGGCATAACGCTACTTTACGTATTTTTGGAAGTTTTTGTATGGACGTAGCTCAAAAAGTACACATATTATGAAAAATAAACAACCTTTTAGATATTATTTTCAAAAATATGTATTAGAAATGATCATCTTACCTTCGACAGCAAGTTTTATTTTAATTTTTCTCAGACATTTTTTTTCTATAGGTCCGTAGCGCCCAAAAAGTAAACATATTTCTGAAAACTAAACGACCTTTTAGATATTGTTTTCAAATATAAACTTATATTACCTTCGACAGCAAGTTTTATTTTTATTTTTTCAGACCTTTTTTTTTCTATAAAACTATATCTTTTTTCACCAAAAAAGAATTCCCCGTATCTGTTTTAGTCGATAACTATACCCCATAAGCCATAGCAATAATAGTTTATAGAGAAGGCCGTATCGCAGGCAAAGCCTACTTTTTCCACATTTACCTACACCTATTTTTCCGCGCTCATGGGATGAATCCGAGTTGTTCCAACATTTAAAAATAAGTACTCATTATAGAATGCTTTTAATCCGGAGCGTACAATTTTGGCACAAAAAACACTTGAACGAGAGATTTTTTTAAATACTACTTATTCCGCCCTTCACAACTTTTTTCTGTAAGACTTAAAATGTTTATGTTGTTGTGATATATGACAAAAATATAAATCACTTTTATACTTGGCATAGACACCTTTGTCATAGAAATAACAAATTAAGTTCTATTTCTAAAACACCAAGAATATTGCCCCTTTGAGAGAGGCAACCACGCAACGCCAAGTGAAGCACACATGCCCGAGGTCGCAAACTTATGACCTCATACTCAACCAATATCAATCAAAACATCTTCCTCTCCACCTTTTGCAAGGCAATGTATCGAGGTATATCCCCACAAAATGGCCTTATAAGGCCTTATAATCACCTGGTCATAAAATATTTAACACTGAATAACAACAAGAATCAAACTAACTAAGATCTACACTTACCTTTCTAAATTTAGTTACTTAATGGAAAACATAACGATGATGAATCAACATATTTATAGTTCAAGATACATTTGTTGATCCCTTTGATTTTTTTATTTATATTTTTTCCTTCTAGAACTTCCCTGACTTTCCCTGACTTTCCCTGACCACCATGAGCTTCCCTGACTTTTCCCTGACTTTCCCTGACTTTCCAGAAAGTGGACACCCTAAGAGTCTATGACTTTATAAAGGAATGAATTTAATATAATAACTGACGAAGGTTTTCGTACCCCGACTGTACATACTTAGGTATTATCAAAAAAATGTGTAGGTACCCAATTAGCGTGAGTTGTTAAACAAAAATTAACTCAGTGTCGGTTTTGTGATGAAAATTAAGAGGAAAGACGAGTGGTAATGTTTCCATACAAACGTTCTCGACTGTTTCCTTTCCTCCGAAGTTTTAAACCATGGTTTTTTTTAATACCTAATATCAATATCTGTGTCGGTAGGTATGTTTTGTTTTTTTGATATTCTTAAGTGCTTTGATATAAGTGCTAGTTCTAGGTTGCTTCAAAAAATGCTTATAAAATAATATAAGTAACACAATAGGCCTATTATACAAATCCGTCAAAATAAGCGCAAAAATCGAAACAGTCCGACATCCGTCAGTAAAACCTAAAACTTGCACCATTCCAAACCGCTGCACTCGACCCCTGAACAGTATACCAAAACGTACGTACGAGGCCTTAAGACCTATCGGTCGCCATACCTAAACAGGGGATTTGTTAACAGAGAACCTTCTGTATGTAGTACTATTATTTATTCTGTGACATGCATGATGTAGCTCTACGAGTGATTTTCGCTAGGTACGCTACAAGGCGAGAAAATGCCGCTACGAGCTACGGCGTAGCACACTTAGCGGTACGTGGCCTCGAATAGCTCAGTCCTACGCATTCAGTGCCTACGATGACGTCCCGCTACGCTTGTCGCCGATACCGTAGTTTACCTGCTAATTTAGAGGAATATCTACTCTCTTTCTAACTGGCACAGTGCGAGTGAGACAGGAGTCGCGTGCGACGTACTTGGTAACAAGCCGTGCTATCTCCACATCATATACGTAGTATATTTTTACATATATCACAGGCGCGTAGCTGGTGTCGCGGCGAGATAGACTATCCGTCTCTTTCTAAGTGTTCTAATTAGAAACAGACGGATAGTCTATCTTGTCGCGACACAGATCGCGGGCCGTCCTGTGATAGATAACCGTTCTGGGATATAGAGGACACGTGGCCGTCGGTTCAAGTAACAGCGAGTCAAACGCAACCAGCCGCGCGCCGTCTCGTGATAACTGTACAGGTTAGGTAGGTACATAAAATATATCAACGAGTGACGAGAATATATAAACAAACCAATTTATCTTATCTCTCAGATGTTTCTCGGTCATAATTCATCAGCAATGCTCTTTGCAGAATATCGTAGTACTTCTTTTCATTAATAAAAAGCAAGCAGAATTTGTTTTAATTTAACTCATTCGCTGCTAAGCTACGCTCGTAGGGCAACGCCGTAGTCCGTAGCAACATAACGTACCTACGGGATGGGCCCTGTAACAGGAGCAAATATTCAAAAGGACGCTTCCTTAGAGCATCTGCAGTAACCCCTTGTCTCATCCGTCGTTCCGAACGCGCGTTAGTACAATCTAACTGTCATTTTTCCATATAAAAAGTGACATATATACCTATTCGACGTTCGTACAATGCGTTACGTGATCGACCTGCTGTCTCTCTCGCACTGCACTAATTAAAAAGAGGAGGATAGATTTTCTCGCCTCGAGTCGCGTCGCGGCGTACGTTGTGCTAGTCTCGCGATCATAGAAAGGATTTATAGTATGTCATAAGTTTAATTTAATAATTTCGAGGTACTAGTTTTCTTAACCGCCCTAATGAACCAGTGGTCCTAATCGTGGTTGCTCGTAGGTAGCTCCGCACATCATAGGTATAAATTACGATTTACACGTCAGATAAATACAATTTAAGGTACCGAGCCGAGCGAGCTTTGCAATTATTTTTTACTAGCGTTGTGCTTAAGGCTCTGGTCCCACCGCGAGCGAGTAAGCTATGAGCTATCGGCTATTTTCTAGCTCAAGAAACGAACAAAAGATAATCGCTTTCGTGTAAATAAAAGAGAGAGTTATATATTTATAGTTTATAGCTGGCTGTTCACACCGCCGGCGATGAACTATTTTATTTACACTTGAGCTATTCTCTTTTGTTCGTTTCTTGGGCGAGTAATCGCCGATAGCTTATAGTCTGTAGCCGGCGGTGGGACCAGTGCCTTAAGAGTCCGCAGTAAGCTTGATTCTCCATACAAACGTAGTTACGCTCTCATTTTAAAACGACTAGCTAGTTTGCTCTGAAACTTTGTACTTAAGTCTCAATGCTCCGTGTCGTGTGTAGTCGTGCCCGCAGAGCCAAGAACGACCGGTGTTATGGCGTCCGCTGTACTTAAGTCTCAATGCTCCGTGTCGTGTGTAGTCGTGCCCGCAGAGCCAAGAACGACCGGTGTTATGGCGTCCGCTGTACTTAAGTCTCAATGCTCCGTGTCGTGTGTAGTCGTGCCCGCAGAGCCAAGAACGACCGGTGTTATGGCGTCCGCTGTACTTAAGTCTCAATGCTCCGTGTCGTGTGTAGTCGTGCCCGCAGAGCCAAGAACGACCGGTGTTATGGCGTCCGCTGTACTTAAGTCTCAATGCTCCGTGTCGTGTGTAGTCGTGCCCGCAGAGCCAAGAACGACCGGTGTTATGGCGTCCGCTGTACTTAAGTCTCAATGCTCCGTGTCGTGTGTAGTCGTGCCCGCAGAGCCAAGAACGACCGGTGTTATGGCGTCCGCTGTACTTAAGTCTCAATGCTCCGTGTCGTGTGTAGTCGTGCCCGCAGAGCCAAGAACGACCGGTGTTATGGCGTCCGCTGTACTTAAGTCTCAATGCTCCGTGTCGTGTGTAGTCGTGCCCGCAGAGCCAAGAACGACCGGTGTTATGGCGTCCGCTGTACTTAAGTCTCAATGCTCCGTGTCGTGTGTAGTCGTGCCCGCAGAGCCAAGAACGACCGGTGTTATGGCGTCAGCTGTACTTAAGTCTCAATGCTCCGTGTCGTGTGTAGTCGTGCCCGCAGAGCCAAGAACGACCGGTGTTATGACGTCCGCTGTACTTAAGTCTCAATGCTCCGTGTCGTGTGTAGTCGTGCCCGCAGAGCCAAGAACGACCGGTGTTATGGCGTCCGCTGTACTTAAGTCTCAATGCTCCGTGTCGTGTGTAGTCGTGCCCGCAGAGCCAAGAACGACCGGTGTTATGACGTCCGCTGTACTTAAGTCTCAATGCTCCGTGTCGTGTGTAGTCGTGCCCGCAGAGCCAAGAACGACCGGTGTTATGGCGTCCGCTGTACTTAAGTCTCAATGCTCCGTGTCGTGTGTAGTCGTGCCCGCAGAGCCAAGAACGACCGGTGTTATGGCGTCAGCTGTACTTAAGTCTCAATGCTCCGTGTCGTGTGTAGTCGTGCCCGCAGAGCCAAGAACGACCGGTGTTATGACGTCCGCTGTACTTAAGTCTCAATGCTCCGTGTCGTGTGTAGTCGTGCCCGCAGAGCCAAGAACGACCGGTGTTATGACGTCCGCTGTACTTAAGTCTCAATGCTCCGTGTCGTGTGTAGTCGTGCCCGCAGAGCCAAGAACGACCGGTGTTATGGCGTCAGCTGTACTTAAGTCTCAATGCTCCGTGTCGTGTGTAGTCGTGCCCGCAGAGCCAAGAACGACCGGTGTTATGACGTCCGCTGTACTTAAGTCTCAATGCTCCGTGTCGTGTGTAGTCGTGCCCGCAGAGCCAAGAACGACCGGTGTTATGGCGTCCGCTGTACTTAAGTCTCAATGCTCCGTGTCGTGTGTAGTCGTGCCCGCAGAGCCAAGAACGACCGGTGTTATGGCGTCCGCTGTACTTAAGTCTCAATGCTCCGTGTCGTGTGTAGTCGTGCCCGCAGAGCCAAGAACGACCGGTGTTATGGCGTCCGCTGTACTTAAGTCTCAATGCTCCGTGTCGTGTGTAGTCGTGCCCGCAGAGCCAAGAACGACCGGTGTTATGGCGTCCGCTGTACTTAAGTCTCAATGCTCCGTGTCGTGTGTAGTCGTGCCCGCAGAGCCAAGAACGACCGGTGTTATGGCGTCCGCTGTACTGAAGTCTCAATGCTCCGTGTCGTGTGTAGTCATGCCCGCAGAGCCAAGAACGACCGGTGTTATGGCGTCCGCTGTACTTAAGTCTCAATGCTCCGTGTCGTGTGTAGTCGTGCCCGCAGAGCCAAGAACGACCGGTGTTATGGCGTCCGCTGTACTTAAGTCTCAATGCTCCGTGTCGTGTGTAGTCGTGCCCGCAGAGCCAAGAACGACCGGTGTTATGACGTCCGCTGTACTTAAGTCTCAATGCTCCGTGTCGTGTGTAGTCGTGCCCGCAGAGCCAAGAACGACCGGTGTTATGGCGTCCGCTGTACTTAAGTCTCAATGCTCCGTGTCGTGTGTAGTCGTGCCCGCAGAGCCAAGAACGACCGGTGTTATGGCGTCCGCTGTACTTAAGTCTCAATGCTCCGTGTCGTGTGTAGTCGTGCCCGCAGAGCCAAGAACGACCGACCGGTGTTATGGCGTCCCCTGTCAAAGCAACCGTCAATCTTTTGTCTCGCACTATCCGTCTCTCTCTTATTAGAAAACTTAGAAAGAGACGTATAGTGCGAGAAAAATCGAGAGAGCTCGCGCGCCGTCTTGTGATAGTTGTGATAGCCGTGCAGGGTAAGGTTTGTAGGTATTTGCTCTCTTGTGACAACGATGATGGCGTGACAGTGTCTCTTCTGAATGTCTTCATTGGGAATAGTACATTATTACTTACCTAGGGCGGTAAAACAAAGAATGCCCGAGCCGAAGGCAAGGGCGATAAATATGCGAACTAGGGCTTTCTTTATTACCGCCCGTGGTGAGTACAACATTTGACGTCTCTCCCTGGCCAGGAAATGGGAGTTTAATTGCTACTTTAAGGCCAGCTGTGACGTAAAAAGTAAGAAACCGCACAACGCGAAATCGCAGTTCGGCGATTGAATATATACTTATGACGATCAAGAGCAAATGCCAGCAAAAACATCATGCAAAAACCCCATCATATTTGTCAATGTTGAATCTGAACAGAACCATACAAGATTAAAGTGGGAATGATAAAAAAGGAGGTACGATACGTCTTCGTTTTCCAAGCTCTATAATCTGCATCAACAGTAGCAATTGCCACTGAAGTGTGCACAGAATGATCTGGACAATCAGCGGCACGTCAGAAAATCCAAGAAACAAAAACCAAAGTAGTTACGTTTCCAGGAATCTCTGCTGCTGATCGACACTTACTTGTCTACTTGTCTCGCCTCTTAACTTCTTCTTCTTAATGGTACCCGCATTTCGATTTTCGAGGGTAAATTTTCGATCCACGTTTGATTGATATTTGATGCCACTTATCAATTAATTTTTTTTTTCCTGACCCCTAGTATAATTTGGCCCTAAGATTTGTAACAATTATTGTAATCGGAAGTCAGACATATACTGGACAACCTGTGGTGCTCAGAACTGTTTGTGAATAAGGGCCCCGGTCGTAAACCTGGGCAGGCCCGTGCGAAAATGTTCGTGAAGTTGATTAGGTGCCTACCTATTAATTGCCAGTTTATGAATAAATGTATACCGTCTCGACTCTTTTGTTTGTTTATGATAAGGAAAGTAGGCCTCGGAGATCTCGATAGGCGATTAATATTCGGCACGATATATTGTATGGATGGAGTAAGCAAAGCAAGCCCTTCAACGACAACCTAAATACATATTTGATCGGAAGCAGCCGGAGAAGTTGCGTAGAACTAGAGTTGGTCGAGAGTTAGAACTCTGATAAAGGACTTCTGATGAGCCCGACACATGTCGCCATTAGCAGTATAGTACCAATGACAACCCAACTACAGGTACCTATAGGTGATGGTCAGTAAATTGGTCGCAAGCAGTCAATTAGTTCACAGAGGCCAAGGTCCAGCGGCGGCGGCGGCTCGCGGTAGCACTCGCTATTAACATTCCGATGTCCAGACGGGCCGGCAACCAAGACCTGCTTCTAGATAAGAACACTTTATGTTAAAGCCAGGTGCCTACTAACGTGCTTGTTATGCAAAGAGGCAACTAAATTTGTATTAGTATGTTACCTACAATAATTAACTGCGAAAGTAAATTACCCTATCTCGCTTAGGCACACATTCGTAGGGAATGCTTAATAGTTTTAATCGCACTGCACTGCACGTATGCAGATTAAACGGTAGCCTCGTGCAGGCTTTTTAATTCATGTTTGCTTTCAAAATAACAACATTGCATTTCCGGGCGTGCCATGGTCACAGAGTCACGATATAATTAAAAAAAAACCCATAGTCATACCCTAAAGCGGTAATTTGTAATAGGGTTTAGAATAGGAACGGCCGTGAAAAGAGAACGGCGGGCGGGTTTAGGCGTGCGCCAGGCGGGGGCGGCATTTATCAAGCCGAGGTAACTGTTGCGTTGCGTGTACTTACACCCGGGTTGTACACAGCCGGAGAACAAAGGACTTTCACTTGACCAAGCTTTAATTATATGTTGGTGTGAGAGACCATAAATAATATACCCGTTGATCTAATCAATCACTACACCACTGTAAGATTTTTCATGACAGGTAGGTACAGTCACCAGCATTAATATCTGCCACAACAGGCGGGCAAACATATCTGATAGGTCCTAAACACCCTAGAAATAGTAGTTTTTTTTGTCGCAGATTTATGCCGGTGATTGTACGCTTAAGTTGCAAGTAGTAAGATGGTCGAGATAATCTTTCCAAAATATGTGTACTTATGTATTATTTCATTTATGTAGGTCCTTAATTAGTAATGAAGAGGCGTAATAAGTATACCTACTCTGTGTTGCATAGAACACGAGAAAAGTGTTTGCTAGTGCTAAATATAGGTAGGTGGAGGGTAGAGGCACCTGTCGCGTGCAGTTCTTTCACCCTTCAACACAGGTACAGAAGAGTAGAGGCATTCAGCCAGAGGATACACATTGTTCATTTACCTGGGGAATGCGGGATAAGCACCTCTGCCTTTACCTTAAGTATTTTGGGCCAGTACTAGTAATACTTAAACTATGAGTAAATAACTTGTCTCCTCCGTGTATTGCTTTTTCATAAATACGTATTATGAATTTTGGTGTTTCAGGTAAGTTTGTAGGTATGTTAGATAATATTTAATTATATGTTAATTGGTATTCTACATATACCTTAGGTACTTGTTTTACGTAGGCATAGGTATCTTACTTACGCAAAAACGAGGGGGTTGATATAGGTATATTTTAAACCAGTTGGGTTACTTGGGGTGTCAAACTTTTATAGAATCAAAAGACAATAGAAATCAGACGTCACTGTTCTATTAATAGGCACTTCATCTAGTTATTAGTGGCAAAAAAGCCTTCACATTGAATTCCGGCCGAGCAAGGAAAGGTCTCGCTAAATATGCGCGTCAAAGTAAAGGAATGTATTACGTTGGTTTAATTGGAAAAACGCGATGGGGGTGCGAGGTCAGTTCAGTGGGCTCCCTCCTCCCATAATAGGCAGTTACGATACGATCTCAGGGCGCGCAGTCGAGCTGGGTGCTCGGGCAGCGCCGCCCCACTCGCCCAGCGGTCCGCAAACCGGCGTCCAACGCCGATTGTCACCAAACATTGCCAATATTCGAGTGTTGGCTCCACGTGTGGATGCCGGCGAGCCAGGACCCATGCATCATGGGCTGCACGAGTAGCGCTCCTACTATGCCTCCAGCAAATGCCACAGGTTTGCATTTTTTGAGTATTTTTTTTGTTTGTTTTTGGGGCTGACCTTTAGAAAGATGTTAACCCCTTTCGTTCGAACATAATCTCAGTTACCTTAATATTATAGAATGCAATTATTCGGGTTTAACGTGGTTTAGAACTATATTGTACCTATATACCTGAATAAAAGTTCGTAGATCATCTTCTAAAGGTTCCTCGTTTATTTTGTTTTGGTACCTATTGTCTTGCACGTTTTCGCTCCTGAAATACTAATTGCGGCAGTATTAAGTGAAGTTAGCCTTTTCCGCTACTTTTATTGCTGCCTTTTGTTTTGTAGGTAGGTATTTATATTTAGGTACATACATATTTAATTAGCCACCATAGTTAACTTTTATGAGTTTAACCCATGATTGCATACCTACAGCGTTATCGTTATTCAATTAACTATTTATAAATGAGTGTTTAGAATAGATATACTCATAAAACCCTGACTCGTTCGTCTGTCTGGCTGTTGGTGATAATTTCATAAACATCTGACTGAACCGATTTTCACTAATTTGCAGCTTTATTTCATGAATAATTTGCAAGACTTTACGGACATCGTTATTCAATTAACTATTTAAAAACGAGTAAATGTGTTTAGAATATGGTGAGAATGACTGTCTCAATACATAACTAATCATAAAACCCTTACTCGTTCGTCTGTCTAGCTGTTGGTGATAATTTCATAAACATATAAACCGATTTTCACTAATTTGCAGCTTTATTTCATGAATATTTTGCAAGACTTTACAGACTATTGTGAGGTAATTAAAAAACAACTGAGGCTCAGGATATTGTCAAAAAATTTCAGAAAGGAATATGTCATTTGGGGACGAAGAAGAAAAGCCAATGGAGGAAATAAAGGAAATGGAAAACCAAACACGAGCCATTATTGAAAATAAGGTGCTTCCTATGTGTGATAATTTAGACGAACCAATACTATTATCTCAAACCAACAAATCTACGTTAGAAACTGCAAATCAGCGAATAGATAAAGGTAATTATGCTACAAACCTATCTAACAAGTTGTCACTGTCCACTCGCGAACAAAATAAATAAATATTACGGGACAATCTTACACAAATCAACCTAGGCCCACGGTAAGCTCAGCTAATAATTGCATCACTTAGCAATTTTTCATGTGTACCGCACTATATTTGTCAATTTCTATCCAAATTAGAAAATTATGCTACCAAATGAAAGCTGACAATGCAGCGCAATGGAAAATGTTTCAATGCAATTTCAAGTCCAAAGACTGAAAAAAGCTCGGAACCCTTGAAATAGTTGAAAAATGCTTGAAAAATGTATTAGGTAAAAGCCCACCAGGCACGAAAACCAGCTCCGTCCGTCCGTCGCGTCGTAAGCAAAGCCGCCCCAAAACATAAGGAAACCTCCACCGTAGGCGACTCTTTTGGTGAAGCAGCATTGAGCAAAACATTTGTCTAGTCTTCTGTACTCTTCCTCCTCGGTCGCAGGTATTCAAACACATCTTGTCCGAAAAGTGAACAGGGGTCTATTACTCGATGGTCCAATCCTCGTGATTTTCAGCAAACAACCGTCGAGCTGTATAGTGTTGTGGCAGCAGCTTGGGCCCAGTCGCAGGCCTTTTTGGAGTCGGGTTGGCTTTTGTAAGTCTCCTCCTTAGGGCCGTTACAGACGGAGTGCATTTCGACAGCTTTATCTGACTGCAAATGTGCAGTTTGAATGCAGTTCTTTTGCAGTTGACGTGACTGTAATCGAAACTGCAAACCGACTGCGCAGTCCACTAGCAGCCGGCAGAACTCTGACGTATATGGCAGTTTGAATGCAGTTCTATGGAGTCGTCAGACAGAACTGCACACCGACTGCAAGCGAACTGCGCAGTCAGTTTGCAGTTTTGATGCAGTTGCGTCAACTGCATTCAACCTGCACATTTACAGCCAGAAAGCAGTCAAATTGCAGTTCGTTTGTAACGACCCTTACTGTTCACTCGCTGACAGCTACTCCTCGTACCTCACGGAGGCACTACTGGAGAGCAACACCATTCTGGTGAATATCTCAGAGAGCTGCTGTGATATTGAAGCGTTCTTGGTCTTGAAGTTAATAAGGCTTCAGTCTGCTGAAACCTCTTGTATACTCTGGAAACTGAGACTGGCTTAAATTCAGCTCGGCAGCTATTGAACGTTGGCAACGGTCCTCTTGCAGCAAACCGACTACTACGGTGACTTCAGCTTCAGTGGTGTCCATTTTTACTGGAGTTCAGGTAGGCCCGGGACGAATAGGGACTATATGTATCTGTGTTGTCGCGATCTCGCGGTGGAAGTCCCCGCCGGGAACGCCGAAGTGTAGGTATGCATGCAGTCTGAGTTGGATTGGACGTCGTGAAGCGTTCCATTTTTCGATGGACGCTGTGATTACGCCGTCCGGGTCCGTGAGTGTGTGCCTAGGATACCGAACCGTGCGGCCACCAGTCAGTGAACGCCGAATAACGTCAGAGGGGGGAGGGATGGGAACGTAGTGAACAGCCTTCCCAACTAACGGATTCCTGTGATGGGGAGCGCTGTCATTGTCAAAATAAGGTCTGGCAGCCTGCTTAAAGGAACCATAAAAGGTGCTAATATCCATATCCATAGATGGGCACTATCTACAGGGTGGAAAGTTAAAACGGGGCAGTAAGGGCAGCTACTAGATCCCTTGCCGCCACGCAAAAATGGCATTAGGATTTCATTCCTAACTTTTTAAGTGATGACAATCGACATTCACAGATTTTTGAAAAAAAGTACAGTCAGCAAGTTAGGAATAAAATCCTAATGCCATTTTTGCGTAGCGGCAAGGGATCTAGTAGCTGCCCTTACTGCCCCGTTTTAACTTTCCATCCTGTATACTAACTAAATATCGTGGTACAGGCTGAGGTTAATATAACAACCCCCACTTATACCCCCATTTCATAAGGTTCAAACGGAGCTCAACTCGTGCGCTTGGTTAGCCGAAAACGCCCTCTAACCAGGGAAATGCACATAATCCGAAACATGCCTGGGCCGATTTCCATGTTTGAAGGTATCAATTTTATAAAGCATAGATTTCACCAAATAAACATATAGGCCAGTCCGTAGAGGTTCAAAGCACCCCGGGGTACGTTGCAAGTGGTGGTGTATAAGATTTTTTTTTTAATATTGTTGACATCGATACAACCGATCAAATATCAAAAATGGTTACACGAGATATCTTGGGACAACTTTTGGCAGCCACAAATCCCCGAAATTTCGAGACTTTTTTTGGTTTCTCACTCGTAGCTTCTATACGGTGCATCCTAGCGAAAAGTTACACACTAGGAAATTAAAGAACATGAAATTATGCGTCTATTGAGTACCAATACATACTAATTCGGTTCAGCGACATAGTAGAAAACCATGGTCGAAAATTAGGCTTTCCTTAACTTTGTTAGTTATTTCAAGATAGTGGTTTTTAGGCTTCTGCGTTTCAATTTTGAATTTAACTATAGGTTTTAGCTCCTCAATTGTAGGAATTTACAGAATCGACAGTCATTTCAGCATTAGTATCATCATAACTGGTAATCGAAGAGCTGGCAGTTTTCTCGTGCAACGCATCAGCATTGCAGTTCAACGAAGAAATACTGCCAGCATACTCGGTACAATGCCTAGAGGGCCTTTTTAGGGTTCCGTAGCCAAAATGGCAAAAACGGAACCCTTATAGTTTCGTCATGACTGCCCGTCAATCCGTCTGTCCGTATGTCACAGGCATTGCCTAGAGGGCCTTTTTAGGGTTCCGTAGCCAAAATGGCAAAAACGGAACCCTTATAGTTTCGTCATGACTGCCCGTCAATCCGTCTGTCCGTATGTCACAGGCATTTTACTCGAAAACTATAAGGTGTATTTGAATAAAATTTAGAGGATAGGTGTATTTTATTAGCCGCTACGTAATTCTAAAATGAAATGACAAAAAAAATATTCTTTTAGAGGTGCACTCCATACATATAACTGCAAGTCAAAAAAAATAAAAACATCGTATGTCCACGTGTGGCACATCAATCGATAGGTCTTTTAAAATAAATATAAGGTTTTTCAGCAAGTTTTTCGATTAAGTGAAAATAGTCGGAGATAATCGCCTATTACGTCTGTCAGTAGAGGTTCAAAGCACGGGGTACTTTGCAAAAGGTGGTGTAGAAGATTTTATTTTTTATGTCATGTAATATGGATACCTACAACCGAGCAAATATCAAAAATAGTTACACGAAATACCTCGTGACAACTTTTGGCAGCTACAAATCCTGGAAATTTAGTGACTTTCGGGGCGATTATCTCCGACTATTTACACTTAATCGAAAAACTTGCTGAGAAACCTTATATTTATTTTAAAAGACCTATCGATTGATGTGCAACACGTGGACATACGATGTTTTTCTTTTTTTTGACTTGCAGTTATATGTATGGAGTGCACCTCTAAAAGAATATTTTTTTTGTCATTTCATTTTAGAATTATGTAGCGGCTAATAAAATACACCTATCCTCTAAATTTTATTCAAATACACTTTATAGTTTTCGAGTAAAATGCCTGTGACATACGGACAGACGGGTTGACGCGGGCATTCATGACGAAACTATAAGGATTCCGTTTTTGCCATTTTGGCTACGGAACCCTAAAAAGGCCCTCTAGGCAGTGTACCGAGTATGCTGGCGGTATTTCCTCATTGAACTGCAATGCTGATGCGTTGCACGAGAAAATTGCCAGCTCTTCGATTACCAGTTATGATGATACTAATGCTGAAATTACTGTCGATTCTGTAAATTCCTACAATTGAGGAGCTAAAACCTATAGTTAAATTGAAACGCAGAAGCTTAAAAACGACTATCTTGAAATAACTTACAAACTTGAGGAAAGCCTTGTTTTCGACCATGGTTTTCTACTATGTCGCTGAACAGAGTTAATATGTATTGGTACTCATTAGACGCATAATTTCATGTTCTTTAATTTTTTAGTGTGTAACTTTTCGCTAGGATGCACCGTATAGAATCTACGAGTGAGAAACCAAAAAAAGTCCCAGATTTGTGGCTGCCAAAAGTTGTCCCAAGATATCTCGTGTAACCATTTTTGATATTTGCTCGGTTGTATCGATGTAAACAATATTAAAAAACAAAATCTTCTACACCACCTTTTGCAACAAAGATATACTCTACGGACTGGCCTAATATTTTAAGTAATTAAAATATTTCAGAAAGAATTTCAATTTACAAAGATATTGGGTGCACATGAAAAATAGCAAAGTGTTGCAATTATTTTGCTCGCGAGTACAGAATGAGGTCAAATAAAAGCGTTTGTGGACTTATTTGAATGGAATTTTATATGTAAGGTTTTAAACAAAGTTTTTATTATTTGGAAGCTGGTCATATATATCAAGCTTTTATTGCAAAACACTTGCAACGCAAACCTACCGATAGACTAAGTTTTGCGTTTTTAGGCACAGCACAGAATGAGCATGCTTTATGACCGATATAAATGCAATCATCTTTCGACATATCATCCCATTTATATCGGTCATTAAGCATGCTAATTGAAAATGTATGATTATTACAAATAAAGACATAACATAACATGCCCTTACTAGCAAGTATGTAAGTGCGAGAGTGACTCATGCTTTCATCATCATTGGCCTCTACGTCTTTATCAGACGATTCAAGCAGCGCTTTGCGAATGCATAGTAGAGCACTTTTTTAAATGGCTGTGTAGCCCTATGCGGGAGCGGCATTGTCTTCCGCAAAGGTGGCAGGAAAATTGTGCATTAGGTAATGGCGGGGTGTTTATTTGTCTTCTCCTTCTTTTACCTTCGAGAAGGTCAAACCAGGCCCCGTCATGTTTCTTGCGTCCGTCCGTGAGAGCCCTTCGCCACTTAATCCTATCTTCCGCAATGTGCTCCCAACATTGGTGATTGATACCGAATGCTATCATATCCCGCTTGGCACAATCCTTAAAGCGTAGCAGAGGTCTACCTATACCTCTTTTAGCATTTGCTACGGCGCCAAGCAAGGTACGGCGTGGAAGACGAGTGGGTGGCATACGATGCACATGCCCCAACCATCTCAACCTTCTCTGTTTGAGCAGAGCGGTGAGACTGGGCAGCTGTGAGATTTCCAGCACCCTCTCATTAGTCACTCTGTCCTTCCAGCTGATGCCAAGGATGTTGCGAAGACAGCGCATGTAAAACGTATTAAGCCGGCGTTCTTGTTTTGCATACGATGTCCAGGTTTCTGCTCCGTACAAGAGTATACTCAAGATGCATGTTTGGAACACGATCATCTTAGTTCTTGTTGTGAGATGCCCGTTATTCCATACTCTTATACGGAACTTCCCAAACATTGTCGCCGCTTTGCCGATACGCAAGTTGATCTCTGCGTCTAACGAGAGATTGTTCGACACGGTCGACCCAAGGTAGCAAAACTGCTCGACTACATCTAGGGGTTTGCCATCCAGTATAATCACTGGTGGCTCCGCACACCCCTGCGCTAGAACTACCGTCTTTTTGGCGTTAATGCTCATGGAGAACAGAGTGCAAGCATGTGCAAACTTGTCCATCATCACTTGGAGCTCCTGCGAGGATCCAGCGACGAATGCTGCGTCATCGGCGAAAAGAAGGTTGTCAGCGTATAGATCTTCACGGTTACGTTTGGACTTGAGAAGAGATATGTTAAAAAGCTTCCCATCAGCTCTAGTGTGAAGGTGGATACCCTTCTGGTCGTCGCCGAAAGCGACTTTCAGTAGCAGCGAAAAAAATATGCCAAACAGAGTAGGTGCCAAGACGCAACCTTGCCGGACACCCCTGCGCACTTCGAAAGGATCCGATTGGTCTCCATTAAAAGTGACGGCGCCTTTCATTTCGTCGTGGAAAGATTTCACGAGGCTGAGCAGTTTCGGGGGGCATCCTATACTTGCGAGTGCAGTGTAGAGCCCCTCTCTGCTTACCGTGTCGAAAGCCTTGTTGAGGTCAACGAAAGCGATACACAAAGGTGTTTTTTGCTCACGACACTTCTCCTGCATCTGACGTAAGGTGAAAATCATATCTATTGTAGATCGCTGGGCACGGAAACCGCACTGAGCCTCAGGATATACGCGATCAGCCAGCTGTTGGATTTTGGATAAGATCATCCGTGCGAACAACTTGCCTACGATGCTTAAAAGGGATATCCCGCGGTAGTTGTTGCAATCACCGCGGTCTCCTTTCCCTTTGTATAAGGTGACTATGTTAGCATCACGCATATCCTGAGGCACAAAGCCGTCCTCCCAGCAGTTACGCAGCAGTCCATGCAGAAGAGGCCCTACACACTCAAGCTTAATAATTTCTGCGCAGATGCCATCGCCACCAGGACTTTTACCTCGCTTTAGTTGCTTGATGGCCTTGTGAAAGTCCTCCAATGTTGGTGGTAAGTCTAACTCATCCCAAGTCGATAGTTTCGGCAGGAGCAGTACTGCGTCTGGCTTGATGTCGACTGGGAGTGAGTACAGACCGGTGTAGTGTTCCACCCATCGCTGAAGTTGTCTTTGGCTGTCAATGATGACAGTACCGTCAACCTCCTTTATAGGGGCCGTTTTTTTGGGAATCGGACCGAGAGCTTGTTTGATTCCCATGTACACACCACTAAAATTACCCATATCTGCGCAGGCTTGAATATTACTGCAAAGCTCAGACCAGTACGCGTTAGCGCACTGGCGGGACTTACGCTGTAGGTCTGCCTTTGCTCTAATCAGGTTACTGCGGGTGCTGGTGCTAGGTGACATACGATGGTTTAAAGCAGCCTGGCGTTTGGCGTCTAATAAGGGCTGTAGAATAGCAAGGTTTTCAGCAAACCAGTCCTGTGTTTTGGACTTCTGGTAACCGAAAGCAGTTACCGCTGCTTCAGTGATGAGCTTCTTTGTTCTTGTCCAGTGTTCAGTAGCAGGTAGGAGTGCGTCATTCCATGCTGCAAGCTCCGCTTTTACTAAGCTCCCAAATTTCTGGATCAACTCATCGGATTGGACGTTGTGAACGTTGATTTTCTTTTTCCCGGCGGTTCTGGATGAGTGAATCTTTTTTGGAGAGATAGCAATATGCGCCACAACCAAAGAATGGTCCGTATCACAATCTGCACTCTGAAAGGAACGCGTGTGAAGAACTTCTCGAAGGTCTCTTTTTCTGGATAAGACAAGGTCTAGTTGGTGCCAGTGGCCAGAGCGAGGATGTTTCCATGAGACCTTATGTGCAGATTTACCTCTAAAATAGGTGTTTGTTACGCATAATAAGCGGCTAGAACAAAATTCTAAAAGGCGTTGGCCATTTTCATTCATTTTACCAACACCGTGATTACCGAGACAATCGGGCCAGACAGAGTTCTCCGTACCAACACGGGCATTAAAATCCCCAAGGATATACAAGTGGTCTCCAGGTTTAACTCCGTCTATGACCTCTGCAAGCTGGTTGTAAAACTGGTCTTTAACATCTGCATTGGCCGATAATGTGGGTGCGTATGCGGAAATCAAGGTAACATAGCCGCATTTACTGTTCAGGCGAAGACTCATGATGCGTTCCGAAATGCCTACAGGGTTCTCGATACTAGGCAAAAGGTCATTACGTACTGCAAAGCCTACTCCGTATTCACGCACTGAATCAGAGTTCTTCCCTTTCCAGAAAAATGTGTAATTGGGCTCGCGAATCATCCCTTCATCTGGGAGCCTTGTTTCTTGAAGGGCAGATATACCGATGTTAAGCCTACTGAGTTCTCCGTTTATGATTGCGGTTTTGCGCAGTTCTTGTGCGTCATCTCCTGAACCTCCGCAGTTGACCGGGAGGCCTGTCCTCATGGTTCGGACATTCCATGTTCCTATACGCATGGATAAGCGGTTTTTTGTATTTTTGTGTGTCTCTTTATGCGCAGGTGTAGTTAATGACGGTGCCAGTTGTCTAACTAAGCATTAGTGTTCCCCACACCTCAAAGGAACAAACCAGCGCCGGGACGGATCAGTACCAAATTGGCCGGGGGCTGCCCAGCTTAAGCGGGCGGTAACTGATCGATGGACCTACGATGGGCCCTCCCACTGTCGAGAATGACCCCTGGCGCTCACACTTACGCCCATGTGCGTGACCTTATAACCGGTGACTGCCATTCTCCGTGTTTTTTTCCACATAGCTAGGCTAATGTGGGTGAAGTGTCCTCTCCACAGACGCTGCATCGCCAGGGAAGCTATTATGGAAAAACCTAGGATTGCCCAAGACCTAGGCCACCCTCTCGGTCTCACCGGTGGGATCCACAGGAACGACGAGTCGATACGTGCGGACCGGATTGACTGCAGGAGCCTGACGTTAGGGATTAGGTCCCGCTTACGCCTAACGGTGACCCCGTACCGAAAGAAGGGATAAAGGAGGAGGAAATAAAGGATAGGATTTGTGGACATGAATGGGAGTAAGGTAGTAGGATGATTATTGCTTAGGAAGGATGGGGAAAAGCAATAACAGCTCGGGGAGCCGGGGTCGCGTACCCGTGTACCGTTGAACTTTCACCGGACAGGTGACAATCAACGGTACTCCCTGACATGCTTTAAGCCCGTATTAAGCCATAATTCTTACTCTTACTATTTAAGCTGGTGTTGACATCATTTTCTTTAACTTTATTGAAGATTTAATATTAATTTTCATTGAACAGAACATAATAGGAGAAACTAATATAATGAAGTATTTCCTATAGTCGTGTAAAGGCTTCATATGTCGTGGATTGTACCAGAATACGGAACCCTTCTATTTATTTGGTATTAACATTGCTATTTAAAGTGACGATGAGAGCTAATTGGTGCCAACAAGAGTCTATATCGTTTACTACCAGTAGGTAAGCCATAAGCACGAAATCAGCCGATCGTAGAAACTTGGCCGCGACTTGTTAAAATATTACAAGCATTTAATGTTGCAGCGGGCACGAACGGCGATCTTTCGCGATAGCTCTCCGTTAAGCATTAGGTCGCATTATTAGGTAATGAGTGTATTTGGCAATATTGGCACGCCGCCTGCTTTGTACTTACTTCCTACATTTCTTGCTAATGCATTATGATACTAAACAGTATCTATTAATTAACCAGTCATAACATGGGCATGCACTGGAAGGTTCAATTTGGAACTGCAGTTAGTCTGATATGAGTCTCATTATCGGTCACCGTGTGAACAAAACGGATAAGTTCTTCAAACTTGTAGTGCATATATCTCGACTTGAATATTTTACGACCTCGTTAACCTAACTACGTCTAGCCTTCGCACTTGTTTTATTTCATTAATTTTATTTCGGTATGACGTGACGGTATATTTTTAAACTTCGCCACCGTAAACATAGTAGAGAAAGTGCTGAACAATTATATGCAAATTTGCCTCACGCTTGCGAGGCTTGTAGACTTATGGTGTCTGTTTTTACCTCTACTCTACCGTTTTTTTCCCTTTCAGATGTACAGACGGATAATTTTAGGATAGATAATGAAAACGCATGGAATGAAAGTTTTAGAATTGTGCAAGAAGATAAAGAAGAAAGAAATAGTCCTAAACTGGAGGAGGTTGTGGAGCAAGTGGTGGAAATGTTGAATTCAGATAGTAAGGCCTGTGCCGTAAAGTATTTTTACAAATATTTTTGGTGATATTTCATTTATTTTCCTTAGATTTTAGGTGTATATACAACAAAATAATTTGTTACACTTTAAAGATGAAGTAATCAACATCAATTACCAATTTTCTTTAAAATTTAAAGAAGGAGCGATTGTTTCCCTTCAAGGCTCACTTTAAATTTTGCGAAGCACTGAGTTGAGCTTGAACTGCACGCCAGGGCTATATTTTTTATTTCAAATGACCATTGATGGTGGTGAAATAAGAATCAGTAATTCTTCATCATGTTGGTATCTAAAATTCACCATCCAGGCCCCGTAGCATGGATGGCCTTGTCACGCGATAAGTGATAGGATAGAGCTGCCGTCCCTGGCTGACACCGTTCGATAGGATGAGACGACGCGCTTATCCTATCATTTATCGCGTGATAACGCCATCCATGCTACGGGGCCTGTTCAAGATTAATGCAGTTACGAGGATTTGCGTACATTGATGCCCTCAGTTTTTCTGAGAATTTTAGTTTGTATGAAAACATGGATTACCTACTTTCAACTTCAACTGATTTTGAGATAAGAATATTTTTTCGATCACTATCTAGATTTTAGGCTTATAGAATTGCTAATGTAATAGGTACGTCCCGATTCTTGTTGTGATACATTTCATTGTTTTTTTTTGTAATACAATACACCTGTTTCAGACAAAGCGAAATCTTCGCAAAAAAAAAATTCTGTTTCTGCTTGCAAACGGGTCTATTGTACACAGATATGAATAAAACTCTTTTTTTTTACATCAAACGTCAGCTAAAGCTTGCCTTCGTAACATATTACCCAGCAATCATGTGTAGTTCAATCACAGTTTTCTTTTATTTATATGTGTATATGTAAAAATACTTTTCGGTACAGGCCTTAATACTGAGGGTGGAAAGAACACTCCTGAGGAGTCGGTTGAGGCTGCCCCTGCTGAGGCTGCAGAGAGCAGCGAAGCGGTTGAGGGGGCGGAGACCGAAGCGAAACTACAAGAAAAGTAAGTGTTCATCCCCGTTCTACTAAGGGCCATCATCGATACAGTCGTGATTCAGCATCTTATTCACCCTTCTCTTAACCGCTGGTCCCGAAACAGCTGCATGTTTGCATTGATGCCATTCAGCAGCGATAGCGAATATGCAAAACGCGCACTTAAATAAAAAGTCGTTGAGTCCAATCGAAAATTACCCCTAATCATCATCATATCAGCCGAAAGACGTCCACTGCTGGACATAGGCCTCCCCCAAAGAGTGCCAAAATGACCGGTCCTGCGCCACCCGCATCCAGCGGAGTCCTTACCAGGTCATCAATCCACCTTGTGGGGGGGCGGGGGGGCTAACCATGCCGCACCTTCCGGTACGTGGCCGCCACTCGAGAACCTTTCCGCCCCAACGGCCATCGGTTCTACGTGCAATGTGCTCCGCCGCCCACCCCTAAATCCCCTAATACCTACTAGTAAAAGTAGCTCAAGCAATCTTTTGACTAACATTTCGTCAACCTAGCTAGTTCCGCTGCTGGCTGTACGTATACATTTAGTGATATATGATGTAGGTAGTTTCCTGTAAATAGAAGTTTTTTTTTTTTTTTAAGTGGAACATAAGTTAACAAGCTTAATAAGTTTTAATTCGACCAAACGAGAACTTTATTCCAAGAATAATCAGTTCATACAAGTTGGTCGAATCTTGCCAAAATAAGTAAGCCGTTAAACAGCACTAAGTGTACCTTGTTCCAGTTATGAGCATTTGGAGGAAATGGTGAGCCCCAGCCAGTCGGAAAGCAGTCGCGCGACGCGCTGGGAGGCGCTAGCCGACATCGCGGCCGAGCTCCCGCCCTCGCTCGCCGTCGACCCGCTCACCGGACAAATCTACTCCCTGTCCAAGTGAACCCTGGTATACTTACCCGCATCTCACCGCAAGCGGACCCGTATTTCTCTAAGGCACGGTGGTTAAGAGTCTCTGGGTCATGTCATACTAGTGGTGGGTTGTGAGGATAGTCGAAAGGTTATCAATGACATAGCAGCCGTCATGGGTTCATCCTTCTTCCTCTAATACAGCCGTCAAATCGCCAAAAAGACACGACGAAAAGATCGTAAATGGAGATATCTCAATTTGTAAATGTAAATTGTGAGTTGATCTTTCGAGAAAGAATTACGGTTATAATGGATATGCTGTTAAGATAAGCTAGCCACTAAATTAACATAACGTCTTTTAAATAAATTCTCGTTCTGTTTTCGTTTGTTTTAATCTAACTACCTATGTATTGTATACACTTAGTGCCGCAGGGTTCATGTTTACTCCACAAATGGAAGAACTTTGAATTGCTTAACAACTTATAATAAGCATGTATAGTAATAAATTCTGCATCAGAAAAATGTTCCTTATAGGCAGAAAGTTGGAAATTCAATAAAATCCAGTGGAATTAAATAATAGAATATGAATTCAAGTAATATATATTTTAATACCAAATATAGTATAATAAAATCTTATAATGATGCATTCATTATAGTTAATTTATATCATTATATTATCGCAGAATAGGCAGTTAACACACGGCAACTCCTCCGAGCGGTACATGTATCTAACACACTGTAGGTCATTCTATAAGTATTGACAAACAACACCCATCCTCCCACTGAACAATTGCTACTGCAAGCACAAGGTGCCGTGTGTTAAGTTGTTAACCCCGCTAAAGCTACAGACTGCTTTTGATCCTTATCATAGCAAGTCCATTATCATTGGTGGTTCCACCAAACACAATAGCACACAGGGTGGCATGTGGCAAACTGCTCCATACAGTCTTAATCCAGTTATCTATTTGCTCCATTTGTTTACTCTCATTTTCACTATCTATATCTAGTTTTAAATGTGCCATAGAGAAATTATACTCTGTTACAGCTTCAGTTAAAGTTGAGATTACCTCATCAACTCCATCAACTGTCTTCAGTTTAACTCTCTTAGGTTTGACCTTTTTAAGTTGAGAACTGAAGCTATCCTTTGCTTGGGTCAGGTATGTGTGATAATCACCCGTTATATTGTCACAACCAACAACTAAAGATGTTTTCTTTTGCTCTATCATGTGGTTGAATATTGATAAAGCATATTCTTTTATTGTTGCCAATTTAACATTCTCTTTGTATTTTTCCCTGTTAGTGTGCACAGCATCTCCAAATTCAATATTTTTACTAAGTTTCAGCTGTACCAGTTTGAGTGAAGCTAGTGAATCCTCCACAGAACAATGGCCACTTTTACCTGTCTGGATATCCTGTTTTAAAAACTCTTTAGCTAATACTTTGAGCTTAGGCTTCCGAGTTCTTTCACCAGTAAAGTTATAGATCAAGCTTGTATCTATCACATATGGATGCATCATTTTCAAAGCATGTAAATCTATGTTTAAGGATTGCCCCACTAATATTGCATCAGCTGGTAATAGTTCTCTAATATCCTTTTGAACATCTTCTAGTCTCTTAGTCACATCACTTATTAGGCTTTGAGTTATACCTGAAAATCTTGTTAAATAATCAGTTATATCATTGTATGGCTTTACAAGGGAGTCATAGACCATATTGTGTTTTTCATCTACTATGGATACTCGAGTTAGTTCAGAGCCTGCATTGGTCATACACATTTCACAATCCACACCAAATATGGGAGATTTGTCAGAAACTGGTATATACTGATCTTTAGTCATGACATAATCTGAATAAGCACTCTCCAGCTTGCCTTTTAAAGGCACCGGATAAGACTCCTCAATCAGCTGCCATGCTGAAAGCATTAACTGTGTTCTTGGGAATTTATCTTCATGAGTAATTTCAGGTGGTTTGTTTTCCGCTTCTGCTACGGGGAAGACTGCTCTCATCATAATCATCAAATCCTTCCTTGCCTCAAGTGCCAAATTCATACTTCCATATTTCTGTATCAAATTTTCTTTTTCATTTTCTGATAAAGGAACTAATGCTAGTTCTTGCACCAAAGAGCCTCCATAAACAGATGGAGTTAAGACTTCTACAAAATCTTCAAAGATCTTTTTAGTGTTGGGCAATTTCTCCTGCAATTTATCCCAATGTTTTATAGAAATGCCCTCTAGAACGAGACAAGTAGTCTGTTTGATGTGTGAACATTTGTCGAGCACATACCATCGTGGAGGCTGCACCAAGTTCAGGTTCCCCAACAAAGAGTGCAGTAACACGTACTGAATGTCGGTGAGAGTCAGCGGAACTCGTTCGTTGCTGGGAGTAGACAAGGAAGAGGTCTCACCTGTGGCTTTTAGTCGAAACTTGGGGATGGGCTTTGGACGGACTCGTTTATTCTCATTCACGTCTATGCTGGACTTGGAGATCCCATTTTGAGATTCTTTTGCTAAATCTGGCTCTGAAAGTTAAACATATTGTAACTATTTAAAATATTCTGATTAGTAAAAGTTTATTTACAATTTATTGCAGACTAACTTTTGGTTACTTACGTTGGTTAGAAGGCGCGCGTTTACGACGCTTTTTGGGTGTTGGTGAGTCATCCATGTCTATTAAGGCTTCAATTAAATCCAAGCAAGAATATGGATTTGCAATCCTGTGGCCTGTTTCATACAAAATGTATTTAAACTTGCAAATCCACAGCACGCGTTCGCTCGGCTCGGTATCTCATGCTGTCAAGTGTCAACGTCACTGTCAAACTTGTACCACAGACTACTTAATATCCATTAAGGGCTCTGCAGATGTGTTGAATGATTGTACTAACGATTCAGGCCTAGCGCAGATTTTGAAATGATTAATCTGGCCTCCATTTGTGTCAGTAGTAGAGTAGCAGAAAACACATACTCACTTCTTCGGGGTAGTACAGTCAAGGGCACCAATATGTATTCACTCAAAGTGTCATAAATATGTATACTAAAACCTTATTGTTGCAGAAATAAGGTCTGTGTAGGTACATATTTTTGAGACTTTGTGGTGTATACATAATGGGGCCCTTGACTAAAGTGCTAGCTTAAGAGTTAGTATGAGTCTCACAGCTACTGATTTATACTGACCTTTTGTCATGACATAATCTGAATAACTAACTAGTACTATACTGTAACAACATGATTGCAATAAATACTTGATAGTTCCACGGGTGGTTGGTCAGATATGACCTCAGATCTCTTGTTCTAGTAACAGATATCTACATCTAAGTTCGTGTTAGAGATACACTAAAATCGCTTGTTTCACTTGTGTATGCTCTAGTATAAATCAGGACAGGGCGGGAGCATGCAGAGACAGGACTGAAGACGATTTTTAGTCCCAGATCTTATACGTTACATCAACACTTCTTTTGCGTCTAAAATCGATATAAATTTTTCGTCAGTTGTCAAGTTTCTCCAAAATAAAAGGTTAGAAACAATGTATACCTACGTCAAATCCTCCAACTTTACCCCTCCGTCCAATCTTTGCCCAGGAAGGAAATATAACTAAGAATACATTTATCTGAGAAAATGTATAGTGTATAAATAAATTAATTTATTTATTAATGGACCAACTGGGATCATTGTTGTTAGTAGGTACTTAAGCTAATATTAGTAATGATTATAAAAATTCAATAACACAGTAATACATACACATATTATTCTGGTAGTGGCTTTCATTCTATACACTTCTCTACATATTCTATACTTTCATTATATACACATAACATTCAATTAAAGAAATTGTAAAAAATTAAGTCATTATTATTATTATTGTCAGCTATCATAGGTATATATATTTAAGAAACTAATTCATATTCATAATTTATAGTTAAGATGTCTAATTTTTAATTTAATTCAATGTCATGGTGGTTCAATTATTATAATTAACATTTGTGTTTGTGTGAATCATGCAGCAGTGGTTTAGGTACACACAGTCCATCCGCTCAGCGATCATTTTCAGGATGCTGTTGGCTCGTTTAATAGTATATGATGTAATAACGTAAGTGCTGGAAAATCCCACCGAAGAGTAGGTACTTTATTTAGAACTTAATACCAACAGTCGCTACCGTAATAGTCATAATACTCTTTGAATAACTGTTTCATGTTCGTAATTGACTGTGATTCCTCGAATAATAGTAGTTTATGTGACTGTACATAATGAAGGGCAACAAACAGGAGTGTGGGTTTATGAAACGAGCCGAAGGCGAGTTTCATAATAACATCACACGAGTGTTTTAACCCTTAGTGTCCAGCCGGCTAGACAAACTCTTTGACCGTCTTTTTGTATTTTTTTTCTGACCAGGATCGTTGGGACTGTCCTGCGTCACCGAGGCTTGAACTATGGACCTTCGTTCGTTTTTGTCAAATTAAGGGTTAATGCCTAATTATGTACAGTTACATACACTATTTTATCTATCCACATATCATAAGCCTCCATGAGGCATTCAGGAGCCGCATATTATGACCGGCATCGCGGCGTCGTTTTCTGGCAGCTGTCATAGTTTTTTTTAATTCAATGACAAACTAGAGTCGGATCCAACTATCATATCGTTCGATATCTTACTTACGTGCGACATTTGGTCAAATTTGTATGCAAATTGACAATTCATTTCGAACTACGTCATCTCGACTGATATTAGAATAGAGGTTAAATTAAATTTCTTTTCAACACACCTGCTCGTAAAGTAGGTCTTATTACAGCGTATTTACACTGATAATGCAGAATATTACCCATGCCGTGCCTTTTACATTACATTATCGCACTAGTGCCTTTTCATTACATATCTTTTTAAATATTAGCAAAATAATGCAGAATATTACCCATGCCGTGACTTTTACATTACATTATCGCACTAGTGCCTTTTCATTACATATCTTTTAACATTTTCATTTTTTATTTTATTTTTTTTTTCCTCGCAAATGTGTTGAAAACGTCGTATGAAACACGTGAGCATTGGTCATTACACTTCTCGTCTCCATTAAGCCTTCGCCTTCGGCTCAGGCTTAAAAACCGACTCGAGTGTGATGACCAACTTAGCACACTTGTATCATAATGTACTATTGTTTTTCAGTGACGTACGAAATTTAAATGAAATAATATTATCGAAATTGATGTTATTATTTAGCAATAATAACATTTTCACAGATAAGAAGTTTGTTCTAACAGTTTATTTTTATGGTGGTCGTCATAATGTGCGGTTCTTGAACGCATAATGGAGGGTTTATGATATTTGGATACATAAAATATACTAGAACTCAGAAATTGCCTTTATTATTTTTAATCTATTCGTTAGACAGGAGTTGGCATATTATATATCAATATGTATGCATGGACAGGTAAAGTGTATATGTGCGTGAGTATTTCCGTTCACGTACACATGCGTACACTCGACGTACACATATGAACTTACTAAAGCTAACTCTTGGGCTGTTGAACAGACGAAATACTAGATGACGCGCGGCATGCAAAACGTTGAGTGACGTCTCTATCTCTATATTATTCATAATACTCTTTGTTGACGATCTCAGACAGGTTTGAATTTTTCTGTTTTACTAACTCATTATGTATGTATAGTATAAAAACCACCAAAATTATTCCTAATGTGTTATTTATGTAAGCAAAAAGAGGGAAGTACTGAATGTGTCAATTGTTACACCTTTTTAATTCCCCTGATGACGCTAGCATAGCATTTGCATTTTAAGTAATTTGAGAAAAAAAACATACAAGTAATGGTAATCCTTGAACTTTATTTTGTACTAACTTCACATAACTCAAAGATACCTAATTACAAGTACATACTCATAGATATAATATAATAAACTATATTTGGTAAACTTTGTTCAAGATCGTACTGATTTGCTTAGCCCAATTAGATGTCGATTCCGGATTAAAGATACATTTGGTTACGTGTAATAATTTCATTTTAGGTAAATTTTATTTCATAGCGATAAAAATAATTAACTGTACGAAGCCAATGCTTCTAAAGAGTTTATTAATTTGTTTATTTAGCAGGTATCGTCCTTTCAATGAATGACCGCATGTCTTTAAGCTCGGGCTCGGAAGAGGAGTGGGTTAGTCCCTGATATGTGGTGAACTCGATGTTTTTCATGAAGGTCTTGAGGAAGGAAGCCGTCATCTGGCCCCACTTGAATGGGACTACTGGGTCGCAGTCTCCGTGAGCTTGAAATATCTGAAACAAAGATAAGGATGCATTAAACTTTTACTCTAGGGTCTCTAGGGCCTTAAGGCGACGTAGGCTCAGAAAACGATTTTTTAAAAGTCGTAGCGCTTGTTTGGATCATAATACGGTTGCCCTAAATTTAATAAGCAATCTTGAGGACTTTTTCGAGGGACTATCTATAGCTATTCGAATTCTGAGTATTTGACTTTCGCTCGATAGAAAAAAATCACGATCTAAAAAACACTTATGCACAAGGGTCAATCAACTATTTCTTGTTGCTCGTTGCCATGGTTACGTCTCCTGGGTCACTCTTTAAACTATTATTTTATGGGGTTTACATCCACTAAACACGTGTTTTTGTCATATTGGTAAACCCATTCCATGGTGGCGCATCTCCTTAGCATGATAGGAGTCCAGTTTATAGTATTTTTTCTAAGAAAGTCCGTTACTGTTGTCTCTTGGCTTACCGGGACAGAATAACAACAAGAAAAGTTGATTGACCCACAAAAGCTAAACATTTAAATTGGTCTAAAAATCGGCAATATCATGTTTGAGGGAACTTAGCGATTACTTTTTTGTTTATTTAAAAGCACCAAAAATTAAAATTAAAAAACCTGATATCCGCGCTTCCGAATACGCTCTTCCATCTCGCTCACGCGTATTGCTCAGTGAGAGGGAGAGGAGACCGTGAGCCTACGTCGCCTTAAGGAAAGAAATGGACGTGATAGTCTGGTACTTTTGTAACGGATGCTAAATAGTCAACAGGCGTAACATGGTTGCCATTTAACACTTATCGACAGCGATAAGTAATAAAATTGCAACCATCTTGGCCAGCAGAATAACGTTTGTCTTAACTCAGGGTTACGTTTAGGTACACTTTTGGAGTTCTTTGTGATACATTATATTAGTTATGTGGATGCCTGGATTCTAGTAAACCAGGCATGGCAAAACTTAACGTTTAGGTTTTGCCATTGCACATAAGAGAAGCAACACTCTTCGGGAATGCCTTTTTTAGGGTTCCGTATCCAAAAGGGTAAAACCCTATTACTAAAGCTCCGCTGTCCGTCTGTCTATCTGTCTATCCGTCTGTCACCAGGCTGAATCTCATTCTATTTTCCACCCGGCTATATATAAATAAATATAAAATAAATAACTGTACTCACCACGGGCGGTAATAAAGAAAGCCTCAGAGCGCATATTTATCGCCCTTGCCTTCGGCTCGGGCGTCAAATACCTGCGATCTGAGACATTCTTTGTTTAACCGCCCTAGGTAAGTAATGTACTATTACGAGTACAATGCACTTGCTCTGAATGTGCCCCTTTATATGGTACAACATTTCCACGGGAAGTGGCCCATGCCAGCATGTTGCAGCACGGCGTCGCGGAAGGTGACCAGCCCGTTCGGGAATGGATTTCAGGCCAATATTCCCGCATACTGTATGATAATGAGATTTCGTGACAATTAAAACTTCAAAGTATTTATTTGTCATAACACAGGTCACCAAATTTCACCTTTTATGCATATTTTTTTTATTTCCTCGCATGATGCATTGTAAAATGTTGTATGATACACGTGCGGATAGGTAACTCCCAACAAGTGGCGATGACCAAAAACACGATCGTCAGGGAGTGTTTTTGGTCATCGCCACTCGTTGGGAATTGGGCGTTTTCAAGAAAAGTTGTTCAATTTCGTATGATTTCATATCTGGTAAAAAATCGTTTTATTCTACTCAGAATTTGAAGCCCTTTCGATTTTAATAAGTGAAAAAAAATGTGTCCCGCGTTTTTCATACATTTTTTTGTTCGCTACCGTGTCCTACAAACTTCTATGAAGACGGTAACGCAACGGAACGAAAAAACTTAGGACGCTTTTTTTCTGCTACTAAAATCGAAAGGGCTTCAAATTTTGAGTAGAATAAAACGATTTCTATCCAGATATAAAATCATTCGAAATTTAACAACTTTTCTTGAAAACGCCCAATTACCTACTTTCCGCACTTGTATCATAAATAACTATTATTTCATTTGTGGTTTAGAACTTGCTATGGGCACCATCCGTCTCTAGTATTATACCAGCTTGATGGTATAGTCACCGGCATCAATATATGATGAATCAAAGGCCGCAAAAATATCTGCCACGCTCTTACGGCGAGTTGTCATCAGATATTTTTGCGGCCTTTTTTCCATCATATATTTATATCGGTGACTGTACCATAATATTAAATAATCATCTGAATACAAACAGTAACCTAAATTATTTGAACTCTATTAGACTTCAGCAAGTTATTCTTCAACTGGCAAGATTTGACCTAAAAATGTTTGCATGTACCTATGTAAATTTAATACATACATACTTAACACATTACGAGTTAATTAAAAGCTAGTAAAAATAAATAAGTCGGTGGGAATAGAGTTCTATCCGTAGAATTCTATTCCCACTGACTTAACCCAATTAGCATGAGTCGTCAAACAGCAATTAACTCAGTGTCAGTTTTGAGACGACAATTAAGTATTATATTTTGCTGCCACACGAAATTGATATTTAATGATTGAATGAATGGCTAACAAAGCAAATAATGCTAATAACAATAGTAGATTGTATTACTAGGGAGCAAAATTATATATTGTAAGTAGTGAAGGATTCAACCAACGTCGCCCGAGATATAAATAATTTTGCGCCTGCATAATAATACACTCTTCTTTTCACTCCTTCCATGATAATTAAAAACACGATAATTTTTACCTAGGAACAAAGTTTAATATAAGTAGGTGTTTCAAAAGAATATGGCTTTGTTATTGACGTTTTTTTGACGTTTGTAGCTTCAATTTAAAAAAAAATCCGGTGTTAGCGTATAATTTTCAGTTAAACTGGATGAATTCATCATCTTAAATTGAAAATATTAGTATAGGAAATGCTTTTACGTGCTAGTCATTAGTCACGACGGTTTTTTTTAATAAAAAAATACGGACTTCTTGTTACGGCTTTTTGTTCCATGGTCTTAAACTTTTTCGACCGCTTTAGCCTAGTTGGTAGTGATCCTGCCTACGAAGCAAGAGGTCCTGGGTTCGAATCCCGGTAAGGGATTTGTGTGATAAGCACGAATATTTGTTCCTGAGTCATGGATGTTTTCTATGTATTTTAAGTATTTATTTCTCTATATACGTATGTTTATCTTCGTCTAGTACCCATAGTACAAGCTTTGCTTAGTTTGGGACTAGGTCGATTTGAATGTCCGCAAATATTTATTTATTTATTTATTTATTTATTTATACTTAATATATTTATTAGTAATCATATTATACCTATCAAATAAACATTGTTTGAAATAACATGTAGCTCTGCTATTAGAAAGTAGTAGGTATCTATAAATCCATATTTTTATTAATAAGCATATTAATATTCAAAAGCGTTCAAGGAAAACAATATAAGAGACACTAAACGCTCCAAGGACAAAACAGCTCGGTATTTAAAAAACACTCAATAAAAGTGTCCCCTTAAACACGCTACTGAAATAACATATTGTCTCTCGCTCAGGCCCACAGATTTTTTAAAATATTTTTTTTTTCATCACACTTGCTCGTATAGGGTGTATTATAGGCAAGTTTATAGAGCAGCTATACCCGATTTACCTCCCGCGGGAGTTATGGATTTAAAACTCCCTAGGGAGTTATGAGCTTGTGTGTGATCTGATTGGTTAAAAACAAATCAAACAAATTGGTTGGCAAATCTAGTTGGCCGGGCGTCACAAGAATTCTTCTCTGTGATTGGTTGAAAAAAATCTAGCAGGCCATGAGGCGCCACGCCCCCTCGCCCTCCTCAAATCTGTAAGTGAAGTTGTCAATTTCGTAAATTTTTGGTTGTATGAAACTTAGATTTTTCTGTCTTTTGTAGGTATTTATTTCCTCGCAAATGTGATGAAAAACATTGTGTGTATCACGGGCAGTAAGGGGATTAATGCACAATGTACTATAATGCTTTCTTCTCTATGTGGTCTATGACTAGCGTGCAGGGAGCAAAATTGAATTTTGCTCCCTAGGGCAAAAAAGATAAATTGAAAAAAAATATGCATAGGGATCAAAAACAAGTTTTGCTCCCTATACACGGGCTAGAAAAGACTGTTTTGCGAATAGAAGGAGTGAAAAATGATCGAGACTTGTTTAAACAGCTTTGAGAGCATTTTTAGGAAAGTTTGTACCTAGTTAGCAGGTCAATTAAGTCAATATTTTATTTTTCAACCGGCAAAAAAACGGAGGAGGTTCTCAAGTCGACGCGTATATATATATATTTTTTTTAATGTATGACCACGCATAACTTTTTATAGAGTAGTTCGATTTTGGTAATTATTTTTTTATTGGAAAGGGTATACCCCGAAGTTTAAAAAACTAACCCTAAGGGTAGGAAAATAGGGGTTGATTGATTTTTCGTCGGTTAAAACTATGTTTTCAAAGTAAATTATTTAGCCATGGCTTGATATTCTATGGAATTAAGAAAGTTTATACATCCTTATGGATAACAGAATCTTCATTACCAAATATAGCAATTAAGTTCATATAAAATTATTAAAAAAGCTATCTTAATTGAAACTAAACTGTCATTTAAACTTTTCTAGAAATGCTCTTTAAATATTTTAAGTTTTATGTAAAATAAAACATTTGCATAATAAATAATTCAATAACCCAGGTCCCAGTTGATTAACCTGGTCTTCCTGTCGGAGCATTTGAATGCATAAATTAGCCTTTCCAAACGGACAATAATGGACTCAATACCTACCTATACCTATAATGACTGCGACCGGTAAGCCTAACAACGCTTACAGTCCCCCGCGGCTATGAAGTCAATCCTGACACATTGCGCAACTATGAAGTTTCTGAATAATGACAATGTCAACCATAGGAAAAAATTACATATTCAACCCTAGCCTAGAGGCATGTCTCAGGATTGACTTCATAGCCGCGGGGGACTATAGGTACCTACGTAACGCTTTCGATCCAAGTTACGGGCATTCTCATTCTCACGACTCAGGACTTGGATTTGTCTCTCGCTGCCAACACAGCGAATCCTCAAATCACTAACGGGTCGGTTACTCGACATCGAATTGGTGACTCCTCTGCACGGCTATCACAGGACGGCCCGCGAGCTGTTTCGCGGCGACATAGACATCCGTCTCTGTCTAAGCGTTCTAATTAGAAAGATACGGATATCTTGCCGCGACACAGCTTGCTGTGATAGGCGTGCTGGAGTCACCGAGCGTCTATAGGCTACGGTATCCGCCTACTAACAGTCAGGCCAGGCCGTAAGTGTGTTTGCCATCGTTATGGTATAAAACAATATTGTGTGACTGTGTTGTCTCAATGCGCTATACGGATATATTTCTGCGCAATAGCAGACAGGATATCATATGTGCCCAAATTACAAAAAAAAATAAAGGTACCTATATATTTCGATTGAGAAATATAAAGGTTCCGCTACCGAAACCGCTATTTGACAACCGATATGACGTCATACCGTTAAAATAGAATACCGGTATTTTTCGGTTATGCAGTCCCTGATAAGTACATTTTGTATGACGATGGCGGTACGAAGTTCGCGGGGTCAGCTAGTTTTTATATTATTACATTGAGCACATTATCTGAATTTACATTTCTTTATATTATAAATGCATAAAGGCCAATACTTCAACCTCAGCTTGTGGGTAATAATCGGTAAGAAGATTTACGAACACGAAAATGACACAACATTCATGTCAGTCAATCAATTAACTGTCAGAACACTGTATAACCCGCAAGAGATAACTTGACACCTCGCTTGTATGACGTTAGTACGCGCTCGATTTTCAAGTAAACTCTTGCGGTATATAAAAGTAACCCAACTGCTGTAGAATGGAGCGTTTTCTTATTTCTGGTTAGTTTCAGGGTTGATATTAGGGTTTCATTCTTTAGCATGTTACCACAAACTACTTAAATTGACAATGTATAAAACTATGCTATACAAGTATACATAAATAATTATGGTATTTTTTTTAATAAGCACTAGCATCTAAACTAAACTCTGGGGGAGGCCTATGCCAAAGGTTACCAGACAATGTCTGAGGAAAATGGCTGTCAGCAATCTTAACTAAAAATGAAAAAATGTATTGGTTCATACTGGATTCAAAATTGCAATCTTTATGCAGACTGGGCCAATTACACGTAACCAACAGATTATTCAGCAAATCACTTTGAAAGACCCCATGCACCACTTGCAAAAGAGCACTGCACAACCCCAGAGTTCCCAAACCATAGTTTGAAATGAGATTAAAGTATTCAGTGTTCATACCGGCAAATCTAAAGGAGCTTTCACTGCATCAGGGAAGTGAGCATGTCTTGGAAGCCAGCAAGACAGGGAGATCACTCCAGCCAGCGGTTCATGGTATGTCAGAGCAGAATGCAGAGCCAAAGCACCGCCTTGAGAGAAGCCACCAAGTAGCACGCGATTCGCTGGAATACCAGCCTGCAAGAGAGAGAGAAAGTTAGTTGAGAGTTATCATAAAAAGCTGTGGAGGTAAATGGGAGGGCTTTAACCTAAAGAGGGTGGATCTACTTTTTTGTGTCCTCCCCATTTCTACTATTTGCTGTTTAAAAGGAGATTACCAAAAAAACTATGTCTGCAGTTGTTAATTTGTTGTTGCATTTCTTACTCAATTAATTATTATAGGGTGAAACTACATGACAACTGTATTATAAAAAAAAAAAACAATTTTTCCTCAATTTCACCGGTTGCCCAGCAGACGTAAAATGTCCCCTGATTTGTATGAAAGTAGTGGTTTGTCTCCTGGACAACCATGTTTTCTGCTCGAATAAGTTTTTTGGGAGATACAACATATAATATGTTAAATGGGTCAATCAACTATTTCTTGTTGCTCATTGTCATGGTTACGTCTCCTGGGTCACTCTTTAAAACTTTGATTTTATGGGGTTTAAATCCACTAAACACATGTTTTTGTTATATTGGTAAACCCATTCCATGGTGGGACATCTCCTTAGCATGATAGGAGTCCAGTTTATAGTATTTTTTCTAAGAAAGTCTGTTACTGTTGTCTCTTGGCTTACCGGGACAGAATAACAACAAGAAAAAGTTGATTGACCCAAATAGACTGTTTATCTGGCTATAAGAACTTATAGATTTTATCAAATACAAGATAAAGTTAATTGACCCATATAATTATGTAAAAATAAGTTTTTTTAATATTTGACATATTATGTATTAAATTTTTTTATCTTCTTATTCAAATTCAACCATATCATACAGATTTTAGGATATTGTTGTAAGTGTGAATGAATAACCAGTAAAATCAAAAATCAACATAAAACCAAGCATATTACAGTAAACAAGGTTGTATTTAAAATGTACTGTGAAAATTTATAGAAGAAATAGTACAGATTCTTTTTTCATTTGAATCAATATGATTGTCTTGTGTAGGCATGTTTGTAAATGAGAATCCATGTGACTTTTATAAAATAAATAATAATATTGGGGGACAATCTTACACAAGCCGACCTAGTCCCAAACTAAGCAAAGCTTGTACTATGGGTACTAGACGATGATATACATACTTATATAGATAAATAAATACTTAAATACATAGAAAACATCCCTGACTCAGGAACAAATATTCGTGCTAATCACACAAATAAATGCCCTTACCGGAATTTGAACCCGGGACCTCCGGCTTCGTAGGCAGTGTCACTACCAACTAGGCTACAGAGGTCATCAATAATAATTATATATATTCAAATGGTAATAAATTGGATGTTTGTTTTGTATACTCACTTTAATCTCATCAGAAATCAAACCATGGATTAGGCCTGTAGCTCTCATGATCCCATCCTCATCTTCAGGGGCAGTAGCGTCCAGGGTCCGCAGGTCGAACCAGGACGGCATCCGGAACCCGGCGTTCAGCGTCACTGGTATCGTGGCGGCGGTGGGGCAGATCACCTTCACGTGAGGCCCCCTTATTGCAGCGATCGTGCTCGCCCATCCATGGCTAGAAAGTGCATTCCGATTACCTTTTCAAACCGATCACACGCAATCTATGCTATAATATCACATATTATACAATACTAACCCGGTATCACCAAGTCCATGTAAAAAAATAAGCTGAAACATAACACACCATAAAAACATGACTTTTATCACTTATATTTTACTTAGTATCACCAAGAAATTGTTTGATGGGACTTACAGATGCTGTCTGTTTTGCAGTTGCTGCAATAATCACAGGATTCGGTTCCATTTCGTAATGAAATTATCGAATTTGTGATAATCAATACAATTTTCCACCACTGCAAGTACTGCAACAGAGTAGACAGAGGACTTGCGAACTCTGACTGCCTACCAAAGAGAATATAAACACTACGTTATGCCACACACAAGTGCCACAGACGTAGGAAGTAGGAAGGAACTGTCAGTTTTGACTTTCATTTGTAGCGCTCTCGTAGCGCTCTAGACATTCATAGTACTCTTTGCTCTAGACCATAGATCACCACAGATACAAATCAAGTAGTTAACATTAAAATCATTCAAGTTGGTATCCCTGTCTGACTGAAGTAGTTTTCACGGGGCATCAACATAATATCCATTCATCAATCTTAAATATAACCATTCCATGAGCTTGCTACGTGGGAGCCAATAATGTACAGCCCGATAATACGCGTCCACTTATAGTGACGCGTATTATCAGGCCGTACATTATCAACCCGGACAAAGGTGGCTTCCAAAGGTGGCGGCGCCGGACCAAGTTTGCTGGCTGTCAAAAGCGAACTCTGCCTTAGGTCGGTTAGGTTAGGGTTCACCTGTGTCCCTCAGACCGGAAATAGCCACCCCGCTTCGCGTCGACCCGCTGGAGACTTTTTAATGGACGCCAATTATTGGGCTGTACATTATCAGGTCGTACAAGATTGGCTTCCAATTATTGCCCCGTACCGAATTTGGTCAGGGTGATAATGCACGGCCTGATAATTCCATTGGACGCGTATTATTGGGCTGTACATTATCATGGCCGTACATTAACCGGCACCTTGCTACGTATCTACATATAAGTCATATAACAATGATTCTTCATCTGTGGGAGTGATAAACAAAGCTTCGAGTTTAGTATTTTCTTAACTATATTTAAATTTTGTGGTTATCCCGAATAATATTTTATGCAGGCAAATTATACAACGTTCTCTTGAAGCGGTAAGTGATTTAATAACCATTAAGTGATGAGCAAGTCGCATCATTCGTTCTAGAAGTTGTCACACATTAGTCGAATAAAATTAGCTTACTCAATATTTTTACTATTTTTATCTAGCATACTATCAAAATTAAATATTATATTGTATACAGTGGTGTAAATAACTATTATACTTGTCGCTATTACGACGAATAGTACGCGGGAAACAATCATGTCTGTTTCATACGTGTTGTTTGTGCCAAATGACAGATACATTCATTTGTTTCACTTACCTATCCGAACTACGATACTTTCACTTATAAAAACGCATGCTTTAAAATGCTGCTTTACAAGATTAGGAAAACGTTCAATTTTAGATTGTTGATTTTATGAGTTGCGTCAATGAATCTTCCATCATTATTGATGTTTATAGTGACCGATGTATACAAAGTATACATAGGTTAATTATCTTTTTTTTTGCAGTGTGTATAATGGCTAAAGAAGACATATCATTACCAGTGGAAATGGGAAAACTGGAAATTGAACCTGTGAAAACTAAAAATAACACAGATGTGAACCCATTCTTTCACTCACAGACACACCAGAGGCGACTCATGCTTACAAGAAGTAGCACTCAAACACTAAGGTGTCACTGCTCAACCCAAAAGAATAAAAGTCCAATGTCAATCTGCAAAAAGAAAAATAACAGCAAAATTCTAAAAAAACCTGTTCTGAAATTATTACAAACTTACTGCAAAGATACTGAAGACTCTCACAGATGTTATACATATCCTAATAAAATAGCATCATCACCATTAACCGGAAATGGAACATCTGAAAGTTCTCTCTTGTGTGCACTCGTGGACAACTGCAACCAATTAAGAATATCATCGGAACGGGAGAAGGCTGTCTTTGTAGCTTCCACAAGCAGTGATACAAAATGGTGGAAAAAAGAGTTACCTTGCAACAGTATTCAGAGCAGAGAATCTGTTACCGACAAGAGCAGGGCAGGCCCATCATGTTCCCAGCAGGTTCTAAATCCACCCTGTGACGTCACTATTGATGAATTAGCTAGTTACTTTGAAACTTTTGTTCACATACCCAAAAAGATGTCATCTATGGCTGAAATGATGTATATTTGAGCCTGTGTATGTGACTTTTTGATGAAAGTTCCAGAATGGTTAAAGCTGTCTACTGGCCATTTTCTTCATTTGATTACTTGATGCACAAAAATTTATTGGTTAAATATTCTGCCCCAATGTGGTTGGAATGATCATTGATGACTATTTTTATTTCACATATATGAATGTTACATTTTATGTCATATGAAGCATTATAGGTACTAGTACTACTACCTACTTGTAATCCATTATAGTTCAATAGAACAATTGTATTGTCTGGTACTTTTCAACATTTAGACTTTGTATCTATGACAAAATTAATATTTTTCTATTGTAGATAAAGAAAATTGGGGCTGTTCACTAAAATAAGTGTTTCTCAAGCATGATGAGGTACAATTAGGCAATGATTATGTGTTCTAATAGTATGTGTATGTAACAATCTCTGTTAATCACATTTCCACAAGGTGCCACCTAATAAATATAGGTATTAGATTTTTTGAAATCAATAACTGTGTGTATGTAGATAAATCATTTATTATTATGTTGATGAAACAGCAATAATGTTGCAAGTAATAAGTGAGGTCACTTAACTGCCAATTATTATAATTGAAAAAAGAACTTATGTAATTGAATTGAATGTGTAAATACATAGGTACCAATACAAATGTTGAACAATAAAATATTTTATACTAAAGTGATAGAACTGTTTCATTTGATGACCCTATAATGTATACGAATACGAGTTATAGTTGTTGCATTTCATGAAGGCGAGTGGGTGCAATCCTACTATGTATTATGAAGTTAGCCTAAGTTTGTCAAATCCACTCTTCTGAAATACAAGAAGTATATGTATAATTCATAAAAAAAAAGAAATGCAAATTTTAAATACATATTATCTTATTCCATTACCTTCAAACAACAGGTTAATATCATCTCTAGATTTAACCTCCTTAGGCCTATGGGGCCTGAAATACTGAAAGGATTTATTTGGATTAAAAGAATTAAAATAATTTTTAATTGGAATAGATTTGAGTCTGCTGCTTTGCGTCGGTAATTTTTGATACAAAAGAATTTCAACTATGGCGGTCATCACCAGGCATCCAAGTATTTTTAGCACAGTAAGACTAAAGTGAGCTATGGAGTTGTTGTAAGCATTAAAATTAAATTTATACTCATCCTCATTAATTTAATTCATAAAATAAATAAGAACTACATATAAAAAAATACACCACCATCATTGACGAATAACAAATAATATGAAAGGTCCACGGAAAGAACATGTCTAGCTTAGAATAAGAACGCATAGAAGGATAGTTTCATACGGCCGACGCGCCAAGCGTGAGGCATAAAATGGATTCATGTAGTTGTGATCAACTCGTATTCACACGCGCCAATACGCACACAAACGCACCAATTTTGTTCCACCGATCGGCGTACTGGGCCATTTATGGCCGAGTTATAGTGGCCTCACCGTTGCGCGTGAACTGCGTTTCTATGCGTTATTATTCTAAGATGTCTAGTCACTGTTTTTTTTTCAAAATGAGATTTTGATGTCAAAATGTTGCGCTCGTTATGAACTATTGCGTGACATTAAAATCTAATTTTGAAAAATAAAGTGACTAGACATGTTCTTTCCGTGGACCCTCATATTATTTTTTATTCGTCTATGAAGATCTACAGTGGTGTCTTTTTATAGTTATTATTTATTTAATGAATTAAATTAATGAGTATGAGTATAAATTGAATTTTAATGCTTACAACGACTCCATAGCATACTTTAGTCTTACCGTGCTACAAATACTCCGATGCCTGGTCGTGGTAATCACACTTCCAAACATACTTACTACAAATTCCCACATTGCACCGCACCTCCGTCCGGCGAAATTTGTACGCGGCTCCGCACAATACACTCTTATTTATGGCTCCGCACGCCGCAGCGGGGTGCGACGGCAGTGTGATGCTCTTTCCTACACAATTTGATTAAAACCTCAATGTTATTTGTAAGTAGTTAGTGTATAATGGGACTTAGGAGGTATTGGTTAATGTTATCAAATATTAGCCATCTACCACCGCGTTTTCATCGGTTCCTCTTCTTTCTTAGCAACATTCGAGTCAACCGAGTTTCGTCGCAAGACAGCGTTCGGTTCTTGTTCTTGTGTCATCTCAAAATATTCTTTTGGTGAATTCTCTTCTGGTATTGCCATTTCACTCTCCACACGGCTGACATTGTTGGAATGTTTACTCATTTTGAAAATCAACTAAAAAAACGAAATGAGAATTGACCTGCTAAGTTTAGAATCATTGTTTTCCAAACATGCAACTGGGGTTGGACCCAAACCCTATTTTGAATACTAACAGATTAACAGTAAAATTGTCTTGAGGCCAAATAATAATTACCTGTGCCTACTATTATTAGTATTATTACCCAACTAACAAACATTTTGTTTCTGAAACAACGTTTATAAAAATGCTTCCCCGGTGAACGTAAATAACTATTAGGTACCTACCTATCTGTAATGAGCGCGTCCGTACATTGGAAGGCATGTTAAGCCGTTGATCCCGCTTGTTGTCTATAACAACAATTGTAAAGGGAATTAATCCATAATTAAGTGTCTAATTTTCTTTTTGACTTCAGCCAACTCACAACGACCTTTATCATCAAGTTAAAATTACATATAATTAATCCTCAACTCAATAAAGGGTCAGCATCGAGCTTCAGCTCTACAAATATATTACTCCAGGCAAAATACGGTTTTGAAAAACATTAATTTATAATAGCGTTTTTTTTCTTTATATAATTTTAATACATTGATCTAAGATGCTCTTTCATTCAAGAATCCAACAAACTTTCCATCCGGAAGTATTTATATAGATTTAAAAAAAGAATGAATTGTTTTTTTTTAATTATTTATCTTGAATATTATAGAGCAAATGTAAATGAAACAAAATAAAGATAAAACCATTTATTAAAAAAAATTCTGACTTTTCAGAAGCTAGTTAAGTTATAATTTTTTTGATGTCTGAAATTTTGTTGGATTTTGTCACTAAGTAACTATTTAATTGATAATATATCCATTACATTAAAAAATCTGCTATTATAAATTATTTCCAAATTTGACATATTTTCCATACAAGCTGTCAGTTCATTGCCTGGACTATATATTGACGCCGCGATTCGTAGTAGAGGTCTACTTAAGCCCCTGCTAGACGGTTGCCAACAAGCTCCTCCAACCGGGAGACCTTGGTCCGCACCGACCGTGTAGACAGTTGTTTGGAACTAAATTTCCTACTACAGCGGTCGGTGCTAACCAAGGTCGCTCGGTTGGAGACGCGTGTTGGCAACCGTCTAGCAGGGGCTTTAGGGGCTGTTATTCGGAATCAGAACGCGCTTTTGCGCCTCACCTCACCCGTCACGCCTACCAAAACTAGACCTCTGATTACGCTTATTTACTACGACGGCGTCAATATATATTAGTGGGTAAACGGTGAGGTGAGGTTAAAATAAGATGCAGAATAACGGGGCTGGTGTCGCAAGCGTCCATAGACGACGGTGTCTGCTACCATCAGGCAGACCGTATGCTTATTTGCCACCGTCCTAGTATTATAATAAGTAAATAACATATGAACAGTGCAAGTTAAATTTAATAACACGATATTTTACCACACCTAAAATCTCAGAGAAGCAAATATAATGAAAATTCACAAACTTGGATACCAATTTTAATTAACCGCCGACGGATAAAGAGGAGTGTTATAAGTTTGACGTGTCTGTGTGTTTGTCTGTGGCATCGTAGCTCCTAAGCGAATGGACCGACTTGAATGCCGTGTTTTTTATCCGAAAGCTGCACGTGAGGCGATGTGGTTCTTAGCTACGTTTCAACAGTCGATTGAGCCGTTTTTGAGATATTGAACTTTGAAATGAAAATGTCGGAGGTTTTTCAACATTTTTAAGTTGTAGTTATTCGACAAGTGTCCAAAAAAGTCTTTAGCCCCCACACACCACACCTGACATACCTGATTTTAAAGAGGTCTTGTTTCCCTTCTTGACTGGAAGGTCAGATGGGGCTCAATTGTAGAATATCTGGCATCGAGTAGGTACATGGTTAATTTTTTTAATATATTCTACGGCAAAGACATTACTTGAAACAATGGATACAGTATTTAAAGATTTTGCGCTTAAAATTAATGTCAATAAAACCAAAATTGTAATAGCATCTAAAACAGATTGTCCATCGTTCACACCAATCTCCTTAAACGGATCCACAGTCGAAAAAGTAAACTCATTCAGATATTTAGGAAGCCTTATCACCGCAGACTCTAGATGCACACCAGATATAAAGTCCAGAATAGCAATGGCAAAACTAGCTTTCCACAGCAAAAAACATATATTAACTTCATAAATATCGAAACAACGAAAATAAAATTTATTAAATCATACATATGGAGCATAGCATTGTAGGTACGGAAGTGAAACTTGGACCTTGACCCAGAAAGATGCGGAGATATTAGAAGCGTTTGAGATGTGGTGTTGGAGGCGAATGGAGAAAATTAGCTGGAGAGATAGAGTAACCAATGAAGAAGTGCTGAATGGAGTGGGGCAAACCATGCAGCTAGTTAGGAACTTAGAAAATAGAAGAGGGAAGATGATAGGACACCTCTTACGACATGACAACTTCGTACTTAACATAATTGAAGGAAAGATAGAGGGGAGGCGAGGAAGAGGAAGACCTAGAATAGACTAGGTACATGGAGCAACTCAAAAAGAGAGTTGATGTTGGGTCATATCGTGAGGTCCAAGAGATTGCGTGGGATCGGAGTAGATGGAGGGCCTACTTTGAGCTACACCGAAAAGAGCCTAGCTCTTAAGTAAGAGAAGAAGAAGCTTCTACGGCGACTCCTCGCCAAATTTTAAGTTGCGGAACCGCTTGGATTGCGAGAAAAAATATATTTAAAAAAAACATATTATTTTTGGCTAGGTAAGTTTTGACTTTTTTCGATCTAATTGTTCAAATGTTTTATTCATTTGTTATTTATTCAGTGTTTTTGTTTAATTTGGGAACACAATTTTAGTTAACTTGTTAAGGCGACGTGAGTTCAGAAAACGGATTTTTGAAAGTCGTAGCTCTTGTTTGGATTATAATACGGCTGCCCTAAATTTAATTAGCAATCTTGAGGCCTTTCCCGAGGAACAACAGCTAGGTATATTCGAATCCTGAGTTTTTGACTTTCGCTCGATAGAAAAAAATCACGAACATAGGTCTAAAATACACTTCAAAAATTCGTAACAAATTATGCACAACAGCTAAACATATTATAATTGGTTCTAAAAATCGGCAATATCATGTTTGAAGGAACTATGACCTTTTTATTATTAAAACGCACAAACGCTAAACGCTTCCGAACACGCACTTCCATCACACTCACGCTTAAGCTCAGTGAGAGGGAGAGAAGACCACGAGCCTACGTCGCCAGGCTGGGCGCCAACGTTCGGTTTCCGGATTCGGTTTTCGACTTACAGCCCTCTAGAGCGTTAGTTATTGTTCTGTAAACGCCTGCGAGCGCTATAAGTCGAAGACCGAATCCGGAAACTGAACGTTGGCGCCCAGCCTAACTAGAAGTCTGACCAGCGAGTCGTGACAGTGAAAAATGGAGGCAAATTAAAAAAAAAACGCATGCTGGTAACACGAAATGTATGGAGGCGTAATAAGTACTTATAACTGACAGTTTATTTCATAGGTAAAATTGTTGCAATATAAAGCATTTGATAAAAATGCTATTGTCACGACTCGCTGGTCACTCTAATAACGTATAATATGATGTATCGGACATCGGATTACCACCTATTTCTACGACGACGAGCGAAGCTAGGAGAACCGGTCGCGGTCGCGGGTCGGGCGCGGGCCCGCGCAAGTTGTAAAACATTGAAAATAAACTTCAAACACACATCGAACGCGAGCCCGCGGGCGCGCCGCGCACGCGACCGGTGTGTGGAGGCCTTTAGGCAAAACTGCACGGCTATCAGAAGACAGCGCGAGACCTCTCGATTTTTCTCGCACTATCCGTCTCTCTCATATTAGAAAATTTAGAAAAAGAGGTATATTGCGAGAAAAATCGAGAGTTCGCGGGCCGTCTTGTGATAGCCGTGCTGCTCAGATAATATAACCTCTGTACAGTGCTGCTATCCTACAGAGCGCGAGCCGAGCGAGCGTGCCGCGGCAGCGGCCGGCGAAGCGAAGTGCCAGATCCTTAGAGCATGTTTAATGCTCTAAGGCCAGAACCGACTTTCATGTCTCCCCTAAATTCATGCTGCTAGACTACATACTAAAAAAACTACCGTACAGGCCTACAAGTGTGCAAATTTTCATTAGTTTTGAATATAATATTTGTTTTCCTATGTTTTTCCCGATTTCAAAAATACTCTATGGATATACACCCTATTCTACTCATATAATTGTACTTTAAAGACAACGTTTTAACAGACTTCAAATCTTCAATTGGAGAAATCTTACAGAAAGGCCAGGTCAAAAGTACCCTAAGCCGACGAGCATGTATGAGGAATGTTATGAAAGTGAGTGAAGCGAAAGTGGTTTGTCAGGATCGTAGCAAATGGAGATCCGTGATCTCTGCCTACCCCTCAGGGAAAGAGGCGTGATTATAGGTATGTATGTATGTATGTAAATCAGTAGCCAAATTGCTTCAAGTTTGCCTATAAAATTTGAAGAGTTCCCTCGATTTCTCCAGGATCCCATTATCAGAACTGGATTTTGGTGACAACGGGACCAATCTGGAAGTAAATGCTTTCAAACAAAAAAAAAATCAAATCGGTTCATAAAATACAGAGTTATCGCGTAACATACACACATAAAAAAAATACAGACGAATTGAGAACCTCCTCCTTTTTTGAAGTCGGTTAATAAAAGAAAGCAATTTTTGGTCATGCCAGATATTGTACAGTCGCTCCCATAGTCGCTCCGGCAACATTTAGTGCCTATGCCTACCCTTCCTAGTTATTGTTATTTATTACGCTAATTTTTGGGATTGGTGCATGGCTAAGCGGCTTCCTTTTGACGTACGTAACCCTAATAATATTGTTATTAAAACTCTAAGGAAAGTAGACTACCTTGTAAAACCTTGGTTTTTCATACAGCCACAAGAAGATTATAGAGGCGATCACGGTAGTAATTGTGAAAATTAAATATTTCGTTGAATACCTATAAGCTTCTAAAAACAAATCTCGCCAGCAATTGCTGTTCTCCATTTTACTCTTCCCTGCGTCACTCAGAATAATTGTCATAATATATTATGTCGAAATTTTGATAACTAGATCTTCGTAGTTGATGGTGTAGTTTATTTACCTATCTATACATCCTCTTTCGATGGTGACGTACCTATAATGCAAAATCCGCAAAAAAACAAGATAACGTAAAATAATAATAAAAAATCACTCGTCATCGAGCCAGCCCAAAGAGTATAATAACTAAATGGACGAAGCGAAGCCTATGGACGAAGCGAAGGTAACCACGCTGCACCAGGACCAGGGCGACCTTCGAATTTCTTCACAGATCTTGTACCTACCTATGAATCCATCTTGAATAACGAAACGTCATGTCAGAAATAACAAAATCTGCCCAGTCGAGGTTCAAGCTACTTAAGTACCAAAGAAATACACTTCCGTAAACGGGTACAACCAACCGGTGCCGGTTAATGTACAGCCCAATAATACGCGTCCAATGTACGCGTATTATCGGGCCGTACATTATTGGGCCGACGGCCTAATAATAGGGAACATTACTGCAATGTTCTGCCGCCAGAATGCAGCACTATCACAATTAGTAAACAGTTTTTTTGACAACTTTGACAAGTCCTTCAAAGCTCTGGATCAAATAGGGAAGAAAATATTTCAATAAATAAAATGCATCAGCGCTGCGTAATTGGATGCAAGAATGAAGGGCATCATTCATTTCCTAAGGAAACGATGATACGAAAACTATGGGAAGCGGCAATACGTCGTAAAGCAAAAAAAAGCCCTCATCCACCTTTAAATAGCTATAGGATGCCATTTTAATATTACAGTACAGGTATTTTACCCACGAATGATAATAAAACGATTGTAGTTTAACGCGTTTTCATCAATTATTTTGTTATTGTTTGTTAGATAAATAAATATGACATTGTACGTCATGGCGGTTTGTTTACGGGTTGTGTTAGTGTCGCCCCCTACGCAGAGCTTTGCGTAATGTTCCCTATTGGCGTCCATTAAAAAATCTCCAGAGGGCCGACGCCACCCCGCGAAGCGGAGTGTCTATTTCCGGTCTGAGGGACACAAGTGAACCCTAACCTAACCGACCTAAGGCAGAGTTCGCTTTTGACAGGCAGCAAACTTGGTCCGGGGCAATAATTGAAAGCCATTTTTGTCCGCCCTAATAATGCACGACTCAATAATTCGAGTCCACAAAAAGTAGACGCGTATTATCGGCCCGTGCATTATCATCCTGAGCAAATTCGGTACGGGGCAATAATTGGAAGCCAAATTTGTCCGGGCTGATAATGTACGACCCAATCATTCGAGTCCACAAAAAGTAGACGCGTATTATCGGGCCGTACAATATTAGCTCCCCAACCAACCTACACTCGAAAAAATGTACCCTCAATTTTTAGTGTGTATATTTCTACCTCAACACTCCACTCTTTCTTAATATGTTACTTCAAGTTAAATGAGAAACTAAGAGTAATTGGAGGCCAGAAATACTTGTTAGGAAGGCCCAATGACATAGCGAAGCGCGCGAACGGCTCCAGCGCAATCAGAGAGCCTACCGCGAACGGCATTCGAAGTTTCCTCTCTCTGTCATACTTACGAGTTCGTACATAAGTGCGACAGAGAGGGAAAACTTCGAATGCCGTTCGCGGTAGGCCCTCAGAGTAGGCGCCGTGGAGTTTTCAAGTGGATAGAAATACCACTTACCTAACTTGTTGACCGTACTGCGAATATTGGTTCTTTTTTTCAATATAAAAAAGTAGTTTACAGTGTGGACTGCTCACAATAAACCCAGGTATGTTACACAGGTAAGGTTATACAGGTTTAACCCTATTTCTAGGCCTTTTTTTAAGGAATACTCCAGCGCCCATACTGAGTTCATGAAGAAATACTCCAAGTTATCTGATTTCAAATGCGTGATTGATTACGCAGACGAGTCAATTATGAAAATGTTCCATAGGTACTAAAATATATGTTGCTTCTTTTAAACTGTTATCTTATCAGTCATGCAAGTATTGATTCTAGTACATACAATCACATCTTTAAACAGATTAGTGCAGTTACCGTCTGAAGTATTCTAAAAATATACTTTATGTTCGTTTTACATGAAATAATATTAATCAAGGGTAATAACACCTTTCTAGTTACTCACTGGAGGGACGCAGAAATACATTGGAGTGAGAGGACAGGTGAACATAAAAGTATTTGTGCAGCTCTCGCCAGTAACTATAACTTAGAGGTGTAATGCCCAGTTAGCCGTAAATTGTACCACTTAAAACCTTAACGTTGACTGTCCTGAAAAACAAGTAAAACTTCATAATAAATAGGTACCTTTTATAATCGATAAAAGAAAATATTGATAATCGGGTTCTTTTTACAGTCATGATCTCCAACGCATTGACTAATTTAGATAGATTAAATCTTATAAGACATCAAAATATATAAAATAAGAGGAAGTACCTACTTTATAAGATCTGTTTTGAAGCTATGATCTAAAACATTTACAAGTATAACTACGTTACGTAGTATATTACATTTACAATCGTCAAAACGAATATTGAGCATAACAATTTGAAATCAGGAAAATATGTATAATTGTAATGAATCCATATCAATTGCTAAAGAAACCTAAAATTGTACAGGCTACCTATCACCTAAAATTGTACAATGCTACTTATAAAATTATTTTCAATTCTGAGAATTATGCAGTTAATCATTTACTGTGAAAGTGGTTCTAAGCGAGTATTAACACCCCAGTTCCTTTATATTGCATTGTTCTTGATTACAGCTTTAGTATTGTCTTTTGCGAAATGCGACTAATGAGAAGTACACTGTTGCATCCAATGTTTTCTAAACAGTGATTAGGTGATTATTGTGTAAAATAGTTAGACTGTATAACACTTACTAAATAAAATATTAACATTGATTTCAATCATTACCTATTATACAGTCATAATTATATGATTTCATATTTATATTGTACAATACCAAAATATTAGGATCACGGGTATAAATTTTGATTACCCAAAACTGTAACATAATGTAACAGGATGTTCTTGTGCATATTGTTTCTGAAACAACTGTATATAATAAAGATACAATATTTTATAATATATTTAACATGATTGACTACAACACCCTGGTAGTAGGCAGCCAAGCAGCGCTGCAGCAGGGAGTTTCGTAAAGTAAACATTTTCGTACACAATTCCTCAGCTTACAATGCGCACCATTAGAAAAATAAATTATAGATGCTCCTAAACTACTATTTTAGATTTATCTTGGCATGTGTTCACTGCACACCTGAAACAAAACATATCATTTACCTCTTAGTGATCTTAGTCTGTATTTGTTTCATTCGTATTTTATCATCCAACAGCTCTTTACTTAATCTTAATAAGAAAACTCCCGTGAGTTATTGATATAATAAACTATATTTGAGATACAATGTGAGCCTTGAAAATCATAGTTACACGTATAGCGAGGGATTTTGGACCTTAATTGACGTGAGTGACCTGTTTGTTGTGCCTGTTCTTGAATTGTGCGCGTTTTTTTTGATATGCAATACTTTGGTGGCAAACGAGCCAGCCTGATTGTAAGTATCGGCATAGCCTATGGCCGCTTGCAACTCCAGAGGTGTCACACGCGCGTTGCGAACCCTTTCAGAGTTTATTTATACAAATCTTGAACAACCCCATACTGTAGTCCCTCAAGAATACCTCGGCTGGGCGCTCATTCCGCAGCGGAACGCTCGCGGAAATTCCTGTGAAAAGCATTTTGGGTTCTAGGCTGTGAGGATAGCAAAAAGTTTAAACACTAGCCATTGTACAAGAGATAGATAATGCACAAGGAGCTAAGTTTCTCCTTTTAAAGAGTATTGTGTCAGCCGCTCCGGTGTATTGTAATGTTAAGTCTGGTAATGCCCCTTATAGCCCTGGGCTCCACGGAAGACCAGCGCTGTGGCATGTGGTGTCCATTTGGGGCCACTATAGCAGCACCACCAGTCTTCTTGTACACATGATCTTAGTTTAAGCTTTTAATTATTAAGTTTCTTTTTATATAAGTACTGTGTTTTCTCTTAAATTGTGATGTGCTGTTATTTTGGCTGTCAATAAATGCATTTATTTCTTTCTTTAATGAGACACATAGTATTAGAGCCGCGTCAAGCTGCGGACGAGTTCTTTCATACATCTTGTATAGCATCGGCGCACACCGAGCGGGAGCTGCGGGAGTGGCTCGCGCTCGCTACTCGTGGCTGCGTTGCCGTAATGTGCGGGTGCTCTTACTCTGAAACTTACTGCGGTGGAGCAGGAGAGTGGGGCATAATTGTTCTGCGAGTTGGATGATCCGGGGAACGCGTTCATCTGCATCTGCACCTGCGGCGGCGGGTGCGTGGCGAGCGGGGACACGGGCGGCGCCGCCGCGCCGGGGCCCGCGCCCGCGCCCGCGCCGCCCGGGGTGCCCGTGGTGGAGAGGCGCGAGAACGCGGCCAGCGCGTCGGGGAAGTTGGGCGGCGTTGCCGGGGTATTGCAGGGCGTCATCAGTTGCTGGAAATGTTGTTGGTTCGGATTAGTTCTCAAGCTCAGTGTTGTTGTACATGTTTTATGCACTAGGGACAAGTAAGTATTATTGCTGATTTCTAAATTAAAAAGCTGCTTTAACATTGCTACAGTATAGGGGCAAAACAATATTTCATCAACGTCCTCCTAGCACTTTTCCCAGTAGTGCCCTAAACGAGCCCTGGCTCCGCTTGGGCACCTAATCCCAAGTTTTATATAAGTAAGCTATGGCTGAACAGATGGAAAGCATTTTAGTCGGGTATTTAGTGACATCAACCACAGAATAAGTAATAGTACAAGTACAGAAGGCACACTCCTTTGATCTTTACAAAAGCCGCTTTTTTCTTAGCAAAAATACTATGATTTTTGGCCCTCTGACGTCGTCGACTCCAGCGCAAGCCAAACGGAACGTTAAGGCTGTGTACGAACGGTGAAAATGAACTGGCTCACTTGCCGCGTCGCCGATAGTGAGGGCTGTCAACGACTAAAAATAAAATAATAATGTTTTGCCCATTTATTTCTTGCATTTAATATAGAGAGATATACATTTATATTCTTCATACATTATTTATCTCTAAAATAATAAATCTCACAATTTGGACGAACTGAATACACCAAGACCGCCAGGCCACCTTTTATTGGCTTTGACCCACAGTAATGAAGAATCTTGTTGCTTTATTTTTAATAATTTTAATTATGTTTAATTAAATTAAATAATGCAACGAATGCGTTACGTTACCATGCAACGTAACGAATAGAAAAATACGAATAGTACGGCGGTACGTAGTTGTTGTTTTAGTAAGTATTATATCTGAAGAATGAAGCGACGAAATATAATTTACTATACTAGAATTTAAATTCACATTCAGCAAACAATCAATTAAAATTTACCTGCATACTTAAACATAATAAAAATTGTTCTGGGTATTACTTGATTCCACTTGATTCATACAGTGTTATATATGGAAGTAGATACACCTATAATATCTCTTTTATTATTATTCAGTAACTACTTATTATCTATTAAGTTCATTTTCTTACCTTTCGGCATCTTTCGGGCGTGCCGGGAGATAGAAAAATGCGAGATTGGAATTTTTATTATTGTTCTTGCAACCCGCTGCAACACAATATTTTTTAGGTTTCTTTTTATTCATTTCAACAACACACAAACAGACGAATGCGGTGGCACGTTCACTTCCGATATAATATTTATGTACGTAAGCTTGTGCGTGCGAAGTAGGTCGCGTGCGCGTCCGATCCCATCCACGGCGTGGCAGCCACTGATAGGCCCTGCCAAGGGGCAACCGGCATGTACTTGTAGCGATAAACGCAAATCGCGAGTGAGCCGCGCCTGCATCAACCTTGCAAATCTTCAACAAAGGAAGCCGCTTTGCACAGGTATACCTAGTGGTCATCTGAGCTGATTTAGCCCGGTAGCCACGTGGTACAGTCAGCAACGAAAGTTGCCGAACAAAATAAAGTTACAAAATATACTAGACACATAAATTGTACATAAGTTACTGAACATAGTTAAAAACAAAATTCCATTTACATCATAAATTTCCAAAAGTGGCCGGGCATTCTATTTTCCAAAAGTGGCTGGACAGACAACTTCTAAAAGTTGCTAGACAGTAAAAGTCCAAAAGTGGCCGGACATTATATTTCCAAAAGTAGCTGGACAGTAAACTTCCAAAAGTGGCTGGACAGTATACGCCCAAAAGTGGCCGGACATTACATTTCGAAAAGTGGCTGGACAACAAAATTCCAAAAGTTGCTGGACAGTATACCGTCCAAAAGTGGCCGGATATTATATTTCCAAAAGTGGCTGGTTTTCCTTCTTATTGCATACAATAATTATTTTATTTTATTCATATCACCGATGAATAATTTATATCGTATAAAACTGATCACCAGGAAGTGTCGAAAAGTCTGCCTTCACATAGGTTTCGTCATCCAGAATCGAATGAAAATTTTCGGTACCCAGTAAGTCATAAAGCTTTCGAGCCCTGGTTTTGATAGTGCATCTTTGTTTTTCCGAAGTTTTCGGCACCTTCCGTTTCTTCTTTGTCTTCATACTAGCCCGTTCCTTTGCACGTCTCACCATTGACTGACTTGTAGATTTTTTTTTAGCTATGTCTCGCTCCGACATGCTGCGGTTTTTGCAAATCGTCTTAATGATTTTCCTATCTAGCCCAGGATCACGAGCACCACCATGTTCTACGGTTCGAGGCTTCTGAGCGGTAGACAAGGTCTCTAAGTATCGTTTCAGGACCGTATCAACGGTTCTTCTTGGGATTTTTAAATCTCTTGCGATGAAATGGTTAGGACGCTGTGTATTTTCCATCCATTTGGCGACTATCTGCTCACGGCGTTCACGTTCATTCATTTTTATTTCGTTTTATCAGCTTTTACACATAAAGAAACGATGCCTACATAATTTGGTGACATTGGAATTGTCAATGCTATAAACAAAAACGAGATAAGTTTCATGACTGCTAGGTGCCAGCATTTTGAATTTGGCAAATCTGTTACGAATCAGGCCTTAAATCACTTCAAATCAAAAATAATAACAACCCTCTTTTTCCGTCTGGAGTTAAGAGGGCGCTCGTTTTTTGGTCATGAATAAGCGAGAATGACGGATTTTTGACGTTGTAATTCTAAGAAACGGAGAGCTTTTTCTAGATCCTGATTACTTATTTGCATAGGTAAACTCCTCATATTGGTCCTAGCCGCCTCCAATTTACGAAGAACTGAATACTTTAACCGAAAATACCCGATTACCGACAGTAGTTTTCTGAAGAGAGCGCAGAGTCATAAGTTTGAGCCCCTAATACTCCATGATGTTATATGAGAACCTACTTGTTTTATTCTATTTTCACTAGCGTAATATGTTGCCATTGCGCCTAGCCGCCTCGAATTTTCCTTATTCTGCACGTATATATATGTAAACTGTTCTCAATTACACCATATTTGTCAACAAAATCGTACTGAAAACTCAAGGATTTTCTCATTATTGTTGAATTATTTGTGTATTGAATCTTACACAACATTAAAGTTCATGCTTGTTCCAACAAGATCCAGTCCAAAAAATATAACTTTAGTCAAAATTTATATTTATAAATAATTATTCAAAACTAGTATAAATTTACCGTCGCGCGGGAATATATCTCAGTACCGGCTGAATAGCCCTCCGAGACAGACGTGTACTCTGTTTATTTGTGGCTATTCACGAAGCTAACCGGCCACTCTTCAGATAAAATAATATTATTTTGATCTCCGACTAGGCATAGTTGTTACCAACCTCGGGGTCAAACTATACTGGGGATACATTCGTGAGGCAAATCGAGACAAGTTATGAATTGCATAGCTATCAGATATGACGTAGTGTAGCGAAAAGGCTCAAACCCACAGGATATGTAACATTTAAAATTGAACCTTCTACCTAAAACAAAAGTCATACATTTCAATGGTGATATCTTGTGGGTTGGATCCTTTTGTCTAAACTACGCGTTCTATAGTCAATTATTATTGTACGAGTGATCGTGATACTTGATAGATTTAATTTATTTACTTGTTACTATCAGTCCACCTTGTGGAGGGTCCGCTGCAGTTTCCGGTACGTAGTCGCCTCTCGAGAACCTCCCCGCCCCAACGGCCGTTATGATTAGTTAGTATGTATGTATGTATGTTAGTTTGGGCGAAATCTTCAAATTAGGTACAATTGCGTATCTTCGGTGACAATGCCATAATATCATAGAGCTGGTCTGATGATGGAGTCGGAAGGTGGCCATAGCAACTCCTAAACTCAACAAGATAAAGCCATTGAATTTGGGCTCATTTATTTGGTCATGGCACGGCAAGACTTTGGTGCTGGATGATTTCCAGAGTCTGATAATGGAGCTGGAAGGTGGTCATGGAACTCCTAAACTAAACTAGATAAACCCATCTAGTTTGGGCTCATCTGTTTTGTCTTGGTAAACACTTTGGTGATGGATGATTTCCAGGATCTGATGATGGAAGTTGGTCATGGGAACTCCTAAACTAAAATAGATAGACCTATCTTGTTTGGGTTTGTGTGATTTGTCTGTACAAGTACCCACGAACCAGCGACATAATATGCAGGGTTATTGAAAATAACAAGATGAATAAAAAACTTTTTAAAAAACAAGCTTATATGGCGTTTGTTAAGTACAGCACGATCCTACCTTGCATTTAGTTATTATTTTCGTTTATATATAATAATAACACACACCGGGGGTTTACACTGGAAAGGGAGATTTTTACGTGGTTTTATTACATTTCCGAGTCATCATCATCATCATCATCATATCAGCCGAAAGACGTCCACTGCTGGACATAGGCATCCCCCAAAGAGTGCCACAATGGCCGTTCCTGCGCCACCCGCATCCAGCGGACTCCCGCGACCTTTACCAGGTCATCAGTCCACCTTGCGGGGGGCCTACCCACGCTGCGCCTTCCGGTACGTGGTTGCCACTCCAGAACCTTTCCGCCCCAACGGCCATCGGTTCTACGTGCAATGTGCCCCGCCCACTGCCACTTAAGTTTAGCAATTCGGAGGGATATATCGGTTCCCTTGGTTCTGCTGCGGATAGCCTCATTTCTGATGCGATCGCGCAGAGAAACTCCCAGCATAGCCCTCTCCATTGCCCTTTGAGTGACTTTGAGCCTTCTTATGAGGCCTATAGTAAGCGACCACGTTTCCGTGCCATATGTCATCACTGGCAACACACACTGGTCAAAGACTCTCGTCTTGAGACACTGCGGAATATTGGACGAAAAGATGTGCCGTAGCTTCCCGAATGCTGCCCAGCTGAGTCGGATTCGACGATTGACCTTCCCTTCGACATTTCCGAGTATCACTCTTTATTTCGAAATAAATGTTAAAAAAACCGGCCAAGTGCGAGTCGGACTCGCGCACGAAGGGTTCCGTACCATTATCTATATCTAAAAACGGCAAAATATCTATATCTAAAATCACGTTTGTTGTATAGGAGCCCCCTGTAGCCTAGTTAGTAACTTGGTAGTGACTCTGCCTACGAAGCTGGAGGTCCCGGGTTCGAATCCCGGTAAGGGCATTTATTTGTGTGATGACCACAAATATTTGTTCCTGAGTCATGGATGTTTTCTATGTATTTAAGTATTTATTTATCTATATAAGTATGTTTATCGTCGTCTAGTACCCATAGTACAAGCTTTGCTTAGTTTGGGGCAAAGTCGATTTGTGTAAGATTGTAAAATAAAAAGAAACAAATAAAAACTAAAATAAAAATAAAAAGATTTATTCTGTTTTTTAGTATTTTTTGTTATAAATAGCGACAACAGAAATACATCATCTGTGAAAATCTCTATCTATCACGGTTCATGAGATACAGCCTGGTGACAGAAGGACAGACAGGCATTCAGACAGACAGACGGACAGCGGAGTCTTAGTAATAGGGTCCCGTTTTACTCTTTGAGTACGGAATCCTAATAAGTGACATAGGTTTTAGGCTCAGAACATAAAAAAAGGGAGAAGTGCCGTACTGCTTAATTCCAACCAAAACCGATGTCCCCAGTTTTCTCCCACCGCAGCGCCCATAGGCACACACATTGAACCGTGTAAAAACAAAGACTCGGGCGTTGCCAGTGAGTCTACGGCAACATGCAAACAAGGGCTGTGATTGGCTTAAACGCACTACACTAGTTACGTTAAAAATTATGTTTTATCGACATTGATATTAAAATTAATATTATGTTATGATATTGATAGGTAACAACTTCAACAACATGGTAAGTTTATGTGGTGGTATTTAAACTTTTAGCTACAAGTTTAAATAACACGGGTTGTTAACTTACCATAAATCGCAAAAGTAAAAAATATTGACGAATACCTACAGAGTAACATAAACGGCTTTTTATAAGTTCGTGTTCACATACATTTAAAACTCTGGTCACATCGATATTTTTGACCTGTAGGTACCAGGCCGATCCGTATCGCATTTTGGCGCGAAATAATATGTCCATTACTCATATTACGAGATTTAAGGCTAAGGGCGAGTATCCACCAAAGATGTGCGGAGATGTGTTACCATACATTTTACACCTAGGTTTCAAGCAAGCGAGGTGTCAAATATTCGAAAAGTGTACGGCTCTTATTAAGTGGTTGGAAACATTTTTTCTTGAAAATGTTACGAACACATTAACTCTTCTCTGTACAGGAAACCAGTTAGGACCTCTGCCAGTAGCATCTATCCATTTTTTTAGTACCTACTCGGATTCTTTGGAAAACTGTAATAAGAAACCGAGATTTCTTCTTCAATTATCACATTTCAAATGAAAGTAAAAAATACTCATTTAAAATAAATTATTGGTAATAATATCACATTTTAAGTTGTTCTGAAGCCATTTGCAACTAAATTATATACTTGTATATACAATTTTAATATGTCTATTTACCGTTCATACTGCAACTTAGTGAAAATCTTATTAGTAGGTACCATAAACATTTTGTGCCTTTTAATCTTATTAGTATGTTATTAGTTACCTTTAAGATAGGCACCCAACCAAAACAAGTAATTAAATAAAATAAAACAGCGAAAGTAGTCGAAATAAAATAACTAGTATGATATCGTACTTCTATTTTATCGATTACGCGTAAATTGTAACTGCACTTTGGCACCGCTCTAGTTTGCGACGCCAAGCAGCGGCCGTACCACAAAAAAATTCAAGCATCGTCCATATCCATAGTGGTTTAATACATTGCGCCGTGGTTTACTGTATTGAACGTTCAATGTACAACGCATAGAACAAAAATATGCTTTTTCGTTCGATATGTTAGTTCGATCCCGAGAAATGATGCGGCGTTGCGTTTATTTATTAAAATATTAGTTTTTACTGACTTAAGTGAAAATACTAATACTCACATGTGGTGCGTGACTCCACCATTTATGTAGGTTTCATTCCTATTTTTGCATGTAACCACGCTACAATTCGGCATTTTGAGTAAACGTGGAAAAACATTTCAGATTCACGGCAAATTGCGACTAACATGCGGTGGGCTGTGACATGCCCATTTGGCCATGTCGCACCGACACGCGCCAAGCCCCCGTTTCATATCTATTCCTTTTTATCATCTGAGGTTTTAGGCTTTTGAATAAAATCACGCATTAATTAATTGTATTCTAGATAAAAAGCTGTGTTTGTATAATTTATAATTTTCAGTTCCTTTGGTAAGAAACGGACATAGCAATTTCTATGAAGGGCAGTTTTTTTTTACTGTCCATAACAAAAAAAAAATCTTCAAGAAATGAATACGTCAGTACCCAGTAATTTCCTAGTAGTGGGTCGACTGGTATAATTTCATTACATTACTATATATAAATAAGACTCAGATAACATGCAAACTATTAATATCCGTAAAACAAACTATTATTCTTATTACTGACAACTTTAAAACTCGTTAGTTTATTTTATAAAAAAAAAAAACGAAACTAAATATACTTTGTCATATCATAGTATTTTAATACAAATAGAAAACTTGTGCTCAAAAATCAAATACTTACTTTATTCAAGTTATCTAACTTCGCTAACATGATGTTCTAGAACATCATGTTAGCGAAGTAATCTTACCACTTTTTAGTGCAAGTATCAATATCGGTCACGGAGTGAATTCCAACGGTGCGCTATACAGCTATTTGCATCGGCAAGCTCCGCGGTTAGTTCTATCCCGATCGCACTTACATATAGCTAGAAAGGGACGGCACCCGCGGCTGGTGCGATCTCGCTGTGCATGTGGGGGTTAGGTACGTTTGTGTGGGTGGTAGTAGTATTTACACACACAAACGCACTACGCGTGTCAAAATACCGAATTCTGAGCGAGCGCTTTTTTGAAGAGCACTCTTAAAAAAGCCAACCACCACCTTAAATTACTTGTCATATAAAGCAATGACAATTTTTTCCAATATTGGAAATGCCTGCTCTACATTTCCTTCTTTAGCCTGCTTAAATCCCTCTGTTGCAGTTGGATAAGCGCGCCAAGCTTCGAAAACACTTTTTTCCACCTTACTAGCAAAAGACGAAACGGTATCACACCCGGTAAAGGCGTGGAATAGTGGCAATGCTTCCGCCTTTTCTGATCCTAATTAAAATAAAATAAACCTTGTACCTGAACTACTTTCAGTTTGTAAAAGTGCAAATACTTAATATTTATTTGGATTACCTATTGAAGCTGCAAGAGGAAGCTTTAAGGTTGCACGCATAAGTGACAAAATATGTGAATCAAGGCTCAGATGGTACGGTACGGTCATGTGATGAGAAGACCCGACAATTATGTTGTGAAGAAATGCCTTTATATGGCTACCAAAAAAAGGGGAAGGGGAAGACGTCAAACGACCTGGTTGACGAATGTCCAGAGAGACATGAATAGCCTCGAGCTTGAAAAGCTGACTACATGGCGCCGCATGATAAAGAAAGCCGACCCTATGTAACGGGAAAAGGTGAGGACAAAGAAGAAGACCTAATGAAGCTGCAATAGCCTGGCATGGCAGGAACTGGTGATTTTTTTCCCGTGCCAATATGAACCCACAGTTCCTCAAGCTGTGGCAATTGTGATACACACGAAATCGCAAGGACGACAACATCGGTATCCACTGTACGCACCATGATTTTTGTGTGTCTTTGGGCTGCAGCATCACCAATGTGGACCATTATGCACGTGTCTGCCTCCTCATGGTTGCATGGTTCCAAGGCTTGCTTGTCTCTGGCGCTGTTGCTAAGAACTGTGGGTCCATCTGTCACATCAAATTCTTTGCCAGTTGTAAATTCTGTAGCTTGGCACTGGAGAGCTAGGAAATGGAAAAAATCTTCTTTATTGGAGTTATCCCTCAGAAAAGTTGCCCAACCCTTCGGAATTTTAGTACTGGAGGTGACACGTGTTCTTTGCCCTGTACCACGTTTCTCTCTAGTCTCATTTTTGAAACTGTCAGTGTCATACCTGTCCCAAATCAGATCTGATCGTGAGACATTGGCAAGTTCCCTGTGCACGAAAGGTATGAAGACTGTGTCAGCATAATTCTTGAAAGTATTGTTGAGTCGTGGACTGAACATGTGGACCATCGCAGGTCCGTCTAAGACTTTAACTGACACTGGGGGCGAGCTCGGTTCTGTAACTGAGTTTGTGACGCATTTAAAATGGTCCGATTTGGTTCTTGATCGCATTTTTCCCATTACATACAATGATGGGGGTCGGGGGAAAAGCTTGGTTTTCGTGAGCAAAAAATGTATCGAGGTCCCCTGGCCCGTGCTCGCATGTACAGATGCCGTCAAACTTCTTGAACAAATGACCTTGCCTGCGCAAAGGCGAATTGTACGTGCGAGCTGCCCCCCCACTTCGTCCCGCATGTTCAAGTTGTTTGACGGGAACTGTAACTATGTACAACTTGCTAAACAGACTGCAGTCGTTTTTGAGCCCACCTATCTTTGCATGTGTTTTGTTGTCAGTTTTTTTTTAACGTGTACTAAAAAAGGGATATTTATTTTATTTTATCGGATCGTGTAAACTTTTGCCACCTCGGCGTCGGTCGAGTCGTGACGCTAACGCAGCTCCGCCGCCGCGCGACGCAAAATTTTTTTTTGACGTATTTATAAGTTGAATGTATGAGGAAAGTTAATGTTTATACCTGGGGGCACGGTAGTTCCCCCGCCAAGTCGAGCAAAACAAAGAGGCACGGCCGTACCATCTTTTTCTCGAAGCCATTCAGGCCATTTTCAACATCCTGTAATTTTGTGCTAGCTAAAGCTAGAACCCTGAATTTTCAGGAACATAAATAAATAAATAAATAATGTAGGGCATAATATGGCTAACATATAATATCAATAACATTCAATTTGAACTTTTAGTTTAAGAACTATTGTCCGTCAAAGTTCGTTAGTTTTGTCACTGACTCACTTATATACTGATAATGATCACGCTAATTCTAACGTACTTCTAGCAGACCCACAAGCTCCAAATTTCTAACTTAATTAGTTTTTAGCCTAGTAATTCATAAAAAACCTAAAAATATTGCAATTTCAGTCACGTTTCAGATATATACAAACTGCATAAGTAAGTTTGTAATCCTATACAAATACATGCGATTACAAAGTTCTTTCCTGCAAAACTATACAAACGTTATTTGCGATTGGTAATATAACATTCCCATACAAAGTCAACAAAAAGAAATGAGATCCCATAAAAAACATTCCATGTAAAAAATAGGCCAAGTCTCGAAAATCTTTCACTACCTGCCTAGCTAGCACACTAGGTTTTATGTCGGCGAAAATGTACTGAAACGTCACGTAAATCGCGACATAAAGCCTAGTGTGCTAGCCCCCCAGCAGTACCACATGGCTACCGGGTTAAATCAGCTCAGATGACCACTAGGTATACCTGTGCCAAGCGGCTTCCTTTGTTGAAGATTTGCAAGGTTCCCATACAATTCATGTCACTAAATACGCGACTATTTGTAAAAACTCAATAGATAACTAAATTCCTATAATTAGCGATTTATTTTATGATTGATTGATGATTTTAAAGTAGGCACATGCACAATATAATATATCATAAATTACATCTGTATGTACCTGACGAAAATGTGGTGCAGCAATGCCATTTGCCCCCGCTGGAATTGCTACCTCTTGAAAAAATATTGATAATGCAGTCTGGAAGAAAAACAACAGAGATAAGTTAACATTAACTAATACACTTGCAAGAAATTGCATGGAAGTTTAACTACATTGTTGGATCTGATCTGATTGATCAATTGAAGAACTCAGCCTCAGTTACCCGCAATGTAATGAAACATGCATGCAATTTCTTGGATATGTAAAGTAAATTGCGCTTTACACACGTAATGAAAATTGTTTTTTGCACCAGCTGTGAATGTTAAGAATGGACAATTGACCTCCTTTACTGGCTCCGAAGTGGGTCACCAATAATGACCTTGGTGAGATATTATATTGATAAGAGCTAATGTTTTCACACTTAACCTTTCGAATCCCTGGGATCCTATTTGAGAGAACTGATGGGTTTTAAGAGTTATTATACGACAGAAATATATTTCAAAATTTGGTAGTATGTTCATATAAACTATAGTGGTTCCCTGGAGAGCCAACGAGTATCAAAACGTTAAGATTTTATAACTAGTTCATTTATACAATGTATCAGTACAATTTGGGTGATTCCACAGAGTATAAGAACTTTCTTGATGCTTCATAGACCAGTTTAAGTAAAGTCTAACTTTATAATATTTTACGTCACACCTAGCCATAAAGCAGCAATTACACCCACCCAAAATCCCACTTCCTAGCCAGGGAGAGATGTAAAATTTTGTACTAACCACCAGCGGTAATAAAGAAAGCCTCAGATCGCATATTTATCGCCCTTGCCTTCGGCTAGGGCTAATCTGAAACATTCTTTATTTTACCGCCCTGGGTCAGTAATGTAGGTACTATTATACTCTTACTTCCCATGGCATGATGATAATGATGAATTACATTTACATAAATTGCCAAGCAAATGCATGACCCTGTAACATTATTATTTGTTAAACAGAATTTTATTCAAATGGATTCCTTTTGGCTCCCATTCATTCAAACTAATTTAAACACTAAGTGTTTACTAACCTACAAAGTTGATAAAAAAGGTAGTAAGTTGAATTTTATTATATTAGGCCTCGTAATAATTAGAGAACTAATAAAACAAAATAATTAGTAATAGTGTTAAGATACTAACACACTACTAGATCTAAGACCTAAAATAAGAATTAGAGTAAACATTTACAGATTTGTTATCAAACATAACATTGTCAGTCGCCATGAATACATCTACCTACATACCTACTTATTGCGTATCATTTCATTCATCAACATTATTATACACAGATTGAGTAATGCAGGTGTGATTAGGGGAATTTTCCTATAGGGTTTACGCTCCATTTTAGCTGATAAGAGAATCGCAATAATAAACAGCCAAGGCAATGCCATTAATACATCTATATCAAATCAAGGCTATTGCAAAACACTTCGTCAAATTATGTAGCAGCCATTTCATGATTACTGTTTGTTTACATATACTAGGATATTTACCTCAAATTGCCAATGTGCAGCTTGAAGTAGCTGTTTTGCTTGTTCTCTGGCACATCCTGCTGCTAAAACGAACTGATTTATCATAACTTGCTCACGTAAAGCTGAATCCATTGTACTAAAACTCAAATAATAAGTCCACCACAACCGGAGTAGGAAATAAATAGTAAGTAAATGATGTCAATTTCAGTTGTATCATGAGTAAGTGTGTAGGCGTACTATTTGAAATTAGTGGCGGTAGTGAGGCTGGTAAACAACCTAGTGTAACAGAGAGATCCGATTAGTTTTTTTTTTTGCCACGTTTTCCGCAGGACAGACTAAACAAGGAATACGAAATGTCATTAAAAATAAAACAAGTGCGTCTCGCCTGTAGATTTATCTGAACAATGAGAGTTTTTATGAGTAGGTCAAACCGCTCTGGTTATCACAAGACAGCTGTCACTTGCGTCACCTTCAAAATCCCCAATTCCCCACTAAAAAGTAATACTATACTACTTGCTGGACTATCAAGGCAACGTTAGTCATACATACGTTGCAATAATTGTAAATAAAGCGATCTAGTAAATTGTAAATTCCACAACATTTATAATGATACAGTTTAAATCTACAGTGATCTTCATAAGTGTTTTTCTTGTTTTCAAGTTAATCTACGCAATAGATACTAGCCAAGTGCCTATAAATGAAAGGCAAAGCAGTGGATCGATATCTGAAGAGACTTTACAGTCGCAATTGTTAAATACATACGGCAGCAAGTACGACCGTATGTTACAGAAACTTTCAAGGTCGAAAAGATTGAGCGAAGCTAATTCAAGCGAATCAAGCACTGTAGCTAATGAGAATGCAAACTCGTCCACCAGTTCATCTACTGAAAGCCCGCACGTCGTGTATGAATTCGGTGCCTCTAATACTTCCTTATTTGCGGTGGTTCCGGTTAACGTGTCCGCGCCGCCCAACGCGTCCGTCGGACCCTCGGACGCCGCGCCTTTGCCAGAAAAAAGCTCTGCTGAAGATGAACACAACAGTTCCATGGCTATATTCTTTGTGCTGTGTATCTTGGCTCTCGGAATTCTCCTGATCCATCTTATGCTACAAACTGGCTTCTCTTATCTGCCTGAGAGTGTTGTTATTGTATTCCTTGGAGCCTTGATTGGAATGATCATAAATCTCATGTCCATTCGGAATATTGCAAATTGGCGAAAAGAAGAGGCTTTCTCGCCAACTGCTTTTTTCTTGGTTCTTTTGCCACCTATCATATTTGAGTCTGGATACAATTTACATAAAGGCAACTTTTTCCAGAACATTGGTTCAATATTGTTGTTTGCGATTGTCGGTACTGCTATATCAGCCTTTGTTATTGGTGCTGGAATTTACTTATTAGGGCTGGCACAGGTTGTGTACCAGTTGAGTTTTGTGGAATCATTTGCTTTTGGTTCCCTGATATCAGCTGTGGATCCTGTGGCTACAGTGGCTATATTTCATGCACTTGATGTAGACCCTGTCTTGAACATGTTGGTGTTTGGAGAGAGCATACTCAATGATGCTGTGGCTATTGTTCTAACTACAGCTGTGCTGGACTCTAATGATCCATTCATGTCGACTGGTGAAGCCATTCTCTCTGCCATCAACAGGTTCTGGTTGATGTTCTTTGCATCGGCTGGCATTGGCGTCCTGTTTGCACTAGTCAGTGCTCTTTTACTAAAACATGTTGATTTACGCAAAAACCCCTCTTTAGAATTTGGTATGATGCTGGTCTTTACTTATGCACCATATGTCTTGGCGGAGGGTATACATCTTTCAGGTAATTTGTATTTCACACTTCATATTTTCTTGTAACTTGTCAATCAAATAGTACTGCTTATGAGAGAAATTTTTAATTTCAGGAATTATGGCAATTCTGTTCTGTGGTATTGTAATGTCTCACTACACTCACTTCAACTTGTCCACCGTGACACAAGTGACCATGCAGCAAACCATGAGGACCCTGGCATTTATTGCTGAGACCTGTGTCTTTGCCTATTTGGGATTAGCCATTTTCAGGTGATTATGGATGCATCACAATTTATATAAAAAAAATACTGGGTGCTACTGTCTATGTATAAATAATATTTTCATTTTTTTTACATATATTGTAATCATGATCAGAAGGGCCTGACATTGTATGTTTGACGTCATTCCCTAATATACAGGATACAGGGTGAATATTTGAATTATAATAAAAAAAAATTGAGTGTCTGGTGATGCCCAATAAATGGCTCAAATTTTTATACTTTTTATAAGAAAATGTACTTGTGTAATAATTTTTAAATGAACAAAAAATGTTAAATGTTGTTATAAAAATGAATCCATATGTTTACAGTTTCAAGCACCGCGTGGAACCTGCCCTAGTTGTTTGGAGTGTGGTAATGTGTCTTCTGGGCCGAGCCGCTAACATATTTCCACTGGCATTACTCTGCAATAAATTCAGAGAGCACAAGATCACCAAGAAAATGATGTTTATTATGTGGTTCAGTGGTACGTAATATGTGTTTACTCATTAATCTCATTATGATAAGCATTCCTTCCCTATTAGGTGGCACGCTCACCCGAGCGCGGCTCGCCCTAGCGTGCGCGCTAAGTGTGGACGGCGATCGGCGAGCAACGGCGCGCCTGCGGCGCTACCACGAACTTCGAATCTCGAACTTCGTATATCTCCGTCTCTATCGCACTTATGGTTCATGGTACTTGAGCGACAGAGACGGAGATATACGAAGTTCGTGGTAGCGCGCCTGAGCCGAGCCGGTGTGGACGGTTGTTTTGTGTGGCCGCACGCTCACCCGAGCGTTGCCGGCTTTTTGGGCGAAATCAAAGGGGCCGCGGCGCCATGCTACTGGCAATGTACTTATTTATTTATTTATCGTTTTCAAATGAATAACGTGAAAATTATTTTCGCGGTGTGCGTCCACACTGAACGCACGCTCACCCGAGCGGCTCGCCCGAGCCCTCCGCACGCTCGCCTGAGCGGCTCGGGTGAGCGTGCGGAGGGCTCGGGTGAGCGTGCGTTTGGTGTGGACGCACCTATTGAAGCTTGATTATTGTATCTGTATGATATCACAGATAGTATTTTCCTGCTTGGTTCTTGGTGTATCCCTTTCGGTCAATTATATGTAGACGAGATAGAAGGGTATTACTTACCAACTTTATTTAAACAAGCAAGATCATACAACTTGTGCGAAGTTAGGTTTAGTCTTTATAACTGTGAGTAATAAACTGACTTCTATTTTCTACTTGTCAGGACTCCGGGGCGCTATATCATATGCTTTGTCTCTACATCTCGGGTTTTCGGATGAGACTCGACACGTGATTATAACCACTACCCTTATCATCGTCTTGTTCACTACGCTGATCCTTGGGGGATCCACTATGCCGTTATTGAAGTTTTTGCAGGTAATTTTCCTGAGTTTTACTAATTTTAACATTATGCACCTTTTGTGGAAGAAGGATAGTCGAAGTCGTAAATATACAGAGTGACGTGGAGGACTGAAATTAATATGACGTGATAAATAATTAAAAGGGAAAATATGAATAGTGGTTTCTGATCATGTAATATCATCTCACCCTGTGTGGTTTGATACCCCACAAATAGTATCTGTTAGGTTGTAAATGTAAATAAATATGTCGTCCTCAGGGAAAAAGCTAGGTGCGTTTGTTACTTAAGACATTATGAACGATGCTCTAATACTAATGCGATACTCCACGGCGTTATAATCGCGCAAACGCCAAACGCTAATGTCCCTTTTTCCTGTGAACGGCATAAATAAACTTTGGCATGATTACTCTCGTCGACGTAAATTGAATAAGTTGTCGATCGGTTTAGCCTAGTGGCTACCTGGCTACTGACCCTGCCTGCAAAGCTGACGGTCCTAGCACAGTCTAACTACATACAGTCTGCAAGCACAGGGCCACGCGGGTTTACGAAAGGGGGGGAACGCGGGGAAGCGGGTTATAAAACCGACTTTAAATATCGGTAAGGTTTAGGTGTTTTTTATGATGTCACTTAAATTGTGTTCCAAATTGATATCTGAGGGCTCGAGGTCTTTTAATATAAATCGAAGTTCTTTAAATACAGTTCCATTTCGTTCAAATTGAATTGCCGCCATTTTGAAATTCTTGAAATACAGTCCGATTTGGTTCAAAATCAATATCTGAAGGTCCGCGGGGCTTCTTAATATGAATCCGAGCTTGGATCGTAAAAAAGTTGCCGCCATCTTGAAATTCTTGAAATACAGTCCGATTTGGTTCCAGAACATTGATTGGCTCGAATTCATATTAAGAGACCCAGTGGACCCTCAGATATCGATTTTGAACCAAATCGGACTGTTTTTGAAGAATTTCAAGATGGCGGCAACTTTTTGAAAATCCAATATTGGATTCTTATTAAAAAGCCCCTCGGAACCAATAACGATTTTGAAATGAAGGAAAGGGTCATTATGGCTGAGTTGCATGATTTTATAGATTAGCTTACTCCGAACGCCTTTTTTTAACAAATAAGTAGACTCCGCCGCAAACTTGGTTTCTATGACCCGCCTCACCATAATAGATGCATGTAGGCTTTTTTCAGTATTATTTTGCATATTTTCATATCACACGGCCGTAAGGACCTTTTCTACTAAACCGTAGGACTAAATTAACTGACTTGTAATTTAAATATTTTGAATTAAAAATAAAGATACGTCAACAAAATATTACATCTAATAGTTTTCAAAATAGCCATAAGAAAACGTCTTTTTTACCCCGTTTTAGAAAACATCTTCGAAACTACCGCCATAAGGTACCTTTACCCTTGGAACGTCACATACATATATTTACCTATGTAATGTTCCTATTCCCCAGGACTCCCAACTACCGCTATACCGTAAATGGGTTCCATCCAAATTTTCACCCCCTATTTCACCTCCTTAGAGGAAAATAAAACTATCCGTTGTCATTCTCCAGGACTCAAACTCTCTCTTTACCAAATTTTATCTAAATGGGCTACATCCAAATTTTCACCCCCATTTCACCCCCTTAGGGAATGATTTGCGGAATAGTAACTATCATATGTCCTTTTCCAGGACTCAAACTATCTTACAACCAAATTTTATCAAAATGTGTCACAAACAAATTTCCACCCCCAATTACACCCCCTTAGGGGATGATTTTCGAGATAAAAATATCCTATGTCCTTCCTTAACTATCGCTTTACCGTAAATGGGTTCAATCCTAATTTTCATCCACCATTTCTCACCCCCTTAGGGGATGATTTCCTTCGGATCCGCTCCGCCGGCGACGGGCGGGAGGCAGAGCCAGGCGCTACGCGCATTTACTGCCTCCTCCGTAGTGGGATGGTGCGGGGTTCGGGGGATACCCTGCAAAAATGAATCCCACTGGACTGAATGCGCTGACCTGGCGCGCAATGTCTGCGGCCCGCTACCCTGTAGGTCGCCCGTCGGGACGTACGCGGTCGAATGCGGAAAGCGATCCCGCGGCGCCCCTTTCTTAAGGCGGAGCTGGCAATCGTTGGGGTTTTAGACGGTAGTCCAAGGCTTGCCGCGGTTAGTCCGTCATACCCCCCTTCCCTTGTGTCCTCATGTCCCTTCCCCGTGGCGGGCGGGATGCGTAAAAGCATTTCCCCAACGTAAAAAAAAAAAAAAAAAAAAAAAAAGGGGATGATTTCCTCCTTTCATGTGTTACGGAATAAAAAATATTCTATGTTCTTTCCTTGGACTGAGACCTCTCTCTATACCAAATTTCATCTAAATGGGTTCTATCGAAATCTTCAACCCTCATTTCACCACCTCAGGAAATTCTTTTTCGGGATAAAAACTATGCATTGTCCTTCCCTAGGACTCCTTTTATCTCTTTACCAAATTTCATCTAAATGGGTTTTATCCAAATTTTCACCCCCTATTTCATCCCTGAGGGGATGATTTTCGGGATTAAAACTATCCGTTGTCATACTCCGGGACTCCAACTATCGTTCAACCAAATTTCATCAAAATAGGTCACAAACAAAGTTTCACCCCCAATTACACCCCCTTAGGGGATGATTTTCGGGAGTAAACTATCCTATGTCCTTCCCCAAGACTCCAACTCGCTATACCGTAAATGGGTTCCATCCAAATTTTCATACCCCATTTCACCGCCTTAGGAGATGATTTCTGGACTAAAAATTATTTTAAGTCCTTCCCCAGGACTCTTAACTATCTCCATACCAAATTTCATCTAAATCGGTTCTATCCAAATTTTCACCCCTCATTTTACCCCCTCAGGAGATGATTTTTCAGGATAAAAACTATGCATTGTCCTTCCCTGGGACTCCTATCTCTATACCAAATTTTAACTAAATGGGATTTATCCACATTTTCATCCCTATTTCATCCCCTTGCGGGATAATTTTCGGGATTCAAACTATCCATTGTCATTCTCTGGGACTCAAACTATATCTATACCAAATTTGGTCTAAACGGAGTCCATCCAAAATTTCACCCCCATTTCACCCCCTTAGGGGAAGATTTCCGGAATAAAAACTATCTAATGTCCTGCCCCAGAACTTAAACTACCTCTAAACTAAATTTTATCACAATGGGTTACATCCAAATTTTCACCCTTCCATTTTTTATTTTTTTATTTTTTATTTAATGTAAGTTTACAGCATATTAACACCAAAACACTTACACGATAAATTATTACATATAACAGAATACAATACACAATGTCAAAAAGAAAAGTCGTCAATTATATAAGTAGAACATTCGAAATGATGAAATAGGTACATTAAAAATGATAGATAGCATACATTCAAATAATAAATAATTATTCATTAAAATTTAAATTGTCAAGAAACTGCTTAGCAATACGGCATAATCTAGAAAAGCGATCAGCAAACATGTCAGCCTCCTCGTGCTGAGTGAGCATTTGGTGTAACAAGGAAATTGCGCGCGCGGTAGGAGCCTTAAAGGGAAGATTTTCGGGATAAAACCTATCCTTTGACCTTCCCCGGGACTCAAACTAATTATATACCAAATTTCATCCAAATCGGTGCAGCGGTTTAAGTAGCTCCATACAAATGTCCACCCCCCATTTCATCCTCTTAGGGGTTGATTTCCAGGATAAAACTACCCTAAGTCCTTCCCCAGGACTCAAACTATCTCTTTACCATATTTCATCTTAATCGGTTCAGCCGTTTTCACGTGATGCGCGGTCACATAAACAGACAAACAGACGAAAATTCTAAAAACTGTTGGAACGTGTTTTGTTATTTTTTTATATTCTTTTTAGGAAATATTTGTTAGACTTTTTGGTACAAAATGCTTTTTACACGTTGAAAGAATTTTTTGACTATATGCCGCATATTTATTGAATCTAGTATAGGTAATGTAGTGTAATGTTGTAACTTAGTAGTATTTTTTGCATGCTGCATGATAGGTCATAAGACTCTAGTCTTAGTTATAGTAATGCAGTTTTTGAGATATTTCTATGCCTATTCAGGCTGGATTGTGCTGAACAACATTGTATCTTATTACACCTTATGTACCACATTCAAGAAATAAATAAATGATTGATTGATTGATTGATTGATTGGTTATCGATTTTAAGTATCCCTAGCCAATTTTTTTTCGAATATCTTCCATGTACAGACTTTCGACCCTCTTCAGCTTTATTATACAGGGTGTCTGGTAATTCGACCTATTCCTTGAAAGGGGTTATACTAGAGCTAATTTGCAACAATTTATGTCCAGTCAACCAGGGGTCGAAACTCGCTGGTTTCCGAGATATTCGAGTTTTTAGTTTGTATGAAAAAAATTCTCCTTGCAGCCTTAAGCTGGTGATTGTGACAAAAGTACTTCCATTTGGATGGTAAAAAAACATTTTTGTCACAATCAGCACTTTAAGGCTGCAAGGCGATTTTTTTTAAACAAACTAAAAACTCGAAAAATTACAAAAAAATCGTGTTTTGACCCCTGGTTGACTGGACATAAATTGTTGCAAATTAGCTCTAGTATAACCCCTTTCAAGGAATAGGTCGAATTACCAGTCACCCTGTATGTATAGATAGATAACATTAAATTTGAACTTTTAGTTTACGATCTATAAGTTCCTTAGTTTTGTCACTGACATACTCACTTATGATTATCGTAATTCTAAGGTACTTCTAGCAGACCCACAAGCTCCAAATTTTAAACAAAATATATGACTATTTGTATTGTAATTTATTGACTCTAAAATTGCACCATTAACCAGACTTATTTAATTCTTGACTTAATAACTCGTAACAAATGTAACGGGTAAAAATGTGTTCTACTCACGTTGTTATCAACAGTTTTACAACCAGTTCAGAGATCAAAAAAAAGAACCCCTTCCATGACAGAATGGTACAAACAGCAGAAGTTTACGCAAATTATTTATACATATATGACCCGACTCGTGTTCAGATTACTTTTTGCTGCTGCCTGTTCTTGATAGGTATGTGTAACTGTATCGCGCCGTGCGACAAGTAACATTATGTCTAAACTATATCTAATAAAATATTGTATGTTATAGGCCAACAAGAAAGTAAAGAAGTCGCGATCGCTGCGTAAACAGAAGGAAGTAAGCTTGTCCAAGACGAAAGAGTGGGGCCAGGCCATCGACTCTGAGCATTTGTCCGAGATAACTGAAGAGGAACTGGAGGTAAATCAAATTAATGCTCAGTTGCATCAAAGACATCAGCGTATTTACCTCGTCACTTTAACATTGCTAATGAGACTCTTGCCAAAGACGAAACCTGCGCTTTGTGTATGTGCGTAAAAGGCTTGCCTACTCTAACTTTTGGGACAACTCTTGAAACTGCAACTGTTGAAAAATTGGGGTAACTGAATAGCCTAGTGAGTTAGTTAATTGTTGCTTATTTAAAGCAGGGACTGATGTCGGTTACGGTTATACCGGTATGAAACCGGTATTCCATTACGGTACCGTTATGTCGTAAAGGTTATGCGCGCCGAGCGAACATAACGGTACCGTAACCGTTTTGAAATAACAGTTAGCGGTACCAGTTTAAAACGATACCGTAACCTTTATAATACCTGTATTATAAAGGTTATCGAAAAAAGTAAGCGAGCTGGCACTCTACAGAGGAAGCATTGGCTACATTTAAAGACTAAAAGACAAAGCAGCAGAGCCTTTGCCGGCGGTTTGGCAACAACCCCAGGCCAAATTCGATATATCGGTACCTTTAAATAGCGGTTACGGTACCGGAAAAAATAAAGGTACCTTTATATTTCGGTAGCGAAATATAAAGGTTCCGCTACCGAAACCGCTATTTGACAACCGATATGACGTCATACCGTTAAAATAGAATACCGGTATTTTTCGGTTATGCAGTCCCTGATTTAAAGAAGTCAAGTGTGTAAGTTGGTTGCAATACTCACTCAACTGATATCATCAATTCTTTCAGTAATATTTAGTAAAGATATGAAGCTAGGAAGGGATACAATCCTCCTAGGCGAGCGCATTTTCCTGATGCCTTCCTCAACCCAAAACCTTGATCACAATGCTTGCGAAAGAAGGAAAATAGTTTATTTTCGCCCATTTTCTGCCTTCAGACTAAGATAGAAATTATATAATCTATCATAACTGTCTACAACGCTATAGTTTTTTTTTTATACTACGACGGTGGCAAACAAGCTTACGGCCTGCCTGATGTTAAGCTGGTACCGTCGCCTATGGACACTTGTGTCTCCAGAAGAATCACAAGCGTGTTGCCGACCCTTTATTCACTTGAGGATTCGCTGTGTTGGCAGATGACATGAGACATGCAGGTCCCTCACTCCCAACACAGCGCATCCTAGAGAGCTCTGGCGACCAAATACATAGTTTTCATACATCATTATAAATATTATAATTGACCATGCGCGCGAAAACAACTGTTATGTGACCGAAAATCGAAGTGTCCTGACGTAATAATTGCCGTTTTCAGGTGAACTACTCGCACGCTACCAGGCTACGTGGCTTCGTGAGACTGGACATTAAATATTTGATTCCTTTCTTCACGAGGCGATTCACTCATCAGGTAATTGCGTAATGTTTTATTATTATATTATTATTATTTTTTATACTGAACGGGATTTAATTATACGAACTTACCTCAAATGAGTCGTCCCGCGACCAAGGATGTTGTAACACATACGAAGCGTTGTCGAGAAACCTCATAGAGGTAAAACAGTTAAGTAATTATAAGCGATTAAATAAATAAATATTATATTTGCGGACAATCTTTCACACAATATCGACCTAGTCCCAAACTAAGCAAAGCTTGTACTATGGGTACTAGACGACGATAAACATACTTCATCATCATCATCTTATCAGCCGAAAAACGTCCACTGCTTGCTCACTTTCACGTTTCAACCATTCAATTATAAAAAGAAAACTACAGGCGTCTCAAATGTCACACACATTGCATATGCAATTATGTAAATCATTAAAATAGGAATCCTCAGTACCTACGTGATGATCCCGCATTCAACAGATTTGGTACTAAGTTTTTTTTTAAATTCAAATTCAGGAACTGAAGGACTGTAAAAGCCAGATGACTGACCTGACCAACCAGTGGTACCAAGCTATAAGAATAACAAACGACCGCGAGACAGACGAAGAAGACATATTGCCGCAAAGTTCTCTGTCTAACTCCAACACCAGCCTACAGAGGGGAGTTTAAATTTAATGAATATAGCAAAATCCAGTGCATGTCATGCACAATGTAAGTAAATGTTAGTCACGTAACTTGGTTATTGATTAAATCAATGTTGATTGTTCGCGCTTCAATAACGAACATTTTTGATTATTCATCATCTAAAATTATAATTTGTAGTATTTGTAATTTTTATTGTGATAAAGTCAGTGATTGTGATAGGTTATATTGTTAGTTTGAAATTAACAGTGCATTGTTAGCTTTTTGTTCTAGTAATGAGCTGTAAGTTCAAGAGCTCCGATAAGGGTCCAGTCATTGCATACATTTCGTATTATTTAGTAGGTACTTAAAGGTATTACATATTTAGTATTTTTATTTTAGTTCTAGTTTTTGTGTTAATAGTTGTGTAAATATTTGTACTTAGTTATTGTAATTACACATATAATTTATTTTGTATAAGATAGTTTTATAGTTAATATGAGTACATAAATGTGATATATAAGTTATTATTAAACAATTTACAACCGTTGTATTGCAAATACGTTCCTAATATATTTATAATTTGTAAAGAAATGCTTTTGTCTGCAAGTGTCAATGTGGAATAGTATAAACAAAAAATAAACACTGTTTTACATAAATGTAATTAGCGCGTGCGTCTATCGGGCACATACAAATATTATCGGTCACGGTTTTATTGTCACCTGTATGTCTGCACGAAAATAGTTCAACTATGAACATTATCATAATATATATTGTAGCTGAGTGTGTGGACTCTGCCAACTTGTACCCAAAATATATCGTAAGGTGCCTTGCTATAAATATATATTTTGGTATATTAATAAATATTATAGCTAAGTCTGTGACGGGCTTAACTATGGTGATAGTTACGGTTCCTGTTGATGTACAGCGCATTATCCGCGTCCACTATATCTCTGTCTCTTTTTAACCCATGCATAAGGAGAGAGAGAAAGATATGTGGACGCGGATTATGGTGCCGTACATTAACTGGACCCATACATACAAGCTGTTACTTATCTTGCGTGGTTTGATTGATTACACTAAAATAAAAAAGTTTTTATGTTTATGGTTTTTTCCACCATGGGTTAGTAATTTATAAAGATGACATGAGTAAACATGGATTACATCGAAAGGCTTCATTCATAACATTCACTAAGTAAGTGATCTCATGGTTTTTATATGCCTGCCATGTCTCAGTTGCACCCAGTAAAGGATACAAAACGTGCTATCAAAAATGGTCTTAAAATCCAAGTTAACAAAACATTTTTATTTTGACTTAACATGTTGCCAAAATACTTATTACTGTTGCTTCAAGAACTTAAACCAAGTTGTACTGGACAAATCCATTGTTTTAATGGTGATTTATTTATTTCCTTTTACCAGGACTAGCACTGTGTTTCCCAGTGTTCTGAAAACCTGCTGGTGGATTGCTGGCAAAGATTCTTCATAGAATTGAAATATGTAAAATGCATATTATTTCAATTATTTGTGTTACTGACAAAGAGGGCTTTCAGAGATTAAAACAAAGTATGGGTTAAATAAACTTATTTAATTTAAGCATCAAGGGATTAAATGGTGTTTTAAAAACATCTCAGTAAGGATGTTATAACATACTGAGTAATCATGTATTATTAGTACATTATGATACAAGTGTGCTATGTTGGTTATTACACTCGAGTCGGTTTTTAAGCCTGAGCCGAAGGCGAAGGCTTAATGGAGACGAGAAGTGTAATGACCAATGCTCACGTGTTTCATACGACGTTTTTCAACACATTTACGAGGAAAAAAAAAAAAAATGAAAATGTTAAAAGATATGTAATGAAAAGGCACTAGTGCGATAATGTAATGTAAAAGTCACGGCATGGGTAATATTCTGCATTATTTTGCTAATATTTAAAAAGATATGTAATGAAAAGGCACTAGTGCGATAATTTAATGTAAAAGGCACGGCATGGGTAATATTCTGCATTATCAGTGTAAATACGCTGTAATAAGACCTACTTTACGAGCAGGTGTGTTGAAAAATATTTTTATCAATGTCTTGCTGTTGTAGCAGCAGTGAACACCTTGCATTGTTTACAAGCATAAGATATTATGCCAGAATTGTTAACATCATAATGGTATGTAATGTAATAAAAATTGTGTGAGAGCTGTGTTAGTTTTACTTTGATGATAACTGAACATTGCATTTGTTGTGTCATTCCTCTTCATTTTCCAAATTAATGTGGCTTCCAAACTTCCCATACAGGTGTGCCTTCAGTTCTGCCATTTGGGATTTAAGTTCATCGCATTTTGCCTCTAATTCAGCTATTTCATTTTCCTTTTTTTGTTTTGATTCCTCCAATGATTTCTGTGAAAAAGTATGATTTAGATTAGAATGAATCAATATAGGATTATATTTATATACAGGGTGTCCTAAGAAGTAGTGATATACTGAAGCCGGGAGGTAGAGGACCTAGAGTGCTATCTGAATCACCCCCACTTTTTTTCATATTTCACCCATCGCCGAGTACAATGAGATTTTTATTTATGGTGACGTGAATTATTGCGGTAGATGCTTGATTTTTTTGTGTGCTAAGCTGATAGTATGGTAACAACTTCATCATGCGATAGTCAGGAAACGTTTCAGGTTGAGGCCCGCCTCTTCGTTCCACATGTTCCCAGTACAGCCTTGAAGCTTCCGCCGCATTCCCCCTAGCATAATCGTAATAGTAATGCATTTCTGCCTAGTCACGTGAAGTAAACATGATCACGCAAACTCAAGTCGAGTTAAATAATGCCAAGTCGTCGGGCTGCCAGGGCAGAATTCTGTATCTGAATTTCGATGAGATGTTTTTCCGCGACAGAAAATAACCCAACACCATAGGCTTACGAAGAAACTGTTGAAACTATTCTGCTAGTTAGTTTCTGCATTTTATCGTGATTTTGTTGATGTTGATTTAGTTTCCTAATTTTTGATGAGGTCTTCACAAGAACATTCCGATACGGAATAAATAAAATGATGCATATCCCCTTTAAACTTTACGAGGACTTATCTAAACATACAGTCATGGCCAGATAAAACCGTGTTTAAACAGTATTTAATATAGTGCAAAAGAGCTTCTGTAAAATTTAGACTAAAAAATACAGGCAATCTAATCAACACTTTTTATAAGTTCATACATTGTTCCTAATTACAGTATGAACTCGTAAAAACTGTCCATTTGACCATCCATATTTTTTTAAGCACAACTTTTACAGAACTTTTATATAAACTAAATTAAATCTTATTTATACACAGATACCTCCATATACTCAGAAACAAAATTGGCCAAACATATTTTAAATCATAATTAAATTTGAAAAGTCATATTTGTATGCAATTGTATGGGGGTAAAAATCTTGTTCTTAATCACAATGGAAAAAAGTTGAAGCGTAAATTAGATTAAGGCTCTTAACTATGTAAAAATTTTTTGCTATTCACCCAGGTACCTACTAGAGAAGACACACCGAAGAAGCTTGCGCTACGCGTTGCGGTCCATGGGCCGCACAGTCTCAGTGTATTCTACGACAAGTTACCCTCTCCCAGCATGCACCCCGCGCTGCCGGCCGGCATACTGATAATGTTTGTGTTGTCTTCTCTAGTACGTTAGTACATTATACCTCGACGGTTGGGGTTAAACTTTTCTTACTATATCACCTTTAGGTTCATTACCCTATTCCCATTTTGACAACAACCCAGCTCGCCCAAAATCCCATTTTGTCCAGTGTTGCATCTTACCCGCTTTCCCAACTCGTCACTATTTCAACTCCGTTGTAGCACATCACTATTTAAGAGATGTAAAAAACTGTCAACACATGAAACGTGATTTTAGTCCGTTCAATGAATGAACAGACTTTAGGATACTGAAATTATAAAGTATAAATAACAATATTATAATATATTTACCAAAGTATTCACTAGACTCTGGCAAATGAATACTTCTCCAACAAGGTAAGGAATCTTCTCACTGTCGTCGACAAGAGCCAGCTCTTCAACAGCTTCTTCTAAATTTTTCATGTCGTTTTGTATTACTTTCAGCTCATCTTTGTAATCGTCAACTTTCGCGTTAAGCCGTGCAAATTTATTAATTTTTTGTTGATCTTCAAAGGAAATGTGGACGTCGGAGTCCTGAAAATGAATAAATAATGATAAATTAAACAAAAACTAAAAACAGGTGTAGTGAACCCTAGACGGTTCAGGTTTATCGTGTTCGCGAAATTAATATTTAAATTGATAATTACTGACCGGTCGAAAGGTTCCTTTTCCTGAATTGGCCATTGTGGTGTATAATTTATTTCACTGAACGCTTTTGTGCTTTTTGGATAAGCTTTGCTTCAACTTCTCATGAAATCTAACCTAACCTCAAATTATTATTATATTTGACATGTATTTGACATTGACACTTGTCAACTTGACAGCTTTGAGGCGTTTTTCATCTTAACAAATGTTAGAGTATGAACTGACAGTCAAACCGTTCAACTCCGAACCCAGAACATTGTACGGTCAGACTCATCCACAATTTGCGATAATTGCGATGCATGGCAGTCATTGCAAGCTAGAGTCTGGCCATCAAGTCGTGGCAAAAGCTTTAAGCCTGCATCACACTGGCGCGGCCTGCGGTGCTGCGTGCAAGCTTCAGACTGGTTGGTGTCGTGGCGTCCTAGACTATCGGTATTTTTCTAAGTGTTTTAATTAGAAAGAGATGGATAGTCTATCTCACCGCGACACAGCTCGTGCGCCCTCTTATAATCGTGAGGATGCGGCTTAAGTCGTTTTATAGGAGACGCTATACGGGCCGATTTTGTCGGACGGCCTATCATTAGCCGGCTGTCGTGCTTCCGACACGTATCCACACGGGCCGAATCACACGTCAGCCGGTATGCAGTCCGGCTGATATCGGCCCGTGTAGCGTCTCCTTAAGGCCTACAAATTCTACAGAGCAGAGTTTAAAGGAAGAATCAATCTGAGGCGCAGAATAATACCAGGCTTGTCCTTGGCCTGTCCCACTTCCTACTGCGGCTAAATTCGGCTCTCGCGTACCTTCAAGTTGACATTTTACCAAGAGTCCAAGACCCTGATGCGCAGTGTGGAAACGTCTGTGGCCCAACTAAACAAATCCGTGCTAGGTGGCGTTATTCCCCGTACGTTACATGACCAGCGCTCGCAAATTTCCGAAATCTAGGTAGGTTAGGTTTGTTAGGTAGCTTCAGATGCCCGAAGGACAAACCGCCCAGCTGTGCGGCTCCGTCGAATCTTTTGAACAACGAAGAAAATGGCGAATGGGGTTTACCAGTAATTTAACTTAGTTATGTACGGGGAACAAGGGGGCTAAGCTAACTAAGTGGTAGAGCGTGTAGCTGCCGCAAACATCGTGTGCATTCAGCTTGTATGTGCCCCGCCCAAGCACATACGCCACGGAATTCGATTCTACCTAAGATTCAGTCGAAATACATTCGTAAAAAATGATATATATATGCATCCTTTTTGCGTAGCCTCTTTATTTTCATCGCTATCTTGTAATTTTTGATGACTTCGCCATTGTCATGTTTGCTATTTGGCAGGGCGGCCAATCTTAGTACTAGTTGCGCGGTAATGACAGCATAATAAGTCAACTAGAGGCTGTCAAGGTATTTCAAAATTCGCCGTGTTGTCATAAGACATCAGTAGCCTAGGGGTACAGACGGAGGTATTTGGAGTCGATGAGCCGGGGTTCAAACCCTGCGACCGACGCACTTTTTGTATGTTTTAACATTGAAGTGGAGTATTTCAACTATCGATTCTAGATGGCGCATCAATTACAGGGTTACCGTTTTTAGGCCCAGAGATTGTTCTCTATTTCAGTATATAACAAAGTACTTTGTGCTATTTGGGCTTCGTGTCGCTTTTCGCACAAACGTATTTGGGACTCCATTGCTTCATTGCAAAACATTTTCTTTTTAGGTACTGGCTTGAGTCTGTGAGCTGTAGAAATAGCAAGCAAAAAAAAAAAAAAGATTAAGTATTGTTTAATATTGAAAAAGGTTTTTTATAAAAAAATTACAATATTAAATAAAAATGTCATAAGTGTATTTACAACACATATATGTATATATATATATACATATATATATTTATGACATTTGGTCTTATATTAAACATATTTTCCAATTTTTAATATAACTTGTAACTTTGTAAACATTTATGAAACTATAGGTTTATTATAGCACTAGCTGTTGCCCGCGACTTCGTCCGCGTAGAACTTAATACTTAGATAATTTTCAATATAATGCAAACAAACTTCTACCACCTTAAGGGATGATTTCCGAGGCAAAAACTATTCTATATCCTTTGAAGGGTCTCAAATTATCTCTATACCAAATTTCATCTAGGTACATGGATTTTATCCAAACTTTCACCCCCTATTTCATACCCTTAGCCTTAGGGAATGATTTTCGGGATGAAAACTATCTAATGTCATTCTTCGGGACTCAAACGACCTTTATACCAAATTTCATCTGAACGGGATTCATCCAAATTTTCACCCCCCCATTTCACCCCCTTAGGGAGTGATTTCCGGAATTACAACTATCCTATGTCCTTTCCCAGGACTCAAGCTATCTCTATACCAAATTGTATTAAAATGGGTTCCATCCGAATTTTCACCCCTAATTTCACCCCCTTAGGGGATGATTTCTGGGGTAAAAACTATCCCATGTCCTTTCCCAGGACTTAACCTATATCTACACCAAATTTCATCAAAATAGATTACATCCAAATTTTCAACCCCCCCCCCCCCCTTTTCACCCCCTTAGGGGATGATTTCCGGGATAAAACCTATTATATGTCCTTCCCCGGGACTCAAACTATTTATATACCAAATTTCATCTAAATCGGTGCAGCGGTTTAAGTAGCTCCATACAAATTTCCACCCCCAATTTCAGCCCCTCAGATATAAAAACTACCCTTTGTCCTTCCCCGGGGCTCATTTCATCTAAATCGGTTAAGCGGTTTAGGCGTGAAGAGGTAACAGACAGACACACTTTCGCATTTATAATATTAGTATGGAAGTATGGATTATTAGTATGAATAGTATGGATTATTTCCGCTTGTCTTCCAAATAGAGGTGTAGCTGCAGACTCACTTCAAAAGAAAGAAGAAACGAAAAACTCATTCAAATATCTTAAAAAATTACGAAGCTACAACCGTTTTAATGTCGCTTGTTAGAGTGAGAAAACGATCAGGGACCGTGACGTCACGATCCTCGAGCGTCATAGTAAAAAACAATCGTTTCATTATAAAGGTGCGTTTTGCGGAAAAGAGACGCAACATACCCCCTCTTAAAACTTTGGACACAGTGATTACCTATATAGCCTCTTGCGTTGTTTTTTTTTCGAGATAATACAACATTATGATTATTTTGTTTAGTGTCTACATCCCTATTTTCGATAAGATAAGATAAAATAAGATTTCTTTATCGTTAGAACTGTGTACATTTAGTTGTTTTGGGTAAAATAAAGTCCAACAGCTTGCCCATTTCGGACGTACAATATTAAACTTAAAGCTAGTCAAATATACTAAAACAATAACAACAATAGTATTTCCAAATAATTTTAACCATATTCACACATAAAATATTAATTTAGATCTATCCGACATCCGTATTTTCTTTTAAACCACGAACTTCGGAATTCGAAAATATTCGGGTATCTCTATCTCTATCGCTCTAACAAATGACAGGAATGCAGAGGGCCTACCGCGAAAGGCATTCGAAGTTTCCCCTCTCTGTCATACTTACAAGTTCGTACATAAGTGCGACAGAGAGGGAAAACTTCGAATGCCGTTCGCGGTAGGCCCTCAGATATACGAACTTCGAGTTTCAGTTTTCGTGGTTTGGCTGAATACGCAAAGAGTGCGCGCGCGTGCCATTCAAAAAAACCAAGTTTATATTGTTCGAATTTGTTGTTACATTTTTACAAATTACGCCTTAATTCGACATTTGCGCATATAAGTTCGCATATCAAAATCGATTAATTTTATATTTGCTTTTGGTACCTATGTGTCTCGTCAATGTATATCGTAGACGGGATTAAAATTATTAATAGGCGAAAGAAAGGCAAAGCAATTCCGCCATTTTGTCCGTAGTATTTTTTTTTTCCGTGTTGTGGCTTTTTGCTGCTTAGGCACTTTGCACTTTTCTTATTACTGTGATTTTGACGTTTCTTTTAGCTGACAGATGTGGCGGCGATATACTTTAAGAATAATAAATGAAAAATTAAATGAAGTCGTATATTACGGAAAATAAATTAATTGTCGCAGTCGGATAAAAACTATCCTAAGTTGCAGCTGGAATAATAATGTACCTATATAAAATGTTTCATATTTTTCCGTCCATGGGATGCTGAGAACATTCGTACCACAGAAAGCTTAGTTTCAAACTGGCTGATTCTTTTTTTAATTTAGAGATTTATTATAAGTGGAGATTAATTTAGAGATTTATTATAAGTGGAGATTACTCACATAGCCATAGTTAAGTTACTTATGTGTTTTTTAAGACTGTTTGTTTCTCATTTCTTCTTCTACCGGCCTTCTTCCCATTTTTAATTGGGGTCGGCTCTCCTAATCATTTTCCTCCAGAGCTGGCGGTTCTGGGTCGTCTTTGGGTCAATATCATTTCTCTTAAGGTCGTTATCCACGGTCTTTATCCATGTGAGTCGGGGTCTCCCACGTTACTTCGGCGCTGACTCAAGCTCGAGAATTTTTCTGGTCATGTGGTCCGCTGGTCTCCTCATGACGTGGCCATACCATCGCAGTCGTGTTTCTGCTAGCTTGTCTTCAATAGGTCTAACTTTAAAAGTTCATCTTATGTAATGGTTAGGCACCTTGTCTAGAAGTGTGACTCCCGCGGACCATCTGAGCATTCTCATTTCTGTGACGTGGAGTTTGTCGGCTTGTTTCTGTTTAAGGGGCCAGCATTCTGAACTGTATGTTAATGTGGGTCTTACGGCAGTTTTGTAAACTTTTCCCTTGGTTCGAATGGGCATTCTAGCATCGCAGAGAACTCCGGTGAGCTCTCTCCATTTTTGCCAACCTACGTTTCTGCGGTGTTCAATATCCGCATCGATGTTACCATCGTTGGATAACACGCTGCCTAGGTACTTGAAGCTTGAGACAGTCTTAAGAGCAGTAGATTGCAGGTAGACAGTGTGGTGACCGCTGGAATCGGCAAACTTGCAGTGCATGTATTCTGTTTTCTCTCTGCTGATTTTGAGTCCTGCCGTTTCCAGTGCCACTCGCCAAATTTCTAATGAAGCTTGGAGACCCTCGGGGTCAGAGTCGATCAGTACAACATCATCAGCGTACAGTATGTTCCAGGGTGAAGGTTGCTGGGCTTTGGAGGTCAGGTAGTCCATTACAAGGTTAAACAGTAGAGGGCTGAGGGCCGATCCTTGATGAACTCCTACTTCTACTTGGAACTCGTCGCCCATTCCAGCTGGACATCGTACTCTAGTTGTGACACCGCTGTACATATCGATTATTACTCGGATGTAACATTCAGGAACATTTTGTGATCGTAAAGCTTGCCAAATCAGTGGTCTGGGTATGCGGTCGAAGGCCTTTTCCAAGTCAATAAACGCCATATGAAGGTTTGTTTGTTTTTCAATAAATTCAACAAAAATGTTATGTTAATTAGCGTACCGGCTCACAAAATTTCACGAGAATCGGTTGACAAATGCAACATGTAGAGGAGAACAGCCGGACAGACACCGGACAGACAAACGATTTTCGGCCCAAACTGAAGCATAAACTTATAACTTTGTTCGCCTTCGCTTCGCTCGCTCGTTCGATTATTGTTGTATTTAGTCGATCACAATATTAACAATATTTGATTCTCCATCCTCTCCCCCCCACGTGAGATTAGGATCGATTCCCTCCCCCTCTAAACACCCACGTAATTAATTGATTGTTAAATATGCCTTGTTATTTAGTAACTTTTGTCAATTTTCAGTGTTCTGCCACTGAAAATTACATGCAATACGTATTATTATTATTTATTTATTTCTGTACTATTACCTAACACACACACCAAACGGTTAAACATAGTGTTTGTGGGTTGCATTGCAGGACTTTCAGTGCATTGGAGGACTATCTATAATTGCGAAAAAAATATAAGTATGTTTGCAATTTGCAAAGAACGCACATGGCTATATTTGACATAGGCTATATTTTATTTATCCCGCGGGTTTGCCCGCGGGATAAATAAAATATAGCCTATGTCCACCCAGAAAGTCCATAATATACACAGATGAAATCATTTTTGAAATCGGATAAGTGGTTCCGGAGATAAACCCACAACCAACAAACATACTTACCTACATATCTACAAACTTACAATAGTTATTTGTTATACAAGGGGGAAAGTTGTATTTTACCTGTTTACCGAGTGTTTCAACACACGAGACGTAAAATAACTTTTCACCCGTGTAGGTATAACACAAAACTATCCACCTCACTACAGCGAGGAAAATAAGAAAAAAAAAACCCGCCAAGTGCGAGTCTGACTCGCGCACGAAGGGTTCCGTACCATTATCTATAAAAAAACTATTTAATTCTGTGTTTTTAGTATTTGTTGTTATAGCGGCAACAGAAATACATCATCTGTGAAAATTTCAGCTGGAACGGAACTATCACGGTATCAGTGAGATACAGCCTGGTGACAGACAGACGGACGTTCGGACGGACGGACGGACGGACGGACAGCGGAGTATTAGTAATAGGGTCCCGTATAACTTTTTGAGTACGGAACCCTAAAAACCGGCCAAGTGCGAGTCGGACTCGCGCACGAAGGGTTCCGTACCACTATCTATAAAAACGGCAAAAAAATCACGTTTGTTGTATGGGAGCCTCCTGTAGCCTAGTTGGTAGTGACCCTGCCTACGAAGCCGGAGGTCCCGGGTTTGAATCCTGGTAAGGGCATTCATTTGTGTGATGAGCACAAATATTTGTTCCTGAGTCATGGATGTTTTCTATGTATTTAAGACAATACGGATTTTATTGAAATAACAAAGAAACTCAAGCTAATAGGCTGCATTCAAATGTCAAAACCCTTTCTTCACATGTGGATAAAAAGCGATTTTCTCAATAGGTATAATAAATATTATGGGACAATCTTACACAAATCAACCTAGGCCCACGGTAAGCTCAGTAAGGCTTGTGTTGTGGGTACTAGGCGATGATATATATAATAGATAAATACATATAGATACTTATATACATACATAACATCCATAACTCAGGAACAAATACTCGTGATAAACTCACAAATAAATGCCCTGACCGGGATTCGAACCCGGGACCTTCAGCTTCGTAGGCAGAGTCACTACCCACTGGGCTACGGAGGCCGTTCAAACATACAAAAAGGGCTTTCCGAGCTAGTGAGGTGAAAAGCTAAAATTTCTCTGATTTCCTCTTTATTATAGGTATGAGTATTTTAAGTACCTATTAATATTAGAAGTACAGGTACGTTAGTATGGATTAAAAACATGAGTTATAGTTGTTATTTTCTAAGCCGTCCGTTCTGCAGTGCGGCGTTCTTTAGTGCGGAACGGACGGCTTAGAAAATAACAACTATACCTACCTACACATATGATTGCGTGTTGTTATTTATTTTGGACATGTTTGAATAACGAATGACTAATTAATGATGCAAACGTATAGTATCATTAGGTACCTACCATTGTTTTTGTAATCGGTGACTGCATCATCAGTGATAAGTTACCTAGCTTTTTTTTTAAAACCTCAGATGTGTTAACCAGTTTAACAACAGACTTGACAAACTATTTGAAGCAGTGTGAACCTGTGCTAAGTGAACTATGATTTAGACGCATCAGCGTCAGCTGCCTGTCTAAAATACAATAATAATAATAAATCATTTATTACCTTTCTAAAGGAGATTTCCTCGTAGGAACTATGACGGTAGTTTTTAACATTTGATCAATATCACAGTCATCATCTCCATCTCCACTTATAATAAATATCTGAATTAAACAACCGGCCAAGTGCGAGTCGGACTCGCGCACGAAGGGTTCCGTACCGATATCTATGTATAAAAACGGTAAAACTATCGTTTTTTTAGCATTTGTTGTTATAGCGGCAACATAAATGGCAGGCAGGCAGGCAGGCAGGCAGGCAGGCAGGCAGGCGGGCAGGCGCTCGAGGTCACAAATTTGAATTATTGATTGGGCCAACATCATAAACAAGGCTGCAAAAAATCAGAACTACCTACCGGATTTGACGCAAACTACAAACTACGTACTTTCAGGCGACAAAGTTACTGGATTACACGTCGCCTTAAAGTTTATCGCCGCCACATCTGTCAGCTATAAGAAACGTCAAAACGGCGGAATTGCTTTGCCTTTCACCTATTAATAATTTAAATCCCGTCTACGATCATGTGTTTTCACGAGACACGACAGAAGGTAAAGGGTCGTTCTCACTTTTCGTCCAGATTTGCAATTTTTGAAAAAAAAATGACGCTGTTGTGTTGATATTGATATCGCGTATATGCATACTTATTTTATATATTATTCAATGAAAGGCACATCTGTAATTACGTAATTAATAAAAAAAAATATGTCGGAATGTAATGAAGGCGTAGATGGAAATGAAATTCGACTGGAGGGAAATGAAACGAAAGTGGATGGAAATTAAATATGTACGAAAAGTGATGAAACTAGATGGAAAAGAACGGTAAGAGGATGGAAATAAATTTGATAAATATCAATTTATAGAGGCCTTGGATTGAAACAAAAGTGTACATTTTTAAATCGTTACTTGTGTCGCTTAACTTCAAAGTCAGATAAATCCACTCTAACCACTTGCGAGATACCTACTTGAAAAATAGTGATAATAACGTTAATTCGGTGATTTGCAAGGCAGTATTTTTTAATGATGGCTAAAGATTCAATTTTGTTCGGCAAATTCAGCATTAAAACCATCCATTGTATAAAATATTTTTTTTTTGATTGGATTTACCTTGAAAACCCAAGTTGTGATCTGCGAAAAAATAAAGATGACAGTGGCTCTTCCGATCTTGATCAATCGAAAATGGATATCGTCGCCCAAATGCACAATATTGTCAACGATGATTATAGTATGGAAGACTCGCATGATGATTCCTTTAATTTGGCAGTAACTATTCGGATGAAGGTCCCAGTTACAGGCCTGCTTCTACGGCTAACCAATCCAGCCACAACTTCTTCGTCTGACTGACCGCTTCTTGCACTTCCTTATCTAACCAGACATTATTTTCCTTTCTTCCTTTACATCTCTTACTTACTCCACATACTTCATTTGCCACATGCGCTAGGTACTTGATTTTTAAAGTTATCGCATAGAATATTAATCTTACAAGTATCATTCATTCCTTCCAATTTCGTTTTTAATTTACTTGCACACTCATCCATCACTCATTATTTCGTCTTGCAGATTTTCTACTTTTATCCTTACCAAAGTACTAGAATGTTTACGGAATCTCTGTCGCCATCCTCTAAATAGACTATTACCTATTCGGCTTAAAACTAGGAAGTGGTTAGTATGGATACCCGACCCACGGTACACTCTGGCATAAAGAATATTCTTCATCAATCTATTTATTACATAATCTATATATATAAAAGAAGACTTCCTGACAGATCATCAACGCACAGCCGAAACTGCTGGAACTAGAAACTTGAAATTTACACCCATACTACCTTTTATAACGTAAGCGACGGATAAGAAGGGATTTTTGGAAATTCCACCCCTAAAGGGGTTAAATAGGGGTGCAAAGTTTGTATGGAGGAAACTTTATTTTTTGAGCTGGAGTCTTCAAACTTTGTGGAAAGATTACTTTATAAAATACAAATAAAGTACTTTCAGCGTTTTAGAAAATTCCACCCCTAAAGGGGTTAAAAGGGGGGCAACATTTGTATCGAGGAAACATTTTTTTTCTAGCTAGAGAATTCAAACATTGTAGAAAGCTTACTTATTGGAATTTAAATAAAGTGCTTTCGGCGTTTTGGAAAATTCCACCCCTAAGGGGTTAAATAGGGTTGCAAAGTTTGTATGGTGGAAACTTTATTTTTAGAGCTAGAGTCTTTAAACTTTGTGAAAATATTACTCATTAGAATACAAATAAAGCACTTTCAGGGTTTTGGAAAATTCAACCCCTAAGGGGGCTAAATAGGGTTGCAAGGTTTGTATGAGGGAAACTCTTTTTTGAGATAGAAGCTTTAAAGTTTGTAGTAAGATAACTAATTGAAATACATAAAAACGACTCACAGCGTTTTAGAAAATTCCACCCCTAAGGGGGTTAAAAGGGGGTGCAACATTTGTATAGAGGAAACATGTTTTTTTAGCTAGAGACTTAAACCTTTGTAGAAAGCTTACTCATTAGAATAAAAATAAAATACTTTCAGGGTTTTGGAAAATTCCACCCCTAAGGGGTTAAATAGGGTTGCAAAGTTGTATGAGGGAAACGCTTTTTTGAGATAGAAGCTTAAAAGTTTGTAGCAAGATTACTTATTGAAATACAAAAAAACAACTTTCAGTGTTTCAGAAAATTCCACCCCTAAGGGGGTTAAAAGGGGGTGCAACATTTGTATGGAGGAAACATTTTTTTTCTAGCTAGAGAATTCAAACATTGTAGAAAGCTTACTTATTGGAATTAAAATAAAGTACTTTCAGCGTTTTGGAAAATTCCACCCCTAAGGGTTGTTAAAATCGTTGCAAAGTTTGTATAAGGGAAATTATTTTTTGATATACAAGGTTAAACGTTTGGAGAAAGATTATCTACTTATTGAAATACAAAAAAACCAGCCAAGCGCGAGTTGGACTCGCGCACGAAGGGTTCCGTGTCAATAAAAATATTTATTTTATTTTGTTTTTAGCATTTGTTGTTATAGCGGCAACAGAAATACATCATCTATGAAAATTTCTACTTGAACTATCACGGTATCAGTGAGGTACAGCCTGGTGACAGACAGACGGACGGACGGACGGACGTTCAGTGGAGTCTTAGTAATAGGGTCCCATTTTACTCTTTGAGTACGGAACCCTAAAAAGAACTTTCAGTGTTTTAGAAAATTCCACCCCTAATAACCCCCTTAGGGGTGGAATTTTCTAAGGGAGTGCAACATTTGTATGGAGGCAACGTTCTTTTTTTAGCAAGAGACTTTAAACTTTGTAGATAGCTTACTTATTAGAATATAAATAAAGAACTTTCAGCGTGTTGATAAATTCCACCCCTGAGGGGGTTACTAAGGGTTGCAAAGTTTATATGAGGGAAACTCTTTTTTGAGATAGAAGCTTATAACTTTGTAGAAAGCTTACAAATAACGTTTTTTCAAAGTTTTGGAAAATTCCACCCCTAAGGGGTTAAAAATGGTTGCAAAGTTTGTAAGAGGGAAACTCTTTTTTGAGATAAAAGCTTGAAAGTTGTAGATAGATTACTTATTGATAAAAAAGCACTTTCAGAAAAAAAAAGCACTTTCTTTTTAAAACTTTGTAGAAAGCTTACAAATAAATTACTTTCAGCGTTTTGGAAAATTCTACCCCTTAAGGGGTTAAAAAAGGTGCAAGATTCGTATGGGAAACACTTTTATTGTGCTTAGATACTTGATAGTTTGTAGAAAAAATGCTTATTACAACAAAAAAAACTATTCTTCTTAATTTTTCCTTGAAAAGCGTTAATAGGGGGTTCAAAGATTTTTAACTTCGATCCTAGCCTGTTTGTTAAAAGACTACAAAACTTATTTCAGCGTTTTTAGGGTTTCGTACTCAAAGAGTAAAACGGGACCCTATTACTAAGACTCCGCTGTCCGTCCGTCCGTTCGTCTGTCTGTCACCAGGCTGTATCTTACTGATACCGTGATAGTTCCAGCTGAAATTTTCACAGATGATGTATTTCTGTTGCCGCTATAACAACAAATACTAAAAACATAGAATTAAATATTTTTTTATAGATAATGGTACGGAACCCTTCGTGCGCGAGTCCGACTCGCACCTGGCCGGTTTTTTTTTTAATTTAACCTCTAAAGGGGATTCCAAGTTTGTATGGCGAGCAAGTAATTTTTAATGTAAGGGATTTGTAACTTCGGTTGTAGACTGTTTGCTGAAAGACTACAAAACTTATTTCAGCGTTTTTTTTTATTTATCGCCTAAGAAGGTTAAAAGGGGGTTCGAAGTTTATGTAGAGAGCAAGACATTTTTAAAGTAAAAAATTTGTAACTACGGTTTCAGACTTATACTATGAGGGTTCAAAGAGGGTTCTAAGTTTGTATAGAGAGCAAGACATTTTGAAGGTAAGAGATTTGTAACTTCGGTTTTAGACTGTTTACTAAAAGACTACAAAACTAATTTCAATGTTTTTCTTTTAAATTCATTCCTTAAACAAACATTTAGACGATAACATGTTCTTCGCGGACGAAGTCGCGGGCAACAGCTAGTCTATCATACTTTTCTTTACATTCTCGGCCTCCCCATGTACAAATTAATCCATTTGTGGGAGAACATTGTGTAAGCCACACAAAAAAAAAAAAAATTGAGTTTCAGTTCTTAGTATGGGGAACCCCAAAATGTATTGTTTTTTTTTATATTTTCGTGTGAAAATCTTAATGCGGTTTACAGAATACATCTACTTACCAAGTTTCAACAGTACTATAGCTCTTATAGTTTCGGAAAAAAGTGGCTGTGACATACGGACGGACAGACAGACAGACATGATGAATCTATAGGGTTCCGTTTTTTGCCGTTTGACTACGGAACCCTAAAAAGCAGTCAAGTGCGAGTCGGACTCGCCCATGAAGGGTTCCGTAAAATAAATTGCGGTTTACGATTTAAGACGTATTAAAAAAAACTACTTACTAGATCTCGTTCAAACCAATTTTCGGTGCAAGTTTGAATGGTAATGTACATCAAATATTTTTTTTAGTTTTATCATTCTCTTGTTTTAGAAGTTACAGGGACACACACACACACACATTTTACCACTTTGGAAGTGTGTGTGCGCAAACTGGTCAGTTTAGAAACACGTATGGGTTTGATGAAAAAATAATTTTTGGGTTTCAGTTCTAAGCATGGGGAACCCCCAAAAGCCAACTGTGCCGCATTGTTGCGCTTAAATATGACGATCGGTTGTGATTTTCATGCAGGGTCCCCTTCTCTCCCTCTGTTTTCTCTATTTTTGTCTTTTACCAACCCTTCAAATAGGGAACATTACTGCAATGTTCTGCCGCCAGAGTGCAGCACTATGACAATTAGTAAACAGTTTTTTTGACAACTTTGACAAGTCCTTCAAAGTTCTGGATCAAATAGGGAAGAAAATATTTCAATAAATAAATTGCATCAGTGCTGCGTAATTGGATGCAAGAATGAAGGGCATCATTCATTTCCTAACGAACCGATGATACGAAAACTATGGGAAGCGGCAATACGTCGTAAAGCAAAAAAAGCCCTCATCCACCTTTAAATAGCTATAGGATGCCATTTTAATATCACAGTACCTACAGGTATTTTATACACGAATGATAATAAAACGATTGTAGTTTAACGCGTTTTCATCAATTACTTGTTATTGTTTGTTAGGTAAATAAATATGACATTGTACGTCATGGCGGTTTGTTTACGTGTTGTGTTAGTGTCGCCCCCTACGCAGAGCTTTGCGTAATGTTCCCTATTGTGAGTAAAGGATATGTCATTATGCGTGCAATTTTGATTCCAGTTATGAAATCCTACAAGAAGGAAATGAGCAGGCTTATGTAAAAATGTTTACATACAGATATTGATATTGAAGATTCACATAATATTGTGACAACTCAACAATCACATTAGAGGCCTACTGGCGTTCTGCGACACCCGCTAGGGAAGTGAGCGCTTGACGGCCCCACCACGGCGCGGCGCCTACGCCGGCCCGCGACATTCACCCGCGCGCACTTCTACTTCGAACGTCAGACATCGCGCGCGCACACAAAACCTAATTTTTAATCGTGAACAGTATTCAATTGTGATGGAGAAAGAGCATCAGCCAGACTCGATGGCTACTATCACCATGAAGCCGGAGTACCCGCCCTCGGAGTACAGCGCCTCAGAACCGCCACCGGTATGAATTTACCCGTTACTCGCTTTGAATTATGTTAAGCACGTAACGTTCACGGATCTACTTATTGTCATCCATTTTTTTGGCTGTGACACTGTTCGGTAGAGATCGAAGGATAAAGACTTCTTAGACACGTTCGGTTAACAAACAAACTCGATATTAAGGTGGAGTGAGCCGTCGGTTGCCGAGTAAAACGGTTTGATGTGGGAAAGCGCCTTTCTCTTGCGCTGTGCAGAGCTGACGTGTTAGTTAGTGGCTACTTGTTTGTAAACAAGGGCTTAATCGCCCTTGATACCCACACATTCTAACAAAACTTTTCGCTTTACTGCCGCTGTTGCAAAAAACCTTGCATTCATTAAGTCTATGTTTAATGCAATGTATACTTTGATCAAGCCAAACAATTTTAACAAAATACGTAATTATCATTTTCTCGCAAATAGGGTAAACGTCCGAGTGCTCGACGCTGTACTAGAATATGGCATGGGCACTTTATATCAAAGCAATATGGGTTTAATTCGAACTAAGCGGATTTATCTTCATTCGAATTTAATAGTTCTAATTCTTGACATATAGTACCCAAGCCATATACTACATAGTACAGACAGCGTCGAGCACTCGGATGTTTACCTTATAATTATATTCAATGGGAGAAGAACGCTACATTAACGTCTATGTTAATTGTCTTTCAAAGACTACTAGGTATTAAATAATAAATAATTGCGCAAAACGCGAAACTCAGCCATACCACGCCATACTCAGTGTATGTTACCTTTGTCGGGTATAGGTACAATACCATAACCATAATGTCACAAGTCTCTTACCTATTTTAAGTCTATGGACTCCATTTTTAGAATCGTCAGGGTTCTTCTAAGCGAAAGGCAGAGACCATCGGGGTCACGCTAGGTCTATTTACCCGAATGCAGAAAACAAAAATGAGCAATATTCTAACACGGTAATTTACATAAATTTTACAGTTTCAGTATCTAGTTACACTGGCATTAAATAGTATTAGACGTAAATCTTTTAGCTTAACGGTAATGGCGGTTCGTGACAGATTTTATCCATTACTCCATTACCTTCGTAACAAGTGGGATGTCTAACCATTTACAACAAAGGCCGGTAATAACTATGACAGTAAAATTCAAGGCTGACGTGTTACAAAACTGTGGGGTATTATGAAAACTAGCCTCTGATTTTTCCTTTTCCACTTAGTTGTAGGGCAATCGTAGGTATGTCTCTTGGTTGCCACGGGACTTTTACGGATAAGTATGAAAGTAGTGTTTAAGACTGAAACAAAATAGTGCGTGCAGTTTACGCGTCGTCTCTTGTTTGCCAGTTTTGCCACCATCGTGTTATAAAATGAAAGAAAGTTTTGGAATGTAAAATAACGCTGTTGATACAGTGTTCATTTCGATTTGTCATTATTCTCATTCTTACTAACGGATTAACTGATGTTTTTTTGATTCAGCAGAAACGAGTTTATGGGGTTAACTTAGAATATTTACGATCGATTCGATCCTATAACTACTAGAAATAATCATAATTTGTATGGTTGTTTTCCGTGGTAAATGTAAGCAAACACATCAGGAATGATGATAGTAACTCCCGTCCCGGGCATGCAAATGCGTTTGACGTAGCAACGTAAATGAATTCTTAAGCGTTCCTTTCCGAGAATTGCGTCGCGTACGAATGTGGGAAAATCATTGTTCTATTGTCCCTGGCCATCCATTAACATTGCCACTTATCACGTTTCTGCGGTGCGCGTATTTATCTAGCCGTGATATAACTCAAACTTTGTTTTGAATATAATTGCACTGACATGAATAAGTGCAACTACATATACATTCCATTTCAATTTGATGATGCCAATCAGTCGGTAGCACTCACACACCGGGCTTGTCCTTAGGCAAAAGGAAGCATAAACCACGAGTATTCGCATATCATTTCAATATTTACGTCAAAATTGCAGTATGGACTACACTTATAACATCTACTGAACTTACCATATGTTCGTGAATAAACTTTCATTTCATTTCATTTCATGGATTGGGCCTCTAGCTGGTTTCTGCTCAGAAATGGTGTTCTATATCCATATATAAAAAATACAAGTTACCTAACTACTACTACGACTAAAGATTATGTCTAACACGAATAATATGAATACGTCAAGAAGAACAAATAATCTCAGAATTTCAACAACAAAGAAAAGTAAAGATTAAGTAAAACGTGCTTGAGTAACTACTGAAAGAATTAATGATAAATACAGAGCTTTACGAGGGATTTTTAGCACTTATCGGACAAAGGTTTCACTAAAAGGCTATTAGTGTCAGCACAGCATAGTTGTGGATAGATAAACAATAAGAGCAATTTGCAGTGAAATCGTTACTAGGACAGTTGACCGAACGTGGTCACCGCGCTGGTGCTTGCGTCACGTCCCACTACGGGCAGCCGGCCACAGGCTGCTTAACAATGTACTCCTTGTACAGTTTGTTATATTGATAATTCTCTAATATTCAAATATTCATGCTAGTTGTAGCAAAACAGAATACAATAGTTTTCCGTGTTAATTCCGAACGTTAAGCGTTTAACAATAGCAGCTGCATCAAACTAATGGCTATTTATAAGTGTATGCAAAACGAAAACAGTTGCTATAGAATTACAACTACTTATTTTACCATTTAGGTATACATGTACCTATTAGTCCTATTACAGTGTTATATTTTGCAGTTTTATTTTGAAAGAATCATCAGTAGTGTCAGTACACAGTCATCTCACATTTGAGTTTAGAATCAGATTTCTACAAAAAGGCTTAATATTTCACATGGACTGCACTGCAAACTAGCAGTGCTTAAGGGTTGGTTAAATCCATTATCTCCCTTTTTACAAGCTTTATATTAACTTGCACTGTTCGTATCGTATGTAGGGAAAATAAAATTTGCAATCCATTTTTCAGTCACTTCCCGTTATCCAATTGAGCTAAAATTTTGCAAGCATATGTATATCGCATGACAATGCAATATTATGATGACTTGGAGCTGATCTGATGCAGGAGCTGGAAGGTGGCCATAGGAACTCCGCAATAAAACGACACAACCCCATCGAGTTTGGGCTCGTTAAAATCATCTCAATGAGTACTTGATGATGGTATGCAGAAAAGTACAGTCGGCAGTAAAAGCTTAATGTGCCAAAAATGAAATTTTTGACAGAAACTTATTTAATGCTGCAGTTGGGTAAATTGTTACTATTGACATAGCTTATGTCATTGTAACGTAGTTATGTAAGTATGTAATAAAATTAGATTTCAAATTCTTCATTCTTCTGTTAGGACATAAATAATATTTTCTCTATGGTTAGGATAATATCCATTGGAAGGTTATGAAGAAAAATCTGCCACGTTGACGCGTTTTTGCTCTACGAATAGTATTTTTCAAAACACTACGTTAAATTCGAAATAAATGCGATTCTTACGAATGTAGTTGGTACATTTTTCAAGATGGTGGATTTTCCACAAGGTTGTGAAAGTTTAGTAAATGTCCTAAATTATGTATATCTAACCTACATTTTCACCCATACACATTGTGTCTAATATGAGTATTACTTACTACAAAAGTCAGAAAGGAGAGTCAGTCAGTTATTTAAAACGTCCCGAAAACGACCCTACAAATTACATACGATAGACATTACATGCAAGTAGATGCTGTGTACATGTGTACAAATCCTGTAGCTGTACCTACCCGGGTATCCCCTATCAGTAATTTAAAATACTTATCAGTATTTAAGCCCTGAAGAATTGTACATATAATGTAGTCAAATGAAACAACAATGAATAAAACAGGTTTTCATTCCGACTGCTTTTTTACAGTTAAAATATCATATGCCACTCCCACGACTCAGAGGAATCGGACGACTCCTCACATGTTATTTAAAATCCATCAAGGCGTTTAAGCTGCAGAGCGTGCCAAAAAATAGACACAGCTATACTCGAAAAACATAATCCGACTTCTGCCGCATTCGGGTAAAGAAGAAAGAAATTTACGAGTACCTACGCAATTTTGCAGTAAAAATCCGAGGCATCTTATTTATGAAGTTTATTTGATTGGGGCTAATGTTTGTAGTGAACAATTGTTGTAACTATGAAATTCTTAGCAGAGTCATAAAGAACTTCCTCTGTCGTATTCACTTGGGTGTTTAAAAATAAACTGTGTTTACAATATTGTTTTTGACCAATATCTGCCTAAACAAGTCGCCATGTACCTACTTAGTTTTCGTGACGGCGAACAGTTGCCGGTTTTTACACTGTAGATGCGTTGTGTAAATATACTACAGTATTAATTCAATCATTGTGTACATGGAACATTATGAATACCAATAAGGCCGTCGTGTCAGTTCGACGACGAAGCGACTCGCGCGGACAGTGGTCGAACTTGATACTTCGATGGACATAAGTTAGTCACCAACTCTCAGACTTCCTACGACTATAACCTACGCATCCAGTAGAAAGTTGTTTTACTTAATAAGGCTGTTGTGATGCACGTGATAGCTCTATGCCTACTGTGTTAGATAAGCCTCGTCTGGGGAACGACGATTGCTCAAATATCACTTTAATATGATACCGAGGCAAATTGTATCGTGTGCTACGTCATAATATGACTTTATTGAATTTTAATGATTGCAATTGAGAAGAGTTGATTATTTTGATTCGGTCGGTTGAATCAGTAAATGCGTGCCACGACTTGAATTACTTACTTCAAAAGTTATTCAAAACTTGTATTTATAAGCATGTAATCAGTTTATATTCTATCTGATTGCATATATTATGCGCGAGTTTACTAACGTTAAACGTATGCCAACCAGCTTCCATAGATTCGTTCTAGTATTCCGTATAGGTACTAAGTAGGTACCATTTATTTAAGATTCCGTATAGTAGGTACCATTTCAAAGAATAATATAATTTAACATTTGAAATCAAAAAAAGAAAACCCATTTGTTTTTTTTACAACGAGAGAAACATATGACATCTCACACATCCGCATATGTTTAAACCCACTAAACCGTTTATGCTGCAGAGCGCGCCAATGAAATAGACATAGTTACATACATCCACTCGAAAAATACAACCCTCGTTCTGTCGCGGGTATAAACGGCCTTTAGACGACTAACTTTAGATTTCAGATTGGTTCCTACATACCTAGAGTCGAATTAGGAACCTCTTATTATGTGCAATTCGGTTGAAAAGTACCTGATTCACTTATAGTTCAGAACGTGAGTCAACAGATAGGTATACATGTAGACTGTAGACCTCCAGTGAATATAGTGTCAGGGTCCTTTTTATGCCGACCTCCTCCCATTAACACCCTTCGTTAAATTAGGCAATTAACAGTTCCAACAGAAAATAGCGTATTGCAGAATGCCAAATCAGTTTCACGGTAAAACGGCATAATTTAACAATTTTTTTTTTACTTACTTATACAAGTACCTACATAAACTTCACGCCTGTATTCCCGAAAAGGGCAGGCAGAGTTAATGAAAATTCAGCGGCCCCTTTAGCAATAGTTTAGGTTTAAGGATGAAGAAGATGTGACATTGCATTCATAGGTTGCTTGCTACCCACAACTTCAATCCTATTCCCAAGGTCATCTCTTACGCTTACGACAGAAGAAAGGGGTTGTTGCTTGTTTGCCACCTTTTAACTCTCTAAATATGTTAAATAATAAAATTCACATTACGTAAGAAACAATAGCTTACTTTCATAAACATAATCACTGCCCCGCATATTACGGCGTACGATGCAGGCTCGGTGATAGGATAGAGTTTATGTTAAGTTCCGGAAAAAATATAATCTTGTCGTGTATGATTTTACTCGACCATTAAGTATTAACGTCTATTGAAAATGTTGTGTGTGTAGGTATCTAGAAACTCTAATAAAATATATCATTCATTTACATATTCGTAGAGAATTGTTAGAAAGCTATTTGCAATAGGTAACAAATTACCAAGTACTAGTAAAAACAAAATGTGTGTAACTTAAAAATTTAAACTATGTCTAAAAAGGTGGCATAGTAAGTATCAATACCAAATAATCAAATATGTTGTCAGCATTAATCCGCTGTGCGAGGAAGTTGTTCTAATTAATAGTAGATGTCGTATTCATTTAGCATACTTTTATAGAAAAAAAAAATATATAATTCCCTAAGTGCCTAACTATGAAAATATTTAACGAGGCATCATAAATCATAACCATAAATATTAGCCATGTATTTAATCATACGGAAATTCATTAGCACTTTCAGTTTTCCTACATCGTAAGAAAAGAACGCACGTAAGCTTACGATGTATAGTATATATGTTAAACTGTGTTGTTACCGCAAAGGCAAACATATCGTTCAACGCATGAACTGACATGAAATTCGAAGTGAGAAATTTTCAAAAGATAATGTACCTATGCTTAGGTAAGTACTTATACAACATCGCCGCGTTACCTCTTACATCTGTTTTGCACTAGCATAGTGGCGAGGCATTTTAGCAGAGCAAATTGCAGATATCTAAATCGGCGGCGTTTGCACTCGCGAAAGATGTTGATGGATTTCTCGAATGCAATCATGGAAGTACTTTCACTGGCCCCTCTGCCCCCTCGGGGCCGGTCCCTGCAGTAGGTACCTACGCAGGTTATGTAACACTGCAACTTTGTGAAACCGATTCGGAGTTGTTAGTAAACCGTCACTTCATTAACCCGGCTTCGCTAAAGCAATGGTTACTCCATGGCGCTTGAAGTGCGAATTGGTTCTTTTGTGATGAGTACCTGTGTAGGTATGCATATTTATAATATAACCACGCAGACTGTGCGTTTTCCGGCGATAATTCATGAGAAAAGCATGTACCTATACAGTTACGTAAAGAGTGCCTTTAAAGGTCCCGACACACGACCCCATATGAACTCAAAATAGTAGTCGTTTTGCTCCTGTAACGTACACGTTTATAGCTGATTATATAGATTATTATTATCTCAGCAATCATTATTGCAAACTTACCCGATGCATCTTTCATTTATATTAAATAGGTGATAGTATTGTAGTTTTATACCTTGGATAGTTTTGTACAGTCATCTGTATTCATATCTAGACAAAGCACACAAAAATATCTGACATACCCTTATAGTTCAAGAAATACAGTTTAGTCATATACTTTTGAGCGCCTTTTCAATCATATTTTACTGTGGGTGACTGTAGGTACCTTGGATAGCCGTCAATATTTATAAATCCCAAAAATAAATTATATATATACTACCTACCTACTTAAATGTCATGTTGAAAATTGCATGTAATGTAACCTGTATAATTATAGCTATTAATTATTGAGGTACCTATAATATAACTCTTCTACGTAAAAAAATACATTGGGGCCAATTAGAGTAGTTGCGTTATGTTAAAATTGATAACGTAGGGTCGTTTCGCCGGTAACGCGACCACCACCGGTTAGCGACCACTTGACGGACTAGGCTGCTTCAATTAAAGATATTACCATTTCTACAAACCCAACAGAAAAATAATAACTTATTAACTATTCTTGAATAGTATCAGAATAAGAATATATACAATTTAAAACCAAAAGCTCAATCCAAAGCAAGAAAAAATAGCCTCAATTCACACATTGCTTCCGTGGAGTGTTGACGTGCAGTGAATCTGTGAAAAAAATAACGCGACAGTTGGCGCGAAAACTTTAGTTACGTCACTTAATTTTATTATTATGCTGAAATTGGTTAATTGATCGTTTAAATGATTTAGCTGTTGTAATAATTTCGTTGAAATTCGGCATATTTAAAAATAGATTTAAATAAAATGGGGTGGTCGCGTACCCAAATACATAATTACCAAAGAAGTCGGATAACGACCACATCGTTTTCTTTTTCTTTCCTTATAGATTCTTATGTGGCACCCGCGATATTTAGCTTGGCTAGCCAATTGAGTCGGTATTTAAGCCGCGCCAATCCATGCTATGTCCATAGTATATAATAATATATTATATAATAATACACAATTTATATGAGATGGTTATGTTATAAATTCGAAAGTGTGTATGTCTGTCTGTCTGTTATCTCTTCACGCTTAAACCGATGGACCGATTTTGATGAAATTTGGTATGGAGATAGTTTGAGTCCCGGGAAGAGACCTACCTAGGATAGTTTTTATCCCCGAAATAATCCCCTAAGCGGGTGAAAGTTTGTATGGAGCTACGATAAAAACGATTTCCACGCGGACGGAGTCGTGGGCAGACGCTAGTGTAAGTAGAATATAATCTAAAAGTTAAATAAAAGCTTGTAAAAAGGTGGCATTTAGATACCTACTATGAATGACATGTGTGACTGTAATAGCAATATATATAATAGCACCATGGTGTGTGCGAGATGGCGCGCTTTATTCGATTCTATTCTTCATTGACACAGCAATGTAAAGTAGATTTAGAAGAGTAACACTAAATAAAATGACCTATAATGATGAATTTTCTCGAAAAAGGATTAAATGTAATGTCAAATGGAGAAAAAAAAGAGCAGGGGATTAAGTAATTACAAAGTTATAGTATCCAAAGTTTTAAGAGGAGGTAGGTATATCCCTTTTCCGCAAAACGCACCTTCAGCATATGAAACGATTGTCATTTACTATGCCGCTCGGGGATGGTGACGTCACGATCCACTAGCGTTTTCTCTCTCTAATAAGCAATATTAAAACGGTTGTAGCTTCATATTTTTGGAGATATATGAATGCGATTTTCGTCACTTAGGCTTATTATTTTGCCTTCTTTTTTTGGAGTAATAATAAATGGTTAGTCTACGATCCTATTTGTAGTGGTATAATGGCAGTTAGGTAGGTCAAACTTTGAGAAAGAGGTCAATCGTCGAATCCGACTCGTCTGGGTAGCGTTCGGGAAGCTACGCTATGGCTTTTCGTCCAATATTCCGCAGTGTCTCAAGGCGAGAGTCTTTGACCAGTGTGTGTTGCCAGTGATGACGTATGGCACTGAAACGTGGTCGCTTACTATGGGCCTCATAAGAAGGCTCAAAGTCACCCAAAGGGCAATGGAGAGGGCTATGCTGGGAGTTTATATGCGTGATCGCATCAGAAATGAGGCTATCCGCAACATAACCAAGGTAGGTAACCGATATAGCCATCTGAATCCCTAAAGTTAAGTGGCAGTGGGCGGGGCATATTGCACGGAGAACCGATGGCCGTTGGGGCGGAATGGTTCTCGAATGGCGACCACGTACCGGGAGGCGCTGAGTGGATAGACCCCCACAAGGTGGACTGATGACCTAGTAAATATCGCAGGAATCGGCTGGATGCGGGTGGCGCGGTCATTGTGGCACTCTTTGGGGGAGGTTTATGTCTTGCAGTGGACGTCTTTCGACTGATATGATGATGATGATGATAAATCGTTTTATTAACTACTTAAACACTATTTGCAAGAGTGGTCGCCAACTAGCTAACAGGTGGTCGCAAACCGACTAAAGCGGTCGCTATCCAGCGAATTCGCTATTTTGAAACCTTTTCCATATTTTTTCCTAATCTATGGATTAAAATGCTATATTATATTGTAGGTTTCAAAACTTGACTATACTCAGAACCTATACGAATACCATATATTACGTGTGTACATTGAATAGGTATACATTTACTAATCTAAAGTGAGCAACTCGGCTAAGTGGTCGCTAACCGGCGAAACGACCCTAGTGTTTGTTGCTCCACTCACACGTCCAGCTCCAAAACCAATATCATTTTTTGGATATTATAGTTGCCTTGGACGTCTGAGTGGTTATGTGTATAGTAAGCCATCAAATAATTGTAATAAAGTATAAATTACAAAATATAATAGCATATTTTTCTAAAATTTTAATGTCCATACATTAAAATTTTAGAAAAATATACTTTTTTTGTTGTCAAAGAGTAAATTTTAAACTAGGTACCAATATAATGCTTACCCTTTTATATAAACAAGAAGCGGTTGTGTCGGAGATACAACTGTTAATTGGGTCATTGTCAGTCACAAAAACAAAAATCATCTTTCCGGTGGTCAATAGTTAAGGGCTTACGCTCACATATAATATGCTTTTATCACATATAATTATAGAAGGGGCAACGCCGTTTATGCGGATTCAGAGTTCAACCAAAAATTAGGCTTTATAGCCCTTAACTTTGGCAATGTCCACCGAAAAGACGCGAACCTAAATCTGACAATGACCCAATTAAGTTTAAGCGGATACTTCTTTGTTGGCTATGGTGTACCCGTAAAATATATATCTGAATTAATTCACTAAAATCTGTATAAGTACAGATAAATCGGTATATATGGCAACATTGACTGACGTAGCTCATTTGACTCGCGATACATTGAAAATGGCGGTCATTTCAGCATTATTTTCATGTCCGCCACATAAACTAAAACATTTTGTGATTAACAACTAATGGCAAATAAAGAAGGATTAAATCATGTTACAAACAATTATTTGAAATCAGATTAGGCTTCTCTACATAAAGTTATTCCGGAAGTCACGTGATACATTTTGAACTGTACCCCTATACAAGAACGCGAGCAAAGAAGTATCCACTTCAACAAAATTGTATAACATTGCCATGACAACTATAAACCTAAACGCAAGTATTTCGCGACCGAAACAGCAATTTACTTGATTTTTAACCAACTTAAAAAAAAAGGAGGAGGTTCTCAATTCAGATGTTTTTTTTTTTTTTTTTTTAATGTTTGTTACCTCAGAACTCCGTCATTTATGAACCGATTCGTACAATACTTTTTTTACAAGCTTTATATTAACTTGCACTGTTCGTATGTATGTAAATATGTAAGTATGTAAATATGTAAGTTGTCCGTCAAAATTTGCAATCCATTTTTCTGTCACTTCCCGTTATCCAATTGAGCTGAAATTTTGCAAGCATATGTACATATATAGCATGACAATGCAATATTATGATGACTTGGAGCTGATCTGATGCTGGAGCTGGAAGGTGGCCATTGGAACTCCGCAATAAAACGACACAACCCCATCATGTTTGGGCTCGTTAGAATCGTCTCCATGAGTACTTGATGATAGTATGCAGAAAGGTACAGTCGGCAGTAAAAGCTTGTACCAAAGATGAATTTTTTGGCAGAAACTTGTTAATTAAAAGTATATGCTTCCAGATTGGTCCCATTGTTTTCAAAACCCCAGTTTGATGATGGGAACCATGAGGAATTGAGGGAACTTCTCAAATATATTAGGCACGCGTGTAGTAATTTCGGTATTTTCTATTATAACTCGTGTATTTACACCCGGAAACCATAAATTTGGTGATGGGGGAAGTGATGATGAAGACCACAGATGGCTTGTGGAACTTTTCAATGATGTACCTACTTCAAACTATAAAAATACGTCCGTACTGAATAATTCTGATATGATTGCGTTGAAATAGTAAACAATGAAGTGCCAAGGGTAATTCTGAGATCCTTGAGGAATCGACGGGAGTCCTCAAATATTATCGGCTCACATACAGTGATTTCGTTTTTTTCTCTAATAATCAACGCATTTGCTCTCGGAAATCAGTTCATGTGGTAAATTGCAAAAGAAATGTGGTAATGTTCATGTGTCTTGGCGGAGTACTGAATTGAAGTCGGTTAAAACTTTTTAAAGTAAATTATTTTTAAGAAATAAACAGTTTATTTTTTTTATATACAACTTGGGAAATACCTTTTTAACAGACTTCAAAAAAGGAGGTTCTCAATTCGGTTGTATTTTTTTTGTTTTTTTAAATGTGTGTTACTTCAGAACTCCGTCATTTATGAACCGATTCACGTACCATTCTTTTTTTAAATGAAAGTATATGCTTCCAGGTTGGTCCCATTGTTTTCAAAACTCCAGTTGAATGATGGGAACCATGAGGAATTGAGGGAACTCCTCAAATATATAAGGCACACGTGTAGTCATTTCGGTGTTTTCTATTAGAACTCGTGTATTTACACCCGGAAATCATAAATTTGTTGAAGTGGAAGTGATGATGAAGACCACAGATGGCTTGTGGAACTTGTCAATGATGTACTTCAAACTATAAAAGTCGTCACCGATTCTGATATTATTCCGTTGAAATAGCAAACAAAGAAGTGCCAAAGGTGATTTTGAGATCCTTGAGGAATTGACGGAAGTCCTCAAATATTATCGGCCCACATACAGCGATTTGGTTATTTTCTCTAATAATCAACGTATTTGCTCTCGGAGATCGGTTCATGTGGTAAATTGGAAAATAAATGTGGAAATGTTCATGTGGCTTGGCGGAGTACTGAATTGAAGTCGGTTACAACTTTGTTTTTAAAGTACTATAATACAACGATTAGAACAAATAGCAAACGGTGACGTCATACTTTTAGGTCAATTAGTATATGAATCGTTTCTGCTGCCGCCAGTTTTTTAGTCGGACCCGCCTTTGACTGAAATGTTTGGGTAATTAACTATGTTCTTTAATTGTAGTTGCTCCCATACAAACATTTGATCTTCTCTAAAAACTGGTTCGATTGGCATCGTAAATAAATCTTAGGTCACCAGTCTATTCAGTTTGTTATTCGTAAGTAGCTGAAGCTAGCTAAAGTTACCGTGGTACTGAATTGAGTGCCGGCGACCGGAAAGTGTCGCTACTGCCAAAACTAATCGATTTTAAACAATGTTTTTTATACAATTGTTATTTAATGATTTTCCTTCCTAGCTTTCAGTCCCAAATGAGTGTTTAAATATTAAAACGGTAATTCTTGGTTATGTTATATTTGCTTTTTCAAACAAAATAGGTATTTACTTACAAGACCACATATATGTACATGCTTTTGGATTTCTTTGCTGATTTCAAACGTTGTGGGTGATTCCTTATTGAGATTACCGAGTGTGCAAAATGCGTGATTTAATGTAGGTAGGTATGTTCTATTTCTATAACTTCTTTTTGATTATTCGTTGTGCGATCATCATGTATACAGAGCTACGTGACAATAGGTAACTGTATTCACTTTTAACTTGGCAACGAAGAGAGCATACTACCTAAACACATAGTTAGGTATGCTCATGTTGCGGAGATTGGTTTTTTATCCGATTTCTCATCCTTAATCGAATTTAATCCCTCTGTCGAATGCAAAGTTCTAAGTTGGGTGAACTGAATACCGTCACAGTGGAAAGCTCGCCACGCATTTGTTTAGCTTAGCTTAGCTCATATATCAATGTCTGAATAGAATCTGTGAAAAATTCTCTCTACATTACATACCTTACCTACACATTAATTTTGGCGTATTTGATAATAATTGTTAGTTACAGTTTTTATTTGTCTTATGGCTATTTTTTGGGAAAGAAATCCTCGAAACACTACATTCGGTGACTGTTCTATGAATATTCGTCAATTTGATATAAGTACCTACATAGTTAGTTAGTAGGGAGAAGAGAGCATGGGTAGAGATAAATATTATTATTTAAATGCATGAACTTATTTGATACCTATATTATTGAATTAATTTCAAGCCATTCACACGAGAAAACCGCGTGAAAATTGGTCCCATAGTTTCAGAGTTTATAGCGAACATACAACTTAACTACCGTGGACTTTGCTTTATAAGATGGAAAGTCCATACATCAATTTTCGATTATGTTTAATTATATACTTCATTAATGTGGCTTTGTTCGATATTTGTAGTACCTACTTCCTAAAAACTAAATTCTAATGTACAGACTACAGATCATGTATTGCATTGTAATATAATAAGGCATGAAAGGAAGAATGAGAAAACCTAATGAGAAAATGGAAATGACATTACCTAGTCTGCATGTTCAAAAATTTTGAACTTTTTAATGTGTTCAGATATTTGATATAACATTTCGTGGCGATTTTACCGACATTTTAAATTTAAATTATAGGTAGGTACTTGAATTGCATTTGTTTCACACCGTACACTCGAAATCGATAAAAATCTTTACGTCATACCTGGCCATAAAGTAGGAATTACCGCACGCTATGCGTGCGTAAAACCCCACTTCCTGGCCAGATAGAGACGTAAAATTTTGTACTCACCACGGGCGGTAATAAAGAAAGCCTCAGAGCGCATATTTATCGCCCTTGCCTTCGGCTCGGGCGTCAAATACCTGCGATCTGAGACATTCTTTGTTTAACCGCCCTAGGTAAGTAATGTACTATTATTGCACCTATTCATATGAGATGAGATATTTTAATGAACGGTATATGAATCTAAATTAGGATGCAAATTTGCCTTTCCGGTCCCTGAGAAGGAAATTTTAGAATTCAATTTCCTCAATTTTGACCGACCAAAACTCGTTAGTGCTATATCAGCTAAAGGTATGTTATGCTGATATGCTTTATAACTCAACATTCAACATTGAAATATGCAGGGTCTTAAAATGTACCTACATTAGTGCAAATAATATGTTTGGGTATCTACCACTCTCGGAAACCTCGAAGGCTTAAACAACTTAATAAATAAGTGATGGCACAATAATCGTGCGAGCTTACCTCGGTTTATAATCATAATAATTTACTTTAAAAACAAAGTTTAAACCGACTTTAATTCAGTACTTCGCCAAGCCACATAGGTACCTACATGAACATTTCCTTTCCAATTTAGCACATGAACTGCTCTCCGAGAGCAAATGTGGATTATTACAGAAAAAACCCAAGTCGCTATCTGTGGGCAGATAATATTTGAGGAGTTCCGTCGATTCCTAAAGGATCTCAGAATTACCACTTCATGAGTTGCTACTTCAACGGAATCATGACAGAATCTTTGAAGAACTTTACATCTTTGAGGAGTTCCATAAGTCATCTGTAGTCTTCATCATCAGTTCCACTACACCAAAATTGCGATTTCCGAAGGATACACGAATTATAATAGAACATTCTGAAATTACTACAGGCGTGCCTATAAAATTTGAGGGTTGCCTTCAATTTCCCTGGGATTCCATCATCAGATCATGATTTGGTCACAATAGGATTACCTCGGAAGTATACTTTTTCGAATAAAATAATAATTTTGGAAATCGGTCCACAATTGACCGAGAAATCGGCGAACATACATTAAAAAAAAATTACCTCCTCCTTTTTTGAAGTCGGTTAAAAATATAGCTGTTTTCCTGTGTAAGTTATTTTTCTTTAAATCATCAAAAATTATTTGTATTTGTTTCTTCAAATACCTGTTACATTGTTTTGAAAGAAAAATATGGAAATCGGTTTATGTGATTAAGAAAATCGCTGTAAAACCGACATCCCATGAACCTATAATTAGATATCTATACCTAATCATAAACCCTACCCCTACCCATATCGCGTCCAAGGATTGTATGTAGCTTAGAGAGGCAACAATCATACCGAGTTCCTTGGGCGCGCAAGTTAGTAACAAAATGCGCTGCAGGTACCCATGACGGTGACAGTATACTTGACTTTAACCCGCAAGAGTTAACTTGACACCTCGTTCGTATGAGGTTAGTACGCGCTCGAGTCTCAAGTTAACTCTTGCGGGATATATTCTATGCGTTGTTAGGATTTTTCCACAACGAATGGGCTTTTTTAGAATTCTTGCCCCAAGACGGGTACGTTGTATGAAAGTTTGTACGGAACCCTCGGTGCGCGAGTCAGACTTGCATTTAACCGGATTATAAAATTTCCGTTGAAAATCAATCAATCGTTGACAATCATCGTAAGCTTTCATCTCTCAGTGAGTGTAAAATATAAAGACTAATAGACTTTGTATAGGTACTCCTGCCCGTTTCCCGGGGGGATAGTCAAAGATCACGGAGTGTATTGATTTTTAGGTGTGGTTATGATATGCTAAGCTATCGGGCAATGTTTAATGTTTGCTTATTTTACAGGCGTACCGGCAGCGGCAGTCGTCCGCGGTGCAGATCGCGAGGATTGTCGCCCTGACCGTGGTGGCCTCCTCGTTCATCATCGGCTCCTTCGTGCTGGCCTCGAGCTGGATCTCCGCCCGCGCCTCCTGCCACCAGCTCGAACAGCTCGACGCCATGCTCGACAAAGAGCTCGCCCTAGAGGGCAGGGCCTATGGCAACGATGCGCTTGTGGCTGTGAGTACTAGCTCAGTTTTTTTCAGGACATAGCTATCAAATACAAGAGATATTTGAGTGGGCGTGTCTCCTATTCTGCTCAAAAGTATCGGGGAGTATATTCATGGATACTTCTCTAAATGTAGTAGGGAGTATTTACATGTATCTGCGCGCGTGCGCTACCTTGTCAAGGTATTACAACGCAAGTTGGTACAGTCAGGGGTACTAACATACGTAACACATAAAAACGGACATAAATATCTGTACACGCCTTTATGACATTGACAACGTCCTGTACAAATATTTATGTCCTTATTTATGTAAGTATTAATACCCCTGACTGTACATACCTACAGCGTGGTGCTACTGCTTAGGTAAATTATGTGTTAAAATGGCGAAAACGGCAAAGAAAAAACACCTCTTCTATTTTGATATAAATAAATAAAAACATCTGTTCTATTTTGATATCGGGAGTTAAAGGATCTTCAGTGCTTGTAAAGTGCAGAATACTGGAATCGTAATTGTAATCTTGGATTAAATAGTGTAGTTAGAAGAAGCCTTGTGCACAGAATAGTATAATAGTATGCCTTGTGAGTAGATGCCACTTACAACAAAATAACCGTGTGATTGTTTGTTTCTTCCACATCAGAAAAAAACATGAACTTAAACAATTAAACCTCTCAAATGTAAGGCTTGAGTTTAATAAGCATTCACTCCGAAGGACTTATGATTCCGGCTTCGGAATGCTTATGGCATTTGCGTTCGCATAAAAAACAACACCTAAATACCGTGACTAACTCGCGCATGTCATCTTTATTGTATGTTGTGTACACAAAAGTAGGATGTGCCGGCAAACACAGAGAAGCAAGTCGTTTAGCTTAGTCGTCAGCCTTGAAAGTCGCCGCTTACGAGCTTTTTAGGACGCCTTATGTGGCATTATGTACGGAACACTCGCGGCACTTGCAGAGATACGGTCGCGACGAGCCTTGTTATTGCATGAAGGAATTATTTACTTTTTATGCCGGTAATGTTATGTTTGCCGGAGTCATTATGTAATAGTTGCGAGTCTGTCACAGTCATATGCCAGAAGGTACACATTAAACTAGCACCGTGATTGCTTCACGGAGAAGCTCACTCGCTCAGAGTGACTCGACAGCGCAGTAACTTGTTCACCTTGAATATCTTCTCGACTGTTACGCAAAGATACGATTCTAAACATAGTTTTTTTGATTTGTTCCATTGGATGGTGCAAAACGATAAAAGGTTAATTATTGAAATTAGCACTACACGACCATTACGGGTAATAGCCTCATTGTTTGGATGCAGAATCCAAGTAGAGTAGGTAGAGTTCCTTCTGTTCTATATGAAATAGGTTTTTGCCTTAATGCACGACGCATCTGCATAATGTATGTGAACATCGCTTGACATTGTCGTTTTGCTTGGCGAGGAAATCGAAGTTGCTATTGCACAAATAAGTTGAATGACTCCGCGTGTGGGAATAGTGGCGGACAAAAGATATGACGCGGTTAAGAAACCTTAAATTTTGGCATCACACTACTTTCATTTCAAGTTATGGTACCCATAGAAGGTATAATATTAGTGGTTATAATATTAAGGTGTTATATTTACAGATCGATAGAATATAGGTAGGCACGGTTTGTAAACTTACAAATAAGGCGGCTTCTTTAAACCAAGTACGTAGGTATAATAATGTGCATTAGAGTAAAGTGGTACCAATACCTGTTTCTGAGATTGCATCACCAGTGCCGGGTGCAGTGAAGTGAAGTTAGTCAAAGGTCATGTCAACCTCTAATGAGCTTTTATGGGATTAATGGCTACGAGTTATTATGTATCTAACTTCGTGGCGGCGACATTGCAGCGAAAGTTGCGCCCGGCTGGCCGTTGAACCCAGGTCGCCAATCGCGGATGCTACTCCGTCTTCGACACACAATTTCTTGTGCATTTCGAATATAACACTTGCAGCGTAAACCTCAACGTGAAAGTGCAATTATTTACATTTCTCGCACACGTTCATTTCAAAGGAGGCGAAAGAGAGGAGATATTACAAGACGCCTATAGTGCCCTATTACGCTAGACGCCTATATTGTTGGTATTTTGTCCATTGTAACCGCATGGCAAAGGGAATTCAAAGTGAAGAATATGTCATAACATATCAGTTGTGAGATTGTTATCTGTATATTTCTTTGAAAAGGTGACCTTATAATAATTTTCTACGGGACAGAGACACAGTGCCTATTCACGGCTTTTGTAGAACCAGTTATGGCCCGCATATTTAGAAGCATAATGTCTCCGTCGTTACAGTTATTCGTGCATAGATTAATATTGTTTTCATGTTTTAAAAGACTGGCCATACTTTCTTTTCCTCGAGTATTGTTCGCAAGTCGGCTACGATGTAAGCGCTCACACTTATTGTCATGCTAAGTGCCCGGCTAACTAGAGAGCGCTCGTCACTCCTCTGCATTTCGACAATTTTGGCAGTTTGTGCCAATTTTATGGAATTAAATTTACAAAAAATCGGTTTTAGACCAATTTCTATGAGTACGATAATTAAATTAAGTTACTGCACCGAATATTGTATAATATTAGCTCAAAGTTTGAATTGCACCACCACAAGGCAATTTGTATTAAGTCCACAAATTGGATAGAGAAGCATGGAATTTTTAGCTTCTTTTAAATAAATTAGAGTACCTAGTTGTTTTCGAGTTTGCTGTGAGATATACTTACGATTATTACAATTCTTAATTTTAGCATGCTTCTAATGAATGAATACTTTCTGGACCAATAGGTATAACTTTTAATAAAACAAATGCACGGCTCATAATTGGAATGAAAACATTTGAGAAGCGCGAAGTCCTTGAATGACCCCGCCATGGTGTATATTTTCAATTATGTGTATTTTTTTACCTACAACAAGTATAGTAGTGTAGTGATCCCAGATTCATATTTGGTTAACTTAGTTAGGTACGTGAAATATGGTCCAAAAGTCTAAGTAATAAAGTAATAAAAGTTTTATTTGGCATATTTTCTTACATTAATTTCCAGAGGTCTCCGCACTAAGCTTCGCCTGTATCGCAGGGAACCAGTTACAAATTACATTTTGGAATTATGTTACAAGTAACATTCAAAGTATAAACTATAGGAACTTAAAAAGGGACTTAAACCTTAAAAAATAAAAAAATAAATTGCACTTTTAGAAAATTACTAAACTGTAAACTTAAGCTAAAGTATAATGTCTAAAATAGCTTCTGTTTTGGCATAAGTTAACGAGTGAAGAAGATTAAAAGTTAGTTTTTTTGCCTCATTTATAGTGGAAATTTTGATTCGGTATCTTTGTACAACAATGCGAAATTAGTATTAACTGCACTCATCATTTTATAATGTGAAAATGCGCAATATATGACAAATGTGCAATCACAATTAGATACGCCGTACTTGCTATGAAAAGCTCCTCAAAAATTTGTGGACACGTAAAATGCCATTGCCATGTAAATAAGCTAAGATGTACCTACTTATTTGACAGACTGTCGTGACGTACCTATTAAACTAAATGCCTGCAGACCGTGTACGGTCCAAGTAACTTACGTCGGGAGTGATTTTTTTTGCTAGAATCTGCTGCTCGATTAGTAATTAGTTGTGTGTGATGAAGCTGTAACGCTACAAACAATCTGCTGCTGGATCTCAAACTCAAATAGTATTTCAATGTAGTACCTAAACGTTTGCGTGGTCGCAGGTTAGTTCTGGATTTTAATACTCTCCAATCGCCAGAGCGGGCGAGTGCCTAGTGCCCATGTAGCCCCGGTCAGGTTGAACATTTTGCGGTTGAGATTTGAGTTCGTGTACATTGTGTGTATTCGCGTGTTTTTGTACATCACGTACCCAAAATTTTGAACAGAACGCCAGACATTGAAAACATTTGGCAGTAGCCGATGGATTACAAAATTTGAATTAAAACTGTTAATCTTGAAAAAGGATGTATTTCTAGTATCGAAGGAAAAAAAAGGGTATTGTGTTGTCATAAAGGTGACTCCAAGGAAGGTTGAAGTCGAGATCACTGTGAACACTGAACAGCAATTGCAACAAGCCTGATAGTTGAGCTGTGGACTATTACAAACTTAGATTAGAACCTGAACCACATTGCGTTTGTTTAACGTAGTTCTTTCAGTCAAGCCAATCGATTGTTCATGAACTTACACAAGCAATTAAGGTTGTCATGTTTAGAATAGTTCAAACAGCGCATTTGACAATTCCACTGATGCCATTTTTCAAAACAAGCACGAATTGGAATGTCATGATATTATTAGCGCAAGTAGGTAGGATTCCGAGCGGAAACGGTCGATTTTCCGCGCTCGCGCACTACAGTGATCTTCAGTCACATCCGTCCACGTCCCATCGCGAATATCGCGATGCAGTCATCTGACTAATTAATGACTTGCTCCGACTAACTGGTCAAATGATGGAGTAGCCTGCAATGATACTATCACGGAACACCGACTCGACTTGTGCTTTGTGGGTAATTAAAAATAGAAGAATCATGGTCTGTGACCGTGCCCATATGGCGTTTCTAGTTAGTATTTTTAACTGTGTCGCGAATTATCTAAAAGAGAATAATAGGAAAACAGTAACAGATATTACAGTTTCAAGAAAATGTAATCATTTTATACAAAGAACAAATACAAAAAAAAGTGTCCCGTAAACGAATGTCGCCTTAGGTTTTCCACGATAAATTAACACGAATTAGAAAATATTTCATAAGATAATTTGATTCACTCAGTAAGTTCAAGAAAATTATAAAAATACCAAACCTTAATTATTTGCGTATAATAAACGTCCCAATTTATTGACACTTTAATTCCAATATTTGACATCTTGCTTGTGACCTTTATGACTTAAGATGGAGGGGCCAACTGTTGGGGTAGTGTCGATCACATTTACCTTAGGTATGCTATTTTATAAGAAAAGTTTTATACGGAGGTTTTCATTTTATATTAATACAAATTATCGTAACCAATTTTCGATTCCGGAACCAATTATGATAATGGTCTTATGCAGTATATATGGTTTGAACAGCTTTTGTGCTATGTCCAAAACGTCATTATAACTTATAACATTTATAACTATTAAGTTACCAATTAATTAGTTGTATAGGCTCTCTTCCAGTTTTGATTGACTTGCGGTTCTTGTTCGTGATATTTGTTAAGTTAGTTTCTACAAATGTTATCTTATCAGCCAATTTATTATTTTACCATGGACGCTTGAAGTAGAAATAATGTCATGCTATGAGCGTTACTGATGAATATAGTTAATAGTAATCGTTGGGTAGGTTCATCGTCAAAGCCACACATTTTAGTACCTAACTTCTTCTTCTTCTTCTGTGCCTGTTCCCACGTTAGGTGGGGTCGGCTCTCCTAATTAATCGGCGCCAAGTACCTAACTATTATAGGTAATTAGGTAGGTAGTTAAAAGTACTCAAATTTTAAAATTAATCTGATGGAATGAAATATCAAAAACGACACCTGAAATGAATGAACGGTTAAAATCCAAATCAACTGAATCGAGTTCCTAAGAGAGGAAGCGCTACAGATTTAGGACTTTATGAACTTATACATCGTCACAATTAGTGATCTGCCATTGCTGGCACAAGTTTATAATTTTAGAAAACATTGATGGTATCTTTAAAGTTTCTCTCCGACGCGACGGTGCAATTTCCTCGTTATCACGCAACTCGAGGCAGACGACAGCAGCTAAACGCCTTAAATGTTTCGCAAATCCAGTAAAAGTGTTGTGGGCGTAGTGCACAATGCGACAATAGTGCTGGCAACGTAATCGCTGTTTTCTATCGGTTCGGTTGCGGTGTCGCGCTCGGCTGCGTCCCCGTCAACGCTCGTCACTTCATTTTCACACTGTTTAGATCGCTCCACGAACAGAAAGTTACCTGAAGCAGTTACAGAATCATGGAACATACCTAATACTAAGCCTCAAAGCGTAGAACATCATTATTTTACCATCCTCAATAGGGTTCTTTGTTTTCCCGAATTCTCACAGTGACAATATGCATTTTTACATCCAACTATGATAGATTATAGTCAATCCAATCAGCGAGGCCACGCGACCTTGCACTTTTCCTATGGATGTTTTTTTCTAATGGATTGCGTGGTCGGCTGCGGCGATTACCAGTGAGAACAAGCAATTGTCATGAACAATGACTAAGCTAAGTAGGCAGAGATTTGTGTGCACACTGGCTAAAGAAATACATAAAACTCGCGCAGATACCTACGGGTTATCATGCACAAGTGTCCGCCATGTTGTGACGACCATTCTGATGTTTATTGCGCTAAAAGTGAACGGGCCTGTGGTCAACGTTTTTGCTTTGTCCTAGTAATAATAATAACATTGGCTTTGTACGAGTAAAGGGTAGTGGGGGTACCAAAGTGTCCCTGACAAGTTGAGCTGCAATTGAGGCTTTTTTTAAGCTGTTTTAAATCATCCTTTTATTTTTACATGTTATAAGCGTGATCATTCCTTTTCTTGTTTCATTCAGTCTGAATTCGAAATTTTTATTTCCTCTCTGCTATGACAATGCTTTATGCTATTTTTAGATCCATTAACACATGCTGTAAAAGTAACTTGACATAATATAGGTGTAGGTCTTACATATCAAGGCTGCATTATTTGTAGTTTAACCGAATTACAGTCGTCATCTATTATTCAATCTATCTTTAGTTTTGTCATGCTCACTGAATAGGTAAAGAATAACCTACTTATCCGTCTTTTATTTGGCCGTCGCAATAAACGTTTTAACAACAAGAACAATATATAACTTAAGAACAGAAACAATATTAAATGTCCTATCTTTTGATTGAATAAGGTAATGGCTGGGTAATCGATATCGAAGTTCCGTAATTATCTCGTATGGTCCTCCACTCAGACGAGCAAATTCCGTAATATTCCCGCTGTGACCGCGCCGAAACCTGTTAACTTCTTATAGGTATATTCCGCATGAGATGTTTCGACATTTGGACTCGGTTAAAAGTATGGCATTAAGACGAAATATCAGCCTCACCTCAAGGCCTTATAATAGTGTGCTCATAGAAAGTACTTTGCGGTGTTTATTACCCCTTATATTTCGTTTATTTCGGACACACTTAATAATTAATTCTAATAATTGCCACCCGGTTGTTCAGCAGCTGTAATTGCAAATTGTACTTTAGTAGTAAATAAATAAATACCTCTATAGCTACGAATTGAGATTGAAGGTGCCAAATTTTAGTCAGTGTCAAGCACTGAGACGTTTACCTTATCTAACTTTGGAAAACACAAAACGAGCGGAATGCAATAAATGAAAACACTGAATCAAGTAATATATTTTTTGTACTCGACGATTAAAATATGTGTATTAAGATTTCATAGAGAATACTGCAACGTCACTCTTTTCATAATTGTAGTCCATGTTACTGTCGAAACAATCGAAATAACTACTTTTCGATACGCTCCAGACAACTAAAATAAATTCGACCAATCACGTGGCTGCTTTACTGAACTGTAATGAATTGGACCAATAGAATCGCTTTGATGTCGTACGCTCGTTGATGTCTTTTAAGATATCAACAAGCGTACGAGCGATGAGCTGCACTTCGTTTCAACAGTATTGAGTTTGTTTAATTAGTTCAGTTGACTCGTAGAAAATTAATTTTAATGAACTCGTACAAAAAGTATTGTTCACAATAGTGTTATAATCAAGCTTTTTAATCTCGTACCTTACTTAGGCCACTCAGCAAGCTTCGTGGCCTAAACACGGTACTCGACTAAAAAGCTCTCTATTATAACACGATTGTGAAAAATACTATTTTTGTCTGTTAAATGGTGCAGGAAATGATGTTTGTAACTTTATTTATAACGTCACAGTAAAGTTTTAAATTAATGATATGGACGACTGGTCTATCCTAGTCGGTAGTGACCCTGCCTACGAAATTGACGGTCCTGGGTTCGAACCACGGTAAAGGCAAATGTTTGTGTGATGGATGAGCATCTGTATCTGTGTATCTGTATCTGTATTTAAGTATTTTTATCTATTAAACATATCGTCTAGTAACACTAGCCTTACCTTATCTAGCTTGCTAGTTCAATGTGTGTAAGATTGTCGTCTAATATGTACTTTTTCAATGATAAAAGGAACCTATTCATGTCGTTTAATGCTTCCTTACCTGTTTTAATTTGTTATTACCATTTTTTTATCACAATACATATGAGTTGGTAATTGTCGCCTGTCTAATATATCTATTAAAATTTTCAAGAAGGGTTCAAAAATAGGTACTAGGTGAGTGTGAGGTGATTCGATGTTACGAATAACCGAGATGGTCTTAATGCCATGACATCTCTACGTATCGAAAAATAACGGTGAATTTTGATCCCTATGACAGCTGTCATCTCAGTACAATTTTACGTTTTAAGGTTATAAGAGATCAAGATTCGCCGCGATACGTACAGTAACAGTATGGCTTTACTGAAAACAAGCGTCATGGATTGTGTTCTGTGGCTCGCCGATTGATATCAAGCTGAGTCTTAGTGCAAATCTCATTAGGTAGGTATAATATACTAAGTTTGTTTCACTTTTATGCAAGTTCTTTTTTATGCACTTACTAATAATAAATTATTTTATTTTTTTCTAAATTACTTTTTTATTTGCACCTCTTAGAAATCACTGTTTAGCCCAATTTGGCTGGTAGAGAATGTCATTCGGCATTACGCTCGCCATTTGTACATTTGGGTTACACATGCAGATTGCTTAAAACATATGTCGTCTTTCCTGTGGACTGTGGTCAATAGTCAAATGTTTTGTTTGTCAGAATAAAATAAAATCATATAAGCGAAGACGCCGTTTATGCGGATTAAGAGTCCAACCACGAATTAGGCTTTCAGCCCTTAACTTTGGCAATGTCCACAGAAACGACGCGAACTTAATCTCTGTAAATCTGTATGAACCATTTTTGTGTTTCGTGCAATAAAGTTGAAATAAATAAAGACTTGTGTGTGTTGTTCCAGGACGAGCCACTGCCAGTGGCGAACGCGCATGCGCTGCACGGCATCCCGCCGGTGGCCGCGTCTACGGCGGAGGCGCCGGCGCCGGCGTCGGCGCACGCGCTCGCCGCCAGCCACAGCAAGGAGGACGCGCTCAACCAGGCCGAGTCCAAACTGGATGAGGACAAATTACAGGTACCCTCTTATTCATATATACCTATAAAAAAAAATTTGAGAACCTCCTTTTTTGAAGTCGGTTAATTAAAAATGTGTTGTATCGCTTTCTTACAAACACAAATGTCAAAGTGACAGATAAAGACAAACGAATTTTAACGGCATTATATTTTAATGAATAAGTATACATTATAAAAAAATAACTTTATTTTTATTGTTTTTTTTATTTTTTATGAACATGTAATGAACACTATCTATTTAAATGGATAATCTATTAATATGGATGCAAAATCTGAAAAAGAATACTATTTAATTTAATTCACATTTAAATTTCAAAGAACAACTTAACACATTATAAAAATAAAATTAAGCTAGCCTAAAAAATAATTTAATTTAATTTAATTTCATTACTATTTAAACTTGATTTGTTGAACGATTACATAAATACGGCTGTTATAGTCTTCATCTTCATATAGGTACCTACTTACTTACTACGCTGGCTCGATGACCCAAAGAGCTTGGCGCGGAATCACGCAGTGTAGGTATTTTTTTCTTTATGACATTTAGAAATCTGGTGTATCGGTAAGTTTTTGTGGGATTACACTCACTCGCGACAGGTTAGGTAAACGTCCGTCCCGTGTTTGACACCTTAACGTCTAGTAGTTGACGCATATTGTTACCTCTATTGTTATCATTGAACCCATCTTGCGTCCTGTAGACTACGCCCCATATACAAGAATGTGTCAAGTTCCGAACCTATTTTTGACAGATAAAGACAAACGAATTTTAACGGCATTATATTTTAATGAATAAGTATACATTATAAAAAAATAACTTTATTTTTATTGTTTTTTTTATTTTTTATGAACATGTAATGAACACTATCTATTTAAATGGATAATCTATTAATATGGATGCAAAATCTGAAAAAGAATACTATTTAATTTAATTCACATTTAAATTTCAAAGAACAACTTAACACATTATAAAAATAAAATTAAGCTAGCCTAAAAAATAATTTAATTTAATTTAATTTCATTACTATTTAAACTTGATTTGTTGAACGATTACATAAATACGGCTGTTATAGTCTTCATCTTCATATAGGTACCTACTTACTTACTACGCTGGCTCGATGACCCAAAGAGCTTGGCGCGGAATCACGCAGTGTAGGTATTTTTTTCTTTATGACATTTAGAAATCTGGTGTATCGGTAAGTTTTTGTGGGATTACACTCACTCGCGACAGGTTAGGTAAACGTCCGTCCCGTGTTTGACACCTTAACGTCTAGTAGTTGACGCATATTGTTACCTCTATTGTTATCATTGAACCCATCTTGCGTCCTGTAGACTACGCCCCATATACAAGAATGTGTCAAGTTCCGAACCTATTTTTGACAGATAAAGACAAACGAATTTTAACGGCATTATATTTTAATGAATAAGTATACATTATAAAAAAATAACTTTATTTTTATTGTTTTTTTTATTTTTTATGAACATGTAATGAACACTATCTATTTAAATGGATAATCTATTAATATGGATGCAAAATCTGAAAAAGAATACTATTTAATTTAATTCACATTTAAATTTCAAAGAACAACTTAACACATTATAAAAATAAAATTAAGCTAGCCTAAAAAATAATTTAATTTAATTTCATTTCATTACTATTTAAACTTGATTTGTTGAACGATTACATAAATACGGCTGTTATAGTCTTCATCTTCATATAGGTACCTACTTACTTACTACGCTGGCTCGATGACCCAAAGAGCTTGGCGCGGAATCACGCAGTGTAGGTATTTTTTTCTTTATGACATTTAGAAATCTGGTGTATCGGTAAGTTTTTGTGGGATTACACTCACTCGCGACAGGTTAGGTAAACGTCCGTCCCGTGTTTGACACCTTAACGTCTAGTAGTTGACGCATATTGTTACCTCTATTGTTATCATTGAACCCATCTTGCGTCCTGTAGACTACGCCCCATATACAAGAATGTGTCAAGTTCCGAACCTATTTTTGTCAGTGACTCAGTTGGATGAGTGACTCGGCGTCAAGCACTATGAGACGTGTACCTTAAGTAGGTAACATAGAACTAAAATGTTGCTTGTTTTTGCACCTCTCTACATCATTTGTTTACACTCGAAACTAATTCATATAATTTACTAACAGCTTAGTCAATATGTATGATATTGACATCGTATGCCAATGATGGGACGGGGACACGTAAAACGAACACTCGTATCATGCAATAGGGAATGGATGAACATTTTAGAAGTGCATGATTTTTTTTTGGTGATAGGAATAACCTTCCTTAGCACCAGAAATAAGTTGCAGACTTTTCAGGTGCGTCAATTATTTTTGAAAAATATAAACACTTTCCTCACTTACGTTTTGAGTTTAGGACGGCAAATGAGACAATTTCCTTGATTCGTCTCATATTACAAAAAAATATCTTAAAAATCCGTGGTAAACTGGCACTAGCAATGATACTGACACCTGCAGCAGCTATATTTGTCATTGTCAGGGTCAGATATTCAATTTTTTTTTTGTAATATTAGACGAATCAAGGGAAGTTTCTCATTCGCCGTCCTAAATCCAAAACGTAAGTGAGGACTGTTTATAATTTTCAAAAATAATTGACGCACCTGAAAAATCTGCAATTTTTTTCTGGTGTTAAGGAAGGTTATTCCTAACACCAAAAAAAAATCAGGCACTTCTAAAATTTTCATCCATTCCCCATTCAATTATATTTTTTTAAGATAATTCTCCTGCTTTTCGACGTCACTCTTTTTTTTTACTTTGTGATAAAGCGAACGCACGTTTTCTCTTTGACGTCGACTGTACAAACATATCTTTAATATATACGCATGTTTCGCCAGTAATAATTTCAACATATTTATAATCGACTTAGGCCAGTATCTACCTACTTAACTATATGAATGTTTCCAAATCACGAGAGTGAAATAAACAGCCTGCGGCAATTTGAGTTCGGCAGTATCGCGATTATAATCATTGGTACTCAAACACTAAACTTGGCAACTATGATATGAATAACTTATCAGTTATCACATTAACGCCGTCTAAGACAAATAAACTAAGTTATCAAATTCAACCAAACGATCCAACAGGCAACATATATTTTGAAATTATTGTCGAGTAGGTACCTAAATAATTCGTGAATTGTGAATACCTAGGTGCGTGAGCCTGTTGTAGGCACCTGCTGCGTCATCCGGAAGGTCCTTTCTAATACATAGTTATTATTATTATACACCTACTGGTGAAATGTCGTTTGAAATCAGTCGAGTTGTTCCAGTTCCAGTGATTGCCCCCTACACATGGACGAAAACGTTGTACTTCGAAATCTCTGATACATGTGGTCTCTTCAGCTAAATTCCTCCACCGTTCGCCACATGGTAGTCGACGAACTAAAATATAACTCGAGTGCGGCGTTATTTAATAACCCCCTCGTGCCAAGTGAAGGGCGTTTAATCTCGGCAAAAGGAAAGTCTGTTTGAGGCACTTAATAGCCCGGGCAGAGTAGCCTAGCTCAACTAGGGACTAGACTTGTGTATGCATGCTGCTACACTTGGGAAATTAATCTAATACACATCGTTATGGAATCTTTAGATAAAAATATTGAATAGCTAGGACCTTAAGGGTCGCCAGGACGCCTGACTCTCCTCTCCTCTCCATACACACGTAGTTTTGTTCTCATTTTAAAACGACATGCTAAAATAATTTACTTAAAAAACAAAGTTTAAACCGACATCAATTCAGTACTTCGCCAAGCCACATAGGTAGGTACATGAAAATTTCCACATTTCCTTTCCAATTTACCACATGAACTGCTTTCCGAGAGCAAATGCCTTGATTATCACAGAGAAAACCCAAGTCGCTATATGTGGGCTGATAATATTTGAGGAGTTCCGTCGATTCCTCAATTATCTCAGAATTAACACTTCATTACATGCTACTTCAACGGAATCATGTCAGAATCTTTGACGTACTTTACATCTTTGAGGAGTTCCATAAGTCATCTGTGGTCTTCATCATCAGTTCCACTTAACCAAAATTGCGATTTCCGAGGGTAAAAACACAAATTATAATAGAAAATACCAAAATCACTACACGCGTGCCTATAAAATTTGAGGGTTGCCCTCAATTTCCCTGGGATCCCATCATCAGATCCTAAATTGGTGACAATGGGACTACCTCGGGAGTATACTCTTTCAAATAAAAAAAGGATTTTGGAAATCGGTCCACAATTGACGGAGAAATCGGCGAACATACATTAAAATAAAAAACATACAGTGGAACATATAACCTCCTCCTTTTTACAAGCTTTATATTAACTTGCACTGTTCGTATGTATGTAAATATGTAAGTATGTAAATATGTAAGTATGTAAGTTGTCCGTCAAAATTTGCAATCCATTTTTCAGTCACTTCCCGTTATCCAATTGAGCTGAAATTTTGCAAGCATATGTATATCGCATGACAATGCAATATTATGATGACTTGGAGCTGATCTGATGCTGGAGCTGGAAGGTGGTCATAGGAACTCCGCAATAAAACGACACAACCCCATCGAGTTTGGGCTCTTTAGAATCGTCTCAATGAGTAGGTACTTGATGATGGTATGCAGAAAAGTACAATGGGCAGTAAACGCTTGTACCAAAAATGAAATTTTTGACAGAAACTTATTTGAAGTCGGTTAATTGTTGTTTGAATCTGCTATATACTCGTATATGTTGAAAACTAGTCCCTGTTGTTAGAAATAAAAATAAAAATAGAACGATATAGTTATTATATTTCTATTATAATTTATAGCAACAGAAACTAGCTTCCGACATAGATATGTCGGATGCGATTGTGTATAAAAAGTTTCATGTTATTCCATAATGCCCTTAGTAGGGTTCCGTAGCCAAATGGCAACAAATGGAACCCTTATGGATTCGTCATGTCTGTCTGTCCGTCCGTATGTCACAGCCACTTTTTTCCGAAACTATAAGAACTGTACTGTTGAAACTTGGTAAGTAGATGTATTCTGTGAAACGCATTAAGATTTTCACACAAAAAAAATAAAAAAAAAAACAATTAATTTTGGGGGTACTTAGAACGGAAGCTCAAAATTATTTTTTTCATCAAACCCATATCAAGATGCCACTCTATAATCTATAATAGGTCTTCAAAAATGATATTGAGGTTTCAAATATCATTTTTTTCTAAACTGAATAGTTTGCGCCAGAGACACTTCCAAAGTGGTAAAACGTGCCCCCCCCCCCCCCCCTAACTTCTAAAATAAGAGAACGATAAAACTAAAAAAAATATATGATGTACATTATCATGCAAACTTCCACCGAAAATTGGTTTGAACGAGATCTAGTAAGTAGTTTTTTTGATACGTCATAAATCGTAAAACCGCAATTTATTTTATGGAACCCTTCATGGGCGAGTCCGACTCGCACTTGGCCGCTTTTTTTAAAACTGAGAATCAAACTACGCTGTATGGAGAGCCGACTTGAGTCGACCGCGTTGGGGGCTCTTAACAGCATAATGTTTTGACAGGTTACCCATATACGAAGGCGCGTATGTTTTTCTACTTTGAAACGGAACCTGTAGGTAGCGTGATTTGATTACGTAACGTTTGAATAGGACATCTTGGGATAATATGAAACTAAGGCCGCGCTCTGGACGCTAGCTGGCAGATCGAGTTCAATCTATGATCGCCCGCTCGTTGCACCGCTGCCCGCTGGCGTCCAGACCTGGGCCTGACCGGCAGGTGTACTGCTTTTAAATTGTAATTCTGTAAAAAAACCGAGATAAATGTTACATTTCCCAGATAATCTCATCAAACATTGTTTTTGCAAAAGTTATTGTTTCTTTTACCAACGTCAATGGGGAACTTGCACGGGACTTCAATTTCGAATAAATTGCACTCAATCGATGCGGATATATGTAGAAATATCATACAAAAAAAAATGACGAAATATTTTTTCTATAAAATAACATAACTGTTACATATAATATTAAATTAGAAATAATAATTTGTATGACAAGTCATCTTCATCAGACTTAAACGCAAATTTTATGGAGATAGTTGCAAATTAATGACCTACTCCATAGTAAACGCGCCGAGAATATATGCTGTGACGTCATAGCATAAGCCCGTTTAATATAGAGCGTTTTAGGGGGGTGCCGGCGCGTGCAGATTTCAAATGCATAACATCAGAAAAATCAATCATAAGGAAGTTTTAATGCTACAGTTGTTTTAATGCTGGATTATACTTTTGATTTTCGTAATAAAATAAATCGATGCAAGTTCCCTATTTATTTTACATATTGGGGGCGGGGCGGAGGATGTCGAACGTCTACCAGCTATATACCTAATGCCTAATTTATACCAAGTAACATATAATTATCATTGTGTTAAAGTTTCTACTTATTGCAATGGTACCTCAGTGGTGCTTAATTCCATCACCTTTGTCTACTTTTTTTAATTGATACAGACACGGCTAAATTTCATGTTGGCAAAGGGATCCTGTCCATCTGTCGTTAAATCAGTTGCACTGCAACTACTGCAAGTACGCCTAACCTTAGATGCCCTCAGAATTGTCATTGCGGAGCAAGCTGACGATATTGATGATCATATTGCGAAAACAATACCGATACCGATTATCGGGAATCGATTACGCGCAGATGTTCATGTAACCACTGTTACAGGCGGTGAGGTAAATGTTTTGTATAGACTTCTTTTGTAGTTGGCAGTTTGAATGTGCAATGAAGCGCAGTGATGTGTGATGTCACAGTCACAGCTTTCACTCGCTGGAGTCGCTTGCAGTCCGCTACCACGGCTGCACAGTGTGAAAGCTACTATCGTTTTATTACTTACCAAGCCAAAATTGACCACTTTTAAGCAATATACGATTTCATATTTACTTAATGCGCCGTGACACTAAACTTGTCACGCAAGTACGGAAACGGAAAGAAAGCCGTAGTTGCAATTAAATATATTGGTTTATTGTTATTACATTTGCGATTAAAATTAAATGTCTTAACTAAACATTTCAGCACGCATTTCTGTCCCATTTGGAATCATGGAGCTTTCTTATTCTACTAGGTACCTCTCTCTATTTGTCTGGCTCCAACTTAGCAAAGTTTTAGTAGTCTGTAATTATTTCTAGTAGTATTTTTTGTGACAATTGCATTGCAGCCGTCATTAGTTTATTTTGTAGTAGTTTTTCGTACCTATATGAAATAATCCAAAATGTGTCTTCATAGAAAGTTCGGCAGTCAGTAAATAGCGTAGGTATGCTAAACTGCAATATCTCTCTAAAGCATAGGCTATTGATACTGATACCTACTTATACACAGTTCAGCGCTGATCGGGCATTTCAATGGTGTCAGGGCGGCGTAGTGCCGCAATATTAAACAATATTCGTTATGTTTATGTACATAAGCCCGTGTTGTCTATTATTGGCTCGCAAAGCTCCCTTCACCAGCAGATGTTCATTCAATAGGCACAGCACAATGTAGTATAATGTAGGCATCCATAGTTTCCCGCGGAGGACTTTGTTATGCTACCTACTATTTAAATAACTGATCATACAATTATAGCTTATTTAGGTACATCTTGGGTGAAACCCAAACGTCGTTCACAAAAGTAAACCTCCACGACTTGCGAATCTACTTACAAGAGTTGTATTGCTAAATAACAAATGTATGATTGCCTGTCTTATGTTATGTATGATAGATAAGCATAGCATATATTTATTATTGTGTTATGTGCGTGTATATCTACACTAGAGGCTCTGTGAGCCGCAGAAATCATGATCCTGACTAAAAAAAAACAAAAACTGAATTGACAAAAAAAACTATAGGTATACACAATTATTGAACACGCTTACAAAATTTCACGAGAGTCGGTTGATAAATGCGTCCTGTAGAGGAGAACAGCCGGACAGACGCCGGACATACGAAATAATTTTTGCCCAAGCTGAAAGCTTGAAGTTAGCTTCGCTCGCTCGTTCGTACTTTTGTAAAAGTACGTGGCATCTAAAAAAGGTTAAAGGTAGGTCTTCAAGTTCAAGAACGGATTGAAACAACGTAAACACAAAGATACTTACTTTTATGGATTAAGGTTATATTCTTCGTTAAATTAATGTGTTAAACTGCTTGTCCGTTTCAAACGTTCAGTTAAACGCTGTAAGTAGCTACACCTACCTTGTTTAAGCGGTAACATTAAAACTCTCCTTTGTAATTAGGCAGATAGGAGAACCGTTACAAAGGCTTACAGTAACGACGTACCTACCAAAGCACTAAAGATTTGATTGAGTTAAGAGAATAACATCTTAAATGCCTAGCAAGAATTATGGCTCGTTTTGTGGTCTACAGCCGACTTCCATAAAATGAACAGGTTCTCTATTTGACTGTATTAGATTTTACCCACGACAACGGGGAAAGTATAGGTGAGAGGTTGTGCGTTTGTTTGTGTCATTTGTGTAAATGTTTCTGTTTATCTCCAAAACGGGTTGACCGATTTAGATACGGATTCCTGTAATCTCTAGGTAGGTTCAGAACTTCGTCAGTTTGGGCTCCGATTTTGAAACTTACATTTGCATTTGACAGCTGCTTGAACCCTCGAAATAGTCTCTTCCAAAACGATAGAACTCCTCTCTTTTAAAGTCTCTTTCGCGGTTTGACTCACTTGAGCACCATCTCTGAATTGAATTGAAGTACACGTCGCTTTGGCATTATTATTTTTTAAATTTATTAGTACCAATTAATTTACTGTCGGATGAATTTCTTGGAGACTAATTGTATTCTGTTTATGTCTTGTGATATTCTCTCACTAGAAACTTGAGCAATGGTTATAGGATTGCGTCATTACATAACTGACTAGTCAATTGTGCAGTGATGTAAATCAAGCATTCAAATAAAATGGATCCCGACTCGTGGAATCTTTACAGTACCCATGGTCACGGGGTATTCAGGAATAAATACAGTTCAGCGGCGTCCCATACCCATCTACGAATATCTTTTTTGTCGTGAGGGTCCAAAACTAAGATATTTATAAGATTCTATAAAAAAAAAAATTTGTACAGGCTTTTATTGCAGAGTGTAAATGTTTTGCACAAGCGTCAACTAATCGTTGAGAGGGTTCCAATGAGCTCAAACACGACTGGTTTATCTTGTGCAGTTTAGGAGTTGCTCCGGCCACATCAGATTATCAGATTCATTAGATTAGGTCGGTGGTGTCATAATATTGCATAGTCACTGACGCATGCCGCATTTCACATAGTGGCGCAGGGCGCAGTCAGCAAGTGGTTTGAAAATTTTGAAGGACAACTTAGATAGGTACTTACACACGAACAGCGAAAGTTAAATAAAAGCTTGTAAAAAGCAAAAGTAATGAGTTTGTTTCTTTTGAAGAGGATACTTCTTTGCTCGCGTTCTTGTATAGGGGTACAGTTCAAAATGTATCACGTGACTTCCGGAATAACTTTTTGTAGAGAAGCCTAATCTGATTTCAAATAATTGTTTGTTGCATGTTTTAATCCTTCTTTATTTGCCATTAGTTGTTAATCACAAAATGTTATTTAGTTTATGTGGCGGACATGAAAATAATGCTGAAATGACCGCCATTTTCAATGCATCGCGAGTCAAATGAGCTACGTCAGTCAATGTTGCCATGTATACCGAATTATCTGTACTTATACAGATTTTGGTGAATTAATTCAGATATATATTTTACGGGTACAGCCAACAAAGAAGTATCCACTTAAACTTAATTAACGGTTGTATCTCCGACACAACCCGCTTCTTTTTTTTTCTTATCCACTCAATCGATGGTTATAATTTCATAAACCTAGGATTATTTTTTGTAACTAAAGCATTAGAAAAAAAACGCTTTGTACGCGGACGAAGCCGCGGGAACATCTGTTGAATGGTCTCGTAAACAAACTAGCAATAGATAATAGGTTAACACTTTGTGCGGTTTTCCTTATTTAGCGGTTATGAAAATAGCAAAATACGATTACTTACTGATTTTGCCTTGTTAACTAGTCCAGTAGTAGGTAACTACACTGGCCTGCAAAAGAAGGTACTCATTAAAGTGACGGTAACTAAAACTGTTATACCTTCTTTTGCAGGCCAGTGTAGGTACGCACGAGTATACCGACTTCATATTTAGTAGTATTTAGGTTTACCTACTCATATCTACTTACTACTTACTACGAATCGCTAAACTTAAGTGGCAGTGGGCGGGGCACATTGCACGTAGAACCGATGGCCGCTGGGGCGGAAAGGTTCTCGAGTGGCGACCGCGTACCGGAAGGCGCGGCGTGGGTAGGCCCCCCACAAGGTGAACTGATGACCTGGTAAAGGTCGCGGGAGTCCGCTGGATGCGGGTGGCGCAGGACCGGTCATTTTGGCACTCTTTGGGGGAGGCCTATGTCCAGCAGTGGACATCTTTCGGCTGATATGATGATGATATCTACTTAAGAATGCAAGAACACAAATTAACATTACAATCATGATTTAAACACTATAATATCTAGCATACCTTACATACCTATATAGATTGTATACATTTAATCTGTAATTTTTTTTATGGAAAGTTGACAAATCGCTTGAAGATTAGAAAAATAAATATATAGATACAAAGTCCTGCTTTGATAACTACTTATATGAAATTTAAAATATAAATAACGTTTGCCTGATTTCTATAAATTACTTGTAAAAGTTGGGAATTCTTGAAAGCATTACAATTTCATTTCTTTTATTGCCATGACGGGCAAAATTGGTGATGGACGACAAGGCTCAATTTCCTGCTACGTACACATGCATTAATATACCGCAGATACATCCAGTACATTTATGTATGTTCGATTAGCTCGATACAGCGACCAACACGTGACCAACACCATAATTACCGTTTGATGGCCAGGCCTTAACTACCTACTCATTTGCGTTCACTACAACGGCCATAGGCTACCGAGGTAAAAGAAAATTCCTAATTGGCTCGTTAAACCTACAATAATAATACATATTGATGTCCATGTTTTGATGAAAGATTGTGTCTATATTTTAATTTAGAGAAGCTTATGTAGACGAGACAAGTATTAGGTATACCGGTACTGTCAAGATTCATATAAGAAAGCGATAGTAATTGCAAAGAAAAAATAACAATTGGTTCATTTCGTTATGGCGCATCAATGCACTTGGTATATTCACCTGTTATTTGGTTGCAATATTTCAAGAAGATGTTACTTACGTGCGATCTGCAACATTCGGTAAATTGACTGACACTACGTATTCCGATGACCGGTGATCGGTTGAGCCTAATTGTCTACACATGCAAAACAATCATACCATTTCGCATCATATCGTCTCTTGTTTTGATAAGTGATTACCCGATAAGACTCGGTGTCAATTTAATTGCGGGTGATATTTAGGAGCGCGGGGAACAATAGTGCGCCGGCGCATTGTTAGGGCAGGATGTCCGAGCCATTGTGTCCGGCAAACAGCACAGAACGAGATCTAGCGTTCATGTTTCATGCTGTTTCATTGACTGTTCAATGCAATTTGATGCATGTTATTTATAATAGAGCTGTTTGTTTGATTTGAGTGCATTGTCTTAGGGTTAAGCGTTGCAACGCATCGGACAGGGGCATTAGAGTAAGAGAATCGCGAACGACAGGTGTTTTTATAAAATAAATAAATGAAGATATTATTACATTGCACTATATAAGTACTATACATACAAATATTTCTAAACTTAACTACGGGTATTTGCCCTCCTTTCGCCCTGCCTGCCCCGGGTACCCGTAAGACTAGCCAGTTCATGTTAATAAATTAACTTTTTCAAATAAAGCTATTGAAAATACATTTACGTAGGTTTAAGAAAATTAACAAAGACACCGACTCGTAGATTATATAAAGCCATTAACAAGAATTACTAAGAAAGTAGAAAGTAACATCTTAGGACCAAATTTCACTTTAAACATGCATTTTAATACCATTCTATTGATTTTATTTATTTGGAGTTAGGCACATAGATAAACGTTTTCTCGTATATAATATTATTGTTAAAATTAGCTGATGTCTGATGTTATTATAATGAGCAAATAAATGACCAGTGCACGACTTTAAAATTGCAGTCGTGAATCAGATACCTACCTGCCTTGTACGTGCTCGCTTTACGATACTTATTTATGCAGCTGTTTTTATATCGTTTAACATAGGTGTTAATCGAGACTGGTTATTCCACCTTTTGGGACCTTGGAGATTTTCCCTTAACGCGTTCATTTGTTTTCCAGAAAATTGACGATGTCAACCCGAAGTTCGATGCTCCGAACTCGGAGGGAGGTGAGGACAGCTCTGAGTCCGACAGCTCGGCCGAAGACGACGATGACTTGGACGCAGCGCGACCCATGTTCAAGCTGCCCATTCAATTCGACCTTGATGAGCTTGCTGGCGCTTTCCTGGCCAACAACCAGAAGTGAGTATTATTTAACGTCTTTAACCAATCAAATAGAAACCATTGTTTTCTTTGTAGAATGGTTATTGAATTGAACAATGGAAAAACTATGACTAATTGATCACATCAGTAATCATTTCGGTGCCACTAGAATATGATGTAGGTAAATTTTTATGTTTGGATGGACATCATCGTTCATCCAATGCAAAACGTATTTAAGTCCTATAATTAAAACTGATTATCTGGTTTACATATTTCAATTAGCCAAATGTGTGAGACGGTGACCCAACGATAACCAGATTGAATTTGAATTAAACACAGATCACTCTGATTGGTTGTTGCTGAATGTAGGACCTTAATTTCGAAACGTGAATTTGTATTTGAACTCCATATACACCGTCGCCATGGGCGAAAGCGTGACGAACTGACAAACAAATTCGATTTTATTCAGTTTTAGGATGTAAGGTCGTCTATCTGATTCGACGTATCGGTTTGATATTACATTCAGGGCGGTTCCGACACTTTTTTGCCTTGTCTTGGCGCATATAGAAAATAGGAAAAAAAAATAAGATTATATCAAACCGATATATCTATCGGTTAGTCCATTAATCGCTATGGTCTGTTCTGGTCTTGTTCCATGGGGTCATCGAGACTTGAATTTTACATTCGATTTTGATTTCAATGTGTTTTGCTCGCTCAAATTGGATTGTGAAAGGTACGTCTCAGATTGATCGACACCTTTTATCTTAAATACGTTAAGCGCATAGAACTTCTCCCACATTCATCATGAATCGATATCTATTTCAAGATTTGTATTTGATGGCAAACGAATGTGTAATTTGCAGGGGCCGCATGAATTGCATGGTGGAACGCCGCCGCGACGACCCCATGGAGAGGCGGTTCCCCTTCAACATCCTCGGCGCCTTCGCCCCGCGCGCCGCCCAGGCCGAGCGCATCGCCATCATCTGCCATGGAGGTGATGAACCCAGGTACGTTCCGTATGGTATAGATTTGGATATGTTATAGAAACGTTTCATTTAGTAAAACTATTTACTTTTGATAACATTTTACAATTTTTACATGAATTTATATGGAATAAGAAAATATTTATTTTATTTTGTATTGGCTGTTTAGAGATTTCATCTAAGCCTCGCACGAGCGCACTGCGCGAACTTCACGAAAAAAAATAGTTCCGCGCCATTATACCTAGGTAATTTCACAAATATTTGTAAACATTAATGATGCGTGTTTGGTTATTGTTAAAAATGTTGACTCGTATAGTGAATAGAAAAGTGATAAATAGAATTGACGCCACCTGTACATTCTTGGAGATGTACAAATATGTGAGTAAAAACCTGTTGTCATCAATAACTAAAGGAAACAACTTAGGAGCCTGTAACATTTTAATTTTATGAAAAGGATTTTTTCCTCGCAAATGTGTTGAAAAACGTCGTATGACACGCGTGAGCTTTGATAATTACATCCTCGGCTCTATTATAACCTGCGGTTCGCGTGAAAATTCCGCCTCTGATGTAATGATCAACATACCTCACTTGTATCATAATGTACTATTAAGGTAGAGGTCACCTTTCAGAAGACCGCAGCTATGATAACACCACTTACTTGTATTAAAACTTTGCGAAATTTAGATGGGTTTTAAATGCGTTTTAAATACTTTTCAGAATAGGTTGATTTTGTTTGCCAATTTTATTTTAAATCCTTGACTTTTGGCCTCTTATGTCTGCCACAAAATAAATTGACAGTTACCAAAAAAGCAGTAGGTACCTAACTCAAGTAATTTATTGTAAATATGTTTTCATTGTTAAATAATTAAAAGAATTGACAAACTTCCATACGTATATATATACTATATAGGTGTAGGTTTTTTCGAATTATAGTAAATTAGATAATAAAAGACTCTCGACAGACAAGACATTCGATAAAAAAAAACCGCGCTTAAATCGGTACATCCGTTTGGGAGCTACGATGCCACAGATAGTGTACACAAGCGTATACACATAGTACACATACCTACAGGGATATACACAGTTACAAATGTTAAACTTATAACATCCCTCATTTAAATCGGGGATTATACCAATTATTAAAGCACATCTGAATCTGAAAAGTGGGTTTGTCCAGGCCCCGTAGCATAAGCGTGATAAGTGACAAGATAGAGCATCAGTCCCTGGCTGATACCCTTCCATAGAACGAGACGACGCGCTTATCCTGTCACTTATCGCGTGATAACGCCATCCATGCTACGGGGCCAGGTATTCATAACTTGTCCAGAGACCAAGACCGACCAGTAACTATCATTGTCGGATAAAAGCCATTTCTTATCTACATAATAATAAAGAAATCAGAAAAAGTTTAATGTTTCCTCTTCTTCTTCTTTGCCCAGCCCATTTCCCATTTTAGATAGGGTCGGGCCTCCTCGTACGTTGGCGCCAGGATATTCTATCCTGGGTTGTCGATGTAGTCGGGTTAAGTGTCCTCATCTCTTTTTCGACATTGGACCACCACGTTGCAGGTGGTCTTCCTCTTCCTCGGGGGTGAATTGAAATAATGTTTATAGTACATTACTTACCTAGGGCGGTAAAAGAAAGAATGTCTCAGATCGCAGGTATTTGATGCCCGAGCCGAAGGCAATGGCGATAAATATACGAGCCCCCCGCCCGTGGTGAGTAGCGTGTGGCAATTGCTACTTTATGGCCAGGTATGACGTAAAAAAGATACATCACCACAGAAATCAACAATTTAATTGATAATTGCGTTGCAAAGTGGTACACGTTTCTGTGGTTGAACAGGCTTACTGCTCCTGTAAGAAATTTCTGCCAGACATCGAGTAAACGTTTCATATTTTATTATAATAAGAGCCTGTTTTGACATAATTTACAACATTATTTATTTGTATTAGAATCTTCCTTAATTTTATTTGAAACTTGACATTGTACCTAAATTGTAACTACCGTAAAACCACACAACTATAGTCCAGGTCACCCAACTATGGTCCAAATCATTTCCCTATTACTACACCATTATCATATTACTTGCTCAGGTGGGACTATTTTCATGGATAAACTTAACAGGCAATATAATAACACAAATTTAAATAAAAACGTATAAAATCACTAATACGAAATCGGTATTAATGGAAACGAATGAGTTTACTTTTGGACCATAGTTGGGTTAGTGGACTATAGTTGTATGGTTTTACGGTACCTTTATTTGAAGACCGTAAATAAATTATAATTTAATGCATGCCTACTCACATTACTGAGTGACTGCATGTAAAATTTCGTATGCCTCCGGGTACGACATAGTTAGTGAAACAATACCGCTTTTACCACCGTCTGCAATATTAGGTATGTTGTGTAGGTACCTATGATCGATGAATTAAGTATTTGTATTTGATGACGGCATAATTTTCTTCAAAAAAATAAAGTACTTAACGACTGTCAACATGGTTTCCAAAAAGATAAAAGCACTGTTACCCTTTTATCAAGATTCACCGATGAGATAAATACGTACCTAGGAGATAAGAAATTTGTTGTAGCCATATTTTATGATTTTAAAAAAGCATTCGACACCTTGGAAACCGGCACTCTTTTAAAGGGCATGGACGAATGTGGTGTGGGGCAGCCGCTGAACTGCTGGTTCCGGGACTACCTCACATCACGTTCATATCGCGTCAAGATAGGCGACGGCTTAAGCGACGAGACGCGGGTGCGCTGCGGGGTCCCCCAGGGCTCCGTGTGTGGACCTGTGTGCTACCTCATGCACGTTAACAGTCTGTGTGGAGTACTGCGTCACTGTTCCGCGCACATGTTTGCAGACGATCTATGCACCCTACTTGCCGGAACCAACCTTTCAGAAACTTGTCGCTTGGTTCAACAGGACATAAACGCGGTCGTTAAATGGTCCCATGATAATGGTATAGTGTTAAATACAGATAAGACAAAATTCCTCATCATTCAATCACCACTTATGTATACCCATAGTTTTACTTGTCTTCATAATAGTTTAAATAATTGCCAATGCAAACATATTGAAAAGGTAGACTGTGTTACATATCTTGGCGTCAAGGTTGATGTTACATTTTCGTGGCTACAACATATTAACTATATTTGTAGTAAATTAAGATTACTCCTAGGAAAATTTTACCACCTTAGCTTTAAAGTACCAAGCAATATACTAAAATGTCTGTACTTTGGTATAGTAGACTCGGTGTTGGGATATGCCCTTGATTGATATGGACTTACATTCAAATCTTACATAGACAAACTTGAAGCATTGCAAATTAGATTCTTAAAATTACTAGTAAATAAAAAAACAAAAAACAGTTGCAAGGGCGATTATTCAAAACTATTTAAAATCGGTAAAATACTTCCGGTTAGCCTAAAACATTAATACCTTTTAGCAGTTAACAATCATAGCAATCGAGTACATAGCCCAATACCGATAGAACACAAACATAGCACAAGGTCGGTGTCCGCGGGTAAGTATGAAGTACCTCGGGTTGATAACTATTTTGGAGACCGTACTTTAGCCAAGAGACTTCCGTACTTCTTAAATACTTTACCCGAAGACATCCGACATGAACCAAATAAACATAAATTTAAAAAAGCTCTAAAAAAACACCTACTGCATACACTTAAGTAACGTTTGCTTATTTTGCAAGCAAGCGTTATCACACTCATATTTATAATAAGATTAATAAGTGAGCATTTAAGTATAAAATAGGATTAAAAACGATGTTATTATTATGTTATGTATATTAAGCATAAAAGAGACTTACCTGCAGGCAAACTGTTCAAACAGTTTTGCAGGGACATGTTTTAGAATAAGTTTTTTATATCTATGGTTAATAAAAAAAAAAAATATGCAAACACGGTCATCAATCAGCTAATTAAAATATTGATTATGGATTCCGATTACAGATTGGTAGCGAGGATTATGGTCGTTATATTGCATCTTTAGTTTTTGTACATGTGAATTGCACCATTGTATGACTCTAGAACACCTCTAGAAACTCAAACAGTCTCCGAAACGCCTAATATACAGATGCAAACCCGATTTTCAGAAAAACGAGCCAAAATATATAAATGGGGTTGAACATTTTAATTAGATACGTTCACTTGTCTAGGGGGCAAAGGGGCAATGAAAGATGGCGCCGGCGACTGTAAAGGCTTTGAAGGTTGATTTAAAGAGCCATTTCAAAAGTTCACTCAATTGAAAATAACCTAACTTTCATTCAAAAAAACATCAATAAACTCAAGCATATTTTAATGTAACACATTTTAGTATGCTAAAGATTAACAACAGAGCTAAAGTAACTTTTCGTTTAATTTTTTTCCGAAGATTAAAAGATTTGTTTGCAAAGTCGAGTTTAAGATTGCTTTTAAGTAGGTACTTTATTATCAATTTAAAACAGCAGTAAGATTCAGATCATTTAAATTCCGTATGATGAGTTCAAACTCGATTTAGACTACCTATACTATAGGTACACATACCACACACACCACCTACACTATCTACCTAAGAAGAAACTATGCATACAATTTCTAGTAGTACACATACAGTACCAAGTACCTACCAATAGTAGATGCATAAGATCTTTATTTAAATAAAGAGGTAGAGTTTGTGTGTTTGCAGTTTTGCAAGTTTGTACAAAAGGGGTAACTATCTGGGGTATGTCCGGAAATCCTATACTCGAGGCAAAATACGGTTTTGAAAAACATTAATTTATAATAGCGTTTTTTTTCTTGATTTCATTTTCAAACAATATTCTAAGATGCTTTCTTAAGGTGGTTCGATTGCCATACAAAACGTTATTTGACATTCGCAGGCTAACGGCGTGATATTTTAAGAAACTTATGTAACAAACTTTCATAAATAGGCTTCCCATTTGCGCCAAATTCCCCCTTTCCTAGAATAAACTTGTATAAACTAGATTAATTTGAGAAATTGGTTTGGGACGTGATATTTTGGGAAAACTATTTTTGTCAAATTAATCTAGTTTATACAAGTTTATTCTAGGACAGCGGAAATTTGGCGCAAATGGGAAGCCAATTGAAGAAAGTTAGTTACATAAGTTTCTTAAAATATCACGCCGTCAGCCTGCGAATGTCAAATAACGCTTTCAATCGATCAATCGAACCACCTTAAAGAATCCAACAAACTTTCCATCCGGAAGTATTTATATAGATTTAAATAAAGCGTGAATTGTTTTTTTTTATTTATCTTGAATATTCGGGTTCGAACTCCGGCGGAGCGATAACCATGTAATGTTCCGAACGCGCGTTAGGACAATTTGACTGTCATTTTTCCATATAAAAAGTGACATTTAGATCTACCTGACGCGCGTACAATGCGCTACGTGATCGACCAGGGGCTCGTACCACTGGGTTTTTTCAAAACAGCGGGTTAACAGCGGCTTTTCTGTGAAGGAAAACATCGTGGGGAAATCGGTCTAATCCCAATAAGGTCTAGTTTTCCCTCTTGCAAAGTCAGGTGGCAGTCGCTTTCGTAAAACTAGTGCCTATGCCAAATCTAAGGATTTGGTGCCAAAGTGGACCTCGGGCTCCTTTGGGGCACAACCGGGAATAAAGCTAGGAGGATGATGATTGCTTAGAGATCAGGTCGAAAAGTGTAATGTTTATGATATTGACTGTATTTGGTACTACCTATTTATGTAGGTATGTTTTGTTGTCTCCTAGACAACGCCGGTTGTGTTTTGCGACTTCCGACGCGGCGCCCAAACCGCTTGTCAATACACGCGGCCTTATACGTTCTAATGGCGCTGCAACTACAGTCCTATTAGATATTATTATTGAATACTTAGCGAACTTTAACCCTATATTGTTAAAGACGCATTGCAGTTTTCAAGGATAAATTGCTCGTTTCACATGTATAAAACTTATAATTATAAACCAAGTTCTCGACAACAACTTTATGATTTTATGCAAATATCTTCAAGTTCATATCTCTAGTTTATCTCACACAACCGGGAGAATAATATAGCAGTAATACGCCAGTAGGTAACATTGAGAGAATATGCAAATAGACACCTACAATCAAGCCGCAAGAATGTAGCCGGTAGACTACCAAGTAGGCGTGTGACATATATAACACGACATGGAAGTAATTGAGCATGTTGTGCGTTAATGGATTTTTAATGTCATTGTACAAAAACATCCATTTGTTTAAGTATAGCCATAAATTTAAAGGCAAATGAATTAATTTGATGTAGATAATCAAATTAGGTAGTAGGTTTAGGTAACTACACATTTAATGCATATTTAAACACTTATATCTTGAAAGCTAACCCAATTTCTCGTGCGCTGGTGCATGACTCTGACCAAATCACAAACATGTTTAACTCCGTATATTGAATGGGGATGAGAGGAAGGTGCGAAGCGCTTTCCGTAGTAAACTGTAGACTAAAAACAAGCATAGCTAATAATTTCAGTGGCAGGAAGTCCAGGAACCCGCTAGGTCCGCACAGCTCGTAGGCGCTTTACTCTGCAAAGAAGAAAAATCACGGTTTCGGCTAATCGCGCGTAAATCGTTGGCACTGCATTAAATACCACTCAAATATATCCAAAAATTACGAACTGCAACCGTTTTAATGTTGCTTGTTTGAGAGAGAAAATAATATCATAGTAAATGACAATTGTTTCATATGAAGCTGCGTTTTCGGAAAAGAGACAGAATAGAATAAGAGATTTTAACATTTTGGCCAGTTATAACTTTGTGATAATTTATTCTCTATTATTACTTTTGTCCTCATTGACTATATTTTTGATCCTTTTCTGAGAAAATTCAATATTATCTATTATTTTATTTGGTATAACATCCCTATGGCCTATTGACGTTACTGTGTTGTTACAGATCGATGAACTTCCCTGACCCGCAGTCGCAGGTGTTCGCGTTCCCGCTGTCGGGCCCCGTGCGCCTGCCGCTGCGGCCGCAGCCGGAGCGCCCCATGCCCGCGCCGGAGCCCCGCATGCCCTTCGCCCCCATGGGCCCGCAGCACCGCGGACCCTTCCCTTTGCCGGTGAGTACGAGTTCCGTTTACAGGGATTGGGGGTTGCTTGTCAACTGATGTCGTCGTAACCTAGCTGAGGACTGGTAGCGTTTTATCACGTTAACGAACATTCAACAAATATTCCTACTATTCCCAAAAGTTAACGGCACTAATACAAATTATTGCTAGTATAACGCGAGACATGCTTTTTTATCTCCGACATTACATTCCTCGATCCTGCTACTGGTACAATTTCACGTTTTTAGAATAGAATAGAACAAAGAATAGAAAAGAATTTATTAATTTTCCGTTATTTATATGATAATCTATCTGGTGCTCTCTCTCGATTAGTGATAAAACTAAATATTACGTCGGGATAAACGACGTACATACCATATACTAGCTGAATTTAAAATACAAATTAGATAAAATACGGTATGATAAAGCATCTATTAAAAGCCGTGCATTTGTCATTAGTCATTACACCGTGGATAGGAAAGGTCAATGGACACAAATAGCACACTATCTGAAATATTTTTCACGTCTTACTTAAAGTAGTTAGGTTGCCTATCCTTTCCCTGTATTATATGTGGAGAGGAGACAGTAGTGAAAGAATAATGGTCCAGTTGCGTGGTAGATTGCCGGAGCGCTCGTCACATGTCACATGTGCCTCGGAAAAGGAAAATAAAAAGGTAATAGGATTTCACGTCGTTTTCCTCCGCCGTAAATCAAGTGATATACTTGAGAATCCCGCAGGGTGGTTAGCTCGACCCACATACATAAATATTCTAACTTTTTAATTTTGAAATCTGGGACACATTTCAAAATTCGTATATTTAGGATGAGATGCTTGATATATCCTATATATATATATATATTTACTTATAAGAAACTATAGAATCGGACTTGAGTTTGGTTTGGAGTAGAAAGGGTGCATACTGGGTGGATTGCAAAAAATTTTTACATAATTAAGGGCCTTAATCTAATCTATGCTTTAACTTTTTTCCATAATGTAACGATAGTTACCCATATAAAATGTAAGGGTAATTGCCGTTACACAATGGAAAAAGTTAAAGCGTAGATTAGATTATGGCTCTTAACTCTGTGTGCTATTCTATTATTTTAATAGTTACTAATATAAGTATTATTTTATTACTAACAATAATGATCCATGTTGGTCCCTGAATAAATGAATTGATTGATTTGATTGATTAACTATGTACAATTTTTTTGCAATCCACCTTACTGTCATGTTTTAGTTACGGATATGGTACTGCGCATTCTTTGTTGTAAAGTACCATACATTTCAAATACGTACATATACTTAGTGTAGGGGGAGATGGGGTTCATTGATACTAGTGGCACATAGATTTAGTGGAGTTTAAAATCAAAGAAAACAGTTGAAAGTTGTTCGTTGACACAAAGAAGGGGACGACATAACCAATAGACTGTTAGAGTTTCATCAACGACCAATCAGAACGTCGTTGTGCGCACGAACTTTTCGTTAGGTACCTAAAAGTATTGAATGATTTTATCAGGCCGGGCTCGCGAAACATAATTGAAATGCGATAGTGATACGGGAGTGAACAGAATTATGGCCTAGATCACACATACATACCTACGCCCATCTGGTAGGTAAGTACATCCCGATCAATGAACAGGTAGGTACCCATTGTTTGGAGGCTTCATTATCCAGCTACAATAGTGCCAAATGAAATTGAATTGATTGAACTGCGCATTTTATACACAATGCATTGAATATTTTAGTATTATGAGTGAGTATTATGGCAGTAATGCAGGATTGTTCGTTCTATGAATTAACGTACGATTGTGTTTGATTTGATGAAAATTTTAGTCCGTGCAACTTCTATGGTATAGTTAGATAAATTTTGTTCAGTGAACTCCCTACCTACTTAAAGTTTGTCACCGTCATACAAACCGAGGGATAAAAAAGTTGTCTTCAAACAAGCAATTTATTTACTGACAATGTTGCTGGCGGCAGTGGCAACGGCACATCACAACGGTATCCTCAGGAACAAGGTTTATATTAACAATTGTGTCATAAAATAAAACGAAGTATTTAGTAAGTAATTCAAATCGGGATAAGTATAAGTGGAATACTTTTATTGGTTCTTTTGAGTTTTTAGATTGCCATAGAGGCTATATTCAATGGGAACGTAGATAGAGGATATAATAGATGCTGTCCTAGCATAATACCCAAAAGGGACGATGGTAAATAAAATTAACCTTACTAAATTAGGAAGTATCAGAAGACTAATACATTCTTGACGTCTAATGTCATTTATAACTTAGTCGTGTTATATCGGTGACGTCATGGCGGTGTCAGTTTCAGTACAATATTTTGTCAGTTGTGGTGGCAGACAAGCTGGTGGCAGACAAAAATTCCGTATACGCGATGAGGGACAGAAAATATGACATTGTATCTCGTTCCCATTTGCGGTATTGTCTATGCATACATCCTTGCCACTCATTTGTGTATGAGTCCCTCTATTCTATTGTACCTCTATGAATGGAACAACAAATACAACGGCCAAACGACGTAAACGAACGGTCTAGGTATGATTTCCTTATTCAATGATACTGCTCGCACTATAATTACAGGCGCTTGTAACTATTAAAAACATGCAAATTGTTGAACATATGTGTGAATATTAAGTTACTTTGAGCTTTGTATTAAATTTTCATAGGACCGTTAAGTAAACGACCCAGAACTAATGAAATTCCCTCGAATTTTAAAGTAGGTACTTAATCAGGTTATTTAAAGTAAGTACATAAACATAAATCCAAAATCATTAAAATTAAATTTTACACTAAGCATTTAATAACCATTTATTCCTTTCAGGTTTTTTTTTATCGCAAATACCCAAATGGAAAGTAGGCGGCCAAAAATTTCTTATTTAGTTTAGTACTTAGGAATTTGGATCAGACACGAATTGAATTATTTCGGCATTTAAGTAATTTGTAGATAGATCGCGAGACCTTGTCATTTCAATTCTTAACCAGTAATTCGGGAAAAATAAATAAGTACCTAACTGATGGTCAATATTTGCTTCTAGATGGGCAATTGAAACGAAAATATGTGATCATGTGATTGGAAATACTACAATGTTTTTACAAGCTTTGTATTAATTTGCACTGTTCGTATGTATGTTAATATGTAAGTATGTACAAGTTGTCCGTCAACATTTGAAATCCATTTTTCAGTCACTTCCCGTTATCCAATTGAGCTGAAATTTTGCAAGCATATGTATATCGCATGACAATGCAATATTATGATGACTTGGAGCTGATCTGATGCTGGAGATGGAAGGTGGCAATAGGAACTCCGCAATAAAACGACACAACCCCATCGAGTTTGGTTTGGCTCGTTAGAATCGTCTCATTGAGTAGTTTATGATGGTATGCAAAAAAGTACAGTCGGTAATAAAAGCTTGTACCAAAATATTTATATAAATATATTATCAACTAGCTGTTGCCCGCGGCTTCGTCCGCGTAGAACTTGTTATCGTCTTAGAAAAATTATTGCTCTCTATACAAATTTTGAACCCTCTTTTAGGTGATAGATTTTAAAAAACGTCGAAACTCATTATCTAGTTTTTGAACAAACAGTCTAAAACCGAAGTTACAAATCTCATACTTTAAAAATGTCTTGCTCTCTACACAAACTTTAACCCCCCCTTTAACACTCTTAGGGGATAAATAAAAAAAAACTCAGAAAATCAGTTTTGTAGTCTTTTAACATACAAAATAAGACCAAAGTTACAAATCTCATACTTTAAAAAATTCTTGTTCTCCATATAAACTTTTAGGGTTGAATTTTTCTAAACGCTAAAATAATTTTATTGTATTGTAATAAGTAATCTTTCTGCTGTCTTTAAAGTCTGTAGCTCAAACAAAGTGTTGCCTATTCAAAGCTTGACCCCCTTTTTAACTCCCTTATAGGGGGAATTTTCTAAAGCGCTGAAAGTACCTACTTTGTTTTTAAATAAGTAATCTTTCCACAAAGTTTCAAGTCTCTTACTCAAAAACAAAAACTTTTCTGATACAATCTTTGCACCCCTTTTTAACCCCTTTAGTCTTTTCCGAAACACTGAAAGCACTTTTTTTGTTTTCTCATAAGTAATCTTTCTACAAAGTTTCAAGTCTCTAGCTCAAAAAATGTATCCCCTATACAAACTTTGCACCCCTATTTGACCCTCTTAAGGGTGGAATTTTCCAAAACGCTGAAAGTATTTTTTTTTATTCAAATAACTTATATATTTCTACGAAGTTTTAAGTCTAGCTAAAAAAACAGTTTTCCCCATACAAACTTGGCACCCCTATTTTACCCCCTTAGGGATAGAATTTCCAAAAATCCCTTCTTACCCCTAGCCCACGTTATAAAAGTAACGTAGTGTGCAAAATTCAACCCTCTAACATTAGGAGTTTCGACTGTGCGTTGATGAGTCAGTCAGTCAGGACTTCTTCTTTTATAGATATAGATTTTATCTTTAAATAATATCAAACTTGAATTTATATTATAGTACCCTTTCCTGGTCTTTTTTTCTTTCTTCTCTTGTTTTCCAAAATTTGCGATCTATCCGTATTTTCTTTTAATCCCGTTCCACGTACTTTGGCTGAATGCGCGAAAAGAGCGATGCAAAATTTATTGCATGATATAAATAACTACACTAGGAAAACATGTCGCTATTACTTACACCAGTGAAATCGAAGCGAACAGATATACTTTTTTGCCTAGTCAATTTCGAAGACCCACTGCTGAGCAAAGACATCTTAAAGGAAATATTAATTACATAGTAATTGAAAAGATACGTGTGATAACTAAGCTTGATAAACATACTGACCTAATCGTGTACCTATGTATCCGAAACAAAAAGGATGGCGAAGATTCAAGCTCAGAAAAAACAACTGTAATTGCTCTCGTTTACACGTCGACCGTCGCGTAGAGTAGGCATTATCATTTTCGTCCGCCGAGCTCTTAAGTGCAGGTTTGAAGAACCTTTTGTAGAAGCCTTAAAATTAAGAGCGGTATAAGTTACGTGCAAAAGTCGGCTGTTGCAAACGCGACATGCGGTGGGTGCATAAAAGGACTTTGACGCCGCCGCGAGGAACAAGGCAGCAAATACGTCTCAGTTTCATACATTCTTACGATGTTACTCCACTCGGCAGCAACTGGCTTTGAGCCCCAGCCACGCGCATCTTCTTCGCTCAAAGATTATTTCCACTGCTCGTCTTTAACATACCTGCATTACGTTAATAGTCATTAATTTTACTTAACCATGAATCAAGTTTCTCACACCTTCTCACGCTTAATTATAAAAGTTACGCACAAGTTGGAAAACTTCGGGAACTCAGAAGAGATAAGATAATTTTCATAATTAATTAACCGCGAGGCTGTGACTTAGCGAAACGGAAAATACTTTAGGTAACTAGGTACTCATAATTATTTAACTAACTGCTAATCTACTTCTGATTCAACTTTCAAAATTGTTTATGTTGATCTATGTATATATAAAGCAAATGGCTTATCTACTAGAACTACATCTATTTGTTTCAGCGCATACGCTTCTGTTTCGTATTTCAATATATTTCGCATGCTCACTCTGCCACGTCTGTTGAATTTGAGCCATTTTCCAGTGTTCGATTACCTATTTTTTTTTCATACATACTATTACATACTATGATACTTGGTTTGATGATGATGAGTAAGAAGCTAAGCTATAGGATATCGTAATATTCGTAATTAAAAAGCTAAGCAATAGGCTCGTTAGATAGTGAAATCGTCACAATAAGTAGGTACCTAGTTCGTGACTAAGGAAAACGTACGTACGTAGGTACCAAACGTGTCCATAAAAGCTTACGTCTCGAGAAAAACATGTTTGACGAAAACATGTAGAAATTTCTTGAAAATAAAAGCGCCACGATTTACCAAATAATAAATACGCAGTTCTACTCAGAAATCAATAACGATGTACAAATACGAGCTCCGTTTCAAAGTAACCGAACTTATTTTCCTTTACCTTCCTCGTTGGATTATAGATTGAAAAATAATATTGAAAAGCCTGTTCATTGGTTGGGCGTTTAAAGCGAGTCAATATTATATTCCTCGTCAGTGACCAGCGGCCGTTCTGAACTTATAACTTCTTGTACCTAAGGACCGTATCGGAAAGAAAGTAGACAACTTCAAAATTATATTATTTTTATTCTGTGTGAAAACTAATAATGAAACAAAAATAAACTGAAAAATAAGGTCATTAATCATTATAATAAACTATTTTGAATGAATTCGTCGTATTATATCTATTTTGCCTGCAACCTAACTTTATTTTTAATGTATCTCATTACATTCTGGACGACCACTTTTGACATATTTGATGATGCCCTGTTCCACTTTTTTTTATAGTCGTCAACTGAGGAGGCAGCTTTGCCGTTTTTTTGGAAGTTTCGTTACATGATAGCCCAATATCGCTCAATTGGCGAACTTCTGGGCAATTGGGAGGATTCATCTTCTTATCCACTACTTCTACCTTATTGGCTTTATACCATTCCTTCGTTGTTTTAGAGTAATGACAAGAAGCCAAGTCCGACCAAAATAAAGTGCTAGTGATGTGCTTCTTTATGAGTGGTAGTAATATTTTCTGTAAGCATTCCTCACGGTATACCGTAACGTTCAAAGTCCCTGTAGTGAAGAAGGATTGCGATCGCACACCGCATTGACAGATCGCTTGCCAAACTAATACTTTTTTGCCAAATTTCTCGATGTTGATGGCCTTATCTTTTCGAGTAGGTAACCTTTTTACTAGCCAGCACCGTAATAAATCCTGGTAAGCCTTTAAAGTCCAATTTGCAATAGGTCTCGTCATCCATTATAATGCACTGATTTTTTCTTGGTCAATATACGGTCGTATAATTTCCTTGTCCGTTTTCTGAGAGCTATTGTTTGATTTTCTTCTCGTTTTGGATGTTTTTGTGTTTTATACATATGTTTTAGGTTGCATCTTAGTTTGATTATTTGTATCATGGACTTTAACTCAGGAAATGACAAACAAACTTGCAACCTGAAACGTGCAATGGAAAGGAGCATGCTAAATGTCAAGAAATCAGATAAATTTAAAAACTGGGTCATCCGGAATAAAACAAAAACCAAAGATATAACAAAAAAAATTAGAAGACTGAAATGGAGATGGGCAGGACACGTAATAAGAGGTCACGATAAGTGGAGTAAAATAACAACAAGATGGTAGGTATCCCAGAGAAGGTAAGAGAAAGAGAGGCCGACCGCAGAAGAGGTGGGATGATGACATCCGACAAGTGGCAGGGGTAATGAGGAACAGAGTGGCTCTTGAAAGACATGAATGGAAAATGCCGATGGGCAAACAGATCTACAGAAAATATGCAAGCAGCAAATACTAGAATAGAAGTTCTAAGTTTCAATTTAAATATTGTTATTAGGTTTAAGTGGATAAAGGGCTATATAAAAAATAATAAAAAATAAAAAAATCATAGCCGAAGAAGTTTTGGCTCTTTTTGCCAAATCTCGTATTGAAAGGGACGGATTTTGTTTAAACATTCTTACGACTTTCTTTTCTAATGCCAAGTTAGTTGCCCCCGGTTTTCTTCCAGATTTAGACAAATCTTCGAGAGTGCAGAAGTCACCAAATTTATTTATTATCTTGTGCACGCCCGCGGGACTCAACTCGTACTTTTTAGCCAGTTTTCTAATCGTCATACCTTTTATTTTGCACCAACCGTCCAAAATATTTTTACGAACGTGTAAGCTAATTCGCCCCACGTTGACAGTTTGACAAAAAAAGCATTTTTTTTTGTTGCAATTGAAAGAAAAGGATATAGGTAGTTCGGTAATTAAAAAAAAGTTTATGCCTATTTGATGTACGTGACAGTTTTTAGAGATGCCTAAAGTTGTCTACTTTCTTTCCGATACGGTCCTTAGTGACACCCGGCATAGTGATTTAAATCGAAGAGTAGTCATGTTTTTTCAAAATCCACCGCCGTATTTTAACAAGACTATTTGTACGCGTAACAATAACGAATTGTAGGTACGTACACTAACGATCTGAAATAAAAAAAAAACAATATCTATAAATTGCTCTCAGGCTATTTAGCAAAATAAGACTGACGCAAAAACATTTATCAAAATTGTTAAAGGCGATCATTTCAAATTGTCGGAAGCGTGTTCTTTGATAATGTAATTTAATAGATTAGTTTAGGCGTTTAGTTTTTGTGGGTTAGTTGAGAAGGTAGTTAGTTATGCCGACTCGGGTTGTGTACGTGCTGTAACGTCAAGCCAAGTTGCGGTGTAATTAGTGGCTGCCGGGACGTGCCGCACTGTGGCTCTTGTATAACTTACTTCTTCAATTAGGTTATAAGCTGAGTATTCTAACTCCGTATTATGCATTGCTTGTAAATCTCTTTATGAAACTTCAGTAGTGCAAACAATTTAAGTGTAATTATCAGTAGAACAACTTAAATAACTATGAAATAAGTAGGTATTATAAGGTGCACATTTGCACAATGCACAAGAACGAAACTTACTACATATTATGTACCTACATTACACCTAAATAGATATACAATTTAATAAAATGACTCAAGTGTCAAACACTAATATCTTCTAAACACTAGGTAACAATAAAATGATTAATGATAATGTGTATAGACTAATAAAAATAAGTAAACAAGTGATGCCGGTGGAGACATGCTAAATAGGGAATACTGGGGTCAATAGGAACGCAGGTCATTTAAGAGAGAGAGAGAGAGAGAGAGAGAGAGAGAGAGAGAGGGAGAGAGAGTTTTTTTTTTTATTGGTTGTCAAAAAACTTTTATTATTATTTATTTGAAACAAGTTTAATAACTCCTAGACTATTGGTGGTAGATATCGGCGGGGTTTCCAGGAAGGAAATTATCGATTTTAGTGTCGGGACTTGTTAAACAATAAACTTCGCGTCATCGAACCCATTTGATTTTTTTAGGGATAGAGTAAGATTTTTTGGGGATATTATGTTGTTTATTAAATCAAAAACAAATGATCGCATTTTAGATATTGCGTAAACTAATATAAGTATAGATTTTCTAGTTGATTTCATATTATCTTACTCGTACCCAGAGGCTTCCGATACATAATATTTACGAAGTGATTGATGGGACAGTTAATCAAAAAAATTGGGCGCAATAAAAACAGTACTAGTTGCCAATTTTTTTTGTACGTATTTATTTCGAAAAAACGTCGATAATCTGTCCAGAAATAACACACACAACAATACTGAAATAATACGAGTAAAAAATGGGAGAAAGTGACATGACAAAAAAATAATTTGGTCATTATTGTAAGTGGGTATAAATAAATACTAAATTATGTTACATTCGTTAGTACCATTTCAAGTAATATATTTAAAAGGAAATCAATTATTTAAGTGATTACAATAATTCAATTAAAATTTTAATGTTACATGCTTCTGCTGACCCTAGCCTTTCATCCGACCCAGACTCATGGTCATTTAAAACGCTTTCCCATGTTTTTAAAACGCTTATTATTACAAAAATATACCACAATGAGTTGTTAGATTGTTAGATAGCCACATATTCCAGGATATACTAGGGCTGAAATCATTTACCGAACAGATTCTATAAAAAATAAGGACGTAATTGAGTCTTTTTTGTTGAAATCTTTCCAATTGACCCCAACCCAACATGACAGATCCAGTCTGTACATGACGAATTAAAATGATTTTATATGAAAAATAAATGCATATTTTTCGACAGTATGTTTTGCACATAAGGCCTCCACACACCGGTCGCGTGCGCGGGCCCGCGCCCGACCCGCGCCCGACCCGCGCCCGACCCGCGCCCGACCCGCGCCCGCGACCGGTGTGTGGAGGCCTTCACCAGGAACTGTACCTACATATTATGTACTTTGTAGGTTTATATATATTTTCTGTTGCAAAGTATAATTTTTGCAATCTTTTGTTCGGGCTCAACCCACTTATGAGATCCCACGTGCATACCTAAATGGTCCCGTTATGTGAAGGGAGTTAAAAAGTGGTGGGCGTTTTTGCAAGATTTTTATTTACAAAAATCAGTGGCATGCGGTCGTTGCACCCAATCCGGTCTTGCAGCTCGGTTGCAGTCAAATGATGTAATGTACCTACTCATCCGGTTTCGGCCACCGCCATTATAAAATTATCGTTTGTTGTATTGTGATTAACAATGAGGGAAGTACCAGCACCAAGAGAATATAATACCTATGTTCCTCTGTGACACCAATCAAACTTTATAATTGCCATTATCGCAGTTGCGCTAGGAGTTTGCCTTCAGTTGGGGGAGTGCATATTATTATGTACAGTGTTGGTATCTATCTATAGATTGTAAATTTCGGTATTTCTGGCTCATATGAAGTGTCTATTTTATACAAACATACAGGTTGTCTCAAAAGAAAGTTCACATTAAAAAAAAAAAATTAAAAAAAAGTTAGAAGTTTACTGAAAAAATGTTTATTATTTATTAAAATACAGTATTTGGGAATTTATTTTTTAAATTGTCATCGTTCAAATGTAAATTGTTGCGTTCATGGCATTCATTTAATCGAGCACTAATATTGCCTATGACGGCTCGACAGATAGTGTCCGTGATGGCTGCCATTTCGTGACGGATATTAAAATGGGTCAAGAAGTTTGAAGAAACCGGCTCAACACTGGAAAAACCAAAATCCGGGTGTTCAAGATCTTCATGAACCGTCGAAAACATGGAAAGTGTCACCTAGTCTATTCGGGACGATCCGAACCTTTCAATTGAACCTTTCGATCTGTGCACGTTTAAGGCCACAGCACGCTTCCGAATTCGGAAGCGTGCTGTGGCCTTAAACGTGCACAAATCGTCATTATGCCGCATTTTGCATAAAGATTTAAAGCTTCACCCCTACAAAATTCAGTTGGTGCAAGAATTAAAGCCTCAGGATGCTGGTCAGATAATTTTTTTTCTGGCAAATTGATCTCTAGGAGAGGTGACATAAGTTGGCCTCCACGTAGTCCTGATTTGACACCATGGACTTTTTCCTGTGGGGTTATGTCAAATCCAAAGTTTACGTCAACAAACCGACTTCCCTGGCACAATCAAAAGAATATATCCGTCACGAAATGGCAGCCATCACGGAGAATACCTACCGATCCCTCATAGGCAATTTTAGTGCTCGATTAAATTAATGCCATGAACGCAACGGTTTACATTTGGACGATGTCATTTTTAAAAAAATAAATTCCCAAACACTGTATTATAATATTAACAAACATTTTTTCAGTAAACTTCTAACTATTTTTAAATATTTTTTTAAAATGTCAACTTTCTTTTGAGACACCCTGTATAAGTACATACATCTACTTACTATGGGAAACCAGAGCAAATATTGTTCTTAAATGTATTTCATAAGTTTAAATTGGAAAGGAGTGTTGAAGTCGCCAGGCCCTGAAATCCTTGTGCGTCATCGATCCCCAAAGACGACATTTCAGTTTCGCTCAGCAGTGTGTACACAATCATTTTTATAAATTAACGTCTTGGGGTAAAAATGAAGGCGTCTGAAATTGGGAAGCGTAATAGTGTAAATAAATGTAAACGTTCCCTGGAAAAGCAAACACGAGCGTGCCCCGCCCGGTCGAGGCCGTCGGACGGGAGATCATTTACACTTTTCGGTTTTGCAACTAATGGTGTAGTAAAGTACCTATATGATTTATGTAGGCAGCATAAATCGTTTATGATAAATATACATATGGGCCTGACTCTGAAATTGAGAGATTTAATCTGAAATATAATGTAAAATAACTAACAAGATAAAATGTGTGAGGAAAAATGACTAACACCTTAAATTTTAGAGATAAACTCTATTATCAAAAAACACACAAAAATTATCAGAATCCCTAAAAAAGACAGAACGATCAAGCCATGGATCACCCCCGGCCTCTTACGCTGCATCAGAAACAGAGACCGACTTCATAAAAATGCTAAAAAGTCACCTGACAACCACACTTTAAAAGTGACCTACGCTAGATATCGAAATTTTTGCAATAAACTACTTAAGAAACTGAAAACAGAGTACGAGCGTAACGAGCTCAAAAAAAGTAATAATAATAACCCTAAGGCAACCTGGAATGTCATTAAAACAATCACCCATACAAGACGCACCCCTTCATCCCCCAACGACTTACTTCACTCGTCAAGCTCACCTAGAGAAACAACCAACTCCATGAACAAGTTTTTCGCTAAAATTGGTGAAACACTAGCCACTAATATCGGGTTGGGCACTCCCCTGACGCACTCCATGCACCGACCTTCTTTGTCTCAAAGTAACTCACTTGCTATATTTGAGGTCGGTGAGTTGGATATTGGTAGAATTATTAGAAAACTACGTAGTGAATGTGCCACCGGCTGGGACGGTATATCGGCAAAAATTTTCAAAAATTCGCTCCCGTCGCTAGTTTTCGCAATTGCTCATATCTGTAACACTTCGATCAGAACCGGGACATTCCCAAACGCCTTTAAAAAAGCGATCATCCATCCAATATATAAAAGCGGTGATCGCACCAATTTTAATAATTACAGACCAATCTCCGTACTGACCGCACTGTCGAAGGTTTTGGAGAGAGTGATGAATACGGCCTTAGTTAACTTCCTTGAGCGCTACAAACTCATATCTGACAATCAGTTCGGCTTTCGGTCTGGAAAGTCAACAGAAGACGCAGTTGCCGAACTAACTGGCTTCTTAACTCCTCACCTTGATCAAAAGCGACGGTGTCTAGGTATATTCCTCGATCTATCTAAGGCCTTCGACACAGTCTCAATTCCTATCCTACTAAGCAAATTAGAAAACCTGGGAGTCCGAGGCACTTCACTCAATATGTTCCATGATTATTTAACTAACCGGACTCAATCTTTAAAACTAGGCTCATACATAAGTAACGAAGAACCAATCAATTATGGCGTTCCTCAGGGGAGCATCTTAGGTCCTACGCTCTTCCAGATTTACGTGAACGAACTATGTGAGTTGTCACTCCCAAACTGCAAAATCATCGCATACGCTGACGACACGGCATTACTGTTTCATGGCGCCAACTGGGCTGAGACAAAAACGAATGCTGAAAATGGTCTGAAAACCGTAATGCAATGGCTTAAGACTAATTTACTTACTCTAAATTTAGATAAAACTAGAGTCGTACCTTTTGCTATTGCCAAGTCATCCTTACCCTCACAGTCATACACCATTCATAGCCACACATGTCAGTCTCCTTCGCCTAATTGTCTCTGTCCCTCCCTTGCATTAACCGCTAACATAAAATACCTAGGAGTCACGCTTGATCAGAAACTGGACTGGCATACTCACATACTTTCTGTTATATCCCGGGTCAGAAAACTGATGTTCGTTTTTAAACAACTCCGTCATTCAGCGGACTCTAAAACCCTACTGATGGTGTACAAATCGTTATGCCAATCCCTGCTCACATACTGTTTACCGCTCTGGGGAGCAGCTGGTAAAACGTTCATGCTTATGCTGGAGCGAGCGCAAAGAGCAGTGTTGAAAGTCGCAATGGTGAAACCTTATAGATATCCGACTGCTCAACTTTACGCGGAGTGTAGGGTCCTGACTGTTAGACAACTATATATCCTCCGTGCTATTCTTCGTAGACATCGTCATCTCCCTCTATGTGCCAAAACGCTTAGCAAACGAAACAAACAGACGGTCTGTCCGGTAGAACCCCGGCGGACGGTATTTGCTAGCCGACAGTATAACTCAATGAGTGCTCGCATTTATAATAAAATCAATAAAAAAATAAACATCTACCCCTTAAGGGGGTTCGATTGCCATACAAAACGTTATTTGACATTCGTAGGCTAACGGCGTGATATTTTAAGAAACTTATGTAACAAACTTTCATAAATTGGCTTCCCATTTGCGCTAAATTCCCCCTTTCCTAGAATAAACTTGCATAAACTAGATTAATTTGAGAAATTGGTTTGTCACGTGATATTTTCGGAAAACTATTTTTCTCAAATTAATCTAGTTTACACAAGTTTATTCTAGGAAAGGGGGAATTTGGCGCAAATGGGAAGCCAATTGATGAAAGTTTGGTACATAAGTTTCTTAAAATATCACGCCGTTAGCCTGCGAATGTCAAATAACACTTTGTATGGCAATCGAACCACCTTAAACACATTCAATTGTAAAGCAAAACTCAATGCATTCCTATCTCGACTGACATATCAGGAAACAGAAAGCTTATTGTCCTGCCTAGAATAACTGACACTCACTGCACTGTCATTATAGTTCTCTAAGGCAAACTGATCACGATTAAAATTCACACACTCTCTCTCACACACACCCTAGTGCTCACACACATACAGATTACATATAAATACATACATATATACATACATACATAGACTTACATACTCTATTTAGATTAATTTTATTCATATTAATTTTATTTATTTATTATGGTGCTCGCTGGCTTATATTTTTAGCATTTGTCATCATAATTTTTTTTTCTTTTTTTTGTTTCCTTTTCTTATACTTAAGTACTTAATTTGAATTGCTGCTATTATTTGTCCATCTTGTGAGCTTAGACATCGGAGGAATCACTGGCTCCCGAGTCACAGGCGCAAGCCTAGTTTGGGAGACAGAGGCTCACCCCCTGTTAACTTATCACAAACCTGAACACATGTTTCTTTTTTATTAATAATATTGAAATGTAATGTTAGGTTTAAACAATAAAGATTATTATTATTATATTATGTATAAATGAAAAATGGCTTATCTACTTTCATTCAAAATGATCACTTGCAATCGAATGCAATTATCACAGCATTCATATGTTTTGAACCAGATAAATTAGGTTTCTAAATTTTACCATTAAATATACTTTTAGTTTAAATTATAATCAGTTGAACAAAAATCCCATAAAAACATGATCTAAACACGATACAAACCAAGGCCATCATTAGTATGAGTGCGCAGCGACGATGACGTCATGAAGTGCGATGTGAGTACCCCTCGGAGGGCCTTTTACCGGACTGTTACCGGCCCTCTGAGGGCTTTGTTATGATCGCTACCAATTTCGATCGATTTATTTACTTTCAGGCAATTGTTAATACATTTACGTTCATTTTAAATTAATTTACGATAAATAACGGTAATGTTAATAGCTGTTAATGATATCAAATTATTAGAAAAGCGCTAAATAACGTGTTGGCAAATTTTGACCTTGAGTAGGTATGTTTTGTTAGTCACAGGTTTAGTACCTAGAACGGGCTGAACTTTTTTTTTTTTTAATGAAGAACGATAGATTACTTACGTACATGACTTTAAATTGTCTTGAATTCTGAGACCCTATTATATAAGCAAACGTATCCTTGTACCTATGTTTCTGGTACCTTTACACACACCGCCGTCGATCGGGAATGGATAAAGAATATTTTTTATCTCGGAAGGGTGTAAAATGGGAGGTATCGCTGTCAATGGAAGTGCGATAATTACTGCGCTTGTGGGACTCTAACACCAAACATCCTTTAAGACAATTAACGAGTATACGCGGACGAAGTCGCTGGCAAAGTACCTAGCAGTAGGGCTAGTAAGTAAAATAAATCCGACGACATTCGACTTGCTATCAAGGGCGTAAGTACCTATCTCTCTCTCTCTCGTAGGTCCCAGTAAGTACCCAATTCTTGTGTTCATCAAGATCGTATTGATGCCGCGTGGGTTCTTTTAACGAGTCGACAAGCAATAAAAACATATCGGAACCGATATATTCCAAATAGACCCCGCCCTGTACTGTACGTGATCTCGTTATTATTTAGAGGCTGGTGCGCTCTTAAAGTTGATGTATGTAACAACACAGTACCATGACTTGTGACACACATCTTTAGTACACATAGATTAGATTTTTTTATTCTTCTTAGGCGTAAGCTCTGGACTGAGCTGCCGCGGACTGTCACATGTGGTTAGACAGTAACACGTTAAACACAATATTCTTCAAATTATGTCTGGCCTGAGCTTTTTGAGCACATTGACTGACATAAGCACACGTAAATGCCTTGATTTGATCTGTACAACTCATGGCCTCATGATACCTATGGTCATCGCGGTGTGAATAGTGTCAAGCGTAGATGTCAAATTAATGAACGAATGATCTATGCCGTATATAAAAGTGTCTAATTTTTCACTAATTTCTGTATGTGTAATCGATCATGACGGGTAGATGTAAAGTTTTCAGGCTTTTAATAGTAGTTTATGTGACTGTACATAATGAAGGGCATTAAATACGTAATAAATCACACGAGTGTTTTATAACTTAGTTATGTACAGTTACATACACTACTTTATCTATCCACATATCATAAGCCTCCATGATGCATTCAGGAGCCGCATATTATGACCGGCATCGCGGCGTTGTTTTCTGGCAGCTGTCATAGTTTTTTTTTAATTTCTTTGTTTTTCAGAGATGTTCGAAATTTGAATGAAATAATATCATCGAAATGATGTTATTATTTAGCAATCATAAATTTAATTTATTTATCGAAAATGTGATTAGGAAGATAACGGGGTCAAATACAGGAGGGGTCAAAATAAATGGAGAAAAAGTAAAGTTTATAAAGTTTGCAGACGATATAGCGGCAGTTGCTGAAAATGGAAAAGAACTACAAGCAATGCTGAATGATATGGATGCTACTTTTTCAGAATCTGGTCTCAAAATCAACGTAAACAAAACAAAAACTCTAGTTGTGTCAAAAAGAACAGTTGTTAGTTCAATTTTCTTGGGTAATAAATTAATTGAGCAAGTCAAGTCATTCCGATATCTAGGCAGCGTTGTTACGGATGATTCTAGATGTACACCTGATATTATATTCAGGATAGCCATGGCAAAGAAAGCTTTTAATTCGAAAAGGCATTTACTCACTGCCAGAATAGCAAGTCGCACTAGGAAGAAACTGGTTAAAGTGTACATCTGGAGCATAGCACTCTACGGCTGCGAAACGTGGATCATGACGCAACGGGACAGAGAAAGACTGGCGGCGTTTGAAATGTGGTGTTGGAGGAGGTTAGAAAGGGTCAGTTGGACGGAAAATAAAACTAATGAGGAGGTTCTGGATTTAGTCAATGAAAAAAGAAATCTGATAGAAATTATTGAAAACAGGAGAGGAAAAATTATAGGACACATGTTACGCCACGACGACTGGATGAAAACAATAATAGAGGGAAAAATAGAAGGGAAAAGAAAAAGGGGAATGCCGAGGATATCTTACATGGAGCAAACAAAAGAGAAAATAAACGCTTCATCGTACAGCGAAATAAAAAGAAAGGCAGAATGTAGAACAAGTTGGAAATTACTCCATCGACAAGAGCCTAGCTCTTAAATAAGAAGAAGAAGAACATTATCTCAGATAAGAAATTTGTTCTAACAAAATAGTCCATTTTTATGGTGGTCATAATGTGCGGTTCTTGAACGCATCATGGAGGGTTTATGATATTTGGATAGATAAATGTCTTTCAAATGTGCAATAAATTCTAGTCTAAGGCCAAATTATTTGATTCATATCGTGATCATTGAGGCTGACTGTAGCTACTGTAGGTACCGACCCATTACTGTGTCGCTAATATTTATTTCTGCGTCGCGACGTGCTTGCTGTCGAGCTGCGGACGATCTTCTCCCACTCAACAAAATATACGTAGGTACTTTTGATAAGACAAGTACGCGATCTACATACTACAGCCATGTGACCCAGCTAGGAAAGAAACTCATCTTCAAGCGTATTGTAACAGGCATCGACACGGTTCCAACTTCAAACTTAACCCGTAAATCAAGTTTAAAGTATTTACGAGAGGAATGAAATATGATACTTCATATGTTTAAGTAGCAAAGTGAACGTTAGTGCCATCATGATATATAATAACATCGTGATCGTGCATAATCATTACGTATCAACTATCTGTCACTCTAACTACCTACACTACACTAAGATAACTTGGAGTTGCTTTTTTTTTTTTTTTTTTTTTTAAATATTTGCGGACATTCTTACACAAATCGACCTAGTCCCAAACTAAGCAAAGCTTGTACTATGGGTACTAGACGAAGATAAACATACTTATATAGAGAAATAAATACTTAAATACGTAGAAAAACATCCATGACTCAGGAACAAATATTCATGCTCATCACACAAATAAATGCCCTTACCGGGATTCGAACCCAGGACCTCTTGCTTCGTAGGCAGGTTCACTTCCAACTAGGCTAAAGCGGTCGTCAAAATTGACTTTGATTCGCAGTTGACTTAACGGTTCAGCCTTTCGACCAAAGTGTCCTGGTTCCAAAGTTGAGGCTTGTGCCAGTGACTTTCAGGTTTAATTTTATGTAGGAACATTTTTAGCTTTATTAATACTTTCTATCCATAAATGCAAATATGCGTTATCCGAACTTTCACGTACTTTCTTTCACCCGAAGTTTTGGTGTCCTTTGAGTTCCGCTTTAATCTACACCGATCCCCAGAGATTAAAAAGCCGCATACTCATACCCAGTAACAGGTATTCCTCGCACACAAATGTGGGTACCTAAAGTATGCTTTGTTTGCCTACGTAATAAATATACAACGTGTCCCAAAAGTGAACGCCAAGCCGAAAACGGGTGATAATGGCAACAGTACAACGGTTAAGTATAAAAAAAAAGAAAAATAATCCACGTCAAAAAATATAAAAGTTAAAGGCATTCAAAAATATAATAAAAATGGACGCTCTGTAATGATGTTTAAAGTACTAAGTCTTCAGTATTTTGATTGGTTTGTAAGCGTGAATAACCCTTCTGATAAATTAAATACTTACTAAAGTTAAAAAACAAATGCCTCCGTTTTAAATAATATTACCTACACTTTTTTTCCCAAACATGTACTTCAAGTCGTTACACCAACTAACTATAAGTGACGGTACTGAAAAATATGTATTACGCTAATTTGGCAAGTAACTTCAAAGGCGGACTCAATAGTGCGAATTTCAAAATGGTAGGTATAACGCTTCCTATATTATTGAAGAAAAACATGTGTTTTTTGTTAAAGAAATGTCAGACGCATGTTGTTAATTGTGAAATACGGCATAGGAAATTCAAAATTCAACTTCCATAGGTAAATTGTATTTTTATAAATGACTATCAATTTTTTTTGCTGCTGTCATGATTTGGGATATCACCCATTTGCGGCTTGACGTTGATCACGTTGACTTTTGGGACATCCTGTATTCAACACCAGGAACCGTTTCTAGTATAAGATACCATTATTATTCACTGAGCTGAGTCTGCATAGATGTTTATCATACTTATTAAAAGAGTAGACGCATCCCAATATCGCGCGATTTCGTGTTGAATAGAAGCGATAAACAGCCGTTTAAGGTGATGATAACGGTTACTGATACGTTTCTAAATAGTTGAATAGCATTTTGCTTTTGTCTCCATTGATCACAAAAACAATGCCGAGCGGAAGTCATACTGAAAGCAGATATCTTAACATTAATACAATGCTTACGTATTGAAAGAGTTGAATGGACCCACTCACCTAAATTACGAGGCTATGATGAAGTGAATATTTTGTTTAAACAGTTGACCTAGCCATCGTAAACCAGGACGTGTTTACTGAATATCGACTCCAACCGACCTCTTATCACCTTTTTAAGTTGTTTGGAATCTGAACTGTATTTTCAGAAAGCAATATTACTTTTACAACTTTGTATTTGACCAAGGTAAGAGTTTGTGAAAGTAAGCAACCAATGTACCATCAGCCATCAGACAGTGTGAGTGGATCATGTCGATTGTGAACACAGGTAAAAGGACATATGAATGTTTGTCGCCTCCAACGCTTATATGCCTTTATGGTTATGGTTTATCACGACAGAGTAGCGGTACCAGGCCGTGAGTGAACATTAAACAATTACCTAGGTGTCAGTGGGGCAGCTAAAATAATCGCTCATCTACAGATGTAGACGGCTAACGGTACATGACGTTGATTTCTTTGACAGCTCAATAGTTTCGTCTATATCGGAGGTCTGAGTCGGAAATTAGTCGGCGGATTGATTCATATTTAAAATAGAACTTAATTACGGATATGTTAGCAGTTCTTGTTGTTCTTGCAACGATGACAGAGTGTGTTTGTTTAGCCTTGTGAATTATTTACTAAAAGAATTTAAGTTGTAAGTAAATAGCATCGTGTAGCCTAACCACTGATCCTTCCAGTCGCTATTTCTTCGACAGGCACAAATAACTATTTTTAATAACTTTATTATACTTACTATCTTATTATCATACGAGAAGATTGACATAACTTAATATTCATTAGCGTTATGTCGCGATCTTTAGTGAAGAAGATACCGATAAACGTCCAAAGCGAAGGGTATTGCTAGTTCTCCTTATAAAGAGCAAGATACAGGGCATTGCTACGAAGAAAATATTATTATGACAAAGTGAGGCGGTGGCATCAGGTAAATGGTTCGGTCAGCGATCCCGAGTGCTCACTTAGTAACTGACAACACACAATTCAAAAAAGTCTTAAGTGTCGACAGAGTATGTCTGTATACGACTTTGTGCGCCCACTATCCAAGAAGATAGACGCCGTTTAAAATGTGCAAGTTTCATCTTAGCTCTAGATGTGCACATAGTGTCTTTTATTTTTATTCCCTCGGAGAACAGGGTGCGTCCCTCAGACTGCATGTCTGTCATTCTGCCCGGTTGTGTATAATGGCGAGCGACATGATTGTCTCTTAGACTGATGCTATAAACAGTAGCTAAACTTGACGAATTTGCCACGGCATGCTTCCTGTGAAGGGATTTTCTAAACATTTCTTAGAGAAGGAATTTATTTTCCGCAGAGGATAAGAGTTTTAAAGTCATAGTTATATTATGAACACATATAAATCTTATTAAATAAGAGTATCGTGTGAAAATAGAGAAATCGACTTTTCCCAGATATGAGACCTAGCTAGATCGATTTTTCGCCCCGTAAATCGCCATTATCTCAAATTTCATCGAAAACGATAGAGAAAGAGATTACAAATATTAGTTCATATAAAAACTTAACATAACGATAACTAATTCGAATAAAACAAAAGCAGTCAGGTTGTGTGGGATTGCTGTTATGTAACGTGGATATGTTTTTAATTGGTTTGAATTAAGACAGCTTAATAGTGAAACCTAAAGTGAACTAGCACGGAAGTGGGCAGTGCTACGTGTCTATTCGATGCTCGATGTACCAAGTAGACCCTAGAAACAATTGAACTGTGTCTGATTGTTGCATTTGTTTACGACATTACCACTGAACAACCTGACATTGCACCGATTGTGTTGGCTGCGTAACGTGTTTTAAATAGTCAATACCAACATGGTTGTTATAGTACTTATAGTCACCATCACCTAACAATCAACAGTTAAGTGAGACAAAGGCGCGTGTAGATGTTATTGTACATTCCATGGACGTGGAATTTTAAAAAGACGAATGAATTTTTAAACTAATAATTCAACGCCCCATGTAGCAGTGGCAGAGCGCCCATAAAAGCCGATTCCCACCGGCTTGCCTAAAAAATATTTTTAGGTAAGCCTAGAGAGAACTTAGAGTTATATACTCTAAACTCTTTCATAACTTTTTTCGTTCCGGGTTATTGAAAATTTTCACGCGCTGGCACCTCTATGTAGTTCGGATAGGTACAGTCAGCCAAGAAAGTGGTCTACCACTTTTCGACTTTATTGCGTACAAAATAAGGTCCAAAAGTGGTAGACCGCTTTTTTGGCTGATGGTACCTAACAGCTTTAAATCGCGAATCTATTATTACTACGACCTACCCATTGTTCCCATTACAACACGATAGACTCTAATTACTGTAATGTTCTCTAAGCACCAACCTGCTGCAGTTATGCGCAACACGAATAATATTATGTATATTACTTGTAGGCGCTTATTGAATTGCAAATAATTTAGTGCTCATTTAAGTCCACACGTTTAGACGCGAAGTCGATCATTAGTGATCGACTTTAGAATCACAGCAAACAAAAATATCGACAAAGATTTTTATGCAATAACTAGAATAGAAGTTTTGGATAATCTGCGGTTGCAAGACAACATCGGTCGATTGTATTGTAGTAATATTTCGGTTTTGATGAAAAAAAAGAAATACACCTATAAGTGTCTATAGGCATACCAGGATATAAAATATACCCAAGTATAGCTCAACGAGTTACGAGTTATTTTTTGTTTAACCTTCGCGACAAACGAAAAAAGTTTAATGTAATCAATTCTTGGCGCTGTAAGAAACGTTTTGTTTATTTATAAGAGGAATAACGTGTTTTACCAGTTTGTGTAGAAACATAAACAAAAGTAATATCTTAAAATAACTTATAATTCCATTATTGTGTACAGAATCTTTTTCTATAACTTATAATTATCTTCTAAATAACGTCTATATGTTCTCTATTTATCGTAATTTCCAAACCGCTCGAGGAATGGCAGAACGGAGCGTCAGAACACAGCCACTTTATAATTGATATAAATAACAGTCCGTGAGTAGCACTCGCCCGCGTAGGGAAGATGCGCTCGGGCGCGCAGGAGGCGGGCCCGCCGGAGAATAGCATCAGCGCGGCCTTGACATTAGAGGCGCGGGCGACGCGGGCGCAGGCCACTAGCCCCAGCGGCGCAGGCGGTTGAAGCGCGCCACCGGCAGGTAAGGGTACCGCGCCGGCACCTGCACGTTCTCCAGGTTGTACCCGCGCCGCCGCCGCACCAGCTCCTCGCTCACTTCGTTCCCGAGATCTCTCTTCGCCGGCCTCACGATTTTCACCACATTTGATTCTAACAGCACGTCATCGGCAATCACTGCCTCCTCGGGTCTGTGTTTCGTCACTAGCTTGGCTCTGTTCTTTTGCGCCGCTAGGTATTCGTCGTTGAGCACGTAGTCCAAAAGCTTGGGCACTTGGTTGTACCGCGTGGCGTCTATCTCCCGCTCGTAGCCGAGCCGGTCCCGGGGGACCGCCATCGCCACGGCGAGCGCGACGGCGAGCGCAGACGCGAGCGCAAGGTACGCGTGCATTTTACGGTGTGTGCGTCGAGTGTTTGAGCCGCGCGCGATCAACACACACTTTATATATGCGAGTGATCGACACCATTCGTTCCGAATTTGAGTGTGTATTTTTTGTGATCGATAAAGCTTGGGGCGCTCGACGCTCTTGAACTTGATAGCGGATGAGGCTGAGGTGCAGGTACGCTGCGTCTAGCGGGATTTTGCGGTGGGTCGGAGCGATCGGGTCGTGTCCGAGCTCTAGTAGGTACTGCAATTATTTATATAATTTGATGCACCGCAGCGCACCGGTGGCCACGAACGCTCATGAACCTTGTTCCACATACATTAGCTGATATTACCCGACGTGGCTCGCAACTTACAAGGTGACCGCCACAACGTGTGTGCTTATCGTGGTAGTTACTCCTTGCCTTGTCTCTAATATTGTCTATGAGCACAACATAACAGTTAAAAATTATGTTTCAGTAAATTACACATTAAAGTTCTTATACGTATGTATGTGTAATCAACATTAAAGGCCTCCACACACCGGTCGCGGGCGCGGGTCGGGCGCCTGCGACCGGTGTGTGGAGGCCTTTATCGAGCATAATAGATGTTAAGGTGGTTCGATTGCCATACAAAGCGTTATTTGACATTCGCAGGCTAACGGCGTGATATTTTAAGAAACTTATGTAACAAACTTACATCAATTGGCTTCCCATTTGCGCCAAATTCCCCCTTTCCTAGAATAAACTTGTATAAACTAGATTAATTTGAGAAAAATTGTTTTCCCAAAATATCACGTCCCAAACCAATTTCTCAAATTAATCTAGTTTATACAAGGTTATTCTAGGAAAGAGGGAATTTAACGCAAATGGGAAGCCAATTTATGAACGTTTGTTACATAAGTTTCTTAAAATATCACGCCGTTAGCCTGCGAATGTCAAATAACGTTTTGTATGGCATTCGAACCACCTTAAATATATTTAAGTAACTTACCTGTAAACACCAGGGCCAGTTAACAGTTCGAATGGAAGGGTTTAAATAGGTAAGTACATATAATATTTATAATTAGGCTTGTCTAAGTACTCATTATTTTCTTCTATAATTAATAGATTTTAATTTCAAAACCACGACGACTAGTGTAGGGTGGGGCGTACAGAATTGAATTTTGATCACGCCCTGCAAGGGTGTTTTAATTTGCGGTGCGCTTTCTTGTTTCCCTTTTCAGAGATTAGCGCGTTAGTGGACTGTATGTAGGTATCCAACCGTGTGGTCTATTGTCGTAGCTACTTGATGCGAAATTGTGCAGGAAAGTTAGCTGCCTTTGGAAATCGGAACAGGTGGATGAATCAGCTAACAGAAGGTTATAGGAGCCATGCGCACTTACTTGTGATTTGGGTGAACTCCTCCTTCACGCTAGCGTTTCGTGGCACACCATGTGCTCGTGTGGGGCGCGCAGCGCAATCCCAAATTGTCCAAAAACACCTTCACTTCACGAACAGTCGAACACCTTTTAATGCTGAGCTGACAGCATATATAGTTTTCAAACGATGTACAGAGATTTGCGGCGGATTTAATAAGATTTATTGTCTTTTATCAGCGGAGGATGTTACACGCACGCGGGGTGAGAATTCAACAACACTTTTCTCTCGCCAGGTGGGGCGAGCGTTGCGCACACGTCGTGTATGTGACAAGGACGAAGCGATATATCAGTGCGCATGTTGGAAAGGGATGATGTAGGTATAGGAATCGCGAGTATAGACACGACAACAGATTAAAGTCGGACATACCAACATACGAAATCCAACATCTCCCCCGGCTTGAAGGGTTCCCTTCAAAGAGAAAAATAATAATTATATACATATGGATGTACATAGGAAAAGATGATATCGCACCATATAACTAAAAACAAGCGAAGTGTACAATTTACCTATCATTAGGTAATTATACTAAAAGAATTACTATTTATGGTAACTTAAAATATATATATGTATACATAGATATGTATGTGGTGGCAACCCTACTGCGTAGGCAGCGGGCACAGCCGAACGATCGGTCGCTCGAGCGTACCGTTGCGGGTCCGCACTTCAGCAACGCGGACAACACCGTCTCGCCCAGGGAATACACGAGTTATTATTCCGAGCGGCCACTGCAAGGGTGGCGCGTTAGCAACGTTTATTAAAACTATTGTTCCCACCGCTATCGGCTTGTCTGGAGTATTCCATTTCTCTCTGCTTTGTAAGTTGTGAAGATACTCAACTCGGAACCGTTTCCAGAATGATTGGACAAGCGAGTCTAGCATTGAAAAACGAGTTAATTGATTCGGTCGCTCCTGGCTTAAGTCGGCGGCGGGCAAATGCGGCAACGGCGAGGTTGACATGAAATGAGCTGGCGTTAGCGCGGTGGGTTCTGACGGGTCAGAACTTAGTATATAAAGAGGGCGGCTATTAAGAATTGCTTCGATCTGAGTAAGCACGGTAAGTAATTTTTTGTATGTCAGGATTTGAACACGATGAAGATGAGTTTTAAAGCATTTAATGTTACCTCCCCAAATGCCTCCAAAATGAGGCGAGTTTGGGGGGCTCATACGCCAAGTAATTCGATTTTTTGCAAGTTCGTCCTTGAAATGCGTATAATACGGATCAGACTGAAGAAACGTGTGAAGCTCATTTAGGTAAGATTTAGAAGTTGCAAAATTATTTTGATATTGAGCAATATTTGCTATAAAAGTTGTGAATCTGTGAGGTGAAGAGTGCACCCAACATAAGACAACTTCAGAGTCAGAAAATGCAAATGTATCCACAATTGGATGACGCTGAGACAAAACATCGTCAAGCTCGACACCGAATTGACGCGGAAATTTAAGAGCTGAAATCAGTGGAAGCTCACTGACGAACTGCTCCCATAAATGCGATATGTGCGGCGGTGGCCTCAAATCATCCCAATCTGTCCTTAAGAGCCATAGTTCCTTTATAAGAAGCTTGGAATAAAGTATGACAGGGCCGACGAGTGCTAGCACGTCATACAAACGAGCAGTAGCTGAAAGAATAGAACGTTTCGTGCCACTGAGTTGCGGAGGAGAAACGTCAAAGACAAATTCATCCGAAGCGGGAAGCCGTCTAAGACCAAGAATCTTCAAAGTGTCGCCGTCACCGAAGGAGACGTCTTCCGACTGGCGGTGAGATATGGGAATGTGCTCTAGCAACTGCGGAGAGTTATTAGTCCATTTGACCAGATCAAACCCGCCAGCCTCGAAGAGACTGATTAGTTGATTCGCTATCGCAACTGCTTCCTCGGATGAAGAAGCAGAGGAAGCTAGATCATCCATGTAAACGTCCCCTCCGAGAACGGCGGCAGCGTGCGGGAATCTTTCGCGTTCGTCACTAGCGAGCTGGCGGAGCGTGCGAAGCGCGAGGAATGGCGAAGACCGGAGTCCAATGCAGACCCGGTTGAAATGATAGATCTGCAAAGGTACTTCAGGCGAAAAGCGATACAAACATCGTTGAAAAGAGCGGTGGTGCGGATGTACTTCTATGCATAAGTACATTTGGCGGACGTCAGCGAAAAAGGCAACGCGGAATATGCGAACATTCAAAAGAATGTGAAAAATGTCTGCTTGCAAATTACAGCCAGTATGTAGGATGTCGTTTAATGACAGTCCACTGTCTGATTTGCAGCTACCGTCCAGAACTTGGCGGATTTTTGTCGCGGATTTGTCGTTCCGGATGACCGGGTGGTGAGGTATACAAAACCCTGGCGTAGAGGACTCTTCGGGCGGAACCAAAGAAATAATCCCCTTATCCAGGTAATTCCGAATGACGTCATCATATTTGTCGCGGAGTTGCGGGTATTTTAAGAAATGATTTTCGAGCATCGAAAATCTTCTTTTAGCGGTTACAAAAGAATTGCCCAGATTATCTGGCGTTTGCTTGAAGGGAAGATCGACTGCGTAAGAACCATTATCGTTACGCGTCGTCGTTGCGGTAAATATTTGTTCACATCCCTTGTCATCGGGACGTAGAAATTTCTTTGAGGGTACTTCCTCCAAGTTCCAAAACTTTTCTAAAGTTTGGTTAAGCGGTTCGTGCGTAAACGCACAGAGAGCACGAGTCGCGCGCGGAGGTGACGTCACAGTGACGTCCCCCATTATGACGTAACCCAGGGTGGTTTCCAAAGCCGAAGGCAAGCCGGCACTTCGGACTTTGTCAGAAAGTAAGATGTCACAGAATAAATTTGCTCCTATAAGCATATCAATGGGCCCGGGCTCATTAAAACAATCATCGGCCAAAGGTATATTCTTAAAACAATCAAACAAAGATATGTCGATAGGCGAGTCAGGCAAGTGTGACGTAATGGATTCCACCACCAGAGGCTGAATAGTGTAAGAGTTATCGCCATTACTGTCGAATCGGGAACTAAATTGCACTATTGACATCCCAAGTATTTTTTGGGACGAACCCCCAATACCTTGAACCCTGGCAAAACGATTCTGGTTCGAAATCGGCAGCGCTAATCGATTACAACACTCGAGCGTTATATAATCAGATTGGCTTCCAGGATCGACCAGAATCCTTGTATAATGAACCTTACCGCTTGCGTCATAAAGTCGAATTTTTGCGGTCCCTAATAAGGTTGTTTTATGCATAAGCGTTCTCAAGTTATCATCATCATTTGCACTCCGAGCCGACAAATGATTCAACGTTGAGTCATGCCTCAAACCATTATCGACCCTATCGGCCGGGTGATAAGACTGCAAATTGCTTGCCACCCCGTTTCTACTGCTGTATGGCGGTGTGGTATTCGCCTTGTCAACAAAAGTGTTGGTACTGGTTTGATGCGAGTTAGGTAAATAAGTTTGTTTATGCGGCGGATTAAAATGTAATAACGTGTGGTGCTGTGCATTACATATACTACACGTTCTGTGTGACATACAAGCGGAAAATTTGTGTTTATAACTAAGGCAATTGTTACACACGGAATTAGTTTTTACAAAATTAAATCTTTCGTACGGGGACATTTTTGTAAAGGCGGCACACTGATATAAGTGTTCGTGTTTATTAGTTTTACACAACAAACAAGAATCAATCGCGGGCGTTTGCGTATTAACGAATGTTTTCGTCGAATTGTTTTTTGGTAGCGGTATATTTTTATTGTTATTAGATCTCGGTTGTGATTGTGAAAATGTTTGTTTTGTTGTCGAATGCGATGCAACCCTGGATTGTTCTTTGACGAAATCAATAAGATTTTTGTACGAAGGACACGTTTCCTTGCGATAAAACATCTCAAATAATTTTATCGATTCGGGATCTAGTTTTTGTAATGCGATATGCAAGAACAAAAAATCCGCTAAATCTTGTAATTTAAGCGCTTTAAACGCCTTAACGGAGGCGTCGAAATTACATAGAAAATACTCCAAATTAGAAGCGGACCCATTCGCTATGGGTTTAAAGTCTAACAGCTGATTGATATAGCCGGCTGCCATGGCGCGTTTGTCTTCATATTTATCAACCAGCGCTTGCCAAATTATAGGATAGTTTTCCCCTGTGGCTGGCAGCCCCGCGCATACCGACCTAGCCTTATCAGTCAGTTTACCTACTAGGAACTGAATGCGTTCGCTATCTGTTAAGCGTGAGTTGTTATGAATCACACTTTTAAATTGTTCATAGAATAATGGCCAATTACGAAGGTCGCCATTAAATTCCATTAGCTGCATAGGCGGGAGATTATGCTTTAGAGCGGATTGCAAAGGCCGCTGAGACTCTGGCGAACTTTCGATTTCAGACTGAATGCGTTTGATTTGACAATATATATCCTCAAACGCGATCCAGGACTGATAATCAGCGGTTGCATCAGGCGTTAATCGTAAAACGCATTCATTGTACGAGTCTAAAACACGCTCAAAATCTGATCGCAATTGGTCTAGATTTGATACGCTATTTAAGAACGTTTTACGTTGAATTTCGTCTTCGTACGCCTTAACCGACAATTTGTATATGGTTTGTAAGCGGGCGAAGAAGGCACTGCGCTTAGCTTCTAAAATAACTAGTTCATTCTGGACGGGGTCCCTAGCCGCCTCGTCTTTAGGGTCTTTTTTCGGTGGCATGGTGTTGCGCGTTGAGTGTGACTATAAAACTTAGCCCACACAAATAAAATATAAGTAAACACGATTTGCGGGAATTAAAATGCGGTTCAAATAAATGTCCGTAAACACGATTTACGGGAATAACGGTGCGGTTAAATAACTGTGAGTACCTACTCGTAAACACAAGTCGCGGGAAAAAGCGGTAATAATAAATGTTTGACAAAAGTCGCGGAAATAAAAGTGCGGTTAAATAAATGTGAGTACCTACTCGTAAACACAAGTCGCGGGAAAAAGCGGTAATAATACCTAAATGTTTGACAAAAGTCGCGGAAATAGAAGTGCGGTTAAAATAGATGTAGGTATGTAACACGAATCGCGGGAAATAAAAGTATACAAAGGAAATGTGTTACAAAAAAGAAACAGTTTGTGAGAATAAGGCGGTTTAACTATCCGTCTACAAAGTAGGTTAAGCGATGACCGTGTAGGTATAGACGGCACAGATCGGAGCGCGCGGCACGCGGTAGTTCGAGAAAAGATTAGAACGAAATAAAAGCGGGTAGATATGAACGAAACCGGTCAGCGCTCCCGAGCCAGTGAGAACAATAGCATGTATTTGTGACGTGTACATCAATTGAAAACTAAGAATCGTTAATTGCGTTGCTGAAATGTTAGTATCTTTAGAATAATGATACGAAGATATGATGCGAAGTACGTAGATTTTACGTATCTATGGGTAAATTATATAATATAATGTCAAGGAGCTACTTTAAATAGATATAAATCCTAGGTTGGGAATGAAATATAATTATCCGGATCGTTAGTGACCAAAACTTGGGGCGTACAGAATTGAATTTTGATCACGCCCTGCAAGGGTGTTTTAATTTGCGGTGCGCTTTCTTGTTTCCCTTTTCAGAGATTAGCGCGTTAGTGGACTGTATGTAGGTATCCAACCGTGTGGTCTATTGTCGTAGCTACTTGATGCGAAATTGTGCAGGAAAGTTAGCTGCCTTTGGAAATCGGAACAGGTGGATGAATCAGCTAACAGAAGGTTATAGGAGCCATGCGCACTTACTTGTGATTTGGGTGAACTCCTCCTTCACGCTAGCGTTTCGTGGCACACCATGTGCTCGTGTGGGGCGCGCAGCGCAATCCCAAATTGTCCAAAAACACCTTCACTTCACGAACAGTCGAACACCTTTTAATGCTGAGCTGACAGCATATATAGTTTTCAAACGATGTACAGAGATTTGCGGCGGATTTAATAAGATTTATTGTCTTTTATCAGCGGAGGATGTTACACGCACGCGGGGTGAGAATTCAACAACACTTTTCTCTCGCCAGGTGGGGCGAGCGTTGCGCACACGTCGTGTATGTGACAAGGACGAAGCGATATATCAGTGCGCATGTTGGAAAGGGATGATGTAGGTATAGGAATCGCGAGTATAGACACGACAACAGATTAAAGTCGGACATACCAACATACGAAATCCAACATAGGGGTTAACGTTAATTTGTACGTTCTGCTAAGAAGATAATCAGGACAAATTGCCCATTTACATAGGTACCTAGTACCTACACGATTTCTTCAAGGACATCTGTCGTTTTATTGAAAACATCTGTAGATGAATATTCGCCTCGTTAAAACAGTGTTATTATACGATGTAGTATGTTATAGAAAAAAAATGTAGCACTTGCTTGCGCTGACGTCACGATTATGCTGACTTTGATCGTTGTACAGTATAAGCTGCAGAGAAAAGGTATCCCCCCTGCATACAAACTGCATACAAAGTTTGTATGTAGTACCTTTTCTCTGCAGCTGACCGTACCATGATGTACCGTTAAATTATTAACTACAAATTCCCCATGGAGAATAATTGGGCAATGATAATTTACTTGCTGCCTACTCATAACATAGTAGTCCTATATGCATTTAAATGGCGCTTAATTACTTCCTTCCGATAAAGACGTAGCCACAATTGGATTTAATATAAGTCTAGGTACCTAGTCAAATTACGATGTCTATTGTATTTTATTCCAAGCTTTATATATTAGGTCCTTACCTATGAAATTGGCGGGTTTTTCACAGATATTATTTTGTACGTAATTTATTCATTTCTATTGCAACTTCCAAATTATTTTTTAATTTCATTATAAGACTATGTAACAAAAGTTTTAAATACAAAAAATAGGTTTGAATTTTTTATTTAGTGTTTCAAATTAAAGCTTGAAAACCGCCCTTTTCATGTGCTGCCGGTTAAAGTGTTTCAATTACGTATAGTTTTATGATGCGAACTATTTTTAAGGAATGAAGATATGTGTAAAGTAGCTTAAAAGTTTTCTATATTCCTACCAAAATTTAGTTTGCTTTGAATTTGACATTGCTGAATAATCCGCAAAATTCAATGTATGAAAATCACAGTTTTCATAAAATTCTCCATACACACCGCCAATTTCATAGGTAAGGACCTAATACGTACAGCGACCAATGACGCCTTTTGATGTCGATGGCCGAGGCTATATGATTTTAAATTCTCGGAAAAGCCTTAAGGACTTGAGCATCTTCATTGCAAATTTTCTTCTGTCTTTATTTAGCACATTTAAGAAGGCCATTTGAATGATGAGACGTTGGAAATATAAATTCGTATAGAACTATAGATAGTTACACATATTTTATTTTGTTTTATTTTCACAGATTTTTTTTTATTTTTTATTTTTATACTACGACGCGCGACGGTGGCAAACAAGCTTACTTGATTGATATGCATATCGAAATCGAAATTGTTTGTGAAATGGTATAAATAAATAGAAAGCCAAACTGACGAGTTTATCCGGAACCAAAATTCGAGGCCATCTTCGAATATAATAATATATAGAAAACCAGAATAGCGGAAGCCATGAGCTACTACCAACCTTCCGAGATTTGTTCGGGTAATTACGTTGGTTACTACAGTTATAACATGTAATAAATGTATAACAACTTGAAAACACAACGAAAACTTGACACTATAGACGAAATATTAAGTAAGTAAACAAATAGAAGACTGGCGACGAAAATGACGCAGAATATTATAAACTTCGGTGTAAGTAGGCCTTACTAAACAAAGAACATTGAATGTAATATGGAAATGCTTTTTATAAATGTGTTGTTTAGGCCTTGCTATACTACTACTAAAATAAATCAAGCCCAAAACTGGTTTCGTTTATTTATATGCACATTCGATTAATGAGGCTTATTTATTGAAATCATTAGAGATGTGCTAACAGTATCAGCCGAAACATACACGATATATCGATTATTTCTCCAATTATTTCGTGAACGATTAACTAGTAAGAGGTAACAGGCAAATTTCCTGGAATACTTAATCTGCTCTTATAATTATATTTACGTCATACCTGGCCATAAAGTAGGAAAGCGTGCGGAAAACCCCACTTCCTGGCCAGATAGAGACGTAAAATGTTGTACTCACCACGGGCGGTAATAAAGAAAGCCTCAGAGCGCACATTTAACGCCCTTGCCTTCGGCTCGGGCGTCAAATACCTGCGATCTGAGACATTCTTTGTTTAACCGCCCTAGGTAAGTAATGCACTATTAATTCATTACTTTGCCTCTTTTATAAAAAATCAATCCCCGGATCAATGTTTGATTGATATTAAATAATTCGAATATTCAATTTAATTGGTATAAATTACTCGAGCTTTTGCCAGATATAAAGCAAATAATTATAACCTTGTCCTATTTGATTTAACTAAGACGTGTAAAAACAATACTAGTATATCGTGAAGTAAGTACATGCCTAATAAATAATATCAAAGGCTTATTATATTATTAATATTATATCGAGCCCGCTATGTCCCACTGCTGAGCAAATGCCTCCCTCCTCCCCTTCCATTCATCGCGGTCTTGAGCAATAACTGGGCAATAAATGCTTAGTCTCCAAAAATAATTCAGTCAATTTCTAATTGCCTTTAATCTGTTCTTTATTTCGTGAATATTATTAACCGTATACCTAACATAAATATGTATGCCTACATAAATATACCTGCACCTAATGGTGTATGTAGAGCTACATGCAGCGTCTACATTAAAAGTGCCCTGTTAAAACCATCATTTAGATTAGATCATATTTAAAACATTCTTAAAATATGTTCACATAAATTAGCGACACCAATAGCATACCTTATAAATTTGTCTATAGAACAGGGACTCTTTCCAGAGCGACTATTTACTCGGTGGTAAAGCCATTACTTAAGAAAGGTGATCCATCTGACATGAGTAATTACAGACCTAAATATTACACTGATTCCTACGGTGTCAAAAATATTTGAAAAGTTATGGCTGTGAAAGTAAACAGTTTTCTATTGAAACATAATGTTTTTAACCCGGAACAGTATGGCTTTCAGAAAGGAAAATCAACGACGCTAGCATGTTTTTCTTTAATCAAGTTTGTTACGGAATGTATTGACAAGAAACTGCCTGTAATAGCTATATTTTTAGACATGTCTAGGGCATTTGACTATGTAGACCATCAAATACTCTTGTCTAAACTGAATAATTATGGTATTAGGGGCAAAGCTTACGACTGGTTTGTGAGCTACTTGAAAGATCGTAAGCAATGCACTGAAATTTCTAAAAACGATGATAATGGTAACAAACTTTCTATTCGCTCGGAATATAAAATAGTGGAACGTGGCGTCCCTCAAGGGAGCATTCTTGGACCTCTTTTGTTTATCCTCTACATTAATGATCTGCCTGAAGTAACAAAACACAAATGTATTTTATTCGCAGATGACACCACAATATTAGTTAAGAGCGATAACACTGATGACTTAGAAAATGACATAAACCATACATTAAATGACGTAATAGAATGGTTGCACAAATATAACTTAAAAATTAATGTTTCTAAAACTAAGGCAATTCAATTCAAAACGTATAAAAGTAAAAAAATTAAACTTGACCTAATATATGATAATAAAATTATAGAATTAGTAGACTCGGCTAAATTTTTGGGTATTACAGTAGATGGAAACCTTCACTGGAAAAATCATATCGATATTTTGTGCAAAAAGGTAAATACATTTGTGTTTGCTTTAAATCGTCTCAGAAGAATAGCATCATTACAAACCGCACTTAATGCATACCATGGCTATGTATCGTCAATACTTCGCTACGGCATTGTAATATGGGGCAATTCGGTAGATTTTGACAGAGCTTTCAAAGCGCAAAAAAAGTCTATACGTGCTCTTACAAACTTAAGTAGCAGAGAATCTTGTAGGCCAGTGTTTAAAAACTTGAATATTCTCCCCTTACCTTGTGTTTACATAGCCGAAATTAGCATTTTTGTAAAAAAATATCAGGACCTTTTTGTTAATGCCTACCAAAGGCAACCTGAAGGGATGCGTAGACGCAGGAATCAATTAATGATCCCGATGAGTAATCTAGCTTTAGTTCATAAAAATGTTTCAGGAATGGCGGCCAAAATATTTAATAAGCTTCCACCTACAATATCAGACCTACCATTTAGTAAATTCAAGACTGCTATATTTAAGTGGCTTTCTAAGTATAATTTCTACTCGGTACAAGAATATTTTAATCACAAGGATAATTTGCAATGAATTAATTTGACATGTTAATTATTTATTCTGTATATTGATTCTTAATTAATCAACTTAATGTTATATGTGTATAGAAATTGTTTGTATTCGAATGTTACTCATATTATTCAATTGTGTTGTGATGTATTATTGTGTCCTATATTTTGCATGCCTACTCTAATAAGGTATGAATATTACTGATTCAAAAAAATTGTCTTTCACCTTCAAAATAGTACGTAATGTTCAGCAAATAAATGAATTTCAATTTCAATGGCTCTAACTTGAGTCAGGTGATCAATGATTAAACCAAAATAGTTACAACTCTATCACGATGATAATATTATTTACATAAGTAGGTAATGCGATTTCTCATGTAGTAAAACAGCGGAAGTAACTTGGAAGTAAACGGAAGTTGCTTGATCTGAAACTCAATGTAAGTAGGTACCGCGCGCATTTGCGTCTCTCAAGGCAAATCTAAACACCCGCGCAGCATTTATTTCCGTCGAAGATATTTTTGAAAGCAGTGCCTTCAACGGGATATCATTGCATGTGTGTGTTGTGTATATTAGGTACAGTGGTACCAGTGAACGAATATACATAGAACACGAGCTCCATACAAATTTCTACCCAAACTCGGGCCCAAAATCCGGTATGCGCATAGTCAACTGCGTATCCAATCACAGCTACCCAAAATGTCAGCCTATTTTCAATTACCCAACACAAATGGATGCGATTGGTCAATTTAGGAATGCATTGCTGTGATTAGCCGTCGTGCGTCACGTCGGACGACAGCCATGTGACATTGACATCGAAAACGGATAAGAAAGAAAGAAAGAAAGAAAGAAATAGATTTATTGTCACACATAAATAAAAAACTCATACACATTAATTAAACACACATTTTTTTAAAATATACAACTAGAAAGGAAAAAAAAACAAGACAATGTGGCAATAGGGATGGACTCAGCGTTTGCTGTGCCACCGATTTGATGTCACAGCGCTGGTTTTCAGTCCACCCCCGACGATTACAAAAGAATTAAAAAAATATATTTGCGGGTTTTACTAACAATAACTCCAGTAAGTATTCACATAAATATACAATAACTAATTAGAATTTAAAATTTAAAAATAAGAATAAAAAAGTGAAGGGAATTAGTAGAATTTGCTGTGTACACACTCGCTAGGCATAATGTGATAAAAGTTTACAAATTAGTTGTTTTATTACTTATTAATTAATTAAGAAACTATTTATTTATTTGCTGGTTGCTTCAGTGCATTTTTGTTTATCGTAAATAATGGTTGTTTGCTTAAGAAGTAGGGCTGAGTCGCAAGGGAAAAGACCAAATTATTAATTATTGTTTTCTATTTACAAGTATAAGTAATGTAGAGCTCCTTATAGAAAAATATCAGGAATTTCAGAGGCCGCTCTACATTGCCTTTATAGATTATCAGAAGGCTTTCGATACTTTGTCACACTTATCTATCTGGGAGTCACTAAAAGCACAGCACGTAGAGCCCCAGTATATCAATATTCTAAAATACTTATACGAAAATAGCACAAGTAGAGTACAATTAGAAACTGTTCTATTGCGGTTTTAATTAATAGAATTTGATGGCTGCAAGGATCGTTTTTAAATGCATCAGTCACATCTTTGAAAGAGGAAATATAACCAAAACATTTATTTGCAATGAATGCAAGATGAAATGTAAAGAACAAAGAACATCCCTTTTTTTGGCATGCCATTTCGAATCGTGTCGTTTCAAACGAACTGCTTCATTCCATATTTCGTTTCTAATTGGATATGTTGGAAATCTAAAAACAATGATTTTTTTCATTTTATGGATAGAAAGGCATCGATAATAACTACAAAATATTTATAAGATATTCAATGGTTAAAATAGAAACCAACTTATTAAAAAAAGTAATGATGTCTGTTGGCATAATACCATCCCTATACAAAATGTGATCATAAAAATAAAATCAAAATAATATGTTAATCGCTGTATTAACTTGTGAAAAGTGATTCCATCTTTTTTTTGTGCTTGTCCGAACGACTCACACACCATTTTACGGCACAACAATGCATATTTATTGAAACCGAACGTTTGGTTTATTTAACAGTTTGACACGGTGGCCATGTTCGAACTGACCGGCTGCCAGCGGCGCTACCACGAACTTCGAATCTCGAACTTCGTATATCTCCGTCTCTATGGCACTTATGGTTTATGGTACGCGAGCGACCGAAACGGAGATATACGAAGTTCGAGATTCGAAGTTCGTGGTAGCGCCGCAGGCATCCTTTTTAATCCCCGCCTATAAGTGCATCCTTTTTGTGGGGCCACTTTTCGGCGCTAGTTAGACTTCTATGTATATTCGTTCACTGAACTATACGTAGGTATATAACAACCACTTAAGTCTGAACTTTGACTTAGTCAAGCTTTCTTGTTGTTATGAGAGCTCTGATGAAGAAGAAGTTACACAGGATTTACAGTTGTACATTCAGCAACAAAAAAAAGAAAATGATTCGTCAGGCATTGTTTGACAGCATTGTTCAATACATCATACATGTTTAAATACATAAACAGGTAGGATTCACTATTAACAGAATTCTACCACTATTAACAAAGGAATCGTTGTTGTTGTTAATAGCTGATGTTTGCATTGTAAGGTCATATTGATGTTGATCTAGTAGGTAGGTATATTCTTATTGCACAAAGCACAAAATGTAGACTTGCTTAATATTTTCTGCAAGTCCGTCATAACTAGAAAATAAAACCGAAGCCTACTTTTTGCTATACATTAGTTTGTTACTTATAACTTATAAGTATACCAACTTAACTAGAATTCGTTTACCCATTTGACGCTACGAGTACGAGGTAACAAATGACCAAATAAAAAAGCTGTTCATGGATTCTATCAATTACATTCTATTTAGCTGTTGCTTGTATACTTATTTTGGTTATATTCGTAGGTACTCCAAGAATCGTGCATTTTCCGGGAGGAAAGCAACGGCTTTAACGTCTGCGTAGCTATAGGTAGACTGTTTAACTCAGTCCGCACCTGCGCGGCGCGCGGGTGCAGGGGTATGACTATAACGCCGGGCTTTGCCTCCCGCACGTCGCCCGCGCCCCGTTATCGTCTAGCGGTACATATTTGTACTTTTAATTTAGGCACAACATGAAAACCAAAAACCAATATAGGTAGTAGTATAAGTCGAAGGTAGTGCCTACTTATTATGTATATTTTTGTTTATGTAGGTACTTATTTACAATCTTTCTGAAATTCGTTAAAGGGAACAAGGAAGTTCTTCCCAATAGTGTTTGGTTAGTAAATGGATCCTGAACTCATCGATTTGAAGAGATCGTTTAGTGACTCACTCAATTTGACCGAAGTCAAGGAAATGCAAATTTAGGGCCGCTGTTATTTAAACATAATCTAAAAGATATGCTTTATACGCTGATAATTTAACGGTGAGAAATAAAGTCTAACAATTTCACTCTACCTCTACAGCTTTAAGTATTACAGGCAATTCATAATAAATACCGTGATGTGAACTAGACTGTACAGAACAAATGCATTCAAACATATTTTACGGAGTGTTTGCTTAGTCAACAAAGAGTTAACATAATTAATTAACTCTTGCAGTTGATGGAAAGGAGCCCAAATCGGTTTTGTTTGTTAGATGAAAATTATATGAATCGTTGTTATGTTTATGTTTCTCAAAGACTTCCGGCCTATTCATACGGCCGGCGATTTTTCAGCGATGTTTACGAGCAGCGAATGTGGCGATATTGTAACGTTCGTATATCGTAAAATACGCTGGTGAAAGATGCTAGTGTAGAAAGCCTGTTACGTCACGTTTATGAGCAAGCGGGGCATTCGGTGGTGCGGCGCCCGCGCCTGAAGTCGCGCAAACACAAACATATTTCGTTTGTTTAGGAGTATTTTATGTTCAGACGTTTCCATACTGCCTGACAATCCGCGTCTCTCGCCGCCGCACTCGCCGCCTATCCATGAACGCTGCCTTAGAGTGACGTGTATTGTGGTTAGCACTGGCAAGATATTTCTGTACAATGCTCACCAAACGACACCCGGCCAAGGACCCGCGGACAATGCGTGTAACGATAACGTCCCTCTTCCGCGTTAGCTCGTTCCGCATTAATCACACCATCATCGTTCAGAATATTAATATTCTTCAACCGAATCTCATCTACTCATAGGCATTGCCTTTGTTTCTTTACCCAAACATACTATTTATCGTCTTACAAGGTGGTCATGGGTCTCATGCCAGAATCTTACGGTTAAGTTGATTTTTAGGGTTCCGTACTCAAAGAGTAAAACGTGACCCTATTACTAAGACTCCGCTGTCCGTCTGTCTGTCTGTCTGTCTGTCTGTGTCACCAGGCTGTATCTCAACAACAGTGATAGTTTGACAGCTGCAATTTTCACGGATGATGTATTTCTGTTTGTTGCCGCTATAACAACAAATACTAAAAACCAGAATAAATTAATATTTTTTATATATTTTTTTCTTTTTTTACAATCTTACACATATTGGCTTAGTCCCAAACTAAGCAAAGCTTGTACTATGGGTACTAGACGACGATAAACATACTTATATAGATAAATAAATACATAGAAAACATCCATGACTCAGGAACAAATATGTGTGTTCATCACACAAATAAATGCCCTTACCAGGTTTCAAACCTGGGACCTCCAGCTTTGTAGGCAGGGTCACTACCACCTAGGCTACAGGAGGCTCCCATACAACAAACGTGATTTTTTGCCGTTTTTATTGATAATGGTACGGAACCCTTCGTGCGCGAGTCCAACTCGCACTTGGCCGGTTTTTATACGTTTCAGTGTCAGTAGGTAATGAGTGACTGTCACAGAATCTGGCTAAATGCAATACAAAATTTTCGGAAAGTCGTCAGATCGAACTTTATGCATGACAGCCTGAGCTTTATCTCGACAGTACAGAAGGATAGAAATGCATGAGCCAGTTTGCTAGAATGAGTGAAAAAAAAATAGTGTCGTATTATTAAAAAGTCGTTTTGGCTGGATCTTCGGATTGATGTCCAGAGATATAGATTCTAATTCAATAAACTTTGAAGCACTGTAATTATTGGAGGATTTATTTCATGGCGAAAAATAATGCTGTTTCACCCTATATATATTTACTCTCGGGAACTACTCATACCTACAATCTACGAGTACCTACATTGTTGGTTTTTTTGTGTGCCTAAGTATAAGTATTTTAGTAAACATCGTGACGGTTGCACAGTAACTGTTATACATGTTTTTCAATTTGTTGAACAAAATTGTAGGTAAATGTAACATACATATTTGATGAATGATTAAGTAATTATAATTAGCCATCGCGTTCGATAACCGCTGCGTTTTTCGCGTAATGCTCGCGGGATAAATCGCTTTGTTCGGGCCCGTTGCGTGGCTGTTCCTCAAGTGTCACGGCATCGGTCATTGCTTCCTGATCGCCGGCCGTGGTCCTGATGCCTCGCTGAGTTTGCGTAACACATACATTATTCATATCATAACTGGCACGATGCCGCTATTATCCTTTGTTCTCCAGTAATTTCATCTCACAATGATAATATGCTTATCATCGTTCTATTGCGTGTAGTCGATGAATTTATTGCTATTACAATTGTTCTGTTAAAAGTCAATACACAGTTTATTCTTATGAGAGTATTTTTCTGCTTTGATTCTGGGATGCTCTTCATTAAGGCGACGTAAGCACCAAAAACTGATTTTTAAAAAATCGTAGCTCTTGTTTGGATTATGATACGGGCTGCCCTAATTTTAATTAGCAATCTTGAGGCCTTTCTCGAGCGAAATCAGCTATTCGAATCCTGAGTTTTTGACTTTCGCTAGATATAAAAAAACCACGAACATAGGTCTAAAATACACTTAAAAATCGTAACAAATTATGCACAACAGCTGAATATATTAAAATTGGTTCTAAAAATCGGCAATGTCATCAGGCTTGAGGGAAATCAGCTATTTATTACCTTTTTATTAATTAAAACGCACAAAATTTTAAAATTAAAGAAAATTGTAAAAAAAAACGCAAGTGCGCGGTGTGAAATATATGAAAACACATCTTCCCACATCTCTAGTAGATAAATGGGTCGGGTTCACAATCCAATATAACATAATATGCTCTGTGATAAAAAATATATAGATTTAGGCACGTTTGTGTATATAAAATTATTTTGTGCTTTTCAGTGGGTTGGTTTTTTGAGGGCGGTTCCCTTAAGTATTTAAAAAAAAGTTTCCTTCACCTTTTACATAAACCAGTCACACAGAGGCACCATGATTATTTAAAAAAAAACCGGCCAAGTGCGAGTCGGACTCGCGCACGAAGGGTTCCGTACCATTATCTATAATTATTTATTTAATTATGTTTTTTAGTATTTGTTGTTATAACGGCAACAGAAATACATCATCTGTGAAAATTTCAACTGTCTAACTATCACGGTTCATGAGATACAGCCTGGTGACAGACGGACAGACAGACAAACAGACAGACAGACGGACAGCGGAGTCTTAGTAATTAATTCCCTAAAAAAGGTCTTTACATGTCCGAGATTTTTAACCATTGGAGGACGGTCCGAGACTTTACGTTACACATTCCAATTTGATCCAGATACTTAACGTGCCGAATTGCAATATGATACCAATATGTTCTGCGCGCTCTGTTTGACACCGTAGCTCGGCGTGAGTGAAGGAGCGTGACTTGGTCCCCAGAGCATACCCGAAATTTTTGGTGAAGTTGGGTCTTTATATTCCCCATACTTTACCATTTAATCCTTAGGGTCGATTGTTTCAAACCTAGACTGTAAAGTGTGGTTGATCTAACCTGCCCTTATTGGGACACAATTACTATCTATATAAGTGGTTATATATGGCGTACCCTAAGCTTTGCTTAGTTTAAGACAAGATCGAATTGTGTAAGAATGACCCCTTATACTAATTTATTAATTTACTTATGTGGTTCAAACTTATGTCTTCTCAAACAATACTAAACGACACAATCAAGTTAAAATTATGACATTTTACTGCATCTAAAATCTCACTTGAGGAGAGCGATTTGTCAAGTTTCAGTGATACATAGGTAGTATTAAAACTTGACTTATAATATATTCATTGAATTTGAGTGAGTGTACATGTCGATTTCTTGTGCGTGGAAGACGCGTGTTTCTTACAAATCGAAGGCCTCTTAAGGCGCTGTCAAGACAAAAACGCGCACACTGTCTATTTGTGTTGGAGTAAACGAGAGCGAGTGTTACTTGGGTGGCCAGGTTTTAGAAGAAAATAATGAATAAATACTCGTATTGAAATTCAAAAAGTGTGGATTATTTGTGAAATATGTATGGCTCGTTAGCGGTTTAAGTATGAATATGTGGACTTTATGTTTTTAATTGCAGACCCATACTCCAAAAAAATAAGGACATTACAACTGTTTAAGATGATTTTAAGACCAATCTTTGCAATTATTTTCCGAGCCGATTTCGTCCAATTATGTTTCGAGCCCGTCTACGGTCTTGGAAATATGATGAATATTAACTTAGGTATATTTTTTTTGATGTGCTAGAACAAATAGTTTTTCTTAAAAAACTGCTTAAATAATATCAATTTCAAAAAATTGGGTCTTATCAGCCTCTTAATTGAAGGTGTGTTTGTTGCAGATGCCATGGGACTCGTCCGAGGACCAGGGCGCCCCGCAGATGCGCATCCACGTCCAGCGCGTGTTCGCTATCCCCGCGCCGCACAACATGCCGCCGCAGGACAACATGGGGCCCTTCGCGCCGCCGCCGCCGCCTCAGCAGGACCAGGACGAGGTAACTATCACCTTATCTGACTGACAGAAGGAATTTGGGCCATGCATAGATTTAGGTGGGCGTGTTTTTTGTGGATATCATCATCGTCATATCAGCCGAAAGACGTCCACTGCTGGACACAGGCCTCCCCCAAAGAGTTCCAAAGTGACCGGTCCTGCGCCACCCGCAGGCTTGTGGATATGGCCGAAGTTAATGGCTATGAAGTCAAATTTTTGGTTTGACTTTTATTCCGCATAAACGGCGTCTCCTTCTATACAATTCTATATATGCATTTACATGCCCTTAACTATTGACTACAGGAAATAACACTTTCGTTTCGTCACTCTGAATTTTGGTAACCTTAAGTTGCTTGTCCACCGGCGAGAAGCTGGTGATGCGAGAAATTTCGTACCTAATGTCTCCTAAAACCTCGATTACGCAGCTAATAGTTACCTAAACAACTTACAGAAGAATCAATATTATACATTGCCAGTGTGTACTTATCAAATTAGTTTGAAACGAAAAACCGAGTCATGCCTTCTTTCTCTGCTTGCTACATACAAGTGTTTCACTGTTAGGGTAGTCGATTTGTCAAAGGGTAAATGTAGGCACCGGGTGACGTGTCCACATATATATGTATATATCTATCCCATCACATTGTACCTAACTTTAATCGTACATACGGGTGTACTCGTAAGACTGATAATATCTAGTGATAATCAATTGTCATTTTTGAACCGCCTGCCTGTTAATCAGTATGATTGACGTAGTTATAGTATAAAGAACATTATAAGTATACATTGTCTATGTTAAATGCTTAATAAATAAAAAATACAGGCTTCGTGTTAACCTATTTAGCACCATTTCCTCTTCTTCAATAATTTGTGTAGGTACTTTAATTCGTTGTTCTTTTTTAAAAGTGTAGGTACATATAGTTAACTTAATCATCAAATTAAGAGTAAAAGCGGAAAGACTTCGGGTACCTAAATTTTAGCATAATATTGTTGCGCTAACAAAAGTTGCGCTACATAATTATACAATTAGGTAATAATTGTATGATTACATAATTAGGTTTTATAAATAAAACCCTTATCTGGTGGCACGCCAAGTCGAGCAAAACAAAGAGGCACGGCCGTACCATCCTTTTCTCGAAGCCATTTAGGCCATTTTCAGCATCCTGTAATTTTGTGCAGGCTAAAACCAAAGCTAGAACCATGAATTTTCAGGAACATGTAGGGCATAATATGGCTAACTTATAACATCAATAACATTCAATTTGAACTTTTAGTTTAAGAACTATTGTCCGTCAAAGTTCGTTAGTTTTGTCACTGACATACTCACTGATAATGATCACGCTAATTCTAAGGCAGACCCACAAGCTCCAAATTTCAAACGTAATTAGTTTTTAGCCTAATAACTCATAAAAAACCTAAAAATATTGCAATTTCAGTCACGTTTCAGAGATATACAAACTGTATAAGTAAGTTTTTAATCCTATACAAATACCTGCGATTACAAAGTTACTTTTGCAGTTCCTTCCTGCAAAACTATACAAACGTTATTTGCGGTTGGTAAAATAACATTCCCATACAAAGTCTACAAAAAGAAATGAGACTCCATAAAAAACATTCCATGTAAAAAATAAGCCAAGTCTCGAAACTCTTTCACAGTAAAAAGTGGTGAGATATTTCGTAGAGCCAAGTCAGGCATTTTTATTAATCTTTATTTGCTTGCTAAATAAAATTTTGTGACTTGGCAATCACACTTACATAGTTTTAGGTACCTATGCAATAATTAGTAAATGCAGTAAAGTTGTGTTCCCAAGTTGCAGAATTTTATTTAGCAAGTAAATAAAGATTAATAAGAATGCCTGACTTGGCTCTACGAAATATCTCACCAATTTTTACTGTGAAAGAGCTTCGAGACTTGGCCTATTTTTTACATGGAATGTTTTTTATCGGATCTATTTATTAAGGAATGGTTTAACTTTTTAAGATTTGCACTTAGAAGGTCGCATTCGTCATTTAGAAGGAGAATGGTCTAGTCTCCATGAATCCTGTCTATTCACAAATTACTTACACACACTTAATTTAGTACCTAATCAATATTTATACCTATTACAAGTTCCTATAATCGTACTTAGACAATTAACCGGAATTTTAAAAATGTTCCTTTAGATTCTTAAAGTAATTATGTGACTAATAGTTGATTTCTCGGCAGATAGAAACGTTTATTTTCAAGTAATTGCCGTGTATTTTTCATTGTTATATAAGATTAGAGATACAGCGCCCCTATGTTGTTTTATTCATTATCATTATCATACTGCATTTAGCGCAGCTATTACTCAATTTTTACTAATCTTTAATATTTTAAGTTCAGTTTCACCTTTTCGTACATAAATAGTGTAGTGTATAAATAGTGTTGATTGATACGTATCTACTTTAAGTATTAACATTAAAAACCCACTAAGAGCTTTCAATACGAGGTGTACGACTAAGTGTCGTCATATTAGTATAGTATTGTGCCTATGTAAATAAGTCTGCAAATGCAGACCTATTAAAATACAAGTTTCTTGTTTGTTAATAAGAGAGAGACACTTCTAGACACTTCTGCGTCTAAGCAGTCTAAGTTAATAAAGACAGATTTGTTTTTAAATGTTTTATTCAGGTGCCTGGGGGTCAATTCAAGATGTACACATTTGCGTGCTCACTTCCATTGATGCCTAGCTAACGGTGTCAAAATCATATTGGAATGTGTAACGTAATCGACCCCCCGTACAACATCCGTTTATTCTGTTCAAATCATAGGAGAGTGTAACAATTATTTTCCCACTGCCTGTGGATATCTTTCTTTTAGTTGTGTAGCTTAATGTTGTAATCAGACAGAAAATATATTTAAAGTTACCATTAGTATGCTTAATCAGAACCGGTAAATGTGTAAATAATGTAAATCTGGTTAAAAATACTTAAGTCGTTGCATTATTTAAAATTGATATGTATTACTGAGCGTTCCTATGCATATCATTTCAATTCTGAATATCATTTGTTACAGTTGTTGATTTAAAGAATCTTGCTCAAAATTATAAAGCATGCCTGTTGATGTTCTTAGGTTAGGTTAGGTGAATTTAGGTTCAATAAAAACTCCATCCTTATTTTTTGAAGTAATCGGCACTTAGTTAATAAAAGCGGAGGATTTCCCCCTTTACAAGTGTAGAAATAAAGTTAGTCTAGCCGGAATAAAATCGTTATAAAAGATAAGCATTACGCCGTAGTCAGTGGAGCGTTTTCTCTCAGGAGGTTGAAGCACCCTCTACACTTGTTAGCATACGAATGCCGTGAATATTTACGTTCATTTACAAGCACATTGCATCAAAGTACTTTCTCAACCTCGTATTTTTCTTTCACTTGGTTTTCTTTTGAATAGATAGTGTTATATTCTACACACATCAAGGTTTCTTTTACCAATGAACAATTAAACAAGATACGAGTTTGGCGGCAATGCCGTTTAGAAGCTCGAGTGATTTCAAGCATTACGCGCTCATAATGAATGGTCTTTTACGATTATAAGTGAGTAATTATTATGTGTCTCTTTCGTCGCAGCAACCGACCGTCCTTCACCAGTTCGTACCGCAGCCCGCTCCTACGCAAGAATTAGAACAGCCTGAGGTAACAATATTTATTCGAGCCCTTTCAAAGAAGGTCGTTTACAATTATTAAAACGTGCATATTATATTTATTTCTTAAAGGTAGGTACACAATCTCGTTTATAAATATGAACACTTTTCAAAGCTTATGTCTAAGGGATATAAGACAACATTGTTAGGCACATTTTTTAGACTTGATTGTAGGTCCTACTTTTAATGTCTGAATAATATCTATCTATTCATACGAATTAATGGCATTGATTTATAGATAGATGGAAAAAAGTTTATTCAAATAAAGCACACATTACACAACAAAAAAATTAAGACTTAAATATAAACATGAAAACAAACAATTAGGTTTGACCGATTTTATAAGTAAATAGGTTTGGTATATTTATAAGTATATAATGTAATTTATTATCGTGATCTTACTTATTATGTTCAAGGTGAAACCTAATAAAATATTTCTGGTAGTAAGGTGACCAATAAACGAATGAATGGTTCCATTGTTCTCCTTTGATGATTTGTTCAGTTGCGTGTCAGAAGATTGCCCTATTACGTTGTTGAGTTCTTGCTAAGCGGTGAATTTACCTACGCTGGAGTTAAATGATCGTAGAACACCACAAATATGCACTTTACAAGTCTTGCAACTATCTACAAATATAATAAATAAATTTTGGGCATAATCTTACCCAAATCGCCCTAGTCCCAAACTAAGCAAAGTTTGTACTATGGGTACTAGTACTACTAGATGATGATATAACTACATACTATATGTATAGAAGAATATCGATAAATATATACATAGGAAACATCCATTATAGATAGACATGAGATGGCAGGACTATAGGCTTGATTAGAAATTTTAATATTTACGTACTCACTAGTAGATGTAAAGGTTTCGAAAGTGTAATATTTTAAACGTAATGTAGGAGTCATAAAATTTACGGGATTAGATGGTAAATTGGTAATGCAAATGAATACTGTACCTAATTAATGTACCTAATCTGGCAGTTCCTCAAATTAATAGCAAAGTACCTAAGATTTTTCTAATACATACACATATTTTATAGAACCTTAGTAGGGATGACAACGGTCAAAGGAAAATAACTTGAAGGATGCACGTACCTGTGTTGGAAAATCTCATTCAAAGCAATCTTTAAGCATGCCAAAGGCTTTAAAAGCAATAAGGTATCATAGCACCGAACAGTCTTTATAGATAGTATCTAATGATGAAGATACTTTTTAATACAGTTGCTCAAAAAGTGGTACTTTTTGTGGCTGCGTAGCGTGCGAGAAGCTCAATTTCTCGCACTAGTGCTTTTTACTTTTTAGTTCCAAACTATACTTTCGAAACGCAGTAATTTTATATTAGATTTTTTACTTGGAAATTATGAAATTAAAAACGCTTACGAATACTAGGAGTATTTATTTTTGATCGCGTTAGTATGAAAGTCATTTTTGAAGCTGAAAATGTACGCATCTGTAGGTAGACCGCTTAACTCATTCCTCGCTTGCGCAGCGCGCGGGTGCAGGGGTATGACGATAACGGGGTGCGGGCGCCGGGGTTTGCCTTCCGCACGTCGCCCGCAGCCCGTTATAGTCATACCCCTGCACCCGCGCGCCGCGCAGGCGAGGACCGAGTTAAACGGTCCACCTATAGGTACCAGGAGCGCATACGCAAGCAGAAGTTTCGATGCAGCCACTAACAGTTGAGATCGAGGTACAATAATATAAATTTATTTAAAGAATTCATTAATATATAAATGACGAATATTAATTTATTATTTTTTCGCAATTGTATTAAAAAACGTCGTTTACAACACGTGTGAAATGTCTTTTACCACTCGTACCGAGTCTTGCCACTCGCTTTCAGCTCGTGGCAAGATACCTCGGTACTAGTGGTAAAAAGACATTCTTTTCACACTAGTTGTAAAATGTACTATTTTAGATAACCTTGTCTCACTTTCAAGTGACCTAACTGGAGTCAATGAAACCAGGGCCTCTATTCCCCTTACGCTAAAATTGCATCTAAATTGATTTCATTGCTTGGTTTTTACTTAACTAAGCGCGATGTTTGCAATTTAATTCATATTTAAACTCGGTTCGATTCTAATATTAAGAATTAGATACCCTATCAATAATTATCTAATATAATGTATTGATTGACTGATGAAGCGTATCTTTGCCGCTGCTACCACTAGCGACCTCTCTGTATTTTCTTGGAAGGCTCACAGCCACGACCACACGGCACACGAAACAAAAGTATTTAATAAAAGAATTTGTTTCGTTAGGAGGTGTTAATTATTATTTCTTACACGCATTAAATTAACTGAACCTACAATGACACTGTTGACGTCAAACAATTAATGAATTCCATGGAAACTTATTCATTCAGAAACGGTTTTCCTGTTCTAAATAAATCGGAAGTTGGGAAACTTTAAAAGTTGATGTTTACGAATCCGAAAAATTAAGAATTGTTTACTTTTCCATTTCTTTCCAACAAATTATTGTATCTACGTACCTATAGTGGAGATATTTAAAGGTTATCCCTCGAAGAACCTCTGATTAAGTTGGCAATTACTTGTTAATAACAATACCTATGAAATAGCTTATCACACTGTTTACATCAGACATTATTCAAATAGGTCATCTTGGCACGTCCATTACATCTTAATAAGTTTTATTGTATGTATTTTCCAAACTGCCCATGTTATTCAACACACCTGCTCGTAAAGTAGGTCTTATTACAGCGTATTTACACTGATAATGCAGAATATTACCCATGCCGTGCCTTTTACATTACATTATCGCACTAGTGGCTTTTCATTACATATCTTTTTAAATATTAGCAAAATAATGCAGAATATTACCCATGCCGTGACTTTTACATTACATTATCGCACTAGTGCCTTTTCATTACATATCTTTTAACATTTTCATTTTTTATTTATTTATTTCTTTCCTCGCAAATGTGTTGAAAAACGTCGTATGAAACACGTGAGCATTGGTCATTACACTTCTCGTCTCCAATAAGCCTTTGCCTTCGGCTCAGGCTTAAAAACCGACTCGAGTGTAATGACCAACATAGCACACTTGTATCATAATGTACTATTATTATTAAGTTTGCACACGAACAATGAAAACGGGTAGACTTTGCATATAAATTCTGTACAATCTACTTTACTTATACAATCGATATATGTACACTCGCGGTCAAAAAATTCGGGTCACCCTAAATTAAATAACCGCAATAGGTTATTTTTTATGTGTAACACTAGTTTTATTTACATTATATACTATTCTTTATAATACCCAACTGTATTAGCAATTTCCGGGATCCGCACATAAAAATATCAATGTCAAAAAATGACGATTTCTGCGATATCTCGCTCCGTTAACGTTGTTTTTTCCATGGGTCGTTACGAGTCCGTTAAATCTGGTAACGTCATTTTTAGGGTTCCGTAGCCAAATGGCAAAAAACGGAACCCTTATAGATTCGTCATGTCCGTCCGTCTGTCTGTCCGTCCGTATGTCACAGCCACTTTTTTCCGAAACTATAAGAGCTATACTGTTGAAACTTGGTAACTAGATGTATTCTGTGAACTTGGGGCTAAAATACGACTAAATGACAACTTAGTTTGATCTCTTACATAGTAAACAGACCCTTACGTTGTAAGCCCTTAGTTTACGTCCTAAAAAGTAATTTTTAATACAGTTGCTCAAAAAGTGGTACTTTTTGTGGCTGCGTAGCGTGCGAGAAGCTCAATTTCTCGCACTAGTGCTTTTTACTTTTTAGTTCCAAACTATACTTTCGAAACGCAGTAATTTTATATTAGATTTTTTACTTGGAAATTATGAAATTAAAAACGCTTACGAATACTAGGAGTATTTATTTTTGATCGCGTTAGTATGAAAGTCATTTTTGAAGCTGAAAATGTACGCATCTGTAGGTAGACCGCTTAACTCATTCCTCGCTTGCGCAGCGCGCGGGTGCAGGGGTATGACGATAACGGGGTGCGGGCGCCGGGGTTTGCCTTCCGCACGTCGCCCGCAGCCCGTTATAGTCATACCCCTGCACCCGCGCGCCGCGCAGGCGAGGACCGAGTTAAACGGTCCACCTATAGGTACCAGGAGCGCATACGCAAGCAGAAGTTTCGATGCAGCCACTAACAGTTGAGATCGAGGTACAATAATATAAATTTATTTAAAGAATTCATTAATATATAAATGACGAATATTAATTTATTATTTTTTCGCAATTGTATTAAAAAACGTCGTTTACAACACGTGTGAAATGTCTTTTACCACTCGTACCGAGTCTTGCCACTCGCTTTCAGCTCGTGGCAAGATACCTCGGTACTAGTGGTAAAAAGACATTCTTTTCACACTAGTTGTAAAATGTACTATTATCTGAGTTCAGATCCAGAAGGTGAACATGAACATGAACATGGAGGGCAGCCCGGTGCAGATGAACCTGCCCTGGGGCCTGACGCCCGAGGACCTGCATGTGATCCACCGCACCGCCGAGGACGCCGCTAACCAGCGCCGCGAGAACCAGATGGACAACGACATGCAGGAGGTTTGTACCTACTCACTAAATAGTGGGCAGTACGGATATGCAGGCCCCGTAGCATGGATGGCCACGCGATAAATTACAAGATAAGAGCGTCGTCTCGTTCTATCGACCGGTGTCAGCCAGGGAGGGATGCTCTATCTTGTCACTTATCGCGTGATAAAGGCCATCCATGCTACGAGGCCAGGTTTACTCTCTATCAAACCCAGTTTATTTAATCGTATGGCATATATTATTTTTGGACACGTGCAGGGTTGTGGTAGGTAGCTCCTGCGGACGCGAGTGACAGTTGTCCCCCCTTTGTCAAGTGAGTGTTAGAGGTCAACTCGACTGTTAGAGGTTCTTGAGCCGCCCGAAGGCCTCTATAACTCGGCTTAAATACTACTGTCATAGACAGCAACCGGGATCAACTGCTTAGCGTGCCTTCCAAAGCACGGAAGCGCTCATTTATATAGTAACCACTCAAACAGGCGGTCACCCACCCATCCAAAGACTGACCCCTGCCGTCTTTGCTTGACCTGCGTTATCGTTTCCGATACGCAGGCGCCGCCGGGCTATGAACGCTTCATCAAATCCAGTGTTTGACGAGAATACTTTGACGACTGGTTTGGTTTAGTGGGTATGCCATTGCTCACGAAGCTGACGGTTCGGGGTTCGAATTCAGGTCCGGGCAAATATTTGTGTGATGAGCATGAATAATTGTTTCTGCGTCCTGTGTCTTGGATATTTTCTTGTACTTTAAATATTTAAACTATTATTAAACTATTATTTATATCTTCGCCTTGTATCCATAACACCTGCCTCCTTGAGCTTAATAAGAAACTACTTCAAATTTAAGCATGTAATATTGTCCCATTTGTCCCCAAATATTTATTTATCCTATACTATTTATATATATATATATATTTGCAATCACGTTCTCGGAAACGGCTCTAACGATTTCGATGAAATTTGGAATGTAGGTGGTTAAGGAGGCGAGAAATCGATTTAGATAGGTCTCATGTCGGGGAAAATTCGTTTTCTCCATATTTTTTCCATTTGCATCCGAGCGGAGCTCGGTCGCCCAGGGACTTTATTTAATACTCGTAACGTAGACCGTGTCTCGCTCTTGTTCCCCCAGGCGTTTTATTAATGAGAACGAAATCAGCGAAGTTAAAACTATGAGAACTAAAGTTTCGATCAAAGAGAAAAATTATTCGCCACGAGCGATGTTTGACCCGCGACCTCTGGAATCCGTCCATTGCTCTTATCCAACTGAGCTACCGTGGGTCCCGCCAGTGGCAACGAATCTTTCAATCCCTTCACTCTTTTAATTAACCTTAAGGAGGCTCGTAGCGACATCTACCGTGAAGTTGTTACAAACTTCTGATACGGCACTAACGTCCCAAGTTACATTGAGAATCGTTAGTAACAATGCGCTACTCCATTTAACAGAATATTTATACACTAGCTGTTGCCCGCGACTTCGTCCGCGTAGAACATGTTATCGTCTAAATGTTTGTTTAAAGAATGAATTAAAAAAAAAACATTGAAATTAGTATTGTAGTATTTTAGTAAACAGTCTAAATCCGAAGTTACAAATCTCTTACCTTCAAAATGTCTTGCTCTCTATACAAACTTAGAACCTCTTTGAACCCTCATAGTATAAGTCTGAAACCGTAGTTACAAATTTCTTACTTTAAAAATGTCTTGCTTTCTACATAAACTTCGAACCCCCTTTTAACCTTCTTAGGCGATAAATAAAAAAAAACGCTGAAATAAGTTTTGTAGTCTTTCAGCAAACAGTCTATAACCGAAGTTACAAATCCCTTACATTAAAAATTACTTGCTCGCCATACAAACTTGGAATCCCCTTTAGACGTTCAATTTAAAAAAAAACCGGTCAAGTGCGAGTCGGACTCACGCACGAAGGGCTCCGTACCATTATCTATAAAAAACTATTTTACTATATGTTTTTAGTATTTGTTGTTATAGCGGCAACAGAAATACATCATCTGTGAAAATTTCAGCTGGAACTATCACGGTATCAGTGAGATACAGCCTGGTGACAGACAGACGGACGGACGGACGGACAGCGGAGTCTTAGTAATAGGGTCCCGTTTTACTCTTTAAGTACGAAACCCTAAAAAAGCTGAAATAAGTTTTGTAGTCTTTTAACAAACAGGCTAGGATCGAAGTTACAAATCTCATACTTTAACATTTTCTGACTGTCTATACCAACTTAGGGGATTAACGCTTTTCAAGGAAAAATTAAGAAGATTTTTTTTTGTTGTAATAAGCATTTTTTCTACAAACTATCAAGTATCTAAGCTCAATAAAAGTGCTTCCCATACAAATCTTGCACTCTTTTTAACCCCTTGTGGAATTTTCCAAAACGCTGAAAATACTTTATTTGTAAGCTTTCTACAAAGTTTTAAGCGTCTATCTCAAAAAAGAGTTTCCCTCATACAAACTTTGCAACCCTTAGTAACCCCCTCAGGGGTGGAATTTATCAACACGCTGAAAGTACTTTATTTATATTCTAATAAGTAAGCTATCTACAAAGTTTAAAGTCTCTTGCTAAAAAAAGAACGTTGCCTCCATACAAATGTTACACTCCCTTTTAACCCCCTTAGGGGTGGAATTTTCCAAAACACTGAAAGTTCTTTTTAGGGTTCCGTACTCAAAGAGTTAAATGGGACCCTATTACTAAGACTCCGCTGTCCGTCCGTCCGTCCGTCCGTCCGTCCGTCTGTCTGTCACCCGGCTGTATCTCACTAATACCGTGATAGTTCCAGTTGAAATTTTCACAGAAGACGTATTACTGTTGCCGCTATAACAACAAATGCTAAAAACAAAATAAAATAAATATTTTTATTGACACGGAACCCTTCGTGCGCGAGTCCAACTCGCACTTGTCCAGTTTTTTTGTATTTCAATAAGTAGGTAATCTTTCTCCAAATGTTTAACCTTGTATCTCAAAAAATAATTTCCCTCATACAAACTTTGCAACGATTTTAACAACTTTTAGGGGTGGAATTTTCCAAAACGCTAAAAGTGCTTTATTTTTATGCTAATAAGTAAGCTTTCTACAAAGTTTTAAGTCTCTAGGTAAAAAAACATGTTACCTCCATACAAATGTTGCACCCCCTTTTAACCCCCTTAAGGGTGGAGTTTTCTAAAATTGAATTTTTCAAAACACTGAAAGTACTTTAATAATATTCTTATAATGCTATTTACAAAGTTTTAAGTCTCTTGCTAAAATAAACGTTGCCTCCATACAAATGTTGCACTCCCTTTTAATCCCCTTAGGGGTGGAGTTTTCTAAAACACTGAAAGTTCTTTTTTGTATTTCAATAAGTAATCTTTCTACAAACGTTTAACCTTGTATCTCAAAAAAGAATTTCCTTCATACAAACTTTGCAATGATTTTGAACCCCCTTAGGGGTGATATTTTCCAAAACGCTGGAAGTACTTTATTTTTATTTTAATAAGTAAGCTTTCTACAAAGGTTTAGTTCTCTAGCTAGAAAAACATGTTTCCTCTATACAAATGTTGCATCCCCTTTTAACCCTCTTAAGGGTGGAATTTTCTAAAACGCTGAAAGTAGTTTTTTTGTATTTCAATAAGTAATATTTCTACAAACTTTTAAGCTTCTATCTCAAAAAAGCGTTTCCTCATACAAACTTTGCAACCCTATTTAACCCCTTAGGGGTGGAATTTTTCAAAACACTGAAAGTACTTTATTTTTATTCTAATGAGTAAGCTTTCTACAAAGGTTTAAGTCTCTAGCTAAAAAAACATGTTTCCTCCATACAAATGTTGCACCCCCTTTTAACCCCCTTAGGGATGGAATTTTCTAAAACGCTGAAAGTGGTTTTATTGTATTTTAATAAGTAATCTTTCTACAAACTTTTAAGCTTCTATCTCAAAAAAGAGTTTCCCCATACAAATTTTGCAACCCTTTTTAGCCCCCTTAGGGGTAGAGTTTTCCAAAACGCTGAAAGTACTTTATTTGTATTCTATAAAGTAATCTTTCCACAAAGTTTGAAGACTCCAGCTCAAAAAATAAAGTTTCCTCCATACAAACTTTGCACCCCTATTTAACCCCTTTAGGGGTGGAATTTCCAAAAATCCCTTCTTATCCGTCGCCTACGTTATAAAAGGTTGTATAGGTGTAAATTTCAAGTTTCTAGTTCCAGTAGTTTCGACTGTGCGTTGATGATCTGTCAGGAAGTCTTCTTTTATATATATAGATAAATAGATAGAAGATAATGAAACTCCCATTCAAATATCTCAAAAAATTATGAAGCTACATCCGTTTTAATGTCGCTTGTTAGAGTGAGAAAACGATGAGGGACTGTGACGTCAATATACTCGAGCGTCATAGTAAAAAACAATCGTTTCATATGAAGGTGCGTTTTGCGGAAAAGGGACAGAACATACCCCCTCTTAAAACTTTGGACTCTTATAACTTAATCATTACCTATATAACCTCTTGCTTTGTTTTTTTCTCCATTTGACTATATTTATTTTAAATTCTTTTTCGAGAAAATACATTATGATTATTTACCATATTTTCGATTCCTGAGCTATAACCACGAACTTCGGAATTCGAAAATATTCGGGTATCTCTATCTCTATCGCACTAACCATACTCGAGTGACAGGGATGCAAATATATGAACATTGAGTATCGGTTTTCGTGGTAGCGCCGCAGGTACTTTGGCTGAATGCGCCGAGCGCGTGCCATTGTCAGTCAAAAAAAACAAATTCGTGTTAATTATATTGTTCAAATTTGTTGATTTCATTTATTGAAATTACGACATAAAACGACATTTGCGCATATAAGTTCTCATATCAGAATCGAATATTTTTTTATGGTTTATATTTTAGCATTTGTCTCGTAAAGGTCTATCGTAGACGGGATTTAAATTATTAATAAGTGAAAGGCAAAGCAATTCCGCCATTTTGACGAAAATTTGACGGTTCTTATAGCTGACAGTTGGAGCAGCGTTTGATTTCAATAAAAATAAATGAAAAATTAAATGAAATCGTATATTTCGGAAAATTAATTAACTGTCGCAGTCGGATAAAAACTATCCTAAGTTGCAGCTAGAATAATAATGTACCTATATAAAATGTTTCATATTTTTCCGTTCATGGGATGCTGAGAACATTCGAACCGCGCAAAGCTTAGTTTCAAACTGGCTGATTCTTTTTTTAATTTAGAGATTTATTATAACTGGAGATGAGAACTAAAGCCGTGAACGCACTGGTCAGAACATCAAGTAGCCCAAGTTATACTGAAATCTCCGTCGCATCGCTAATCGCAACCAGTGCGGCTTGGGTCTAAGGGCTTATTTCATCATCATCATCATCATCATATCAGCCGAAAGACGTCCACTGCTGGACATAGGCCTCCCCCAAAGAGTGCCACAATGGCCGGTCCTGGGCCACCCGCATCCAGCGGACTCCCGCGACCTTTACCCGGACCCGGGTATGTCCTGGACCCGGGTATGTCCTTAAACTAAGGCCAAGACCACCGGGGGATGAGCAGCAGCATCCCTGGAGTTCGGTGGAAATACTGCGATCGCCAACCCGCATGCCAAGCGTGGTGATTATGGCATATACCCCTCAATGCAGGGCTTATTTACCTAAGGTTAATTGACAAATTTAACAAGCCATAAACGTTTGAATGTATCTTTTCAGGTGAAAACGATCGTGAACACGCTGGCGGCGGCAGCGGAAGCGGAAGCACAGGAGGCTGAGGCGCAAGAAGAGCAGCGCCGGCAGGCCGAAGCCGCGCCTGCGCAGGACGCGCCCGCGCTGCCGCCTCGCGCGCCGCGCACGCTGCTGCTGCCGCAAGAGATGCCGATGGAGGAGAGGCCGCATTGTAAGTCACTTTTCATTTTCAACCGACGAAAAAAACGGAAGAGGTTCTCAAGTATTTTTTATATGTATGACCACGCATAACTTTTTACGTAGTTCGATTTTGATAATTATTTTTTTATTGGAAAAGGTATAGGTACCCCAAAGTTGGTCCCATATAAATTTGGAAAAAAGCAACCTTAAGGGTATATAGCGACATGCCTGCTCGGCTCATATCGCGAGGCTTAAGTGCCGCATATGGACCGACACGGTAACGCGCGGACCCCGCCGTAACCAGTCGCTGCTCGAGTGTTACAGAGTACGCACATGACCTGTTAACCTGTTTTCATAATATATTGTATAACTAAACCGTAAAGAACAACCTTTTACTTACACCCCAGTAGCGAACTCTAAAGGTAGGAAAATAGGGAATGATTGATTTTTCGTCGGTTAAAACTTTGTTTTGAAAGTAAATTATAAATTTTATCACTATGTTCAGCTCACGAACACCTGCCCGAGTTACAGACGGGGAGGCCTAACCCCACCCTAGAGTCAAGGAATGGCGCTACGCTTGAGAAGCTCATTGGTTGTCATTTATAAGCCAATTGATAAAGTATTATTGGTATGCGATGTCTGATGGAGTAACTTAATCTAGTAGATATTATTTATATTGTGTCTGGCGTCTGGCTTAGTGACCATGAACGTATAATAAATATGATGTATAATATTTCTTACGTACCAACGCGGTAATTGAATCAGAGTAAAATCTAACCTAAGCATTGATGGTAAATTACTACGTATTTAGGCGCGTGCGTGGGCGTAGTTTTTATAGAGGTAGAAAATCAAATGGGGTGTCAAGTTGGCAACTATGGTTGTAAGTTTTAGTACTAATTGAAGAAACAATATATGTCTTAAACATATATGTTGAAAATGAGAACCGATTTATTGCGATAGGTACAATACAAACTGTATAATACAAATACTGATATTTATTTTTGATTTAATTCCAGACATGCAGCCACGCTCAGTGCGCAGTGTCGACGCCCTCTTGCCTGAGAAGAGCGAGAAGCGCGTGAAGCGTTGCGCTTGCAGCTGCGATTAAGCGCACGCGCCCGCTTACGCTTACGCGCCCGCTCCGCCTCGCCCCGTGCCCGAGGCCTTAGCGCCCATCCGTCCATCCCATCACCGTGACATTAACCCATTCGCGGCTATTCGTACAGATGTAAATACAATGTCTCAATTCCGAAAGTCGTTATCAATTCAAAGGTGGTTGGTTGTATATATACGAATTTTAATTATTGTTAAATAATTCATATGTATAATTCGTTTTCTTGTTCGTATTCATGTAATTGTGATTATCATGAGTGCACTATAGTATTAAATATCTTTATGTACCTACATTGTACAATTTAGGAGACGACCGTTTGGTATTGACCTGACCCTACTCGAATGTACCTACCATATTTAGGGGTACTAAGTACCATGATTGTATAGCTGGCATTCTAAGGTAGTGAAATATCATAAGTTGATGGTGCATTTCTCGATGATAAATCGCATTTAGTATTAAAACGATTGTCCGCGCGAAACCACAAACGGCTTTTAAATTATGATACTTAGTTTTAATCTCAAATAAAACTTACGTTCCATTGTGATCCTAAATTAAATTTTTATTTTATTCCAACCATTGTTTTATTTTTATAAGAAAACGTTTACCTTGTTTACATTCACTGCCAGGAACCCATCTAGCGGGCTACTTAGCGGGAAAACCGCATTTGCTACGAGCGTAGCGAGTAGCCATTCTTGGCAGTAAATGTGTTAATATAAATTCGACTGAAGTCAATTCAACCAAAACAGTTTATAAATGTTCGTTATAATTTATACCAAGATTATACCATATTGACGGCCTTAAATACCTATCTAAGTATCGAATATAGACCAAATCGATAGTAATTGTAAACAGTGTCCTGCAGTGCCAGTATTCTTTTTATAATAAAAATTCTGGTATTCTTTTTATACAAAAATTTCGGTATCTCATTTGGGTATTTCATATTTTTTTATTCTCAACGACTCATCAATATTTCACCGGTATTCATTACGTATATTTTTTGTATACTGAAAAAGTAAATCGAGGAAGGTTTTTTTTTATAAATATCAGAATTAAGGAGAGCATCTACCACAGATGTGCGAGGTAGCGGAGCGGTGTGCGAGGAAAAAAAATACCGATAGGAAGTCGCGTGGTCGAGGCTAGCAATGCTATTGGTGGATTTTCCTCGCACACCGCTCCCCTACCTCGTACAGTTCAACATTGGATTTAAAATTGCGTACTTTCCTAAAAAAAATATATATAGTCCGTCAGTTACATTATCAAAAAATATTGGCCAAGTATTTTTTATGTCAATAAAACAAAAAATAAAAAGATATAGCCCGTTAAAGTTCCGTCTGATGTCACATTACGGTACACTTTTTAGCATAATGTGACGTCACACGGAACTTTAACGGGCTATAATCTTCATCATGTTTTGTTTAATTGACAAAAAGATAAAGTGTCCAATATTTTTTGATAATCTGACGGACTAAATAGAATTATATTTTTTTACCCAGGAAAGTACCCAATTATTTTTGGCGTGTCATTAATGAACTCATTTTTAGGGTTCCGTAATCAATAAGGAACCGTTATAGTTTCGCCATGCCCGTCTGTCCTTACGTCCATCTGCGGCTTAGCTCAGTGACCCTTACTACTATAACCTGTTCCCAACCAAAGTGACGACTGAGGCCATAAAACCATAGGCTCGCGTTATCTCTTTTGCAAGACAATGCAATGTCATTGTCTTTCTTTATGGCCTCAGTCGTCACTTTGGTTGGGAACAGGTATAGTTTGCAGTTGACTTTGCCTGTTGTGTAATATGTAATATGATATTATTTTGTTTGTTATCCACCGTGAACTCACTCGACGGTTCTATCGGAAGACCAGCGCTGGCAGCAATGCCAGCATTATGCTGAGATAGAACCGTTTCGTGACAAACGCTGTGTGTTGTTTGTCTCGAATAAATGTTTCTTTCTTTCTTTCTTTCTTTATAATACCTAATATTGAAATCAGCGCAACTGTGTGTAATTCATTAATTATTAAAATTAAATAGGAAACAATAGGTACTTATATTTTGAATCAGCACAGACACAGATGTGTCCAATTAATTGCATAAAATAGGTATTTGCTCATTTGGCTCTAAGGTAACGAGTCAGACCATGCCATTGGTTACTGCAAAATACCTGTTTGTTGGACAGTTACCTACCTACGTAGGTATATAGGTTTGTTAACTTGTTAGGGGAAATTCCACTGATAACGTGTAATTAAATGAACCATGGCAGAAGTTATTAAGTTTATTAATTAAACAATTAGTATAACAATTATTTTACAAACACAATTCCCTAGTTATTTTATATACCTACAGTAAGTTTTTCCTGTACAGTTGACGTCAACGATATGTTTATACTTTTAGACCAGGCTCTCAAAGGAGTTTCGTTTGCAAAAATAGCGCACCGCAATCTGACTTCTGATATATCACTACATCTTCCGCTTCCCGCTGTCTGTCTGTCTGTCTGTCCCTATGTATGCGTAGATCTTTAAAACTACGCAACGGATTTTGATGCGGTTTTTTTTAATAGATAGAGTGATTCAAGAGGAAGGTTTATATGTATAATACAAACCATACATTCATGTATTATAGACATAAACCCGTGCGAAGCAGGGGCGGGTCGCTAGTGTAGTATAAAACAAAGTCACTTTCAGCTGTCTGTCCCTATGTTTGCTTAGATCTTTTAAACTGCGCAACGGATTTTGATGCGGTTTTTTTATATAGATAGAGTGAATTCAAGAGGAAGGTATAATACATACCCGTGCAAAGCCGGGGCGGGTCGCTAGTAATTAATAAAACCACCAAAACCGTCAAAACTGGTGGGCAATATAAATTTATTGGATGTCTGGGATCCATACAATATATATAGTCAGATTGCGGTGCACTATTTTTGCAAACGAAACTCCACTGAGAGCCTGCACTTTTTGGCACTCATTTTCATTAATAAGAACAAAGGATAATGCACACCAGAACGATAGTCGTTAGTATCACCGTTCACTTTGTAATATAAATGCAACTATTCAACTACAAAAATACCCGCAATCCACATCTATTTACAACACAAAATAATTTTAAATATTTAAGGACCTAATTTACTAGATATAAATATTAAACTTAACATAGTTTACTCATATTTACATATATAATTATTGACTATATCACATTTTGAACACCACCTAAGTATTCACTTGAGATCAACGTCAAACATTATTTGCGATTCGTATTTGATGGAGTACCTCTCGACACCAGACTGCACTTCTCTGTTTATACCACCAACGCTATAGTTAGAAATGGCGTCACAATGTTTTATGCGATGTTTAAAGTTGCTCGATATGAGTACTATGTACGAACATAGGACAAGACAATTTAATACGAATCCTATTATATACTTGATCATTAAAAGTAAAGGGCATCTCCATAATCTAGAAACATCTGCTGTTATCGTATACATATTGATAGTTAAGCAAAGCATGAAGGTAATGATCGTCAATATATGTATAATACAAACCATACATTCATGTATTATAGACATAAACCCGTGCGAAGCAGGGGCGGGTCGCTAGTGTAGTATAAAACAAAGTCACTTTCAGCTGTCTGTCCCTATGTTTGCTTAGATCTTTTAAACTGCGCAACGGATTTTGATGCGGTTTTTTTATATAGATAGAGTGAATTCAAGAGGAAGGTATAATACATACCCGTGCAAAGCCGGGGCGGGTCGCTAGTAATTAATAAAACCACCAAAACCGTCAAAACTGGTGGGCAATATAAATTTATTGGATGTCTGGGATCCATACAATATATATAGTCAGATTGCGGTGCACTATTTTTGCAAACGAAACTCCACTGAGAGCCTGCACTTTTTGGCACTCATTTTCATTAATAAGAACAAAGGATAATGCACACCAGAACGATAGTCGTTAGTATCACCGTTCACTTTGTAATATAAATGCAACTATTCAACTACAAAAATACCCGCAATCCACATCTATTTACAACACAAAATAATTTTAAATATTTAAGGACCTAATTTACTAGATATAAATATTAAACTTAACATAGTTTACTCATATTTACATATATAATTATTGACTATATCACATTTTGAACACCACCTAAGTATTCACTTGAGATCAACGTCAAACATTATTTGCGATTCGTATTTGATGGAGTACCTCTCGACACCAGACTGCACTTCTCTGTTTATACCACCAACGCTATAGTTAGAAATGGCGTCACAATGTTTTATGCGATGTTTAAAGTTGCTCGATATGAGTACTATGTACGAACATAGGACAAGACAATTTAATACGAATCCTATTATATACTTGATCATTAAAAGTAAAGGGCATCTCCATAATCTAGAAACATCTGCTGTTATCGTATACATATTGATAGTTAAGCAAAGCATGAAGGTAATGATCGTCAAACTTCGTGCAAATTTTCGAAATTTATCTTTTAAGATCGCGCGTAAAATACAAATGTAGAGAAAAGTCCCTAAAATAGTAAAAGTCCATTTAAATAAAGTACAAAATATTAAATCCACTATAAAGTTGTCAAAAACATCATAAAAAATGAATGCTACCCAAGTGGCAGTTAGAGGCACAGGAAACAGCCACGCAAATAGTGATACTTTATAGAAACAGTTTCTGCTGATTTTTACAAATATTACTATCAACGAATCGTACATGTGTTTGATGAGAAAGAAGACAAGAAATATCGTAACGAAATTAAAATACGTTATAAGACTAAGATACACCCAACACGGTTGCTTTTGACTGTCCAAAACATTCGGTTTCTTCTCCAGAAAGATGGCGTAGCTCATAATGCGTTGTAAAAGTCGCGCCAAGCTAATTTGTGTCAACATCAGATTCCTGTAGTTTTTTCTCCATTGCTTCAGTTTTACAATTGCTACGAGCGTCAACAGCACTTCCCCAATCATCATTATTATTGCCACTATGTTTAACACTTCAAAAGTTAGTTGTAAGTTTAGTTCTTCAGAAGATGCTAATATTGTACTATTATCAACACTTTCTGTTAATGTTCCATTATCTCCTGGGTCAAATCCTTCTGAGGTTGGAGTCGAAAGAATTGTGATGGAATCATCTGGCAAGTTTGTTGTTACACTGTAGTCTTCAGTTGTACTGTTCATTGTGGTATCCAGACTTGCTACTGGTGCTTATCTTAAAACATAACTGTTTACACTTGACACGGCTATCTAATTAAATATTTCACGGACGCGACTTTCGTATTCAGCCTTTAAGTTACAACTGTTGCTGCTTTAATTCCAGACGGCTTGACTGTGGTTTAACAGGAAATTTATACATTAATGAAAATAATGAACGTCATTTACCTACTAGATATTATTAGTCATATTTATTATGACTTGTTCTCATTACTTTTCGACTTAAGAGTGCGAATTAAACTCTTTAATAAATTTTTAATTAATGTCCATTCTACAACTGTTGGTTCACGTTGTGTCTGCCTAGTGGTATTTAATAGAGATTTATAAATGTGATCAGCACTTTTTCAGTAATTTATTTATTGAACACATGACATTACAGTTAAAAAAAAACCAATGCGTCACGAAACTTGGGCTAAACAATTCCACTTTGATGACATTTAGTTTTAACATGTTATATGATTGGTACTGTTGAGCACCTCGCATCTATCGTTCTACAGATCCTCAAGTTCTACAGATTCACTACACACAGCCGCCCATCGCCACGCAAACAAATCGCACTCCGGTGTTGATGCCAGGAGCGCATTGAGCTGCGAGAGCTCGCGGAGCAGCGGCGAGTTCTTGCGCGACACGGTGTGCGCTGGCGGCACTGCCAACAGGTCGCGTCGTAGTGGTCTGAGGGCTATCTTCGGGACATGCGGGACAGATAGTCGTACGAGACGCTCCACTAGTTTGGGACAGTCCGACTCAGCACGGAAGGCACGACATGCTGTGATCATTAAATGATAATTACACCTGACCTCCAGGAAGTTGTACCCGAGAGAACCTAGAAGAAATTTAGCACGGTACAGATCCGTAAATTTTTAGGGTTCCGTAGCCAAATGGCAAAAAACGGAACCCTTATAGATTCGTCATGTCCGTCTGTATGTCCGTCCGTATGTCACAGCCATCACAACCATAAGAGCTATATTGTTGAAACTTGGTATGTAGATGTATTTTGTGAACCGCATTAAGATTTTTACACAAAAATTGAAAAAAAACATTAAGTTTTAGGGGTCCCCATACACAAAACTGAAACTCAAAAAAAATTTTTTATCAAACCTATACGTGTGGGGTATTATTTGATAGGTCTTCAAAAATGGTATTTAAATGATTCTTCATTTTTCATGATTGAGCGGGATGCGTGGAAGCGGGGCGAAAATACTGAAATCGTGTCTAGATTATGGATTCCAACATTATCAAAATCAGACAACTTGCTAGTATTAACTCCCTTCTAATGAAGTGTACCTAAACAAATTGTTTCTTTGTTTGTTAAACGACTTCAAAAAAGGAGGAGGTTATATGTTCCGGATATCCGGATCTTTCAGCTAATACGGATCCACAAGGTTTTTTTGGTATAAAGTAGGAATTGTAAGGTTAAACTAGGAAACAACGGCTATACCACGGTATACCTGAATTTTTTTAAATAGGTACGCATTCCCGAGGTCATAAAGGGTTTCAAACTTTTCTTTTTCAACTTTTTACTTACAACTACAAACTAACTGGCAAAGTGAGAGTTTCTTTACTGAAAGCTGTCACTTGAATAACTACAACAAGGGTAATCAACGTTACGTTCCGAACGCGCGCTAGGACAATCCAACTGTCATTTTTCCATATAAAATTTGACATTTAGATCTTCCCTACGTGCGCATAAAGCGTCACGTGATGAACCAGCAGGTCGAGTTAACTCCGTATCTGGTGCTCGTACATACATTTCAGTGAGCTCTAGGTACGGAGTTAATTCAATAGGGTTGTATTGTAACTAGGTATCAAGCCTAGGAGGAGAAATTGACAATGTGAGCGGGACGAGGGATAAGGTGTTTATCTAGCAGTGGATGAGGGGACATTCATTTAGGCAAGACTGTATAATATGGCAAAAGCGGTGAACGGGCCATGAATATAGCGTACCATGCTTATTATATTACATGATCATATTATTATAAGTCAAGAACATCATACTAAAAATTTTAAAAAATATTACAATTATAAAACGTAGGTATTGTTGCTGCATTTACTTTTTACTTCCTGTGTCAAATATACTTCTTAAATATTTCTGTTGTAAACTCTATGGTGCGCGGCACTGACGTGCATTTAAATCTTGATATATCGAATATTCTTTGTAATTGATATATGTCACTCTAAAATAAATTGTGGTTCAGGAAGTTGGTTTTGTGGTCTCCAAGTGCTAAATTCTCCGCATTCTTCTCATCTGGCGACCGTTAAATAATGAAAAGTTTACGCAAAGAAAGAAGCATCGCTCGGAGGCTTTTTACTAAAGCCAAGAATGATTTTGAAGCCAATTTAGAGTCTATTGACGAAATCACAGCTGCCTTCGCCAAACTACAACTACGTGCTGAGACATTGTTTAACGTCGATGAACGTTTAAAAAAGCAGTGGCTGAACACGGAAGATATTTCTGAAGATGAGTTTTACGAAGATTGTTTGACAAGCGATAATTGTCAATCCGACTGGGAACGTATGAAAGTTCACTACGATAATGTTTCTCGGAACGACGAACGCATAAGAAGGTCAATTAAATCTAACGGCAGTGATGTGTCAAATAACACCGTGAAGAGTGTGAAGTCTCAATATGGTTGCGAGAAGTCGACATGCAGCTCGGCATGTCAATCGAGACGGTTCCGGCTACCTAAGTTTGATTTGAGAAAATTCGACGGAAATCCGAAGAATTGGATTGGATTTTGGTGTCAATTTCAAAAGATCAACAGCGACGGAGATAAGTTCCAGTACCTGTACCAGTGCACAGTTCCTGATTCTCCGGCAAGAGAACTCGTCGAAAGCTTTCCTCCTTCGGGAGCTAACTACAATAAGGCTATCGAACAGTTGAAGTCCAGGTTTGCTCGCGATGACATGTTGATCGACATCTACGTACGTGAGCTCCTTAATCTTGTATTAGCGCAAGCAAAAGGTAATACCTCCTATAAATTAGGTCACTTATATGATAAATTAAATACGCAATTACTAGCACTTCAGAGCTTAGGTGTCACTATAGATAAATACGCCGCTTTACTTTTTCCTTTAGTTGAGTCCGCCTTGCCCGAATCTGTTTTACGAGCGTGGGAGAGGTTTCAAGTGCACGAGGAGAAGAGCGACGATCGTCTAAACCGGCTTATGCAATTCCTGAAACGCGAAGCGGAGTCGGAGGAGCGCATCCAGCTCACCCGCAGCGGAATAGCATCGGGTGACAGTCTGCCTCATGTTCCTCAACCCACCGCATCATGCTTGGTGTCAACGGAAGACGCAGGTAAGAAGAATTGTTGTGTTTGGTGTGAAAAGGCATCGCATAATAGCTTCGAGTGCTACAAAGCCAACAAGATGTCATACGAAGCTAGGAGGGAAACGCTAAATCAAAAGAGAGCTTGTTTTATTTGTTTGAAAGTCGGACATAATTCCAAAAAGTGTAAGAATTTTACAAAATGCCTTTTCTGTTCCAAACGTCATTCAATATTGATGTGCCCTGACATTAAAACGTCGATTCAAAATGAGAACGTCAAAACTTGCAAAGCTGGAACGTCAACTTCAAATAATAATGTAGCCCAAAATAAGGCTAGTACCACACTGTTGCAAACGTTTATGGTAAATATTATAAGCGATAAGAAATGCATCAAGGTACGTGCTTTTGTTGATTCAGGTGCTCAAAAGTCTTATGTACGTCGCGATATAATACAGGATTTGGATCTGAAGCCGGTCAGTAATGAAATCATGTCACATTGTCTCTTCGGCGGGATTGAAACTAAGAAACAGCTGTTTCATTGCTATGAATTCAATGTCGCGAGCCTAGACAACCAGTTTCAATACAAGATGACCGCGCTTGACCAATCCACGATCTGCGGGTATATTCCTCGATTGAGCATGAACCATGAGTTGATCCAAGAATTGAAGAAACATAACATCACGTTGAGTGACGTCGGCGAGGAGGATGTGCCCAACATCGGGTTGCTAATCGGCGCAGACTACGCTGGAGCCTTGCTGACTGATAGTTTCATACGTCTGGACAATAACCTCGTGGCCATGAAAAATAAATTTGGATGGACACTTCAAGGACCCATAATGAACGCATGCAGTGTAATAACAAATGTTGTATCAGCTAATTTGCAATTATCGGAGCTCTGGGACTTAGAAACCCTCGGAATACGGGACCCAGCTGAAGTTGCAAATAAGGTGAAGTCAGACGCTATCATAATGGACCAGTTTAGAGACTCCATCAAAATCAACAACGAAGGACGATACGAGGTAGAATTACCGTGGAAACCTAATCATGGAGAACTTCTTGACAACAAACAGTTGGTTGAAAGAAGATTGATGTCAACTACACAAAGACACTGAAGCTGAACGAGTTTGATAACTATGGCCAAGTCTTTGAAGATTGGTTGAAGGAGGGCATAATTGAAGAAGTCACTGATTCAGCGAGGCCTAAACACCACCTTTCACACCACGCGGTCATCAAAAACTCCAGCCTGACAACAAGGGTTCGCCCGGTATTTGACGCTTCTGCGCGAGATCGTAATGGGAATTCTCTCAACTCGTTCCTAGAAAAGGGTATAAATTGTCTTGAACTGATCCCGAAACTGCTTATCAAATTTAGGAAGCATGCGATTGGGATAACGTCCGACATTAAGAAAGCCTTTCTTCAGATATCACTGAAAGATGAAGACAGACAATATTTGTCATTTCTGTGGTGGAAAAATAACGAAAGAAAAGAGTTAATAATGTACCGCCATTGTCGTGTAGTATTTGGCCATAACCTGTAGTCCGTTTCTTTTGGGTGCTTCTATAAATTACCACTTGGAGAAGTACACCGAAGATTACAAGGACACGGCCAAACATCTTAAGAACTCGTTCTATGTTGACAACTGCGTCACCAGCCTAGAAAGTGAGCAAGACGCGCAAATGTTCATAGAAGAGGCGAAGAAGATAATGTTGGAGGCGAAATTTGACTTGCGAGGTTGGGTCACAACTCCTATGACTAATAAAGAGATGACGTCAGAGGCAGATAGAATGTCTGTACTTGGTCTAATATGGGATGTCAGGAGTGATCGATTATATTGCAACGTCAACTTTGTACATGACATCGTTTCAAAGGAAAACATTACGAAGAGAAGTTTACTTTCCATAACTCAGAAAGTTTTTGACCCGATTGGCTTAGCGTGCCCAGTGACACTTGTGCCCAAGCTGATTATTCAGAAAACATGGAATTTAAAGCTGAGTTGGGATGCAGAGCTGCCTTACATCTTACAAAAGGAATTTACTGAATGGTCTAGGCATATTCATTTGCTTGACGAGTGCCGTATTCCACGACGACTCACCTCTGAGGCAATAAATGAATGTAAGAACAGTCTTCATGTCTTCAGTGACGCGAGCAAGGTGTCATTTGCAACAGCTATCTTCCTGCGAAGTGAACAGCAAGGAAGAGTTACTGTACAACTGGTTCAAGCGAAGTCACGAGTCGCGCCGATCCGTGAAGTCAGCATACCTCGTTTGGAATTGATGGGATCACTAATTGCAACACGCTTGTATGTCCAAGTCAAGGAAGCGATGGAACTGCCTGACTGCCGAGTCTACTTCTGCACTGACGCAAGTGTAGCTTTCACATGGATTACTACTGAGGGAGGCTGGAACATCTTTGTCAAGAACAGAGTCAAGGAGATACGACAGCACACTAGCATAGAAGATTGGCACCACTTGCCAGGCACGATGAATCCTGCCGACTTACCCATCCAGGGGCTGCAATGCCAAACACCTGTTAAGGAGTAAATGGTGGGAGGGTCCGGCTTGGTTAAAAGCTAAAGAAAGTGAATGGCCAACGTCTCAGCTTAATGTTGATGAACAAGAAGTCAACAAGGAAATGAAGAAATGTGTACTTGCTAATAGTACCACTGCAGATGAAAGTACGTTTCTGTCCACACTGACTTACTTTTCTAAGTATACTAAGATGGTAAGAATGGTAGGGTGGATGTTAAGATTTACGTTCAACTGCAAGAATCCAAATTATAAAAGGAAAGGAGAACTGACTTGTGAAGAGTTTCAAGGCGCAGAGAAGATACTTTTAAGGATGGTGCAGACCGAAATGATGGCAGATGGCATTAGAAAGACAAAGAACCTGCAAACATTCCAAGACGATGAAGGCTTATTAAGAGTCCGTACAAAACTTGTACTGAGTGATGAGCCCGCCGACTTCATCTGTCCTTTATTTTTACCTGGGAAGCATCTTATAATTAAAAGACTAGTCGCTTCGAAACACCAGATTTTGCATCACGTGGGCCCTGGTACCCTAATGACAGTACTCAGAGAGAACTATTGGATTACGGGCATAAGAAGACTCGTCAGTTCTACCGTTTCAAAATGCATACCCTGCAAGCGGCAATCTGTAAGGCCTGCTTACACACCATTAGCCCCTTTGCCTCTCGATAGAGTTAAACCAGCTGCCGGATTTGAGGTGACAGGTATTGATCTAGCCGGTCCTCTCGTTCTGCGGTCAGGAGGGAAGGTGTGGATAATTTTATTTACGTGTGCAGTATACCGAGCCGTACACCTGGAACTAACTAAATCGCTGTCAACAGAAGCTTTCCTCATGGCGTTACGACGGTTTATGGCAAGACGTGGAAGAGTTGACACAATTTACACGGATAATGGTACGAATTTCCACGGAGCTGACAACCAGCTAAGGTCATTAAATTGGGAAGAGATAGCAGCTTATTCCAGCGTGCGAAGTATAAAATGGAGATTCAATCCCCCTGCTGCACCATGGTGGGGAGGTTGGTGGGAGCGTTTAATCCGGTCCCTAAAGGAACTTCTGCGACGCAACTTGGGGCAGAGAACAGTAAGCTTTGAAGAGCTGTCAACCATACTCTGCGATTGCGAAGCATTGATGAACTCGCGACCCTTAACGTATATCGCGGACGATCCAGATAACTTGAAGCCTCTTACGCCGGCCTGCTTCATTCAAGGACTTCCTGCCAGCGAGACTCCAGATTTAGACCAGCTAGATCATGATTCGTTGAATAGGCGTCTTAGGTATTTGCATAAGCTGAGGGCAGATTTACGGGAGCGGTTTAGAAATGAGTACCTGAGCATGCTCATACAGAAGGGTAAGGAGAGGGACTCTAATTTAAAGGTAGGCGATGTCGTTTTAGTAGAAACAAATGATAAGCGTATAAAGTGGCCTTTAGGAGTTATCCTCGATGTGTATACCGGAAAAGACGGAAATGCTAGAGTAGCGAAAATACGCACAACCGACGGCGAGTACACCCGAGCTTTCCAACGTCTATATCCGCTGGAACTACAACCTAGCGAAGTTCTATAAATAAAGAGATGAAGAGTTTGGGTCTTCGCCCAAAGGTGCGCGGCACTGACGTGCATTTAAATCTTGATATATCGAATATTCTTTGTAATTGATATATGTCACTCTAAAATAAATTGTGGTTCAGGAAGTTGGTTTTTTGGTCTCCAAGTGCTAAATTCTCCGCATTCTTCTCAATTTCTTAATGCTTTCGCCCGTGTTCATAAATGTTACTGTAATAATTGGATGCGCTGCTGGTCCTGGGTGGTTGGATATCCGGTAATTCATTAATACTCTGATGTTTTATAATATTATTTATTTTATATATACCACCTACATGTACACATGACAGTTATTCAAGACCAAGAGAACAGGGGAAAAATAAGAGGCAGCGTTTAGTTACCACAGCTCTTCCCCGGCATATAGAAATTTGCTTATCTACTAAGAAGTAACTTAATTAATATTTGTACCGTAATACAGATATGATATTAGTAATACAATTGTATTTTAATATTTGTAGTACTATTTTCTAATGGGCAACATTTGATTAGCATGCCGCTTAATTGTTCTTCCCTCTACAATTACCATATATGTGACCCCAGGTGTCAGATAGTCCTTGATCTCCCCTTCAATCCACTTTATTTTTTTATCTCTGTAATCTCTGACCATGACCTTCATCCCTGGTTCAAAAGATACATTTCGACTTCCCTTACTGAATTCTACAAGCTTCTCATTATTAATTTGTAACCTTGAACTTATAGGCTGTGGTCTAAGTAAAGAAAATCTTGTCCTCAATTCTCGTTGGTACATTAACTTTGAGGGGCTGACACCAGTTGTCCTATTTACACTTGTACGATAATCACACAAAAATAAATTTACGGCATTTTCTAGCGGTTTGCCACTAGCCATTATTTTTTTTACATGACTTTTAAAAGTCTGAACAAAGCGTTCGGCTGCCCCATTTGTAGCTGGATAATACGGTGGAGTATAGCTTACTTTGATATTCTTGCTGTTACAATAGTTTTTAAAATCGGCACTTGTCCACGTTCTTCCATTATCCACCACCAAATGGAGCGGGTACCCATACCGGGCATACAATGACTCGAAAATCTTAAGAGTGCTAGTGGCCGTTATATTTGTCATAGCGTAGGCCTCTGGCCACTTTGAGTAGCTGTCTACCACCACTAAAAACATTTTTCCACAGAAAGGTCCAAGGAAATCCGCATGTAAGCGCTCCCACACCGACTGCGCTGAGGGCCAAGGTGTCAGCGGCACTTTTTCTAGGGCCTTTCTGTTTTCTAAACAAATTGTACACGCATTTGTTATATCGGTTATATCCTTATCTATTGTTGTCCACCAGAAATATGATCTAGCAATTTGTTTCATTCTATTTATTCCAAAATGGCTAGCGTGTAACTCATTCATTACTAGCTTGTGAAGGCTTGTCGGTATTATTACCCGTGTTCCCCATAACAGACAACCCTGATCAATACTCAATTCATTTTTCCTGTCATAATAGTGTTTTAATTCTTGATCTAAAATTTCCTTATCAGGCCATCCGTCAGTACAATATCTCATTACCGTGGACAAAGTTGTGCATTTTTTTGTTTCGATTTCAATAGTTTTCCAGTTAACGTTCTCAAAATTTGACAATGACATGAAATTCAGCACACTTAACTCACTACTATCCAACAATGGATGACTGAAATGGCTGTTATCTGATATAGGATTCCGTGACAGAAAATCTGCAGGGTTCCTATCAGTTTTTATATGGTTAATGGTGTAGGTGAAAGCTGACAAAAATATAGCCCAGTGTTGTAACCTTTTGCAAGCCATTTTTGGGATACCCTTTTTTGGGCCAAGTATACTTACTAAAGCCGCATTGTCTGTTTGCAAATCGAATGTTCGTCCAAACAAATATTCGTAAAATTTTGTTACCCCAAAAATGATTGCATAAGCCTCTTTCTCAATTGTTGGATATTTTATTTGAGCATCATTTAACTTTTTGCTCGCATAGGCTACTGGTTTCACTACACCACTTTCTGTCCTCACTGAAAGTACAGCGGCTACACCATAGTCGGAAGCATCACAGCTTAATATTACAGGTAACTCGTTGCTGTAATGAGATAAGGTGACTGTTTTTGTTAAAGCTTCTTTAATTTTTACAAAAGATTTGTCACAATCCTGAGTCCAGCAAAACTTGTCGTTCTTTAAACAATCATACAAAGGTTGCAAGATTGTGGCTATATCTTTTAGGAACCTATTATAATAATTTACTTTCCCCAAAAAGGAACGCAACATTTTTATGTTTTCTGGCCGGGGTGTCATCAATAAGGGCTCAATATGTTGTAACTACGCTAATGCCTTCACTTGATACCTTATATCCGAATACAGTAAGCTGTTGTTCAAAGAATTTACATTTTGATATATTCAATTTCAGCTCTGCCTCGGTGAGTCGCTGCAATACTGATTTTAGTCTTATATAAGCTTCCTCTATTGTTTTTCCTGCAATAAAAACATTGTCAATATAAACTTTGACGCCCTCCAGACCCGACAGAAGTTGGACAATCAGTCTCTGAAAAGAGCCAGGCCCTGTACTGACTCCGAAAGGTAAATATAAGTATTTGTATATACCCTTTTCTGTTACTATCGTAGTTAAATTTTGTGATTCTATGTCTAGGGGTGCCTGTAGGTATGCCTCTTTTAAATCCAACTCACAAAAATATTTATTGCCTTCAAAATTTGACAATATGTCATTTATTGTTGGGAGTGGAAAATGGTCAATTTCTAGGTTGGGGTTTAAAGTTACTTTGTAGTCCCCGCAGAGTCGTACTGAGCCATCACTTTTCAACACAGGGACCACCGGTGTGCCCCATTCACTAAACTCTACAGGAGCAATACGGCCATTTTCAAGTAGCCTATTTATTTCAGATTCTACCTTCGATTTTAATGCAAATGGTACATTTCTTGCCGGTAAGAATTTTGGTTTTGCATTTGGTTTCAGTTTTAAAGTTATATTTGACTTTTTAAAATTACCCCAGCCAGGCTCAAATACAATAGGGAAATCTTTTCTTATTTGTTCTACATATTCCTGTTTTTGATGGACATTGGTACACACATTCACATTTTGTTTCAAATTTAATGGCCATAATTTTAATTGCATTAACCAGTCCTTTCCAATCACTCTTGGTAACCCATCTTGTACCACCACTAATGTCAAATTATCATATTGTGTTTTATTATACACTACCTTCAGGTCCTTTAGTACCCCAATTGGTTTTGAAATGGATTGGTTAAAATTTATCATAGTTATTTTAGAGTGTACAAGGTCTATATGCGAGAAAAACCGCTGTCTGTCATTTTCGTTTAGGGTTGTAATGTCTGAGCCCGTGTCCACCTCAAAATCAAATGGTATTCCCTCTATATGTAATTTCAAAAACATGGATGGGACCTTCGTGAATAAATTACAGTTACATTCCAAATTAAGTACCTGATACATATCATGCTGCTCGTAATTTACACAAGTTTTATCCTCTTCAAGGTCCTTCATATCCGGGGAGCAGGTCACTGTTTTAACATTAGCCTTCTTCATGGGACAAACCCTGAATATATGTCCTTTCTTGCCACATTCAGAACAGTATTTGTATCGCAAAGTGCACTGGTCACGCATATGTCCCATTCTCCTACAACAGAAACACTTAACTTGCGATTGTTGATCCTTCCTTTGAAACTGTGGGCCATTCTTCCTGCGATCAGTGGCCACTTTAAAAACCTCGACCGGTCTAGCAGACAATTTAAACGCCATCTCAGCTGTTTCTGCCGTCACTGCCAGCTTAGTTAGAGGAGCATCTGCTATTTTTAATATTTCATATCTTATTGTCTCGTTGTAGACTCCATTCAATAACCGTTCCTTTAAGCATTCGTCCAATTCTTTGAAATCACAATCTTTCGCCAATTATCGCAAAGCTAACAGATAATCTTTTATGGTCTCGTGTTCCTCCTGCTTCCGGTCCATAAACTTAGCTCGGTAAACTGCTAAATTTGTTTTAGGATGATAATAATCTTGCAGTTTATGACATAGGTCCTGGTATGTACATTTTAGAGGAGAAACCGGTGAACATAACCCGGCTAAATTTTCATATACCTGGGCACTTAGTTTTGTTAACAGCAATGGCACTTTTTTTGTGTCGGGGATGTCGTGCAATAATACGTAACAGTTTAATTGCTCTTCGTACGTACGCCAATTGCTACCACTAAAGTTCTCCAAGCTAGATAGCGAAATGCCCTGTTGGTTGACCGCCATTTTCACGTTTGTAGGGTTTATAGCCTTTACGTACTCCCGCAATACTATTCGCAATTCTTCTATATTTGGGGCAGTACTCGTTTCTATATCTAATTCTTGCACCAGTTGCACTAATTTTTCTTTAGTTAAATCTTGGATCCAAGATGTTTTTCCACTGAAAATCTTCGTTTTATATTCTTCCATTGCATATTTTTAATTGATTGACCCTGTTTTACCGACACCTGCCTAGCTAGCACACTAGGTTTTATGTCGGCGAAAATGTACTGAAACGTCACGTAAAACCCGACATAAAGCCTAGTGTGCTAGCCCCCCTGTCAGCATGACGTAAATATTTGCGTTTCGTTGTTGCGCGCGAAGCTCCGCAGACGTGTGCTGCTTTACCGACCGATTCGCTATCGCGACGATTCTGCTCCGGCGATAACCTCCAAAAGAACGATGTTTCAATACATACGTTATCCGCGTAGGTTTGTAACCTTCTCGTCGCCAGTGTAATAATTGGATGCGCTGCTGGTCCTGGGTGGTTGGATATCCGGTAATTCATTAATACTCGGATGTTTTATAATATTATTTATTTTATATATACCACCTACATGTACACATGACAGTTATTCAAGACCGAACAGGGGAAAAATAAGAGGCAGCGTTTAGTTACCACAGTTACGTTTTAGTAGATAGCTATAATAGTACTTATAGGTAATATTGGATTTATATAATTACTTTGAATCTCTGCCTACGGTGAATTAGTACATTTAACGAACGCCAACTTTCGCCATCAAATTGCGGTAATTTTACTAGTATGTAGTATTGTAGGTTTAATTAGTTTTTGTGACTAATAAATTAAAAACCAAAATAATCTGGTCTGGGATGATAAAGTGGCGAATAAAGACAGAGATTGAGTAATCGAATCGGTTTTCAGCGTGGACTCGGTAAAAACATCATTTTGTAGCCGTATTTTCGATTTTCATTGTTGTATTTTAAGGATCCGTAATATCCGAAAAATCCGGAACCAAGAGCCTGTCAGATCCGGATCCGAAATTTGGCGGATATCCGGATATTTCGGTTATCCGGATATCCGGATTGCAAACCCTAGCTTCCGTACCTCGAAAGGAAAAAACGGAACCCTTATAGGATCACTTTGTTTTCCGTCCGTCCGTCCATCCGTCTGTCAATACCCTTTTTCTCAGGAACGCGTGGAGGTTTCAAGCTTACATACATATCAAATGCTCAGGTTTACTGTCCCTTAGAGCTGTGAAAAAATTAAACTTCTAAACCAACGCAATCAAAAGATACAGCCGTTTATGCCGCAGATTTCTTTGTCAATTGTGGACCAATTTTCAAAATTCTTTTTTTATTCGAAAGAGTATGCGCTCCTGAGGTGGTTATATTGCCACTAAATCAGGATCTGATGGTGGGATCCCAGGGAAATTAAGGGCAACCCTCCAATTTTATAGGCATACGTGATTTCGGTATTTTCTATTATAAACGTATCGTCGTCTCGTGTATTTACCCTCGGAAATCGCAATTTTGGTGTGATGAAGAACACAGATGACTTGTGGAACTCCTCAAGGATGTAAAGTACCTACGTAAAAGATTGATTTACTGACATGATTCTTTTGAAGTAGTAACTAATGAAGTGTAAATTCTGAGATCCTTGAGAAATCGACGGAACTCCTCAAATATTATCAGTCCACATATAACGACTTCGGTTTTATCTGTAATAATCTATGCATTTACTCTCGTAAAGCAGTTCATGTGGTAAATTGGAAACGAAATGTGGAAATTTTCATTTACCTATGTGGCTTGGCGAAATACTGAATTGAAGTCAGTTTAAACTTTGTTTTTAGAGTAATTATTTGTTTATTAGTGATGAAGGATCCTTAACTTTTTTTTTATACCATGACATGGCAAACAGTATTACGTCCTGTCTGATCGTGAGTACCGTTATTGATAGTTACTTCGAGGAACAGAATTATCTTGATTAATGTTTCTTTTTGTGTAGGACTCTACTTTCCAATCTCGGAATATCTACTACATCGTAATAAACGAAAAACCTTATTTCTTGGTTTATTGCTAATTGAATTAATTACGCATTGGAATATTTAATGACTGAGAATGTACGCAGTTTACACTGTTGAGTTAATGATCCTGCGTAAATGATGTCATTGTGTTCAAAGAATTTGTTTACAAACACGTCAGAGCTGAATTGGCTATGGCTTATACTTCCCATGTAAGGTATACATTTTGGACAACTTGCATTACGTAGGGCAATGGACAGGTATTTATTTTTCAAAGGGTGCAAAAGGACCCTATTCCTACTAGTACATAGGTTTACCCCGTCCTACTTAGGTCTGTCCAATTCCAATTTTTATTGTTGTATCTTTTTGATTGATCGAAGCGGGAATGGATTGATACAAAATTTCGCAGTATACATTAGTGCGGCGGGCTGTTAATGTTATACAGACTACTGTTTACAGAACCTTGATACTTGTGTGTAATAACTTACAGAAGCCAGAAGTTAGTAGAAATGACATATTTAAAGTGCCTGCTTCATTGTTAAACTTGCAATTTTTTTCCGTACAACTCCCTTTTCAGTGTCTATGTGTGTATGTGAGATTCTTTATATTATTTACCCTTGAGTATACTAAAAAGTTAATAATGAAATTTAAAAACGAATTAGGGTGATATTTTGGTACAGATAAGGGAAATAAAAAAAATCCCAGCCCAGTGCAGCCCAGCCCAGCCCAGTGAAGCAAGACTGGACACTTGGACAGGTAGGTTTAAGAGTGCTGACACAAAATCAGGATAGTATTTTCTTGTCTTGTTGACTTTGCTGTCTTCTTTTACAGCTTTACTTTAGCTTAAGTTTTCCGGATTATCGGATAGATTGAGATTTTAAGAAAGTAATGAAACAAAAACCCAGGGGCTAAAACTGTATTCCAAATTTTCATAAACTTGTTATGGATGGCAATGGCTGGGGTTCATTTTACACGGCAACAATGGGGGCGGAGTACGGGGAAGCAACGTAGGGAGACGAGAAGTAGGGAGACGCGACGTATGGAGATGCGACGTACGGAGCGGAGGCCGCCACGTAGGGCGCCGAGGCGACGTACGCGGCCGGTGCTGCCACGTAGGCGGCCAGTCCGTTGTTGATGCGGTGGTAGTACTGCGAGCTAGAGGCCGTGACCACGGGCGCCGCCACCAGCGGGGCCGCCACCACGGAGGGCTTTGCCGCGGCAATGGCGACCAGCGCAGAGATGATTACGATCTGAAGAATGTAGAAAAACGTAACACTATCTTGCTAATCATTTCTAGCACACAATGTTGTTCGTCTCTTTCAAATCCCAATTGCATTGCAATATGTTTCGCGCGTTCGATCTGACATGTCAGCTCTGTTTACGTAGAGACGAGCACGCGAACACAGAAATGTGATACGGATCGGATCGAAAGCGACGTTCAAAAGTAGAACTACTGATTTTCCGGAATGGCATTAGCAAGATTAAATAGATACTCACAATCTTCATCATTTTGTTGGTTTTGGTTCGGTATTGGTTGATTCTTGATGAAGGCACAGGACTGATAACCTATGATCGGCATCACCGGGTATTTATACGAGCTGCGTTGCACATGTCGCAACGTAGCCCGTCTGCGGCGACGGCTCTGGCATTGGCCGGGGCGTGATGAGAATCCTACAGAGTCTGGACGTGTAGAAGAAGAACGATACATGTGCCTCTATGTTCCTTGGTACATGTTACTATTATCAACCAGGACAGGAGATCTGGCCAGCAACTAAGGATAAATTACCTACTATCGGTTTCATTACAGAATACTGTTACATTTTTCGTATTACGAGAAGCAACCTACATCACAAAATGTATGTCGTTCGCAACCAAAATTATTGAATAGGTATGAATGACTCAATTTTAGTTTGTTTTCATGAGCCCCTGTTATTATCGACACCTGATATTTCCAATACCCAAAAGAAAATGGAATCTTTTTTTATCGTAATTTGACTAATTTGAGGTGTTACAAAGTTGCTCAAAATACAATTTTATTGCAAGAATAGTTTTTATTCATGAAAACTCTGAGCAAGTTTTGTATAATTTTTTAATGATTGTATGTAGAAAAATAAGGCCAATTTTACGGCCTTGCCCATACGGAGTCTGTTAGGAGTAGCTAGGTAGGTATTGTCATTGAGTACCTAAGCCCATTCCCAAATAGGTATTCGAACAATACCTATGGAACACCAAGTCATCCATATGTACGGATATAAGGAAAAAAACACACTGCAAAGTATCAAAAACGTGATCAACAACATTTTAGCCAATTGATCAATTCAATTTTATTCGTTTTTTTCCGCCTCGTACCACTGCTTTTAAACTTTATCAGAATCAAGATAATTATACTAGACCAATGACATTGTACAAAGTGTTACTGACACTGATTGTTGGCATATCCATACAATTTCAACAAAAGACAAGTTCAACAACGACGCTAATATACAGGGTGTTTGCTCCACCGTTTGCCAAATCAAAACAGCAGGTACCTAGTTTGGGTCAATTCCCGGCACTCAAAAAAATTTTTGTGGCCACGGCTTTTTCTTTCTTTTTTAATCAATTATGTAAAATTTTAAGGGCCTACGCGTTTCAACTTGAATTAAAAAAAAGTGGTAGAGCCTATTTTTTTATTGTAAATAAAAAGTTTGCAAGTAACGTTTACTTAGTGTATTATCAACCCAAAAAAAAACTGCAATAAAAAAAAACTAAAAAAATTCAAGCTCTTAAAATGATGTGCAATAATGCCAAAAAAACCTTTAAGGAACTTTATTAATTTGCTAATTTTGTGTAGGTCCCGTTTTATTAATTTTTCACATCCAAACCAGATGCTACGCGTGCGTTCGTAATTGTTGTCGTCAATCTGCAAGTTTTTTGTTTGTCTACTACTCGTACGTCTCGTACTTAGAATAGGTTTTTGATCGCATGCCGATTACGAGCCTAGTGCGGGACCTACACAAAATTGGCAAAATAATAAAGTCCTTAAAGATTTTTTTGGCATTATTGCCCATCATTAGAAAGAGGATAGACTAGAGAACTTTTTTAAAGATTTTTAAGAACTTGACCTTTTTTAGTTTTTTTTTAAATTGCAGATTAAATTATTCCAAGACGAAAATTTTGCACCTAAAATTTTTTTTGAGGGTCAATAAAAAAATAAGTAGACGTTACTTGCAAATAATTTTGACTTTGAGAGAGACGTACAACATAAAACATTACAATAAAAAAAAGTAGGCTCTACCACTTCCTTTTTAGGGTTCCGTAGCCAAATGGCAAAAAACGGAACCCTTATAGATTCGTCATGTCCGTCTGTATGTCCGTCCGTATGTCACAGCCATTTTTTTCCGAAACCATAAGAGCTATATTGTTGAAACTTGGTATGTAGATGTATTTTGTGAACCGTATTAAGATTTTTACACAAAAATTGAAAAAAAACATTAATTTTTAGGGGTCCCCATAAACAAAACTGAAACTCAACATTTTTTTTTTCATCAAACCTATACGTGTGGGGTATCATTGGATAGGTATTCAAAAATGATATTCAGGTTTTTAAAATAATTTTTTTCTAAACTGAATAGTTTGCGCGAGAGACACTTCCAAAGTGGTAAAATGTGTGTCCCCCCCCTGTAACTTCTAAAATAAGAGAATGCTAAAACTCAAAAAAATATATGATGTACATTACCATGCAAACTTCCACCGAAAATTGGTTTGAACGAGATCTAGTAAGTAGTTTTTTTTTAATACGTCATAAATCGTAAACCGCAATTTATTTCACGGAACCCTTCATGTGCGAGTCCGTCTCGCACTTGGCCGCTTTTTTTAAAATCAAGTTGAAACGGCCCTTAGAATTTTACAGTTTAAAAAAAAAAAAACTGAACTTAGTTTAATAAGCTTTAACAAAAAAAAAATAAAGCTGAAAATGATAGCAAATGACCCAAACTACCTCCCGTTTTAATTTGGCAAACGAAGGAACAAACACGCTGTATACTTTTCTTACTTCCAATGACGCAATAATTGTGACCGTCCATAAGAAAAGGGCCCTTATGGCAGTTTCTAGTTACGGAGATATTGGTCTTATAATATATATAAGTCTATTTACTATAAGTAAGTCTTATAACAGTAAATTATACATTTTTTGTTTTATGCAAAATAGTAAAATATACATATAGAGGTATATTTGTACCTTGGTGTCAGTTGTGTACGTTAACTCTTTCTTTAATAAAATTGAGTTCAAAGTTTAGTAGAAAAGGGCCCTTATGGAAAATCGCATACAAAAATGACAAAGCTCAACGGATAAAATTGTTTACAAGTATTTTTTTTCATATTCCAAGTATCGTAAAATCATAATCCAGCAACTTACAATAATTGGAATGTGAAATAAGGGGTCTGACCGTGATTTTTGACCCCCCTTCCCATATGTCATAAACCATTGATTTTGAAGGAGAACCTCACGTATAATTTCGCTATGTGCTAAAAATCACGTAGCGATTTATTTCAGTTCAAACTTTGTGCCGCATGAACATAGCGGAATGGTTATTTTCAAAACCAATAAAGATATCAAAAATCGGCTTTGTGGGTTAATGTGGAATATTAAAAGGAATCAAATTATCAAATTATCGCAAATTCAAACAAAAACACAGATTTTTATATGCCCACCGACGATACACAAATTACATAATAGGTGACAATATAATAAAAACCGGTCAAGTGCAAGTCAGACTCGCGCACCGAGGGTTCCGGACCACCCCGTCATCATCATGATCAACATTTAAGAGCTTGGCTCTTGTCGGTGGAGTATGCGCCAGTTCTCTCGGTCCTCGGCTAATTTCTTTAGGTCCCGGTAAGACAAGACATTTGCTTTTGCTTTTAGTTGCTGTACAAAGCTTATCCTTGGTCGACCTCTACCCCTCGATCCTTCGATCTTACCTTCTATGATATTTCTAAAGAAAATGTCGTGTCTTATCAAGTGACCTATCATTTTGCCTCGTCTATTTTCAATTGTGTTCAGCAAGTTTCTTTTTTCTCCCACCATTCTCAACACTTCATCATTTGTCATTCTGTCCGTCCAGCTTATTTTCTCCATTCGCCTCCAGAGCCACATTTCAAAAGCTTCAATCCTTTTTCTATCTCTTTGAGCCATTGTCCACGTCTCACACCCGTATAATGCAAGACTCCAGATGTAGACTTTGATCAGTCGTTTTTTGGTCTTTCTGGAGACGCTTGCCCTGAACAGCTGTTTTTTGGCGTTGAACGCAGTTTTGGCCATTGCAATCCTAGATATAATATCGTCTGAACACCTGGAGTCATCAGTAACTAAGCTACCCAAATATCAAAATTTATTTACTTGTTCAATATCTATTCCTCTTATTTTAATGTGTTTCTTTAATTTTTTGAATTTTGATGTAATCAAAGTTTTGGTTTTAGCTGTGTTAGTTCTGAGTCCAAATTCTGTAAAAATTTAATCCATTTGTTCCATTAATTCTCTTAATTCCTCTGAACTTTGGGCCAATGCTGCTATATCGTCCGCAAATCTTATAAATTGTACTTTCTGCCCATTAATGCTGACGCCTCCCTTGCCCTTTTCTACTATTTTTCTTATGGCGCATTCGATAAATATGTTAAAGATTAGGGGTGAGAGTGGACAACCCTGCCGGACTCCTTGTCTTATCTTTGCTCTGCAACTTTCCTCTCCTACGCTGATAATGGTTTCCTGTTCTCTACACAGTTGGAAAATCACTCTGCGGTCCCTAAAGTCTAGGCCTGCTTCCTTCAGTATCCTCATCATGCTCTTCCAGTTGATCCTATCAAAGGCCTTTTCCAAGTCAATAAAAGCGATGTGCGTGTCTTGGCCGAGGTCCATTCTCCTGTCAATAATCATTCTCAGCGCCAGTATGGCCTCTCTTGTACCTTTTTCCTGTCTGAAGCCATATTGGTCTGGTCCAAGGTATTCTTCCATTACTGGTCTGATTCTATTTTGAATGATTTTTAACATAATTTTTGATGCCTGGGAGATTAAGCTCAGGGTCCTATGTTCTTCGCATTTTACTGTGTTTACCTTTTTTGGCAATGTTATAGTTTTACTGACTTGGAAATCCCTCGGTATTACTCCGGTTTTGTACATTTCTTGAGTAAGCGTGAAAATCATATCCTTCATATGGTCGTTTTCTGCATATTTGATGAGCTCTATATACAACCCATCATCACCTGCCGCCTTCCCGTTCTGTATACTATTCAGCGCCCTATCAAACTCAACCCTGAGTATATCTGGACCAACATTATCTTTGTTAACACTTCCTTCAGCTTCCATATCTTCATCATCCAATCTCTGTCCCTCATATAAACCTTCTATGTACCTCTTCCACCTCATAATAGTGTCCTTATCATTTAAAAGTATTTTCCCTCGCTCATCCAATACAACTGTACTTTATGTTTTATGGTGGTTATTCATTTCCTTTATCTGTCTATATGCCTTATCCATGTGTCCTCTTTTTATGTATTGATCTATTAAGTCACATTTTTTCTGTATATCTTCTTTTTTTCGTTGTCTACACTTCGTAGTTATTCTATTCGTAAGTTTCCTGTATATATTCATACTATCACTATCAGTTTTATTTCTATAATTTCGTCTCTCAATCATTAAGTCTGTTATCTCTTTTGTTAGCCAGCTTTTCCTTGGCACAATTTTTTCTTTCCCCACACATTCTTCTGCACTAGTCCTTATTATATTTCTCACATTATTCCATTTAGTCTCTATGTCATCAGGTACATTAGTTCTATTATATACTTCTTCTTTACTTTTATAAAAACTTAACTTATCTCCTATCGTATTGCTATATTGCGCTCTTACGTGTAAGTCCTGAAGTTTAGTGAGATCAATATTCTTTCTCTTTCTTTTTCTAACAATTTTCTTCGTCTCCAAATTATGGTTACTAGTTAGTAAGTTATGGTCAGAATTTAAATCAGCGCCCGGTAATGTCTTACAATAGATCAATTGGTCTCTATTCCTTTGCTTGACAATTATGTAGTCTAACTGATATCTGTTCATGTCTCCAGGCATCTTCCAAGTATACAGTCTCCGTTTTGGTTGTTGAAACAAAGTATTAGCAATGACAAGTTTGTTCTCTTTGCAAAATTGCACCAATCTCTCCCCCCTCGCATTTCTATTCCCTAAGCCAAATTGACCAACCTCTTTCCCTTCCTTCCCTTCTCCCACCACTGCGTTAAAATCCCCTATTACTATTAAGTAGTCTTTTTCGTTTACCGCATCTAACAAATAATCTAGGTGGTTGTACATGTCTTCAATTTCATCATCTGAGTGGCTTCCCGTAGGCATATATACTTGAATTATGACTATATCTTGTGGTTGTGATTTTAACTTTGTCAATGTAATTCTATCACTGTGATGAATAGTATTCTCAACCTGATTTCCCCATTTTCTGTTTAATACCAGTGCTGTCCCGTTTGCTCCTTGTCTATCTCCTGTATATATTATTCTGTGATCACCATCCCAATAGTCGCCGCTTCCTTCCCATCTGACTTCACTGATTCCCAGAATGTCTATTTTATGTCGATCCATTTCCATCTTGAGTTGTTCTAGTTTTCCTGGCGGTAGCATTGTCCTCACGTTCCATGTTCCTATGCCTAGGACCACCCCGTACAAAAGAAAAAAGTCCACTATAAACTGACACTCACTAAGTATGTATTAACATTGTATTGTATTGGTATTGTGGTAACGGACTGTTAACAGTGCAGATATTGTGTTCTCTTTCGGGATCACTAGGTAGGTACTATGTGAATTATTTAACGTTAACTTTAAATGAGAATTACTCATTCCTGGTCAATATTTTAAGAAAATCTATAATAACATTTTTTTTTCAGATTGCTGTCCTGATACAAGATTAGCAAATAAATTATGTTAATATTGTGCTATATTGTAATTATCAATATGTTTTGTCTGTGATTGGTCATAAGGGCCCTTTTCCCAAATGTATAGGAGTCAAATTGTGATTTTTACGTAACTTTAATCGTGTATAAATAAAAAAGTGTGACTTGTAGAATAGTAATAAGACTTTTGTGATACTCCTGTAGATTGATTAAAAATAATTTAGAACTTACTATACCAAATTTTTTATTGTTCTTGGGAAGATGTAACTGATAATAATTATCACATTTTAATTAAAATAAAGATATTTCGTTAACTATGTGATTTTATTTATATCTTAAAATGCAAGTTCAATTAGTGTTCTACTATATACAATGGTTCAGATTACAACATATTAAAGAAAAGCCGAAAAAAATATTTTTATAAATTTCGTTCATATGAGCGTGTTGCTCTTTCCAAAGGCTGTTTTCAGGATCTGGAAGTCACATTAAAAAAAAACATGACTGAGTTCCAAATAAAAACACCTTGAGATACAAAATCAATCATAATCTATGTAACTTCCAATGGGAACATACTTAAAATTTGTTTCAAACTTCTTTTGACGATTTCTCAAAAGTGCAATTTTAGCATGTGTAAATTTGATGTTTTTAAAAAAAAAAAGTATGGGACTCAGGGTCATTATTTTTTTTGTATTAGATAGCTTCTTTAACGTAGATTTAGGATCTGTGCTTAAATCAATACCTGCCATAAGGGCCCTATAGCCATGGACTGTCACATTATGTCCGTTCACCACCGTTCATAATTAATTTATTCATTGCAACCATGTGGCAACCATGTTATTATAAGATATTGCTATATAAATATTAATAGAGGTACAGCATGGACCCTGTTACGGTAGTGTTGGGCAGTTATGGGCCTAATACTAATCTGATTTAGTTGACAGGCTCTTCACATGAGTGGAGTACCGTAATGTTCGTGTTCGTGGAAGCAACACGGTCCATGCGCCACGGAATTAGGTTCCTTAGCGATAGTGTTACTTTACTATACTACAAAGCCCAGAAACACAGGGGTTGCCTGCCGACTGTGTTAAAGCAGCAGCAGCAATTTCCTATACACGTTGTGGTAACGTAAGGTCTACATTTCTGAGTATGTTTGAGAAATTACCTTGCCAAGTTGCCAAACATCTCATAGTTTTAATTACTTCCGTGGCATCAAGTAGGTACATAATATAATTCTGGTTATTTTTAGTACCTACTCATTCAGGGAATATGCTTTGTTCATTGTAAACAAAACCTAGGAAAACCCAGATCCAGGAATTGCTCGGAGAGCACAAGGATTACGGCGTTCTCTCCTCTTTTCAAATGGAATTGAACGGAGGAAAATGCTCGCGAATTTTGTACAGTTTGTTTTATCTTGAACCTCTTCAGTTTTAATTTAATATCTGATTCTGTTTTGTCTGAATATTCCATTAAAATGAACGCTTTAAAGATTCGCTTATGAAAGTTTAACTTAAAAGAGTCTCGAATAACTCAATAGTAAAATATGAAAGTTAGATTCGTATCTTGAATATTTTCTTGGGTAGCTTATTTAGAAACAATGGTATAAGGTTTGGAAAAAGTTATAAATGATTAAAAACATGGTATGGAATGTATTAAGAAAATGGATTCTGAAATAAAATAAAGTTACGTAAACAGTACAGGGAAAAAGTAGAAGTAGAAACAGTAGAGGGAAAAGAAAAAGGGGAAGGCCGAGGATATCTTACATGGAGAAAATAAAACAGAAAATAAACACCTAATCGTATAGAGAAATAAAAAGAAAGGCAGAATGTAGACCAAGTTGGAAATTACTCCACCGACAAGAGCCTAGCTCTTAAATAAGAAGAAGAAACAGTAAGGTTCCGGCAAACGGAAACTTGAACAATGTACACCCCATTTGTCCAACTAAAGGCGACATTGCACTGTGACGAGAAACAAAGTTTTCTTCTCCATTTCTGAACAGTTAGTGGAATTCAATAACAGGAAAAATTCGTGATATACGGCACAAGAATGATTCAAGCATTTGTTTGTGCTGTGGTTTTGTCATCATATCATTGATCTGAATGGAGGAAAAATACTAGGAAGTTGGAACAATTCTTGGTACTTTCCTAAATAATAATTAAACGGGTACGGATTAGAAGATCGAAAATTAATATATCGACAGTGAAAACATCGAAGTACAAAATATCGAAAATCTAAATGTCGCACGGACTATGCAAGTCGAAATTCAAAATATCGAAAGTTTAATTTACCGACCGATGAAAATATCGAATACAACCATTTCAAAAATAAAATATCGAATTTAAAACACCGAAAGTTCATAAGGCTATCGTTTAAAGCGTCGAAAGTATTAGTTACCGAATGATGTAAGATCGAATGTCTAATTGATCGACTGCCTAATAGGAATTTCGTGATCTGCCGGATTTTACGATCCGCCGCCGACAGATGTCTTGTCATTCGAAATTTTAATATATCGCCTACATAATTGTTGATATTCTGTACTTTCGATATTTTAATCGTTCGGTCTTATTAGTCTCCAATACAAATGTACTGTACTTAGACTAATTAGACCTCGATATAATGACATTCGATATTTCGGTCGCTCGATATTTAGAATTTCGATATTTTGTACTTCGATGTTTTCAATGTCGATATATAAATTTTCCGTACCCAATTATTTAAACACCTCCGCAGTCCTCATATCAAATGTTTCGAGCAGGTACATTGATGGTCCTCCGTATGTACCTACACGTACAACCTACCGTTTGTACAATAATAGTCTCTATTTCTATTGCCAACTCTGCCCGGCTACCTTATTAAACTGTGATTTTCTGTGTAAATAAAGGATTTCATAAATGGGACGGCGGTAAATTAACCTGACTTATCTTATCTTATCTTATCTAGGTGAGGGCCCTTTCGGATGCACTTCGACCCAGTGGGATCTTTTGTGCATTTGCCCTCTCCTTTATACCTGCTCCCAGGCTTGCTCCATCATTTCCACAAAGCGGATGATGCAGTTCGCCGGGAGCACCTTGAATTCCTTTGGTTGCGGGTAACCGTTAACAAATTAGTTCATTCTTTGTCTGGCAAGGGCATGACATTCACACAATAAGTGTTCCATAGTCTCATCCTCCTCGCCACACATTCTACAGTCTAAACTATCAGATAGTCCCATCTTGGCCAAGAGATCCTTGACCCCGAAGTGACCTGTGAACACCCCAGTTATAATTCTGAGTTGCTTCCTACTGGATTTCCAGAGTTTTCTGGTCCAGCCCGAGTCCACTCCTTCTATGAAGAGCTTGTGTTGGTGTTTGGTTTTGGCGTAGGCTTTAAAGGCCGATATTATGGTCCCCTGCGAGAGTCCCACAAATGGTTCTGGACCTACAAAGTGATTTGTAGAGCCCCCTTAACCTGACTAAATTGAGAAGTGTTTTTAACGTTATTTATTTATTTATTTAAACTATATTGCATAAACGAAAAGTACAAAAGGCGGACTAAATGCCTTTTATAATGTTTATTTTCTTATGTGGTATTTTCCTCGCTTTAGTGAGGTGAAAAGATTTGTGTTATACACGGGTGCAGTTATTTTGACGTCTCGTGTGTTGCAACACCCGCTACGCTTAGGATTCTATTTTTGAACCACTCGCTTCACCCAGGATTCTATTCTATTCGAACTATAGGCTCCATTCGCTAGCTCGTGGTTCAACCCTAGAATCCATTCGCTAGCTCGTGTTTCAATTCCATACTCGTGGTTAAAATAAAAATTTCCACCCTTGTATAACAAATAATACCTCTAATTTGTATGAAAAAAAATGTCCACTTAATTTAAATTTATAATGTCATAGATATCAAAGTTCACCTAAAATCGTCGTTACATTACATATAACCATAATTTAATAATATCAAAAACAATAAATCAGAATTTAGCGGTTATCTCAAAAATCACTTATACAATACAACAATGGATTTTCCAATAGAAAGTTTCTTAATCGACGCTTGAATATTGTTACCGATGTTTCCATTCGTACTTCAGCGGGTAGACGTTCATAATATGTTGGACCTATGACGCGCGGGTTTTTTTCTGCGAGTGCCATGCGATGTGAGACTGTTCTTAGTCGCCCTGTTGAACGAATAGTCTTACCTGATACATCGACACGACTAAACATGGGTGAGTTACGTCTCATAAACATGAGAATTTCAAATATTTAAGTGCGTCATAATTTTGTTCGTTACGAAGAGTTCCCTGCATGCATCTCGAGGTTTCACACCGGCCAGCGTTCGTAATGCCCTTACTTACTTCCAGTTTAGATTTGAGTCTAACATAAAGACAAAGAACCTAGTTTCGTTGCATAGTGGCATTGGACAATCAACACAGGGAGGTACAGCAAATTTCCAATCCGAAAAAAATCATGACGTTCGATTTAGTGACGTTTAAAAGTAACCCATTTGTACAAAACCACTGCTGCAACTGCCTACATGCATCACTTATCTTCGCACCAAGCTGTTCATGCATTTGCGCACTAACTATGACCGTAGTGTCATCTGCAAACAGCACGGACAAGCCTGTGGTGATAGCAGACGGGAGATCATTTACATAGGCCAAGAACGAGGTGTTTCCGAAGGCTGATCCTTGTGATGGATACATCAACCAATGCATCCCATTGGTTGATGTATCCATAGTCAGACAAAAGAGTGGTTCCGTTTAAGGATACTTAGACCGCCTGCCTCCGATTAAACAAAAAAGAACTAATTAAATCGTGAGCCTTATCTCCAACGCCATACTATTTTAATTTATTTAATAGTAGCGTATGACTGATTACGTCAAAAGCCTTTAATAGGTCACACACAATACCGGCCATCTTGTATCTGTTGTCCAGCCCTGTTATAATGCAATCAACCATGTTGTGAGCCGCTGCAGTTGTAGACATTTTCTGTCCGTATAAAAAGAGGTAATAGGCTTGTATCCTCTTTTTTCACGATGCTATCCGGATCAGTTTTTAGAAAGGAGCAGATGTTTATATGTATAGGACTATTTATACAATTAGAACATTTAGAGTTCGCTACCGGGGTGTAAGTAAAATATTGTTAGATAACGGTCGGTCGGTTTAGTTATATAATTATATTACGAAAACAGGTTAAACAGGTTATATGTGTACACTGTGACCCCCAAGTAGCGACTGAGGCTACTAGGGCTACGGGGTCCGCACGTTGCCGTGTCGGTCCACATGCGAGCACTTAAGCCTCGCGATATGAGCCGAGCAGGCGCTGTCGCTATTTGTTTTAAAGGGGGAAATTGTATAGGCGCTGTCGCTATACAATTTCCCCCTTTAAAACAAATAGCGACAGCGCCTGCTCGGCTCATATCGCGAGGCTTAAGTGCTCGCATGTGGACCGACACGGCAACGCGTGGACCCCATAGCCCTAGTAGCCCCAGTCGCTACTTGGGGGTCACAGTGTACGCACACAACCTGTTTAACCTGTTTACGTAATATATCATATAACTAAACCGTAAAGGACAATCTTTTACTTACACGGACTTACACCCCGGTAGCAAACTCTAAAAACACATAAAAAAACTCACTGGCGACCGTAGCTGCGTAGTGTGGAAAATCAAGTAAATTGCTGTTTTGGTCGCGTTTGGATACAAAATTTATTTTAGTGTTTTTTTTTAAATTTTATGGTTTACTATCCACATAGCAACACTGCGTGATCAATTATAGCATCAGGGCGATCCAAAAGTTTCTGGGTACTGTCCATATTGGTGATGTGCAAATTGCGGAAAATTTCAAAAAGTTGGAAAAGTTCTCGGAAATTTCTAGAAAGTTTCACAAGGAATAAAGGAAATTTACGTAATGAGAAGCATAAAAATGTAACTCTTATACACTATGTATAAGAGTAACAGTTTTATGTTTCTCAGTACGTAAATTTCCATGTTGGAAATGGAAAGTTTCAATTCCCATACAAAAATGAGGAAATTTTCCGAAATTTTCCTATGTTAAATTGCAGAAACATTTCGCAATATAGAAAACTTTCCGTCGGCACATCAGTAAGTCCATATTAGTAGTTTATGTAACTGATACATAATGAGAGGCCTTAATCATTCATAATAGGATCACACGAGTGTTTAAAGGCCTAATTATGTACAGTTGCATACACTACTTTATCTAAACACATATCATAAGTACTCTAATATGGGTTCAGAAGACGTAGGGAAATGACCTGCATTGCTACTAGTGCTACCTGTAAAATGTCTTTGTTGCAATCTTGGCTGTATTTACGATATCCGGCGGAGTGTTCATATCGTTCTCGGAGTCACTACTACTCATATTTTCAACTAAAATGTAAATTACAAACAACTTTTCACAATTTTACTTTCGTAACATCAAAAAAACGTACAAACAAATTACATTACAATTACACAATGGCGGCAATTCGATCATCCGTGAAGACGAATGTTTTTTTAAATCATAGAGTGAACTGAATGAAGTCCCTATTCTCATGTCACTCGAGATCAAATGTCGTGAGTTTTATATAAAAAAAAAATTATTGACGTTTCGTATTGTTGAGATTTGTAGAAGCTAGAAAACCTAATAGATAGCGTTACTAGTAGCATTTAATTAACACATAACGGCCATACGCCACATGTCGCCGACGGATAAAGAAACTATGTGCATATCAAAATTAGTCCATGAATTTGCCGCTAGATGTCGATATCCTTAGTAGAAACTAGCTAACGAGATTTTTCCTGAAAACATGGGGTCAAGTCGCCTTCAAGCTCAAAGTAGTAACCAACAAGAAGTAATACAACCGGGTAAAGTAAAGTACAGTGAAGTGTAATAGTGAGTAACGTTTTAGCGAAGTGTTGTCGTGGTGAACGGAAGTACAGTCAGGTGCGAACACGTATTGATAACTGTTTTAAATAGTTTTAATATCTTACTACATATTGGTAGAATCGAAAATAAGATATAGTATCAAATTCTGGGGTAACAGTTACCAGTATAATACTCAGGCTGCGTTTGTAGCCTAGAAAAGAGCGATCAGGACCATGGTTCGTATACCTCAGACGACATCATGCAGAACTTATTTTTCTCAGTTAGAAATATTGACAGTCCCTAGTTTATACATACATATAATTCTAAGTGATCTAATAAAACATTTAAATGATACTGAAACGTTAGAAGAAAGACAAATACGCTTGGCAACAAGAAGGATGGACCTGCCGCAGACACTAGATGCTAAACTCGAAGTTGTCAAGCACTCTTCGAGTTGCCAGGCAATTGTTCTTTTTAATAAGCTACCCCCTGAGTTGAAGCCAATTGCAAGTTTAAATATATTTACAAATAAGTTAAAGGCCTTTTTGTTGAAAAGTGTTTTTATTCTGTACATGAGTTTTGTCAACACAAAACGGTAGACGCAATGTTTTAACTTTAAGGACATCTCATTTGTGACTTATAATAGTTATAATTATTTAATAAGATCATAGTTGACATTTTAATATAATTTTTAAATCTTTAATTAAGTATAAAATGTATTTAACCTCAAAAATTCAAACACAATTTATATTGTTTCATGAATAAATGACTTATGACTTATATAGACCCACTTGTGTTTTGACAGCTGTTCCAAATTTAAACTCATAACGATACATTTTACCTACTACCACATACTAGAAAGTTGTCATAGTAAAATTGGTTGTAATAATGCTGGTCATTTCCTTCGGTTTCTGAACGCATTTTAGAGCACTAATGATATGTGCGTAGATAAACTTCTTTTCTTTGTAAGGCCGGAAACTTACCATATTAGAAAGTGTGGAATAATAAGACAGAGTATTTTTAAATAATCTTAAGGGGTTCACAGCTCCCAATTACCTTCGATCTGTTACTGTCCGTTTTTTCATGTTTTTTATGGCTTACCGTATTAACAACAACGAGATTTACCGAATTAGTATCCCATATTTACTTCAAAACTCACCGTTTTCGAGTTATATGGGACCAAACTGTAGGCCAAAAAACCAGTTTTTTGGTTTTTTGGACGTAACTTTTGTGAAAATGAGTAAAAACTAAAAATCTCTCGTGGGTTGTTAAATACGTCAATAAGGAATAGTTACATGTAAGTTTCATATATAAAAGTGCATAAACAACTTACTAATATCGAAAACAGACCTTTTTTGGACCATGTTTGTATAAATCATAAAAAAGTATACATACATTTTATCTTAAAAAAGTCTCTTGCAAAAGTAGATAAAAGATTGAAGAACCGATTAACATTTGTGCCATAAATATATCTATTGTAATGACGGAGGAATATCAACTCAAAACTCATCAAAACTAGTCAATTAGCGCTTGGAGCCCCTTAAGGCGACGTGAGCTCCAAAAACTGATTTAAAAAAAATCGTAGCTCTTGTTTGGATTATAATACGGCTGCCCTAAATTGAATTAGCAATCTTGAGGCCTTTTTCGAGGGAAATCAGCTATTTGAAACCTGAGTTTTTGACTTTAAGTTTTTAACATAGGTCTAAAATACGCTTAAAAAAATTATGCACAACAGCTAAACATATTAAAATTGATTCTAAAAATCGGCAATGCCATGTTTGAGGGAAATCAGCTATTACTTTTTTATTTATTGAAACGCACAAAAAATGAAAATTAAAAAAACATGATATCCGCGCTTCCAATCACGCACTTCCATCTCGCTCACGCTTATGCTCAGTGAGAGGGAGAGAAGACCACGAACCTACGTCCCCTTAAGGAATTGCGCAGTAATAAAGTGAACCTGTATTTTCCTTCACTTAGTAGGTACCACCGGTGCGAGTTAAGCTTTGCCGGTAATCGTTCAGACGAATCGTCTTGTGTCAGCACCCAGAGGTTTTATTGACCTTCATTTTCGAGCGCCATCCACCTGCATACTAAGTTATACGATCATTTTAAACCTTAATCTGGCTTAGGAAGGAGCACTCACTGGCTTATGTTTGACATATCCAGGTGGCACTAACTTAACGGTTTTTTACTTCTTACATTTCTGAAATAGTGAGGTAAGTAGGTATTAGGCAACCTATATCTATTATCTTCTTATTCTATATATGTATTATCTTCTATTCTATTCTATATAATTATAAAGGCACAGTGGGCGTATCCATGTTAGATTTAAAACCTTTTCCTTGTATTCTTTCTATTTAGGTGGATAATGGGTGGTGGAAATATCGAGTAAGTCACTTGTAAAAAGGGTCGATTATCATTCTACGCTTTTTTTTTTCATATTGGTTGATTAATTTCAATCCTTTTTGAAACTAACCTTTTTGATTATAACTTGTATCAAAATTAGAACTTACCATTGGTATACAAACCTTATCTAGGTTTTGCCTACAATAATTATTATATGTAATACTTAACTCTGCTTGTCTTAATCATACATACATACATATAATCACGCGTCTTTCCCAGAGGGGTAGGCAGAGATCACGGATCTCCATTTGCTACGATCCTGACAAACCACTTTCGTTTCACTCACTTTCATAACATTTCTCATACATGCTCGTCGGTTTGGGGTACTTTTGGCCTGGCCTTTTTGTAAGATTTCTCCAATTGGATCGGAGAAAGTTCGCTTAGGTCTTCCCCTTCCAACTTGCCCTTCCACTCTTTTTATATACACTCTCTTCGTTAATTTTCTTTCATCCATCCTCTCTACATGCCCAAACCACCTTAACATACCCTTCTCAATGTTCGTGACTATATCTCCATCCATTTCACACTTATCTCTTATCACACTGTTTCTGACTCTATCACTCAATTTCACTCCAAACATACTTCTCAACGCTCTCATTTCTACTGCATTCACTCGACTTTGATGTCTTTTCTGCCACACCCAACTATTGCTACCATACAAAAGTGTGGGCACCAACACTCCCCTATGCACAGCCACGCGTGCTTTTTGCGATATTTTCTGGCTGCCCATAAAGGCATTCAGTGCCCCCCATTCACTCGATTCCCTGCATTCAATCTCCTTTCAATATCTTTCTCATGCTCTCCGTCTCCAGTAAATAGTGTCCCCAAATACACGAACAGGTAAATAAAAAATACCGGCCAAGTGCGAGTCGGACTCACGCACGAAGGGTTCCCTACCATTATCTATAAAAAACTATTTTATTCTGTGTTTTTAGTATTTGTTGTTATAGCGGCTACAGAAATACATCATCTGTGAAAATTTCAGCTGGAACTATCACGGTATCAGTGAGATACAGCCTGGTGACAGACAGACGGACGGACGGACGGAGTAGTAATACGGTTCCGTTTTACTCTTTGAGTACGGAACCCTAAAAAACTAGGTCAGATGATAACACAATTTTGCTGAAGCTGGCCAGATTGCTTTCACGTTTTTTATTTTGACCTGTCATTTCATTCTCCGGGAGAGAAAAACAGAGTCTAAGGATGCGACATGTTAACATACCGACTCGTTACAAGCAACAAATAGGTTAACAATGACTGACAGTAACTACACCGTACCTACCGAGACCGGCACGAGAGCCGGCCCGCATATCGGCACTTCCCCAATTCGCCTGTAAGTATCGGTCGTGCCGCGCATACTCATACGTCGGCAGTCAAAAAACCCGTCATAATTGCGTAGGAAACGGAATTTCAATAATTAAGAGGCGAAATGTGTGACTGACAAGCACTTCAGTTAATCGGGTTGTATTTTACATACGGCATCGGCCCGGGCACGGCTCGGGCATGGCCCAGGCTCGGCACGGTGTACATAGTGTGAGCTAACATTATTTTTTTAGGAACATATCTTGTCGGAAGCGAGACGGTACAAATGGAACATAGCTTGGTTTCGATCGTCTAAGTCTAAGGGATCAGGTAAAATACGGTTTTGAAAAACATTAATTTATATTAGCGTTTTTTTTTCTTTACATCATTTTAAAACATTATTCTAAAATGCTTTATTGAAGAATCCAGCAAACTTGCCATCCGGAAGTATTTATATAGATTTAAATAAAACATGAATTGTTTTTTTTTTCATTATTTATCTTGAATATTATAAAGCATGTTTATCTTTTTTGTTTATTTTAGCGTGTAAGCGATTTGGTGTAAACTGTAAGCTTGCATTGTATTATTGTGTGAATAAATGAAAGCAAATGTAAATGAACCAAAATAAAGATAAAACCATTAATTCATATTTTTTCTAACGTTTCAGAAGCTAGTTAAGGTACTTTTTTTTTGATGTCTGAAATTTTGTTGGATTTTGTCGCTAGGTAACCATTTAATTGATAATGTATCCATTACAAAGAAAAAATCAGCTTTTATAAATTATTTCCAAATTTGTAATTTTTTCCATACAAGTTGTCAGTTCATTGCCTGGACTATATCTACTTACACCCGTAGCGAGCCACAAGAAGCTCACTTCCTATCGGTTAACTGCGTAGTTAGGCAGTTAACCGATAGGAAGTGAGGTGGCAAAAGCGACCACAGCGAGCTTCAGTCAGCCTCCACTCGCCACGCTCATTTCCGGATGCCAATCGATAATACCCGTAATTTATATCGATGTGCACTCCACTGATTGACTTCGCACTCTACCGAAACATCGAGAGCGTGGTCGATGTAAAACAATGTGTAATAATATTTTTTGCACCAGCGTAACTCTTCAATTTACGCCTTCTGGCTATACCTACATTCATGCACAGTTTCAAATCGAAACGATTAATATTAGTTGGTTGGAATCAACTTTCTAGCTAGAATTAAACTGATAGTCGGTAGGCATTAAAAAATCGCTGTTTTTTTTTGAATTTGTGATTATTTGATAATTTGATTCCTTTTAATATTCCACATTAACCCACAAAGCCGTTTTTTGATACCTTTATTGGTTTTGAAAATAACAATTCCGCTATGTGCACGCGGAACAAAGTTTGAACTGAATTAAATCGCTATGTGATTTTTAGCACATAGCGAAATGATGCGTGAGGTTCTCCTTCAAAATCAATGGTTTATGACACTATTATGTTGCATATTACCCTGAGAAAATTACGGTTTTTTTGGAAATAATTCAATATCAGGCTAATTATTTGTATACGGCTTTTATATGTTATTTTAAAAATCTTTTACTATTGAAGTCAATAATTCTATGGACCGGAAGTTAGGAAAAAAAATTAACCCGCAAGCAAAAATGCTATCAGTATTTTTACAATGAAAACATGTTTGAGTACCTACACAAATTTGGAGACTTACTACCTGAATCCAAAAATATTATATGCATCAGGAAATAACAGCATTTTAATTAAATATTTACGACCTTGACATAATATTGAATTTCATCTGGCCTATAGAAAGGTTTATTCATTAACAAAAATAAGTGGATTATGCGCGTATCCCAAAGAACGTATATAGACGTAGTCAATTATAAAGTAAAGAAAGTTTATACCATTTTCGCCTGATTTTTACGGAATTTATAAAGATTACTTTTCATTATATTTTACCGTTGCGGTATTAAATTTAGGTGGATTATTAATGAATATTTAGTCAAATTACCCAACCTATTTTATGGTGTAAAAATATTGCTGATATCGATATATTGTTGTATTTTCATAGAGCGAAACCGTAAAGTTCTCAGGGTATATGGCGATTATTTCTTGAATGAATTACTCAACAGTGAGACTAATTTGAAGAAATTAATGTTAAAAAGTGCTATAATTTGTCCTTTTTTAGGTAAGTGCAAAATATCAGATTATAGGTGTGTATGAATACTTGTTATTGGTACCTATTTCATTTCATTCTACTTAGTATAATTGCACGTATCATTTAATATTTTTTCGTAAGCTATCACTAAGTACGTATTTAATACGGTGTAAACATTGTGTTTGGTTGTCAAGCTTGTATTGTTTGATAGATTCTAAGAGCATTGTTGTTAAAATATGGTTCAATAGATTCAGCATAACGTAGAGTTTTGTAAACTTCAGATCTCCAGAGGCTGACCGTGAGTTATATTTTAATACTTGATCCAAGTAATTCCCTTAAGCCTGTAAGTTTCACATAAACAAAACAAAGCGCTTATAGGCCAGTCCGTAGGGGTTCAAAGCACAGGGAGGTACGTTGCAAGAGGTGGTGTAGAAGTTTTTTTTTTAATATTGTTTACATCGATACACCCGAGCAAATATCAAAACCGGCCAAGTGCGAGTTGGACTCGCGCACGAAGGGTTCCGTACCATTATCTAAAAAAACGGCAAAAAAATCACGTTCGTTGGTTGTATGCGAGCCCCCCTTAAAACATTATTTAATTTTGTTTTTAGTATTTGTTGTTATAGCGGCAACAGAAATACATAGTCTTTGAAAATTTCAACTCTCTAGCTGTCGCGGTTATTGAGATACAGCCTGGTGACAGACAGACGGACGGACGGACGGACGGACGGACAGCGAAGTCTTAGTAATAGGGTCCCGTTTTACTCTTTGAGTACGGAACCCTAAAAATGGTTACACGAGATATCTTGGGACCACTTTTGGCAGCCACAAATCCTCGAAATCTTGGGACCTTTTTTGGTTTCTCACTCGTAGCTTGCGAAAAGTTACTCACTAGGAAAATAAAGAACATGGAAGTATGCGTCTAATGAGTACCAATACATAACAATTCGGTTCAGCGACATAGTAAAAAACCATGGTCGAAAACGAGGCTTTCCTCAATTTTGTAAGTTATTTCAAGCTAGTAGTTTTTAAGCTTCTGAGTATCAATTTTGAATTTAACTATAGGTTTTAGCCCCTCAATTATAGGAATTTACAGAATCGAGAGTTATTTCAGCATTAGTATCATCATAACTGGTAATCGAAGGGCTGGCGGTTTTCTCGTGCAACGCATCAGCATTGCAGTTCAATGAGGACATACCGCCAGCATACTCGGTACAATGCCAAGAGGGCCTTTTTAGGGTTCCGTAGCCAAAATGGCAAAAACGGAACCCTTATAGTTTCGTCATATCTGCCCGTCTGTCCGTCTGTCCATATGTCATAGGCATTTTACTCGAAAACTATAAAGTGTATTTGAATAAAATTTAGAGGATAGGTGTATTTTATTAGCCGCTACATAATTATATAATGAAATGACAAAAAAAAATTCTTTTAGAGGTGCATGCACTCCATACATGTAACAGCAAGTCAAAAAAAAGAAAAACATCGTATGTCCTCGTGTGGATCAATCGATAGGCATTTTGAAATAAGTATAAGGTTTCTCAGCAAGTTTTTCGATTAAGTGAAAATAGTTGGAGATAATCGCCTACGCCAGTCAGTAGAGGTTCAAAGCACGGGGTACTTTGCAAAAGGTGGTGTGGTAGATTTTATTTTTTTATGTCATGTAATATGGATACAACCGAGCAAATTATATCAAAAATAGTTAGACGAAATACCTCGGGACAACTTTTGGCAGCTACAAATCCTGAAAATTTTGTGACTTTCGGTGCGATGATCTCCGACTATTTTCACTTTATCGAAAAACTTGCTGAGAAACCTTATATCACATTTCATCCAAGTAACTAGTTACAGTCCCCCGCGGCTATGAAGTCAATCCTGAAACATTGCGCTATAAACAAACTATGAAGTTTCTGAATAATGACAATGTCAACCATAGGAAAAAATTACATATTCAATCCTAGAGGCATGTCTCAGGATTGACTTCATAGCCGCGGGGGACTATACTCGTAGGTACATACAAGCTAGTGCAAAAATTTATCTCGAATTTGATGCTGTCATAACGCACATTTAGAATGAAACCGACCTAACACACAAATATTTTTTTCTTGCGTTAGGTCGGTTTCATTCTAATGGTGCGATAAATATGTAGTGAAACCTTAATTCCCCGACATAGGATCCATGAGATATATTTTGAGTGAGTTGTAGGTATGCAACCATATTTTTACACTTGACTGTACATTGAAGATCAAGGACACCGTTCATATGTTTGTATGGAATTCCCAAACATGGTGTACCCGCTTTCTGCCACTGCATTGTATAATTTGAACCACGAAATAGAATGGGGAATGGATGAAAATTTTAGAAACGCCTGAATTTTTTTTTGGTGATTGGAATAACCTTCCTTAGCACCAGAAAAAAATAGCAGACTTTTCAGATGCGTCAATTATTTTTGAAAAATATAAACAGTTTCCTCACTTACGTTTTGTGGTTAGGACGGCGAATGAGACAATTTCCTTGATCCGTCTCATATTACATAAAAATATCATAAAAATCCGTGGTAAACTGACACTGGCAATGATATTGACAGCTGCCGCAGCTATATTGGTCATTGCCAGGGTCAGATATTTAAAATATTTTTTGTAATACGAGACGGATCAAGGAAAGTGTCTCATTTGCCGTCCTAACCACAAAACGTAAGTGAGAACCCTAAAAAGGCCCTCTTGGCATTGTACCGAGTATGCTGGCGGTATTTCCTCATTGAACTGCAATGCTGATGCGTTGCACGAGAAAACCGCCAGCCCTTCGATTACCAGTTATGATGATACTAATGCTGAAATAACTCTCGATTCTGTAAATTCCTATAATTGAGGGGCTAAAACCTATAGTTAAATTCAAAATTGATACTCAGAAGCTTAAAAACTACTAGCTTGAAATAACTGTTTATATTTTTCAAAAATAATTGACGCAGCTGACAAGTCTGCAACTTTTTTCTGGTGCTAAGGAAGGTTATTTCTATCACCAAAAAAATAATCAGGCATTTCTAAAATTTTCATCCATTCCCCATTGTGTAACGTTTCCGTCTGTTTTGATATTTACGCACAGAGCGAAAGCAATAAGGAGCACTTATCGATTAGGAAGAGGGGTCACTCCTAGGAAAATTAGTTTGAGTTTCTTGTAGCTCTCTTGAAATTTTAAGCGTGATTCGGTAATAAATTATCTTATTTTAACTGGGATGGAATGAATTAACTTTTGAACTTCATTAATTAAGGACGCTGCTATTTTAGATTTGAAATTGGATTGTTATTAGGGCAGCTACAAATGCTTGTATTCAAATGGGTGAGTTTTAGAAAACCTGTTTCCAAAACATTAAGCTTAATGGAAAATTCAAAAGACCCACAATTACCGCTAAGTCACAGTCTGACAGCCTACTCGATATCGCTCGAATATTTTTTGCAGTGGGCGTGCTTGTAGCGATGCCATTCTGTAAAATTCCCACGAGCAAAGTATCTTTCAATACAAACTAAAAGTTTAGGGATTTTTATAAATTTTGCAGACTTACTTATGAAGTGAATACAATAACGACTCTTCTGAGAATACCTACTTGCTCTGCGTCTTCTTACTTTTGTCTTCAATTATATTAAAGGTATAGTAGGTATATTACACTTCATTTCTTAGTTAAGATTGCACACATACCCGTATAGTCAGCGGGTAGGTGTGTATAGATATCCCACTAAAAACATAAATGTGAAAATGGGAGCCAAGTTCAATATTAAGAATATGCGTGGTTGTCAACTTCGCCGACAAAATAATTGAGATCTAAATGGGTGCCAAGTTCAGTTAATAATACTTAAATAAAACACTCGAATTATTTCCACAAAGCAGATAACTTAGGATAAATTGATGCTTAAAACTTGACTTTTTTCAGTATTATTTTGCATATTTTCTTATCACACGGCCGTAAGGTAGGTTCTTACCTTTTCTTCTAAACCGTAGGACTAAATTAACGGACTTGTAATTTACATATATTAAAAAGAAAGCTACGTCAACAAAATGTTACATCTTATCGTTTTCAAAATAGCGTTAAAAAAACGTCCATTTCACCCCATTTTAGAAAACATTCAATATCATTTACCCGCGGAATGTCACACATGTTCCTAACATATAATATTAATCTATGCTGAAAAGTCTTACAGTTCCTTTTCCTGTAATATTTATTCCTTCACTCCTGTATATAAAAGACTCATCCTTGTATATAAATTTAAAGCCTAATATAATTTTTTATCTTTAAATAATATCAAACTTTAATTTACATTATACTATCCTTTCCTGGTCATTCTCTTGTTTTTCAAAATATTCGATCGATCCGTATTTTTTAAAAATCCCGTTTCTCACTTTGGCCGAATGCGCGAAAAGCGCCAAACCATTAAAAAAATAATAAAAACGTTTTATTGTTCGAATTTGTTGATACATATATTGAAATTACGCCTTAAGTAAAACGAAATTTGCGCATACAACTTCTCACATCAGAATCTTTTTTTTATGCTTTAGCATTTCGCGTTTCGTGAAGGTCTATCGTAGACCGATTCGAAATTATTAAGGCCTCTCACAGACTGGAGCGGCCTGCCCGCGGCGGCCAATAGTAAACTTGACATTAGCTGTCAATTTTACTAATGACCGCCACCGCAGGCCGCGCCAGTGTGTTGTAGGCTTAATAGGTAAAAGACAAAGCAATAGGGAACATTACTGCAATGTTCTGCCGCCAGAGGCAGCACTACCACTAATAGTAAACCAGTATAGGAATATAGGGATTCACACACACATGCACAATTGATTGTCAAATGAGAGACAAGGATGCTTGCATAGACAATACCGCAAGTGGGAACGAGATACAATGTCAACGCTGCTAGTGTCGCCACCTACGAAGAGTTTTGCGTAATGTTCCCTATTCCGCCATTTTGACGTCACTTGACAGCTGACAGCCATTGACGGTGATTTCCCTAAAGAAAAACAAATTAAATATTCAATGAGGTCTAATGTTTCGAAAAATGTATTACCTGTCGCAGTTGGATAAAAAATATCCTATGTGACAGCTAGAATAACAATGTACCTATATATAAAAATGTGTTATAGATAGATAGATAGATTCATTTATTTCTTTTAGAAAATAACATATTATTTTACATCAAAAATAAGATGGATTCACTAAGAGATCGTCAATAATTTGACGATATAAAAACAATAGGAAATGTCACAAATGAAAGTCAAAAAGAAAATAATAATGTCAATAAACTTGTATACATAATTAGTATATCCTAAGCAATATCAAATAATGTTTTTTCATCACACTTGCTCGTTAAGGGTGTATTATAGTCAGGTGTATAGAGCAGCTATAGCCGATTTACCTCCCGCGGGAGTTATGGATTTTTATAACTCCCTAGGGAGTTATGACCTTGTGTCTGATCTGATTGGTTAAAGCAAATCTAGGTACAAGAATTCTGCTCTGTGATTGGTTGAATAAAAATCGGACAGGCCATGCGCTGCAAGAATACTGCTCAGTAATCAGTAATCAGTATCTTTATTGCTTTCATAGGTAAATACAAGATGGTACATTATATATGTTCAGCTATGAAACCCGGTTCAGCTATGCTCTGTAATTGGTTGAATAAAAATCGAGCAGGCCATGCGCTGCAAGAATACTGCCCTGATCTGGAAGTAAAGTTGTGAATTTCGTAAATTTTTGATTGGTGCGCTTGTATGACACCTAGATTTTTCTGTCTTTTGTAGTTATTTATTTCCTCGCAAATGTGACGAAAAACATTGTGTATAACACGGGCGTAAGAATATTGCAAACTCGAGTCATCAAAAGCCCTCCGCCTCTCTGATAGACTCTCGTTTGCAATATTTTTCTTACGCCCCTTGTCAAACAATGTACATTTCGTTCATGGGATGCTGAGATCATTCGTGACAGAACAAAGCTTAGTTTCATACTGGCTGATTCTTTTTTGAATTCAGAGATTTATTATAAGTGGAGATAAGTAGGTACATGCTTGATTAATACCTATGCTAGCTATATGTTTATATATAAATCATGCCGAAACTGAACTACCTACTACATGTATTTACTTATTTAATCTTTTGCACAAAAAGGAATTTTACAAAAGGCGGACTTAAGGAACCTTAAAAACTCCAAAAATGTAATAATGTAGGTACTTACTCTTACATTTATACCAATACCTACACGTTGTTCCCGGGGATTTCCCTTTGCTTCGGCATATTGCAGAGTACATTCACAGAAACAAATTAGCATAATTATTTCTTGAGAAAAAAAAAATTGTTTTCGATTTTTGTAGCATTAACGGTTATTGTCTTATTGTACAAGGGCCTTTCAATACTCTTGTACAATACATTAAATAAAAAATATGTGTGTAAAAAACGAACTCACTTTGTAAACCTTCTTGTAGTTGTAGTGTATAAGTAGGAGCCTTACAAAATTTAAAAAGCGGTTATAACGTCACAGTTAAGAGCAAATGATAATTATATTTAAAAAGTAAAAAACAAAAATGTTTTTTTTTTAAGAAAAGGGCACACTGTTTAAATAAATTGAGTACGTCAAAAAACATAAATAATTCATTGTATAAGTGTCTAGGAGGATTTAACGGTGTTCTTGGTAATTTAGGAGAAAAAGATGTTTAAATAACGGCGCTATACATTTTTTTCGAAAAAAGATCATTTCTCGTTAGTCTTTAGCCCGAACAGACTCAAACTCATTTTATATCGTCAAAAACATGAGTAAAACGTAAATCAAACAAAAAAAGTACAAAAAAAATCCTAAAATAAACTTTGATTTTACAAAAAAAACGGCACCTATTCTTTAAAAAATAAGTACAAAAAAAAATCAGAAACAATTAGTATTGTAACCATCCGCGAGGCTATTACGGTTTTCGTTTTACTTTCAGAGAAAATCCGATTTTTCACATACGCTCCATACAATTATTTTTTGAAAAAATTATAAGGCTTTATTTAGCGGGCCAAATTATCTCAAAATCATTTTGTGGTATGATAATGACTATAGGAAGCCATTTCCCGAAAATAAAGTAATCTAAATTTTTTTATTGTCTATTTCTATGGAGAGCCAATTCTCAGCCCACAGTGCGCCGGCGGACGCATCTATACACACGTGCAGGCCGCGGAGAAAAGGCAACGATGAGTGCAGCAGGCCACACGGGCGGCCGGCGGGCTCACTGTCTGTTTTGACTAGCAGGCCATGCGGTCCGCTACGACCTCGCAATTTTATACCAGTTTTGTAGTACGTGGCCTGCTGGTAAAGACAAATGAGACTTCTAGCCCTTCTAGGTGGCAACTGCGATCCTTTATTTACAATAAAAAAAAAAGTAAGTCTGTATGACTAAAGTCGGACTTATGAAAGGTTAAATAAATGACAAAAATTCAACTTAAGATGAGGTCAATTGAGTTGTATTTACTTAAAAATATAATTTATTGCTTGACAATAGCTTTATGAATGTTGGCAAAGCATTCGGAACATACGCTGGGGTAGGAGGGGCAAAGTAAACATAAAATATTCCCTTTTTGTCACTTTACAAGCGTTTACACTTGACATACCCTCTTCTCTCTTCTTTTCGTAGCAATGGATACATCTTCGTCTAACTATCCTGTTTCGATGGTCAACCAGCGGGGACTTTCCAAATTGGTGTTGGGTGCTATTTTGAGGGCCTTGACTTTGACTGCTTTTTTTGTTAAGGCCCATCAAGTCACGGCAAATACATATATTCTTTGAATTTTTGAGTGGTGAATTTTTTTGAAAAGGTTCCTGCTTTTTTATATCAATCACTATCCACACTGTCTTAGGTTGGTAGTCGGAATCTTCTTCAGAGTCCGCCACAATGTAAAAATCTATAGGCAACCACGAAATGCAAAATTTTCAAAAATCGCGTGACAACTGCAGCAAGCTTATGCGTGCGGCCGGCGGCCTAGTGATGTAATTATTAGTGTGGCGTCACGAAGTATATTGAATTTTGAATACTATCAAAAATTGACGTGAACTTAGATGCGAAAGTTACGGCACGCCGGCGACCCGCACAGCCCGCGAAACTCACTCAGCGCAATAGGTATTTGGCGTGCCTTACTCGAAAAGTTGTTAAATGTATATACTTATATTTTTACCTGTGTCTTGTGTAAAATATGGATAAAAATAGGTTAAATCGGTAAATAAAATAAAAATACTTTACACATACCTACTATAAGGTTATGTCGGCAAAAGAGTGCACAGTAACATTCATGACGTAACGTAGGTACATGACAATTATAAAGCTTAGTTCATGACATAGATTTTTTATGGAACTTACAAGAAATGGAGTGTAGAGTACTTTCACTAAACCCATACGTGTGGGGTATTTATGGATACGTCTTCAAAAATGATATTGAGGTTCCTAATATATTTTTTTTCTAAACTGAATAGTTTGCGCGAGAGTGGTAAAATGTGTGCCCCCCCTGTGTAACTTCTAAAATAAGATAATGATAAAACTAAAAAAAATATATGATGTACATTACCATGCATACTTCCACAGAAAATTGGTTTGAACGAGATCTAGTAAGTATTTTTTTTAATACGTCATAAATCGTAAACTGCAATTTATTTTACGAAACCCTTCATGTGCGAGTCCGACACGCACTTGGCCGCTTTTATGAGATTCCTTTCTTTAGAAGGGGGTTCATAGTTTGTATGGTAAGCAAATAATGTTTTAAGTAAGAAATTTGTTACTTCGGTTTTAGAATGTTTGCTAAAAGACTACAAAACTTATTTCAGCGTTTTTTTTTTAAATTCATTATTATTATTAGAGGGTTAAAAGGCCGCTTTTATGAGATTCCTTTCTTTAGAAGGGGGTTCATAGTTTGTATGGAAAGCAAATAATGTTTTAAGTAAGAAATTTGTTACTTCGGTTTTAGAATGTTTGCTAAAAGACTACAAAACTTATTTCAGCGTTTTTTTTTTAAATTCATTATTATTATTAGAGGGTTAAAAGGTGGTTCGAAGTTTGTATAGAAAGTAAACATTTTTAAAGTAAGAGATCTTATCTTATCTTTATCTGATCTATACTTCGTTTTTAGGGTTCCGTAGCCAAATGGCAAAAAACGGAACCCTTATAGATTCGTCATGTCCGTCCGTCTGTCTGTCCGTCCGTATGTCACAGCCACTTTGTTCCGAAACTATAAGAGCTATACTGTTGAAACTTAGTAAGTAGATTTATTCTATGAACCGCATTAAGATTTTCACACAAAAATTGAAAAAAAACATAAAGTTTTAGGGGTCCCCATACTCAGAACTAAAATAAAAAAAAAAAAATTTCATCAAACCCATACGTGTGGGGTATCTATGGATAGGTCTTCAAAAATGATACTGAGGTTTCTTACATCATTTTTTTCTTAACTGAATAGTTTGCGCGAGAGACACTTCCAAAGTGGTAAAATGAGTGTCCCCCCCCCCCCTGTAACTTTTAAAATAAGAGAATGATAAAACTAAAAAAAATATATGATGTACATTACCATGCAAACTTCCACCGAAAATTGGTTTGAACGCGATCTCGAAGTAAGTAGTTTTTTTTTAATACGTCATAAATCGTAAACCGCAATTTATTTCACGGAACCCTTCATGTGCGAGTCCGACTCGCACTTGGCCACTTTTTTTAAGATTAGAATTATCTGTCAAACGGGTAAACAAAGAAGCAGTGGTCGTAAACCTTCCTTCTTTGATTTCAACCGATACCACTGAATTTCTCGGAACTTATTATACGAGTACATATCATTTTAATTTACTTCTGTAGCCCACTCGGCCCAGCCTCGGCTTCATCCATTGTGCACCAACAAACAAAATATCTAAATAGATCAACAACTCATAACAAAATTCAACAAAAACGATAACAACAATCTTTAAGTAAGCTTACAGCAATAGAAATCACAACCGACTCAACCGACAACAATATGAACTCGAATGAAAAACCCACATGAGTGATAGTTGACAGATAGTGACAGTGACGCTTAAAAATATATAGACTTGATATAGACCATTGTGTGAGAACTCTGCCTCTTTAGGTTTTTTAATGTACAACCTTTCCATGAAAAATTGCAAACGCAATTTATTAAAATTGTTATCTTTTCATCTTAGAATATAAATTAACTAATATGTTTCTTATCTGTACACAAAACATGATAACAAATACGTGATATTTATTAACTCGTATTCACTGTTCGATCCGCAGAATGAGCCCGATAAAAAACCTTATATCTCGTTCTGCAAAGGTCTCTCTAATGCTAAAAAAAACATAGTATAGGTGAGGGCCCTTTCGGATGCACTTCGACCCAGTGGGATCTTTTGTGCATTTGCCCTCTCCTTTATACCTGCTCCTAGGCTTGCTCCATCATTTCCACAAAGCGGATGATGCAGTTCGCCGGGAGCACCTTGAATTCCTTTGGTTGCGGGTAACCGTTACCAAAGTAGTTCATTCTTTGTCTGACAAAGTAAGAGATAGTTAACTTCGGGTTTAGAGTGTTTTTTTAAAGATTAGAAAATCGATTTCAGTGTTTTTCGAAATTCATCCTATATATGGGAATTAAAAGGGGGTTCAAAGTTTGTATAGAGAGCAAGAAATTTTTAAATTTAGAGATTCGGAATTTCGGTTTTAGACTGTTTGTTTGAATTGACTATAAAACTAAAAACCGCGTTTTTGAAATTGATTCCATAAGGGGATTAAAAGACATTTATCCCGTAAAGGGGCTAAAAGGAGTTGGAAGTTTCTACGGGGAGCAAGTAAGAAAACTGTAACGTTGGTCAATAATCTTTGAAGTAAATGAATTTTTCGGTCATATGCTATTATTTGGTAAGCCATTAATTAGGTAGTCAAAACTCATAATCCAACTGCTAGCAGAATAGTAGGTAAGGTTAAGTTAGAAGGGACCGGAACCGTTTCCCCTATTGGGGTTTTCCACAGGGTTATCTTAGAAGTTGTTTTTAAATCCCTATCCATAATGGTAAACTTATGATAGGGGGTGCAATGTATTACCTTATGGTTACCACATCCGATATGCTTACCATAACAATAGGGTTAGGTACCCTATCAGTAAGGTTACCTTATCATAAGGATACCAAATTGATCGGGTTACCAAATCGATAGGCTTAAGCCTGAAAAGGGGTTTTCTGGTCCTCAGCGAAACAGAACCGAACAGCTACCATAAATGTAGGTTACGTTAGAATAGGACTGCGATACTCACGGAACCGAAAAGAAGGTAATGAATGTTATATTAAGACTGCGGCTCATTTTTAGGGTTCCGTACTCAAAGAGTAAAACGGGACCCTATTACTAAGACTTCGCTGCCCGTCCGTCCGTCCGTCCGTCCGTCCGTCTGTCTGTCACCAGGCTGTATCTCACTGATACCGTGATAGTTCCAGTTGAAATTTTCACAGATGATGTATTTCTGTTGCCGCTATAACAACAAATACTAAAAACAGAATAAAATAAATATTTTTATTGATAATGGTACGGAACCCTTCGTGCGTCTGACTCGCACTTGGACGGTTTTTTTTTTATTTAAGAAGCTTATTTTGGCTGATCAAAATATATTTTTCTCTAACACCGTGAGATGGGGACTGGGGATGGAGAGGGAATGTACTACGTTTTTTGGCATAAGATAATTTTGCTGTCAAAACTATACAGGTAGCCCGGCCCGGCCTAACGTTTGTAAAACTACTGAACGGATTTAGGCAAAAATTTCCAGTATTGTAGCTAAGTTGACATCAAAAAACTAGATTATCCTTTAATGATAAAAAGACAATATAAGCAGAAACGTCTGTTGATGATACTTAAAATATTTATATTTGTAAAAGCGGACATTTTAATTTAGATTTAATAGCAATTTAAACTAACAAACTCATCGCACTGTTAAATTTTACGCTTAATCCCTTAACGGATTTTGATGAGATTTGGCGTGTGAGAAGAATATGGGATAGTTTTTATCTCGGAAATCATTCCTTAAGATCGTAGAAGTTTGTTTGTTGAACAGCAAGTATGCCTGCGGCGCTACCACGAACTTCGAATCTCGAACTTCGTATATCTCCGTCTCTGTCGCTCGAGTACCATAAACCATAAGTGCGATAAAGACGGAGATACACGAAGTTCGAGATTCGAAGTTCGTGGTTATAGCTCTGTAAAGATACTGGCTGATTCTTTATTTAATCAAGATATTTATTATAAGTAGAGAAGAGAATAAGGCCGTTTTGTAGTGAATTTCGCTACCATATGATAAGAATTCAGCGTGTAATATACAAGTAGGTATGTATCTAGTAATATTCACCGTTTATCTCTCTTGTCTCTGTTATTGGGTTTTATGTAAACATGTGTTCCTGTTGTCGGAGCCCATGTTTGCAAAGCTTTAAGGCAATTCAATATTTTTTATTTCAAAGAGCTTTGAAGATTAAATCGTGGGGACGCGGATTAGTTCATCTACATGATTGTTGTTTACGATAGGTAGATCGTCGCGGGACCCTGTCTGAGTGGATGACTGAATTGATGTTATATATTGTGATTTAAACGATCACTTACATGCTTCAGGGTTTATCATCAAATTTTCGACACTCACTTCGTCGAATTTCACTTCAAATACAACGTTTCATGTATTTTCATTTCGTAGACAATTCAGTTCGTGGAATGGTCATTACAAGTAATTTTAAATCGTGTAATTTTACTTGTCGGATGATTCATTCATAAGTTGTATTATGTCATGGAAAACGTTTTGTGATTTATTGTTTCAAATATTTTTAATTAACATACAAATTATTATAAGGATTCTTATTTAAATTTAAGATAGGAGGGATACACAGTTATCTATGACATTATGTTGAGAATGGAACGCAATGCAATCGGGATCCACGCGCTGAATGAGGGTACTTGAGATTTTAAGTTGTTTATCTTGACACATAACATAACTATTCATACTGTCATTACTAAGAACATGTTTGAACTCATAATTTTTACGCACGGCAATTATTTTAACCTAACCTAAACTTTTTTTTTTTTTTGTCGTTGTGAAAATGCTTTACGCATACCCCCGACCTGGGGAAGGCTATTTGGGGGTTATGTGGGACTCTCTCCTCCCGCCGCCATCCGAGTGATGGTGACTGGGGGAGCATACCCACTAAAAACACACCGGCGTCACCCGCATTGCCGTTAAGGGGGCGCCATGGGATCGCGAACATTCTAACCACGGCACCCCCCGGCGGTCCCGGCTTCTACTCGTGCCAGGACACCCGCGCCAAAGGAGGGGAGGGTCAGGACGCTTGACCCTCCCCCCAGACGTGTAGGGCCATGTGCAATGTGGGTCCCCAACCCACTGGCCCTACTGGGGGGAGAACGCGGCCTGCCGCTGCATACCGCGCGCGTTTTCGACCCCTCCGTCTGCGCCGGAGCGGGGGCGCATCCGCACTGTCTTCGCGCTCCCGCTCCGCGGCCTCCTTCTGCGATATGACGACTTCGCAGAAGGAGGCCATCGCCTCCCAAGAACCTAACCTAAACCTAACCTAACCGCCAGCGTGTCGACGTCACCCGTCACCGGCTACGCGGGGTGCCTATTTTCGCTCTGAGGGACACAAGTGAACCCTAACCTAACCTACTAATAATGCAATTGTTACGGTTGTTTGTTTTTTTACTGCGGGGGGGCTGCGCCCGAGCCCCCCGTTTGGGGTGCTCCAACCCCCATCCCTCCTTTTTCTGACTGCCTTAATCTAGTTAAACCCATGTAGGTAATCAGTTTAATTTTATTGTTTTGTAATGTTGTAATTAAATTTCGAACAAATGAAATTCGTTGTTTTGTTATTCTGCCATTTAAAATTCATACAAAATGAATCATTTGCCAAATAATATTTCCTGAACAGTTATTCTATAAAATAATAAAAATTGGAATGATCTGGTCATGAAATAAAATTACAGCAAACAATAATTCGTGAACTAAATGTTATTTAAAACGTTTTCGATGAAAAGTTTGTCGACACAACAAGGGACACCCATGCTTCAGACATTGAAAATATACATGTTGTTAGTAAAAAATCATTGGGCTCAAAAGATGTAATTTTTTTTCGGCATAATTAAAAACTTACGAACACTCCAAGTGCCGAGAGCGCCAACATTAAAATGAACGAACGACGACTTAAGGCGACGTGAGTTCAGAAAACGGTTTTTCAAAAAGTCGTAGCTCTTGTTTGGATAACGGCTGCCCGAAATTTAATTTGCAATCTTGAGGACTTTCTCGAGGTACAACAGCTATTTGAATCCTGAGTTTTTGACTTTCGCTCTATAGAAAAAAAAATCACGAACATAGGTCTAAAATACACTTAAAAAAATCATAACAAATTATGCACAACAGCTAATCATATTAAAATTGGTTCTAAAAATCGTTGAGTGTGTTTGAGGGAACTTAGCTATTACTTTTTTAATTATTAAAACGCACAATAAATTAAAATTAAAAAACATGAATCCGCACTTCCGACCATCACGCATTTCCATCTCGCTCACGCTTATGCTCAGTGAGAGGGAGAGAAGACCACGAGGCTACGTCGCCTCAACTACACTGATTCCATAGAACAACTAGGCCTATCGACAAACAGTTTAAATGTATCCGCCACTCTAAATAAACAGAAAAGCATTAAACATTTATAAAATGCTCTGCAAAATCGTAAGGCCTACGAGTGCAGGTCCTCAACAGACATTCTAACCTGCGAGTACCACAACCAGACCACAACACACACGAAAAACAAGCACCCGAATAACACTGGAATGAACAATTCAAAATAAAAAGGTAATATTTTACACATCGAACAGTAATAAAAATATGAAAATATTAATACTAAGTATATCAAGCTGCTTAACGATTAAACGACAGGCGGCGCGTGCGCGGACTGCGCGGGCTCCTCGTCGTCGGTGAACAGTACTCGTACTATTGGCAGCTGCAGGATGTCCAGCTCCTCCACCGCGGTGGGCAACGCACGGGATGGGAGGAGGCTGAGCAGTGGGCAACGCACGGTGCGGTGTTCTCCAAACGCAGGGAACAGTCGGCGTCGTGCCGCAGAACAGGGCTTGGTTCAGTCCAATTTCAAAAAACGGCTAATTCAAACGAAGCGGGTCACCGATTTGGGGGTTCGATCTTAATCGCCTCCGGTTCTTGCCGTTAGGAATTAAAGGGTGAAATCCATAAATGAAACTGTTGAAAACTTCTGTAGTATATTAACTAATTTATAGCATTTAGTTAGAAGTGGGTTGTGCTGCCTGCGTCCGATGTACTCGTAGGTCCAGGGGTATCTAGGTCCGCAATGTGCATTTCCCTGAATCGGCGCAGCATGTCTTCATTTAAGTCTTGTGCGCGGAGGTGCCATGGATCCCAGTCAAGCATCTCCCAGAGTAGTGAAGTTTCTAGGCGTTTTGGGAACTGTCCACTAGTACATGTTTCATTAGACCTAATGTTTCACTGACCTAATGCATTTTCCGTCGAAACAGTGAACTTTTCAGATTTTCTTTGGATAGGTATCATCATCATCAAATAGACGTTAGGTTTATTTTGCAATATTCCTACAGGAGGTTGGTTGTGTAAGTTATGGAGATTGAGAGGACCAAATTTAGGGGCCATCATACCTATCGGATGACCTCAGGCTGGAGCAGAAGGTTACGATTAAGAAAATGATCCACCCAGCAATCAGTAATCGAATCAGGAGAGATATAGTATAGAGCCGTAATGTGATGCTGATACCGTCCGGGTATACCCTGATGGGAGCAAACTAGGCGGGAAGGTCGGCGCTGCATACGTCATTATTTAACCGGATGGCAGCCAATCTACAAAACGGCTCAAACTACATGACGGTTGCACTGTCTACCAAGCTGAATGCCTGGCTATTGAATTGGCTTGCCGGAAAATCTTGCAGGACATCGCTGTCTTTTCCGACTCCATGTCCACCCTACAGGAATTAACTAATCGCAATAGCACCCAACCAATATATACAACATACAAATGCTTACTATTCAAATAAGAAGCACAGGAACTATAGTATTTTGCTGGGCACAATCAATTTCTTATCAAAAATTGCAATGGAATAGGTAGGTAGGAAATTCCATTCCAGGCTATGTTCATTAACAGCCAAATAGGTCGTTAAATTTGAAGCTTCATTTATTAGTTTATGGCGTCCAATAATTGTCCCTGTCGTCATTTTTGACGTCAAGTGTTATGTCGTTAATTACTGGGGTGGTAGAAATATTACTTTGGTAGTTAAATGTTTTATTGTTCTCGACAATGACCCAATTTCTGAAAGGCTTTTTTGGAATGAGTAATAATATTTAGTAACCTACTCATGTAGTATTATTAGATACCTAGGTACTTACAATAACAAAAATTTCAGTGCCACTTTAACAATTGTGGGTTTAAAGGCGGAGAAAATGTTACTTAGATAGACGACCGCTTTAGATATGGTACTGCTCAGTCCGTCATTTTATGGACTCCAAAAATTATTAAATGTATGTATGGAGTATGCTGAGACACACGGCTTGAAGTACAATGTAAAAAAAAGTGAGTTCATGATTTTCAAAGACAAAAATAAATTGCCTTAGTTATTACGTACCACCACTTCTTTTAAATGATGTACCAATAAAGCAGGTGTTTCAGTTCAAATATTTGGGACATGTGTTAACTGATGATCTTAAGGATGATAAAGACATCGAACGTGAGCGCAACATGCTAGCAGATTTGCTCGCTGTACTGTGCCTGTAAAACTAACTCTTTTTAGAGCCTACTGCCAAAGTTTTTACAAAATTATAAGGGTGTTCAAAGTTTGTATGGAGAGCAAACCATTTAGACTATTTGCTAAACTACTACAAAACTTATTTCAGCGTTTTTTTAATTCATCGGCTAAGAATAAGGGGATTCGAATTTTTGGAAGTAAGAGATTAGTAACTTCGGTTTTAGACTGTTTAAGTGTTTAACCCTGCATTCTTCTGCAATTGTGTCCCAGGCGACGCATTGCTCGTGGAGAGGACACTTCACCCGTGCATTTTATTTGTGCGGAAAAAAACACGGGGAGTGACAGTCTACCGGTTATAAGTCTGGGTAGATAGACGTAATATCAGGCGCCAGGGGTCACTTTTAACAGTGGGCGGATCCATCGTAGGCCCACTGACCAGTTACCGCCCGCTTTAAGCTGGGCAGCCCCCAGTCAGTCAGGTACTGGTCCGTCTCGGTGCTGGTTTGTTTCTTTCGGGTGTAGGAAGCACTAGATTAAAACTAGATAACTGGCGCCGTTACCTATCACACCTGCCAATACGAAACACATTATTAAAAAAATATATTTGCACCGCCAATCCATGCGCCTTGCAACATGGAATGTCCGTACAATGAGGACAGGCTTCCCGGACGCCAGCGGAAGCTCAGATTGCGCACAAGAACTGCGTAAAACTGCTGTGATTGATGTTGATTTGGCCAGGCTTAATATTGCAATTTGCTCCCTTCAGGAGACCAGGCTCCCAGAAGAAGGTTCATTGCGAGAGGCTTCATTTACTTTTTTCTGGAAAGGCAAAGACATATATTATCCGCTACACGCGAGCATGGTGTTGGGTTTGCGGTCCGAAACGATTTGTTATCTGCTATAGAGTGTCCTAAAGGTATTTCGGAATGCATTCAAAGTCAAAGTCAAAGTCAAAATATTTTATTCAAAATAGATTCATACAGAACACTTTTTGAAGGTCAAAGTATATTTTCTTAAAGTTCGAAAGGGTAATTATAGTTGTTAATATATAACTATAATCATGTCAAATATCACTAGTTTACATGTTTACATGTCGATATGTTATAAGTAGGTCAAAGTTCATTTACATTTACAATTAGGCACATGTTAACTTACAAACATGAATTCTGTTTTCACCATGTCAAAAATAGAATAAAACATATTATTAGAACTAGGGAAAAATATATGTCAGGATTATATAAAACAAATTAAAAATTAGAGTATGTCAGATTGTCAGTACACAGAGAGAAAATAATAATAGTAAAAATCATTTAAAGGCGTCTTTGTCATTTATAAAGTCGCTTATCGTGTAATAGGCCTTACTAACTAAATGGCTTTTTATAAACAACTTAAACTTATTTAATGACAAACCTTGTACATTTTTGGGAATTTTGTTATAAAAACGCACACAATTTCCCATAAAAGACATTATGCTGTTGCGCGTACACACCAGCTGTGGGTATGTATCATTAATATCTGCTTATGCAACAACATTACCATCGCCTGCTGAAATTAAGGATCAGTTTTACGAACAGCTAGCCGATACAGTACGTGGGGTGAAATCTTCCGACCGTCTTTACATACTAGGCGATTTTAACGCCCGGGTTGGTCAGGATACCGCTGCTTGGTCCGATTGTATTGGCCTGCATGGTGTGGGCAAGATTAACGAAAACGGCGAACGATTGTTACAGTTCTGCTCCGAACATCTTCTTTGTGTGACCAATACTTATTTTAAAGGAAAGCAGACACATAAGGTATCCTGGAAACATCCACGTTCTGGGCACTGGCACCAACTGGACTTGATTATTTCCAGGAAGAAAAACCTCCGCGAAACTCTCCACACGCGTAACATTCCACAGTGCTGAATGTAACACCGACCACTCCCTAGTAGTAGCACGTGTCATCATCCACAAAAAGATCCATTCATCCCGACAACCTGGTAAGAGAAAGATTGATACGCAAAAAACTAGGAATGATGAACTGGTGCAGCAATTTGCAGAGATGGTAAAAAACGAAACTGCTTCCTGGGACATTAACGCCCCAGTATCTGATGAATGCAGTCGTGTCAACGGACTTCTTACGGATACAGCGGGTAAAGCTTTTGGGCACCAAAAAGCTAAGTGTCAAGACTGGTTTGCTGAGAACTTAGAACACCTCCAGCCTTTGCTAGACTCAAAACGCGAAGCTGCTCTTTCACATCGAATGTGTCCCAGTATTGTTACACGTGAAAAGCTGCAATCTGCGAATGCAGCCCTGCAACGTAACGTGCGTCATTACGCCAACGCTCATTGGGTCGGTGTTTGTCGTAGCATACAGTTGTGCGCCGATACTGGGAACTTTAGCGGTGTTTATTCGGGCATCAAACAGGTACTAGGCCCATTGCCGAAAAATACTGCACCAATTAAGGAAGCGAATGGCTCTGTAATTACCGACACTCTCCGTCAACTGGAACGCTGGGTCGAATATTATACAGGTCTCTATTCCCGTCCAGTCAACATCCATCTAGAAGCTGCCCAAGGTATGCCCAAACTAGATACTTTGACGGAATTAGATGCCTTGCCCACTATAGAGGAATTCGTGAAGGCAGTCAAACAGCTTAAGAGCGGAAAGAGTCTCGGCATCGACGGCATACTGGCGGAAGTGGTTAAACTTGAGTGCGTGACACCTGTTTGGCACAATCTACTGTGTAAATGCTGGGAAGCGGGACGCGTTCCGCAGGATATGTGCGACGCCAACATCATCACCTTGTACAAAGGGAAAGGAGACCGCGGTGACTGCAACAACTACCGCGGGATTTCCCTCTTGAGTATAGTAGGCAAGCTATTTGGACGTGTGTTGCTTGGAAAACTCCAAAAACTTGCAAATCGCGTATATCCAGAGTCACAATGTGGTTTTCGCCCCCAGCGTCCCACGGTGGATATGGTTTTCTCACTTCGTCAGCTACAGGAAAAGTGCCGAGAGCAGAACACACCTCTATTTGTAGCCTTTGTAGACCTTAACAAGGCCTTTGACACTGTCAGCAGAGATGGACTTTATACGGCGCTTGAGTACATTGGATGCCCACCAAAACTTTGAAATCTCGTCAAATCATTTCACGACGACATGAAAGGCGCTGTTGTGTTTGACGGCAAAACATCTCAGCAGTTTGTAATGCGGAAAGGTGTTCGCCAGGGCTGCGTTTTGGCTCCTTACCTGTTTGGCATTTTCTTTTCACTTCTTCTCAAAAATGCTTTTGGAGACAGCCAACAGGGAGTGCACCTGCACACAAGGGTTGACGGGAAGTTATTCAATATCGCGCTCCTCAAATCAAGAAAATATCGTGCGGACTTCTTTGTCGACAGTCTCTTGTTTGCTGATGACGCAGCGTTTGTGGCGAACACTTCTCTCGAGCTCCAAAACATCATGGACAAATTTTCACGGGCTTGTTCTTTGTTCTCCATGTCCATAAATGCCAAAAAGACAGTAGTTTTAGTCCAGGGCAGTGCGAAAACACCAACTATAATGGTGGATGGCACAGCTCTGGAGGTTGTCGATAAGTTTTGCTATCTCGGGTCGACCGTGTCGAACAATTTCTCCCTTCGGAAGGCTACGTACAAGAGTATGGTGTAACAGACATCTTACCATCAGAACCAAAATTATTGTTTACCAAACATGCGTTCTGAGCATACTCTTGTATGAAGCCGACACCTGGACGACGTATGCGAAACAAGAGCGACGACTTAACACTTTTCACATGCGCTGTCTACGTAATATCTTAGGCATTACGTGGGAGGACAAAGTGACAAATCAGAGGGTTCTTGACATAGCACAGCTGCCCAGTTTGATTGCTATTCTCAAACAGAGACGCTTGCGGTGGCTGGGCCACGTGCACCGGATGAAACCTTAGTTTGCTTAGTGCAGTAGCATACGCCAAGAGAAACGTTGGGAGACCGATGTTGCGTTTCAAGGATTGCGCTAAGCCCTGGGCAAAGCTTGCCGAAGATAGAGATGGGTGGCGCAAACGCGTTGTGGACGGCAGAGCCTTGTGCGATGGAACCTGGTTCGAGACACTGGCCAATAGAGGGTTGCGTAGACAACAAGCTGAAACTAGAGCCCCTGGCACGAATTTCGTCTGCCAGAAATGTGAAAGATCATGCCGGTCGCGTATTGGCCTCTACAGTCACCAAAAACGATGTCTCCAGGGCAATGTTTAAATCGTCTGGGATAGACGCAAAGGCCTGTGATGATGAAGTGTTTACTAAAAGACTAGGTACAAAACTAATCTCAATGGTTTTTCATTAAATTCATTCCTTAAACATACATTTAAATAGACGATGACATGGTAATACGCGGACGAAGTCGCGGGCAACAGCTAGTGTGGAATAATACTCCATTATGAACATTGACACTCGTGCACGGTCTCGTGATGACATTTTAATGAAGCGCGTTTTCCTGGAAATACGTATAATAGTACATTATGATACAAGTGTGCTATGTTGGTCATTACACTCGAGTCGGTTTTTAAGCCTGAGCCGAAGGCGAAGGCTTAATGGAGACGAGAAGTGTAATGACCAATGCTCACGTGTTTCATACGACGTTTTTCAACACATTTGCGAGGAAAATAAAAAAATAAAAAATGAAAATGTTAAAAGATATGTAATGAAAAGGCACTAGTGCGATAATGTAATGTAAAAGTCACGGCATGGGTAATATTCTGCATTATTTTGCTAATATTTAAAAAGATATGTAATGAAAAGGCACTAGTGCGATAATGTAATGTAAAAGGCACGGCATGGGTAATATTCTGCATTATCAGCTTAAACACGCTGTAATAAGCTACTTTACGAGCAGGTGTGTTGAAAATGCAATAGCAATCCCATTAGCGCATTACAGGCGTCGAACGATGGGATGAAATACTTGGACCAATAACAATAAATAAATATACGTCCTGTTTTGCGAGAAAAACAAGGTGGCACGGGAATAAAAATAAACATTTTGTTTCAAGTAAATAATCATGTTTCATGATCATGACTGAGTATAAAAAATTAAAATAGTAGGTCTACTTCGAAAGAGGTTTCCAGTTTTGTGTACTTGTATCAAAAGTTGTTTAGGGTAACGTTTTGAGGTAAAGGAAAACACGATCATTTTGTTGCTCGCCTGTCTGTCAATACCGTTTTTCCCAGAAACTAATTTATTATTTTCTTAATATATAAAACTAAATTACTAGGCGGGACTTGGCGAAGTAATGAAGTTACCGGAATCAAGCTGCTAAAGGAGCTCAACGTATTGGAAATCGGAGTCTTAACCCCAACAACAAAATTACTAACGAGATAACTTTTCTCCAACATTTAAAAATATCATGTTACGATTGCTTTGCTGGGAAATGAAAAGAAAAGGCTTTGTGGAGAGTTCACTATTACCATTGCTAGTACTTATTATTTGTAAAATAATACTGTGTGCAAAGAAACGCATGCATGGATAGAAATGCTATAGAGACAAAATATATATATCTGTTTTCGCTACTCTTGAGTAGGTGTACAATATTTCGATTATTCTTCTTAAATATAAAGTAGAATGAAGTTAAGAGTTTTACTTCATATAACTTTAAGTACTTCCTTCTGCTTGATCAGTTGCATTGTTTGAATTGAAGAAAAATAATAATTGTTCAAGTATCATTATACACAGTCACAGCCGCAACAGCCTCCTGGCCGTTATAGCTGACAGGATGGACAGTCAGCTTGTCATACATTGGACCAGAGTACACTCTATAGTCACCACGTACACGTGAGTGTCCTGGTTCTTTTACTTTGAAATAACTAACACTAGCAATTAAGTAGGTAAACCTAGATAATAATTTTAACATGTATGGACCCGTGGTTGTCTGAATTAAACGAATTTTATTTTATTTTTATTTTATTTATTATTTATTATTCTTTTCCGCGTTCTACACAGTGTTGCAAAACGCTGTTTTTTAGGGTTCCGTACTTAAAGAGTATAACGGAACCCTATTACTAAGACTTCGCTGTCCGTCCGTCCGTCCGTCCGTCCGTCCGTCCATCCGTCCGTCCGTCCGTCCGTCCGTCCGTCCGTCCGTCGGTCCGTCCGTCCTTCCGTCTGTCTGTCACCAGGCTGTATCTCAAGAACCGTGATAGCTAGAGAGTTGAAATTTTCACAGATTAATGTATTTCTGTTGCCGCTATAACAACAAATACTAAAACCAAAATAAAATATTTTTTTAAGGGGGGCTCCCATACAACAAACGTGATTTTTTTGCCGTTTTTATAGATAATGTTACGGAACCCTTCGTGCGTGAGTCCAACTCGCACTTTGCCGGTTTTTTAAATTTGCCGTTTTTTTCTAGGCTCAACTTTCATTAGCCAGACTCTACGGTCTGAATAGGTATCTGTATGTTAAGTGTATTTACAGTCGCATCCAGATTAGGCACCTACATACACAATTTTTGCTTCATTACAAATAAATAAGGTGCAAACGAGTGAACATACCTTGGACGTCTACCGTACCGTATATATTCAAATAGCTTCTGCCCGTACTCCGTTAGCGTAGCTCCATACAAACGTTCACTCCCCATAATCACCATTTTACACCTTTCTTCCCCGGGACTCAAACTATCAATCTACGTCTTTTCATTATGTTTTAAAATTGTAGCTGTAAAAAGAGTTTCCCCCATACAAAATTTGCACCCCTAAAATGGTTAAGTAGGGGTACTTAAGCCACTTAGGGGTGGGTTTCCAAAACCCTAAAATTACGTTTCTTGTAGTCCATTACAAAATAAGGAGTCCTTACAAAAAGTTTCAAGTCTCTCACTTAAAATTTCCCCCTTTATACCCCCTTGAGCGTGGAATTTTCAAAAATCTCTTCTTAATGGGTACTTACGTTATTTAAACTACCAATTGTGAAAAAATCAGCTTTCTAGGTTCAACGGATTCGGCTGGGCGTTGATTTAAGTGAGTGAGTCAGTCAGTCAGTCAGGACTTTCACGTTAATGTACATATATCTATATATAATATATAGAAGATAATAATACTACGTAAATTTTTGGTTATAATTATATAATTTGGGAATATTTATTTCAAGTCCAAAAAGTACTAAGTATTGTATAAAATGTTAATTGACAATATTTCAAAATATGTAATGATGCCAAAATCGAAAACCATTTCGGTAAAAAAGTTACTTGAACGTAATAAAGTACATAGTTTCCAGTTTTTTTTCCATCCTCGTTTTTAAGGCGACGTGAGCTCCGAAAACGGATTTTTAAAAAATCGTACCTCTTGTTTGGATTATAACACGGCTGCCCTAAATTTAATTAGCAATCTTGAGGCCTTTCTCGAGGGAAATCAGCTATTCGAATTTTGAGTTTTAGACTTTCGCTCGATAGAAAAAAATCACGAACATAGGTCTAAAATACACTTAAAAAAATCTAACAAATTATGCACAACAGCTAAACATATTACAATTGGTTCTTAAAATCGGCAATGTCATGTTTGAGAGAAATCAGCTATTACTTTTGTATTTATTAAAACGCACAAAGAAATACAATTAAAAAACATGATATCCGCGCTTCCAAACACGCACTTCCATCTCGCTCACGCTTATGCTCAGTGAGAGGGAGAGAAGACCACGAACCTACGTCCCCTTAAGAAAATTGCGAAGTTGTATAAACTTGGTGTAAACCGTGTGTGACGTCAATAGGTCAATACTACGTCCGTCATATGATCAAAGGTATATACAGAGCCTTAGTATTGACGTCATAATTTACTTACGACCTTCTGGAATTCGCTACTTTTGAATTTAATATTTCTGAATAATAAATAACAATTTAGTGAAAAATAAAGAAACACACGTCCCTTAAAAAAACTTTTCTAGCGAACTGAATCATAAAATGGCCCACTTGAAAAAATTAAATGTTGTCAATTCTTCGTACTTATATTATGTCCGTTGACCACGAATCCCATTTAGCTAATGGCCATACCGTCAATATAGAAGCTCGCGTATGACAATTCTTTGACATAATAATTGACCTAAAAATAGCCGGGATCATAAATCACGAGAGGGCAAGCAAAGTGTGTTCGACGCAATTAAGTACATACCTTCCTACCTAGCCATTTCTAAATGATCTAGGTTATATTTTTCGTACAAGGATTTGGTAGCAAGCGGACTTCCCCAGGATCATTCAGGTTGCAACCGGGATAATGCTCAAATGAGGAGGACATTGCATGGATAATATTTGAACTTTATCATAAGGTATCATAATATTTATAATTCAATCTGTGAAAGACTAGAGTGAAATCGAGCAAGTTTTGATTAACTTATCTTTTTAACCGACTTCAAAAAAAAGGAGGAGGTTCTCAATTCGGATGTTTTTTTTTTTTTTTTTTTAATGTTTGTTACCTCAGAATTCCGTCATTTATGAACCGATTCCTACAATTTATTTTTAATTAAAAGTATATGCTTCCAGATTGGTCCCATTGTTTCCAAAGCCCCAGTTGGATGATGGAAACCATGAGGAATTGAGGGAACTCCTCAAATATATTAGGCACGCGTGTAGTAATTTCGGTATTTCTATTATAACACCCGGAAATCATAAAATTGGTGAAGTGGAAGTGATGATGAAGATCACATATGGTTTGTGGAACGTCTCAATGAAGTACTTCAAACTATATAAGTACGTCACAGATTCTGATATGATTCCGTTGAAATAGCAAACAATGAAGTTTTTTTTTTTTTTTATTGGAATCAAAAAAAAAATACAATTTTAGTAACTTAACCTAAAGATTCGCCAGACTGCAAAGCAGTTTGTTGGCGATTCGCTCACTTAAATAAAAAGATAATATTATCGCGGTACATCGAAAGTATCGAAACACTACACTACCGCCCCAGCCAAAAGGCCGTAAGTCCCTACAGAGTTCATACGAAATTACGACCTGTTGGCGGCACGGATGTGCAGTGATTTATTTTTACTCTACTTATTGTTTAACTTTAGTTACAAGTGTAAGTTAATATGCCAAAGTATATGTAATAGTGCCAAAGGTAATTCTGAGATCCTTGAGGAATCGACGGAAGTCCTCAAATATTATCGGCCCACATACAGCGATTTGGTCTAAAAATTAACGCATTTGCTCTCGGGAATCAGTTCATGTGGTAAATTGGAAAAAAAAATTGGTAATGTTCATGTGGCTTGGCGGAGTACTGAATTGAAGTCGGTTAAAACGTTGTTTTGAACGTAAATTATCACTGTAACAGATAAATAAACGTAGAAATAATATTAAGTTAATTAAAGTAAAATAGAATCTAATTTCACTTGTTGCGAACTCTTTGCCAACTTCGTATATAAAAGATTATGTCAAATTTGAATATTGTTTTTCTACATTTTTCTTTCGATATGTCATTCTCTTGGTCTTCTGTGTTGATCGCTGTCATTCATACTGAATCTAATTGTGATAATTAGTATTTTACAATAAAACTACGAAACAAAGGTAATTCATCTTTTCCTTCCATTACCACAGGATTTCAGCCCACCCCCCATCTTTTTCACACTTTTGATTAGGTTTTGCATAAGTAAAACAGTTGCCACCTATGGAGATATAATAAACAAGTCTTGTCTTTCGCTGGTAGGTACTTACTTATACTTATAAATAAGATTTTGAATTTAATTGAAGTTTACAATGAAATGTTACTCATTACTCTCATTAGTTAAAAATGTTTATTCAACATCATCATCATCATCAGCATCATAAACATCCCACTGCTGGGTACAGGCCTCCTCTCATGGATGAGAGGGAATGCTAAGTGGTCGCCAAGCTGGCCCAGTCAGACTGACCCAGGGGCTACCCGAGGTTATCATCGATTTTTGACTAGTTTAGAATCGATACAAATACTTTTACACTATAGATAGAATTATAAGACACACGGCTATCGATTCTTCAATCTTTAATCTCCATTTTGGTCTACCATATTTTGAAAGAAATGGATAGGTTTTTTTTTATGATTTTTTTAAACATTATCTAAGAAAACACCTTTTTTGTTATAATATTGCTGTGAAAGATCGAACATATACGAAATCTACATATTTGGGTTCGTATCTAATGTCTCTATAAACGCGTGTAGGGTTTTGTTTTTAAACTAATTAACAAAAAAGTTATGGCCAGAAAACCTGTTTTTTGGTCTAAAATTGTTCAACTTTGATGCCAAATATCTCGAAGACAGTGATGTTTGAAGTAAATATGGGATACTATATTGCTTTAAACTGTTGTTGTTAATATGATAAGTTACAAAAAACATTAAAAAACTAAGGGATTCAGATTGATGGTCATTGGCGTATGGGATCCCCTTAAGGGGAACTTCAGTACCTACCTCAGTTCAGTACGTACCTATGTACGTCACCTATGAATTTCTTCACAGATGTCTCAAAGATGTATGCAGGTTTCCTCACTCCTTAATCAAAAAGCTAATGGTATGTCACGTACGGAATATCGCATGATAGTTCACGTGATATTCCGTAAGATATTTATTATATGTAATATTTAAACCGAACCTGCTGCTGGAATTTATTAGAATATTTAATGAAAAAGTGTTGTTCTACGAGATACGCCAGTCAGTAGGGTTTCAAAGCAGGGGGGTACGTTGCAAAAGGTGGCGTAGAAGACTTTTTTTTTATATCGTTATACCGACAAAACCGAGCATATATCAACCTTTAGTATCATAACATGTCGCTTTAGCATCATTAGTGAGCCAGCATACAAAAGTATCTAAGAAGTGAAACCAAAGTGTGCGCCGAGGTTTATTTTTACCCATGTTAGTATACACAAAACACATTTATTTTAGTGGGAATTTTGTCAGTTGGTTTTTTCTTCGAAAAAATTAGGCGTTATGAACGACGTATGAAGTATTCGAACAAAATAAAACTACAAAAAGTTAAAATATATGCCATGAGAATGCACTCAGTGTATACATTTAAAATTTGAATTTAGTAGTACATAGTTATAGTTGAAAATTTCGGTGAAGAAAAATATCGTGCGGAAACCTGCATACATTCGCAGAGAAACTTAACGGTCTATGTGAAGTCCCCAACCCGCTTCGGGCCGTGTATAGGCTGATATAGATGATGATGACGATGATAGTTAATATTTACATGTGTGTATAAAATAATAAGTGTTTACATGTACCAACATGTAGTAAATTATGATTTTTCCATTTATACATAAGTACCTATTCAATAAGTTCATAACTTAGAGCCGGTTTATTAAAAGTTCACATGACTCAATTGATGGATTATATTCGACATCAAAGTTAATTAAAATCTACCTAAGGATCACTGGCTATAAATAGTTTATATGAATCCATTGATGGATTTTAGGAGACTTGTTAGTTCAACATAATCTATTTGGATCCTAGTGCTCAATAAAGTCTACTCAAATCCATTGATAGATCTGAACGCACAAAAGGTCCACTCGGATCCATAATGGATCCTACCAAATATATCCTAGTGGGCGGAGGGCACCGTAAAGAATTTAAGAGCGAGAAACTAAAAAAGTCCCAAAATTTCGAGGATTTGTAGCTGTCAAAATTTGTCCCGAGATATCTCGTATTCTCCATTTTTGATATATGCTCCTTTTTAACCGACTTCAAAAAAAGGAGGAGGTTCTCAATTCAGATGTATTTTTAACCGACTTCATATTTTTTTATTTTTAATTTTTGTAACCTCAGAACTCCGTCATTTATGAACCGGTTCATACAATTCTTTTTTTAACTGAAAGTATATGCTTCCAGATTGGTCCCATTGTTTCCAAAACCCCAGTTGGATGATGGGAACCATGAGGAATTGAGGGAACTCCTCAAATATATTATGCACGCGTGTAGTAATTTCGGTATTTTCTATTATAACTCGTGTATTTACACCCGGAAATCATAAATTTGGTGAAGTGGAAGTGATGATGAAGACCACAGATGGCTCGTGGAACTTCTCAATTATGTACTTCAAACTATATAAGTACGTCACAGATTCTGATATTATTCCGTTGAAATAGCAAACAATGAAGTGCCAAAGGTAATTCTGAGATCCTTGAGGAATTGACGGAAGTCCTCAAATATTATCGGCCCACATACAGCGATTTGGTTTATTGGTCTAAAAATCAACGCTTTTGTTCTCGAAAATCAGTTCATGTGGTAAATTGGAAAAAAAATGTGGAAATGTTAATGTGGCTTGGCGGAGTACTGAATTGAAGTCGGTTAAAACTTTGTTTTGAAAGTAAATTATTGTCGGAATACACGATATAAAAAAAAAAAATCTTCTGCACCACCTTTTGCAACAAATAATTAGGTACTCTACTGACTGGCGTAGGAATGGACTTTATTTTCACTTAGGGGGTAATCTAGCACAGATGTAGCGTATGTTTGTCCATCGTATTTTGTCGGAAAACGGGTAATTATCTTGCTTTCTCAATTCGTATAGGTACATATTTATATATTGGCTATTACCTGGGTAATTCAAATATGTGCCGTGTTTTTGCAGTTTAATTGTGAACCGATTGAATCATCATGCTGAAACCTCGAAAAAGAGGAAAGCACTTGGATCCTTAGAATAATAAAGCATAGAAGGATAGTTTCATACGGCCGACGCGCCAAGCGTGAGGCATAAAATGGATTCATGTAGTTGTGATCAACTCGTATTCACACGCGCCAATACGCACACAAACGCACCAATTTTGTTCCACCGATCGGCGTACTGGGCCATTTATGGCCGAGTTTTAGTGGCCTCACCGTTGCGCGTGAACTGCGTTTCTAGGCGTTATTATTCTAAGCTTGGATCATACAATCAATTTTAACATGAAGCTGTGATTGATATCAGAAAATAGCAAAATCTATTACCTATTCTATAAGGCAGCTGTAGTAGATAATGAGTTCCGTACTTATTGAGTTTCCCCAATATTCGCTCTTTCGTTGATTTTACGTTTACATACGAAGAAAGATTTCGTATACTAATTATTTAATTGAAACATATATATATATATATTTTTATTCATAAAGAAAATGTACAAACAAGGGGTGACGACGGCAATGACAAAAATAAAAGATGGGGCGGATGGTTTTATGATCTCTGTGTCTGTCTGTCTGTGTGGTCTGTTGTGTCTCTTTCTTTTAGCCATTTGATATTGAAAACTAAAGTCTTATTTTCACGGACGTGAACATGTCAATAATTTAATACGATAATTGATTGACACTTCTGGTCTAGTCGTATATCTGGGTTTGCCCAATGGGAAAACATTATTCACTGCATCGTCGCTAAGTACTAATATGGTATTAGATGTGGGATATGTTTGCATGACCGAATATTATCGGATAGAATGTCCTTAGCTACAAAGAACAAATCCAAAGGCACCTGTGAATCAATAGGTAAATCCAAAGGCAATTACTAAAAAGAGTTCCGCGATGAAACGAGTTTCGTATCACCTGTCGCCCGCACCGCACGGGTGACGAAATGAAGTGCACGGTACACGATCAACAGGAAGAGGCCTCGCTCCGAGCCTTCAGGACCCCTACACGGAGCGAGGACGCCAGTCTTCGCCCAGCCGCCCGCCCGAGAGCGCGCCCGCCCGCGCCGCGCCCCAGCCGATACACCACAACTACAATCATCAACGCATCCCACACGAGCACAAACAAAAATAATAACATCTCGCGTCGACGCTCAACTAAATTGGTCGCTTTTCGACAAGAGACTACAGTTTGAAGTTTACTTACCAAGTGCTATCGGATAGCGAAGGATTCTCGGGGTCCTTAAAAGCGTTTAGCGCTGGAGGCGAGGTAAGTTGAAAATGTATTGAACAACGATTTTATTTTATTTTCTCTACCTATACATTATATTTGAACATTGATAGAGGCTAAGCGATGGGCTTTTAGGGATCAAACGTAATTGCATTCAATTAGAAATAGTTTTTTACTCGCTTGCGTTTGAATAGAATGGTACTCTTGAAATTAAGGTTTGTTTATTGAACTATGACGAGCTTTTGTCCCGATAACTTGTTTTGTATAATTTGGTTTATCAATCCATACTTATCGGTGTAGCGACCGACAGTTGGTAACTAAAATAATTTTGTATATATTAAGCACGTAGGTACCTACTCGTACTTGTGTTCTCTGTTTTCTTAAAAAAATATAATTGGTAAAACATTTAATAAACTAACGTACCAACTGTACTTTTGCAATCCTGCCTGATAAAAAATGATAAATTTAAATCTGGGGAAAAAAAAATCGGGGATAATCTAGGTATTAAAAAAACAATATCTTTGAAACCTAAATTTAAATTCTATTATAGGTTATCGTAACTTATAATTAGAAACGTTGAAAACTTTGATCGGCGAGCATTTTGGGAACAAGAAAGAAGATTGCAATAATTCAAGCGTAGGGCCTTCGTAACATCAAATTAACATGTTTTGGGATTGACCGACAGAAAAGTTAGTAGGATGATGTATCGGGTCCTAATCTTGATTGTTTTAGGGAGTATATATATATTTTTGAGCTCCTTGTTTTTTTCCAAAATCTACGTAGGTATATTATACTAAGGCGTTTAAAAAAAGTCACGTTTAAGTTTAAGAATAGTACATTGTGAAACAAGTGTGCTATGTTGGTCATTATCATTACACTCGAGGCGAAATAACTCGAGCGATTCGCAGGCGAGCGCCATTTAGACAGACGAGAGTGTAATTACTAAAGCTCATACGTTTTCAACACACTTGCGTAAGTTGCGACGAAACAAACCATCCCAATAGGATGAGCATAGTTTGCAGTATGCTAAATACGAGTATTTCAATTTTGTTGTTGATAGCAACAGGTTATTGTTAATAATCACGTATTCGCTTATTATATTATATCGCTTAGTATTTCCAGAGATGTCAATTTTAGAATAATCAAGCACTCAGCAACTAGAGTTTACAAAATATCGAGGCACCATAATGGAGCGCCGTATTTTTTTGCGTGCGATTTGCTTATAGGCAAGTCCGTAGAGTAATTCTTTGTTGCAAAAGGTGGTGTAGAAGTTTTTTTTTAATATTGTTTACATCGATACAACCGAGCAAATATCAAAAATTGTTACACGAGATATCTTGGGACAACTTTTGGCAGCCACAAATCCTCGAAATTTTGGGACTTTTTGTGGTTTCTCACTCGTAGCTTCTATACGGTGCATCCTAGCGAAAAGTTACTCACTAGAAAATTAAAAAAAACATGAAATTATGCGTCTAATGAGTACCAATATATAACAATTCGGTTCAGCGACATAGTAGAAAACCATGGTCGAACGAGGCTTTCCTCTACTTTGTAAGTTATTTCAAGATAGTGGTTTTTAAGTTTCTGCGTTTCAATTTTGAATTTGGTAAACGTTGCATAAGTACACAATTTTTTGTACGACTAGATACTTTTAAATAGAATGCAAAATCAGGAAAAGAAAATTGGAATATTTCGAAGAATTAATTCCCATAAAGCTGGAAATCGTTTTAATACCTTCATTTGGCCCTAAACGCATGTAATCCGAGTTTGCACCATCCCAGGAGATGTGCTAAACTTTTGAGAGCCCAATAACCGCGGAATCTTTGATCTTTTTTCAGTTATTTGCATATAGCACAAAAACGGTACGTCGGACGGAAAATGTATTCGAAACACTATTAAAGAGGGTCAAATTCTGCGTCGAATGAATATCTAAAACTTCAAATTAGGTTCAGTGGGATAGTCGAAATCAAAGGTCTAATAAGGTAAGGAACTGGGAAAAGGGGTCTAGCAGGCTAAGCTAGTGAGAGTTGCCCCCGACGAGGGATTTGATGATTCTTTCAGGGGGTGTACTGGCAGGTCCTAAGAACACTCCATGCTTAATATCAGTCCACGGTCTTCTTTTGTTTTCGAGTAATTTAGGAAAAATCAGGTTGTCATTTAAAGTGTCATAATAGGTAAACTGTTTAAGATAGAGTAACCAAACAAAATGCTCATGAATAAAAATAGAATAGGCTATAAAGTGCATATAGTATTCAATTAACACCATGTCCTTAAACTTCCTTTAAAAAATCTACTTTTAATTTTGTTTTATTATTTTTGACACTTCTTGCAAAGGTACACCTACAAGAAAAAAATCGTGTCAAGCCTCTAATGCCCACTACATATAGATATGAAAACATTTTCAAAAATCTTCGTACGTTATGTCAAAAAAAAATCGTCGAACAAGTAGATTGGCATATAATTAAAAAGTACCAGTGCAGTGTGTAGATAAGTCAGTACGGGTATGTAGGTATACTGGTATAGAAAAAAAACGTTATATTACACCAAAACGTTTTTTTTCTCAAGTCCTTCTAAGTTGCACATTTTCCATAAATATGAGCTGTGAAAACATTTTAATGTAAATTTCTATCATCATCATCACCAGATTTACCCAATCAGAAAACTAGTTATATAAATATTCACACCATAAGTAGAGATTATTGCCACAAAGATAAAATATGAATAAAAACATATTATAAAAATCAATGCAGAAAATAAGGGCGCTTTCGACAGAACGAATTTTAGCCGAATAAGACAAGCACTAGAAAGACACAAAACCGAACCGCTGCTCATAGGCCCGAAGCGTCCCATCAGAACGCGCTCTCTACGCGAGCCCGAGGGCCGAAGGCCCGAAGATAAGGTTCAAGTTCCGCGAAGGCCGAGCTCTGCATAGGGCCGAAGGCCCGAAGCGTCCCTCCAGAGCGCGCTCTCGGAAACCCAAACCCCGAGTGTCTTTAAGCGAACTTGAGCGGCAAGGCATGCGAGGCCGAAGGCCGAGCTCCGCGTAGGGCCGAAGGCCCGAAGCGTCCCTTCAGAGCTCGCTCTCTACGCGAGCCCGAGGGCCGAAGGCCCCAAGGGCGAGTCCACGCGGACACACACACCCCGCACTCTCTCACAAGCAAGACGTAAGAGTGCAAACTCCGACTTGCAAAAATACCTTCCACTTTTCGCTTCCCATAGCGGAATTACACTGCGCGGTTTTATTTTTTATTGAAGAGATCACCTTCTGGCTCCATTATTAAAATCAACTTCATGGTACCAAATGATTGAATTGTCGTCAATATCTTATATATATAATGTCATACGTAGTTATCATAATTGTAAAGCTTCATACCGATACGACTAATGAAAGCAGATGAAAATCGAATAACAGAGTTTGAGTAGGTATCGGTAGGTACATAATTATACCTTGTAGAAATACTTTTTTTATTGTGTAGATAACCTTTACGAAAATGATGAAGAATAATGTAAGCTTACGGGTAGGCGTCACACCTACACTGTGTGTGTATTATGGAGTCATAAAATACACCGTAACTTTTTCGGGTACTCACTATAATAAACAGATAAACAGCACAATATTCTTGGTACTTAATAGTGTTTGCTTAAACTAACTGTATGATGATCGTTAGGTACTGTGTAACCATGGACATAGGATACTCTGGACAGGCTAGACGTGATTCCACAACGAGGGACGGAAAGGCTCCTTAGCAGCTAAATTAAAAACTGGTCTTAAAATGGCTGATGGCTTACCATAAACAACCTACTTAATTTGGACGGGTAATGGTTTGTTGGGCACAACTTCATACTTAATCAGTTGTGCCCAACAAAAAAAAGTGGAACTATGACAAGGACACCGAATGATATATCTCTTTCTGTCACACTTATTGCGTTTGGTATAGCACTGTCGCGCTCGCTCGTGGTATTATTATTACCATAGCCTGTCCAGAGTATCCTTACAATTTATGGCAAATAAATGAATGAATGAATGACTACAGTGACCGCTTGTGACCGAACTGTGTTTCAGCCAAAATAGTTGATACAGGGGCAAAAATGTGTTATCTACGACTAACAGTTCTGCACAATTGTAAGGTACCTACTTACTATGAGCTGTCAAAGTTATGGCGCTGTAGGTATCCATATTGGTATTCACGTTGTGGACTGTAGAGCTGAAAGTTAAAAGTTCATATAAGCGGCTTAGAGCGAGGCTCGTACCACGTAGCCTGGCGGTCACTTTTAATTTGTTGTAAGTGGTCAGCGCTCGGAGGCCGATAGCGCGATGGGGACCGTGCCCTCCACTAATTTGTTTTGCTTCCACTATTCGTTATCAAAGCTTTATTCATCGTAAAAGCTTGCATAGGTTAAATCGCTGGGGTTCTCGGAATTTGTGGTGGCTTTTTCAGGCTTTACTCAATAAGTAATTAACACAGATTAGTCAGAGTAAGTAGTCTTTAACTTTTATTGTACATATCGCACATAGTCAAAACGATTGTTTTACTTTCAACATTAAAAGCTATGGGGAATTTGCATGGGACTTCAATTTCGAATAAATTGCACTCAATCGATGCGGATATACGTAGAGATATGATACAAAAGAAAAGAAAGAAAAAACTGTTGTACTTATTAGGGTTACGTCACGTTAAAATGACGAAAAAAATATATCGTCGCCTAGTACCCACAACACAAGCCTTATTGATCTTACCGTGGGCCTAGGTTGATTTGTGTAAGATTGTCCTGTAATATTTTATTTATTTTTTATTTATTTATTATGTTTTCGATAAAATAACATAACAGTTACACAGAATATTGAATAAGAAATTATATTTTGTATGACAAGTATAGACTTAATCGCAAATTATGTAGAGATAATTGCAAATTAATAACTTACTCCATAGTAAACGCGCCGAGAATATAAGTTGTGACGTCATAGCATAAGCCCGTTTAATATTGAGCGTTTTCGGGGGGTGCCGGCGCGTGCAGATTTCAAATGCATATAACATGAACAAAATTAATCAAAAGAAAGTTTTAATACTACAGTAGTTTTAATGCTCGATTATACTTTTGATTTTCGTAATAAAATAAAAAGGGATTATTCGACGCTCATGCCATTATTGTTTCTTCCTAGTCGCGATTCTGCACAATATGGATTCCACACATTTGCTTTTGATCACATTTCTTATTCTTCGCAGTCAGTTTTATACAATCCGGTTTCTTCCTAGTCGCGATTCTGCACAATATGGATTCCACACAGTTGCTTTTGATCACATTCCTTATTCTTTAATATGGTACGCATTTTTTTCATTACCATTTTTTCTGGGTAACTGAATAATTATAATTAAGACTAGCTGTTGCCCGCGACTTCGTCCGCGTAGAACTTTTTATCGTCTTAGAAAATGATTTCTCTCAATACAAAATTTGAACCCTCTTTTAGGGGATTATTAAAAAAAAAGTTGATGTTCATTTTCTAGTTTGTGAACAAACAGTCTAAAACCAAAGTTAAAAATCTCATACTTTAAAAATGCCTTGAAATACTCAAACTTTGAACCAATTTTAACACTCTTAGGGGATGAATTTGGAAAAACTCTGAAATCAGTTTTGTAGTCTTTTAACGTACAGAATAAGACCGAAGTTAAAAATCTCTTACTCACACTTTAAAATTTTATTGCTCGCCATTTAAAATTTGAACCCCCTTTTAAACCCCCTTAGAGGTTGAATTTTTCTAATCGCTGAAAGAACTTTTTTCGTAAACTTTTAAGTCTCTAGCTCAAAAAAAGTGTTGCCCATACAAAGCTTTCTTAACCCCCTTAGGGGTGGAATTTTCTAAAACTCTGAAAGTACTTTATTATTAATTTTAATAAGTAACATTTTGAATAGTTTTAAGTCTAGTAAAAAAAAAAGTTTTTCCCACACAACACTGGCTACCCTTCTTAAGGATCTTAAGGATCCCCTTAGGGATGGAGTTTTCTAAAACGCTGAAAGTTCTATTTTAGTATTCTAATAAGTAATCTTTTTGCAAAGTTTTAAGTCTAACTCAAAAAAAAGTGTTGCCCATGCAAAGCTTGCTCTCCTTTTTAACCCTATTAGGGGTGGAATTTTCTAAAACGATTTGTGTTCTTTTTTTGTATTTTAATAAGTAATCTTTCTACAAAGTTTCAAGTCTCTAACTCAAAAACATAAACTTTCCCTGATAAAAACTTTGCACCCCTTTTTATCCCCCTTAGGGATAAATTTTTTCAAAACGCTGAAAGTATTTTTTTTTGTATTTTTATAAGTAATCTTTCTACAAAGTTTTAAGTGTCTAGCTCAGAAAAAGTGTTCCCCATACAAACCTTGCACCCTTTTTTAACCCCCTTAGGGAATGATTTTTGTAAAACGCCGAATGTAGTATTTTTCATGTTCTAATAAGTAATTTTTCGTCAAAATTTTAAGTCTCTATTAAAAAAAAATATGTTTTTCCCATACAAACTTTGCACCCTATTTTACCCCCTTAGGGGTGAAATTTTCCAAAACGCTGAAAGTACTTTCTTTGTATTTAAATAATCTTTCTACAAAGTTTTAGGACTCTAGCTAAAAAAAATAGTTTCCCACATACAAACTTTGCACCCCTATTTTAGCCCCCTATTTTTAGGGGTAGAATTTTCTAAAACGCTGAAAGTACTTAATTTGTATTCTGATGACTAATCTTTCTACAAAGTTTAAAGTCTCTATTTAAAAAAAATATTGTTTCCCCCATACAAAATTTGCACCCCTATTTTACCCCCTTAGGGGTAGATTTTTTTAAAACACTGAATCTAGGTACTTTATTTCTATTCTAATGAATAATTTCTCTACAAAGTTTTAAGTCTCTATTTAAAAAAAAGTAGTTTTTCCCATACAAACTTTGCACTCTATTTTACCCCTTTAGGGGTAGAATTTTCTAAAACCCTGAAAGTTCTTTATTTGTATTCTAATGACTGATCTTTCTACAAAGTTTTGAGTCTCTAATTAAAAAAAAATGTTTCCCCCATACAAACCTTGCACCCCTATTTTACCCCCGTAGGGGTGGAATTTTCCAAAACGCTGAAAGTGTTTCATTTGTATTCTAATAACTAATTTTTCTACAAAGTTTAAGTCTATAGCTCAAAAAAAAAAGGTTCTCCCATACAAACTTTGCACCCCCATTTTACCCCCTTAGGGGTAGAATTTTCAAAAATCCCTTTTTATCCCTAGCCCACGTTATAAAAGCAACATACTGTGCAAAAATCAACTCTCTAAGATTAGTAGTTTCGGCTGTGCGTTGATGAGTGAGTGAGTGAGTGAGTGAGTGAATAAGTCAGTCAGGACATAGGCATTTATTATGTATAAATAGATAGAAGATAATGAAACTCCCATTCAAATATCTCAAAAAATTATGAAGCTACATCCGTTTTAATGTCGCTTGTTAGAGTGAGAAAACGATGAGGGACTGTGACGTCAATATACTCGAGCGTCATAGTAAAAAACAATCGTTTCATATGAAGGTGCGTTTTGCGGAAAAGGGACAGAACATACCCCCTCTTAAAACTTTGGACTCTTATAACTTAATCATTACCTATATAACCCCTTGCTTTGTTTTTTTCTCCATTTGACTATATTTATTTTAAATTCTTTTTCGAGAAAATACATTATGATTATTTACCATATTTTCGATTCCTGAGCTATATCCACGAACTTCGGAATTCGAAAATATTCGGGTATCTCTATCTCTATCGCACTAACCATACTCGAGTGACAGGGATGCAAATATATGAACATTGAGTATCGGTTTTCGTGGTAGCGCCGCAGGTACTTTGGCTGAATGCGCCGAGCGCGTGCCATTGTCATTCAAAAAAAACAAATTCGTGTTAATTATATTGTTCAAATTTGTTGATTTCATTTATTGAAATTACGACATAAAACGACATTTGCGCATATAAGTTCTCATATCAGAATCGAATATTTTTTTATGGTTTATATTTTAGCATTTGTCTCGTAAAGGTCTATCGTAGACGGGATTTAAATTATTAATAAGTGAAAGGCAAAGCAATTCCGCCATTTTGACGAAAATTTGACGGTTCTTATAGCTGACAGTTGGAGCAGCGTTTGATTTCAATAAAAATAAATGAAAAATTAAATGAAGTCGTATATTTCGGAAAATTCATTAACTGTCGCAGTCGGATAAAAACTATCCTAAGTTGCAGCTAGAATAATAATGTACCTATATAAAATGTTTCATATTTTTCCGTTCATGGGATGCTGAGAACATTCGAACCGCGCAAAGCTTAGTTTCAAACTGGCTGATTCTTTTTTTAATTTAGAGATTTATTATGAGTGGAGATTACGTTTACTTTTGAGGAGTAAAGGTACAATTAATGAGTAATGAAAATGTATCACCATTCTCACCAAAACCGACTTTATACGAACAAAATTGCTAATTAGTCCAACTTGACTTTTAGCAACTGGACTAAGTAGCAACTGGAGTAATTAGCAAGAAAGTCGGTTCTGGCGCTTCGCCGGCCGCTGCCGCGGCACGCTCGCTTCGCTCGCTCGGCTCGCGCGCTGTGGGTCGCAGTTCTTCCTAACACTCCTCCTCGCTTCGCTCGTCGTCGTACCTACACTGACCTGCCTTAGAGTAAAATAGGTAGGATAGACGACTGGCTACTTAGTCGAGTTGCTACTACTACCTGCGAAGAATAAAGAATGTGATCAAAAGCAACTGTGTGGAATCCATATTGTGCAGAATCGCGACTAGGAAGAAACCGGATTGTATAAAACTACTGACTGCGAAGAATAAGGAATGTGATCAAAAGCAACTGTGTGGAATCCATATTGTGCAGAATCGCGACTAGGAAGAAACAATAATGGCATGAGCGTCGAATAATCCATAAAAAAGATGCAAGTTCCATATTGAAGGTTTTTCAGAATTAATTATGCCACCAGACTCACCAGTAAGCAGGAGTACGAGGGGTATTTTTGACAGCTGATGTCAATCCACCAATCAAATTAATAATGATTGGTGGAACTGTATTTACTATTGGTGTTATATGATTTTTCGAGACCTCATTAGATGAAACATAGATGTTTACAAGTGGGATCAAATACGTTGTCAGAGCAAGCGCGCTTTCCTCTACTTACCGGAACACCACTAGTAGGGCAGTTTCATTCAGGTGATAATGTGGACAACGGGACACGCTGCACAAAAGCACCAAATTTTTTTCAGGTACTAGTTAGGTAAGTAGCTTTATGTTTTTGATAGGAACCAACTCCTCCGTCGGCCATCTTTTTTTTATGGGGGTAATTTTGAATTATATGTATATTATTAATATCTCGGGTTCAAAATCACTTAGAATCACAAACTTGATGTCTAAATATACATATTTGGGGTCAAGGAATTCAAATAGATATTTTTTAGGGTCGAGTTTCTAAAGGTTACCATACGGGACCTGTTACCAAGCCTCCGCTGTGGGTCCGTCTTTCTGCGTGTCAGGAATAGCTAGATTGTAAACATTATTTTTCTTTCATTATTTGTAATTATAGTAGATATAGTTATATACCTCTCCAAAGTTGTTTAACTTGTATGTAGATGCACTGATCGGTGAGCTCAGCAGAACGCATGTCGGTTGCCATGTGGACAGAGTTTGTTTCAATAACATAAGCTATGCAGATGACATGGTTCTGCTGAGCCCTTCGGTCGGTGGTTTGAGAGTGCTCCTTGATGTCTGTGAGAGGTACGCTAAGGAGCACGACCTTAAATATAATGTACTTAAAAGCGAGTACATGGTGTTTAAGGCGGGCGGCAAGTGTCCATCATATGTCCCACCCATACTTTTAAACGGACAGCAGGTGAAGAGGGTGCATACCTTTAAGTATCTTGGACACTTGCTGACTGACGACCAACGAGACGATGTGGACATCGAGCGAGAACGCAGAGCATTGGCGATTAGGGCTAATATGATAGCGCGCAGGTTTAGCCGGTGTGCAGTGCGGGTTAAGTTAACATTGTTTAAGGCGTACTGCACATCGCTATACACCTGTAGCCTATGGTGCAAATACACGCAGCGATCGCTCAATGCAATGCGTGTGCAATACAATGATGCGTTCAGGGTACTGTTGCGGCTGCCGCGACACTGTAGTGCGTCCGGTATGTTCGCGGACGCTCAAGTGGACGGTTTCCACGCGACACTGCGCAAGCGCAGCGCCGCGACGCTCCGCAGGGTGCGCGCCAGCCACCACAGTCTCCTGAACGTGGTGGCCGACAGATGGGACGGTAGCCTACTGAGGCACTGGTCCTCCCTACATTTAAGTTTAAGGCCTAACATAGTTATATAAGTCTTCTAGTACATACTAACAACCTATGGATCCTTTTTAAGTTGTCCGAAATAAATGCATTTTATTTTATTTTTTATACAATTCTGCGGAAATTTCAAGTGTCTATCTATTACGGTTCTAGAGATAGACCGTTTGTAATGGGCGAGAAAAAGAAACGCCCTAAAATGACTTGCAATGTATGGGAGCACTGTTCAATTTTTAATATATTTTTAATAATTTTAGATATAACAGCAATAGAAATACAAACTCTGTGAAAATTTGAACAGTCTAGCTAATTACTGACACGCAGATAGACGGACCCATAGCGGAGGCTTAGTAACAGGGTTCCGTTTGCTATCCTTTGGGAATTCGACCTTAAAAAATATCTAGTTGAATTCCCTGACCCCAAATATGTATACTCAGACACCAAGTTTGTGATTCTAAGTGATTTAGCCTACCTAGTTATACCTATAATTCAAAATGACTCCCATAAAAAAAAAGATGGCCGTCGGAGGAGCTGGTTCCTATCAAAAACTTAAAACTATGTACCTAACTAGTACCTGAAAAAAAATTGGTGCTTTTGTCCGGTGTGCCCACATTTACGACAATTTGTTCCGACAGTCTGCACCACACGGCATAGGCTACGCTACGAGCTATGAATTTGTTGGCAGTGAGATTGTGTGGACGGCTGTATAATGGGTACGCGGCCTTAACGTGCACAAGGCCTTGATAAAATGAAGTTTCTATCTGCAGGGTGCAAACGTTAAATGTTCCAGGCGATTATTCTATAAATATAAGACATATCGAAAACCTTTAATCTGATATCGGAAGTACATTCATTACCCAGTGAGTAAAACAATATAATAAACTTTTAAAAATCAATCTAGATACATCAAATAAATAATGTTAAATTCCCCCATCATACTTAACGTTTACACGCTGTATGTACCTATGCGATGATGCCGTGTGTGTGTGATTGGAAAACATTGTGATGGCGGCGGCAAGATAATTGTGACGGAGTGTCACGTTAGGATCGCGCAAAATGTCCAATTAGGAGCCGAAAAATATATTTTGTAATCGTCGATTAAAATCTGTGTATTAAGATTTCATAGAGAATACTGCAACGTCACTCTTTTCATAGTAGTAGTCCATGTTACTGTCGAAACAATCGAAATAACTGTTTCGATACGATCCAAACAACCGAAAAAAATTTGAAAATAGAACTAAAATAAATTCGACCAATCACGTGGCTGCTTTACCGAACTGTAATGAATGGGACCAATAGAATCGCTTTGATTATTGAGTTTACTCGTTGATGTCGTACACTCGTTCATATCAACGAGCGTACGAGCGATAGGCTGCACTTCGTTTCAACAGTATCGAGTTTGTTTAATTAGTTCAGTTGACTCGTAGAAAATTAATTTTAATGAACTCGTACAAAAAGTATTGTTCACAATAGTGTTATAATCAAGCTTTTTAATCTCGTACCTTACTTAGGCCACTCAGCAAGCTTCGTGGCCTAAACACGGTACTCGACTAAAAAGCTCTCTATTATAACACGATTGAGAAAAATACTATTTTTGTTAATTGCCATTGGTGTTAATTTCAGTGTACTTATTTACGGAATCCTAAATATAGTGTTATTTTTTTATTTTACAACTAATTCGCTACTAATTCTAAACTATACGTGATATTTTGACAATTCTTTTGGGAAAAGAACGGTTAATTTTCATCACTTATTTTATTAAATAAATGATACATAAAATAAATTAATGGTAATGGATTTTTTTACACATACCTAATTAGTACGCTTAGCAAATCTTGTAGTATGGGTATTAAACGACAGTCTACATGCTTATACACTTAAAAACTTAAATTCGTAGAAGGCATCCATGCTCAGGCTCAGGAACAAAAAAACCATGGTCATCAGTCTCATCACACAATTATATCTATCTGCCCTTACCAGGATTCGACCCTAGGACCGACAGTTCCTTAGGCAGGGTCGCTGTATCTATATGAAAATATTGATAATACATGTAGAAAAATACGATTTTCGCATGTTTCTGCATGGCGACGAGCATTTTTTGAAGGGTATCTGTCCCCTTAATTGGTAAGGACTTGTTTACAGAATGCTAAATTGCTAATATAACTTGCGCTGTATCGAAATGATAATACATTCTAAGAACCCAACTCGTTCTGAAAAATAAGTGTGTGGAAAGAAACTCAAAATTTCGGTAAAAATAAGCTTAAAAAATAAATACTAACTTACAGAAGCGCAAAACCAATAACAAACTTGCAATACTTACTTATAACTACACTTGTCAACAGACGCTGCAAGAAGATATGTTATAGTGAACACAGTAAAACATACGTTAAAATGGCGCCGCCTATAAAGAGGTTACGTAAAACTGTTGAACTGTTATATTTCTTCCGGAAATCAAACGAACCTCGGGACTCGAACCCTAACTGCACTTGACCGTATTTTTCTCATTACAGTGTTTCGAGTCCAGTTGCCTCTTGTTTGTACATGTGCGGTCAGCGGTTACTGTTCGTTTAATTGCACAAAACAGCAACATTTTCGCTGAGAAATACAACTTAAGTGCCTAAGTATTTTAATCGCATAGTAAGTTTCGAGTTTTGGATAGAACAATTAGCTACTCACTGGTTTGTGGCAACTAGAGTTGCCAATTTCGCATAACCACAAACTGCTTGTGGCGGCAACTGTATTTGGCAAATAAAGTACAGGCAGCTTTGAAAAAAAAATTGTTTTGGCTACTCCCTTTTTACAAGCTTCATATTAACTTGCACTGTTCGTATGTATGTAAATATGTAAGTATGTAATGTAGGTATGTAAATGTAAGTTGTCCGTCAAAATTTGCAATCCATTTTTCAGTGACTTCCCGCTATCCGATTGAGCTGAAATGTTGCATGCATATGTGTATCGCATGACAATGCAATATTATGATGACATGGAGCTAATCTGATGCTGGAGCTGGAAGGTGGCCATATGAACTCTGCAATAAAACGACACAACCCCACCGAGTTTGGGCTCGTTAGAATCGTCTCAATGAGTAGTTGATGATGGTATATGCAGAAAAGCACAGTCGGCAATAAAAGCTTGTACCAAAAATGAAATTTTTGACAGAAACTTATTTAAATTTTGATTTCATCTTAGAAGAAAAAAAGCGGCCAAGTGCGAGTCGGACTCGCACATAAAGGGTTCCGTAAAATAAATTGCGGTTTACGATTTATGACGTATTAAAAAAAACTACTTACTAGATCTCGTTCAAACCAATTTTCGGTGGAAGTTTGCATGGTAATGTACATCATATATATTTTTTAGTTCTATCATTCTCTTATTTTAAAAGTTACAGGGGGGGACACACATATTTTACCACTTTGGAAGTGTCTCTCGCACAAACTATTCAGTTTAGAAAAAAATTACGTTAGGAACCTCAATATCATTTTTACAGACCTATCCATAGATACCCCACACGTATGGGTTTTATGAAAAAAATTGTTTTGAGTTTCAGTTCTGAGTACCCCTAAAATTTAATGTTTTTCCTTTTTCCTATGGTTGACATTGTGATTATTCAGAAACTTCATAGTAGCGCAATGTGTCAGGATTGACTTTATAGCCGCGGGGGACTGTAGTTTGCGAAACATTCAGTTTCTGCAATGACGGTACCGGACAGCAGAAATACGACTACGAACGACTAATTCCTTGGGCGAGTTTGGTGTCAGAACGCCTAACGTCAGTGCTACCTAACTGCGCCGCGGGAACTCAGAATTATACCTGAACTTTGCGCACCGGTAACGGTACATCCGCCAGTGGGCTGGCGCACGCGCTTACGGCCGGACGCTGCTTACGCGCACAATAAAAGTTATTACCATTCTTTAAAAATGAGTTCGTCGCAAATAAATTCAGCGTACGGCAGTGTTGTGGGGTGTATGAACAATAAAAAATAGACATTTATCATTTTCACAGACGATGAAACGGATGAAAAGTTAGTAACTTTATACTAAGTACCTACTAATCATTTTTATGACAGGTACAAACTAGTGAGTTTGAACAAAGGCGTAATGTTTTTTTACGGAACACCTAATACCTATTTCTAATACTTACGTAATACATTTCTAAGGCCTGTAGGTCAATCACGTAACGCATTGTACGCGCGTCTGACAGTAAAATCACAATCTAACTGTCATTTCTTCATATAAAATTGACATTTAGACCTTACAGACGCGCGTAAGAAAAGTTACGTGATCGACCCACTGCTTGAGTTTTGGTAATTTGGTATACCTACCTACCCCGAGCCGTAGCCGTAAGTTTAGGTACTCCGCCACTGCCATTATGTCCAAATTAATTATTTAGTTGTTTGTATTGATTTCATGTTTATATTTATCCCTGTCTAGCAGCACTTAGTAAGATTTGCGGGGTGCATGCATTGCACGGCCTAAGAAAGGGCGTAAACATCGTCGTTGCTATAGGGACTAATAACCTTTTGGAAGGGCTTGGAATGCACTCGCGAGGATGAAACGTAGGTAATCAGAATATTTTAAAACTAACTTATGCCTAGTGATTAATTTCAAGTTTGCAATGCTACTTTTAAACTTTTATACAATACTAGCTGTTGCCCGCGACTTCGTCCGCGTATAACATGTTATCGTCTAAATGTTTGTTAAAGGAATGAACTAAAAAAAAAAAAAACATTGAAATTAATTTTCTACCTAGACTTTTAGAAAACAATCTAAAACCGAAGTTACAAATCTCTTACTTTCAAAATCTCTTGCTCTCTATACAAACTAAGAACCCTCTCTGAACCCTCATAGTAAACAGTCTGAAACCGTAGTTACAAATTTCTTGCTTTAAAAATGTCTTGCTCTCTATACAAAGTTCGAACCCCCTTTTAACCTTCTTAGGCGATGAATTAAAAAAACGCTGAAATAAGTTTTGTAGTCTAAACAGGCTAAGATCGCAGTTACAAATATCATACTTTAAAATTTTCTTGCTCTCCATACAAACTTTGAACGCTTTTCAGGGAAAAATTAAAAATAAAACACTCGGTTTTTTTATTGTAATAGGTAAGTATTTTTTCTACAAACTATCTAGTCTCTAGCTAAAAAAAAGTGTTTCCCATACGAACCTTGCACCCCTTTTTAACCCCTTAAGGGGTGAAATTTTCCAAAACGCTGGCAGTAGGTATTTTTTTGTATTTTAATAAGTAGGTACTTAATCTTTCAACAGAGTTTTAAGTTTCTACCTAAAAAAAAATTTTCCTACACAAACATTGCACCTCTTAGCGGGTGGAAATTTTCAAACCACTGAAAGTAATTAACCTATATATTTGTATTCTAATAAATAATCTTTCTACACAATTTCAAGTCTCAAGCTCAAAAAAAAAGTTTCCTTCATACAATTTTTCACCTGTTTTAATCACCCTTAGGGGTGGAATTTTCCAAAACGCTGAAAGTTCTTTATTTGTATTGTAATAAGTAATCTTTCAGCAAAGGTTTGTCGCTTGCGATCTTTTTAAAAAGGTTTGAGATTCTAGCTCTAAAAAATCCCGTTTACCAACATTGTACCCCTTTTTCATACCCTTAGGGGTGGAATTTTCCAAAACGCTGTTTTTTTTTATTTGTATTGTAATAAGTAATATTTCTACAAACTTATTTTAAGCTTCTATCTCAAAAAGAAGTTTCGCTCATACTTTGCAACCTTTTTTAACCCCCTAACAGGCTGAATTTTCGAAAACGCTGGCAGTACCTTATTTGTATTCTAATAAGTAAGCTTTCTACAACGTATTGAGTCTCTTGCTAAAATAATAAAGTTTCCCCCATACAAAATTTGCACCCCTTGTTTACCCCCTTAGGGGCAGAATTTTCCTAAACGTTGAAAGTATTTTATTCGTATTCTATTAAGTAATATTTATACAAAATTTAAAGTCTCTAGCTATAAAAAATAAAGTTTCCCCCATACAAACTTTGCACCCCTATTTGACCCCTTTAGGGGTAGAATTTCCAAAAATCTCTTCTTATCCGTTGCCTACGTTGTATAAGGTAGTTCTGGTATAAATTTCAACTCTCTAGCCCCAGTAGTTTCGGCTGTGCGTTGATGAGTGAGTGGGTGAGTCAGTCAGGGCATTTATATGTAGGTATAGATAGATAGAAGATGACGAAAATCCCATTCAAATATCTCAAAACCGTTTTAATGTCGCTTGTTAGAGTGAGAAAACGATCGGGGACTGTGACGTCAAGATCCTCGAGTGTCATAGTAAAAAACAATCGTTTCATTTGAAGGTGCGTTTTGTGAAAAAGGGACAGAACATAAAACTTTGGAACTTAGTGATTACCTATTTATATACCTAACCTCTCGCGTTGAATTTTTCTCTATTATCCTTTTTTCGAGAAAATACATTATGATTATTTTATTTAGTGTCTACCTACAGCCGGGTCCGCTGCACCAATGTTTTCCATGTTTTTAAACATCTAACATGTTTTCAGTCAGGTTCGGCAAACAAATAGGGTTTTGTTTTGATTGGCAAAACATGTTTGACGTTTAAAAACCCACGAAAACATGGCGCAGCGGACGCGGCTTACGGGGTGTAGTTTCGATTCCTGAGCTATAACCACGAACTTCGGAATTCGAAAATATTCGGGTATCTCTATCTCTATCGCACTAACAACACTCGAGTGACAGGGATGCAGTTATACGAACTTCGAGTTTCGGTTTTCGTGGTAGCGCCGTAGGCACTTTGGCTGAATGCGCCGAGCGCGTGCCATTGTCATTCAAAAAAAACAAATTCGTGTTAATTATATTGTTCAAATTTGTTGATTTCATTTATTGAAATTACGACATAAAACGACATTTGCGCATATAAGTTCTCATATCAGAATCGAATATTTTTTTATGGTTTATATTTTAGCATTTGTCTCGTAAAGGTCTATCGTAGACGGGATTTAAATTATTAATAAGTGAAAGGCAAAGCAATTCCGCCATTTTGACGAAAATTTGACGTTTCTTATAGCTGACAGTTGGAGCAGCGTTTGATTTCAATAAAAATAAATGAAAAATTAAATGAAGTCGTATATTTCGGAAAATTAATTAACTGTCGCAGTCGGATAAAAACTATCCTAAGTTGCAGCTAGAATAATAATGTACCTATATAAAATGTTTCATATTTTTCCGTTCATGGGATGCTGAGAACATTCGAACCGCGCAAAGCTTAGTTTCAAACTGGCTGATTCTTTTTTTAATTTAGAGATTTATTATAAGTGGAGATGACGTTATTTCTATACTTACGTTATAGATAACGACGATAGGTACTCGTAGGTACCTAACTACCAAACTTTATTTCGTACTTTAATGAAGTTACCTACACAACAACTTTCGTTTTGTTATATGTGGTAGCTGGTAAATGAATAGAATAGGTAAGTAGGACTGTCGTAACGTATAGACAGGGTGAGAGATACTTGACATTAAAATTTATTTAACATGCTGCGTTGATATGCCTGTACACTCGGCTACAAAAGTATTGCACCTTTTCTAAAATTCGTTTCAAGCGATTATTACTCCTAAGATACTTACCGTCGATATTAGTGTCGTTTGAAAGGTAATAAAACACCCTAGGCTTTAGGTTTTAAATGATACTAATATCGACAGGGTACAGTAAGTATAATAAGAGTAATAATCGCTTGAATTATATCTCTTATGATTCATAGGAAAGGTACTTTTGACGCCGAGTGTATGTAGGTATCTATGTATGTATGTAAGTAACTATGCAGTTCAGATACTGGCAGAATCTCGGGAAAAACTTACAAGTCTTTTGAAAAATTTAAATTGAAAAACGATAACAATTAAATTAGGTAACCTAATTAGTGAAGTGCATGGAATGCGTGGGTGTTTTTATTTCACTCAACTATTAATTATAAAATCATTTCTAAGTGGTGTCAACCCTATTAGCGTCTATTGGCTGGCAAGTGCGGGCAACGACCGGCACGTTCAAGGTCGCTCCATTGTTAAATTTAGTAGGCATGGAAAGCGGTACGTATGCGCTTTTTTATTCAGAGTCGAGCATCTGTTCGTTAGAACTATTATATAATCTGTGCTAACGTGGAGGAATTGATCTTCTGTATGGCTTTATTGCAGGTGTTGGTAGTTTAGCAAAACCTAAGTTTCTGAAGCTGTTTTTATTACGGGGAACAGCATGTATAAAGATCGTTTTGCCAGCAGCATATTGCATGCTTGTAATGAAAATCTGTATCTTTAACATGTAGAGCAGGATTCATTATTTTTTTCCCACTCCTATTTGCTGCTAGTACAATAGTAGTGGTATTTGCCCAGTATCAGATTTCCCTTACACTAAATCTTCTCCCTATTGCATATTTTCTCACCATTCTTCCTTTTATCTTTTCCTATTATGCTATGCTATGATACATTTTAAGGAATATACCTTGAAATTAATTTGTTGGTTGATTTGAAACTTTGAATCTCTGTATAATAAAATTAATAAGTAAATGTAATTTTATATACCTAGTAAACAGATTAATGTAAGTTTCGGTTATGTTAGTTTTGCAGTGGCCCGAAAGGCCAAAAGTACACAAAAATAGGAGCTCCGTCGAAATTGTTTAGATACATCCTGAAACATGCGAGAGGGGAAAATACAGGTCGGGAAATATTGCAACAGTGAAACCAAGCGAATGATAACAATAATGCACAGGTTCCAAACACGAGTGGGGAAAACCTCAAATTGAAAATTTGCAACAAGGGATTAACGAGTTTGGGTCGACGTCAAAGATATGTCTAAATTTTTGCACCTTTTTCCTTTGTAATAAGGCAAAAAAATCTACCTAAAGCCGCCGCCTGACGCCGACTGTAAATGATAAAATGGGTGCGCATTAGGTTTAAGTAGGTGAGTAGGTTACAAAGATGATGATGAGAAGTAAATATATCATTTAGGTACATACGGAGTAGGTACAGTCGCCATCACATACATCGGAGCAAACAAGCACGTCACAAACATCGGAACACACCTCTATTTTCAAGGCATTAGGGTGCATGTGCCGATATTTTTGAACACCTATAGTGTACCTATGTATGTGATGGCGACTGTACATGCCAATTACAGTCATTTTGGCGCGAAATGACGTTCGTCTCCTGAGGCCCTAGCACGATAGGTTTTAATTATCGTCACGTTTTACGGCGAAAATGTACTGAGACGCCTTGTAAAACATAAAGATAAAACGTATCGTGCTGGATATATATTTTCACCTCAGCAGCTCGAACAAGCATATTTTGCTGCGTGAAAACAGAGAGCAAAATGCGAGTTTGCTCACTCCGTGAGTCAAAGTAGCTTTTTAATTTTGATATCGAGCACTGGTGACACATCATAGTGTGGAGTCCACACTATGATGTGTCACCAGTGCTCTATTACAAATTCAGAATATTATAGGTGCGTAAAAGCCTAGCGATATATTTTTTAACGTGACGATGTTCTCACTGCTGAGGTGAAAAGTTGTATGTATCACACGAGAGCAAAGATATTTGCATCTCGTGCCTTTGAGTCCCTCACTACGCTCAAGATTCTAATTTTGAATCTTTCGCTTGCTCGGGACTCAACATCAACACTCGCAGCAAAAATCTACTTTGCTCTCTTGTTGAACAAATAACTATTCTCTATGGGATGGGCTGGAGTAGGTCTAGCGTGTCAGGGCTGTAGCGGTACAGGCAGCGTACCTACCGCACACAATGACGTTTCATATTTTATATAACTACGTTCCGTTGTACCTACGTAGGACTACATAATTGAATTGATCGTACGCCGTTATACGAAATTCAATTTTAAGTACAACATTTCCTGGCTAACATGATGAAAGAAGTAATCACATTGCAAAATATGAACTGTTAGGTAAAACTCAATCAGTTACGTATTCATGTATTTTTTTCTTTAGTCCTTACTTCCCGGGTATTGTATTTTTTTATTATCATATCATATATTATTATTATTTCCAAAATGGATGTTGATTTCAAAAACAGCCATAAAAACTAAATTAATTATAGTTTTGGATGTTCGGTTATGTGATCCATCGACAATCCTATCTTATTCTATGATTGTCTATTGCAAAAAATGACAGCCAACGTCGTAACTTAGGCATTGGAAGTTTTTTATTTTTATTTATTTGCACACAAAAAAAATACTAAAGTTTCGCAAAACTGCGAAGTAGTTTGTAGGCGATTCTGTACCTTTAGGTTCTATTAATTATTCTGTGCCCAAGGTAAAGAAACATAGAAAAGCCCTTGAGGCGGGTCCATATTGACTCTCGTAAAATTCTTTGTCCTATTTTTCATCATACTACCGAAATATGTTCATAATCATCACTCTTCATAATTTTTGTCGTTATACCTTTTTTTTGTTCATAAATTTCTATTACTATCATCGGAACTCATAATGGACAGTTAAAAAATTGTTCATTATTTAATTAGTAAGAACAGGCTTGAACAGTTTCCTCCATAAAGGACATAGGTACATCATAATTATCATAAATTTCTCATATACTAATATTTAATTTCTTTTATTTATTTCATCATAATCACAGAATAGTATAATAGTATTACATAACGGTAATTTGTCCGTTTTACTTAAATTCATAATTACCTATATGATTAGTATTATCACACATTGTTTAATACTAAAATGGATTTTCATAGTTTTATCATGTTACTACTTTGTCATGTTACCGTGTGAGTAACATGTATTATGGAAAAAAAACTATGAAAATCCATTTTAGTATTAAACAATGTGTGATAATACTAATCATATAATTATGAATTTAAGTAAAACGGACAAATTACCGTTATGTAATACTATTATACTATTCTGTGGTTATGATGAAATAAATAAAAGAAATTCAATATTAGTATATGAGAAATTTATGATTATTGACATTATGAATTTGAATCGTTCTGAGTAACAATAATGAATAAGAACTACCTTACTATGAATGATGATTGTTATGGTGTAAAATTATGGAGTTTCAAACACACAAAGCCAGACGGTAATCACTAAGACACCGTTAAAATATTGTCTAAGTATATATGAGGTGAATATGATACGAAATATCGCACACCTACCGATATTATATAAAACTGTTGCGCGCATTCGTTCGTACTGACACGTTAAGCTCGGAGCGCATTGACCCTCAGGATAAGAGAATTACAACATCACTAGTAAATTAATATGGTCAGTTTACGGTTTGATGAATAATGAAACTGCCAGTACTTCATTTGATATGCAAACATTTTAACGTAAAATCACGAATAAATGAAACGACATGTAATGGAATTGCCGATAAGTTTAAATGTTAAATAATCTGAGCCATGCTATTAACGTTGATGTGCGCTGGCATTTTGGTATATACTCCGATATTTTCTAGTTTCGATAAAATTATTAGTAGGCAGGAGAAACAAATCAATAATACATACTTATATATGTAATTTAATCACAGATCTGATTTATTTTTTATTTTTTTATAAACTGCTGAAGAGCGGTGTCTCCTGATATAATACCTTTGTTAAAACTAGGTACATTATGTGCAAACCAAAATAAACAATTTTCAATTTTTAATTTTTCAAACTAACTATTATATACACGACTATATCACATTTTACTCATAAATATGTCACATGGCTCTATATCCGCGGATTAAGGTTTCGGTACATATTTTTACTTAACTGTACTTTTATAGGTACACTAAATAACAGTACCTACAATATACGTTGATTTTCGACCGCGTAGGTATTTACGCCTGAAAACTTTTTTGTCCTTGTACGAAACCAGAAGCGATCGTTGATTTTTTATTCTTTGTACGAAACTAGTTGAAACACTTTTTACACAATTCGAAAGCGTAGGTACTACGGGGCTCTTATTTCAGGGCGGTTTTCCCTTCGGACATGAAGCTACCTAACAAACCTCCTTGTGTTTCGTGTTTCTATGGGTTTCCTATGGAACATAAATTCTTCGATCGGATACCGCAGTTAGGTACCTACCCTAATACGCGGTCGTAAGGATACTTATGTTGATATTCAGTTTCGAAGTGTCATTTTAATTAACTTGTTTATGTAAGTAGTCACTTTTTGAGGTTATACGTGTCTTCTTATCAACTTGTTAATATATTGCCTCAAGTCTCACTATGGTTCAAAATGTAAAATCCTTATTCACATCTCAACCTTTTACTCACCATCTTATTAAAATAGCTTGTAAATTCTATGTTAACATGCATGTGCATGCATACCTTAATTGAGAAAAAAATTGTTCAAAGAGACTGTACCGCGCCCTGAAGTCTGCATGGAGCGGGTGTTTGAATTCCTTGAAGCGATTAAGCGCTCGTCCGAGTCGGCCGAGCATGCTTCTGTCAGTTTACCGTGCAAAGTGGGTTTTTTAATTAAAGCTCTGCTGCGTCTTATATTAGTAGGTAATTAGAGGGCTGGCTCTTGCCGTGGCCGACCCTGGCTCGGTTCGACGCACACCTCTTTTGCCCTTCCATCTCGCTAAAAATACTCTCTAGAGGTTGTATGCCCCATATACCGGGGTTAGGGTTTGCAAGATCCGCCAATATTTTGGATCCGGATATTTCGGATATTTAAATTCAACAGATCCGGATATCCGGATCTTTCGGATAATACGGATCCACAAGGTTTTTTTGGTTTAAAGTAGGAATTGTAAGGTTAAACTAGGAAAAAACGGCTATACCACCGTATACCTGAAAGATTTTAAACAGGTACGCATTCCCGAGGTCATAAAGAGTTTAAAACTTTTTTTTTTCAACTTTTTACTTACAACTACGAACTAACTGTCAAAGTGAGAGTTTTGTCACTGAAAGCTGTCACTTGATAACTACAACAGGGGTAATCAACGTAACGTTCCGAACGCGCGCTAGGGCAATCCAACTGTTATTTTCCCATATAAAATTTGACTGCGTGATCAACCAGCGGGTCGAGTTAACTCCTGACCTGGTGCTCGTATCGTACAGTCACCGGCATAAATATATGATGGAACAAAGGCCGCAAAAATATCTGATGACAACTCTATTCCTAGAGCCGTAAGAGCGTGTCAGATATTTTGCGGCCTTTGATTCATCATATATTGATGCCGGTGACTGTACATACATTTCAATGAGCTCTAGGTACGGAGTTAATTCAATAGGGTTGTAACTAGGTATCAAGCCTTAGGAGGAGATATTGACAATGTGAGCGGGACGAGGGAAAAGGTGTTTGTCTAGCAGGGGGCATTAATTTAGGCAAGACTATAATATGGCAAAAGCGGTGTACGGTCCATGAATATAGTGTACCATGCTTATTATATTACATGATCATATTATAAGTCAAGAACATCATACTAAAAATTTAAAAAAATATTACAATTATAAAACCTAGGTATTGTTGCTGCATTTACTTTTTACTTCCTGTGTAAAATATACTTCTTAAATATTTCTTTAGGTTTATTTAAACTAATCCCCTTATTCATAAAACTTAAGATGCCTCTGCTAAATAAAATGTGCTTTGTCCCTTTCTTACGAACACAAATGTCAAAGTGACAGATAAGGACAAACGAATTTTAACGCCATTTTAGTTAAAATAGGCTTGTAGAATATTTATGAATACGGGCGTAAGTCTTTAGTAGGTAGCTATAATAGTACCTATAGGGCTATAGGTAATATTGGATTTATATAATTACATTGTGTCTCTGCCTACGGTGAATTAGTGCATTTAAACCAACGCCAACTTTCGCCATCAAATTGCGGCTATTTTACTAGTTTGTAGTATGTAGGTTTAATTCGTTTTTGTGACTAATAAATTAAAAACAAAAATAATCTGGTCTGGGATAATGAAGTGGTGAATAAAGACATATATTGAGTTATCTACCATTCGGTTTTCAGCGTGGACTCGGTAAAAACATCATTTTGTAGCCGTATTTTCGATTTTCATTGTTGTATTTTAAGGATCCGTAATATCCGAAAAATCCGGATCCAAGAGCCTGTCAGATCCGGATCCGAAATTTGGCGGATATCCGGATATTTCGGATATCCGGATATCCGGATTGCAAACCCTAACCGGGGTTATCTTTGATTGGCACGTCGATGAGAACAGCGATGACACGTACTCGTAACGAAAAGATTCGTTTATTTTTGTACTAGCTGACCAAATCGTCAGTTCTTTTTATTTTCCGTTGGAAATAGACGAATAAAGAAAACTATCGAAAGCCCCAATGCCGATATCCGGTTTTATCGATACTAGCAACATATTTTACTCTAAACCTTTTTCCTGTCTCCCATTGCAGCGTTTGATATTTCATCCCGCCAGTTAGTATTAGCTAGTGTCAGTCAATTTCGTCAGCTTAATTACTTTGAGTGGCAGGTTGGTCCAACCCTGGGTATAAAGCAATTTTCAACGAGACACTTTGTAAACAAACGCAACTTTTCGACACCCGATAAGCAAGCACGAAGGACGTACCTATTTAGTACCTACCTACTGTTAGCAAATAAACTCCTTTATGGTTTACAAAAAAATAATAACCTAACTACTAATTAGTAATGTTTACAAAGAGTGTTTCGTGTAGGTACATATTGAACACATATAATTACCAGTTTTATGTTTATCTCTCGGGATAAAGTTCAAATTAAATCCAAGCACAATTATGAAATCTGGCCGTCATATGTATTATGTATTTATGTATGTATGTGTTTGCTTTAGTTTTTCAAATTCTAAATTCAAGTTCAAAACATTAATTCGTGACAGCAATTAATGAATACATAAGGACCGTATCGGAAAGAAAGTAGACAACTTTAGGCATCTCCAAAAACTGGTACGTACCTACATAAAATTGGCATAAACTTTTTTTAATAACGGACTATATCCTTTTCTTTTAATTGCAACAAAAAGCAATTACTACTTTTGTCAAACTGTCAACATGGGGCGAATTAGATTACACGTTCGTAAAAATATTTTGGACGATTGGTGCAAAATAAAAGGTATGACGATTAGAAAACTGGTAAAAAAAAACGAGTTGAGTCCCGCGGGCGTGCACAAGATAATAAATTAATTTGGTGACTTCTGTAGGTACTCTCGAAGATTTGCCAAATCTGGAAGAACACCGGGGACAACCGACTTGGCATTAGAAAAGAAAGTCGTAAGGATATTTAAACAAAATCCGTCCATTTCAATTCGAGATGCGGCAAAAAGAGCCAAAACTTCTTCGGCTATGATACAAAGAATCAAACTAAGATGCAATCTAAAAACCTATAAAAAACTAAAACAACCAAAACGAGTTGAAAATCAAACAATAGCTGTCAGAAAACTGGCAAGGAAATTATACGACCGCAGGTATACCCATTGACCAAGAAAAATCAGTGCATTATAATGAATGACGAGACCTAATGCAAATTGGACTTGAAAGCCTTACCAGGACCTCAATTTATTACGGTGCCGGCTTATTGAAGGTTACTCGAAAACATAAGGCCATCAACATCGAGAAATTCGGCAAAAAAGTATTAGTGTAGCAAGCGATTTTTCAATGCGGTATGCGATCGCAATCCTTCTTCACTACAGGGACTTTGAACGCTACGGTTTACCGTGACGAGTGCTTACAGAAAAGATTACTACCACTAATAAAGAAGTACAGGACTAGCACTTTATTTTGGCCAGACTTGGCTTCTTGTCATTACTCTTAAACAACGAAGGAATGGTATAAAGCCAATAAGGTAGAAGTAGTGGATAAGGAAATGAATCCTCCCAATTGCCCAGAAGTTCGCCCAATTGAGCGATATTGGGCTATCATGATACGAAAACTTTAAAAAAACGTCAAAACTGCCACCTCAGTTGACGACTTTAAAAAAAAGTGGAACAGGGCATCATCAAATGTGTCAAAAGTGATCGTCCAGAATTTAATGAGACACTTTAAAAAGAAAGTTAGATTGCAGGGAAAATATATACAATACGACGAATTCATTCAAAACAGTTTTTTATAAAGACCTTATTTTTCAGTTTCTTTTTGTTTCATTATAAGTTTTCACACAGAATAAAAATAATACAATTTTGAAGTTGCCTACTTTCTTTCCGATACGGTCCTTAGGCCGATTTTTTTAGTCTAAAAATCGACCCACGCAGTGTCACAAAATGGACTCGGCTCAGCATGACACAACATGACATGACTTCCACAGAGCCCATTTGGTTAAGAAACGGTAAGCGACACAGAAAGAGATTTACAAATAGACACATAGTATAAGAGAATGACAACATAAGGGAAACAATAATACATCTAAACATTAAAAGAGAAACGACAATTTAATTCTTATTCATATTGTATAAGAGTTAAATTTTTATGTTTCTCAGTACGTAAATTTCCTAAATTCCTTGTGAAACTTTCTAGAATTTTCCGAGAACTTTTCCAACTTTTTGGAAACTTTCCGCAATTTGCACACGGAACCCTATATCTATCTCTAACCATTGACATAGCATACTTTTGTTATTTATACCTCGCGGACAAAGAATACGGGTCGGTAAAATACCGTCATATTTCCTAAAATAGTGCAAGGTCGTAAAGATTTTTAAAAAATTCTTGTCGTGATCTTTATTTATTCTACACCAATACTACAAAAATAACAGTAAAAAATGACGTTACCAGATTTAAATCGGACTCGTAACGACCCATGGAAAAAACAACGTTAACGGAGCGAGATATCGCAGAAATCGTCATTTTTGGACATTGATATTTCTATGCGCGGATCCCGAAAATTGCTAATACAGTTGGGTATTATAAAGAATAGTATATAATGTAAATAAAACTGTAAGGTCTGTGAGATGCACCGTTGCATTTGTGGGGTGGTGGTTGAGGAAAACGGGCACCATGGTTTGAGCTGTCAGAGGTGTGCGGGGCGTTTTCCGAGGCACCACGCCATAAATGATTTGATTCGTCGGGCTTTGGTTTCGGCCAACGTGCCTTGTGTCCTGGAGCCTCCGGGGTTGTGCCGCACAGACAGGAAAAGACCAGATGGTCTAACGTTGGTTCCATGGCAGAAAGGGCGGTGCCTCTTGTGGGACGCTACATGCGTAAGCACGTTTGCCCCGTCCCATTTGAGCCACACCATCAGATCCGCGGCGTCGGCCGCCGAGTCGGCGGCTCGGATGAAACATGCCAAGTACTCTGCCTTGGAGCCAATGTACGACTTTGTGCCAGTGGCGGTGGAGACTGCGGGACCGTGGGGTACGGAGGCCAAAGACTTCATGCGGAGTTTGGGTCGCCGGCTTAGGGATAGGGGCTGCGATCCTCGTTCCGGGTCGTTCCTGGCTCAACAGATTTTGTTGGCCATCCAGCGTGGCAACGCTGCCAGTGTCATGGGAACTTTTGGGCCACCAACGATCCGGGGCGGTCCTTTTTGTTAGTTGATAGTTTGATACTTTAATTCTAATGTAAGTGAATTGTAAATATTTTTAGATATTAAAATAAAACTAGTGTTAAATATAAAAAAAAAACTATTGCCGTTATTTAATTTAGGGTGACCCGAATTTTTTGACCGCGAGTGTAGATATAATACAACTAAAGAACCATGTTCTTTGGAAGAACCCACTGGGAATCGTTTATTAAATTTGATAATCTGCCATAAGGTGAGATCAGTACACATAAGGCCCTTTTCAAATTTGTTTTGCCTTCAATACTTACATATTTCCATCCATTTCACACGTTACCATAACTTCTGAAAGGTATCTAGTTACGATACCTACAAACAAACCGAAGCCAAAAATATTGCTTTCTAAAACGTCTTTAGTGCAATGTAAGATGTAACGATTCAACCTCTTAAATGGCTTGCTTTTTATGTTTTTGTATTCTGAACTTAAATTAACCCCTATCTGAAAGCTGAAGCTCCTGAGAAGCTTCTAGTCGTCTGAAAATTGAATCCTACCTGAAGGAAAAGCTATTGAATAAAATTAAACAGATAGTAAGCGAGAAAATAAATCATTTATTTACCATAGAAATATCAAATTAATTTTGTTTGTTTTGAAGCTAAAGAACCTTTGACTAATTAATCCAGTAAAATCAAGACTCGATTGTACTAGATATCCACTTTGTTCCTATAAATACTAACTCGTACCAAAGCGAATAGAAAAACCGAGTTAGTTCCGGCCGATCCTACTAGAAAGGTTGGGTTTTATTCTAGTCTAGGTAAATCTATCCTACAGCTACAGAATCTCTCGTTATTTATGTTAAAGTAATCGAGCTTGAGTACTTTAACAGACCAAATCATCTCCTAGGATATTGCCGGACGGAAAGAGATTCGGTCAAATAAAAAACCGTCCGACTCCAGGCCTACAATGCCGTAATCTAACCTAGAATTTATTATCTCTGGAACCTAACCTCGAAGACCTATTTAGACCTAAGCTATACGTGATTCGCGCTGGTGAAGTGGCTTGGCGTGTGATTTCGTCTAGTGGTTAGGCCCCGCGTTGTGCGAGTAGACCCAGCCCTTTTCGGGAAGTGTGAAGTTTGTATTTCTATAAAGGGAAAAAGTTACACGTTAATTGAAGTTGTACATTAACCCCATTTTAGTAGAACCTATAACTTAAGTAAGACAATTATACCAGTTCCTTAGAATTAATTTACAATTCAGTAGTCTCATTAAGTGATGCACAATTATGGAGGCTAAAGTGGCATAAATTCCTTATTATACTAAGTTGTGGGAAGTGATAAATTACGCTATGTGGTAGGTGACGCCCTTTAAACAGACTCGCAATACAATAGTGGTCAACTTGTGTTGGCCATGATGGGATCTCTATTGATGATGATGCGATGATATAATAATGAAAATAATCATGAAGAAGTCAAGATATTGATGATGATGCGATGATATAATAACGAAAACAATCGTAAGTCAAGATATTGATGATGATGCGATGATATAATAATGAAAATAATCATAAGTCAAGATATTGATGATGATGCGATGATATAATAATGAAAATAATCATGAAGTCAAGATATTGATGATGATGCGATGATAGTCTATTGAAATAGAATATTAGTACATGTTTTACTTCCAGGTACATGAATGACGCAATGTCTAGTATAATATCGATTCTCCCTAACGATGAATCTTAGAGTTGTTAGCGAACTGTAGCGCTCGCCTCTCGCTCGCTCGCGGCTGCTCGTACTCACTAGTAATCCCACCTCATCTGTTGATTCCGCCTACCCTATCGTTATTTCTATCAAATCTAATACCAATTAGTACTGACTTTTCCTAAGCTATTTATAATACAATTCACCCCCAAAATATCTCAATGGATGTAACACAATGTCTTAGCAACCAATCTCACCCAATCAACTCAAAGGCACTTTATAGTCGGAACAATGTTAAATATACGACAATGCACAGTTGAACTGACGAATGATAATTAATTACCAACCCACTGCGATACTTTTGTTGAGATCCCGATAATAACGACCCCACCTAACAAGATACCTACTTAATTATTGCCGTTACTAAAGCGAAAGTGTTGGATTCCCTTGTAAAATCAACATAGCTAGCTTCACGGTAAGAAGCTTCGGTTAAAGCAAAACGACGGCTTGGCCAGCGAAACTCTTCAGTTTGCAAGACTGAAAGGTCTCACCAACCTTACCTTCGTTGACACATCCGTGACGGAGGCCTAAGCGCGATCATCATCTCTACTGACTAAGAAACCCCTTAACGGGCGAATTCTCGTATTGGTCAGGGTCGTCAATGTGCTCTTTGGATATGGTTGTCCACAACGCTAAGCTCTCGGCCACAGGTGTACATAACTAATTTACTACGCTAGATTCATTCATTCAAGGAATTCCACACAATATATCTATAAGTACATCTGATTACTCCATAAACCAACACAACCGTAACCCTTGTTAAGAGGGTTGTTAGAACTAAGACAGCAGCTCGACCAGTGAGGTCCCTCAATTTGCAAGATTGAAGACTCTCAGCCACTCACTCTGTCTACACATCTATGACTGGCGCTCTAGTGCGGGCACATCTCTGCTGACTAAGAAGCCCCTTTCGGGAGAATTCTCGTGTGGCCAGGGTCCTCAATGTGCCCTGTGGATATGGTTGTCTCGACACCGAGCACACAGCCACGAGTGTATATAACTACTTTATTCAGTTGCGTTAATCTAGTAAAGTAACCACCCATCAGCACCTATACTAACCACCGGATATTAATATGAACTTGTGGTAATATTTGTCGCTTATCCGCATCTTAACAATCTATCCTCATAGTGTAACGCGTACCACGGACCGAGTCAATTGCTATAGCTAGGTTGTCGTATAATAATTGATCACTTTATCTCGTGGGGGCGCACGGAACCCAATCATATCGCAGTGACAAATCAACTAGTAATATATATGTAGAACAAAACAACATTCCTGTAATATCGTCAGTTATTTAATCAATGACCTAGATCCGTTCATAACCTATACATAAACCGCTCGTACTTTATCTAGCATATTCCCCAAACTATATACAGTAGAACTAGATTTCGATACACAAATACAAGTATGATAACGTTGAAATGGTTAGATAATAGCCCAAAAACAAATTAATAAGTTTCAGAATCATTCAATACAGTGATTATAAAGGTCACTCACCAGATTTTAATTTCTTAATAGTGGGACACGTACCCAACGCCTCTCTGGTTCCCAGGGCTCCCGCCACTTCTGATCTCCCTCGACGCTCGTAACAAGCCAGCTCCTCCGCCATAAATAAATTACAATATAATACTAACACATATTTTAATAAAGATTTCCCTCATTTGTACCTACAACTAACCACTAGATACTGGTATACAATTAGGAATTATTTACCATTGGACCGTTCCTTAGCGAACATTCATGTACTATAAATAGTCGTGTTCACTTCACTTCATGGGAGTATACGGAATTCTAATATGATGATGTCTTAAGCGCATTTATTAGGTGATAAACCTATTAGACCGCCACATATTCAAAATACACACGTGATCATATAAGATCATATCAGTTCACGAGCAGAAAGATATTGCCTAAATATTAATCACTCAATTCAAGACAATGTGCGCACAAGATAATTACTCCCTAAGAAATTCCAGAATTCACTATGATTAGTCACACTTTAAAATAAAATATTCAATCTCACCAGACGATCGCAAAGGCATTTGCGACCTTACCAAACTCTAATTCCTCTCAGCAACAGCCGTAATGCAGCCCAGCGGTGACCAGCCTTGTTCCGCCTCGAAGTAGTACGCGCCCAGAGGTCAGCCTAGCCTGGCCGCCTTTGCCTTCTGCAGCGTGATCTCGCTTCGACGTCCCATAGAAAAGTGAAACGCTCCTCGGCCCGCCGGGGTATTTATAGCCAACACTAACACGATCACGCCACTAATCCGACTCCTCATCTGAAAATATACCTTAACAAAAAGGGTATAAGGCCCATTTTCCAGGGAGCGTTCCTCGCCCCACAGTGCCGATCGATAAGCACTTTTCTCGACTTCGCGGGTAGAATGTCTCTGCAGCTCGCGCGTCCGTCCACGCGTTTTCTTGCTGGCCAGCGATCCATTCCTAAAAAATCTAACCTAACTATTCTAATTTATGAATCTATAAATCTAGATCTAGCACACATTAAATGATACACTAATCCAACAATACTGAATTAGTATGCTGAAGTATGTTTTAAACCAATTATTTTGGACGAAACGCGAGTTTTCTACACTTTTAATTGTAGTCTTGATTTTAGCCTAGAATAGCATCTAACGCAATTTATATCTTACTTATTTACATACATAATTAACAGGATGATAACGAATGAAAGCTTCAATCCCTTCATATTTGGACCTGAAACCCACAACGCTAACATCTATCAATTTAAAAGAGTAATTCCGCCCTTAGATACTATTGAGTCTGAGAGCGAAGCTCTCGGATCGTCTCATTCTGCCCCATGATCATGCACAGCGAGAAATCTACGATATTGAGCGAAGCATTATCACAATCTAAAACATACTTAAGCAATAAACAAGGAATTGCGACCTATAAATGGTGAATTTTAAAATAACTTTGAGTAGATAATTCCGTTAACCTACTGTCCTTATACCAAATTTAAATATAATATTACTCTAACTGAAGGCTAGATTTGTTAGCTGTGTCTATTTACATAACTCTCCCAATTAATTCTGACCAATAATCTATGATTATAATTTGCAAAAAAAATGCCAACCCCATAACTCGGGAAGTTTCAATTCGTTGATATATCGATCTCTCCAACAAGTGTATTTTAGGCGTGTGAATGTTTAACCACTACGTTTGCTTGGTGATGGACGTTGAAGAATAGCCCCTGTATCACCTTGTGCCTCCAGTCACCTTCTGGCTTCCGTCAGCACAAGTTTAGCCACATATCTCGGCTGATGACACACATACCCATCCCTACGGTACCACCTTGAGTCCACAGATGCCCCCTGGCCACCACAAACTCAAGTTTAGCCACATATCTCGGCTGGCAATACAAACCCCTATACTGCATCACCTTGCACCTCCAGTTGCCTTCTGGCTTCCGTCAGTACAAGTTAGGCCACATATCTCGGCCGATGACACAATATAATTATCTTCTAGCTTCACCTTGAGCCCACAGATGCCCCCTGGCCACTACAAACTCAAGTTAGACCACATATCTCGGTCGGCGCCGCTAGAAAACTTCCCCAGAATACTCCCATTCGCACAAAGTACTAGGTTGTGAGCCCAATAGATCCTAATGACCACGATGTTGCACTAACACCCCGAACCCTCAGATACCTTCTGGCTACCAAGGATCCAGGTTCGACCACATATCTCGGTTTATGTTATTACAATAACTCCCCATGCGAACAGCAGAAAACTGAGTACACAGATAACCACCAAGCAAACCCAGTGGAGAATGTTTCTTCTTGACTAGGATATCCGACTTCAGACTGTATTCCACACTAGAGGCAAACTGTTCATAAACTACTGGGTTAATTTTGCATTAATCCCTTCAATGTCCTGACAGCACCATCAAACCATTAACGATAGTGATAATACTGACAAAACATCAAACAAACTTTAACTTTAATCGTCGTTCGCGATGATACTCTATCTCTATACCGAACGTGACCCAGTCGCACACAGTAACATTCATCAACCCCGTGGGGTCTCTAGGAAGTGCCTTGACATCCTATAGAGAATCCGACTACATGCGTCCAAGCCCCACCCAGCTTTACTGTAGAAATGTCGTAACTACTATAAAATACGTTTGCATTACTCAAATACAAAATGCAACACTTCACCATCGTGTAAGAATAACAGCCTTACTAAATTTAATTTCAACAAACCATGTTCATTGAACCCTTGCAAGATTGTAATCTTGACATTGCAAATTACTTAACATATAATAGGAAATTCCTGATAAATTCCCAGTAATGGAAGTTAAAATATTATTACTTAAGTTTCAGAATGAATGTTCGTTGACAAATCATCCCGAAGAATATGGTGTCGGAAGTATCCTTGCCACGAAGAGATGTGTAGGACGAAGATAAGACTAGCTTAGCCTTTCAGCTTAGCTTCTGTAGAGTATAGTGTCGCCACAGTTAGTCACACAAGGACCTTGTCATTTTATGACTTTAACCTAACCAAACTATAACTGCGGAAACACCGGTGTAAAATGGTTTGGAGAGATCAATCAGTACCAACAAACCTAGGTTGCACTGCGAACTCCGGCCAGTCGGTAAAAGCCCATTGTTATCATACAATCACACTTTCAGCACTACCTCTCACGTGGACTCATACATCTCTTAACTCAACGAACACACACATATACCCTCCCAACCTAGTTAATCCCCTTGCCCTAAACACGACTTAGATCAACTAAACGGAATCCGACAGTACAACCACATTAATGATATATAATGTTCTTCCCAAGTTATATGCTATGAGAATCTACATTTACTTTACAAGATGAGAAAATTATGATATGAAGAGTAGAACAAAGTGATAATATAATATTACTACTTTACTTATTTTGCAAAACAAAATTTTACTGCTTTAATTGATCCGCACAGCCCTATTCGCACACAGCCAACTAACCTGCCCTTCATATGTTTGAAGATTATAAAAGACAGCAAGTCAAACTTAATTAACCCTCCTAGAGTAACCCGTAAATATCAAAATTTTAAGCCATATCCCATTTACCATTTACCTATCAGTCATTAATTAAATAACTGCCCCCCATTCTCACAACTTAAATAATTTTATAGTTGGATCTCAAATTTTCGTAATACTATAATTTATGTAGTAAATACCAGATAACTCGCAATACATAATTCATAAGTTTAAAATTAGTCTTACGCCAATACCATATATTGTGCAACCGTAAGATTCGCCGGTTACTAAATGAAGATTACACCCACGCCCTTAAGACCCACATAAATTTAACGCCTGATGCCAATATTGTATTGACAAACGCATCATACATCTTAAGATATACCTGTAATAAATGGATTATTTCACGTAAATATTTAACGTTGTTTATGCACTACCTAGCGCATAACATGTGGACATAATATATAACCATACTTCATACTTGAGATAACTTTAAGCCGGAATAATTATAACTACGTAAGGTCCTAACCACTAGACGATCACGGCCCTCATCTCCTTTCCCTTATTATGAACTCCATCCCTGTTGTCATAAGATCCCTGTAAGTTTCAATAATTAGTATTCAATCGGTGCTTGAAATTCCGCTCCCGCAACTGCAACTGCCTTCACGCTGTCATAACATCGTCGCCTTTACCCCCCATCGGTATCGTAATTCAAAATATACAATCACAAGCTAATCGAATACGATAGCCGCGACCTCTTCTTCTCCAAAGCCAACCCTGCCCTCTTGAACTCCAAATTTAGCCACAAAATTTGAAATCTGCATCCGTGCATTACTCGAAAATGATACTCGCGCCGATTTTTTCTTTCAAAAATTTTATCAGCCATCCTGGATTCCAAACTTATCTTAAATCTAGAACCTGCATTCCCGTATAACTTGAAAATGATACCCGTCAGGAATCCCTTAAAAACAAGATGAGCCGCGATCTAAAATTTCAACTTAAGCATCTAAAATTTGACACGCACGACAATAGGTTATCTGATTCCCCCTTTATACCTATGAGATGTCAATCCGCCGTATACCTACTCTCTCTAAAAGGAGGGGATGACAAGAACAAAATAAAAATTTCCCGCCAACTCAAAAAAAAAGAATAATAAATTTATACCATCTAGTACTTAATTTATCAGTCATTCCTGTCCCGTTATCCTGTAACTTATTTTACGTCATCCTAAAAGGTCACGTACAAATATCTCTAGACTCCGCAATTCGTAACAACTAAATATTGGGATATAACCGCTAGTACTCTTTGGGGGAGTCCTGTCTAACAGTAGCTGTCTACCGGCTGATATGATGACGATGGTAACGATGACTCAGCGCTGCGGGTATAGATCTACTTTCGCTAGTGGTGAAAGGTGAGGTGAGGTGAGGTGCTTCCCTAGTACGCCCAGAATAACAGCCCAGCTGATAGCGAGACAATCCCGCGGTCATTGCGCCAACCTTGATATTCGCCAATGCAGAACGACTCGACTCAAATCGATTTATTTCTTACAGCCAGTATAACCTGATCTCTAACCTCTCAATATCAATATAAGACCAGGGGTCAGTGCTAATTTTGCCACGCCCAACGCAGCGATCTCGAATCTACCTTAATAGCTACCGGTATAATATATCGTGAACTACATATTGGACAATTTATTGACTTAGAAATATTTCTGACGATAAATGTTACGCATTAAAAATACCTAAATTCCCATACTACAACCAACCATTTTGTTAATATTTTATAACAAGTACCTAATTTGTTGTTGAACAACCTATATAGGTGCCTTTAATTAACGTCCAACCTGATTTAAAGAAGTAAAATACAACCCATCTGAGAGCCCTCCCCTTTTTGAAAGTCGGTTAACCTTATCGACGCACGACCTCCCGTGAGCGCACACTATAGATACGCCTTACGATCTCGACCATATAATATCTTATTTACAAACTTACAAGTTGCCTATTCTATTCTAGTTTTAAGCACGGAATCAAGCATAAAGTACTAAATTTCCCCTTTTTTTTTATATCTAGTGTGAAACGAACAACGCGAAGTACTTACGGTTTCATTCGCGCGATTTGAACCAGCGGTGAGTGGATCGCGTAACTATTCTTAACACAGACTATAACTTTTCTTATTCTACTTATCATTATTTTTTTGATATTTATCGTCTAAAATGCTAAATAAAATTGTGGTAGTACCCTCGCAAAAGCTATCATACCGAATGGATTAAAGACAACCGACTACGCTAACCCTCCCGCGATACAAGCGATAATGGCCCTACAAACGATAATGTACACCCAACATAATGCGCGACTCAATTTCAATGGGATGTCTACAAATTTTGGTATGAATACAAACACTTACTAGGATTTCTCATTTGGATATAATGTAGTATCAGAGTATTTTATAATCACAATGCTAACCCCAATTACAAAAGGCCCCTTATAAATCGACGCGAATTCTGACATTGGTAGGACCTGTTAATCACATTTATAGTTTAATAACTTTAAGCGCAGGGAAATTAATCATTAGATTTATCAACTAGACACAACGTACTGGCAAGGTCTATCTAATAAAAGGTCCTAGTTTAATGTTAGTAGGCAAGGAAAATCCGTCTAAGTAAATATGAACTCTCTTGTCAAAAAAAATTAACATAATTCCCAATACCTCACTTGCCTGATACACAGTTTATAAATGTAAGATGCTCTTGTAACGCGTAAATGATTTGACTCGAAACCGAATTAACCCCTTCATTCCGCCACCGTATTCCACATGACAAAACCCCATTAGAATTAAATTACCACCTCTAAGTAAGCTCAGGCTTTATGTATTCACAACTCCTAATTTTTCCTAAACCGTAACAACCGTTTAAACACGCCACTTGGCCGTACATTAAAGCCTCACCACAGATCTTAACCCAAATCAGCAAATGTCAAATTCCCGCGGCCTCGCGATACAAATTTTGTAAACAACATTCATCGTAATTAATCAAATAATTTAATAACTAGTGTCTAGATTGCTATTATTTGAAGGAATAAATTGCTCCAGTTACGTCTGACTTGTATAGTACTACAACGAGTGTTTTGCCTCCTATTTCAGCCTATTCCAACGTGTCATTACTCGTGTTTGGGTCAATATTGTGTATTATTATTTAAAGTTAGTTTTAAAGTGAAGTTAGTGAAACAATGAATACTGTGCTACCAGGAACTCGACTAGTGTGTGTCTAGTCAACCGACCGTAAGTAATTCCTACTTCTAAAATCTCCCCATTTTAATCCATAAGGCCTATTTTAATCCAGCACTGAATTAAATAAAGGTACTAACCTCTTTTAAACGGATATGAAAGAACGGAAAACAACCGCGATCTTACTCACGTGACAACTAATCCCTCGGCCGACTACTTATTTCTTACATGGATGAGAGAAATATCACTTGCGTTCGTCGCTAGCATCAAAATATCCCCGCCACGGGTCGAATTAATTTTCCTACGTGACCAATATTTGACCTATTTTGCGCTAGTTTTGTAACCGAACTTGAAAATATGCCCTAATACGAATATCGTTTATAAACAACCATACGTTCTGTTCAATAAACCTACGCGAGTGCCTCGATGATAATTTTATGCATCCGTAAAATTATACCGCAGACCCTTAAATAATACTTAAGTACAACCTCTTCCATTAACCGGTAGACATTTTTGTCATAAAGGCACTTTATGGGAAAAAAAAAAAATAGACAGACCTTATGTCGTAGACAAATACACAATTTGATGAATACCTAAATCGCATAATGTTAAAACTATAAACGCCTAAATATATAAGTATCCCCAATTACCCTTAACTTACTCCAAACATTGTAAAATTCGTTCAATTTAATAACCAAAGGTTTAAAAAGTAGTAGCCCACAATATTGTTAGTAAAGCAAAAATAAAAAAATACAAAAAGATTTTTCCGTACCGGGGATCGAACCCGGACGCTCGCGATTCATAGCCCGCCGGACACACCAATCGTCCAGTGCGCTGTTCAGATAATTTGCGAAATTAACGACCCATTTCGAAATTCACATTACCTCAACAATGACTAGAGAGGTGGAACAGTTAGTTTACATACTCCAGTATCACATACTAAGGTAACCAATTTAAAGTGCCATGCGATATATACGACTCCTGCCTTAAGGTACATAATAATAATAACACGTGCACAACTTGGTATTACTAATATAATTTCTCCGAATTGCCCTGTTACCATATAATGTAAACATGGCGAATATCTTTCGTAACCTGACGTGAACCGGTACATATATGGTATTTGTCTGACAAGCTCTAATCTTTCGGTTTCAGACTGGGACAACTATCCATCTTATACTTGACAAATTCTGAAACCATTGTTTAAAATACGTAAGTAATAAATTTTACTATCAACGTAACTATCAATGAATTGATCCGTACTATATTTACTTACTATACCTACCTACATTTAAATTGCATTCAGCCCTTTTGATAGAACCCATGACTTTAACACTACCTTATTAATAATTAAGTGCGTTGCGGTTAATCAATTTCATGCCCTACACACATTGTCTTACGATTCTAAGCCTTCTGCCCCCCTTTCTTAGAGCTGAATCTCCCGTGAGATTCGGAAATCCCTATCAGCGAAGTCTTTCGCCTCAGAACCTGAGTATCAAAGTTATTCGCTAACTAATAATGTCGTACCGTAGATCACGCGTGCTTGGTTTTGCATATATATATGAAAACCTAACTTGACTGGAATTATAATTAATTATTTAAATTATTCTGAAACTTCACAAACCCCGCTCTATAATTATGACTCATGAAGTAACTAAACCAGACAGACGGATTTCGGAATATCCTTATTCAATGAATTCGTTTTATTTCATTCGCTTGCCAACACGTGTTACCTTTTTTATTTTATTTTTTTATTTATTTTATTTATTTATTTCAGTACAGCAACTTTTTTTACAGGTTGACCTAATACAATAGCGCCTTAATCTTATATCTATATATATATCTATTATTACTTACTTACTTATTTTCTAATTCGAACGTTCGTAAGTACGTTAGCGTTAATTAAGCTACTGATTACAATGAAATTCGCTATACCTACAGTGTGTGATGGGTCTAAAACTTTATTTCGCTAAGTTTTGTAAGGCGCAATCTATCTATTATTTTTTTCATTACATTGTACCCACGTAAACCCGCGTGACGCTTTAAGGTACTTAACATACCTATTAGAATTGACCAATATAAAATATGTAGGCTCTAATTAGTTCTTATATTTAGCCCGCAACCTCCACACAAAGCTAATTTTGTCGCATACTAATTCCATATTTTTAATTCGTTGATATGAGTTCCGGCCCGTGAGAGAAATCAGACCGCGCCGAGGACACAACCGTTTATCAAGCCCAAGTAGACACTTCCTTGTTGTCTATGTTCCTTTAATACATCCGACACGAAACCCCTAAATTCTGTATAAGTACATGTAAATCACATACTTATGTGGCAACATGGCTAACATACCTCACCCGACTTGCGATACATTTAGGAATGGTGGTCGTTTAAGCTTTATTTCCATGTCCGACATATAAACTAAATAACATTTTGCGACTAATATTTAGTGGCCAATACATCTTGAACTGTACCCCTATACAAAACGTGAGCAAAGAAGTATCCACCTCAAAAGTAAAGCAACTATATTATTACCTAGTTATTAGAAATAATTTACACTATGCTATTATCATAAAGTTACTATCAATATTAACGCATCTAATTGGCTACATAATTTTCCGTGTCAAAATATTTTACGTGCGACGCTCTTTATTTAAGACCGACCTTAATGCATTACATAAATATTTATCCTATGATCCTAAAATTGTTCACCCATTCCACCAAATTATTAGTGAACGCGATATATAGTTAATTAATATTACTCCTCTATCATCAAATTAAACAACAATTTCCCGCCAAAAATCTTTACGATTACCTACCGACGGCGCGGCGCCAAATGTCTGCAGAATTTCAAGATGTCGGCCCGAACAACCACAAGTTCGATGTTTAAAATTGTTTTTAGTTTGCGCGCGGGCTTCAACAAGCCGAATTCTCACATATTCAGGTCTATTATTTAATCAGTTTAAGGTGTTTTACTGTGGTTTAGTGTGTATTCAAACATGAATCAATGCAGTGATAATAGGACTAGTGCTAAATATAAAGTGAATCGTGATAGAGTGGCCGCGTATTTATGTGGAAATGTGTGAGTCCTACCATGCCAGGAATATACCTCTGTGGAGTTAGCCAGGTATTTAAGTGCCCTTGACTTGTTGTCTAACTTCGACCCTGTCACTATTTTAACCCTGCCAAAGTGGTTTTATGTACCTACGAAATTAAAAATTGAAATCTCACGCGTACATACAACCGGTTCACTGACTCACGATGACAACCATTTAAATACCTACACACAGCTTACCTTTTGACCTTAATGACCTAACAACAAAGTCTATTATAGTGTACCTTTGATCTCAGGTATTTGAATTTCTAGCCGGAACTAATCCGATTCGAATGCGCATTTTCTTGTAACAGATAACCGCTCCAGTTTCCTATCATTTTAACTGGTTAATGAATATAACTCGCGCGAATTACCTACTTATCTATTCTTACAATTACTTTCTTTACAAAGACGATTACGTAGAAAATATCCGCAAGGTTATAGGTACTTAAGATTTCGGACAATACTTAGTAGCGATCGATTTAACGTAAACGCCGAGAATTGGATTCAATTTGACTAGGTCAACTAACTAGGTATAACGCGTACCTACTTTTCTCCCCTAGCTTACGAAAGTTACCTATAACTCTAACCCCTATTATGTGATGAGTTCTTAAGTATGTTCCTAAGTCCTTGGTACTATAATCATCCACCGGTACTTTCCTAACCACGATTTAACGAATAATTGCCCAACCGCGGGACAGATGTCAATGACCTCAACACTATTCTTATTCTTGCGAACTCAAATGCAACAATTGAATATGAAGGATGGAATAATCGTAGCTAAATACATAAGATGCTAATTTAACAAAATACTATCTTGAGGTTATCTAGATCCGTTTTATTTTATTTTTATTTTATTTTGGAATAAAAGCATTATACCTAAACTTTATTATAACTACTACCGCAACCGCCTGATGTATATGGAACCTACTTAATTGTGCTATGGCATTGGCAGATTGTAAGGCCATTCCGCATAACATTCCTGCCCCCCTTTTATACAAATTACGCGTAGGCACTACTTTGACACGACTGTCCGATGAAAAGAGTGTTTAGGTACTGTTACGTTTTTACTTAATTCTTAGATTAGACTCACTTCCTGACTTCCGTTCGGGCTAAAATTTCGCACAGATGTATAAATCGCATGACAAATTAAAGTTATGATGACAAGGAACTAATCTGATGCTGGGGTTGGAAGATGGGCCTAGGAACTTCGTGATACAATGACACAAACCCATCGAGTTTGGGCTCGTTAGAATCGTCTCAATGAGCAGTTGGTAAACATTTGTAGAAAAGTACAGTCGGGAATAAAAATGTGTACCCCCAAATGAATTTCTGTCAAAATAATATTAGCCCTTCGTCTACAACAAAATTATTTCTATGCATATTTTTCATAGTTTAGTGTGATATAACTTATTGATTAGTAATTCACCTACGTACCGCGCGTGAAAATCCCTTTGAAATTAAATAAAAGAAAGAAAGTCCTGAAAATAATACACAACACAACATAAAAAATTACAAACTCCATCTCTCTATCTACTCCACGGCAACAAAATGTGGGTTATTTGTATAACCCACACACAGAAAAATCTGTAAATAAATTTAATTAGCCCTTTCACCAAGCGAATCACGTAATAAAAAAATATTTTTTTCTTTTATTATAATTTTTTTTCTTTTTTTTTTTTTTTTAAAACGAAAATACTCTATTCTTTAGTAACCCGGGATACTAAAAAGTGAATTTAAAACCCTATTTTCATCCTGGTCACGGCCTCACCAAAATGTAACGATTCAACCTCTTAAATGGCTTGCTTTTTATGTTTTTGTATTCTGAACTTAAATTAACCCCTATCTGAAAGCTGAAGCTCCTGAGAAGCTTCTAGTCGTCTGAAAATTGAATCCTACCTGAAGGAAAAGCTATTGAATAAAATTAAACAGATAGTAAGCGAGAAAATAAATCATTTATTTACCATAGAAATATCAAATTAATTTTGTTTGTTTTGAAGCTAAAGAACCTTTGACTAATTAATCCAGTAAAATCAAGACTCGATTGTACTAGATATCCACTTTGTTCCTATAAATACTAACTCGTACCAAAGCGAATAGAAAAACCGAGTTAGTTCCGGCCGATCCTACTAGAAAGGTTGGGTTTTATTCTAGTCTAGGTAAATCTATCCTACAGCTACAGAATCTCTCGTTATTTATGTTAAAGTAATCGAGCTTGAGTACTTTAACAGACCAAATCATCTCCTAGGATATTGCCGGACGGAAAGAGATTCGGTCAAATAAAAAACCGTCCGACTCCAGGCCTACAATGCCGTAATCTAACCTAGAATTTATTATCTCTGGAACCTAACCTCGAAGACCTATTTAGACCTAAGCTATACGTGATTCGCGCTGGTGAAGTGGCTTGGCGTGTGATTTCGTCTAGTGGTTAGGCCCCGCGTTGTGCGAGTAGACCCAGCCCTTTTCGGGAAGTGTGAAGTTTGTATTTCTATAAAGGGAAAAAGTTACACGTTAATTGAAGTTGTACATTAACCCCATTTTAGTAGAACCTATAACTTAAGTAAGACAATTATACCAGTTCCTTAGAATTAATTTACAATTCAGTAGTCTCATTAAGTGATGCACAATTATGGAGGCTAAAGTGGCATAAATTCCTTATTATACTAAGTTGTGGGAAGTGATAAATTACGCTATGTGGTAGGTGACGCCCTTTAAACAGACTCGCAATACAATAGTGGTCAACTTGTGTTGGCCATGATGGGATCTCTATTGATGATGATGCGATGATATAATAATGAAAATAATCATGAAGAAGTCAAGATATTGATGATGATGCGATGATATAATAACGAAAACAATCGTAAGTCAAGATATTGATGATGATGCGATGATATAATAATGAAAATAATCATAAGTCAAGATATTGATGATGATGCGATGATATAATAATGAAAATAATCATGAAGTCAAGATATTGATGATGATGCGATGATAGTCTATTGAAATAGAATATTAGTACATGTTTTACTTCCAGGTACATGAATGACGCAATGTCTAGTATAATATCGATTCTCCCTAACGATGAATCTTAGAGTTGTTAGCGAACTGTAGCGCTCGCCTCTCGCTCGCTCGCGGCTGCTCGTACTCACTAGTAATCCCACCTCATCTGTTGATTCCGCCTACCCTATCGTTATTTCTATCAAATCTAATACCAATTAGTACTGACTTTTCCTAAGCTATTTATAATACAATTCACCCCCAAAATATCTCAATGGATGTAACACAATGTCTTAGCAACCAATCTCACCCAATCAACTCAAAGGCACTTTATAGTCGGAACAATGTTAAATATACGACAATGCACAGTTGAACTGACGAATGATAATTAATTACCAACCCACTGCGATACTTTTGTTGAGATCCCGATAATAACGACCCCACCTAACAAGATACCTACTTAATTATTGCCGTTACTAAAGCGAAAGTGTTGGATTCCCTTGTAAAATCAACATAGCTAGCTTCACGGTAAGAAGCTTCGGTTAAAGCAAAACGACGGCTTGGCCAGCGAAACTCTTCAGTTTGCAAGACTGAAAGGTCTCACCAACCTTACCTTCGTTGACACATCCGTGACGGAGGCCTAAGCGCGATCATCATCTCTACTGACTAAGAAACCCCTTAACGGGCGAATTCTCGTATTGGTCAGGGTCGTCAATGTGCTCTTTGGATATGGTTGTCCACAACGCTAAGCTCTCGGCCACAGGTGTACATAACTAATTTACTACGCTAGATTCATTCATTCAAGGAATTCCACACAATATATCTATAAGTACATCTGATTACTCCATAAACCAACACAACCGTAACCCTTGTTAAGAGGGTTGTTAGAACTAAGACAGCAGCTCGACCAGTGAGGTCCCTCAATTTGCAAGATTGAAGACTCTCAGCCACTCACTCTGTCTACACATCTATGACTGGCGCTCTAGTGCGGGCACATCTCTGCTGACTAAGAAGCCCCTTTCGGGAGAATTCTCGTGTGGCCAGGGTCCTCAATGTGCCCTGTGGATATGGTTGTCTCGACACCGAGCACACAGCCACGAGTGTATATAACTACTTTATTCAGTTGCGTTAATCTAGTAAAGTAACCACCCATCAGCACCTATACTAACCACCGGATATTAATATGAACTTGTGGTAATATTTGTCGCTTATCCGCATCTTAACAATCTATCCTCATAGTGTAACGCGTACCACGGACCGAGTCAATTGCTATAGCTAGGTTGTCGTATAATAATTGATCACTTTATCTCGTGGGGGCGCACGGAACCCAATCATATCGCAGTGACAAATCAACTAGTAATATATATGTAGAACAAAACAACATTCCTGTAATATCGTCAGTTATTTAATCAATGACCTAGATCCGTTCATAACCTATACATAAACCGCTCGTACTTTATCTAGCATATTCCCCAAACTATATACAGTAGAACTAGATTTCGATACACAAATACAAGTATGATAACGTTGAAATGGTTAGATAATAGCCCAAAAACAAATTAATAAGTTTCAGAATCATTCAATACAGTGATTATAAAGGTCACTCACCAGATTTTAATTTCTTAATAGTGGGACACGTACCCAACGCCTCTCTGGTTCCCAGGGCTCCCGCCACTTCTGATCTCCCTCGACGCTCGTAACAAGCCAGCTCCTCCGCCATAAATAAATTACAATATAATATTAACACATATTTTAATAAAGATTTCCCTCATTTGTACCTACAACTAACCACTAGATACTGGTATACAATTAGGAATTATTTACCATTGGACCGTTCCTTAGCGAACATTCATGTACTATAAATAGTCGTGTTCACTTCACTTCATGGGAGTATACGGAATTCTAATATGATGATGTCTTAAGCGCATTTATTAGGTGATAAACCTATTAGACCGCCACATATTCAAAATACACACGTGATCATATAAGATCATATCAGTTCACGAGCAGAAAGATATTGCCTAAATATTAATCACTCAATTCAAGACAATGTGCGCACAAGATAATTACTCCCTAAGAAATTCCAGAATTCACTATGATTAGTCACACTTTAAAATAAAATATTCAATCTCACCAGACGATCGCAAAGGCATTTGCGACCTTACCAAACTCTAATTCCTCTCAGCAACAGCCGTAATGCAGCCCAGCGGTGACCAGCCTTGTTCCGCCTCGAAGTAGTACGCGCCCAGAGGTCAGCCTAGCCTGGCCGCCTTTGCCTTCTGCAGCGTGATCTCGCTTCGACGTCCCATAGAAAAGTGAAACGCTCCTCGGCCCGCCGGGGTATTTATAGCCAACACTAACACGATCACGCCACTAATCCGACTCCTCATCTGAAAATATACCTTAACAAAAAGGGTATAAGGCCCATTTTCCAGGGAGCGTTCCTCGCCCCACAGTGCCGATCGATAAGCACTTTTCTCGACTTCGCGGGTAGAATGTCTCTGCAGCTCGCGCGTCCGTCCACGCGTTTTCTTGCTGGCCAGCGATCCATTCCTAAAAAATCTAACCTAACTATTCTAATTTATGAATCTATAAATCTAGATCTAGCACACATTAAATGATACACTAATCCAACAATACTGAATTAGTATGCTGAAGTATGTTTTAAACCAATTATTTTGGACGAAACGCGAGTTTTCTACACTTTTAATTGTAGTCTTGATTTTAGCCTAGAATAGCATCTAACGCAATTTATATCTTACTTATTTACATACATAATTAACAGGATGATAACGAATGAAAGCTTCAATCCCTTCATATTTGGACCTGAAACCCACAACGCTAACATCTATCAATTTAAAAGAGTAATTCCGCCCTTAGATACTATTGAGTCTGAGAGCGAAGCTCTCGGATCGTCTCAAAGACCGTTCCCACTATGTCGTCTGTGGGGACGACTTTTTATCGTGTGTCGTTGTGGTAGAACATTTTATATGAAACTGTTCACACTTGTCGGACACCAATTTGTATGAATAAGGCGACGACATACGATAAAAAATCGTCCCGACATCCGACATAAATAGTGGGAACGAGCTCTAAAGCGACACTCGCGATGTTTGCTTATGCCCTTTAATCTTGGATAACATCCGAGTAAAAGCTTATTGGGAGTTGTCTTTCTCCTCCAATTTTACTCCGCTAGAACTGTTCGAGTTCTGAGAAGTAATTATTTCCATTGTTTAAAAGTATCTTGCTCCTTGAAACTGACAAAGTAGCCTTGATTCCGCTGACTGGCTTTGTCTAGCGCTTCGACTGTAATTGACCGTATACCGTATACTCGTATGATGTGAAAATAGTACATAACAATTTTATATTTTACAAGTTCAAATTCGTAATAGGAATAGGGAACATAAAACCTTTTTATCTGTTTATTTTTTTACAAGCTTTCTATCAACTTGCCATGTACGAGTATGTACCTAACTATGTCTGTAATCGTAACAAATTCTACTTAAAAACCAGAAAAAAAGAATAAATAAAACTAAATAATACTACTTATTACTAAACTAAGGGGTCTCCCCGCGGCATGGTGCCGAAGATGCTGGCAGCATTTCCCCGCTGTATCGCAACACTAATGTCTGTAATTGTTTGTTCGGGTGGAATCTTGCAACTCAATTTTGAAACAGATATCTTCAACCGATTGAGTTGAAATTTTGGGTTAAGGTATAGTTTGGATGATAATTCAATTTATGGTACTATCGAGCTGATTTGATGATGGAGACAGAAGGTAGCCACGGGAATTCAGTACTTAACCGACGTAGCCCCGTTGAGTATGGGCACGTTAGAATCGTCTCAAATAGTCTCAATGAGTAGTTGATGACGGTATACAGAAAAGTACAGCCAGCAGTAAAAGCTTGTACTAAAAATGATTTTTTTGACAGAAACATATTTCTATCTCTATTATAAATTCTGAGTCTGCCGCTTGTGATAAATAAAAACGACTGAACTGATTTTGCGACCTTCACTACCTAGCATACTTATATCTTTATTTTCGTTCGTTATTTGACAACAGTCTTTAAGAGTTAAGTAGCTAAGAATAGACTCAATAATGTTTTGTCACTTCTGCTAAAAGCTGAAGTGCGATGGAGCTCGGTTATATAGTTTGACATGGGTCAGCTTTACTATCGTTTTCAATTCATCATAGCCCACCTTAGTTTCCGGCCGGTTATTGTTGAGGCCACAATTCTCGGAGCAAAAGATGTTAAACAATACACGTTCGCGCAATATGCGTTCGCTGGGTTATTGATATTGTTTTTAGAACTGGGACTGGGATACACTAAAGAGTTACATTTACCTATTTAACTTCACTATGTGTGTTTTGAATTTTACATTATTGTATACATATAAAGGCTGGTATTATATTAAGTATACCTAATGATCTTTGCACACAGCACATTGATAAGCTCAAAATGTTCCTTAGTGTGACATCGTCGGTTAGCCCCGTAAATCAGATCAGTAGGTACCGGATACTTTTTATCCCGGCGGGTAAAAATGCATTTTTTGTAATTTTGATCTCCATATCAATCGTTTCAAAAAGAAAACGGCTTTAGTACAAAAAACCCAGCCCAGCCCAGCCAGCCACCCAGTGGCTTTAGTAAAAATAAATATATATTATGTTAAATGTAATGACATTTAAAACAATATATATTTACTTTTATAAGTTAACAAAAAAAAATATAACCTTTAAAATTAATGCCTGGTAATGTCAACATGTATGCCACTGGAGCGAAGATTTGAGACTAATATCATCTCACCATACGATAAAAAAAACCGCAAATCGATTTACAGTTTAGCCATTTAGCACACGCATACTAGAGGTCAAAACGATTTTTTAGACCCGCAGTTCCTAAAAAAAAATCCCTTAGGAGCGGTGTGCCAAGACATTTTATTTTTATTGATTTTATTTATGAAAAAAAAAACATTTTTTTTTAGAAACCTACGGAGTGTGGTATCTAATGAAAGGGCATTTTGAGGCGATTCTTAATGTACACCAAATCATTACATTTCAGCCATTTTTTTTAGTTAACACAAAATCAATTTTCAAAACAAACCAAGTTTGGGCTCCTCCAGACACGATGAACAGATTTTTTTTTAAATACAATGTACCACAAATAATACGTGTTATCCTCATTTCTAACCTTAGGAGTAAGGGATTTGTTTTAGGAACTGCGGGTCAAAAAAATTGTTTTGACCTCTAGTACCTATGCGTGTGCCAAATAGCTAAACTGTAGATCGATTTGCGATTTTTCTTTGAAATTAGGCTTGTATGGCTACCACTATTTCTATTTAATACCGATACTGTTACTCCAGAGAAATCACCTTTGTGTTTTGACTCATGTAAATGACAGGTATGTTGTGGCTAAACTATAGTAATTCAATTATATATACATGCAGAATAAAGTACTTTTTGTACTCGACGATTAAAATATGTGTATTAAGATTTCATAGAGAATACTGCAACGTCACTCTTTTCATTGTTGAATAGTCTGTTACTTCCGAAACAACCGAAATAACTGTTTCGATACGCTCTAGACAACCGATTTTTTTTTAAATAGAACTAAAATAAATTCGACCAATCATGTAGCTGCTTTACCGAACTGTAATGAATTGGACCAATAGAATCGCTTTGATTATTGAGTTTACTCGTTGATGTCGTACGCTCGTTCATGTCTTTTAAGATATCAACGAGCGTACGAGCGATAGGCTGCACTTCGTTTCAACAGTATCGAGTTTGTTTAATTAGTTCAGTTGACTCGTAGAAAATTAATTTTAATGAACTCGTACAAAAAGTATTGTTCAAAATAGTGTTATAATCAAGCTTTTTAATCTCGTACCTTACTTAGGCCACTCAGCAAGCTTCGTGGCCTAAACACGGTACTCGACTAAAAAGCTCTCTATTATAACACGATTGTGAAAAATACTATTTTGTTCAAATTAACACCCCGTGAAATAGGTACGTAATAACGGCGTTCACAATCCATCAATCATGCTGCCAGTTCTATCAGTCATTATTTTCGGTCGATGACAGTCACATTATTATTACTTCGACCGTAAATAAAATATACCTTCAAATTAGGCGTTTTTATTCTACAATTTACTCGTAAATGTTCGTTTTCAGGCTAGTGAATATGTAGTATATCTAGTGATATATGGCTAACCATCTTTGTAAGTACTTGAGACTAGAGGAAAGAAACATCCTATCTATTTCTTTCTAGCACTAACTGTACTTGAAAGAAATGCAATGTGTAAACATCTAAAACAAGTCTATACAATTTTGGTGTTTAACCTAGGATAAAGCCCATATTCCTGTCTGGTGGAGTTAGGCCTTAGTAGCTATAGTTGTCTGTGTAGTAATTGACTTCCACGCCTTGAAGCAAGATAAGTGATAAGCTTAATAGTGTTTATCTATCCAAATATCATAAGCCCTCCATGATCAAGAACCGCACATTATGACCACCATAAAAATAGACTGTTTTGTTAGAACAAATTTTTTCGCTGTAAAAATATTATTATCGCTAAATAATAACATCGATTTCGATAATATTATTTCATTCAAATTTCGAACATAATCTGAAAACAAAAAAAGGGTATAGCCGTGTTTGTATGGTGAAACTGCCTATGACGAGAAAATGGTTTTCCTTTTGCTCGGATAATTATATTTATGTACGTTGTAATTTCACCAAATATCAGCTCCAAAATCGTCGTGATTTTTGAGATAATTAAAAAAAAGGAAAAACGTTTTTATTTATTATCTACTAAACTAGCTGCCCGATTTTTTTAAATTGGTATATATGATAAAAATAATAGAGGACTTTTTATAAAAAAAAATTACGTTGAAATTTTTTAATATTTAAGTTAAAAAAAAAAAAAATATTTCAAAAAAATTTTTTTTTTACTTGCAAGGTGGCGACACCTTCCAAAATTGGATATTTTATAAACTATTAAATACTCTACCACATATATTTTTTCCAAATATCACTCCGATCAACAGGTTAAAAAAAGCGAATTTGTAACCTCTCATACATAGGTTTCCCTTTACTAGGTAGGGTAGACACAACACTCTTTATGTAACTACTAAGTCATCTCCACTTATAATAAATCTCTAAATTAAAAAAAGAATCAGCCAGTTTGAAACTAAGCTTTGCGCGGTTCGAATGTTCTCAGCATCCCATGAACGGAAAAATATGGAACATTTTATATAGGTACATTATTATCTAAGCTGCAACTTAGAATAGTTTTTATCCGACTGCGACAGTTAATTAATTTTCCGAAATATACGACTTCATTTAATTTTTCATTTATTTTTATTGAAATCAAACGCTGCTCCAACTGTCAGCTATAAGAACCGTCAAATTTTCGTCAAAATGGCGGAATTGCTTTGCCTTTCACTTATTAATAATTTAAATCCCGTCTACGATAGACCTTTACGAGACAAATGCTAAAATATAAACCATAAAAAAATATTCGATTCTGAAATGAGAACTTATATGCGCAAATGTCGTTTTATGTCGTAATTTCAATAAATGAAATCAACAAATTTGAACAATATAATTAACACGAATTTGTTTTTTTTGAATGACAATGGCACGCGCTCGGCGCATTCTGCCAAAGTACCTGCGACGCTACCACGAAGACCGAAACTCGAAGTTCTTATATCTGCATCCCTGTCAGTCGAGTATAGTTAGTGCGATAGAGATAGAAATGCCCGAATATTTTCGAATTCCGAAGTTAGTGGTTATTAGCTCAAGAATCGAGAATAGGGGTGTAGACTCTAAATAAAATAACCATAATGTAGTATTTTCTTTTAAAATGTAGTCAAATGGAAAAAAAACAACGCAATAGGTTATATAGGTAATCAAGTATATAATAAGTTATAAGTATCCAAAGTTTTCAGAGGGGGTATGTTCTGTCCCTTTTCCGTAAAACGCACCTTCATATGAAACGATTGTTTTTTTAATATGACGCTCGAGGATCTTGAAGTAACGGTTCGCGATCGTTTTCTCACTCTAAAAAGCGACATTAAAACGGTTGTAGCTTCATAATTTTTTGAGATATTTGTATGGGATTTTCGTCATCAGGCATATTTTTTTGCCTTCTTTCTTTTGAAGTAACAATAAATTTTGAGTCTACACCCCTATTTGGAAGACAAGCAAAAGACCCAGCACGGCTATCACAAGACGGCGCGCGAGCTCTCTCGATTTTTCTCGCACTATCCGTCTCTCACTTATTAGAAAACTTAGAAAGAGACGTATAGCGCGAGAAACATCGAGAGAACTCGCGCGCCGTCTTGTGATAGCAGTGCAGGAAAGAGTAATCTATCTTCTTCTATATATACATATAAATGCCTAAGTATGTCCTGACTGACTTATTCACTGACTCATCAACGCACAGCCGAAACCACTAATCTTAGAGAGTTGATTTTTGCACAGAAGTTTACTTTTATAACGTGGGCTAAGGATAAGAAGGGATTTTTGAAAATTCCACCCCTAAGGGGGTAAAATAGGGGTGCAAAGTTTGTATGGAAGAACCTTTTTTTTTGAGCTAGAAACTCAAAACTTTGTAGAAATATTAATTATTACAATACAAATAAAGTACTTTCAGCGTTTTGGAAAATTCCACCCCTAAAGGGGTAAAATAGGGGTGTAAAGTTTGTATGGGGGAAACGATATTTTATTTAAATAAAGACTTAAAACTTCGTAGAAAGATTAGTCATTAGAATACAAATAAAATATTTAAAGCGTTTTAGTAAATTCTACCCCTAAGGGGGTAAAACAGGGGTGCAAAATTTGTATGTGGGAAACTTTTATTTGAGCTAGGGACCTAAAACTTTATAGAAAGATTAGTTATTAGAATACAAAGAAAGAAATTTCAGCGTTTTGGAAAATTTCACCCCTAAGGGGTTAAAATAGGGTGCAAAGTTTGCATGGGAAAAACTACTTTTTTTGAAATAGAGACTTAAAACTTTGTAGAAAGATTACTTATAAAAATACAACAAAAGTACTTTCAGCGTTTGGAAAAACCATCCCTAAGGGGGATAAAAAGGGGTGCAAAGTTTTTATGAGAGAAAGTTTATTTTTTGAGTTAGAGACTTGAAACTTTATAGAAAGACTAGCTGTTGCCCGCGACTTCGTCCGCGTAGAACTTTTTATCGTCTTAGAAAATGATTTCTCTCAATACAAAATTTGAACCCTCTTTTAGGGGATAATTAAAAAAAAAGTTGATGTTCATTTTCTAGTCTCCACTTATAATAAATCTCTAAATTAAAAAAAGAATCAGCCAGTTTGAAACTAAGCTTTGCGCGGTTCGAATGTTCTCAGCATCCCATGAACGGAAAAATATGAAACATTTTATATAGGTACATTATTATTCTAGCTGCAACTTAGGATAGTTTTTATCCGACTGCGACAGTTAATTAATTTACCGAAATATACGACTTCATTTAATTTTTCATTTATTTTTATTGAAATCAAACGCTGCTCCAACTGTCAGCTATAAGAACCGTCAAATTTTCGTCAAAATGGCGGAATTGCTTTGCCTTTCACTTATTAATAATTTAAATCCCGTCTACGATAGACCTTTTACGAGAGACAAATGCTAAAATATAAACCATAAAAAAATATTCGATTCTGATATGAGAACTTATATGCGCAAATGTCGTTTTATGTCGTAATTTCAATAAATGAAATCAACAAATTTGAACAATATAATTAACACGAATTTGTTTTTTTTGAATGACAATGGCACGCGCTCGGCGCATTCAGCCAAAGTACCTGCGGCGCTACCACGAAAACCGATACACAATGTTCATATATTTGCATCCCTGTCACTCGAGTATGGTTAGTGCGATAGAGATAGAGATACCCGAATATTTTCGAATTCCGAAGTTCGTGGTTATAGCTCAGGAATCGAAAATATGGTAAATAATCATAATGTATTTTCTCGAAAAAGAATTTAAAATAAATATAGTCAAATGGAGAAAAAAACAAAGCAAGAGGTTATATAGGTAATGATTAAGTTATAAGAGTCCAAAGTTTTAAGAGGGGGTATGTTCTGTCCCTTTTCCGCAAAACGCACCTTCATATGAAACGATTGTTTTTTACTATGACGCTCGAGTATATTGACGTCACAGTCCCTCATCGTTTTCTCACTCTAACAAGCGACATTAAAACCGATGTAGCTTCATAATTTCTTGAGATATTTGAATGGGAGTTTCATTATCTTCTATCTATCTATACATAATAAATGCCTATGTCCTGACTGACTTATTCACTCACTCACTCACTCACTCACTCATCAACGCACAGCCGAAACTACTAATCTTAGAGAGTTGATTTTTGCACAGTATGTTGCTTTTATAACGTGGGCTAGGGATATAAAGGGATTTTTGAAAATTCTACCCCTAAGGGGGTAAAATAGGGGTGCAAAGTTTGTATGGGAGAACCTTTTTTTTTTTGAGCTAGAGACTTAAACTTTGTAGAAAAATTAGTTATTAGAATACAAGTGAAACACTTTCAGCGTTTTGGAAAATTCCACCCCTACGGGGGTAAAATAGGGGTGCAAGGTTTGTATGGGGAAAACAATTTTTTTTTAAATAGAGACTTAAAACTTTGTAGAAAGATCAGTCATTAGAATACAAATAAAGTACTTTCAGGGTTTTAAAAAATTCTACCCCTAAAGGGGTAAAATAGAGTGCAAAGTTTGTATGGGAAAAACTACTTTTTTTTAAATAGAGACTTTAAACTTTGTAGAGAAATTATTCATTAGAATACAAATAAAGTACCTAGATTCAGTGTTTTAAAAAAATCTACCCCTAAGGGGGTAAAATAGGGGTGCAAATTTTGTATGGGGGAAACAATATATTTTTTAAAATAGAGACTTAAAACTTTGTAGAAAGATAAGTCATCAGAATACAAATAAAGTACTTTCAGCGTGTTAGAAAATTCTACCCCTAAAAATAGGGGTGCAAAGTTTGTATGTGGGAAACTATTTTTTTAGCTAGAGTCCTAAAACTTTGTAGAAAGATTATTTAAATACAAAGAAAGTACTTTCAGCGTTTTGGAAAATTTCACCCCTAAGGGGGTAAAATAGGGTGCAACGTTTGTATGGGAAAAACATATTTTTTTTTAATAGAGACTTAAAATTTTGTCGAAAAATTACTTATTAGAACATGAAAAATACTACATTCGACGTTTTACAAAAATCATTCCCTAAGGGGGTTAAAAAAGGGTGCAAGGTTTGTATGGGGAACACTTTTTCTGAGCTAGACACTTAAAACTTTGTAGAAAGATTACTTATAAAAATACCAAAAAAAAGAATTTCAGCGTTTTGAAAAAATCTATCCCTAAGGGGGATAAAAAGGGATGCAAAGTTTTTATCGTGGAAAGTTTATGTTTTTGAGTTAGAGATAAACTTTGTAGAAAGATTACTTATTAAAATACAAAAAAAGAACACAAATCGTTTTAGAAAATTCCACCCCTAATAGGGTTAATAAGGAGAGCAAGCTTTGCATGGGCAACACTTTTTTTGAGTTAGAGACTTAAAACTTTGCAAAAAGATTACTTATTAGAATACTCAAAAAGAACTTTCAGCGTTTTAGAAAACTCCATCCCTAAGGGGGTTAAGAAGGGTAGCCAGTGTTGTGTGGGAAAAACTTTTTTTACTAGACTTAAAACTATTCGAAATGTTACTTATTAAAATTAATAATAAAGTACTTTCAGAGTTTTAGAAAATTCCACCCCTAAGGGGGTTAAGAAAGCTTTGTATGGGCAACACTTTTTTTGAGCTAGAGACTTAAAAGTTTACGAAAAAAGTTCTTTCAGCGATTAGAAAAATTCAACCTCTAAGGGGGTTTAAAAGGGGGTTCAAATTTTAAATGGCGAGCAATACAATTTTAAAGTGTGAGTAAGAGATTTTTAACTTCGGTCTTATTCTGTACGTTAAAAGACTACAAAACTGATTTCAGAGTTTTTCCAAATTCATCCCCTAAGAGTGTTAAAATTGGTTCAAAGTTTGAGTATTTCAAGGCATTTTTAAAGTATGAGATTTTTAACTTTGGTGTTAGACTGTTTGTTCACAAACTAGAAAATGAACATCAACGTTTTTTTTTTAATTATCCCCTAAAAGAGGGTTCAAATTTTGTATTGAGTGAAATCATTTTCTAAGACGATAAACAGTTCTACGCGGACGAAGTCGCGGGCAACAGCTAGTTGGAAATATAATAATATTAAATTCCTATAAATCTTTGCTGTTAAGACAAATACAAATCGTTTATTTGTTAGACTCTGACATAATATACACGGTGTCCGGTAAATAATGGACAACCTTCTAACCACGAATAGGGCACCTAAGACTGGTCCAGAAAATCGACTTTGAGGTTTAGTAAAAGTCCCCTGGTTTTCGAGATATTCGCACTTTTCGAAGAGCGAATTATACCAAAACAAGGTGTTTAAAAGTGAACATTTATAGCAACATCTTTATTTGCAAAGATGTAAATGGCGTGTGTTATTCCGAGAATGATTAACGTCCAGGTCATTAAAGTGAAATAAGGTGCACTATTTGCACCACTTGCACCTTATTTCACTTTAATGACCTGGACGTTCCTAATTCTTGAAAATATTCTCTAACAGTGATTCTAATGAACTTGTATTAGAGTTTTATGGTGGCCAGACCGATTTCTGTTTAATTAGGTCTTAATTAATAGAATCACATTCTTTCTTTAAAATGTTCTACAAGTTTGATTGCTTGTGGTGAAAAAAAAATGTATGAGGACCAGAGTGGGCAATTTCTTGAAAAATAGTTTATCTAATACTGATTCTAAAATGATATAACACGTGATGAAAGATGTTACTATAAATGTTCACTTTTAAACAACTTGTTTTGGTACAATTCGCTCTTCGAAAAGTGCGAATATCTCGAAAACCAGGGAACTTTTACAAAACCTCAAGCTGCTCAGTTAGCAGCTGAACAACGCCGCGATGCCAGTCATAATATGCGGCTCCTGAATGCATCATGGAGGCTTATGATATGTGGGTAGATAAAGTAGTGTAAGTAACTGTACATAATTAGGGCAGACAAGACCACGTGGAGTCGGGGTGGGCAGATTCGGTTCTGTGACTAAAATTGTATACTTTAGAAATGAACTTTAAACACGTAAAAAAAAAAAACTACGCATCTCCTAGACACACATCGGGTGTCATTTGAAAGGGGTGAACAATCCCTATAAAATTACACCCTTTCTCCCCCCCTTCCTACAATGCGTGATTCAAATGCCGACCCTAAAGATGGTAACTACTCATCTGAATTCAGCTAGTCTTTCACTTTGTATACACTTTCTTATGGAATGGACCTTTTGAATCGACGTAGGTACTTTATCCCGCGGCTGCTCCAGCGTTCTTTGTAAAATGCGGCCGGACCCGCAGGACCTGCTATAGGTAATTCAAATACCTTTTTTTTTCGTGGAGAAAACCTGCGAACCAGGTACCCACCTCTCGGGGGAGGTCTGGGTTATGTGGTATTTCTACCCACTAAAAACTCCACGTCAACCTCCATCTGCGCTAGGTAATTCAAATACCTAGCCAAATAGCCAATACATTCTTCTCCACCTTTTGCAATGCATGGAGCTATCTCCCCACGGAATGGGCTATTAATTCAATTATGTTTCTCGCCCATAATACGCATTTTTACAAAATGCGACGGAGACATTTTTCGTGAAAATTACGCTGCGCACATAAAATGTTTATAACTTGAACTTATGAGAAAAAATATTGCGGCTATTTCAACTCCGGCCCTTAATTTTAATAGCCCGCATTCTTGAACTTTTGTGTACCTACGTTATGAAGAAGTTAAATCTAAGGCCATGATTATGAAAAGACCGAGATCTTTCGTCTAATCGCATGTCAATATTAGTGATTCATCGTATCTATTAGGTACTGCCCACTGGTTAGAAATAACGATAATTTTATGATCATGTCGTTTTGAAGTGGATACTTCTTTGCTCGCGTTCTTGTCTAGGGTACAGTTCAAAATGTATCATGTGACTTCCGGAATAACTTTTTGTAGAGAAGCCTAATCTGATTTCAAATAATTGTTTGTAACATGATTTAATTCTTCTTTATTTGCCATTAGTTGTTAATCACAAAATGTTATTTAGTTTATGTGGCGGACATGAAAATAATGCTGAAATGACCGCCATTTTCAATGTATCGCGAGTCAAATGAGCTACGTCAGTCAATGTTACCATATTTACCGATTTATCTGTACTAATACAGATTTTAGTGAATTTTACGGGTACAGCCAACAAAGAAGTATCCACTTAAATTTAATTAACGGTTGTAACTCCCACACAACCCGCTCCTTTTTTATTTTTCGAATATTTGACGTACGTGATAGTGTTTGCAAAATGAAATAAAAATATTCTATTTGTTGAAATGCCCTAGTAGCGTAATTGGTAAAGTAATATTTCTTAAAATTCTCTTCTGACGACCGCTTTAGCCTAGTTGGTAGTGACCCTGCCTACGAAGCAAGAGGTCCTGGGTTCGAATCCCGGTAAGGGCATTTATTTGTGTGATGAGCACGAATATTTGTTCCTGAGTCATGGATGTTTTCTATGTATTTAAGTATGTATTTCTCTATATAAGTATCTATATCGTCGCCTAGTACCCATAGTACAAGCTTTGCTTAGTTTGGGACTAGGTAGATTTGTGTAAGATTGTCCGCAAATATTTATTTATTTATTTATCCCTGACATTTGTCCCTGACAGTCTGACCCTCGTGCCTTGGGAGAAAGGCAAGTGCTTGCTTTGGAACGCCACGTACGTGCATGAGTACTCTTGCTGCTTCGCACATTATTTGTAGACGGCAGGACCAGCGGCTGAGTTGGCAGCTGTGCGAAACAGAGAAGAGTACTCGTCGCTTATCAACTATTTATTTGTTTAAGTATCCCACTAGCCGTGGAAACGACGGGGTGTTGGTGTTCCGAGGCGAGGACATGTTTAAGGGAGTTGGGGCGGCGACTTTTAGAAATAGCTTAGTCGCTGCGCGTCATTCCATTCCTGAAGCAAATTTCCATCGCGATTCAACGATGTAATGCCGCGAGCTTGATGGGCTTTTCTTCTGGGGGACGCGGTGCTTTTTTTTGTAAGTTTGTTAAGTTTTATTTTAAGTATTTTATTTTATTTTTATGCAGTACGTATTTTATCTCCACTTATAATAAATCTCTAAATTAAAAAAAGAATCAGCCAGTTTGAAACTAAGCTTTGCGCGGTTCGAATGTTCTCAGCATCCCATGAACGGAAAAATATGAAACATTTTATATAGGTACATTATTATTCTAGCTGCAACTTAGGCTAGTTTTTATCCGACTGCGACAGTTAATTAATTTTCCGAAATATACGACTTCATTTAATTTTTCATTTATTTTTATTGAAATCAAACGCTGCTCCAACTGTCAGCTATAAGAACCGTCAAATTTTCGTCAAAATGGCGGAATTGCTTTGCCTTTCACTTATTAATAATTTAAATCCCGTCTACGATAGACCTTTACGAGACAAATGCTAAAATATAAACCATAAAAAAATATTCGATTCTGATATGAGAACTTATATGCGCAAATGTCGTTTTATGTCGTAATTTCAATAAATGAAATCAACAAATTTGAACAATATAATTAACACGAATTTGTTTTTTTTTTTAATGACAATGGCACGCGCTCGGCGCATTCAGCCTAAGTACCTGCGGCGCTACCACGAAAACCGATACTCAATGTTCATATATTTGCATCCCTGTCACTCGAGTATGGTTAGTGCGATAGAGATAGAGATACCCGAATATTTTCGAATTCCGAAGTTCGTGGTTATAGCTCAGGAATCGAAAATATGGTAAATAATCATAATGTATTTTCTCGAAAAAGAATTTAAAATAAATATAGTCAAATGGAGAAAAAAACAAAGCAAGAGGTTATATAGGTAATGATTAAGTTATAAGAGTCCAAAGTTTTAAGAGGGGGTATGTTCTGTCCCTTTTCCGCAAAACGCACCTTCATATGAAACGATTGTTTTTTACTATGACGCTCGAGTATATTGACGTCACAGTCCCTCATCGTTTTCTCACTCTAACAAGCGAAATTAAAACGGATGTAGCTTCATAATTTTGTGAGATATTTGAATGGGAGTTTCATTATCTTCTATCTATTTATCTCCACTTATAATAAATCTCTAAATAAAAAAAAGAATCAGCCAGTTTGAAACTAACCTTTCTGTGGTACGAATGTTCTCAGCATCCCATGGACGGAAAAATATGAAACATTTTATATAGGTACATTATTATTCCAGCTGCAACTTAGGATAGTTTTTATCCGACTGCGACAGTTAATTTATTTTCCGTAATATACGACTTCATTTAATTTTTCATTTATTATTCTTAAAGTATATCGCCGCCACATCTGTCAGCTAAAAGAAACGTCAAAATCACAGTAATAAGAAATACTACGGACAAAATGGCGGAATTGCTTTGCCTTTCTTTCGCATATTAATAATTTTAATCCCGTCTACGATATACATTGACGGGACACATAGGTACCAAAAGCAAATATAAAATTAATCGATTTTGATATGCGAACTTATATGCGCAAATGTCGAATTAACGCGTAATTTGTACAAATGTAACAACAAATTCGAACAATATAAACTTGGTTTTTTTGAATGGCACGCGCGCGCGCTCTTTGCGTATTCAGCCAAACCACGAAAACCGAAACTCGAAGTTTGTATATCTGAGGGCCTACCGCGAACGGCATTCGACGTTTTCCCTCTCTGTCGCACTTATGTACGAACTTGTAAGTATGACAGAGAGGGGAAACTTCGAATGCCTTTCGCGGTAGGCTCTCTGCATTCCTGTCATTTGTTAGTGCGATAGAGATAGAGATACCCGAATATTTTCGAATTCCGAAGTTCGTGGTTTAAAAGAAAATACGGATGTCGGATAGATCTAAATTAATATTTTATGTGTGAATATGGTTAAAATTATTTGGAAATACTATTGTTGTTATTGTTTTAGTATATTTGACTAGCTTTAAGTTTAATATTGTACGTCCGAAATGGGCAAGCTGTTGGACTTTATTTTACCCAAAACAACTAAATGTACACAGTTCTGACAATAAAGAAATCTTATTTTATCTTATCTTATCGAAAATAGGGATGTAGACACTAAACAAAATAATCATAATGTTGTATTATCTCGAAAAAAAAACAATGCAAGAGGCTATATAGGTAATCACTAAGTTATAAGTGTATAAAGTTTTGAGAGGGGGTTTGTTGCGTCTCTTTTCCGCAAAACGCACCTTTATAATGAAACGATTGTTTTTTACTATGACGCTCGAGGATCGTGACGTCACGGTCCCTGATCGTTTTCTCACTCTAACAAGCGACATTAAAACGGTTGTAGCTTCGTAATTTTTTTAAAATATTTGAATGAGTTTTTCGTTTCTTCTTTCTTTTGAAGTGAGTCTACAGCTACACCTCTATTTGGAAGACAAGCGGAAATAATCCATACTATCCATACTAATAATCCATACTTCCATACTAATATTATAAATGCGAAAGTGTGTCTGTCTGTTACCTCTTCACGCCCAAACCGCTGAACCGATTTAGATGAAATGAGCCCCGGGGAAGGACAAAGGGTGGTTTTTATATCTGAGGGGCTGGAATTGGGGGTGGGAGCTACTTAAACCGCTGCACCGATTTAGATGAAATTTGGTATATAAATAGTTTGAGTCCCGGGGAAGGACATATAATAGGTTTTATCCCGGAAATCATCCCCTAAGGGAGTGAAAGGGGGGGGGGGGGGGGGTGAAATTTGGATGTAATCTATTTTGATGAAATTTGGTGTAGATATAGGTTAAGTCCTGGGAAAGGATATGGGATAGTTTTTACCCCAGAAATCATCCCCTAAGGGGGTGAAATTAGGGGTGAAATTCGGATGGAACCCATTTTAATACAATTTGGTATAGAGATAGCTTGAGTCCTGGGAAAGGACATAGGATAGTTTTAATTCCGGAAATCACTCCCTAAGGGGGTGAAATGGGGGGTGAAAATTTGGATGAATCCCGTTTAGATGAAATTTGGTATAAAGGTCGTTTGAGTCCCGAAGAATGACATTAGATAGTTTTTATCCCGAAAATCATTCCGTAAAGGTATGAAATAGGGGGTGAAAGTTTGGATAAAATCCATGTACCTAGATGAAATTTGGTATAGAGATAATTTGAGACCCTTCAAAGGATATAGAATAGTTTTTGCCTCGGAAATCATCCCTTAAGATGGTAGAAGTTTGTTTGCATTATATTTTCTAAGTATTAAGTTCTACGCGGACGAAGTCGCGGGCAACAGCTAGTGTTAAATAAATTTAATACATCTCAAATGGAATAATAACATTGATTAGATACCTTACTTGAATACATATTTATTATTTTTTTAGATTTTCGGCATGTGTGTTATGCGACGCCCATTTAATTGATGTGTACCTACATAAGTACCTACTCATCAATTTTAGGTGTCCATTAAACCGATATTGATGATATATAAAAACCCTTTCATATTTTCATTTAGTTTTTTACTGGAAATCAATTGAATACAGAACCGTATACAGGGTGTGTAATAGGAGCAAATATTCAAATGGACGCTTGCTTAGAGCATTTGTAGTAACCCCTTGTGTCCCACTCATTTTATTGTTTTTTGGATTCGGAGATATTTTGATCTAAAGTTATGACCTCCAAGTAATGTATCTTGGCACCACGACATCATAGCACAGCAGTCAATGCGGATTTTGAGGTAACATCATGTAACGAGTCATAATAGTTTTTGCATTTTTGTTTTCAAAAGATATTTTTGTAATGTAAAAAAATACAACTAAACTTATTTTCAAGAAAAAAAAAATCAAAAAAAAAAATTTTTTTTTTCAAGTTTAACCATGTGGAAATAATTGTTCACAAGCTTAATAATCTACCGTTTAATTTTTTGCTCCTATTACAGGCCACACTCTGTATAATTAGGTATATACCTATATTAATTTTTTCCTTCGCCTGAAAGTTGTCACCTAGTTGTTTTTATGGAATTTAATACTTAGCTACATACGACTCGGTAGAGGAATTAAAAAAAAGTAACTTTTGAATACATTTTTTTTGTTCCAGATCTACTCACGAATCTACAGAAAATGTGTAATAACAAAGGTTAAATCAGTGCCAAATAAAGTGATAATTTCGTTCGCCAGCACGCTAGCAAATGAGTAATACGTTTGTGTAGTGAAGTGATAAGTGGCGATGAGTTTCCTGACGTCACTGGGCCAGTATGTGGCTGGCGTGGCCGACAGCGTGGCAGGGCTGGCGCTATCGCCGCGCCGCGTGCCGCCCGCGCGCCACCGCTCCGCCGAGGAGACGGCGCAGCCGCCGCCACAGCCTTCCACGGCTACTATGAGAGGTGAGTCCTCAATGTCCTCACACTCCAGGCGGTTTCACCTCAACCGATCTCAGTGGAGCGCAAATTCTTACCCCCTCCCTCTCACCACATTATAAAGAACTACAACCAGTAGGCAAGCTTCATTCATCTACGAATTTACGCACCCGCTTAGCGTAACCGCTCAAGAGTCAGGGTTGTCAAAAATATGTTTGGAGAGATATTAATTTATTTATAATAACTTGATTCATTTTCAATCATTTCATAAGTAGCCAACCTATTCACTCAGATCTTTAAATATAAATATATAAGTTTAGAAAAGGCGGCCATTTTTTTTCGTTTACAAAATCGTTATTGGTTCCAAAAGTCCAACTACACTCGGATACTACCGCCATCAGTGCTCGCCATAGACTAAACCAACATACGCTAATGAGCGTATGTGACATGCGCAAATTTTTGCTAGGTGATGTCTGCTCTAGTAATATAACTCAATGTTTATAAACAAAAGACGGTTAATTGCAGGCCTAGGTGTGTAAGGTTGTATGAAATTCCTTTACATATCATCTTCACTAGTCGCACCGGATACCTATGTAGTATTTCCGGCCCTAATTTGAAGTAAGTAAGTCATGTCAACATTTCATTGCAAGTTTGAGAAAAATAGGTTTGACGTACATACGTTTATGAATAAAGCTGCCTTTAAACTTGGCTAAATGCAGTGCGCTAACTGCACTCACACTCACTGATTAGAGCGAGATGGTTTATCTCGCCTCCCCCAGTTAGTGCATTGCATTTAGCCTGGTCTAAAGGCCGCTTAAGACCATTGGAGTATTCCAGTGTTGAAACCGTCCGCCTGATGGTGACGGAGGTTTTCCCTGGATTTTCCTAAGTTCGTCCAATGATAGCAACAGCCAGGTCTAGCTCAAAAAGAGGAATAGAGTCGTAGGTGACTAGAGATGTAATGACGCTGCTAATACCTACCACAAATCTCTGGCAAGGCAGGGTTAATTTTTATAACATTATAAATTTATAACCCATGAGGGCTAGCACAACTCGCTGTCATGTCTCATTCGCACTGTCAACATAGAAAGAGAAGGCTTTCTCGTTTCACCTAATGAGAGTCACACGTCAGTTGCAGAAAAAAAAAACAATAGGTATACCGCACTGCTTTGGTGACTGGGCGTTATAGGCGTCGCTCACAATGTGGACTTTAATGCCAGGTCAGTGCGTCACAAGCACCATTAATAGATTTACAGATTGATTAAGCTCGGCTTAAGTTATATATCAAATAATTTTATTGATTATAGTACAAAAATAAAATTGCAGGAAAAAGACTACGCAGAACATATCCAAGAGCATTATTACAGCTAACTCTGTTTCTTCTGTACTCTCAAAGACAGAACAGATTACAAAGTTACCAAACTTCATTATATTTTCAAGGATATCGGTTATCGGAGAGTTACGAGTACAATGTATAAGTTACTTAGTGTACTTATAAATATATTATGCCAAAGTGTTTTGTTTGCGCAGTCACAATGATGAGCTTGTGAAACTTTACACAAAGATGATGCGAAAGGGACTATTCATTTCGACGTGACTTACCCTACTCAATGTGACAGTTTGAATTATTACGTCTATTCTCGAGTAGTTAACTGTGTGATTCTGATTATAAGCAGCAGCAGTTACCAAAGTTCAATTAGATTTAGATGGATATAAATGGGAATGTGGTAATTTATGTATTTCAATAATTCTATGCGTGATAATAGTTATTAGTTTCGCAGGTATGTCACGGGCAATGAGAAAGGTTGTCTGGTCGTAGCCCCGGCTAAAGCGTTTGACTTACGAGTAAATTTTTGTACAGCCATGCAGTAAACTCGCGCCTTATATTCCAAAAGGGGATATAGAGGTATACTTGATTTTTACATTATGTTAATAATCTGTATTGTTCCTTTCAGAATTTGAAGTACAATAATAAGTTATAGTTAGCGATTGTATAGCCTCGGCGCACACTGAGCCTCTAGCGACTGCATCCGAGCCACAAGCTGCGGGAGTGGCTCGCGCTCGCTTAGTGGTCGCGTTTAGTGGCTTATTGTGCGGCACGGTGGTCGTGCTTAGTGGCGGCCACCAGTGGCTGTAATGCCCCGTGCAATATTGAGTTTCATCCAAGGTTTATGTGTGAAGGTTTTCCTCGAGTGGTGCCAACGGAGGGTGCGGCGGCGCTGAGCGCCCGGCGTCGCACGCTGGACTGCCTCGCGCCGGCGGCGCCGCCTCGCCGCGGGGGCTCACTGCGCGTGCCCCGGCAGCCGCCACCACCGGAGAAACCTACCATGGCCTTCTGCAAGAGGCGGTTATCGTGGCCTGAAGTCGACAACTCGGTGAACTCCGGGTAAGTCAGTGGTTCCTAATTTTCCTTATCATTAACCTCGTGATTTTAGGGATTTTATCCTCAGTTTAAATATTAGCTACTAGCTATCTAAGTGGTAATGGTCGAATTCTTGTATTATAATTTCAACAGCTTCATCAAACTATGCTCTGAGTCACTAATTGGATTTATGTTAAGTTGTGTTAGATATGTTATTATTAGTATAATATGTAGGTAAAATAGAGAGTAAATGTTAACCAACTAATGCCATACAATTAAACCCTCCGCCTGTGCAATAAGCTCCCTCCCAAGGTTTAATTTACCTAGGGGACTACAGTAGGGAAAAGTGGGACAACGCGCAATCTAAGAACACAGAACATTAATATTATAATAGTACTAGCTGTTGCCCGCGACTTCGTCCGCGTAGAACTTTTTATCGTCTTAGAAAATGATTTCTTTTTTTTTATATTTTTATAAGTAATCTTTCTACAAAATTTTAAGTGTCTAGCTCAGAAAAAGTGTTCCCCATACAAACCTTGCACCCTTTTTTAACCCCCTTAGGGAATGATTTTTGTAAAACGCCGAATGTAGTATTTTTCATGTTCTAATAAGTAATTTTTCGTCAAAATTTTAAGTCTCTATTAAAAAAAAATATGTTTTTCCCATACAAACTTTGCACCCTATTTTACCCCCTTAGGGGTGAAATTTTCCAAAACGCTGAAAGTACTTTCTTTGTATTTAAATAATCTTTCTACAAAGTTTTAGGACTCTAGCTAAAAAAAATAGTTTCCCACATACAAACTTTGCACCCCTATTTTAGCCCCCTATTTTTAGGGGTAGAATTTTCTAAAACGCTAAAAGTACTTAATTTGTATTCTGATGACTAATCTTTCTACAAAGTTTTAAGTCTCTATTTAAAAAAAATATTGTTTCCCCCATACAAAATTTGCACCCCTATTTTACCCCCTTAGGGGTAGATTTTTTTAAAACACTGAATCGAGGTACTTTATTTGTATTCTAATAAATAATTTCTCTACAAAGTTTTAAGTCTCTATTTAAAAAAAAGTAGTTTTTCCCATACAAACTTTGCACTCTATTTTACCCCTTTAGGGGTAGAATTTTCTAAAACCCTGAAAGTTTTTTATTTGTATTCTAATGACTGATCTTTCTACAAAGTTTTAAGTCTCTATTTAAAAAAAAATGTTTCCCCCATACAAACCTTGCACCCCTATTTTACCCCCGTAGGGGTGGAATTTTCCAAAACGCTGAAAGTGTTTCATTTGTATTCTAATAACTAATTTTTCCACAAAGTTTAAGTCTATAGCTCAAAAAAAAAAGGTTCTCCCATACAAACTTTGCACCCCCATTTTACCCCCTTAGGGGTAGAATTTTCAAAAATCCCTTTTTATCCCTAGCCCACGTTATAAAAGCAACATACTGTGCAAAAATCAACTCTCTAAGATTAGTAGTTTCGGCTGTGCGTTGATGAGTGAGTGATTGAGTGAATAAGTCAGTCAGGACATAGGCATTTATTATGTATAAATAGATAGAAGATAATGAAACTCCCATTCAAATATCTCAAAAAATTATGAAGCTACATCCGTTTTAATGTTGCTTGTTAGAGTGAGAAAACGATGAGGGACTGTGACGTCAATATACTCGAGCGTCATAGTAAAAAACAATCGTTTCATATGAAGGTGCGTTTTGCGGAAAAGGGACAGAACATACCCCCTCTTAAAACTTTGGACTCTTATAACTTAATCATTACCTATATAACCTCTTGCTTTGTTTTTTTCTCCATTTGACTATATTTATTTTAAATTCTTTTTCGAGAAAATACATTATGATTATTTACCATATTTTCGATTCCTGAGCTATAACCACGAACTTCGGAATTCGAAAATATTCGGGTATCTCTATCTCTATCGCACTAACCATACTCGAGTGACAGGGATGCAAATATATGAACATTGAGTATCGGTTTTCGTGGTAGCGCCGCAGGTACTTTGGCTGAATGCGCCGAGCGCGTGCCATTGTCATTCAAAAAAAACAAATTCGTGTTAATTATATTGTTCAAATTTGTTGATTTCATTTATTGAAATTACGACATAAAACGACATTTGCGCATATAAGTTCTCATATCAGAATCGAATATTTTTTTATGGTTTATATTTTAGCATTTGTCTCGTAAAGGTCTATCGTAGACGGGATTTAAATTATTAATAAGTGAAAGGCAAAGCAATTCCGCCATTTTGACGAAAATTTTACGGTTCTTATAGCTGACAGTTGGAGCAGCGTTTGATTTCAATAAAAATAAATGAAAAATTAAATGAAGTCGTATATTTCGAAAAATTAATTAACTATCGCAGTCGGATAAAAACTATCCTAAGTTGCAGCTAGAATAATAATGTACCTATATAAAATGTTTCATATTTTTCCGTTCATGGGATGCTGAGAACATTCGAACCGCGCAAAGCTTAGTTTCAAACTGGCTGATTCTTTTTTTAATTTAGAGATTTATTATAAGTGGAGATTACTTAGCGCAACCAACTGCTTACCACCAGGTGCGCCGTAACGTTTGTTAGCCAAAGACAACATAAAAAAAAACCAAGTGCGAGTCTGTCTCGCGCACCGAGGGTTACGTACAAACTTTCACCACGCTTTATTAAGAAAAAATCTATGTTGGTTTTTTAGAGATAATAATTTTTCAAGTGAACCAATTTTGATAATTCTTTTTTTATTTGCTAGAAGGTGCTTTCAGAATACTTCCATACAAATTAGAAGGAAAAAAAATAAACGCAAAAGTATTTAAATTACAAACTTAAATCTTAAATGATTTTTGAAGAATAAAAAAAAGTGCGCTACATAGAGGTCTCGTTATACTTTCCCAGTAATTTTTACGTTAATATTGATAATATATATTATTTTCAAAGTTTTCGCTCAGTAAACTTTGGAGATAAGGGGGGGAATGATTTTTTTTTCTACATTTTCCTTTGTAAATCAAAATTTTACCACTATAGAAAAAAAAGAAAAACTGTTTTAGAATGTGCAATTCAAGCCTTTTCATATAAGACATAAGACATTTATACCCCATTTGGCCTACTAACTAGACTTTAAATGTTTGCCCCCCCTCTTATGCGTAATATTTTAGGGTTCCGTAGCCAAATGGCAAAAAACGGAACCCTTATGGATTCGTCATGTCTGTCTGTCTGTCTGTCCGTCCGTATGTCGCAGGCACTTTTTTCCGAAACTATAAGAACTATACTGTTGAAACTTGGTAAGTAGATGTATTTTGTGAACCGCATTAAGATTTTCACACAAAAATATAAAAAAAAACAATAAATTTTGGGTGTATACTTAGAACTGAAACTCAAATTTTTTTTTTCATCAAACCCATACGTGTGGGTTATCTATGGATAGGTCTTCAAAAATGATATTGAGGTTTCTAATATTGAATAGTTTGCGCAAGATACACTTCCAATGTGGTAAAATGTGTGTCCTCCCCTCTGTAACTTCTAAAATAAGAGAATGATAAAACCAAAAAAAATATATGATGTACATTACCATGAAAACGTCCACCAAAAATTGGTTTGAACGAGATCTAGTAAGTAGTTTTTTTTAATACGTCATAAATCGTGAACCGCAATTTATTTTTCAACACATTTGCTCGTAACGTGCCGCTTTTAGGCTCATAATCCTGGGCATTAAACACGCGTGTTTTATAACATTACGACACTCGTGTAGTTATGTTTATATCCCGATTTAACCTTGCAGCAAGGTGATTGTATGGACTCGGCGCATTCTTAAATTAACCGGGTTCGGGCTCAGCAAATGGATTCTTACTCGACTAAACAAATTAAATCCTTCTTGTGAATTAATTGATTATTTCTTCTTGGATATGATATATAAACGTTTCATTTAGTAAAACTATTTACTTTTGATAACATTTTACATGAATCTATATTGAATAACAATAGTTATTTGTTATACAAGAGTGCAAAGTTGTATTTTACCCGCGAGTGTTTCAACACACGAGAATTAAAATATATTTGCACCCTTGTGTAACACAAAACTTTTCACCTCACTGTAGCGAGGAAAGTGCAACATACAAAGAACTTTTCTCAAACATGCTCGGAAATGTATGCGTTAATGTCACGAAATGAAGACATGAAGTTCCTTGTTTATGGCTGCCTACATTACTTCTTGGCCTAGGCCAAGAAGTAATGTATGAAAACCCTAACTAAAAACATTATTGGCCGCTACTCTAACTTTTTAAATTTGCTTACTGATATTTTTTAGTGTTGTTTATCGTTTTTAATGATTTAAAAAAAAATCTTTTCTTTTCTTGATGTTTGTCTATTTTTTAATGATAAAATTTTTGTAGGGTCTTTTATGTTATTTTTAAGTTTTTTTTATCTATTTTTCCTTTTTGTTTTACTTTTTTTAATGTTTTTTGTATTTTTTGTAGTTTTTTTTAATTTTTTCAAGTTTTCCTTTTTGTTTTACTTTTTTTAATGTTTTTTTTTTGTTTTTTTTATTGTTTTTTGTTTGTTATTCTTTTTTTTTCGTTTTTTTTTTTTTTTAATTTTTTTTTTTTTTTTTTTTAATTTTTTGTTTTTTTTTGTTTTTTTTAATTTTTTTTTGTTTTTTTTTGGGTTTTTAGTTTTTTTGTTTTTTTAATGTTTTTCTTTTTTTTTCTTTTGTTCCTTTTTTTTTGTTTTTTTTAGTGTTTTTTTGTTTGTTTTTCTTTTTTTTGTCCACTTTTTTGTTTTTCCTTTTTTTTTTGTTTTACGTCATTTTTTCGGGCGTTTTTTTTGTTTTTTTAGTTGTTTTTTTTGTTTTTTTAGTTGTTTTTTTTAATATTTTTTTCCTTTTTGTTTTACTCTTTTGTAATTTTTTTTTAATATTATTCTTTTTTAATGTTTTTTTTTCTTTTTTAGATTTTTTTATCTAGAATCTTTCTCACTTTAGTGAGGTGAAAAGGATTCTATTTTTAAACCACTCACATTCGCTAGCTCGTGTTTCAATTCCACACTCGCGGTTAAATTATAACTGCACCCTTGTATAACAAATAACTATTTATTATTTCCTCACATCGTTTGAGAAAAGCACTATACAAGCCTCGGCCGGAACAGGGATTGCTGGACTCGTTGTATCCGGCCTCGTCTACGACTCGGCCGTCTAGCCCAAACTCGTCCATCAATCCCTTTCTTCACGGCCTTTGCAGTAATGTACTATTATTTAATCTATCTATACATATAATAAAGCTGAAGAGGGTCGAAAGTCTGTACATGGAAGATATTCGAAAAGAAATTGGCTAGGGATACTTAAAATCGATAACAGAACACGTTCCAACAGTTTTTAAAAATTTTGTCTGTTTGTCTGTTTGTCTGTTTATCTGTTTATCTGTTTGTCTGTTTATCTGTTTGTCTGTTTATGTGACCGCACATCACGTGGAAACGGCTGAACCGATTAAAATGAAATTTGGTATAGAGATAGTTCGAGTCCTGGGGAAGGACTTAGGGTAGTTTTTATCCTGGAAATCAACCCCTAAGAGGATGAAATAGGGGGTGGAAGCTTGTATAGAGCTACTTAAACCGCTGCACCGATTTGGATGAAATTTGGTAAATAATTAGTTTGAGTCCCGGGGAAGGTCAAAGGATAGGTTTTATCCCGAAAATCTTCCCTTTAGGGGGTAAAATGGAGGGGTGAAAATTTTGATGTAACCTATTTTGATAAAATTTGGTTTAGAGGTAATTTAAGTTCTGGGGAAAGACATTAGATAGTTTTTATTCCGGAAATCTTTCCCTAAGGGGGTGAAATGGGGGGTGAAATTTTGGATGGACTCTGTTTAGACCAAATTTGGTATAGATATAGTTTGAGTCCCGGAGAATGACAATGGATAGTTTGAATCCCGAAAATCACCCCCCAAGGGAATGAAATAGGGCTGAAAATGTGGATAAATTCCATATAGTAGAAATTTGGTATAGAGATAGAAGGAGTCCCAGGGAAGGACAATGCATAGTTTTTATCCTGAAAAATCATCTCCTGAGGGGGTGAAATGAGGGGTGAAAATTTGGATAGAACCCATTTAGATGAAATTTGGTATGGAGATAGTTAAGAGTCCTGGGGAAGGACTTAAAATAATTTTTAGTCCAGAAATCATCTCCTAAGGTATGAAAAATTGGATGGAACCCATTTACGGTATAGCGAGTTGGAGTCTTAGGGAAGGACATAGGATAGTTTACTCCCGAAAATCATCCCCTAAGGGGGTGTAATTGGGGTGAAAATTTGTTTGTGACCCATTTTGATGAAATTTGGTTGAACGATAGTTTGAGTCCCGGAGTATGACAACGGATAGTTTTAATCCCGAAAATGCAATAGGGGGTGAAAATTTGGATAAACCCCATTTAGATGAAAGTTGGTAAAGAGATGGAAGGAGTCCTAGGGAAGAACAATGCATAGTTTTTATCCCGAAAAATCATTTACTGAGGTAGTGAAATGAGGGTTGAAGATTTTGATAGAACCCATTTAGATGAATTTTGGTATAGAGAGAGGTCTCAGTCCAAGGAAAGAACATAGAATAATTTTTATTCCGGAACACATGAAAGTAGGAAATCATACCCTAAGGGGGTGAGAAATGGTGGATGAAAATTTGAATTGAACCCATTTATGGTATAGCGATAGTTAAGGAAGGACATAGGATAGTTTTATCCCGAAAATCATCCCCTAAGGGGGTGAAATGGGGGTGACATTATGGATGTAGCCCATTTAGATGAAATTTGGTATAGAGATAGTTTGAGTCCTGGAGAATGACAACGGATAGTTTTTATCCCGAAAATCATCCTCTAAGGAGGTGAAATAGGGGGTCACAAATTTTTTTATGGCTATTTTGAAAACTATTAGATGTAACATTTTTTTGACGTATCTTTATTTGTTTTATAAAATATTTAAAGTACAAGTCAGTTAATTTAGTCCTACGGTTTAGTAGAAAAGGTCCTTACGGCCGTATGATATGAAAATATGCAAAATAATACTGAAAAAAGCCTACATGCATTTATTATGGTGAAGCGGGTCATAGAAACCAAGTTTGCGGCGGAGTCTATTTAAAAAAAAGGGCGTTCGGAGTAAGCTAATCTATAAAATCATGCAACTCAGCCATAATGACCCTTTCCTTCATACAATCTATACTAATATTACAAATGCGAAAGTAACTCTGTCTGTCTGTTACCTTTTCATGCTTAAACCGCTGAACCGGGGCCTTCCCAAAGAGTCCTTACTAAATATAGTTTTTATCTGGGAATTCATCACCTTAGGGGGTGAAAAGGGGGGAGAAAGTTACGATATAAACGATTTCCGCGCAGACGAAGTCGCGGGCAAAAGCTAGTTTAAATAATAAATTTGCACCCTTGTATAAAAAAATATAACAAAATCAATTTAATTTTGAATTATGGTCAAGTGCGAGTCGGATTTTAGTTTTCCCATACATTTTGAGATCCAGCGCCTGATGAAATAAAATGAAAAATGAAATGAAATGAAATGAAATGAAATGAAATGAAATGAAAAATGAAATGAAATGAAATGAAATGTCGTTTATTCACATTAAACATATGGTAATATAAGGACAGGTGTTACAGTCATTTTCTGGTTCCTTAATATGTTCCCAAACAGGCATGTGAAATTAGCATTACGTTTGATTCATGCTTATCAAATGCAAACAAAATGTCTAAAAATACAATTAGTAATAATATGTCGTAGGATAATAATAAGCATGCCATACAATGTCACATTCATAAAAATTTAAAATACAAATAGAAGAGCTAGAATTAACAATTATGATATCAATACTTAATAAAATTAACATAGAATAAACAATTAAAATTAGAAACAGGCTTTTGTAATTATGTCATATTTATAGTTATTGTTATTGTCTAGTTTTAGAATTTGTATGTCAAAAAGTCATTTATACTATAAAAACAATTGTCAACTAATATTATTCTTAACTTTCTTTTAAATACATTATGTGGCAATGTTTTAAGTTCAGCTGGTATTTTGTTGAAAATTTTAACACACATGTTGTAAGCACTTTTCTCTCTGAGTACCAGTTTGCTGCTACTTGATATTGCTAACCTATTTCGTCTATGTTGCCTAGTTGTTTCCTTATCAGTGATAAACGTGAAAAATTCCGTATGGAGTTTTACAAATACCGCTATTTCGTATATGTAAAGGCAAGGAAGGGTCAACAAATGAGGTTTAATAAATAAAGGCTTGCATGAAGCCTGATGAAGGCAACAAGCAATTCTGAAAAGTTTTTTTGTATGGGAGCCACTTTAATATTTTTTAATTCGGTTTTTTAGTATTTGTTGTTATAGCGGCAACAGAAATACGTCATCTGTGAAAATTTCAACTGTCTAACTATCACGGTTCATGAGATACATGAGATACGCTCCAAGGTCAAATTACTTTGCCCACTAGTGGATAAAATTTTACTTTGCTCACTGGTTTTAAAGGATAAAAGACGGCTTTCCGAGGCAGTGATGGGAAAAATATTAATTTTATTTTGTACTGGCTGTTTAGAGATTTCATCTAAGCCTCGCTGCGGGCGCACTGCGCGAACTTCACGAAAAAAAATAGTTGCGTGCCATTATAAGTAATTTCACAAATATTTGTAAACATTGATGATGCGTGTTTGGTTATTACTAAAAATGTTGACTCATGGTGAATAGAAAAGTGATAAATAGAATTGACGCCAGAGTGGCGTTCTTGGAGATGTTCAAATGTATGTGAGTAAAAACCTGTTGTCATCAATAACTAAAGGAAATAACTTAGGAGCCTGTAACATTTTCATTTTATGAAAAGGATTTTTTCCTCGCAAATCAAAAATCAAAAAAAAAATCAAAAATATTTATTTGGTATCAAAAATTTGGTTTTTACAATTGTACGTGGCTGGCCCCTCCAGGTAAGTATGACAATACTTGTGTTAGGAGAAGCCGCCCCTCCCTTCCGGAGTTATGTATAATTTGAATACACAAATCTTACATTAATTTTACATTTCTAGTTATACTGATAACTTGTTATCAGAATTAAATTTAGTTTAAGAATTTAATTACATTCCAAATGGGTTGAAAAACGTCGTATGACAAGCGTGAGCTTTGATAATTACATCCTCGGCTCTATTATCACGCTCACCTGCAGTTCACGTGACAATTCCGCCTCTGATGTGATGATCAACATAGCTCACTTGTATCACAATGTACTATTACGGAACCCTTCATGGGCGAGTCCGACTCGCACTTGGCCGATTTTTTATGGAAATTAAAATTATATCTTTAAATTTTTCATTTTCCATACATGTGGATTAGCTTTGTTTACAAATATTCCAAATTTCAAATTGTTAGCTTTAGTAGTTCCTGAGATAGTTAACTTTGTTCCGTTTTTACCTTTTTGGTCTGGAACCCTAAAAAGACGATACATTCATTCATCTTTATTTCTTATACTAGTCACAATGAATTTAAATAAACCTTTACGACGTTTGTTATCCAAGGCATACTTATTCTTCTGTCATGTACAATACGGCCTCTTTTACACCATGGGAATTGCAGGGGCAATAAATCCATTTTAGACGCTGAAGGCAAAACAAAGGTTATCAAGATAAATAACAGTATCGGGAAGTCACAGCGCCAAAGGATATTAACGTGTTCCGAGTTCCGAGGGAAGGGAATTGCAAATCAGCGGCAAGTCCGGGAGTTTGTATCAAGGCCGCCCCAGTTGAGCGACTACCGACAGTTAAATATACCTACAACCACGCATCCCCCTTGAGCATAGATATCCTACAAATACACTACATTCTCCATTTAATCTGCTTTAATTAACCAAAATTCGCTCGCAGCACGGTTTGTCATTTAGGATACATCACAACATTGTTTCTGCAACACAACGGAACTAGCAATACCGCCGAGGGTCTGTTTAAATTAACTTAATTTAATTCAGACCGAGTATTTGTATTTGGTAATGGGCATCAATAAACAAAGTGGGTGTTACGCGGAATAGCAGGCGTTCTCCCGTCTCGCTAGATGACTCGATTTATCAACGGGGTTTCATTTGGCCGAATAGAATATTTGATTAAAGTCGGGCCCGATTGCAACTTTTATTATTTCGCATCTGCGGGGGTACTTATCTTAGCATTGCTCGAATTGATGAAGTAATTTCCGGCCTTTATAAGAAGTTCTAAGTACAAAAATATTTTGAAGTTATTTTCGCACATTGATGCGAGGTGTCACAGGTATCTACGTGTAGCAGGTACCGAGAAATGTGTTCGGTCGCTTCCTCTACGGGACAGGCTGATTGCCTCATCGTATAGTCCTAATAGGAGTAATTAAGATTGCGAGAGCCCATCTCCTGCACAAGGGAAATTCAATTTGTTATGGCTTGATCCAGTTTGCTTATTTACTCACGTTGACAACATTCAATAAGCCTGGAGGTTCCGCTCCATGTGGGAAATTAAACTAAGTACTTATTGACCGCCCGCTTTCGAACATAACTATATTAACTACTAGCTGTTGCCCGCGACTTCGTCCGCGTAGAACTTTTTATCGTCTTAGAAAATTATTTCTCTCAATACAAAATTTGAACCCTCTTTTAGGGGATAATTAAAAAAAAAGTTGATGTTCATTTTCTAGTTTGTGAACAAACAGTCTAAAACCAAAGTTAAAAATCTCATACTTTAAAAATGCCTTGAAATACTCAAACTTTGAACCAATTTTAACACTCTTAGGGGATGAATTTGGAAAAACTCTGAAATCAGTTTTGTAGTCTTTTAACGTACAGAATAAGACCGAAGTTAAAAATCTCTTACTCACACTTTAAAATTTTATTGCTCGCCATTTAAAATTTGAACCCCCTTTTAAACAATTTAAACCCCCTTAGAGGTTGAATTTTTCTAATCGCTGAAAGAACTTTTTTCGTAAACTTTTAAGTCTCTAGCTCAAAAAATGTGTTGCCCATACAAAGCTTTCTTAACCCCCTTAGGGGTGGAATTTTCTAAAACTCTGAAAGTACTTTATTATTAATTTTAATAAGTAACATTTTGAATAGTTTTAAGTCTAGTAAAAAAAAAAGTTTTTCCCACACAACACTGGCTACCCTTCTTAAGGATCTTAAGGATCCCCTTAGGGATGGAGTTTTCTAAAACGCTGAAAGTTCTTTTTTAGTATTCTAATAAGTAATCTTTTTGCAAAGTTTTAAGTCTAACTCAAAAAAAAGTGTTGCCCATGCAAAGCTTGCTCTCCTTTTTAACCCTATTAGGGGTGGAATTTTCTAAAACGATTTGTGTTCTTTTTTTGTATTTTAATAAGTAATCTTTCTACAAAGTTTCAAGTCTCTAACTCAAAAACATAAACTTTCCCTGATAAAAACTTTGCACCCCTTTTTATCCCCCTTAGGGATAGATTTTTTCAAAACGCTGAAAGTCTTTTTTTTTGTATTTTTATAAGTAATCTTTCTACAAAGTTTTAAGTGTCTAGCTCAGAAAAAGTGTTCCCCATACAAACCTTGCACCCTTTTTTAACACCCTTAGGGAATGATTTTTGTAAAACGCCGAATGTAGTATTTTTCATGTTCTAATAAGTAATTTTTCGTCAAAATTTTAAGTCTCTATTAAAAAAAAATATGTTTTTCCCATACAAACTTTGCACCCTATTTTACCCCCTTAGGGGTGAAATTTTCCAAAACGCTGAAAGTACTTTCTTTTTATTTAAATAATCTTTCTACAAAGTTTTAGGACTCTAGCTAAAAAAAATATTTTCCCACATACAAACTTTGCACCCCTATTTTAGCCCCCTATTTTTAGGGGTAGAATTTTCTAAAACGCTGAAAGTACTTAATTTGTATTCTGATGACTAATCTTTCTACAAAGTTTTAAGTCTCTATTTAAAAAAAATATTGTTTCCCCCATACAAAATTTGCACCCCTATTTTACCCCCTTAGGGGTAGATTTTTTTAAAACACTGAATCTAGGTACTTTATTTGTATTCTAATGAATAATTTCTCTACAAAGTTTTAAGTCTCTATTTAAAAAAAAGTAGTTTTTCCCATACAAACTGCACTCTATTTTACCCCTTTAGGGGTAGAATTTTCTAAAACCCTGAAAGTTCTTTATTTGTATTCTAATGACTGATCTTTCTACAAAGTTTTAAGTCTCTATTTAAAAAAAAATGTTTACCCCCGTAGGGGTGGAATTTTCCAAAACGCTGAAAGTGTTTCATTTGTATTCTAATAACTAATTTTTCTACAAAGTTTAAGTCAATCTGCCAATCCTTTTACACCTGCAGCCTGTGGACCAGCTACACCCAGCGGTCGTATAACGCCCTGCGCATACAATATAACAACGTCTTCAGGATGCTGTTGGGGCTGCCGCGATATTGTAGTGCGTCCGGAATGTTTGCGGCAGAACGTACATATGACTTTTACGCAATAATACGCAGCAGGACGGCATCACTAATGCGGCGGATATGTGGCAGCGGTAACAGTATCCTGAGGACGCTGGCTGCGAGGCTGGATGCTCCATTACCTAGGCACTGGAACACCCTACATTGTGCAGGACCCTATGCTAGGGGATGGAGCATCTAACTCCATTAGGATTATAGGATTAAATTAATTTGTAATACTAACCTTAGTCATAATTCGTGATTGTATACTAACAACTTATGGACATTACCTAGTCCGAAACAAATAAAGAATTGAATTGAATTAAGTCTATAGCTCAAAAAAAAAGGTTCTCCCATACAAACTTTGCACCCCCATTTTACCCCCTTAGGGGTAGAATTTTCAAAATTCCCTTTTTATCCCTAGCCTACGTTATAAAAGCAACATACTGTGCAAAAATCAACTCTCTAAGATTAGTAGTTTCGGCTGTGCGTTGATGAGTGGGTGAGTGAGTGAGTGAATAAGTCAGTCAGGACATAGGCATTTATTATGTATAAATAGATAGAAGATAATGAAACTCCCATTCAAATATCTCAAAAAATTATGAAGCTACATCCGTTTTAATGTCGCTTGTTAGAGTGAGAAAACGATGAGGGACTGTGACGTCAATATACTCGAGCGTCATAGTAAAAAACAATCGTTTCATATGAAGGTGCGTTTTGCGGAAAAGGGACAGAACATACCCCCTCTTAAAACTTTGGACTCTTATAACTTAATCATTACCTATATAACCCCTTGCTTTGTTTTTTTCTCCATTTGACTATATTTATTTTAAATTCTTTTTCGAGAAAATACATTATGATTATTTACCATATTTTCGATTCCTGAGCTACAACCACGAACTTCGGAATTTGAAAATATTCGGGTATCTCTATCTCTATCGCACTAACCATACTCGAGTGACAAGGATGCAAATATATGAACATTGCGTATCGGTTTTCGTGGTAGCGCCGCAGGTACTTTGGCTGAATGCGCCGAGCGGCACGTATTGTCATTCAAAAAAAACAAATTCGTGTTAATTATATTGTTCAAATTTGTTGATTTCATTTATTGAAATTACGACATAAAACGACATTTGCGCATATAAGTTCTCATATCAGAATCGAATATTTTTTTATGGTTTATATTTTAGCATTTGTCTCGTAAAGGTCTATCGTAGACGGGATTTAAATTATTAATAAGTGAAAGGCAAAGCAATTCCGCCATTTTGACGAAAATTTGACGGTTCTTATAGCTGACAGTTGGAGCAGCGTTTGATTTCAATAAAAATAAATGAAAAATTAAATGAAGTCGTATATTTCGGAAAATTAATTAACTGTCGCAGTCGGATAAAAACTATCCTAAGTTGCAGCTAGAATAATAATGTACCTATATAAAATGTTTCATATTTTTCCGTTCATGGGATGCTGAGAACATTCGAACCGCGCAAAGCTTAGTTTCAAACTGGCTGATTCTTTTTTTAATTTAGAGATTTATTATAAGTGGAGATAAAACGATTGCCGTAAAATAATGATGTGTCACTAGGCTCGTTATGTTAGATAGTGGTTAGGTAGCTTTCAATAGGCAGAGACTGTTGCTATTCGAATATCAACTTTGCGTAAAGTCTCTTAAAGTAGGTACTTACTTAATTTGATACGTTTATTTGTACCGTCTAGGAACAGACATTTTAAGGTGAGACTTGTACCTATTCGACACGTGCGAATAAATGTGACTGTAATTTCACTAGCTCGTTTTCGTTCTCTTTTCGATCAAGTATTAAGTAATATGTAGAGGTCAGTGGGTACTCACTCGACTTTCGAGCAGGTACAAAGCTTAACTTCCGAGTCTGAAATTGTTTTGTTTGTCTTACAAGGTAGGTACGCTTACAACGTCAATGTCATTGGAAGGAGTGACTAGTATACCACGAGTGTAGGTACCTAATTTATATGTAATAACAGTTGATTTCTTATGTAAATATATGATGAAAGAAATACATAACTATAGCAGTATCAAGGGTTGTGCAGACGGACATAAGGATGTTGGTTCAGCATGATTAAGCGCAACTGTTCAGAACGCATCCAAACTGACGTCATCGACGGCCGTTTGCACCCGAAGTTTGAAGATCGGCAACGAGCGGGGGAATAACGGTCGCCATCAGTATCAACGGACAGCGGAACGAACCGCAACTCATTTTGTAAACATTTATATAATTTGTCCGGAATACATCCGTTTTTATAATTTAAAAACAATATACTTCATTGAAGATTCACCTAGGCCATCCCGAATTACCTAGAAGGAACCTAGGTCCTAAACATTGGTCCTTCACCCGTCGAAGAAGAGCGTCGAGTTCAACTTCTACACCAGCGCCTACAGAAAACGCGTCCGCAACGCAGTTTTGTCCTGTTCCCGAGGAGGAAATCTCCGCGAGCCGCCCCCAGCATCCCACGAAAAGGACTGGGCCGACTTCATCAGGCAGACAAGCTGCAGCAACGTTACACCGTCAACGGTTTCGTCAAGGACATCTTCTGAAGCCTTCATTCGTCGAAGAGGAAGCAGCTGATCTGAAGAACACCACGAAATCCGTCCGTCGGCAATATCACCGTGTTCAACGTCGTCCTGCTACTTCATAATCCTGCAAGAATTACAGCCTAAAATCGAAAGTACACAGGTCGAGTTGGGTGCAACAAAAGTGAGTTCGTTCCAATATCCCATTTACACTCAATAGAAGTAATTCTTCATCCTTTCCCGTGGTTAATTACCACACAGCTTCAATATATCGAACTGATATTGCTCATTTATTCAAAAGAAATTCAAATTTTAGCAATTTAACACAAAGGGTTCAAAGTTCATTTTATGCGCAACATCGAAACTCCTTAAATTCATAATCAGTTAAATAAAATAGTTTAGTTACCGTGTTATTAACGCGGCTCGCAAAACAGCTGATTGATTTCACTTTTAGAGGTCAAGATAACCGGAAATCTAGTCACTCCCGAGTCGCCGAGCGCAGCGCATGAGCTAATTAGTACCTACTTACTTGTTGTGCAGTGAATATCGATCGTTAACTATTTGCACCTTATTTCTCAGTGTTTACGGTAATAATCTTTAAGTGTGATTTATTTCTCGTGTGTAATACCTATCTATTGTCAATTAAGTGCTAATTATGATGGAGGCGCAATTAGTTAAGCAACGGGGAACTTTAAAATGTAAATTAACTAACTTTAACACGTTCCTTACGCCATATCTATCCATTCCGAGCATAAACGACTTGCAGGCTAGTGAAGTCGGGAGCCGTCTTAGCAAGATCGAGGAAATGTATACGACGTTTGATGAATTACAGGAGCAGATCGAGATAGCTTCGGCGACTCCTACCGTGCGTTATGCCGAGCGAACGGAGTTCGAAAATGAATACTTCGCCATTGTGGCTGGCGCGCGGGAGTTGCTACGCAAACGAGGCAACGCGGATATTAAGGTTATGTCTGAGGCTGGTTCCAGTTCTTGTCATCACAAAAACAACCTGGTAAGGCTACCTAAGATTGATTTACCTCACTTTAGTGGTCAGTATCAGTATTTTCTGGAGTTTAGGGATACATTTTTATCGCTAATCCACGATAATGATTCGATAGACGATATAAACAAGTTCCATTATTTGCGTTCTTCCTTACAAGGAAGTGCCGCATTAGTCATTAAAAGTTTGGACTTCAGGGCAGAGAACTATAAAACTGCTTGGGAGCTATTGTTGGCTAGGTATGATAATAAAAGACTTTTGGTTAATAATCATGTGAAAGCATTGTTTAGTGTCGAGCAAATTCATAAAGAATCTCACAGAGCGTTACGTCATTTGTTGGATATTACAAATAAGAACCTTAGGGCGCTTACGACCTTAGGGCAGCCGACTTCTCAGTGGGATACACTTATAATATTTATGATGTCGTCAAAATTGGATTCAGTTACTAGTCGCGAGTGGGAGGAATACAGAAATACATTGGATAACCCCCCGACATTGGATCAATTTACCACTTTCATTTCCAACAGGGCTGATTTGTTGGAGACTCTGGAGGAGTCAAAATCGGTTCAACATAAAAGTACTTATCAACCCAATAAGCAACGAAATTTTCTTGTCGCAAATGAGACTATAAAATCAAACAAGGCCAAATACAGCTGTCCTATGTGCAAACAAAATCATTTTCTATTCTCATGCGATTCATTTCGAAAATTATCAGTTGACCTTCGTCAAAAGAAAGTCAATGAATTGGACGTATGTCAGCTGTGTCTTAGGCCAGGTCATCAATTGTCCAAATGTCGATTAACCACTTGCAAATATTGCAGTGAACGTCATAATACACTGCTTCATGCAGAAATAAATAAGGATACGGTAGAGGTCGCTGCTGTATCATCTGATAAAGGGGCTCCAACTCAACAATCTTCTGTGTTGCTTTCCACAGCCATGGTGAGAGTCAGCGATGCCAAGGGTGTTCAGCACGTTGCCAGGATCCTGTTGGACAATGGCAGCACGACCAACTTCGTTTCTGAGAAGCTGCGCAGCAAGCTGCAACTTCCACTTTCTTCCACAAGCTCCACTGTGACAGGTATTAACAGTTCCTTTTCTAAGAGTACACAGTCTTGCAACCTAACCATTCATTCGATGGCTGGAGACTACAGGACGGAACTTAGGTGTCTTGTGCTTCCTGAGATCACAAAAATGTTGCCCTCGTCATACGTGAATATTAAGAGCTTGCATATACCATCGCACATACAGTTAGGTGATCCTACTTTTAACATTCCGTCAGTCGTAGATATTTTGGTCGGCGCGGAAACGTTTTGGGACGTCATAGGTTCCAATCGGATCAATTTAGGGAAACGCCAACCTATCCTGTATGACTCAAAGTTTGGCTGGATAATTTCCGGGTCTATTCTTAGCAATCAAAAACATCACACGGTCTGTCATGCTTCAGAATTACTTGACACAGACCTCGATAAGCAGCTTACCCGCTTCTGGGAGCTAGATAGTGTCTTACCGATACATAACTTCACCCCCGAGGAACGGGAATGTGAAGAGCATTTTTTAAAAACCACAACGCGTACTGATGATGGTCGGTTTGTCGTTACCATGCCACTTAAAGAATCACCAAAGGTTCTAGGCGACTCCTATGATATGGCTAAGTGTCGTTTTTTATCGTTAGAGAAAAGGTTAAAGCACGATCCTGGTTTTAGGCAAAGTTACAACGCGTTTATGACTGAATACTTAGAGTTAGGTCACATGTCTCTATCTCAGCGTAAGCTAAGCGATGATGATAAAGAATGTTGGCTTCCGCACCACGGAGTAGTGCGAGATTCAAGTTTAACTACCCGTTTAAGAGTCGTTTTTGATGCATCAGCACCTACAAAATCAGGCGTATCGTTAAATGGAATTCAGAGAATCGGTCCTACTGTGCAGGATGACCTAATTTCGATTTTATTAAGGCTTAGACAACATAAGTACGTTATTTCAGGTGACATCGAAAAAATGTACCGCCAGATGCTAATTGCACCTGAGCAAAGATGCCTTCAACAAATTTTGTGGCGGTTCAATCCAACCGACCGCCTCGAGAGCTACGTCCTCAACACAATAACGTATGGCACTGCCAGCGGGGCTTATCTTGCCACGCGATGTCTAAAGCAGCTAGGTTTAGAGTCATCGGATCCCGCGCTACAGCGAACTATTGTACACGATTTCTATGTGGATGATTATTTAAGCGGCAGCACTAGCATTCAAGATGCCATACAGTTAGGAAAGGGAGTAATAGACACGCTAAAATCTGCTCAGCTAAACTTAAGAAAATTGCGCTCAAATAACGCCGAAATTTTATACAGTTTGCAGGTTCACTCAAATTCAAGCGGTTCACAAAACAACATAGCTGATGATTTAAAAAAATTAAACATACAGAATTTAAGCACCTCCGCTTCAGCCAAGACGTTAGGACTGAATTGGCAGTGTGACACGGATACACTCTTCTTCAATATTAATTTGAAAAGTAGTAATAACGTTACGAAACGTCACGTACTTTTCGTCAATCGCGCAAGTATTTGACCCGATAGGTTTAGTCGGACCTTGTATTCTAGAAGCAAAAATTTTGCTTCAACAATTATGGCAAGCCAAATGCTCTTGGGATGAGGTAATACCTCCCACCCTTAAAGCTCAATGGGAAAAATTCGAAACCACATTGCCATTTCTTAACAAAATCAGTATACCGCGCTGGGCTATAGGTCATATTAGTCAAGAGGCCGAATTACATATATTTACAGACGCGTCGGAAGCCGCCTATGGAACTTGCGCTTATATTCGATCAAGGGATAGCACAGGGGCACCTACGGTCCGTCTTTTAGCTTCAAAAAATAAGGTAGCACCGATCAAAGCAACCACGGTTCCTCGTCTGGAACTTTCTGGTGCTTTGCAGGGTGCAAGATTGTTTACCAAGATACTTAGCTCACTCACGATCAAATTTAGTAAGTGCACATTTTGGTGCGATTCAATGATTGTATTAGGGTGGCTAGCGTCGTCACCCGCTAATCTTAAACCTTTTGTACGCAATCGAGTGAGCGAAGTACAGGATGTTACTGCTGGTCACATGTGGCACTACGTGTCCTCAAAGGAAAATCCTGCTGATTTAGCATCTCGTGGCATGAATGCCAAGCTTTTAGCCACCTCTGACCTTTGGTGGTCAGGCCCAGATTTTCTCAAACAGGATTCAGTATCCTGGCTCAAGCCACAGCCTTCGTTGCCCACGGATTTGCCTGAAATGGTACCATGTCTGGCAACGGACGCCTACGAATCTCCACTCTCTCTTCTCATCGATCGAGTATCGAAATATTCAAAATTAATTCGAGTCGTAGCTTATCTTAAGAGGTTCGTCAACAATTGCTCAAAAAATAAAACCAAAGTAGCTGGGTTTCTACAAAGTTCAGAAATAAGTAAAGCTCGAAAAATAATTTTATCTTCGTGTCAAATAGAAATGTTCACAGAAGAATACGCCATACTAAAGTCTGGCAAATCACTGCCTTCAAAAAACAGACTTCTTCCTCTCACCCCGTACATTGACGCGGATGATTTGTTAAGAGTAGGCGGGAGACTTGACAACACTTACTACAGTGATGACGTCAAGCATCCAGTAATTTTATGTGCCAAACATCGCCTCACCAAACTAATATTTGAATATTTTCATTTGCAATTCTTACATGCAGGTCCCCAATTATTGCTCAATAGCGCCAAGCAGCTTTATTGGCCTCTGGGAGGCAGGAACTTGGCGCGGAAAACGGTGGAAAGTTGCGTCACATGCTGCAGGTTCAAGGGTCAAACTGTCCAACCCATTATGGGCAATTTGCCTGCTGCACGTGCTCAATTAGACCACACGTTTATTAACACCGGCACGGACTATGCCGGCCCAATATTGATAGCTGACCGCAAAGGTAGGGGCTGCAAATTGATCAAAGCCTGGATTTGTATTTTTGTCTGCTTTGCAGTAAAATCTGTACACTTAGAACTAGTCTCAGACCTCACCAAAGATGCATTTATGGCTAGTTTAAACCGTTTTATTGCTCGTAGGGGTAAGCCAAAGAATATCTACTGCGACAATGCTACGTACTATACGGGTACCAGTAATGAACTACACAGAGTGCTGCAAAAATCAAGCATTGCAGCAGATCTTGCTCAGTCGGAAATAAATTTCGTCTTTTCTCCTCCATATTCACCACATTTCGGTGCGCTGTGGGAAAGAAGCGTGCGATCGGTAAAGCACCACCTACGGCGCGTACTAAATCTAACGCATTTAACTTTTGAAGAAATGAGCACATGTTTGTCGGAAATTGAAGCTGTACTCAATTCCCGTCCTCTAACTCCATTGTCAAGCGACCCTTCCGATTTGACTGCCCTCAGCCCTGCCCATTTCCTTATTGGACGATCACTTATGTTTGTTCCCAATTCGCAGAATCCTGTACCTGAGGAGAAAATCAACACACTGCAGCGGTTTCAACGGGTCGAGCAACTCAGACTTCACTTTTGGAACAGATTTAAGTTAGAATATGTGTCCCAACTACAACAAAAAACCAAATGGTTTTCATCACATGACAAGCTTGTGGAAGGAGCTCTGGTCATTGTGAAAGAGAAAGGGACACCCCCCTTAATGTGGCTACTCGGTCGCATTGTAAAACTTTATACGGGCAGAGATGGAATAGCCCGAGTAGCGGACATCAAAACAAAAAAGGGAATCATCAAGCGGGCATTCAATAATATATGCCCCCTCCCTACTTCTATGTAAAAAACATGCATAAATGCTCACATCACGTTCTGAATTATAGGTTCCTTGAAGTACTTCAACGCGGGGAGCATGTTCAGAACGCATCCAAACTGACGTCATCGACGGCCGTTTGCACCCGAAGTTTGAAGATCGGCAACGAGCGGGGGAATAACGGTCGCCATCAGTATCAACGGACAGCGGAACGAACCGCAACTCATTTTGTAAACATTTATATAATTTGTCCGGAATACATCCGTTTTTATAATTTAAAAACAATATACTTCATTGAAGATTCACCTAGGCCATCCCGAATTACCTAGAAGGAACCTAGGTCCTAAAAACAATAGGTGATTGAGCGACCTGTTGCTCTCAGCTACGAGCTTCACGACCCTTATGACGCCCGTCCCTTGGCCTCCCACTCTTTAACATAATACACTTTACTTCATAAACGGACTGACCCACTTGACATTATTAATAATCGGATGATACTATTATACTTAGGTAGGTACCCTTATAAGTAATAGTGCAGTAATTGCCAGTGGGAAAACGAAGCTATGGAAGTTAACCCACAGTTTTCGGGAGTGGCAGTGTCAGAGGTCAAATTGGTTACACATCGCTTGCCAGACCTATTTCGATGTGTCACACGCTCGTTCAACTACCTACTCAGTGAGCGCGCGAAACATAGAACACACATTGCCACGCAAGGACCGGAACCAAATTCGCCTCCCAAACTCCCAACCTATACATAGACACTATACATTTTCCGGCTTTTATTAAATATGCATAAACAATAGGCGACAGAATTACGACAATGTAACAAAACAAAGTCTTGCTTTGTCGACCCGATTTAGCGTAGCGGTAGTGAGTTCAAATCCCGATAAGGCCAAATATTTGAGCTAATTTGAGAACAGAAATATTCACTTGGTTCAGAGTCTTGCGTGCTTTCTATGTATTATTAAGTATACATAATTATCTATTAAATAGACATATTGTTGTCTAAGACTAACGCAAGTCTCATTGAGATTATGCGTCTATCTCGATTTGTTTAAGATGGTCCCCTAATATTTATTTTCATCACACTTTCTCGTAGAAGGCGTCATAACGCGCAGGCATACAGTACCAATACTCTCGTTCTTGCCCCAGCCAGGCGGGATGCGTAAAAGCATTTTCGCCACGAAAAAAAAAGACATAAGGTTGATTTATAATAATCGTAAAAAGTCAGTAGTTTCCGCAAAAAAGCTCGTTATATCAAACGTTCATTTATATCAAACTAGCTGTTGCCCGCGACTACGTCCGCGTAGAACTTATACTTAGAAAATATTATGCAAACAAACTTCTACTTACCATCTTAAGGGATGATTTCCGAGGCAAAAACTATTCTATATCCTTCGAAGGGTCTCAAATTATCTCTATACCAAATTTCGTCTAGGTATATGGATTTTATCCAAACTTTCACCCTCTATTTCATACCCTTAGGGAAAGATTTTCGGGATAAACACTATCTAATATCATTCTTCGGGACTCAAACGACCTTTATACCAAATTTCATCTAAACGGGATTCATCCAAATTTTCACCCCCATTTCACCTTAGGGAGTGATTTCCGGAATTAAAACTATCCTATGTACTTTCCCAGGACTCAAGCTATCTCTATACCAAATTTTATTAAAATGGGTTCCATCCGAATTTTCACCCCTAATAGAAAGAAATCATCCCCTAAGGGGGTGACCCCTTAGGGGATGATTTCTGGGGTGATTTTTGAGGGTTGCCCAGGACTTAACGTATATCTACACCACATTTCATAAAAATAGATTACATCCAAATTTTCACCCCCCCCCCCCTTTTCACCCCCTTAGGGGATGATTTCCGGGATAAAACCTATTATATGTCCTTCCCCGGGACTCAAACTATTTATATACCAAATTTCATCTAAATCGGTGCAGCGGTTTAAGTAGCTCCATACAAATTTCCACCCCCAATTTCAGCCCCTCAGATATAAAAACTACCCATTGTCCTTCCCCGGAGCTCAAACTATCTGTATACCAAATTTCATCTAAATTGGTTCAGCGGTTTAGGCGTGAAGAGTTAACAGACAGACAGACACACTTTCGCATTTATAATATTAATATGGAAGTATGGATTATTAGTATGGATAGTATGGGTTCTTTCCGCTTGTCTTCCAAATAGAGGTGTAGCTGTAGTCTCACTTCAAAAGAAAGAAGAAACGAAAAACTCATTCAAATATCTCAAAAAATTACGAAGCTACAACCGTTTTAATGTCGCTTGTTAGAGTGAGAAAACGATCAGGGACCGTGACGTCACGATCCTCGAGCGTCATAGTAAAAAGCAATCGTTTCATTATAAAGGTGTGTTTTGCGGAAAAGAGACGCAATAAACCCCCTCTTAAAACTATATACACTTATAACTTAGTGATTACCTATACGAGTATAGCCTCTTGCGTTGTTTTTTTTAGAGATAATACAACATTATGATTATTTTGTTTAGTGTCTACATCCCTATTTTCGATAAGACAAGATAAAATAAGATTTCTTTATTGTCAGAACTGTGTACATGTAGTTGTTTTGGGTAAAATAAAGTCCAACAGCTCGCCCATTTCGGACGTACAATATTAAACTTAAAGCTAGTCAAATATACTAAAACAATAACAACAATAGTATTTCCAAATAATTTTAACCATATTCACACATAAAATATTAATTTAGATCTATCCGACATCCGTATTTTCTTTTAAACCACGAACTTCGGAATTCGAAAATATTCGGGTATCTCTATCTCTATCGCACTAACAAATGACAGGAATGCAGATATACGAACTTCGAGTTTCAGTTTTCTTGGTTTGGCTGAATACGCAAAGAGCGCGCGCGCGTGCCATTAAAAAAAACCAAGTTTATATTGTTCGAATTTGTTGTTACATTTGTAGAAATTACGCCTTAATTCGACATTTGCGCATATAAGTTCGCATATCAAAATCGATTAATTTTATATTTGCTTTTGGTACCTATGTGTTTCGTCAATGTATATCGTAGACGGGATTAAAATTATTAATTGGCGAAAGAAAGGCAAAGAAATTCCGCCATTTTGTCCGTAGTATTTCTTATTAGTCTGTGATTTTGACGTTTCTTTTAGCTGACAGATGTGGCGGCGATGTACTTTAAGAATAATAAATGAAAAATTAAATGAAATCGTATATTACGGAAAATAAATTAATTGTCGCAGTCGGATAAAAACTATCCTAAGTTGCAGCGGGAATAATAATGTACCTATATAAAATGTTTCATATTTTTCCGTCCATGGGATGCTGAGAACATTCGTACCACAGAAAGCTTAGTTTCAAACTGGCTGATTCTTTTTTTAATTTAGAGATTTATTATAAGTGGAGATAACAAACTGGCCAGTTATTGCTCAAGACCGCGATGAATGGAAGGGGAGAGGGGAGGCCTTTGCTCAGCAGTGGGACATAACGGGCTCGATATAATAAAAAAATGTTATACCATATAGGTACCTATTTTAGGTATCCATCCAATATGTTTTTCGAATATGTTGTGTCATCGACCAGCAAAGCACCAGGTACAAACGATTTACACACGTTTTTATTATAAGGCAATAAGAGCTACAGTAGATCATTTTTTCTTCACCCGCATAGCTACTTCTGCTGCTGCCTGTACCGCTACAGTAATGGAAAGTTTTGACGTGTAGCCGTTGGATAGGCGGAGGTTTATGATCAACGCAATGGGTCCGGTAATATGTCACGGCTAACGAGATATGGGATTGCAATTCGAGGCGTCTTCGTTATGGGCTGTCTTGCAGGGATATGAAGAGTGCAAACGTCCTGATTGCACTCCTTATAATCTCACTTCTCTTTAACTAACAAATGTGAGGAAAACACACATTTGGACGCAATTAGAAGGAGGTTAGTCTTTGTAATTTGATCCTAAATATTTACTAACTATTACAATGCAAACAAACATATATTAGTGAGAATATAAAGCTTGCAGTATTTTAATAGGTACCTACATCTACTCGGTAACACAAACAATGCGGGTATAATTTGTCACCAGAGCCGAAGTCGAGGGCAATAAAATACCTATGCGATTTGAGACTTTTTTTTATCTCCGCTTGTGGTGTGTACGGTCGGCCAAGAAAGTGGTCTACCAGTTTTGATAAAAGTTTCTGTGAGATCTGATTGTCGCTAAGGTTACTGTCATAATATTATTCGACCACATTTTTGGCTGACTGTACTACATTTTACTACTGTCCCTCGGCGCGAAGTGGAGTTTCACTGTGAGACTGTGACATAAAATAATAAATAATGTTAGGGTCATCGATCCCTGATACCTTAGTCACGATGGACTATTCTCAAGGATATTCCTGATATGTATGTACATAGGTACCTAGTTAAATAAAGTGCAATAAAGTGTTATACATACATATGTATAACACTTTATTGCACATAAAAAAGACAATTACTTGCAAAATAATAATTTGATTATTATTAACACAATATTTCCCTTTGATGATAGATTTTTCTAATCTTATATGGAATAGGGTATACCTACTTAAGGTAAACGTTCAAGTGCTCGACGTTGTACTAGTATATGTCATGGGCACTTTATATCAAAGCAATATAGGCTAAATGCGAACTAAGAGGATTTTTCTTCATTCGAATTTTTGACATAGTGCCCATGCCATATACTAGTACAGCGTCGAGGACTCGGACGTTTACCTTAGATAGACAGTAAGCATTCCCGATTGCAATCAATACAAACGGATTCGCAACCAATAAAAGTTCGGTAATGTGCGTGAAGTACCTAGCCAAGTTTCGAGTTGCCATCCGATCATGTATCACCCCGGGAAAAGGTTACATCTCTACTGAGAGTAGAAAATAATGGGTTAAGGAAGCAGTGAAATACTTCTAAATGCGTACTTAACACCTACACATCTGTATTCCGAAAAGGGGCAGGCAGCGTTCATGAAATTTATTATTCAGTGCCTATTGTAGACTTTAATAAGAAATAGCCAAAATACTGATATAAACGCTGAGATAATAACTAAACTAAATTGAAACTAAAACAAGAAGAAAAATGTCGTTCAATACACACGGGAAGAAATAGGGTGTTGCTATGTGAAACCGGTATCATACGGGACCTACTTACCTAAAATTCGTCTGTAACTAATCTACTAGTGTTTATGTCAATGAAGAAGATAAACGTTTCAGGAATAACTAAGCTTGTTTAGGTAGGAGTGGTAGTGTTTAGATAACAGCAACGGTTGTTTCATCACACTTGCTCGTGTTCGTGAAGTATCAAGCATAACATTCATAAGGAACACGAAAAGCCGCCTGTGGGACCTAAATTATCAGTACGGGCAGCTCGGTTTTCTCTCGCCTAAGCGGTGTATGGGAATTCATATAACAGGGTTAATATCCTGAAAAGCGACGCCAGTAGTGCCAAAACACATTTACATTGAAAACACATTTACATTGAATTAATATTACCTAACTAAACAACAACTACCTAATAATGAATTGTTCTGCACATTCAAAAGCAAGATTCATACAAGTGCAAATCATGAAATTCGTTAGAGTTACAGGAAAGAATCTGTTACATTAGCAGTTTAAAGTTGCTGCAGGTAGCAGAACAGGCACTGCTCCATTGGCAGACTAAATTAGCTAGCGTAGCAAGGCAGAATTCGTTACATTGACAGATTACATTTGCTACAGTAATAGAGCAGAGTCGGTTCCATTGACAAACTAAATCGTCTCTCGTAGCAGTGCTGTTTGTTCTGTTAACTAAACAAATCGGTAGCAGTGACAACAGAAGAAGGCTGATGCAAAAAAGTAAATTTGTTGAAACAACCTGTAGTCTGGATTAAAATAACGAAATAAATAGGTTATGTTTACTAACAGCTAGCTAACTTCGAAGAACATAGTAACAAACAGATAGGTTAGTTTAACCAGCATAATCTGTCACCTTAATATTTATAACTAGCTTTTGCCCGCGACTTCGTCCGCGTAGAACTCGTTTATATCGTAGCTCGATACAAACTTTCACCCTCCATTTCCCTTTTAGGGGTAGATTTCCGATATAAAAACTATCATATGTCCTTACCCGAGACTCAAACTATCTTTATCATTATTATCATTTATCATCATCATCATATCAGCCGAAAACCGTCCACTGCTGGACATAGGCCTCCCCCAAAGAGTTCCAAAGTGACCAATCCTGCGCCACCCGCATCCAGCGGATTCTTGCGACCTTTACCAGGTCATCAGTCTACCTTGTGCCTACCAACGCCGCGCCTACTAACTACCTCTATACGAAGTTTTATCTAAATGGGTTGTATAGTAGCTTCATACAAATATTCAACCCCCATTTCACCCCCTTAAGAGATCAATTCCGGGATAAAAACTATCCTATGTCCTTTTCCGGAACTCAAACTATCTGTTAACCAAATTTATTCTAAATGGGTCACTCACATCCAAATTTTCACCCCTTAGGGGAGGATTTTCGGAATAAAACTATCCTTTGTCCTTCCCCAGGACTCCCAACTATCGCTATACTAAATGTTCACCCCCATTTCACCCCCTTAGGGAATGATATCCGGAATAAAACTATCAGATGTCCTTTCCCAGGACTCAAATTATCTCTTAACCAGATTTCAACTAAATGAGTTCCATAGACTATGCATTATCCTTTTTCGGAACCCCAAACTATCTCTATACCAAATTTCATCCAAATAGGGTACATCCAAATTTTCACCCCCTATTTTATGCCCTTGGAGGATTTTTTTCGGGACAAAAGCTATTCGTTGTTCTTCTACGCGAGTAAAACTATCTCTATAGGCACCAAATTTCATCCTAATCCAAATTTAAACCACCATTTCACTCCCTTAGATGATGATTTCTGGAATTAAAACTACGCTTTGTCCTTGCCCAGGACTCAAACCATCTCTATACCAAATTCCATCGAAATGGTTTCCATCCAAATTTTCACCCCCCAATTCCCAGCACTCAAACTATCTCTTAACTGTTAACTTAAGTTTTATAAGTTTTTATTGTTACTAACATGATATGGACTAAGTCTGAAATAAATAATTTGCATTAAATTAAATTAACCAAATTTCATCTAAAAAGGTCACATCACATCCAAATTTTCATCCCTTAAGGGGGTGATTTTCGGGATAAAACTATCCTATGTGCTTCCCCAGAACTCCAACTCGCTATACCGTAAATGGGTTCCATCCAAATTTTCATCCCCCATTTCACCCCCTTAGGAGATGATTTCTGGACTAAAAATTATTTTAGGTCCTTCCCCAGGACTAACTATCTCCATACCAAATTTCATCTAAATGGGTTCTATCCAAATTTTCACTCCTCATTTCACCCCCTCAGGAGATGATTTTTCTGGATAAAAACTATGCATTGTCCTTCCCTGGGACTCCTTCTATCTCTTTACCAAATTTTAACTGAATGGGATTTATCCATATTTTCACCCCTATTTCATCCCCTTTAGGGATGATTTTCGGGATTCAAAGTATCCGTTGTCATTCTCCGGGACTCAAACTATCTCTATACCAAATTTGATCTAATCGGAGTCCATCCAAAATTTCACCCCCCACTACACCCCCTTATGGGCAGATTTCCGGGATAAAAACTATCCAATGTCCTTTCCCAGAACTTAAACTAACTCTAAACCAAATTTTATCAAAATGGGTTACATCCAAATGTTCACCCCCACGTTTTACCCCCTAAGGGGAAGATTTCCGGGATAAAACCTATCATTTGACCTTCCCCGGGACTCGAACTATTTACAATTCGGCAAGGGAATCTGTAAAGTATTGCAGAACTTATTAGGTGATAAATACATAGTGACAGCTTCAGTAAAACCTAATGCAACAATTGAGCAAGTGTTATTAAACTGTGAAAATATTTGTAAAGACTTCACAAACGAAGATTATGTTGTGGTCATTGGCGGATCAAATGACAAGAACCCAATGAGATTCAAATGCTTTCTGTACAATAGCTTGTCTTCGCTTTCAAATACAAATGTGTTAACTGCTGAGATAACGCACAATAAATACTTACATGTACAATCACAAAATGACTTGCTGCGTATGGTTTGTTCTCAATTTGCGAATACCACATACACGCCTATTCAATATGATAATGTAACACTAAGGCACAGACAAACTTGTGCGTCATTACTAAGGGACATATTACGTATTACCTATAGAAACAATAGTATAGCGCATGAACAGTCAAAAATACAAAAGTCAAGTAACCAAAAGCCGCATACAGGACAAAAACTAATTACAGAATATCTATTAAAGGAAAATGTGACTAACTTCAAAAAACAAAATACTGACATAACACGTAAAATACAGTACAACATCCCCTACTTATTCGAGCAAATTAAACTAAAAAAAGCTAAGGCGGTAACTACCACTGAAGCAGCAAACACTTCGATGGCTGAACAACAACACAACCCATCAGATTTTTTTCGTGACTAACAATGGTAGTGTGAATGATAGGTCTAACAATAACCTTATCATTATGCATTTAAATACACAAAGCATCAAGTCAAAACAAGAACAGTTGGAATTGCTATTACATGAGAAAAGTATAGATGTTTGTTGTTACAGTGAGACTTTCCTAAAAGACGATGAAGTAGAAGTATTACAAATAGAAGGATACAAAAACGTTGCACATTTTTGCCGCAAACTCAAAAAACGTGGCGGTGTAGCAATCTATGCAAAATACTCAGTAGAATGTCGTGAATTAGAATGGGTATCAAAAATGGCAGTGGAAAGTCACTTTGAATGCTGTGGTGCTATAATATGTGGACTTGATTACGTTATCATATGTATATATAGAACCCCGAATAGTAATTTTGACATATTCCTCGTAAATTTGGATTTTCTACTTAGTAAATTAACGACGAGGGCCAGAAATAATCATAAAAAAATATTTATTTTGGGTGATTTCAACATAAATATCCTAGAAAAGAACAGCAAAAGTGAACTGTTCCTTAACACGTTTGGATCTTACAAACTTCACCATACAATCACAGTACCCACGAGGATAACCACACATTCCCAAACTTGTATTGATAATATTTTCACGAATATAAAGCAATATCGAGTAGAAGTATTAAATGTCGGTTTGTCAGACCATACTTGTCAGATCATTACGGTTCACACTGAATTAGGTTTTAAAGAACATTACTGGTATGTGTATTGTAAAAGTCCAGATAGCTACATTGAAATATTTTTAAAATATATATCACAATTTAGTTTCTCAGAACTTTACTCTATAAAACACCCCGATGAAGCGTATAATGCCTTTATAGATACTTATAAACTTATTTACGACCTTTGTGTACCAAAGAAAAGAATTAAAGTAACCTACAAGAAAAAACCAAACTGGAAATCTAAAGGGATTGTGATAGCAAGCAAACGTAAAAAGCAATTATATTTACAAACTCTCAAAACAAATAATGTCATTATTAAACAAAATTATCGAAAGTACTGTAAAATCATGAAAGCAGTTACTAGCCATTTGAAACGTAACACAAATAGTAATTTCATTAAACAGAGTAGTAACAGAAGTAAGGCTACATGGCAAATTATCAAACAAAATACAACTCAAGTGAATAAGATAAAACATACGATAGAATCTATAAAAAAAGATAACATTGATATTAAAAATCCATTTGACATTGCGAATACTATGAACGACTTCTTCATTAACCAAAATAATGTACAAATCACAAACGATACGCATGTCAGGCATGCAACACAACCCACCTTGAATAGTATATTTATGACCCCAGTTACCATCCAAGAAATAATAAATATAGTCAGAGAGTTAAAAAACAAGAAAAGTACTGGATTCGATGAAATACCATTAATAGTGATAAAATCAAGCATTGAGTATATAGCAGCACCATTGGCTCATATTATTAACCTAACAATAGAAAGTGGTATTTTCCCTGACGAATTAAAAAAGGCATTAATCAAGCCTCTACACAAAAAAGGTTCGAGGCAAGACATAACTAATTATAGACCGATTGCATTGTTGCCAAATTTTTCTAAAATATTTGAAAAGATAATATTAAATCGCTTTACATCGTTTTTTAATAAAAATAACATTTTAAACGCGAACCAATTTGGGTTCCAAAAAGGGAAAAATACTACACTAGCTATATTTAAAATTTTGCAGCAAATGTGGACAGACATACATAAAAAAAAGGTAGCCATTGGATTGTTTATAGATTTATCTAAGGCATTCGACTGCGTTTCTCACAAAATGCTTTTAAAGAAGCTTGAGCATGTCGGAATTCGTGGTATTCCCTTGAAATTGATTGAATCTTACCTTACAAATAGAATCCAAGCTACAACTCTAACCTCATATGACAAGATTACAAAAACAGTAACAAATATACAGTCAAGCTATGAGAAAAATATTCAAGGCGTACCCCAAGGAAGTGTGCTGGGACCATTATTGTTTTTGGTATACGTAAACGAGTTTCCTCTAGTGGTTAACCACCTGTGTGTGATGTTTGCTGATGATGCCACAATATTTGTAAGTGAGGACAAAGATATTGATATTACTAATGTATTATATAACACCTTAAAAACTGTTACTGATTGGTTTTCATCCTTAAAATTATGTGTTAATTTAGACAAAACAAAAATAGTACAATTTACTAATTATAAGCAGATACCGCAGAATTTAAGCATAACAATTGAGGATACACAAATTGAACAAGTTACAAACACAAACTTCTTAGGAGTCACAATAGACAGCAATTTGAACTGGAAATCTCACACTAATAAAATAAACAATAGACTAGCTAAAAGTTGTTATGCCTTATCTATACTGACCAAAATAACGTCAATAGAAGTTTCAAAAAAGGCATATTATGGAAACGTTTATCCTATACTCAAATACGGCATAATTTTTTGGGGTAATTCAGTAAATGTTCAGTCAGTATTTATTCTACAAAAGAAAAGCCTACGAATAATATTTAAACTTAAGAATGGGGAATCCTTAAGAGACATATTTAGAAGCAATAAAATTTTAACGCTGACATGTATCTACATACTGGAAATTTGTTTATTTGTTAAGGAACGGCACGATATTTTTAATAGGAAAAGTGACTCTAAATTAAAAATTAGATCGCAATATAAATATGATATGTGTACAGTTAGGCCTTCTAGTTACATAATTAGCAAGAGTACCTATGCTACTGGAATCAAAATCTTTAATAACTTACCTGTATATATTAAGTCATTGGATAATAATAATAAGTTCAACAAGGAGCTGAAAAAATGGCTAGCAGATAAATGCTTTTACAATCTGAATGAATATTTCGTTTAAGTGCCTAGGTCTACAAATTATTAAGTTTAATTTTAAGTTCAATAACATTGTACGCTCGAAAAGGGCAAACTGTTGATACCTTCCAATGTCTAAAATGAGATCTTATGTACACAGTTTTAACAATAAATGACATCTATCTATCTATCTATATACCAAATTTCATCCAAATCGGTGCAGCGGTTTAAGTAGCTCCATACAAACTTCCACCCCCCATTTCATCCCCTTAGGGATTTATTTCCGGGATAAAAACTACCCTATGTCCTTCCCCAGGACTCAAACTATCTATATACCAAATTTCATCTAAATCGGTTAAGCCGTTTTCACGTGATGCGCGGTCACATAAACAGACAAACAGATAAACAGATAAACAGACAAACAGATAAACAGACAAACAGACAAAAATTCTAAAAACTGTTGGAACGTGTTCTGTTATCGATTTTAAGTATCCCTAGCCAATTTTTTTTCGAATTACTTCCATGTACAGACTTTCGACCCTCTTCAGCTTTATTATATGTATAGATAAATAGATAGAAGATAAAGAAACTCCCATTCAAATATCTCAAAAAATTATGAAGCTACATCCGTTTTAATGTCGCTTGTTAGAGTGAGAAAACGATGAGGGACTGTGACGTCAATATACTCGAGCGTCATAGTAAAAAACAATCGTTTCATATGAAGGTGTGTTTTGCGGAAAAGGGACAGAACATACCCCCTCTTAAAACTTTGGACTCTTATAACTTAATCATTACCTATATAACCCCTTGCTTTGTTTTTTTCTCCATTTGACTATATTTATTTTAAATTCTTTTTCGAGAAAATACATTATGATTACTATTTACCATATTTTCGATTCCTGAGCTATAACCACGAACTTCGGAATTCGAAAATATTCGGGTATCTCTATCTCTATCGCACTAACCATACTCGAGTGACAGGGATGCAAATATATGAGCATTGATTATCGGTTTTCGTGGTAGCGCCGCAGGTACTTTGGCTGAATGCGCCGAGCGCGTGCCATTGTCATTCAAAAAAAAACAAATTCGTGTTAATTATATTGTTCAAATTTGTTAATTTAATTTATTGAAATTACGACATAAAACGACATTTGCGCATATAAGTTCTCATATCAGAATCGAATATTTTTTTATGGTTTATATTTTAACATTTATCTCGTAAAGGTCTATCGTAGATGGGATTTAAATTATTAATAAGTGAAAGGCAAAGCAATTCCGCCATTTTGACGGTTCTTATAGCTGACATTGGAGCAGCGTTTGATTTCAATAAAAATAAATGAAAAATTAAATGAAGTCGTATATTTCGGAAAATTAATTAACTGTCGCAGTCGGATAAAAACTATCCTAAGTTGCAGCTAGAATAATAATGTACCTATATAAAATGTTTCATATTTTTCCGTTCATGGGATGCTGAGAACATTCGAACCGCGCAAAGCTTAGTTTCAAACTGGCTGATTCTTTTTTTAATTTAGAGATTTATTATAAGTGGAAATTAATAGATATTGACAGACTCTATACGACTAAACTAACAGGTTTTTTCTTATAACTTTACAGATCAAAGTTTGTTCAAAAAATAACAGTCCTGACTGTTAGACGTAGCCTATTAGTTGTTTAAAAAATTAACCTACTAGACTCTGCTGCTATTTACTACATAAACCTGCTGTTCATATAGCAGCGGAGTTGGTTTGCTAGGAACAACGGGAAGATGGTTAAATTTAACCCACTATTTTTTTCAGTGTACTTAGTTGACTTTTTGAAATGCAAATTGGCCAAATAATTTTGTAGACTTTCCCAATAAGAAGATAAAGTTTCATGAAATAAATATCAGTTTCTTGTAGCTACTTTGTTCCAGGTGTGGTCAAACGTTGTCATAGAAAGGAAACATCGAATAGCCAACTGGACAAGTGTCAAATAAACTGATTTTATATCTCGCTAATAGATATAATAGATACATTTATTTAATGTATCAATATCATTCGAGCTAATTACGAATATGCTATTTCCCAGGGCAAACCGCACAAGCGTTTCGCATTACCGTAATAACAACTACATTAATATAACTCCTTATGACCGTGGGCAAATAGTTGGGCGCCGTGTGGTCGCGTAATTGTAAAGGCGTGTTATCGTCACGGGATCCTTTTGCTTACAACCTGTCTAGACTCATCTCAATACCCACCTCCAGTATGTCTTGACCCCAAAATTTGTAGCAGCTGCGCGTTAGGATACGGTTAGATTTGCACTGCTATCGGTTGTCAGTAAGCGTTGTGAATACCACCTGCCAGGTTCGCAATTCGCAACCAACAACTAAGTAGCCTTATAAGAGAACCTGTAGGTACTTATACATTTTTTTATTGTAACTTTAATAATTGGATTATTGTCATTTGGCTCCTATTATATAATTAACAACAAGAAATAAATACTGAAATAAATAAAAAACAGCAATAAAAAAGTGCGAGTCGGACTCGCGCACGAAGGGTTCCGTACCATTATCTGTAAAAATACTTATTTTATTCTGTTTTTAGTATTTGTTGTTGTAGCGGCAACAGAAATACATCATCTGTGAAAATTTCAGCTGTCAAACTATCACTGTTGTTGAGATACAGCCTGGTGACAGACGGCCAGCGGAGTCTTAGTAATAGGGTCCCGTTTTACTCTTTGAGTACGGAAACCTAAAAAATTTTCAAATTTGAGCAATGTAAATGAAAAATTATTTTTTTGCTTTACGATACATCCAAGTCCAATGATCCAAGTGTCCATAGGCTAGGGTACCAGCTTAACATCAAGCAGGCTTGTTTGCCACTGTCGTTGTATAAAAAAAAAAATGAAGTATTGGTGTATTGTAAAGCCTGTGTGTGCCAAACGATTCGACCCGCTGTGTGTTTGTCGTTTACCCGTGGGAATCGGGAGGGAACGGACAAAAGTTGTGCTGACTCTCGCGTGCGATGATCCAGCAATTTATTATTGCACTGTCATCGTGTTGTTTAACTTTTTATGTGGGTTGAATACACTTGGTTCAGTATCCGAAAAATATATTGCAGCATCTGTCTGGTTTTCCTTCCGCAAGTGAATTACATGTATAAATACATTAGGCGGGTCTTTACTCTTTATACCTGCTCGGCACCGACGTAGTTATCGACAATGATTTAGTCACCGTTCATTTTCAGTTTACCTAAGTCACTTCAAAATTTTAAGGCAAAGATGACCACCCGCTAAGGTAATTTTTTTCTATGCAATAGTAAGAGACTTGAATTATGGATTCATTTTAGTCCTGCCCTGGGTTTCGAATGTTTAGGCATGCAAAATTATAATAACACACATACAAATAATATTATTGTAACCGATATTTGTATAAGTATGTACATTTTAATGTACATTTAAATGTAGCGTTTCATAGAGATCTTTGTTCATAAGTTATTAAAGTGAGGTCAACAAAACAAGAGGCTAAAGCGAAAAACTGTGTCAATAAAGTTGGAAAACTATAATATTATCTCCCGCTTCCAATGGGAAGTTATAGTTATAATACCTAACTAAGCAAGAAACTTATGTGAAACATTACATCAGTGCGATAAAAGAGAAAGCAAAAGTTGTTTCTTGGTTTCAATACACATGGGAAAAGAAGCTTATAATAGTTGGGATTAGGTACTTATTTTCCTCGGACGAGACGAGATCAGGGATCGGAACCGGTTAATTGCTAAAACCTCGGTTTACCACAAATCTCGAACTATTTTATACTTCACATGTAGGACTCAGTTGTGTTTTGAGGTAACGAGTGCGTATTATTAGATTGCCCAGTTAGAAATGAAATTATTATCAAAAGAACGAAAAAGAACCGTTTTCGTTCCCATACAAACAATACCGGTTTCCGATCCCTGGACGAGATATTCTCACGTGCATTGTAAATGAGGAGTATAATTCGAAAAACAAGCATACCTATATTTAAATACTGTTTAATCCGGGTCTAACGCGATATTTATTTACCTTTATTTCTGACCCATACCTACTTATAAAATTCAAATAACTGTATCCCGATTCCCGTCTACGGAAATCTAACTGAAAAAAAAGTTAGTTTTGTCATACAAAAGGTAGGCCTTAGTTACCCGAACCATAATTTCGAATCGATTGATACCACAATCATCAAAATCAGTTCAGTCTTCAACGCTACGGTGAAACACATGTAAATATAAACATACACTGCTAAAATCATATCCCTTCCTTTCAGCTATGCCGTAGTCGGGCAAAAATCGGAGAAATTATTCACACTAACATTAATCAAAGTGTTTGTTTTCTTTCTGCTCGTAATTCTATATTTTATACAATATATCGATAAGGCGCATTTTCACGGGTCGATAGCGCCCGCATTCGGAGTGCGGGACATTTCTTAAACGCATGTCATGGCGGCACCCGCATGCGGGGAGTCGTTTACACTGTACGATCGCAATCATAGCGAGATTACAATTAGCGAGCGAGCAAGACAACATTTTAGGGTGACTGTCGCCTTACAGGGGTTCAGATGATTGTTCAAAGGTTCTTTATTCCTAACTCCACGCGGTTTAAGGCGTCGTTTATGGACGGACAAAGCGTATGCGACACGTGGCGTGGTGCGTGAGGCGAGTGAGTAAATGCCCACCTGTGTGTGTAGGTATTACGTACTAGGGAATGGAATAATCGGTCACATTTCATAACCGGTTATGATTTCGGCTATCGTGGAGAAATAACCGTAAACCGGTTATAACCGGTTACGGTTATTTAATGTTAAAAACAAGGAAATTATCGGCTAAACTAACAAGCAAGAGCACCCTGATTTCGCTTTTTTTAAACACATATACATCCAATAATTCACCACTGAAACAGGTACTTCTTTGTCAAAATCACAGAAATAATGTAAGAAACTTAATTTGTTTTGATAATTTAAGTAAGGATAAGTATAACCGAAAATAATCGTAACCGGTTATTCAAAATTCTTAAAACCAATAAATTTTGTCGAAATAATCGGTTATAACTGGTTTCTTCGGTTTCGGTTAAAACCGGTTTGCATTCCCTAGTACGTAGATACACGCTCCCATCCCATACCTCATCATATTATGTTTGTGTTTGCGCGTGTCGTCAGTCTTGAAGTGAACGGATCAAGGAAAGTGTCTCATTCGCCGTCCTAAACCTAAAACGTTAGTGAGGAAACTGTTTATATTTTTCAAAAATAATTGACGCAGCTGAAATGTCTGCAACTTTTTACTGGTGCTAAGGAAGGTTATTCCTATCACCAAAAAAAAAAGACACTTCTAAAATTTTCATTCATTCCGCATTAAGCAGTTGTAACTACAGGTAAAGACAGCTCTGCGTACATGTAATATTAGCTTTCCAAGCTCTACAGGTCGTGATACTAAACTAAATTATTCCATCAAGGTTAATTCCGATCAGTGCTATGGACCTATGAAGTGTAAACATAGTTTGTTGTTACCTACTGTATAAATTATACCCAAAGCTCTGTAGGTCAGGTAGGTACATAGCAGTCGTTGAAATTCGGGAGATGTCCTTAATTGAATCCGACCCGTTGCTGGTATTCTTGACTAGGTAATCTAGTGATCGTTCATACGAATTACGAAATGTAGTCACATAAATAATTAAATTGAATAATCATTCATTATCGGTTACAGTTTATAAAATATTTATAAAAATATCAAAACATATTTGACAGAAAAAAAGCGTTTAAATCATAACTGAGGCGACTTACCTATACAGGAAGATGGTCATACTGAACAACTTTTCCCATTTATTTTTGCGATTCCGTGGTCTAATTTGTTGGGAAAAAAGTTTTTCAGTGTTACCATCTTATTCGCTTTTGGTCTTCTTGCTACACGACCCCTAAATCACCCTGTATAGCGGGGACGTTAGGCGAGGCGTCGCGCGAGCTGTCAGGCGACTAAGTGTAAGGCCTGAGTGGACGCTCGAGTCGGGCGTGCGGCGGAGCGGGGCGTGCGGCGTGCATGTTAAACAAATGAGGCTCATACTGGTGTCCTGAGTAGACGCTGCACAAATTGAATGCACGCTCGCCCGCCCCGCTGCACGTCCCGCCGAACGCTCCGCTCCGAGCGTCCACTCAGGCCTTAGACTAAGGCGTTTCCCGCTTCCGCTGCCGTCACATGTTTTCCAGTGCATTGCCATTTCACATAATATTGCAGGTCACAGTAAGTACCTACTGCTGCAAAATTATTGGTTGCTTTTTGTGATTTTTATGAAACCTTTGAGTATTAAGCCCACTGGAGATGTCATAACGTAAACTCTACGAACAAAATTTTTCGCCACTTTTAGCGGGGGGTGAGGTAAACACGTACAGCACACCACCAAAAGATGAATAAATCAACAGACACAAATGTAGCTGTTGAGATAAACGCACACTACAAAAAAATTAAACACATCAAAAATTACACGCACACAGACAGACTTTTCACGTAACCGTGCTGCATACAAACGAACAAGTTAGTGATGGGACACAAATGACAGATCTGAAGAATGAGTCAAATCAGTTTGATGAATGAATGAACTGAATTATCTTATACTATTTATTATAAAATTGTAAAAGTGAAGATTCTGTACATTGAAGATACTACCCAAAGAAATGTTTATTTGTATGTATGTCTGTGTGTATTTATGTGCCCTTGTGGCCCTCTCGCACAATTAAACTGTGGAATGAACTGTCGCCCGCGGTTTTTCAGGGCTGATACCGAGGTAAAGATAAAAATGTAGATTTGAGAGGTATTTGCAAGAACCTATTTAAGTATGTATATGAAATTATATTATAATAAGGTTCATCTTTCAATGGGCCTTATAAGAAAGCTCACAGTCACCCAAAGAGCAATGGAGAGGGCTATGTTGGGAGTTTCTCTGCGTGATCGCATCAGAAATGAGGCTATCCGCCGCAGAACCAAGGTAACCGATATAGCCCTCCGAATCGCTAAACTAAAGTGGCAGTGAGCGGGGCACATTGCACGTAGAACTGATAGTCGTTGGGGCGGAAAGTTTCTCGAGTGGCGACCACGTACTGGAAGGCGCGGCGTTGGCCTCCTACAAGGTGGACTGATGACCTGGTAAAGGAGTGGTTTTTATTGTTTTTTAGACGGTCATCATTTGACGTTGGTGCACGTCGGTGGCGTCCGTGGTATGGCGTGGTATGGATCACTTCGCCAGCTGGCGTTCAATAGGTTAATCGTGTTGATGAGTGAGAATTAAGAGCCTTAAAATTTTGTTACTGAGAAACCTCCATAAGCAATTCAATTATCCAGCAGATGGTTGCGTTTATCGCGCAATAAATAAATTACAAGTACAAGGCATATATCATAATACGCTCGGTCGTACACAATTATGAGTAGGAAAGTGTCAGATGATTTTGCACCAAACAAGGACATTTCAAGGACACACAACAAGGTATTGCACCTTCAATCAATGTCTTTCTGTTAGTATCATTTTTGTAGCTTTCCGAAGTAAAGCGCTCCGAACAGATAACACTTGTACGTGTAGGTTTCCAATAATAATTTTCGTTTTTACAAAATTTCTCCATTTCTCCTTTATATAGGGATCTTTTGGAAATCTAAAAGGACATATAATTATATTAAATAAATTATATAAATAATAGTATATAAATAACACATACATTCATGAGAGACTAATAGTTTATTACGTTAAATAATACAATATATATATAATAATATCATAAAAAAGAAGAGGAATCTAATGTTCTATGGTGGGTATTGCACAGCCGTCTTCGCATCCAAATCTTCCTATTCTTCTTCTCGTTCCTCTAAATCTCATAGTCCCGCACTAAATGTATTCCTTTTACCTAGATATTTTTTTTGCCAACAATTCTTTTCGATTTAAGACTAAATTTCAACATCGTATGTCCAGAGAAAATTAATTTATCTAATTCATCTTACAAGATTTAAATGTAACATACATCTATACCTACTCTTTAATTCAATATGTAATAAAAAAAACTGACTATTAAACAAACTGCAGTGATTAAATGAATGAATGGTTAATTCAAATATTGAGTCGCTTTTCTTACCTTTATCGCATCACTAAAGACAGATTCGACCCCGTACCACTGTATCATGTTTACATTTTCTGTCGTTTACGTATCGCAAACGGTATTTTCTTTAAATGGAGATTGTACTTCAATACAAATTTAATAGTTTGTAAAAATACTTACCTATGATAGGAAACGCGAACTTGTTGCGAATTTGAGCTGTCTGATCGCCTTTTACATGATAATACTGCACAATTCACCATTTTTCGAGAGAAACGTCACGCGACACGGATGGATACAAAATGGCGATGAAGCGACTTTAAGTAGTTTTATATAACGTGGTTGACCAGTTGACCAATGTACTTTGCCGGAGGGGGTCGCCTGTGTATGACATCTCCAGTGGCTTAATACTCAAAGTATGAAACAAACTTAGTTTAAAAACTTAAATTGGCAATGAGTAATACTCAAAGAAATGCAGTCGTTTACAATAAACGACTGCATTTCTTTGAAATGACGGGGGATTCACGTAAATTGATAAAATATACGTCTTTACATTAGCTCCGATAATGATACAACGTACGTTAAGAGCTTCCAGTTAAAAGTTCAACGTTGATCGAACTTTTATATCGCTTATTGAACAAATAAATGATATTCTTTAACAAAGTAGGAGAAAATCTGCTGCGTAGAACTTCAGGAAATGTTCAATTTAACTTGTATTTCTTTTCAATAGTTAATCGAATTATTTCTTGAAGACTCGGTATGTATTACTCGGAACTTACTCACTATTGTTTACCTTAGTCCTTTTAAACTTACTCCTGGCAATAGATGGTTTTACCTTTAGAAAAACTTATTGTTTGTCTTACTCGTAGAAGTTGTGTAATTAATCATCATCATACTCCTAGCGTTTTTCCCGGTTGTGCCGCTTTGGCACCTGTGTTAGGAAATATTGATTTTAAAAATCTTACCAATTTTATTTTTAACTAGCTGTTGCCCGCGACTTCGTCCGCGTAGAACTTTTTATCGTCTTAGAAAATGATTTCTCTCAATACAAAATTTGAACCCTCTTTTAGGGGATAATTTAAAAAAAAGTTGATGTTCATTTTCTAGTTTGTGAACAAACAGTCTAAAACCAAAGTTAAAAATCTCATACTTTAAAAATGCCTTGAAATACTCAAACTTTGAACCAATTTTAACACTCTTAGGGGATGAATTTGGAAAAAACTCTGAAATCAGTTTTGTAGTCTTTTAACGTACAGAATAAGACCGAAGTTAAAAATCTCTTACTCACACTTTAAAATTTTATTGCTCGCCATTTAAAATTTGAACCCCCTTTTAAACCCCCTTAGAGGTTGAATTTTTCTAATCGCTGAAAGAACTTTTTTCGTAAACTTTTAAGTCTCTAGCTCAAAAAAAGTGTTGCCCATACAAAGCTTTCTTAACCCCCTTAGGGGTGGAATTTTCTAAAACTCTGAAAGTACTTTATTATTAATTTTAATAAGTAACATTTTGAATAGTTTTAAGTCTAGTAAAAAAAAAAGTTTTTCCCACACAACACTGGCTACCCTTCTTAAGGATCTTTAGGATCCCCTTAGGGATGGAGTTTTCTAAAACGCTGAAAGTTCTTTTTTAGTATTCTAATAAGTAATCTTTTTGCAAAGTTTTAAGTCTAACTCAAAAAAAAGTGTTGCCCATGCAAAGCTTGCTCTCCTTTTTAACCCTATTAGGGGTGGAATTTTCTAAAACGATTTGTGTTCTTTTTTTGTATTTTAATAAGTAATCTTTCTACAAAGTTTCAAGTCTCTAACTCAAAAACATAAACTTTCCCTGATAAAAACTTTGCACCCCTTTTTATCCCCCTTAGGGATAGATTTTTTCAAAACGCTGAAAGTCTTTTTTTTTGTATTTTTATAAGTAATCTTTCTACAAAGTTTTAAGTGTCTAGCTCAGAAAAAGTGTTCCCCATACAAACCTTGCACCCTTTTTTAACCCCCTTAGGGAATGATTTTTGTAAAACGCCGAATGTAGTATTTTTCATGTTCTAATAAGTAATTTTTCGTCAAAATTTTAAGTCTCTATTAAAAAAAAATATGTTTTTCCCATACAAACTTTGCACCCTATTTTACCCCCTTAGGGGTGAAATTTTCCAAAACGCTGAAAGTACTTTCTTTGTATTTAAATAATCTTTCTACAAAGTTTTAGGACTCTAGCTAAAAAAAATAGTTTCCCACATACAAACTTTGCACCCCTATTTTAGCCCCCTATTTTTAGGGGTAGAATTTTCTAAAACGCTGAAAGTACTTAATTTGTATTCTGATGACTAATCTTTCTACAAAGTTTTAAGTCTCTATTTAAAAAAAATATTGTTTCCCCCATACAAAATTTGCACCCCTATTTTACCCCCTTAGGGGTAGATTTTTTTAAAACACTGAATCTAGGTACTTTATTTGTATTCTAATGAATAATTTCTCTACAAAGTTTTAAGTCTCTATTTAAAAAAAAGTAGTTTTTCCCATACAAACTTTGCACTCTATTTTACCCCTTTAGGGGTATAATTTTCTAAAACCCTGAAAGTTCTTTATTTGTATTCTAATGACTGATCTTTCTACAAAGTTTTAAGTCTCTATTTAAAAAAATAATGTTTCCCCCATACAAACCTTGCACCCATATTTTACCCCCGTAGGGGTGGAATTTTCCAAAACGCTGAAAGTGTTTCATTTGTATTCTAATAACTAATTTTTCTACAAAGTTTAAGTCTATAGCTCAAAAAAAAAGGTTCTCCCATACAAACTTTGCACCCCCATTTTACCCCCTTAGGGGTAAAATTTTCAAAAATCCCTTTTTATCCCTAGCCCACGTCATAAAAGCAACATACTGTGCAAAAATCAACTCTCTAAGATTAGTAGTTTCGGCTGTGCGTTGATGAGAATGATGAGTGAGTGAGTGAGTGATTGAGTGAATAAGCTAGTCAGGACATAGGCATTTATTATGTATAAATAGATAGAAGATAATGAAACTCCCATTCAAATATCTCAAAAAATTATGAAGCTACATCCGTTTTAATGTCGCTTGTTAGAGTGAGAAAACGATGAGGGACTGTGACGTCAATATACTCGAGCGTCATAGTAAAAAACAATCGTTTCATATGAAGGTGCGTTTTGCGGAAAAGGGACAGAACATACCCCCTCTTAAAACTTTGGACTCTTATAACTTAATCATTACCTATATAACCTCTTGCTTTGTTTTTTCTCCATTTGACTATATTTATTTTAAATTCTTTTTCGAGAAAATACATTATGATTATTTACCATATTTTCGATTCCTGAGCTATAACCACGAACTTCGGAATTCGAAAATATTCGGGTATCTCTATCTCTATCGCACTAACCATACTGGAGTGACAGGGATGCAAATATATGAACATTGAGTATCGGTTTTCGTGGTAGCGCCGCAGGTACTTTGGCTGAATGCGCCGAGCGCGTGCCATTGTCATTCAAAAAAAACAAATTCGTGTTAATTATATTGTTCAAATTTGTTGATTTCATTTATTGAAATTACGACATAAAACGACATTTGCGCATATAAGTTCTCATATCAGAATCAAATATTTTTTTATGGTTTATATTTTAGCATTTGTCTCGTAAAGGTCTATCGTAGACGGGATTTAAATTATTAATAAGTGAAAGGCAAAGCAATTCCGCCATTTTGACGAAAATTTGACGGTTCTTATAGCTGACAGTTGGAGCAGCGTTTGATTTCAATAAAAATAAATGAAAAATTAAATGAAGTCGTATATTTCGGAAAATTAATTAACTGTCGCAGTCGGATAAAAACTATCCTAAGTTGCAGCTAGAATAATAATGTACCTATATAAAATGTTTCATATTTTTCCGTTCATGGGATGCTGAGAACATTCGAACCGCGCAAAGCTTAGTTTCAAACTGGCTGATTCTTTTTTTAATTTAGAGATTTATTATAAGTGGAGATAATTTGACTCATGTACAGCTAACATAAGTATTTAGAATAGTGTACGCGTAGCGCATAACATGTAATTGTATACGTTACTGTATTAGGGCGGTTACACACCGTGACCTTTTACAGCGATACAAAGGCGCGTTTCACGAACGTGCGACAGTCGAACGACACTGGAAAGAAATCACTTATCAAAATCATGTATCGATACTGTATCGCGTTTATAGTGCTGCAAAAAGTCGCCGTGTGTGGCTCTTATTAACTCTTAACTATGACCTAATCTATTGTATACAGGGTGAAAGAAACGGACGGCTCATACTTCGAGGCGTTCACGGCACTCTCATGGCGGCAGGAGAACCGCCGTTTGGCAGCGCTCCGTTTGGCCGAAGCGAGATCCGAGCGGCCCCCGCCGGCACCACATGCATTAGGCCTACCCAGCGTGTCCGCTCAACTGGCTCATAAGGAACACGAGCATCTTTATACAGAGGTATCGAGATGGACAGACATTTACGAAATTAAATACCCGTACACATCATCATCATAATATCAGTCTGTGTTCATTGCCGGGCCATGGTTGCCCCTTGTAGACGAGAGGGAATGAGCTACAGCCCCATGCTATCCCCGTGCAAGTTGAGGTTTTATTTCACACACAACTTCATTTACCTATTTCATTTCGTTTATTCAACGCATTACTTACAATTTCATCGATGATTTATCGTCGATATTGTCTCTGTGACGAGAATTTCAATGTAAAGTACAAGTAGTTGTAATAGTTCTTCTATTTTTGATGTTATGATTTATGAATTATACACCTACACATTTTTAAGCAAGTTGTGTAGGCAATACCTATCCTATTTTTATATCTGTTGTTAACCTGTTTTGTGAGCTATTAGTTTTTCAATAAAGAAATAAATAAATACGAAAAAGTAATATTGAAAATGCAAAGTATAATATAGAGACTGAAACCTAACCCAAGGTACCCCCGGCCGCTGGACCGGCACAAAACTCATAACCTCGTATCCGGAAGTACTTGGGTACATTTGACCTTTGATCCAGTGGGTCTCTTGAGGTGTTGATCCAGCTCTTATTACATCTCTAATGATGAACAATATTAGGTATTTGTAGTAGTTTTTGCAAGGATATGTACACTACCGAAACGGATAGGTATAGCTTTTATTAAATAATTTGTCGTAACCCTCCCAACTCTATATACCTAACGGTCCCCAGGCACGCAAGTCCCAGTCTCACTTCGTCCTTCAAGCACACATTCCTTTACGTCGCCTTTTTCATTAGCGGGGCCACCTTAAGCTTTGCCTGTGACGTAATTGTTTTCTACATCCACGTAAGGTCACGAGATGTGTTTTAGTAAGCCGCAGCCAGATACGTGACACGTTCAAAGGATTATATCAGCTGGATCCTTACATATCATTATTTTCTTGTTCGTTACTGGGCTTCAATTTTGTTCATATTATTCTTATCCCAATCGAGGTTTTGTTCAACAACAAGGTTTTGGAAAACACGTTGTTAAGAATAAATTTCATTTGTGAAATTTAATGCGTTCCACTTACGTCACGAATGGTATCCCATTGGAGCGCATAATGGTTTTTAGACTAATGCAGTTTCCCATAATTGGTTTGGCAATTATTATGGAGACACGTTATTATTTTAAGTTCGTATATAGCATCTCTACGAGAGTCTACTTAGTTAATTTAATAAACATAAAACATACATTTCGTTTCATTTTGTATCATAAAATGTAAAGCAAATTTATCGTAACTCAACAACTTTCAGTCAATACTAGAACAAAAATCTTGTATCTTAAAAATAACTATAAATTTAATAAAAAGTGTTTGCTTGAGTTATTCGAATATTTGTAAAATTAATGACTGGCTATCAAAGTATCTCATGAAACTAACAAGAACTTATTTGATTAATCACAATAATTTACAGGATGTTTATTGTTCCTCCTAGAAACTTGATGATTTTCAGATACGAGATTTTTTCAAAGTAGCGACGATATATTTTCTAAACTTTTTGCCTTCTGTGCAAAGAGAAACCTGAAATAAGTAAGTCTTAAATTGCTTAAAGCAGAATTTATCTTTGAATATTTTATGTTGAATATTCTGTACCTATTCAAAGAACTTTGTAAAATATTTAAAACACTTTAAACTCTCGAGCTTTGTACACAAACTTATTTTTGTTGTGAATATGGTTTAGTTTTAAGTAGGTACTACGTTCGCATGTCTGGCACCGACATGGCAGAACAAACAATATACTGTATACATTTGAAGCACCATCTCGTATTTGTCGCCAGTTTTAATATAATATATCCACTACTAACTAGAATGGAGCTCAAGCTTAACGGAGCGAGTGGAGTGGCTACACGGGTGGTATTGAAATTTCTGTAAGGGGCTTATGATTTTGCACTTGGCTAGGATTGCTTTGTATAAAGGTTTATTGCAGGTGTTGTATTGCATCGAGAACGCCGTGGGGGCGGCGCCCCCGGACGGGCAGTTTGCGGCGTACAAGGAAGATATGGTGGAGTATGCGCGGCGTGCCTTCCGGGTCGCGCCTGAGGTGCATGCCCGCGCCATAAGGGCTGCGGGCAGCGAGCGGCCGCCCACGGTCGTGCTGGGCTGCACAGTCATCGAGGCGGATGGCTTGGAGGCCAAAGATGCTAATGGTTAGTATACCTCACTGACTAATATAAAACATGCCATTTATAAACCTGGTAGGTACAATTGACGTCAAGGATGTGTTGTATACAATATTGCATAAGTGTAATGGAAATATATATTTTACGTCGACTATAAATACCTTTTAACGCACGCAACGCGTTAGCTTGTGTGTCTGCCGTGTGCTTAACATGTAGCGAGTTGGCCAACAAGTTTTTGTTTCTCACATCATCTATGAAAAACTACGAGCTGCACGTAGGCACATCCATTTTAATCTTTTTTCCGTAATGGACGTTAACGTGTGATAAAAGAAAACGTGAAGCACAGAACAAGGCTGCCGCGTCGCTCATTTAGATGCAAATAGCTAGACAGCACGGACCGGACAGGATGTGCATCCCTAATAATGTCGTAGATCCGATCGGATAACTAGGTCAGTCATCGCAGAGATTATGTATGCAGACGACTTCTACTTTGTGACTGAATCCCTAGAAGACCTGCGGCAGCTCATGTCCGATTTCGATTAGTCTTACGATTTGGACTTAAGATCAGTGTCAAGAATATTGAGGTAATGTCACTGGATAGCCACAGTCAAGAAACACTAGCCGTTATACTCGGCGAGGATCAGCTGAAGCAGGTTGACAAGTTTCGTTACCTGGGGAGCACTATAACATCAAAGTGTGACCTTGATGCAGAAATCAAGAAGCAGAAAGAAGCAGCTGCAGCATTTGGCAAATTAGGTTCAAATTTAAGGTTATCAGTTCGCATTACTTAAAGCTAGCCACCAAGATCTCTGTCTACATATAGCGGTAGTGCTGCCTAATATTCTTTATTCCGCTGAGACGTGGACCGCCATATCCGTATGCTGTATCGTTTCTACCTCAAATGCCTGAGAAAGATCCTAAAAATTCGATGGTCAGATCGTTTTCGGAATATCGAAGGGCAAACGTTGGTTGGATTGAGGTTTACCTCATGCACCATCAGCTTCGGTGGTGTGGTCATGTTTCGCGAATGAAGGATCAGCGAGTTGCTAAACGCATCTTTTACTCAGAGCTTGAGGATGCCAAGCGGACACGAGGTGGCCAACTTCTCAGGTACAAAGATGTGCTGAAGTGGCATATGAAAAAGTGCTGCATAGATCCCTCGCAATGGGTGCCGTGCGGACAGAATGGAGGTCTATAGTCGAGAACTTTCCACACTCCACAGTCGCGAACTTTGAATCTCATAGGCGTATTGAGCTTAATGCTAAGTGCGATGCAGGCAATATTTAATAATTATGTCGATGGTGTGCTTGCGTGCCCGCTATGTTCACGCACCTTGACCAACAAGATTGACTACGTTAGCCACATGCGACTACGGATTTGAGAGCAGTCGCCTGGGCCGAAATCGGCCGTGGAGCTTAAAATATTTTAACTAGGTCGCAATATTTTGATCCCCAAAATATATTTCGTTACCTCCGGATGTGTTTATTAACTAGGATATTTTTTAAGGATTTAGGTATCTCCGAGATTTATCTCGATTACAATGAGGTTTAATAATTAAATATTTTTTTATCAATATTCGCTAAATATTTTCTTTATAAACATTCGTCACACATATTCTAATTTATCATGTCCACATGTACATGTGTAGGCACAGGTTACCATTTAAAGCATGATTACATGCAAAAGTTTATTTCCCTCTCGTATTCAATTTGAAGATATCTACAATGTATTTTAAGAAGAGCATTCGAAACAGGATTACAATTCTATCTGCGTTCGTCGCAGAAAAGAAAAGAAAACCATTCCTCTATTTCCATTGAACTTCGGTAGGATGTACGGGTGGAGTGATCTTTACAAAGTTTTCCACTCTACGGGCCCAGCCAGAGGTCGTTTACGTGCAGGGTAAAATCCTACCTTTTTTCTCACGCACCGCATCTAAGCCCTTTACATCATATTCGTAAATTATAAATATGTAGATGGCGGCCGTTCTTTTTGTTGTTTGAAAATTGTAACAAGATCTGAGCAGTGTTATATCCTCGTGAGTGGATGAAAACGTATTAAGTAGGTACAGTTAGCAAAGTATAATTAATGTTAATATGCAGGATACACCTGGCAGGATTCTAGATTTAGGCTAACTTGAATCTTATTGACGTAGTTGTAAATGACTACCTATGTTAGTGAAATATTAAAGAACAATTAACCCAAAAAGAAGACCTCATTTTTCCTCACTGCCTGCCTGCCCAATTAGGTGATAAATCGAATCAAGTGAGTAATTAACTACTTTGGTAATTAGTAACCGCTCATTTTTGCAATACATAATAATATTCACCTCGCTTCAGCGCATGTACCTAGATATCACAATTTCCGACAACATTTCAGTACCACGCTGCACCAGTGTTATTATTATTAACTTTGATTTTCTAGTTTGAACTCATGTTTTACAACAATATTAAAAGCTCAGGGCCGGTATTCCATTCGCATTCCATGAATACCCACCCAGTCGTTAGTACCTATAAAATAATTATAACAGATACTTATATAGTACTTGTTTACGAGTAGGTGTAATTCGATAGGTAGTGGACGTTCTTATTATCACGACTTTAGTTTCTACTTTCTTTCCAATAACAGGATACTGAAAAAAATGGTATAAAACATCGATAGCTATTTATTTTGCAAGTTTTATTTAAACATATATACATATATATGTTTATAATAAAGTGTACACTCTGACACAAATATTAAGGCTTGTGTTATGGGTACTAGAAGACGACAAATTTTATAGATAACTATAAATACATAGAAAACATCCAAGACTCAGAAACAAATATTCATTAGCGAGCGGTCTAGACTTAATTTAAGGGTGACAGTCGTCTATAAGTTTCCATTTATTTAGAAAAAGTAAAATTCGTAACACAAGTGAACAGCCCGAGTTGATGTTGATGCAGGGCCGTGAGCCGTATCGGATTGTCAACAGATCGCACTCGAATGAGTTTCAGGTTGGGATTGGGATTGGAACAAAGGAGTATTTAACCCCGAAATACGTTGGCACTCAAAAGAGTGGGAAGGGAATGTAAGGATATGTCTTCACTTTTTCGTGTAGTTGGGCAAGTACTTATTGTAATTTATTTACATTTATTGTGTATCTAAACATGAATATCTTTTATCAATTAGTCTTTGTCTGAAACCGTTATTTATGGGAATTATTAAAACAAAGTGGGTTCATGTATGATTCTATATTCAAACGTTTAACACTATAATATATTTGACAAATGAAAATTTACAAACGATACGACGCAAGCGGCAACTTTTTTCAGCGTCTATACTTCTTGTTATGACGTTTATTTCTCCGAATCGTCGATACCATAACATAACTGTTGTGGGTAGACTTAAGATTAACAATACACCCGCAAGGAATATAATAAATCAGTTGTTGTCTCGGTCTTGCGCTGTTTCATTGATACTACATGGTGGCAGCGGTGTAGTTTTGTAATAAATATAAATTGTACAAAAAACGAATCGGCTTCTTATAAAAAAGCGTTGTGCGTTGTGTGATAAGTAATTAGTAGCGGCAGTGCGTTAGTGGGTCTTATATATACAATGGAACACGCGAGACCTCCACCCGAATTCAATATGGCGGGCGGACCCGTTACCCGGGCCGAATCATGGAAGCGGTGGAAGCAACAATTCATATTGTTTATAAAGGCGTCTGGGGTGAGCAGTGAAGCTGGCGGGGTGCAGGCTAGCTTACTCGTCAACCTTATCGGACCCGAGGGATTCGACGTATTCCAAACGTTTACATTCGATAGCGAGGCAGACAAGGATGACGTAAAGGCCATAATAAAAAAGTTCGATGAGTATTTCGGAGCAAAAGTCAACATAACCTTGTTAAGGTACAGATTTTTTACTCGGAATCAAGAAGACGGAGAATCGATTCAGTCTTATGTTACGGCTTTGCGTCTCCTCAGCAAAAACTGCGAATTCAGTGGTTTGCAGGAAGAATTACTTAAAGATCGTATCGTGTGTGGAATAAGCAATCCCGTTGTGCGAGACAGGTTACTTAGGTGCGACGACCTGAACCTGGACAAGGCTGTCAAGCTGTGCCAAGCTGAGGAGGTGTCACAGGAGAGCGGTAGACAGCTAGGTAGTAGTGCAGGCGAGTGTTCCAGTGCGATGCAGGTGCATGGCGTGGAGAAACGCGCGAGCGGCGGAGGCGCGCGGCCCCGTCAAGGCTTAGCGCCGAACGCTTGGCGCTGGCGCGGCGACGGCGGCGGCGGCGGTGCGTGGGCACCGTCTCGCGAGGGCGGCGGAGGCGGCGGCGGCGGCGCGCGGGCGCCGTCTCGCGAGTGCGCCGGCTGCGGCGGCACACGCTGTGCGACCCGGGAGTGCCCTGCGCAGTATGCTACTTGTTTCACGTGCGGCAATCGGGGCCACTTCTCCAGAATGTGTAAGTCTCGTTTTATTCAAACTAACAATGGAGTCAAAAAAGTGTATGAAATTGAACAAGCAGACTCGTACAGTAGTGGATCGGGAGAAGAAGAACAGTATTATATGGACATGGTTCGTAGTGATCAGGGTAAAGAGCAATGGTCTGAGACCCTGTTGTGTGAAAATGGTGCGGAGCGATTTAATCTTGACAGTGGCGCAGACATTAACATTATCTCTTTGGAACGATTTTTGTCACTAGGTTATAAGGTCCAAATGTTACAATCGGCCAAAATTAAACTGGAATCTTAAACAGGCGATGTGATACCCATTAAAGGGGTCTGTAATTTAAATTGGTGGTACATGAATAAGCAATACTGTTTACATTTTGCGGTCGCTAACATCGGGTGTCAGAGTGTGCTGGGACGGCAATCATGTGAAGAGATAGGTTTAATAAAAAGAGTGAATGCCGTCAATTTAACTAAATACTCGGATCTGTTGTATGACGTGACGGCTCCAGTGCTGCTGTCCGTCGACGCGTCTCGCGACGCATTGGGCGCCGTGCTCATGCAGGGCGGGCGGCCCGTAGAGTTCGCCTCGCGCACGCTCACGGACACGCAGCGACGGTACGCGCAGGTCGAGAAAGAGTTATTAGCCATCGTGTTTGCTTGTGAACGATTCCACAAGTATATAATTGGCAAAGAGAAGGTTCATGTGGAATCGGAAAACAAACTCTTAGAGAGCATTTTCAAAAAACCCCTAATGTATGTCCCGGCACGCCTGCTGCGCTTGATGTTGTGTCTACAACATTATGACTTGGTGGTCACTTATAAACCAGGAAAGTTTATGTATATAGCGGACACATTGTCTCGGGCGCCGTTACCAGACCTATACCGTGAGGAGGTTCATAAAAATAACTCTTATCAAATACAAATGATAGTTAAAAACATTCCAATCTCAAACGCAAAATTAACACTCGTTAAGAAGGAGACTCGGCGAGATCCGGAGTGCATAAAACTATCAGAGTACATAAATGTAGGTTGGCCGGATCATAAGTCAAAAGTAGTGGCCGACTTGAAAATGTTTTGGTCTAACAGAAAGGAATTATTTGAAGTAGACGGAGTTATTTTTAAAAATATGTCGGTTTTAATACCGCGTGCCTTACGATCAATGATGTTAAATATAATACATGAGGGTCATGTGGGCATAGATCGTAATGTACTGGCCCAGCATGTCGCGGGACATCGAGGCCATGGTGGGACGTTGTGCCACCTGCCAAGAGTGCTCAAACGCCCCATCCAAAGAACCGCTTTACGCTAGTGCTAGTGCTACGGTTAATGGTAAAGCTGGTAAGGCTCCCCGCTCATACATTGTACAAAATCCAGTGGGAGGTAAATTTAGACGAAATCGTCGTCACTCAATTAAATGTACTATGAACGACGAGCCGGCATCTTCGAATTCGAACCCGCATCAGCCGTCAGCTGACTGTGCGGAAGAATTCAAGGGCGCCTGCGAACATGTGGGTCACGAGGAAGCAGGCGAAAATGCACCTTCTGTTGTCGCAAATAAGGTAGATATTCGAACAATGCCAACTTTCGAGGGACCCATGACTCGAGTAAGAAGGCAAAATTACTTGCAAAAAGTTTAAATCGAGAAACAAATTAGTTAAATGCATATTGTTTTCTTTTAAAGAAATTTCGTAAGCAAGATCTATCTCCATGATGATGTTTGCGTATCTCATTCAAATACCTACTTAGTTGAGGTGGATAGGATCGTAATTACTAATCTTAATGCCTACAGATAAGGTTCAAAATTCAAAAACCTGATGATTATCTCCACTTATAATAAATCTCTAAATTAAAAAAAGAATCAGCCAGTTTGAAACTAAGCTTTGCGCGGTTCGAATGTTCTCAGCATCCCATGAACGGAAAAATATGAAACATTTTATATAGGTACATTATTATTCTAGCTGCAACTTAGGATAGTTTTTATCCGACTGCGACAGTTAATTAATTTTCCGAAATATACGACTTCATTTAATTTTTCATTTATTTTTATTGAAATCAAACGCTGCTCCAACTGTCAGCTATAAGAACCGTCAAATTTTCGTCAAAATGGCGGCGGAATTGCTTTGCCTTTCACTTATTAATAATTTAAATCCCGTCTACGATAGCCCTTTACGAGACAAATGCTAAAATATAAACCATAAAAAAATATTCGATTCTGATATGAGAACTTATATGCGCAAATGTCGTTTTATGTCGTAATTTCAATAAATGAAATCAACAAATTTGAACAATATAATTAACACGAATTTGTTTTTTTTGAATGACAATGGCACGCGCTCGGCGCATTCAGCCAAAGTACCTGCGGCGCTACCACGAAAACCGATACTCAATGTTCATATATTTGCATCCCTGTCACTCGAGTATGGTTAGTGCGATAGAGATAGAGATACCCGAATATTTTCGAATTCCGAAGTTCGTGGTTATAGCTCAGGAATCGAAAATATGGTAAATAATCATAACGTATTTTCTCGAAAAATAATTTAAAATAAATATAGTCAAATGGAGAAAAAAACAAAGCAAGAGGTTATATAGGTAATGATCTAATGATTAAGTTATAAGAGTCCAAAGTTTTAAGAGGGGGTATGTTCGGTCCCTTTTCCGCAAAACGCACCTTCATATGAAACGATTGTTTTTTACTATGACGCTCGAGTATATTGACGTCACAGTCCCTCATCGTTTTCTCACTCTAACAAGCGACATTAAAACGGATGTAGCTTCATAATTTTTTGAGATATTTGAATGGGAGTTTCATTATCTTCTATCTATTTATACATAATAAATGCCTATGTCCTGACTGACTTATTCACTCACTCACTCACTCACTCACTCATCAACGCACAGCCGAAACTACTAATCTTAGAGAGTTGATTTTTGCAAAGTATGTTGCTTTTATAACGTGGGCTAGGGATAAAAAGGGATTTTTGAAAATTCTACCCCTAAGGGGGTAAAATGGGGGTGCAAAGTTTGTATGGGAGAACCTTTTTTTTTTGAGCTATAGACTTAAACTTTGTAGAAAAATTAGTTATTAGAATACAAATGAAACACTTTCAGCGTTTTGGAAAATTCCACCCCTACGGGGGTAAAATAGGTGCAAGGTTTGTATGGGGGAAACATTTTTTTTTAAATAGAGACTTAAAACTTTGTAGAAAGATCAGTCATTAGAATACAAATAAAGAACTATCAGGGTTTTGCGCACGACCACAAACAGCATCCTGAACGTGTTTGCTGACAGGTGGAACACACCCGTGATGAAGAGGTGGTTGGCCCTTCACGGTCCTAGTTATTAGTAGTTTAGTTAATTCTTTTAGTTATGTTTATTATTTTAAAATTCAAAATTTCCTTTGTTATCATTTTTGCTTTTATGTATATACCCACCTATGTGTAATACCTATGGATGAATGTCTGAAATAAATTGCTATTTATTTATTATTTATTATTATTTAGAAAATTCTACCCCTAAAGGGGTAAAATAGAGTGCAAAGTTTGTATGGGAAAAACTACTTTTTTTTAAATAGAGACTTAAAACTTTGTAGAGAAATTATTCATTAGAATACAAATAAAGTACCTAGATTCAGTGTTTTAAAAAAATCTACCCCTAAGGGGGTAAAATAGGGGTGCAAATTTTGTATGGGGGAAACAATATTTTTTTTAAATAGAGACTTAAAACTTTGTAGAAAGATTAGTCATCAGAATACAAATTAAGTACTTTCAGCGTTTTAGAAAATTCTACCCCTAAAAATAGGGGGCTAAAATAGGGGTGCAAAGTTTGTATGTGGGAAACTATTTTTTTTAGCTAGAGTCCTAAAACTTTGTAGAAAGATTATTTAAATACAAAGAAAGTACTTTCAGCGTTTTGGAAAATTTCACCTCTAAGGGGGTAAAATAGGGTGCAAAGTTTGTATGGGAAAAACATGTTTTTTTTTAATAGAGACTTAAAATTTTGACGAAAAATTACTTATTAGAACATGAAAAATACTACATTCGGCGTTTTACAAAAATCATTCCCTAAGGGGGTTAAAAAAGGGTGCAAGGTTTGTATGGGGAATACTTTTTCTGAGCTAGACACTTAAAACTTTGTAGAAATATTACTTATAAAAATACAAAAAAAAAGACTTTCAGCGTTTTGAAAAAATCTATCCCTAAGGGGGATAAAAAGGGGTGCAAAGTTTTTATCAGGGAAAGTTTATGTTTTTGAGTTAGAGACTTGAAACTTTGTAGAAAGATTTCGTATTAAAATACAAAAAAAGAACACAAATCGATTTAGAAAATTCCACCCCTAATAGGGTTAAAAAGGAGAGCAAGCTTTGCATGGGCAACACTTTTTTTTGAGTTAGACTTAAAACTTTGCAAAAAGATTACTTATTAGAATACTAAAAAAGAACTTTCAGCGTTTTAGAAAACTCCATCCCGAAGGGGATCCTTAAGATCCTTAAGAAGGGTAGCCAGTGTTGTGTGGGAAAAACTTTTTTTTTTTACTAGACTTAAAACTATTCAAAATGTTACTTATTAAAATTAATAATAAAGTACTTTCAGAGTTTTAGAAAATTCCACCCCTAAGGGGGTTAAGAAAGCTTTGTATGGGCAACACTTTTTTTGAGCTAGAGACTTAAAAGTTTACGAAAAAAGTTCTTTCAGCGATTAGAAAAATTCAACCTCTAAGGGGGTTTAAAAGGGGGTTCTAATTTTAAATGGCGAGCAATAAAATTTTAAAGTGTGAGTAAGAGATTTTTAACTTCGGTCTTATTCTGTACGTTAAAAGACTACAAAACTGATTTCAGAGTTTTTCCAAATTCATCCCCTAAGAGTGTTAAAATTGGTTCAAAGTTTGAGTATTTCAAGGCATTTTTAAAGTATGAGATTTTTAACTTTGGTTTTAGACTGTTTGTTCACAAACTAGAAAATGAACATCAACTTTTTTTTAATTATCCCCTAAAAGAGGGTTCAAATTTTGTATTGAGAGAAATCATTTTCTAAGACGATAAAAAGTTCTACGCGGACGAAGTCGCGGGCAACAGCTAGTTGTTAAATAAAGTTATTAATTATTATGCATTTTACTAATTGCACTTATCGGTGTTTTCTGATACAGATATGTTTAGATATAAGTATTAGATGTAGTCTAGTTAAGTATAAGCTATTCATAATGTAAGTTAGAATACTGGGTACTTACCTACTCACATCAATTAACTAGGTAACTACCTAAGTACGTTTATTTTGTCTGATTAACAATGTTAAAATAAAGTGTTATTTTTTATATAAAGGGGAATATGGGCATGTAATATAGGTAAGCAACTATAGTAAGTACCTACCTTGGTCAGATACGTTACGAACGAGCGTATCGCAAACCAATTGTAAACTGGTAAGTAGTTTACTATAAATTAAATTTAGGTTTAATCTTACGAAATCCTTTTGGGGGAGATGTTGTGGGTAGACTTAAGATTAACAATACACCCGCAAGGAATATAATAAATCAGTTGTTGTCTCGGTCTTGCGCTGTTTCATTGATACTACAATAACCTGTTTAAAATTTCAATATACTTAAAGCTAATAAATAGTAGGTGAAATTCTGCAGCCCTCAACTAAATATCGATTGAATTGGTGACTTATTTTAGAAAGAAAGAAAACATTTATTCAAGGACAAAACAATGGGTGTAAAAAACAAAACACAGAACGTAAAAATAGCAGGGTCCACGAAAAGGCCCCGACTCAGCATGGTGCTAACCTAGAAGGCCAGCGCTGGTCTTCCGTCGGAACCTTTACATGAGTTACCTCCTGGAAGGCAACACAAAACAAATACCTACGCTAAACATAATATATCTTAAAACTATTCCAAATCCGTCGCGTCGCCAGAGTTTTATACGATAACCATTGCGAATTGTGACTACATAGGTGTAAAATACCTTTCAACTGCTTATGCTGCCTACTTGCATTGGTAGGCGTGTATAGTCAGCATCAAAAGTACGTACCTACGCAAACGAAGACGTCAAAAGTCTTTATTAAAAGGGAATAAGAACTTTTGACGTCTTCGATTGCGTAGTTACTTTTGATGCTGACTGTATACTATGGCGGAAGTAAATAAACACTATCGTAAAAAAAAATTACAATGCACTTGCTCTGAAAGAGCCCTTTTGTATGGCTCAACATAAACACGGAAAGTCGTCTATGGCCGCACGACGGTGGCCGGGTGGAGCCAGCCCGTGCAGGAATGGATTTCAGGCCAATAAACACACGTGCGAGAATGAGATTTCATGACTATTAAAATTTCACCTTTTATGCATATTTTTTTTATTTCCTCGCATGATGCATTGTATAATGTTGTATGATACACGTGCGGATAGGTAACTCCCAACTCGTGTCGATCAAAAACACTCCCTGACGGTCGTGTTTTTGGTCATCGCCACTCGATGGGAATTACCTACTTTCCGCACTTGTATCATAAACTAGCTGTTGCCCGTGACTTCATCCGCGTAGAACTTTTTATCGTCTTAGAAAATGATTTCTCTCAATACAAAATTTGAACCCTCTTTTAGGGGATAATTAAAAAAAAAGTTGATGTTCATTTTCTAGTTTGTGAACAAACAGTCTAAAACCAAAGTTAAAAATCTCATACTTTAAAAATGCCTTGAAATACTCAAACTTTGAACCAATTTTAACACTCTTAGGGGATGAATTTGGAAAAACTCTGAAATCAGTTTTGTAGTCTTTTAACGTACAGAATAAGACCGAAGTTAAAAATCTCTTACTCACACTTTAAGATTTTATTGCTCGCCATTTAAAATTTGAACCCCCTTTTAAACCCCCTTAGAGGTTGAATTTTTCTAATCGCTGAAAGAACTTTTTTCGTAAACTTTTAAGTCTCTAGCTCAAAAAAAGTGTTGCCCATACAAAGCTTTCTTAACCCCCTTAGGGGTGGAATTTTCTAAAACTCTGAAAGTACTTTATTATTAATTTTAATAAGTAACATTTTGAATAGTTTTAAGTCTAGTAAAAAAAAAAGTTTTTCCCATACAACACTGGCTACCCTTCTTAAGGATCTTAAGGATCCCCTTAGGGATGGAGTTTTCTAAAACGCTGAAAGTTCTTTTTTAGTATTCTAATAAGTAATCTTTTTGCAAAGTTTTAGGTCTAACTCAAAAAAAAGTGTTGCCCATGCAAAGCTTGCTTTCCTTTTTAACCCTATTAGGGGTGGAATTTTCTAAAACGATTTGTGTTCTTTTTTTGTATTTTAATAAGTAATCTTTCTACAAAGTTTCAAGTCTCTAACTCAAAAACATAAACTTTCCCTGATAAAAACTTTGCACCCCTTTTTATCCCCCTTAGGGATAGATTTTTTCAAAACGCTGAAAGTCTTTTTTTTGTATTTTTATAAGTAATCTTTCTACAAAGTTTTAAGTGTCTAGCTCAGAAAAAGTGTTCCCCATACAAACCTTGCACCTTTTTTTAACCCCCTTAGGGAATGATTTTTGTAAAACGCCGAATGTAGTATTTTTCATGTTCTAATAAGTAATTTTTCGTCAAAATTTTAAGTCTCTATTAAAAAAAAAAATGTTTTTCCCATACAAACTTTGCACCTTATTTTACCCCCTTAGGGGTGAAATTTTCCAAAACGCTGAAAGTACGTACTTTCTTTGTATTTAAATAATCTTTCTACAAAGATTTAGGACTCTAGCTAAAAAAAATAGTTTCCCACATACAAATTTTGCACCCCTATTTTAGCCCCCTATTTTTAGGGGTAGAATTTTCTAAAACGCTGAAAGTACTTAATTTGTATTCTGATGACTAATCTTTCTACAAAGTTTTAAGTCTCTATTTAAAAAAAATATTGTTTCCCCCATACAAAATTTGCACCCCTATTTTACCCCCTTAAGGGTAGATTTTTTTAAAACACTGAATCTAGGTACTTTATTTGTATTCTAATGAATAATTTCTCTACAAAGTTTTAAGTCTCTATTTAAAAAAAAGTAGTTTTTCCCATACAAACTTTGCACTCTATTTTACCCCTTTAGGGGTAGAATTTTCTAAAACCCTGAAAGTTCTTTATTTGTATTCTAATGACTGATCTTTCTACAAAGTTTTAAGTCTCTATTTAAAAAAAAAATGTTTCCGCCATACAAACCTTGCACCCCTATTTTACCCCCGTAGGGGTGGAATTTTCCAAAACGCTGAAAGTGTTTCATTTGTATTCTAATAACTAATTTTTCTACAAAGTTTAAGTCTATAGCTCAAAAAAAAAAGGTTCTCCCATACAAACTTTGCACCCCCATTTTACCCCCTTAGGGGTAGAATTTTCAAAAATCCCTTTTTATCCCTAGCCCACGTTATAAAAGCAACATACTGTGCAAAAATCAACTCTCTAAGATTAGTAGTTTCGGCTGTGCGTTGATGAGTGATTGAGTGAATAAGTCAGTCAGGACATAGGCATTTATTATGTATAAATAGATAGAAGATAATGAAACTCCCATTCAAATATCTCAAAAAATTATAAAGCTACATCCGTTTTAATGTCGCTTGTTAGAGTGAGAAAACGATGAGGGACTGTGACGTCAATATACTCGAGCGTCATAGTAAAAAACAATCGTTTCATATGAAGGTGCGTTTTGCGGAAAAGGGACAGAACATACCCCCTCTTAAAACTTTGGACTCTTATAACTTAATCATTACCTATATAACCTCTTGCTTTGTTTTTTTCTCCATTTGACTATATTTATTTTAAATTCTTTTTCGAGAAAATACATTATGATTATTTACCATATTTTCGATTCCTGAGCTATAACCACGAACTTCGGAATTCGAAAATATTCGGGTATCTCTATCTCTATCGCACTAACCATACTCGAGTGACAGGGATGCAAATATATGAACATTGAGTATCGGTTTTCGTGGTAGCGCCGCAGGTACTTTGGCTGAATGCGCCGAGCGCGTGCCATTGTCATTCAAAAAAAACAAATTCGTGTTAATTATATTGTTCAAATTTGTTGATTTCATTTATTGAAATTACGACATAAAACGACATTTGCGCATATAAGTTCTCATATCAGAATCGAATATTTTTTTATGGTTTATATTTTAGCATTTGTCTCGTAAAGGTCTATCGTAGACGGGATTTAAATTATTAATAAGTGAAAGGCAAAGCAATTCCGCCATTTTGACGAAAATTTGACGGCTCTTATAGCTGACAGTTGGAGCAGCGTTTGATTTCAATAAAAATAAATGAAAAATTAAATGAAGTCGTATATTTCGAAAAATTAATTAACTGTCGCAGTCGGATAAAATCTATCCTAAGTTGCAGCTAGAATAATAATGTACCTATATAAAATGTTTCATATTTTTCCGTTCATGGGATGCTGAGAACATTCGAACCGCGCAAAGCGTAGTTTCAAACTGGCTGATTCTTTTTTTAATTTAGAGATTTATTATAAGTGGAGATAACTATTAAACGACGAATAAATGCAAAAAAAATATTTCCCTCAGCGAAACTTCGTTACAACAGTTTTAGAAATGTTTACAAAGATGTACGTTATTTAATTAGGTACCCGCTTCGAATTGTACAAACATTTTTGTACTAGTGGGTGGAATAATGTAATAAGATCGCTGAAATGTGAATATACTTAATATACAATTTAGTACCTAACAGGGCAAAGAAAACAGGTCAATGCGGTCCAATATAAATATCGGTAACGGCACCCTATTGTTACAGCATTAGGATGGCCGCGTACCTTCCTGCGTATTACCGAGTCGAACACGCGCATTATATTTATTTACAATACTAGCTGTTGCCCGCGACTTCGTCCGCGTAGAACTTATACTTAGAAAATATAATGCAAACAAACTTCTTAAGGGATGATTTCCGAGGCAAATACTATTCTATATCCTTCGAAGGGTCTCAAATTATCTCTATACCAAATTTCATCTAGGTACATGGATTTCATCCAAACTTTCACCCCCTATTTCATACCCTTAGGGAATGATTTTGGTGATAAAAACTATCTAATATCACTCTTCGGGACTCAAACAACCTTTATACCAAATTTCATCTAAACGGGACTCATCCAAATTTTCACCCCCATTTCACCCCCTTAGGGAGTGATTTCCGGAATTAAAACTATCCTATGTCCTTTCTTAGGACTCAAGCTATCTCTATACCAAATTGTATTAAAATGGGTTCCATCCGAATTTTCACCCCTAATTTCACCCCCTTAGGGGATGATTTCTGGGGTAAAAACTATCCCATGTCCTTTCCCAGGACTAAACCTATATCTACACCAAATTTCATCAAAATAGATTACATCCAAATTTTCACCCCCCCCCCCCCCCCCCCCCCCCCAGATATAAAAACTACCCTTCCCCGGAGCTCAAACTATCTGTATACCAAATTTCATCTAAATCGGTTCAGCGGTTTAGGCGTGAAGAGGTAACAGACAGACAGACACACTTTCGCATTTATAATATTAATATGGAAGTATGGATTATTAGTATGGATAGTATGGGTTCTTTCCGTTTGTCTTCCAAATAGAGGTGTAGCTCACTTCAAAAGAAAGAAGAAACGAAAAACTCATTCAAATATCTCAAAAAATTACGAAGCTACAACCGTTTTAATGTCGCTTGTTAGAGTGAGAAAACGATCAGGGACCGTGACGTCACGATCCTCAAGCGTCATAGTAAAAAACAATCGTTTCATTATAAAGGTGCGTTTTGCGGAAAAGAGACGCAACAAACCCCCTCTTCAAACTTTATACACTTATAACTTAGTGATTACCTATACGAGTATAGCCTCTTGCGTTGTTTTTTTTTCGAGATAATACAACATTATGATTATTTTATTTAGTGTCTACATCCCTATTTTCGATAAGATAAGATAAAATAAGATTTCTTTATTGTCAGAACTGTGTACATTTAGTTGTTTTGGGTAAAATAAAGTCCAACAGCTTGCCCATTTCGGACGTACAATATTAATCTTAAAGCTAGTCAAATATACTAAAACAATAACAACAATAGTATTTCCAAATAATTTTAACCATATTCACACATAAAATATTAATTTAGATCTATCCGACATCCGTATTTTCTTTTAAACCACGAACTTCGGAATTCGAAAATATTCGGGTATCTCTATCTCTATCGCACTAACAAATGACAGGAATGCAGATATACGAACTTCGAGTTTCAGTTTTCGTGGTTTGGCTGAATACGCAAAGAGCGCGCGCGCGTGCCATTAAAAAAAAAACAAGTTTATATTGTTCGAATTTGTTGTTACATTTGTAGAAATTACGCCTTAATTCGACATTTGCGCATATAAGTTCGCATATCAAAATCGATTAATTTTATATTTGCTTTTGGTACCTATGTGTCTCGTCAATGTATATCGTAGACGGGATTAAAATTATTAATAGGCGAAAGAAAGGCAAAGAAATTCCGCCATTTTGTCCGTAGTATTTCTTATTAGCCTGTGATTTTGACGTTTCTTTTAGCTGACAGATGTGGCGGCGATATACTTTAAGAATAATAAATGAAGAATTAAATGAAGTCGTATATTACGGAAAATAAATTAATTGTCGCAGTCGGATAAAAACTATCCTAAGATGCAGCTGGAATAATAATGTACCTATATAAAATGTTTCATATTTTTCCGTTTATGGGATGCAGCCCAGCTAGCACACTAATCGGACATATATTTATGTTCGGACGTATAACTTTACGATTGTGCCCATTTTTACGTTACTTAGCTAACATGGTAATCACGCAGCATATATTTATGCCATATCGTAAAATATACGTAGCAAAATTATTACATTCATTTCATTCGTTCAATAGTAGTCTATGGTTAGAAGCCTATTATAATACTACCTAATTAAAGAGTAATGATAAGCACTGCACAGTTTACTAAACAGTTGTTCTCCTGTATTAAGTTGTGTTATAATAGTTTTTTGTTTTTATTTACGTTACTCCCACCCCACAAAAAGTTTTACGTAGTGGTTTTAAGTAATTTAGCGAGTACCAAAACACATGCTAGTTTATAATAGAATCAATAATATTTGTAAATTTGTGTAATATACTTTATTACAACACAAGCAAAAATCATAATAAACAAAATAATAATAAACTGAAACCGTATGTGTTGTGACAGAAATCGGAGAAATACTACGAAAATTATATTGTTTTCATAGTGTTAAACTTTATCCGGGGTCTCGAGTGACCTACATAAAATTTCGTCCGTCAACGGCTCATATCGTCAAGTTTTATGTGCCAAAATCAAGAGCATGTTAGCATTTGACGTAAGGCAAATAGTTTTATGTGCAAGACATATAAATGGTCACATTTTACGTAAATGATGGTATAGCATGTTAGCTCATGACGGTAAAATTTTATACGTCGGTTGTGGACATAAAACATGTGCATAAAAGTCGTCATTTTGCTAGTGTGCTAGCCGGGCTGAGAACATTCGTACCACAGAAAGCTTAGTTTCAAATTGATTCTTTTTTAATTTAGAGATTTATTATAAGTGGAGATTACCAATCAAATACAGAAGTGTTTCATGTTTATCTTAAAGTTCAAGGTTAACGTTATATCTAACAACTTTTAATTGTTATTTACACAGTTTGCTTAACTTATTGGAGTGTGTGGCACGCATGTGGGATGGTTCGATGATTATCTTATCAACAATTTATTGACTTCAATACGCGCTCGGTAGCTCAATTACACGGCACGTTGGCGAGGGAGCTACTCTTATGTCCGATTTTTACGTTTATTTAGTATGCATAACAGATATGGATGAAGGATGGACGGACATTGATATCCTTATCATATGCTTTTAGTGCCAGTATAACTACGTTACAAATTGGTGGCATGTGAACGCGCTAGTAACCAAAGAGTACTATGAATATATAGAGATAGAGACGTCAGTCAAGGTTTTGCATGCCGCGCGTCATCTAGTTTTTAACCGACTTCAACAGCCCAAGAGTTAGCTCTAGTAAGTTCATATGTGTGCGTCGAGTGTACGCATGTGTGTGTTAACTGAAATACTCACACACACATATACACTTTACCTGTACATGCATACATATTGATATATAATAATGCCAATTCCTGCTTAACGCATAAATTTAAAATAATAAAGGCAATTTCTGAGTTGTAATATATTTTATTCGAGGAATCACAGTCAATTACGAACATGAAACAGTTATTCAAGCAGTAGGTTACATCAGGCAGGTTTGGTATCCTATTACGAGTTTGGTATAATATTACTGACTTACAATCGTCAATAACCAAATGAGACAAACACATGAGAAAACAGCAGGTCGAAGCGATCAGCGCACTCGTAGCACACGATAATAAACGATAGATAATAATTAAAGACAATTATGAAACCATTTTCAAAGTAACGGTGACAGCCTGACAATGACGTGAATGACGGAAGTTTGGGCATAGACTACCTATATTGAATAAAGTTTGGATGGTTAACGTTCCATTTCACGTAAAATGCTCGAACCGTAAATTCAATGTTCTGTTTTAATTATAAAGTATATATAAATAGTAAGTTTTTTGAGCCGAAGCAATTATATAACGAATATACTAACGTGGAAATGTAGTCTCAGTAACAATCAAACTACGTAAAATGGAATTTGCCTTAATGCCATACTTAGGCAGGCCTGTTTTCGCTTCCGCTTTGGATTGCCACCTGCAGACGTAGAAACAGAACTACGATAAGCCTCCTCAAATACGCCGCTATTTTGACGTATAAACGTCAAAATAGGCTTTATAAGGCACTGCAAACACCGTGCTAGTAACTAAGTAAGTGCGAGATTTACTTAATCTCCACTTATAATAAATCTCTAAATTAAAAAAAGAATCAGCGAGTTTGAAACTAAGCTTTCTGTTGTTAAGAATGTTCTCAGCATCCCATGAACGGAAAAATATGAAACATTTTATATAGGTAAATAGTCAAGTGTTCTAGCAGAAGTGTGCGGGGGAGCGATGTCGTGGTGCCAGAGCAGTTGCTGGGTTCCTGACTTCAGCTGCCTGTCGCACCAACCTGACAATACTCTTGGGGCACAAAATGTCACATACCATTCTGAATTAACTGTCCTTTGATCTTCTAGCACTATCGTAGCAATATGTCCCGTCTTGCAGAAAAATGAGGCATCCATTTATTTCTGTGTAATTCGTGCTCGGCGACATTTTGTTGGAGCCGGCTCATCTTCAAAGCACCATACTGTGGACTGTCGCTTTGTTTCAGAGTCGTAGTTATGTAGCCATGTTTCGTCACCTGTCAGTATATTATAAACGTTTTTTTCTCGCCAGCGTCGAATTTATTGATCATAAATTTGCACCAATCCACTCGACAGTCTTTCTGCAAATAGGTGAGTTTGTGCGGCACCCATCTTGAACAACGCTTATGAAGGATCATGAATGATAGTTTGCAATGCTGCTGATCCAATGCCCAGTTCTCGAGCTCTACGTATGTAATTCGTCGGTTCGCACGAATATTTTTTACCACAGCTAGCACATTTTCTTGAGTGACTGCGGTTGGCGGCCGTCCTGTTTTCGCCTCATCTTCAAAGCTCTCCCCTCCTCTTTTAAATTCAGCAAACCAATTAAAAACAGTTGCACGTGAACACACAGACTCACCAAAAGTCGTGACTAAACGTTCAAAACACACTTGAGGTTTTAAACCTTTTTTAAACTCATAATAAATCATAACACGAAAGTCACGTCGAGTGAGCTCCATTGTTGCGGCAAATTCGCCCTAAATTCAACCAGAAAAAAAAAATTAAAAAAAAATTAAGTACTTTTCCGAGTGTTCCATTTTTGAATTTATAAGCAAATTCCTATTCCATAACTACAAAAAATAAGGCATACGACTGACTGTTGCAATAGGCTCTGTAGAATTGATGTTATCTTTAATTGAAAAAACCATGTTCTTCAAGTGATCGCTAACCGAAGGTGGTCGCGTAACCGGCGAAATGACCCTAAGCCTTTACAATGGTGTATAACTTGCCAGTATCAATCAAATGACCATGGAGTATCTAACTTCTTTTGGCATGACCCTGACTGTAAAGTTAAAGGACGATGTTCGATTTCAAGTAAAATTGATTTTCAGCTAGGCGTTTTTCAAAAAACTTAAAAGTAAGATTTATTAAAAAACTTAATCCGAATCGTAATAAATACTTTTGAATGGCAATTATTGACGTTTTATATTCGATCTTTAACGTGTACCTGCTTTGTTCAGGGTTCAGCGACCCGTACTGCATGCTGGGCATCCAGCCAGCCTCACTGCCGGCGTCCCCGCGCGCCTCCGAGGACGAGGGACGCAAGCACGGGTTCCGACTCAGCTTCAAGCGCCGCGACGGACGCCAGCAACGAGACAGCCTGGGCCGGCTTCCCGCGCGGTACATCAGGGCCACTGGCGTCAGGCCGCATACGCTGTCGCCGAAGTGGAATGAGAGCTTTAAATTGTGAGTGTGAGAACAGCACATTCATTTATCAAAGTAAAATTACCCGTTGTTTAAACCTAAAATACCACCCATTTTTGCAACTTTTTTCCGCTATAGACTTGCAATGTGGTTGAAAATGTCAACCACAACTGTCATTTTTCCATAGGTACTTAAAGTGACATTTAGATCTACCTGACGCGCGTACAATGCGTCACGTGACCGACCTGCTGGAAGGAACCATAGTCAAAGTCAGGAAAAAGGTAGTAGTAGGACATAAACACGCCTCATCGATGTAAATGACATGGGCGTCACTGTCCTGTCAGAATGTTTGTTGACGAAAAGTAAAATACTTAATAATATTAAATATCAGAATAACTTAGATTTCGATTGGACATGAATCGCCACAAACCGATCACGCTAGGCTAGATGATACAAAAAACAAATGGACGGAGATGTTATATTACAAATAATAAAGCAAAAATGAAAGGAAATAATAATTATGGTCAAGACTACATACAGCCTGTATGTTTATTATTACCTCAAATTTTAACCATACGTAGCTTTTAGTACTATGAACCGATATTGTAAGAAAATTGAATGAAAGCGTGATTAATTTTTGAAAATGTATCGAGCAGCAATGTAATGCTTACACTCATTTGACAAATGGAAGAAGCGCGTTACTTGTGACAGTTGTGACGTCACATCAGTAAGACAATGTAGTCATACATTGCGTGCTGAATTATTTTGTATGAAAAAAAAGTTAGTAGTTAAGAAAAAAAATCTTGCAATATCGGTTCATAGCCCTAACACCTACCTCTGGTTACAATTTGAGGTAATATTAAAAATACACGCTGTATACATACTGAGATTGGTCAATAGTGCATAATTTAATTTAATTTATTGTAACTAACACGTTATGGGTCCAGTAACCTGAAATAAATATATATTGAATTGAATTGAATAATATAAACTATTGAAATAATATTGGTTTACTCATGGTTTTACAAGTTAATATAATATTCATCCTGCCGCCGGTAGGTACTTCGATGTGTGACCCAGAACATAGAAGCTGGATTAGCTGGACCTAATACATCTGAATCATTAAGTTAAGAGCATTAAATCTGTTATCATTTTATCACATTTCTCAGCTTTTAGTTAGATGTTTAATTAGGAAACTTAAACCTGCTCAAACTCATTACGGCAACGTAGAAAAGTATCGATGTCCACTCTAATGGATATGCACGTCGCATGCATAGCTGGTCATTTGACATCCTTATGCAAGGAAAACGAGTCCAATACGTGTCCTATTTGACACGCCAAGCTTATATGTCAAGTCTATTAAAGATACAACGATCTGCAATATATTACCACTAAGCGTTACTAAAACGCGGAGCTCTTACCGCGAAATCCCGGGGTAGCTGTTGCGGCGTTTTAATTTTACATACCCTTTACACCGTAACTGCGATGCCCGCGGGGGCAATGTCAGGCTCCGCGAGTAAAGCTAGCGTTACATGTGAGGCGTGAAACAGAATTATTTCCTTTGAATAAATGATAAAATGTAATTCCCTCACATTTTTCTTATCTATGCTTTTTTCTATTACCTCTACTACTAAGCCAGGGAGACATTATTTAAAAATACTTATGTGCCATGTGCCGACTACGGTGTGGTTTGATGCATTGTACCTGAACAAGTGATGCGACACCAAATTAAATAAATCTTTATCGTCACCAATATATCATGTATTTCGGCAATCCGTAAAATTTTCTGTGATATGGATTGTGTCGTGATGTTTGTTATTAGTCGTTTATGAAAAAGCGCTCCTTTTTCTACCTCCATTATGGACAAAACACTAACTACGCAATGAAAAGGAGTGGGCCGGGCCTCCTTTGTGGGTTGAACGTACTATGACTGGCGGTGTATTCAAACCCGCAAAAGAGATTCTACATACATCTTGGTCAACGTAATGATAGTCGTTCTTAACGATAGCAGTTGATGAGTACTACACTCAGTAGCAGATCCAGCCGCAGTAACCCCCCCCCCCCCCCCCGCTCCGAATTATGAAAAAGATAATAACGTATCGAACCGCTTTAGGATGTATGCATGACGATGCGCGATTGTTTCGCAGTGAGATCGACGACATTTCGTCGGACGTCCTCCACCTGGACATCTGGGACCACGACGACGAGAGCTCAGTGCTGGACGCGGTGTCGCGGCTGAATGAGGTGCGGGGCGTGCGCGGGCTTGGCCGCTTCTTCAAGCAGGTCTGCCAGAGCGCGCGTCAGGGCAGCCAGGATGACTTCTTAGGTACGTATTTGTAAACTAAATTCCTATTATTTTGGGAAAAATAACGATTGTTTCGTAGTGACATCGATATTTCGTTCCTTCCTTCCTTCAGCTCGGTGCTGGCCGCGGTGTTGCGGCTGAATTACTTCTCAGGAAAGTATTTAGAGCTAAATCCTGATTATTTTATAGAATACGTATGCGTCTAGCTACGAAAGTTGACACATTTTGAACTATCCAGCTATAAAATCGTTCAAGGCAAATGCCAGCCTTTTCTAAATGAGTATTATTTTAAAAAGTGTGTCAGAAATCTATTGTTAACCCTTTAAGTATAACATTTCATGATATACAGGGTGTCTTCTCTTCTTCTTCAGCATATTGCAGAGTAGTAATTCACAGCAACAAATTAGCATAATCATTTCTTGAGAAAAAAACCCTTTTTTTCGATTTTTGTACAAATTCATTTAATGTAGCATTAACGGTTATTGTCTTATTGTGTAAGAGTCTTGAAACACATGGAATAAAAAATATGTATACTTTGTAAACCTTCTTGTAGTGTATAGGAACTTACAAAATGTAAAAACCGGCCAAGTGCGAGTCGGACTCACGCACGAAGGGTTCCGTACCATTATCTATAAAAAAAACTATTTTATTCTGTGTTTTTAATAATTGTTGTTATAGCGGCAACAGAAATACATCATCTGTGAAAATTTCAGCTGGAACTATCACGGTATCAGTGAGATACAGCCTGGTGACAGACAGACACACGGACGGACATCAGAGTCTTAGTAATAGGGTCCCGTTTTACTCTTTGAGTACGGAACCCTAATAAAAAGCTGTTATGACGTCACAGTTAAGAGCCGTTTACACTGGTTGAATCTGCAAAACTGATTAAATTAAACATTGAATATCTTGATAACAGTAAGAGTGATAATACTTTCTTGGAGAAATTAACTTTATTTGATCTAAACTATGCCCATAGTTTAGATCAAATTAAGGGAATGCCTTGCAATTTAAGGGAATTTCCCGGGAACACGTTGTATTAGGGTTTATAAAAAAAAAATTCAATTGTCTCTTGTTTGTGGGTACTTATAGGATTTTCCATAAAATAAGGCCTTTTGTTGTTTGGTGATATAATTATATACCTAAATAACACAAGAAATCCTCAAATTAGTTAAGGTGCAGTAACGCGCTTGAGACCAATAAGCGTATATAGTGTACGGCATCTGCTTGCCATCAGGTAGGCACTATACCTGTTGCCTCTATCGTGCTATAGGTACATAATATAAAATATACGTTTCTTTGTTGAGCGCCCAGTGGCCCCAGCGCACCTTTCGTACCGTATCATCGTTTATTTAGTAATCTCTGTGCAGCTTAGGTGTTCATTCATTTTATTCGCACGAAAACAGTTGTCATGTGGCGCTGTTTACATTATTCCCCCGTAATACACTCTCCACTTATAATAAATCTCTAAATTAAAAAAAGAATCAGCCAGTTTGAAACTAAGCTTTGTGTGGTACGAATGTTCTCAGCATCCCATGAACGGAAAAATATGAAACATTTTATATACACTTACATTATTATTCTAGCTGCAACTTAGGATAGTTTTTATCCGACTGCGACAATTAATTTATTTTCCGTAATATACGACTTCATTTAATTTTTCATTTACTTTTATTGAAATCAAACGCTGCTCCAACTGTCAGCTATAAGAAACGTCAAATTTTCTTCAAAATGGCGGAATTGCATTGCCTTTCACTTATTAATAACTTAAATCCAGTCTACGACAGACCTTTACGATACACATGCCAAAAGTTAAACCATAAAAAAATATTCGATTGTGATATGAGAACTTATATGCGCAAATGTCGCATTATGGTGTAATCTCTATAAATGTATCAACAAATTTGAACAATATAATTATATTGCTTTTTTTGAATGGCAAACACACGCGCTCTTTGCGCATTCTGCCAAAGTGCCTGCGGCGCTACCACGAAAACCGAAACTCGAAGTTCGTATAACTGCATCCCTGTCACTCGAGTATTGTTATTGTTAGTGCGATAGAGATAGACATACCCGAATATTTTCGAATTCCGAAGTTCGTGGTTATAGCTCAAGAATCGAAACTACACCCCGTAAGCCGCGTCAGCTGCGCCATGTTTTCGTGGTTTTTAAACGTCAAACATGTTTTGCCAATCAAAACAAAACCCTATTTGTTTGCCGAACCTGACTGAAACCATGTTAGATGTTTAAAAACATGGAAAACATTGGTGCAGCGGACCCGGCTGTAGGTAGACACTAAATAAAATAATCATAATGTATTTTCTCGAAAAAAGGATAATAGAGAAAAAATCAACGCAAGAGGTTATATGTATAGGTAATCACTAAGTTCCAAAGTTTTATGTTCTGTCCCTTTTCCACAAAACGCACCTTCATATGAAACGATTGTTTTTTACTATGACGCTCGAGGATCTTGACGTCACAGTCCCCGATCGTTTTCTCACTCTAACAAGCGACATTAAAATCGGTTTTGAGATATTTGAATGGGATTTTCGTCATTATCTATACCTACTCGTACATATAAATGCCTACTCGTATGTCCTGACTGACTCACCCACTCACTCATCAACGCACAGCCGAAACTACTGGGGCTAGAGAGTTGAAATTTACACCAGAACTACCTTTTACAACGTAGGCAACGGATAAGAAGGGATTTTTGGAAATTCTACCCCTAAAGGGGTCAAATAGGGGTGCAAAGTTTGTATGGGGGAAACTTTATTTTTTGAGCTAGAAACTTAAAATTTTGTATAAATATTACTTATTAGAATACAAATAAAGTACTTTCAACGTTTAGGAAAATTCTGCCCCTAAGAAACAAGGGGTGCAAATTTTGTATGAGGGAAACTTTATTATTTTAGCAAGAATTTCAATACATTGTAGAAAGCTTACTTATTAGAATACAAATAAAGTACTGTCAGCGTTTTGGAAAATTCAGCCTTTTAAGGGGTTAAAAAGGGTTGCAAAGTTTGTATGAGCGAAACATATTTTTGAGTTAGAAGCTTAAAAGTTTGTAGAAAGATTACTTATTACAATACAAATAAAAAAAACAGCGGATTGGAAAATTCCACCCCTAAGGGTATGTAAAGGGGTACAATGTTGGTAAAGGGGATTTTTTTGAGCTAGAATCTCAAACCTTTTTAAAAAGATTACATAATAAAATAAAATAAAATACTTTCAGCGTTTTAGAAAAATTCACCCCTTAAGGGGTTAAAAAGGGGTGCAAGGTTCGTATGGGAAACACTTTTTTTAGCTAGAGACTTGATAGTTTGTAGAAAAAATACTTACCTATTACAATAAAAAAACCGATTGTTTTATTTTTAATTTTTCCCTGAAAAGCGTTCAAAGTTTGTATGTAGAGCAAGAAAATTTTAAGTATGTTATTTGTAACTTCGATCTTAGCCTGTTTAGACTACAAAACTTATTTTAGCGTTCTTTTAAAATATATCCCCTAAATGGGATTATTAGGGTGTTCAAAGTTTGTATGGAGAGCAAGATATTTTTAACGTAAGGGATTTGTAACTTCGGTTTTAGACTGTTTGCTAAAATACTACGAAACTTATTTCAGCGTTTTTTTAATTCATCGCCTAAGAAGGTTAAAAGGGGGTTCGAACTTTGTATAGAGAGCAAGACATTTTTAAAGTAAGAAATTTGTAACTACGGTTTCAGACTGTTTTCTATGAGGGTTCAGAGAGGGTTCTTAGTTTGTATAGAGAGCAAGAGATGTGTAACTTCGGTTTTAGATTGTTTTCTAAAAACTAGGTACAAAATTAATTTTAATGTTTTTTTTTTAATTCATTCCGTTAACAAACATTTAGACGATAACATGTTATACGCGGACGAAGTCGCGGGCAAAAGCTAGTACACTATAATTTACATACTAAACATAATCTTCAGGATCTGAAACCTCCTCAAGTAGGCCCAAATTACGCGAATCAGATATTTACTGGTTGGATGAAGCAACATAATCCGTGTTTCCACATGTGTACCGCACGGCGCGGCTTATTCGGCTTGTGCAAGTAGGTACTTAATGTTGTTATAGTCCCTATATCAGATTTAACGTGTGTGTGAACAAGGCGTAATAGACACCTGCGCCAGTAATTTTCTGTTGCCGAGGTTTCGGCTCTCGGGCGGACATAGATGGATAAAATTTTGGCCCTCGCCATTTGACGTGACAAGGAATATGTTCATGTCTGAACAATTTAGTTATCGGCAAATGATTTTGACGCTCGTGTAACGTTTTTGAGTCCATTACAGACTATACGAGCAGTTTCAATAAGGGAGGAAACTTCTTTCATGGATGTGTAAGCCAATGCGGCAGCGGCGCACACACCACTGCAAGCCTGGCATTGTGTTCTGGATAATTCTAATTTCCATAAGCATGCGAAAAGTGGCTTGTCTATCCCTATCGTCCCGGAATCATTTAAACATAACAAAATATTTCAATGGAATGCAAGTCAAACTTTAAAGGAAAAGAGTTTCAGAGCATTGGTTTCGTTTCCTTTGACTTCAGAACAAATGGAAATTTTAAACGATTATCCGAACCGCTTGGTTCAAATTCCATTGTATAAATTTGTATGCGGTCCCAGGAGGCTTTAGCACAGCTAGAGTTTTTTATTAGGTGAATTGTAGAGAGCTCACTATCTTTACGACATGGCCCCTCAATTTGATTTACTGTTGTAACGATTCAACCTCATAAATTGGCTGTCTTTTTATGTTTTCCTATTCTAAACTTAATTAACCCCTATCTGAAAGCTGAAGCTCCTGAGAAGCTTCTAGTCGTCTGAAAATTGAATCCTACCTGAAGGAAAAGCTATTGAATAAAATTAAACAGATAGTAAGCGAGAAAATAAATCATTTATTTACCATAGAAATATCAAATTAATTTTGTTTGTTTTGAAGCTAAAGAACCTTTGATTAATTAATCTAGTAAAATCAAGACTCGGTTGTACTAGATATCCACTTTGTTCCTATAAATACTAACTCGTACCAAAGCGAATAGAAAAACCGAGTTAGTTCCGGCCGATCCTACTAGAAAGGTTGGGTTTTATTCTAGTCTAGGTAAATCTATCCTACAGCTACAGAATCTCTCGTTATTTATGTTAAAGTAATCGAGCTTGAGTACTTTAACAGACCAAATCATCTCCTAGGATATTGCCGGACGGAAAGAGATTCGGTCAAATAAAAAACCGTCCGACTCCAGGCCTACAATGCCGTAATCTAACCTAGAATTTATTATCTCTGGAACCTAACCTCGAAGACCTATTTAGACCTAAGCTATACGTGATTCGCGCTGGTGAAGTGGCTTGGCGTGTGATTTCGTCTAGTGGTTAGGCCCCGCGTTGTGCGAGTAGACCCAGCCCTTTTCGAGAAGTATGAAGTTTGTATTTCTATAAAGGGAAAAAGTTACACGTTAATTGAAGTTGTACATTAACCCCATTTTAGTAGAACCTATAACTTAAGTAAGACAATTATACCAGTTCCTTAGAATTAATTTACAATTCAGTAGTCTCATTAAGTGATGCACAATTATGGAGGCTAAAGTGGGCATAAATTCCTTATTATACTAAGTTGTGGGAAGTGATAAATTACGCTATGTGGTAGGTGACGCCCTTTAAACAGACTCGCAATACAATAGTGGTCAACTTGTGTTGGCCATGATGGGATCTCTATTGATGATGATGCGATGATATAATAATGAAAATAATCATGAAGTCAAGATATTGATGATGATGCGATGATATAATAACGAAAATAATCGTAAGTCAAGATATTGATGATGATGCGATGATATAATAATGAAAATAATCATAAGTCAAGATATTGATGATGATGTGATGATAGTCTATTGAAATAGAATATTAGTGCATGTTTTACTTATAGGTAGGTACATGAATGGCGTAATGTCTAGTGTAATATCGATTCTCCCTAACGATGAATCTTAGAGTTGTTAGCGAACTGTAGCGCTCGCCTCTCGCTCGCTCGCGGCTGCTCGTACTCGCTAGTAATCCCACCTCATCTGTTGATTCCGCCTACCCTATCGTTATTTCTACCAATTAGTACTGACTTTTCCTAAGCTATTTATAATACAATTCACCTCCAAAATATCTCAATGGATGTAACACAATGTCTTAGCAACCAATCTCACCCAATCAACTCAAAGGCACTTTATAGTCGGAACAATGTTAAATATACGACAATGCACAGTTGAACTGACGAATGATAATTAATTACCAACCCACTGCGATACTTTTGTTGAGATCCCGATAATAACGACCCCACCTAACAAGATACCTACTTAATTATTGCCGTTACTAAAGCGAAAGTGTTGGATTCCCTTGTAAAATCAACATAGCTAGCTTCACGGTAAGAAGCTTCGGTTAAAGCAAAACGACGGCTTGGCCAGCGAAACTCTTCAGTTTGCAAGACTGAAAGGTCTCACCAACCTTACCTTCGTTGACACATCCGTGACGGAGGCCTAAGCGCGATCATCATCTCTACTGACTAAGAAACCCCTTAACGGGCGAATTCTCGTATTGGTCAGGGTCGTCAATGTGCTCTTTGGATATGGTTGTCCACAACGCTAAGCTCTCGGCCACAGGTGTACATAACTAATTTACTACGCTAGATTCATTCATTCAAGGAATTCCACACAATATATCTATAAGTACATCTGATTACTTCATAAACCAACACAACCGTAACCCTTGTTAAGAGGGTTGTTAGAACTAAGACAGCAGCTCGACCAGTGAGGTCCCTCAATTTGCAAGATTGAAGACTCTCAGCCACTCACTCTGTCTACACATCTTTGACTGGCGCTCTAGTGCGGGCACATCTCTGCTGACTAAGAAGCCCCTTTCGGGAGAATTCTCGTGTGGCCAGGGTCCTCAATGTGCCCTGTGGATATGGTTGTCTCGACACCGAGCACACAGCCACGAGTGTATATAACTACTTTATTCAGTTGCGTTAATCTAGTAAAGTAACCACCCATCAGCACCTATACTAACCACCGGATATTAATATGAACTTGTGGTAATATTTGTCGCTTATCCGCATCTTAACAATCTATCCTCATAGTGTAACGCGTACCACGGACCGAGTCAATTGCTATAACTAGGTTGTCATATAATAATTGATCACTTTATCTCGTGGGCGCGCACGGAACCCAATCATATCGCAGTGACAAATCAACTAGTAATATATATGTAGAACAAAACAACATTCCTGTAATATCGTCAGTTATTTAACCAATGACCTAGATCCGTTCATAACCTATACATAAACCGCTCGTACTTTATCTAGCATATTCCCCAACTATATACAGTAGAACTAGATTACGACACACAAATACAATTATGATAACGTTGAAATGGTTAGATAATAGTCCCCAAAAACAAATTAATAAGTTTCAGAATCATTCAATACAGTGATTATAAAGGTCACTCACCAGATTTTAATCTCTTAATAGTACAGACACGTACCGGCCTGCCTCAGCGACCTGTAGGGTCCCTGGTTCAGCATGTCCTCTTCCCGCCTTGACGCCCGAGCAAAAGGTGACCCGCGCCTCCATAAATAAATTACAATATAATATTAGCACATATTTTAATAAAGATTTCCCTCATTTGTACCTACAATTAACCACTAGATACTGGTATACAATTAGGAATTATTTACCATTGTAACAGTAACAGGCCGCGTCGATTGCAATGACTAGACTATAATAAGTGTTCACTTTATTTCATGGGAGTATACGGAATCCTAATATGATGATGTCTTAAGTGCATTTATTAGGTGATAAACCTATTAGACCGCCACATATTCAAAATACACACGTGATCATATAAGATCATATCAGTTCACGAGCAGAAAGATATTGCCTAAATATTAATCACTCAATTCAAGACAATGTGCGCACAAGATAATTACTCCCTAAGAAATTCCAGAATTCACTATGATTAGTCACACTTTAAAATAAAATATTCAATCTCACCAGACGATCGCAAAGGCATTTGCGACCTTACCAAACTCTAATTCCTCTCAGCAACAGCCGTAATGCAGCCCAGCAGTGACCAGCCTTGCTCCGCCTCGAAGTAGTACGCGCCCAGAGGTCAGCCTAGCCTGGCCGCCTTTGCCTTCTGCAGCGTGATCTCGCTTCGACGTCCCATAAAAAAGTGAAACGCTCCTCGGCCCGCCGGGGTATTTATAGCCAATACTAACACGATCACGCCACTAATCCGACTCCTCATCTGAAAATATACCTTAACTAAAGGGTATAAGGCCCGTTTTCCAGGGAGCGTTCCTCGCCCCTCCGTGCCGATCGATGTCCACTTTTCTCGACTTCGCGGGTAGAATGTTCCTGCAGGCCGCGCGTCCGTCCACGCGTTTTCTTGCTGGCCAGCGATCCATTCTAAAAAATCTAACCTAACTATTCTAATTTATGAATCTATAAATCTAGATCTAGCACACATTAAATGATACACTAATCCAACAATACTGAATTAGTATGCTGAAGTATGTTTTAAACCAATTATTTTGGACGAAACGCGAGTTTTCTACACTTTTAATTGTAGTCTTGATTTTAGCCTAGAATAGCATCTAACGCAATTTATCTCTAACTTATTTACATACATAATTGACAGGATGATAACGAATGAAAGCTTCAATTCCTTCATATTTGGACCTGAAACCCACAACGCTAACATCTATCAATTTAAAAGAGTAATTCCGCCCTTAGATACTATTGAGTCTGAGAGCGAAGCTCTCGGATCGTCTCACTGTTCAAGCTTCTGAATTGGAAGACTTACCAAAGAATTTTCACTTAAGGGTAAACGGGTCTGGGAAATTATGCCACATCGTATAGACTTTTAGACTACGGTACATGCTAAACCATTCGTTGTTAATAAATCTATAATTACCTATTTGGCGGTATGACAACGTTACAGAGTAGCCAGATAACCGAGCGAAATCCTGTTAATGAATATGTTTCGTTACTAATTTTCCATTATCTACAGCTTATATGCACTTGAACTCGTTAAAGTTGGTTAGGAAAGTAGGTCAAACAACAGGTAGGTTAATCTGTTATGTGCAGTGTGTGCAATTAAATCGATAACTACCTAGGTCACTTTGAAAAAGTGAATACAAATAGGTATTGACACCGTTAATTGGGTGGAATCCAGTAAACAAGTTCAGTCATCTTGACAGTAGTCTTCTTTTTCAGAAACGCTGTTAGAATTTTGACTTGTAAAAGTGCCATAGCGGCTTAGTTACAATATACTCGTAATCTTTGTTTTTCGCTATCCGATTATGAGTAATTAAATAACATATTTTTTTGTACTCGACGATTAAAATATGTGTATTAAGATTTCATAGAGAATACTGCAACGTCACTCTTTTCATAGTTGTAGTCCATGTTACTGTCGAAACAATCGAAATAACTACTTTTCGATACGCTCCAGACAACTAAAATAAATTCGACCAATCACGTGGCTGCTTTACTGAACTGTAATGAATTGGACCAATAGAATCGCTTTGATGTCGTACGCTCGTTGATGTCTTTTAAGATATCAACAAGCGTACGAGCGATGAGCTGCACTTCGTTTCAACAGTATCGAGTTTGTTTAATTAGTTCAGTTGACTCGTAGAAAATTTATTTGAATGAACTCGTACAAAAAGTATTGTTCACAATAGTGTTATAATCAAGCTTTTTAATCTCGTACCTTACTTAGGCCACTCAGCAAGCTTAAAGAACACGGCAGTCAGCAAAAAACACGGTACTCGACTAAAAAGCTCTCTATTATAACACGATTGTGAAAAATACTATTTTGTTATTTAATCAATATTATAATTAGGTAGTAAAACCACCGTCAAAATGATGATGTAAGTATTTAGCTAAATTTAATTTAAAAAAAAACCGGTACGAGTATTCCCGGTTGTCCTCGACCGCTGTAAAGGGCTCGAAACGTCGGAATGCATTTATAATATAACATACATATGTGTATACACGCGTATATTTTCGCGTAGGTTAAAAACCGTAATTTCAGTTATTTTACAATATTTTTTAAGTAAGTATATCAAGCCTAGGCAAAAATTGTGCGCCACGAATTATTTTTAAATTCTAAAACTGAAAAAAAAGGCTATGACATAAGTAAATTGCAAGATATAATTTGCCTAAAGTCGTCCTCGCTAGCAAACTACAATTCGAAAGCCTTTCGAGTAAAAAATACTGTTAAAGTCCAAAACACTGCTTTAATGGCGTCACAGCAAAAACTGCTTTAGTAGAGTGCTCGACGCTGTATATGTAATATGGGTTAAATTCGAACTAAGAGGATTTTTCTTCATTCAAATTTAAGCCATGTCACTTTGACATCTTAGAGTGCCCATGCCATATACTAGGACAGCGTCGAGCACTCGGACGTTTAATATATATAATATATCTATACCTGTACCGTCCGGGCGTCAGATATTACCTGAGTCATCGAAGCGGACAAAATGGCTAAAAATATCGAACAGGCTTTTACACTCTGGGTTTTAAAAGCTTATTTTGATATTGTAGGTGACACGTTTGTTGTAGCTTGTAGCACACAAGATGGATGAAACAATTTACTTTCTTACTCGTGTTTCCGATGGATCTATTGCTATTATAAGTGAAGTCATGACGACAGCTGGCGTGAATGACACGAAACAAATGACTGAAACAAATGATATCCTTCCTATCATGTTGACGACCGGTTAGCCTAGTGAAGGCCCTGGGTTCAAATCCCGGTAAGGGATAATATTTATTTGATGAGCATGAATATTTGTTTCTGACTGTTGGATGTTTTCTATGTACCTACCTATTTAAGTATTTATATCTATTATACAGAGTGGGCCCTGTAACAGGAGCAAAACATTAAACGGTAGAATATTAAGCTTGTGAACAATTATATCCAAGTGGTATTACGCGAAAAAAAAAAATCTGTAAAATAACTTTACTTGTATTTTTTCACTCTTTTATTTTAAAAACAAAAAAAAAAAATTTAAATCACAAAACTACCTTTTGAACACAAATGCAAAAACTATTATGACTCATTATATAACGTTACCTCAAAATCTGCATTGACTGCCGCGATATGATCTCGTGGTGCCAAGATACATTACTTGGAGGAGTTGGAGGTCATAACTTTAGATCAAAGTTCCCAAACCAAAAGTCCGAAACCAAAATTTTTGATAGTGAATACTGCAAATGCTCTAAGTAAACGTCCTTTTGAATATTTGCTCCTGTTCAGGGTCCACCCCGTATATATCGTTGTCTAGTTAAGTCGCCATCACATACATCGGAGCAAACAACCACGTCACAAACATCTGAACACAACTCTATTTTCAAGGCATTAGTGCGTTCAACCTGTGATCCTAGAGCCCGCCGAATTACTTAGCGCAGATGGCGGTTGACGTGGAGTTTTTAGTGGGTAGAAATACCACATAACCCAGACCTCCCCCGAGAACTGGGTACCTGGTTCGCAGGTTTTCTCCACAAAAAAAAAAAAAAAAAAAAAAAAAAAGGGTGCATGTTCAGATATTTTGACACCCTGTAGTGTTCAGATGTATGTAATGGCGACTATACCCATAACACAATTATTGAGCCTTATTGAGCTTATACTATGGGGCTAGTTCGATTTGTGTAAAATTGTCCCTTATTAAAAAATATGTGTATATGTGTACATGTATAGACCTAAATATTTTCTGACGCTTAATCGATCTATTCACGATAGCTTTAAATTCACAATTTTTGTTCTGGTGCCAGTTGTTTTATCCGAATTAGTTAACGGTAGCGTCAACGAAGAATTACTTGTACGAGTTGTACGTTATGTAAGAACTATTTTCACCTCACTAGCTCGGAAAGGCCTTTTTGTATGTTTGTTACCTATTGAGAAAATCGTTATTTATCCACATGTGAAGAAATTAGACGTAGAACGTTAAAAGTACTATGACGTAGAACGTTAAATGTTTATTTTTGTTTTTTGTAGGTATATTTTACGACATATTTTTGTTTAACTTTTATTCTTAACTTTTTTTACTTTTTTTTTAACTTTTTTTTTTACGTTTTTAATTTTTTTTACTATTTTTTTTACTTTTTTTTTATTTTTTTTTAACTTTTTAACTTTTTTTTAAACTTTTTTTAAACTTTATTTTACTTTTTTTTAACCCTTTTTCTCCTTTTCCTTGAGGTGAAAAGATTTGTGTTATACACGGGTGAAAAATTATTTTACGTCTCGTGTGTTGAAACACTCGCTACGCTCAGGGTTCTATTTTGGAACCACTCGCTTCGCTCGTAGTCAATCATAGAATCCTTTCGCTAGCTCGTGTTTCAAGAACACTCGCAGGTAAAATACAACTTTCCCCCCTTGTATAACAAATAACTATTTCTACCACCCTAATTGATTGTTAAAAAAAATGTATATTTGACTACTTTGGCTGGCTTTTGATTGTACCCGCGTGCGACATAGGACGAAACCCAAACGAATTAAATGTCACACCACTGTCAACTGAAACACAACTACTTATTCGTTAACGATTTCAAATGCCCAGAATTGTCTTTTAGTTCACTCTATTTTCATTGTTCGAAATTTAATAGTCCAAAAAGCATTGAAAATAACAAATGAAATTATTGAACTAGTTATGTATCGTCGGTCGACATAAAACACATGTAATTGCACTTTTGCACTCTATTTCTTTGCAACAAGGTATAAAATATACATATCATTTTGATGTCGACCATATCTAACTCTACCTATGATTCTAAGGCTGCCCTCGAGTGATTATCGTGGCTTCGATCTCGCAGCTGCGTTTAATCTTTAGCAATACCTACAGAAATAGACACTTAAGAGTTCATTAATATTGTTTGATATATAGCCACTCTACTTATTTATGGTAAGGGGAACTGAAACAAGTTTATCCATTGTTGTCATAGCGACAAGAACGAAAAAGGCACCTGTTTTAATTTCCTTCTCTGTACCCACACCGGAACCAATCTCTATACACGGTCGCAATTTATTAAGATTTTTTAAATACGGAGTCTAACAAGCATGCTGGGTTTAAAACGCTATAGCCGCATGCACCAAAGGAGACAAACTTATACATTTAACATTACAAGCGATGTGATTCTGAATGGAAGTGCTCAATAATACTGAATGAATCATGCTCGAACCCATGATAACAATTTACATATTTTTCAGGCGCGAGGTAGTACACATCGCTTCACTGATCTCGCCTTTTTTCAGTCGCGAGCGACATTGGCTCGCATTTTTCTGTCCCAAATTCGATTTAGGCTCGGGCCAATGAATTTTCGGGAACATACTTACACATGAGGACAAGAATTTGTCACGTGCTTTTATGGTAAATTGTTCTATGAGAGATGTATGGGAGTTACGAATGAACTAGTAGATAAACGAACTAACCTTTTTTCATTAGTGTGTGACATTATTGGGGAATGACGTAGCTCTAAAATACATTTAAATTGTGTCTTATCGACGTCGTTGAGAGCTGTTATCTTTCATCGCATTTGCAGTTGCATTTTTCAACATTTATTATCTTGGTTCTATCTCGATAGCATTATGTCGAGGCACGTCGTGTATTTATTACGAAACGTGCTATAAATGTGTTAATTTTAAATTAGATTCGTATTGGTACATTTGTTCTCGCTTCCTCTCATGCGTAGCCTAATGTGTAAGAGCGCGACGCTCGTATTTTGGCGCTGTATCGTGGCCTACCCGCGTACTAGTCATTTGTTTGTATATTTATGTACTTTAAAGTACTTTTATTTACATTTGTATGTAATTTAATGTTTACATACAAATATAAGTAATTAAATGTACACATTAGACAAGCATTCGTGATTTCTCCGTAATTCATTTTAATAGTAGCTACGGTGAACATATTTTTAATCACTATTTTCCTATTAAAAGTATTAAGTATTGAAAAAGTTCCGCCAATCGAAATAAAAAAGTTATTTACGTTCTTTAACATATTTCAAACGAATGCTCTGGCACGGTTTCCATTTAAATTATGTTATAAAATAACTTTCAGAATCTGCAAATGTTACGGTGGCCGTAAATATTTTTAGAATTATTTATCTCTATACTCTGAAAAATTCGGTTTTGAAATACAGGCGTGAGTTAGGTGTAGGTATATATCTACATCGAATTGTTTTAAAAATCGTTCCCTATGAATACCTATACATTTACAGCTGATTTGAATCTATGTATTTAACAGTTACAGTTAGTTAACCGATTTTTGTACAGTTTGTTTTTTTGCAGTGTATTTCATTTAATTTATTCAATAACAATAATACCTACATTAGAGTATTCTTCAGAGTGCTCAAAATTATCTAAATATGCACCCTAATGCCTTCAGATCTTTGTTCAGATATTTGTGACAACCTTATTCGCTCCGATATACTTATTGAAAGGCGTATTTTTAGCACTTACTTAGCTTAGTAAAAAAGCGGCCAAGTGCGAGTCGGACTCGCACATGAATGGTTCCGTTAAATAAATTGCTTTCTACGATTTATGACGTATTAAAAAAAACTGCTTACTAGATCTCGTTCAAACCAATTTTCGTTGGAAGTTTGCATGGTAATGTACATTATATATTTTTTCTAGTTTTATCATTCTCTTATTTTAGAAGTTACAGGGGGGGACACACATTTTACCACTTTGGAAGTGTCTCTCGCGCAAACTATTCCGTTTAGAAAAAAATGATGTTAGAAACCTCAATATCATTTTTGAAGACCTATCCATAGATACCACCCCACACGTATGGGTTTGATGAAAAAAAAATTTTAAGTTTCAGTTCTTAGTATGGGGAACCCCAAAATTTATTGATTTTTTTCAATTTTTATGTGAAAATCTTAATGCGGTTCACAGAATACATCTACTTACCAAGTTTCAACAGTATAGCTCTTATATTTTCTGAAAAAAGTGGCTGTGACATACGGACGGACAGACAGATCTATAAGGGTTCCGTTTTTTGCCATTTGGCTACGGAACCCTAAAAGCGTATTGTGTTTTCGATCCCCAATAAGTAGGTACCTAATTTTTACGTCGGATAACAAACATATTGGAACAATAACTATCGTAAGTTTCATTTGGACGACATCGGCCAACTCCCCAAACCCTCCTCCGGGCATGACTGGTATTCACACTTACCGACAGCTTTCAGTCCATCCAGTATAAGCATGACCTCCTATTACGCGTAGTTGTTACGAATTTTGGTATCCTGTTGTACTAGACACGTATGACTCCACACACTTGGAGACAAATTGTGAAGCGCGTAGGGTCGGTCGGCTCTAGACAGATGTGTCGGTAAACAATACGGGCTTTGAGATCGTGATAATTGAACAATCCATAAAGGAAAAGCGCTACAATATGTGAATTTCGCACATTGTTACTCCTCTTAATTAAATCGTTTCTTTTTACAAACTTATTTTTTTTTTAAATAGTTAAGTCTTACGTTAAATACGTAAGACGCCGACTTGCATGTAAACATTGTATTGAATTGAACCAACTGCAAAGATCGATATTCATAATACGCGTAATAGTACATTACTTACCTAGGGCGGTTAAACAAAGAATGTCTCAGATCGCAGGTATTTGACGCCCGAGCCGAAGGCAAGGGCGATAAATATGCGCTCTGAGGCTTTCTTTATTACCGCCCGTGGTGAGTACAAAATTTTACGTCTCTATCTGGCCAGGAAGTGGGGTTTTCCGCACGCATAGCGTGCGGTAATTCCTACTTTATGGCCAGGTATGACGTAAAAATTATTAAAACACGAGTGTGGTATTGTGCAACGAGTGTTTTACATATTAGCTGTTACTTACAACGAGAATTATTGTAATCACAGGACCAATTGTTTTATGCTAGGCTGGTATTATTCCAATTCATATTTGACCGGATGGGACATTTTCTGATTTAGAAACACGGAGACTGTTGTCAAGTATCAAATATGGAACCGCCCTTGGTCAATAACTTATGATATGATCTCCACGTGTTAGTGTTAGAGAGATTACTTAAATACGATGTGGTAGGTTAAATATTTGAGTCAAATAGCACCATAAGTGTACCTAACACACTAAGTTATACACCAAAACTTTTTGACGCGCCACGTCAGCGTCTCGCCATCTTCTCTCGGCGCTAAAATGAGAATTCGCGTCAAAAAATTGGATGTAACAAGATTGATGGGTGAGCGCAAATTCAATATTTATTTGCCTGGGGCCTGTTTGATATTCATTCCGAATGAAAAATCATTCAGCCACAGGCGGATGTCAGTGAGACTTCTACACTGCATTGTTTTGCGATAAATTGTACATTGTTTATTACCTACTTATTAAAATGGATTTATGTATATACCTATTTTGTTACATTTAATAATCTTGCTTTTAAATAGCTATGTGAGCTCGCGAGCCTGTAATTTTTCCAATATTTTTTGGGTTCCGTAGCCAAATGGCAAAAAACGGAACCCTTATAGATTCGTCATGTCTTTCTGTCTGTCTGTCTGTCTGTCCGTCCGTATGTCACAGCCACTTTTTTCCGAAACTATAAGAGCTATACTGTTGAATCTTATTGGTAAGTAGATGTATTCTATGAACCGCATTAAGATTTTCACACAAAAAAAAATACATTAAGCTTTAGGGGTTCATACACAGAACTAAAACTAACTTCTTCTCTCTGTATAGGTCTTTAAAAATGATATTAAGGTTTCTAACATCATTTTTTTCTAAACTGAATAGTTTAGGCGAGAGACACTTCCAAAGTGGTAAAATGTGTGTGTGTCCCCCTGAAACTTCTAAAATAAGAGAATGATAAACCTAAAAAAAATATATGATGTACATTATAATTACCATGCAAACTTCCACCGAAAATTGGTTTGAACGAGATGTAGTAAGTAGTTTTTTTTAATACGTCATAAATCGTAAACCGCAATTTATTTTACGTCATACCTTGCCATAAAGTAGGAATTACCGCACGCTATGCGTGCGGAAAACCCCACTTCCTGGCCAGATAGAGACGTAAAATTTTGTACTTACCACGGGCGGTAATAAAGAAAGCCTCAGAGCGCATATTTATCGCCCTTGCCTTCGGCTCGGGCGTCAAATACCTGCGATCTGAGACATTCTTTGTTTAACCGCCCTATGTAAGTAATGTACTATTACGGAACCCTTCATGTGCGAGTCCGACTCGCACTTGGCCGCTTTTTTTATATTTTGAAAATCTGAATCTACAAATAATGCTATATAATTAAAATGATTAAACCTGCTCACAAAATTTCACGAGAATCGTTTCAGAAATGTGACCTGTAGAGGAGAACAGCTAGACAAACGGACATACGAAAGAGTTTTGGCCCAAGCAGAGAATTTCGTTCGCTTCGCTCCCTCGGGCAATAAGGACAGCTATTTATAGGTAGTAACTAGGTATATACTTGTTTGTAGGCCTAAGCTTGAAGTAACAAGCCATACTACAGTTTCCGGCAAACAACTTGAACATGCGGGACGAAGTGGGGGGGGGGCAGCTCGCACGTACAATTCGCCTTTGCGCAGGCAAGGTCATTTGCGCACGAAGTTTGCCGTCTACTGTACGTTCACTCGTAATTAACTCAGTAGGCATGTGATAATATTTAGCAAGAGAATGTTCACTATACAGCGTGTATTTTTAATATTACCTCAAATTGTAACCATATGTACCTAGGTGTTAGGGCTATGAACCGATATTGCAAGATTATTTTTTTCACTACAAACTTTTTTTTCCTTATAAAATAATTCAGCACGCAATGTATCCCTACATTGTCTTACTGATGTGACGTCACAACTGTCACAAGTTACCCGCTTCTTCCATGTGTCAAATGAGTGTAAGCATCACATTGCTGCTTGATCCATTTTCAAAAATTAATTACGATTTGGTAGTTAAGACTAACTTAAAATATTCTTACAATATCGGTTCATAGTACTAAAAGCTAAGTACGAGTATATGGTTACAATTTGAGGTAATATGAAACATACAGGCTGTATTTCAGCAATAGATGACAAAGCAAGTATAAAGTACCTACCGTTAACAGAAATATTAAACCTGCGTTCAAATAAATACAATTTATTACATAGATTTACGCCCGTTTTCCCAAGGGGTAGGCAGAGCAAGCTGAATTAATTTACCAGTGCCACTTCTAGCAATTGTGGGTTTACAATACAGTTTGACACAGTCGTATCGTAAATACTGTTTATTATATTCATTTAATTGTAAGACTATTTCCCCTCTTAATCACATCAAAATAGAAAACAAGCAGGTAACTAAAAGGTAATTAAAAGGACATGATTTTCAATTCGCTAATTAAATTAAGGCCGAGTACGGAGCAATATTTATAGCTTCAATTTATTTATATTTTATACACCTCCCACGCTGGATACATAGTCCAGTCAATGAACTGACAACTTGTATGAAAAACATGACAATTTTGGAAATAATTTATAATAGCTGTTTTTTCTATGTAACGGATATATTATCGATTAAATAGTCCTATCGATTGATGATAATATCACAAAGAAATATATTATTCACATGAACATAAAATACAATTAACATAATATCTCATATGGAATAGAAAAAAGAAAATTATAACTAGACACAGAATACACAAAAGAAAAATGAAATCAAACAAAAACGATAAGATTATAAATGGAAAACTTGGCCCCAGATCGGCACCAGGCTGTAGGGTGCCCAGGAGGCTGGCGGCATTGCCACGTTGTATAGCAATACTAAGACGTTATAGGCTGTATGCGCCAGCCTTCTGGTCACCAGAAGCGTCGACAAGGCGCTTAGAAAGCATTTTAAATAATTTTAATGCGCTGGTGCCCCATGGCCCTAAGGTCTCGACGCCGAAAGGCTCAAACATGTAGCCACTGTCAATGCCAGCATATTTGAGCCTTTTGTTGAGGTTCCAGGGAGGTGGGACGGCGCAAGGGTATCGACGCAAGTAGCGTCTGATACCAGTGGCCGTCTCTAGCTCCAGGGCAAGAGCGTCATGCCACCGGGCCTCTTGCCGTCGTCCCGGGCAAAACCATAGGTTCTAAGACGGCCTGAGCTCCGGCACTAGCGAGAGCCCGACGGATAAGATCGTTCAGGCTGGCGTGACGCGGGATGCCTAGTTACATAGAGACAAAATTCAACAAAATTTCAGAAATCAAAAAAGCTGAAAAGTCGGAAAAATATTAATAAATGTTTTATCTTTATTTTGGTCCATTCACATTTGCTCTATTTAATATTCAAGATAAATCAAACAAAAAAAGACGATGCATGTTTCATTTAAATCTATATACTTAATTACTTCCGGGTGGAAAGTTTGTTGGATTCTTGAATAAAGCATCTTAGAACAACACATTAAAATGAAATTAACAAAAAAACGCTACTATAAATTAACCTTGTTCAAAACCGTATTTTTCCCGGAGTAATATTATTATTCGATGACGCAGTTCACTGAACAGTAGACTGGCAATGTGTTGTGATACGAAAGACAGTCAATGAGATATTGTTTGTGCAGGGTGCGTGAACATTCCGCTCCGCGAGATCCCGTCGACGGGCGTGGAGGCGTGGTACAAGTTGGAAGCTCGCTCCCAGCGCTCGTCCGTCCAGGGTCGGATCAGACTGCGTCTGTGGCTGTCGGCCCGCGAGGCGGGCAGACACGACGATGACAACTGGCAACAGGTTTGTTTAACTTTGCTTAATTTTTTTCCGCTTCTGCTGTGTGTTTACTCACATTTTGCATGTTTAATATTTTTTTCGCTTGTTGATGTTGATTGCTTTGTGGCCATGGTTATTGTAAATGTCAACAACAGTTGGAGAGATGGTTTAAATTGCTTTTTTCCTTCATTTTACTGAAATTCGTTATGTAATCATTGTTGTATAATTTTGACCCAACAGACTTTTCTAAGATTTTTTTACGATGCCATTTGAACCAGTTTTTTGAGAGGAACAAATGTTTGTATGGGAGATAATACAATTAAAGTCCATAAATACCCAAAAATTTGAGCCAAAGACGGACCTCGCTGATGGCGATCGAAACGATTCATACTAGTTGACATAGAAGTATAAAGTCACTGTTTGCTATTTGTACTAATCGCTGTATGGAAAATCAAGGAGATTGCTGTTTCGGTCGCGAAATACTGCGTTTAAGGGCCATCGTTTTTGTAATGCAATTTTGTTTCTATAAAAGCGTAAGGATTCCTTTGGTAGATTTATATTCAATCTGGAAATAAAAAAAACCGGCCAAAAAGTCGGAATCTCGCACGAACGGTTCCGTACCATTATCAATAAAAATATTAATTTTATTTTGTTTTTAGTATTTGTTGTTATAGCGTCTACAGAAATACATCATCTGTGAAAATTTCAACTGGAGCTATCACGGTATGAGTGAGATACAGCCTGGTGACAGACAGACGGACGGACGGACAGCGGAGTCTTAGTAATATGGTCCCGTTTTACTCTTTGAGTGCGGAACCCTAAAAATGCATATTTTTCTATACTTTCAAGGTCCATCGTTTTGTTATGAATTTATTTATATATTGTAATTTATACTTTATAACAATTTTAACACGAGTAAACTAGCCTATTGTAGAAAAGCTTGAGCTGCATTTCTACTTAAATGATATTGACAAAGGACCAGATGATTGAAACTTCATGGTCATGGTGACCGATGCCGTGACATGAAAAGTCACTGAATATTGCGTCGTCAGGCGAAAATGAAAAGGGAAACGTACTTTTCCGTCGGAATGGATAATAGATTCGCAGCTCTATATCAATTCAATCTTTTTTTCTGATATGGTTTTTAAAGTGAGTAACTAAAGCTATGCGAGTAAATCACCAATAGGAAGTGATGACATGAGCGAGGCTATCCATGATATATGCTAATATCTAAGTTAGGACGTGTCCACGGACAGGCGACGCGTGCTACTGCACGTTGCGTGTGCTGTCAGGTGAGTTTAGAAACGTTCACGCTTATACGTAATCAGTCCTGAGTCCTATCGTAATCAGACCTGAGTATAAATAATAAATAAATATTACGGGACAATCTTACACAAATCAACCTGGGCCCACGGTAAGCTCAGTAAGGCTTGTGTTGTGGGTACTAGGCGACGATATATATAATAGATACATACATATAGATACGTTTATACATATATAACATCCATAACTCAGGAACAAATATTCGTGATAAACACACAAATAAATGCCCTGACCGGGATTCGAACCCGGGACCTCCAGCTTCGTAGGCAGAGTCACTACCAACTGGGCTACGGAGGCCGTTGAAGTATAAGTTTTATCGATAGGTACAATACATTTTCGAACGCGTTTGCCTTTAGTTTCAATTTGTATGGCAACGCAAACAGCGCCTCTGGTGGTAATTATTAGGAAATAAACGCAAATGCGTTCGAAAACGTATAAGTATGTATCGATAAAACGTATACTAGTGCTACTGAGCAACGCACACGTTTGCGTTTGGATGACTTCCGACGCGTGCCTCGCGTCGCTGACCGCCCAGCTTGAACATAAACGCGGCTTTATGTTGTGTACTTGTCGACGTATTAGCCTAATGCCCGAAGAGCGTAATATACAGGTACTGCAGGTAATAAAATAAGGATTACTGCGTATCAGTCCAATATAGCTAATCTGCTGGGACACTGCACTGGACATAAAACGTTATTGGACTTTCGTAGCTCGCCATTAGTTGGTTTACGCGTGACAGCCAGAATGCATAAACAGGGCTGCGTGGTGCCGTGTCGGACTAATGAGATTTATGGCACTCTCATTAAATTTTGGTTAATCAAGTCGACATTCTTCGTAACACAACTTAAGGGGAGTAGCCAGAGGCTCTAGTATAAGTTTTATCCGTACAATACGTTTTCGAACGCGTTTGCGTTTAGTCTCAATTTGTATGGCAACGCGTAGTTCCTAATAGTTACCACCAGAGGCGCTGTTCGCGTTGCCATATAAATTGAGACTAAACGCAAACGCGTTCGAAAACGTATTGTATCGATAAAACTTATACTAGAGCCTCAGTATGCAAGTTGATCGTTTTTAAAACGCTAAGGCTCATGTAATGACAAGCAAAAGTCACTACCAAAATTGTGTCGTCACTGCTCTTCAAAACCTCGTATCTCGGTACGTTGTAGATATCGAGATACGACTTTTGATTTAAGTAGGTATGCCGACGATATCGGATAAAATATATATTTTATTATTTGATGCTTCATTGATAATCTTAACGTTTGATTGTCTATGTCATACCATATGGTTACCTTGGTTTTATCAATAAAAAAAATACAAAATATCACTTCACAAACAATTTTAGGCATAATTTCGAGTGCCTTATTCCACCTAAATTTCATAATATTCACTATGACCCCTAATTTTCAAATTACCATGGGGTCATAATAAAACGAACGAAATTCATTATGACTTTGACTTAAAACGTCATATTTTCTAAATACCTAAAGATTGGAATGCACAAATTCTATGTCATTTCTATGACAAAATATTAAAATAACTAAATTATTTTGAAGTTTAGACATTATGGTTATGGGACTAAGCTATTTTGAAATTCGGCCATATTAGGTAAGAATATGGTGTTATGAGAAAGAATTTTAGGTATTCTGTGATTCAGGTTTTTTGACAATAAGTTATTTTGAGATTTTTGAGATCTGGGAGTATTGGTAATAGGGTGAAATGGAAAATAGGGTGAATAAGCCCTGACTCATAATTTCTTTTGCCAAATTATTATATGTGGCATATAAACTCTTCACAAATAATTATATAACACAAACCCAACCTTTGGCAAGCGAAAGTTTAAACAATGACTCGCAACTGATACTTTGACCAAATTTCATGAAGTCAAATGTTTAAGTTCGAATAACATATATTACGCCAAATATAATAAAGCAAATGATTTTATCGTCAGTTTTCAAGCAAGCAAGCATGATTTTTCAAGGCGCATAAATAAACACTTTGCAAATTCTACTTGAATAATATGTAAGTATTAGGTGATAAAAGAGTGTTCGGTTCTGGCGCTTCGCCGGCCGCTGCCGCAGGACGCTCGCTTCGCTCGCTCGGCTCGCGCTCTTTAGGGTTGCGGTTCTTCCTAACACTCCTCCTCGCTTCGCTCGTCGTCGTACCTACACTACAGGTCTGCCTTAGAGTCTACCAAAAAGTAAGTATTATGCTTACTGTACATTAGAATAAATTAGAAATCATAAACGATTAATATTTTGTTTAATTTTGCCCTAAAATTAGCATAATTCTTTACAAAGTTTGCCGTTTCCATCTTCCGGAACTCAAAACGGTCTACGGAAAACGGAATCCATTAATGGTCCCAAGTTGTTTTATACTTCCGAGTATACAATAATGCCCTCTCACGTCAATTAAATATTTTCTTGTTAGATGCGATGAGCAAAAATACATAATTTTTATTTCTATATTTAACGTAAATATTATCCAACTGCATTGTGCTCAATAGTGTATGAAAGTGAGTACCTACCCATGTTAATATTATTTACTCGCATGGATTTTAAGTGCGCATTCCCGTTAAAGCCCTTTGTCTTTAAAAGGAGAGTACTATTGATTTAAAATAAAACCAGCACAAATATGATGGTAGCGCTTTGGGCTATATGCGCTGTCCGCTGTGTGTATGGATAGATAGAACATTCGTCACGCTCTGAAAAATACAGTCGTTCAATGCACACGTACTAGTTTGTGTGTTGTCCTTAGCTAAGGTTGGAGCGAGCGGGGCGAGTCTTCGCAGGTTAAATAATCTAGGACATCTACGTACTAATCTAGGTAACATTCCCACTCGCTTTTATATTTTATATCGCTATTTCAAAAGAGCATTTCGTCATTTTTGTCAGTTTTCGAGTGAAAGATTCGAGCGCTCGAAAGTCAAAAATCGGTTCCCTGGTCGCATATCTCAACCGATTCTCGTGAAATTTGGTGAGCAGGTTCGTTAATAGTTAGTTTAGCTTAGTTTTTTTTAAGTCGAGGCACTTTTTGGAAATTCATTCAAAACATTTTTTTTAAAGAGACCGTTTCGCGAGATCTACAGCGCACAGAGCCACTAGTTAATATTAATATAGGTAATGCATTCTGCTCTAATGAGGGTTTTTAGCATGCATCGATCATCAACCAATAATGTTTAGCCACCAGCATTCATTTGATTAATGGATTTCACAATTTGATCGCTCGCTTAACAGTGCTGCCAGTGAGATACCTACACTATATTGCATTCTAAAAAGCCTTCATCGGGAGGTGAGTGCAAGTACGATAGATGCCTTGTACACATCGACAAACCGGGACCAACCAACTAAGCTCATATGAAATAATAATAATTTCCATGTTTGTGCATGTTTATTACTTCCGAATAAAACGGGAATTCACGTCGTGCGTGTAAAAATCAGGAAGTCCTTATCGCACAGTAGTTAAAACTAGTCATTACAACAGGCATGGCAACTATTGTTCGTGTTCAGTGACAGCGCGTGTCAGAGACCAAACGAAACAAAAGATGACTGACGAACGTGTTGAGTTACAAAGTAGCTACTTGGACAAACTTCGTTAATGCCTCAAAAGATTCAACACAGTGTAAGCTTTAATTAAGCGTGTTTAGAAAGCTATCCGGCTGTCTCGTCGGATCATGTTAAATTCATAAACTTTGGCTTTATCGCACTAAATTGCTAAAATAATACGAGTACGTAATAAAATCATACCATCACATTTAACTAGAACTACCATACTCTACAATATTAAAAGATCTATAGTACGTACAGTCAACCAATACCGGTGTAGACACTAAATAAAATAATCAATAAAGTTGCATTTTCTCGAAAAAGTATTATAAATGTAGTCAAATGGAGAAAAAAGCAACGCAAGAGGTTAAATAATCACAAAGTTATAAGCGTCCAAAGTTTTAAAAAGGGGTATGTTCTGTCCCTTTTCCGCAAAACGCACTTTCATATGAAACGATTGTCATTTACCATGACGCTAGACGGTCGTGACGTCACGATCCTGGAGCGTTTTCTCTCTCTAACAGGCAACATTGAAACGGTTGCAGCTTCGTATTTTTTTGAGATATTCGAATGGGATTTTCGTCATTAGGCATATTTTTTTGCCTTCTTTGTTTTGAAGTAATAATAAATTTTGAGTCTACAACCCCTATTTGACTCCTAGGCATTCATAGAACCGTGCCGTTGTAAATGCTATGTCAATACGGGTTACTAGGATTATTGCGTCGCTATGTAGCAGTTAAAATGACAGAGGGTTCTACGGTGGCCTAGGAATCAAATTGGTTGACCGTATGTTTAAAGGGTACTCCAATAATCGAAATATTTAAAACGATACACGAGCCGCAAAGAAATAATCCTTCTCGACTCACGGTAAATACTACACAATAAAAACTTAGAAAAAAAAAGTTTGTCTAAGACATTTAATGGTTTAAAATGTTCTGTATGGCCTAAACTATCACCTACTTTCAGCTTTGCATCCAGTTACCAAACACCCTGTATACACTGCCCCAAAGTGTCTAGGGATCATGTACGTTTTTGAGTATTGCTGCAATTGAGGTTTGTTATAGTAAAATAACTCTATCTTACTCTCTCTCTTTTATTCTGGACTTTCAAACTTGAATTACTACGGTATTGCCATTATCGCCATGGTTGGACGGGCTGGTACCTATTACTTACAGCGATTGTAGTATGATAAAAAAGCTAAAAATTTACTTGAACCCTAGACACTTTTGGGCAATAAATTTCAGACTTATTCTTACATTTTTACAGCCATTCCTTATAGTTATCTAAGTAGCTAATAGCTACTTAGCTATCTAGAGTTTTTATTGTCATGATACTGTTTATGTTAATTGTAAGATGACGTCAATTTGACAAATAAATTGCGTTTTTAATCGCTAAGTAGCATGGCAAAACATAAGATAGATTAAAATATGAAACGATGTTTAATAAAACTTTTAAGATTTATAAAGAAAATCGTATTCAATTATTACGCAGATTAATTGGCATCGTTCTGGCAGCCACCTGCCATAAAAGTGGATATATTGCCAAGATAAATCCCAATTCAAAATAATAAACGCTCATATTTCACGCCTGAGTGCATGAGCCAATCTTTAATAATTAATATTTTTCTCTATGATATGTCTTACACACATACAGTGCAAATTCAGATATGTACCTCTTTGTCCAAGATAAATACAATCCAGTCCCCTACCTAGCGTACTTTTACATATGTATAGATTCGGTTAATACACAATTCTTCTACCGCACGACTCAATGATTGACACGGCTCTTTCGCTTCACAAGTTTTTACATCGCCTTTCATTATTCAGGGTTTACAGTCGCTTTTATTTCTTCCTTTTTGAAATTGAGTGGGCGATCTTTTTTTCATGCCAAGCCTCTTTATGAGAGAGTAAATCGTAAATATCGTAATCACCCACAACTGAACTAGAAAATGTTCAACAGTACACTCTAAACTCTAAAGTCGACGTCAAAGATATGAACACACTTTTACACCTTACCACGTCGACTTTATAAGTTCATGAAAGAGGTGCTATGAAAATTAGATCGAGTTTCTCAGCCACCTGTTTCGCCTAGGAAATTCAAGCTGCAAATTACTTCATTTGAATATCATTTTTCATGTCACAAATAATTGCTTCGCGCAGGTGGTCTTAGAACTTTTAAAATACCTACGCAAATTTATGTTTTTGGAAACTTATTTGTATGCTGCAGTTACGTAGTTGAAATTGTCTCGTGATTGAACATTATACATATTACCTACCTAATTCTCAAACTGCCAAACTGTGTGATAATTTATTTACCATAGCCGAAAATAAAGACGAACGAAGGTAGCGAAATTAAAAAGTTACTCCAAGTTTACTTTCGAGATCGAGGAAAAAGAAACTAAGAATATAACTTCATCTTTAATTTATGAAGGTGCGACTTCGTAATATCGCCTCACGAGGCAGAGGCTTTTCCACTCCCGCTTTTAATATACGTTTCTTATCTCAAACGACACTCGCCAACTTTAAATCGTCACAGACAATTTTAATGGGTTTCTTAAGTGGTTGTACTGTTTTGTTTCCGTTATCAATATACAGGTACCTAACGCGTTTCATTGTCAGTGCCAGCCAATTACATTTTCGCTGCAAAATTGAAAATAAAACAGAACATTAATTGGCTACCTATTCTACGAGTATATAAATGCAATTTTTTTAAACAACATTTTATGGCTAAACGTTACTTAGGTATATACATCATCATTCTTGCTATTGATTACGTAGGTCTTGTGGTGAATTAACTACTAGTATTACTGTTAGGCCAGTTCCGTAGAGAGTATATCTTTGTTGCAAAAGGTGGTGTAGAAGATTTTGTTTTATAATATTGTTTACATCGATACAACCGAGCAAATATCAAAAATGGTTACACGAGATATCTTGGGACAAATTTTGGCAGCCACAAATCTGGGACTTTTTTTGGTTTCTCACTCGTAGCTTATATACGGTGCATCCTAGCGAAACGTTACACACTAGAGAATTAAAGAACATGAAATTATGCGTCTAATGAGTAATGAGTACCAATACATATTAATTCAGTTCAGCGACATAGTAGAAACTCATGGTCGAAATGGAGGCTTTCCTCAAGTTTGTAAGTTATTTATTTCAAGACAGTCGTTTTTAAGCTTCTGCGTTTTAATTTTAAATTTAACTATAGGTTTTAGCTCCTCAATTGTAGGAATTTAAAGAACCAACAGTAATTTCAGCATTTGTATCATCATAATCATAACTGGTAATCGAAGAGCTGGCAGTTTTCTCGTGCAACGCATCAGCATTGCAGTTCAGTGAGGAAATACCGCCAGCATACTCGGTACAATGCCAAGGGGGCCTCTTAGGGTTCCGTAGCCAAAATAGCAAAAACGGAACCCTTATATATTATAGTTTCGTCATGAATGCCCGTCAATCCGTCTGTCCGTTTGTCACAGGCATTTTACTCGAAAACCATAGAGTGTATTTAAATAAAATTTAGAGGATAGGTGTATTTTATTAGCCGCTACATAATTCTAAAATGAAATGACAAAAAAAATATATTTTAGAGGTGCACTCCATACATATAACTGCAAGTCAAAAAAAATAAAAACATCGTATGTCCACTTGTTGCACATCAATCGATAGGTCTTTTAAAATAAATATAAGGTTTCTCAGCAAGTTTTTCGATTTAGTGTAAATAGTCGGAGATAATCGCACCGAAAGTCACTAAATTTCCAGGATTTGTAGCTGCCGAAAGTCGTCCCGAGGTATTTCGTGTAACTATTTTTGATATTTGCTCGATTGTATCCATATTACATGATATAAAAAATAAAATCTTCTACACCACCTTTTGCAAAGTACCCCGTGCTTTGAACCTCTACTGACAGACGTAGGCGATTATCTCCTACTATTTTCACTTAATCGAAAAACTTGCTGAGAAACCTTATAATTATTTTAAAAGACCTATCGATTGATGTGCCACACGTGGACATACGATGTTTTTCTTTTTTTTTTGACTTGCAGTTGTATGTATCCTCTAAAATATATATTTTTTTGTCATTTCATTTTAGAATTACGTAGCGGCTAAATAATAAAATACACCTATCCTTGCAATTTTGCAAAGAAAACAAACTTGTCATTGCTAATACTTTGTTTCAACAACCAAAACGGAGACTGTATACTTGGAAGATGCCTGGAGACGTGAATAGATATCAGTTAGACTACATAATTGTCAAGCAAAGGAATAGAGACCAATTGATCTATTGTAAGACATTACCGGGCGCTGATTTAAATTCTGACCATAACTTACTTACTAGTAACCATAATTTGGAGACGAAGAAAATTGTTAGAAAAAGAAAGAGAAAGAATATTGATCTCACTAAACTTCAGGACTTACACGTAAGAGCGCAATATAGCAATACGATAGGAGATAAGTTAAGTTTTTATAAAAGTAAAGAAGAAGTATATAATAGAACTAATGTACCTGATGACATAGAGACTAAATGGAATAATGTGAGAAATATAATAAGGACTAGTGCAGAAGAATGTGTGGGGAAAGAAAAAATTGTGCCAAGGAAAAGCTGGCTAACAAAAGAGATAACAGACTTAATGATTGAGAGACGAAATTATAGAAATAAAACTGATAGTGATAGTATGAATATATACAGGAAACTTACGAATAGAATAACTACGAAGTGTAGACAACGAAAAGAAGAAGATATACAGAAAAAATGTGACTTAATAGATCATTACATAAAAAGAGGACACATGGATAAGGCATATAGACAGATAAAGGAAATGAATAACCACCATCATCATCATCCTCCTAGCGTTATTCCCGGTTGTGCCCCTAAAGGAGCCCGGGGTCCGCTTTGACACCTAATCCCAAGATTTGGCATAGGCACTAGTTTTACGAAAGCGACTGCCATCTGACCTTCCAACCCAGAGGGAAAACTAGACCTTATTGGGATTAGACCGGTTTCCTCACGATGTTTTCCTTCACCGAAAAGCTAACGGTAATTCCGTACATAAGTTCCGAAAAACTCATTGGTACGAGCCGGGATTCGAACCCACGACCGCCGCTTGACAGCCGCATGCCTGAACCACTAGGCTACCGTAGCTTTTTTGAAATGAATAACCACCATAAAACAAAAAGTATAGTTGTATTGGATGAGCAAGGGAAAATACTTTTAAATGATAAGGACACTATTATGAGGTGGAAGAGGTACATAGAAGATTTATATGAGGGACAGGGATTGGATGATGAAGATATGGAAGCTGAAGGAAGTGTTAACAAAGATAATGTTGGTCCAGATATACTCAGGGTTGAGTTTGATAGGGCGCTGAATAGTATACAGAACGGGAAGGCGGCAGGTGATGATGGGTTGTATATAGAACTCATCAAATATGCAGAAAACGACCATATGAAGGATATGATTTTCACGCTTACTCAAGAAATTTACAAAACCGGAGTAATACCGAGGGATTTTCAAGTCAGTAAAACTATAACATTGCCAAAAAAGGTAAACACAGTAAAATGCGAAGAACATAGGACCCTGAGCTTAATCTCCCAGGCATCAAAAATTATGTTAAAAATCATTCAAAAAAAAAAATAGAATCAGACCAGTAATGGAAGAATACCTTGGACCAGACCAACATGGCTTCAGACAGGAAAAAGGTACAAGAGAGGCCATACTGGCGCTGAGAATGATTATTGACAGGAGAATGGACCTCGGCCAAGACACGCACATCGCTTTTATTGACTTGGAAAAGGCCTTTGATAGGATCAACTGGAAGAGCATGATGAGGATACTGAAGGAAGCAGGCCTAGACTTTAGGGACCGCAGAGTGATTTTCCAACTGTATAGAGAACAGGAAACCATTATCAGCGTAGGAGAGGAAAGTTGCAGAGCAAAGATAAGACAAGGAGTCCGGCAGGGTTGTCCACTCTCACCCCTAATCTTTAACATATTTATAGAATGCGCCATAAGAAAAATAGTAGAAAAGGGCAAGGGAGGCGTCAGCATTAATGGGCAGAAAGTACAATTTATAAGATTTGCGGACGATATAGCAGCAATGGCCCAAAGTTCAGAGGAATTAAGAGAATTAATGGAACAAATGGATTCAATTTTTACAGAATTTGGACTCAGAATTAACACAGCCAAAACCAAAACTTTGATTACATCAAAATTCAAAAAAATAAAGAAACACATTAAAATAAGAGGAATAGATATTGAACAAGTAAATAAATTTAGATATTTGGGTAGCTTAGTTACTGATGACTCCAGGTGTTCAGACGATATTATATCTAGGATTGCAATGGCCAAAACTGCGTTCAACACCAAAAAACAGCTGTTCAGGGCAAGCGTCTCCAGAAAGACCAAAAAACGACTGATCAAAGTCTACATCTGGAGTCTTGCATTATACGGGTGTGAGACGTGGACAATGACTCAAAGAGATAGAAAAAGGATTGAAGCTTTTGAAATGTGGCTCTGGAGGCGAATGGAGAAAATAAGCTGGACGGACAGAATGACAAATGATGAAGTGTTGAGAATGGTGGGAGAAAAAAGAAACTTGCTGAACACAATTGAAAATAGACGAGGCAAAATGATAGGTCACTTGATAAGACACGACATTTTCTTTAGAAATATCATAGAAGGTAAGATCGAAGGATCAAGGGGTAGAGGTCGACCAAGGATAAGCTTTGTACAGCAACTAAAAGCAAAAGCAAATGTCTTGTCTTACCGGGACCTAAAGAAATTAGCCGAGAACCGAGAGAACTGGCGCATACTCCACCGACAAGAGCCAAGCTCTTAAATATTGATGATGATGACACCACCTTTTGCAAAGTACCCCGTGCTTTGAACCTCTACTGACAGACGTAGGCGATTATCTCCGACTATTTTCACTTAATCGAAAAACTTGCTGAGAAACCTTATAATTATTTTAAAAGACCTATCGAGTGATGTGCCACACGTGGACATACGAGGTTTTACTTTTTTTTTGACTTGCAGTTGTATGTATCCTCTAAAATATATATTTTTTTGTCATTTCATTTTAGAATTACGTAGCGGCTAAATAATTAAATACACCTATCCTCTAAATTTTATTTAAATACACCTTATAGTTTTCGAGTAAAATGCCTGTGACATACGGACAGATGGATTGACGGGCAGTCATGACGAAACTATAAGGGTTCTGTTTTTGCCATTTTGGCTACGGAACCCTAAAAAGGCCCTCTAGGCATTGTACCGAGTATGCTGGTAGTATTTCTTCGTTGAACTGCAATGCTGATGCATTGCACGAGAAAACTGCCAGCTCTTCGATTACCAGTTATGAAATTGAAATTCATTTATTTGCTGAACATTACGTACTATTTTGAAGGTGGAAGACAATTTTTTTGAATCAGTAATATTCATACCTTATTAGAGTAGGCATGCAAAATATAGGACACAATAATACATCACAATACAATTGAATAATATGAATAACATTCGAATACAAACAATTTCTATACACATATAACATTAAGTTGATTAATTAAGAATCAATAAATAAATAAATAAATAAATAAATAAATAAATATTATGGGACAATCTTACACAAATCAACCTAGGCCCACGGTAAGCTCAGTAAGGCTTGTGTTGTGGGTACTAGGCGATGATATATATAATAGATAAATACATATAGATACTTATATACATATATAACATCCATAACTCAGGAACAAATATTCGTGATAAACACACAAATAAATGCCCTGACCGGGATTCGAACCCGGGACCTCCAGCTTCGTAGGCAGAGTCACTACCCACTGGGCTACGGAGGCCGTAAATATACAGAATAAATAATTAACATGTCAAATTCATTCATTGCAAATTATCCTTATGATTAAAATATTCTTGTACCGAGTAGAAATTATGCTTAGGAAGCCACTTAAAGATAGCAGTCTTGAATTTACTAAATGGTAGGTCTGATATTGTAGGTGGAAGCTTATTAAATATTTTGGCCGCCATTCCTAAAACATTTTTATTAACTAAAGCTAGATTACTCATCGGGATCATCAGGGTCGTCTACGCATCCCTTCAGGTTGCCTTTGGTAGGCATTAACAAAAAGGTGCTGATATTGTTGTACAAAAATGCTAATTTCGGCTAACACAAGGTAAGGGGAGAATATTCAAGTTTTTAAACACTGGCCTACACGATTATGATGATACTAATGCTGAAATGACTGTCGATTCTGTAAATTCCTACAATTGAGGAGCTTAAAACCTATAGTTAAATTCAAAATTGAAACGCAGAAGCCTAAAAACCTCTATCTTGAAATAACTAACAAAGTTGAGGAAAGCCTAATTTTCGACCATGGTTTTCTACTATGTCGCTGATTCGAATTAGTTTGTATTGGTACTCATTAGACGCATAATTTCATGTTCTTTAATTTCTTAGTGTGTAACTTTTCGCTAGAATGCACCGTATAGAAGCTACGAGTGAGAAACCAAAAAAAGTCTCAAAATTTCGAGGGTTTGTGGCTGCCAAAAGTTGTCCCAAGATATCTCGTGTAACCATTTTTGATATTTGATCGGTTGTATCGATGTCAACAATATTTTAAAAAAAATCTTCTACACCACCACTTGCAACGTACCCCGGGGTGCTTTGAACCTCTACGGACTGGCCTATGTGCCTGATTCTCCTAAAATTATGTCACGCAATCCTTTTTGTCTCCCTTTAAAGTAATGTATTGATTTAAAAGGTCCGTCAACATGAGCGCCTGTTCGGCGTGTTACTGGCGAACGAGGTTGACTCGGTGAATGGTGGACCGAGCGGCAATGAGAGCGAGTGCGCGGCCTCGTGGGAGGGCGAGCTGTGCGGAGCTGCCCAGACCTTGTTGCACCAGCATGCAGTTCAGAGTGACATGAGCACGCTGCAGGCAGCCATAGCGCGCTTCGCTGCGGCTTGCAGACTCAACAGCGATGCTCCGCTCGATCCCAAGTAAGTAGATTGTTATACAGATACACACCTTAAGCAAAATAAAACTAGATTTTACAAGGCAAATGACGGAACAAGCGAAGCAGAAGGTTAGTCCGCGACGTGGACGTGCATGGAAATGCTGAAGACAACTGTCTATTAACCCTTTTCCAGGCAGAGGCTTTATATTGACCACATATTGCTTGTCAAACATATGTCTTAATGTCAATGAATACGACTAACATCCGATTGTCATTTTCCAACTGCCGACCTGGAAAAGGGTTAAAATTAGTGTCGGAGTAGGAAAATTTGTAGATTTTAGTTTCTAAGTTAACTATATGACATTTAATAGTTTGTGTAACTTTATAATGACCTCCCTTCATATTCAATTATTTTTCATATTATATTATTTATTGTCCTGCTATTAAGTGGACATAAATTACGGGAACGAGAGCCCGTTACTTGTTAAATTCATATTTAATTTGCAATCCTATTTTACCGGTGCGAAAAGAATGGGGTAGTATTAGCATTCTGGAGTGCTACCTGATATAATTTTTATAAGTGCTACCTAATATTACCATGCACTGAACTTGAGTATTTCCTCCTATACAGATATATGTACAAGCTGCTAACCGAGCTGGAGCGCGCTTGGTGCGCGTCAGAGGGCATGCCGCTGCGCGCTGAGGCGTGCCCCGGCGCCGGCGGCTCGTGCGCGTCGCGCGACGAGGAGCGCTGGCTCGCGGACTGCTTCGGCGAGTTCGTCGAGCGCGCGCTGCACCAGCTGCGGCTGCATCGCGACTTGTACCCCGTGCTGCATCACCAGAGTCTTAACAAGTTAGTTGATACAGATACACGCTCCTAACCGAGCGGAAGCGTTCGGCGAGTTCGTCGAGCGCGCGTTGCACCAGCTGCAGCTGCGTTGCTATTTGTATCCGACGCTATATCACCCGAGAATAAGCTTCTTACCCTTCCTAGAAGCCCTCTGGAGCATGTTTTTCTCAACTGTCCGCATTACAAAGAGATGGGACAATGAATTCCTACTAGTCCGAGCCCTCGAATTGAAACGAAATTGAAGTTGCCAGCAGCAATTCCTGGAATCACATGAAGAGCGCACGGTTTCGTAGAATTCATCTAACGATGCATTTGATAAGTAGTGATGACATAGTTAATATGGTTTATTAGAACGTCGTCAACGTCGGGCTTGTTCACCAAACTTATTTAAAGTTAGGTGAATTCTGCAAAATAGTGCGCTCTTGTTACCTAATAAATCAATTCTCTCTGTGTTGCACTCTGGTAAATAGTGAGTACACAAAAACATTATGATATTACCAATTTACCAGGCACTAATATAATTTCTTAATTTAGTAGGATTACAAAAAAAAAAAAGATTTGTTGACATCATGTAACGAGAACATCGTGAAGGCCCAGAAGGACAAAGCCATCACTTACCTAGACCTGGCTCATGAGGTATCCACTATGTCAGATTTTGATTCGACGATCAGTGCCCCGATAGAAGTTTCGGAGAGCGGTTTGATACCTTAAGTCACTACGAAAATTTTGAGATACAAAAAAGTATAAAAGTAATATTTTTTTTATAACAGTTTCCAAAGTACTTTCCATTATTAGCTTCTATGCATCGATTCATCTGCCTAAACCATGATTTATAGCATTCCCGGTACTCTTCTTTGGGGAGGTCTTCTACGGCCTGCAAGTAGGCATTCCGTGCATCCTCAGGACTGTTATATCACGTGTCACGAAGTCCGAGTTTGATTTTCGGAAAGAGGAAGAAATTGCAAGGAGCTAAATCGGGGCTATACGGAGGGTGACACAATGCTTCAATCTCTGTACTCTTCAAAAAATCCTTGGTGACAATGGCCTTGTGCGGCGGCGCATTGTGATGCATGATGCAAAAAGAGCCCCCTCAAACCAGTTTTAGGTCGTTTTTGTTTTAAATGATTAGATACAGTAGGTAAACACACTTCAATATACCACTTAGCATTCACAGTTTTTTGGTCGTCCAAGAAAATTGTGGCCACATGACCACTTGCAGAAAAAGATGTGGCCACAATTTTTTTCCCAACACTTAGCCCCCGTTTCACCTTCGTTGGAGGTTCATCATCGGGAAACACCCAAATTGTCGATTGCCGTTTGGTCGGTGGATCGTTTTGGTAAATACATTTCTCGTCTCAAGTAATCATGTTAAAAATAGACCCTCCCTGATCAAATTTTCTGAACATATCTTTGCACCATGTCACGCGAGCTTCTTTTTGTTTTGCAGTCAGCGAGTGAGGCACCCATCGTGAACATAATTTCCTGACTCCAATCGATCCGGTTGTGTAAAATCTATTTGTTTATAAGTCACTTTTGGGTCTTCCCATATATTTTTTTTCACATCTAGGAGGTTTTCTTCTGTAACTGAAGTCGCGGGCCGGCCGGCCACTTCTTTCATCATCATTTAGGGAGAAAATCTCTCGTTTAGATTGAGCAAACCATCTGAAAACTGTTGCACGTTGAAACTAATAGTAGGGGAAATAGTGGCAGCAATGTATGGAGCAGTCTGCACTTTTGTCTCAGGCGACGCCGCTTAGCACGAATGTTCCTTGGGTCAAACAAAGCTGATTTAGCATCCTAGCCACGAGATCAACCCCTGGCTAGTACCCAAAAAGAGGGGGGGAAGGGCCGTCTGCCGAGGCCCGGTCTCAGCTATATTTATGCTTAACCATAGCTACTAGGTCAAGTTTGGTATCATTTTCGTATAGTTCAGGGATGGCGCTTTCATTTGTGGATTTAACTTTTTACCTTTCCGTACAAAAAACAGAAAATAAAGCAATATTTGAAAATTAGCAAAAAAAAATATTGTTATTTTATCTATCACAACATTTTCGATAAACGGTCCCAAGAAAAAGGTATCTGGTACAGAACTATCCAGCCCGAACCGTTACAGTCTCCTTGGATAACCCAGTGTTCGCTTTCTCGGCAAGATGTTGTAATAGCGTTGAGGCTCCGCTCTGGACATGTTCCAACTAATAAATTTAAGTTCCTTATGGGAAACGTTACCAACCCTTACTGTGCTGACTGCGGGGTAATAGAGGACGTATACCACATCTTAATGGAATGTGTACGGGGGGAGCCCCATCGCACTACCTACCACACCGGATTTTGTAACGCGGCACTGGCTGATCCTGAGTCAGCGCAAGCGAAATCATTTTATAAGACCTACAAATTGTGCATTAGATAGCTGTATCTCCACTAGCGGACGTATGGAGCGACATTCTCGTTTAACGACTAAGCTCCTTAAAAAAAGATTAAAAAAAACAGTTAAAATATAAGATTGTGTAATTTCCACAAATTTTCGACCCGACAAATATATTATACTGTATTATCTGCAAACATCGGGGTTTTCGGAGCGGGAACGTTTGACATTAGCCAAAGAGTAGGTATTTACTTAAAAACAGATCGTACCCTAGTAGGTTTCTACCGAATGAATAATTGATTGAAAAATAAATAAAGATTAATCATACATATAGGTACATATTTTATATAGACCAGCGGCTGAACAAAAATGGGTTTTGATAACATTAAAGTTTTTTCTTTTTTGATATGTCATTGGAGGCATGTTAAATAATACTTATACAAAAAGTTAGAAGTTTTTAGGTTCGGCTTTCGGTTATATTGACATATTTTATTTTTAGCCAAGAACTATGTAAATATAGAATTAGAGTTACAAAAAACTGTAACATATCCAATAACACTTTAGTTTCTTTAAAATAATCTGTTTTTAGAAGTCTGGAACATCTGCATTTTGGTGAACAAAAAAATGCAAATAATTTTGCAAATAAAGAATTAGAGTACCTAGCTGACATTGTTAAATTATGATGTAATCGATCCACTTAATATACTGGAAAAAAGTTAGATGTGTAGACAATTGGCTTGTGTAGATATTTATTTCTGGTTAAGCAGTATAGCCAATGTTGAATTAGAGTTTGTAGAGTTAATAATAAACGGTCTTGACAATGATCTCAGTTACCAAACAAAAGTTTAGAAATATAGAATCACGGCGACACTAAATACTGATATGTATAGGTAAGCATTCCGTGCCTATATTACTACGTTTCAAACGCGCTGTATTGTATGCGCGCGCCGTGCTGTGCGCTGTGGCGCTGTGGCACCAGGCAGCGATCAGCGGTGGCGGGGCAGCGGGGTGCCCTTAACTCATCCATAAAAAAAACCGCAAAGCATGTTTTAAACTAATATCAATGGAAAATTGTTATTTTGTTTTAAGTACGCTAATGGAAATACAAAGACGAAACTTACCCTTATTTATTACTATACTAGGAATTGCCCGCGGTTTTGTCGGCGTTAAGTCCATTATAAAGTAGGTTTTTACTTATTGTTTTATGTTAAATTAAGTATTGGTGGCTTACACAATGGTAACAGATAACAAAAATACAACTTTTTACAACAAAATTATAATTGCAACATTTGCAATTCAATCATATTTGTAATTGTAGGTATATACATAATAACTAGGGTACGGACAAGTGGTGGCAGATTTCACACAGAAGGTAGTAGAGTCGCCTAGATATTTTTATGACTAAACAAATACTGATTGAATGATTTATTTCTCTTAATTTTTTTTTATTCTCTTGTGACTAGATATTAAGTTTTTGAAATGAAAATGTACATGTATTTACATTTTATGTTTAAAGAACTTTATTTTTCATAAATAATCAACATATTTCACTTACATGAGAAAAGTTATAAGTTGTTGTACAAAAATCATAGTGGGTAGACATGCATTACAGGGTATATTATTCAAACTCACTGCCCCGGTGAGGGAATATCCGAAACTATAAGATATACGGAAATTTGCTCTAAGGAGTTACGAGACCGATTTTAGAAAAAAATCAAAACTGCATTCAAATAATTTCAAAAAAGCCTCATACACAGCCGGGAATCGAACCCGATCAAATCTGTCTAAAAATCAGAGTGCGTTATTTTGCGTAAATTAATAGTGTAATGTAAGGAAGAATTGGTGCTAAGGAACCCTGTATCTACAATCCCAGGAAGATGCTGAATTTCATAGTTTAATGTACGGAAATGGATCTCCCCGCACAAACAGTGTACCTACCTACAATGAGTAAGTATGGGAATTATATTTTTATTACAGCTTTGAAAAGATTGGTGTAAATACTGAAAATAAATTTAAAAAAAACCACGAATTTACCAATTTTGTCTAGTTTCAGACGCCACAGTTATTCTCCCCATACTTACTAAGGAGCTTAGTATGGGGAAATCCATTTTCGTACATCAAACTATGAAATTAGGCATTTTCCTGTGATTGTAGATACAGGGTTCCTTAGCAACAATTTTCCCTTACAATCCCGGACTTTCGCAATTCCGGAATTGTTACACTCAAAATATCGGAAATTCCTGAACTGGATTTTATGTATTTCCAGAATTTATGACTGTTTATTTTCATAGTTTACCATAACTTAAATAAACTTTGTACTAACAAGGTTTATGGATTTATATCTGAAATAAATGATTACAACAATAAACTCGATAAGTCTCGTGACTTTTCGTATCTCTTATAGTTTCGGATTTTCCCTTACTGCCCCGTTTGAATAATACAACCTGTATATAACGCTAAAGTTCGGCCGGTCGCCTTGTTGCAGCGATAACGGCGATTTTTGTTTTAGTTATCTTTCCACAAAAATTTCAATCTTTCGTCTACTACATATGCCATTGTGTTGGCATTTACGCCTTTGTACGCTAACAAATCTGCCCTTCTTATTGCAAACGCAGTTGCAAAATGGTGGTTTCGAAATAAACGCGGTAAACATATTTTTTGGTATCTATACAACAAATCTATGTTATATAACTTTTGAAGTGTACTGAAAAATTGTTAAAAAAATAAATCTTTAGATTGAAATATTTCTTACTTTACTACCTTATTTAGATAAAATACGCAGTACTGCATTTTCATCAACTATATGGGTTTGCAGTTAGGCCTATGTCCAGCAGTGGACGTCTTTCTGCTGATATGATGATCTGGGTTTGCAGGCATTAATTACAGTATCACTATGGCTTAATGCAGTATTTGTGTTTATTACTGCAAAATCACCTAGCACGTGTTAAATACTGCGTTTCTAGTTCGCAATCATGCTCTATTTTCATACATAGTAATAAATAAGTGTTGGTAAGATTTAACTTCAGACAAATATTGAAGTGATGAAGAGACGAAATAAAATTGATTTTAGGTAAATACTAGAAAAACGAATATTTTTCTTATCAGCGTATCAAATTATTATTTTTAATAGTCTATAAAATGTGTTTCAGGAACATTTTTTTATTAAAGTCTATTAATATAAAACACCTCCACTCATCAAGCCATCAATCACTCTTTTGAATTATACAAGGTGTAACCAAATCAAGTGCAAATATTTCCCTCTGATTTGCTAGCACGAATTGCGGCACTGTACCGTGTGGCTTCGGTCCATGCGTAGCTTTATGTTACTCTCGAATACCTCTCGATACTCTTAAGCGCAGCACTGTGGAATAAGTACTGCGTTTAAGTACTTTTAGCGTGGCAAAAGTAGCTCTTTGGTTTTCTCGCTAAACTCAAACGCAGTAATTATGAATACTGCGTTTGGCTTTAGTTAGTATTCGTTGCAAAAAAGTTATATGCCTAATGAATCTGCAGTAAACGTAGCAAGTACTTCACAACCTTCTAGCACATGCTGAATGCTGTAGATCTTGTTAGCATAAGTAATAATTATGTGAAAGTACTGCGTTTTTGGTTAGATAAGAAACATGTTTGAAATATAAAAAAAGACCTGAAATTTTTTTTAGGCTTGTGATTTCATTTTTGCAGAAAAGTGAAAATTTCAAAAATGATTACTGCAAGTACTATTATTAGGGCCTTTGGCCACATTATCAACTGTTTCGTGTACTGCAACTACTGCAAGCCATAAATTGCAATAAAATATATTTAAAATACTTAATATAATTTGGATATATTTTTATTTTTGATATCCAAATTACATTATAGTTTAATACTCTAAAAATATAAATTAAATAAATAATGTATTCATTCAACCATAAAAAGTAAATAAAAAACAACGACTCCATTTTACTCCCTGTGCGAAATTTGCCACCACTTTTGTCTGGACGCTACTAATAACAATTTTAAATTAACTTCTGTAACTTCACATTATTCCATGCAGATTTTTTCATAAAAAAACAGTAACTGTAATTTTTTATTGTACATAATAAAATTAAAAATAGGTAAACTAATGTTACATCTTATAGGTTTTGACATAGCTATAATAAAAAATCTTCCTTGTCATCCGCTTTTCCAAACATTGAATATCTCCGAAACATAAAACCGCCTTATGGTACCTTTACACGTGGACCATCACTAATATTGTAACAGTGCTGTTATACGTATTTTCCTGAAGGAAGGTTTTCAAAAACTATTTTGGTTAGATTTTTGGAAGAGCTGTTTAAATAGACGATTTTTATAACATATATTTGTTTCATTTGAATCTGGCCACTTTAAATTTTTTCTACATATGTTTTACTATGCTCGAATCTGGGTTTTGCCCCCAAAAAAATCTCATAAACTATATATAAAAAGTTTTTGCGCCTTCCCTATTTTAAACATATAAATACGAAAAATGGTTTATTTTAAATGCGGCAGAACGGGGGCGCGCGGGCGCGGCGAGGGATACCTAGCAAGCGATAGCTCGCAAGGTCGACTAAGATCTGCTCCGCCGTAGCTACAACTTGTAGCGCGGCTTGGTTTTCGCGCCTTTTTTAATAATATGCGTTTATGATGCAAACTATACACAGAAATTTCTTACTTTCCATAATATGGCTGCATATATTCTTTAATAGTATTAGACTTATTTTTATAGACTCTAATTCAATATTAGATCTTACAGGATAAAAAATGCGTATTAATTTTAAAGCTTTTATCTTATTCCTCTAAACTTTTGGCTTTGTCTATTAACTTAAGAATTTAGAGATATTGTTGTGGATTTTTAAAACTCTAATTCAATATCGACTAAATAACAAGCTAATTCTGGTTTGACGTAGTCGCGGGTGTTTTTTTTTCTAAAAACTTAACAGTGTAAAGCGTCATACATATCATAAACGATGAAGCTTAAACTTTGCACTTTAATTCAATATTCACAAATCATCAATAAAAATAAATAAATACCTAATTTATATCTAACCCTCGTTCTAACTTTTCTTCATATAATACAAATATGCTTGAAAATAAGTCATATGTCATATAAGCATAACTTTTCCGACTTTAGAATTATCAAAACTTCTAGGGCCAAAATCCGGTTCCACTACTGAGCTAATATTGGTCATTCATTATCAACCTCTTCAGTTAAGTCTATTCATTTATAAGAAAATGCTTCATAGATATCGAGCGTCAAGATTGACATTGTATTAGACACCTATTGTCAACCGTTACCCTTGCTTGTCTAGTAGATAAACTTATATGCAATTGTATTTTAAAAAACTGTAAATAATCAGTCAACACAAATATGCCTCCGAGAAAAAAAACTCGTTACGAGTTTATGCGTTCGTGGATAGAAAATAATCCAGAGATAGAGGTTCGAGATTCTTTATTATTTTGCACCAAGTGCAATGTGAGCTTCGCTCAAACGAAATCTAGTGTAACGCGACATGTCGCATCTAATAAACATACAGGTATGAAATATGATTTCAATAGTGAGCTCTTGAAATTTGTTGTGGGCTGTAATATACCATGGACGCAGGTAAACAATCCGATATTTAAAGATTTTATCGAAAATTGTGTTACCGGTAAATTTGGAAAAACTGCAAAAGTTCCTTCGGAATGTCAACTGCGACGGGAATATTTAAATAAAGCTTACGATGAAAAAATGAATAAAATACGGAGCGAGCTAAAAAATGAATATATATATATGTGAGTGTTGACGAAACCACGGATGATTATGGTCGTCAAATAGCTAACGTAATAGTGGGAGCATTACGTGATGATCACATTGGCACTCAACACTTGATATCCAGTAAACGGTTAGACAGCACGAACAATGTATCAATATCCAATACGGTCACAAGTGCTCTTGATTAATTATGGGGTGCTAACCATAATAATCACAATAAAGTACTTTTACTTTTAACTGACGGTATGGGCTACATGCTAAAGGCTGGAAGAAATTTAAAATGTATTTTTCCCAATCTTTTGCACGTCACATGTTTGGCTCATGGTTTAAATAGAGTGGCTGAACTAGTAAGAAAACTTTATCCAGATGTGAATGATTTAATCGCAAATATTAAGAAGACATTTTTGAAATCTCCTAAAAGAATACAAAAGTTTAAAGAAATGCTCCCCGGAGTGCCTTTACCACCTCGACCAACAATTATTCGGTGGGGAACCTGGATAGAAGCTGCAACGTATATGCAAACATTACGATGAAGTGAAACGTGTTCTAAATACATTCAGTCCCACCGAAGCCCAGAGTATTAGAAAGGCAAAAAGAGCGTTCGGAAATGCAAATATAAAAAGCGACTTAAATTTCATAGCAAATCATTTGATGACTATCCCAAATGCTATTAAAAAACTACAGGATGCGAAGCTGTCCATCAGCGATAGTTTAAAAATAGTTCATGAAACCTATAGAGATGTTTCCAAATTAAACATGAGCGTAAAAGGAAAACAGATTTATGATAAACTGAAGTTGGTGTTAAAGAAGAATTCTGGCTATAGCACACTAAAAATTATAAATGAGTTGGTACAAGGCAAAGAAATAGAACTTCAATCTCAAACTTCTCGTGCATCAATTGATTCCTACATAAAATTTAAATATGCACCTATTACAACTGTCGACGTGGAAAGATCATTTAGCTCCTTGAAATGGATATTTACAGCAAGACGCCGTAGATTAACTGTCCCAAATATAGAAAAAATATTAATAGTTTATTCTGAAAATCGTGTCAACTATTCAATTTACAGCAGGTAATTAATTAAAGTTATTTTTATTGTTACCTTATAAGTTATAAGACTTTTACGGAAATTAAAATAAAACTTTGTCACAGATTGTATACAACTCACAGAGAGGTAGTTATTCATTAGGCATAATAAGATATTTTCTTAGACTAACATATCTGTTTATCTCTACTCTTTCTCAAATCATTCCCGCTCCGAAAACCCCGATGTATGTATCTGATTATTTATTGCTTATTATTTAAATGTGTAAAATTATCCTAACAGCATTGCTTCTCCTATTTCTGATGATAAAATTTGTGCGCAGGTTAATTGGCAATACAGTAATAAATAAATAAGTAGTAAATACTAATTTCCCGGACAATTCCCGTGATTATAAATTATTCTATTAGCTTTCCATATAAAACTAGGCTTTCCTGCACGTCCGTCAATTCAAGGAGCTAACAATTGAAGGGATGTTTACAAAAACAACATAACTACATTGGAGTTGATTTTACAGGAAGCGAAAAAAACGTAATTTCTCCTAATATATTATTTCTTTAAGGTGGTTCGATTGCCATACAAAACGTTATTTGACATTCGCAGGCTAACGGCGTGATATTTTAAGAAACTTATGTAACAAACTTTCATAAATTGGCTTCCTATTTGCGCCAAATTCCCCCTTTCCTTGAATAAACTTGTATAAACTAGATTAATTTGAGAAATTGGTTTGGGACGTGATATTTTGGGAAAACAATTTTTCTCAAATGAATCTAGTTTATACAAGTTTATTCTACGAAAGGGGGAATTTGGCGCAAATGGGAAGTCAATTGATGAAAGTTTGTTACATAAGTTTCTTAAAATATCACGCCGTTAGCCTGTGAATGTCAAATTTATAACGCTTTGTATGGCAATCGAACCACCTTAAACAATACCATCCATTTACTATGCAGACGTATGGCCATAGAGTTACACTTGCATCTTGGATCCCATTAACAATCGGTTATCTCTTCGAAAATATGTAAAATAACTTCGTCACTTATGCTGTTTTTGTAAAATTATTGGCAGTTATGTTATTTTTGTGCAAAACTCATTGATATTCCTATAGTAAAAATAATTATTGAATTTACGAAAACCGTATGATTATCAAATGTATTGCATTTAAATTAAACACATAAAAGTATAAGAGAATGTAATTATTATTGTACTATAAGTTTCGTAGAGCTGAGTAATTCCATTTTAAAGATAGGCGGGTCATTTTGGGCAAAAGGGTTCCTAATTAAACAATGTATATTGCACAATTGTAGCGTCTTCACAGACGGACATAATCATAGCAAAAACTTGATTTCGTAAAATATGTCAGTTATGTTGTGTTTGCAAACATCCCTTCAATTATAAGTGCTCTGCTACTAAACCTTATGACGTTGATTTGACTTATTAACTTTCTCATATATAAGACTACCTAGGTCCCCAAGCTCAACCAAGAATTCTAAGACAGGAGAGAAACTTCGATAAACTTATTGAATGAGAGATTTTCTCTTTCACTAACAAGATCTCTGAGAATAAAACAAAGAAACCATACTCCGCTTTATTAGCATTGGCCCTAAACTTGGCTTCTACGTTCATTTTGACGACACAATGTCTACAAAGTGGAGACATCATTTACAAAATGCAAAACTGTAAATCCAACATGTTTAATCCCGCGGAACTCTGACAGCTGGCAAAATTATAACATTTTGGGGATCGAAATCATTTTTAGGGTTCCGTAGTCGACTAGTCCGTCCGTCCGCGGATAATCTCAGTAACCGTTAGCACTAGAAAGCTGAAATTTGGTACTAATATGTTTATCAATCACGCCGACAAAGTGGTAAAATAAAAAGCGATTTATTTTATTTTATTAGGGTACCTCCCCTATAAGTAACGTGGGGAGTGTTTTTTTTTTTTCATTTCAACCCTAACGTGTGATATATTTAAAAATGAATACGGGGTTTGCCAAAATCATTTTTTGATAATGTTAATATTTTCGGAGATAATCGCTCCAGAAGTAAAAAAAAATGTGTCCCCCCCTCTAACTTTTGAACCATAAGTTTTAAAAATATGAAAAAAATCTCAAAAGTAGAACTTTATAAAAACTTTCTAGGAAAATTATTTTAAACTTGATAGGTTGAATAGTTTTTGAAAAAAATTACAAAATAATTTCACACACTTACTGTGACGGACGAAAAACTACGGAACCCTACACTGAGCGTGGCCCGACACGCTCTTGGCCGGTTTTTTACTTTATAATTTATTACCGATTGCTTTCCTGTCACAGTTAAATTTACATGCATGAAATTTTATTTTTTAAATCTCAAAGTGGTTAGGTAGGTATATCCTTGGCAACGTGCAAACACAAGTGAATAAGTTAATTTGCTTTCAAAAGGAAAATTACAAAGGTTAAATTAAAGTGCACTTACAGTACCTATTTGTTCGAGAGGAAAACTATACATTCCAGATAGTAGTATTTTTATGAGTAGAGGTGTAGAGTAGAGCTTTGGTAGTATGATCCTAAACCACTCCTTAATACTTACTGCAGCGGTCATCTCCTTGTGATAGACTTGTCCAATTGTGTTTATATTCTGACATTGTATCTCGCTGAACAGAAGCCATATTCCGTACATGGTACATAATATTAAAAATAAACCAGTTATTATTATTATGTTACTTAGGTAAGTATGTTGTGGCGTCTGGACCCACAGTCCCACACTCACGTTCGCTATCGGGTGCGCTCTCGATACATTACATTAAAGTGAACTTACATAATTCTTGTTTATGAATGCTCGTAGTTTACCATGAGACAAATTATAAAATGAACATTATACCTGCATGAATACTAGAATGGCAAGAACACGTATTTTGAGGATAATGATCGTTGTCTATTAGTCACCAAAAAACCTTGTTTACTCTTACCTAAATGATACGGTTGACTGACTTAGGACAACATGAATTATTCGCCTTATGTAAATATGCTGAGCGCAGTAAGAAACATTAAACGTCCCTTGTGATTTAGGCACTGGAGTTAATGAGCAAGCCGGGTGTGGAAAGCGGAGTTTCATTAATAATGTCAAATTTTACCCAGTAATTGTCCTGTAAAAGGATACCGCGAGTTTTGCTTGAGTTGAGGTATATTGGGTTAAAAATCTGTCGTCGTAACTTTCAGACTCTCTGTTCTATACCGAAATACTCGTCAAGAAATGAAAGCGGATCCATTTGTATGGAAATTCGATACAAAAGTAAATTAATTTATGAATATTTATTTACCCGTGTGAATGAATGTATGAATATTTATTTACCGTAATCGTGGTAAAATAGGTCCAAATGTTACACATTTGTTTGTTTCACACTTAGAATAATAACGCATACCTAGAAGGATAGTTTCATACGGCCGACGCGCCAAGCGTGAGGCATAAAAGGGATTCATGTAGTTGTGATCAACTCGTATTCACACGCGCCAATACGCACACAAACGCACCAATTTTGTTGCACCGATCGGCGTACTGAGCCATTTATGGCCGAGTTTTAGTAGCCTCACCGTTGCGCGTGAACTGCGTTTCTATGCGTTATTATTCTAAGGTTTCACATGATTATCCGCGTAGTGGCAAGCAAAATTTATGAATACTAAAGACTGATTGAGTGAGGTACCTACAGAGGAAGTAAGAAAATATCTTAGTCAAGATGAGGTTATTATATTAAAAAATATTTTTTCATCACACTTGCTCATTAATGGTGTTTTTCTATGCCTGTATACGGAAGGACAATGGCCTAAATTGTTCCCGCGGGAAATAATGGTCCCAAGGGAAGTAATGAGCTTGTGTGTGATCTGATTGGTTAAGCAAATCTTGACGGCCGCGTACGACAAGAATTCTGACTCTGTGATTGGTACTCGAGCAGGCCATGCCCTGCAAGAACCACATGCTCAATGCTCTGTGATTGGTTGAAATATTGAAACTACGCCCCCTACTCGCACTGATCTGGATGTGAAGTTGTCAATTTCGTCAACATTTGATTGGTGCGCTTGTATAAAACATAGATTTTTCTGTCTTTTGTAGTTATTTATTTCCTCGCAAATGTGATGAAAAACATTGTGTATAACACGGGCGTAAGAATATTGCAAACTCGAGTCATCAAAAGCCCTCCGCCTCACGGCGTCGGGCTTCTGATAGACTCTCGTTTGCAATATTCCTCATACGCCCCTTGCTGTTAAACAATGTACTATAAAGTATAGAAATTTTTCGTCATTTATTCCAGAGAATTACTTCAAATCTGTTTTATGGATGCAGCACGACTTTATGATTTTGGTGTTGGTGCTATAATTACCCTCAACGCATAACAGCGTTTTCATTGCTTATGACTATGGCCAGTTTTACGAGGCTTATCAAATTGAATTAAGATATTTTAAAGACAGATGTAACCAAAATGTAATGATTCTAGATTGATATTTATTTACACAAATACAACTAGTTACCTACCTACCTATAGGTAGGTAGGTAACTAGTTGTATTTAGAAAACGCCACAATGGTTATCATTACTACATATATGTAGTAATGATAACCATTGTGGCGTTTTCTAGTTGCTAGTAATGTTAAAAAATATTCAAAGACTAGCCCAAAATAAGGAGATAAAAGTGGACACTGTAAACAAAAAAAAACGGCCAAGTGCGAGTTGGACTCGCGCACGAAGGGTTCCGTACCATTATCAATAAAATTATTTATTTTATTTTGTTTTTAGTATTTGTTGTTATAGCGGCAATAGAATTACATCATCTGTGAAAATTTCAGCTGGAACTATCACGGTATCCGTGAGATACAGCCTAGTGACAGACAGACGGACGGACGGACGGACAGCGGAGTCTTAGTAATAGAGTCCCGTTTTACTCTTTGAGTACGGAACCCTAAAAAACACGACTACCACTACTGTCTCGGGTACGATCTAAGCTCCTTGTATTTGTGAGAAAATCTCTCTTGAGCTCAAAATTGTGCGAACGGCATCGTAAGCTGGCTTTGAAGTATTGTGGGCGAATGGTATACATGGTTGTATGTGGGCTTGGGAAGATCAGTAGACATTATGTACACGTTCCACCCGTGCGTCGCCGTAGACGCGAATACACTTTGATGTCGATTCTGTGTCTGCAACTGCATAAATAGATAGGTATCAGTTTTGACACTTCGGTTTTGTGGACAAAATTGAGCGAATAATCCATCAAGGCTATGCTGTGTGCGTGATAAATAGTATAAATGCTGCCACATTGCCTATAGCTATGTAGCTAATGTAGCATAACTTTTATTTAGGTACTGTGATGTTTTACGAAATGGTGGTGCATTCAGCTGCTCGCCTCTCCTGTTAATGGATAAACAAACAAGTAGGCACAAAAGACCACCGTGTTATATTATAAGGTAGGCAAAGTTAGACTAGGCAATGTTGTTGCATTTGACGATAACTAAACTTCATGAGCATGGGTTACTGATTTCGGTCCATTTACACACAGTAAATGAAGTAGCCCTTCATGATTCTTGATGAGGCGTTCGATTTTTACATCCTGTATGTTGAAAGACGACAATAACATAATTTTCATCACACTTGCTCATAAATGGTGTTATTCCTTGCCTGTATACAGAAAGACAATGGCCTAAATAGTTCCCGCGGGAAATAATGGCCCATGGGAAGCTTGTGTGTGATTGGGATGAGCTTGTGTGTGATCTGATTGGTTAAAAGCAAATCAAACAAATTGGTTGGCAAATCTAGTTGGCCGCGCGTCACAAGAATTCTTCTCTGTGATTGGTTGAAAGAAATCTAGCAGGCCGTGGGGCGCCACGCCCCGCCCCCTCGCCCTCCACTCGCAAATCTGTATGTGAAGTTGTCAATTTCGTTAATTTTTGATTGGTGCGGTTGTATGAAACTTAGATTTTTATGTCTTTTGTAGTTATTTATTTCCTCGCAAATGTGATGAAAAACATTGTGTAGGTATAACACGGGCGTAAGAATATTGCAAACTCGAGTCATCAAACGCCCTCCGCCTTACGGCGTCGGGCTCCTGATAGACTCTCGTTTGCAATATTCCTCAAACGCCCCTTGTTAAACAATGTACTATTAACTTGCCATAGTTGATGTTGGGTCATATCGTGAGGTCAAAGAGATTGCGTGGGATCGGAGTAGATGGAGGGCCTACTTTGAGCTACACCGACAAGAGCCTAGCTCTTAAGTAAGAGAAGAAGAAATAGTTAACTCATTCAACGGTTTCTAGAAATGCCAAGTGCTTAAGGTTTCAATTTTTTTGCGATATTCTACCTATTTACATTGCTATCACAAATCCTATTAATAAAATAGAAAAAAAACATCTCCGTATCTTTGCGGCCATAATTAATTTTGCATAATTTTGCAGGCTGGAGTTTCTGCTGCGGTGCCTCAGTCAGCTATCACAGATGAAGGCCTTCTGGCGATGCTGTCCCTTTAATAAGGAAATAAGGTAAGCCAATGTTTTCATCTGCCCTTTAATAATACACAGATTTTGTAAAAAGTCCCCGGTGCTATGTTTATCAATGATGAACAAATGTGTCCACGAAATGTACGGTATTTTCTCATTTTGAAGGGAAATGAAAGAATGTGTAAAAAAGTAATTTGTTCTTCAGAAATTCTACTTAAAAATATACTTGTGTCACTTTTCTCCCCAAAATGTGCCCGCTATTTCGTGCCAGTATATTTACGGGCATAATAGCGGAGACAAATGGACGGAAAAGAAATTCATCTTGACGTTCTATACGGTGTGTCGTAAGCACGTTTTTGCATGCATATACTTATAACGTACCTTACCGTACCTTACCTTTTTAGATACTGAAACATATTATTATAAGGATAACAAATATAGTTTATTTATTGCGAGTTCTTATAACTTAGGTAAGGCATATTTCAAAACGCGCCTCGCGAACTTTATCGTTTTCAGTTGATTGAATGTGAACGTAGTACAAGTATAGTTATGAAATATCTACAATGTTATGTCCCCAACAGATTAAGGCTGCAATGTAATCTAGCTTGGTATTGTTTACCATCGTTCCCTGCTGTGGTTTCATCAGCGTAAATTGAGGCCTGAAGTAAAGTAAAGACGGATATAAAAATATAGGCAAGCCGTTTCCTGATATATATTTACTGCCATACAGCTTTTAGCTAATAAATTGTAAAATAAATTAGGAGCTTTGTCTGCCAACACACCGCACTGTGGTTTGGCAGATGAATTGTATGTATTTATAAGCCTAAAAGAGATTTTTATTTTTTATTAGGGGTCTCGTAGCTCTAAAAAAAACTTCGGCTTCGCCCGCGTATTGCAAAGAGAACAGGCAAGCCCGCGGGATATAATATAGCCTATGTCCATCCAAAAAGTCCAGTCTATATAGATAAACACGTGAAATAATTTTTGAAATCGTTCTAGTGGCTTCGGAGATAACCATTACATACAAATTACATTACATTTTATCTCACAGATGTTTCGTCTTTATAACATTAGTAGGTATAGACTATACCAAGAACCATAATTAAATTCCATCAAATCTACCACTGTGTTGCGATTGTAATGAAACTTTCCATCACTAGTAAATTAACTCTTGTCGAAAAAATGCACGTAGGTAAGGAATTAATTTATTACTCATTTTATACAGTATACCATTTTTTTTTATACAATGACGGTGGCAAACAAGCTTACGGCCTGTCTGATGTTAAGCAGTTACCGTAGCCTATGAACACTTGTGACTCCAGATGAATCACAAGCGCGTTGCCGACCCTTTATTCACTTGATGATTCGCTGTGTTGGCAGATAGAGACATGCAGGTCCCTCACTCCCAACACAGTGCATCCTAGGGAGCTCTGGCGACCTTACTCACTACCAGGAACACAACACCACATGCTTCATAGCATGCAATATTATAGCAACACTACAAAGCAGTGGTGCTATTATGGCTGCGGTCTTCTGTAAGGTGGAGGTAATTCCCCAGTTGGGTTGCTCCACATACGAGCGAGATGACATTCCGCTGTGTCCTACCTCTCTAAAACCTCTCTCTTGTCCAAATAAACATACTTATGTACGAGTATAATACAAGTATTTGACGACCGCTTTAGCCTAGTTGGTAGTGATAGTGACCCTGCCTACGAAGCAAGAGGTCCTGGGTTCGAATCCCGGTAAGGGCATTATTTGTGTGATGAGCACGAATATTTGTTCCGGAGTCATGGATGTTTTCTATGTATTTAAGTATTTATTTCTCTAGGTGGTTTTTTTTTTTTTTTTTTAAGTAAGATTGCCCGCAAATATTTATTTATTTATTATGATTTTATCTTTAATTAAAACTATTTTGTAGTAGAAATGTTCACATTACAATGGCAATATTCCAGGAATCAACCACATTTGGTATCAGTCATAACACAAGAATATTATCGTCTGAAGATGTATACTCTAATATATTAATATATATTTCTGATATCTCAATAAAAAAATACAACAACTAGTCGTGTGGCTTCGCGTATTACAAAGAACGCAGACAAACCCGAAGGATATAGTACCTAAGTGCAGGAAATATTTAGGAGGCAAAATATGTACATTCATGAAATTTTGTTTATAACTTTATCTAGTAGAGTCCTACCCCCGTCGGTGGGTATGGGCAAAGGGGAAATTTAACAAAATGCACTTTAAAGATTTTTGTTGAAAAAAGAGAGAGAGAGAGATGTTTCTCAAGATGTCGATGTGGAACCATCCTGATTGCTTAAAGTAATTCTGAGAAACTTATATTGTTGCTTAAACCCAAAATTGGTCGAGTTAAAAGAAAAACATTTTTTCTACCGACCTCAACACCAACATGTGCATGTGACATGTGTGTAGGACCCCTAATTTTAATAGGACTTGGCAGATCCTCATTTCTAGTCCCAAGATAAAGAAAGTTTCATTGATGTACATAATTTACCGCCAAATCGTCATATTTACTCTTACTTTACTTGTACTAATAAACTATACCCTATGTCCATTCTATATAGGTGAAAGAATTTTTGCAATCAGTCCAGTAGTTTCGGAGATAACTCCTTACTTACAAACTTAGAAAGCTACAATCTCATAGAGTTTTCCTCTTTTTAATATTAGTATAGATGACGGCGGTATACTGTATAGTGACCCCGCCTACGAAACTGATGGGCCCGAGTTCAAATCGGTTAGGGCTTAGGGCATTTATTTGTGCGAAGAGCACGAATAAATATTCCGGAGTCTTGGATGTGTTATGTATTTAAATAGGTAATCAATATAAGTATGTAGTTTGAGACTAAGTTAATTCGTATTATGGGCATTTTCAATTATTCGTGCACCCAATTAGCGTGAGTTGTTAAACAAAAATTAACTCAGTGTCAGTTTTGTAACGACAATTAAGTATTAAATTTGTGTAAAAATTAAATTTTTCTTTTCAAACGGTGTATACCGTGTTTTTTTTGATTTCCGTTAACTTTAAGGGAAGAATCCTTAGGTTAAATGGAACTAATTTCTCTAATAAACTAGTGTCTTAACTCTTACTATTTTTCAGATATTCAATAAATCAATTTAATGACCGAATCAGTGTGAAGGGTCCTTTATTTTATTAACGTTTTAATTTTCGTTAAACGAAAAAGGGAATTATTGGGATTTGAACCTGGGACCCCTCACTCCATAAGCAAACTATTTACCACTGAGCCATGTGTTGACAAGTGCTGTTGTAAGTGAAAATTAACTTTGTGTTAATTTTGAGATTAAGTGTTACAGCCCTCCCACACTGTAATATTGATTAAGTTTGTATGAAAAATGAAAAAAAAAATTTTTTTCGAATTTAACAAAGAGCAACATACCATTCTGTTAATGAACCGAACATCGTGTCGAAATTAACGGAAATCAAAAAATACACGGTGTATTAATGATATGCATATACACGTTATTTAAATATGAAACCAGTTCATTTTCACATCATTTGTATGCTTAACTTTCGTTACAAAACTGACACTGAGTTAATTTTTGTTTAACAACTCACGCTAATTGGGTGCACGAATAATTGAAAATGCTATTATAGGAACAATGCAATGAGGATAACCATCTTGGCCTCCTCTCCTGGAACAAATCTATCTGATAACATGTGTTTTATACGTAGTAATGTAACTATGTGTAAAAACTTTGTAGATAGAACCTCCCGTCATCCGGCGAAGTCCGGCTTTGTAAATGAAGTAAAATAGTTTTTGCACGGAAATTATTCCCTTTGTTCCAGCTGAGTTATTGAATTTGGAACTGGATTGTTCCACAGTGAATGTTTTCACATGAAGGGAACGTTTCAGAATTGCTAGCAGTTTGTAAATAATGTAAGAAGTGGCATATTATTAAGGTATATGTTTGGCAGCTATACAAGACAGTAATCTTTAAGTGTACCTATCCAAGCGATTATCCAGTAATTATAATGAGCGATATAAAAAACCATTAAATTGATGTCAGTAATCTAATCATCATCATCATCATATCAGCCGAAAGACGTCCACTACTGGACATAGGCCTCCCCCAAAGAGTGCCACAATGACCGGCCCTGTGCCACCCGCATCCAGCGGACTACCGCGACCTTTACCAGGTCACCAGTCCACCTTGTGGGGGGTCTGCCCACGCTGCGCCTTCTGGTACGTGGTCACCACTCGAGAACCTTGCCCCCCCCCCCCCCCCCCCCTGCATACAAAATGTGTACGTGTTGTTGTTTGTGTGTGTTTGGTCCATTCTCTCCGCAGCTGACCTACATGGACATTCGACATGATCTTCGTCTTATCCATGTTCATCCTTAGACCAACCCGCTCGGAGGCTTTACTGAGGTCATCGAGCACAGTACTCAAGTCCTCCATGGTCTCAGCCAAGACTACTATATCATAAGCAAACCGAAGGTACCTATTACTCGCCGTTGATGTTGATGCCTAGCCCTCTCCAGTCCAGAGTCTTGGAAATGTCCTCCAGTGTAGCGGTGAACAGTTTTCATCCAGCATCCGCTTCCCTGACACCCCGCTGCAGCGGAATTGGTTTTGGGCTCCGATCCTGGCTCAGACTAATTAAACTATATGGACACGAAATACCTACGAAATGAGCGTGTATACCTAATCCTGGCGCATAATATGGCGGCCTGTCAATTCGTGGCTGTAGGGTTGTCATCGATTAGAGACAATTATCGATATCAACTTGGACTTTGAAAAATATCGATATCATTATTTGAGTTTTCTCTGTAATTGAAACTGACCGAGACGAATAATAATATCCAAGTACACTACTCTATTACCGTAACTATATTATTTGTGAAGTGTTTTACCAACATTGCATTTTATTGGTACAACCGATAAGGTCGCAGCTGCCTATAGTGTGAATGACACGGTAAGAACAGGTGTAGTCACTTTTTTTTCAAATTCAGGTTTTAATGTCAAGTTTTCATAACGAGCTCAGCATTTTGACATTAGAAACTCATTTTGAAAAAAAAAAATGAGTAGACATGTTCTTTTCGTGGACCCTTCCAATATGGTCAGAAATACAATTAAAATCTGTCGGGTTATTCAGGCCCAGCCCACTTTGTATACTATGATTACTATATGGATGGTGCAGAAGTGAATAAAACAATGGTATTTTTACAAGCGTTTATTTAGCTCACCACGTTTGTTTTTATTATTTATTCTTGTTTCTTGGGTCAAATTTAGTAATTGAAATTTCACCCTCTTCCTGTCAACGGATTGATCTGAAATAACATCATAAAATTATTCACATAGTCTTTAATTTAATAGCAAGTTGTCGATATCAGAGCGCAGCACTAGTCAAAATAAGATGTATGATTTAAATGCTAATAATACTGCTGCAAATATAGCGAAACGAGTATTTTCTTGTTGGGAACGATAAATTAATTTCAAAACTGACTATCATTTGGCGGATAGTGCGATATACTGGCAGTTAACAAAGAAAAACGGCTACTAACCTATGAATGGTCAAATTCGGTTGATTACTTGATTTCCGTGCACCACATTGCTTTATTGAGCACGCAGGCATTTTGCGTTCACATCTATATGTGTTCACTACACAAAACCAAGTCCAAAAAAACAATTTTAATACGGAAAATTACGATTTTAACTCTGAGTTGTTTACCACTTGACAGCGCATGTACTACAAAGACATTTGGCGCATAAAATGGCGCATGGCACGCGGCTGTAATGTCTGTTGCTAGTATCGGAAGTAAGAGCAACGTAATATCATGCTATCTCTTTCACCATACGCTATCGAAAGTTGGAAAGAAAGAGATAAGTTGTGTTTTTGACCTTCTATGTAGATTTCATGTATATTTGCATAACATAAATGTATCTATAGTAGAATAGGGCCTCTCCATGTATTTATCTACTCAAAGGATCCTGGAGTCGTACTGGCATAGTGGCGTTCTCGTATAAACACTTCAGTACTTCGATATAGGGGCAGTCTACTTGGCAGCAGACTGTAGTAGTACAGGCCAGGTTTCGATCGAATCGAAGGCTTTCTCGTAGTCCACGAACGCTAAGCAGAGAGGCAGGTTATTCTTCTCAGTCTTATTATTATTTATACAATAAGTAAAACAAAATCAATAACTTTTTTAAATAAACCTTGTAATAATTATCAACAAGTTTAAGCGTACGACGTTCGTAGAGAGTCTTAAATTTCCCTAATTCAAGAGATATTTAACTAAAATTTTACATATTATGGTTTTACTCATTGGGAAACGCACTTTCGATATAAGTTAAAATGTTTCCAATATTTCTTATATTTACTGAACTACCGCTTAGTTACATTTAATAAATACACCCTGTATAGATGACTAGTTTTTATTATACCCACTGCGACTCTGAAGGACGATGTGAAAATAGTTATTTATGATACAAGTGCGGAAAGTAGGTAATTCCCAACTAGTGGCGATGACCAAAAACACGACCGTCACACGAGTGTTTTAATGCCTAATTATGTACAGTTACATACACTAATTTATCTATCCACATAAGCCTGCATGATGCATTCAGGAGCCGCTAATTATGAGTATTATGACCGGCATCGTGGCGGTGTTTTCTGGCAGCTGTCATATTTTTTTTTTTAATTTAGTGACAAACTACAGTCGGATACAAGGATACAACTAATCCAACTATCATATCGTTCGATATCTTACTTACGTGCGACATTTGTCAAATTTGTATGCAAATTGACAACTCATTTCGAACTAAACGTCATCTCGACTGATATTAGAATAGAGGTTGAATCAAATTTCTTTGTTTTTCAGAGAAGTTCGAAATTTGAATGAAATAATATTATTGAAATCGATGTTATTATTTAGCAATAATAACATTTTCACAAATAAGAAATTTGTTCTAACAAAACTGTCTATTTTTATGGTGGTCATAATGTGCGGTTCTTGAACGCATCATGGAGGGTTTATGATATTTGGATAGATAAAGTTTATGAGGCTACCACATCAAATAAATTAAAAGTACCTACCGCTACTACAAAATAGCGTTTCTGCAAAATAAAATGCCGAATCAAAATGTAAACATTTATTGTGAAAATCGTTCACTAGGGCACTTTTACAAGTCAGAATGTATTGGAAAGTGGACCCTGGCAAAAACCAGTATAACGCTAGGTAGACAAGAAGAATGTATATCTATTAACTTTGAATCATATGTCATTCTTAAGAAAATTACAGTAATGTAGCTGGTGTCATACAAGTTATAAGACAATATTATACAAGTCTCTTTATATCCACTTAACACAAAAGTGCCATCTAACAACGCAATGGTAAAGCTCCTACAGATGGAAAAGAAGTCAACAATCCAACCAATAATTTTCCAACTAGGAGCTATACGGTTAAAAGTTGGACTAAAAATACCTTTATTCCCTAAGTATATAAAATGCGAAACGATTTTCTCCACGACCTAATATGTCATTTGGATTGACGTTATCTGCGCCACATGAATTGCAAGTATGCACTTCTACTTCAGTCGCCATCACCATCTATCATCAGCTAAGCCCAGTTTAATTCCGAATTATGTAGTCGGTGTTTTTTACTGGCTACAGTACTATACAAAGAGTATGTTATATTTTTTGTCCTACAGTTACTAGGGACTATAATAGTCATTAAGTAAAGTGGATAATGAAATTAAAGATAAAAAATGTAAAAAAATAACTGTCAAAATCAAAGTGACGTCTCAGGGGCAATCAACCAGGTTTTGGTTTTAACTAATGAATATATCGTCACTACTTTTAAAACAATCTTATATTTTACTTTGATCACTTTAATGTCGTAGGTTGGTATGAATAGGTACTTAGTAGGTGACGATAGTCCGGGTACGATATACAGCAACAGCCTATTGCCAGCAGCCACTAGAACCACACCAAGCAATCGAAGCAAGACGTGCCATTATTATATGTCTTATTAGGAAGCGGAAAGGAAAACATTCGATCACGACAAACGTCAGAAAACGAATGCGATTCAGATTTCAGAAAATGGCCCCCTCAGCTCGGGGCAAAGCTATTAAAACGGTCTACGCACGATCAGACAAGTAGTCGATTCAGTATAAATGGAACTTGAATTAATTTTTCGGTTTTACTAAAAAAATAAGAATAAGGAATAGGAATATCCAGGTATATTAATTAAATTACGAACCAAAGGTTTACAATTCCTAACCATTGCCAGTGGCGTAAATATAAACTACTCATATTTATGAATATAAAATAATTACGTTTTCATTTCGCTTATTTAAATATTTACGAGTATTTTCCAGGCATTATTTTACGTATAAATTAGTCGCATTATTTTTTATCTCTCGTATTTAACGAATTTTTAGTTTCCACTTCTTGGGATTGATTTTATTGCAGTGGCAACACATTTGTTTACATTTTTTTATCTTTAATTTCATTATCCACAATAGTAGGATTGATTCCTTTATGCGTTATCTTACATTGTGACCAACGTGAAAGGTAACCCTTGTTCAGACAGAGGCATATAGATGATAATATTTTATAAAAAATAATGTAAGTCACGTAACGCTACCTTAGGGTTGTCTGACAGATATCGCTCTCTAGCGATAAGACCGCCTGTTGTTTGCCTCTACTTGTATTGATTATTTTCTGTACAGTGTTCTGGTGATCTCGCTGGTTTACTACTTTACTAGTAAATTACTGAAGTTTAATTGTAACATTCGTAATTGTTTCTGTTATAACAGGAACGATATTTCATCTTGTGTTCGATCTGGCTATCACGCTAGGTTAGATTATTGGCAAATGATATTTGGCTAAAATATAAAAACTAAGTAACAACTATGTTTTGATTGTTTACAAAAGCCAGATATAAACTTTGATAATATACTCTGAACATCTACAATTAGTTATCATGAGAGACCGAGCAGCGAAGCATAATTAGAAATTAAACGAACTTACCTGTAAGTGAAGTTCTATTCTAATTATGTGAGCTGCTCGGTCTCGAAATGATAATCCCACCCGCCTCATACCCGTTTTGTATGGATACAAGTCACGATTACACAAGACTGTGTAGGGAAGTGGATCAAAGTTTCTTTTAGACAATTCTTATGCGCATCGCTTGGCTCGTTTTGGCCGGGGCACGAAGTGCCCCCAGATCTGGACCTGACTTTGCTGGTATCAGGTCATGGTCATACGGGACAGGTTTTTTGTGAAGGTGTGCTTTTATTTGCTACTCTAAACTAAATGATTGACAGTTGAGCGCGGGGTGCGGGGGGCCCCAGGGTCCGTTCGGAAACCGGTGTTTTTCGCGTTTTGGGATCCTTGAGCTCTGAAATGTGGTTAATAGTCGCACGGGAGACGTACTTCGGCTCGTTTCATAAACCCACATCACACGAGTGTTTTAATGCCTAATTATGTACAGTTACATACACTACTTTATCTATCCACATATCATAAGCCTCCATGATGCATTCAGGAGCCGCATATTATGACCGGCATCGCGGCGTTGTTTTCTGGCTGCTGTCAAAGTTTTTTTTTTATTTAGAGACAAACTTGAGTACTGTTATGTTATTACAGTACAGATTATCGGTATCGTTATGAGTTTAAATTTGGAACAGCTGTCAAAACTCAAGTGGGTATCTTCTCTAGTCTAGTATCTCTATAGATATTAAAACAGTTATCGATACGAAACGTCAATTTATTATGTTTTTTCATTTAACTTTTTTAATATTTTTTTCTTTTTTAATTTTTTTAATTTTTTTTTTACTTTTTTATTACCTTTTTATTTTTTTTTTACTTTTCGAACTTTTTTTTCTGCTTTTTAACTTTTTTTAAACTTTTTTGCACATTTTTATTATATGTTTAATTTTTTGCACTTTTTTTTTTACTTTTTGTCACTTTTATTCCTTTTTTTATTTATTTTTTTACTTTTTTTCACTTTTTTTTATTTTTATTGCTGTTTTTACTTTTTTCACTTTTTTGTACTTTTTCTAACTGTTTTTTAAATTTTTTTAAATTTTTGTCACTTGTTCCTTTTTTACCCTTTTTTCTTTTTTTTACATTTTTTCACTTTTTTTTCATTTTTTTGCTGTTCTTTAATTTTTTCACTTTTAAAAAAAAAAACTTTTTTCTTTTTTTTTCACTTTTTTTTTTCAAAGATAACTTACAGGTAACACTCGTAGCATTGCAGGTCATTTTCCTACGGCTTATGAACCCATCTTAGAGTACTTATGATACTCATCATAATCGTGTAACTTAATACTTATGTTCCTACCAAGTGACTCCTTATTGGTACATACTTAGTTTTAGATAAATTCAAGGTAAGAAGATTATAGGAGAGCCACGCATTAACTTGGTTTAATCCATCTTGGGCTAGATTGCTTACCTCTTCCCAAGAGTTACCATGAAACAAAATAGCGGTATCATCGGCAAAAGCAATTATTTCCGCATTAGAGATTGTTAGGCGACATAGTTGGTCGATATAAATAAGAAATAGTGTGGGCCCTAACACACTACCTTGCGGTACGCCATATTGAACAATTTCCTCTGTGCTATAAAGATCACCAACCCTGACTGATTGCTTTATATGGTTTAGGTAGCTACTAAAAAGGTTTAACGGTATGCCACGTATTCCTATGTTTTCCATTTTCTTTATGAGTAGTGAGACAGAGACTGTATCGAACGCTTTTTTAAAGGACTATGAAGATTCCGATAGCTTTTTTATTATGATCTAGTTTGTCAACAATATAGTTAGTTAGTTGTATTACAGCATCTTCAGTAGATTTTCGTTCCCTAAAGCCATGTTGATTATTGCTTAGTAAATTATTCTTTTCAATGTAGCTTTTTAGTCTTTTGTTTATGATTTTTTTATATCACTTTCGCTAAAGTAGGTAATAAAGATATTGGTCTATAATTGGAGATACAGTCTCTGTCTCCAGCTTTAAAAATGGGAATAACAACAGATGTTTTGAGTGCGTCGGGAAATACGCCAGTGTGGAAACATAAGTTACAAATGATAGTTATGGGAAAAATATGACAGTTTTATGTTAGGGTTGGCGATTACAATGAATCATTTAAGTAGGTACTTACTTTATTGTACGTATGATTAATATTGAATTAACACTTTAATGATAACCGTACTGACCCTCTTTTGATATAACCTTGTTTAATGGGGCACATGGCACGTATAACTGATGGCCGTTGGGGCGGAAAGGTTCTCGAGTGGCGACCACGTACCGGAAGACGCGGCGTTGGTAGGCCTCCCGCAAGGTGGACTGATGACCTGGTAAAGGCCGCGGGAGTCCGCTGGATGCGGGTGGCGCAGGACCGGTCACTTTGGAACTTTTTGGGGGAGGCCTATGTCCAGCAGTGGACGTCTTTCGGCTGATATGATGATGATGATGATAGTAGACGTAGACTTCTTTATCCATCATAGACATAAATTAATTGCCGCATATTATAGGTATTTCTCAACTATGTCTAACTGTATAAAAACCGAATTCGTACTATCTATAATTAGGAAAAAGAGGCATTCGAAAAATTAAGAATTGGTAAAATTAAGACTTTCATAAAGAAGAATTCGTCCCGTCAATAATATGCAAAATTTCACACGTGGAAAATTAAAAACTAGGAACTAATCGCCGACATCCCATAAGTTTATATTTTTCGGTAGGTACATTTTGGCAGGATAATTTGACAGATTCTTGGATTGACAGGACAACATTCACGGTGGCGCCACCAAGCGGGATTTTTGGCTAGTCTGTTATCGTAAGACTTTTCTTGTACACCACAACCAAGGATCGAACAAACGCCCGTCATTTTCGAAACATAACCCTGTTCCGTACGACAGAGATTCATTTGGTATATTGTTAAAATAATTTACTTATTATCAGGTATTTTAAAGATGTAATATACCATAATTGATATGTATTCAACGACAATTTCTATTAACGATTGACATCCCGGTGTTTGTGTTCGAGAAAAAATCACTTTCGCCACTAAACAAGATAAGAATAAGAATACTTTTGAATACTTTATTGCTCTCATGTAGACATATATATTTTTGACTTTCGAGCGCTCGAAAATTAAATAAAAGTGAACACGATTTTAGTGTCAAAATTGCAGGCACTAACTTTCTACCGATAGAATTGAATACGAGTGGTCAATACCACTCGCTTTTCAATTTTTTATCGCTATTTCAAAAGAGCGTTTCGTAATTTTTGTCCGTTTTCGAATGAAAGATTCGAGCGCTCGAAAGTCAAAAATCGGTCCCCTGGTCTTCAATTTCATACAGTCTATATATCGGTACATCATGACACCCTGTAAGGGTAATAACAAATTCTTCGTCTTAAACGTAGGTACACATTACAAATTAAAAATTATAGTACTTAAACTAAGATTTACATGTAGGTAGGTATCAATTTCTAGGATAACATTTGCTAAGACTATCTATGGTAACTATTAACATTGAAGAAGTCTTTCAGTGAATAAAAACAGTTTTCTATTAAATATGGTTTTAACTTTGTTTTTATTACTCACCTGTGTGAGTAATAAAAACCCCCATATGACAACAATACAAATTTACAACAGTCTTCCTAAAGAAATAGCTAATGAGGTCAAATACACTAAATTTATTCAGAAGTTAAATAGTTAAAAAGTCAGTAAGTAACTTACAGAAGTTACTTGTTGGGAGGGCTATTTTATGTTTGGTATAAGAGTAGAAACGATGGGAGATGGACAGAACGGGTTACTGAATGATGGTTAAGGTCATCGAAACGGTCAGCGGACAGACCACCCGATAGACCGATGATATCTGCCGAACAGGAAGCAAACAGTGGATGAGATTAGCACAGGATCGGGGAGAGTGGTGTAATAAAGAAGAGGCCTATACTCAACAGTGGGTGGATAGATAGACGGGCTGAATAGATAGATAGATAGATAAGAGTAGGAATAATGTATCGATAAATGGGAAACTACACTCATGAATTTTTTTGTGTTAACGTGTTAATAAATAAATCATATAAAATATAATATCGTAACATTATAAGGAAGCCTCTGCTGTACGGAACAGGGTTTTGTTTTGAAAATGACGGGCGTTTGTCCAATCCTTGACCACAACAACGCCAACCTCATCTCATCTCATGGATGTATTGTTTTGTTCTCAGGAGTGAGATCGTGGGATCTCTGCGTAAAGGTTCCTCAGAGTGGTATGAGGCGTTATGCGCTCAGGATACGGAGTCGGAGCGTGGCGAGGATTTAGTGAATCTCATCACTCTCGTGCAAATCGATCTGCAACAAGGACTTACCTACTACCATCCACTGTTTGAAACGTAAGTCTACATTTATCCGAAACCCATTGAATACTTACCTAGTATTTGCCTATGCGTTGCGTACCCTTGTCACTTCAATACCTTTTGTAACATCAATGAGTATGCTGCTAACAAAAACCGCCAAGTATTACGTATGGTGATTCTTTAGAAAGCGTAGCTCTACGAAAAGTGAGCTTTAGGAAACTAATATTTCTTCGTTCAAATTAAATAAATAGCTAATAAATAATATTGGATCTATAACAAGCATTTTTTATATTTTAGGACCAACAATGTTCCCTACTTCAACGTTGTCTTCATGCAAATTGACAAAATGGTAAGTGAATGTCTGATAGGTATTTCAATTACATAAATCTTCATGAGATTCAAATTACTGCCATTGACGTTATTAAATTCAACTACGATCTGCATTTCAACGATTCTGATAACAAAACACGTAGGAACGTAGGTACTAATACGCTTTCACATCATGCATATTAGTAATATGCATGTTGGCATCTATTCCAACATTTTTAAAGGCACAGGCAGGTTGCCGTTTGCGATTATCAATAAATTTTAAAATAAGTGAATAGGTAGAAAGAGAATTCTCTTAGTAGGTCAATATATATAATTGACATTGTTGAAATAACTCCATCTCGGAACGTAATTAAATTAGAAATATCTTTGAGACAAGGAACATTTCTATCTTCAATACTAAATACCTAACGATAGCAACTGAATTTGATAAAAGATTTATGACTGAAGGAATAGTGCGAGATAATCTTCGCTTTTCCTTTTCCAATATACTTTGTGCGCGTGTTTTCTTAGGAAATGATTGACGGACCCCTATGGATTTGTCAATCAACAGATTACGCTCTTGTTCGCTTGAGGAAAAAACAAAAGCCGACCTTGCTGTGATTCCCTGAGAAACAGTCATGTCATGTGTCATAGTGATTTCTACTTTCATGTTTGACCTAGGTAACGATATTTTTTTCTGTAGTTGTCTGAAGACGTGCGACAGTGTGTGGAGCTGTGGGTGAACGAGGGCTGGTGTGGCGTGGCCGAGGAGGAAATATACGATGAACTTGGAAACGGAGGTATGATTTCTTTAGGAAATATTTTTTATGAGGCGTTAGGTCCGTTTTGCTGTATTCATGATACGTAAAGGAAAGGGAAACAGCTTATACTCGTATTTGTAAACATGAATAGTTTTATTTATATTTTAGCCAGAATTGATTTAAAGATGGACTAGATGAGACTAGCACGGGACCGGGATAAGTGGCGTACGCGAAGAGAGGCTTATGCTCAGCAGTGGGCGATTACAGGCTGAAAATGATGATGATGATGATGATTTAAAAGTGGCGCGGCCAGCCGAGCACGCTTCAAGATATTATTTCGTAGGGGTACAGTCAAGGTCACCAATATGTATACCCAAAGGTGCAAAAATATGTATACAGCAACCTTACTTCCGTAATAATAAGGTCTGTATACATATTTCTGTAAGTTTGTTGTGTATACATATTGGTGACCTTGACTGTACATAAATAGAAGGCGAGCGTGCCTACCACTGTGTTCAAGAAGCTTGTACTTACATTCTCTACTTTTCCTGTGGTTGAGCAGGTCATAAAAAATGGCGGTGGAATGACTGCACGCATAATATTGGTGATGTGTCACTCAACAATAGGTACATCAATAATAAGTTTCTGTCAAAAATTTCATTTTAGGTACAGTCACGAGCTTTAATTTAGGACCCATTTCCTTCAAATGTTGTTAGAACATTCACAATGCAATAGGGTCGAAAATTTCAGTTCAATAGTGTCAAGATAAGACAATTAAATGTATTATCGAATGGGTCCTTGAATTGATAACCTCTTTGCAAAAAGCTTACCTATATCATTACAATTTTTTAATTAAGAACATGCGTCAGTGTCAGACAAGAAAATTGAGAAAACTGACATTTTGACGGAATATATTTGCAAATAACAAATATGGCCGGAGAGGACAGGGCCAAAAAGACGAGTGACAATTACTCGGAAAATATCAGAAACGATCGTTTTGACTCGTTGCGCCCGGTTGCCCCTAGACACGTGTAAACGTAAGTTGTCTATGGTAAACTTTATGACACTACATAAAAATATTAGCTCTAAACGTCTTCAGTTTGCTATACGATATTCCACCTTAGGCGGGTCCCAAATTAAAGCTCGTGACTGTACAAGCTTTTATTGCCCACTGTACTTTTCTGTATACCGTCAGCAACTATTCATTTAGACGATTCTAACGAGCCCAAACACAACGGGGTTACGTCGGTTAAGTACTAAATTCCCATGGCCACCATCATCAGATCATCTCGATGGTACCATAATAATGAAATGTCATCCAAACTATACCTATAACCACAATAGGGAACATTACTGCAACGTTCGGCCGCCAGAGGCAGCACTACCACTAATAGTAAACCAGTATAGAAATATAGGGATTCACACACACATGCACAATTGATTGTCAAATGAGTGACAAGGATGCTTGCATAGACAATACCGCAAGTGCGAACGAGATACAATGTCAACGCTCGCGCTGCTAGTGTCGCCACCTACGAAGAGTTTTGCGTAATGTTCCCTATTTCAGCTCAAACGGTTGAAGTATCTGTTATTAAACATAATTAACGACCACCATAATGAACATAGTTTTATGGTAAAGATGTATAAATTTGCATGCTGATGCTGTTAACAACAGCTGAAAAAAATGGAACGATTGTATATTTACTCTAAGGCACTTACCCTTTTACTGCGAATAAATTATTACATATTTATTATTTACTTACTTACTTACTTTAAAATTAAGTTGCAAGATTTCAGCTGAACAAACATAGTGACAGACATACATAGTTAGTTATATACATCGCTAGTTAATAGAAAGCTTGTAAAATGGACCGTCTCCTCAATATTTGCATACCTACGCTTCATTTTCGGCCTCCATCAATATGACTACGCTTCCGCCTACCGCCGTCAGCTTAACTGGCTCTTCATTCGACGTCGTAGGTCTCTTAACACTCCCTTCCCCTTTCCACCTTCCTTAATAGTCCCTTAATACATTAATTTATCATAGCGTTTTTTTTATTTCATTTTAAAACATTATTTTAAGATGCTTTATTCAAGAATCCAACAAATTTTCCACCCGGAAGCAATTATATAGATTTAAATGAAGCATCCATTGTCTTTTTTGTATGATTTATCTTGAATATTATAGAGCAAATGTAAATGAACAAAAATAAAGACAAAAACATTTATTAATATATTTTCTGACTTTTTAGAAGCTAGTTAAGTTATCATTTTTCTGATGTCTGAAATTTTGTTGGATTTTGTGTCTAGGTAACTATTTAATTGATAATATTTATATCCGTTACTTAGAAACAAACAGCTATTATAAATTAATTCCAAAATTGTAATTTTTTCCATACAAGTTGTCAGTTCATTTACTGGACTAAGTATAATAGTTAATTGTTATACAAGGGAGCAAACTCGACTTCCAGTTAGATGCGTGTTTTTACACAGTTTATTATCTGCAGTATGTGTGGTGTCGGCGAAGACTCTGCCGTTCGAGGTGTTAGCGGCGGTGCGCGAGCTGTGCGCCGCGGCCGCGCCGGCGCCGCCTGCGCACCCGGCGCACCCGCACGACGCGCCCGCGCAACTTCTAGATGCATACTTGTAAGTATATACCTACACTCGCGGACAAAGAATACGGGTCGGTAAAATACCGTCATGTTTCGCAAATTGTGCAAGTTTGTACAGTTTTTTTTAATCCTGTCATGATATTTATTTAATTTTACATCTAAACTGCAAAAATAACTGGAAAAAAAATTACGGTACCAGGGGGCCGATTTTTGACTTTAAATAGAAAATTAATTAAAATTAAATACGATTGTAGTGATACAATTGCAGGCACTTACTTTATACCGATATAATTAAATACGAGTGGACAATGCCATTCGTTTTTAAATTTTCTATCGCTATTTCAAAATAGCATTTCATAATTTTTGACCGTTTTCGAGTGAAAAAGTCGAGCGCTCGAAAGTCAAAAATCGGTCCCCAGGTCTTATTCATTATCGGACTCGTAAAAACCGACGAAAGTTCGCGTATTTGCATCTCACTCAAGTATTATAAATGCGATAAAGACGGAAATTGGAACTTTTCTTTGGGATTACGAACGATGGTTGGTTCGTAATACTACGCTTATAATTGAGAGCAAGCATTCACGCTTTTTTTAGAAATTTATCTTTATAACTTTGTAACTCACGAAACCAGGATGGTCATACTTGTGCGGAAATTATGATTTAGAACGTTGCCGATCTTAGGCACTCGGAGAAATACGGAGTCCCCAAACATAATCCATCAAAATGCGTAATTAACGCTCATGATCACTGTCAGGGAATTTAATTAATGAAATGTATTTTCATTCACCGTACTTTCATTGTCACAAAGTTGCAAAGTTTTTGTAAAACGCGCACCGACATTATTTCTGAGACGGACTTTAATAAAGACGGAAATAAAGGGCCCGGTACTTATTTATGTTCGCACTTTTTCGGAGACCACTTTCACCTGTAGGTAAACTACAGGCTAGGCCTCTTAGAACCTCTACAGATAAGATTATTGGTCCAATTAAAAAGGCTTTCCAAAGATTAGTGGTAGCTAATAGAAGGATAAGATATTTACTCGGTTTCGTCAGCTCGAACAGCGATCTCAGGATTATGTTGAGACTAAAGGCAATACTGATAGCAACACTAAGTATAGTCGTACGCATGTTAATTGGGAACATTACGCAAAACTCTTCGTAGGTGGCGACACTAGCAGCGTTGACATTGTATCTCGTTCCCACTTGCGGTATTGTCTATGCAAGCATCCTTGTCACTCATTTGACAACCAATTGTGCATGTGTGTGTGAATCCCTATATTTCTATACTGATTTACTATTAGTGGTAGTGCTGCCTCTGGCGGCAGAACATGGCAGTAATGTTCCCTATTGGCTAGTGTAAATATATTATAATATTGATATTATAATATCGATTAGATTATTGATGAAATAAAATCAAGTTTGATTTACAACATTTATATTATATGTTTTAAATTATACTGAAATGATCTTCCATTAAAGTTAAACTAATTCATTTATTTATTTTTAATAAATAGGATCGGTATTCATTTATAAGGTGCAAACATTTATCATCATATCAGCCAAAAGACGTCTACTGCTGGACATAGGCCTCCCCCAAAGAGTGCCAAAGTGACCGGGTGCCAAGGTGCAAACATTAAATAAATGAAGAACGAAATCTTGTGTGAGAAAGAGACAATATGAGAGTGTTATATGAGAAAGAACGGGATAGAGGAATAAAAGAGATAGGATAAAGGTTTAAGCGAGAATAAAAGATAAATACATTACAATCAATATTCATTATGACCGATCCGTTGTTTCCTTTATTTAAACATTTACTAGAGTCTGACCAGCGAGTCGTGACAGTAGCATTTTTATCAAATTATTTATATGGCAACAATTTTACCTATGAAATAAACTGTCAGTTATAATTACTTATGACAGCTCCATACATTTCGTGCTACAAGCATGCGTTTTTTTAAATTTGCCGCCATTTTTCACTGTCACGACTCGCTGGTCAGACTCTAATCATCAAATTCGGAATCTAAATATTCAACTGATTCATATGACATTTCATGGTCCTCATGATCAGATTGTACTGGTTGTATATGTTATACATTGGACTTATTACCAGTTGTAAGACTAGATGTTTCACTGCCGCCAACATTTATAATAAATTCTTCAATTTCTCGATCAATACGGCTGACGTCTGACCTTCTCTTCGTATTTTCATCACGGAAGATCGGGATATACCTGAAGTAAAATGAACTTTTACTTGTAATTTGTTCATAAATTAGCCAATTTCCATTGCACATACTATATGATGTACCTACCAGTCATGTTGACAACAAGATCGGTGATGTTATTTAGAGGAATGGACTTCAATCCTGCAGCCTTTCTATCCGACAAATACTTCTGCATACGGTAAATCACTTTTCTCAAGTTACTTTTAATCGTTTTCGGCATTTCAAAGCACAAATACACACAATTATCGAAGAAATACACTACGCACAAACGACAGCTAACTTTGACATCAATTGACATATGGCATTAATGACGTCTTCAAAGTTACTGTTGCCTGTTGAAGAAATTAGTTCCAATAGTTTTCCGCAATATGGCGAAGTTTTTTATTTTCCTGGTCGGGCTAGTTTATTTTTATATATTTATGTACAAATTACATCTTAATAAACATTTATATTCTCGCCAAACTGTTACGTTTGATGGCGAGACGCGATACCTAGGCACAGTACGGTGTGAGTTGCTGAATAATATTGTTGTAATATCTAAAGCTACATAATACTATAGTATCATACAAGATCTTTTAGTTTGAATTTATTTTATAAGTACTAATATTATAAAGAAGTAAATATTATTAATATATATGTGTAAGAGGTAATATTTGTAACTACTCGTACGATTTAAAAAATCTATTATTCTGCAATATTATTTGATTTAATACAATAAAAAAGCTAAGCATTCAACTTTTCTGGATTATTATTTAAAAAACTTGGATAATTCATTCCTAATCGAGTGAAATTACTGGAAAATTCACTTATAACGAAACTGGAAAATAATGTACAGAAAGAATAGAAATAGAAAAATGAACACAACTGGTTCTGATGTTACGATGCTGTATGATGCACTGTATTTTAATCCTTTGGGCGCCATTCTTCACGTACGAAAGTGACAGTATCTATACGCCAAGTATTTTTGCATAATACTGTGGACATGAATCTTAGTTGAACGCATGAAGGTGACTTGGCGCACCATAACACCTTTAGCCTTAAGGTAAAGTGTTATTGGCGTAGAAATGGTTAAAAGAAGTGGCTATCATTTAATAAATAACAGGTTAGTGATTTTGTTCCTTTTCCATGCATATTTGTAGATATGTGTTGAGTTTTCCCCTAATTCCCAATTCTACGTTATTGAAAAAAATACCGAAGATTTTTTGTTGATACTTATAGCTCTTAACTAGGCGGTGCGGACTTTTTAGTCGTATTTTTTCAAGATTGTGCAAGATTGCACAACTTTTTATAGTATTTTTACCTTTTTGTATATCGTTATTGTCTTTGATTTTTATATACTTTTTATTGTCATATTTGACATCATTATACTTTTGTTTTCTTCAACCAAAACCAGTGCCTTTTTATTTCGTCTAGAATATTGGTTCTTCTACCGGTAGAAAGTATGCATACTCGTTCTAAAGGTGAAATAAGTGCTCCTTGCACGGGAGACGGTGTGACAGCGGGTGCAAAAGAAATAACCCCGTCCGCGCAGGCAAGCCCGGATCAATCCCATCAACCAGAGCTGCCGGCACCTTCCCGCGCGTCGAGCGCCGCCACCTCGCGCTCCTCCGCCACCATCGTGGCCCAGCAGCTGGACGCACAGGCGCAGCATGCGCGCCGTCTAGCTGACTTAGAGCGCCACGCTGCGGAGCAGGCTGTGGAGCGAGAGCGGCGCGCTGCGGAGCAGGCTGTGGAGCGAGAGCGGCACGTTGCCGAACTTCAACTAAGAGCCGAACTCGCGGCTATTGATGCGGGCGCGAGCCTGCGTGGCGGCAGCCGCGGCACGCGCAGTCACGCAAGTGTACAGGAATGGGTAAATAATGTGATTCCTAATCCGAACGACCAACAATTATTAAGTGCCAACCCACCTTTCAGATACGACAACAATGCGGCCCAGTGCGAGGCACAGGGATCGAGAGCGCCGCACGGCCAGGGTGCCGCGGAGTATAGGCGCTCTCCCGAGCAGAATTGTCCTGAAGACGGAGGAGTGAAGCATTTAGTCAATTCGTTGGAGAAGTTAATAAATAAAGTTAATCCTCATCCACACGTTACGAAGACTGAGTTGCCAATTTTCGATGGCAAGTCATATCTAGATTGGTTAGCTTTGAAACGTGTTTACGAAAATACAGCCGAGAGTTTCTCGGCCACCGACAATTTAGCCCGGCTGTCGTGCGCTGTACGCGGAGCGGCGCGTGATGCCGTGGCGGGATTGCTGGCGGCGGCCCGCGCGCCCGGCGCGGTGCTGGCCGCGCTCGATGCGCGCTTCGGCCGTCCCGAGCTCGTCGTTATGCACGAAGTGGCGGCGGTGCGCGCGCTACCTAAGGTAAGCTACGACGGCAAAGATTTAGTAATTTTCGCAAGCCGGGTACGCAATTGTGTAGAAGTAATCCGTTTGTTAAATCAACCGGACTACTTACGATCACCCGAGCTTTTTCAAGCATTGTGGAGCAAGCTGCCTCCACTGCTGCGTCCGCGGTGGTTGGATTATGCCCATTCATGCGATGGTTTTGATTCTAAAATAGAAATGTTCGCCAATTTCCTGTCTCGTGAGGTAGATTTGCAGTGTAGGTTTGGTGGCGTATTTGATTACACGCCGTTCACTGCGGCTCGGCCGAGCGCGAGCGCATACAGGGAAGGGGTTAATATTGTAGCTGAGAGTAATCATACGAATAATAGCATTCCAACGCCAAACAATATGCAAAATAATATTGACAATATTTGTTTGTTGTGTAAACAAAGTCATGAGTTATTTCGCTGTGACAGATTTATCAAAATGACGGTTAATGATAGATGGCAACTCATCAAAAAGAAGAAAATCTGTCACAGATGCCTGAAAATAGGTTTTCATAAGAATAAAGCTTCTTGCATGAAAAAAGTCTGTAGTGTAGAAGGTTGTAGCATGCGTCATCACGTTTTGTTGCATGAGTCGAAACTTGAGCGTGCTGTCACCGCACACGTCGACGTGGACGACGGTGACAACGAGCCCGCGCCCTCGACGTCCGGCGAGGCCGCGCCCGTGGCCAGCAGTGCGTCCGCAACGGAGTCACCGTCTGACGAATCGGAACACGAAATAATGACGCATGCAACTTCATCCTCACCCAAAGAGCCTTCTGCTCGTCCGCTATTGAAGATCGTTGCTGTCACCGTGTCAGGGCCCGCTGGTAGTGTTGACACTTACGCTTTACTCGATGACGGTGCGACAGGGACATTTTTAGACTCTGAGATCTCGGCTCAAATTGGTGCCACGGGACCCAAAAAACAAATTCATTTAGATTGTGTAGGTGGTTTAGGCAAGGATGTTGACGTGCAGTACGTCAATTTCCTTTTACAGGGCCGACACTCCACTGAAATTCACCGCGTCGAAAAAGCTAGATCAATTAGTGATTTAGGTGCTGCACGCCAGTTTGCGCATCATGATAGCGTGTGCAAATATCCGTACCTAGCAGACATAGCTCATGAATTTTGTTACGAGGACGTAAAACCTATGGTGATCATAGGAATTGACAACTGGCATTTATCCATTGCTAAAGCTACACGCAAAGGAACCAAGACACAACCCGTAGCTATTTTGACTGCGTTGGGATGGGTTTTGTTTGGTTTCGGTTGCAGCAAAACTAAACGGGTTGATGTTGTCAACCATATAACAATAAACAATCCTGAAGTAGAAAGCGATCGGTTCATTGTAGAACGCCTTATTAGAGAACAATTTAAAATCGATTCAATAGGAATATCGAAAAATGAAGCCCGCAGTACTGACGACGAGCGCGCCATACAAGTTGTCGAGCGCACAGCGCAGCGTGTTGAGGGAGGCCGCTTTGAGGTAGGCTTGTTGTGGAAGTCCGATAATTTAGATTTTCCTGATAGTTACAAGTTAGCTTTGTCTAGATTTCTCAGTTTAGAAAAAAAGATGCTGAAAGATCCTTGCTATGCCGAACGCTCATGTTGTCAAAGGGATACGCCGAACCATGCTTGACACGTCCCGATTCGAGGTGTCCTCTTTGGTACTTGCCGCATTTTGGCGTTACTAACCCGAACAAGTCCAATAAATTACGGACGGTACACGACGCAGCCGCCGTATCTCACGGCGTATCTTTAAACTCTTTGTTATTGACAGGCCCAGATCTTTTGCAACCTTTACTGGGTATTCTGATGCGGTTCCGGGAGGGAAAGGTCACCTTAAATGCAGATATTCGTGAAATGTTTCCTCAAATAAAAATTATAGGGAAAGACAGGGACGCGCAAAGATTTTTATGGCGCGATTCCCCAAACGAACCGATCAAAACATACCGCATGTCGTCCATGATCTTCGGTGCTGCCTCTAGCCCGTTTACTGCCATTCATATAAAAAATAGAAACGCTTCGGAATGGCAGGAAACTTACCCGGACGCAGCACGAGCAATCATCGCTGATCATTATATGGACGATTGCATAACTAGCTTAGATAGTATCACCGAAGCCGCCAAGCTGGCATCAGATATATATACCGTTCACTCTCATGCTGGTTTTGAGATGCGTGCCTGGATATCGAACAATCCTTTGGCGCTCTCGTTGTTGCCTAAGGATTCACTACTTGAGGCACCAACTCACAATGATATTGACATAGATTTGGGCCGTCTGGCCACGCCCGTCCGTACGCTTGGTCTCATCTGGCAACCCGCCCCAGATGTGATAGGTTTTAACACGGGGGTAAAAAAGGAGGCCGTGTTGCCAGATAAGCTGACAAAGCGACAGGTGCTAGTACACGTGATGCGAATTTATGATCCACTTGGAATCCTTGCCCCAATCGTTGTTCGTGGTCGCATCATGTTTCAAGACGTTTGGCGCAAGGGTGTGGACTGGGACCAAGAGCTCCCTCAAAGTGACTGCGCTGCGTGGAAGTTATGGTATCAGGATCTTATATCGGTATCTACTCTGCGAATTCCACGACGCTATAACTTAAGCGATGCTAAGGTAGTGGGTTGCGAACTTCATTTGTTTTCAGATGCGAGTGAGTCTGCTTTTGCAACGGTCGCGTTCTGGCGATTTCTTTACGATAATGGTGACGTTGGGCTCTCTCTCATCTGTAGCAAAGTCAGGGTATCCCCACTTAAACCTGTCTCGATTCCTCGCTTAGAGCTTCAGGGCGCTCTGATGGCTGCACGTCTTGCGACGTCTATATGCGAAGCCCACCGATTGAGGCCTTCGAGACGTATTTTCTGGTGTGACTCGATGACTGCTCTGGGCTGGCTTCGCAGTGACGCTCGCACGCTCAAGCCTTTTGTGTCTCATCGAGTTGGTGAGATACTGGAGCTCACAAATGCTGCCGAGTGGCGTTGGGTCCCGAGTGACCTAAACGTGGCAGATGATGCCACACGTGTGAAGCGTACTGTGCTATCTCCAGAATCTCGCTGGATATCGGGACCCAAATTTCTTCTTTCTTCGGACTGGCCCGCCGAGCCTAAGATTGATATCAGCGGACTAGGCCGTGAAGAGTACAAGCATAATACTCTTATTCATCTCATCACCGAAACCGATCTGCCCGCACCAGTCTCTGCAAACCCAAGCCGTTTCAGTTCATGGTTGAGAATGGTGCGAGCAACAGCAAAAGCGCATCAATTCATTTCATTATTGCGTACGCGTAGTCTGCGGAGACGAGATCCTAATTTTAACATGCCTCGTCTCGAAGGGTATTTGTGTACCTTCCAACCTACTTGCACATCCTCTCCTAGTATCCCTAATACTTCCAGTACATCGGCAAGAATATCTGCGAGTGATATACGCCTAGCTGATTTCCACATCGTACGGCAGAGTCAGCTGGATTCTTTTAAAGAGGACTTCTTGCGCATCAAGAATCGAGAGCCGTTGCCTCGAAGCAGCCGCCTGTTCAAACTGTCGCCCTTCATTGATGACAGCGATCAGCTTAGGATGTCCAGTCGCATAGTCGCAGCAACGGCCATCACTGATGAAGTTAAGCGCCCACTCATATTGGATGGCAAACATCCATCTGTACGCCTCTTGATAGCCAAATACCACCAGAAGGCTGCTCACGCATACCACGCACTGGTTTTAAACGAGTTGCATCAGAGATTCTGGATTATAGGTCTCAGAAATGCAGTCCGGTTTGTAGCCCATAACTGCCAGCTGTGCAAACTTCGGCGCTCCAGAACCTTCCAACCACCGATGGGAAACCTGCCAGAGGCTCGCTTGGCTCACCACCAGAGGCCATTTTCCTTCGTCGGCCTTGACTACTTCGGACCTGTTCACGTCACTGTTGGTCGGCGACAAGAGAAACGCTACGTGGCTCTTTTCACGTGCCTAGTTGTTCGCGCCATACACATAGAAGTAGTCCACAGCCTTTCAACTGACGCGGCAATAATGTGCTTTCGCCGCTTTATCGCTCGACGTGGGACTCCTGTCGAGATTTGGTCTGACAACGGAACTGCTTTTGTGGGGGCCAGTAGAGAACTACAAGCGCTCTATAGCGAGTCAGTTGAAGATTATGCTGCTAACGAATCCATCAAATGGTGTTTTCTTCCCCCCTGCGGCGCCTTTTATGGGTGGAGCGTGGGAGTGGCTAGTCCGTAGCGTTAAGGATGCACTTAAAGTGACGCTTAGAGACAGAGCTCCTTCTGACGAGGTCTTGACTACCCTTTTGGCGGAAGCTGAGGCATTGGTGAACACGCGACCTCTTACACACGTCTCGCTGGACTCCGACGCCGACGAAGCGCTAACGCCAACGCATTTTCTTCTTGGATCATCGTCCGGGCGCCCTGTCCCAGCTGCCCTTGATGAGTCGGACCATCTCAACCGAAGCAAATGGCGAAGAGCGCTCAGGCTAGCCGACCATTTTTGGCAGCGTTGGGTGCATGAATATCTGCCCTCCTTATCACCCAGAACAGGAGGCGGAACTCCCCCAAGTATCGCCGAGGGCGACGTCGTGATCATATGCGACTCCAACCTGCCACGCGGTTCGTGGCCCAAGGGACGCATTGCACGGCTGTTCCCAGGGCGAGACGGTGTGGTTCGAGTGGCGGATGTCGCTACCGCTGCAGGCACCTTTCGGAGGCCTCTAAAAAAGCTGGCGAAAGTCCTTGTCACTTAAAAAAGGGGAGAATGTGCAAGATTGCACAACTTTTTATAGTATTTTTACCTTTTTGTATATCGTTATTGTCTTTGATTTTTATATACTTTTTATTGTCATATTTGACATCATTATACTTTTGTTTTCTTCAACCAAAACCAGTGCCTTTTTATTTCGTCTAGAATAGTGGACATGAATCTTAGTCACAAAGTACTTTGTTATATACTGAAATAGAGAACAATCTCTGGGCCTAAAAACGGTAACCCTGTAATTGATGCGCCATCTAGAATCGTTAGTTGAAATACTCCACTTCAATGTTAAAACATACAAAAAGTGCTTCGGTCGCAGGGTTTGAACCCCGGCTCATCGACTCCAAATACCTCCGTCTGTACCCCTAGGCTACTGATGTCTTATGACAACACGGCGAATTTTGAAATACCTTGACAGCCTCTAGTTGACTTATTATGCTGTCATTACCGCGCAACTAGTACTAAGATTGGCCGCCCTGATCTTAGTTGAACGCATGAAGGTGACTTGGCGCACCATAACACCTTTAGCCTTAAGGTAAAGTGTTATTGGCGTAGAAATGGTTGAAAGAAGTGGCTATCATTTAATAAATAACAGGTTAGTGATTTTGTTCCTTTTCCATGCATATTTGTAGATATGTGTAGAGTTTTCCCCTAATTCCCAATTCTACGTTATTGAAAAAAATACCGAAGATTTTTTGTTGATACTTATAGCTCTTAACTAGGCGGTGCGGACTTTTTAGTCGTATTTTTTCCATTTTCAGTCGCCTTTTTCCATTTTAGTCGCTTTTTAATTTTTTTTTTAAACTATTTAGGACGAGGCTTGAACGCTTTTTTTTAATGTTTAAAAATGCTTGTCTAGCCTGGAAATTGAACCTTGTTTTTTACTTTTGTATGAGGTGTTCGTACTTTTATAGTAAAGATCTATGTATGGTGTTTATGTTATGGTTATGGCACATGATTTAGCCAAGGAAGAGTGTTTGTAGAACCCAGGAACCGTGTCTAATAATATTAACACACGAGTGAGTGCACAAGAAATTGAACTACATATCTACTTTGTCGTGCTAAAATGTTCAGTTGAGAAAAACAGACGGCTTACGACATAAATACTTAAGCTGTTTGTGTTCGTGAGCGCTCCACGTTAAGCGGCATGCAGGTATGTACTTACCTACCTAAACTTGTCCTTTTTAGGGTTCCGCATCCAAATTATTAATACCAATGATCGAATTTCCCGGTGCAACACGGGGTGAATGACCCCAAACTTTATATTATGTTAATATGGATATGCTCCGGGATTCCGGGACTTGCATTTTTATTTGGAGGACAGTGATTCTGGTCAAAACATGAAATAAAATATATGAATAAGAATAAATAAATAAGAATCGTTCCTAGTGGATTCAGGGATGAAAGAGGTCATGAATACTCCCTATTACTTACTAGGTTATATTTATAGGTTTTCACCATGTCATACCCCGGTCCATTGCTTGACGATTCTCAATTCAAAAACCTAGTAAGGCTTTTTGACCACGCCAAAACTTAGCAAGTCTCAGACACTTACTAAATTTGTAATGGCTAAGAGAAGTTACTTATGTTTTAACTAGTAAAGTGATAGTTCTAATGGCAGTTGCTAGGTGTCGAGGTATTAAAATCTCGGTAATTATGATGATTAGGGTTCCGTAGCCAAATGGCAAAAAACGGAACCCTTATAGATTCGTCATGTCTGTCTGTCTGTCTGTCCGTCCGTATGTCACAGCCACTTTTTTAAGCTGGTGTCTCCGTAAATTGGTGAGGACTAGGTAAAAATATGTTAAAATACTATTTCAAAATGAAAAAAAGCGACCAAGTGAGAGTCGGACTCGCCCATGAGGGGATCCGTAAAATAAATTGCGGTTTACGATTTATGACGTATTAAAAAAAAAGATCTCGTTCAAACAAATTTTTGGTGGAAGTTTGCATGGTAATGTACATCATATTTTTTTTTAGTTTCATCATTCTGTTATTTTAGAAGTTACAGGGTGGGGACACACATTTTACCACTTTGGAAGTGTCTCTCGCGCAAACTACTGAGTTAAGAAAAAAAATAATATATACTAGAAACCTCGATATCATTTTTAAAGACCTATCCATAAATACCCCACACAGAAAAAAAAAATGTTGAGTTTCAGTACTAAGTATGTAACCCTTATGGGGAACCCCCAAAATTTATTGTTTTTTAGGGTTCCGTACTCAAAGAGTAAAACAGGACCCTATTACTAAGACTTCGCTGTCCGTACGTCCGTCCGTCCGTCCGTCTGGCTGTCACCAGGCTGTATCTCAAGAACCGTGATAACTAGAGAGTTGAAATTTTCACAGATTATGTATTTCTGTTGCCGCTATAACAACAAATACAACAAACATGATTTTTTTGCCGTTTTTATAGATAAGGGTACGGAACCCTTCGTGCGCGAGTCCAACTCGCACTTGGCCGGTTTTTTTTTTATTTTTTTCTATTTTTGTGTGAAAAATCTTAATGCGGTTCATCTACTTAGCAAGTTTCAACAGTATAGTTCTTATAGTTTCGGAAAAAAGTGGCTGTGACATACGGACGGACCGACATACAGATAGACATGACAAATCCATAAGGGTTCCGTTTTTTGCCATTTGGCTACGGAGCCTTAAAAAACAACCCTACTTAGTTTTGATACGGGGCAGCCGAAGCGGCCTAATTACAAATATCATAATTCTCACTATCATTTTTAGGGTTCCGTACTCAAAGAGTAAAACGGGACCCTATTACTAAGACTCCGCTGTCCGTCCGTCCGTCCATCTGTCCGTCTGTCTGTCTCCAGGCTGTATCTCACTGATACCGTGATATTTCCAGCTGAAATTTTCACAGATGATGTATTTCTGTTGCCGCTATAACAAAAAATACTAAAAACACAGAATAAAATAGTTTTTTTTATAGATAATGGTAAGGAACCCTTCGTGCGCGAGTCCAACTTGCACTTGGCCGGTTTTTTTGAAACAAGATGCCGGGATTTTGTCTTGTCCATATTAATATTCCTACTCGATATGCCGCCGTGTTGCACCGTAAATTCTTAATTAATTAAAAAACTCTAAATTCCGATCACTGCTTATTACTAAGCATCCGCTGTCCGTCCGTCTGTCTGTCTGTCCGTCTGTCACCAGGCTGTATCTCATGAACCGTGATAGTAAGACAGTTGAAATTTTCACATATGATGTATTTTTGTTGCCGCTATAATAACAAATGCTAAAAACAGGATAAAATAAATATTTAAGCTCCCATACAACAGACGTGATTTTTTTGCCGTTTTTATAGATAATGGTACGGAACCCTTCGACCGGGAGTCCGACTCGCAGTTGGCCGGTTGTTTGATATTCTATGAATAGCACAGTTTATGACATTACATTACATACATGGATGGAATTACAAATAAGTAGTTATACATGTGACACCCTGCAAGGGCACAGCAATATCAGAGATGCAGATATGTTATAATAATCTAAAGGCTCTTATAAGTTAAAAGCAATTTGTAGAACTCTACGTATATTTTTAACCCTTCGTTAAACTACTGCCTATAAATAGAGATGACATTTTCCAGCAACACTTAATAAGAAAAAATCTGAGTGTTCAACAGTGTCAAACAGTTTCTTCGTCCACAAATGTCAACAACTTTCAGAGACTTGAAACACTATGCTATGCACCTAAACGTAGTTGAATCTGAGAATAATTACCAGATTCACTCAAATCGCGTACTACTTCTACACGACAGTGTCGACAAAAATGCGATATTTTGCCCTATGTTTATTCTTACACAGATTTGAAACAGGTATCGTTGTTGTTATTTTTTATTTATTTTCTCTACTCAAATCATTCTTGAACAACACGAGCAGAAAAGCATTTCCTCGTATCGTATTGATTTTCTAATTTAGTTAATGAGTAGAGCTTTACTAAAAATAACTTCAGTGCTATTTTGCAATAATACCCCGTTTTATACGCAGAAGACTTTTACAATACGTACAATACAATATAAATACTCTTTTCACCTCACTTGCTCGGAAAGGCCTTTTTAGGGTTCCGTAGCCAAATGGCAAAAAACGGAACCCTTATAGATTCGTCATGTCCGTCCGTCTGTCTGTCTGTCCGTCCGTATGTCACAGCCACTTTTTTCCGAAACTATAAGAGCTATACTGTTGACACTTGGTAAGTAGATGTATTCTGTAAACCGCATTAAGATTTTTACACAAAAATCGAAAAAAAACATTAAGTTTTAGGGGTCCCCATACTCAGAACTGAACCTAAAAAAATTTTTTTTCGTATCTATGGATAGGTCTTCAAAAATGATGTTGAGGTTTTTAACATAATTTTTTTCTCAACTGAATAGTTAGCGCGAGAGACACTTCCAAAGTGGTAAAATGTGTCGTCGTCCCCCCCCTGTAACTTCTAAAATAAGAGAATGATAAAACTAAAAAAAATATATGATGTACATTACCATGTAAACTTCCACCGAAAATTGGTTTGAACGAGATCTAATAAGAAGTTTTTTTTTAATACGTCATAAATCGTAAACCGCAATTTATTTCACGGAACCCTTCTGTGCGAGTCCGACTCGCACTTGGCCGCTTTTTGTATGTTTGATATCTATTGAGAAAATCGCTTTTTATCCACACGTTAAGAAAGTAGACGTAGAACGTTAAAAGGACTATGACGTAGAAAATTAAATGTTTATTTTTGGTTTTTTGTATATTTTATGTGACATATTTTTTAAACTTTTTTTATTTATTTTTTTACTTTTTTTTTAACTTTTTTTAAACTTTTTTCTATTGAAACTTTTAAAAACTTTTTTTAAACTTTTTTTTAATTTTTTTTTTACCTTTTTTTTTAAACTTTTTTTTAACTTTTTTACCCTTCTTATTTTCCTCGCTGTAGTGAGGTGAAAAGATTTGTGTTATACACGGGTGAAAAGTTATTTTACGTCTCGTGTGTTGAAACACTCGCTACGCTCAGGGTTCTATTTTTGAACCACTCGCTTCGCTCGTGGTCAATCATAGGATCCTTTCGCTAGCTCGTGTTTCAAATGATCACTCGCAGGTAAAATACAACTTTCCCCCCTTGCATAACAAATAACTATTATTGCACACCTCACACACACAAAGCAGTTACAAAGAGAAACAATATAAAAACATATAGGTATTATAGAGGTAGACAACAGGCGGTCTTATCGCTGAAGAGCGCGCTTTTACGTCAGCATTGTTAAATTATATTGATTGATGGTTCTTGATATTTAAATTTTAAATGCTTTTATTTAATTCAATTCATTTTATTCAGAGACCAACATGGATCATTATTGTTAGTAATAGTTAGCTTAATATTAATAATTATAAAGTTCATAGCACACATAAAGTTAATTTATAGTACATTGAGCTATGTTGATCATTACACCAGAGGCGGAATTGTCACGCGAACCGCAGGTGAGCGTGATAATAGAGCCGAGTATGTAATTATCAAAGCTCACGCGTGTCATACGACGTTTTTCAACACATTTGCGAGTAAAAAATTAATTTCATAAAATGAAAATGTTACAGGCTCCTAAGTTGTTTCCTTTAGTTATTGATGACAACAGGTTTTTACTCACATACATTTGTTCATCTCCAAGAATGTACAGTGGCGTCAATTCTATTTATCACTTTTCTATTCAGCACGAGTCAACATTTTTAATAATAACCAAACACGCATCATCAATGTTTACAAATATTTGTGAAATTACTTATAATGGCGCGCAACTATTTTTTTTTCGTGAAGTTCGCGCAGTGCGCCCGCAGCCAATACAAAATAAAATAATTATATTCTTATTCAATATAAATTCATGTAAAATGTTATCAAAAGTAAATAGTTTTACTAAATGAAACGTTTCTATATCATATCCAAGAAGAAATAATCAATTAATTCACAAGAAGGATTTAATTTGTTTAGTCGAGTAAGAATCCATTTGCCGAGAATTAAAAACAAACCTGTATAACCCGGTCAATTTAATTAATGCGCCGTGTCCATACATACACCTTGCTGCAAGGTGCCAACGTGTCTTAATCGGTATATAAACATAACTACACGAGTGTCGTAATGTTATAAAACACGCGTGTTTAATGCCCAGGATTATGAGCCTAAAAGCGGCACAATAAGAGGCACGTTACGAGCAAATGTGTTGAAAAAGAAATAATAATATAAATACAATAGGGGTGTAGACTCAAAATGTATTATTACTTCAGAAGAAAGAAGGCAAAGAAATATGCCTGATGACGAAAATCCCATTCAAATATCTCAAAAAATTACGAAGCTACAACCATTTTAATGTTCCTTGCTAGAGAGAGAAAACACTAGGGGATCGTGACATCATGATCCTCTAGCGTCATAGTACCTAAATGACTATCGTTTCATATGAAGGTGCGTTTTGCGAAAAAGGGACAGAACATACCCCCTCTTAAAACTTTGGACACTTATAACATTGTGATTGTTGCGCTTGCGTTGTTTTTTTCTCCATTTGAATACATTTTTATTACTTTTTCGAGAAAATGCAACATTATTGATTATTTTATTTAGTGTCTACACACATATTTAGGCCAGTTTGAAACTTACATTACAGTCAAGTATAATATGTACTTATATTAAATAATTAAATAAAAATTCACCAGCTGTCAAGTTAATTAATCATTCATTTAAAATCTCAAAATGTCAAATGTCATGCGACCTCGTAATTGCATTGTGTGTTTGTGTGCATCATACAGCAGTGGTTTAGATACACACAGTTCATCCATTCAGCGATCATTTTCAGGACGCTGTTGTCACTGGCACTGGCCCGTAACCTACGCACCAGGGGCTGTTATTCATTACGCGTTAATGCGGCTCACCCCGCCGGTCACCCGTTACGGAACTAGACCTCTACCTACGCTTAATTACTACGCATCGCGGTGTCAAGGTATAATTGTGACTGGTGAGCTTAAAACAAGTTACAGAATACTTAGGGGGGCTATTGTACATCGCTTGCACTACTATGCGTGCGCATATATTCATCATCGCATCATGTCTTTTTATTATTAAGGTGGGAAATCATAGATGATATTTAAAATTTTGAGCCTTATGATATGAGAGTCTGGTTCTGTAGTATTATGATTCCAAAATGGTGATACCTAAATGTCTACTTCAAAAAGCGTGACTATTAACGTAGTGGCAGTGATACCATAAGCATAATTGAAAATTAAATAATTATGTACTTACTAAAGAATATTTTCAATGCATAGTTAAAATCGCTGCTTATTCCAAAAAGCCTTTTGAAATGCAACGGGTGAACAAAGGGGTGGTAAAATTAGAAGCCAATTCATTTGGTTTAATTAGACAACTTGTGCATGCTGTGAGTTGCACTATAATTACGGGGTTTGTTATTTTGAAAACAGAACTGCGATTAGAATTGAAGCAAGTTGAGGGTTTATTAAAGGTTTAATCATACCTAGGTCATTTGTGGTGGGTCGTGGCGTGGCGTCCCAGAGGACGAATTGAGATATTCAACAGAGACTTACGTTGTCATGACATGACAGTTTAAATTTAAAGCAGTCGATGTGATAGCCACTTGTCTTGATTATAACATATGGCTGTTAATCTCGCAGTTTCCCATACCAATGATCCCATGTAACTAAACTCAGTGTAGGGTAAATCCACCAGTAGCTGGCCACTAGCTGGTTCATTTTTAGTATGAGGTGGCCAGTTATTGAACGGTTTCCAGCTACTAACGATTTATCCTATACATGGGCGGAGCTGCGCGGGCAGCTAGTTTTTAATATAGTAAATTACATCAGAGGCCGGGAAAACACGGATTTCCGGCCAAGTAGGTATAGACAGCCGAGAATAGCGAGGCCGGATAGAGATACGAGGCCGGGAATCCGTTTTCACGCCGAGGCATGTATAAGTGTGTGTGTGTGTGTTTTTCTCTTCTTAGTGCTTTTCTCAAACATGCAATGAAATTAATAAATAATAGCCTTAAATTGGTTCTGTAGCTACCTGACCAACAGATCTCAATGTGTGAGTCAATGGATTTATCAGTAGCGAACAAAGTGTCTCTTTTGGGGTCCCACAGGGAAGTATTATAATAATAATAATAATAATAATTCTTTATTGGACAGGCAAGACACCCATAAAATACACAATAAAAGCAAACAATATAAATGAAATAAAATACAGGAAAAAATGATTAAAAAACCTACGTACTAACACACTGAAATAAAACACTCACACTTGGCCGTTCTCAGACCGGTGCAGTTTGCGCCAGTATGTGTTGAATACGTCACTGAAATCACGAGCCACCAACGATAAGATTTCATTTTTGGTAGCTAGTATTCTCGCCCTAAAGGCAGCAGATCTGGTTCTCAAGATGGCGAAGAAATCAGGAACTCTCGCATCGGCGAACATGCCCTTCGCACTGCAGAAACGTGGCAATTTCAGCAAAATACGAAAGGCATTATTATACTGCACCCTTAGCGCGTTGGACGAGTGCCTGGTGTACCTATTACAAAGCTGGCATGTATAAAAACATTGGCAGAAAGCTTTAAATAGGGTCACCTTTACCTCACTCGAACAACGCGCAAAGCGTCGAGCCAACATATTACACCGCACGGCGAGAGCCCTGCGTTCTCTTTCCATATCGGCATCATCCTTCAAGTATTCACTTAAAATATGGCCCAGGTATTTAAAGCTCTTTACAACCCGAATCGGCGCGCCACTCATACACACCGTGGGAATCAACTCCGGACCACTTCCAGACCTGAAAACGAGCATCTCGGTCTTAAGCACGTTATATTTCAGGCCGTGGCTGCTAGCGTAACACTCACAGATGTTAAGCAGTTTAACAATACCACCTATCGAAGGGCTGAGAAGCACCATATCGTCTGCGTAGCTCATATTGTTAACACATACGTTACCAATATGGCAACCGATGTTGGAGCCTCTCAACTCCTCGATAAGGTCATTGACATATAAGTTAAAGAGGTCCGGAGATGTCAAACCCCCTTGGCGCACTCCACAGCCTAACCTATAATCATTAGACTGTGAGTCACCCCATCTTACATTATTTGTTTGATTTCCATACCAAAACTTCAAAAGATTCACATTCTCGGGAGGTGTACCAGTCCTTAAGAGTTTAGCCCACAACACATTGTAATTAACTAGGTCGAAGGCGCGACTAAGATCTAAAAAACATGCGTATACTGATGTCTCTCTATTTACATAGTAGTTTACAGTATACTTCAAACCTAGTATTGCGGAATCCGTCGAAAGCCCTGGACGGAAACCAAACTGAGCCTGATCAATTTTGAGATTCCTGGTCAATTCGGGTTGCAATAGCCTCTCGAACACTTTGCCAATTATGGTAGCCAAAGAAATAGGCCTCTAGTTGTTAAGACTGGACAGGTCGCCGGTTTTATTTTTTGCTATAGGAACAACTACTGTTTTCATCATGTCAGGAGGAAGATAACTTTGTGCAAGGCATGCATTAAAAAAATCTGCTAGAACTCGATATAGTTCGTCACTCGCGTAGAAGATGTGCTCCACACTCAAGCCGTCGTGCCCCGGTGACATACCACGCTTCATCGATTTAATCACGTGTGCAATATGCTTCTGCGTAAATACGACATTTAAATCATGATGGGCCTCCGGAGCCGAGGGACCAGGCGCCGCGACAGCCTCCACGCTTAAGGGCGCGACCTTGAAGTGAGTGGCGAACATATCAGCTATAAGCTTGGGATCGCTAATGTTATTGACTGAGGCAGGCAACCCCTGTTTACAGTTCAGCGACTTTGTTGCTTTCCAAAATTTTGAAAAAAATTTATTTGCTCGGTTTAGTGTTAAAATATTCATCTTTATTTGTTCTTCGTTACGTTGGCACCATTTTAATTTATTTTTAAAAACTTTACGGCTATTTTGCATATTCTCGTAATAAATTCCTGTACGGGGGTTGCCAGCCTCAGCCCAACACTTAAAATGCAGTTTGGCAATCTCATGAGATTCCCTGACATGATGGTTCCACCCCGCGACCTGTCTCCCCCGCGCTGCACCGGTCTGAGAAACGTGGCAGGCACTGACGGCAGCAGTCTGTAACGTAATTATATCGATGATTTAAAATATATTCATATTTCTTAAAATTATTAGTTTTATTACCTACATCACAGACAATACAATGACTAGGAGACATAATATTCCTTAACGTACGGAAGCAGGTTTCACCATACTTAAATGACTGCTCTCTACACCTATTTTTCCAGTGAATTTTACTTAAATTGTTTTACTGAGGATGTTCAAGTTTGTTAGTCATCACTGTCATGTCTATTTCAAAGAATAGTGGAAAATGGTCAGACCAACACACTTCATTATCCACACGGACGCCTTTGATCATGTCGCACGCCGCTGCCGTCGCCACACAATGGTCGAGCCAACGGCGAGCTCCGCTCGCCTCACATAGGTACGTGTAGGTATTTGAATGTGTGCCTAACAACCTCAGGTCTGCGCATTCCCACCGTTCTTCTTTACAGAAGTCCGCAAGTTCTCGCCCGAACCGCGAACCCGGGTGAGCATTATAGTCTCCCAAAATAAACGCATTTTCGACATCACTGTCACTAATAACAGCACTGATAATTCCTAGACAGTTCGTTAAATTTGTATGGTCCTCACTACTATTGCTATCGTATGGCATATATACACTAAACACTAGAAAAGAATTATCATTGACCCGCACGCGCACGGCTATAATTCTGTCACTGCTACAGTCCACTACGGAAACATTATTGAAGACTGACTTTCTCCACATAAGCGCAAGCCCTCCATACGGTCGCCCATGTAGTACACCAGACGACGTATCTACCGAAGAGGTTGCATAACAGCCAAAGTCATTATCAATCTCATGTATTAAATTAATATCGTGCGGCAGCACCCAAGTTTCTTGTAGGGCTATAAGGTCTTCAGTTTTACATAGGTCACGTACGTGCTGGGTGGGTATTCTGGGCCCCACACTTTTTCTTGCGTACATGCACAATAGTGTTTACGTACCACACTCCACGTACTCCATTTACTTCTACTAGTAGGTATTTAAGTATTTATTCATTATTTTTATTACATTCTTGTTTGTGTACTAATTTGTAAAATTCCATACCTACCTTGTCTTGCTCTATCTTTAAGCCGCGTAATTGTTAATCTGCACTGTTTTGTTTCCACGAAATGAAATTCTCTCTCGTTTATAAATATAATTATTTTCATTTTCATTTTCAAAAATCCTCAATTTCAAACTAATTTTCATGGCTGAATGCCGTGATGCTGTGCCACAAATAGTGGAATGAAAATTCAAAAGTTACTTTGAGGGTCTAGGCCTGAAAAGTTGTATGAAATCCCATTTCAGGCCGCCTCGAGATGCTGTGCCCGAAAAAGGATACTTCCGAGTCTATTACAAGGAACGTAAAGAGAATATTTCATTCCATGTTTGAGAAAAAATATTTATCAACGTGTTTTTGGACATCCTGAGCAAGGTTAGGTAACCCAGCTGGCACGAAAAGTTGTATGGTCACATTTTACGGCTCAAACGTAACAAAACGTGACGTCAAACATGAACATAAAAATTATCATGCTACGCAAACTATTAAAGCGTTGGAAAATAATGATATCCATAGTGTATTTATTTCTGAGTACCTTGTTCTGACTCATGATTGCTGGTGACTGTACCTACATATGTATTCTGTGAAAATATTTACTTACAAAATTAGTATGTTGCTCTTAGTTCGGCTGGAAAATTACAGAATGAATAACATTTAAACAGTCGCTTTCAAATACAATTTTAAAGCGCAGGGATTTGGAGGCAATGAAACGGGAATGACGGTTGAATCTATGTTTATTTACGAAACACGAGCGGCAAAAATATTATAGCATTTCCATGTTTACACGATGAATAAACATAATGAACTTTTCATAATTTGTTTTTGAACTGTAAAATTGCTCGGCTGTTCAAAACCAAAACTTTCGCTAGAAAGCCTGTGTTTTTGTAAAAACCTTGTTCATGTATACTTCTTTACAAATATTATAAAGAGGAAAAGTCTGAGAGATTGTAAGTTTGTATGTAAAGATAAAGATAATTTGTTTGTCCAAACATGAGTAAAAGTACAGGTGAACTGGACAGATTTCAAAAATGTAATCTGTGTATAGAATGTACTTACTGCATGAACATCAGCTAGGTTTTCTCTCTCGTGATGTGATCTCGCGGGTACGCCTGCGTTCTTTGTTATATGCGAGCGAAGCCGCGCGGGGACCTATACTATCCTCAAACCAAATAGACGACTGGTATCGTATTGGCGCTCGTATTGGCTCAGTCGTCCGTTTGGTTTGAGGATACTATAGTAATAAATAGTTATTTGTTATACAAGGGTGCAAAGTTGTATTTTAACCGCGAGTGTGGAATTGAAACACGAGCTAGCGAAAGGATTCTAGGGTTGAACCACGAGCTAGCGAATGGAATCTATGGTTGAACCACGAGCGAAGCGAGTGGTTCAAAAATAGAATCCTGAGCGAAGCGAGTGGTTCAAAAATAGAATCCTGAGCGAAGCGAGTGTTGCAACACACGAGACGTCAAAATAACTTGCACCCGTGTGTAACACAAATCTTTTCACCTCACTAAAGCGAGGAAAAAAAACAAAAAAAAAACAAAAAAGTAAAGCAAGAATTTAAAAAAAAAAAAAATTAAAAACGGGGAAAAAAACATTAAAAATGAGAAAAAAAAATTAAAAAACATTAAAAAAAAACAAAATAATTCAAAATTAAAAAAACCTTTAATAAAGAGGAAAAGAGAAAAAACATTGAGAAACAAAAAAAATAACATTAAAATAAAGAAAAACTATAAAAAAAGGCAAAAATAATATCAAAAAACATTAAAAAAGACTGATAAAAGAAAAACGAAGCAATAAAATAGAGACAAAAACATATAAAAAAGAAAAAAGTTACAAAAAACATAACATTAAGAAAAAAACGTAAAAAAAGACAAAAAAAGACAACAAAAAAAAACATGTTAAAAGAAAACAGTTACAAAAAACATTATATTAAGAGAAAAAACGTAAAAAAAGACAAAAATAGACAAAAAAACAAAAAAAAAAACATGTAAAAAGAGTGGAAAAAAAATAAAAATAATGGAAAAAGAAAAAAACCTTGAAAAACACATATAAATCAATAAAAAATAAAAAAAACATTAAAATATGGCAAAAACATCAAAAAAATATTCAAATAATAAAGAATAAACATTAAAAAAAAGGAAAAAACGTATAAAAAGAGAAAAAAGACCAAAAAAACAAAAAAAAAGAAAAAAAACATTCAAAAAGAAACAAAACATTAATAAAAAGGAGAAAAAAGCAAAAATCATTGAATAAAGAAAAACAAAGCAATAAAATAGAGACAAAAACATAATAAAAGAAAAAAAGTTACAAAAAACATTAAAATAAGAGAAAAAACTTAAAAAATAGATAAATAAAGACAAAAAACTTGAAAAAAACATTTAAAAAGAGAAAAAAGTGGAAAAACCACAAGAATAAATCAAAAAGAAAAACCATACATTTTTTTTTTTTTTTTAAGTGGAAAAAATAAAAAAATACCTTGACGAAACACATTTCAATCAATAAAATATAAAAAAAAACATTAAAATGTAGACGAAAACATCAAAAAAATAAACAGAATTTCAAAAAACATTAAAAAAAGAAGAAAAGAATTAAAAAAAAAAGAAAAACACGTATAAAAAGACCAAAAAAACATTAAAAAGAGAAAAAAAATAAAAAAACATTAAAATATGGCAAAAACATCAAAAAAATATAAGAGTATTTCAAAAAACCTTGAAATAATAAAGAATACACATTAAAAAAAAGGAAAAAACGTATAAAAAAGAGAAAAATGACCAAAAAAACATAAAAAAAGAAGAAAAACATTCAAAAAGAAACAAAACATTAATAAAAAGGAGAAAAAAGCAAAAATCATTGAAAAAAGAAAAACAAAGCAATAAAATAGAAACAAAAACATAATAAAAGAAAAAAAGTTACAAAAAACATTAAAATAAGAGAAAAAACGTAAAAAATAGATAAATAAAGACAAAAAACTTGAAAAAAAAACATTTAAAAAGAGAAAAAAGTGGAAAAACCACAAGAATAAATCAAAAAGAAAAACCATATTTTTTTTTTTTTTTTTTTAAGTGGAAAAAATAAAAAAAAACCTTTAATAAACACATTTAAATCAATAAAATATAAAAAAAAAACATTAAAATGTAGACAAAAACATCAAAAAAATAAATAGAATTTCAAAAAACATTAAAAAAAGAAGAAAAGAATTAAAAAAATAAAAAAACGTATAAAAAGACCAAAAAAACATTAAAAAGAGAAAAAAAATACAGAAAAACATTCAAAAAGAAACAAAACATTTAAAAAGAGAAACAACATTTTTAAAAAGGAGAAAAAGAAAAAAGATTTATAAAACAAAAAAACATTTAAAAAGAAAAAAAGAATTAAAAACATTAAAAAAAAGAATAAAACATTCAAAAAAAGGTACCTAAATAAAATAAATCTGATGGGCGAAAAATGTCCTGTCTGGCTGGACTGGCCTTTACATGTTATTATGTTTAAGAAAGTTACTAATAACACGTTCGGATTTCAAATATTCTTTGCACTCTTGTGGATAAAATGCAGTTTTGCTATCTGTTTTTAAAGAATAAAAATGGGCTTTCCGAGCTAGTGAGGTGAAAATAAATATCTACGTCTAATAGATTACATAGGTGATACAATTTTGCATTACATGAATCCCAAAATACGCATTTTTTGCATTCGGTTCTTGCATTTTCTTTGTTTGGGATAGGTACAAATATTGTTTACCTTACAAACTGCCCAAAATTTAAGGAAGAATGTTGTAGGTATTAAATTAACCAAATTATCGCATTTTCAACAACTTGTACCAGGTATTGGTTTGCAAAAACCCGGGCTGTGGATTGATCGACGAGTACGAGTAGGTCAATTTAGTTATTTTTTTCGCATCGTATTCGTAATATTGGATTTCAATGTAAGACACTCGGTCTGACAAGTCAACTCTGTGCGTGTGGTGACGACGGCGCGAAACACTTTGAAACGTAAATGCTAACCGAATAAAAATTTACCTCCAATTTTACCTCCAATTTTCGTACATATAATGTGTTGTTCGCAGGTGGTTCGAGCCTCTGATCGATCGGTGGCTAGCCGTGACCAAAACCATGGCGTTGCAGCGGGTGCGTGCGGCCGTCGACTTGGGTGAGTGATTAAACACCAAATTAATTAGCCCTCCTACAGAGGCTAACGGAGGTGACTTTAGAATAATTGGAATATATCACTCCAAGGTGATTAGAAAATACTGGATGCTTTTTATTTATAGTACATTACTATAGAGGCCGGGAAACGAAGGGTTGCAGGCCAAGTAGATATAGACACGGATAGGGATACGCGGTCGGCAACCCCGTTTCTCGCCGAGATTTGTATAGTGCTTTTCTCAAACTTGCAATGAAATAAAAAGTAGTCAATTTGTTTTATTAGTAGGTTAACACAACTAAATAATACGTTTCTGATAGCTGTCAGTGCTGTCCCAGATTTCTGACTAACAATTATTCCGTTTATTCCCTAAATTAAGTATTAGTTTAAAGTTACATGAACTTATATCTAACTATATAGACAAGGCACTGAAACAAGGAAAACACTTATCATTTTTATGATTTTTTCATACGCCGTCACATAAATTATCATGGCTACTTCTGCTCGCAATTCCGGAGGCGTACCTACAGTTCAATTCCATTTCATTTTCGTCCGAACTCATTTCGAAATCGATGGCTTTTATTAGAAAATTTCAAAATAATTACGAACTATTTACAAATCCGGCCAACAAGAAAAGAAAACTTTTTTTCAATTTACGCGTTAAACTTTATTTTAACCTGTTTGAAGCAACCTTTTACCTGGTGACATTAACATTAGTCCTAATCTTTTTTTTTTTTGGTGATTGCATGCCAATACGTTCTGTCACAATTTGACGTTTATAAACAAAAGACGGTTGCTTTGCAGGCCTAGGTGTGTAAGGTTGTATGAAATTCCTTTACATATCATCTTCACTAGTCGCACCGGATACGTAGTATTTCCGGACTTAATTTGAAGTAAGTCATGTCAACATTTCATTGCAAGTTTGAGAAAAGTACTTTATCGAGGTTTGCTTGTGTTGTAGTCTATTTGAAACTACTACGCAACTTGAAATATAAGACCGTGATAATTAACGGGATGTAAATGTCTAATGACATCTTATTGAAAATGAGATTTTGATCTCAAAATGTAAAACTTGTTATGAACTAAGTAGGTATAACGTGACGTGACATTAAATTACCTATTACTTCAACCTTCTTTTATTGTATTGTCACTGTGCTGCGATATAAATATTATTGGGAGAATGTATCCGTAGTGTTAAAATAAATAGACTTTAGAAGTCTGACTTCTGTCGTGTCTAGCCTGAAACTTTGTCCACTTGGAATCATTTATTTGCACTCCTACATTATTCCACCCCATGACTTGACCCTTAAGGGATGATTTCCCAGATGAAACAAGCATCCTATGTCATTCTCTAGGACTTAATATTTACACCCCGAAAATGTCAATTAACCTAAACCTATTAACTAAAACATATATTTACCCATAGAACGGGCGGCACCAGTGTCAGCACACACTTACCGAAAAGTCGCTTTAATGCGAACCATCGTATGTCTGACCTACGATTACGTAAAGAATCCAGGCTTTCACTAGGCAGGGACACAAAATGACCGGTGAACTAGCCCAACTCGCACGTATGCGTAGTCGCGCGATATGTGGATATTATGAATTCCCGCATCGTGCGATGTCGCCAGACATAGGTATCAAGTGAAGTCGGGCGATTTTGCTGTCAACACTGGTTGCGGAATATTTGTCCCCTAGAAAATATCTGGCTTAACCCTTACTGATGTTGATGTAATTTTTTTTTTACTGAAATCATGCATGAGCTTGAATTTTTAAACGTAAGTTTCAAACCGTTCTGGACGGTTCCGGAATAAGTTCCTAAGACAAACAAAAGGTCAAGAAAAACCGTAGCGCCGTAGCACGTAGCAGCATTTTTCCGCTTTGTAGCGGAAATAGCTTGTAGCGTCATGACTCATATGTGAATCATAGGCCTTGAATGGGTAAGCTACTTCTAGGGAACAAGATATACTAGCGAAGAATGGTGAGGCGACGTCGATCCTCATACATTGGGTTGGACTTATTAAAGGGGTAGCCCTAAACCCCGACTAAAAAGTATTTTAATTTGTATTTAATTTGTATTTAACTTGTATTTGTATTCAATTTAATTAAGTTACCTTGTATTGTACTTAAACTAACATAGTTTTATATAATTTGTATGTTTTTTTTTTATGTTACTAACAACTATGGAATCTTTTGTATTCCGAAATAAAGATTTTATTATTATTATGTATCTCCGATTTAAATTCACGGGGCGAACCCCGGTCATTTGGAAGGCGTGCGTGGGGATATAGATCCAACACGTAGAGGCCCTTTGGAGACGAAATTTAATGTCATGTAGTACACCTGCTAGAACCCATTCACGGGTACATCGGTAGATACCCGTGAACTGGTCCCAGCAGGCGTTGGAGCTATTGTAGGAAAATGGAAAAGAGAATTGGGTCTATGGTGATGACATTTGGGTGGACAATAAAATTGGGTTATTACAAAGTGGTCCGGACACCTGCCATAACAATGTTATCCACAAGGTTATCGAGGCAGGCGGTGACTAGCCGCTCATTAGATGGGCACCTAAAAATGCCGTCGTAAAGACGGCCAGGGGCAACACCGGGTGAGCGGCTCAGGGGTGTCGAGAGGTGGTGCTGCGCTTTCTCCGAAGTTACTCGCGGCGTTATGCCCTTTAACACTTCCACCCCTGGAGCATATAGCTCTGACGACTCCTCTCTGGACGGCCAATGAAGGCAAGCCAGAGCTGAGAGTCCTGCGGGCCCCCTTGGGGTTCCACTCCGACCGACGAAGACACGCCGGAGACGGAGGCCCTGACCGACTCTCGGGAGCACTCGGGTCCGTGGGGTCGTTACTCCCCAACAGCTCGCCACAAGCTGCCCTGCGGGCTTATTATTATTATTATTATAGTTTTGAATCGCACAGTAGACCGCCGGTTACTGATTCACGAGATTAATTATTGGCCGTCGGCTATTGTTTGAGATAACAGGTAACTTCAGTAATTAATAAAGATTAGACTGTTTAAAAACAATATTTATTATCCTCCTATTTTGTAAGATTGACTAGGGAAAATAACGACCTATAAATTTATGATATGACACTAGTTCGAGAAGGTTGAATACTCTTACCAAACTTGACATTTTGTTTGTTACTAAATACATATCTAGATATTAACACTAGTGTTACCTACTCAACTAAAAAACGTTAAATTGGGTACTAATGAATAATGATGGACATCATTAGTACCCAATTACTTTTCTGATTATGTCATTCAGGAGAATTTTAAGCGACACATCTTATCATGTTCAATAAAAACGGTATAAGTACGAGCTTCGAAAATTACATTGAATTGTTGGATCTGTAAATTCTAAACTCGCCACTTAATAATATAAAGAGTTGGCACGAACTCGCTATCCAAGTTAGAGAGTATGGATGCATGTAATACATTAATAAGTTTCGTGAAACGGATAATAGTAATTTATGCTACTGATACATAATGAGAGGCCTTAAAATATGAGTGTGGTTTTATGAAACGAGCGTCAGCGAGTTTCATAATAGAATCACACGTGTGTTTTAAGTCCTAATTATGTACAGTTGCATACACTACTTTAAAGTAAAAAGTAAAAAAAGTTAAAAAAAAATGATTTTTTTTTAAAGTGAAAAAAAAGTTAGAAAAAGTAAAAAAAAAGTGAAAAAAGGTAAAAAACAGCAAAAAAAAGTTAGAAAAAGTAAAAAAAAAGTTAAAAAAGTAAAAAACAGCAAAAAAAAGTGAAAAAAAAAGTGAAAAAAAGTGAAAATGGTAAAAAAAGGAATAAAAGTGACAAAAAGTAAAAATACAGTGCAAAAAATCAAAAAAAGTGCAAAAAAGTAAAAAAGTGGAAAAAAAGTTCGAAAAGTAAAAAAAAAGAAAAAAAAAAAGTTAGTAAAAGTAAAAAAAAGTGAAAAAAGTAAAAAACAGCAAAAAAAGTGAAAAAAAAGTGAAAATGGTAAAAAAAGGAATAAAAGTGACAAAAAGTAAAAATACAGTGCAAAAAATCAAAAAAATAATAAAAAAAGTGCAAAAAAGTAAAAAAGTGGAAAAAAAGTTCGAAAAGTAAAAAAAAAGAAAAAAAAAAGTTAGTAAAAGTAAAAAAAAGTGAAAAAAGTAAAAAACAGCAAAAAAATTGAAAAAAAAGTGAAAAAAAAGTGGAAAAAAAGTGAAAAAAAAAGTGAAAAAAAGTAAAAAAAAGGAATAAAAGTGACAAAAAGTAAAAAAAAAGTGCAAAAAATTAAAAAAAAAATTAAAAAAGTGCAAAAAAGTTAAAAAAGTAAAAAAAAAAAATTTTAAAAGTAAAATTAAAAAAATAATAATTAACGTTTCGTATCGATAACTGTTTTAATATCTATAGATAGGTACTACAATAGATACCCACTTGAGTTCCAAATTTAAACTCATAACGATACCAAAATCTGTACTGTAATAATAATAACATTACAGTACAGATTTTACCTACTACCACAGACAAGAAAGTTGTCATAGTAAAATTGGTTGTAATAATGCTGGTCATTACCGACGGTTTCTGAACGCATTTTAGACCACTAATGATATGTGCGTAGATAAAATATATATGAGCATCGCTGGAAAACAGCAGAATAGAACAGCATTAATTAAACACGTAGGTATTTATTTATCTTACTTAGTCTCATTACTTCATGTAAATCTAAATCTTTCAGAGGATTCATGCCTTTCAAAGTCTCGTTTCTTGATTACGAGTAAGTGCACTTTAAAACAAACAAGAAAACCGCCAACATCGTTTGAATTTAGGGCTTAATTTGCTGATTTAAGCTGACCTTTAGGTATTTAAGAGCCAGGTTCAACGGCCGATAACCCAATTAATGTCATTTTGCGGTCTGACACCGCCGTCCACTATACAAACACATCTTATACTCGAGCATTGCTTATTAAGTTATAATTCTGTTTGATATCTTAATAAGACCAGATTAATTACTATGGTCGCCTCAATGGCATGTGAAAAAATTACGATTTTTACGGTTGACTAAATCCCAGCCAGCTGGTACGTTAGGTAGATCTAAATGCCCCTTTTTGTATGGAGGAATAACTGCTCATTCGAAAAATAACCCCTCAGGATTCGTCCTGATCCGAAACATAGGTACCAATTAGGGAAGATGCAGCTTTAATATGTACCATTATTTTGTGCTCAAAATGTTGAAAAAACATAAAATAATTGCTACTGAAACGTTTTTACTTTAGTTTATATTAAATTCAAGCAATGAGTACGATTTGAAGTAATGTGAAACGGAACGTGTTTTTATTCACCGATCAGTGACTCGTGACGTCACTCCTGTTATGACAACTTGATGACAACTAATAGACGGAGAGCTGAGGGACCAAAACTGTAACAGTTTTATAAAGGCTGATATTTTAATATTAGGTCATAAATAGCTTGAATATCAATAGCCTACCGTCAGTCAGCCAGTTTTTGGGACAACTGGCGTGGGGGTGGTTCCGAACTTGTTAAAAAAACACCTACGTCGCAACTGTTTTATAAAATCTGAAAATATGTCTGTGGATTGTAAGACAACTAACAAACTATGCGAACATAGTCAGTCTGCAGAATATTGGAACAGTACGCGTCAGCAGCCCGCTAAACCCGTCAAAAAATCTGGTTGGTGAAAGTGTTTTATAAAATCTAAAAAAATTCGTGCAAGTAGTTCAACGTACCTAAAATTAGACTAACATAGTCAGCCCAAAGTTTTATGGAACATACGACGTCAGCAGCGCCGCACCGCCGTTCTATAGACTGCTGACGTCGTATGTTTCAAGTTCGGAACCACCCCCACGCCAGTTGTCCCAAAAACTGGCTGACTGACGGCAGACTATTGATATTCGAGCTATTTATGACCTAATTTTAAAATATCAGCCTTTATAAAACTGTTGCAGTTTTGGTCCCTCAGCTCTCAGTCTATAATGAAAGGTTATAATAGTAAAGGGAAAGAAAGATTGTTTCATTAAAAAAATTGAAGATTCCGAATAAAAATGGATGTAGGTTTTATTAAAGCAGATTAGCAGACTCTAAAAACCTTCGTAAAGTTAGTGTCGACATGGTCGTAAATTATGGCGAGTGACAAACACGAGTGACTTCACAGGAACTGTAGATCCGTTTCGGAGCGAAAGTTTAAATTGTCAGTTTGTAAGAGAGTTTTTTGACTATAAATTATAGTATTTTCATTTTTTTATACACTTGTGGTCTATTCTACATGCAATTCTTTCAAATGAAAGCAAAAATGAAAATGTTGCATGGTTGCATCTTGCCTATTTGATTTTGTTGTTTTGCTGCTCGCTTCCTCGGGTGCCGAGCTAACGTGTCAAGCGTTGTGTGTGGGCAGACGACGCGTATAGCGGCACGACACGCGGGTTGCCAAGCGGCTATGGACACGCTTACACCTAAGCAACAGGATAATACCTATGTCCATTTTTGGGCGTCTTCCGACGTGGGGCCTACTCCTACGCACGCGTCACCTTTCCATGAACGTGGTGCATTAAACAAGCACGCAAAACATATAACAATCTGATTAAAATTAATTTGATATGTTTCGAATCGACTTGTCAATTAATACGTTTGGCCAGTTCCATGTGTTAACTGGAGTACAGTACCTTCTTCTTCTTGATCAAGAATTATAGACAACGAATCATCAGAGTCTGATAAGTGATAATTAGACATATATAAGTTTGTTGGCAATGACGTCAATTAACTAGGGACTTCCTTCCGATATTAAATTTATCGATAACTATTTCAAATACTTATTTTCATAGTATATGTGTTATTTAATAATTCATTAAATATTTCATTATATATTTCATTACATAACTATTAAGTTCACCACATAAAAAAAAGCTGATCACTACCCATCGATGTTTTGTAGGTACATATAATGATAATATAAATAATATATAAAAAATTAAAAAAATATTTCGAGACAATTTAACACAAATCGGCCTTGTCCCAAACTAAGCAAAGCTTGTACTGTGGGTACTAGACGACGATATAGATACTTATACAGGGTGTTTTTATTCATTTGCTTCAACTTCGGCACAGTGCTTGGTACATTCACAGAAACAAATTTAATGAGCATAATTATTTCTTCAGAAAAAATAAAAACTAAAAAAAAAAAAAGATTTTTGTACAAATTCATTTAATGTAGCATTAACGGTTATTGTCTTATTGTACAAGGGTCTTGAAACACATGAAATAAAAATAATGTATGTAAAAAATATGTAATATCGAACGAACTCACTTTGTAAACCTTCTGGTAGTGTATAGGAACCTTACAAAATTTAAAAGCTGTTATGACGTCACAATTAAGAGCCATTTACACTGGTTAAATCTGCAAAACTGATAAAATTAAACATTGAATATCTTGATAACATTAAGAGTTAAGATAGTCTTGGAGAAATTAACTTTATTTGATCTAAACTATGCCCCCTTGCAATTAACGGAAATTGTCATTTATACGTTGTATAGATAAATAAATACTTAAATACATAGAAACCAACCATGACTCAGGAACAAATATTCGTGCTCAACACACAAATAAATGCCCTTACCGGGATTCGAATCCGGGACCTCCGGCTTCGTAGGCAGGGTCACTACCAACTAGGCTACAGGTCGTAGGTATGTTATTAAAGTAATTCATAGGCAATCTCAAACAGTGTACAAAAGATCTTAGATCCAGGTCGATACCTACATAAACAGTTTATATAAATCCCGAGAGCCTTTTAACCAAGAATTTATTAAATTTTCACGACATTGTTTTCTAGGCGGCATTTTTACGCGTAATATTATTTCCGTCAAGTAATCTCCCAATTATGACTTTGACATGTTGTAATGACAAATTGTGGTTAAATCACATAATCTGAAGAACCCTTCACTGTTATAAGAAAGTACAATTTATCGATAAATTAAATATCGTTGGGAAGTCCCTAGGACAATTTTATTTGTGTCACAAACACTTTGGTCTGGTAATTATGAAACTACAGTTACAAAATGTTTGTAGATACCGATATACCTAAACAAATAAAATTAGACAAAGTTTTCTAAACTTACTAAACTTAAACAATGGAAACATGGCATTATTTAAACTTTACTGAAGATGAGTGGTACTTTGTAAATAGTCTGCGTCGATTACTGTCGTGTTAAGAACTTGGCAAACATGAATGATACCGCTTTCAGCATTCAACTTTGCGGTTGGCGTATCACTTTTTATGCTTTTGTAATGAAATGTAATCAGATATCTCGAATCATGAGATATGGTATCCGTGTAGTAGATATATTTACGTCATACCTGGCCATAAAGTAGGAATTACCGCACGCTATGCGTGCGGAAAACCCCACTTCCTGGCCAGATAGAGACGTAAAATGTTGTACTTACCACGGGCGGTAATAAAGAAAGCCTCAGAGCGCATATATTCTTTGTTTAACCGCCCTAGGTAAGTAATGTACTATTACAACACTCTCAATATGACACGCGCAGAAATCGATCCTCTATCATAAATATTAAATGAATAAATATTAGAAATAATCTTACTCAAATTGATCTAGTCCCACATGCGCAACTCAATAAGGCTCGTGTTATGACGACGATACGATACACATAGTTAAGTTGATATATACATAACATACATACTAAAGATATTAAATTAGGTACCTAAGGATAAGTAGATAGGGATAAGTTCGCCGTCGTACAAATGTTTTTTTTGTATTTTCCGTTATGTGCTTGTTTTTTTGTGCAATAAAGTGCAAACTTCTACATACAACTATGTGGAAAAAAAACGAACGAACTCACCACACATATATTTTTCCTTGCCCGAATTAGAACTCACCACCATAAGTGGGGTCACTATCTACTTATTTGCTTTAGTATGCTTTAAATACCAACTAAAAGTGTAAAATCTACGCACAAGTTCAGTCTACCACATTGTAAGGTGAATTCAGTTTCAGCATATCAATTTTAATTTTCTTAGCAAAATATCGTCTCAGACCGAGTCAGGAGATGTCTACGCAAACCTGCTTATTAGCAACGAATAGAAATGTGTTCCCTAAGTACCCAAATAAAATAGTTTTTAATAAGAATTCTCACTTACAGCTAAAAGAAGACAAATCTTGTTTTATGTCAATACCTACGAGCTATGTGACTTTACGACGTTTATTGCTATGCAAAATGTATTTCGGGTTAATAGTTAAAACAAGGCATAAAATCTGTGAGGCGAAATTACGACTATATACTAAGATATTTCGAAACCTCTTACGTGAAAATGAAAACGTATTGTTGACATCCATTTTCATATGTCAACAATCCCGACTCAACTGCTTTTGATTCGTTGAGGGATTTAAATATGACTACGTTTCACGTGTGACTAAATGTAATTAATATGTATACGGCTGAGATTACGGACAGACAACGCGTGTGACGACCCGAGACGCGTGTGGCGAGAATGGAAACGCTCATGCAGTCACTGACTTTAATTGTTAAGGTGGTTCGATTGCCATACAAAACGTTATTTGACATTCGCAGGCTAACGGCGTGATATTTTAAGAAACTTATGTAACAAACTTTCATAAATTGGCTTCCCATTTGCGCCAAATTCCCCCTTTCCTAGAATAAACTTGTATAAACTAGATTAATTTGAGAAATTGGTTTGGGACGTGATATTTTGGGAAAACCATTTTTCTATCAAATGTCAAATAACGTTTTGTATGGCAATCGAACCACCTTAACAATTAAAGTCAGTGACTGCATGAGCGTTTCCATTCCAATGGCTTAAGGTGGAGCCATTTAGAGCTCACTTTATACTGGACAATTTAAAGCTTACTATGAAAACCAAAATTAGTTGACACCTAAATGGCTCAACAATTTATTTATTTATCGTATGGCGGTTACAGACTGGTACATATATGTATTCGTATCGATGTCGCTGATAGAGTTCCAGTGTGCGCTGCGAGGTTCAGAAGGAACAGTGCAGCTGCCGAGTTTGTTGTTCTTTTAGCACCACCCGGAGGTCACGTGTAGGCTTTCTAGGGTTATTCCTACGGACGTAGAACAACAACGACCTCAACGGCTCAACAATTAAAGTCCGCGACTGTACGTAAACACGCCAAAGCGTTGCCATATGTTGTATTTAGGCGATTTCCGACGCGGATGTCGCGTCACCTAAGGACTTACCTGTCCATGAACACGGCCTAAGGGGGGATATTCACCTTTAGGCTCCAACTTATCAAACTAGGCGTTTACTAAATTACCTTTGACGGTAATCTTACGAACAAACAGCATGACGGACTGTTATCGAAACATTTCCGAAACATCAGCGGAAAAAATCAATAGTCCTTACACCTATCTGTTAGTTCCTTACAGTTTCAAAAAAATTGTAACTTATTGTGAAGACTGAATAAGCGATTTTCAAACGGATGAGCAAAGCGTAGACTTGAAACCAAAGGTTCATAGTTCACACCCCGCAGGGCTGGCGTATAGATAAGGATCGCAATCTAAATGGTATAGCAACACGAAAGGTTTTACAACTGCTATTGGTCAAGAGTTATTACGAGAAGAAGAAACCACAGAATTCAAAAGACAATAATTTAGCCATTACAGTTGATTATTAGGTTGTTAATGTTGTTATGCTGCCTTATTGTGATGTTGAACATGTTATTGATGTTGTTGATTGTCCTTTAAATACTTCAAACTTACATCACCAAATATTTGAGAAATTGTGAGTTTAATTCAATTCAATTCTTAATTCCATAACAATTTTACAATCGTGTCGAAAATATAATATTATAAAATGTACAAGCTAATAAAATAATAATTCAAGTGGACCACAATTTTCCGTTACTTAGGTTGCTAAGTAACGGAAAATTGTAGTCCACTTGATCGCTGTTTAGATATTACGTAGTTAAATATCGGCTGTAAAGTAAACACGGGAACTCTACTCGAACGATTAATTATATTAAATACTTGTTGAATTTATTGAGGTCGATCGGCAAATGAAGTGTTATTCGAAACGCGTTACTTTTGATAAATTTGTGAGGTTTCCCAACCTCGTAAAAATACAAATGAAATTCCTCGTATTATGTGCCTAGTCTATATTTTTTGTAAAACACCATCCTTGAAATTGTTAAATAAGCCACTAAACGCTAAAAACCGCTAAATAACGCCTAAAGACAAAACTTTCCGTTGTTTTTCAAGATTCCTTAAAAATACGAAACGCTGGCGAAGTCTTCTCGATTACCAACACAAAGCGGATGCCCCACACAATAAAGCCGAGATATTAGCATTTTTGCGTGACAGGAGTTTAGCTTATTTCATTTCAGACATCCGGCGACGGGAATATTACCTCGAATATGCTAACAATGATGTTATGACATGAAATGACTGAAACATACTGCGTGTTTAGTAGTTTTATTATTAGTCCAGACAATCCTGATTTTGAATCCCGATACTCTTATCTCTATTACTCTTATTTGTGTGATGATTATATTTGTTTCTGAGTTTTTGATGTTTTCCATATTTTTAAGTATATACTATTCAATATATTGTCGTTGTGGTTAACTACTACTACTACTACTTACTACTAAAATTGTTATTCCGATTATTAAAATCCCGAAAACGTTTCGCTTTATTTTAGTTGGAAGAATTTTTGTTTGCCTGAAATTACATTTCCCATATTATTATTTTCCCAATTCCCAGTTCGTTGCAGTTTTGTTTCGCTTATGATTCAAATACCTGACACTTATTAAAATACCGAAGAATCATTTTTAACTAGATTTTGGTATCGAAAAGTATTAAGTCCGAAATATTATTATCCCGCTACACCAAAAGAAGGAGGAGAAAAAAGATTTAAGGTGGTTCGATTGCCATACAAAACGTTATTTGACATTCGCAGGCTAACGGCGTGATATTTTAAGAAACTTATGTAACAAACTTTCATAAATTGGCTTCCTATTTGCGCCAAATTCCCCCTTTCCTAGAATAAACTTGTATAAACTAGATTAATTTGAGAAATTGGTTTGGGACGTGATATTTTGGGCTCCCCAGTAGAGCCAACTGGGGGAGGACGCGACCAGCGACCGCTAACCGCGCACGTCTTCTACCCCGCCGTCTGCGCCGGAGCGGGAGCGCGTCCGTATTGTCTTCGCGCTCCCTCTCCGCGGCCTCCTTCTGCGAGATGACTGTTTCGAGGAAGGAAAAAGGAGGCCACCGCTTCCCACGATCTCTCACAGCATGGCCGCCACGACACTGTGCAGTGAGAGATCATCCACATTGAGGGCTGTTACCATAGTGCGGCGCTCCTCGGCCCACCTACTGCACCACTCCAGAGTGTGCTAGGCCGAGTCATCCTCTGCGCCGCACTCATGGCAGGCAGGGCTTCCCTCCCAACTAGCAAAATTTCGTCATATAATGGTTGCGGCAACGTTTCTGGGGTAACCTTTTAGCTCTTACTATTAGTCATATAAACGTAATCAGCACGTTTATATAACGCGATTTGGGCCCATTTTATTCAGCATTTCAGTCATATAGAAGTTGTATAACTGCAACCACTGCCACTTATAGATCTTATAATAATCACCGACGTGACTATCTTATGAAAATTTAGCTGTATATTAGCAACTTATATGACTTTTATATGACTGATTTGATCTATAACTTCCACTTATATGACTAATTTGTGGAGTTATCGCATCCTAGGCAATTAAACAATAGAATTGTTGACAATGGAATTTAATTGGTTTGCATTGGATGACGGTACGTATTTTTTTAATCCGCCATGATGTTACATGTTTTTATTAAGAATGCTCATAACTTCGGCGTATGGTAAAAATGTATTGCGAAGGTAAGTTTGCCACTATTCGGGGAGCAAGCTGGCGGAAATGCTCCCCGAAATTCCACTTGCGGTCCAGAATGAGCCCCAGGTATTTTATATGAGGCTTCACCCGGACCGTCTCCCCGCTCACTCTAATTGTGTGGCGCCCGCAGGCGGCCGCCAGCCCCTCCCCCCGAAGATTTTTCCCTCTGTTTTCGGGAGGGACACCCTCAGGCCCAGCAACCGGATGCGGGTCACCATATGCTCCGCGGCAACCTCTGCCCGTCGCAGAGCCCCCCACATATCCGCATCCCGGACCGCCACCATCGTGTCATCCGCGTAGCAGATTACTGCCATCCGGGGGAAGAGGGCACCTCTAATGGCCCAATCGTACCCCAGGTTCCATCGTAAAGGGCCTAGCACGGACCCCTGGGGCACGCCACAGGCCACGGGCCTCGACCTCCTTTACCTTCCTCTTTCCTCGAAGAGCACTACACGCTGCGAGAGGTAGTGCTCTATTATACGCCTCAAGTAGGAAGGCACATCATGATATTGGAGCGCCTCCTCAATTACCGAATACGGGAGGGATCCAAACGCGTTGGCGATGTCTAATGACACCGCCACCACCCTCTCCCGTCTCTCCGCCGCTTCCACACAAAACCCTCGGAGGGCACCCAATGCGTCTATTCAATTCAATTCAATCATTTATTTCGTGTAACTACATGACACATATATAAATAAAACTAAACTAAATACAAACTACAATATACAGTGATATTTACCACTTAATAACATTATGCAAGACCGCCCAATCCGAAAGCCGAACTGGCGGTCGGATACATTAGGACCCGTAGTGTCTAAATGTCGGACGATCCGGGACGCGACGATCCGCTCCACCCGGAGGGAGAGTCCGCCGGCATAACTTGCCCTCCTTCCAATACCCCGGGAACCGCCCCGTCTCCAGACAGTCATCGAACAAGTCATTTAGGTGACTCCCAAGGTGGCCCATCGCGAAAACCTAACTTAAACCTTTTTTTTTTTTTTTTTACTTGGGGAAATGCTTTTACGCATCCCACCTAGCCGAGGAACTAGGATAGGTATGACTGGCTCCCGGGAACCCCCCGGACTACCGTCTAAAACCACCAAGGTATGCCCTCTCTGCCGTGTAGTAGGGGCGTCATGGGATCGCGAACATTTCACCACGACGCCCCTCGGCAACAGCCGCAGCTGCCCTCACTACTGAGGCAAAAGCCCCCCCTCCCGTCGTAAGCGTGCAGGGACACCACACGCTTCCCGACCCGACCAAAGGACCTCTACGCCGGGAGAGGGTGATAGACCTCGGATTCACCCTCTCAGGTCCCCTTGTAACTTTTTATAGAGGTTTTCTCCCTCGCAGCCACAACTTGGCCCCGGCCTGACGGTCGCAGCCCGCGCGCCTAACATGAATCCTCTGATAGCAGAGGATTTGTCAGGGTTCCGGGTCCGTTATTTATTATAGAGGCAAACGGCAATAGCCTCTCCCTCAAGCCGCACCTGGGGAATCTTGCGATTCCCTGGGCGGAACCCCCCGACCCCCCCGTGTCGGGTTATTAGTAACACCAGCAAGCGATAACTTAGGGTTCACTAAATTACCACTTGCCGTTGTCTCCAGGGCGCACCGGCCAAGACACTACCCATTCCTGCGGATCAACCGAATCAAGAGGAATCGGTAGAGTCCAGACACTCGAGGAGGTTACCCGACCTAGCACCCCACCTAACCTAAACCTAACCTAACCGCCAGCGTGTCCGCAGCTTCACGGGGTGCCTATTTCCGCTCTAAGGGTCACAAGATAACCATAACCTAACCTACCATAAATACAATTGTTACGATTGTTTTTTCTTTACTGCGTGGTGGGGGGCTTCCCCCCCTCCCCCCTTTTGGCCTTTTTAAAAACTCGTGCAGCACCTTAGTTGGTATTATGAGATTTTGTGATGGTAAAATTATATTAGGGAAAATGAGATTTAGATCTTACGTAGCATCGAAATTATGAAAAGGTGGTTAACAAATCGGTTCTCAAATAATAAAGTTGGCGATCGTTCTTCTGGTTATTGAGTTTCGGGAAAACGTTAATTCGGGAAAACAAACCAGCAGCATTTCAAAAATATGGTAAACAAAGTATAAGGATTATAAGAATTCGGTGAACCGTTTTCGGACAAGTAAAAATCGGACAAGTGGATTTCGAAAGATCGATAGGTTACCGTCTAGTACAAATACCACAAGTCTTATTGAGCTTACTTTGGAGCTAGCTCGATTTGTGTAAAATTGTCTCCTAATATTTATTTAGATTATTTAAATGGTGGCCTATATTCATCCGTCATCATATATTCAGGCCGTCCATTGTAGCAGCGTATGGTTGGAATCTAAACTAAGTTCCTATGTTATCTGGTATCCTAATCGGAAGCGACACGGATTTAATTACTGAGCTGTTTGCGGCTATGTATCCATCTCAATTAGACCCTGTGGTACATGCGTCGCTATTGGTTGCAACAAGGCGGGTACACACTCAAATTAGACTGAGTCATAAGCCTGGTACATGTTTCTGGTAACATTATTTTTTTCTTGCTATTTTTTTTCCACCATACTTAAGTGGGACTGGGCCGGGCACATCTGCCGCATGCCGGAAGACTTGTGGGCTAAAATCACCACCAAGTGGGTCCCACACAACCGAAAACGGCGTCGCGGTAGACCTCATCGGAGATGGCGATTTTTCTAAATAACGTGCAGGTCTAATAGCGATAATAGATTGAATCTATTTTTATCGTTTGTTGCATTTATGTGCATATTTGATCGTACGGAGGGAGGATGAGAAGATAAACTTACAATAGCTTGCAAAAATATGCAAGTTGGTACATCTCATTATCACTAATAGTCATGCACATTCTTCAGCGGAATAGTAAAAGAATATATTTTGGTCTAGAAACATATCATGGAATTCCGGAATGTAACGCTTGCATGTTACTTATCATGCGTTTATCAAACCGTTATTAGAATATGATTGGAGGTGACAATTTTGTCATATAAATACGACAAAATTTATATGATCTGAAAGCTATTCCATTCATTCCCAAAGTAATTGCGAACCAACAAGGCACAAATCAAAATGTAGATTGAGACAGTAATAAATAATAGGAAGCCGCAAGTATGTTTTAAAATATTATTTTTCGCTTAGGATGTTCTTAGGGTAAGGGTCTTCCCTAAGAGCACTGCGAAACTACATAATTATTTGCACTGAATGTTTCAACGCCCACAAGAGTTCTAAATGGCTTAAAATTACACCTTGCTGAATGTAACATGCTCCATATCGCGCCAGTGACTAAACCAGGAAGGTGTAATAAGCTTAAAGATTAAAATGGTATACCAGTATGCCGCACAGCGTGAATATTGTGCGGTTAAATGAAATTGAATAAATTGAGGGAGAATAAACACGGAAAAGCAATATAAAAACATATTACCGAGATACAAGGCTACGGCCTACGGCGTAGCGCAGGGCACGTCGCGGCCCGGCCCGTAGCACCGCGGGTGAGCTACGTCGACCGTAGTTGTTATTACTCACATCCTCTCGGTTTAATTGCCCTTGGGGTCGATTTGGGACATTTTTACGGATACCAATTTGATTTTGTTTTTACTTCAAAGTGTTTTGCGAACTGAGCTGTCAAAAACGAGGGCTCGCAACACCTGATATAAAATAAAAATATATGACTCTAATAAACGCTTTCGTGTTTAGTACTAAGTCCAAGGCCATTTTTGGATCGATGGATGTAGCTTGGATTCACTCCATTTATCTAGCATAGTTATATGTTTATTCATTTGTATTGTTTCTTGTGTCTTTACCATTGTTTTACTGTCAAGGGCACTAATATGTATACAGCACAAAGTCTCAAAAATATGTACATAGACCTTATTTCTACAATAATAAGGTTGTAGAATACATATTTATGAATCTTTGAGTGAATAAATATTGGTGCCTTTGACTGTACATAAATATGTATTAAATGCATGTCCTATGTATATAGCTAGACTGTAAGTGTTAGCCTAAGGAATAAATAAATAAATAAAATATGTAGGTACCTATGTATGTCATATGTATTTCTATGGGCACGATAAGACAAAACTCACATTTTTAACCATATTGGCTACGGGTCCTTATAAATGAGGTTTAAGATGTTTATTTCTCAAAACAGAATAGAATTCACTTAGATGAGAAATACAAGTTACGTTTTTTTAGGCAACTTACACATTAGCATGCAGGAGAAACGTCCAGTATTAACAAGTATAGGTTTGTTGGTCACAAATTTGATAATCACAATAATTTGTTAAAACTTCAAATCATTCACTGAAATCTGAGAGCACTAAGAATATAGCTTTGAGAAAGCACCTACAAAAACTTTCAGAACAAAACTTTGCAGTGATTTTGATTTGAACATTAGTCGTATTTTATTTTAGTTTTGCTTATTCAAACCTTTAGTTATTTTAAAACAAATAAAAAGGCGACCAGTCCCAAAACCAATAATTCTCCCCGACTTCATTGCCCGTAACATCGACGTGGTTGTACACGTAATAAGTCGTATATTTCGGTGATTTTTGCGTCAAATGTGAGGTTAATACCGTGATATTGTTACAGACCGGGTCGTGGAGGGCGAGCACATTGTGAAGCACAGCACGTCCTCGGTGGACACCGCCGCATGGTGAGAATATCCCCCCTTTATCACGGGCCTGTTATTCACAACGTTTCACCTCACACCAGACCACCGTTAGGCAGACCTCCGATTGCACGTTGTTATCACGAATGCCAGCGTCAAGATATACTAGACGTTGAGAAACGGATTGTGAATACACACAGGCTGAAAGGCTCTTGTTTACTGTACTAATATTATACTCGGGCACGTTTTATGGACAATCGCCTGCAATTTATTTGTTTGACTGTCCCGAGGGCTTTATTAATTTTATAGGGCCATTTTTAGCTGGGACCTACCTCACAGTCCTAAAATGTCACTTTGAAGCGTAAGGACGCATTTTAATGTGACACGTATTGAACTCGTTTCGTAGCAATGCTAGGCAATCGTTTTGTTGAGTCACCTGAAATCATATATGATAGAACAAGACACTCAAAGCTCTGTGTCGCAACTCTACAAGGGTGAATTGAAAAGTTTTGAGCCTTACATTTAAAATGAAAATTATACTTTTTATAGCAAATGGAGGTGACAGTACTTACAAATTAATCAAGTTGTATTTGAATAATTTCGAGCCACAAATTCTCTGACATATTGTATGTTTAGGAACATTGATGTTTAAGAAATTATTCAATTCATTTATTGCGATAATATAATAAATAAAGATAATTAGACGTTAATTACATGGATTCAAAGTTGCTAAAGTACTTCAAAAATGTAATTCGTGACGATGCTTGCGAGAGTAATTCCGCCCTAGTAAATCTTAGACTTTGCGAAAATATGGTTGATCATATCACGAAACTTTTATAACAGTCATCAATTAGTGTCAATCAAGTTTGTTTCTAAAACTCACGCATCTCATACAACAAATTACTGTTACATGTGATGAATTACCGTACCCACGAGTACTAAGTCAAGTATTAGGTATTAATTTGTTACTGAATGAGCTCTGAGTTCACTTAGTGCTCTACCATTTTACGGTAGCTTTTTTCTGGGGGCAAAAACGGTTTTTTGTTTAAATAGGCTATGCAGATGTCCCACTACTGGGCAATGGCCACCCCTCTGATCCACTCAGCCGTAGGTTTGCTTGCGTACTCCACACATCCCAAGCAAAACGCCTCCAAATCCTCCCAGCATCTTCTGTTTGGCCTGCCTCAGCTCCGGTGGCCATCTTGCGGAGTCCAAAAAGTGTTTAAGGCGAAGAAAATGTCAAACAACCTAAATTCAAAACATTTTCCGGTGGTTCGGCGTGAAGCCAATCTAGTTACGTGATACACAATTTTACCTCCACTATTTCCAGGCAATATCGACGTTTCATCGTAAACAACCAACGGAAATTCGATACGTCGGATCGCATGAAATAAAAACAATACCTCTTGTATTTATTCCGAGCTGACAAAACCAGATTCATTCCGCTTGTTGAAATGCTATTATTTGCCTGCTACCAACCAATGAACGATACAAGGTTTTGTGTCAATAGATTCATTTTGTATAATTTTCAGGCTTGCAGTTGTATTATAATTTAGTAAGTACTTTTTGTTTTTTTAGGGGGACAGTAAAAACATGAAAGCGGCGTTATGGCATTTGACTATCATGGGGATGCGGGAGGAATGCCAAAAATAGAACATTAACTGGCTGAATTATTTTGTATCGAGTCCGAAGGTCACGATGGGGTTCAATTTGTCAGTAAAATCACGTAGGTTCCGCTTGTAACATAATTGAGCGTCAAACTCATAAAATATTCCGAGACGTCAGGCGCGCACGATTTACACCGCTCATCAATATTCCTTCTTAAACAGTCTCGAGGTGCTAAATACTCCGGCCGTTTGGAATACAGTCGAGAATGTTTTGTCAAATTTTTGCCATTGTATTGTTACAAACCGTGCTAAAGAAAATAAGTCTAGTACTTAATGGGATAGTAATTAATGGGGATCGGACGACTGAGTGCAAATGACAGAAGGAATTGGACTAGATCCTGATCCCTGTAATTAATGGGGCACTTTTACAATTTGATATTACGACAGTAGCCAATTCAAAACGATGTATTGGTTAGACTCCTCTCTTCATCTTTATCCAAATCAGTTGCCGAATATAGAATTCGATGACGAAATGACCCTGCCGTATCTTATCTTACAATAAATACTGACCAATATATGTTCACTTGTCCTGCTGTAACATGTAAAACAATGTGTATGTTGAGTTGGTACTACAACAATATACTCCGACTTAGATATTTCTCAATGATATTGCGAAGATAAAGTTGAGCAGACTAAATATAATCATCATTAATTTACTGTACCTGTAATATGACTAATAAGCAGAAGGAAACTGTTGCATCCGATTGCGCCGCTTGGTGGAGCTAATAGCCAATTATCTTACTAGGTACTATCGGACCGGAATCGTTTCATGTTCATGTCGTAGTGACTAGGGGGTAATATGCGTTAACATTGAGATATGGGATTGCAACAAGAACGAAGATCGTCGGGTGACAAGCAAAAGTCACTACCAAAACTGTCACTGCTCTTCAAAACCTCGTATCTCGATACGTAGTCCATATCGAGATACGACCTTTGATTTAAGTAGGTATTTGTTACTTAGTGAGTTTTGCTTGTCACTCGACGATAATATACAACTATGTGATTTAATGTGCTACCGTATTGTTTTACAAACTTAGTAAACTAAAATATACATAGCTTTAGTAATTTAGGTTAAGGTGCAATGGAACTGACGTAATCTTAAGTGATTAAATGTTCCTAAAACAATAAAGAGAAAAAAAAAAAAGTTTGTAAAGAAGTGAAGAAATACACAATGTACTTACAGTTTTCAGACAGCTGTTACGTCACACTCGCGCCTTGAAATCAGTTCTGACTGCACAAGAATAATATGAAAAATATGAAAGGTTAACCAATAGGGTGCCATGTTGTGGCATTTATTACGTATTCAGCCAGCCATTGGCCACGACGAGACTCTTTTACACGTCATTTATTATAAGTCAGATTCTACCATTTTGAAAGAAATGATTTCTGACTTGGAATCATGGATGTAGGTAGGTAATGTACGTAGTAGTCATTTATGCAATATTCTTTTTATCAAACAAAATTATTAAGGTTTTTTTAACCAATTTCTTCTTTTGTGTTACGTTTTGTTACTTTTGTGATATTTTTGTTTTTTCCATAACTCAAAATGTTTGTTACGTCCAATTCAAAAGCAGAAGATATCGGTTCAAAAAAAACTTAATTTTGACGGCCTTACCCCATAATAATCTCCACTTATAATAAATCTCTAAATTAAAAAAAGAATCAGCCAGTTTGAAACTAAGCTTTGCGCGGTTCGAATGTTCTCAGCATCCCATGAACAGAAAAATATGAAACATTTTATATAGGTACATTATTATTCTAGCTGCAACTTAGGATAGTTTTTATCCGACTGCGACAGTTAATAAATTTTCCGAAATATACGACTTCATTTAATTTTTCATTTATTTTTATTGAAATCAAACGCTGCTCCAACTGTCAGCTATAAGAACCGTCAAATTTTCGTCAAAATGGCGGAATTGCTTTGCCTTTCACTTATTAATAATTTAAATCCCGTCTACGATAGACCTTTACGAGACAAATGCTAAAATATAAACCATAAAAAAATATTCGATTCTGATATGAGAACTTATATGCGCAAATGTCGTTTTATGTCGTAATTTCAATAAATGAAATCAACAAATTTGAACAATATAATTAACACGAATTTGTTTTTTTTGAATGACAATGGCACGCGCTCGGCGCATTCAGCCAAATTACCTGCGGCGCTACCACGAAAACCGATACTCAATGTTCATATATTTGCATCCCTGTCACTCGTGTATGGTTAGTGCGATAGAGATAGAGATACCCGAATATTTTCGAATTCCGAAGTTCGTGGTTATAGCTCAGTAATCGAAAATATGGTAAATAATCATAATGTATTTTCTCGAAAAAGAATTTAAAATAAATATAGTCAAATGGAGAAAAAAACAAAGCAGGAGGTTATATAGGTAATGATTAAGTTATAAGAGTCCAAAGTTTTAAGAGGGGGTATGTTCTGTCCCTTTTCCGCAAAACGCACCTTCATATGAAACGATTGTTTTTTACTATGACGCTAGAGTATATTGACGTCACAGTCCCTCATCGTTTTCTCACTCTAACAAGCGACATTAAAACGGATGTAGCTTCATAATTTTTTGAGATATTTGAATGGGAGTTTCATTATCTTCTATCTATTTATACATAATAAATGCCTATGTCCTGACTGACTTATTCACTCAATCACTCACTCACTCACTCATCAAAGCACAGCCGAAACTACTAATCTTAGAGAGTTGATTTTTGCACAGTATGTTGCTTTTATAACGTGGGCTAGGGATAAAAAGGGATTTTTGAAAATTCTACCCCTAAGGGGGTAAAATGGGGGTGCAAAGTTTGTATGGGAGAACCTTTTTTTTTTGAGCTATAGACTTAAACTTTGTAGAAAAATTAGTTATTAGAATACAAATGAAACACTTTCAGCGTTTTGAAAAATTCCACCCCTACGGGGGTAAAATAGGGGTGCAAGGTTTGTATGGGGGAAACATTTTTTTTTTAAATAGAGACTTAAAACTTTGTAGAAAGATCAGTCATTAGAATACAAATAAAGAACTTTCAGGGTTTTAGAAAATTCTACCCCTAAAGGGGTAAAATAGAGTGCAAAGTTTGTATGGGAAAAACTACTTTTTTTTAAATAGAGACTTAAAACTTTGTAGAGAAATTATTCATTAGAATACAAATAAAGTACCTAGATTCTGTGTTTTAAAAAAATCTACCCCTAAGGGGGTAAAATAGGGGTGCAAATTTTGTATGGGGGAAACAATATTTTTTTTAAATAGAGACTTAAAACTTTGTAGAAAGATTAGTCATCAGAATACAAATTAAGTACTTTCAGCGTTTTAGAAAATTCTACCCCTAAAAATAGGGGGCTAAAATAGGGGTGCAAAGTTTGTATGTGGGAAACTATTTTTTTTAGCTAGAGTCCTAAAACTTTGTAGAAAGATTATTTCAATACAAAGAAAGTACTTTCAGCGTTTTGGAAAATTTCACCCCTAAGGGGGTAAAATAGGGTGCAAAGTTTGTATGGGAAAAACATATTCTTTTTAATAGAGACTTAAAATTTTGACGAAAAATTACTTATCAGAACATGAAAAATACTACATTCGGCGTTTTACAAAAATCATTCCCTAAGGGGGTTAAAAAAGGGTGCAAGGTTTGTATGGGGAACACTTTTTCTGAGCTAGACACTTAAAACTTTGTAGAAAGATTACTTATGAAAATACAAAAAAAAGACTTTCAGCGTTTTGAAAAAATCTATCCTTAAGGGGGATAAAAAGGGGTGCAAAGTTTTTATCAGGGAAAGTTTATGTTTTTGAGTTAGAGACTTGAAACTTTGTAGAAAGATTACTTATTAAAATCCAAAAAAAGAACACAAATCGTTTTAGAAAATTCCACCCCTAATAGGGTTAAAAAGGAGAGCAAGCTTTGCATGGGCAACACTTTTTTTTGAGTTAGACTTAAAACTTTGCAAATAGATTACTTATTAGAATACTAAAAAAGAACTTTCAGCGTTTTAGAAAACTCCATCCCTAAGGGGATCCTTAAGATCCTTAAGAAGGGTAGCCAGTGTTGTGTGGCAAAAACTTTTTTTTTTACTAGACTTAAAACTATTCGAAATGTTACTTATTAAAATTAATAATAAAGTACTTTCAGAGTTTTAGAGAGTTCCACCCCTAAGGGGGTTAAGAAAGCTTTGTATGGGCAACACTTTTTTTGAGCTAGAGACTTAAAAGTTTACGAAAAAAGTTCTTTCAGCGATTAGAAAAATTCAACCTCTAAGGGGGTTTAAAAGGGGGTTCAAATTTTAAATGGCGAGCAATACAATTTTAAAGTGTGAGTAAGAGATTTTTAACTTCGGTCTTATTCTGTACGTTAAAAGACTACAAAACTGATTTCAGAGTTTTTCCAAATTCATCCCCTAAGAGTGTTAAAATTGGTTCAAAGTTTGAGTATTTCAAGGGATTTTTAAAGTATGAGATTTTTAACTTTGGTTTTAGACTGTTTGTTCACAAACTAGAAAATGAACATCAACTTTTTTTTTAATTATCCCCTAAAAGAGGGTTCAAATTTTGTATTGAGAGAAATCATTTTCTAAGACGATAAAAAGTTCTACGCGGACGAAGTCGCGGGCAACAGCTAGTTTAATATAAATGCTCAGTATATGCGTGGGCTGTCAGATTATAAATCAAGGCCCAACAATACAGGACAATTTTCCTCGAACAGCTGGTAAAGAAAATCCATCGTTTCGGTGTGGGCGCGTACGGAGGTAGTGCTCTGAGTATCGGGTACCGAACCCCTTATCGCTTTATTGAGACTTCACCGAATAATTATATTTATACTTCGTTAATGAAGCTTTGATGGCGTGATTGAGCAGCGAGCGGTAAGATCAATTGTGTTCAAAAATTACATTGAAGACGTTACGGATTTTTCGTTGAAAAAGGTTTCGCATCTGGGGTTTTCCTTTGATTTTGAATAAGCATTTTAATTTTGTTATGGTAGGCTTCGGTCAAATGAACCGAGGAGTATTCGTGCATTTACAGTAATTTTTCTGTTAGGAAAATTTCGCTAATCATGCTAGTAAGAATGCTTGTTTGATCGGTCTACCAATGAACAGGACGAGAATTTTGGAAAAGAACCATCCTAGATGACTCATTAACAGTAGACGGATTCGATAAAGTCTAATAAATTAATGGAACACCTTCCTAATCTCTGAAACGTTAATGGTCTAATATTAATAATGCTAGAAATATCCTTGTCCCATAGATGGAAGGGTTCCATCAATATTAACGAACAAGTCAATGTAGTATCCAGGACGCATGTTGCGCCGCTACAAGATCAAAACTAAAATTGATGACATCGTTCAGATTTCACAGAATAAATCCTGCATCTGATATTTCAGTGTAGTGTTTCGTAGTATTAAAAGGTATCAGTAGGTACTTACTGGGAAATGTTTCCGAAACATACAAATTCACTTGTACAATTACAATCATATTTCGCTATATTGCTAACTTGAATGTATTTAAAATAGGGTCCCATTTTTTAACCGACTTCAAAAAAGGAGGAGGTTATATGTTCCACTGTATGTATTTTTTTTAATGTATGTTCGCCGATTTTTCCGTCAATTGTGGACCGATTTTCAAAAATTTTTTTTTATTCAAAAGAGTATACTCCCGAGGTGGTCCCATTGTCACCAATTTAGGATCTGATGATGGGATCCCAGGGAAATTGAGGGCAACCCTCAAATTTTATTGGCACGCGTGTAGTGATTTCGGTATTTTTTTCGGAAATCGTAAGTTTGGTGTAGTGGAACTGATGATGAAGACCACAGATTACTTATGGAACTCCTCAGGGATGTAAAGTACCTACGTCAAAGATTCTGACATGATTCTGTTGAAGTTAGTTGCTACTGATATGAAGTGTTAATTTTAAGATCCTTGAGGAATGGACGGAACTCCTCAAATATTATTAGCCCACATATAGCGACTTGAGTTTTTTCTGTAATAATCAACGCATTTGCACTCGGAAAGCAGTTCATGTGGCAAATTGGAAAGGAAATATGGAAATTTTCATGTACCATGTGGCTTGGCGAAGTACTGAATTGAGGTCGGTTTAAACTTTGTTTTTAAAATAAATTATTTTAAATCGGTGCGGCGCATTTGTAGACTTTGCTAGTACTTATTCTGTGGCTTCGCTGCCTTCCCCATAGCTCCATCACGCGCTATGTATTCATCCTATGCGATTTAGTTTTTTCATACATAAATTGACAATGCCATATTATTATGAATTTATGAAGTAGAGCTCGTGTGGTAATGGAACTGAAAGTTGGCCATCGAAACCATCCATACTAATACTATAAATGCGAAAGTGTGTCTGTCTGTTTGTATGTTACCTCTTCACGCTTTAACCGCTGAACTGGTTTGGATGAAATTTGGTAGGTATAGGGATAGTTTGAGTCCTGAGGGTAATATTTATCTCGGAAATCATCCCCTAAGGGTGTGAAATGGGGGTAAAAGTTTGCATGAAGCTACGATATAAGTTCCACGCGGACGGAGTCGCGGGCAGAAGCTAGTAAATAAATAAAGCAAGCATTTTAATCAACAAGTTTGGGTTCATTAAAATTGCATATGTCTCTATCTGCCATCACAGTGAATCCTCAAGTGAATAAAGGCTTATGATTCTTCTGGAGTCACAGGTGTCCATAGGCTACGGTACGTGCTTACCATCAGGCAGGCCGTAAGCTTGTTTGCCACCGTCGTTGTATTAAAAATAAAAAAATAAAAGAATTGCCTCGATTTATAGTTTACATAGCTTAATAGTTACCAATTGGGAATGGATGAAAATTTTAAGAGTGCCTGATAATTTTTTTGGTCATAGGAATAACCTTCCTTAGCACCAGAAAAAAGTTGCAGACTTTTCAGCAGCGTCAATTTTTTTTGAAAAATATAAACAGTTTCCTCACTTACGTTTTGGGTTTAGGACGGCAAATAAGAAACTTTGCTTGATCCGTCTCATATTCCAAAAAAATATCTTAAAAATCCATGGTAAACTGACACTGGCAATGATATTGACAGCTGCAGCAGCTATATTTGTCATTGCCAGGGTCAGATATTTAAAATATTTTTTGTAATATGAGACGGATCAAGGAAAGTGTCTCAACCGCCGTCCTAAACCCAAAACGTAAGTGAGGAAACTGTTTATATTTTTCAAAAATAATTGACGCATCTGAAAAGTATGCAACTTTTTTCTGGTGCTAAGGAAGGTTATTCCTATCACCAAAAAAATAAACAGGCATTTCTAAAATTATCATCCATGCCCCATTAGCTAAAAATTTAATTTGTTTCCCAGTCTTTACTACATGCGGCTTGTGTGGCGTTGGATCGGCTCGGTAGAGGAAGGCACGGTCGGCGGCGGGCTGCGGCTGCTCGAGGCAGCGTGCGCCACAGCGCTGCACTATGCAGACTTGGTCCACGGCGCGCTTGCCGACCAGGGCTACTATGACAGCCACGGTGAGTACACACCTTTTTTTTTATACAACGACAGTGGCAAACAAGCTTACGGCCTGCCTGGTGGTAAGCAGGTACCGTAGCCTATGGACACTTGTGACTCCAGAAGAATCATAAGCGCGTTGCCGACTCTTTATCCACATGAGGATTCGCTGTGTTGGCAGATAGAGACGTATGCAAGTCCCTCACTCCCAACATAGCGCATCCTCGGGAGCTCGGGCGACCTTACTTCACCACCAGGATCACAACACCACATGCTTAATACTCGTAGCATGCAATAATTATAGCAACACTACAAAGCAGTGGTGCTATTATGGCTGCGGTCTTCTGTAAGGTGGAGGTACTTCCCCAGTTGGGCTGCTCCACATACGAGCGGGATGACATTCCGCTGTGCCCTACCTCTCTTCACACCTATTTTAGTAGCAACATAGTAGCCGAATAAGTCACACTTGCATAGTTTAAGCAAGTGCGAAATGGATAGTATCTATATTATGACTTTGGCCGTTTTTTAACCCGGGGCTATGAGTAACATATGCTGGCACGGATAAAAGACGCACTATACAGGATGCGTCACGTGTCAGTAAGGACAAGTATTCGAACTCTTTCTGTCACGCAAAAAAAAAACATAAATACTCGATTCGAGGTAAATATTCTTGAACCAAGAAATTAATAAGGAAGATGTTAAATTATCTCGAATGGAGTGACATTACGAGTATGTCGAGCCAAGATATTTTTCTCCTGTATCGAGAGAATCATCTTAATTCAAGATGATATCTGTTGCATTCAAGATATTGGCGGCTTCCTTATTTATTTCTTGATTAAAGGTGTTTTTTTGCGTATTTTTTGGACCTTTATTAACTTAAGTACTTACTTGAAGTAAAGGAGATCTTGGCAAAATTATTTAGATTATTGCTTTCCATTCTATACCAAATATCAAATGACTTTGTTCAACTATGTCGCCATTTCTTTCGGGGAAATACGAGTAACAATGAAACCAAGTAACGAAGTTTTCTTTTATGCATATATAAAACTTCTTCATTAGTAAGAAAGAGAGATTTATTCAAGTCAGACTTACACAGCGAATTTATTTTACATTTTAAAGCCTTAAAACTCCGCAGCTTAATTCGTATAAACCTCAAGATAACCTTAATGAAGCTGACGATTACATGAACAATTTGTATGCAGGTCAAAACAAAACAACGGAGGAGATATGCACGATCGTGAACAACTTGGAGTACGTGCGCCGCTCGTTAGCTGAGTACGACGATGAACACATGTAAGTGCGAGTTAGTGGCGCCAGTGCGTTTACTGGCGGAGCGAGTACACTTGAACACGGTTGGTATTGGCGCAGTCAGTACTGCAAACGCACAGGAGGGGCCGGAGATTCACCCAGGAAGTCAATCTGAGACATACATTTCGCATTCTAAATTGATTTCTTGTGGATGCGCTTTCTGACTGGTTATAAGTGCGTGCGGAAACGAACGCGCGATACACATACACGACACACACACATATTGAAATAATTCGAGATGGAAGTCTCTGATTAGATGAGCTTCTGCGCGTCGCTGCAGCTGTCTGTGCGTTTACAAATCAATACAACCGTGTTGAAACTTGTCTTTGTCTCCAGGCCCTGTCTATGCTCCAGAAAGAGAAAGCTAGGTACTTCGTATTTTTAATTTGACAAGCAAGTTATAGTTACGGAGCCACGCTGTTTCGTCGCTTAAATAATCATTACTTCTTTAAAATGTTATAATTGTATGTAGGTATGTTTGTTTTTAAGGCATTTGTAAATATGGGTCTTAGAAGCCTGAAATAAATGGTTAATTATTATTATACAGATAGCAAATTTAATGTCGTATTTGTTGTTAAAGAACCATAACGATTTTGATCTGTTTAGTTTTCTAACAAATATTTTATGTTTCTGCAACTCTACAGCCAACCCGAATTAATAGCGATGCATTTTTAGGGTTCCGTAGCCAAATGGCAAAAAACGGATAGATTCGTCATGTCTGTCTGCCTGTCTGTCCGTCCGTATGTCACAGCCACTTTTTTCCGAAACTATAAGAGCTATACTGATGAAACTTGGTAAGTAGATGTATTCTGTGAACCGCATTAAGATTTTCACACAAAAATCGAAAAAAAAAACAGAATATTTTGGGGGTCCCCATACTCAAAACTGAAACTCAATTTTTTTTTTTATCAAACCCATACGTGTACCTACATCTATGGATAGGTCTTCAAAAATGAAATTGAAGTTTTTAAGATAATTTTTTTCTAAACTTAATAGTTCGCGCGAGAGACACTTCCAAAGTGGTAAAATGTGTGTCCCCCCCTGTAACTTCTAAACTAAAAGAATGACAAAACTAAAAAAAATATATGATGTATCATGCAAACTTCCACTGAAAATTGGTTGGAACGAGATCTAGTAAGTATTTTTTTTTAATACGTCATAAATCGTAAACCGCAATTTATTTTACGGAACCCTTCATGTGCGAGTCAGACTCGCACTTGGCCGCTTTTTTCAACTTGGAATTTGAACGGAGGTCCAATATAAAACAGATTTGTCACTCTCCTCACGCACTTGTTTAATACCAAGGCAAGTCAAAGTGTCAAGTCTCGTACTGAGATAGATTGCTGGCGTCTTAGTACCAATTATTTCGCTATCTCTTGCGTTATGTAGGTACTGTAACTCGGTAGACTGTGGGTTGTGAACAACTCGAAGCCACTCACTCATGTGTCCTGAGCGAGCCATAATTGCTCTTGCGAACACTCTGTAATATATTGAGATTACAATGTATGGAAAATAAACTTTCTGACACACAATCGTAACAGCAATACTTTGTAAAAGCCAATCGTAACAATTAAAGTTAAAATTAGTTAGGTATTTCATTATTAAGGAAAACAAATTCTCAGAAGAACTTCTACAATTAGAGGCAAGGGATTTTAAAAGTATGTTTCATATTCCGTTGAAATATTTTACCTTGCATAAACGGACCCGATTCACTCTTTCTCCGAGGAAATCTCATGCTTGCAAAGTTGGCCTTTGTGCTAGTATACTATCGCAATCACTAAATTTAATTTCCCAACTGTATCGTTTGTCCGTATTTTCATTTCGGCAAAAAGCCAATTATCTCAAAAACCCAAAAGGTTTTAAAATAGTATTTTTCACAATCGTGTTATAATAGAGAGCTTTTTAGTCGAGTACCGTGTTTAGGCCACGAAGCTTGCTGAGTGGCCTAAGTAAGGTACGAGATTAAAAAGCTTGATTATAACACTATTGTGAACAATACTTTTTGTACGAGTTCATTAAAATTAATTTTCTACGAGTCAACTGAACTAATTTAAACAAACTCGATACTGTTGAAACGAAGTGCAGCTCATCGCTCGTACGCTTGTTGATATCTTAAAAGACATCAACGAGCGTACGACATCAAAGCGATTCTATTGGTCCAATTCATTACAGTTCAGTAAAGCAGCCACGTGATTGGTCGAATTTATTTTAGTTGTCTGGAGCGTATCGAAAAGTAGTTATTTCGATTGTTTCGACAGTAACATGGACTACAACTATGAAAAGAGTGACGTTGCAGTATTCTCTATGAAATCTTAATACACATATTTTAATCGTCGAGTACAAAAATTTTTTTATACTTATCGCGTAGAACCCACAATTGGGGTAGGTTAGTTTTGTTTTATTATCATCCTGAAAATGTCATGGCTTGAGAGAAAAACGGCTTTTAGGACAAATGAAAATTCGGACAAACGATGCAGTTGGGAAACCATTTTTAGTGATTCAGATTGGTAACCCTTTGTGCTGGATGTATGCTGGACAAAATGCCACTTTTATGATCTAGTGCACAAAGTAAAATTGTTTTAAAGACTACGACAATCGGGCCTAAAAGCCACACGCACAATAAAACTTCGTAGAATAAACTTGTTATTTTATATGATTTTATTTGTTTTTTATTACTAAATTAATAAAACAGATAAAATAGAAGTTAGTTATTATTTTAAAACGTGTCGAACCATTAAATGACTTGGCAGTATGAAGTACCTAAGTCTAATATCACATGTCGAAAATGAAACATAAAAACTTGCAAAATTTAAGTGGCGGGATAATTTTATTCAATTTTGCAAATATTTGTTATTTTCTCGCAATCGAAGTGAAAAGTAGTGTGGGCTTAAATGAGCCATTTTATCCCTCGACTTAAGTATCCACCCTCGCCGGTGGCTCGGTTGGTTATAACCGTCTCGGGTGAAATGGCTTGTTGTATGCACTTGTTGTACAATCTACTATTAAATACGCCCCTAGAGTTATATCACAAATTTGTCAAATCTAACCTACTTTAAGATCTCACATTTTTAAATAACAGCAATTGTTGTAGGTATCCAATAAAGCAAAGACATAGAGTTTAATACTTGTTCATGATGTTATTTTGTTCATATAAATACCTATTTGGATTTTGCATAGAACTTGGCACTCATTTAGATCTCCATTCTTTTTGCGGCGAAGCCCACAGCCAAGCATAATTTTTGTATTGAACTTGGCTCTCCTTTTTTACATTTTTATTTTTGGTGGCATTTCTATTACATCATCAAGTTATTATTTTCGTTGAATATTTAATTAAACTATGAAAATTTATCTGTTTATTTAATATACGTCATTAAATTGGATCAGGTACAGTCAGGTGTAAATAATATGGGTGCATACAACTTACTCATAAATAAGTTCCATCCGCTGACATTCCGCTGATATTTGATGCAACGAATGCCAGTATGTTTATTTATTATCGAGTAGGTAGGTACCTTGTTACTCAAAAGCCACCATATTGTTGAGTAACAATTATACTTATTATATTATATTTACATGACATCAATCTTAACATATATTGTAAGCACATATAACACATAACTGTAAGCAAAGGAGTGGGTAAAGAATACAGTAGGTAAAGATGTTTTTAATAGCCTCATGCCAGCATAGGCTAGTAACGCCATCTACATTATACGCAGTATTTTAGCCTCAAAAGATGGGCTACGGCATATTAGTCCATGCTATAATAGTATATTAATATGTTTGTCACCTTCTTGTAATTGTGAAGGGCTCATGACGAGAGTGCGCGTCAGCTAGTGCGCGGGGCGCTTGGCACGTTGGACGCCCGCGCGTCGCGCGCGGCGGCGCCTCTCGCGACGCGCACCCGCCCGCCGTTGCGGAAGGCGGTCTTCCACCTCGCCTGGTCACCGGACACTTTGCCTACACCGCAGGTAAAAATATATATACTGACCTTTAATACGTATAATGCCCTCGGATAGGGATCCCCTTAATTCTTTTTAGGTACTGCTAGGCTAGACGGTCATTGTGTAGAACCCATTCGGTTAGGATAGGTTTGTCTTAATAATAATCCCCAAAAGTTTACTGTGTGTGGATATAAATGTTTTAGATGATATTAAAATTCTTGTCACCTACCCGGAATAAGAATATTCCATGAGTAAAAAACATACAAGACTCGGAAAAAAATTGCTACTCGTACTCATAACACAATCAATGGGGAATGGATGAAAATTTTAGAAGTGCCTGATTTCTTTTTTTTTTATTTTAGTAATAACCTTCCTTAACGCCAGAAAAAATTGCAGACTTTTCAGGTGCGTCAATTATTTTTGAAAAATATAATCAGTTTCCTCACTTACGTTTTGGGTTTAGGACGGCGAATGAGAAACTTTCCTTGATTCGTCTCATATTACAAAAAATATTTTGAATATCTGACCCTGGCAATGACAAATATAGCTGCTGCAGCTGTCAATATCGTTGCCAGTATCAGTTTACCACGGATTTTTAAGATATTTTTTGTAATATGAGACAAATCAAGGAAAATGTCTCTTTCGCCGTCCTAAACCCAAAACGTAAGTGAGGAAACTGTTTATATTTTTCCAAAATAATTGACGCACCTGAAAAGTCTGCAATTTTGTTTCTGGTGTTAAGGAAGGTTATTCCTAACACAAAAAAAAATCAGGCACTTCTAAAATTTTCATCCATTCCCCATTCACCGGTATTTGAACTCGACCAGCGTCCTAAAAAAGGTCTTAAGAAAATAAATCAACCTTACAACTGATCACGAATCACAAGATCGATTTATGAACACTCTCTGATTCATTTTGACAGGCGATAACCCCACTCTTGGAGTTTCTCGACCAGCACCTATCTTCGCTCAACACCTGGCTTCTGCCGCGTGTCTTTATTCGGGCCTTGGCTGGGTGCTGGAGTGCTGTGCTCAAGGAGGTGTCAGCTCAGGCCGACGCTGGAGGAGCCGAGAGACCGAGGGTCTACCATTCTAGGCTGCGGGAAGCAATGGACCTGCTGGCTGAGTTCTTCCACGCTGAAGGAAAAGGTAATCAGTTCTGGCACTTTCCGTTTTTTTTAAACAATCTCACAGACTTTTCCTCTTTATTATATTAGTGCAGGTACAGATATATACAATAATGTATCTCGAATAAGATGTCTGGTTCTAACCTAATAGTCACGTTTTCTGTAGGTTTACCAATGTCAGAAGTCCACAATGCGGATTGGGGACGATTGGAACAAAGAATGCAGTACCATCAAGCTCCAACTGAAGAGTTGCTTGAACTCTGGCTGGCAGATAGACTTGCTGACCAGATTCGGACACCGTTGCCTTCGCCTTATGGATCAATATTAGTCAGGTACGACATACTCTAAATTTTGCGTAGTAACCTATCCGCTACGCTCTTAGTCTATAACATGCGAAAAAACCGTTTGTAGAGGAAAGCGCCTACGAACAGAGGCCTCATCCTGGCCCTAAAAGTGTTAAAGTCGTTTTCGGTCCTGTTTTTAGATACTTAAAATAATGGTTTTTATTTGACAGGGTATACTTCAACCACGATTCTTTATCAGTGGAAGTGTTATCAGCTCGTGACGTCATACCACTGGATCCCAACGGCTTGAGCGATCCATTCGTTGTTCTAGAATTGGTGCCAAAACGCCTCTTCCCGAAAACCCACGAACAGACTACTAATGTTCAAAAGGTAAGAATTCATCAGACATTATTTCTGTGTGAAATTTGTCTATGAAATCAAATTAAATCGTCCATTAGTACTTAACTGCAAATATCAATCTAAACTTGAAGTTTTAATGCCGTTAGATATTTTATTGAAGCCATAAGTTGTTTCCCGAGCTAACAAATTAATCGAAGACGAATAGAACAAGTGCCGTGCCGGTGCCGATACAACTTGCGTTTGGTGGATCAGCTTGATTGATAGTCTGGGTAAATTTGATTACCTATAGATAATTTATTGAAATTATTATATAAACTAATTTCAAATAGGCTGTTTAGTGTATACTGTATGTATACTGTATGTATATACAGTATAATTTTGAAGATAAGGCACTAGCGCTAAAATCGATAAAGTGGCGTCTGTTCACGACATAAAAGTGCAATATACGGCGTTTGATGATTAAGCGGTGTCCTTTGGCAGAGTGAATCCCCTGAACCCCCAGACCGTTTTAAGAAGGAAAGCCATCTTGATTTTTAATGCAGTAAGATGGGGGGGGGTCCGTTATCAATAATGTGTTAATTTTACTGGAGCTTGTGTTTAGGCTATTGCACCGACTTGTTGTCGGTTTCGAATAAACAAAAGATGACAAATTCATTTATGGAATAATATTTCATATTAAAAACTTGAGATAAAAAAATAAGTTTTTCCCCCATTTTTTTCGGTACAAGCTTTTATTGACGACTGTACTTTTATGTATACCATCATCAACCACTCATTGAGACGATTCTAACGAGCCCAAACTCAAAAAAAAACTTCTGTCTTCATCATCAGATCAGCTCGATGGTACCATAATATTGAATTGTCATCCAGACTATATAAAAAAGTTATAAAGATATTTTAAGAAAGTAAGACAATTTAAATTTTCATTTCTTTAATTTTTTTTCATTTTTTAGTGGAAAAAAGTTAAAATTAAATACCAGGAATGAATTCGGCGTCCTTGATTTATACGAAAATGATACCAAGCTTGCCTTTATAGCTTAATAAATATCGCCAGATAATTAGCACCCCCCCCCCCCCCCTCTTCCCAAAATTTACATCTGAAATTTTGATGGCTCCCCTTCTTAAATCCATCTTTGAGTCGCAAGGACCAACTCTGCAAAAGGAAATATCTTAATCACAAATCGCCGTATAATGAAGCCAACACCAGCAACTATATGTTGGAACAGAACTCAGGTCTTGAATTCAATTATTTAGTATTCGACTTAATATGACGGGTCTCTCCCCCGTATGTCTCTCATTCTCATTTTGAAAAAGACATGAAGTTGGGGATATCCTTACGACAGGCTGGGCGGTTTTCTTGACAAGGCTAAAATCACAGATTGTTATCCTGCCTATTCTGCCCTGTGTACTTGCTGTGCTGTAAATCTCAACTTCGGAGTATATTACATAATTTACTGAATTGAAATCGGTTTGGTATTGGTTGCTCGCTTCCGCGCACGCACGAGAATTTCACAACACACGGTTCAAAGAAACGTCCATTTCACAGAAAACCCTAAACCCAATATGGGACGAGTGTTTCGAGTTCGCGGTGTCTCTTGACTCATGTCGCTCGCCAAAGGCTGCCCTGGCTCTATCCGTGTGGGACAGAGACGTACTCACAGCTGACGACTTCGCCGGAGAGGCCTTCGTGTCCCTCTCTCGCATCCCCGGCGTCAACTGCAACGCTCCGCCAGACCCGCTGCGCCCTATTGAGCTACCACTTATGCAGCTACATGATCGAAGTAAGTCCACAGAATGTATTTCGATAGAGCCATTTTAACAGACTGAACTATACACTTCAATAGACCGGATATCACTGTAGTGGGCAAATTCAATAAGTCATTTTAATTGATGTAGCAATTTCAAACACTCATAATTTACAAAGTACAATAGCTGATAAACTAACCAAATATACCGAATTATAGAATGAAATAACCAGAATATGAAAACTGAGAAACGTTACCATAGTAGCCATCGTGTTGTCCACTACAGGTGTCATCCCTCAACAGTCGCATACCTCCATCAAAACCCTGTCATTACCATCGTGTTCTTATATAGTTGTCATTCTAAACACTCGCAGAATAGTCAGAAAATTCCAACAGAATGATTCACTCGCTAACGTACAAACCCAAGCACATGTGGTCACTCTTTTTCCACCCGAGTCAAACCATAACCAAGAACATCTCTTCGATCATCATCATCAAGATCTTCTCTCAGGTAATCATCATCAAGATCTTCTCTCAGATCATCATCATCAAGATCTTCTGTCTTAATTAACGTAATAGGTTTGAGATGCACTTGGCCTCGGACCGTGCTTCCCATTACACCAGTATTTACCTAAATACTGAGAAATTTAAAGAAACATTATAATAGTTATTATTTATTGCGCTCCAATAGTTTCAGCATGTTTCTCACAACTATGCTACATTTCATATTCGTCTTACTGTCTATCATAATGTCACCGACACTTAAAATAGGTAATAGTAATAAAGATGTTCGTCGTTAAAGGCCTCCACACACCGGTCGCGGGCGCGGGTCGGGCGCGCGTCGGGCGCGGGCCCGCGCAAGTTGTAAAACATTGAAACTACACTTCAAACACACATCGAACGCGGGCCCGCGGGCCACTATACAGTGGCCGAATGAAAAGAGTGACCAGTTTTCAAATCAAATCATTTACGCGTTGCAAGCACATGTTACCTTTTTAAACTGTGTATCAGACGAGAGTGATGTATTGAAAATTATGTTCAACTGTTTGACAACAAAGTTCGAATTTACTTAGACGAATTTTCATTGACTATTAATAGTTGAACTAAAACCTTTTTATTAGTTTGATCTTGCTATTACGTTGTGTCAAGTTTGATAAATCTAATGATTACGAGTAAATCCTCTTCGCTTAAAATGATTAAAACAATAAATGTGAGTAACAGAGCTAGGGTGCGCTGTGTTGGGAGTGAGGGACCTGCATGTCTCTATCTGCCAACGTAGCGAATCCTCAAGTAAATAAAGGGTCGGCAACGCGCTTGTGATTCTTCTGGAGTCATAAGTGTCCATAATATACCACGAACACACTAAAATCCGGACACATTGTAAAAGTTATGCCTACAAATATTGAAGCATACAAAACCATAAGAGAAAAATTTATTGCAGACAACATAAGTCATCATACATACAAACTGAAATGCGAGAGATCCTACAGAACAGTACTGCGTGGGCTTCATCAAACGGAGGACACCACCGAAATTATTGAACAGCTTAAACAACATGGCCATGATGTCCGGCAAATTGTAAACGCACTCCACAGAGCCACAAAAGAGCCCTTGCCACTCTTCTATGTGGACTTGGAACCCAAACACAACAACAAAGATATTTTTAATATAAAAGTGTTAAATCACTGCAAAGTCTCGTTTGAGGCCCCTTACAAGAAAAAAGAGGTACTACAGTGCAAAAGATGTCAAAGGTTCGGTCACTCTAAAAACCAGTGTAACAGGCCATATAGATGCGTTAAATGTGGCGCCGACCACCCTACCTCCAGTTGTACCAAAAGTAGAGACACCTATGCTACATGTGCTAACTGCCAGGAAAAACACCCAGCCAATTATAGAGGCTGCCATAAGTATAAGCAATACAAGGAACACATACTTAAACTCAAACCAAAAGAGACACTTGACAAGTTGAAACATCCCAGACCCCAGAAGGAAGATCAAACACAACCCTTAAGATATAACCCATATAGACAACCTTCCCAGACTTTCGCTGACATAACAAAGGGTAAAAATAAAGACGAAAGCTCAACAAACGAAGATAACAACCTTGTAGGGGTACTAGACAAAATGTTAAACAAATTCCAAACTATCATGATCGACATGATGGACAGCATGATGAATCGTATGATTCAACTAGTTAGCAGCCTGTTAATGAAAAATGATCCGTAACCTAAGAATCATCACGTGGAATGCGAACGGGCTAACCGAAAGGAAACTGGAGCTAGAGACCTTTCTTCATACAGAAAAGATAGATATCGCATTAATATCAGAAACTAGATTCACAGCTAAAAGCCACATGTCAATTAAAAGTTACACCCTTTATACTACTAACCACCCATCCGGAAATGCACATGGAGGAACGGCAGTCTTAATTAAATCAAATATAAAGCACCACCCACTGGAAACAGATAATGCCGAAGAAATTCAAACAACACAGATAAAAGTACACGACGAAGGCGCTGGAATTACCCTTTCTGCAGTATACTGCCCCCCTAGATACACAATAACCAAAGAGCAATTCATAAGCTTCTTTTCGAAACTGGGTCACCGGTTCATAACTGGTGGAGATTGGAACGCAAAACACACTTACTGGGGCTCCAGACTCATAACCACTAGAGGTAGGCAGCTGTTTCAAGCCGTTGAGGCCCTTAACCTGGAATGTACGTCAACTGGAGAACCCACCTACTGGCCCACGGATAACCGAAAAATCCCAGACTTATTAGACTTCTTCATAAGTAGAAACGTTCCCAACGACCATATGCATGCAGAACCGATAATGGACTTATCCTCTGACCACACCCCAATTGTTCTCAATATCACCGAAAATGTTACCCTTACAGAAGTTACACCTAAATTATATAACAATAATACAGACTGGAAGAATTATCAACTTCATATCGAAACAAATCTAAACCTACGAATCTCATTGAAAAACATCGAAGAAGTAGAACAAGCCATAGAAATGCTTAACATAACTATACACTCAGCAATCCAGGAATCTACTCCAGCCAGAAAAACGGGGATAGCGAAGGAACACGTGTACCCGGCGTATATCAGAAATAAAATTCAAGAACGAAGACAACTGCGAAGGGTATGGCATACAACTGGCTGCCCAGTCGACAAGGCAGCATTTAATAAATCCTCGCAAAAACTAAAAAACCTTACTAAGGATATGAAAGACAGAAACCTGCAGACTTACCTTGCGGCTCTGACACCGACTATAGACACAAATCATTCATTATGGAAAGCCACCAAGAACTTGAAAAAACCGAAATCTCAAGCAACACCTGTCAAAACACATACCGGAACCTGGGCCCGATCAGATTTAGAGAAAGCCGATGCCTATGCAGAACACTTAAAGAAAGTGTTCCAACCCTATCCTAGTATCAGTGAAGAACACGACAAAGAAATAAAAACGTATATGCACACAGCACTTCAAATGAGCATGCCGCTAAGGTGTGCCACGCCGAAAGAAATCTACAAAGAAATCCACAAATTACAGGATGGCAAAAGCCCGGGCTATGATTTAATAGATGCTACTTTACTAAAACACCTCCCTAAAAAGGGAATACTAATGATATCTACCATTTTTAACGCATGCCTTAGATTAAACCTGTACCCTAGTCAGTGGAAAATAGCACAGGTGGTGATGATACTAAAACCAGGTAAACCACCTCAGGAAGTTACATCATATAGACCTATAAGCCTTCTACCAGTAATTGGAAAAATGCTAGAAAAGATCATACTTAATAGAATGCGCGAACACCTCGCAGACATCATACCAACACATCAATTTGGATTCAGAGAAGGTCACGGAACCATCGAACAAGTGCACCGGCTGGTAGACATCATATCTAGAGCATTTGAATGCAAAAAATACTGCTCAGCTATATTCATAGACATTAGTCAAGCATTCGATAAAGTATGGCATGAAGGACTTCTTTATAAAATTAAACAAAAATTGCCACAGTCATTCTTTCTCATCTTAAAATCGTATCTTGAGAATAGATGTTACGAAGTAAAACATAATACTGAAACATCAAAAATGCACTGTATCAAATCAGGCGTGCCTCAGGGTAGCATCCTGGGCCCAGTGCTCTACCTCATCTACACCGCCGACTTACCAACCGGTAATAACACCATGACAGCAACATACGCAGACGACACGGCATTGCTCTCCGTTCACGAAGATCCCAGCATAGCCTCTCAAAACCTTCAAACGCACTTGCTGATAATCGAAAAATGGTTTGACAAATGGCGCATTAAAGCAAACAAGGATAAGTCAGTTCATGTTACATTCACGCTCCGGAGAAAAACCTGCCCCCCTATTAAGTTATATGAAGAAGAAGTCCCGCAAAGCGAGGACGCCAGGTACTTGGGCATGCACCTCGATCGCCGTCTCACATGGAGAAAGCACATATGGACAAAAAGAAAACAACTAGATTGCAAGCTCCGCAACATGTATTGGCTGACCGGCAGGAAATCACAGCTCTCAGATACCAGTAAAATGGCCATCTATAAAACTATACTGAAGCCTATATGGACATACGGCATCCAGCTGTGGGGAACAGCGAGCCATAGTAATATCGAAATATTGGAGCGTTTTCAAAGCAAGGCAATGAGGACTATGCTCAAGATACCACCTTACATAAGTAACAAATATATCAACTTAGACCTCAATCTACAAACAGTAAAAGAAGAAATAGCAACATATAGTAAGAATTATCAAGCCAGACTTAATAATCACATAAATGAATTAGCTGCGCAGCTGCAAGGAATTGGAAGCTTGCAATTCTCCCGACTAAAGAGGAATAGTGTAGTGGACCTGGCGAGGAGATTCGCAGACAAGGAATGAGGAAAGCATCATTGGATGACTTCCCCATTAAAGAAATTATAACTGATGAAGGACATCAGACAGCAAAATGGATTATTGTTTTGTATAAAACAGATTGCCAAGCTTTGCAGGATACAAAAAAAAAAAAAAAAAAAAAAAAAAAAAAAAAAAAAAAAAAAAAAATAAGTGTCCATAGGCGACGGTACCAGCTTAACATCAGGCAGGCCGTAAGCTTGTTTGCCACCGTCGTAGTACAAAAAAAACAGGTCATGTCAATGTCAGCAATGATGACATTGACAGGACCTGTTTTCTTGTATATGTTTTTTTTCTTTTTTTTTAACTCGTTTTCCAAAATTCAAAGAGGTCAATTCTCGTAGTGGACGTCTCTGTAGGCCATGTAGTGGAAATGACATTCATTATGACGGAATGTGTCTGACACTCGGGTAGATAAAGCAGATACTGATAACTTATACTGAGCAAGCAAAAACAGATCTTAAGGTGGTCAACCTTTTCAACGTTTGAATTATTCTATAAAGTGTTAATTGAATTTAACAAGAATATAGTTTATTCCATATAATTTTGACGTTTGACCGCAGAATAAATCATAAATCATAATACCAACTCACGTACAAAAAGGTCATCTGGCTAACAAAACCGATGTTTGACAGCTTATAAACCACAGATGTATGAATATAAGGAGATCGGACATTACGGCCGATTTGTATAGAGTGAGCCTGTCGCAAGTACATGAACCCACACAACGCCCAAGTAATTGACAAGACAAAGCACGCACACATCTAAAACACACACACACTTGTATACCTACATACTTATTTGACAATAAACGCGCATCATATCAGGCATTTTGGGAAAAAACGTAATATTCTCTGCGATCAGCACGCGTGCACAGTATGGCAGTGTATGCCCATTGAGCATACAGCTGCGACACGGCCGCCGGCGGCTTGTCCTCTCTCTAGTATTCTATGCTCTGAGTTATAAACTCAAACTTTGGCACCCCTTTCTACCACATAACTAGCCCTTCGGCAGGCAAAATCCGGAAGCCGGACCCAACGCCAAGTGGCGGCAATCCACGAGCCGGACCTGACATAACAATCCTTTGAGTGGCGGCGCCGCAGATTGAACTTCAGAAGAAATAGCACGGCCATTTTGGAAAACATACCGTCAAGTGGCAGGCCCCTCACGGGTGGTCATCGCGAATTTTCCGCACGTTAGAAAAATTACCATTTCTCAAAAAATCCTACAGATAGTATAGGTACTGTATATAAACCATGTATCGTTGGATTCGGCATGAAATGGCTTATTTGATCATATAGCAATAAATTCCATACCATGTATGTGAATTTTGCTAGTCTTGATCAAATCTCAGAGGAACATTTTTTTTTCCACTTTCGTGAATAAAAATAGCTATGATTATGAAATAAAACGATTAGTTGTAAAAAACACAGATTTAATGATAAAACTATATATTATTCTACACTTATAAACCTTTTAATCACCCCTCACAGTACAAAAAGTTTACACTGCGAGGTTTTCAAAAACGTCGGTCGGCGCTTAATGAAACAGGTAGGTCGGAAAGATGACGCAATTTCTAACGAACTTTTTATAAGCGCGGCAATTCGACCGTTAGTGAATGTCATCCTTGTTTATTGTAGAATGTATCTTACAAGTGTGAGCAAGCAAGGAATAGGTTTATCGGTTTAATTTCTCACGCAAAATAAGACATCAAACAGAGTCCGGGAGGCGGTCGCGGCCACCCAAAGGCTTGTTTATTCAGGACCGTTTTCCGGATCGCTGCCACTTGGCGTAGGGTTCGGCTCCCGGTTCCTGCCACATACGGTATATTTTACCAAAATGTCTGTGCCACATGTCAATCCATGCAACCAATATTAACGGCCTCCGTAGCCCAGTGGGTAGTGACTCCGCCTACGAAGCTGGAGGTCCCGGGTTCGAATCCCGGTCAGGGCATTTATTTGTGTATTTAGTACGAATATTTTTGTTCCCGAGTTATGGATGTTATATATATATATATATATATATATATATATGTTTATAAGTATCTATATGTATGTATCTATTATATATATCATCGCCTAGTACCCACAACACAAGCCTTACTGAGCTTACCGTGGGCCTAGGTTGATTTGTGTAAGATTGTCCCGTAATATGTCCCGTAATGGCGCTGCCTGCCGAAGGGCTAGCACGTCTATTTAAGGTACATGCGAGTCATCGTTTTGGTACAACGCCGGCCGCGGTATGATAAGTGTACCTACCTGCTGTCAACCGCGTTCGAATGAACTGCACTAACGGCGCGCGAGGGCCGAGTTCAGCCGAAGCGACCAGGCCAGAGGGACATCTAAGATTAAGTTCTCGTTCTGGTTTGGTCCAATCTGGCCTAAAACAGTTTATTGCAGTGTTAGATCCAATGTGAGCAATTTGGTTCAACTGTATTTACATATGTTACATTTCTTTTACAGATCACCCGATATTGCAAATTTTGGAATCGCGCACCACGGACAAAGTTGCCATAGACTTCGTCAAAAAACAAAAGTTACGATTTGCAGAGCAGTAAAATAATATAAAATCGAAATCAAAATTATTTTGTAATTTATTAAATTAAGTTAATTTTACTGAAATTTTTATTGACGCACAACGTCCATTATAATGTCGACAATATAATAAGAATATTTTACAAATTTTCAATACGTGTGAAATCAAACTTATTTATTTATATAAATATTTATAGACTAGGGGAAAAAATGGTGGGTTGTATTTTACTACGTCTAGTTAACTGTTTTGTATATTTTTATTTGCAGCTTAATATTTACCTGCAAGAGCACTTCCTTGTGAGAGATGTGGTCTGTAATTAAGAGAAAATGTAAAAAAAAATACTTTTAAAAACAAATAAAAAGGGGTCGCTGAGCTTTTATTCCCACGTAGGTATTATGAGAGTATAAAAGTTGAAAATGTTGCCCCAGATATTTGCCAAAAATGTACTTTTCTTTAACAATGTTGTTATTTATTTCCTACATATACGGAGATGTAAAGCACATCAGTATTAATGTATTATATATACTACAAAGACTGTGTAATTCTTCATTCACGAGAGAAATTGTTGTGTATGTGTACCTATCATTAGTATGCACCCTCGGAGCTTATGCCCTTAGTCGTAGTGTCTATTAGAAATTCCTGACCAAGTACTTTAAGACTCGTCGTTAGACATTTCACTATAATTTCTTATGTACCGCTTTATATTATGTATATCTACAATGTTACTACAATAGAACATGACAGGCACTAAATGCTACCTACTATACACGAAATGGCACTGAGCTTGATACGCATATTTGTGACTTCCTTCCATATTTGATCACTTAAAATACCTATTTTATTACGCACTTTTAGTTATAAGTAAACCACTCCTCGGACTTGTACGAAGGATGTGCGACAAACTTCCTGATGCTTTAATAATATACATACCTACCTACTCCACGCATAAAGAGCTTTGTATCACACATAAATATATCTATCCGTCATTGTAATTTATATGATCATTATTTACATTGTCTTGACGACTGATTTTCATCGTTAGTGTAATTATTGTATGAAGATATTCAAAATTTTATAACTAAATGTGAAAATTGTTTATTGCGTGTGTATACAAGTATACCTATTGTTATTATAGAGGAAAGTGTATTGATGTGTATAACATAGAGATTAATTAATAATGATTATATACTATTTAACAGAGAAATAGATTTACGTCACATTCACAGAACATTGATCTATTATATCGTGTTACAGACTACTCAGTGTGTAGAAAATGTATTACATACCTTATACATTATACATGTGCTTAGCTGTCAATCCTATACTTATCAACAAAAAGTTATCAAAACCAATATTTTCTTACTTCAAGATAATTTCACGCTGAATAAAAAAGAATTCTACATCATAGTAATGTTAAGACCTATTTTGAAAAAAAGCGCTTTTTCATGGTTTGATCAGTGCCAATAAGTGGCATTAGAAAGTCAAAATATCCAAACAACCGAAAACCATATCACTGAGCTTTTAATCACACATGTATATACATATCTTTGTAAGAAACAGACAATGTATAATGAAATCAAAATTTTACAACTTTTGAATAAAATCAAGACCATTCCATGAGTCAATTATTTAAAAATACGCTTTTCAATGGAAGATTTTTTTACATTGAGCAATCATATTTTGGATCTAATATATATATCTCCCATCTCGGTGGGCTAACCTAGTACATAAATAACACTTTTTGTATAGCTCCTTGCCGAATGGTTAAAGGGTCTGGTTTTTAACGAGAGTCAAAAGTTATAATTGGCTCGTTGTGTGGATGCCATAAATACTCTGGTCAGGGAAAAGTTGTGCCAATTCGAACACGCGTCAAAGAAATGTTTATACGAATATGATATGAACAAAACTTCACGAAAAAAAAAAGTCGTTTATTTCAGACACCCACGGGTCCTTACATGTACTATGTAATGTATGTTTAGTTTTAAATATTCATATACACTTCAATAAGTGTAATTTTAGCTGAGATGAGAGACTAGGGTGAGTTTACCTACTAGTACTTTAATAACAAAGTTTTAACCGGATTCAATTCAGTACCCCGCCTAGCCTAGCACATGAACATTTCCACATTTCCTTTCCACTCTACTCCATGAACTGCTTTCCGAGAGCAAATGCATTGATTATTACACAAAAAAACAAATCGCTGTATATGGGCCGATAAATAATATTGTCACCTTTGGCACTTTCATTAGTTGCTATTTCAACGGAATCGTATCAATCTGCGACGTACTTTTATAGTTCCTAGTCCTATATCATTACGGAGTTCCATAAGTAAGCTGTGGTCTTCATCATCAGTCACCTTCTCCACCAAATTTTTGATTTCCGGGTGCAAATACACGGTTTATAATAGAAAATAGCAAAATTACTACATGCATGCCTAATATATTTGAGGAGTCCCCTCAATTCCTCATAGTTCCCATCATCCAGCTGTTTTGAGCTTTGATTACAATGGGACCAACCTGAAAGCATATAATTTCAATTAAAAAATAATATTACAAATCGGTCCATAAATAACGGAATTATGAGTCTGAGGTAACACACATTAAAAATAATAATGATTATAAAATTTATCCGAGTTGAGAACCTCCTTCTTTTTTCTGAAGTCGGTTAAAAAGGAAAATTAACAACTTAGAAAAGATGAAAAACCCCTGACATTTTCTTTTCAAAGTTCAATTATTCTCAAAATCGGCTGAACCGATTTTGTTAAAACGTAGCTAGGAACCATCTCGATCACGTCAGCTTTCGGAAAAAAAAACCGCATTAAAATCGATCCATTCGTTTAGGAGCTACGATGCCCTCTTTTTGCATCGGGGGTTAAAAAAAAACGGAGTTTCGCCCTTAACATTGGGAAACTTGCCTGAACCCATGCAGCGCCAATCACGACACACATGCGTCAGAGCGCTACGAGCGCTTTTCGCTACATAAGGAGTTTACGCTGCTACGGACTACGGCGTAGCGCTACGAGCGTAGCGTGGCCGTGGATGGGTAAGAAATTATCGTTAAAATACCTATCAAGAACTAATTGTTCAATATCATGTACAGTCGAGTCCATAAACATCAGTACGTCCCCAAAGCATCTAAAGAGTCCCCAAGCAAAAAGATCTAAGCAATCGAATGGTTCTAACAATACAATGCTGTTCACACTATTTGATCGCTTTTTCCGTGCACGTATCTTCGAACTCGACTGTACAAAAATCTCATTTCAGAACACTGCACTGTGTCTTGAAACTGTAAGGTATTAGAGGCCCACATCTCGCCCCCTAAATTATAAACGTTCACAATATGCGGCGAACCCCTTGTTTACGGTTACGTACAAAGTAAGAGTGGAATTGGTTATCCTCGCGAAAAGTCTAATGAATGCGAGAACCTTGTATGCACAACTTTTCCCCGCCCTTATTCTACAGCATGAAACAAGCTACTGTATTCTGTAAACCAAGAAAGTTGTAATAACATGTGTATTGACTCCTGTTTGAATTGAAGGCAGAATTGTCAGGAAAATTGTTACCCTGTTTGTGATATGATTTGCCGCGATGTACTTACCAACTGTAAACTATTATTAACACTTGTGTTCCTGGCTTTAAATAAACTCTATGGATGAACTTCGCTTTGCTCATTTATTTATCGAGTCACCTGCCCAAGTAACATGATCGCGTTTATGTTGGACATAACCGTGGGTGCGTAAAGATGGCTATAAATATTTTTGATATAATATTACTCGCAATAACGCTCATCTGATATAATTCTCGAATTGTATAACAACACTTAATATATTTTCATTTGGTATAGGTAATTATCATTTTATATAACGATCATTTGATATAATAATTATTATTTAGTATAACATACATTAAGTATAATGCATATCTGCTATATTGAACATTGGATATAATGCTCATTTCGTCTAATGTACAGTTGATATAATCAAGCCAGAGTAGCCAGAAAAAGGGGGGACGGGCGGGGCGAAGTCCCCGCAAGGGCAGTAAAAAATACACTCGCAAAAATTGTACTATTGGTGGGTTAGATTAGGGTTCACTTGTGTCTCTTAGAGCGGAAATAGGCACCCCGCGAAGCGGGGTGACGTCGACACGCTGGCGGTTGGGTTGGGTTTACTCTCATACCAAGAAAAAAGATAGACAGAGCATTACGAACAACCTAGTGAAGCCAGTTTTTAACCAAGCCAAATAAGCACGCACACATAAACGGTAACCTATCGATGTTTCGAAAAACACTTGTCGGATTTTCTCTTGTCCGAAAACGGTTCACCGAATTCTTATAACCCATATACTTTGTTTACCATAGTTTTGAAATTCCGCTGGTTTGTTTTCCCACATTAACGTTTTCCCGAGACTAAATAACCAGAAGAACGATTGCCAACATTATTATTTGACAACCGATTTGTTAACCACCTGTTCATAATTATTCCGATGCTATTTACGTAAGAACTAAATCTCATTTTCCTTAATATCATCTTACCATCACAAAATCTCATAATACCAACTAAAGTGCTGTATGAGTTTTTAAAAAGGCTAAAAAGGGGGGGTGGGAGGCAATGCCCCCGCAGTAAAGAAAAAAACCATCGTAACAGTTGTATTTATGGTAGGTTAGGTTATGGTTATCTTGTGTGCCTTAGAGCGGAAATAGGCACCCCGCGAAGCGGGCTGACGTCGACACGCTGGCGGTTAGGCTAGGTTTAGGTTAGGTTAAAATAATTTCCGTGCGTTAGGAAACGGAATTTGACATACTACACTTTCGATCTTTTGGTGTAGCGGGATAATAATATTTCGGACTTAACACCTTTCGGCACCTAAACCTAGTTGACAAATGTGATACTTCGGAATTTTAATAAGTGTTAAGTCGAATCATAAGCGAATCAAAATTGCAACGAACTGATAATTGGGAAAATAATAATTTGGGAAACGTAATTTTGGGCAAACAAAATTTCGGCTAACTAAAATAAAGCGAGACGTTTTCGGGATTTTAATAATCGGAATAACCATTTTCGAGTCCACAAAACTCGAAATAGGTGATCTTGAAAGCATTGAGACACGTGCTGAAGAGTTTTCTGCAATTTTGTTTGTATAGGTATGCGTGAGCGTATGCTAAACTTATTTGGCTTGGTTTAAAACTGGCTTCACTAGGTGGTTCGTCTATCTTTTTTTTTTGGTCTGAGGGTTTACGTTAGGTTTGAACGGAAAAAAGTAGTTTAGCTTAGGTAAATAAAACGCAATTTGCACATAAATTTTTTACAGCTTGATCATTATACAATATGAGATGTATATCAAATAAGAATTATACTCTATGATGTTTATAAGAAACAAGCGTTATACCGAATGATAGTTATCTACACTTATAATAAATATCTAAATTAAAAAAATAATTAGCCAGTAACATTTCAAACTTTTTTAGTTACGAACGATCTCAGCTTCCCATGAACGGAAGAACATGAAAGATTTTTTATAGGTAGATTATTATCCTGACTGCGACTTAGGATAGTTTTTATCCGACTGCGACAGTTAATACATTTTTCGAATCATTTGACCTCATTGAATATTTAATTTCTTTTTCTTGAGGGAAATCGCCGCCACATCTGTCAGCTTTATGAACGTTTTGACGTTCATAAAGCTGAAAGATGGCGGAATTGCTTTTCCTTAATTTCACCTATTAATAATTTAAATCCCGTCTACGATAGACCTTCACGTAACACATACCAAGAAATAAAGCATAAGAAGTTAATCGATTCTGATATGAGAACTTATATGCGCAAATGTCGTATAAAGGCGTTATTTCAATTAATGTATCAACAAATTCGAACAATATACGTAACACAAATTTGTTTATTTTTGAATGGCGTGCGCGCTCTTTTCGCATTCAGCCAAACCATGAAAACCGAAACTCGAAGTTCGTATATCTGCATTCCTCTCACTCGAGTAATGTTAGTGCGATAGAGATAGAGATACCCGAATATTTTCGAATTCTGAAGTTCGTGGTTTAAGAAAATACGGATGTCGGATAGATCGAAAATAGGGGAATAGACACTAAATAATATAATCATAATGTTGTATTTTCTCGAAAAAGGACTTCAAATGGAGAAAAAAAACGGAAGAGGTTTTATAGGTAATCAATAAGTTATAAGACGTGTCCAAAGTTTTAAGAGGGGGTATGTTCTGTCCCTTTTCCGCAAAACGCACCTTCATATGAAACGATTGTTTTTTATGGTCGCACCACACTTGGGTGTGTATGCCCAAATATTCGTGTTGCATCTTTTTCCTTCCTACGGCAAATAATAATAATAATAATTGATTCGACGATCATCGTCCCGATAGTCGTTTCGGCGAACGGTTTAATAGCGAAGAGTCTCGACCATCACCTCAAGAGACTCTCGCTAGATGGCTGGATCAAGGGCCAGATACAGAAGGCGGTACTCCTGGATACTGCGCGGATAGTCAGGAGGTTCCTGTCTCTGTCGCCATGACCACCGGTGGCTTAGGCCCCGCCTCGCTGCCGGCGGCACCCTAGGTTAGGTTTTTATAATGATTTTATGTTTTGTATGTATAGTTTTATATTTTACTTTTTATATGAATATTGTAAAAACCTAATCTAAGAACGAAATTAAATAAAGGAAATAATAATAATAATAATTTATTGATAAAACATAATGTACATCAGTATTTACTATAGACTAGGAGAATGAAAGAGGGGCAACGACGCAACGCGAACACGAACCCCCAAGTGTGGTGCGACCATTACTATGACGCTCGAGGATCGTGACGTCACGGTCCCAGAACGTTTTCTCACTCCAACAAGCGATATTAAAACGGTTGTAGCTTCGTAATTTTTTGAGATATTTTAATGGGTTTTTCGTTTCTTCTTTCTTTTGAAGTAATAATAAATGTTGAGTCTACTCCCCTATTTGGAAGACAAGCGGAAAGAGTAATCTATATATTAAAGATGAGTCATGTGAAGAAATAGATACCTACAGGAAAAAGAACTGTACGGATTGACAGCCAAAAGTATACTAATTCACTATAATTATTATGGAAACAAAAATATAAATGCCTATGTCCTGACTCACTCACTCACTCATCAACGCACAGCTGAAACTACTGGGGCTAGAGAGTTGAAATTTTCACCAGAACTACCTTTTACAACGTAGGTACCGGATAAGAAGGTATTTTTGGAAATTCCACCCCTAAAGGGGTTAAATAGGGGTGCAAAAATTGTATGGGGGAAAGTTTATTTTATGAGCTAGAGACTTAAAACTTTGTATAGAGATTACTTATTAGAATACAAATAAAGTTCTTTCAACGTTTACGAAAATTCTGCCCCTGAGAGGGTTAAAAAGGAGTGCAAATTTTGTATGGGGAAAACTTAATTTTTTTAGCAAGAGACTTTAAACTTTGTAGAAAGATTACTTATTAAAATACGTTTTGAAAAATTCCTCCCCTAAGGGTGTTAAAAAGGGTTGCAAATTTGTATGAGGGAAAGTCCTTTTTGAGATAGAAACTTAAAGGTTTTTAGGAAAAATTACTTATTACGATACAAATAAAGTATTTTTAGCGTTTTGGAAAATTCCACCCCTAAGGGGATGAAAAAGGAGTGCAATGTTGGTAAAGGGCATTTTTTTTGAGCTAGAGTCTCAAAACTTATTAGGAAGATTATATAATAAAATAAAAATAAAATACTTTCAGCGTTTTAGAAAATTCCACCCTTTAGGGGTGTATAAGGGGGTGCAACGTTTGTATTGATTAAATATTTTTTAGCGAGCGACTTAAAACTTTTTGAAATATTACTTATTACAATACAAATAAAGAACTTTCAGCGTTTTGGTAAATTCCACCCCTAAGGGTGATAAAAAGGGGTGAAAATTTGTATGCAGGTAACTTTTTTTTGAGCTAGAGACTTGAAATTGTTTAGAAAGATTATTTATTAGAATTCAAATATAGGTAAATTACTTTCAGTGGTTTGGAAAGTTGCACCCGCTAAGAGGGGGATAAAGAGGTGCAATGTTTGTATGGGGGAAACTTTTTTTTAGGTAGAAACTTAAAACTCTGTAGAAAGATTAAGTACTTATTAAAATACAAAAAAGTACTGCCAGTGTTTTGGAAAATTCCACCCCTAAGGGTGATAAAAAGGGGTGAAAATTTGTTTGCAGGTAACTTTTTTTTGAGCTAGAGACTTGAAATTGTTTAGAAAGATTATTTATTAGAATTCAAATATAGGTAAATTACTTTCAGTGGTTTGGAAAGTTGCACCCGCTAAGAGGGGGATAAAGAGGTGCAATGTTTGTATGGGGGAAACTTTTTTTTAGGTAGAAACTTAAAACTCTGTAGAAAGATTAAGAACTTATTAAAATACAAAAAAGTACTGCCAGTGTTTTGGAAAATTCCACCCCTTAAGGGGTTAAAAAGGGGTGCAAGGTTCGCATGGGAAACACTTTTTTTTAGCTAGAGACTTGATAGTTAGCAGAAAAAATACTTACGTATTACAATAACAAAAAACTTAGTGTTTTATTTTTTATTTTTCCCTTAAAAGCGTTAATAGGGGGTTCAAAGTTTGTATGGAGAGCAAGAAAATTTTAAAGATATGAGTTTTGTAACTTCGATCTTAGGCTGTTACCAAAATTATTTCAGCGTTTTTTTAATGCATCCCCTAACGGGGATTTCATGTTGGGTCGTATCGTGAGGTCAAAGAGATTGCGTGGGATCTGAGTAGATGGAGGGCCTACTTTGAGCTACACCGACAAGAGCCTAGCTCTTAAGTAAGAGAAAAAGAACGGGGATTATTAGGGCGTTCAAAATTTGTATGGAGAGCATGACATTTTTAAAGTAAGGGATTTGTAACTTCTGTTTTAGACAAAACAAACATGCTAAAATACTACAAAACTTATTTCCGCGTTTTTTTAAATTCATCGCCTAAGAAGTTAAAAGGAGTAATAAAGTAACTACGGTTTCAGACTGTTAACAATGAGGGTTCAAAGGGGGTTCTAAGTTTGTATATAGAGCAAGACATTTTTAAAGTAAGAGATTTGTAACTTCGGTTTTAGACTGTTTACTAAAAGACTAGGTACAAAGCTAATTTCAATGTTTTTTTTTAAATTCATTCCTTAAACAAACATTTAGACGATAACATGTTATACGCGGACGAAGTCGCGGGCAACAGCTAGTACTAAATAAAAATATATATTTTGATATTATACCAAACGTTTATTATATACAATGAATGATTCTACCCTTTGAAATTATATCAAAAATGGTTATATCCAATGAAATTATATGATTAGTTTTTATACCGATCATTACACACCCCATAACCGTTAATAACATAATAAATAGTCCGAGAAAAACGAATGCTTTATGGCCGACATAAACACGATCATGCTAGATAGGCTGCTGCATTTTATTGTGGTATGGGTAAGGGCCAACGCTTAAATAATGGTGAGATTAAAACAAATATTTAAAAAGAAGGCACAAATAAAAGTCACCGCCTTGTGTGAAATCACCAAACATAATGTTTCGTAGGCAAGGCAGGTAAAATATTTAAAAACATAAATCCCTGAAACGTATGTTTAGAAGTTGAAGGGAAACTCGTCAAAGACAAGCCAATTACTGAACTCGTCGCCGCTTGAAAATTCAGTGTAGGTAATAAAATATTGTCGTTTGAGAGACGTAATAAATCTAAACATAAAACAGAAGGCAACCGTAAGGCACTGGTCCCACCGCCGGCTACAGACTATAAGCTATCGGCGATTACTCGCCCAAGAAACGAACAAAAGAAATAGCTCAAGTGTAAATAAATTTATAGTTCATCGCCGGCGGTGTGAACAGCCAGCTATAAACTATAAATGTATAACTCTCTCTTTTATTTACACGAAAGCGATTATCTTTTGTTCGTTTCTTGAGCTATGAAATAGCCGATAGCTCATAGCTTACTCGCTCGCGGTGGGACCAGTGCCTAAAGACGCTTTAAAATACGATACGATACGTAATGAAAGTAAAATACCGTTGAAGTACATTATCGCTAAATTATTTTATATGACTGAAAATGAAGTCAAATACAACATATTGTTGACTCATGGTCAACTCCCATGAGTGGCACTCCTAATCCAACAGAACAACACGTCCCATATTTAGGTATGAATAAACAGCAAGTTTACCTCATATCTATTAATTAACCTATATTGTGGATCCTCTCTTAATTAGGTCACGATGCCCCGTTGAGTGTTTACTACAACATATTTCTACAGCCCCTCGCACCGACTTTTACGTCGATATGGTATTGGATTTCGTTCATAAACCAACTCTCAAGTCTAAGTTGATGTCGATGCTAGTTAGAGTGCAGTGACGTTTACCTGAACAAGTATGTTTATACCATTGACGCCAAAATCGGTAAGTTCTGTGGTTTGTTGTATTAGTAGGAGATACGAATAGAGGCACGACTTTCACCCATCTGTTTAATAGGTAAAAAGTATTATAAAACTCATTTTGTAAATAAAAAATATTTCGCGAGTTGCTCGGCTAAAAAAATCCTGTGATTTCAAACTAAGGTCAAATACAGTGTGTAGGCATACAGTTGCATATACAATTTAACTAAAACTCTCCTACATTTATAATTAAATAATCAAAATATAAAATACATTATAAAATAATTCTAGCCTAAATATGTAGGTACGGTCAAAGAATTTAATTTCCTACCCATTTAGGACTATTTCAAAGTGACACTGTAAATAAAATCATAAGAAGTCTCTTACGTTTTGATTGATTACGTCACTTTGACAAAGTCCAAAGTGGGTAGGAAATTAAATTCTTTGACTGTACCTACATCCTAACCAAAAAAATAACAAAATTAAAGGTCAAATTAAATATAACATCGACTTAAGGTGGTTCGATTGCCATACAAAGCGTTATTTGACATTCGCAGGCTAACGGGGCGTGATATTTTATGAAACTTATGTAACAGACTTTCATCAATTGGCTTCCCATTTGCGCCAAATTTCCCCTTTCCTAGAATAAACTTGTATAAACTAGATTAATTTGAGAAAAATAGTTTTCCCAAAATATCACGTCCCAAACCAATTTCTCAAATTAATCTAGTTTATACAAGTTTATTCTAGGAAAGGGGAATTTGGCGCAAATGGGAAGAGAATTTATGAAAGTTTGTTACATAAGTTTGTTAAAATATCACGCCTTTAGCCTGCGAATGTCAAATAACGTTTTGTATGGCAATCGAACCACCTTAACATATATTCATTAGCGATTCACCTAATTAATATATAGGTATGTTACCTTTAAATTAATATCGAAACGAACGTTTATTGTTAATTTACTACAAAGCATTTATGGTGTATGCACCTGATATCAGCAGCAACCACAGTTTATTAAATTTTCGCATCCCTCGTAATGAAATCCATTAGAGTAGAAACGGACATTGCATTACGAGGAATTCTTATTTAATTATACTGCGTGGTTAGTTGCGTGTATTTTAGTAATTCAGATGAAGCGTACTTTACTTTTACTGAATTCTACATCAAGTCCAAACTGCTGCTGCTGTTAGACTAAGAGGCAGCACACACATATGTATGTACAAGCAATTTACCTACACGTGTCAACTACCTAATAGCTATAGCAGATATATGAAGACGTAAATGACATACTACGCTCAAGAGCAAAAGTTTCGGGTCACCCTAAATTAAATAACCGCAATAGGATTTTTTTTTATATTTTACACTAGTCTTATTGACATAATAAACTATTCTTCGTAATACCCAAATGTACTCGTATTAGCAATTTCCGGGATCCTATCATAAAAATATCAACATCCAAAAATGACGATTTTTGCGATATCTCGCTCCGTTAACGTTGTTTTTTTCATGGGTTTTTTTACTGTTATTTCTGCAGATTAGATGTAAAATTTAATAAAGATCATGACAGGGTTAAAAAACTATACAACCTTGTACTATTTTAGGAAATACTAGCTTTTGCCCGCGACTTCGTCCGCGCGGAACTCGTTTATATCGTAACCCCCTTAGGTGATGAATTTCCAGATAAAAACTATCTTTAGTAAGGACTCTTTGGGAAGGCCCCGGAATTCAAAGTATCTCTATACCAAATTTCATCTCAATCGATTCAGCGGTTTAAGCATGAAAAGGTAACAGACAGACAGAGTTACTTTCGCATTTGTAATATTAGTATGGATTGTATGAAGGAAAGGGTATTAATTCATTCATTCATATTCATTTATTTGCCGCAACCATGGTATTTACTGGATGTTCTTAAAATTAATGCATGTATAGACGCATGTAGGCTTTTTTCAGAATTATTTTGCATATTTTCACATCACACGGCCGTAAGGAACTTTTCTACTAAACCGTAGGATTAAATTAACTGACTTGTAATTTAAACATTTTATATCAAAAATAAAAATACTTCAACAAAATGTTACAGCTAATAGTTTTCAAAATAGCCATAATAAAACGTCTTTTTTACCCCGTTTTAGAAAACATCTTCAAAACTAAGGCCGCCATAAGGTACCTTTACCCTTGGAACGTCACATACATATATTTACTTATGTAATGTTCCTATTCCCCAGGACTCCCAACTACCGCTATACCGTAAATGGGTTCCATCCACATTTTCACCCCCTATTTCACCTCCTTAGAGGATGATTTTCGGGATAAAAACTATCCGTTGTCATTCTCCAGGACTCAAACTATCTCTATACCGAATTTCATCTAAATGGTCTACATCCAAATGTTCATCCCCATTTCACCCCTTAGGGGATGATTTCTGGAATAGAAACTATTATATGTCCTTTTCCAGGACTCAAACTATCTTTCAATCAAATTTTATCAAAATGTGTTACAAACTAATTTCCACCCCCAATTACACCCCGTTAGGGGATGATTTTCGGGATAAAACTATCCTATGTCCTTCCTTAACTATCGCTATACCGTAAATGGGTTCAATCCAAATGTTCATCCACCATTTCTCACCCCCTTAGGGGATGATTTCCTTCTTTTATGTGTTCCGGAACAAAAAATATTCTATGTTCTTTCCTAGGACTCTACCTATCTCTATACCAAATTTCATCTAAATGGGTTATATCCAAATCTTCAACCCTCATTTCACCACCTCAGGAAATGATTTTTCGGGATAAAAACTATGCATTGTCCTTCCCTAGGACTCCTTCTATCTATTTACCAAATTTCATCTAAATGGGTTTTATCCAAATTTTCACCTCCTATTTTATCCCTAAGGGGATGATTTTCGGGATTAAAACTATCCGTTGTCATACTCCGGGACTCAAACTATCTTTCAACCAAATTTCATCAAAATGGGTCACAAACAAATTTTCACCCCCAATTACACCCCCTTATGGGATGATTTTCAGTAGGTCGATCACGTAACGCATTGTACAAACGTCGGGTAGGTCTAAATGTCACTTTTTATATGTAAAATTGACAGTTAAATTGTACCGACGCGCGTTCGGAACGTTACGTGTTTACCCCCCAGGAGTAAACTATCCTATGTCCTTCTCCAAGACTCCAACTCTACCGTAAATGGGTTCCATCCAAATTTTCATACCCCATTTCACCTCCTTAGGAGATGATTTTTGGACTAAAAATTATTTTAAGTCCTTCCCCGGGACTCTGAACTATCTCTATACCAAATTTCATCTAAATCGGTTCTATCCAAATGTTTAACCCTCATTTCACCCCCTCAGGAGATGATTTAGGATAAAAACTATGCATTGTCCTTCCCTGGGACTTTAAAAAGAAAATATTATTAAATATTTAAAAAGAAGGCACAAATAAAAGTCACCGCCTTGTGTGAAATCACCAAACATAATGTTTCGTAGGCAAGGCAGGTAAAATATTTAAAAACATAAATCCCTGAAACGTATGTTTAGAAGTTGAAGGGAAACTCGTCAAAGACAAGCCAATTACTGAACTCGTCGCCGCTTGAAAATTCAGTGTAGGTAATAAAATATTGTCGTTTGAGAGACGTAATAAATCTAAACATAAAACAGAAGGCAACCGTAAGGCACTGGTCCCACCGCCGGCTACAGACTATAAGCTATCGGCGATTACTCGCCCAAGAAACGAACAAAAGAAATAGCTCAAGTGTAAATAAATTTATAGTTCATCGCCGGCGGTGTGAACAGCCAGCTATAAACTATAAATGTATAACTCTCTCTTTTATTTACACGAAAGCGATTATCTTTTGTTCGTTTCTTGAGCTATGAAATAGCCGATAGCTCATAGCTTACTCGCTCGCGGTGGGACCAGTGCCTAAAGACGCTTTAAAATACGATACGATACGTAATGAAAGTAAAATACCGTTGAAGTACATTATCGCTAAATTATTTTATATGACTGAAAATGAAGTCAAATACAACATATTGTTGACTCATGGTCAACTCCCATGAGTGGCACTCCTAATCCAACAGAACAACACGTCCCATATTTAGGTATGAATAAACAGCAAGTTTACCTCATATCTATTAATTAACCTATATTGTGGATCCTCTCTTAATTAGGTCACGATGCCCCGTTGAGTGTTTACTACAACATATTTCTACAGCCCCTCGCACCGACTTTTACGTCGATATGGTATTGGATTTCGTTCATAAACCAACTCTCAAGTCTAAGTTGATGTCGATGCTAGTTAGAGTGCAGTGACGTTTACCTGAACAAGTATGTTTATACCATTGACGCCAAAATCGGTAAGTTCTGTGGTTTGTTGTATTAGTAGGAGATACGAATAGAGGCACGACTTTCACCCATCTGTTTAATAGGTAAAAAGTATTATAAAACTCATTTTGTAAATAAAAAATATTTCGCGAGTTGCTCGGCTAAAAAAATCCTGTGATTTCAAACTAAGGTCAAATACAGTGTGTAGGCATACAGTTGCATATACAATTTAACTAAAACTCTCCTACATTTATAATTAAATAATCAAAATATAAAATACATTATAAAATAATTCTAGCCTAAATATGTAGGTACGGTCAAAGAATTTAATTTCCTACCCATTTAGGACTATTTCAAAGTGACACTGTAAATAAAATCATAAGAAGTCTCTTACGTTTTGATTGATTACGTCACTTTGACAAAGTCCAAAGTGGGTAGGAAATTAAATTCTTTGACTGTACCTACATCCTAACCAAAAAAATAACAAAATTAAAGGTCAAATTAAATATAACATCGACTTAAGGTGGTTCGATTGCCATACAAAGCGTTATTTGACATTCGCAGGCTAACGGGGCGTGATATTTTATGAAACTTATGTAACAGACTTTCATCAATTGGCTTCCCATTTGCGCCAAATTTCCCCTTTCCTAGAATAAACTTGTATAAACTAGATTAATTTGAGAAAAATAGTTTTCCCAAAATATCACGTCCCAAACCAATTTCTCAAATTAATCTAGTTTATACAAGTTTATTCTAGGAAAGGGGAATTTGGCGCAAATGGGAAGAGAATTTATGAAAGTTTGTTACATAAGTTTGTTAAAATATCACGCCTTTAGCCTGCGAATGTCAAATAACGTTTTGTATGGCAATCGAACCACCTTAACATATATTCATTAGCGATTCACCTAATTAATATATAGGTATGTTACCTTTAAATTAATATCGAAACGAACGTTTATTGTTAATTTACTACAAAGCATTTATGGTGTATGCACCTGATATCAGCAGCAACCACAGTTTATTAAATTTTCGCATCCCTCGTAATGAAATCCATTAGAGTAGAAACGGACATTGCATTACGAGGAATTCTTATTTAATTATACTGCGTGGTTAGTTGCGTGTATTTTAGTAATTCAGATGAAGCGTACTTTACTTTTACTGAATTCTACATCAAGTCCAAACTGCTGCTGCTGTTAGACTAAGAGGCAGCACACACATATGTATGTACAAGCAATTTACCTACACGTGTCAACTACCTAATAGCTATAGCAGATATATGAAGACGTAAATGACATACTACGCTCAAGAGCAAAAGTTTCGGGTCACCCTAAATTAAATAACCGCAATAGGATTTTTTTTTATATTTTACACTAGTCTTATTGACATAATAAACTATTCTTCGTAATACCCAAATGTACTCGTATTAGCAATTTCCGGGATCCTATCATAAAAATATCAACATCCAAAAATGACGATTTTTGCGATATCTCGCTCCGTTAACGTTGTTTTTTTCATGGGTTTTTTTACTGTTATTTCTGCAGATTAGATGTAAAATTTAATAAAGATCATGACAGGGTTAAAAAACTATACAACCTTGTACTATTTTAGGAAATACTAGCTTTTGCCCGCGACTTCGTCCGCGCGGAACTCGTTTATATCGTAACCCCCTTAGGTGATGAATTTCCAGATAAAAACTATCTTTAGTAAGGACTCTTTGGGAAGGCCCCGGAATTCAAAGTATCTCTATACCAAATTTCATCTCAATCGATTCAGCGGTTTAAGCATGAAAAGGTAACAGACAGACATAGTTACTTTCGCATTTGTAATATTAGTATGGATTGTATGAAGGAAAGGGTATTAATTCATTCATTCATATTCATTTATTTGCCGCAACCATGGTATTTACTGGATGTTCTTAAAATTAATGCATGTATAGACGCATGTAGGCTTTTTTCAGAATTATTTTGCATATTTTCACATCACACGGCCGTAAGGAACTTTTCTACTAAACCGTAGGATTAAATTAACTGACTTGTAATTTAAACATTTTATATCAAAAATAAAAATACTTCAACAAAATGTTACAGCTAATAGTTTTCAAAATAGCCATAATAAAACGTCTTTTTTACCCCGTTTTAGAAAACATCTTCAAAACTAAGGCCGCCATAAGGTACCTTTACCCTTGGAACGTCACATACATATATTTACTTATGTAATGTTCCTATTCCCCAGGACTCCCAACTACCGCTATACCGTAAATGGGTTCCATCCACATTTTCACCCCCTATTTCACCTCCTTAGAGGATGATTTTCGGGATAAAAACTATCCGTTGTCATTCTCCAGGACTCAAACTATCTCTATACCGAATTTCATCTAAATGGTCTACATCCAAATGTTCATCCCCATTTCACCCCTTAGGGGATGATTTCTGGAATAGAAACTATTATATGTCCTTTTCCAGGACTCAAACTATCTTTCAATCAAATTTTATCAAAATGTGTTACAAACTAATTTCCACCCCCAATTACACCCCGTTAGGGGATGATTTTCGGGATAAAACTATCCTATGTCCTTCCTTAACTATCGCTATACCGTAAATGGGTTCAATCCAAATGTTCATCCACCATTTCTCACCCCCTTAGGGGATGATTTCCTCCTTTTATGTGTTCCGGAACAAAAAATATTCTATGTTCTTTCCTAGGACTCTACCTATCTCTATACCAAATTTCATCTAAATGGGTTATATCCAAATCTTCAACCCTCATTTCACCACCTCAGGAAATGATTTTTCGGGATAAAAACTATGCATTGTCCTTCCCTAGGACTCCTTCTATCTATTTACCAAATTTCATCTAAATGGGTTTTATCCAAATTTTCACCTCCTATTTTATCCCTAAGGGGATGATTTTCGGGATTAAAACTATCCGTTGTCATACTCCGGGACTCAAACTATCTTTCAACCAAATTTCATCAAAATGGGTCACAAACAAATTTTCACCCCCAATTACACCCCCTTATGGGATGATTTTCAGTAGGTCGATCACGTAACGCATTGTACAAACGTCGGGTAGGTCTAAATGTCACTTTTTATATGTAAAATTGACAGTTAAATTGTACCGACGCGCGTTCGGAACGTTACGTGTTTACCCCCCAGGAGTAAACTATCCTATGTCCTTCTCCAAGACTCCAACTCTACCGTAAATGGGTTCCATCCAAATTTTCATACCCCATTTCACCTCCTTAGGAGATGATTTTTGGACTAAAAATTATTTTAAGTCCTTCCCCGGGACTCTGAACTATCTCTATACCAAATTTCATCTAAATCGGTTCTATCCAAATGTTTAACCCTCATTTCACCCCCTCAGGAGATGATTTAGGATAAAAACTATGCATTGTCCTTCCCTGGGACTCCTTCTATCTCTATACCAAATTTTAACTAAATGGGATTTATCCACATTTTCATCCCTATTTCATCCCCTTGGGGGATAATTTCCGGGATTCAAACTGGATAGTTCATTCTCCGGGACTCAAACTATATCTATACCAAATTTGATCTAAACGGAGTCCATCCAAAATTTCACCCCCCACTTCACCCTTTCAGGGAAATATTTCCGGAATAAAAACTATCCAATGTCCTTCCCCAGAACTTAAACTACCTCTAAACCAAATTTCATCAAAATGGGTTACATCCAATTCCCCCCCCCCCCCCCCCCCCCCCCCCACCCACCCCCCATTTTACCCCATAAAGGGAATATTTTCGGGATAAAACCTATTCTTTAACCTTCTCTGGGACTTATACTAATCATATACCAAATGTTATCCAAATCGTTGCAGCGGCTAAAGTAGCTCCATACAAATTTCCACCCCCCATTTCATCCCCTTAAGGGTTGATTTTCAGGATAAACACTACCCTAAGTCCTTCCCCAGGACTCAAACTATCTCAATACCAAATTTCATCTTAATCGGTTTAGCCGTTTTCACGTGATGCGCGGTCACATAAACAGATAAACAGATAAACAGACAAACAGATAAACAGATAAACAGATAAACATACAAACAGACAAACAGACAAAAATTCTAAAAACTGTTGGAACGTGTTCTGTTATCGATTCTAAGTATCCCTAGCCAATTTTTTTCGAATATCTTCCATGTACAGACTTTCGACCCTCTTCAGCTTTATTATATGTATAGATAGATAGATGACGGTATTTCATCGACCCGAAACTTTTGCTCTTGAGTGTAGTAGGTAGATAGCCGGCAAGTATGTATATGGCAAAATGTCAATCATACCTATAATAGAATAGAATAGAAAAAAACTTTATTTCGCAATGAACTCTCTTATGAAAAAAAGGTTGGCAACTTAGTGGTAACTTACAAAGTGACAATTTAGTACGTTTCTCATGGCGTTCAAAGACTTAAAAACAGAATTTATTCGTATCGTATCATTTTTAAGGTTCCGTACCTCGAAAAGAAAAAACGGAATTCTTATAGGATCACCTTGTTGTCCGTCCGTCCGTCTGTCAAGACCCTTTTTCTCAGGAACGCGTGGAGGGGAGGTATCAAGCTAATATTTATCTCCATCTCCACTTATAATAAATCTCTAAATTAAAAAAAGAATCAGCCAGTTTGAAACTTAGCTTTGCGCGGTTCGAATGTTCTCAGCATCCCATGAACGGAAAAATATGAAACATTTTATATAGGTACATTATTATTCTAGCTGCAACTTAGGATAGTTTTTATCCGACTGCGACAGTTAATTAATTTTCCGAAATATACGACTTCATTTAATTTTTCATTTATTTTTATTGAAATCAAACGCTGCTCCAACTGTCAGCTATAAGAACCGTCAAATTTTCGTCAAAATGGCGGAATTGCTTTGCCTTTCACTTATTAATAATTTAAATCCCGTCTACGATAGACCTTTACGAGACAAATGCTAAAATATAAACCATAAAAAAATATTCGATTCTGATATGAGAACTTATATGCGCAAATGTCGTTTTATGTCGTAATTTCAATAAATGAAATCAACAAATTTGAACAATTATAATTAACACGAATTTGTTTTTTTTGAATGACAATGGCACGCGCTCGGCGCATTCAGCCAAAGTACCTGCGGCGCTACCACGAAAACCGATACTCAATGTTCATATATTTGCATCCCTGTCACTCGAGTATGGTTAGTGCGATAGAGATAGAGATACCCGAATATTTTCGAATTCCGAAGTTCGTGGTTATAGCTCAGGAATCGAAAATATGGTAAATAATCATAATGTATTTTCTCGAAAAAGAATTTAAAATAAATATAGTCAAATGGAGAAAAAAACAAAGCAAGAGGTTATATAGGTAATGATTAAGTTATAAGAGTCCAAAGTTTTAAGAGGGGGTATGTTCTGTTCCTTTTCCGCAAAACGCACCTTCATATGAAACGATTGTTTTTTACTATGACGCTCGAGTATATTGACGTCACAGTCCCTCATCGTTTTCTCACTCTAACAAGCAACATTAAAACGGATGTAGCTTCATAATTTTTTGAGATATTTGAATGGGAGTTTCATTATCTTCTATCTATTTATACATAATAAATGCCTATGTCCTGACTGACTTATTCACTCAATCACTCACTCACTCACTCATCAACGCACAGCCGAAACTACTAATCTTAGAGAGTTGATTTTTGCACAGTATGTTGCTTTTATAACGTGGGCTAGGGATAAAAAGGGATTTTTGAAAATTCTACCCCTAAGGGGGTAAAATGGGGGTGCAAAGTTTGTATGGGAGAACCTTTTTTTTTGAGCTATAGACTTAAACTTTGTAGAAAAATTAGTTATTAGAATACAAATGAAACACTTTCAGCGTTTTGGAAAATTCCACCCCTACGGGGGTAAAATAGGGGTGCAAGGTTTGTATGGGGGAAACATTTTTTTTTTAAATAGAGACTTAAAACTTTGTAGAGAAATTATTCATTAGAATACAAATAAAGTACCTAGATTCAGTGTTTTAAAAAAATCTACCCCTAAGGGGGTAAAATAGGGGTGCAAATTTTGTATGGGGGAAACAATATTTTTTAATAGAGACTTAAAACTTTGTAGAAAGATTAGTCATCAGAATACAAATTAAGTACTTTCAGCGTTTTAGAAAATTCTACCCCTAAAAATAGGGGGCTAAAATAGGGGTGCAAAGTTTGTATGTGGGAAACTATTTTTTTTAGCTAGAGTCCTAAAACTTTGTAGAAAGATTATTTAAATACAAGGAAAGTACTTTCAGCGTTTTGGAAAATTTCACCCCTCAGGGGGTAAAATAGGGTGCAAAGTTTGTATGGGAAAAACATATATTTTTTTAATAGAGACTTAAAATTTTGACGAAAAATTACTTATTAGAACATGAAAAATACTACATTCGGCGTTTTACAAAAATCATTCCCTAAGGGGGTTAAAAAAGGGTGCAAGGTTTGTATGGGGAACACTTTTTCTGAGCTAGACACTTAAAACTTTGTAGAAAGATTATTTATAAAAATACAAAAAAAAACTTTCAGCGTTTTGAAAAAATCTATCCCTAAGGGGGATAAAAAGGGGTGCAAAGTTTTTATCAGGGAAAGTTTATGTTTTTGAGTTAGAGACTTGAAACTTTGTAGAAAGATTACTTATTAAAATACAAAAAAAGAACACAAATCGTTTTAGAAAATTCCACCCCTAATAGGGTTAAAAAGGAGAGCAAGCTTTGCATGGGCAACACTTTTTTTTGAGTTAGACTTAAAACTTTGCAAAAAGATTACTTATTAGAATACTAAAAAAGAACTTTCAGCGTTTTAGAAAACTCCATCCCTAAGGGGATCCTTAAGATCCTTAAGAAGGGTAGCCAGTGTTGTGTGGGAAAAACTTTTTTTTTTTACTAGACTTAAAACTATTCAAAATGTTACTTATTAAAATTAATAATAAAGTACTTTCAGAGTTTTAGAAAATTCCACCCCTAAGGGGGTTAAGAAAGCTTTGTATGGGCAACACTTTTTTTGAGATAGAGACTTAAAAGTTTACGAAAAAATTTCTTTCAGCGATTAGAAAAATTCCACCTCTAAGGGGGTTTAAAAGGGGGTTCAAATTTTAAATGGCGAGCAATAAAATTTTAAAGTGTGAGTAAGAGATTTTTAACTTCGGTCTTATTCTGTACGTTAAAAGACTACAAAACTGATTTCAGAGTTTTTCCAAATTCATCCCCTAAGAGTGTTAAAATTGGTTCAAAGTTTGAGTATTTCAAGGCATTTTTAAAGTATGAGATTTTTAACTTTGGTTTTAGACTGTTTGTTCACAAACTAGAAAATGAACATCAACTTTTTTTTTAATTATCCCCTAAAAGAGGGTTCAGATTTTGTATTGAGAGAAATCATTTTCTAAGACGATAAAAAGTTCTACGCGGACGAAGTCGCGGGCAACAGCTAGTATTAAATACATATGGTCTACTGTCCCTTGGAGCTGTGAAAAATCAAACTTCTTAGCCAACTCAATCAAAAGATACAGCCCACAATACAGCCGTTTAATGCCGCAAATTTACGCTTTACGAAACTTGCAAGGGAATCAAAACCTACAGGGTACTTCCCGTGAACTCTGAATCTTGAAATTTGGTACGAAGCAACGTAAGTCGTAACACAGATAGCACAGATAAAGGAAAAGTTGCGAAAACCGTATTTTTATGTTACAGTATCACTGAAAATTGAATGTCTAGTAAAAACTGACACGCACTAAGTATGTGAATACATACTTAGTGAGTGTCAGTTTATAGTGGACTCTTTCCTATTGTACGGGGTGTCCGGAACCATCGGTGCGCGAGTCTGACTCGCACTTGACCGGTTTTTATAATTATTAAATACACTCTTTCATGTTTTACGATCATATCATGTGATCAAAATATTTTAATTTTGCTTCTTAAAAAAAGTTTTGTTCGACGAAATGTCGCTTATTTTATACACCAACGCAATTGCCCTGATTATTGAAAGAATAAGAAGTTTTTGCTTAAAAAAGTTGGTCTAGCCTCGTAAGGACCACCATATAATACAAAATGGCATTGAATTTTGAATCAGTTTCTGTCGGAAATAAAGTTGAATTTCCTTTGTTTTCATAAGTAACCGAAACAAAACAAATATAACTCTATTCCCATTGAATATGATTTAAAGGCTCATGGGCCTTAGGAGGATAGACAATTCATTTTATAGAATTTACGTCCCTGAATAGTACCCCTGGTAATCTCCAATCTCTGTTTTTGTCCACCTCTTTTAATTGCTATAGGATTATCTTATATCACTCTTCCTTGGTATTTACACCTATATATTTTTCATCTATATTCACCCAAATTCTAGAAATTAAAAAAATATATTGATGGTTAAAGCCGATGCCGATGCCAGCTACGCCGATGACATGGTGCTGCTGAGTACTTCTATCAGTGCACTTAGAAAACTGGTGATAGTATGTGAGGGGTTTGTTGTGGAGCACGGACTGCAGTATTACCCGAAGAAAAGTATTGTCATGGTTTTCAAGGCGGAGAAAGAGAAAGCAGACTACTTTTGTGGCTCCTGTTGTACTGCATGGGACCACCCTGTCGGTGGCCGAGGACTTTAAATATCTGGGGCATATTATAACACGTGATCTGAATGATGACCTGGATATAGAACGGGAGCGCTGGGCGTTGGCTGTCATGGCTAATATGATTGCCCGCAGGTTTGCTCGATGTTCCACTGATGTTAAAATCACACTGTTTAAAGCGTACTGCCAATCATTTTACTCGAGCAGCCTGTGGGTAAGGTACAATAAAAAAGCCTATAACGCCCTGCGTGTACAGTATAATAATGTGTTCAGGATGCTGTTGGGACTGCCAAGGTGGTGTAGTGCCTCGCTCATGTTTGCGGAGGCCCGCACGGACAGTTTTCAGGCACTTATGCGTAAGAAGATCGCCTCGCTGCTGAACAGGCTCAGAGGAAGTTCCAACAGCATCCTGGGGGTCATTGCTGACAAGTACGACTGCCCTATTTTAATAGGCAACAATATTTTCTGTCACCTAATTATTACATGTGTCACTAATCTGCAATACCCTAATTATAATATCTATTTAAATAATTATATATTAGTCACCATTTTAATCAAAACTGTCTCTAAATATAAATCACTTTTTTTCTATAGCCTGAAAATAAGATATGTAACCTAATAAATAGATCAGTTCCTTAATTTAATGAAAAAATGGCTAATAGTTAGGGTCGGCGGAGTCAAATACGGTATTTGACAAAAGTCAAATCAGCTTCTCTTTTTTTTTCGTCAATGCTATAAATTTCAAAAGATATAAGTTGTTTTTACCCGACTGCCGAAGGAGAGCGGGTTATGTTTTTCGAACGTATGTATGTATGTATACGCGGTGAGTCAGATTGTCCGGAGCTAGTGAGTCGCCTCGTGCGACTCTTTGTTGGCGGTGACGACGCCGCGCACTGTGTCACGCAGGAACTCGCCGCTGATCCGTGCTCTCTCACATCTCAATGCGCTCTTGGCATCAGCACCGAAGTGTGACTTACTTGCGTGGCGATGGATGTATGTGTGCGGTGAATGTCTGAGCTTCTGTGAGGAGATGGATGACAGGCAATCAACTGTACCAATGTAATTATATGTGTTTTGTTGTATAGTTTAGTATCGTTTTCATGACGCATTGGTTTTAGGACTGTAACATGTTTTAAATAATAAATAAAAAAAATTAAAAAAATGTTAATATGTATGTAAGTATGTATGTATGTAGGTATGTATGTATGTGGGTATGTCTTATTCTTTGACACGCCCTGCAGCCTAAACCGTTTGACGGATTTCGACATGTGAGGTGTCGTTGAATTCCTCTTTATCGTGGGAGTGACATAGGCTATAATATTTGCAAAATAGCAGTTGGGTTTTTCGAAAAATGTTTTGATTTCACTTGTTACTATAAATATCTGTAGATATAAATAAATGATTAAACGTAAAAATAGCGCACCCCACTTCCACGTGGTCTTGTCTGTCCTACCCTAGAGTGTATATAAAAGCCCGCGAAGCCAGAAGCTCGCGAAGGAGGTCCTAAGTTGAACGGGTGCACGAGGCGACGTCCAGAGCTACGTCGAGTGTGCGCACGTGAAACGCAGGGCCGACGAAGCGAGTTTCTGGTGGGAGCCCGGGCGTAGGGCGGGAGACTGAGTCCCAGAAACGAAAGCGGGGCTCAGTTAATTTTCTTCTTCAATATAAATTATTTGATGATAGATCTTATTTCTAAGTAATTCTTATTGATATTTAGGTAATCCTTTTACTATTATTAGGTGATTAAATTTAGGTGACAGATCTATTATTCTAGGAACTGAAAATGCATTTATTAGGTGACAAATAAAAGCAGTTGCTCATTTTAGAGTTAAGTAGATAAACACCTACATTTATATTCACATAACTAACTTTGATTAAGATTTACTAACATTATATGGATATTTGAAAATCTGAAATAAAAATATATTTCATTTTGAAACCCTTCGTTAGTGCTTTAAAAATGTGATTAATAAGTATTATATTTTTAATTTCTAGGCTTCTAAATAGACAATATCTCACTTTAAAATCAATATTCTGGATGACCACACCAGAATTTTACCAAAATCGCCCCTAAAACTCCAAAAAATATCCTCCCATTTTACTGACGTCAGAATATTTGCTACCCCATCGTCTTTGTATAACTATTGAAGAATAACAAATTAATAATATTTTTTTTTACTTATTTAGAGTATACATTTATGAATAAGTGACACAGTATGAAATATAATCAGAAATGATTATCATGAGACGTAGGTAATCATGCCGATAAGGAGAACTTGTTGAACGCCCTACGTACATTTCCCATTTTGAATTTTAACATTTAGGTAGCTGGGTAGCTGTGCCCAAGTGGCCTTCAAGTTAACAACCTTGTTTCAAGTCATGCACCGAGATTTTACTTGGAATTTTACTAGGAAATGTATGTACAACGTGCCCTTTACTGGTTCATTCCATTATTAAGTATGAAAGCTACTGACGCAATATATACCTACTTGCATGTGTGTCCCGGGCTTAAGATCAACAGGCTTTGCGTTTTACGATAGCTTTTATCTACGTAAAGTCATTATCTCCGCAGGCAGAGGGTTCGGCAAAAGGCAGACAAATTAGATTGTTAGGCTGTGATCGTCATAGAGCATTATGTTCGCGGCTGTTCCTTGATGGAGTTAGCCGATACTTGGTGGACATATTTATATTACTTTCTGCAACTAATCGTTGAGTTTAGATTGAACCACCCGTAGAACGTTTGCAAACGTTTTATGGTTGTACCTATAACTATACATTACTTAATCAAGGGGTTATTATTATTATTTTATTTGTGGGCCTTAATATGCCGCTTCGACCAGCAAGTGATCTATTGTGGCAGCCCTTTCTTTAGAGTTCACCGTTAAGGCCCGTTCCCTCCAGGAAATTCCAGATTCTTTGGGCGGTGATATGTTGTACCTCCTCTGGGTGCACGAAAAATAGGTACCTAGGGAGGCATCCCTAGGTACCTATTTCTTTTGTGCATGAGTGGTCCGCAGGAGCAGAGAATGTGCGTTGCCGTCCCCTCCGTCTCCTGGCAGAACCTGCAAGTTGCGCCCTGTTTCATACCCATTTGGAACAGGTGTTTGTTCAATTTGCAATGTCCTGTCAGGATTCTGGTCACTGCGCAGGTTATGTGCCATTTGAGTTGTAATACCTAGCTCTTTAGACAGCTTACTATTGAACCCTTTGATTAGGGTTTTAGCCTGTTTTTGTCCTTTGGTGAACTTCCACACAGCTTGATTGCCTCTGATTTTTCTAAGTTGTTTAGCAGGGAATATGCTTTCCATTTTGTGATACCACAGAACGGTTCTCAATCAAGGGGTTAATCTGCCACTTACATTTTATTGAATTTATCTTGTATTTGTCACACCGCTATCACGTGACCGTCATAAATTCGTTGATTTTAAAGTTATATTGGCTTATACTGGATACAATATCCCCCTGTGTGATAGCGGGTTAGCATTGCGTCTGTTATGTATGAAATACCAAAATACTCCAGAGAGGTTCTGATCTTGTGTTGATGTTTATGGTAGAGTAGATTATGAATAATAAAATGAAGTCTGTCTGTTCTGTGATCGCCATGCAACTCGTTGTTTTAATTCAATAGTAATAATAGGTTATGGAGCCCTACCGTTCCATTTAAATAGTATTTAGGGTCAGTTTATTATCGTAGCAGGTTAGCAGAAAACGATAATGGCTTCGAACTATTTAGTTAATGTGCCTAAGCTAAAGGGGCGTGAAAACTACAGCGAGTGGACTTTTGCTGCGGAAAATTTTCTGGTGTTGGAGGGGATGCTGCATTGCATTAAACCAGTTGCCGACAAGAAAATTGAAGTCGCTGATGATGCAAAAACCAAGGCCAAATTGATTATGACGATTGACTCGGCACTTTACGTGCATATAAAGAATGTGACTACGTCGCAAGAACTTTGGGATAAGCTGAGGGCTTTATTTGATGATGCAGGATTTACAAGAAGAATAAGTCTTCTACGCAATTTGATATCAATACGCCTAGAAAACAGCAACTCCATGACTTCATACGTCACTCAATTGGTCGAAATGGGTCAGAAATTGAGTGGGACCGGATTCAACATTAGTGATGAATGGATCGGATGTTTATTGTTAGCAGGATTAACAGATAAATACTCTCCTATGATAATGGCGATCGAACATTCCGGCATAGCCATAACGCCGGACGCCATTAAAACAAAATTGTTAGACATGGAATCGAATGTCGGCGAAAATCGTGAAGTTTCGGGCGCGTTCGCTAGTACGCAGAAGTGGCAACATCGAAATAAAAATATTCAGTCTATGGCCAGCGGAAGCAGTGCGATAAAAAAAGATGACGTATCCAAAGCTCATGTCAAGTGCTATAAATGTAAACAATTCGGTCATTATAAAAATCAGTGCACTTACAGCGAAAATAATGATAAAACTACGCGAAAACAAACACATGCGTTTAGTGCTGTTTTCTTAAGTGGAAATTTCAACCGAAATGAGTTTTATATCGACAGCGGTGCGTCTGTTCATCTGATATGTAACGAGAAATGGATTGAAAACGCATCATATCATTCAGAGAAGGAGATTATTGTTGCAAACAACCAGAAATTGAAAGTGTTGTGCTCAGGAGATTGTAAAATAGTTACAAAAACTGCCGCGTCAGAATTTGAAGTTAACATTAAAGGAGCTTGTTGTGTCCCGGAGTTGACAACGAACTTGCTGTCAGTAAGTGAACTTATAAGAAATGGCAACAAAGTTATGTTCACATCCACTGGATGCTCTATTGTCAACAAACGCGACGTGGTTGTCGCAGAGGCCACGTTGGACAATGGTGTTTACAAGCTAAAAGTGACAGAAATGGCTGAAAGCGTGCTGGCGGCTGCAGCAGTGGTGTCCAAGGACACATGGCACCGCAGGCTGGGACATTTGAACAACAATTACCTCAATAAGATGCCAAGTGCAGTAGATGGCTTGCAACTGCAGGAAAAAGTACAACAGATCAGTAAGGCATCATGTACAGTTTGCTGTGAAGGTCCCTATCACACCGTTTTTCCCGTGGGTATCATAACTGTCATAAGAGTCGACAGTGGGATTAGGGATGGCGTGTTTTGGACAATGGGCTAGCACACATGTCATTATATTATCACATTGTCTCCATCTTTAAACCTACAATTTGGATGTAGATCTAGGTGTGGCTAGAGAATCAAGATGAGGCACTGAACATTCATTTTCACGTAGGCTCTTTGCCTACCCCTTTTTGAAATGCAAGCGTGATTTTATGTATGTATGTCCAACTTCTAATATTAATCTAAACTCGTTAATGCATCCCATAGGCTTAGGCTTGTTTATCAAACGCTCAACGTGCGTAAACACTTGCTTGTTTAAACTACACTACTCCAAATGTTGACGCACGATCAACTTTCCTTCATTTCGAGACTCAAGATCCAAGATGGAGAGAAGTTGTTTCGAGCATTGACCTGCCAAATAGAGGGACGCGCGTTTGAAACTCAAAAATCTTTTAAAATTGTAAAGGCTTTTTGCCATGAACAATTGCACCAAACCGTCTCTCTCTAATCTTAAGAGTGTGCAAACATTTCGTTACAAGTCGACAAAGTCGCGATCGCCGGCGAGCGGCCACGATTCAACACACACTACGATGTTTACCTGTGTGCGTGCGGTTCGGTAGAGATGGGTAGTGGGGTAGTGGGTAAATACCAGGTATTATAAAGTACTGATAATATAATCTACCCGTATTTACCCGTTTCTTCCCAAAAAGGTGGGTATAAACACTTTGTGAAGCGTTTTTTGCAAAAAAGTTATATAGGAATGTGTCAAACGTTGTTCTCATTGAAATTATGAATCCATATTAATATTGTAAATGCGAAAGTGTGTCTGTCTGTCTGTCTGTTTGTCTTTTACCTCTTCACGCCTAAACCGCTGAACCGATTTAAATGAAATTTGGTATAGACATAGTTTGAGTCCCAAGAAAGGACAAAAGCTAGTTTTTATCCTGGAAATCAACCCCTAAGGGGATGAACTGGGGGGTGGAAATTTGTATGGAGCTACTGAAACCGCTGCACCGATTTGGATGAAATTTGGAATATAAATAGTTTGAGTCCTGGGAAAGGACAAATGATAGGTGTTATACCGAAAGTCATCCCCGAAGGGAGTGAAAATTTGGATGTAACCCATTTTGATGAAATTTGGTTTAGAGATAGTTTAAGTCCTGGGAAAAGACAAAGGATAGTTTTTATATCGGAAATCATCCCCTAAGGGGGTTAAATGAGAGATGAAAATTTGGATGGAAACCATTTGAATGAAATTTGATATAGAGATAGTTTGAGTACTGGGAAAGGACATACAATAGTTTTAATTCCGGAAATCATCCCCTAAGGGGATGAAAATTTGGAACCTGTTTAGATGAAATTTAGTATAGAGATAGTTTGAGTCTCGGAGAATAACAATGGATAGTTTTTAGACCGAAAATCATCCCCTAAGGGGATGAAATAGGGGGTGAAAATTTGGATAAAACCTATTTAGATGACATTTGATATAGAGACAGTAGGAGTCCTAGAGAAGGACAACGCATAGTTTTTTCCCGAAAAACATCTCCTGAGGGGGTGTAATGAGGGGTGAATATTTGGATGGCACCCATTTAGATGAAATTTGGTATGGAGATAGTTTGAGTCTTGGTCAAAATTTTAAGGTCAACATTTTGAGTTCATGTGGTGAAATGGAAAGGAAATGTAGTACTGAATTGAAGTCGGTTTAAACTTTGTTTGAAAGTAAATTATAGGGGATTAATTTCAGAAATCACCGTAGTAAGTAAGTTGTCATAACAAAGATTCAAGTCTATAACTTTCCAAATGAACGATTTCCATACAACGGTTCAGCCCCTATTTCACCCCCTTAAGGGTTGAATTTCGAAAAATCCTTTTTTAGTACACGTCCACGTACTGTACAGAATATATGTTCCAAATTTCATGCTTATATCTTTAGCGGCTTAGGCTGTGCGCTGTCTGTCAATCGGTCAGTTACTCAAGAGTTTTATATATATGTATATGTCGTTTTTTTTTAATAGGCATACTTCTCATACAAACAGTTTAGAAGGACTTACCTACAAATACCTGGTTTGTTACAACGGCTCTATATTTACTATTTTATAGATAATGAGAGCTAACAACGATACTTTTTGAACTCGTAGTCCATACGACGGACGTTGTTAATTTTGAGTAATCAGTTTGAACATTACTTTCGAGTGCTGAGTTGCTGACAGAGGCCCCAGGGGTATGATTTTTACAAAAAGTTACCGTTAAGATATACAATTTTACGCTTAAAGCTTCTGACTACGAGTATTGCTGCGTCTTATTATCAAAGTTTTAATGAGCCGTTGGAGATGCTTAAAGTATGTAACGTTATACTAAGTCGGGGATAATGGTAAACATTCAGACAGGAAACCAAGAAACCATAGGGTTCCGTTTGTTATTCTTTCGATATACCTAGTTTACATCTGCCTACTTACTTCGTTTTTTTTGTGCGATTACTAGAAAGAATATTTCAAAAGTGATAATAATGGATAATGATTTCTTTAAGTTATTCTCTTTTTTATTTTTTATGTCGATGCTGTCTTATGTATGCTGTGTTCACCTATAATTGGTGGTGCAATGAAATTTAAACCAATGTTTTTTTTTGTATTAAGTGCTTGTGTTTGTTGTTGCTGCTGTTGGTGATCCTTAATAATTAATTAATTAATGACTTGGCAAGATATTTTCACATTTCCCTCTGACTACCATGATTTATAAACTAAGAAATATAAGCTAATTTGACAGTTTCAGCTCAAAAAAAGCGGTCTCGCACATGAAGGGTTCCGTTAAATAAATAGCTTTTTACGATTTATGACGTATTAAAAATAAACTACTTACTAGATCTCGTTTAAACCAATTTTCGTTGAAAGTTAGCATGGTAATGTACATCATATATTTTTTTTAGATTTATCATTCTCTTATTTTAGAAGTTATAGGGGGGGGGGGACACATTTTACCACTTTGGAAGTGTCTCTCGCGCAAACTATTCAGTTTAGAAAAAAATTATGTTAGAAACCTCAATATAATTTTTGAAGACCTATCTATAGATACCCAACACGTATGGGTTTGATGAAAAAAAATTTTTTTGAGATTCAGTTCTTAGTATGGGGAACCCCAAAATTTATTTTTATTTTTATATTTTTGTGTGAAAATCTTAATGCGGTTTACAGAATACATCTACTTACCAAATTTCAACAGTATAGCTCTTATAGTTTCGGAAAAAAGTGGCTGTGACATACGGACGGACTGACAGTCAGATAGACGGACAGACATGACGAATCTATAAGGGTTCCGTTTTTTTCCATTTGGCTACGGAACCCTAAAAATGAATAAGATAAGATAAGATAATTTATTCCAATATAATATACAATATAAATTTGCCTTAAATCAAACTTATACGCATTTACATTTATGATCGTCAAGACTAACAGAGTTCATATTATCTCCACTTATAATAAATCTCTAAATTAAAAAAAGAATCGGCCAGTTTGAAACTAAGCTTTGTGTGGTACGAATGTTCTCAGCATCCCATGAACGGAAAAATATGAAACATTTTATATAGGTACATTATTATTCTAGCTGCAACTTAGGATAGTTTTTATCCGACTGCGACAATTAATTAATTTTCCGAAATATACGACTTCATTTAATTTTTCATTTATTTTTATTGAAATCAAACGTTGCTCCAACTGTCAGCTATAAGAAACGTCAAATTTTCGTCAAAATGGCGGAATTGCTTTGCCTTTCACTTATTAATAAATTAATAATTTAAATCCAGTCTACGATAGACCTTTACGATACACATGCCAAAAGTTAAACCATAAAAAAATATTCGATTGTGATATGAGAACTTATACGCGCAAATGTCGCATTATGGCGTAATTTCAAAAAATGTATTAGCAAATTTGAACAATATAATTAACACGAATTTGGTTTTTTTGAATGGCAATGGCACGCGCTCTTTGCGCATTCTGCCAATGTGCCTGCGGCGCTACCACGAAAACCGAAACTCGAAGTTCGTATAACTGCATCCCTGTCACTCGAGTAATGTTAGTGCGATAGAGATAGAGATACCCGAATATTTTCGAATTCCGAAGTTCGTGGTTATAGCTCAGGAATCGAAACTACACCCCGTAAGCCGCGTCCGCTGCGTCATGCTTTCTAGGTTTTTAAACGTCAAACATGTTTTGCCAATCAAAACAAAACCCTATTTGTTAGCCGAACCTGACGGAAAACATGTTAGATGTTTAAAAACATGGAAAACATTGGTGCAGCGGACCCGGCTGTAGGTAGACACTAAATAAAATAATCATAATGTATTTTCTCGAAAAAAGGATAATAGAGAAAAAATCAACGCAAGAGGTTATATGTATAGGTAATCACTAAGTTCCAAAGTTTTATGTTCTGTCCCTTTTCCACAAAACGTACCTTCATATGAAACGATTGTTTTTTACTATGACGCTCGAGGATATTGACGTCACAGTCCCCGATCGTTTTCTCACTCTAACAAGCGACATTAAAACGGTTTTGAGATATTTGAATGGGATTTTCGTCATCTTCTATCCATCTATACCTACATATAAATGCCCTTACCACGCCCTTACTGACTCACCCACTCACTCATCAACGCACAGCCGAAACTACTGAGGCTAGAGAGTTGAAATTTACATTAGAACTACCTTTTAGAACGTAGGCAACGGATAAGAAGGGATCTTTGGAAATTCTACCCCTAAAGGGGTCAAATAGGGGTGCAAAGTTTGTATGGGGGAAACTTTTTTTTTTGTGCTAGAGACTTAAAATTTTGTATAAATATTACTTATTAGAATACAAATAAAATACTTTAAACGTAAAGGAAAATTCTGCCCCTAAGGGGGTAAACAAGGGGTGCAAATTTTGTATGGGGGAAACTTTATTATTTTAGCAAGAGACTCAATATGTTGTAGAAAGCTTGCTTATTAGAATACAAATAAAGTACTGTCAGCGTTTTGGAAAATTCAGCCTCTTAGGGGGTTAAAAAGGGTTGCAAAGTTTGTATGAGCGAAACTTCTTTTTGAGATAAGCTTAAAAGTTTGTAGAAAGATTACTTATTACAATACAAATAAAAAAAACAGCGTTTTGGAAAATTCCACCCCTAATGGTATGAAAAAGGGGTACAATGTTGGTAAAGGGGATTTTTTTGAGCTAGAATCTCAAACCTTTTCAAAAAGATTACATAATAAAATAAAATAAAATACTTTCAGCGTTTTAGAAAATGCAACGTTTGTAAATATATTTTTATAGCAAGCGACAAACCTTTGTTGAAAGATTACTTATTACAATACAAATAAAGAACTTTCAGCGTTTTGGAAAATTTCACCCCTAAGGGTGATTAAAACAGGTGAAAACTTGTATGGAGGAAACTTTTTTTTTTGAGCTAGAGACTTGAAATGGTGTAGAAATATTATTTATTAGAATACAAATATATAAAAAAATTACTTTCAGTGGTTTGAAAATTTCTACCCGCTAAGAGGGGGATAAAGAGGTGCAATGTTTGTAAAGGAAAACTTTTTTTTAGGTAGAAACTTAAAACTCTGTAGAAAGATTAAGTACCTACTTATTAAAATACAAAAAAATACCTACTGTCAGAGTTTTGGAAAATTTCACCCCTTAAGGGGTTAAAAAAGGGTGCAAGGTTCGTATACGAAACACTTTTTTTTAGCTAGAGACTAGATAGTAGAAAAATTACTTACCTATTACAATAAAAAATACCGAGTGTTTTATTTTTAATTTTTCCCTGAAAAGCGTTCAATCAAAGTTTGTATGGAGAGCAAGAAAATTTTAAAGTATGATATTTATAACTTCGATCTTAGCCTGTTTAGACTGCAAAACTTATTTTAGAATTTTTTGAAATATATCCCCTAAAGGGGATTATAAGGGTGTTCAAAGTTTGTATGGAGAGCAAGAAAATTTTAAAGTATGATATTTGTAACTTCGATCTTAGCCTGTTTAGACTGCAAAACTTATCTTAGAATTTTTTTTAAATATATCACCTAAAGGGGATTATAAGGGTGTTCAAAGTTTGTATGGAGAGCAAGATATTTTTAAAGTACCTAAGAGATTTGTAACTTCGGTTTTAGACTGTTTGCTAAAATACTACAAAACTTTTTTCAGCTTTTTTTTAATTCATCGCCTAAGAAGGTTAAAAGGGGGTTCGAACTTTGTATAGAGAGCAAGACATTTTTAAAGTAAGAAATTTGTAACTACGGTTTCAGACTGTTTACTATGAGGGTTCAGAGAGGGTTCTTAGTTTGTATAGAGAGCAAGAGATTTTAAAGGTAAGAGATTTGTAACTTCGGTTTTAGATTGTTTTCTAAAAGACTAGGTAGAAAATTATTTTTTTATTCATTCCTTCAACAAACATTTAGACGATAATATGTTATACGCGGACGAAGTCGCGGGCAACAGCTAGTAATAAATAACTATATTAACTATTGTAAACCTATATATCTATTAACTTCAATTTCTTATTTATATCAGATAAATTATAGTAGAAATGAGGCTAACCGCAGCAGACCCAAGGTAACCGATATAGCCCTCCGAATTGCTAAACTTAAGTGGCAGTGGGCGGGGCACATTGCACGTAGAACCGATGGCCGTTGGGGCGGAAAGGTTCTCGAGTGGCGACCACGTACCGGAAGGCGAGGCGTGGGTAGGCCCCCCACAAGGTGGACTGATGACCTGGTAAAGGTCGCGGGAGTCCGCTGGATGCGGGTGGCGCAGGACCGGTCATTTTGGCACTCCCTGGGGGAGGCCTATGTTCAGCAGTGGACGTCTTTCGGTTGATATGATGATGATGATGATGAATTATAGTACCAGAATTGAATCAGAATTAACATTTTTCATTTATAGCAATGTCAAACTTAGAATAATCATTAGAGAGGTATTCTTTAATGCTGTAATGTGTGCGATCCAATAGTAGTGCTTTCAGGCGTAACCGAAAAGTGCTGTCACTCTTTATGTTCTTAACGTTATATGGTAAGTTATTAGAATAGGTAAGTACTCGTACTTGCGTAATAATATATATATTTTGCTCATAATAGTACATTACTTACCTAGGGCGGTTAAACAAAGAATGTCTCAGATCGCAGGTATTTGACGCCCGATCCGAAGGCAAGGGCGATAAATATGCGCTCTGAGGCTTTCTTTATTACCGCCCGTGGTGAGTACAAAATTTTACGTCTCTATCTGGCCAGGAAGTGGGGTTTTCCGCACGCATAGCGTGCGGTAATTCCTACTTTATGGCCAGGTATGACGTAAAAAATATTAGTGTACAATATATCTGAATATTTCATTATTTTATAGCATTTTATACCACGTCACGTCGTCGACGGCAAGCAAGCTTACAGCCTGCTAGATGGTAAACGGTTACCAAAACCTATGAACGCTTGCAACTTTAGAGGAACATGCACGCATTTTTTTTCAGTGATCCCATTTCCGCCTTAAGTTTGAGTTATTAATTAGTAACATACGATAAAAGAGCCACGAAACGTGTTAATAAGTTCCCAAAATGAGCAGGAAGGGGCGAGTAAAGCGGAGTAGACTCGCACTGAATTCTAATCAGGAAAGCAACCCTCATTTCGGGCTTCTTAACAACCACAAGTCGGTAGGTATAGGTACCTATCTGTGGCACTTCGCTGACGCTATCTTCTTTGAACGTGCTAATGACGACCGCTTTAGCCTAGTTGGTAGTGACCCTGCCTACGAAGCAAGAGGTCCTGGGTTCGAATCCCGGTAAGGGCATTTATTTGTGTGATGAGCACGAATATTTGTTTCTGAGTCATGGATGTTTTCTATGTATTTAAGTATTTATTTTCTCTATATAAGTATCTATATCGTCGTCTAGTACCCATAGTACAAGCGTTGGTTAGTTTGGGACTAGGTTGATTTGTGTAAGATTGTCCGCAAATATTTATTTATTTATTTATTTAATGGTGAGAGTGAAACAGAAGTCTTATACTTCTTCTTATGACGGGTTATCGTAGTCTGAAATTGACAGACATCTCCGTTTCTATCAGACGATTTATAATTTCGTTTGACTGGCTATAAACAAGAAGAAAACAAAATCTGAAAGTGAGTCGGAATCTACATTCCGCCCGCTGGCCGCGACATGTTTTATAACGAGGTTGGCGAACCGCAGAATTTCCTCTTAGCACCAAGTTATTGCTTTATTTTTCAATTTACAGCAACACAATGCCATGGAATTAGTTAACACCAAAACAATACCAGGTTACTGGCCCAATTTAGGTAAAGTCCAAATTTAGCAATCCCATTAAAAAGTTTAAGCAACAGTGCCCATGTTTTGCTCGTAAAGATACAATTTACGTATTCAAATAAAATTCTTATTTGCTGAATTTGACGGTGGAAATTGAAATTGTTAGGTACATTTTTGAAACATCTCAGGTGTTGTTGTTTGCGTAGGTTTTATATGGGAATTATTAATATGTAGGTGTTCCATTTTATTGCCAAATCTTTTCGGTTTTTAAAAACGTAATTTATGTTATCAACATGCAAACCATACACTCAGTCATGTCACTCGCCATCCCATTCATACACACACTATTTTGTATATTTGTCTCGCACTGGGGTGGGAAAGTTTACGATCGGAGATATTCGGCCATCTCCGGGCTTGCGTCGGCGCAACCGACAGGAACAGAACACTGTGACAACTCGTGAACGAAACTTGACTACTGTCAAATGTGAAGCGACCGGCCGGTTAATTTATGAAGAAAAATGTGAACTAATTGGGGTGAGTTTAGCCATATTTATATATATTTCATCATCACACGGCTTGTAGGTACTCTGGTGAACTTTTCGATGCAAGGCTGGGAGAACTTTGAATATATATAACTAGAACCAGTGCAACGACCACATCGAATCCCATCTCTTTACACCGGCAAAGAGAAGATTTGAAACCATTTTTGGTCCATCGATCGGGATTCATTGTTTCTCCCAGTTTTGTTATCCTAAAGTCACCGAACATAAAACTACTTCGGTGGATTGTTGGGACGTAGGCAATTCGAGCGGTCGAATCGCAAACGTAACCTACAACTAAAATTTCGAATTTTACTTAAAACTATTTACACTACACATCATTTAGCGGTAAAATATGTGTTTTTAGTGTTCGCAACAACCTATTTGATATATATTGACTCCCTCCCATATGTAATTACAATTCACTTTTTACAAATCACATTACACGCACGGTAGGGTACACACAACAAAAGTTTGCATAAAATCAAAGTGTTTTGTATAGTGATTGAAGTTATTAGTTTTGGCAATTTAATTAGTGCAATCTTGGGTGTGTTTTGTTATTGCGTTGTTTAAGAAATTGGTCGGATTTCTCAGTTTAATTTTAGAGTGGTTCGATATTTAACACGAGGCGGAAAGTGTTACTTAAATTCGCCGTTTGTATTTGGAGACAGCGTAGCCTCGCGGTATAAGGCGCGCTTACAGATCACGAGTTTGTCGGATCGATCCCCAGTGCGGGCGATCTTTTTGTATTTTTATTTTTGGGTATTCCGGTTTTTATGCGATTCTTTGTATTATTTAGCGGGAAATAATACTTAGTTTTCACAAAATACTATTTTTAAGCGGGTTTGAAAACAGAAACTTTACGTTTTCATTATTTGTCGTGCCTGTTGGGGGTTTTGTTTTGTTTATTTGATATTGTTCATCAATTTATCGATAAATATGGCAACCAAAAGGGAATTGATGTTTCAAATGAAGTATGACACGGCAAAAAGAAATATAGATTTTTTGTATGATCTCGCCCAAATAACTGATATATCTTCGGAACAGAAAAAAGAGTTTGTAGTACGGTACATGGATTTAGAAAAATATTATGAAGAATTGGTTACTTTACATTACGAGATTCAGTTTAAGGCGGAAGACAGGGAATTGGACGAGCATAAACAGTCATACGACTCATACAATAATAAATATTACTTTATTAAGATGAAACATTTTGAGTTGTTCAACAGTTCTCCAAAGTTGGAAAACGTCGATGCAAATAAACAACAAGCCGGGAGTCGAGCTGTACTCCCGCGCTTGCAAATACCTACTTTCTCGGGAAAGATCGAAGAATACCTATCGTTTATGGAGTTGTTTCAGTCGCTCGTAGGTAGTGACTCGACGTTGTCCAACACGGAGAAAATGTATTATTTGACGGGTTCATTAGTGGGGGAACCTAAGTCACTAATACAACACTTATCAATAGTCGGGGATAATTATTCTATTGCAATCGATTTGCTGAATTCGCGCTATAATAATAAAAGATTGTTAGCGGACAGGTTGTTACGTAACCTATTGAGTGTTGCTAATGTAGGGAGTAAAAATTTAAGCGGATTAAAATTATTTTTAAATACTTTGTCGGAAAGTACTAAGGCCTTGGAAAAAATGAATTTTCCTGTTGACTCGTGGTCATATTTGCTATTTTATATTAACTTTCAAAAATTGGACAGCAACATGAGAAAACATTTTGAGGACAAGGTGGCCGATAAGGACTTACCGACATTTGCGGATCTAATTAAGTTTTTGGAAACCGAGATACGGATCTTGGAGTCCAGTGCGGAACCCTTGTCCATTGCGCCCGAGAAGCGCGGTGGCGGACCGAGCCATGCGGTGAAGGCTCATGCGGTTTTTAACAATGCGGGATTTTCATGTAGGTTATGCGGTAAGGGCGGGCATTTTATCGCCAAATGCGATAAATTTTTAGCGATGACGCCTGGGGCACGGAAGCGTCACGTGGTTGCACATAATTTGTGTTTTAGGTGTCTGAACGGGCACAATATTGATCGGTGTAACTATAACGGTAATTGTTACAAATGTAATTCGCCCAAGCACCATTCATTGTTGCATTTTGACCTACCGGCGACGGCGTCGGATCGTCAACAGCGGCCTGCGACAAGCAATGGTTCTATGGCTAGGACAGCTCCTGACTCGGCCCCAGCGAGCGTTCCTTCTACAAGTGCTGCCTCGGCCAGTAGTCCTCCAGTGAATGCGGTGCCTGGAACTACGGGCCTGATGGCTTCACATGTTAACAACGATCACGGCGGTTATCAACGTACGGTGTTACTTGCCACGGCGGCGGTACGAGTTCTGGACAGTAGCGGTACTTACCAGGAAGCGCGCGCGCTGCTCGATGGGGGTAGCCAGGGTACCTTTATATCGGAAACTTGTGCGAGTAGATTAGGGTTGAAACGGTTTAACTCGAACATGGCGACAGTCACGGGACTTAGCGGCACTCCTGTGAGCGGTTGCAGGGGCGGCGTGAATTTATGTATGATGCCTAAATATGCGGACCGACCTACTCTCATGACTGCGGCTACGGTATTGAATAAAATTACTCATAACTTACCAAGTTTTTCTCTGCCCGCCCACATAGCGGACAGTTTTCGAGGACTGTGTCTTGCGGATGACCAGTTTTTCGTCAGTCGGGAGATAGATATTTTAATTGGTGCGGATCTACTCGGTGATATTTTACTCGGCGGAGATTTTATAAAAATAAATGATCACTTACCTCGCGCGATGAACACGGTGTTCGGACACGTGTTGACGGGCCCGGTAACCTTTACGTCAGTTCACCCTGGCCCTCAGGCTGCAAACATTTCGCAGACGTTTTTCTGTAATGCGGCTACCGACCAGATCTTGGAGAGATTCTGGGAGGTGGAAGACATTCCGGACAAGGTGATAGACCCTAAAGATCTGGAATGTGAAACGGGTTTTGCTAATACTCATCAGCGAGATGAGACCGGGAGATACATTGCTCATCTACCGTTTTTATCGGACAAGCTTCCTTCCCTCGGGAATTCGGTCCCATTGGCCACGAAGCGGTTCCTGGCAATGGAAAAGCGGCTTCAGATTAATGAAGAGTTTCGGGCTAAGTACGTCAATTTTATGCGGGAATACTTAGAAACTGGTCACATGTCTCCTTGTAACGGGTCAATCGATGATAATGCCGCTGGTGCAGGTTACACAATTCCGCACCACGGAATTTTTAAAGCGGATTCAGACAAGATTAGGGTTGTGTTCGACGCTAGCTGCCCAAGTAGCAGCGGAGTCGCTTTAAATGATTGCTTACATGCAGGACCCAAGTTACAGCGAGATATTGCCGAGATCATTTGCAGATTTAGACTACACGAGTTTGTCTTTACCACAGACATCAGAATGATGTTTCGTCAGATATTGATTGCGGAAGATGATCGACCATATCAGCGGATCTTGTGGAGAGAGTCCCCAGAGTTGCCGCTACTTTTTTATAATCTTAATACTGTGACTTACGGAATGAAGTCCAGTCCCTACCTTGCGATTCGGACGCTGAGGCAGTTGGCAGATGACGAGGAGGTGCGCTATCCTGCGGCTGCGCACCTCCTTCGTTCATCGGTATACATGGATGATATTTTTGGAGGTGCGGATACTCTAGAAGGTGCTAAAGAGCTCAAACAAGAGCTGACGTACTTGCTCTGCTCTGGCGGCTTCGAGTTGAGCAAGTGGACGGCTAACGATAAGCAGCTTCTGGCGGATGTACCAGCGGAACATTTAGACAAACCTCGAATTTTCGACAACGCCGACGGATCTGGCTTTTTTAAAATATTGGGCATCCAGTGGGACCCAAACTCGGATAGCTTTTCGTATCATACAAAGTTGGATGACAAAGAGACGACTACGAAGCGATCCATTTTGTCGACTTTAGCCAGAACATTTGACCCATTGGGGTGGATCACACCGGTGATTTATCAAGGAAAGATCCTCATGCAGCGGTTATGGCTGTTAAACTTGTCTTGGGACGAGCAGCCTCCAGCTAATGTCATTGCGGAATGGCAGGGTATACTAGCGGAGTTGCCTTTAATCAGCCATTTACGATTAAAACGCCTTGCCTTGTGCAACGGAAGGACCTGTTCCCTTCATGGCTTTGCGGATGCGTCTGAGCTTGGTTATGGCGCCGCGGTCTATCTACGAACAGTAGATCACAATGGGCAGGCCCACGTACATCTAATGATGGCCAAATCACGCGTTGCGGCGGTTAAATCAAAGTTAACCATTCCCAAACTCGAGTTAAGCGCATCGTCTTTGCTTGTGCGGTTAATGAAGTATGTTGTAGAGGCTATTAAAAATGAAGTGGTTATCGAGGAGATTATTTGCTGGTCGGATAGCACCATCGTCCTCTCTTGGTTGCGGATATCCCCCCATTTATTGCAAATCTTTGAAGGTAACAGGGTGTCACAAATTGTTAATTGCGGATTAGAAATAACTTGGCGCCACATACCTTCCGAGATGAACCCTGCAGACGTCGCGAGTCGCGGTTGTCGCGCGTCGGATTTACTCGGGCATACCTTGTGGTGGGGGCCATACTGGCTGAAAGGTAATGCGGACACCTGGCCTATAAACATTATGGATAAAGAAAAGGAAATGGACTTACCAGGTTTGCGGAAAATACCGGTTAAGGTTCACACATCGACGATCGATGCAGCGGAGTCGATATTTACGCGGTTTAGTTCATTAAGCATGCTACTTGCGGTTGTAGCATACTGTCTTCGGTTTATGACCAATGCTAAAGGTTCGTCAAATAAACTCACGGGAGTGCTGACGGTTCCTGAAAGAAAATTTGCCTTGGATCGTCTGATCAAACTTGCGCAAGAAGCGGAACTTGCCGATGATCTAGATAATCTAAAGCGGGACAAACGATGTTCTACAAGACTGCGAAGGTTGATGCCTTTTATCGGTGAAGATGGGCTATTGCGGGTCGGAGGTCGACTGCAAAATTCCAATTTGCCATTCAGCGGAAAACATCCTGTGGTACTACCAAAGCGTCATCCACTTACTGCTTTGATTGTAGATCACTTTCATATCATATATTGTCACGTGGGAGTTTCTACTCTCCTGGGTATTTTGCAACGGCAATATTGGATTATATCGGCAACACAAGTAGTACGTACGCGGATTTTTAAATGCATCAAATGTTTTAAGACTAAGGCTAAGCCAACTGAACCCTTGATGGCTGCCCTACCTGATGATAGGGTTAATGCTATTGGTGTTTTTCACACCGTGCAAACGGATTTTGCCGGTCCGTTTTTAATCAAACATTCGCGTCTGCGGAACGCCAAAATCATAAAGGCATATCTTTGCGTCTTCATTTGTTCGTCTACTAAGTGCGTTCATTTGGAATGTGTTACTGATCTTTCTACAGACGGTTTTCTTGCGGCTTTGACTCGATTTACATCTCGGCGCGGTCTTCCGAGTGTTATCAGATCGGACTGCGGTACAAACTACGTCGGGTCAAATAGACACTTGAACGAAGTTCAGAAATACTTAGCTTCGCGGGAAGTTCAACAGGGGCTCGTTAACAAGGCTGCTCAGCAAAATGTTACATGGTGTTTTAACCCTCCAGCGGCGCCTCACTTCGGCGGTTTATTTGAGGCCACGGTTAAGGCAGCAAAAACATTACTGCGGCGGGTCATAGGAGAACAGGTCTTGACTTTCGACGAGCTAGTTACGGTATTTACTCGAATCGAAGCGGTTTTAAATTGTCGGCCGTTATGTCCTTTGACTCAGGATCCTCAAAACTTTGAGGTCCTTACGCCGGCACATTTTCTTATTGGGAGACCGTTACTCTCAGTACCGGAATACAACTTTGAGGATATACCTGACTCACGGTTAAGTAGGTTTAACCTCATTCAGGCTATTTCCCAACGTTTTTGGAGAAAATGGAGCGACCAGTACCTCCATTCTCTTCAAATGCGACATAAGTGGACTTCACTGACGGATCCGCCTCGGACAGGTGATCTCGTCCTAATTAAAGAAGAGAATTTACCCCCCCTCAAGTGGAGATTGGGCAGAATTGCGGAATTGCTGCCCGGTAGAGATGGTGTAGTGCGAGTTGTAAAGCTCAAAACTTCAACAGGCACGTTGACGCGCCCTGTTGTAAAGATTTGCAGGCTTCCCCTGGATTAAATATCGAATTGCTTTAGTTATTAAGTCTTGTTTTAGATTTTAGTTTTCACTATTTATTTGTGTTTTTGTTGATAAAGGCTTTAGCCTTTCTCGGGCGGGGGAATGTTCCATTTTATTGCCAAATCTTTTCGGTTTTTAAAAACGTAATTTATGTTATCAACATGCAAACCATACACTCAGTCATGTCACTCGCCATCCCATTCATACACACACTATTTTGTATATTTGTCTCGCACTGGGGTGGGAAAGTTTACGATCGGAGATATTCGGCCATCTCCGGGCTTGCGTCGGCGCAACCGACAGGAACAGAACACTGTGACAACTCGTGAACGAAACTTGACTACTGTCAAATGTGAAGCGACCGGCCGGTTAATTTATGAAGAAAAATGTGAACTAATTGGGGTGAGTTTAGCCATATTTATATATATTTCATCATCACACGGCTTGTAGGTACTCTGGTGAACTTTTCGATGCAAGGCTGGGAGAACTTTGAATATATATAACTAGAACCAGTGCAACGACCACATCGAATCCCATCTCTTTACACCGGCAAAGAGAAGATTTGAAACCAGTAGGCGTCGGGTAAACATCTACCTATTCCGTCTCATCTGCTAAAGAAAAACAAGTTATAAAGAGCTTTGTGGCAATTGTAGGTACTCCGATAGAATAGAAAATGTCCTCTATTTTTGAGTATTGGGCAACTACAATATATTACTGCTTTTGTATATGAGCTTTATTAAATTCTAAATCCTTTATCACAGATTTTTCGTAAGAGGATTTACGCCAATGATATAGCTACCCTAGGTAATAAAGTCCGAGTTCCTAACTGATCCGATTAAAACGTTTCCTTTCAATTTAAAAATGAATGCAAATACATGCCATTACAAAGTTACTTTTGCAGTTCCTTCCTGCAAAACTATACAAACGTTATTTGCGGTTGGTAAAATAACATTCCCATACAAAGTCTACAAAAAGAAATGAGATCCCATAAAAAACATTCCATGTAAAAAATAGGCGAAGTCTCGAAACTCTTTCACAGTAAAAAGTGGTGAGATTTTTTGTAGAGCCAAGTCAGGCATTCTTATTAACCTTTATTTGCTTGCTAAATAAAATTTTGTGACTTGGCAATCACACTTACATAGTTTTAGGTACCTATGCAAAAATTAGTAAATGCAGAATTTTATTTAGCAAGCAAATAAAGATTAATAAGAATGCCTGACTTGGTTCTACGAAATATCTCACCACTTTTTACTGTGAAAGAGTTTCGAGACTTTGCCTATTTTTTACATGGAATGTTTTTATGGGATTTATTTTACGGAACCCTTCATGGGCGAGTCCGACTCGCACTTGGCCACTTTTTTTTATTTAGGTAACTTATTTGTTTATTTAGGTAAACAAACAGCCACTACAAGGGAGTCTTAAATTATTAGCCTTATAAATAAATACAATATGTGTGGCCAACACCGTTCACCACTTATTACTTACACATTACATAACACATTAAAATCATTTCTGAATTACTGAATGAAAATAAGTGAAGTTTTTTGATCTTTTCATGATTATTTATTTTCTATCATCAAATGTAAGCTGATTGAATATTAAAATGTTAAAAATATAAATAAATAAAATTAAACTAGAAATTACATTTTCAAATATTTATTCGTGTACTTAGTATCTTTAACAAATGAGTCCAATTAGTCATTATTACTATTAAAAATGTAATTTAGTAAGATTCAGCACCTACCATCTTGGAGCCATCTGGTCTTGCCCGAGATGATGGCAAAAGGCCCGACGGTATGACCCTCGTGCCATGGAAGATGGGACGGCCTTTAGTATGGGACGCGACATGTGCCGACACCCTAGCGCTCTCCCATCTCCGTGGCACCTCCGTGAAGGCTGGCGCTGCAGCCAACTCGGCCGAGCTCCTCAAACGGCGCAAGTATGCAAACATTAATAGTGGTTGCATATTTGAGCCGTTTGGGGTTGAGACCTTAGGACCCTGGGGGGAAAGTGCCCACAGGGTCTTTAAAGAGTGCTCGAAGCGATTCGCCGAAATAACGGGTAACCGGAGGGCTGGCTCATGCCTCGCACAGAGGATAAGCTTAGCATTGCCATCCAACGTGGCAATGCTGCCAGCCTTCTGGGCACGTTGCCCAGCGACGGCGAACTGGGGCAAATATTTTATTTGTAAGTTATTTTATTTTATAAGCAGTTTAGTTTTAGAAAGGTATAGTTAAAATTACATTATATACTAAAATGTTTGTATTTAAAACTTAATTAAATTATGTAAGATTCAATTTTTTTATCATTTCATTTTATCAAAAAAAACTTAGTAAATAGGTATAACATAACACCTGAACGTATGACAATTATATAGCTCTCATTCTAATTCTTCGAAAAAAGTTGGGTCTCGTGACGTGAACTTTCCACGCTAGCGGATAAAATGGAGTTTTGGGCGCAGATTTTGAGCGATAAAGTAAGCCCCCCGAGCTGGTGAGGTGAAAATTTTCTACTAGGTGTAAAGACAAGTGTAAACAACATTGAACCAGGAGCCTCTGGCTACTAAGCCAATGTCCCAACCACTCGATCGCCCTCGGAGGCCTATTTTTTTATTTGAAGTATACCCTCATATAAAGTTCCCGACATAATTTTCGGGTATATCAAAAGCGTGTTTTATTATTACTAGTAGTAGCATAGTCCCATGTCATTAAATTTTGGGAACAGGATCTATCTACCGTCTGAGTAGGACGAAAAAAGAATTTCCATTGACTTTTGAGGCTAACTATTGAGTATCACTTTGCTTCGAGTGGATACACTGGTACATACATTATAATTCTCTAGAATAGCGAAAACGGAATATAAATTTCGTTTCTATTACCAAAGCATAAGGCACCCGAGAATCCACAATCGTTCCCAGATGCGAATTGTATTAGCTTTATTCGCGAAAACGGTTTCAACCACGTGTGCTGCTTCTTAACGAGATGTTCACGGAACCAACAACTTATCCTTATTGAGACGTTATTGTGAATAGAAAACACGGAAATCTCAAAATACCAAGTGATATTAATCGTTAGGCGAATTTCTTCCCTTTACTTTCTACTCGTTGATAACTTTGGTTTTATCCAAGTTCATCCGGAGACCGATTCGCTGAGAAGTAGCCAGGCTGTCTAGCGTCCATTGTAAATCCTGCAATGTTTAAGCAATTATGACAATGTCGTATATATGGGGGAGGCGTATGTCCAGCAGTGGACGTGTTTCGGCTGATATGATGACATCCGCGAATTGCAGCTGAGAGATGTGCATATGCCGTAAAACCGATGGTCGTTGGAGACTGGTTCTTGAGTGGAGACCGCGGGTCGGCAATCATAGTGTAGGGTGCCCTGTAGCTATAGGTGCATGGGCTAGCTATATTATAGGTGTGGCGATGATATTCGTCAGGCAGCGGGCAGGGGTTGGAGGAGGAAACCTGAAAACCGAACTCAGTGGCGTGCAATGGGAGAGGCCTTTGTCCAGCAGTGGACTGAAACAGGCTCAGGATGATGATGATGATGACAAATTATTCTGGGGGTGTATAAAAGACATACTAACGTGGCACAGGACCGGCCATTGTGGCACTCTTTGGGGAAGGCCTATGTCCAGCAGTGGACGTCTTTCGGCTGTTATCATGATGATGATTCTGTCACGTTAGCTCGATCGGGTGGTAGCGAGCGCACGAAATATATTCAAATGAAATTGGTACCTATGCCTCGAACTAGGGACTGCGATTTCGATCTCGTCCATATTTTACGAGACTGAGTCTCGTTCAATTCACGTACGAGAGAACCTATCTACTAAGTATTATTTAATTTGCGTGCGTACCTATATGGACCAAGCTAAATAGTGAGTTAATGTCAGGGCGGCCAATCTTAGTACTAGTTGCGCGGTAATGACAGCATAATAAGTCAACTAGAGGCTGTCAAGGTATTTCAAAATTCGCCGTGTTGTCATAAGACATCAGTAGCCTAGGGGTACAGACGGAGGTATTTGGAGTCGATCAGCCGGGGTTCAAACCCTGCGACCGACGCACTTTTTGTATGTTTTAACATTGAAGTGGAGTATTTCAACTAACGATTCTAGATGGCGCATGAATTACAGGGTTACCGTTTTTAGGCCCAGAGATTGTTCTCTATTTCAGTATATAACAAAGTACTTTGTGGTTAATGTAGTTTCGTATCGGGAGCTTTGAGTATTAAGCCCACTGGAGATGTCATAACGTCAACTCTTCGAACAAATTTTTTCGCCACTTTTAGCGGGGGGTGAGGTAAACACGTACAGCACACCACCAAAATATGAATAAATCAACAGACACAAATTTAGCTGTAGAGATAAACGCACACTACAAAAAAAATTAACACATCAAAAATTGCACGCACACAGACAGAGTTTTCACGTAACCGTGCAGCATACATACGAACAAGTTAGTGATGGGACACAACGGACGGATCTGAAGAATGAGTCAAATCAGTTTGATGAATGAACTGAATTATCTTATACTATTTATTATAAAATTGTAAAAGTGAAAATTATGTACATTGAAGATACTACTTACCCAAAAAAATGTTTATTTGTATGTATGTCATTATTTAAAAATCATTTAGTGGAATGCTATTTTTTTGTAAAAAGTTTTTCGTTTACAGTAAACACGTGTACCTACACATTATCTCCACTTATAATAAATCTCTAAATTAAAAAAAGAATCAGCCAGTTTGAAACTAAGCTTTGCGTGGTACGAATGTTCTCAGCATCCCATGAACGGAAAAATATGAAACATTTTATATAGATATATTCTAGCTGCAACTTAGGATAGTTTTTATCCGACTGCGACAATTAATTAATTTTCCGAAATATACGACTTCATTTAATTTTTCATTTATTTTTATTGTAATCAAACGCTGCTCATACTGTCAGCTATAAGAAATGTCAAATTTTCGTCAAAATGGCGGAATTTCTTTGCCTTTCACCTATTAATAATTTAAATCCAGTCTACGATAGACCTTTACGATACACATGCCAAAAGTTAAACCATAAAAAACTATTCGATTGTGATATGAGAACTTATATGCGCAAATGTCGCATTATGGATTAATTTCAATAAATGTTTCTACAAATTTGAACAATATAATTAACACGAATTTGTTTTTTTTGAATGGCAATGGCACGCGCTCTTTGCACATTCTGCCAAAGTGCCTGCGGCGCTACCACGAAAACCGAAACTCGAAGTTCGTATAACTGCATCCCTGTCACTCGAGTATTGTTAGTGATAGAGATAGAGATACCCGAATATTTTCGAATTCCGAAGTTCGTAGTTATAGCTCAGAATCGAAACTACACCCCGTAAGCCGCGTCCGCTGCGCCATGTTTTCGAGGTTTTTAAACGTCAAACATGTTTTGCCAATCAAAACAAACCCAATTTGTGAAAACATGTTAGATGTTTAAAAACATGGAAAACATTGGACCCGGCTGTAGGTAGGCACTAAATAAAATAATCATAATGTATTTTCTCGAAAAAAGGATAATAGAGAAAAAATCAACGCAAGAGGTTATTATATATATATAGGTATAGGTAATCACTAAGTTCCAAAGTTTTATGTTCTGTCCCTTTTCCACAAAACGCACCTTCATGTGTAAGTAACGATTGTTTTTTACTATGACGCTCGAGGATCTTGACGTCACAGTCCCCGATCGTTTTCTCACTCTAACAAGCGACATTAAAACGGTTTTGAGATATTTGAATGGGATTTTCGTCATCTTCTATCTATCTATACCTACATATAAATGCCTATGTCCTGACTGACTCACCCACTCACTCATCAACGCACAGCCGAAACTACTGGGGCTAGAGAGTTGAAATTTACACCAGAACTACCTTTTACAACGTAGGCAACGGATAAGAAGGGATTTTTGGAAATTCTACCCCTAAAGGGGTCAAATCCCTATTTGCACCCCTGTGCAAAGTTTGTATGGGGTAAACTTTATTTTTTGAGCTAGAGTAGAGACTTAAAATGTTGTATAAATATTACTTATTAGAATACAAATAAAATACTTTCAACGTTTAGGAAAATTATGCCCCTAAGGGGGTAAACAAGGGGTGCAAATTTTGTATGGGGAAACTTTATTATTTTAGCAAGAGACTCAATACGTTGTAGAAAGCTTACTTATTAGAATGCAAATAAAGTACTGTCAGCGTTTTGGAAAATTCAGCCTCTTAGGGGGTTAAAAAGGGTTGCAAAATTTGTATGAGCGAAACTTCTTTTTGAGATAGAAGCCTAAAAGTTTGTAGAAAGATTACTTATTACAATACAAATAAAAAAACAGCGTTTTGGAAAATTCCACCCCTAAGGGTATGAAACATGGGTACAATGTTTTTTGAGCTAGAATCTCAAACCTTTTTAAAAAGATTACATAATAAAATAAAATAAAAGACTTTCAGCATTTTAGAAAATTCCACCCCTAAGGGTGATTAAAACAGGTAAACATTTGTATGGAGGAAACTTATTTTTTGAGCTAGAGACTTGAAATTGTGTCGAAAGATTATTTATTAGAATACAAATATATAGGTAAATTACATTCAGTAGTTTGAAAATTTCCACCCGCTAAGAGGGGGATATAGAGGTGCAATGTTTGTATAGGAAAACTTTTTTTTAGGTATAAACTTAAAACTCTGTAGAAAGATTAAGTACCTACTTATTAAAATACAAAAAAATACCTACTGCCAGCGTTATGGAAAATTTCACCCCTTAAGGGGTTAAAAAGGGGTGCAAGGTTCGTATGGGAAACACTTTTTTTTAGCTAGAGACTAGATAGTTTGTAGAAAAAATACTAACCTATTACAATAAAAAAACCGAGTGTTTTATTTTTAATTTTTCCCTGAAAAGCGTTCAAAGTTTGTATGGAGAGATTGGAGAGCAAGAAAATTTTAAAGTATTATATTTGTAACTTCGATCTTAGCCTGTTTAGACTACAAAACTTATTTTAGCATTTTTTGAAATATATCCCCTAAAGGGGATTATAAGGGTGTTCAAAGTTTGTATGGAGAGCAAGATATTTTTAAAGTAAGGGATTTGTGACTTCGGCTTTAGACTGTTTGCTAAAATACTTCAAAACTTATTTCAGCGTTTTTTTAAAAGTTAAAAGGGGGTTCGAACTTTGTATAGAGAGCAAGACATTTTTAAAGTAAGAAATTTGTAACTACGGTTTCAGACTGTTTACTATGAGGGTTCAGAGAGGGTTCTAAGTTTGTATAGAGAGCAAGAGATTTTGAAAGTAAGAGATTTGTAACTTCGGTTTTAGATTGTTTTCTAAAAGACTAGGTACAAAATTAATTTCAATGTTTTTTTTTAATTCACTCTTTCAACAAACATTTAGACGATAACATGTTATACGCGGACGAAGTCGCGGGCAACAGCTAGTTGATAATATTCCACTCACGACTGTGAGTTATTTTTAGCGTTTTGTTAATATTTGTCTTTAAAGAAATGTGAACGACCACCACGAATGACGTTGACATTATTCACCAACCAATCACAAATAACAACAAATAATTATAAAATCATTGCCTGTGTAAGAAATTTGTTACAGTGAAATTCCGCAATATGGCGCATCCTCATTTATATTTGTGGCGGTCAGACTTTAGAAATTGGGATATATTCGAAAATAAGTGCAAAAATGGGGCAATATTTAATTTGTTATCATTAATTTGATTTTATGGAAAAAAAGCCGGGCTTAAAAATTAAATGTATGCCTACTAGTCGCAGATTTAGGAAAAACAAAGGAAAAAGAAATTCACCAAACAAGGACATAGTCGCAAAGAAGGTATTGCACCTTCAATCAATGTCTTTCTGTTAGTATCATTTTTGTAGCTTTCCGGAGTAAACTGCTCCGAACAGATAACACTTGTACATGTAGGTTTCCAAGAATACTTTTCGTTATAACAAATTTTTCTCCATTTCTCCTTTATGTAGGGATCTTTTGGAAATCTAAAAGGACATATAATTATAACATCAAGTAAGTAGTTATACATACATACATACATACAATCACGCCTTTATCCCTAAAAGGGGTAGGCAGAGCACATGAAACTTGTGTTCCAGTGCCACTTTTAGCATAAATGTGGGTATAAAAGATCGAATAAATGTGATGTCGCAGTGATAGGTTGCTTGGCCATCGCCCACAACACACTTCAACCCTGTTCCCTTAGTCGACTCTTACGACACCCACGGGAAGAAAGGGGGTGGTGCTATTCTAGCCCGACACCACACGGGAAAGGAAGTAGTTATAATTATATGTAATTTAACATAAAGTATATAAATAATAGTAAAACATAAAGTATATAAATAATAGTATATGAATAACACATACATATTCCTTTTACCTAGAATTTTTTTTTGCCAATAATTATTTTCTTTTTAAGACTAAATTTCAACAACGTATGTCCAGAGAAAAGTAATTTTCTAATTCACCTTACAAGATTCAAATGTAACATACATATATACCTACTCTTTAATTCAATATCTAATAAAAAACTGACTATTAAACAAACTGACACAGAGATTGAATGAATGAATGATTCATTCAAATGTTGAGTCGCTTTTCTTACTTTTATCGCATCCCTAAAGACAGATTCGACCCCGTACCACGACACCATGTTTACATTTTCTGTCGTTTACGTATCGCAAACGGTATTTTCTTTAAATGGAGATTGTACTTCAATACACATTTAATAGTTAGTAAGAATACTTACCCATGATAGGAAACGCGAACTTGTTGCGAATTTGAGCTGTCAGATCGCCTTTTACATGATAATACTGCACAATTCACCATTTTTCGAGAGAAACGTCACGCGACACGGATCGATACAAAATGGCGATGAAGCGACTTTAAGTAGTTTTATATAACGTGGTTGACCAGTTGACCAATGTACTTTGCCGGAGGGGGTCGCCTGTGTATGACATCTCCAGTGGGCTTAATACTCAAAAATCGGGAGCTTAAAACAGTGGCAGAAAGAAGAACAGAATAGCGATTACTTCACCAACAAGAGCCCGGTTCTTAAGTTTATGATGATGAAGTATTATTTTATTAAAATTTCATTTTCTCTCTCTTCAGTCGTTCACTTTTGACACAGTGGTCGTGGTGTCATGATGATAATATATATGGATAAAGCAGCCCTCGCGATTCACTGGACTATGATGGATTTTATCGCAGCTTTTATCGAATAAAAAAAATAAAAATACCGTCCAGCGCGTAGGAGAACGACCGCCGAAAATTTCATTAGTAGGTACCTACTTGTAAATATTAAAACGAAATGATTAAATAAATAATATTTATAAATATATATTTATGTTGTATTTTGAAATAAAACGGATATTATAAACTACCTACATGAAGTTTTTATTTTTATTTCACACTAGCTTTTGCCCGCGACTTCGTCCGCGCGGAACTCGTTTATATCGTAACTTTCTTCCCTTTTTCACCCCCTTAGGTGATGAATTTCCAGATAAAAACTATCTTTAGTAAGGACTCTTTGGGAAGGCCCCGGAATTCAAAGTATCTCTATACCAAATTTCATCTCAATCGATTCAGCGGTTTAAGCATGAAAAGGTAACAGACAGACAGAGTTACTTTCGCATTTTTTGCGCTTTGAGAACCACATACTAAATGTTGTGAGTAACTGCTTCTATCGCCTTAAAGTCCTATATAATATACGTGATTATAGTTGTTATTTTCTAAGCCGTCCGTTCTGCAGTGCGGCGTTCTTTAGTGCGGAACGGACGGCTTAGAAAATAACAACTATACCTTAGTGTCGATTTGCGTGTCGACCTATGTGAATCGCTTATATTATCTAGGTTAAACTATTGTGATGTCGTGTATGACGGGTGCATTACTGGTCGTTCCAAGAGGCTCATACAACGAGTGCAGAACGCATGTGCTCGTTTTTGTTTCCGAGTCCCTCCCCGGTCCCACATCACTCCATACTTGAACGCCGCTAACTTGCTTAACATGTCTGCACGCCGACGCCTGCACCTTGCCACTCTGCTTTTCGGGGTGGTAAGGCACGAAACCCCATCTTACCTTTTCAATAAACTGGTATGGTCAAAGAGTGCGCGCAGATTCAAGGCAATGGCCATAACTCCTATGCACCGAACCGCTGCTTTCCGAGGTAGCTTCAAGTTCGCGGCGTCTAAGTGCTGGAATGATATCCCTTCCCCTATCCAAGGGGCGCTTAGCAGATACACCTTTAAGCGTAAGCTTAAAGGCTATTTGTTGACGCTCCAAAAATCCTAATCCTAATCCTGCACTTTTGACAGCAAAGATATGCCAATTGCACATTTTTATCTAGTTTTTGTTTTTAGTTTAATAGTAAAATTTACTTTAATGTGTAACGTAGTTATTATTTTATTAAAGCTGCATGTAGGTAGTGCTGTATGTATTATCTCACTATGTATTTATGTTTATTTCTCTCTCGCCTTGCACAATTAATTATATGTATAGTTGTGTAATTATAATTGTATGACGTTTCCGTGAGTCACCAACGGTGCTGGCTGAAAATCAGCGCTGTAGGTGTCTGACTGACACCTCAGCATAATGCTGAGCCAGTGTCCGGTTCACGGCCGCAGAGACACACTTGTTACATGTTATTTTTATTTATTTTTGATTAATATATGTGTCCTGTGTGTTAGTGAATAAATGTATCTTTCTTTCTTTCTTTCTTTCTTTCATTTGTAATATAAGTATGGATTGTATGAAGGGAAGGGTATTCATTCATTCATTCATATTAATTTATTTGCCGCAACCATGGTATTTACTGGATGTTCTTAAAATTAATGCAACGCATGTAGGCTTTTTTCAGAATTATTTTGCATATTTTCATATCACACGGCCGTAAGGAACTTTTCTACTAAACAGTAGGATTAAATTAACTGACTTGTAATTTAAACATTTTAAATAAAAATTAAAATTCTTCAAAAAAATGTTACAGCTAATAGTTTTCAAAATAGCCATAATAAAACGTCTTTTTTAACCCGTTTTAGAAAACATCTTCAAAACTAAGGCCGCCATAAGGTACCTTTACCCTTGGAACGTCACATACATATATTTACTAATGTAATGTTCCTATTCCCCAGGACTCCCAACTACCGCTATACCGTAAATGGGTTCCATCCACATTTTCACCCCCTATTTCACCTCCTTAGAGGATGATTTTCGGGATAAAAACAATCCGTTGTCATTTTCCAGGACTCAAACTATCTCTATACCGAATTTCATCTAAATGGGCTACATCCAAATGCTCACCCCCATTTCACCCCCTTAGGGGATGATTTCTGGAATAGAAACTATTATATGTACTTTTCCAGGACTCAAACTATCTTTCAATCAAATTTTATCAAAATGTGTCACAAACTAATTTCCACCCCCAATTACACCCCCTTATGGGATGATTTTCAGTAGGTCGATCACGTAACGCATTGTACGAACGTCGGGTAGGTCTAAATGTCACTTTTTATATGTAAAATTAACAGTTAAATTGTACCGATGCGCGTTCGGAACGTTACGTGTTTACCCCCCAGGAGTAAACTATCCTATGTCCTTCTCCAAGACTCCAACTCGCTATACCGTAAATGGGTTCCATCCAAATATTCATACCCCATTTCACCTCCTTAGGAGATGATTTTTGGACTAAAAATTATTTTAAGTCCTTCCCCGGGACTCTGAACTATCTCCATACCAAATTTCATCTAAATCGGTTCTATCCAAATTTTTAACCCTCATTTCACCCCCTCAGGAGATGATTTAGGATAAAAACTATTCATTGTCCTTCCCTGAGACTCCTTCTATCTCTATACCAAATTTTAACTAAATGGGATTTATCCACATTTTCATCCTTATTTCACCCCTTTGGGGGATGATTTCCGGGATTCAAACTGAAAACTGGATAGTTCATTCTCCGGGACTCAAACTATATCTATACCAAATTTGATCTAAATGGAGTCCATCCAAAATTACACCCCCTAAAGGGAAGATTTTCGGGATAAAACCTATTCTTTAACCTTCTCCGGGACTTAAACTAATCATATACCAAATGTTATCCAAATCGTTGCAGCGGCTTAAGTAGCTCCATACAAATTTCCGCCCCCCATTTCATCCCCTTAAGGGTTGATTTTCAGGATAAACACTACCCTTAGTCCTTCCCCAGGACTCAAACTATCTCAATACCAAATTTCATCTTAATCGGATCAGCCGTTTTCACGTGATGCGCGGTCACATAAACAGACAAACAGATAAACAGATAAACAGACAAACAGATAAACAGACAAACAGACAAAAATTCTAAAAACTGTTGGAACGTGTTCTGTTATCGATTCTAAGTATCCCTAGCCAATTTTTTTTCGCATATCTTCGATGTACAGACTTTCGACCCTCTTCAGCTTTATTATATGTACAGAATATCTAATTGATAATTATTAAATGGAATTCATAGTGTTTGCATACCGTTTTCAGTGAAAAACGCCCAATCTCACGAGATCTCTTAAATCTCGAGATCTCGGCTGTGTCTGAATTCTCGCGAGGTTGCATTCCCTGCCTCGAACCGATCATATGTTTCATGTCGTTTCGATCATATTTAACATTGATATTATTGGTTTATATCGGCTTCTACTTATTTTTGTCATCTATTATTAGCCATTCTCACAAGAATACGAGATTTTCTTCCTTGCAATCTTATTTTCCTTATAGGAAAAAGCTTAATACTCAATTATACACAATTATATTTATATAGTAAGCAACCGGAGGACATGGGCCTGTAACAGGAGCAAAAAATTAAGCGGTAGGTTATTAAGCTTGTCAACAATTATTTCAGTGGTTTCAAAAAAAAGTTTTTTGCTTCAATATAAGTGAATTTTTTACTCTTCTGACATGCTATAAATAACTTTTCAACACATTTGCTCGTAACGTGCCTCTTATTGTGCCGCTTTTAGGCTTATAATCCTGGGTACACGCGTGTTTTATAACATTACGACACTCGTGTAGTTATGTTTATATCCCGATGGCACCTTGCAGCAAGGTGTATGTACTCGGCGCATTCTTAAATTGACCGGGTTATACAGGTTTGTTTTTAATTCTCGGCAAATGGATTCTTACTCGACTAAACAAATTAAATCCTTCTTGTGAATTAATTGATTATTTCTTCTTGGATATGATATAGAAACGTTTCGTTTAGTAAGACTATTTACTTTTGATAACAGTTTACATGAATTTATATTGAATAAGAAAATATTTATTTTATTTTGTATTGGCTGTTTAGAGATTTCATCTAAAAGGTGCGTTTAAACGGCGCGGGGTAGCACGAGCCGAGCCGTGCTCGGCTCGTGATTCAGCGCGCCACGCGCCGTTTAAACAGCCACGCTCGGCGCGGCTCGGCTCGGCTCGGCAAAGTTTGTACGATTCATCGCTTGTCGGTTTTTCGACACGGATCAAAGGCGCGCGCGCCATTTTCGGCTTGGCTTGTGTTAACGTCTAAACAGATGGTACAGTACGCGCGTCGGAAGAAGTCACCCATTTTGAGTTTTACCTAAGTTTATTAATTTAAAGAATTGGGACGAGATGGAGTGGAACAATGAATTGGTTCAACTTTTCATTGAATTATATGAATGGGAACCAGCGATATGGAACCCGAAAGATCCAGGTCACAAAAATCGGAACAATGTGCATGATGCTTGGACAAGAATAAAAACGAAATTCTGTGATGGACGTGTATCACTGCAATAATTAAAGAACAAGAAGGATAATTTAATGGCAACTTATAGAAAATTTAATGCGAAAGTGAAGTCAAGTGCAACAAGCGGAAGTGGTATGAATGAAGTGTTTAAACCTAATTGGCCATTTTACGAACAAATGGCCAAGTTTCTGCATGGTGTATACAACATTACAAACCAACAACAACGATAACTTAAAATGTTATCCTTTTGCTAATGAAAATAAGAGCAATATTCATATCATACTAGTATCATATCATATAAAATACATATGTCAAATATAATATCTACTAGCTATAGGGCTGCGGCAGCGAGGCGTTTTCGTTTTCCCATATTTTAATTATTTCATAACAGACATGCGGACGGCTCGGTTCAACAGCTCGCGATGTTGTGACCCACGTGCTACCCCGCGCCGTTTAAACGCACCTTAAAGGTTAGCCTCGCTGCGGGCGCACTGCGCGAACTTCACGAAAAAAAAAAGCTGCGCGCCATTATAAGTAATTTCACAAATATTTGTAGACATTGATGATGCGTGTTTGGTTATTATTAAAAATGTTGACTCGTGGTGAATAGAAAAGTGATAAATAGAATTGACGCCACACACAGTAAAAACCTGTTGTCATCAATAACTAAAGGAAACAACTTAGGAGCCTGTAACATTTTCATTTTATGAAAAGGATTCTTTCCTCGCAAGTGTGTTACAAAACGTCGTATGACACGCGTGAGCTATAATAATTACATCCTCGGCTCTATTATCACGCTCACCTGCGGTTCGCGTGACAATTCCGCCTCTGGTGTAATGTTCAACATAGCTCACTTGTATCACAATGTACTATTTTATTTTAAAAACACTAAAAACAATGAAATAAAAATTAAAAAATCACAAAAATATCTTTTAAAAACAAAAATAAAAAAACTATTATGACTCATTACAACTATTACAAGACATTACCTCAAAATCTGCATTGACCTGTACTATGATCTCGTGGTGCCAAGATACATTACTTGGATATGACCTCCAAGATCAAAATTTCTCCAAATAAAAAATAAAATGAAAGCTAATGAGACACAAGGAGTTACTGCAGTTGCTCTAAGGAAGCCTCCTTTTGAATATTTGCTCCTGTTACAGGCCACACCCTGTATATAGAATCACAGAGAGGGGTACCTACATTTCAAAAACTCCGGCTTGTTTAAATACTACGACGGTGTCAATCAAGCATACTGTCTGGCTGATGGTTGGCAGACACCGTAGCCTACAGACGCATGCGACTTACCACAACCTGCGTTGCCGACACTTCATCGATTTGAGGGTTCGTTGTGTTCGTCAGCACGGTTATCACAAGTCGGCGCGCGCGCTGTGTCGCGGCGAGATAGACTATCCGTCTCTTTCTAATTAGAACACTTAGAAAGAGACGTCTTGTGATAATCGTGGTGAGCGCACGAGGATGCGCTGTGTAGAGTGAGGGACCTCGGATTATACTCGTATCTAGCTCACTTGGTCAACACAACGAATCCTCAACTCAATAAAGTGTCGGCAATGCGCTTGCGACTTAAGAGACATCTCATGTGTCCATGGGCAACGGTGTCTTAAAAGCTACGTTACGCATACAAATAAACTTCTTAATCATACATAACGCTCACCTAATAGTCGCATTAAGTAGAGAACAATATTAGAGTACCTACTTTTGGCATTCAGCGAAGTTTATCAAAACTTGAAGCAATTTGTTTTCATTTGAGTCGCTTCAAATTCTGTGAAAGAAAAGAATCCAAGGTCCGCTGAATTTGTTAATGCCTGTTGTGAAATATTTAGTAGGCACGCCTATGGGTAGTGTTCTAAGTAGGTGTTCTAACTGTGCTGAATAAAAGTAATTATAAGCCAAAGTGACTCACGGCCATGATCGTATTCAATTAAACAAACGTAATTATGACTTTATGACAAATGCGATTAGTTATTGATTTTGTTATTATACGTAAAGAAAATACTAAGTATACTCTACGATAAAATAATAGCATCTACAAATACGTCTTAAGGCGCTATAGTATCATGGTCTTCTCTCCCTCTCGCTGAGCATAAGCGTGAGCGAGATGGAAGTGCGTGTTAGGAAGCGCGGATATCATGTTTTTTGATTTTTATTTTTTGTGCGTTTAAATAAATAAAAAAGTAATCACTAGGCCTTGGTCGTACTGCACACGCCGCACGCAGCCGACAACGTCCCGTCGCACGCAGCGTCTGAATGGTGTGTTCGAGAATGCTCGGGAGTGGTCGTTTTCGCCCGCTGCGTGCGGCGTCCCCCCGCCGCCCGCTGCAGCCGCCCGCTGGCCGTTGCGTCTTTAGTCATTTTGGAGCATTGCTGCGGCTGGACGCTGGCTCGAAATGGAGAAATTTACAAAAGAAAAAGACGAGTTTTTGATCGAGTTAGTAAAGTCGAATAGTATTTTGTACGAAGCCTAGTCACCAAAATATTGTAGGCACCCTCCGTATGTCTAGCTTTAAATATATTGTTCTTCTTTTTCTTTTGCTTCCTTGATATTATGAATAAAATGTCCTCATCATCTTCCTCCTTAAGCAGTAAATACGCTAGAGTTTTTTCCATCGTAATACTACACACACACATCCGTTCGCTACAAAAACCCTCGGAAACTGCCGCGACTGGCCGCTGCGGCTACGGTCTCAAAACGACCAAACACCCGATGTCGGCTGCGTCCAGCGTCTTCCATCAGTGCGACGGGACGTTGTCGGCTGCGTGCGGCGTGTGCAGTACGACCGTAGCCTAAGTTCCCTCAAACATGATATTGCCGATTTTTAGAACCAATGTTAATATGTTTAGCTATTGTGCATAATTTGCTACGAATGTTTTAAGTGAATTTTAATATGTTTTAGACCTATGTTCGTGATTTTTTTATATCGAGCGAAAATTGCTTAATCGTGTTTTGAATCACTGATTTCCCTGCAAAAAAGACTCAAGATTACTATTCGTATTTATGTGAAACCATATTATTATAAACAGACGCATTATATTGTTTCAAAAACTATGTTCGCTTCACTTCGCTGAACCTATAGCGCCTTAAAGTAGTTACTTATGTATAGCCCATTTGGGGCCACTGAACGCTACGTGTGCTACGCCGTAGCGCGTAGCAGCAGTTCACAGATTTGTAGCGGAAATCAGACGTAGAGGCGTGATTCGTATGTAACCTTGAATAGGATAGTGGACAGCAGAAGTAAGTTAACACTTTTGGAATAATACAATAAGGCTATTGCGATATATAGAAATTGTTAACTTACTTCTGCTGTTGACTACTACTGAGTTACTAGCTAAAAGTAACTAAGTAATTTATGTAATTAAACTCAAAGAATTACAAAACGTCTGATTTTATTTTATTAATAATAATATTAGTCACTTCGAGTATTGTCACTACTATAATCTTTGCTATATTCTAAAGGATATATTTTGATAATAGATCGCTCATCGCTGTAAATAATATTATTATATTTATCGAATGCTAACCCGTATCCATTTTTGATCGATAGCCATTTCTGAAGTTGGTTGGTTTTTCTGTCGATTTGAAAGATACCTTCTTCAGCAATAAAATGTGCGCGTCCGTATATATCCACAGCCGCCCCCCTAAAATTCATACCATCGCTGTTGGGGAACCAAAGTGGAGCCCGATTTCCGTACGGTAATATATAAAGACCCGTCGAGTTTACGAAATAAATATCGTCTTTGCCATCTATTATGAAATGTTGAATCAGAAACCCTTTCAAAGCTTTAACAGGTATCTTTAAACAGTTTCTTAGAATAGACAAAGACTCTTTCGCCGTGTCAACGAAGTAGAGTTCATTCTTGAAGAACATATCAAAAACATCGACAGATTTTAGCACTGGGCCTTGAACAGTCAGAGTGTGATAGTTGTATTTGAAGATGCCGTTGCTTCCGCCCAGATATACTGTGCCCGTAGGATCTACGGCGCTCGCGTACCCGTTTCGTATGCCCTGGATAATCCACGGCGTGCCGGTCTCAACATCCAGCATCGCCGAATGGAAACTTTGGTCCGAGAACTCGTCGGCGTTTATGCAGAAGAACAATTTATTTCTACATCGATCCATAGTTAATTTGTACGGTACGTTTGCATCCGCTAAAAGTACGTGACGTATAAATGATTTTCCTCGATGTAGGAAAGTTTGTTGCGAGTTTGAGGCCATAACTTGCGAATTTGTGTCCATGATGGAAGCGAACTTGACTTACCTACATTTTACATTTATGTGCTAGCTCATAGTTGTTTATAGACTGCAATGATACATTTCTTCATCCTATCACGAGTTCTTAAGGTCATGACGAAATTCTGTATATATCATTCAAGAGGTCTGTATTGTATATGGCGTGATGTCTTTGTATAATGGCTGGGTACTACATATTACTATTTTAGCTAAAGATTTAAGTCGATGTCTTATACATTTGTATTGCCATGGATACCAAAGACTACAATATACATACTGAGATAGACAGGCAACTCGACCAAATTGAGAAGGCATTTAATGCTTGCGTAATATACAAGCGCCATCTCTTCTGCGGTAGTTACAACTTTTCTTTGAATGTACAAAACATACAAAAAGTGCGTCGGTCGTAGGGATTGAACCCCGGATCATCGACTTCAAATACCACCGTCTATACCCCTAGACTACTGATGCCTTGTGTCAATACGGCGAATTTTGAAATACCTTGACAGCCTAACCTAGCAATCGCTAGAGCTTCAGAGAGTTCGCCAGCTATCAAGAAGGTGGCACTGTTTTCAATAAGAAACTGGATTTGCATTGAGTTCTAAGTTCGCATAGCATGATGGATACTGCCAATATTGCTGCCAATGTCACGGCATGAAGTTTTATGTCATCGGTAAAAAAACGTTATTGGGAAGAGGTTGGGAAAGAGTCGCAAAAAGCAATCATATGCATACAAATGCATACACTTGTTGTTACTTATTTACGTTCATAAAATTACTAGCTTCTGCCCGCGACTACATCCGCGTGGAACGCATTTATATCGTAGCTACATACAAATTTTCACCCCCCATTTCATCCCCTTAGATTCTGCTGATTTCTAGGATAAAAACTATCCTATGTCCTTCCCCGGGACTTAAACCATCTTTATACCAAATTTCATTTAAAAGAGCGCCATAATGACCGGTTTTGCGCCACCCACATCCAGCGGACCGGTGAATAGTGACCGGACGTGGGTGCTTCAGCCACTACCTGCACAAAATAGGGAGGGAGCCAAGCCCAGGTTGCCACCACTGTGGTGACCTAAATGACACGGCACAGCACACTCTCGAGATGTGCGGTAGGTGGGCAACCAAGCGTAACTCTCTGGAGACGCTGATTGGTTCTCCTATTTCGCTGCATGGCATAGTATCGGCCATTCTGCGCAGTGAAACATTGTGGCGGGTTGTGGCCTCATTCTGCGAAACAGTTGTCGCAGAAGGAGGCCGCCGAGCGGATGCGCGAAGACAGTGCTAATGCGCACCCACTTCGGCGCAGACGGAGGGGGAGAAGGCGTAGAGAATTTGCCGCTGCTAACCGCCAGATTCCCCAATAATGGGTAGGGGACCCATACTTATGTCCTTACTTACATCACCAGGCCCTAACTAAACGTCTTGGAGAAGGGTTGAAGCGTTACCAACCCTTCACTCCATTTGGTATGCGGTGCAGTGATAACTCCCTGCATTCGCTATTATTGCGTTATCTGTGTCTTATTTTGTTCATTATTTTTTAGCAGTATCTAATCTCCTTGCTGCACGTCGTGTTGAGGGACTAGCTGGTTTTTCGGCTATTATTTTTAATTATTCAAATTTTGAAATGCGTAGATTATTCTTCTCGAATCTTGTCAATTTTGGTAAACAGACTGGGAGAGACTTCATTCTGACTTGAGTTTTGATCTGGAAAACATTCATATTAAGTTGGTTAGGATACTTATTTTCATGGGGCTGCGTTAAATAAAAAGGCGTACAAGTGCCCTATCTTCACTTTGTTGTGAAAATTTCTGCTTAGTATATTGTTCCGGAGGCTCCAGCCACAGCGCAACAGGAGGCCTATAATTTTTTCTCAGCGAATGTTGAATTGGATCGACCATTGGACATTAGTAGTGCCGGACTAGAGGACAGTTCGGGTGAGTGTTTGTTTACATCATTAGGGCCCGTTAATTTGCCGGCTTGGTAGTTGTTGTGGTGTTGTGCTAACGGGTTTTATTCTGTTGCTAGCCGCCAGTTTCGGGCGGACAAGTTTCGGACCGACACACAAACAAACGCTTGGACGCGTCTGTTTCGCCAGGCGTGGAAACCGGTTGAGACAGCGAGATCGTGCTGGACATCCTGCATTTGTGCCCCTGCATTTGTGCCACGCAGGCAACGTGTGGGCAGTTCGTCGAGTTTCGTCGGCTACGAACCCTTGCGATCAGATTAGTACTACATTAGGAGTTAGGTCTAGCCTCTATCTTTCGATCTGTAATTAGGCTCCCCTTCGCACCTTCGACCCCCCCCCTCACTTCTTATTCTGGGTGACTACCCGCTATCAAGCCGAGCGTGCATAGCCGGGCTCTGATTATTTTATCGGATCAACTTTTATTTTCAAAATTTAGAAAGGCTTCTTGTTCGCCAACGTAGTTATTTTTTTGGTTAATTCTTTTAGGACCATCATTACATATCACCATTCACGTCATACCACCATTCCACGCGCTTATCATTACTTACCCTCATCATATTATTTAAAAAGCATCCGTGTCCTGCTATCCCATAGCTGGTCGTACCGATAACGAACAACAGGCGGAGCGGTTCGTTACCAGTTGGGAAGTGGGGATATTAGTATTGTTTACCTTTGCGTGCTGTGCGTCAAAAGGGTTATAATCTATTACTTGGGGACATCCTATGTTACCTTTTTTAGGGCCATTAAAAAGTGATAAAATTGGTTCAAAGTTGTAACTTTTCAGGCTGTTGATTTCTTTGATTAATTTTCTCTGATAATGTTAATGACAACTCAACCGCGACAACAATCTTTAATTGTGTAAAATGTATTTTCATTTTTTTTCTTTTCCTTGCATAAATAGAATTTCGATGTCATTGTGTAATAAATTACGTTCGTATTAATTTGCATGAGTGTTTACTTTTACACTTGTTTTCCTGCAAATAAATGTATTGGGGCCATTAAAAAGTGATAAAATTGGTTCAAAGTTGTAACTTTTCAGGCTGTTGATTTCTTTGATTAATTTTCTCTGATAATGTTAATGACAACTCAACCGCGACAACAATCTTTAATTGTGTAAAATGTATTTTCATAATTTCTTTTCCTTGCATAAATAGAATTTCGATGTCATTGTGTAATAAATTACGTTCGTATTAATTTGCATGAGTGTTTACTTTTACACCAGTTTTCCTGCAGGAAAACTAGTGTAAAAGTAAACACTCATGCAAATTAATACGAACGTAATTTATTACACAATGACATCGAAATTCTATTTATGCAAGGAAAAGAAAAATGAAAATACATTTTACACAATTAAAGATTGTTGTCGCGGTTGAGTTGTCATTAACATTATCAGAGAAAATTAATCAAAGAAATCAACAGCCTGAAAAGTTACAACTTTGAACCAATTTTATCACTTTTTAATGGCCCTAAAAAAGGTTACATAGGATGTCCCCAAGTAATAGATTATAACCCTTTTGACGCACAGCACGCAAAGGTAAACAATACTAATATCCCCACTTCCCAACTGGTAACGAACCGCTCCGCCTGTTGTTCGTTATCGGTACGACCAGCTATGGGATAGCAGGACACGGATGCTTTTTAAACAATATGATGAGGGTAAGTAATGATAAGCGCGTGGAATGGTGGTATGACGTGGATGGTGATATGTAATGATGGTCCTAAAAGAATTAACCAAAAAAATAACTACGTTGGCGAACAAGAAGCCTTTCTAAATTTTGAAAATAAAAGTTGATCCGATAAAATAATCAGAGCCCGGCTATGCACGCTCGGCGCGATAGCGGGTAGTCACCCAGAATAAGAAGTGAGGGGGGGGTCGAAGGTGCGAAGGGGAGCCTAATTACAGATCGAAAGATAGAGGCTAGACCTAACTCCTAATGTAGTACTAATCTGATCGCAAGGGTTCGTAGCCGACGAAACTCGACGAACTGCCCACACGTTGCCTGCGTGGCACAAATGCAGGGGCACAAATGCAGGATGTCCAGCACGATCTCGCTGTCTCAACCGGTTTCCACGCCTGGCGAAACAGACGCGTCCAAGCGTTTGTTTGTGTGTCGGTCCGATACTTGTCCGCCCGAAACTGGCGGCTAGCAACAGAATAAAACCCGTTAGCACAACACCACAACAACTACCAAGCCGGCAAATTAACGGGCCCTAATGATGTAAACAAACACTCACCCGAACTGTCCTCTAGTCCGGCACTACTAATGTCCAATGGTCGATCCAATTCAACATTCGCTGAGAAAAAATTATAGGCCTCCTGTTGCGCTGTGGCTGGAGCCTCCGGAACAATATACTAATCAGAAATGTTCACAACAAAGTGAAGATAGGGCACTTGTACGCCTTTTTATTTAACGCAGCCCCATAAAAAAAAATATCATAGCCAACTTAATATGAATGTTTTCCAGATCAAAACTCAAGTCTGAATGAAGTCTCTCCCAGTCTGTTTACCAAAATTGACAAGATTCGAGAAGAATAATCTACGCATTTCAAAATTTGAATAATTAAAAATAATAGTCGAAAAACCAGCTAGTCCCTCAACACGACGTGCAGCAAGGAGATTAGATACTGCTAAAAAATAATGAACAAAATAAGACACAGATAACGCAATAATAGCGAATGCAGGGAGTTATCACTGCAGATATTCCCCCACCAAAAGAAAACATGAATGACACAACCTAAATCCCATGCCAACCCTTCAAAGAGTTCCATGGACCAGCCTAGATAGGGAGTGAAAAACAACAAATGTACCTGAACAGCATAGTACCAACAACGAGACGACACCCTAACCTAACACTTGACTAACCCTAAAGACAACACACAAGTCCCATAAGTCGGCAATCGACTAGTAGTTCCACGTAGAATTACTAGCCTAAAACCACCCGAGGTTATTTAAATATACCAATTAAATTCTAATTACCAAAAAACCTATAAGTGATTAACATACTATACAATCACTAACTTAACATCCCCACTGTGAGGACGTACACTGTCCGCATCCATAGGAGCGGCAGAAATCCATAATCCGAGAAAAAAGGTATAATCCGGGAGAAGCACTTAAGCAAGAGTCTCACCTATGCGATTGGCACACCACCACCAACTTACCACGCGCAATGGGAGGAACAGGAGCGTCACACCGCAAACCTTGTTCGGTACAGCCAGCAAATAAATACCGACACTGCAAAGAGTGCGGTAATACAGGTTATCGAATCCCCGACGGGGTGATACCGACCAGTTGTCTAGCGTGAATGCTAAAGACAAGGGTATAAACGAAAAAACCAGGCAAGACTGTGGAAGCTTCACACGATGTCCTGTTACGTCATATCCAGGAAACACAAATCTTAACCTAACCTAAACACATAATAAATTGGAATAATCATTCTAAATAGAATCTCACACTTATCGCCGTTTAGCAAACAAGCAGACGACACACGGTTATGACGAGTATAGTTACTCACGAAATCAAGTTACTAACCTAAAACAACGCATACCTAAAACTAACTCACAAATTGTTGGTACATTTGAACATGACTCGCTTCTAAACGCACGCGCCCTACTTGAACCATCGCCGCAAGCTAAGTCCGACTTTCGGCGAAATCACATGCCTAGAGTCTGACCCAAAAGGCCTACGACGTGTACAAACGTTGCACACGCGCCATGGATTCACTGGTACATTAATTCAAAGGTTACACCACCCCTATCTAGCACATAAACGGCTTAAACCACAAACAAAATAGCCAAACCAAAACAAATAAACAGCCTAATAGAACAATCAATAAGGGAAAAGACGGACAAACGCGTCAATTTGAATTTAGAAAAGGAAGACCCCCCAAAACCCCAAACAACAAATTATTTGCAGGAAAACTAGTGTAAAAGTAAACACTCATGCAAATTAATACGAACGTAATTTATTACACAATGACATCGAAATTCTATTTATGCAAGGAAAAGAAAAATGAAAATACATTTTACACAATTAAAGATTGTTGTCCCGGTTGAGTTGTCATTAACATTATCAGAGAAAATTAATCAAAGAAATCAACAGCCTGAAAAGTTACAACTTTGAACCAATTTTATCACTTTTTAAAAAAAGGTTACATAGGATGTCCCCAAGTAATAGATTATAACCCTTTTGACGCACAGCACGCAAAGGTAAACAATACTAATATCCCCACTTCCCAACTGGTAACGAACCGCTCCGCCTGTTGTTCGTTATTGGTACGACCAGCTATGGGATAGCAGGACACGGATGCTTTTTAAATAATATGATGAGGGTAAGTAATGATAAGCGCGTGGAATGGTGGTATGACGTGAATGGTGATATGTAATGATGGTCCTAAAAGAATTAACCAAAAAAATAACTACGTTGGCGAACAAGAAGCCTTTCTAAATTTTGAAAATAAAAGTTGATCCGATAAAATAATCAGAGCCCGGCTATACACGCTCGGCGCGATAGCGGGTAGTCACCCAGAATAAGAAGTGAGGGAGGGGTCGAAGGTGCGAAGGGGAGCCTAATTACAGATCGAAAGATAGAGGCTAGACCTAACTCCTAATGTAGTACTAATCTGATCGCAAGGGTTCGTAGCCGACGAAACTCGACGAACTGCCCACACGTTGCCTGCGTGGCACAAATGCAGGGGCACAAATGCAGGATGTCCAGCACGATCTCGCTGTCTCAACCGGTTTCCACGCCTGGCGAAACAGACGCGTCCAAGCGTTTGTTTGTGTGTCGGTCCGAAACTTGTCCGCCCGAAACTGGCGGCTAGCAACAGAATAAAACCCGTTAGCACAACACCACAACAACTACCAAGCCGGCAAATTAACGGGCCCTAATGATGTAAACAAACACTCACCCGAACTGTCCTCTAGTCCGGCACTACTAATGTCCAATGGTCGATCCAATTCAACATTCGCTGAGAAAAAATTATAGGCCTCCTGTTGCGCTGTGGCTGGAGCCTCCGGAACAATATACTAATCAGAAATGTTCACAACAAAGTGAAGATAGGGCACTTGTACGCCTTTTTATTTAACGCAGCCCCATGAAAAAAAATATCATAGCCAACTTAATATGAATGTTTTCCAGATCAAAACTCAAGTCAGAATGAAGTCTCTCCCAGTCTGTTTACCAAAATTGACAAGATTCGAGAAGAATAATCTACGCATTTCAAAATTTGAATAATTAAAAATAATAGCCGAAAAACCAGCTAGTCCCTCAACACGACGTGCAGCAAGGAGATTAGATACTGCTAAAAAATAATGAACAAAATAAGACACAGATAACGCAATAATAGCGAATGCAGGGAGTTATCACTGCAGATATCCCCCCACCAAAAGAAAACATGAATGACACAACCTAAATCCCATGCCAACCCTTCAAAGAGTTCCATGGACCAGCCTAGATAGGGAGTGAAAAACAACAAATGTACCTGAACAGCATAGTACCAACAACGAAACGACACCCTAACCTAACACTTGACTAACCCTAAAGACAACACACAAGTCCCATAAGTCGGCAATCGACTAGTAGTTCCACGTAGAATTACTAGCCTAAAACCACCCGAGGTTATTTAAATATACAAATTAAATTCTAATTACCGAAAACCTAGAAGTGACTAACATACTATACAATCACTAACTTAACATCCCCACTGTGAGGACGTACACTGTCCGCATCCATAGGAGCGGCAGAAATCCACAATCCGATAAAAGGTCTAATCCGAGTAAAGCACTTAAGCAAGAGTCTCACCTATGCGATTGGCACACCACCACCAACTTACCACGCGCAAAGGGAGGAACAGGAGCGTCACACCGCAAACCTTGTTCGGTACAGCCAGCAAAGAAATACCGACACTGCAAAGAGTGCGGTAAGACAGGTTATCAAATCCCCGACGGGGTGATACCGACCAGTTGTCTAGCGTGAATGCTAAAGACAAGGGTATAAACGAAAAAACCAGGCAAGACTGTGGAAGCTTCACACGATGTCCTGTTACGTCATATCCAGGAAACACAAATCTTAACCTAACCTAAACACATAAGAAATTGAAATAATTATTCTAAATAGAATCTCACACTTATCGCCGTTTAGCAAACAAGCAGACGACACACGGTTATGACGAGTATAGTTACTCACGAAATCAAGTTACTAACCTAAAACAACGCATACCTAAAACTAACTCACAAATTGTTGGTACATTTGAACATGACTCGCTTCTAAACGCACGCGCCCTACTTGAACCATCGCCGCAAGCTAAGTCCGACTTTCGGCGAAATCACATGCCTAGAGTCTGACCCAAAAGGCCTACGACGTGTACAAACGTTGCACCCGCGCCAAGGATTCACTGGTACATTAATTCAAAGGTTACACCACCCCTATCTAGCACATAAACGGCTTAAACCATAAACAAAATAGCCAAACCAAAACAAATAAACAGCCTAATAGAACAATCAATAAGGGAAAAGACGGACAAACGCGTCAATTTGAATTTAGAAAAGGAAGACCCCCCAAAACCCCAAACAACAAATAAACAGCCTAATGAAATACCTAATGAGGGAAAAGACGGACAAACGCGTCAATTTGAATTTAGAAAAGAACATCAACAACAAACGAAGAAAAAAAAACTAGTCAACCTTAGCGTATACTTTACGTAAGGTGAGGAGATTTGCAGCGCGTTCGGCCCGACTGAGTCCCACCTGTTGGTCCTCAATCTGGTCATCGACACGCTGCCGATCAACCACCACCTCACGACCGTACATCAAGAAATTCGGTGTGTAAGAAGTCGCAAGGTTAATGCACGAGTTCAAGTACAAAACCACCGAGTCAAATGAAGCGGCCAACTATGCTGATCCGCAGCCAAAGTCTCAACAGCCAGAATCCCGAAACGCTAGGATCTTGATAACAAGGAACCCAAAAAATAGTCTAGGACCCCCTAACAAGTAGAATCCCAAACGTCAATCACCCCAAAAAAACCACAAGAAGCCCAAAAAAATCTGGGACCCTCTAAAATACTAGGATCCCAAAAAATCAAGCAACACCCCAAAGAAAAAAAAAACAATAGGACCCCAAAACATCAAAGATCCCAGCAAAAAAACTCCAAAAAACTGAGACTCAAAAGCTTAAATATGACCAGCATAGAAAACTACCATCAAAGGTCTTAAAACCGCCTGACGACATAGGAAGGACTGACGTGACGCACAACACCATAGTCTCGGATTTGCAAAAAAATTCACGAACGCATGTGTCACCGGAGAAGGTAAGGTTCCACTTGCTAAGCGACTCATTCTTGATAGCCCCTGAAAACGCGCAATACCACGGCATCGACAACGTAGGCTGAGTCCGACCTTCGATGACATTTCAAATCTAGGGTCTGACCCCTGGGCCTACGATGCGAGCGGAAGAACCAGCGCCATTCGATCAAGAAGGAGGTATCGAAGAATTCAACATCATCACTCCAAAGTCCAAAGTCCGAGCTTGCTGCGCCTTCAACTCCGAGGGAATACGGAGGGTATCACGGATGGAATCCTCGTTGTTTGCTCGCGACATCTTGAAGAAACTACCGTTAACAAAGATCCAGAAACTTAGAACCTGGCAAGGCTAAAATGACAAAAGTCAACTTCAGAAAGAAAATCGACAGCAACCGACACCTATCAATAACAATTGACAGCGTTCGACAACAATAACAATGAACAACAAACACTAACTATTTCCAAATATCCCTAACTATCTCCCACTAGACATCTAAACATCTGATAGTACACCCGTCGTACCAGCAAAACGACACGAATGCCCGTCTGACTATCACATCAAAATCGATACAGTAAAATACTGAGTTCCCAGAAGCCTTAAACCGCACTACGTATTGGAGACCGCACGATTATAACTAACCTGTGCTATTTAAATTATAAACTACCAAACAGTGAAACATCTATGAATAAATTTTAAAATTAATTATTTATTATGTCAAATCTGAAATAAATCCTCTATTATCATTGTTTAATAAGCCGGGAGCTTACAGAGAAAATAAAATAAAACAAAAAGAAAATGCAAAAAGATGACGCTTGTCGAGATGCGAACTGGCGGCCTCTCGCACACAGTACCGACCCCTAAACCGCTAAGCCACGAAAGCAGATAAGTATCCGTGCAAAATCAAGCAACCTATCAAACTCGCGTACCGGTAACTAACAGACTAATAAATAAGAGTGTCACGCGAATAATTGTCGAAAATAAACCCTTTGGGCGCCGAAACATCTGGAAGCGTCAATCAATAGCAACAAAAACAAAATACGACAAAATAAATATTGGATATGACGGGAAATACGAAACTACGTCTGACTTACCTTCAGGTGCCCTATGTACTACGGGTTCTAAAATAGGAGGAACTATGCTACGAAATCAATAACTCGGGATGTTTCGGTAAGGAACAGGAATGAAAGGCAAAAGTTTAAACAGTGTTCTTTTGGTTTTTTATACGTAACAGAATAACAGATTCACATAGAAGTTAAGCTCCAAGTCTCGTGGCAGGCGAAGGGTTAGATGACAAACCACGACGAGGGTTGACAAGCACGGGTAAAAGAAGGTACTGTTCGTTCACCAGAAAGCTAAAATCAAAAAATTAGTTAAAAGCGACCGTTTTCGGTCACCATCCCCACACAACAGAAAAAATAAAATAAAATTATGTCACAATTTCACACAAGAAAAGTTAAAGAGAAAAAAATCCAGGGTACTTACCAACTGCTTCAGGTGGCAATTTATTTTGTTCGGGCGCCATTTATTTGCAGGAAAACTAGTGTAAAAGTAAACACTCATGCAAATTAATACGAACGTAATTTATTACACAATGACATCGAAATTCTATTTATGCAAGGAAAAGAAAAATGAAAATACATTTTACACAATTAAAGATTGTTGTCCCGGTTGAGTTGTCATTAACATTATCAGAGAAAATTAATCAAAGAAATCAACAGCCTGAAAAGTTACAACTTTGAACCAATTTTATCACTTTTTAAAAAAAGGTTACATAGGATGTCCCCAAGTAATAGATTATAACCCTTTTGACGCACAGCACGCAAAGGTAAACAATACTAATATCCCCACTTCCCAACTGGTAACGAACCGCTCCGCCTGTTGTTCGTTATTGGTACGACCAGCTATGGGATAGCAGGACACGGATGCTTTTTAAATAATATGATGAGGGTAAGTAATGATAAGCGCGTGGAATGGTGGTATGACGTGAATGGTGATATGTAATGATGGTCCTAAAAGAATTAACCAAAAAAATAACTACGTTGGCGAACAAGAAGCCTTTCTAAATTTTGAAAATAAAAGTTGATCCGATAAAATAATCAGAGCCCGGCTATACACGCTCGGCGCGATAGCGGGTAGTCACCCAGAATAAGAAGTGAGGGAGGGGTCGAAGGTGCGAAGGGGAGCCTAATTACAGATCGAAAGATAGAGGCTAGACCTAACTCCTAATGTAGTACTAATCTGATCGCAAGGGTTCGTAGCCGACGAAACTCGACGAACTGCCCACACGTTGCCTGCGTGGCACAAATGCAGGGGCACAAATGCAGGATGTCCAGCACGATCTCGCTGTCTCAACCGGTTTCCACGCCTGGCGAAACAGACGCGTCCAAGCGTTTGTTTGTGTGTCGGTCCGAAACTTGTCCGCCCGAAACTGGCGGCTAGCAACAGAATAAAACCCGTTAGCACAACACCACAACAACTACCAAGCCGGCAAATTAACGGGCCCTAATGATGTAAACAAACACTCACCCGAACTGTCCTCTAGTCCGGCACTACTAATGTCCAATGGTCGATCCAATTCAACATTCGCTGAGAAAAAATTATAGGCCTCCTGTTGCGCTGTGGCTGGAGCCTCCGGAACAATATACTAATCAGAAATGTTCACAACAAAGTGAAGATAGGGCACTTGTACGCCTTTTTATTTAACGCAGCCCCATGAAAAAAAATATCATAGCCAACTTAATATGAATGTTTTCCAGATCAAAACTCAAGTCAGAATGAAGTCTCTCCCAGTCTGTTTACCAAAATTGACAAGATTCGAGAAGAATAATCTACGCATTTCAAAATTTGAATAATTAAAAATAATAGCCGAAAAACCAGCTAGTCCCTCAACACGACGTGCAGCAAGGAGATTAGATACTGCTAAAAAATAATGAACAAAATAAGACACAGATAACGCAATAATAGCGAATGCAGGGAGTTATCACTGCAGCGGGTGCTGACAAGGCAGCCGGGGGGCATCGTGGTAGAATGCTAGCGATCCCATGATGCCCCCCTTAACGGCAGTGAGGGTCAACGCCGCAGAGTGGTTTAGTGAGTATTACCTTATAAACACATACCCCCTTGGCCTTCCCCGGGTCCGGGGAGATGCGTAAAGCCATTCCCTCTGCGTCAACAAAAAAAAAAGGATATTATACTAATTATCTAGTATAAGTACCTACACCTACGTAAGGTAAATCTGCAGCTCTAGTATAAGTTTTACTTCGTTTAGGTACATACCTAAGTTTCTGAACGCTTTTGTGTTTAGTTTCAATTTGTATGGCAAATCGAACGTTCCTAATAGTTTACCATAAGAGGCGCTGTTCGCATGAACTTGTCTTATTACGATAAACTTACGCTTTCGAAACTCGTTTGTTTTTCATACATTACTATAGCTGCCCGCGCGGCTCCGTTTATAAAAAGTATAGCTGTCATAGAAAGTAAAATCGATTAATTGGAGTATATATGATGATGAATAAATATTATTGTTGATAAATTATTTTGATTGTACCTGGCTGCTAATCAAAGATAATTTTAATCATCATTACAAAAAACACCAGTAGCAGAGCTTATCAGACAAGATAATTATATTATTAGCGTTTCTTTTTGTCTTTGTAACCAAGTTTGCCATATCGTTGAATTGTAGGTATTTCCGTGATTATCTGAGATTCCAATTACCTATCTTATGCCTAAGCAAACTATTAGGAAGTATGTTTTTTAAAAACCAATATTGATAATAAATATTTTAGTGATTGCTGCTTGCTAATAGTCATTAAGAGTAAAATAGAAGTACCCAGAGAATATCAAGAAGAATCAAGAAATTTATTAAATAGTGACATAAGTTATATACTTACACTATGTAGTTACACTCGCTAAACCTGTCAGGGTCATCGCCTCGTCAAGTACAACATAAGTAGATATATACTTGTACAGGCTGGTCAAGTAAGAGGAATACAACTTTGAATCGATATAAGGTAGGCCCAGCTCCTAAGATATATATATGTCACCGTTAGATTGTGAAAACCGTCAGTTTATAATCTAACCCGTTATATTGTAAACTGACGGAATATTGTGAACTGCTAAAATAATTCATAATTTTACGCATTCATTTTCGTTAGTTTATAAACTAACAATGTCATATCGTCAAATTGTAAACTGAATCAAAATTGCCTGATTTGGAACGCAACATGTGCGCTGTTTGGTTGAGCAAATTATTCCACTTGCATCAGTTTCCACTTACGTCAGAACATGATTGTTTGTTTTTTGTTATTCAGACATTTTCTTCCATTTATTTCGGCCCCCAACATTGTCGACGGAGCCCCGCTGCGCGGGGCTCCTATTTCTGGGCGCTTCGCCCTTCGGGCAACTGAAGATACCTAACTAACCTAACCTACCTAGTCTTTGTGTACGTTCCGTAGCAAGCCGATTTGATCTCAGTTCACAATTTGACGATTCGACATTGAAAGTTTATAAACTAACGAAAAATATTGCGTTAAATTGTGAACGGTTTTGGCAGTTCACAATATTCCGTCAGTTTACAATATAACGGGTAAGATTATAAACTGACGGCGTTCACAATCTAACGGTGACATATATATGGGTTTATGGTCACAAACAAACGTGCTTTTCAGTTTTTTTTTACTCAAGCGCCCTGCCATTTTGTATAAAAATACAGTTTGCTGTGCTGTCGTGTTTAAATATTGCACGTTTTATTATTTTCCAACTTTTACATATCACCCGAAATTGAAAAATACACGCTAATTTAGTCAGTAGTTTTAGTGAAATTAGTTGTTTAATCTGTTTAACATCCAAATATAGGTAAATACCTACTGTTATTTTAAATTTATTTATGTATTTTACGACACTTAATTGAACTGAAGTAAAATTCCCCTAATAAGGCACATATAAAGCACTAATAATAGTATTTTATGCAACTGTTGTATAAGAAGGGTCTTAAAAGGCGAGTGGCGTGGGTTGCGATGCGAACCTTGGCGAGCATCGCAATTAAAGACGCCACGAGCGTTTTTAGACCAGTTATACACCGTTGCATACAATACTTTTTCTACGACGAATTTTAAATAAATAGCAGACTACAGAATAGTTAAAGTTTTCAGGCAGCAAGTTTTCTATTCGTACTTTTGGTACTCACGCAATTTTTTCAGGAGTGCAGTTATTAATTTCTTCGACTATTTTAAAAGGAACATACACTTTTGTCTTCACAAACACAATATAGTACATTATGATACAAGTGTGCTATGTTGGTCATTACACTCGAGTCGGTTTTTAAGCCTGAGCCGAAGGCGAAGGCTTAATGGAGACGAGAAGTGTAATGACCAATGCTAACGTGTTTCATACGACGTTTTTCAACACATTTGCGAGGAAAAAAAAAAAAAAGAAAATGTTAAAAGATATGTAATGAAAAGGCACTAGTGCGATAATGTAATGTAAAAGTCACGGCATGGGTAATATTCTGCATTATTTTGCTAATATTTAAAAAGATATGTAATGAAAAGGCACTAGTGCGATAATGTAATGTAAAAGGCACGGCATGGGTAATATTCTGCATTATCAGTGTAAATACGCTGTAATAGGAACCTACTTTACGAGCAGGTGTGATGAAATAGTAGATTGTACAACAAGTGCATAAAACGCACCATTTTACTCGAGACGTTTATCCATCCGAGCGAGCTTGCGAGCGAGGATAGATATAAAGTCGAGTGTAAAATGGGTTTTATGGACGAGTTGTACACTCTACTTTTCACTTCGATTGCGAGGAAATGAAACAGCAACACGTAAATATAGTAAATGCTAATTTAATTAAAATTGAAAGTTACATTAGAGCAATGAGAAATATTTAAATACTATACTGATCTACTAAATTGAAAAATAAACAAATATAAAAAATAATAAATGAGACGAAATACAAATTATAAGTTTATTTCATGAAGTTTTATTGTGTACTTTGGCTGTTGGTATCTTTGCCTTGGTCTTAGAATACGAACGAAACGAAATAAAATAAAGAGGTTGTTGTATGAAGTTAAAGATGTTCGTGTGGCTGTTGCAGCGATTGCCTTGGTCTTCGACGAAGATTTTACTTTATGCTCTAGAGCATAAAAAGCGACTTTATGTCGCCTACGCACGACATAAAGACGAACTTTTAGAGCATGAGAAGTGAAAAAATCTTAATAGTTTAGGACTAATAGTTTATCATCTTTCGTCTTTTCATTTTGAACTGAATTTTGGTGGGAAATCGGAAATGTGACAGCTCTTGTTTATGGTTTGTTTTGTTTTTAATTTGTTTGCACTTGCTATCTGAACCAAACTGAATCCGGACCCAGACCGAATTCAAACTGTTTATTTTTATAAATAATACCAAGAGTTTATAAAACATGTAATTTAACACACAATAGATGATGATTTATTATTATTGTAGTAAATAATTTATAATATACAAATGTTAAATCGTAAATAAATACTTTTATTTCGAAATATTTGTTTATGAAGTTGGCACCACTGCAATAAAACGGCCGATTTAAAAAAAAATAAACAGTGCTTTTATGAAAAATGTATGAACCAAAAAAGTACGCTAAACAGTGCGTTTTTGGGCCATAGAGCATAGAGTTTTTCGACGACTTATTAGTGGTGTCATTGTATTTGAGCTACAGCCTATATAAATGACAGATAACACATGAGTAGAAAAAGCTCTTTAATATAAAAATAAAAAAAAACTGTATGTATCCCTAACTAACAGTACGTCAAAGAAATTATGTTAAGAATAAAGAACCGAATAAAATGAATTGAATAAAATGGTGCCGGTTATTGTACGGCCATGATAATGCACGGCCATGATAATGTACAGCCAAATAATTCGCGTCCAATCTACATGAATTATCGGGTCGTGCATTATCATGGCCGTGCATTATAACTCTGAGCAAACTTGGTCCGGGGCATTAATTGGAAGTCAATTATGTACGACCTGATAATGCACGACCCAATAATTCACGTCCATTAATCTGAGTCCCTGTAGCTTCGAATTATCGGGCTGTACATAATCACCAGCGGGTCGACGCCACCTCGCGAACGCGGGTTGTCTATTTCCGATCTGAGGAACACAAGTGAACCCTAACCAACCGACCTAAGAAAGAGTTCGCTTTTGACAAGCAGTAAGGTATGTTTGACAGTTTGGAGCAAACTAGGTCTGGGGCAATAATTAAAACCCTTTTTTGTCCACCCTGATAATGCACGACCCAATAATTCGAGTCCACAAAAAGTAGACGCGTATTATCGGGCCGTGCGTTATCACCCGGAGCAAACTCGGTCCGAGGCAATAATTGGAAGCCGCTTTTGTCCGGGCTGATAATGTACGGCCCAATACTTCGAGTCCACAAAAAGTCGACGCGTATTCTCGGGCCGTCCATTATTTGGCCGTGCATGATTGGCTCCCGAATAAAATAATCCCGCCACTTAACTTGTTAAAGTTTTTTCAACATATTTAAATAATTTGCTCGTAACGTGCCTCTTATTGTGCCGCTTTTAGGCTCATAATCCTGGGTATTAAACAGGCGTGTTTTATAACATTACGGCACTCGTGTAATTATGGTTATATCCTGATTAAGACACGTTGGCACCTTGCAGCAAGGTGTATGTATGGACTCGGCGCATTCTTTTATTGACCGGGTTCTTCTTGGATATGATATAGAAACATTTCATTTAGTAAAACTATTTACTTTTGATAACATTTTACATGAATTTATATTGAATACGAAAATATTTAGAGATTTCATCTAAGCCTCGCTTTAACACCTGCGCGCGCACTGCGCGAACTTCACGAAAAAAAAAAGTTGCGCGCAATTATAGGTAATTTCACAAATATTTGTAAACATTGATGATGCGTGTTTGCAGATTATTATTAAAAATTTTGACTCGTGGAAAAGTGATAAATAGAATTGACGCCACTGGAAATTCTTGGAGATGTAATATTATGTAAGTAAAAACCTGTTGTCATCAATAACTAAAGGAAATAGCTCAGGAGCCTGTAAGATTTTAATTTTATTCATTTTATTCATATTTTATGAAGGATTATTTACTCGTAAATGTGTTGAAAAACGTCATATGAAACGCGTGAGCTTTGATAATTACATCTCTGATGTAATGATCAACATAGCTCACTTGTATCACAATGTACTTATTATGTTTAATTTTTGACGTGTGATAGGTTATCACACGTCAAAAATTAAACATAATACCAAGTCATCATATCAAGTTTCATACTGCCAAGTTATTTAATGTTTTGATACGTTTTAAATTATAATTCACTTCTATGTTATCTGGTTTTATTAATTTAGTAATAGAAAACACGGAAGTGAAATTGATTAAAACAAATCTAATAAAATAACAAGGTTATTCTACGACATTTTATTATGCGTGTGGCTGTTAGTCCCGATTAGGTATCTTATTTAAAAATATATATACTGTGTTCACTAGAATATAAAACTGGCATTTTGAGCAGCTTACATCCAGCACAAAGGCGAACTTTGCAAGCATGAGAAGTGAAAAAGGTATAGTTACACAAACAAATAAACTAGAGAAGACAAGATTCTAAGTTCCTGAAATATATTTTGGGGTTTTGCACGTGTGTAGACGGTAAGATACGGTTAAGTAGTGTAGGTACCTAATTACCTATAGGCACAGTTTGTGGCCATTTTGCCTTGTAAGTAAATAAATTGCATCCGGCCGGAAATTGGGCCCCGAAATTGTATTAAAATCGTATTTAATGAAAAACAATTTAATATCAGTAATTGTATTTTTATTAATTAATTATATTTCATGTGAAAGTTATAGATAACTGTGCACTAATATGCACTGCTCTCATCCCCTTCATTTCACGTGCCGTGCACTATATCCATTGCTCGAAGAAGGTGTATGACTGTATCATACACATATTTCTTAGCGTCAATGCCCCAGATGAAATCAAGATGACCGAAACATTCATCTGGAATTCTCAATCTTGCCACCGGCGCGCCCAACTCTGCAAACAGCCTGTCAACATCCCTGACATCCGCAAGGGCATCGGCTGAGGAGTAGTGGAGGAAAACAGGAGACGTGACTTTAGATAGGACGTACTGTGGTGGTTTTGTGGTACCGTAACTTAACCTATTACCTAATGCCCCATAGTCAAAGCGACGGAACTGACTTTCTGCCATGCCTTGACCGTAGTGTGCGAATTGCTTCGCGGAAGCTCCTGCTGGAGTATGACCCAATTTCACAGGCAACATGGTCTGAAACATACGAGTAATGTGCCATTAAATATAATAACCTGATAAAACTTGTCGCTCAAAAATGGAGACGCAAAACATACTGCATTATGCTGATTTTCATTCCAGCCACCCATGAGGAACAACATGTTACTGCAAATTTGCTGGAATAAGACTTCATCTCTGCACATTGCTTGTCCTGCCCACGTCAAGATTTTGTTATTCGGTAAGAATTCACCGAGACCAAGCACCCGTGACAGCATCTAGAAATCAATTGTATATAGGTATACTAATACAGGGTGTGGCCTGTAATAGGAGCAAAAAATGAAACGGTGGATTATCAAGCCAATCAGCAATCAGTTCCAAGTGGTTAAACAAAACAAAACAAGAAAAAAAAACGTTTTTTTTAAGTAACAGCATGCGCTGTTCTTAATAGCCAACTGCAGTTTTAACTTTAGTTACGGGAATAGTTAAATGAATTCATAATTTTAATATGCACTTATTAATTTTAGGATATATCATTACAATTTTAACAATATATCAATGATGACGAGATATTTGCCGTGAAGGCACTTTGCAAGATACGATTTTAGTTTCAACTGGAATACTCTCAATATTATTTTACATTTTAAATGCAAACAATCTTGCAAAATATTTAAAATCACTCCAAAAATGTATGGAAAACAGAGATACTAAATCACTATGACATAAGTACCCAGTGTTCTACCAAGATGTTTAATGACATGCTTACGATATCGTGACGTCAAGTTTCATTACTTATGGGTCACAATATCAAATATATTTTTTCCGAATTCAATAACTTTGAAACACTGGGACCAACATAGAATAACTGAGGATAGTATTATGGAGTCATCCTTTAAATTTTGTGTTCCTATTACAGGCCACACCCGGTATACCTAGGTTAAGATTATACTTACAAGATGTACAAACAAAAAATGACCGAAAGAAATAAAGCTTCTATAGTCCCGAATGTTACAGGAGCTGACTCCTTAAACAACGGAATTAAAATATTTACAAAAAACTTACATAAAGTGGGGTCGAATATTCACTAACAGCTCTCAAAAAACTATTTCCGCTATGTGCCATATAAGCCACAGGAGCCAAGGCATGCATCGATATTATTTTCTGGTTGTATTGAGGTCGCAGAGATCCCATAACGAAAAACGCAGTGGTACCCTGGGAATGACCAACGTAGTGAAGTTTATTTTTGCCAGTATTGTTAAGCACGTAGTCTATCATTGTAGGCAAGTCAATGTTTCCTATCTCATCCCATGAAAAATTCCAGAATAATGGATCTGTATCAGGGTTTAGAATGACGTGTTTCCGTGAGTAGTAGTTTCCACGAGCATTGCCCATCCAAACATCGTAACCTGCATCAGCTAGGATATAAGCTGAAAAAACGATGAATATGGTATGATTATTAGATCTATAACGATAAGAAACGCTAGACCTATCGCTGTCACTGTCTGCCCCACACACAAACACTCAACACAGTATGTGAGCATGATATGGACAACGAACCTTGAAATAACTACCAAATTAAAACTACAGAAAACGGAGTCTAAGTCCAGTCTGAGCAGTCAGTTGAAAAGTGGTCTTCGCCGCATTCCACCCTAACATCAAAATTCAAAGAAGTTGAAGTTTACCAAAGGCTGTACCAGGCCCCATTAAAACCCAATCAGCTGACGAAGAAAGCAGACCGTGCATCAAAAACACAACGGGCCTGTCCACATTTTGGGGTCTCCAAGAACTTTCGTGTGGGATGCGGTGCATGCCCAGGATATATCCGTCGGACGTAGTCACATGGTGCACTTCGAGAGGGTAAAGATACTTCCTCACCAACAGAGGCTAAAACAATTCACAACATCCTTATTAATGTGTTCGATTCAAGAGCTCATCTAGAAAAAATTAAGGCCTCGTTTTTCAATAGATTGTTTGCATGTCTTTGTCCTTTTGTAAAGATTGATTTTATTTCTAACAGCAGCAGGCAATTTACTCGTCATTAGATATAATAAATTATTAGTATAGTAGGATGCTAAAAAGTGCCCCACCTTTGCCTACACGATGGAAAAATGGTAGGCGATGAGAACATGATAAGGAGTGAGGCGCTTTCTCGTGGATTGGACGGTCAATATATATGTGCATACTCGTATGGTCGGAAATAATTATAGGACTTTTATCAGTTTCATTGATTGCTTCAAAGACCGCTCTCATAAAAAATATTATAGTTGAACAACTATGACTCACCACGTCTAAAATAGCGTCAATAAGGATGCTGTTGGAAATCATAGAACTGACAAGTCCAGATTTCATCAAGTCTTCTACAACATCGGCGTGGGGCGCACGCCCTTCGTCTGCGCTCACCAGCACCGCACTCGCGCAGAGTAACACTAGTCTCACCAAAATGTTCATCATGAAAATCAGGTCTAGACGGAAATGTCTGCCTTTTATACTATACGATTAAAGTGCATTTAACTTTAAGATAGCAATGCAACTGATTTAATCTGTGTTATTGAAAACATGATTTAGTGATGAAACCACAAAAACATCGACTGGATCTATTTAAGTTTAAAGAGGTAGCTATTTAAGTTTCACGAAAACGGTTTTTTTATCGCCTATTTAGACCCAACAATATTGCAATTTTCTATAGGTAGGGGGAAGTCCCCTAACGCCGGACGGCACCTAGGACCGGACACTCGTACTTTCTCGGCAACTAGCAACGCGAGCGAATCAACGACAAGTGGAAGGGGCGCGGGGGACGTACAGATACCCACACACGCGACGCGGTTTGTCAGTGATGCGCGCAGCAACAGCGGCAGCCATTGTATGTAGTTTTTGGCGGGAAGACACTGCGTCATATAAGATTCGAGTAAGTGTTACAACTACGTTTTTGTGTTTAGGTGTTTATGTTTATTTTTATTAAAGGTAGTATTCCATTGATTTCCGTTTTTTATAATTGTTTCTGTGGATTTTCAAAATACATTTGGTATGAAATACGTAATTGTGACGACTCGCTGTCCCTTACTACCGGACACCAAGTAGTCCCGTAACGCCGGACATTGAACATATAATTCTTTTTCGTTAGTAGATAAACCTATAATGATTATTATTCTATGATGTTTCAGAGGGCAAGACAAAGAAAAAAGATCAAAATGGAAGAGTAGAAAAAGAAAGGAAAATGGGATCAAACCAGTTTACAAACTGCGATTGCTAAGGTTTTGTGTAGTGTGCTTAGAGGAATATAAAGAAGACTAGATACAGTGCTCCAGTTGCCATGGGTGGGCTCATGAAGCCTGTGCTGACATTCAAGAATGTTCAGATGCATAAATCTGTGATCGGTGTCAGATGTTTTGAAACCGTCCGGTGCTAGGGGTTCGAAGTGAAGTCCGTCCGGTACTAGGTGCCACTTGCTGAGACTGCATTTTTTTTCACCAATGTTTAATTTTAATTTTTGAGTATGTTTAAGCAGAGGTAGCATTTTTGTTATTTTAGTTTGATTTTAAAGTTTGTTAACTTACTTAATGTGTAAATAAATGTAAAAAAATACATATAGTTTTTTTTATTTTGTTTGAAACCCTTAGGTGTCCGCCACTAGGGGACTTCTCCCTATAATATATTCTTGAAAACAGACACACAGGTCTTCAAAATAAAGTCCTAATTTTCTGTACGTTTAACGTTTGATTAAAATATTTATTCATGTTTCTTGACAATATTATGAAAATTGTTCTTTGCAAGGCTGTCCTTGAAATTGGCATACCGAAAGCTATCATTATCTAGCTCGATTCGACTTAACATATTAATAAGTTTGGATTGATATTGCGAAGTGTGAGCGTGACTCGTTGGCGTTTTCTTTTCTTTAATCGTGGTAATATCCGATAGTGTCGTTGGTGATATTTTTTGCAATAGTAGTGACAGAATTCTTTTTTTTCTGCGCGTGTGGCCGAGCTACTAGAATAGAACAAAAAGAAATAAGTAGTCACAGGTGTGATAATGAATGGCTATCGGATATGGTAACCACCATTCATATACATCATATACCAGTAAATATATCGAATAAACATGTCCTCGGTCAAGAAGCGGTAGGGTCAACAGGGCGTAGTGGGACGCCGCTGGGACGGACTTCTCAATACATATAAGCCCTGTGCCGTAAAGCATTTTTACAAATATTTTTGGTGATATCTCACTTATTTTCCTTTTTTTAGGTGTTTATACAACAATAGTACATTATGATACAAGTGTGCTAAGTTGGTCATTACACTCGAGTCGGTTTTTAAGCCTGAGCCGAAGGCGAAGGCTTAATGGAGACGAGAAGTGTAATGACCAATGCTCACGTGTTTCATACGACGTTTTTCAACACATTTGCGAGGAAAAAATAAATAAAAATAAAAAATGAAAATGTTAAAAGATATGTAATGAAAAGGCACTAGTGCGATAATGTAATGTAAAAGTCACGGCATGAGTAATATTCTGCATTATTTTGCTAATACTTAAAAAGATATGTAATGAAAAGGCACTAGTGCAATAATGTAATGTAAAAGGCACGGCATGGGTAATATTCTGCATTATCAGTGTAAATACGCTGTAATAAGACCTGCTTTACGAGCAGGTGTGTTGAAAAATAATTTGTTACACTATAAAGATTAAGTAATCAACATTAATTAACGATTTTCTGTAAAATTAAAAGAAGGAGCGATTGTTTCCCTTCAAGGCTCACTTAAAATTTTGCGAAGCACTGAGTTGAGCTTAAACTGCACGCCAGGGCTATATTTTTTTCTCAAACTTGCAATGAAATGTTGACATGACTTACTTCAAATTAGGTCCGGAAATACTACGTATCAGGTGCGACTAGTAAAGATGATATGTAAAGGAATTTCATACAACCTTACACACCTAGGCCTGCAAAGCAACCGTCTTTTGTTTATAAACGTCAAATTGTGACAGAACGTCTTGGCATTCAACCACCAAAAAAAAGAAAAAAGATTAGGACTAATGTTAATGTCACCGGGTAAAACGTTGCTTCAAACAGGTTAAAAAAAAGTTTGGAGCGTAAATTGAAAAAAGTTTTATTTTCTTGTTGGCCGGATTTGTCAATAGTTCGTAATTATTTTGAAACTTTCTAATAAAAGCCATCGATTTCGAAATCAGTTCGGACGAAAATGATATGGAATTGAACTGTACGCCTCCGGAATTGTGAGCAGAAGTTATTAATGTAGAAACCTCCTTCGAAGAAGTCTTTATGGTTTCTAAACAATCAATGTTTTGATATATGTCATTGTCACTCGCAAATTTTCTCTTATGAATTAAAAAAAAAGAGAATTCATTCCTTTAAAAAAGAACTAACGTATTTACACCCGTATTCATAAACGTTAGTATGTATGTGGACAGTACTCACGAGCGGACAGGTGCTGTAAAACCCTTACCTTGGTAAATTTTAGATTACGAACTAAATTTCTGAATACGGATGTTAGTATTCTTTTTACAGAATAAAGCTGGCCGTCACTGAATAAAACCAGTTTTTTTCAACAAAGGAATGAATTCTCTCATTTCTAATCTAAATGAAGTTATCTCCGTCTCCATACAATTTAATGGTCGTCTAACTAAAGGACTACTTGCACTTTGGGATTCCCATACTAACTGTATGAAAAAGTTTTCTTTGATTTCTGAGCGTTCTAGTAGTCAAACCTTAGTCGGTCCAAATGAGTATTTTGACCCTTAATAAGAATTGGATCGAATGGCATTAAAAAAAAAATTCGTCAAAATTGATGATTTTCTCGCTGACTGTACTTTTTTTCAAAAATCTGTGAATGTAGATTATCGCCACTTAAAAAGTTAGGAATGAAATCCTAATGCCATTTTTGAGTGGCAGCAAGGGATCTAGTAGCTGCCCTTACTGCCCCGTTTTAACTTTCCACCCTGTATACACAGCTTGTGCGTAAGAAAAAAAAACAGCAAATATTCTATAAAATTGTCTTTATGGAACAATCGATGTGTCTTAAGATTTTGTTTATATATTTGAGCAGATACGCCAGTCTTTGCATTATCAAGAAACTTATAAAATTGCATCTCTACCATGCACGTCCATAGCCTGGAGAAGGTTAATAACTCGGTCGTAAACGAGAGTTTTAGCATCTACTCCCCAAATAAAGTCAAGATGGCCGAATTTGGGGTCCGGAATTCGGAAAATGCCTACTGGTGTGGCAAGCTCACTGACTAGCCGTAACACGTCGTTGATATGTGCCATCGGGTCGGAAGCAGAATAGTGGAGGAAAACAGGAGAGGTAATTTTGCCGAGGTCATAGGCAGGTGCTCTGTAACTGCCGTAAACTCTCCTGTTTCTCAACATCCCGTGGTCAAAACGCTTGAACGTTTTATCCTTCACACTTTGGCCGTAATGTACTAATTGCCTTACGGCAGCTCCGGCAGGAGTGTGCGCCAACTTCACTGGTATCATTGTCTGAAAATAGAAAGTGACATATTGTACTTATATTTTAATATCATACTTTATTTCAATTATACCTACATATAAGATGTTTTCCACAAATTCTTCGTCTTACCGCGTTGTGCTGATCTTCATTCCATCCGCCAATAAGGAACATGATGTTGCTGCAAATCGGTTGGAATACAACTTCATCCATGCACAGTGCCTGACCAGCCCATGTCATGATGAGACTGTTGGGCATGAATTCACCCAAACCGATGATACGAGCCAGACTCTAGAAGACGATAAATATGACAATTACTTTGTTATGCTATTTAATGGTAAAATTCGGAATCTTCCTTAATTCGATTGGAGTTCAAACTTTTATCTGATTTGTACAAAATGACTTGAAATGATACTGAGATATGGATTAAAAGAGTAATATTGTCCTGTTGTAAAAGGTGAGTTCAACTTACATCTAGGGGATTGGTGAAAGAAGCAATAGCTCTCAATAATAAGTGCTTGCTGTTGGCAAAATATGCGGATGGAGCCAAAGCATGCATAGAAATTATCTTCTCGTTGTATTCAGGTCTGAGCGAGGTCATGACAAAGAATGTAGTTGTGCCTTGGGAGTGGCCAATGTAATGTAGTTTTGCATTGCCAGTGAGTGCAAGAATGTAGTCAATCATTTCAGGGCAGTCAATGTTTCCGATCTCATCCCAAGAGAAATCCCAGAAATCGGTATTGAAGATAGCATCAGGTCGAAGACGGATATGCTCCCGTGAGTAATGGTTTCCGCGAGCATTGCCCATCCACACATCGTAGCCTGCTTCAGCTAGGAGGTAACCTGAAAAACAACATGCATATTAGTAAAACCAACATGGTAAAATCTTTGCCTTTAACTTGAAGCTCCTCACACTGGTTTATATTTTGGTAAAAATCTAAAGCTAGGCTACTAAGAGTATTTATTTTAATTTGATAAAATTTCTACTTACCAAACGCACAACCGGGTCCCATGAGTACCCAGTCAGCCGAAGAAGAGAGAAGGCCGTGCATCAGAAATACAACGGGCCTCTTGACATTAGGGTCGTTGTTCTGGTCACGGCCGTGGGGAATCCGGTGCATGTTCAAGATGTATCCATCGCTGGTTGTGATCGTGTGGACTTCTAATGGATACTGATACTTTTGGATCAGTCCGGGCTGAAACAATAGGCAAATCCAAAGTCAGGCAAGTTCAGATACTTCTATAAAGGAGACTGCGACAATAATTCCTTGTGAGGTTTGTACCTGCGTTAACATAGGCATTATTCTTCAGAACAATGTTTCTTGTCCCCGGGCACTTCATAAGGGTATCCCTGCTTTCAAGTATCTGTCTTTCGATGTCAGAATGATATACCATATTCAAAGCAAGGAAAAACATTAAATTACATTATAATATTCTTGCAGATGCAAGAAGCATTATTGTATATTGTAACATTGAATGAATTCTCTCATTTCTAATCTAAATGAAGTTTTCTCCGTCTCCATACAATTTGATGGTCGTCTTACTAAAGGACTACTTGCACTTTGGGATTCCCATATTAACTGTATGGAAAAAGTTTTCTTTGATTTCAAGGCGTTCTAGTAGTCAAACCTTAGTTGGTCCCAAAAGGAGTATTTTGATCCTTAATAGGAATGGGATCGAATTGCATTAAAAAAATCGTCAAAATTGATGATTTTCTCGCTGACTGTACTTTTTTTCAAAAGTCTGTGAATGTAGATTGTCATCACTTAAAAAGTTAGGAATGAAATCCTATTGATATTTTTGCGTGGCGGCATGGGATCTAGTAGCTGCCCTTACTGCCCCGTTTTAACTTTCCACCCTGTATGTATAGTAGTAAAATAATACCGACTAGAGTCACTTGAAAATGTACACTGATAAGCTAATTGATGATAAGCATATGGATTTCCTATTCTTATCGAACATCTTTACATTATTCAATGATGGTGCAGTGCTGATGAGTTCTCAATATTTATAACTAGCTTTTGCCCGCGACTTCGTCCGCGCGGAACCCGTTTATATCGTAACTTTCTCCCCCCTTTTCACCCCCTTAGGTGATGAATTTCCAGATAAAAACTATCTTTAGTAAGGATTCTTTGGGAAGGACCCGGAATTAAAAGTGTCTCTACACCAAATTTCATTTCAACCAAATTAAGGAAGAAAAGTTAACAGACAGACAGAGTTACTTTCGCATTTGTAATATTAGTATGGATTGTATGAAGGGAAGGGTCATTATGGCTGAGTTGCATGATTTTATAGATTAGCTTACTCCGAACGCCTTTTTTTACAAAATAGACTCCGCCGCAAACTTGGTTTCTATGACCCGCCTCACCATAATAGATGCATGTAGGCTTTTTTCATTATTATTTTGCATATTTTCATATCACACGGCCGTAAGGACCTTTTCTACTAAACTGTAGGATTAAATTAACTGACTTGTAATTTAAATATTTTATATTAAAAATAAAGATACGTCAACAAAATGTTACATCTAATAGTTTTCAAAATAGCCATAATAAAACGTATTTTTTACCCCGTTTTAGAAAACATCTTCGAAACTACCGCCATAAGGTACCTTTACCCTTGGAACGTCACATACATATATTTACCTATATAATGTTCCTATTCCCCAGGACTCCCAACTACCGCTATATACCGTAAATGGGTTCCATCCAATTTTTCACCCGCTATTTAACCTCCTTAGAGGATGATTTTCGGGATAAAAACTATCCGTTGTTATGACAACGGGTAGTTTTTATCCCGAAAATCATGGAGAATGCTCCAGGACTCAAGCTATCTCTATACCAAATTTCATCTAAATGGGCTACATCCAAATTTTCACCCCCATTTCACCCCCTTAGGGGATGATTTCCGGAATAGAAACTATCATTTGTCCTTTTCCAGGACTCAAACTATCTTTCAACCAAATTTTATCAAAATGTGTCACAAACAAATTTCCACCCCCAATTACACCCTCTTAGGGCATGATTTTCGGGATAAAACTATCCTATGTCCTTCCTTAACTATCGTTATACCGTGAATGGGTTCAATCCAAATTTTCATCCACCATTTCTCACCCCCTTATGTGATCCCCTTATTTCCTCATTTCATGTGTTCCGGAATAAAAATTATTCTATGTTCTTTCCTTGGACTGAGACCTCTCTCTATACCAAATTTCATCTGAATGGGTTCTATCGAAATCTTCAACCCTCATTTCACCACCACAGGAAATGATTTTTTGGAATAAAAACTATGCATTATCCTTCCCTAGGACTCCTTCTATATATTTACCAAATTTCATCTAAATGGGTTTTATCCAAATTTTCACCCCCTATTTCATCCCTGAAGGGATGATTTTCGGGATTAAAACTATCCGTTGTCATACTACGGGACTCAAACTATCGTTCAACCAAATTTCATCAGAATGTGTCACAAACAAATTTTCGCCCCCAATTACACCCCCTTAGGGGATGATTTTCAAGAGTAAACTATCCTATGTCCTTCCCCAAGACTCCAACTCGCTATACCGTAAATGGGTTCCATCCAAATTTTCATACCCCATTTGACCCCCTTAGGAGATGATTTCTGGACTAATAATTATTTTAAGTCCTTCCCCAGGACTCTTAACTATCTCCATACCAAATTTCATCTAAATCGGTTCTATCCAATTTTTCACCCCTCATTTCACCCCCTCAGGAGATGATTTTTCAGGATGAAAACTATGCATTGTCCTTCCCTGCGACTCCTTCTATCTCTAAACCAAATTTTAACTAAATGGGATTTATCCACATTTTCATCCCTATTTCATCCCCTTGGGGGATGAATTTCGGTATTCAAACTATCTATTGTCATTCTCCGGGACTCGAACTATATCTATACCAAATTTGGTCTAAACGGAGTCCATCCAAAATTTCACCCCCCATTTCACCCCCTTAGGGGAAGATTTCCAGAATAAAAACTATCCAATGTCCTTCCCCAGAACTTAAACTACCTCTAAACCAAATTTTATCAAAATGGATTACATCCAAATTTTCACCCCTCCATTTTACCCACTAAAGGGAAGATTTTCGGGATAAAAACTATAAATTAAATTAATTAAATTAAATTAAGTGATGCGCGGTCACATAAACAGACAAACAGATAAACAGACAAAAATTCTAAAAACTGTTGGAACGTGTTCTGTTATCGATTTTAAGTATCCCTAGCCAATTTTTTTTCGAATATCTTCCATGTACAGACTTTCGACCCTCTTCAGCTTTATTATATGTATAGATTACGAAGGCGCGTTGCCTTTACCTGTCTGCACAACATACCCACAATTCACAATACATTAAATACTCTTCAATTCACTTATCTGAATTAGGGGAGAGACAAGTAATGTTCTTTAAGGAGGTATTTGAAGTTACCAATAGATTTTGCCTGTGTAATTTCAATAGTTAGGGAGAGAGTTCCATAGTCGAATAGCCTTAATAGGGAACGAACTATTATAACATTTAGAAGATAACGAAGGCAAAGTTAAAAGAAAGTTATTAGAATATCGGAGAGAATTAAAATTACTAATACGGTTTATTGAGATAGCGGGGTTCAAAAGGACACAATATAGAAGCGAAATAAATGCGAGAGTTACGGCGATAACCGATAGGCAGCCACTTGAGTTTGGAACGGAAACTATAGAATCATTATGGTCATATTTGCTTAACCCGAATAACTAAACCGAATTCAGACATTTTGGACATGCTCAAGCTTATTAAGTTGCTCCTCAGAAAGGATACATCACGATAATCAAGGATAGGAAGAAATAAACTTTTTAGCGAGCGCAATTTTAGTTGCGTTAGATATTAAATTACGAAGCCGCCTTCTGTTCTGAGAGACCCCACTGCAGTTAATACATTCCTGCTCACTTCATTCACTTGAGGCACCCAAGACAGGGTGCGATCCATAATGATCCCAAGATTTTTAACTTTCATCGAGTAAGCAAATTCAACCCCACCAAAAAGTATTGGAGAGATATTTTCTAAGTAAATTCTAGAAATCAGTTTATTGTTGCCAATAACAATAGGTACATGGGTCTTTGCTGGGTTCAAAATCAGACCATATCGTTGAATCCACTTGAGGGTGCGTACCAAGTCATCATTAGCTCTCTCTGTGGCAGAAGGGCGATCACCAAGGCTGTTACTATCCTGCACGTTTTCGTAATCATTCAGTGAGAGAGAAAAAACAAGTTCACGGAAGTTTTCGGTTGTGTTGTGCCGTGTGTGAATTTTGAAATGACAAATATTGTTTTTCTACTCGTCGACTTTAATCTTTGAATTAAGATTTCGTACACGAAACTAAGATCACATATTTTTTAATCCTGGAGCTCCACGAGCTCGTCACGGAACTCGTATGGTTTCATAAGATAACCGCCAGCAGTCATCTTATGAATCCAGGAGCTGAATAAGATAACTGTGAAGACATCAACGCGCAAAATTACTAAGCTGCTGCGCTTCATTTCAGCAAGGCGATATTCAATAGATACCAAGTTTGTTTAATAAATTATTATTTCCGTTGACTCGTAGAAGAAGTATTGTATACAATAGTTATATAATTAGCTTTTTAAGTCTCGTACCTTAATTAGGCCACTCAGCAAGCTTCGTGGCCTAAACGTGGTACTCGACTTAAAAAGCATCCATTATATAACGATTGCATAAACTACTATTTATTCGCGGAAGACTTAGAAATTAGCAAATATACAATTAATTATTTTATCTATCCAAATATGATTAACCCTCCATGATGCGTTCAAGAACCGCACATTATGGCCACCATAAAAATAGACTGTTTTGTTAGAACAAATGCTTATCTGTGAAAATGTTATTATGGCTAAATAATTACATCGATTTCGATAATATTATTTCATTCAAATTTCGAATATCTCTGAAATCAAAGAAATTTGATTTGACCTCTATTCTAATATCAGTTGAGATGACGTTTAGTTCGAAATGAATTGTCAATTTGCATACAAATTTGACAAATGTCGCACGTAAGTAAGATATCGAACGATATGATAGTTGGATCTGACTCTAGTTTGTCTCTAAATTAAGAAAAAACTATGACAGCTGCCAGAAAACAACGCTGCGATGCCGGTCATAATTAAATATGCGGCTCCTGAATGCATCGTGGAGGCTTATGATTTATGTGGATAGATAAAGTAGTGTATCTAACTGTACATAATTAGGTATTAAGACATTCATGTGATGTTATTATGAAACTCGCCTTCGGCTCGTTTCATAAACCCACAACCGTGTTTAATGCCCTTCATTATGTACAGTTACATAAACTACTATAAATTACGAAAGTTGATTATGATTACAATTTACAAATACAAAAAGTTTATTTCTTAAAAATAAAGCCTATAATACTATAATGCTTACCCCCACACTAGGCATTGCTTGATGCTTGGTTAGTCATTAAATTTATGTATATTTTTTTGTTGTTTCGTTAATAAAAATTATGAAAAATTATACTTTTGTTTACCCCACTACACCTAGCCTACTTATAAACCAGAAAAAATACTCCTACATTAAAATGATCCTTAAATACTAATATATTTAGCTATTCGTAAAAAAACCGGTTAGTAACCGGTTAACCGGTTTTGAGTTTGTCGCGACGGTTAACAACCGGTTTTGAAATTTTACCGGTTTTTGCATTCCCTAGTGCAAACTGCACCGAGCTGAGAATGGTCAAGTATATTAATATTTGTGGATGTTTTAATTCAGTATTTTAGTATATAAGTTTTTCATTTAGTATTCATTCACTTTTATTGTTGGTAAATATCGATGAGTTTCGTTTCTTGCCTGTTCTATACATTGGTATAGAACAGGCAAGAAACTTTGCCTATTTATAATACTCATTAAGTATTAAAATACTCATTTAGTATTATAAATAGGAAAAGTAGTTTATGTGTTGGTGAAATCCAAAACCTTTTATCCGATTTAAGGATGACTCACGCTAGAACGGGCCGTTTCCGGCCCGGGGTGTTTTCTAAGAAAAACGACGGCATTTTTGTGCGGCCGAGGCATACCCAAGCCAAAACACCCCAGGCCGGACACGGCCCGTTCTAGCGTGAGTCATCCTTTATCCGATCCTTTTATAAGAATGGAGTTTTTGAACGGATTTAGAGGTTATATTTTACATATAGCACGGGCTCACCTTCATTCTTTGAAGTACGTGAGTGAAGCCGCGCGGGCAGCACGTAAATAATAATTATAACGATTATTAAGCTAAGTCCGCTCACCACATCCAGTCTAGCATCCTCGAGGATGTTTTCAGATATCCTTGCATTAACTGCACCCGATTTGATAAGCAGCTCTAACTCCGTGGCGTGAGGTGAATTGCCAGCTGTCGCGCACACCACCACCACACATAACAAGAGAACTCTACCCCACATGGTGACTTTAGCTAAAAATCCTGTATAGATAACAAAATCACAGCATTTATACTTCACTAAATATCAGATTACCTAGCAATTATAATTGATCATTTGATAGCCATGTAAGATACTTAATCTTAATCGCATTCGTACAATCAACCTTAAAAGTGTGTGTGTGTTTATATTTAACTTCACTTGAAAATGAGGTCCCATGTACATTACAGTCGTTATTGGGCATTTTTAAAAATTCGTGTACCCAATTAGCGTGAGTTGTTAAATAAAAATTAACTCAGTGTCAGTTTTGTAACGAAAGTTAAGCATACAAATGATGTCAAACTGATTTTTTTTCATATTTAAATAAGGTCTATATATATGCATATGATTTATATATTGAAAAGAAAAAGTAAATTTTTATACAAACTAAATACTTAATTGTCGTTACAAAACTGACACTGAGTTAATTTTTGTTTAACAAATTATGCTAATTGGGTGCACGAATTATTGAAAATGCCCTATTAACATTTCTCTTGCCAGAACCTTGTTATTGCGGAAAATTTCGCGACCTCTGCCCACCGCTTTTTAATGGTATATTTTGTTAAATATCGATCAATACTTGTTTTTATTTTAACTTGAAAATCTTGAAATTACTGTAAACAGAGTTGGGCAAAAGTTTTCTTGAATAAGAATAAAAACAGAATTTTTATTCTTATTCAAATCGATGGGAATAAGAATAAATTCATGCGCTCGTTATTCCGGAATAAATTGAACGGGAATAATTCACGGTACTTTTATCTTAAATAAGGAATGAAATACGGAATAATTATTTCACAAATGAGGTTATTCTAACTAACTTTTTATTTATATATAACGTTATTTAAATAAAGATAACTTTGTGTTATCGTCGGTAAAAATTTGTAAGGTTTTTTAGTGAAACTCCTCAATGGCTACTTGAATAACCCTCGAGTTTGGATTCATCATCACCACCATCGTTTTGGACCATCGTCACCAAGTATAATGTATAGAACTCATTAAAACAAACCAAATGAGCCCACACTCGAGGCTTTACAAGTAGCCATTGAGGAGTTCCACTTTCCACCTCCTGACTCCATTATCAGACCATCGTCACCAAGTATAATGTATAGAACTCATCAAAACAAACCAAACGAACCCAAACTCGAGGCGTATACAAGTAGCCATTGAGGGGTTCCACTACCCAACTCCTGACTCCATCATCAGACCATCGTCACCAAGTATAATGTATAGAACTCATCAAAACAAACCAAATGAACCCTCACTCGAGGGTACACAAGTAGACGTTGAGGAGTTCCACTATCCACCTCCTGACTCCATCATCAGACCATCGTCACCAAGTATAATGTATAGAACTCTTCAAAATAAACCAAATGAGCCCTCACTCAAGGGTATACAAGTAGCCCTTGAGGAGTTCCACTATCCACCTCCTGACTCCATCATCAGACCATCGTCACCAAGTGTAATGTATAGAACTAATTAAAACAAACCAAATGAGCCCACACTCGAGGGTATACAAGTAGCCGTGGAGGAGTTCCAATATCCACCTCCTGACTCCATCACCAGACCATCGTCATCAAGTATAATGTATAGAACTCGTCAACGCAAACCAAATGAACCCTAACTCGAGGGGTATACCAGTAGCCATTGAGGAGTTCCACTATCCACCTCCTGACTCCATCATCAGACCATCGTCACCAAGTGTTATGTTCTATACATCAACCGAGTGCCTCTATACCGATACCAAATGCGCTGTGTTTACCCCCAAGGGCCCCGAGTATCCGAATCCGAACCGAACTACATTCGTATTCATGGAATATTATTTAAAATAATATATCAGGATTAGTTTTATTTGAATAAGAATAAGTTCTCTTCATTCAACTTTCATTCCCAAGAATTATTCCCGACGAAATTTATTTGGAACTAGCTGTTGCCCGCGACTTCGTCCGCGTATAACATGTTATCGTCTAAATGTTTGTTGAAGAAATGAATTAAAAAAAAAAACATTGAAATTAATTTTTTACCTAGACTTTTAGAAAACAATCTAAAACCGAAGTTACAAATCTCTTACTTTCAAAATCTTTGCTCTCTATACAAACAAAGAACCCTCTCTGAACCCTCATAGTAAACAGTCTGAAACCGTAGTTACAAATTTCTTACTTTAAAAATGTCTTGCTCTCTATACAAAGTTCGAACCCCCTTTTAACCTTCTTAGGCGATGAATTAAAAAAACGCTGAAATAAGTTTTGTAGTCTAAACAGGTAAAATTTCTTGCTCTCCATACAAACTTTGAACGCTTTTCAGGGAAAAATTAAAAATTAAACACTCTGTTTTTTTATTGTAATAGGTAAGTATTTTTTCTACAAACTATTTATCTAGTCTCTAGCTAAAAAAAAGTGTTTCCCATACGAACCTTGCACCCCTTAAGGGGTGAAATTTTCCAAAACGCTGGCAGTAGGTATTTTTTTGTATTTTAATAAGTAGGTACTTAATCTTTCTACAGAGTTTTAAGTTTCTACCTAAAAAAAATTTTTCCTACACAAACATTGCACCTCTTTATCCCCCTCTTAGCGGGTGGAAATTTTCAAACCACTGAAAGTAATTTACCTATATATTTGTATTCTAATAAATAATCTTTCTACACAATTTCAAGTCTCTAGCTCAAAAAAAAGTTTCCTCCATACAAATTTTCACCTGTTTTAATCACCCTTAGGGGTGGAATTTTCCAAAACGCTGAAAGTTCTTTATTTGTATTGTAATAAGTAATCTTTAAGCAAAGGTTTGTCGCTTGCATCTTTTTAAAAAGGTTTGAGATTCTAGCTCAAAAAAATCCCCTTTACCAACATTGTACCCCTTTTTCATACCCTTAGGGGTGGAATTTTCCAAAACGCTGTTTTGTTTTATTTGTATTGTAATAAGTAATCTTTCTACAAAGTTTTAAGCTTCTATCTCAAAAAGAAGTTTCGCTCATACAAACTTTACAACCCTTTTTAACCCCCTAAGAGGCTGAATTTTCCAAAACGCTGGCAGTACTTTATTTGTATTCTAATAAGTAAGCTTTCTACAACGTATTGAGTCTCTTGCTAAAATAATAAAGTTTCCCCCATACAAAATTTGCACCCCTTGTTTACCCCCTTAGGGGCAGAGTTTTCTAAACGTTGAAAGTATTTTATTTTTATTCTAATAAGTAATATTTATACGAAATTTTAAGTCTCTAGCTATAAAAAATAAAGTTTCCCCCATACAAACTTTGCACCCCTATTTGACCCCTTTAGGGGTAGAATTTCCAAAAATCTCTTCTTATCCGTTGCCTACGTTGTAAAAGGTAGTTCTGGTGTAAATTTCAACTCTCTAGCCCCAGTAGTTTCGGCTGTGCGTTGATGAGTGAGTGGGTGAGTCAGTCAGGGCATTTATATGTAGGTATAGATAGATAGAAGATGACGAAAATCCCATTCAAATATCTCAAACCCGTTTTAATGTCGCTTGTTAGAGTAAGAAAACGATCGGGGACTGTAACGTCAAGATCCTCGAGCGTCATAGTAAAAAACAATCGTTTCATTTGAAGGTGCGTTTTGTGAAAAAGGGACAGAACATAAAACTTTGGAACTTTGTGATACCTATACATATACCTAACCTCTTGCGTTGATTTTTTCTCTATTATCCTTTTTTCGAGAAAATACATTAATATTATTTTATTTAGTGTCTACCTACAGCCGGGCCCGCTGCACCAATGTTTTCCATGTTTTTAAACATCTAACATGTTTTCAGTCAGGTTCGGCAAACAAATAGGGTTTTGTTTTGATTGGCAAAACATGTTTGACGTTTAAAAACCACGAAAACATGGCGCAGCGGACGCGGCTTACGGGGTGTAGTTTCGATTCCTGAGCTATAACCACGAACTTCGGAATTCGAAAATATTCGGGTATATCTCTATCTCTATTGCACTAACAATACTCGAGTGACAGGGATGCAGTTATACGAACTTCGAGTTTCGGTTTTCGTGGTAGCGCCGTAGGCACTTTGGCAGAATGCGCAAAGAACGCGTGCCATTGCCATTCAAAAAAAAAACAAATTCGTGTTAATTATATTGTTCAATTTTGTTAATACATTTTTTGAAATTACGCCATAATGCGACATTTGCGCATATAAGTTCTCATATCACAATCGAATATTTTTTATGGTTTAACTTTTGGCATGTGTATCGTAAAGGTCTATCGTAGACTGGATTTAAATTATTAATAAGTGAAAGGCAAAGCAATTCCGCCATTTTGACGAAAATTTGACGTTTCTTATAGCTGACAGTTGGAGCAACGTTTGATTTCAATAAAAATAAATGAAAAATTAAATGAAGTCGTATATTACGGAAAATTAATTAATTGTCGCAGTCGGATAAAAACTATCCTAAGTTGCAGCTAGAATAATAATGTACCTATATAAAATGTTTCATATTTTTCCGTTCATGGGATGCTGAGAACATTCGTACCACACAAAGCTTAGTTTCAAACTGACTGATTCTTTTTTTAATTTAGAGATTTATTATAAGTGGAGATGGAGATAACTTTGACGGGGATAAAATCAACGTGATTTTATTCACGCGTTTTTCTTATTCTATTCATGATTTTATTCTTGAATGCCCAACTCTGACTGTAACCGACCCCACAGGGGGCTGTGACCAACAGTTTGAGAAACACAGCTGAATGGGAAACGGTAGCCGTAAAATTTCAGCGTACATGTTTTTGTAATCGGTGATGATATCATTGGCATTAGATTTAGATTGAATGATAAGAAATATTATTTTCGCAGGAATTTTTATATATTTTCATTACTATATATATTCATCATTATCATCACGCTATATATTCTAGTCTTTATTTAACTTCACATCAAGGCAACTCAGAGCACAACCTTTAAAAAGTAGATATTTAATATAAGCAGAACTTTCCTCGCGTCTGTGTACGATGGTTTTGATTGTTTATTGGGTACTAGCTTTTGCCCGCGACTTCGTCCGCGCGGAACTCATATGCTGTAGCTCCATACAAACTTTCAGCCCTCTTTTCACCCCCTTTATACCATATTTTTCGAGCAAGATCAGAATGATAGATGTCCCTTCATGATAGCATGTAACTTTGTAAGGCGGTAAGCGAAATTGTTTCCAAGGGACAAATATTGCTTGTAAAAATTAAATCACGCCTAATATGCGGATTTACTATAGATTTGATCTCAAATCAGTTAAAAAAGGTCTACCGTGAAAACACTACGTAATATTTACTTATATTCTTAAGTGAACGTCAGTACAATGTTGTTTCTATAACGTTTGGATTGATAGTGTATTTTTTTTTTGAAATCAGTGCTAATATATTGAATTCTTCCACCGAAAATTATTTTGAACGAGTTAGGTTCATATGTTTTCGAGATATTGCTAAAAACTTGTCTTCCCTGTGGAAAAAGACGTAAGTGCCGTACGATTTGTGTGACGGTACGACATTTTTAATAGGCACGGAACCCTTCGTTGTGCGTGGTTCGACACGCACTAGGCCGGTTCTTTACAAACATAGACTCCACCGCAAACTTGATGTTCCTCAACGTAAAATAGATGCGGAGCCTTTTCACAGTATTACTATAGGCGAGACCGGGGATGGTTGACCAATTTTCAGCTTAAGCAGTTGTATTTTTATTTCTTTAGAGTATATTAATTTGATACCAATTTCAGTTAATAAATATACTATTAAGCTTTAGAAAAAAGTGGCAAAAAGCACGATATTCATTACGATATAGTGTTGGGTTTTATGTTTAATATTGAACATTCATAACGATTATTAATAGAACGTGTCGATTAAATTAAGATGTGGGTACTTTAATAAAAGGCGCCAAAGATGGCGTGAGAAAAACTAGCTGTTAAAAAGACCGAACACTGGGCTGACGGGCCATTCTTTCCTTGACATCGGTTGAGTAACCAAGTATTCGAAGCAGTGGAATTTATCATTAAAGTATCGTAAATAATCTCTATGTCTAATAAATTATAAAATCATGTTATGAGTGTTTGAATAAAATAGTTACTGGTACGGAGGAGTTTTATTGAAGAAACGTGGGAGCTCATACAACAAATTTCAGAAGCAGGGGGATGATCTAACGCTCACAAGGTATGAATATCTGTTTTAAATTTACATGTAAGCCGTAACCGCTATGGCATCTTGTTTAAATTTATGTACATTGATCAGTTGCTAATCCAAAAACTGTATTTACCGTAACGGAGTCCGTCCGGAGGTTTATACGGTTAATCATGTATGTTCATCTTGCCAGGGTACTCCCTGGGGCTGGCCATTTATGAAACTTCAGATTCAGATTCAGATTCAGATTTTTTATTTGTGAAACATAGGTAATACAAATGTGGTCTTATATAATAGGTATACATGAATCTCTATGTTTTGCCGATTGGCATACAAATGTTAATGTTAAAGAAATTACAAATTAATAAAATAATCATTTAACAGGAGCAAAATATAAGTACCTACTTTAACAATGTCAATTATATTATAAATTATAGATCTGTGTCATTCATAAAATCCTGAGTAGAGTAGTAACATTTTTCAACTAGTAACTTCGTAATTTTTTTCTTAAAAGGTTATTTTCCAGTTCAATTATGTCTACCGGTATTTTATTATAAATTTTAGGCGCCATTCCTAATAAACTTTTGCTGACTAATGCGGTTTTACACTCTTTACCACGTAACTTGTTTTGGTACTGTAAGCGAAGAGGGAGCTTGCGTGTATCCGCAATTTTATTAAATAAGAAACTTCTTTATGAAATCGTTTAACAAGGATGAAACTGTATTTATCGTTACGGCGGGTATATTGCATGCTTATCTTGCTAGGGCACTCCCTAGGGATGGACATGCTAGATAAACAAAGATGTAGAGTGGATATGTAGAGTGGATATGTAGAGTGGATATGTAGAGTGGATATGTAGAGTGGATATGTAGAGTGGATATGTAGAGTGGATATGTAGAGTCGATATGTAGAGTCGATATGTAGAGTTTATATGTAGTCGATATGTAGAGTCGATATGTAGAGTCGATATGTAGAGACGATATGTAGAGTCGATATGTAGAGTCGATATGTAGAGTCGATATGTAGAGTCGATATGTAGAGTCGATATGTAGAGTCGATATGTAGAGTCGATATGTAGAGTCGATATGTAGAGTCGATATGTAGAGTCGATATGTAGAGTCGATATGTAGAGTCGATATGTAGAGTGGATATGTAGAGTGGATATGTAGAGTGGACATGTAGAGTGTATATGCAGAGTCGATTTGTAGTATCGCCGGTTTGCAGATCTTGAGAAAAAAAAATGACTTAAGTTGTTGGGATCCACTTTATGGAACTTCTCATCGGCTTGGATTTCACTCATTTTCAGGATAACCAACGCTATATCGCGTCATGGGCGATAGTGATCCTGAAGAACAAAACTAAAAGGGCAGACGGTTGAAGATTCCCTCGTCGGGTGTCTGAAGAAGATTCATCCCATCGTGATCGCAGCCGCAGCCGCGTGGAAAAACGGAGCCGCAGCCGTTCCCGTAATAGAAGTCGCACAGTATGTACTCGGAATAGGAAATCTCAGGGGCGTGAACATGAGCTGTTAAGTTTACGCGCTCAGTTGGAGATGTTAGAACGCGAATTGAAAAGAGATCGTGAGAGTAGAGCGCGATCACGACTAACAGAATCAACGCGTGACTCATCCAGGTCACGCAGCCGTTATAGCAACAAAGAACGCGGTGTAGCTGAAAGATTTGGCATCAGTCGTGATGGCGAGCAGCGGTAGCGTACATAGGTCAAGCAGCCATAATTTATCTAGCGAAGATGTAGCAAAAATAGTAAACTATATTAAGAACTACATATCATCTCATCCACCTACATGCACTACTCTAAACAAAACCATAGACCATAAGAATATACTTCCACATTTTTATCCTTCCTCAAAGAATCAAAAAATTTGCATTTGGCTGAAAAAAAAAAGTAAACGAGTGTGCAGCTGTGTACGGATGGGATGATAAAATTAAGATTCATTTTGCAATGCAGAAACTCCAAGGTTTAGCTGCAATGCAGAAACTCTAAGGTTTGGCCAAAGTGTGGTATGATAGTTTAGACACTATATTATGTTCATAGGCTGAATGGCAAGAAAAGCTAATCAATGCTTTTCCATGTGAGGAAAATTATGGCCAAATCTTGGAGGAGATGCTAAAAAGAAAGAGCAAATTTTACGAGCCGATAGAAGTTTATTACTATGAAAAATTTGTTATTTTACATCAGTGCGGCTTAAGAAAAAAAAAAAAAAAAAAAGCCGTTGTTTATATAATTCATGGTATTACCGAGAGAACCACGAAAACAAGCGCTGTGGCCGTGTGATGTTCTAGTTAATCCAGATCAGTTATTGCAATTCCTAACCAGTAATAAAGATGCGAATAATCAAGATCGAGTTAATATTATGAAAAATTTACATTGGACTGATAATTCTGCAAATAATCAAAGTACAAAAAACAGAGCACAGTCACAGGGTCCATATTAATAAATAATAAATAAATAATAAATATTACGGGACAATCTTACACAAATCAACCTAGGCCCACGGTAAGCTCAATAAGGCTTGTGTTGTGGGTACTAGGCGATGATATATATAATAAATAAATAATAATAAATATTTTGCGGACAATCTTACACAAATCAACCTAGTCCCAAACTAAGCAAAGCTTGTACTATGGGTACTAGGCGACGATATAGATACTTATATAGAGAAATAAATACTTAAATAGATAGAAAAATACATATATATAATTATATACATATATAACATCCATAACTCAGGAACAAATATTCGTGATAAACACACAAATAGATGCCCTGACCGGGATTCGAACCCAGGACCTCCAGCTTCGTAGGCAAAGTCACAACCCACTGGGCTACGGAGGCCGTTATATTGTTTTAATTGTAAGGAAAAAGGTCACCATTTCTTGCAATGCCCAAAACCTTTGCTCAAATGCCATCATTGTACCAAGGTCGGTCATAAATCAGAAATCTGTTTAAGTAGGAAAACCAGATAACTCGAAGTTTTTTCAAAAATGCTAATATTTATTAACGGTGTAGTTATTACCAGAAGTTTTTGTTGATTTTGGCAGTGAGGTTACGTTTGTTAAGGAATATTTCGTATCTTCATTGGGGGTATGTCACGATCAGATAGAATCAGTAATTAAAGGCTTTGGGAAGGGTTTGGTAAAATCTCTGAGTGGAGTATGGCTTTGCTTTGACATTGATGGCGTCAAAGCTAAAGTACTTTGTAAAGTAGTCGAGGATGATTTTCTAGACAAGGCTATTCTAGTTGGACAATCATTCCCGGAGCTGCCTCAATCAATAGAATCACAATGCAATCTCCCACAACGCTAGAATCGGGAGAGGTTTAAGATGTTACTGAGTCTAAACTTCGGATAGGAGATAATGTATCTGAGAGTCACAAGCATAGGCTTTTGCAGTTATTAAATAAATATAAACATTTCTTTGCGGCTAAGCTAGGAGAACTAGGATGTACAAATGTAGCACAAATGACCATATAACTAAATGACGAACGGCCTATTGCATCCAGGCCTTATAGATTATATCATCACGAAAGAGAGCAAGTTCGTAGCATGATTGACGAAATGCTGAAGGCTGGTATAGTTCGTGAATCCACATCTGAGTATGCCAGTCCTATTATTATTGTGCGAAAACCCGATGGTAGCTTGCGAATGTGCATTGATTACTTATAGAAAGTTAAATTCTATAACTGTAAAGGAACGATACCCGATGCCAATCATTGACGACGAAATTGCTCGCTTATCTGGACAGGCGTATTTCATAAACTTAGACCTTGCGTCAGGTTATTATTCATATTCATATTTATAATTTATTGCTTTAATAATCATGTGTGTACAAGGTCCTACAATGGGCATTTTAAAGCTAGTGTTCACATTAACCCTGTTAGGGTATATAGCAATGTACTTAACTAAAACTAAATACTAAAGCAATTACCTATAATATTTCAGCATTTACATTTAAACTAAATTTTATATGGCAATGCAACATGACACGTCTTAAAAGTGAAATTAGTAGAAATTCAAAAATTATTAAAACCGGTATTTTACGATCACATGAACCTAAAAAGACACGTGATCGTTGTTTTCATTGATTTTAGCAAAGCGTTCGACATGTTGCAATTTAACACTTTATATGACAAGTTGTACCAAACTGGAATACAGGGCCCTCTATTGACTTGGTTCAAAAACTATCATAACAACCGAAAAACATTTGTTAAAATAGACAACGTAATGAGTACAGGTTCAGGCATAGAAACCACTATGGGCACAGCCCAAGGCTCAATAATTGGGCCGAGTGAATACCTTATATACGTAAATGAAATGTGTTCTATGATCAGAGAGGGTTCTGTATACCAGTTTGCGGACGATACCTGCCTGATAGTCGCGGACACAGACATTGTAAGGGCAGAACAGCAAATGCAGGCAAACTTCGACCTGCTGTGCCGCTGGTCGCACGATATGGGGCTTGTCATTAATGCTCAAAAAACCAAAGCTATGCACATACATACTAGACACAATAAGGCAGCTCACATCCCGTGCCTCATAGCGCACAGCGTCGACTGCTTGCATAATAATTACGATGTTAAATGTATTAAGTGTAATTGTACACAGATTGAAATAGTCATGCAACATACTTATGTGGGTTTAATAATTGACCAGAGATTTAACTGGGGTCCGCATATAAAGCATGTATGCGATAAACTAAGAGCACTACTCAGTAAAATACACATTTTAAAATATAAACTACCTTATCGCACACTTAAGCTATTGTATACCTCCATGGCAGATTCAGTGGTTACATACGGACTAAGCAGTTACGGTAGAACTTACAAAACTTACCTGAACGATATTTATAAACTACAAATTAGATTACTTAAAAACATTGTACCCAAAAACACAAGGAATAAAATATCACCAAACTATGAGCGTTTGTTTAATTATTGTGAAGTAATGTCAGTGTTCAATAAAGTTAAACTATGTATTTTGGGGGAAGAGTATGCGTACAAAGAACATTTAGTATTATATGTAAGAAAAAGCAACCTTAGACAAAATTTACCAAAACAAGCTATGTTCAAATTACCTAATTTTGTCAATGTTCATGGGAAAAGAAACGTCAGATATCTTCTTCCTTATATAATAAACCAACTACCAAAAGAACTACAGCATAAATACGTAAATAGCTTACAATCGATACCTAGTATCAAAAGGTATCTGACGTTATCTGAACCCAATACGAGTGTATTGTAATAATTATGAGCCTATAACGGTGATGTATTCAAGTAAATTAATGTACCATAGCGAACTATTCATCAGCATATAAACCCTAGAGGTTTCCGCTGGTGAAAAAATGTATACCAAAATGTACTACTCAGATTATATTGGTCAATAAATTAAAAAAAAAAAAAAACTCGGTTACAAAGAAATTCAAATTATATAATAATAGGTAATTAAAAATTCCATTTATAAGTTATAATTAATAAGAATCTTGTCTTATTCATTATTCATTGGGTACATATCAATTGAGTATTACTAAGTACCTATCGCAGAACGAAGCAAACACCTGACTTCTTTCGTCACTCCCGAGGGTTTCCGCTCGATTCGATAAGACGACGGTAAAATCAAGAAACTATAAATAAATATAAAAAAATATATATATCTATTGGGGAATGGCCGATATACGAGTAAGATAGCATCCGTACCGGGGTTCAGGGACGTGAAAAAAAAGGGGTCCTGATGTAGCCGCTGATCGGATGAAGCCCTTGGTTCATGTTGCTGTCCTGGAAAATCCATGATTAAACTCATAGTGATGATGATGATAATAATAGTCTCAAGGTGATTCTGTTACGTATTCACGTGTAACCAAATATTTATTAATTAATAATTTTTGTTTTGCATATTATGAGAGATGGATCGATTAAATATTTTGTGTATCTGATCTAACGATATGATATGTATTGATCTATGGTTGTATGTGTGATTATACATTGATTATATCCAATAAACATAATTATAGTATTATGAGTGAGAACAGGTTAGCTCACTTAGCTGATGTATGAAAGCAAGAACAGTTTTGCTTGCTTATGGTATTGGTTAGTGTGAGATCAGGTTTGTTCACTACCAAATACTACTTTGAATGGTACAAGTATGATGGGAACAGGTTTGCTCACATACAATATAGAGTAGCTGAGGTATGAAAGCAAGAACAATTTTGCTTGCTTATGATATTGGATAGTGTGAGATCAGGTTTGCTCACACCCAAATACTACTTTGAATTGTACGAGTATGATGGGAACAGGTTTGCTCACATACAATATAGAGTAGCTGAGGTATGAAAGCAAGAACAATTTTGTTTGCTTATGATATTGGATAGTGTGAGATCAGGTTTGCTCACTACCAAATACTACTTTGAATGGTACAAGTATGATGGGAACAGGTTTGCTCACATACAATATAGAGTAGCTGAGGTATGAAGGCAAGAACAATTTTGCTTGCTTATGATATTGGATAGTGTGAGATCAGGTTTGCTCACACCCAAATACTACTTTGAATTGTACGAGTATGATGGGAACAGGTTTGCTCACATACAATATAGAGTAGCTGAGGTATGAAAGCAAGAACAATTTTGCTTGCTTATGATATTGGATAGTGTGAGATCAGGTTTGCTCACACCCAAATACTAGTTTTTAATTGTATGATGGGATCAGGTTTGCTCACATATAAGTATAATACCTAAAGAGATAACTATATAGCTAAATTTGAGTTGTTGTTGTTGTATTCTGTATTGTTAATTGAATAAGTGTTAGTAGCTTGTGCCCCGCCAGCCGATTGTTGGGTTTTCACATGATACGTGTATGGGGACATCCACGGTTGCAGGATGGTCGATTGTTGGGTTTTATGTTTAATATTGAACATTCATAACGATTATTAATAGAACGTGTCGATTAAATTAAGATGTGGGTACTTTAATAAAAGGCGCCAAAGATGGCGTGAGAAAAACTAGCTGTTAAAAAGACCGAACACTGGGCTGACGGGCCATTCTTTCCTTGACATCGGTTGAGTAACCAAGTATTCGAAGCAGTGGAATTTATCATTAAAGTATCGTAAATAATCTTTATGTCTAATAAATTATAAAATCATGTTATGAGTGTTTGAATAAAATAGTTACTGGTACGGAGGAGTTTTATTGAAGAAACGTGGTAGCTCATACAACAATAGTGTACAGGCCGGATCTCGTAGAATAGGAAAAATCGGCCAAGTGCGACTCGGACTCGCGCACGAAAGGTTCCGTACAATTTTCAATAAAAATATTAATTTATTCTGTTTTTATTATTTGTTGTTATAGCGGCAACAGAAATACATCATCTGTGAAAATTTCAACTGGAACTATCACGGTATCCGTGAGATACAGCCTGGTGACAGACAGACAGACGGACGGACGGACGGACGGACGGACGGACGGACGGACGGACAGCGAAGTCTTAGTAATAGGGTCCCGTTTTACTCTTTGAGTACGGAACCCTCTAGTCAACCTACCCCATGTCTGGGGTAGGTTGACTTGTCAGCAGGGGTAAGTTGACCTATGAAGTTGTTAGGGCAATGTCTACGAAGAAATAGGATAAAAGATACAAAAAACAGGAGTATTATTAATTTTTTTATTGAAACAAAAAAGCTATCTTCCGCTTCTCTAATTAAACATAATACACTTCAAATAACAATTAACAATCCGACAATTAAACATTAAGCAATTTGAGTACCTAAAATTTAAACCAGGCACACGTTGTACCTCCTTATTAAGTATTTAAAACTTAACTAAAGAACTTATTATAAACTTTTTAGGCAAATAATTACATTTATTAGGTACGATTTGTGACCATTTGGTCACAAATCATACCTAACAAATGTAATTAATTTTAATATGTGGTTAGGTCGACCAGCCCCGTTATACATTAGTCTACTAACCCCGAACCACGTTTTACTTTATAATCACGTGCCATAACCTTAAAACTGCGACGAAATCAATAAGAATGATAATGCACAGAAAGACCATGAGTCACACTTTCGTTACAAATGCTTTGATAATCAATAACAACAAATAAGTAGGCGTCATTACAAATAATATTACGACAAAAATAATTACTTACTTGGGTTGTTTTTCAATATTACGCTCCTTCTCTCCAACGACATGCGTGCACGACGCCGCGTTCCCGTTGACTGAGCGGGCGGAGGTGACGGACTCTCCTGCCTTATTGGTTGGCTCAAGGCCTTTGCGTCGGAGGAGTTTTTGATAGTTAGTCTACCTACCCCTATAGTCAACCATCCCCGGTCTCCCCTACATATTTTCTTAACACACTGCCTTAGGTCAGTACCTACCTGTTCTACTCAACCGTAGGACCAAATTACCGGACTCTTAATTTACACATACTAAAAATAAAACTGCGTCAACAAATGATACATCTTATAGTTTTCGAAACAAATGAAATAAAAATCATATTTTTACCATCTTTTACGAAACATCATATTAGGTATCCCCGAAACCACCGCCATCGCCATATGGTACCTTTACGTCACATAATATTATGTTCCCATAAATATAATTATTATACTTTTTGCTGTCAATCCGTACAGTTCTTTTTCCTATAGGTATCTATTACTTCACTCCTGTATATACATGACTCATCTTTAGTATATATGTTGAGGTGTGGGCGTATCTTGGGATCTCGGGCATTCATAAATGACGATGGCAACAGGTTTACAAACTTTACTCCTGACTTCAGCATTGTTACAAAAGTCATGTGAAATACAATGAACTGGCAATTTCAGTAACTCGATTCCCGTCAGACCATTCTCTTCACGATAAATCCTCCATCCATGAGAGCTTCCATCTCCTGTCAGGCATTTTCTTCAATGACATTCAATCCAACCGTCTATTGTTCTGGCTCTAATTCAAATAATACCCGTTATAGCCATCTGTTGGCGCACGGCGGAGCTAATGAGTTCCCGACTTCGCTCAGATCGTATGTCTGCGTTCGCTGATATTTCAATGATGACATTTGTAGAATGATAGTAAAGCAAGATACGACCGAACTCCCGATGTGTGTAATAGAGGGCGCTCAATACAATTGTCTCCTCTCCGACACATAGATTACTCTTTCCTGGTCTTTAGCTTGTCTTCCAAATAGGGGTAGACTCAAAATGTATTATTACTTTAAAAGAAAGAAGGCTAGAAAATATGCCTAATGACGAAAATCCCATTCAAATATCACAAAAATGATGAAGCTACAACAGTTTTATTTTAATGTCGCTTGTTAGAGTGAGAAAACGTTCGGGGACTGTGACGTCAAGATCCTCGAGCGTCATAGTCAAAAACAATCGTTTCATATGAAGGTGCGTTTTGCGGAAAAGGGACAGAACATACCCCCTCTTAAAACTTTGGACACGTATAACTTAGTGATTACCTATATAACCTCTTGCGTTGTTTTTTTCTCTATTTGACTACATTTTATATCCTTTTTCGAGAAAATACTACATTATGATTATTTTATTTAGTGTCTACATGTCTATTTTCGATCTATCCAAGATTCGTATTTTCTTTTAATCCCGTTCGGGTATCTCTATCGCACTAACATTACTCGAGTGACAGGGATGCAGAAATACGAACTTCGAGTTTCGGTTTTCGTGGTAGCGCCGCAGGTACTTTGGCAGAATGCACAAAGAGCGCGTGCCATGCCATTGCCATTCAAAAAAACAAATTCGTGTTACTTATTTAATTCGAATTTGTTGATACATTTATTAAAATTACGACATTTGCGCATATTAGTTATCATATCAGAATCGAATATTTTTTTATGCTTTAGCGTTTGGCATGTGCCTCGTAAAGGTCTATAGTAGACGGGATTTAAATTATTAATAAGTGAAAGGCAAAACAATTCCGCAATTTTGACGTTTCTTATAGCTGACAGTTGTAGCAGCGTTTGATTTCAATAAAAGTAAATGAAAAATGCACGTTGCTTATGGTATTTTATTGATAAATGGAAATATAACATATCAATAGTACATCGTTTTCTAATTAAATATCATTTATTTACAACAATTAAAAAAACATGAAACAGAAAGTTAAAAACTAACTAAACCTAACCTAAACTATGTGAACCTAAACTACTATATACACATATTTCCCCCGAAAATGAAAAATTAAATGAAGTCGTATATTTCAGAAAATTTATTAATTGTCGCAGTCGGATAAAAACTATTTTTGGTGACAGCTAAAATAATAATGTACCTACCTATAAAAAATGTTCGTGGAAGGCTGAGAACATTCGTGACAGCAGCTTTTCAAACTGGCTGATCCTTTTTTTAATTTAGAGGTTTATCTCCAAAGTGTATAGGTCCATTTACTTTTAAATATTAGTATGTTTTAGTTTTACATTCAAGTTATGTGTTTTTCATAAGTACTTAGTTTAGTTTGTTTATTGTTATTGTTACTTTATGTTGAAATTAATATAGTAAAGTGCTCAAAGTCTGCATGTTGAAATTAATATAGCAAAGTGCTCAGTCTGTGTGGTGAAATCATATTAGGCTTCAAATTATATTTTATGACAATGTCATATACTGAGAGGGTAACCTTTAGTAAAAACCTTATTACAATAATAGTTTACTACTGACGCCAGGCTGTGAGACGCTTTATCAGCAACAGGTAAAAAGGGAAAAAAATGCCAACGATTTTTTCATAGGTCGATTTTTTTTATTAAAGTAAGTAGTAAAACATAAAACTGTTCCACCAGACTCAGCTAAGCTACGTTTCCATGGAAATGTTACATAGCTTCGATGCAAAGCTTGGCTGACTTCTATGGTTGCATATTATAAGCTTAGCTCCGGTGGAAAAGTAGATTTCGGTATGTCAAAGTGAGATCGGTAGTTTATGATAATGGATTAGCCCTGTAACCAACTACCCAATAAATACCATCCAGCCGATCTGTCTTTACCTCGATCTTACCATTGATATTGATATAAACAAGCATTTATTGCCAAAGTCGTCGTTGTACAGTCAGCATCAAAAGTAACGCGTTCTAAGACGTCAAAAGTTCTTATTCCCTTTTAATAATGACGTCTTCATTTGCGTAGCTACTTTTAATGCTGACTGTACCTACCTTAATACTACTAAGACTTCATATTTAAATCGATTAAATCCGTTCATCAAAACCATTCAGATCCATTGCCTGGATGAGATTAATAACTCGATCGTAAACAAGTGCCTTCGCATCAATTCCCCACAAGAAATCCAAATGGCTGAAACTGCTATCAGCAATTCTGAATTTTCCTACTGATGTGCCAAGTTCCCTGAACAGTCGGTCTACATCGTTGACATGCGCCAACGGGTCAGAGGCAGAGTAGTGGAGAAAGACAGGAGCAGTTATTCTCTTTAATTCGTATTCCGGTGCTCTGTAACTGCCGTATATTCTCCTGTTTGCGAGAAGGCCGTGGTCAAAGCGCTTGAACGTTTTATCTGCTATACTTTGGCCGTAATGCGCGAATTGCCTCACCGAAGCCCCCGCAGGAGTATGGCCAAGTTTGACGGGAAGCATCGTCTGGAAATACAAATATACGCATCAGTATTGCAATTCAGCGAGGACATGCCGCCAGCATCCGCGGTACAATGCGTCGAGGGCCTTTTTTAGATTTAACTTAGTTTTAAATTTGTTTTGTTAATGTTGATTATCATCTTGTATTTACTTTAGAAAATAAATGAATAATCAATATTCTTTAATGTTACAATCACCAATAAAACATCTGAAACTGAGACAGACTTCCTTTTGGGCTTTAGGTAGTTACTGAGGGCTGCTACCTAAAATATACCTGATTATAACTATTGCCATAGATTAGATAGTTTCGCAAGAAAATTGGTCCCCGCGAATTCTTGGGATTAATTAGGAAACAGAGTGAATATTTTCAGTCAATAATGTTGGAACTTACAAGGATACCTACCATAATCTATGTCCTGTAAATCATCCCAAAAGAGGGTAAAACCGTTTTCAGCGGGGATAGCAAAACTAACGCCGAGACGAGAAAATCTACCTACCCTCCTCTTTCAAATATGCACTGTTCGAGTGACACAGGGGCCGCTGTGTAGGTACTCGTAGCACGCGACACGACTTTATTCTGTACGTAGACGATTTTGCTGGTAAAAGTTAGTAAATATATATTTACCGAATTATGCTGAGCCTCATTCCATCCGCCGACCAGGAACAAAATGTTGCTGCACACTTGCTGGACAGAAACCTCGTCCATACACAGCGACTGGCCGGCCCAAGTCATGATGGCGTTGTTAGGCATAAACTCGCCCATACCGATCAAGCGGGCCAACCCCTACAAAACGATACATAGTTATAAGCAGGACTAATGATTATTATAATAATATTAATAAGGTAACTGCTATGTGGGATGTTGATTTGACGATCATCGTCCCGATAGTCGTTTCGGCGAACGGTTTAATAGCGAAGAGTCTCGACCATCACCTCAAGAGACTCTCGCTAGATGGCTGGATCAAGGGCCATATACAGAAGGCGGTACTCCTGGATACTGCGCAGATAGTCAGGAGGTTCCTGTCTCTGTCGCCCTGACCACCGGTAGCTTAGGCCCCGCCTCGCTGCCGGCGGCACCCTAGGTTAGGTTTTTATAATGATTTTATGTTTTGTATGTATAGTTTTATATTTTACTTTTTATATAGTTATTATAAAAACCTAATCTAAGATAGAAAGGAAATAAAGATATTAATAATACAGGATTAGAAGCTTAAAGAATAATTCTAGAACCTAAGCGTCAATATTTGCGTAAAATTAACTTACGTCAAGTGGGTTAGAGAATTGAGCAATAGCTCTAAGCAGCAAGCTTGCGCTGTTCGCCAGGTAAGCAACCGGGGCCAACGCATGCATGGATATGATTTTCTGGTTGTATGCAGGCCGGAGTGACGCCATGACGAAGAAAGAAGTAGTCCCTTGAGAGTGCCCAATGTAATGGAGTCTCTCCTGACCAGACTGGCCCAAGGCGTAGTCAATCATAGTCGGCAAATCAATGTTTCCTATTTCATCCCAAGAGAATTCCCAGAAAGCGGTACTGAGGAGAGCATTAGGGCGAAGGCGGATGTGCTGGCGGGAATAATAGTTGCCCCTAGCATTGCCCATCCAGACGTCGTAGCCAGCTTCAGCTAGAATATACGCTGAAACAAGATATTAAAATTAAATTCTAGGATAGTCTAAATATTCATTACTTTAATTAGTCACTAATTGTCACGTTGTAAGCCTCATGCTACGAAAGGATGACGAATCACTGCAATTTCATTTAATTAATTTGAATATATTTTGATGCCCATCGTACTGCGCTTGGCACTGAACTCCCGATAACTTAGTACCTGAGGTAAACATCTCTAACGGTTACGCGCTACGCTAGTTAAATTAAGAGGCACTTTAAGTGTGCCTGATTGTGCTCCTGTTTTGTTGAATCTCCGTTAAATATGTCTGTAAGGTATAACAAACTATCAAAGCTTTAACAATCGATTAAATCTTTTTACTCCTTTTTGTAGTTCAAGCATAGTTAGCTAGCCATTTAACCTGAGACGTTTATATCCACCCCAGCCACCGGCGAGGCTGGATAGTTAAGTCGAGGGTGGCTAATTTATGCCCGAGTCATACACACTGCTTTTCACCTAGATTGCGAGAAAATAACAAATAAAAACAAAATAAAATAAAATAATAGCTCATTCCCGTCACTTAAGGTGGTTCGATTGCCATACAAAACGTTATTTGACATTCGTAGGCTAACGGCGTCATATTTTAAGAAACTTATGTAACAAACTTTCATAAATTGGCTTCCCATTTGCGCCAAATTCCCCCTTTCCTAGAATAAACTTGTATAAACTAGATTAATTTGAGAAATTGGTTTGTCACGTGATATTTTGGGAAAACTATTTTTCTCAAATTAATCTAGTTTATACAAGTTTATTCTAGGAAAGGGGGAATTTGGCGCAAATGGGAAGCCAATTGATGAAAGTTTGTTACATAAGTTTCTTAAAATATCACGCCGTTAGCCTGCGAATGTCAAATAACGCTTTGTATGGCAATCGAACCACCTTAACTATTTAAAGTTTGTATGTTTAACTAGCTTTAGCCCGCGACTTCGTCCGCGTGTATCTCGTTAATCGCCTTAGAGGATAATTGCTATTAAAGTATTTCAGGCTTATGCTTAAACATCGCTCCCCCGTGCAAAGTTCCCCCCACCTTTTCACCCCTTCAAGTGATTATTTCCGGGATAATTTATATAAATTTATATGAAATTTATAAATTTTAAACTATATCCATACCAAATTGTATCAAAATCGAGTCAGTGCATGCAAATGCTACATTAGTAAATGGATTTTTTTATCAAAATCCGTTGAGTAGTTCTACTCACGTTAGTATGCTCAACCCGTTATCTTATGCTAATGGATTCTGTATACATACTGACTAATTAATGGCTTACTTTTAGTCGGAATCTATTTTACTAACGGCTAATCAAAAAAAAATGGTTTTTATGAAATATTGCTGTTCAATCAATTATTTAGCTGCTCTACAATTTATAAGGCGGACTAATATTGGTTACATAGTTAATCGTTTGGGACATTTTTTGCAAATCAAGCCTGATTTCATCTAGAGGTATTATAAACAGGAAAAGTCTGTGAGATTTGTAAGTGTGTGTATAATGGGTAATCTCCGGAACCGTTGGACCGATTTCAAAACTCATTTCACCTGCGTATAGTATGAACTTTCTGAAACAATATAGGCTATGTTTTATCCCGCGGGTTTGCCTGCGTTCTTTGCAATACGCGGGTGAACAGAGTTAAAATTTTCTCACTCAGGCAAGTTTTCTTATAAAGTTTAAATAAGCCCCCATCTAAAGCTCTCTAGACTTCATTTAGTAATTCGCCAGGCCATATAGATGTACCTTTCCACACATGAACATTAACTACGGTCCGCACTTGACTTGTTTTCCATACAAACATTTATACCTTTTTTAGGTTTCCGTACTCAAAGAGTAAAACGGGACCCTATTACTAAGACTCCACTGTCCGTCTATCTTTCTGTCTGTCTGTCCGTCTATCAACAGGCTTTATATCAATAACCGTGATAGTTAGACAGTTGAAATTTTCACAGATGATGTATTTCAGTTGCCGCTATAACAACAAATACTAAAAAACAGAATTAATTCAATATTTATAAATTATGGTACGGAACCCTTTGTGCGCGTGTCCGACTCGCAATTGGCCGGTTTTTAAACCCACTTAAAGGTTGAATTTTGTAAAACCCTTAAGTAGGTACTTATTGCTTGCCTACCTTACACATTTCAAGACTCTTATTGGTTCAGTAGTTTCAGCATAGTATTGATGAGCAAACTCGAAATGATGTCGTGGTATTATCCTCTGATTTTATCATGTTAAGCTAAGGGTTGATTTACTCAAGATGCTTGATTAATGGATATTACTTAGATGTCATTATAACTTTGTAATCAAAATCGTGGACATCTTCCAAGTCCAAAAATAACTAAACTTTCATATAAACTTTCACCCCCTATTTCACCTCTTTAAAGTACGAATATCAAAAAATGCTTCAAGGAAACCTGTTTTTATTTGTGACCATAAAGCCAAATCTCAAATTTCATAGATCTACCTTCAAAAATAACGAAACTTTCATACAAACTTTCACCCTCCATTTCACCCCTTTAAAGCACGAATACCCGATAATGCTCGAAGGGAACCTATTTTAATTTCTGACCGAAAAGCCAAATCTCGAATTTTATAGATCTACCTTCAAAAATAACGGATTTGCATACAACGTGTTATCCCCAATTTCACCCCCTTAGGGGTTGAATTTCAAATAATCCTTCTTTAGTGCGCCTCTAAGTCACTTGAAAAATGTTTCAAATTTCACGCTTGTAAGTATCTTTAGCGGTTTAGGCTGTGCGTTGTCTGTCACTCTATAAGTAACGGTCCAATTTTATAATACTATGTAATAGATTTTCGACACGTGATATTAGACTTAGGTACCTACTTCATACTGCCAAGTCATTTAAAGGTTCAATACGTTTTAAAATAATATTTGACTCCTATTTTATCTGGTTTTATTAATTTAGTAATGGAAAACACAGATGTGAAATTTATTAAAGCAAATTAAATCAAATGACAAGTTTATTCTACGAAGTTTTATTGTGTGTGTGTGGCTGTTAGGCCCGATTATCTTAGTCTTTAAAACAATTTTACTTTGTGCACTAGAGCATAAAAGGGCATTTTGAGCAGCATACATCCAGCACAAAGGCGAACTTTGCGAGCATGAGAAGTGAAAATAATATTGACGTCTCCTTCACCGATTCCTTTGCATGCGTAATTGCATTTTTACAGGTGATTTCGGGGTCGTGGAGCAAGAAGACCAAAAGCGAATAAGATGGTAACACTGAACAACTTTTCCCAAGAAACCGACCACGAAATCGCAAAAAAATCAGCTGTTTCATACATTAACTCTCAATTAACTCACCGTTAACTCACAGTTAACTCTTAATTGGCTCTTATTTTTTTGCGATTTCGTGGGTTGTTCCATGGGAAAAGTTGTTCAGTATGACGATGTTATTCGCTTTTGGTGTTCTTGGTCCACGACCCCGAAATCACCCTGTATATTAAACAAGCATACGGTCTGCATGATGGTGAACAGACACTGTAGCCTATAAATATTTATTTAATCGTATGGCATTGAAAACAAAAACGTATGACGACCGCTTTAGCCTAGTTGGTAGTGACCCTGCCTACGAAGCAAGAGGTCCCGGGTTCGAATCTCGGTAAGGGCATTTATGTTTGTGATGAGTTCGAATATTTGTTCCTGAGTCATGGATGTTTTCTATGTTTTTAAGTTACGCGATCATGTTTGTCTTGTAACTTCGATAGGTTCCTGCAATTTTTAAACTGATCAAAACATAGCTAACAGGGTCATTCTCATATAGTTAACGACACTTATCACAACCATATGCAAAAGTTAAGAATTTCCTAGCAGTTAAATATTGTAATACTTATTTATATAATAGCTGACCTGTCAATCTTTTGGTCCGTATATCAAAAACAGAATAATTAAGTATTAGTGGCGTTAAGTTTTGCACATGGTTGTGACAAGTCAATCACATTATTTGAGAAATACCCAACACGTGCTACCTACGTATCTGGTTAATCCACTCACGGCTAGATAATAGATATCAACTACTTAATCCACTTTATCGACTCAGATTTTTAATATAATCCTTGTTAATAATTTACGTTATCTCGCAATTGCTTCTAACTGCGGAATATAATGTTAGTGCGTGTTGTTAGCGGATTCTGTCAAACAAATACGTCACTTTTGGATTGCGTCATCTTTTAGTATGTTGTTAGGCATGTCTTCTGGATCCCAAAACTGCCGGGAGACAATCTCTAAGGACTCGGTCTCCCCTGTAATGACGTCATCAAAATTACACCCAAACCATGCAACGTACATACACATGTGGGGTATTAAATGAACGCTCAATAAATTGACAGTAGTTCATTCATACATTATATTCAAATACATACGCTAGTTTAAGTACTATTAGCAAAAGTATAAAAAACTCAATGAAAAATCTAAGGACTTTCAGACTTTGCGGCAAAACTAGAAAAATACACGAAAGTACTGCATCACACAAATAATATCTAGTATTCTGTAAGCTTAACACTTTAGTTTTATTTATTTTAGGACAAGAGCAAAATTGGGAACATTATGCTCAAAAAAAGAATTACTTTTCAAAACAAAGTTTTAACCGACTTAAAATCAGTAGGTATATAGCCAAATTGCTTCAAGTTTGCCTATAAAATTTGAAGAAATCCCTCGATTTATCCAGGATCTCATCATCATAACTGAATTTTGGTGACAACGGGACCAATCTGGAAGTATATGCTTCCAACCAAAGATTTTTTTTTTCAAATCGGTTCATAAATTACCGAGTTATCGCGTAACAACCACACATTAAAAAAAAACATACAGACGAATTGAGAACCTCCTCCTTTTTTGAAGTCGGTTAAAAACCAACAACGCAAAGCGAGTTTTCGCTACAAGATTAATTTTAGCGAAATTACTATTTTCCAGAAACCAGCACGAACTTTTAGTATGTTGTTAAACAAGTAATGTGCACTGCAAAACTGCAAAGAGACAGTCTCTAAAGTGTCTAGTTCATCAGTAATTACATAATCTTCATTGCCACAGAGGCTTTTTAGAACGGCAGGCAGGTAGGTTGGGACAATAGCTATCGTTACCGGCCTTAAAAAAAAATTGTGCCCACGGACTTTTTTTGTAATTATTTTAATAATTTTTGTAAAATTCTAAGGGCCTATGCGTTTCAACTTGATTTAAAAAAAGGAGAGCCTACATTTTTTTTTATTGAAATGTATCATCTCTCTCAAAGTCAAAATGAATTGCAAGTAGGTAACGTCTACATATTTTTTTACTGACCCTTAAAAAAATCTAGATGCAAGATTTCTGTCTTGGGTTTTTGAGAACTTTTTCTCTGCAATTTAAAAAAGATAATATTCTCAAATTTCTTAAAAAAAGTTATCCAGTCTATCCTCTTTCTAATGATGTGCAATAATGGCAAAAAACCTTTAAGGAATTTTATTAATTTGCCAATTTTGTGTAAGGGACGCATTAGGCTCGTAATCGGCATGCGATAAAAACGGCCAACCTACCTGCCGTTTTAATTTGGCAAACGATGGACCAAACACATGTATATAAACATGCACTATGTATATATAAGTACGCGTAAAATCTAAACCATTACAACCTTTTGGAGTTTTAAATATTTGGTTTACCTATAGGTACAGTTAGAGATTTCCAAATAGGCACCAGAAGGTTTTACAGTTCGCACTCTTTGTTTTGTTGTATTTAAGAAAATAAGTCATGATTCATGATAAAAAAAACGAAATAGTGATTCATGAATCATGAATCATGAAGCACTATTTAGTTTTTTTTTTTGGATTGATATTTTTTCTAGGCGCGCGGCTAAGCGGCTTCGATTGTGTCCGTTGTTACGGAAGTGCATTATGAGTTAAAAGTTAGGTAGTACCTACATTTTATGAATATGAATTAGAAGTCATTTGTAATTACCAAATCCACAGTCTGGTCCCATCAGAACCCAATCAGCCGAAGAAGATAGGAGGCCGTGCATCAAAAAAATAACGGGTCGCTTGACGTTAGGGTCGTTGTTCCGATCCCTTCCGTGAGGGATGCGATGTATGGTGAGGATGTAGCCATCGCTGGTCGTGACTTGGTGGACCTCCAGGGGATAATGGTATTTTCTCACCAGCTCAGGCTAGAACAAATGAAAGATTGATTAGTACCCTACCCAATAAAAGAAGTTTCGTTTTGTCCATGATCTTGTGCAGTCAGGCCGATCAGGCATCATGAGATTGGAGATTATCATTTTATTTGAAATGTACCTAAAGCAGCAAGGCTCACTGGAAGGTATGTACCTTCCTTACCAATACCTTTTCACTTCTCATGCTTGCAAAGTTCGCCTTTGTGCTGGATGTAAGCTGCACAAAATGCTAGTTTTATGTTCTAGTGCACAGTCACACGCACAATAAAATTTCGCTTGTTATTTTATTTTATTTGTTTTAATCAATTTCACTTCTAAGATAACATAGAAGTGAATTATAATTTAAAACATATCAATCAAAACATTAAATACTTGGCAGTATGAAGTCGTACCTACCTACCTAAGTCTAATAGGTATCAAGTGGCGGGATAATTATAATAAATTTTGCAAATATTTGTTATTTTCTCGCAATCGAAGTGAAAAGCAGTGTGTATAACTCAGGCATAAATATGCCATTTTACCCCTCGACTTAACTATCCACCCTCGCCAGTGGCTCGGGTGGATAATACACGTCTCAGGTAAAATGACTCATTTCTAGCCCTTGTAGTACAATCTACTATTTTTAAGTATATTTTTTATACTTCCATTCCATTAATACAAAAATTCAGTTCCCATAATACGAGTAGCATCTCAAATATATTAGACATAAAAATAGTGATTTCGTAAATTCTATTTAGTACTTAAGTACATTTATTCTTGGAACCCACCAAATTGGTGAAAAACGATGCCAATTCGTTGAAGTAGGTAGCCACTACTTTATCAATTACCAAATCATGGGATCCTTGAGGAATTGACGGAAAAATTATCGTCCCACATATAGCGATTCACCAATGCCTTCGTTGGTGAAATGGGCTAAGTATCCTCACAATCACTTACCACGTCCAAGCGGGCATCCTCAACGATGTTATCAGAAATCCTGCTAAGAACCGGGTTGGTCTTCACCAGTTGCTCTATCTCATCGGCGTGGGGCGAAGCCTCCGCCACCAACACGGCCCCCACACACAGAAGGAAACCAAACAACATGTTCACCATAATAGGAAGTAGTCAGGTACAGATAACTAACCACCGTTTTTATACGGCAGTGAAAGATAAGGATTTGCTAAGATTAGAGCGAGATAATCTACTTACTTAGAAGGTACTTCTACATATACATATTGTTTTTATACGTATGATTCATTAATTAGTTAATTACTGTATTCAACTTAAGGGTGAGTATCCACCGGAGTTGTGCGAAATGTATTTACATTATATTTGAAGCCTCGCAGGTAGGTTATAAGTAATATGAAAACACAGCTTCACAAAGCGCTGGCTTACCCTAAGGGTAAGTATCCACCAGAACTGTGCGAGGTTCCTAGGCGGTGAGCGAGGAAAAAAATTACCAATAGGAATGCTTAATTTTCCTATCCTCGCTTAGCACAGCACTAGTGGATATGGGTTCAGCGGAGCGACGTTATTTACATTTTATAGCCTCGCAAGTCTCGACTGTTGAGTCGCAAGTCATATAATAAAGCTGAAGATGGTCGAAAGTCTGTACATGGAAGATATTCGAAGAAAAAATTGCTGGGGATACTTAGAATCGATAACAGAACACGTTCCAACCGTTTTTAGAATTTTTGACTGTTTATCTGTTTGTCTGTTTATGAGACCGCGCATCGATTTTGATGGAAACTTTACTAATCTGTCGAGAAAATCCCCAGCTTAAGGCTATAATAATGTTAAAGATTAGGGTTCAAAGGGGGTCAAAAATATGGGATGAAAAATAGGTGCTGAGGCGACTAGAGACTATATAATGTTGCAAGAGCGGGGTTATAAAAGTATCGTTACCATGGTAATACGTCGTCAAGATATTAGTAAATTCATCGTGTGTTCTTACAACTGGTGTCCGGTGGTTAGACCTATAGGTTAAGGAGTCGGTGTCCCCGAGTTCAAACCCAGTAACCGGCATGCACTTTTTGTAGTTAATATTTTTTTTGTTATACATTTTCAAAAACGCAGAGAAGTGAATAGAAGATTCGATGGCAATTCCTTAGCATAAATAATATTCGAGAAAGAAAGTAAGTAAGTGTGTGCAAAAATAGTTATTTGTGTCACAAGGGAGCAAAATAGTGTATTTACGGCGAGGGCGGTGTATTGAATCGTGAACGTAGCGAGGGATTCAAGTGTTAACGCCCAAGACGAAAATAATTTTGCTCCTGAGTGACACATGTAACTTTTCACACCGACTATGAGGAAAACATTTGCAAAAAAAAACAAAAAAAAAAACCAAAAAAAGAACAAAAAAAAACAAAAAACAAAAACAAAAAAAACAAAAAAACAACAAAAAAACAGAAAAAAAACAAACAAAACAAAAAAAGAAAATAAAAAAAACTAAAAAAATTACAATTAAAGAAAAAAAATTACAAAAAAAGAAAAAAAAAAGAAAAACTAATTTTTTTTCAGAAAAACGAACAAAAATACAAAAAAAGAAAAAAACAGTAAAAAAACCAAAACAAAAACGAATTTTTTTTCAGAAAAACGAACAAAAATACAAAAAAAGAAAAAAACAGTAAAAAAACCAAAACAAAAACAAACAAAAACAAAAAGATCAGAAAAAAAACAAAAAAAGCAAACGAAACTAAAAAACAAAAAACGATATTAAAAAAAAACAAAAGTAACAAAAAAAATACAAAAACAAAAAAAATTAAAAAAACAAAAAACAGAAAAAAAAACAATTGAAACAAACGAAACAAAAAAAAACTATAAAATTAACAAAATAAATGAAAAAAGAAAAAAAAACGTACAAAAAACAAAAAAACTAACAAAAATACAAAATAACGAACAAAAAACAAAAAAAAAACAGAAAAACTAAAAAAAAAACAATTAAAACTGAAACAAACAAAACAACACAAATAAAAACAAACAAGAAAAGAAAAACCAAAAAAAAAACAAAATACAAAGAAAAAAAACAAACAAACAAAAACAACAAAAAAAAACCAAAAAAAAACAAATAAAAAAAAGAACAAGCAACAAAAAAAAAACAAAAAAAACATCCTCATATATATATATATACGTACATTGCACGTAGAACCGATGGCCGTTGGGGCGGAAAGGTTCTCGAGTGGCGACCACGTACCGGAAGGTGCGGCGTGGGTAGGCCCCCCACAAGATGGACTGATGACCTGGTAAAGGTCGTGGGAGTCCGCTGGATGCGGGTGGTGCAGGACCGGTCATTTTGGCACTCTTTGGGGGAGGCCTATGTCCAGCAGTGGACGTCTTTCGGCTGATATGATGATGATGATGATATATATACGTTTGTCGATTACGATGAAATTACAACCGATTATTTATAAGATTCTATTGGCACATTGCGTAAACGCTACAAGCCAATGAATAAATTAAGGGTCGCTTACGGAGTCGCGCCGCGTGAAGTTTAGGTTTTTAGCGCTACTCACACAACGATCGAGGCTCGCGCACCGCACACGCACACATGTAAGTATGCACAGTGGGTCGTCGTACTTTGACTCGCCAACAAAATGGTTACTTTGAATTTTGTTACCAATTATAAAAATTGTTACGTCAAATGTATTTTATCTTAATAACAATACCTACTAACTGCTGCCCACGACTTTGTTTGCGTGGACACGATTTTCTGTAAGAATCAGGTGGAAATATTTTCCCGCAGTTAAATGTGGTTAAAGTGGTGGTACATTTGTTTGCACATATTTTGATATAAATAATAAATATTATGGGACAATTTTATAGATTTAAGTAACTAGAAAGGGAATGCAACGAATCACCACGTGCCCAAATTAAATTGCAACTTGCGCTTAAATTAAGTGAAATACGAGCGGGCAATGTCTTTTGGCCAAAGCTTGCGCACCAAATTCAACAATGTTCATGATAATCATTTATAATGCCTTTTTATTAAAACATATTTATAAACTAGCTGTTGCCCGCGACTTCGTCCGCGTATAACATGTCTTCGTCTAAAAGTTTGTTTAATGAATAAATAAAAATAAATAACATTGAAATTAGTTTTGTGCCTAGTCTTTTAGTAAACAGTCTAAAACCGAAGTTACAAATCTCTTACTTTCAAAATGGCTTGCTCTTTATACACACTTAGAACCCACTTTGAACCCTCATAATTAACAGGCTGAAACCGTAGTTACAAATTTCTTACTTTAAAAATGTCTTGCTCTACAAACTTCGAACCCCGTTTTAACCTTCTTTGGCGATAAATTAAAAAAACGCTGAAACTTTTGTAGTATTTTAGCATGTTTGTTTTGTCTAAATCCGAAGTTACAAATCCCTTACTTTAAAAATGTCTTGCTCTCCATACAAACTTTGAATGCCCTTATAATCCCCTTTGGAGGAAGAATTTCAAAAAACGCTGAAATAATTTTGGTAGTCTTAACCTCAGAGCATAGAATACTAGAGAGAGGACAAGCCGCCGGCGGCCGTGTCGCAGCTGTATGCTCAATGGGCATACACTGCCATACTGTGCACGCGTACTGATCGCAGAGAATATTACGTTTTATCCCAAAATGCCTGATATGATGCGCGTTTATTGTCAAACTAGCTGTTGCCCGCGACTTCGTCCGCGTAGAACTTATACTTAGAAAATATAATGCAAACAAACTTCTACTTACCATCTTAAGGGATGATTTCCGAGGCAAAAACTATTCTATATCCTTCGAAGGGTTTCAAATTATCTCTATACCAAAATTTCATCTAGGTACATGGATTTTATCCAAACTTTCACCCCCTATTTCATACCCTTAGGGAATGATTTTCGGGATAAAAACTATCTAATGTCATTCTTCGGGACTCAAACGACCTTTATACCAAATTTCATCTAAACGGGATTCATCCAAATTTTCACCCCCCATTTCACCCCCTTAGGGAGTGATTTCCGGAATTAAAACTATCCTATGTCCTTTCCCAGGACTCACGCTATCTCTATACCAAATTGTATTAAAATGGGTTTCATCCGAATTTTCACCCCTAATTTCACCCCCTTAGGGGATGATTTCTGGGGTAAAAACTATCCCATGTCCTTTCCCAGGACTTAACCTATATCTACACCAAATTACATCAAAATAGATGACATCCAAATTTTCACCCCCCCCCCCCCCCCCCTCCTTTTCACCCCCTTAGGGGATGATTTCCGGGATAAAACCTATTATATGTCCTTCCCCGGGACTCAAACTATTTATATACCAAATTTCATCTAAATCGGTGCAGCGGTTTAAGTAGCTCCATACAAATTTCCATTCCCAATTTCAGCCCCTCAGATATAAAAACTACCCTTTGTCCTTCCCCGGGGCTCAAACTATCTGTATACCAAATTTCATCTAAATCGGTTCAGCGGTTTAGGCGTGAAGAGGTAACAGACAGACAGACACACTTTCGCATTTATAATATTAATATGGAAGTATGGATTATTACTTATTAGCATGGATAGTATGGGTTCGTTCCGCTTGTCTTCCAAATAGAGGTGTAGCTGTAAACTCACTTCAAAAGAAAGAAGAAACGAAAAACTCATTCAAATATCTCAAAAAATTACGAAGCTACAACCGTTTTAATGTCGCTTGTTAGAGTGAGAAAACGATCAGGGACCGTGACGTCACGATCCTCGAGCGTCATAATAAAAAACAATCTTTTCATTATAAAGGTGCGTTTTGCGGAAAAGAGACGCAACAAACCCCCTCTTAAAACTTTATACACTTATAACTTAGTGATTACCTATACGAGTATAGCCTTTTGCGTTGTTTTTTTTCGAGATAATACAACATTATGATTATTTTGTTTAGTGTCTACATCCCTATTTTCGATAAGATAACATAAAATAAGATTTCTTTATTGTCAGAACTGTGTATACATTTAGTTGTTTTGGGTAAAATAAAGTCCAACAGCATGCCCATTTCGGACGTACAATATTAAACTTAAAGCTAGTCAAATATACTAAAACAATAACAACAATAGTATTTCCAAATAATTTTAACCATATTCACACATAAAATAATAATTTAGATCTATCCGACATCCGTATTTTCTTTTAAACCACGAACTTCGGAATTCGAAAATATTCGGGTATCTCTATCTCTATCGCACTAACAAATGACAGGAATGCAGATATACGAACTTCGAGACCTTCGAGTTTCGGTTTTCGTGGTTTGGCTGAATACGCAAAGAGCGCGCGCGCGTGCCATTCAAAAAAACCAAGTTTATATTGTTCGAATTTGTTGTTACATTTGTAGAAATTACGCCTTAATTCGACATTTGCGCATATAAGTTCGCATATCAAAATCGATTAATTTTATATTTGCTTTTGGTTCCTATGTGTCTCGTCAATGTATATCGTAGACGGGATTAAAATTATTAATAGGCGAAAGAAAGGCCAAGAAATTCCGCCATTTTGTCCGTAGTATTTCTTATTAGTCTGTGATTTTGACGTTTCTTTTAGCTGACAGATGTGGCGGCGATATACTTTAAGAATAATAAATGAAAAATTAAATGAAGTCGTATATTACGGAAAATAAATTAAATGTCGCAGTCGGATAAAAACTATCCTAAGTTGCAGCTGGAATAATATTGTACCTATATAAAATGTTTCATATTTTTCCGTCCATGGGATGCTGCGAAGATTCGTACCACAGAAAGCTTAGTTTCAAACTGGCTGATTCTTTTTTTAATTTAGAGATTTATTATAAGTGGAGATGGAGATTATAAGTGGAGATAAGCGTGTAGGTATACAAGTGTGTGTGTTTTAGATGTGTGCGTGCTTTGTCTTGTCAATTACTTGGGCGTTGTGTGGGTTAATGTACTTGCGACAGGCTCACTCTATACAAATCGGCCGCCATGTCCGATCTCCTTATATTCATACATCTGTGATCTAAACAGGCTAAGATCGAAGTTACAAATCTCATATCTTTTATTTTTTAATTATTTAATCTTTCAAAAAGTTTTGAGATTCTAGCTCCAAAAAATCCCCTTTACCAACATTGCACCCCATTTTCATCCCCTTAGGCGTGGAATTTTCCAAAACGCTAAAAATTCTTTATTTGTTTCGTATTATTTGTATCGTAATAAGTAATATTTCTAAAAACTTTTAAGCTTCTATCTCACTTTTCCTCAGTAGGGATTAATGTTAACAATAGTCATCCGAACGGTCGCCCAGTTATGAACCCAACCAGTAATACAATATTCCTATATCCACCTAGCTACACAGAAATAGACAAGTCTATAAAGGACTTAAAAAATAAGAACAGTTTTGGAATCGATGAAATACCCCCATCACTCGTAAAAAAATGTTCTAGTGAGTTAATTATACCATTAACCTTCTTAATAAACCAGTCACTCTCAACAGGAATATTTCCAGATGCCCTTAAAATAGCAGTCATCAAACCAGTCCCGAAAAATAAAAACGTGAGTGACCCTAGCCAATATCGGCCCATAGCCATGTTACCAACATTCTCAAAAGTCTTTGAATCTGTAATGGCAAAACGTTTATCAGCTTTTTGCGATAAATATAAAATTTTTGATGATAGCCAATATGGTTTTAGAAAACAAAGAGGTACAATATTAACAATTCACAAATTTGTACACGAAGTAATTGGTATAATTGACAGCAAAAACTACTCATTTGGACTACTGCTCGATATGAGCAAAGCCTATGACCGAGTCAACCATAACATCCTCCTTAATAAGCTGTACGGTATAGGAGTACGCGGCGCAGCCCTCGATTGGTTCAAATCTTACCTCAACAATAGAGTACAACTAGTGGAATTAGATTACTATGATAAAAAGAGCAATACATCTACTAAAATACATTCACAAAAAAGACAAGTTACATGTTCTATTCCGCAGGGAAGCGTGGTAGGTTGCATCCTATTTTTAATATACGTAAACGACTTACCAAAGATTATAAATTCAGATCAAATTAAATGCTTTATATACGCCGACGATATCTCCATAGTCTTCCCGAGTCAAAAAGAAACCGATTTTGTACTAAATATGAACTCAATACTTGATATCCTTTCAAAGTGGCTTGAGGACCATAACCTGCAGTTAAACTTAAAAAAGACAAATTTAATTCAATTCAGACCCTATCAGAGACTCCCGTTAGATGTTGATTACACATATTCAGGCCATACATTTCAACTTATTAACAATTGCAGTCTACTTGGAATAAATATCAACGAAAACATTAATTGGAAGTCGCATATTGAAAAAATCTGTACAAAACTGTCTCGTTTTACGTATGCCTTACGAAATATAAAGAAAACCACAGATTTTAAAACTGCAGTTAGTGCGTATTATGCGTTTACCCAGACCTGGCTGCAATATGGGATAATTTTATGGGGCAATAGTACAGACCTACCGGATTTATTCGTATTACAGAAACGGTGCATAAGAATTCTCACAAATATTAAAAATAATGAAACATGCAAACCCCACTTTAAAAGATTAAGCATTTTAACATTACCCTCTCTCTATATTTTGGAAACTTGTAAATTTGTACGGAAGCATCAACATTTATACACTCAAGCCAAAGACCGTCACACTTGCACCCTAAATCTAAGACATAGAGATAAAATAGCCCTCCCAACAAGTAACTTACAAATGAGAAATAAAAGCCCCCATATGACAACAATACGCATTTACAACAGCCTACCTAAAGAAATAGCTGATGAGGTCAAATATACTAAATTTGTTCAAAAGTTAAAATCATATTTAATAGAAAACAGTTTTTATTCACTGAAAGACTTCTTCAATGTAAATAGTTACCATAGATAATCTTCGCAAATGTTATCCTAGATATTGATACCTACCTACCTACATGTAAATATTAGTTTAAGTAATATAATTTTTAATTTGTAATGTGTACCTACGTTTTGAGACGAATGATTTGCAATACCCTTACAGGGTGTCATGTTGTACCTACTATAGACTGTAAGATATTTAAGACCTGACATGAGTGCAATAAAGTATTCTTATTCTTATTCTCAAAAAGGAGTTTCGCTCATACAAACTTTGCAACCCTTTAGGGGTGAAATTTTTCAAAACGCTAAAAGTACTTTATTTGTATTATAATAAGTAATCTTTCTACAAAGTTTAAAGTCGCTTTTCTAAAAAATAAAGTTTCCCCCATACAAAATTTACAACCCTTTCTAACCCCCTTAGGGGCAGAATTTTCCTAAACGTTGAAAGTACTTTATTTGTATTCTAATAAGTAATCGTTATACAAAGTTTTAAGTCTCTAGCTCAAAAAATCAAGTTTCCCCTATACAAACCTTGCACCCCTATTTAACCCCTTTACGGGTATGATTTCCGATTTGTAAAAGGTAGTTCTGGTGTAAATTTCAACTCTACGCCCAGTGGTTTCGGCTGTGAGTTGATGAGTGAGTGAGTGAGTGAGTGAGTGAGTGAGTCAGTCAGGACATAGGCCTTTATATTTTTGTTCCCATAAATATCATTATTATACTTTTTGCTGTCAATCCGTACTGATTTTTAGGCTTCCGTACTCAAAGAGTAAAACGGGACCCTATTACTAAGACTTCGCTGTCCGTCCGTCCGTCCGTCCGTCCGTCTGTCTGTCACCAGGCTGTATCTCAAGAACCGTGATAGCTAGAGAGTTGAAATTGTCACATATTATGTATTTCTGTTGCCGCTATAACAACAAATACTAAAAACAAAATAAAATATTTTTTAAGGGGGGCTCCCATACAACAAAGGTGATTTTTTTGCCGTTTTTATAGATAATGGTACGGAACCCTTCGTGCGCGAGTCCAACTCGCACTTGGCCGGTTTTTTTCTGTAGGTATCTATTTCTTCAAATGACTCATCTTTAATATATAGATTAGGTACTCTTTCCGCTTGTCTTCCAAATAGTAGACTCAAAATTTATTATTAGGTACGTCAAAAGAAAGAAGAAACGAAAAACCCGTTCAAATATCTCAAAAAATTACGAAGCTACAACCATTTTAATATCGCTTATTAGAGTGAGACCGGGACCGTAACGTCACGATCCTCGAGCGTTGATCGTTGTTGAGCGTCGAGAAAATGAAAAATTATGTGTAGTGTGTGTGTGTGTGTGTGTGTGTGTGTGTGTGTGTGTGTGTGTGTGTGTGTGTGTGTGTGTGTGTGTGTGTGTGTGAGCAGTTTTCACTGTCGGTATTGAGATGACATATATCCTTTTCCTCCTTTTCAGCTGGTCTATTGGTACGTATTTGGTAGATTTATGTCTCCTCAAGACCGCATTCAGTGCATACAGTTTGCGCACGGACAACAGGTCACACAAAACATACAAGTCAGAAGTCGGGAATCTACGTGGCTTGAAATACATAACTTTAAGAAGAGCCCGCTGAGCCCTTTCTAATTGAATGAAGTTGGTTTTAGTGGCTCCACCCCATATTGGTATGCAATATACCAATACAGACTGGGCAAGAGATGTGTAGATCTGGTTCAATAGTTTTTTAGGAGCCACATGTCTTAAGTTTTTGAAAATCCAGGTCATCTTTCGTACTCTGGACATGACCAATTCTGTGTGTGCGTGCCAGGTGAGTCGTTGATCAACCAAAATCCCAAGATATTTCGTACAGTTAACTTTATCTATGGCTGTACATAAACAGTTGTGCTGCAGAGGGTCATGACATGTATGGATCTTAATCTTAAAGCTATTATCTGGCTGTGTAGTTATATTATTTGTAAAGCAGATGTAGTTTGTCTTACTTATATTTAATGTCAATAGATTAGATTTTAACCAATGGGCAATCTTAATTAGTCCCGTTTCAGCATGTTTACGAACCTCCTCCCAAGTGTCACCAGAGAATACAATGGCTGTATCATCAGCATACGTAAATATGCTACCCCCCTCTAATTGCATGTTACATAGACTATTAATATATATGAGGAACAGGGTGGGTCCAAGGACACTCCCTTGGGGGACTCCGTAAGTAATATCTCTCAAACCACTTATGTAATCTCCTATTTTAACCTTTTGTTTTCTTTCAGAGAGATAACTCTTGAGCAATTGAAGGGGGACTCCTCTAATACCCATCCTCTCCATTGTTTGTACCAGGGTTTGAACAGAGACAGTGTCGAATGCTTTTTTAAGATCGAGGAATATTGTCAGGCATTTTTTATGTGAATCTATGTTGTTAACTATTAAGGAAGAGAGGGCTTCGACAGCATCTTCCGTGGAACGACCCTGTCTAAACCCGTATTGGCCTGTAGATAGGATTTTAAATTTATTTAGGTCGTTAGTCAGTCTAGAGTTTATTAGTTTTTCTAAGATTTTAGCTATTACTGGCAGTACGGATATAGGTCTGTAGTCAGACATGTTGTCTCTGTTCCCTCCCTTGTACACCGGGGTAATGATAGCTTGTTTTAGTACATTAGGAAATATTCCATTATCAAAACATAAATTAGCTAGGTATGTTAGTATGGGGACAATTATTCCACTGGCAAGTTTTAAAAAAGCTGTTGGTATATTGTCCCATCCCGGGGCACTGCTTGATTTTAAGTTTGTCAGGATATTAAAAACCTCATGAGTATCCACCTCAAAGAGAACAAACGTACTCGAAAAAGTGGTCGAACAGTGGCTAGAGTGTAAGCGAGGAGGATCATTACCGGCTAAGATAGTTTCCGCTAAAGATTTACCAACATGACAGAAGTACTCATTTACCGCATCAACAGAGTCAAGGGGTGTGCTTTTGATATCTAATAATTCCATATTGTCATTGTTGTTTACTTTGCGGTATGTTATTTTGTTTATAGTTTGCCATAATTTTTTTGTGTTTTTACTTGCCTTTTCAAGCTGTTCCTTATCATATTTGCGTTTAAGCTTTTTTATTAGACCAGTACAGTAGTTTCTATACCTTCGATATGTTATACGTAATATTACATTATCAGGGTCGGACCGTAGTTTTTTCTGCATGTCATTTCTATTTCTTATACATCGGAGTATACCTATGGTTATCCATGGTTTAATAATACGTTCGTTCCTTGGTATCAAGATGTGTATAGTGTTTTCCATTAGGCATTTCCTTATTTTACTTATTAGGACTTCAGTTAATATATTAGGATCTGGGATAGTGTAAATATCGGAGAAGGTATCATTTGACAGGTCACTGAGAGCTTTCCCAAAGTCGGTTTTTAATCTAGTTTTTGGCAGAGATTTTACTATTTTAGTACTGCCTAACTTTAATAATATCGTCGCATGATCGGTTATTGTTGTGTCTAAAACAAAGATACATACCTCCGATCTGATTCTATTAGTTTTAATTATGAAGTGGTCAAGGCAAGTTTTGTCTCTTGTAGGTAACAGGTGTCCAGGAAGTAGGCCGTGTTGTTCGAATTTGTTGATACATTTAATGAAATTACGCTTTAATACGACGTTTGCGCATATAAGTTCTCATATCAGAATCGATTATTTTTTATGCTTTACCTCTTGGTATGCGTTTGTTGAACGTTTAAGCGACTATCCCAACTTTACAATTTTTTTTCGAGGAGTGGTGATTTAGTTTGTTTACATTTAATTTTTTTATACGATTTGTTATATAGTCGAGATTGGATATGACTATTTTAAACCATCCTATTACAATTCAGTATTTTATTAAAAATGGTTTTATGCTGAAGTATGTCATTTTGCCCAGAAGATGAACGCTGTGCCCAATAGTTGAACATTTTGACACCAATAGTTGAACGAAGAAAAACGTAACACCGCGCAGCCTTTGACTTTTGGTCTAATTATTATATAATCATTGTTATAACAATTTATACTTGTTAACAATCACAATATTGATACTAAACACAAAATAAAACAATTCAAATGTACCCTTTTCATATGGTTACAATTATAAGAGATTATTTTTTTACATATAAATCATTAAAACATTTTTTTGTTAATGTATCATAAGATTAAAATGGATAACTTGTTGGGTTTTATATGTATAAGTCAGATTTCATATTTATTACGTTATCTTTGTTATTAAGATGTTCATTGTACTAACCCTTGCCTAAAACTTGAACGAATACATTTTGTTCGTTCATGTATTGGGCACGATAGCAAAAGAATGAACGAACTAAAATTAACAGAACGTTCACTTATTGGAATCGAAGCCAAAAGTTGAACGAACTAATTTTATTCGTTCATCTTCTGGGCAGCGGTTCTTTGTTGAACACTCGTGCTTTTCATAGTAAAACAAAGCCCAAAATAACCGTGTTGCGAATGGATACTCACGTTCAACTTTTGGTTCAAAAATCAACAGTTAAGACACGATTAATTTAAGCAATAAAAGTTTTATGTACCTTTTCAATAAGAATTTATATAAGCATTTGAAAAAACTATACCTTGCCCAGTAGATGAACGCCGTTCATCTATTGGCTCAGGTACAAAAAGTTGGAACCATTACTTGAACGCTAAATATCTCTTAAATTAACAATAAATACGCAATTTGTGATAGATAATCCATTAAAGGCATTAATCAAGAATCTATATCACGCAAAACAATCCATGTAGACGTTTTATTCAATTTTATACATAATTTAGAGCTTAAATTTGAGAGCGCTTTCCTTAAGTAAATCTCCATACAAACGGTGATTTTGGCGCGAGACCTCGACGAGACAACCGCTCACAGCCGTGTGTGTGTGGGAACTATATGGGAGTTTAAATGCCAGCCTCAGCAAAGGAATGATGCGTTAGGGAAAAAATATCCCGAAGGCGTAAAATGTATCGCGATTTTTTTATTTTAATTTTACGAAAAAACGTTCAACTATTGGGTGGTGTTCATCTTTTGGTTCCACTACCCTAATAGGTGAAATTAAGGAAAAGCAATTCCGCCATTTTGACGTTTCACAAAGCTGACAGATGTGGCGGCGATATACTTTAAGAATAATAAATGAAAAATAAATGAAGTCTGAAATAGGGAACATTACGCAAAACTCTTCGTAGGTGGCGACACTAGCAGCGTTGACATTGTATCTCGTTTCCACTTGCGGTATTGTCTATGCAAGCATCCTTGTCACTCATTTGACATTCAATTGTGCATGTGTGTGTGAATCCCTATATTCCTATACTGGATTACTATTAGTGGTAGTGCTGCCTCTGGCGGCAGAACATTGCAGTAATGTTCCCTATTAATTAATTGTCGCAGTCGGATAAAAATTATCCTAAGTTGCAGCTAGAATAATAATGTACCTACAAAAAATGTTTCATATTTTTCCGTTCACGGGATGCTCAGAACATTCGTGACAACCCAAAGCTTAGTTTCAAACTGGCTGATTCTAGAGATTTATTATAAGTAAGTGGAGATTAAAGTATGCTGATCTGGTTTATAAATGTCTTGTTCCTAGGCGTAAAACTAAGAACCTATTCAATTTGTCGATTAAGTATAAATACTAATCTACGCGTACAAATATACAGTTAAACATAATATTTATTGATATTCGACACCTTAAAGGGCAATGGAGAGGGCTATGTTGGGAGTTTGTCTGCGTGATCGCATCAGAAACGAGGCTATCCGCAGCAGAACCAAGGTAACCGATATAGCCCTCCGAATCGCTAAACTTAAGTAGCAGTGCGCGGGGCACATTGCACGTAGAACCCATGGCCGTTGGGGCGGAAAGGCTCTTTAGTGGCGATCACGTACCGGAAGGCGCGGCGTGGGTACACAAGGTGGACTGATGACCTGGTAAAGGTCGCAGGAGTCCGCTGGATGCGGTTGGCGCAGGACCGGTAATTTTGGCACTCTGGGGGAGGCCTATGTCGAGCAGTGGACGTCTTTCGGCTGATATGATGATGGTGATGATGATTCGACACCTTTCATTTGGCAACACCAAAAATTAACTTTCTAAGTAGGTATTTCGATCATAAACAGCATGCCGGTTGATGCGCCGTTGGTAGGTCCTTGCGTTACAGAATTGGCCATAAATTACATATTTATTATTGTACGACAACAAATTTCGTATTTTTGGCAAGCTAATGAAATGTTAAATATTTTTTATACTATTAACATTAATCACGCTAAAGCATCTCTTTCTCGAATTATGCTGGTAATAAGTACTTAAGCAAACTTCGAAGGTAAAAAAATCTCATTTTATTAATTATTTTACAAACGGTTGTTCGTATGCTATAGAGTTCTAGGACACAATTATAGTAGGTATATTTAATATGCTTTCAAATGACACCTCACACGAACCGATCAGTAAAATAGAACCCGAGATGTGAACAAAAATCGATGACCGTCGGCCGCCATCTTTGTGACGTCACAGCTATGCCCCTGCCGCTCTGCCTTGACTAATACCGGTAGATTCGTAATCCGGAGACAACACAGAACACATCAATACCAGTTTTAGCCATATAGAAGACGTGTCCTCGACTTTTATCAATATTGGCTAATTTCCGCCGTAGGTACTATAAGAACCATGTGATAATAATTGCTATAAGGTGGTAACTGGTATATATAAATAATATTGCAATAAGTTTAAAGAGATTTTATTATCAAGTCATACAAGCATAATAAAATAATAGGATTATTTAGAATTAAAGCAAATTTTGTTTAGGTACATATTGTTTTACAGAAACTAAATTAAGGTTGCCATTGGGACTGCTACATAATTGGCACAAAAGCATTGTTTCAATATCACTTTTGTTGTTTTTATGAAGCACTGATAGAGATCAGTAAACTACAAGGATGATCAGTCTCACTATGTGGCATTGTATAAAACAAGTGAAAGTTTTGACGTTGGCAGTCTTTATGATGTACCTACTAGTCTCAGGTACAGAACACCAATCAGTGTCAAGGCATTCATAGAATTCGATTTCCACTGGCTCGCTAACAAATAGATATGTTTGACGGCACGCATGTGACACCTTATGTAAAATATAAAATCTTGAGAGTCCGCAGTAAGCTCGATTCTCCATACAAACGTAGTTACACTCTTATTTTAAAACAACTAGCTAGTTTGCTCTGAAACTTTGTACTTAGAATAAGTTAAGTACCATCCAGGTCTGTAATTAGTTTATGTAGCTTCAGATACCGTAGTAACAAACATACAGCAATTTTCAGTTTTTCATACAAAACTTGTTTTTGCTGTATTTCGTTTGTTTTATAAACTGGAGCCATATAACAATACAAACCTAGATATACTTCATGTCATTGTATATGCAAAGTTTTGTTACAATTCAAGACATAGTTTTAAAATGAGAACGAATCTCCGTTTGTATGGGAAGGTGAAAATCGGCCGAGCTTACTGCAGACTCATAACACGAAGTATTTGTATTATGATTCAAGACTTTACAAGTAACAAATTAAGTAAAACTGATGCCTACAATTCCCAGGGCCAGCTTAAGGTTTGGGTGACAGGTGAAAGATGTACAGGTTGCTACACTATGACGAGTACAGGGTGCTATGTAATATAAAAAGGCTCCGAATGCAAGACTCACCTGGCCACCTAGATGGTTAAGGTTAACAATTCCTAGGTCTAGGTAAAGGGATACTGAAATTCTTGCATTTTACAACAACAAAGTAGGCAAATGAAGGTCATTGCTAAACTGTATAAAAAACTATTGTTCAATATTGATAAAATATAAAAGCTTCATATCAAGTTTTAAGGCATTGTGTGGTTATTGTAATGTATATAATAAAACTAAATATAAGACTACAACTAAATCTGCTACAAATCATCGTCAGAATCAAGGGCAGCCCGCCTCCTGTCAAATTTGACAGTGCTGGTTGACTTCGGCATCTGTTGGTTGACCGACTCAAGGATCTGGATCAGTTCTTGTTCAGAAATTTTGGTGCGCACTTGACCCATTTGGGCCATTCTGCAGATCATGTTTTCCACCATTGCACCTTTTTCTGGTTTGCTCAGTTTGATTGTGTTCACTGAAACAATGATAATTATGATAAATTACATTTATGAAGAGATTTGTGTGGATCTTAGATATGTGGCCTCCTACACAGAAGCCTTTTGTGTTTAGCCAGTGGAACAATGGAATAAAACATGTGGAACAAAAGCGCTGCAAAATCTACTCTCTTTAGTATACCTACATGCAAAAATGTAAACATGGCACCAGTGGCGACGCGTAAGAATTTTCACTGGAAAACCCGGAGCCAAATAAAAGGACTGTTTTTTGATGATTTACGACTTTGGTAATATAGGGTCGTTTCGCCGGTAACGCGACCACCTTCGGTTGGCGACCACTTGACGGACTAGGCTGCTTCAATTAAAGATATTAACATTTCTACAAACCCAACAGAAAACTAATTAGTTATTAACTATTCTTGAATAGTGTCAGAATAAGAATAAATACACTTTAAAACCCAAAGCTTAATCCAAAGCAAGAAAAAATAACCTCAATTCACACATTTCACACATTGCTTCCGAAAAGTGTTGACGTGAAATCTGTAAAAAAAATAACGCGACAGTTGGCGCGAAAACTTTAGTTACGTCACTTAATTTTATTATTATGCTGAAATTAGTTACTTGATTGCTTAAATGATTTAGCTATTGTAATAATTTTGTTGAAATTCGGCATATTATAAAAATAGATTTAAATAAAATGGGGTGGTCGCGTACCCAAAAAAAATATTACCAAAGAAGTCGGATAGCGACCACATCGTTTTTCTTTTTCTTTCCTTATGGATTCTTGCGGCACACGCGATATTTAGCTTGGCAAGCCAATTGTGTCGGTAGGTATTTAAGCCGCGCCAATCCATGCTATGTCTATAGTAGGTATATGTAATATAATAATAATATATAATTATAAAATGAATAATTCATATGATTATATGATATGGTTATATTACAAATACGAAAGTGTGTCTGTCTGTCTGTTACCTCTTCACGCTTAAACCGATGGACCGATTTTGATGAAATTTGGTATGGAGATAGTTTGAGTCCCGGGAAAAGACGTAGGATAGTTTTTATCCCCGAAATAATCCCCTAAGAGGCTGAAATAGGGGTTGAAATTTAGTATGGAGCTACGATATAAACGAGACACACGGACGGAGTCGTGGGCAGAAGCTAGTGTAGGTAAGTAGAATTTAATCTAAAAGTTACATAAAAGCTTGTAAAATGGTGGCATTTAGATACCTACTATGAACGACATGTGTGACTGTAATAGCAATATATATAATAGCACTATGGTGTGAGCGAGATGGCGCGCCGTTTTCGATTCTATTTTGCATTGACAAGCAATGTAAAGTAGATTTAGAAGAGTAACAATTTGTAGTAGTATAAGGGCAGTCAGGTCAGGTAGGTCCAACTTTGAGAAAGAGGTCAATCGTCGAATCCGACTCGGCTGGGCAGCGTTCGGGAAGCTACACTATGGCACATCTTTTCGTCTAATATTCCGCAGTGTCTGAAGACGAGAGTCTTTGACCAGTGCGTGTTGCCAGTGATCACGTGTGGCACCGAAACGTGGTCGCTTCAGAAATCATAAGAAGCATCATAAGAAGGCTCAAAGTCACCCAAAGGGCAATGGAGAGAGGGCTATGCTCGGAGTTTCTCTGCGTGATCGCATCAGAAATGAGGCTATCCACAGCATAACCAAGGTAATCGATATAGCCCTAAGCCGCTAAAGTTAATTGGCAGTGGGCGGGGCACATTGCACGTAGAACCGATGGCCGTTGAGGCGGAAAGGTTCTCGAGTGGCGACCACGTACCGGAAGGCGCGGCGTGGGTAGGCCCCCCACAAGTTGACTGATGGCCTGGTAACGATCGCAGGAATCCGATGGATGCGGGTGGCGCAGAACCGGTCATTATGGCACTCTTTGGGGGAGGCCTATGTCCAGCAATGGACGTCTTTCGACTGATATGATGATGATGATGATGCATCGTTTTATTAACTACTTAAACACAATTTGCAAGAGTGGTCGCCAACTAGCTAACACGTGGTCGCAAACCGACTAAAGCGGTCGCTATCCAGCGAATTCGCTATTTTGAAACCTTTTCCATATTTTTTCCTAATCTATGGATGAAAGTGCTATATTTTATTGTAGGTTTCAAAACTTGACTATACTCAGAACCTATACGAATACCATCTATTATGTGTGTACATTGAATAGGTATACATTTACTAATCTAAAGTGAGCAACTCGGCTAAGTGGTCGCTAACCGGCGAAATGACCCTATAGCATGAAATTTTAGGGAATCGGCTTGTATAGGGGTTCCGCCACTGCATGGCACTCATTTCATTAGTTAAACCTGGAAGCACTCAAAGGAAGGGCACCTTCTCACACTTTTCAATAACAAACCAAACATGTATACTGTAAGATTGAAGTTATTGACACTTCCATTGTGAAACAGGTTCATGTCACTTGCCCAATCTGCCATGGGCATCATTTAGGTTTATTGTAAATTTTTGTTTTAACCGTTTTTCTTTTAGGTACACAAACTTAATAGTCTATTTTTATCTTTTCTGTCTCATAAAGTTGAAAACTGAAGCAGAATAGATTCTCAAATCATAATCGCTTTGTAAGAAAGCAATACTCAGTTTTATTAGGCATGATGTTAAGATGTGTAAATTGTTATACAATTTATCATTTGAGTATTCTGTACCCATGAAGATCACCAAGAATGATCACATTTTGCATTCGAGTATTTTGTTATAGTGCAGTTTAGCTTACATCTGGCGCGGGCATCTTGGCTGAGAGCTTGTGCGAGTATTGTATGTTTTGCTTCTTCCATAGCCTGCATTCTTTCCTCCTGCTGTTTACCCTGATTCGGATCGCCTGTTCCCTGAAAATTATCATAAACATGATAACATAATGACCATTTGGAGCTTAATTTCATAAAATTTCGTTTTTCCGATAACCTCAATCAAAATACAAAGGAAGATACATACCCCATGTTGAGCCTGCAACTGTGCTAAACGTTGCTGTCTGATTTGTTCCAATTCTGGGTCTGCCATATTATGGGTAATTTACAGGCTTGGACTATTTAAATTTCAATAATCAATTTCCAATTTTCTGACGGACGGCGGCTTGACCAAAGACTACAATATACATACTGAGAATACTGAGATAGACAGGCAACTCGACCAAATTGAGAAGGCATTTAATGCTTGCGTATACAGGCGCCATCTCTTCTGCGGTAGTTACAACTTTTCTTTGAATGTACAAAACATACAAAAAGTGCGTCGGTCGTAGGGATTGAACCCCGGATCATCGACTCCAAATACCACCGTCTGTACCCCTAGGCTACTGATGCCTTGTGACAATACGGCGAATTTTGAAATACCTTGACAGCCTAGCCTAGCAATCGCTAGAGCTTCAGAGAGTTCGCCAGCTATCAAGAAGGTGGCACTGTTTTCAATAAGAAACTGGATTTGCATTAAGTTCTAAGTTCGCATAGCATGGGCTTGACGACTCAAAATAGGCTGTTGGAAAAAGGGCGGGAAACTTCGAGGTGAACGCGCGTGTTTTTCTCGAGTTACAAATTTTTTTATATTTATAGTGGTCAACGCAGGATAATTCATTTGTAAATATTATCAGTAGTTAGTTTTTATGTATTTGTGTATATAACTTCATAGATTTGGTAAGTTTTTGTATATATTTTCACCATGGATCCCCCTGTTGACCCAGGGGGAGGCCACTTGGTCCCTGATGTTTCACATACGGTCACTATTTATAGTGACCATGATAAGAAATCTGATGGTATGGACACTGATGCTAGTTCCAAATCTTCTGGCTTTAGGAAACGTAAGTCAGTAACTAGAAAAATATGCCGTCATTGTAATAAAAAGAAGCGTAGCAAAAATGCAGAAACAAATAGAGATAGAGATTCGCTCCGGGATGATTGTAATTGTCAGGATTCTTCCATTAAACCGGAAAGCATTCAAATTCAAGTCCCTCTCCCTCCTCCAGCGTCTGCTCCAGTTTCATCAGTACAGGCTCAGCTCCCAGTTACAGGTACAGACACAGTTTCCCAGCCCACAGACATGTTTAGGAAGCAGTTCATTCCTTCGGATTGTTCTCCTTATGTAATTCATATCCAGAAACAGCAAGAGTCGCCCAATGATGGCGCTTCTATTCACTCCATGGCTTTTGGGAACCTACTAAAAAAACTTAACTTTAAAAACATTGTTAATGGCAGTGTCAAACGCATTGGACGGAATAGAGTCACCCTTTCATTTACGAAATACCAGGATGCAAACGATTTTCTCAATGACAAAAGACTTACTGACAATAAATACAAATCGTTTATTCCATCATTTCATGTGATAAGAATGGGAGTAATAAAGGGCGTACCAGCAGAGTGGTCTTTAGACGAGGTTAAAGAAAACATCAGTGTACCTGTCGGTTGTGGTGATGTTATAAAGTTGAGAAGACTTAATTATAAAGTCATGGTGGATGGTTCCCCCGTGTGGAAGCCATCTCAATCTGTAGTTCTTACATTTGATGGACAGGTTCTCCCGAAACGTATATTTATGTGTTACAATTCTCTCCTTGTAGATTTATATGTCTTTCCCACCATCCAATGTTTCAATTGCTGCCGTTTTGGACACACGCAGATGCAATGCAGATCAAAGCCGCGCTGTTATAAATGTGGGCAAGGGCACACTGGCTCTTCATGTAACATTGAGGAGGATTGTGCATCTTGTTGCTTGTGCTCTGGTCTTCATTTTGCAATAAATAAACGCTGTCCCGAGTTTGAACGCCAAAAGAATATTAAACTAACTATGGCCCAAAGTGCAATATCTTATGCAGAAGCATCAAAATTACATCCTTCAGTAACTAAACCTTATGCTGATGTAGTCATGGCTACTCCTCCATCCTTCCAGACTGTAATAAATAGTCCATCTCACACACAGACACACACAGCTTCACAGTCTTATAAAAAGACAGTTTTTCTCAAACCTAGAAATATACCTAAGCCTCAAAAGGGTTATGACTCTCAGGCACATCATAATTTGTCAAAAGACTACAATATGCAATCAGCTTCAGGGAATGGTAGTGCATTATTAAGTCAACCAAAAGAACAATCTACTAAGGATATCATTCTAGAAATCCTTAAGATATTTTCCAATAGTAATAGTAATATGAATTCAGAACCGAACATCATTGCACAGTTAATTAGTTTATTATCTAAAGTCTTCAATTTCAATAATGGCGAACAAATCCAAAGTTCTCCAGTGGAATTGTCATAGTATCAATAATAAGAAATCAGATTTACTTCATTTAATTAGGAAATATATGATCCATTTGTTATTACACTTTCAGAAACGTGGCTCCGATCTGAGTCATGTTTCAGAATTCCTGGCTATTCATGTCTCCGTGAAGATAGATCGGATGGATATGGTGGTGTAGCCATTCTTATTAAAAAATCATTTAATTTTTCATATCATTCATTATCACATAGTAATGATTATTCCATTATTTCAGCCATTGTAAATAACATCTGCATAGTTTCAGTGTATATTCCTCATCCTTCATTAGTCATTCTTAGAGAAATTAGAAGCATAATATCATCCCTTCCTTCCCCTTTCATAATTTTAGGTGATTTTAATTGCCATCATCCTACATGGGGATGCATCAATTCGAGTAATTTAGGAGAAGAAATAATTGATATGGTTCATCATTTTAATTTGTGTATCTTAAACTCTGGAGCCCCCACGCGTCGATCTGCTCCAAATGAGAATCCTAGTGCCATAGATTTGTCAATTTGTAGTGCATCAATTGCAGTCTCAGTATTTTGGGAGGTCCTTCCATTTTCTTATGGTAGCGATCATTTTCCGATCTTAATCTCTTTCCCTTTCAAAAACAAACCACTGATTAAAAGATCACCGCTTTTGGGTTATAAGCTCCAGGAAGACAAATGGCAACATTTTAGAGAACATTTGGATGAAAAGTTGGCACATTTGCCCGAGGTGTCCCAAAATCAAGTTTTGCAATCATCTGATGCTTTTGCTAAGCTTCTGATTGAAGTAGCAGATGAAGTATTTCCGTCTAGAAAGAAGTCCTCTCAGTTTGATATCCTCAGCCCGCCTTGGTGGGATTCTGAATGTACAGAAGCTGTTAAAAAAAGAAAACTGAGTGAGTTATTGTATAATGATAATATGAATGAGGAAAATTTTAATAGCCTATTAGCTGTCATGAAGGAAACAAAACAATTTTTAAAGAAAAAGAAGCTTGAGGGTTGGCGGTCATTTTGTGCATCTATATGTCCTAGTACTCACCCTTCCGAAGTTTGGAAAAAGATTCGGATGTTTAGGGGGGCCTTTGTTGAAACAAGTGGCCAAATTGATCCTTCCGTAGCTGAACAATTCTTAAATAAATTAGCTCCTCCTTTTGTACCATTGCCTTTTCCTATAAGTGTCGAATTTTTTAACTTTTCTGATTTTGATAACAATGATATACAGCGATTTAACAGTCCGTTCTCAATGCTAGAGTTGAAGAGTGTGCTCATGTATGTCGTAGATTCCGCCCCGGGGTGCGACGGTATTCCATATTCGTTTTTGGTACATGCCAGTGATAATGTTTTAGGTTATTATCTGGACCTTATCAATGTTGTCTTTTTGACAGGTGATATTCCTGCCAAATGGAAAATACAATTAGTGTTACCACTTGTTAAACCAAATAAATCCCGTTCTGATCCAAATTCCTATCGTCCTATTGCTTTGTCATCGGTTTTAATCAAAGTCATGGAACACTTGGTTAAAAATCGATTGGAGTGGTTTATTGAAAGTAAACGCTTATTACCAAATATTCAATATGGCTTTCGGAAGTCCAGAAGCACTTTAGATTGTGTTAGTTTGTTAGTAGCTGATGTACTTCTGGCATTCTCCGAACATGAGTCTGTGGTGGCTTGTTTTGTAGATATCAATTCGGCTTATGATAATGTAAATATTTCAATTTTAGTTAATAAGCTGTTGTTATTGGGAGTTCCAAGTCGCTTGTGTGTTTTGATTTCCGCTATGTTCTCTGAACGCTTTATCAGATTAAATTTAGATTCCGAAGTTTTATATAGAACAGTTTGGAAAGGGCTACCGCAAGGGTCTGTCCTTAGTCCTTTACTTTTTAACGTTTACACGTACGACTTACTTCCTCATTTGACTGATTCTATATCCGTTATTCAATATGCTGATGATATAGTATTATATTGTAATAATAAATCTATTCATAATGCCTGTGAGATTATGAACTGCAATTTACAACATTTGAAAATGTATTTGGATAAGAATGGCTTGGATCTGTCAGTTCCAAAATCTTCAGCAATTTTATTTTCTCCTAGAAAAAAATCCGTAGATGTCAATTTAACGTACGATGGATCTACAATTTCTTTCTGCAAGGAAGTTAAATATTTGGGAATTGTTTTAGACTACAAACTTTCAGCCAAAGATCATTGTAATTACGTGAGGAACAGATGCGAACGTTCATTAAATATATTGAGATGCTTGGCTGGTGTTTGGTGGGGGAGCCACCCATTCTATTTAAAACTAATTTATAATGCTGTCATAAGGAGCGTTTTAGATTATGGCTCTTTCCTTCTTACTCCTGGTACTGAAGATGCCTTTAACATGTTAAATGTTATCCAAAACAAGGCTCTCAGGACAGTTCTTGGTGCGATGAGGACCAGTCCTGCCAATGCAATGCAAGTGGAGTGTGTGGATCCGCCTATTCACTTAAGACGTCAATTTCTAGCTGATAGATTTATTTTTAGGTCCATGCAATTCTCTAATCACCCTCTAATCAGTAAATTATCTTTACTTCACAATCACATACAGACATCTTCGTATTGGCGTAATAGAAGTCCTCCTTGCATAATAAATAGCTACCTTAAGTACCAGAGTTTAACTTCACCTACTGTCACATATCTCTCTCTTCCCATCTATGAAAAAGATTTTGATGCATTGACCATTGCTCCGCAAGTTTTTCTGGATTCTGGTGTCGTTAAAGACAGAGTAAGCGCAAAGCCAGTATTTAACAATTTGGTTGGTGAAAATTGGTCTGATTGGCATCACATATATTCAGATGCATCTAAAAGTTCAGCATTGAGCTGTGTTGGGGTTGGTGTATTCCACCAACAGTTTAATGCTGTACTTAAAATTAAACTCCCTCCAGAGTCTTCAGTCTTTACTGGGGAATTATTTGGCATTTTCAAAGCGGTGGAATATGTTTATATGTTCAATTTAAAAAACTCTGTAATTTTTTCAGATTCTAAAAGCAGTCTGCAACTTTTAATTAAATCACCTTTTAGAATGACTAATAATTATCCATTATTATATGAGATCCGAGCCATGTTGTTACAATGTAAATTAAAGGGGTTCATTGTGAATTTTGTCTGGTTGCCAAGCCATTGTGGCATCTCTGGTAACGAAAGGGCTGATAGTTTGGCTGTGGATGCTGTTGTTTCTGGCGATGTATCACCATATAAAAATTACTGCCATGATCTGCTCTTACTTCCCAAAAGGTATCTTCAGTTGTCATGGGAGTTTTTCTGGTTTTGGAGCAGCCTGGAAACAGGGGCCTATTACCATAGGATCCAAAGTGATATCCCCTTGAAGCCTTGGTTTTTTAATCAAAAAACTTTCAATAGACGTGAAATATCGTGCTTATCTCGTATGAGATTGGGCCACACGTGTGCTCCTTCTCATCTGGCTAAATTTAATATTATAAGTGAGCCTAAATGTGACTGTGGTGCTCAGGAAGCTGACGTCAATCATATTATGTTGTCTTGCCCGTTATACGATCGTACTGTTTTCTGGGAAGCCCTTCAATCTAAACATGTTCCCTTTCCCACTGACATTTCCTCTTTGCTTATTAACCTAGATATTTATAATATTCTGGCTAAGTTTATCTGTGAAAATAATATCAAACTATAATATAATTTATATTTATGTATATTTCCATTCCATTTTTTCTGCCTTGATCATCTTTTCCAAATTCCGATAATCCGATATCCGTTCCGAACTATTATTTCCTTCCCTTTATTCACTTGAGAATGGCTATGGGCACACGCCCGAAAGTCCATAAAAAAAAAAAAAAAAAAAAAAAAAAAAATAGGCTGTGTTGCTAGTTCAAAGCGCTCAAACGCTAATATCTATGCAGCAAAAACAAAAAAAAATGAGAATTGCGTTGGAATCTTATGGGGTCTACAGATTATATGTTTTCACCACAATTTGTCGACATCTCTCTGCGGTCGACATGTACAACATGTCGAAGTCATTCATAATAGGGAACATTACTGCAATGTTCTGCCGCCAGAGGCAGCACTAACACTAATAGTAAACCAGTATAGAAATATAGGGATTCACACACACATGCAAAATTGATTGTCAAATGAGTGACTAGGATGCTTGCATAGACAATACCGCAAGTGCGAACGAGATACAATGTCAACGCTGCTAGTGTCGCCACCTACGAAGAGTTTTGCGTAATGTTCCCTATTGGGTGTGTCGTACAACGGGGCTAGCACAATAGCAAAATGACGACTTTTACCCCTTAAAGGCCCATTTAAGCCTGGGATTCACTACAAGAGCTGTGAGCCGCACCTACCTACCGACATATCTGGGAAAATCCGTCGTCGCCCATAGAAACATTAGTGATCTCTCGCACGCATACAATAAGCAGACACACATACTAAATCGGCGGACGGCCCGGGAAGGTCATGGGGTCTATACATGTCATGATTTATAACACTTTAAACTCTCGCGCTTTTTACACATATTTAAATACTGTTTTATCCGGGTCTAACGCGATATTTATTTAGCTTTATTTCTGACGTTTCGACACGGGTTGCACCGGGCATGGTCACAGATAACTGTCGTCCCAGTAAGTTGTCAACAGAGATATGAGTTTACAATATTTCACTACCCTCCAAAAGTCGATAAAAACATGGAGGGTACACCCGAAATAAGTCCACTGCCCGTCTATTTTTAATGTTAATTGTCTAGGGCACGGCCGGCACACAACACTTACAGTATCCGCGCACAGATCCGAAGATATACGAGATTTCAGTTTCTGAATCACTGGTCCCCAAGTCGCCGATAAATTGAAACCTTCATCCCTATTGAAGTTCTTCGGGTGTTTCCTGATTTCAATTGCCTCTCGTACCATCCGCGGGTAGTAGTGGCGTTCACTAGAGAGGATTTCGGGCTTGTGCAACTCAATCCAATGATTCGATCCACTGGTTAGTAGGTGGTCCGCTGTTGCGGATTTGTTTATTTGTCGATTTGTGACTGCCGCTATATGTTCCTTCACTCTCTCTTGAACGCTTCGCTTAGCCTGGCCAATATAAACACTCCCACAACTGCATTCCACCTTGTAGACCCCGGGATTTTGGTACGGGATGACATCCTTTGGACTGCGTAACTGATTCGCTACTTTGGATAACGGCGTGCCGTCATTTAAACATAATACCGACCTGCGTTCGATTAACGCGGCGCCGAGATATTGCACATTCCGAAGACATTCTCAATAACGCAAGTGTCAAATTGCTGAGGAGATTAATAAAAAATCAACGGCAAGAGTTTTTCTGGATACAGCGTGAACTATATGTTGTACATACGGAATGTAATTTGTACCTAACGCAAGAGGATTTTGAGGTTTGCGACCGTGTAACGTATTTACAGGCAGCTAGAAAACACGAACTATGTAGGGATACACATGAGCGGAAGTTAGACAAATTAATCTCAAAACCACGTACTTGCAAAGAAGCAGAGCACCTCAAAACCATTAGGAAGTTTGAGTGAGACGGTAATTAATTTGTCTAAGGAAACGCTAGATCAGCCTACAGTTAGCATCCTGTCGAAGGGTATGAATTTTACTGTCACTCCAAAAAGAATCCCTTACGAAGGAATTATTTGCAGTGTAGAGGAGGCTTTAATCCGTAACAAAGTGCCAGTAAATGACGCGGAAAGTGTACGCCAGGATATATCGGTGTTGTTGCGGAAGGTGAGACTTCCCTCAAGTAACATTTCTGCAGCGGAGCGAGAAGCTTTAAAGGTCCTTTGGAACAATGACGAGTTACTCATTCTGAAAGCCGATAAACGTAATGCCACTGTAGTTATGGATAGGGCTTACTACGACAATACAATTCAGTGGATAAATTAAAAATATATACAAACCGGTAAGCTATAATCCTACCGCCAGGGTTACCCGCCGTCTGAGAAACCTCATCAAAGACCACGAGGGTCTATTTACGGAGGACGAATTTACTGGCCTATACCGACCAAAATTTGTCCAGCCACCTAAGTTATATGGGCTGCCAAAAGTACACAAGCCCAATATACCCTTACGACCGATCGTGAGTAAGATTGGCTCGCCATCGTATGATCTAGCGAAACATGTGGCAGGTATGTTACAAACAATGGTAGGAAAAACTTCGTCCTACGTAAAGGACTCGCGTCATTTCGTTGACATTGCTCGGAGTGTACGGGTGGAAACAAGAGGAAAATGGGATAGCTGGAAATTATGTCACTTTACTGGAGCACTGTTTGGAGGGAAACTATTTCCTCTATAATGGCCAGTTTTACCTTCAGATAGATGGGCAGTCCAGTTGCCCCGGTAATTGCCAACATCTGGATGGAGCATTTTGAGGAGTTGGCATTAAAGACAGGACCTTCCGTAATTACATTATGGAAGAGGTACGTGGACGATGTCTTCAGCATCTTGAAGGGTAACGGTGACACAGTGAATCTTTTCATTGAGCATCTAAACTCCATCCACCCTAAGATTAAGTTCACATACGACATGGAGTGTGATAGATCGCTGTCTTTTCTAGATATCAAACTAAGCGTCAGATCGGATAGTACCTTAGCACACTCTGTATATAGAAAGCCCACACACACTGAAAGGTACTTGCAGGCATCTTCTCATCATCACCCGAGGCACCTGCAGTCCGTGGTAGCGTCGCTGGTTAACAGAGCACACGCCTTATGTGACCCTGAGCACCTAGATGAGGAACTAACCCATGTGCAAGAGGTACTCAGACGAAACGGGTATAATGGGAGAATGCAGCGTACAACCAAGAGGGGGGAGAGCCAACCGGAGGTTAGCAGACAACCAGCATTTTTGCCATATGTGAAAGGGGTAACGGACAAAGTTGGAACAGTACTCAAGAAATTCTCCATTAAGACTGTATATACGCCGTTATCCAAAGTAGCGAATCAGTTACGCAGTCCAAAGAATGTTATCCCGTACCAAAATCCCCGGGTCTACAAGGTGGAATGCAGTTGTGGGAGTGTTTATATTGGCCAGACTAAGCGAAGCGTTCAAGAGAGAGTGAAGGAACATATAGCGGCAGTCAAAAATTGACAAATAAACAAATCCGCAATAGCGGACCACCTACTAACCAGTGGATCGAATCATTGGATTGAGTTTCACAAGCCCGAAATCCTCTCTACTGAACGCCACTACTACCCGCGGATGGTACGAGAGGCAATTGAAATCAGGAAACACCCGAAGAACTTCAATAGGGATGAAGGTTTCAATTTATCGGCGACTTGGGGACCAGTGATTCAGAAACTGAAATCTCGTATACCTTCGGATCTGTGCGCGGATACTGTAAGTGTTGTGTGCCGTGCCCTAGACAATTAACATTAAAAATGGACGGGCAGTGGACTTATTTCGGAGGTACCCTCCATGTTTTTATCGACTTTTGGAGGGTAGTGAAATATTGTAAACCCATATCTCTGTTGAAAACTTGCTGGGACGACAGTTATCTGCGACCATGACCGGTGCAACCCGTGTCGAAACGTCAGAAATAAAGGTAAATAAATATCGCGTTAGACCCGGATAAAACAGTATTTAAATATTTCATGATTTGTCAGACCCAATCTGTCAGAAGCTGGAGGCATGTTGCGCTGTTAATCCAACTGTCAAACGAGTTGTACTGAGAAATTGCATGCAGCTGTGGTCGGATTGTTACATCTGTACGACGCACCCAATTATGACTTCGACATGTTGTCCTGACAAATAGTGGTGGAATCACAAATACCCCATCACAGAAAATGTAGTATGGAGTGACCTTTATTTGGCCGGCCACCGTGCATCCGGCACTTATCCACACGGGCAGAAATCACGCGGCGGACTGCATTCCGTACGTGTGGCGGCACCTATATGGTTCGCCGATTTGTCCGCGAGACGAGACGCTATCGATATCGACGATATCGGCAAGACTTAGTGTTGTGGATAACGCTCATTTCGAGGCTTATATATAGACTCGCGCTTCCCGTGGCTTAAAGACTCGATGCTATTTAAGAACCGTGTTGGTTTATTTACGCATATGAATGTAAAATATTTACTTTTCGTCACTTGAGTCTTTAAGCCTCGGGAGTCTTTAGGGTTCGAGTCTTTAAGCCTCAAAATGAGCGTTATCCACAACACTAGCAGGACTGCATGCAGGCGCCTGTGTGGATACGTGTCGGAAGCACGGCGGCCAACCAATTCAAGGTCACTCCATACTAGATTTTCTGTGACCTTGCTTGGCAATCCTGCCGATTTCGCTCGTGTACAAATACAATAGCGCTGTAGAGAGCCTATTCCATGAGAATTGATAAGATGATGAGGACCTTCGTGCCCATGCTTTGGCGCGTTTGGCACTGAACCAGTGGTCCATCCCCGTCACTGAGCGACAATTTCAAATGCAAGTAAGTACCGTAAGTAAGTATAAAAAGAAAATCCGACAAATATGACTTGGCTTATATTTAATTTATATTGTCATGCCATTGCAGCGTTTGATATTGTACTTGTCCGTGTTTGTTACAAAACGCTAACAGGGCTATTTTGTTTACAGCTACTGACAGTCTGCCGAGTGTAATCAGGTTGATAGGCCTGAAGGAGGTTTTGTCGTCCTTGATACAGCGAACCATGTGCATGGCATGGAACTTAACTGGGTCTCCTGTAATAAAAATATTATTTTTTTATGTATGTATAATCGATTCGGAAAAAACGGTGATCATTGATCATAAATATGTGAAAACGACTTTATTGTTAAGGGTATAAAGGGATCTATACATGTCATGATTTGTCAGAAACTGACTAATTGCTATCGTCTGGAGGCATGTTGCGCTGCTGATCCAACCGTCAAACAAGTTGTACTGACTAATTGCATGAAAATCACAATTTGGACCATGGAATTTGCATGATTTGCCAAGTGTTTTATTTAATCCACAAATTACATTCAAATAAATTTAATTGAAAATAAACAGGATATAAGAAAGAACATTGTTTTAATATTTTACATTGTAATTCTCAAATTTGGACGCAAATGAATAAAAATAACTGGAGATTCGTGCTAGTGCCAATCTTTATTGCACAGAACCGCGCTCTGTTTGTTTAAGTGTAAACTTTTACAAGAAAATTAATACATTTAAACGCGAAAAAAATATTTACGAGAGAAGTTTGAATGCGGAAATTTTTGCTTTCTTACTGTTAACTGGCCACACTGAATGAAATTGTAGTTGGAAATTTACAGATTGTTACATACGTACGACACACCCAATGCTGACTTCGACATGTTGTAGTGACAAATTGTGGTGAAACCATATAATCTGTAGACCCCATAAGGTTACATAGATATTTTTGAACCTATGGGAACATACCTACCTATCTAGGCTACCTATGGGAACATTTTACCTACCTATGTAAAATTTAAAACACAACAACAAAATCAGAATTTCAAGAGCAGCTTACTTATGTACAAGGGCGATCATAAGATCCCCTATATAAATAGATACATCCATAATATTGGAATGTTCATAATACATCAATTTACAACACAAGATACGCAAAACTCTGCGTAGGGGGCGACACTAGCAGAGTTGGCATTGTATCTCGTTCCCCCTTGCGGTATTGTCTATGCATGCATCCTTGTCACTCATTTGACCATCAATTGTGCATGTGTGTGCGAGTACTGCGAGTCCCTCTATCTTCCTCTACTGGTTTACGGTTTGTGCCAGCGCTGCACTCTGGCGGCAGACCATTGCAGTAATGTTCCCTTTTGAACAACTATTATTTTAGTCTTCTAGTTTACACTAGTGACAGAGTCATCTAGTGGTCATCAAAAACTAAATCGTCTTAAATAAATCTAATAACGGAATATACAGGGTGGAATTTCATAAACTGTACATAATAAAAGGAGAAAAATTTCAGCCAATTTCGTCGGTGAAACGGTGTTTTTTTTTTTTTCTAGTCATTAGTTTTTTTTTTACAGAATTTTGAAAAATTTTGTAAAAACTCGGGTAATACACCTAATTCAGACGGTATAACTTTTAATCCAATGGTCCTAAAATGAAAATAAAAAAATGCAGAGTATTACCAAGGGACAGGTTAATAATTCTTAATAACAATAAAAAACCAACTAGAAGAGAAAATCCGCAAAAAAAAATATTGTTTTTGAAAAATGGCTACAAAAATTACGAATTTTAAAAGAAAAACACAATTTTCTGAAAAAAACGCAGATTTAGTTACCATTTTTTTTGCTTAGTATTAAACCTCACTAAATGCCGATTCTAAAACCGTTTTTAAACTGTCTCAGACTTTGAAAAATACCACGCAAATGGGTACGTAAATCAAACCATAATTTTATTAATTTTAATCCTCTTAAAATCCTAAAACGCCGCGGTACCGGTGTTGTGTTTGACTTTATTATTCAAAATCTGCCTGTATTTTTTTGGTTTTTGTATATCCAAGGAAAAGGAAAGTGAAATTCCGCTATGGGAAGGGAAAAGCGGAGGGTATTTTTTGTCAGAGAGATCGCGCACTCGATGCGGGGGGTGTGTGTCCGCGTGGGCTCGCCCTTCGGGCCTTCGGCCCTCGGGCTCGCGTAGAGAGCGTGCTCTGAAGGGACGCTTCGGGCCTTCGGCCCTACGCGGAGCTCGGCCTTCGGCCTTCGCGTACCTGGAAGCTCACCTTCGGGCCTTCGGCCATCAGGTTCGCTTAAAGACACTTGGGGGGCGTAGGGTTTCCGCAAGCGCGCTTTGAAGGGACGCTTCGGGCCTTCGGCCCTACGCGGAGCTCGGCCTTCGGCCTTCGCGTGCCTCGAAGCTCACCTTCGGGCCTTCGGCCCTCAGGTTCGCTTGTAAGACACTCGGGCCAAGGAATAGAAGCCAAGCCTTAAGCTCCCGCAGCTCGGCCTACGGCCTCGCAAATTTGTTTTGCCCGTACCGTCCGCCATTTTGGATTTTTTCCAATTTTTTTTCTTTTTACAACTCTTGGGCCCCTCAACTCCCCGCATGCCAAATCTCGGCGCGCTGCGACCAATTTGAAATTTCAAAAAAATAAAGTTTTTTTTTTCGGCCAAAAAAAAATGCGGTTGTACTCCCCTTGGGAACCTTTATGACATTTGGTCGAGACCCCTATTCAAAAGTCGAGCGGTTTGGCCGGAAAAAAAAACGAAAAAATTCCCCATACAAAATTTTTTTTAGAGCTAAAAAAAAAAAAAAAATATTTTCAGAATCTAGAGCCCTACAGAATCCCGCTAGCTAAATTTCAAAGCTCTAGGACCATTTTGGAAAAAAATTAAAAAAAAAAACTTCGTTTTTTTTTAATTTTTTTTCCGCCAACAAAGACTGCACGCAGTTCTCTATGACATTTGGTCGAGCACCCCTAACCTAGCTGTTACCGTTTAGCCGGGCAGTAGAGCAATTTTTTACTTAGAGCCAAATCCGAAGAAGTCAGATTTTTCTGGTGGTAACCTCGCCGACCTCTATACACCCATATCAAAACCTAACCCCCACCATGACTCCTTCCCGGAGATCAATTGTGTCAGGAGAAAACGAGGCACGCGAAGGCCGTAGGCCGAGCTGCGGGAGTATAGGACTGTGCGTCTATGCCCCCGAGTGTATTTCGTAGTAGGCGAAGGCCGAAGGCCGAGCTGCGGGAGTATAGGACTGTGCGTCTATGCCCCCGAGTGTCTTTCGTAGTAGGCGAAGGCCGAAGGCCGAGCTCCGCGTAGGGCCGAAGGCCCGAAGCGTCCTGCGAGGCCGTAGGCCGAGCTGCGGGAGTTTAAGGTTGTGCTACCACTCACTAACCCCCGAGTGTGTTAAAAGCGAACCTGAGGGCCGAAGGCCCGAAGGTGAGCTTCGTGGCAGGCGAAGGCCGAAGGCCGAGCTCCGCGTAGGGCCGAAGGGCCGAAGCGTCCCTTCAAAGCGCGCTTGCGGAAACCCTACGCCCCCCAAGTGTCTTTAAGCGAACCTGATGGCCGAAGGCCCGAAGGTGAGCTTCCAGGTACGCGAAGGCCGAAGGCCGAGCTCCGCGTAGGGCCGAAGGCCCGAAGCGTCCCTTCAGAGCACGCTCTCTACGCGAGCCCGAGGGCCGAAGGCCCGAAGGGCGAGCCCACGCGGACACACACCCCCCGCAACGAGTGCGCGATCTCTCTGACAAAAAATACCCTCCGCTTTTCCCTTCCCATAGCGGAATTTCACTTTCCTTTTCCTTGGATATACAAAAACCAAAAAAATACAGGCAGATTTTGAATAATAAAGTCAAACACAACACCGGTACCGCGGCGTTTTAGGATTTTAAGAGGATTAAAATTAATAAAATTATGGTTTGATTTACGTACCCATTAGCGTGGTATTTTTCAAAGTCTGAGACAGTTTAAAAACGGTATTAGAATCGGCATTAAGTGAGGATTAATACTAAGTACGTAATTTGTTATTTCCACCTAAAACCTAATAACACCCTTCAACTACCTGTGAACAAACGGTCATTAAGGATTTTAAGAGGATTAAAATTAATAAAATTATGGTTTGATTTACGTACCCATTTGCGTGGTATTTTTCAAAGTCTGAGACAGTTTAAAAACGGTTTTAGAATCGGCATTAAGTGAGGTTTAATACTAAGCAAAAAAAATGGTAACTAAATCTGCGTTTTTTTTCAGAAAATTGTGTTTTTCTTTTAAAATTCGTAATTTTTGTAGCCATTTTTCAAAAACAATAATTTTTTTTGCGGATTTTCTCTTCTAGTTGGTTTTTTATTGTTATTAAGAATTATTAACCTGTCCCTTGGTAATACTCTGCATTTTTTATTTTCATTTTAGGACCATTGGATCAAAAGTTATACCGTCTGAATTAAGTGTATTACCCGAGTTTTTACAAAAATTTTCAAAATTCTGTAAAAAAAAAACTAATGACTAGAAAAAAAAAAAAAAACACCGTTTCACCGATGAAATTGGCTGAAATTTTTCTCCTTTTATTATCTACAGTTTATGAAATTCCACCCTGTATATCAAACAACACTATTATTTACCTGGATAGAGTAGAAAGTCAGACCCAAATTTGGAGCCACTAGTAATGTAATGGCCTTTTTCCCAAAGATCATTAAATATCATGAAATGTAGAGCTCCATTTCCTTCTACTATGCTGGGCTTCAGTACATCTAGTCCCACTTTTTTCTTTTCTGAAATCATGTAAGATTTATGTTGATATTAAGTTCTAGTTTAATCAGCTGTTCTTGATTTTGGCAATGCCAGGCATAGTTCATAACATAAACTATGAACCCATTTTAGATCCAATATTTTTATGTAGCCTAAAATTAAATTCCAAGCAGCATAATTTGTTGTTTTCGAACATGAAACCTTATTTACAGTAGCACAAATAGAGAATATTAAATCTGATAATAGGTCAAATTGTAACTATATCGAACCTATTCCAGACACTCGCTGCGCGCGAGGCAATCAAAAGTGGGAATGTGCCTCTATTGCGCTCTGTTGCACTTACCTGCCATGATTGGTGAGAAAAAGAGTGCAACCCACTTTGTATTGCCTCCCTCGCAGGGAGTGTTTGAGAAATACTATAGTTAGATAGACAGTGTTGTGGTAAGTGGCTATCACAATATATCGGCAATAGTCGTAATGATAAATACAAGGGCTTGGTAGCCCGGAACAACCACTACTGGAATATTTATCATATGTAGACAGTTTTACCTGAAGCAATATGGTGCTGTGTGGGTATATGTATCAGGACATGAGCCGGCAGTAGAGGGGGTAATTTATCTATTTCTTCTTGTAATAGTGCTTGTTTATCCAAGTTCTCTTCTGTGACTGTAAACAAATAAAATGACAAGATTTTAATGACATAACTGAAATTGTATGTATGACTCTTTGTTTATTTTTCATCTTTTGTTAGATTTTTTAAAATATGTAGGTATATTTAAAAAAATAATAAGTAAAATACCAATGCAAATACTAGTTAGTACCCATACTACAAGCTTTGCTTAGTTGGGGACTAGGTCGACGCAGCGCCGAGGCCGCGCGGCGCGATATTTCCATACATGGCCTGTTTGACCACGCTAGCGGCTTGTACGGAGATATCGCGCCGCGGTCGCGCCGTGTGTTTGGCCAAGGCTTAAGATTGTCTGCAAATATTTATTATTTATTCATTTATTTAAATACAAAATATTGCTTCATTTAAGTGTGCTTTTTAAAGTTTTTAGACATGTATGTCTTTGGCGGTCACAGGACAATGGGTGTCCTGGACTTTTCGGAGGTGTGTGCGGAGCCTAAGGTAACATGCGGATGCCCTTTTGACAATTTAATTATTTGTAAAGGGTACACCAAGCAGAAGCCTACTCAATCAACTCGTGTTGAGGCAGGTTGCCGATGTGTTTGCCGATAGCTGGCAAACCCTGCTCATTAAAATAAGTGCACTTTGTAATATGTATTGTTAGTAGGTAGTAAAGTAATGTGCCTAGATGAATGTGTAAGTTTTATGATCCATTTAACTTATTTTAAATTAAGTCCTAACATTGTAGGTGCCTTGGTACTTCACTCACTTCACCATAAGCCTATAAAAGTAAATAAATGGAACGCTAAAAGAGACAGCATCATCAGTTGTTAAGGAACTACAAACACATTTAAATATTAAAAATATGATCGAAATTGTTGACATAAATAATTATAAACAAAACAATAGGATTTAAATTAACCTTACCAGGAAGTTTTTTTGAAATTAGTTTTTGCCTTTTCCCAGCAACAATAATATCAATTTTCTGTGATAACTGCTCTATTCTCCTCTTTCTTAATGCTTCTGTTTGCTCAGCTAATATTCTAAAAATACACACTAGATCTAAAAATTGTTGTTAAGAAAATACACAGTGCATTCAATTACATTTATTTGCATAATAATAAGAAAGAGACAATGAATCTTGACTGATAACTCACTTTTCCTCCATATTTTTTGCATCTTGTTTGTTCGTATTATCTGGCTTGGAAGTAATATTGGGAAGTTCATATAGTTCACATATTCCTTTATTCACTAATAATCCTGCTTCCTCAGACATGAGGGCCACTGGTAATCCTGAAAGCAGGGCACATTTACACTGAATAAGATATAAACAGGATTAAATTTAAGATTATTAAATTATATTTTATATCTACTCCTCTGTATTTACCTATGTTTTACGAATAAAAGATTTGATTGATTAACCCATTCAGAGCCCATGACAAAACGCATGCGTCGGAGCGCTACGAGCGCTTTTCGCTACATATGGGGTTTAAGCTGCTAAGGACTAGCTACGAGAGTAGCATGGCCGTGAATGGGTTAAAGCATATTTTTGACATTTTCGTATTCAGCAGGATTATTTCTTACCATTGCCAACTTTTTGTCGTACAATAAGTAAATATTTGTTTGAAGCATTAACAATATTAACAAAACGAAAATTATGAAATTTTAGTACAATAAAATTTATGAAGGTATAAAGCGAACCGAATATTCATATTCGATGAACCCTGTATCCGGCGCAGCTCATACTAGGTAGGGTAATTTCGCCGGTTGGCGACCACCTAATTTCATGTGCTGGTTAGCGACCACTTAGCTGACTTGGTGAACTGAAAGAATATTTTCTCGTTTTTTTTGTAAATTCTTATTCCATAACTACAAACAATAAGGCATACAGCTGACTGTTTCAATAGGCTCTGTAGAGTTGATGTTATCTGCAATTGAAAAAACCATGTTCTTCAAGTGGTCGCTAACCGAAGGTGGTCGCGTAACCGGCGAAATGACCCTAGCTGAATTTATTCTTTGGATAGGCGCTTTGAATATTTACTTACCCATGAAATCGTTCTGCCTTGGGAAGGAAGGCAAAGTTCCCACAAGGGCGCCACATGTTCTATGTTGCGTGCGAAGGGTATGCCAATCTGAGACAGATTTTGTAAATATTATTCAACCAATTCGGGAGAAAAACAATACAGAATAGATACACTTTTAGGAATAAGTTTAAGCTTACCTTCTGCATTCCAAACATATGCAACTCCTTTATCGACAAAAAGTGATATCATGACTGCTTTAATAATAGCACTAACACTAAACTTTATGCTAATAAATAAGCTTAAAGAGAGAATTAGAGATCAAGAACATGAACACAAACAAATAGACAAATTTATTAAAATGAAGTTTTTTTTTTTTTTTTTTTTTTGTTGGCTGAACGCGGTTTGCGTATTGCCACCGACAAAGCATGGAAACGTTAGGAAATTAGGTAATATGTTCGAAAAACGGGATTTGGAAGGATAGGATCAGTTTTTTTTTTTTTTTTTTTTTTTTTGTTGGCTGAATGCGGTTTGCGTATTGCCACCGACAAAGCAGGGAAACGTTAGGAAATTAGGTAATATGTTCGAAAAACGGGATTTGGAAGGATAGGATCAGTTTAGAATAGGAGCTAATAAAATATATAAATAACTAAATACGGATATCATTAAGTAAAATATAAGAGGATATAGAATTAAACACATAAGGATCTTTTGAGGCTAACAAGACAGGGATGGATGTAGGAAAAGGAATTTTAAGTGAGGAGAGATCATTGTAAAAAGAGACATGGTTGAATAAAGGACATGAAAGGAAAATATGATTCAAGTCACCAATTTCTCCACATTCACACAAGTTTGACTCCACAATATGTAGTCTGGCGAGATGAGCCGGCGTGCACACATGACCCAGTCTCATTCGTATTATAATACTAGTGGCTCGTTTACCGAGCCTTAGCTTTGCAAACCAGGGCTTAGTAGGAACATTAGGTTGAATTGCGTAATAAAATTTGCCCTTTGTCTGGGCACTTTCAGCCCACAACTGATTCCAGGCATCACTGAGATAAGAAGAAGGTAAAGCAATCAAGTCATGACTAAAATTTTTATAAGGAAATCTGTCCCCAAACGTCACAGCTTCATTGGCCAGGTGATCTGCTTTAACATTACCATCTATTTCACTGTGTCCCGGGACCCAAGCGAAATATACTGAAAGCCCACGAGTTATGCAATCACTTAATAGTATTCGAGTGTCTATGATTACTGGAAAAATTGTTTTACATTGAAAAGGATATTTGACTAATGCCTGTAAGGCACTCATTGAATCGGTTACTATAACTGATTTTTTAAGTTTTGCCGTTCGAATATATTCGACTGCTTTAAGGAGACCAAAACATTCTCCAGTAAACACAGATGATTCAGGTGGGAGTTTTATTTGTTGGAAAATTTTGTACTGAGAATGATAAACCCCAACTCCGACATGGCTAGAAGAAGAATGTTTAGAAGCATCGGTGTATATTGTGTGATAGTCTTTCCAAAAGTTATCCTTCACATGGTTAAAACTTATATTGTTATTAGGAGCATTTTTTGAAATACCTATATTTAAGGCTACGTCAGGAGTGTCAGTTAGAGATTTATACGAAGCACAGAATAGAGGATAAGAAATAGAAGAGTGAGTGGGAGCTTGGATAGAGGTAAACTTTTGGTAGCTATTTATGAGGCATGGGACAGATTTATGTGACCAATAACTGGAAGAAATAATAAGATCAGAAAGTAACTTGAGTTTAGTATGAAGCGGATGATCAGAAATTTGTAGGGCTCGAAACAGAAATCTATCAGCGAGGTATTGACGACGTAGCTGTAATGGAGGTTCACAACACTCTAGTTGTAAAGCATTAAGTGGGCTAGATTTCATCGCACCTGCAATCAATCTTAAAGCTTTGGACTGAATATTATCCAGTTTTTTGAAAGCAACAACACTACCAGGTTGTAAAAGGAAGGTGCCATAGTCTAAGATACTACGAATCAGAGCATTGTATATGAGTTTCATACAAAACGGATGAGCGCCCCACCAAACACCAGAGAGGCATCTAAGCATGTTTAACAAACGTTCACATTTAGCAAGAATATATTCACAATGTGGAGTACCAGTCAATTTAGAATCAAGAACAACACCTAAAAATTTTGTTTGGTTGACTACAGGAATTTCACAGTTATCATAATATACAGAAACTGGCGGGGGCAAACGCATTCTAGAAAATAACACAACAGAGCTTTTAGATGGAGACAAATCAAGACCATTTTGTTCTAACCATTTCCTTAAAAGATTTAAAGAGGAAGTTAGAGAAGAACTGGCATTTTCAATAGATCGGTCAGTACAATACAACAACAAATCGTCCGCATATTGAAGAACGCAAACATTATTACCCACTGATGCTTCCAGATCATAGGTGTACAAGTTATATAAGATTGGGCTTAATACAGATCCTTGTGGAAGACCTTTCCATACTAATCTAGATTCCTCATTGTCTACATCTAAAATTAAGTGGATACGCCTTTCTGATAGGATGTTAGTTATGAATTTACTCAGAAGAGTCGGGACGTTCAAAGTATTTAGTTTTTCCTTCAGGATACTTAAGACAACATTATCATACGCAGAATTTATATCCAGGAAAGCCGCGACTACAGACTGGTTATTAGAGAATGCTAATCTTATGTCAGTTATGAAAATACTTATACTATCTAGGGTACATTTACCTCGTCTAAAACCAAACTGGGTTTTACTTAAACTGTTTTTGGTTTCAATGAACCATTCTAGTCTATTTTTAACTAGTTGTTCAGCAATTTTCATTAAAACCGAAGAAAGAGCTATTGGTCTGTATGACGAAGGATCAGACGAAATTTTATTAGGTTTTAATATCGGAAGAACCTCTTGAGATTTCCATGAGTTAGGAATATTGCCTGAGATAAAAATAGAATTGATTAGGTCCAAAAAATATGAGAGAGTGCTAGGCCCAAGATGAGAAACAAAAGAATATGGGATGCCATCTAACCCAGGGGCACTATTCTTGACATTAGATAACACACCTTTAAGTTCAGAAATAGAAAATGGATCATTCAGTCCATCAGGATCATTTGCAATACAAGATGGAATAGAGTAGGTTGAAAGTAAATCCTCAGAAACAGACGAAGGAGCTAGTTTATTTAAAAAGCTATTTGCTAGTGTTTGGGGAAAATGTTGTGTCGACGACGATTCACGGAATGCACAACGAAATCGTCGAATGTTACGCCAGACTTCTGTAGGAGAGACATGTGGAGATAAGGACAAACAAAAGTTTTTCCAGCTTTCAAACTTTTTTTTTTTTAATAATTTGCTTGTATTCGCTATAGCAGTCGATAATAAATCAAAATTTTCGTCAGAGCCACACTCATTGTACTTTAATTCTATATATTTCCTATTTTTAACCGCTTCACTACATTCATTATCCCACCACGGGGGCGAAGGAATAAAATTTAAGCATTTTTTCTTTTCAGGAAACACTTCGTCAGCAGCCTCCATAAACGCCTTGGCTAAAACTGACGCACAGACAGGCTCTGTTCCACAACTGACATTAGGAAAAGACGAAAGTTTAGCCTCAATGCACTCACTAAATGATGCCCAATCTGCATTCTTTAAATTGTATTTCAGTCGGGGAGGGCGCTTATGCACAGGACCACCAGTAAAAGGAAAAGTGATTAATATAGGAAAATGATCACTTCCGTATGTTGATGGTAAAGTATCCCAAGTAAGTGTAGATGCCAGACCAGGTGTGCTAAGCGAAAGATCAGGCACACTGAATCCCTCATTAGGACCATTTCGACGGGTTGGATTGCCATTATTCAGCACACAAATATTGTGACTATCCAATATATCTAGTATAATGGAACCATAGTGATTTGAAGAAGAACCCCATGAATGATGTTGGGAGTTAAAATCACCAAGAATAATAAATGGTTTAGGAAGTGTGGAGATGATGCAGTCAACTTCATTAAAAATAATAGAGGATGGGTGTGGAATATATACCGAAACAAAACATATATTCTTAACTATGACAGCTATTATTGAAAAATCTTTATTCACATGAGGAGTAGCAAAATGGGTAAAGGAGAAAGAATGGTTAATGAGTAGGGCTGTACCACCATACCCATCAGACCTATCTTCTCTAAGACAGGCATAACCAGGAATCCTAAAAGAATAGCCTGGTTTTAACCATGTCTCTTGTAGGGCAACAATAAATGGTTTATACTTATTAATTAGATGAATTAATTCACTCTTTTTGGGAATTACACTCCGACAGTTCCACTGAATTAGAGTTAACTGGTCCATTGTTTACAGGTATTTTAGATATAGCATCAAATATTGGGGCAGCGTTGGACGGTGTGAAGAAATTTGATTGAGACAATAACTTTATAAGTGCAGCTATAAGATCTGCAACAGAAGCTTCATTGGGAGAATTGCTATTATTTTTAAACATACAGCCATTGCCAGGTTCTGTCATATTATAATTTCTTATAATGGAGTTATGGGCAGCACGATCATACCCTTTGTCAAGAATTGGAGGAGGTTTTGATTTCATATAAATTGTTTTCTTGTGTGAAGAAACTCCAGGGTGCATAGGTTTGGAATATTGAGGGCCTGTAGGAGAAGGAGTACTATTGCTATTTGAAGTTACGACATCAGCATATGAAATTTTAAAAATTGTTGGGTGAACTTTAGAAGCTTCAGCATATGAAATACAGCTTTTTGCCATTGAATCTTTTATGGCTTTCTGACGGCTGAATTCGGGACACGATTTGCTAATAGCAAAATGGGCTCCTTGACACAGGCAACATATAGTATTATCTTCTTCTACGGAACATGAATCGCCTGAGTGGCCAGACTGACCACATTTGTAACATCTGGGACTGTTGGCCCTGCAATTCACTTTAACATGACCGAAGCGGCAACATTTATAGCACTGAATTGTGGGGAATATATAAGTTTCGATAGGCAGAGCTGTATAGCAAAGGAAGACACGTTTGGGAAGTACTTGTCCGTCAAAAGTAAGAACTACAGATTCAGTTGGTTTTAATTGAGGACCTACATCTGTAATTATTTTCCGACTCAATCTTCGAACTTTTAGAATTGGGCCACAACCCATAGGAAGAGAAACATTCTCTAGAATGTCCTCCTCCGACCATTCTGAGGGAACACCACGAGCAATTCCCATGCGAGTCACTGAAAAAGTTGGAATGAACATTTTATATTGCAAATTTTTCAGGGCAGAATTTTCCAGGAAACTGTTGGCTTCTTCATATTTTTGAAAGGAAATGGACACTTTGTTCCTACCTATACGCTTTAAGCTACCATTCACAATTCCTTTTATGTTGTTATTTTTAAGTGTCCGGCCGAGAGATATTGGGTGAAGAGTGATACCATCATTTGGTGAGGCCTGCAGTCTCTGCACATGAACAGTGTATGGAGCAGCATCAGATGATTGATATAAAGCTCTACCAATAGGCGCTTTCATCTGGGATGAAGTATTTGGTGTGGGGACAGATTGTGTAGAACTATTATTTTGCAAGGTATTTGGCAACTGAACTGAAAGATTTGGGGGAGGCATTGATGGGGGAACACTGTTATTCTCAGCTAATAAAATATTATTATCCTGTACTGTCAAGTTATTTTTATAAGCCACTGCCGATTCATCTTCCAAACTACATAAACAATCCTGTGCTCTCATTTCACTATCCTTACGGTGTCTCCTTCTCTTGTTACAATGTTTACATACGCGTCTGGTTACTTTACGTTTAATTCTCTTGCCCTGAGATAAAACAGACACATCCGTGTCCATAGACTCATCATTATTATGTGAAATTGTTATTTCTTGAGCAATGTCCGGAGGATCCTTTTCAGAACCCCCCGGATCGGGGGGCTCGTCCGCCATGATAGGCGGCAAGAAACAAAAATCGACTTACCCGAGAATATAAGCTATTTACACTAATAAAAAGTAACAAATATATACAAATCTCCTAACTACATTCGAATATATACAAAACTGATCCTATGAAGGTAACTATCAGCGATAGATCAATTTTAATTAACAAAAGCCAAAAACACAACCGAACCGGTGGACGTTTCCCGCGCTTTTTTCGGATCAGTTTAGAATAGGAGCTAGAGTCTGTCTAATGAAAGTTGAGACTGCGATTTATTATAAACTTTTTAAATGGCAACTACAATTCAAATGTCAATTACGTCAAATGTCACTTTACTGTCGTGTCACTAGTGTCATTTAGAAAAAATATTGCGTTTTTCTTTAACGTTTTTGGTGTTAATTATGAACAAAAGTATTAAAAGTAATACGCGTCAGTTACTTTTTACCATGATTGGTAAATACAAAGAAAAACGAGACGAGCGGGAAGAGATTTTCGATAAGAAAGCAGCGTACTTACGTACGATATCGGATTTCGTAGGTTAGTATCCCATGATAAGTTTTGATACTTTATTTGCAACATATCTAAGAAAGCAACTGTTTCCTAAATACTTACGTATTGTCATTGTTTTTCTTTCAGCGGGTAATATGGAGCTTGTCGAAGGTGTGGAGGAAATTCAGAATGCCGTTCAGAGCTTGAAAGACCTGGAGCAAGATTCGTGTATAAGGAATCAAAATCAATACCTTGAAGAATTGTCGTCTCTTACCGGTAATTATTTCCATGAACAATCTTGGACAATTCGACTTAATCTTAATCTAAGCAAAGTGTTTACTGTGAATATTAAACAAAGTTATACCTACACAAGTTAATTACATAGAGAACATTTAACACTTACGAACAAATGTGTGTGCTCATCGCATAAATAAATGCCCTTATGGGAATTCAAACCTGGTACTTTCAGGTTTTTATAATGAGTGGCACAACCTGCTAGTCTAAAAAAGTCATCTATGTAACCACATACTTTCATTTTGTTTGTTGCAGAAGTTAGTGTCTCTACCCTCAAGAGAATAAAATATGAAGGTGGAATCAATAATAATGTTTGGAATACCCCAGGCAAAAAGAGGCCCCATAAGCCTACGGTGTCAAATTTAGATAGCTTCGACATAAACGCTATTAAAAATAAAATTACTGAATTTTATACTGTCAAAAAGGAAGTACCAACACTGCGGAGCCTCCTGGTAGAGTTGCGGACTAGCATAAATTTCCTTGGCTGCATTGAAACACTAAGGCGGATTTTAAAAGCAAACGGGTATGAGTTTCAAAAAAACAAGAATGAACGATATGTTCTAATGGAACGCTACGACATTGCTGCATGGAGGCATAGATTTCTTCGGGAGATTGCAGAGAAACGTGCAGCAGGAAAACAAATTGTGTATTTGGATGAAACCTATGTCCACAAAAACTACAAACCTAAAAAATCCTGGCGAGGGCCGGGAACAAGTGGTGCAGTTGAAAGCATTTCGTCTGGGAAAAGACACATTGTTGTGCACGCTGGGCATGAAAATGGTTTTGTCCCAAATGCTCTTCTAGTTTTCAGCACAAAATCTAAACTGGCTGATTACCACCATGACATGAACGCCGGCAACTTCAATAAATGGTTAGAAGAAAAACTCATACCAAATTTAGACAAACCTAGTGTGGTTATTATGGATAATGCCAGTTACCACAGTGTTGTAAAGAATAAAGCCCCAACAACTCAAACAAATAAGCCCAAAATCAAAGAGTGGCTTACAGCTAATAATATTCACTATGAAGAATATCACAAGAAAGATGAATTGTTAGTACTTGTTGACAAATACAAGCCAGAGCCAGTGTATGAAGCCAATCACATACTTCAGCAACATGGCCATGAAGTTTTACGGCTGCCTCCATACCACTGCGATTTGAATCCTATCGAGCTAATATGGAGTCTAGCAAAAAGGAAAATTGCCAAGAAGAACATAGGGTTATCTGCACAAGACACAGAAAAACTGATCCATGAGTCTTTTGCAAGCATAACAGCAGATGATTGGAATAAAATGATCAATCACGTCATTAACGTTGAAAACCAATATAAAGACAGGGACAACATCAAAGAAGACATGATAGATAAATTTATTATTAGTGTGGGAAGTAGCAGCTCGACCACTTCGGAGGATTCAATGGAAGTTGAGATTTTAGAGAGTGAATTTAATTATTCTTCTTAAATATACAATAAGACAGTGAATCCTATGTAATTTAAGAAATTATGTACACTTGTACCTAAGGTGTACACCTTTTGAACTTGATAATAAACTTATCTTGTAAAACGAAGTTAAAGTTTTATTTCATATAACCTGTACTTTTTCCGCTATAACCTCACAAAAATGTGCAAATGGAATTACATAAAGCGAGACCCATGAAGTTAGCCTCACTTTCTAAAAAAACACCTTTTCTTAGACACATTATAGATTATAAGCATCTAATTACTTAATTTGTAATCTGTCTAAAGGTCTTTTATTTTACTGTTAGATGGTTGCAACAACTTGAATGGGATCAAGTTTTTAGGTCATATACACTATACTGGGATTTGGGATATTATCTTACCAACAATTTGGGCAATTTTGAAACTAATCTGTATAGACGTGGCTACACTAAGTAGTAAGACAATTATAATTTTTGTTCAAGTATCATTATCGTTCTTTCGCACTATACTCGGTGTTGCAATACGTCGATTTTTTAAATTTGCCGCTACTTTCTAGTCTCTACTTTCATTAGACAGACTCTAATAAAATATATAAATAACTAAATACGGATATCATTAAGTAAAATATAAGAGGATATAGAATTAAACACATAAGGATCTTTTGAGGCTAACAAGACAGGGATGGATGTAGGAAAAGGGATTTTAAGTGAGGAGAGATCATTGTAAAAAGAGACATGGTTGAATAAAGGACATGAAAGAAAAATATGATTCAAGTCTCCAATTTCTCCACATTCACACAAGTTTGACTCCACAATATGTAGTCTGGCGAGATGAGCCGGCGTGCACACATGACCCAGTCTCATTCGTATTATAATACTAGTGGCTCGTTTACCGAGCCTTAACTTTGCAAACCAGGGCTTAGTAGGAACATTAGGTTGAATTGCGTAATAAAATTTGCCCTTTGTCTGGGCACTTTCAGCCCACAACTGATTCCAGGCATCACTGAGATAAGAAGAAGGTAAAGCAATCAAGTCATGACTAAAATTTTTATAAGGAAATCTGTCCCCAAACGTCACAGCTTCATTGGCCAGGTGATCTGCTTTAACATTACCATCTATTTCACTGTGTCCCGGGACCCAAGCGAAAGATACGACGTCTGTGAAACTAGTATAGTAATGTACGGCCAAATCACAGACTACTAAGAGATACTAACAAATCATCATCATCATCAGGCTTCACGGCGTGCGTCTGAATGAATATTTATTCGAACTGCCATAAGCAGCCGCAGACGTCCGAGCGCGGTGGACTGCATGAGCGGTACGATGTTATACGATAGAGTGAGATATGGAGAGAATTTTGCAGTCCACTACGCTCGCGGACGCTCGGGGTCTGGCGACGCCTATAAATATATTCGTGTTCTTTACTTTGGCGTGTAAGCGGCCCTAAGCAACTGGTCGTACATTCCATTGGTGGACATTACGTAAACAGAAATTAGACAGTAGACAGATGAATTTTTAGCTGTCAGTGTCAGTACTGTCAGTTGTGTCGCTTAAATTCAAAATCGGATAAATCCATTCGACCCTATCAGCAAATATCTACCTTATCACCTCTGCTTATTAGCAAAATCGCATGATTTGACAGATGGATTTACCCGGGTTTGAAATTAAGCGACTCAGTTCATTTTTGATCACTCAAAGTCAAAGCTGATCAGATCAGCTGCTCATCCAAAACCACAAACAAAGTACCTAGTTATATACTGTCCAAAACTGAATTCAGTTACACGTAAATTAAAATACAGGCCGATAATTGAATGTATTCTATTTATACCACAACTACTCCTAGAATCAGAAAGACGCAAACACATATCACTCGGTTATTTTAAAGTGGAGGTTACATAATTTAACTTCAAAAATGGAAAATTTGAAAAAAGCCTTAATTGGTTGGTGTCTATATTTTTATTGTAGACTCGAAGATTTACCACGACACAACGAGAGGAATTATTATTTATTTTGTTTTTCTTTGAGGTGGTGGCACCGGCTTCATCGGTCGCCGCCTGGGCGATCTCATTTCTAAACATGGCTACGAAGTCACGAATGTATCTCGAATGCCGGGCAGTAAAAACATATGCTGGTCGGACATAGTCATGAGAGGTTTGCCCGACAACACGCAAGCTGTGGTCAACCTGGCTGGACAACAGTTTATGGATTTCACCAAGTCTTGGACTATGGGGTATGAATGAACTGTTTTACCAGTAGCATAAATAAAGTATAATATTATATTTTCTCAATGCCAGTATACAGGATGCTCGGAATGACGATCTAGTGACTTAAGGAGGTGATACACTAGAGTATTAGGAAGAGTTTGTACCTTATATGTCTAAGGGTGGTATTTCCACTTGTCCAAGATCTTTGTCCAATGTCCATTGTGTCTCACATTTTTTAAAGCAAAATGTGACACGCTAATACACATTGGACAAGTAGAAGACCACCCTTAGTCCAATCTGTGATACGGAGACACTACACCTACGAAATTGGCGGCCACAGAAAATCTAGTATCGAGTGCTTCCAACACGTATCAACATCTGTCATCCACAATCCGAAGGACTGCATGCCGGTTGATGCGTGATTCGGCCCATGTGGATACGTGTCAGAAGCACGGCGGCCGGCCAAATCAAGGTCACTCCAGCAAATAAACATTTTTTAAAACTAGATAAAAAAAACTACCACAGATTGGACTAAGACATATAAACTTCAAACTCTTCATAATAGTCAGTGTATCACCTCCTTAAGTTCCTACATCGTTATTCCAAACACCCTATATAGTTTGATCTACATAAAATTTTAATAATGTAAAGTTTGTCAGTTGTAATATAGCAGGTAGGTAATCTCCAAAACTACTTACTTGATTTCGAAAATCCTTTCCTCACTATCTTTTTCCCACATCTTTACGTTTCTGAGTTACTTTGGCTTCCGGCTTTGTAAGCAATATCAGTGCAACTTGTTAGGGTCTCTGGGGTCACTGGACATTTGTAAGAGCATTGTCTTAGTGTTCTGTCTTTCCTGTGGTGTTTGCTACTTAAGACCTGAGAAGAAGATTTTATTCCCTATAGAAAAGACGCCTATTTAGCAATATTAGACTAAGGGAGACTTGTTTTCATAATTTTTCAGGTTCAAACAAAATGTCCACAATTCTCGAGTCTTCACTACCAGAACACTAGTGGAGGCCATAAACAAGGCTGCAAATAAACCACAAGTGTTGGTGGTGGTCACTGGAGTTGGTGCTTATGAGCCGTCCCCATCTATAGTGTATGATGAAAACAGCAGCGTCACTGGCTCCGATTTCTTCTCCAGATTAACTATTGAATGGGAAGGCGCAGCCAGCAAAGTCAACCCAGCAGTTAGACTTGTGTGTATTTATTATTGGTAAAATAGTTTCTTTTATGACAACAGCAGACATACAGCCTCCCTAATGCAAAGCAGACGTACCAGAGGACACACCAGCGTGTTGCCAGCCGTTTATTAATTTGAGAATTGGTTGTGTGACAGCGAGATATATATGTACAACAGCACATCCTCAGGTGCTCTGGTGACGTCACTCACCGCCAGGAACGCAATACCACATACTTACAGACCAAGTATGATTGCTGGTCAATAATGCAAACAGTCAGAGCTGGGCATTAACTCGTTAATCCGTTAATCGTTAATTAACGAAGTTAACATTTCGATTAACGGATTAACTTTTAAGTTAACTTTAAAAACCGTTAACGGACTCGTTAACTTCCGTTAATCTTCCCCAAGTCCGTTAATCGTTAATCCATTACCTACGATTTACCAAAAAGATACTGCACGCACCGCGCAAAACGCGTTCTGACAAGTACGTTCGGGCCGGTCGACAAGTGCGGTGCGGTGCACTTACTAGGTATGTCTTGCCGATGCCTGCGAAAAGAATAGATCCATATGCTCTATTTAATCGTTTCATTACTTAGCGCCGGCGCTTAGAGTGACGAGTGTTTTGTTTAGTACCTACCTCAACAAATACTACTTACGTACTGTTTGGATTTCCGTGACTTTGAATCTGTACTGTCCGTGATAGTTTGCGTTTGTGCAGTGTGTGTATTTATATTCTGTTTTATAAAAAAAGAGTGGCATCATCATCATGACATCAGCCGAAAGACCTCCACTGCTGGACATAGCATAGGCCTCCCTGCAAAAACTGGAACAATGACCGGTCCTGCGCCACCCGCATCCAGCAGACTCCCGCCACCTATACCAGCTCATTGATCCACCTTTTTCCACTAAACCCCCCCCCCCCCCCCCCCCCCCCACTTGCCGCCTCGCCGCCTGGTGGCGAGGTTACGGGAACGCTTGCGCACACATCCGCGACCCCGCCGGCGGCAGCCGCCCATAAGCGGCTCCTTGACCCCCCTGAGTCCGCTACGAGGAGATCATGGGTACGGGAAATCCAACACCTGGTGGCGAATCAGATCTGCGGTTCCGCCACTGACCACGTCTCGGCCGCAGAGGATTGGGAAAACGGCGCGCCGGCATTCCTTTTCCTCTGCGGTGCCACCAATGCTGTTTCAGCGGAACGGCCCCGCCAAGCTCGCAGGGGTAGGGAGAGTGGCGCACCGTTATCGTTATACCAACACGCCTCTCCCCCTGCGATCCCACCTCGGCCGCAAAAGATAGAGATAACTCTTCTCCTGCGGTCCTGCCCCAACGCATCCTAAGCGGGCTTGTCGGGCCAGCCGGCAGCCCAAACAGGCCGGCCCTGGGTGCCTCTTAGCTTCGCCGTGGGTGACCAGTCCACGGTTACTAAGCCCCACTGCCCCGACAAGGGGAGCACCCTCGAGGGTGGAGTGAAACTCCCCTCGCATAACCCTTCCTATTAATCTTTGGATGTCTTTGAGCCTTCTACTGAAGCTCTAGCTTACTATGCCTCTTAAGGCCACGTAGGAAAACGAGTGTACTATATAAGTAATGCAATTTTTATCACGTGTTAACGGATTAACGATTAACGTTAACTGCCGTTAAATCTTCCTAAATGTAACGCTTTAACGTTTAACGAAGTTAACTTTTTTATTAACGGATTAGCGATTAACGAAGTTAACTATTTGATTAACGGTGCCCAGCTATGCAACAGTGTATCGTTTTTCCAACTCTTGCCACCCTTTATTGAAGACGAACTTGCCTCGCATCATGCATCACATAAATTGTAGTATGCCCGTTTATTCCAAATTTATTTCAAATATATATACCTACATCTTTAAAACTTATACTGTTTTTCTCCGTGGTTTTGAGCTAGGTATCTGTATCATCTAAATAACGTTGAAGTGGCCGCTCCTCCATAAACAAGTCCATAGATATGTCTGAGTTTCATTCAGCATTTTTATTCGGTAATTAATTTATACTTAAACACATATTTTTTTGTTTTCAGGTTATCATAAGATCTGGTGTAGTGATTGGTCGTGAAGGCGGTATGATAAAGAACATGATCCTACCGTTCTTCTTAGGGCTGGGTGGCCGTATTGGCTCTGGCCAGCAGTGGCTACCTTGGATACATGTGGACGACCTCACAGGAATGATCAAATTCGCGATAGAAAATGACAAAGTCAATGGAATACTTAATGGTGTAGCTCCTCAAGCCATTACGAATCAAGAATTTACTTCGGTAAGATATATATGTGATTATTTGAGTTAGTGCACTACTCGTCATTTTCCCTGATTCGCCATTATCGTTAATTCGTCAGTTTCCCTAATTCGTCAATGCCATCAAAATCTTTACTGCATTTACTAATTTTTGCATAGGTACCTAAAACTATGTAAGTGTGATTGCCAAGTCACACAATTTTATTTAGCAAGCAAATAAAGATTAATAAGAATGCCTGACTTGGCTCTACGAAATATCTCACCACTTTTTACTGTGAAAGAGTTTCGAGACTTGGCCTATTTTTTACATGGAATGTTTTTTATGGGATCTCATTTCTTTTTGTAGACTTTGTATGGGAATGTTATTTTACCAACCGCAAATAACGTTTGTATAGTTTTGCAGGAAGGAACTGCAAAAGTAACTTTGTAATCGCATGTATTTGTATAGGATTACAAACTTACTTATGCAGTTTGTATATCTCTGAAACGTGACTGAAATTGCAATATTTTTAGATTTTTTATGAATTATTAGGCTAAAAAATAATTACGTTTGAAATTTAGAGCATGTGGGTCTGCTAGAAGTACCTTAGAATTAGCGTGATCATTATCAGAAGTGCAATATGAGTATGTCAGTGACAAAACTAACGAACTTTGACGGACAATAGTTCTTAAACTAGTTGTTTCTAATTGTATGTTATTGATATTATGTGTTAGCCATATTATTCCCTACATGTTCCTGAAAATTCAGGGTTCTAGCTTTAGCCAGCACAAAATTACAGGATGTTGAAAATGGCCTGAATGGCTTCGAGAAAAGGATGGTACGGCCGTGCCTCTTTGTTTTGCTCGACTTGATGGGGGCACTTCCGTGCCCCCAGATTTAGTGTATGTGTGTAAGTGTTTACGTAGTCAAACATATTAGAAAAAATAGTTTTTATTCTTGCCAAATTATACAAAATGGATAAGTTTCGAATTATTATAAAGTCTTAATAAATACATAAATAATATAAATTAATGATAGGTGGTTTTAAAAACCTTCTGGGTAATTTTTTATTTTTAACAAACCAGTTTTCGAGCTCCTTTAACTTAGGTAGGTAAAACACTCATTTAAAGCTAATTGTGTTTACAAATAATTTCAAAACCGTTACCATTTTGCTTGAAATTAGACATCATCTTCCTCCTAGCGTTGTCCCAGTTGTCCCGCCATCCGTTTTGGGTCCTAAACCCAAGGTTAGGCGGCTGCACTAGTTTTACGAAAGCGCCGTCGGACCTTGTTTTGGGTTAGACCGGTTTCCTCACGATGCTTTCCAACACCGAAAAGCTTACGTTCAATATCAAATGATATTTCGTAAGTACAATAAGGTTTTTTTTAATAACCCAGTGGCACGAGCCAGGGTTCCAACTCCAACCCACGAGTTTCACAGCCTTGCTCGAAATGAGACATGTTTGATTTATTATATTATAAGTAAATATTTGGGGACAATCTTACACAAATCGACCTACTTAAATAAGTAAAAAAAGTCAGTAGGTAATATTATTTTCCTTTTTATTTTCAGTCTTTTGCGAAAGCCCTCAATCGTCCTGCCTTCTTTCCGGTGCCGGAAATGGTTTTAGACTTCTTGCTCCATCCTGAACGAGCGATGCTGCTCACAAAGGGACAAAATGTGACGCCTAAAAGAGTCATTGAAAGCGGATATACCTATAAGTTTACCAACATAGATGACGCATGCCGGGATGTCGCACGCCTAATTCCATAGATCAATAAGCAGACAGGAAAACCTAACAATGAGATATAAGGATTTCAAAGCGTAAGTTCCAATTTTCGCTACATATTGCGCTGGCAGCTATCATCTTTGAGAATATTTAGGTCAATCAACTTTTCCTGGTTGTTATTCTGTCCCGGTAAGCCAGGGGAAAACAGTACAGATTTCTTAGAAAAAAATAGTATGAATTGGACTCCTATTATGTCAAGGAGATGCCCCACAATGAAATGGGTTTACCAATATAACAAAACTACCTGCGTGTATAGTGGATTTAAACCCCATTAAATCATAGTTTTAAAGAGTGACCCAGGAGACGTAGCCACGGCAACGAGCAACAAAAAAATGTTGACTGGCCCCAAAACGCGTTTTCCAACTCCATCTGATCACCATTCCAATGCATTAATAGTGGATTTAAACACCATTCAATCATATTTTTAGCCCTTAAATTGGCAGCGTATCTAAAAATGCACAATTTTTTTTCTAAAACGCAAGCTTTATACAGCGCAAACGAAACGCATTTGAACGCACTAATTTTATGTACTTTGCAAACTTTTTCCAACTTCATCAGGTCACCATTCCGAGGCATTAATACATAATTCGTTTTCATCACACTTGCTCGTAAAGGGTGTATTATAGGCAAGTTAATAGAGCAGCTATACCCGATTTACCTCCCGCGGGAGTTATGGATTTATAACTCCCTAAGGAGTTATGAGCTTGTGTGTGATCTGATTGGTTAAAAACAAATCAAACAAATTGGTTGGCAAATCTAGTTGGCCGCGCGTCACAAGAATTCTTCTCTGTGATTGGTTGAAAAAAATCTAGCAGGCCATGCGGCGCCACGCCCCCTTGCCCTCCTCAAATCTGTAAGTAAAGTTGTCAATTTCGTCAATTTTTGAGTGGTGCGCTTGTATGAAACTTAGATTTTTCTGTCTTTTGTAGTTATTTATTTCCTCGCAAATGTGATGAAAAACATTGTGTGTATCACGGGCAGTAAGGGGATTACAAACTCGACTCATTAAAAGCCCTCCGCCTGTGGCGTCGGGCTTCTAATAGACTCTCGTTAGTAATCCCCTTCTTACGGCCCTTAATGCACAATGTACTATTGTTTGTTTTTCTATCCAAGAAGCAAAAACATAACTTAATACTTACTTAAATCACGGACACTCTATTACATTTGCTACATTCTGTTCGTATACGTAAATTCAATAGTCACTTAAGGTCGTGCGGTTAGGTTGACCAAATTCTGTCAAATATAGTTTTTTTTGTACCATTGCTATTTATTATTATCAGTGATCGGCACGACCCGTGCAACACCGCGGGATTCCAAGAAGAAATATGAATATGGACATGACATGCATGATTATAATCCCGTGATCTAGTTCGCAAAAATAACTTTATTGAGAGTTAATAGATGTATTTGTAAATAGAAGTCAGAATATTTAATAAACTCATAAATTGTATCATTTTTCATTAAAGAAAATATTGATATACATACATTGATTTTATTTTATATTGCGTAAAATATTAAGTGCACTCATATAAAATATGCAACTGTTAAAATGTAACCATATGAAGTGCAAAAAAACCCTAGAAAGTTTTTTGGATTTTCTATTCTTTGCGTTTATGACCAAACGCATAGTTTAAACTGGTGCGAAAAAGACAGCTAATAGTAATATTTACAGAGTTGATGTCATCCTTTTCTAATTTGCTGATAAGGGATACAAGCAATTTCTAAAAACAAATATGTTTACTTTTACGTACGTTCTTCGGGTCTGGTATTGTCTTCCTTTACCGACTCGAACTCCGGAATCCCGGGGAATATCCATATTAATTATTAACATAATGATTGAGGTCATTGACACCGTGTTGCACGGGTCGTGCCGATCATTGATTATTATTATTATATATTCGTGTAGATTTGAAGTACTTAGTGAAATATTTTAATTTATTTATAATTAAATGATTAACAAGAAAGAAAGTAGCTAGATTATTATACATACATTACATATACATGTCAAATCTTTTTTTTTGACTAACTTAGTTTGTTTTTGTTACCCACTACCCACATGTGTTCGATGTGATTTAGTTGATGCACAGTCAAGGTCACCTATATGTATACACCACAAAATTACAGAAATATGTATACAGACCTTATTACTACGGAAGTAAGGTTGTTGTATACATATTTTTGCAACTTTGTGTATATACATATTGGTGACCTTGACTGTACTGTATCTATATAAGTAGGTATACGCTATAATTGCTTGTGTACAGGAGAATATAGACAGGCGAACCAAAGGGCGGACTATCTATATACTCAGTGACAGTCAAGCGGCCCTTAAAGCAAAGGAATTCAAGGTGCTCCCGGCGAACTGCATCATCCGCTTTGTGGAAATGATGGAGCAAGCCTGGGAGCAGGTATAAATGAGAGGGCAAATGCACAAAAGATCCCACTGGGTCGAAGTGCATCCGAAAGGGCCCTCACCTAGATAAGATAAGATAAGATAAGGTATACGCTGCAATAGGGAACATTACGCAAAACTCTTCGTAGGTGGCGACACTAGCTGCGTTGACATTGTACCTCGTTCTCACTTGCGGTATTGTCTATGCAAGCATCCTTGTCACTCATTTGACAATCAATTGTGCATGTGTGTGTAAATCCCTATATTCCTATACTGGTTTTCTATTAGTGGTAGTGCTGCATCTGGCGGCAGAACATTGCAGGAATGTTCCCTATTATAACGGGTGTCTCAATAAAAGTGCAGTTTCTATATATTATAAATAACCCGTAAATTAGGTATTGTTAGGGTAATTAATTGTGCGCTCTTATTGGGACATCCGTTACAATTATATTATTAACAGTACAAGATTGTTTAACAGGGTCAAATAAAAATACAAAAAATGGTTATTATGAGTTTATTATAAATTCATAAATTTATCTATTTAATAAGGTAAGCTACCTAAATATAATAATTATGATTATTACGAAGTATGTGTCTAATTAAACATAAGCTAAATTACATATTTAAATGCACACCACGAGGAAAGCTCTGGAAACGTAATATTCAATGCAAAACAAGTATAAATAAAATAAACCTCGTTTACGAATTACCTACCTATCCAACGATGACGACGTAATATTAAAAAAAGTGATGTTTTACTGGGAAAACCTGGCGTCACTTTTGTTCACAACAAAAACTATTCAAGAATGTTCTAGAAATATAATCAGAAGCTTCATCTTAATATATTTGTACGTTCTTTGCTATAAAATTAATATACGTAATAAAAGTAATATTGCGTACAAGATGAAACTCTCAATAAATATGAACTACTTAATTTAATATACTCCAATCAATCACAATCAATAGTGCGTGCTTAAAATTCTATTAATTGGGTTATCTACCTACTTGTAACTAGGTATGAAGATTAACATACCTACCTACCATCGTTTTTCAGAAAGCGACCAAAGCAGTTTCTTGTCAGTGTAAGATAAGTCGTAACTACTTGCATGTCCTGCATGTAAATTTTCGCTAGGTAAGTATTATAATATTACTTATGTATTATAAAAAAATGGCTTTACTTTAGCAGGAGACTCTTGCAAAACTACGGTTGAGTGACTGGCTACTGAATTACTTATTCACTAAGTTATTTTATAGGAAAACCTTCAATGAACTAATTACTGAACTTAAGACTTTAACATCTGCACGGCTATCACAAGGCAGCCCGCGAGCTATCTCGATTTTTCTCGCACTATCGGTCTCTCTCTTATTAGAAAACTTAGAAAGAGAGGTATAGTGCGAGAAAAATCGAGACAGTTCGCGGGCCGTCTTGTGATAGCCGTGCTGTATGATATCTAAGTTTAATTAATCGACACAACTACTTTTGGGAGTTTGTCTTTTTCCGTTAGAGATTCTCGTAAGAGTCGTAAGTACTTGGTGATCAGTAAAATTTTGTATCGATTAATGTATGTATTTGCATCCTTATATCGATTAAACATACCTACTAGAAGACAGCTCAAACTGGTGTCTGTTATACAATAATAAATAATTTCAGACGAAAAAATATATTCAGCCTCACGCGTCATGACAGCATCCTGTTACCAAATGTCATTTGAAGATTATCAGTTATCACAATATGCTGGTTTGACCCGCAGACGACTCAGTCTGATAAGAAGACAAAAGGGTGATAACATCTGTCAGAAATCAATATGTCACGTGGATTCAAACGTGACTTAATGTTAATTGGAAATACGCCCTACCTACTACAGTCTCGTGCACAATCCAAGACAGAAGAAAATACATAGTACTTGATGCGAGGTAAGTAGGTACCTATTCTTGATCCAAGAATTTAGTTAGGATGATGGTAGTTTATTTCGAATGATACGAAATTATGTTGAGCTAAGATTTTTTCCGGTTGGTTCGAGAGAATCATGTTAGTTTAAGAGGATATCTGTTTAATTCAAGATATTGACGGTCTTCAAGTTTTTTGTGTGTGAAGTACCTAATACAAGTGATAAGAAAAGGTTCATTCATGATGACGTAGCAAAAAAGCCAACTAAGAGCGTGCTTTGTGACAGAAATGGAAAGAAATATAAATAACTTATTCATTTACACAAAAGCTATACTTATCGCAAAAGCATACCTTACACCAAATCACTTAAGTGGTTTGGTTAGCTAGACAGCTACTTCCACTCATCTTTTCTTTCACTCTCTTATTATGGTAAGACGTATCGCCGTCCTGCCGACCATGGCAGTCCTGCCGAGGAAAGTCAAAGAGGATCCAGTACGGTGTGACGTTGGTTTTGCCGGACGCCGTGCAACCTGCAGCTATCAGGAATGTCAGAATGGACTAAAAACAAGCGGCAGCGGACTGCCATACTCGCCCGTGAGGATGTATGGATGATAAGCAGTGATCGGTTATTTGGATTCTCCCTCGCGGGATATCAAGTAGAAAAGTTAATATAGATACGACAGTTTCCCGCGATACCGAATAAACCGTACAAAAATAAAACAATTTAAATTATCTCTAAGGAATTTTTTACTCTTACATGGCAACCAGTTGAGACAAAAACTTCTATTCTTTTCCAAATCTCTACACTTTATTTTAAGCAATATATTTTAAAACCTCCACAAAGTATTAGCTTATATATCTGTCATGATGGAAAAAATACTTCAAAATCTTGACATTGACATTTTATTATTTGCTCTGGATTTCAGTTCTAATTATTTGCTTGTATGTATATTGTAGTCTTTGTTCTAAGGATCAAAGACTGCAATATACATACTAAGATAGACAGGCAACTCGACCAAAATGAGAAGGCATTTTAATGCTTGCGTACAGCAGGCGCCATCTCTTCTGCGATATTAAAACTTTTCTGTTAAAACATACAAAAAGTGCGTCAGTCGCAGGGTTTGAACCCCGGCTCATCGACTCCAAATACCGCCGTCTTTACCCCTAGGCTATGGATGTATAATTTCAACACGGCGAATTTTGAAATACCTTGACAGCCTAAGCCTAGCAATCGCTACAGCTTCAAAGAGTTCGCAACCTATCAAGAAGGTGGCACTGTTTTCAATAAGAAACTAGATTTGCATTAAGTTCTAAGTTCGCATAGCATGCTAAATAAATAAGGTATTAGCTGTATAATTTATACTATAATATTAGGTCAGAGGTGCAAATACATAGATTTTATAGCTCAAAGGCGATCCAATAAATAAGTATCCACGTTAAGTTTGCACACTATGATTTATGGTTAAATTTTCATTTCATCGACTTTTTTCTGAGATTATCTTTTACGACAACTGTGGCTTACTCTAATTGAACTTTTGATTCGCGTATGATTGGAATCTTCTCGGGGAGTACTAGACCGTAAGGCAGTGTTACATACTAGTTGACATGCCGCGAAAACCTAATTCTTTCCCCAAGGATGAAACTATTCTAAGTTGGATCGAGCCCCACGTTGACTTGTATACTCGACTAATCAGCTACTTACTTAGATGTTTTAAAGTGTAATAAAATAAATACATTGTATTTTTTTGCCTTTTCTAACAACATAAAGCCCGGATTCCCGGGGCATATCCATACTAACATAATGATTGAGGTCGTTCACTCCATGTCGAATCCAAAAAACCGATCACTGATGATAAGTAAGTGTTGATGTGGAAACATGTGACGAGCACGAAACGAAGCAAGCTTATTTTAGTCCAGGCCAGAGACTCGACTAAAATAAGCTTGAGGACTGATAGATTTCCCCCTTCAATTCCGCTCTGTTCTCTCTTTTGTCAATGGCGTTAGAGATAGTCTTTTCCATGTTTACTTAGCATCTGCCCTCAACTCGGGGTTGATCTCATCGTTATATAATATTGATAAGGTGCGTATTTACAACGAGCCTTCTGAATCTTTAAGATCGATGTACTGTAGATATTTCTGTTTAATCTCGCAGTCAAGCTTAAGGCTGAGACGTGTTACCAGCGATGTGATAGGTACCCACCTCGATTATTTTCGATATTTAAAGATTTATTTTAATAGTTAATGACATTGGATATAATTGAAAACTTACTTCATGCCCCACAGTCAAAAATAAAGCTCGAGATATCCTTAAATTTCAGGGACAGGAGAATTTTACCAGTCTGTATGACCCATAGATATCCGTCATCAATGGTAGTGAACCACGCGGTGCTACCATCACGTAACACTAAATTCGGAGTTCGTGCATCTGCATCTCTGTCACTCGACAATGAGTGCAATAGAAACGGAGATGCCCCAACATCGATTCGTGGTTATGGGTCTTCAGATTTACGCCAAGCCGTCCACCGCGGCGAACCTCTCGACCAGCATGGACACGTATTTGCGGAGTATCTCCTGGCGCATGCGGCCCACGTCCAGCACCTCTTCGTGGTTGGCCTCGTCGGTGGCGTGCTCGCAGGTCACGCACTCGTTGGTGACCAGCGACATACCGAACACTTTCATGTCGCAGTGCCGGGCGATGATTACCTGAGGTAAAAGAAAATGTTGTTGATACATTTCCAAATACTTGGTCTGTAGGAATGTGGTGCCTTCCTGTGCAGCTAGCTCAATAGGGTTTATGTTCATGTTTTACGGCGCAAAATAGCCGAAAACCTCACGTAAAACAGGACCATAAAAACTATCATGCTAGTAGCCCTAGTGGTGAGTAAGGCCGCCAAAGCTCCGGAGGATGAGAGGGAGGGAAATACATTTGTCTCTAGCTGTCGGTCGACAGAACAACTCCTCAAATCTCGAGCTGAGCATATAAGTATAGGCGGTGTCTGCTTACCATCAGACATGCCGTATACATGTTTGCCACCGTCGTGGTATAAAAAGGCAGTCCACCTAAACTATGAAGATATTGAAACTCTGAAATTAATAACGAGCACGATGGAAGGACACCTTGAAAGGCTGGTGCTCGAGAAAGTATCGGGAATTTCTACGATCGTACTCAACTAGTACCCATATAAGTAGTGGGGCGCAAGCCGCGCAAGCGTCTTGCTAAGGTATAGGTAGGTTAATTATGTTACTAATTTTAAAATTGTCAATTACTTGCAGACAGATTTATCGACCAACTAGTCATCCTCATCCGTATCGTCCGCTCATCCAAATAATACCTATTTAACCCTTAAATGCATGATTTTTTGTAAAATTCGTGGCGACCAGTTTAGGGACTTACGCGCCAAAGATTGAAATTATGACACTGCAAAAAAAATACTGTCAAAAGTTATCCACAAACTTCAGCGTTCAGAATCTAGCATGTAAATGTCACATTTATGAAAAAAAGTAATACATGTCATTTTGACTACCTGCATATTGAGGCACGGGCCATCAACATATACGATGTAGATGTACATCATTATGCATTTAAGGGTTAAGATTATTTGCATATTCTACTTATTTACATTCTACGTCAGCCTCGCGTATGCAAAATCTGTAAAATACCTAACTACCTACTTATACAGATTTATAGATAACCAGTTTTGCCTCATTCATGCAACTTTTCGTTGGTTTCTACAGCAAGGGGGCGATAAGTACCTATATTATAAAAGACTCACCTCATGTACTGTCGACATCCCCACGGTATCGACTCCAACCATTTTCAACATTTTCAATTCTGCTACGGTTTCGAAGTTAGGTCCTCCGAGACAAGTGTACACGCCTTCGCGCACGATATTATCTATGTTCAACTCTTTCGCCACCTGAAAAGAAGGAAATGGTTAAGATTGTGGTTTTTAGAATAAAGGTTTCCCGGATACGCGTAACACGCAATGCCACTTAATTAGTCTCACAGTCACAATTCCTATGATGGTCTCATAGCGATGGGAACAAATAAATTCCGAAGAGTCATTTATCCGAAACCATAATTATTCCGAAATTTCTAAATTCCGATCGCCATTTTCCGCTTAAGAAACGAAAATTTGGACACAAATTATTTATTTTATTAACCCCCGCCCATGACGCAAAAAGAGGGGTGTTATTATTTTTATTGGTTATATTTTAATGAATCTTTCTATCTAAAAGTGTGAAATATGGATGAGAATCTGAAATAAATGACTACTATTTATTTTATTTTATAAGTTGGACGTCCCAATTAGCAAAACCAGTCATAATAGTCGGGGCAACGTAACATAGGTATAATATTCATCATTGAAGCTCCTGACATTAGTCATATACTTAACTCATATTATTATATTATAAGCGTAATAATTACGTTTTCAAACCACATGCTCGACAATGCCGAATTATAGGTCATGTAAACCCTACCGAAAGCAAGACATTAAATCCCTTGGTATTAGCCGGGTTATAATGTTGTACTGAATTTCATTATAACCCGCTGGTTAATAATATGATTTCACTTTTCATAATTCTTATTACTATATGCATAAAGTTTAATTTTGCTAAACACAATTTGTCCTAGGCCATGGCCTACTTGATTTGACAAATAGTACATTACTGCAAAGGCCGTGAAGTAAGGGATTGATGGACGAGTTTGGGCTAGACGGCCGAGTCGCAGACGAGGCCGGATACAACGAGTCCAGCAATCCCTGTTCCGGCCGAGGCTTGTATAGTGCTTTTCTCAAACGATGTGAGGAAATAATAAATAGTTATTTGTTATACAAGGGTGCAGTTATAATTTAACCGCGAGTGTGGAATTGAAACACGAGCAAGCGAATGTGAGTGGTTTAAAAATAGAATCCTTTTCACCTCACTAAAGTGAGAAAGATTCTAGATAAAAAAATCTAAAAAAGAAAAAAAAAACATTAAAAAAGAATAATATTAAAAAAACATTACAAAAGAGTAAAACGAAAAGGAAAAAAATATAAAAAAAAAACTAAAAAAACAAAAAAAAAACAACAAAAAACAAAAAAAAACGCCCAAAAAAAAAGACAAAAAACAAAAAAATGGACAAAAAAAAAGAAAAACAAACAAAAAACATTTAAAAAAAAACAAAACAAAAAAAACAAAAACATTAAAAAAAACAAAAAAGGAAAAAACACAAAAAACATTAAAAAAACAAAAAAACTAAAAAAAAAACAAAAAAGAAGGAAAAAAACAAAAAAAAACAACTAAAAAAACAATTAAAAAACAAAAAAAACGCCCATAAAAATGACAAAAAACAAAAAAAAAGGAAAAAACAAAAAAAAACATTAAAAAAAACAAAAAAAAACAAAAAAAAGGAAAAAAGAACAAAAATATTAAAAAAAAACAAAAAAAAACGAAAAAAAAATGAAAAAAAAACAAAACATTAAAAAAAAACATTAAAAAAAGTAAAACAAAAAGGAAAACTTGAAAAAATTAAAAAAAACGACGAAAAAAACAAAAAACATTAAAAAAAAGTAAAACAAAAAGGAAAAATAAATAAAAAAAAAACTTAAAAATAACATAAAAGACCCTACAAAAATTTTAACATTAAAAAATAGACAAACATCAAGAAAAGATAAGATTTTTTTTTAAATCATTAAAAACGATAAACAACACTAAAAAATAAACGAAAAATAACAAAAAAAAATTATAAAACTAACAATTTTTTTTTTACAAAAAACTAAAACAATTAAAACAATTAATTTTAGTTTTAGGTATTGTATTGTTTTAAACAATTAAAAAAAGTATTGGTGGTTGGCAGTATGTATTTTTTCCTGTCTGTTTAATATCAGTAAGCAAATTTAAAAAGTTAGAGTAGCGGCCAATAATGTTTTTAGTTAGGGTTTTCATACTTTACTTCTTGGCCTAGGCCAAGAAGTAATGTAGGCAGCCATAAACAAGGAACTTCATGTCTTCATTTCGTGACATTAACGCATACATTTCCGAGCATGTTTGAGAAAATAAATGAAGTTTGCCTCCGTGTGAACCCCGGTCCGGAGGAGCGCGGTGCTCGAAATTCGAATTTCGAATCTAGGACCACGGCTTGTGCTTTCGAATTTGGAACGCCGCGCGCCTTCATTTGTTCACGCGTGACGAACAAATCGAGTTCTTGTAGGTGCCTATAGAAGATTTAATTTCAAAAATAATATTGAAAATGTCGAGTGATGAAAGTGTTTTGACTCCTGAGTTTATCAAATTAGATGCCATAGGCATTGTCAACAATCTGCTGCCAGAGAAGTCAAAGGAAAAATACCTAAAAGCCTACAACGATTTTGACAAATGGAAAGCTGTAAAAGGCGTAGGGTCGTTTCGCCGGTTACGCGACCACCTTCGGTTGGCGACCACTTGACTGACTAGGCTTCTTTAACTAAAAATATTATAATTTCTACGAACCCATAAGATGAAGTTTTAGATATAAACTATTTTTGAATAGTTCCTGTTTAAGAATATTGATACTTTAAAACCGACACCTTAACCCACAACGAGAAAAAAAAACTTCAGTTTCACATGACCTCCTTAGCGTGTTGATGTGCAGTGAAACTGTAAAAAAAATTATGTCACAAATCTTTATTATTTATCTGAATTTTGCAATTCCATGGCTTAAATAATTTAGTTACGGTAAGGATTTCGTTAATTTTCGGCATATTATAAAAATATATTTCAGTAAAATGGGGTGGTCGGTAACCCAAATAAATAATTGCGTATGAGGTTAGATGGCGACCACATAGTTTTCTACGAATCCATGAATTGCCATTCCCGCCAAGGCATATAAAGTTAGTGCTTTTCTCCAAAAAAGGCGAGAAAATCAATAAATATTTTCAATATAACCTATTTATAACCTTAAATTATCAAAACAATAATTTTCTTCCCTCCCTAATTATTTTTTAAAAGTAGGTAGGTACACGGCTTGACTCATAATGCCAATTTCTATCGAAATTATTTTTTAAATACAAAAAACATCAAAATCGATCTTGATTGATTGAAATGGGTGATTACTGATTATGTAGATTTTTAATCAGATTTCTTTTTAAACACCTTTCAATTCACTTTGAATTTAGTTTTGTAAGTATTGTTTTTTTTTCTATTTGAAACTATTTGAGACATTTTTAAATACGCCAATTCTGCGACTTGTGTAAGTGACGACTAAAGTCTATAGCAATTAAAAAAATAAAGCCTGCATCACACTGGCGCGGCCTGCGGTGGCGGACCATAGTAAATTTAACAGCTAATGACAAGTTTTCTATTGTCCGCCGCAGCCAGAGGGTCTACCGCGAAAGGCATTCGAAGTTTCCTCTCTCTGTCATACTTACGAGTTCGTAAATAAGTGCGACAGAGAGGGAAAACTTCGAATGCCTTTCGCGGTAGGCCCTCAGGCCGCGCCAGTCTGTGACAGGTCTTAAGAATATGTGGAAAATCTTTAGGCACGCTACAATCGATGCAATTTGTCACACCAACTTGCTGTGGTCGGAACGAAAGGTATCTATCGCTGTCTCACTTCAACTAGAAGAGCGGAAAACAGGGCCACGATTCCATTTGTCTTATTTGACAGAAAAGGGCATCCCTAGAATATCGCATTTGATTGATGTCTCTTTCATTTTTACCCGACTGCCGAAGGAGAGGAGGGTTATGTTTGAAGTACAGATTCAAAAATACATGTTGAATAAAGTTTTTCTATTCTATTCTATATATAAAAACCAGGCGTTCTATTAACCTAACCTTCGGGGCATTTAAAATTTTACCTTGTGAACTGTGGCTGTGGGTGTGGATGGCGCCTATGATAATTAAAAGTATTAAGAAATAAAAAGGATGAATTGTCTGGTTTACTGTACCTACACAGGTAACAAAATATTATCTAACCCTTCAGTGTTTTTTCGTAAACACGGGAGTCGGTGTGTGAGGCAGGCGGCAACGACTGCCGAGGCGTGGCTAGGGATTGGATGAACAGGTAATTATTGTCTGTGTGCTTGCCTGTTCCAAATCGCTCTTCTTTTGTTTGTTTATATATACTCCACAAGACCATTTTTTTTTCAGATGGCTCCCTCCAATATAGCAATAACATCCAAAAAGAAGAAAAATATTCCCCAATACTCCGACGAAGACATAAAAAAAGCTCTTTACGATATTAGAGAATACGGAAAAGGAGTAAGGGACACTTGTCGGCTCTATGGAATACCTCGAACTACTATACAGGATCGACTTAGTGGAAAAAGGAAGGACGCTGTTGAAACGAGAGGCCCAGATCCTATACTAGGCCTAGAAGGTGAAAAGCAGATCAAAGACTGGCTTTTGAATATTGCAAAATGTGGATTCCCGATCAAGAAGCAGGAGCTTCTAGATACGGTACAAAAAATTGTTCAGGACCAAGGGACGCCAAATCCCTTCAAGGACGATCGTCCTGGACATACCTGGTACTCACATTTCTTAAAGCGCCATACCGAGTTGTCGGTTCGGACTGCGGAAAGCATTAATAGAGCCAAAGCCAGGGTAAGTGAAGAATCAATAAGAACCTGGTTTCAAGAACTGAAGACATTCTTAACAGATTATCATTACGAGGACATACTAGAATGCCCAGACCGTATCTTTAACGGCGACGAAAGTGGATTTTCAATGTGCCCGAAGACAGGCAAAGTTTTAGCGCCAAAAGGATATCGGAACTTGTTCCAGGTTAATTCGGGTAACGAAAAGGACACCTTAACTGTTTTGGTTACTTTTAACGCTAATGCCGAAATAAGTCCACCGCTGGTTGTTTTTCCGTACCTACGCCCACCACGTGCGGTTGTTGAAAGCATGCCCGAAGAATGTGTCTCGGGAAGTCTGAAAGTGGATGGATGCGGTCGGATGTATTTTTCGAATATATCACGAATGATTTTAACAATTGGCTAGACCGCAACTGTATAAAAAAACCAATACTACTGTTGGTTGACGGCCACCGATCGCACATGTCACTAGCATTGAGTACAATGTGCGAAAAAATTGGTATCATTCTATATGCACTCCCTCCGAACACCACTCATATGCTTCAGCCAGCAGATGTAAGTGTTTTTGGGCCATTAAAGTCCTCTTGGGTGACAGTCATTAGAAAATTTCTATCGAAACCAGAAAATGTGAACGCGTCCGTCAGCAAAACCAACTTTTGCCAATTGTTCAAGGACACGCTTGAAGAGTCGAATATGACCCAAAATATCAAAAGCGGGTTTAAAAAATGTGGGCTGTATCCTTTTAATCCCGATGCTGTAGATTACACCAAATGTGTCCAAAATAATCTACAAAATTTTCGTAACGGGTCCGCGATAAACACAAACCAAATTACTAACGATGATCTAGTTGGCACCAGAAAAGTACTGAAACATCTGCGACCTACACTAAAACAAAAAAATATCAATGTCGGGATAATTTTAAAGGAGCTACGTAAATTAAAAAAGCCCACGGGTGACTGTGATATGTGTTCCGAAGAAGATACAACAGATATCTCATTTAACCAATCGACATCCTTCCAAATGGAATGCTCCACACATGGTGTATCAGTAATAGACTCATCTTCGCCAATTTTAATAGATATCAGTGACGATTCATCATATCCAAACAACGAAAACAGGGCCGAAGAAGTAACATCTGGCAACGAAGTTTCTACAGCAAAATCTCATACAATTAATGTCACTGCAGAAATTCATCCTGTTCCTCAGTCCATTTCTCGTCGTGGTGTAACCGTAACTGATCATTTATGTCCTAATGATAACAACAAGATTGAGAAAAAGAATTCTGAGCATGAAATTTCCATAGCTGGATCCTACACAGTTAGTGTCACAGCGAATATTGAATCAATTTCTCACGAGATGACTCATCCCGAAGTGGCAGTCATTGCTCATGAACTGATAACTGATGATGATGACAACAGTTTATCGACGGTCCCTATAACAAGTACTGGTGTGGGTACAGAAATCGGTTCATTTATTTATTTGAATGATGATAGTGCTTTGATTACTCTAGACGATGATAGTTGTTTAATTTCCCGGGATGATGTGATCGTCATACCTACCCAAAAAGCAAAAGTATCAGGAGTTGATGCGTTCAGCAGACATTTATTTATTCCTGAACGGCTACCACGAGAAAACCCAAAGCAAATAAAAACACCAGCTGCAATATCATCTAGCGCATGGCGAAAGTTTTACGAGGACAAAGAAAAATTTAAAGTAGAAAAACAGGCGGCAACACTAAAAAGAAAACAAGAAAGATTAGAAATAGCTAAACAAAAGAAAATAAAGAAAGATCTAAAGCCGAAACCTAGGAGTCGAAGAAGCAAAAATAAGAAAAACAATAAAAACGATACTTTAAAAGAAATTTGTACAGAATGTGATAATATTTTGATTAGTGATGCTGAAGATGAGGAAGAAAAAAATGTTGGGTGTGATTTTTGTCAAAGATGGTATCATCTAAAGTGTACAATTTTTGTTGGATTGTCATATACCGAGGTGGTGAACAGACCATTTATATGTAATGTGTGTATTGCTGACCAAGACTAAATTAACTAAATAGGTACCACCGATTTTTCCATATGAATAGTATAGGAAATATCGTGATTTGCGCGTAATAAAGAGTCCAGACTATATATGATATAAAATGTTAATGTGATTCCTTTAAAATGTTAGATAAACACTTAATAGTTATTTTGTGAACCTGTTGAAGAATTGAACAGTATTATTAATATTGTAATAAGATACAATAAAAAAATAAATATATATATATATATATGATTGCTATTATTATATTTGAGACCTTATTAATGTTGACATTGCGTGGATGGATAGTGCGTACACTGCTTTATAAAGCACTATACGCATTCATCAACAGCGCTACCATGAAAATTTAAACACGAAGGTACCCGTAATCTATCTACATCTCTGTCACACGAGTTCAATAAGTGCGATAGAGACGGGATACCCGAACTTCAAATTTCTCATGTTGCTACGAAACGACTAATATATACAGGCATCCAGCGATTTAATCCGCGTACAAAAGTCCAGTACGGAGTGATCTTGGTTTTGTCGGGCACCATGATTTCACTCACTCACTTATCCAGACGAGCCGAATTCACGCAGCGAACTGCATGCAGTCCAAGATGCACGTCATATCGGATCCTACATCGATATCAGACGGCAATGTAAACATACTCTCTCGCTGGAAGCGTGTTGAATGCGTGTATAGAGACAGATTCAGCAACTTCCCCTTCGGCTTCGGTCAATTTTTTATTTTTCTACGACGGTGGCAAACAAGCTTACGGCCTGCCTGTTTTGGTTGGTGGTGACTGGTTTGGTGGAATATTGCAGAATAATGTCTCACAGCATAGGTAGCGCTTTAAAAATCCGAACAATAGTTTTGTCTCTGAGTACACAAGTCATATGGCAGTCGCTTTTATAAAACAAGTACCTACACCATATCTTGGGTTACTTAAGGTAATAAAGCGGACGTCGAGCTCCTTTATGATCGAACTGGAAAAATTGTTAGGAAGATGATGAATGATATACAACTGACGATGGTAATTGGTAACATTAACATACCTTTTCTCAAAAATAGTATGAAATGTTCCCATAACATCTGTGAAGATAGTATCCGAAAGTGACTCATCCTGGACAATTTCTAGAAGTGTCCAGGAAAACGCAAAAGTGTCCAGTAAGTAAGTATGAAATCCCATTAAATATCATAATATTTAAACATAAAACTATTTTTTTTATCAAAGATAAGCTAAGGAGGTTGTTGGCAGTTAAGGGCCTTTAATAAAAAGGACGGACCATAGACGTTGACGTGTCCGAATTGCACTTGTATTGCACGATGTAAAATGGCGAAAAATTCAGGTTAATCGTGTTTTTTACTATTTTAGACTAATTAGGAATTCGATACTAACAGTAGAAAAAGAAGAATAAAATAAAATATTCACAAACATAAAACTAATACTAAACTTATGTATTTATTCTTTTGGGGTTGTGGCAGAATATCAGTATCTTAAACAACATAGAGCAATAAAAAAAAGTCGGACGGGTGTTTTAGCGGGATTGACTTCATTGAAATAAAATTGTTAAAAATGAGTAATCATGAATCAGATTGCATGAAAACAGATTACTATTTAAAAGCCGAGGCGAAATTGGTGATGAATAATTTACTTTCAACTACCTATGTCCGAGGAGAGATAATTGCACAATTTTGGAAAAGTGGAAAGCTGAACATCAAACTACAAGTTGGTCACAAAATGTATTTATTTTTGAGAAAAGCACTATAGGTACATGATTGTAATCATTTTGTTAGCTACTTATACACTATTTTCAAAGTTGGTCGCAAACCAGTTAAGAGGTGGTCGCAAACCCACAAAAGCGGTCGCTATCTAGCGAATTCGCTATTTTGGAACCTTTACTAAATTTTAGACTAATCTATGGGTGAAAGTGCTATATTTTATTGTTGGTTTCAAAACTTGACTATACTGTGGGCCTATACGAATGCCATCTATTCTGATTGTAAATTTAATAAGTATATATTGACTAATCTAAAGTGAGCAACTCGGCTAAGTGGTCGCTAACCGGCGAAACGACCCTAAAGTCTGTGTCTGAATCAGTGCTTCTGGTCTATTTTGAATATTTGTCAGCTACAAAGAAGCCAAGTAGCCTGTGGTGTATATATTCGATGCTGAGGGCAACAATAAGTGTCAAACATGACATACAAATTAATACATATGCCAAGTTATTGGCCTTTTTAAAAAGGAAATCGGATGGACATCGAGCAAAGAAATCAAACATTATTTATCTACTGAGCCTGTTTTTTTGTCTCGCATAAGGTGTGAAAAGTAGAGTATACACCTCGGGGATAAGACTGTTTTAGTCTTGGGCGGTTGAACCCCTCACTGCACTCAGGACTCAGTCTTAATTCCCTCGCTTCGCTCAGGAATTAACTTATAACTCCCTCGCTACGCTCAGGAGTTAAATTATGAGTCCTTCGTTACGTTCGGGATTCAATTCGCTCCCGTGACATAAAACAGTGCTTTATCCCCTTGGTGTATAATCTACTATTATTTAATACGCCCCGATTTGGGCGCACTTTATTCAGTGTTTGAGCGATATAAAAGTTGAGTACTTAAGTGCAGTATAAGTTGTTTATTGATCACATACTTATCACCACCGTGACTGTCTCATAATTATAACGGATTAGCTCTATAATTGTAACTTATATGGCATTTATATGCATTTCAGTTGTATAAAAATCGTTTAAGCGCATCTTAATTTGTTTATTGATCATAAATATAATCATCACCACGGTGACTGTCTCATGAACATGAAGACTTGACTCTATACTTGCAACTTAATAGAACTTAAATATGCGTTTAAGTCAAATAAAAGTCGTTTAAGCTCAACTCAAGTTGTTTATTGGTTGTGGGAACACAGATTGCTTAGTAGGCGATTCGCCGTAGCGCGACCTATACTATAGTAATGTGCCCGTCCCACGGCAGATATCCCGACACGCGCACGACTGTAAATACATAATCAGAAATAAATAATTTTTAACAACTCTCTCGCCGTTTCGCTGACCTCGCATCACCAAGACCTTCAACTGCCACATTGGTGAACCCGACTTGATCAAGCAGTGAAATGGCGGATGGAGAATATGTTGATTTCCTGGTCGCGGAACTCGCGCGGACGATGACGAACCTCGCCAGGCTGGAGCCCAGGGTCGCGACCCTGGAGCTCGCCTGGCGGGTCGAGCAAGAACCCGGTTTCGACGCTCAAGGCTAACGGGCTCCGTGGGTGGAGAGGGCCACGGCGCGCCAGGAGTGTACCGCGCCACGTCGTTACGGGACAACGGGACCGCCAGCGGTGGTAACTTGGCAGGTTCCCTCGCGCGAACGGCGACGCGAGGCCGTCCGGGGTAGACCTAACGACGGCGGCAGGAGCACGGGTGCTGCCCGCCCAGACAGCACAGGTGGTTAAGGACTATTTATACCACCACAACTATGGGGCGTAAACCCTGCCGCTGGAGAGGCCTAACAGCAACCCATAGGCCGTCGGCGCAGTAGGAGGCCACGGCAGCTGCGTCGACGCCACTCCGTCACCTCGTATTTATAAGTGTAAGAGTTTCAGTAAGTAATTTCATATAGTTACATCGTGCGTGAATCAATGAGATTTACGAATTTGTTGAAACGATCATCTCTACGCCACATTAGTGATCGTTGGTTATGTGGAGTGGAGTGGAATGTAATGATAATAAATAATGTTCGAAAATATGTTGCATTACTGCTGTTGTATCATACAGTATGGCCAATCCGAGATGCAAAGTCAGTAATCAAAAGGAAATAGAGTGGAATAGATTCTCACAAATACTTAATAAAAATAATGAAACATGCAAACCGCACTTTAAAAGATTAAGCATTTTAACATTACCTCTATATTTTGGAAACTTGTAAATTTGTACGGAAGCATCAACATTTATACACTCAAGCCAAAAACCGTCACACCCTAAATCTAAGACATATAGATAAAATAGCCCTCCCAACAAGTAATTTACAGATGACTAATAAAAGCCCCCATATGACAACAATACGCATTTACAACAGTCTTCCTAAAGAAATTCCTGATGAGGTCAAATACACTAAATTTGTCAGAAGTTAAAATCATATTTATAGAAAACTGTTTTTATTCACTGAAAGACTTCTTCAATGTAAATAGTTACCATAGATGGCATAGATAATCTTAGCAAATGTTATCATACATGTTAATCTTAGTTTAAGTACTATAATTTTTAATTTGTAATGTGTACCTACGTTTAAGACGAAGGATTTGCAATACCCTTATAGGGTGTCATGTTGTACCTACTATAGACTGTAAGATATTTAAATTTAAGACCTGATATGTCTACATGAGAGCAATAAAGTATTCTATAATATTCTAGGCACCGATGCTGAAGAATTGCCAGCACGGTACCTATTGCTAATAATTGGTCAACAGACCGACCCAGTTAGGGGAGGGGGTATTTTCCATTCAGCTTCCGGCACCAACCAACAACAACAATGTAATATTTAGTCCCATAAGAGCGACCCTTGTAATAAGTATTTAAGTAATTCGAATATTTTCTTTGTTCATTTAGCCAAGCTCGTACTAAGGTATCGCTTACACAGGCACAGGAATCGCGCCCAATAAGAAAAATATGGTATAGTTCGTGGAACATAGCGGGTCGAGGAATTTGCCGAGCGCGCGTGTACAGCCTGGGAGACGGTCGTAGGTAACACCGAGCCATGTTGTAATACGATCCGCTCACACGCTGACGCCGCGATTGCCGAGGTCGTAAGCGAGTCTGAGTCTAAACAACTTTGTAATGTTATGTTATTATATGGAGTCAGATAAAAAATTCAAGTTTTTAAAAATTGTTTAACATATTTTTCCCATTACTGATGTCATGCTCCCTGGCAACCCCACTTTCGATTTCGGGATTTAAGAGTATGTGAAAAAATTGTACCAAAATTGTAGCGAATGAGTACTTACTTGATAAAAAATTTACCTCAATAGTTTCGAGAGTACAATTATTTTAAATTGGGGTAGGACAGATTGCTTAGTAGGCGATTCGCCTAAGCGCAACCTGTACTAAGTAATGTGCCCGTCCCACGGCAGATATCCCGACACGCGCACTGTATAAATACATATTCAGAAATAAATCATCACGCTGACGCCGCGATTGCCGAGGTCGTAAGCGAGCCTGAGTCTAAACAACTTTGTAATGTTATTATTATACGGAGTCAGATAGGAATTTAATTAGGCGATTCGCCGTTGCGGACCTAATACTAAGTAATGTGCCTGTTTCACGGCAGATATATAGAAAAAAAATATTTTTTAACAACTCTCTCGCCGTTTCGCTGAACTGCCACATTGGTCATATAAATATCATCCCGGTGACGGTGGTTGATAAATATTATCACGGATAAATATATCACATGACGAATCGGCTGTATACTCGCAACTTATATAGATTTTAGATTAATTTATTTCACGATAAAAATTACAATAAAAGGGTCTAGCAGGCTATGCTAACAAGAGTGGCCCCCGCAAGGGATTTGGTTGTAATTTGAGGTGCAGTAGTGGCAGGACCTAAGAACACTGTATGCGTAATATCAGCCACCGATCTTCTTTTGTTTCAGACTTATCACGAAAATGTCAAAAAATCAAGGTAATTTTTAAACTGTTATTTTAGCTAAACCAAGCAAGCGAGAGTAACCAAATAAATTCAGAATTAAGGAGCATAAAATGGGGTTCATAATGCATATTTTTACAGACATTCATATCCATGAACTTGGATGAAAAAAAAAATGTTTTTTTTTTTCGCTTAATTTTTTTGCCATTTCTCGCGGAGACACAACTATCAAAAAAATTACTTAATGAGCCACAATTGTCAACTACGTATACATTTAAAAACATTTTGAAAAATCATGGTGCGTCATGTCAAAAAAAAAAATTACTTACGAACGTATGTTTACTGTATCATATATCAATGCTATCATATTGATCAATGTCAATCGTCGAGCAAAACAAAGAGGCACGGCCGTACTATCCTTTTCTCGAAGCCATTCAGGTCATTTTCAACATCCTGTAATTTCGTGCTGGCTAAAGCCTCACGGCTTACATATATTCTCAATAACATTCAATTTGAACTTTTAGTTTAGGAACTATTGCCCGTCCAAAATCCTTATAATAATGTGCCTGTTTCACGGCAGATATATAGAAAAAAAATATTTTTTAACTACTCTCTCGCCGTTTCGCTGAACTGCCACATTGGTCATATAAATATCATCACGGTGACGGTGGTTGATAAATATCATCACGGATAAATATATCACATGACGAATTGGCTGTATACTCGCAACTTAGATAGATTTTTAGATTAATTTATTTCACGATAAAAATTACAATAAAAGGGTCTAACAGGCTAAGGTAGCAAGAGTGGCCCATCCATTCATAAAAAAACCTAAAACCATTGCAGTTTCCGTCACGATTCAGAGATAAACACACTGCATAAGTAAGTTTGTAATCCTATACAAATACATGCGATTACAAAGTTACTTTTGCAGTTGCGTCCCTCTAAACTATACAAACGTTATTTGCGGTTGGTAAAATAACATTTCCATACAAAGTTGATAACCTACAAAAAGAAATGAGATCCCATAAAAAAATCCATGTTATAAATAGGCTAAGTCTCCGTACTCTTCCACAGTAAAAAGTGGTGAGATATTTCGTAGAGCCAAGTCAGGCATTCGTATTTATCTTTATTTGCTTGCTAAATAAATTTTTGTGACTTGACAAACACACTTACATAGTTTAAGGTATGCAAAAATTTGTAAATGCAGTAAAGTTGTGTGATTCCCAAGTTGCAGAATTTTACTTAGCAAGCAAATAAAAATTAATAACTACAGACTGTTTTGCCACTACTACTCTATTGATATGTTATAGTAAACATACGTTCGTAAATGTTTTTATTTTGACATGACGCACCATGCTTTTTCAAAATGTTTTTAAATTTATACGTAGTTTACAATTGTGGCATGATAAGTGTTTTTTTTTGATAGTTGTGTCTCTGGGAGAAGTGGCAAAAAAATTAAGCGAAAAATAAAACTGTACTTTTTTTCATCCAAGTTCATGGATATGAATGTCTGTAAAAATATGCATTATGAACCCCATTTTATACTCCTTAATTCTGAATTTATTTGGTTACTCTCGCTTGCTTGGTTTAGCTAAAATAACAGTTTAAAAATTACCTTGATTTTTTGACATTTTCGTGAATAAGTCTGAAACAAAAGAAGATCGAAGGCTGATATTACGCATACAGTGTTCTTAGGTCCTGCCACTACTGCACCTCAAATTACAACCAAATCCCTTTCGGGGGAAACTCTTGTTAGCTTAGCCTGCTAGACCCTTTGCATAAGTAGGTACCTAAATGTCAAAATTACAAGAATTTTCTACCATGATCGTCAATATAATTCAATTGTAAAAATAAAATATTATTCTATCTCCTAAAAGCGATCATAATTTGTTATACAATACCTATATAAAAATTACAAAACATAATTCTCTGAATAAAGACTATCACTAAAACTTAAAACAGAATATAATAATACTTAATAACATTTGATAAAATCATATAATCAATCAACAGGCGGCAATGTCAATTTAATACATCATTTAATAATTTATTTTAAAATCAACGTTAAAACTGACTTCAATTCGGTACTTCGCCAAGCCACATAGGTAGGTATATGAAAATTTCCACATTTCCTTTCCAATGGGGAATGGATGAAAATTTTAGAAATGCCTGATTATTTTTTTGGTGAAAGTAATAACCTTCCTTAGCACCAGAAAAAAGTTGCAGACTTGTCAGCTGCGTCAATTATTTTTGAAAAATATAAACAGTTTCCTCACTTAAGTTTTGTGGTTAGGACGGCGAATGAGACACTTTCCTTGATCCGTCTCATATTACAAAAAATATTTTACGTCATACCTGGCCATAAAGTAGGAATTACCGCACGCTATGCGTGCGGAAAACCTCACTTCCTGGCCAGATAGAGACGTAAAATGTTGTACTCACCACGGGCGGTAATAAAGAAAGCCTCAGAGCGCATATTTATCGCCCTTGCCTTCGGCTCGGGCGTCAAATACCTGCGATCTGAGACATTCTTTGTTTAACCGCCCTAGGTAAGTAATGTACTATTAAATATCTGACCTTGGCAATGACCAATATAGCTGCTGCAGCTGTCAATATCATTGCCAGTGTCAGTTTACCACGGATTTTCATGATATTTTTATGTAATATGAGACGGATCAAGGAAATTGTCTCATTCGCCGTCCTAACCACAAAACGTAAGTGAGGAAACTGTTTATATTTTTCAAAAATAATTGACGCATCTGAAAAGTCTTCAACTTTTTTTTGGTGCTAAGGAAGGTTATCACCAAAAAAAAATCAGGCGTTTCTAAATTTTCATCCTTTCCCCATTGACTACATGAACTGCTCTCCTAGCCTAAGCAAGATACGGTTTTTATGGAAATAATTCAATATCAGGTTAATTATTTGTATACGGCTTTTATATGTTATTTTAAAAACTTTTACTAGTGAAATCACTAAATCTATGGACCGGAAGTTAGGAAAAAAAAACCCGCAAGCAAAAGTGCTATCAGTATTTTTATAATGAAAACGTGTCTGAGTACACAAATTTGGAAACTTACTCGTACTACCTGAATTCAAAAATATATGCATCAGGAAATAAAAGCATTTTAATGAAATATTTACGACCTTGGCCTTCATTTTATTCTTAAAGGTAAACTTATTAAAGGTTTATTCATTAACAAAAATAAGTGGATTATGCGCGTTTCCCAAAGAACGTATGTATATCATCATCCTCCTATTAGCGTTATTCCCGGTTGTGCCCCTAAAGGAGCCCGGGGTCCGCTTTGAAGAAGATAATTTACTTTCAAAACAAAGTTTTAACCGACTTCAATTCAGTACTCCGCCAAGCCACATGAACATTTCCACATTTTTTTTTCCAATTTACCACATGAACTGATTTCCAAGAGCAGATGCGTTGATTTTTAGACCAATAAACCAAATCGCTGTATGTGGGCCGATACTATTTGAGGACTTCCGTCGATTCCTCAAGGATCTCAGAATTACCTTTGGCACTTCATTGTTTGCTATTTCAACGGAATCATATCAGAATCTGTGACGTACTTATATAGTTTGAAGTACATCATTGAGAAGTTCCACAAGCCATCTGTGGTCTTCATCATCACTTCCACCATCACCAAATTTATGATTTCCGGGTGTAAATACACGAGATATAATAGAAAATACCGAAATTACTACACGCGTGCCTAATATATTTGAGGAGTTCCCTCAATTCCTCATGGTTCCCATCATCCAACTGGGGTTTTGAAAACAATGGGACCAATCTGGAAGCATATACTTTCAATTAAAAAAAGAATTGTACGAATCGGTTCATAAATTGCTTAATACAGTTGGTAAGATATTTGAGAAAATTGTATATAACGCAATTTATCCGTGCATCCTAGCAGGTATATCTGATAAACAGCATGGGTTCCTAAGAAAACGTTCTACCATCTCTAATTTAGCATGTTTCTCTAATTACGTTCTTAAAAATATGGATAAAGGTGGACAGGTTGACGTGATCTACACCGATTTTGAAAAAGCTTTCGATCGTGTGGATCACGTCATCCTACTAGAGAAATTATTCAGACTGGGAATACGAGGAGACCTTCTTCGCTGGATAAAATCTTATCTGACCAAAAGATCACAGGCGGTAGTTCTTGGAGGTTACCGTTCAAACTTCTGTGAGATTCCTAGTGGCGTACCACAGGGATCTCATTTAGGGCCTCTCTTTTATTGCGCTTACTTGTATGACATCACTGACTCTTTTACAAATGCTAAACATTTATTGTATGCCGATGACAAAAAAATATTTTACGTTATCAAAAGTCCTGACGATTGTATGGCTTTACAGGCAGACCTTAATCAATTACAAAAATACTATACTAAAAATAGAATTACTGTTAATGTCAAAAAATGTCAATGTATAAGTTATACACGTAAAAAACGTCCTGTCTGTTTTTCATACAATTTTGAAGGTACCACAATTAGTAAAGTAGATGTAGTTCGCGATTTAGGTGTCACGTTCGACAGTAAATTAATGTATTCAGAACACGTTGATTATATTAGTAATAAGGGTTTTAGAAATCTAGGTTTTATCCTACGGTCTTGTAAAGTCTTCAAAAACATAGAAGTAATCAAACTGCTATATTTTGCGTATGTACGCAGTACTCTCGAATATGCCGGCCCTATTTGGTCTCCGAATTATACTAAATACATTCATCAACTTGAGCGTATTCAAAAAAAATTTATTAACCACCTTAATTTTCGTCTACACCTACCTCCGTCATCCTATGAGAATAACTGTCGCAAACATAATCTGCTGCCGCTTGTCGATAGGCGCAAAGTCATGGACATGTGTTTGTTATATGACATACTGAACTATCGCTTGGACTGTCCCGAATTGGTCTCTCAAATAATGTTTAATGCTCGTCTTCGTCGCACTCGTCATAACCCAATGTTACACGTGCCAATGCATGGCACCAACTACGCTAAGAATAACGTGCTCACACGAATTGCTCGAACTTATAATGCGGATTTCAGTAGCGTAGATATATTTAGATATTCAAAGGCATCTTTTAAATTCCAAGTAATTAATAGTGTTAAGAATAAGCAGCATAAATAGTTTTTGAAATAGGTAACTCACCTCTTATCATGTTTAACAATGTTGTAGTATTGTACATAAGTTAATAAATCTATTTGTTTAGAGTAAATATGGGATAAATACAATAATATTGTCACTAGGATAAAATATAGCAATATATTCTCATTTGCGGTAACCTATATAGATTGACATGCTTGGTTATGCTTTCATCTTCAAAAAAGAAAAAAAAAACAATGACTTAAACTTAATTTAAAAAAAAAGATCTCTCTTTCACACATGTTATGATAGTCCGTTCAACTGTCAACTTTACATATCAAGTTATCTAGGGAAACCTGTAATTGGCCATACTACTGTGTATTATATTATAAGTTACATACTTTGTATCGCTGTTGGTTTTCTGAATAAATAATAATAATAATAATAAATGACGGAGTTCTGAGGTAACAAACATAAAAAAAAAAAAAAAAAATACATCCGAATTGAGAACCTTCTCCTTTTTTTTGAAGTCGGTTAAAAAGAACGTATATAGAAGTAGTCAATTATAAAGAAAAGAAAGTTTATACCATTTTCACCTGATTTTTACGGAATTTATATAGATTACTTTGCATTATATTTTACCGTTGCGGTATTAAATTTAGGTGGATTATTAATTAATATTTAGTCAAATTACCCAACCTATTTTTGGTGTGAAAATATGCCTGATATAGATATATTATATTGTTGTGTTTTCATAGAGCGAAACCGTATCTTTCTCAGGCTATCCGAGAGAAGTCGCTATCTGTGGGCTATACTTGAGGAGTTCCGTGGATTCCTCAAGGATCTCAGAATTAGGTAACACTTCATTCGTGGCTACTTCAATGGAATCATGTCAGAATCTTTGACGTAGGTATTTTACATCTTTGAGGAGTTCCATAAGCCATCTGTGGTCTTCATCATCAGTTCCACTTCACCAAAATTGCGATTTTCGAGGGTTCACGGAGTACAGAAGGTCGATCAACAAAAGATTTCTCAGCTTGCGCCGAAATGTTTCGTCAGATTGTTCAGTCGACTACAAAGAGATGTATAAGTAGGTAGGTACCTATCCATACGATGTTACAAAAATATGTATACATAGACTTTACTACCATAGTAATAAGATATACATATATAATTTTGTAACATTAAAAAACATACTTATCTTTGTAGTCGACTGTTAATTCGGGTAAGGGTAACACAACACGGGTAATCGTTCATACTCGTATTATGTAGGGCCGATGACGCGGGGGTTCTTTGTTGAAAGCGCCATGCGACGAGTATAATGTGTGATTGTGTAGTACGGTTATACGAGTATGTCAATAATTTGTCTCATGAATGGTCGTTATCTTGGCTCCAGAATGTTGCGTATGATAAAATACTGGCAGCTGATTGCGTTATCTATATTACTGTACTAGTGGAACATATACTAACTAATCGTAAATAGATAAACTGATTCGTTATGTAAGTCCTCTGGGCTTCTTCACGATATCTTGCGACTAAATCACTACAGACGAACCATTATAAGTCTGACCTTCGATTGTCCATATTTGTTACGAACTCCAGGATCATGCTAGACTGGAGACTAGCTCGCGGTGAAATAGATAGGCTGGATGCATAACGCCAGTACCTAACCTAAGATAACCTCGAACTTAATAATGCAACGGGCGAACCGTTTTTTTTATTCATTTATATCAACGAGTAGAACATAGTCGACATTCCGTGCGTGCGCGTTCGTTAGGTACCTTACTGGTCTACTTATATATTATTATAAAACCGGCCAAGTGCGTGTCGGGTCACGCGCAGTGTAGGGTTCCGTACTTTCCGTAGTTGCCTGTCTGTCTTTGTTACATCGACAAGCGCGCCAACTAAATGATGCGGTTGTATAAAGTACGCCTTTTCAAGTAGGTACATTTCTAAGTTGGTCAACTATTAACTATTACTTTGTTACATCGACAAGCGCGCCAACTAAATGATGCGGTTGTATAAAGTTAGCCTTTTCAAGTAGGTACATTTCTAAGTTGGTCAACTATTAACTATTACTTTGTTACATCGACAAGCGCGCCAACTAAATGATGCGGTTGTATAAAGTTGGCCTTTTCAAGTAGGTACATTTCTAAGTTGGTCAACTATTAACTATTACTTTGTTACATCGACAAGCGCGCCAACTAAATGATGCGGTTGTATAAAGTTGGCCTTTTCAAGTAGATACATTTCTAAGTTGGTCAACTATTAACTATTACTCAGTACCTAACTAGTTATGCCTACTTAGCCGTGATAGTTTTCCTTTTAAATTCATTTTATATACTACTGCCACGATTTTTTTCACATTCCCAGTATTTTAAATCGATGTTCCCAGTAAGTAGTCATTTAGCCAGCAGGGTGGGGACACACTTGGCTCGAACAAAAATGTGTGCTTTAAAGCCCAATATCACACAAACGGATCAGTGAGTTGAAAAAGGCTTTTTCAAAACCCATAATATTTTTGAACAAGCTATCCGATACCCATGAGATTAACGAGAAAAAAAATACAAAACTACACTTTACGTGTAGGGGAGGTAGGTGTATGTACTTATTAAAAAAGTGTAACTCAAGATTTTATTCTACCATTTTGTCGGCGTGATTGGTAATCATACCGAATTACAGCTTTCTAGTAGTAAAGGTCACTGAGCTAAGCCGCTGACGGGCGGACGGACAGACTGACATCGCGAAACTATACGGGTTCCTTGTTGACTACGGAACCCTACTACATTACTTTACGTTAGATAAGTACTTTTGATATACGGCCGGGGTATTGAAGTTAGAGTCTCTCTATGGCAACATCAATAAAGTGCAATATTGCTACTTTTGCCAAGCCCCCGTTTGTCAAGTGATATATAGGTACTAAGTAGGTATCAATTGACAAACGGAAGCTAGGCAAAGGTAGCAATTCTATTGAATAATTTTGTTATGAATTAATAACGATAGGTACCAGTTTTAGTTGAACTAACGCGCGCAATACAAATGGCATTGGGTGGTAACGACCCAATAATAACAATCGGCAACTGTCATTTTAGATAGCGTAGCGTTCTCTAGGTGTAGGCCACAAAGCCGCTGACAGCGCCAAATATATACGTCCCACTGCTGCATACATACAGTATGCCTCTTATAGATGGGAATGGGCAGTAGGTAGACACGACGTATAGGAGAGGGCACGACGCTGGCTCAGTGCGGATTGGCGTCATATTTATAATTATGCACTGGTGGCAATGGTTACTAGCGTCAGCAGGAAGATTTACCCTCAGTTTCTCTGCACGTGTCCCCCGGGTGGTGCTAAAGAGTAATCAACTTCTGGCTGCTGCACTGCTTATTCTGATAGCCTCGCAGCAACATACAGTTCTAACCCACGATGGTTTTAATATAAATTGGTAAATAACTGTACCCATGCCATACGAATAAGTAAATAAATAAATTATGCACTTACTTGTTTCGCTATCTTCCTAAATTCCAAGTTGTAAGCCTTGTTCATGGGTGGGAACCGAGGTCCGAATCTCTCGTCATTAGGGCCGTGTAGGGGGTTGTTTCCAGCGAAGCCCATAAGGTTGATGTGGTCTTTCACTATCATGAGATCTCCGATTTTGTAGTTAGGGTTGAGGCCGCCAGCTGCGTTGGTTGCGATCAGAGTCTTGACTCCCAGGAGCTTCATTACACGAATGGGCAGGCAGCACTAGAAATTAAAACAGGTAGCATCAAACTAATTGCTGGAGAGCTGTTAGATAAATAGAATGAAGAGGATTTGAGTCATTCACAACTGTTTAAAAGCATATTGGATTTTCAAAATGTTTTATTGAACATCTTCAACTAGACCTATTAATTATAACTACCAGTGGCGGAGCGCCCCCTACAAGCTGATTCCCACCGGCTTGCCTAAAATTTCTCGCTATATTTTACCAAACTAGTCTTCTTCTTCTGTGCCTGTTCCCACGTTAGGTGGGGTCGGCTCTCCTAATTAATCGGCGCCAAGTCGCTCGGTCTTGGGTTGTCGGGTCTGGTAATTGTTCCTTTTTCAAAAGCCGGGTCATGCTGGTCCACCATGTAGAAGGGGGCGGCCTTTACCAAACTAGTAAATCATCAAAAATCAGCCCTTCTTTTGCTCCGGGTTGTCTACTATCTAAACGATTGATAATGAGGCTGGTCGGGATCCTTACTTTGTATTAGACTTATTTTTTAAAATCTCATCACATCACACTGATACCGACGCTTACAGATAGTGAAGATGTTTTCTTAAGCTCATCGATATTTTAGTCCCTGCACTGCAATGTAATCTAGATATGACGAGCTATTAGTGTGTTAGTACGATCGAGTTTTAAGTAGGCTTCATTCTAAGAAGTCCTTTAAAACATATAAGTAGGTACATACATGGTGGTTCAGGAGACGTGATCAGGAATGACCACACGTGATGAAAGATTGGAAGATACTCCTAATACATCAACGTGTTTAGCTTCGATTATATTTTTAACCCCCGACGGAAAAAGAGGGGTGTTATAAGTTTGACGTGTCTGTGTGTGTGTGTGTGTGTCTACGATGCCACAGACAGACACGTCTGTGGCATCGTAGCTCCTAAATGAATGGACCGATAAGAATGCGTTTTTTTTTTATCCAAAAGCTGACGTGATTGAGATGGTTCTTAGATGTTTCAACAAAATCGGTTCAGCCGTTTTAGAGATATTGAACTTTGAAATGAAAATGTCGGGGGTTTATCAACTTTTCTAAGTGGTAGTTATTTATTTGATTAATTAAGGCGAGAAATAACATTATTTCACACAATTTGGTCACCCTACGCCGCACCACGTTATGTCATGTCTTAATACTCATACACAGCATGTGTCAAAAGTGATAGGTAGGTTGAGCATGAGTTCAGTTTTAAGTTTAATATTTTTTCTGAAATGTTAGTTGGATAAACATGTTTGTTTGGACATAAATACTAATGACGATCAATTATTGGGTCGAAGGTGTAATTTCTAATCACGTCTCTTGTATACATATTTAATATTAATATATAATTATAAATGTTTTATCTATGTTCGAAGAACCTACTACTTAATTGATTACTATTTACTATTCAATCAACGTTTCCCAAACTAGGTATAGTATCCGCAGAATTAAGTGGCGAGTTGGGCAATAAAAGTAACAATGAAACCTTTTTGTGCGTAATAATAGCATGATTCTATGATATTTTATGACCCTGCTCGCCACTTAATTCTGCGGATACTATAGCTACTCGGCTTATGGAAAGATAACGCAACATCATTCCTATTCATTACTTATCTTAACGCGACGTTTACCAGCTCATTGTGAGCTAGTAAACACGCACGATAACCTCGTCGCTGGGGGTCGAGTTTGGTTTGCATCAGCCACAATATTTTCCATTCGGTTTGATTTAATGACAATACTCAGTGAAATAATATTAATCGTGACTGTTGCTTACGTCGCCTCTTGTCATGTTAGTGTTGGTGTCACGTAATAGCGTAATTACTTAAGAGCGTTTTGTAGAGAAATATATATTGTGATTCCCCTGACTAAAATTGAATAGTTGCGAATGAATGAGCGTTCGTGATTCAAATGTTGCGTCATATTTTGGTGGGCCTTTTAACCAATGTTGGTATTTACTACAATAGGTATATATGGCATTTGTGACTAAGAAAGCTATAGGGTGCTAAAGAAAACAATACGGTAATCTGAATGATGCTCTGAGGCTCTAGTATACGTTTTATCGATACAATACGTTTAAGTTACAATACGTACAGATACAATACGTTTTACTTTCCTAGTTTCACGAGTCTGTACAATGCTTGCTCAGCTCAATCTTTGATTGATTAGGTAATTTAGGTATATTTAGTTTATTTTTATGATTGCTTCTTTTTGAATTGTTCCTACCTAAATTGTTGTATTATTTATAGTGATGCTACCTCCTATGAATGTGTACCTACCTCATAAGTGTTTTGGTTATAAACTGTAAACTTGTGTGTGATTAATAAATAAATAATAATAATAATAATAATAAGAACGCGTTCGCGTTTAGTTTCAATTTGTATGGTAACGCGAACAGCGCCTCTGGTGGTAACTATAAGGAACTACACGTTGCCGTACAAATTGAAACTAAACGCAAACGCGTTCGAAATCGTATTATATCGATAAAACTTATACTAGAGCTACTGATAATGGTCGGTCAATCCTCGGCTCGGAATGTTTCTTGAGCATTATAGTAGGAAGAGGATCACTATTTTTATGTTCACTAACCGTCTGTTATAATATATCTAATAATAACTCACCATCCAAAGCGGATATCCTTCATAATAGTGGAATCTGCCCTGCATAGCGACGACGGGAACTCCTGATATTTTGCCGAACACCAGTCGCCCATGATGACCTTCGACTGTGCTTACTGGGAAGTTTGGGATCTCCTCGTAGTCTATGTTGTCCGGGTTTTCAATGTGTTCAGCCAGTGAGCCTAAATAAAAAAAATAAAAAATATATTAGGTGATAATCTTAAAACAATTGAACTAGCTCCATAGTTAGCTTCACCCATACGCTGCCACAGAAAAAAATGCGAGGCAAATAGGTATTGTTTTAGGACTTCGAATGAAATCGGTGGTGGGTGAAACACTTGAGTGGTGGCGAATGGGTTAATAAGTCTTGTGTTATGGGTATTTAATAGATAACTTAAATAGGTACTTATATATAATCATCTAATACTCTTTAACGAATATTCATGCTCATCACACGAATATTTGCTCTTACTGGGATTCGAACCCAGGACGATCAGGTTCGTAGGCCACAAAGGCTAAACCGGTCGTCAAATAAGTACTTTAAGGAAAACTGTACTGATGTGTTGTGCTTTGATTAAAAACGTTCCATGCAATGTGCATTTGTCACCGAGATACAGGTTATACGGTAACAAGTGGAAGTAGGTATAATAAAGTGTCATTAAAGAGCTTTTTGATCAAGATGTGCCGGGAGTAGGTAGTCGTAGTGCTGTTTTTGGCAGTTGTTATCCAAAATAGGTCTGATGTCGTCTTCAATTTCATCACAAATATATTGACATTATTGACCCTACATGTATGTACCTACCTAAAGGCCGAAACGCGGCGCGGCGCGGAGGCGGTACCGGTTGTAATGTTCGAGCTAATTACTTCTCTTGGCAACCACAGTTGCCAGAAGCAATTTAGGGATGCACAAAATTGGCCACTGTGGTTGCCACAAGCAAGGATCCGCACAGAGCAGCGCGGCGCGGCGCGGTATTCTGTGCGGACCCTTTCGTATTAGTTCGAACATTACAACCGGTAGGTACCGCCTCCGCGCCGCGCGGCGCGGTGCGTTTCGGCCTTAAGAACTGTATTTTATTTGGAGGTTAGGTGCCTCGCTGTTATTTACATGCTTAATGAAAACGAATACCTCGTTATAATCAGACTGGTATAAGTCTGACCCCCAGTTGGATTACGCCCTATCTGGGCCGGGGATCAAGAACCTATAATACAACGGATGAGTTTACAGTCGAATATATTACATAACAAGTTTATTGAAGTAATAGTCTGTAACTGGCAAAGGCGCGATTATAACGGGTGAATCTTTAAATACCGAAGACTAAAAAATAGGGAGAGTCCATGTTCTATTATATTAAAAGGTAAGTAGGTACATGAGATTAGATATGCTAGGGACATGTAGAGGGAAGGTTTATTGAAATAAAAAGGGAGATAGGCGTACTTCTACAGATAATGTTAATATATTGTTATTTTCCAAAGCATGCCTATAATAAGGCCATAATAAATACCCTCTTTCCAATACGCACCCAACCCAGACCCGCAGATGATGCCGATGTGGGGTCGCACCGAGGTTCGGGACAGTAGGAAGTTGGCCGTCTCCTCGAGGGTCTCGTACGAGTACGAACTGAAACCAAGCATTCGTAAATTAAAACAAACTGATACACTGTATTTTCCTCTTCAAATCAAGGCTGTAAATAGTGAAACACTGAAAAATATTTTCCCTATGCCATGGAATTAGGAAAACGAGCAGACACAACTACACAAGCCTACGTGCCGTGATGATGCGTACGTGAGACAGACTTTTGACTATATTTTTGATCTTCTTTTGCTTAATGCAGTGCTTATTGAATATAAATATAAAAGTTAAACCAATCATGTCTACCTAGAAGAAGACAAATCCAGCCTTTCCAAAGAACTTAAAAATGCAACCATGTCGTGTAAGCTAAGCTACGACTCGCAAGTAACAATTAACCTAGTACTTACCTCTAGCGAGTACAAAATGTAGCTACTAGTGAAATTATAATATGAGGCCTTACACGTGGTCATCTCGAATTTCTGATGACATGATCTTTCAATTAAGTAACTAATATGTAGGTTGGTATGTTGTTTTGTTCATTAGGTTTAACCTACAGAAGATTGTAATCTTATTAAATAGCCCAGGAATTGTTGGTACGTTATCCGACTTTATTGTATAACAAATAGAGTTCAAGTCCATTTCTGTCCATTCTAAAGTCCCTAGTGTTGACGTGGTACTTCTCATGATTATGGTCATTTTGTTCTTCCGTGCAACATAGCGAGGCTGTCCTTAACAACTTGATACGTGATTGACCAGATTCCTTTGAGGGTATTGGTACTAAAATACGGCAAGTTTTTACGCCGATATTGACTCGTGTTATTGGTTTTGTTAAGAACGTCCCACGCGTCATAATCATAACCTACCTTAATATTTATATCGCTTGTCTTCTGAATCGAAAACTAGTTATAAGACTTATAAGTTGTCGAGAAGAAATATACTATAAAAAGAAAATATTAAAATAGTATTGCAATAATAATATGTGCAATGTTCCTACCCCCACCCCGGCTACTTTATAATTATAAAAGTGGAAATTAAAAAGTACTTATTTCCAAACACTGTTTCACTGACTGACATAAACGTTGATGACCAACAAATAAGAAATTCCGATGACTGTCACGGAAAGTTTGAATATTTATTGCTTCGGTAGAATCTACAAAATCGACATCATCAGTCATCACCAGCTTAGCGTTTTCCCTGTTAATTATTATTTTTTTATTTATTCTCAAAAAAAACAACAATGGCAAGTACATTCCTTCCTGCTTCGCCAAACTGAGGACAGTTTGTCGGCGAATGTGCGCTCCCTTCCAAAAGTCAAACATTGTTGTGTTTACCTACTTACTAAATTACCTACTTAATTTACTAACACTAAACTTAGTGTACCATCGCCGACACACTCAGTTATGTACCGTGTACATAACTAACGAATGACCTAGATACTTAATTATTTATTCATTATTATTGTTATTACTGTCTACATTAATCATTTGACTTGTAACTATGATGTTATCAATTGTATTGTATTGTAAGGGAGCCCGCGCCGCGGTCAGTTTTGGCACCTATTACTTACAATAAAAAATTAAAGTTATTTTACAAAACCTAATTTCGGTGGCAAAATTAAGCCTTACCGTTATTTTAAAGGACTTCGCGGGGTGTATTATTACCCATTTGCGACTACTCGGCTAACAGTTATGTAACTTATGAATTAAGTATTGACTGATTAAGCCTTAAGTCTCAACCCGAAAACCTATTTTATATTATAGTAATTTTATGCACCTGTAGGTATACTGACAAATACTTTGCCCAAACTTTAGTACAGCGCAATTTCCTTTATCAATTACAGAAAATAAATCGACAATGAAAATAAATAAAGAGAAAAACAGACATATCAATACCACGCAATAAATTCGAAAAGACTTTAAATGGCCCTCCTTATATTTAAGTAGGTAAACGATTCTCACTCAAGGTAACCAAGGTTTTTTTTTAAGTTACTTAAAACATTTATTATGATTAACAGAACATTATTAATATTATTATATAAGAAGAAATACTTCAATAGATCGATACTGTTTAAGAGTTATTTGTCTCATTAATATGAGTGCGATATCGTGTTCTTTTGATTGTGCCCAATTAACCCCAGTTGACATTATAAAACTAGTTTTTTATCATGTGCAATATTCTAGAAAAATATCGTGTTGTTCTTTTATGTATCCTCATTCTGGAAGAGAAAGTATATTTGATAAGGTAACCTCATTAAAAGAGTTGTTTACGCAAACCTTGTACGGAATAATTGCGGGAAAATAAATATATAAAAGTATCCAATACCTGGTCGATGCGCTTCCATTGCCGTTTCCCTCCAACTCGACTTCGGGCAGGGCTTTCTTCGGCGGCACATATTCGCTGCTACAAGTATTAATCACTTTCTCATTAACTGGGGCCATATTTAGGTAGGTACGTTTACGTATGTTTAGGGAGATAAGATCTTGAGCAAGGTTCAGTAACGTTCAGAGTAATGTCCGAGCATGCAATGCGGGGTCTGCGGTGTATCGGGTAGTTTTATATCTCGCGTCTTTCCAGTGATGATGAGTAAATTACATCTTGCTCGATTTCTATCGTTTCTGCCCGCTTCAGTGGACGAACTCCGATTACATTTAAGGATAAATTTACAGATTTAGGACAGATCAACTGAATTACAATAGCGGTAGGTACCTTTTCCAGTGTACCTACAGAAACTCGACCAGCCAAAATAAACAATTACTTACATAATGATAGAAGGTAGGTACTACTTATATTATATGAATTAAATAACCAACAAAAGCTTACTTTACAATGCGGTAGACTAGTAAAAACATTTTAATTTAATGATACTGCAGACATCGAATGATTAGTTGACACAAGTTTCATACCTACTCTATATGATGATGAGGATGACTACGTAAATATTTAACTATATTTCAAAAGAACCAAAATAGAGTAGGTACATCCCTAACATTGTAATTTAGGTACATCCCTAACATTTCAAAACAATGATTTTTTAAATCACGAAAAACTGTATCGATAAAAAAACACATAATTATCGAACCTGCTCACAAAATTTCACCAGAATCGGTTGAGAAATGCGACCTAGAGAACAGCTGGACATCTGGACAGCATCAGCAGGACACACGATAGTTCAAATCGTTCGCTTCGCTCGCTCGTTCAACTAACCCATGTCAAAAAATTATAGGTTTTTTTCCACAACTATCTTGAAAATCACCTGACATGGATGTTTTCTTAAGCCGATCCATGATTCATCGTTATCATAAATACCTATGAAAATGTTTGGTATAATCTTTCTTTCATATTCAGTAGAGTGGTAAGTAGCTTGGTAGTTTAGTAAACTTGATTGTTGCAAAGACAGTACCTAGTTAATAACCACTCACTTGCTTTTGGATTTAAAAAAAATGTATCCTTAATATTTTTTTTTTATCAAGACAAGCCCATACTTCTCTTGGCAACCACAGTTGCCAGAAGCAATTTAGGGGAAAGAATAGGAAGATTAGGAAGTAACTAAATGTACAGCTTATCCTAGAAAAAACTCACTTTTTCAGCTGAAAAGATATTTTAAGCAGGAAATGACATCACAGGTGTTACACTTTTTACCGTCTAACAAGCTCTACCATTAATACAATTAATACTTTCCATTAGAATTCGCCTAAAAGTTCCACACCACTTGAAAAGTTGACCCCACGAACTTCGTATTTCCATAGAAAATTTATGAGGAAAAGGATTTGACATGTTTTTTCCCCGTCAGTTTCTCCATGTTTTAATAGTTAATCTGCTATTCGGAGCGAAGACAAATCCAAATAATCTAAAATCATTAAAATCTGTTCAGCTGTTCTTGAGTTATAAATGTTGTATTGTAACTAACACGACGTTGTTTTATATACATACCTTAGGTCACTACGAAAGTTTTGAGATACAAAAAAAGTATGAAAGTTATTAATTTTTTTTATTACAGTTTCTCAAACTCTCCATTAGCTTCTATTCTATGCATCGATTCATCCGCCTAAACCGTGATTTATAGCATTCCCGGTATTCTTCTTTGGGGAGGTCTTCTACGGCTCTGCAAGTAGGCATTCCGTGCATCCTCAGGGCTGTTATATCGCGTGTCACGAAGTCCGAGTTTGATTTTCGGAAAGAGGAAGAAATCGCAAGGAGCTAAATCGGGGCTATCAGTATGCATGCCTTTTCCTGCTGTCCCATACTAACCCGCAAGATCGGTAGCACCCAGAAATCACCGGGAAAGAAATACCAGTCCGCGGGGGTGTCTCGCCCATCGCCCGCGCCCTCAAGGTCACCTCCAAGAGCACCCACTTTATGGCGATACGTCTCGATCGACTCACAAGTCTCGAGCGCCTACTGTCACAACGTGTTCAACTGCGTCTGGTGTTACAACATGACCTACGCCTACCTTCCGGACTCCTCCCTCGCGCTCCACATCACCTCGAAACCAGGTTGGGCCTGTTCAACATGATGGCTCCCAAGTGGAGCAGTCTCTTCTGTTGGCCAGAGCTGAAGAGGCAAGCCGTAGCGAAATCGATGAAGGTTCACAATGTGCAGGCGTTCCTGGGTGCACGACCACGATCCGAGCGCCGGTTGGGACATTTTGACACGAGGCTTGTCGGAGCAGAAATGACTCCTCCGAGCGTGGGACCTCCGAGGGGCATACACGCCTGTATGACCAAATGGCCGTCATGGCCATGGCGTGCCAGGTACAAGATCAACAGCCAGTTATTTCTGTCGAATGTGTTCGCGTACTGCATTCAGTACGACTTATTATTTTTGTTCATGATTTATGAACAAAAATAATACTTTATTTTATTGTGGATTTCGCAATGACTGCTAAGTAGTGTGTGAATTACTTTTTGGTCACTAGGATATCTTCGATGCCTCATTCAAGACTACCTTCAAAACAATATTCTTGTGAATACCACTGCTTCCCTAACCACTGAATAGGTTTGGAATGCGAGAAATTTAGATAATGAATTACCTAAACACAACAATCTTACTTCAATAACTTGTATGACGTATCCAGAAGATCGGCTGCACTTTTACTGTAATAGTTTCAGGCCTCAGAGATTCTCAGAGATTCCCAGTGTTCTGGATAGCTACTTATAACGATTTCAGAAGGTGTATAACTTCAATAATTTACTATAATTTAGTCTAATCAACTGGAGTACCCCCAAGCCATCCTCAACCACGCTTATCGGAGACGGAGTTTAAAGTACATACATACATATATCTTATCTAATGTTTGATTCATGCTAAGTCTTCGGACATAATCGGGCCTTCAAGTAACATCTGAGTAACTTTTCGACCCGTGGTATCCTCGTTAAAACTGGCTTGAAATCTATCCAATTAACGACATTTTTTTTAACAAAGCTATTTGGCAACTTGAATCTACTCTTAGACGTTTATCTCGAATCTATTTAACGTATAATGATTAGTGCCCGTCAGAAATAGAACGCTAATCTATATAATAGTTTTCTTTTGTACAAAAAAAATATTTTTTCTACCGGCGCGTGGGCGCCCGCTGACCCGCCACCAGGAGATAATAGACAGATCTCAAGTTAACTGATGGTGTTCGTCGAACAGAACACATAATATGAAATGTTACCTTCCAATAAAATTGATATTATGTTTCTTGAGACGAACACCATCAGAATAATGGCTTCCTGGGGGCTACCAACGGCATTTCCTCCGCAACAATGGGGAAACCAATATGGCGCCGGTTCTAGAGTTGACAGGTTGGCGAAGGCGGATGTGACGTCACAGCGATGACGTGGAGTGACAGTCTGACGCAAACGGCTACGTTCGAACGTGCGCAGTGGACCGTCTACGGAGGATGACACAATTCTTCAATCTCTGTACTCTTCAAAAAACCCTTGGTGACAATGGCCTTGTGTGGCGTCGCATTGTCATGATGCATAAAGAGCCCCCTCAAACCAGTTTTAGATCGTTTTTTAACCGACTTCAAAAAAAAGGAGGAGGTTCTCAATTCGATTGTATTTTTTTTTAATGTTTGTTACCTCAGAACTCCGTCATTTATGAACCGGTTCGTACAATTATTTTTTTAATTGAAAGTATATGCTTACAGATTGGTCCCATTGTTTCCAAAGCCCCAGTTGGATGATGGGAACCATGAGGAATTGAGGGAACTCCTCAAATATATTAGGCACGCGTGTAGTAATTTCGATATTTTCTATTATAACTCGTGTATTTACTTACACCCTGAAATCATAAATTTGGTGAAGTGCAAGTGATAATGAAGACCACAGATGGTTTGTCGAACTTCTCAATGATGTACTTCAAACTATATAAGTAGGTACGTCACATATTTTGATATGATTCCGTTGAAACAGCAAACAATGAAGTGCCAAGCAAAGGTAATTCTGAGATCCTTGAGGAATCGACGGAAGTCCTCAAATATTATCGGCCCACATACAGCGATTTGGTTTATTGGTCTAAAAATCAACGCATTTGCTCTCGGAAATCAGTTCATGTGGTAAATTGAAAAAAAAATGTGGAAATGTTAATGTGGCTTGGCGGAGTACTGATTTGAAGTCGGTTAAATCTTTGTTTTGAAAGTAAATTATGTTTTAAATTATTAAATACAGTAGGTAAACACACTTCAATATACCACTAAGCATTCACCGTTTTTTGGTCGTCTAAGGAAATTGTGGCCACATGACCACTTGCAGAAAAAATGTGGCCACCATTTTTTTCCCAACACTTCGCCCGCGTTTCACCGTCGTTGGAGGTTCATCATCGGGAAACACCCAAATTGTCGATTGCCGTTTAGTCGGTGGATCATATTGGTAAATCCAACTCTCGTCTCCAGTAATAATATTAAAAATTGACCGTCCATCTCCCTGATCTAATTTTCTGAGCATATCTTTGAACCATGTCACGCGAGCTTCTTTTTGTTCTGCAGTCAGCGAGTGAGGCAACCATCGTGAACATAATTTCCTGACTCCAAGCCGGTTGTCTCTTCACGACCTCTTCTATTTGTTTATAAGTCACTTTTGGGTCTTCCTTAATATTTTTTTTCACAGCTGGGACGTTTTCTTCTGTAACTGAAGTCACGGGCTGGCCACTTCTTTCATCATGAAATCATGATTTAAGGAGAAAATCCCTCGTTTAAATTGAGCAAACCATCTGAAAACTGTTGCACGCGCTGGTGCATAGTCCCCAAACGCCGAAACTAATCGCTTTCTGCACTCACATTCATTTCCCTTATCCAAATTTATAATCGAACAAAATCATCGCACGAAAATGTTCTCGCTTAAAATCCATAGTTGACGATAAAAGCCCGCGGAATTTAAACAAAAAACAACCGTATTTTTTTAATTTTTTAATATTTGATCAAATGGATTTCTATGTTCGAATTACAAATAATTTATCTTTAAAAAAAGGTTCAATCTAGTTGCGTTATTTTTATATATTTTGAGTATCTCAAAACTTTCCTAGGGACCACGTATTCATATTCATTTATTCGTTCAGCCAAGTCAAATCTTGAGCATCAATTTATCCTAGGTTTGTGTAAATAATTGAAGTGTCCAAATTTAAGAAGTTATACTTTTATATAGAAAAAAAATAGAAATTGTATGTTCTTAAGAATACATTTTATTTTAGGATTATCTTCTGAACTTGGCACCCATTTTCTCACCTCAATTATTTTGTCGGCGAAGTTGTCAACCACGCATATTCTTAATACCTATTGAACTTGGCTCCCATTTTCACAGTTATGTTTTTGGTGGGATTTTGGATTTACAAGACTATATACTTTTATCCTGGAAATGCAGAATCGAAAGTGCATATATTATATTATAAGCTACCTATGTACCTACGTAATCAGGGTCGATTACTTATGTTTTTACAAGCTTTATATTAACTTGCACTGTTCGTATGTATGTAAATATGTAAGTTGTCCGTCAAAATTTGCAATCCTTTTTCAGTCACTTCCCGTTATCCAATTGAGCTGAAATTTTGCAAGCATATGTATATCGCATGACAATGCAATATTATGATGACTTGGAGCTGATCTGATGCTAGAGCTGGAAGGTGGTCATAGGAACTCCGCAATAAAACGACACAACCCCATCGAGTTTGGGCTCGTTAGAATCGTCTCCATGAGTAGTTGATGATACAGAAAAGTAGGTACAGTCAGCAATAAAAGCTTGTACCAAAAATGAAATTTTTGACAGAAACTTATTTGCCTTGATAGTTAATAGGTACGAGCAGTGATACGTCGCGATGCTCACATGTTTATCAGATACAGGGGGCAGGATTATGGTTCGTGAGATAATTCAATATCAGCTGAGTAAGAATCCGTTGCTGTTTTCGTCAGAATTTCGAGATAAAGAGCTATGTATTATCTTCTTGGCTTAGTAATAGCCACGCCTACGTTTTGTTGGATAAGTTCACGGTCACAGCACCATTCTGAAAATTGTCATATGATACATATAAAATTCATACATTTTTAGGGTTCCGTAGCCAAATGGCAAAAAACGGAACCCTTATAGATTCGTCATGTCTGTCTGTCTGTCTATCTGTCCGTCCGTATGTCACAGCCACTTTTTTCCGAAACTATAAGAGCTATAATGTTGAAACTTGGTAAGTAGATGTATTTTGTGAACCGCATTAAGATTATCACACAAAAATAAAAATAAAAAACAGTAAGTTTTGGGGTTCCCCATACTCAGAACTGAAACTCAAAAAAAATTTTTTATCAAACCCATACTATGGATAGGTCTTCAAAAATGATATTGAGGTTTTTATTATATTTTTTTTCTAAACTGAATAGTTTGCGCGAGAGACACTTCCAAAGTGGTAAAATGTGTCGTCGTCGTCGTCGTCGTCGTCGTCGTCGTCCCCCCCCCCCCCCATGTAACTTCTAAAATAAGAGAATGATAAAACTAAAAAAATATATATGATGTACATTACCGTGCAAACTTCCACCGAAAATTGGTTTGAACGAGATCTAGTAAGTAGTTTTTTTTTAATCTCCACTTATAATAAATCTCTAAATTAAAAAAAGAATCAGCCAGTTTGAAACTAAGCTTTGCGCGGTTCGAATGTTCTCAGCATCCCATGAACGGAAAAATATGAAACATTTTATATAGGTACATTATTATTCTAGCTGCAACTTAGGATAGTTTTTATCCGACTGCGACAGTTAATTAATTTTCCGAAATATACGACTTCATTTAATTTTTCATTTATTTTTATTGAAATCAAACGCTGCTCCAACTGTCAGCTATAAGAACCGTCAAATTTTCGTCAAAATGGCGGAATTGCTTTGCCTTTCACTTATTAATAATTTAAATCCCGTCTACGATAGACCTTTACGAGACAAATGCTAAAATATAAACCATAAAAAAATATTCGATTCTGATATGAGAACTTATATGCGCAAATGTCGTTTTATGTCGTAATTTCAATAAATGAAATCAACAAATTTGAACAAATTCGTGTTAATTATACGAATTTGTTTTTTTTGGATGACAATGGCACGCGCTCGGCGCATTCAGCCAAAGTACTTGCGGCGCTACCACGAAAACCGATTGTTCATATATTTGCATCCCTGTCACTCGAGTATGGTTAGTGCGATAGAGATAGAGATACCCGAATATTTTCGAATTCCGAAGTTCGTGGTTATAGCTCAGGAATCGAAAATATGGTAAATAATCATAATGTATTTTCTCGAAAAAGAATTTAAAATAAATATATTTAAATGGAGAAAAAAACAAAGCAAGAGGTTATATAGGTAATGATTAAGTTATAAGAGTCCAAAGTTTTAAGAGGGGGTATGTTCTGTCCCTTTTCCGCAAAACGCACCTTCATATGAAACGATTGTTTTTTACTATGACGCTCGAGTATATTGACGTCACAGTCCCTCATCGTTTTCTCACGCTAACAAGCGACATTAAAACGGATGTAGCTTCATAATTTTTTGAGATATTTGAATGGGAGTTTCATTATCTTCTATCTATTTATACATAATAAATGCCTATGTCCTGACTGACTTATTCACTCAATCACTCACTCACTCACTCATCAACGCACAGCCGAAACTACAAATCTTAGAGAGTTGATTTTTGCACAGTATGTTGCTTTTATAACGTGGGCTAGGGATAAAGAGGGATTTTTGAAAATTCTACCCCTAAGGGGGTAAAATGGGGGTGCAAAGTTTGTATGGGAGAACCTTTTTTTTTGAGCTATAGACTTAAACTTTGTAAAAAAAAGAGAAACTTTCAGCGTTTTGGAAAATTCCACCCCTACGGGGGTAAAATAGGGGTGCAAGGTTTGTATGGGGGAAACATTTTTTTTTTAAATAGAGACTTAAAACTTTGTAGAAAGATCAGTCATTAGAATACAAATAAAGAACTTTCAGGGTTTTAGAAAATTCTACCCCTAAAGGGGTAAAATAGAGTGCAAAGTTTGTATGGGAAAAACTACTTTTTTTTAAATAGAGACTTAAAACTTTGTAGAGAAATTATTCATTAGAATACAAATAAAGTACCTAGATTCAGTGTTTTAAAAAAATCTACACCTAAGGGGGTAAAATAGGGGTGCAAATTTTGTATGGGGGAAACAATATTTTTTTTAAATAGAGACTTAAAACTTTGTAGAAAGATTAGTCATCAGAATACAAATTAAGTACTTTCAGCGTTTTAGAAAATTCTACCCCTAAAAATAGGGGGCTAAAATAGGGGTGCAAAGTTTTTATCAGGGAAAGTTTATGTTTTTGAGTTAGAGACTTGAAACTTTGTAGAAAGATTACTTATTAAAATACAAAAAAGAACACAAATCGTTTTAGAAAATTCCACCCCTAATAGGGTTAAAAAGGAGAGCAAGCTTTGCATGGGCAACACTTTTTTTTGAGTTAGACTTAAAACTTTGCAAAAAGATTACTTATTAGAATACTAAAAAAGAACTTTCAGCGTTTTAGAAAACTCCATCCCTAAGGGGATCCTTAAGATCCTTAAGAAGGGTAGCCAGTGTTGTGTGGGAAAAACTTTTTTTTTTACTAGACTTAAAACTATTCAAAATGTTACTTATTAAAATTAATAATAAAGTACTTTCAGAGTTTTAGAAAATTCCACCCCTAAGGGGGTTAAGAAAGCTTTGTATGGGCAACACTTTTTTTGAGCTAGAGACTTAAAAGTTTACGAAAAAAGTTCTTTCAGCGATTAGAAAAATTCAACCTCTAAGGGGGTTTAAAAGGGGGTTCAAATTTTAAATGGCGAGCAATAAAATTTTAAAGTGTGAGTAAGAGATTTTTAACTTCGGTCTTATTCTGTACGTTAAAAGACTACAAAACTGATTTCAGAGTTTTTCCAAATTCATCCCCTAAGAGTGTTAAAATTGGTTCAAAGTTTGAGTATTTCAAGGCATTTTTAAAGTATGAGATTTTTAACTTTGGTTTTAGACTGTTTGTTCACAAACTAGAAAATGAACATCAACTTTTTTTTTAATTATCCCCTAAAAGAGGTTTCAAATTTTGTATTGAGAGAAATCATTTTCTAAGACGATAAAATATTCTACGCGGACGAAGTCGCGGGCAACAGCTAGTAAGTGTATAAAGTTTTAAGAGGGGGTTTGTTGCATCTCTTTTCCGCAAAACGCACCTTTATAATGAAACGATTGTTTTTTACTATGACGCTCGAGGATCGTGACGTCACGGTCCCTGATCGTTCTCTCACTCTAACAACCGACATTAAAACGGTTGTAGCTTCGTAATTTTTTGAGATATTTGAATGAGTTTTTCGTTTCTTCTTTCTTTTGAAGTGAGTCTCCTACAGCTACACCTCTATTTGGAAGACAAGCGGAAAGAACCCATAATATCAATATTAATAATCCATAGGTACTTCCATATTAATATTATAAATGCGAAAGTGTGTCTGTCTGTCTGTTACATCTTCACGCCTAAACCGCTGAACCGATTTAGATGAAATTTGGTATACAGATAGTTTGAGCCCCGGGGAAGGACAAAGGGTAGTTTTTATATCTGAGGGGCTGAAATTGTGGGTGGAAATTTGTATGGAGCTACTTAAACCGCTGCACCGATTTAGATGAAATTTGGTATATAAATAGTTTGAGTCCCGGGGAAGGACATATAATAGGTTTATCCCGGAAATCATCCCCTAAGGGGGTGAAAAAGGGGGGGGGGGGGTGAAAATTTGGATGTAATCTATTTTGATGAAATTTGGAGTAGATATAGGTTAAGTCCTGGGAAAGGACATAGGATAGTTTTAATTCCGGAAATCGCTCCCTAAGGGGGTGAAATGGGGGGTGAAAATTTGGTTGAATCCCGTTTAGATGAAATTTGGTATAAAGGTCGTTTGAGTCCCGAAGAATGACATTAGATAGTTTTTATCCCGAAAATCATTCCCTAAGGGTATGAAATAGAGGGTGAAAGTTTGGATATAATCCATGTACCTAGATGAAATTTGGTATAGAGATAATTTGAGACCCTTCGAAGGATATAGAATAGTTTTTGCCTCGGAAATCATCCCTTAAGATGGTAAGTAGAAGTTTGTTTGCATTATATTTTCTAAGTATAAGTTCTACGCGGACGAAGTCGCGGGCAACAGCTAGTAATCAATAAACGTGTGAGCGACCATACGCTATGATATTTGATCTTTTTTCCAACATATTGACTGCATAGCAAGTCAAATCAGCAACATTTTATGAAACGTCCAAAACGGTCTCTTTAGTAGGACTGAGTATCTATAATAGAAATTGGAACAAGTGACGTCAGGATAAAAAAATAAATTCCTACAAAAATGTCATTTTTAATTGGTACAAGCTTTTATTGCCGACTGTACTTTTCTGCATACCATCATTGAGACGATTCTAACGAGCCCAAACTCGATGGGGTTGTGTCGTTTTATTGCGGAGTTCCTATGGCCACCTTCCAGCTCCAGCATCAGATCACCTCCATGTCATCATAATATTGCATTGTCATGCGATATACATAATATGCATGCAAAATTTCAGCTCAATCGGATAACGGGAAGTGACTGAAAAATGGATTGCAAATTTTGACGGACAACTTACTTACATATTTACGTACATACGAACAGTGCAAGTTAATATAAAGCTGTAAAAACAATCAGGGCAGGCTACATTGATGACTTTACGCAATCTCCCAGGGCTTTGGCTAGCGCCTGCCTTCAAGGGCCATCAGACATCCTGCGTAATCCCTTAAAAGGATTCCCTTTATCCTTAAAGTGCCCTGGCCCTCCAAACATCAAAAAAGGCCTGGGGCCCTGGCTCTAATTGATCCAGTATAAAGTCAGGTACCTAGTGCTAGACAGTTTTGATGCCTAAAATGTCCGAAACTTGAATAAAAACTCCGCTTAATACGACTCTGGAAATGATCCAAAGAAAATTATCTGACAGCTAATAGCTGGAACTTTTTCAATATTTCATCTAGAAAAAATTGGTTGTGAATTTTTGTTGGCGCTTTCCTAGGTTTTCGGAATATACTAACAATGCCTGAGTTTATCTTTTAGGTTGTGTATATACGAACATAAAATATAATCCCGAAGGACCCGAAGTCTTTAGTAAAGAAACATCGCAGACCAGTGAGAAACATTCAATTTTATGTCACTAATTCATTTTTAGGTTTGTTTTTACCCAAAGAGTAAAACGGGACCCTATTACTAAGACTCCGCTGTCCGGCCGTCTGTCACCAGGCTGTATCTCATAAAGCGTAAGACAGTTATTTTCACAGATGATGTACCTATTTATGTTGCCGTTATAACAACAAATACTAAAAAACAGAATAAAATAAATATTTAAGGGGGCTCCCATACAACAGACGTGTTCTTTTTGCCGTTGTTATAGATAATGGTATACGGAACCCTTCGTGCGCGAGTCCGGCTCGCTATTGGCCGGTTTTTTGTTGTACGTCGGACATGGCTACTTTATTGAAGGATCTATTTAATACTAGGACTTCAAATACCTACATGTTAAAGAGGAATGTATGTGAGATAATAAGTTTGTATGTACCTAAGGGTAAGTACTCTTCGAAACCGCTTATCCGATTTAATAAAATCTTTCACCCGCGCGCGTCACAGATTATATTAATAGTTCTAACCCGCTAATGGACTTTCTGAATCCATACTAATCCATACTATCCGTCTGTCTGTCTGTTACCTCTTCACGCTTAAACCACTGAACCGATTTAGATGAAATTTGGTATAAGATAAATATTGGTCCTTACCTATGAAATTGGCGGTGTGTATGGAGAATTTTATGAAAACTGTGATTTTCATATGTACATTGAATTTTGCGGATTATTCAGCAATGTCAAATTCAAAGCAAACTAAATTTTGGTAGGAATATAGAAAACTATTAAGCTACTTTACACATATCTTCATTCCTTAAAAATAGTTCGCATCATAAAACTATACGTAATTGAAACACTTTAACCGGCAGCACATGAAAAGGGCGGTTTTCAAGCTTTAATTTGAAACAATAAATAAAAAATTCAAACCTATTTTATGTATTTAAAACCTTTGTTACAGTCTTATAATGAAATTAAAAAATAATTTGGAAGTTGCAATAGAAATGAATAAATTACGTACAAAATAATATCTGTGAAAAAACCGCCAATTTCATAGGTAAGGACCTAATAGTTTGAGTCCCGGGAAAGCACATAGGGTAGGTTTTATCTCGGAAAACACCCCCTAAGGGGGTGAAATAGCGAGTGAAGTTTGTATGGAGCTACGATATAAACGAGTTCCACGCGGACGGAGTCGCGGGCAGAAGCTAGTACGTCATAAATCGTAAACCGCAATTTATTTTACGGAACCCTTCATGTGCGAGTCCGACTCGCACTTGGCCGCTTTTTTTGTACTGTCATGGGCGTACTGCCACAACACCGTTTAGTCATACGTTGTTTCGTTTATGTATGTATGTAATTTGTTACAAACTCAAACTTTCCTCTTGTGGCAGCACGACCCCAGCCTTATTTATCTTCAGACGTATTGTGTCAGGTAATTCCCTTCAAGTAAAATGGAGGTGGCCCATTGAGATTTTTCTGCGGCACTAGGTAAAACGGCATAACATTTTTCGTTGAATTTTTCGTCCGTGGACGGAGTGGCAGTTTTGTCACGGTGAAGATCACCGACCACAGCCGAAGTGATGTATCACGAGGGTCTCAATTTTCGCCGTAAGGTCTCAAGTTACGTGAACGTGTTAAGTAGTGATGTGCCTTTAATAAGTTCAGAGTCCCTATATCAATTGTTTCGTTTAGGTTCACTGCCAATCCTCCATATGTCCCACATAATTGCGACATTACTTTCACCATTAGACACATAATTTCGGAAGCTATCGCGTGGGACATAATGTTGCTTACCACTGGACTTGTGTTGAAAAATGTTAAACTCAAATAATTTTTATAAACCCCTAATTTTTAGTTTTTTTATGGACGCTTGTAATATTTGTGTTTGTGCTGGTAATAATTTAATAAATTATTGGTCGTGTTGAAATGTTCAATTTTCAATAAACAATGTTCCCTCTCTATCTCCACTTATAATAAATCTCTAAATTAAAAAAAGAATCAGCCAGTTTGAAACTAAGCTTTGCGCGGTTCGAATGTTCTCAGCATCCCATGAACGGAAAAATATGAAACATTTTATATAGGTACATTATTATTCTAGCTGCAACTTAGGATAGTTTTTATCCGACTGCGACAGTTAATTAATTTTCCGAAATATACGACTTCATTTAATTTTTCATTTATTTTTATTGAAATAAAACGCTGCTCCAACTGTCAGCTATAAGAACCGTCAAATTTTCGTCAAAATGGCGGAATTGCTTTGCCTTTCACTTATTAATAATTTAAATCCCGTCTACGATAGACCTTTACGAGACAAATGCTAAAATATAAACCATAAAAAAATATTCGATTCTGATATGAGAACTTATATGCGCAAATGTCGTTTTATGTCGTAATTTCAATAAATGAAATCAACAAATTTGAACAATATAATTAACACGAATTTGTTTTTTTTGAATGACAATGGCACGCGCTCGGCGCATTCAGCCAAAGTACCTGCGGCGTTACCACGAAAACCGATACTCAATGTTCATATATTTGCATCCCTGTCACTCGAGTATGGTTAGTGCGATAGAGATAGAGATACCCGAATATTTTCGAATTCCGAAGTTCGTGGCTCAGGAATCGAAAATATGGTAAATAATCATAATGTATTTTCTCGAAAAAGAATTTAAAATAAATATAGTCAAATGGAGAAAAAAACAAAGCAAGAGGTTATATAGGTAATGATTAAGTTATAAGAGTCCAAAGTTTTAAGAGGGGGTATGTTCTGTCCCTTTTCCGCAAAACGCACCTTCATATGAAACGATTGTTTTTTACTATGACGCTCGAGTATATTGACGTCACAGTCCCTCATCGTTTTCTCACTCTAACAAGCGACATTAAAACGGATGTAGCTTCATAATTTTTTGAGATATTTGAATGGGAGTTTCATTATCTTCTATCTATTTAAACATAATAAATGCCTATGTCCTGACTGACTTATTCACTCACTCACTCACTCACTCACTCATCAACGCACAGCCGAAACTACTAATCTTAGAGAGTTGATTTTTGCACAGTATGTTGCTTTTATAACGTGGGCTAGGGATAAAAAGGGATTTTTGAAAATTCTACCCCTAAGGGGGTAAAATGGGGGTGCAAAGTTTGTATGGGAGAACCTTTTTTTTTTGAGCTATAGACTTAAACTTTGTAGAAAAATTAGTTATTAGAATACAAATGAAACACTTTCAGCGTTTTGGAAAAAATAGGGGTGCAAGGTTTGTATGGGGGAAACATTTTTTTTTTAAATAGAGACTTAAAACTTTGTAGAAAGATCAGTCATTAGAATACAAATAAAGAACTTTCAGGGTTTTAGAAAATTCTACCCCTAAAGGGGTAAAATAGAGTGCAAAGTTTGTATGGGAGAAAACTACTCTTTATTAAATAGAGACTTAAAACTTTGTAGAGAAATTATTCATTAGAATACAAATAAAGTACCTAGATTCAGTGTTTTAAAAAAATCTACCCCTAAAGGGGGTAAAATAGGGGTGCAAATTTTGTATGGGGGAAACAATATTTTTTTTAAATAGAGACTTAAAACTTTGTAGAAAGATTAGTCATCAGAATACAAATGAAGTACTTTCAGCGTTTTAGAAAATTCTACCCCTAAAAATAGGGGGCTAAAATAGGGGTGCAAAGTTTGTATGTGGGAAACTATTTTTTTTAGCTAGAGTCCTAAAACTTTGTAGAAAGATTATTTAAATACAAAGAAAGTACTTTCAGCGTTTTGGAAAATGTCACCCCTAAGGGGGTAAAATAGGGTGCAAAGTTTGTATGGGAAAAACATTTTTTTTTTTAATAGAGACTTAAAATTTTGACGAAAAATTACTTATTAGAACATGAAAAATACTACATTCGGCGTTTTACAAAAATCAGTCCCTAAGGGGGTTAAAAAAGGGTGCAAGGTTTGTATGGGGAACACTTTTTCTGAGCTAGACACTTAAAACTTTGTAGAAAGATTACTTATAAAAATACAAAAAAAAAGACTTTCAGCGTTTTGAAAAAATCTGTCCCTAAGGGGGATAAAAAGGGGTGCAAAGTTTTTATCAGGGAAAGTTTATGTTTTTGAGTTAGAGACTTGAAACTTTGTAGAAAGATTACTTATTAAAATACAAAAAAAGAACACAAATCGTTTTAGAAAATTCCACCCCTAATAGGGTTAAAAAGGAGAGCAAGCTTTGCATGGGCAAAACTTTTTTTTGAGTTAGACTTAAAACTTTGCAAAAAGATTACTTATTAAAATACTAAAAAAGAACTTTCAGCGTTTTAGAAAACTCCATCCCTAAGGGGATCCTTAAGATCCTTAAGAAGGGTAGCCAGTGTTGTGTGGGAAAAACTTTTTTTTTACTAGACTAAAAACTATTCAAAATGTTACTTATTAAAATTAATAATAAAGTACTTTCAGAGTTTTAGAAAATTCCACCCCTAAGGGGGTTAAGAAAGCTTTGTATGGGCAACACTTTTTTTGAGCTAGAGACTTAAAAGTTTACGAAAAAAGTTCTTTCAGCGATTAGAAAAATTCAACCTCTAAGGGGGTTTAAAAGGGGGTTCAAATTTTAAATGGCGAGCAATAACATTTTAAAGTGTAAGTAAGAGATTTTTAACTTCGGTCTTATTCTGTACGTTAAAAGACTACAAAACTGATTTCAGAGTTTTTCCAAATTCATCCCCTAAGAGCGTTAAAATTGGTTCAAAGTTTGAGTATTTCAAGGCATTTTTAAAGTATGAGATTTTTAACTTTGGTTTTAGACTGTTTGTTCACAAACTAGAAAATGATCATCAACTTTTTTTTTAATTATCCCCTAAAAGAGGGTTCAAATTTTGTATTGAGAGAAATCATTTTCTAAGACGATAAAAAGTTCTACGCGGACGAAGTCGCGGGCAACAGCTAGTGAACATAATATGTCTGTCAACATACTAAAAGTTCGTGCTGTTTTCTGGAAAATAGTACTTTCGATAGGTAGAAATCTTGTAGGGAAAACTTGCTTTGCGTTGTTGGTTTTTTGAGCACAATTTTCCCGATTCCGCTCTTGTATTGAAAAAAAAACTAAAATGTAAAGCTGAAATACTAGATATTATTTGTGTCATACATTATATTCGTGTATCTTTTCTAGTTTTGCCGCAAAATCTGAAAGTTCTTAGATTAGTTCTTGATTTTTGTATACTTTTGCTAATAGTACTTAAACTAGCGTATACATTGAAATATAATGTGTATAATGAACTATTGACAATTTATTCAGTTTTTATTTGGTATCCCACATGTGTATGTGCGTTGCATAGTTTAGGTGTAATTCACACTTTTCCAAGCGCGGCCGCGGCGTTTTTGATTCATCATCATTACAGGGGAGATCGACTCCTTAGAGATTGTCGCCCGGCAGTTTTGAAATCTAGGGGACATGCCTAACAATGTACTAAAATATGGCGCCGGTATCCGAAAGTGAAGCATTTTCCCCTAACAACATGCACTAATATATATTTAGTATCAGTATTGCACCCGTGCGAAGCCGGGGTGTCGCTAGTCTTAACTAAATCCCGACCAAGCTAAGTTTGCAACTCGCTCATTGTAACTTATTCGGCGCGAGGTGCAAATTAGCTCGTTCGGGTTGTAGGGTCCTAGATGTCATGAAGGAACACATTTTGTATAGGTGTAGGTACTTATTTTTGGTCATTTGAGGAGTAATAAGATGCTCAAGTTTCACTTTAGTCCAACAACTATTCATCAACGACAGGCACAGTCAGTCAGTCAGTGGGTCAGTTTTGTAATAAGAGAGAGATGGATAGTGCGAGAGAGCTTGAGAGAGCTCGCGCGCCGTCTTGTGCTAACCGTGCTGCCCCCCTATTCTGTAACTTGTTTTAAGCTCACCTCAACGCTCACCCACAATTATACCTGGACACCGCGATGCGTAGTAATTAAGCGAAGGTTGAGGTCTAGTTTCGTAACGGGTGACCGGCGGAGTGAGCGTAGCGAATAACAGCCCTGGTGCGGTTAATTAGCTGTCAATGCAAGGTCGCCTAGATCAGTGTCATAGGAGACTGGCCGATACTGATTAAATATCAAGTAGTGTCCTTTCTGAGACGCTTTATGGAATCAAACTGGCACAAAAAAAGATTATCATTGGCTGTGTTGAATATATAGGTACCCTTACATGGTGGTGTATTTCATCAATATAATGACTAAAAAAGTTTACAATTTCTGAAAAAAAGTTTCTATGAAATTAAAAATCTACGAATTATAGTTACAATCGATGAATAATTTGTCGGTAAAAGGATATAACCATCGTCACGCAGTCATATACTCATATATTACCTATGTAAAATAATTTACTTTAAAAAAAAAGTTTAAACCGACTTCAATTCAGTACTTCGCCAAGCCACATGGTACATGAAAATTTCCACATTTCCTTTCCAATTTACCACATGAACTGCTTTCCGAGAGCAAATGAGTTGATAATTACAGAAAAAACCCAAGTCGCTATATGTGGGCTGATAATATTTGAGGAGTTCCGTCGATTCCCCAAGGATCTCAGAATTAACACTTCATTAGTCATAGTACTTCAACGGAATCATGTCAGAATATTTGACGTACTTTGCATCTTTGAGGAGTTCCATAAGTCATCTGTGGTCTTCATCATCAGTTCCTCTTAACCAAAATTACTAATTAGGGTAAATACACGAGTTATAATACCAAAATCACTACACGTGTGCCTATAAAACTTGAGGGTTGCCCTCAATTTCCCTGGGATCCCATCATCAGATTCTAAATTAGTACAATGGGACCACCTCGGGAGTATACCCTTTCGAATAAAAAAAGAATTTTGGAAATCGGTCTACACATAAAAAAATACATACAGTGGAACATAATAATATAATCTCCTCCTTTTTTGAAGTCGGTTAAAAAGTATCCATCAATGAATGAGCTAAAATTGTTATCACGGTACATATCTTTTAAACCGACTTTAAAAAAGGAGGAGGTTCTCAATTCGGTTGTATTTTTTTTATGTTTAATTATCGTTACCTCAGATCTCCGTCATTTATGTATTATGTACGTTCAATTACGCACCAATTGTAGGTACCTACATGTACAATTTTTTTTATGTGAAAGTATTTGCTTCCAGATTGGTCCTATTGTTTTCAGGGTGATGGGGTCCAGAAGGAATTGAGGGAACTCATCAATATTAATAGGCAAGCGTGTGAGTGATTCGGTATTTTCTATTATAAGTATTATAACTCGTGTATTTACACACACTTGGAAACCACAAATTTAGTGAAGTGGAACTAATGATGAGGACTTCAGATGACTCTTAATTAGGAACCTTTAAGTAGGAACTAATGAAGTGCCAAAGGTGATTCTTAGATCCTTGAGGAATCGATGGAACTTCTCAAATACCTAATATCGACCCACATACAACGCCAACTTGGGTTTTTTCTGTAATAATCACCCGTAATTTGTCTCTTACAAGTGGAACGGTGAAACAGCTCATGAGTTACATAGCAGCATTGAACCAATTTTGCCGTTTGGCGAGGCTAATAGAGGTTTTAGTTATTTAGGTATAGGTGATCAATATCTGTTTCTTATTAAGTCCCGTTAGATTTAAATACATTTCCATTATTCAACTCGGGTACAGTCGCCATCACATACATCGGAGCAAACAAGCACGTCACAAACATCGGAACACACCTCTATTTTCAAGGCATTAGGGTGCATGTGCCGATATTTTTGAACACCTATAGTGTACCTATGTATGTGATGGCGACTGTACCTAATTTAAATTGAGGTTAAATATTTTACTTATTATTAGGTTAAAGTACTCGTAACATTATGTCACGGTTATAGCAATTTAAACTTTAAAAACACACTTACATAAATAAAGTCAAATATATTCGTGTTATCGATCTCATAGGATGCAAACTGACAATGGGAACCTTTGTGAACACTTTCCTGTGTTTTTGAAACTATTGACTGATTCGACATTTCAATTGTAAGATAACCCAAACACAACCATTGTGGTGACTAAAATAATTCTAAGTCGAACATATTCATGGAAATTAGTTTGGTATCTACACCGGAGAAGGGTCTGCCACTGTTCTCAGTTCATACTCAGTCAGGAAGCTGTAACAATGTGGATATTAACAATTTCTATTATTTTACTGTACTGTTTCTTAATGATTAAATTTCCGGGCCGTTCGCGTTTTTATCCCCCAGGTTTGCAATTACAATATTATAAAACTTATAACATCCGCAATAATTCTGATATAACTACTTGAGATACAAGCAAGCGGGTTTATGATGTTTAATTACTGTACATATTATTGTTAAAGGCTGTATTAAAAATCAAAAGATAATAAATTAAAAGAAAGTTTACTTTTAACAGCCAGTGCACCTATACCTACTTTTAAACTATTTATTAGTTAAATACTTTATATGTGTAGGTACTTAGTGTCGGAAGTAGTTTAAATGGAAATTGGTATATTATAGTTATTTGAAAAGGTTAACTATTTTTTTTAGATTATTTTTAACCACAGACTACAGATTTTAATGTTTAAGGTCCGCGTTCCTTACCGGTCCTCGGAAACCTTGTATCCGTTTGGCGCGGCCTGAGAAAGCAAACATACCATCATCGCCTCTGGCAGTCTTGGTCACAAACGTACGGAGAAATAGTTGGTCTACAACTAGGCTCTATGAACGTGGTAGTGGTGTTTGGGAAAGATTTGATCAAGGAAGTGTCTTCGAAGGAAGTGTTCAATGGGAGGCCCGACGGACTATTTTACATGATACGGTCGTTTGGCAAAAAATTAGGTAAGTAGGTACTCGCATCGGAAATTAAACAAATGGGTGATATACATTTACTGCCAAATTATGATTCTTTTATTTTTAATTCTTTGTAAGTAAGTAGTAGGTATCCGTCCGTTGGATCTATTTAGGTATTTCACACAATTGGCTCAGCCTTCATTACTAAAACTTCTATGTGTCCAAAAGAGTAGTAGGTCAGGAAATGAATGCTCAAATAAGTTTCTGTCTAAAATTTCATTTTAGGTACAAGCTTTTACTGCCGACTGTACTTTTCTGCATACTATCATCAAGTAGAGTATCTAAAGAGCCCAAACTTGATGGGGTTGTGTCGTTTTATTGCGGAGTTCCTATGGCCACCTTCCAGCTCCAGCATCAGATCAGCTCCAAGTCATCATAATATTGCATTGTCATGCGATATACATATGCTTGCAAAATTTCAGCTCAATTGGATAACGGGAAAAGACTGAAAAATGGATTGCAAATTTTGACGGACAACTTACATACTTACATACGAACAGTGCAAGTTAATATAAAGCTTGTAAAAAGGTGTAGAGGGAAATGCTTGGCACACAATTTCCGAGCTATACGCGTAAAACCGAAAACTGGGACCTTCAAACCTTCAAACCTGTCGACTAGTCCAAACAATGATACGAAGGCAAAATTGTGTTCCAAGCATTTCCCTCTATATTCTCTCGTTTCCTGACCTAGCGTGATAGCGTGACCATGATTGATAGAGTTGTTATTTTCACCCGACGTCTGAAGGAGGGTTATGTTTATCGAGTGTATGTATGTATTTCTTTGTTTCTCATATTCGTGTGAGTATATTTCACAAAAGCAGTAGGGTTTTTTTTTTAATCTTTTGATTTTACTTGTTCCTCTAGTAAAATTTAATTCATTTTAGAAGTTAAGTAAGGAAGATATACGACAAGCAAAGTTTTAATAGAAATAAATTTCCAGGAATAGTATTTTCGGACGGTCCATCCTGGCACTCGACGCGGAGAGTAATCCTGAAGTATTTGAAGAGTTTCGGTTACGGAACCCGCTCTATGGAGGCGTACATAGCAGAAGAGTGCACGGCACTTGTCCAGCTCCTTGCGAATAGTCGCCAGCCAGTCGTCGTGAACGACATGTTTGACATTTCAATCGTCAATATCCTGTGGCGACTGGTAGCTGGGAAGAGGTTTGTTAACTTTGTCTCTAGGCCCGGTCAGACGAGCTCACTCCGTACTAGATTCCACAGTCCGGCGCGCTCTGTACGCAGTTTTAAACAGACTTCAAAACAGGAGGAGGTTATATGTTCCACTGTATGTATTTTTTTTAATGTATGTTCGCTGATTTCTCCGTCAATTGTGGACCGATTTCCAAAATTCTTTTTTTATTCGAAAGAGTAGGTGTACCCATTGTCACCAATTTAGGATCTGATGATGGGATCCTAGGGACATTGAGGGCAACCCTCAAATTTTATAGGCACGCCTGTGGTGATTTGTGATGTTCTATTATAACTCGTGTATTTTATTTACCTTCGGAAATCGTAATTTTGGTGAAGTGGAACTGATGATGAAGACCACAGATGACTTATGGAACTCCTCAAAGATGTAAAGTACGTCGAAGATTCTGACATGATTCCGTTGAAGTAGCAACTAATGAAGTGTTAATTCTGAGATCCTTGAGAAATCGACGGAACTCCTCAAATATTATCAGCCCACATATAGCGACTTGGGTTTTTACTGTAATAATCAACGCATTTGCTCTCGGAAAGCAGTTCATGTGGTAAATGGAAAGGAAATGTGGAAATTTTCATGTACGATGAAGCTTGGCGAAGTACTGAATTGAAGTCGGTTTAAACTTTGTTTTTAAAGTAAATTATTAGGGTTGCATTCCAGACCGCGCTGCTAACAAATTGAGGTTAAGAGTAGCATTTTCTCACACACATCACACACATGGCTATGCTAATAGCGCAAGGAAGAGGGCACCAACCAATACCATTTCGATATTTTTTTTAGGTTCTCTATTGGAAGGCATAAAGTCATTTGTACTATTATTGTTACGCATAATTGCTTTTCGCCGAAATAGTGATGTGCATAATTCTCATTACGCATAATTATATACGCATAACATTAAAACGCATAAATACTGAAACCATAATCTTCATGAAGACTAATGTCTAATAGCATAAGCACAAGTAGGCATAATAATCAATTGGCATCATATCAAAATGCATAACAAAAAAAAGTTATGTACAAATGGCTCATATAGTAATAAAGTGATACCTATCTACCCGTTCAAAATCCCTGAAATTTAGATTTTAGCCTATGGTTTTCTTAGTAGTAAATTGCCTAATTTTCATTAGTAGTAAGTTTTAATAAAAGGTTTTTCCGCTCTTTTATAAAAAAAAAACCTCGAAGACGAAAGCGGGAGCAAGGCTCCCGCTTCCATCTTCTAACCTATCTGCGATCCGAGTCGGTTTTGCCACTAAGCCCCTGTTCCCTAGTACTTACGCTACGATCACTCTCATTGATTGATCTCAGAGAAAAGGGAGTCTTCGAGGTTATTTTTTTTTATAAAATAGCGGAAAAACTAATAATATGACAATAACTAAACTGAGTTTTATTCATTTATAAAACTTAAATTATGGATTATGAGAGATATACCAAATAATTATTAGCCCAAACAATAGTATGCGTAATGTGTATTCGGCCAATAAAGATTAGGTCAACTGAAATTATGCTATTAGCGTAGTATGCCAAAAAAGTAGTAGGCCAAAGTATTACTATGCGACAGTATTATTATGCCAATATAAATTATGCCAAATCAATTATGCAAAACTATATTAGTCAAAAAAAAATTATGCCAATGAAGGGGATCCCTTTTTTTTATACGTCAGTATCGCGTGTTTAAATGGAACCCTTTATAAATGAGATGGTCTAATTTTAAATTGAGTGCCTCTCTGTTCTTTTTGCATGTTTAAAGCCCCTCCAGGCAGAGATTGTAACCGTTTTTTTTGCAAAAACCTCGAAATAACCACATATCTCGAACTATTTATACTTCATATTTAGGACTCAGTTGTGTTTTGAGGTAACGAGTGCGTATAATTAGATTGCCCAATTAGAAAATGAAATAATTAACAAAGAACGAAAAAATAACGGTTACGTTCCCAACTTCCCATATATACAAAAAAAAACCGGTTACATTCCCTGCCTCTAGGGCATGCAAATAAGTGGACGGAAGAATTAGTGCGTATTGCGTATACAGTAAAATAACGTTTCTTTTGGTAAATGTTTAAAAATATGACTAAACTAGCTGTTGCCCGCGACTTCGTCCGCGTAGAACTTGTTATCGTCTTAGAAAATGATTTCACTCAATACAAACTTTGAACCCTCTTTTAGGGGATAAATTAAAAAAACGTTAATGTTCATTTTCTAGTTTGTGAACAAACAGTCTAAAACCAAAGTTAAAAATCTCATACTTTAAAAATGCCTTGAAATACTCAAACTTTGAACCAATTTTAACACTCTTAGGGGATGAATTTGGAAAAACTCTGAAATCAGTTTTGTAGTCTTTTAACGTACAGAATAAGACCGAAGTTACAAATCTCTTACTCATACTTTAAAATTTTCTTGCTCTCCATATAACATTTGAACCCCCTTTAACCCCCTGATTGAATTTTTCTAATCGCTGAAAGAACTTTTTTCTAATTGTACTAAGTAATAAAAATAAACACACCACACAAGTGGCGGAGCGCCCATACAAGCCGATTCCCACCGGCTTGCTTAAAATTTCGTTTTAGGCAAGCCTATAGTTATATACTCTAAACTCTTTCATATTTTTTTTCGTTCCGGGTTGCCTATCGAAAATTTTCACGCGCCGCCACTCGGGCACACACACTAACTTTTAAGTCTCGAGGTCAAAAAAAGTGTTGCCCATACAAAGTTTGCCCCTTTTTTAACCCCCTTAGGGGTGGAATTTTCTAAAACTCTGAAAGTACTTTTTTTCTAATTTAATAAGTAATATTTCTAAAAGTTTTAAGTCTTTAGTTTAAAAAAAACTGTTTATCACAAAAAACTGGCACCCCCTTTTAACTCCCCTAAGGGTGGAGTTTTCTAAAAGGCTGAAAGATCTTTTTTAGTATTCTAATAAGCACTCTTTTTGCAAAGTTTCAAGTCTCTAGCTCAAAAAAGTGTTGCCCATGCAAAGCTTGCTCCCCTTTTTATCCCCTTAGGGGTGAAATTTTCTAAAACGCTTCATGTTTTTTTTGTATTTTAATAAATAATCTTTCTACAAAGTTTCAAGTATCTAACTCAAAAACGTTAACTTTCCCTCATACAAACTTTGCACCGCTTTTTATCCCCCTTCGGGATCGTCTTTTCTAAAACGCTCAAAGTTCTTTTTTTGTATTTTTATAAGTAATCTTTCTACAAAGTTTCAAGTGGCTAGCTCAGAAAAAGTGTTCCTCATACAAAACTTGCACCCCTTTTGAACCCCCTTAGGGAATGATTTTTGTAAAATGCTGAATGTAGTTTTTTTATGTTCTAATAAGTAATCTTTCTACAATATATTAAGCTTCTATCTCAAAAAAGTGTTTCCCTCATATAAACTTTGCAACCCTTTTTAACCCTCTTAGGGGCGGAATTTTCCAAAACGCTGAAAGTGCTTTATTTGTATTCTAATAAGTAATGTTTCTACAAAGTGTTAAGTCTCTTGCTAAAAAAAAGTTTCCCGCATACAAAATTTGCACCCCTTTTTAACCCCCTTAGGGGTGGAATTTTCCAAAACGCTGAAAGTACTTTATTTTTATTCTAATAACTAATCTTTCCACAAAGTTTTAAGTCTCTAGTTCAAAAAAAAAGGTACTCCCATACAAACTTTGCACCCCTATTTTACCCCCTTAGGGGTGGAATTTTCAAAAATCCCTTCTTATCCCTAAAGCCCTAAAGCCCGCGTTATAAAAGCAACCAACTGTGCAAAAATCAACTCTCTAAGATTAGTAGTTTCGGCTGTGCGTTGATGAGTGAGTGAGTGAATGAGTCAGTCAGGGTCAGGACACAGGCATTTATATATGTATATAGATAAATAGAATATTACGAAAATCCCATTCAAATATCTCAAAAAATTATGAAGCTACAACCGTTTTAATGTCGCTTGTTAGAGTGAGAAAACGTTCGGGGACTGTGACGTCAAGATCCTCTCCTCGCGCGTCATAGTAAAAAACAATCGTTTCATATGAAGGTGCGTTTTGTGGAACGGGGACATACCCCCTCTTAAAACTTTGGACACGTATAACTTAGTGATTTGAGAGGTTATATAGCCTCTTGCGTTGTTTTTTTCTCCATTTGACTACATTTTAAATCCTTTTCCGAGAAAATGCTAAATTATGATTATTTTATTTAGTGTCTACACACCTATTATTTATCTTCGATTTATTTGAAATCCCTATTTTGTTTTAATCTCGTTCCTGAGCTAAAACCACGAACTTCGGAATTTGGAAATATTCGGGTATCTCTATCTCTATCGCACTAACAATACTCGAGTGACAGGGATGGAGATATAGGAACTTCGAGTTTCGGTTTTCGTGGTAGCGCCGCAGGTACTTTGGCAGAATGCGCAAAAAGCGCGTGCCATTGCCATTCAAAAAAATAAATTCGGTTTACTTATATTTTATATTGTTCGAATTTGTTGATACATTTATTGAAATTACGCCTTAATACGACATTTGCGCATATAAGTTATCATATCACAATCGAATATTTTTTTATACTTTAGCTTTTGGCATGTGTCTCGTAAAGGTCTATCGTAGACGGGATTTAAATTATTAATAAGTGAAAGGCAAAGCAATTCCGCCTTTTTGACGTTTCTTATAGCTGACAGTTGTAGCAGCGTTTGATTTCAATAAAAATAAATGAAGTTGTATATTTCGGAAAATTAATTAACTGTCGCAGTCTTGTCGCAGTCGGATAAAAACTATCCTATGTGACAGCTAGAATAATAATGAACCTATAAAAAATGTTGCATATTTTTCCGTTCATGGGATGCTGAGAACATTCGTGACAGCACAAAGCTTAGTTTCAAACTGGCTGATTCTTTTTTTAATTTAGAGATTTATTATAAGTGGAGATGTCTTATTTTTTAGATCAGGACTCACTGCAAAAAAAATCCTACACGTGAAAATTACAGTTACCTACTCTAGCATTCAGTGGCGGAAGCGCTTATACAAGCCGATTCCGACCGGCTTGCCTAAAATTACAGTTACCTACTTTAAGGAAATACCGCCAGCATCCTCCTCGGTACAATGCCTCGTGGGCCTTTTTAGGGTTCCGTAGCCAAAATGGCAAAAACGAAACCCTTATAGTCAGGGATTGTATAACCGGTTATTTTTTGTATGGGAACTGTAACCGGTTTTTTTCTAATAATACGCACTCGTTACCTCAAAACACAACTGAGTCCTACATATGAAGTATAAAATAGTTTGAGATAAGTGGTTATTTCGAGGTTTTTGCAAAAAACCGGTTACAATCCCTGCTTATAGTTTCGTATATGTCTGTCCGTCCATCCGTTTGTCACAGGCTTTTACTCGAAAACTATAAGGTGTATTTGAATAAAATTTGGAGCATAGGTGTATTTTGTTAGCCGCTACATAGTTCTGTAATAAAATGACATAAAAATTTTTTTAGGGGTGCACTCCATCCAAAAAAGCTGCCAAAAGTTGTCCCCGAGATATCTCGTGTAACCATTTTTCCCCAACTTGCTTCATTGTAGTCGGCTACATGCGCCGTACTCAGTGAAGTGAGCTGTGTAAAGTTTATTTTTTAGTTTTTGTTTATTTATATTTATAGTCTTTCTAAGGATAAATTACTAACAAATAATGGATCTTTGTAATCTGAACAAATAAATGAATTGAATTGAATTGAATTTAGCATTCAGTGGCGGAGCGCCTATACAAGCTGATTCCGACCGGCTTGCCTAAAATTACTGTTACCTACTCTAGAATTTAGTGGCGGAAGCGCTTATACAAGCCGATTCCGACCGGCTTGCCTAAAATTACAGTTACCTACTTTAGCATTCAGTGGCGGAAGCGCCTATACAAGCCGATTCCGACCTTGTTGCCTAAAATTACAGTTACCTACTCTAGCATTCAGTGGCGGAAGCGCCTATACAAGCCGATTCCGACCTGGTTGCCTAAATTACAGTTACCTACTCTAGCATTCAGTGGCGGAGCGCCTATACAAGCTGATTCCGACCGGCTTGCCTAAAATTACAGTTATCTACTCTAGCATTCAGTGGCGGAAGCGCCTATACAAGCCGATTCCGACCGGCTTGCCTAAAATTACAGTTACCTACTTTAGCATTCAGTGGCGGGAGCGCCTATACAAGCCGATTCCAACCTGATTGCCTAAAATGACAGTTAACTACTCTAGCATTCAGTGGTGGAAGCGCCTATACAAGCCGATTCCCGACCGGCTTGCCTAAAATTACAGCTACCTACTCTAGCATTCAGTGGCGGAAGCGCCTATACAAGCCGATTCCGACCGGCTTGCCCAAAATGTCTTGCTATATATTACCAAACTTTTTCGGTCCGGGTTGTCCAGTGAAAATTCACGCGCTGCTATTAGACAAATTCTAAGAACAGATTACTTAATGCGAACTATCTTGCTACCGTTCGAAGGAGAGGAACCTAGCCAATTTTCAAAGAACCTTTTTTTTTTCAGATACGATTTGAAAGACATTCGCTTGAAGGAGCTATGCCATTTGATCAAACGGGTGTTCAAAGTCGTGGACATGAGTGGCGGCGTCATGAATTTCATGCCGTTTCTTCGTCACATCATCCCTGGGGCCATTGGATATACAGAGCTGAATGAGCTCCATGAGACTCTTTACTCATTTATTAGGGTGAGTTAAGTAGTTATCATCTCGATTCTTGTAAACCACGCCCCGTGTAAGACATGCAAGTTTATGTTTTCCGAACGAGTAAATGAGATGCAACACTGTTCGGTAACTGGTTTTTTGAGGCAAAATACCGTAATTTGAACTTGATCGTCATCAACAACATCATATCAGCCAAAATACGTCTACTGCTGGACATAGACCACATAGGCCCAAAGAGTGCCACAATGACCGGCGCCACCCGCATCCAGCGGACTCCCGCTACCTTTACCTTGTGGGGGTCTACCCACTCTGCGCCATCCGGTACGTGGTCGCCCCGCCCACTGCCACTTAAGTCAGGGAGTCTCTCTGCGTGATCGAATCAGAAATAAGGATATCCGCAGCAGAACCAAGGTAACCAATATAGCCCGCAGATTCAGATTCAGAGTTTTTATTGCGTTCATGTTGTAACAAAAACCCGAATCGCTATTTAGCACATTGCCCTTTGGGTGACTTTGAGCCTTCTTATGAGGCCCACAGTAAGCGACAACGTTTCGGTGCCATAAGTCATCCCTGGCAACACACACTTACACGACTTGATTGTATTCTTTAATAACTAATGTATCGTTTGAGCTGTGTGTAGTAAAAAAGGAAAATAAAGACCAAATCGTGTTTTGGCTTTCAGTCAGTATACTGGGGTACCTGGTCTCCAGGTTGACAAATAGACAGGGTCAAAATTTGATTTCTTTAAAAGACAGCTCATGATATGGCAAGCATACCTACGAGTATGGCAGATAACAGACGGATGTCTAGAGTTGCGATTTCACTTTCGAAGTGTCGAAATTTTACTATTCGGTAGTACCTAGTCGATTTATGGTATTTGAAGTGATGCCAAGTTGAAGTAGGTGGTAGTATGACCCTGCACCCGGGTGGTATGCGTAACACATTTTCCCAACCTAAACAAAAAATAAGGAGGTGGTAAGTAGTGATGTTAGAATAATTGCAATATGTATCACAAGCTATCTAAATTGGTACTTACACCTTACACACACAGTCAAACAATTTACGTCAAGTTTAGGTCTTCACGAAAACAAAAGTTCAAGTTCAGATCCGTTATTATTACGGCTTAATATTCTATTCGCAAATAGTGATAAGCGTTCAATAACAATGATTATTATTCAGATCATGGACGTAATAAGTCGTCTTATTTGATAATGATTCTCGAACAAATCATGTTTTAATTATAAGTCGGTACCTGAGAGTTTGAGCTTGCTCGACGTCGTAGATGAAAACCCAGAAAAAACTAATTTCTCCGGAAAATCATCCAAGCTGAATCGATTATTCGCCCGCGTAGTTGGACTAAGTACCTATTAAAAAAACGCGATAAACACGACCGTGTAGGTAGGTATTTATAGGTTTTTGATTTAATTCATCAATCATCACTTCAGAGATGCGCTTGTTCATTGGTTTTATATGTTGGATTTACATGTTTGTTATTAGTATTAGTCTAATAACCGCAGGTAGGCATGTAAACTTGAACTAAGTGTTAGGTTTAACAACGTGTAGTCGTGTAACATAATAGGGCCCTTCAGGTGATAACCGAACAAACCGCAGAACTTCTGTCTTAGGGGTACCCCCCTTAAATTCCACTCGTTAAATTTCCGTCCAAGATCTTTGATGTATTTTCGTCTCACATTTTGCTTGAAAAATTAGTGAGACGCAATGCACATTGGACAAAGATCTTGGACGAGTGGAATACCATATACCACCCTTACTTGCACCGTACACATCAGAAACAGGAACTAGATTTTTCTTCTCGCATCGCTTCGTAGAGTCAGTAGAGCCGTATTTAAAATTTTAAACGAAACAAATAGTAGGTACTTATTCATAAACCTCAGACAGAGCTCGAAAAGGAGACGCGGCAGACCTCGTCGGCGATTTTTTTAATTTATTTTTTATTTTTTTATTCTCATATTAACAACAATGGCAAGTACATCCCTTCCTGCTTCGCCAAACTGAGGACAGTTTGTCGGCGAATGTGCGCTCCCTTCCAAAAGTCAAACATTGTTGTGTTTACCTACTTACTAAATTGATTGCGAGATGAGTTTGGCTCATTTTTAAAGGACTGGCCAGACCATGCTCAAAACCGCGAGCAGTGGAAGAAGAGTGGGGAGTCCTTTGCCCAGCAGTGGGACACATCAGGCTCTATATAATAATAATAATATTTAAAGTGAATCGAATAACTATGTACCGTAACCTCGGGGTACATTAACTTAATGGAGGGTTACTTTGGCCCGCATAAAAACCACACATAGCAATGTCAAATAATAAAAGTACCAACGTGAGCAGTTAGCTGAAACTAAAAATAAGGTGATCAGACCACTCTTAAACTCATAAAAAAGCGGAAGATTTGTCTTGGTCTCCACGGGACAGGCCTAGCCTAGTGTGGGACCACAGTTATGTTTGTGAATGTCTGTCTGTATATGTTAATAATAAATATTTCATATTTCATATATTTCATTTCAAGACCAAGTAATTCGCGAAAGCCAAAGTAACCCTCCAGGGCCAAAGTACCCCGAGGTTACGGTATAGTCGAGGAGTGAAAAGGTTCGCCACTTATCAATTTTATTTTAATGATGTTAAGGTCTAAAAGTGACGAACGTTTTCATTCCGCGACTGTACCTACTTATTCGAACGTTACAGGAAACTATAAAAGCGCACGAAACAAACATCGATATAAAGAACCCGAGAGACGTCATCGACGCCTTCCTGATTGAATCCATAGGAAACAACACTGACGCAAGTATGTTTGCTACAGATATTTTGTACGTCGGGTGACAAGCAAAACTCACTAAGTAACAAATACCTACTTAAATCAAAAAGGTCGTATCTCGATATCGACTACGTACTGAGATACGAGGTTTTGAAGAGCAGTGACAGTTTTGGTAGTGACTTTTGCTTGTCACCCGACGGTATGATATGTTATACTTATTCCACTGACACAAGTTCTAGTATGTTTACATATTATTAGACGGCGCTACAGCAATTGATAATACATTATCGATCCGGCTATTTTCAATAATTAATTAATGCTTAAGCATCTATTATCTCATATCTGATCGATGGCACGATGTTGATTTGACTTAACTGGAATACCTATGTATGTATATGTATTCTGTAATATACTAACTATAAATAAACACGAGTTATATATACATAGGCGTGGGTAGGCCCCCCACAAGGTGGACTGATGACCTGGTAAAGGTCGCGGGAGTCCGCTGGATGCGGGTGGCGCAGGACCGGTCATTTTGGCACTCTTTGGGGGAGGCCTATGTCCAGCAGTGGAAGTATTTCGGCTGATATGATGATGCTGATGATATATACATAGGGATTGGGTGAAATAGGAAACTTGGGTAGAAGTCGGTTTGTAAAAGAGGACCAACAATAAAAGGAAATCACCAGATTTTGATGATTTATAATGTAATCACATTAAGTTTGTATGCTCATCAAAGATGACTACCGAATCAGGGTGTGTCTTTCACCTGCTTTATTGCATGAACTCATACTTAACTTGGACGTACGATATACGTAACGTAACTGATGAAATTTTAAAGCGCCTACAAAAAAACAAGAAGCAAGTGCTTCACTCTACGTATTCCGATTCATAAGCCAACGACGAGAATAAATTTATAAGTAGGCCCCGGATTCATAAAACCACGACGACATTATAAAGGCTTTCCTGTTGGGAACATAAGCTTAATTTTAGCACCTTACGCGATTATTCTTCCAATTTGTAAATTTGTTTTTTTTTTTTTTTATCTCACAAAAACTTAGACTTAGGTACTTAGTTAATACTCTCTCTCATCTCATCTTCTCATTGCGTCTCTTTTCATCAGTCTAGGATTCGTTCCTTACTAGAGAATAAGTAAGTGCTAGGTCGGAGATAAACTCGATCGTGTGCTCATAAACGCGATCACAGTCTTAATTGTTACTAACATAAAAGGATGTGTAAGATATTGACATTGGAGAACTCGAATGTACCTGTACCTATAAGTTCTCGCAGGCCAGGCGTTGTATTATAATTTTTGTATCCATACAAGTTTCAGACGAAGAACTCCAAGTAGTGTGCCTCGATTTGCTGGAAGCTGGCATGGAGACCGTGGGCAACACGGCCGTATTCCTTCTGCTGCATGTTGCCCTGAACTCTCACGTGCAAGCGCGCTTGAGACACGAGATCGACGAGGTTGTGGGCCCGGGGCGAACGCCGGCGTTGGTCGATAGAACTAGGTATTTATATTTATCACTACTTTCGAGCACTAAAGCCGGATGACTAGCGACCTGAGCTGTTATTCTGAACGCTTCCCTTCACCTCACCTCAGACAAAACAAGTGTAAACCCTTTTTTTTTTTTTTTTTTACTTGGGGAAATGTCTTTACGCATCCCACCTAGCCGAGGAACTAGGATGGGTATGACGGGCTCCCGGAAACCCCCCGGACTACCGTCTAAAACCACCAAGGTATGCCCTCTCTGCCGTGTAGTAGGGGCGTCATGAGATCGCGAACAGTTCACCACGACGCCCCTCGGCAACAGCCGCAGCTGCCCTCACTACTGAGGCAAAGGTTTTCTCCCTCGCAGCCACAACTCGGCCCCGGCCTGACGGTCGCAGCCCCCGCGCCTAACATGGATCCTCTGATAGCAGAGGATTTGTCAGGGTTCCGGGTCCGTTATTTATTATAGAGGCAAACGGCAATGGCCTCTCCCTCAAGCCGCACCTGGGGAATCTTGCGATTCCCTGGGCGGAACCCCCTCCGTGTCGGGTTATTGGTAACACCAGCAAGCGATAACTTAGGGTTCACTAAATTATCACTTGCCGTTGTCTCCAGGGCGCACCGGCCAAGACACTACCCATTCCTGCGGATCAACCGAATCAAGAGGAATCGGTAGAGTCCAGACACTAGAGGAGGTTACCCGACATAGCGCCCCAAACAAGTGTAAACCCACCCAGACCTCTGATTACGCTTACCTAGTTACTACGAATCGCGGCTTCAATGTATACTAGGGGTAATACTACGGGTGAGATGATTTAAGATCAAGTAACGGAATAACTGTAGCTATAGCCTAATTAATATTAAATCGAGGTACAGTCAGCATCAAAAGTAGTTACGCAATCGAAGAAGTTCAATCATTCCCTTTTAATAAAGACTTTTGACGTCTTCGTTTGCGTAGCTACTTTTGATGCTGACTGTACAAGTGTGTACTTTTTTCTTATACCATGTTGGTGGCAAACAAGCGCATGGCCCGCCTGATGGTAAGCGGTGACCGTACCCTATGGACGCATATACAACTCCACGAGTGTCACATGCGCGTTGCCAACCCTTTAAAATAATATATATACTCCTTTCTTGAAGAACCCCATACTGTAATGCCATGATTCAGTATACAGAATCTGTTCTGTATACTGAATCATTGCACCATATACGTATACTGGTTACTTTATTCTTTCGGTATTACTGCTACAGCTCGCTAGTGTGTACCCGCCTCAAAATATCTCGTTCGAAATATTAATTGTCTATCTACGGTAAAAGTCCTGTTAACTCCGTCAGAATGGTGTACACTGAGGCAGTGCTGATGGAAGCTCTTCGTATCTCGAGCGTCGCGCCCGTGGGGATCCCCCATACGGCGCGTGAGGACGCGCGGCTCAAGAATTATATAATCCCTAAGGTACACTAAACCTACTAATCAATTCTACCTTGCATGCGATACCGAATAAATAAGACATAACGCTATTATGGTAACGCCCAAGTTACATTTTTGCCTTTCCTGTTCATAATAATTACGATATTACCCACACTTTTAGTACGCACCAAGCTTTACTTTAAAACCAAAGCTAAGGCTCCATTATATTTTCTTTCTACGGGCCTCGTAAAATTTCCTAGCCTCGGACTTACACTCTATGGAATACCACTTGTATAAGGGATTGTAATCCGAGGAATACGTTGACATGATTAAACTGTTCTCTGCCGCCACAACCGTTGTGTTTGGCAGGGCGTTCATCGATACACCATTTCAAGGTACTTTGGCACTTAAATGGCAGTAGACAAAACAATTTCACAGGAATTTCCTCCGCGGACGCTCCCTTATAATAGTAAATTGAATTTGTTTTAGGGTACACTTATCCTTCTGGCGCTACACGATCTTCACAACGGCACACGATGGACGGACCCGCACGAGTTCCGGCCTGAAAGATTTCTCACAAAAGAGGGAAATCTGGTACAAGACGAATGGCTTATGCCCTTTGGGACAGGTAAGTCCTAACTAGGACCAACATAAGATATATTTTTTTCCTTATTTTTTCTCGACTAATCATAAGCAGCTCCATCCTCTGGTGCCGGCTTATCGTTGAGTTTTGGGACACGTTGTATATATATATATATATATATATATATTTACAAATATTGCTCGTTTAATAGTATAGGATAATGAAATGGAAAATAGTACCTACAGAACGCTCCAGAGCTGCTATGTGAGGTTTAAACTTTTGATTCACTAACTAAAACCTCATTCGCGTCCACTCGATACAAAATAAAACTCTTTCTTAAGCATACATAATACACGTAAATAACTAAACATACAACTCGATTTCACATTCGTTTAATCCCAAAAGATAACGTAGCAATATAGTAACACTTTCGATAATCCTCACACAAAACAAATTAAAATAATTTACTTTAAAAACAAAGTTTGAACCGACTTCAATTCAGTAGGCCTACTTCGCCAAGGCACATAGTTACATGTAAATTTTCACATTTCCTTTCCAATTTACCACATGAACTGCTCTCCAAGCGCAAATGCGTTGATTATTACATTGATTATTACAGAAAAAACCCAAATCGCTGTATGTGGGCCGATAATGTTTGAATTACCATTGGCAGTTCATTGTTTGCTATTTCAACGGAATCATATCAGAATCTGTGACGTACTTTTATAGTTTGAAGTAAATCATTGAGAAGTTCCACAAGTCATCTACACGAGTTAGGTATAATAGAAAATTCCGAAATTACTACACGCGTGCCCATACAATTTGATGGTTGCCCTCAATTTCCCTGGGACCCGATCATCAGATCCTGACTTGGTGACACTGGGACCACCTAAGGAGTATACTCTTTCGATTAAAAAAGTAATTTTGGAGTCGGTCCACAATTGACGGAGAAATCCGTGAACATACCTCCTTTTTAGAAGTCGGTTAAAAAAATAAATTGGATTGAATGAATTAAATTTTTCAGGTAAACGCCGTTGTATCGGCGAAGGGCTGGCTCGATCCGAACTCTTCATGTTTCTCACCCATCTGCTCCAGAACTTCACTCTGGTGATACCTGAAGGAGACCGCATACCTTCGACGGAGCCCGTCAACGGGGTGACACTATCGGCCGAACCTTTCAGGCTTATATTTAGACCAAGGCGGTAGTCCAAAATGCCATTAAAGCCGGATCCATACTTATATGACGCGAGGCTTCTGATGCACTCTGACGCTTGACATAAAAAAACCGTCACGTCAGAGTGCATCAGATGTGTGTCATCTAACTGTGACTATTAATGGCCGTAATCATAAACGTTAAACAAACCTATTTTAGCTACAATGCCGTTAAAACGCGTTTGTTTTATCTTTCACTTTGACATTGGGTGTTCGTAAGAAAAGGACAAAAGTTTAAGTTAAATTTTTTTTTCGGGAAATGGCTTTCTCTAGTCATTATCATACCACAAAATGATTTTGAAATAATTTGGCCCGCTAAAAAAGCCTTATAATTTTTTCAAAAAAAAATTGTATGGAGCGTATGTGAAAAATCGGATTTTTTCTGAAAGTAAAACGAAAACCGTAATATCCTCGCGGATGGTTACAATACTAATTGTTTCTGATTTTTTGACGTAGATACTTAGTTTTTAAAGAATAGGTACGTGCCGTTTTTTTTTGTAAAATCTAAAGTTTATTTTAGGATTTTTTTTGTACTTTTTTTGTTTGATTTACGTTTTACTCATGTTTTTGACGATAGAAAATGAGTTTGAGTCTGTTCGGGCTAAAGACTAACGAGTAATGATCTTTTTTCGAAAAAAATTAAAAGCGCCGTTATTTAAACATCTTTTTCTCCTAAATTACCAAGAACACCGTTAAATCCTCCTAGACACTTATACAATGAATTATTTATGTTTTTTTGAATGATAATTATATTAAAAAAAGTAAAAAAAAATGTTTTTTTTTTTATTGAATTATTTCCAAAAAAACCGCAATTTTCTCAGGGTATCGGCGAACATGGACGATGCGCTGCAGAAACGCGGAAGTTTCAACAACACCCTAAAGGCATTATTGTATTGAATGCGCCTAGCCTAGCCCGTTGAGTATTATAATTCGTGTATTTACATCCGGAAATAATAAATTTGGTGAAGTGGAAGTGATGATGACGACCACAGAGGGCTTGTGGAACGTATCAATGATGTACATCAAACTAAGTATAAAAGTACGTCACCGATTCTGATATCATTCCAATGAAATAGCAAACAAAGAAGTGCCAAGGTGATTCTGAGATCCTTGAGGAATCGACGGAAATCCTCATATATTATCGGCCCACATACAGCGATTTGATTTTTTTCTGTAATAATCAACGTATTTGCTCTCGGAGATCAGTCCATGTGGTAAATTGGAAAATAAATATGGAAATGTTCATGTGGCTTGGCGGCGTACTGAATTGAAGTCGGTTAAAACTTTGTTTTTAAAGTGAATTATACGTTTCTATGCTATTTTGAAAATTATATGTATTCAGCCATTTAGCGAAATATCCTCCCTACACATCCGAATAGGTTTCAGAACTACAATATTTTTCCTAATTTTGATACATTGCGATCAAGATTGCCTCCACCAGATGACAATGAATTTTCAAAATGGCGCAGTAACATGATTAGCAGGAGTTTATAAATAAACTATATCTAATTTTAAAGAGAAAAGTCTATCCTTTACTTTTGTCATACATACCTTGGCAATAAATATTCATCTTTTTGAGAAAATTACATTTTTTTTTTTAAAAAAAACCTAGAAATCATAATAAAATTGACTTTTCGTGGCAGAATGCGCGACAATCATAAGAGATGTTGCTTTGGTATTAAGAAAAATTTGATAGTAAATTTATCAAGGATTATTTTAGTAGTAAGTACACATTTTTCGTGTATTGTTTACTGTTTTCTTTTTAATGATTAAAATCCACGTTTCGGGACACTTTTGGGGGTGAGAGGAGGTGAAGCTCCCCCTCGAGGATGCGTGAATATTATTTTTTTAATACTCTGTCCTACATGTCCACATCCCAATATGTTTCAGAAGTACAGTATTTTTGGCAAATTTTGAGCTTATAGTTGCTTCCACTATAATAAGAGAGGTTTTACCTAGGTACATAAACCTAATAATTGGTTAATCTTTGTACTTGTGAAAGTCTTTACGACGTGGATAACAGAGTTTTATTTTGCGTTGCCTGTGGGAAATATTTTTTCTAACCTATACGTAGGTACCAGACTACCATAAAAAGTCAAGTAAATAAAAGCCGACTCAAAAAAATTTGCGGGATATAAGTAAAATTCGCAATAACACCAAAAACAAATACAGCAGGTCCGCTATTCTGTAACTTGTTTTAACCTCACCTCACCGTTCACCCACAAATAAATCTTGACGCCGCGGTTCGTAGTAACTAAACGTAGGCAGAGGTCTAGTTTCATTAGGCTTGACGGGTGAGGTGAGGCGCATTAGCGTGTTCCGAATAACAACCCAGAGGCTTCAGGCGCGCAGGAATGAACTAAATAAATATCGTCCGGCTCGCGGGCGATGTCAGCAACGGAACGAAACTGTCCTTTACTAATATTTGAGATATGTAGTCTTTATTGTAGCTTTTTAAGCCTTGAATTGGACGGAAATAAATATAATCTTGCACATAATACTAATCAGTAATACATAGTTACAATACAATATTCTTTAATAAAGACTGCACGGCTAGCACAAGACCGCGCGCGAGCAGTCTCGTGCGCGAGCTAATGTACTTACCCGTCTCTTTCTAAGTGGTCTACTTAGAAAAAGACGGATAGCCTATCTCGTTTGTCTCGCACGCAGTCGTGTGCTTCGTGCTAAAAAATTACTGCAATACTCGAGGAAGCGCTACACAGGAGTGGTCACAATCGCCTGACAAATTTTCTCTATCAGCGAATTTCGAGCGCTGAAAATCAATGTAGAGCGCGCATGCGTGCAGTTTTCGCTTGACAGCCACTGGCCGGTCATATTTTGTTGATAATTTCCTTAATAACGCTATAAAACAATTGAAACCACAACCATCCAATACAAAACAAAAGAAAATCATGTTCAAAGTAATAACTTTGCACGTTACTTGAATGTAACAAAATCGATGGACAGTGGTCATTTCTAAAAATACATTCCATTTGTTACAACCATGTAAAGTGATAACGATAACATTTGAATCAATCAGGGTTTTGTGATCATTGTGATCAATACAAATTTGCAAAGAAAGTGCTTAATTAAAAAGAACAGTAACAAAACAACGATGAACGGGATTAATGAAACAATCAGATTGAATCCTAATTACCTCTAGTTACCGTAAAGTCGTAAAGGAATTTAATAGGCAGTGAACCTAGTTTTAGAAATGAGTATGTGTAAGTGAGGTAAGATGAATGAGACCCTGGGCCGAGGGTACGCGCGTATAGAGGCGATCCGCGCGGCGCGTGGGGAGCCCCTAGCGAGCATGGAGCCCGGCGCTCCGCCCCCGGACCGGTACAACTCGGTGTACTTCACTTTGTTCGTCGCTGGCGCGGCTTTCCTGTTGCCTTTTAATAGGTAAGTTGTTACGGTGTAATTTCGGCATCGACACATTAACTTTCAGACTCACAGCGCCATCTATTGCAGAACGGCGCAAGCGACGATTCCGACATCTGTTGACCAACGGAGGAACTGCGCCGGAGCGTTTATCATCTCGTTCAAGGCAACGATATAAGTCTTTTTTTTGTGTGTTGTCAAAGCGCTAGGAATAATCCTTAACTTTTAACAAGCTATTAGAAAATATGATCATATTTGATTTTTGATAAATAATTTGTCGTCATGCATCCAAGGCATAACTACAGGTCTATACCTCTATGGTATTTGAACAGAATATGGGGATTGTCTATGGTAGCTTCTTTTTTTTTTCGGCTGTCAAAAGCAATGAGAAGTTCTTCTTCGAAAATGCGTTGAGCCAGGGTGTTATCAGTCTCATACAACGCGTCTTGTATGGGCGATAAAAGCGTTGTTAAATTTCCCGTCCTATAGGACTAGATGGTGCCACTTTCGATAATTCTTAACAATTAGACTATTTGAACTTCAGTTAGGCTCATAGTTTACTATTATTAATTTATAATAATTTCAAAATTATTGTCCTTCTAAATAAATGTTTCAGTTGCTTGTTTAAAACTATCAGGTAAGCCTACTAAGGCAACACTAGATACTTTTTTACAATGGTACACTTTGACAGCGGCGCTATTACAAAAATCGTCAGTCGAAATTCGCAATATCTCCTTCTCGGTCGCACTTGATTCTAGTGACAGAGAAGGAGATGTTGCAAGTTTCGACCTTCGATTTTCGTAGTAGCTCCACAGAGCGGCTACTATGAAACGCTTCGATCGTTCGTTCGTCTGTCTCTATCTCTGTCACACTTGCATATTCAAGCGACAGAGAGAGAAATATTGTGAGTTTCGACTTTCTATTTTCATGATAGCGCCCCAGCTTGCCAACCTGTACTCCATTTCACGCTGAATCATTTAAAAGATGTTCGATGCCAAATTATTGAAACACAAAATAAAATTGTTACAATATATGTAACAATACGAAATAACCCCCAAATTAAAAATATGCTGTAAAAATGTTTGATTTCTTAATAATATTTTATTTTACTGCAATTTGAACGTTATACTTTTGCTCGACTGAATGGAATGGAACGTCACAAAGTAATTTTCATATATTTTTGACATTTTGAAATTTTGATTCAAATCTTTCTGATTTCCTGCAGTCTGTTTTTTTAAGATCTTATTATTAAGTTGCGGATTCAAAAAAGGCAGCGATGTCGTTTATACAATTTACAGCTACTTACACAATTTTTATATTATCATGCCCGATGTGGTTAGCAAACAGCACCGTAGCAATGGATGGACGTTTGCTGTTCGGCGAGTCATAGGCAAGCGTTTTGTCAACTCCTTAATGATTTGAGGATTCCTTGTGTAAACAATAAACAGGTAACCTAAATATCAACTAACTAGTTATGTACTAATGTTATTTCGAGGTAACCTTTAGGCTATACCACATAATAAATAATAGTACTACGTACACAAGGCTCTCTGTTACAAAATCCCATGTTTAGGTATGCCGAACGAGCCTAAACGTTGCCATCCCGTTTTATCGCATGCAACTCGCTGCGATAGCATGCGTGCCGTATCAGCGCTGTACCGGCCGGGGCCGGTAGTGCCAGCATGTAATTGTAGCGGCGCGACGAAATCACGGAGTGGCCACTGGCTGTATCTACGTGATAAAAAAATACAAAATCGGGTAGAAAATAACAATATAGGAGTTAGTGACACAAAAGGGTTGGGGTATACCAAAAGGGGCCCGGTTTTAGGACTTAAAAAATTCTTGTTTACAAAAAGATATTTCACATTTTTGCTACTTTTTTGATTAGAACTTTAAAAAATACATTAAAATAAGCCTATTTTATTGATTACAATTTTTTTGATTAACTTGCCCGTTTAAGAACTAGATCGGTTCAAAGTTTCAAAGTTGCGAGTTCGGCCATAGGATATCTAAGGCGAATTTACGATGAAATTTTTTAACCAGTATAACCTCTGTTTTTTTATTACTGAATAATATAGAACATGCTAAAATTAACATATTTAATTCATATAGTTTTTTCATTAACTTGAACGTTTACAAACTAGAGTGGTTCAAAGTTATGGTATTCTGCCATAGTTTTACCTATGAGTTATGATCCGAATCAGAGCACCCAACTATCCACGTGGTCTTGTCTGTCCTACCCCTAGAGTGAATACAAAAAGCCGGAGGCGCGGAGAGAGAGCAGCCCTCGCCCGCTGTGACAAAGCACGGGAGCCGTGCGAAGCGGTTCGGCGACCACCAAGGGCTTGTGCACAAATCACGCGAGGTTTTTTCGGCTACTTTTTGACCCCCCCCGAAAACTTCAACACCTAAAAGATGCTCATTTTAGCATGTTATATATCGTCGGGTGACAAGCAAAAGTCACTACCAAAACTGTCACTGCTCCTTAAAACCTCGTATCTCGGTACGTAGTAGATATCGAGATACGACCTTTGATTTAAGTAGGTATTTGTTAGTTAGTGAGTTTTGCTTGTCACCCGACGATATGATTCAGTTATAAAAAATAGAGGTTATACTGGTAAAATAAGTCCCTGGCTCCGTAGTAATCCTATGGCCGAACTCGCAACTTTGAACCGCTCTAGTTCTGAAACGGGCAAGTTAATCAAAAAATTGTAATCATTAAAAGATGCTTAATTTAATGTATCATTTAAAGTTTTAATCAAAAAAGTAGCAAAAATAAGAAAAAAAAATTGTTAACAAAAATTATCTAAGTCCAAAAAACGGGCCCCTTTTGCTATACTCTGACCCACAAAAGTACAAAACCGACAGCACTGGGGGGAAATTGCCACCCACTCCCAATTTAGAAAGATCTAAATCATACCCAAACGTTGCAATTTCTGAATTTGTCAATGAAAGCTGATAAGTGATAAAATATGCTAAGTACCTACAATTCATTCTAACATTGCTATTCAATATTTTAATACGTTTCAGAGAAAAAAATCAAGGTACGGTCAACCAATTTGATTCCTAAGCCACCGTAGAACCCTGTCACTTTAACTGCTACATAGCGACGCAATAATCCTAGTAACCCGTATTGACATAGCATTGACAACGGCAAGGTTCTATGATGGCCTAGGAATCAAATTGGTTGATTGTACAGTCGCCATCACATACATAGGTACACAATAGGTGTTCAAAAATATCGGCACATGCACCCTAATGCCTTGAAAATAGAGGTGTGTTCCGATGTTTGTGACGTGCTTGTTTGCTCCGATGTATGTGATGGCGACTGTACCTTGATTTTTGGCATTTAAACTCAATAGGTATTATTATTTATTGTATGGCAAATCATTGTATTAGAACCGTGAGATCTTCGAAAAGACGGTTGTAGCACTTTTAGCACCGCCCAGGGGTCACGTGTAGGTTAGCGTGTGGGTAATTCCTACGGACGTGGTGCAACTTCAACCCCCAACCCTATCTAGTATACCTATTGAGTTTAAATGCCAAACACAGCTTGCCGTTGGTTCATTTTGTTACACAGACCACTTGTTACATTGACATGTCTGTGTATCTGTGTGTCTGTCTGTGGCTTCGTAGCTCCTAAACGAATGGACCTATTTGAATGCGATTTTTTTATCCGAAAGCTAACGTGATGGAGATGGTTCTTAGCTACCGTTTCAACAAAATCAGTTCATCCGTATTTGAGATATTTATTTATCGTATGGCGGTTACACACTGGTACGTATATATGTATTCTTATCGATGTCGCTCATAGAGTTCCAGTGTGCGCTGCGAGGTTCAGCGTTCAGAGGGAACAGTGCAGCTGCCGAGTTTGTTGTTCTTATAGCACCAATTTTAGCATTTGAGATATTGAACTTTGAAATGAAAATATGGGGGGTGTTTTGACTTTTCTAAGTTGGTTTTTATTATTTTACTGCGTAAAAACATGTACACTAATTTTATATAGAAAACTCCCGTGAGAATCTGACATATCCATAGTATCCATACTAATATTATAAAATACGATATCTGTCTGTCTGACTGTCTGTCTGTCTGTCTGTATGTTTGTCTGTCTGTCTGTATGTATGTCTGTATGTCTGTCTGTATGTCTGTCCGTCTGCCCGTCTGCCCGTCTGTCCGTCTGTCCGTCTGCCCGTCTGTACGTCTGTCCGTCTCTCCATCTGTCCGTCTATCCGTCTGTCCTTCTGTCCGTCTGTTCGTATGCTCGTCTGTCCGTCCGTCCGTCCGTCTGTCCGTCCGTCCGTCCGTCCGTCCGTCCGTCCGTCCGTCCGTCCGTCAGTCAGTCAGTCAGTCAGTCAGTCAGTCAGTCAGTCCGTCCGTCCGTCCGTCCGTCCGTCCGTCTGTCTGTACGTCTGTCTGTCTGTCGATCTGTGTGTGACCTCTTCACGCTTAAACCACTGAACCCATTGAGATAAAATTTGGTATGGAGATAGTTTGAATCCGGGAAGGATATAGGATAGGTTTTATCCCGAAAATCATCCTTTAAGGGGATGAAATGGCGGGGAGGGAGGGAAAATTGTATGGAGCTACGATATAAATGAGTTCCACGCGGACGGATTCGCGGGCAGAAACTAGTAGGCTATATGTTATCCTACAGGGTTTGCCTGCCTATTTTGCTATACGCGGACGAAGCCGGGCAGGCAGCTAGTCAGTTACATGCATCGATTTAGAATACCCATTACAATTACATGATCGAAGATGCACATCGCACACATTCTGAAATATTTATACAATGTCTAAGGAGTCGGTCTCCTCAGTAACAACTTTATCAAAATCGCCGCGGCCGCGTTTGGAAAACTGTCAATTACATCCAAACCATGCATGTGGGGTATCATATCATATGAAAGCTGAATAAATTGTGTATATTTCATTCAGTTTTGTCAAATTTCTTTGGAGTATTAATACATATATTGAATAGCAATACAGCTTTCATAATATATATACCTAATATCACATTTGCATTCAGAAATTGCATAGTTTCTGTTTAATTTTCATTTTTCTAAAGCGGGAACGGGTGGCAATTTCCGCCAACTTACCTACTGTCGGTTTTGTACTTTTGTGCCACTAACTTTTATAATGTTTACCCGATTTTGGACTTTTTTTATGCTAAAGCGGTCGAATATACATCTAATTATTAAATCACAATGTTAGCAAGAGTTTATAGCATATTTGTATAGCTTTCAGCTGGCGCTGGTTTCTGGAAAATGGTAATTTCAATAATTTTTAGTTTTGTAGGGAAAAGCCGCTTTGCTTTTTTGGTGTTTTGAGCATAAATTTTACCATTTTGCTCTTATCTTAAAATATTAAATTGGAAGGCAAAGCTGAAATACTAGTTATTTTTTGTGCCGTACCGTACGTTCGTTTAATCTTTTCTAGTTAAGCCGCAAAGTCCTAACACTATGGAATCTTCTTTGAATGTTTTACACTTTTGCTACTCGTAATTCTGAAACTTGTGTGTACGTAGTGTATTTTTAACCGACTTCAAAAAAGGAGATAGATAAGGTAGGCACTAGTTTTAAGAAAGCGACTGCCATCTGACCTTCCAACCCACATAGGGAAAACTAGACCTTAATGGGATTAAACCGATTTCCTCACGATGGTTTCCTTCACCGAAAAGTTTACGTTACCTACTTAAATATTCCGTACATAAGTTCCGAAAATGTGATTGTTATTAGCCGGGATTCAAACCCACGACCACCGCTTGACCACCGCCTGAACTGATGAAGACAGAATGAAGGAATTAAATATGGACTTTATTGAGCGTTGTCAAGTTGAGTGCACGCTCCGCTCCCACGAGTTTCTTTGCTGCAGCTTGTGCCAAAATTCTTTCGTATGTCCGTTTGTCCAGCTGCTTTCGTATGTCCGTTTGTCCAGCTGCTTTCCTCTACAGGTCGTCTTTCCAAACCGACTCTCGTGAAATTTTGTCATCATCATCATCATATCAGCCGAAAGATGTTCACTGCTTGACATATATGTCTTCCCCAAAGCGTGCCTCAATGACCGGTCCTGCGCTACCCGCATCCAGCGGACTCTCGCGACCTTTACCAGGTCATCAGTTCACCTTGTGGGAAGACCCACGCTGCTCCTTCCGGTACGTGGTCGCCACTCGAGAACCTTTCCGCCCGAACGGCCAACGGTTCTACGAGCAAATGAAATTTTGTGAGCAGGGTAAATAAATACTTACATAGAACTTTGATGTCCGCGTGGCTTAAAGAACGCAGGCAAACCCACGTCCATACTACACACAGGTGAAAGATTTTTTGAAATCGGTCCATTCCATTGGTTCCAGAGATTACCCATCTATGTGATGTCCGGGGACTTGTGGCTTTGTATAAGTAGATTAGTATATTAAGTATGCATGCACGCGTAGACGAGATGTCCGCGCGGCTTTGCCCGCGTATTGCAAAGAATGCAGGCAAATTGCCTATAGCCATCCAGAAAGTCGTCCAGTCAAAGTCCAGCTTTTTAGGGTTCCGTACTCAAAGAGTAAAACGGGACCCTATTACTAAGACTCCGCTGTCCGTCTGTCTGTCTGTCTGTCCGTCTGTCACCAGGCTGTATCTCAATTACCGTGGTAGTTAATAGACAGTTGACATTTTCACAGATGATGTATTTCGGTTGCCGCTATAACAACAACGTACTCAAAGAGTAAAACGGGACCCTATTACTAAACTTCCCTGTCCGTCCGTCTGTCTGTCACCAGGCTGTATCTCAAGAACCGTGATAGCTAGAGAGTTGAAATTTTCACAGATTATGTATTTCTGTTGCCGCTATAACAACAAATACTAAAAACAAAATAAAATATTTTATTAAGGGGGACTCCCATACAACAAACGTGATTTTTTTGCCGTTTTTATAGATAATGGTACGGAACCCTTCGTGCGCGAGTCCAACTCGCACTTGGCCGGTTTTTTATAGATAATGGTACGGAACCCTTCGTGCGCGAGTCCAACTCGCACTGGGCCGGTTTTTTATAGATAATGGTACGGGACCCTTCGTGCTTGAGTCCAACTCGCACTGGGCCGGTTTTTTATAGATAATGGTACGGAACCCTTCGTGCGCGAGTCCAACTCGCACTGGGCCGGTTTTTTATAGATAATGGTACGGAACCCTTCGTGCGCGAGTCCAACTCGCACTGGGCCGGTTTTTTATAGATAATGGTACGGAACCCTTCGTGCGCGAGTCCAACTCGCACTGGGCCGGTTTTTTATAGATAATGGTACGGGACCCTTCGTGCGCGAGTCCAACTCGCACTGGGCCGGTTTTTTATAGATAATGGTACGGGACCCTTCGTGCGCGAGTCCAACTCGCACTGGGCCGGTTTTTTATAGATAATGGTACGGGACCCTTCGTGCGCGAGTCCAACTCGCACTGGGCCGGTTTTTTATAGATAATGGTACGGGACCCTTCGTGCGCGAGTCCAACTCGCACTGGGCCGGTTTTTTATAGATAATGGTACGGGACCCTTCGTGCGCGAGTCCAACTCGCACTGGGCCGGTTTTTTATAGATAATGGTACGGGACCCTTCGTGCGCGAGTCCAACTCGCACTGGGCCGGTTTTTTATAGATAATGGTACGGGACCCTTCGTGCGCGAGTCCAACTCGCACTGGGCCGGTTTTATATAGATAATGGTACGGAACCCTTCGTGCGCGAGTCCAACTCGCACTGGGCCGGTTTTTTATAGATAATGGTACGGGACCCTTCGTGCGCGAGTCCAACTCGCACTGGGCCGGTTTTTTATAGATAATGGTACGGAACCCTTCGTGCGCGAGTCCAACTCGCACTGGGCCGGTTTTATATAGATAATGGTACGGAACCCTTCGTGCGCGAGTCCAACTCGCACTGGGCCGGTTTTTTTTACTCATCCCCCAGGGGATTAAAAAGGATTTGAAAGCGTGTATGGCGAGAAAGTCTTTTCCGAAGAGTCTTGAAATTATCTTGGAAACCAAGACAATTAATATCAGCGTTTTTAAAAATTCCACCCCTCATACTCTTACCGTTTTGCCCGATAGTGCTCAAACGAGCCCAGGGTCTACTTTGGCACCTTATACCAAGATTTGGCGTAGGAACTAGTTTTTACGAAAGCGACTGCCATCAGTTCTATCCGACCTTCCAAACCAGAGAGAAAACTCTAGTTTCGTCCCATTGGGATAAGACCGGTTTCTTCACGATGTTTTCCTTCATCGAAAAGTGTTAGGTAAATATCAAATGATATTTCGTATTATGGTTCAAATATATTTTACCGAGCTCTCCATTCTCATTCAAACACGAGCACTCACTTATGCAATAAAACCGTTACAAACACTGCATGAAATTTAAAACTAAGTGTCATTGTTATATTACAGATCTTGATGGCATTACATTGCACTGCTTTCCAAATCCTGAAAATCATGCAGACAGATTTCGAATTTGGCTCTATGCAATAGGAGGAGATAAGTATTTACTGTATAGACAACCAATTTATTCACAAGTCAAGAAGAGTGTGTCTACTTTACGTCTCCCAGGTAATTAAATTGTTGTTATGTATATATATATATTGTATGTATAAAATCAATCCCATTATAAAACATTCGGAATCACCTGAATGGCTTCGAGAAAAGGATGGTACCTACGGCCGTGCCTCTTCGTTTGGCCGACTTGGCGGGGGTACTACCGTGCCCGCAGATTTCATGCAACTCGTTCGTATAGTGTTCTCTTTGCTATCTTAGGTAAGATCGGATATGGAAATAAATATTGGGAACCACTCCGGCAATGTAACCAATAATGCCAGTTCAAGACTGGCTTATTGGTTCGATTTTTACAAGCTTTTATTTAACTTGACATGTTCGTTTGTGTGTTTGTGTGGGACAAATCTTGGAACTGAATTTTGAACCAGTTAACCTCAACCCATTGAGCTGAAATTTTTGGTATAATAGTATGATACATTTTAATCTCCAGAGGGCCCATTTGATCTGGCCCCCCTCACCTCTGTGCTTGCCTTAATCGGTCGGCCAGAGTGGAGTCGCAAGAGCGGAACCTTATGCTCCAAGTAAAATGTCATAACGCCGGCGGCCCTTGAACGGAACACCGAGATCTGGCGCACCGCAGACTCACCTCTCGACAACCTCACAGCCGCTCAGACGTGTTGCTCCATTGTCGCACTGTGCTTGCGAATATTTTATGGGGCCCACTCAGCGAGCCAGCGAGTCACCGCCATTTTACAATTTTGAGGCTGGTTGTCACGGCAGGTGTCCGCTAGTTTCCTCCCATAACCCATTTTCCAGACCACACACCATTCAACCCACTAACCCATGACCTTAGTTTCCATCGCAACACAGTGTTAGGTACACTCTCAGAGCATAGAATACTAAAGAGAGGACAAGCCGCCGGCGGCCGTGTCGCAGCTGTATGCTCAATGGGCATACACTGCCATACTGTGCACGCGTGCTGATCGCAGAGAATATTACGTTTTTTCCCAAAATGCCTGATATGATGCGCGTTTATTGTCAAATAAGCGTGTAGGTATACAAGTGTGTGTGTGTTTTAGATGTGTGCGTGCTTTGTCTTGTTAATTACTTGGGCGTTGTGTGGGTTAATGTACTTGCGACAGGCTCACTCTATACAAATCGGCCGCCATGTCCGATCTCCTTATATTCATACATCTGTGGGTACACTGCAATAGTCTTTGCACCGGGCGGGGACCATCACCAGTTGTATTATGTTGTGCGCTCGGATATGGTATCCGCCATTGGAATCCCTCGCTTTAGATTATTTTTGTTTAAAGGGCCTCTGCGCTGTTGGTTTCGGCTTTATACGCATGCCTTCCAAAAGTCCGGGACCCCACGGTCCCGAGATATGGTAAAAACATATAGATATAATAAATTATTAATAGGTATTTTTCAGATCCTCACTGCGGAGCCTATGGCAGAAATTACCAAGTGTTCTTCTTGATACTGAAACGACAGTCCTTAAATCCAATTTGCCTTCCACATCAAGAAGTAAGTACATACCTACGTGTTTCATTTTCCTTAATTGATTTAAAAATGTAACATCTATAAATATTATCAAAGTCCTAGCATTTTCCCAATTCTAACCTAATAGAGACTGGGGTTTGCTTTGGCACTTCTTCCAAGATTTGGCGTAGGCACTAGTTTTACGAAAGCGACCGGATTCCACACAGTGTTTTCCTTCACTTTTTTCACTCACTATTACGTTTTTAGGGTTCCGTAGTCAACTAGAAAGTTTCACCATGTCCGTCTGCCCGTCCATCCGTCTGCGGTACTACTAGTTTATTAAAACCTAGTGTTTCAAGCTGTGGTTCGAATCCATGACCTCCAATTCGAAAGTATGCCACAAACACTTTGAGCCTTACCTACCGCTCGGCTACAGTGGCGAACATTAAGTTTATAATGCGTGTCGCTACACTCGCTACATAATATGTATTTACAACAAGAACATTTATCAGCCGAAAGACGTCCACTGCTGGACATAGGCCTCCCCCAAAGATTGAGGGGTATATGCCATAATCGCCACGCCTGGCGTGCGGGTTGGCGATCGCAGTATTTCCACCGAACTCCAGGGATGCTGCTGCCCATCCCCCGGTGGTCTTGGCCGTAGTTTAAGGACATACCCGGGTCAAGGACATACCTGTATATGTTTATTCACTGTAAATGTTTACTAAGCAGAAACGTCTCGTGCGGCAGAACCCAATGGCAGTCCTTTCCAGTTTGAAATGTAAAACTGAATTCATGGATCCTGAAGTCAACAAGCCTACCATCTACTGGTAAGTGTTACATTTCTTTACATCCGCTCTGTACCAAGTATATATCTTTATTTCGATAGATTTGATCAAATTCCCGCGAGTTTGAATTTGACGTTACATATATCTGTAGATAAGTATACACCTGTATACAATACAATAATTTTTTGATAACACCATAGTTACAAGTCAAATGTTTAAGGTAGACAGTAATAACAATAATAAGTACCTACTTGAGTACAGTCGCCACACATCCGCGTATGTAGAATGTAAAAAAATAGACGTTATACTACCAATTATAAGGAATCTATCCCACACATCCAGAGATTCTACTTCGATCTAGAAATGGAAATAAAAAATAAAAACCAAAAAGGAGATATTTTTTGCGACGAGTCTGTTCAAATTTAAGAGCAAGTGAAATCGGATAAATATGCGCATTCAATTGCCACATAAAACAATGCCACGTTAAACGATGAACTGGCCATAGTTTTTTTATAGGAATTAATTTTCGTTTTCCATTCGTGACAAAGTCACACAAACTTAAAAAAAACTGTCAGAATAAATATTGAAAATCGGCCTACGAGACATCTCGTCTCGCATTTGTAACGATACAAGCACTATATTTGTCTAATAAAAAGAGGATGTCACACTTTTGGGTCAAAAAACAGACTGTGCATAGGTACAGGTGTTCAAAAATATCGGCACATGCACCCTAATGCCTTGAAAATAGAGGTACTTATGTTCCGATGTTTGTAAGCTGCTGGTTTGCTCCGATGTATGTGATGGCGACTGTACCTAGGTCAAACGTTATGTATATGTATAATTCAACGAGCTAGCAAAGCGAGAGCGAGCTAAGCAAACGAAGTTCCCTGGTTCACGTTGGGCAAAAACTGTTTCGTATGTCCGGCGTCTGTCCGGCTGTTCTCCTTCCCCTACAGCTCGCATTTCTCTACCGATTCTTGTGAAATGTTGTGACCAGGTTCAATAATTGAACGAGCGAGCGAAGCAAACGAAGTTCTCCGTTTCGGTTTGTGGGCGAAAATGCGTTTGTATATCCGGTCGTCAAGCTGTTCTTCTCTACAGGTCGCATTATTGAAATCATTAATTTTATTCTGCAAGTAGGCCGCAATGGCACTTTTACAAGTCACAATTCTACCGATTCTATTCATTCTTCAACCGATTCCCGTGAAATTTTTATAGCAGGTTCGATGATTATAGGTATAGATTTTTTTTAAAGATAAAAAAGTCTTTATTGTAAACAAAACATTAAGTTTATAGAATTTGGTGCATGACATTTGAATTTTCAGTTTACCAGGGGTCCCCCGCACTAGGCTCGGCCTGTATCGCGGGAGACCATGTGTATACATTTTTAGGGTTCCGTACTCAAAGAGTAAAACGGGACCCTATTACTAAGACTCCGCTGTCCGCCCGTCCGTCTGTCTGTCACCAGGCTTTATCTCACTGATACCGTGATAGATCCAGTTGAAATTTGTACAGATGATGTATTTCTGTTGCCGCTATAACAACAAATACTAAAAACAAAATAAAATAAATATTTTTATTGATAATGGTACGGAACCCTTCGTGCGCGAGTCCGACTCGCACTTGGCCGGTTTTTTATGTCATGCACTAGCTTCTGCCCGCGACTCCGTCCGCGTGGATCGTTGTCGATGTAATTATATTCGATGAAAATTACCTATGTCGGCAAAACAAGGGGACACCACCCGATATAGCCCTCTGAATCGCTAAACTTAAATAAGAAAAGAATAAGCATAATTTATTAGACAATCAAGCACATGATTACAAATTATACAGAAATTATCCGTTGGGCTCCAAACTAGGCTGAGTCTGTATCTTGGGACTTGGGACCCACTGAGTCGGTTAACAAATCACTTTAGACACGACACGTCACAAGGAGCACGACATGAACGTGACAAAGTGAAAGGTTAAGTTATTACAAACGTATATACCTTAGGTGCAGGGACGTAAAAAATTCTCCGAATTTATACGACAGTGTAGCAAACCATTTCTTTAGAGTGGACTTAACTTTGCGTATGGTGCATTTTTTTATGTCACAGCCTTTACAGGCACTAGCGTTATAGACAAAGGGGTGAATGAAGAATGCGGAGCGTTTGGCTCCGAGTTGACTGAGGGAGTGGGGACTGGGGACTCTATACAGGATGTACTAATCAAGCGGGGCAGTGAGGGCAAGTCCGAAACTATAAGAGATATGGAAATTTGCTCTTATTTAGGAGTCACGAGTCCGATTTTAGAAAAAATAAAAACTGCATTCAAAGATTTTGAAAAGAGCCTCATTCATGGCCGGGAATCGAACCCGGTCAAATGTGTCAAAAAATCAGAGTTAGTTTTTTTGCCTAAATAAATAGTGCTGGTTATGAGGAGCAATTGTTGCTAAGGAACCCTGTACCTACGATCACAGGAAAATGCCGAATGTCATAGTTTAATGTACGGAAATGGACCTCCTCATTAGCACAGAATAAGTAATAGTACAGGTACAGAAGGGACACTCCTTTGATCTTCACAAAAGCCGCTTCTTTCTTAGCAAAAACACTATGATTTATGGCCCTCTGACGTCGTCGACTCCAGCGCAAGCCAAAGGGAACGTTAAGTCTGTGTACGAACGGTGAAAATGAATTGGCTCACTCGCCGCGTCGCCGATAGTGAGGGCTGTCAACGACTAGGTACATAATTGTACTTTTAAAACAAAGTTTTAACCGACTTCAAATCAGTAGCCAAATTGCTTCAAGTTTGCCTATAAAATTTGAAGAGTACTCTCGATTTCTCCAGGATCCCATCATCAGAACTGGATTTTGGTGACAACGGGACCAATCTGGAAGTATATGCTTTCGAACACAGAATTTTTTTTTCATATCGTTTTAATAAATTACCGGGATATCGCGTAACATACACACATAAAAAAAACAGACGAATTGAGAACCTCCTTCTTTTTTGAAGTCGGGTGAAAAATAAAATAATAATGTTTTGCCCATCTACCTCTATGACTAATAATGACTTATAACCTTTACCATACGAAGTTGTTGTTTTAGTAAGTAGGTATATTTTACTATACTAGAATTTAAATTCACACTGATATACATCAGCAAACAATCAATTGCAGATTTTTTTTTCTAAATTCGGTCTCGTGACTCCTAAGAGCAAATTTCCGTATCTCTTACAGTTTCGGATTTGTCCTCACTGCCCCGCTTGAATAATACACCCTGTATATGCGTCTACTCATGATGTAGTCTATATATAAGCGGCGACTTTACAGTACTTCTGTGGACTCGAACGACAGTATTCGTGATAAACAACTGCCTAACTCTAAGAAGACCTGTTTTGTGATAAAGAGTGTCAGTGGGAAAGTGAAAAGGTTTTCTCGTAATTACTCATTACCTTGATAACTGCACGTTGCGAGCGTTCAAGGGCAAGAAGTGCTGTCTTACTAGCGCTGCCCCAGACTGCAATACAATATAATTTAATAATTGATTGGCACAGCGCGTGATAGACTACGCGTAGTACCTCCGGACACATTGCACGTACAACCGATGGCCGTTGGGGCAGAAGGGTTCTCGAGAGGAGACCACGTACCCGTAGGCCCCGCACAAAGTGGACTGATGACCTGGTAAAAGTCGCGGGAGTCCGCTGGATGCGGGTGGCGCAGGACCGGTCATTGTGGCACGCTTTGGGGGAGGCCTATGTCCAGCAGTGGACGTCTTTCGGCTGATATGATTATGATGATGATAAGGTGTCGTTGGATTCCTCTTAATCGTAGGAGTGACATATGTTATAGCGCTATAGGTAGTATCGTCGGGTGACAAGCAAAACTCACTAACTAACAAATACCTACTTAAATTAAAATTCGTATCTCGATATCGAATACGTACCGAGATACGAGGTTTTGAAGAGCAGTGACAGTTTTGGACTTACGAGTAGCAAGCTGTGGCGGAGTAGGAGTCCGAAAAACAACACTAAACACTAATAAACACACACAATATATTTATAAGTCCATAACAAAAACATTATCACGTATTTGTATCTGACACTATTTTTCACACATGACAGCAGTCTATGTAAACAACTCAAAGTCTTCGTTGCTACGCACCGAACAGTATTGTTCTTAATATCTCCTCTCAACAAAGACCTATGAGTTGACTTATTTTTCTCAACCTTGGTCTCGCAAGTGGTTTCGTAAAGGCATCTGCCAGTTGCTCTTCACTGGACACCTTAGCAATAGCAAGTTCTCCACTCGTGACCAATTCTCTTATAAAGAAGTTTCTAACACGAATGTGCTTGGTCCGACGATGAAATTCCGGATTTTCAGCTAACCTTATGGCAGCTTCATTGTCCACTCTTAGGCAGGGGACGTCCTTGAGCACAGTCAGATCACTAAGAAGACGTGAGAGCCAGATTGTTTCTCTTGCGGCTTCGCTTGCAGCCACTATTTCCGCTTCAGTAGTTGAAATGGCTACACTTGTCTGTCTTTGGCTAAGCCAAGAGATCGCTCCTCCCGCATACATACAAAGCACTCCACTTGTGGATCTTCCAGTAGTAGTGTCTCCTGCATGGTCAGCATCACTATAGCATTCCAAAATGCTGTCCTTGTAATGTCTCTGGTACAGAATGCCCAAGTCTGGCGTATATTGCAGATACCGCAGAATCCGCTTCAACTTAATGCAGTCTTCTTCACTGGGATTTTCAAGGCTTCGTGATACTACGCTCACAGCATATGCGATATCAGGTCTGGTGCATACCATCAAATATGCCAAAGCACCAACAATAGGTCTATAGTTAGTTTGCATGTAACTCCTATCTATTTTGTCATGCAACATACCATCTTTGGCTATAGGTGTAGAGACTGGCTTACATGTATCCATTCCAAATCTCCTCAATATTTTCTGCACGTATGAAGCTTGAAATATTTTTGTGCCTTCTTCTCTGCTTTCGATTTCAATTCCTAAGAAATAAGAAGCAGGTTTTGTCGTTATCTTGAACCGACTGGTAAGCTCTCCAATAAACTCATTCACTAATTCTTGGTTCGAGCCAGCGACCAAGCCATCATCCACATATAGAGCCACTATTAATTTTTCACAGCCCTTATTACGGGTTAAAAGGCATGGATCCGCTTCACTTATCTTGAAGCCAATTTCTTTGAAGAAATCCAAGATACATCGGTTCCAACAGCGTGGAGCTTGTTTCAAACCGTATAGGCTTTTCCGTAAAAGGCAAACTCGACCAGAGCCATCGTCATAGCCTTCTGGCTGCTTCATGTAAATTTCATCATCCAGGGAGCCGTACAAGAAGGCAGTCGCAACATCAAATTGAAGCATTGCCATACCCTCACTTGCGGCTACGCTTATGACAGAGCGAACCGTCGTCATCCTTGTTACAGGACTAAAGGTTTGCTCGTAATCTATGCCCCTTTTTTGATGGAATCCCTTAACGACAAGTCTCGCCTTGTACTTTTCCACAGAGCCATCTGGATTTAGCTTAATGCGGAAAACCCACTTACACGGTATGGCCTTTCTTCCCTTCGGTAAGTTTTTGAGTTCCCAAGTTCGGTTTTCTTTTAGGGATTTTATTTCCATATCCATGGCGCCTTGCCAACGCTCCTTCTCTGGATTTAACATCACGTCCTTAAGAGAAGTCGGCTCGTGATATTCAGGGCACCCCATCTCAGCGTTCATTATATAATCTTTGAATTTCACAGGAGGACGAAGAGATGAACGACTCCTGAGTACCATTCTTTCCGGGACCGGAATACCATAATGTATCTCTTCGTTCTCATTCTCCTCATGTATCTCTTCGACTGGAATACCATAAAGTATCTCTTCGTTCTCATTCTCCTCTAATTCAATAGATTGTGGTTGAACTCTCTCCGGTAACTCTGGTAATGCATCTCTGAATTCATCACTGCTAAGAATAGGTACATCAGAATCTTCAACGCATTGGTCTCCTTCAAGTACAAGTTCGCTTCTCTCTATAACTGGTGCCTCAGAAGCATGAACTCCTTGGTCTCCTCTAAAACCAATCTCGCTGCGCTGCAAGTTCGTATTGTCCTCATCGCTGTCGCTGCGATTTATGTCGAAAGAGATAGGTGTCTCCTCATTTTCTTTCCTAGAGTGTAGAGGAACTTCGATCTCAGCCACTTCTTCTCGTTCTGCCGAATCTTCAATGTCTATTCTTGACTGGATTGGTCTTTCAGCGAATGTGACATCTCGTGATCTTACTAAGGAGTTCGTTTCTCTATTCCAGAGCCTATACCCGTCGTCATTGTCGTAGCCTATCAGAATGCACTTCTTCGCCTTCTTTTGCATCTTCTTCCTTTTCTGTTTAGGAACGTGTGCGTAACAAGTTGACCCGATAATCCTTAAATGCTTGATTTGAGGTTTTTTGCCGAGCCAGAGCTCATAAGGTGACTTATATGCTTCCTTAGTCGGGCCTGTCCTGTTCAAGATATAAACAGCAGTGTTCACCAGCTCAGCCCATAGCACCTGAGGGATTTCGTCGTGCGCGTGCATCATGGCTCGAGCAGACTCCACGATAGTCCGATTTTCTCTCTCTGAGCAACCATTCTGTTCAGGAGTATATGGCATAATCAGCCTTTGCTTCACTCCATTTGCTTTCAGCAAATCTTTTACTCTTTTGTCAACGTATTCACCACCATTGTCACTGAGCAGCTCCTTGATCGTATGTCCAGCATTCCTAGCTTCAGACAACATCTCCTTGAGCTTTTCATAAACATCAGATTTGTTCTTCAAGAAGTATACGTAACGATATCGTGTGTACTCGTCCTTGAATAATACAAAATATCTGTATCCAGCGTTACTTCTGTTAAACGGACCACATACATCGGAGTGCATCCGTTCTCCTGGCATCGTAGCTTTTTCGCGAGTGCCAAATGGTTGTCTATGCGCTTTGCCAAAAATGCAACCTTCGCATACCTCTCCACTCTTCGTCGTCTTGACTCCTAATTCATTCTCAATAAGCGTCTTGACGTGGTTCTTGTTTTGATGCCCCATACGCTCGTGGTATAACTGTAACATGTCTCTATCTTCAACAAGGTTAATACATACAGCTGGTTTTACGGGTTCACAATCCAGCTTGTACAAACCACCGTACCTCTGCCTTTTGCCTGTAAGGACCACATTTCCGTTGACCGTCATAGAGCATCGAGTTACCTTTGACTCAAACAAGCAGTTTGGATTTCTATCTTGCGTGCTCAGCACCGAAAAAAGATTTTTACTGATTTTTGGAACATACCACACGTCTTTCAAGTACAGGTTCTCCGTCTGCTGGTTAACTATAGCCCTGACGTGAACCGTGCCCTTCCCGATTGCTCCAACGACGTTTCCATCAGCCGTTGTTACCGTGTGAGTTTCTCCAAAATGCTCAAAGTCTTGGTACAGGTCACCGCGCATAGTGACATGGTGTGTGGCTCCATTATCAATATACCAACCATCTTTGTCACTAGAATCCATGGTGTTCACCATTTGAAGCATCATGTTGGTGCCATGAGACTGCTTCTTCTGATTGTCCTTCTTTGGGCAATCCCTCTTCAGATGACCAATTTCCTTGCAGACGAAGCATCTTAGTTTATTCTTCGTCTTCTGGTCATTTCCTTTGGCATACTTTGCGCTGGTTCTAACAGCCAATGCAGTACCGCTTGACCCTTCGCCAGCATCCTTTGAAAGAAGTGCCTTTTCATGTGCACATAGCTGTCCCGTAATATTGTCTACCGTTCTGTCTTTCTTTTCCATTAGCAGCCAGCTTGACTTAAACGAAAAAAAGTTTTCTGGGAGCGTGTCTAAGATCTTGCAGATTAAAAGGATTTCAGGTAGCTCAGCCTGCTGTTCCCTAAGTAGTTCCTCCTTTAAGTTATGCCACAGATTTTTCAGTTTTGAAACATGAGTAGGCATGTCATCTGCTGGATCTCGTTTAAGTTTGAAGAATTCCAAACACAGGTCATAGAGCCGGTTCTCGTTAGGACCCTCGTAGAGCCTGTGGAGTTCTTGCCAAACTTCCTTTGCGGTGGACAATCTTATTACTTTGCCTAGTGTCTCATCTGTTATGTTGTTCGTTATCAAGAGCAGAGCTGTGCTCTCTAACCTTATAAATTCTTGTAGGGTCGTGTTGTATGCTGCCAGAGCAGCGGCAGTTGCAGCAGCATTCGCGTCATCACCATTGCCGATACCTGCCAAGGGTCTAGTAGGCCTTTGTGTTACACCTTCGACAATGTCCATGAGTCCATGCCCGCGAAGCAGGGCCTGCATACGATACCTCCAAGACACCCAATTGTGCTCATCAAGTTTAGTAATTGCTATTTTCGTCAACTCCATTTTATCGTTTTATTTTATCTTCCGGGTACTGGGCACATAACCACTTACGAGTAGCAAGCTGTGGCGGAGTAGGAGTCCGAAAAACAACACTAAACACTAATAAACACACACAATATATTTATAAGTCCATAACAAAAACATTATCACGTATTTGTATCTGACACTATTTTTCACACATGACAGCAGTCTATGTAAACAACTCAAAGTCTTCGTTGCTACGCACCGAACAGTATTGTTCTTAATATTTGGTAGTGACTTTTGCTTGTCACCCGACGATATTTGTAAAAATGCAGTTGGATTTTTTGAAAGATATTTCGATGTTATTGTCGATTCGGATTTTATAGAAATTAAAAACATAAATGTTTGTAAAAAAGGCAGGTATCTGAATTATTAAGTTTTGGTACTACTTACCAGTGGCGGCGCGTGATAATTTTCGATGGGCAACCCGGAAGAAAAAAGTTATGAAAGTGTTAAAGGCCTCCACACACCGGACGCGTGCGCGGGCCCGCCGGGGGCCGCGGCGGGCCCGCGCACGCGACCGGTGTGTGGAGGTCTTTAGAGTAGGCTTGTCTAAAAATAAATTATAGGCAAGCCGGTGGGAATTGGCTTGTATGGGCGCTCCGCCACTGCTACTTACTTAACGCAAAACATTATGTTATTTATTTTGCTGCAAAGTAACTTTTCGCAAGTTTTATTAAATAATTTCACCAAATTATAATATTTATGTGTATTCAGTTAAGCATTTTTATAACTACGTTACGCTAACTGCTGGTGATGTCCGTAAATCGACTTTTGTGATACGGGTGCTTACTGTTGTTAAGTACTTACTTAGGTGAGGTTTCATTGTTATTACTCTTTGATGAATTGATGATGCGCTCGCGATGTTCTGCTAGGAAGCAACTCAGAATTATATCTGGGGTGTTCACTGGTCACTTCGGGGTCAAGGATCTCTTGGCCAAGATGGGACTATCTGATAGTTTAGACTGTAGAATGTGTGGCGAGGAGGATGAGACTATGGAACACTTATTGTGTGAATGTCATGCCCTTGCCAGACAAAGAATGAACTACTTTGGTAACGGTTACCCGCAACCAAAGGAATTCAAGGTGCTCCCGGCGAACTGCATCATCCGCTTTGTGGAAATGATGGAGCAAGCCTGGGAGCAGGTATAAAGGAGAGGGCAAATGCACAAAAGATCCCACTGGGTCGAAGTGCATCCGAAAGGGCCCTCACCTAGATAAGATAAGATAAGATAAGATAAGTTCTAAGTTTGCATAGCATGGTGACCAGCTCTATAATTCTAAAGCTACTAGAAAAGAAAACCATAACATTATTGCCGTGGCCGGGAAGGAGGCAATTGCAGGCTGAGTATTTTGTTTAAACGGACGAGCTTGCGAGCCCGTTTAATTATAATACGAAGCCTGCAATTGCCATTCCGGCTGAGGCTAATATAGTGCTTTTCTCAAAAATGGGGGAATAAAAAAGACTAAATTGAAATCAAGCGTTATTATTAAATACAAATTGAGGATACTGCAAATTACATAAAATGAAACGTCATATTTTTTTTTAAACATAATCGCAAGTGTATTTTTTCACCGAAAAACGCAATCTTTTTATGACACATACAAAAATGTCGCATTTGCAACAGAAAAATACGACTTGATTTGGCTGAATACGACCTGTGCTGTCTTTTATATGCCAGTTTCTACTTTTTAAAAAGTTTGGTACTCGACAAATAAAGGAATTGTATATGTAAATATGAATATGTAACATTCCAGGCGGCCTGCAATGTTTTTTATTTTTTAATTTTGATCTGGCCTTAAACTATACACTTTACCTTCCAATATGTAGCGAGTTATGTTCACTTTGCGGGCCATTTTTGAGAAATGTACTATTACTGACTGGCTTAGGCATTCATCTATCCAATTAGTCGATCCTTGCTCATAAATGCTTGCGAATGGGCAGTGCCTACCTATTAAGCCCCCACGCTGATAAGATACGGATAGGATGGGGACGGTGCGGATAGGTTGGAATTATTGATAATGTAAGAATCTTCTACTTTGGACGGTAGAGTTGCTTTTTAAATGGACTAACTTTGATGCAGTTCAGCCAACTCAAATAATCTCAAGTATACATCTTGGAAATTTTACACATTTCTGAGCATGAAATATTCTTACTCATTCCTTGTATTGCTTCAGGATTTCGAGCTGAACGTCTTGCCTTCAACGTCAATAGAGCCATATGAACCGGCAGTACCCGCTCAGGACGCTGCTACTGTTAATATAACTAAAAAAGCGCCTACTGCTGGTAAGCATGCAATTTTATTTTTATATACGGTGGGTTCTTTGCATTGCTACTTTGGTCAATTCCAACTAACAACTACCCCATTTATGAATTTCAGAAATCATTTTCAAGAATGGCAACCACTTAAAAATAGTACTACAGAAAGTGACCCGAAAAAAACCCGTCTCAAAAAGATACGTTAAAAAAAATTACATGCCTGTCAGCAATTTTCATGGTAATGCAGTTCCGAGAAGCACCAAAAAAGAAAATGGCCAGACGAGACGGTTCACTGAACAAGAAAAAAAATGGCTCCGACCATTTACAAAAATGGACCCAAATGCTACAGATTTCTAAAAAGTTGTTCGATGGTGTTGGTGACACTCTTAATAAGAGCCGGATTAAACAAAAAGTGGTTTCAAGTATTGCCAAAAAATTTTAGAAAATGACAACAGACGATAAATAAAATTGTGCACGTTATTATTCGACGAAATTAGCATTACCCCTCACTTTGATTACAGTCACCGTAAGGATAGAATATCGGGATTCGTGTCAGACGGAAAAACAACGGAACGAAAAATATGTGATCATGCCTTAGTCTTCATCATCAGAGGAGTGTTGCGAAATCATAAACAGCCGGTGGCTTACACATTTTGTTCTCTAAGCATAAAAAAGGAGACAATCGCTGTGTTAATTCAAGATATTGGTAAGGGATATTGTACTTAACAGTATCATCCCGTCTTGAGCCGTGCTGGCCGCTAAAACTGTAAGCACGGCTATCACAAGACGGCCGCGACATACTCTCGAGCTCTCTCGCACTATCCGTCTCTTTCTTATTAGACCACTTAGAAAGAGACGGATAGTGAGAGAGCTCGAGAGTATGGCGCGACCGTCTCATGATAGCCGTGCAGTAATGACTTTTAACTTTTTAAATTTGCTCTAGACAGTAACTTCACGTCCTATTTTTGCATATTGGAGAAAAGTACTATGTTGAATATTTACGAGATACACTTTTTAAAAAGCATTGCATTAAATCGTTATGGATGGAGGAATATTAGTCCATCCCCAGTCGGTTTTGAGACAGCATTTGCTTCACTATTATTTAATAATTGAACGGGCAGGCATTCTCCAGGGTCCGATTGTGAGGACGATGATTGCTCTAGTCTATTTAAATGAATGAGGGATTTATTTAAAACTAGTGAAAACATTCAAAGCGGTGAGCAGGAGATTGATTTTTCCTACATTGAAGATACCTAACATTATTGTACCTAATAGATTTTGATAAAAAAACGATTCAAGAATATATGTCAGTGGCTGTCTGTTAAAAAAAGTTAAATTATTCATTTCAAGCATTTCTAAATGTTCCAATTAGAAAGAGACAGACAGTCTATCTCGCCGCGACACAGTTCGCGCGCCGTCTTGTGCTAACCGTGCTGCACGGCTACCTGTCACAAGACGGCGCGCGAGCTCTCGATTTTTGTCGCACTCGGCGGATAGTGCGAGAAAAATTGAGAGTTCGCGCGCCGTCTTGCTATAGCCGTGTAAGTGATGTATTTTGTCTCCCGCTGTCGTGTATATTAATTACCTAGTTATTATGCTTCCGTTTAAAAACATTGTTGGCTTCCTGTACCTATTGCTGTTTTATCTTAAACGTACGTACCGGTATATACAAATTGTCAGTCATCGTTAATAATCTAGGAATAAGTATGTTTGTTAGAAATTCAAAAAGTCTAACTTGTACAAAGGTTGACCGAAAATCAACTGACTATAGCAGAGTTAATGGCACCTGGTCAAAGTTGGTTTACCATTGTCAATCTGCTACTTGATGCTACTAAAACTAAATGTGTTAGATTCTATTTGCCTAATGTTAGACCAGCTTGTATATTTTTAAATGTATACAAGTAGTAGATAAAGCAATATTCTTGGGTAACATTACAAGAAAGAATCTACATTGAAAAGCCCATTTTAAGTTTACCCGCATATGTTATTAGAAATATAATAAAGACAGAGATGCTATTAACACACCACATGAAAGCAACCAAGAATGACGCGTTTTTTAAGAATAAGATTATATTTAAAATTGCAAACTGTGCACATAGATCGTAAACAATGTCACTTGTATGTACGTTCTTACGTGATTAAGCATAAGAAAATAGACGAAATTAACTTACAATTTAATTTTATTTACCTACACGATCCCTCTATTCCCCATAAGTTACCGTGAGATTGGGTTAAGTTAGATGAAAATTAAACCTACGAGGTTTAATTTTCATCTAATTTAATCCATTCTCTCATCAAAAACCAAAATTTTCATCAATTGTACAAGTATAGTAATAGCTGTAAGTATACAGGTACACAGTGGCATATATATGTATACAGTAAGTAGCGCATAAATATGTATACATCCGGAGTAGTCCTATCGTATACCACTAGATGTCGCTAGTCAGTACTGGCGACTGATGTCTCTATCTCAGTATATATATAGTACTCTTTGCGTTGAGCGAAAAGGTCGCAATTTTTGAGAAGTGCTCGCTTCGGCCGGGAGGCCATTTGTTTAACTTAAATGTAGCAGCATACATCCAGTGACACAGAGATGCTTTGACGCTTTGGAAATGTCGGTGAGTGAAATGAAATTGTCGCCGATCTAGCGGAAGAAATATTTATCGTGTTCAAGCGGCGGTTTTTTAGAGGAGGGACATTGCTTTGTTTCAGATGTAACACACTACTTCTTAAAGAAGATATCTGGGAGGCGGAAAATCACCAACGCTTAGCTTTGAACTCTTGCCAGGTAAAGCTAGTTCTAGTAATTTCTGTCGAAATGTGGTCGGAGAGAAAGTGATAGTTGTTTGTTCGTTCAAGTCTTAAATGTTGATTGTGATTTACAGCGACAACGTGCTGGCTGCCTTGCGGGGGCTCCAGTTGCGGACAGGCAGTTGAGCGGGCGCAGGAATTCGCGTGCGGTGATACGCCCCTTTTGTACTTCACATGCGGATGCCGACACGAGCAGTTTCTCATCTGGGAGCCTGGGTAGACGCAGTGGACCGCAGCGGGACGTGACACACGTGTAGCGGGTTTCTAGAGGTGACCTCCCTCCATTTTTTTTTGGTGTCATTCATGGAATCTGCCATGAGATATTAATGTTGTAATTTAATAATGCAAACGAGCCTCACACAGACCTAAGCGTAATAATAAAGCCTACTTATATATAAAGATTTAACTTTAGAGTCAAACTTCGTCCTCGGTCAGGGACCTATATTTTAATCTCATCTGAGAGAGCCACGCCGCTATCCCTACAGTAGAGTTAAGGTTTAGTAAATATTTAAAACGATTGTGAGAACTGTAATAAACTTGCTTTCTGTAATTGAATCTTTGTTCATATTTCTATGTGGCTAGCTACTAAATAGGTCTCCTGCATACAACTCTTTTGCATTTTAGAGTATAAATTGAAATGCATGGCGCCCTCTTTAGAAAGCACTAATTGCTCCTATGACCGTGAACCCAAAGCATACCCACCTCTGTGAGAAATCTATCTGACTGACTAGCGCGGTGCATAAAATCAAGTGTGGACGACTCTTCGAGTTCGTCAGGTTGCTGTTACACACATAGGTAAGTGATAGCCGTCTACGCATACCATCAAACACGGTTTATCTCGTTACAAAGTGACCATTATATTTCGAGAAACTTGATGATTTGACTCTCAATGACTTGACTTGTCAATGTTGACATATCAATAATACGTCCGTCCGAAAGTGTAAGAGCTCTTTTTTGGTGTAAGAGTAAATCGTGCCATAAAAACGCAAGTAAAAAACTACTTTATAGTCAGAGCATAATGTCGATTTTAGTAGCGTTAGTTTGCCAGAATTTACTCTTACAGACTAATGTGTGTTGTCACATTGATCGCATTGATATTTTATTGGCGCTATTACTATTTTGCTAACCCTGCCTACCTCGTTGTTGCAATAAATCTGCTCACCACTTTCTCGTAGACAAGTATCTATAAAATATTGTAGGAATTATGTAGGTAACTAAGTGAATTAAATTAAGGTCACGGTCTATACCTGTGCTCTTAAATTTCCTTTTTTGTTACATTTCTCATCTCTTAAGTAAGTAAGTACCTACCTATATGTATAGAAGAACCTTGATTAGCAATCAAGTTCATATAAAAACACCAAAAAAATGATTATAAAGAAGGAAACTTAAAAGTACGCTTTAATTGAAGTGGTTAATTAGAACAAACAATTCTAGAAATGCTCAGATTAGTTAGTACACAAGATATATTCGTGCGCCTGATAAATTACAATAGCATCATTTAGTTGTATGTAATCGCCGCCTAGCAATTATTGTTGGCTTAGGCTGTGTTTACGTATTCAGGCGTAGGTAAGTTCGCGCGTCACGCTCACGCCGCGCGAGCTGTGGGGCGATTATGGCCGGGAGCGGCAGAGGCGAGAATCGTATCATAGGCACCACCACACCACCACTCAGCTTGCGCGGCGCATCGCAATAAGCCTGTGCGTGAAGTGAATGCAGCCATACACCTTACCTGAAACCAGTGCCTAGGCGTCCATAGACGTCGATTCTCACCGGCTTTGCCTGAATGAAAACAATTGAACTCCTTGTCTTGAAGACAAAGTAAGCCATATTAGTAAGCACTGTAGTGCGTCAGGTATGTTTGCGGAGGCGCCTACTGACGACTTTTTTGCCATAAGGCGAAAACGAATAGACTCACTTTTAAAGCGAGTGCGAGGCAGCAACAACAGTCTTCTAAAGGATCTGGCAGAGCGTCTCAACTTTCCGCTTACTATGTACTGGTCGCAGGTTGTTATTGGGAAGGCCAACTAAATAAACATAGTTATAATTTAGTCATAGTAATTTTACTACTTTACGCTTGTGGTCTGAAATAACTTTTTCACCTCACTAGCTCGGAAAGCCCATTTTTATTATTTAAAAACAGATAGCAAAACTGCATTTTATCCACTAGAGTGCAAAGAATATTTGAAATCCGAACGTGTTATTAGTTACTTTCTTAAACATAGTAACATGTAAAGGCCAGTCCAGACAGGACATTTTTCGCCCATCAGATTTATTTTATTTAGGTACCTTTTTTTGAATGTTTTATTCTTTTTTTAAATGTTTTTAATTATTTTTTTCTTTTTTTAATGTTTTTTTTTTTATAAATCTTTTTTCTTTTTCTCCTTTTTAAAAATGTTGTTTCTCTTTCTAAATGTTTTGTTTCTTTTTGAATGTTTTTCTGTATTTTTTTTCTCTTTTTAATGTTTTTTTGGTCTTTTTATACGTTTTCTTCCTTTTTTTTATTATTTTCTTCTTTTTTTAATGTTTTTTGAAATTCTATTTATTTTTTTGATGTTTTCGTCTACATTTTGATGTTTTTTTTTTATATTTTATTGATTTAAATGTGTTTATTCAAGGTATTTTTTATTTTTCCACTTAAAAAAAAAAAAAAAAAAAATTTAATGTTTTTTTCTTTTTGATTTATTTTTGTGGTTTTTCCACTTTTTTCTCTTTTTAAATGTTTTTTTTTAAGTTTTTATTCTTTTCCTATCTTTTTTTTACGTTTTTTCTCTTATTTTAATGTTTTTTGTAACTTTTTTTCTTTTATTATGTTTTTGTCTCTATTTTATTGCTTTGTTTTTCTTTTTTCAATGATTTTTGCTTTTTTCTCCTTTTTATAAATGTTTTGTTTCTTTTTGAAGGTTATTTTTCTTTTTATATGTTTTTTTGGTCTTCTCTCTTTTTTATACGTTTTTTCCTTTTTTTTAATGTTTATTTTTTATTATCTCAAGGTTTTTTGAAATTCTCTTATATTTTTTTGATGTTTTTGCCATATTTTAATGTTTTTTTTATTTTTTATTGATTTATATGTGTTTTTCAAGGTTTTTTTCTTTTTCCATTATTTTAAATTTTTTTCCACTCTTTTTACGTTTTTTTTTTTTTTTCTTTTTATACGTTTTTTTCCTTTTTTTTTAATATTTTCTTTTTTTTTTAATGTTTTTTGAAATTCTATTTATTTTTTTGATGTTTTCGTCTACATTTTAATGTTTTTTTATATTTTATTGATTTAAATGTGTTTATTCAAGGTTTTTTTTATTTTTCCACTTTAAAAAAAAAAATTAATGTTTTTTTCTTTTTGATTTATTTTTGTGGTTTTTCCACTTTTTTCTCTTTTTAAATGTATTTTTCTAAGTTTTTTTTCATTTTTTATCTTTTTTTTACGTTTTTTCTCTTATTTTAATGTTTTTTGTAACTTTTTTTATTTTATTATGTTTTTGTCTCTATTTTATTGCTTTGTTTTTCTTTTTTCAATGATTTTTGCTTTTTTCTCCTTTTTATAAATGTTTTGTTTCTTTTTTGAAGGTTATTTTTCTTTTTTTATGTTTTTTTGGTCTTTTTTCTCTTTTTTATACGTTTTTTCCTTTTTTTTAATGTTAATTTTTTATTATCTCAAGGTTTTTTGAAATTCTCTTATATTTTTTTGATGTTTTTGCCATATTTTAATGTTTTTTTTATTTTTTATTGATTTATATGTGTTTTTCAAGGTTTTTTTCTTTTTCCATTATTTTAATTTTTTCCACTTTTTTTACATGTTTTTTTTTGTTTTTTTCTTTTTTTTCGTTTTTTCTCTTAATAAAATGTTTTTTGTAACTTTTTTCTTTTTACAGGTTTTTTTTTGTTTTTTGTCTTTGTCTTTTTTTACTTTTTTTTTCTTAATGCTATGTTTTTTGTAACTTTTTTCTTTTTTATATGTTTTTGTCTTTATTTTATTGCTTCGTTTTTCTTTTATCAGTCTTTTTTAATGTTTTTTGAAATTTATTTTTGCCTTTTTTAAAAGTTTTTCTTTATTTTAATGTTATTTTTTTTGTTTCTCAATGTTTTTTTCTCTTTTCCTCTTTATTAAATGTTTTTTTTTTAATTTTGTAATATTTTGTTTCTTTTTTCATGTTTTTAATTTTTTTTTCTCATTTTTAATTTTTTTTTTCCTCCTTTTTAATATATTTTTTTTAATTTATTTCGTTACTTTATTGTTTTTTTTTCTCGCTTTAGTGAGGTGAAAAGATTTGTGTTACACACGGGTGCAAGTTATTTTGACGTCTCGTGTGTTGCAACACTCGCTACGCTCAGGATTCTATTTTTGAACCACTCGCTTCGCTCAGGATTCTATTTTTGAACCACTCACTTCGCTCGTGGTTCAACCATAGAATCCATTCGCTGGCTCGTGGTTCAACCCTAGAATCCATTCGCTAGCTCGTGTTTCAATTCCACACTCGCGGTTAAAATACAACTTTGCACCCTTGTATAACAAATAACTATTTATTTATTTATGTATGTATTGTCTAGCCCACACAAAATAATCGAACAAACATTGATATTTCGCGTTCACTTTTCGCACCATAATCTCAATAAATCAGTATGTCCACAGTTTCATAATGGCAGTGGACTACTTCCAACACCACTACCCGAACACGACCATCATGTTCGACATGTCTACGGTATACATCGCCTCGGCGTGTGTTGCGGTCATTGCTAACAATCTACTCTTGGACTTGTTCACCTACAATACTAGGATAACTTTCGGTGAGTAGAAACAGAAACTGTTGTGTGAAACGGATCACCATCCTCCTAGCGCGTAGCGTTTTCCCGGTTGTACCCTATGCCCGGGGTCCACTTTGGTAACTAATCAATAGAGACTGTCTTCTGACATCCTAACCCAGAAACTAGAGCTTGTTTGAGTATAGACCGGTCTCCTCACGATGTTTTACTTCTCCAGGGTGGTGTGAAATCATGTTGACGATTATTTTTCCTTTGATAGCTTACCCAAAGTACTCGTCGATAACATTTATATGCTTATTAACTACCTAGGTTTAGGTACCTATACAGTTCGTAAGTACTTAGTTACCAACCTGACTTAAGTTTAAGGAACATCAATTAATTTTAGGGCTGTTATTCACTACCTGCTTTCCCGACCTTCTCACTACAGGCGGACCCATAGATTAGCCGTGTCTCACCTCCAATGACGCACAGTTGTTGCGAATGTTGGGAACAAGTTATAGGGACGAACTCACAATCGTGAATATTTTTCAGGTATCCTAGTATCCCTAGCAACCATGCTATTTGTAGCCGTCTGTAACATCGGCTGGGATGGGTTCTCTACTCGAGTCTCGTACACCATCAACCTGGTAGCCATTGGCGTGGTCGCGTTCGGCTGTACCGTGCAACAGGCCTCGTACTACGGCTTCACCGGGTGCTTGCCGCCGAGATACACGCAAGCTGTCATGGCGGGAGAGAGTAAGTCACTTTATATATAGGGTCGCTTTTAGCTAAGTACGTACTGTACTGTTTGATTGATTAAATGTGTTGTTCTCAGAGACCTTATTGTTGGCGCTACTGCCATTATTCCGGCTCGTTAATAATGGTTAAGCGCCAAAGACCATAAGGTTTGTTTTCCCTGAGAACGACACTAATGATCAACTCGATTTTCCTGTGTAGGTAGATAGGTAAGTAGGTACCCTTACAGTATACTGAGTTCAGAGCTGTAATTGTTCCACTTCAATCCAAAAAGGGACTAGAATCAATAAAACCTAGAAGAAGAAAAAGAAGTTGAAGAAAAGCAATAAAACTCCACTAATAAATTAATTTTGTCTCGTGGAAAGGAGCACATGTTAATTTTGTGGTTCCGATCGAGTGTTAAGTATGTGTTAAAATATTCCAATGCTAGGAGGCAACTCCTCCTCTTCATCTTAGTACTGAAGTACCTACTGAAGGCATCATGTGACAACACAGTTTCAATATTCTGCTTTTCACCGATAAATCGTTACAATATTAACCGATAAATCATTAGTCGCCTCATCATCCTCTTAGCGTTTCTCGGTTGTACCCTAAAGGAGCCCGCGGGTTTGGGAATCCCAAGATTTGGCATAGGCACTAGTTAAAAGCGTCTGCCATCTGATCTAACCCAGAGGGAAAACAAGACCCTGCTGGGATTAGACCGGTTTCGTCACAGTGTTTTCGTGCAACCAAAAGCTACTGTTAAATATGAAATGGTATTTCGTACATCAGTTTTTTTGAGAAGCCCAGTAGTGCGAGCCGGGATTCAAACCCACGACCTCCAGTATAAAAGTCGAATCAATTACTGCAAATAATTAGTTGCCTATATCATTCAAACAGCAATCACAGCCACAAATCTTCTCCAGGCGCCGCCGGTTTCTGGGTGTCCCTCGATCGCATCGTAACGAAGTACGGTTTCCGTCAGCCCCGCCGCAGCACATTCATGTTCTTCGTATTCTCCATCCTGATACTGCTGGGACACTCGATGCTGCATCATGTGATGATGAAGCATCCACTTGTGCTGCATTATCTGAGGCTGACGAACGAGTCGCGGCATAGAAGGAGAATTCAGTTGCATCTTAATCCTAATGAAGATGCTACGTTGGTAAGTCTTTTTTCGTTTTAGTACGACACAATTATCAGCAAAAACTCGTAGATATTAAGATAGTTGTGTTATTTTTTTTACTAGTAGTGCATATTAATATAGTGTCAAAGTGTGTGCTATTTTTGTTGAATATTTTAATTTAATTTAGTTATATCTATGAGTTTGGCTTTGTTTAACTACTTAGTCATGTTTTGCAGCTGTTGGTATTCCTTAACTTTAGCATGCTGCGGATATCATACAATACTTATCCGCTTCTCACTTAAATCATGGCCGTTATGATCAATGTCACAACCACAATGAAAACTCACCCATTTTCAGATGGAAGGAGAACCTGGCGATGGTGGTTACGGAGTATTAAAATTACAAAGTCCAGCTTTATCAACGACAGGCCAAGGTTAGTTTTAAGTGAACTTTGTATTGGTTTTTCTTTGGGGTATAGATACATATACCTGCAAGTAACTTTTCAAAGCGTCAGGACAATTCAACTCTCATTTTCCCTTACAAAAAATCGACTAGCTTACCTACTACTTATTTCCAGCATACCAAGGACTAATATGAACGTACATTCAGTGATTATAGTCATGTCATTAACCTATCTATCTATTAAGGGCGGGTTGCACTAACCACAGAATACAGTACAGACCGATCAACGTTAAATATGGCGCCGGCATCGGCAGCTGTCACACCATGGAAATTTGTAAAATTTTCCATATATCCCGATTTTAACGACCACCGTCGCTAACGATTACAGTTGGTTTGGTGCAAAGCACCCTAATAATGGCCGCGAAACACAATGGAGAAAGGCATACTTTCATCTCATTGAGCCGCGTAACTGCGCACTGTCCTGAGACCAAAATGGCCTATTGGAGCTAGCTTGAGAGTACACATTTAAACAATCTGCCTCTTTTTCAGGAGAAATAGAAACCAACACTTTCAGCTTCGCCAACCCCCTCTACTCGCCCACGGCGTCAGCGCCGGTCCCCCTGTCAACCCCAAGCGCGTCAGAGCCGGCCACGTCACCCCCCGCGGCGCTGCGGACCCCCCGCCCCTCTTACAAGGTTGAGGACGTCGTGTTCGAGTCTCCTGAGAGGCCTACTTCATGGAGGGCTTTTAAACGTAATCTAAGTCTTTTATTTTCTCAATATTAACCTTTAACCATTTTTCAAACATGCACGGGTAGATTATGTTCCTTATAATATAATAGACCTTCTTTTGTTTCGTCATGGCATATTTTATTCCATGTTTGAAAAAAGCACTATACCACTATTACTGGCTGGCTACAGGCTTCTTCTATAGCCCGCTACGTTCGGCCGTCTATATCTAATATCCTACTTAGCCGGGAATTTTTCCGACCTCTGCCAACTAAATATTGTAACGTTTTTTGTTCCACTAATGAGTCGAGATTGTCTGAAATCTATGAAATTGCGAATATGTTTACATTTGAAACGCGGCGTTATATTAGGAAACATACAACTACCTACTCGAATATCTATGATGTAGCCCAATACTTGAGCTTACACACTGCCACATGGATAGCGTTGAAAATTCCGGAAAAAATCAAATGATTTTTTCGGGTATTTATGAAATTTTCGTTTTTTTCGGATTTTTAAGGAAAAAAACCAATAAGCGTAATGACACAACTGTGACAACTGAACTGAACTGACACCGATGTCAATGTCAAAGTAAGACTATAATCATTCACCTATCCATCAGTATTAAGAAAAATAATCGATTGAAACCGGTTTAAAACGTTTTTTTCGGAAAAGTTGAAGCGGAAAATTTCATGGTTTTTTTCCGTAAAAATCCGAAAAAACGAGCCATTTGGAAAGAAACGGGATTTTTTCCGGAAATTTTCAACGCTACACATGGACCTATTTTTCGCGAAGGTACTATAGTATCCGCGGAATTAAGTGGCGAGTTGGGCAATAAAAGTAACAATGAAAATTTTTGTGCGTAATAATAGCATGATTCTAATATTTTATGACCCTGCTCGCCACTTAATTCTGCGGATACTATAGTAGGTAGATACCAACTAAACCTTGCAGCTTAGGAGCAAGCAACTGAGACAATACTAATGAATTCCCATATTCCAGGCGGCGTACTGGCTCGGTGGGCGGTAGCTCAGTCCATCTACCCGTACATGGTGTCCATCGGGCTGGTATACTTCACCACGCTGAGCCTGTACCCCGGCATCGCCTCGGAGGTGCCGTCCTGCCGGCTCGGAGACTGGATGCCCATCGTCCTCATGTCCGCGTTCAACCTCTTTGATTTTATTGGGAAGGTGAGAGCTTTGGAAGATGATTTTTAATGATTGAAGGAAAACATCGTGAGGAAACCGGTCTAATCCTAATAAGGTCTAGTTTTCCCTCTGGGTTGGAAGGTCAGATGGCAGTCCCTTTCGTAAAACTAGTGCCTATGCCAAATCTTGGGATTAGGTGTCAAAAGCGGACCCCGGGCTTCTTTAGGGGCACAACCGGGAATAACGCTAGGAGGATGATGATCACATAAATACCCCTTACAAACAAACCCTTACCGGGATTCAAACCCAGGACCTTTCCAGTTTCGTAGGCAGCGTCACTATACCCACTAGCTAAACGGTCGTCAAAAGAAAGACAAACCCTTTTACCTGTTAGAGTAGGTTAGGATTTAGGATATAAGGTGAATTTACGTTTCACCGAACGCTTAAGACCTCGATGTACGTCTATTTTTAACCGACTTAAAAAAAAAGGAGGAGGTTCTCAATTCGGTTGTATTTTTTTTAATTTTTTTTTTTAATGTGTGTTACCTCAGAACTCCGTCATTTATGAACCAATTCGTACCATTCTTTTTAGGGTTCCGTAGCCAAATGGCAAAAAACGGAACCCTTATAGATTCGTCATGTCTGTCTGTCTATCCGTCCGTATGTCACAGCCACTTTTTTCCGAAACTATAAGAGCTATACTGTTGAAACTTGGTAAGTAGATGGATTCTGTAAACCGCATTAAGATTTTAACACAAAAATAGAAAAAAAAAATAAAAAAATTTGGGGGTTCCCCATACTTAGAACTGAAACTCAATTTTTTTTTTTCATCGAACCCATACGTGTGGCGTATCTGTTGGATAGGTCTTCAAAAATGATATTGAGGTTTCTAACATCATTTTTTTCTAAACTGAATAGTTTGCGCGAGAGACACTTCCAAAGTGGTAAAATGTGTGTGTCCCCCCCCCTGTAACTTCTAAAATAAGAGAATGATAAAACTAAAAAAAAATATGATGTACATTACCATGCAAACTTCCACCGAAAATTGTTTTGAACGAGATCTAGTAAGTAGTTTTTTTTAATACGTCGTAAATCGTAAACCGCAATTTATTTAACGGAACCCTTCATGTGCGAGTCCAACTCGCACTTGGCCGCTTTTTTTAATTGAAAGTATATGCATCCAGGTTGGTCCCATTGTTTTCAAAACTCCAGTTGAATGATGGGAACCATGAGGAATTGAGGGAACTCCTCAAATATGTAAGGCACGCGTGTAGTATTTTCGGTGTTTTCTATTAAGTATAACTCGTGTATTTACACCCGGAAATCATAAATTTGGTGAAGTGGAAGTGATGATGAAGACCACAGATGACTTGTGGAACTTGTCAATGATGTACTTCAAACTATAAAAGTACGTCACCGATTCTGATATCATTCAGTTGAAATAGCAAACAAAGAAGTGCCAAAGGTGATTCTGAGATCCTTGAGGAATTGACGGAAGTCCTCAAATATTATCGGCCCACATACAGCGATTTGGTTTTTTCTCTAATAATCAACGTATTTGCTCTCGGAAATCATTTAATGTTCATGTGGCTTGGCGGAGTACTGAATTGAAGTCGGTTAAAATTTTGTTTTTAAAGTAAATTATTTTAATAAGGTCTGCGAGTTTCATAGGGCTATGTACAAAAATACAATTGTAATTTAGATACATTTGTCATCATTTAAATGTACCTAGAAATTAATAACATACTTATAGATATACTAAAAATATTTTTAAAGTTTTTTGGGTCGGTTTATGTTGTTTGTACCATTTACCGAACTAAGAAAAGTGATTTGCACATACTTAATACCGAATCGGCGCGCCGCTTCACCGAACTAGGGAAGAAATGTACCTATGGGATTTGGGCGCTGCGTGGTGCTCAAACTTTAGTTGGTTAACTGTTGATTGAGATTATTTTTCATACTGATTGCGCTAGTATTGTTACTTCAAAAATCTTAGCGGGATGTTAAACTTGGAAATAAAACTTTAGTTCATAATTTATTTTTCTATTCACAATAATTAGGTATGATAATATTTTTAATTATTTTGCCTTTGTGAGTTGTAGACATTTAACCCTTAATTGGCCATAATATGCCATAACACTCTTTCGTAGGCAGGTTATGACAATATGGTAAAGCCAGGTATGTGGTGAATATCAGAATATGCATCGAAAATACTGGCTCTATCTAAACTCGGCATTATCCTCACTCTATATCTGTATACTTGCTTCTATAGATCCCCTTTCATGGTCAAGTCAAGAGACGACATATGGATTTCTTCGCAGATATCTGCAGGTCTACGAAGGTACAATAATTCTTGGTTGATTTTTAGATAGCAGCAGCATGGCCATATGAATGGAGCCGAAGTCAGCTGCTGATGGCGAGCGGGCTGCGACTGCTACTGGTGCCTCTCATGCTGCTGTGTGCCGCGCCGAGGCACTCGCCTCATATCGTGGGAGATGTAAGTATTTTCCTTCTTGCTGTTGAATGCGAGTAAGAGGAAGGCACCCGTAGGACCTGCGCACCTAAAACGGCGTAGGTGCTGGTCACTTAATGATGTGAAGTACCACGTACGCGCTTCTGTGCGTACTTACGCATGGTGTGGGCGGCAACTGCGGGCGTCTTGCTCTATCATGCGAGTAAGAGCAAGACACCCGTAGGTGCTGGTCACTTAATGATCTGAAGTCTACACGCACCATACCTATGGACGCGCTTCTGTGCGTACTTACGCATGGTGTGGGCGGCAACTGCGGGCGTCTTGCGAGTAAGAGCAAGACACCCGTAGGTGCTGGTCACTTAATGATCTGAAGTCTACACGCACCATACCTATGGACGCGCTTCTGTGCGTACTTACGCATGGTGTGGGCGGCAACTGCGGGCGTCTTGCGAGTAAGAGCAAGACACCCGTAGGTGCTGGTCACTTAATGATCTGAAGTCTACACGCACCATACCTATGGACGCGCTTCTGTGCGTACTTACGCATGGTGTGGGCGGCAACTGCGGGCGTCTTGCTCTATCATGCGAGTAAGAGCAAGACACCCGTAGGTGCTGGTCACTTAATGATCTGAAGTCTACACGCACCATACCTATGGACGCGCTTCTGTGCGTACTTACGCATGGTGTGGGCGGCAACTGCGGGCGTCTTGCTCTATCATGCGAGTAAGAGCAAGACACCCGTAGGTGCTGGTCACTTAATGATCTGAAGTCTACACGCACCATACCTATGGACGCGCTTCTGTGCGTACTTACGCATGGTGTGGGCGGCAACTGCGGGCGTCTTGCTCTATCATGCGAGTAAGAGCAAGACACCCGTAGGTGCTGGTCACTTAATGATCTGAAGTCTACACGCACCATACCTATGGACGCGCTTCTGTGCGTACTTACGCATGGTGTGGGCGGCAACTGCGGGCGTCTTGCGAGTAAGAGCAAGACACCCGTAGGTGCTGGTCACTTAATGATCTGAAGTCTACACGCACCATACCTATGGACGCGCTTCTGTGCGTACTTACGCATGGTGTGGGCGGCAACTGCGGGCGTCTTGCTCTATCATGCGAGTAAGAGCAAGACACCCGTAGGTGCTGGTTACTTAATGATCTGAAGTCTACACGCACCATACCTATGGACGCGCTTCTGTGCGTACTTACGCATGGTGTGGGCGGCAACTGCGGGCGTCTTGCTCTATCATGCGAGTAAGAGCAAGACACCCGTAGGTGCTGGTCACTTAATGATCTGAAGTCTACACGCACCATACCTATGGACGCGCTTCTGTGCGTACTTACGCATGGTGTGGGCGGCAACTGCGGGCGTCTTGCTCTATCATGCGAGTAAGAGCAAGACACCCGTAGGTGCTGGTCACTTAATGATCTGAAGTCTACACGCACCATACCTATGGACGCGCTTCTGTGCGTACTTACGCATGGTGTGGGCGGCAACTGCGGGCGTCTTGCGAGTAAGAGCAAGACACCCGTAGGTGCTGGTCACTTAATGATCTGAAGTCTACACGCACCATACCTATGGACGCGCTTCTGTGCGTACTTACGCATGGTGTGGGCGGCAACTGCGGGCGTCTTGCGAGTAAGAGCAAGACACCCGTAGGTGCTGGTCACTTAATGATCTGAAGTCTACACGCACCATACCTATGGACGCGCTTCTGTGCGTACTTACGCATGGTGTGGGCGGCAACTGCGGGCGTCTTGCTCTATCATGCGAGTAAGAGCAAGACACTCGTAGGTGCTGGTCACTTAATGATATGAAAATATTGCTCATCTCCACGCGCCATAAGTACTTAAAGAAATCAGATGTCCGGCTCTATTGGGGAAAGAGGTGAAGTGGGAAATAAGTGTCGTAGTCACATATCACATTATGTATTAATCAATGTTTGGAGCGCAATCTCTTCTAGGTCTAGGTTCTCAAGTCAATTCTACCAAGGAACAATAGAGTTTATCCTCAGATAAGTCAATACTAAACATGAAAATGTATACAGGGTATTTTCATGTATCAAAATTAAATTATCAAAGTATTTTTTGATATATTTTTACCATAAGAAAGACAAATATAAGTAATATAACACTATTGTGTTATGAAAACATAAGATTTATTTTTAATTTGAAAATCGTAGTTTTATTAGCTGTATGTCACGTGAACGAAAACGCTAACCGCCATTTTTATCTCGCGAGTCACGTCATTCATTCATTAGCGGAAACAAGTTATCGTAGTAAAGGACGTTCACATTTGACGTTTCTATGTTTTTTCACTTATGACGTAACCCTTTTTGCCGCGAATATTATACCTGTCGTTCAAATTTTAACCATTTTTTGTTTGCATAAAGCGATATTATTTTGAGGGAATAAAATATTAAATTGACTACCTATCGAATCTAAATGAACATTTAAAAATATACCTATTTAAAAAAATGTAGAATAGCCTATTATGTAGGTAGTTGAAACAATGCCTATCTCAAACCGCTATTCCTAGTGTGAGTTTGTACCTATATGCAAATATTTTGCTGTATTCATATTAACAAATATCCTATGTATTCTAGTTCTACCCCATCATGTTCTCCGTCGTCCTCGGCTTCACCAATGGGGTATTCGGATCTGTGCCTATGATTATGGCGCCGTCGCGAGTCGGCCGCGAGCACCGTGAAATTGCTGGTATGATTATCCATCATTTAGAATAAGTACTAGCACATAATAAGTAATAGTACTACGTACAGAAGGTTCTCTGTTAACAAATTCCCTGTTTCAACAAATGTTTCAAATTCAACGCGCTGCAACCCGTGCGAGCGTCCTGTACCAACACGCGGCAGCTACTAATGGGCCGCCAATTTGGCGGCCGCCGGCATGTACTTGTAGCGGCGCGACGGAATCACAGAGTTAATTAATTTACTACTTTGACGACATGACATCGTTTGTGTTGTAAATGTCGTCAAAGTAGGAAATTTCAGGATTTTCGGGGGTGAAGAGTACGATAATGACAATGATTTCAAAAAGTCCTTACATCTTTTTTTCAACGAAAACCCAGAAAATTACAATTACGATTTTTCAGTAACGGCGATGGAACTTGCTAATTACTTATTAGGCGAAACTAGCGTTTCGCTCGTAGCGCTACGCTAGCCGATGCCGTGTTTTTCCCTCTAAATAGAGAAAACCGCCTACGAACAGAGCGCCCGTTAAGCGGGTTCCTGACAGTGCTGGCCTTATCTCTAGGACCTATGCGCTCCGGGCGAGCAAAGTTTTTGCGCCTTTGTACGCCGTTCATTCGAGCGCTCTGTACACCTTGAAGCGTAGTGCCCTGTACACCTCACACTCACAGTTGCCCCTAAAGACAAACCGACCTATGGCTGTGAAAGTGTTAAAAAAATGTAAAACTACTGGCTGTGTTTATAACTTGCAGGCAACATGATGACACTCTCATACAATGGAGGACTGCTCTCCGGCTCGCTGGTGTCCTACCTGCTGCTGAGCATGCTCGGCGCGCCGACGGGCGCCCCGTGCCGCGCCTACCCCACGCCCGTGCTGCCCACACTCGCACCCATCACCCCACACCCCAATGTCACCCATGTACCTGCATTTGTACATTAAAGCCATATTTAAAAGTGCATTCTTAGAGTGGTTACACTTGGCGACATTTTGCAGCGCTACAAACGCGATACAGTATCGATACTGTCGATATGTTCATCATCATCATCATCATATCAGCAGAAAGACGTCTACTGCTGGACATAGGCCTCCCCCAAAGAGTTCCAAAGTGACCGGTCCTGCGCCACATCGATATGTTACCGTCAGATTATACCGTCAGTTTATAATCTTACTTTTAAACCGTTCACAATTTAACGCATAATGCTTCGTTAAATTATAATCTATCAATATGAAATCGTCAAATTGTGAACTGTTATCAAATTGGCACGACGCGGAACGCACCCTGTGCGCTGATTGGTTGAACGAAGTAATTCCACTTGCATCAGCTTCCACTTATCTACGTCAGAACATGATAGTTTTTTTCATCCAGCCATTTTATTCCATTATTTAATTTTAATTTTGACATGAATGACTAAGCCATGTCATAATAATTATTTTCACATCCCTTAGCAGAATGTATTAAGGGTCAACAATGTAACTACACTTATAACATCTACTGTACTTACCATTTATGTTCGTGAATAAACTTTCACTTCATTTCATTTCGTCATCCGGCAGTTTCGACGGGCTCCTATTACTGGGTGGTTTGCCCTTCGGGCAACTGAAGATACCTAACTATCCTAACCTACCTAGTCTTTGTATACGTCCCGTAGCAAGCCGATTTGATCTCAGTTCACAATTTGACGATTCGATATTGATAGTTTATAAACATAAATTGTGAACGGTTTTGACAGTTCACAATTTTTCAACAGTTTGTAATATCGCGAGTGAGTAAGATTACTTATAAACTGACGTGTTCACAATATAACGGTGACAGATGCACGTGATTGGAACAGCACGGCTATCACAAGACGGCGCGTGAGCTCTCTCGATTTTTGTCGATTATACGTCTCTTTCTAAGTTTTCCAATAAAAGACAGAAGGATAGTGCGAGAATAATCGAGATAGCTCGCGTGCCGCCTTGTGATAGCCGTGCTGGTGATCTGGGGCTAGTGTCGCGATCGTGGAATCGCTCTTAGGGCCAGTTGTACTAAAACTTCGGTAATAATAAGTTACGTCCGTTAAGCTATGATTGAATGGGGATTTTGACAGTTCTCTGCACATTAGTAGCTGCCGGCGAATTTAAAGAATACCTACCGGTCGTTCTATGTATTTGATGCAACCCAACCCACACAAATTTTGTAAGAACGCGCGTTTTTTATTAGGTTTACGTCATACCTGGCCATAAAGTAGGAATTACCGCACGCTATGCGTGCGGAAAACCCCACTTCCTGGATATAGAGACGTAAAATTTTGTACTCACCACGGGCGGTAATAAAGAAAGCCTCAGAGCGCATATTTATCGCCCTTGCCTTCGGCTCGGGCGTCAAATACCTGCGATCTGAGACATTCTTTGTTTAACCGCCCTAGGTAAGTAATGTACTATTATACTTTATACTCCTCATAACACTCTGCTAGAAGAGTTCATGATGAGAAGAAGTTTTATAATTAAGACACGGGCTCGGGTAAGATTTCGTATATGGACGAACCTTTTTGTCAATGTTTGTCCCAACATTGAATGTTAAGTAATTGTAAGAAGGCCGTCAAATGTAGGAGGCAACGATTGGCGGACGAATGTTGGGGCCAAAGTGTGGATTTTTCCATGACTGAATGTAAAGATTTCCACGCAAATACTACATTGTTCATAAAGTAAGAATAAATAAGTTTCTATCAGTAAAATATAAGGAATAATTAAACGGACAAAATCATCCCGATTAATCAATTTTGTTTAACGATATTATTATCAAAAGAAATTGCTTATAGGTAGATGTAATAGAAAAGCACGCAAAAATCGTACCTAATTAATTAAGATTTGTTAATTACGTTTATTTTCGTACCGCAAATCCGTACACTTCATTCAGTCTTCAGAGAAATTTTCAGATTTTGTATATTAGGAACGAAACTCTAAGGCCGAGTTTACGGATGGACCATTATAGAGCCTTGCAAAAGCGAGCGTCATGTCATGCGAAATTACGACTTATGTGTAGACGCGGCCTAAGAGTAAATCCCTTCAAATCAAACGAATGCAAGCAAAAAACGAATATATGCTCAGACTAAGGTAGTCCTTTGCTTCCTCCTTCTGTCAAAATTTACTGTTACATTATCGGTCCTACTTTAGGTACTACTTAGACTTCATAATTGGATGAACCGTTGAGACGTGTTTGGGATTGATAATTATCATGCACATTCCATTTTTAGATCCATAGTGCTGTTATTTATTTAAAACATTACATATTTGTTAAATCATCATCACCATCATCATATCAGCCAAAAGACATCCACTGCTGGACATAGGCCTCCCCCAAAGTTTGCCAAAATTACCGGGTTTGCGCCACCCGCATCCAGCGGACTCCCGCGACCTTTACCAGGTCATCATTCCACCCCACGCCACGCCTTCCGGTACGTGGTCGCCACTCGAGAACCTTTCCGCCCCAACGGCCACCGGTTCTACGTGCAATGTGCCCCACCCACTGCCTCTTAAGTTTAGCAATTCGGAGGGCTATATCGGTTACCTTGGTTCTGCTGCGGATAGCCTCATTTCTGATGTCGATGTACGAGAACGCCACTATGTCAGTCCGACTCCAGGACCAGAACTCGAAACCTATTCCGCTGCAGCGGGAAGTCAGGCAAGGAGATGTTATTTCTCCAAAAATGTTTACCGCTGCACTGGAGGATGTTTTCAAGACTCTGGACTGGAGAAGGCTAGGCATCAACATCAACGGCGAGTAAATATATCACTCACCTTCGGTTTGCGGACGATATAGTAGTCTTGGCTGAGACCATGGAGGACTTAAGTACGATGCTCGATGACCTCAGTAAAGCTTCCGAGCGAGTTGGTTGGTTGGAGTTGGTTGGGTTGGTGGAGTTGGTTGGTGGTGGTTGGTTGGTTGGCTAAGAATGAACATGGATAAGACGAAGATCATGTCAAATGCCCATGTAGTACCAACTCCCATTACAATCGGACACTTTACGCTCGAAGTTGTAGACGATTATGTATACCTAGGACAGACTGTCCAGTTAGGTAGGTCCAACTTCGAGAAAGAGGTCAATCGTCGAATCCGACTCGGCTGGGCAGCATTCGGGAAGCTACGGCACATCTTTTCGTCCAATATTCCGCAGTGTCTCAAGAGTCTTTGACCAGTGTGTGTGAGTCTTTGACCAGTGTCTTTGACCAGTGATGACATATGGCACTGAAACATGGTCGCTTACTATGGGCCTCATAAGAAGGCTCAAAGTCACCCAAAAGGCAATGAAGAGGGCTATGTTGGGAGTTTTACTGCGTGATGATCGCATCAGATTTGTTAAATAAATTATATTATTATATATTTTTATACAATGAATAATACGAATATTTAAAATGACTTCTTAGGACCACTTGCATCATTAAATTTTCCCTAGTCATCAAGTCGTGATACATAGCCGTAGTGTTTTAAAAGTACCTAATTTGAACCTTTTGGAGTAGTATCTAAGTCATTGCTTATTTTTACTTACATAATTTGGCATTTTAACATTTTGTACTTGATGTTGAATTATTTTATTTTAACCTTAAAAAGACTATGTCGCACGCAAGTAATAAGATTATGTAGGTAGTCACTTAGATGTTATATTCTAAGACGTACAGTGTCGTACTGCAGTCATGCCGTTATTATGTACGTATCTAGTCAACGCTGAAACTGTTACTATTATAATATGAAATGGTGGTGTTAAATATTTATATTAAACTCAATTAATGCACCAACGTTGATTGATATACACTGTGTAACATGAGGAAACCGAATAATTTAAACCGAATTATTGTTACACCGTGTATACAAATAAAACAACTAGTAGACTGTCAAGTTACATACTATAACACTATAAACCTTATTATTTCTGTAATTTTGTATAATTTCAACTTATTTGGTGTACTTTTGTTCACCCACATGAAAACCACTAATTTTATATCACATTAATACGAAAAACAATATTCCGACCACTCCTTCCGGCCGTTTCGGTGAGCTTAACGCACCATCGGTATTAACAACAAGCGAAAAACGACCATACCTAGATACGCTTCGAAAATAAGGCAGTTTTTTTTGCTTGTTTCAAGGGGTCTATATATGTAATGATTGGTCAACCCCAATTTATCAGAAGCTGACTAGGTAACTGCTATTGTCTGGAGGCATGTTGCGCTGCCGATCCAATTGTCAAACGAGTTGTACCGAGAAATTGCATGCACATGTGGTCGGATTGTTACATCTGTACGACACACCCAATTATGACTTCGACATGTTGCACTGACAAATTGTAGTAAAATCACTTAATCTGTTGAAACCTTTAGTGCTACGGCCTGCTACGACCGTAGCACTGCAAAGTGAATATGTTTTGTATTGATGGTAAGGGCATTTATTTGTGTGATGAGCACGAATATTTGTTCCTGAGTCTTGGATGTTTTCTATGTATTTAAGTATTTATTTATCCATATAAGTATGTTTATCTTCGTCTAGTACCCATAGTACAAGCTTTGCTTAGTTTGGGACTAGGTCGATTTGTGTAAGATTTTCCGCAAATATTTATTTTATTATTTATTATTATTGATGATAAAAAGTGATTTTCCTTAATGCGTTCCACTTAAGTCCACAACGCTATCAAAGTATTATAATCGTCATTCTACTGGCAAATTGCGGCTACGTGCTTGACACGTCAAAAATAACATTTCCTTGTCGTTGTGCAAATTATGAATTAATTGTATATTTAACATGTAATAAGTAGTGAAAAAAGATAACTTTTAACCCTAGCGATTGGACAACAGATTGGTGTCGCAGAATGTTGTCAAGTTATGGATCAGTGAGAGTGATACAGATTATAAATACCTAGAGTACAATGTACAATATGTATAGTGTGCATAGCGATACAACGCAACGTCACTACCACTACGATTCAAATCCCAGGTTCTACGAAAAAAAGGCTACGACTTCGTAGCTCTACCAGCATGTTCTACGCCGGGTACTTTCCAAAATATATTTACCCGCATGCTCCGTTAGTGCAAGTCCAGTGCTCTACAAAAACATTTTAACTACTATCGGGCACAAAAATACCCATTAGGTACAATGACGCGTGATATTATGATATTTATTGTACCTAATGGGTATTTTTGTACCCGATAGTAGTTAAAATGTTTTTGTAGAGCACTGGACTTGCACTAACGGAGCATGCGGGTAAATACATTCCATCCATCTTAATATCACGCGTCATTGACTGACCGACTGTAGATTATACCATTCGTTTTCCAGCGTGGACTCTAACTTTAAACTTAATTTTTAACCGACTTGAAAAAAGGAGGAGGTTGTCAATTCGTCTGTATGTTTTTTTTGTTTGTTTGGTACGCGATAACTCCGTAATTTATGAACCGATTTGAAAAAATATTTCTTTGTTTGAAAGCATAATACTTCCAGATTGGTCCCGTTGTCACCAAAATCCAGTTCTGATGATGGGATCCTGAAGAAATCGAGGGAACTTTTCAAATTTTATAGGCAAACTTGAAGCAATTTGGCTACTGATTTGAAGTCGGTTAAAACTTCGTTTTGAAAGTAAATTATATAGCCGTATTTTCGGTTTTCATGGTTGTATTTTAAGGATCCGTAATATCCGAAAAATCCCGATCCCATTACAATGACGCGTGATATTAAGATGGATGGAATGACCTAACTAAATGTGGAGTTACTATGCGTAACACAATAGAAGGCCAACATTTTAATCATATCTCAGTTGTGGAACTTGTTTCGGTTGCTGGGCAGCTAGCACGATATGGGTTTTATGACTTTTTATGGTCATGTTTTACGTGACGTTTTGGGCCATTTCAGCTGTAAAACAAAACAATAAGACCTAGCGTGCTAGATGGGCTAATGATCATCGTCCCAGCGTGTTAGTCCGCCGTGTGGACAGTTGCAGGTTGCACCGCAATCGGGCAAAAGGCAATACCATACCCCATATCTCGCTCTATCTTATAGCTTCGTAGTGCTAATGCTGTCCGCCGTGCTGGAGCGTGGGGATGCGGTGGTTAAGATATTGGCCTTATGCCGTGTAAAGAACCTACTGTACAATGTTATCACTTTTCTTCCTAATTTCTAGCAGAAATCTAGTATGATTACTCAAATAAACATAATATTAAACCTAAGACATAGTACTAAATCATTAAGAAAGCCCAGAGTAACCTATCTATACGCATTTACTTAAGATTGTTACTAATACTACTTTGGAATTCGTACTATCCTACTTATGTAACAATGTATACGCGAACTTGTACATACATGTAAATATGTACTTACTTATAGTCTAAACATATCCTGTTTTTGTAATATTTCATGTTCCTGCCTAAATCGTGGATAATTGGATATATACATACATAGGTATAACAATATTGTATAGGTAATAATATCATTATTACCTATATAAGATTTTTTTGTGATTAATTACGCAATATGATTGTTATGCACAAATTATTAATTAATCAAGATAATGTCAATATTGGCCAATAGGTACCCATACACCTAGCAATTTGTCACAACAACTTAGGTACCTATAAGGCCTGAATCACACTGACTGCTGTAGTAAACTTAACAGTTAATGTCAAGTTTATTGTCCATTGACCGCCGCCGCAGGCCGGCCGCCCCAGAGTCAAGTAATTGAAAGAAAGAAAAAATATTTATTCAAGATGCTTAGACTATATATATAATAACAGAACAGTAGACATTAATTGCTGTCTCATTACTCTCATTCCAACTACCTATACAGCAGTGGTTCTTAAACTTTTGTTAGGCATGGACCAGTTTCAGAATTTCAAAAATAGCGCGGACCCCTGTTGAAGAAGATGTTGAAAAAAATACTCATGTGTGTATAACTACTTACCTACCTACGTTAAGAGTAAACGAAGTGGCCCCTAGCAATCATGTCACAGACCCCTAAGGGGTCCATGGTCCACACTTTAAGAAACCCTGCTATACAGCAAGTTGTTGTGACAAATTGCAAGTTTGCAGTGTGATTTACGGCCATCATTACCCGTCATACGGGACACTAATTTCAACCACTCATCACTATCCTGCGGCCATGATACCCCATTATGTAGAGGAGCCTTGACATTGCGTCTGTTGTATGTAAAGGTATAGGTATCAATTGCTGTCTCATACCAAGTATAACTGCGTCTCTGTCGGTTGTTGTGACAAATTGCGAGGTGTGTAACTTCACTTACACTTCCATACAAACTTATATTGGTTCTCACTTTAAAAAGGAATGCTAGAATAACATGAAACTTCGTATCCACGCTACTACCCGCCATATCTAGTTTGGAAACTAGTTTTTGTTGCTAGAAATTAAGATAGAAAAAAAATTGAGCGAGTAGAACGTTTTTCATTCAAAGTCTCTAATCGCTTAATTTTTAGGGTTCCGGACCAAAGAGGTAAATACGGAACACTTATGGTGCGACTCCGTCCGTCTGTCTGTCTGTCACAAAGTTAAACAACTCAGGAACTACTAATGCTATCAATTTGAAATTTGGAATAGTTGTAAACAAAGCTAATCCACGTGTAGGGAAGATGAAAAAATTAAAGATATATTTTTAATTTCTATAAAAATTAACGCATAAGAGGGGGGGGGGGGAGAAAAATTTAAAGTCTAGTTAGTAGACCAAGTGGAGTATCATATGAAAAGGCTTGAATTTCACATAAAATTTTGATAAACAAAGGAAAATGTAGAAAAAATACCACCCCCCCCCCCCCTTAACTCCAAAGTTTACCGAGCGAAAAATTTTAAAATAATATAAATTATTAAAATTAACGTAAATATTACCGGAAGAGTATAACGAGACCTCTATCTAGCGTATTTATTTTTAATTCTTCAAAAATCATTTAATATTTAAGTTTGTAATTCAATACTTTTGTGTTGAATTGTTTTCCTTCTAATTTGTATGGAAGTATTCTGAAAGTACCTACCTTCTAGCAAATAAACAAATAATTATCGAAATTGGTTCACTTGAAAAATAATTATCTCTAAAAAACCAACATAGATTTCTTCTTAATAAAGCGTGGTGAAAGTTTGTACGGAACCCTCGGTGCGCGAGACAGGCTCGCACTTGACCGGATTTTTTTTCTATTGTATTTCTACTATAATTTATAGCAACATGAAATAGTTTCCGACCTATGTAGATGTGTGTTGTGTAAACAGTGTCATGTTATTCCAATAAGCCGTTTTAAAAAAGGTGACCAAAATACGTTTTTATGGAGAGTGGACCGTGATGGCACTCTTAATTGGCGTTGCGCAATATAAAACTTTTATCCAATTACACTAATTAGTTATTTAATTAGCTAGTGTAAATAAGTGCTCGTTATGCTTTAGGTCATTGTGATTTCGCTGTTCTAAGCGATACTTCTTTTTTTACAGATTTTTCCTTCGTATTGGTATTTTGTCTTACAACTTATGCCCCTTCAAGAAATAACCTTAACCCTTTTCTTGGCAAATAAAAAAAAATCGTGAGTTCGAGCCCCGATTGCGTCTTGTAGAGCAAAAAAAAATGTCTGTTAAAAATGCAAAAAGAGCATCAACAAATGTGTATCTTGTGTGATACAATGCCCAGAAAAGGGTTAAAAACTAATGTTATTATATTAACTAGGTACCTATATTATGTATAATCGGTCGCCCACATTAATAAGTCAAATAAAAAATACAGGAGGAAAATACATAAGCAGATAGGTACTCAAAAGCCCCATCTTGTATGATTTTGCGAATCTATTTTACGTTATAAAATAGATAGTATACTATATAGGTAGGTATCTACTAACTGTATAATTAAGTTATCCATTCAGATCGCGAACTCTCAATGTAACAAGTCACTAGTATCACTACAGTCTATTGACCTTATTTTGTGACTAAGAATAAAACAGATTGCTAAGAATTAAAGCTGTTCGTAATCAGACTGCACGATGTTGTTTAATTTATTGTTTTAACACGATTATCGTCCGTGCCATTTAGGGGGAACATAATCACCTAGGTACCTATCATAAAACCTTATAGCTTTCAAACTATACCTAAACTTGAACAGAACGTGTTAAGTGAACCCTTACAGAAGGAACAGGATAAAATGAAACCACGACTTTATACCGCATACCATTTTATATCGCAATTATTATTCAATAGCATATCATCAGCACGTAGAATAAATTAAAGTAGCACTTTTAAGACATTTTTCACCGATTAAATCACACGATGAAGTTCGCTTACGCGTTTCAGGATAGACACCCATAGACAAATTCCAAAAACTGACGCAATAAATCTATCTATTGCGTCGGCGTGTCCTATTAGAGCGGTTGGATGATCTCGAGCTCCACTCTTGGCTGAGGTCGCTGTACGACGGTGGAGTCTCAGGGAACTGGGCGTCGGACGTCCACCGACACGATGAACAAGCAGCTTTAGGGGCTTCCAGAGTCTTCACAGGCGCCCCGGTACCGCTTCCATAGGATTCTAGTATATGCTTGTATGCGCACTCTAGAGGTTCAGGGCTCCGGCCGCGCGCAGTGCATAAACGTATGCGCACACACGCGCTGCAGTACCCGCAGGTTTCACCACGCAGAACACTTTTCACCATCGTAGCACGTTATTGCCGTATGTCACAACTGTGAAGACTGATGCGGTCGCTGTCCGAGCGACGTATTTATTTGCTATTTCGTGGCGTCGCGCACGCGCCGTACTGATAACCTAAGGGTCCGGCGCCAGTTGCCGCGACTAATTTTGAACTGTCGTATGGTCGCAAGGTTCTTGAGCGATAGTGTTTGGCTTAGTTACTATAACTACTACATGAATGCGCCCTTGGCGGTAAGAATATATTTTAATCAGTTGGACGCGTGCACCGCTATTGTTCCCGTAAGTATTAAAACATACTTCTTCATTAAAATAGTACCTTATTTGGCACCTCTTACAACCTCTCTCTGGGTCTGGGTCAACTTAACAAAAGAAATAAAAGAAGAAGGGGCGAATGGTGTTTTTAGGGTTCCGTCCGTACCTCAAAAAGAAAAAAACCGGCCAAGTGCGAGTCGGACTCGCGCATGAAGGGTTCCGTACCATTATCTATAAAAACGGCAAAAAAATCACGTTTGTTGGGGGCTCCCCCTTAAACAATTTATTTATTTTGTTTTTAGTATTTGTTGTTTTAGCGGCAACAGAAATACATAATCTGTGAAAATTTCAACTATCTAGCTATCACGGTTCTTGAGATACAGCCTGGTGACAGACAGACGGACAAACGGACGGACGGACGGACGGACGGACGGACGGACAGCGAAGTCTTAGTAATAGGGTCCCGTTTTACTCTTTGAGTACGGAACCCAAAAAAAACGAAACCAGGATCAATTCGTTGTCTGTCTGGCTCTTTTTCTGTCCGTCTGTCATGTGCAGTCCATGGATATGTAAAAAATTAAATTTTCTAGGTAAAGGCAATCAAAAGATATGGCCGTTTATGTTATGCCGCAAATTAACACGCGCAAGGGAATCAAAAGCTATAGGATACTTCCCGTTGACCTAGAATCATGAAAGTTGGCAGGATGCAAGGTCATATAGCACAAGTACGTAATTACATCACAAATAATAGAGTCTCTATACATGGAATGGTGGGCCCTAAATTTAAATTGAAGCTTTATATTATGTAGGCAATCGTATGGATGGGCTTCATTAGCACAACCTAAACTGACTTAGAGTTTTCGAATTATGACAAAAAAAACAAGTTTCCCGCGTTTATATCCAAAATTTTACAAACCGAAAATAGGGCCGTTACTTAGGTACCTTCAAGTTTGTACGAAACCCTAGGTGCGCGTGTCCACCTCGCACTTGGCTGACTTTTTTATTTATTTCTGATTTCCCATTTAGATCCAAATCCGCAAATAATTTACTTTATAATTACTTTAAAAACAAAGTTTAAAATAAACCAACTTCAATTCAATACTTCGCCAAGCCACATGGTACATGAAAATTTCCACATTTCCTTTCCAATTTACCACATGAACTGCTTTCCGAGAGCAAATGCGTGTATTATTACAGAAAAAACCCAAGTCGCTATATGTGGGCTGATAATATTTGAGGAGTTCCGTCGATTCCTCAAGGATCTCAGAATTAACAATTCATTAGTTGCTACTTCAACGGAATTATGTCAGAATCATTGACGTACTTTACATCTTTGAGGAGTTCCATAAGTCATCCGTGTCTTCATCATCAGTTTTACTTCCCCAAAATTACGATTTCCGAGGGTAAATACACGGGTTATAATAGAAAATACAGAAATCACTACACGCGTGTCTATAAAATTTGAGGGTTGCCCTCAATTTCCCTGGGATCCCATCATCAGATCCTGACTTGGTGACAATGGGACCACCTCAGGAGTATACTCTTTCGAATAAAAAAAACATTTTGGAAATCGGTTTACAATTGACGGAGAAATCGGCGAACATACATTACATCTTTGAGGAGTTCCATAAGTCATCTGTGGTCTTCATCATCAGTTCCACTTAACCAAAATTGCGATTTCCAAGGGTAAATACACGAGTTATAATAGAAAATACCGAAATCACTACACGCGTGCCTATAAAGTTTGAGGGTTGCCCTCAATTTCCCTGGGATCCCATAATCAGATCCTGACTTGGTGACACCTGTCAATTTCAATTGTGGACGGTTCAATTGTAGATTGTGTTTTGAAGTCGGTTAAAAAGAAGTACCTACCTAGAGCGGCACATCGTGCACCCAGAAGAGGTTCATATCACCGCCCAAAGAATCTGGAATTTCCTGGAGGCAACGGGCCTCAACGGTGAACTCTAAAAAAAGGGCTGCCTCAATAGATCAACTGCTGGTCGAAGCGGTATACTAAATAAGGCCCACAATCAACAATAATAATAATAAGCTAATAAGATTAACTCAACATTTTACCGAACTGTATTCGGGTTAAATAAACAAATAGACCGTACCTAATCAATAGTTCTAATTATCAAGACTCGCTGCAACGCAGACGGAGTGGAGGCCACGAAGTGGTAGGTACCTCCGTTACCTACGTTAAAGTAACGTGAAGTGAAACGTTACGTTTTCCAATGACAGTTATCTGTCGAATGTTGTTTTGAATGGTTAATTGAACGAGCGAGCGAAGCGAACGAAGTTCTCTGCTTCAGCTTGATCCGATATTCGTTTGTATGTCCGGATGTCACGCTGTCCGGCTGATCTCCTCTACAGTCTCATTTCTCAACCGACTCTCGTGAAATTTTGTAAGCAGGTTCAATAACTAAGTATAACAGATTAGTTTGGCGGTTCAGTTTTTCGACATTCATATCTAGACACGCGGCAGCGTGTCAAGCCAAGTTCACGCAGAAGAACTGGCTAGCCAGCGCCAAGTGTAATATTACACGAACCACTGTTGACCCTTCTTTAACTCAAAACCTCTTTAACGTAAACACATAAAACTACGTGTGTTTAATTATATCCATAAGGACATCTAGAATCCCAAATTTCATGAAGCTAGCTCAAACGGTTATAAAGATATGAAGGTCAAAAAGTCGTAAATTTTAGGACTGACTGACTGACATATAGTACCTAAACCTAAACCTAACATACTTCCAGATGACCTAGAAGGATGAAATTTGGAACCCAGCTCGATAATTGTGTGTAAGCGTAGGAAAAAATCTAAAAATAAAAAAAGTAAAAAAATAGGGATGGTCCCCATCCAATTTTTTTATTTTTATTGTAGCGTTGGAACCGTTACAAGCAGATATTTGAAACTATCCCAATATATGTATTACTATATTTGTTATATAACAGATATATAAAAATAAAGTTGAGTCAAAAAATAAGTGGTGTCCCCATACAAAAAACTTGTAATACGCGCTAAACAACCGGCCAACGGTGTGTCGTCGGCGGCGCGCGGCACCACATAATTATACACAGAACAGAAGTAAATCTCAATACCTGCCTAGTTTTCTTTACAAAAAGTAATGATATCCCACCAAAAACATAAATGTAAAAAAGGAGAGCCAAGTTCAATACAAAAATTATGCTTGGCTGTGGGCTTCGCCGCAAAAAGAATGGAGATCTAAATGAGTGCCAAGTTCTATGCAAAATCCAAATATGTATTTATAGGAACAAAATAACATTATGAACAAATATTAAACTCTATTTCTTTGCTTTATTGGATACCTATAACAATTGCTGTTATTTAAAAATGCGAGATCTTAAAGTAGGTTAGATTTGACTTGGCCTTTATGTTTTTGGTGGGAATTTTTTAAAGGCATGCTCTCGAGTTCTACAGCTGACAGAGCCACTAGTTAACTAAGGACTAACTAATTGACGAAATCTATCCGAGTAGTACTTAAGACTACTTTACGTACCTAATAGGCCACTTTATCAAAAGTATAATTTCTTCGGAATGTGATACTTATGATATCTTTCTCATTGCGCAAATACGCTGTAGGTATTGTACCTAATTGGAGATATTGTAATTGGTCGCCTGTAAAACATTTTTGAATAATTAACTTAATTAATGCATTTGTTGCATGGTTTCGTGTTTCGGAATCTTGTATCTATTGGAGGTTGAAGGTGAGGTGAAAAGTCTATAGAATTATAGATAGACTCTTCTTGCATGTCACGAACTCACGAATTTGACGAAATTAGACTTTAACGTCATAATAATAGGACCGCGCCCACACTTCACTTGCCTTCGTGAAATGCAAGAAGTAATTAAGTAGGTACCTTTTGTTTTGCATCACCGTATTAATCAGAAGCTATCAAAAAATATAAGTTGTGCATTTCCAACACTTTCGTTTTGCAATGAGCAAAACTTATAGTAGCTAACTCTAAAAAATATAATTACGGAAAACTGAATAGGTAACATTACGCAAAGCTCTGCGTAGGGTTCGACACTAACACAACCCGTAAACAAACCGCCATGACGTAACAATGTCATATTTATTTACCTAACGAACTAACGAATAATTGATGAAAACGCGTTAAACTACAATCGTTTTATTATCATTCGTGTGTAAAATACCTGTACTGTGATATTAAAATGGCATCCTATAGCTATTTAAAGGTGGATGAGAGCTTTTTTTTGCTTTACGACGTATTGCCGCTTCCCATAGTTTTCGTATCATCGTTTCCTTAGGAAATGAATCATTCTTGCATCCAATTACGCAGCACTGATGCATTTTATTTATTGAAATATTTTCTTCACTATTTGATCCAGAGCTTTGAAGGACTTGTCAAAGTTGTCAATAAAACTGTTTACTAATTGTGTTAGTGCTGCACTCTGGCGGCAGAACATTGCAGTAATGTTCCCTATTGACAAAAAATAACTAATAACCTGCTCACAAAATTTCACGAGACTCGGTTGAGATGTGAGACCTGTAGATGAGAACAGCCGGACAGACGCCGGACATACGAAATAATTTCCGCCTAATCTGAAACGGAAAATTTCGTTCAGTGAGATATTGCAGAAAGTCAGACGCCTGCGTCATCTAATGTGGAAGTGAGCAAAGAGCAAAAAGTTGTATATTGACTTCAACTATGTAACCAAAATTCATGCAGGGTTTTTGCGCCGGTTGCGCAACCAGCTTCTGATAGCGACCACCTGAAGGACAGGGTTTCTTCATTTAAAAATATTAAGATTTCTGTAAAAATACTACTAGTGGCTCAGTGAACAGACGTTTAAAATATATTTTTTTTTAATTTCGAAAATGTGTCTTGACAAATAAAATCTATATATTTAACGAATCTGGTCACAAAATTTCACGAGATTCGGTTGAGTAATGTAGAGGAGAACAGCGGGACACCGGAACATACACCGGACAAGCGATTTTCGGCCCCAGCTGAAAGCAAAGAACTTCGTGCATTTCAACAGTAAATTTATACTAAGCAGAAACGTCCGCTAACGAAATTCTAAGTTTCGATCAAAGAGGAAAATTGAAAAATTATTCGCCACGGGCGGTCGTGGGTTCAAATCCCGCCCGTGGCGAATAATTTTTCGTGCATTTCGCTCGCTCGTTCGAAAACCATAGAAAGCCATAGAAGATTTTAACCTAAGAATGAAATCTATCTAATTTTTTTTTTTTACTTAAACCGATCTTCTTTTATAAGTGGTCGCAAACCGGCACAATAAATTAGTTGATCGCTAACTGGCGCAATGACCCTAACTCGCAGCCATCAATCGTAAACACAACGTACGCAACAGCAAAGGACTTCGCTTTGTTGAACGACACGATCTAATAGACTCCACAAATAAATAAGTACAAATGCACAGTCTGAAGTCTGCTAGTTGTAAACATAGTGACATAACCGGTAAAAACCCGTTGTTATCCTTGTTGTTCAACTCATTGCAATTGTCCTTTCTCGATACATCCTGAGTTCTAGATCTTTACCAGAATAAACTGGCACCGGCTTATCAGACCTCGTTTATGATAGCGTGCACTTATGAGTATTGCTCCTAATTCGACACCCAATTACTGACGACGTCGTTAGCTAGATGTGTTATAGTTATCTCCACCTAAAATAAATCTCTAAGTTAAAAAAAGCATCAGCCAGTTTGAAACTAAGCTTTGTGCTGTCACGAATGTTATCAGCATCCCATGAACGGAAAAATATGAAACATTTTTTATAGGTAGGTACAGTCAAGGGCATAAATATATGTACGTTCCCAGAGCTTCAAATATATCTGTAATATCGATTAGTCATAAATATCCATGCGACGATTCGATCTGAAATATGTATACATGTATCGAGTCATTAATATCTGTACGCTGATACGTTCATAAATATCTGTCCAATGAAAGACAATTATATGTAGACAAACACGCAGCCATAAATATATGTACACATGTTTGTCATATACTTGTGAACAAAGCAGAGGTCGATATTATATACACACTTAAATATCATATACATGTGAACAAATCAGAAGTCAAAAATATCTGGACACATTTCTGTAAATGTAAACATATGAGCAAAAAGCCAGACAAAAATTTCTATACCTACCTACAGTCAAGGATGAACGGATATGTACATAAATAAGGACATAAATATCTGTACAGAACTCTATTGTCAGTGTCATAAAGGGGTGTACAGATATTTATGTCCTTATTTATGTTCGTATATTACTACCCCAGACTGTAAATGGGTCTGAAAATCAAGCCCGTGCCATATCTACAATTATTCGTCATATACCATTGAGATAAGTAACTGAGTGTATTACCTAACCATCCGTGCACTTTATATGCATTGTAATAAGACTAATAAGGGTCACGATTGGTCAGTTAACTATGTTGGCGTTTGTACACACATATTTTTTTTTTATATCTTGCTCTCGATTTAAGCACCCTTTTAACTTGATCGATGAATTTCAAAAAACGCTGAAATTAGATTTCTAATCATTAAACAAACAGTTTAAACCCGAAGCAACACTTTAAAAATGTCTTGCTCTCCATACAAACTTTGAACCCCCTTATAACCCCTTTAGGACATGAATTTCAACAAAAGATAAAAGCACTTTTTTTGTATTTAAATAAGCAATCTTTCTACAAACTTTCAAGTCTCTAAGGGCTTGTGCACAAATCACGCGAGGTTCGATAGGGGAGGAGGGGGGGTCCAGAAAAAAATCACGACAGATCACGTTGGGGATGGGGGGGGGGGGGGGGGTATAAGGAGTGTATTTTTCTAGAGTGAACGAAACTAAGAAAAAATATCTACCACACGAGTACGTTTACTTAGCACTTCAAAATAACGAGTCTATTTTACGAAATTTTGTGACCCTGCCCGCTCGCTCTTGACTTACTTGACTTCATAAGATAGAAAAATAAACAAGATTTACTATATACAATGCTATTTATCTTACAATTAGATCGAATGAAAAAAATATAAGTGAGGTTACGTGGAGGGGGGGGGGGGGGGGGGGGGGGGTCAAAAGTAGCCGAAAAAACCTCGCGTGATTTGTGCACGAGCCCTAACTCAAAAAGAAAGTTTCCCTCATACAAAAATTGCACCCCTTTTTAACCCCCTTAGGAATGGTGTTTTCCATCTTGCTTAAAGTAGTTTTTTTTGTATTCAATAGGTAATGTTTCTACAAAGTTTCAAGTCTCTAGCAAAAAAAATACCTTTATACAAACGTTGCGCCCCCTATTAACCCCCTTAGGGGCGGAATTTTCCAAAACGCTGAAAGTCATTTATTTGTGTTCTAATAAGTAATCTACAGTGTGTAAATCTAATACGGGCGAAAAATAAACCAGACATAGAACTCATTAGTGTAATCGTTAATTAAGATGTTTTTTTAAGTTACACTTAACAGTGACCCCATAATTAATTTTTGAAAATTCTATCAGCAGCAATGGCAATGTAAACATGGATGACATTTCATAAGCGATATGAGCTTTTGAAAGTAACTAACTGTCAACGAGCCTTTAACGCGAGTGTGTATACTAACCACCGTTAAGAGATTCGCCCGTATTAGATTTACACACTGTATATATATATATTTATATATACTCTTTCTACAAACTTTCAAGTCTCTAACTCAAAAAGAAAGTTTTCCTCATGGCACCTCTTTTTAACCCCCTTAGGAATGGTATTTTCCAAAATGCTGGAAGTAATATTTTTTTGTATTTACTACGTAATCTTTCTACAAAGTTTCAAGTCTCTAGCAAAAAAAAATCGCTTTATACAAACGTTGCATCCCTTTTGAACCCCCTTAGGGACGGAATGCTGAACATAACTTATTTGTGTTCTAATAAATAATCTTTCTACAAAGTTTCAAGTCTCTAGCCAAAAACAAATGGTCCCTATACACAAATGTTGCACCCCCTTTTAACCCCTTTAGGGGATGAATTTCAACAAACGCTGAAAGCACTTTTTTGCATTTAAATAAGCAATCTTTCTACAAAGTTTCAAGTCACTAACTCAAACAAAAAACTTCCCCCACGAAACATTTTGCTCCCCTTTTTAACCCCCTTAGGGGTGTAATTTTCCATAACACTGAAAGTGCTTTATTTGTATTCTAATAAGTAATCTTTTCTACAAAGTTACCAGACTCGAGCAAATAAAAAAAATCCCACTATACAAACGTTGCACCCCCTTCTAACCCCTTAGGGGTGTAATTTACCAAAACGCTGAAAGTACTTAATTTGTATTCTAATAAGTAATCTTTCTACAAAGTTTCAAGTCTCTAGCCAAAAACAAATGTTCCCTCCATGCAAAGGGTGCACGCTCTTTTAACCCCCTTAGGGGTGAAATTTTCCAAAACGCTCAAAGGAGTTTAATTTATTTCTACAAGTAATCTTTCTACAAAGTTTTAAGTCTCTAGCTCAAAAATAAGTTTCCCCCATACTAACTTTGCACCCCTATTTAATCCCTTTAGGGATGGAATTTCCAAAAAAATGCCTTCTTATTTGGTACTTGTTATATAAAACTACCTATTGTGAAAAAATCCGCTTTCTAGGTTCAACGGTTTGGGCTGGCCGTTGATTTAAGTGAGTCAGTCAGTCAGTCAGTCAGTCAGGACTTTAACGTTTAAAAATATCCTTTTTTTTCTTGATATAAATAAATCTACATCTACTTTGGCTGGTGGAAGTATATCGTTATCCAGAATAGCGACTTTCAATTCCAAAATTTATCTATGCCTCGAAAAAAAAACTCGTGAAAACACAGCTTATCTAACCATGTTCAAGGTGGTTTTTTTAAGCATCAATCTTATTTTATTTAATGCTAGAAATTCTCGACCAGCAATTAATGAAACAATTAACTTCATAAAAAAAATCGTATAGTTTATTTTTACGAATTTCAGGTTCAAGTCATAATCAAAGACGGCGAGTCAAACCATTTTGTAATTTTTACTACTGGGGAGGAATCCACAAAGCTCTTAGACTACTAGCTGCATTTATATAAAGCCCAGTATAAATTGCACCACCGAATACCCATATATCTGCTACAATTCTAGGGACCAAATTACATTAGGGACTAGCTGTCAATCAATTCAATGTCGTCTTATGAATATAGAGCTTAGAAACGCAATGTTAGGCCCATCTGGCAATTTCGACTTATTATCAATTCTGTCAAACTCTCATTAGATAATGTGAGACGGCGCTATCTAATGACAGGTTACTACTCTTTTCGAGAAGCGTCAAATAGCTTTGTTCAAATTACGACCGTACATGTCAGACCTAATAAAGTTTATTTTTGCAGAATGTTGAGATATTTTTTACTGACAATTCGTATCAGATGTTTTTGCAATCCATATGTGATTCAATAGTTATGCTTTTTTAGTCTGAGATTTTGTGAAGTATCGGATATTTATATTCAGTCTGATCCGATATTTATGCTGTTACAGGCAAATGATTATTATGCGGGCTGTAAATCATCACATATTTTTACCGACGATGTTTCGTCATATATAATTACAACTTCAATTGATGATCAGATATTTTTGCAGCGCTGCCCATAATCATATATTTATGCTGGTGACTGTATATATCCGTTCACCCTTGACCGTGTATAGATATTTTTGACTTCTGATTTGTTCACATGTATATGATATTTAAGTGTGTATATAATATCGACCTCTGCTTTGTTCACAAGTATATGACAAACATGTTTACATATATTTATAGCTGCGTGTTTGTCTACATATAATTGTCTTTCATTGTACATATATTTATGAACGTATCAGCGTACAGATATTAATGACTCGATACATGTATACATATTTCAGATCGAGTCGTCGGATATTTATGACTAATCGATAGTAGGTACAGATATATTTGAAGCTCTGGGAACGTACATATATTTATGCCCTTGACTGTACATTATTATTCTAGCTGTCACATAGGATAGTTTTTATCCGACTGCGAATAAAACATTTTGAGTCTACACCCCTATTTGGAAGACAAGCGGAAAGAGTAATCTATATATATATTAAAGACTAGCTGTTGCCCGCGACTTCGTCCGCGTAGAATTTTTTATCGTCTTAGAAAATGATTTCTCTCAATACAAAATTTGAACCCTCTTTTAGGGGATAATTAAAAAAAAAGTTGATGTTCATTTTCTAGTTTGTGAACAAACAGTCTAAAACCAAAGTTAAAAATCTCATACTTTAAAAATGCCTTGAAATACTCAAACTTTGAACCAATTTTAACACTCTTAGGGGATGAATTTGGAAAAACTCTGAAATCAGTTTTGTAGTCTTTTAACGTACAGAATAAGACCGAAGTTAAAAATCTCTTACTCACACTTTAAAATTTTATTGCTCGCCATTTAAAATTTGAACCCCCTTTTAAACCCCCTTAGAGGTTGAATTTTTCTAATCGCTGAAAGAACTTTTTTCGTAAACTTTAAGTCTCTAGCTCAAAAAAAGTGTTGCCCATACAAAGCTTTCTTAACCCCCTTAGGGGTGGAATTTTCTAAAACTCTGAAAGTACTTTATTATTAATTTTAATAAGTAACATTTTGAATAGTTTTAAGTCTAGTAAAAAAAAAAGTTTTTCCCACACAACACTGGCTACCCTTCTTAAGGATCTTAAGGATCCCCTTAGGGATGGAGTTTTCTAAAACGCTGAAAGTTCTTTTTTAGTATTCTAATAAGTAATCTTTTTGCAAAGTTTTAAGTCTAACTCAAAAAAAAGTGTTGCCCATGCAAAGCTTGCTCTCCTTTTTAACCCTATTAGGGGTGGAATTTTCTAAAACGATTTGTGTTCTTTTTTTGTATTTTAATAAGTAATCTTTCTACAAAGTTTCAAGTCTCTAACTCAAAAACATAAACTTTCCCTGATAAAAACTTTGCACCCCTTTTTATCCCCCTTAGGGATAGATTTTTTCAAAACGCTGAAAGTCTTTTTTTTTGTATTTTTATAAGTAATCTTTCTACAAAGTTTTAAGTGTCTAGCTCAGAAAAAGTGTTCCCCATACAAACCTTGCACCCTTTTTTAACCCCCTTAGGGAATGATTTTTGTAAAACGCCGAATGTAGTATTTTTCATGTTCTAATAAGTAATTTTTCGTCAAAATTTTAAGTCTCTATTAAAAAAAAATATGTTTTTCCCATACAAACTTTGCACCCTATTTTACCCCCTTAGGGGTGAAATTTTCCAAAACCCTGAAAGTTCTTTATTTGTATTCTAATGACTGATCTTTCTACAAAGTTTAAGTCTCTATTTAAAAAAAAAATGTTTCCCCCATACAAACCTTGCACCCCTATTTTACCCCCGTAGGGGTGGAATTTTCCAAAACGCTGAAAGTGTTTCATTTGTATTCTAATAACTAATTTTTCTACAAAGTTTAAGTCTATAGCTCAAAAAAAAAAGGTTCTCCCATACAAACTTTGCACCCCCATTTTACCCCCTTAGGGGTAGAATTTTCAAAAATCCCTTTTTATCCCTAGCCCACGTTATAAAAGCAACATACTGTGCAAAAATCAACTCTCTAAGATTAGTAGTTTCGACTGTGCGTTGATGAGTGAGTGAGTGAGTGATTGAGTGAATAAGTCAGTCAGGACATAGGCATTTATTATGTATAAATAGATAGAAGATAATGAAACTCCCATTCAAATATCTCAAAAAATTATGAAGCTACATCTGTTTTAATGTCGCTTGTTAGAGTGAGAAAACGATGAGGGACTGTGACGTCAATATACTCGAGCGTCATAGTAAAAAACAATCGTTTCATATGAAGGTGCGTTTTGCGGAAAAGGGACAGAACATACCCCCTCTTAAAACTTTGGACTCTTATAACTTAATCATTACCTATATAACCTCTTGCTTTGTTTTTTTCTCCATTTGACTATATTTATTTTAAATTCTTTTTCGAGAAAATACATTATGATTATTTACCATATTTTCGATTCCTGAGCTATAACCACGAACTTCGGAATTCGAAAATATTCGGGTATCTCTATCTCTATCGCACTAACCATACTCGAGTGACAGGGATGCAAATATATGAACATAGAGTATCGGTTTTCGTGGTAGCGCCGCAGGTACTTTGGCTGAATGCGCCGAGCGCGTGCCATTGTCATTCAAAAAAAACAAATTCGTGTTAATTATATTGTTCAAATTTGTTGATTTAATTTATTGAAATTACGACATAAAACGACATTTGCGCATATAAGTTCTCATATCAGAATCGAATATTTTTTTATGGTTTATATTTTAGCATTTGTCTCGTAAAGGTCTATCGTAGACGGGATTTAAATTATTAATAAGTGAAAGGCAAAGCAATTCCGCCATTTTGACGAAAATTTGACGGTTCTTATAGCTGACAGTGGGAGCAGCGTTTGATTTCAATAAAAATAAATGAAAAATTAAATGAAGTCGTATATTTCGGAAAATTAATTAACTGTCGCAGTCGGATAAAAACTATCCTAAGTTGCAGCTAGAATAATAATGTACCTATATAAAATGTTTCATATTTTTCCGTTCATGGGATGCTGAGAACATTCGAACCGCGCAAAGCTTAGTTTCAAACTGGCTGATTTTTTTTTTAATTTAGAGATTTATTATAAGTGGAGATGAGTCATGTATATACAGGAGTGAAGAAATATATATCCCACCAAAAACATAAATGTGAAAATGGGAGCCTGCTTTGAGCTTTGCTGGTATTGGAGTTACTTTAAACGATCCCCTGTTATACTCGTTGCGAACCTTGCAGTCTAGTCGCGTTACGCCCACTTACGCCGCCCGCCCATCTCAGCATTTTCATCTCTGCTGTGTGCAGTTTTTGTTCATGCTTCATTAGGGCAGTCCAGCATTGCGCACCACATAACATGTATATTTTGCCTTTCGTTTTTACTGGCATCCTAGTATCGCACAGTACCCCTGATAAGGTTCTCCACTTCATCCAGGCACTAACTCAGGCAGGCATTAACTCTGTGGTAATATTTTCTGATTCGTTGTAATTTAATGTGGATAACCGATCGTCCATTAGCGTAATACAGGTCAAACTTAAGGAGACTGGAATAAACTCCGATGACTGATGAGTACGAACTTAATTTTAGGTACCTACCTAGTAGCAAGTACGCTTGAAAGAAATATCAACTAAGCCCTCAATAAAGTTACCGTCTCTCATACGTCTACAAAAATGTGACTACTTTATTCATTTATATGCTTGCCGAATATCAAACATCGTAGGTACAGTCAGCATCAAAAGTAGCAACGCAAACGAAGACGCCAAAACTCTTTATTAAAAGGGAATAAGAACGGTTGAAGTCTTCGATTGCGTAGCTACTTTTGATGCTGAAATATATGTTATGCATTTCCTTAAGGTTTATTGTATTATTATGTTAACACTAATTACTATTAAAATAGTCTACACCAATTCAAATAAAACCACTACGTTGCGTTAAAAGTATTCGAAAATCTTCGTTAACATATCCGGGTCGAAGGACCAAAAAATATTTGATTTAAAAAAATGAGAGGAGAGTAAACTTAATGCTGCTAAATAGCGTCAACGAACGCTTCGTTTCCGAATAACATTGTTTCCATGAACCTGATTAATTTACTACCAAGAGCTATTTCTAGAAATTGCCCATATATTCTGGAATCGGCAAGCTGTGCGCTCTTATCAGACACGCGCGCGCGTAAACAACCCAGTGCTATTTATATAGTCTCGACTACTTGGCGGTCATTCATCAACTTGCTACACTTTCTCGTCTAGTGAAGCTGGTGTACCTACAGTTAGCTACATAACTATACATACCTATGCTATTATATGTGTAATGCGTAAAGTCAGAGTCAACGTTATTTTCCCCACACTGCCTCGGAGAGTCGTCTTTTATCATTTAAAACAATACTAAAAAACAGAATAAAATAATTATTATTTTGACGACCGCTTTAGCCTAGTTGGTAGTGACCCTGCCTACGAAGCAAGAGGTCCTGGGTTCGAATCCCGGTAAGGGCATTTATTTGTGTGATGAGCACGAATATTTGTTCCTGAGTCATGGATGTTTTCTATGTATTTAAGTATTTATTTCTCTATATAAGTATCTATATCGTCGTCTAGTACCCATAGTACAAGCTTTGCTTAGTTTGGGACTAGGTTGATTTGTGTAAGATTGTCCGCAAATATTTATTTTATTTATTTTATTATTATTTATTTAAGCGATTATACGCAAGAAAATCGTCTCGATGCTGAGCCGGGTAAGGGAAAGTTCCAACAGCATTCTGAGTGTCATTGCCGACAGCAAACTAAATTTATAATACTTATTAGATTACCTACATTAAAATTTTATATTTATAACAAAAAAAACGAATTAAATTATTATTAATAATACACAATTTGACAAATTAAATACAGTAATAAATTAAATAATATGTACAGTCAAGTGTAAAAATATGGGTGCATGCAACTTACTCGTAAATATGTCCCATTGCACATATTTATGTCGGCGGATTAACCCTTCTTTGCATGGTGATGGAAATTTCCATCATAACATTGTCCTATTAATTAAAGGTAATTTTGCGGGAGATTCATATTTATTTTAAGACTTTTATGTTTCAAGAACAGTATAGCTTGAAATGGAACGTATTTGTGATATGCTTAAGGTCAGAGTTTGCATAATGATGGAAATTTCCATCATATCAAAAAATAAAGATATCATGTAAAACTTACCTTCATATATATTTTTTTATATTTTTACCGAAATGTGGAAGTAAACTGACATTATCGTGATTTATTTCAAAAATAAATTAAAAATCATGCAAAGAAGGGTTAAGGTTTAAAGGTACTCATAAATTAACTACTTACTTAAATAAATATATTTTCGTCTCTATGGAATTGATGTCTATTTGTCTAAGTAAAGTACCTATTTATCAACCGTAATTAACTAATTAGTCGACTATTAAACAAGAGGTGATTAAACTAATTATAAAACTTTGACTAAATATTTAGCAGTTTCATTGAAGAAAATAAGTATTTTTAAACAGTTTTACTATTTTTGATTATAATTCTCAAATACCTTTCCTGAAAACGAAATCGTATCATTATAACTCTAGTGCCCAAACAAAGATATCGCCAGTAGCTGGCCACCCTTCAATAACTGGCTCCCTCATACTTACTGTGATCTCTGTCTCCCTACAAACAGAATTCAATTTAGTATGACGTGGCCAGTTATTGAAGGATTAATGACAGTAATTGAAAACTTATACTAAAATGAACTCTAATCTCCTATATTAGAGTTCATTTTAGTATAAGCTTCATTTTTAGTATGAGGTGGCCATTTATCGAACGGTGGCTAGCTACTACCGATTTACCCTAGTTTGTTAATAATGTTTTGGTACAAACGCCAACACACTGACCATCCTGTATTTATATTGAACCTTATTACAATGCACATAAAGTGCACGGATGGTCTGTTAACTGTGTTGGCGATGGTACAAACTTTAATTGTCGACTAGGTACTTTTTTGTGGTTCTTATTATCCTTTTTTACCCCACTATTAAACGACATAATCAAGTTAAACAAACAAACAAACCTTCTTGTACTAATATTAAAATGTAAGCATAAATATGTACACGTATTACTTTAATAAACGTTGTTTGTTTGTTTGTTTGCTGTATAATCAAGTTACAACGAGAAAACCTTAAGTAAAGATTTATAGCAGCAAATATGAATAAAACTCCAATCTCATTCCAAATAGGTACAGCAAGTAGGTGTGACAAATAGAGCAAGCTAGGTGTGTAAATTGGACTTATAGGCCGCGATGAGGCCGCGTTAATGCGTAGGCAGGGGCGGTTCACTCTGTGATTCCGTCGCGCCGCTACAAGTACATGCCAGCGGCCGCCAAATTGGCGGCCCATTAGTAGTTGCCGCGCGTTGGCACGAGACGCTCGCACGGGTCGCAGCGCGTTGCATGCAATATAGAAAGGGATGGCCACATTTAGGCACGTTTGGCGTACCTAAACAGGGAATTTGTTAACAGAGAACCTTCTGTACGTAGTACTATTACTTATTCTGTGGCGTAGGTAAGTAACTAATTTCACGCGGCACGCCGCGCTACGTGTCCCAGCAGGTTTCCATACATGTTGACAAGTGCCCGCGATTTCTAAATTACGTGTTCCTGTGCGTAAAGGCTGCGTTACTGGGCAACCCGGTGAGAATCGAATTCCATGGACGCCAGGAATGGATATCTTAATTGTTGTATCTGTCACCGTTATATTGTGAAAACCGTCAGTTTATAATCTTACCCGTTATATTGTAAACTGACGGAATATTGTGAACTGCCAAAGTAATTCATAAATTTACGCATTCATTTTCGTTAGTTTATAAACTAACAATGTCATATCGTCAAATTGTGAACTGAATCAAATTTGCCTGATTTGGAACGCTACCTGTGCGCTGTTTGGTTGAATGAATTATTCCACTTGCATCAGTTTCCACTTACGTCAGAACATGATAGTTTTTATTGTTATTCAGACATCTTATTCCATTTATTTTGGCGTCTAGCAGTGTCGACGGAGCCCCGCTGCGCGGGGCTCCTGTTTCTGGGCGCTTTGCCCTTCGGGCAACTGAAGATACCTAACTAACCTAACCTACCTAGTCTTTGTGTACGTTCCGTAACAAGCCGATTTGATCTCGGTTCACAATTTGACGATTCGACATTGATAGTTTATAAACTAACGAAAAATAATGCGTTAAATTGTGAACGGTTTTGACAGTTCACAATTTTTCGTCAGTTTATAATATCGCGAGTTAGATTATAAACTGACGGTGTTCACAATCTAACGGTGACATATCCATACAATGATTACAAGACAAAGGTCAATGTCATATCAAACCACGTGTGCTGTTTGTGTCACATTACGTTCTCGCAGGGACGTATATAAATGGGGTTTAATTCAAACCCCCCCCCTCCCTTTGCTCTGATGTTTGTGAAAAAAAATACAATTTCAGCGGCGAGGCGCCGCGGCGTGGTTACGTTCGCCGTCTCTAACCCGCATGCGGCCCGCGAGACCCTTGCTTGCGGAGCGCGAGCCTCCCTGGCTGTTTTGTATGTAAAGATCGTTGAATTCAGAATTTTGGAATTGCCTGATAAAATCACAAATAATTAAGAAGTGCGGCCCGCGAAATTTTTGTTAGCTCCTATGCGGCCCATGGCCCCAAAGGTCCCTAACCCGCATGCGGCCCGCGAGACCCTTGCTTGCGGAGCGCGAGCCTGGCTGTTTTGTATGTAAAGGTCGTTGAATTCAGAATTTTGGAATTGCCTGATAAAATCACACATAATTAAGAAGTGCGGCCCGCGTAATTTTTGTTAGCTCCTATGTGGCCCATGGCCCCAAAGGTCCCTAACCCGCATGCGGCCCGCGAGACCCTTGCTTGCGGAGCGCGAGCCTGGCTGTTTTGTATGTAAAGGTCGTTGAATTCAGAATTTTGGAATTGCCTGATAAAATCACACATAATTAAGAAGTGCGGCCCGCGTAATTTTTGTTAGCTCCTATGCGGCCCATGGCCCCAAAGGTCCCTAACTCGCATGCGGCCCGCGAGACCCTTGCTTGCGGAGCGCGAGCCTGGCTGTTTTGTATGTAAAGGTCGTTGAATTCAGAATTTTGGAATTGCCTGATAAAATCACACATAATTAAGAAGTGCGGCCCGCGTAATTTTTGTTAGCTCCTATGTGGCCCTTGGCCCCAAAGGTTGCCGATCTTGAAAGATTGCCGGTAGTCTGTCGTATTTGAAAGTACCTACAATTTATTGATAACAATATACACAATACAATAAACAATATACAGCTTCCACTATAGCAATAACAATTATTATACTATTTAATTATAATTTTACTAGGGATTGTGTAGTCAGGCCCAATTGAAATGGGATAACGCTACACCATACCTAAAATTTATTAACAACAATACAGCAGCATAGGGCAACAAAATTGAATAATATTCAATCCACGGTAGCAACAACAATGTATTTAATTATCATTTATCACCACTTGATAACATGTTTTGACGCTAAAGTAATTTATAATTTAGTACAATTAGACTGTTGCCTAGCGGCCGAAATTTATTTATACTGCGATATCGGATACACCTCTGAACTAGTTATTTTTGTATATTTGGGCAATAAAATACCCCACTACTAAAACACTTGATAAGCAGAGAATAAACTGCTTATGTATAAAATAATTAACTCGAAGTCCAAACAGGAAATCGTCTACCACTAGACCAATACGTGATTGTTTATGAGAATAATAGGAATAATAGTGATACGTTACGTTCCTGTTGATATGAATGATGTTGATGATGATGAAAAACCATCCGCACTTTTGCATCATTGTCCTAAAGCATCCATAGGTATACATACACTGCCTAAACGTGTCTAGGGATCAAGTAAATTTTAAGCTTTTTTATCATTATCATACTATAGATATAAATTTATGGTACAAACAATAAGATATCAAATAATAAGTATTACCTAAATCCTTCCTAAATTATCATACTACAATCGCTGTAATGTATTTAAATCGTTTATTTCGAACCACATTACTCCATATAAAATAAAGATCACATTAAAATACACTGAATAAAATCATTAACATCATCATAACGGAGGACCTGTGTGATGATAGTGATATCGAGAGAGAGCGTAGGGCGTTGTCGGTGAGGAGTAATATGCTGGCTCGCAGATTCGCTAGATGCTCAGTTAATGTTAAAATAACGCTATTCAAAGCGTATAGCCAATCTTTTTACTCTAGCGGTCTCTGGGTTCGGTATACCAAACGAGCCTACAACGCCCTACGCATACAATACAACAATGCCTTCAGAATGCTGTTGAGACTCCCAAAGTGGTGCAGTGCGTCGGAAATGTTTGCTGAGACGCGCACGGACGATTTTCACGCCATAATGCGAAAGAAAACCACGTCGCTGATGGGTCGCGTCAGGGAAAGTCAAAACGGTATTCTGAAGGTATTGGCTGGTAGATTTAATTGCAACATAATGTGGCACTGGATCGAGCGGGTCAGAACTACTTTGACGTATGTCAAGTAGTACTGCAGTTCTTTATTTTTTTAATGTATTATAATAATTGCTAACATAGTTTTAAGTTTATTTTGTTACTAACAGTATATGGATCACATGGTCTGAAATGAAATAAAAAATTAAAATAGCAACATTAAAGAGTACCTACGCAGTAAGCTCGATTATCCATGCAAACGTAGTTACGCTCTCATTTTAAAACGACTAGCTAGTTTGCTCTGAAACTTTCGTAACAATCCAACAATAAGTTTAAAAGCGGCCAAGTGCCAGTCGGACTCGTACATGAAGGGTTCCGTAAAATGAATTGCGGTTTACGATTTATGACGTATTAAAAAAAAACTACTTACTAGATCTCGTTCAAACCCATTTTCGGTGGAAGTTTGCATGGTAATGTACATCATATATTTTTTTTAGGTTTATCATTCTCTTATTTTAGAAGTTACAGGGGGGGGGGGCACACATTTTACCACTTTGGAAGTGTCTTTCGCGCAAACTATTAAGTTTAGAAAAAAATTATATTAGAAACTTTAATATCATTTTTGAAGACCTATCCATAGATACCCCACACGTATGGGTTTGATGAAAAAAACATTTTTTGAGTTTCAGTTCTGTGTATGGGGACCCCTAAAACTTAATGTTTTTTTTTCCATTTTTGTGTGAAAATCTTAATGCGGTTCACAGAATACATCTACTTACCAAGTTTCAACAGTATACCTCTTACAGTTTCGGAAAAAAGTGGCTGTGACATACGGACGGACAGATAGACAGACAGACATGACGAATCTATAAGGGTTCCGTTTTTTGCCATTTGGCTACGGAACCCTAAAAATGAGAACGAAACTCCGTTTGTAAGGGAAGGTGAAATTCGGTAATTATTGCGGACTCTTAAAACGGGTTATCTGACATCCCTCGTATAACGTGCGAACCTGCGGACCAACATGTTGCTCCTCAATGCCCTACGCTCCCGCTCCACATCAAGATCATCTGAGAGGTCCTCGGTGACCCAGTGCCCCAGATACTTGAACTTTGTGACTTTATTAGTCAACTCCGTTCCTCTAAGTTTAAGCCAGCCAGCCAAAAAAACAAAGTTACTATACAATGGATCAAGGGGCACAGTGGCAAGAGGAAACGATGCAGCGGATGAACTGGCCAGGAAAGGCTCAGAAACAACGGCATACGGACCGGAGCCAATCTTGCCCCTGCCACAAAGCTACATATATAATCAACTGGACCAACACACTAAAGACCTACACCAAAGTAACTGGGAGGAGATAGACACATGCAGACAGACCAAAGAGATTCTGTCGAAACGCGACTACAAACTCACAACCACACTATTAAGAACACATAGAAACCAACTGCGCAAGATAGTGGGTATAATAACAGGACACAACACCTTGAACAGACACCTCTATAACTTAGGTATCACAGACAGCCCCATGTGCAGAGCGTGCATGGAGGCAGAAGAAACGACCAAACATATACTACTGGACTGCAAGGAGGTAGAAGTATACAGAATGAAGCACCTAGGTTCTCCAAACACACTACGGGACGCAGTCAGCAACACCAAGGCACTCACCAACTTTTTAAACGAGCTGGCCCCGTAGCATGGATGGCGTTATCACGCGATAAGTGACAGGATAAGCGCGACGGGGCCAGGGGTGGTTAGAGTAGCGCCACACCGCCGTTTCACGCAAAATAGGCACAATGGATGTCGACTTGCGGAAAACGCCCAGTATAACTAACTAACTAAGCCAGCCAGCCCCTCCAACCGTGACGATAATGGCAATACCGAAGTAATTAACGTTTGAAGGTCCAGAATAAAATAGAGAGAGAGTAAGAGAGAGTTATTTAACTACAACAAACCTCAATTGCAGCAATACTCTAAAACGTACTTGATCCCTAGACACTTTTGGGCAGTGTACTATATTTATACAATTTACTTTAAAAACAAAGTTTAAACCGACTTCAATTCAGTACTTCGCCAAGTCACATAGGTACATGAATATTTCCACATTTCCTTTCCAATTTACCACATGCACTGCTTTCAAAGAGCAAATGCGTTGATTGTTACAGAAAAAACCCAAGTCGCTATCAGTGGGCTGATAATATTTGAGGAGTTCCGTCGATTCCTAAAGGATCTATGAAAATTACCACTTCATGAGTTGCTACTTCATGTCAGAATCTTTGACTTATTCATACAAACTAAAAACACTAATCACTCGGAAAAAAGCGAGTTTCGACCCCTGGTTGACTGGACGTAAATTGTTGCAAATTAGCTCTAGTATAACCCCTTTCCCTTTCAAAGAAAAGGTCGTATTACCAGTCACCCTGTATTTATAAATAAGGACCGTGATTGACTTAAGGGGCTTCAAGCGCTAATGGGGAACTTGCATGGGACTTCAATTTCGAATAAATTGCACTCAATCGATGCGGATATACGTAGAGATATCATACAAAAAAGAAAAAAAAAGAAAAAAAAAACGATTTTATTAGTTTTACCTAACGTTAAAATGACGAAAATTTATTTTTTATTTTTTCGATAAAATAACGTAACAGTTACATAGAATATTAAATTAGCAATGATATTTTGTATGACAAGTATGGACATAAACGTAAATTTTGTGGAGATAATCGCAAATTAATGACTTACTCCATAGTAAAGGCTATGCTGTGACGTCATAGCATAAGCCCGTTTAGTATAGAGCGTTTTCGGGGGGTGCCGGCGCAGATTTCAAATGCATATAACATCAGAAAAATAAATCATAACAAAGTTTTAATGCTACAGTTGTTTTAATGCTGGATTATACTTTTGTTTTTCGTAATAAAATATTAAGATGCAAGTTCCCTATTGACTAGTTTTGAGTTGATATTCCTTCGTCATAACAATAGATATATTTATGGTACAAACGTTAATCGGTTCTTCAATCCTTTATCTACTTTTTTTTGCAAGAGAGTTTTTTAGAAAAAAATGTATACATATTTTTTTATGATTTATTCAAACATGGTCCATAAAAGCTCTGTTTTCGATATAAGTATGTTGTTTATGCACTTTTATATATGAAATTTACATGTAACTGTTCATTATTGACGTCTCTAACAACCCAAGATAGATTTTTATTTTTAACTCATTTTCACAAAAGTTACGTCCAAAAAACTGGTTTTCTGGCCTAAAACTGCTTAAGTTTGGTGCCATATATCTCGAAAACTGTGAGTTTTGAAGTAAATATGAGACAATATTTCGGTAAACCTCGTTGTTGTTAATACGGTAAGCCACCACAAACACGAAAAAACGGACAGTAACAGATCGAAGGTCATTGGGAGCTGTAAGCCCCTTAATGACAGTGAACGGCATAGTCTGAATATTGAAAAATAATACCTGAAATTTGGAATTTACTTGCTACCTATGTCCCTTTCAAACTCACGAGGACTGTACAAAGACTTCACGAAAATCTACTTGTGTGGAGAATTTTGCAAAAAGAATTTTGTTGAGTCTAGAATGTGCAATAATTTACTTTAAAAACTAAGTTTTAACCGACGAAAAATCAATCATCCCCTATTTTCCTACCCTTAAGGTTGGTTTTTTTCTCCAAATTTATATGGGACCAACTTCGGGGACCCTTTCCAATAAAAAAAGAATTATCAAAATCGAACGACTCTGTAAAAAGTTAGGTGCGTGGTCAAAAAAATAATATACGCGTCGACTTGAGAACTTCCTCCGTGTTTTTCGTCGGTTGAAAATGGGACAAAACTCGTATGAAAAAATTCCACAATCCTAAAAAAAGTCGTAATATAATTGATTAATCACAAGTCGTTACCCTTCGAAAGCAGATAAGACCAAGATAAAACAAATTAAATCCCGGAATTGGTTATGACATGACCCACATACACTTTCTTTTGTTCTTTGATACAATAATCTAAGTGAAATATGACCGAGTGTTTGTCATCATCAATGTTTTTTTAAGAACGTGTTATTGAATAATGAGCCGTGGGCCCAAACTGTTAGGTACACTTTACAACGAATACTTACTCCTTACTTTTCTCCTTACTACACTATTATAGAAGTCTCCAGCAATTGGAACGAGTGATTTTTCGAGACTTAATCTTGTATTCGATAAGAAAATAGATACTTAGATATAACTAGCGACCCGCCCCGGCTTCGCACGGATTTATATGTATGCAAATAATAATAACATGCATGTATTATTAGTACATTACTATAGAGGCCGGGAAACGAAGGGTTGCAGGCCAAGTAGATATAGATAGGGATACGCGGCCGGAAACCCCGTTTCTCGCCGAGATTTGTATAGGTAGTGCTTTTCTCAAACTTGCAATGAAATAAAAAGTAGTCAATTTGTTTTATTCGTACAACTAAATAATTTCTTACTAACAAATATTCCGCTTATTCCCTAAATTAAGTATAAGTTTATAGTTATACATGAACTTATATCTAACTATATAGACAAGGCACTACAACAAAGAAAACACTTATAATTTTTATGAAATTTTCATACGCCGTCATGTACAGTCGCCATCACATACATCGGAGCAAACAAGCACGTCACAAACATCGGAACACACCTCTATTTTCAAGGCATTAGGGTGCATGTGCCGATATTTTTGAACACCTATAGTGTACCTATGTATGTGATGGCGACTGTACCTAACTTTTGATTTCGGGGGCAGTAAATTATTCATGGCTACTTCTGCTTGCAGTTCCGGAGATTAACATTAGTCCTAATTTTTTTTTTTTTTGGTGATTGAATGCCAAGACGTTCTGTCATTGACGTTTATAAACAAAAGACGGTTGCTTCGCAGGCCTAGGTGTGTAAGGTTGTATGAAATTTCTTTACATATCATCTTCACTAGTCGCACCGGATACGTAGTATTTCCGGACCTAAATTGAAGTAAGTCATGTCATCATTTCATTGCAAGTTTGAGAAAACATATAAACCTTCCTCTTGAATCACTCTATCGTTACGTAGTTTTAAAGATCTAAGCATACATAGGGACAGACAGACAGACAGACAGACAGACAGCGGGAAGCGACTTTGTTTTATACTATGTAGTGATGCACCAATGGGTACAGTCGCCCTCATAAGTTGCTGAACACCGAAGTACCTTGTCGTTTTAACCCTTTTCCAGGCAGAGGCGTTATACGACCACATACAGACTGTCAACCATGTATCTTAATGCCAATAAAGAAGACTGACATTTGATTGTAATTTTTCAATAGGGAACATTACTGCAATGTTCTGCCGCCAGAGGCAGCACCACCACTAATAGTAAACCAGTATAGGAATATAGGGATTCACACATGCACAATTGATTGTCAAATGAGTGACAAGGATGCTTGCATAGACAATACCGCAAGTGGGAACGAGATACAATGCCAACGCTGCTAGTGTCGCCACCTACGAAGAGTTTTGCGTAATGTTCCCTATTGCCGGCCTGGAAAAGGGTTAACTCGTTTGACAACTTCATATGGCTGTTTAACATGACGTTTAATGCGACACTGTACAAAGGTGTTAAGCCCCTTGTGAGACTGACCGTACCTGTGTACCCAATATAGCACCTGGAACGAAATACTGATAGGAAGATGAAAATTGGAGTTAAATACAAAAATCCAGATTTAATACTAATATATTGTCAGTAAAAATTAAACAATCGATTGACTTACATTTATTAATAATTTACTTGTATGCGTTACTTTAGACATAAGCTATAGTTGATAACATTATTTAATTGAGCTCTATGCTAAAAAAACGAAGGCCTTAAAACATCTCTACAGGGTGTCCGGTAAATAATGGACAACATTCTAACCACGAATAAGGCACCTTATACGTTCATTAGCATCACTGTTAGAGAATATTTCCGAGAATTATTATCGTCCAGGGGAAAACCAGGGGACTTTTACTAATTCTAAACCTCAAAGTCGATTTTCTGGACCAGTCTAAGGTGCCCTATTCGTGGTTAGAAGGTTGTCCATTATTTACCGGACACCCTGTATATGTGCTTATTATTATTTTATATTCTTTGACGTCTTGTTGAGGATTAACTTCCAAGTAATTACCACTAAACATAAGGCTTATGAACAGGAATTTCCGTAAGAATCCACTACTAAGCACACCACTCACAGTCAAGAATTAAGATGCATAGCCTTACCAAAACGAATTGCCTATTTTGTCCCACTTGCATTGCTTTATCAATTCATTCTCAACAACACTCAATACAAGAATAATCTCTCAACAACACATAAGACAACTCACAAGAATACCGTTGTTTGCTATTTTTCCTCCTGAGGCCCTAGCACGATAGGTTTTATGTCACGTTTTAAGTGACGTTTCAGTACATTTTCGCCGTAAAACGTGGCGATAAAATCTAGTGCGCTAGGGCCTCTGGTCTTCCTGGGAAAAGTTCATATTAAAAATGTTTCACTTTGCCAATATTTATGTTGTAGTAGTGGTATGGACCAATATACTTCATTTATTAGGTTTTCATGATTAGTGTTTTTTATTGAAATAAGTTAAAACCGAAAATATTACTAAAAACTCAAACGTAAAAATTTCTATATAATTATAAGGAACTATTATTTTGATTGCTGAAGTATTTCGCATTATGATGTAAGAAGTAGAATAAGTAGGTATAGACCTGAAAATAAATTACGAAAAAACCGTAGAAAGCAGAATAAACTAGCTAACATTAACTAAATATATAAACACTAAAATATGTATTACAATTCATAAGAAAGAACTATCAGTTTCATGATACCCTTCATCAATCATTTCGTAATTATCCAAAAACAGTGCGTGTCTGAAAAAAATACCTGTCACTTGAGCGTTTTTCAAAAAAAGTGTACAAAACAACTTTTTTTTTCAAAATTCATTTTTTTTTTCTTAGTCAGAATCTTTGATACTATCCAATTCAATTTTCCATTCCAGATCGTCACATTTTTGTATGCAGTCTTTTTTTATTTATATGGTCGTGACGCACTGGAAGAAAAAATTTACATAGTAAAATCTGGGACACTTTTTTTCTTGTATGAGGATCGATAGTATCAACGATTCTAAGTAAGAAAAACCAAAAATATTCGAATTCTGAAAAAAAAGAAGTTTTGTACACTTTTTTTTAAAAACACCCACTTACATGGGCACTTTAAAAAAGACCCCCAAAAACTCAACATACAGCGATCACATTGATAACAGTACAGTGGAGGCAAATGTAACACGTACCATTTTCTCTTGCCACTATGACAATACGGGATACAAAGTTACGTGTTTCAGTTTCCTTTGCCGTATATTCAAATAAAAATATACTTTAAGTTTACCTAAATACGGTCTTCAATCACTTCCCTCTTTCACGTTTAAACTTTCACCGAGTTTATCGAACACGTCATTCTTACACATTATTTTGAGCGATCTGAGGTAATGACAAAACCGATTGTTCCTTTTTGAAATAGTGTCAGTTTTCGCTTTCTCAAACCTGCACATCGCCCGGCAAGACGACCAGTAGTCTAAAGCGAGTGCTCTCCTGTCCAGTGTAGTACCTGGGCTCAGATGAATTGATATGCTGTCGTGGCGTTTGACTATCCTGTCTCTATTCCTGAAATATAAAACAATAACATAAGTACAATTCATCTAAGCTACTGCTGCATGATATACTTAGTAATGATGGCGGAAACAACAGCCCAAAGGATTTAAGATTAAGTTATTTACAATTTGAATCACACCAACCTTTGCACTGCCATACTCGTTGGTTTGACATACAATTCCTCGTTGTACTTTAAGCATTTCTGTGTGTTGCAAATTGATCTAACTACAAGAGTCTTTGAAATTTCATCATTAATATCGTAGCTTTTGTTGTAATAGCTGAAGTTTTCTAGTTCTGATGAACTATCGCATTCCGACGAGTACCACGGTTGGGAACAAATATTCGTCTTCGCATCTGGCCTTAAATGTCCTAAATAGTCTGCAACCGAAATATTGTCAAAAACGTTAGCTATAGCATGCAGCTCACAACTTTGTCGATGTTTTTTATCAGAATCTTCTGTCTCTTTACCGTTTTCAAACGTATTCTTTAAAAAACTTGGAATATTCCACCATACATGCCACAAGTCTGAAGGAAATTTGATGTGTAACAATTGCGACTGTCTTTCCATAAAATATTTCCACAATGTGTCACCCAGATGTAGGCTATCTTCACACGCTATGTTACGTTCCTCTTGGTTTTCTGACCCAGCCCATGACATACTCGAATTTTCATCATACAAACTTTCTATGTTTGGTGATTTTTCATCCATCTGTGAAGACTCTTGCGTGTTTGTGGTTGCGTAGAATTGGAGGCAATTTATGGTTTTCCTAATATCCCCTTTATATAAGTCTAACAAGACTGTGCCTAAGCCTGGCCAACAAGTGCCACTATCAGCCAAGCACATTATATCTAACCACGTACCAAGCATTCTGGGTAAAAGAGGTTTCATAGACATCATTTTCGCGCTTTGCAGGAACCGTTGTAGATGCGCGCAATCCAATGATGTTGTAACTAATATAACAGGTCGTTTGGAATACTGGACTAATTGACTGATGGCAGAGCAAAAACCATCATCTTGATCAAATACAATGTCAGCATCATCAATCAATATAAGTGACATGCCAGTTCTAGAACTTTCCTGGCTGTTAGTTGACTGACTGCCTCCATCACATTTAGGTTTAGTTACTACAACTTCTTTAGATTTTTTAGGCCTTCCTCTTTTTTTAGGCTTTATAGTCAAATCAATTTCAATATCCTGGGATTTTTGAGAAGTTTCTGCACTAGTAGTTTTTCCTCTGTTAACTTTGTGGGACTGAGTAGCCTCTTGCAAATCCTGTAACATTATTTTTCCATTTCTCTTACTACTCGCGTTTACTTCAATGACTTTGATAGCTAAATCTGCTGCCACTGCATATACACATGATGTTTTCCCGCAACCAGTAGGGCCAGTCAAAATAAGAAGGTTATCGATAGCATTGACACTATCTCTGCTGTCTGGATCAGAGTGATAGAAGTCAGATGAGTCAGAATCAGCATCATTCGTTTTTCGTTTAGCGTCATTTGCTGACCAAGATTCTAACCATTTTTTTAGTTCTTTTGTCGTTTCAAAGTTTCCTATTATCTGATTAGTAACCATAGGCCTATATTTGTCAGTCCAATTCAATTTAATCGCCTGTACTTTATTGATATCTACTACATTATTTATTATTTCTATGCTATTATCAAACTCAGGAAAGTTATTGCAATCTCCAAACTCTCCTTTGCTCTTTTCTTTCAACAAGTGATATGTTCGATAAACTGGAAATTTAGGATACGATTGTTTAATATTTTGCAAAACTTTCCGAATATTGTTATCTGATTTAACAATGTCGGTATATTTTGCGGGTTTTTCAGGACTTAATATGGTTTTCAATGCCTTGTCTTTACATTTCACTGGGCTCAAATCGGATTCCGAGTCACTTTTCTGTGAATCACTCATGGGGTTGCTAGGTGTAGTATTTTCATAGGCTTCAATTTGCTGCACATGGAAAACTGTGGGAAAACAATTAATTCCTATATCAACTTGTTTTTGTTGGCTAGCAATTTTCTTCAGTTTTTCTGGAACTCCACTTTGAAGAAATCTTTGTTTTGCTTCCAATGCTGCTGGATCTAACTGTGGTTTAGCAGCAAATATAGGTGCTAACTTGACATTAGTCTTTTTGTTAGTATCATTATTCTTTGAAGGCTTTTTAATGTCTTTAGTCTTTGCCTTGCTTTTTGTTGTGCTATCACCAGTTTTAGGTTTGGAATCTGTAATCGATTTCGGAGAATTTGTCTTGGATTTTGTTGTTCCCTCTGTCTTTGATTTGGATTCTTTAATAGATTTTGGAGTATTACTTTTATTATCACTGTGTTTCTTCTTTTTAGGAGTAAATATGTGATATTCTTCATCAGAACTAGACAAGAGAAAATCGTCTTTATATTGTAAACATTTTTTAACATTTCGCTTTGGTCTTTCATTTTTAGTTTCATTTTTTTCTAATGGTTGATTTTGACTTTCATTTAGTTTTATTATCTTATCGTTTTTTTCTGAAACTATTTGCTCACGCTTACGCTTTCTAGTCTCATTTTTACTGTCAGTGGGTGTATTCGTTACAGTAGATTCTACATCTATGGTGTATTCAGGGGTACTCTTGTCTTCCAAATCAAGTGAATTCTGGCTGTTTAAACTTAATTTCTTCTTTTTTATTTTCTTCTTGTTCCTTGCTCCGAATTTAACTTTTATTATAGGGCTCATTTCTGTGTTATCGTTGTTGACAGGAGACGTAGAATCGCAATCTTTTTCAAGTTTTTTGAAATAACAAAGCATATTTTCTTTCTTTTTAACTGAAGGAGACAGCTTTTTGAGAAATTCCAAGTCTTCTTTGGGTACACATTTTTCCTTAAGGCCGTTTGTAATATTTGCATCATTTACTGGGCCATCGAAAATGTTAATTAAATGAAGTGCACCATTGCTTTGCTTGTTTATTGATTGTTTTTCATTAAGTGGATTTTTTTTATCAATATCAGGCAATTTGGTATCTGTTACTTTTGTTTCTAATTTTGTTGGTTCTTTTTTTGCTTTCAACTTTTTGTTGCCATTATTAACAAGCATATTAGTCAATCTTTCTGCTCGTTTAGCCATTTTTCTTTGGATAGTTTCTTCTAGTAATTCTTCTTTTTCTTTTTTCTTCAGTAATCCTTTTTGTTCAGCCATCTTTTGTAAAACCAAAAGTCTCTTAGCTTTAGAGTTTTTCTCTTCTATTTTTAATAGTATTTCGGCCTCATTAACAGGTTTTTCTTTTCCTGGTGAATTCCCCCCAATACTTTTATTTCTAGACTCCATCATCAGTTTGAAAGCGTTCATTTGCATTTTATCTTGACTATTAGGAGACTGTTCTTGATTTTCTGTAATTTCAGTATGTACAACTGGTATGTCTGTAGTAGTATTTTTCTCTGGAAGCTCTTTAAACAAAGTTTTGATTGATTTGACATTTTCAATATCTTTCTTTCTTCGAACCATTTTGAACAGATAATTCTTAGGTCTCTCAATATCATAGATATTTAAAACTTCATTATTATTATTGTAGGGCGATTTAATTTTTAAAGCACTTTGAAATGTGTGAGACACATTTATAACATCTGGGTCTTCTTTGCCGTCTCTTCTGAGTTTATATTTCTTCAACTTATTTTTAAATGCTTTATTGCACTTGTGTTTGAAATAGTTTTCTTTATGTTTTATGCCAAGTCCTGTATTATGCCTGATAGTTTTCAAATTGTTGTTCAATCTTGTTGTTGAATTCTGGTGTAGTTCCCAATCTTCAATAATTGGCTTAAGCACAGTTGACATTACTTTTCTGCAAATAGATAATATAAATGTTTAAAATAAATCTAAATTAAGGAACAAATCTTTAAGTGGTTATATATAACTGTTATAATTGTTGTAAGATGGCCAAATTATGATGAAAATCATCGTTCTTTTTGCTATATCTTAAATATTAATTTTACAAAGAGGTGAAGTTTGTCAGTGTGTTGTAGCTTTGTAAGTTTGTATGTAAGGGTAATCTCCAAAACTACTCATCCAATGTCGAAAATTGTTTCATCAGTAAGAATACAACCATCGGGTTGGACATAGGCTATATTTTTTCCCACTGCTACATTTGCCATCCCCTAAGACGGTGGCAGTTTGGGAGTATAATAAGCAGGCCTCGGAGTATTTGTAGCGCGGTAAGACTAAAGTATGCTATACAATACCGCGCTACAAATACTCCGAGGCTTGATAATTAGTCTGCTGCAGAGTAATGTAAACTCCACTGCATTAAAGTTACTATGCTAGGAGCATCACATTTCACCACAATTGACTGTACTTACAATATATATATTATATATACTTAAATATGCTGAAAACACCCTAGCCTCAGGAACATCCTTAAATTTGTAAATGGTACAGACCAAATGTGCACACTACAAAAGATGCAATTTGTTGCAGCAACCCAGAGAGATGCAGTTATAGTTGGAATAATAACACAGCAATACATATCTAAAGCTCACTCTGTTTAACATATTGACAAATTACAAATTGGCCCCAGGTTGATTTGCAGTTTTCAATATGAAACCTTCATGAATTCCTTAAGGCGAAGTGAGCTCCGAAAACGTTCTTGTTCTGAGTTTTTGATTTTTGCTCGATAGAATAAAATCACGAACATAGGTCTAAAATACACGTAAAAAAATACTAACAAATTATGCACAACAGCTAAACATATTAAATTGGTTCTAAAGATTGGCAATATCATGTTTAAGGGAATTCAGCTCTATTACTTTTAACTCACAAAAAATTCAAATTAAAAAACATGATATCCACGCTTCCGAACACACACTTCAACTCACGCTTATGCTCAGTGAGAGGGAGAGAACACCACGAGCCTATGTCACCTTAATAGTTCTAAACTCGATTTGAATTTGTACTTTTACAAGTATGCCAGGACTGATGACCATGAGATTAATATATGTAAGCTGGACAAAAAAGGCCAATAAACGGTAGTGAATTATCCACAGATGCATGGAAGATGGGCTAAGCAATTTTGAGCACTAAAATTTCAGAAACCAACTATTATGAGCACATCAGATGTACAACTCAGGTTATATTGGTCAATAAATTAAAAAAAAAATCAAAACATTGGAACTGGACAAATATTACAATTAGAGAAAACCTGGCCAAGTATGCTCTGAAAGACAAGACCTCTCCTGCTGGCAACGAAGACAAGAGGAAATATAAAAAATACTTAGGGTGTTAAATAAAATAGGCTGTGAAACTATTCCTTTTACAACATGGGTTGAGCTTAGCACATCATAATATTAAAATCAAATTAGACAAGATCAGGATAGAAGCCATCGCCAATGCTGATTATAATTGTCAGATGTAAAGAGGTTACACAAAACAATTAACATAAGACTTGGGAATATAGGTAGCAAACCCATACAAAACCAACTTGTAAAACCGTAGGGTTTCCAATACTAGCCCTCCTGGTAAGTCTAATGTAGCGTATATATTCACAAAATTGAAGAAATCTGTGCAAAACGAATAAGCCACGCATACTAAACAAATGAAAATTGTTTCAGCCGAGCTTCATATACCATAGAGCAGTGTCAATGTGTTACCTACTTATAACAGAATAAACGAGTACACTCAAATAATTAACACGTACACAATTATCGGTGTCGTTTTCTTTCCGTCATCACCTAAATTATAGCCTTTTCTTTTAAAAAACACAACAATAATTAAAAGAGCAAAATTGGCGGTAAACAAAACTGTCAAGTAGTTAGTTAGTTATAAGTGAAGTGGCAGCCTCAAACTGTCAAGTATATAGAAAATTAGAAATGTCAGTGACCGTGCGAAGAGAACAACACATGGCTTGTCAAATATGATGTTAAAGCTACTTTTAAACACGCCCATCCGGCCCAATATTATGTAACCTTACCCACCATTTCCGTTTAGAAAGTATCTCGCACCAAATGCGAAAAAGATATTATTATTAGAAGGGCTATTTTAGTAAGATATATTATTAATATAGTTTTTATTAAAAACTATAAAAAATTCCATAGTTTTTCGATGACCTAAAAACTACGAATCTAAAGATCCAGTTCTACAGCCAACTGTCAAAAAATTAAAAAATATTTTTTTCGATCGAATTGGTGGTCGTGCCACTATCAGTGCGAGTGCTCGAGAATCCAAAAATTTTGGCAAAATGGCATCAAACGCACTGAAAAACTCTATAATTCGTCATGTTGGGGTAAATATCTCCATGCAATTAAAACTTGTGGTTAAAATTTGAGTTTCGTGTTCACCTTAGAACCTATCTGTCAAACGCCTGTTATGTAAAAGATTTACTCGATTATTTTAGTTATGTACTGGAGTTATTTCCTAAACGTTTAATGTATTTCAGGCGAGAGGTTATGCCCAGGCCGCTCAGGCCGTCGCAAGGCAGCAGGCAGTCATTCAGCAAGGTCTTGCCCAGAACAACACATTTGTTGCTGCCTTGGACAACGGTTCTCCAGTCACAAGAGTAACTGTAGCTTTCAGGTAAGCGAATATATGTAAAAGTTCCTGCAAGTTGCTCCAAAAATAATTTATAAACTAGTGGCTCTGTGACTTCTGTGAGCTGTAGAACTCGAGAGCTAAGTTTGAAAAATTGGCATGAAATAAAAATTCTATATAATCAACTAACCTGGTCACGAAATTTCACGAGAATCGGTTGAGAAATGCGACCTGTAGAGGAGAACAGCGGGATAGACACTGGACAAAAGATTTTTGGCTCAAGCTGAAGCATAGAACATTGATCACTGCGCGGTTGTTCGATTACACTACTCACTTGCTTCTTTGTGTAAGTATGAAGAAGATTTATTTATGGGAGGCTGACACCAATGGCAACCAGACAATGTCTGAGGAAAATGGCTACCAGTAACCAGTATGAAGATTTATTAAGTTCTGAAACATGAAATATCCGGGGGCTGTCAATAAACATTTAAAGTTATTCTGTTTTGTTAGAGAGACTCCTGTCACGCTTGGAGATGCCGTATGATAAAATGGGGTAAAGATTGTCACATAAACATATTTTGCAGAACTTAAACTCTGGTTTTAAAAAAAGTACCTTCAATGTGACAACTGTGAGACGTGAGGAAACTGGTCTTAATTCAAAGATGATCTAGTTTTCCCTCTGGTATGGTAGGTGAGATGGCAGTAGCTTTTGTAAAACTAGTGCCTATGTCAAAATCTTGTGATTACGTGTCAAAGTGTACTCTGGGCTTTTGTAAGCTACAACCGGGAATAACGCTAGGAGGATGATGAAGGAGACAACTATGACAATGACACCTAAAAAAAAGTGATTGGCTCTCGTCAGTATTTCCAAAATGTTAATTTCTTACAAAATTTCTATAACAATAGTCACCACCAAACTTTTTGTAACTACATGCTTTGTAACAAAAACTGACTTCGAAAAATACATACAAATACATAATATAAATTGATTTGTAATAATACTCTTAGGGCTGGTGCTCGGTATGAGTCTCCGACCGAACTTGGGCTGACCCATGTCCTGCGCACAGCGGCCGGTCAGAGCACAGGCAATGCTAGTGGCTTCATCATTGCCCGCAAACTGGCCCAATTCGGTGCCTCAGTCACTTGCTCTGGAGATCGCGAGTTCATCTACTACACACTTGAGGTAAGAGGGCTCTTTGTTTAGAAGATATATACAAAAAATCTTACATTAAACTTACAGTCTACATATTATGCATCCCATGGACGAGAGAATTGGCTCAACGATGACCCGGTGTGGATTATGGACTGACTAGATATGATGTGTCAAATTCGAATGTACTTCATATGTAGTCATTATAGCTGTCTCACTTCACATAGATCATGCTGGCTCTAGTGGTACCTCTGGCGTCGTTATCATCACCGCTGACGGGAGCGGGACTCCTCTGGGCCGAGTAACCTCGATGTACCCCACTTGACATTGGCAAAGTGCCTAAGCAGCAAAAAGCCACAATACGGAAAAAAAAATGTGCTCATTGGTTTGGGTTACAACATCATCTTCCTCCCTAGTAAACGTATACACCTGGTTGTTATGCCTATTTATTTGTCGTTCCGATGACTCACTTTATAGTATCTAAAGTATTTAAAGTTATTTTATTTTATAAGTAGTTTAGTTTTAGATAGGTATAGTTTTTCAAATATTCAATTGTTATTAAATTCTTATTATTTTTTTGATTAAATGTAGCCATAACTACAAATTAAATGCGAAAATAATAACTATACAACATGCAATATGTTGATTATCCTAATATTGGTTATACTATATGGCTTTAGCCCAGAACTTTTTCTGTCTCTGAGGCCCTAGCGCGATAGGCTTTTATGTCATGTTTTATGTGACGTTTCAGTACATTTCGCCCTAAAACCTAACGTGCTAGGGCTTTCGAGGCCCTGAGGCCCTAGCACGGTAAGTTTTATGTCACTTTTTACGTGACGTTACAGTACATTTTCGCCGTAAAACGTGGCGATAAAACCTACAGTGCTAGGGATGGATGGTACTGTTTAATTACTTACCTACCCGTGAAAAGAATATTATTCATTTTCTATGACAAACCTTTAAGGCTATAACGTTTTTTCCTAGACCTCCAAGGACAACCTGAGCCCAGCCCTGGAGTGCCTGAACAACCTGATTTCCTGCCAGGAGTTCAGGCCTTGGGAGCTGACCGACAACATTCCCCGCCTGAAATACGACATTGTTGCCCTTGCGCCACAGGTAAATGCCCTAAAATTAAAAAAAAATTGTCTATGATAAGGTTAGAAGGACCAAAAATAAATAAATTAAAATTATATGTTTTTGTAATTTTGCCAAGTCTAGGGCTTGCCCACGGCCTCCGAAGCCCAGTGGGTAGTGACTCTGCCTACGAAGCTGGAGGTCCCGGGTTCAAATCCCGGTCAGGGCATTTATCACGAATATTTGTTCCTGAGTTATGGATGTTATGTATGTATATAAGTATCTATATGTATGTATCTATTATATATATCATCGCCTAGTACCCACAACACAAGCCTTACTGAGCTTACCGTGGGTCTAGGTTGATTTGTGTAAGATTGTCCCGTAATATTTATTTATCTTATAGTTATCTTATCTTATAGTTATAGGGTTTTCTTTTTGACGGGAAAAAAAAACTTGTTTTTTTAATTTCTCAATACGAAAACCTTAATAACTTTAAATTTAAAAATAGTTGCGACCCCGTCTATAGGCTAAACGATCCCACAAGTTGAAGAAATATTGAGCTACATTTTGACGTGATAACGTCTTATAAATCGATGAACGCCGGCTGCACGCACGAAAAAGTGTGACTAATTGTCCCGTTCCGAACGCCGGCTGCGCGCACGAAATATCACCGCACAGCCCAAACCGCTGGTTCTAGAGATTCCAAATTTGGCACGTAGGTTCCTTATAAGGTCTAGCATGGTGCACTAAGAAAGGATAATTCAAATTCACCCTCTAAGGGGGTGAAATGGGGGTCCAAAGTATGTATGGCAGAGCACAATGTTTTTTTATATCGTTATCACGTAAAATTATCGTCCGTAAACCAACTTTATAGATAGCAGTGGTGGAGCGCCCATACAAGCCGATTCCCACTGGCTTCCCTAAAATTTCATGCTATATAATTATTATTACCTAACTCGTAAATCATCAAAAAAAAGCCCTTTTATTTGGCTCCGGGTTGTCCAGTGAAAATTCTTACGCGCCGCCACTGATAGATAGATAACCAATTTTTATGTAACTCAAAGGTGCGCGCAGTAGACCTGCTCCACAAGGCTGCCTTCCGCCGCGGGCTCGGCAACTCCCTCTTCATCTCGCCGAAGAAGATCGGCAAGATCTCCTCCGAGTCGCTGCAGCACTTCGCCGCCTGCTCGCTGACGCCCGCGCGCTGCGCTGTGGCTGTCGTCGGAGACTCCAAGGTCAGTCTAGGACCAGGGTTTCAAATTATCAAGATAGGTTATACTCCTTAATCATATATTGGATAGTTATTTAACTCGTCTTTCCTAATTTGTAATGGTGTTCAATACGTTCCGCATTTCTGCAAATGTATATGGATGAATCAACATTTTAATGTCCTCCCCGTTTCTGCAATTTGCTGTTTAAAAGTGTTATACTTTCTAGCGTTAACATGGTACCGTACGGAATTCAAACTCGCATCAAAAAAATGTACGAGAGCTGTACGAAATTGTAGGATAATTTAAAAAAAAGCGGCTAAGTGCGAGCCGGACTCGCACATGAAGGGTTCCGTGATATAAATTGCGGTTTACGATTTATGACGTACTAAAACAAAACTACTTGCTAGATCTCGTTCAAACCAATTTTCGGTGGAAGGTTGCATGGTGTAACATCATATATTTTTTTTAGTTTTATCATTCTCTTATTTTAGAAGTTACAGGAGGACACACATTTTACCTCTTTGGATTGTCTCTCGCGCAAACTATTCAGTTTAGAAAAAAAAAATAATAGAAACCTCTATATCATTTTTGAAGACTATTCCATGGATGGGTTTGATGAAAAAAAATTTTTTGAGTTTCAGTTCAGATTTTTGTTTGAAAATCTTAATGCGGTTCACAGAATACATCTATTTACCAAGTTTCAACAGTATAGCTCTTATAGTTTCGGAAAAAAGTGGCTGTGACATACGGACGGACAGACAGACAGACATGACGAATCTAGAAGGGTTCCGTTTTTTACCATTTGGCTACGGAACCCTAAAAAATGCTACATGTACTTACGAGAAAACTGTTTCTAAGAAATAATATCGCAGCGCCTGAATTAAATATCGTGGCAACAGCAATAAAATTTGCCACGATATTTAATTCAGGCGCTGCGACATTATACACATGTTGCGGTAACTGATAATGAAGAAAAAACGAAGGGTCAAATAAAATTTGATTGACCCATGTAGCTACGTAGTTCGCCATGGTACTACGACGCAAATTACTAGGGTCATCGTAATCGAAATCGATAAGGATCACTATTCGATATAGGTAAAATGTTCGTCGAGCAGCCGAGGCAAATAGGTAGCAAGTACGAATGCGTGATTGAAGGGTATTATCGAAGCGATAATTATCACGATAACCAGAACACGTATTTGTCGTTCCTAGGGGGTTTGATAAGTAGTTAATAATTTCCCTAAGATGACACACAATTATTATTTGTCCATCTTGTGAGCTTAGACATCGGAAGAATCACTGACTCCCGAGTCACAGGCGCAAGGCTAGTTTGGGAGACAGAGGCTCACCCCCTGTTAACTTGTCACAAACCTGAACACATGTTTCTTATTATTAATAATATTGAAATGTAATGTTAGGTTTAAACAATAAAGATTTATTATTATTAACTATAGGTGTGCAAAGCTAACAGATATTTAGCTATGTAAATGCAGCTTTAATTTCTACAAAAGGGATTTTATTCAGTTTCCTTTGTCCAGCAGTTATATTAGGTCCTTACCTATGAAATTGGCGGTGTGTATGGAGAATTTTGTGAAAACTGTGATTTTCATATATTGAATTTTGCGGATTATTCAGCAATGTCAAATTCAAAGCAAACTAAATTTTGGTAGGAATATAGAAAACTTTTGAGCTACTTTACACATATCTTCATTCCTTAAAAATAGTTCGCATCATAAAACTATACGTAATTGAAACACTTTAACCGGTAGCACATGAAAAGGGCGGTTTTCAAGCTTTAATTTGAAACACTAAATAAAAAATTCAAACCTATTTTTTGTATTTAAAACCTTTGTTACATAGTCTAATAATGAAATTAAAAAATAATTTGGAAGTTGCAATAGAAATGAATAAATTACGTACAAAATAATATCTGTGAAAAAACCGCCAATTTCGTAGGTAAGGACCTAATAGTTTCGGGGCTACATATCCAGCAGTTGTAGTGTAAATGGGGCAGTATCTGCATTATTACATGTGATGTAATCATAACAGTTTTCTTGCAAACAAATGTACTTTATTATTTTCATCTCTCCTGCTCTGAAAGTTGATTTTTCATGGGCATATAGCCGGGTGGAAAATAGCTTTTTCTCCCCTAGGGTGGAAAGTATTTTTTTTTTATTGTTACGGTCAGCCACGGAGTCGAAGATAATAGAGTTACGTCAAATCATTAAAATAAAAACTTTTCACAAATCGACACTCAGCTATATGTACCTGCATTAACGAGTTGTTTATTACGATTATAGGTTGATATTAAATTATTTTTCCTCACAGTCGAAATGAAAAGTAGAGTGTTTAACTCGGGTGAAATTACCCATTTAACCCTCGAACAATTGGCGCTCTCACTTCGTTCGAGCGCCAGAAATATCTCGGGTTAAATGGGTCACTTTCAACCCTTGGTTAACAATCTACTATTTCATCTCTCCTGTTCTGAAAGTTGACTTTTCATAGGCATATAGCCGGGTGGAAAATAGCGTTTTCACACCTCTCATTCAGAAAAGTAAGTTTTGGTCCCCGACGAGAGGGAGCAAAATGCTACTTTTCTGTTCAAGCTACTTTTTTAATTTATTCATTGGCTTGTAGCATTTACGCAATGTGCCAATAGAATAATCGGTTGTAATTTCATCGTAATCGACAAACGTACAAACTCGCGAGCAAAAAAATCGACTCACGCCACATTTTTTGGTTTAGGGCAAATTTTTTGCAACTGGGAAATGTTACAGGAAAAATGAGTATACCACGTTGTTATAAATGTATTCAGCTTTAAAAAAACGCAACAATCATGAAAATCAGACGCATAATTTTCAGGATATGCTCGTTTGAACGGGAATTGAAATTTAACCGCCTTGAACTACCCACGAGTTGAGCGCCTTCAGGATGCATAAAAACAGGTGTAAACCTGTTTTTCTTATCAGTCGCTTATCACAAGTTGACCTGTGCACATCTCTCGCAATTGGACCACTGAAACCACCTGGAAAAAATGGACACCACCGAAAATGAAGCCGCCCAAGTCGTCGCCTTGCTGAATCAAGGACTTTCTCAGCGTTCAGTTGCCGAACAGCTGAATTTAAGTCAGTCTGCTGTCTCCAGAGTTTATCGTCGATTTGCTGAGTCCGGAACCCTTACTCGGAGACCGGGATCCGGCCGTCGAAGATGCACATCCGAGAGAGAGGTCCATTTCATCGTGACGACCAGTCTTCGGAATCGCCACCTGACCGGCGTTGACGTCCAGCAGCAGCTGATGCGGACCCGTGAGGAGCCCGTGAGCTCTTGGACAGTTTGCTGAAGACTTAAGCAAGCAAACCTCACCCCAAGAAGGCCAGCTACGGGGCCCAAATTGACGCAGAGACATTGGGACCTACGCAAGGATTTCGTAGCACGCTACGAAAATTGGAGCTACGAGCAATGGAGCCGGGTACTCTTCACTGATGAGTGCAGAGTTTGTCTCCATGGCAGCGACAGAAGAGAACGGGTGTACCGAAGACCTGAAGAGCGGTTTGCACAATGCTGCTTCTCAGAAACAGTCGCCTACGGCGGCCGCTCAGTCATGATGTGGGCGGGAATTTCAATGGAGGCGAGGACTGAGCTGGTTTTCATCCCTGGTGGCGGCCGAGGAGGTGGATTGACCGCGGATAGGTACATCACTGACATCCTGCAGGACCATGTTGTCCCATACGCAGGTTTTTTTGACGAGGGGTTCCATTTGATGCAAGATAACGCCCCTTGTCACACCGCTGGAGTGACCAAAGCGTACCTGGCGGCGGTCGGCATCCCCACCCTTACCTGGCCACCGCTGAGTCCGGACTTGAATCCCATCGAGCACATGTGGGATTACCTGAAGAGGAAGGTTCGAGCGCGGGATCCAGCCCCGGAGACGATTTTGGCCCTTCAAGCTGCTTTGGTCGAGGAATGGGACGTTTGCCCGCAGGACACCATCAGAAAGCTGATAAGGTCCATGAGGAACCGTATCGAGTGTGTAAGAAACGCCTATGGTGGCAATACGCGGTATTAAAATGAAAAATAAACGGTTTTTCCTCCATAAAATTTGTTTTCTTTCAATGTTGTGGTTATGAAATTAACCAGTTTTCCCCCACTTTGTGAAAAATCACGTTTTTTTTCAGAACCTGAAAAATATATGACTTGAATTTGATATTTTCTGAAAGCTTATTTTTCCAGCTTTCAGAAAATGCTACTATGCTACGAATACCTATATTAGTTTTAAGAGATATTGCACATTGAAATCCAAAAAAATGTTGAGTCGATTTTTTTGCTCGCGAGTGTATATCATCATCATCATCATATCAGCCGAAAGACGTCCACTGCTGGACATAGGCCTCCCCCAAAGAGTGCCAAAATGACCGGTCCTGCACCACCCGCATCCAGCGGACTCCCGCGACCTTTACCAGGTCATCAGTCCACCTTGTGGGGGGCCTACCCACGCCGCGCCTTCCGGTACGTGGTCGCCACTCGAGAACCTTTCCGCCCCAACGGCCATTGGTTCTACGTGCATATATATATATATATATATATATGAGGATGTATTTTTTGTTTTTTTTTGTTGCTTGTTCTTTTTATTATTTGTTTTTTTTGTTATTTTTTTTGTTGTTTTTGTTTGTTTGTTTTTTTTCTTTGTATTTTGTTTTTTTTTGTTTTTCTTTTCTTGTTTGTTTTTGTTTTTATTTGTGTTGTTTTGTTTGTTACAGTTTTAATTGTTTTTTTTTAGTTTTTCTGTTTTTTTTTGTTTTTTTTTGTTTTTTGTTCGTTATTTTTTCTTTTTTCATTTATTTTGTTAATTTATTAGTTTTTTTGTTTCGTTTGTTTCAATTGTTTTTTTTGTTTTTTTTTTATTTTATTTATTTTTTTTTTTAATCGTTTTTTGTTTTTTAGTTTCGTTTGTTTTTTTTCTGATCTTTTTTGTTTTTGTTTGTTTTTGTTTTGGTTTTTTAACGGTTTTTTTTTTGTATTTTTGTTCGTTTTTCTGAAAAATTTTTCGTTTTTGTTTTTTTAATTTTTTTGTAATTTTTTTTCTTTAATTGTAATTTTTTTAGTTTTTTTTATTTTCTTTTTTTGTTTCGTTTGTTTTTTTCTGTCTTTTTGTTGTTTTTTTGTTTTTTTTTTCGTCTGTTTTTGGTTTTGTTTGTTTTGGTTTTGTTTTGTTTTTTCTTTTGTTTGTTTTTTTTTTTCGTCTGTTTTTGGTTTTGTTTGTTTTGGTTTTGTTTTGTTTTTTTTTTGTTTTTGTTTTTTTTTTGTTTTTGTTTTTTTTTGCAAATGTTTTCCTCATAGTCGGTGTGAAAAGTTACATGTGTCACTCAGGAGCAAAATTATTTTCGTCTTGGGCGTTAACACTTGAATCCCTCACTACGCTCAGGATCCTACGTTAGAATCCCTCGCTACGCTCAGGATTCTATTGTAGGATCCCTCGCTACGTTCAGGATTCAATACACCGCCCTCGCCGTTAATAATATAATAATAATAATAATAATAAGCCCGCAGGGCAGCTTGTGGCGAGCTGTTGGGGAGTAACGACCCCACGGACCCGAGTGCTCCCGAGAGTCGGTCAGGGCCTCCGTCTCCGGCGTGTCTTCGTCGGTCGGAGTGGAACCCCAAGGGGGCCCGCAGGACTCTCAGCTCTGGCTTGCCTTCATTGGCCGTCCAGAGAGGAGTCGTCAGAGCTATATGCTCCAGGGGTGGAAGTGTTAAAGGGCATAACGCCGCGAGTAACTTCGGAGAAAGCGCAGCACCACCTCTCGACACCCCTGAGCCGCTCACCCGGTGTTGCCCCTGGCCGTCTTTACGACGGCATTTTTAGGCGCCCATCTAATGAGCGGCTAGTCACCGCCTGCCTCGATAACCTTGTGGATAACATTGTTATGGCAGGTGTCCGGACCACTTTGTAATAACCCAATTTTATTGTCCACCCAAATGTCATCACCATAGACCCAATTCTCTTTTCCATTTTCCTACAATAGCTCCAACGCCTGCTGGGACCAGTTCACGGGTATCTACCGATGTACCCGTGAATGGGTTCTAGCAGGTGTACTACATGACATTAAATTTCGTCTCCAAAGGGCCTCTACGTGTTGGATCTATATCCCCACGCACGCCTTCCAAATGACCGGGGTTCGCCCCGTGAATTTAAATCGGAGATACATAATAATAATAATAATCTTTATTGCTTACTTTCTTAACCTAGATACATGTAGGACTCTTTGTTGTAGTAGTGGTTATTATACAGTAGGTTGTTGTGAAAGATTAACAGTGGTACCAGAGTATGAGCCTCTGACTTTCAAAATAGGACTAGCCTGTGACTTGAAAGCCAGTGATTCGCTTCGGGTTTACATGTTTATATTTAAGACGCAGGTGGTCACGTGTAATTAAGTACTATGGAGTGCTAAACATATTAATGAAAACATAACTAGAATAAGAAAACTAAATGTAAATCTAAATCTATCTAAATCTTAAAACAGAGAGTAGGTATTATAAGTTTGTAACAAGGCAATGAGCATTATACTTAAGCATTAAAGAGTTGAAATGTGAGTGTTATGTGGTTTGGTGTATCATGTGATATTGTGTCTTGAGATGTGTGGTGTGTTATGTTATTATTGTAGATGACTATAAAGATTTTCCGTTTCAGAGTATGTTAATTTAAGTAGCCAGGCATTTAGTTTGGTTTTGCAGTCATGTAGGTTTTTTGGGTATATATTCAATGCTTTATTTATCTTGTTGTAGAGGCTATATCCAAGGCAGTAATATTGTCGACTCGCAAAAACTGTTCTGTGAGTAACATGAGGACACACAGTATGCTTTCTGCGACGGCCGGCCAGGTATGATGGGTTGAATGAAAGAGTGGTGTGAACGCGGAGGGTGGTACGTAGAATACAAAGTTGCCTGACGGTCAATACTTTGGTGTCTTGGTATAGCTGCTTCGTGGGATATCTAAAGGGCTTTGAAGTCATGACCTTCAGGACAGCTCGCTGCGCTCGCTCCAGCTGCAAGAATTTAGTTTTGGAAGCACCACCCCAAATTGGGGAGCAATAGAGTAAGAGAGATTGACATAGCGACAGATAGACCATTTTCAACGTGTTTGTATCAGCAGAGTGACGTAGGGTTTTGAAAATATAGATGAGTTTTCTGACTCGAGATATGAGGGCTTCCAGATGAGTGTGCCAGTCGAGTCGTTGGTCCAGTTGCACTCCTAGATACTTTGCGTGTGTAGCTCTAGTAAGAAGAAGGCAGGTACAATTGTTTGTAGGTGTACAGCAGGTATGACATGTGATGTTGTAGGTCGGTGAGGGGAGATTGTTTGTAACCAAAGAAAATGTTATGTATGTAGTTTTAGTAATGTTGAGTGTAAGGAGGTTAGCAGCCAGCCAACTTGTAACTATCCCCAAACAGTGTTCAGTATGTATCTTAGTTTCAGTCCAGTCCGAGCCATGAATTAGTAATGCTGTGTCGTCTGCATATGATATAATTTTGCAATTATCAATTTGTAGTTGGCACAATTGGTTTATATATATCAGGAAGAGGGTGGGGCCCAATATGCTCCCCTGGGGCACTCCGTATGTTAGCGATTCCTCGCCACTAAAGTTAGAGCCAATTTTGACTGATTGAAGACGGTTTGTGAGATAGTCCTTAAAGATTTCAAGTGTAATGCCTCGGACACCTATATATTCGAGCTTACCCAGTAGAAGTGGTACAGACACCGTATCAAAAGCCTTGGAGAGATCCAAAAATACCCCTAGGCATGTGCTTCTTATATCTAGTTTTTTTGCTGTGTAGTCAGTTAGCTCCAGTATTGCATCTTCAGTCGACTTGCCGGTTCGGAAACCATATTGATTATCAGAGATAATACGATGGCGTTCCAAGTAAGATACTAAGGCGTTGTTAAGTATTCTTTCCAAGATTTTTGATAAGGTTGGTAGTACTGAGATAGGTCGATAATTGCTAATGTTATCTCTTTCTCCGTTTTTGTAAATTGGGTGCACTATAGCTTTTTTGAATGCCAAGGGGAATATACCCGTGGATATGGAGACATTGCATATGTGGGCAATGGGCGGGACAACCTTTTCCAGAGACAATTTTAAAATTTTACCTGATATGCCATCCCAGCCAGTGGCACAATCGGTTTTTAGGGATGTAATAATTCTTCTGATATCAACTTCGTCCACTTCCACTATTACAAGCGAATTACACTGAGAGTGCGTCATAGATGGGAGTGAAGGGTTAGTAGAGGGATGGTTTATTGGGGTGATATTTGAGGCCAATGTTTCGCCGATTTTAGCAAAGAACTTATTTACCGAGTTTAGGGATGTTGTAACGTCGGAGGATAATTTAAGCAATTCATTTGGCGGGGTCTGCTTCTTTTTGTAGTCAGTGATGTTTTTAATTACGTCCCATGTAGCCTTGGGATTGTTTTTAGCCTTCTCGAACTCTCCCTTTTCATATTCCGTTTTAATATTTCTTAATAATTTAGTGCAAAAATTCCTGTAGCGAGTGTACGTAGTCCTTATGATTGGGTTGTCTGGGAATCGTTTGTGTTTCTTATGTAACTTGTCTCTGTTTCTAATACAGCGTAGCAAGCCTGTCGTAATCCAGGGTTTGATATTTCGGTTCTTTTTTGGAATACGAACTGTGTAGGTGTGTTTTTTAATGATGTCAGAGAGGATTTCAATGAATCGGTTTGTTGCGAGATTAGCATTAGTAGACAACATTACTGTGGTGAAGTCGGTTTCATTGATTTCAATACGAACTGCTTCATAGTCAATACGTGAGCATTCATATTTGGGTTTTGGGTTCGTTTTATTTGTCTTAATGTTAAGTAATGTTGGTAAATGGTCCGTAATGTAAGTTTCCAGAACCAAAGTGGTGGCGATGTTATTTGTACGAAGTATGACATGATCTAGGCAGTTTTTGTCCCTCGTTGGGAACTGATGTGCAGGCAACATGCCATGAGATGCCAGAAATGTAAGATAATCACTCGAGCGGCTATCATAGTTAGACATTTTGATGTCAATGTTTAGATCCCCAATTAAGGCTACAGTTTTTGAAGCTGTCAGGGAGGCAAGTACTTGGTTAAGACTGTGAAGGAAATTATCCAGATATCTATATGAGGGCGAGCGATAGATCGCCACTACTGTCGTGTTATCATCAATCTGGCATATCAAGCAGTTGCCATCAATGAAAGCCGGTTCCGTAATCCTACACTTTAGACCATCTTTAACATAAATAGTGACACCATCATTTTGGTTTGAAACGTTTTTCGTGTGTGTCGAGGTGTAACCATTGAGTCTGGGAGCATGAGAAGTTTTGCTTGTCCAGCATTCAGTGAGTATGATTATGTCACAATCAATTTTTAATACGATGAGAAGCGCTTGAAATTCATTAAAGTTCTTGTTTATGCTACGAATATTCATTTGTAAAATGTTTAGGTGTTTGTTGTTAATATAATCCAGGCACCGTTCGGGAGGACATACATATGCTTTAGAGACAGTCAATGAGTCTATGTCTGTTGCGATTAGGTCAATATTTGTCATTGTGTAATTCTATTTAGTTGTGTGAGAGTGTTATGATTGCGTGGATACGATGTGAAGAATGCAGTTGGTGTGTAAACTTAGTAATATACTGGTTAAATAATGCTTATCAGTCTTGCAGGTAAAGAAAAGTAGTTACAAAATGTATTATTGCAAGTTACACTAAAATTTACACAAATATGGCTAAGATATTACTTACTTATAAAAGAACAATCTTTAAGTGTACTTATTTAGAGAAGTGTGATTAAACAGGGAGTGCAAAACAAAATTAATAATAACAAGAATATATGTAGCTATATAAGCATGCGAGCTAGTTTATTAATCTTGTTCAAGTAGAAAAAAAAATTAAATATGAGAGACAATATTCAGGCACTGATTACTCCTCCGCTTGCAAATCAACCAAATATTTCTCAGACTTTATAAGAATGTGTTTTGTATCTTTGTTTTTCCTTATATATATATTTCCGTTTCTTGCCCAACAAAAATCATAGTTATGAGCTTTTGCAAATTCACGGGCTTGCTGGAACAGTTTCCTGGTACTGCCAGGTAGGTGCTCGGCCACGTAGATTGCCTGGGGAGTTCCCGGCAAGCCCAGTGCTTGAGTATTAAGTTTCTCTGCAATCGGACGATTTTTGTTGTATGTCTTCGTCGCCGACAACATTTCTTGTTTCTTTTGCACATTACAGAATTCAGTAACAATTGTTCTGCTGGACCCAGGTTTGCCAGGTATCCTGTAAATATCACGTACCTGTGAGGTTTCAACTTTGACGTTTAGAGCTTTACTAATAGTCCCGACGATTTCCGATAGATCAGATGCGGTTTCCCTGTCCTTCATAGGGACATTCCTAATTTCTATGCAAGCTGAGCGCTGACCCAGCTGAAGGTCACGTACTTTATTTTCCAATATTTGGATATGTTCCTTGTGTTCCCGGCGCTCTTTTTCGAGGTTATCAATTTGAGACTTCATGTGATCGTAGCTTTGGCTGATAAAGTCCATTGATGATTGTATGTCGAGGTATGTTTTGTGCATTTCAACATTTTGCGACTTGACTTCGGCTAGGTCGGACACTAGTCTAGCCAGGACGACGTCTTGGTCTGCTTTCCAGGACACTAGGAGGTCCTTAATTTCCTCTTTGTAGTTTGCCTCAGAGCTTGCGCCAGAGTTTGACTTTACAGGTGAATGTTCAATGCGGGCACGTTTGTTTCTAAGCGACGCATTGGAGAATTTCGGGTCGTCCATGTCAGCAATCGTAGTCACGTCAGGTTCCGATTGTACTTGTAGAAGACCGCCATCTAAATTGCCAACCGGAGGAGATCTTGTAGTACGAGGCATATCGACTATGTTCGGTTAATATCGTAGCACTTGTAGCCTATAAGTCTCGTAGCATATGCCACGCTCGACTCGTAGCGCCTGGTGACGTCACTCGTAGCGAGTAATGTGTACGACGAATTCGCTGCGCTACGCAGTGTTGCGGTAGCTCCGTGCGAAGCGCTGCCGGCCTCGTCTTGCTTCACGCTGCGGTTCCGGGTTCAAATCTCAAGGTGCACTAAGCGAAATCACAAAACTATAGCTATCTCACTAAGCTCCAGCCACTGGGAGGAGCCTCCCGTAAACAATTTGCAGGAGTAACAAGGAATTAAAAATGTTGAGGTTAGCCAATCACGAATTTAGAATTTGAAATTATTTGTACAGATTGTCGGACACTACACGCGACCAGCCCGCTAGGCGATCCCCGCGCGAATACACACTTTTGCTCCCTTGTGACACAAATAACTATTTCTCCCCTAGGGTGGAAAGTATTTTTTTTAATTGTTACGTTCAGCCACGGAGTCGAAGATAATTGAGTAACTTCATATTATTAAAATAAAAGCTTTACTTATATCTATACTCATCTATACATTAAAGACGGGTTCACTACGACGATGTTGATAACAATCCTTTTACAGTTGGTATTTTTTTCCTAATTACAGAAAATCAACATTCAAAATCATTTCTGTAAATATTGGCTGCCCGCCATAATACTATGAAACTTTTTTTTTCACGTTTTGGCATGGCCCTCTAGATTAGTTGCGTCGCGGCCTACTCGATTATAATCGAGTAGGCCGTGGCAAGTGGCCAGTGCAAAGAGGTTGGAGGTTAGATATAGTTTTAATTATTTTACTTAGGTATATCTAAAATCGAATTATTTATTTATTTAATATTAAGCAAATATCTATTTACATTTATTTATAGAATTATATAAATTTAAGAAATAAGATTAATACTTAATTAACCTAATGATCAGATACGTTTTTTAAACTTTTCTAAAGTTGGCAGTATGTGTATTTTAACTGATTACTCTTAATATACCTGTTTTATAAAAATACTGCACGTATTTTACTTTCCTCACAGTCGAAATGAAAAGTAGAGTCTCTTCACTCGGGTGAAATTACCCATTTCACCCACGAAATATTGGCGCTCTCACTACGTTCGAGCGCCAGAAATATCTCGGGTGATATGGGTCACTTTCAACCCTTGGTTAACAATCTACTATTACGTTGTCATACATTCATAATAAACTACAGTTATCTGAAGCTGTCGTAGATTTGTGGACGTAATTTTTATAAAACTATAATTTTTAGGAAACCGCCGTCATGATCGCTCAGGCCTTGAAGTTGGGTGGGGCATCTTCAGATTCTAAAGGCGAACCTAGCAAGTTCTTCGGTGGAGAACTGAGGTAAGTCTAAATTTAAACAATAAGTTCTATAACCTCCTATTATTAGTATAATACTATTCAATTTGATAATAATGTGCTAATTGAGACGGTCAGTAACAACTTGTACCGAAATGCAATCTTCCTGCATTGGTTATCTGCGCATCGGCACCCGAATCGCAAATAATTGTACGTATTTGTATTAGTTAAGGATTTTATTTTATTTTATTTCTTTGTATCATATATATTGTAATGTAGTAATGGGTTTATTGCCTGAAATAAAGAAACATTCATTCATTCATTCATTAGGCTTGACTGTAATCACCACATAAACATACATTGGTAGGCTACATATGGGGGCACGTACAGTAGTACCCAACTGATATGTTTTCTAGGTAGCTTAATTCGTTGACCTAAAGGCTATTATTGCTTAATCCGCGCGCCTTATGTCTTGAGTTTTGCTGTAACGAGCATTCCAAGAGCTGAACGTGCAAGAACGCTTGATTGGCAAACTTGTGACTTTGTGTTGAGTGGCAAACTTTGATACGAAAATGGGTTTTCACTTCTCATGCTCGCAAAAAATGCCACTTTTATGCTCTAGTGCACAAAGTAATATAGTTTAAAAGACTAAGATAATCGGGCCTAACAGCCACACACACAATAAAACTTCGTAGAATAATCTTGTCATTTGATTTGATTTGCTTATATTGCTGATTGATTAAATTTCACATCCCTGTTATCCATTACTAAATTAATAAAGCCAGATAAAATAGGAGTCAATTATTATTTTAAAACGTATTGAACCATTAAATTACTTGGCAATATGAGTATCTAAGTCAAGTAATCACGTGTCGAAAATTAAACATAAAAAACTTTAAAATGTTAAGTGACGGGAATGAGCTATTATTTAATTTAATTTTGCAATTATTTGTTATTTTCTCGCAATCGAAGTGAAAAGAAGTGTGTTCTCGGGCATAAATTAGCCATTTAACCCCTCGACTTAATTATCCATCCTCGCCGGTGGCTCGGGTGAATATAAACGTCTCAGGTTGAATGGCTCGTTTTATGCGTTTGTTGTACAATCTACTATTCCTAGCTCAGGAGGACGCAGGATCTTGATCTATTGTAATGCTTCTTTTGTACAATAAACTCTTCTCATTTTCATTTTTAGGGTTCCGTATCCAAAGGGTAAAACGGGACCTATTACTAAGATCGTCTGTCTGTCTGTCCGTCTGTCACCAGGCAGTATATCATGAACCGTGATAGTTAGACAGTTAAAATTTTCACAGAAGATGTATTTCTGTGGTCGCTATAACAACAAATACTAAAAAACAGAATAAAACAAATATTTAAGAGTCCCCAGTAACAATACAAACGTAGTTACGCTCTCATTTTAAAACGACTAGCTAGTCTTAGTAGCTAGTAAAAAAATACAGCAAATTTAAGTTTTTCATACACAACTTGTTTTAGCTGTATTTCGTTTGTTTTATAAACTGGAGCCAAATAAACTAATTACAGACCTAGATATATCTCATGTCATTGTATATGCTAAGTTTCGTTACAATCCAACACGTAGTTTTAAAATGAGAACGAAACCCCGTTTGTATGGGAAGGTGAAATTCGGCCGAGCTTACTGCGGACCCATACAACAAACGTGATTTTTTTGCCGTTTTTATAGAGAATGGTACGGAACCCTTCGTGCGCGAGTCCGGCTCGCACTTGGCCGGTTTTTAATTGTGTCCGGGTCATTCTGTCGGCTGACTTGTGTTTGTGTGCAGGAAGGAGACGGGTGGAGATTTGGTGCACGTGGCGCTCGGAGTGCAGGGCGCGCCCGCCGGCAGCCCGCAGGCGCTCGCTCTAGCCATCGCTGCCAAAAGTAAACACTAACTCTATATACATACATATAATCACGCCTCTTTCCCCGAGGGGTAGGCAGAGATCACGGATCTCCATTTGCTACGATCCTGACAAACCACTTTCGCTTCACTCACTTTCATAACATTTCTCATACATGCTCGTCGGTTTAGGGTACTTTTGACCTGGCCTTTCTGTAAGATTTCTCCAATTTGATCGGAGAAAGTTCGCCTAGGTCTTCGCCTTCCAACTATATATACAGGATGTATGATTCAAACGGCAGTGAGGGAAAAACCGAAACTATAAGACATACGGAAATATGCTCTTAGGAGTCACGAGAATGATTTTAGAAAAAATTAAAACTACATTCAAAGATTTTCAAGAGGGCTCATACGCGGCCGGGAATCGAACTCGGTCAAATCTGTATAAAGGTCAGACTTCGTTTTTTTGCGTAAATTAATAGTGCTGGTTATGAGGAACAATTGCTGCTAAAGAACCCTGTACCTGCAATCACAGGAAAATGTCGAATTTCATAGTTAAATGTAAAATTGCAACAATTGACAACATTTCATAACTTTTAGCCCTTAGTTCGATTAGCTCATTGTATTCTACTCGAAAAGAGGAACACGCTGGTAGTTTTATATTTCCAGTATTATTTATTTAAATATTTTTACGATTTTTTAATAATGCATTTATAGCAAATCCAATTCTACTGCAGAATAGACACCTTCTACGAACAAAAATAACATGGAGCGGCTTCCATCTCAGTACTTCGCCGTTAAATTTATCGGGACAGTTAGCACACAAATACAAATACACTTACATTTAAATAAGACGTTACGTATACAGAGCATTTCTCCGAACATGACAAATAAAATAATAGTCATCTCTTTTACACTGTTGTGAACACTTACGTGTAAGTGAAATAGATAGATTGTCAATAACTACCAACTACATTATCCGCCAATGAGCTTCTTGCAGCCAACGCCCGTTCACCGTTCGTCAGTTATGGATAGGTTTATGCCATACATTAAAGGGCCATTCAAATAATTAATGTATTATTTCTGCAGTTTTGAAGATACCAAAGATGTAGGTTAGAATATTGTAATAAAATAAAACAGACTCAAGTTGGCATAGGTAATTTTCGTCATACAGTATAATGTTAAGTTACTTACCTATCACTATCTATAAATGCTTGGCCACACAGAGTGCGCGACGCAACAACTGAACAATTGTTTTAATAAATAAAAAAAGGTTTTTAGTGTCACAATAGATTTATTTTGTTTTAGTGTTTATTGTGTGTTACATACAGAACACACTACATGTAATATAATTTACACCATATCTACATAGAATGTTTACACAAATTATAAAACTTTAGACGATCCTACATAGGATCCTACCTACAGTGTACCTCAGTGTACCAACATAGGTACACTGATTATTTACTCAAGTACCTACATTATTACATTTTACAAGATTTATTAGTGGATATCTATCGGCTGACATGATGATGACGATGACTAAATACAATTATTACAAGCTTTTTATTAACTTGCAATGTATGTAAGTATGTAATTTGTTCGGGTGGAATCTTGCAATTCAATTTTGAAGCTGATATCTTCAACCGATTGAGCTGTAATTTTGGGTAAAGGTATAGTTTGGGTGACAATTCAATATTATGGTACCATCGAGCTGATCTGATGATGGAGACAGAAGGTGGCAATGGGAATTCAGTACTTAACCGACGTAGCCCCGTTGAGTTTGGGCTCGTTAGAATCGTCTCGATGAGTTGATGACGGTATACAGAAAAGTACAGTCGGCAATAAAAGCTTGTACCAAAAATTTTATTTTTGACAGAAACTTATTTAGTACAGTGCAGTACACTGTACTTAATAATAATAATAAAATCTTTATTTCGGAATACAAAAGACTCCATAGTTGTTAGTAACATACAAATTATATTAAACTATGTTAGTTTAAGTACAATACAAGGTAACTTAATTAAATTAAATACAAATACAAATTAAAATACTTTTTAGTCGGGGTTTAGGGCTACCCCTTTAATAAGTCCAACCCAATGTATGAGGATTGCGCTGTCGAACCTGTTGGCAAACACACTTAGAATGCTGTTGGCGCTCCGTCTAACTCGCCCCAGCAGGGACACGATATTTTTGCGCATGATTGCTGGGAAACCGTCCGTCCGTGCTTCGCAAAACATGCCAGACGCACTGCACCTGCTGGGCAAGCCCAACAGCATTCTAAATATGTTGTTATACTGCACTCTCAATGCATTATATGCTCGCTTCGTATATCTCACCCACAGGCTGCTCGAGTAAAATGATTGACAATAAGCTCTGAAGAGTGTCACCTTAACTTCACTGGAGCACCGAGCAAACCTGCTACTACTACTTAAGTACAGTGTACATAATTATGTTCCGCTAAAAATTGTGCGTTTATTTAGCTTTTGACAAGATGAGTGAAGCAAGCAGTCTCTTCTCGCAATGTAGTGCATGCGAGTTGTTATGAATTCTTGAATGACGCTCTTGATCAGCGGTACGCCATGTGTAGTATCATTTGTTCGATATTACTGTCATGTTATGTTCGCTTGTCAAAAACTTTCCTGATTGCACTTTCATAATGTTTCGTAATAAACATTCAGATCGGTAACATATTTTTCAACACACCTGCTCGTAAAGTAGGTCTTATTACAGCGTATTTACACTGATAATGCAGAATATTACCCATGCCGTGCCTTTTACATTACATTATCGCACTAGTGCCTTTTCATTACATATCTTTTTAAATATTAGCAAAATAATGCAGAATATTACCCATGCCGTGACTTTTACATTACATTATCGCACTAGTGCCTTTTCATTACATATCTTTTTAAATATTAGCAAAATAATGCAGAATATTACCCATGCCGTGACTTTTACATTACATTATCGCACTAGTGCCTTTTCATTACATATCTTTTAACATTTTCATTTTTTTTTTTTTTTTTTTTCCTCGCAAATGTATTGAAAAACGTCGTATGAAACACGTGAGCATTGGTCATTACACTTCTCGTCTCCATTAAGCCTTCGCCTTCGGCTCAGGCTTAAAAACCGACTCGAGTGTAATGACCAACATAGCACACTTGTATCATAATGTACTATTAAACAAACTGAATGCTGGATACGCCAACCCACCGAAATCTTTTTAAGAGATTAGTTTATGGAAATAAAGTTTTTTTGTAGCTAACAAAAACTCTGTACATTCCCTCTCTTCTTATTTAAAGCTTGAATACAGTAAAATGTGGGCACAAGTAAATGCTTACTATATATTTTTATTTATACAATATGGAAATTTCTTAGTATTATAAATAAATACTATTTGATATCGTCCCGTGATGTCGCAAAAAAGGTCAAAATGTCGCAGTCATATGTACAGAAAACTAAGTCTAGAGATGGATTAAAGTCGTTCAAAGCAAAATCTGCACCCAATCGCGACGCTAAGCAAAATCTGTCTGCAAAACAGAGATCACGAAAGTTGTACGACAATTACTTGACAAATTTTGGATGCGTTGTATTGGATGATGAAACATACATCAAAGCAGACTTCAAGCAGATACCGGGGCAAGAATTTTATACTTCTAAAAATCGTAAGGATGCCCCAGAAGATTGCAAGATAAAAAAGAGATCGAAGTTTCCAAAAACAATCCTTTTATGGCAAGCTATTTGTAGTTGTGGTAAAAAAAAGTCGTTCATTCGTAACAACAGGCACAGTAAACGGTGAAATCTACAAAAAGAATGTTTGCAAAAGCGTCTACTGCCCTTTTTACGCAGTCATAGCTCACAGCCATTATTTTGGCCAGACCTTGCGAGCTGTCACTACTCTAAAGCAGTAGTTGAGTGGTATAAACATAACGATGTCGCAGTGGTACCTAAAGAGTGCAATCCTCCAAATTGTACTGAACTGAGGCCGATTGAAGAATATTGGGCAATTATGAAAGGGATTCTAAAAAAAGGAGGCGGAGAAGTTAAATCGGCAGCTGAATTGCAAAACAAATGGAAATGGGCTTGCAAAAGATATCCTGACAGTGCTGTGCAAGACTTAATGAGCCGGATTCGACGCAAAGCACGCAGTATGGCATAAAGAAAGCATATCAAATAATTGTATATATTTGTAAAAATGGTTATTAGTCTAATAAATATGGTTAGTAAATAAATGCAATAAAAATTTCCTTGAAATATGTTCCATAACATTTTTATTTTTGTTACTTTATGTGCCCATGTTTTACTGTGTTCAAGCTTTAAGAGCTAGGCTATACATTCCATACAATATATTTTCGAATTCAGCTTCCTTGCGACGAAACCTGCTATGTAACCAATTATTTGCTCAATCGTTTCTGGTAACGGAGTATTTTCATCAAGCATGGTTGCAAACACATCACAATTATTTTCTTCGGTGTTTGCCGTTGCCTGAGCATCACTGTTAGCTTGACTACTATTATAATCATCAAACGCATGGTGTTGTTGCAATTCAAAAACCCACGAGTCGGCCGACTGGCCTGTCGGCAAAATCCGTAGTCATTTCATTTCATGTACATGCATTATAATTAAGGTGTTAAAATTCAGTAAGTCGGCCCATCTCTAATTAAAATCCAATAAGTTACCTAATAAAATAAAATAATATACTTACTTCATTTAGCATAATATCATCCCTATAGAGAAAAAGTGATCATATATTTTAAAGGTTTTACTGAAGTTATCGGTTTACTTACGCGTGAAAAGTGATGCCATTTTCTAGATTTTTCTAGAGCTTTTGACTGTATTAATGTATCCTTACTCGTACTTCTTTCTAAGATGTCATATTACGGGTTTAATGTTTCTGCCGTAAATTGGTTTGATAGTTATCTCTCCGGCCGCGTGCAGACGGTGGCGTTGCGTGGGATGGATGGTAGCACTTTGCGGTCCGCTCTTTGCCCCGTGGAAAGAGGAGTGCCGCAAGGTTCTATACTGGGTCCCCTGCTTTTTATATTGTACAGTGCTGACATCACTCACAATATAAGGGGCAGCAAATACTATCTTTACGCTGACGACCTCCAGTATCTAACGCACCCACGGACATATATGTTGCGGTCAATACCATCAACGCAGACCTAGCACGTATTTCTACTTGGTCGGAAAAGAACTGCCTTGTCCTTAATCCGAACAAGTCGAAATGTGTTGTTTTTGGATCAGAGCATCAAATCCGTAGTACCATCAGTAACCTCGAGACTTTGACTACCAGTGGTGTTGCTATCATGGGCGAACCAATAGACAGGGTGGTAGAAGCAAATAACCTTGGCCTCCTCATGGACGGCAAGCTGCGCTTTGAGAACCACATACAAAAGGTTGTGAGTAACTGCTTCTACCGCCTTAAAGTTCTTTACAATGTTCGCGATTACTTAAGTGTTGATTTGCGTGTTAACCTTTGTGAATCGCTGATATTGTCAAAATTAAACTATTGTGAGAGACGAAAAAAAAAACTAACCAGACAGTTCAGCAAGTAAAGCGTCACAGGCAACACTTAGCGGAAGTACGCCCTCTACGTAAAACCAAGAGAAGTCTATGACATGAGGCGAGGCGAGGGGGCCGGCACTCTTGCTAATGGCGGCGCACGGAACGGAATAGGAATCGTTTTGTTTTACTCTGAAAATTGATATTTGTGTGGAATACTCGTTATTGTGTCGATTAATTGTTAGTTAAAGTCAATTGTTAGTGATTACAGTTTGTATTTTCTTAGTAATTCGGTTTTTGATTTCTCATCTCGTATAAAACTATTGTGATGTTGTCTATGATGGCTGCATTACTGGTCGTACAAAAAAGCTCATACAACGAGTGCAAAACGCATGCATTGGTTTCTGTTTCCGAGTCCCACCCCGCTCCCATATCACTCCCTACTTGATGCCACTGGTCTGCTGAACATGCCTGCACGCAGACGGCTTCACCTTGCCACTCTTCTATTTGGCATAGTGCTATCTAGGGTTTCCAGCATATTTGCTGAGTAGACTTGTATGGCCCAAGAGTGCGCGTAGGTGTAAGGCGATGATTCTGGTGCCAATGCATCGGACCACGGCGTTTCGAGGTAGTTTTAGGTTCGCGGCGTCCAAGTGTTGGAATGATCTCCCTCCACCTATTCAAGGAGCGTCTAGCAAGTATACCTTTAAGCGTCATCTTAAAGGCTTTTTGTTGACGCTCCAGAAAACCCAATCCTAACCCATCCAGCACTTTCCTTCCATTGTACTGGGATGACAGCTGTCAAATATTGGATGTAAGAATAATTTAACTATAGGTGTAGGCGCTATTTTTTGCTTAGCGTGCTGCCATTTGTCCTTGAAACTCAAGAAACTAGACCTGATTGTGGTCAGGCTAAATACACATTTTGGAAACTATTTAATATGGTTTGCCCATAGTGTCTGCTGAAGAGTGGCGCTTGAATGATTTAAAAACGTTATATATAACTAATATAGATGGGTAAACTCTCGAAAAACAGTGTCCTTCTCATTCCAATGCTAGATCGTGTTTTGTCCATAGCGAAGCTAGAGGCGGTTCGTTAGTAACTTTTCTCTAGCATCTGTTTCTTTAGCTTAAGCTATTAGATCTAAGTCCTTGCGCATATATTTGGTCCGGTAGGGTCATTTCGCCGGTTACGCGACCACCTTCGGTTAGCGACCACTTGAAGAACATGGTTTTTTCAATTGAAGATAACATCAATTCTACAGTGCCTATTGAAACAGTCAGCCGGATGCCTTATTGTTTGTAGTTATGGAATAGGAATTTACAAAAAAAACAAGAAAAAATGCTTTCAGTTCACCAAGTCAGCTAAGTGGTCGCTAACCGGCACATGAAATTAGGTGGTCGCCAACCGGCGAAATGACCCTACTCTATAATATAAAAATATTTTTTTTTTTAGCATTGGGTAACGGTCCGACCACCAAATGGGGCTCCGACAACTCTGCCTTAGCGAAGGCCATCGGCAACATCGGGCCCTTCGCGGCCGCTGGCTTCAACGTGGCGTACGCCGACAGCGGCATCTACGGAGCCGTGCTGTCCGTGCCCAAGGATGAGGCCGCTGCGGTAACTTACCTTATCATTAGCAAGATGGCTTTGCTATTACCTAAACTCAGATCCCATTAAAAATATATCATGTACACTGTACAGTATGTATACGCGCGCCACATAAGCTTACGTCTGTGCGGCCTTAGCACGATAGGTTTTATCGTCGTTTTAGGGCCTGGACACATGTCGCCGGTACGGTGCCGTCTACGGTGTCACGGCGCGGCGCCGTCAAACGGCGTCGTGCCGAAACACGGTGCCGCGTACGGTGCCTTTCTTCAAAGACGCAAACTTATGTGGCGCGCGTAATTCAACATGATTATGTTTTTGATGGGATATTGTACGCGTGTTGTACAAACATGCAAATCTACGCACTTCTTCCGCAAAAAGTTTTGAGGCTTCTAGCTTTACCCATAACAAAATTACGGGGGGGTCGAAAATGCTCCGAATAGCTTCGAGAAAGGGATGGTACTACCGTGCCTTTATTTGTTTGTTTTGGGGCACTGCCGTGACCCCAGATCTCGGGCGCTATAAGTTTCGAACACAGACATAGGTTTGGTGAGAAGAGATGTCCTACCATCGCGATTTAAACATGCCACCACAATGTTATTACGAAACTACCTTAACGTTAAACAGGCATACGGCCGGGTTGTCTCTGAAAACATGGCGTCATTACCTGTTTAGGCTTTTGCTGTGGTGTCAAGTGCCGATAATCAACGTTTTTATCTTACCTAAGTCTCATCATGCCCTTTGTATTGCAGGCCGTGAAGGCGGTAGCCAAAGCCATCCGCACGCCGCCGTCCGCCGAAGCTGTGAAGGCCGGCAAGGCTCAACTTAAGGTCCAGCTGCTGAGCGAGATGGACAACGGCACCAACCTCGCGGAGACCATCGCCGCGCAGGGCCTGCACACCGGCTCCGCCAAGAGCCCCGCCGACACGGCCAGCGCTGTCGACCAGATCTCGGCGTCTGATGTCGCTCAGGTAATCATCAACGGCACCAACCTCGCGGAGACCATCGCCGCGCAGGGCCTGCACACCGGCTCCGCCAAGAGCCCCGCCGACACGGCCAGCGCTGTCGACCAGATCTCGGCGTCTGATGTCGCTCAGGTAATCATCAACGGCACCAACCTCGCGGAGACCATCGCCGCGCAGGGCCTGCACACCGGCTCCGCCAAGAGCCCCGCCGACACGGCCAGCGCTGTCGACCAGATCTCGGCGTCTGATGTCGCTCAGGTAATCATCAACGGCACCAACCTCGCGGAGACCATCGCCGCGCAGGGCCTGCACACCGGCTCCGCCAAGAGCCCCGCCGACACGGCCAGCGCTGTCGACCAGATCTCGGCGTCTGATGTCGCTCAGGTAATCATCAACGGCACCAACCTCGCGGAGACCATCGCCGCGCAGGGCCTGCACACCGGCTCTGCCAAGAGCCCCGCCGACACGGCCAGCGCTGTCGACCAGATCTCGGCGTCTGATGTCGCTCAGGTAATCATCAACGGCACCAACCTCGCGGAGACCATCGCCGCGCAGGGCCTGCACACCGGCTCCGCCAAGAGCCCCGCCGACACGGCCAGCGCTGTCGACCAGATCTCGGCGTCTGATGTCGCTCAGGTAATCATCAACGGCACCAACCTCGCGGAGACCATCGCCGCGCAGGGCCTGCACACCGGCTCCGCCAAGAGCCCCGCCGACACGGCCAGCGCTGTCGACCAGATCTCGGCGTCTGATGTCGCTCAGGTAATCATCAACGGCACCAACCTCGCGGAGACCATCGCCGCGCAGGGCCTGCACACCGGCTCCGCCAAGAGCCCCGCCGACACGGCCAGCGCTGTCGACCAGATCTCGGCGTCTGATGTCGCTCAGGTAATCATCAACGGCACCAACCTCGCGGAGACCATCGCCGCGCAGGGCCTGCACACCGGCTCCGCCAAGAGCCCCGCCGACACGGCCAGCGCTGTCGACCAGATCTCGGCGTCTGATGTCGCTCAGGTAATCATCAACGGCACCAACCTCGCGGAGACCATCGCCGCGCAGGGCCTGCACACCGGCTCCGCCAAGAGCCCCGCCGACACGGCCAGCGCTGTCGACCAGATCTCGGCGTCTGATGTCGCTCAGGTAATCATCAACGGCACCAACCTCGCGGAGACCATCGCCGCGCAGGGCCTGCACACCGGCTCCGCCAAGAGCCCCGCCGACACGGCCAGCGCTGTCGACCAGATCTCGGCGTCTGATGTCGCTCAGGTAATCATCAACGGCACCAACCTCGCGGAGACCATCGCCGCGCAGGGCCTGCACACCGGCTCCGCCAAGAGCCCCGCCGACACGGCCAGCGCTGTCGACCAGATCTCGGCGTCTGATGTCGCTCAGGTAATCATCAAGCTAAATTATATATATACGTTGAGATATGTTGTATCTTGAGCGGAGCTAAAGATTCTAAAGTAGAATCTTGAAAGTAACAAGGGATTCAGTTGTTTACGTCATACCTGGGCATAAAATACCAATTACCGCAGCGGAAAATCACACTTCCTAGCCAGGGAGACACTTAGAATTTCGTATTCACCAGGGGATGTAATAAAGAAAGCCTCAGGTCGCCTATAAATACCTGCGATCTGAGCTATTCTTTGTTTTACCGCTCCAGGTAAGTAATGTACAGTCAGGGGTATTAACCCTTTAAACTCCATGAGTCACGTACTAAAGTGTCACTAACACGCCAATCTTTTTTCCATAAGAGAGTGACTATGAACCTTATATGAAAGACTGAAGGTTGCTTTGACAGCGGACGTCATAACCGCTATATGGGTTCTTGGCGTGTGGGGCACGACGACACACGACCACTTTATGGGTTTTTGGCGTTCAAAGGGTTATTATTGTCACTGTCATAAAGGCGTGTACAGACATTTATGCCCTTTTTTATGTACGTATATTAATACCCCTGACTGTACTATTACGCCTTAGACGGTAATAATTTTGCTACAGAGTGGCACATTTTGCATTTGACACCTTCCATTCCATGAGCAAAATTTGGAATGTCCATCCAAAAAGTCCATTATATGCATAAATGAAAGTTTTTTTGAAATATGATGTTTAGTTCCGTAGATTACCACCTACTTATAAAGTTACAAAACCACAGTGACAGACGTTTTTATCTTTAGAATTTTTAGACCAAATATTATGACGGAAAGGAAGTATGTCCAAAGTATGTATGTCAAATGACAAACAAAATGTAATATTACTATCTGTTTCAGGTTGTTTCTGCCTTCGCCAAGAGCCCGCTGGCAATGGGGTCCGTTGGAAACCTGGCCTTCACTCCATACACTGACGAACTATAAGAGTATTTATATACCACCATAGAAAATTATGTATTGTATTGAGACGATAATTTAATGAGAATATCTTAGTAATCATGGGATAATTTATTGTTTTTCCTAAATAAATAAACGATTTGTTATAGGTTAACTGTTTTCATTAATGCTTATGCTATCCTTGTACATTCCATCCATTGCATGTGCCATGCGTATGTGCATAGGACACCATTATGCTTGCATCACACTGTTAAATACAAGTATCTTAAGGAGGTGATCCAGGGACTGCATAACCGAAAAATACCGGTATTCTATTTTAACGGTATGACGTCATATCGGTTGTCAAATAGCGGTTTCGGTAGCGGAACCTTTATATTTCGCTATCGAAATATAAAGGTACCTTTATTTTTTCCGGTACCGTAACCGCTTTTTAAAGGTACCGATATATCGACTTTGGCCTGGCGTTATTGCCAAACCGCCGGCAAAGGCACTGCATTTTTGTCTTTAAATGTTTAGTAGCCAATGCTTCCTCTGTAGAGTGCCAGCTCGCATACTTTTCTCCATAACCTTTATAATACCGGTATTATAAAGGTTACGGTATCATTTAAAACTGATAACGCTAAGCGTTATTTCAAAACGGTTACGGTACCGTTATGTTCGCGCGGCGCACATAACCTTTACGACATAACGGTACCGTAAAGGAATACCGGTATAACGGTAACCGAAATCAGTCCCTGGGGTGATTGCGAGCCGGCGAGCCAATGGTAAAAATTGTTGGCTCGAGTGATCCATTTGCGAGCAAACCAGTTGACTCTCAGTCATTTCAAGCATGCACAAGGAGCCAGCGAGCCAAACCGCCGGTGTTTAGACCGCGGATTTTTAGGTGCTCCATTGGCGGTTTAGACCTTTGACTCGCGGGCTCGTTGGCGTACCGGCAGTTTTGCTCGCAAATGGATCACCTTAAGGCGTAAACCAAACAGAGACGGCATACGGCGAGGGCGAGGCGCAGGCAGGCATAAGGCGCAGCGCGCTTCAACCTATTGTAGACCTTTAATACAATGAAATAAGGTCCATTGGTGAATTGAACCGCGGTGCCTGCGCCGCGCCGCTTCTGTGTAGTTTAAAATACGTATCCTTAGTACATTTTGTATACAAATGTTTTGAAGCGGCATCCAAGCGTCGTCGCGCCCTCGCCGCATCCTCGCCACGCCGTCTCTGTGTGGTTCACGCCTTAGACGCATGTGCATTGCGGGGCGCATGAACATGGTGAAATATGAGAGCATTTATCTAAACGCATAAATATGCACAAAAAAAGCAAGGTAAACTTTGTGTCCTCTGCTTGGACTGAAGGAGAACTGTGGACAGTTGTAGTGAACTAGAGATATCCACTAGAGATATGTGAAGCTGTGTTGTCATACTCTATTGATAATTATAGTAACTAGTGTATTTGACACCTTGTATGCTTCACTAGGTGTCAAATATGCGAAAACACATCTGTGGTGGACATTCGCCTTTATTCTTATGCAAATTCTTGTATGGGTATGGACTATCATATTTTATTTATAGATGTTTTTGAAGTCCCTGCAAAGTCGTCTTGTTATTTAAATGTCAATAAAGAAACGGCCTATAGGTATATGTTGTTACTCAACTCTCAGTTCATATAAACATTGATGTATTTCTACGGTACAACTGTCACCTTCAATCCCATTCTAATCACAGTTAGACAGGGGCGTATTTACCTTAGGGCCAAGGGGGCCATGGCCCGGGGCGGCAGGCTCCGAGGGGCAGCGCGAGCCGCCAAAACTTACTGGCCCCGGGGCGGCAAAACTTACTGGCCCGGGGCGCCAAATCTTTAAATACGCCTCTGCAGTTAGATGATACAAATACAGGTTGTTTATTCATTCCATAATAATAATAAGTGAGATTTGCACATTCTTGGTGGAGAGAACAACAGAAATAAAATAATGATAAGGAAGTCAGTGGCATTTTTCATGAGGTGGCTGATGGTGATATTCTACATTTACAATGTCAAACTGTTGCCAGAGATGAGCTTCCATGAAAGCATGTGGGCCATATTACTACTCTGAAATCTAATCTATGCCAACCGATCATAAATAAGGCAATTAGACCTGGAATATTCATAAATAAAAAAATACAATAATGAAACACAAATTGATAATAACTACTTTATTGTACTTCAGCTTCTGTTAAAAGCATATTAGGGATGCCTTTTGTGATTGGGAATTGTCTTCCTGTCTCTGGGCATGTGAGATGACCTTCCTCAATTTCAACTTCTAGTAAAACTCGGTGAGCTTTCTTCAAAAACTCCTGGTCATCCTTAGTATTCTCTAGAGTTGTAGGTAAGCCTTCACTGTGTCCTATACTATCTGCTGCATTCCATAACACCTGCCAATCCAATTTAGGTATAACGCGGGTAACAAATTCAGGATTAAAATCTACTTCTGTAATTTTAACATCGGTAGCGCTAATGGCAAGTGGATAGCCGGTTGTAACACCTTTTAAGCACTTGGATGTTAGCATGTTGTGTGTTATGAGCTTCATTTTGGACTTTCTTCAGCGACGTTTATACTATTTTCGTGTGATAAATACAACTTCTTGTGCATACGTATTGTAATTACAGCCACTAAGTTTATACAAAAATTGTTCGAAACAAACTCCGCCTGCGCCTTGCCTTGACCTGCTGCGTTAACCAAATTTAGATATTTTATATTTTTAGTAGAAATACACCTTGGTATCGAATTGAATCCGGCGTGCAGTTTTGACAGTTTAAAGTACGTTCCGAACGTAGATAGAGGATATATATATAAATCATGCTATGCGAACTTAGAACTTAATGCAAATCCAGTTTCTTATTGAAAATAGTGCCACCTTCTTGATAGATGGCGAACTATCTGGAGCTCTAGCGATTGCTAGGCTAGGCTGTCAAGGTATTTAAAAATTCGCCGTATCTAGCCTAGTAGTAGCCTAGGGGTACAAACGGCGGTATTTGGAGTCGATGAGCCGGGGTTCAAACCCTGCGATCAACGCACTTTTTGTATGTTTTGTACATTCAAAGAAAAGTTTTAAGTGTCGCAGAAGAGATGGCGCCTAATACGCAAGCATTAAATGCCTTCTCAATTTGTTTGAGTTGCCTGTCTATCTCAGTATGTATATTGTAGTCTTTGATATAAATGACGTCCTCAGTGTTGCCCTTTCATAAAAATCAAAATTCAGTACATATTATCAAAAAAATCGGTATATTTAAATAAAAATCGGTAAACTTCAAACAAACGTTTATTTTTCAAAAAAACAGACTTCATTGTCACGTCAATATTAAGTGTCAATAAATTTTCGTCGTACAGATGTAACAATCCGACCACATGTGCATGCCATTTCTCAGTACAACTCGTTTGACAGTTGGATCAACGACGCAACTTGCCTCCAGACGATAGCTATTAGCACAGTATAAAGAACTACAACCAGTAGGCAAGCTTCATTCGTCTACGAATTTACGCACGCGCTTAGCGTAACCGCTCAAGAGTCAGGGTTGTCAAAAATATGTTTGGAGAGATATTAATTTATTTATAATTACTTGATTAATTTTCAATCATTTCAAAAGTAGGTACCTATTCACTCAGATCTTTAAATAGAAGTATAGAAGTTTAGAAAAGGCGGCCATTTTTTTTTCTTTTTCAAAATCGATATTGGTTACGAGGTACTTTTTAATAAGAATCCAATATTGGATTTTCAAAAAGTGGCCGCCATCTTGAAATTCTTCAAATACTGCCCGATTTGGTTCAAAATCGATATCTGAGGGTTCGCGGGGCCTCTTAATATGAATCCGAGCTTGGATTGTAAGTAAGTTGCCGCCATCTTGAAATTCTTTAAATTCAGTCCGATTTGGTTTAAAATCGATATCTGAGGGTCCGCGTGGCCTCTTAATATGAATTCGAGCCTGGATTGAAAATAAGTTGCCGCCATCTTGGAATTCTTGAAATAAAGTCCGATATGGTTCAAAATCGATATCTGAGCGTCCGTGGGGCCTCATAATATGAATCCGAGCTTGGATTGAAAAAAAGTTGCCGCCATCTTGAAATTCTTGAAATACAGTCCGATTTGGTTCAAAATCGATATCTGAGGGTCCGCGGGGCCTCTTAATATGAATCCGAGCTTGGATTGTAAAAAAGTAGCCGCCATCTTGAAATTCTTGAAAAACAGTCCGATTTGGTTCAAAATCCATATCTGAGGGTCCGCGGGGCCTCTTAATATGAATGCGAGCTTGGATTGTAAAAAAGTTGCCACCATCTTGTAAAACAGTCCGATTTGGTTCAAAATCGATATCTGAGGGTCCGCGGGGCCTCTTAATATGAACCCGAGCTTGGATTGTAAAAAAGTTGCCGCTATCTTGAAATTCTTGAAATACAGTCCGATTTGGTTCAAAATCGATATCTGAGGGTCCGCGGGGCCTCTTAATATGAATCCGAGCTTAGATCGTAAAAAAATGGCCGCCATCTTGAAATTCTTGAAAAACAGTCCGATTTGGTTCAAAATCGATATCTGAGGGTCCGCGGGGCCTCTTAATATGAATCCGAGCTTGGATTGTAAAAAAGTAGCCGCCATCTTGAAATTCTTGAAAAACAGTCCGATTTGGTTCAAAATCGATATCTGAGGGTCCGCGGGGCCTCTTAATATGAATCCGAGCTTGGGTTTTAAAAAAGTGGCCGCAATCTTGAAATTCTTGAAAGACACTCCGATTTGGTTCAAAATCGATATCTGAGGCTCCGCGGGGCCTCTTAATATGAATCTGAGCTTGGATTGTAAATAAATTGCCGCCATCTTGATATTCTTTAAATAAAGTCTGATTTGGTTCAAAATCGATATCTGAGGGTCCGCGGGGCCTCTTAATATGAATCCAAGCCTGGATTGTAAAAAAGTTGCCACCATCTTGAAATTCTTGAAATACAGTCCGATTTGGTTCAAAATTGATATCTGAGCGTCTGCGGGGCGTATTAATATGAATCCGAGCTTGGATTATAAATAAGTGGCCGCCATCTTGAAAATCTTTTAATCCATTCCGATTTGGTTCAAAATCGATATATGAGGGTCCGCGGGGCCTCCTTATATGAATCCGAGCTTGGATTGTAAATAATTTGCCACCATCTTGAAATTCTTGAAATACAGTCAGATTTGGTTCAAAATCGATATCTGATGGTCCGCGGGGCCTCTTAATATGAATCCGAGCTCAGATTGTAAAAAATTGGCCACCATCTTGAAATTCTTTAAATTCTGCCCGATTCCGCCCGATCCTGTCCGCATCAGGACCGGCTCTCGAAACCTATTCCGCTGCAGCGGGGAGTCAGGCAAGGAGATGTTATTTCTCCAAAACTGTTCACCGTTGCACTGGATGATGTTTTCAAGACTATGGACTGGAGAAGGCTAGGCATCAACATCAACGGCGAGTACAGGTGCTCTTAGAATGAACATGGATAAGACGAAGATCATGTCAAATGCCCATGTACTACCAACTCCCATTACGATCGGACACTTTATGCTCGAAGTTGTAGATGATTAGGTATACCTAGGACAGACTGTCCAGTTAGGTAGTTCCAACTTCGAAAAAGAGGTCAATCGTCGAATCTGACTCAGCTGTGCAGCGTTCTGGAAGCTACGTCACATCTTTTCGTCCAATATTCCGCAGTGTCTCAAGACGAGAGTCTTTGACCAGTGTGTGTTGCCAGTGATGACATATGTCACTGAAACGTGGCCGCTTACAATGGGCCTCATAAAAAGGCTCAAAGTCACCCAAAAGGTAATGGAGAGGGCTATTATGTTGGGAGTTTCTCTGCGTGATCGCATCAGAAATGAGGCTATCTTCAGCAGAACCAAGGTAACCGATATAACCCTCCGAATCACTATACTAAAGTGGCAGTGGGCGGCGGCACATTGCACGTAAGACTGATGGCCGTTAGGACGGAAAGGTTCTCGAGTGGCGACCACGTATAAATCGATCTAGGTCTAATATCGGGGAAAAATAATTTTAAAATTTCAAGTTTTATCGCCCTCGGGCCCGTCGGACCCTCTGTTAGTTCTATCTCGTGAAAAGGAACGCGTTTATTAGCGACAGTTAGGAAGGGTAGCTGTCTAGTTTTTTTGACATAAGTAAAACGCGAGTTGAGGGAATATCGTTTGATGGCTGACCACGGCTCCTCGCGCCGCGCAAGCCTATATCATCGCGCCCAAAATCGCAATGTGGTGAAATAAGTCCAAAACCTTCGCATCAACCAGTGCTTCATCAGCTCGTGACTTCGGAAGTGTGCAGACAGTCGGTAACGACTCATTTTTTCGCCGGGCACGCCGGGGTGAGTTGGCCTTCATTTTCGATGTACTTTTACTGGCATTTTTCGTAGAACATTGTAGCTTTCTTTTCGCAAAATACGCAATTTCCCTGCTCGAGGGAGATTGTACACTCTCTGCTATCGATTTTGAACCAAATCGAACTGTATTTAAAGAATTTCAAGATGGCGGCAACTGATATACAATCCAAGCTTGGATTCACATTAAGAGCCCTCGTGGATCACCAGATATCGATTTTGAACCAAATCAGACTGTAATAAAGAATTTCAAGATGGCGGCAATTTTTTTACAATCCAAGCTCGGATTCATATTAAGAGGCCCCGCGGACCCTCAGATCTCGATTTTGAACCAAATCGGACTGTTTTTCAAAAATTTCAAGATGGCGGACACTTTTTTACAATCCAAGCTCGGATTCATATTACCAGGCCCCGCGGACCCTCAGTTATCGAATTTGAACCAAATCGGACTGTTTTTCAAGAATTTCAAGATGGCGGCAATTTTTTACGATCCAAGCTCGGATTCATATTAAGAGGCCCTGCGGACCCTCAGATATCGATTTTGAACCAAATCGGACTGTTTTTCAAAAATTTCAAGATGGCGGCCACTTTTTTACAATCCAAGCTCGGATTCATATTAAGAGGCCCCGCGGATCCTCAGTTATCGATTTTGAACCAAATCGGACTGTTTTTCAAGAATTTCAAGATGGCGGCGAATTTTTACGATCCAAGCTCGGATTCATATTAAGAGGCCCTGCGGACCCTCAGATATCGATTTTGAACCAAATCGGACTGTTTTTCAAGAATGTCAAGATGGCGGCAACTTTTTTACAATCCAGGCTCGGATTCATATTAAGAGGCCCCGCGGACCCTCAGATATCGATTTTGAACCAAATCGGACTGTTTTTTAAGAATTTCAAGATGGCGGCAATTTTTTAACGATCCAAGCTCAGATTCATATTAAGAGGTCCTGCGGACCCTCAGATATCGATTTTGAACCAAATTGGACTGTTTTTCAAGAATTTCAAGATGGCGGCAACTTTTTTACGATCCAAGCTCGGATTCATATTAAGAGGCCCCGCGGGCCCTCAGATATCGACGTTGAACCAAATCGGACTGTTTTTCAAGAATTTCAAGATGGCGGCAACTGTTTTACGATCCAAGCTCGGATTCATATTAAGAGGCCCCGCGGACGCTCGGCCGCTCCAGTCTGTGAGAGACCTTTCTCACCACACTTGGCGATGTTTGCACAAATATTTGTGTCGCATCTTTTTCCTTCCTACGGCAAATGAAAGAGAGGCAGGCAACGACGCAACGCGAACACGAACCCCCAAGTGTAGTGCGACCATAAGACGTAGATTTTATCTGACTTTGCTTGGCCGTCAGACAAAATCGGCCCGTGGAGCGTCTCCTAATATCATGTTTAAGGCACTATAGGAGACAATACACGAGCGAAATCAGCAGGACTACCAAGCAAGGTCACAGAAAATTTAGTATGGAGTGACCTTGATTTAGTTGGAAGCCCTGCTTCCGACATGTATCCACACGTGCCGAATCATGCCGCAGGACTGCATGCAGGGCTGCCGATTTCGCTTGTGTAGCGTCTCCTTATTATTTACGCTTGTAAAGTGTATTTTGGTTTGAGCTGCTTTTTAGGGTTCCGTACTCAAAAACGGGACCCTATTACTAAGACTTCGCTGTCCGTCCGTCCGTGCGTCCGTCCGTCCGTCCGTCTGTCTGTCACCAGGCTGTATCTCACTACCTATATACTTACTTTACTCTTTGATCTCACTGATACCGTGATAATTCCAGCTGAAATGTTCACAGATTATGTATTTCTGTTGCCGCTATAACAATAAATACTAAAAACAAAATAAAATAAATATTTTTATTGATAATGGTACGGAACCTTTCGTGCGCGAGTCCGACTCGCACTTGGCTGGTTGCGGGCTACATTAGATGTTTTTAAGCATCTAATGTAAGCCCGTAAACGATCAAACATATTTGACAAATTTTACGTTTTGTTTGTACGTTTTCATCAAACATCAGCGCACACGTACCATTCTTATTTTGTCGTTATTGTGATACTATAAATATGTAACCTTTACCTACCTACTGAACGAATGGCGGAATTATAAACACAAATGCTGAAAATAACTTATAAATATTGGATGTATGGGTGGATTGCAATAAAATTGTACATAGTTAAGGCCTTAATTTAATCGGCGCTTTATTAATGCTGCGCAACTTTCGTCAACTATGTACAATTTTCTTGCTCCACTCATATACCGATTATATTAGCGCAGCTATCCGTACCCATACATCTGTTAAAGCCGCTATAGACGTGGCTAAATTAAGCCATGTCTACAGGGTGCTTTACGCTTAGTTCGAGCTATTCTATCTAGATGGCGCTATAAGGTGACGACGAGTGATTACTCTATCTCAGTATATTTATATTTCTCTATGCGTACCAACACGTTTGTCAAACAAGACTTTTGCAGCGCTACCACGAAATTTGAAACTCGAAATTAATATACATGCATCCCTGTCACTCGAGTAGAGTAAGTGCGATAGAGATCGAGATACATGAATTTCAAAGTTCGTGGTCATAGTCCAGAGGGCCTACCGCGAACGGCATTCGAAGTTTTGGCTCTCTGTCGCACTTATGTACGAATTTGCAAGTATGACAGAGAGGGAAAACTTCGAATGCCTTTCGCGGTAGGCCCTCAGTTTCAAAGCGGCGATCGCGCGAAAATGGCGATTTTGTTTGACAAGCATGACCGCACACCTTCAAACATTAAGCCGGGTCCGCTGCGCCGTGTTTTCGGTGCTTGCAAACATCTAACATGTTTTCCGTCAGTTTCGGCAAACAAATAGGGTATTGTTTTGATTGGCAAAACATTTTTGACGCTTAAAAACCACGAAAACATGGCGCAGCGGACGCGGCTTTATGCCAAACACGCCGTCAATCAAATCTCTCAAATAAACAGCCAAGCACGTAGTTTGTTTGACAAACACGTCAAACATGACCGCAGACGTTCAAATAATTTGCCAAGCACGTAAAATTTGACAAATTATTTGAACGTCTGCGGTCTACTTAACATGTTTTCCGTCAGGTTCGGCAAACAAATAGGATATTGTTTTGATTGGCAAAAAATTTTTTACTTTTCAAATCACGAGAACATGGCGCAGCGGACGTGGCTTGATGGTCTCGATGCCAATTCGCCAAATAAAAAAAATAAAAAAAACGTCTATGTCATTGTCATAATTATGTCAAATTCTGTCAGGTCAGGTCAGTTGGAAAAGGTAGCGACCAAAAATATCTACGTGTCGTGAAGGTTTTTTTGGTAATTTTTGATCCCAAATTAACAGTCTTGTTTTTTTGTGAATAAGCAGCACTTAACCTTGGACCATTATGGCTAATAGTGATCATTCAGCAGAACAGGAAGCAGAAAATAAAACTCCGTCAGCATCTACATCATATGCCCCTGCGAGTACTGTAACTCAACTCTCTCAGGCATGCGCTACTCCAACTGGGAATGTTCATGAAGGTGAGCTCTGCAGACTCACTGAAGAATTATCATTGCAGCGATCAACCGTGAAATCAGTACATGGGCAAAATGGAGCAGAACCTTCGAAGCTATTGTTTACAAACGTAAGTGAAACTAACAATGAAGTTCCGAACACTGCAGTCGGAGCTGCTAATAAGGCCGAAAGTTCTACGCCTGTGAGTACGAAAAAAAAGAATGCGAAGAAAAAGAAAAAGTTTAAACAGTTGCAAATGTCACGAGCGAATACTCTGCCGCAGCAACCGCAAACCGCGCCAGCTGCGCCCGAGATCATGCCGAGGCAGTGTCCGCCCGACTTTATGCTGCAGAATAATCTTACAATTCAAGAATTATTCAGCAGACAGTTTGCCCCATTGTATGCCCCATCACATTACATGGAGAATATGAGTCACCATCCCCAATATCAGTTCATGTATCAGCAGCATCTACATAATGCGGCAGGCACTCCCAACTCACCACATGGGCTACCCATGTTCGGCAGTCCTCAACCAGACATGAGACAAAGATATGTAGACCCAATTAGTCCAAGATATGTGCAAAATATGATGCAACACCCTCTGCTCAATAAGTCATATTCAGTTGATAGTTATAATCATTATCAACAACAACAACAACAACAGCAGCTGCAGAGGCAAAGTGTGGGCAACATAGAAGACCCAAACTCTGACAGACTCACACCAAGGAAGAGACATAACAAACAAAGTGGCAGAACTAAAAGCACAGAAAACAATCAGCAAGCTGATGATAAAAGGTTTGGACTTTATATGCCTGTTAGCGAAGTAGAACTAGGCTTAAATAGCAAAACACTGATTGAAGGAGTTTTGCGTATTAACCCCAAACAGTTCACACATGCATATGTATCAAATAAAGATAGATATGAGCAAGACATTCTCATAGAAGGGATCAAAGACAGAAACAGAGCTTTGGAAGGTGATGTAGTTGTTGTAGAAATTATCTCTGATTGCAGCAATGATGAGGCTGATACAGAAACTGATAAAAATGATTCAGAAAATGCAGTCTATCTTGACAAAGATATTGAAAATGACACAGCAAAAGTTCAAAACACTGAAAATGTCAAAAATGATTGTGAGGATGCTAAAAATGATAGTGAAAATTCACCCAGACCAGAGAACAAACAGAAGCGAGGAAAAGTTGTGTATTTAAAAGAGAAAGTGCACAACCGGACATGTATTGGGGTTTTAAAACTGATGCCAGACAAAAATAGGCAAAAAGCCCTATTTGTGCCTCGTGATCACAGAATACCACGTCTCAATATTCCATTTACCAGTTGGCCTGACAATTTTTACAAAGACGCAAAGAGCTATGAAAATACAGTGTTTTTAGCCAAGATATTAGACTGGTTTGATTCTAGATTTGCTACTGGGAAAATTATACGAAATATAGGCCAGTCTGGGGACATGGTGACAGAAACAGCAGCAATTTTGGCACAAAATGACTTGGATATTACTCCATATGGTCAGAAATATTGTCATTTGTACCCAAGACTAGACTATGTAATACCAGAAGAGGAAATAATGAAGAGGGAAGACTGCCGCAAACTCTGTATTTTCAGCATTGATCCATCAAATTGCCGAGACATTGATGATGCTGTATCTTGTAGAAAACTTGAAAATGGTAATTATGAGATTGGAGTACACATATCTGATGTTGCTCACTTTTTGACGGAAGGCACGGAGCTAGATGAAAAAGTAGCAGAAAAGGCTACAACTATTTATTTAGTAGAGAAAGCTTATCACATGTTGCCAGATGAGCTTTGTATGCTATGCTCCTTGTTTCCGGGTGTTGACAAATTAGCTTTCTCAGTGTTTTGGGAAATAACTGATAATGCAGAAGTGCTGAGTCACAGATTTGCCAAAACTGTGATTCATTCTTGTTCACAGCTAGCTTATGAACATGCTCAAGCTATTCTTGAAGAAAAAGACGACTCTGACTTCCCAGAGATATACAATGGTTTCCAGTATAAGGATATATATGAAACTGTTAAAGTTTTAGGCAAAATAGGTGGCAAATTCCGACAGAGCCGTTTTGAAAACGGTGCTTTACGCATTGACCAACCTAAGGTTGCTTTTCATTTGCACCCGTTCAATGGATTGCCAGAATCATTTTGGATTTATGAATCGAAAGAGAGCCATCAGCTTATTGAAGAATTCATGTTGCTCGCCAACATGACTGTTGCGGAGAGGATACATAAGGATCATCCTAAGTTGGCATTTTTGAGGTGTCATCCTCCACCAAGTGGATACATGCTAAAGCAGTTAGCCAAATCGCTAAAACCCATGGGAATTGATTTAGAAATAGAATCAGCAGGGAGTCTTCAGCGATCAATCTTGCCATTTGTGGGCCCTGACAATGAAGACAAAGGTAGAGCTATGGTGCTAAGCATGCTCTGTGCGAAACCTATGGCGAGAGCAAAGTATTTTTGCGCTGCTGGCGTTGACGACGATGACTTTCACCACTATGCTCTAAATGTGCCACTCTATACACACTTCACTAGTCCTATTAGGCGATACGCGGATATCATGGTACACAGGTAATTGAAATCCTATTTCATCTGACAAAATTTGCTTCATAGTCAATAAAAAACATAATCCAAATAATACACTACAATACCTACAAATAAAATTAACTACTAGGCTAAATGTAAAAACTAAGTGCCAAATAAATCACCCCACCTACTCAAAAATACACACATACAGTCATGGCCAGATAATTAAGAACATGATTTTTTCCCCATAGGGTGATTGTGCACTACAAATACAGTTGCATACAAATATGACTTTTCAAATTTGATGATAATTTATAATGTGTTTGATTAATTTTGTTTCTGATTATACGGATGTAACCGTGTTTAAACAGTATTTAATATAGTGCAAAAGAGCTTTTGTAAAATTTAGACTTTAAAAAATACAGGTGATCAAATCAACACTTTTTATAAGTTCATACATTGTTCCTAATTACAGTATGAATGTACTGACCATCCATATTTTTTAAGCACAACTATTACAGAAATTTTATTTAAACTAAATTAAATCTTATTTATACACAGATACCTCCATATACTTTGAAATAAAATTGGCCAAACATATTTTAAATCATCATTAAATTTGAAAAGTCATATTTGTAGGCAGTTGTATAAGGGGGAAAAATCTTGTTCTTAATTATCTAGCCATGACAGTATGTATATGGTGTGGTGTCAATATTGTTATCTAAATGATATCATATTTTTAATATTATATCTTCATACTCATTAAATAATCTCAACTATACTACTTTTGGGTTGTTTTCAAAAAAAGTGTACCCTAGTTAAGGTAAAATTAAGAAACATTAACTTTGTCAGGTGAGTCACGAAAATTAGCTGTATAAATGTATGGCAAATTTTCGTGACTCACCTGAAAAAGTTTACGTTTCTTAATTTTACCTTAACTAGGGTACACTTTTTTTGAAAACAACCCTTTTACCCGAACGGGGTCCATATAAATAAAAAAAAAAAACAAATAAGAAAGAAATTATTGTCATCATCCTCCTAGCGTTATGCCCAGTTGTGCCCCTAAAGGAGCCCGGGGTCCTCTTTGACACCTAATCCCAAGATTTTGCTTAGGCACTAGTTTTACGAAACCGACTGCCATCTGACCTTTCAAACCTGAGGGAAAACTAGACCTTATTGGGATTAGACAATTACAAGATTAGATTAAGAAAGAAATTATTGTATAAAACATAAAATAACACAACTTTTAGATTTAGTAAATATGTACTAACACTAACAATATGGAATAAATAAATAAATACTACATTTCCGGTCTATTCATGTTCTCAGGCTGTTAGCGGCAAGTCTCAGAAACAGTGGTTCGCCAGAATGGGAAGTCGACAAAGTACGCATGATAGCAGCGCAGTGCAACAAGCAAAAGTACAATGCCAAGAAGGCCGGTGAGATGTCCTCTGAGCTGTACACACTGAAGTACATTGAGATGCACTCGCCCGTGGCGACGGGGGCTGTGGTGGTGGAGGTGCGGGAGAAGTATCTGGACGTCATCATCGCCGCCATGGGGCTCAACAGGAGGGTCTACTTCAATAGCGTAAGTTTGCCTTTATCTTGTCAACATAAGGAGACGCTACACGGGCCGATATCGGCCTGACGGCATGCCGGCCGACGCGTGATTCGGCCCGTGTGGATATGTGTCGGAAGCACGGCGGCCGGCCGGCCGAATCAAGGTCACTCTATACTAGATTTTCGACTATGGTTTACCACTTTCCATCAGACAGGCCGTACGCTTATTTGCCACCGTCGTGGTAGGTATAATAAGCTTCTGACAAAACAATAATTATTCGGTTGAAGATATAAGTATGCTGCAAAACTGAGTTGCAAGATTCCACCCAACAAACATAATTACATAAGTACGTAATAGTTAGTTAGGTACATATCGAAACCTGCAGACTCAAAGGGCGTAACAGCCTGTTGTTGTAATGGCGGTTACGCCCTTTGAGTTTGCAGGTATCGATATGTACATTGCAAGTAGAAAGCTTGTATAAAATATTATTACCATCATCATCAGATCATATTCAACTTCAACATAACTGTGTTACAAAAATGTTTGTAACCCTAGCTAGAATGACCGCCACCGATTAGGTCTTATCTCCATTGTGACCGTTTCATAAATTATATAAATAGAATTCGGGGACTCCCCGTGATGTGTAGGTACTTACAGATATTCAGTCTGAGCGGCTACTATGAAACGCTTCGTTCGTTCGTCTACCTATCTTTGTCGCACTTGCATATTCAAGCGACACTGCGACAGAGAGAGATATATTGCGAGCTTCGACTTTCGATTTTCGAGGTAGCGCCGCTGCTTTTTTCCTCAAATTCCTGAGTGACGGGTATTTCATATTCATATTCATATTCATTTATTGCGATCATGTTCATTGTCCATACAGTAGATCTTAAGATAGGTTATACAGTAGGTACATGATACCCTGTTAGGGCATTGCAATGTTCTTACGTACTAACATGCTAACAACATAATTTAGTTTTATTTATAAAAGAACACAGTATTGAAAAATAGAAGTATATCATAATAATACATCATATTTCTTTGTTTGATGGTGCGTTTACACCGACAAACATGGCACAGGGCGAACTATTATAATAGGTAGGTGCAAAGAACGCAGGCGAACCCGCGGGATAAAATATAGCCTATAAATAACCATCCAGAAAATCCATTCTACACGCAAGAGAAAGAATTATTGTAATCGGATAAGCAGTTCCGGGGATTACCCAAAACACACAAACTTACAAAGCTTCAATCAAACAAACTTTTCCTCTTTATAATAGAGATAAATAGATACCCCATTCATACAACTTAAAATGCCTCTGCTAAATAAAATGTGCTTTGTCCCTTTCTTACGAACACAAAATAATGCCAAAGTGACAGATAAAGACAAACAAATTTTAACGCCATTTTAGTTAAAATAAGGTTGTAGAACGTTTATGAATACGGCCGATAGAATATAGATTTTGCAAAGTTGTTACGAATATATAAAATGGGGTAAATTATATTATAATAAGGGCTCGTCGTAGTTGGGAATGGATGTTTTCAGAAGTGCTTAATATATTTTAGGTGATAGGAATAACCTTCCTTAGCACCAGAAAAAAGTTGCAGACTTTTCAGCTGCTTCAATTATTTTTGAAAAATATAAACAGTTTCCTCACTTACGTTTTGGGTTTAGGACGGCGAATGTACACTTTCCTTGATCCGTTTCATATTGCAAAAAAATATTTTAAACCACCCACTTGCTGCAGAATTGCTACGATTTTTTTTTGCTCTAGAGTGGTCCAGACAAATAATACAAAAGTACCAAGTGCGAGTCGGACTCGCGGACGAAGGGTTCCGAACCATTATCTATAAAATCGGCAAAAAAATCACGTTTGTTGTATGGGAGCCCCCTTAAATATTTATTTTATGCTGTTTTTTAGTATTTGTTGTTCTAGCGGCAACATAAATACATCATCTGTGACAATTTCAACTGTCTAACTATCACGGTTCATGAGATACAGCCTGGTGACAGACGGACAGACAGACAGACGGACAGTGGAGTCTTAGTTATAGGGTCCCATTCTACCCTTTGGGTATAGAACCCTAAAAACGCAACGCATGGTAGGGTAATAATCTGTATGAAGTAGTTGCAGTCGGAATCATACAGAGGAATTCCGTATTGGAATTCGATTGTGGAATTCAGCCTGTACGTGCTGGGCCATAAAACCTGTCTATATCGGAAGTTCAGTTTGCTATGACATGACAGCTGCGAGTATAGTGAGATCCATCTGTTTAATGGGTAAAAACTATTTTACATCGAATTTAGTAGGTACCGGTAGACTGGGGTTACTTTAGAAAAAAATGGGGCTACTTTGATCATTTAGAATGTAGTATGAAAGCAAAACTATTTGAAATGAAGAAGATTTAATCGAGTATACAGCAAGATAGATAACTAATATATTCACTGTCACAGTTCACCCACAAGTAAAAACAATGATTTCGGAGAAAAACCTATTTGATCAAAGTCGCCCCGCGAATCAAAGTAACCCCAGTTGACGGTACATTAAAAATATTTTGCTAATGGGTAGGCTAAAAAATTCCTGACCTTCCGACCATTCGGATCTGAAAACATCTCACTATCTATAGATACCTTACGGCGTATCCGGTCTTACATCGTTCACCGGGTAATAAAGTGCGGTCGATGCAAACCGCCCCAAGGCAGGTCTTAATAGTATTTACTTTTTACAGGACTTCCCGGGTGATTTCAAGTGCGTCAAAAATGACGCCGGCGCCAAACTGTCCCGGATGGAAGTGGAATGGTATAGTAACAAAGATACGCCAGATGGCCCGAGAATCAAACAAGTGATAGAGGTATTTTCCATTGTTAAAATAGAAATGTGCAAAGGCAACGACATGGTTAAGGTTGAAACCAGGTTAGTGAAACCGGAAGTTACTATGGAAAACTAATACCAGCTTGAACCCTGAGACTGCAGGTCAATTTTGTAGGTCAGACTAGTTTAAAATACGGTTTCAACGGAATGTATAAGTTCAAGATTAGAACAATTTTAACCAACTGTACACTTATTTTGACTTTGAAGTACAACTTAATTAGGTGATCCTGACTGTTGTTAAGTAGTAATAATTTAACAGTCAATGTATAAACAAGACAAGCAAAACTTGATAGTTTAAAATCGTTGTTCAAATTGACGCTGATGTTATCTTTGCTTTGACATCAGCTTAATTAGAATAATAATTGATTTGTGTCCTTTATCTCTATTGGAGAAGATAGATAGAGAGAAGAAATGCACACCAAACTAAGCTAAGCTATTCAACTATTTTGTAACATTTATTGTATTATTTTATATTTAAGTGTTTTTTAATGACATGAAATTTAGAGTGTCTTGTAAGATATGTTAATAGCCAATGTTGCATCATGGCATTTATATTAATTATGTATGAACTTGTTTTAATTTGGTTGTTCAGATTTATGAACTTCAATGTTCCTTCAACTGACACTGATTGAAACTGGTTTCAATATTTCAAGGTATTCTTGAATAATGTAAATTGATTAGATAGAAATATATTACTTTTGTGATATTATCGATGGAATTAAATACTTCTTGCCTAAAAGAGTAAGTTTGAATTGAGTTGACTCTGGTTATTTTGATTAGAAATAATCCACTATATTACTGTACTAATCAACGTCTAATGAAATAGCTCTAATAATTTAAAATGGCAGTTTTCTGTTCTTTTTAACACATGATATCGATACCTGCAGACTCAAAGGGCGTAACAGCCTGTTGTTGTGATGGCTGTTACGCCCTTTGAGTCCGCAGGTATCGATATTTTTAAACGGAACGAAGCTTTTTGTCATTTGCGTGATACTGATAATGGCCCAGCTTAGCTAGACACGTATACGTCGGACATAAATCACTTACATACTTGCTGGTAAGGGACGAATACTTTATGTCCGTCATATACGTGATCATGCTAGTCAGGCATGTAGTGTTGTTAGCAGTCTTGCCTTTTTTGGACAGCCACCTCTGGGTTAAGTTCAAATGCTCAATCTGCATCTTTGTAACTTCCTTCAACTTTTGTAGACAGATCACCAATACATTATTTGAGTAATATTTGTTGTTTTCTTTTAAACTAAGCATATTTTATTCAGCTTGTGTTTTCCTCTATCATAGTTTGAGGATGAGATAATATCATAATATCATACGACTCTCACTCTATAGAGGAGCGTGGATTATATCAATGAAGGCCGAATATAGGCGGTGCTATCTGTTTGCATATATAAGTAGGATCACGATATGCTTGCGTGATGACGGTTCTGACCTAAATTCTCTTAAGTTCTGGTTCTGACAGATAGCTGCGTCCCTAATCCCTATTCGTTGACCCAGTGACGCTTTCACGCATCGCTGAAGCTCACTGAATGAATGAAATGAATACTCATCATTTATCAGAACAACCGCCTTCAAAGTTAATGATTGTTTGCTGGCCTACACTGTGATTAAATACTGATGATCCACCATAGCTGCCTCTATCTATAACATGAAATAGAGATAGCGCATGGATCGCGTGATAATACTTCACCGTTTATTTGCTGGCTATTTACATCTTAAGCGTACTATACACCTATCAATTTGTCATAACAACCGCCTTCAAATTGGGCTATCTCTTTCCATCTTATAGCCGCGTCTCGAGGTTGTTGTATCAAATTGCTTGGTGTGTAATGGCCTTGAGGCTATTCATCACATTCACATCTTGTTATGGGCTCCAACAACCATTTTCGAGGCTTGAAACGCATTACACACTTTGCAACTTGCAATGATTCAATAGGAAACATTACTGCAATGTTCTGCCGCCAGAGGCAGCACTACCACTAATAGTAAACCAGTATAGGAATATAGGGATTCACACACACATGCATAATAGATTGTCAATGAGTGACAAGGGTGCTTGCATAGACGATACCGCAAGTGGGAACGAGATACAATGTCAACGCTGCAAGTGTCGCCATCTACGAAGAGTATTGCGTAATGTTCCCTATTGAATGGCGGCCTCTACACGGTGATTAAATACTGACAATCCACCATAGCTGTCTCTTTCTATTGCATGTTATAGAAAGAGACAGCTATGGTGGATTGTCAGTATTTAATCACCATGTAGAGGCCGCCAATGATGACAATCTCATTCCAATTTCCAAGTATAGCTGCATCTCTGTCGGTGGTTGTGACAATTTGTAATGCCTTGTTTACACTATGCCGTAGTGAGTAGGGAAGTGGGCAGCGCTAGTATGTAAACACCAACTCGCGCCGCCCACTGCTCATGCCGCTGCCACGGCCCTACGCTCCCTTTTTTGGGGGTTTTTGTGGCGGAAGTCAAAGGACTGGCAGCGGCAGCGCGAGCGAGTGTTTACGTACTGTCGTCAGCCGTCGGTAACCGTCACCGCGTTATCAACGTTTGTGTAGCCGTGCTAGTTAGTGTACAAATGTGATCATTCCGTTTCAGTGGAGTAATGATGAAACACCTTCAGCATCCACCATCTCCTAGTACGACGACGGTGTTTTCAGCCAAAGCGCAGAACGTGTGAGTAAAGCCGCGTCCGCTGCGCCATGTTTTCGGTGTTTGCAAACATCTAATATGTTATCCGTCAGTTTCGGCAAACAAATAGGGTATTGTTTTGATTGGCAAAACATTTTTGACATTAAAAAACCACGAAAACATGGCGCAGCGGACGCGGCTCAAGGCATCCTCCTATCCACAATAATCTAAATTTAGATAACGTCTGTCGTCTTCCACTGCCCGAGGCCCAACACAAAAGAAGTATGGAGTGGCAATGTAAACGCTCACTGCCCTTAGACGCTGCCACAGATATATTTACGGTAGGAAGCAGGGCAGTGGAAGTGGCATAGTGTACACCATGCACAAGGTGTGTAATGGTCTATCTGTTGGTCGACGAAACTTACTAAAAAATATATATTTAGAGGTCCGAGCCTTCGCTTGACCCACCTTGAGATTACGATCGGCTTTTCCCCAAACAATTTGTCCTACAAGCTCCCTGCAACCTACTTTTCGGCCATTTTGACTGGCAACACTGGCGTGACGTCACTACCGCACAGGCACCAACGTGTGCCGGCTAGCTACTAGCTTCAGTACGCTTTGACTTTTCCCCAAACAACGACGTGCGTTCGTTCGCAAAGCGAGTTGTATTGAATTAGTGAAAACAAGAACAGGGTAAACAGGATTCCAGAAAGGAAATTCGGGGCCTACAAAGTAAGTCTATTTCTCTTTTAGGACCTACGAAAAACAGAAACTAGACGGATCAGAGATCCGTCTTTGAAATTGTTCCCCGGAGGAACGGCTCCTCTCCCGGGAACAAATGAGTAACATTACGTTATTAAAACGTAAACGTGTAAGTGAACAGCTTTCACGACAGACGGACGGTGCATTACAACACCGCCCAATGGGGCCGAGGGGCCAATCGAGCCGACGGGCCGATCGAGCCGACGGGCCAAAGCGGGCCGACGGGCCAAATCGGGCCGACGGGCCGAATCGGGCCGACGGGCCAAATCGGGCCGACGGGCCAAATCGAGCCGACGGGCCGAATCGGGCCGACGGGCCGAATCGGGCCGACGGTCCAAATCGAGCCGACGGGCCGATCGAACCGACGGGTCAAATCGGGCCGACGGGCCGAATCGTCGGGCCGACGGGCCATATCGGGCCGACGGGCCGAATCGTCGGGCCGACGGGCCAAATCGGGCCGACGGGCCGAATCGTCGGGCCGACGGGCCAATCGAGCCGACGGACCAAATCGGGCCGACGGGCCAATCGAACACGTCAGATCAATGCCCCGACGGCCCACATGAGGCAGTAAATACAAGGATGGCCCGACGCTCCGCGCGGCCACCTTTTCCTTAACTCGATCGGGCCAATAGCTCATCAGCTAGAGGCCGTCGTAATTGGCTGACCAATTACAAGCAGTTATCAAACCGCACATTCCTTTTTTTAGGATATGCCGACCATTCGAGAGATCCTTCTGCTCACGGCCACCACGGCGTCATCCTCAAAGGACGTGATCGACAAGATGCACGATGCCGTTCTGCCGTTTATGCCGCCTGACTGGAAAGACTGGCAAATAAAAGAAGTTAGCGTCCAAGAGATTATAGGGGAGCTGCGCTTTGCCATCCCAACGGCAGATATAGCAGCAGCCTTCGATTTAAAGGACCTGGCAGAAAATACCTACAAAAATATAAAGTTGAAAATGCTTGAGTGACCAAAGCCTTGATCTATGCCCCATTCTCAGTGGCGGTCAAAATTCACGGTAGTAACGTGGAAAACGTTTTGAATGCTGTCAGAACAATGAAACCACATCTTCGGGGCAGAGAGGAAACAGATAGGCTCTTGAGAGGGCGCTCTCCGTCCCAAGCCTCAAAAAGATCGGCAAGTTCTGCGGGCCGTGCCCCAAGCGGGCCAAAGAAACCAAAGGGTCCAGATAATACATCTGTATCTACAGATCAGGGTACGCAACGGGACCCTTTAGCGGCAGCACTCGAGAAGCAAACAGAGATGTTTGGTAATTTAATGCGACATGTGTTGGCTGCCTCCAACAATACTGCCGAACGTGTGATACAGGCAGTAAATTCAATGAAAGAGAACCCTATTCAGGGAACCATTGATCAAGATACAAATTACAGTGTAGCAGAGGCAGACTCATCGTACTCGGACATAGAGATAGAGTCGGAGAACGAGAGCATAGAGGAGCAGGTCGTAGAAATAAGGAACTCACCGACACTGGCACAAGATGACAGAGAAGAAGCCATTGCGAGCCTTTGCTTCGACACAATTACAACGGAAGCTGAGCCTCCTGTTCCAGCGGCTTCTGCGGACATGGTAACAAAAGGGACCAAATGCCAGCGCCTGGGGTCTGACGCGTGGAATAATTTACGCTATAAAGAAGCGGAAAGAACACTGCATGGAACACCGGTATTCACTGCACTAAAGGTTAACCCACAACTGGGCAATATTGTCCCCAAATGGTGTAACCCGGAGATACTTCTGAAAATTGACAAAACTCTGGGAGTCCTCACACATACTTTTCTACTAGAAAGACAAGCGCTAGAGGAGGGCCTCCGGCAAGTAGCTAAAGAAGTGAGCGACCCACTAGTTATAACGTCCATTCACCAGAACGTGCTCTCAAAAGAGTCCAAATATTCACGCATCTCAGACCAGGCGCTGCAATACGTCTGCGGCCGACGTGCGGAAATCATTTCTGCCAGAAGGGCCTTTTATTCGTCCTCAGATAAAGCATGTGATACCGTCATGCAGAACATCCCGCCGTCGACGACACATCTGTTCGATGAGGGCATGCTGACTGAAGCTTTTAAGCAATATGGTGGATACGACAAATTTTTTCCTCCGAAAAAACACATCTCCCGAAACAAGGTTCAACCCAAAACGACCACCGCCTTTAATCCCAATCGCTCGAATCAACCTAGACGAGTGCAAGGCCCAGGAAAGTCTTCCGGCCATCGAAAGACCCGTGGGAAAGTTGCACCCAATACCAAACAGGATTCCAGAAAGCGTTCTAGTGTTTTCAAGCCGGGGTGCTTCGCCTAAGGGTAGAGCAATGGGCGAAAATGGGTGCAGATCAGTCTTTACTAGACGTGATAAAAGGATACAGGATCCCCTTGATCAAAAAACCCATGTTCCTCTCCAGTCGAGACACCAAATCCCTGGAAACTAAGTCCAGCCTGTCAATGGATGCAGAAATTCGGGGCCTACAAACAATGGGGGCGATCGAGCCGGCGTCAGCTCGAACGGGGTTCCTGTCTCCTCTTTTCCTGAAAAAGAAACCCGACGGCACCTATCGGCAGATTTTCAATCTGAAGGCACTGAACAAATTTCTAAAACCCAAAAAGTTCAGACTGATAAACACCCAAAAAGTTCAGAACTTCCTACAGCCAGGAGATCTCCTACTAAAAATAGATATCTCAAAAGCATATTTTCACGTGCCTATAATAGAGCAACACAGAAGGTTTCTAATGCTCAAAATAGCAAACAGCTTCTTCCAAATGACGTGTCTACCTTTTTGCCTCGCAACAGCGCCCCAGGTATTCGCCAAGCTGACCAACTAGATTGCAAGTGTCCTAAGAAGCGAAGGAATCCGGGTTGTGGTATACCTCGACGATTTCCTCATAGCGGGGCAGGACCAGTCACGGATAGAGAAGCAAGGATTACAAGCCTGCCAAATCCTAAGGTACCTGGGGTGGCAACTGAACCTAGACAAGACCAGCCAAATACCATCCCGAAAAAGAGAATACCTCGGGATACTTTGGGATACGGAGGCAGATACAAAGAGCATCGACCAAGAGAAAAACTCTCTAACGAAAAATCAACTGCGAAAAATGATTGCGGGACAAAAATGCACTTGGTTGGAGGCAAAACGTCTGCTAGGACGCTTAACTTTCACGTCATTTGTCGTGCCTTACGGACGGCTACACTGCCGCTATCTGCAAAGGGACAACAACAAAATGAAAAGATTCCCGAGAGGCAAGAAGTACCTCTTGTCCACAGAGACAATAACCGATTGCAAGTGGTGGCTGAAACATGTGTCCGACAAATCCCCAATCTTCCTGAAACCAACGACGCTTTTCATTACGACAGACGCATCAGACCTCGGCTGGGGTGCGTCGATCAACGGGAAAAATCAAAAAGGGTACTGGAACACCCACCAGAAAGCTTGGCATTGCAACAGGAAAGAATTGTGGACTGTATTTATCGTGCTGAAGAAGAACAAGAACAGGGTAAAAGGACAAACATGCCTCGTTCAATCGGACAACAAAACTGTCGTGGCATACATCCAGAAACAAGGGGGCACCAAATCTTTAGCCCTGCTGAGGATGGCGAGACTACTGTTCCACCTTGCGGGTCAGCTAGACGTCACGCTCACAGCGAGATACATTCCGGGTCGATACAATGCTACAGCAGACAGTCTCTCTCGACACCAACAACTCCCGGAATGGTCCCTGTCGAACTCAGTCATGAACAGGATTTTCAAAAGATGGGGCGGGGCATACCAGAGATCGACCTTTTTGCGTCAGCTCGGTCGAAGGTGGTACCAGATTACGCAACAGAGGATGCCCAAGATCAGAAGGCACTATTCGTGGACGCTTTCTCGAGACACTGGAACTGGAACCTTGCATGGGTGTTCCCTCCACCGTGTCTGATGCCGAGAATACTTTGTCACCTAAACAAAGCCAGAGGAACTTACCTGATTGCCTGCCCCAGGTGGCACAAAGTTCATTGGAGAGCCGATATCAAATCACGAGCCACAGCAGCTCCATTCACAATCCGAGACCCCCAGTCGAACATAGTGGATCGCAGGACCAACCAACCTCCGCCAGAGGTGAACGACTTAATTGGAAGTCTGGAGGGTACAGGGTGGGCTCCCGAAATAAACACCTGGCCCCAGGAATACAAAGACCTCCTCGAAAAGTCCTGGAGAAAAAGCTCGCTAAAGACTTATCATTCAGCTTGGACTAGATAGAGAAAGTGGGCAACCGAAAACGCATGCTCCATTAATAACCCACCTCCAGAAAAAGTGGCAGAATATCTATGTTTTCTTCATCACAGAGAACATCTAGCCGCTTCAACCATTTTAGTTCACAAATCAGTTGTATGTACCTTTGGCAATCCAACCAGATCACAGTTAATTTCGGGTCACCCGCTAGTGAGGAACATACTAAAGGCCATAACGGTTTCGAAACCTAAGGCAAAGAAACCCATCGGGTACCTGGAAAAAGTCTTAAACTGACTGATTCAAAACGAAATAGTAGAAGAAAGCTTATATGAAGTATCCAGACATGTAGCCTTTCTATTATTACTGCATTCAGGAAGACGCATTCACGATTTGACATTACTGGACATATCACCCGACAAGTGCAATATTAGTGAAGATTCTATCATTCTTCACCCGAATTTCGGGTCGAAGACAGACTGTGCAAAATACAGTCAATCAGGATGGGCGCTTAAGGCTAATCACATTAAAAATCTTAATTGTATATACTGGATCAGAAAGTTATTAGAAATATCAATGACCAGGCGATCAGCCAGACACTCTCTAAATAGCCTCTTTATAACAACTAGGGGTAGAGTACGAGAAGCCAGTAGATGTATAATAGCCGGTTGGATCAAAAACTACTTTAAGGAAATCGGCATTAATGCTCCACCTGGCTCTACCCGCGCAGCGGTAGCAAGTGACAACTTTGCCCTATGCGGTCTAGACATCGAAGAAGTTCTGACCAAGGGAAACTGGAGATCAAAAGACACATTCTTTAGATACTACTATAGGCAAATCAGCCATTCACAATTGATTGATACCGACGATAGACCTTCAATCCATTTTAATGCGGTCTAGTCTACTATAATCAGCATGATTATTTACTGATTATTATAAGAAACTTAAATAAAGTTGTTTAACAATGTTTCACTATGTGTTACCATTATCATTCAATCAATCGGCATACCAAAGTACCATTCACAGTACACCAATCGAAAAATGCCGGCAGAAACCAAACACATCTCAAGGTGGGTCAAGCGAAGGCTCGGACCTCTAAATATAACCGTTTTTCCCCCGAAGGGATAAAAACGAATATTTCGAGTCCAGCCGAAGCTTGACCCACCCAAATTTAAATGCCTTGCCGGCATATAAAGGTACTGAAGCTAGTAGCTAGCCGGCACACGTTGGTGCCTGTGCGGTAGTGACGTCACGCCAGTGTTGCCAGTCAAAATGGCCGAAAAGTAGGTTGCAGGGAGCTTGTAGGACAAATTGTTTGGGGAAAAGCCGATCGTAATCTCAAGGTGGGTCAAGCTTCGGCTGGACTCGAAATATTCGTTTTTATCCCTTCGGGGGAAAAACGGTTATATTTTTTCGTAGCTCGCAGCATTGATTTGGCAATTTATTTTGACACTGACGTATGTGTCAACGTCAGAAATGTTGTTTTCATGCGATAATGCAAAGGATAATGCCGATAATTTAAAACTGTTGGCTGACGATTAGCACAAAGAGCATGGAAAATAAACAAGTTATTGATGATATATTTAACAGTGAAAAGTATAATAGTATATCAACATTAGTGAGTCAATTGCATTCTGTGTTATACAGAAATTTACAAACATCAGATCCAATCGCCTCAGATCTTGTGGATTCAGATTATTTAGATGAAATAAGAAAGTTAACCAACCAAACTGATGTGATTGTACACTTTGGGACATCATTGAGAGACTTAAAATGTGTGATAACAGATGAAACCAATTTTAGAGACCACACAGTTTTTATACGTTATGATGGACCAAAGAAATTGTGTATTACTGATGCAGCTATACCGCATTCAGAATTGCAAGATAAAGAGTATGAAAGTATTAAAGATATTGTGAGAGCATTTGAGGACCATATAAGTGGGTTATCGGGTTATTTTTATGAATTAGAACGGATTGATCAATTCTGCACTGTGATGGAACCTTCAAAGCCATCTTTCAGAGACAATTTTAGAAGAATTCTTCTAGGTGACAATTTAATTTATTCATTACTTAATACAGAGTTAGATGGTGCACCCCTGAAATTTACTTTTGGATTTAAAAATGAAAATGGCTTTCCTAATTTGAGTAGATACAACTGATGATGCATTACATCAACAATTGTATCCATTTCATCAGAGGTGCTGCAACTACATGTTGTTTTAGTCCAGCTACTCTGCAAAGCCAAACTAAAGTTGTTTAGCTGGTTGCCTAGTTTGTCGTATTTGAATAAGTCATCAAGTATCATATTTAAATGTCTGGGAAGTTAGATTTAAAATAACTTACTTTTGAGAGTTGACATAAAAATACAGTTGTTGATTGTATATTAATATCTACATATACATTGTTGTACATGTTGCATTTGTCTACCTTTGCTCATGTTAGTCTCATCTACTCAGAGGTTATCTGGAACAGATCCCTCAAAGCTATAAGTACGCCTTTTTACTTAACATCTCTTGTTAATCATATGCTATGTTTATTTTGTACAGTCAATGTCAAACAGTACAGTTTTTGCCTTAGTATAATGGAATAAGGTGCAAAAGTGTCAATGTATATCTTTATCGTCAACTGTACTATAAAGAGTAATACTACCACTACTACTAACAGATGACAGAACCTGGCTGCATGTTGAAGTCACCCCAAAGGGCTTTGCAGCAAACATACACTTGCTGGGTCACTCAGAACAATGGCAAGACAAATTACAAACCGGGCTGCTTAACTGGGACCATGACAAAGACATTGTTGAAAATATTACAACTATGTTTGGTAAGAAATATGATACAAATTACTTGGACTTCTCATACAACCCCTCGTTACTAGTTTTCACCCAAATTCCAAAAACTATACTTTTTCTTTTTCTGTACTGCATCTGCATGGCTATCACAAGACGGCGCGGCGCGCGAGCTCTCAATTTTTCTCGCTTTATATGTCTCTTTCTAAGTTATCTGAGAAGAGAGAGGCGGATAGCTGTGCTGACGTATCAAAAGAAACATAAAAAGTACCTACTTAATTTTTTTCATGCTTTTACCACAGAGTTCCATCATTGAAATATCCATTTTGAGAACTTTGGTAGCTTCTGAATCTTTCTGAATTGTTTAGTTTTTTATACTTTTTATCAATATTGACCTGATGATGGAATCCAAGATATATATACGAACTGATGATGGAGTCAGTTTTGTTAAATGTTTCCTTAAACTATTAATATGGCTTTGAATAAATAGAAAACCTTTCAATCATTTTAATCACTCTATTTCAGATATAGTTGATTTCCCTGCCCGGGCCAAATCTCCAGTTCCTTTAGAGGGAACAGCCAATTCACCCGAAGAAGCAGTTTGCAACATTTGCCTTTGCTCAGTATTGCCTGATGTGCCTGGTCTTCCTCTGCCTTTATGCCAGAACCCACAATGTGTAGTTTACTTCCACAGGAATTGTCTGTTCCAGGTGGGTAACTATAAAATTATTTTTATTTATTAGTACCAATGGTAATCAACTATTCCTCAAGATGAGATGATGATATGGCCACTTGCCACACTATGGGTGCAACATATATCTTTAAAGCGGCGGTGGCGATGTTGTGATAGATTTGGTCCCATTTTAAATATTGAATCCCTATAAGCTTCAGTACTTTTTTCGCAACCAGGAAGCAAGGGCCACCCTACCTTGTACATATTGAACGAGCGAGTTCTACAGCTCAAAGAGACACTAGTTAGGTCTGCTCCCAGTACTATATTTATATATACTCAATTGTATAAGTCATGTACATTTCAATAAAGATGTTACAAAGTAATAAATTAATAATAGTCAGGCCATGACGCCCTGTAAGGGCACACAATGATAAAAGAAAAATAGCTTAAAATAAGGTCAAATAAATCATTAAAAACAGAATTAAAATTTAAGAAGAATTCATCAATAGAATAATAACATTTGTCAATTAGTAATTTTTTTAGTTTATTTTTAAATATAATGTCACAAGTTTCTTGTTTAATCGATTCTGGGATCTTGTTAGTAATTACTAGTGAGATGACATTCCTATGTGTGATTCCTCCAAACTAGTTAGGGCAGTTCTGACTTTGTCTAATACTATGGTTCTATTCCAGTGGCTGGTTGCCTGTTCTGGTGGGCGTCCACCGGTATTTGGAGTAGCTACTGGTAGCTGTCCCACTTGTTTACAACCAACTACTTGTGGTGAAAAGGATAATTAAATATATAGTTTTTGTTCATGAAAACTTAATATACCTAAGATTAAAATGTTTCTTTGTATTCTTTTATAACAGCAGCACAACTATCACAAGACGGTGCGCGCGCTCTCTCGATTTTCTTGCACTATACGTCTCTTTCTAAGTTTTCTAATAAGAGAGACATGGATAGTGCGAGAAAAAGCGCCGTCTTGTGATAGCCGTGCAGATTAATTTATTTGAAGACAAATACAGTCAGGGGTAATAATATACGTACGTAAATATCTGTACACACACGCCTTTATAACATTAGCCGCGTCTACACCGGACGCATGCCTCGCCTGAGCGTGCGCGCTCAATGCAGACGTGCTTCGGCGAGCCACGCCTCGCCCGATCCGAGGCATGCGTCTGGTGTTGAAACGGCTATTGACAATATTATAGTCCTGTACAGTTCCCGGCAAACAACTTGAACATGCGGGACGAAGTACAATTCGCCTTTGCGCAGGCAAGGTCATTTGCGCACGAAGTTTGCCGTCTACTGTACAGATATTTATGTACATTGTACGTATAGTATTATTCCCCTGACTGTACTACTATTGTAGTGTCATCAAATACAGCACCCAACTACTACAATTAAGGAGTATACTTGAGATTATTTGAGTTGGCTGAATAGGGATGTAGACTCAAAATTTATTATTACTTCAAAAGAAAGAAGGCAAAAAAATATGTGACGAAAATCAAATCGAATATCTCAAAAAAGTACGAAGCTACAACCGTTTTAATGTTGCTTGTTAGAGAGAGAAAACGCTCCGGGATCGTGACGTCACGATCCTCTAGCGTCATAGTAAATGACAATCGTTTCATATGAAAGTGCGTTTTGCGGAAAAGGGACAGAACATACCCCCTCTTAAAACTTTGGACGCTTATAAAAATACGTGTGATTATTTAACCTCTTGCGTTGCTTTTTTCTCCATTTGACTACATATTTAATCCTTTTTCGAGAAAATGCAACATATTTTAGTGTCTACACCCACCCCTAAGCATCAAATTAGTCAATTCAAAAAGCAACTCTACAGTCCAAGATAGAAGAAACCAAACCCAGTTTTATAAAAAGTCGGCCAAATTAAATAATCTCAACCACTATAGATACCTACTGCCAATGTCTGCACAAAATCGCGTTCCTGCAAAATTAAAACCCTGCTGCTGTAGATCATAGTGTCATTGTAGAGGTCTCTGTCCCATTCATTATGTATGGGAGTCAGATGTCGGCTTAACACATTGGTAGTAGTCTCGTAGTCAATAACATGCAAGAAACCGTTTCTAGATGAAAGCTCCTACACGCAGTAGGTACGCCCACCTAGTGCGTTCTTTGCAGTGAAAGTGTTTACTTACATATTCAGGGGCGCTACACGACCTGCCAGCTCCAGCCGGTATGTTAGCGCTGCTACGGCACGCACGAAAGGAATAGTAGAAAGGGATGGCCACGTTTAAGCTCGTTCGCCATACCTAAACAGGGGATTTGTTAACAGAAAACCTTCTGTACGTAGTACTATTATTTACTGTGTGACATAATGTACGATTCCCACCGAACGGTGACCCCATTCTCTAACCACGAACTTCGGATATCTCCATCTCTATTGCACTTACATTACTCGATACTTTAGTGACAGGGATGCATGTATACGAACTTCGAGTTTCGATATTCGTGGTAGCGCCGCATCGCAACGGATGCACGAGCACCTATAATAGGTAGTAGGCAGCTTTACAAATAGTTCAAAAACAAATACAGGAACAGGATGTGGTGTGTTCTCAGAGGATTTAAACATACACATATCTAAACCACTGGGTGTACAAAACACGGTATTCCAGGCTGAATGCGTAGGGATAATTGAAGCCTGCAATGCCATAAAGAGACGACAAGTCGAAAACACAAACATACGGATACTCTCAGACAGTAAATCGGTAGGTACTACAAGCACTGACCAGTGATAACATCACATCTAGCTTGATATACGAATGTCACTTAAACCTCACAGAGGTGTGTGCAGATAAAAACAAAGTTACTATACCTACAATGGATCAAGGGGCACAGTGGCTCAAGAGGAAACGATGCAGCGGATGAACTGGCCAGGAAAGGCTCAGAAACAACGGCATACGGACCGGAGCCAATCTTGCCCCTGCCACAAAGCTACATACCTACAATCAACAGGACCAACACACTAAAGACCTACACCAAAGATACTGGGAGGAGATATACACATGCAGACAGACCAAAGAGATTCTGTCGAAACGCGACTACAAACTCACAACCACACTACTAAGGACACATAGAAACCAACTGCGCAAGATAGTGGGTATAGTAACACCTTGAACAGACACCTCTATAACTTAGGTATCACAGACAGCCCCATGTGCAGAGCGTGCATGGAGGCAGAAGAAACGACTAAACATATACTACTGGACTGCAAGGAGGTAGATGTATACAGAATAAAGCACCTAGGTTCTCCAAACACACTACGGGACGCAGTCAGCAACACCAAGGCACTCACCTACTTTTTAGACGAGCTGGGGTGGTTAGAGTAGCACCACACCGCCGTTTCACGCAAAATAGGCACAATGGATGTCGACTTGCGGAAAAGGCCCAGTAAGTATAACTAACTAACTAGTTAGTAGGCAATAGCCGAACGGAGCCGGTCAGATGCAACGACAGCCGAGCACTGCCATCCACGTCCGGCAGGAGCCGAACTCGTCGCAACTCACGCAAGTAGGTACAGTCACCAGCATTAACATCTGCCACACACGCATAAATATCTGACACGACTCTCGATGTCTAATGACATAAGGACGTATCAGATATTTTTGCCGGGTTTGTTGTGGCAGATATTGATGCTAGTGACTGTACATTCAAATATGAAATGTAACATTTTGTATTAACGTTACCTGTGTAGCTGGGAACCAGAAATCGACTACGAACATTTTGACAGAAAACATGTGCACGTGGGCACATGTTTTCTGTCAAAATTTTTGTAGCCAGTAGGTATGTGCACGCAAATAAAAAAACATCTAGCTCACACTTTGGCAATGCTTTAAGTTTATAAGTACCTATCGTAAATACCCTAAAATGCTACACATATTATGATGCATGCACAGGGAACGTGTTAAAGCTTCAAATTCCTTTGGAAACTTGATGTATTAACTCAATCATTAATTCACATTGAGGCCCTAGCACGATACATTGTATCGCTATATTTCACGTGAAGTTTTAGTATATTTTCGCCATTAAACTTGACGATAAAACTACGGGGTACTTTGCGTCAAATCCGGTCAAGTTCGAAAAAAATATAAACTTTGGAAGTCTTTATCTCTGAAACTATTGGGTCTACAAAGACAATTCTAGTATCATGTTTTAGCAAATTAGTCTACTTTAAAAACGAGGTATTTTCGAATTTTTAGAAAGTTGCGTTCGGCGCTCGAGCCACTTTGATTATTCATTGGGCCAACATCATTAACAAGTCTGCAAAAAACCAGATCTACCAGATATAACGCAAGATCTGGATGTATAAAGTTCCCGGACTAAAATAATAGAATGGGCTCACAATGCACTCGCACTTACCAGAGTGCATACTAGTCATTAGATAGTAGTAATGTGTAGAGGTAAAAGTACAGACTTACTGAGATCTCTCTACAACACCATACACTTAGGTTTTTAGGGTTCCGTAGCCAAATGGCAAGAAACGGAACCCTTATAGATTCGTCATGTCCGTCCGTCTGTCTGTCTGTCTGTCCGTCCGTATGTCACAGTCACTTTTTTCCGAAACTATAAGAGCTATACTGTTGAAACTTGGTAAGTAGATGTATACTGTGAACCGCATTAAGATTTTCACACAAAAATCGAAAAAAAGCATTAAGTTTTAGGGGTCCCCATACTCAGAACTGAAACTCAAAAAAATTTTTTTCATCAAACCTGGGGTATCTATGGATAAGTCTTCAAAAATGATATTGAGGTTTCTAACATCATTTTTTTCTAAACTGAATAGTTTGCGCGAGAGACACACTTCCAAAGTGGTAAAATGTGTCCCCCCCCCCCCCTGTAACTTCTAAAATAAGAGAATGATAAAACTAAAAAAAATATATGATGTAAACTTCCACCGAAAATTGGTTTGAATGAGATCTAATAAGTAGTTTTTTTTAATACGTCATAAATCGTAAACCGCAATTTATTTCACGGAACCCTTCATGTGCGAGTCCGACTCGCACTTGGCCGCTTTTTTAATTTGGAGGAATGCAAGTTTGTATAGACGTTGAGTCCTCTTTATTATTCGTCCAAGCCCGTGGTAGTTAATCAACATGCTATCACTGAGGACATTAAATCCGTTATCTAAATTAATACTCGTTACTCTCAGATTAAAAGTAGGTACCAAAGTGGCACATTTATATAAAAGTTAGAAAATCATCGTTTATTTACAATGTATGTTGACTGACTTACAGAGCAAGTTTTGTGTATTGTGTGTTGCTATTTATAATACTTGACAATGATAAGAGAACAGGAAAACATGTAAGTCTATTTATTGTCTTTAGAGATCAATAAAACCCAAAATGCTTTTATTTTTTAATTATATTAAAATTACGTAGACATAATATTTTGTGGTTACATAGACTAATTCAGTATAAACAATGTTGAAAAATGCTTGCACCAGCCGTTAAGTTTTGTGATTGCCGATAAAACATTTTACTTAAATCAATTATAGCAATCCGCGGTGGCAATATTGCTGAAACCACAGAGCCTACCCTCCAACTCATTAAACAAAAAACATAAGCAGGTTTAGTATACAAAAGGTGTTTTTTCATACAAGTCAGATTTCACATGACAACGTAATTACAATTTTACAGCCAGTTGCAGAGAAAAGTGACTTCCTGCATACAAACTTCTATGCAGGGTTGCATACTGAACTCCTTTGCTGACTGCACTAGAAATTAGAATTATATCCCGCAAGAGTTAACTTGAGACTCGTCGAGTCTCAAGTTAACTCTTGCGGGTTATATATCTGGGCATTTTCAACCATTCGTGTACCCAATTAGCGTAAGCTGTTAAATAAAAATTATGTCAGTGTCAGTTTTGTGACGAAAGTTAAGCATACAAATGATGTGAAAATGAACTTGTTTCACATTTAAATAACGTGTATATGCATATAATTTAAAAATTTAAAATAAAAAGTTAATTTTTATACAAATTGAATACTTAATTGTCGTCACAAAACTGACACTGAGTTAATTTTTGTTTAACAACTCACTCCTCACTCCTAATTGGGTGTGTACACGAATTATTGAAAATGCCCATCTACATAATTCTTGTAAATTTACAGGAGATGAATTTGCATGTTTGAGTGTAATTAGAATTGTCATGTAAAAGCGTTAGAATCTAGATTCTTAAGAGTAAGTTCATGACAAGGGCACAGTGTCAATGATGCGATGTGTCAGGCTGGTGCTGGAGCCGGGTGCTTCTCCGCTTTGAGGTCCCGTCTCACGGCAAATGTTCTGCAACAAATTAATAAAAACAATTATAAAAAATTTCTTTATTAAGAAGAAAAGTTGAAAAACCGCAGATACCCTGAGAAAATTACGGTTTTTTTGGAAATAATTCAATATCAGGCTAATTATTTGTATACGGCTTTTATATGTTATTTTTAGAGATGCGCCGAATATTCAGTAAATATTCGGTATTCGGCATATTCGGCACGTTTTTCAATGTTCGTTATTCGGCCGAATTATTCGGTTCAAATGCCGAATATTTACCGAATAATTTTGCAGGTTTTTGTCTGCAAGTTGTAAGAATGTAACATAGTCATTGTCCTGTGAAATTATTATTCTACAACGGATTCTTATTGTTATTTAACTACCTTTAGTATAAATGTTTCACTTAATAATCATCAAGATTTTTACCACTGAAAAATGAGTCTGTTCTGGAACGGCTGATTAAGGCATAAGGCATTCCTTTGAACCGAATTATTCGGCCGAATATTCGGTTCGGCAAAAGCTGGACCGAAAATTCGGCCGAATATTCGTATTCGGTAAAACCCATATTCGGCGCATCTCTAGTTATTTTAAACAACTTTTACCATTGAAATAAATAATTCTATGGACCGGAAGTTAGGGAATAGTACATTACTTACCTAGGGTGGTTAAACAAAGAATGTCTCAGATCGCAGGTATTTGACGCCCGAGCCGAAGGCAAGGGCGATAAATACGCGCTCTGAGGCTTTCTTTATTACTGCCCGTGGTGAGTACAAAATTTTACGTCTCTATCTGGCCAGGAAGTGGGGTTTTACGCACGCGTAGCGTGCTGTAATTCCTACTTTATGGCCAGGTATGACGTAAAAAAAATTACCCGCAAGCAAAAATGCTATTAGTATTTTTTTTATAATGAAAACATTGAGTACACAAATTTGGAGACTTACTACCTGAATACAAAAATATATGCATCAGGAAATAACGGCATTTTAATTAAATATTTACGACCTTGAGATAATATTGAATTTCATCTGGCCTATATACTCCAGGCAAAATATGGTTTTGAAAAACAATAATTTAAAATAGCGTTTTTTTTTCTTTTAAAATTTAATTTTAAAACATTATTCTAAGATGCTTTATTCAAGAATCGGACAAACTTTCCATCCGGAAGTATTTATATAGATTTAAATAAAGTATGAAATGTTTTTTTTTAATTGTTTATCTTGAATATTATAGAGCAAATGTAATTGAACCAAAATAAAGATAAAACCATTTATTAATATTTTTACTGAGTTTTCAGAAGCTAGTTAAGTTATCATTTTTTTGATGTCTGAAATTTTGTTGGATTTTGTTGCTAGGTAAATATTTAATTGATAATATATCCAATACAAAGAAAAAATCTGCTATTATAAATTATTTCCAAATTTGTCATTTTTTCCATACAAGTTGTCAGTTCATTGCCTGGACTAATAGAAAGGTTTATTCATTGACAAAAATAAGTGGATTATGCGCGTATCCCAAAGAACGTATATAGACGTAGTAATAAAGTAAAGAAAGTTTATACCATTTTCGCCTGATTATTACGGAATTTATGAAGATAACTTTTCAATACTTTTTACCATATCGGTATTAAATTTAGGTGAATATTTAGTCAAATTACCAAACCTATTTTTTGGTGTAAAAATATGGCTGATATCGATATATTGTTGTGTTTTCATAGAGCGAAACCGTAAAGTTCTCAGGGTAAGATTTCAGAGTTCAATATCTCAAAAACTGCTGAACCGATTTTGTTGAAACGTAGCTAAGAACCATCGCGATCACGTCAGCTTTCGGGTAATAAAATCAAAATCAAATCGGTCCATTCGTTTAGGAGCTACGATGCCACAGACAGACACGACAAACTTATAACATTGTCGGGGTTAAAAATAGCTTGCTAGCTTGTGATCTTCTACTCGCTGCAGAAGCTAGTTATACTATAAAATGTTCTCTAACATTTTATAGTTTCGCTTCTGCAGCGAGTAGTTTTGTCTGAAAAAGCAAAAAAATCAATTAAAATGTACTTTCATGTTTTATATATCAATATCAGTGGGATGTGTATTATTGAGATTTATGACCAAGCAAAGCCACATGTTAAAATATAGCGTATGTCCTATTTAAGGGCTATTTTATACAGTAGTTATTTTTAGGGTTCCGTAGCCAAATGGCAAAAAATGGAACCCTTATAGATTCGTCATGTCTGTCTGTCCGTCCGTATGTCACAGCCACTTTTTTCTGAAACTATAAGAGCTATACTATTGAAACTTGGTAAGTAGATGAATTATGTGAACCGCATTAAGATTTTCACATAAAAATCTAAAAATAACAGTAAGTTACCCCCCCATACTCAGACCTGACACTCAAAAAAAAAATCATCTAACCCATACGTGTGGGGTATCTATAGATAGGTCTTCAAAAATTATATTGAGGTTTCTAATATAATTTTTTTCTAAACTGAATAGTTTGCGCGAGAGACACTTCCAAAGTGGTAAAATGTATCCCCCCCCCCTGTAACTTCTAAAATAAGAAAATGATAAAACTAAAAAAAATATATGATGTACATTACCATACAAACTTCCACCGAAAATTGGTTTGAACGAGATCTAGTAAGTAGGTTTTTTTTAATACCTCATAAATCGTAAACCGCAATTTATTTAACGGAACCCTTCATGTGCGAGTCCGACTCGCACTTGGCCGCTTTTTTTTTAAATAAATGAAAATGTTGAAATAATACCCTTCCCCCTTGTCTCCGAAGTTTACCAAGCGAAATTATTGAAATTATTACATATGTTAAGAGTAACATAAATATTATATTATAGGTAAAATATAACAATACCTGTATCTCGCGTATTTTTTATTTATTTAACAAAAATCAAATCTTAACTAAGTTTGTAATTTAATTACTTTTGTATGTAATTTTTAGTCTTAAAATTCGCTTGAGATTATTGTAAAAGTCCCTTCTTTAATTTTTTTATCGAAATCGGTTCACTTGATAAAGAATTATCGCTGGAAAAAAACATACTAGGTTATAAGTACCAAAATGCAGATGGCACAGTACAATGGTAGCTATGAGCCATTAAGATTGTTCAAGAATGAATGGAATTGTGATGGGTATGGTGTATGAAAGTTTGTATGGATACAAGTCAGACCGCACTTGAGCTTTTTTTTTAATTGGATGAGATGTTTCTCCTACACACAAACTTTACCTCTATATAATATTAGTATAATAGATTAAAATTGTCAATTTACCTTGACGTGTATTTGATTCTTGAGCATCGCAGCACGTAGTATTAGCATAGACGTTCTTCGCTGATATTCTTTTCCCATGGTGAGACTTCTCTCAAAAGTTGTGCTTCTTTGATCAACATCTTTTGCATATAAGATCTTGTTGTGGGAATCGATGCGAGCTTGAATTTGACCATCCAGTATAAGCTGCATCAGCTCATCTTCCAATGCCGTCACAGTGCGATTGAAGGCTGCTGCCATCAAGTGCATGTCAGCCGACAAGTAAGGACTGAAGTACTGGATCAGAGCCCGGTTGCGGATTTGCATGTACAATGAATTTAAATGTGGGGCTAAATACAAATCTAACAACAGATTGTCCCTTATCTCATCCAATAACCTTAAGCAAGAAGCATACTTTGATTCATAGAATTTAAATATTATGTCACGTAACTGCGGCTCTAGCTCTAAAAATAATTTAAAAGAACTGCTAACTATGACTTGCTTTTGGAGCTCTGAACGGTCGAATGTGGCCAGCGCACATAGTCCTCCATAGATGGCAACATTGTTACTACTGAGCAGCTCCGGGTAGTCACAATGGTCAATGCTGGCAGCCAAGAAGTGTTTGGCAGCCGACTTGTACTTTTTCGTAGCCAGTTCTGCAAGCCCAGCAGCACATTTTAAACGAGTCAAAATGGTTTGGTTTGCATCTTTACCAGGTACTTCACTGAAATCAGGTGTGCTCTCAGCCTTTGATACATAATTAAGCACATGAGCCCAATTCTGCAAATACACTGACACCTTAACTACATTGAGGCACATCATGATGATGTGTTTTCCGCTTGTGCAGTAGTCCCTGGCTCTGGAGTAGCACTTCAGTGCACTTGTCAAGTCACCACAATCCAAATAATGGTCCCCAAGGTCATCATGCCCTCTCCGAATGCTTTCTTTAATAGAATTTGTTTTATAATTTTTAAGATCAGTGTCTAATTTTTCCAATTTTATCGCTGCCTTTTTGGTCTTTGATTCCACCCATATGGTGTCTAGGACAGGAATATCTTGCGAACCCATTTGTACTGCAATATCTGGCAGGCCGGCACTAGCTATTGCGTCTGCTAGCTTCTTGTGTAGAGACTGATACAGGCTTACATTATATGTTGTCATGACATAGGATATAGCCATTTTGAGAGCTTCTAATCTGAGAGAGGGACAGTGATCTGCTACAAACATTAATCTGTACAACTTGGCAAAACCTGTGTAGGCGGAAGCGTACGTTTCGAGGTCCAAGGTGGGATTTTCAACAACATAGCACTCAGATTCATTGTTTTCATTGTCTTCCAGGGGGACATCCACCTGCATAGGCTCTGCGGTGTTCTGTAATAACAACATTTTGATGTAATACTTATGAGCTAGGACAATAATATAATGAACAAATTAGGCTTAAAGAGAAATCTGCTTACCATTTCGTACATTTTATAACGAATTATTTACGATAATACGCGAATTCTACTGTCAACGCAGGAAACCAACCTAAAACACAACGTATTGCTGTAAGTTTTAATCTTTACAATAGAAGGCTCGATGCTTCATGAGATTTTAAAACCGCACTCACTATTGTAAAACAGTTAATAAAACTATTTAACAGCAACAATTAATACGAAAATACCTTCATCATTACGTTTCTTATTGGCAGCGGCATTTTTCTTTTAATTGAACAGTGAAAAGAATCTGTATTCTGTAATGACGCACACACACGCTCAGAAATCTCAGAATATAATTGCAAATAGCAATATAATAAATAAATTTGAATATACTTTGTTTTTTAGTGAATTAACGGTATGATTAATTAAACCAATTGATATTTTTTACTCTTTTATTATATCAGTTAATGTATATACAGCTTAAACTACGTAGTTCTACGCAATTATTTTTCCGTTTCTATTGAATCTGTGGTAACATGGGTCTATACATGTTATGCCTGGTTTACACTATGCGACTTCCACTGCCCTTCACGCTGCCTGCGAAATATTTCTGTGGCAGCTTCAATGCTACGTTTACCCAAAATTACAGGCTCTGCTTCAAAATTGAGTTGCAAGATTCCACCCGAACAAATTACATTCTTACATACATTGCAAGTTAATAAAAAGCTTGTAAAAATGAGTAGGTACTGATGAATCAGATTGCATGAAAACAGATTTCTATTTAAAAGCCGAGGATTGGTGTTTTTTTTATACTACGACGGTAGCAAACAAGCTTACGGCCTGAGGTGATGAATAATTTACTTTCACCTACCTATGTTCGAAGAGATAATTGCACAATTTTGAAAAATTCATGAAGTGGAAAGCTGAACATGAAACTACAAGTTGGTCACAAAATGTATTTATTTTTGAGAAAAGCACTATACATGCTTCGACCATAAGTGTGCCATCCAGTGTAGCTAGTATGCTAATTTTATCCACGGTTTTATAGTAACACAAACGTCAAAAACGTATGGGAACTGGCAGTTGTGTGATCACATAATCCGACGTAAAAATTAGCGTGCTAGCCCCCCTGAGGCCCTAGCACACTAGGTTTTATGTCGTCGAAAATGTACTGAAACGTCACGTAAAACGCGACATAAAACCTAGTGTGCTAGGGCCACTGGCCTCGTATTACAAATCATACTCGTCTCTCGTCTCTCTTATTAAACCACTTAGAAAGAGACGGATAGTGCGACAGAGCTCGAGAGTATGTCGCGGCCGTCTTGTGGTAGCCGTGCAGGGGGGCTAGCACACTAGGCTTTATGTCGCGTTTTACGTGACGTTTCAGTACATTTTCGCCGACATAAAACCTAGTGTGCTAGCTAGGCAGGATGGCTTAAGCCGGGTCCGCTGCACCAATGTTTTCCATGTTTTTAAACATCTAACATGTTTTCCGTCAGGTTCGGCAAACAAATAGGGTTTTGTTTTGATTGGCTAAACATGTTTGATGTTTAAAAACCACGAAAACATGGCGCAGCGGACGCGGCTTTACCTTACTTACTAGTCTCTGCAGTAATGTACCTACTACCTACGATTGGAACTCTTAAACGAAGTTGTTTATTTGAGTAGGTCATTAAAAGGTGTGATACGGGACTAGATGTAGGTCAGAGGTGTAAACTATTTGCATCCTTCATTTTGTATAATGCAGTTACGCCTGCTAACGATATTTATAATTTATAAACTTCAAATTAAAGGAAAAATTGAAAAATTTAGGCTCCGAGCCGGATTCGATCCGGCGACCACAGGCATACATGGCCTGTCGCTACTAACCAACTGAGCTATCGGAAAAATCTGTCTCAGCCCCTAAATCTTTCAATCAGTTCCTTCTTACAACGCCTTTTAGGGAGGCGTGTGTGGCCTACATTTTTCAATTTTTCCTTTAATTTGAAGTTTATTTGCATCCTTGTTTTCATATTAATTAAGTATAATTTTATATGCACTTGTCTACTTAGTAATTTGCTTTCAAAAGACAAAAGATGACTTTATAAAGGAATGAATTTAATAAAATAACCGACGAAGGTTTTCGTACCCCGACTGCACATTCAGTACCTACTTTACCTGCATAATCAAAAATCAATACCCTCATTAGTTGTGGTGAAATAATGTAATATTAATTAGATTGTCGTTCGTTTCAAGCCCTTAAGAGCAACATAAAAACCAGTTTGATGTAGGTATTCACAATGTACTTAAATACAAAATGCAGTGTGTAGTGGCCTACATTTTTAAATATCTATCGTTAAATTTAAATAATTTCCATTATTTACCAGTGGCGCTAGTAGGGATTATACCTATAACTTTCAGAATACCGTTGCCATAATTACTTACTTACACTATACAGGGTGGAATTTCATAAACTGTACAAAATAAAAATAGAAAAATTTCAGCCAATTTCATCGGTGAAACGGTGTTTTTTTTTTTTTCTAGTCATTAGTTTTTTTTTACAGAATTTTGAAAATTTTTGTAAAAACTCGGGTAATACACCTAATTCAGACGGTATAACTTTTGATCCAATGGTCCTAAAATGAAAATAAAAAATGCAGAGTATTACCAAGGGACAGGTTAATAATTCTTAATAACAATAAAAAACCAACTAGAAGAGAAAATCCGCAAAAAAAATTATTGTTTTTGAAAAATGGCTACAAAAATTACGAATTTTAAAAGAAAAACACAATTTTCTGAAAAAAACGCAGATTTAGATACCATTTTTTTTGCTTAGTATTAAACCTCACTTAATGCCGATTCTAAAACCGTGTTTAAACTGTCTCAGACTTTGAAAAATACCACGCTAATGGGTACGTAAATCAAACCATAATTTTATTAATTTTAATCCTCTTAAAATCCTTAATGACCGCTTGTTCCCAGGTAGTTAAAGGGTGTTTTTTGGGTTGAAGGTGGAGATAACATGAGGGGTATAAAGGCATTGGGCAATAGGTCAACTATTCAGTCGCTCGCAAATCGCAATCGCTTGTCTTTGCTCGCCACTTCTTTGATTACTCCAGTACTTGTTCAGTTTGAATCATCATGCCCCGCTTACGAGAGTTTTCGCCGTTACAAATAGCCAACATGCACTATTATTATGGATTGTGCCATGGATCTGCAAGAGCTGCGTGTATCGCCTATTTGGAGCAGTATCCTAATGACGTTCCAAGACCTGCGTGCTGCTCGCCACTTTCAAGAAGTTCATCGCCGGTTGTGCAATATTGGCCTGGGATACGGTGGCCGAGATCGCCGAGAGCCAGGAAACATAATTGATGTTGCCATAGAAGAAGCAGTTCTCAGAGACTTGTACGCGGACCCAACCACGAGTCTAAGACGCTTGGCATTGAGGCACGGAATCTCAAAATTCTCTGTCTGGAAAATTTTGAAGAAGGAAGGACTGCATCCATTTCATTATCAACGGGTACAAAATTTGCAAATTGGCGATGCCCGCGTTAGGTGTGTTATGTCGACTTGGATACTTGGCAATATCAGAAGGGATCCGGAATTTACTAGAAGAATTTTATGGATGGACGAAGCAAGATTTACTCATACGGGAATAACTAACTTCAGAAATTTACACACATGGGCTCACGATAATCCAAACCTAGTAAGACCATCTAATTTTCAAGACCAATTCTCCATAAACGTTTGGGCAGCGGTACTCGACGATCAATTGATTTGACCAGTCTTCTTACCGAATACTTTGAACGCCGACAGATTTTTACTGTTACTGAGAGACGAGCTCCCAGAGCTTTTGGAAGATGTGATGTTAGATGTGAGAGTGAGACAACGCCTGTTTCTCCAAATGGATGGATGCCCAGCTCATTGGGCATTAAGAGTTCGACATTTTTTAAATGAGCAATATCCCAATAGGTGGATCGGCCGAGACGGCCCCGTTGGATGGCCTGCAAGATCGCCTGATATGACGCCGTTGGATTATTTTCTTTGGGGTGATATGAAGCAACGGGTATATCACAGAATCGTCAATACCGAAGCAGAATTGCACGACAGAATTTTAAATGCAGCACAAGAAATAAAAAATAATCCGGGAATGATTCGACGGGCTACGCAACAAATTCAAGCTGGCAAATGGATGCAGTCCTTCCTTCTTCAAAATTTTCCAGACAGAGAATTTTGAGATTCCGTGCCTCAATGCCAAGCGTCTTAGACTCGTGGTTGGGTCCGCGTACAAGTCTCTGAGAACTGCTTCTTCTATGGCAACATCAATTATGTTTCCTGGCTCTCGGCGATCTCGGCCACCGTATCCCAGGCCAATATTGCACAACCGGCGATGAACTTCTTGAAAGTGGCGAGCAGCAGGTCTTGGAACGTCATAAGGATACTGCTCCAAATAGGCGATACACGCAGCTCTTGCAGATCCATGGCACAATCCATAATAATAGTGCATGTTGGCTATTTGTAACGGCGAAAACTCTCGTAAGCGGGGCATGATGATTCAAACTGAACAAGTACTGGAGTAATCAAAGAAGTGGCGAGCAAAGACAAGCAATTGCGATTTGCGAGCGACTGAATAGTTGACCTATTGCCCAATGCCTTTATACCCCTCATGTTATCTCCACCTTCAACCCAAAAACACCCTTCAACTACCTGGGAACAAGCGGTCATTAAGGATTTTAAGAGGATTAAAATTAATAAAATTATGGTTTGATTTACGTACCCATTAGCGTGGTATTTTTCAAAGTCTGAAACAGTTTAAAAACGGTTTTAGAATCGACATTAAGTGAGGTTTAATACTAAGCAAAAAAAATGGTAACTAAATCTGCGTTTTTTTTCAGAAAATTGTTTTTTTCTTTTAAAATTCGTAATTTTTGTAGCCATTTTTCAAAAACAATAATTTTTTTTGCGGATTTTCTCTTCTAGTTGGTTTTTTATTGTTATTAAGAATTATTAACCTGTCCCTTGGTAATACTCTGCATTTTTTATTTTCATTTTAGGACCATTGGATCAAAAGTTATACCGTCTGAATTAGGTGTATTACCCGAGTTTTTACAAAAATTTTCAAAATTCTGTAAAAAAAAACTAATGACTAGAAAAAAAAAAAAACACCGTTTCACCGATGAAATTGGCTGAAATTTTTCTCCTTTTATTTTGTATAGTTTATGAAATTCCACCCTGTATTTCAAACCTACATTGTGTTTTGTATGCTTTCCGCTGCCAGCACAGCAAATCCTCACACGAGTAGGTACAGTAGACGGCAAACTTCGTGCGCAAATGACCTTGCCTGCACAAAGGCGAATTGTACGTGCGAGCTGCCCCCCCACTTCGTCTCGCATGTTCAAGTTGTTTGCCGGGAACTGTATACCTATAAAGAATGGGCAACACGCATTGACACCTCATACAGGGTGGGCAGTACCTAGCCGGCCTGTAACATGAGCAAAAAATAAAACGGTAGGTTATTAATAAAGCTTGTGAATTATTATTTCCGAGTGGTTTTAATTGAAAAAAAAAAGTTTTTTTTTCATCGATATAAGTATACGTGTATTTTCTGTTGCCGCTATAACAACAAATACTATAATAGATTATGTATTTCTGTTGCCGCTATAACAACAAATACTAAAAACAAAAATTTTTTTTTTAAACGGGGGCTCCCATACAACAAACGTGATTTTTTTGCCGTTTTTATAGATAATGGTACGGAACCCTTCGTGCGCGAGTCCAACTCGCACTTGGCCGGTTTTTTGAATTTACACTCCCCAGGGACCTACGAAAATAAAATCCAAGAACTTAATTATTCACGGGTAGGGTCGGTCGGTTTTTAGGGTTCCGTACTCAAAGAGTAAAACGGGACCCTATTACTAAGACTTCGCTGTCCGTCCGTCCGTCCGTCCGTCCGTCTGTATGTCACCAGGCTGTATCTCAAGAACCGTGATAGCTAGAGAGTTGAAATTTTTACAGATTGTGTATTTCTGTTGCCGCTATAACAACAAATACTAAAAACAAAATAAAATGATTTTTTAAGGGGGGCTCCCATACAACAAACGTGTTTTTTTGCCATTTTTATAGATAATTATACGGAACCCTTCGTGCGCGAGTCCAACTCGCACTTGGCCGGTTTTTGGATATAATTACTGAACTATGTGGGTCATGTACCTACGGGTTTATGGCTTTTTAGCTAAGCAGGGTGGAGCTGTAAGTTAATACTAGCAAATAAATGATTCTTAATATGTAGTTGTTGAGAGTTATTTAGGCTGCTCTTTTATTTGTCAAACAATAGACTACGAAGCGTTGCTGGACGGTGTTATGGATCACGTTTGTTACGATTCGCGTAATTAATTTAAATAAAGACCTCTCTATAAGTCTCTACCCACGTCACACTATTATCGTAAACTATGCAGAATGGATGTGGGTGGCGCAAGACCGGCCATTGTGGCACTCTTTGGGGGAGGCCTATGTCCAGCAGTACGTCTTTCGGCTGATATGATGATGATGATGATGATGATGATGCAGAATGACATTTAAAGAAGTGAACAAGTAACAGTGCAAGTGTTAAAGGAATTAATGAAGGACGCCGTGCCGTGGATGTTTACGGCGCCGCAACGTGAGTTTCTGCGGCGGGCGCGCCGCGTCGTGGAAATCCATGGCACACTGTGGGCTGAGAATTGGCTCTCCACAGAAATAGACAATTTAAAATGTAAGGATACTTTTTTTTCGGGAAATGGCTTCTTCTAGCGCTAAATAAAAAAATTGAATTTATCAAAAAAAATTGTAGGTATGGAGCGTTAGGTAATGTGAGAAATCGGATTTTCTCTAAAAATAAAACAAAAACCATTATATCCTCGCGGACTGTTATAATATAAATACTTATTATTTCTGATGTTTTGACGTACCTACTCAGTTTTTAAAAGTGGACCTTTATTTTTAATCAATTTTTTTAATTAAATTTATAAAAAAAATGTAAAAAAAAACTAGATATATTTAAAAACAATTAACATAAGTGGATAAAGGGTCGGTATTCAAAAGTGTCCATAGGCTTGACATCAGGCAGCCCGTAAGTTGTTTGCCACAGTAGTTGTATAAAAAAAAACTATTTTTTTAAAGTATTTTTTTTCCTTTTACTCAATCGTTTTGACTAAGTATAGAAAATGATTTTGTGTCTGTTCGTTTTTTCGAAGAAAATGTATTGAGCCGTTATTTAAACATATTTTTCTCCTAAATTACCAAGAACACCGTTAAATCCTCGCAGACGCTTATAAAACTAATTATTTCTGATTTTTTGACGTACTCAGCCCACAGTGCGCCGCCGCGCCGTGGATTTCTACAGCGCCGCGCCGCCCGCGCCGGTTCACGGCGACGACGCCGTGCCGTGGGCATGTGGCCCAACCCTAATATATAGGCATAGGCTGATGAATTGATGATGCTCATGAAAAGTATCTTAAAATTCCAAATGGGCGTAATACAAATATGGTACAGTCACCATATTTAATATCTGTCAAAACAAACCACGCATAATCTGAGACGACTCTATTTCTAGGGTCTTTAGAAGTTGTCAGATATCTTTGTCCGCTAGTTTTTTTTTTCCAAGAAGTTATATTTTTCCTATTGGATTGTTATTTTTTTACTTACAGGAGATGGACGTACTGCGCATGCGTTATAACATTTTACGCCATTGATTCAGTTGTCAAGTGAAAACTAAATATTTTCGACATTCAGATGATTTATATATTTAAACCTGTAAAGTGCAGTTAAAATGTTAATATTATACATTTATTTGAACGTAAAATGGGGAACATTTATCATTTTCTGAACATGACAGAGCTTGGAGGTGACAGTGAGTTTTACATGTTTATTATTAGGTATTTATTAAGTTGGTTGCTTTTTTTCGTATAAGTACCTAATTTATAAACAATGCTGCTAATCCAGGTAGGTACCTCTATATAGTCATATTATGGGAAATTGGAAAACGTTTCGTGAGCAGCGGCTATCAAAAGACGGCGCGCGAGCTCTCTCGATTTTTCTCGCACTATCCCTCTCTATTAGAAGACTTAGAAAGAGACGAGAAAAATCGAGAGAGCTCGCGCGCCGTCTTGTGATAGCCGTGCAGGGGAATCGCATTTTTTTATCTATCCTCTACCTAGCCCAGCGTTTTAGAATACCGTCTAGCCCAGCGTTCTTCAATCTTTTTTCATGCCGCGACCCCCAGCCCAGCTCGCGGGCCGTCCTGCGATAGTCGTGCTAAGCAGACAGACACTGACCTGTGGAGGCTTGCGACTCCAGTCCAAAGTTTTTATAGCCACCTTTTCGTCTCCATCGTAACACCAGTTCAGTGGTAGGTACAGGTACCATATTGCATTGTCACCAATTTTCAATGTGTCCAAAATGGCAACTCTGTCATTAGACTTAGGAAAATTTGATAAGTTTTACTTGCAAGATTAAAAGGCGTACCGGGACTGGCGAACGAAATGATATATCTAGCTTGTAAAATATTGTAATTACCTAATTTCTTTGCTGATAACATGTTTGGTGTCTGGTTTATTAATTATTATCTGCTTGTTGTACTACAGTCAGCATGCCATGCAATAAGTGTCACTTTCGTACGTGAAAAATAGCGTCAAAAATGATAAACCATCGAACCATTTTCCACCACGTCACGTGGGCCACGTGGCCACAATGACTTTGAACGCGAATATTTTAAACGGCCGTTACTAGGTAGTTATCAATCCAAGTACTTACATCACAGATAACATCGACGAGATCATTTTCCGTACCTACCTATATCGATAAACATTCTCATAATAGCACTCCATATACGTTGTATAAACTACTAACGCGGCTAACACCATCAGCATCTGCTAAAATTAGGTACGTCATACTGTCCACATTATGAGTGAGGTTATTAAAGAAAGAAAGAAACATTTATTCGAGACAAACAACACACATCGTTTGTCACGAAACGGTTCTATCTCAGCATTAACTATATCGGTTTAATCAAAATTGTGACCTAAGTAATCCTTGTTAAATATCCAAAGCTAGATGAAAGGCTACGCCAGGGGGGTATTTATAGAGCACAGTTCTACTCGTAACACAACAACAACATGTGTTGGTGAGTTGTTGAGTAAATACGGAAATAGGACGGTCAACACTGTGTTTTGTGATTACCGAATTAGCTTTAGTGCAGTATAGATTTTGCCACCTTGACGTTAAGCAGTGTTTATTTGTTTATATTATGTGATACAGTGCAGGTAGGTAAAGGTACAGGAGTGTTTACTTTTATTTACGTTAAGTGATGGGTTTTCCTTTCAATTGGGTGATTAAGTTAAATTCGTAGGTATATTTAAATCATGTTGGTTGAAAACGCTATTGCGCTCCCGTGAAGGAAAATGTATGCAAGCGATAGCGCACCAACCAATAAGATCCGCAATTAATATGTCAGTAGAGTGTTTCAGAATTGAGTAGGTATCTGGTATTAGGAACCTCACTACACTTAGCCATTAGCCATGCAGTCACCCAGACAGACAGTAAGTACCAGTAGTGATTCGAAATGATTAGTTGAATAACTTGTCATCTCGTGTCATTTGTCTTGTCGTGGCTGTGCATGGTCAATAATACGTTGTAAAAAATATAAAGTACAGGAAAGCTAACATTAATGGAACGAACAAAACAGATTTAACAATTTTTCATTCTAACGGTTAGCACAAGATGGCGCGCGAGCCATGTCGCGGCGAGATAGACTATCCATCTCTTTCTAAGTGTTCTAATTAGTTGTACCTACACATTGTATATACTTTTTTCGCTATTTCAAACCATTCGTGCTAGGTTTCGGCAGAATTCCCTATGCGACATGGGTGAATACCCAGTTTCCCTCCATGTCGCATAGCTATGTTTTTTACTAACAATAGTTTTGTGAGTTATGTCGAACTATTGTACTATAACACTTTATGGGCTCTGCCTAAAATAAATGTTTTCAATTAACCTGTACACCAACAGCAGAACCAAGGTAACCGATATAGCCCTCCGAATCGCTAAACTTAAGTGGCAGTAGGCGGGGCACATTGCACGTAGAACCGCCTGGCCGTTGGGGCGGAAAGGTTCTCGAGTGGCGACCACGTACCGGAAGGTGCAGCGTGGGTAGGCCCCCCACAAGGTGGACTGATGACCTGGTAAAGGTCGCGGGAGTCCGCTGGATGCGGGTGGCGCAGGACCGGCCATTGTGGCACTCTTTGGGGGAGGCCTATGTCCAGCAGTGGACGTTTTTCGGTTGATATGATGATGATGAACATGTATACTTCTTGTGATATAGCATTGTTGAGTATAACAAACATTGTAGGTTGCTGACTAATCCCGAGTCCCGCGCGATGTGTTCGTCCACGGTGGGCGCGTTGCTGACGGTGGCGTATTTCTTGCACTGCGAAGGTGCGGCGCCGGGGCCCGGGCCGCCGGTCGCAGCCCTGAACAACCGGCCCATCATCGGAGTGTTGGCTCAGGAACAACACTACAAGTTCTGGGACAAGTACCCTGAAAACTACACGAGCTACATCGCGGCGTCCTACGTTAAGGCAGTGGAGGCGTCTGGAGCCAGGGTTGTGCCAATAATGTACGTGATATTATTTTTTTTATACATTTTTGCTTCTATGTAAAGTAACGTATACTTGATGTCCGATATCATATCATCATCCTAGCGTTTTCCCCGGTAGCGCCCTAAACGAGCCCGTGGTCCCTTTTCGCATAAAATTTGGCACAGGCACTAGTTTCACGAAAGCGACTGCCATCTGACCATCTAACCCAGAGGGCAAACTAAACCTTATTGAGATCGGTTCCAAAAAGCCACTGTTAAACATGATATTTCTTTGGTACAAAGGATTTAAAAACAATCTCCGACATCTGATTACAAATAAATAGCACCATGTATTGGACGCTTTCAAACGTTCTCGAAGTGTTAGATAATATTGTGAATAATAGTTACAATCGTAACTTATAAAGTTTTCGTTCGTTTTCAGGATTGGGAAAGAGCGCTCATACTATAAAGACATAATGGGAAAACTGAACGGGTAAGTTTAATCACTGCAAAAATATTATAAAATGTCTTTTGGAACAAAATGCTTAAAATTTAGTTGGGAACCTAAGTAGTACTTACCTACTTACTAAGAGTAGCTAAAATGCATTCCTATTCGGTACGCCAAAAACACTATTCTAGTTTGGTATAAAGAAACGTGAATACCTGAGCATTCAATAACGAACTTTCCAACGACGCTGTAGTGTAGATGACTTTTACATTAAAGCGAAAATACTTATATACCCATATACACTTCATATTGTATTTCCTTTTCCAGCGTTCTTTTCCCCGGTGGAGCAACTTACTTCAACCAGTCAGACGGGTTTGCTGACGCCGGGCAACACATCTACGAGCTCGCTATAGAACTCAACGACGCCGGGGACTATTTCCCCATCTTTGGCACTTGTCTCGGCTTCGAGCTCCTTATCATTCTCGCGTCGGGCCGCGGCCCTAAAGAGAACAGGGTCACTTGCCACTCTTTCGAGAATAAACCTCTTCATTTTACTAGTGGTAAGTGAACTTGGACCAAGCATAAGCCACATGATATAAATAAAAAAAAGTAGCAGTCATGTCGTATAAGGAAATCAAGGAGGCAATCTAGACGGGACTATTTCCTCATCTTTGGCTCTTGTCTCCGCTTCGAGCTCCTTACCATTCTCGCGTCGGGCCGCTTGCCACTCTTTTGACAATAAACTTCTTAATTTTACTAGTGGTAAGTGAACTTGGACGAAGTATAAGCCACACGAAATAAACAAAGAAAAAAGTAGGAGTCATGTAGTATAACGAAATAAAGGAGGCAATCTAGACGGGACTATTTCCTCATCTTTGGCACTTGTCTCGGCTTGAAGCTCCTTATCATTCTTGCGTCGGGCCACAGCCCTAAAGAGAACAGGGTCACTTGCCACTCTTTCGAGAATAAACCTCTTCATTTTACTAGTGGTAAGTGAACTTGGACCAAGGATTAGCCACATGAAACAAATAATTAAAAAGTAGTAGTCATGTCGTATAAGGAAACCAAGGAGGCGGTCTTGATAGGGTCAGTTGGGGAGAGCTACATCTATAAGAATCTAACTCTTATGTATGATATATGATAAAGTGAACTAATAATAACGGCAAGTGACTGAAAAATGGATTGCAAATATTGACGGACAACTAACATACTTACATACGAACAGTGTAAGTTAAATAAAAGCTTGAAAAATATCACATACTTCCGTAGCCTATGACGATGTTATTTATGACTCATTCATTTCAACTTTAAACATTTGTAACCCAAATTTCCATCATAGCCATCGAAACACTGAAAAGGGGTAACTAAAACCGCTTATTTAGCATAGTTAGCCGTAGGCCAGGTACCATGCTTAATAGCAACTTTATTAGCGGTCTTCGTTTTTTTGTCTTGGATTTAGGGATACCTCTCATACGTACAACATAAAGAAGGTTTTTCAACAGGTTTCCGCAACAGCAAGATGTACAAGAACGCCGATAATGATGTCATCGATATATTGTCGCGCGAAGACATCACTGCAAATGCTCATCAATTCTGCATCGTGGATGAAGTAAGTTTTTTACGATTCAAAACTATAATTTAAAACAAGCAAAATGTCGTCGTATGCCTTTGGTATAAGTTAAATAGAGGAGTCACAGAGCGTATTATGATTTCAGAACCTGAGATCTCACAACTTAACTGAAGACTGGCGTGTAACGGCTCATAGCGACGACGCGCATGGGCTAGAATTCATAGCAAGCGTGGAACATACTAGGTATATAAATCGTAGCTTTTGCAAGAAAACTAACACAATTTACCTACGTTGACTAGCTACCACGTATCAGGTACTTTTACAGCGGTTGCTTTTGGTTGGTAACTTACACCGCATAAACAATAATTGTACAATGCTGACTAATTGAGATTTACGTCATGTGTTTCTTGTAATCTAGAAAAATGGACATAATTAGTAAATATATAAAGAAGTAGCATTCATAAAATAACCTCTAAATTAACTATCTTAAAAATATAAATCTCCAAACAAGTGTCGACACAAACGCCAAAGAGTGCAATATTAAAGGCATGAAGTTTTATACAATTTTTCATACATGCTTGGAATTATCGTCATCATGTTTGCGCTAATAGGCCGCGTTTAGGGCACTGCTAAATCAGCGCGTACCCACATACATTACTGCAAACAATTTTATCGCTTAAAAAAAGAAAAGATTTGACCAATACAGGGTCTTACTTGTATAGCTTCTAGACGATCTCGCTGAATAACGGTCGCCACGGCAGGCAATCCTTTTACCAGCCTTTGTAGTTATGTATTTTTGTTTGTTTTATCTAAATCTGTAAATATCTGCTTACAGGTATCCAGTTTATGGCGTACAGTTCCACCCCGAAAAGATCTACGAGTGGAAACAATCGAATAACTACCCGCATGCATTTAATGCAATCAAAGCGAACCGACACTTTATGGATTTTTTCGTGAACGAGTGCAGAAAGAATCACCACTCATTCACTGACGCTGCTGATGAGAATAAGTGTCTTATATACAACTATGAAACCCATTTCACGGGTGCCGAAGGAAGTTCATATGATCAGTGCTATTTCTTTGAGCCCAGGAACGATGTGGGGAAAAGTAGAGAGAAATATACAGTTGTTGCTATGTGAGATTCTGCGGTGGTGTGTAAAATTATGTACCTATGTAGAGTTTGCTTAGTCTAAATGACCTCGTTGAAGATGTTGGCTTGATCGCGGGCTCGCGGCATCAAGCGATGTATACATCGGTGATGCTAAGTGAAAACCGTACGGTCGTCACAGAGTATTTAGGTACATTCATACATTTGTGTAAGATTGTCCCATAATATTTATTTATTTATTATTATTCAATAGTGATATGTTTCACCGTCTAGTGGTGATTGGTGACACTAAATAAAATAGCCAATAATGTTGTATTTTCTCGAAAAAGGATTAACAATGTAGTCAAATGGAGAAAAAAGCAACGCAAGAGGTTAAATAATCACAAAGTTATAATATAAGTGTCCAAAGTTTTAAGAGGGGGTATGTTCTGTCCCTTTTCCGCAAAAACGATTATCATTTACTATGACGCTCGGGGATCGTGACATCACGATCCCCTAGCGGTTTCTCTCTCTAACAAGTAACATTAAAACGGTTGTAGCTTCGTCATTTTCTGAGACATTTTAATGGGATTTTCATCATATATTTATTTTGAAGAAATAATAAATTTTGAGTCTACACCCCTGTTGCATGATCCCTGATGCACCAACGTCAATTAGGACAACACCTAACTTCCCTCCAATAAGACGACCATACAACCAAATTGCATGTATTGTCTTCATACTTATTATACACGATGATTCTTAATCCGTGAACAGGAGTGGGAACATATAAAAATTTAGCCCAAATTAAACTTATTCGGCGAGGTCTGGCGTTATTTCTTCACTGTTTAATTAAATAAAAGTGAAAACATAGTTAAAACAAGTAACCATTGAATACATGGTCATCCTACAGTATAATAAAGTTTAACTTACAATACGTCAAGTGCCATCAGTATGGCGGGAAATTTGACGGATCTCAAGGACAGGGTTTACTCATAAATTGTCAATTGCTAATAAGTTTGTAAAGCGGTTACAAACTCATTAAAACCGATAAAGTAGTAGAGTGACAAGGATTTTAGGATAAAATTTAACTCAAAATAAAAATTATGATTAAAAAAAAAAAAGTTTGTTTCCACGTAATTACTACTTTAACGTAACCCCAGGCAATTACTGAGTTAGAAAAAATGGTTCCTGTTCACGGATTAAAAATCATCGTGTATAGGTATACCTACTTGTATAGTGAAAAGCAGTGTTGTGTGCGTACACTTATTGAAGGGACGTTCATTTTTAGATTAGTCCATCTCTTATCCAATGTGATGTTAAATATACAGATACGTATAGGTATAAATCGTTCAATCGACAAGAAAGTACGTTATTATGTTTGTTTTCTGTTATAGTGCAGGCAGGAGTGGGGGGCTTAACTATTCGTGGATTGAACGAACTGTAATTGACTATATGACTTAGGTCAAAGAACGACGTAATATTCATAATTAATCTAAGTATATTCAGTGTCAATAGAAATGGGATTCTCTTTATGTAAATAAATAATTTGTTATTAATGAATGAAGCATTTTTATAATCTTTCTTATCCCTGATGCCTCATTTATTTCGAGGATCTTGCAAATATTCCTTTAGCTTCGTTATTTTGCTTTATTCACTAAACGACCATCACGATAATTAGATAAGTCCTCGATCCGTCTAGAGGTTTGAATAAAATGATTTATATGAATAAATCAATAATATGTGTAAATTTTACACAAATTGAACTAGCCCCATAGTAGGTAGGTACCTAAGCTCAATAAGGCTTATTATGTAGTAAATACTGAAACACATAGAAAACGTCCAAAACTCTGAAACAAATGTTCATACTAAGACAAATATTTACCCTTACTGGGATTTGAACCCAGGAGCGTCAGCTTTGTAGGCAGGGTCACTGGTGTCACTACCCACTAAGTTAAAAATACCGAATTCACTTCTTTTGTTGAGTAGTAAACAAAGCGATTGTCTTTTATTGTTAAGTGTAACCGCTCATTGATACTATATAATTTACTTTAAAAGCAAAATTTAAACCGACTTTAATTCAGTAGGTACTTGGTGCATGAAAATTTCCACATTTCCTTTTCAATTTACCACATGAACTGCTTTCCGAGAGCAAATGCGATGAGAAAACCTAAGTCGCTATATGTGGGCTGATAATATTTGAGGAGTTCCGTCGATTCCTCAAGGATCTCAGAATTAACACTTCATTAGTTGCTACTTCAACGGAATCATGTCAGAATATTTGACATACTTTACATATTTGAGGAGTTCCATAAGTCATCTGTGGTCTTCATCATCAGTTCCACTTCACCAAAAGTAAGATTTCCGAGGGTCAATACACGAGTTATAATAGAAAATACCGCAATCACTACACGCGTGCCTATAAAATTTTAAGGTTGCCCTCAATTTCCCTGGGATCCCATTATCAAATCCTGACTTGGTGACAATGGAACCACCTCAGGAGTATACTCTTTCAAATAAAAAAAGGATTTTGGAAATCGGTCAACAATTGACGGAGAAATCGGTGAACATACATTACATCTTTGAGAAGTACCATAAGTCATCTGTGGTCCTCATCATCAGTTCCACTTAACCACATTGCGATTTCCGAGTGTAAATACACGAGTTATAATAGAAAATATCGAAATCACTACATATATAATTATATATTAAAATTTGAGGGTTGCCCTCAATTTCCCTGGGATCCCATCATCAGATCCTAAATTGGTGACAATGGGATCACCTTGGGAGTATACTCTTTCGAATAAAAAAAGAATTTTGGAAATCGGTTCACAATTCAAGGAGAAATCGGCGAACATACATAAAAAAAATACATACAGTGGAACATATAAAAAAAAAAATCAAAGAAAATTAGCCTTTTTATTTAGACGCGTTTGTTTCACGTGGCTGTTGTGGCTAAACGATTGCTTTGTTGGGCCGATGGGTCTTAAGATAAGATTCCGAGAGGTCTAGAGAAAGAATCCGCGCTATACACGATTTTTAACCAAATTACCTTGATTCAATGTAAGTGAGCTTGCTTTTTTTCTCCAACAATACACCATGCGTCTTACGACATCATATCTTTACACTATGTGGTACGGATTATTGGATAATATATTCAACATCAACGATGTTAACAATACACTATATATCTTATGAACATGTATTGTTGGATAACATATTTTCAACAATACTAGTAGGTACACCATATACCTACATGGTATTTTACGCGACAAATATTTGTTACCAATAACAATATAATACAAACTAAACTACTTGAAAGACACATAACTTGAATATAAAACTAAAACTAACTAAAATTAAAATAACTAGTGCTAAAAATGAAAACTAGCTATCAAAATTTGGTGCCCTTGGTGGGGTGCCCATCACGCAGGCAGCGTTCCCGCGCTGGATTGCGATTGCAATTCTCTGCGCGAGAAAGCTGCCCACGCGAGGGTCGCCCGTTGCCTCCCTCGTTGTTACCTGTAGATTTCCAAAGTTCGGGGAATGAAGATTACATAAACTATTCCTATTGGAGGCTGCAGAGTCCCCAGTTACATAAAAAAACATCCCCAATTACACACTCACTGCACACAGCAGTAGGTACTTTTACTTTATAAAAAAACATACGAACACAGCTGCCCGGCTAGCATGATAGGTTTTATGGTCACGTTTTACGGCCTAAATGTACTAAAACGCCTGGTACTCACAATGATTGCTAACAACATCATTTACCAGAATAGAAACGATCTGACTAAATCTAAGCTCTAACTTCATGTAGCGATGTACAAGTAAATTCATAAAACTGTATGTAGGTAATTAGTACGAGTACTACACTACGACTGCGTTACTATACTACTCACTGACGACCCGCATAGAAACATGCGTTTCGCCATATCCCAGCAAAGTGTTGAAATGGAAATATATTATCTCTATTTTATCTAAAATAGTGCCCAAAACGCACACATAGGATGTATGAAGACGGAGTTTTGATTCTCGTATTTAGTTACTGCTGTGCACGGGCTTATCTTATCTTGACTAGAATAGGCATATGAATCTGACATTCGGCTCAATACGGAACGTCGATGTAAGGGATGTGATGACATAATAATCCCTTGGGATTGGGGACGTCGGGCGCAAACACTGGATTATGTCAGTTTTCATGACTTGTATGCATAATCTTCTCTTCGGTACTCAAATACAATCGGACGAGGTGCACGTAATAGTAGTTTATGTGACTGTACATAATGAAGGGCATCAAACATGAGTGTGGGTTTATGAAACGAGCCGAAGGCGAGTTTCGTAATAAAATCACACGAGTGTTTTAATGCCTAATTATGTACAGTTACATACAATACTTTATCTATCCACATATCATAAGCCTCCACGATGCATTCAAGAGCCGCTAATTATGACCGGCATCGCGGCGTTGTTTTCTGGCAGATGTCATAGTTTTTTTTTTAATTCATAGACAAACTAGAGTCGGATCCAACTGATCTGACATCATATCGTTCGATATCTTACTTACGTGCGACATTTGTCAAATTTGTATGCAAATTGACAATTCATTTCGAACTAAACGTCATCTCGACTGATATTAGAATAGAGGTTAAATCAAATTTCTTTGTTTTTCAGAGACGTTCGAAATTTGAATGAAATAATATTATCGAAGTCGATGTTATTATTTAGCAATAATAACATTTTCACAGATAAGAAACTTGTTTGTCTATTTTTATGGTGGTCATAATGTGCGGTTCTTGAACGCATCATGGAGGGTTTATGATATTTGGATAGATAAACATCTGAATACGACTGTATTTTCAAAATCTAAAGCGCGTTCTGATATTTTTTAACGCCATTACATGTTGAGGTGACGTTAACAACCAACATGATGTCTCGCCAGCTCGCTAATGTTAGGTGACGTTAACAACCAACATGTTGTCTCGCCAGCTCGCTAATGTTAGGTGACGGTAACAACCAACATGTTGTCTCGCCAGCTCGCTAATGTTAGGTGACGGTAACAACCAACATGTTGTCTCGCCAGCTCGCTAATGTTAGGTGACGGTAACAACCAACATGTTGTCTCGCCAGCTCGCTAATGTTAGGTGACGGTAACAACCAACATGTTGTCTCGCCAGCTCGCTAATGTTAGGTGACGGTAACAACCAACATGTTGTCTCGCCAGCTCGCTAATGTTAGGTGACGGTAACAACCAACATTTTGTCTCACCAGCTCGCTAATGTTAGGTGACGGTAACAACCAACATGTTGTCTCACCAGCTCTCTAATGTTAGGTGACGGTAACAACCAACATGTTGTCTCGCCAGCTCGCTAATGTTAGCTTGATGAGAATGATGAGACATACAGCTTGACTAAATCAAAATTCGTCTTTCCTGCGGTCGATAGTTAAGGGCTTCCGTGCATATAAAAAAAACCGGCCAAGTGCGAGTCGGACTCGCGCACGAAGGGTTCCGTACCATTATCAATAAAAATATTTATTTTATTCTGTTTTTAGTATTTGTTGTTATAGCGGCAACATAAATACACCATGTGTGAAAATTTCAACTGGAACTATCACGGTATCAGTGAGATACAGCCTGGTGACAGACAGACGGACGGACGGACGGACGGACAGCGAAGTCTTAGTAATAGGGTCCCGTTTTACTTTTTGAGTACGGAACCCTAAAATGATTTGATTGCATAAAATCATATAAGTAAGAGGAGATGCCGTTTATGCGGAAATTAGTTGGGAGTATGGTCTCCTGACCCGGGGACTTTTGGGAGGCTTCAAATGACCATTCGTACCAAATTTCATCAAACTCCCCGGGATTTCGAGGTTGAACAATATCGACTGTATTAAATTGTGAAAACGAATTAGTATTTCGTTCAGATTTTAAATCAATGTTATATCTACTGTACCGATTCCAACGTCTGTTTATTTTACGAAGAAAAATATTTAAAGACTAGTTTGCCTGCATAGCTTCGTTCGCGTATTTGTAAAGAACGCAGGCGTAGCCTCAGGATAGAATACATGGTGCTCAAGAGGATACAGTATTTTTTTAACATGACATTTTGAGTTTGGGTTTGTAGAGGCACAGCGTGTCCATGAGGTCATAAGTAAAATGTCTTAAAGTGAGCTAAGTTCGATTTAACTTTTTTGGAGCACCGTGTTGTGCCTAGGTAGGTACGTAAGTACCTACATATTTCCATACCGAAGGTCCATTTATAACACACGGGTGACACATATTGTTTTTAAATCTGATGAGTACTTAGGTAGTTGCAGAGATTTATTACCCGGTAACATAGGGACAAACTTACAAAGTCACAAAGACGTAAACTGAATAGAAATAATAAAATAAAATAATAAAAATAAATATTACGGGACAATCTTACACAAATCAAACCTAGGCCCACGGTAAGCTCAGTAAGGCTTGTGTTGTGGGTACTAGGCGATGATATATATAATAGATACATACATATAGATACTTATATACATAACATCCATAACTCAGGAATAAACATTAACTCTTTATAATCAGTGTAGATTATTAAAAAAATAATGCTTTTAATTATTTTATCCATCCAAATATCATAAACCCTCCATGATGCGTTCAAGAACCGCACATTATGGCCACCATAAAAATAAACTGTTTTGTTAGAACAAATTTCTTATCTGTGAAAATGTTATTATTGCTAAATAATAACATCGATTTCGATAATATTATTGCATTCAAATTTCGAACATCTCTGAAATCAAAGAAATTTGATTTGACCTCTATTCTAATATCAGTCGAGATGACGTTTAGTTCGAAATGAATTGTCAATTTGCATACAAATTTGACAAATGTCGCACGTAAGTAAGATATCGAACGATCCTAGTTTGACCCGACTCTAGTTTGTCTCTGAATTAAGAAAAAACTATGACAGCTGCCAGAAAACAACGCCGCGATGCCGGTCATAATATGCGGCTCCTGAATGCATCGTGGAGGCTTATGATATGTGAATAGATAAAGTAGTGTATGTAACTGTATACAATTAGGCATTAAGACACTCGTGTGATGTTATTATGTTACCCACACTCGTGTTTAATGCCCTTCATTATGTACATTCACATAAACTACTATTAATCCACAGCCAATAGGGAACATTACTGCAATGTTCTGCCGCCAGAGGCAGCACTACCACTAATAGTAAACCAGTATAGGAATATAGGGATTCACACACACATGCACAATTGATTGTCAAATGAGTGACAAGAATGCTTGCATAAGACAATACCGCAAGTGGGAACAAGATACAATGTCAACGCTGCTAGTGTCGCCTCCTACGAAGAGTTTTGCGTAATGTTCCCTATTCGCTGCTTATTTTCATTTGATACCACAATTTTATTGGATTTTTTGAACTAAGTTTTGTATCTGTGTAAAAACTTTTCGGCCGGCTCGTGCTCACACTACTTAGTAAAGGCTTCTGAGTTTTCCGACACTCGGGATAAAAAAAGTAGAGCAACAAAACTTTGTAATGAAATTCAGAGTTACTATTCACGCAAAATAGGCACAATGGATGTCGACTTGCGGAAAACCCTCCCTCATGGGTTGGTCTTTGACCTCTATCACTAAGTACGCAGTAGGGCACAAAAATATTAGATGTTTACTGTCTCAAGCCAAATGACAACATACTGTGGGTTAAATTGCGTGGTAATTTCGTTTAATTTTAGGTCGCTCCACCCCAAATTGTGGTCGTAGAGGACGCCTGTAAATAGCTAGAGGGCTGTTTGAATGCTTTCATTAGGGCTTGTTGGGCCGCCGATATCAGCGGGATACCGGGCGCATAGCTCGCACAATCAGTCATGGTAAATAGTACGCCAAGTTCCTTTGAAAAAGAAAATGTAAATTATTTGATATCAGTAGAAAACATGTATCATACATAATGTTACGTATACGTATATGCATGTATTCTCTTGTTTTAATTTAAAACGACGCACTCTGTTTCGTCGCATCCTCATGACTAGGAGTCGTGACTACTCTTAAAGAGAAAGTGGTCGCTTTGTGCATCATTACTGCTCGCCAGGCCGCTCGGTTTTCGGCCATATAGTAAAATAATTTGATTTTATATGTTGAAGCTTAATTTTAACAATAATAAGAATAACATTATTTATTCAGTTAAAAAGCCAATATCACCAAGATTGTAGAACATTTGAGATGTAATGAATCAGAGTAAAGTGGTTAAGTTGCTAAGGGAAAACGGTTTAATCAGTATCAGACTAATGGTCACATCACAAGCTATATTTTGTTCTCCCCGCGTTCTTTGTAAAACGTGGGCTGCACCGCGGGATATGTAAAGTTTGTTTGTTACGTGGTAATACGTGAATCCACTTTTTTGCCAGTAGATATATTTAAAAGTCCTTCCGTGTGGACAAAGGCTATATGTTATTCTGCAGCTTCGTGAGGCGCGGGCTCGCCTAGTAAGAACAAAAACAAGTGTTGTTTTGAGGCAAAGGTACCAGTATTGCCAGTTTTCAACAGGACGGATACAATGATGCAGTTAGAAGATCGTCTACCGACAAAGCCCAACTTTTGTGAACGCCACAAATATTGCCGCTGCGCGCTGCCTTTTCGAACTTGTCCTGCACTCTTCCGTGCTCCGATGAAATTGACGACCTAAAATAGCCCGATTTATCCAACATGCCTAATGATGTTATGGATGGCGAGTTTATGTAATACCTATACTCCGTGAAAACCGGGTATGGATTAATATAGTAAACAGAGATGTTGTATGATCAGGAGCTCATTGCAATTTCAGAGTAAGTTTTTAAATGAAATGTGAATAAGTAGTGTTGGTGCATGAGCTTCCTCTTTAAACGAAATCCAACTCTAATTTATCGATCATAGGTACACTAGGTTTCCCTCCAATAGTTACCCTATTACCACCATCATAAGTAGTTTTCTTATCATTGAAATGTAACCAAACCTATCCTAGTATTCTATCTTTCAATCACTGTTAAACTTAACCCCATTCACAATACATGTGAACTTAAGGCACTGGTCCCACCTCCGGCTACAGACTATATAAGCTATCGGCGATTACTCGCCCAAGAAACGAACAAAAGATAATAGCTCAAGTGCATCGCCGGCGGTGTGAACAGCCAGCTATCTAAATATATAAAAGAAGAAACTGACTGACTTACTGACTGACTATTTAACAACGCACAGCTCAAACTGCTGGTTCTAAAGATTCCAAATTTGGCACGTAGGTTCCTTATAAGGTCTAGGGGTGCATTAAGAAAGGATTTTCAAAATTCATCCTCTAAGGGGGTGAAATGGGGGTCCAAAGTTTGTATGGGGAAACAAGATTACTTAGTCCGACTATTTTATTCGAAACTTCACACGAGTACTTCTAACGATAAATGAGTAAATACGTGTTTCAGTATTTTTGAGAATTCAACCCCTAAAAGGGGTAAATGTGGTGACAAAATCTGAAAATCAATATGGGTAGGTATTGTTTCTATGGTTTTTCGGGTCGCTGATTACGAAACAAACAATGATTTTAAAATCCAACGTAGTGGACGTGAAATACCATCTCCCTGTTGGGGTGCGATGGGGTTGAAATGTCTAAATATCAATATTAGTGTCATTTTTATGGTCTTTGTGACGTTAATTACGAAAATGGCATCGATTTTGAAATTTAATGTTGTGGACATGAAAATTCTTGAAAATATTTAGTGTGTAGGTATATGTAGAGTCTATATGTAGAGTGTGACCAATTTCAGGGTTTTTTTTTAAATCATTCCTTAAACAAACATTTACATTCTACGCGGACGAACTCGCGGGCAAACACACAGACATACCCATAGGATAAGAGGGGTGGTGGTGTGGTGTAGGGGAAACTACCTGCATCCGTAATTAATTAGTACATTCAAGGTGCTGCACGAAGGTGGTTGTCTGATTGCTTTCGATAAGTTTAGGTTTGCATTCTAAGTGAAATGCAGAAAATCGTAAGTACCTACATACATATATCTACCCACTTACGTTCATTTGATAACATGTAATATAATTGATAAATATTAAGCACATAATATTCTGTGTATGCATTAATTCACGTTACAAAATCTTCTTTTGCAGCCAGAAAACACATTTCTAATAAAGGGATGCAAAGTTTGTATGGAGAAAACTTTATTTTCTGAGCAAGAAACTGTTGGAACATTCATGGACCAATAAAAACTCTTTAATCTGTTTAAGGTTTGTTTTTATAGTCAGACAGATGTCACTTACATTGTCCGTTTGCTTTTGCTGTGTTCAGGCGTACTATCAATAAATTCATGGAACAGAGAAGGTGTTTGGAACGGCATTTAAAGCTCATAAAGCACGTAAATCCATTAAGTGCTTCAAGTGCAAGAAGATTGGGCACTGCATGAAGGACTGCCCTGAAAAGTCTGACGGCAACAAGAGTGGCTGGAAAAATACGTCGTTTCTTACGGCGTTGGCTGTAGGAGTTCAGCGCGATGTTTGGTACGTAGACAGCGGGTCTTCGCTTTATCTTTGCAATGATCGCAGTGTGATGTCGGATTTCACAAGCAACAAGCCGAAGAAAGTGTACATAGCCAACGGTGAGGCTATGATGACGGCTGGAAAAGGCACAGTGCAAGTTATTTTGAAGGACAGTTGTATACGACCAATAAGTAATGTATATTTAGTTCCTAAATTAACTGCTAACTTGTTATCTGTCAGTGCAGTGAGGTTAATAAAGGCTTCAAAGTTGTGTTTCGTTCTGGCGTGTGTACGGTTACTGACAACGAGGAGATTTTGGTCACCGCTACTCTAAGAGATTGTATTTATCAACTCGATGCCATAGAAACAGTGTCTGTTTTGTGTAGCGAACCACCTTCGCAAGCGATGTGTTCTTCTTTGTCTGTAGATACAGGTGACAGCGTAACGTCAGCGCCTCAACTGAAGGATGAAGGTCGTCCTGTTGAGAATGTTATGCAAGCGAAGTATCCTGCAGCACCACGAAGCCAGGCGACACAACATGTCTGGCACCGCCGGCTAGCACATCTGAATACTAGAAGCATGGAGTTATTGCGAAAAGGTATGGTCACTGGTATTTCTTATGACAACAATGACTTTCAATCGTGTGTTTCCTGTATAGTAGGTAAACATGTGCGGACCACTGCCATGTCCGTCCCTTGGTGGGAAAATATATTTTTTGACGTTCATCGACGATTGGTCACGAAAAACATTCGTTTATTTTCTTAAAGCGAAGAGTGAGGTTTTCGAGATTTTTAGAAATTTAGAAAAAATGCTTATTTATTACATCAAAAAAAACTCTTCTTCTTAATTTTTCCATGAAAAGCGTTAAAGCGTACAAAGTTGGTATAGAGAGTCAGAAAATTTTAAAGTATGAGATTTGTAACTTCGATCTTAGCCTGTTTGCTAAAAGACTATAAAATTTCGGTTGTAGACTGTTTGCTGAAATACTACAAAACTTATTTCAGCGTTTTTTTTTATTCATCGCCTAAGAAGGTTAAAAGGGAGTTTGAAGTTTGTATAGAGAGCAAGACATTTTTAAAGTAAGAAATTTCTAACTGCGGTTTCAGACTTAAATATACTATGAGGGTTCAAAGAGGTTCTTAGTTTGTATAGAGAACAAAACATTTTGAAGGTAAGAGATTTGTAACTTTGGTTTTAGACTGTTATACTAAAAGACTAAAAAACGAATTTAATTTTTTTACCCACTTTAAAAAAGGAGGAGGTTATATGTGCCACTGCATGTTTTTTTTAATGTATTTTCGCCGATTTCTCCGTCAATTGTGGACCGATTTCCAAAATTCTTTTTTTATTTGAAAAAGTATACTTCCGAGGTGGTCCCATTGTCACCAAATCAGGATCTGTTGATAGGATCTCAGGGAAATTGAGGGCAACCCGCATATGTTATAGGCACGCATGTAGTGATTTCGGTATTTTCTATTATATTATATTCGTGTATTTACCTTCGGAAATTGCAATTTTGGTGAAGTGGAACTGATGATGAAGACCACAGATAAATAAATAAATATAATATTATGGGACAATTTTTACACAAATCGACCTAGCTCCATAGTAACCTCAATAAAGCTTGTGTTATGGATACTAGACGACGATATATTTAATGGATATAAATACTTAAATACATAAAAAACATCCAAGACTCAGAAACAAATATTCGTGCTTATCACACATATTGTCCTTACCGGGATTCGAACCCATAATATGTTCTACGCGGACGAAGTCGCGGGCAACAGCTAGTAAACTATAAATATATAAGCGACTATCTTTTGTTCGGTTCTTGAGCTAGAAAATAGCCGATAGCTCATAGCTTACTCGCTCGCGGTGGGACCAGTGCCTAAATTAAGGAGATTAAATCGAAAGCTATTTATGCAAGACATTAAAATTAGTTACCTACGTGCAATATAAAATTGCCATTTGTTATACAAGGGTGCAAAGTTGTATTTTAACCGCGAGTGTGGAATTGAAACACGAGCTAGCGAATGGATTCTAGGGTTGAACCACGAGCTAGCGAATGGATTCTATGGTAAAATATATATGGTATATTGAAATCAATAATTCTATGGACCGGAAGTTACGAAAAAAATTTAACCCGCAAGAAAAAATGCTATCAGTATTTTTATAATGAAAACATGTTTGAGTTCACAAATTTGGAGACTTACTACCTGAATCCAAAAATAACAGAATTTTAATTAAATATTTACGACTTTGAGAGCCAATAAATTGAGTATGCGGAGCGATGAAAGCCATGTGACCAAAAGAGTATTAGGTATGAATGGGGATGGATGTAAACGACGAGATAGGCCAAGGAAAAGGTGGATGGACTGTGTGAGAGACGATATGAAGAGAAAATAAGTGAGTGATGAGATGACGGCTGACAGAGAAGTATGGAAGAAAAAGATATGCTGCGCCGACCCCAAGTAAATGGGATAAGGGCAAGGAAATGATGATGATGATTTACGACCTTGAGATAATATTGAATTTTATCTGGCCTGTAGAAAGGTTTATTCATTAACAAAAATAAGTGGATTATGCGCGTATCCCAAAGAACGTATATAGACGTAGTCAATTATAAAGTAAAGAAAGTTTATACCATTTTCGCCAGATTTTTACGGAATTTATAAAGATTACTTTTCATTATTTTTTACCGTTGCGGTATTAAATTTAGGTGGATTATTAATGAATATTTAGTTAAATTACCCAACCTATTTTTTGGTGTAAAAATATGGCTGATATCGATATATTGTTGTGTTTTCATAGAGCGAAACCGTAAAGTTCTCAGGGTAAATAGAATCCTGAGCGTAGCGAGTGTTGCAACACACGAGACGTCAAAATAACTTGCACCCGTGTGTAACACAAATCTTTTCACCTCACTAAAGCGAGGAAAATACTAGTTACATTAGGAAGAAAAACATAAAAAAAAAAAAAAACCAAAAAAAAAAATAAAAAAATGAAAAGAAAAATAATAAAATAAAAAAAATATTAAAAAGAACACATTTAAAAAAGATAAAAATACATACCTATTGAAAAAGGAAAAAACATTAAAAAAAACAAAAAACTAAAAAAACGACAGAAAAAAATTAAAAAAATATTTCAAAAACTTCGTAAAAAACAATAAAAAGAGGAAACATTAATAAAAACATTTAAAAGAGAAAAATACGTAAAAAAGGACAAAAAAACCATAAAAAATACATTAAAAAGGAGAAAAAAACCCAAAAGAAAGAAAGAAAAGAATAAAAAAGAAACGACATTGAAAAAAGGAAAATAGAATATCAAAAAACTACATAAGAAAAAAAAAACATTAAAAAAGAAACATAAAAAAAAACATTTAAGAAAAAACGTAAAAATAAGACAAAAAAACCATAAAATATACATTAAAAAGGAGAAGTAAACCAAACCTAAAAAAAAACATTAAAAAAATAATTTAAAAAGCGGGAAAAAAGAAAAAATTTAAAACAAATTAAAAAAACAAAACTTTAAAATGTAAGTAGACAAAATCAATAAAAAAAAATTTTTTAAAAACATTAAATAGAAAAATACATTTAAAAAAAGAAAAAGAATTATTTAAAAAAGGTAAAAAATTTAAAAACAAAAAAAAAGAAAATAATTACATCCGAACTAGACAAAACTAGGGATGTAACGATACCAATACCAATACCGATATATCGGCCATTATAATCGGCAGGCCGATATATCGGCATCGCCGATTTAAATACAGCCGATATAACAATTTGAAAAGCGCGCGAAATGAACGATGAATATTTTCTTTGATTTTGATTTGTTATTTTTAATTTAAAAAAAATTGTCACACTACAAAATCGAGTGTCTATGTAACATAAGCAAGTTTTATGCATATGAAATACATCATTATTTATTTACTGGGTTTATTAACTACTTAGCCACCGATATCGGTAGGTATCGGTATCGCCGATTATTAACTTCAAAAATCGGTATCGGTATCGTATCGGCAAAATCATGTATCGTTACATCCCTGGACAAAACATTTAAAAAAAGAAAAAAAAAACATTTATCAAAAAGAAAAAAATATTTAAAAATTAAAAAGAAAAACATTTAAAACACGTAAATAAAATAAAAAAAAATAAATAGGCGAAAAATTTCCTGTCTGGACTCTGAACTGGCCTTTACGTGTTATTATGTTTAACTTATAAAACGTTCGGATTTCAAATATTCTTTGCACTCTTGTGGATAAAATGCAGTTATGCTATCTGTTTTTAAAGAATAAAAGAGGGCTTTCCGAGCAAGTGAGGTGAAAACAATGTTATACATGTATAATATTATGAAAACATAACTAGTTATTTGTTATACAAGGGGGGAAAGTTGTATTTTACCTGCGAGTGTTTCAACACACGAGACGTAAAATAACTTTTCATCCGTGTATAACACAAATCTTTTCACCTCACTACAGCGAGGAAAATAAGAAAAAGGGTAAAAAAAAGTAAAAATAAAATAAAATAAATTTTTTAAAAAGTTTAAAAAAAAGTAATAATACGGCGTCCCACAAGGAAGTATACTGGGGCCATTATTGTTTATATTGTATTTTAACGACCTCCCGTGTGCCGTGCAAAATCAAATGGTGCTTTTTGCAGACGACTCCACACTTATAATTGAACCAAAAGATATTGAAAAATATGGATTACTAGCAAATAACGCTGTAAACAATATAATTAGCTGGTTTGAAAATAACAATTTGAAAATAAATATAACGAAGACTAAAGCAATGCAATTCTATTTACCTCAATCACGCGGAAAGAACGTCACGATAAAATATAAAGATGATGATATAGAACAAGTAAGTGAAATTAAATTTTTAGGCGTTACAATTGATTCGCACCTCTGTTGGAAACCGCACTTAATAAATCTCTGCAAAAAAGTCAGCCGATACGTATATGTTTTAAAAAACTTAACCATGACAGTATCACAAGCAACTACACTGAATGCATATCATGCATATGTAGCTTCAAATTTAAGATATGCGATTATACTTTGGGGAAATGCTCTCGGTACACACATGCTACCTTTATTCCGAGCACAGAAAAAATGTATTAGGGCTATGTGTTTCTTGAATCAAAGGGAATCATGTAGACCCCACTTTGTTAAACTAGACATATTGACCCTTACTTCTATATATATTTTAGAGTCCTGCATATTTGTTAAAGACAATATGGATTCATTTAAAATCCACGAATGTCAATTCCCGAGGAAAACAAAAAATTCGATAACCATCTTGCCGAACTATCTACCTAAGACTAGCTTCTATCAAAACTCATTTTTTTACGATGGGACCGAGATTATTTAACCACTTGCCAAATAATTTAAAAGAACTGCAAATGCCTGTATTTAAACAACGTTTACGCAAACTCCTCATCAAAAAATGTTATTACGACCTAAAAGAAATTTTCGACGATAAATTGTGATAATAATAATAATATAATTTGAATACTTAGTCTCACTATACTTAATGAAAATATGATGATTTTTATGCTATTCTTTTTTGTTGTAATTTGGATTATTAACATGATGTAATTTAAATACCTAATAGTCTAATAATTAATGTTTTGAAGAATTTTATACTACTGTTGTTTTCTTATTTATTATAATTTAGATGTAACGTAGCAATTTAATATCGCATGCTATTAAAAAAAATATATATACATGTACATACTTTTAATTTTAAGGACATTGTACGCCTTGTAGGCAGGTTATAATATAATGCACTATAAATCATATATTCATATAACATCTGTATTACTAACATATAACCAACAATAAAGATTTTGAATTTGAATTTTGAATAAAAAAGTTAAAAAATAGTATAAAAAAAGTAAAAAAAGTTAAAAAAAAAGTTAAAAAAAGTATAAAAAATATGTCATACAAAAAACTAAAATAAACATTTAACGTTCTACGTCATAGTACTTTTAACGTTCTACGTCTACTTTCTTCACATGTGGATAAAAAGCGATTTTCTCAATAGATATCAAACATACAAAAACCTTTCCGAGCTGAGGTGAAAAGATAATTTTCATTCTAGTTTCCCATCTAGGTTGGAATCAGATGGCAGTCGCTTCCGCAAAATATAGTGCCTACTCTACTAATGCTTGTCCCCACTGGGGGGGATATCGCAGTAGGGATATGTGGAATAGGGGGGATTAGGTGGGCGGTGGTTACCCCAGAGTGCAGAGTCCTAAAGGACTCTAAAGAATGCAATGGGGGTAAGCCTGTTTGCCACCATTGTACTAAAAAAACACGTTATTGTTTTTTAAAATTTCTAATGACGCTTACGCCATTTCTTGAAATTAGGTAGCAAATAGATCCTGGGCTCCTTTAGGGTGCAACTAGGTTATAGCTAGACCATGGCTATGTTTTTGAGACGCGGGCTGTCAGAGGAGTACCTATAAAAACGCCTACGCATGTATATAGACACTCCTGGGACACGTCATATACTTAATTACGTGTTCATAAACGCGTACGGCCTTATCCTAAGACGAGGAGTAAGTATAGTTCTTAAAGGAAAAGCGTTTGATACTTATTTATTTAATAGTTATTTCCAACAAGTCGCCTATAACAAACTCCCACAGGTATCATTAAAACAGATAAGTAATAAAATGTTAGCATTTCTCTATAGGGCAATATGGGGAGGATGAACCTATTTTATTGAAATCTTGATTTAAGTGGTTTCCTTCTCTCGATGGCCTTTGATCTGTAACCTTACTCTTCTCGCGTTACACACGTCATCGTTTATTAAATGTCTGCTTTCTACTCCTGTACCGTTATCTGCCATTTATATAGGCGTCCCATGGCTCATAACCGCGCTTTTTAGCGTGCTCTTATGGTTCATAAATTTTTCATAAAAGCACTGTGCAGACGTCTAACTTAAAAAAAAAATAGGTCTAATATTGCAGTGGTACCAACTTGACAAACAAATACTTTGCCATAATAGTACATTAGGCATAATAGTACAGAGGCCGGGAAATAGCAATTCGTGGATGAGTTGATTTTGTCGGATGAAGCAAGGCTGAATCCGACAATAGATACAATAAAGACAATAAATACAATAGATGCACGCTATGTCTCAATGAGAGTATTTTAGGAAGTAAGTGCATGTCTGTTTGTAAGCATTTGTTACTTTTTCACTCACCTATTGTTGTACATTAGCTTCTGTTGTTTCTCCAATAAATAAAATAAAAATTAAATTAAATGTCACTTTTAGTAGGTATGAAAAATTACAGTTGAGTTGTCCTAATATACGTTCGAAACGTTAGGTACGTGATCGCCCCTCTGCGGCGCTACCATGAACTTCTCGTATATCTCCGTCTCTGTCGCTCGAGTAACATAAACCATAACAGCGATAGAGACGGAGATATACGAAGTTCGAGATTCTAAGTTCGTGGTTATAGCTCTAGTCTTCAAACGCTCGTGGCATTTTTAATGGGGTTGGCCGGTGAAAGCTAATTGTAGATGGCGCTCTTCTAGATTCCATACGATGAGAGAGAGACAGAGTATCGATGGTCCCTAAACTATTGTACGGAAACCATATACAGTTCTTAGGCAAAAATCTTACCCATAGCTTTGATCCTTTAATTTTTTGCCTGTAAAAATGTCTAGGTACTCGTATGTATGAGCGACGAGCGTGTTGGTGGAATCCTGCACTTGGCCCATCGTGCCGGTGCAGCATTAATCTACCTCTATTTAACTTATTTTTAATGTGCCTTACGTGTGCACAGAACATCAAATAGTAGTTTATGCAATCGTTATATAATGTATGCTTTTTAAGTCGAGTGGCCTAAATAAGGTACGAGACTTAAAAAGCTAATCATATAACTATTGCATAAACTACTATTTGATTTTCTAGTATCAACACTATAATTCCTACCTAACTACCTACTAAGTGTGACCAGCGCAAGAATTTTTGAATTTCCCGCCAAATTTTGGGTAAAATTTGGTTAGCCAGACTCTATTTGAAACAGTAATATTGTCGTTACAAATGTCAATTAAAAGTTCGATCGGCAATGGCAATTTTAATTGGGTGTGTTGCCAATGGTTTGCTCTTTGGAGAACGTTGAACCATAATAATGTTTGACTGAAAGACAGCTATTCCTACACGTGGAAATTAAGTTTTAATTGGCAGGAAATCCGTTTAAAATTGTCCTCTTCAATGTAAGTAGTATAAATGTAACTACTTCACCTTACAACCAAACTGAACATACGAATTTTGTTAGGTTTAAACTACCTATTTAAAACACAGAATTAATTAAAATATCCAAACCTTTATTTCGTGGCTTTGTTTCTAAAGCTACCTTACCTTAATTTTACATTTAATGTGCGTAGTTAGGGTAAAAATAAACTATAATTTAAATTAAACTGAAATATTTATGCATGTTCAGTAAATAGTCACGTACTACTAAGATGTCACCAAGATATTCTGATGATGATGACAAAAGGTAGCTTTAAGAATTCCTAAATTACACTAGACGAACCCGTCATGTTAGGGCGCATTAGAATCATCTCAATGAGTACTCGTTAACTGTGCATTGATGATTTTATGATGTTCTTAATAAGTGCCTACGTAATTATCTAATTATCAAAATGTAAGTCCTAAATCGGCTCTAGAGTCTTTACTAAACATAGTAATTACCCTGTCTATCAGGTACTTACCTGTGTTTATGTTTACACTTGTATATCATAGCACACTCTGCGGGTTTGGTTGTGCTATAAATAATCCGAGTCGGATCACAAGGGATTACACCGTCGCGGGTTGAAGTGGCGGCAGATTGAATAGGTATTCTTGTGACCTCACTTAAAAAGGGTGGAATAATACTGAGATCTCAAGTAACACACTATACAATCATGGAGACAGCGGTAAATTTTTTAGTCAGGAGTTAAACAAACGTAGTTCATATGATTGCGTATGTATATATTTTCTAATAAACTAGGAATATTATATACAGATATTGTTTCCGAATACCAAAGAGTCCCGATTTTTGTAAGTTATTTTATACTTATAGTAAAATAGTATAATGAAGAAAAGAAGGTATATGAGTGTTGTATTAAGATACCGTTAATATACAATAAGGCTTGTTATACAACAATGAGGTTGTATGTTTGTGTGTAATCTCTGGAACTACTCATCCGATTTAAATAGCCTTTTAACAGTACAGTTTCATTTGATAAAGCGTATATTTGGTCACGCGACTCCAGTTATCTGTAATACGCGCGGCAGCCCTAATAAAACCAGTTTTCTCAATGATTTCTCTTTGTTAACCAGCAACCAAAATTTCTACAGATTTTCCAAATTTTTGAAAGCGATTCTCAAGTATCAACATCTCCCAAACAACTCCAACATACATTAAGCTAATTAACCATTTTGAAAGGCATGACTTTCGATTTAGAAAAGCGCACTCTTATCGATTCATCCTTTGGGAGCTACGTTGCCACAGGCAGACACACAGATACCTTGTGTGTGTCAACGCGTCGGGGGTTAAAAGGAAGTCTAAATGATCGTTGTAAGTAAGCATTATAATATAACTTTAGCGAAACATATATGTTACGTACCTACTTGTTCCTAATTTTTTTACAATAAAGTACATAAAATATATGTATTGAATGAATTAATGGTTTTTGATATAGGTACTGCGTGTAGCAAAGAAATAGGTACCTACTTTTCTTTATTAATGCATGTTTTCTATGAAACTGAATGCAGATACTTGGAATAAACACTTGGTTTTGCAACTGGCTGAACTTACAATATTGTTTTAAAGATATCGACACGTTTAGGCAAGTACGAGTCTATTTTGAGACAAAGACAGGGAAAATACGGTACCTGTAGGTACACCTTTTGAGCATAGGTACTTCAGATATTTTTAACCGACTTCAAAAAAGGAGGAGGTTATATGTTCCACTGTATGTATTTTTTTAATGTATGTTCGCCGATTTCTCCGTCAATTGTGGACCGATTTCCAAAACTCTTTTTATTTTCAAATAAGTATACTCCTGAAGTGGTCCCATTGTCACCAAGTCAGGATCTGATGATGGGATCCCAGAGAAATTGAGTGTAGTGATTTCGGTATTTTCTATTATAACTCATGTATGTACCCTCGGAAATCGTAATTTTGGTGAAGTGGAACTGATGATGAAGACCACATATAACTTATGGAACTCCTCAAAGATGTAAAGCACGTCAAAGATTCTGATATGATTCCGTTGAAGCAACAACTAATGAAGTGTTCATTCTGAGATCCTTGAGGAATCGACGGAACTCCTCAAATATTATCAGCCCACATATAGCGACTTAGGTTTTTTCTGTAATAATCAACGCATTTGCTCTCGGAAACCAGTTCATGTGGTAAATGGAAAGGAAATGTGGAAATTTTCATGTACCATGTGGCTTGGCGAAGTACTGAATTGAAGTCGGTTTAAATTTTGTTTTAAAGTAAATTATGTGTTATATTTTTGCAGTCGTTTCAAAAAAGAATAAGATAAGATAAGATAAGATAAAATTTATTGGTAACATATAAGTACAAGTCAAGTGTTATTTTTTTAAAACAGTTACAATTTGAAATGGTACAAGGTATTTCATATGAATACCTAAACACATAATTTATACAATGTATAATGTCGTTATATTAATTAAATAGTCATTGGTAGTTTCATGAACTCACTAAAACTATATAAGTTTTGTATGAGTAACCATTCTTCAAGCTTACTTTTAAAAGAATGAAGAGATGCTGCATCTCTTATGCTGTCTGGGAGGCGGTTGTATACTGCAGGGCCCGTTACGTATACCTACCGACTGCTCTGACCTAGCGAGTTTGTGACAAGGTGTAACTAGGCGGTCCCGGTGCGCATTGCTGCGGAGGTCGTACGACGTGACTATTCCCCTACGTTTAAATTTATTTATGTTCATGTGTGTAAAGCTCGCGATTTGGAGGATAACTCTAATAGAGTAACAATTGCAACAAAAGTTAAATTTAGATATTTAGTTTTGCTGTTACCTGTACGAAGGTTAGATATGAGGTATAGTGGAAATCAATAACTGCCTGCCTGAGCAAATTGGGCAGATTATTTCATACAATAAGATTTTTACCTTCAGACATATAACTAGGGGGTGACATAATTTAGAGTATGTGTGGCATCAACCATTTATTCTATACTAGTACTAGCTGTTGCCCGCGACTTAGTCCGCGTAGAACATGTTATCGTCTAAGTGTTTGTTTAAGAAATGAATTTAAAAAAACATTGAAATTAATTTTGTAGTAAACAGTCTAAAACCGAAGTTACAAATCTCTTACTTTCAAAATGTCATGCTCTCTATACAAACTTAGAACTCCCTTTGAACCCTCACTCATACCATAGTAAACAGTCTGAAAATGTCTTGCTCTCTGTACAAACTTCGAATCCCCTTTTAACCTTCTTAGGCGATGAATAAAAAAAAACGCTGAAAGTAGTTTTGTAGTCTTTTAGCAAACAGTCTAAAATCGAACTTACAACTCTCATACTTTAACATTTTCTTGCTCTCCATTTTCGAGAAAAAAATTAAAAGAAAAATCTTTAAGTTTGTTTTATTGTAATAAGTAATTTTTCTACAAACTATCAAGTATCAGGCTCAAAAAAAAAGTGTTTCCCATACGAACCTTGCACCATTTTTTAACTCCTTAAGGGGTCGAATTTTTCAAAACGCTGGCAGTACTTTTTTGTATTTTAATAAGTAATCTTTCTACAAAGTTTCAAGTTTCTATCTAAAAAAAAGTTTCCCTCATACAAATTCACCTCTCCGTGGAATTTTCTAAACCACTGAAAGTAATTTACCTATATTTGTATTCTAATAAATAATCTTTCTATACAATTTCAAGTCTCTAGCTAAACAAAAGTTTCCTCTTTACAAATTTTCACCTTATTTTATCTTAGGGGTGGAATTTTACAAATCGCTGAAAGTACTTTATTCAACAAAGTTTTAAGACTAACTAAAAAAATATTGCCTCCATACAAATGTTGCCCCCTCTTTTAACCCCCTTAGGGGTGGAATTTTCTAAAAGGCTGAAAGTGCTTTTTTGTATTTCAATAAGTAATCTGCTTACAAACTTTTAAGCTTCTATCTCAAAACAGAGTTTCCCTCATACACAATTTGCAACCCTTTTTAACCCCCTTAGGGGTAGAAATTTTCAAAACGCTGAAAGTTCTTTATTTGTATTCTAATAAGTAATCTTTCTACAAAGTTTTAAGTCTCTTGCTAAAAAAATAAAGTTTCCCCCATATAAAATTTGCACCACTTTTTAACCCCCTTTGGAGCAGAATTTTCCAAAACGCTGAAAGTACTTTATTTATATTCTAATAAGTAATCTTTCTACAAAGCTTTAAGTCTCTAGCTCAAAAAATAAAGTTTCCCTCATACAAGCTTTGCACCCCTATTTAACCCCTTTAAGGGTGGAATTTCCAAAACTCCCTTCTTATCCGTTGCTTTCGTTGTAAAAAGTAGTTCTGGTGTAAATTTCAACTCTCTAGCCCCAGTAGTTTTGGCTGTGCGTTGATGAGTGAGTGAGTGAATGAGTCAGTCAAGACATAGGCTTTTATATGTACGTATAGAAGATAGATTACTCTTTCCTGCACGGCTAGCACAAGACGACGAGCGAGTTCTCTCGATATTTCTCGCGCTATACGTCTCTTTCTAAGTTTTTTTTAATTTAAGTGAGAGACGGATAGTGCGAGAAAAATCGAGAGAGCTCGCGCGCCGTCTTGTGATAGCCGTGCTGGGTCTTTCGCTTGTCTTTCAAATAGGGGTGTAGATTCAAAATTTATTATTACTTCAAAAGAAAGAAGGCAAGAAAATATGCCTAGTGACGAAAATCCCATTCAAATATTTCAAAAAATTATGAAGCTACAACCGTTTTAATGTCGCTTGTTAGAATGAGAAAATATTGAAGTAACGGTCCCCTACTTCAAGATCCTCGAGCGTCATAGTAAAAAACAATCGTTTCATATGAAGGTGCGTTTTACGGAAAAGGGACAGAACATACCCCCTCTTAAAACTTTGGATACTTATAACTTAGTGATTACCTATACTCGTATAACCTCTTGGGTTGGTTTTTTTCATTCGACTACATTTTAAATCCTTTTTCGAGAAAATACAACATTTGGTTTTTTATTTAGAGTCTACACCCCTATTTTCGATTCCTGATAACCACTAACTTCGGAATTCGAAAACATTCGGGTATCTCTATCGCACTAACTCTACTCGAGTGACAGGGGTGCAGATATAAGAACTTCGAGTTTCGGTCTTCGTGGTAGCGCCGCAGGTACTTTGGCAGAATGTGCAAAAAGCGCGTGCCAATGCCATTAAAAAAAACAATTTCTTGTCTTTTATATTGTTCGAATTTAATGACACATTTATTGAAATTACGCCTTAATTCGACATTTGCGGATATAAGTTTTCATATCAGAATCGAATATTTTTTTATATTTTATTTTTTGGCATGTGTGCCATTTTGACGTTTCTTACAGCTGACAGTTGTAGCAGCGTTCGATTTCAATAAAAATAAATGAAAAATTTAATGAAGTCGTATATTTCGGAAAATTATTTAACTATCCTAAGTTACAGCTAGAATAATAATGTATGTACCTATAAAAAATGTTTCATATTTTTCCGTTCATGGGATGCTGAGAACATTCGTAACAGCACAAAACTTAGATTTAAACTGGCTGATTCTTTTTTTAATTTAGAGATTTATTATAAGTGGAGATTCCACAGAAAAGTCAAACTCAACCCATTCGAGGCGAAGTAACGGTACGTGTGCTACGCCGTAGCGTACGAGTATAGCAGCCTGGATTTTTCCGCGGAAATAAAAGAAGCGGAAATCGCGCGTAGAGGCGTGATTCATAATTACGTGGGTCATTGGCCTTGAATGCTTTAACGCATTTAGGGCCCATATGAGTCATGCCTCTACGAGTTCCGCTACAAAGCGGAAATAACGCGTAGCTGCTTCTCGCTACGGCGTAGCACATGTAGCAATGCTTGTCCTCGATTGGGCTAAAGCTGGACCCATTAGATGCCAAGCAACATAGCGTGTAGCACCATTTTATCACCTTGTAACGGAAGTCGCTCGTAGAGGCACTTACATGTGGGACATACCAATATTACCAATGTCCCACATATAAGTGCCTCTACACTACACATGTGGGACATAGGTATGTCCATACTCCTAATTTCTATTTAATTTCATAAAATTATTAATTTCCGTGTACCTACAATTTATAAGCTGGAAAAATATAAACTTAGTAAAGTAAAAGCTTTCACATGTACCTACGGCCTCCCAGTAACGATGAAAAATGGATTAGCTCTTTTATTAATGCAAGACGCGTAATATAACCCTTTGACGGGGTCAAAATACAAATGGAAGGGTGAACAGCCTGTTAACTGGCCCTGACTTGTTTCAGGAACTGTATATTGGCCTCGTGTGACATGGCGACATGTCCCTTGGGACAATATTGGATTGCTGTAAATTAGGCGGACGTGACTAGAATAGGTATGTTCAGGGGGTAGTGGCCAAAAGGTATTTGTTAACTGTTAGTGTGTAGATTAATTTGCATTAGGATGTAGCTTTACCTTCCAACTTGGCTCGTGGGTTTGGAGCATTGAATAAGATAGGAGAACTAAGGAAGACCCGGCTCCTAATACGGCCCTTTAAAAACTCGCAGTTATGGTTGTCCAAATAACTTCAAAGGAGGGTGGGCATATTGGCCTATATGACCAATAAGGACAAGAGATATGTCTTATTATTTTAAGTTCTAAAACTTTTACTATGGCAGGTAGTCCCAAATCTTTGTGTGAATAAAGTTATCGCCGCATAAAAGTAGTGCGAGTTGAAACGTAAACTATATGATACAGGTTTTTTCGATAGGTACTAAGTTCTCGTGTCGTAGATTATGAAGGTTTTGTAATTGCCAGTGATTTTGTATCATGATATTTTGGTTTTTTACGCATTTTATTATGTTTTTCTTTATTTTTAGTGTTCCGCACCAACATTGGTCCAGCGGAACACTTATTATGCGATCACTCGGAGGCTGTCCGTCTGTCACAGCCAGTTACTATAGTGCTTTTTTTTTTCATTAGAAAGAAGGATACAACACGAAGCACGAGGTCTTTTATATAAGACACTTTATGCCACACAACTGTCAAAGTATCTCACACAGCCATTAAAGTGTTTTCATTATTTATACCTTAATAATACTTACAACAATACATTTATTTTGAAAGCATTAATTTTTTGACTCTGTTATTTTATATTTCGTTATTCAGTTCTGGAAAGGTTGCGTAATAAAAGCCTAAAGAAGAAGATGTTTTTAAAAGTAATAAATAAGTAATAAAAGTTTTATTTGGCATATTTTCTTACATTAATTTCCAGAGGTCTCCGCACTAGGCTTCGCCTGTATCGCGGGGAACCAGTTACAAATTACATTTTGGAATTATGTTACAAGTTACATTCAAAGTATAAACTATTTGTTTGAAACGATAGATTCGATTATTTTGCTGTCGACATTGTCACAATTGTCAATCGTATTACGTTCTTTTTCTTGTTTTATTGGCAATCAAATTGTTGAATTCAGATTACGATATATTTGTAATATTAAAATTTAATTTTTCGTTGTGCGGTGGCGTGCGGGCTGTGATGGACCAACCAGAGGCAGGCCCAAGTGGCTTGCAAAAAAGATCGACTCATTCTCCCCCGAACGTTTTGCCTTCACCAAAAGCAAAGAGACAGAAACAGAGTCCATTAACAACAAATGAGAAACGTATGATGGTCAATATTTACAAGTATATAATACTTAAAAATAAAATGCCATATAGCACACTTCGTCTAATATACTTGGCCATGGCTGATTCAGTGATAAATTATGCCATATCTAGCTATGGAAGAACATATAAAACATACCTACAGCGTATATACAAGTTACAATTAAGGCTGATAAAGACAATTGTACCACTTAAAGTAAAATATAAGCACAAAAACAACTATGATAAACTATTTAAATATTGTAGAATCCTTAATGTACGAGTATATGATAAAGTTAAAATGGCAGTAATTCTAGAATATAGGCAATGCCTAGGAGGACTGAATAGGTATAGCACACCACAGAACCTCCGGACACTAACAAGTAATAAAACCTTCACGGTACCAAACAGCAAAAACTTTTATGGGCAAAGGGTCTGGTCCAGTTATGTGCCTGTTATCTTAAACATCTTCCCTACAAATATATTGGAAAATGTAATGGATTGTATAAGGGATAAACCGCATAAAGCCAAATATGTAATTAAGAAAGCCATACTGAGTGCAAAAAATAATGATAATTCTTAACTTAACTATCAATAACTAACAAATACTAACAATAATTAAAATTAAAATATCAATGATATGATATATAACTAACTAAACTTAGCTAATAATATTTAAAATTTATGATTGGGTAAAGTTGTACCTGAATATTTTTTTTTTGTCTAAGTACTATTGAAATAAACAGTTCAAATTTTAATTTTTTTTTTTTTTTTTTAAGTTAGTGTGTGAACTTTGCAGCAAGGATGAATTTCCGGGTATGGTTGATTACACCCACGTAATCACCATATATCGTACTTAAAATCATAGCTCTGTGATAAGTAATTAAGGCTATCAAAATAAAAACATGTATTATTTTATAGTATTTACATAGTTTTATATACATAATAAATTAGTGTGGAAATACGCACTTTTTATTTATTACATAGAAAAAATACAAAATACAAAAATACTATTAAGTTCTCGTTCTGATAAGGACTTCGGTTTAGATGGTCCGTATATTTATCCCAATCAGAAAAGGTTGACGACGACTGCTTCTTTGTTTACCGTATTTCTAATCCTAAAAAAACGGACTAAGTATACACAAAGATCTGACAATTCCCGCCATACAAAAAGTTGTAGAATATGAAAAAACCTATCCAAAGATAGCTTGTCATTATTGGTTTCTAGGCCCGACTCCATACAAATCTGCACATCTTCCTTTCGTGAGCAAATGCGTGTACGGCCACAAAAAAAAGTGCATTTCTGCTTTTAGGCCTCTCACAGACTGGAGCGGCCTGGCCGCGGTGCGGCGGTCAATAGTAAACTTGTCAGTAGCTGTCAAATTTAGTATTGACCGCAACCGCAGGCCGCACCACCGTGTTGCAGGATTTACACAAGCGCACTGCCATTTTGAAAAAAAAATACAGTTTCCTATGTTGGTTAAATAATTGCAAATTTTATTAATTTCCAACCTCAACGTATCATTCCAAATTGAGAAAAATAAAGCAAAATATGTTAGTCTTTTACGTGAAATTAGGTGTTTATTCTGTTTAACATATTATAGTCTACATATTATAGTAACATAACTCTTAAATTTATTTATGTAATTTTACGAGACTTCATTGAACTGAAGTAAAAGTGCCCTAATAAGGCCCGCTGTAAGTATCCCTAACTAAAAGAACGTCAAAATCTTGAGTCCCTAACCCACATGCATATAAGCCCCTAGTGCTTATATGCATGTGATTATATACACCGATGGCCGTTGGGGCGGAAAGGTTCTCGAATGGCGACCACGTACCGGAAGGCGCGGCGTGGGTAGAGGCCCCCCACAAGGCAGACTGATGACCTGGTAAAGGCCGCGGGAGTCCGCTGGATGCGGGTGGCGCAGGACCGGTCACTTTGGCACTCCTTGGGGGAGGCCTATGTCCAGCAGTGGACGTATTTCGGCTGATATGATTATGATGATATACACCTGTGCATAAACGAGGCATTATATTGGTATATACTGCCTCGTTTATGCACAGGTATTTACTACCCAGCACTAAAAGATCTCAATACCTCGCAAAAAAAAGCAACACATAAGTGGTTTTCACAAACCTATGTGTAGTGCCGACAAAAGCATAAATCAAGCGTAACATAGCGAAATAGGCTACCGGAATCCGAATAACAATACGAATGGAACGGAAGTTAAAGAAAATCGGAAGGAAAAGACGTTTTATTGTTATAGTAAGCATAAATAACTTTCCTGTTATATTTGATTCATCGAACGGAGGCGTTGAACTCATAAATAAATGCACCATTTGTTATCAGTAGGCGGAAGTCCAGCGACCCTGTTTACCTCATTTACATGCGTATCTATTCTGATAAGATAAGGATGTTTTGCAATTTAAGTTGGCCCGCAGTTTGTGGCTTGTATATCTGTAGAATAACGTAAATACGAGCTCGTTATTTAAGATACCGTCAGTGTGGGAAAATAACAAAAAAAATGTAGGTATTCATTTAAAATGTTCATTTCAGTAAGTTTTTTCTACTAAATACTTAGCACTGGGACCATACTCCTGTAATCAATTAATAAAACGCACCTGTGTCTATTTAATATATCGCAAGCCGTGCAATCTCCTTATTTACCTTATATAATAGGTACCTGCGTTTGCTAAAATGCATATTTTCCATTCTCATCCAGTAAATCCTGATTTCTGTTGCGCCGTTTGCTTGTTGTCAAAATATTTAACCTAAACTGTTCGATTGTCGACAATACATTTTTTTTACATATTTTTTTTTAATCTGTGTATGGAAAATTAAAAATAAAAGATACCTTTTTAATTTCTATAAAAAAATGACGGATAAGAGGGGGAGGGGGGGGGCAACATTAAAAGTCTAGTTAGTAGGCCACGTGGGTATCATATGAAAGGGCTTGAATTGCACATTCTAAAACAATTTTTTTTCTATATAGTGGTAAAGTTTTGATTTACAAAGGAAAATGTCGAAAAAAAATACCATTTCCCCCTTATCTCCGAAGTTTACCGAGCGAATAATGTGAAAATATAATATAATTAATATTAACGTAAATATTACCGGAAAAGTATAACGATACCTTTACCTAGCGTAATTTTTTTTATGTTTCAAAAATCATTTAATATTTAAATTTGTAATTTAATACTTTTGTGTTGAATTTCTTTCCTTCAAATTTGTATTGTATTGTGGGAAGTATTCTGAAAGTACCTTCTAGCAAATAATTTTTTTTTCTTAATAAAGAGTGGTGAAAGATTGTAAGGAACCCTCGGTGCGCGACACAGACTCGCACTTGACCGGTTTTTTTTTCTCTTATTGGGCAAATTGCTATCCGAAATTATATATATGTCTACTTACATTGAATTGTACAACCTTTAGGTCTCTATTAAGTTGCCTCAATTGAACCATCTGTCGCCAAACCGAGCACAGTTCATTGCTGGCTAACAGGGGACTATTTTTCACAGTGAATATAAAGTTGAAAACAGATTTTAGTACCTATGGTTTCAATGTTATTTGTTTGGATTTGGATAGCTGCTAATTACAGGGGTTCAAAGGAAGGATGTGGTTCCAACGGGATAGTTAATGTAAATAAAACATATGAGCTTAGGATGTCCACCTGCGTACATTGACCTTGTTTGTTTCGCAAATTGCTTATTTAAAACTATTCAGTTTGTTAAGGGGGAACGACACCGTAAACTTTCCGTACAACCGTTTTTCGGGCTACATTGCTTGATTACAAAACATTTTTGAACGAGCGAGCGCAGCGGACAAAGTTCTCCGTTTCACCTTGGGCCAAAATTCTTTCATATGTCCGGGTGTCCGGAATTAGACAGCCTCGCAAGTTCCACAGCTCACAAAGCCACTAGCTACTATAGCTCAGGAATATTAGGTTTAAAACATAAAATGCTTCATAACTAGCTGAAATTTGGTATACCGACGCTGTATTTGATAATTAAGAACTAGTCAAAACTCCCCAGTCTTTCGCCGCTTGCGTTCCTAAAGGAAAAAAGGACGAGTAAACTTTTTTTATCTGGAACCTTCTTTTTTTTAACGTTGGGGGAATGCGTTGATGCACCCTCCGCCCAGTCGGAGGGGGACCGGACGGGTGTGTGGGACTCCAGGGCAGAAGGCCCAGACCACCCACTAAACCCCCAACGATTGTCCAGCCATTCCGCTTACAAGGAGGGTTCGCTTACGCATGCTACTTTGACCCTCGCGCCTAGCCCGCTTTACAGGCCTAGCCAGGGAGAGCGCCCCGGGACGATTTCGAGGCGCTTCAGACCCGTGGACTTTTGGTTAGCTAGGGTCTCCGCTTGCAGTTCCTAGGGCGGATCATTGGCCAGTAGTGTGGCCGCTGCCCAGGACACCGTGCGGTACCCTCTGCATGCCCTCACGCTTATTACCCTTTGCGGTCGCCTTAATAGGGTCTTGTTTTTCGACGTGAGGGCTTCCGTCCATACAGGCGCCCCATAGAGAGCCATGCTCCGGACGACGCCAGAGTAGAGACGTCTGCAGGGGGACTGAGGACCTCCTTGATTGGGAAGCAGCCTTCCCAGCGCTGCTGCAGCACCTACCAGTTTAGGGGCCAGCCGAGTGTGTGTGGTATCAAATAAAAGTGGGTTTCTGAGCCGATTCTAAAAATACATACAAATACATTTTGTAACTATAAAAAAACCTGTAAATATTTTCAAAATTACTTTCGCGGGGTTCAATATGAGGATAATAGGTATCATTTGAGGTATATTTTACAAAAAATATTCAACCATATCGTATTTGGGGCATAAGCTACGACGGTAGCCTAGTGTTTTAGGCATGCGGCTGCTAAGCGGCGGTTGTGGATTCGAATGACTTATGGAACACCTCAAAAATGTAATGTATGTTCGCCGATTTCTCCGTCAATTGTGGACTGATTACCAAAATTCTTTTTTTATTCAAAAGAGTATACTCCGGAGGTGGTCCCATTGCGACCAAGTCAGGATCTGACGATGGGATCCCAGGGAAATAGAGGGCAACCCTCAAATTTTATAGGCACGCGTGTAATGATTTCGGTATTTTCTATTATAACTCGTGTATTTACCCTCGGAAACCGTAATTTTAGTGAAGTGGAACTGATGATGAAGACCACAGATGACTTATGGAACTCCTCAAAGATGTAAAGTACGTCAAAGATTCTAATATGATTCCGTTGAAGTAGCAACTAATGAAGTGTTAATTCTGAGATCCTTGAGGAATCGACGGAACTCCTCAAATATTATCAGCCCACATATAGCGACTTGGGTTTTTTCTGTAATAATAATAATCAACGCCTTTGCTCTCGGAAAGCAGCAGTTCATGTGGTAAATTGGAAAGGAAATAGGGAAATTTTCATGTACCATGTCAACCATGTGGCTTGGCGAAGTACTGAATTGAAGTCGGTTTAAACTTTGTTTTTAAAGTAATTATGTTATCATTATTACACTTGTTGTATCACAATTGCTTAAATTACGCCCAGGCACAACAATATTTTTCTCAAGAGGGCGTTCATGTGCACACTAGCGCCGCGCCACTGGTAAATAATTGTGATTGTATTTCACAACGATTGGCCAGAGATTACTCAAAATCGGGACGAGTGAAAATCAAGAGGGGATGCCTTTGCCCAGCAGTGGGACACTACAGAGGCTTCTTAAAATAATAATTAACGATAGATATTTTAAAAAGGAGGCCGCTATGCAGTGCGTATTTGTATTTAAGTATGTTTTGAATACATTATTATAATACATTTTTATTTACCAGTGGCGCTAGTGTGCACATGAACGCCCTCGTAATCCTATCGTAAAAAGCCTTAACTTCACCTGTAGTTAACTTACAGGCGAAGCTGAGGCTTTTAACTTGTAAGAATGTACGTGTATCGGTATGTGATCTGCCAAGATAGATGTCAATGTAGTGCTTGATACAATTTCATAGGATAAAAAAATCAGCAAATTAAGAAGATAATAATTAAATAAAAAAAAAATTGCTTCATCACTTCGGAGGTACAGCTTAGGGCAGTTACTTTGTGGTTGTATAACGTTGCCAAGTTAGACGCTGGCATGGGTGAAACCACAATAACAATTAATTTTCGTCGAATCCAAAGCACTCTCAAACCTAATAGGAGAAAAAAAGTGTCCAAAATATTACATACAATTTTCGGATTTTCGTTCCGTAAAATATACCACCATAAAAGCTTAGTATGGAAACGATAACGGAATGGAATAAAAAATCTTGGGACACTTTTTTCTCCTATGACATTCGTAAGTACTTAAAAACAACTTTATCTATATTAAAAAAAAAAAGTGGAGTGTACAACTTTCCCTAAAATGGCCCAAATACCTCTTAAAAGACGCCGGGACTCAATTTGTCGCATTTAGGTCGAATTAAAGGAGAAAATTGAGCGGAAGTTTTGTAGGTTTGACGTAGGTACCGAATCCCTCTAACGTCGTGGATACCAAAAACTTAGTAGACCCATTTACTGGGGAGTTTTGTGTCGGTCGTTGACATCGAAAAAAATGGAAATGTATTACCGACTTTTTGATTTGTTGGGAAGCCCTCAAACGTTGCAGCATATGTAGAACATCCTGGAACTTAAATATTATTGGCCTGATAAAACTTGGTTTCTATTTTTGGAGGATTACTTTTTTGTGCTGATTTAGAGTCTTATAAATTGTATTTAGAGATAAGTATTTTTTTTTTGATAAAAGGTAGCATGTCTTTGTCTCACTCACCTGTGTGAATTGAGTACCTTAGTAATGTTACCCCCGGTGTTATAAACATGTTTCGATCTTAAATGTCGGTCACACCTAATGTTAAAAAATTTCAGTGCATTTAGTAAAATTTGATCTGTTATTTGGTCTAACGCATCTTTATAAAACCGGGTCTTACTGTCAAACAGATCGTTGCACCGGTTAGTGATGACTTGATGAGTGATGGCTTATGCGAGTTAGTTAACTGTAAGGACGTTTTCACAAACAATGTGCACACGACTCGCTATTTTTTGGGGTATAAGTACAGTAATTTTATTTATCTTGAATGAAAAGAATCTTGTTCTTCAGGTGGTCACTAACTGAGGCTGTTCGCGTAACTGGCGCAATGACCCTGACGTCAAGATAATTTTCGGACAAAAACACTTTTACCGGTCAATAGAGTTTGTTCATCCTAAACTTGAGTGCAAAGTAAGGACGAAAAGATTTCTGTACGAGTATGAAGTGAAATGTCGTCAGGAAAATCCTTTTGTGATTTCTTTGAAAACAAAAGCTTTGGACGTTGATGCCATCTGTGTTGTAAATGAGCAAAACTCAAAATGAGATCTCATTTTGGAGTGCGCTTAAATAAATAAATACCTAAATATGTTAAGGTTTTTTTTTTTTTTTTGGATACAAAAAGAAAATACAATTTTATAAACTCAACCTAAAGATTCGCCAAACTGCGAAGCAGTTTGTTGGCGATGCGCTCACTTAAATATAAAAAAGATAATAATTATTAACGCGGTACACCAAAAACACTAAACTACCACCCCAGCCAAAATGCCGCAAGTCCCTACAGAGTTCGTACGAAGTTACGACCTGTTGGCGGCACGGATGTCCAGTGCTTTATTTTTAATCTACTTATTGTAAACGGTTTGAAGCTACGGTAGCCTAGTGGTTCAGGCATGCGGCTGTCAAGCGGCGGTCGTGGGTTCGAATCCCGGCTCGTACCAATGAGTTTTTCGGAACTTATGTACGGAATATTTACCGTTAGCTTTTCGGTGAAGGAAAACATCGTGAGGAAGCCGGTCTAATCCCAATAAGGTCTAGTTTTCCCTCTGGGTTGGAAGGTCAGATGGCAGTCGCTTTCCTAAAAACTAGTGCCTATGCCAAATCTTAGGGTTAGGAAAACAAAAACAAACAAATTAAAATTTTCTCCTTTAACGCTTAAGAGTGCTCTTCAAAAAAGCGCTCGCTCAGAATTCGGTATTTTGACACGCGTAGTGCGTTTGTGTGTGTAAATACTACTACCACCCACACAAACGTACCTAACCCCCACATGCACAGCGAGATCGCACCAGCCGCGGGTGCCGTCCCTTTCTAGCTATATGTAAGTGCGATCGGGATAGAACTAACCGCGGAGCTTGCCGATGCAAATAGCTGTATAGCGCACCGTTGGAATTCACTCCGTGACCGATATTGATACTTGCACTAAAAAGTGGTAAGTATTACTTCGCTAACATGATGTTCTAGAACATCATGTTAGCGAAGTTAGATAACTTGAATAAAGTAAGTATTTGATTTTTGAGCACAAGTTTTCTATTTGTATTAAAATACTGTGATATGACAAAGTATATTTAGTTTCGTTTTTTTAGTATAAAATAAACTAACGAGTTTTAAAGTTGTCAGTAATAAGAATAATAATTTGTTTTACGGATATTAATAGTTTGCATATTATCTGAGTCTTATTTATATATAGTAATGTAATGAAATTATACCAGTAGACCCACTACTAGGAAATTACTGGGTACTTACGTATTCATTTCTTGAAGATTTTTTTTTTTGTTATGTAAAATTTGCTATGTCCGTTTCTTACCAAAGGAACTGAAAATTATAAATTATACAAACACAGCTTTTTATCTAGAATACAATTAATTAATGCGTGATTTTATTCAAAAGCCTAAAACCTCAGATGATAAAAAGGAATAGATATGAAACGGGGGCTTGGCGCGTGTCGGTGCGACATGGCCAAATGGGCATGTCACTGCCCACCGCATGTTTCTGAATCTGGTGAATCTGAAATGTTTTTCTACGTTTACTCAAAATGCCGAATTGTAGCGTGGTTACATGCAAAAATAGGAATGAAACTAAAACCTACATGAATGGTGGAGTCACGCACCACATGTGAGTATTAGTATTTTCACTTAAGTCAGTAAAAACTAATATTTTAATAAATAAACGCAACGCCGCATCATTTCTCGGGATCGAACTAACATATCGAACGAAAAAGCATATTTTTGATCTATGCGTTGTACATTGAACGTTCAATACAGTAAACCACGGCGCAATGTATTAAACCACTATGGATATGGACGATGCTTGAATTTTTTAGTGGTACGGCCGCTGCTTGGCGTCGCAAACTAGAGCGGTGCCAAAGTGCAGTTACAATTTACGCGTAATCGATAAAATAGAAGGACAATATCATACTAGTTATTTTATTTCGACTACTTTCGCTGTCTTATTTTATTTAATTACTTGTTTTGGTTGGGTGCCTATCTTAAAGGTAACTAATAACATACTAATAAGATTAAAAGGCACAAAATGTTTACGGTACCTACTAATAAGATTTTCACTAAGTTGCAGTATGAACGGTAAATAGACATATTACGGCCTCCGTAGCCCAGTGGGTAGTGACTCTGCCAACGAAGCTGGAGGTCCCGGGTTCGAATCCCGGTCAGGGCATTTATTTGTGTATTTATCACGAATATTTGTTCCTGAGTTATGGATGTTATGTATGTATATAAGTATCTATATGTATGTATCTATTATATATATCATCGCCTAGTACCCACAACACAAGCCTAACTGAGCTTACCGTGGGCCTAGGTTGATTTGTGTAAGATTGTCCCGTAATATTTATTTATTATTTATTATTTATATTAAAATTGTATATACAAGTATATAATTTAGTTGCAAATGGCTTCGGAACAACTTAAAATGTGATATTATTACCAATAATTTATTTTAAATGAGTATTTTTTACTTTCATTTGAAATGTGATAATTGAAGAAGAAATCTCGGTTTCTTATTACAGTTTTCCAAAGAATTCGAGTAGGTACAAAACAAATGTATAGATGCTACTGGCAGAGGTCCTAACTGGTTTCCTGTACAGAGAAGAGTTAATGTGTTCGTAACATTTTCAAGAAAAATGTTTCCAACCACTTAATAAGAGCCGTACACTTTTCGAATATTTGACACCTCGCTTGCTTGAAACCTTGGTGTAAAATGTATGGTAACACATCTTCGCACATCTTTGGTGGATACTCGCCCTTAGCCTTAAATCTCGTAATATGAGTAATGGACATATTATTTCGCGCCAAAATGCGAGTCGGATCGGCCTGGTACCTACAGGTCAAAAATATCGATGTGACCAGAGTTTTAAATGTATGTGAACACGAACTTATAAAAAGCCGTTTATGTTACTCTGTAGGTATTCGTCAATATTTTTTACTTTTGCGATTTATGGTAAGTTAACAACCCGTGTTATTTAAACTTGTAGCTAAAAGTTTAAATACCACCACATAAACTTACCATGTTGTTGAAGTTGTTACCCATCAATATCATAACATAATATTAATTTTAATATCAATGTCGATAAAACATAATTTTAACGTTTGTCGCCCCCCTAGTGTAGTGCGTTTAAGCCAATCACAGCCCTTGTTTGCATGTTGCCGTAGACTCACTGGCAACGCCCGAGTCTTTGTTTTTACACGGTTCAATGTGTGTGCCTGTGGGCGCTGCGGTGGGAGAAAACTGGGGACATCGGTTTTGGTTGAAATTAAGCAGTACGGCACTTCTCCCTTTTTTTATGTTCTGAGCCTAAAACCTATGTCACTTATTAGGATTCCGTACTCAAAGAGTAAAACGGGACCCTATTACTAAGACTCCGCTGTCCGTCTGTCTGTCTGAATGCCTGTCTGTCCTTCTGTCACCAGGCTGTATCTCATGAACCGTGATAGATAGAGATTTTCACAGATGATGTATTTCTGTTGTCGCTATTTATAACAAAAAATACTAAAAAACAGAATACATCTTTTTATTTTTATTTTAGTTTTTATTTGTTTCTTTTTCTTTTACAATCTTACACAAATCGACCTTGCCCCAAACTAAGCAAAGCTTGTACTATGGGTACTAGACGACGATAAACTTACTTATATAGATAAATAAATACTTAAATACATAGAAAACATCCATGACTCAGGAACAAATATTTGTGGTCATCCATCACACAAATAAATGCCCTTACCGGGATTCGAACCCGGGACCTCCAGCTTCGTAGGCAGAGTCACTACCAAGTTACTAACTAGGCTACAGGGGGCTCCTATACAACAAACGTGATTTTAGATATATATATTTTGCCGTTTTTAGATATAGATAATGGTACGGAACCCTTCGTGCGCGAGTCCGACTCGCACTTGGCCGTTTTTTTTAACATTTATTTCGAAATAAAGAGTGATACTCGGAAATGTCGAAGGGAAGGTCAATCGTCGAATCCGACTCGGCTGGGCAGCATTCGGGAAGCTACGGCACATCTTTTCGTCCAATATTCCGCAGTGTCTCAAGACGAGAGTCTTTGACCAGTGTGTGTTGCCAGTGATGACATATGGCACGGAAACGTGGTCGCTTACTATAGGCCTCATAAGAAGGCTCAAAGTCACTCAAAGGGCAATGGAGAGGGCTATGCTGGGAGTTTCTCTGCGCGATCGCATCACAAATGAGGCTAACCGCAGCAGAACCAAGGTAACCGATATATCCCTCCGAATTGCTAAACTTAAGTGGCAGTGGGCATGCACATTGCACGTAGAACCGATGGCCGTTGGGGCGGAAAGGTTCTGGAGTGGCAACCACGTACCGGAAGGCGCAGCGTGGGTAGGCCCCCCGCAAGGTGGACTGATGACCTGGTAAAGGTCGCGGGAATCCGCTGGATGCGGGTGGCGCAGGAACGGCCATTGTGGCACTCTTTGGGGGAGGCCTATGTCCAGCAGTGGACGTCTTTCGGCTGATATGATGATGATGATGATGATGACTCGGAAATGTAATAAAACCACGTAAAAATCTCCCTTTCCAGTGTAAACCCCCGGTGTGTGTTATTATTATATATAAACGAAAATAATAACTAAATGCAAGGTAGGATCGTGCTGTACTTAACAAACGCCATATAAGCTTGTTTTTTAAAAAGTTTTTTATTCATCTTGTTATTTTCAATAACCCTGCATATTATGTCGCTGGTTCGTGGGTACTTGTACAGACAAATCACACAAACCCAAACAAGATAGGTCTATCTATTTTAGTTTAGGAGTTCCCATGACCACCTTCCATCATCAGATCCTGGAAATCATCCATCACCAAAGTGTTTACCAAGACAAAACAGATGAGCCCAAACTAGATGGGTTTATCTAGTTTAGTTTAGAAGTTCCATGACCACCTTATAGCTCCATCATCAGACTCTGGAAATCATCCAGCACCAAAGTCTTGCCGTGCCATGACCAAATAAATGAGCCCAAATTCGATGGCTTTATCTTGTTGAGTTTAGGAGTTGCTATGTCCACCTTCCGACTCCATCATAAGACCAGCTCTATGATATTATGTCACCGAAGATACGCAATTGTACCTAATTTGAAGATTTCACCCAAACTCCCACACATACATACATACTAACAAGGTGGACTGATAGTAACAAATAAATAAATTAAATCTATCAAGTATCACGATCACTCGTACAATAATAATTGACTATAGAACGCGTAGTTTAGACAAAAGGATCCAACCCACAAGACATCACCATTGAAATGTATGACTTTTGTTCTAGGTAGAAGGTTCAATTTTAAATGTTACGTATCCGGTGGGTTTGAGCCTTTTCGCTACTCTACGTCATATATGGCAGCTATGCAATTCATAACTTGTCTCGATTAGCCTCACGAATGTATCCCCAGTATAGTTTGACCCCGAGGTTGGTAACAACTATGCCTAGTCGGAGATCAAAATAATATTATTTTATCTGAAGAGTGGCCGGTTAGCTTCGTGAATAGCCACAAATAAACACACTACACGTCTGTCTCGGAGGGCTATTCAGCCGGTACCACAAAGTACTTTGTTATATACTGAAATAGAGAACAATCTCTGGGCCTAAAAACGGTAACCCTGTAATTGATGCGCCATCTAGAATCGTTAGTTGAAATACTCCACTTCAATGTTAAAACATGCAAAAAGTGCGTCGGTCGCAGGGTTTGAACCCCGGCTCATCGACTCCAAATACCCCCGTCTGTACCCCTAGGCTACTGATGTCTTATGACAACACGGCGAATTTTGAAATACCTTGACAGCCTCTAGTTGACTTATTATGCTGTCATTACCGCGCAACTAGTACTAAGATTGGCTGCCCTGGCCGGTACTGAGATAAATTCCCGCGCGACGGTAAATTTATACTAGTTTTGAATAATTATTTATAAATATAAATTTTGACAAAAGTTATATTTTTTGGACTGGATCTTGTTGGTACAAGCATGAACTTTAATGTTGTGTAAGATTCAATACAAAAATTATTCAACAATAATGAGAAAATCCTTGAGTTTTCAGTACGATTTTGTTGACAAATATGGTGTAATTGAGAACAGTTTACATATATATATACGTGCAGAATAAGGAAAATTCGAGGCGGCTAGGCCCAATGGCAGCATATAACGCTAGTGAAAATAGAAAAAAACAAGTAGGTTCTCATATAACATCATGGAGTATTAGGGGCTCAAACTTATGACTCTGCGCTCTCTTCAGAAAACTACTGTCGGTAATCGGGTATTTTCGGTTAAAGTATTCAGTTCTTCGTAAATTGGAGGCGGCTAGGACCAATATGAGGAGTTTACCTATGCAAATAAGTAATCAGGATCTAGAAAAAGCTCTCCGTTTCTTAGAATTACAACGTCAAAAATCCGTCATTCTCGCTTATTCCTGACCAAAAAACGAGTGCCCTCTTAAGCTCTAATGTGTAGGTATACATAAAATATTTTAATACAAATCGAACTTACAAATATATAATGAAGGCTGTGTGTGAGTGGGTGTTTGTGTGAGTGAGCAGATGAAAGTGCGCGGGTGTATAATGCGGATGTGTGCACGGTTGCCTAGGTACTACATTTTCTGCTTATTGATCAACAATTTTCGGAGGGACATTTTAAAAGAAGCGACTGTAATAGAGTTACAAGTGTAGTTCATATGCGAACTGTTTAAGAACGGCACGGCACGGTGCAAGATGGATTGATTTAGATTTTTGTATCAATTAATGTTTTTATCTATCCAAATATCATAAACCCTCCATGATGCGTTCAAGAACCGCACATTATGACCACCATAAAAACAGACTGTTTTGTTAGAACAAATTTCTTATCTGTGAAAATGTTATTACCTATTGCTAAATAATAACATCGATTTCGATAATATTATTTCATTTAAATTTCGAACATCTCGGAAAACAAAGGAATTTGATTTGACCTCTATTCTAATATCAGTCGAGATGACGTTTAGTTCGAAATTAATTTTCAAGTTGCATACAAATTTGACAAATGTCACACGTTAGTAAGATATCGAACGATATGATAGTTAGAGCTGACTCTAGTTTCTCTGAATTAAAAAAAAACTATGACAGCTACCAGAAAACAACGCCGCGATGCCGGTCTAAATATGCGGCTCCTGAATGCATCATGGAGGCTTATGATATGTGGATAGATAAAGCAGTGTATGTAACTGTACATAATTAGGCATTAAAACACTCGTGTGATGTTATTATGAAACTCGCCTTCGGCTCGTTTCAAAAACCCACACTCGTGTTTCATGCCCTTCATTATGTACAGTCACATAAACTACTATTAAACACCTAAACACGCAGCGTGGGTAGCTCCACAAGGTGGACTGATGAGTGATGAGTGGGTGGCAGGACCGGTCTCTTTGGCACTCTTTGGGGGAGGCATATGTCCAGCAGTGGCCTCTGTCGGCTGATATGTTGATGATGATGACGAAACATTAATTAGGATCAGTGACATTACTGTAGTATGAAGTGAAATATCGCCAGTAAAATCCTTTTGTTTAAGTATGGCAGAATAAAGCGGATTTCTTTGAAAACAAAAGCTTTGGGCGATGACGCCAGGTGCACTGTGTCAAATAAAACTGAACTGAATGAGCAGAAATCAAAACAAGATTTTATTTTGGAGTTCGCTAAAATATGTTATAGGTGTAAAATTGATTAATATTTTTAAGTAGGTAGGTACCTAAACATTTATGTACATTCGACGTACCGGAAGACGCAGTGTGGGTAACCCCCCACAAGGTGGACTGATGAGTTGATGACCTGGCCCCGTAGCATGGATGGCGTTATCACGCGATAAGTGATAGGATAAGCGCGTCGTCTCATTCTATCGAACGGTGTCAGCCAGGGACGGCAGCTCTATCCTATCACTTATCGCGTGATAAGGCCATCCATGCTACGGGGCCTGGTAAAGGTCGCGGGAGTCCGCTGGATACGGGGGGTAGGACTGGTCACTTTGGCACTCTTTGGGGGAGGACTATGTCGCAGTGGACTCTTTCGGCTGATATGTTGATGGTGATGATGATGAAACATTAATCAGGATCAGTGACCTTTCTTGGTTCCCCCCCACTTAAGCTAATATCGTTAGTACTAATTTCATTACACCTAACAACGTTCGATATAATTTTCATTAGCCCTAATATTCGGATAACTAATCTTGTATGGCATAAATGTTTGCTGGGCCTAATTTCATACCTCCTAATCATTCCTAATACAAAACATCAAGGGTGCTAATATATTAGAAACTAATAATCATTTTTCCTAATGATTACTAAGCCTAATGATTAATGTGCCTAATGATCACTAAGTTAAATGAACACTACACCTAATTTTATCACACCTATCCTGTCACTTGACCTATTAACTTTTGCTCTAATGTTTCACTAGACCTAAAACCTAATACATTTTCCTTCGCAATAGTGAACTTTTCGGGTTTTCTTTGATTATCGTCAAATCGAAGTCATATTGGATTACCTACCTATTCTAGTCTAAGGCAGGTCGGTGTAGGTACGACGACGAGCGAAGCGAGGAGGAGTGTTAGGAAGAACTGTGACCCTTAAGCGCGCGAGCCGAGCGAGCGAAGCGAGCGTGCCGCGGAAGCGGCCGGCGAAGCGCCAGAACCGACTTTATACGGAAATAAAATGTGAATAAAATTAGTATTACTGAGAATTCGGTCATTAGACATTACGAAAATTAGGGCTAAAATTGTTAGGCAAAATGAAGATGAGGGTTTGTGATTTTATAGACATAGATAATAAGGTGTAGTCATTATTAGACATAGGAATATTAGGCCTAGGAATAAATCGGTTAAATAAAATTAGTGTTAGTGAGAATTCGGCCATGAGAAATTAGACATTATGATAATTCGGGATACTAACATTAGGGCTAATGAATAATTAGGAAATATGAAAATTCGGGTTTGCGATTTAAGGGTTCACAACATTAGGACTAGTGAAATTAGGTATAAAATTATTAGGGCTAACGGAGGGGAACCACATTTCTTAGATGCGTACAGTGTAGAAATAGTTATTTGTTATACAAGGAGGGAAAGTTGTATTTTACCTGCGAGTGTTCATTTGAAACACAAGCTAGCGAAAGGATTCTATGATTGACCACGAGTGAAGCGAGTGGTTCAAAAATAGAATCCTGAGCGTAGCGAGCGTTTCAACACACGAGACGTTAAATAACTTTTCACCCGTGTATAACACAAAACTTTTCACCTCACTACAGCGAGGAAAATAAGAAAAAAGGTATAACAATAAAAAAATATATATATGTCAGGAAAATAAACATTCAGTACTTTTAACGTTCTACGTTTTGTTAGCTGTCACATGTCACTTAAGCTGCGTTCAAATGTCAAAACTCTTTCTTCACATGTGGGTAAAAAGCGATTTTCTCAATAGGTATCAAACATACAAAAACGGCTTTCCGAGCTAGTGAGGTGAACATGTATAAACAATCTTCGACTGTTGCCCCCGTTACATACCTACGATTACCTACTTGACGTCATTATAAGCAAAGATTTTTTTCTTAACAATCTTACACAAACCGACTTAGTCCCAAACTAAGCTAAGCCAGGCACTAAACTACAAGAATCATACTTAAATAAATACCTAAGTACATTAGAAAACTTCCAAGACTGAGAAACAAATATTCGTGCTCATCGAACGCTTAAATAACTGCCCCTACCGGAATTCAACTAGGCCAAAACGGGTCATAGGTCATAACGTTTTAGTATAGTTGTTTTCAGTGTTTCCCGTATATTCTAATCTATACCTATACATCATTATCGCATTGATAAATTGCATCTATAAATCTCTGTTGATCACCTGCGGGAAATACTCAAGTTACCGCGTTCATCGTGTCCCTTCCGTTTTAAAACACTTCAAGTCAAGAACCTCTTACTCAAGCGCGTGTAAACTATATAATGGAACTAATGCGTTGTTTGTGATGTATCGCTGCAAGGATGCGTCAACTTGAATTCTACACAACGATGTCAACGCGTCACAGAGCACACGTGTACTGTTCTTGTCTCTCTTAGTGTTTATTTTCTTCTTCTTTCGCTGGTCCTGTTCCCGTTATTTGGGGTCGGCTCTCCTAGTTATTTTTCGCCAGGATTGTCGGTCCTGGGTCGTCTCTGATTGGATTTGAGCTTCTTGCATATCCCTCTTTACAGTAGCCATCCACGTCAGTCGGGGTCTTGTCCTCCAAGGCGACTCTATTCCTCTCTTAGTGTTTATTATGAAGCAAAATTAATTGTTGGCAGTGCTGACGTAAGAAGAGCTGAGCTGGTTGGCGCGTGCAGTTTTGTATTCGCTGGTGCTTTTAACAGTTTTTGACTCAGATTCTGCTCATGTACCTAATTCTTATTAACTGTACTTATGTGAGATACGGTTTGTATGCCGCTTCGTTGACACACCTGTTTTGTGATTGTTTTAATCAACCGTTTACTTATATTTTTTTTTAGTATTGATAAGATAAGTATTCGCGCTACAAAAAAAGCAAGCAAGCAACCCGGGCTTCTTTAGGGCACAACAAACGCTAGGGGATGATGATATTGAACTTCCGCGCTACAATGAAATTGCATATTCCAATGACAATTAAAATTAAGAAAAAACAAGATTTTTGCTTATTCCACAATATAGGGATGATGACTAAGATTTTTAGGGTTCCGTAGCCAAATGGCAAAAAACGGAACCCTTACAGATTCGTCATGTCTGTCTGTCTGTTTGTCTGTCCGTCCGTATGTCACATCCACTTTTTTCCAAAACTATAAGAGCTATACTGTTGAAACTTGGTAAGTATATGTATTCTGTGAACCGCATTAAGATTTTCACACAAAAATAGAAAAAAAAACATTAAGTTCCCCATACTCAGAACTTAAACGCAAAAAAAAATTTTCATCAAACCCAAACGTGGTATCTATTGGATAGGTCTTCAAAAATGATATGGAGGTTTTTAATATCATTTTTTTCTAAACTGAATAGTTTGCGCGAGAGACACTTTCAAAGTGGTAAAATGTGTCCCCCCCCTGTAACTTCTAAAATAAGAGAATTATATAACTAAAAAAAATATATGATGTACATTACCATGCAAACTTCCACCAAAACGAGATCTAGTATGTAGTTTTTTTTTAATACGTCATAAATCGTAAACCGCAATTTATTTTACGGAACCCTTCATGTGCGAGTCTGACTCGCACTTGGTCGCTTTTTTTTTAATGTGTGTTTGTTACGCGATAACCCGGTAATTACTGAACCGATTAAAAAAAAAAACTATGTTTGGAAGCATATACCTACTTCCAGATTGGTCCCGTTGTCACCAAAATCTAGTTCTGATAATGAGATCCTGGAATAATCGAGGGAACTCTTCAAATTTTATAGGCACACTTGAAGCAATTTGGCTACTGATTAAAAGTCGGTCAAAATTTTGTTTTGAAAATAAATTATCTGTGGATCCAGTGGGGTGTGCGGGACAGCATACTGATGCGCGACTCGTATTAGGGGGTATAAAATATAAACATCAAAATTACAAATATAATAGGATTATTAAATTGATATAAATATACGTATAGATGAATTATCGAGAACATGGAATTGCATTTGTAGTGGTTGTACCGTTTGCAACAAAAGGAGAATAATTTTCTCTTAATTTTTCTTCACAATTTGACACTGACATTATTTTGGTATTTACTTCTTCAATATACACGGTGGAATTTAATCGGTGAACAGGAACCCATTTTTCTAATTCAGTAATCGATGGCGGTCACGTTTATGTAGTACTTAAGTGGAACCAAGTTTTTTTTTATCATAACTAATTTTTAAGTTGAAATTAAATTTTAATTAAAATTTATTGTCACCCTACTAATGGTTTAGTCTGAAAAGTTTAATGACGTTTCATTTATTGACGTCTCTGTCTAGTTTCCCGCCAAAGCCAGCAAGCACTTGACGTATGTACACTTACGAGTAACTTCCCTTCAATAAAAGTAGGGTGTCCATTTATTCAGTCAGTGTACATTTTACCGATGTTAATTAAGTGTGATTTATTAGATTGTGAGCTATATTGCACGAGATCTCACGTATTGGTTTCTGTGTAGATTGATAATTAAGATTTTTGGATTCCTGATCACCGATTAAATTCCACCGTGTATAACAAACCTCTTTTTATGCTGATAGTACAAATAAATAGAAAAATCAAATTTATATAGAATGCCTGTAAACATACAATACTACTACATATGCAATTTCATGCTCTCGTTAATTTATCTATACCAATGAGTTTTTCGGAACTTACGTACGAAATATTTACCGTTAGCTTTTCGGTGAAGGAAAACACCGCGAGGAAACCCGTCTAATCTCTATAAGGTCTAGTTTTCCGTCTGGGTTGGAAAGTCAGATGGCAGTCGCTTTCGTAAAACTAGTGCCTATGCCAAATCTTGGGATAAGGTGTCAAAGTGGACCCCGGGCTCCTTTAGGGCACAACCGGGAATAACGCTAAGAGGATGATGATAAATATAAATAGCAGCAGACTAGCAGCAATTATTACTGTTTTTAAGTTATATACCTAGACAAGAACCATCTATAAGAAGTCCCAGATTGCGAGCATCTGAGACTTTTTCTGCCGCCTGCCTTTTTACAATTTTGAGACCGATTGTCATGGCAGGTGTCCGCTATAGTCTCCTCCCAAACCACTAGTCCAGTCCATCAAACACTCAACTCAATAGCCCAATACCTTTATTTCCATCGCAGTCACAGTGCTGCACTGCAATACCTCCAAGAGTCTTTGCACCTGGCGGGGACCATCACCGGTAGTATCATGTTGCGCGCTCGGAGATGGTATCGGCCATGTGTATCCCTTGCTTTAGCTTTGCTTCGGCCCCACGCATGCCTTCCAAAGGTCCGGGACCCCATGGTCCCGAGATATGGTAAAGACATAGGTAATAATAATAATTGAGTTTTGAGTTTACAAAACGTTTAGATTACCTATAATATAAGTACCAACAATTTCTTTTCAGATTTTTTTCGTTGGCTCATTTAGGAGCCGTAACTTTAAAAACCAACATTTTGCATAATATCTTGTCGCCTTAATATACGATTGGCATCTAAAAATTGAAGCTCATCTAGTCATGAAGTTAATCCTATACAACTCTGAGGAATTGAATACATCCAGACAAACGTAACGGTCTCTATTACAAGGTAACATCGGAGATTTAAGCCTGCATCACACTGGCACGGCGTGCGGTGGCGGACCATAGTAAATTTGACAGCTAATGACAAGTTTTCTATTGTCCGCCGCGGCCAGGCCGCGCCAGTCTGTGAGATACCTTAATCCGATTTAATATTTTTCGATTCTTTAGGTGACAGCCCTGGGGCCGATTTGTTTAAATTTCGGCTCCATTTTCTATCGAGCGAACTTAATTGTAATTTCAATCCAATCGTAGTTACAAAATATTTTCTCTACATAGTTACACTTTGTTAAGCGATCAACTAAAACCGCGTAGCGCACCCGCGCGTACGCCTGCAGCGATGACAGCCGCTGAGAGCGCGCCTGCAGCGATGCCAGCCGCTGACTTATCGCCTAACACACTCAATTATCAACAGCTGACGCCCGGTGTGGCCACGAAAGAATCGCGACAAATCACGGATGCAGAAAATCTTAATGCTGCACCAATGTCGAACCTGCGGTTAGGCGATTCCAAATGCACGTCTGACGACCGCGACAACACGCTGTCAAGTTCGACCACAAAATCTGTGGAACAAGCCGATACGCAGGATTTGACAACTTCTGGAGATCCAAACACTGGCAAATGGACTTTTCCAAGCTCTCGAAGACGCAAGAACAATAAAAATAATAATGTGGTAGTAGGTACGGGCTCAAATCATGACGATATAAAAGCAATAGACCAACTGAAATATATTCAGGCGTGGTTATTTAGACCTGAGACAACGACGGAAAATATACGCAAGTTTCTTATAGAAACTGCGAGTTCCGACGGTTACTATGTAGAGAAGAGGGAAATAAAAACTGACAGGCATGCATCATTTTTGATCGAGATCCCAGAGAACTTATTTGAAGTATTCAACTCGCCTACTGTGTGGCCCCCGCGCGTGAGGTTCACAGAGTGGTTTCGAAGCCGCCCCCGCGCCGCGCGGGGTCCCCGACGACGTCACTCCAGCGCTACGCGACCGGCCGCAGCCGCCGTACCGGCGCAACAACATTAATCCACCCGCGCAAAGCACTGCGCACGAGCCCGAGGCAGCGCACAAGCTAACTGTGTGTCACCAAAACATACGAGCGCTTGACAACAAGACACAAAAGCTTGAAGTATTGTTGCGGAATGAATTGCAATGCGACGTACTCGCGCTGACCGAGCACTGGTTGAGTAGCGATAAACTTAAATGAGTCTACATAGATGACTTTAAACTAATATCAAGTTTTTGCCGCTCGAGTTACGTCCACGGAGGCTCGTGTATATATGTACGAGATAACGTACGAGCCGTCGAACATGTTGAACTCACCGCGGTAGCAGAAGAGCGGTATTGCGAAGTCTCAGCAGTCGACCTTATTGATTTTAATATTACCATAGTATGTGTTTATAGATCTAACTGCCAGATTAGTAGTAATGACTTCCTTAGGTACCTAGAGCGTCTGCTCGACAAGTTAAGTAATGTAGATAGGGAGTGCATAATTGTAGGGGACACCAACATTGACGACATGGTTAGTAACGTGAAGCCGGAGGTAAAAAAGTTGTATGATCTGCTTAGAGCCCATGACTTCAGGAACGTAGTGAATTTTCCTACTAGGGTCACGGAGACTACGTCCACCAATTTAGGTCACATTTACTGGAACGGGGAGCGCTCAGAGCTGCGCGCCGCGCCCGTCACCACCATACTCAGCGACCACCTTGCCGTGCGCGCCGAGCTGCTGCGCCCGCGCGCCCCGCCCGCGCCCCGCACCCGTCGTGCGAGAATATACTTAACACGAAATTACAGCGAATTCCGAGCCGCGCTACAAAGCGTAGACTGGCAACAAATTATTCACCAAAGTACCGATTCAGCGGCGAGACTCATAGCGTCCATAATAAATACGATAAAAAATAAGCTTGAAATATGTTTTCCGATCAAAACCGTACACAATAAAAAAGGGAATCATGGGTGACGAGTGAAATTTACAACCTCAAATTATAAATTTTTGAAATTATAGATCTCGGAAACCGCCTTCCAGACAACGAAAACATAACTAATATTGTCTCCGGTATGAACACTAAATACACAAGTATGATTAATACGAAAAAAACAGAGTTTTATTCTAAAAAGATAAAAAATAGCTCGAATACTGTTAGGTCCATGTGGGCCGTAATAAATCAGGAAAAAGGCAAAACGTGTTACAATCGAGTCGACTTTACAGAGGATACAGGTGGGAGCAAATTTAAAAGCAAAAAGGCTGCAGCTGATGCCGTAAATAATAGATTCGCGGGCGCGGCCGCGGCCTGCGGCGCGGCCCCTGCCGACTTACCGCGTGCGCTCGCCGCGCTGCACGCCGCGCGCCCGCCCGCTGACCGCTGTGTCAAACTCAGGCCGTTCACTCCCGATGAAGTCTTTCGAATCATTACTTCCCGAATAGCTAAAAAAACTACGAAAGATATCTTCGATATCTCCGTGACGCTCGTTGACTCCGCGGCGGCTGAACTGTCTCCGCTGCTCGCTCTCGTGTACAATAGATGCCTTCGCGAAGGTACCTTTCCAGACCCGCTTAAAGAAAGTCGTATCGCTCCATTATATAAGGGCAAGGGAAACATTGACAACATGGATGCATACTGACCTGTAGCAATAATTCCAGTGTTAGCCAAGATATTTGAGCACGGCCTAAGTTCTAGGATAACAGAATTTTTATATTCGACTCACGCACTATCAGAGAGGCAATATGCGTATCGGAAAGGTCGCTCTACAACTTCACTAGCTCGAGCTGTGATTAGGCAAGTACTGGAAGCCCGTGAGCGCAAGAATCAAGTCGCAGTCCTATTCTGCGACTTGTCAAAAGCTTTCGACGTTGCTGATCACGAAGTCCTAATCAACAAACTACGTCACTACGGCTTTGAAGGTCCCGTGTCGTCATTAATGTCTGACCTACTACGGAACAGGACGCAGGTTGTGGTTGCAGATGGCGGTCTTATTCGGTCTGACACTGTTACCACAACTATGGGCGTGGCACAGGGTTCCTCGGTCTCAAACATTCTGTTCTCCCTGCTGTTAAATGACCTACCAGAGGCTGTTAGCAGTGGAGAGATATTCATGTACGCTGACGATGTGGCTGTTGTCGTACACGCACCTACACACTATCAGCTGGAAAACAGACTGAACTTGACTGCCACAACACTGACAAACTGGTTTGGAAGTAATGGGCTGATCTTAAATGCGAGCAAGACTCACTATATCAGCTTCGATCTCTCTGGCCGAACACCGAAGCAGCTCTCAGTGACAGCCAACGGTATAGCCATCAATCAAGTGGCGAGCTCAACATTTCTCGGCTTTGAGGTAGATAGCTGCCTTACCTGGGGCGGTCATATAGACAAAATGTGCAGCAAACTTGCTACTGCATGTTTTGCATTAAAAAGACTAGCACGTACGCTTCCAGCTGATATGGTCCGAAGCTGCTACTTTGCCTCAGTACACGCGTACCTCCAGTACGGAGTTGAGCTTTGGGCGGGAGCTGCTGATTGGGAAAGGGTTTTCCGACTCCAAAAACGAGCCGTGCGGGCGATAGCGCGTATTCCTCAAAGTACGTCGGCAAGACCCCTCTTTAAGTCACTGCAAATACTGACGTTGCCCTCACTACTTATTATGCAAATGGCATTAAGTGCACGTGAAGTAGTCGACGCCAACCCCAGCCACGAAACCCCGCGTAGGTATCCAGTCCGCAGCGCGCGCGCCGGAAAGTTACCACTCGTGTCGCACAGGCTGGCGAAATCAAATAAACAGACGCATATCATGAGCCGTAAGATTTACAATCATCTCCCGCGTGAAGTTGTCGGTGCTCATAGTGCAGCAATTTTTAAAACTAAACTTAAAATATGGCTTCTTGAGCAGACGTTCTAGTTTTTTTTAGTAAGGAATTATTTATCAGAAGTAGCTGTTAAGTTAAACCTACGGTTTATAAATATTATGTTGTTTTGTAAATGTTTCCACATAGCTATTATTGTGTGCTGATAATTTGACATGTAATTTTATATTATCAATAAATTATTATGATTATGATTATAGACGCCCACAAGTAGGGAATCCGTTTTCACGCCGAGGCATGTATAGTGCTTTTCTCAAACATGCAATGAAATAAATAAATAAAAATCCTCAAATCAAACTAATTTTCATGGCTGAATGCCGTGATGCTGTGCCACAAATAGTGGAATAAAAATTAAAAAGTTACTTTGCAGGCCTAGGCCTGAAAAGTTGGATGAAATTCCATTTCAGGGCGCCTCGAGATGCTGTGCCCGAAAAAGGATACTTCCGAGTCTATTATAAGGAACGTAAAGAGAATATTTCATTGCATGTTTGAGAAAAAAAACTTGACGTTGCACAGCGCAATGCATAACGTAAAGCGGTCCGACTTGCATCGTCCACGCGATACCCATTATTGCGCAGCGAAATAGGTGTTGTGCGGACGACACATGTCTGACGAAATTACGTGGTGCATCGCGCTGCGCAAGTCGTACGTACTTGAACGGTTTAGGTACCGACTTGTTTGTTTACACCCAGCATAATCATTAGTTCGAATTATTCCCTGTAATTAGATATTTGCCAATATGTCAAATATTGGCTTGAAAAAGAGAATACAAAAGAGCATAATTATAAGTATTTAATTCGTATAAGGACTAAACCTTCCTCGTTAAATCGCTAATGCAAATGTTCGCGCAATAGCAATTCTGAAAAAACCCTCTCCCCCCGGACCGCCGACAGGTGTGGACGTGCCTGATTAACTTTATTTAATTTTAATTTTAAAATTAAACAAATTCTGCAAGAAATTATTCTGACCTAAAAAATAGGAGTGCATGAATAGCAAGAAGTGCTACAAGAAATAAACTAAACTACTCGGAACTTCTGGCCGCCTGGTACCTGTTGAGTGAGTCCTTGAACATCTTTACCTCATTAAGCCGCGCGAGAGCGCCGGCCAACTAGAGCACACCTGTTATCTGTATAACACCGCTGACCCCGCCCCCGTCACGTGCGCCGCGAAGCCCCGCCTACGGACTGACGTCACCCTCTAGCGCCCGCGCAAGTATACAGCTAACCTCCTCGAACTTATTATCGCCTGGTACGATGACTGGAAATACGTCGCTCGCAAAGACTCAGTCTGTACCCGATCTCAAGGCACAAGGAGAACATGAACAACCGACGAACAACAGTCTTATCACCACGCGTTTTAAACGAAAACATAATGATGACATAGTATCAGAAATGGCTCATTTTAAAGAGGAAATGAGATCCATGATGGTATCCATTATGGAAACCCAACTTTCAGAGATACGTAAAAACACTGACACACTCAAAGAAATTCAAGTTTCAAATCGAAGCATAGAGAGCTCGCTTGAATTCCTATCGGCGCAAAATACTGAGATAAATAAGAAAATTGAGCACCTTGAAAAACAATCCTCAGAAGACAAAAGACACATTATCTTCCTGGAAGATAAGGTGGAGGAGGTCCTAAAAAACAGCCGTAAATCAAATTACGAGATCAAAAATGTCCCAAAAAGGGGCACAGAGACCAAATCGGATCTCGTCGAGCTTGTACTGAACCTCTCCAAAACCATAGAGTGTCCAATGACGAGGGCTGACATTAAGGACGTGTACAGGACCCGTGGAAAACCATCCGGATCCCAAGATACCCCAATAGTAGTCGAGACTTCTTCAACTATCATAAAAAATGACACACTGAAGTTGTGCAAATTGTACAATTCAAAACATTCAGAAAAACTCTGCGCCAGACACCTGGGCCACAGTACGTCGAGGGAAACTCCCATCTACGTCTCCGAACAATTGACCCCAAAGGCTGCCCGCCTCTACTTCCTGGCCCGCGAGCTTAAGCGACAGAAACTATTCCACTTCTGCTGGACGGCGTATGGCAACGTTTACCTGAGGAAGGATGAAAACTCGCCAATAATACATGTAACTAGCGAGGCACAAGCTATGCATCTTTCCAAACAAACATGACAGTACTTTGTAAGTGAAACCGTACTATATTACTATGCTAGCATGAAGAACAACCCCTCTCATGTCCTGAATGTCCACACTTTGGCTCTTAACATATGCTTAATGATGTTTCTGTATACTGCATGCTTAATCACAATCTTATACACTATCATACCATTGCACACACTCACTCTTCACTCGTTCAATCCACACACACTCAAATCCAAACACATACATACACATAATATAAGATCGACAAAGTTCCTAACTATCAACGCTCATAATTGCTTCCACTTAAATTCACCCCACACCCTTTCATATGACTATAACCATTACTGTAACACAATATTATTTGCAAATATAAATAAATCAATAAACACTTCCCCTGCTAAACAACCCCCTACTCATATTTCAATTAAATCATGATTTGTAATTCAAATATTTTAAATGAAATTGATGATGCAGAGGTTGCGGTTTCCTTCCGATGTGACATACAAGATCTCAAAAAACATGTACCCTCAACCAATTTAAAGCTAACGATTGCCTCACAAAATATCAGGAGCGTCTATGGAAACTTTGATGATTTCATACTTACCTTAACGGACCTTGAAATCGATCCTGATATTCTAGTTCTCTCAGAATGTCGCCTCTGTGATCACAAGCCTATTCCACAGCTCGACAGCTACTTTTCTCAGTATACCATCAATACATTAAACCAGAACGACGGTGTGGTAACCTATATTAAAACACATTTAAACGCAAATGCTAAGGAAATAAAAATTGAGCATGCAACTTGTATCCAAATTCAATTACAAAACACTGTAATTCTTGGCATATACCGCTCACCATCTAACTTAAGTGCTCAAAACTTTATTAATTCTCTAAATAATCACCTTGAAACGCTAAAATCTTTTAAAAACATTATTATTACAGGTGATCTTAATATAAACCTCATCTCTAGAGACCAGGAACCTACTCATGAAAACTTAAATAGACAATACTACCTTAATATGCTCTCTTCACATGGTATCCTACCTGGGCACTCCATACCTACCAGACTAGCAAACTGTCTAGACCACTTTATGCTAAAAATAGAAGCTGAAAAAACTACTGCTCACATCGCTATTCTCAACACCTCGGTAACTGACCACCTTACTATATTCCTAGCCTTAACGACTGATACTTTGACTGACTATGCTCCTAGGAATACTGTAACTATCAATTATGACAAAGCCATTCAAAATCTCATAAGTAAAAACATCGAGATTCTACTTCTATGTAACGACCCTTACTACGTTGTACAACAGCTGATTAATAGATTGAACCAATCTCTTGAAGAGAGTAAAACGACCAAACTAATACCAAGAAGCCAGCGCGTTATTAAGCCGTGGATTACCCCTGGTATTCTGCGCTGCATTAAAAACCGCAATAGATTACAACTGAAAGTTCGCTCGGAACCTCATAATGAGATTTTGAAGGTCACGTTTAAGAGATACCGTAACTTCTGCAATAACTTGATCAAAAAACTAAAACGCAAATATGAAAGGGATCAATTGACTAACTCAGCTAAAAACTCAAAAACACTCTGGAAAACTATTAAAAAGATTACACACTACAAATCTACAAAAATTAAAAATACTGAATTACTTAACAGTAATCCATCACCAACTATTTCTGTTAATAATGTCAACAACTTTTTTGCGGAGATCGGAAAAACACTGGCCGAGAATATTAACAACTCAAATTATTCAGCTGATAATTCGAACGACGATGACCAGCCCCATTGGACGACTTCATCCTTTGTTCTCCTGGACACTGACCCTCAGGAAGTAGGTGCCATCATCATGAGCCTAAGAACGGAAAGTGCCCCTGGATGGGACAACATACCAACCAAATTTCTCAAACTGCTAAAAAACCATGTTGCTCCTGTTATTAGCCACTTAGCTAATCTTTGCTTCAGCACAGGAATGTTCCCCGGCCCACTTAAACAATCTATTGTCACTCCTGTGTACAAGAGTGGTGAGAGAGACGACGTCAACAACTACAGACCAATATCAGTACTGCCAGCTATTTCTAAAATAATTGAAAAACTAATAAATAATAGACTAATAGCATATTTAGATAAATTTAACATCATTTCTGACTTCCAGTTTGGCTTTCGGCGATCTAGATCCACTGAGGACGCGATTCTTTCACTCACAAACCTAATTATAGACAAAATAGAAAGTGGAAAAAAACGCTTAGCTGTGTTTCTCGATTTAAAAAAGGCCTTTGACACCGTCTCTCTCCCCACACTCGTACGCAAGATGGAGTGCGTTGGTATTAGGGGACTCCCACTGAGATTGCTAAGTGACTATCTACATGGTCGCACTCAAAAAACTAAGTTGGGAGACCACATAAGCAATGAAGTTGACATCACTTTTGGCGTCCCCCAGGGAAGTATCTTGGGGCCCACGTTATTTTTAATCTACATCAACGATCTAATTAACCTAAATGTAAACCACGGTAATATCCAGTCTTATGCTGATGACACTGTCATCGTCTTTGAGGGTGATTCCTGGGAGTCGGTGTTCGTGAATGCAAATGTGGGTCTTGGTAGGGTATCCTCGTGGCTAAAATCCAACCTCCTCACTTTAAACGTTAAAAAAACGAACTACATTTGTTTTACCAAGTACAATAGCACTCAACCACAGACTAACCTAAACCTCAAAATACACACCTGTTCACTTACTGATCGCCTTCTATGTAACTGTAAGGACATTGAGAGGGCTAGTTCCACTAAATACCTTGGTGTCATCTTAGACCAGCGCCTATCTTGGCATCAGCATATTGAATTTGTAAATGGTAGAATTCGAAAATTGGTATGGATCTTTAAAATTCTTCGACATATTGCAAACAAGACACTACTTAACCAACTATATGTATCGTTAGCGGAATCCATCATGACCTACTGTATCACCATCTGGGGTGGAGCAACTAAATCCAAATTCTTGGAGGTTGAAAGAGGGCAACGGTGTCTGTTAAAGGTAATGTACTTGAGGCCATACAGATTTCCCACAAATGAACTGTATAAAATTAGTGACAAATTATCAATGCGAAAACTGTATATCCTCCATACAACATTAAAGTTACATAAAACACTAAAATTTAATCCAACGCTTCTAACTAGAAGACGTAAAAACACCGTTGCCCCACTTACAACATATAGATCTTTGTTTGCTAAAAGGCAGTATAAGACACGTGCAGCATACCTTTATAATAAAATAAATGTTAAAATTAATATCTATCAACAAAAGAAATATAATTGTAAGAGGTCTCTAACGGAATGGTTAAAGATGCTAAGTTATGAAGATACTGAACTGTTACTTAATCTTGTATTAATCTAAATTTAATTCTATAGTTAGTAAAACATAACAAAATGGAAAATGTTATATATAATATATACCTACTTTATCAAACAACACACACGCACGCACACACTAACACACACGCACGCACACACTAACACACACACTCACAAGCGCACACACAGGCGCGCACACACACACACACACACACACACACACACACACACACACGCACACACACACACACACACACACACACACACACACTCAACTTTAGGGTCACGACACTATGCCTGTGATACCTAATTCGTCTTTGTTTTTATTTTATGTTATAAATATTTACCTACATATAAGAAATTAACATTAACTGCTTTTTTATGGAGGAGCGGGTCTTCCTGACACAGGTATTTTTTACCTACTAGGAAGACCCAACCTTATTTTCAATGTAACCTAGCAATCTATGAAATAAAACATTTTCATTTTCATTTTCATTTTCATGGGGCTGTGTTGGGCGTATTTTTAGGCTGTGTCGATTATTTATAGATCTCGAAACGTGTTCCGCTAAAAAAAATCAACTTTCAGGTTTCCTTTTGTATAGTCAACAGCCGAAATAAGACCTGTACCGAAAAGTATTTTTACATGAACACATTTAAATAAATAAAAATTCTGTTTGAACCACACAGTCATTTAATGGCTTGTTAATATGTTATTAAAGCAATCTTTAGCTGACGTTTGAAGTCTAAAAATGGTTTTTAGTCATATCTTGTACTTACAATAGACCCGTTAGCAAGAAGAAACAAAATATTTTTTTTGCGAAGATTTCTTTTTGTCAGATACAGGATACATGTATACATTTATATGTTTTTCTACTCCTGTACTCTCTGTCATTTATATAGGCTGTAGCTCAAATAAGTCACACACCACTAATAAGTCGTCGCAAAACTATATGCTCTATGGCCCAAAAAGGCACTGTTTAGCGTACTTTTTTGGTTCATACATTTTTCATAAAAGCACTGTTTAACTTTTTTTTAAATCGGCCGCTATATTGCAGCGGTGCCAACTTCATAAACAAATATTTCGAAATAAAAGTATGTATTTACGATTTAACATTTGTATATTATAAATGATTTACTACAATAATAATAAATCATCATCTATTGTGTGTTAAATTACATGTTTTATAAATGATTGGTATTATTTATAAAAATAAACAGTTCGAATTCGGTCCGGGTCCGGATTCGGTTTGGTTCAGATGGCAAGTGCAAACAAATTAAAAAAAAAACAAACCATAAGCAAGAGCTGTCACATTTCCGATTTCCCACCAAAATACAGTTCAAAATGAAAAGACGAAAGATGATAAACTATTAGTCCTAAACTATTAAGATTTTATTCGTGTTTGTGAAGACAAAAGTGTGCGTTCCTTTTAACATGGTCGACGAAATTAATAACTGCACTCCTGAAGAAATTGCGTGAGTAGCAAAAGTACGAATAGATAAATTGCTGCCTGAAAAGTTTAACTATTCTGTAGTCTGCTATTTATTTAAAATTTGTCGTAGAAAAAGTATTGTATGCAACGGTGTATAACTGGTCTAAAAACGCTCGCGGCGTCTTTAATTGCAACCCACGCAACTCGCCTTTTAAGACCCTTCTTATACAACAGTTGCATAAAATACTATAAACCTTCCATTTTTTAGATGCAAATAAGTTTAACCTAATACACAGAAAAATACAGATGGTAAATAAAACCACCTAAATAAAGACAATAATAACTATACAAAATAACTTAAAATTTTAAATTAACTAGCTACTGACTTACGATTTCTTTAACTGAATGTTTTTTTATTCAACTATTTATTTATTTCGGACTAATGTCCCTAAGTTGATAACAGTTTACAATTACGAATTATCAACTAAGGTTAGTTTTACAAATTAATTAAATCCTAATAGAGTTAGATGCTCCATCCCCTGGCATAGGTTCCTGCACAATGTAGAGTGTTCCAGTGCCTAGGTAATGGAGCATCCAGCCTCGCAGCCAACGTCCTCAGGATACTGTTACCGCTGCCACACATCCGCCGCATCAGTGATGCCGTCCTGCCTAGCTAGCACACTAGGTTTTATGTCGGCGAAAATGTACTGAAACGTCACGTAAAACGCGACATAAAGCCTAGTGTGCTAGCCCCCCTGCTGCGTAGTATTGAGTAAAAGTCATTTGAACGCTCTGCCGCAAACATTCCGGACGCACTACAATATCGTGGCAGCCCCAACAGCATCCTGAAGACGTTGTTATATTGTATGCGCAGGACGTTATACGACCGCTGGGTGTAGCTGGTCCACATGCTGCAGGTGTAAAAGGATTGGCAGAAAGCCTTAAACAACGTAAAACACAAAAAGGATCTGAATCCTCCGTCCTTTTTCTGCCGCAACCATTTGAATGTATTTAAATTTATTTATTTTTTTGCATCGGGGTGATTTTTTTTGGGCATTTTGATTGCAAAATTGATTATTATTCTGAAATATGAAGAATTATTTTCGTTTTGTTTACATCGGTGACATACAATGACTTCCAACGTCTGTTGTCAAAAAAAAACATTGCCATTAAACTAAATTAGTTCCACTGAAAATCCGCAATAAGGTATGCACCAAGGATGGCCCGGTTCCTAAGAACCTTTAAAAACTCGCAATTATGATTTTCCAAACTACTTCAAATTTAGTGAGCACACATCTATGATCACAAACAAACGTCCATTTAAGTTTTTACTCAAACGTGCTGCCAATTTGTAAAAAAATACAGTTTGCTGTGTCGTGTTAAAATATTGCGGGTTTAATTATTTTCCAACCTTTACACATCATCCAAAAATTTTAAAAATAACGTGAATTTAGTCAGTATTTTTAGTGAAATTATGTGCTTAATCTGTTTAACATCCAATAACTATAGGTAAATACTATTTTAAATTTATTCACGTATTTTTACGACACTCAATTGAGCTGAAGTCTCCTAATAAGGCCCTCTGTATATGTATCCCTAACTAAATAAAAGTATGTCAAAAAATAATGTATAAAGAACCGATTTATAAAATATCATGATACAGACTGATAAAAATAATCTCACACGTGTTTTTATTTGTAATTTAAAAAGTTGTTGTCGTATTATAGCAATTTTTCATTTTCATACTCCTAAGATGGCCCCACAGCTATAATTTTTCTTATATAAGGTTTAATATTTTATTAAATCAATTTAATTAAAAAACGTTTTTTTCTCAAACATGCTCGGAAATGTATGCGTTAACGTCACGAAATGAAGACATGAAACCATTATTATCCGCTACTCTAACTTTTTAAATTTGCTTACTAATATTAAACTGACAAACGAAAAATACATACTGCCACCACCACTAGACTGTAAGCATACTTGCGACGTAAAAAAAACTAAATCTATCTTTTTTAAACATAATTTTGGCCCAACAGTTTTTTTTTTTTTTACCTTTTTTAAATGATTTATATTATATCATATCTTTTTGTTGTTTTTTTATATTTTTGTCAATATTTAAATGTTTTTTGGTTTTTAATGTTGTTTTTCGTATTTTTTTAATTTTTTTAGTGGTTTTTCTTTTTTTGAACTAAAAAATAATGTAGTTTTTTCTCGTGTTTAGGGTTCCGTAGCCAAATGGCAAAAAACGGAACCCTTATAGATTCTTCATGTCTGTCTGTCTGTCTTTCTGTCCGTCCGTATGTCACAGTCACTTTTTTCGGAAACTATCAGAACTATACTGTTAAAACTTGGTAATTAGATGTATTTTGTGAACCGCATTAAGATTCTCATACAAAAATAGAAACAAAACAGTTTCCCATACTTAGAACTGAAACTCAAATTTTTTTTTTCATCAAATTATTAGGTATTTATGGATAGGTCTTCAAAAATGATATTGAGGTTTCCAATATATTTTTTTTCTAAACTGAATAGTTTGCGCGAGAGACACTTCCAAAGTGGTAAAATGTGTGCCCCCCCCCCTGTAACTTCTAAAATAAGAGAATGATAAAACTAAAAAAAATATGTGATGCACATCACCATGCAAACTTCCACCGAAAATTGGTTTGAACGAGATCTAGCACGTAGTTTTTTTTTAAATTCGTCATAAATCGTAAACTGCAATTTATTTTATGGAACCCTTCATATGCGAGTCCGACTCGCACTTGGCCGCTTTTTTAAATGTTATTTTGCTCTTTTTGTTTTACTTTTTTTTTAATCTTTGTTTCTTTTTTTTGCTCTTAAAAAATCTCGTTTATTTAATGATTTTTAAATGTTTTTTTCCCTTTTTGTGTTTATTTTTTTTAAATCTTTGTTTCATTGTTTTTTTTAATGTTTTTTTTTAACATTTTCTTCTTTTTTTGAAGTTTTAGCTGTTTTTCTCCTTTTTATTGTTTTTTTTCACATTTTTTTTGATAAAAAAATTTTTATTTCCTTTTTTTTGAAGTTTTGTCTATTTTTTAAAGTTGAAAGTTTTGTATGGTCTTTTATTGTAATTTTTATAGTTTTTTTTCTTTTTACCCATTTTTAAATGTTTTTTTCCCTTTTTGTGTTTTTATTTCTTTTTTAAATGTTTTTTCTCTTATATCAATGTTTTTTATATTTATTTCCTTTTTTTGTGTTTTAAATAATTTTTCTGTTGCTATTTTTTTGTTATTATCTCTTTTTTTTTAATGTTTTTTTATTTATTTGATTTTTTTTAGGTAAATTTTCTCGCTTTAGTGAGTTGAAAAGGATTCTATTTTTGAACCACTCACATTCGCTAGCCCGTGTTTCAATTCCACACTCGCGGTTAAAATATAACTTTGCATCCTTGTATAACAAATAACTATTTATTATTTCCTCACATCGTTTGAGAAAAGCAATATACAATCCTCGGCCGGAACAAGGATTGCTGGACTCGTTGTATCCCAAACTCGTCCAGCAACGTAAGTCACGGCCTCTGCAGTAATGTACTATTTCTCAAACATGCAATGAAATATTCTCTTTACGTTCCTTATAATAGACTCGGAAGTATCCTTTTTCGGGCGCAGATTCTCGAGGCGGCCTGAAATGGGATTTCATACAACTTTTCAGGCCTAGGCCTGCAAAGTAACTTTTTAATTTTCATTCCACTATTTGTGCCACAGCATCACGGCATTCAGCCATGAAAATTAGTTTGATTTGAGGATTTTTATTTATTTCTTTCATTGCATGTTTGAGAAAAGCACTATATATGCCTCGGCGTGAAAACGGATTCCCGGCCTCGTGTCTCTATACCTACTAGGCCGGAAATCCGTGTTTTCCCGGCCTCTTATGTAATGTACTATTACGACTAGTTCTAGACGATAGTAATGTTTAAACATTAATTAAACGATTGTTTTATAGTATTTTATGCAACTGCGTATAAGAAGGGTCTTAAAACGCGAGTGGCGTGGATTGCGATGCGAGCCTTGGCAAGCATCGCAATTACAGACGCCACGAGAGTTTTTAGACCAGTTATACACCGTTGCATACAATACTTTTTCTACGACAAATTTTAAATAAATATCAGACTACAGAATAGTTAAACTTTTCAGGCAGCACGTTTTATGTTCGTACTTTTGCTACACACACAATTTCTTCAGGTGTGCAGGTATTAATTTATTCAACCATTTTAAAAGGAACGTACACTTGTCTTCACAAACACGAATAAAATCTTAATAGTTTAGGACTAATAGTTTATCATCTTTCGTCTTTTCATTTTGAACTGTATTGTGGCGGGAAATCGGAGATGTGACACCTCTTGCTTATGGTTTGTTTTGTTTTTAATTAGTTTGCACTTGCCATCCGCACCAAACCAAATCCGGACCCGGACCGAATTCAAGCTGTTTATTTGTATAAATAATACCAAGAATTTATGAAACGTGTAATTTGATTTCACACAATAGGTGATGATTTATTATTATTGTAGTAAATAATTTATAATATACAAATGTTAAATCGTAAATACATACTTTCGTTTCGAAATATTTGTTTATGAAGTTGGCACCTCTGCAATATAGCGGCCGATTAAAAAAAAAAGTTAAACCGTTCTTTTATGAAAAATGTTTGAACCAAAAAAGTACGCTAAACAATGCGTTTTTGGGCCATAGAGCATAGAGTTTTTCGACGATTTATTAGTGGTGTCATTGTATTTGAGCTACGGCCTATATAAATGACTGATAACGGTACAGGAGTAGAAAAAATAATTTATAACTGTACTTTTAGCGTGGGATTGACGTGAGTTGCGTTTACTACAGGCGCTAGCGCCTATCGTCAAGATTTAGTATGAAAAGTCTATACACCGCCCCTGGTGGTCACTCATAGAACTAAAAATCCAAACTGTAACGTGAGGCACTTATACATTACTTAATTCGCCATCGACTTCACGTTCGTTCACGATTTTCCAATATTCAACCTTATATCACTAGCATTTATCGTTTTAATTTAAATGTTTGTCGGTTATGACATTACAGAATACGCGCATCGCGACGTCGACAGTGTCCACTGTCGATACAATATGGCGGCGCGGGGGCCATTTATTTGCATTTTTAAATACAAAATACGCGACAATCCGAATTTTGCGGATATATGTTGTCAATTCAAAACCCTTATTTTTATAAGTTCTTTAATTTGAGATAAATTTCGATCGGATCTACGGTAACTCTTGACGGAATAATACGATATCACGGGCCATTTTGCAAGTGAAATAGTAAACTACAGTCGCTACGGTATTCTTCGATACGAAATGTCAAATTTGGGTCTCACACTACCGATTGGTAGTACGAATCGAACGTTAAATTACGCATCGAAAACTAAACGCTAGAGCCTAACGTTTTGCAGTTGGTTTCGTAGGACAACGGCATTGTGAGTTACAAGTTTGACGGGTCGAATCGAAGAATACCGTAGCGAGATCGAAATCTATTCGAAGCGCGTTTATTCGATCTCGTATTAGTTACGTAACGTTAGGTTACGATTGTTATCTCACAATAAGGGTACTGGCCTTATTTAGCGACCGGGTGCCTAAGATTAGCAATATTTTTTTGTAATTGTTTTTTTTCTGTTCTAACGCAAATAACATTAAAGTTTTTATTAATATTTCGTTTGTTAAATAAATCGTTAGCAGTCCTATGAAAGGGTTTTCTTTATTAATCATACTGTAATTATTTTACAAAGCTTTGAAACTAAGGTGGGCCATATTAGGCGACGGTACCTTATAGCGAGGGCTAAATAGGATTAGGAACTAGTCTGTAGCCAGTACTTACAAAAAAAATATCCAAGTTCATTAATAAATAAATTTATTAAAATAAAACCTACCTAAATTGTCCATTTAAAATTATCAGACTATTCTTCTGCCACTTACTGATCCGATTGAGTTCAAATTTGGTATAATTCTGATTATTCCTAAGTTCGATGAAAATGCAGTATGGTAGTAATGATAGAGTTCTCTATTTCAAATGCCCTTCAGCATCAAAACATTCATGAGGTACCTTGAGATTATTTATAGGCCTCTGCTATTTCCAGGGTTGGGCTCATTGACGGCAGTCTATCGATCCGGGGGCGGAGCCGGGGCTGCACCATCAGCTCTGACCTAGTTCACACGCTCAATGAAACAGGGGTATGAGTAGATAGGCCAAAACCAAAGTGGTAACTCCAAATTTTACGAAAAATATTTTTTCGTCAAAATTATTATTTCTGGACCAATTTTTATCTAATGCCAAATTTTGCACAGTTTCAGGTACATCGAAAAGATTCTAACGCGGCCTCATTACTAATGGGAGCGTCCATCTCCATCATAAGACCTTTCATAATTATACAAATGTAAACACGGTTGGGCTTAACATACAATACAAAAGTATACACATACATTCACGCCGTGTTCTCATAAGGGATAGGCAGAGCACATTATATTTCATTTTGAGTGCCATTTGTAATAATTGTGGGTCTCACGTGAATTTAAACAAAAAAAACCTGTAATCAAAATTCAATTACGTACAGTTTAATGACGTAACTTTGAGGGGAATAATCGACAATTGCTCTTAATAAACGAACGTCTAATGTTAAAATTAAATAAACGCAGTTTTAAAACTTTTTTCTATCCAAATATACATAAACCCTCCATGATGCGTTCAAGAACCGCACATTATGACCACAATAAAAATAGACTGTTTTGTAAGAACAAATTTCTTATCTGTGAAAATGTTATTATTGCTAAATAATAACATCGATTTCGATAATATTATTTAATTCAAATTTCGAACGTCTCTGAAAAACAAAGAAATTTGATTTAACCTCTATTCTAATATCAGTCGAGATGACGTTTAGTTCGAAATGAATTGTCAATTTGCATACAAATTTGACAGATGTCGCACGTAAGTATCAAACGATATGATAGTTGAGTCCGACCCTAGTTTGTCTCTGAATTAAAAAAAATCTATGACAGCTGCCAGAAAACAACGCCGCGATGCCGGTCATAATATGCGGCTCCTGAATGCATATGTGGATAGATAAAGTAACTGCACATAATTAGGCATTAAAAGACTCGTGTGATGTTATTATGAAACGAGCCGAAGGCGAGAGAAACCCACACTCGTGTTTAATGACCTTCATTATGTACAGCCACATAAACCACTATTAAATGACACATGAAGCGTGCGGCTGAACATTACCTTTCAAAAGTTAGTGCTGAAATATAATCTTCAGTCAAGTGATGAAATGATGGTTAATTGAAAACTTGATCACTTATTGCAAAATGTGCAAGATTGTTTTATAAAATCGGATACATAAGTAGTTCCAGATTAAGTAATATCATTTGATCTTTGAAATTGTCTAGAAAGGTTGGTCGGTTTCATTTTTAACAATAAATAAGTGTAAAAAAAAGTAAGTAAAAAAGTCATTTATTTAAACAGAATGAGTTTTACATAGTTACCAGAGGTCCCCACACTAGGCTACGCCTGTATCGTGGAGAACCAGTTAATTTTTAAACATCAGAAATAAGTTACCACAGAATTAATTACATTTGGAGGAGTAAGAAAAAATATTTTACATTGAAAAGTTTATACTTAGAGACTAACTTAGATATTAAAGATAGCTTCAGTGTCGGCATAATTTAACGAATGAAGAAATTTAAAAATAAGTGATTTGGCTTCATTTTTTGTGCTGCCCGTTAGGTTACAATATTTCAGTAAAGTGTTATATATTGCTACCCTAATATAATCGCCAAAACGTTTACCAAAGCTGGAAAGAACTCTAGGAACTGGTAACCTAAAGACGCGTTTTTTAAGTAGTGTGTCGTAGCAAGTCATATGTTTAGAGGTTTTGTGTGTGCATAATGAAATTTTAAGGATATAAAGTTGACGTACGGTTAAAACGTGTGATTCGGCATACAAGGTCGCAGTTGGATATCGAAAGGGCCTCTTTAACATGACTTTCAGCACCGAACGTTGCGCTCTTTCAATTTCCAACATGGTCGTCTTTGCTGCGCTGCCCCACGCTGTGATACAATAACTGATTACTGACTGGCACAGCGCAGTGTAGACTAGTAGTAACAAAGAGCTATCTGCAGACTGCCGAAGTTTTTTGAAAATATAAATAGATTTTCTAATTCTTGCGGAGAGTTTGTTTATGTGGTGCTTGAAATTTAGTTGTTCGTCGACAAATAGACCCAGGTACTTAATAACGTCAGTGCGCTGGATGGAATCGCAGTTAAAGGAGATGGCAGGGAAGTCTTTACAAGAATGAATTTTTATAACGGGATTGAGGGACGGTTTCGATGAGGCGGTTTTGTGAAAGCAAATAAATTTTGTTTTATTATTGTTAAGGGTCAAAAGGTTGGCACGAAACCAGTCGGAGGCAATTTTCATGCCTGTTTCTGCAGCAGCAACTGCTTTTTCCCAGCTAATATCATTAAACAGAATTACCGTGTCGTCAGCGTAGCAAATTATTTCAGAACCTGGAATTTGCAGGTTTAGGATGTCGTTGATGTAAATAATGAAAAGAGTGGGTCCGAGTATGCTTCCTTGCGGTACGCCAAATTTAATTTGCTCCGTAGTACTGCTAATAGAACCCACTCTGACCAGTTGACTCCTCCCGGACAGATAGCTCTCAAACCACGTCAGCGGTACACCACGTATGCCTAACATTTGTAGTTTCCGTAGCAAAATTGGAAAGGAGACAGTGTCAAAGGCTTTTGCCAGATCTAGAAAGATACCCACACACTTGGAGTTATTATCTAGGTAGGAAGAAACAAGGTTGATAAGAAGAGAGGTGGCGTCCTCGGTGGAAAGGTTCTGCCTGAAACCGAACTGTCTCTTAGATAGAAGACCGAACTTCTCAAGGTACTTAACTAAACGAGTGTTTACCAGCTTTTCCAGAATTTTTGAAAAGGTACTAAGCAGAGATATCGGTCTATAGTTTCCAGGAATATCTTTGGGGCCGTCTTTGTGAATTGGAACGACCGCTGCTATTTTCCAATCCTCAGGAAAACAGCCCGAGCTGAGGCTTAAATTATAAATGTGAGTGATGGGCTCTATAATAATATTTTTGACACACTTTATAAGCTTGTTATTAATCCCGTCCAGGCCTGGTGCACTGTCATCCTTCAGTTGCATGATGATGGATTCAATTTCTGTACAGTCAGTAGGCTGCATGAAAAAGCACTTGTCCGTGACACCACCGATTTGAATTTTGTTGGCGAGGTTTTGTTCTGTCTCTCCTGTTTGTGATATAATGTTTTTGGCTAATTTTTGACCGACGGATGAAAAGAAATTATTGCAGTTATTTAATGACTCTTTGGGATACGGGGTGGAAATGAGTTCAACTGGTTGCTTATTTTGTTTGTTTATGTTACAGATATTTTTAACAACGTTCCACAGTTTCTTTGTATTGTGGTTATTGGCAGAGAGTTCAAGAATTTCATGTTTTTCTTTTAGTTGTTTTAGGAGATTGTTACAGAAGTTTGTATGTAGTGTAGGTATATAGATCAAAAGTCATCCCTTTGACGGGACGTTTTAAACGTTTAGAGTGTGAAACACAGATATACAGTTGAATGTCGTCTCCCTCATATAACAGAGCAACTCAAGTCTCACTGGAGAACTAGGTACGTCTACAAAATACACTCATTAACTACACACTACTATTAGCTCTGCCGGAAATTGGTTTTGTGTTCCCTGGCGAGTACAACATAAAATTGCACAAGGCAAAGTTCAGAGCATTACAGTAAATTCTGAGATTTTCCATTAATCGCAACCAAAACTTGATAGCGTAAGAATTAAAATTTATTGCATTTCGTAATAATAATACTTCAATAATGCCCGCTAATAATACTGCAATTATGGTAAAATTTCAGAAAAAAATTATGTAATATAATACTGCAAGCCTATAATTGGTAAAACATACGCACATCACTACATACTATAAAACAAAGTCGCTTCCCGCTGTCTGTCTGTCCCTATGTATGCTTAGATCTTTAAAATTACACAACATATTTTGATGCGGTTTTTTTAATAGATAGAGTGATTCAAGACGAAGGTTTATATGTATAATACATGCATAAACCCTTGCGAAGCCGAGGCGGGTCGCTAGTTATAGTAGTTATACATATAATTAAGACCTGTTTTATAATAACTTATATTCTGGCAATAAACACAATTAATCTTTGAATGCATTGGAGAGTTGCGGGCACTCATAGGTTGCAATTTTCGCTTACAATCACGCGCCTGTCTGCCACCGATGTGGTAAAAATTCCTGTGAAACATTTTGGTCACATTCTCCAGGTTTATCTGCCCACGCCGGACTTTACTGAAGCACTTAAATTAAGCTTTAATTTTAATTACGAAAATGTATACTTCATCCAGTTTTTATCTTGGATACTTTGAGTATTAAGCCCACTGGAGATGTCATACACAGGCGACCCCCTCCGGCAAAGTACATTGGTCAACTGGTCAACCACGTTATATAAAACTACTTAAGGTGGTTCGATTACCATACAAAACGTTATTTGACATTCGTAGGCTAACGGCGTGATATTTTAAGAAACTTATGTAACAAACTTTCATAAATTGGCTTCCCATTTGCGCCAAATTGCCCCTTTCCTAGAATAAACTTGTATAAACTAGATTAATTTGAGAAATTGGTTTGTCACGTGATATTTTGGGAAAACTATTTTTCTCAAATTAATCTAGTTTATACAAGTTTATTTTAGGAAAGGGGGAATTTAGCGCAAATGGGAAGCCAATTGATGAAAGTTTGTTACATAAGTTTCTTAAAATATCACGCCGTTAGCCTGCGAATGTCAAATAACGCTTTGTATGGCAATCGAACCACCTTAAAGTCGCTTCATCGCCATCAGGGCGGCCAATCTTAGTACTAGTTGCGCGGTAATGACAGCATAATAAGTCAACTAGAGGCTGTCAAGGTATTTCAAAATTCGCCGTGTTGTCATAAGACATCAGTAGCCTAGGGGTACAGACGGAGGTATTTGGAGTCGATCAGCCGGGGTTCAAACCCTGCGACCGACGCACTTTTTGTATGTTTTAACATTGAAGTGGAGTATTTCAACTAACGATTCTAGATGGCGCATGAATTACAGGGTTACCGTTTTTAGGCCCAGAGATTGTTCTCTATTTCAGTATATAACAAAGTACTTTGTGATCGCCATTTTGTATCCATCCGTGTCGCGTGACGTTTCTCTCGAAAAATGGTGAATTGTGCAGTATTCTCATGTAAAAGGCGATCTGACAGCTCAAATTCGCAACAAGTTCGCGTTTCCTATCATAGGTAAGTATTTTTACAAACTATTAAATGTGTATTGAAGTACAATCTCCATTTAAAGAAAATACCGTTTGCGATACGTAAACGACAAAAAATGTAAACATGGATACAGTGGTACGGGGTCGAATCTGTCTTTAGTGATGCGATAAAGGTAAGAAAAGCGACTCAATATTTGAATGAACCATTCATTCAATCACTGCAGTTTGTTTAATAGTCAGTTTTTTTATTACATATTGAATTAAAGAGTAGGTATAGATATATGTTACATTTAAATCTTGTAAGATGAATTAGATAAATTTATTTTCTCTGGACACACGATGTTGAAATTTAGTCTTAAAAAGAAAAGAATTGTTGGCAAAAAAATATCTAGGTAAAAGGAATACATTTAGTGCGGGACTATGAGATTTAGAGGAACGAGAAGAAGAATAGGAAGATTTGGATGCGAAGACGGCTGTGCAATACCCACCATAGAACATTAGATTCTTCTTCTTTTTTTATGATATTATCTCCACTTATAATAAATCTCTAAATTAAAAAAAGAATCAGCCAGTTTGAAACTAAGCTTTGCGCGGTTCGAATGTTCTCAGCATCCCATGAACGGAAAAATATGAAACAGTTTATATAGGTACATTATTATTCTAGCTGCAACTTAGGATAGTTTTTATCCGACTGCGACAATTAATTAATTTTCCGAAACTTCATTTAATTTTTCATTTATTTTTATTGAAATCAAACGCTGCTCCAACTGTCAGCTATAAGAACCGTCAAATTTTCGTCAAAATGGCGGAATTGCTTTGCCTTTCACTTATTAATAATTTAAATCCCGTCTACGATAGACCTTTACGAGACAAATGCTAAAATATAAACCATAAAAAAATATTCGATTCTGATATGAGAACTTATATGCGCAAATGTCGTTTTATGTCGTAATTTCAATAAATGAAATCAACAAATTTGAACAATATAATTAATTTGTTTTTTTTGAATGACAATGGCACGCGCTCGGCGCATTCAGCCAAAGTACCTGCGGCGCTACCACGAAAACCGATACTCAATGTTCATATATTTGCATCCCTGTCACTCGAGTACGGTTAGTGCGATAGAGATAGAGATACCCGAATATTTTCGAATTCCTAAGTTCGTGGTTATAGCTCAGGAATCGAAAATATGGTAAATAATCATAATGTATTTTCTCGAAAAAGAATTTAAAATAAATATAGTCCAATGGAGAAAAAAACAAAGCAAGAGGTTATATAGGTAATGATTAAGTTATAAGAGTCCAAAGTTTTAAGAGGGGGTATGTTCTGTCCCATTTCCGCAAAACGCACCTTCATATGAAACGATTGTTTTTTACTATGACGCTCGAGTATATTGACGTCACAGTCCCTCATCGTTTTCTCACTCTAACAAGCGACATTAAAACGGATGTAGCTTCATAATTTTTTGAGATATTTGAATGGGAGTTTCATTATCTTCTATCTATTTATCTCCACTTATAATAAATCTCTAAATTAAAAAAAGAATCAGCCAGTTTGAAACTAAGCTTTGCGCGGTTCGAATGTTCTCAGCATCCCATGAACGGAAAAATATGAAACATTTTATATAGGTACATTATTATTCTAGCTGCAACTTAGGATAGTTTTTATCCGACTGCGACAGTTAATTAATTTTCCGAAATATACGACTTCATTTAATTTTTAATTTATTTTTATTGAAATCAAACGCTGCTCCAACTGTCAGCTATAAGAACCGTCAAATTTTCGTCAAAATGGCGGAATTGCTTTGCCTTTCACTTATTAATAATTTAAATCCCGTCTACGATAGACCTTTACGAGACAAATGCTAAAATATAAACCATAAAAAAATATTCGATTCTGATATGAGAACTTATATGCGCAAATGTCGTTTTATGTCGTAATTTCAATAAATGAAATCAACAAATTTGAACAATATAATTAACACGAATTTGTTTTTTTTGAATGACAATGGCACGCGCTCGGCGCATTCAGCCAAAGTACCTGCGGCGCTACCACGAAAACCGATACTCAATGTTCATATATTTGCATCCCTGTCACTCGAGTATGGTTAGTGCGATAGAGATAGAGATACCCGAATATTTTCGAATTCCGAAGTTCGTGGTTATAGCTCAGGAATCGAAAATATGGTAAATAATCATAATGTATTTTCTCGAAAAAGAATTTAAAACAAATATAGTCAAATGGAGAAAAAAACAAAGCAAGAGGTTATATAGGTAATGATTAAGTTATAAGAGTCCAAAGTTTTAAGAGGGGGTATGATCTGTCCCTTTTCCGCAAAACGCACCTTCATATGAAACGATTGTTTTTTACTATGACGCTCGAGTATATTGACGTCACAGTCCCTCATCGTTTTCTCACTCTAACAAGCGACATTAAAACGGATGTAGCTACATAATTTTTTGAGATATTTGAATGGGAGTTTCATTATCTTCTATCTATTTATACATAATAAATGCCTATGTCCTGACTGACTTATTCACTCACTCACTCACTCACTCACTCATCAACGCACAGCCGAAACTACTAATCTTAGAGAGTTGATTTTTGCACAGTATGTTGCTTTTATAACGTGGGCTAGGGATAAAAAGGGATTTTTGAAAATTCTACCCCTAAGGGGGTAAAATGGGGGTGCAAAGTTTGTATGGGAGAACCTTTTTTTTTGAGCTATAAACTTAAACTTTGTAGAAAAATTAGTTATTAGAATACAAATGAAACACTTTCAGCGTCTTGGAAAATTCCACCCCTACGGGGGTAAAATAGGGGTGCAAGGTTTGTATGGGGGAAACATTTTTTTTTTAAATAGAGACTTAAAACTTTGTAGAAAGATCAGTCATTAGAATACAAATAAAGAACTTTCAGGATTTTAGAAAATTCTACCCCTAAAGGGGTAAAATAGAGTGCAAAGTTTGTATGGGAAAAACTACTTTTTTTTAAATAGAGACTTAAAACTTTGTAGAGAAATTATTCATTAGAATACAAATAAAGTACCTAGATTCAGTGTTTTAAAAAAATCTACCCCTAAGGGGGTAAAATAGGGGTGCAAATTTTGTATGGGGGAAACAATATTTTTTTTTAAATAGAGACTTAAAACTTTGTAGAAAGATTAGTCATCAGAATACAAATTAAGTACTTTCAGCGTTTTAGAAAATTCTACCCCTAAAAATAGGGGGCTAAAATAGGGGTGCAAATTTTGTATGTGGGAAACTATTTTTTTTAGCTAGAGTCCTAAAACTTTGTAGAAATATTATTTAAATACAAAGAAAGTACTTTCAGCGTTTTGGAAAATTTCACCCCTAAGGGGGTAAAATAGGGTGCAAAGTTTGTATGGGAAAAACATATTTTTTTTTAATAGAGACTTAAAATTTTGACGAAAAATTACTTATTAGAACATAAACAATACTACATTCGGCGTTTTACAAAAATCATTCCCTAAGGGGGTTAAAAAAGGGTGCAAGGTTTGTATGGGGAACACTTTTTCTGAGCTAGACACTTAAAACTTTGTAGAAAGATTACTTATAAAAATACAAAAAAAAAGACTCAGCGTTTTGAAAAAATCTATCCCTAAGGGGGATAAAAAGGGGTGCAAAGTTTTTATCAGGGAAAGTTTATGTTTTTGAGTTAGAGACTTGAAACTTTGTAGAAAGATTACTTATTAAAATACAAAAAAAGAACACAAATCGTTTTAGAAAATTCCACCTCTAATAGGGTTAAAAAGGAGAGCAAGCTTTGCATGGGCAACACTTTTTTTTGAGTTAGACTTAAAACTTTGCAAAAAGATTACTTATTAGAATACTAAAAAAGAACTTTCAGCGTTTTAGAAAACTCCATCCCTAAGGGGATCCTTAAGATCCTTAAGAAGGGTAGCCAGCGTTGTGTGGGAAAAACTTTTTTTTTTACTAGACTTAAAACTATTCAAAATGTTACTTATTAAAATTAATAATAAAGTACTTTCAGAGTTTTAGAAAATTCCACCCATAAGAGGGTTAAGAAAGCTTTGTATGGGCAACACTTTTTTTGAGCTAGAGACTTAAAAGTTTACGAAAAAAGTTCTTTCAGCGATTAGAAAAATTCAACCTCTAAGGGGGTTTAAAAGGGGGTTCAAATTTTAAATGGCGAGCAATAAAATTTTAAAGTGTGAGTAGGAGATTTTTAACTTCGGTCTTATTCTGTACGTTAAAAGACTACAAAACTGATTTCAGAGTTTTTCCAAATTCATCCCCTAAGAGTGTTAAAATTGGTTCAAAGTTTGAGTATTTCAAGGCATTTTTAAAGTATGAGATTTTTAACTTTGGTTTTAGACTGTTTGTTCACAAACTAGAAAATGAACATCAACTTTTTTTTTAATTATCCCCTAAAAGAGGGTTCAAATTTTGTATTGAGAGAAATCATTTTCTAAGACGATAAAAAGTTCTACGCGGACGAAGTCGCGGGCAACAGCTAGTACATAATAAATGCCTATGTCCTGACTGACTTATTCACTCAATCACTCACTCACTCACCCATCAACGCACAGCCGAAACTACTAATCTTAGAGAGTTGATTTTTGCACAGTATGTTGCTTTTATAACGTGGGCTAGGGATAAAAAGGGATTTTTGAAAATTCTACCCCTAAGGGGGTAAAATGGGGGTGCAAAGTTTGTATGGGAGAACCTTTTTTTTTAAATAGAGACTTAAAACTTTGTAGAAAGATCAGTCATTAGAATACAAATAAAAAACTTTCAGGGTTTTAGAAAATTCTACCCCTAAAGGGGTAAAATAGAGTGCAAAGTTAGTATGGGAAAAACTACTTTTTTTTAAATAGAGACTTAAAACTTTGTAGAGAAATTATTCATTAGAATACAAATAAAGTACCTAGATTCAGTGTTTTAAAAAAATCTACCCCTAAGGGGGTAAAATAGGGGTGCAAATTTTGTATGGGGGAAACGATATTTTTTTTAAATAGAGACTTAAAACTTTGTAGAAAGATTAGTCATCAGAATACAAATTAAGTTCTTTCAGCGTTTTAGAAAATTCTACCCCTAAAAATAGGGGGCTAAAATAGGGGTGCAAATTTTGTATGTGGGAAACTATTTTTTTTAGCTAGAGTCCTAAAACTTTGTAGAAAGATTATTTAAATACAAAGAAAGTACTTTCAGCGTTTTGGAAAATTTCACCCCTAAGGGGGTAAAATAGGGTGCAAAGTTTGTATGGGAAAAACATTTTTTTTTTAATAGAGACTTAAAATTTTGACGAAAAATTACTTATTAGAACATGAAAAATACTACATTCGGCGTTTTACAAAAATCATTCCCTAAGGGGGTTAAAAAAGGGTGCAAGGTTTGTATGGGGAACACTTTTTCTGAGCTAGACACTTAAAACTTTGTAGAAAGATTACTTATAAAAATACAAAAAAAAGACTTTCAGCGTTTTGAAAAAATCTATCCCTAAGGGGGATAAAAAGGGGTGCAAAGTTTTTATCAGGGAAAGTTTATGTTTTTGAGTTAGAGACTTGAAACTTTGTAGAAAGATTACTTATTAAAATACAAAAAAAGAACACAAATCGTTTTAGAAAATTCCACCCCTAATAGGGTTAAAAAGGAGAGCGAGCAAGCTTTGCATGGGCAACACTTTTTTTTGAGTTACACTTAAAACTTTGCAAAAAGATTACTATTATATACTAAAAAGAACTTTCAGCGTTTTAGAAAACTCCATCCCTAAGGGGATCCTTAAGATCCTTAAGAAGGGTAGCCTGTGTTGTGTGGGAAAAACTTTTTTTTTTACTAGACTTAAAACTATTCAAAATGTTACTTATTAAAATTAATAATAAAGTACTTTCAGAGTTTTAGAAAATTCCACCCCTAAGGGGGTTAAGAAAGCTTTGTATGGGCAACACTTCTTTTGAGCTAGAGACTTAAAAGTTTACGAAAAAAGTTCTTTCAGCGATTAGAAAAATTCAACCTCTAAGGGGGTTTAAAAGGGGGTTCAAATTTTAAATGGCGAGCAATAAAATTTTAAAGTGTGAGTAAGAGATTTTTAACTTCGGTCTTATTCTGTACGTTAAAAGACTACAAAACTGATTTCAGAGTTTTTCCAAATTCATCCCCTAAGAGTGTTAAAATTGGTTCAAAGTATGAGTATTTCAAGGCCTTTTTAAAGTATGATATTTTTAACTTTGGTTTTAGACTGTTTGTTCACAAACTAGAAAATGAACATCAACTTTTTTTTTAATTATCCCCTAAATGAGGGTTCAAATTTTGTATTGAGAGAAATCATTTTCTAAGACGATAAAAAGTTCTACGCGGACGAAGTCGCGGGCAACAGCTAGTTATATATATATATATATTGTATTATTTAACGTAATAAACTATTAGTCTCTCATGAATGTATGTGTTATTTATATACTATTATTTATATAATTTATTTAATATAATTTTATGTCCTTTTAGTTTTCCAAAAGATCCCTATATAAAGGAGAAATGGAGAAAATTTTGTAATAACGAAAATTATTATTGGAAACCTACACGTACAAGTGTTATCTGTTCGGAGCACTTTACTTCGGAAAGCTACAAAAATGATTCTAACAGAAAGACATTGATTGAAGGTGCAATACCTTCTTTGCGACTATGTCCTTGTTTGGTGCAAAAGCATCTGAACTTTCATACTCATAATTGTGTACGACCGAGCGTATTATGATATATGCCTTGTACTTGTAATTTATTTATTGCGCGATAACTAAACGCAACCATCTGCTGGATAATTGAATTGCTTATGGAGGTTTCTCAGTAACAAAATTTTTAGGCTCTTAATTCTCACTCATCAACACGATTAACCTATTGAACGCCAGCTGGCGAAGTGATCCATACCACGCCATACCACGGACGCCACCGACGTCCACCAACGTCAAATGATGACCGTCTAAAAAACAATAAAAACCACTCCTTTACCAGGTCATCAGTCCACCTTGTAGGAGGCCTACCAACGCCGCGCCTTCCGGTACGTGGTCGCCACTTGAGAACCTTTCCGCCCCAACGGCTACCAGTTCTACGTGCAATGTGCCCCGCTCACTGCCACTTTAGTTTAGCGATTCGGAGGGCTATATCGGTTACCTTGGTTCTGCGGCGGATAGCCTCATTTCTGATGCGATCACGCAGAGAAACTCCCAGCATAGACCTCTCCATTGCTCTTTGGGTGACTTTGAGCCTTCTTATAAGGCCCATTGAAAGATGAACCTTATTATAATATAATTTCATATACAATTACATACTTAAATAGGTTCTTGCAAATACCTCTCAAATCTACATTTTTATCTTTACCTCGGTATCAGCCCTGAAAAACCGCGGGCGACAGTTCATTCCACAGTTTAATTGTGCGAGAGGGCCACAAGGGCACATAAATACACACAGACATACATGCAAATAAACATTTTTTTCGGTAGTATATTCAATGTACAGAATCTTCACTTTTACAATTTTATAATAAATAGTATAAGATAATTCAGTTCATTCATCAAACTGATTTGACTCATTCTTCAGATCTGTCATTTGTGTCCCATCACTAACTTGTTCGTATGTATGCAGCACGATTACGTGAAAAGTCTGTCTGTGTGCGTGTAATTTTTGATGTGTTTAATTTTTTTGTAGTGTGCGTTTATCTCAACAGCTACATTTGTGTCTGTTGATTTATTCATCTTTTGGTGGTGTGCTGTACGTGTTTACCTCAACCCCCGCTAAAAGTGGCGAAAAATTTTGTTCGTAGAGTTTACGTTATGACATCTCCAGTGGGATTAATACTCAAAGCTTGGATACTAAAATTACATCTGCCTGTCGATATCATTTTGTAATTTAATCACCACTGATTAAATTATTACCAAAGCCGGTACTAGGTGTTTTATTTCATTCGGTAGCTCTCTTTGTATTAATATTGTATTAAAACTTCAAATAATTTTAAGAAAATATTATTTTCTTGTTTAGGACTGTATTTTTTTTAAATAAAAGTGAGTACCTACGTTAATTTTTTTCTATTGAATAAAATAGAATATACTCAAGGATGGTGCGATAACAAATAGTTTGTTTATGTTTAATGTTTACATAATAAAGTATAAGGTAAGGTAAATGTGGACGTCAAAGTGGACTGATAACATGGTAAAGGTCGCGGGAGTCCGCTGGATGCGGGTGGCGCAGGACCGGTAATTTTGGCACTCTTTGGGGGAGGTCTATGTCCTGCAGTGGACGTCTTTCAGCTGATATGATGAAGGTAAATTCTAGTCCTCGACATTGCACTATATAGTGTACTAGCGACCCGCCCCTGCTTCGCACGGGTTTATGTGTATAATACATGCATGTATAGTTTGTATTATACATATAAACCTTCCTCTTGAATCACTCTATCTATTAAAAAAAACCGCATCAAAATCCGTTGCGTAGTTTTAAAGATCTACGCATACATATGGACAGACAGACAGACAGCGGGAAGCGACTTTGTTTTATACTATGTATTGATGACCCACTTTATTACAAAGCAAGGGTTAAATGCGAACTGCCGAATTTTTTTCATTCGAATTTAAGCCATGTCACTTTGACATAAATTGCCCATGCACTAGGGCAACATCTAGGGCTAGGTTTACCTTACCACTACTACAGGCAAAAAAAAAAAAAAATTTAACTTACGTGCATTTCCTAGGCTCACAAGGACGCGCTACGACTGCAGCGGCGCCCGGGTTCGTTGCCCGCGCGACCCAGTTTCACCGCTGACGTCATCGTACGCCTCCGTGACGTCATGCGCGAGCCTCCGCGAGCCCATTCAAAACTAGATCACAGCCTCGTACCCCTGCACCCTGCACCCCTGTTCCACAATTATAACCGAGGTCGCAGGTACATGGAAGTATCAGTGGAGGTCGTTTCACTCGGTGTCCTTTCTATGTTTTATATGCGAAAGGTCACGGGAGAAAATGACACGAAAATATGCTTTGATTTTCAGTTGTTTACCGAGGAAGTGTTTACGCGTAGTATTTTGGAAGCCGAGTCCTTGCCCAGTTTGGGTCATGGACATTACTCGTAACAATATGAATGATATTATCCCTATGCCCGTCTTGTGGAGATTACTGTGATGCCATCATGCCAGTTTGTATTGTGGATAAGTGTAATGTTGCAAATATTGTAAAGTATCAGGGTGTTCAGGTCTCTCGTCTTTCAAAATCAGAATGACAGACATAAGTAAAAAGGGGGGGGGACAAACATCGCGGATGGAACAGTGGTCCTGAATTTGGCATTTTGAAATTTCTATATCATGGGCTTTGGGATTATGGCGCAAGTATCATGTGCTTAGTGTCAAAAGCATTGATTATTGTCATATTTGAGCATATGACAATTTTCGCTATACGAGCGCCTGGAGTTCCCAAACCGTGTCAGGCTGGAACCGGATCCGGTATCTAACGTCTGCTTTGAACCTAATCGACACGCATTAACCTGTATCCTTTTTCAGCTTCGTGAGTCCATGTAGCTTCCATTTATCTGAGTTAGCTATAAATTCAAATTTCCAAGAAAACCGCAAACTAATTTCAATAAATTTTCGCCAAAAGCAGTGACTCAGGCGACGTCACTCAAAATTTACCTGTGGTCCAAAGAATATAAAATCAAACCTGACACCAGTCAACTCCATACCTTATATAACCGACAATTGTTTTTTTGTACTCGTCGATTAAAATCTGTGTATTAATTTCATAGAGAATACTGCAACCTCACTCTTTTCACCGTTTAATAGTCTGTTACTTCCGAAACAACCGAAATAACTGTTTCGATACGCTCTAGACAACCGAAAAAAATTTGAAAATAGTACCTCGCATTTCAATAATATGTGTCCTTGTTTAAGGAGACTCGATCCGATACAAAATTGCCAATCTATGGCGTTTCGGAACGTAGAAGCGTCGCGTCATCTGTCAAAAATCTACTTAAACTTGCTGCTGTATCCAGGGCATCTATATATCTATCTATACATCTATCTTCCATACATATAATAAAGCTGAAGAGGGTCGAAAGTCTGTACATGGAAGATATTCGAAAAAAAATTGGCTAGGGATACTTAAAATCGATAACAGAACACGTTCCAACAGTTTTTAGAATTTTTGTCTATTTGTCTGTTTATCTGTTTGTCTGTTTATCTGTTTGTCTGTTTATGTGACCGCGCATCACGTGAAAACGGCTGAACCGATTAAGATGAAATTTGGTAAAGATATAGTTTGAGTCCTGGGGAAGGACTTAGGGTAGTGTTTATCCTGGAAATCAACCCCTAAGGGGATGAAATGGGAAGTGGAAATTTGTATGGAGCTACTTAAACCGCTGCACCGATTTGGATGAAATTTAGTATATAATTAGTTTGAGTCCCGGGGAAGGTCAAAGGATAGGTTTTATCCCGAAAATCTTCCCTTTAAGGGGTAAAATGAAGGGGTGAAAATTTGGATGTAACCCATTGTGATAAAATTTAGTTTAGAGGTAGTTTAAGTTCTGGGGCAGGACATTGGATAGTTTTTATTCCGGAAATCTTCCCCTAAGGGGGTGAAATGGGGGGTGAAATTTTGGATGGACTCCGTTTAGACCAAATTTGGTATAGATATAGTTTGAGTCCCGGAGAATGACAATGGATAGTTTGAATCCCGAAAATTATCCCGCAAGGGGATGAAATAGGGATGAAAATGTGGATAAATCCCATTTAGTTAAAATTTGGTATAGAGATAGGAGGAGTCCCAGTGAAGGACAATGCATAGTTTTTATCCTGAAAAATCATCTCCTGAGGGGGTGAAATGAGGGGTGAAAATTTGAATAGAACCGATTTAGATGAAATTTGGTATGGAGATAGTTAAGAGTCCTGGGGAAGGACTTAAAATAATATTTAGTCCAGAAATCATCTCCTAAGGGGGTGAAATGGGGTACGAAAATTTGTATGGAACCCATTTACGGTATAGCGAGTTGGAGTCTTGGGAAAATACATATAAGGGGGTGTAATTGGGGGTGAAACTTTGTTTGTGACCTATATTGATGAAATTTGGTTGAACGATAGTTGGAGTCCCGGAGTATGACAACGGATAGTTTTAATGCCGAAAATCATCCCCTCAGGGATGAAATAGGGGGTGAAAATTTGGATAAAACCCATTTAGATGAAATTTGGTAAAGAGATAGAAGGCGTCCTAGGGAAGGACAATGCATAGTTTTTATCCCGAAAAAAAAATTCATGAGGTGGTGAAATGAGGGTTGAAGATTTCGATAGAACCCATTTAGATGAAATTTGGTATAGAGAGAGGTTTCAGTCCAAGGAAAGAACATATAATAATTTTTATTCCGTAACACATGAAAGGAGGAAATCATCCCCTAAGGGGGTGAGAAATGGTGGATGAAAATTAGGATTGAACCCATTTACGGTAAAGCGATAGTTAAGGAAGGACATAGGATAGTTTTATCCCGAAAATCATCCCCTAAGGGGGTGTAATTGGGGGTGGAAATTTGTTTGTGACACATTTTGATAAAATTTGGTTGAAAGATAGTTTGAGTCCCGGAAAAGGACATATGATAGTTTCTATTCCGCAAATCATCCCCTAAGGGGGTCAAAAGGGGGTTAAAATTTGGATGTAGCCCATTTAGATAAAATTTGGTAAAGAGATAGTTTGAGTCCTGAAGAATGACAACGGATAGTTTTTATCCCGAAAATTTTCCTCTAAGGAGGTGAAATATGGGGTGAAAAATTGGATGGAACCCATTTACGGTATAGCGGTAGTTGGGAGTCCTGGGGAATAGGAACATTACATAGGTAAATATATGTATGTGACGTTCCAAGGGTAAAGGTACCTTATGGCGGTAGTTTCAAAGATGTTTTCTAAAACGGGGTAAAAAAGACGTTTTTATATTTTGTTGACGTATCTTTATTTTTAATACAAAATATTTAAACTACAAGTCAGTTAATTTAGTCCTACGGTTTAGTAAAAAAGGTCCTTACGGCCGTGTGATATGAAAATATGCAAAATAATACTGAAAAAAGCCTACATGACTATTATGGTGAGGCGGGTCATAGAAACCGCAAGTTTGCGGCGGAGTCTTTTTTGTACAAAAAGGCGTTCGGAGTAAACTAATCTATAAAATCATGCAACTCAGCCATAGTGACCCTTTCCTTCATACAATCCATACTAATATTACAAATGCGAAAGTAACTCTGTCTGTCTGTTACCTTTTCATGCTTAAACCGCTGAACCGATTGAGATGAAATTTGGTACTTTGAATTCCGGGGCCTTCCCAAAGAGTCCTTACTAAAGATAGTTTTTATCTGGAAATTCATCACCTAAGGGGGTGAAAAGGGGGGAGAAAGTTACGATATAAACGAGTTCCGCGCGGAAGAAGTCGCGGGCAAAAGCTAGTAAAAAAATAAAAATATTACGCTTTGTGATTGGCTACTATGCCAATAACCACAGTACTGCAACCTATCATTATTATTCTGGTAGTGGCTTTCGGGCTGTCAAAGCCCTTATATCACTGCGACCATCGCTGATCTATTGTGATGCTGCAACCTAAGAATGCAACATTACGGACACCGGCATGCTATGCAAACTTAGAACTTAATGCAAATCCAGTTTCTTATTGAAAACAGTGCCACCTTCTTGATAAGTGGCGAACTCTCTGAAGCTCTAGCGATTGCTAGGCTAGGCTGTTAAGGTATTTCAAAATTCGCCGTATTGTCACAAGACATCAGTAGCCTAGGGGTACTGACGGCGGTATTTGGAGTCGTTGAGCCGGGGTTCAAACTTTACGACCGACGCACTTTTTGTATGTTTAGTACATTCAAAGAAAAGTTTTAAGTATCGCAGAAGAGATGGCGCCTGTATACGCAAGCATTAACTGCCTTCTCAATTTGGTCGAGTTGCCTGTCTATCTCAGTATGTATATTAGTCTTTGGACACCGGTGGTGTGATATAGTAGGTACTTACGATTTTTAGTTTTCTTATATACTCGTATTAATGACTTAAATTATTAATTTTAATGAACTCGTACAAAAAATATTGTTCACAATAGTGTCATAATCAAGCTTTTTAATCTCGTACCTTACTTAGGCCACTCAGCAAGCTTCGTGGCCTAAACACGGTAACGTGATGGCACCAGTAATGGATACTTTAAGGAGGTAGTGTATTTTAATTAACAATAAAATGATAATGTTTATACTTGAAACAATATTTATGAGTAAAAACTATAAAATATATCCGTAAGAAAAGTAATATTTGCTTTTTGCTAATTGAAGCGACATAGATTAAGAGAAAAATTGGAATAAGCAAAAATATGTCAAAGCTCCAGTTATGGTTACCCAATCTCCAGTAATGGATACTTCTCGAGACCCAGTAATGGATAGACCCCAGTAATGGATACCCCAGTAATGAAGAAGAAGAAGAAGAAAATAATTTATTAATGTAATGTAATGGGCACTAGGATAACGCAATGTTTTCATATAGGTTGTTTTTTATTCTGGCTTATATTTTACGGGACAGGACAGGATACGATGATATCGTGTATTTTTACAATTACAAGCTTTTATTACTAGCTTTTATTTACTTTCACCTGTCCCGTTGTCTGTCTGTAATCAAATCTTGCAAGTTAAATTTGACCTACTTGCCGGTTTCCGATTGAGCTGAAATTTTGCATGCATACATATATCGCATGATAATGCAATATTATGATGACATGGAGCTGATCTGATGCTGGAGCTGGAAGGTGGCCATAGGAACTCCGCAATAAAACGACACAACCCCATCGAGTTTGGGCTCGTTAGAATCGTCTCAATGAGTAGTTAATGATGGTATGCAGAAAAGTACAGTCGGCAATTAAAGCTTATGTAACAAAAATGTTGGGCGGTTATTACCGCGAAATACGATGGCCATCATACAGGACAGGACGCAACTAGGCGTTAAAGGGAGAAAGACATATGTACTTTCATCTCATTCCACCGCCTGTTGTGTAGAGCTAGCTTATATGCACGTCCTGAAAGGCTAGCACAAGACCGCGTGCGGGCTGTTTCGCGCCAAGGCAGTCTATCCGTCTCTTTCTAAGTGTTCTATTTAGAAACAGACGGATATAACTCGATCTTGTGCCAGCTGTGCAGATGTCTGGGCACGGAAGACAACGTCCAGAGCTATAACCACGAACTTCGAATCTCGAACTTCGTATATCTCCATCTCTATCGCACTTATGGTTTATGGTACTCGAGCTACAGAGACGGAGATATACGAAATTCGAGATTCGAAGTTCGTGGTAGCGCCGCAGACGTCTGAGCGCGGCGTATAGAGCGAGATAGAAAATATAATGTTTCCTGTCTCGCTCTATCTTATAGCTTTTGCCCCGTATACAGTCAGCCACGCTCGGACGAATAGACTCGCTTTTTGTTATAATGTACAGTTAAAAATCATAGTTATCGATAAGTATCTATTATTGGAGAAACGCAACTTTTGCGGATCCAATGATGGACATTATCTATTTCAAATAAATTAACCTAAACTCAAATTGTTCAATTCCAACATAATTTGAAAGATATTTATAACAATCCATAAAATAAACTGAAATTCAAATAGCTTTCATAGTAATTAAATAATTGGCAAAAATCTACACTCACTTCCTTAAGCATTCGGTTAAGAAATCATAATTTGTTCACAGAAGCACTGACCCCACTTGATTTTTAATTCACCATCTTTACATAAAACGATTTATCTCACTAATATTGTGCTGGATAAAAGTAGGATAGACACTGTGTATGGTTCAGTGTTGCCATATTAGAAAAAATAGTTTCTAGTCTTTATTTTCACCGGTTAAAGAAAAAAAGTAACCATTACTGGCTCCATTCCATTACTGGTGCCACCACGTTAAGTACTCGACTAAAAAGCTCTCTATTATAACACGATTGTGAAAAATACTATACTAGGTTATAAAAAATATTCAAATGACTGGTGCCTGTTATCGTTCCAATCTAATTAAGTATTTATCTAACCGTTAGAGACTTTAAGTATTGTTTATTTTTTGATTCATCCACAATTTTCCCCGAAATTTTCCGTTTGGCTTTACGTTAATAGCCGAGAGTTGTGGATCCTTGATCGCCTTGACACGGATTGGTGGGGTCATGCTCTTTAGAGAGGCACAGTTCTACTATGAAGGTTCTTCGTTATGACGTCCATGTTTCGTAATAAACCAACCCCTATTTGTTGTTATCCTTCAAATTGCATGGTCATTTCATATATGGGTTATTCTTGAGAATTGTGTCAGCGGTTGGGTCTAATTACCGCGACGTTTTAAATACTAACATTTTATATGGAGTCGCGTCAATTAGACGCAGTCACAAATCTGAAGTATGACCCATATGTAGATGGTTCAATAGCAAGAGGGAAATATTGAAGGTGTGGGCTTGTTGTCATACAATTTTATTAACTACGAAGCTATTAGATAATTGTGAATGTAAAAGGTAAATAAATAAGACTTTTTATATACGCAGCTTATCTGAAATGATAATTTAATTTAAATCTCTATTTTCCATATAAAAAGTGTACCCGACGTTCGTACAATGCGTTACGTGATCGACCTACCAGATATACAATCCATATTTTGTTAATGAAGACTTGACTAATGTTAGTAAATAATAATACTAAATAAACTTATTTCCTATATGATAGAAAACTCTTTGACATCCTTACACAGTGAGCCAAAATTGGACTATCATAATCGACCCGCAATCACCCCCAGAATGCTGGTGGAGCTGCCTCTAATTTGACCCATAATCATCGAGACGATTTTTTTCCTTATAATATATGGCGTAAAAATCGTCCGTATGGGCCTCGGCGAACATAAGCGATGCCCATACACAAATCTATACTTTATACAAATCTTTATAAACTAGCTTTTGCCTGCAACTTCGTCCGCGTGAACGAAGTATTTATTAACTTCCATTTCTTATTTCATTAACTACCGTCAGGTAAAATTAGTATTCAATAACTTAAAGCAAAATATAAACAATTTACCTACCCGTAAGGCAAGGGTCACCTAAAAGTGTTCTGCGTTTTTTAAGGTGTCTGAGTAGGTAACAATCATCCAAAATTACAAACGTTTGCAAATATATTATGAGTAGAAAGTGAAAAACTATATATACTTATTATGGTTTTCAATACTTGTGTGAATGTTGCTCTTGTAAATAAGAGTCATGGAAAATTAATTACTATTCTTATAAACCATTCAATTTAGTTCCGATTGTATCACTTTGAGGGCTGAATTACGTAAGTGACTACTACCTAACCAAGTGACCACACCCATGAAGCCCGGCTTTTTAATGAAACATGCACTAATTACTGAATTCGTACCGCTACGCTCCCGCGTATCCCATTTTCTCGAAATGTTCATAATAGTACATTGTTTAACAAGGGGCGTATGAGGAATATTGCAAACGAGAGTCTATCAGGAGCCCGACGCCGTAAGGCGGAGGGCTTTTGATGACTCGAGTTTGCAATATTCTTACGCCCGTGTTATACACAATGTTTTTCATCACATTTGCGAGGAAATAAATAACCACAAAAGACAGAAAAACCTATGTTTTATACAAGCGCATCAATCAAATGTTGACGAAATTGACAACTTCACTTCTAGATCAGTGCGAGTGGAGGGCGGAGCTTCAATATTTCAACCAATCACAGAGCATGGAGCATGTGGTTCTTGCAGGGCGGGGCCTGCTCGATTTTATTTTCCAACCAATCACAGAGCAGAATTCTTGGCGTGCAGATTTGCTTAACCAATCAGATCACACACAAGCTCATTACTCCCTTGGGACCATTATTTCCCGCGGGAACAATTTAGGCCATTGTCCTTCTGTGTACAGGCAAGGAATAACGCCATTTATGAGCAAGTGTGATGAAAATTATCTTATTTGTCGTAAAAGCGATTGTTGTGAACACGAAGTCGGAGCCCCGGCAGATTGTAGAAACCTAGAGCTACTTTCCTCCTTCCATTCCAAGTAGCCACATTGTAGCAATTTGAAGCTAGGCGGAAGGCTTTTCTTTTCAACAGAGCCTTGAGCCCCGGCCGATGACCAAAGTGGGAGTAAGATCGATGCAATATCCTTCCATATCTCTCGCACGCATGCAATAATTTGAAATAAACCCACCGTTAGACCTTCTTAAAATTTCAAATGACTGCATAAGTTCTGCAGCCTCAAGGGATGAATTAAGGAACTACAGACAGAACACCATTGGAGGGATCAAGACCGAGCCCTGGCAGAGGTCTAAAGGCGGAGTATCTTCTGATAGGCAAAAAGGCTCACATGCAGAACCTCTTCACCACCTCCATCCCAGAAATGTGATATGAGACCGAAAACGAACTTCAAGGTCCACTCAAGATCCTGTTGTAAATTATTAAAAAACATACTTCAGTCCTTCAGCTTTGTACGAACGGTTCTGGCCTTTTTGCCTCCGTAGGTAAATTGTTAATGACACTTATTGTACCTAAAAACTATTTTAGCTTTATTTTAAACTTCAAAATAAGGAGGACGTTCTCAAAACGGTAGTAAGATTTTTTTTAAATGTATTTGATCTCAGAATTCCTTCATTTATGAACCGATTCGTACAATATTTTTTTCATTTGAAAGTATATGCTCGTAGATTGGTCCCATTATTTTCAAAACTCCCGTTGCATGATGGGATCCATGAGGAATTGAGAGAACTCTTAAATTTTATTGGGCATGCGTGTATTGACTTTATTATTTTCTGTTGTAACTCGTGTATTAATGGTGAAGTGGAACTGATGATGAAGACCCCAGATGACTTATGGAACTCCTCATTGATGTCAAGTGCGTCACATATTCTGATATAGCTTCTGCCCGCGACTCCGTCCGCGTGGAACACGTTTATCTCGTAGCTCCATACAAACTTTCACCACCCATTCCACCCCCTTAGGGGATGACTCCCGGGATAAAACTATCCTATGTCCTTCCCCGGGACTCAAACTATCTCTATACCAAATGGGTTCCATCCAAATGTTCACCCCCCCCCCCCCTATCACTCTAAAATCTACCCTATATCCTTCCTTTGGACTCCTAAGTACAGCGGTTTAAAGAAGCTCCATTCAAATTTTCACCCCCCCCCCCCCCTTAAGGGATATTCTGTGATAAAAACCATCCTATGTCCTTCCTCGGGACTCAAACTATCTCTATACCAAATTTCATCTAAATTAGTTCGCGTACAAATTTTCACCCCCTTAGAGGATGATTTCTGGGATAAAAACTATTCTATGTCCTTTCCTAGGACTCAAACTATCTCTATACCAAATTTCATCTAAATCGGTTCAGCCGTTTTCACGTGATGCGCAGTCACATAAACAGCCAACAGATAAACAGACAAAAAGACAAAAAAACGTGTTCTGTTTTCGATTCTAAGTATCCCTAGCCAATTTTTTTAAATATCTTCCATGTACTGTCGCCATGACATACATCGGTACACTATATAATAGGTGTTCAAAAATATCAGCACCTGCACCCTAATGCCTTGAAAATAGAGGTGTGTTCCGATGTTTGTGACGTGCTTGTTTGCTCCGATGTATGTGATGGCGACTGTACAGACTTTCGACCCTCTGCAGCTTTATTATATGTATAGATAATAAAATATTATAAAAGAGTAGACTAATCTGATTTAAAAAAATCTCTCACCCGTATTATATAAAATTATTCTTTTTGTGTACTTAATGCTGCGCTCTCTGTATACGCGGCTTAATATAAAACGGCCGAATAAAACCACGCGGACAGCTAGTTGACTATAATTGTTTGTAACTGACCACTGACTGTAACTGAATCAATGTCGTTTGTTATTTTTCATCACACTTGCTCATAAATGGTGTTATTCCTTGCCTGTATACAGAAAGACAATGGCCTAAATTGTTCCCGCGGGAAATAATGGCCCATGGGAAGTAATGAGCTTGTGTGTGATCTGATTGGTTAAGTAAATCTTGACGGCCGCTAGCGACAAGAATTCTGCTCTGTGATTGGTTGGAAATATAATCAAGCAGGCTCTGTGATTGGTTGAAATATTGAAGTTCCGCCCTCCACTCGCACTGATCTAGAAGTGAAGTTGTCAATTTCGTCAACATTTGATTGATGCGCTTGTATAAAACATAGGTTTTTCTGTCTTTTGTGGTTATTTATTTCCTCGCAAATGTGATGAAAATCATTGTGTATAACACGGGCGTAAGAATATTGCAAACTCGAGTCATCAAAAGCCCTCCGCCTCACGGCGTCGGGCTCCTGATAGACTCTCGTTTGCAATATTCCTCATACGCCCCTTGTTAAACAATGTACTATTATAAACATGCGAATAATATAGCGCGATTCTCTAAGTGTAGATAATGGTTTCCTCAAGTTTCAGTTCTATTAAAACATATTCGCAAATGGGAATAAGAGGAAGACAAATCATCGCATAGGTACAGTCCGTTAATCTTCCATACGAATGCTGAACCACGTATCTAGGTTCAGAAAACTCAATTTTTCGCCTGGTGATAGTATCTCCTTATTTTCTATTATTAGGTATCGTTGTAGGATTTGGTTATCGCAATAGCCAATTCGGCAGTGGTTTCACGCGAACTCTACTACGAGTATTATATCAAGTCAAATATTTTTTTTGAAGTTACTCTAAATCTGTAAACTTCCTCATTAACATTTGTAGATAGAATAAGAGCCTGTCCAAGACTAAATGAGCTACCAGATTTTCAGACGAATTGAAATTGGAAAGGTTTCTTGTTTTATACGCTTTCTCATGCATTAGAGCGTGCGAGCTCAGAGTGTGCGAGTATCACTGCCTGATTAGGTAAGTTTTATTTAATTTTTATATATTTTTTTAAATTAGATTGAAAGTGTTAAATATTGGGCAAGTGTCGAGCACTCGAAACTTTTCCTTAATTGCATCTACTTCAAAAAATGGTATGAATACCATTTATTTTTCTTGGTGTTGGTTTGGTGTCGTTGACAGGAGTGCAAAATACTTTTAACACCACGGCTTATTTGTTCAGAGGCTTTTATACTAAATGGAACGGCATTATTTACATATAGGAGCGTTATTAAGGAGCTCAATATGGTTCAAGTAATTCGCTGGCTTGATACCATTAGGCGGTGTCACATGGCGTATGGCGATGGGGTTTGGCTGGCGCCCCCGCAGTGCAACGACGGTAGTAATGATCCTTGACCCCGTCACGCAATATCGAATATGGAACAACAAATGATTAACGGACGACATATATATACATATAAAACATTACATACGCGATATGAGCTTTTGAAAGTAATTAACTGTCAACGGGCGTTACGCGAGTGTGTTTGCATTACATTGCGGGCCGAATTATTTTGTATGGATACATTTTTATTTGGAATTCTAAGTCAATGTTATCTAATTACATTTCTTATGTCCTATACTAACCACCGTTAAGAGATTCGCCCGTATTAAATCCCCATCCTGTATAACTAAACTGCTCAATACAATAGTTTTTGTATATATCTCTTTTTTAAAACATTTTTCTTATAATTAATGGGGTAGATTGGCAAAATATTGCCCCTAGTTGTTAATTTTGTGACTGTTTGATTTCCTAAACGATTAATTTCGCATGTTTTTCACTTCCTATATTTTTTTATTAATTCGATAACTTCTTACACTTGACGGCAAACAACTTGAGCTATTTTTTTTTCTTTTTATTACATTCCAAAGCGAGTAGTTAGTAATTAGTTAAAAATGACACGTACACATTATTACACAAACAAATGTAATTCCATAAAAGCGAGGTACTTTTTTGATCGTAAGTGTAGGATACGCAATCCTTCCCCCACCATGTCATCTAATGCTGAATAAGTTTGCCGGCTGTTATACGATTGTGATGAAACAAACCTATACTAACCCAATGGATGCTTTACGATGCAGGTAAAAAACGAGGATTTCAGGAAAAATGCGGAATGAGAAAAAATATGAAACACTAGCGAAATTAATTAGGTAGTTACTCGTACTTAGGGAAAAATTGTAGCCCAAAGAATCGCTAGCGAGGAGCGTGGTGAATAAGGTCGCTCTAGTATTAGTGGGGCAGACTGCCGGAACAAATTGTCGTTAATGCGGACACGCCGGACAAAAGCACCAAATTTTAGTTTTTTGTATAAGTTTTATTGATACATAGGTATACGTTTTAGAACGCGTTTGTGTTTAGTTCCAATTTGTATGGCAACGCGTAGTTTAAATAAATAAATAAATATTTGCGGACAATCTTACACAAATCGACCTAGTCCCAAACTAAGCAAAGCTTGTACTTTGGGTACTAGACGAAGATAAACATACATATATAGATAAATAAATACTTAAATACATAGAAAACATCCATGACTCAGGAACAAATATTCGTGCTCATCACACAAATAAATGCCCTTACCGGGATTCGAACCCAGGACCTCTTGCTTCGTAGGCAGCGTCACTACCAACTAGGCTAAAGCGGTCGTCAAATTCCTAATAGTTACCCCCAGAGGCGCTGTTCGCGTTGCCATACAAATTGAAACAAAACGCATACGCGTTCGAAAACGTATATGTATCGATAAGACTTATACTAGTGATACAGGCAGACAGAAAAGAGTTCGTATAGCTTTGGGTTTGGGATAACCGTAGATACAACATAATCTTAAACCACGGGACTTCAAAAGTACAAAAGTAGAATATAATAGAATAGGAATTTATTCGGATACCGTAACACACACATTCACATTATTCATCTTAAGAACTAACAAACAGGGAATTCTGCAAGTAGGCCCTCAAGGGCTCTTTCACATGCCAGAGTTTTACAAATAGGTATATATAGGTATATACAATTGTATCGGTGACCAGATAGTCCATTCAACACGCAGTTGAAATAATTTTTGAAATCGGATAAGTGGTTCCGGAGATTAACCAAATCATACAAACTTGCAAATGTGCTTTGTCCCTCTTTCTTACGAACACAAATGTCAAATTGACAGACGACAGATGGTAGGACAAACGACTTTTAACGCAATTTTAGTTAAAACAGGCTTGTAGAACGTTTATGAATACGGCCGTAACTCTTTATAATATTAGTACACAGCGTGTATTTTTAATATTACTTACCTCAAATTAAAACCAGAGGTAGGTATTTGGGCTATGAACCGATATTTTTTACCCTTATAAAATAATTCAGCACGCAATGTATAATTATTCCAAGCATTGCTGAAAACTTACCCAGTGTGGAGGTGAATCCTGATGAATTGAACTTACCCAATAATACACCATTGGCGGACCCAGAGTTTTATAAAAGTGACAACAAACGGCACGGCGCGCTAACGCGTCCGTGCTCCGTATATTTACAGATTTTATAATATAAACTTTTTACATGTCCAGGTTGTTTTACATCATCACGGTCATTCATCCCCACTCCTGGACAAGTTGGCATTGTCATACTGATGTGACGTCACAACTGTCACAAGTAACCCGCTTCTACTTCTACCATGTGTCAAATGAGTGTAAGCATTACATTGCTGCTCGATAAATTTCCAAAAACTAATTACGCTTTAGTAGTTAAGACTAACTTACAATTTTCTTACAATATCGGTTCATAGTACTAAAAGCTACGTATGGTTGAAATATGAGGTAATATTAAACATACAGGATGTATATTAATTGACGTAGGTACCTACATAAATAAAAACATTGATAGACAACTACCAGTAGGTCGATCACGTAACGCATTGTACGAACGTCGGGTAGGTCTAAATGTCACTTTTTATATGGAGAATTGACAGTTAAATTGTACCGACTCGCGTTCGGAACGTTACGTGATTACCCCTCAGGGCACGCATTTACCGTATGTATTCCGTATTTTTCAAATAATGTAATTAACTTGCCACAACACAACCATCATGTGCAAAAGTTAACACTACTAATACTTAATTGTTCTTTTTTTATACATATACGGACCAACAGGTTGATAAGGACAGCTGTTATATAAATAAATAATACAATATTTTACTGTTGGGAATTCTTAACTATTGCACATGGTCGTGACAAATGACGTTAACTATTTGAGAATGACCATCGTAATAGTTATTTATGATACAAATGCGGAAAATAGGTAATTCCCAACGAGTGGCCATGACCAAAAACACGACCGTCAGGGAGTGTTTTTGATCGACACGAGTTGGGAATTACCTATCCGCACGTGTATCATACAACATTTTACAATGCATCATCCGAGGAAATAAAAAATATATGCATAAAAGGTGAAATTTAAATTGTCACGAACTCACGAAATCTCATTCCCATAGTGTGCGGGAATATTGTACTGAAATCCATTCCGCACGGGCAGGTGCCGCCCGGCGCTGCCCGTGCTAGCATCGACCACTTCCCGTGTTTATGTTCAACCATAATTATAAAGGGGCACATTCAGAGCAAGTGCATTGTAAAATTTCATATAATTTATTTGTGACAGTTGAGTCTTCGGGTCCATTACGATACAATTAACTTTTCATCACACTTGCTCGTAAAGTTATAGGCAAGTTTATAGAGCAGCTATACCCAATTTACCTCCCGCGGGAGGTATGGATTTATAACTCCCTAGGGTGTTATGAGCTTATGTGTGATATGATTGGTTAAAAACAAATCAAACAAATTGGTTGGCAAATTTAGTTGGCCGCGCGTCACAAGAATTCTTCTCTGTGATTGGTTGAAAAAAATCTAGCAGGACATGCGGCGCCACGCCCCCTCGCCCTCCTCAAATCTGTCTGTCTCAAAGTGAAGTTGTCAATTTCGTAAATTTTTGAGTGGTGCGGTTGTATGAAACTTAGATTTTTCTGTCTTTTGTAGTTATTTATTTCCTCGCAAATGTGATGAAAAACATTGTGTGTATCACGGGCAGTAAGGGGATTACAAACTCGACTCATTAAAAGCCTTTGGCGTCGGGCTTCTAATAGACTCTCGTTAGTAATCCCCTTCTTACGGCCCTTAATGCACAATGTACTATAACCTACTTGGAGATGTAAATGGTCCCCATAGTTCAACTATGTACGCTGCATTTCGTTTTATTAAATGATGCTAACTAATTATTCACAACCTCAAACCAGAAAGGAATGTAGATACAGGTACGAGTATCTTCCAAAGACGTGGAGTTGTGAGCTACTTAGATGAAGCCAGAATCTGACACGACCTAGTCCCAGTTTTTAACTGTTAGATCTAGCATTACCTTGTAATATAACTATAACGTATAATGCCGTATGTGCCTTAACCATTTAATGCGGGAGGGAATATCGTAGTAGTTATTGTGAGGAACGGCATTGTATCGGTGTTCAAATACTTGTTTTTATTGACGGTTATAAGAATAAGAAGGCGGTACTTACATTCGATAAATATTGGATCATGAATCTTTGGTGCGAGAGTCCGTTAACCTATTAAGTGATTTTTATTGCCCAAGAATTACTTATTCTGTGCCCAAGACGCCAAATCATGATACGTTTCGAGGCTTGTCGCACCGCTGTTCTATTGACTGCTGGCGGCGTATGTCCCATAAAACTTTGGGCTGACTATGTTAGTCTGGTGTTAGGTACTATGAACTACTTGCACGATTTTTTTTTTGATTTTATAAAACACTTTTTTTGCAACCAAATTTTTTGACGGGTTTAGCGGGCTGCTGACGCATACTGTTCCAATATTCTGCAGACTGACTATGTCCGCATAGTTTGTTAGTTGTATTACTATCCACGGACAAATTTTCAGATTTTATAAAACAGTTGCGACGTAGGTGTTTTTTTAACAAGTTCGGAACCACCCCCACGCCAGTTGTCCCAAAAACTGGCTGACTGACGGCAGGCTATTGATATTCAAGCTATTTATGACCTAATATTAAAATAGCAGTTTTGGTCCCTCAGCTCTCTATCTATAAAGTAATTATTATAAAGACGACGACAGTGTCCGTCTATTCCCTTTTACGTTAGTAACGCTGAGCCAATTTTAATGAAATTTGTTTTGAAGATATGCAAACGGCTTTTGATATAGTTAGGGCAGTTTTTATATCGGTAATATCCCTTCAAGAAAACAAAAATGTGGCCGAGGTCTGCTAGAAACGCCTCGACTGTGAATCACTTTTGTATGTATTTTGAGGTCTCCCGCCGACATTAAAACATTCGTCTACTTTCTTCATAAATCGTTACCCGTAATATAATAAGCAGCACTAGTGCCGTGGCTTTTCTTGAAGTCATATTGCCTGTTAATCGCCTTGGCTGCCCTCAACTTTATCGGCAAAGCCTTGCTAGGACTTTTAACCTTAAGAGTGACTTTAGGTGCACATAATATCTTGATCCAATGTCGACACTAGTGTGTACTGAAACATTTTGCATGAGTATAATATATGTGTATGCAGAAAAGTGACGGTTTCGGTGGTATGTATACGTACATATACAGGGTCAGTGGTTTTGAAGAGTAGATACTATTATATTAACGCAATAAACGAAACTTAACACCAAACTAAAAATACATTATTTCTTATAAACCCAGATGGCAGAATTTAACCTCTTATCATAATTAAGTTTCCATAATTCTTAGGTACAACGAACGCCAACCTGAAACCAGAGTTTGACGCTTGTATTCAAGTAATTGACTCCCTGTCGGGTACTTCTATTGCAATGCGCGATTAAAAATATAAATAGCCTTGAAGAATACTGGTAGCGATAAATGAAACCAGAACAAGGTAGGTGCCCCAAGGAAGGCCCGTCTCCTAAGATGGAAAAATAATGTTTGAATAAAGAACCGATTTATAAATATCACCATAAAGAACCTCACATTTAAAAAAAAAAAGTTATTGTCGTTATATAGCAGTTTTTATTTTTTATAATCCTAAGATGGTCCAGTCCCACAGCTATAATTTTGGGATAGTTTCAATATTTTATTAAAATAATTTAATTAAAAAATTTTAATAGGGTTTTAATATTTTGTTTGTTTAATAAATCATTAGCTGTCCTAAGTGTAAGTACCTATCTGTCATCTCCGTTGGTAGAGTGCGATCAGCGTCCAACATCTAAAGGTAATATATAAATATCCAAGGCTATCGATGACATCGCGACAGACAAGGCAAGTGGTGATGACGACATCTACCCTGAATTCCTGAAACATAGCGGCCCAAAAACCCGAGTATGGCTGACGAAGTTTTACTCAGCAATAATAGACACTGGCAGGATACCGTCGACTCTCAAGCGGTCCAAAGTGGTTGCAATGCTTAAACCAGATAAACCAGAGGATAAAGCAGATAGCTACAGGCCGATCTCTTTGCTCAGCGTTGTGTACAAACTTCTGGAACGGCTTGTCTACAACCGCATTCAGGATCCAATTAATGCTGTAATACCCCCAGAGCAAGCAGGTTTTAGACCAAATCGCAACTGCTGCGACCAGGTCCTGGCACTGACTACTCACATCGAGAACGGGTATAACAAAAACTTAAAGTCATCCACAGCATTCATCGACCTCACGGCAGCTTACGATACAGTGTGGAGGCAAGGCTTGCTCTATAAGCTACTTAAAGTCGTACCATGTATGAAGATATACAGGCTAATAGAGGACATGTTAACAAACAGAACATTCCAAGTCTTCCTCGGTGAATTCGCCAGTAATATAAGGGTGCTTAATAACGGACTCCCACAGGGCTCAGTCCTGGCTCCTATACTTTTTAATTTATATGTGCATGACATCCCCGATACTGTGTCACGGCAATTTGGCTACGCTGATGACCTCGCTATTGTCACCCAACACCGGAATATGGAAGCTACCGAGCCCATACTGGAGAAAGACCTAGCTAGTTTGGACGACTTTTTCTCCCGTTGGCGACTCTGCCCAAACCCTTCTAAGACCGAGGTATGCTGCTTCCACCTATGCAACAGGCTCGCACGTGAGACGCTGAGTGTTAGGTTCCGAGGCACAACCCTGCAACACAACAGCTTCCCCAAGTACCTTGGCGTTACACTGGACAGAAGCTTAACTTACAGCCACCACATCCATAAGCTAAAACAGAAAATTAAGACCAGAAACAACATAGTCCAAAAACTCACCGGAACTACTTGGGGAGCCTCTGCGTCTTGCCTAAGAACTACGGCCTAGGCACTGGTCTATTCGACGGCTGAATACTGCGCTCCGGTATGGATGAACAGCGCCAGTGTTTCATCTGTGGATGTGCAGCTGAACGAAACCATGCGACTTATTACTGGTTGCCTTAAACCTACCCCTAAAAGCTGGCTTCCTGCTCTAAGCGCAATAGAACCTGCACATCTGCGTCGGAAAAAGTGCCTACTTCGAGAGGCAATTAAAAACAAACGCCATCCAGAGCTGCCTATCCACCAAGATCTCGCTGCCTACGGAGAAAAGAGGCTCAAGTCCCGTAACCCACCAGCTCTCGCTGCGATGGACCTGAACAGCCAGTGGGACCTACACGAAGCATGGATGTCCGAATGGAACGGGCAACAACAACCGGATGAACGCCTGTTTTCGCTCAACCCAAAGACGCGTCCACCTGGTTTTGACCATCCACGCAGGGTGTGGTGCCAATTAAACCGCATAAGAACAGGCATTGGTAACTGCGCCCACCACTGGTATAAATGGGGCTGGTGCGACTCCTCTCGGTGTGTGTGTGGAAACCCCGATCAGACAGTCAACCACATGGTTCTGGAATGCCCATCGACAAAATTTTCAGGGCGGATGGAGGACCTCAAGAACCTTACTGAACTTGCTACAGAGTACTTGAAGAGGACTAATCTTAACCTTTGAATTAATCAATCTTATTATTATTATTTTCTTATATAGCTTTTATATGTAATCCAGTGACCAAAATGCCATACGATAAATAAAAATCTAAAGGTAATAGAGATTTAAACTGCTGTCGCTTCATCAGTCTCCCCGATACCTTTAGTGAGGGTATCGTTCAGGAAGCCACAACCGACGACCATAACGGGTCGTTATATATAGGCTCAGCAAGGACAGGAGCTTGCTTCAGCAACTCCAGACGTATTTCGAACGGGCGGCGTACGACTACTCTTTGATTCATCCGACAAGATATAAGTAATCCGATCGATGGGTATTTTTTTTCATACTTTCCTACATAAATAACAAAAAATAACAAATAACGAGATAACAACTAAAGTAGAAGGAGAAAAAAAATGCCTAGCCTAGAAGGCCTTTGACACCGTCTCTCTCCCCATCCTTGTAAGGAAACTTGAACGCTTGGGTATTAGAGGCAAATCACTCGACCTTTTTTCTGATTACCTACGTGACCGCACACAAAAAGTTAAGATCGGTAATCTCACCAGTCATGAGCAGCAGGTAGGGTTTGGTGTCCCTCAGGGAAGTGTTCTGGGCCCTACGCTCTTCTTAATTTATATAAATGACCTTGCAAACCTTACTGGACACGATGGTTGTGTGTTTTCCTACGCTGACGATACGGTGGTAGTTTTCAATGACCGTACTTGAGAAGCAGTCTATGCTAAGGCAGAGAAAGGACTTGCTTTAATCTCCTCATGGCTTAAACGCAATCTGCTTACACTAAATGCCACGAAAACAAATTATATGTGCTTCACTAAGTACGAAAACACACAGCCCTCACAAAATCACAAATTAAAATTACATACCTGCAATCAAGCCCACTCTGTAAATTGTGATTGCACAACTATAGACAAAGTACCTGCAACTAAATATCTAGGCATAATTTTGGACCAGAGACTCGCATGGAATGATCACATTGAACACCTAAATGGGCGAATCAGGAAGCTGATCTGGGTCTTCAAGGTGCTCAGAAATGTGGCCTCCACAAAGTTACTAAAGTTACTGTACTCTACTTTAGCACAATCGACCATGTCCTACTTTAGTTGGGGCGGCGCAAGTGAGACCAAATTCCTAGAAGTCGAGAGAGCCCAAAGATGCTTACTAAAAATTACATTTTCGAAACCATTCTTGTATCCCACCACTAAGCTCTACAAGGATTGTGATATTTTGTCTATGCGGAAACTGTACATTGTTAACTCTATAGTAAGACTACATAAAACCCTCACGTATTGTCCGCACACCCAAAATCGTATAAGAAAGCACAATGTCGCTCCTGTCCCAGACTGCAAGTCTTCTTATGCTGGTAAGCAATTTGCCATTCAATCAGCCCGTTTGTATAATCGTATAAATAAGAAAATCAGCATTTACCCACTACAAACTTATAATGGTAAGCTTACTATAGTTGATTGGATAAAAAACTTAACTTATAATGAAACGGAAGCACTTCTATCTTGCACAACATGATTTTGTACTTACACGGACACACACACGCGCACTAAAACGCGCGCACACCACACACACACACACACACACACACACACACACACACACACACACACACACACACACACACACGTTTTTCTTAGATTTATAATACAATTACATAGCTAAAATATGTTTAACACACATATATTCCTACTTTTAAATTAAATAAATAAATAAATAGATAAAGTTATATCTGTACTTACCTTAATATTTAAACAATGTTATATTAAGTACCTTATTATGGGTTATGTACCGCTTCTTGTTTTTTGGAAGAGCGAGCGGTGTCTCCTGACACAAGCAAAATTACTTGCTTAATAGGAGGCTCCAACCTTTGCTATCTGTTAATTTACTTTTATAACCTAAATACCCTTTTTTCATTTTCATTTTTAATTTTCAAATCGAAATGTATTCACTGTAAAAAAAATTTTTCTAAATCTGCATCTAAAGCCCTTTCATTTGATACCCCATACTTGATACTTGACTTAATTACCTACTAGGCTTTGAATTTATATATTTTATACACCTTTTTCCAGATTTTAAATTGATAGCCTTGTTCCTGATATATTTAACGTTGTGGAGGTTGTGACAGACGGACAGAGTCGCTTCAGTCGTCATGCTCTTGAGATCACTACATTTGATGCTTTTTATTTCCGTGTATGCTGGAAGTTTGTATGCAAGAGACAGCCTATATACCTAAATATACCTATTAGCAAACTTATTATTTGCTATTGTCAAAATGTTAATGGGCATCGCGTAAATAATTGTCAGTCAATCACCAACTGAATCACTTAACCAATAAATGATAATGATCACCTGTATATGTCCCTTACATTTGACCGACAGAGGGTTCAGACGGGTTTAGGTCATTCTCGGTCGTAACGTTGCTGTGGGATTAGGCACGAAAATCTATACTAATTTTATAAAGAGGTAAAGTTTGGGACTTTGTATGTTTGTGTGTATGTATCTAGTCAGTTTTCTAGGGACACCCGGCCCGGACCGCTATTTTTTTTAAGTGACCAGGATTGAATTTTCAGTCATTATCTGGGGTGGGCACCAGACCTTTCTCGGGTGGGTGCTCCCCTTCATACGCCAATGATCGTAAACTATTAACTATTCACCTGATTTATACAATTTTCTCACCAGTATATAAGTAGAATAGACAGCAATTTTGATCTCGCGTTCTGTGTAATACGCAGACGAAGCCGCGCCGGCAGCTACTAGTAGGTAAATAAATATAAACCTAGTGTCTTCGGGTTAATGAATCTCAGCTAAAACTAAAATTTATACACCGTTATCGGGATTAAACAACTGAGGAGAACTTTAAAGCATTCTTCTTAGTTTTTCAATTAACTCTCTTTAAAGTGCTTAATATAATTGATTACATGGTTTCGCTACGCACTTGGAGAAAATGGAAAAAAAAAATTGAAATTCGGCGAAATAACTCGATCAATAAGAATCAGCGCTCTTCACTGTGGGTAATTAATATTGATCCTCTAATTCATAGAACTACCCCTTTTCACGAGTGTGCACTAAAAGTGTCAGTTTTGTTAAATTGCGAGAATATCCATGAAAGTTCTTTGTAATATATTCAGTGATCGTTAATTTTCCAGCATTGTTGGTGCAGCGTAGTGTTGTTAACGGAATTGGCATAATATACAATATCAACCAAAATTATTAATTAGTGTAAATATTGACATTATTAACGCTAATTAAGCATTACGATTGAAATACTCGTAGTTTATACCAATTCCGTAGTTTAAAACAACACTACGCTGCACCAAAAATGCTGCAAAATTAACGATCACTGGTAATATTACAACAATTTGGAATGTCATCTCGTTATATTTGGAGCAGTCCAACTGGGGGATTAGGTACCTGTAGCTACATCCAGAATAACACCACTGTGTAGGTATATGGTGAATGGTGATGTTTTCCTGGTGTAAGGTCACTGATGCAATGCACAGTGTTGGGACTGAGGGAACTGCATTTGTCTCGCTCGAGCAGCCCCTGTCAGCTATTCTGTACCTGGTTTTAACCTCACAGTTCACCCACAAACACATCTTGACGCCACGATTCGTAGTAACTAAGCGTAATCAGAGATCTAGTTTCGTTAGGCGTGACGGGTGAGGTGAGGCACATTAGCACGTAGGTACTGAATACAATTCAATTTCCAGGAGTACAATTCTGTAAAACGGGCTATCTATTTTACGGTTTTTTTTAATATATATTAAAATGTTCGTATATATTCGATAGTCAACTGGTATTTTTATTCCCTCTTTGCCAACTTTGTGTTGTCGAAAATTATGTCAAATTTCAATCCTATTTTTCACATTCGATGTCAATCTTACTTCATAGTTTGTTGCTGTCATACCTACTTAATTATATTGTAATAATTCTTCTGTGCAATTAAAACTACGAGCGAACGTTTTCAGGACCCGTATGGATTTTGACATATGTATATATGAGGTGTACACCGTGTCGTCGGATTCCTCTTAATCGTGGCGGTGACATCGGCTAAAATATTGGCAAAAAGCTTCTTGAAACATCTTGTATTTTCACTTAAATACGCTTTATAAGCATGCACGTTATGTAAAAGGCGGGTGAGGCAATTTAAAAACTGAAAGGGGTATCAATAAAACACTCCAGTTTTGCCGCGGAGACATCACGTTGCCCGGCACGGGGCCATCGTGGCTCCTACCGACATCTTCCCAGACATGTGCTGTGGGGAAAAAACGTGGTCACAGTCTTATTGTTTTTATGGGGGAATAATGTATCTATCGATTCATATTGTAAACTATCGTTAAGACTGAATAATATAGTACTTTTACATTTTATCCAGCATAACTTAAAACCGAAATAATAGCTATTTACAAAGTCACAGTTGACGAATTGCCAAATTGCTATTGTCTTACTTCTTGCCTCCCTTCTGGACTTCCACCCATCCTGGTTCAGACTAATCAGTACCTAGGTATTTGCACTTTAAAAAAATACAAGGCATTAAAATTGTCTTACGTGTTAGACGTACGGACTCTACTATAGTAGACTATATAATTCAAGGGGCACTATTCGACTGCAAAAAAAATACGTTGTTTGCTTGGACGTCCCCAAAGATAATAGACCAAAGTCTCCTCTGTTGAGAATAACCGATTAACAACTGATCTTTGCAGGAATTATTACAAAATGGTCCTGGGCCTACTATGACAATTAATTTAGTAACGAAAATCAACTGCAAAAATACCAAATTACAGTAACTATATGTAAACAAACCCTCAAGAACCAAGCTTCATTGACGTCTGCAAGGAAAACATGTGATGGGCACGTGAGTTTTATTTTTAATTCTCTTCTCCTCAGAGCGTGGCGTAACTACGCAGTGGGTTTACAAGGATGCCATTTTACAATTATAATTATACATTTTTATTTAAAGACTGAGCGCTTTTTTAGCCACCTTCACAATTCATGCTTGAAAGAATACCGGTTTTTAAGGCTTATTTATATTTTATTTAGTGCCGGCAACTTTATTTGCAGCGTTAAATAAAAATTGAACTTTGTAATACATATATTCTTGTAAACTTATTCTGCTCTGAGGGGTAATTGTGTAACTTTTCGAACGAGCGTTAGGACTAGTCAACTGTCATCTATTACATATATAAAATTGGACCGTTACTTATAGAGTGACAGACAACGCACAGCCTAAACCACTAAAGATACAAGCATGAAATCTGGAACACATATTCTTCAAGTGACGTAGAGGCGCACTAAGGAAGGATTTTTTGAAATTCAACCCCTAAGGGGGTGAAATTGGGGATAAGACCATTATCGGGTATTCGGGCTATAAAGGAGTGAAATGGAGGGTGAAAGTTTATATGAAAGTTTCGTTATTTTTGAAGGTAGATCTATGAAATTTGAGATTTGGCTTTATGGTCACAAATAAAAAATGGTTACCTTGAAGCATTTTTAGATATTCGTACTTTAAAGGGCTGAAATAGGGGGTAAAAGTTTATATGAAAGTTTAGTTATTTTTGGACTTGGAAGCTGTCCACGACTTTGATTACAAAGTTATATGTAATCTTCATTAATCAAGCATCTTAAGTAAATCAGAGGATAATACCACGAAATAATTTCAAGTTTGCTCATCAACACTTAGCTGAAGTTACTGAGCCAAGAGTCTTAAAATGTGTAAGGTAGGTTGCTTATTCAAGGTAGGTAGTGTAACGATTCAACCTCATAAATTGGCTTGCTTTTTATGTTTTCCTATTCTGAACTTAAATTAACCCCTATCTGAAAGCTGAAGCTCCTGAGAAGCTTCTAGTCGTCTGAAAATGGAATCCTACCTGAAGGAAAAGTTATTGAATAAAATTAAACAGATAGTAAGCGAGAAAATAAATCATTTATTTACCATAGAAATATCAAATTAATTTTGTTTGTTTTGAAGCTAAAGAACCTTTGACTAATTAATCCAGTAAAATCAAGACTCGATTGTACTAGATATCCACTTTGTTCCTATAAATACTAACTCGTACCAAAGCGAATAGAAAAACCGAGTTAGTTCCGGCCGATCCTACTAGAAAGGTTGGGTTTTATTCTAGTCTAGGTAAATCTATCCTACAGCTACAGAATCTCTCGTTATTTATGTTAAAGTAATCGAGCTTGAGTACTTTAACAGACCAAATCATCTCCTAGGATGTTGCCGGACGGAAAGAGATTCGGTCAAATAAAAAACCGTCCGACTCCAGGCCTACAATGCCGTAATCTAACCTAGAATTTATTATCTCTGGAACCTAACCTCGAAGGCCTATTTAGACCTAAGCTATACGTGATTCGCGCTGGTGAAGTGGCTTGGCGTGTGATTTCGTCTAGTGGTTAGGCCCCGCGTTGTGTGAGTAGACCCAGCCCTTTTCGAGAAGTATGAAGTTTGTATTTCTATAAAGAGAAAAAGTTACACGTTAATTGAAGTTGTACAATAACCCCATTTTAGTAGAACCTATAACTTAAGTAAGACAATTATACCAGTTCCTTAGAATTAATTTACAATTCAGTAGTCTCATTAAGTGATGCACAATTATGGAGGCTAAAGTGGGCATAAATTCCTTGTTATACTAAGTTGTGGGAAGTGATAAATTACGCTATGTGGTAGGTGACGCCCTTTAAACAGACTCGCAATACAATAGTGGTCAACTTGTGTTGGCCATAATGGGATCTCTATTGATGATGATGCGATGATATAATAATGAAAATAATCATGAAGAAGTCAAGATATTGATGATGATGCGATGATATAATAACGAAAATAATCGTAAGTCAAGATATTGATGATGATGCGATGATATAATAATGAAAATAATCATAAGTCAAGATATTGATGATGATGCGATGATATAATAACGAAAATAATCGTAAGTCAAGATATTGATGATGATGCGATGATAGTCTATTGAAATAGAATATTAGTACATGTTTTACTTCCAGGTACATGAATGACGCAATGTCTAGTATAATATCGATTCTCCCTAACGATGAATCTTAGAGTTGTTAGCGAACTGTAGCGCTCGCCTCTCGCTCGCTCGCGGCTGCTCGTACTCACTAGTAATCCCACCTCATCTGTTGATTCCGCCTACCCTATCGTTATTTCTATCAAATCTAATACCAATTAGTACTGACTTTTCCTAAGCTATTTATAATACAATTCACCCCCAAAATATCTCAATGGATGTAACACAATGTCTTAGCAACCAATCTCACCCAATCAACTCAAAGGCACTTTATAGTCGGAACAATGTTAAATATACGACAATGCACAGTTGAACTGACGAATGATAATTAATTACCAACCCACTGCGATACTTTTGTTGAGATCCCGATAATAACGACCCCACCTAACAAGATACCTACTTAATTATTGCCGTTACTAAAGCGAAAGTGTTGGATTCCCTTGTAAAATCAACATAGCTAGCTTCACGGTAAGAAGCTTCGGTTAAAGCAAAACGACGGCTTGGCCAGCGAAACTCTTCAGTTTGCAAGACTGAAAGGTCTCACCAACCTTACCTTCGTTGACACATCCGTGACGGAGGCCTAAGCGCGATCATCATCTCTACTGACTAAGAAACCCCTTAACGGGCGAATTCTCGTATTGGTCAGGGTCGTCAATGTGCTCTTTGGATATGGTTGTCCACAACGCTAAGCTCTCGGCCACAGGTGTACATAACTAATTTACTACGCTAGATTCATTCATTCAAGGAATTCCACACAATATATCTATAAGTACATTTGATTACTTCATAAACCAACACAACCGTAACCCTTGTTAAGAGGGTTGTTAGAACTAAGACAGCAGCTCGACCAGTGAGGTCCCTCAATTTGCAAGATTGAAGACTCTCAGCCACTCACTCTGTCTACACATCTATGACTGGCGCTCTAGTGCGGGCACATCTCTGCTGACTAAGAAGCCCCTTTCGGGAGAATTCTCGTGTGGCCAGGGTCCTCAATGTGCCCTGTGGATATGGTTGTCTCGACACCGAGCACACAGCCACGAGTGTATATAACTACTTTATTCAGTTGCGTTAATCTAGTAAAGTAACCACCCATCAGCACCTATACTAACCACCGGATATTAATATGAACTTGTGGTAATATTTGTCGCTTATCCGCATCTTAACAATCTATCCTCATAGTGTAACGCGTACCACGGACCGAGTCAATTGCTATAGCTAGGTTGTCGTATAATAATTGATCACTTTATCTCGTAGGGCGCACGGAACCCAATCATATCGCAGTGACAAATCAACTAGTAATATATATGTAGAACAAAACAACATTCCTGTAATATCGTCAGTTATTTAACCAATGACCTAGATCCGTTCATAACCTATACATAAACCGCTCGTACTTTATCTAGCATATTCCCCAAAATATATACAGTAGAACTAGATTTCGATACACAAATACAAGTATGATAACGTTGAAATGGTTAGATAATAGTCCCCAAAAACAAATTAATAAGTTTCAGAATCATTCAATACAGTGATTATAAAGGTCACTCACCAGATTTTAATCTCTTAATAGTACAGACACGTACCGGCCTGTCTCTGCGACTTGTAGGGTCCCTGGTTGCTGGTCGCTGTGATCCCGCCTTGACGCCCCGAGCAAAAGGTGACCCGCGCCTCCATAAATAAATTACAATATAATATTAGCACATATTTTAATAAAGATTTCCCTCTTTTGTACCTACAATTAACCACTAGATACTGGTATACAAATAGGAATTATTTACCATTGTAACAGTAACATACTATAATAAGTGTTCACTTCACTTCATGGGAGTATACGGAATCCTAATATGATGATGTCTTAAGCGCATTTATTAGGTGATTAACCTATTAGACCGCCACATATTCAAAATACACACGTGATCATATAAGATCATATCAGTTCACGAGCAGAAAGATATTGCCTAAATATTAATCACTCAATTCAAGACAATGTGCGCACAAGATAATTACTCCCTAAGAAATTCCAGAATTCACTATGATTAGTCACACTTTAAAATAAAATATTCAATCTCACCAGACGATCGCAAAGGCATTTGCGACCTTACCAAACTCTAATTCCTCTCAGCAACAGCCGTAATGCAGCCCAGCAGTGACCAGCCTTGTTCCGCCTCGAAGTAGTACGCGCCCAGAGGTCAGCCTAGCCTGGCCGCCTTTGCCTTCTGCAGCGTGATCTCGCTTCGACGTCCCATAGAAAAGTGAAACGCTCCTCGGCCCGCCGGGGTATTTATAGCCAATACTAACACGATCACGCCACTAATCCGACTCCTCATCTGAAAATATACCTTAATAAAAGGGTATAAGGCCCATTTTCCAGGGAGCGTTCCCCGCCCCACAGTGCCGATCGATAAGCACTTTTCTCGACTTTGCGGGTAGAATGTCTCTGCAGCTCGCGCGTCCGTCCACGCGTTTTCTTGCTGGCCAGCGATCCATTCCTGCAATTAACCTAAGTAGTCTAATTTATGAATCCATAAATCTAGATCTAGCACACATTAAATGATACACTAATCCAACAATACTGAATTAGTATGCTGAAGTATGTTTTAAACCAACTATTTTGGACGAAACGCGAGTTTTCTACACTTTTAATTGTAGTCTTGATTTTAGCCTAGAATAGCATCTAACGCAATTTATCTCTAACTTATTTACATACATAATTGACAGGATGATAACGAATGAAAGCTTCAATTCCTTCATATTTGGACCTGAAACCCACAACGCTAACATCTATCAATTTAAAAGAGTAATTCCGCCCTTAGATACTATTGAGTCTGAGAGCGAAGCTCTCGGATCGTCTCAGTAGGCAATAAGTAAGGGTTTTACAAAATTCAACCTTTAAGTGGGTTTAAAAAAGGTATACATGTGTGTATGGAAAACAAGTCAAGAAGTGCGGACCGTAGTTCATGTGGTGACGTGGAAAGGTGCATCTATGTGGCCTGGCGAATTACTAACTGGAGTCTAGAGAGCTTGAAATGGGGGCTTAAACTTTATAAGTAAACTTGCCTTCGTGAGAAAATTTTAACTCTGTTGAAACGGTTTGTGAAGGATGGTTCGCTGTTATTATAATTGGCTCGCAATATAAATAAGCTTTTCGTTAAATTATTTGATCAGCATACAAGATTGAATTTATTATACACTAGCTGCCCGCACGGCTTCACACGCGTATTGCAATGAACGCAGGCAAACCCACGGGATAAAACATAGCCTATGTTGTTTCAGAAAGTTTATTTTATACGCAGGTGAAATGATTTTGAAATCGGTCCAACGGTGTCGGAGATTACCCATTATACACAAAATAACAGATTTCACAGACTTTTCCTGTTCATAATATTTAGTACCTATAGATGAAATCAGGCTTGATGATTTGCAAAGAATGTCCCAAAAGATCAACTATGTAACCAAAATTAGCCCGCCTCATAAATTGTAGACCAGCTAAATTGAGATGAGACTACTCCGTAACTAATAACGTGCTCTGAATTTACTCGTAGTCTATATTTCGCTTTGTGAGTCCATTTTGGGATGCTGCATTTCTGTATGGGGAGGGACAGGTTCTTCGTTCATGATTGATCTTGAGAGGCGCCAGAGATCTGTCTTGAAGGTAATGTTTAAGAAGCCTTTCCAATACCCAACACATAAATTGTATGCAGGATCTAAGGTACTCACAGTTCGACAACTCTTCATAAGTAGGGCTGCTGCAATAATGCATCAACAAACTTTAAATTCCCCTGATTATGAGCTACTCAAACCAACGCCGCGCCAAGCAGCAGCAGAACCAAGGTAACCGATATAACCATCCGAATCACTAATTTAATTAATTTTTTTGGTGAATTCTTGACAACGTTTAGTTGCTACTCATTTAAATCTTAGGCGAGTTCTCTTATACCTACTTATTTATGTACAAATAATGAACGCGACGCGAGTAGGGTCTCCGAATATGAATGAAATGAACCCATTACCAATTAAGAAGAATAATAAACATTAGCCGCCGTCCATTTTAATTTCCAATTGCTTTCAAATCAATATCTGAGGATCCGCATGGACCTTAAATAAGACTTCGACATCTGACACAAATTGCAGAAAAATGCATCAATACAGTGCATCCTCGGGAACTATAAAGATACCAGGCCCCGTAGCATGGATGGGCGTTATCACGCGATAAGTGACAGGATAGAGCTGCCGTACCTGGCTGACACCGTTCGATAGAACGAAACGACGCGCTTATCCTGTCACTTATCGCGTGATAACGCCATCCATGCTACGGGGCCAGTACTTATAAAAAAGATAGGAACACCAAATGTCGGTGATTAAATAAATAAGTAGCTTTAAATCACGCTATGGCTATATCTGAATCCTAACTCAGAAAATTGTCGCATCTACTGCACGTTCACATACTCTTTGAGTTTCCAAAATGGCCGCCTGATTGAAAGACGTCAAGAAAAATTTTCTGGGTTGCCAGTCTATACGTAGTAATAGTAAGTCAATGGTTGAAAGTGTGGGACCTGAATTTTGCTCTAGCTGTCAACACAACGAATCCTCAAATAAAAAAAAAACCGGCCAAGTGCGAGTCGGACTCGCGCACGAACCATTAATTCTGTTTTTTTTTAGTAGGTATTTGTTGTTATAGCGGCAACAGATATACATCATCATCAGACGGACAGCGGAGTCTTAGTACCTAATAGGGTCCCGTTTTACCCTTTGGGTATACGGAACCCTAAAAAGGGTCGGCAACGCGCTTGTGGTTCCTCTGGTGTCGCAAGCGTCTAAAGGCGACGGTGTCTGCTTACCATCAGCAGGTCGATCACGTAACGCATTGTACGAGATTGGGGGTAGGTCTAAATGTCACTTTTTATATGGAAAATTGACAGTTGAAATTGTATTGACGAACTTTTCGGAACGTTACGTGATTACCCCTCTGGCCGTTTGCTTGTTTGTCACCGTCGTACCTAGCATTAAAAAAAAACTTAATTAAACTTATTTAAATCGGTACAAATATCATAAACGAGAAAACTCTGTGACATTGTAGCTGTGTATGTTTATAAGTTTGTAAGTTTGTATCTAATGGGTAATCTTCGGAACCGCTTATTCTATTTAAAACAATATTTCACCTACGTGTAGAGCGGAACTTTTGGTTAGTTATTGGCTATATTTTATCCCGTGGGTTCGCCTGCGTTCTTGTAATACGCGGGCAGCTAGTATAGTCATCATAATCATCATCATCATCATATCAGCCGAAAGACGTCCACTGCTGGACATAGGCCTCCCGCAAAGTGTGCCACAATGGCCGGTCCTGCGACACCCGCATCCAGCGGACTCCCGCGACCTTTACCAGGTCATCAGTCCACCTTGTGGGGGACCTACCCACGTCGCGCCTTCCGGTACATGGTTGCCACTCGAGAACCTTTCCGCCCCAACGGCCATCGGTTCTACGTGCAATGTGCTCCGCCCACTGCCACCTAAGTTAGCTAGTATAGTAAAAAATATAAATCCCTATTTGAAAATATGTATTACGAACATTTAATATAATCATAAGTCGCAGTTTGTTTATATCCCAACAAGAGCGAAAAGCAATTTCCCCGCATCACATTTAGTTGGAAAAGTATCAGATAAATGTAACACCCACGTCCACGTGGCTTCTGCGTCGTAGCCGCTACGTAGCGTAGCTACGAGACGTAAACATCTCCCAGCTTTTGTGATAATTATAACCGTTTTAAGCTTCTACTTATTCAGTCAAACAATTTTAAGATTACATTTCATGTTTGGCTTGTGTTTATCTAACTGTGATTTACATATAATAGGATAATTTTAGGTCCGATAGCTTAAGTTATGTTTAGATTACTAATCAGCATCTCTATACTAGGTGCTCTTTTTCTCCTAGTCTGTTTTGTAAAAAAAATGTGTAATAAAACATTTACAGATAATTTATTTGAATAGCAAATCACCACCAAGTAATGCACCTTTAGAACTAAAATACAGGGACGCTAACGGAGAGATGTCTTCTCTGCAATGCATTTGACGCAGCAGTGCCTAGGGCGCGTTATCTGTGGATCCAGTAGGTGCAGTCAGCATCATATATTTAATAGCAGCCAAAGTAGCCAAACCTCAGAGCATAGAATACTAGAGAGAGAGCAAGCCGCCGGCGGCCGCGTCGCAGTTGTTAGCTCAATGGGCATACTCTGCCATACCGTGCACGCGTGCTGATCACAGAGAATATTACGTTTCTTCCCAAAATGCCTGATATGATGCGCGTGTATTGTCCAATAAAAGCGTAGGTATACAAGTGTGTGTGTTTTAGATGTGTGCGTGCTTTGTATTTTCAATTACTTGGGATTTGTGTGGGTTCATCAAGTACAGGCGTACTCAATACAAACCGGCCGGCATGTCTGATCTCCTTATATTCATACATCTGTGAGCCAAACAACAACAAAAAAGTTTTACCGCTCTAGGTAAGTAAATGTACTATTAAGGATGGATGTCAACACCAAAAACGCGCACACTGTCTATTTGTATCGGAGTAAACGAGAGCGAGTTACTTGGGCGGTCAGGTTTTACAAGAAAATAATGAATAAATATTGAAATAAAAAAAGGGTGGATTATTTGTGAAATCTGGCTAGTACTACATGTCTTTAATTGCAGACCCATACGTCAAAAAATAAGGATGATTTTAAGACCAATCAACACAATTGCCTACACCAACACAGCATCGTTACGTGTACCTAACTGTGAAAAAATAGAAGTGGTAAACGAACACATGTACCTAGGACTTATAATAGATCACAGGCTCAACTGGGGACCGCATGTTAACTACGTGTGTGACAAGCTAAGAGCTATCTTGAGTAGATTATCAATTCTAAAACATTTCACCACGACGCCCCTCGGCAACAGCCGCAGCTGCCCTCACTGCTGAGGCAAAAGCCCCCCCTCCCGTCGTAAGCGTGCAGGGCGACACCACACGCTTCCCGACCTGACCAAAGGACCTCTACGCCGGGAGAGGGTGATAGACCTCGGATTCACCCTCTCAGGTCCCCTTGTAACTTTTTATAGAGGTTTTCTCCCTCGCAGCCACAACTCGGCCCCGGCCTGGCAGTCGCAGCCCCCGCGCCTAACATGAATCCTCTGATAGCAGAGGATTTGTCAGGGTTCCGGGTCCGTTATTTATTATAGAGGCAAACGGCAATGGCCTCTCCCTCAAGCCGCACCTGGGGAATCTTGCAATTCCCTGGGCGGAACCCCCCGACCCCCCCCGTGTCGGGTTATTGGTAACACCAGCAAGCGATAACTTAGGGTTCACTAAATTATCACTTGCCGTTGTCTCCAGGGCGCACCGGCCAAGACACTACCCATTCCTGCGGATCAACCGAATCAAGAGGAATCGGTAGAGTCCAGACACTCGAGGAGGTTACCCGACCTAGCACCCCACCATACAGAACCCTACGTCTGCTATACCTATCCCTCGCTGACTCTGTGATCGGCTACGCCCTGAGTACATATGGTAGAACCTGGAAAAAATATACAACCTACAAATGGTTGTATTTAAAGGATATTTATTGACAAAAATGTAAAGTTAGATACAATATAAATTAAAAAATATGTACACTAAAACTAAAACAAACTAAAACCTACAAATTAGAATAAATACTAAAAACTATTGTACCAAAACATATTAAAAAGAAGCATGTAACCGACTATTCACAACTATTTGTATAAATAAGAAAAAACATGAAAAAGCACTTTTTAAAATGTAATAATCTAACCTATATTCTGTAAATTAAGTTGTGTATACCTACTTAAAATTTTTAATTTTAATGTACCTATCTATAAATTAGATCATTAGACTCCCCATTGGCACACAAACCTCTCAAGGTTTTGCCTAGATGGGTACATAACTATTAGCATGTATTTATTTCGTATTAATCAATAAATAAAAAATAATGTCATATATCATCCGGATGGAAAAAGAACAATAAAACGAAGAAAGCTTCACAAGTGCTGTTCCGTCTTCCAGGCCGAATGCGTAGCGATAGAAGCTGCTTGCGAGTGGTGCATCAAACTCAAAATAACTGACTCAATAATCTTCTCCGACTCCATGTCAGCACTGCAAGAAATAGCCAATAGGAGCAGCACCAACTACACTATTAATAATATTCATCATTTAATTCAGAACATTCAAACAAATGGAACCATATAATTCTGCTGGATCAAAGCGCATGTTGGAATACCAGGAAACGAGGAGGCGGACAAAGAAGCCAAAATTGCAGCCACCCTTCATAAAGCACCCGACTTTCACCTTTACCCCATTTCCTACATAAAAAGACTTTGCAAAATTAATACGCAAGAATTAAGCAGCAACTTCTTCGCAACATCTACCACTGGATCACACCTGAAAAACTGGCTACCGACTTTGCAGCATATCCAAGATCTACGGAACAAGACCATTATCTCATTCCATCTCACCCAAATTCTCACCGGACACGGCTACCACAAATATACCGCTTCAAGATAACCACCGATGACCTTTGCCCGTGCGATGGAAGCACCGCACAATCCATCGACCACCTTTTAAAATACTGTCCGAAATTCACATTTTATATTCTCCATATAGAACAGATTTAACCACGAAATCACCTACAATATTCTCCATATAGCCTGCAGGAAATCATTCGTAAAGAAACTACAATAGCCTCATTTTGCAAACTCGCCTCCTCCATAGTTAATAACCTGAAAAAGTTCAATGGCACATAGTTCACTCTCCATTTCACCCATCATCCATTACAATCATCACTTATCGTCATCATTGATACACATAATCACTAATTCCATTAGAAATCATTTATCATAAAGTAAGCGCGGATTCAGTCACCCGTATCCTTCGCGGGGACTGTTTATGAGTATATCAGAGATAAAAAAAAAAAAAAAATATGGATAGTTTCCGCGTTATCTTTAATTTCGTGTTTTTTTCTAATAACACCAGTTGTGTTTGGATCATCCATCTAATCAGTTGGATCTTATCTGTTGTTCCGAAAATCTATCCGATTTAGTGACATGATTTTGATCGGTCTGTAGGTATTATATATATATTAACAATTTCACTGGCAGTAACCCACCTATCGGGCGCTCTGCTCGGAGGGGCTTTCCTCTAATGGCTGTTGGTGTATTTTCTAAATTCACTGCCAGGCCACACTTGTAGCGCTATGCCTTAGTTGCACAAACTGTCTATAGGTAGTCATGTGTCTAATGTATTTATTTATGTAAGCACTGTATTGTACACAAAACAGGTTAAAACATAAACATGATATGTAAGATTCAAAGAGGAAATAATCGTAAGGGAAAGTTTGACAAGTTTCTATGAAATGACAGCTGCCGGCGCCACATTTAACGGTCTGTAATCTCCACTTATAATAAATCTCTAAATTAAAAAAAGAATCAGCCAGTTTGAAACTAAGCTTTGTGTGGTACGAATGTTCTCAGCATCCCATGAACGGAAAAATATGAAACATTTTATATAGGTACATTATTATTCTAGCTGCAACTTAGGATAGTTTTTATCCGACTGCGACAATTAATTAATTTTCCGAAATATACGACTTCATTTAATTTTTCATTTATTTTTATTGAAATCAAACGCTGCTCCAACTGTCAGCTATAATAAGAAACGTCAAATTTTCGTCAAAATGGCGGAATTGCTTTGCCTTTCACTTATTAATAATTTAAATCCCGTCTACGATAGACCTTTACCTTTAGACAAATGCTAAAATAAAAACCATAAAAAAATATTCGATTCTGATATGAGAACTTATATGCGCAAATGTCGTTTTATGTCGTAATTTCAATAAATGAAATCAACAAATTTGAACAATATAATTAACACGAATTTGTTTTTTTTGAATGGCAATGGCACGCGCTCGGCGCATTCAGCCAAAGTACCTGCGGCGCTACCACGAAAACCGATACTCAATGTTCATATATTTGCATCCCTGTCACTCGAGTATGGTTAGTGCGATAGAGATAGAGATACCCGAATATTTTCGAATTCCGAAGTTCGTGGTTATAGCTCAGGAATCGAAAATATGGTAAATAATCATAATGTATTTTCTCGAAAAAGAATTTAAAATAAATATAGTCAAATGGAGAAAAAAACAAAGCAAGAGGTTATATAGGTAATGACTAAGTTATAAGAGTCCAAAGTTTGAAGAGGGGTTATGTTCTGTCCCTTTTCCGCAAAACGCACCTTCATATGAAACGATACGATAGACGATATTGAAGTCACAGTCCCTCATCGTTTTCTCACTCTAACAAGCGACATTAAAACGGATGTAGCTTCATAATTTTTTGAGATATTTGAATGGGAGTTTCATTATCTTCTATCTATCTATACATAATAAATGCCTATGTCCTGACTGACTTATTCACTCACTCACTCACTCACTCACTCATCAACGCACAGCCGAAACTACTAATCTTAGAGAGTTGATTTTTGCACAATATGTTGCTTTTATAACGGGGGCTAGGGATAAAAAGGGATTTTTGAAAATTCTACCCCTAAGTGGGTAAAATAGGGGTGCAAAGTTTGTATGGGAGAACCTTTTTTTTTTGAGATAGAGACTTAAACTTTGTAGAAAAATGAGTTATTAGAATACAAATGAAACACTTTCAGCGTTTTGGAAAATTCCACCCCTACGGGGGTAAAATAGGATGCAAAGTTTGTATGGGAAAGACATATTTTTTTTTAATAGAGACTTTAAATTTTGTCGAAAAATTACTTATTAGAACATGAAAAATACTACATTCGGCGTTTTACAAAAATCATTCCCTAAGGGGTTAAAAAAGGGTGCAAGGTTTGTATGGGGAACACTTTTTCTGAGCTTGACACTTAAAACTTTGTAGAAAGATTACTTATAAAAATACAAAAAAGGACTTTCAGCGTTTTGAAAAAATCTATCCCTAAGGGGGATAAAAAGGGGTGCAAAGTTTTTATCAGGGAAAGTTTATGTTTTTGAGTTAGAGACTTGAAACTTTGTAGAAAGATTACTTATTAAAATACAAAAAAAGAACACAAATCGTTTTAGAAAATTCCACCCCTAATATGGTTAAAAAGGAGAGCAAGCTTTGCATGGGCAACACTTGTTTTGAGTTAGAGACTTAAAACTTTGCAAAAAGATTACTTATTAGAATACTAAAAAATAACTTTCAACGATTTAGAAAACTCCATCCCTAAGGGGGTTAAGAAGGGTAGCCAGTGTTGTGTGGGAAAAACTTTTTTTTTACTAGACTTAAAACTATTCGAAATGTTACTTATTAAAATTAATAATAAAGTACTTTCAGAGTTTTAGAAAATTCCACCCCTAAGGGGGTTAAGAAAGCTTTGTATGGGCAACACTTTTTTTGAGCTAGAGACTTAAAAGTTTACGAAAAAAGTTCTTTCAGCGATTAGAAAAAATCAACCTCTAAGGGGGTTTAAAAGGGGGTTCAAATTTTAAATGGCGAGCAATAAAATTTTAAAGTGTGAGTAAGAAATTTTTAACTTCGGTCTTATTCTGTACGTTAAAAGACTACAAAACTGATTTCAGAGATTTTCCAAATTCATCCCCTAAGAGTGTTAAAATTGGTTCAAAGTTTGAGTATTTCAAGGCATTTTTAAAGTATGAGATTTTATAACTTTGGTTTTAGACTGTTTGTTCACAAACTAGAAAATGAACATCAACGTTTTTTTTTTATTTATGCCTCTTTTAGTTCAAATTTTGTATTGAGAGAAATCATTTTCTAAGACGATAAAAAGTTCTACGCGGACGAAGTCGCGGGCAACAGCTAGTCGTAAATATGTGTACAAAGCGCGAGAGTTTAAAGTGTTATACTGTAATCGTAAGTTGGTACAACCCGCCCTTATTCCGTAGCCTAAATGTCCGCAGAACTCGCTGTGTCGCTGTCGTCAGGCGCGGCTCACTCGCGATTTGTGTTTATCGCTACAAGTACATGCCGGTCGCCCCTTCGAAGGGCTCTATTCAGTGGCTGCCACGTGTTAGTACAGGACGCTCGCACGGGTCGCAGCGCGTTGCATGCGATAGAACGGGATGGCCACATTTAGGCACGTTTGGCGTACCTAACCAGGGAATTTGTTAACAGAGAACCTTCTGTACGTAGTACTATTACTTATTCTGTGATGTCGTGTTTGGCGTTGAATGGGTTAAATTAGCTAATTACAGAATGCCACATGAACGGTTGTTTTATAAAAGTATAAACTGCATTATTTCCCAGAGCTCTTAATTGGGGGATCTAAACTTCAAAGTAATCATTTATTGCTTTTTGTGTCAAAAACTTGCTTAGATCACTGTAGGTATATATTATATGAAATTGGGTTACATTTGTAATCACTTGTTCTTAATTAATTACCTCGTATTACATTACAAGAAAAAAAAACCGGTCAAGTGCGAGTCTGTCTCGCGCACCGAGGGTTCCGTACAAACTTTCACCACGCTTTATTAAGAAAAAATCTATGTTGGTTTTGTTGTTGATGTTGGTTGTTCTTTATCAAGTGAACCAATTTCGATATTTCTTTTTTTATTTGCTAGAAGGTACTTTCAGAATACTTCCATACAAATTTGAAGGAAAAAATTTAACACGAAAGTATTAAATTACAAACTTAAATATTAAATGATTTTAAAAGAATAAATAATAATACGCTAGGTAATATTAACGTTAAATATTAATTACATATATTATTTTCAAATTTTTCACTCGTTGAACTTCGGAGATAAGGGCCCCAGGGGGAATGGTACTTTTTTCTGCATTTTCCTTTGTAAATCAAAGTTTTACCACTATAAAAAAAAAGAAAAACTGTTTTATAATGTCCCTTTCATATGATATCACACTTGGCCTACTAACTAGACTTTTAATTTTTGCCAACCCCCCTTTTTCCGTCCTTTTTTAAATAAATTAAAAATATATAATTTTTCATTTTCCATAGACGAGGATTAGCTTTGTTTACAACTATTCAAATTTATAACATCAGTAGTTCCTGAGATATTTAACTTTGTGACAGACAGACGGACGGAGTCGCACCATAAGGGTTCCGTTTTTACCTTTTTCGCCCGGAACCCTAAAATAACGATGAAGTATTATTTGCAGAGAACAGCAGAACTTGAGATTAAATTAATGTCAGAAACTAGCTAGCGAGTTTTCGCTTCATATATACTTTTTACCATGCTATCGGCTACGAAAACGTTGGCACTGAATGTTTTAGAGCAGTGCTTTTCAGGGGGTCGCAGATTTTAAAGTTTAAAAACGAAAGGATTTGATATTTAAAATACTTATAAAAAAATATAATTTTGGAAATGCAGAGGGCGGAGGTCGTAAAATATTTTTCAAAAAGGGGGTTGTGCTAAAAATGCTGTTAAACACTGATTTTCTGTTTACAACAATACTTTAATTTAACCTGAACAAGGTGCCGCGTGACCGTACCAAGTCGGCATCAAAACGCTAATTAATTTCATTGGATCGGTATCGAGAGGGCGACTTCGCAGAAGTCACGTGTTTATTTTAATTGATCAGTCGTGTGTACGAATGACGTACACGGGTGTTTCTAGTAAGAACTGTATTTTACTTGTTGTTTAAACTAGTGTTTATGAGCTTTTTGGAACTCGATTAATATATATACAACACTGTAACTAAGTATATACGTACGTATGTATGTACTGTTTTTCTGGATTTCTTCAATGGCTAATAGTAAACCTTCGAGTAGAACTTCGAATGCGTCTGGATTGACAACAGTGTCACGGGTTCTGACAGCTTTCGTTAAGCCTGTCGCAAACCAGCGCGGCCGGCGGTGGCGCAGCCTTGATTATCATAGTAACAACGTGTTACTATGATAATCAAGGCCACGTGTGTCTGAATCACTGATAGGATTATCATTAATTATAGTTTAAGTGGCACATTGCATGTAAGACCGGTGGCCGTTGGGGCGGAAAGGTTCTCGAATGGCGACCACGTACCGGAAGGCGCGGCGTGGGTAGGCCCCCACAAGGTGGACTGATGAGCTGGTAAAGATCGCAGGATCGGTCACTTTGCCACTCCTTGAGTGAGGCCTATGTCCTGCTGGACATATCAGGCGAAAGACGTCCACTGCTGTGGACGTCTTTCGCCTGATATGATGATGATGATGATGATAGTCTAAGCGGCCTTTAGACCATGCTAAATGCACTAACTGCACTCACACTCACTGATTAGACGGTTTATCTCCGCCCCCTCCAGTTAGTGCACTGCATTTAGCAAGGTTTAAAGGCCAATTGTGACACTCCTTACTTTGTACTATTTTATTTTAATGAAAACTTATTAGTAGCAATACAAGATAGATTACATTCTGCCACCTCAGCTGTTGGAATAAGAAATATTTAATAGTTATTTATAATACAAGTGCGGAAAGTAGGTAATTCCCAACGAGTGGCGATGACCAAAAACACGACCGTCAGGGAGTGTTTTTGATCGACACGAGTTGGGAATTACCTATCCGCACGTACACGTATTGTAAAATGTTGTATGATACATCATACAACATTTTACAATGCATCATGCGAGGAAATAAAAAAAATGCATAAAAGGTGAAATTAATTCCGCACGGGCACGGTCCACCCTGCGGCCGCCGTGCTGGCATCGAGCACTTCCCGTGTTTATGTTGAACCATATAAAGGGGCAGTTTCAGAGTAGCTCATGAAAGTAGTAAAATGTTAAATATAAAAAAAAATCTTAAATACTATGGAGATATGCAAACCTTAAGAATTTCAAAATTCAGTAGCGACCCCTAAATCTTATACAAAAATAAAAATCAGACGTTCTTTTTTTACGTATTAGAACAATATGGTGGGTGAGACATTAAAATTTTAAATTTTCGGTTTTTAAGCGACACCCTAGTGCAGATTGTTTGAACGAATTATTCCACTTGCATCAGCTTATATCCGAACATGATTGTTTTTTTTTCATCTAGACATTTTATTCCATTCCATTTTAGTCAACGGAGCGGCGCCGCATGGGGCTCCTATTTCTGGGCGGTTTGCCCTTCGGGCAACTGAAGCTACCTAACTAACCTAACCGACCTAGTCTTTGTGTATGCGTTCCATAGCACGCCGATTTGATCTCAGTTGACAGTTGAAAGCGTTAAATTGTGAACGGTTTTGACAGTTTATAATATCGCGAGTTAGATTATAAACTGACGGTGTTTACAATTTAACGCGGTGACATTATTGTATATATCAACTTATGTGTTGGATACTTTACTCTACAATTTCTTTAAAAAATCTCAAAGAATGAAAAGCTCCCCCCTCCGAATTCTAGCACTATCCCAGTTGCATCCTAAATGAGTCTTTCAAATAACAAACGTCCACGCTTAGTCTCTATTGATATTATTGGAACAACCTTAACCGTCAAATTTCCAAATAAATACGAGAATGTAGTGTTGCCAAATTATTTCTTGCCCAAATTACAATTATAAAAACTAATCTAAATGACTTCCCGTGTGGTGTCGGGTTAGAATAGCACCACCTCCTTTCTTCCCGTGGGTGTCGTAAGAGTCGACTATGGGAACAGGGTTGAAGTGTGTTGTGGGCGATGGGCTAGCAACCTATCACTTCGATATCACATTTTGTCGATCTTTTACACCCACGTTTTTGCTAAAAGTGGCGCTGGAACACAAGTTTCATGTGCTCTGCCTACCCCTTTTAGGGATAAAGGCGTGATTGTATGTATTTGTGTATGTAATCTAAATGACTTCATTTAGGTAACATAATGGACTTACATTTAGAACATACCTGGACCAAATAAAGCAACTTCAGATAAGACTGATGAAATTGTTGGTTGGCAAAAACATGAGAAATAAATGTAAACATCAATACGATATGCTGTTCTCAGTGTGTAAGATTTTGCCTGTACATTGTAAAGTTATATACTTAAATGTCTTAAATAGTTACTATACCGACGACTTCAAAGTTAAAAGGATAAGTAACGGTGTTACTCGATCATCTAAAACGATAAAATTGTTACAACCAGTAGCCAAAAATTACTATGGACGAAGAACAAAAGAATACTTGATCCAGGAAATGTATAATGAATACCCTTTTCTCAAACATGCTCGGAAATGTATGCGTTAATGTCACAAAATGAAGACATGAAGTTCCTTGTTTATGGCTGCCTACATTACTTCTTGGCCTAGGCCAAGAAGTAATGTATGAAAACCCTAACTAAAAACATTATTGGCCGCTACTCTAACTTTTTAAATTTGCTTACTGATATTAAACAGACAAAGGAAAAAATACATACTGCCAACCACCAATACTTTTTTTAATTGTTTTATTTTTTTATAAAAAAATTTTTTTTAGTTTTTACATTTTTTTTGTTATTTTTCGTTTATTTTTTAGTGTTGTTTATCGTTTTTAATTATTTAAAAAAAAATATTTTCTTTTCCTGATGTATGTCTATTTTTTAATGTTAAAATTTTTGTAGGGTCTTTTATGTTATTTTTAAGTTTTTTTTTATCTATTTTTCCTTTTTGTTTTACTTTTTTTAATGTGTTTTTTTTGTTTTTTTTTAATGTTTTTTGTTTGTTTTTCTTTTTTTTCGTATTTTTGTTTTTTTATTGTTTTTTTTTGTTTTTGTTTTTTTTTTCCTTTTTTTTTTCCTTTTTTTTTGTTTTTTTTGTTTTTTGTTTGTTTTTCTTTTTTTTCGTTTTTTTGTTTTTTTTTATGTTTGTTTGTTTTTTTGTTTTTTTTTTAATGTTTTTTGTCTGTTTTTCTTTTTTTTTGTCCATTTTTTTGGCGTTTTTTTTGTTTTTTTTAGTTGTTTTTTTTTGTTTTTTTAGTTGTTTTTTTTAAATATTTTTTTCCTTTTTGTTTTACTCTTTTGTAATGTTTTTTTAATATTATTCTTTTTTAATGTTTTTTTTTTCTTTTTTAGATTTTTTTATCTAGAATCTTTCTCACTTTAGTGAGGTGAAAAGGATTCTATTTTTAAACCACTCACATTCGCTAGCTCGTGTTTCAATTGCACACTCGCGGTTAAATTATAACTGCACCCTTGTATAACAAATAACTATTTATTATTTCCTCACATCGTTTGAGAAAAGCACTATACAAGCCTCGGCCGGAACAGGGATTGCTGGACTCGTTGTATCCGGCCTCGTCTACGACTCGGCCGTCTAGCCCAAACTCGTCCTTCAATCCCTTACTTCACGGCCTTTGCAGTAATGTACTATTGTTTTTAGAAACACCTAAATTAAAAGTGGGTAGTCTTAAAGAAAAATTCAAATGAATATTATTAGATAAGTATATAAATTCCATTAAATAATATAGGAATGTTGTGCCATCGACGTCGAAGAGTTGTATGCATTGTCCGTCTTATTTCAAAGGATAGGATAGGTATAGTAATGCAGGCATATCTTTGGCATCGATCGTAGGTACCTACACATTTAGTAGATAAGTGATTATTATTTTTTATTTTTTTTCAAACGATTGTAACCATATGTACCTACATAACGATTGCAGCTATGTGCAAACATATGTAGGTGCATACGAGTAACTAATATATATGTTGCATTATCCTCTGCCGTACTTAAACAATTCGCATATTAACTTACACTTCTAACTAAAGTTAAACAATAAGTAGAGTAAAAATAAATCACTGCACATCCGTGCCGCCAACAGGTCGTAATTTCGTATGAACTCTGTAGGGACTTACGGCCTTTTGGCTGGGGCGGTAGTGTAGTGTTTCGATGTACCGCGATAATATAATCTTTTTATTTAAGTGAGCGAATCGCCAACAAACTGCTTTGCAGTTTGGCGAATCTTTAGGTTAAGTTACTAAAATTGTATTTTTTTAGATTCCAATAAAAAAAAAAAAAAAAACGGAGTGGCTCCACTGTATCGTCAGCACCGATATAGGGTTCAGTACATTGCCTCGGAACCGCCGTAACACGACACCCTTCGGCCAGAAGTCAGCACTCATGATGGTCTCCTGCAGCTGCGCGTTTACAGGTTTCATGGAGTTCCTAGCTTCCTTAGAAGATGGCCCAAGATATTGGGCTTAAAAGTATCAACAAAACCCTATCATTCGGTGGATTAAACCGTTCACGTTTTAAAAAGTGACCCTGGGGACGTAACCATGACAACTAGCGATAGTAAATTGACTTAACTTCGTATCTACGGAACTGAAATTTGGTCTTCAAAATACTCCATCTTAATAATTATAATAGGCACATTAGAAAAAGTTTCAGTAACTCAAAATATAAATATAATTCTTGAGTCTTGTCTACTTAGAAGTACGTACAATATGGCTACCACATCGTAGAAATTCAAATTTCTTTATTTAGTCACAAGCCTACACTAACTTTTGAGAACGAATTTTCTTGGATTCTTGGTTTAGCGCTATTTTTAGCCTTAAAAACGTGCCTGCTAATTTGACGCCGCAATAGAACAACGTGATGTACCTATATGGAAATGTATTAATTTGGCTACTTGACCTACTTACCCTCGGGTACCAATCGACTCATTCATTCATCATTCACGCGGTGTGGTACGGGAGGGGTCCAACAACAACGTCACAATGGTTTAAAAATCATACACCCCGCCCGGTACAACCTAGCTGCAGTCCCCTCTCGTGACCTACTAACCCAAAATGGGATCCAAGTGACGTAGGCAATTGTACAACCTCGCTAACGTGTTGCCCTCTGGAGTACAAGGCTCCGTAAGGAACCAGGATCAAAACTTGCGTGCAGCGCGCGAGTTGCGTTTTCAATGAAACTTTCACGGACGAGCGTACAGTCGCCACCACATAGATTAAGGATGTGTGAGTTTCCAGTTATATTTGTTCCTCTCAGCAAGCGGCCATGGCCTGTTATAGCGGCGTAGGTACTAGCAATACCTACAGTAGTTCTCGCTATAGCCTCCAGGTCAATTAAACTTATAGCTCTGTTTAATTCATGAATTAAATTATGAGTTATTATTGTTATCAAGGAAATCGTAAATATATAATAAATCTGCATAAAGTAATGTCAAATTTACCGCCACTTAAAAACTATTTAATTTATATTTTTTCAAGATATTCAGAGTTGCTATTCGCAAAATGTAGTATTTATTATTTAAACTTGAATAAATCAACTTAGCAGAAAACACACCTAGAACATGCCTAAGTATTACCAAGTGGTGTAAAACAAACAATCACAAAATTGTGCTATACGCGATTGAAACTAAATTAACACATTCACAGCCCTCTCAACGGGTGCCTACGCCGTAGGCGCTTCCGCTACTTTGTGGGAAAACCACGGGATCGGCTGCGAGCGTAGCGCCCAGTTCGTAGCGATTCGTGGCAATGAATGTGTAATGCTAATGACTAATCTGAGAAAAATAATCGCTTGAGAACTGCGAAGAGGAGCTGGGTAGAGGAGAAAAGCTGGACAGAGGGCCAATTTTTAACTTTCGAGCGCTCGAAAATTAAATAAAAGTAAATACGATTATAGTTTCAAAATTGCAGGCACTTACTTTCTACCGATAGAATTGAATACGAGAGGTCGATACCACTCGCTTTTAACATTTCTATGCCTATTTAAAAATAAACATTTCATCAATTTTGTCAATTTTCGAGTGAAAGAGTCGAGCGCTCGAAAGTCAAAAATCGGTCCCGTGATACGAAACAATTTTTAGTCAGGCGTTCAATAAATTGGTCAAGTTATAGTGATTAGTGCGTGTTCATACGTTTATTTCAAGTGCGAGTAAAATTATTATGGACTCGTACAAATCAACATGTGAAAGTGTCCTTAGGAAGAGTAGGCGCGACTCTTTGAAATGTAAATAGTATACTGATTTCATCTCCAGAGCTTGTATTGTACTTAGGTATCATTGTAGCAACGAATCACTAAGGCCTCCTCCGGGCAACGAACCTTAGGAGGCTTCAGTGATGTCAATTTAATTTTTGTTTACATTCCGTGTGTGATGTATTCGGTATCTCTCGTACTAAGTGAGTTTACACAGTACGAGTGACTGCACATACAGTCACAAGCAGCATCTACTACAGCAACTACTTAAGCAATATCTACTCGTACAACAAAGCGAGCATAAACATTTGACACGAGTTTATTTCTAGGGCCGTCCTAAATGCTCTATAAATAGACTGTATTTCTAGGGCGTCTTTAGGACGTGCCAGATATTTTTGACCGTTTTGTTATGGCAGATGTTAATGCTGGTGACTGTTGACACTGTCAAATGGGGTAACTTGGATCACGCCAGGTTACTTGAGGCACCAGATTTCACCAGGAAATAGTGTGTGTTTGTATTTCTAGCTTTCTAGCTTGTACGTTGAGCTAGATATAGAGGCTATTCCGACACACAAACACACTAAGTTCCTGGTGAAATCCGGTGTCTCAAGTAACCAAGTTACCCCATTTGACGGTACATTTTGGCTCGTTTCCTTATTATTGAACGAGCGAGCGAAGCGAAAAAAGTTCTCTTCTGAAACTTAGGCCAAATTATTCCTTAGGTGCAGCTGTCCAGCTGTTCTTCTCTACAGGTCGCATTTCTCAACCGATTCTCATGAAATATTGTATGAGCAGGTTCGATGATTAAGTATAGCGAGTTTTTGTAGATTTATAAAAAAAAATACTTTTTTTGAAAAACTTTAACTCTTCTACAGCTCTTAAAACCACTGGTATAATTATAAGAAAGTTTCCTATAAATAACCGGTCCAGTGCAAGTCGGTCTCGCGCACGAGGGTTCCGTACCGTATTCGCATGTCTAGTGTAAAGTGAGCTCCCGTCACGATGTGTTTACCGGCTCCTCGGTATCCGCTGACTTCAATCAAACAGTATTTTATCTATCCAAATATCATAAACCCTCCATGATGCGTTCAAGAACCGCACATTATGGCCACCATAAAAATAGACTGTTTTGTTAGAACACATTTCGTATCTGTGAAAATGTTATTATTCCTAAATAATAACATCGATTTCGATAATATTATTTCATTCAAATTTCGAACATCTCTGAAATCAAAGAAATTTGATTTGACCTCTATTCTAATATCAGTCGAGATGACGTTTAGTTCGAAATAAATTGTCAATTTGCATACAAATTTGACAAATGTCGCGTAAGTAAGATATCGATAATATTAATAACGATAATATATGACAGTTGGATCCGACTCTAGTTTGTCTCTGAATTAAGAAAAAAACTATGACGGTCATAATATGCGGCTCCTGAATGCATCATGGAGGCTTATGATATGTGGATAGATAAAGTAGTGTATGTAACTGTTCATAATTAGGCATTAAGACACTCGTGTGATGTTATTATGAAACTCGCCTTCTGCTGGTTTCATAAACCCACACTCGTGTTTAATGCCCTTCATTATGTACAGTCACATAAACTACTATTAATGCTATGTAGTTACAAATTCACACTTTTCGGAATTATTCCTGGACTTGTTTTTTAATGCTTTTTGCCTTTCAGCCGTTGACCTAATATGTCTATATTAAAAATATAATATAAATATATATTATAAAATTTGGCAAGAAGCAAAGGTCGTGCGTTATAAGGAATAGTTTTGAAACTTGTGAATTTGTAACTTTTGATATATATATCTGATCAAAATATGCGCCAAAATCATAACATTCATCATCATCATCATTGTCAGCCCGTAATCGCCCACTGTTGAGCATAGGCATCTCTTCGAGTACGCCACCCGTCCCTATCCTGGGCTAATCTTATCCAGAAGTGACCCGCGATCTTCCTAATATTGTCCACCCATCGAGCTGGTGGACGGCCGACGCTCCTTTTACCTAGAAGTGGCCACCAATCTGACACCTTTTTGGTCCGGTCCACCTACCATCATTCTGCCTGGCAAGGTGTCCTGCCCAGCTCCACTTGAGTTTGGTAATGGTATCTCCAACGTCGCGCACCTTAGTGCGACGCCGGATCTCAAAATCATAACATTGCGTTAACTTATTCACAGCTCCAAGGGGACTACAGAGTATTTGATTTTGATTATAATTTATAACTTTACGCTACGCGGTCTCGAGAAAAATGATCTTTTCAGTCAAACGAAACACGCAGTCATTTAATAAGGGCTCCTTTTTAGGGTTCCGTAGCCAAATGTCTGTCTGTCCGTCCGTATGTCACAGCCACTTCTTTCCGAAACTATAAGAGATATACTGTTGAAACTTGGTAAGTAGATGTATTCTGTAAACCGCATTAAGATTTTCACACAAAAATAGAAAAAAAACAATAATATTTTGGGGTTCCCCATACTTAGAACTGAAACTTAAAAAAAAAATTTCATCAAACCCATACGTGTGGGGTATTTATGGATACATCTTTAAAAATGACATTGAGGTTTCTTACATCATTTTTTTCTAAACTGAACAGTTTGCGCGAGAGACACTTCCAAAGTGGTAAAATGTGTGTGTCCCCCTGTAACTTCTAAAATAAGAGAATGATAAAACTAAAAAAAATATATGATGTACATTACCATGCAAACTTCCACCGAAAATTAGTTTGAACAAGATCTAGTAAGTAGTTTTTTTTAATACGTCATAAATCGTAAACTGCAATTTATTTAACGGAACCCTTCATGTGCGAGTCCGACTCGCACTTGGCCGCTTTTTTACTTTTGAGGCGCAGAACGATAAAAATACCTACAATAGAGACAGCTTTTCTGACCTCCATTTTCATCCAATTCCCCATCTTTATATGAGTGCTTCTCACTCACATACCCTCGGCTTATGGAACACTTTACATACAAACTTTGAAAACATTCTTATAATTATTATAGAATCGATTCTTACTTGAATCCTATTTTTGGGCTAGATTCCTAATTCGGAATAGCTCGGAGCACTATTGAGCCCGATCAATAGATGCATCGGGGTCATTGACCTCGCGGGCTCCAACCGACTTTAATTCAAAGTTAACCGCGTGTTCCACTAACCTATAAACAAATGTATGCATACTGCATTGCAGAAGTGTGTTTCACCTTAAATAGCCGGTTGGTAAATTTTAGCTGTTGGTTGTATCACTTTTTGTTTGTTGTTAGTTTGTTGGTTGTAAATTTAGCCTAGTGAGTGGGTAGTTACGCTGCCTACGAATTATGTCCTGGGTTCGAATCCCGTTATGAACAAAAAAATATGTGATGAGCTTGAACATTTGTTCCTGAGTCCTGAGCGGTAATCATGTAACGTTCCGAGCGCGCGTCGGTACAATTTAACTGTCAATTTTCCATATAAAAAGTGACATGATCGACCTACTGGATCATCATCAGCATCATTTCAGCCGAAAGACGTCTACTGCTGGACATAGGCCTCCCCCAAAGAGTGCCACAATGACTGGTCCTGCGCCACCCGCATCCAGCGGACTCCCGCGACCTTTACCAGGTCATCAGTCCACCTTGTCTACCCACGCTGCTCCTTCCAGTACGTGGTCGCCACTCGAGAACCTTTCTGCCACAACGGCCATCGGTTCTACCTGCAATGTGCCCTGCCCACTGCCACTTAAGTTTAGCGATTTGGAGTTCGGAGGGCTATCTGCTTCCTTGGCTTAGCCTTGGCTTGGGCTTCGGTTACCTTGGTTCTGCTGCGGATAGTCTGATTCTCTATAGTCTGGAATCTTGGATGTTTTCTATGTATTTAAATCTATGAAATATATCATCGACTAATAACGACAAAACACAGTACGATTTGTTTAAGATTGTCTCCTAATGATTAGGTGACAATCTTAAACAAATCGCACTTAGTCCCATTTGGGGCTCAATTAACGCGTGTGTTTTGCGTAAGTAGGTACTAGTCGATGATATATTTCATAGATATAATAAATATATCGGCAAAATTTCTAACCAAAGAGCCAAAAACCAGTAAAACATAAAATATTTTAAGAACCGTAAAGAGCCATTTACGCCATGTTCGATCTAACATTTCCTTGAACCTAGTTTCATGAGGGGTCCTCAAAGAGCCGCAAATTGCCGTCCAAAGAGCCAACCGCTCTTAATACTCATCATAATCATCATCATATCAGCCAAAAGACGTCTACATAGGCCTCCCCCAAAGAGAGCCAAAGTGACCGGTCCTGCGCCGAGGATGTAATTATCAAAGCTCACGCGTACGCATATTCGAGCGTCTATTATCAAAACCTCTGACAGTGTAATCCCAAAACCGTGTCATAGAGTAATCCGGTAACCTGACGCGTGTTGCATGCCTAGAGCACGGCATACTAATAATAACCTGTACCCTAGTCAGTGGAAAATAGCACAGGTGGTGATGATACTAAAACCAGGTAAACCACCTCAGGAAGTTACATCATATAGACCTATAAGCCTTCTACCAGTAATTGGAAAAATGCTAGAAAAGATCATACTTAATAGAATGCGCGAACACCTCGCAGACATCATACCAACACATCAATTTGGATTCAGAGAAGGTCACGGAACCATCGAACAAGTGCACCGGCTGGTAGACATCATATCTAGAGCATTTGAATGCAAAAAATACTGCTCAGCTATATTCTAGACATTAGTCAAGCATTCGATAAAGTATGGCATGAAGGACTTCTTTATAAAATTAAACAAAAATTGCCACAGTCATTCTTTCTCATCTTAAAATCGTATCTTGAGAATAGATGTTACGAAGTAAAACATAATACTGAAACATCAAAAATGCACTGTATCAAATCAGGCGTGTCTCAGGGTAGCATCCTGGGCCCAGTGCTCTACCTCATCTACACCGCCGACTTACCAACCGGTAATAACACCATGATAGCAACATACGCAGACGACACGGCATTGCTCTCCGTTCACGAAGATCCCAGCATAGCCTCTCAAAACCTTCAAACGCACTTGCTGATAATCGAAAAATGGTTTGACAAATGGCGCATTAAAGCAAACAAGGATAAGTCAGTTCATGCCAGCAAATAGTTGAAATTGATTTATTTGATGACGGTAATAAAACATTAAAAAAAGTTCGTTCATCTACATTAAACACGAAATGCTCTATTCCACAAGGAGGCGTACTGGGATGCATTTTGTTTATCTTATACATTAACAACCTACCGAAACTATTAAATACTATTAATATCAAATCCTTCCTATATGCAGACGATATTTCAATTATATTTCCTAGCATAAACACAGATGAAGTTACAAAAAACCTGAATATTATATTTGATACAATTTTACCTTGGCTTGAAGATCACAATCTGAACCTAAATTTGCAAAAAACTAACATAATACAGTTTAGACCCCACCAGAGAACAGCGTTAAATATTAACTATTCCTACCAAAATAACAAATTAGAAACTGCCAAAACCTGTCCACTGCTTGGTTTAAACATCGACGAACATATAAGCTGGAAAGTCCACATTGATAAAATATCGATAAAATTATCTAGATTTGCTTATGCCCTGAGACAAATATTGATAAACACCAACTTGAAAACTGTTATATGTGCCTACCATGCTTTTGCCCAATTATGGTTGCAATATGGAATAATGTTGTGGGGCAGTAGTGCAAATGCCAAAGATCTATTTTTATTGCAGAAAAGATGCGTAAGAGTTCTCAGCAACATAAGAAATGAAGAGAGTTGCAGACCACACTTCTGTAGATTAAAAATTCTTACCCTCACATCTCTGTACATATTGGAAACGTGCAAATTTGTCCATAAGTATCCTAGTCTGTATCCCAAACCGGAAAACTTCAACTCTCATGCACACAACTTACGCCATCGCAATAAAATAATTCAAGCAGTTCCCGCCAAACTAACAATGTTCAGTAAAGGCCCTTACGCAATGTCTATTAGAATCTACAATAAAATCCCGCAGCTTATAAGAAACGAAGTTTCATATAACACTTTTGTTAATAAACTTAAAACTTACCTCCTAACTGAATGCCCATACTCGCTGCAGGAGTTCATGGGCCAATAATTTTTTACAATTTAATAGATGGTGCAAATGCAATCAAGTAGGTATGTTGTTATCTAATGTGCAGATTTTATATAAATATAACAATATGTTGATTTTTTTTAAATGTATGTATGTTTAGGTTAGTTTAGTATTTAAACATGTTGCTACACCCTAGTAGGGTCCATGTCTGTACTGATTAATTTTAAGAACATCCTGTAAATACCATGGTTGCAGCAAATAAATGAATAAATAAAATGAATAAATAAATGTTACATTCACGCTCCGGAGAAAAACCTGCCCCGCTATTAAGTTATATGAAGAAGAAGTCCCGCAAAGTGAGGACGCCAGGTACTTGGGCATGCACCTCGATCGCCGTCTCACATGGAGAAAGCACATATGAACAAAAAGAAAACAACTAGATTGCAAGCTCCGCAACATGTATTGGCTGACCGGCCGGAAATCACAGCTCTCAGATACCAGTAAAATGGCCATCTATAAAACTATACTGAAGCCTATATGGACGTACGGCATCCAGCTGTGGGGAACAGCGAGCCATAGTAATATCAAAATATTGGAGCGTTTTCAAAGCAAGGCAATGAGGACTATGCTCAAGATACCACCTTACATAAGTAACAAATATATCAACTTAGACCTCAATCTACAAACAGTAAAGAAGAAATATAGAAGAATAATAGACTGAATAATCACAGAAATGAATTAGCTGCGCAGCTGCAAGGAATTGGAAGCTTGCAATTCTCCCGACTAAAGAGGAATAGTGTAGTGGACCTGGCGAGGAGATTCGCAGACAAGGAATGAGGATCATTGGATGGCTTCCCCATTAAATAAATTATAACTGGTGAAGGACATCAGACAGAAAAATGGATTATTGTTTTGTATGAAACAGATTGCCAAGCTTTGCAGAATACAAAAAGAAAAAAAAAATGTACACAGAAACTAAAAATGTTTATTTAATTTTTTTTCTCCATACACGTGTCTTAACCTTTTTAACAGTTATTCCAAATTTCAAATTGATAGCTCAAGTAGTTCCTGAGATATTTAACGTTGTGACAGACGGAGAGAGTTGCACCATAAGGGTTCCTTTTTACCTTTTTGGTACGGAACCCTAAAAATAAGCTGCTTTAAATTCGCTACTGCTTCTAAATTTTAAGTGATATTCCAACAGTTCTGTCGGGAAAAGATATATAATAATATATTAGTTAATTTAAAACTTCGTTCTTCTCTTTTTTGATATCGTCATAATAAACACCGTATATTTTTTAATATTACCTCAAATTGTAACCAGAGGTAGGTGTTAGGGCTATGAACCGATATGGCAAGATTTTTTTTCTTAACTACCAATTTTTTTTTCCTTATAAAATAATTCAGCACGCAATTTATCACTACATTGTCTTACAGATGTGACGTCACAACTGTCACAAGTAACCCGCTTCTTCCATGTGTCAAATGAGTGTAATTAATCCTTCCAGCCGTTTTCACAACTGCGATTCGCAACCAGGTGTGAATAAAGAATGTTTATTTTTTGTTCACAACCAGTTGAGAACCAAGAGAACTTTTTCTTTTATCGGAACTTGGTTGCGAACAACGCATCCTTCAGACCGTTTTCACAACTGCAGTTCGCAACCTGGTGCGGCAAAGGAATTACTCTTCTTTGTTCGCAATCTTCGTTATCTATTTGCTGACATTCTGTTTATTCGAAGTGCATACATACTTTTCAAGAGGATATTGGCCACTACAATAATATCCATAGATAATTGTATTGATAATGATATAACGTTCACTCATTGCACTCCAGCCGCAGAATTCGTTATTTTGAGGGCATGCGAGAATATAACCGGATGTATCTTTCACGGTTGCCCCAACACATCCTTGATGTCAATTCCAGACATAGTTCGAGTGAAGTTACTATGTGACATGCATTTTTACATCCCACAGCGGACACGCATATGCGTTGAACATTTAGCTGCAGGTACTTGGGATGGAATATTAGAAGCACCAAATAATCGCCAGGACTTCAACCAAGCATACGTTCAAGACATTGTTCGCATTATCTAAAGTGTCTTCTGTACTCTTTTTACATGAATAGATAAAGATTATTTTACCTTATATACTTTTTTTTTAAATTCTATAATATGTGATTAATAAAGATTATATGATAGTTTCTTTCTTCTGTCGCAATTGGTTACGAATAAATCGTTGCGAATTAAGAGACGCTTTTCTACCATTACAACTTCATAAGTTTAAAAAGTTCTTATTCGCAACCAAGTTCCGATAAAAGAAAAAGTTCTCTTGGTTCTCAACTGGTTGTGAACAAAAAATAAACATTCTTTATTCACACCTGGTTGCGAATCGCAGTTGTGAAAACGGCCGGAAGGTAATCAGTACATTGCTGCTCGATACATTTACTAAAAATATCAACGCTTTGGTAGTTAAGGCGCTCTTATTAGACGATAATTAGGTATTTGCGGAGGTGAGGCAGACGGAGCGGGAGACGCGCGTCCCGCGCACCCCGCTAACGGCCTTATTCTGTTGGCATCCGTATTCGGCTCGTTTTTGCGGATCATACGATCAAATGTTTGTCTTCTTGAATAATTGTTTTATTTTTTAAATCTTGGTTGATTTGTGTAAGATTGTCCCCAAATATTTATTGTTTATTTATTTATTTAAATCTATTTTTTTTAAGAAAATAAGGAATAATAGGTAGTTACAGTTCTTAAGTACATCGTAGTATGATGACATCAATTATGGACACTTATTTTCCAAAGATATGTTAGTACAGATTTCTTCATCATCAATCCACCTATCGTTTTCCCAGTTCCTATGTGGGTGCTTCCGTTTTCCAAATACGTAGAACTGATAAAATAATAGTACATCTTCACTTCCTAAGGGTGAACGTCACCAATTATGGATTGTACTAATATATTACAGGTTTTTTAAACAGAAATAAAATCGATTACTTCTATAGGTAAAGTTATAGCGCCGGTTAACACCCGCTTAAGAAACCATCAAAAATAATAAACAAATAGCTATGTTCATCTATTTAGCTCCTGGCAAATTATATTATTACCATGTATGTCTTTCCCGCTCACGGGACAATGATGTCCCGGACCTTTGGGAGGCATGCGTGGGGCTAGGTACCTACAAAGTACCAACGGAGCCAACACGTAGAGGCCCTTTTGACAATTTAATGAAATGCAAGGAGTATTATTACCATAATTATTACCTTTGTTACATAAGTATGACTGACTGATCAAAATCTGGATAATTAGACCACTGTTAGTCAGAAGAGCATTTTATTATACAGGGTGGTTATTTTAAGACCAGCAAGTTCTTCAGTACATGACTATGTCTATTATAAAATGTAGTTTGACCAAACATCATATAAAAAAAAACAAATTCAATTTGTCTCTTAAATACCTAAAAGTGTTATGTCACTGCGCTCGCGCGGCGCGTGCTGCCTACCATGCTACCTCGACCAGCGGCCACACCGCGATGGACCTTGATACTCTCAACAAGCCAACAAGATTAGGCTTATACTTGGCTCTATACTCCAGGCAAAATACGGTTTCGAAAATCATTAATTTATAATAGTGTTTTTTTGTATATTTCATTTTTAATCGTTATTCTAAGATGCTTTACACAAGAATCCAACAAATTTTCCAACCGGAAGTAATTATATAAATATAAATTAAGCTTTAATTGTCTTTTTTTGTTTGATTTATATTGAATTTTTTAAAGCAAATGTAAATTTAGGTAAAAGCCTCCTCGATCTCATGCCATTTTTTTCGGTCTTTAGCCAACTGCATCCAGCTAGGTCCGGCGACCTCAGTTATGTCATTGGTCCAACGTCTTCGTCGTCTACCTTTCCTTCTTTTGCCTTTCGGCCTTGACCAGTTTGTTGCTTCCAGTGCCCTTCTTTTCTCCTAATATCTGGCGATATATGGCTTTTACCCGAATGGGGTCCATATAAGAAAGAAAAAATGGCATAAATCTTTTAGATTTAGTAAATATGAACTAACACAAACAATATGGAATAAATAAAGCTTAAATAAATATATATATATAAACTAGCTGTTGCCCGCGACTTCGTCCACGTATAACATGTTATCGTCTAAATGTTTGTTTAAGAAATTTAAATTTTTGTTAAATAAAAAAAAACATTGAAATTAGTTTTGTATATAATCTATCGCAACACGTCTTTGTTACTATAGGTGTAAGGATGTGTTACGATATATTTGGCTACTTTGGCTGCTACTAACTATATGACGCTGACAGTACCTAGTCTTTAAGTAAACAGTCTAAAACCGAAGTTACAAATCCCTTACTTTAAAAATGTCTTGCTCTCCATACAAACTAGAAGAACTGTATATCCTAGAAGTAGGTATTTTTGTCAAGACCAATCCAAGCATGTTCAGTAACGTTTCAGAAGGCCGCAGATTTCCGACACGTAAACAATACAAACAAAAATTGAAAATTTTGCAGGGTAGCAACAACACAGCGCTAATCAGAGGCGGAATCTTGGGAATGGCACCAAACATTTTCAATAAAATTCCAGACCGAATTAAACACTGGATATTAATAAATTTAAAAGACAATTGACTTCAGATTCAGATTCAGATTTGTTTATTATCATAATTTTACAATTGAAATCATAGTACAATGAATATACAGATAAAAATGTGTTAAAATTATAACTTGTCAGTTACAATAAAATACAATAGATGTGTACAGTTGTGTACAGAATTGTTATTATTTGTAAATAGTTTAATAATACTCATACTCATAGCATAATGCTATTACATAAAATAGAGAAAGAAAACATAATACAAATATTAACGTCAAGCTTTTAAGATCTTGTTATTTAGTCATTTGAAAGAAATTCTTGTAAACTATACAGTGTTTTTTCAAGCAATAGTTGTTTTACATGGAAGCGAAAAGAGTTGTCGTTCGTTATGGTTTTAAGGTTTGAAGGTAGCCGGTTAAAAAGTATTTGTCCTATTAACTTCGGAAGTTTTGTGCCTATTCTAAGTCTGGGCGAGGTTGTTTTGAAGTGGATACTTCTTTGCTCGCGTTCTTGTATAGGGGTACAGTTCAAAATGTATCACGTAACTTCCGGATTAACTTTTTGTAGAGAAGCCTAATCTGATTTCAAATAATTGTTTGTTACATGTTTTAATCCTTCTTTATTTGCTATTAGTTGTTAATCACAAAATGTTATTTAGTTTATGTGACGGGCATGAAAACTATGCTGAAATGACCGCCATTTTCAATGCCTCGCGAGTCAAACGAGCTACGTCAGTCAATGTTGCTATATATACCGATTTATCTGTGCTTATACAGATTTTAGTGAATGAATGCAGATATATATATTTTACGGGGACAACCAACAAATAAGTATCCACTTAAACTTAATTAACGGTTGTATCTCAGACACAACCCGCTTCTTTTTAAGTTATTCGCATTTCTCATTGATCTCGAACTATTTTCACCTCTCCTTTGAAATTCATTTGGATAACGTTTAACATACATCAAAACTTCCAATATATAAGTTGAAACTGATGTTAAGATACTAAGTTTTCTTAAATGTTCGCGACACGTGTATCTGTCCTTTGCATAGGGAAGTACTCTAATTGCACGTTTCTGGATCTTTAGGATGCGCTCATAATCCGTACTGTTGCCCCAAATCATTATCCCGTATGAAAGTTGAGAGTATATGTACGCATAATACAGCTCTTTTAAGCAACTTTCTGACACAAGTGGTCTTAACTGTCTTAGAGCATAGATCCCTTTTGCTAACTTACTGTATAATGTATCTATGTGATCTTTCCATGACATTATTGGATCAATCATTTCAATCAATATATCAATATTTGATTGAAAAGTGTTATTATACCATTAAAGATTACTTAAACGACCCTACGACATAACATGATTCCATTCCAGACATTCCTTAGTTATAATATTCTTTAGTTATAGTATTTTTTGAGAGTTTTTGACATGTATTTGAAGTATTTAACACCAATCACTGTATTGACATTTTTTTTTAATTTTTATAAATATATTAGCTGGCTGAAATATTTTGTAAACCTACATTGTGGGTAATGCACAGAAGTCTTATATTTTGTATACCAACAATACTTGTAAAAGTTGTAACCTATGTTTAACAAAATAAATGTAATTGAATTGAAAGTACTTAATTTGTATTCTAATAAGTAATCTTTATGCAAAAATTTAAGTCTCTAGCTCTAAAAATAAAGTTTCCCCCATACAAATTTTGCACCCCTATTTACCCCCTTTAGGGGTGGAATTTCCAAAAATCCTTCTTAGCGTTGCCTACGTTGTAAAAGGTAGTTCTGGTGTAAATTTCAACTCTCTAGTCTTAGTAGTTTCGGCTGTGCGTTGATGAGTGAGTGAGTGAGTGAGTCATATCAATAACTCCATACCGACAAAAGGTATGTTCACTTAGATAACGTCACATTTATTTGCTTTAGTGGGCTTATTTTTAAAGGGGTGTGGCGGGGGAGGCTTTCTTGGTAGTTATTTGGAGAAACAGCGGTGGCAGAGTGAGTTCGAGATGTGAAACGGCATACTTTAGTGTTTTGTGATGGGTATCATGTGCACAAACAGCTGGCAAAGTTTTGCAGCTGTATAGGGGAACACCCTGTAGTACTTTGAACCCGACTGCCTCAGAAGGAAGTTTATATTTTTCGAGCGTATGTATCATCATATCAGCCGAAAGACGTCCACTGCTGGACATAGGCCTCCCCCAAAGAGTGCCACAATAGCCGGTCCTGCGCCACCCGCATCCAGCGGACTCCCGCGACCTTTACCAGGTCATTTGTCCACCTTGTGGGGGGCCTAACCACGCCGCGCCTTCCGGTACGTGGTTGCCACTCGAGAACCTTTCCGCCCCAACGGCCATCGGTTCTACGTGCAATGTACCCCGCCCACTGATACTTAAGTTTAGCGATTCGGAGGGCTGTATCGGTTACCGTGATTCTGCTGCGGATAGCCTCATTTCTGATGCGATCGCGCAGAGAAACTCCCAGCATAGCCATCTCCATCGCCCTTTGAGTGACTTTGAGCCTTCTTATGAGGAGTAAGCGACCACGTTTCCGTTCCATATGTCATCACTGGCAACACACACTGGTCAAAGACTCTCGTCTTGAGACACTGCGGAATATTGGACGAAAAGATGTGCCGTAGCGTATGTATGCATGTATGTATATGACGAAGATGAGGAAGGGCCGTGGCCTGCTGCTGGTGGAGTGGCAAGGTCTTTTTCCGCACTCGTTTTTAATAGTATCTACTAAACAGCAAGTAAATATACTTCAGTTCACCAACTCGTTTAGGACTTTAGTCTAGGTAGTCGCTATCCGGCGCAATAGCCCTAAATGCTTTTGATATATTTCTGTATGAATAAATAAATCTATTATTCGTACAGTCCATAATTGGTACCATTACCCCCCCAACCATGTGCTCGTGTCCGAATCCGATTTACACCCGACTACTTACTACCTAACAGTTCTAAATACGTATTCAGGATAACTGAAGATTTTTATTGACATCTTGTCAATATGCTCCAGCTACCTATTAATACGTTTTAGGTGCGGATGTAGAAACGCTTTAATGTAGTAAATATCGCATACCTTATATTTGTTATTCTATCATTTCGAATGTGTTCTCCAGCATGTATTAGCGTTTCCTATTCCTTTATATATTTTTATTTACCTTGATAACTCGAAATAATTGCTGCAAAAAGGCGTATTTGCGTGCCAGGTAAACATTCACAGGTCCGTCGTCGGCAGTGGCCACGGGCGTACTAAATTGTACTCGCCACCGCGCATGCATGACGCGGACACCCGGTTTTTCAGACAAATGACCAAATGTATTGAATTATCAAACATATTGAAATTCTAAGAAGCCGGTAGATAGATCTACCAAAAAGCTACCTATCACAACAAATTTCATTGTAATATTCCAAATAACTTTTGAGATATTTCGAGTTTGGTGGTAAAAAAGCACTGTTTTGAAAGGCAAAATCTATCGAGGTTTTTGTAAGCAATCGTGATTTTACGAAGTACGAACATAGCCAATGAACTGAAGATATACATATCAAAAATTTGGATCTCTAGCAATAGTACAAGTATACTAATAATCGGTTTGGAAAAGGCACTTTTTCGATGCGCAGCTGCATACAGCGCCTTAAGACTAACTTACAATTTTCTTACAATATCGGTTCATAGTACTAAAAGCTATGTATGGTTACAATTTGAGGTAATATTAAACACACTGGGCTGTATTTTGACAAAACACTTACAATTTTCTTACCGATTTTCGTAAGTTTCCGTGTTCGGGCGAAGGGCACAGCAATATGCTGTAAATGTATGTGCTGTGTACAGTGTGTACATATACAGGGTGTGGCCTGTAATAGGAGCAAATATTGAAAAGGAGGCTTTCTCAGAGCATTTGCAGTAACCCCTTGTGTCCCATTCATTTGATTTTTTTTTGGATTCGGAGAAATTTTGATCTAAAGTTATGACCTCCAAGTAACGTATCATGGCACCACTACATAATAGCACAACAGTCAATGCAGATTTAGAGGTAACATCATGTAATAAGTTGGAATAGTTTTTGCATTTTTGTTTTTAAAATATATTTTTGTAATTTTTTAATTTTTATATAATTTTTTTTAGTTTTTTTTTAAATAAAAAGTTACTGGTAGCATTCCAGAAGAGTAAAACAATACAAGTAAACATATTTTGAAGAATAAAATTTTTTTTTTTTTCAAATAAAACCACGTGGAAATAATTATTCACAAGCTTAATAATCTACGGTTTAATTTTTTGCTCCTAATACAGACCACACCCTGTATATATCGAGTTAGCATTAGTGAGCGAGTGAGATACTTTTCAGGGTTACAGTCAATTTAAAGAGGCTTTTTGAGAACGTATATATTTTGGTTAATTATAATAGGTGACCAGACCAGTCCGATTAAATGTCTGTTTAATTCTAAACTTTTGCAGTCGTTTATTCACAGTCAACCTTTGTGCGAGTATTATAACAAATTAAATACGTATCTAAATGATATTAGAAACTACCTACCTACTAAAATCTTTAATTGTGGTCTGTCATATTTATACTAATATTCGGTAGCTAGATGAAATATCTTGTCGTAATGTCTTCGATCTACTTAAATGGTTTTTTCGATCTACTTAATTGAAAATTGTTAAGTATTTTCTTTTATATTACACCCAACTTAAGTTGGCTGCAACATTTTTCTGTTCAATAAGATTTGAAGAGGATAAGTAGGATTTGGGTAAGTAGTTTCGAATGGAGACATGAGAAGAGAACATCGCATTTCTCATCTCTCCAAATCATTTCATATTTGTTTACCTGCTGTAAAAGAAGTAAGTAAAGGGTTATTATATATTTCAATGATAAGGCATGGATATTTTGTTATTCTTTTATTTTGTTAAATACGAAAACCTAACTTATAACTACGATAAAAATGACTTATAATTAGGTAATGCAATATTTTGACTAGCTATTTATCCCTATGTCAATAACAATTGTTAAATGTAGGTACTGAGTATATAGACAAAGTCTACTTAAGTAAGTACATTTAGATCCAATTCGTCAAGTAGGGAATTTATAATTCTATTATGTGCCGATATTTAGTATTTGTACATAAGTAGGTGGTTACACGACACGAGTGCAGTACTTTGTAATGGCTTTAGTAAGGTACATAATACACCAGTATGATTATAGTCTACAGGTTTCTCAGTAATTCAAAAACATGAAAGGCACTATGCTTGAATAATATGAAACTTACAAATATTTAGGTAGGTACATCATGTTAATTTGACAATTCGATTTAAAGTATATAATATTGAAAAGTTGGTGATTAAAATGTAATTCCTTGCTGTGATTTTAAACAAGATTAGTGTGAAATGATTAGCCTAAACTTTAGTTCACATTGGTGTTCTACTGTGCAAATCTGTTGTAATCGTGAATACCAGAGAGTATCAGTTGTAATAATATTTAATTTTATTCAAATTACGGACCCACGAAATTCAAATCGGTATGACACAGTCTTATTTTTCCTTATCTAAGTATACATATGGCGAGACGTGTCACCGCACGAAGTACTAGAACTTATATTCGTAGCACGAGGGACCCGCAGGACAGAGGCCCCAGTTCCCATCGCCGCCTCATTCTTGGTCCTCGGTGCAGACAATAACGTCGATGACCTCCTCCAGCTCTCAGTACTCATCTACTGATATGGTGAGACATGTCTCTCTAGTGGTATTAGACTACCTTCTAAATCTTAACCAGTCTTGATCTCCGTCCGTGCTCATTCCATGTTATGGTACACGCCTAGCACTTCTTAGGATTTATCGGTGGAGCCCCGCTGAAGGGCTGTACACGGCACGTCGTGGTACTCTCTGCGTTGGCAGGCCGGAGAGACCGCGAACGTATGTGTAGGTGACTGGGGGCCGAAGGATTCGCTTCGGTTGAGTTTGCTTCTTGGGTTGGCGCTGACGATCGGTCGGTGAACTCGACTGGGACCGTGATGTTAGGTTTAGGCTTTGGAAGACACGGCGAAGCGAGACTGTTGAGCGATGACGGCGGTTTTGTTCCGAGCCGTCACTGCCGGATTCGCTGACGGAGCAGGACAAGTGGTCGTCACCGGCAGTCCGGTTGGGGTCGCAGCTGACGCTGTCGTTGCTGCTGGAGCTGGCCAGTGAGTCAGCGTCGGCCGACCGCCGCGTCAGCCTCCTGCTGAGGGCGCGCAGCAGCCTGCCACCGCGAGCCACGGGCACGGGTACCGATATCTCTTCCATTGGTGGGCACACCACGATCTTCGGAGTCACTGATTCGCGCCGCGTGTTTTTCGCGCGCTGTTCCACTTTGTTCACCGGCAAGTCGCCGACGAACTTCTCACTCTTCACAATATTAACCTCTAGTATTTTCATAAGTTCGACAGTTCACTACTTTCGACGATGAACAAATTTTAAGATTTCGATGAGCTAAGATGAATGTTGTTATGATACGAAACTTTCCCGATGTGGGCGAGTTTTGTAGAGCATAGGTCGCTTCACGAGAAGTGTTTACGAACTGATTTGCGAGAGGCGAGAGAGCGCCTTATAAGCCTTTCTCCGGTCATGCGCAGTGGCGAGCTCGAGAAGGCCTGCAGCTGCACACGTCCGCCACTAGCCTTCTATGCCGCTAGTCAAGGCTCGAAGGACACTGTTTATATTTATAATACTTTGCTCTTGTGGCATGATTAGATTAATACAAGTTTTACATAATGATATTGTTCTGTGCGTCCATTCTACGAAAAATAATTTAATTTATAAGCGGAATTAAGAGCTTGGTTATAACTTTCACTCGTTTTCAATTCGATTTAGCGGCACGATTATAAATGAATCTAAGACCAGTAAGTTAAATAAGCAGGCAGGTACAGTTTTCCAGAGTCACTATAGAATATAGAGAGGGTTTACTATACAACTTGTTATGCTAGTTTATAAATATATTTTAATTACAATTATATTCAATTGGTGTCTAGAAACATAAAAGCAACAGACCGCTGGAACAAACACTAGATATCATTGCTTATTTTATTTTTCAAAAAGAAAGGGGCCTTAGGCGGGAAGTAAGTAAGCAAGGTAATTTTTAAAAACACAAATGTGGATCTACGAATATATAGCAAGGTTGGCGGTCGCTTTTAAATGTTTTAAGTAAATAACTCGACGTGTAACATGTCCTTCGCTCAAAATTAGCAAACCATTCTTCATCCACTTGCTTTCGAGCGTTTGGGCTGAATTTGGTACAGTTATTTGGTAAGTTCGGTGATGTTTTTTTAAACAAAAATGTTCGTCTGTTGAAATGCACAGACACAATTTTGTTGGCATATTCGTAAGGTAAGATAAGGTACTTCTTGTACTTATTTCAGGGAATATATAAAATAACAAGTGATTGATGTAAGTTCTGGGTTGGTAGTAAAACAAAAATGTCTCAGATAGTGGGTACCGAATTGCAGCCTCCATTGCATAATAGTACAATACATCATCAAGTCTGACGTCAGACAATTTTGCCTTAAAATTGTAAAGCTGGGTACCTTTTTTTGATGTTGATGATGAATGAAGCCTAGTGGTTCAGGCATGCGGCTGTCAAGTGGCGGTCGTGGGTTCGAATCCCGGCTCGTACCAATGAGTTTTTCGGAACTTATGTACGGAACATTTACCGTTAGCTTTTCGGTGAAGGAAAACATCGTGACGAAACCGGTCTTATCCCAATAAGGTCTAGTTTTCCCTCTGGGTTGGAAGGTCAGATGGCAGTCGCTTTCGTAAAACTAGTGCCTATGCCAAATCTTGGGATTAGGTGTCAAAGCGGACCCCGGGCTCCTTTAGGGCACATCAACCGGGAATAACGCTAGGATGATGATGCTGATAAAAAAATCCCTCATATATAGAAAAAAGTTATCTTTTAAATACCTACATAAGTTGGCATTCATGCAAGTACATAAGTATATCCTGAAGCACACAGTAGACAGTTCATGACGTCGCACATTCCTTCTTAATAAGGGGCACGTTTTCAGCGCCGGGTAGCTAAAGGCGTAATTACTAACAGTTTGATTGGAAATATTGCACGTGATATCGTTGAACAGTCACGCGCGGTGCAACAACACGCGCCACGGGACCTTACTTTTTCAATTGCCGTAGAAGAGAAACGTTATTTTACAGGTTCTGCGACATTAGGGGATATACCTATGAGGGATTGAGACTGTGGAGTTATTCCAGCCTGATCCTTTAAAGGATCTTTTTTTATCGATCAGATTTAATTTTTAAGGATTTTCTGACGTTGAAATAGGTTACTTTAGCTTATTTTTCATTTCGAATAATTTTCGTTTCTCAAACAATGGACATGGACCGGTAACTTTTCAGGATATAAAAAAAACATCGCGTAGAGGAAGGTTAGGTTACGTTTGTTTTATAAAAATCGTATATAAGTTTGTATGTAACGGGTAACCTCCGGAATCGGAACTGCTCATCCGATTTCAAAAATTCTTTCACTTGTGTGTAGAATGGACTTTCTGGATGGTTATAAGCTATATTTTATCCCGCGGATTTGCCTGCGTTCTTTGTAATACGCGGGTAAACCGCGCGGGCAGCTAGTATGTTATAAAGAGGTTAATCTCCACTTATAATAAATCTCTAAATTAAAAAAAGAATCAGCCAGTTTGAAACTAAGCTTTGCGCGGTTCGAATGTTCTCAGCATCCCATGAACGGAAAAATATGAAACATTTTATATAGGTACATTATTATTCTAGCTGCAACTTAGGATAGTTTTTATCCGACTGATGCGACAGTTAATTAATTTTGCGAAATATACGACTTCATTTAATTTTTCATTTATTTTTATTGAAATCAAACGCTGCTCCAACTGTCAGCTATAAGAACCGTCAAATTTTCGTCAAAATGGCGGAATTGCTTTGCCTTTCACTTATTAATAATTTAAATCCCGTCTACGATAGACCTTTACGAGACAAATGCTAAAATATAAACCATAAAAAAATATTCGATTCTGATATGAGAACTTATATGCGCAAGTGTCTTTTTATGTCATAATTTCAATAAATGAAATCAACAAATTTGAACAATATAATTAACACGAATTTGTTTTTTTTGAATGACAATGGCACGCGCTCGGCGCATTCAGCCAAAGTACCTGCGGCGCTACCACGAAAACCGATACTCAATGTTCATATATTTGCATCCCTGTTACTCGAGTATGGTTAGTGCGATAGAGATAGAGATACCCGAATATTTTCGAATTCCGAAGTTCGTGGTTATAGCTCAGGAATCGAAAATATGGTAAATAATCATAATGTATTTTCTCGAAAAAGAATTTAAAATAAATATAGTCAAATGGAGAAAAAAAACAAAGCAAGAGGTTATATAGGTAATGACTAAGTTATAAGAGTCCAAAGTTTTAGGAGGGGGTATGTTCTGTCCCTTTTCCGCAAAACGCACCTTCATATGAAACGATTGTTTTTTACTATGACGCTCGAGTATATTGACGTCACAGTCCCTCATCGTTTTCTCACTCTAAGAAGCGACATTAAAACGGATGTAGCTTCATAATTTTTTGAGATATTTGAATGGGAGTTTCATTATCTTCTATCTATTTATACATAATAAATGCCTATGTCCTGACTGACTTATTCACTCACTCACTCACTCACTCACTCATCAACGCACAGCCGAAACTACTAATCTTAGAGAGTTGATTTTTGCACAGTATGTTGCTTTTATAACGTGAGCTAGGGATAAAAAGGGATTTTTGAAAATTCTACCCCTAAGGGGGTAAAATAGGGGTGCAAAGTTTGTATGGGAGAACCTTTTTTTTGAGCTATAGACTTAAACTTAGTAGAAAAATTAGTTATTAGAATAGAAATGAAACACTTGCAGCGTTTTGGAAAATTCCACCCCTACGGGGGTAAAATAGGGGTGCAAGGTTTGTATGGGGGAAACAATTTTTTTTAAATAGAGACTTAAAACTTTGTAGAAAGATCAGTCATTAGAATACAAATAAAGAACTTTCAGGGTTTTAGAAAATTCTACCCCTAAAGGGGTAAAATAGAGTGCAAAGTTTGTATGGGAAAAACTACTTTTTTTTAAATAGAGACAAAACTTTGTAGAGAAATTATTCATTAGAATACAAATAAAGTACCTAGATTCAGTGTTTTAAAAAAATCTACCCCTAAGGGGGTAAAATAGGGGTGCAAATTTTGTATGGGGGAAACAATATTTTTTTTAAATAGAGACTTAAAACTTTGTAGAAAGATTAGTCATCAGAATACAAATTAAGTACTTTCAGCGTTTTAGAAAATTCTACCCCTAAAAATAGGGGGCTACAATAGGGGTGCAAAGTTTGTATGAGGGAAACTATTTTTTTTAGCTAGAGTCCTAAAACTTTGTAGAAAGATTATTTAAATACAAAGAAAGTACTTTCAGCGTTTTGGAAAATTTCACCCCTAAGGGGGTAAAATAGGGTGCAAAGTTTGTATGGGAAAAACATATTTTTTTTTAATAGAGACTTAAAATTTTGACGAAAAATTACTTATTAGAACATGAAAAATACTACATTCGGCGTTTTACAAAAATCATTCCCTAAGGGGGTTAAAAAAGGGTGCAAGGTTTGTATGGGGAACACTTTTTCTGAGCTAGACACTTAAAACTTTGTAGAAAGATTACTTATAAAAATACAAAAAAAAAGACTTTCAGCGTTTTGAAAAAATCTATCCCTAAGGGGGATAAAAAGGGGTGCAAAGTTTTTATCAGGGAAAGTTTATGTTTTTGAGTTAGAGACTTGAAACTTTGTAGAAAGATTACTTATTAAAATACAAAAAAAGAACACAAATCGTTTTAGAAAATTCCACCCCTAATAGGGTTAAAAAGGAGAGCAAGCTGGGCAACACTTTTTTTTGAGTTAGACTTAAAACTTTGCAAAAAGATTACTTATTAGAATACTAAAAAAGAACTTTCAGCGTTTTAGAAAACTCCATCCCTAAGGGGATCCTTAAGATCCTTAAGAAGGGTAGCCAGTGTTGTGTGGGAAAAACTTTTTTTTTTACTAGACTTAAAACTATTCAAAATGTTACTTATTAAAATTAATAATAAAGTACTTTCAGAGTTTTAGAAAATTCCACCCCTAAGGGGGTTAAGAAAGCTTTGTATGGGCAACACTTTTTTTGAGCTAGAGACTTAAAAGTTTACGAAAAAAGTTCTTTCAGCGATTAGAAAAATTCAACCTCTAAGGGGGTTTAAAAGGGGGTTCAAATTTTAAATGGCGAGCAATACAATTTTAAAGTGTGAGTAAGAGATTTTTAACTTCGGTCTTATTCTGTACGTTAAAAGACTACAAAACTGATTTCAGAGTTTTTCCAAATTCATCCCCTAAGAGTGTTAAAATTGGTTCAAAATTTGAGTATTTCAAGGCATTTTTAAAGTATGAGATTTTTAACTTTGGGTTTAGACTGTTTGTTCACAAACTAGAAAATGAACATCAACTTTTTTTTTAATTATCCCCTAAAAGAGGGTTCAAATTTTGTATTGAGAGAAATCATTTTCTAAGACGATAAAAAGTTCTACGCGGACGAAGTCGCGGGCAACAGCTAGTGTTAAATATAAGGGCATTTTCAACCATTCGTGTACCCAATTAGCGTAAGCTGTTAAATAAAAATTATGTCAGTGTCAGTTTTATGACGAAAGTTAAGCATACAAATGATGTGAAAATGAACTTGTTTCACATTTAAATAACGTGTATATGCATATAATTTAAAAATTTAAAATAAAAAGTAAATTTTTATACAAATTGAATACTTAATTGTCGTCACAAAACTGACACTGAGTAAATTTTTGTTTAACAACTCACGCTAATTGGGTACACGAATTATTGAAAATGCCCATAAATAAGTTAAATAAATAAATAAATAAGTTTGTAGTTTTATGGGTTGTAGCGTTGTAAGTTTGTATGTAGAAGGTAAGCTCCGGAACTTCACATCCGATTACAAAAAATCTTTCATCTCATCAGCATATAGAATGAACCTTCGGAATGGACATTAGGCTATATTTATTCAGCCACTCCACCTGCGATATTTTGCGTTAAAGGATAGCTAAATATACCTAATTTTCAGAACTAATTCGGTGCTTATAGATATACTAGCTTCTGCCCGCGACTCCGCCCTCGTGGAACTTGTTGATATCGTAGCTCCATACAAACTTTCACCCCCCCCCATTTCACCCTCTTAGGGGATGATTTCCGGGATAAAAGCTATCCTTTATCCTTCCCTGGGACACAAATTATATCTATACCAAGTTTCGTCTAAATCGGTTCAGCAAATCAGCAGTTTAAGCGTGAAGAGGTAACAGGTAAGACACTCTTTCGCATTTATAGTTAATATTAGTGTGATACGTATATATGTATAAGTATATAATAAGTATGTATATGTATATATACATAAAGCGAAAAAAATAATATGAATTTTATTTATTTAATTATTCTTTATTTCACAATACAAAAAGAAAGTACAATTAGCGAACATAACGCCATAATGCATTATCTACCAGTCAACCATTATCTATTGATCTTACCTCGACTATTCACATCATCATAGGCAGGTAACTAGGTACCTATTATTAAGATGTAAAGATATTGTAATGTAGGTAATAGCTTAGAAAAAATATCTAGATTCTTCGCGAGCGTTGAACTGACGCAATCTCAAAGTTTTCTTCGTCACGTGAACTAAGTACTGCCTTCAGAACAATTCGTGGATAAGTATAATAAAAGAAAACGCCTTGTACTTTAAATGGCGCCAATACAACTACCTTTAAAAGGCCATTTAAATTTTAACAGGCGCTTTGAAAGGATCAGCGGACATTGACGTGAAACCCACGGCACAATATTACAATTATTATCCTTAGTGAAACATGAAATATCATTCACTTATGATTGACCCAAAATTATTGCAGTCGCTCGTTTTACATATGGATGAATAGTAAAGAGTCATTGGTCGTTCAAATTAAGCTATTTTCTCGTTATGTTGTGTACTTCACCGGTTTATCTTGAAATCAAATTATTTTACGCGGGCCTCAACCGGTGTCGGAATACTGAAGGCACAATGAGATATCACAATGAATAACCTCACTTTTTTATGGGTTAACTGTGGAGTTAAGCCTTTAGTCTTCACTTCTTACAAACTTAACTATAGGTACAGTCGCCATCACATACATCGGAGCAAACAAGCACGTCACAAACATCGGAACACACCTCTATTTTCAAGGCATTAGGGTGCATGTGCCGATATTTTTGATCACCTATAGTGTACCTATGTATGTGATGGCGACTGTACGCGGGTGTATGCGGGCTGGGTTTCCGCAACTCGACGTCTTAACTGATGATATGATTTCGGCCAATACCTGTTCCTTGCATTCTGGAGGCACCGATGGCTTAAACCGCACGTACGGTAAAATACTGAATAATCTTACGTATGTTTTATAGCAGAGAAAAATCTGTCCCTTATCGCATTCACTGCCAACAATTTGATAGCGCTACTCTAGTAGTTGATAACGTGGGACAAACCCTTTGTTGGGGAAAGGAGCAGAACACCCACCTAGCGGGTGCTGGCACTGAAAGTGTAATGAGATTTGCGTCAGCATTTTACGCATCTTGAGGAAGCCCTAAACGGTGCATCTGCTCAGATGCTGAATCTGCTACCATTGCTACCAAGCTGAATCAACTGTAAGGTTCACAATTACACGACATTGGTAATTTTTGTTTTAGGCCGTGGTCAGAGGGGTAATCACGTAACGTTCCGAACGCGCGTCGGTTCAATTTAACTGTCAATTTTCCATATAAAAGTGACATTTAGACCTACCTGACGCGCGTACAATGCGTTACGTGATCGACCTACATGTATAAATAGGCTGGTAGTTCATTACCGTTTTATTTCCGTTTCCTACAATATTTTTATTATGTTTTTAAATACAATAATATATGTTATTATACCATCGTTTTAAACAATACATTAATTAGCATAAATGAGCAAAACGGATAAAACAAGTCAAGAAAAACCATTCTGACTATTTCCGGTATATTTATATTACAAACTTACCTGGGTCACAAAATAAATAGTAATACATACATACTTAGGTACAGAAGCCCCCCTGTAGGTATAACAAGCGACGTTTGACAGCAAGAAAACTCAGTGTTATACTGTCAATTAGTCTCAACCGCGTTCGGGTGAATTGCACCTCGGAAGTAAAGGGCGATAGCCGAGTCCAGCCTAAGCAACAAGAGAAACCTCTTTTTTTTTGGGGGGAAAATGCATTACGCATACCACCCAGGTGCAGGGGGTGGCCCGAGTGGTTATGTGGGACTCTAATGGTGGCTTTGTAAATTCGCATCCGGTTCATCGAATTCGCGTGGAATCGTGTGTGTGAAAACTGTGAAACAGGTGCGAGCTGACGAACAAAGGTAGTCTCGCTGACTTAAGCCTTAATTCCATTTGTGTTGTCAATGACGTATGGAAATGGATTGGTAGCATATTGGCGTGATCATGCTCGTTTCACAGGAACCAACATGCAAAACCGATTAAGATTTGATTTGGTTACTTATAATTTACGAGTTGCGGTTAACCGCATAAGAATAAAAAAAAGAAAAATAATTCTTTCACAATTCGACATATCGTCGTCGTCGTCTTCGTGTCTCTGTCTTTCAAAAACAGAATGCCAGAGACATGACAGAAGGGACATGACGGGGAGACGCCACATTTTGTAAGTAGAGTACCGGCCTTACTCTATCGACTATTGGCTGATGGTGATTACCCTTAAGGTAGGTAATTAACACTTAATTAAGATTTCAAGATAGAACTCTAATTATGGTGCGATATGAAGACAAAAAAGTTTGTTTACTTTTTGTAATTTATTTACACATATTACAGGTAGGATGAAAAATACATATGATTAATATTATCATATAGGAAAAGACAACATGTAGCCTACATTAGTAGGTATTGTGACTCCTAGTGTAGGTCAATACCTACCAAGAGCTTGAAAATGTTTTTTTGTGTCCTTATGTTATAGACTTATAAATAGATGTTTTATCTCACGAAGGCGGGCTGGTTAGAGTTGTGTCAGGAGGTACATGCATGTGAGATACACGTTCTGAGTTTGATATGAGTCAATACTGAGTGTTACTGAGCTAACACACATAGACAACGTGTACAACCCCACAAAACTATGGACACCCCGAAAACATTAGATAAAACAACTATACTACCTAAGCTATAGTCGAGGAAATATAATTTATACAATAATGTATGCTCCTTCTAAGCTTAGGTTAGGATGAATATTTGGATTTAGCGGTAGTAGACGGCGTTGGTGGGTAGACCAGAGTAAGCCACAGGAGCCACAGGAGCCGAGTAGGTCAGAGGGGAGACGTAAGAACCGTAAGAAGGCACCGCTCCAGGGTACACGTAGTCAAGCCCGGAGGAGTACGCTACCAGCTGGGGCTTGGGGTTGGGCGCGGCGATAGCTACGGCCAGCAGGGCGAATAGGGCGAACTGTAAAAAAACGTAGGTATATTATGTAAGAAAACAAGTTTTAAACTATGCTTAGTCTTCATTTTACAGCCTAATAATTATGAATCTACACTAATGTTATAAAGAGGTAAAGTTTTTGAATTTGTACATCCGAGGGTTGATCACTTAACTTTTGAAACGTACATTATGACGACTCATCTGTCATTTTCCAATACAAAAAGTGACATTTAGATGTACTTGACGTACGTACAATGCGTTACGTGGTCGCCCTGCCAATAACAAAAAAAATAATCTTCAAAAAATTTCTTTAGTATGGGCCTTAGGGATACAGACGCGGGCAGCTGATAAATAGGTAACAGTGGCCGAGCGCCCATACAAGCCGATTCTCACCGGCTTCCCTAAAATTTCCTGCTATATATTACCAAACTCGTAAATCATCAAAAACAGCCCTTTTATTTGGCTCCGGGTTGTCCAGTGAAAATTCTTACGCGCCGCCACTGGTAGGTAATAAAGTTAATGGAAACCCAAAGAAAGAAGAATACCTATTTTGTCTGCAACTGAATGTAGTGCTGCATCATGTAGTGGTAGCAGTTTTTTGTATAACAGAGAGGTAGAACTATGATACGATACACAATACGATACAAAGGTTAAATGTTTTGTTAATGAAACCTTATTGCACTTTTAGGTGAAAGGTTGTTCTGGAAAATATTTTAATAATTGCTGTGAGGATAAATAATTGTACTCACAATCTTAGCGAACATGTTGGATGCGAGACAGTTTACAAAACGAATCATACCTTGTCCAGGAAACTTGAACTTATATATCTTAATTTTAGCCTTGATCTTTACAAGTACATGATCTATTTAGTCTGACGTCGGATGACACAATGACAAAGCAAGGGCGTCTGACAAGTTCATCCGTCTCGACTACAATAGAAGCTGTATCACATCCTGACTCGCCTAAAATGTACTTACCCACATCTTGTTTTGAGCATCACCAAATGACATGTGTACTGTTTTACAAAGATCATAACAATCATGCTGCATAGTTGGTTAAGTTTAACTACCCACCAGATTTGGCAAGGCTTAACACTACCTATTGTACTTACATTTTACTTTATCCTTAACCATTACAATTTGTGCGACGTTTAAGAATGCAACAACCATAAATAAAACGACCTATATCTTTATTCGTACCGAGCGTCGATTTGCGAGTTTAAAGTTTTGAGAATTAACAAAGACGACCTATTTGCTTATGCTGGACTCGTCCTCATTGCGTTTGTATGAGTTCATAATAATTTACATTTGATCCCCACAGAGACGTTACACGTATATCTGTTATTGTTCCAACTGTCCCAAGGACGAGAATTGCCTATATAAATGTAGTCGGAATTATAAAAATAACCAGTGTCGTTTCAAAGGCATTCTAGTTAGTTCCCGGAGGACCGTGTTTGTTATCGTCTAAAAGTAACTTGAGTATTAAAATTAAAATGCTGGCTAAGCTGGTGAGTGATGTTCCTATTTTATTTAGGTATATTATGAGGGTGTTTGTGTTCAAAATTCAGCTTATATCTTTTCGTATTACGTAAGATTTGATACAGGCTATGTGCCTATGTATTTTCCTGGTGTATTTCCTTCTCTTTGAGATAAGGTAGCTAGTTACGCTCTTAAGGTGCTTTGCTACCTGCGCACATTCTTTAAGTTTCTTGTTTCCATTTCAGTAGGCTAAGTCAGCTTCAACTGCTGCCTTTAGGGTTGTCCCGTTTTAAATATCACTATTCTCCATATTATTATTGTCCATGGGGTTTAGTTACAGTGGAACATCATTACGGGGTGGTAACTACACAAAACAAATAATCTGAAAATTTTATGTCAAAGGATTCGAAAACTTCCGTAGAGAATGGCGAGAAATAATAATGTCAACTTTTTGGTTTTTACCATTGTCTAGTATTCTTAACACTACTAAATACCTGCAGCTATCCCATAATTGTGCCTATAATGAGAAAAGTATGGTAAAAGGCACCCATATTTAATAACAGGATGTAGTTTTTTTTTATAATTATTACGCTTCTGATGACCGGTATGGTGTCATTACTCACATGTGACAAAAAAGAACAATCGAAGCGTAAGGGTTTATTAATAACTTACACAGTCGACTACAAAAAAATATTACAACACAACTTCTTTATTTTTTTAATTTTGATCAATAAACATGGACGACCGGTTAGCTTAGAGTGGGTCCTACGAAGGTGAAGGTCCTGGTTTCGAATCCCGGTAAGGGCAAATATTTGTGTGATGAGCATGAATATTTGTTTCTGAGTCATCTATGAGTAGCCTTGGATGTTTTCTATGTATTTAAGTATTTATATCTATTAAATTAAAAATATAATTCATAATATTTATTACACAAATATACATTAGTTCCACTTCATACATATTTTACACTTAACATACATGGGGCTTAGGGCTTAATGAATATTATCGTCGTATATATAGTCGTCTACATAGTATACAAGCCTTTACTGACCTTAAATGGAACTACGTAGTTCGATTTGTGTAAGATTATAATATTTATTAATTTATATTTATAAGTACATATTTTCGGATTTTTATTTGTAAGTAAGCGGATTTTTTTATTAATGTCTGATAGTGTTTGCGCATTTGTAAGCTCACTTACAAAGGTAACTTCTGCCTAGTCAGAGAGTTAACACATATTTTACAAAGAAAAGACATGTCGATACAAATTAGAAATCTGTCTGTGGCAGACGGACAGACACCAACTTTGTTTTGTAACACTAAAATGGTCTAATGCAATATGTATTTATTTTATCACGTTTTTATTTTTTTCTGTAGGTGTCCAAGCCACGCGTTGTGTGTTGTGATACTTGTGTCTACCTGCAGTACCTACTACCTCAAAATATAACCAACTTATGTTTCGTTCCAGATATTCGTCTTCGCTTTAATGGCAGTCACCATGGCTGCTCCGCAATACTACCCTGGCTACGGATACAACGGCTACTCCTCCGGATACCCGGGTTACTACGGGTACTCCGGGTACTCCAATCCCCTCTCATACAGCGGCTATGGCTCGTACGCCGGCGCCGGATCACCTTACAACTACGGATTAGGCTACTATTAAGGATATTATTTTAACATTGTCGCTTACCTTTTGGATGTGTGAATATTAATATATACTTTTATCTATTAGTATTTTATTGTTTTATGACTAAATAAAATAGAATGCCCCGCAAAAGTAACATAATTTTAATTACATACCTAATTTAAGGTATCGTTTTTTACGACAATTATCAAGAGCAGTCGTTGTGACGAGCTGTACTTTTAAATTGCCAAGGTTGCAATTGGTGACGGGAATTGACTCATGGTATTTCTTAGGATAGGGATATTAGGTCGCACGTTTAAGCACTAAGAAAAGAAACGTCTACTGTTCCTGGAAGTCAAGAGTATTGGAGTAATTTTTTGGTTTGTTTATTTTAGGTTTTTGGTTGTAGCGACATACAATTATGTCGCTACAACTAAAAACGCAATACTTCTCAACAGCAATTATACAAATTGTGCACAATTGCGAATAGAAAGAAACGCTTTTCTGTAAAGTCTAGCATAACGTTGCTGAGTCCGTCAGTCTGTGCGCTTAGGGACTTGCTGCGCACCTGTGAAACCTATGCCGAATCACACGGGCTTAAATATAATTGCAAGAAAAGCGTGGTTATGGTTTTCACGGTGCGAGGCATGTCCTCCTATTTGGCGCCGATAAGGCTATGTGGAAATGTGTTGGCGAAAGTTGACAAGTTTAAATATCTGGGTCATATTGTAAGGAGTGATTTAAAGGACAACAGTGACATAGAGAAGGAACGCAGGGCGTTGGCAGTTCGAGGGAACATGCTGGCCCGCAGGTTTGCACATTGTACAGCACATTGTAAATCCTTTTGCCAATCGTTTTACACAAACGGCCTGTGGGTTAGTTACAATCAACGAACAATCAACGCCTTGCGGGTCCTCTATAACAATATGTCCAGGGTGCTTATGGGACTGCCTATTAGGTTCTGTAGCGCGTCAGGCATGTTTGCCGACGCCCGCGTAGATGGTTTCCACGCCATAATGCGCAAAAAAATCGTGTCAATCCGAAGCAGAATCAAGGGCAGTCCCAACATCATACAAAAAATGTTGAGCGACAGATACGATAGTCCTTTGCAAAGGTACTGGGTGTCGGCAATAATAAACCCTCACTCTGAGCAGGTTTATTGTGCCAACTAAACATTTGCTTGGTGGATACAATGAACTTGCTCCCACCATTGTATTTTAATTTAAGCTAATGTAATTCACTTATAAGATAACTAACCTAGGATAAGTATATATTAACACCATTGTGGACCCCAGCTGTCTAAAATAAATAAATAATAATAATAATAACTCAATCATATGTCACTTTCGACGTAATAGTATATTGGTTGTTCTATAGTTTCGGCACGTTTCAATATTGAGGATGTTTTAATGTTTATTTGGGCAAACAACGGTATAATAATACTTAATACAACGCGATACCAGCAAAGTCGCCACCACTTAGTCACTAAAATTTTAGTGTCATTTTATGAGAGAATTCTATAATATTTTAGAAAAATTGGTTGTCTATAAAGTCGGTTTACGGACGATAATTTTACGTGATAACGTCATAAAGCCGAACGCTCAGCTCAGGCGGAACGGGACAATGAGTCATACTCTTTCGTGGGTGCTGTCGGTGTTCATCGATTTATAAGACGTCATAAAGGTAGATCGATCCAAAGCGGATCTAGAGTTCTTTTTAGTGGTAATACTCGAGTAATGTGGTGTAGTAAATAGTCGTGATTCCAGTACTCAATAGTCTCCAATAGTTTTGGCACCTGCAATCTTAATTAATAACACAATAATAATATCCACAAAGTTGACAACATTCACACCTTGCGAATTATTGGAATTGATGTGTCAAACATTGGTACTTTTACCTTAGTTCGTTATTATTGTTTGCATGGATAAGGATTAAAAGCAAGCAGGCAAGTTTCTGTCAGTTAATTGCCTGTAGTTAACTTAATGCACCCGAGTTAATTCACCTGGGGGAATTAAGAACACTTTTAGTGGACTTAATTCACCTCAGAAAATCTCGGGGGTTTAAAGTACATTTTTTAGTTCTCTTAATTCATCCTTAATTCACCTAGGTCAATTAAGTTGACGGAAAGTATACTTAATGCACCCGCGACCAACCACGGGTGAATTAGGTTGACGGAAAGTATACTTAATGCACCCGCGACCAACCACGGGTGAATTAGGTTGACGGAAAGTATACTTAATGCACCTGCGACCAACCACGGGGGAATTAAGTTAACTGAATGTGTACCTTATTCACCCGTGACCTGCTAACGGTGCATTAGGTATACTTTTTTGTCAACTTTATTCCCCTGATCAGTAAATTAGGGTATCTTATCTGAGAGTGGACTTTGTGCACTTGAACCCAGCCGCAGGTCCATTAGGTATACTTTATGGTTTTTTTTCCCTGAAAGGTGCTTTATTTTGAGCTAGATTAGAAACTATTCCCCTGGTAGGTGAATTAGGTTGACTGAAAGTGGACTTTGTGACCTCGGATCCAGCCTCGGGTGCATTACGTATAAATATCTGTTAAAATCGGTATATGTTGCATTGGCGCAGTCGGTCCTTAGCTACTGTTGTGTTGTTTGGGGTGGTGCTGGTAAAACACACATGATAAAACTAGAGAGGGCACAACGATCCTTGCTTAAAGTAATGACCTTTAGTCCATACAGGTTTTCCACAAAACTGCTATATAAAAAATGTGAATTACTCAATGTCCGACAACTATACATAATGCTGTTAGTAATCAATGAGCACAAGCTCACCCCCTACGATAAGGATAAGTTTGCTGATAAGCGTGTTGTGATAAATGTATGCTCACCACTTACATGCAAACTGGCCTCTGCCAGAAGGCAACAAAGTTTCATGTCAAGATACTTGTACAATAAAATTAATAGAACTATATATGTATATCCCCTTTCCACTCATGAATGTAAGAAAAGGCTTAAAAGTTGGCTGCTGTCACTGGATTATGACCAGACTGAGTTTATTGTAAGTAGTAAATAATATTATGCACCTATACAGACTTAACACACACATACTCACACACAAGCTCACACACACACACACACACACATATACACACACACACACACTTCCGTAGTTTTATAAATATAGTTAAATAAGAATACATAAAATAAATATCTAGTACCTAAGGAAAGTATATCAAAAATGTATCCACTATACTCACAAACTGGGAGAGGACACTGACTTCTGTAACACAGGCTCAGCCTAGCTCAGAAGTCAGAGGCTTCACAAATACCTGCTGTACCATTTTTGGAAATAAACGATTTATTATTATTATTATTATTATTTAGGCAACTTTATTCCCCTGATAGGTGAATTAGGTTGACTGAAAGTGGACTTTGTGCCCTCGAATCCAGTCTCGAGTGCATTAGGTATACATTTAGTCAACTTTACTCCCCTAATAGGTTGACTGAAAGTGAACTTTGTGACCTCGGGTGCATTAAGTATACTTTTCGTCAACTTAATTCACCCGAGGTTGGTCGCGGGTGCATTAAGTATACTTTCCGTCAACTTAATTCACCCGTGGTTGGTCGCGGGTGCATTAAGTATACTTTCCGTCAACTTAATTCACCCGAGGTTGGTCGCGGGTGCATTAAGTATACTTTCCGTCAACTTAATTCACCCGAGGTTGGTCGCGGGTGCATTAAGTATACTATCCGTCAACCTAATTCACCTCGGGGGTATTAAGTTGACTTGCGAAAACATCTTGCGAATTTGACAGGTGAATTAAGTCCGCTAAAAGTGTTCTTAATTCCCTCAGGTGAATTAACTCGGGTGCATTAAGTTAACTACAGGGTTAATTGGCATTACTTCAGATAAAAAAGTTGTCTAAAGGCGACCTATTATAGGAGCAATTATTCAGACGAGATAGTCTGATTTGGGTGTGGTTTGAATTGCAACAAACGTATACAATAACGAGTAAATAGAAAAATAAAACAAAATGAAAAGAACAAATATGTCAACCACTATACCTATATATAGGTATCGTCATTCAATTTACAATACGAATTAGAAAATACATACCAATTCATTTAACGTCAAATCATATTAAAACAAATTTAAATACGTAATAATAATAATTTTACATTTCAAATCAAGATATATATACACTATAACTGAGTATAATGAATTTTCTAATAAAACATACACATCCGGATGTAGAAGATAATCTCTACAGCCACTGATCCGATAAAAAAAATCTTTCATCTGAGTATAGAATTTTCTGACAGACTGGCTGTCAGAAACTAAACAAAAGATTAGATTAGATTATTTTATTTCATTTTGAAAATTTACATGTCATTTTTATAAGTTAAAATAGCATGAATTCACAAAAAGATCGTCAGAGTGTATAAGAATAACAATAATATAAATAGTCAAATCATAATACAGTGCAAAATGAAAACAAACAAAACAATCATAATATTAAAATGGTACAATGTCAAGGAAATAAAATGTGTTTCAATGTCAAATTATTAATAAAAGCTAGGGCATCCTAGATATAAATTGTCAATATTATAAAGACGAAAAGTCTGCCAGCGTTATAGATTTGTAAATATGAGGTAATATCTGCAGCCACTGACTGATCCGATTTGAAAAATCATTTACCTGCATTTAGATTTTTCTGGATGGTCCTAGGCTATATTTTATTCCGCGATTTTGTCTGTGATCTTTGCAATATGCGGGCGGAGCCGCGTGTACAGCTTGTGTTAAATAATGTATGAATACAAACTATGTACATCAAAACTAGATAAAATAGACGGATGATAAAACGAGTTACCACCTTCAATTGCTGCTTTTTATTAAGTAAGTACTTATACCTATAGTCAATGTAAAGTGCATGTTGGACAATTATAAAGGTACTTAGTGTGTATTACATTACTTGCACATATCGATAAGATCCATACTCAAACAAAACCAAGAAGTATACATTACTGTAACAACAGCCCATTATTTTTCACATCATTAATAAACCTGCTATAACTATCGTAATTTTCGTCCATTAATCATATTTGAAAAAAATGCAAAAATTATTCAAAGGATGTATCACGGATGTTGATCGTCCGGGCTGATAGTTCAGTTTGTCCACCGAATACTCGATTAGTTTGAAGATCAAGGACGCTTTTTATCTAATACAAAGTACCTGACAGTATTAGGTACTGGGGCGTGGACGTCCAGTGGTATAAAAGCTGGCGTTGGTGTTAGGACCAGTATCACTTGTTACCAGTACAAGCTCGACGACAACCATGTTCTTCAGAATCGTGAGTAATAATTAATATTTTTATTAAACTATTTAATTCGTTCTTGGCATTTATTCAGGGGATGATAGGATACTTTGTCAAGAACCACAATGTCCAAGGGAAATAAATGTATCCACCGTAGAATCCTATCGCAATAAGGTGACATATCACTCGAGTTTGAGGGTTCTACGATGGTACGTGAATACATTTCCCTTACTGTACACTGTGAAAAAAAATATTATTCCCTACTTTGTAACTTTAATGCAGAGAGGGGTTAAATTTCTCTGCATTATCCTATTAGTCATAAGGCTGTCTATATCCAAGATGAGTTTGTAGTAGTAGGGTAATTGCGCCAGTTTTCGAACGAGCATTAGGACGGCAACAGCCATTTTCACTTTCAAAAACTGATGTCCTGACTCGTAATCCAAAAACTTACACAGTTACCCTGCAGGTTCTTAGATTCCTTTTATTTTTCTACTATGTTATTAATACACCATTTTTTTTCTTAATGTATCATTGTAGGTACATTGTACTACTAAAAAGTTATGAGTCGAACTAAAATTTCTCATTTGGTAGCTAATAGGCATTGCGGTGTGAATTTACGGACAAAGGTCCGTTCTTTGATTATCAAAGTAGGATAAAGCTTACTACCATAATATCTCAAGTTTCCAAACAATTTATACCAAGTAGGTGAAATATTGCTAAGCTACATAATCAAAAGGCCAAGTAAAGGTCACTTCATGCTTGTAATACGTCACACAATCGCATGTAAAAATAGCGAAACATCAATAACGTGATGGACAGGGTTAGCAACCATCAGCATTCCACCTCACTGACTGACATTTAGCGAGGGAGTCCAGCCAGACCGTCCTAATCTCGTAAATATAGATTGTGGTCATTCGCTGGAGCGTCATCGATGCAAACAATATTCGACATTGTGCAACTGACCAAGTCAGCCAATGCCATTTGTAAGGGATTTACAATGGAGGGGTATAATCTAATTGCGTGCGGGCTTATTGGGGTTCATTAGTTACGCCTGTGATGATATCTCCTAATGTAACTAGTTTGTAATGATACTAATGAGTGTGATAATCTGTAGGAAAAAAAATATACATACTTTTGACTAGCAGATACAGATCAGATCGTATCTTTTTTTTGCAATCATGATTACACATTTATACAGTACAATGCATGAACCCTTAGACATCAGTTAAACACGCTAATTCTGGCGTCAGTTCAGTCCATCAGTATTATGAGAGAATGATAGTGTAACTGTTGTGAATGACAGAGACAGACCGATCATACTGATGGACTGAACTGACGCCAGAATTAGCGTGTAACCGAAGCTTTAGGTGGGGGGGGGTTCCAATCATTTAAAAATGTGAATTTTTTTATCGTTTTGTAACACATGGATAATAAATTAGTAATGCCCTCTGTTATAATTTATATAATTAATTGTTATTATTTACAAATCCATTGTCCGTGTAAAATTTAAAGAGAGATTAGCTTAGAGTGTTGTCATTAATGTGATGTTAGATATTATTCACATACATCTAGTCCAGAAGGTAACCCTGTCTGCAAAACTAGAAAACCTGGGTTCGAATCCCAGTAACGGGAAACATTTATTTAACTGCACGACTACTTGTTCAGAGTCTATCGTCTAAGTCTAAGAAGTTTTGGGTTAAAAGTGTTGAAACCAATCGAGATAAGCGAAACTACTTATGTCACACTTGTATAAAAACATAGGCAAACTTGCTTTGATAGAAGAGCAGCCTAATATTGACAAATATTTATTTTATTCAAATAATTGTAGAACTAAACGAGTTTCTTTTTCAGTTCGCCTTCCTCGCCCTCGCGGCTGTGGCCTTCGCCAGCCCCAAACCCGACCCCCAGGTGTTGACCTACTCGGCTCCCGGAGTCGTCCCGGTCGGCTACTCCGGCTACTCTGCCTACTCCCCGTACGCCTACTCCGCCCCAGCGGTCGCTGCCGCCCCTGCGTACCCCTACGCTTACTCCGGATACTATCTCCGTTAAGAACATCTTGTGACCGCACTGAATATGGACTCTGCACTGCCTGACGATTTTCAATAAAGTTTTATTTTGCAAATTATTTGAGTGTTGTTAATCAATCATAGAAAGTCACCATCGTTTGTGCATTTATGAAGAGACATGACCACTGAACGTTTGATACTGGCTAATTATATATTCTTTAGTCTACCGTTAAAACCAATTGGAAATACGTAGGTGTAGGTACCTATACTACATTGTCCACGAGGTTTGTGCCTAAGTAATTTTTTACGAACGAGTGTCTATTAGATTAGGAGGCCGATGACGAAGGCGAAGGGCTTTGATGAAGAAGGTGGAAGAGGGCTTTTTTTTGCCGCTTCCCATAGTTTTCATGTCATCGTTTCCTTAGGAAACGAATGATGCCCTTCATTCTTGCATCCAATTACGCAGCGCTGATGCATTTTATTTATTGAAATATTTTCTTCCCTATTTGATCCAGAGCTTTGAAGGACTTGTCAAAGTTGTCAAAAAAATTGTTTACTAATTGTGATAGTGCTGCACTCTGGCGGCAGAACACTGCAGTAATGTTCCCTATTACTAAATTTTAATTTTGTTACCTCAAAATAATTTAGTTAAACATATTTTATTTGTGTTTTTATCAATACGTTTTCAAAAATAGTATGTGGGCGTAGGTGAGCGTGATAAGAGAGCCGATGATTTAATTATCAAAGCTCACGCGTTTCTAACGATGTTTTTCAAGACATTTGCGAGGAAAAAATCCTTTTCATAAGATGAAAATTTTATAGGCTCTTAAGTTATTTTCTTTAGTTATTGATAGCAACGGTTTTTACTCACATTGCACATCGGCATCGCCAAGAATGCCCCGTGGCGTCAATTCTATTTAGTCCAATAAATCCAATTAATGACGATACATAAAGTGCTCTGGTGACACCACACACACACACACACTCACACAAAGACGGGACGAGAAAAGGTGTCGTGACAAAAACGGTATCTGATCTCGGTAGATTTGAGGAATTCTTATTGTAGGCACATTAGCATAAGCTTGGCGCAATAAATAGTGCATCTCTTTATATTTAACTGCAGTTGTATTATTCACCTGCGCCAGATGTAGCACCGGCTGTTTCTCCTGTTCCGTTTCCTGATACCGTTCCGGGCACTGCCAATCCTGCTCCTATAATCACTAGGGCAGGTATTTAGAACTATAAAGCATAAGATTATATTAGATCTATAAAGGCTTGTTACCATTTAGCAAAAGAAAAATGATGTTTGTAATGTAGCATCTACAATATTGTTATTTTTGTGTGTGTTACATTTATAAGTACTTGTTCTTTGTATTGTTTTTCGGTGTTGATATGCCTTGTAGTCTCTGTGGGGGGGTGGTGTGGCGAATAGCCACACATCCAATTAATGACAGATGCATAAAGTGCTCTGGCGACACCACACACACACACAGAGACGGGACGAGAAAACGTATCGTGACAAAAACTGTATCTGATCTCGGTAGTTTTGAGGAATTCTTATTGTACGCCCATTAGCATAAGCTTGGCGCAATAAATAGTGTATCTCTTTATAACTGCAGTGCAAAGACGTGCGCCTCACCCAAAACTTTAATATTCACCACTAGTCAACATTTTTTGGTAATAACCAAACACGCATTAATAATGTAAAATTTTTTTTTGGGAAATTACCTAACCTACAATGGCGTGCAACAACGTTTTTTCGTAAAACTCGCGCAGTGCGCGCGCAGGTGTTAATGCGAGACTTAGATAAAATCTCTAAACAGACAATATCGTATTCTATACTATAATTGGTGCAAAATTTTATCAAAAGTAAAAAGTTTTACGAAATGAAACGTTTCTATATCATACAAAATAAGAAATAATCTATTAATTCACAAAAAAAAAATATTTGATCGAGTAAGAATTCATTTGCCGAGAATTAAAAAAAACTGTAGGTACAACCCAGTTAATTAAAGAACGCACCGTATTCATACATACATCTTGCTGCAATGTGCAAACGTGTCTTAATCAGGATATAAAACTATAAAACACGAGTGTACATAATGAAGGGCATTAAACACAAGTGTGGGTTTATGAAACGATCGTCAGCGAGCAGGGATTGTAACTGGTTTTTTTTGCAAAAACCTCGAAATAACCACATATCTCGATCTATTTTATACTTCATATGTTGGACTCAGTTGTGTTTTGTGGTCACGAGTGCGTATTATTAGATTGCCCAATTAGAAAATGAAATAATTAACAAAAAACCGGCCAAGTGCGAGTCGGACTCGCGCACGAAGGGTTCCGTACCATTATCTATAAAAAACTATTTTATTCTGTGTTTTTAGTATTTGTTGTTATAGCGGCAACATAAATACATCATCTGTGAAAATTTCAGCTGAAACTATTACGGTATCAGTGAGTTATAGCCTGGTGACAGACAGACGGACGGACGGACGGACGGACGGACAGCGGAGTCTTAGTAATAGGGTCCTGTTTTACTCTTTGAGTACGGAACCCTAAAAACTAAAAATTTACGGTTACGTTCGCATACAAAAAAAAAACCGGTTACAATCCCTGTCAGCGAGTTTCATAATAGGATCACAAGAGTGTTTTAATGCCTAATTATGTACAGTTACATACACTACTTTATCTACCGACATATTATAAATCCTCAATGATGTGTTCGGGATCCATTAGAATAACCGCCATCGCACCGCCATGGTCGACTAGATTTTAAATCATGACCAACTAGATTTCCATAATAACATCGATATCGATGTTTTTATGATTTTTTATACGTTATAATAACACTGGCACATATAAAACGCTGATGTTACGTTACTGGTTGCAATAATCGTGTTCATTATATATGCTTTTCGAACACATTATAGAGGATTTATGATATGGGTGTAGATAAAATATATAACACCATAAGCAGCATCTGTGAGTGGAAAGACGTCACCTAAACTACGGCATACCTGAAAACGAACTAATTACACACGTAGGTAGGTACATTAAAAAGCACGTTTCAATTTGAGCACGTTTCCGATAATTACGTCTCAAAATCGTAAGGCCAATGGGGTATAAGTATGTGTAACTTACACATACTTATACCCCATAGGCCTTACGATTTTGAGACCTACGTAATGCCGTATTAAGTAATTTCTAGAAATACAAATCAAATTTCAAAAAATCTGATTCTCTTTGGGATGAAATAGATTCTATCTTGCTCTTTAACTTCCTAGTGCATAGCTTTTCGCTAGGATGCACCGTATAGAAGCTACGAGTGAGAAACCATAAAAAGTCCCAAAATTTCGAGGATTTGTAGCTGCCAAAAGTTGTCCCAAAATATCTCGTGTAACCATTTTTGATATTTGCTCGGTTGTATCGATGTAAACAATATTTAAAAAAAATCTTCTACACCACCTTTTGCAACAAAGATATACTCTACGGACTGGCCTATTTGTATGTTTGGGTAATCTTCGGAACTTCTCATCCAATTTCAATAACGGGTAGTGCCGCGGTGGAGTCTATACCAGTATTATGAATTTATGACGAAGAATAGTCTGTGAGATTTTAGTTTGGTTATTTCCGGAGCAACTGATCCGATTAAAAAAAAACACCTGTGTATAGCATTTTCTGGATGGTCCGTCCATAGGCTATATTTTATTCCATGATTTTGTCTGTGTTCTTTGCTATATGCAGGCGGAGCCGAGTGGACAGCTTGTGTTAAATATTGTATGAATATACTACATCAAAACTAAATAAAATAGATGGATGATAAAACGAGTAACCACATTCTATTGCTGTTTTTTATAAGACATACCTATAGTTTCATTTCATTTCATTTATTTGCCATAAATTGTATGTTACATAGGATGGTACATTAATAAAGTTTGTTAATTTGTTTCAATACAATTTTACCACTTTTGGTGTAGCAATAATAACAAGTATTAAATTACACATAAAATATCTTCACATTATTGTTTTTTCCTTATATAGTTAGTTACAGTTTATAGTACTCACTTAAGCTATATGGACACAGCTCAACAAGGTATTTTTTTAAGGCAATTACAAATTTTGTAGACGATAGGGCCTTAATTTCAACTGGCAAGGCATTGTATACCTTTGCTGCAACATGCAAGTGGCATCTAGTAAACATTGCTGTTCTACCAGCTGGGACCTTGACTTGATTCACAAATATATGATTAAGTCTGTCACTTTTAAAATCGTTCTTTAATGTAAACTCGTCTGGAAATCGACGCACGAGTTTGCAGAGCTCCATATTATAAAGAGCTGTTAAAGTAGGCAAACATAGTAGCTTGAAGGATTGCCTACACGACTCACTACTAGACTTAATTCCATTTAAAATACGCACGCACTTTTTTTGTAATCTAAATAATCGCTGTAAGTCCACACATCCACCCCACATAGCCAAACCAAATAATACATGAGACTGAAAAAAAGCGTAATAAGATTGCATAGCCGCCTTTCTAGTGGATATTTTTCTTAAGCCTCGAAGAGCGAAACTAAAGCTACTAAGCTTTTTACATAGAGAATCGACATGCTTTTTCCAATTTAAATTTTCATCAACCCATATTCCTAAACATTTAGTTTCATTTACAACTAAGACGGGTGTATTGTTTAAACTAATATTTAGTTTTACAGCATTTGTATTAATATTTCTAAAATGAATTACTTTTGTTTTACTTACATTTGTAGACAAATTGAGAGTATCGAACCAATCAACAATCCTATTCAGAGACTCCTCTATTAATAAGCTGAGATTATCCACCTCATTTCGTTTAAACTTAAACAGTACACAAACGTCATCTGCAAACATTATTACACGGTTAGTTGTTACCTTTGGTAGAAAGTTGACATATAATAAGAATAGGATTGGGCCTAGTATACTCCCTTGAGGTACACCGAAAATAGTTTGAGTAGTGCATGACTTCAAATCAACAAGAGTGTGATTTTTAACGTCTAACGAAGGAACTGTGACATATTGTTCCCGTTGCATGAGGTAAGATTCAAACCAGTTATTCACAATCCCTCTAATACCGTAACGATTTAGAATGTCAAGCAATACATTGTGATCCACATGATCGAAAGCTTTTGATAAGTCAATAAATACAGCAACTACATTCTCGTTTTCATTCAAGGCTTTAGAGATATAACTAGTTAGTTCAAACAAAGCGTCATTTGTAGAGAGCCCCTTTTGAAATCCAAATTGTTCCTGAGCCAATACTTTGTTTGAACTTAAATAGGTGCCAAGACGTAATGCCATAACCTTCTCATAGACCTTAGAAAATGTTGGCAGCAAGGATATTGGACGATAATGGTTAGCATGCAGTTTGTCCCCTTGTTTATGCAACGGTTTAACATTAGCTTTTTTCAGCAAAGTTGGAAACTTCCCCTCAGAAATTGAAAGGTTGATCAAATACCAAAGCGGCTCCAGAATATAATTTGCGATATACTTTATGACTAGTGAAGGTATTCCATCAAAGCCAGAGGATTTCTTATTTTTTAAACCTAATATAATTTTCCTTAATTCCTCTCTGTCGACTGGTTGTACAAACATTGTGCAAGGTACATGAGGGGGTAATATAGTTTTATATAGAAGAACCTGGTGAACATTAGAGTTAATTTTAACAGATTTGAAGTAATTATTAAATAAATCAGGCACTTCGTCCATAGATTTCGCAGTATTTATTCCATCAGACAAGCCCACGAGATCAGTATAAACATTTAATTTGGATCCCTTGATTTTATCATTTATTAACTTCCAAGTAGCCTGAACTTTATTGCTTGCGTGTAGGATTGTTTTTTCTCTGTGCCTTTTCTGAGAATAGAATATCGTGTTCTTTAGAACATTACAATAGGCCCGATAGTATTTATTCAATTTTAAATTAGGATTGTGCTTGATCTTTATAAAAATATCACGTTTAACTTGGCATGACTTCCTTATCCCCTTTGTTAACCATCCTCTGTCTGTTTTTGTCCCCCGATTAACTCTAAATTTTCTCAATGGAACATATTTGTTAAAATGAGATATAACAATATCATGAAATATGTTGAAACCAGTTTCAGCGTCATTAACAAAAACAGGAAGCCAGGATATGCTTTCTAAGCTAGAGACAAGGCGATTTAAGTTATAGACACTGAGATCTCTGGCCCACCTATAGAGTTTATCACTATGTTTTTGGACCAGAACTGGAATACTAGCGAACTGTAAGGTGTGATCCGATATGGCAAGGTCAATTACAGTTACATTTTCAAGATCGACATTACTTATAATATTATCAATACAAGTACTACACTTATTTGTGATTCTGGTTGGTTCGTTTACAAAGCATTTAAGATTGAAAGTACTTAGCAAATACAAGAAATCTCGAACCTCTGTACTATTACTAAGAATATTTATATCAAAATCACCACCAATTATTAGTTGACATGGTTGATTTATAGAATTTAAAAGCGTATCTAAATTATCCAGGAAATTATCCTTTAAAATACTTTTAGGTCGGTATACACACAACACGTAAGTTTTAACGAGTTTGATGCCACACACTTCAAACACACCGGAAATAGACGCGTCTTTTATATTTGGTAGATCGTGGAACACAACATTTTCTCTTACAAAAATACAGGAACCGCCACTGCCTTTTTTGCTTGACCTGCAGAAACTACTGGCGAGTGAGAAACCAGAAATATTTAACAATTTCAACTCCGTCTTCTTTCTGTGGTGCTCAGTAATTAACAGTATTTCGACGTCTTTACCTTGATTAGATGCTAACCATATTTCTAATTGAGATACCTTAGAGGCATTGAGACTTTGTATATTCACATGCGCAATTTTTTCATTTCTAGGGGTTTTGTTAGGAAACAACCGTTTCTTAGATTTTAAACCTTGGACGTTTCGGTGGAATATAAATGGTTTACTTGATTTGACTCCGAAAAAAATCTTGACCCTGTATATTTAGCGGGCGTTGAGGCGAACGCTGTTTTGTTGGTGACACTATATATTTATTTTTTTTGAAGTAGTCCGATATCTTTTTTTGTACATTTTTTGCATTTTGTTTAGTTGTCATGGAGTTTAAATTCGCTTCTGCTGTAAGTGCAATAAACATGCCTACGTGGCGCATTATATTTGCCATGCCACGGTTGTTTATTCGCCCTGTCATGTTTGAGAACATGTCGAAAGATAAATTTAGATTCGAGTCAAACGAAAAATGCTTTTCATGGAGGGATACATCGCTGCGCAATAGCATGTTAAAACTTTCGACTTTAGAGTTGTTAATGTAAGTTACATGTTGTTAAGACAATTAACATAAAGGTAGTGTGTATTAAATTACTCGCACATATCGATAACATCCATACTCAAATAAAACCAAGAAGTACCCATTACATGTAAAAACTAAACAGCCCATTATTTTTCACATTATAAATAAATTTTCGTCCATTAATCATATTTGAAAAATGCATCTAAAGGATGAATCACGGATGTTGATCGTCCGGGCTGATAGTTTAGTTTGTCCACCAAATACTCGATTAGTTTGAAGATCAAGGACGCTTTTTATCTAATACAAAGTACCTGACAGTATTAGGTACTGGGGCGTGGACGTCCAGTGGTATAAAAGCTGGCGTTGGTGTTAGGACCAGTATCACTTGTTACCAGTACAAGCTCGACGACAACCATGTTCTTCAGAATCGTGAGTAACAATTAATATTTGTATTATTTGTATTTATAACTATTTAGTTCGTTCTTGACATGTCTTCAGGGGATGATAGGATATTTTGCCAAAAATCACATTGCACACGGCGAATCAGTGCCGTATGCTTCCCTTCTTTGTAACTTTTAATGGAGAGAGGGGATACATTTCTCTGCATTATGCTATTAGTCATAAGGCTATCTATATCCAGGATGAGTTTATAGCAGTAGGGTAATTGCGCCAATTTTTGAACGAGCATTAGGACGGCAACAGCCATTTTCACTTTCAAAAAAATGACAGCTGATATGTCCTGACGCGTAATCCAAAAAGTTACGCAATTAACCTGCAGGTCTTGGATTCCTTTTATTTTACTACTATGTTATAACACCATATACCAGTGGGTAGTGACTCTGCCTACGAAGCTGGAGGTCCCGGGTTCGAATCCCGGTCAAGGCATTTATTTGTGTGTTTATCACGAATGAGAATTCCTGAGTTATGGATGTTATATATGTATATAAGTATCTATATGTATTTATCTATTATATATATCATCGCCTAGTACCTACAACACAAGCCTTATTGAGCTTACCGTGGGCCTAGGTTGATTTGTGTAAGATTGTCCCGTAATATTTATTTTATTTTATTTATTTATATAATTATTTTTAATGCATCATTGTACATTGTAATACTAATAACAACTTAATATTATCAACTTAGAAAAGTTGAAAAACCCCGATATTTTCATTTCAAAGTTCAATATCTCAGAAACGGCTTAACCGATTTTAATGAAACGTAGCTTAGAACCATTTTAATTACGTCAGCTTTTCGACAAAAAAACCGCATTCAAATCGGTTCATTCGTTTAGGAGCTACGATGCCACAGACAGACACACAGACAGACAGACAGACGGACAGACAGACACGTCAATCTTGTAACACCCCTCTTTTAGCGTCGGAGGTTAAAAAGACATGAGTCGAACTAAAATTTCTCATTTGGTAGCGAATAGGCATTGCGGGGTGAATTTACAGACAAAGGTCCGCTCTTTGATTATCAAACTAGGATAAACCATAAAACCACCATACCATACGATCGGGCTTACTACCATAAAATCTCAGTTTCCAAACAATTTATATTAAGTAGGTGAAATATTGCTAAGCTACATAATCGAAAGCCCACGTAAAGGTCACTTTCATCTTTGATTCGTCTCATATTACAAAAAATATTTTGAATATCTGACCCTGGCAATGACAAATATAGCTGCTGCAGTATCATTGCCAGTGTCAGTTTACCACGGATTTTAAAGATATTTTTTGTAATATGAGACGAATCAAGGAAAATATCTCATTCGCCGTCCTAAACCCAAAACGTAAGTGAGTAAACTGTTTATATTTAAAAAAAAAAATTTACGCACCTGAAAAGTCTGCAATTTTTTTCTGGTGTTAAGGAAGGTTATTCCTTACACCAAAAAAAAAATCAGGCACTTCTAAAATTTTCATCCATTCCCCATTGCGTGCGGGCTTATTGGGGTCTCATTAGTTACGACTGTGATGATATCTACTACTTAATGTAACTGTTCTAGTTCGTAATGAGTATGATAATATGAAGGACAAAATACATACTTTTGATTAGCAGATACAGATCTGATTGTATTTGTAATGCCCTCTTTATTTTTTACATTTCCATTGTCCGTGTAATATTCAAAGAGAGAGTTGCTTGGAGTGTTGTCGTTAATGTGATGTTCGAATCCCAGTAACAGGAAACATTTATTTCTGTGATGGGCACGGCTACTTGTTCCAGAGTGTATCGTCTAAGTAGTTTTGGGTTGAAACCAACCAAGATAAGCTATGAAACTATGTGCCACTTGTATAAAACCATAGGCAAACTTGCTTTGATAGGAGAGCAGCCTAATATTGACAAATATTGATTTTTATTGTATTTAAATAATTGTAGAACTAAACGAGTTTCTTTTTCAGTTCGCCTTCCTCGCCCTCGCGGCTGTGGCCTTCGCCAGCCCCAAACCCGACCCCCAGGTGTTGACCTACTCGGCTCCCGGAGTCGTCCCGGTCGGCTACTCGGGCTACTCTGCTTACTCCCCGTATGCCTACTCCGCCCCAGCGGTCGCTGCCGCCCCTGCGTACCCCTACGCTTACTCCGGATATTACCTCCGTTAAGAGCATCTTGTGACCGCACTGAATATGGACTCTGAACTGCCTGACGATTTTCAATAAAGTTTTTTTTTGCAAATTATTGGAGTGTTGTTAATCATAGGAAGTCACCATGGGTCATACCGATCTTCCAACCTATTCAACCCAGGTTAGATATTGAACCTGGGTTCGATAGGCTGGAAGATGGGAATGACCCGTCACCATATGATGTTGATGGACACTGAGCCGCATGACCACTGCACATTTGCTACTGGCTGCTAGTAATTATATACCTTCTATAGTCTCCCTTAAACCAATATTTCCAATTGTGTAGGTACCTGTAGTAGATTGTGCCAGGAGGTTGGTATCTAATAAGTGACTTTTTAAGAACGAGTGCCTATTAGGAGCCCGATGCCGAAGGCGAAGGGCTTTGATGGCTCGAATTTGAAAAAAAACTTACCACGTGATACAATGTTTATCATCAGATTTGCGAGGAAACAAGTACATTACAAAATTAATACTTTTGCAGTAAAAAATACAAAATGTCAATCGTCCACTTTGTTGACTTTGTCGTGATGCGCGCAAGGCAAAGACCCTTAAGCCTGCATCACACTGGCGCGGCCTGCGGTGGCGGACCATAGTAAATTTGACAGCTAATGACAAGTTTTCTATTGTCGCCGCGGCCAGGCCGAGCCAGTCTGTGAGGGGCCTTAAGCCTCTGCTAGACGGTCGCCAACGAGGCCCTCCGACGGAGCGACCTTGGTCGGCACCGACCGCTGTAGTATGAAATTTTACGGCAAACAACAACTGTCCACAGCGGTTGGTGCGGACCAAGGTCGCTCGGTCGGAGGGGCGTGTCGGCGACCGTCTAGCAGAATCTTTTGGCATACTACCCCGATTTAAATTCACTGCTAAAAAGTATTTTCTAAAAGTATCACGTTTGTCTGTATGTGAGTCAGCTTAAATAGTTATTTTTCATCACACTTGCTCATAAATGGCGTTATTCCTTGCCTGTATACAGAAGGACAATGGCCTAAATTGTTCCCGCGGGAAATAATGGCCCCTACGGAGTAATGAGCTTGTGTGTGATCTGATTGGTTAAGCAAATCTGCACGGCAAGAATTCTGCTCTGTGATTGGTTGGAAAATAAAATCGAGCAGGCCCCGCCCTGCAAGAACCACATGCTCCATGCTCTGTGATTGGTTGAAATATTGAAGCTCCGCCCTTCACTCGCACTGATCTAAAGTGAAGTTGTCAATTTCGTCAACATTTGATTGATGCGCTTGTATAAAACATAGGTTTTTCTGTCTTTTGTGGTTATTTCTTTCCTCGCAAATGTGATGAAAAACATTGTGTATAACACGGGCGTAAGAATATTGCAAACTCGAGTCATCAAAAGCCCTCCGCCTTACGGCGTCGGGCTCCTGATAGACTCTCGTTTGTAATATTCCTCATACGCCCCTTGTTAAACAATGTACTATTATTTATTCTGTCTTTTAGCATTTGTTGTAGCGGCAACAGAAATACATCATCTGTGAAAATTTCAACTGTCTAACTATCACGGCCTTGTGACACGGTCTGTCTGTCACCAGGCTGTTTCTCAGACAGACAGACAGACAGACGGACGGACAGCGGAGTCTTAGTTATAGGGTCCCATTTTACCCTTTGGGTACGGAACCCTAAAAATACCGTTACACCCATAGACGTACTAAAGGCTATTGTAGCTCTGGATGTCTTTTTGTTATACAACAACGGTGGCAAACAAGCTTACGGCCTGCCTGATGTTAAGCAGGTACCGTAGCCTATGGACACTTGTGACTACAGAAGAATCACAAGCGCGTTACCGACGCTTTATTCACTTGAGGATTCGCTGTGTTGGCAGATAGAGACATGCAGGTCCCTCACTCCCAACACAGCGCATCCTCGGGAGCTCTGGCGACTTTACTCACCACCAGGAACACAACACCACATTCATAGCATCCAATAATATAGCAACACTACAAAGCAGTGGTGCTATTACGGCTGCGGTCTTCTGTAAGGTGGAGGTACTTCCCCAGTCGGGCTGCTCCACATACGAGCGAGATGACATTCCGCTGTGCCCTACCTGTCTTAATATCTGCGTGTTATGAAGCCCTTTACAAGCAAGTTTGATGAAATAATATACCCTTATTACACCATGAGCAGCATCTGTGAAGACGTCACCTAAACTACGGCATACCTGGAAACGAACCAAGTACGAACGTATATTAAAAAAGCACGTTTACATTTGAACACGTTTCCAATAATTACGTCTCAAAAGTACCGTACGTCACAACAAAACGTGCCATAAAACGAATGGGGCAAGAGGCTGGGCACTCTACGAGTAAGTATGACGTTGACGACTCGTGGCGCGGCGCACGATGCCAGTGGGCGGGCATTATGTACCTTACCTTCTCATTCATTTTGTCGCCACGCGGAAGACTAATAAGTTCCACTGTTCATACATCTGATCTAGCAAAGTGAATCGTATTAAGATCAAGGACAAATATGTGATACATTGAATACGCAATTAAGCACTACTACTTGCAAGTATTTGTAGCGACATTTTAGTTTATCCCTGGCATTTGTTCGGCTGCTTTTAATCATACGGGTTCAAACTTAAGTTTATAGTATGTTCGGATTATGAATGTATTTAATATGGACTTAAGTACAAAAGTAGGTAATAGTCCAATGCACTCAATTGCGTATTACGCAGATTTGTTGTTACAATGGTAAATAAAAGAGGTAAAAGTACCATATGCGTTCCGGGTATAACATTATTAAGATCCCGCTGAATTAGTCACGGATGCCAAGTTACCACTTTTACGTTAACCTTAAGAATATGTCCATTAAGTGGCACCTGTATCTTTACTAACGGGTAAAGAAAGCCTATCACAGGTATTCCCGGCTCGTACCAATGAGTTTTTCGGAACTTATGTACGGAATATTTACCGTTAGCTTTTCGGTGAAGGAAAACATCGTAAGGAGACCGGTCTAATCCCAATTTTAAGGTCTAGTTTTCCCTCTGGGTTGGAAGGTCAGATGGCAGTCGCTTTCGTAAAACTAGTGCATATGCCAAATCTTGCATGGGATTAGGTGTCAAAGCGGACCCCGGGCTCCTTTAGGGGCACAACCGGGAATAACGCTAGGAGGATGATGTTAAAATAAATAAATAAAATAAATAAATAAATATTACGGGGACAATCTTACACAAATCAACCTAGGCCCACGGTAAGCTCAGTAAGGCTTGTGTTGTGGGTACTAGGCGATTATATATATAATAGATACATACATATAGATACTTATACAGGGTGGATAGTTAAAACGGGGCAGTAAGGGCAGCTACTAGATCCCTTGCCGCCACGCAAAAATGGCATTCGGATTTCATTCCTAACTTTTTAAGTGATGACAATCCACATTCACAGATTTTTGAAAAAAGGTACAGTCAGCGAGAAAATCATCACTTTTGACGAATTTTTTTTTAATGCCATTCGATCCCATTCCTGTTAAGGATCAAAATACTCTTCGGGACCGACTAAGGTTTGACTACTAGAACGCCCAGAAATCAAAGAAAACTTTTTCCATACAGTTAGTATGGGAATGCCGAAGTGCAATTTTTTTTAATGCCATTCGATCCCATTCCTATTAAGGATCAAAATACTCTTTGGGACCGACTAAGGTTTGACTACTAGAACGCCCAGAAATCAAAGAAAACTTTTTCCATACAGTCAGTATGGGAATCCCAAAGTGCAAGTAGCGTTAGTAGTAGTGATCGTCTAGATTGTATGGAGACGGAGATTATACAATTTGATGATCGTCTAACTAAAGTACTACTTGCACTTTGGGATTCCCATACTGACTGTATGGAAAGTTTTCCTTGATTTCTGGGCGTTCTAGTAGTCAAACCTTAGTCGGTCCCAAAGAGTATTTTGATCCTTAATAGGTATGGGATCGAATGGCATTAAAAAAAATTGCACTTTGGGATTCCCATACTAACTGTATGGAAAAAGTTTTCTTTGATTTCTGGGCGTTCTAGTAGTCAAACCTTAGTCGGTCCCGAAGAATATTTTGATCCTTAATAGGAATGGGATCGAATAGCATTAAAAAAAATTTTCGTCAAAAGTGATGATTTTCTCGCTGACTGTACTTTTTTTCAAAAATCTGTGAATGTAGATTGTCATCACTTAAAAAGTTAGGAATGAAATCCTTATGCCATTTTTGCGTGGCGGCAAGGGATCTAGTAGCTGCCCTTACTGCCCCGTTTTAACTTTCCACCCTGTATACATATATAACATCCATAACTCAGGAACAAATCGTCGGGTGACAAGCAAAAGTCACTACCAAAACTGTCACTGCTCTTCAAAACCTCGTATCTCGGTACTTAGTCGATATCGAGATACGACCTTTAATTTAAGTAGGTATTTGTTACTTAGTGAGTTTTGCTTGTCACCCGACGAAATATGTTCCTGATGTTACGCGATAACTCGGTAGTTTATGAACCAATTTGTTTTTTTTTCTGTGTTTGAAAGCATATACGTACTTCCAGATTGGTCCCGTTGTCACAAAAATCCAGTTCTGATGATGGGATCCTGGAGAAATCGAGGGAACTCTTCAAATTTTATTGGCAAACTTGAATAAATTTGGCTACTGATTTGATGGCGGTTAAAACTTTATTTTCAAAGTAAATTATCCCATACAAAAAATGTCATTGAGATCTACCTGACGAGCGTACAATGAGTTACCTACGTGATCGACCTGCTGGGTGCACTACACTTTTCGATGATCTGGCACTAATTATTACTAGAGTTACTAACGATACCAAACAGATACTTTACGCATTATAAGTACTCTAGGCAAAATATGGTTTTGAAAAACATTAATTTATAATAGCGTTTTTATTCTTTATGTTATTTTAAAACATTATTCTAAGATGCTTTATTCAAGAATCCAACAAACTTTCCAGCCGGAAGTATTTAAATAGATTTAAATAAAGCATGAATTGTTTTTTTTTATTATTTTTCTTGAATATTATAGAGCAAATGTAAATAAACCAAAATAAAGATAAAACCATTTATAAATATTTTTTCTCACTTTTCAAAAGCTAGTTAAGTTATCATTTTTTTGATGTCTGAAATTTTGTTGGATTTTGTCGCTATAGGTAACTATTTAATTGATAAAATATCCATTACAAAGAAACCATATTGCACCAAACTACTAACCCATACACACCGGAACAAAACGGTTTAAGCGAGCGCATGAACAGGACGCATAACTACAGCGCCTGATAAATGTAGGCGGGCAAACACGCACGACCACTGTCTCGATATTTTATTTAAAGACGTATTCACTCTCGCCCTTGTAAGCGCAGTAGCACGTTCATAGTAATCTGTATTTTCTATTTTAATAAACTAAATCCTTTTGTTATAAACAAAGTTCGTATTATTTCATCAGGTTATGGGCCGCCCCATGCCTAAATAGTAAAATAAGTAAAAGTTAAAGTGTTTTTAAAGTAAAAGTACAAATCATTATAACCTCAAATTTCGCGACATCACGTAGGTTTTGTTTCAGCATAATTTCAAGTATATGTGATCATAATGGCTTCAAATAGTGGTCTGAGTATAGAAAAGTTATCTGGAAGAGAAAATTATGCCACTTGGAGTTTTGCAGTGAAGGCCTACTTGCAATTAGAAGATTTGTGGGAATGTATCGAAACAGAAACCGGCAAGGCTGTAGATGCAAAAAAGGACATTAAAGCTAAGTCGAAACTCATTTTACTTATAGACCCCATAATATATGTGCATGTAAGAGAGGCCACATCAGCTAAAGAGGTTTGGGATAACTTAATGCGAGCTTTTGAAGACTCAGGCTTAACTAGAAAAGTGGGTCTGCTAAAGGATTTAATAAACACTACGCTAGAAAATAGCTCAAGCATAGAAGATTACGTTAATAAAATAATGTCATCCGCACATCGCTTACGAAATATTGGTTTCAAAGTGGATGATGAATGGCTTGGGACATTAATGCTAGCTGGCTTACCAGATGCCTATAAACCAATGATCATGGCCATTGAGAGTTCTGGAGTGAAAATTTGTGCCGATTCTATTAAAACAAAGTTATTACAGGAAGTAAAAACAATGGACACAACCGCATTTTACTCAAACTCCAAGAAGCAATATTATAATAAAAATATTGAAAAAGGGCAAAATAAATCAAAGGGACCGAGATGCTTTCATTGTAACAAATACGGGCACTTGAGTAAGAACTGTTGGTATAAAAAAAATAAAACAGATAATAAAGATAATGGTTTTATTGCAGCTTTTTCAGCAACCACATCGAATGACGCGCTGAGCTGGTACGTCGATTCAGGAGCCTCGATGCATATGACGTCACACAAGGAGTGGCTCGAGGACGAAACTGCACCACCTGTAACAAGCATTAGAATTGCTAACGATAAAATACTCAGGGTTGAAAGTTGCGGTAATGTAACTATAAGCGTTCCAGACACACGAGGCAATATCAATAAAATTCTGGTAAGAAATGTAATTTATGTGCCAGAATTATCAACAAATTTTATCTCAGTAAGCAAAATGATAAAAAGTGGTTGCAATATCCAATTCAAAGACAATGGCTGTAAAATATCAAATAAAAATGGTCAAAAAGTAGCCGATGCCAACTTAATAAATGATATGTATAAGCTAAACATAGCATATGAAAAAGCTCAAGCCATGCCCGCAGTTACTGAAAATGATACTTACTTATGGCACCAACGAATGGGCCACCTGAACTTCAGCGATATGTATAAAATTCCAACTTGTACTACCGGTGTAAAATTATCTCCGTCTAATCAAAATAAAACATGCGTAAGTTGTATCCAAGGAAAGCAGACTAGACAGCCATTTCCAAGTGAGGGCTCCCGAGCAACCGAGTTGCTAGAAGTCATCCACTCCGACGTGTTTGGACCGATGCAAACTGCATCACTTGGAGGTGCCAGGTATTTTGTCACTTTCATCGACGATTTTTCACGTAAAGTACACGTATACACGATAAAAAGCAAGGCTGACGTACTGGACAAATTTATAGAATATAAAACAAGAGTAGAGAATGAATTAAACAAAAAAAATTAAAGCTTTAAGGACAGACAACGGAAAAGAATACGTAAATAACAATTTTAACAACTATCTGAAGAAATTTGGCATATTGCACCAAACTACTAACCCATACACACCGGAACAAAACGGTTTAAGCGAGCGCATGAACAGGACGCTCATAGAAAGGTCTAAATGTATGGTATTAAATGCTCAGTTACAGAACAACTACTGGGGTGAAGCAGTGGTCACGGCAGCGCACATCATAAATCGCTCACCGACAAGAGCCCTTTCTTACGTCACTCCAGAAGAGGTGTGGACAGGAAAACAACCAGATTTAAGCCATATAAAGATCTTCGGATGCAATGCAATGGTACATATACCTAAAGAACGACGTCAAAAGCTGGATCCGAAATCCCGTAAGTTGATTTTTGTCGGTTATAGTGACTGTGTGAAGGGCTACCGCTTCATAGACCCTAAAACCAAAATGACTGTAACAAGCAGAGATGTCGTATTTCTCGAGGCCACTGTAATAAGAGATATTGTTAATAATGAGTCTGTACCTGAAAAAGAAGAAACAAGTATTAATGAAAGACAAACCAGTACGCATGAATCAGATAGTAAAGTAATGTCTTGTAATAAAAAGGAATTGAACTTACCTGAATCTAAAATAGTTTACTTACCTTTTTCTGAAGAAAATGCTAATGAAGAAAAAGATGATATCGGAGATGCTAATAAAGAAAATACCAATGACGAAAAAGATGAAATCGGAGAGGATAATGACTCTGTTATAATCGACGAGTTGAATACAACGTCTCTAAATGTCGATTCGTTTTCTTCACCAGCATCGGTTGATTCAGATCCTGACGATGAATCTTACAATCCTGAAGAGAGCATTGATATTCCAGACATTAAAATGAATCTTCGTCCAAGACGTCGTCGAAATTAATTTTACGAAGCTAATCCTCCCCAAGAAAATGCATCTTTTATGTGTATGAATGGCGAATCAGCTATGAGTATCGTGGACAAGGATCCACAAAGCCTTTCCGAAGCATTAGAGAGCAATAAGGCAGATCAGTGGATACATGCCATGGAGGAAAAATATAAATCATTACTACTGTGACACCGATTAGGCTACAGATACTGAAGATAGAAGATCATGTTCTGGATATGTTTTTACTTTTTAGGGCTCTGCCATTAGCTGGTGTTCTAAAAGGCAACCTACAATCGCTCTGTCAACAACCGAAGCAGAGTATATGTCACTATCTACGGCAACACAGGAAGCTATCTGGCTCAAGCAATTGGAAGAGGACTTTTGTCCTACAATGTCAAGTATACCAATTGTTATGTTTTGCGATAATCAAAGTGCTATCAGCATTTCCGGTGATGACATCTACCATGCCAGAAGCAAGCATATCGATATACTCGTACGCTATCATTTCGTGAGGGAGCGTATATCCAAGAAACAAATATCCGTTCGCTACAAAAGCACTCAAGACATGTTGGCTGATGTGTTCACAAAGGGATTGCACCGGCCAAAGCATCTGACCTTTGCAATGGCAATGGGTTTGCGTCCAGAGGAGGGTGTTGGAATTGGGACGCATAACTACAGCGCCTGATAAATGTAGGCGGGCAAACACGCACGACCACTGTCTCGATATTTTATTTAAAGACGTATTCACTCTCGCCCTTGTAAGCGCAGTAGCACGTTCATAGTAATCTGTATTTTCTATTTTAATAAACTAAATCCTTTTGTTATAAACAAAGTTCGTATTATTTCATCAAAATCAGCTATTATAAATTATTTCCAAATTTGTAATTTTTTCCATACAAGTTGTCAGTTCATTGCCTGGACTATTATAACCAAAAATAAATTCACAAACTGCATCGATAAGGTGAAAGAAAAGAAAACACGAAATAGGCGGAACGGTAATTTATTGCAATCTTCCAATTAGTTTGTATTCCTTTAAGTTGAAGTAGTAATTTCTTCAGAAATACTTGGTGTAGGTGATAGGCACGGAGGCAGGGTATAGTCCTGCCGGGTACGCCGCCGGGGCAGGGTTGTAGAGCACGGGCGCCCCGGGCAGGTAGGGCGACGGGTAGCCCAGCGGGGCGCTGTAGACTAGCGGCTGCACCGGGGCCGGCGCGGGCGCCGCGAAGGCTGCGACCAGCATGGCGAAGAAGACCAGCTGAAAGTAACCCTATTTCATCATGGCTGTCATCTAATCTCAAGATGATTTTGCTTTATTACCCGACTGCCAAAGGATAGAGGGTTATGTTTTTCGAGCGTATTTATGTATGTAAGTATGTATGTAAGTATGATACGATACGTATGTATGTGGGTATGTCTTATTCTTTGACACGCCCTGCAGCCTAAACCGTTTGACGGATTTCGACATGTGAGGTGTCGTTGGATTCCTCTTAATTGTGGGAGTGCCATAGGCTATAATATTTGCAAAAAAGTAGTTGGGTTTTCCGATTTTTTTTTTGATTTCACTTCATCAGGCAACTAAGGCCCACGTTTACAAATAGGTACCTTACAGTACATACTAACAAATATATCAATGTAAAAATAAATTATATGGTAACACAACACGTTAAAATGGCGACGCGCTGCGCATTTTCTGGGAGTCAAATAACCGGCCTCGAAACCACCGGAAGAATACAACCGATTAATTTAACCCATCGATTTATATTCCACACTGGGTACCTACTTCTTGTCTAATTTCTACCGAATGTATCTTAGAACGTGGCAATGCAGCCAGCCTTCTGGGCACACTACCCGCTGACATCGACCTGGGCCAATTTTTTTTTACAAGCTTTATTACAAGCTTCATTTTAACTTGACCTGAGGGGTAATCACGTAACGTTCCGAACGCGCGTCGGTACGTGTACAATTTAACTGTCAATTTTCCAATATAAAAAGTGACATTTAGACCTACCCGACGTTCGTACAATGCGTTACGTGATCGACCTACTGTTCGTATGTATGTAAGTATGCAAGTTGTCCGTCAAAATTTGCAATCCATTTTTCAGTCACTTTCCGTTATCCGATTGAGCTGAAATTTTGGGTACTGTATAGTTAGGATGACAATTCAATATTATGGTTCTCAAAAACAATTTAATTACGAAATGGTATAAAATAATATGTATAAAGAAATAAAACTAAACTAAACCTATATTATAAACTAAAACTATAAAAAGTAAATGCCCCCCAGGTCGACGTCGTTGGCTATAGTGCCCAGAAGGCTGGCAGCGTTACCTCTTTGGATTGCTAGGCTAATCCTTTGGCCAAAATAGCTGCCAGCCCTCTGGTCTCCGGATGTTTGGATGAGCCGCTCCGAGAGTTCCTTATACAGGGCCTTCGCGCCCGGTCCCCACGGCCCCAGGGTTTCCACTCCAAACGGCGCAAACATGTAGCCCTCGCCGAGGACAGCATATTTGCGCCGCTTGTGTTGCTCTGCCGTGGTGGCCGCAGCTCCGGCTTTAGAGGAAGTCGCCTGGAGATGGGACGGGGCTAGCGTATCCACGCACGTAGCGTCCCACACAAGAGTCCTCCCTAGCCTCCATGGAATGAGCGTCATGCCGTCGGGACGCTTGCCATCGTCACGTGCGATACCGTTCGGCTCTAAAATGGCCGGCACGCTAACGGAGGCAAGCGCCCTACGGATGACGTCATTCAAGGAGGCATGGCGGGAGATGCGGCCAGCACTCTTCTGGCATGACAGGCCATGGTGACCTAGGGAGTCGACGTTAGCGCCACAGCCATTATGGTACCATGGAGATGATCTGATGATGGAGACAGAAGGTGGCCATTGGGAATTCAGTATTTAACCGACTTAACCCCGTTGAGTTTGGGCTCGTTAGAATCGTCTCAATGAGTAGTTGATGATGGTATACAGAAAAGTACAGTCGGCAATAAAAGCTTGTACCAAAAATGAAATTTTTGACTAAGACTTTTTATCTTAAAGTTCTATTTTATGATTTTACAGTTCGAGCAAATCGAACGAAGTTTTCCGTTTCAGCGTGGGCTGAAAACAGTCTTATATCCGGATGCTCCTCTATAGAGGGGTAATCACATAACGTTCCGAACGCGCGTCGGTACAATTTAACTGTCAATTTTCCATATAAAAAGCGACATTTAGACCTACCCGACGTTATACAGGTCGCATTTCAAAACCGAGTTTCCTGCAATGTGTGAGCAGGTTCAATACATTTATAGTTTTTAATGGCAATACAGTTTTACGAATAAGTATAAAAAAAATAATCTTTATTTAAAATTTTGCGAACAAACTACTAACAAAGGCGACTATATTCGCATTAGAATGTTGCTAGTCTGCGCTAACGTGGAATGTAAAATAAGTAAAAGCGTGACGTACTAATAAGTGATAGTCAGATCAAATTGGAATGAAATGCGGATTCAATTGGTGGTCGCAAATTCACTCGATGTTTTATGTAGGTACAGTCAACCAATTTGATTCCTAGGCCACCGTAGAACCCTGTCATTTTAACTGCTACATAGCGACGCAATAATCCTAGTACCCCGTATTGACATAGCATTTACAACGGCAAGGTTCTATGATGGCCTAGGAATCAAATTAGTTGACCGTACCTGTAGGTAAGTCAAGTGTAAAAATATGCAGGTATCGATTTAATCGTCTCATAAATATGTACGAATATGTACTTATGATAATGTCAGTTGTATGTCCTTACGGCAATGTCAGCTTTTCATTTTTCTGAACAAAATTTCACATACAATGTTAAAACTCATGGTCTTCCTTTTATTTCTGACACTATGTTATTTAGCAAAAAATTATCCTTACGATGAAGCCTTTCGATCGGTATGATAAAGCTACAGGGTAATTATTTTTCTCGTGTAGCGGGTTCGATTCCCGGTTCAACCATGTAATTATTTTAAAATCTATGAATGCAGTTTAAAATGGTTTTAAAATTAAAATAATGTCTTATTTCAGTAAAATGTTCTATCTACAATATTCAAGGTACTTTCCCTACATGTGGCATCGCCGTGGGACGCCAGAAAAGTATACAAATAAATTAAAATAAAACACAATTTAAGACACTGAACCGATTTTGATAATTGAGGTGTCACTCTATTCGAAATTATGCTCCGGGTGACATAGAAAAAATATAGTTTTGTTTTCAGTTAGTTTTCCGTAGCCGGGTTGCAGTTTTTTGAACGCTTAACGTATTTACAATAACAATCCCAGTTCCTTCTCCTGAGAAGGAACTGGGGTTGTTGAGACCCTGGTCTCGAACTATCTTCATACCATGTATTGTATGGTTATTTTAGTCACAAAATGGAAATGTAGGTACCTAATTTAATAGCGGTAGTTAAATGTTCAACTTTATTGGCTCCATATTATTATATTACTCTCTGGCGCAGCGACTACGCTTATAGTAACTAGGAGCGGAAGGAGTCGACATAAGTTTTCCGGTTGTAGGTACATCAAGATATATCTATTTTTACCTACGAACTCATGTAATTGGCATGGAGAGTATTGTAACGATTTTTGTAAAAAGAAAGAATAAGTATCTTTGTCAACAGAATAGTTCTGTGTTCAAAAACAGTAATGAGGTTAGTCTTACCAGCTTGTACATGTTGCAAGTAGTTCGGGTATTCAGGGTTGAATGATACCCTTCGTAGGATAGACACGGTTTTTATACCCTGTCCGTGTGCTATGCAAGAATGCAAATAGCAGATGCAATGACCTTTGCAAGCGGCTCTAAGAACTGGATCCAGGCACAACCGGGACTAAAAAAAGAACATTTTATTATGTTCCTAAAGGTTACTGGCAGTTAATAGTAAGTAAACGGGTTTCTTTGTGTTTATCTCTTGAGGTTTGTTTTGTCTCAGTTTTCTATTTCTATAAAGGGAGGGCATTAGGATTGACCTAATTTCTTATTATTTCTCACATACTTACCAAAAAAACACACCAAAATGCCAGCTTGGGAATGTAAAAATATGGTTTTCCTTTCCTCGCTGTTCAATTACTTTATTGGCAAAACAATGGTTGTTTACTTTTTTGTTGAACTATTTCGTCAAACTTCGAACTCTCTAAACATAAAGCCGATCTATTGATAGTGTTGATAGTCATTGTTCTTTCTAAAAACATACCTATCATAAATAAAATAAATTAGCTGTTTCTAAAATACCTCTTTTAGCAGCAACGGAGACGGATTTTAGAGCTCTAAGGGCAATAAACCCTGTAACTATTTGCTATCAACAAATGGCCTGATTGTGACTTCTACTTTTGATGTCTACTATTTCTTATTTAAAAATATAAAGATGTGCAGTGACCTTTACACACAAGGATATGCCGACGACCTTGTAGTCATAATCAAAGGTCCCTGCCTCCACACAATTTCGAACCTAATGCAAGGAGCGCTCAACACCAACTAAACAAATGGTGCAAAGAAAATAACCTGTCCATCAATGCGAGCAAAACAGTACTAGTGCCTTTTACTAGGAAAAGGAAACTAGATAAGCTTGCCAAATTAAAACTGAATGGACAGGAAATACCCTACTCAAATGAGGTCAAGTACCTAGAAGTTACCTTTGACCAAAGGCTAACTTGGAGCGCTCATTTGAATAACACAATACAAAAGGCAAAAATGGCCATGTGGACTTGCTGTCGAATGGCAGGAGCAAGATGGGGCATAAGACCTAAAATTGCTATGTGGCTTTACACAGCGGTAGTGAGGCCGATAATCACATACGCCTCTGCAGTCTGGTGTAACAAAGTCCACCAAAAGACAGCCATCACAAAGTTAAGCAGTCTTCAGCGTACAGCTTGCTTAACAACAACAGGAGGTTTATGCTCAACACCGGGGGCAGCCTTGGATGCGCTGCTCGATCTAACGCCACTCCACCTGAAAAGGAGGCGAAGCAGTGCATCTACAGGATATGCACACTAACAAGGCCAAAATGGCGCTCTCAAGCGCTAAGCAAACTTGAGGCCCTTGTTTTTGATAACAAAAACCTAAGCATGCCCACTGACGACACATACGTGTAATGCAAATTCACTAGACTGTATACAGTGGAAATACCTCCGAGAGACAAATGGACAAATGACCAAATGGACTTCAAGGAGAGAAGCCACATCTGGGTATACAGATGGATCAAAAAAAGGTGATGATGTTGGATGTGGTATCTACGGTGAGAGGCCAAAGTTCAAAGCTAGCGTCAGCATGGGGAAGGAGGCCTCAATTTTTCAGGCTGAACTCTTCTCATTCAATAAATGCGTGGAGATCAATCTTGAAAGAAACCTAAGGAACCAACATATCTACATCAACTCGGACAGCCAAGCTGCTCTGCTGGCACTAGAATCACTAGAGTCCTACTCTAAACTAGTCCAGAATTGTAAAAATAATCTAAACACCCTGGCAAACTCCAACAAAGTCATACTTAGATGGGTACCAGGGCACTCCGACATTGTAGGAAACGAAAAAGCAGATGAACTTGCAAGGCAGTGCGCAGACACGGCCCTGGTCGGCCCGGAACCGTTCTGTGGCATCACAAAACGGAAAGCATATTCTCTGCTAAACAACGCGGAAAAATCAGAGGCAATCAAGCTGTGGAAGTTCACCAAAGGACAAAAACAAGCTAAAGCCCTGATCGAAGGGTTCAATAGTAAGCTGTCTAAAGAGTTATTACAATTCAAAAGGCACAAAACCTGCGCAGTGACAAGAATCCTGACAGGACATTGCAAATTGAACAAACACCTGTTTCAAATGGGTATGAAGCAGGACACAAACTGCAGGTTCTGCCAGGAGACAGAGGAGACTGCAATGCACATTCTCTGCTCCTGCGGACCACTCATGCATAAAAGAAGTACCTACCTAGGGCGGCACATAGTGCACCCACAAGAAGTACAACATATCACCGCCCAAAGAATCTGGAATTTCCTGGAGGCAACGGGACTTAACGGTGAACTCTAAAGCAAGGGCTGCCACAATAGATCATCAAGCGGCACATTAAGGCCCACAAACAAAATAATAATAATAATTCGTACCTACTATTATGAAGCTGTAATTTTAGTTACAATGTGAGTTGCTATGTTACGGATAATCTTTGGTACGTACTATTGGTATATTCCTCCCTTAAAATGCATTCCCCTGTTTATAGAATGAAAATTGGGCATGGACAGCATAGGCCTTTTCTCAAAAAAGGCCCGCCCGGCTGGAATGTTACATATATATTCCTTTATTTGTCGAGTACCAAACTATTAAAAATGTAGAAACTGGCTTATAAAAGACGGCACAGTAGGTCAATCACGTAACGCATTGTACGCGCGTCTGACAGTAAAATCACAATCTATCTGTCATTTTTCCATATAAAATTGACATTTAGACCTTACAGACGCGCGTAAGAAAAGTTACGTGATCGACCCACAGGTCGTAGGTATTCAGCCAAATCAAGTCGTATTTTTCTGTTGCAAACGCGACATTTTTGTATGTGTCATAAAAATATTGCGGTGGAAAAATACACTTGCGATTCTGTTTTAAAAAAAATATGACGTTTAATTTTATGTAATTTGCAGTATCCTCAATTTGTATTTAATAATAACGCTTGATTTCAATTTGGTCTTTTTTATTCCCCCATTTTTGAGAAAAGCACTATATTAGCCTCAGCCGGAATGGCAATTGCAGGCTTCGTATTATAATTAAACGGACTCGCAAGCTCGTCCGTTTAAACAACATACTCAGCCTGCAATTGCCTCCTTCCCGGCCACGGCAATAATGTACTATTATCCGCCTACGTTCTTTGTGATACCTACGCGGGCGGAGAAATGTTGAATTTGACCATTTCTATGACGTATACCACATAAAAGAGGTAAATATTTTGATGGAGCCCACTCTTTAATTTTAAAGGTAGACCCATTATTAAGTAGGTCAATGCGGGGACAGGTTATATAGCCCATTTGGTTTTAGGAATGACGAGATTTGTGGGCGTAGATCTCCATATCATTTATGACAGTTACTTTGTTTACGTAGATGTAAATAGAATTCTATCGATACGATTTCGACGTAGAACTATAAAACTGACCCTATGTTACTGGTACAATTATTTGCATCAATATACCAGTATTCCTTTGTCCTGTCGTGGCCTTGAAATGCACAGGCTAAGTTCATATGTAAGTAGGTACTTGCAGCAGTTGCAGCCACGACCAGACGCCTTATTCTGATTTCCGGAGCAAAGCCTTCATTCATACACAAGACTCTGTTATTGTGTGAGACAAATTGGAACCTATTCTTGACATATCTCAACACCCACATAACGTAAATACGCATGGGCCATCGAAATACTAAATAAAATCGAGTAAATAAGATTAGGGAGATTAGGGATTAAGTAGGTAGGTACCTATAATACGCTGATTTGAGGTGCAACCAAATTAATCTAGTAATTTTTTTTTATATCATATTCTTTGAGTAGACCTTCCTTCCTTCCTTCGTTCTTTGGATACGTACCATGTATTTTTTTTATTCTAGTGTAGTGGCTAAATCATTGGGTTCGATTCAGATGATACTTCCGTAAGTTGAAGCGACAGGTTGCTTTAGGTTGATACAACACGACGTTTACGTTTTCGTTGATTTGGTTCTCTCGTCCACCTCCCTTCTACTTTGCCTTCCACAATAGTTTTAATGTAGGTATTCGTCGTGGCGTAAAAGGTGTCTAGAAAGTGTTTTTTTCTATTTTTATGGCACCGTGTAAGTACTTCTACGATATTTTTTTCTCAGTGCCGCTACTACCTACGACACACTAAATACCATAATACATAATCGAGAGCAACAAATACCGGTAAACGCATGTGCTTTTGAGCAATAGAAAGTTTATTAAACTGCTCTTCCACCGACGATTCGAGTCGAGGAAGAAATTGAATAGTGATCAGCAAAAAAGCAAATTAATATTTCATCCTGCCTCGTCTCGTTCATGGAAAACCTACATTAATAACTAGAATAAGGGTGAACATAAATTGTTATCGATGGATGTAAATCACAGATTGATGCAATAAATTGTCGTTACTAAGCATTATGTATGTGTATTTCTGTTATGTAGACTATTCAATTTATGTAAGTAGGATTAAGAAATAAATACCAAATAGGGTTCATAAGAATACCTTATTGCAACATTGTACATAACTAAATTAAATACCTACCTATTCATAACGAAAACAACCAGTTATTGGTTCTGGCTGGCTCTTACTAATCAAATGAAAAATATTTTATTTCAGGATACAAATATTCTAAAATAAGGACCAATAAGATGAAATCCGAACAATATAAATCAATTATTTAAATAATTTTAAATCTTGTAAGGAAAGTCAGTTACGGAATACGTAAGAAGGTTTACAACATCGATCGGGCGCCCCCACCGAATAGTAATTTTGTTTTTTCTTGAGCCTGTTCAGCTCCAAGAAATACATAACAAAAATCGACTTTATCTCGCTTGGATTAAAGGTTAGACTCCAGCTTTAAGGGTACTTAATACTTACAATGTTCAAATGTAATACAGGGTAGATAGTAGTAGTTTCATGATTGAATGGCTAGTGGGCCGGCTACGGCTGGGCTAACGCAGACAAACACGTTAATGGTAGTCGTTAAAATCTGCCCACTCTGTCTATTAATCTGCCCAATAGGTTTATTATTTGGTGGGTAGCCTAAACATGCAAAACAGGAAAGTATAAACAAAATAATAAGTTCCACTCTCTCTCTCTAGTTTTTATTAGATCAGATAAGATAACTGTTGATCCATTGGATAACTGTTATCCCAAGACGGCGCGCGAAATGTGTCACGGCCAGACGTAGCGTTTTTCCCGGTAGTGCACTTATAGTCTGGACGTTTAGGTATTTAAAAAAATGTAAACAAAAAACACCACGTGACTTGGTCTTTCAGCCAATAAGATAATACCATAGATACAAAAAGTTGCTATGATTGGTTGAATGACCAAGTCACGTGGTGTTTTTTGTTTACATTTTTTTAAATACCTAAACGTCCAGACTATAGAAAGAGACGGATAGTCTATCTCGCCTCGACTAAAGGCTCCCACCAAAGGAATACGTTGTCGTTATACAGAATGTTCGGAATAACGACGTAGGAACTTAAAGAGGTAATACACTGGCTGGAGGAAGAGTTTGAATCTTATGTCTTAGTCCAATCTGTGATAGTTTTTTTTTTTTAATCGATTTTTTCCAAATTTATTTAGGTGAGTCGCTACGCCAGATGGTCGTTTTTGAAACGCTTAGGGTGAATATCCACTCGAGATGTGCGAAGATGTGTTTTCATATATTTGACAAATACAGGTTGGAAATAAATAAATTTTGGGTCAATCAGGGCAGCTACCAGATCCCGTGTTGCTAGGCAAAAATGGTCTTAAAAGACCTTCCTTCGATTACAAATTAATGAAGATTGGCGTTTACAGATTTTGGAAACAACATACAGGGTGCGAGAAAATGGTCATTTTTGACAAACTTTTTTTTTGATGCCAATCGATCCCATTCCTTTCCAGGATCAAAAGCTTGTATGGGACCACAAAGAAATTTTCGGCTAGAAAAGCCATAAATCGAGAAAAACTTTCCCTATACAATTTGTATGAAAATGAAAAAAGTTTTTTTACATGTATTTTTTTTATGTAAGACGATTCCATTCCTATCCAGTATCAATAGTTTCCTTGGGGTCAACATTCGGTAATGTACAAAAAAGCCAGAAATGAAAGAAAACTGTTTTCATACATTTACTGTGGAGAGAAAGAGCAGTAATTTCTGGCTTTTTTGTACATTACCGAAAGTTGACCTAGAGACAAAATCCAACAAAATATCAGATTTAATAAAAATTTATAACTTAATTAATTCCTGAAATGTCGGAAAAAATATTACTGAAAGTTGTGATCTTAATTTTGGTTCATTTACATTTGCTCTATTATATTGAAGAGAAATCATACTAAAATAAAGGTATGATTTTATCAATTACCTAATAAATGCATTTTCAGTGACCTAATAAATAATATTTGTTCCTAGAATAGTAGATCTGTCACCTAAATTGAATCACCAAATAAGTAAGAAGAAAAAAGTGATCAAACATTTAAGATTCGTATTTACATTAATCCGATGATTTACACTTAGAGACAGTTTTGATTAAAATGATGACTAATATATTTCTTGGGGATAGATATTATAATAATGCAGATTAGTGACACATCTAAACTTAGGTGACAGAAAATATAGTTTCCCTAAAATAATACTAAAATTGAAATTAAATAAAAATTTATTGCTTAATTTTTTTTAAATCTGTATAATTACTTCCGGGTGGAAATTTTGTTGGATTCCTGAATAGTGCATCAATAACGTTTTTAAAATGAAATAATAAAAAAAACCGACCAAGTACGAGTCCTTGGGTTCCGTACCATTATCTATAAAAACGGCAAAAAAATCACGTTTGTTGTATGGCAGCCCCAGAAATGCATCATTTGTAAAAATTTCAACTGTCTAACTATCACGGTTCATGAGATAGAGCCTGGTGACAGACGGACAGACAGACGGACTGACGGACGGACAGCGGAGTCTTAGTAATAGGATCCCGTTTTACCCTTTGTTTTTTACGGTTCCGTACCCTAAAAAACCCTATTATAAATATTTTTTTTCTAAACCGTATGTTTACTGGAGTATACACGATGATTTTTAATCCGTGAACAGGAGTGGGAAAATATTAAAATTTAGCCCAAATTAAACTTATTCGGCGAGGTCTGGCGTAATTTCTTCACGGTTTAATTAATTAAATGTGAAAATATAGTTAAAACAAGTAACCATTGAATACATGGTCATCCTACAGTATAATAAAGTTTAACTACGATACGTCAAGTGCCATCAGTATGGCGGGACAAAAGTGATTGACAATGTCAAGGACATGGTTTACTCATAAATTGTCAATTGCTAATAAGTTTGTAAAGAGGTTACAAACTCATTAAAACCGATAAGGTAGTAGAGTGACAAGGATTTTAGGTTAAAATTAACTCAAAATTAAAATTATGTTTAAAAAAAAACAAGTTTGTTTCCACGTAATTACCACTTTAACGTAATCCCCATCAATTACTGAGTTAGAAAAAATGGTTCCTGTTCTCGGATTAAAAATCATCGTGTATATCTGCTACTAACTGTACATATTGGGAAAATATATAAGTATTTATAGAGAAAATGAAACAGTACAATTAATTGTAATCGATTTATTCATTACACTTCATTGGATGCTATGACAATATATTGTCAAAATAACAAAAAGGTAATGTGTTTAAGAAGTCACATTTGTATGCCGCGTTAAACGCCAATTTTGAATTTAAATGTCTTTGATCATGATAAGTTGATAACTTTATGACGCGTATTATGAGATAACATCAGCTACGCAATTCACAACTTGCCTCGCCTTGCTTCACCGCACGTTCAATACAACTTGACTCGCGAGATTTGTAAACATAGCTTAATCGAAAATTCGAAAGTCACACTAAACTGGTTCGGCTAAGCTGAGTTGTCGGTATGCATTGTGAATAACTACAGCTTTGAACGGCTACTGGGTAATAAACTACACTGAGTCAATGTTACACAATTGTTTACTGGCTTTTTTCGATGTGAGACGATTTGAATACTCGTTATTGTTCACCAAAGACTCGTAATATAAGCAGGAGCGTAACATGTAAAATGTGCTATGAAAACGGCAAAAGTCTGCAGAAGAATGATAGTATATTCTGAATTTCCAGATCCTTCTTTTAAATTACCTACGATAAAACCAGTCAGCGTAAGTATAGGGAAGACTGTAGGCTGAGCTGTATAGAGGCGCAGCCGCGGGGTTGACTAGAGATGCGTAATCTTGTACGCTGTAAGAAGACCCGTAAGAGTAGGCGGACACTGAGGAAAATGGAACTGTGGCAGGGACCCCTGCGGGGACCCCTGCGGGGACCCCTGCGGGGACCCCTGCTTGGACGCCTGGGACCGCTGGTCCAGGTGCTACCAACGCCGCTGAAGTGTACGGTGATGCATATGGTGTCACGAACGGTGAGGCCAGGTATGGTGAAGTGAAGATTAGTGGATCGGCTGCTGCTGCCCCTAGCACTGCTAATAGCTGAAAAAAAAAACAATGCTCATGTAAATATTGGAGGACCATCTTACACAAATCGAACTAGTCCGACAGTGAGCGCAATATGGCTTGAGATAAATTGATAATGCATTATGATAATAATAATAAAACATCCAAATCTCGGATCTCACAAATACTTGCCCTTACTGGGATTTAAACCCAGGACCGCCAGTCAAGTCAAGCATAGCCTTGTATTATAATATATAACTACTTATTGCACTTTGGCACTCGTTGGGGGTGGCCTATGTCCAGCAGTGGACGTCTTTCGGCTGACATGATGATGATGATAATGATTGTGTAATCGAAGATTATACGTAGGTATAATAATGCAGTGAAGTGTTAAGAATAACAGGGCAGATTATCATAATACCGCCTAGTGATTGCAATATAGCCACATCTCAAATGTATTTTACTTTCGAGATGTAACCTTAAATTGCAGTATCTCACCGGAAAATCATAGTAATTCGGGGTATTTTAGTAATTTATTTATATTTAAATATTTTTTTTATGTACCATATTGACAATTACAAATAAAGACATATCGTATCGTATCATATCCGTCAGAATTGTTTTTTTTTAATGATTTTGGTATTATTTTCCAGAGACGTCCTTTAAAGCTGTTTGAACTACAACTACTAGTTGCATACTATTAAATATAAAAGGTGTGAAAAATAACTTACTATCAAAATCCTCGCCATATTTGTCTTCCAAATATTATGCCTGACTATATGAACTACTAACAGGCAGCTGTAACACAGCTATATTTCAAATGCAGTAAAATCCATGAAGTTGTCCTTACTTATATACATGTTTGGGTCCGGTTGTAACAGAAGAGGAACGAATGGTTATCACTGTGAAAGAATCGATGCTTTGAAAACTAAACTATTACCAAGGCCTCTTCGAATGGCCCGGCCGAAAACAAAAGAATGTATAATCACAGCAGAAATAAACGAGCTGTGTGGTCAAAACTTCATGTGTCTATGATGAATTGATGACCTTGTTGTCATTTCGAGTAACAAGATTTAAGTGTATTCAAAAACATTAAAAATAATGTCAGTTTGCACAACCACGTCTTCTATATGTATAATGTGAAAATTAAACGCATTTTAAAACAGAACACGTTTATTGTAAATCGATGTGTCTAGTACAGGACATTATCAGTTGTTTAGCGTTTCAGGTAGTAAGAGTAAGGGCTGGCGGCGTATGCGACGGGGGCAGCGGCGTAGGGAGAGTAGGCGCTGACGACGGGGGAGCCGTAGCCGTAGGAGCCGTAACCGCCGTACGCGACGGGGGCGGAGTACGCCAGAGGGGACCCGTAGGAGTAGGCGACGGGGGAAGCGTACGATACCCAGGGTTTAGCGGCGGCGAAAGCCACGAGAGCGGCAAGGACGACGAACACCTGCAAACAAAACACATATTTGTTATTATTTTTCGTAATTTGTGTCTTAAATGGGAGATGCTTACCTATAATATTTTTATATCTATTGTGAAATATGTGGGAGTTTATAAGGTGGTTTTATAGGCCAGTCATATTTAACCAGTAAAATCGCAAGCTAACGGCTAGTTCTGCTTTTTTAATATGTTGTTAGGACCACTACCAGTACTGTATATCCAAGTTTGCAGCTTCGAAAGACCTGTGCTTACTTTGCAGCACTCGAAAAACCACGAAAATTTCGCACTTTTTTTGGTAATGTCAATATAAGTCCTAAAGTATGCGGTTTTTTTAATAAAAACCTTCACGTTTTTTAGATTATTCTAAAATCGTTACATTTTGTGACCAGAACCAGCTCAGTAAGTCAAATACTTACCGAGATACAGCTCTCCAAACATTTGTTGTTAAGCCAACTTTAAATCGTTATAAATCCTAAACAGTAATTTTAACTAAAAAATTATCCAAGAAACCTAATAATCATTTAAAATTACCTATTCAACGATTTTCAGCATGACATAGTTCGATTTTTTTTTTTTTTGTATAATATTGCGTCTAGTGGCCGCCATTTTGAATTTTGATTATTGTTATTTCTTCAGTGACACTTGCATAACTAAAACTAATCGATTGATGTCTGATTCATTAAAATCGACCCACGCGTTTGATCTCTAGAGCGACAAAAGTACCAGTCTATGTAGTTATGTATGTATGTAAGTTTGTTTGTCCCTTTGTCGCACTCTAGAGATCAAACGCGTCAGTCCATTTTAATGAATTATACATCAATCGATTTATTTTAATCTTGCGAGTGTCACTAAAGACATAACCGTAATCAAAATTCAAAATGGCGGCCACCAGACGCCATATTGTAAAAAAGAATAAAAATTAAGTCGACGTACTATGTGATGTTGGGTATCGTCGAATATAGGTATTTTAAAATCATAATTAGGTTTTTTCAATCATTTTTAAAACAACTTTTTAGGATTTATAACGATTTAAAGTTGGCTTAACAACAAATTTTTAGAGAGCTATATCTCGGTAAGTATTTTATTTACAGAGCTGGTTCTAGTCACAAAATGTAGCGATATTAGAATACTCTAAAAAACGAATAGATTTTTATAAAAAAAAACCGCATAGTTAAGGACTTATATTGACAATACCAAAAAAAGTGCGAAGTTTTCGTGGTTTTTCGAGTGCTGCAAAGTTAGCACAGGTCTTTCGAAGCTGCAAACTTGGATATACGGTACTGGTAGTGGTCCTAACAATATATTCAAAAAGCAGAACTAAACGTTAGCTTGCGATTTTAGCGATTTTTCTGGTCAAATATGACTGACCTATTAAGTACAAACGTATAAACAAAACTAGGTAGAATTTCTGATGTAATTTTCTTGGAAATTTCGCCTGGTTTGCATTGGTGTTAACATTGCCGGTCTTAAATATTAGGAACGTACTCGGAGTAATAATGTTAGCCGCTTGAGTTTTGAAAATATTACCGAATAGTTTATACCGGTGTTCCCTTTATTTGATCTGAGCTATGCCCCCTTGCAATCAACGGAAATTGTCATAAACACGTTTTATACCGAGCGAGATCGGGAAAATAAAATCATACCGCTTATATGCTTTTTCTAACAACATTTTGTGATTGAAATTAAGAAAACTTTATGAAAAAAAGAAGCAGGTTGTGTCGGAGATACAACCGTTAATTAAGTTTAAGTGACTACTTCGCAAGTATCCACTTCAAAAATCTCGGATTTATTGCCAGCAATTATGGACACGGCATATTCGCCTTTACTAAGTCCTTATAATGGCAATGATCAGTTTGATCACAAACAGTTGACATTGACAACTTTTCTATATTTTATTGTATTTCCTGTCAAAAACGCTGATCAGTTTTGACGTTGTTGTCAAGATGCGACCACAGTGGACATTAATCAATGGCGGCGCATTGTCATAAGTTCTAACGACTAATAAAAACAATTTAAAAGGTAGCGAGTTGTGTGACTGACTCAACTCGCTACCTTTTAAGCCGCGCGAACTACAAAGTAGCCATTAATGTTTCTTCCTATTCGCAATTCTGCCCAATATTAATTCCGCACAACTGAATTTGATCACATTCTTTATTCATCACCGTCATTCTTTTTACACAATTTTGTTTCTTCCTATTCGTGATTCTGCACAATATGAATTCCGCACAACTGAATTTGATCACATTCTTTATTCTTCACTGTCATTTTTTTTAACACAATTTTGTTTCTTCCTATTCGCGATTCTGCACAATATGAATTCCGCACAACTACTCATGGAGACGATTCTAACGAGCCCAAACTCGATGGGGTTGTGTCGTTTTATTGCGGAGTTCCTATGGCCACCTTCCAGCTCCATGTCATCATAATATTGCATTGTCATGCGATATACGTATGCATGCAAAATTTCAGCTCAATCGGAAACCGGCAAGTGGGTCAAATTTAACTTGCAAGGTTTGATTACAGACAGACAACGGGACAGGTGAAAGTAAATAAAAGCTTGTAATAAAAGCTTGTAATTGTAAAAATACACGATATCTTCGTATCCTGTCCTGTCCCGTAAAATATAAGCCAGAATAAAAAACGACCTATACGAAAACATTGCGTTATCCTAGTGCCCATAACTGGGGTATCCATTATTGGGGTCTATCCATTACTGGGTCTCGAGAAGTATCCATTACTGGTGATTGGGTAACCATAACTGGAGCTTTGACATATTTTTGCTTAATTCCAATTTTTCTCTTAATCTATGTCGCTTCAATTAGCAAAAAGCTAATATTTCATTTCTTACGGATATATTATATAGATTTTACTCATAATTATTGTTTCAAGTATAAACATTATTATTTTGTTGTAAATTAAAATACACGACCTCCTTAAAGTATCCATTACTGGTGCCATCACGTTACGCTTATAGTTTGGCAAGTTGTTAACTAATCAATCAAAGAATAAAGTCAATTTCTTAAGCAAAGTCCGAAAAATATTTGCTTGAAAAGCACATCCAAACTTTTATCCTTTAAAAATCTATTCATGTTTACTTACCAACTTGTACATGGTTGAAGCAAATAGTTGCGAATTCATTTGAAAATCACAAAAACGAATGATGCCACTACTAACCTGATTCGCTGTTTTATACGCAATCTCAAAACCCGTACCTGTTTAAAAAACCTTTTGCTCCATATCAAAGATCGAATTTGAATTAGTTAAAGACAACAACGATTTATTTTATGTCATACATTCAATCCAAGGTTGAATTGGCGAACTGGATCAATTTATGTACTTGCAAAAAATAGATATATTGAGGAAGTGATGTTGGTGCTAAAATGTGGGAGGCAAGCATGATGATTTCCTTTTACTTATACTGAAGTGAAGTTCGATTACATCACTAAGTGTTGAAGCCGATATCTTGTTTAAAATAATATTAGTTAAATTAGGACTAAGTATTAAGAACAAAGTTCTCCGGATATATTTATATAGAATATTCCACATAGTTTAATAACTAGAGTGAGTTCAATTCGTCCAGTCCTTCAAATTTAGCAAAAAACTCGCTGTCTTTTTAATGCATCCAAACACTCGGAACCACATTTTTTTTATTGTTTTTATTGAAAGTCAAATTCACTAGAACCAACATAAATAACTTAAAGTTGAGCAACTAAATCGCAATTTTGATCTTTAAAAAGAAGCTGATTTCTTGAATTTATCGCAATTTAAAATGTTGTCCCCGTATTTTTGCTTCTACGTTACAATTTTGTACGTTACCTGTAAATTATATTAACCTCTTATACGTACTTTTTTGTATTGACACGGGCAACACTAAGTATCTATTCGAACCAATTTAAAAAAGACACCATTTTATTGTCTGTTGAGTCGATTTAAGGCGCGATGCGTGCATGTGTTTGCCAAAAAAAAAACAAGTTGATTTGGACGATTTCAAAGGTAAATAACAGTTTTTATTACACGTATTTCATACTTAAAAATATTCATAAGTGCATAAACCATATACAACGTGTGTTTTTGTTTCTAATTTAGCTCAAATTATCGATTTATAACCTAAACAATCTCGCTTCTACGTTACTTCTATGTTACCGGTAACGATGATTGTATTGTATTGTAACGTTTGAAGTAGATCTACAAATCCTGCAATTTTGTATACTTCTACGTTACCGTAACATAGAAGTATCTATTTTACTCTATATTACTAAGTGGCAGAATCTACGGCCATACCCATATGCATGATGCTAGGACCGTTATGAGCAAAGTACAGAAATATGTAAGTTTATTTATTATCCAAATTTAACGACCAAAATCAATGTAATTAACATAAAAAGATGTTTAATAGAAATCCGGGTTCGACAGCTTTTTTCAATTTGTCGGTAAATTGTAGGTAGGTACCAAGTTGTACAAGTATAGTTACATTGTTTGCAGTTGGATATTTATCATATGTACTTACATATATCTTTTTCCAAGCGACTTTAATGGTGAACAAGGTTCTTCAAGTCTGTTAGTTTTATGTTTGTTTTTTCAGCCATAATTTTTGATGACGGAGTCCGATTGCGCTTTGCTTGTTTTAAAATTAGGTACATTCAGCTCAAGAATATGGTAGTGCGATCCATAATCAACCAACGGAACTCCTCACAAAGATTATAATAATGATACGCACGCATGCAGCAATCTGGATATTTTCTGTATAGTAAATCATGCAAGAGGACGGCAAATGAGCAATTCTTCAAATATAAGTATAACGGCCTCCGTAGCCCAGTGGGTAGTGACTCTGCCTACGAAGCTGGAGGTCCCGGGTTCGAATCCCGGTCAGGGCATTTATTTGTGTGTTTATCACGAATATTTGTTCCTGAGTTATGGATGTTATATAAGTATATAAGTATCTATATGTATGTATCTATTATATATATCATCGCCTAGTACCCACAACACAAGCCTTATTGAGCTTACCGTGGGCCTAGGTTGATTTGTGTAAGATTGTCCCGTGATATTTATTTATTTATTTATTTATAAGTAAGGAGAAACTTCACAGATTTCTATGACATTTCATTATATATTTTTTATATGCTCATCCAAATGCACTTAGTTCTAACTGACGATGCAGACCAACGATAACTACAGAATACAATAGAGCTATCAACGAAATTCATCAAATATTATCAGAACATAAATAGCAATTTTGATAGTATATCCTATGTATAGATTTTTTTTTTAATTATAAGTCACTGTAGCCGAGCGGTAAGGCAAGCGGCTTTCAATCTGGAGGTCGCAGTTTTAAACCCCGACTTAAGGATGACTCACGCTAGAACGGACCGTGCCCGGCCCGGGCCGTTTTCTAAGAAAAACGACGGCGTTTTTGCGCGGCCGAGCCATACCCAAGCCCGGCTGAGCCACGGCCGAGGCTCGGAAGCGGCTCGGTGTCGGCGCAGCCCAGCCGTGGCCCGGCCGGGCTTTGGGTATGGCTCAGCCGCGTAAAAACGCCGTCGTTTTTCTTAGAAAACGGCCCGGGCCGGACGCGGCCCGTCCTAGCGTGAGTCATCCTTTATCCCAAGAAGTATAAAAAAAATACTTGTTACATATCATTTGATATTTAACAATGGCTTTTCGGTGAAGAAAACCATCGTAAGGAAACCGCTCTAATCCCAATACGGTCTAGTTTTCCTTCTGGGTTGGAAGGTCAGTGGCAATCGCTTTCGTAAAACTAGTGCCTACGCCAAATCTTAGGATTAGGTGCCAAAGCGGATCCCGGGCTCCTTTGAACTCTACCGAGAAAAACACTAGGAGAATGAAGTGTTTTTTTTATTAATCGTATAATGTATATTTATGTTATAATTATAAATTATTACGTTCGTAGGAGTAAGTTATTAAACTTAATATTTGGGCACAGAATACTGTTGGAAGTGCATGCTTTAGGATCAGGGTAGTGTTTGATTTGTTTGTCGATTATAAAACACATTATTAATTATTATCCATATATATTAGGCATAATTACAGTTGAGCGTTTCGGTCGTATTTTACACAATAATTTAGTCTCCAAATTATGATAAATAAATAAAACTTAAACAATCGAGACTATTTCATTGCTTCGTTGTTAGACGTAGTACGCCGAGTAAGGAGAGTAACTGTAGGCAGAGTAGGCGAGCGGCGAGTAGGCGCTGTAGGCGGAGTAGGCGACGGGGGCGGTGTACGCCGCCGCCACGGGGGCCGTGTAGGCCGCCGCCACCGGCGCCGCGTAGCTCACCACCAGGGGCTTGGCGGCAGCGAAGGCCAGGAAACAGGCGAAGATCAGCTGTGGACATAATTTAAACTGTATTCCATAGTCAACCATTGGACTAAACAGACACGCAAAGTTTATCTTTAATTATAGGAATCATATACACCTCATTAAGGACTGTGATAACGAGGTCGAATTTGTAATTGTTTGTTTTGGGATAGCTAGCTAGTTGAGATTTTTTTAAGGAATAGCCCGTCTCCGATTTTTTAATTGTTGCCAATTGTTCCCCACAGTAATTGCAATAACAAATGTCCATATTCGGAAGTCAGGATCCGTCAAAATTGTCGATGACTACGACAAGACTGCTACAATTAGTTATGGTTTCGAGTTGGTTACAAACTTATTATATCCATGAAGAGCTAAGGACCACAAAGCACCTATACGTTTTATGTTACTGTTATAAGATTTAAAGAGCACATCAACTTACAATTTTGTACATGTTGATTGTTTGTTTAGACAATGCGTATCTAACACTGATGCTAATGTCCCGTCCTGACTGTTTTATACGATTTTATGTTGACCCCCCATTCTTCTTGTCTTTGATTTTAAAAGGGATTATGTGACTTATAGTTTCTTAATACAATACGACCGTATGGAATAGTGTGGTAGCATTGTGTTGGCAGCGAGTCTGCGCCCGCGCACGGACAGTCGCGATCGGGACCTCTACGCGACTTGAATAATTTTGATTGCACTATAGATTTTTTATTCACAGGATGTGACTATTAAAACAAGGTATTTGAAGAAGCAATTTTTTAATTTTTCATTTTCTACCATGTTTGCTATATTAGTAAATAAAAAGTAATTTGTTTATAATAATGGCACGCGTAACATAATAAAATTATAGAAACGAATTATAAATGTAAATGTGTGTAAAAGGTACATTACTACACAATAAAAAGTACTCTTTAGGTATTGCTCATCCAAAAACAATGGGTACATGAAACTTAACTTTAGATACAAACAACGGTAGACAAATATGGCGATTTTGTTGTTAAAGAGCAATCTCTCCCGGACAACCTTTGGGTAGCCGAGACTTAAGCAAAGATCGTAATTGTCGCGTCACATTCAGTATTTTTTTGCCGTTTAAATTATAAATAGGTTTAACATTAAATCAGCGTAACCAATAATTTGTTCAATGATAAACGAAATCGGTGATTAAGGTTAACTACAGATCGTACACTCTATTATATGTTAAATCACATAAACTTCTCGCTGTAACTTCTCTGTGTGTCTGGTAAGTCTTTAACTATAAATTATTTTTGTTGTACCTAGCATAAGTAATACCGTACATATCCTATACTATTAAACGAGCAATATTTGTATATATGTATATATTTGCAATCACGTTCTCGGAAACGGCTCTAACAATTTCGATGAAATTTGGAATATAGGTGGTTAAGGAGGCGAGAAATCGATCTAGATAGGTCTCATGTCCGGGAAATTCGTTTTCTCCGCATTTTTTCCATTTTCATCCGAGTGGAGCTCGGTCGCCCAGGGACTATATAACTATCCATACAACTTCTAGCTAATAAATTGTAAAATAAAGTAGGAGCGTTGTTTGCCAACAAACCGCACTGTAGTTTGGCAGATTAATTGTATATAAAGTTAGCTATAAGCCTTAAAGAGAATAAACATTTAAAAAAAAACTTCCTTAAATCTAACTTAAAAAAAAAACAGCCTATGAACTCATTCATTGGCAGAGTCACAATTCACCGTCTATCAAGGTCTCAATGGGCAGTCCAGAATGTGTAGAACATTCTACTGTCGTTAGAGGTGCCTTTAATTACTACACATCCTTTAAGTATGACACAGAATATTTATCGGTACATGCTACATGGTTCTGATCGCCTTAAGGACGTTCAAGGGTAGCCATTATAGTTACCTTGAACTTTGGGTGTCAATACCAGTGTCCATATTAAAAGTTCTATGGGTACCTACCTACGAGTATCAGCAGAAGCTAGTGAAGATTAGCAATGGAAACAGTTTGATGTGATCTGATTTATACAACACCATCGCGTGAAACTGTTGCGTTTGTAGTTTTTAGGGTTTTCAAAAGGAAAAAAACGGAACCCTTATATGTCACTTTGTTGTCCGTCTGTCTGTCTGTCAAGACTCTTTATCTCTCTAATCAACTTATAAGTTAAGGTAAAAAAGATACGGCCGTTTATGCCGCAAAAATAGTAGTTTTTGCAATCGTTATATAATGGATGCTTTTTAAGTCGAGTACCACGTATATACCACGAAGCTTGCTGAGTGGCCTAATTAAGGTACGAGACTTAAAAACCTAATTATATAACTATTGTATACAATACTTTTTCTACGAGTTAACGGAAATAATAATTTATTAAACAAACTTGGTATCTATTGAAAATCGCCCTGCTGAAATGAAGCGCAGCAGTAATTTTGCGCGTTAATGACTTCACAGTTATCTTATACAGCTCCTGGATTCATAAGATGACTGCTGGCGGTTATCTTATGAAACCATACCAGCTCCGTCACCAGCTAGTAGAGCTCCAGGATTAAAAATGTGATCTTAGTTTCGTGTACGAAATCTTAATCTATACATATAATAAAGCTGAAGAGGGTCGAAAGTCTGTACATGGAAGATATTCGAAAAAAAATTGGCTAGGGATACTTAAAATCAATAACAGAACACGTTCCAACAGTTTTTCGAATTTTTGTCTGTTTGTCTGTTTATCTGTTTGTCTGTTTATGTGACCGCGCATCACGTGAAAACGGCTAAACCGATTAAGATGAAATTTGGTAAAGAGATAGTTTGAGTCCTGGGGAAGGACTTAGGGTAGTTTTTATCCTGGAAATCAACCCCTAAGGGGATGAAATGGGGGGTGGAAATTTGTATGGAGCTACTTAAACCGCTGCACCGATTTGGATGAAATTTGGTATATAATTAGTTTGAGTCCCGGGGAAGGTCAATGAATAGGTTTTATCCCGAAAATCTTCCCTTTAAGGGGTAAAATGGAGGGGTGAAAATTTGGATGTAATCCATTGTGATAAAATTTAGTTTAGAGGTAGTTTAAGTTCTGGGGCAGTACATTGGATAGTTTTTATTCCGGAAATCTTCCCCTAAGGGGGTGAAATGGGGGGTGAAATTTTGGATGGACTCCGTTTAGACCAAATTTGGTATAGATATAGTTTGAGTCCCGAAGAATGAAATAGGGATGAAAATGTGGATAAATCCCATTTAGTTAAAATTTGGTATAGAGATAGGAGGAGTCCCAGGGAAGGACAATGCATAGTTTTAATCCTGAAAAATCATCTCCTGAGGGTGTAAAATGAGGGGTGAAAATTTTGATGGAACCGATTTAGATGAAATTTGGTATGGAGATAGTTAAGAGTCCTGGGGAAGGACTTAAAATAATATTTAGTCCAGAAATCATCTCCTAAGGCGGTGAAATGGGGTACGAAAATTTGGATGGAACCCATTTACGGTATAGCGAGTTGGAGTCTTGGGGAAAGACATAGGAGATAGACATATAAGGGGTTGTAATTGGGGGTGAAACTTTGTTTGTGACCTATTTTGATGAAATTTGGTTGAACGATAGTTGGAGTCCCGGAGTATGACAACGGATAGTTTTAATGCCGACAATTATCCCTTCAGGGATGAAATAGGGGGTGAAAATTTGGATAAAACCCATTTAGATGAAATTTGGTAAAGAGATAGAAGGAGTCCTAGGGAAGGACAATGCATAGTTTTTATCCCGAAAAAATAATTCCTGAGGTGGTGAAATCAGGGTTGAAGATTTCGATAGACCCATTTAGATGAAATTTGGTATAGAGAGAGGTTTTAGTCTAAGGAAAGAACATATAATAATTTTTATTCCGTAACACATGAAAGGAGGAAATCATCCCCTAAGGGGGTGAGAAATGGTGGATGAAAATTAGGATTGAACCCATTTACGGTAAAGCGATAGTTAAGGAAGGACATAGGATAGTTTTATCCCGAAAATCATCCCCTAAGGGGGTGTAATTGGGGGTGGAAATTTGTTTGTGACAAATTTTGATAAAATTTGGTTGAAAGATAGTTTGAGTCCTGGAAAAGGACATATGATAGTTTTTATTCCGCAAATCATCCCCTAAGGGGGTGAAATGGGGGTGAAAATTTGGATGTAGCCCATTTAGATAAAATTTGGTAAAGAGATAGTTTGAGTCCTGAAGAATGACAACGGATAGTTTTTATCCCGAAAATTTTCCTCTAAGGAGGTGAAATAGGGGGTGAAAAATTGGGTGGAACCCATTTACGGTATAGCGGTAGTTGGGAGTCCTGGGGAATAGGAACATTACATAGGTAAATATATGTATGTGACGTTCCAAGGGTAAAGGTACCTTATGGCGGTAGTTTCAAAGATGTTTTCTAAAACGGGGTAAAAAAGACGTTTTTATATTTTGTTGACGTATCTTTATTTTTAATACAAAATATTTAAATTACAAGTCAGTTAATTTAGTCCTACGGTTTAGTAGAAAAGGTCCTTACGGCCGTGTGATATGAAAATATGCAAAATAATACTGAAAAAAGCCTACATGCATCTATTATGGTGAGGCGGGTCATAGAAACCAAGTTTGCGGCGGAGTCTATTTTGTAAAAAAAGGCGTTCGGAGTAAGCTAATCTATAAAATCATGCAACTCAGCCATAATGACCCTTTCCTTCATACAATCCATACTAATATTACAAATGCGAAAGTAACTCTATCTGTCTGTTACCTTTTCATGCTTAAACCGCTGAACCGATTGAGATGAAATTTGGTATAGATATACTTTGAATTCCGGGGCCTTCCCAAAGAGTCCTTACTAAAGATAGTTTTTATCTGGAAATTCATCACCTAAGGGGGTGAAAAGGGGGGAGGAAGTTACGATATAAACGAGTTCCGCGCGGACGAAGTCGCGGGCAAAAGCTAGTTCAAAGATAAATGTCGACGAGTAGAAAAATATATATTTCAACACTCTCAAGGGAATCAAAATTTATAGGGTAGGTACTTTCGTTGACCTAAAACTATGTTATTTGGCAAGTAATATCGTCTTAATACTACAAGTACAGGGAAAAATCTAAAAACTATACATTTGTAATTAAATCATAAAAAATATAGTCTTTATTTAAATCATCGATTACCTACCTACAAATTTGTACGGACCCTTCGGTGGGTGAGTCCGACTCGCACTTGTCAGGTTTTTTTTCATACCATGCCGGTATGGCAACCAATCATATGGTCTGATGGTAACCAGACACCGTAGCTTATAGACGCTTGCAACCCCAGCGGATTCACAAGCGTGTTGCCGCCCCTTATTGATTTGAGGATGCGTTGTGTTGACAACTAGAGAAAATGCAAGTCGTTCATCCTCAACATAGCGCATCCTCTACAACTCTGGTGACCTTAAAAACGCATTTTTCTAACGCGCTTCACAAAATAAATCAACTGCTATTTTGTGTTTGCCATAATCGTCATTTGCCATAATAGTGGTATTCTCTGAAACCATGTTTGAGAAAAACATATTACCAACTTGGGGACTTAAAAAACCGCAAAACGTTATTTTAAAAGTTGACTTTTCATAAACAGGCTAAAACACTGTCAGCCATTTTAGTCTATAGATTAACTGTGATGTAACGACAAACAACTTATAAACAAGTATTTTGACATACCCGTTCGTTCTTTTCGTGTCGATTCTTGGCAAAGTGCTTTCTGCTTTCACGAATCCAACTTCCCTGATTGCTTTTATCAATAAAACAGTAAGTAAATAATTAATAATATGTAAATAAAGTATTTTGTATCTGTATTTTTTATAAGCATTTTGTTTTGTGTTGTATTCGTAGTTACCTATATAATTAGTTATGTCCCCTGAAACGGTATTTTCTCCAAAACTGGAAAAACCGTTGAAGGTGGTTGCTAATTAATTACCTACGGAGTTCTGAAGTAAGAAACATAAAAAGATTATACATACAGTCGAATTGAGAGCCTCGTGCTTTTTTTGAAGTCGGTTAAAAAGACTTACACTGGATAATTTTGACCTGTCGTTTTATTTGTGTTGGCGACAAGTGCGACGCATCTGACAATATTGGATTTAATATTAGATCATAAAAAGTAAAGTAGAAAAAGGAAGGTCTCAATCTCAGGATTATCGATCCTTGTTTTGTTTAAAGCCATGGGCCACAACACAATATTCGCTTAGGTCCCATCGGCGTGTAGGTATGCTTGTTTCCGCATTCTCTAATCTATCAAAAAACCAGTGATGTGATACCTACTTAGTAATTTGTTTACACGGGTCTAACGTGATATTTATTAATCTTTATACACCGTGGCCGTGAATAACCCGAAAGATTCAAACCACGTATTTTTGACGACAATACGAGTAAATAATGTTGTATCAACATGGGTCTAATTATGTGTCTTAATTAAATTACTATTTCAGTACAAATTACATCTTATTAATTGCCCGCTTCTTTGTGAACAACTCTTTAGTTGAGAAACTCAAGTTGAAGAACAGAGAGCGAGCATAACACTTCACGAATCGCTCCGAAATTATACGACGAACGGCGAATGCCGTGACTTGTGTGACACAAGAAGTGTCAAGTTATAGGTTATAGGTTGTACGCGGGCTGGGTTTCCGCAACTCGACGTCATAAATGCGCCTATTTTGCGTAGGGGTTTTGGCACTACTGTTATTCGTGCCAACCCAGTTCCACCAGGAAGCCTAGCAGACCCTTTGCGTTGCCGACGGCCTCCGGTAGTGACCCCGGTGTTCCGAGGTACTTTGCCCTGTAGTCCGACACTCCAGGACATGTCAGGATGACGTGGGCGGCTGTCTCGTCCTCTTCCATGCAGGCTCTGCAGAGAGGACTGTCTGTAACACCTAAAGTAAAAAGGTGTTTGTTTAGTAGTGCATGACCAGTTATAGCTCCTGTCAGAAGACGGAGTGCCGGCCTCTTTAGCTGCTTTAGCTTCCTTGACAATCCGGGGTTGATTGTCGGGAGGGCCTCCCTGGTTTGCCTGCAGGTTCCTAGGGTGTTCCAATGTTTTTGGTGTTCTACCTTGGTGTTTAGTCGCAGTGTGCTCCGCAGCCATGCAGAGGGTAGAGGAATTGTGGGTTCCGGTCCTACAGCTCTTGACTCTGAACCCTCTCTAGCCAGTGCATCCACTGCATCGTTACCGCGTGAATTACTGTGCCCTTCGATCCATTGCAGGGTTATGTCGCTGTTATTACATACCTCTGATAGGATTTTGTGGCACTCGTGTATCAGCCCAGAAGTTGTTGCGTGACCTTGCAGGGCTTGCAGTACGGATCGACTATAGGAAAGTATGCGGATGGGATATCCCCTTACCTCCCTGGAGGCGATTGCGTGAGCAGCCATTATTATGCCCATACACTCTGCCTGGAAGACGGTGTTGTGGGTCCCTAATGGTGTCGAAATGCGTATGTTTAGGTCCTCCGAGAATACTCCTGATCCGGTGCCTGACCTTGTCTTGGACCCGTCCGTGAAGATTCTTAGCTCTCTGGGGTTAAGTCCTTCCTGGGGGGTTTCGTATAGTTCAACTTTGTACTTTTTGTCAAAGACGAACTGTCTGGGAATGATGTCTGAAGTTGCCTCTATAAGGGGCTCCCTACCTACAGCCTCGTAGAGTATTTCGGTGTGTGGAACCCTGGGCGGTCTCCAGAGATGTTGTCTTTTGAGCCTTATGGCTGCTGCCAGAGCCTCTTGCCTGATGAAAATGTGAAGCGGCGGAATGTCCATGATGGCTTCCAGGGCTGCAGTCGGTGTAGTCCTCATGCAGCCACTAGCCGCCATGCAGGCCAGTCTCTGGAGGCGTTGTAGTTTAGCTTCGATCGTGGTTAGCGTGGTACGAGGCCACCACACTATGGCACCGTAGCTTACTATTGGTCGGATTACTGTCTGGTACAGCCATAGAGTGATCTTGGGGTTTAGTCCCCAGGTCCTACCTATCATTCTACGGCACTGCCAGAAGACGACTGTAGCTTTTTGGATTTTATTGTCTAGATGACTGCTCCAATTAAGTTTGGCATCGAGTATTACACCTAAGTACTTTACCTCTGTTGACAATTGGAGTTCTGTATTGAACAGTCTGGGCAGGCGGTAGGTCCCCAGATTCCGTTTGTTGGTGAACATTACCAGCTCGGTCTTCCTTGGGTTGACTGTTAGTTCATTGTCATTGCACCAGCGTTCCACTATGGCGAGTGCGGAGCGGGTGACATCGCACACTGTACCTGCATGTATGCCGCTGGTGAGTATCGTTATGTCGTCAGCATACCCGATGGTGTAGTGATGACTGTTGTTTAGCTTGGTGATTAGGTCGTTAACCACCATGTTCCAGAGTAGTGGTGAGAGGAAAGTGTCAAGTTATGCTCAAGCCTTTAGGGTGTGTTAGACTGGAGATTTTTTAACTTTTGATTTGTTTCAAATAATTAATATCTCCTTAATTATGAGTTTTTGGACTATATGATACATAACTTTATATACTCTAATTAGGCTTTAGTATCGTTTGCTTAAATCTTTCGGGTTATTCACGGCCACGGTGTATAAACTAGACTTAACTTCGACATTTAGAATTATTCAACTTAAAACTTAGGTATATCAAATCAAATCTGCTCTGTCCAATCATTCACTAATACCATTATTACTTTTCACAAAATAGCATGAACTGGAATATAGAATTAAGTTTGGTAAGTACTTATAAGACCATTAAATTTGTGTGCCCTAACAGGGTGTCATGGAAGCCTTTCTGTATCTAATCTTAACATCTCATCATCGTACATGACTTCCCCCCCCCAACCCCCTAAAACCAGTCCTGCACAAGCCTTCGTAGTTTTTTTTTTGACTAAAATACCTGTGACTTGTCCGTAATTATACCTACAAGTTTTTGAAGTATTCGTTTTTCAAAACAAGAATTTTAAATCGGCCGCCCATTGATATTCAACTGGAAGTACTTTCTAACATTTCGTAAAGTTAATTTTTTTACTTTCCATAAAACAAGGTCAAGTTACTCAAAAAAAAATCAAGTGTGTGCTTAAACATGATTTATTTAATTATCATTCAAACCCAAATCGGTTTATTTTCGAAGGTAAGCAAACGCCGGAGCCGTGTACGCTGCTGCGTAGGGAGAGTACGCAGTATACGCAGCCGCGACAGGGGCATTGTACGCTGCAGCAACAGGAGAAGTGTACGCTGCAGTATAAGGAGCAGTGTACGCCGCAGTATAGGGAGCAGTGTATGCCGCAGCAAAAGGTGATGTGTACGCCGCAGCAACAGGGGCGGTGTACGCGGCAGTGTACGCCGCGGCGACCGGTGCTACTGCGGGGATCGCAGGGTACGCCACGCTGTGGATGCCGGGCTTAGCCGCGGCAGCGGCGAGGAGAGCTACGAATACAACCTGCAAACATATGGCAATTAAAACACACTGTAAATATAGCTCATTTGGTGTATAAAAAGTAGGACAATATTCTAAATACGTTTTTTAATTTAACATGTATTTCATAGACCTTCAATAAAATAAATAAAAAATATGTGCGGACGATCTCACACGAATCAACCTAGTCCCAAACTAAGCAAAGCTTGTACTATGGGTACTAGACGACGATATAGATACTTATATAGTTATAAATAAATACGTACCTACATGCAATTTTTTATGTAAAATTATCTTCAATAAAATTGGTTACTCAACTATATGAGGAAGGTGTAACTGTATGTTTCTTATATGCAACTTCTTGATTCAATGATTAACAGAAAATCAGAAATAAGTGCCTACTAAGTAAACTTGCAAAATCACAAAAAAAGGATTGCAAGCAGGATTGTCTCCAAAATGTAATGTATTTAATGTAATGCGCTGTTTTATCTAGCCAGTTTGATAAAAAAAATATATATACTTTTTACATTTATTTATGAATACCTATTTATTTGCAAAAGGAATTGTTAACAAAATGTAAGCAGACAATCTGTTCGCTCTATTCAAAGTTCAATGCCTGACAGTAATAACGTCAGGAAAGTTAAACATTTGCTCTGCCCTAATAAGCAATTCAAAGACGTCACCTAAATTTGATCTCAGCCTACATTGCAATGTAGGCTGAGTACTCTCTTTATTTTTAGTTTTCCCGCAGCTCGTTTTATAAGACGAGATCAGCCTAAGTAGCATGCATATATATAGCTAACAGCTTTTTTATTTAAATTTAGTATTTGTATTTACCAGTTTGTACATGTTGATTAGTTTGTGTTTTAGGCTTGGTAAGTGGAGAGAGAATGATGTCTGGGATAGGCAGTGGCTGGTTTAAATACCTGATTACACACTGAATGAGATTTCGAGACAATACGAGGGGCTGCTTGCGCATCGGTGGTGCTCCGAATTAAAGATAGACATCTCGGAGGCTTTCATGCAATAGTGCACCAAGAAGAAACTATCAACTAAACGAAAATAAGTAATACGTGCTAATTATGTAGTAAAAACACACTAACTACTGTAATTATGACTTGTAAAATGTACTTTTACCAATAAAGATCTGTATTCTGTATATAGGTACCTATATATTTCATAAATATTTCGCACCAATATTTCTAACAATAACTACAACTTAGAAAGACATTTTCATTTCAAAGTTCAATATCTCAAAAACAACTGAACCGATTTTGTTGAAACGTAGCTAAGAACCATCACGATCACGTCAGCTTTCGGATAATAAAAATCGCATTCAAATTGGTCCATTCGGTTAGGAGCTACGGTGCCACAGACAGACACACACACAGACACGTCAAACTTATAACACCCCTCTTTTTCCGTCGGGGGTTAAAAATAATAAGTTGCAAACATCGATAGGCTACGGTATCCACCTTAGTAAGTGGATACCGTAGCCTATTTTTTTTTTCAGGTCATTAGGCAAATGGTTGAAAATTTTGACAGACATGAAAATAATACTTTTTCCGAAATGTACAAAACAACAAAAACGTAAGCTTGTGAGTAGTATTTCGGCGGTTCTGGAGCTCTACCGAATTGAACCTGACACTGGACACAAATCAGTCACGCTATTTCGACACGATAGTCATAAGAATAGTTTCCCCACTAGGTTGGAACTTGGAACTGTTGGAAGGTCAGAAATCTTAGGATTAGGTGCTAAAGCGGACTCCGGGCTCGTTTAGGACCCTACAGGTAAAAACGATAGGACATGGTGGTCAGCATAAGATATTAGTTAAGCGCACTTGGTAACTCAAAATAAAAAATTTCTGCTTTTTAGTTAATTAATAATCTTGGTTCCCTCCAGCATAGTTCAGCGGCTTCGACATGCAAGTCCGGTCGCGTTGCATCAGAGGTTACTCCGCACGTGCCTGTGGTGACAATCCCCACAGTGGCAATTGAGCAACCATCTGGAGGTCAATGTGTCTATTCAGGCCGTACCATAAAGGGTCATTGTAAAGTTTATGTACCGAGGAGTGTGATATGACGGACAGATAGTCTTGTTGGACGTTTTGGAACACGAATAGGGGTTATCATTTTAAGAATTCATAACAGCTTATATTGAAACTGTGAACTTGTTACCTTTAGGTAGGAAGGTATTATGCGTTCAGAAATGGGTGATAGCAAAATCCTATCTTATCTTTTGATACAGGTAGGTACTTCTATCCTACTTATGTATATTCGACTTCTACGTATTCATATTTTTACCTTATAATTTAAGGTGAAATATGGATGCACTTGTATATATTGTGCCACTTCTAGTAAGTAATTAGATAACAAATAATAGTAGTTTATGTGACTGTACATAATGAAGGGCATTAAACACGAGTGTGGGTTTATGAAACTCGCCTTCGGCTCGTTTCATAATAACATCACACGAGTGTCTTGATGCCTAATTATGTACAGTTACATACACTAATTTATCTATCCACATATCATAAGCCTCCACGATGTATTCAGGAGCCGCATAGGTATTATGACCGGCATTGCGGCGTTGTTTTCTGGCAGCTGTCATAGTTTTTTCTTAATTCAGAGACAAACTAGAGTCGGATCCAACTCTCATATCGTTCGATATCTTACTTACGTGCGACATTTGTCAAATTTGTATGCAAATTGACAATTCATTTCGAACTAAACGTCATCTCGACTGATATTAGAATAGAGGTCAAATCAAATTTCTTTGATTTCAGAGCTGTTCGAAATTTGAATGAAATAATATTATCGAAATCGATGTTATTATTTAGCAATAATAACGTTTTCACAGATAAGAAATTTGTTCTAACAAAACAGTTTATTTTTATGGTGGCCATAATGTGCGGTTCTTGAACGCATCATGAAGGGTTTATGATATTTGGATAGATAAAACAAATAAGTCACGTTGAATTTGACTCATAAAGACGACTCACAGAAAATCAGATAATGTACTTAGTGTTAAAATAAATATAAGATGGATTCACAATAATATATGCCGGCGTACGGCTCTAACGGTAGTTTTTCACTGCCGAGGCAAGGCGACGTGGGGCGAGCAATGTCATTCTATCGGCGGGCGTATATGAATGATATGAGCATGACTGTATTAGAATAAATCAGAAGTAAATTAAGGTTTTCAAAGACTTTTCGCTTGTATTTATATCTTCTGACAAACATGTTGAATGCATTGAAGGGTTCCCTTTCCAGTAATGTATTAGGTATGATTCTTTCTTTTCTTGGTTTAGTGTAATTAAGCTGTTTTGGAGATAAATGGGAACATTCGTGTACACAAACAGCCTCTCACCCTAAACGCTTTTACCTTCTCCGTTCCGTCGTGGGTAAAAATGCAACCATGCAGAGTTTTGTAAACGCTAAAGCTGTAGTGATCCATTTCCATCCACAATCGGATCTATGGAAATCAAGTGACACGTATTTTTAACCAAGTTCAAAAAAAGGAGGAGGTTCTCAATTCGGTTGTTCTTTTTAAATGTTTGTTACCTCACAACTCCGTCATTTATGAACTGATTCATAATTTTTTTTTTTTAATTGAAAGTATATGCTCCCAGATTGGTCCTATTGTTTTCAAAACTCCAGTTGGATGATGGAAACCATGAGGAATTGAGGGAACCCCTCAAATATATTAGGCACGCGTGTTAGTAATTTCGGTATTTTCTATTATAACTCTAACTAATATTTACACCCGGAAATCATAAAATTGGTGGAGTGGAAGTGATGATGAAGACCACAGATGGCTTGTGGAACTTCTCAATGATGTAATTGAAGCTATAAAAGTACGTCACATATTCTGATATGATTCCGTTGAAATAGCAAACAATGAAGTGTCAAGGGTAATTTTGAGATCCTTGGTTTTTTTCTCTAATAATCAACGTATTTGCGCTCGGAAATCAGTTCATGTGGCAAAGCCGAGCTGGCTGGGTTGTGCTCCGAAGAACTGTTCGACATGATGCCTACGGCTGCTTTTCACCACTGCACCGCTCGCCATCGGCAGGGTATTCATCCTCACACCCTGGAACCTAAATGGTCGCGTACCGTACGGTTTCAGAGAAATTTCCTCCCTCGGACGCTCAGGTTGTGGAATGAGCTCCCTGCCGAGGTTTTCCCAAGGAACTACAGTATGGGGTTCTTCAAAAACGGAGTGTCTAAATTCTTAAAGGGTCGGCAACGCGCATGTAACACCCCTGGAGTTGCAAGCGTCCATAGGCTACGGTAACCACTTACCATCAGGTGGGTCGTAAGCTTGTTTGCCACCGACATGGTATAAAAAAAAAAAAAAATTGGATAGTAAATGTGGAAATGTTCATGTGGCTTGGCGGAGTACTAAATTGAAGTCGGTTAAAACTTTGTTTTTAAAGTAACATATTAATTTATATTTATTTAAAAATAACCGACATTCGGCTGCCCAATAAAGGCCGTGTTATGGATAAAATACTCCACCCTTGAAACTAGATCTGCACGAGGCCATACATAAGGCGGGGGATAGGTTCCTACGGAAGACTCTGATCAGAAATAATAGGATAGGATCATACGGAAGAGTCTGGTCAGAAATAATAGGATAGGACCCTACGGAGGAGTCTGGTCAGAAAGCATAGGATAGGATTCTACGGAGGAGTCTGGTCAGAAAACATAGGATAGGATTTTACGGAGGAATCGGGTCAGAAAGAATAGGATAGGATTCTACGGAGGAGTCTGGTCAGAAAGAATAGGATAGGATTCTACGGAGGAGTCTGGTCAGAAATAATAGGATAGGATCCTACGGAAGAGTCTGGTCAGAAGGAATAGGATAGGATTCTACGGAGGAGTCTGGTCAGAAAGAATAGGATAGGATTCTACGGAGGAGTCTGGTCAGAAAGAATAGGATAGGATTCTACGGAGGAGTCTGTTTAGAAAGAATAGGATAGAATTCTACGGAGGAGTTTGGTCAGAAAGAATAGGATAGGATTCTACGGAGGAGTCTGGTCAGAAAGAATAGGATAGGATTCTACGGAGGAATCGGGTCAGAAAGAATAGACTATTAGGATTCTACGGAGAATTCTGGTCAGAAAGAATAGGATAGGATTCTACGGAGGAGTCTGGTCAGAAAGAATGGGATAGGATTCTACGGAGGAGTCTGGTTAGAAAGAATAGGATAGGATCTTACGGAGGTGTCTGGTTAGAAATAATAGGATAGTACAAGTACCCCCGACGGAGTTTGCTAGGGTTGCGAAGTTCGAAAAATTATAAACTTTGAAAGGTATTATCTCGGAAACTATTGGGTCTACAAAGACAATTCTAGTCTCATATTGTAGAAAATCTAGTCTAGTTTAAAAACGCCTTGAAAAAGTACTATCAAAAACTAGTCCTTTAGGGTTATAATAACAACTTTCGCGGTATTTTCGATTTTTGACAAAGTTGCTTTCGGCGCTCGAGGTCACAAACTTGGATTATTCATTGGGCCAACATCATAAACCAGTCTGCAAAAAATCACAACTACCGGATTTGACGCATGCTCTGGATGTATAAAGTTACTGGATAAACGGCCCAAAAGGATAATGCGGGCGCGCTGCGCCGCCCAGCCCGCGAGGGCTCGCAGCGTGCATCGGCCTTGGTCAATCACTATAAAATTTGCTGCCTACAGTATTTGGACATCACTTAGCTCAGTAGCACCGTGAACAAACAAACCAACAAAATGTTCAAATTGGTGAGTTGAATTTTAATTCGTTCGCTTTGCAAGCCGATTTTAGTACCTAAATGGACGAAGAAACACTGCTTTTCTTTTACTTTTTTAAGGTTCCGTACCTAAAGGGTAAAAAGGGGACCCTATTACTAAGACTCCGCTTTCCGTCCGTCTGTCACTAGGCTGTATCTCATGAACCGTGATAGTTAGACAGTTGAAATTTTTATAGATGATGTATTTCTGTTGCCGCTATAACAACGAATACAAAAAATATAATTAAATAAATATTTAAGGGGGCTTCCATAAAACAAACGTGTTTTTTTCCGTTTTTATAGATAATGGTACGGAACCCTTTGTACACGTTTTTTTTAATTGTAATACGCTCATATAATTATGTTTGATATATCACAGAACAAGTTCTCATTCTCTATTCCGAATCATATTATTTACAGTCATCTACTTTTTAGGTTTTCGTTCCTTTGGGTGCAGACATCGTCATGCCAATATGTTCATTATCAGCCTATAGATTATCTCCTACTCTTATGAATGCTACTAATCATGTTTCATGCTAAATACATTGTAATTGTTTGTAGTTCATCTTCGCCTGTTTCCTGGCCTTCGCTGCCGCCAAGCCCCTGGTGGTGAGCTACGCGGCGCCGGTGGCGGCGGCTTACACGGCCCCCGTGGCGGCGGCATACACCGCCCCCGTCCCCTACTCCGCCTACAGCCCCTACTCGCCGCTCGCCTACTCTGCCTACAGTTACTCTCCTTACTCTGCATACTACCTGCGCTGAAGTGTTACTTAACGAGATGTATGAACTGGTCACTATTCGCTAATAAATCCATGATATTACGCTACTAGTTTTGTTTACTTTGTCACACAAAATAGAGATTAACTACTGTTTTACTATCATCTTTACCAGGGTATGGAATTACCCGGCAATTTAAAAACCGGTAAATTACAAAATACAGTTACGAAAAATGCGTTTAGGCACGAGAGATCTGTTTCCTAAAATATCCGTTGGGTTACAAACTTCTCATTCCTAAAACCCCCATGTACTAAAACATCCATATTCTATAACATCAACTTCCCAAAAAATCATATACCTAAAACCTCTGTTTCTCAGAAAACCCATGTACGGTCAGCTGCAGAGAAAATGGACCCATACAAAATTTGTATGCAGGGGGGATACTTTTTCTCTGCAGCTGACTGTACCAAAACATAGTTTCTTACATAAACACTTACTCAGTTTCATACACAGAATCCCCACACACACACACGGGTCATTGTCAGTCGCAAACACAATTCACATTCCGGTGGTCAATAGTTAAGGGCTTACGTTTACATATAATATGTTTTTATCACATATAATTATAGAAGGGGCAACGCCGCTTATGCGGATTCAGAGTTCGACCAAAAATTAGGCTTTATAGCCCTTAACTTTGGCAATGTCCACCGAAAAGACGCGAACCTAAATCTGACAATGACCCCTACACCCTTACTCACACTAAGAACTCAACGGTGTTAATAACTATAATTACTTAGTTAGTAAAATAGTAAAACTTACGTCCATTACCTTCGTTTAATTAGTTTTTTTATTTAAATTGTTCTGTCTAATGCATGTAGGCTCAGTAATATATTTATTTTAATTTCTTAATGTTAATCATTTTTCAATATAGCCGCTGTAAAATATGGGTAATTAATTGCGCATGTTTCTAACTCCCACGACATAGGCCTAGCCTAGTGTGGGGGTTGCCGATAAATTGTACATTTAGTGTTTATTCTTTTTTGGTCAATAAATATTTTTTAATTTTTACTTTACTTTACATCCATTTCCCTTTTAGATACATTTCCCAAAATATCAATTTAGCTAAACTATTTTATTTAGGAAATCTTCTATTTCCGTAAACGCCCGTTACCTAATAAAATAAACTTCCCGAAACGTCCGTTTGGGTTAGAAACATAATTTTCCCAGAACATCCAATTCCCAAAACTTCAGTTTCAACATAAAGTAAATTTCCCAAAAGATTCGTTACAACATAATATTAATTTCCAGAAACGTTACTTTTTTTAAATATCCTTAATTTTTTTTATTTTATTCTGTCTAACGTGAGAGACAAAACTGTCGCAGAGACATAAATTTCTTACTTGCCCCACTAATCAGACCTATTAGCTTTGAGTGTCTAGAACTAGATTATGATTTATATAACAAACTAATTGTCAGGTGATTGTCAGTAGCATGTCAATTACCATCGACGCTATTTAAAATTAAAAAAAAAACTGAAATCACGAAGACTAAAAAAACTTACATTTAAATGGATTTTGAATTCATCAAAATCAAAACACAAAAAGGTAAAGATTATTTACTAAAAGGTATCCATCGGCATAACTTACATACTAAAAATAAAACGGGCTACGTTGTGGCGCACATAAGTGAACAATGATAGCTGTTAGCAACAATCACACTTAATACAGATAAAACGACAATATAAAGGGGAACTACTCACACGTGCGATTTAGATCCATCCGAAAATAAGTTAAAAAAAGTTATAAATGTAAAATGGAAGTTTGCGAAAATATGGATTCAATTCAAAGAATATTTGAACATAAACTAGAAGAGTATGAAGATGAGCATGAATTGGTTTCTTTGTTTTCTTCCCACAGAAGTTCTCTGTACCGTAAAATGAAGATTCACTTGAAATGTGACAAATTGATTTACAAAAATCTTGCGGATGTCCGTGTCCCAAGAATTTCAAGAGAAAACTTTCTTGTAGCTGAAGATGGCGACAAAAATTAAAAACTATTTTTTAAACTTTGGGAAAGGAAAGGAAGTGTTTTTAGCATGGTATATGTAGTAGGTATTTTACTTTCCTCACAGTCGAAATGAAAAGTAGAGTTACCCTTGAGCAAGCATACGGTACGGTCACACAGAAATCATTTGGATTCATCTCGTACGGTTCCCACCAGGTCGAGTGCCAAGATTTAGGATTAAGGTCTTGTCGTTAACGGTTGCGAGAGTCGAAGTAAAATTAGTGAGTTCAGTGGACAACAAAGGAGTAGGTACCTGCGGACGGGGCTGAACGGAGGGTTCCAGCCGGGCTGTGGAGCTCCAGACCTCGCCGGGGAGTTGCCGCGTGTGTACATACATACAACTTACAAGATCACATACACACACGCTGGCGAGAGGCGCCACGGAGGGTGAGATTCTGGTAAGTAGGTATAAGATAGATAAGGTTAGCGTTGCGAATCGCAATCGACTGTACGTACCAGGACTTGGCTAGTTGTATGAAACTTCAGCTGATGGACCCCTGAAGTTGTTGGCGGTCCTAGTGCGTACAAATTTTGGTTTGGACAGCTGCCGGTCTATTTGTGGTTGCCGCGCGCTGTTACAAGACGCACGCGATCGGGCTTTGCATCGTCGTCATTCGCCTTGAAAATATGCCTAAACCAAAAAAAGCTAATACATACTGTATCGCAGCGGGTTATACGAATCGTTAGAAGTAATCAACTTTGGCCGCTGCACTGCACTCTTCATGAATGAATTTAATCACTGTTCACGAATTGCTGTGTCGATACGAACCCGATAGGGTTTAACGACACTGTTAGATTTAGCAAAATGTATTTTGTCTTATAAGTAAATGTAAAAAAAAAAAATTAGAGCCTTGCAACAATTAAACAGAAGCATTCATATTTTATGATTCTGTTTTCAATGCCATACGATTAATTTGAAAAATAAGAATCCTTTGCGTCGCATAGTTGGCTAAAAAGCATCAAAAAAATTTACATTAAAAAAAAGATTCTCATCAGCTTTTAATATATGTAGGTATGTAAGTACATTATTAATAGAAATATGTATTGCAATTCATATTTTTTCTGTCGTCGAGTAGGTACTTTGAAAATTGTTTCTTGCAAGGAAACGCTAATAATCGTTGTTAGGCCATTCAAAATAACACGCCTGCTAACTCCTAGACTGTCCGCTAGGGACAATTAGTATACCTACTATCCTTTTAGGTACCGCCGCCGGCGCGTTGTCTATTGATATTGGTTGTATAGATATTTAATTTTCAAAAAACAATATTTATTTTCGTTATATAATACTAGCGACCCGCCCCGGCTTCGCACGGGTTTATATGTATAATTCATGCATGTATTATACATATAAACCTTCCTCTTGTATCACTCTATCTATTTATAAAAACGACATCACAATCCGTTGCGTAGTTTTAAAGATCGAAGCATACATAAGGACAGACAGACTGCGGGAAGCGACTTTGTTTTACACTATGTAGTGATAAGTAAGTACCCCAGTAGGTCGATCACGTAACGCATTGTACGAACGTCGGGTAGGTCTAAATGTCACTTTTTATATGGAAAATTGACAGTTAAATTGTACCGACGCGCGTTCGGAACGTTACGTGATTACCCCTCTGATGTTTGTCTTCGTCTTACATTGTGCAGATACAGACAGTTTTGATGTCATAACCAGAAGGCAAATTACACAGCTTTTGTGTATAAATTTAGGTGATCCATAGTAAATAATGAAATTATCGTAAAGTACGAGTACACTATTATACTAACGTATTCATTTAATAGGTCGAGCTGGCGGCAACCCTAGCTCTAAGAGTCCGACTCCGAAAGAGCGCGTTGCATGCAATAGAAAGGGATGGCCAAATTTAGGCACGTTTTGCGTACCTAAACAGGGAATTTGTTAACAGAGTTCATGTATTTATTTTCAATTCAATTCATATCATTTATTTGTGAAACACAGGTATACAGATACCTGTACACAGGTATGGTATCAAAAAAACATGTCTCACTATGTTTTGCCACAAGGCATACAAAATGAATGAAATTTTGAAAGCTAAATGAATCGGATTTTTTAGTAATCGGATAGTATAGAAAATGGGTATTCTAGGATTTGAATATGACGAAAAACTGGTCTGCTGTGATAAGGATATAACGGGAAACGGTTTTTGTATGATTTGGATATAACGGGAATGGATCTTCTAGGATTAGCTTTTTACCGGGAAAGGGGTGCCATAAGATTTGGATATTATGGAATCAGGGTCTTCTAGGATTTATATATTATGGAAATGGATCTTCTAGGATTTGGTTACTACTGGAAACGTGTCTACTAGAATTTTGATGCTGTGGGATACGGATTTTCTGGGATTTGGATAGCTCAGGAAACGGGTCTTCTAGGATTTGAAAGTTGTGGAAAATGGATCTGTGAGAATTTTAATGTTCTAAGAAACGGATTTCTAGTGCCTAATGTAATGTTCTAAGAAAAGGAAAAATGGTATTGAGGTTTGCGGCGGCCTTTACTAGCACTATGCCAAATTTCATCGAAATCCGTTCTGCCGTGATTGAGTAACAAATATACAAACATCCAAACTTTCATGTTTTAATATTAGTAGGATAATATATCTTACGAATTACGATAGCTTTATTTAACGAACTATGACGATTCCATGAAAGTTGTTACAGTGGCTAATATTGCCAAGACTTGTGGCACGTATCGCAAACAGATTAAGATTTAATTGAGGCTTTTTGTCAGAATATTCATCACAATTTATTATTTTCGGAACGTTATAATATACATCTCTCAGTGCAGATCTAGGACTTAAGCTAAGTCGATCCTCGGATAACGATCTATGTATTTAATTGTCTGATTAGTATACAATCATCGCCATTGGAAATAATGTAGTTGCTACCCTTGTACAGATGATTGTATAATATTGTAAGCAAGCAGTATTGTATATTTTTTGTAGCAAAATAAACAAAACTTTTAGCGTAATGTCATGGGTTTATTATCGGATATTGACCAGTTTATAAATATCGTTAAGTAACACTTCAGTTTCAGCGTAGGTAGTAGGCAGAGTAAGGAGCGTAACTGTATGCAGAGTAGGCGAGCGGCGAGTAGGCGCTGTAGGCGGAGTAGGCGACGGGGGCGGTGTACGCCGCCGCCACGGGGGCCGTGTAAGCCGCAGCCACCGGCGCCGCGTAGCTCACCACCAGGGGCTTGGCGGCAGCGAAGGCCAGGAAGCAGGCGAAGATGAACTGCAAACAATTACACTTAATTTAGCATAGAATATGATCAATGAGATTAATAGGTACGCTTGGTAAATTTGTCTATGTAGACTTTTGCCTATCGTGCCCGGCAGTGAGATAGTAGGAAAACTTTTGTCCATTACCCACCAGGTTGTTACTTATTTATTAGACTTAAAACATCCAATTAATAATTACTTGTATCTAAGGGGTAATAACCTTTTGTCAATACTTGTTAATTCTACTGCAGTCCGAGGACTGGTTAAGTAGTTTTAAGTACCTATATATATATATTTTAGTTTCTAGAAAATCCCTATATTTAGGTGCATCGTGGGGACCAAGCCGACCAAGTACTATGAACCCCTGTTCCAGCGGACGTTTCACGTAGTTATAATCGTCGGAACTACTAAAACTATTATTTTAGGTTGGGTAATAAAATGTAAACTCACCAGTTTGAACATTTTGTTGGTTGTTTATTTCACGATGCTGCTGCTGAGCTGAGTGATACCCGAATACAGTGGGCAGCAAACTTTATAGTGAATGATGAAGGCCGAAGCACGCAACGAGCCCTCGCGGGTCGCACGTCCTGAGAATCACGATGAGCCGAGAACACCGACGCAGTCACATTATCCTCTCAATCATCATTAAAACCAGCCGAACACACTTAAATTACACCCGATTATACAATATCAATTCCACATTTAAACTAGGTTTGAAATCTTACTTGATCTCAAATATGCAAACTGAAGCGCCAAGACTTATTAGATTAAAACGAACTCTTTAAACTATCTAGTTAATTAGCCTCCCACAAAAAGTGCCACAATGATCGGTCCTGCGCTGCGCCACCCGTATTCAGCGGACTCCCGCGAACTTTACCAGAAACATACTGTTTATGTCTGCTGGCAGGCTTTAGAAACTGATATATTTTAGTTTCGTCGTAACCAAGTATTTTTATTAATGGCGCAGATTGCTACCATGTCGCAGGGATTTAATTTATAGTATTTATACGTTCGATTCCGAAGTTCCGAACAGCAACTTATTGAGTATAAGTGGTCCTTGTACAATATGAGGTGGAATGGGTATCCTCAGAGACTACCTAACATTATATTCTCAGTAAATGATTAAGACGGTGTTGGTTGTTGAATAACAGTTAAATATTTACTTTATTTATATAGCTTGTGATTATGTATGTTTACCTATTAATTACAATTTCTGAAGCAAACATGTGTTTCTCGTTTATTTTAAGTAATAGTACATTACATCAGAGGCCGGGAAAACACGGACTTCCGGCCAAGTAGGTATAGACGGTCGAGCGTAGCGAGGCCGGATAGAGATACAAGGCCGGGAATCCGTTTTCACGCCGAGATACGCATAGTGCTTTTCTCAAAGCAAATGCAATGAAATAAATAAATAAAAATCCTCAAATCAAACTAATTTTCATGGCTGAATGCCGTGATGCTGTGCCACAAATAGTGGAATAAAAATTAAAAAGTTACTTTGCAGGCCTAGGCCTGAAAAGTTGTATGAAATTCAATTTCTGGGCGCCTCGAGATGCTGCGCCCGAAAAAGGATACTTCCGAGTCTATTATAAGGAACGTAAAGAGAATATTTCATTGCATGTTTGAGAAAAGGCTCTTTAATATTAAGGTACCACTGTTATATTGTTTACTAGCTTCTGCCCGCGACTTCGTCCGCGTAGAACTCGTTTATATCGTATCTCGATACAAACTTTCACCCTCCATTTCCCCTTTAGGGATTGATTTCCGGGATAAAAACTACCCTATGTGCTTACCCGAGACAATTTTATCTAAATGGGTTTCATCCAGATATCCATCCCTTAGGGGATGATTTTCGGGACAAAATATATCTCTATACCTACCAAACTTCATCTTAATGGGTTCCATCCATCCAAATTCTTATTCCCTATTTCCCCTAGGGGATGATTTCCGGGACAAAATCTATCGTATGTCCTTTCCTGGGACCTATCCCCGGGAATCAAACTGTCTTTACACCAAATTTTATCTAAATCGGTGCAGCCGTCCTAGTAGCTCAATACAAATGTTCACCCCCAATTTTTCCCTTTTGGGATTAAAACTATTCTATGTCCTATCCCGGGACAAACTATCTCTGTACCAGATTTCAATTTAAATCGGTTCCATTAAAATCTTTACCCCTCATTTCATCCTCTCATTAGATGATAATCGGGATAAAAATTATGCATTGTCCTTCCCCGGGACTCCAACTATCACTATACCAAATTTGAACTAAATAGGGTCCATCCAAATGTTCACCCCCGATGAAATAGGGGAACATTTTCGGGATAAAGGTTATCCGTTGTCCTTCTCCGCAGCTCAAACTCTCTCTATACCAAATTTCATGTAATGGGTTCCATCCAAATTTTCAACCCGAATTGCATACCCTTAGGGGGATTTTTTAAGGGATAAAAGCCATCCGCTGTCCTTCCCCGCGGCTCAAACTATCTCCATACCATTTAAATGGGTTCCATCTAAATATTCACCCCCATTTCACCCCTTTTGGGTATGATTACCGGAATAAAAACTTACCTATGTTCTTTCCCAAGGCTCAAACTATCTCTTTACCAAGTTTAATCTAAATAGGTTACATCCAAATGTTCACCCCCTTAGAGGATAATTTTCGGGATAACACTAACCATTGTCCTTACTATACTATCGCTTTACCGTAAATGTGGTCCATCCAAATTTTCACCCCTATTTGATCCCCTTAGGGGATTATTTTAGGGATAAAAGCCATCCGCTGTCCTTCCCCGCGGTTCAAACTATCTCTATACCAAATTTCATCTAAATGGGTTACATCCACATTTTCACCCCTAATTTCACCCCCTGAGGAGATGATTTTCTGTATAAAAATTATGCATTGTCCTTCCCTGGGACTCCTACTATCTCTATACCATCTTAAATCTACATGGGTTTTATCCAATTTTTCACCAAATATTTCATCCCCTTAGGGAATGATTTTTGGGATAAAAACTATCCGGTGTATTCTCCGGGACTCAAACTATCTCTATACCACATTTCATCTAAACGGGTCCCATCCAAATTTTCACTCCCCATTTCACCCCCTTAGGGGGTGATTTCCAGAATTAAAACTATCCTGTATATATGTCCTTTCCTAGGACTCAAACTATCTCTATACCTAATCGTATTCAAATGGGTTCCATCCAAATTTTCACCCCTAATTTCACCCCCTTAAGGAAACAACTTAAACACAAACGCATATTAAATTTAAAATTGAATTTCGAATCCGCTCAAGACCTAAAAATAGTAAGCAAATATAAACAACAGATTGTACACATCATTTCCACATAGTTTCTAGTTAGCTCCTTTCGTTTAACTGAGTATTCTCATAACCACTATTTGTAAAACACTGCAGGTAAATAAGGCATTGCGGCATTACTTTATTTTGCCGCGCGGCACTAAACGTTGTTAAGTGCCTAAAAAAATGAATCCATAAAAAACCGCTGTAAAAATACCGTCTATGTGCCAAAATCTTCTCACAGCGTCGTGGGCTCGTGGCTAATTATTTATATCGCTAACATTTCTCTTAATTTTAGCGTTACCTGTTTGAACGCATATTGTTTCCTCACAAGACGAATTTCTCGTCACATGTCAAACTTTGTCCCATTGATTGATACCGTATGATATTACTACATTAGACGGAACACGTGATGACGTGACGTGATACAAATACAAATCTTTATTTTACATAAAAATGTGGTACAAAAGTCGTTATTAAATTATCAGGTTTCACACATTCCACCAGAAACTGGCATGCAAAATTAAAATATGAAAAATACTTAAATATCGAGAAACACGACTTAGAATACTTAAATCCTAATGTTTACAATGTCAATATGAACACTTAATACCGTCACAATTACAATTATATTCCTAATAAGTCATAATCTCCACTTATAATAAATCTCTAAATTAAAAAAAGAATCAGCCAGTTTGAAACTAAGCTTTGCGCGGTTCGAATGTTCTCAGCATCCCATGAACGGAAAAATATAAAACATTTTATATAGGTACATTATTATTCTAGCTGCAACTTAGGATAGTTTTTATCCGACTGCGACAGTTAATTAATTTTCCGAAATATACGACTTCATTTAATTTTTCATTTATTTTTATTGAAATCAAACGCTGCTCCAACTGTCAGCTATAAGAACCGTCAAATTGTCGTCAAAATGGCGGAATTGCTTTGCCTTTCACTTATTAATAATTTAAATCCCGTCTACGATAGACCTTTACGAGACAAATGCTAAAATATAAACCATAAAAAAATATTCGATTCTGATATGAGAACTTATATGCGCAAATGTCGTTTTATGTCGTAATTTCAATAAATGAAATCAACAAATTTGAACAATATAATTAACACGAATTTGTTTTTTTTGAATGACAATGGCACGCGCTCGGCGCATTCAGCCAAAGTACCTGCGGCGCTATCACGAAAACCGATACTCAATGTTCATATATTTGCATCCCTGTCACTCGAGTATGGTTAGTGCGATAGAGATAGAGATACCTGAATATTTTCGAATTCCGAAGTTCGTGGTTATAGCTCAGGAATCGAAACTACACCCCGTAAGCCGCGTCCGCTGCGCCATGTTTTCGTGGTTTTTAAACGTCAAACATGTTTTGCCAATCAAAACAAAACCCTATTTGTTTGCCGAACCGTGGCCGAACCTGACTGACATGTTAGATGTTTAAAAACATGGAAAACATTGGTGCAGCGGGCCCGGCTGTAGGTAGACACTAAATAAAATAATCATAATGTATTTTCTCGAAAAAAGGATAATAGAGAAAAAATCAACGCAAGAGGTTAGGTATATATGTATAGGTAATCACTAAGTTCCAAAGTTTTATGTTCTGTCCCTTTTTCACAAAACGCACCTTCAAATGAAACGATTGTTTTTTACTATGACGCTCGAGGATCTTGACGTTACAGTCCCCGATCGTTTTCTCACTCTAACAAGCGACATTAAAACGGTTTTGAGATATTTGAATGGGATTTTCGTCATCTTCTATCTATCTATACCTACATATAAATGCCCTGACTGACTCACCCACTCACTCATCAACGCACAACCGAAACTACTGGGGCTAGAGAGTTGAAATTTACACCAGAACTACATTTTACAACAAAGGCAACGGATAAGAAGAGATTTTTGGAAATTCTATCCCTAAAGGGGTCAAATAGGGGTGCAAAGTTTGTATGGGGGAAACTTTATTTTTTATAGCTAGAGACTTGAAATTTTGTATAAATATTACTTATTAGAATACGAATAAAATACTTTCAACGTTTAGGAAAATTCTGCCCCTAAGGGGGTAAACAAGGGGTGCAAATTTTGTATGGGGGAAACTTTATTATTTTAGCAAGAGACTCAATACGTTGTAGAAAGCTTACTTATTGGAATACAAATAAAGTACTGCCAGCGTTTTGGAAAATTCAGCCTCTTAGGGGGTTAAAAAGGGTTGCAAAGTTTGTATGAGCGAAACTTCTTTTTGAGATAGAAGCTTAAAAGTTTGTAGAAATATTACTTATTACAATACACATTAAAATAACAGCGTTTTGGAAAATTCCACCCCTAAGGGTATGAAAAAGGGGTACAATGTTGGTAAAGGGGATTTTTTGGAGCTAGATTCTCAAACCTTTTTAAAAAGATCGCAAGCGACAAATCTTTGCTGAAAGATTACTTATTACAATACAAATAAAGAAATTTCAGCGTTTTGGAAAATTCCACTCCTAAGGGTGATTAAAACAGGTGAAAATTTGTGTGGATGAAACTTTTTTTTTGAGCTAGAGACTTGAAATTGTGTAGAAAGATTATTTATTAGAATACAAATATATAGGTAAATTACTTTCAGTGGTTTGAAAATTTCCACCCGCTAAGAGGGGGATAAAGAGGTGCAATGTTTGTGTAGGAATTTTTTTTTTAGGTAGAAACTTAAAACTCTGTAGAAAGATTAAGTACCTACTTATTGAAATACAAAAAAATACCTACTGCCAGCGTTTTGGAAAATTTCACCCCTTAAGGGGTTAAAAAGGGGTGCAAGGTTCGTATGGGAAACACTTTTTTTAGCTAGAGACTAGATAAATAGTTTGTAGAAAAAATACTTACCTATTACAATAAAAAAACCGAGTGTTTTATTTTTAATTTTTCCCTGAAAAGCGTTCAAAGTTTGTATGGAGAGCAAGAAAATTTTGAAGTATGATATTTGTAACTGCGATTTTAGCCTGTTTAGACTACAAAACTTATTTCAGCGTTTTTTTAATTCATCGCCTAAGAAGGTTAAAAGGGGGTTCGAACTTTGTATAGAGAGCAAGACATTTTTAAAGTAAGAAATTTGTAACTACGGTTTCAGACTGTTTACTATGAGGGTTCAGAGAGGGTTCTTAGTTTGCATAGAGAGCAAGAAATTTTGAAAGTAAGAGATTTGTAACTTCGGTTTTAGATTGTTTTCTAAAAGTCTAGGTAGAAAATTAATTTCAATGTTTTTTTTTAAATTCATTTCTTGAACAAAAATTTAGACGATAACATGTTATACGCGGACGAAGTCGCGGGCAACAGCTAGTTACATTATAAACCTAGTCACAATAATAAATGTCAAGTTCAATGTTTAAAATAATCAAAATATTCTTCAACAGAGTAAAAACATTCTTGTACTAGCCAGCTCCTAAGTTTATGTCGATAGCAATCAAACAGTTTACTCGAATAGAAACTAATAAATCAAACTTCATTACCTAATACTTAATTCTTCCGAATTTAGACGATGAAATGTATGGTTATATCCATAATTGTAGCATTGTGGGCAATTTGGTTGGGTCTGCAGGCCTCAATAGGTATTTAAAAAGAAAAAGATCTGTTATGGTATTTTAAGTCTTTTAATGAGGTCCACAATAACTCACATTTTTATAGTTCTGTGACGCGCCACGAACATTGTATGAAAAAGTCATATTAAATAACTATAACATAATATGCGGAGTTTTCTTAACTTAATATTAAGTTAGGTCGCCGCCGCGCCGTTGCATTTAAAATTGTTATGTATGTACATTCATAGGTACTCAAAACTTTTGATGCTGAAGTGTACCTCCACATCAAGACGACTTTTATTGAGACTTTAGGAATTATTCAAATCAAAAACTATTAACAAATCTTAGACTTATTTCCAAAGGCCTAAGGAGCGATGCCACAAGTTCAGACATAGAAATAAGTTTCTGTCAAAAATGTCATTTTTAGTACAAGCTTTTGTATTGCCGATTGCCGACTGTACTTTTCTGCATACCATCATCAACTACTCATTGAAACGATTCTAACGAGCCCAAACTCGATGGGGTTGTGCCGTTTTATTGCGGAGTTCCTTCCACCTTCCAGCTCCAGCATTAGATCAGCTCCAAGTCATCATAATATTGCATTGTCACGCAATATACATATGCTTGCAAAATTTCAGCTCAATTGGATAACGGGAAGTGACTGAAAAATGGATTGGAAATTTTGACGGACAACTTACTCCAGTTCAATGTTAGTATGGGTAAGAGATAACTAAAATGATATCTATCTAGGTATGTCTACCTAAAATAAAGGTTTATTTTAATAGATAAGGTGTGTGTTGATATTTCTTTAATGAATAAGGAGATGGTAATCTTTTGCACAAAACTCTCGTCAGCATATTAGAGTTTGTTAATTAGTAGTACTTAACTACTTAACCCAATCTATTTATGTAAATTACAAGATTTTTTACCATAATCGAAAATTATTATTATAAATAACTATATTATTTAGCCTAAATATGTAAATCGTAACCAAAAAATAACAAAACTACATATTTACAACTTAACTACTTTAATTTAAAGTGAATAGCTAGAAAATGTAAATTTCCCGTTACAAGTCCAGGACCTCACATAATTACATAGGGACCTACTCACCTACATACATACATATAATCACGCCTCTTTCCCAGAGGGGTAGGCAGAGATCACGGATCTCCATTTGCTACGATCCTGACAAACCACTTTCGCTTCACTCACTTTCATAACATTTCTCATACATGCTCGTCGGTTTAGGGTACTTTTGACCTGGCCTTTTTGTAAGATTTCTCCAACCTACTCCGTAAAAATACTTACCTACTGGAGATTCTAGAACAAAAATATATTTTAGCAGGCTTTTTACCCCTTTTTTGGCCCGTAACCTAAATAGACTTTACAAAATATGATCCTATTAACACGTGACGCGTTTCAAAGTTATTTCAGTTTACTTATCTGCCCACGTCATTATGGAAATCTCCGGCGTTGCGTCTTTGGAGATATCCCGACCTCCGACTCCGACCGAAAACAATTTTGTGTTCAGCGTTTCATGTACCCACGTTACATGTACGAAGATATCCATTAAACCAAGTTTTGTTTTTTTTTCTTGTTATTATTTAGGTACAACAAACATGGTAACTACTAACTAGTCGGTCTAAACTAGTACTTACGCCAATGCTTGCGACTATGAAGCAAACGAAACCTAGGCTCCTGCACGATGAAACTGACGGTGTAACAATAAGATAAAATTGAATGAAAGGGACTAACTATATGGTTTATAATAGAAAACACTATTATACGAGATAGGAAAAAAGCACTACAAAAAAGAAAACTTTCATGTTGTATAAATACAATTCTGCATCAATATGCAAACTAGGGAAAAATTAAAGTGCCATCTCTTGAAAAGATACAACCCGTCAATAGGCGCAGTTTAAGTAGATTCAATCATTGAGTTCATTTGCATTAGCGCCGAATTTATCTCGTCAAAAATGTAAAATTAAGTTTTAGCATTTGCCCGGACAGATGAGTTCATCTATTAGGCATCAAGTTTGCTCACAAACCTCCATCAGACGTCATTCGTGAATCCCATGACATCACGGATTATATATGTTGAACGTATTTAAGAGTAGTAGTAAGCTTATAATTCTTATAAATAATAAACATAAGTTCAAGATATTGGTACACAAATGTGTACCTATTGTTGACCCTATGGAGAGTCATCATCGCGAGTCTGTCTGTAAAAAAAACAATCCAAAAACTGAATTGACATTAAAAAACTTCTATTATTGAAACTGTTCACAAAATTAATTCATGCAAATCATTTGAGAAATGCGATCTGTAGAGTAGAACAGCCGGACATCCGGACAGCCGGACAAACAAAGGAAAGCATTTTTGCCAAAGTTGAAACGGGGAACTTCGTTCGCTTCGCTGGCTCGTTCATAAAGACATGTCGCCTGCTGGTTATATGTCTGGATGGAATATGTCGTTGTATTTAAGAATTCGGGTAACCCATCGCAATCACTAAATTTAATTTCCCAACTGTATCGCTTGTCCCAATTTTAATTTCGGCAATTTTCTCGAAGACCCTAATGCTTTTGTTTTTTTTTATATACCAACTAATCGTGTAAAACCCTTTAGGTTAGGTTAGGTTTGTTTTATACTAATCCTGAAAACGTCATGGCTTCAGAGAAAAACGACTTCCAGAACAAATCAAAAATTAGGACTAACGATACAGTTGGGAAACATTTTTTTGTGATTCAGATTAGTTACCTAAACCAAGAATTCGACGTAATGACCGCTTAAAGGGGGCCTAGGCATATACCACGATGGTGGAAAATAAGCGTACCTTATTAGTTAGTTGTTTAAAATATCTCGTTTATTGTTTCATTGAGTCATAACTTACAGTGCTTCTCAAATTGCTTAAATACAGTTATCAATACCTGTTACTTAGCTGTCATTCGAGTACAATTTACATTCTAAAAACGTGAATATGATATAAATTGTACTGAGATGACAAGCGTACTCAAGCAATTAAAACAACACTAAAGACGGAAAGGGGATTTAAGGAATCAACGGCGGAGGTAATACGCGGAGTAAGGAGAGGCATAACCGTAGGCAGAGTAGGCGGACAGAGGAGCGGTGTACGCATTGCTGTATGCAGAGTACGCAACTGGGGAGTACCCGGCATAAGGCGAGGTGTAGGCGGCGGCAACAGGAGACGCGTAGGCAGGTGCGGTGTACGCTGCGGCAACAGGCCCAGGGTACGCTGCGGCAAGAGGGGCAGTGTACGCTGCGGCAAGAGGGGCAGTGTACGCTGCCGCAACGGGCGCAGTGTAGGTGCCCGCTACAGGGGCGGTGTACGCAGCAACAGGCGCGGTGTACGCGGCAGCGAAGGGAGCCAGTACACTGGGCTTAGCAGCGGCAAAGGCCAGGAAGCAGGCGGCGATCAACTGCAAAAAAGTACATTATTATTAGTGAGAGGGCCTCCATTTTACTACAATAAAATCGTGATACCGATTTCAGACACCAAAACTATTTGATTAGGTATGTGAGTCACGCTCACATATATTTTTAGGGTTCCGTAGCCAAATGGCAAAAAACGAAACCATTATAGATTCGTCATGTCCGTCCGTCTGTCTGTCTGTCTGTCAGTCCGTATGTCACAGCCATTTTTTTCCGAAACCATAAGAGCTATACTGTTGAAACTTGGTATGTATGTATGTATTTTGTGAACCGCATTAAGATTTTTACACAAAAATTGAAAAAAAACATTAAGTTTTAGGGGTCCCCATACACAAAACTGAAACTCAAAATCTTTTTTTCATCAAACCCATACGTGTGGGGTATCAATGAATAGGTCTTCAAAAATTATATTAAGCTTTCTAACATCATCTTTTTCTAAACTGAATAGTTTGCGCGAGGGACACTTCCAAAGTGGTAAAATGTGTGTCCCCCCCCCCTGTAACTTCTAAAATAAGAGAATGATAAAACTCAAAAAAATATATGATGTACATTACCATGCAAACTTCCACCGAAAATTGGTTTGAACGAGATCTAGTAGGTAGTTTTTTTTTTAATACGTCATAAATCGTACTGCAATTTATTTAACGGAACCCTTCATGTGCGAGTCCGACTCGCACTTGGCCGCTTTTTTTTTGGTTATGCGCTGACACATGAGCACTAGCCAAGATGAAATCATATTGTAAATTGTAAGTACATAGGATAAATCGTAAACTCATTGCGGAAATGGTATCCTAGTAAACAAAAGTATTTTTTTTTTCGGTACAATAAGTATTTCAATAAAAAAAAATTATGACCACGAAAACCCGTACAGACTAAAGTGTCTATAGTGCCTAGACATCATAATCTAATAATAAGGCTGACAACTGGTTCCGAAGTTACAAGACCTTGTAGCTGGGTAATTAATAATTAAACAATTATTTCTAACGTTTACGAACGATAACGACTTTTTTTAATTTTAATGCACTCGTGACTTAGTCAATTAGCAAATTATCGACATATTTCAACTTACCAGTTTGAACATTTTGATTTATTTAAATGTTTATTAAAACAAATTGAGCAAGTAAGTATTCACGACTGAGGACGTGAGAGTGATGTGCTGTAGTCTGGACGGCGTTCCATTTTATACGTTTACTTTTGTATTAGTCTTGTGTGGAGAAATAGCCTTGTGGCACCTGGTTGGAATAACAATTCGCAATTTCTGCCCGAATCCGGCCACCTCAGAGTCGCTGGCGGGGTGAAACTAATCAACAATAGATGTGTCTAATTAAAACTTTGTACCGCGTGTTTATTAACTAGAAAGAATATGACATACGTCTGGTATTTAAATACATTTCTGGGGTGTAAAGTTTCAGTTATACACGTACACAGTACAACGTTCGACAGCTTAGATTAATATTATTTATATCAATCGGTAGTAATAAAAACTAGAGCCATACAAATAACTGATAAAATTTCAAACGCGAGCTATAAACTATATAATGTTGTATAGTTAGCTCCACTTTAGTTGCTAAATTAGGACTTCAATTCGCACCCCAATCGCATTTCAAGAAAAAATTAACAATACTCTTAAAACTGTTGTCAACTGGCTTAAATCAATTATTTTAAAAGTAAACGTAGATAAAACAAAAACGATACAATTTAGAAATTACAAAACAAACCCAATAAACTTGAATGTAGAACACGGGGGAGCTATTATACAAAACATAAACAGTACCAACTTTTTAGGCGTCTCTGTAGATTCACATTTAAATTGGAAATCTCATATAGAAAGGTTAAATAAAAAAATATCCAGTCGGTGCTATGCTTTATCCGTCTTATCAAGTACTTGCTCAGAAGATATTGTAAGAAATGCATATTATGGAAATATGTATCCTTTGTTGAATTATGGTGTAATTTATTGGGGTAATTCTGTTAATGTCAAACTACTTTCATTCTCCAAAAAAATGTCTCCGCATTATATTTACCGCTTGTACAATACTGAGTCCGTTAGAAATATTTTTAGGGAAAATAAATTTCTAACCTTAACTGGATTATATATTTTAGAGCTGTGTTCCTTTGTAATAAATCATAAATATAATTTTAACTTCTGCTCAGAACAGCGTAACAATTTACGATCACAGTATATGTACAACATTTCACTGCCAGCGATCAAAAACGCAACCTATTATAGGAGCACCTTTATCACCGCTATCAAAGTCTTCAACCATCTACCCATTAGCCTAAAAATGTTGAGCGGAAATCAATTTAAGCGCCAATTAAAACGATGGTTGACAGAAAGTGTATTTTATGATTTAAAAGAATACTTTGAGTTCTTAAACTGAATAATTATGTAACTTTTATAGTTAATATTGTATGCCCGAAAGGGTTGCCATTGTAACTCACACATTTATCATTAAGACCAAATTGTACATGGTAAACAATAAATGTTCTCTCTCTCTCAAAAATGTATTTTATGATTTAAAAGAATACTTTGAGTTTTTAAACTGAATAATTATATACCTATGTAACTTTTATAGTTAATATTGTATGCCCGAAAGGGTTGCCATTGTAACTCACACATTTATCATTAAGACCAAATTGTACATGGTAAACAATAAATGTTCTCTCTCTCTCAAAAATGTATTTTATGATTTAAAAGAATACTTTGAGTTCTTAAACTGAATAATTATATACCTATGTAACTTTTATAGTTAATATTGTATGCCCGAAAGGGTTGCCATTGTAACTCACACATTTATCATTAAGACCAAATTGTACATGGTAAACAATGAATGCTCTCTCTCTCTCTCTCTCTCTCTCTCTTTCAACTTTATACAATATTGGGTATCTTTTCAACACACTTGCTCGTAAAGCAGCGCTTACTACCTACGTTGCTTAATTAAGCTCATAATTCTGGATGATAATCACGTGTTTCTTCTAAAATGAATTTACAACACTCCTGTTTTATATTTTTCACGAATATATGCCGTATGAACTCGGTGCATTTTCAATTAACCGGACTGCATAAATGTAATTAGGGTTCCGTAGCCAAATGGCAAAAAACGGAACCCTTATAGATTCGTCATGTCCGTCCGTCTGTCTGTCTGTCTGTCCGTCCGTATGTCACACCCACTTTTTTCCTAAACTATAAGAGCTATACTGTTGAAACTTGGTAAGTAGATGTATTCTGTGAACCGCATTAAGATTTTCACACAAAAATCTAAAAAAAAACATTAAGTTTTAGGGGTCCCCATACTCAGAACTGAAACTCAAAAAAATATTTTTCATCAAACCCATACGTGGATAGGTCTTCAAAAATGATTGAGGTTTTTAATATAATTTTTTTCTAAACTGAATAGTTTGAGCGAGAGACACTTCCAAAGTGGTAAAATGTGTCGTCCCCCCCCCCCCCTGTAACTTCTAAAATAAGAGAATGATAAAACTAAAAAAAATATATGATGTACTTTACCATGCAAACTTCCACCGAAAATTAGTTTGAACGAGATCTAGTAAGTAGTTTTTTTTTAATACGTCATAAATCGTTAACCGCAATTTATTTCACGGAACCCTTCATGTGCGAATCCGACTCGCACTTGGCCGCTTTTTTTTTAAATCAAGCCAGAAGGATTTTTACACAGCTAAAAGAAATTCAATCGAATTTTTCTAATAAATCAACCCTGCTTATTAAATCCGATTTATAAATAAACGTTTCATTCTGTAAAAGTATTATAACATATTATTTTTGATTGAAGTTATTAAAAAATACCGAAGTTTCATAGAAACATCGCAGTTTTTATAAAAATATTTCTATTACCGCTTAAAGGATGACTCACGCTAGAACGGGCCGTGTCCGGCCCGGGCCGTTTTCTGAGAAAAACGACGGCGTTTTTGCGCGGCCGAGCCATACCCAAGCCCAGCCGTGCCATGGTCGAGGCTCGGAAGCGGCTCGGTGTCGGCACGACCCGGTCATGGCTCGGCCGGGCTTGGGTATGGCCAAGCCACGCAAAAACGCCGTCGTTTTTCTTAGAAAACGGCCCGGGCCGTTCTAGCGTGAGTCATCCTTAAGACGCGTTTAATACGTGTTAAGAAGTTAATTAAAAGCAGCATGATGTTATCAACTCATTACGCTAAATTTTTCATTAAAGCGGCAATGATTAAAGATCATGGGTATTTGCTACTAATCATCTGTGCAGTTTGGGAGTGGATATAAACAAATGCAGCAGTGGTCCGCTGGTCAAAGCATCTACAATGCTGCTTAAAGGGGTGAGTAAATACATAGATAAATAAATACATATTGGGGTGTAAGGTTGTCTTACTTAAATCGACCTAGACCCAAACTAAGCAAAACTTGTACTATGGGTACTAGACGACGATCTACATACTTATATAGGTATGTCGGCGGCCGATCGTAAAATCCGGCAGTTCACGAAATTCCTAGGCATATCGTGAAACGCCGCCATTTCATGATTTGGCTATATGACATCAGCCATATCGTTCAACACTTAACGTTTAATGATTTGTCTAATGACGTTTAGGCAGATCATGAAATTCCTAGGCATATCATGAAATGCCGCCATTTCATGATCTAGCTAAGTAACACCCACCCACGAGTGACGTTTAGGCAGATCATGAAATTCCTAGGCATATCATGAAACGCCGCCATATCGTTCAATACTCGCCGTTATACGTAAGTAAGGTTTGCAAACAATTTTTTCCGCTCTTTTATAAAAGCTCCCGCTTTCGTCTTCTAACCTATCCGCGATCCGAGTCGGTTTTGCCACTAAATCGATCTGCCGTATTTTTTATCAGGCACATCATGATATTGGTCAACTTTTAGCCAAATCATGAAATGGCGGCGTTTCACGATATGCCTAGGAATTTCGTGATCTGCCGGATTTTTACGATGTGCCCGGTAGCTAGGAATATCGACGAATGCGTTGTTCTTATCGATCTGCCGTATTTTTATCAGGCACATCATGATATGCCTGGTCAACTATTAGCCAAATCTTAAAATGGCGGCGTTTCACGATATACCTAGGAATTTCGTAATCTGCTGAATTTTACGATTGGCCGCCGACATATAGATAAATAAATACTTAATTAGAAATTACATAGAAAACATCCAAGGCTAAATAACAAATATTCGTGCTCATCACACAAATTAATGCCCTTTCCAGGATTCAAACGTGGGACAGTCAGCTTCGTAGCTTGTACTTAGGTAGGTACTTCCAGCAGAATTACCTATAGGAAAATAATATGCTTCTGTCGTGGTTAATTACGTTCAAGGCAGTGTGAAATTCACATATAAATAAGTATGACGAGTAATGATTCGTTTTCCTGTGTTACCGGTACAAGGGATATGATATGAATGTGATATTTTCTTGACTCTCCAGAAAAGTTTACCTATTGCTCTTTGCCAGGATCGGTGACGGCAATATTAATCATTTCAAAAATGTATGCGGCTCAGTGTGCGGTGACCAGCCGTATTGCCGTTGTTGGCAGCAACGTCGACGGCCGTTGCCGGCAAATTTTCAATCTCAGCAGCAGCAAATAATATAATATTAGCGAGTAATGCGGCAAGGCGTGTACATACATAGTATACATACGAGTGAAAATAGATTTCTCCAAAATTTTTGCCAAATAGTTTCCATTCATTTTCGAAATCCAAGGTTAAATACATTTATGATTGCAATGATGTAATCTCCACTTATAATAAATCTCTAAATTAAAAAAAGAATCAGCCAGTTTGAAACTAAGCTTTGCGCGGTACGAATGTTCTCAGCATCCCATGAACGGAAAAATATGAAACATTTTATATAGGTACATTATTATTCTAGCTGCAACTTAGGATAGTTTTTATCCGACTGCGACATTTAATTAATTTTCCGAAATATACGACTTCATTTAATTTTTCATTTATTTTTATTGAAATCAAACGCTGCTCCAACTGTCAGCTATAAGAAACGTCAAATTTTCGTCAAAATGGCGGAATTGCTTTGCCTTTCACTTATTAATATTTAAATCCAGTCTACGATAGACCTTTACGATACACATGCCAAAAGTTGAACCATAAAAAAATATTCGATTGTGATATGAGAACTTATATGCGCAAATGTCGCATTATGGCATGATTTCAATTAAATTTTTCAACAAATTTGAACAATATAATTAACACGAATTTGTTTTTTTTGAATGGCAATATGCCATTGCTCTTTGCGCATTCTGCCAAAGTGCCTGCGGCGCTACCACGAAAACCGAAACTCGAAGTTCGTATAACTGCATCCCTGTCACTCGAGTATAATTAATGCGATAGAGATAGAGATACCCGAATATTTTCGAATTCCGTACTTCGTGGTTATAGCTCAGGAATCGAAACAACACCCCGTAAGCCGCGTCCGCTGCGCCATGTTTTCGTGGTTTTTAAACGTCAAACATGTTTTGCCAATCAAAACAAAACCCTATTTGTTTGCCGAACCTGACGGAAAACATGTTAGATGTTTAAAAACATGGAAAACATTGGTGCAGCGGACCCGGCTGTAGGTAGACACTAAATAAAATAATCATAATGTATTTTCTCGAAAAAAGGATAATAGAGAAAAAATCAACGGAAGAGGTTATATGTATAGGTAATCACTAAGTTCCAAAATTTGATGTTCTGTCCCTTTTCCACAAAACGCACCTGAAACGATTGTTTTTTACTATGACGCTCGAGGATCTTGACGTCACAGTCCCCGATCGTTTTCTCACTCTAACAAGCGACATTAAAACGGTTTTGAGATATTTGAATGGGATTTTCGTCATCTTCTATCTATCTATACCTACATATAAATGCCTTGACTGACTCACCCACTCACTCATCAATGCACAGCCGAAACTACTGGGGCTAGAGAGTTGAAATTTACACCAGAACTACCTTTTACAACGTAGGCAACAGATAAGAAGGGATTTTTGGAAATTCTACCCCTAAAGGGGTCAAATAGGGGTGCAAATTTTGTATGGGGGAAACTTTAATATTTTAGCAAGAAACTCAATACGTTGTAGAAAGCTTACTTATTAGAATACAAATAAAGTAATGTCAGCGTTTTGGAAAATTCAGCCTCTTATGGGGTTAAAAAGGTTTGCAAAGTTTGTATGAGCGAAACTTCTTTTTGAGATAGATGCTTAAAAGTTTGTAGAAAGATTACTTATTACAATACAAATAAAAAAAAACAGCGTTTTGGAAAATGTTATGAAAATGGGGTACAATGTTGGTAAAGGGGATTTTTTTGTGCTAGAATCTCAAACCTTTTTAAAAAGATTACATAATAAAATAAAATAGAATACTTTCAGCGTTTTAGAAAAGTCCACCCCTTAGGGGTGTATAAAATATTTTTTTTTAGCAAGCGACAAATTTATGTTGAAAGATTACTTATTACAATAAAACTTTCAGCGTTTTGGAAAATTCCACCCCTTCCAAGGGTGATTAAAACGGGTGAAAATTTGTATCGAGGAAACTTTTTTTTAAGCTAGAGACTTGAAATTGTGTAGAAAGATTGTTTATTAGAATACAAATATATCGGTAAATTACTTTCAGTGGTTTGAAAATTTCCACCCGCTAAGAGGGGGATAAAGAGGTGCAATGTTTGTATAGGAAAACTTTTTTTAGGTAGACACTTAAAACTGTGTAGAAAGATTGAGTACCTACTTATTAAAATACAAAAAAATACCTACTGACAGCGTTTTTGAAAATTTCACCCCTTAAGGGGTTAAAAAGGGGTGCAAGGTTCGTATGGGAAACACTTTTTTTTAGCTAGAGACTTGATAGTTTGTAGAAAAAATACTTACCTATTACAATAAAAAAACCGAGTGTTTTATTTTTAATTTTTCCCTGAAAAGCGTTCAAAGTTTGTATAGAGAGCAAGAAAATTTTAAAGTATGATATTTGAAACTTCGATCTTAGCCTGTTTAGACTACAAAACTTATTTTAGCATTTTTTGAAATATATCCCCTAAAGGGGATTATAAGGGTGTTCAAAGTTTGTATGGAGAGCAAGCTATTTTTAAAGTAAGGGATTTGTAACTTCGGTTTTAGACTGTTTGCTAAAATAATACAAAACTTATTTCAGCGTTTTTTTTTAATTCATCGCCTAAGAAGGTTAAAAGGAGGTTCGAACTTTGTATAGAGAGCAAGACATTTTTAAAGTAAGAAACTTGTAACTACGGTTTCAGACTGTTTACTATGAGGGTTCAGAGAGGGTTCTTAGTTTGTATAGAGAGCAAGACATTTTGAAAGTAAGAGATTTGTAATTTCGGATTTAGATTGTTTTCTAAAAGACTAGGCACAAAATTAATTTCAATGTTTTTTTTTAATTCATTCCTTCAACAAACATTTAGACGATAACATGTTATACGCGGACGAAGTCGCGGGCAACAGCTAGTATAAAATATACGTAGATATGTTATAAGCGGTCCAAAAGTGGCACACTAAATTTATGTCAAGTCACACAGCTTGCCATAGTTTTGCGTCGTCAATGGAAACGAATGCTATCAGAATTTGGTGGCCTTTTTTAAACACGGAATTTCGTATAGACAACATATCTACCTATTTTTATGTGCCTGTTTTCTGTAATCCGATGTCGTTAACTGACGTTTTTTTATGTTCAAGCTTTGGTTAACGAACTACTTATAAGTAAAATCCAATGAAGTATTTATGTAATTGCTAATATCGCTATTGCCAAGACTCAGGCACGTGAACATAAGGTAAATGTTCCAGTGCTCGACACTGATCCATCACTTGTCACCTTCGATCTTTTTTTTACCACACTGGTGGCAAACAATCGTACGGCCCGCCTGATGGTAAACGCTTGCCGTAGCCTACGGAGGCTTGCAATTTCAGGGGACTCGCATTTGCGTTGCCGATCCTTTAAAAACCAGTACACTCCTTACGTGTACAAACCCAATGTACCCCCGAAGACACCTAGTCCCTCTGGAAAACCGCGGCAGTTCATTCCACAACCAAGGGGCTCGGAGATTAAATAACAGTAAATACCTTTGTCAATACCACTCGTTTTTAAATTTTCTATCGGTTTTTCAAAATAGCATTTTATCATTTTTGTCACTTTAAGAGTGAAAGAGTCGAGCGCTCGAAAGTCAAAAATCGGTCTCCAGAGCGTTCATGAGACGAAATTCCTCTGGAACCGTAACCATGCGGAACCGTTCATCTTAGCGTCATTGCAACATGGGTGTCAATTATTGGCATAATGTTGTCATGTATTGAGTTTCCCGCATAATTCTACACACTGTGCTGTCTGTGCTATTGTGCATTCATATAAATATAACCGCAATCCGATCCTTTACAACGGTCTCTATTAATAAAATCGTCTAGACTCTCGATATTAAAATCCCAACCTTTTTTAAACTAGTAAATATATCTGTACGTAGGTGTGAAATTATTCACAATTCCGTTTTATTTTTCCGGTTTTTCTTCAACGTTCAGCTTCTTAAAATATTTTATTACGTTGTCCTCTAATTCAGACCTAAATTACGTAGGTTCATAGATGGCTCAAGGAATGAAGAAGGGGAAGGCGGCTCTCAAAATGTAGTGTTCAATTCATTGTAAGAGGTGTATGATCAGTGATCACACTATCTATAATTAAGGTGCGTTTCCACCGATGACGCGGAGCGAGTATTTAAAATCGCATAAAGTCGGCGATAAAGCATATACAATAATGTTTTATCGTTGATAACATGAAATAGTTCGCTCTGCCTTGTCTCGCCGGTCAAAAATGGTTATTAATTAAGTAAACTGTCAAAATTCACTATACCAGTTCTGTATTGTTCAGATTTGTATTGTTCTATTTATTGAAGCGTTCATAGCCTAGCGGCGCCTGCGAATCGAAAACGATAACGCAGGTTAAGCAAAGATGGCAGCGGTCAGTCTTTGGATGGGTGACCGCCTGTTTGAGTGGTTACTATAAATGAGCGCTTCCGTGCTTTGGAAGGCACGCTAAGCAGTTGATCCCGGCTGCTATCTATGACAGTAGTCGTTAAGCCGAGTTAGAGGCCTTCGGGCGGCTTAAGAACCTCTAACAGTCGAGTAGCCCACTCACCAAGGGGGGACAACTGTCACTTGCGTCCGCAGGAGCTACCTTTTTTTCTGTTTAGGGGGGGACATGCGTTACGCATACCACCCGGGTGCAGGGGGTGACCCGAGTGGTTATGTGGGACTCCCGTATGAGCTAATGAGACCCACAGTGTACCCACTAAAAACCCCCCTACCTGCCGCCTCGCCGCCTTTTGTGGCGAGGTTACGGTAACGCTTGCGCACACATCCGCGATCCCGCCGGCGGCAGCCGCCCACAAGCGGCTCCTTCGCGGATGCCCGGGAGCCCTCCACGTGAGGCACACCATATGTTTTGGCGCGCCTGCCTCCTCGATCTCCACCTGTTCAGTAGCGGACCCCCCCGCGTACGCTACGAGGAGATCATGGGTGCGGGAAATCCAGCACCCAGTGGTGAATCAGGTCTGTGGTTCCGCCAGCGACCACGTCTCGGCCGCAGAGGATAGGGAAAGCGGCGCACCGTAATACCGGCATTCCTCTTCATCTGCGGTCTCACCAATACCGTTTTAACGGAACGGCCCCGCCAAGTTCGCAGGGGGTAGGGAGAATGGCGCACCGTTATACCAACACGCCTCTCCCCCTGCGATCCTACCTCGGCCGCAGAAGATAGGGAGAACGGCGAACCGTAATACCAGCAATCCTCTTTTTCTGCGGTCCCTCCCTAACGCATCCTAAGCGGGCTTAGGCAAGCCCGCTAGGAGCGCCCTCCTCGGGCCAGCCGGCAGCCCAAACAGGCCGGCCCTGGGTGCCTCTTAGCTTCGCTGTGGGTGACCAGTCCACGGCACGGTTACTAAGCCCTCCCGCGTCGACAAGGACAATCCACAACCCTGCACGTGTCCCCTGGGTAGCACTAAAGAGTGACAAACTCAAAGGCCAAATCATGTTTGCCATACGATTAAATTAAATAAATTGTTCTATTTATATAATGTATGTTTTCCAGTGGTTCCTGCTATTCCTGATGGCCCTGGCAGCATTGTTGGAAGCAGGCTGTGCGGGCGCTCGGCAGCTGCCCGTGCGCATGCCCGTGATCCTCACCACCAAGCGCCTCTACAGGCACCGCCCGATCATCATACGATTGACCAACGGCCTGTAGGCTTCCGATGTCTAGTTGAATTTTATACTGGATTGCATCCGAGTGGATAGTCAGCTCAAGAAACGTACCATTACCTAATTGGATTTTGGTTTAAATAGATTTTGAGATTTTTAAGCTTGGAAGCCATTAAATGAAAATTAAAAGCAAACCTAAAAAGAAATAGTTTGTGACAATTTCATGATAAAAATACACTCCTGACTATTTATTTACCTACCATATTCACACAGATGATAACTCTTAAAAATGTTAACTATAACATCTTTCATTCAAACTACCTAATGGACTTATGGTACCTACCTACATCGTAAGGATTTCTGTCAGTTACTTAAATAAATATTTTAATTAACTAGATGTTGATTTATTTACGCCTCAAATAATAGTTTTACAAACAAACGGAGAAGTAACTAAACAGTTGTTAAAAAAACCTGAATGTAGAAGGAGTTTAAAGAAGTTTCTTCTTTAAACGGGTCATGCGCTATAAGAGTGGGTAATGTAGTCATAAGCCACCGTCAGTCTTTTGTTTGCTGTTTATGGCAATGAACTTGCGTAATATGTAGATACTATCGTTTACTGTTACTGTAATGAAGAACTAGGTACATGTGACTCATAATAACCCCATAATAATAAAATAAAAAGATGCAAGTTCCCTACTGACATTGTCACGTAACGTAACAATTACGAGTATTATGTTGATGACATTGTGGCCTGAAAAATCTGTATATTACTTATCTCACCTATCACTACTACTAATGCACTACAAAATTCTTATTTTATCATCATCAGTCATTCCCTCAATGCTGAGGGATCGTGACATCCTGACATCACTTGATGACCAGACTCCTATCACCCGCTTTATGCATGGCCTCGTCCAGATGTAGTTGCAAGAGTGCAGGGATTTATGTCCTCCATCTAGCAGGTGGTCAGCCCCGAGACTTCTGGCCCTCAACTAAGCCCGCCATAACGCTCTGAGAAATATCGGACCTTGAAGCGTGGCACCTCCGAGCTGCCGACCTGAATAACAAAATGCTGGACAAAATCGCGACACTGGGCATAGAAGACCTCGACACTCCCGGGGACGCGTACCTGGCGCACGTCAAATTTAACCCCTTACTAAAAAAAGCGGCCAAGTGCGAGTCGGACTCGCACATGAAGGGTTCCGTTAAATAAATTGCGGTTTACGATTTATGGCGTATTAAAAAAAAACTACTTACTATCTCGTTCAAACCAATTATCGGTGGAAGTTTGCATGATAATTGTACATCATATATTTTTTTTAGTTTTATCATTCTCTTATTTTAGAAGTTACAGAAGTTACACACATTTTACCACTTTGGAAGTGTCTCTCGCGCAAACTATTCAGTTTAGAAAAAAATTATGTTAGAAACCTCAATGTCATTTTTGAAGACCTATCCATAAATACCCCACACGTATGGGTTTGATAAAAAACATTTTTGAGTTTCAGTTCTAAGTATGGGGAACCCCAAAAAATTATTGTTTTTTTTCTATTTTTGTGTGAAAATGAAAATCTTAATGCGGTTTACAGAATACATCTACTTACCAAGTTTCAACAGTATAGCTCTTATAGTTTCGGAAAAAAGTGGTTGTGACATACGGACGGACAGACAGACAGACAGACAGACAGACATGACGAATCTATAAGGGTTCCGTTTTTTGCCATTTGGCTACGGAACCCTAAAAATAGAATTGGCGAAATCTTGTATACTTACTCCGAATAAAGACATGATACTTTGGCCCCGAGGCAGGCGCGGCTCACTCGCGATTTACGTTCATCGCTACAAGTACATGCCGGTTGCCCGAAAATAGGGTACTATTCAGTGGCTGCCACGCTGTGCACAGGATCGCACGCGCGCTCTCGCTACTTCGCGCGCACAAGCTTATTACGTAATTATATCGCAAGTGAACGTGCCGCCGCATTCGTCTGTTTGTGTGTTGCATTGTTTCTGTTGAAATTAATAAAAAGACACCTAAAAGATATTGTATTGCAGCGAGTTGCAAAAACAATGACAAAAAAATCATATCACGCGTTTTTTTTATCTCCTGGCACGCCCGAAGGATGCCGAGAGGTAAGAAAATGAACATAATCTCCATCTCCACTTATAATAAATCTCTAAATTAAAAAAAGAATCAGCCAGTTTGAAACTAAGCTTTGTGTGTTACGAATGTTCTCAGCATCCCATGAACGGAAAAATATGAAACATTTTATATAGGTACATTATTATTCTAGCTGCAACTTAGGATAGTTTTTATCCGACTGCGACAATTAATTAATTTTCCGAAATATACGATATCATTTAATTTTTCATTTATTTTTATTGAAATCAAACGCTGCTCCAACTGTCAGCTATAAGAAACGTCAAATTTTCGTCAAAATGGCGGAATCGCTTTGCCTTTCACTTATTAATAATTTAAATCCAGTCTACGATAGACCTTTACGATACACATGCCAAAAGTTAAGCCATAAAAAATATTCGATTGTGATATGAGAACTTATATGTGCAAATGTCGCATTATGGCGTAATTTCAATAAATGTATCAACAAATTTGAACAATATAATTAACACGAATTTGTTTTTTTTGAATGGCAATGGCACGCGCTCTTTGCGCATTCTGCCAAAGTGCCTGCGGCGCTACCACGAAAACCGAAACTCGAAGTTCGTATAACTGCATCCCTGTCACTCGAGTAATGTTAGTGCGATAGAGATAGAGATACCCGAATATTTTCGAATTCCAAAGTTCGTGGTTATAGCTCAGGAATCGAAACTACACCCCGTAAGCCGCGTCCGCTGCGCCATGTTTTCGTGGTTTTTACGTTTAAACATGTTTTGCCAATCAAAACAAACCCCCATTTGTTTGCCGAACCTGACGGAAAACATATTAGATGTTTAAAAACATGGAAAATATTGGCGCAGCGGACCCGGTGGTAGGTAGACACTAAATAAAATAATCATAATGTATTTTCTCGAAAAAAGGATAATAGAGAAAAAAATCAACGCAAGAGGTTATATGTATAGGCAATCACTAAGTTCCAAAGTTTTATGTTCTGTCCCTTTTCCACAAAACGTACCTTCATATGAAACGATTGTTTTTTACTATGACGCTCGAGGATCTTGACGTCACAGTCCCCGATCGTTTTCTCACTCTAACAAGCGACATTGAAACGGTTTTGAGATATTTGCATGGGATTTTCGTCATCTTCTATCTATCTTTACCTACATATAAATGCCTATGTCCTGACTGACTCTCCCACTCACTCATCAACGCACAGCCGAAACTTAGGCAACGGATAAGAAGGAATTTTAAATAGGAGTGAAAAGTTTGTATGGGGGAAACTTTATTTTTTGAGCTAGAGACTTAAAATTTTGTATAAATATTACTTATTAGAATACAAATAAAGCACTTTTTAACGTTTAGGAAAATTCTGCCACTAAGGGGGTAAACCAGGGGTGCAAATTTTGTATGGGGGAAACTTTATTATTTTAGCAAGAAACTCAATACGTTGTAGAAAGCTTACTTATTAGAATACAATTAAAGTACTGTCCGCGTTTTGGAACATTCAGCCTCTTAGGGGGTTTAAAAGGGTTGCAAAGTTTGTATGAGCGAAATTTCTTTTTGAGATAGAAGCTTAAAAGTTTGTTGAAAGATTACTTATTACAATACAAATAAAAAACAGCGTTTTGGAAAATTCCACCCCTAAGGGTATGAAAAAGGGGTACAATGTACAGGGGTACAAAGGGGATTTTTTTAAACTAGAATCGCAAACCTTTTTAAAAATATTACATAATAAAATAAAATAAAATACTTTCAGCGTTTTAGAAAATTCCACCCCTTAGGGGTGTATAAGGGGGTGCAACGTTTGTAAATATTTTTTTTTAGCAAGCGACCAACCTTTGTTGAAAGATTACTTATTACAATACAAATAAAGAACTTTCAGCGTTTTGGAAAATTCCACCCCTGAGGGTGATTAAAACGGGTGAAAATTTGTATGGAGGAAACTTACTACTTATTAGAATACAAATATATAGGTAAATTACTTTCAGTGGTTTGAAAATTTCCACCCGCTAAGAGGGGGATAAAGAGGTGCAATGTTTGTATAGGAAAACTTTTTTTTAGGTAGAAACTTAAAACTCTGTAGAAAGATTAAGTACCTAATACTTATTAAAATACAAATAAATACCTACTGCCAGCGTTTTGGAAAATTTCACCCCTTAAGGGGTTAAAAAGGGGTGCAAGATTCGTATGGGAAACACTTTTTTTAGCTAGAGACTTGATAGTTTGTAGAAAAAATACTTACCTATTACAATAAAAAAACCGAGCGTTCAAAGTTTGTATGGAGAGCAAGAAAATTTTTAAGTATGATATTTGTAACTTCGATCTTAGCCTGTCTAGACTACAAAACTTATTTTAGCATTTTTTGAAATATATCCCCTGAAGGGAATTAATTATAAGGGTGTTCAAAGTTTGTATGGAGAGCAAGATATTTTTAAAGTAAGGGATTTGTAACTTCGGTTTTAGACTGTTTGCTAAATAACTACAAAACTTATTTCAGCGTTTTTTTTATTTATCGCCTAAGAAAGTTAAACGGGGGTTCGAACTTTGTATTGAGAGCAAGACATTTTTAAAGTAAGAAATTTGGAACTACGGTTTCAGACTGTTTACTATGAGGGTTCAGAAAGGGTTCTTAGTTTGTATAGAGAGCAAGAGATATTGAAAGTAAGACATTTGTAACTTCGGTTTTAGATTGTTTTCTAAAAGACTAGGTACAAAATTAATTTCAATGTTTTTTTTTTAAATTCATTCCTTCAACAAACATTTAGACGATAACATGTTATACGCAGACGAAGTCGCGGGCAACAGCTAGTAGATAATAAAGTAGTTACTGAATCTAATTCCATACATATATAACAATAAAATAACACTGTATGAATCAAGTAATAATCAGAACAAATTTTATTTGGTTTAAGTAGGTATTGGTATGTAGTAGGTAGAGAGAAGATTTTGCATTAGTGTAGGTTGCAGCAAAGCCAATAGAATGTGGACTTGGGGTCTTGGTGTATTCAATTCATCCAAATTGTGAGATTTATTATTTTAGAGATAAATAATGTATGAAATAATGTATGAAATAATATATGAAATAATGTATGAAATAATGTATGAAATAATGTATGAAATAATGTATGAAATAATGTATGAAATAATGTATGAAATAATGTATGAAATAATGTATGAAATAATGTATGAAATAATGTATGAAATAATGTATGAAATAATGTATGAAATAATGTATGAAATAATGTATGAAATAATGTATGAAATAATGTATGAAATAATGTTTGAAATAATGTATTAAATAATATATGAAATAATGTATGTAATGTATGAAGAATATACATTTATTGCTCTCCATTTATTGTTTCTTGAATTCAAGAAATAAATGGGCAATACGTTATTATTTTATTTTAAGTTGTTGACAGCCCTCAATATTGGCGACGCGGTAAGTGAGCCAATTCATTTTCACCGTTCATACACAGCTTTAACGTTTCGTTTGGCTTGCGCTGGAGTCGACGACGTCAGAGGGGCCATAAATCATAATTATTTTGCTAAGAATAAAGCGGCTTTTGTAAAGATCAAAGGAGTGTGCCTTCTGTACTTGTACTATTACTTATTCTGTGCCCGAGGGACTGCGGTGCCTCGCCCCCTTAAGGTCTGTGCCCACTAGACCGTATCATACCAGTACCGTTACCGTACCGACACGTGCAAAAATATTTTCTTTGTACGGAAAAGTATGCGACGATACCCACTAGACCGTTCCGTCACCGGTCCGTAATTTTCATACGTATCAACACATACGTTCATAGCACGCTCGTGGTACGGTCATGGTATGATACGGTGTAGTGGGCAGATACCTTTAGAATTAAATATTATTAGTTAAGTGCAACGTTCGAAACCTAGCAATATTCTAACCACATCTTAATTTATCATCTGTGATGTATTCCTGGACGAACAATTTTAATTGAATGCCTGTTGACATTGTTTTTATTGACCTTATTATGATATTTTAATGTAACGAGGCTTCTGGCAGTGTCGCGGCCGGAGTCAGGGGCTTGGCTGCAGGCGTTACCCTCCCCTCAACTGGGCACGTTACTCGACGGTGACTCGTTGCGGGTGTCGGTCGCTCTCCGCTTGGGCTGCAATGTATGCCAACCACACGTATGCATATGCGGTTCCACGGTGGGAGTTGACGGTCATCATGCATTGAGTTGCCGGCAATGTGCCGGGAGGCATCCGCGTCACCACGCCTTGAACGACGTGGTCCAAAGGGCGCTCAGGTCAGCGGGTGTTCCGTCCAAGCTTGAGCCTCCGGGTCTTAGTCGCACGGATGGCAAGCGACCTGATGGCCTAACGTTGGTGCCGTGGGAGAGAGGACGTTGCTTGGTCTGGGACGCTACTTGCGTCAGCACCTTCGCCGCCTCTCATATCAGTCGCACGCGGCGGTGAAGCGCCAAAAGTATGCTCCATTGGGCTCGGGGTATATTTTCGTCCCTTTTGCGGTGGAAACGGCGGGCTGCTGGGGTGCTGACGCGAAACAATTCGTGCGTGACATAGGCCGTCGACTCAGGCAAAAGGGAGAGGACCCCCGCTCCGAATCGTTTCTGGTGCAGAGACTGTCCATAGCCATCCAGCGGGGTAATGCCGTGAGCATTATGGGCACTTTTGCACCGGAAGCGATAACGAACGGGGTTAACTAGTTGTAGTGTAGTTGACGTGTGTATTTATATTATATACTAGTTTTTTGTATTTTTAAATTTATGTTTTTTAAATTGTACTTTGACATTTTATAATTTAAATAATGTAACGAATGACAATGTATGATTAATACGAAATAAATGAATATGAATAATATAACCTTCAGCTTACACAGATCTTTATTAGACACAAGTTAGCTGACACAATCCGGCGGGAACCCAAACATGTAACACACTAACTAATAGGTAATAAATAAAATAAGAATAAATAAATAAATATTTGCGGACAATCTTACACAAATCAACCTAGTCCCAAACTAAGCAAAGCTTGTACTATGGGTACTAGGCGACGATATAGATACTTATATAGAGAAATAAATATTTAAATACATAGAAAACATCCATGACTCAGGAACAAATATTCGTGCTCATCATCACACAAATAAACGCCCTTACCGGGATTCGAACCCAGGACCTCTTGCTTCGTAGGCAGGTTCACTACCAACTAGGCTAAAGCGGTCGTAAATGTATTCTCATTCATTCTTTGCCCGTCATAATAATCATCTCTAGGCTATCCGAAGAACGACGTGAGAGGTGTCCAAAGACTCCAAAGTATGCGAGAATACGGTCTTGTCATATTGTGTGTAACCGACGATTTATGTGCAGCTCTTCCAGAATGGATTGGTTTGTTCGCATCGCAGGTCAAGGTATACGTAGAAGTCTACGCCAACACCACATCAACACCATATGCCACCGTATACTTATTTACTCATCTATTAAATATTATATTTTAAACGCCATTTGTTCTCCCAAGACAGTATAAGTACCTCGTAAGTGACGATCTATTTACAAATTTCCATAAATTTTATTTTGAATAGTTCCTAGTGAAATCGCAATTTCATAGTAGACACACATCAAGATTCAAACGGATTGTTCTCAACTTTCGGTTTCTGAAACTTACAAAGATACTGCCAGGTATACGTCGCTACATTGATAGATTCTAAGATATTATTTCGTCAAGTAGGTGTTATTTTTGTGATGAAATTGCAAAACATAGGTACTCGATGGTTTCTTATCACTGGTTACATTTTCGAGTCACATTGAATAACAGTTCCATAGAAATGCTTCCAGATTTCATTAGCTGAAATGTATGGAACTGATATTTTCGATTTCTTGGTCAGTCCCGTGGACAAAAGTTGTTCAGTTCATGAGAGACTTAAGTAGTCCCTAAATGTTAATAGTGTTCCATCCACTCCGTATTTGTACCTAAATATAGTCAAGAAAAAAAAGCAACATACCAACTAAGTATTCTATACCTACCGACAGTTAGAGTCGTTATAATATAACTGTCCGACATTGGACGCCGAAGGTAATTTTTAAGTATTGTGTGCGTAGGTTACCTATAATAAATACCTAAACATATTTAATAATAATAATAAAAATGTTTATTGTACATAAGGTGGTTTACATTAACGAGACTTAGTAGACTATTTTGTACACATAGGTGTCAGTAACGTAAGAAGGAAGCTAAAATTATAATGTAACTAATTTAAAATTATTTCTAGAGGAAGAGCTGTATTCATAACTTAACTTAATGAGATCTGTAAGTGAAAGTTATTAGTTTTATTACTTAGCCTGGTATTATTTTTAATTTATTTTGCTTGTTATTGTTGCCTTTAATTTATGAGATGATAAGGAGGAGATTTTCAGTATCCTGATAAGATAGCTTCTGCAGCCATTTTTGTAATTTGTTTTTTACTTCATACTTTGCTTACTAAGTGCATTTATCGGTTAGATGTTGAACTCGGTTTTCTTTGAGAGTATTTACGAGTATATCATTTACTTTACCGAGGCCAATTAACAATGAAGCCCATCATCGGGGGCTGACAGTATAGTAGTAAGTACGAGTATGTGGATTTTTTATCCTTTAAAAATCCACGACAGTCGCCATCTGTGCTTTTATGCGTCCACCAAGATCTTCCGTGCACCTCACCTCACCCATGCCAATTTGATCCCAGTTTACAATTTGACGTGTTGACATTGATAGATTATAAACTAACGAAAAATAATGCGTTAAATTATGAACGGTTCTGACAGTTTACAATTTTTCGATGGTTTATAATTATCGCGAGTAAGATTATAAACTGTACATGCCCAATGCCGTGCTACTCAATCTTACAATGCCGCCTGGACACTTACTATCCCATCAACTCGCTCTTCCTTCACTCCCTATTTTTTTCCCACTTAGGTACTATTTTAACCCTCTACATTTACAACGCAAGCAGTATTAACCCCTTAAGATGGAGTATCTTATCTTAACCAAAACCGATACCTAATCGAGCCTTTATAGTACCAAAATGTATGCTACAGGAAACAACGATATGAGGTGCATGTCGTTGTTGCAGTTATTTTTTAGTTATACAAAAACATTCACACTTCGTCTGTATCAGAGAACCTCGTAAGAGACTAGTTGACTCTAACTTCACATTCGGTCGGAAAAATTATGATATCCAATTTGAGGAAAGTTTCTTTTGTCGGTTCGTAAATAATGTCATGTCATATAGGTCCTTATTCTTTACTTTACTACGGATTACACAAGCAATTACTTAATGAATAGTTTATTTAGAGCTTGAACATCGAGAGAAACATGAACCTCATCAAACATTCACTGTTTTTCTGTATAATATATTTCAGAATCTCCGTGTACTTAGCCGTATTCTGAACCATGTGAATTGCCATACGATATCGGTTGCCAGTTGCCACGTGCGAACACATCAACGTGACGTGGCTCTTAGTGCCGTGTCGCGTGAAGTGTCGGTGTCGTTAGAGGGAGAAAGTCACGCCATCCACCCCTAAAAGGTTAATTAATTTAGTGCTTATTCACAGTTAAAAGATCTTAAGAGCCCACGGCAAGCTCGGCCGAATTTCACATGCATTCTCATACAAACGGAGTATCGTTCTCATTTTAAAACGACGTGTTAGATTGTAACGAAGCTTTGCATATACAATGACATGAGGTATATCTAAGTCTGTAATTAGTTTATATGGCTCCAGTTTATAAAACAAACGAAATACAGCAAAAACAAGTTTTGTATGACAAACTTAAATTCGCTGTATTTTTTTTACTAAGGTATCTGAAGCTACGAAAACGAATTATAGACCTGGATATACCTTAACTTATTCTAAGCACAAAGTGTCAGGGCAAACTAGCTAGTCGTTTTAAAATGAGAGCGTAACTATGTTGAATGGAGAACCGAGCTTGCCGGGGACTCTTAACAAAGAGGGTTATTCGATAAAATGTGCCATTTTATTCCAGCAGCATTTCTTCGTAATGTCTTTACACGTGTTATCTGGCTTGCTTTAGATATATCCGATTGCATACGCACGAGTAATCTGTGCAAGACGTACCTACCCGGATTAAGCAAAGCACTTGTTCTAGGATTCTCTAGAAACTGGAGTAATTTATTTTTATTAAAGTTAGGTAAATGTCGCAGAACTTGTTCTTGAAAATTATTTGATCGGTAGTTTAGTCCTTGCTCTTATAATTTTTGTAGCGGTCAGCCTTCAAGGCCTTGCATGCTCGTCATACGTAATGAGGAGGATATTTGTCTAGTTATCCGGTGCGCGCTCGCACATCAGCCTGTAAGTATAAAAGACTGCATCATCGGGCAGTCATCATTGTGATTTAGCTCCTGTGCTTTATCAGTTCACTTGCAAGACTCCCGCCAACCCAAATCAACATGTTCAAATACGTAAGTCCATTTTTCTGCCTTTGCTTTGTGGCGATTTCCTAATTAGACATTAATTAAGGTGTTTATAAAAACGTAGTTTTTAAAATAATATCAATGTTTAACATTCCGATTTGAAAACAAAAACCTTGTGTTGCAATATAACCAATTCACAATTCAATTTGTTTACATTATGTAATAAATGCATCCCGCCGTTTCGAATCCTTTACAGCACTCGTCTAAGTGTGTAAGCAAAAAAATCTGTTTAAATTACTATCTTTAATGAGTAATTTTTCCGGAAACCAAAGGACTATTGTTACACAAAAGTCATACAGTTTTAAGATTATTAATCGATAAAGTTTTCAAGTAAAAAAAAAAATATTTACTTTTTACACAACTTGAGCATTAGACTTTTTCAATTTATTCATTAATTTTCAGTGATATATTTTTGCTACTTATACGTGTATTTTGAATTTACTTGCAACAATGTGACTAAGGAGGGAAAGTTAAAAGGAATCGTCGCTTGTACCGGTTATAACATTTTTCTGCGTAGGTTCCTTCTTCAAATTTGGTCAAGACTTGTTGAAGTCAGTTATTGTAAATATTCAGTTTTATAATAAGCGTAGGTACTTTATTTATTATCCTCGCTCAAGTTTCTTTCAAATTAGGCCACTTAGATCGTTTTGCGCGAAAACTTGCTTCTGTGGCCGAAAGCAAATCCTACTCTGGGAATATAACATCATCATTGACAAAAGCTAGCGCTTCGAAAACAAGGTCTGAAGACAAGATACACTGCGTCGCTTTCGGTCACTTCTTTCGCTTAGGTAGAGTGAAGGCTGTTCCGAACAACAAAAAGTTGAACTAAAAAAAAGTAATTTTTTCATTACATTTTTAATTTGTCATTGAGTACACAGTAAGTATAGGATTATGTATCTAATAGCACATGGGGCAAATGGACGCAACGACTATTCTGCATACACATGGTTAAATTTCATCAAAGTAGTGCCGTTGGCATAGACCTATTCCGTCAAAATAACCCTAGGTCAAAGAATATATTAGTGAGCTTAAACACCACCACATTAAATGAGCAAATTCAACGACTAAATTCAGAAACATGTATAGAAAAGTTCAACAAAAGACTGCATGTGGGCATTTAAAAAATGTGTGCACCCAATTAGCGCGGGTTGGCAAACAAAATTAACTCAGTGTCAGTTTTGTGACGAAAATTAAGAATACAAATTATGTGAAAATTAACTAGTTCCAGATTGGAGGGACGTGCTTATGTATATCATTTGTAAATTGATAATAAAAAGTTAATTTTTGTATGACAACAACTCACGCTAATTGGGTGCACACATTTTATGAAAATGCCCATGTGCCAGTAATTTCCGCCTGCTGTACCTACTCCATACACAATCCCTTATAAATTACACAGCATAACAGTTACAAACTAAGTCACTGAATTACAAATTAGCCGTGCGCCTCTGCACGGCTATCACAAGACGGCGCGCGAGCTCTCTCGATTTTTCTCGATCTATATGTCTCTCTCTTAGACGAATAGTGCAAGAAATGTCGAGAGAACTCGCGCGCCGTCTTGTGATAGGTGTGCGGGAGCAGCTAGCCGTAGCCGGTTATGCGGGCGAAAATTGTTCCTCGACAGTGAGGGGACTAGCCCTATTTAGAAATGAACCCCGACATATATTCCACTGCTTAACAAAGTGTGAAATTTTATTAATTAGATAAATCAGTAAGTATCAAAAATCTAAACTCGTTATTGTTTTCAGGTGCTGTTCGCCGCTCTCCTGGCTTTCGCCGCAGCGAAGCCCCTCATCTACGAGTATCCTGCCTACACGTCCCCCGTGGCGGCCTATAGTGCATACTCCGCACCCGTCGCCTACTCCGCCTATAGCAGCGCGTACACTGCACCCTACGCCTACTCCCCCTACACCTACGCTTCCCCCTACTCTGCCTACTACTTCCGTTGATAAATAAAAACACGAAAAAAATGTGAAGAAAACATGGTTACCACTTTATATATTTATTATTACTGAATTAATTTAAATGTAACAATAAAGTCAAAGGCATATGCTGCTACAATGAACTTGGATGAACTCATTGTGAACCTTTACCTTCATAATTACTCCCAATTGTCATACATTATGAACAGCCTGGAGGGCAAGCTGGTTGCCAGCTAGTTTCTACAGTAGTGAATGACCGATACTTGTAAGACGTCTAATAAAATGATGTATTATGTCATTACTAAATAAATGGCGACTTAATAGAAGCCCGCTTATCAATAGACGCGTAACTTAGGCTGTAATTGTTATAAAATATAATACCTACGTCACATTATTATTCGTAATTTCAAATGAACTCAGGCAGAACAAGGCAGTCTTTTCCAGCCAACACTCAAAATGTTGGAGATATATAATCAAACCACAAAATTAAATCTCTTCAGGTATCCAATAAACACGAACTATTGTCGATTAAGTTTAATGAATAGCGAACTAAACTACAAACACAAAGGTTTTGTTCAAACACATAGGACGAAAAAAAAGTGATTGCTTTTTTTTTAGCAAGGCAAGTGAAATTTAAGTAATCATAAAATTCTGGTGTACAAGGGGACAGTGTATGAATTCCATTAAATAATGTATTATTTCGTTAAATTTCAGTTCAAAATCGAATTAATAAGACTGTTGACATGTTGCCGAGAGTCAAACGCACGACATGGCTGGATTATTACTATTTACAATGGACTTCATAACAGCGTGGGTATTTATTCCATACCAACATAAATTTTATCCATCAGCATAATTTTAAATTGATACTTTAAAAAAGTGGAAGCGGTGGAAGTTGGTACTTTAAAAAAGGCACATAATATAACAGTGCGTAATTATTTTAAGTTATCTTGAGTCTGCAAGCTTTCTTGGCAAAGGCAACATTTGACGAGCAATTATATGTACAGCGTGAAAATCCAATACGAGCAAACCGTTAAATGGTGGTTAGTAGGTACAGCACCTAAGAAGCGTATTAACATAATGTTTGTCTAAAATTACAACGAAAAAGTAAACCATACAGAATAATTCAGCCCCTAATGTAACGTTAAATGTTCAAGTTAAGGCTAATTGACAGTTAGGTACTACTACTTGACTACTTGTTACCACCACCAAGAATCATTTGCGTTACATTGCTGCTCGGAATTTTTTCAAAGATTCATTATAGCTGTGTTTTGTATTTTTAAATTTGTAATTTGTATGATCCTAGTAGGTCGAAACAAATGAATGTATTATTATTTATTTATTTATAGTCTTTCAATTAAATGTAACTTAAAAAGTCCCGTTAATGAATGATTACGCTACTAAACCCTCGTCTGGTTTAATTCTTTGCTCGTGTTGGATTTCCACGATGTATATTGCTGAATTGAAAAATAGTTAGGTATACATTTATAACAAAATTAGATTCTAGGTCTTATACTAACTAACTGCCCTTAATAGTATTTTTCACAATCGTGTTAGACCTACCTAGGCGAACTTTCTCCGATCAAATTGGAGAAATCTTACAGAAAGGCCAGGTCAAAAGTACCCTAAACCGACGAGCATGTATGAGAAATGTTATGAAAGTGAGTGAAGCGAAAGTGGTTTGTCAGGATCGTAGCAAATGGAGATCCGTGATCTCTGCCTACCCCTCTGATAAGAGGCGTGATTATATGTATGTATGTATGTATGTATGTGTTATAATAGAGAGCTTTTTAGGCGAGTACCGTGTTTAGGCCACGAAGCTTGCTGAGTGGTCTAATTAAGGTACGAGATTAAAAGCTTGATTATGACACTATTGCACTCTATTCATATTGTTATTTTTTGTTTGCCAACCGCGTTGATATTTTTCTTTTCTATGTTTAAATTTACCTACCCACATATTTTGTGATGGCCTTAGCATTTTTGAATTAACATTAAGTACTTATTATAAACAACAACGAGGGGAGGGGAATCCTGTTCCACCGTGATACAGTTTTTACTAGTACGGGGAACAGAGGACGCTTACTCACTGATTGTTACTAGATATTGTGTACCTTACCTACTTATTATGTAAGCAGTGTATGACCTGTATGAAGGCTAAATAAAGTTATTTTTTTTTTTATTTTTTTTTATTTTATTGTGAACAATAGTTTTTGTACGAGTTCATTAAAATTAATAATTAAAGTCATTAATACGAGTATATAAGAAAACTAAACATCGTAAGTACTATATCACACCACCGGCATCCGTAATATTGCAGTACTGTGCTGTTATTGGCATAGGTACTAGCCAATCACAAAGCGTGATATTTTTATTTTTTTATGCCCTGGATACAGCAGCAAGTTTAAGTAGATTTTTGACAGATGACGCGACGCTGCTACGTTCCGAAACGCCATAGGCAATTTTGTATCGGATCGAGTCTCCTTAAACAAGGACACATATTAATATTGAAATACGAAGTTCTATTTTAATTTTTTTTTTCAGTTGTCTAGAGCGTATCGAAACAGTTATTTCGGTTGTTTCGGAAGTAACACACTATTCAACGATGAAAAGAGTGACGTTGCAGTATTCTCTATGAAATCTTAAATAATACACAGATTTGAATCGACGAGTACAATAAATATATTATTATGTTCGTCTGGAACACACACGCTGCATAATAATGTCAACAGCAAAAAAGAGGGACGGTTATTCTCTTGTTTTTGTATATACGTAGGACTCACGCGGAGTGTGTTATTGCAAATATCCATCATGAAAATGTATCGATCGGTCGAAAACTAACATTCTAACAGGTGACTTTAAGGTATTAGTCTCGGCACGTGATATCGACACGTGTATGCGACTGCGACATGGAGTGACGGCGTTTGAACCCTTGTTTTGAAAGCAATGTTCCAGAAGATTGTTCGTTAATGCATTGATCTAGCACGCTATGTATAAAACATGAAACGTGACGAGCGAACAAACGTGAGTCTGTTTACTTGTTTATGTCGTTTAATATTTTTGGGCCATAAGTAAATACCATCCACTGAGTGAACCACGCTACAATAAAAAAAAAACAGTAAATACCTAACCAATAGGTGGCGATGATGATGACCAAGGTACTCTACTCGTATTATCCATTAAGCCAGGCTGCAAAAAGAATGCCTCAATTAATTTGAATCAAGAAACATCTTGTGATCCATATACCGTATCCGCAAAACTATCTGGCCGGTCAGGTCGTAAAATATTAGAAGCATGCTATTATTACACACAAAAATGTTTCATTGTTACTTTTGTTGCCCTACCGGCCAGATAGTTTTGCGGATACTATAATCGTCGGAGGATGACTGGGTCATTACCCAATGTGGTATTTCTACTCATTAAAAAATCACTCCTTCAGATCAGACACTAGGATCTCAAACTGAACACTGCAGTCCTCCTGCACCTCGTTTTCCTAACTCACCTTCCTTGGGGCGGGGCGTTAGTAGAATGCTGTGATGCCCGCCAGGGCGAACTCACGCGACCCTGATGACCCCTTTTAGTCGCCTTTACGACAGGTGGAGGAGACCGTAGTATTCTTGACCTTGACTACACGGCTACCTCTAAATCCCTAGTACAGAGGTCGGCAAACCGCGGCTCGCGAGCCGCATGCGGCGCTTTGAATTTATTACCTAGTGAGGAGGATTCAAGAAAATTTATGTGTAAAAGTACCTCCTATAGGTAAGTACCTGTATGTAAAGTATTTCGAATGACATTGGAGATATGTTTGGACACATATAGTAACTTGATCGACAAATTATGCGTGAGGATTGCCAAGCTTCGCAAACTATTGTGTGGAGCTACACGTGCACGGGTCATTATTAAGGCGTGTGTCCCGTGCAGACTGGTAAAAAGGTGATTTGTGAAGGCTCCGACACTAAGCAAATAAAAATTCTTAGAAACGTTATTGTTTGAAATGAATACTTAAAAAAAATAGCTTATCTACAGTAGGTACGTAGGTTTTCAAGTTCAAATTCGCTGTGCTTCTAAACTATAACTGTTTATTTACAGTTTTTCGGGAAAATAATCAAATTACATAAATCTAAGACATCATGGTTGATTTCTTTTGAAATACCTAATGATCCGTTTTGACAACTATTTTCATACCGATTTTCGCGAGCGTAGTCACTTCACTTTGACGTTCACAAGTAAAGACAGATCGTTACTCGATTCAGAATAGTACGGCGAATTGTTATTGCCGGATGACAATCGCCCAGTTGGTCCACTACTGTCAATTTTATCTCATCCATAAAAGGAGGCAGTGTGGGTCGGACAAAGGGGTTATTTGCACCCAACCTACCATTATTTGTTAAGTGCCAGTTTTATGACAGATGCCAATTTTTCTAGGCAATTCCCAGATGTCACCAGTAAAGAGTTGGTGCATACTACCTTTAGTGATAACAGCTGGGAATAACCTGTAGGTATAAAGATGGTGATTAAGATGGTCGTAGAACGTTACAAGCAATTTCGTCACCAATATGGCTTCGGACAAACCTGTGCATGACAAATATTATAATTCCTCCTCCGTTCACTGATCGTGCAGTATTGCCAAGGCAACGCACATACACGTATATTATAAACGAATATGTTTGTTCAGGATCTAGAAATGGTAATTTATTTATATTATGTCGACATTGTAAACAGGCCCCGTAGCATGGATGGCGTGTTATCACGCGATAAGTGATAGGATAAGCGCGTCGTCTCATTCTATCGAACGGTGTCAGCCAGTGACGGCAGCTCTATCCTATCACTTATCGCGTGATGCCATCCATGCTACGGGGCCAGATCTCGATAAAATGTAGGAATATAGGAATTACAATGATGCGTTAAAATAAATATTTCTTTTTAGCTTATCAAAAATAATCACTTCAAAGAATCTAAAGAATAAATAAGTAACGTTTGTGAGTTTGTAACTTTGTAAGTTTATCACTCACCACCAGGAACACAACACCACATACCTATAGAGCAAGTAGTGGCGTTATTATGGCTGCGGTTCCCTGTAAGGTGGGGAGGTACTTCCCCAGTTGGGCTGCACCAAATATGAACGAGAATTCCGCTGTGCCCTACTACCGCTCTTACACTTGCATATATATAGTAGGTACGAGTAGTAAGAGTACTTACAGAAAACTTTAACAACAATAGGCAAAGTTATAATCATCAGTCAACCTTGTAAGTTACCCACGCCGCGCCTTCCGGTACGTGGTCGCCACTCGAGAACCTTTCCGCCCCAACGGCCATCGGTATCAGGTAAAGAAATAAATTATTCATTGCACAGTTATGCACAACCTTCAACACAGTCATGTTTAAATAGTTGTTTTAATAGTTGGTACCTGAGAAACAGATCTGACAGTTTTTTTTCTATAGGGTAACTTGTCTATCAATGAAACACCAAAATTTCAAAGCATCCTATCTCCGACGTTTTTAAAGTTACGTACCTGATATTTTGCACTAAGATAGGCAATTTAATTAGTTATCACGTCTTATTAAAAAATATACGTTACTTTTACAGTTACTGTATAAAAATAATTTATAAGTAAAATGAGTTTTGTTTCAGTGCGTCTATATACATGTATTCAATGAAACACCTGAATTTCTACAATGAAACAGTAATAATCTACACTGAAAAAGTGTTTTTAGTATCGACATTTGTTTGCATTTAATCGAGTTTTACATAGTTGTTATTAATGGGTAATTTTATATAAATTCATTTTATAAAATGTTCTACATCGCTGTGTCATTGTTGCACACACATTGTTTCATTGTTTGCTGTGTCATTGTGAACAAACTAGGTTTTTTTTTGATTATCAATGAAAAATGCCACAAAAAGTGAAGCATTTTTATCAACATACAGCTCCACAGACGCTTTGGGATGTACAGAAGGCAATGGGATATTAAAAATTACGAAATCAAATTCTATTTGTCAAAAATAAAACAAATATTATTATATTTTTGACTTTTTGTGTCAAATTTAGAAAATTGTTAGTTGTGACTTTTCCTTCCACATGTCGCGTCCACATACAGAGCGTGTAACAAGGGTTTCCTCAGATCGTCCTAATGTGCTATAATACAGGACTATCTAGCAACATCAGGTTTTGGAAATATTGAGGTGTTTCACTGTGCACCAAAGTTTCAATGTTGGACAGTTGACCCTACCTAATTACTTCAAAATCTGACAGAAAAAGGTAATATCAACTTTACTCGGCAAGACTTCAAAACAAAACTCCAAAAGCTTGCTCGACCCTCAATAATCAGGTACTTAATCACAAACAGAATACATAACATGATGTGCGTGGAGATAATGGGAAGTGTCGCCTGCAGCCGGCGATATGTTATCACTGTTATCAGTACTGTCTTCACAGGCCATTGCGTAACGCAATACCTGTCGCTCACCAGAGGAGTAATGCGATGTTCTATTGTTCTGTTATTGAATTCATGTGTATTGTTAGAGCATACTAGTTATTCTTTTATAGCATTTTACTGTGTTGTTTTTTTTTAAAGGAGAGCTAAGCGAACGAAGTTCTCTGCTTCAGTCTGGGCAGAAATTCTTTCGTATGTAAGGACGTCCAGCTGTTCTCCTCTACAGAGGGGTAATCACGTAACGTTCCGAACGCGCGTCGGTACAATTTAACTGTCAATTTTCCATGTAAAAAGTGACATTTAGACCTACCTGACGCGCGTACACGTACAATGCGTTAGGTGATCGACCTGCAGGTCGCATTTCTCTACCGATTCTCGTGAAATTTTGTAAGCAGGTTCGTAAGCTATTTTTTTTTGTTGATAATTTTTTTGGGATTTTTTTTTTAATTTAAACCCACTAGTAAAATATTTAAAGAAATGCTTTATTAACTGATCATCCTTCTAACATTTTCCCGGTTGTTAAAGACGTGTAACGATATATTTGGTTATTTTGTCTTCTACTAATTATATGAATATGGGCGTAGTTACGTACCTTAGGTAGATGTAATTGTAATTTTTTGTATGGAAAAATGACAGATGATTTGTCCTAACGCTCGTTCGAAACGTTGCGTCGTAGTTACCCCTCAGTAGTAGGTACGAGCCGGGGTGGGAAACCACGGCTTCCAAATTGACAGTCGCGTGCCTTACCGTTCGGGTTCAGGTTCAGTGGCTTAATTACTTATCTGCGATTGAAAAACACCATTCATTTGTGTTAATTAGTTAAAAACAAAACCCTACACACGTTTAATAGAGACATCAGAGACGAACCCAAATATTGTAAATTTCGTATAGGTATGTTAGATTTTTCACAGCAATCTAGATACGAAAAAGGTGTTTTTATAGACAATGTTTAAAAAATTATAAAAAAATTACTATTCAAAATAAGGTCACCAATAATGGAGATTAAAGATTGAAGAATCGATAGCGGTTTGCCTTATAATTCTATCTGTAGTGCAAAAGTTGGAGATGCGATTCAAAACTAGTCAAAAATCGATGAAAACCTCTGGTAGCCCCTGGTAACCTCTGGTAGTAAGACATCGGACGAAAAAATCAAATTAAAAATTTCGTCAATTTAAAAAAAACCACACCGGCGACTGAAATATGTAGTAAGTATGTCAAAAAAATCAGAAATAATTATTAGTATAACCGACTGCAAGGATATTTGTGTTTTTTGCGGTTCCCGAGATATCCAGTTTTTGCGTTCCAGCTCCATACCTACCTAAATTTTTTTCGGAATAAAATTATGTCTCATAAGTTTTCGTGCTAAATCACGCCAGGATCATAATTTAGCATCATAATGGCAAGTAATAGCCATTTCCAGCAAAAAAAAACTTTAAAATGTTAACTTCGATTCCTATGTCTATGAAAGCCGATTTTCAGTTATGTGCGTCCTTCTAAACGAACATGTAATCGCTTAACAAACGTTTTGTTCCATTGCGCCTACTTATACAAGGGATTATACTTCAGAACAATGGACAAAATATGTTTTGTATTTTATGTAACCCCATCTGCTCTGTTATTAAAATAACTCCCACATTGTCTAACCGCTTAATAAATACTTTCGTACTGTATCGCAGATTCCGTGGAAATACCAGAACATTGAGGCTATTTTTGGATGTTGGTTAGGCCCTATGTTTGGAGATCAAACGACATGACAACAACTACACAATGTTGCGTCGTCTCAATGAGTAGTTGATGATGGTATGCAGAAAAGTACAGTCGGCAATAAAAGCTTGTACCAAAAATGATTTTTTTGACAGAAACTTGTTATCCCGTGGCTCCATCTGAATTATCTCCACTTATAATAAATCTCTAAATTAAAAAAAGAATCAGCCAGTTTGAAACTAAGCTTTGCGCGGTTCGAATGTTCTCAGCATCCCATGAACGGAAAAATATGAAACATTTTATATAGGTACATTATTATTCTAGCTGCAACTTAGGATAGTTTTTATCCGACTGCGACAATCAATTAATTTTCCGAAATATACGACTTCATTTAATTTTTCATTTATTTCTATTGAAATCAAACGTAGCTCAAAGCTATAAGAAACGTCAAATTTTCGTCAAAATGGCGGAATTGCTTTGCCTTTCACTTATTAATAATTTAAATCCAGTCTACGATAGACCTTTACGATAGACATGCCAAAAGTTAAACCATAAAAAAATATTCGATTGTGATATGAGAACTTATATGCGCAAATGTCGCATTATGGCGTAATTTCAAAAAATGTATTAACAAATTTGAACAATATAATTAACACGAATTTGTTTTTTTTGAATGGCAATGGCACGCGTTCTTTGCGCATTCTGCCAAAGTGCCTACGGCGCTACCACGAAAACCGAAACTCGAAGTTCGTATAACTGCATCCCTGTCACTCGAGTGTTGTTAGTGCGTTAGAGATAGAGATACCCGAATATTTTCGAATTCCGAAGTTAGTGGTTATAGCTCAGATGGCCTACCGCGAACGGCATTCGAAGTTTTCCCTCTCTGTCGCACTTACGTACGAACTCGTAAGTATGACAGAGAGGGGAAACTTCGAATGCATTTCCCGGTAGGCCCTCTGGAATCGAAACTACACCCCGTAAGCCGCGTCTGCAACGCCATGTTTTCGTGGTTTTTAAACGTCAAACATGTTTTGCCAATCAAAACAAAACCCTATTTGTTTGCCGAACCTGACTGAAAACATGTTAGATGTTTAAAAACATGGAAAACATTGGTGCAGCGGACCCGGCTGTAGGTAGACACTAAATAAAATAATCATAATGTATTTTCTCGAAAAAAGGATAATAGAGAAAAAATCAACGCAAGAGGTTAGGTATATAAATAGGTAATCACTAAGTTCCAAAGTTTTATGTTCAGTCCCTTTTTCACAAAACGCACCTTCAAATGAAACGATTGTTTTTTACTATGACGCTCGAGGATCTTGACGTCACAGTCCCCGATCGTTTTCTCACTCTAACAAGCGACATTAAAACGGTTTTGAGATATTTGAATGGGATTTTCGTCATCTTCTATCTATCTATACCTACATATAAATGCCCTGACTGACTCACCCACTCACTCATCAACGCACAGCCGAAACTACTGGGGCTACAGAGTTGAATATTACACCAGAGCTACCTTATACAACGTAGGCAATGGATAAGAAGAGATTTTTGGAAATTCTACCCCTAAAGGGCTCAAATAGGGGTGCAAAGTTTGTATGGGGGAAACTTTATTTTTTATAGCTAGAGACTTAAAATTTTGTATAAATATTACTTATTAGAATACGAATAAAATACTTTCAACGTTAAGGAAAATTCTGCCCCTAAGGGGGTAAACAAGGGGTGCAAATTTTGTATGGGGGAAACTTTATTATTTTAGCAAGAGACTCAATACGTTGTAGAAAGCTTACTTATTAGAATACAAATAAAGTACTGCCAGCGTTTTGGAAAATTCAGCCTCTTAGGGGGTTAAAAAGGGTTGCAAAGTTTGTATGAGCGAAACTTCTTTTTGAGATAGAAGCTGAAAAGTTTGTAGAAAGATTACTTATTACAATACAAATAAAAAAACAGCGTTTTGGAAAATTCCACCCCTAAGGGTATGAAAAAGGGGTACAATGTTGGTAAAGGGGATTTTTTTGAGCTAGAATCTCAAACCTTTTTAAAAAGATCGCAAGCGACAAACCTTTGCTGAATGATTACTTATTACAATACAAATAAAGAACTTTCAGCGTTTTGGAAAATTCCACTCCTAAGGGTGATTAAAACATGTGAGAATTTGTATGGAGGAAACTTTTTTTTTGAGCTTGAGACTTGAAATTGTGTAGAAAGATTATTTATTAGAATACAAATATATAGGTAGATTACTTTCAGTGGTTTGAAAATTTCCACCCGCTAAGAGGGGGATAAAGAGGTGCAATGTTTGTGTAGGAAAATTTTTTTTTAGGTAGAAACTTAAAACTCTGTAGAAAGATTAAGTACCTACTTATTAAAATACAAAAAAATACCTACTGCCAGCGTTTTGGAAAATTTCACCCCTTAAGGGGTTAAAAAGGGGTGCAAGGTTCGTATGGGAAACACTTTTTTTTAGCTAGAGACTAGATAGTTTGTAGAAAAAATACTTACCTATTACAATAAAAAAACCGAGTGTTTTATTTTTAATTTTTCCCTGAAAAGCGTTCAAAGTTTGTATGGAGAGCAAGAAAATTTTAAAATATGATATTTGTAACTGCGATCTTAGCCTGTTTAGACTACAAAACTTATTTCAGCGTTTTTTTAATTCATCGCCTAAGAAGGTTAAAAGGGGGTTCGAACTTTGTATAGAGAGCAAGACATTTTTAAAGTAAGAAATTTGTAACTACGGTTTCAGACTGTTTACTATGAGGGTTCAGTGAGGGTTCTTAGTTTGTATAGAGAGCAATAGATTTTGAAAGTAAGAGATTTGTAACTTCGGTTTTAGATTGTTTTCTAAAAGTCTAGGTAGAAAACTAATTTCAATGTTTTTTTTTTATTCATTCCTTTAACAAACATTTAGACGATAACATGTTATACGCGGACGAAGTCGCGGGCAACAGCTAGTCTGTAATATGCGGGCGGGGCCTCGCGGATTCTTAGCGCATTTAATCAAAAACTTCCATACAAAGTGTAGGTACCCATTTCCATTGCTTTAGGATTTGGTTCCCAAGGCTATTATAAGAACCCTATATAAATAATTTTAAGATTAATGACTTTTATATATAGATTAATTTCAGTGACGTAAATCAATAGTAGATAATTTACAATGAAAGCAAGAGTGTGGATTAGTATCCAGATGTGATACAGAACTCTTTGATTCTCATCACGCCCCGGCCAATGCCAGAGTCGTCGCCGCAGACGGGCTACGTTGCGACATGTCCAACGCAGCTCGTATAAATACCCGGTGATGCAGATCTTAGGTTACCAGTCCTGCGCTTCATCAATCACAAGCAAACAACACCAAAACAAAATCAACAAAATGATGAAGATTGTAAGTAACTATGCTTTTATTGCACGTACCTTTAACATCCTACATCGTCGCTAATCAATATCTATATTTCGCGCGCTCTTTTTGGCACTTTAGCACAGTGCGCATATCAATAAGAATATTGAAATATGATTAGGATTGAAAAAAACCTAACTGTTTTACTTCGATTTCAGATCGTAATCATCTCTGCGCTGGTCGCCATTGCCGCGGCAAAGCCCTCCGTGGTGGCGGCCCCGCTGGTGGCGGCGCCCGTGGTCACGGCCTCTAGCTCGCAGTACTACCACCGCATCAACAACGGACTGGCTGCCTACGTGGCGGCACCGGCCGCGTACGTCGGCTCGGCGCCCTACGTGGCGGCCTCCGCTCCGTATGTCGCGTCTCCTTACGTCGCGTCTCCTTACGTCGCGTCTCCCTACTACTCGTCTCCATACGTTGCTGCCCCGTACTCCGCTCCCATTGTTGCCGTTTAAATTGAAATTTGCCATCAGCATACCATGACTTGCTTGTGATATTTGAAATAAATATTTTTTTGTTGCTCACACCTGCCTTGTTTTTAGGAACTCGTATTCATAGCCAATCTCAATTTGAGTGTAACTTATAGTTTCGTTAAACGCGAACAGAACAGTGTACGGTCAACCAATTTGATTCCTAGGCCATCATAGAACCTTGCCGTTGTAAATACTATGTTACTAGGATTACTGCGTCGCTATGTAGCAGTTAGAATGACAGGGTTCTACGATGGCCTAGGAATCCAATTGGTTGACTGTACTTAAATACCAACCATTAGGTAAATTCATGTGCACTCCGTTTTTGTATGCGGAAATAGTAGCGTTAGATGCATGGTATCAATCAAACAAGAATACTTTAAAATTGCGTTATACATTCAACATAAGTATACGCATCTATAACATAGGTATATATTAAATTTAAACGCGATGAAACAACTGTGCAAGCATGCGATATAACTATGTCGGAAGGGGTGACTTATGGCAAATGCAGATTCACCGCGAAAATTGAATACTTACTTACATCAACATCATTCACAATCGTGCGCAAAGATGATTTCGACGGTAAAAAGCAAAGCATATCTGTGGCCGTTTATTTAGATGTTGTTAGTAACACGAAACCTAAATAGTGTTTGCATAAGCTATTTTAGTAAACTTGGTCAACTTAGAAGATTTAAAGCACGATTTAAGGGTGACACCTAGGTTAGGTACAATACAAGACATTGTATGGCTTACGTAAATAGGACTCTTTACACACGTTTGAACCGAGTGAGAACTCGTAACACGTTTGTAAATATTTTGGTAAGAATGTGAAGGAGACAAAATCGTACCTACCTATAAATTTAGTTAGGTAGATAAATAATGTGCTACTACATTATATTGCGACAAAAAAAATACAAAGTTACCTACAATAGTCTGGGTAAAAAAGTATCAGCCAAACGAAATGTCAAGTTTAGAAAATCTGAGATAATATTAAGTATGCCTATTTTGTACCATTAGGTGATATCTATGCAGACGTTAACACCTAAACATTTGTTGACGAAACAGTGTCACGTTCGTTTTCGCCATTTTAGCTACGGAACACCCAATGAATGGGACGGGATATAGGATTGAAGCATGACAGCGGACCCGCGTTTACATTACATAGATACATTTGCTTTTCATCCAAACCAACGCATATGACTCTTCTATTCAGCAGTGAAAACCGTGAAAATGCTGAAAATTTTGAAGCTCACCTTTACTCGTGGCGTCCACTTGACCCTAATTATCTCTGTCGTTCAAATACATTTTGTTTTTGACTGTCAGTGCTTGAATGACAATTGAGCGACGCTCCGAATATTGGTCATGCCCATGCCAAATGTCCAACTCAATGCAAATTAGAGTTACGCAATAGTTTTTCACAGTGTCAATGTCAACGTTTTATTAGTTGTAGCGGCTGAGCGTTATTTTATTAATGTATTCTCTGACATCTGCTGAAAACTCGACTCATGTAAAAGAGGAATGAATAGGTATATGATTGGTATATCATGTAAATCTATTGCAATGTAATTTGCGTGTACGCTACGCTACGTTTTATGAAGTAAACTGAATTACTGTAGACCAGGGATGGCGAACCAATGGCACGCGTGCCATTGATGGCACGCTACACAATATTTTGGGCACGTCACCGATCACGAAATAGTACATTGTGATACAAGTGAGCTATGTTGATCATTACATCAGAGGCGGAATTGTCACGCGAACCGCAGGTGAGCGTGATAATAGAGCCGAGGATGTAATTATCAAAGCTCACACGTGTCATACGACGTTTTTCAACACATTTGCGAGGAAAAAATCCTTTTCATAAAATGAAAATGTTACAGGCTCCTAAGTTGTTTCCTTTAGTTATTGATGACAACAGGTTTTTACTCACATACATTTGTACATCTCCAAGAATGTACAGTGGCGTCAATTCTATCTATCACTTTTCTATTCACCACGAGTCAACATTTTTAATAATAACCAAACACGCATCATCAATGTTTACAAATATTTGTGAAATTACTTATAATGGCGCGCAACTATTTTTTTTTCGTGAAGTTCGCGCAGTGCGCCAGCAGCGAGGTTTAGATGAAATCTCTAAACAGCCAATACAAAATAAAATTAATATTTTCTTATTCAATATAAATTCATGTAAAATGTTATCAAAAGAAAATAGTTTTACTAAATGAAACGTTTCTATATCATATCTAAGAAGAAATAATCAATTAATTCACAAGAAGGATTTAATTTGTTTAGTCGAGTAAGAATCCATTTGCCGAGAATTAAAAACAAACCTGTATAACCCGGTCAATTTAAGAATGCGCCGAGTCCATACGTACACCTTGCTGCAAGGTGCCAACGTGTTTTAATCGGGATATAAACATAACTACACGAGTGTCGTAATGTTATAAAACACGCGTGTTTAATACCCAGGATTATGAGCCTAAAAGCGGCACAATAAGAGGCACGTTACGAGCAAATGTGTTGAAAATAAGTATTTTATGACAATCGAACGCGATATATATATATATTTTTTTCTAAATAATCTAAAAAGTCAAAATCATTTGACGGCACGTCTACGACCTCATTAAACATTCTTTAGAAAAAATGGCACGTTGATGCATAAAGTTTCGCCATTCCTGCTGTAGACGATATAATTGCGGTGTATAAAAAATCTAACTGTGTATTTTAAAAGAACAGTAGGTATGCATCTATGCATAGTTGCGTACAAAGATCAAATTAGTAATAAATATAAGAAAAAACAACCTAAGACAAAACATACCAAAGCTAGCTATGTACAAATTACTTCAGTTTTCAATGTGTATGGTAAAATAATCGTCAGATATCTTCTTCCTTTTATAATAAATCAACTACCAAAAGAACTCCAGCATAAATACGTAAATAGCTTAAAATCGATACCTAGTATTAACAGATGACCTATATATGAGTGTATTATAACATTTATAACGGTAATGTAGGTAAGTAAACGAATGTACCATTAGCGAACTAATCATCAGCATGTAAACCCCTGAGGTTTCCGCTTATGAAAAATGTATACCATAATATTGTACCTAAGTACTTTACCTGAACGATTTACTGTATTAGGTATTAAGCGCGTTTAGAAAATCCTATAGTCATCAACTTTAGGAATCAACGTAGGAACAATTAATGACAAGTGCATTCAACTTTTGGGGGTTTAAGATTTACCGTTACCGTTAAATCATTTTCGTCAATATTAAGACGAATGAAATCGCGGCCGTAATCTCTACTACTTAATTCAATTAATTAGGTACTTATAATAAAAAAGACCTCACTACGTACTCAGCTATACTAGGTTTTAGCTAAAACTCTGGATTATCTCGAGTAGATTGCAAGACCAATCTACCTATATCAGCAACATACTTGCTCTAGTAACAGTTGTAACTAAACTTCTCAAAAGACCAAGTTCTATAGGTACAGTCACCGGCATAACTATATGATGGAACAAAGGCCGCAAAAATATCTGATGACAACTCTATTCCTTGAGCCGTGAGAGCGTGTCAGATATTTTTGGGGCCTTCGATTCATCATATATTGATGCCGGTGAGTGGCGGTGACTGTACATGGTATGGGTGCCTAAATTGAACACACGGCAAAGCAACCATCCACCCACGTACAAACTAACTAAAGCTAGGCGTTTACATCGCTGTTACCTACTCGCTAGTGTGTGCGCCGTGTTTTGCTACGAATATTAATCAGGAAACGAGATCTATGTTTTGCTTGCAAGTCATCATCATTTCCTTGCCCTTATCCCATTTACTTGGGGTCGGCGCAGCATGTCTTTTTCTTCCATACTTCTCTGTCAGCCGTCATATCATCACTCACTTCTTTTCTCTTCATATCGTCTCTCACACAGTCCATCCACCTTTTCATTGGCCTACCTCGTCTTTTACATTCATCCACATTCATACCTAATACTCTTTTGGTCACATGACTTTCATCCCTCCGCATTACGTGCCCATACCACGCAAGGCGATTGGCCCTCAATTTATCCGCGATAGGTGCTACTTTTAGGCTCCCCCTTACATACACATTTCTTATTCGGTCCATCCTCGTCACACCACACATCCATCCTCATCTCATGTTTTGCTTGCAAGTAATACCTAAATATTTTCTGTTGGTTTATCAAGTATCTGAAATGGACGATTTATAAAAAAAAAATTGTTTGAGTAGTTATATAATAATTATTACAATATACAGCACCGATTTATCACTACTAAACAATACATTATTAAAATCCTATACTATTAAACGAGCAATATTTGTATATATACTCGTATATATGTATATATATTTTGATGAAATTTGGAATGCAGATGTTTACGGGGGCGAGAAATCGATCTAGATAGGTCTCATGTCCGGGAAAATTATTTTTCTCCGTATTTTCTCCATTTTGATCCGAGCAGAGCTCGGTCGCCCAGGGACTATAATATTAAATGACATAATAATGTACAAATTTTATATTTATATTCATCATCCACACACACACACACACATACATTCACACATACTGTAATTAGTTCTCTTCATTTGTCTAATGCGTAGATACGCTAGATGTAATGCTATAATCATATTTTAATTCAAGTACAATCTGTTAACCGCACTCGCAGTAGGCCAAGATACGGGCTCAGCCTAGTTTGGTCACTGATGGATAGCCTCGATATAATGTAATATTTGTTTTTGTGAAATAAACTATTTTGTATTTTTTTTTTGTATCCTCCTAGCGTTATTCCCGGTTGTGCCCTAAAGGAGCCCGGGGTCCGCTTTGACACCTCATCCCAAGATTTGGCATAGGCACAAAGTTTTACGCAAGCTACAGCGATCTGACCTACCAACCCAGAGGGAAAACTAGACCTTATTGGGGTTGGAGATTATATATGACTAACGAAATAAAAAATATCTGGAAGTATGTTATATATATGTCTAGTATTTAACTATATAGCCAGAGCCATAAAACTGTAGTTAATGCAGTCCGAGCACAGGCAGAGGAGTAAAGGCCAAAATAGACGGTCGCCAACACGCCCCTCCGACCAAGCGGCCTTTTCATAGAAATATAACAGGAGCAAAAACTTTAACGGTAGGTTATTAAGCTTGTGAACAATTATTTCCTTGTAGATTTATTAAAAAAAAAAATCTTTGAAATAAGTGGTATACTTGTATTTTTTTACTCTTCTGAAATGTTATGAATAATGTATTATCTTAAAAACATATACAATGAATTTAAAAAACAAAAATGCAAAAACTATTATGACATGATGTTACCTCAAAATCTGCATTGACTGCTGCGCTATGATGTCGTGGTGCCAAGATACATTACTTGGAGGTCATAACTTAAGATCAAAATTTCTCCGAATTAAAAAAAATGAAAGCAAATGAGACACAAGGGATTACTGCAGATGCTCTAAGGAAGCGTCCTTTTGAATATTTGCTCCTGCTACAGGACCCAGCCCGTATGTGACTATGACAAAATAAAATATATTGGTACTGTATAGGACGGTCCTATGCTTTGGCAGGCTGGCCATACAAAAATAACAGCTTCTATATTTAAATATAGGTAGGTTTTGAGGAAGCTTTCAGACAAACAAATTGTACTTTGATTCTGTTGCAGTCCTTGCATGGTTCCAGATGCAGTGTTATATTTCAATTCAATGATAAAGAAAATATATTGTTATAATTTCACCGATATTAATACAATATTTTTATTGTATTAAGTCAGCGACCCCGTACTTAATCACGTTAAAGTGCTACCCTGAGCTACGCTACTACATTTTAGGTGACAATGGAATTATTTTGTATCGATAAAGCTCCAACAAATTTAAATAAAGTCGAATGAGTCGTTGAGGATTTTTTCTAAAATTTATATCGAATCTTAAATATACCGCGAGCGAATCAAGCGAGCATTACCCAACACGATGTAATAATGGTTTTATTATAACATGTTACAACCAACAAAACGCAATATAAGGTACCTAGGAAGTACTTTCCACATTGGCCGGCGTTTATTATTATTCCTTCGTCGTAATTTCAATACGATTTTCGTAGCCACCAAGGACCTGTCCTTACCCATTGAACCATTAGGTATTCCGCGGCACCCGCCACGTTGCCTCACCACAATGCAAAATTTGTTACACCTATATAAAAGCATAGGCCTCATTTTCTAACGCCCCATTATTATATCAAAACTGGTGAAAGAAAGGTGTCCGATACCATGCTTGTAACGGTAATTGTGTTTACATAGTTTTTTGAGATTGATCGACTTGACATTGTCGGAAAAGTGTTCATTATGCTTATGCTCCTTTACAGGTTTTTCTGATTTCGGCAACATGCGGATACGTGCACAGTTCCGGCGTGGCGGCAGGACACGCGTTAGCTCCCGTTGGACCTCCTGTTGTTACCGCAGCGAGTTCACAATATTTTGAGAGAACATTCAACCGCTTGGTAGCAGCACCTGTCGTGCCGGTCTTTCCTGTGGCTCCTGTGGCTCCTGCCCCGCCATTGGTCGTGCAACCAGTTGCTAAAGCAGTTCCAGTACCAGTGCGACCGCAACCAAGTGTACCGTTTCAACCAAACGTAGCGATTGCTGTAGCGACGGCTCAAGCCGCGCCTGTTGCAACCATCCTTCTTCCACCCTATCCATTCGGACCACCTCCAGCAATCAACTTTATCCCATCATCTCCACCAATCGTTGTGCCTGATGAAGACTCTAGAACCGAGCCAACAACTACAAAACAAGTGAACAACAAAGCAACCATGCGTGAACCCGAACCCACGACGCCCTTGCCAACAAATTCTGACAACAACTTCGTCCAGGCTCAACCATCCAATCAGAACAATCAAAATGTAGGCTTCAGCCGGTATGAACCACCACCGTTTCAGCAGTTGCCATTAGAACCTCACAATAAACCACAGAAGTTAAAGACGACAGTGGAGGTGGAGCCAGTTCCTTTGACGTACATTGCACCCCCACCTTTGAATCAGCTGCCATTCCAACAAATCAAACACGTCCACAGTTTCGTGCCTACGAGAACTAAAATAATAATCAGGCCCGTTTCGGCGCCACTGAGAATCAACGGCAGACCAGTCAGGATAGTGATGTATCGGAAACCAGCCCGTTATACCAAACAGCGTTACCAGAATGCCCTGAGGAGGACTATAGTATCCAGGGATATAGAACCAACTACCTTCAATCCCTTATTTAAGTCTAATACTAAACCTCCAAGGCAGTAAGAAATGTTATTGTTGTAAATAATAAGCTACACCTGTTATATAACTTGCACTTGTAAATATGTTTGAGACTGTGGAGTGAAAAAAATATTTATATTTTTGTTTCAAAATATTTTATTTCGCCGATGTTTCCTCCTAACAATGATTATGTACAGTCAGCATCAAAAGTAGCTACGAAAGCGAAGACGTCAAAAGTCTTTATTAAAAGTGAATAAGAGCTTTTGACGTCTTCGATTGCGTAGCTACTTTTGATGCTGACTGTACCCTCTATTCTATAGTGTATGTTTTCCATCCGAACCTGAATTTTAAGGTGGTATATATTTATATAAATATATATAATTTTTATTATTTTTCAAAGTATTTCATTATTTTTATACTATGTTTCATTCAAATTATAATAACAAAACACATTGTACACATACTGGGGCTGATTATCTTTACATTAAATTACCAAAGCCACATGGAACTAAAAAATAACCAAGATTTAAGTACTTTCGGTGGCAACGACCTCCAGTATAAGCTTCACTGCGGATTAAAAAAAAGGATATTTTTCTAAAGCCTACAGGGTTACTCATATGCAAAGCTATAATAAATTTAAAATGATATTAAACAAAGCTTAGGTACGTTTATACAGGCGCGGTTGGCATTTACTTTGTTCCGAACCTTAGGTTTATTACTTGCATAAACTTACTACCCATAAATAATATAATATACTACTACCAACCTACTTCTTTATTATTAGTATAGATGTACATACATGATGAGTGATGATTTGTCTAACCAAAAGCAGGTGGTGTAGTTTAGGTAGTTCACAGAATAGGTTACTTCTCAAATGCACGCTGGCCGACCGGTGGGACTCACCGTGGCTGAGGCACTGGATGCAGCTGCATGTCCCCCTATGTCTTTACACCTAGACCTATATTAATATTAATACTGACCCTAGAATTAAGTAATATGTTACTAACAATTAATGGACTTTGTCCGAAATAAAATTGATTGAGTTGAATTGAATTGAAATAGGAAAATCTTGGACTTAAAGGAAATAAATAATGCTGTCATTAAAACCTGAACTCTCTTTCTCGAACTGTAAGGTTGATTATTTTATAACAACTATTAACCGGCCCATGTGGGCTACTAAGCTTTGTATCACTTGTACAGTCAACGTCAAAGGCATACCTACATTTTTACACTTTTGCACCATTTTCCTTTGTAGATAATGCCTAGGACAAAAATGTATACATATCTTCGACGTCGCATATACAAGAATATGTGAAAAATGTTGCTTAGCTCTGTCTGATATAAAAAATCAAAAGGTTTTCACTTAGGTATGTTAGTGGAATAAAATATGTTTCTCAGAGTCGGAAAATCCTTAGAATTGGAAGTATATTTTCCAGTAGGTAGTGTTTTCGGCGCCTTTCAGTAAATAGTTTTGATTTGACGAATATTTTGAAATCTACCATGGTAGCATCCATGCCTATAAAAATTCATCGTAAAATAAAATTATAAGCATTCATATTAGATTAATCCTACTAATATTATAAATGCGAAAGTTTGGATGTTAGGATGTTTGTTACTCAATCACGCATCACGCTTAAACGGCTCAACCGATTCAGATGAAATGTTGCACAACGATATTTTATACCCTGGATTAAAAAAAAATAGTTTTTATCCAAGGTTCACGCAGACGAAGTAGCGGGCGGAAGCTGGTAAGATATAAACTATGTAAACGAAAGATATCAGGTAAATATTTTTTCAACCATAATTATAATATTTGAGCGTTTTTCAAATAAAGTGTACACTAGTTAAGGTAAAATTAAGAAACATTAACTTTTTCCGTTTAGTCACGAAAATTTGCCAGAGCTAATTTTCGTGACTAAACGGAAAAAGTTAATGTTTCTTAATTTCACCTTAACTAGTGTACACTTTATTTGAAAAACTATAAGCTCTATCTAAATTTATTAATCTAATAAGGATGACGATGAGGCCTTAAAATATACTTACTCTCTCTTTTGCATTCGCCTTGCAGCTAGAAAACTGCGAATAGTTCGAATAGTAAATTCAGTGCCAGTCATGTTTATTATAATTTATATAAGATTTGTATTCACTACCCATATACTAACTACGTCTTTCTTACCATTTTTGTTCATAGAAAATGAATTAGAATTTCAAACAGCTGACGTGACGAAGATATGCAAAACACAACGTTAATCAATGATGAAATGAAATGGACTTTAGAAAACTATGACAGAAAAATTATAACCTCAAGCCACAGAAAGACCTATTAAAAGGATCTTTAATAGAATTTAAACCATTCTTAATTGGAACAATTTGTTTTGTATCGTTCGATATTGAAATATAACAAACTCTACTCTATATATTTTCTTGCATGGTGGGTGGCTAGATAATAAGTGGCTAGCGGCCTGCGCAGTTCCGCAGGCGTAAAACCAAGAATAGAGGCGAGACCACGCACGGGATGAAATATAGCATATATATATATATCCACCCTGAAGATCTATTCTATATACCTACTGCTTTCTTTTAATCGGATGAGTAATTCCAAACCACAGATGTATGAATATAAGGAGATCGGTCATGCCGGCCGATTTGTATTGAAGACGCCTGTCGCAAGTTCATTAACCCACACAACGCTCAAGTAATTGACAAGACAAAGCCCGCACACATCTAAAACACACACACTTGTATACCTAAGCGCTTATTGGACAATAGACGCGCATCATATCAGGCATTTTGGGAAAAAACGTAATATTCTCTGCGATCAGCACGCGTGCACAGTATGGCAGAGTATGCCCATTGAGCTAACAGCTGCGACACGGCCGCCGGCGGCTTGTCCTCTCTCTAGTATTCTATGCGCTGAGTTCCAAACACTAACCTCTGTATACAAAAGTACGAACACGTTACTGAAGCTAGAATCTTTTTATTATCATCTATTTCACCACCTTGAAAAATGTCACCTGAGAATGTCTATTGGAGGTACACAAGTACATTTTCATTTTCAAAACCCGAAAAATTACTTATCGACGATCGACTCAAACGAACGGTGAATTGGTATTCTCAAGTAATAACTATTAAGTATGTTTATTTTTCTTTGTATTTGTTATCTGCATCAAATGATTAATAAAGGGGCCTGAAAGCGTATTATGATCCCGTTTGCCATGTAACAACGGATAAGATAAAGCAAACGTCTTTGTATCAAGTGGAGCCAGAGAGTCCACAGAGCATTGTGGACTCTCTGGCTCCACTCTACTCTGACCCATAGATTCGCAGAAGATCTATGATGGTCATGTTTATTTTCTTTTATTAGCGCTGTACTCACTTGGATATCTGTCTCTCACGCATTTATAATAACTGACTAAGTATGTTTTACTCATACTCACAGCGATAAATTATACAACCGCGATCATCATATTTATGCAGACTAAGATTGGGTATAGGTACCGCCTCGTCTATGGTGTCGTGGTATGTATACATTTAATTAAAAGTAAAATAAATGTTACCTGCTATATATACGTTATACGTCCCACTGCTGGGCACAGGCCTCCTCTCATGGATGAGGTAACGGACGTAGTTCCCACGCTGACCCAGTGCGGGTTGGGGACTTTACATACCTTTGAATTTCTTCGCAGATGTATGCAGGTTTCCTCACGATGTTTTTCTTTCACCGATTTTTTTTTAATGTATGACAATAATTTTAATACCGTTAGTGTTTTCCATACGAACATATATTTGAAGGCTGAAAATAGAAGCCCTGTAGGGCGATCACGTGACGCATTGCACGCGCGTCAGGTAGGTCTAATTGTCACTTTTTATATGGAAAATTGACAGTTAAATTGTACCGACGCGCGTTCGGAACGTTACGTGATTACCCCTCTGATGTCTTTCATAAGTGTCAAATAAATATTACCTGCTGCTCGATAAAACTTATTTTTTTCGAATAACACATAACATCACTTAAAACAGTCGTCAGTTAAAATTTGGGTTCTTAAGGAAGAAACATGCTGTATATTTAATAATGTTTAATTATTGATGTAGTTTCTCGGAAACAGTAATAGTACGATTTTAAATACATCTTTGACGTGTCGACACGTCATTTTTCGTCGCACCTTTTATTTACAATGGAACATAAGTAACGCGCGGCCGACATGGTTTATGGCTGGAATCCCATTTGAGACAAGTTCTATGTTGGCTTATTCCTCATTATTGAAGAACCGATCGACAAGAGCAAGGTGCAAGGTGCATATCTATGATGCCGACTTTACACTGTAAAACTTTATTTCCTTATTCGACCCAGTATTAATCATAGCTGAGGCCTTCCGGACATCAACCGCGTGGACCAATAAACTCTTGCATATCGTTAACAATGACTTAGTGATCTATTTAACTTGTAGGCTGTCCAGGTTTGGTGTCGTAACTCACGTGGCCCCGATGCGTGCCCGGAGTCTAACGAATTGCAGCACCGTGACGAAACAGCGCAAGGTGAATCTTGCAGGCTACCGTATAAAAGCAATTGTCACCAAACCAGACACATCACATTCGCATCTTCTGTCCAGCACACAGAAACAAGCAAAATGTTCAAGTTTGTAAGTGTGATAAATAGTATTAAGAATCTATTAATTGTAACATATCCAAATTGTGTAGGCTTTTGTAATACGAATATTCATAAGTGGTAAATTCTTAAGCTGATGAAGTGTGCAGCTCCTCCATTGGACCCCATTTAGCATCGCCCTTTTAACTACCTTAAACGATAAGAATGCTAAGTTTATATTTATTTACTTCATGCTTTAGAATGATTAATCCGTAAAGTGAAACAACTGCTTTTGGTTTTAATTAGTTTTTACAGGATCTATTAATTCTATTTAAATTGCAGGTGTTCCTCGCCACCATCGCTCTGGCTGCTGCCAAGCCGAGCATTGCCCCGGCCGCGTTCGTGGCCGCCCCGGCGCCGGTCGTGGCTCCCGCGCCTTTCGTGACCGCGACCAGCTCGCAATACGTCTCAAGGAACTACAACGGACTGGTTGCCGCTGCCCCTATTGTCGCCGCGCCTGCGCCTCTCGTCGCCGCACCGGCGCCATACGTTGCACCAGCTGCCCGCTTTGTCGCTCCAGCTGCACCAGTAGTGGCCGCTCCTGCCCCATACATTGCCCAGGCAGCCAGGATCGTAGCTCCAGCGCCAGTTGCCGCACCAGCCCCATTCCTGCCCGCGTACGCCCGCTACGCTGCACCCTACGTCGCGTCGCCATACTTCGCCCCTTCAGCCCCTTACTATGCCCTATAAAAAGACTGACGATTTTTACCAACTAAAATAATAAAAATATATATAGCATTACACTTGCGTATTCATTGCATAATTCTTGAATTGTACTACGAAGGACCGATACAAAATAACGTGTATACATGTGACTACCCAAACACGCGAGTAGTTGCCTAAATAGCATGTGTCATAACGAGCATTGTTCTTATATATAAAGTAAATTCAATTAATCTACAACCAAAATAAACACTTGACCCTGGCGATAAACAAGAATCCGAACAAGGTGATTACGTATGCATTTTGCTGGAAAATTATTTTGCTAGGCTAATGCGTAGCTATTGGTTTACGTGGACGAAGTTTCAAGGAAATTGGGAGTAGTCCTTGGCAATTAAGTGTTTAGGTACAGTCAGCATCAAAAGTAGCTAAGCAAACAAAGACGTCAAAAGTCTTTATTAAAAGGGAATAAGAACTTTTGACGTCTTCGATTGCGTAGCTACTTTTGATGCTGACTGTACACACAAGTGGGTACCAATAAAACAAAGCTTGTTAGGCATCTGGCCTTTTGAAGCCTTATCTGAACAAAGGAAACAATTAAAATTTGACTGACCTATTTCTATGCCTGCTGTCGATATTGTGCCTACGAGAAAACAACCGAACTCTTATGATAAGATGCAACTGAAATTTCGATAAGCTATCGGTAGTTCGATGCCACTTTATTAGGTACACGGCTAAATACCTCGTAGGTAGGTATATATCATCCGATTAAATTGTCAAGCTGGCTCCTTTATTTTTATATTCACTTAATTTTAATTAAAATTATTAGCATCACTTAAAGATGTGAAAGTTTATTTTATACAATGGTTAGTGCAAAGTACCTTATTTTTGATACAGTCACGTACCGACACATATCTCAAAAGCATCTATACTTACTTGGAAATCTATTCGTTGATGCCTATCACTGGCTTGAAAATATTATTATCAAAAATAGTAGTATTAAAATTTGGCTTTTACGATAAAAATATTTCTTAATGCTGTGACATGTTATGAACTTATGACATCAGAAATAGGTTCTTATTTTTTTCTGACCCTTACACTTATCGGACGTTAAATAAATCTCTTAAGCAATGAGCATTATCTTACCCGAGTTACGCAGAAATAGATATAAGTACCATTAAGCTAGCAAAGGAGTGGTTCCCAAAATACGAGAGGTTACAGGAGCGAAAAGATCACCTAGCATCATTAACTTTAACCCAAATAACGGTGAATCGAGAATATTCCCATAGTTAGGTACACAACTGGAACCAGTAACAAGCTATTAAGAAAAACCTACTTACGAAATCAAGATTAATCAGAAAATAACCTACGAGTGATAAAAATAACTTGAGATGTAGTGCAGTGGAACACACCGCTGAACCATTTCTCCAGCTCCGGTACTTTATTCTGAACGCATCTTGAATATCAATTAGACATTCCGACAGCGCAACACCGCATCTGGTTCATGCATATTAAACCTTATTTCAATTGAAAAGGGTCCTTGGAACCAGTCCCGTAGTTAGACTTCTGAAGTGGATATAGTTTTATTAGTGCTACATTAGGATTCAGTTCAAACACGATTATGGCTATATACTGCGCATTAAGTTCCATATTGAGGGCGTGATTTGCCCGTGGACTCATTTTGTGACGCCTATTGTTCAATGTTTACCCATAAAAGTATATGGGTCAAGACGAACGGTGTTCCCATTCCCCTGCCGTGTAGACCTAGATTACAATTACGCAATTTACCCCATAAGAATCTTACAAATAGTAACTGATTAGTACCGAATCGATTAGTAAATTTTCATCATCTCCACTTATAATAAATCTCTAAATTAAAAAAAGAATCAGCCAGTTTGAAACTAAGCTTTGCGCGGTTCGAATGTTCTCAGCATCCCATGAACAGAAAAATATGAAACATTTTATATAGGTACATTATTATTCTAGCTGCAACTTAGGATAGTTTTTATCCGACTGCGACAGTTAATTAATTTTCCGAAATATACGACTTCATTTAATTTTTCATTTATTTTTATTGAAATCAAACGCTGCTCCAACTGTCAGCTATAAGAACCGTCAAATTTTCGTCAAAATGGCGGAATTGCTTTGCCTTTCACTTATTAATAATTTAAATCCCGTCTACGATAGACCTTTACGAGACAAATGCTAAAATATAAACCATAAAAAAATATTCGATTCTGATATGAGAACTTATATGCGCAAATGTCGTTTTATGTCGTAATTTCAATAAATGAAATCAACAAATTTGAACAATATAATTAACACGAATTTGTTTTTTTTGAATGACAATGGCACGCGCTCGGCGCATTCAGCCAAAAAACCTGCGGCGCTACCACGAAAACCAATACTTAATGTTCATATATTTGCATCCCTGTCACTCGAGTATAGTAAGTGCGATAGAGATAGAGATACCCGAATATTTTCGAATTCCGAAGTTCGTGGTTATAGCTCGGGAATCGAAAATATGGTAAATAATCATAATGTATTTTCTCGAAAAAGAATTTAAAATAAATATAGTCAAATGGAGAAAAAAACAAAGCAAGAGGTTATATAGGTAATGATTAAGTTATAAGAGTCCAAAGTTTTAAGAGGGGGTATGTTCTGTCCCTTTTCCGCAAAACGCACCTTCATATGAAACGATTGTTTTTTACTATGACGCTCGAGTATATTGACGTCACAGTCCCTCATCGTTTTCTCACTCTAACAAGCTTCATAATTTTTTGAGATATTTGAATGGGAGTTTCATTATCTTCTATCTATTTATCTCCACTTATAATAAATCTCTAAATTAAAAAAAGAATCAGCCAGTTTGAAACTAAGCTTTCTGTGGTACGAATGTTCTCAGCATCCCATGGACGGAAAAATATGAAACATTTTATATAGGTACATTATTATTCCAGCTGCAACTTAGAATATTTTTTCTCCGACTGCGACGATATTTTCCGTAATATACGACTTCATTTAATTTTTCATTTATTATTCTTAAAGTATACCCCCGCCACATCTGTCAGCTAAAATAAACGTCAAAATCACAGACTAATAAGGACTACGGACAAAATGGCGGAATTTCTTTGCCTTTCTTTCGCCTATTAATAATTTTAATCCCGTCTACGATATACATTGACGAGACACATAGGTATCAAAAGCAAATATAAAATTAATCGATTTTGATATGCGAACTTATATGCGCAAATGTCGAATTAAGGCGTAATCTCCACAAATGTAACAACAAATTCGAACAATATAAACTTGGTTTTTTTGAATGGCACGCGCGCGCGCTCTTTGCGTATTCAGTCAAACAGCGAAAACCGAAACTCGAAGTTCGTATATCTGCATTCCTGTCATTTGTTAGTGCGATAGAGATAGAGATACCCGAATATTTTCGAATTCCGAAGTTCGTGGTTTAAAAGAAAATACGGATGTCGGATAGATCTAAATTAATAGTTTATGTGTGAATATGGTTAAAATTATTTGGAAATACTATTGTTGTTATTGTTTTAGTATATTTGACTAGCTTTAAGTTTAATATTGTACGTCCGAAATGGGCAAGCTGTTGGACTTTATTTTACCCAAAACAACTAAATGTACACAGTTCTGACAATAAAGAAATCTTACTTTATCTTATCGAAAATAGGGATGTAGACACTAAACAAAATAATCATAATGTTGTATTATCTCGAAAAAAAAACAACGCAAGAGGCTATACTCGTATAGGTAATCACTAAGTTATAAGTGTATAAAGTTTGAAGAGGGGGTTTGTTGCGTCTCTTTTCCGCAAAACGCACCTTTATAATGAAACGATTGTTTTTTACTATGAAGCTCGAGGATCGTGACGTCACGGTCCCTGATCGTTTTCTCACTCTAACAAGCGACATTAAAACGGTTGTAGCTTCGTAATTTTTAGAGATATTTGAATGAGTTTTTCGTTTCTTCTTTCTTTTGAAGTGAGTCTACAGCTACACCTCTATTTGGAAGACAAGCGGAAAGAACCCATACTATCCATACTAATAATCCATACTTCCATATTAATATTATAAATGCGAAAGTGTGTCTGTCTGTCTGTTACCTCTTCACGCCTAAACCGCTGAACCGATTTAGATAAAATTTGGTATATAGATAGTTTGAGCTCCGGGGAAGGACAAAGGGTAGTTTTTATATCTGAGGGGCTGAAATTGGGGGTGGAAATTTGTATGGAGCTACTTAAACAGCTGCCCCGATTTAGATAAAATTTGGTATATAAATAGTTTGAGTCCCGGGGAAAGACATATAATAGGTTTTATCCCGGAAATCATCCCCTAAGGGGGTGAAAGGGGGGGGGGTTAAAATTTGGATGTAATCTATTTTGATGAGATTTGGTGTAGATATAGGTTAAGTCCAGGGAAAGGACATAGGATAGTTTTAATTCCGGAAATCACTCCCTAAGGGGGTAAAATGGGGGTAAAAATTTGGATGAATCCCGTTTAGATGAAATTTGGTATAAAGGTCGTTTGAGTCCCGAAGAATGATATTAGATAGTTTTTATCCCGAAAATCATTCCCTAAGGGTATGAAATAGGGGGTGAAAGTTTGGATAAAATCCATGTACCTAGATGAAATTTGGTATAGAGATAATTTGAGACCCTTCGAAGGATATAGAATAGTTTTTGCCTCGGAAATCATCCCTTCAGATGGTAAGTAGAAGTTTGTTTGCATTATATTTTCTAAGTATAAGTTCTACGCGGACGAAGTCGCGGGCAACAGCTAGTTATAAATAAATTAAACTACTTACTCAAATATATGACTCTAAGCAAACAAACAAGAACAACAACAATTATAGAAAGTTCTTGTTTCAATTAATAATTTGACTGTTGATGTTTAGAAGTAGGACCAACATAACACTTTCTGCTCCCGACGACTCCAAATACACAGATGGAGTCGAAGGATAAAATATAACCTGTCTTTTTTGTTTCTAATTTTATTTATTTGTGTGATGAGCACGAATATTTGTTCCTGAGTCATGGATGTTTTCTATGTATTTAAGTATTTATTTCTCTATATGAGTATCTATATCGTCGCCAAGTAGGTACCCATAGTACAAGCTTTGCTTAGTTTGGGACTAGGTTGATCTGTGTAAGATTGTCCGCAAATATTTATTTTATTTTTTTATTTATTTTCTTAATTTTAGTTACTACCTACTGTAGTCTATTTAATATTTATTTTCTTTTATCTTTCCTATTGTAAAAATATACATATTGTAAGTATACTGAAAAGTACTAACGGCCGACCGGCTAGCCTAGTGACGCTGCCTACGAAGCTCAAGGTCCTGGGTTCGAATCCCGGTTAGCTTTAATATTGGCTAAGATAATTTCACAATTATATATAATTAGCGGTATTTAGTCGTCCCAGGCGCCGTGGGCACGACAAAACGCAACACCTTTTTAGGTGTTATTACTCTGAGAACTAGTATCAAAGGGTACTTGTTTGCTTTATAATCGCAACGTCCAGTACGCGTCTGTGAAAACTATGCAAAGTTTATGTATATTTTTATTTTTATTTATTTAATTTAATTCTTAACAATATACATTGTGTCGAATAGGGTACATTACAATTAATTACAAAAAAATAAGATTAGTAACATTAAAAGAACTTACAATACTAAATTTAGTCTACAATATAATTTATAATAGGTAATTCACAATTATTAATCCATAAATATGTCATGTTATATTAATTCTAGAATCATAATAACTTTACATGTCGTTTACAAAATCATCGATTGAATAATAACATTTGCTTACAAGAAGAGCCTTTAATTTACGCTTGAACACATTAATGTCTTGTAATATATGTATTGTAATAATAATAATGGAGGTATTTTTTTAAATTCGTTTTGTTGTTCCAGAAATTACCAAAAAAAACTAAAAGACTGATATGAAAATATATAGGACCTATCATTTTCTGTAGTTGATCTCTGTTACGGACCCTAGTATTTTAATTGATTTGATAATATAGTTATAACTTGGTTGAAAGAAGTGAATCGGGGTCATATATGGCCAAAGGTTGCAAAGATATACAGAGAAACCTCTATAATAGGCCAATCAAATTAGAATTTTTCGAAGAATTAATTCCCATAAAGCTGGAAATCGTTGTAATACCTTCATTTGGTCCTAAATACGTGTAATCTGAGTTTGCCCAATCCCAGGAGGTGTGCATAAATTTATGCTCTTTTTTCATGTAGCACAAAAACGGTACCTCGGAAAATGTATTCTATTCTATTATATATATATTATATTAAAGAGGGTCAAATTCTGCGTCGAATGAATATCTAAACTTCAAATTCGGTTCAGTGGTATAGTCGAAATCAAAGGTTAGAAACTGGGAAAATTTTGTCGTTTAGATGCAAACTTCCATTTTGCGACTTTTCAAGACCGACATATCTTTGAAAAAAATATGCCTGCTGACAAACCCATAGAATAAAAAATTTTGAAAATAAAATTTTACATTATATACGTTGACTTTCTTTAATATTGAATAGAATACATTTTCCGTCCGTCGTACTGTTTTAGTGCACATGCACATAACTGAAAAAAGAGCAAAAACTTCGCGCTTATTGGGTTCCCAAAAGTTATGCACACCTCCTGGGACGGTGCAAACGGATTACATGCATTTAGGACCAAATGAAGGTATTAAAACGATTCTTCAGCTTTATGAGAATTAATTCCTCAAAACGTTTTTTTTTTATCTAATTTGCTTGGCCTATAACACGTACCTCTATAATACAAAATCCTCTACTTATACTTAACACGAAATAAAATGCCATTCCCTTCCCTTCAAGCCCAAAAACCTCCACAAGCTGATATATTTTACCTCGATAAGGCGAAGTAATTAACGATTCCCTGCAATGTTTTTTAGTTAAATCTTAAACGACGTAGAAAACTGGAAAAAAATATATTTGATCTCTGTATCCCGAAATAACAAATGTATTGTTTTAACACCTCTACATCTCGTTAGTTCTTGAATAAACAGCCTCTATAACTCAACATGAATATAATGGCAATGGCAGTTTCTTCAACTCAAAAAGTATTATGAGTACAACCGAGAGCAATGGAAATCAGTATAATCACAGAATAAGTAATAGTACTACGTACAGAAGGTTCTCTGTTAACAAATGCCATGTTTAGGTACGCCAAAACGCGACCAAATGTGGCAATCCCTTTCTATCGCATGCAACGCGCTGCGACCCGTGCGTGCGTCCCGTACCAGCGCGCGGCAACCTTATTTATGGCGGCAACTACTAATGGACCGCCAGCTGGCGGCCGGCCGGCATGTACTTGTAGCGGTGCGACGAAATCACAGAGTGAACCGCCCATGGTATTACCGCCATTGGTTAATTTCAGAAAAAAAATCGTGCTTTTTTTTGTTGAGAGTATTAAATATGCTTACTCAAAACTAAGGAACAAAGTGTAATTTCAAGAAATTTGCTCTAATAGAATAGGCAAAGTATGGTACTTACAAAAATATTTGCTCATATTCTTGTATACCTACTGGACCAAGTACTTGCTGAAATACAAGATGCTATCGATTTAATAGCTAGCACTAATATAAATTAACCAACGGCTAAATGTAAAAAGTGTTAAAAAATCTTATTTAAGACGAAACCTCATTAACCCGACCTTTTTTGTGTTTTCTTTAAGATGTGTGCTACCCAGGTTCTTAGTACTACTAAGTTGATATTAATTGAGCGGTTCAATATGAAACACAAGCAAGCACAAGCATGATAATAGAAGCATTCAGGTCCATTAGAATATTTGCGTAAAATTCGAAGGAACGTTTACTATCTTTCTATGGCTAATGTCGCGATAAGGTCACGCCTTCGTTAAACTCGCGTTCGTATCGCTGCAAAAAGTTGGCGTCTACACTCTACAGCCGCTCTAAGAAACCGCCGCCGCAAAGTTTTGCGGCGCGGCGCCGCAGAAACCCGCGTTTACTACCGAGGAACGCGCGTTGCGGGGCCGCAGACATGTGGCCGGGCCCTAAACTAAGCGCACCGAAATCCTTCCAAAGATACGAAATCATCAAGCCTGCTGCATAAATAGTGTAGATTTGATTAAACATTTCACGCGGTAAAGACAAAAAAAACATCCGCGTCTTTCAGACAAGTATACCTGATTAATATTAATATTAAATTGTATATCATACACTATACCTGAAGAAATTACATATAAATGCAATAGTAAATATAATTTACTTTAGATTTTTGTACAACAGAATGTGACTAATACAATGCGCTTGTACAAGCGAAACCAAGGGCGACATTCAACATATTTTAGTAACAGCTAGTGATATGGACAATTTTGTTATAGCGTCAATGACACCGGCATAAACATGCTTTGAACTGCATGAAGTCAATGACAGAGATGTAGCTATGTATTAAAATAACATCTAGCTGCCAGTAAATCAGTGATAACACGGTGATATAACATGATGTTCGTTGAAAATAAAAGGTTCGAATACGACCCCTGATTACTAAACACTCCCTAAGCCTCCTTCAAGTTATGTAACATCCCTATCAATGGGCATCATGACACATTCGGTAATCGATGGCGCCCATGTTGGTATCTAATTGAACATGCGCATGTCCTGCCATAGGAAAGTGAAACCGAACACGACCAGCGAAGACGTAATGCTTGCAACAGTATGAACTATATAACGACATGTGACACATTCATCAACACACACCCACATTGTAGTTCGACTCATCAAGTCGTGTCAAAGAATCATCATGTCGACCCTTAGATTTGTGAGTAAAACATTGTCTCTTGATCCCTAAGTCCATCCCCAAGTAGCAAATTTCAGCCTAATCATATTCACAGAGGTTAGGTTTGCGCTTTACTTAACCTCATTTTAATCCAGACCTTTAAGCAGAACCTATAGATGGAAACCCTTTCGTAAAAGAAGCTTGAATCGAGAACTGCTAACGGAATTGTACATAAACTTCAAGTGTCACTTCTTAAATTGTTAGTCATTTCACTATCTAATCTTTAATTTTATATTTTTTACAGATAATTTCTTCAATCGCCATCATAGCTAGCTGCAGTGCTAGCGGCATAGGCCACGCTCACATCGCCCCAGCAGTCAGATCATTCCCCATCGTGCGGTACGCTCCGTTCTACAACTTTCCGAACGGGTTCAGATCCATCCACGCTGTGGCACCAGCCCCGCACGTAGCCGCTTTCGCACCAGCGCCTATACCAGCCCCTGTGTTGCCAACGCCTGTTGCTCCAGCGTTTGCACCATCTCCGTTCTTCGCGCCTGCTGTGCCGAGATTCGCGCCAGCAGCTGCGTTACCGGCACCAGTGTTTGCCCGCGCTTTACCAGTGCCTGCGCCCGTGCCCTTCTCACCAATCGTAAGGCCAGCCATTGCTCAAGCTCCGGTATTTGGGCCGCCACCCGCCCCCGTGTTTGCACCAGCGCCGGTATTCGCTCCAGCTCCAGCACCAGTTTTCGCTCCAGCACCTGCGCCAGTTTTCGCGCCTGCACCTGCGCCAGTTTTCGCACCTGCACCTGCGCCAGTTTTCGCGCCAGCGCCAGTTTTCTCTCCAGCGCCAGCGCCTTTTCCAATAGCAAGAGCTGCACCACATTTACATCTGTATAACAGATTCCTCGCCCCAGCTCCGCTGGCACCAACACATAATTTCAACAAATTTGCGTGGAAATGAGTCTAGTCTGACAATAGTAATTAGTTAATTGATTTAGGTAACATTAAGTTAGGTAATTCTTTTGTACTTGCGGCGAGACTGTTATTTTGTATGAAAATCGAAATATACTGATAAAAGATTAAATTGCTTTATTATTTTATTACTTAATCTAATGGTGTGGAAAATTGAATTCGTAAATTGATTGTTATACTTGGTATGACGTCGAATTTTACGACGAAATACATAGGTTGACATATTTAAACATTAGGTACTTACAACAAACCAGTGATGTGACATATTTTATGAAAAATCTTTTTTTTAGCGGTCAACCTCAGAATACTTTGAACTTTTCAGTACCCATGTCACATCACTATTTGACAACCATAAAAATAAATTATTTTTGCATTACCAATAAACAAAACTTACGGAGGTAGGAAAGGGTTGGAAATAATCAAGTATCAACTTATTTTTGCACGCTGTTTGTCCAAATTTACGCCGGTTGACCATAAATATAAAATTGTGACAACACCAGTCGGAATTTCCGTATATACCTAAACTTCATACAAACAGAGCATTTTTGTCGTTTCATAAAAATTTGCTAGTATCAGTCAAATACCATATTCTTTAGCATACTATACACATGAAAGTTAAATTAACACTGTTTTTTTTTATTTAGGGGCTAAATCTGTAGGTGTAGGTCATACTAAACCCAAATACACACAGGGCCCACATATGAATTGGCTGTTCTATTCAGTCGGCTGCTGGAGCTCTCGAAGCTCGAAGAGTAAAATAGCCGTTTTTAGGGTTCCGTACCAAAAAGGTAAAATCGGAACCCTTATGGTGCGGTGCGACTCCGTGCGTCTGTCTGTCTGTCTGTCACAAAGTTAAATATCTCAGGAACTACAAAATTTTATCAATTTGAAATTTGGAATAGTTGTAGGTAAACAAAGCTAATTCACGTGTATGAAAAATTAAAAATATTTTTTTTATTTCTTCACAAAAGGACGGATAAGACGGGGGGCAAAAATATTAAAATTTAGTTTGTAGGCCAAGTGGGGTTTCATATGAAAATACTTGAATTGCTACCTTTTTTTTCTAGTGGTAAAATTTTTATTTACAAAAGAAAATGTAGAAAAAAGCTAACCCCCCCCTTATCCACGATATGTCTATTCCCCACCGTCAAACAATTTAATTACCTCGGATCGACAGTGGCGTGACCTACCGAACCAAAGCTGGCTGGAATAAATGGAGACAGCTCACAGGCGCAATGTGTGACAAAATAATGCCCCTTAAGATCAAGGGAAAACTTTACAAAACTGCAATCCGCCCGGCCGTTCTGTATGGAACAGAGTGCTGGGCCTCCATCAAGCAACATCTCACGAAGCTGCATACTACTGAGATGCGCATGTTACGCTGGTCAGCGGGCGTCATCCGGCTCGACAAAATAAAAAAAAACTGACCAAGAGCGAGTCGGACTCGCGCACGAAGGATTCCGTACCATTATCTTTTAAAAACTATTTTATTCTGTGTTTTTAGTATTTGTTGTTATAGCGGCAACAGAAATACATCATCTGTGGAAATTTCAGCTGGAGCTATCACGGTATCATTGAGATACAGCCTGGTGACAGACAGACGGACGGACAGCGGAGTCTTAGTAAAGGGTCCCGTTTTACTCTTTGAGTAGGGAACCCTAAAAATGAATAAATAAATAAATAAAATAAATAAATATTACGGGACAATCTTACACAAATCAACCTAGGCCCACGGTAAGCTCATTAAGGTTTGTGTTGTGGGTACTAGGCGATGATATATATAATAGATACATACATATAGATACTTATATAGATATATAACATCCATAACTCAGGAACTTCGTAATAAATACACAAATAAATGCCCTGACCGGGATTCGAACCCGGGATGAATATGTCCGTGGCAGCTATAAAATAGCCCCAATCGTGGAAAACGTTAACGCTGGTACGGTCACGTGCTCAGACGTCCTGCAGACCACATGGTGTGAATAGCCCTCGACATACCAACGACGAAGCGTGGGCGTGGAAGACCCCCCGCCACCTGGCTAACGAACCGTCGTTAGCCAGGATCCATTTGCTTCAGGTCTGTTTGGACCGCCAAACAGACCTGAAGCAAATGGATCTGGATCCGGAAACAACCCAAAATCGCACGGAATGGAGAAAACGGACAAGGAGAGCCGACCCCAGATAATGGGAAATGGCGCAGGCAGATGATGATTATGATGTATTATTAATATTAACGTAAATATTACCGGAAAAGTATAACAAGACCTAGGTAGCGTATTTTTTTTTATTCTACAAAAAACATTTTTTTATTTAATAGGTAATTTTTTGTTGATTTTTTTTCCTTCAAATTTATATAGAAGTATTCTGAAAGTATCTTTTAGCAAATCAAAAAAGAGTTATCAAAATTGGTTCACTTGATAAGAATTATCTGTGAAAAACCAACATAGATTTTTTCTTAATAAAGCGTGGTGAAAGTTTGTACGGAACCCTCGGTACGCGCGACAGACTCGCAATTGATCGGTTTTTTTTCTATTTCATGGTTCGTGTGATTTAGTCACTAAAATGTTTCTAATGTGAAAAAATCCATCCCCTGTTGCATTTAAGTACTCTAAACTCAAGCCGTCGCTGTGCCAACAGGCTGAAGTGTCTCTGACGACGCTGGAGACTCTTTACATCTCTATAGGATATTTTATACGATACATTTATTGCGATTTAATGCAACCGGAGTCTTTTGACATCTCTCGGAAAATATGTGCCGGACCAGGTATTTGTTATGGAAAAGAAACGTTGAGGTTCAATTGCGTAATTATTATTAGAATTTTGAACTTAAAAAAAATTGGGTTGAAAAGGCGTCACTTTTGCGATTTTGACCATTGAACGATATCCACACTTATTATAATAGTTTTGGCAATCCAAAGTAATCAAATGTCAGCCTCAGAATGAAATAGTAGTTTATGTGACTGTACATAATGAAGGGCATTAAACACGAGTGTTTTGATGCCGAACTATGTACAGTTACATACACTATTTTATTTATCTATCCACATATCATAAGCCTCCATTATGCATTCAGGAGCCGCATATTATGACCGGCATCGCGGCGTCATTTTCTGGCAGCCGTCATAGTTTTTTTTTTAATTCAGAGACAAACTAGAGTCCGATCCAACCATCATATCGTTCGATATCTTACTTACGTGCGACATTTGTCAAATTTGTATGCAAATTGACAATTCATTTCGAACTACGTCTTTTCGACTGATATTAGAATAGAGGTTAAATCAAATTTCTTTGTTTTTCAGAGACGTTCGAATTTTGAATGAAATAATATTATCGAAATCGATGTTATTATTAAAAATAATAAAATATTCACAGATATTCACAGAATGTGTCCTAACAAAACAGTTCATTTTTATGGTGGTCATAATGTGCGGTTCTTGAAAGCATCATGGAGGGTTTATGATATTTGGATAGATTTAAATTGACATTAAAAACGCCGTATTCACCAAATTTAACACGTTTTTCTTAGTTCAATACTAAGGCCGAATATAGATAAACAAAAAAAATACATATATTTAATGAGGGTTTACAGACATTTATGAATCAGGGCATAACTCTGCATATGTCCTTGCAAGGTTCAGCTATATTTAAGGTTGAATGTACTAATACGATCGTTAAGTAATTGATTGCCTCGAAAATTGAATGAAAATTGTACTCAATATTTGCGAGAGATACATGAGAGAGTTCTCAATTAGTTACACAAATATGTTTAATAAATCTAGCTATATTATCGAAAACTATGGTACAATGTAGGTTATATACTTATAATATATACTTACCTACGTAAGTAAATAAAACAATTATTTTCTCAATATAAAATTTTATTACATACAATCTAAAATAAAATCATTAAAGTAATAAGTCTTTTTTACAAATATCGAAACTCTAGTTATTGACACCAGCTTTCAATATATATTACTAATCATAAACTGACGTCAATAACCAGTGAATCTTAACTTGAGGAAGGTCAGTTATGTTTTCTTTAAATCTATCGCACGTACGCCGGGGCAACACCGAAGGGTGCTCGGACTATAGGAGCCGCAGGGGCGTAGGGGAAGGGGGCAGCCGCGTAGGCAGCGGGACCGGCGGCGTATGCAGCTGGGGCGGCGGCGTATGCAGCTGGGGCGGAGGCGTATGCAGCTGGGGCGGCGGCGTATGCGGCTGGGGTGGCGGCGTATGCAGCTGGGGCGGCGGCGTATGCAGCTGGAGCGGTGGCGTACGCTGCTGGGGCAGGGAAGGCCGGCGCAGCGAAGGCTGCGGGTGCTGCAAAGGGTGCCGCAGCATACGCATACGGGGCCGGCCCAGTGACGTACGGAGCCGCGAACGGGCTAGCCACCAGCGGGCTCACCGCTCTGTTAACCACGCTCACTTGGGACGCGTACGGAGGGATGTTCTGGGGAATAGCCTGAGCGTACCCGACGTGAGCTGGTGCTACGAGGGGAGCTGCTACCACGCTGCATTCAGCTCCGACGGCGAAAGCCGCGGCGATGAGAACGATCTGAGGCAGAAAGGTTAAGTTAAACATTGTTATTTTAACTTACAATGTTATATAAATTTATTTATATTGTCAAATGAGTCTTCCTCTTACAGTTGAGATTTAATTATAAGGTGCTTGTTTCTTACTATTTAAACAAAACCTGAAAAAAAAAATCAAAATATCGAAAATATCAGTATATACTTACAGATTTGAAAGAGAACATTTTGCTTGTTTGTTAGAGGACCTTCCTTGGCGAAAAGAAGATGTGATGTGTGATTGCAAAGAAAAAGTCGACGCTTATATACGTCGTTTATTGTGATTCAAACAACGTGCAGGTAAATAAAGATTTGTTTGACGTATTGCGGTGGCCATTTGGGATTCATGTGCACGTGCGGTGAAATGGAGCAGATTGGGAAACTTCTTCATTAAATAACCAATACTGGTTTTTGCACAGCTTTAGAATACTTGTGGGAATAGATCCTGGGAGAAACGAAAAGGAAAAATGGGGTAATGAATTCAGAGCGAAACTCAATACCTGTTAATTAATCTGTTATGTACAATATCTATATGTCCAAGTAAAAAGGTATGTTTCCCAGTAATGTTATTAAAAAGCGCAGAGATTTTATTATACAGTAAAATCCCTTATTAATTACTCAGAAGACTTATTTTAATTAGGTACCTAACTACTCGTGCATTATAAAATGTAATAAAAATAAACAAGGAGATTTTTTTACACAATCAAAATTTGTTAGAATGACTAGAATCTAAATTAAAATATAGTTATTAAAGACTCGATTATCTTATGATGTACATTCTAAATATTTGTAACTTTTGAAAGTTGCCAAAAGTTCAAAACTGACTGAGCAACCAGAGCAACCTTAGGTACCTATGTCCTAACAATAAAGTCACAAAGTGAAAATATTTTCGAACACGACTGTACATAAAAAAGAAAACATGCCGCATGCAGATAGAATAGCTGTGTTATAGTTAGTCTTTATAAAAGTTGTATGGTAGTAAGGTCGTGTCATCAATGTCATCATCCATGGAAAAATTGTACGACAATCGTGCTATGACGAAATTAAACAACTATTATATACTGGTCATCTTGTTTTGCATTGTCATACATCACGTTGCAAAACTTTTATGAACAAGATAAAGTATGTAAAGGAATAGCTAAGTTTGCCTAATGAAAATTTACCTAAGATACCATGGTAAAGTTTCTTTGAAATCGGTGGTGTAATTTAATTACATAGGTACTGGTTCACGCACGCACGCACGCACGCACGCACGCACGCACACACACACACACACACACGCACACGCGCGCGCACACACACACACACACACACACACACACACACACACACACACACACGCACACACGCACACACACGCACACACACGCGCACACACTCGCACACACTCGCACACACACACAGTGTGTGCGAGTGTGTGTGTCATCGATGTCCTGTGACATCTACAAATTACATACTACATATGGGAGCCTCCTGTAGCATAGTTGGTAGTGACCCTGCCTACGAAGTCAGAGGTCCCGGGTTCGAATCCTGGTAAGGGCATTTATTTGTGCGATGAGCACAAATATTTGTTCCTGATTCGTGGATGTTTTCTATGTATTTAAGTATTTATTTCTCTATATAAGTACGAGTATGTTTATCGTCGTCTAGTACCCATAGTACAAGCTTTGCTTAGTTTGGGACTAAGCCGATTTGTGTAGGATTGTAAAAGAAAAAAAATATAAAAAAAAAAACGGTTTTTTTGTATTTATAAATAGCGGCAACATAATAACATCAGCTGTGAAAGTTTCAACTGTCTTACTATCACGGTTGTTGAGATACAGCCTGGTGTCAGACGGACGGACAGACAGACAGACAGACAGACAGACGGACAGCGGAGTCTTAGTAATAGGGTCCCGTTTTACTCTTTGAGTACGGAACTCTAAAAACTGCTAATAGATACCCTCTAGTTACTTAGTTAATTCATAATTTATTTCGTTAATAATCATGTGTGTATAAGGTCTTACAAAGGGCATTTTACAGCTAAAGTGTTCACATGAACGCTGCTTGGCTGTCAGTTAGTTATACTGGGCGTTTTCCGCAAATCGACATCCATTTATATTTTTTATTCTTAATTATAAGGTAGGTACACAAAATAAAAATAAAATGGTAAAGAAAGTGAGTGCACAATCCTCGCCATTAAACACTGTGTTTGGTGAACGTATAATTAATAGAAAATGAACTTATTATATGTTTGAAAAAATAAATAAAAAAAAACTCGAACACGCACGCGCACGCGCGCAAGTCTCTGAGTGTCGAATCATTTTCTATTGAAAAAAGCATTTTGTTATAAAACAAGCCCTGGTTTTATTTTAATTAAGTACCTACCTACATCGCGTGGCCAATAGGGAACATTACGCAAAACTCTTCGTAGGTGGCGACACTAGCAGCGTTGACATTGTATCTCGTTCCCACTTGCGGTATTGTCTATGCAAGCATCCTTGTCACACATTTGACAATCAATTGTGCATGTGTGTGTGAATCCCTATATTCCTATACTGGTTTACTATTAGTGGTAGTGCTGCCTCTGGCGGCAGAACATGGCAGTAATGTTCCTTATTATGCAAGTCATCCTGTTACGTGTCTGTAGCGTTACGTAGTATTTATCAACTTCGTAACGTTGATTATGGAATGGATAACATTTCCTATGGAAAAAAGGGACCTTCCTCCCAAACTTTATATACAGAAGGTAAAAGTTACTCGCAAATTTAGCCTTTATGCGCCGTTGACCACTACTTCCTAGTATTTTTACCTGCGCTTGTTACGTAAGCTCCGTGAAATTGGTGCGCACAAAGTCGATATTAGAATGCAGCCGTCGTTATAGAAGTCTGGGTCAGACGATGTGGCGGTGAGCCAGCGATGTCCTGCGCATTATTAAGGCGCACATGCCGCGTCCGTATTGTTGCTCAACTAAATTACATTTCGTATAAAACGTGACGATGCCCTGGAGATGACACAGTCCACCGACTTCTCCTTTAGTGTACAGCAAACTTGTGAGCAGTCACACAAACCAAGCAAAATGATCGCCAAATTCGTTGTAAGTTTCGTAGTCTTATTTTACTAATTCCCTTATAATATTAATTCCTACAAATTATAAAACCATGTTTACCTACTGCTCTCATATAATTTCAAATATTCATCAGGTTTATAGAAAATATAACCCTTAATATTTCAAGGAATGTATAATAATGAGAACCGACTTTTTCCATTTCCAGGTCGTCTTCGCCCTGGCTGTTGCCTCCGCCAACACGGCTGTGCTCCCCCTTGCCGCGGCCCCTGCAGCGTACGCCGTGGCCCCTGCGGCGTACGCCGTGGCCCCCTACGCCAGCTCCTACTCTGCTCACGCCGTCAACCACGCTGTAGCCACACCTGTGGTCGCCCCCGCCCCCGTGTTTGCCGCTGCCCCCGCCCCCCTGGTGGCTGCCGCTGCCCCCTACGTATCTTCCCCTTACGTCGCTGCTCCTGGTGCTATCGCTCCTTCCCCATACTTTTCCAGATACGTAGCATCCCCTTACATCCTATAAACGAATTTGGTGATATCATTGCCTAAGTGACTTGCTCAATATGTTTCATTATTATATTTATATTTTATTGGGTTAAAATAGTAAAAAAACTCTAAAACGAATGTCTTGTTTCAATATTTTATAATTTGATGCATACCTCCCACATCATATTCGCCATAAATCAAAATCATAAGTACCTACCTTAAAAAATTACGTGAATTCAAAATATTTATTTTCCACCGCCTCGCATCTTTTGGCTCAATGGACAAGCACATTAAGTGTTAAGTAATACGTTAAATTAAAGTAGGGTAGGTAGTTAAGTAAATAAATAATAAATATTTGGGGACAATCTTACACAAATCGACCTAGTCCAAAATTAAGCAAAGCTTGTACTATGGGTACTAGACGACGATATACATACTTATATCTCCACTTAAAAAAAGAATCAGCCAGTTTGAAACTAAGCTTTCATGTCACGAATGGAAACACATCTCCGCGAGAGATGCGACTCATTTTTATAAATACTTGTATTTAGTTTTAAATTAAAATACAAAATGCAAGTTATACCTTTGTAGTTACTATTTTGTATTTAAATACCACTTTCAAAAATGCATTTTGTATTTTATATGAAATACTTTTTGAGACGTATTTTCTATTTGCGAAATGCAAAATACTTTACTGTTAAGTTTTGCCAACATTAATTGAAACAGTAACAGACACAGATAAGCAAATCAACTAAATTTATTAATTGAATAGTAGTACCTATTCATAGTTATCGTTAGAGTGTTCCTCTCCAGCTCTGCGCCAGTGGAAAGCCTGTTTAGGGTTCCGTACTCAAAGAGTAAAACGGGACCCTATTACTAAGACTTCGCTGTCCGTCCGTCCGTCCGTCCGTCTGTCTGTCACCAGGCTGTATCTCAAGAACCGTGATAGCTAGAGAGTTGAAATTTTCACAGATTATGTATTTCTGTTGCTGCTATAACAACAAATGCTAAAAACAAAATAAAATATTTTTTTAAGGGGGGCTCCCATACAACAAACGTGATTTTTTTGCTGTTTTTATAGATAATGGTACGGAACCCTTCGTGCGCGAGTCCAACTCGCACTCGGCCGGTTTATTTAATCATTTTGCGACCGCATATTTAGGAAGATGGGGGATAACGTATATGAGCAATAAGGTAGTCATTTTAAAGTCATTGATAAGTAAAGAGAGTTACATTTTGCATTAAGTCTTTATTTAAAACAAGTATTTTTAAAATACCAAATTTGTATTTCGTATTTGAAATGCAGAAAGCAAAACTATTTTACATTTTGCATTTAAAATAGTAAATTGCAAAAGTATGAGCATTTTGTAACTAAATACTTACATTAAACCATTTTGTACATCTCTGCACATCTCCGCAACTCGCGTGTGGGTATTCACCCTTAATGGCCCAGGCATCTGAAGTTCGTACCTGTAATAATATTTTAAGTTTCTTTTTATACATAATATAACCACTTTAAAATTATTTCATACGCTTTAGTTTTAGACAAAAACCAACCAGGTTTGAATGTAAGCCGATTAAACAGACCTTTTTGACTGCAATCGCGTCAATCTAACAGCTCGCCAATTACGCGTAAGTGTATACTGTAACGTGCCCGGTAAATAATGTGCATAGTCACCTAGATATGAAATGATAAGTCATGTGGCCATGTGACACTAGAACAGTGTCATTGAGAACGCCCTGCCCCCCTATTCTGTAACTTGTTTTAAGCTCACCTCAACGCTCACCCACAATTATACCTTGACACCGCGATGCGTAGTAATTAAGCGTAGGTAGAGGTCTAGTGCCAAACGTGGAAATTCACAGAAAAATAAAAAATAAAATTATCACTTGCCAACGGGGAATGGAGCGCAGTATGCTTAGCATAAAGAAAATGGACAAAATACGACATACCAAAATAAGAGCTATAACAAAAGCAACAAATGCGCACCATCAACAGCAACACCCACGCCCAAAAACTAAAGTGGAGATGGGCTGGCCATGTCGCGAGGTTAAGAGACCAGAGATGGACTATAAGAGCGACTCTTTGGCGCGGCCCGCCAGGCAATCGGAGCAGGGGAAGACCAATGACACGTTGGGAAGACGACATCAAGAGAACAGCCGGCTCACTCTGGTACGAAGTGGCACAGGACAGAGACACATAGTTATCCTTGGAGGAGGCCTTTACCCGCCCAGGGGTTCTTACAGACCAGCATAGTACTAATACCTAGCTAGTTTAAACAAGTAATTTAAGTTTAAATTCTTTACTAACCATTATGTAATTTGTATTCTGTAAGAAATAAAAGGCTTTTTTATTTTTATTTTTATTTATTATATAGAGGTCTAGTTTCGTAACGGGTGACCGGAGGGGTGAGCTGGATTAACGCGTAGCGAATAACAGCCCTGCCCTCCTTTAGTGTCACCTGCGTCCGTTTCTAACAGCTGTAGCAATTTTCATCTATGGATTAATATAAATTTTAGCCTACAGAACAACTAACAACTAACTGCGTGAGGTATGAGGGATCGACGCTCTTGATCCTCATTAATAATGACCGAAAATAACAACTGTTATTTTCTTTAAAACTGGTACAGTCAAGGTCACCAATATGTATATACCCAAAGTTGCAAAAATATGTTTACAACAACCTTACTTCCGTAGTAATAAGGCCTGTACTTAAACATAAATCTGTAACTTTGTGGTGTATACATCTTGGAGACCTTGACTGTACCTACCTAAAAGTAGGTATAGGTACCAGTTTAGGTGATTAAGTAATAATACAAGTATAATATTGTTCTTGAAGCAATTTGATTTCGTGAACTATAGTTGTGTCTCTTCAAAGGCATAAAGTATAAAACAATCACGATTTTATCCAAACATTGAAGAACAGTCCATCTGTAAATACGTACCTAGCGGGTAAAGCCTAAAGTATTTTAATCAATAATCAATACTCGTACCTCATTCTAATGCCACATGTACCTTAAATAAGATAAAGTCCCAGTTAACAATGTGAAAGCGGTTTGTATAATTTAAAACCAATCAACAGCTCGCCCCGATAGAGTTGCGACACTCGCAACATACCTATGTGAGCTCACTGCGTTACCGTTTAAATACTTCTATGCTACTAAAAGTTTTGGGATTCCTTTACATTTCATACCACGTCGATTCGTGCAGTCTGCAAAGAAAATATAGCAAGCGCACGTTAAGTAGGTACCTACATATCTGGTTTAGTATGAGATTAAGCAATTTTATATGTATTTTTCACTGCATAATGTGGTTTATACTGATGTCATTCAAGCAATTTTTCGGTTCCTGTTTTTTACTTTAAATCTAGCCCAACACTTTATTTTTTTGTTTAGTTATCATTCAACGAGTCCAAAATCATTATCAGCAAATGAGTTTATGTAGTTGTGTAGTAAAAAGTTACGCGAACATGAAAAGTATCAAGACTGTTTCAGTGCGTCGGCGTAACGTATGTGCAGACATAAAAATTCCCAACTGGACCACAACACGTGTTCGAGCCGAAGTAGCGTTAGATTCTCAATAACTAAGACCCTACTTTCAAACTACGTTACTACGATTTCCAATGCTCCCGCTTTGTTAGAGAAAAACGTGTAAATGGGAAGAGCGATTGCGCTTTGATTACCGAGTTTCCCAAAAACAAGTTAAAAACACTTCTTGGTTCCTGTGTTCTTTTTTACCGAGATTTTTTTCGATTTTGATAATTGTTACTAAGTGGTTTGGGTTTGCAAATACTCTAAAATTGTTGACTCACAAGTGAATTTATGAACCAATTTGAAATTTTTTTTCTTTGTTTGAAATCATATACTTCCAGATTGGTACCGTTGTCACCAAAATCCAGTTCTGATGATGGGATCCTGGAGAAATCGAGGGAACTCTTCAAATTGAAAGGCAAATTTGAAGCAATTTGGCTACTGATTTGAAGTCGGTTAAAACTTTGTTTTGAAAGTACAATTATGTAACTGAGGTGAGTTTTGAGGGGGCGTTATTTGAGCTGTTAGGTACAAAAAAACTGAGGATTACTGATCTGATGTTATCTGCCTTGATCTATTGATATGGGACCTACTAAAATGACGTTTTGGGGAGACTTGGGCGAGAGCCTTTTAAGCGTAGTTACAGAACATTGTGTGTAGCTGCCAAGTGGATAAACCGATTTGAGTGCGGTGTTTTAATCGGAAGTTTTGATTGTCGAGATGGTCCTTAGGTATGTTTGTTATGTAGGAGGTGTTTTAATTTTTTTATTGATGTTGTTATGAATAAATGAACAGGTTCTGGTTTATATACAGCGTGTGTCTTACGAACTTACAATTTGATCAGCCATACTGTATGCGGTGTAAAATTTGGCAAAGCAAAAATAACATAGCATAACAGTGTGTAAGTAAATATTGTTTTAGTTTTCTCGAGTAGTAATTGCAAACATTGCTGCAAAAGATAATAAATATCGATAATATGACATCTATCTATGACGTGGTCACAAATTCCATTCGATGCCATTCCAATACCTAGTCAAAGATCTGTCATGCCATAATATATTTAATACAAGCCTCAACATCAAAGCAAATGTTGATAAAAATATTAATAATGTCCTTCCTGCAGCTATAAAGTTGTTAATGGGAGACTTTACTTAACGAGGTACTGATGCAGCACAAAAGGCGGGAATGAGATGTAAGTCATATGCAACATAAGCCACTTCCCCATTTGGCTGAAGTGCGTAATCGGTATACATAGTGTGTGTTCTTTGTCGGTATACTGTCGGTATTATATCTCCACAGTATTATTATATAACGCAGTAGGCATGCAATACCGCATTCGAAGCGCCCCGATTCCGCGGTGTTTACATAAATTTAGGCAGCAAAGAATTTGTACTGACTTAACTGGCAGTTGACACTGACAGCTAACAGCTAACTGATACCGAACCGAGCCCGCACCGACAAATGCGGAACTGGCCTTAGGTATGATGCCTACATGAAACAATCAAAAAATTAATTTCTACAAAAAGTTACGAACCTTCAATAGAAACTAAATATTATTATAGATGTTAAATTTAAACATGATATTAAAGTTAATATACCCTGGAGTTTATTTTTGGCATTGCCATCATAATACAGGGTGATTTCGGGGTCGTGGAGCAAGAAGACCAAAAGTGAATAAGATGGTCATACTGGCTTTTCCCATGGGAATAAGAGCCAATTAAGAGTTAACTGTGAGTTAATTGAGAGTTAATGTATGGAACTGCTGATTTTTTTACGATTTCGTTATCGGTTTCTTGGGAAAAGTTGTTCAGTGTTACCATCTTATTCGCTTTTGGTCTTCTTGCTTCACGACCCCGAAATCACCCTGTATAAATAAATAATAGCTCCTGACAATAACAGGCAGAAATAACATGTATTTACTAAGAGAAGCTATTCTTAAGTAGGTATATAAATGTTATCGTTAAATTTTAGTTATTTTTGCTGTCGGTACGTATCCACCCGAAGGCTGATACAAATGACCTAGGCCCAGGAGGTAGGGCTAGACTTGGGCCGAGCATGTGTCTAGGCAGTATAAAAGCTAGCCCGCCCGATTCCTTAGCACATTCGTCCCACATCTCCTTCTTCACCTCTACAAGCCACCCCCGCCCACCTTTCAAAATGTACAAGCTGGTAAGATCATTTATTTATATTACCAGCGGATATTTACAAAAATAAGAAAGTCACGAAAATAATATACCACTTTCACGTTCTTTCATACATTTTCATACATTTTTATAATACGAATTGACGACCACGGCCGTGACCAGAGTCACTTAATTGAGAGAAAGGACTACCTATACTTAAGTAGGTACCTATAACTCATTCCAGGTAAAAGATAACATTAGAATTTGCACGGACAAATTCATCTTCATTTCTTCGTTTATCTAGGATATCAAAGGGATATTGTACTAGTTTTACTTACTTCGATCTCTAAGTACTTTCCAAACATTAACTAATGTTTTTACTATTCAAGATGGATTTAATTGAAATCGCATGACGCACGATTTTTTAAATCTTATATGGAATAGAGTATAATTGCTTCTGTTTTTTTTCTATATTATTCCGATTTGTTAAGAGAGAGATGTGAAACTGGGGAAGTCCCATGCCAGGGACAACACATTGTGTTATCTCGAATCGGGTCCTAGCTTATTCAATTCAATTCAATTCAATTTTATTTCGGACAAAGTCCATAAATTGTTAGTAACATATTACTTAATTCTAGGGTGAGTATTAATATTAATATAGGTCTAGGTGTAAAGACATAGGGGGACATGCAGCTGCACCCAGTGCCTCAGCCACGGTGAGTCCCACCGGTCGGCCAGCGTGCACAGGATGGTATTCGAGCTGGCGCGCCACCGTCTCAGTAGCGAGCAACACCTCTTCCTGATGATCGCGTGGAAGCCGTCGATCCGCCCCTTAGCGTCGCTTAGCGTAACCGGAAGTAGCCCTGACTGCGAAGTTAGCGGTCCCAGGTACTAATCCCGGTATCGACAAATCTTCGTGTGGTAAAGAATATAGTACCTACCGGGAAAACTTGACTTAAAAAAGTAGCAGGTTGTGTCGGAGATACAACCGTTAATTAAGTTTAAGTGGATACTTCTTGGTTGGCTGTACCCGTAAAATATTATATCTGAATTAATTCACTAAAATCTGTATAAGTGTAGGGGAATCGGTATATATGGCAACATTGACTGACGTAGCTCATTTGACTCGCGATACATTGAAAATGGCGGTCATTTCAGCATTATTTTTCATGTCCGCCACATAAACTAAATAACATTTTGTGATTTACAACTAATGGCAAATAAAGAAGGATTAAAACATGTAACAAACAATTATTTGAAATCAGATTAGGCTTCTCTATAAAAAGTTATTCCGGAAGTCACGTGATACATTTTGAAGCGAGCAAAGAAGTATCCACTTCAAAAAGAAGTATCCACTTCAAAAATATGGAGTTAACAAATTTTCTCGGAAATGGAACCTACAGTGCGCCACCGCTACGAAGTACATCCTGACTATTCCCGACCAAGTTTCTGAATAATGACAATGTCAACCATAGGAAAATAAAAAAAAACCGACCAAGTGCGAGTCCGACTCGCGCACGGAGGGTTAAAAAAAACACGTTTGTTTTATGGCTTAGCCCTTACATATTTATTATAACCCTTACTTTTTGTATTGCAATAAACAGTTCAAATTTTCTTTTTTTGTTCTGTTTTTAGTATTTGTTATAGCGGCAACACAAATACATCATCTGTGAAAATTTCAATTGTTTAACTGTCACGGTTCATGAGATACAGCCTCGTGACAGACGGACAGACAGACAGACAGACAGACAGACAGACAGCGGAGTCTTAGTAATAGGGTCCCGTTTTACTCTTTGAGTACGGATCCCTAAAATATTCACTTGTTGCGTGTGACAGAATAGTGAGTGGCAATATTACGATAGATAGACAATATATCGATTCCCGTTACAGAGTTCGTATAACCAAAATATTACCTATGATATTGATATGTACAGGTTTGATAATGAAAATAAATCGTATCAATTGTAATAGTGATTATATATGTAATATTGACCTTCATTTATTTATATTATTTACTCTAGTTCGATTTGTGTAAGATTGTCCCCTAATATTTATTTATTATTTATTTTCAATTTCGAGACATAGCACAACCATAAAGCTTCTAGATATTGACAATTTTGATACTAGAAAACCATGCTAAACTTTTTAGTTGCGTGTGACAGATCTATGATATATATACTATATATATATATTGTTTATAATTTATTATTTTCTTGTGTTATTTATTAAATACACATTTATTAAGTTTTAATAAGCAATTTTCAAAAGTACACACTTGACTTTCAGTTTAATAGTAGGTACGGTACGTAGTTTTAAACATTTTTAAATTAATAAAATAACTAAACATTTAAACATCAATACACATATTTCAATGTAGTTAGATCTAAGCACTGCACCCAGCTCACGCTTGACACAAGTTTTATCGACACAATATTCGAACGTGTCACATCACTAGTGACATGTGTCAGTATTGACTTCTTGGCGGCGGGGGACTGTAGCTTCTTCTTCATTTTCTTCGCCCCCGTAAACCGACATCCGTATCATCATCATTAGACCCATTTTTGAGAGCATACATATTTACAAACAAAAAATGAGTTTACAAAATGTTGCTTTTTTAATAGTAAAGAATTAAGTTCATCTTTATAAATATTTCAGTACCTACTCATAGTACAGTCCACGTGAAAAAGGTGTGTGAATGTATTTATGTATATTTGGTGCTGACTGTATAAAAGCGTAGCTTACTTTAGAAACAGATCGATTTGTTTATGATTGTCCCGCAATATTATAAATACAATGTTAACTTACCTATTGTTTTAATAAATAGTCGTAGGTTAATTTAATTTAATAGGTACCTAATCGACAAAAATGACCTGCTCACAAAATTACACGAGAATCGGTTAAGTAATGCGGCCTGTAGAGGAGAACAGCCGGACGGACGCCGGACATACGAAAGATTTTTTTCCCAAGCTGAAACGGATAACTTCGTTCGCTTCGCTCGCTCGTTCAATGAAACTTACATACATACTTACATGTGAAAGTTTCGATATTTGTTACTTACGTAAAAGCGCCTGAATGCATTTGATTCAGATGTGGAATTTACATAAGTACCTACTTATATATAGTTTGTATTTAAGCATGCACCAGTCAACCAACCAATTGCTAACAAAGAATAAATTAGTTAGTATACATACACATCAAATTAAGTAAATGTAGATTATTCAACGCAGGCAACGACCTTTCAAGGTCACTTAATGATTTCAATCCGGAAAGCAGTACTTTTTTGTGATCTTAAAATACTTAAATAGATCAAATTAGTTTCTGAATGTCAACAAATTGCTCTAATGCAAATTGCAAATTTTATACGTGCATAAAATTTGCAATTGTTTATACTTTTATTTAATATCGGAAAAAATCTCGTGGGCGTCTGTTCAACACGCACAAATCCATATACCTATCAAGTGTGAGTCTTACGATCGATCGTTTGAAAGAGGAAACTAAAATATTATCTCTGTCACATATTAACTGCCTAGATATAACTACCTACTTACTGTTCCGTACAGAAAAAATCTATTCAAAATAAATTATAAATATGTAGGTATTCTAATAAAATTATATACCTACCTAAATATACATGCTGCCCGCGCGGCTTCCCCCGCATATTGCAAGGAACTCATATCCGAAAAAAAATGAAGTTTCGATAATAATGATAACAAATGTTTACTTACACAACATTGATTTTACCTAAACTTGTTAATTTTTGTAATACAAAGTTCACTTCAGACTTCCCTGGCTCAACAGTAAGCATTTTACAACAATCCGACCGTTCGTAAAATGTGTTTTATTCAAAGGCATGGACCCGGAAGGCAATGCCCCAATTATTTTACCCCTTGGGATTAATATCTTGAAATATGTCGAGTGCTATATTTTAGGTTAAGTGTTACCGTCGTATTATTAAATTAATTTCTAGAGAGTTTTGAAATTGTAGCATGCTAGCTGCCCGCGCGGCTTCGCCCGCGTATTACAAAGAACGCAGGCTAACCACTGGGATAAAAAATAGCCTGTAAACATCCAGAAAGTCCATTCTACATGCAGGTGAAACAATAGTTGAAATCGGATAAGCGGTTCCAGAGATTATCACTTACATACAATCTTAGAAAGCTACAATCTCACAGACTTTTCCTCTTTATTTGTTGGTAGTGACCCTGCCTACGAAGCAAGAGGTCCTGGGTTCGAATCCCGGTAAGGGCATTTATTTGTGTGATGAGCACGAATATTTGTTCCTGAGTCATGGATGATTTCTATGTATTTATTAAGTATTTATTTATCTATATAAGTATCTATATCGTCGTCTAGTACCCATAGGACACGCTTTGCTTAGTTTGGGACTAGGTTGATTTGTGTAAGATTGTCCGCAAAATATCATTATTATGTACGTCTTTCCCGCTCACGGGACAATGATGTCCCGGACATTTGGGAGGCGTGCGTGGGGCTAGGTACCTACAAAGTACCAACTTTGGCCCTTTTGACAAATTAATGAAATGCCCGTGTGGATGCTGTCCCTGCCCGTGTCATGGGACGCACACAGAGACAACACCCGCTGGGGTGTATAGGGACTATTGCTGGTTGATGGAATCTAAAGAAAACGGGTTATTTGGTGAAAATGATGGACTAGTGGCTGGGCTATTAGGTGAAACATCGGGCGCCTGCCTAATAAACTGTTATTATTATTATTATCTATATCTATACATAGGTATTATAAAACTCTTGCGTTACTGACCGATTGACAGACAGCGCACAGCCTAAACCGCTAAAGATATAAGCATGAAATAGGGAACATTACTGCAATATTTTGCCTCCAGAGGCAGCACTACCACTAATAGTAAAACAGTATAGGAATATGGGGATTCACACACACAAACACAATTGATTGTCAAATGAGTGACAAGGATGCTTGCATAGACAATACCGCAAGTGGGAACGAGATACAATGTCAACTCTGCTAGTGTCGCCAACTACGAAGAGTTTTGCGTAATGTTCCCTATTTGGAACATATATTCTTTACTCTACGTGGACGTGTAATAAGAAAGGATTTTTGGAAATTCAACCCTAAAGGGGGTGAAATAGGGTTTGAACCTTTGTATGGAAATCGTTAATTTGGAAAGTTATAGACTTGAATCTTTGTATGGAGGTTTCTTACTAAAAAGTAAAACAAATGATTTAGCGTTGGTACAAAAATTCATCCCCTAATAGTTGAAAGTGTGTATGGGATGTCGTTTTTAAAGTTAGACGTTTAAAACTTCGGTCACAAGCTCCTGATCTACAGACAAAAACATTAAAAAGGGCATTTTTCTAATTTTTTTGATTGGGTTAATATGGGGGTTGAAAGTTCACATAAGTAATGTGTGATTTTTAATGATAAACTGTGGCTAGAAACATGAAAGAAGGACAGCAGGTTTCTTTTATAATATGTAGATCTAACCAGAAATATAGTTTTCACTTCTCATGCTTGCAAAGTTCGATTTTGTGCAGGATGTATGCTGCACAAAATGCCACTTTTATGCTCTAGTGCACAAAGTAAAATTTTCAAGACTAAGATAATCGGGCCTAACAGCCACGCGCACAATAAAACTTTCGTAGAATAAACTTGTTATTTTATTTGATTTGCGTTAATAAATTTCACATCCGTGTTTTCTAATACTATTTAAATGAATAAAATCAGATAAAATAGAAGTCAAATATTATTTAAAAAACGTATCCTGGATCCATTAAATTACTTGGCAGTATGAAGTACCGAAGTCTAATATCACGTGTCGAAAATTAAACATAATATTAACTTTAAAAGGTAAAGGGGCTGGGACGAACTATTGTTTTATGAAATTTGGCAATTTTTTGTTATTTTCTCGCAATTGTAACTCGGGCATAAAACAGTCATTTTATTCCTCGACTTAACTATAAATGTTAAAGTTAAATGGTAGATCATACAACAAGTGCATAAAACGAGCCATTTACCGGATACGTTTATATCCACCTGAGCCACCGGCGAGGGTGGATATAAACGTCTCCGGTAAATGGCTCGTTTTATGCACTTGTTGTATGATCTACCATTTAAAAACTTGCTCCCTAAAGGGGTGAAATAGGAGTTGTAATTTAACATATCGGGTTTTGACGAAGGGTTATTCATAGGGGAAGTAAGCAGTAGTAAGCCGTTGCCGGCGTAACAATTCAACAATGATTGCAAAAACTACACTTACTACGCGGGCGAAGCCGCGGGCAAAAGCTAGTATTAGTATAGATTTCTAGATCGTTCTATTCACGACATGCGCTCTAGGGAATGCAATCTCGCCAGATTTCAGACCTAGGCGAGATCTCGCGAGACCACAAAGCCAGTCTCTCTCCGTCTTAAACTGACCCTCTGTGTATCTTTTGTTCGGTTATAAATATACATATGTCAAGATTCGTTTAGCTACCTACAATACAACCCTTTAAACACAATCGTTATTTCAGTATCGTTACATAATATATAGTTATCTCCAATGTCCTAGGACCCCCACTTTTTTTAAAGCCGTGGTCAACGAACTTTCCATAAGTCCTAAGCAAATTAAGCCAATGCCTCTTCATTAATGTCTCGCTTCTAAGAAAAATATCTTCATTTTTTGGCCCGTAAAATTCAGCATGTTTAAGAAGATATTATTAAATATCTTTTATAAAATTTGATGAATAATTTTATTTTACACTTACTGATAAAATTCTCAGCATTATATAAGTCCTTAAGGTAATATTTATTTTTCATAATTCATATAATATAGAATTTATTATTCTGATATAAAATAATATATGAATATGAATTCTCATATTAATCTATTAACCAAACCAAAAGACAGCAAAAAAACTACAAATAATGAAGAGTTATCTATCAGACTTAGGTACCTACTTAAGTAAGTAACTACATTTATGAAAGAGCGACCTCGATTTGCAATTCCTGTCCAGCGCGCATACTGAGGACATATCTTATAATATAATGTCGGTAATACGATCAAGAGCACATATGATATTCAAATTAGGCAAATAGACGTCACTTCACTCATGACGTGCAACATCCGGATTATGGTCCACCTACAGTTATAGGTAGGATACAAAATCACTTGTTAGATTTCCGTATCAAGAAATCGAATATAAAGTTGTATTTAGTCTGACCGTTTGAGTAAAATTGTATATGAATGAGATTGGTAATTATTATTAAAAACTAGCTGTTGCCCGCGACTTCGTCCGCGTAGAACTTATACTTAGAAAATATAATGCAAACAAACTTCTACTTACCATATTAAGGGATGATTTCCGAGGCAAAAACTATTCTATAAGTATCCTTAAAACTATCCTATGTCCTTTCCCAGGACTCAAGCTATCTCTATACAAAATTGTATTAAAATGGGTTCCATCCGAATTTTCACCCCTAATTTCACCCCCTTAGGGGATGATTTCTGGGGTGATTTTTGAGGGTTGCCCAGGACTTAACCTATATCTACACCACATTTCATCAAAATAGATTACATCCAAATTTTCACCCCCCCCCTTTTTCACCCCCTTAGGGGATGATTTCCGGGATGTCCTTCCCCGGGACTCAAACTATTTATATACCAAATTTCATCTAAATCGGTGCAGCGGTTTAAGTAGCTCCATACAAATTTCCACCCCCAATTTCAGCCCCTCAGATATAAAAACTACCCTTTGTCCTTCCCCGGAGCTCAAACTATCTGTATACCAAATTTCATCTAAATCGGTTCAGCGGTTTAGGCGTGAAGAGTTAACAGACAGACAGACACACTTTCGCATTTATAATATTAATATGGAAGTATGGATTATTAGTATGGATAGTATGGGTTCTTTCCGCTTGTCTTCCAAATAGAGGTGTAGCTGTAGACTCACTTCAAAAGAAAGAAGAAACGAAAAACTCATTCAAATATCTCAAAAAATTACGAAGCTACAACCGTTTTAATGTCGCTTGTTAGAGTGAGAAAACGATCAGGGACCGTGACGTCACGATACTCGAGCGTCATAGTAAAAAACAATCGTTTCATTATAAAGGTGCGTTTTGCGGAAAAGAGACGCAACAAACCCCCTCTTCAAACTTTATACACTTATAACTTAGTGATTACCTATACGAGTATAGCCTCTTGCGTTGTCTTTTTTCGAGATAATACAACATTATGATTATTTTGTTTAGTGTCTACATCCCTATTTTCGATAAGATAAGATAAAATAAGATTTCTTTATTGTCAGAACTGTGTACATTTAGTTTTTTTGGGTAAAATAAAGTCCAACAGCTTGCCCATTTCGGACGTACAATATTAAACTTAAAGCTAGTCAAATATACTAAAACAATAACAACAATAGTATTTCCAAATAATTTTAACCATATTCACACATAAAATATTAATTTAGATCTATCCGACATCCGTATTTTCTTTTAAACCACGAACTTCGGAAATTCGAAAATATTCGGGTATCTTTATCTCTATCGCACTAACAAATGACAGGAATGCAGATATACGAACTTCGAGTTTCAGTTTTCGTGGTTTGGCTGAATACGCAAAGAGCGCGCGCGCGTGCCATTCAAAAAAACCAAGTTTATATTGTTCGAATTTGTTTTTTTATTTGTACAAAGTACGCCTTAATTCGACATTTGCGCATATAAGTTCGCATATCAAAATCGATTAATTTTATATTTGCTTTTGGTACCTATGTGTGTCGTCAATGTATATCGTAGACGGGATTAAAATTATTAATAGGCGAAAGAAAGGCAAAGAAATTCCGCCATTTTGTCCGTAGTATTTCTTATTAGTCTGTGATTTTGACGTTTCTTTTAGCTGACAGATGTGGCGGCGATATACTTTAAGAATAATAAATGAAAAATTAAATGAAGTCGTATATTACGGAAAATAAATTAATTGTCGCAGTCGGATAAAAACTATCCTAAGTTGCAGCGGGAATAATAATGTACCTATATAAAATGTTTCATATTTTTCCGTCCATGGGATGCTGAGAACATTCGTACCGCAGAAAGCTTAGTTTCAAACTGGCTGATTCTTTTTTTAATTTAGAGATTTATTATAAGTGGAGATAAATAGATAGAAGGTAATGAAACTCCCATTCAAATATCTCAAAAAATTATGAAGCTACATCCGTTTTAATGTCGCTTGTTAGAGTGAGAAAACGATGAGGGACTGTGACGTCAATATACTCGAGCGTCATAGTAAAAAACAATCGTTTCATATGAAGGTGCGTTTTGCGGAAAAGGGACAGAACATACCCCCTCTTAAAACTTTGGACTCTTATAACTTAATCATTACCTATATAACCTCTTGCTTTGTTTTTTTTCTCCATTTGACTATATTTATTTTAAATTCTTTTTCGAGAAAATACATTATGATTATTTACCATATTTTCGATTCCTGAGCTATAACCACGAACTTCGGAATTCGAAAATATTCGGGTATCTCTATCTCTATCGCACTAACCATACTCGAGTGACAGGGATGCAAATATATGAACATTGAGTATCGGTTTTCGAGGTAGCGCCGCAGGTACTTTGGCTGAATGCGCCGAGCGCGTGCCATTGTCATTCAAAAAAAACAAATTCGTGTTAATTATATTGTTCAAATTTGTTGATTTCATTTATTGAAATTACGACATAAAACGACATTTGCGCATATAAGTTCTCATATCAGAATCGAATATTTTTTTATGGTTTATATTTTAGCATTTGTCTCGTAAAGGTCTATCGTAGACGGGATTTAAATTATTAATAAGTGAAAGGCAAAGCAATTCCGCCATTTTGACGAAAATTTGACGTTTCTTATAGCTGACAGTTGGAGCAGCGTTTGATTTCAATAAAAATAAATGAAAAATTAAATGAAGTCGTATATTTCGGAAAATTAATTAACTGTCGCAGTCGGATAAAAACTATCCTAAGTTGCAGCTAGAATAATAATGTACCTATATAAAATGTTTCATATTTTTCCGTTCATGGGATGCTGAGAACATTCGTACCGCGCAAAGCTTAGTTTCAAACTGGCTGATTCTTTTTTTAATTTAGAGATTTATTATAAGTGGAGATGACTTACTTAGTCATGCGTGGGCGTGTGGTCCAATTTGCATTAAATTGTATTGTTTTATAAAGTTATCCTCACATCCATGAGAAGAGGTCTTTGCCCAGCACTGGCACGACATGGGACGTATAAAAAAATCGTTTATTACTTAAAGAAAAGTTATAGAAAATTCCCAGGGGTCCCTGCAATAGGCTTCGCCTGTATCGCGGAGAACCATTTGACAATGAGGTAGTAAATATATCTTTATAGTGACATTGGAGAAAATTCAATTGCAGTTAACGCTATTGACTTAAATGGTGGTAAACTACATGGTGTTACTGTTTACATAATAAAAACAAATATAATTTTAAGTTAGCCTAAAGTCTGCCTTAAACATTCCATCCGTCTAAGCTTTAATACAGCTACAGATAGGTATATGACTTGAAATTATCAAACAATGCCACTGTACATGTACAGGACCACCGTCAACTGCGCACGCAATCAAGGCGTGAGGCGGTACGAGACCGGTCTTGTTAGAAAGGCAACAATCTAGATTAGATAGTCCCACACCCGATGTCCTTACAACCTAAAGGGCATTTGTAGGCTGTGGTGACAAATCCAATGACGTGACAAACAAATAGCCGTGTCACCTCGTTATAGCTGCGCTACGTTAAACAGAACATCTGATATTCATGGAGCTATGAATAAATTGTTGATGGATGACGTCTTTGCTGACAAAGCCTAAGGGGACAGCTATTAAGTTAAAGTTAAATCGTGGCCTTGTATGTGACGTCAAGTAATTTGGGGTTGTGGCTTGGTACTTTCCAGGAAATTTGATTCAATCATGTATTGTGTTGGCAACATCGAGAACTCTAGATTCAACTAATAATTTGTTCCATCCCATCACAATATTAGGCTGAGTAATGTATAGAGCTGTGCGATGTTGCAAAGCGATGAGCGAGGAATAAAACAACAAATAGCGTGGCATTGGGACATTTTATTAGCACGTTCTGGAATGGAGCGACAGGGAGAAGTTTGAAGGTTGTATTTATGAACCAAAACAGGGATCTAATTTTGAAAAATGTTTCTGACCGACACGTTGAAATAAATATATGAATCGTCTTCATTCATAAATTCCCTCGAGCGCCAATGTTGTCGTATCGAGATGCTAGTATTAAGTTCAAAAACAATGGGGAACTTGCATGGGACTTCAATTTCGAATAAACTGCACTCAATCGATGCGGATATACGTAGAGATATCATACAAAAGGAAAGAAAAAAAAACCGGCCAAGTGCGAGTTGGACTCGCGCACGAAGGGTTCCGTACCATTATCAATAAAAACGGCAAAAAATCACGCTTGTTGTATGGGAGCCCCACTTAAAAAAATGTTTTCTTTTATTTTTAGTATTTGTTGTTATAGCGGCAACAGAAAAATACATAATCTGTGAAAATTTCAACTCTCTAGCTATCACGGTTCTTGAGATACAGCCTGGTGACAGACAGACGGACAGCGAAGTCTTAGTAATAGGGTCCCGTTTTACTCTTTGAGTACGGAACCCTAAAAAACGATTGTATTAGTTTTATCTCACGTAAAAAAGACGAAAAAATAATTGTATTTTTTTGATAAAATAATATAACAGTTACCTACACAGAATATTGAATTATAAATGATATTTTGTATGGAAAGTATAGACTTAAACGCAAATTTTGTGGAGATAATTGCAAATGAATGACTTACTCCATAGTAAACGCGCCGAGAATATATGCTGTGACGTCATAGCATAAGCCCGTTTAATATAGAGCGTTTTCGGGGGGTGCCGGTGCGTGCAGATTTCAAATGCATTTAACATCAGAAAAATAAATCATAAGAAAGATTTAATGCTACAGTTATTTTAATGCTGAATTATACTTTTGATTTTCGTAATAAAATAAAAAGATGCAAGTTCCCTATTGCAGAATCAAGATCGGTTTAATTAAATTTTCGAGCCTAATCTAACCGAACGTAACCTCTACCTTTTTACCCTCAGGTAGTCTTCGCCGCCTTCCTCGCCGTGGCTGCTGCGGCCCCTGGCCTGTACGGCGCTTCGTATGGGGCCCCCCTCGTGTCCCCCTGGGGCCACGGGCTCGTCGGAGCCCCCGTCGTTAAGACTGCGTTGCCCGTCGCCACGTCCTATGCCAACACCGTGAGGGTATGTGATAATGAACTACTGTTGGTCGTGTGTGTTGTGCTTTAGGTACTCCTAAAGCACAACACACACGACCAACTTTGTTCATCTCTTTTACATGATCATCGCTTTTCAATGTGATTCATGCGTGCGTTCCGACACGTTAGCTCACCACTCATCGAAACGAAAATGCCTTTGCAACACGAAACAAATTTGAATTTCGAATCGATCCATTCAATAGGGAGTAATACTGCAATGCTCTGCCGCCAGAATGCAGCACTAACACAAACCGTAAACCTGTACAGGAAGATGGACTCACACACATATGCACAATTGATTGTCAAATGAGTGACAAAGATGAATGCACAGTGGGGGCGAGATACAACGCCGACTCTGCTTGTGTCGCCCCCTACGCAGAGTTTTGCATTTTTTCGTAGAACTTCTCATGCTTGTTGTTATCTTTCTTATTAGGTATAATTTTAATAATATACATTAATCTAGTCATCTGTATTTTTTATACAAAACAATTTTTATTATCGCAAGATAAAAGGTTACAATTGACGGTAATACTAAAATCAATCATGTCAAAAAGAGCGCAAACACAACGAGGAGCGATAATAAGTAGAGCTAACCTTGAAATAAGTCGATCCAATCTGAGGCACTTATCCTGTAAGCAAGGAATGCTTTTGTTTTTACGACAAATGACCCTGGCATTTTAGTTCTGGCTGCAAACTTGACCATCCACTTTTGAGTAACATTTACTTGAAATAAAACCATTAAGTTTATAGTCTCGGTAATGCCTACAGAACGAGTGTCACTAGGTACCGGCAAAGTTTCCTTGCACGGATTAATTATTGCAACCGAGATCAATCTTTTGTTGCTTACATACGAGTATTACATTTAAATTGATACTTATCTTAGTGCTTATGAATTATGGAGTGTACTTACTTAGTATGCACTTTGCACTGATGTAATATGTGTACCATTATTATAACTTATCAGCATTGACATGATCATTTGCTCGAATACCTATCACGTACAAGCAAATCATGTTGCATGTTTCCTGTCTGCTATAATATGACTATTACCATCCTTAATATCTCCCATAACAAAGCGGGAAAAAATTTCTTGACTGTCATTACGGTTCGCTTCCAAATTTATGCAAGCTTTGTTGTGGCGGATATTAATGCCGATGACTGTAGTACCTCCTAACAAATAGGCACCTACATTCTAGAAAGATTACAAGTAAGGTATGACTACAATTGTGTATAATTACACTTTTAAATGATTTCGGTTTTGCTTACACCTTTAAAAATTAGAACGTTTTAACTATATCTCCACGGATCTTCAAAAACATTACAAACATCGAAAATATGTGCAGTTAACATAATAGTTAACATTGCATGTTTTTTAATCTATAGTTACGAGTGTTTTCTTACAAAAACAAAACTTAACAAGATGACATTTACTAATCTAGAGCTAATAAGAATATGGTAGCATAATAAATAAAGTGACATTCTGTAACTTCTTTAGATCTTATCTATTTAAAGGAGGAATCGAATCGAGAGTCATGTGGTGTGGTGTGATTAAAAGAACGCCGCAGTCAAATACAACACTACCTGTGTTGTTAGTATGCAGCGTTGCAAGTAAGGTCGCCAAAGCTCCTGACTGAAAAGTAAGTCTTGTGACCGCTAACCACTGGGTGGCCCGTATGCACACCATCGTACGAGATCACTGTGCTTCTAGGTAATGGTTTGGAGAACAATAAAGAACATCTTCTGGTATTTCAGCTCGCCAGCCCAGCCGTGGCCGTCGCACCCGCCCCGTACGCCGTGGCCCACGCACCCGTGTTGGCTTCCCCCTACGGCCACGCGCCCGTGCTGGCGTCCCCCTACGGCCACGCCTGGTAAGCCACACGCCACACGCCAGACGCCAGACGCCATCCCGGCCACACCGACCGGCCGTCCAGTGCAACAGTCAACATCGCTTATTTAATTCACTAGCGCTAAGCAAATTTGAATGTCGGAAAGTAGTCTGCTCTTCAGGAAAGCTGTATTGTTGTTTTGATTAAATTCAACGTTTTGGTTTTTATCTGTGTGTTTTTTTCTTAAAACGATTTCCTCTACATTGCAGTAGGTAAGTAATAAACAAGTAACAAGATCTTCATTTTGGAAGTTTCGGAATAGGACAATGAAATTTTAAGATTAGATTTGGAACATGTAATGATTGATTTAGGTTCTTCCACTCTAATCTAACACAATGTATATTATTCTACACACCTATTCGACACAATGTATATTATTAAGAATTAAAAAAAAAAAAAAAAAAAAAAAATGCGTTGGTAACGAATTTTGGAATTGAGTCAATTAAAACGGGGCACATTCCATAGTGCAATACTTGTATTGTTCATTATAAATTATTTCGTTGCGCAGAAGATTAAAGCAAAACATTACTCTGCATAAATTAAATAACTACATAGTTATACACACCACAGTAGTTCAAATACAAACTCTCATAAACCCACTATAGTCCTCTTACTTATGTTCAATTCTTCTCGTAAATCGCATTATCTCCTACATCACATTATTTTAAACAAAGCCCATGATTAAGCTATTTAAAACAACTTGAAAATGTCTACTTATTTTTATCGATTTATCGAAATCGACTGAGTAAATATTAAAAGAATATGGGACCGCGGGAACGTGCGTAGATAAGCCAGTCTCCATATATGGAGGCTGGATTCCGCATGCCACTTGGTGCTACTGGTGTGTCGGTGTTATACATTTATTTCATATAGAGTGGTTTTGGATAACATTACGATATTTTGGTGTGATCGAGTTGCATTAAGAAAGAAGCAAAGAAAGAAAGAAGACATTTATTCACTACACAAAAGACCCACAGCGAGAAAGGGAGTAAACATACAGATTTGTTAATCATCATACAATGATGATGGAGCCAATAACATTTTAGTAATCCATTTAATGGCAATGTTTTATCAGGCAACACATTTGATCGTACATCGCTTCACAATGAGAGAAAATAACCAACACAAATTGTACGCAATATTGAGATTTTTTTCTCACACGCAACTGCTATTAAAAAAGCTATTACTTTTTCTATGCGTAAATATTGGAGATGATTTTCCATGGTTATTCCCACAGATAGAAAAATACCTAACGTTATATGTACCTATCTGGTAATTAATGACATGATGATGTAGGTACCTACTAACAGTAATCATTTATTAACATGATTGATCCAAGTTAGTCTTTGATAAATAAATTAAAATAAAATAAAAATTATAAACAAGTCAGTGAATCTTGTTTCTCTCCAGTATTAGCCACTCTATATCAAATCCAGCCTACGCCCAGCTGTATGAAAATGAACTCAAGGCTACAGATACCTCACAATTTCACAGCATCAAGCCGGGCCGCAAAAAAATCTTAATGACAGCTTCCAGGCGCTTCAAATTAATTCTCGGCCGCTTACACGACATTCAACTTTTTAAAACTGCCCGCTCTTATTTACGTTATCGGAGTAGTGAATTTATGGGTTTCCTTGATAGGAACGGGCGGGTCGGAAAATTATTATCGAAGGATGCAACTTGTTCCTTATAAGAATGCATGTGATATTTTTTCATTAAAATGAGTTAACTACATACTTAATATACCAAGTTATTCAAATAGAGTTTTAAGGAGGATGCGATGAACACAATTAGGTATTTATTTGTACTAATATTATAAAGAGAAAAAGCCCATGAGATTGTAAATTCGTTGGTGTTTAATTACAATCTTCGGAACCACTCATCCTATTTAAAAAAAACATTGTAAAATACTTTATTCTGCTGCACCATCTGGGTTTTCTGTAGGTATTACGCAGGCGGAGGTGCGCAGGTGTAGCTAACTAGTTATGAAATTAAAGCACATATTATTAGCAACTTGAATGTACATTATGAACTGATCTTAGTCTAGGCTTTACACAACTATGTTAACACAATATTTGTGTTATCTCTTATCATCTTTTTTACCCCATGGAATTCTACTTGAAGGAAGTTCACCACCGAGATCCAAGGACGCGATATTTTTTAAATTATTTCTTATAGTGAATAACTAGGTATATCTCTTAATAATCTTGACAAGAAAATAATGTTTTAACTACATGGCATTTTCGCATCGCCAGTTACGTTCATCAACTAATCGTTACATGGCCTCGCAATTTTTTATTTGGTTCTAGTCCTACATATCTTTTCGGTGAAGGAAAACATCGCGAGGAAAACCGGTCCAACCCCAAATAAGGTCTAGTTTTCCCACACCAAGCCAACCAACCAACCACCAAGAGGTTGGAAGGTGAGATGCAGTCGCTTTCGTAAAACTAGTGCCTATGCCAAAATTATTGGAATCAGTTGCCAAAGGGGACCCAGGGCTCGTTTAAGGCCCTACCGGGAAAAACGCTAGGAGGAGGATGATGCGTCCTAGTTAACATATCTTATTTAAATCTTTAGCCGTCTATTCTCTGCTTTTACTGATATAAGTATCTATCTTACTACCACAACGTAGATATACTACGACTAAACTTCTGAATACAATACAAATATTCTTAACAATAGTACAAAAGAACAACACCCTCGGCAGCTGCACTGTTCCTTCTGAACCTCGCAGCGCACACTGGAACTCTATCAGCGACATCGATACGAATGCTTGCAACGCGTAAATGATCTGATTTGAAAACTGATCAACCTTTTCATTCCCCGACTGTACCAGTGTGTAACCACCATACGATATAGTACATTACTGCAGCCGCCGGGAAAGAAGGGCTTGCCGGGTGAGTAGGATAGTGATACGAAGCCGGCAAGCCCTTTTCACGGCTAGGCATGTATAGTGCTTTTCTCAAACATGCAATGAAATAAATAAAAAAAACTTCAAGAAATCAAACAAATTTTCATAGCTGAACTCCGTGACCATTGCCACAAATTGTGGAATTAAATTTTAAAAAAATTACTTCCCGGCCTAGGCCTTCAATTTCCTATGAAATTCCTTTACAGTTACTCTTCTTCTTCCGCCTGAAACGTGATACTTTGAAGCCTGTTATAACGCACGGAATGACGAAATTTCATTGCATGTTTGAGAAAAATAAATAACAATAGTACACAAAAGAAACCAAATTAAATTAGACATACACAACGGCAGGCAGTCTCATTGCCACGAAGCGATATATTCCAGACAACCTTTGGGCTATGGACAACTGTAGAGTTTAGTATCTGCTTGTAACATAAGGCAAAGTACTATTAGTGTAGTACTTGTGCAATACATACCTAGATTTCATAAGCCAAAGACAAGGGCAGGAAATCTGAACGACACATTTTGTGGGACACTAAGAAAATCTTGAATTTAAGACGACCCTGATGAGGTAAACAAATATCATTAAAGTGAATGTATGACGGAACATAAATAAGTCGAGAAAAGGGCGACCACGTAACAAGTCGCATATGAATTGGATGACTGTAAACGGAATTGAGATGACTGAGCGAAGCAAACTGGTTGAACTTGACTTTTCTACCAATGATGCACTGAAGTGTACGTGTAGTATAAATACATACGCAGAGCGAAAGAAAGCATCAGTTAATCTGAGTCGTTTGTCGTTCGCACCTGAACTAACACAGACCACGATGAACTCGCTGGTGGTGTTGTTTTCCGTGATGGCGCTGGCCGCCGCGAAACCCTCGGGCCTGCTGGCGACGGCGCCGCTGGCGTACTCCGCGCCGGTCCTCGCCGCCGCGCCCGCCGCCGTCTCCTCCCAGTCCCGCGTCGACATCAAATCCTCGCCAGCCGTCGTCAGCACATCGTACGCCGCCGCTCCCATCAGCTATGCTGCTCCGATCAACTACGCCGCCGCTCCCATCAGCTACGCGGCTGCTGCTCCCGTTGCCTACACCGCCCCCATAGCTACTGCGGCCATTGCTCCCGCCGCCATCTCGCATCAGTCCCGCGTTGACATCAAGTCCTCGCCAGCCATCGTCAGCACATCATACGCCGCCGCTCCTATAAGCTACGCCGCTCCTATCAGCTACGCCGCTCCCATCAGCTACGCCGCTGCAGCTCCCGTTCCCTACACTGCGCCCATAGCTACTGCGGCCATTGCTCCCGCCGCCGTTTCGCACCAGTCTCGCGTCGACATCAAGTCTTCCCCCGCCGTCGTCAGCACTTCCTACGCGGCTGCTCCCATAGCGGCAGCCCCCATTGCGTACGGCGCTCCAGTGGCTTACTCCGCACCTGTGGCTGCTGCGGCCATCGCCCCCGCTGCGGTGTCACACCAGTCCCGTGTTGACATCGAGTCTTCTCCCGCTCTTGTGAGCACTTCTTACGCCACTGCTCCCTTAGCCTACGCCGCCGCCCCCATCGCCTACAGCACCCCGTTGATCAAGACTGCGGCCATCGCCACGCCCGCCATCGCTACCACCGGCTTTGCAGCGCCTATCGCTACTGCCACCCTGCCCCTGGACACCCCCGAGGTGATCGCCGCCCGCGCCGCGCACTTCGAGGCCCACGCCCTCGCCGGCGCGCACCTGATCAAGAAACGCTCGGTGTCTCTCCTCGCCGCCCCGCTCGTGTCCACGTACGCTGCCGGCCCCATCGCCTACTCCGCACCCATCGCTCCTGTGACGTCATACGCCTCCTACACCCCCCTCACCTACGCGTCGCCCCTTATCACGAAGGCCTACAGCGTGCACCCCTGGTGAGCGCTATCACGGTAACGAGGTTTTTGTCACCTCGGTTCAGCAACATCGAACGACAACGAACGACTTGTAAATAAATTGGAAAAAAAATATGTATTGTTTAATTTATATTAGTAGGTATACCTGTGGTACATTTTAAAACCTATTTGTTAAGTAGAAATTAAACGTGGGTAAGTCAAATTTGTGCGACATTTTATCATAATAACTGATTATGTTTGGAAAGTTAATTTTTATTGTGTCAAGAACAACATAACAGAACATTAGGAATAAGATGCAAAATTGTAAAAGGTGTGTATGTAAAAAAAAATGTTGGATTTAAATTAATCAGTTAGTGATTTTCACGTAGTTTCGTTTGCGTACTATACCAATTATATAATATGTGACGCTAATGGGCGTATTAAGCACAAATTATATAATAGTTCTAACGAGTACAAGTACAATAAGATCACACAATAAGGTTTATTTAACTTAATGAAATCCCTTAGTGCACGAGCGCCTAGGAGGATACACGGGTTGCACTTACGGATGCGCGTGTGACATTTAATTTAAATGGAATAAAATCTAATTTAAATAACAGTGGCATCTTTGCTTCGCTAATAATAGTAGGAGATACGACTATAGGCACGATTAATCAATCAAATGATTATTTGTAGAACATAGGTAAGTTTACAGAGTTATTTAATTACATTATTATGATCCACTAGGTATATTATCTTTGCCAATGGCCGTACAAAACAAAAAAAAAAATATGAAAATAGTTAATTAATTTTAAAAAAATGTTGAAGCAACAATAAAACGTAAGGTTGCATGAAAACATACAAAAATCCTATAGAATAGAAATAAAATAAAATTAAGCACTTATCAATGATCAATTATAATTAAAATTGACGGTCATGTTAAAAAAACATCAATTATTAAAACTGTCAACGAATTAAATTAAATTGAGCACTTATAAATTAAAATTGAAATTGAATGTCACGCTAAAAAACGACCTCTACCCATCTGTTTAATGGTTCAAAAGTATTATATAAAATAAACATACTTATAATAGCCCCGTAGCATGGATGCGTTATCACGCGATAAGTGATAGGATAGAGCTGCCGTCCCTGGCTGACACCGTTCGATAGAATGAGACGACGCGCTTATCCTATCACTTATCGCGTGATAACGCCACCCATGCTACGGGGCCTGATGGTGGCAAAAAAAAATCCTGGCCCGAATAATAAAAAAACAAAATTACTTTTTTTTACATTGCGCTCAATAGTTTATTTATAGAACACAATATTTTACACTAATCGAGAGTACCAATATACGCATATAGAATATATAAACTTATATACATATTTATTAAATAGAGGAGTGTAAATGACTAATTTCGAGTTACCAGTATTCAATATGACTCAAAAAAATTCCCGAAAAAATCGATCAAGGAATGCATTTTAAACGCGAGACTAGAACACCCACAAGTATAATTCAAATACTTTGTTTTATAAATAATAGTAGTCAAGGTCACGAAATATTAAATATTTTTTTATAAAATAAAGTATTTGAAATATACTTGTGGGTGTTCTAGTCTTGCGTTTAATTCCTTGATCGATTTATGCGATAAACGCATAGTGATTTTTTTGAGTCATATTGAACACTACTTACCAGTTTATACCTGCCAAGTGTCAACCCAATAGTTTTAGGACTTTTAGGCCAGGAAAAAGATAGACAAACCAACGTTTGTGTTTTCTATAAACTTCATACTTCCGATAAGTATATTTAGTACCTATACAATGAGTGCAGTTTAATTAAAAGTCACTTTAGTTGAATAAAATAAATGAATGTTATTCTGCAAGTTGGCCACAATGGCACTTTTACAAATTCTACCAGCGTTTCTGCAAGTGAAGAAGATACGTCGAAACAAACTCAACAGTCAGTAATTTTTTGCCAAAAATAAGCTTATTACAATGATAGTACCTACTGTAAACCTGAATATGAATACAAAGAAAAAAAACATAATGCGTTGTTCAGGTTGTTCTACAAGAAATTGTGTTACAAAATAAGGCAGGGAAATTAAAAAAAAAAAACAGTTTTTTAAGGCAACCCATTCGAGAAATATTTTTAAATTTACAAAATTGTATATAATGGTACATTGTTTAATTTTTTTTGCAAGCCCCTCGGCTTAAGTGGAATATTGCAAACAAGAGTCTATCAGAATTTTGATGACTCGAGTTTGCAATATTCTTACGCCCGTGTTACACACAATGTTTTTCATCACATTTGCGAGGAAATAAATAACTACAAAAGACAGAAAAATCTATGTTTCATAAAAGCGCACAAATCGAAAGTTGACAAAATTGACAACTTCACTTCCAGATCAGTGCGAGTGGAGCGCGCAGCTTCAATATTTCAACCAATGCCATGGCCAACTAGATTTTTTCAACCAATCACAGAGCAGAATTTTTGTGGCGCGCAGCCATCTAGATTTGCTTAAACCAATCAGATCACACACAACCTCATAACTCCCTATATAGGGAGTTCTAAAAATCCATAACTCCCGCGGGAACAATTTTGGCCATTATCCTTCTGTTACTTCTTTTTCACTTATCATGCTCGCAAAGTTCGCCTTTGTGCTGGATGTATACTGCACAAAATTCCACTTTTATGCTCTAGTGCACAAAGTTAAATTGTTTTAAAGACTAAGATAATGGGGCCTAATAGCCACACACACAATAAAACTTCGTAGAATAAACTTGTGATTTGATTTGATTTGCTTTAATAAATTTCATATCCGTGCTTTCTATTACTAAATTAATAAATCCAGATAACATAGGAGTCAATTATTATTTTATAACTTATTGAACCATTAAACTTCTTGGCAGTATGAAGTACCTAGGTCTAATATCACGTGTTGAAAATAAACATAAAAACTTTAAAAAGTTAAGTGACGGGAATGAGCTATTAATTTATTTTATTTTGCAGTTATTTGTTATTTTCTCGCAATCGAAGTAGAAAGCAGTGTGTTTTAGCCATTTAACCCCTCGACTTAACTATCCACCCTCGCCGGTTGCTCGGGTGGATATAAGCTCAGGATATAGTCTCAGGTTAAATGGCTCGTTTTATGCAATCTGTTGAGATTCTGGTACGAAAATCAAACGAACTATGTGAACTAAACGAACTATGTGAAATGGGGTGACACGACGTCTAACGAGTACTGGTTAGAATGCGGTGTACGCCAGGGGGGAATTACCTCTCCGGACCTTTTCAACCTTTATATGAATGATTTGATTGAGGGGCTGAGAAGCACTAAGATCGGATGCCACTAGGTTTGCGTCAATAGCCTAAGCTATGCGGAAGATATGGTGCTCCTCAGCCCTTCAGCCGAGGGGCTACAGGGAATACAAGGGAATACAATGGTATTGTTGATTTTTAAACTTGTTGATAATTATTACGCGTTTTTATTTCAATTATAGTACTAAATTAACTATGTGATGACTATTATTGATATTTCAAGACGAACACATTTTAAGCGTTCTTAAAATCGGGTCCGGGGAACCGGGTCTTAAAATCATAAAAAAAATTAACAATGGCAGAAACCCATAGGTACAGCCACACGCACTGACATGTGATTTTTAAGCTTTTTGATAATTATAAAGGTTTATTTTTTATTTCTATACATACACTACCGGTCAAAAGTTTAAGTTCACTCTTTGTTTTAGGTACAAATGAGTACTTTTGGACAATATTTTTTTGCAGTTCGGAAGCCGAAATTTGTTTCCAACTGATCCGTTATTGTTTCCAGAGATTTGTTTAATTAGTCAGACACAATTCACGTACATTTCTAAACAACGCATTCCCTAAAATCTTATAGGAATGACGGCAAACTCGGCAAAGGCTGGGTCATATATGGGCTTGCCACTTAAAACGTACAATGATCAGATACAATGTTGGTTTTTAGGGAATCAGTTGTTTAGAAATCTACGTAAATTGTGTCTGACTAATCAAACACATCTCCGTAAACAATAACGAATCAGTTGGAAACAATTTTCGACATCTGAACTGCAAAACATTATCGCACAAAAGTACAAATTTGTACCAAAATCAAAGGGTGAACTTAAACTTTTGACCGGAACTGTATACTGTATATATACATGTACTATATATAGGTATGTTTTGTGTAGCAATAATTTGACGACCAGTTTAGCCTAGTTAGTAGTCGAAGCTAGAGGCCCCGGGTTCGGATCCCGGTAAAGGCATTTATTTGTGTAATAAGCACGAATATTTGTTCCTGAGTCATGGAAGTTTTCTATGTAGGTATTTAAGTATTTATTTATCTACTAGCTGTACCCGCGACTTCGTTTGCGTAGGATTAAATGTGTTCCTTCTCTTTGGACCATGGAGGACATAGGTACCTACTTATTGATTATTCATTAGGCCTGCCTAAAATAAGCGCGGCTTGTGGTGGCGGCCAGATGTATAGCTACTATGATAATCAAGGCCGCGTGTGTCTGAAACATTAATTATCATAGTAAACAATTGGCCGCCACCGCAGGTCGCGTTAGCTTGTGACAGGTTTTATAGTATTCCGACAATTCGACCGAAGTTCTGTATAAAATTTATACAGAACTTCGGTCGAATTGTCGGATTATGGCCAGCTCAGCATACAGGACGCAACTATGCGTTCAAGTTTTACTTAAATCCGTTATATCTAATGTCGGTGTAAATTTTAATAAGTCAATATTATTTTTACTTTACTTATTTACAGAAATTGACGGCTTTTAACGGATCTGTATAAAACTGAGTTTAACTATATGTGCCTATAAAAAATAGAACAATTTGTAAAAAAAGGTATAATCATTATAAAAGACATATCTACATCCTTATCTACAAATTATGGGTTTCGCATGCTATGATCTAATTTAAAAGTCGAATCAGCATTTTTAGATTTGAATTGTACAACGTAACAGTTTTTTATTACTTATTAGTATGAAAGACTGTATGTCTTCACATTAGTATTTAATCATGCCATGTACATGCAACCACGTGGTGGGTAGTGACACGTTTGCTTCTACTAAAACAATTAATTAAAAAGTATAAAAATTATATAACATTTAGCAAGTAGGCAGTAGTGTCATCTACATAATGTCTTAGGTACACATATCTATCAATATACAGCCTAAAAATAAACGTGTTACTCTCAAATTTTTTTTTGTTTTAAGACACGGTTAACATATTGCTGTCCGAATATTTATTTACACAGTCATCAATTTCTCGCCGCAACATTGTAAGGAACATAAGTTTGGTTGGGAAACCGTATTATTCGTAGCATTATCAGATAGTTGTTATGAAAATCATCGATATCATGACCAGTAAAGCTTGTCGGTAAGTTACAATTTGATCAGTCCAAGCAACACTTTAAAAAGGCCACTAGTCATAAATATTGACTACACGACGGATTGACGTCTAAATAGACGTGTATTTTTTTTAAACTACCTTTTGTAGTTGTCTCTAAGGGTAAGGCCTCCCGTTTCCGTCATCAGACTAACTTTATATATATATATATATATATATATATATATATATATATATATTAGGTATCATTAGTTAAAAAAATACTTCTGTAAGTTGATCATATTTGATGTACACAAATTAACATTATATATTACTTAGGTACTATAGATACCCTACCGTTTAACTCAGACGGCGCGTGGACGCTGCTGATGCTGCAAAGTAGCAGGGGTGACGTCAAAAAGTAAGGACTTGCCGCCCACTAACCGCCCTACACCCTTTGACGTCTCCCCGCTTGTGCCGCGCGCCGATCAGGGACCATCTGAGTTAAACGCTTGGTCTAAAGTGCAAGTTAAATAAAAGCTTGTAAAAATGCAGTCACTTGATGAATGATGAATTACATTGTTAGACATTGTTACGTTTTTTGGGAATAATTTATGCTTTTACTATTGAATGGCAAAACCGAAGCTTGCCACGTTTACCTACCTGACTACACATTTTTATATGGACCATACAGATAGATGATATCATATGTGTATCAGCCTAGCTAGCACACTAGGTTTTATGTCGGCGAAAATGTACTGAAACGTCACGTAAAACGCGACATAAAGCCTAGTGTGCTAGCCCCCCGGATCTACATGTTATTGTAATTACGAACATGATACACGGCCCCTGTGGCGCCATCAACCCCTAATTACCGTGCATTACACACGGGAAGTGTTCCGAAACCACGTTTACCTACCTGACTACACATTTTTATATGGACCATACAGATAGATGATATCACATGTGTATCAGATCTACATGTTATTGTAATTACGAACATGATTCACGGCCCCTGTGGCGCCATCAACCCCTAATTACCGTGCATTTACACACGGGAAGTGTTCCGAAACATATATAATTTACATAATTTGACGGTACACTATTAATGACAATGATGAATCTGAGACGGTATGTTCGCTGAGTTACTTAGTAGGTACGGCATAAATTATTTAGTGCAAAACTTCTTGATAAACTATGTTAGAAGTTTTATTCTCCGGTGTGTAAACACATACATCAGCGGCATCGCTGACTCGAGAGAGAGCAACGTAGAGTTGACCGTGCGAGAAACAGCTGCTAGTGAGATCTATGCCTGCTTTGCGCAATGTCTGGCCCTGGGCCTTGTTGATGGTCATGGCAAAAGCAACACTAACAGGCAGTTGAATCCGTTTAAATTGAAATGGGTAATTATTGGGAATTATTGGAATGCGCGGAATAAAAACACATTCTCCTGCACCGCAACCGGTAAGTATTTCCGCTTCGATTACGTTCCTCTGTAACGCAACTACTTTTAAACGCGTTCCGTTGCATAATTTTGGGGGGCTTAAATTTCGCATTAAAATGATAGGTACGCCTATTTTGAGTTTGAGTTCATGCGCTGGGAGACCAGACGCTGATAATGAGTTTAAAAATTCTACCGGGTACGTTGTAGCCTCTTCTCGATCGATTACTCGGTTTATCGAGGTATAAGTGTGGAACTGCCCTTCAACTTTTTCCATTATGTTTGAGTTGATTGTTGTCGCCTGATCATTCCGAGGCGTAAGAATGGCTCGCTCGCAAAGCCAGCTGTTCTCCTGATTTATTATGTCATGTGGGTCGCCATACACCGACGAAATAAGTTCGTTGAGATTGGATACCAATTTACATATGTCGTTTGTTAAAGTTATTTTGCCTTCTACTACGGGATATCTGCCTTCGCCTATGCTTAGCAACAATTCGGAGAACTGTTGAGCATTTATATTTCCCCCCAGTAGAGCTCGCATATTGGTTGTTAAATTTAATTTGTTAACATATGGCCACAGATCAGATGTTTTAAAGCAAGCATTCACTTCATCCGCTCTCGTTCCACGGGTTACGACTGGTAATGTTTGGCGAAAATCTCCACAGAAGAGTACAGTAAGCCCGCCCATGAGTTGGTTATTTTGGCGTATGTCTTGAAGCGTTCTATTTACTGCTTCAATTGCTTTGCGATGCGCCATTGTGCACTCATCCCATACAATTAGTACACTGTCACGCAATACTTTAGCCTTTTCACAATTGCGCGAAATGTCGCAGACGGGAGTTTCAGTGACATCTAATTGTATGGGAATTTTTAGCATGGAATGTGCAGTTTTTCCTCCGGGCAGTAACGTGGCCGCAATTCCAGATGATGCCACAGCTAAGGCAATTTGACCTTGGATTCGAACTTGTGCAAGAATGAGTTTCGTCAAAAAAGTCTTTCCTGTGCCTCCCGGGGCATCCAAAAAATACAATCCTCCGGATGCATTTGAAACACTTTGGAATATTATATCAAAAACTCCTTTTTGTTCTGTTGTGAGGCTTGAAACCCCTTCAAGAGCAACAGTAAGTTCTGCGAAGTTATAATTAACTTCGGTTGCGTATTCTCTATGAGTGTCGGTTTCATTCAGGTCAGGCTCAGGCAGACCGTAGTGTGGTAACGGGTGGCCGCCAATTGAGATGACAATTTCTTGCAAGTCACACAAACAACAGTTTAATTTGATATTGCGCATGCGGTCATCGAGCTCGTGATGAGTTTCAGGACCTGATGTGCGTAAATAGTCCTCTGCCAAGTAGTTTTGGTATTTTAGCCACAGGTGATTGGCGTCGGAAATCCCGCAAAAAACTAACATCACGGCAAACAACTGTCGTAAACGATGTGGACTATCACCAAGTGATGCTTCTGATAGAGCTTCGTCCCAATGCTGGTCATCGTCCAATAGTCCGCGAGCCCGACAAGCTGCCTGGAAAGTCGGGTACTCGGTGCCATTGAAAATTTTTAAATCTGAAAAAGACGTCGGTCCTCTAACATTGTGCAAAAGCAACCGCACATAAAAACATTCTGCGTTATTGGGGTGCACGGTGTACACCCTTCCAATAACGTGTTCTCTCATGATGGAGGGAAAATTTTCAACAGGCGTTCCACGTCGCCGGCGTGTAAACAATCCGTGTTGTTTGTCATACGTATAGTACGATGGAACTTCGTCATAAAGCAATGTTTTTGCAAAATCGTCTGCCTCGCATAACGAAAAGAATGCCGTTAATGTTGTTTGCCTGGGATTCTCTAACTGTTCTGTTAAATTGTTTGTATTGAAATAAATACGTTGCCCACCTTCTACGTGAACGTTTAGGTGTATCACAGGCGGAAATCGTTCAAAAATCGGAAAACTGAATATCCGCCATGCTGCTTCCGAGGAACTAATGTAACGCCCCGTTTGGAATCTGGTTACTTCGTCACGGTCATTACTTGTAGCAAGCGTAGCCTGATCGGTTCCTTTATTTACATACTTGAAAATGTATTTAATCGATTTTATACTGTTACACAGTTCCACGTTTACATGACCCTGAAACGTTCTCGACAATACAGGTGAGAATGGTACAACCCACCGATTGTCTACTTCCAACAACCGTAGCATTGCAGTAAACCCTCCATGGTCTGGAGCACGTCGCCGGTATTTAGGATAACCATCTTCACCTGTAATTGTCTCTTGTAGTAGGCTTTTCGGAAATTTTTTAACACATCGTCCGTCCTGCATGCAAGGAGAGCTATTGTTTAAAGGGCCACAAGGTCCGTGAATCATGTGTTGCTTCACAATTGCGTGTAAAGCAGGATCTGAAATGGGATTTGGTATTTCTGCGCTTATTACTTTATCTACGTCATGGGGACGTATTTTTTCTTTAAGCCATAAAAGTATATGAGCGTGTGGTAGTCCTCGCTTTTGCCATTCAATGTTATATGTAAAGCACAAAGATGCGCCATACATTTTTTCTTTTGTGAGTAAATTAATTAATAATTTAAGTTTTAAATGAAAAACTCTACTTATTAAGTCGTGTCGGTCATACGGAACTTGACCTGGCAGCAGCTCTTGAGTTATTTCATTCCATTTAGGATTTGTAGTAGCAGTGATAAATAAGTCTGGCTTACCATATTTGCGAACATACGAAAGTGCGTCTTGCACTTGCTCGTGCTTCCGATGAAGCTTGAAGGTAAAATTACCAAGCGCCCCATGTTCTCGGAATTAGTATCATTTTGCAGTGCATCTTGGAGATCTGCATAATTCTCAGCTCGTAACTGCCTTTGATGAGTGCGGATATAAACTAAACGCTCAGTTTCGATTTTTGCGTACATGTCAACAATGAATTGAGAAAATAGACCGCGAAAACGTTGTAAATACGTAAATCTGTTTAGTCGGACCTGCAAAAGGTAGCAGTAAAATTGTAGCGCCGTGGCTTTTTTGTCGTTTCGTATTGCCCCAGTGGTAGGATCAAGTTGTCGTATTGCAAAGTTATAACCATCTTCACCGCGACAGTAAATAAGCGGATATTGTAATGAATCGTAAGAACGATGGGTTTCACTTATACGTTTCAGACGGTTATCTCGTGCACGTAAGACAATATCACGTTTGTCGCACTGTTGGTCTACCAGAACAACAGCTACTTCGTTGGTAGAAGGAGGGTTGTAGCGACCGCGGTGTTCTGTAGGAGGTCGTTTATCAGCACTTATAACAAATTTGTACTCCTCCTGCTGATCAGGAGGTATAGATTCCAATGCGGCCTTAAAATCGGACAAGTAATGGTTAGACTGATGAAGCATCTCCTGAAGATCAAATATGAGACCGGAGTTTAAATTTGTGAAGTGTTGGTTCCTGATATTAGCCTGCTCTTGGTAATCGGAAACAAAATAAATTTGCAAAAATTTAGGATTTTCTTCGGGCAATAAAGATCCTATTAGGTGATACACTTGTCCTTGCACTTTAAAGGTAGGCATAAATGTCCCGTGTATCACCTGTTTTGCACCAAAAGACGTCATTTGAAAAGCGGCATTATATGTACGAATATTGGCTAGAAATTGTTGTGATAATGGATGTTCTCCATTCAAAAGTGACTTTATAAGTTCAGGCGGATTTGAAAATAAATCAAAACGAACTTTGCCACCTGAACAACAGAATCCCATCGATTCTTTTGCCCACTTCAAAGCTTGACAATTACCGCAAACATTAACCATTCTCCCAACTGAGGCAAATTCTTGGTAATTAATATTAGGTAAGTAGGCAAAACCACTATTTTCTATTTGATCCCATCGAAGTTGTATGAGGTTTTCTTCTTCATTAAAATGTGCGGAGCTTGGTGTAAATGTCTGCGAAGCCCGTGACATGGCATCTTCATCGCCGCTTGCGGAGAAAGGCACCGGGCTCGGTGCAAATGTCTGCGAAACCTGTGACATGGCGACTACACCGCTGCCTGCGGACAAACGCGCCGAACTTGGTATAAATGTTTGCGAAGCTTGTGACATGGCGTCTTCACCGCTGCTTGCGAACAAACGCGCCGAGCTAGGTGTAAACGTTTGTGATATGATGTCTTCGTCTCTGCTTGTAGACAAAGGCGCCGAGCTTGGTGTAAATGTTTGCGAAGCTCGCGCCACAGCGTCTTCACTGCTGCTTATGGAGAAATGCACCGAACTTGGGGTAAATGTTTGCGAAGCTCGTGACGCAGCATCTTCATCTTCACCGTTGCTTGCGGAGAAATGCGCCGAGGTTGGTGTAAATGTTTGCGAAGCCTGCGCCACAGCGTCTTCACTGCTGCTTATGGAGAAATGCACCGAACTTGGGGTAAATGTTTGCGAAGCTCGTGACGCAGCATCTTCATCTTCACCGTTGCTTGCGGAGAAATGCGCCGAGGTTGGTGTAAATGTTTGCGAAGCCTGCGACACAGCGTCTTCACCGTTGCTTGCGAAGAAATGCGCCGAGCTTGGTGTAAATGTTTGCGAAGCTCGCGCCACAGCGTCTTCACTGCTGCTTATGAAGAAATGCACCGAACTTGGGGTAAATGTTTGCGAAGCTCGTGACGCAGCATCTTCATCTTCACCGTTGCTTGCGGAGAAATGCGCCGAGGTTGGTGTAAATGTTTGCGAAGCCTGCGACACAGCGTCTTCACCGTTGCTTGCGAAGAAATGCGCCGAGCTTGGTGTAAATGTTTGCGAAGCTTGTGCAACGGCGTCTTCACTGCTGCTTGCGGACAAACGCGCCAAGCTTGGTGTAAATGCTTGTAACGATTGTGATGTGGCAACTTCACTGCTGCTTGCGGACAAACGCGCCGAGCTTAGTGTGAATGTTTGTGAGGCCCGTGACATGGCGTCTTCACCGCTACTTGCGATCAAACGCGCCGACCTTGGTGTAAATGTTTGTGATGTGACATCTTCGTCTCTGCTTGTAGACAAATGCACCGAGCTTGATGTGAATGTTTGCGAAGCTCGCGCCACAGCGTCTTCACCGCTGCTTGTGGAGAAATGGACCGAGTTTGGTGTAAATGTTTGTGAGGGCCGTGACATGGCGCTTTCGCCGCTGCTTGCGGACAAACGCGCCGAGCTTGGTTTAAATGTTTGTGAAGGCCGTGACATGGCATCTTCACCGCTGCTTGCGGACAAACGCGCCGAATTTGGTGTAAATGTTTGTGAAGCCTGTGATATGACTTCATCGTCTCTGATTGCAGACAAACCTGCAGAATTTGGTATAAATCTCTGTGAAGTCCGTGACATGGCGTCTTCGTTTCCACTTGTAGACAAACCTGCAGAACTTGGTGTAAATGTTTGCGATGTCCGTGGCATGGCGTCTTTTTCTCTGGTAGCAGACAAACGCGCACAATTCGATGTAAATGTCTCTGAAGTCTGGGAGATAGCATCTTGTTCTAAGTCTGAAGTCGCTGAGCTTTGAGTAAGCTCCTCTGATATTCGAGCCTCTGCTTTGCGAACGCTCTCTCGTCTTCTCTTTATAGCGACCCGAGTGCGACGTGAAAGATTTGTCTTTCTGCGAACCATTTTATTCTTTATTGGGTCATGTCTCTAGTATAAGTAGTTACTTTCGAATGCTTTCTTGACTCAAAATCGGGAACCAAAATAAACGTTCTGTTCTTCCTGTAAACAATACAACAGTTAACGGTTTATACACCTATACATATGTATATAAATTATGTTCGATAAACTGCCACTGATAAGGAGTCATTTTTGTAGCTATTGTAACATCTGTGTGAACAGGCTATGTGGGTCGTCGGCCTACCTCAATTGGAATCCATATTCCTGATCAATTTTGCTACAAATATAGTCATACATTCACAGTCGTGAGGAAACATTATTTAGTAGGATTATATGTTTTGTCGCCACAGCACGGCTATCACAAGACGGCGCGCGAGCTCTCTCGATTTTTCTCCCACTATACATCTCTTTCTAAGTTTTCTAATAAGAGAGAGACAGATAGTGCGAGAAAAATCGAGAGAGCTCGCGTGCCGTCTTGTGATAGCCGTGCAGGTCCTAATAGCGCGATAGGTTTTAGTGTCAAGTTTTACGTGACGGTTCAGTACATTTTCGCCATAAAACTTGACGATAAAAGCTATCGTGCTAGCTGGGGCTCTCGGTCGTCGTGGCATGGTATGGCATGTACGTATTATCCATTGCAGTCGGTCATATAGCTACCCACAGGCAGAATTCCGTTGCGAAATTCTGCTTGGCAGGCCACATGTAAAGGTTCCTCTATTTAAATGACGACGAACACAAACTACCATCACGGCGGCAGTACTTATGCGGATGAGATAAAAGTAGGCCCTTTCTCCCTTTAACGCATAGTTGTATCCTGTATGATGGGTCATGAGGTATTGATGGCCCATTATCAAGAGCATGCCTAAGCGGAATGACGGCTACCGCCATGGTACCGCGTATGAAATCGGTGCTAGAGGCGCTAGAGTGTATGGAGCCAATTAACATAAATACTTATGTAATACACGGCCAGATAATGTACCACTTTTTTGGGCCGTGCATTATGAGCCCGAACAAAAGTGGCTTCCAATTATTGCCCCGGACCAAGATTGATGTGATGAATTCAATTCGGCCAGGTCAATAGTAAACTTGACAGCTATTGTCAAATTTACTATTGACTGCCACCGCGGGCCGCGCCAGTAAGGCGTGGCCTGCGGTAACGTCAGTAATAAACTATACGATTATTATTACCCGACTGCCGAAGGAGAGGAGGGTTATATAGTTTACTATTGACGGCCGCGCTAGTCTGTGAGAGGCTTGAAGCCTGAATCACACTGACGCGTCTTGTGTGATTCACTCTGAAAGTAAACTTGAAATTAGCAGTCAAGTTTTATATTGACGGCCACCGCAGGCCACGCTAAGCCATCGCTAATCGCTAAGGGTTAACTTATACCATATAGGTAAGTTATATGTAACTACACCTTAAGGATCAAGGCACGCATGTTTTGTACGAAGTACAACGTACCTAGTACCTACCTACCTATTTCACTCGCGAGGAAAACACATTACATTAGATTATAAGGTACCTACTTACGTTTTCGCTGACCATTCTTTGCAGCATTTAATATTTATATTAACCTACACTACACGAGTTAAGTATGATACCTATGATATGAAATGAATAAATAATGGCGCGAACTTTTTTTTGTACCTATATACCTACTTACTTTGATATTGAAATACCTATGCGCGCGCATGTAAGACAAAAAAGGCTCCAAACAGCCAATATAATATCAATTAATTCATAGTCAGTCAAATATTTTGTGGAAATTATTAAATAATATAATGAAACGTTACGAAGTATGTTTACATTGTATTATTATATTATATATTTCGATATTTTAATCATAGGTTTTAAAAAAGTAGTAAGTACAACTTGATTATTTAAAGGCGTATATAGACGGGCGACCACGGAGGACTCTGGTTTTGCCGGACACCGTGCAGCGTGTAATGGTTCGCGTTCGTTCTTTTGTTCAGTGTGTGCCCACCATAAGAGCTGTTAGGCCTGAATTACACTGGTGCGGGCTACGGTGGCGGACCATAGTAAATTTGACAGCATTAGACAACTCTTCTATTGTCCGCCGCGGTCAGGCCGCGCCAGTGTGTGACAGGGCTTAAGCCTGCACCACACTGGCGCGGCCTGCGGTGGCGGACAATAGTAAACTTGTCATTAGCTGTTAAATTTACTATTGACCGCCACCGCAGGCCACACCAGTGTGTGAGAGGCCTAAAGGAAACGCTACACCTACGAATTTTCCGGACGGCCAAGCAACGTCACAGAAAATCTAGTATGGAGTGACCTTGATTTGGCCGGCCGCCGTGCTTCCGACACGTATCCACACGGACTGAATCACGCGTCGGCTGGTGTGCAGTCCGGCCGATATCGGCCCGTGTAGCGTCTCCTTAAACGGTCTTGCATTGTTTCGACCATGGCGGCCATTACACAGTGAGTATTATCAGGCGACCCACTCATTTTACAATCCCAATCACAGGCATATTGACGTGTATTACAGGATTGAGATAATAGAGCAGAAAATCCGGATAATTTTAAAATCCACCCAAAGATAAGAAATAATCTATCAGCGACTAAAGCCACACCACACGATTCTGTTTGATGGATGGCGCCCATACACGGTGAAGTATTATCACGCGATCCATGCGCATTCTCTTTCTCAATTACTTGATTGACACTTGAGTATTTTAGCAATATTTTTATTATAATCATATTGTGATACTCGAAATTGTACGGTGATATATTTCTAGCTTCTCTATCTTTAATAGGTTATGACAGACAGCTAGAAAAATATCACGATGATAAAAGTGGGCGCACGTTATGGCGTTCTATATTATTTGTCGCACCAACTTGCTTTAGTAAGAGCCATGAAGTCTCTCACAGACTGGCGCGGCCTGGCCGCGGCGGTCAATAGTAAACTTGTCATTAGCTATCAAATTTACTATTAACCGCCACCGCAGGCCGGGCCAGTGTGACTCAGGCCTTACACGCCTAGCAAATTGACACAACCACTTACTATAGTTGGAATGGCGGCCAATACACGGTGATTAAATACTGATGATCCACCATAGCTGTCTCTTTCTACAAAATGCAATAGAAAGAGACAACTATGGTGGATCATCAGTATTTAATCATCGTGTATGGCCGTCTATGAGGAAACCGTATATATCTTTCATTCCAAGGCCTGAATCACACTGCCTGCGGTGGCGGTCAAAACTTGCCAAAACGGACCCGGGGCTACTTTAGGGCACAACCAGGAATAACGCTAGGAGGATGATGATTTTAAGGAGTTCTATACATCTAATGCCTAGTTTACACTATGCCGAAGTGAGCAGGGAAGTGTAGGCAGAATGGGCGTAAAATGCGGTATTACGCCCGTTCTGCCCACTTCCCTTCCAACTTCCCTGCTGACTTCGGCTTTGTAAACGTAGTATAACATTTTGTCACAACAACCGCCTTCAAACTGACTTTACAGCTGCGTCGGTAGATTGCTGTGACAAATTGCTAGTTGTATAATAGCCTTAACTACATCAAGTTGGTTTGACAAATTGCATATATTTGTGCTATATATCAAAAAATAAAATAATTTATTTCAGTAACTTAAATACATATACAAGTATCTGTGCTGGTGCCTCTTTTTAAGTATATAATATACTTGTGCTAAGAAGATCACCGCTCTTCCACATGTTGTGATTTAGGTGTAGGCATAAGTAACTTAAAATATAAATTAGAAAGTAAACATTTTATATTATACTATGTGGTAAGTGTGTGTGTGTGTGTTTGTGTGTGTGTGTGTTTGTGTGTGTGTATCACATTTAACATACATTACATTATACATTGTACTCATATTATTGGGCCGTGTATTATCACCCTGAGGAAACTCGGTACGGGGGGATGCCACATTAAAATTTGTCCGGGCTGATAATGCACGATCCAATCATTCACGTACATTGGACGCGAATTATTGGGCTGTACATTATCATGGCCGTGCATTATCATGGCCGTACATAACCGGCACCTACTCTACAAAGAGAATATAAACACTACGTTATACTCTACTCCGTGATTCCCGAATAAATTATAACCAACAATAAGGATACAATAGCGAAAACGCTGGACGTGGTGTTTGTGAAGTGAAGATCATTGATTTGTAAAGGCATTTACCAAAACCGAATCGTATTCTCAATCCTACAATCGAGTGGTTACAAAACAAACGCTGATGCCTCTCATAGGACAGCTTAACCTGTCCTACCCCACGACTCGCGCACTCATTAATGAGCATAAAACTAATAATAAGATTTGGTAAGTTATGATACTAATATGCTTTATTGATTTGGAGATTCGTTGCATTGACAGTGAGAGACTTACGTAGATTCCTCACAGTGGGTGACCTTACTAACCATCACAAACACAACACTGTCTTCTGGAAGGTAGAGGTTGTTCTCCAGTTGGGCTGCTCCAAATATGAGTGAGAAGACATACTGTGCTAGGGCACAGTATGTCTCAAGCTAGGGCTTGAGCTATAAGACAAACTCACTCTTTTGTGTACCTATTTAATGTAATACTACAGTTATAAACTTTTTTGTTGTAAAAACCTAATCTATATAATAATTTATTTTAGGTATGGATTTTCATGGGCCATGGATTTTCTCAACCAAGGAACATAATAATTATAATATGATGTGTAAAGACAAACCAAAAAAAATGGAATTGTGTTCAGTTGAGTATGCAGAATAAGAAAAGGAAGAAAAACCACTCAGCAATTGGAAAGCCAAAAATAATGAACGATTTACTAAGTTTCAATTATTGTGCTTATTAAAATTGATGTTTGTTTTGTATCTAATTTTATTTTTCACTGGGCACATTATCATATTTGGCAGATGATTATTGCCGAATTATCTATCATCATCATCATCAGTCCTTCCCCCAATGCTGAGGATGGTGACTTCATGTCCTATTGTTGTTGACCAGATTACCCCATGGGCTCCTAACACCCACTTTATGCGTGGCCTCATGCAGATGTAGTTGCAAGGGTTCAGTGATTTGTATGCTCGATTTAGCAGGTGCTCTGCCGGTGTGCTGCATCATAATAATCCTCTCCAGGTTATCTGAAGAACATTGTCTATACTAATATTACAAAGAGGAAAACTTGAGATTGTAACTTTGTATGTAATGGTTGCCAAAGTAATGGGTAATCTCTGGAACCACCAAACCGATTTTAAAATTTCCTTTACCTGAGAAGAGTGACTCTAAGATAAAAGTTGATGGAGAAAGTTTAGAAATTCACAGTGCTGTCTTTGAATTGTTGTATAATATGTACTTGTAATATATGAAATTAAAAACTGCCAATACATCAGATAATTTAAGATTAACATCCTATACTAACCTTTCCTTTCATCACATTGACAGTTGTTATGTGGCAATGACAATTTGTTGTACATTGAGAGCTCTATATGTAAAGAAGATTGCCATAGAACAGCATCATTACTTATTATCTTGGCAATATTATGTCAATTTAAGGTTGTGAAATATCTCCTATCATCATCATCATATCAACGGAAAGACACCCACTGCTGGACATAGGCCTCTCCCAAAGCGTGCCACAATGGCCGGTCCTGCGCCACCCACATCCAGCAGACTCCCGCATCCTTTACCAAGTCCACCTTGTCTATCTCCTATAAAATATCTATTTGCCCAGACATAAGTGGTGAACCTTTTCTTCAGACTGAACATTGCATTGCAAAGGATAGACCTACTGGGTGAAAGATATCATACACTTTGGTTAAATAATCTATATGTTTACTATATGTTTATTTTAAAGAAAATATTCACACAATTAAAATATATTAAATTTTACTAAAAGAAGATTGTAGCTTTACAATTTTGCATGTACCTACTTAATGGGTACCTACATAATATCCAGAACCACTTATTCATTTCACCTGCATGTTGAATGCAAAGGTTATAGGCTATATTTTATCCCGCGAGTTTGCCTGCATTCTTTGCAATACACGGGTAGCTAGTAGGTATACATCGTGTAAAATCAAATGATAGGGAAGTACAAGTAATACATTTTGATAATACAACCAAAATCAATGTTGAGAGTACATAGCTGTCCAGCAAATAACTAAATTACCTATACAAGTAATACTTGTCTCGGTGTTTCTTCATAATTCTTTTTACAATTAGGTACGTCCCAGTTATAAGTTAAAATTCTTGTTAGTTTTCAATGCTTAGATTGACTCAATTCCGTCTTTACGGATTTGTTATGTTGGCCGTCTCTCTTATCTGCAAGAACAGTATCACGCCTGTTTCTCATCTCGAATATTTAATTAAGTAGCATTAACATCAGAATCTCGATTCACTGTATTTTCACCTATACTTACTCAATTTTTCACCTATATTCAATTTTGACTGATATTTCCCATGGGCCTTTTAAATATAATTTCATGATGATCATAATCTTTTGAAACTTGTATAAAATTGCCGAGATATTTTTGGTTGACAAATTTTATAGTACACATCAAATATCAGTTATATCATTCATATCATAACCCGCCATGAATATTTTGACTTCGCAGTTCGCTGACAGCTCACCTGTCAGTGTCACCTGACAGTTGTAGCAGCGTTTGATTTCAATAAAAATAAATTAAAAATTAAATGAAGTCGTATATTACGGAAAATAAATTAATTGTCGCAGTCGGATAAAAACTATCCTAAGTTGCAGCTGGAATAATAATGTACCTATATAAAATGTTTCATATTTTTCCGTTCATGGGATGCTGAGAACATTCGAACCGCGCAAAGCTTAGTTTCAAACTGGCTGATTCTTTTTTTAATTTAGAGATTTATTATAAGTGGAGATAATGTGCATGTGTATGTTGTTGTTATGAATCAATGTTTATTCCATTATATTCTATATAAGTATATTTATCGTCACCTTCGTCTAGTACCTATAGTACAAGCTTTGCATCGTTAGGCTGGTCAATTCGTGTAAGATTGTCCTCCACAAATATCTATTATTTTATTTATGCCTGGCCTATGTCCAGCAGTGGACTTCTTTCGGTTGCTATGATGATGATGATGATTTTATTTATTGTATATTTTATTGTGGTTAAATATATTATTAAATAACGTGTGTTTGTAATGTGAAGGTTTATAGTTTGATTTATCGCTACTTGAAGAAGTATCCTTCATATACAAGATGCGCCTAACCATGAAAGTTAATTTCCTGATCATTTAATAGGCGGCGAACTGTTACATACAAATTGTTGCTTTTAAAACTGTTTTACACAATAAGCTCGTTGTTGATCAGTAAAACGCTTAATTGCAAATAAAACTGCATTAAGTAATGTCAAATTTCTGTCCACTCAAAGACTATATAATTTATTATTATACAAGGTATTCAGTGTTGCCATTTGCAAAAATATATGGCCCACACTGTATCATTAAAAACAGTCGACATTTTCCGCCCAAATGATCCACACACACACCCGTATAAACCTATAGGATAGGAGGTTCTAGGATCTGACTGAGTTAGAAAATGTTAAAGCATGTTTCATTTCATTTCCTCGTACCGGAAATAAAAAGTAGAATGTTTAACTTGGGCATAGCCACCCATTTCAACTCAACTCACTACGTTCGAGCGCCAAAATATCTCGTCAGAAGCGGGTTAAGGGTTAACCGAGGGTAAGCCACCCCTCGGTTAACCCTTTTCCAGGCAGACAATCAAATGTCAGTCTTATTCATTTACATTAAGATACATGTTTGACAGTATGTAGGTGGTCAATATAACTCCACAGCCTGGAAAAGGGTTACAATATACTATTCATCCATTAAACAGATGGGTTGAGGTCATGCCTATAAGTATTCGTGTCTCCTAAGGCAGGTATAGGTACGTGAGAAAATACAAACTAGAGCCCAAATTTGAGTGTGGTCTGAAATTTTGTGGTAGGTATTAGTTATAAACAATAAATTATTAAAACAGGTACCACCATTTTCTAGATTATAATTTATTTACAAGTCGATAATTGTCGTTCGATGTTGCTGAACCGAGGTGACTATAACCTCGTTACCATGATGGCACTCACCAGGGGTGCACGCTGTAGGCCTTCGTGATGAGGGGCGACGCGTAGGTGAGGGGGGTGTAGGAGGCGTATGACGTCACGGGAGCGATGGGTGCGGAGTAGGCGATGGGGCCGGCAGCGTACGTGGACACGAGCGGGGTGGCGAGGAGAGACACCGAGCGTTTCTTGATCAGGTGCGCGCCGGCGAGGGCATGGGCCTCGAAGTGCGCGGTGCGGGCGGCGATCACCTCGGGGGTGTCCAGGGGCAGGGCGGCAGCGATGGGTGCCGCGAAACCGGTGGTAGCGATGGCGGGCGTGGCAATAGCCGCGCTGTAGGTGATAGGGGTGGCGCCAGCGTAGGCTACGGGAGTGGCGGCGTAGGAAGTGCTCACGACAGCAGGAGAAGACTTGATGTCGACGCGAGACTGGTGCGAGACGGCGGCGGGAGCAATGTATGGAACGGGAGCTGCAGCGGCGTAGCTGATGGGAGCGGCGTAGCTGATAGGAGTGGCGGCGTATGATGTGCTGACGATGGCTGGCGAGGACTTGATGTCAACACGGGACTGGTGCGAGACGGCGGCGGGAGCAATAGCCGCAGTAGCTATGGGGGCGGTGTAGGCAACGGGAGCAGCAGCCGCGTAGCTGATGGGAGCGGCGGCGTAGTTGATCGGAGCAGCATAGCTGATGGGAGCGGCGTAGCTGATGGGAGCGGCGGCGTACGATGTGCTGACGACGGCTGGCGAGGACTTGATGTCGACGCGGGACTGGGAGGAGACGGCGGCGGGCGCGGCGGCGAGGACCGGCGCGGAGTACGCCAGCGGCGCCGTCGCCAGCAGGCCCGAGGGTTTCGCGGCGGCCAGCGCCATCACGGGAAACAACACCACCAGCGAGTTCATCGTGGTCTGTGTTAGTTCAGGTGCGAACGACAAACGACTCAGATTAACTGATGCTTTCTTTCGCTCTGCGTATGTATTTATACCTCGTCCGCGGATCAGTGAATCACTAGTAGAAAAGTCAAGTTGAACGAGTCTGCGCAGCGTGGTCGTATCAATTTAGATTACTTTTACAAGGTGTATTGAACTATTTTAAAGACTACTGAAATGCTAATATACAATTCATATTTAGTTTATAGCGTAATACCTACTTGTAACTTTAACCAATTTAAAACAAAAATTATTTGATATCGTTTATATTAAGTCCACTTATTTGTTCATATTATACCATACCTATAACGACTTTATAGTCTGTATTTAAGTGTTCATTCAATGAAGTATACTTTTCTGTCCTTTGTGGATCCATGTTTTGCATCACTGCACAAGTACCTACGTCAAAATAGACACATTATTTTTCCAGAAAAAAAAACATTCATAGTCTAAAATAAAATATTCGAAAGGGTTCGGAAAAACGGAAATCACGTTTTTTTTCTAATCTTACTGTGTCTTGTGGGTATATCATTAAAACCGTAAACGCATAAAAAATCATAGCAATTGAATTACGAGAATATTGTACGCAACCATAGGTAAAGCTTCCGGGACGAATAAAAAATCGTCTTTTGATCGAGCGGCTACTGATAATAACAATATTAGTTGTGCGAGTAGGTAGGTACCTACAATTTGAAGGTGATTGTGTGGCATTTCATTGTTAATGGCTCGTTGTTAGACGGGTATATAAACATCCTTGATTACGAATTAGACATCAGTCGATCCTAATCGGTCGGACGAGCCAAGTCAACACAGACCACAATGTACAAGCTGGTGGTGTTGTTCGCTTCGGTTGTTTTGGCGGCGGCCAAGCCTAGTGTAGTCCCGGTGGCGTATGGCGCGCCCCTACCAGCTGTGAGTTCGGTGTCCCAGTACAGCAGCAGCGTGGTGCATGGATCGCCCGTGGTCCCCGCCGTCTACTCGCAAGCTGTGTACCCTGCTGCGTACAGCGCTGCCGTCTTCCCCGCTGTAGTTCCCGCTTACGGTCTGTCGCAGGCCCCGCACTCGCCCGCCGTCGTCCTGGATGCTGTGAACGGAGTCCCCCTGGACACGCCTGAGGTCGTCGCCGCCCGCGCCGCTCACTTCCAAGCGAAGGCTCTGTCCGGCCATCACATCCACAAGCGGTCTGTAGCTGCTGTCGCTCCTGTGGCATACAGCTCGTACGCTTCCCCTGTCTCCACTCTGGCTTACTCCTCTCCCGTAGTTTCTCCCTACTCCTCCGTCGTTTCTCCTTACTCCTCCGTCGTTTCTCCTTACTCCTCTGTCGTTTCTCCTTACTCCTCCGTTGTCTCCCCCTACTCTTCGGTAGTGTCACCTGTCGCTTACTCCGCCGTAGCCCCTAGGGCTTACAGCGTCCACCCGTGGTAAATCTGGGATCTCTTTGATCGAATTATATACAACGATTGAAATGATATAGCCAATTATAACAAATAAATGGACCGTTTCACTTAATTAGAATTTTATTCCGAATTTAATCTGTTTTTGTATTTATCGTAACATGTTATGTGTTAAGTAAAGTGATGTATTATAACAAGAAACCTTGCAGCATATTACAGCATACTACGCACATTACCTAGCATACAATGCAATGCAATCCAATGTAATATTATGAGATAAATAAATATCAATATCAAAGTTTTGCTCGTGAATGCAAACCTAGAAACCTTTTTTCGAGAAGTAACTACATCGATCATTAGCCCCCTTAAGCCCGTATTGCAAATATGATCGAAATGGTTAGAGCTTAGTCTTATCCCGGTTGCATCCTAGAGGAGCCTGTGGTCCGCCTGCCACCTAATCCGAAGTACGGGTGTAGCCACTACTTTTTTGGGAAGGGACTGCAGTCTGACCTTCCAACCCAGAGGGAAAACTAGACCTATTTTTGGGGCTTAGTAGTTAGTAATTTCTAATTACGATGTTTTAAGACTTTTGAGATTATTTATAATCAAGAAAGTATAAATATAACAGAACCTTAACCATCAAAATGAGTAATACCTAGAATATATATAATTACAAAAGAAAATTGTAGGTAACAAAATAACCAAATTTTAACCACACCTCAATAAAAGTGATGTAGGTACAGTCAGGGGTAACTATATTTACGTACATAAATAATTAAGGACGTAAAAATCTGTACAGGACTCTATCATCAATGTCATAAAGGCCCCTAAAGGTACCTACAGATATTTATGTCCTTATATTAAAACCCCTGAGTCCCCCCCTGACTGTACCTACAATATGTTTAAGAAATGCTCAAAAGGCTCAAATATGTAATTAGGAAGCCAACCGGCCAAAAATATGTAATTAGGAAGCCAACCGGCCAAAAATACATGAACCGCTTGTGTCCCTGGAGGATTTCTTGTGGTAATGGTAACTTAAATAGTAGGTATATTTATGCATTCATGTAATCGCCTATCAGGATGTAGGTTTAAATCGACATACGTGAGTAGGTACCTTTACAGTCAACTTCAAACATAATGTACAGTCCGTGAGCTCTAAGGGGCTATGCACACCGCGTTTTTTATACGCTTTGTAATTACGACTTGCTTGTACGATTAAAAAAACCGCAAATCTATCTACAGTTTAGCCATTTGGCACACGCATACTAGAGGTCAAAACAATTTTTTTGACCAGCAGTTCCTAAAAAAAACCCTTAGGAGGGGAGTACCAAGACATTATATTTTTTGTATGGAATTTTTTTTTCAGAAGCCTATCGTGTGTGGTCTCTAATGAAACGGCATTTTGAGGCAATTCTAAAAATATACCACATCATTACATTTCATTGTTTTTTAATTAACACAAAAACAATTTTCGAAACATACCAAGTTTGGGCTCCTCCAGCCACAATATGGCTGATTTTTTTTTAATACAGTATACCACAAATGATACGTAATATCCTCATATCTAACCTTAAAAAAGCAATTTTGAAAATAATTTCATTAAACATTTATTTAAATTTTTTTCAATATTACAAAGTGACACAGTTCTACTTCAATACCTATTTGACGTGACTTATGGAACTGTAGTACAGATACATCATAAAATGATACGTAGTATCCATATATCCAACGGGAAATACCTCTTTAACCCTTTAACTGCGCCTTTTCATCAGCTGGTATAGTAGGCCAGTCCGTAGAGTATATCTTTGTTGCAAAAGGTGGTGTAGAAGATTTTGTTTTTTAATATTGTTTACATCGATACAACCGAGCAAATATCAAAAATGGTTACACGAGATATCTTGGGACAACTTTTGGCAGCCACAAATCTGGGACTTTTTTTGGTTTCTCACTCGTAGCTTCTATACGGTGCATCCTAGTGAAAATTTATACACTAGGGAATTAAAGAACATAAAATTATGCGTCTAATGAGTACCAATACATATTAATTCAGTTCAGCGACATAGTAAAAAACCATGGTCGAAAACGAGGCTTTCCTCAAGTTTGTAAGTTATTTCAAGATAGTCGTTTTTAAGCTTCTGCGTTTCAATTTTGAATTTTACTATCGGTTTTAGCTCCTCAATTGTAGGAATTTACAGAATCGACAGTAATTTCAGTTAGTATCAGCATAACTGGTAATCGAAGAGCTAGCAGTTTTCTCGTGCAACGCGTCAGCATTGCAGTTCAGTGAGGAATTACCGCCAGCATACTCGGTACACTGCCTAGAGGGCCTTTTTAGGGTTCCGTAGCCAAAATGGCAAAAACGGAACCCTTATAGTTTCGTCATGAATGCCCGTCAATCCGTCTGTTCGTATGTCACAGGCATTTTACTCGAAAACTATAATAGTATTTTTCACAATCGTGTTATAATAGAGAGCTTTTTAGTCGATTACCGTGTTTAGGCCACGAAGCTTGCTGAGTGGCCTAAGTAAGGTACGAGATTAAAAAGCTTGATTATAACACTATTGTGAACAATACTTTTTGTACGAGTTCATTAAAATTAATTTTCTACGAGTCAACTGAACTAATTAAACAAACTCGATACTGTTGAAACGAAGTGCAGCTCATCGCTCGTACGCTTGTTGATATCTTAAAAGACATCAACGAGCGTACGACATCAAAGCGATTCTATTGGTCCAATTCATTACAGTTCAGTAAAGCAGCCACGTGATTGGACGAATTTATTTTAGTTGTCTGGAGCGTATCGAAAAGTAGTTATTTCGATTGTTTCGACAGTAACATGGACTACAACTATGAAAAGAGTGACGTTGCAGTATTCTCTATGAAATCTTAATACACATATTTTAATCGTCGAGTACAAAAAGTGTATTTGAATAAAATTTAAAGGATAGGTGTATTTTATTAGCCGCTACATAATTCTAAAATAAAATGACAAAAAAACTATTCTTTTAGAGGTGCACTCCATACATATAACTGCAAGTCAAAAAAAAGAAAAACATCGTATGTCCACGTGTGGCACATCAATCGATAGGTCTTTTAAAATAAATATAAGGTTTCTCAGCAAGTTTTTCGACTAAGTGAAAATAGTCGGAGATAATCGCCCCGAAAGTCACTAAATTTCCAGGATTTGTAGCTGCCAAAAGTTGTCCCGAGGTATTTCGTGTAACTATTTTTGATATTTCCTCGGTTGTATCCATATTATATGACATAAAAAATAAAATCTTCTACACCAACTTTTGTAAAGTACCTCGTGCTTTGAACCTCTACTGACAGACGTATGCTATTTTCACTTAAACGAAAAACTTGCTGAGAAACCTTATATTTATTTCAAACGAGTAAGAGCAAGCTAGAGAGAAATATAGACACGAATCCTATTCTAAGTGTTCACAGACTGTATAAATTTTTCGCATTAATTTAATACGTGAGGTGCAATAGTGTAATGATTTTATACATCGGATGTACAATTTCATATGCCGGGGAAAGAATTAAGAATAAGTTTCAGTCTGGAAAATAGTTTTTCACTTCTCATGCTCGCAAAGTTCGCCTTTGTGCTGGATGTATGCTGCACAAAGTAAAATTGTTTTAAAGATTAAGATAATCGGGCCTAACAGCAACACACAATAAAACTTCGTAGAATAAACTTGTCATTTGATTTGATTTGCTTTAATAAATTTCACATTGGTGTTTTCCATTACTAAATTAATAAAACCAGATAAAATAGGAGTCAATTATTATTTTAAAACGTATCGAACTATTAAATGACTCGTTCGTGTAAAGTTAGTACGCGCTCGAGTCTTAAGTTAATTCTTGCGGGATATAACTATAAGAACCAGAGTGCGAATGCAAAAAGATCATACACAATACAAATAATTAAACCATCATTCAAAACGAGCTTAATGAAATAAACGAATAAGATTTCATTTGCACTTTAATATTCTACAATCACAGCTAAAAGCCTATTACAATAAAACAAAAGCCAGTGTCAGTTTACAGGTCCTTAATAATGTCCGGCGTGAGGGTAATAGCCTCCGTGGAGTGCTCCATAGTGCAGTGGTGAGGCAACCAGAGTCTTGTGAAGCAGCGGCACTGGGCCCACGATCGCCGGGGCAGAGTGGACGTCCAGGCGAGCTTGGTGGGACACCGCCACCGGTGCGATGGAAGCAACGTGGGCCAGAGGAGCCAACGGGGCCAAAGGAGCCAATGGGACGATGTGCGGCGAGCGTTTCCACAGGTGATGTCCCAAGGGCTCGGCCAGCACTCCGTGGCCTAATAAACCGTGACCAGCGTAACCATGGTGCACCAACGGGTATGGGGCCGCTACCAGCCCATGGTAAGAGTGCGCTGCCGGCACCACAGGAACCACCGCATGACCATGGCAGAGGGCCAAGCACGCCAACAGCAGCAGTACTCGAACGCACATTTTCTACGATTTTGCTTTGCAACAATGTGGCGTCAGTTACTTGACTGATGGCTGACACCTCGGTTTCCAGCTTCTTATACTATGGGCGCTGATTCACAGTGACAGGAATAGGTTTATTTCGAATAATTGATTCGTTACGGTGGTGAACACGGTGACTGCGGTAGAAAAACCATTAAAATGAGTAAACTATTTTATTTCTTGCAAGCCAATTGTAAACAAAAATAGCAGCGTGACATTTCTATAAATAATGTGTAGGTATAATTTTTTTATATATAGGTATAATAATAATAAAATTTCGAAGCACAGAAGACTCCGCTGTTAGCAACATAAAAAACGCAAATGATATATATAGTGATCATACGCGATCCTCGTCTTGTATCTCAAAGAACTAACTACCAGCAATGATTAAAAACAAGAATATTTGTCAAATTCAACCGCCAAAGCCGTTACATAACATAACATAACGTTATACGCATTGCATCACCATATTTACATCCGAGATTATGTTTTTATAATGCATCTCAATCCGGCCAGTGCCCGCGTGACGCAACCCGTCGGACGGCCTCGACCGAGAACTTAAACCTGAGCCGGCGCCGCTTCAACTATACCGTTACCTTACTATAAAACTAAGGCATCCGCGGCGCATCCTCCCATCTACACGTTAGAACAACACGACAGCGCGCGAAAATGTTCCGGTTTCTATTCACGTTGAGTCTGATCTATCAAGTTTGTTGTCAACTGGCACCGCTAATATATGCCGCGCCAAGTGCAGTGTCGCATCAGTCTCGTATTGACATCCAGCACTCGCCCGGTCTCATCTCAACGCCGTTGGTATACAGCCCTGCTACTACAGTTTTTGCCGCTCGACCTCAACGATTAGAAGTAGTGAACGAAGCGATTCTTACCCCCGTGTTGACCGCAGACACGGTGTATACACCCATAGCGTTGAGTTTCTACCATCATTTTCCTCTGGCGCGGGCGCTAGAGCATCCAATATCAATCGAAGCGGCGCAGGAGGCAGCTAGTCAGAGTGAACTGACTAATCAAGTTACGAAAGAAAAAGATGCTGCAATCGGGAAGCAAACGACAACGGAGCGGCTACCAGAAATTCAACAAAATACGCCAATGTTAAATGTAATATCGGAAAACGATGCTGTAAAAATAAAGGATACTAGTGCACCAAAAGAAGAATAAGATTTATTGACATTAAAGTGAAGGTGAAATATTTATTCAGGATAGGTACAGCGCAAATATTGCATTTGTTAAACCTAGATTTTAGATTAAATGAGTAGTTTTCTGTCCAGCAGCCTTACATACAACTCGTGGAGCTTAATAAATATTAGAGACTGTATGTATGTTTTTAAACGCGTGAAACATGAATTATAGATAATTAAAGCCAATGTATGTAACTTTCTAATAATTTATGCCTTTTTTAACGTTGATACTTTTTGGATAGTTTTTATTAAATTGAAACAAAAATTCGATTTGTCCAATAGGAATATTTTATACTTACTGTTTCATTTTCTTTTAAAAATTGGTCCCTACCTATAACCTATATGCATTCCACTTTGGACAACTGTATGGCGACACATATTATAACTTTTCTACTACGATAGAAAACACATACAACTTCTTCCAAAAAAAAACATGAATCAAGAAATTTATTAGGAAGGCCGCCTTTATCTTAAATGAAAAAGAAATAATCTAGAATAAAAAAAAATACATGGGTAATTTAACATCTTCCCAATGAATTTCTTGGTTCATGAATATTTACCTAGAATCCAGTTTTTTTTCTGTGTAGTATTTAAAGCAGGGGTCGGCAACCATTTAGCAACCAAGGGCCATATAGAACGTGAAAAAAAATACGCGGGCTGCACTTCTTAATTATTTGTGACTTTAACAGGCAATTCCAAAATTTTGTATTCAACTACCTTTACATACAGAACAGCCAGGGAGGCTCGCGGGCCGCAAGCAAAAGCCTCGCGGGCCTCCTGTTGCCGACCGCTGATTTAAAGGAACAAAGGAAGTAAGAAAAATTTATCAACTTCAAAATACTCGTAACACATAGCACTTAGCTTAGCGCTAAAGGCACTACCGCACTTACCACAAGCTACGAGCGCAGGGTTTATATTTGACTTGTTTTAATACAACATATCGCAAAATGCGTGTGATTTAAGGTCAACGTGAGCCGAGCTGTCACTAGCACAAATTTAATTTTGCAAATTCATATGAATTTGATAGGTTTCTAGACATAGCTACCTACAAAGTGCCCCGCTATATTGTAAGTAAAAGTTAAACTCAGGTTATATAACCGAAATAATTATTAACTAACAGAAAGCAAGGATCCGTGGATACCAGAATTCGGCTTCCCTAACACCCTACATGATCTAAAACACCACTTATTGGTCCTTCACGAAATAATATGACATAAAAAAACTATCAAATCGATTTAATTCAGCTGACTGAATAAGGTTGATGTTACATCATACGGCTCGTAATCTATTTAGAAGAAATGAATGATTCATCGCATGCCCGTGTACATGGGGATGAAGGCTTTGAGAAGTCGTTTTGAATCAGGGACAGTCAATGCGGTTCGCTGACTGTGACGATATTCGTGCGAATTTGGTTCACGGCCTAGGCCTTGAAAGTTTGTGACACTTTTCTACCCATGCCTACTACTTAAGTGGCATTTTACTTTTTACACGACTGCCCAACGAAAAGTAGTGTAAATTATTTTTTGTACTCGACGATTAAAATATGTGTATTAAGATTTCATAGAGAATACTGCAACGTCACTCTTTTCATCGTTGAATAGTCTGTTACTTCCGAAACAACCGAAATAACTGTTTCGATACGCTCTAGACAACCGAAAAAAAATTGAAAATAGAACTAAAATAAATTCGACCAATCACGTGGCTGCTTTACCGAACTGTAATAATGAATTGGACCAATAGAATCGCTTTGATTATTGAGTTTACTCGTTGATGTCTTTTAAGATGGTACTTAGCTATTTTTTTAGTTTCAGCCGCCTCTGCTGCCGCACCAGCCCTGGTCGAGGTTCGGGGAAGATTAGACGGTGCCAGAGTGTCAACTCAAGTAGCATCCCAGACCAGCACACGTCCCATCTTCCATGGGACCAAGGTCATCCCGTCCGGCCTCTTGCCATCGTCCCGCGAAACGCCGTTGGGTTCGAGAATTGCCGGCGCGTTGACGGTGGCAAGAGTCCGGCGGATGATATCATTCAAGGCAGCGTGCCTTGAGAGGCGGCCTGCACTTAGCCGGCAAGAAAGGCCGTGGTGGCCTAGCTCGTCCACGGAAGTGCCGCAGGGGCACTTGTGGGGGGCACAGACTCTCACACCTAGTCTAAGACTTACCGCTAGTCTTAGTGTGTCGGGATCTAAAAATGTACCGATTGTGGGAGACGGAAAGGCGTGTAGCCACTGACCTGCTTCCTGTTCTGCAGCAGCCAAAAGCAGGGCGCGCGTCTTGCCGGAACTATAATTTAAGGCATCAGAGTATACCAATTTTGATAGTGCGTCGTCCCAGCTCCGTTGGATGTGTAGATTGGTGGGTAAATTTTGACCCGGACAAGCCAATTGCCAAGCGTTCCTAGCCTCCGTCAGGCACACCGTCTCATAGTTTGAAGGGCTAGCCCTTAGGATTTTACCTACGAGAGCGGAAGTGCCGTGTACGGATGATAGGAACGCTGGTAAAGCAACACTTGACATTTTGCGAATCCCTAACCCACCAAATCTGATGGGCAGGGACGCCTGGGCCCAATTTTGCTCGTTTAGCTGTATATTAAGAATCGATTCTAATGAAGATTTAATAATTTGGTCAATCTGTAAAAGAGAGTTTTGGTGTTTCCAAAAAGGACAGCAGCGAAGCAAGTAAGTAAATTTGGGGACGAAAAGACAGAGTTTTAGAATAGTCAAGGCGTAATGAGAATTTATTTCGAGGAGGCGTTCGGCGCAGTTATTGAATTTAGTTATGGCGTTGGATATGGTGTTGGGAATGGCTTCTTCGAATACAGGTGACCCTAGGAGGCTCAGGGTGTCTTTATTGACTATCTTGATGTTTGGAGTTAGGGCATGAAATTTTTGGATAATGTTTGCTTGATCAGAATTCAGAAAAAGTTCGCACTTGTTGAAATTCAATTCCAAGCCGATAAGACTGAATTTATTTTTTATTTCAGAAAGGTCTGAGAGCACTGTGTTTGCATCGCCTCCTAGTGTCCCGTCATCTAGATACCAAACGTTAAATTTTGAATTTAATTTTTGAATAATAGGGTTAATGGCTAAGCTGAAAATGGCAGGTCCGAGGGGATCACCCTGCTGGCAACCAACTTCTGAAGAAATTTGGTGGTGTTTGTACATCAATTTAGAGGGCTCTGCATAGCAGTGCAATAAATAATTATAGATTTCCGGAATGTGACTGTTTACTTCAGAGAGCAGGGTGTCCCTATTTACAGAATTAAAGGCGTTTTTAACATCAATTTTGAGTAATACCTCACACTGGTCGTTTATAAGGCTGGTACGAAGAGCGTGAACAGCAGCTTCGCATCCCCCTTTGGTGCCGAACCCAAGTTGAATTGGTTCGAATTGCTTTTGGAGTTTTGATACAACGTGACGGACGCAAATTTTTGAGGCCAGGCGCCGAAACGTTGAACCAACAGCAATGGGCCGGATACCGCCGTCTTTTTTTGTGAGAGCGATTAGATTCGCACCGTAAATTATGGGAACAAATAGTGGGTTAACATTACCGGAAAGCATACAATTAATAAGTTTTGTGAGAGCGAGTATAAGACGTTTGCCAGCATCACCGACGCAGTGTGAGGTCAGATCTTTGAGGTGTTGAGGTGATATCCCGTCAAGGCCCGCTGCCGAACCTGTTTTAAAAGAATTTATGGCATTTATTAAATCGTTCTCTGTTATAAGCAGGCAGGCATCGGGCCCTGATGGTGGATCTAAAAAGTAAGGAGTTGTTGGAGCTGGAGGATGTTTAGTCTGTAAGGCCGAGAGGGTTTCGGGCGAGTCCGCAGACAGCACATCGGAGGAAAAAAGGGTTCGCGCAGCACCTTTTAAGTCCCCGTCGCTAACCTTACCTTCTACAATTTTTTTAAGGTTGTAAGTTTTGTGGGTTGGCGAATGATTGAAGTGAAAATTAGAAGGTACCGGGTGGACAAGAGGATTGTTGCAGTTATTTTTTAGTTGTTGAGTTAATGATATATGTGTATTGTCAGATTTAGCGTGAAGGGTAGAAAAAGAAAAAGTTAAGAAACTTTTCCAAGTATCAGAGCTATTGTACTCTACGCATGCATTAATGACTTCGGAAAGTCGTGTCGCTATAGCGATTCTCGCGCCACGCGGTATTCTTTTTATAATGGGAAACGAATTCTTTAAGTAACTGAGTTGTATATGAAAGTTACTTACATTGTGATTTGGCAGTGAGGGGGAGGTGGCGGGTTGGTGGACGGAGGAGGATGGACACGAAACAGTAGATGAGGGATTTGCAGGTTTATGGCATTTTGATATGTGTATGTTTAATCCACGGGCTGTCCCGAAAGATTTGTGGCATAGGGCGCAGGGATGAACTTGGGGAGACCTGCTGCCTGAGGAAGGAGTGAAAGTCTGCATCCACCCAAACTTAAAACTATAAACGCTTATGAAAGTAAAACGTACGCTAGACTAAAACACACTACTTATTTAGAAAATTGTAAACTAAGTAACTTAACTAGAAAATAAATTACCTAAGAATATAATAAGAACTAAACAATTAAAGGATATACAACGCTGATTCACAACTATTAGGAAAAAGTCACTCAGCGATCCAATGATTCTTATAATCAACTAAAGTAGTAGACAATTTATGTATGATGATAATTGTTTCTGATTTGCACTGCACTTTTAATATAACTTAACACGAACTGTTGATAAAAAATACCCAAATAAAAATATTCATCGACATCGATTTGACACCCAAGTGTCAAAACAGCTGTTTTCTCTGGGGCGTAGGGTCTCGGGCTGCGGACTCCGTCGCAGAGAGGTTAAGTTGGCGGCCTGATGTCTATTCTAACAAGAAAAAATAGGCCGGGGGTCGGATGGTTAAAATATCCATAACTAATAATTTATTAAAGTAACGGAAATATTTTTTCCGTGTAAACTGTCATAGAGTTTTTTTTTGTTACTTTTAATCACATGTTATTATTTCAGAATTTATCCTTTGGTAAACTTCGGAGATAATTGGGGGAATGGTATTTTTTTCTACATTTTCTTTAATAAATCAAAATTTAGCCACTGTAGAAAACAACTAAAAACGGTTTTAGAAAGTGCAACTCGAGCCCTTTCCTATATACCCCATTTGATATATTTACTAGACTTTGATTTTTTAAAACGCCCTCATATTCGTCATTTAAACAGAAAATATAAATGTATATTTAATTTTTTCATACACGTGTCTTAACCCTTTAAACAGTTCTTCCAAATTTCAAATTGATAGCTTAAGGGGCTCCACGCGCTTATTGACTAGTTTTGATGAGTTTTGAGTTGATATTCCTCCGTCATTACTATAGATATATTTATGCCACAAACGTTAACCAATACTTTATCTATTTTTGCAAGAGAGGTTTTTGGAAAAAAAATATATTTATTTTTCTATGATTTATTCAAACATGGTCCAAAAAAGCTCTGTTTTCGATATTAGTATGTTGTTTATGCACTTTTATATACATGTAACTGTTTCTTTTTGACGTTTCTAACAACCCATAAGAGAGTTTTTTTTATTTTTAACTCATTTTTACAAAAGTTACGTCCAAAAAACTGGTTTTTTTGGCCTAAAACTGCTAAAGTTTAGTGCCATATATCTCAAAAACAATGAGTTTTGAAGTAAATATGGGATACTATTTCAGTTAACCTCGTTGTTGTTAATACGGTAAGCCAAAAAAAACACGAAAAAACGGATGGTAACAGATCGAAGGTCATTGGGAGATGTGAGCCCCTTAAGTAGTTCCTGAGATATTTAACGTTGTGACAGACGGACGGACGGACAGAGTCGCACCATAAGGGTTCCTTTTTTACCTTTTTGGTACGAAACCCTAAAAATTACTACCTATATACACACCACGCACTATACGAGTATACCTATGTAACACATGTGTTATTTACCTGCCATTGTACATTACTTACTACGGCTCCACCCACGTTAATTCCTCTTAAGCCGTGCATTTTTGACATAAAAAGTCACTTTCCGCTTGGTTTACAACCTGTGTAAACTTTCAGGGCGATGAACTTCCTGGTATAATAGTAAATGACAAAGCGAGACATATGTGCAAACAAAGAGAGTTACACATTAAAGGGTATATCTAGTCAGATCCCCTATATGTAGGTTCTCCTTTTTTGTAGGCGCTATTACCTTTAAGTTTGGTTTCAATCTTTGAAAGAATATGCTCTGCAGGAAGCCAAGAAGTTAATTTTTTCAGTGTTTAGTCCCTAACAGATACGTTCCGATTTTTTCCTGAGAATACTAGGTATGTAATGTACTCTCTCCGTAACTACGTTATGTACTCTCTCCGTAACAACGTATTATCTTTTAAGTTATTATTTCCTGTCGAAAAATAACAATTTATACCTAACTTGTTCCTTTATTTTATATAGGAATATAAATTTTAAACGTCGCTTTATTGAACATCAAATAACTTATTGTAGGCAATCATAAGTCGTAATATATGGACAAAAATATTATGTCAACTAAATAAGTGATTATATCTTTTCACTCCGCTAACGTACTCGACATGGCGGAAAATTAGGTAATTGAATTGACGTCGTTTGCCTGTTCTCGTTTTAAAAATAGATCAAAGCACTTGGAACCTAAGTTGCCGGCGACAAGGAGCGAATTTACCCTTAAACGGTGGATCCATTTTACTTATGGGTCAAGTGTTACTTTTTCTAGTTATACAAAGAATATAACATGATAGAGAAACAGAAACATGTTTGCAATACTTATTAATAGCATACTTATCACATAAAGTTAACAGATATTTAAAAAAAGGCTTACATTACGTTGGTATAAATATATTATGCATCTAAGCTATGAATGTCTCGAATCTAACGACACCACTTAAATGTACTTACCTATGGCAAAATTTGACGTTACGAATAATACATAAATTCGTGCCTTGCCTGTGTTTATGAAGAATTTATGAAGGCAAAGCACATGAAATTACATTTTCAGTGCCACTTCTAAATTAGAGGTGGCATTGAAAATGTAATTTACAATGGTTAGAGGCTCTAACCATTGTATGGTTTACAGAAGGAGAAAATGTGATTACAAATAATGACACCAGTATTTAACAGAAATTTGTTTTATTTGTCAAAATACGTTTTGTGGGTTCACTTTGAACTGTTATTGATGATAATAATCCTGTATTGAATTCTTTAAGCAGTTACTTCCGCGGCTAGATGTAATTCGGTGAAATCTTTTGCTGTTTGTGAGATCTAATACACATGAGAGTAGGCGTAGGGGCTGTGGTAAGCCAGGGGAGCAGAGTAGTGGCTGACGTAAGGCGTACGGAGATCAATTCTGGACTGATGAGAGATCGATGTTGCGACTGGAATAGGGCTGGCAAATACCGCTGACCGTTTCTTGATCAGATGAGGAATAGCCAGAGGAGCGTGGGAGAGGATGGGAGACTGGTAATAAGGAGCTGCGGAAATCAGGGGAGTGGGAGCGATCCATGGAGCAGAATAAGTCAGAGGAGAGTAGGTGCCATAGGTAGTAGTTGCGAGGATGGGAGCAGACCTCTTCTTAATCAGATGCGCAGCAGTAGCGTAGCCGAAGGGTGCGGCAGCAATGGGGCTCGACAGCAGGGGGGCGCCGGTTAACAACGGAGCGCCGTGCACGATCGGGGACGAATAAGACAGGAGTGGCGAGCCCGCAGCGTAGGTGGTCGGGAAGTAGAAAGGCGCTCCACGTTTCTTGATGAAGTGCGAGTACACAGACGGGGTGCTGTAGTAGTAGGTAGGCGATGGGTGGACGACGCTGCTGGCCGACTTGGATATGGTGGTGACCGCTGGCGAGATCACCGTTGACGAGTACGTCAAGGGTTGGGCGTAAAACGCACCGGAGGGATCGGCGGTCGCCGCGGCGAGGAAAGCGCACAACACCACCAGCTTGAACATTGTGGTCTGTGTTGTTCGGACGTGGAACGACTGATGCCACTACAAGGATTCGTGGCGTTTATATAGAAAGATAATCACAAAAGCAGAGCTAAGGGCGATCTCGTTTTGTTAAACCGGTGCAAGGCGGTCCGGGAAGCTGGTATTTATAGCAAGGTCGTCCAGTAGCCCGCTCTGTCGGTCATCACCACCGCGCGTTATGTTCACTTCCGTTGTTTATACTGACATTAAGGGTTGCTGTCATATTGAATCGAAAAAAAACAGTTAAGCCATAACTTTATTTACAATGTTGCTAACTGGTACCGCGGAGTACATTTTGTTCCTTTTGCTGGGGTGAATAAAATACCAGACAAAATTAAAAACGAAACCAAAGATGAATTATTCAAAAGAAAACTTGAAGATCTGCTCATTAAAAGGTGCTATTACTTTATTGATGAATGTTTAAATGATAAAACCTTATGAAATTAAATATATATCTCCACTTATAATAAATCTCTAAATTAAAAAAAGAATCAGCCAGTTTGAAACTAAGCTTTGCGCGGTTCGAATGTTCTCAGCATCCCATGAACGGAAAAATATGAAACATTTTATATAGGTACATTATTATTCTAGCTGCAACTTAGGATAGTTTTTATCCGACTGCGACAGTTAATTAATTTTCCGAAATATACGACTTCATTTAATTTTTCATTAATGTTTATTGAAATCAAACGCTGCTCCAACTGTCAGCTATAAGAACCGTCAAATTTTCGTCAAAATGGCGGAATTGCTTTGCCTTTCACTTATTAATAATTTAAATCCCGTCTACGATAGACCTTTACGAGACAAATGCTAAAATATAAACCACAAAAAAAAAATATTCGATTCTGATATGAGAACTTATATGCGCAAATGTCGTTTTATGTCGTAATTTCAATAAATGAAATCAACAAATTTGAACAATATAATTAACACGAATTTGTTTTTTTTGAATGACAATGGCACGCGCTCGGCGCATTCAGCCAAAGTACCTGCGGCGCTACCACGAAAACCGATACTCAATGTTCATATATTTGCATCCCTGTCACTCGAGTATGGTTAGTGCGATAGAGATAGAGATACCCGAATATTTTCGAATTCCGAAGTTCGTGGTTATAGCTCAGGAATCTAAAATATGGTAAATAATCATAATGTATTTTCTCGAAAAAGAATTTAAAATAAATATAGTCAAATGGAGAAAAAAACAAAGCAAGAGGTTATATAGGTAATGATTAAGTTATAAGAGTCCAAAGTTTTAAGAGGGGGTATGTTCTGTCCCTTTTCCGCAAAACGCACCTTCATATGAAACGATTGTTTTTTACTATGACGCTCGAGTATATTGACGTCACAGTCCCTCATCGTTTTCTCACTCTAACAAGCGACATTAAAACGGATGTAGCTTCATAATTTTTTGAGATATTTGAATGGGAGTTTCATTATCTTCTATCTATTTATACATAATAAATGCCTATGTCCTGACTGACTTATTCACTCAATCACTCACTCACTCACTCATCAACGCACAGCCGAAACTACTAATCTTAGAGAGTTGATTTTTGCACAGTATGTTGCTTTTATAACGTGGGCTAGGGATAAAAAGGGATTTTTTGAAAATTCTACCCCTAAGGGGGTAAAATGGGGGTGCAAAGTTTGTATAGGAGAACCTTTTTTTTTTGAGCTATAGACTTAAACTTTGTAGAAAAATTAGTTATTAGAATACAAATGAAACACTTTCAGCGTTTTGGAAAATTCCACCCCTACGGGGGTAAAGTAGGGGTGCAAGGTTTGTATGGGGGAAACATTCTTTTTTTTTATTTAGAGACTTAAAACTTTGTAGAAAGATCAGTCATTAGAATACAAATAAAGAACTTTCAGGGTTTTAGAAAATTCTACCCCTAAAGGGGTAAAACAGAGTGCAAAGTTTGTATGGGGGAAACAATATTTTTTTTAAATAGAGACTTAAAACTTTGTAGAAAGATTAGTCATCAGAATACAAATTAAGTACTTTCAGCGTTTTAGAAAATTCTACCCCTAAAAATAGGGGGCTAAAATAGGGGTGCAAAGTTTGTATGTGGGAAACTATTTTTTTTAGCTAGAGTCCTAAAACTTTGTAGAAAGATTATTTTAATACAAAGAAAGTACTTTCAGCGTTTTGGAAAATTTCACCCCTAAGGGGGTAAAATAGGGTGCAAAGTTTGTATGGGAAAAACATATTTTTTTTTAATAGAGACTTAAAATTTTGACGAAAAATTACTTATTAGAACATGAAAAATACTACATTCGGCGTTTTACAAAAATCATTCCCTAAGGGGGTTAAAAAAGGGTGCAAGGTTTGTATGGGGAACACTTTTTCTGAGCTAGACACTTAAAACTTTGTAGAAAGATTACTTATAAAAATACAAAAAAAATACTTTCAGCGTTTTGAAAAAATCTATCCCTAAGGGGGATAAAAAGGGGTGCAAAGTTTTTATCAGGGAAAGTTTATGTTTTTGAGTTAGAGACTTGAAACTTTGTAGAAAGATTACTTATTAAAATACAAAAAAAGAACACAAATCGTTTTAGAAAATTCCACCCCTAATAGGGTTAAAAAGGAGAGCAAGCTTTGCATGGGCAACACTTTTTTTTGAGTTAGACTTAAAACTTTGCAAAAAGATTACTTATTAGAATACTAAAAAAGAACTTTCAGCGTTTTAGAAAACTCCATCCCTAAGGGGATCCTTAAGATCCTTAAGAAGGGTAGCCAGTGTTGTGTGGGAAAAACTTTTTTTTTTACTAGACTTAAAACTATTCAAAATGTTACTTATTAAAATTAATAATAAAGTACTTTCAGAGTTTTAGAAAATTCCACCCCTAAGGGGGTTAAGAAAGCTTTGTATGGGCAACACTTTTTTTGAGCTAGAGACTTAAAAGTTTACGAAAAAAGTTCTTTCAGCGATTAGAAAAATTCAACCTCTAAGGGGGTTTTAAAGGGGGTTCAAATTTTAAATGGCGAGCAATAAAATTTTAAAGTGTGAGTAAGAGATTTTTAACTTCGGTCTTATTCTGTACGTTAAAAGACTACAAAACTGATTTCAGAGTTTTTCCAAATTCATCCCCTAAGAGTGTTAAAATTGGTTCAAAGTTTGAGTATTTCAAGGCATTTTTAAAGTATGAGATTTTTAACTTTGGTTTTAGACTGTTTGTTCACAAACTAGAAAATGAACATCAACTTTTTTTTTAATTGTCCCCTAAAAGAGGGTTCAAATTTTGTTTTGAGAGAAATCATTTTCTAAGACGATAAAAAGTTCTACGCGGACGAAGTCGCGGGCAACAGCTAGTATATATATAAATGTAAATATTAATACATAAATCTAAATCATATTTTCTCATATACCCAATTTTTACTTTGTTACCGAGTTAAAATGGAAAATGGTTTTAATAATTTTTGAATTTCTACTAATTTCACTACTAACTAAGACGTGTCATGTTGCATGCTATATAAAAATTCGTTTAAATGTAAATGTTGAAACATTATAGGTAATTGCTTTAGTATTTAGTTTTAGTTAAGTACATTGCTATATACCCTAACAGGGTTCATGTGGGTAAGTAATACGAGATATAAGAACACATCATATAACATTCATAATACATACGCTCACTTTGTATAAGCTTGTTGAGTATAACATTCACTGGATATAATGAACGAAATATATAATTTCAAAATATCTACTTTTGTAAAGTATAACTTTATTAAGATATAATACCAATTGATATAACGATTAAAGTGTATACTGTTCATAACTCCTAAGATTGAAAACATATATATATTATACAATTAATCTAACATCAAAAAGCATAATGCTCGTATAGTATAAACGCATACAATTACTCTTGAAATCGCTTGAAAAGCTGAATATACTGAATGTAAATTTCTTAGAGCTATTTTGTGTTTGAAGAAAAGTAAACATTGATGAATGTTATGTTGGTTAAAATTAAATATTTTTGTATGTGTTATGTGGTCTTCCTAATTTAAAATCAACCTTACCTAACTTATTAAGGAAGGGCTGTAGAATATCTGGCATGGCCAAAATGCACCATTTTTTTTGAGAGCAGAGGAGGGTGTCTATAGTGTATTTTTGAAATCCAAAATCTGCGGAAATCCGTGGTTTTTGAGAAAAATAATATATTTTTTTCATATGAAATTAACATTTTCATGCCCAAAATGCACCATTTTTTTTGAGAGCAGAGGAGGGTGTCTATAGTGTATTTTTGAAATCCAAAATCTGCGGAAATCCATGGTTTTTGAGAAAAAATTTTTTTTTTTTTCATATGAAATTGACATTTTCATCAATATTATGGCCTGTTTTCGTATAAAGTCGGTTCTGGCGCTTGGCCGGCCGCTACCGCGGCACGCTCGCTTCGCTCGCTCGGCTCGCGCGCTGTAGGGTCGCGGTACACCTAACACTCCTCCTCGCTTCGCTCGTCGTCGTACCTACACCGACCTGCCTTAGAGTAGAATATGCAAATGATTAACAAAAGGATTGGATAAGTACGCTATTAGGAACATATCAATGACAACACGTGCAAAGAAACAGAAAAATATGCGTCATGGCGGTCATAAAATCGGGACTTTGTATGAAATTTTTAATATTTTTTTTCTCGCAAACCAAGCGTTTCCGCAACTTGAAATTTGGCGAGGAGTCGTCTTATAGTGAGTACAATCTATAAAAAAATATGTACCCTGTACTCCATGCCAGATATTCTACAGTTGAGCCCTTATTAATCCTGAACATTTAGTTAAAGTAAATTGTCTCCTTGTAACCTAACCTAATAGAACTTATTTTTTTTTTAAAACGCATGACAATTAATTTAAACTAACCTAAACCTAACCTAACCGCCAGCGTTTCGACGTCACCCCGCTTCGCGGGGTGCCTATTTCCGCTCTAAGGGACACAAGATAACCATAACCTAAACCTACCAAAAATACAATTGTTGATTTGTTTTTTACTACGCCCCCCGAGCCCCCCTTTTTCTAGCTGCCTTAACCTTATTCCGCGGGCTCTGATTTATATCTCATGTCTCTTATATCTTATAATGCTTATACTAAAAGATATTATGTATTATGATCGTTATACGTTTTGCATGTTATACCAACTGAAATTAGTAAATTTGAGTGTTATGTAAAAAAAAACGTTATATAAAATGAATATTATGGCAACTGACCGTTATTCCTTATAATTTTATTGATTTTGTTATTATAGCTAACGTTCATTATATCTTGTCAACGTTATTAATATGAAATGATATATTATGTTGTTATATTTCGTGAGACGCACCCGGTTCATGTGAACACTAGCTGTAAAATGCCGTTTGTACACACATTATTATTAACGCAATAAATTATGAAATTATGAATTATTGAACTCAGAATCCGTACCTAGTTAAAAATAACCTGTAATGTTAAAAGTTCATGGTACTAATACGGGACGCACTCTTTTAGAATTTGTACTCTGTTATGGGCACTTGATGACGATATATTAAATATTTATAAATACTGAAATACATATAAACCATCCAAGAATAAACAAAAAATTATGCTCTTGATTGATCATCCCACAAATATTTTCCTTTACCTACAGGGCTCAGCCGGACGTTAATTTTTTTTGTGCTTCATTTAAGGTATGCACTAATTAAAACAATAATTTGTTTATTAGCATTTTATAAAGATGTTGATTCTTTAGACGATAATTTATAAGGTCCCTCTTTGCCCGTGGTACAGTCAGCAGCAGAAGTTGCTTAGCGGTCCTTGTACTCAAAATGATTGTACACACGAACTCTAATGTCAAGGGAATAAGGTTCTGTGTAGGTCATTTTGAGCGTGTCATTATGCTTAGCTAATGCTGACTGTACGGTCGGATAGTCCGGTTGACCAGACCACGGGTTAACTATTTTTCCTTTGTACTGTTGACCGGAGGGGTAAACACGTAACGTTCCGAACGTGCGTCGGTACAATTTAACTATTAATTTTCCACATCGACCTACTGGTCACGGTATTTTATTAACAGTGGCACAGTTGACTGGATCAGGGTATTTTTTAGTGTTCTGTACCCAAAGGGTAAAACGGGACCCTATTAGGTACTAAGACTCCGCTGTCCGTCCGTCTGTCTATTTGTCTGTCTGTCTGTCTGTCACCAGGCTGTATCTCATGAACCGTGATAGTTAGACAGTTGAAATTTTCACAGATGATGTATTTCTGTTGCCGCTATAACAACAAATACTAAAAAACAGAATAAAATAAATATTTAAGGGTGCTCCCATATAACAAACGTGATTTTTTTTCAGTTTTTATAGATAATGGTACGTAACCCTTCGTGCCCGAGTCGGACTCGCACTTGGCCGGTTTTTTTTTTACCTTATTTAGTACAGTAGTAAAAATGAGAACAGGAGGTACAGTTAAAGTGAAAACCCGGCCAAGTGCGAGTCAGACTCGCGCACGAAGGGTTCCGTACCATTATCAATAAAAATATTTATTTTATTCTGTTTTGAAAATTTCAACTGGAACTATCACGGTATCAGTGAGGTACAGCCTGGTGACAGACAGACGGACAGCGGAGTCTTAGTAATAGGGTCATGTTTTACTCTTTGAGTACGGAACCCTAAAAATGGTAAAGTTGACCGGACCAGGGTTGTTTTTTTTTACAATAGTTCAGTGGTAAAATTCCTCGCGACCCGTGTACAGGGAATTCCTATTTATTTACCCATGCACACACTACATTTTGGCAGAAATTAGATTTAAAATACATGTCGATACATTCGCATCGCATTGCATTGCATTTTTAAATGAGAAATATATAGGATCATATAATAAAAATTAGTGTAATTTGTAATGTTCTATTAAGAAATAAATAAATCCAACTCTATAATTTTAATATTTATATCAAAGACTTGTTACATACGACAGCCCGAACGCTACGTACCATCGCTAACACAGTTAACTGACCATCCGTGCACTTTATGTGCTTTGTAATAAAGTTCAATATAAATACCGGATGGTCAGTTAACTGTGTTGGCGTTTGTACAGTCAAGTCATGTACGAAAATATAAGCACGGACAAAGTGATCAAAAATATGGGTCTATTGTTAAAAGCATATGAATCAGGTAATTTTTAACCAATTTGATTCCTAGGCCATCATAGAACCTTGCCGTTGTAAATGGCGTCGCGTCGCTATCTAGCAGTTAAAATGACAGGGTTCTACGGTGGCCTAGGATTCAAATTGGTTGACTGTAGGTACATATATTTATGAAGTCGACTGTACAATGGTAACATAGTTGTATCACCTCCACTTTATTAGTACAATTAAATGAAATTAATTATGACTGTACCAGGGAATAATAAGTTAATAACGTTTCGCTAGTCCAGTAATAGGCCAATCAAATTAGAATTTTTCGAAGAATTAATTCCCAGAAAGCTGGAAATTGTTTTTCTCCAATATGCTCGTAAATTGCCGCCTTACTGTAGCAAAAATAGTCCGTGAAGTTCCTCGTTACTGCCGAGCGCAAATTTAAAAAGTTAAAAGTCATTATTGTACAGCTTCAGCGGCCAGGAAAATGTATGAAATTCCTAAAGGAATGGTTAAAATGTAAAAAACTATACACTAAACTGTATAGTTTTTTACCTTTTAACCATATGTATTGACTAAGGGTCAGGAAAAAATCACTAAAGATCACGTTGGGGGTGTGGGGGGGGGGGGGGGGGTATAAGGATACCTCACTTGGGGTTTTCTACAGAGAACGAAACTAAGAAAAAAATATCTATCACACGAGTAGATACTTTTTCTCGGCTTCGTTATACTTAATCTTTACTTAGCACTTCCTAAACACAAAAAAAAAATGCAGACTTGGCATGGCAGAAAATGTATGTCGAAAGAATATCTTAAACTTCAAATTCGGTTCAGTGGTATAGTCGAAATCAAAGGTTAGAAACTGGGAAAATTTTGTCGTTTAGGTGCAAACTTCCATTTTGCGACTTTTCAAGACAAGTATATCTTTGAAAAAAATATACTCGCTGAAAAACCCATAGAATAAAAAAATAAATTTCACATTATATACATTGACCTTCTTTAATATTGAATAGAATACATTTTCCGTCCGTCATACTGTTTTGTGCACATGCAAAAAACTGAAAAAAGAGCAAAGAATTCGCGGTTATTGGGTTCCGAAAAATTATGCACACCTCCTGGGATGGTGCAAACTCGGATTTGGCCTATAAACTGAACGAGAGAATAGTTATTTGTTCAACAAGAGAGCAAAGTAGATTTTTTATTTTAGATCAAAGGCACGAGATGCAAATATCTTTGCTCTCGTGTGATACATACAACTTTTCACCTTAGCAGTGAGAACATCGTCACGTTAAAAAATATACCGCTAGGCTTTTAAGCACCTATAATATTCTGAATTTGTAATAGAGCACATCATAGTGTTACCTACGTTATGTAAGTACGTAGATGTCGATTGAAGCCCACACTATGAAATATCAGTGCTCGATATCAAAATTAAAAAGCTACTTTGACTCACGGAGTGAGCAAAATCGCATTTTGCTCACTGTTTTCACGCAGCAAAATATGCTTGTTCGAGCTGCTGAGGTGAAAAAAGTATTTCTTCCATAGGCCGCGCAATAACGCCGTCGTTTTTCTTAGAAAACGGCCCGGGCCAGTCACGGCCCGTTCTAGCGTGAGTCATCCTTAATTCCCTTATATGTCAAAATATTCTTTAATTGAATACAAGCTATTTTGTATTAGCCATTGCTGGAGCTTTCTCAAAAATGAGTTGAAGGGTAACTCTCGAATATATTGCAAGGCAGTACTTGAATGTTTTATGACAAATGACATATAAAAACCCATATCAGTGATTAGGTACACTTTATTGAAGCTCAAGAATAATTTAGTATTTTTAAATAAGTATAATATGTTTCTAGTATAGGAGGTATTTCACTGATTCTACGAGTATATAAGTCCATACTTAATAATTAATTAAATATACACTAGTTCTGAGAGGTGAGATGATATTGTTACTATATTTAAATTTATTTTGTGTTTAATTTAGTGTAATTTTTTTAAGTATAAGTAATTTAATTCTCATTGACATTAATTTTACGTTGTAATTTAGTAAAGTGTGTAATTGTTAAACCGATGTACCTATTTAATTATTTAATGAATGAATTTGCATGCGTAGTTTCAAGTACCTTTAATAATTTTGCATGCCGACATTGTTGGCGAGATATTATGGGCCGTTATTATAGTCAAATTATTTCATTTCATTTCATGCCATTTAGGCATGACATTGATTGAATATTTTATTTCAGTCAATAACACATCATTACTCGTAAGTGTAATCTAAGCAGAACCACTAAAGAATTTATTAATAGAATACCATTGTACGTCACATCGTCCAGTTAAAAAAAACTTCAATTATTTTCTCAAGACATTAGCAGCGTTCATGTCATGTCAAGTGAAATGGACCACCGTCGATGAGACCTCTCGCAATTAGCCTGCTGGATTGCTGATGTATCGTATTCATTTACTTTCGTAAGAATATAACATAAAAATTAATCATTACTCTTTTACCTACTAAAGTAAACTTGTATGCCTACGTTGTAGGTCAAATCGACGGATCCAATCTCTACTCACCTTATTATACACCCTGTTCAGAACGCATCCAAACTGACGTCATCGACGGCCGTTTGCATCCGAAGTTTGAAGATCGGCAACGAGCGGAGAATAACGGTCGCCATCAGTATCAACGGACAGCGGAACGAACCGCAACTCATTTTGTAAACATTTATATAATTTGTCCGGAATACATCCGTTTTTATAATTTAAAAACAATATACTTCATTGAAGATTCACCTAGGCCATCCCGAATTACCTAGAAGGAACCTAGGTCCTAAACATTGGTCCTTCACCCGTCGAAGAAGAGCGTCGAGTTCAACTTCTACACCAGCGCCTACAGAAAACGCGTCCGCAACGCAGTTTTGTCCTGTTCCCGAGGAGGAAATCTCCGCGAGCCGCCCCCAGCATCCCACGAAAAGGACTGGGCCGACTTCATCAGGCAGACAAGCTGCAGCAACGTTACACCGTCAACGGTTTCGTCAAGGACATCTTCTGAAGCCTTCATTCGTCGAAGAGGAAGCAGCTGATCTGAAGAACACCACGAAATCCGTCCGTCGGCAATATCACCGTGTTCAACGTCGTCCTGCTACTTCATAATCCTGCAAGAATTACAGCCTAAAATCGAAAGTACACAGGTCGAGTTGGGTGCAACAAAAGTGAGTTCGTTCCAATATCCCATTTACACTCAATAGAAGTAATTCTTCATCCTTTCCCGTGGTTAATTACCACACAGCTTCAATATATCGAACTGATATTGCTCATTTATTCAAAAGAAATTCAAATTTTAGCAATTTAACACAAAGGGTTCAAAGTTAATTTTATGCGCAACATCGAAACTCCTTAAATTCATAATCAGTTAAATAAAATAGTTTAGTTACCGTGTTATTAACGCGGCTCGCAAAACAGCTGATTGATTTCACTTTTAGAGGTCAAGATAACCGGAAATCTAGTCACTCCCGAGTCGCCGAGCGCAGCGCATGAGCTAATTAGTACCTACTTACTTGTTGTGCAGTGAATATCGATCGTTAACTATTTGCACCTTATTTCTCAGTGTTTACGGTAATAATCTTTAAGTGTGATTTATTTCTCGTGTGTAATACCTCTCTCTTGTCAATTAAGTGCTAATTATGACGGAGGCGCAATTAGTTAAGCAACGGGGAACTTTAAAATGTAAATTAACTAACTTTAACACGTTTCTTACGCCATATCTATCCATTCCGAGCATAAACGACTTGCAGGCTAGTGAAGTCGGGAGCCGTCTTAGCAAGATCGAGGAAATGTATACGACGTTTGATGAATTACAGGAGCAGATCGAGATAGCTTCGGCGACTCCTACCGTGCGTTATGCCGAGCGAACAGAGTTCGAAAATGCATACTTCGCCATTGTGGCTGGCGCGCGGGAGTTGCTACGCAAACGAGGCAACGCGGATATTAAGGTTATGTCTGAGGCTGGTTCCAGTTCTTGTCAACACAAAAACAACCTGGTAAGGCTACCTAAGATTGATTTACCTCACTTTAGTGGTCACTATCAGTATTTTCTGGAGTTTAGGGATACATTTTTATCGCTAATCCACGATAATGATTCGATAGACGATATAAACAAGTTCCATTATTTGCGTTCTTCCTTACAAGGAAGTGCCGCATTAGTCATTAAAAGTTTGGACTTCAGGGCAGAGAACTATAAAACTGCTTGGGAGCTATTGTTGGCTAGGTATGATAATAAAAGACTTTTGGTTAATAATCATGTGAAAGCATTGTTTAGTGTCGAGCAAATTCATAAAGAATCTCACAGAGCGTTACGTCATTTGTTGGATATTACAAATAAGAACCTTAGGGCGCTTACGACCTTAGGGCAGCCGACTTCTCAGTGGGATACACTTATAATATTTATGATGTCGTCAAAATTGGATTCAGTTACTAGTCGCGAGTGGGAGGAATACAGAAATACATTGGATAACCCCCCGACATTGGATCAATTTACCACTTTCATTTCCAACAGGGCTGATTTGTTGGAGACTCTGGAGGAGTCAAAATCGGTTCAACATAAAAGTACTTATCAACCCAATAAGCAACGAAATTTTCTTGTCGCAAATGAGACTATAAAATCAAACAAGGCCAAATACAGCTGTCCTATGTGTAAACAAAATCATTTTCTATTCTCATGCGATTCATTTCGAAAATTATCAGTTGACCTTCGTCAAAAGAAAGTCAATGAATTGGACGTATGTCAGCTGTGTCTTAGGCCAGGTCATCAATTGTCCAAATGTCGATTAACCACTTGCAAATATTGCAGTGAACGTCATAATACACTGCTTCATGCAGAAATAAATAAGGATACGGTAGAGGTCGCTGCTGTATCATCTGATAAAGGGGCTCCAACTCAACAATCTTCTGTGTTGCTTTCCACAGCCATGGTGAGAGTCAGCGATGCCAAGGGTGTTCAGCACGTTGCCAGGATCCTGTTGGACAATGGCAGCACGACCAACTTCGTTTCTGAGAAGCTGCGCAGCAAGCTGCAACTTCCACTTTCTTCCACAAGCTCCACTGTGACAGGTATTAACAGTTCCTTTTCTAAGAGTACACAGTCTTGCAACCTAACCATTCATTCGATGGCTGGAGACTACAGGACGGAACTTAGGTGTCTTGTGCTTCCTGAGATCACAAAAATGTTGCCCTCTTCATACGTGAATATTAAGAGCTTGCATATACCATCGCACATACAGTTAGGTGATCCTACTTTTAACATTCCGTCAGTCGTAGATATTTTGGTCGGCGCGGAAACGTTTTGGGACGTCATAGGTTCCAATCGGATCAATTTAGGGAAACGCCAACCTATCCTGTATGACTCAAAGTTTGGCTGGATAATTTCCGGGTCTATTCTTAGCAATCAAAAACATCACACGGTCTGTCATGCTTCAGAATTACTTGACACAGACCTCGATAAGCAGCTTACCCGCTTCTGGGAGCTAGATAGTGTCTTACCGATACATAACTTCACCCCCGAGGAACGGGAATGTGAAGAGCATTTTTTAAAAACCACAACGCGTACTGATGATGGTCGGTTTGTCGTTACCATGCCACTTAAAGAATCACCAAAGGTTCTAGGCGACTCCTATGATATCGCTAAGTGTCGTTTTTTATCGTTAGAGAAAAGGTTAAAGCACGATCCTGGTTTTAGGCAAAGTTACAACGCGTTTATGACTGAATACTTAGAGTTAGGTCACATGTCTCTATCTCAGCGTAAGCTAAGCGATGATGATAAAGAATGTTGGCTTCCGCACCACGGAGTAGTGCGAGATTCAAGTTTAACTACCCGTTTAAGAGTCGTTTTTGATGCATCAGCACCTACAAAATCAGGCGTATCGTTAAATGGAATTCAGAGAATCGGTCCTACTGTGCAGGATGACCTAATTTCGATTTTATTAAGGCTTAGACAACATAAGTACGTTATTTCAGGTGACATCGAAAAAATGTACCGCCAGATGCTAATTGCACCTGAGCAAAGATGCCTTCAACAAATTTTGTGGCGGTTCAATCCAACCGACCGCCTCGAGAGCTACGTCCTCAACACAATAACGTATGGCACTGCCAGCGGGGCTTATCTTGCCACGCGATGTCTAAAGCAGCTAGGTTTAGAGTCATCGGATCCCGCGCTACAGCGAACTATTGTACACGATTTCTATGTGGATGATTATTTAAGCGGCAGCACTAGCATTCAAGATGCCATACAGTTAGGAAAGGGAGTAATAGACACGCTAAAATCTGCTCAGCTAAACTTAAGAAAATTGCGCTCAAATAACGCCGAAATTTTATACAGTTTGCAGGTTCACTCAAATTCAAGCGGTTCACAAAACAACATAGCTGATGATTTAAAAAATTTAAACATACAGAATTTAAGCACCTCCGCTTCAGCCAAGACGTTAGGACTGAATTGGCAGTGTGACACGGATACACTCTTCTCCACTTATAATAAATCTCTAAATTAAAAAAAGAATCAGCCAGTTTGAAACTAAGCTTTGCGCGGTTCGAATGTTCTCAGCATCCCATGAACGGAAAAATATGAAACATTTTATATAGGTACATTATTATTCTAGCTGCAACTTAGGATAGTTTTTATCCGACTGCGACAGTTAATTAATTTTCCGAAATATACGACTTCATTTAATTTTTCATTTATTTTTATTGAAATCAAACGCTGCTCCAACTGTCAGCTATAAGAACCGTCAAATTTTCGTCAAAATGGCGGAATTGCTTTGCCTTTCACTTATTAATAATTTAAATCCCGTCTACGATAGACCTTTACGAGACAAACGCTAAAATATAAACCATAAAAAAATATTCGATTCTGATATGAGAACTTATATGCGCAAATGTCGTTTTATGTCGTAATTTCAATAAATGAAATCAACAAATTTGAACAATATAATTAACACGAATTTGTTTTTTTTAATGACAATGGCACGCGCTCGGCGCATTCAGCCAAAGTACCTGCGGCGCTACCACGAAAACCGATACTCAATGTTCATATATTTGCATCCCTGTCACTCGAGTATGGTTAGTGCGATAGAGATAGAGATACCCGAATATTTTCGAATTCCGAAGTTCGTGGTTATAGCTCAGGAATCGAAAATATGGTAAATAATCATAATGTATTTTCTCGAAAAAAGAATTTAAAATAAATATAGTCAAATGGAGAAAAAAACAAAGCAAGAGGTTATATAGGTAATGATTAAATTATAAGAGTCCAAAGTTTTAAAAGGGGGTATGTTCTGTCCCTTTTCCGCAAAACGCACCTTCATATGAAACGATTGTTTTTTACTATGACGCTCGAGTATATTGACGTCACAGTCCCTCATCGTTTTCTCACTCTAAGAAGCGACATTAAAACGGTAGCTTCATAATTTTTTGAGATATTTGAATGGGAGTTTCATTATCTTCTATCTATTTATACATAATAAATGCCTATGTCCTGACTGACTTATTCACTCACTCACTCACTCACTCACTCATCAACGCACAGCCGAAACTACTAATCTTAGAGAGTTGATTTTTGCACAGTATGTTGCTTTTATAACGTGGGCTAGGGATAAAAAGGGATTTTTGAAAATTCTACCCCTAAGGGGGTAAAATAGGGGTGCAAAGTTTGTATGGGAGAACCTTTTTTTTTTGAGCTATAGACTTAAACTTTGTAGAAAAATTAGTTATTAGAATACAAATGAAACACTTTCAGCGTTTTGGAAAATTCCACCCCTACGGTAAGATAGGGGTGCAAGGTTTGTATGGGGGAAACATTTTTTTTTTAAATAGAGACTTAAAACTTTGTAGAAAGATCAGTCATTAGAATACAAATAAAGAACTTTCAGGGTTTTAGAAAATTCTACCCCTAAAGGGGTAAAATAGAGTGCAAAGTTTGTATGGGAAAAACTACTTTTTTTTAAATAGAGACTTAAAACTTTGTAGAGACATTATTCATTAGAATACAAATAAAGTACCTAGATTCAGTGTTTTAAAAAAATCTACCCCTAAGGGGGTAAAATAGGGGTGCAAATTTTGTATGGGGGAAACTATATTTTTTTTAAATAGAGACTTAAAACTTTGTAGAAAGATTAGTCATCAGAATACAAATTAAGTACTTTCAGCGTTTTAGAAAATTCTACCCCTAAAAATAGGGGGCTAAAATAGGGGTGCAAAGTTTGTATGTGGGAAACTATTTTTTTTAGCAAGAGTCCTAAAACTTTGTAGAAAGATTATTTAAATACAAAGAAAGTACTTTCAGCGTTTTGGAAAATTTCACCCCTAAGGGGGTAAAATAGGGTGCAAAGTTTGTATGGGAAAAACATATTTTTTTTTAATAGAGACTTAAAATTTTGTCGAAAAATTACTTATTAGAACATGAAAAATACTACATTCGGCGTTTTACAAAAATCATTCCCTAAGGGGGTTAAAAAAGGGTGCAAGGTTTGTATGGGGAACACTTTTTCTGAGCTAGACACTTAAAACTTTGTAGAAAGATTACTTATAAAAATACAAAAAAAAAGATATTCAGCGTTTTGAAAAAATCTATCCCTAAGGGGGATAAAAAGGGGTGCAAAGTTTTAATCAGGGAAAGTTTATGTTTTTGAGTTAGAGACTTGAAACTTTGTAGAAAGATTACTTATTAAAATACAAAAAAAGAACACAAATCGTTTTAGAAAATTCCACCCCTAATAGGGTTAAAAAGGAGAGCAAGCTTTGCATGGGCAACACTTTTTTTGAGTTAGACTTAAAACTTTGCAAAAAGATTACTTATAAAAAAACTTTCAGCGTTTTAGAAAACTCCATCCCTAAGGGGATCCTTAAGATCCTTAAGAAGGGTAGCCAGTGTTGTGTGGGAAAAACTTTTTTTTTTACTAGACTTAAAACTATTCGAAATGTTACTTATTAAAATTAATAATAAAGTACTTTCAGTGTTTTAGAAAATTCCACCCCTAAGGGGGTTAAGAAAGCTTTGTATGGGCAACACTTTTTTTGAGCTAGAGACTTAAAAGGTTACGAAAAAAGTTCTTTCAGCGATTAGAAAAATTCAACCTCTAAGGGGGTTTAAAAGGGGGTTCAAATTTTAAATGGCGAGCAATAAAATTTTAAAGTGTGAGTAAGAGATTTTTAACTTCGGTCTTATTCTGTACGTTAAAAGACTACAAAACTGATTTCAGAGTTTTTCCAAATTCATCCCCTAGGAGTGTTAAAATTGGTTCAAAGTTTGAGTATTTCAAGGCATTTTTAAAGTATGAGATTTTTAACTTTAGTTTTAGACTGTTTGTTCACAAACTAAAAAATGAACATCAACTTTTTTTAATTATCCCCTAAAAGAGGGTTCAAATTTTGTATTAAGAAAAAATAATTTTCTAAGACGATAAAAAGTTCTACGCGGACGAAGTCGCGGGCAACAGCTAGTCTTCAATATTAATTTGAAAAGTAGTAATAACGTTACGAAACGTCACGTACTTTCGTCAATCGCGCAAGTATTTGACCCGATAGGTTTAGTCGGACCTTGTATTCTAGAAGCAAAAATTTTGCTTCAACAATTATGGCAAGCCAAATGCTCTTGGGATGAGGTAATACCTCCCACCCTTAAAGCTCAATGGGACAAATTCGAAACCACATTGCCATTTCTTAACAAAATCAGTATACCGCGCTGGGCTATAGGTGATATTAGTCAAGAGGCCGAATTACATATATTTACAGACGCGTCGGAAGCCGCCTATGGAACTTGCGCTTATATTCGATCAAGGGATAGCACAGGGGCACCTACGGTCCGTCTTTTAGCTTCAAAAAATAAGGTAGCACCGATCAAAGCAACCACGGTTCCTCGTCTGGAACTTTCTGGTGCTTTGCAGGGTGCAAGATTGTTTACCAAGATACTTAGCTCACTCACGATCAAATTTAGTAAGTGCACATTTTGGTGCGATTCAATGATTGTATTAGGGTGGCTAGCGTCGTCACCCGCTAATCTTAAACCTTTTGTACGCAATCGAGTGAGCGAAGTACAGGATGTTACTGCTGGTCACATGTGGCACTACGTGTCCTCAAAGGAAAATCCTGCTGATTTAGCATCTCGTGGCATGAATGCCAAGCTTTTAGCCACCTCTGACCTTTGGTGGTCAGGCCCAGATTTTCTCAAACAGGATTCAGTATCCTGGCTCAAGCCACAGCCTTCGTTGCCCACGGATTTGCCTGAAATGGTACCATGTCTGGCAACGGACGCCTACGAATCTCCACTCTCTCTTCTCATCGATCGAGTATCGAAATATTCAAAATTAATTCGAGTCGTAGCTTATCTTAAGAGGTTCGTCAACAATTGCTCAAAAAATAAAACCAAAGTAGCTGGGTTTCTACAAAGTTCAGAAATAAGTAAAGCTCGAAAAATAATTTTATCTTCGTGTCAAATAGAAATGTTCACAGAAGAATACGCCATACTAAAGTCTGGCAAATCACTGCCTTCAAAAAACAGACTTCTTCCTCTCACCCCGTACATTGACGCGGATGATTTGTTAAGAGTAGGCGGGAGACTTGACAACACTTACTACAGTGATGACGTCAAGCATCCAGTAATTTTATGTGCCAAACATCGCCTCACCAAACTAATATTTGAATATTTTCATTTGCAATTCTTACATGCAGGTCCCCAATTATTGCTCAATAGCGCCAAGCAGCTTTATTGGCCTCTGGGAGGCAGGAACTTGGCGCGGAAAACGGTGGAAAGTTGCGTCACGTGCTGCAGGTTCAAGGGTCAAACTGTCCAACCCATTATGGGCAATTTGCCTGCTGCACGTGCTCAATTAGACCACACGTTTATTAACACCGGCACGGACTATGCCGGCCCAATATTGATAGCTGACCGCAAAGGTAGGGGCTGCAAATTGATCAAAGCCTGGATTTGTATTTTTGTCTGCTTTGCAGTAAAAGCTGTACACTTAGAACTAGTCTCAGACCTCACCAAAGATGCATTTATGGCTAGTTTAAACCGTTTTATTGCTCGTAGGGGTAAGCCAAAGAATATCTACTGCGACAATGCTACGTACTATACGGGTACCAGTAATGAACTACACAGAGTGCTGCAAAAATCAAGCATTGCAGCAGATCTTGCTCAGTCGGAAATAAATTTCGTCTTTTCTCCTCCATATTCACCACATTTCGGTGCGCTGTGGGAAAGAAGCGTGCGATCGGTAAAGCACCACCTACGGCGCGTACTAAATCTAACGCATTTAACTTTTGAAGAAATGAGCACATGTTTGTCGGAAATTGAAGCTGTACTCAATTCCCGTCCTCTAACTCCATTGTCAAGCGACCCTTCCGATTTGACTGCCCTCAGCCCTGCCCATTTCCTTATTGGACGATCACTTATGTTTGTTCCCAATTCGCAGAATCCTGTACCTGAGGAGAAAATCAACACACTGCAGCGGTTTCAACGGGTCGAGCAACTCAGACTTCACTTTTGGAACAGATTTAAGTTAGAATATGTGTCCCAACTACAACAAAAAACCAAATGGTTTTCATCACATGACAAGCTTGTGGAAGGAGCTCTGGTCATTGTGAAAGAGAAAGGGACACCCCCCTTAATGTGGCTACTCGGTCGCATTGTAAAACTTTATACGGGCAGAGATGGAATAGCCCGAGTAGCGGACATCAAAACAAAAAAGGGAATCATCAAGCGGGCATTCAATAATATATGCCCCCTCCCTACTTCTATGTAAAAACATGCATAAATGCTCACATCACGTTCTGAATTATAGGTTCCTTGAAGTACTTCAACGCGGGGAGCATGTTCAGAACGCATCCAAACTGACGTCATCGACGGCCGTTTGCATCCGAAGTTTGAAGATCGGCAACGAGCGGAGAATAACGGTCGCCATCAGTATCAACGGACAGCGGAACGAACCGCAACTCATTTTGTAAACATTTATATAATTTGTCCGGAATACATCCGTTTTTATAATTTAAAAACAATATACTTCATTGAAGATTCACCTAGGCCATCCCGAATTACCTAGAAGGAACCTAGGTCCTAAACACACCCCAAGTGCGTGTTTCAGCTTCCACGTATCATCGTTTAGCCGTTTTACCTTTGAATATTTATGACTGCTTGACAGATTAAACTCAGTCAACCGTGAATCGCCGTGTTACTATACGTAGAAGCAAAGATCGGTCTGATTTTCGCCTATTACACCGAATTTCAACAATGAAAGGTCAAAGACTTGACGTTAACAGGATATCTATCAAAATGGCAGGTATACATTAATATTCATTTAAGAGGGCGCTCGTTTTTTGGTCAGGAATAAGCGAGCATGACGGATTTTTGACGTTGTAATTCTAAGAAACGGAGAGCTTTTTCTAGATCCTGATTACTTATTTGCATAGGTAAACTCCTCATATTGGTCCTAGCCGCCTCCAATTTACGAAGAACTGAACACTTTAACCGAAAATACTCGATTACCGACAGTAGTTTTCTGAAGAGAGCGCAGAGTCATAAGTTTGAGCCCCTAATACTCCATGATGTTATATGAGAACCTACTTGTTTTTTTCTATTTTCACTAGCGTAATATGTTGCCATTGCGCCTAGCCGCCTCGAATTTTCCTTATTCTGCACGTATATATATGTAAACTGTTCTCAATTACACCATATTTGTCAACAAAATCGTACTGAAAACTCAAGGATTTTCTCATTATTGTTGAATAATTTTTGTATTGAATCTTACACAACATTAAAGTTCATGCTTGTATGAACAAGATGCAGTCCAAAAAATATAACTTTTGTTAAAATTTATATTTATAAATAATTATTCAAAACTAGTATAAATTTACCGTCGCGCGGGAATATATCTCAGTACCGGCTGAATAGCCCTCCGAGACAGACGTGTATTGTGTTTATTTGTGGCTATTCACGAAGCTAACCGGCCACTCTTCAGATAAAATAATATTATTTTGATCTCCGACTAGGCATAGTTGTTACCAACCTCGGGGTCAAACTATACTGGGGATACATTCGTGAGGCTAATCGAGACAAGTTATGAATTGCATAGCTGCCATATATGACGTAGTGTAGCGAAAAGGCTCAAACCCACCGGATACGTAATATTTAAAATTGAACCTTCTACCTAAAACAAAAGTCATACATTTCAATGGTGATGTCTTGTGGGTTGGATCCTTTTGTCTAAACTACGCGTTCTATAGTCAATTATTATTGTACGATTGATCGTGATACTTGATAGATTTAATTTATTTACTTGTTACTATCAGTCCACCTTGTTAGTATGTATGTATGTATGGGAGTTAGGGTGAAATCTTCAAATTAGGTACAATTGCGTATCTTCGGTGACATAATATCATAGAGCTGGTCTGATGATGAAGTCGGAAGGTGGCCATAGCAACTCCTAAACTCAACAAGATAAAGCCATCGAATTTGGGCTCATTTATTTGGTCATGGCATGGCAAGACTTTGGTGCTGGATGATTTCCAGAGTCTGATGATGGAGCTATAATGTGGTCATGGAACTCCTAAACTAAACTAGATAAACCCATCTAGTTTGGGCTCATCTGTTTTGTCTTGGTAAACACTTTGGTGATGGATGATTTCCAGGATCTGATGATGGAAGGTGGTCATGGGAACTCCTTAACTAAAATAGATAGACCTATCTTGTTTGGGTTTGTGTGATTTGTCTGTACAAGTACCCACGAACCAGCGACATAATATGCAGGGTTATTGAAAATAACAAGATGAATAAAAAACTTTTTAAAAAACAAGCTTATGTGGCGTTTGTTAAGTACAGCACGATCCTACCTTGCATTTAGTAATTATTTTCGTTTATATATAATAATAACACACACCGGGGGTTTACACTGGAAAGGAAGATTTTTACGTGGTTTTATTACATTTCCGAGTCATCATCATCATCATCATCATATCAGCCGAAAGACGTTCACTGCTGGACATACGCCTCCCCCAAAGAGTGCCACAATGGCCGGTCCTGCGCCACCCTCATCCAGCGGACTCCCGCGACCTTTACCATGTCATCAGTCCACCTTGCGGGGGGCCTACCCACGCTGTGCCTTCCGGTACGTGGTTGCCACTCGAGAATCTTTCCGCCCCAACGGCCATCGGTTCTACGTGCAATGTGCCCCGTCCACTGCCACTTAAGTTAAGCAATTCGGAGGGCTTTATCAGTTACCTTGGTTCTGCTGCAGATAGCCTCATTTCTGATGCGATCGCGCAGAGAAACTCCCAGCATAGCATAGCATAGGCTCAAAGTCACTCAAAGGGCAATGGAGAGCCATTGCCCTTTGAGTGACTTTGAGCCTTCTTATGAGGCCTTTAGTAAGCGACCACGTTTCCGTGCCATATGTCATCACTGGCAACACACACTGGTCAAAGACTCTCGTCTTGAGACACTGCGGAATATTGGACGAAAAGATGTGCCGTAGCTTCCCGAATGCTGCCCAGCCGAGTCGGATTCGACGATTGACCTTCCCTTCGACATTTCCGAGTATCACTCTTTATTTCGAAATAAATGTTTATAAAACCGGCCAAGTGCGAGTCGGACTCGCGCACGAAGGGTACCGTACCATTATCTATATCTTTAAACGGCAAAAAATTTGTTGTATAGGAACCCCCTGTAGCCTAGTTAGTAACTTGGTAGTGACTCTGCCTACGAAGCTGGAGGTCCCGGGTTTGAATCCCGGTAAGGGCATTTATTTGTGTGATGAGCACAAATATTTGTTCCTGAGTCATGGATGTTTTCTATGTATTTAAGTATTTATTTATCTATGTAAGTATGTTTATCGTTGTCTAGTACCCATAGTACAAGCTTTGCTTAGTTTGGGGCAAGGTCGATTTGTGTAAGATTGTAAAAGAAAAAGAAACAGATAAAAACTAAAATAAAAATTAAATTATGTATTCTGTTTTTTAGTATTTTTTGTTATAAATAGCGACAACAGAAATACATCACATTTCAAATCTCTATCTATCACGGTTCATGAGCTACAGCCTGGTGACAGACGGACAGACAGACGGACAGCGGAGTCTTAGTAATAGGGTCCCGTTTTACTCTTTGAGTACGGAATCCTAAAAAGTGACATAGGTTTTAGGCTCAGAACATAAAAAAAGGGAGAAGTGCCGTACTGCTTAATTTCAACCAAAACCGATGTCCCCAGTTTTCTACCACCGCAGCGCCCACAGGCACACACATTGAACCGTGTAAAAACAAAGACTCGGGCGTTGCCAGTGAGTCTACGGCAACATGCAAACAAGGGCTGTGATTGGCTTAAACTACTATACACTAGGGGGACGACAAACGTTAAAATTATGTTTTATCGACATTGATATTAAAATTAATATTATGTTAATATATTGATGGGTAACAACTTCAACGACATGGTAAGTTTATGTGGTGGTATTTAAACTTCTAGCTACAAGTTTAAATAACACGGGTTGTTAACTTACCATAAATCGCAAAAGTAAAAAATATTGACCAATACCTACAGAGTAACATAAACGGCTTTTTATAAGTTCGTGTTCACATACATTTAAAACTCTGGTCACATCGATATTTTTGACCTGTAGGTACCAGGCCGATCCGACTCGCATTTTGGCGCGAAATAATATGTCCATTACTCATATTACGAGATTTAAGGCTAAGGGCGAGTATCCACCAAAGATGTGCGAAGATGTGTTACCATACATTTTACACCTAGGTTTCAAGCAAGCGAGGTGTCAAATATTTGAAAAGTGTATGGCTCTTATTAAGTGGTTGGAAACATTTTTCTTGAAAATGTTACGAACACATTAACTCTTCTCTGTACAGGAAACCAGTTAGGACCTCTGCCAGTAGCATCTATACATTTTTTTAGTACCTACTCGGATTCTTTGGAAAACTGTAATAAGAAACCGAGATTTCTTCTTCAATTATCACATTTCAAATGAAAGTAAAAAGTACTCATTTAAAATAAATTATTGGTAATAATATCACATTTTAAGTTGTTCTGAAGCCATTTGCAACTAAATTATATACTTGTATATACAATTTTAATATGTCTATTTACCGTTCATACTGCAACTTAGTGAAAATCTTATTAGTAGGTACCGTAAACATTTTGTGCCTTTTAATCTTATTAGTATGTTATTAGTTACCTTTAAGATAGGCACCCAACCAAAACAAGTAATTAAATAAAATAAAACAGCGAAAGTAGTCGAAATAAAATAACTAGTATGATATCGTACTTCTATTTTATCGATTACGCGTAAATTGTAACTCCACTTTGGCACCGCTCTAGTTTGCGACGCCAAGCAGCGGCTGTACCACTAAAAAATTCAAGCATCGTCCATATCCATAGTGGTTTAATACATTGCGCCGTGGTTTACTGTATTGAACGTTCAATGTACAACGCATAGAACAAAAATACGCTTTTTCGTTCGATATGTTAGTTCGATCCCGAGAAATGATGCGGCGTTGCGTTTATTTATTAAAATATTAGTTTTTACTGACTTAAGTGAAAATACTAATACTCACATGTGGTGCGTGACTCCACCATTCATGTAGGTTTTAGTTTCATTCCTATTTTTGCATGTAACCACGCTACAATTCGGCATTTTGAGTAAACGTGGAAAAACATTTCAGATTCACGGCAAATTGCGACTAACATGCGGTGGGCAGTGACATGCCCATTTGGCCATGTCGCACCGACACGCGCCAAGCCCCCGTTTCATATCTATTCCTTTTTATCATCTGAGGTTTTAGGTTTTTGAATAAAATCACGCATTAATTAATTTTATTCTAGATAAAAAGCTGTGTTTGTATAATTTATTTTGTATTAATTATTTTCAGTTCCTTTGGTAAGAAACGGACATAGCAATTTCTATGAAGGGCAGTTTTTTTTTACTGTCCTAACAAAAAAATTTTTCTTCAAGAAATGAATACGTAAGTACCCAGTAATTTCCTAGTAGTGGGTCTACTGGTATAATTTCATTACATTACTATGTATAAATAAGACTCAGATAACATGCAAACTATTAATATCCGTAAAACAAATTATTATTCTTATTACTGACAACTTTAAAACTCGTTAGTTTATTTTATACTAAAAAAACGAAACTAAATATACTTTGTCATATCATAGTATTTTAATACAAATAGAAAACTTGTGCTCAAAAATCAAATACTTACTTTATTCAAGTTATCTAACTTCGCTAACATGATGTTCTAGAACATCATGTTAGCGAAGTAATACTTACCACTTTTTAGTGCAAGTATCAATATCGGTCACGGAGTGAATTCCAACGGTGCGCTATACAGCTATTTGCATCGGCAAGCTCCGCGGTTAGTTCGATCCCGATCGCACTTACATATAGCTAGAAAGGGACGGCACCCGCGGCTGGTGCGATCTCGCTGTGCATGTGGGGGTTAGGTACGTTTGTGTGGGTGGTAGTAGTATTTACACACACAAACGCACTACGCGTGTCAAAATACCGAATTCTGAGCGAGCGCTTTTTTGAAGAGCACTCTTAAATCATTCTAATTATCATTGACAGATGTCTGCCCGACGAACAATGGGTTCTCTAGAAATAATGAAGTCATTCAACTCCTCTGAGTTCCGTTCTAAGTATTGAAAAAGCTACTTATTGAAAACTTTCAGTCACGGGAAGTAATTACGCCAGATGATGAGTTTTTTTAAATGCTTAGGCTCCTAAATGAGCTAGTGAAATAATACTTTGTAATTAATAATCTAAAAATGTGAATTTCTTTTAGAACATTAACTACTTTGTCTAAAATAACTTTAATTTTTAGCACAAGTAGAAGGTATTTCACGGTTCTTAAAAAATATAATTAATTTCGGTATCTCAAATCTGATTGTTTGATATTCCGTAATAATCATTCGCGGCGAATCAACGCAGCATATTGACCAAGCTGCAGTAGCCTTAATTTACTTACGATTTACGTGATTTGAATCATTTACACTTCTTCGAATCTTATACCCGTCGTTGCCTATTAATTACATTTATTTATGTAGATTAAGAAATAGTTGATTGGATATATAAATGGTCTTGTCAATGAGCCTAACGAGTAAAATAAATAACTTCATTATGACACAAGATTTATCTTACTTTACGTTGCAAATCTCAAACGAAGTATATTAAATAAACATTATCGCATATGTCATTTCTGTTATTTTAGTTTTCAATAACATGCGAAAGTCAGTAAAAATTACTTCCACAGCTGACAACAGAACCAGTGTTTTAATAATCAGCCTTTTACAGAATAAAATAACCACCAGATTTAGTTTTATACAATGTATTAGTTTAGTGTCCACCCAGTTCACCCAGTTAATCATGAGTATCATGACCTAAATAGTTTCCGATAATAGAGCGAGGGTGACATTTCGATGACATATCGTAATTATCGTTCAAGCATGAGAGCGTTGCATTATGCCACTGACATTTAGGTATTAAACCAAATTAATCTGAGTGGTAAATAAGTTTTTAAAAATATTGCCCTGCGTATGTACAAAATGGTAAACTGTTTCTCGGCAAAAGTAGTTGCTTCAGGGCCAGCAACGTCTTCCGGATTCGCCCATCGTATTAGGTTTTTTATTCAAGTATAAAAACCAACGTCAATCTTGCAATTGCATCAGTGCTTTCCCGTACACCTCTCAACACAGACCTCTACAGAATGCTGAAGCTGGTGGTGTTGTCCTGCTTGCTGGCGGCGGCGTCCGCGGCGCTGCTGACGCCCTTCGCACCGTACGCTCCGCTTGCGTACAGCGGTGCGGTCCTCTCGCCCTTCTACGGCAGCAACTACCGCGGCCCGCTGTCCCTGGCGCCCGGCCAGCCCGCCAACATCATCGCTGCGGACGGCAGGCCCCTCGACACCCTGGACGTCAACCTGGACCGCTCTGCGCACCTCACCGCCAAGGCCCTCGACGGCGGCCTGCACCTGCTCAAGAAGCGCTCCGCCCAGCTCATCGCCCCGCTTGGTCGCATCGCCTACGCCGGCGCCCCGCTCATCGCCCCCGGCGCGCACCTTACCTACTCCGCGCCCATCGTCACGCCCTACCACACTCCCCTCGGGCTCACCGCTGGACATTACGCTCGCTACTGGTAAACTCCAAAGGTCTTGTACCGGTCTGTGATATTTTTATGTAGATAATCCACGCAAATAAACGATCATTTATACTTACAATCATTTGTTTATTATACGCGCCCTTATTCTTTAAACATAACTGTTCAATGTATTTTCGGTTTTGGTTTTCATTATATCATGTATTTTGCGTCCCTGCCGCTAATGTTGATCTAGTAATCTAATTGGAGCATATTTTATTACACGTCTGTAGGAACACGTTGGACTGATAATAGGATTTCTGGCAGTGGCTGGATGGGGAAAGCTCTAAACCGAATGCTGTGGTGCACGTTGGGCCTACGTTCAGTAGTAGACGGATTATGGCTGGTGATGATGATGAGGATGTGCATTAATACATTCTGTAGAAGCTCCTCCTGTCTGTGCCGGGGGAGAAGTGATCGTCTGACGAGTTGTTGTAGATGACCGAGCGGCAGCGAAGTTGTCTAGGAATACGAGTCAGGCCTGTTCCCTCCGAGGTAGTTATGTATAGGTAGTGCTTTTCTCAAACATGCACTGAAAATTTAAATAACTCACGTGTCCGTTATATCGCGCATTATTCATCAAATGATATTAACAAAATAAAGGAATGTCTCCAAAGAATTCCTAATTATAGGTACAGTCGCTATCACATACATCGGAGCAAACAAGCACGTCACAAACATCGGAACACACCTCTATTTTCAAGGTATTAGGGTGCATGTGCCGATATTTTTGAACACCTATAGTGTACCTATGTATGTGATGGCGACTGTACTAGCGTCCGGAAAAGTGGTGGCAAATTTCACACAGAGATGAGTCGTTGTTCTTTACTAACTTTTTACGATTGATTCCATTACATTATTTATTTAATATATTGCACGTAGAACCGATGGCCGTTGGGGCGGAAAGATTCTCGAGTGGCGACCACGTACCGGAAGGCGCGGCGTGGGTAGGACTGATGACCTGGTAAAGGTCGCGGGAGTCCGCTGGATGCAGGTGGCGCAGGACCGGTCATTGTGGCACTCTTTGGGGGAGGCCTATGTCCAGCAGTGGACGTCTTTCGGCTGATATGATGATAAATAAATAAATAATATAAATAAATAAATATTACGGGACAATCTTACACAAATCAACCTAGGCCCACGGTAAGCTCAATAAAACTTGTGTTGTGGGTACTAGGCGACGATATATATAATAGATAAATACATATAGATACTTATATACATATATAACATCCATAACTCAGGAACAAATATTCGTGATAAACACACAAATAAATGCCCTGACCGGGATTCGAACCCGGGACCTCCAGCTTCGTAGGCAGAGTCACTACCAACTGGGCTACGGAGGCCGTTGATGATGATGATTTAATATATATTTTTAGATGAGTGATATTTGTTGTTGTACAAAGTCGTAAATGTAGTATATGCGATACGGACACAATGGCATCTGTGGTTGACAAAAGTTTGAAATTTTTGTGGGAATATAACTTAACAGAAAATGTAAATAGACTTTTCACAAACATAATTTGACACTTGAAATTTTCACAGATTCAGATTTCTGTTGCCGCTATAACAACAAATACTAAAAAAATAGAATAAATTAAATATTTAAGGGGGCTCCCGTACAAAAAACTTTTCAGAATTGCTTGTTGCCTTCATCAAGCGCTGGGTCTTAAAATGTATGGGAAAACTAAAATCCGAGTCGCACGAGACCAAAATTCAAAAAATAATCTTATTTGTTATATTTTTTTATAAGAGGGTGCATATTTATTATTTAAATTAAATAAAGTTGTCTTGCATGTTGCACTTTCCTCGCTACAGTGAGTTGAAAAGTTTTGTGTTACACACGGGTGCCATAGTATTTTACTTCTCGTGTGTTGAAACACTCGCTACGCTCAGGATTCTATTTTAGAACCACTCTCTTCGCTCATGGTTCAACTATAGAATCCTTTTGCTTGCTCGTGTTTCAATTCCACACTCGCGGGTAAAATACAACTTTGCACCCTTGTATAACAAATAACTATTCTTTCGTGCATGTTACGACAATTTTTCTACTAACACTCAAAAACATTCTTCATTATACTACGAGTATCTCGATGTAGATTTTGTTGATTGTAATATCTCTGTTATTAATTGCCAGACCGATAGGAATATTCAGATGGTACAAAAATCCAGTTGTACCAGGTCAACAGCAAAAGAAACTGATGAAATAGGGTCCTTTGACATATAATATATAATAATAATATAAACATTCGACGTTACAGAAACGTATAAACTTTTCCACCGCATTACAACGTAAAATATAGTGGTCGATTTAGGAACTAGGTACGAATACTTCTTTATTTTTTATTTGACTGGTAAAAAATAAAAGTAGGTAACGAAACTTAAATGTATTGTCATTAGTTTCAAAACGCGCCACTCCCCAAGTATGTCATACGGTTATCCCGATTTCATATTTCTGTCTTACAAAATCAGAATGATAGAGACATCCGTTGATGTATGCTACAAACTTCGTCATAGGCATGGTAGGCTACAATAGATTGGAAAGTTGGAAACGCGTAGATATTTGTCACTGGCATGCTACCTTGTTCGAGTTCTACGGGGTGGTATCTGCAACCCGGGTATATTGCAGCAGTTATGTTTGGGTGTGGCGGACGGGTACGTGGGGCGGCGGCGGCGGCCGCGGCTGCTGGCGGAGCCGAGCCGTAAGGAGGCAGAACCAACTTGCTTTGTAAAGCGCCTCGCAGTCGCGCCGTACACACACACACACACACTAAATCTAGTGGCTGACCAGAGTCATATTTTTTACTGTCCAATGTCCGAATTTGTTAAAGTATGTCTGTGTGTCTTGTGCAAGTATAATAATTAGGTTAAGTGAATTAGTTAAGGCGCTATTGCATTAGGTCAACCTGTTAGAATAGTTGCTGTATTGAAATGAATAAAATAAAATAAAATTAAACCAAAACGATATCCTAGGGCTTTTCCCCTTTTGCCAATTTAGACGAATTTAATAGCAGCCCACGAATTAATGGAACCTAAATTAAACCGAGCTATAATAATGCACAAAAGTTCTATGATGGTATATATTCGACGCAATTTACCGAAGTAAATCTGCACCAATATTGGGCAACCATTATTTTCGGTCGGTGAAGTAAACGGACCCTTCACAATGAAAAATTGTGTTAAATCATCTATCTGAGGTCTGACGATAAAACCTATCGTGCTAGGGACTATAGGTTTTATCGTCACGTTTTACGGCGAAAATGTACTTAAAAATCGCGTAAACTGTAACGATACAACCTATTGTGCTAGGGCCTCTGGTCGCCATACGTGATATGTGTGGAGCTGATAGACTGATACGATAAAACCTATCGTGCTAGGGCCTCTGGTCGCCATACGTGATATGTGTGGAGCTGATAGACTGATACGATAAAACCTATCGTACTAGGGCCTCTGGTCGCCATACGTGATATGTGTGGAGCTGATAGACTGATACGATAAAACCTATCGTGCCAGGGCCTCTGGCCGCCATACGTGATATGTGTGAAGCTGATAGACTGATACGATTTATTCATTAAACCTAAACCTACAATGTGAACGTATGTATATTTACTGAATTAAATTCATTTGTTTGTGTAAAGAAAAACACATCCGCGATCCCTTTTTAAGTGTAATTGAAATGATTGATGGACATTATTTTGTCAATAAGTGCCTAATCCATCCAAATATGGCCATGCAAAAAAATACTCCTTTTCAAAGGTTGTGCCTTGTGCCTAATAACAGAAGGTTTTTGTTCATTTCTCATGTCAAACATAATCACTATCAAACATGATAATGATACATGCCCTTATTTTATATGTATATATTAGCATGTCTGTGTGACCAAACATGTAGTTATTGTAGTTCTATAGTATTTCTTTTTCAACCCTCTATTTGTACCATGCAAATAAATGGCTGATAACTGATTAGCTACTGTTGGTTTCCAATTACAGGATTAGGGAATACAACATAAAAAATGTTTAGCCTGTATTGTATTTAAATTAAACAGTGACGTGTTAGGAACATTTTACAGGTAGTGGGCATAGTGTCCAGCGGTGTAAGCCAGGGGAGTGTGGTAGGGCGCGACGATGGGCGCGGAGTAGGCGAGGTGCGCGCCGGGGGCGATGAGCGGGGCGCCGGCGTAGGCGATGCGGCCGAGCGGTGCGATGAGCTGGGCGGAGCGCTTCTTGAGCAGGTGCAGGCCGCCGTCGAGGGCCTTGGCGGTGAGGTGCGCAGAGCGGTCCAGGTTGACGTCCAGGGTGTCGAGGGGCCTGCCGTCCGCAGCGATGATGTTGGCGGGCTGGCCGGGCGCCAGGGACAGCGGGCCGCGGTAGTTGCTGCCGTAGAAGGGCGAGAGGACCGCACCGCTGTACGCGAGCGGAGCGTACGGCGCGAAGGGCGTCAGCAGCGCCGCGGACGCCGCCGCCAGCAAGCAGGACAACACCACCAGCTTCAGCATTCTGTAGAGGTCTGTGTTGCGAGGTACTCGGAAAAACACTGATGCACTTGCAATGTCAACTGCAGCTTTTATACATATTGCATTAAATATCAATGCGATGGGCGATGCCGGAAGATAAAACGATACCTACTCGACGCGAATAGCTTCTGACGCAAAACAATTACATTGCATTACACCCACTCTTGTTTTACAGTTTTTGCAATGAGACCTTTCTTCGTGGCTTATAGAATAAAAATTTAGTGTCGTATGTATAAGGTGCTTAGTTTAGATAAAGGTTTGCTTAGGTACACACAAAGACAGCTGGTAGAAAACAAGTTTCCATATAAAGTTAGTAGTTTTAAAAAGTAGTCGCTCCTAGAGATTCTTATAGCCCTTAATTAAATGTGGTATGCATTTAATATTCAACCGCATAATGTCATACTACTTTGCGATTAACTTGTCTCAGTTTCACCCGGCATTAACTATTTAGGTGTATCTAATGAGCACAACAAAGTGATATTACACACTCGCAGGGTTCCGCCTATCCAAACCATTATAAACTATCTAGTGGCTCTGTGAGCTATAGAAATCAAGAGCCTAAATTTCATAAAAAAAAAAAATTGTGAATAAAGCCCCTGCTAGAAGGTCGCCAACACGCTACTCCGACCGAGCGACCTTGGTCGGCACCGACCGCTGTAGTATGAAATTTTGCTCCAAACAACTGTCTACACGGTTGGTGCGGACCAAGGTCGCCCGGTCGGAGGGGCGTGTTGGCGACCGTATATCAGGGGCTTTTGTGTCTCGACAAAAAACATATAATTAACGAGCCTACTGCTCATAAAATGTCACGAGAATCAGTTGAAAATTGTGACCTGTAGAGGAGAGCATCCGGACCAGAAAGTAGTTAAATTTGTCTTACTTAATAATTGAATAGCCCCTCTAAACTAGTAGTCTTTTTAATTTTTTTTTATGGTTTAGTTGTCCTAACTTAGGTTTGAAAAGTTACGTAATCCTCAAGAGTCGAAACATATTAATAACCAGTTGAAACATGAAAAAATTAAAATGAAAAAAGTTTATTGGACAAAAAAAGAAACACAATATGCTGCCCTGCATCCTGAGCTAGGAAACCCTGTGTTACAGGACTCAGTTTCGTATCAAAGATTTTACACAAGTATAGTTAGTTATAGGTATTATAAAGTGGTACAGAGCATATTAGTAACCAGCCAAAAAATGTCAATGGATGGCCTCCGGCAATAACATCACTGCATAGTTAATTGAACTGAATGAAAATGATAACACTAATATCCACTTAATGTATGGTCACCGTACATTTCTTGAAGTTATGGGGCTTCTAAACGGGCCATATTTTCACTGCAATATGTGGCCGGCAACTATTGGTGTCCCTCTCTTACTCACATGTTAGAGAATGACACCAATAGTTGCCGGCCACATATTGCAGTGAAAATATGGCCCGTTTAGAAGCCCCATTATATATAACCCGCAAGAGTTAACTTGAGACCTCGTTTGTATGACGTTAGTACGCGCTCGAGTCTCAAGTAAAATCTTGCGGGATTATACATACGTCTAATTTCAGCGCTTTGGCGGGAAATTTGTTAGGTCTTACGTCAATAAACTCTAACATCTACCTAGTCGGTCCTTAAGTTCTGTCACCAGGTTTTTGATAGATAAAACGCAGCAATAAACTTTTTCATATTCGTATTATACATGATTAAAAAGCTTATTTTATACGAATCAAATTGCAATACAATACATTTTGAACAACCTGTTTGGTATCGATTAAAAATCACAAAAATTGGTTCCCGATCACGAATTACTCGTATCAATCACCGTATGCACATGCACTGGTAAACACATATTATGGTACAAGTAGTATATTATAAAACACTAACACTAGTGATCAGATAAAAATTTTGTATAGTCCAAGAATGAACAGAGTGGCCACTTTTCGACTTTATTTCAATGCCGTTAAGGTAAATTGACAATTTTGTTCCTTATGCTTTTGTTGACTTTTGGACCTTATTTCTTTCTAATAGGACGGAGAATGTAAACTTACGAAAACGTATAGTACTTATAAACTAGTGTTTTTTTTTTTTGCTGAAGCACTCAATCGTTTTGTGGCTGTAGTATTTAGGATGAAGTTCTTGCAAATTCTATATTCTCAGACAAAAACGACTTATGAGGTACAACATTAATCTGGTTTTAATTAGACCATCTGCTCATTATTATGTCGTATACCTTGGCTTTATTTTCATAAAAATGTGTTTTACAAGAAAATTTTAAAATACTTATGTTACAAAGAAAAATAATAGACGTAGGTACATTTACAAATAATATCATCATCATATCACAAGTTTGATAGCCAATCCCTAGCATTCGCTGTAAGCGCGTACAGTCACCGGCATCAATATGTGATGGATCAAAGGCCGCAAAAATATCTGATATGCTCTAAAGGCCTCCACACACCGGTTGCGGGCGCGGGTCGGGCGCGGGCCCGCGCAATTAGTAAAACATTGAAACTACACTTCAAACACACACCGAACGCGGGCCCGCGGCGGGCCCGCGTTCGGTGTGTGTTTGAAGTGTAGTTTCAATGTTTTACAACTTGCGCGGGCCCGCGCCCGACCCGCGCCCGACCCGCGCCCGCGACCGGTGTGTGGAGGCCTTAACGACTCTAGGAAATCAGTTGTCGTCAGATATTTTTGCGGCCTTTGTTCCATCATATATAGATGCCGGTGACTGTACCTACATATCGCTGAGTTCTCCCGCAAGGCGTCTCGTAGGGCACTCCTCAACAATATGAGCGGTTGTTTGGTCCATTTGACCAGATGGTCACCACCATGGTGGTAATTTAAGCAGATGCTTATCAACACGAAGGTTCCTCTATTTTACACGCCTCAGAATTCTTTAACGATTATAACTAAATGTCCAATGTCGAAAAGCATGCATTTTACTTATCGATGGCCATTTCTGTAATCAGTCAATGTTAATAAGTGTTACAGTTAAGCCACCATTATAATATCTGCCACAATAATGTGCGTATAATATCTAACACGATTTTATTTCTAGGACCGTTAAATATTAGGACGTGTCAGATATTTTTGGCCGCTGTGTAATGCGTAAACGCGAAAATAAAACTTCCGCAGTAAGCAATCATATTGTGAGTAGTATAAAACAGACAACGGAAAACTTTATTCCCATCCCTTAACTAGTGCAGTACCTACATTCAGCTCAAGACGTAAATTGATATGTTTACGTATGCGATAAACTACAAGTATTAACATTCAATCAATCACAAATCGATCGAGTTGTAATAAATCCATAAGTTACATTAATATTTATATGTTTACATATACGGGTATGGGCACTTGTAAAACACAATCATTAAAGGTGGGCATGTACGATTTCAGTACAAGCCTGTTGATCTTTATTCCTCGGCAAATCCAGTCCAGTCAGGGCCACCCTCTGTCTTCCGGCTTCGCCCATCGCGTTATCAATGCGTACTAAGTATAAAGGCTGCACTCAACATTGCAAGTGCATCAGTGTTTTTCCGAGCACCTCTCAACACAGACCTCTACAGAATGCTGAAGCTGGTGGTGTTGTCCTGCTTGCTGGCGGCGGCGTCCGCGGCGCTGCTGACGCCCTTCGCACCGTACGCTCCGCTTGCGTACAGCGGTGCGGTCCTCTCGCCCTTCTACGGCAGCAACTACCGCGGCCCGCTGTCCCTGGCGCCCGGCCAGCCCGCCAACATCATCGCTGCGGACGGCAGGCCCCTCGACACCCTGGACGTTAACCTGGACCGCTCTGCGCACCTCACCGCCAAGGCCCTCGACGGCGGCCTGCACCTGCTCAAGAAGCGCTCCGCCCCGCTCATCGCCCCGCTCGGCCGCATCGCCTACGCCGGCGCCCCGCTCATCGCCCCCGGCGCGCACCTCGCCTACCCTGCGCCCATCATCGCACCCTATCACACTCCCCTGGCTTACACCGCTGGACACTATGCCCACTACCTATAAACGGTCCAAAGATAGATAATCTTTCATATATTATCGAAGTTGATTGATCCAATTGGAATGGAAATAAAGAACTGATCCTTGTACCTATTTTGTTTTCCATTATGGACTTACTCGTATGTGCATACTCATAGGCACTTCTGACGTCCTTACTGGTGCGTATTTTATGTACTTGTAAAATAAGTATATAAAACTTGTAAAATACCTAGTGCGCTGTATATAATCCAATCGACGAGGGACGGACACTAAACGTCGGACGTAATACTTATTTATCGTGTCTGGCTTAATGTCAATTCGACCAAAGATTAATCCTCCGATTCGTCCATAGTAGGTATTTGTATAACCATAAATCACTGTTCACAAGGGGGTGCTTATTCTTAAACTATTTAATGTATGAAAGTGATACTTGGGTATGGCAGAAAAAGCATGAAAGTAAGTCAGTCTACTCTCAGCATTTAGTCGAATGAGGTAGAAAGGAGAGGGTTAAGAACTATGTGTGGAATATGCGATCGAATAAAAAATAGTGTGTAAAGAGAAAGATGTGGAATAGAGGACGATGTAGTAACTAGGGTTAAGAAGGGTATGCTACGGTGGTTTGGGACTGTTGAGCGAAAGTAGACTGACTATGGAAGTGGTTGAATCAACTTTTTTTAAAGAAAAAAAATACATTCATTGCATCATTTTTAGTGTTCCGTACTCAAAGAGTAAAACGGGACCCTATTACTAAGACTCCGCTGTCCGTCCGTCCGTCCGTCCGTCCGTCTGTCTGTCACCAGGCAAATTTTCACAGATGATGTATTTCTGTTGCCGCTATAACAACAAATACTAAAATCACAGAATAAAATAGTTTTTTTATAGATAATGATGGTACGGAACCCTTCGTGCGCGAGTCCGACTCGCACTTGGCCGGGTTTTTTTTTCTTTTCTGTTACTAATTAGGTTACTTTTCCTGGGTCACTTTTTAAAACAGGGATTTTATAGGTGTTAAAAATGCACAAGATGTGAGGTTTCCTTTTTCATGGGCATGTCCATGTTGTAAACTTGTAATATTGCTTAACCCCCAACGACAAAGAGGGGTGTTGTAAGTGTAACATGTGTGCAGTTTTTCATCGAGATCGTTCTTAGCTATATTTGTTATGGCGGGGGTGTTATTTTTACAGAATAACAACAAAAAATGTTTGATTGATCCATTTACGAACGGGAAATGGATGGATGGGTCGAAAGGGTGCGATAACATCACAACGCATTTGTTGAAAATGAATGCTTGAGTTACATTTTGTCTCATATTATAAAAAAAAGCGGCCAAGTGCGAGTCGGACTCGCACATGAAGGGTTCCGTTAATTAAATTGCAGTTTACGATTTATGACGTATTAAAAAAAACTACTTACTAGATCTCGTTCAAACCAATTTTCGGTGGAAGTTTGCATGGTCTTGTACATCATATATTTTTTTGAGTTTTATCATTCTCTTATTTTAGAAGTTACAGGGGGGGGGGACACATTTTACCACTTTGGAAGTGTCTCTCGCGCAAACTATTCAGTTTAGAAAAAATGATGTTATAAAGCTTAATATCATTTTTGAATACCTATTCATTGTTACCCCACACGTATAGGTTTGATGAAAACAAAATTTTGAGTTTCAGTTTTGTGTATGGGGACCCCTAAAACTTAATGTTTTTTTCGATTTTTGTGTAAAAATCTTAATGCGGTTCACAAAATACATCGACATACCAAGTTTCAACAGTAGCTCTTATGGTTTCGGAAAAAAATGGCTGTGACATACGGACGGACAGACATACAGACAGACGGACGGACATGACGAATCTATAAGGGTTCCGTTTTTTGCCATTTGGCTACGGAACCCTAAAAACAAAAAAACTAGTTAAACAGAATTTTCACTCCGTTTTTAGTGAAAATGGGTGGAGGTACCTCAAGGTGCTCCTTTCGGGGCACAACCGGGAATAACGCTAGGAGGATGATGATGGGTGGAGGTACCTCAAGGAAACAATCTTGAGCCGTTGTTTTTTATAATTTATGTTAATGATCTCCCTCTTGCTACCACCGAAAAGTGCATTTTATTTGCGGATGACACGTAAAAGGCAGTGACAATGTTTCATATGAAGCGAATATTAAAAAAAACCGGCCAAGTGCGAGTCAGACGCGCGCACGAAGGGTTCCGTACCATTATCAATAAAATTATTGATTTTATTCTGTTTTTAGTATTTCGTGTTATAGCGGCCGCAGAAATACATCATCTGTGAAATTTTCAACTGGAACTATCACGGTATCAGTGAGATACAGCCAGGTGACACACAGACGGACGGATGGACGGACAGCGGAGTCTTAGTAATAGGGTCTCGTTTTACTCTTTGAGTACGGAACCCTAAAAAGCATTAGCTGATATAAGAAATTGGACAAACAAAAATAATCTGAATTTTAATCTTGTCTTACTAGACTTACAATATGCAATGGGGAATGGATGAAAATTTTAGAATTGCCTGATTTTTATTTTGGTGTTAGGAATAACCTTCCTTAACACCAGAAAAAAATTGCAAACTTTTCAGGTGCGTCAATTATTTTTGAAAAATATAAACAGTTTCTTCACTTACGTTTTGGGTTTAGGACGGCGAATGAGACATTTTCCTTGATTCGTCTTATATTACAAAAAATATCTTAAAAATCCGTGGTGAACTGACACTGGCAATGATATTGAAAGCTGCAGCAGCTATATTTGTCATTGCCAGGGTCAGATATTCAAAATATTTTTTGTAATATGAGACGGATCAAAGAAAATGTCTCATTCGCCGTCCTAACCCCAAAACGTAAGTGAAGAAACTGTTTATATTTTTCAAAAATAATTGACGCCGCTGAAAAATCTGCAACTTTTTTCTGGTGCTAAGGAAGGTTATTCCTATCACCAAAAAAAAATCAGGCATTTCTAAAATTTTCATCCATTCCCCATTTCTTTCTTACAATGTCCAAACTATAAAATTTTAGTATTAATTTCGAGGATACAGAAATATCCTATTGTGATGATATTATGTATGTTCGTCTTAAAGGTATTTGTTACGATGGGCCTTAAATGCCTGAAATAAACGGTTTATTATATTATTATATTAATTATTATTATGTATTGGTGTGAGCGAGTCCATAGTTAACACGGCCTAACGTTCTGAGTTTTGAATAAAGGTTGGTCCGAATTAGTTATACTTAGTTACTTTTAATAAAACGTATGCATAATATCAGTACGTAGTCAGCTTATAACCATAGCTTATGTCCCTGAACGGGTTTGGTAATTGGATTATCCATATCTAATATCACAGTCCACAGATATATGACAGTACCTAAACCCCATCAAACCCATACACATATCAAATGTGAATTATAAAATCAGGGAGCGACGACTTAAAGCGAGGCTAAGGGAATAAAAAACATGAATTATATATAGGTAACTCTCTTTATATAATAAGTATATCGATCAATATATTCTAATTTGTACAAATTTTCACCAGGCGTGTCCCAGAGGACCCACACCCAAGTGACCCACACCCAAGTGACCCACACCCAAGTGACCCACACCCAAGTGACCCACTCCCAAGTGACCAGCGCCCAAGGGACCGGCTACACCCCAGGGAGCAGCGGCGCCGGGCCAGCCGAGCGCGCCGACACCAACAGGCCAGCCGAGGGCGCCCACGTGTCCAGGGCCCACCAGGTGGGCGGCCGGCAGATCGATGCGGGCAGCGTGGGACACGGCCAGCGGAGCGCCCAGCACGGCGGAGCGCTTCTTCAGGAAGTGAAGCCCGGCGTGGTCAACAGCCCTCGCGGTTAAGTGCGCGGCGCGATCCAAGTTCACGCTCAGGGTGTCCAGGGGCCTTCCATCAGCCGCCAGGATGCTGGCGGGCTGACCGGGCGCCAGAGACACCGGCCCTCTGTAGTTGTAGGCCGCGATCGCGGGCGCCCCCCATAGAGCACCATGGCCCAGACCCAGGCCGAGAGGAGCCACCGCCGCCGGCGCCACCAGGGGACCCGCCAGCCCCAAGCCCCACGGAGCGATCGCACTAGGCTTGGCCGCCGCCAACGCCACCACGCAAGACAACACCACCAGCTTGAACATTGTGGTCTGTGTTGTTTTCAGTAGGTACTGCGAGAGACTGTTGCATTTACCCCAGTGCATTCGGCTTTTATACAAACTTGTGCCGTAGGCGTACATAGGTATTCCAGATACCTTTGTGACGTAGGGAAATATGCAAGCGGGCGTTGGCTGTATTCGGAAAGAAAAGCACCTTGATTGCGGCAGGGCCGACTCGGGCGCAGCGGCAACAATCGCTTTCAACCTTATACCCATAGGGTTACATTCGATAACTCTAAACAGGAATAGACACACAGCCGTTGTTTCCGTGTTTGCCTTGAACGAATTGATAAAGGGCCGTTCACTTCCACTGATTACACGAATAGATGTACAATTAGAAAAATATAATTTAAGGAAATTTCGTCTACTACTAGAGGAAATGCACACCGGAAGGGCAATGTCAATCAAAGGACGTAGCGAGGTACAGGCAGGGCAGGGTAATCCAGATTTGCGGCATAAAATAAAATCAAGCAAAAATATAATCAGGTATTATTTTATTAAGTACTAGCTGTTGCCCGCGACTTCGTCCGCTTATAACATGTTATCGTGTAAATGTTTGTTGAAGGAATGAATTTAAAAAAAAACATTGAAATTAATTTTGTATCTAGTCTTTTAGAAAACAATCTAAAACCGAAGTTACAAATCTCTTACTTTCAAAATCTCTTGCTCTCTATACAAACTAAGAACCCTCTCTTAACCCTCATAGTAAACAGTCTGAAACCGTAGTTACCAATTTCTTACTTTAAAAATGTCTTGCTCTCTATACAAAGTTCGAACCCCCTTTTAACCTTCTTAGGCGATGAATTAAAAAAACGCTGAAATAAGTTTTGTAGTATTTTAGCAAACAGTCTAAAACCGAAGTTACAAATCCCTTACTTTAAAAATATCTTGCTCTCCATACAACCTTTGAACACCCTTATTCGTAATCCGTAATCCCCTTTAGGGGATATATAAAAAAAAAATGCTTAAATAAGTTTTGTAGTCTAAACAGGCTAAGATCGAAGTTACTAATATCATACTTTAAAATTTTCTTGCTTTCCATAAAAACTTTGAACGCTTTTCAGGGTAAAATTAAAAATAAAACACTCGGTTTTTTTATTGTAATAGGTAAGTATTTTTTCTACAAACTATCAAGTCTCTAGCTACAAAAAAGTGTTTCCCATACGAACCTTGCACCCCTTTTTAACCCCTTAAGGGGTGAAATTTTCCAAAACGCTGGCAGTAGGTATTTTTTTGTATTTTAATAAGTAGGTACTTAATCTTTTTACAGAGTTTTAAGTTTCTACCTAAAAAAAAGTTTTCCTATACAAACAATGCACCTCTTTATCCCCCTCTTAGCGGGTGGAAGTTTTCAAACCACTGAAAGTAATTTACCTAATTTATATATAATATTTGTATTCTAATAAATAATCTTTCTACACAATTTCAAGTCTCTAGCTCAAAAAAAAATTCTTCTATACAAATTTTCACCCGTTTTAATCACCCTTAGGGGTGGAATTTTCCAAAACGCTAAAAGTTCTTTATTTGTATTGTAATAAGTAATCTTTCAACAAAGGTTTGTCGCTTGCTAAAAAAATATATTTACAAACGTTGCACCCCCTTATACACCCCTAAGGGGTGGAATTTTCTAAAACGCTGAAAGTATTTTATTTTATTTTATTATGTAATCTTTTTAAAAAGGTTTGAGATTCCAGCTCAAAAAAATCCCCTTTACCAACATTGTACCCCTTTTTCATACCCTTAGGGGTGGAATTTTCCAAAACGCTGTTTTTTGTATTTGTATTGTAATAAGTAATCTTTCTACAAACTTTTAAGCTTCTATCTCAAAAAGAAGTTTCGCTCATACAAACTTTGCAACCCTTTTTAACCCCCTAAGAGGCTGAATTTTCCAAAACGCTGACAGTACTTTATCTGTATTCTAATAAAAACCTTTCTACAACGTATTGAGTTTCTTGCTAAAATAATAAAGTTTCCCCCATACAAAATTTGCACCCATTGATTACCCCCTTAGGGGCAGAATTTTCCTAAACGTTGAAAGTACTTTATTTGTATTCTAATAAGTAATATTTATACAAAATTTTAAGTCTCTAGCTCAAAAAATAAAGTTTACCCCATCCATACAAACTTTGCACCCCTATTTGACCCCTTTAGGGGTAGAATTTCCAAAATCCCTTCTTATCCGTTGCCTACGTTGTAAAAGGTAGTTCTGGTGTAAATTTCAACTCTCTAGCCCCAGTAGTTTCGGCTGTGCGTTGATGAGTGAGTGGGTGAGTCAGTCAGGACATAGGCATTTATATGTAGGTATAGATAGATAGAAAATGATGAAAATCCCATTCGAATATCTCAAAACCGTTTTAATGTCGCTTGTTAGAGTGAGAAAACGATCCGGGGACTGTGACGTCAAGATCCTCGAGCGTCATAGTAAAAAAACAATCGTTTCATATGAAGGTGCGTTTTGTGGAAAAGGGCCAGAACATTAAAAATTGGAACTTAGTGATTACCTATACATATAACCTCTTGCGTTGATTTTTTCTCTAATTATTATCCTTTTTTCGAGAAAATACATTATGATTATTTTATTTAGTGTCTACCTAAAGCCGGGTCCGCCGCACCAATGTTTTCCATGTTTTAAACATCTAACATGTTTTCCGTCAGGTTCGGCAAACAAATAGGGTTTTGTTTTGATTGGCAAAACATGTTTGACGTTTAAAAACCACTAAAACATGGCGCAGCGGACGCGGCTTACGGGGTGTAGTTTCGATTCCTGAGCTATAGGTAACCACGAACTTCCGAATTCGAAAATATTCGGGTATCTCTATTTCTATCGCACTAACAATACTCGAGTGACAGGGATGCAGTTATACGAACTTCGAGTTTCGGTGTTCGTGGTAGCGCCGCAGGCACTTTGGCAGAATGCGCAAAGATCGCGTGCCATTGCCATTCAAAAAAAACAAATTCGTGTTAATTATATTGTTCAAATTTGTTGGTTCCTTTTTCTGAAATTACGCCATAATACGACATTTGTGCATATAAGTTTTCATATCACAATCGAATATTTTTTTATGGTTTAACTTTTGGCATGTGTATCGTAAAGGTCTATCGTAGACTGGATTTAAATTATTAATAAGTGAAAGGCAAAGCAATTCCGCCATTTTGACGAAAATTTGACGTTTCTTATAGCTGACAGTTGGAGCAGCGTTTGGTTTCAATAAAAATAAATGGAAAATTAAATGAAGTCGTATATTACGGAAAATTAATTAATTGTCGCAGTCGAATAAAAACTATCCTAAGTTGCAGCTAGAATAATAATGTACCTATATAAAATGTTTCATATTTTTCCGTTCATGGGATGCTGAGAACATTCGTACCACACAAAGCTTAGTTTCAAACTGGCTGATTCTTTTTTTAATTTAGAGATTTATTATAAGTGGAGATAAATTCATTTATTTAAGTCACGTAAGCACAACCAATTTACACTGACAAAAATATCTGTTAAGGTGTTCCCGTCACTTGAATGCAAATGCGATTCGTTTTTTTAATTTAAAAGGAACTATAATAATCATAAACAACGAATAATAAAATATAGGATTTGAAAACTATTTGCTAACATCCTCACGTGTTGGTCACCGACGAGTCACAATGCACGATAATTAACCAAACAAAACAAAAGTTTATAAATATAGACTAAACGTGACTATCTATTAAATATCAAAAAACTAGTGCCAACATCATGATATTTTAATAATAGGTCAATGGAACGGAGTGAATTAAGGGTGTTCCTACAGGTACAGTGTGAACATAGGGTGTTCCTACAGGTACAGTGTGAACATAGGGTGTCTCCACAGGAACGGCACGGACCAGAGGCGCGGAATACACGGGGGCGGTGTGTACGACGGAGCTGGACTGGGACGAGTAGGAGACTGGCACGTGGGCTACGGGGCCCACCACTTGGTACGCGGGTGCGGAATACGCGACCAGGCCTGGTCTCGGCGCAGCCAAGCACGCTACCGCCATGACGAAGAGAACAATCTGGAAAAACAAAAGCAACGGTAATTATATAGTACATACCTACCTAGTTTATGTGACTGTACATAATGAAGGGCATTAAACCCGAGTGTGGACGCTGTTTCATAATAGTATCACACGAGTGTTTTTATGCCTAATTATGTACAGTTACATGCACTACTTTATCTACTCACATATTATAAATCCTCAATGATGTGTTCGGGAACCATTAGAATAACCGCCATCGCACCGCCATGGCCGACTAGATTTTAAATCACGACCAACTAGATTTCCATAATAACATCGATATCGATGTCATTATAACTTTTTATACATTATAATAACACTGGTACAGATAAAAAGCTGATGTTAACGTTACTGGTTGCAATAATGGTGGTCATTATATATGGTTACCGAACACATTATAGAGGATTTATGATATGGGTGTAGATAAAATGTTAAACATTATGTTTATATGGTTCGGTACCACAAAAAGAAAAAACGGAACCCTTAAAGGATCACTTTGTTGTTTGTTTGTTTGTTTGTTTTGTTGTTTGGGTCTGTCAAGACCCTTTATCTCGGAAACACCTGGAGGTATCGAGTTGATATTAAAACCATATACTCAGGTCAACAGTCCCTTGAAGCTGTGAAAAAATCAACCTTCTAAGTTAACGTAAAAACACGATACGGCCGTTTATGCCGTCTGTCTGTATGTCAAGACCCTTTATCTCGGGAACGCCGGGAGGTATTGAGTTGAAATTAAGACTATATACTCAAGTTTACAGTTTTTTGAAGCGGTGAAAAAATCTAATTTCTAAGTTAACGTAAAATAGAAAACCGGCCAAGTGCGAGTCGGACTCGCGCACGAAGGGTTCCGTACATTATCTATAAAAATATTTATTTTATTCTGTTTTTAGTATTTGTTGTTATAGCGGCAACAGAAATACATCAGACAGACAGACAGACAAACAGACAGACAGACGGACAGCGGAGTCTTAGTAATAGGGTCCCGTTTTACTCTTTGAGTACGGAACCCAAAAAGATATGCCGCAAAAAACGTATATTTCGACACTCTCAAGGGAATCAAAATGTATAGGGTACTTTCCATTGACCTAGAACTATGTAATTTTGCAAGTAATCCTCTTATACGCCAAGTACAGGGAAATATCTGAAAGGTATACATTTGTAATTTTGGACGGAACCCTCGGTGGGCGAGTCCGACTAGCACTTGTCCGGTTTTTTATTTATTTTAGGCGACAATTTTACACAAATCGATGCAACCCCGCAGTAAGCCCAATAAGGCACGTGGTATGGATACTAGACGAGGATATATTTGACAGGTATATGATACTAGAAGTAATAATATATTTAATACATCGGAGCAAACAAGCACGTCAAAAACATCGGAACACGCCTCTATGTTCAAGGTATTAGGGTGCATGTGCCGATATTTTTGAACACCTATATGTGATGGCGATTGTATACTCAGAAACAAATATTTATTATTCATCACACCACACAAATATATTCCCTTGCCGGGATTTAAACCCAGGATCGTCAGCTTCATTCGTTTAGTAAGTTAGTATCCACAGCTAGGCTAAACTGGTTGTCATAACACTCATAATATTGTCGTCACGATGCGTCATAATGTCATCAATTTTGCAGTTAGTTTCATACTACAGTTAATCTTTCTGCGTCGAATGAGACATCGTGAACAGTGACGCTACTGCGGATTATTAAAAAAATCAACGCATTACATTTAGTACCAAAATATTTTTTGATACCACTGAAAATTTACAATTTGCGATAATTTAACAAACGCCGCATGCTAAATTAAAATACCAGGCTTGAATGTTGTAACACGCACAACAATCTAACGTAAACAACAATCTAAATACCTAGACAGTCTTAGTGAAAATCTCTAATTCAGTATTTTCCTTTAATAAAAGTAGGTTTAACTCCTGAAAAAAACATCGCTATTTCCCTGAATATAAACACTAATTAAAGCGCTGCTACTAAGTATACAAGTCATTTTAATTACATATGATAAATTCATACTTAATGTAGTTGAAGAGCAAAACTCATCTAACTTCAAGCATTAACACGTTCATCTGATAACAAAATAATCAAATTTCTAAGAAAATTGCGAAGTCAATGCCTTTGCAATTCCTTGATTCAAACAAAAAAGCATCACAACGATATAATCGCGCCATTACCCATTTAGAGGGCATCTGGTGGCTTAACAGAGCTTTGCATTTTAAGCAAATTTCCACCATCGAAAGCAAATTAAAACATGCAGATGATGGCCACGGCAAAAGGGTCGTACGTTGAACCCATGCCATAATTAATGCGTTAAGGCACTGCCTTTACTCGGATTTTGCCAGAAGTTAATATTAGCCGAAAAACCCGTACAATAAGAATTGATGGAAGCATTTACGAAATAGGTTAAAGGTGTAGAGCCTGGGGTGAACGATTGCTTTAAGATAGGTAAAATGAATCTTAATTTTACTAACGTACCAATTTATACATGATGAAGAAATAAGGGTGCCTCTGTCTGACGAGCGAGCTGTCACTACAGGGTGCTAATGTTTGACTGTTGATGTTTTCTAGCTACGAGCTTTTATACATGCGAATATGAGAATCCTGTGCCAAAAATAACCGTGTGCCATACACGGAAACCTTTGACTAACACGCATCGAGAACTGGTTATGAGGAAGATGTGATTCTTAAAAAGGCAGTCATCTGACAATTCACCAATTTTGAGTTATATATTGTGCTGTGATCAGGAAAAAAAGACGCGTTGACCTATCTAACCCGTTTTTCTCTATCACATTTAGTTTTTGAGATAATTTTTCAATAAAAGGCAGTCAAGTGCATTCTTACCAGTGCCGAATTCATTAAAACGCAGTCATCTGACATTCATCCTTAAAAAAGCAGTTAAAGTCCTTTGACTGCGTAATATATGGGAAATATTTTAGGCAAAACTTATTTAAAAGGCAGTTTTGTACCAAACTGCCTATTGATAATTATAGTTCATCAATTTACTTTACAATAATTCATTACAAAGCAGGTTTTGAGTAAAAATTATTTAAAAGGCAGTCATGTGACGTTAGCTGCCTTCTTAATAATTATTTGATTGATATTACTTACTTCTATACTTCAAAAAAGGAATGTACGTCACAATTTTTTTTTATTAATTACAATTTTTTGGCATCCATCGGATACTAAAACGCAGTTTTCTCGCAATAATTATTTTAAAGGCAGTCATGTTTTATCGCGCACCTATAATATTTTTACATGGATTTTTTAAAGTTTGTTTCAACGACAGATGCGAGCCGCAGCGGACGTTTGAGGCAGGGCGTGCGTTCGTTCGCGCCAAAATCACGTGAGCGTGCCAATATTTAAAGTACGTAATAGACCGGGAGATGCTGACACAAAATTTTAAGGTATTTGTACCAAGTATGGCGACCCTTCAGGGGTCTAATTACGTAATCAGAAAAGGAAAATGATGGTCATGGCGCTAGTACTGGCAGCCCAAATGCGTGGGCGTTAGTTAGTCAGTTATACTGGGCGTTTTCCGTAAGTCGACATTAGGGTTTGCAAGATCCGCCAATATTTTGGATCCGGATATTTCGGATATTTAAATTCAACAGATCCGGATATCCGGATCTTTCGGATAATACGGATCCACAAGGTTTTTTTGGTTTAAAGTAGGAATTGTAAGGTTAAACTAGGAAAAAACGGCTATACCACCGTATACCTGAAAGATTTTAAACAGGTACGCATTCCCGAGGTCATAAAGAGTTTAAAACTTTTTTTTTTCAACTTTTTACTTACAATTACGAACTAACTGTCAAAGTGAGAGTTTTGTCACTGAAAGCTGTCACTTGATAACTACAACAGGGGTAATCAACGTAACGTTCCGAACGCGCGCTAGGACAATCCAACTGTTATTTTCCCATATAAAATTTGACTGCGTGATCAACCAGCGGGTCGAGTTAACTCCGGACCTGGTGCTCGTATCGTACAGTCACCGGCATAAATATATGATGGAACAAAGGCCGCAAAAATATCTGATGACAACTCTATTCCTAGAGCCGTAAGAGCGTGTCAGATATTTTGCGGCCTTTGATTCATCATATATTGATGCCGGTGACTGTACATACATTTCAATGAGCTCTAGGTACGGAGTTAATTCAATAGGGTTGTAACTAGGTATCAAGCCTTAGGAGGAGATATTGACAATGTGAGCGGGACGAGGGAAAAGGTGTTTGTCTAGCAGGGGGCATTAATTTAGGCAAGACTATAATATGGCAAAAGCGGTGTACGGTCCATGAATATAGTGTACCATGCTTATTATATTACATGATCATATTATAAGTCAAGAACATCATACTAAAAATTTTAAAAAATATTACAATTATAAAACCTAGGTATTGTTGCTGCATTTACTTTTTACTTCCTGTGTAAAATATACTTCTTAAATATTTCTTTAGGTTTATTTAAACTAATCCCCTTATTCATAAAACTTAAGATGCCTCTGCTAAATAAAATGTGCTTTGTCCCTTTCTTACGAACACAAATGTCAAAGTGACAGATAAGGACAAACGAATTTTAACGCCATTTTAGTTAAAATAGGCTTGTAGAATATTTATGAATACGGGCGTAAGTCTTTAGTAGGTAGCTATAATAGTACCTATAGGGCTATAGGTAATATTGGATTTATATAATTACATTGTGTCTCTGCCTACGGTGAATTAGTGCATTTAAACCAACGCCAACTTTCGCCATCAAATTGCGGCTATTTTACTAGTTTGTAGTTAATGTCTAGTGTTAGTTTAATTAGTTTTTGTGACTAATAAATTAAAAACAAAAATAATCTGGTCTGGGATAATGAAGTGGTGAATAAAGACATATATTGAGTTATCTACCATTCGGTTTTCAGCGTGGACTCGGTAAAAACATCATTTTGTAGCCGTATTTTCGATTTTCATTGTTGTATTTTAAGGATCCGTAATATCCGAAAAATCCGGATCCAAGAGCCTGTCAGATCCGGATCCGAAATTTGGCGGATATCCGGATATTTCGGATATCCGGATATCCGGATTGCAAACCCTAGTCGACATCCATTGTGCCTATTTTGCGTGAAACGGCGGTGTGGCGCTACTCTAACCACCCCAGCTCGTCTAGAAAGTTGCTGAGTGCCTTGGTGTTGACTGCGTCCCGTAGTGTGTCTGGAGAACCTAGGTGCTTTATTCTGTATACTTCTACCTGCTTGCAGTCCAACAGTATATGTTTAGTCGATTCTTCTGCCTCCATGCACGCTCTGCACATGGGGCTGTCTGTGATACCTAAGTTATAGAGGCGTCTGTTCAAGGTGTTATGTCCTCTTATTATTCCCACTATCTTGCGCAGTTGGTTTCTATGTGTCCTTAGTAGTGCGGTTGTGAGTTTGTAGTCGCGTTTCGACAGAATCTCTTTGCTCTGTCTGCATGTGTCTGTCTCCTCCCAGTATCTTTAATGTAGTTCTTTAGTGTGTTGGTCCAGTTGATTGTATATGTAGCTTTGTGGCAGGGGCAAGATTGGCTCCGGTCCGTATGCCGTTGTTTCTGAGCCTTTCCTGGCCAGTTCATCCGCTGTATCGTTCCTCTTGAACCACTGTGCCTCTTGATCCATTGTATAGTAACTTTGTTTTTATCTGCGCACACCTCTGTGACGCTTTGGTGGCTTTCGTATATCAAGCTAGATGTGATGTTATCACTGCTTAGTGCTTGTAGTACCGATTTACTGTCTGAGAGTATCCATATGTTAGTGTTTTCGACTTGTCGTCTCTTTATGGCATTGCAGGCTTCAATTATTCCTACGCATTCAGCCTGGAATACCGTGTTTTGTACACCCAGTGGTTTGGATATGTGTATGTTTAAATCCTCTGAGTTCCCGTATTTGTTTTTGAACCATGTGTAAAGATTCTAAGGTCTGTTTGGTTTAGCCCCTCTTTTAAATCTTCCGTCAGTGATATGCCGTAGTCTTTCCTAAAGACTGCAGTTTTTGGTATTTTGTCGATTGAAGCCTCCATCATAGGTAGGATTGTGATCAGTTTGTTATGGATCTTCGTGTGCGGTATGTCTAGTTTCGTCCATAGGTTGAGGCGTTTTAGGCGTATTGCCGTCGCAGCCACCTACTTATTCTTTCATCGACTATCGGAAAATACAAGAATTTTTGAGTAACAAATTGTTCGATTTTCGTAATTTATCCGACACGTGCGATTAACGCCCACGCATTTTGGCCGCCAGTACCAGCGCTATCACCATCATTTTCCTTTTCTTCATTACGTAATTAGACCCCTGAAGGGTCACTACCATACTTGGTACAAATACCTTAAAAAATTGTGTCAGCATCTCCGGGTCTAATACGTACCTTGAATATTGGCACGCTCACGTGATTTTGGCGCGAACGAACGCAGGCCCTGATATAAGAAATATACAGTGCCTTTTCCATGATTTTATATTTTGTAATATGCCATTTTAATAAATGATAATCATCATCCTCCTAGCGTTATTCCCGGTTGTGCCCTAAAGGAGTTCGGGGTCCGCTTTGACACCTAATCCCAAGATTTGGCATAGGCACTAGTTTTTAATAAATGATAATATGAGTGTTTTATTTAATTTCAATTCACTTGACTGTTGTTATCGAAGTTTAAGAAAAAATATTTTATAGAAGAAAATTACTTAAAAAGCAGTGAATTGCATTTGAGCATTTAAGACTGCTTTGTAGTGAATTACTCAGTGGATATAATTTTGCTATCGTTTGCTTTAAAGAAGTAGTTTGGTGGAATAATTTATTTAAAGGCAGTAACTGGACTTTCACTTCTTTGTAAATAATTAAACGAAAAGGATTTATAGACAAGAAACTTTACAAAAAGGCCGCTAACTGAAAACACTGCCTTTTAAAGAATTACGAGCATACAATTGAAAGGAATTTTAATTTTCAATGATAAATTTGTTAGTAATAATTCAGTAAAAGGCAGCTTCGGGACTTTAGCTGCCTTTTAGTGAATTATTATAGGTTGTAAATAAACTCCCAAAATACATACCACAATTATTTCTTGATATAATTTAAAGGAATATGTAAAAATATAATAAATAACAATGAAAAAAGATAGAACAGGCACCTTTTTAATACCTAAAATCATCATTGCGTCATATATTCTTACACAGCCTGATTAAAGTAAAAAAATCCAATTGAAGACTGCTTTTGCGTTTTTCTCAAAAGTAAGTGATGTCAGAAGACTGCCTTTTTAAAAATCACGGCAGGATACTGATACCATGGTGTAATTAATTGGCGTCAAATGACTCGTGTAAAAACTACCACCAAAAACATAAATGTGAAAATGGGAGCCAAGTTCAATTTTAAGAATATGCATGGTTTGTCAACTTCACCGACAAAAGAATTGAGATCTAAAGGTGCCAAGTTCAGTTGATAATCCTAAAATAAAATGTATTCTCAAGAACATACAATTTCTTATTTTTAGGGTTCCGTAGCCAAATGGCAAAAAACGGAACCCTTATAGATTCGTCATGTCTGTCTGTCTGTCTGTCTGTCTGTCCGTCCGTATGTCACAGCCACTTTTTTCCGAAACTATAAGAGCTATACTGTTTAAACTTGGTAAGTAGATGTATTCTGTAAACCGCATTAAGATTTTCACACAAAAATATAAAAAAACCAATAAATTTTGGGGTTCCCCATACTAAGAACTGAAACTCAAAAAATTTTTTTTCATCAAACTCATACGTGTGGTGTATCTATGGATAGGTCTTCAAAAATGATATTGAGGTTTCTTACATAATTTTTTTCTAAACTGAATAGTTTGCGCGAGAGACACTTCAAAAGTGGTAAAATGTGTCCCCCCCCCCCCTGTAACTACTAAAATAAGAGAATGATAAATCTAAAAAAAATATATGATGTACCATGCAAACTTTCAACGAAAATTGGTTTGAACGAGATCTAGTAAGTAGTTTTTTTTTAATACGTCATAAATCGTAAAAAGCAATTTATTTAACGGAACCCTTCATGTGCGAGTCCGACTCGCACTTGGCCGCTTTTTTCTACTACAACAATGATTGCTATATAAAAGTATAACTTCTTAAATTTGAACACTCGAATTATTTACGCAATGCAGATAACTCAGGATAAATTGATGCTCAAGACTTGACTTGGCTAGTTTTTACTAGCAAGCCAAATTTTTCGAAGAGTTGTATATTGCCTACCTTACAATATATAAACAGTTACTTACGTATAACATAAAGATGATAAGTGGATTAGCCAAATATCAGATATCTTGTAAAAACTAGCCTAGTCAAGTCTGCATACAATTAGCCAGTTGTGATGGAATGGAAGGGTTGGCTGAACTCACATCACGATTTTAAAAACGTTGCCAGGACTGCGACAGTGGTATTCAATCATATTATCCGGTTGATGGAACCCTACGGAGACAATAAGCAGTCTATCATTTGCAATCCCGGAGTTGCCATTGTCACATACACATTATCAATTCACTAAAGATGTTTAAATTTTATTTACATATTTATTTTATTTATTTATTGATTTGCCTCAGGCAACAAGGGCCATATTTACAAATACCTTACAGACCTAACAACCAATGGTTGTTAGTTCTGTATGGTATTTGTAAATATGGGCCTATATAATATGGGTCAATATAAAAAAAAAAAACTTATAACACAATAACACGTAACATAAATTAAATTAAATGTGAGATTTTCTCTTCTCTTTAGTTTCAGTGTAATTGCGTCCATTACTAGACCTGGGTCTCTTGCATGGATTTCCAATTTGTTCGGGACATAGCGGTCCTTAAGCAGGTTGGACGACCTGTGTTTCTGACTTCCCAGGGCGTAGCTCCCTCAGATGTCCCCATCACATATTATGACATATGACCGGCCTTCGCCATTTTTCTTGCGCTCCTTTGCTGATTTGGTCGACTTTGGTTTATCATCATCATCATCATATCAGCCGAAAGACGTCCACTGCTGGACATAGGCCTCCCCCAAAGAGTGCCACAATGGCCGGTCCTGCGCCACCCGCATCCAGCGGACTCCCGCGACCTTGGTTTATCAACATGAGTGTTATTGTGTCAAATCCGCCATGACCTTGACTCGGTCCACATCCACATGTAACCGGTCGCACGCGCATAATTATCGCGGATACCGACCTGTTCTACAACATACGTTTTACGCTACGTACGATTCGGAACTAGTTTATGTACATGCAAATATTTAGAGGCTGTTACATGTGTTGTTTGTCTAATATTAGGCGTCGTATCGGCCTTAAGTATCATGTATCATGTCATAAAATTTTGCGATGGTCATCAGGTCATCACTCAGTCCATACGTGCTACACGAGAAATTCAAAAGGTTATATGTCCAATTAAGTATATAGTTCCTACATACAGGCATAAAAACAAGAAAGAAACGAACACGCCTAGAAGCATACTTTATTTACCCGCGACTGCGTGTGGATTTGATAATTAGGTCCAGAGAGTAATAAAAAAATATTGGGATAATTATGTGTGCGACGGAATCAATCCAAATCCTTACAGTATTTTTGGCATAACTCAATTCAATAAGAACGATCCAAACATACAAACTTTTACATTCGAGTATAGTAAAACATAACTCACTTAATCGCACGTTGATACCTACATAAATCAGAAGAAAATTCACTGCACTTAAATTAATAAGCTAGAAACTAGCAAACAATGGAAGAGATCCCTTACAGGGATAAGTTCACCTTTATACCGACTTAACCTGTTTTGTTCGTAGTTTTACTTTTTTCTAGTGTACAATAAAGTATTTACATACATACGTGAAATGATCTATTTAGTAATTGAAATATCCCATTCAAGCTAATTTCCTTTTTACGATAAAACAGTTCTATAGAGTTCTATAAAGTGTTAAAAGCTGAATAGGTAATAGGTAGCTGAATTGTTACCAAAAACCACAGATCTAAATATACTTTAGATAACTTAAACACCTCAATCTGTATGAAAACCAACCGTGTCACTTTTTTCTACCTACTGTGACGTCACAAGGGCGAATTAGTGATACGAATTCCCCGTTGTCCGCACAAAATCGATTCAAAGGCGACACCACTAATCGATTCACATGAATGACATCGATTTTCTGACAGACGAATGATATAGACAGACGAATGATTTATAAACGTATTAAGCATACGTTCAAAGGATAAACATGTCACATATACATGAACTCTCTACCCGAAGATATTACCCTCCATTTTTAAAGCTGTCGTGTACAATTAGGACATATTTCGAGCTTAAGTATTTGTATCAATAACTACTAAATTGGCGTTTTTAAAATGGTAAATATCATTTGTCTGTCCGGTATCGATCATCGAAATAATGTTGTAGAACGAACAACACTAGTTGCTAGATTTGACAGACGAATGATAAGTTCCCTTGTACCACGAACTCAAAGCAATGCGCGACAGTATCGCTTGTCTGATATTCATCGTCTCTTAACACAGAACGTCAGATTAAACGCTCAAAGCAAACGCGGTAATGTGATGTGAATATAGTTTACTTACCGATAATCTATAGTTACTTAGGTACAGTCTTGGAATCACACCTCAGAATACTTAAAAATTCATTGCGCAAAATATAATTTGAAAATAACTTACGTGTGATAGGAAAAATGTCCTTGCGTTTGGGTGCTTCCAATTTTTGGGCTATTGCACTTTAATACCATGCAAAAAGGCATTTTCTTAATTTTCACGGACAACCGGCAACCACAACAGACGCGCGCGGAATGTCAGTAGCGACGGCCAACTCGGAGACCTACTCCGAGTTCGGACACGCGAAGTAGATGCATTGGCGTGATCTAGTGTATATTTAGATCTGTGCCAAAAACATTAACTTTTATGAAAGTGAATCATCCTCATCATCCTCTTAGCGTTATTATTCCCGGTTGTGTGCCCCTAAAGGAGCCCGGGGTCCGCTTTGACACCTAATCCCAAGATTTGGCATAGGCACTAGTTTTACGAAAGCGACTGCCATCTGACCTTCCAACCCAGAGGGAAAACTAGACCTTATTGGGATTAGACCGGTTTCCTCACGATGTTTTCCTTCACCGAAAAGCTAACGGTAATTCCGTACATAAGTTCCGAAAAACTCATTGGTACGAGCCGGGATTCGAACCCACGACCGCCGCTTGACAGCCGCATGCCTGAACCACTAGGCTACCGTAGCTTTTTTTATGAAAGTGAATGATAATAAAAATAAATGAACAGGCTTATGTTCGCACTTGGGTCGGTAGACTAGGGGTTAACAACAACATAGAAATTCATTGGCGGTTGACCTCAGCCGATATTGTTGGGATGAAAATAGGGGTGGAAGTTTGTACTCATATCATCATCATCATCATACTCATACTCATACTCATACTCATTTATTCATAAAATATAAAAATTTACATGTCAAAAATAGAATTATAATATGTCAAATGAATTTGATTATTCAACTAGTATAACATAACAATATTTAGGTATGAGTAACAAAATGTCAAAATTAGAATTATAATATGTCACATGAATTTGATTATTCAATTAATATAACATAACAATATTTAGGTATGAATAACAAAATGTCAACATTATACAATGATTAAAATTTTTATTATTACCAATATTTTATACATACTCCTTAAAATTATAAAAAGCTTTATCAGTCAGCCATTTTTTTAGTTTATTAAGAAATGTCGCATCATCTCCACTTATAATAAATCTCTAAATTAAAAAAAGAATCAGCCAGTTTGAAACTAAGCTTTGCGCGGTTCGAATGTTCTCAGCATCCCATGAACGGAAAAATATGAAACATTTTATATAGGTACATTATTATTCTAGCTGCAACTTAGGATAGTTTTTATCCGACTGCGACAGTTAATTAATTTTCCGAAATATACGACTTCATTTAATTTTTCATTTATTTTTATTGAAATCAAACGCTGCTCCAACTGTCAGCTATAAGAACCGTCAAATTTTCGTCAAAATGGCGGAATTGCTTTGCCGTTCACTTATTAATAATTTAAATCCCGTCTACGATAGACCTTTACGAGACAAATGCTAAAATATAAACCATAAAAAAATATTCGATTCTGATATGAGAACTTATATGCGCAAATGTCGTTTTATGTCGTAATTTCAATAAATGAAATCAACAAATTTGAGCAATATAATTAACACGAATTTGTTTTTTTTTAATGACAATGGCACGCGCTCGGCGCATTCAGCCAAAGTACCTGCGGCGCTACCACGAAAACCGATACTCAATGTTCATATATTTGCATCCCTGTCACTCGAGTATGGTTAGTGCGATAGAGATAGAGATACCCGAATATTTTTGAATTCCGAAGTTCGTGGTTATAGCTCAGGAATCGAAAATATGGTAAATAATCATAATGTATTTTCTCGAAAAAGAATTTAAAATAAATATAGTCAAATGGAGAAAAAAACAAAGCAAGAGGTTATATAGGTAATGATTAAGTTATAAGAGTCCAAAGTTTTAAGAGGGGGTATGTTCTGTCCCTTTTCCGCAAAACGCACCTTCATATGAAACGATTGTTTTTTACTATGACGCTCGAGTATATTGACGTCACAGTCCCTCATCGTTTTCTCACTCTAACAAGCGACATTAAAACGGATGTAGCTTTATAATTTTTTGAGATATTTGAATGGGAGTTTCATTATCTTCTATCTATTTATCTCCACTTATAATAAATCTCTAAATTAAAAAAAGAATCAGCCAGTTTGAAACTAAGCTCTCTGTGGTACGAATGTTCTCAGCATCCCATGGACGGAAATATATGAAACATTTTATATAGGTACATTATTATTCCAGCTGCAACTTAGGATAGTTTTTATCCGACTGCGACAATTAATTTATTTTCCGTAATATACGACTTCATTTAATTTTTCATTAATTATTCTTAAAGTATATCGCCGCCACATCTGTCAGCTAAAAGAAACGTCAAACTCACAGTAATAAGAAATACTACGGACAAAATGGCGGAATTGCTTTGCCTTTCTTTCGCCTATTAATAATTTTAATCCCGTCTACGATATACATTGACGAGACACATAGGTACCAAAAGCAAATATATAATTAATCGATTTTGATATGCGAACTTATATGCGCAAATGTCCAATTAAGGCGTAATTTGTACAAATGTAACAACAAATTCGAACAATATAAACTTGGTTTTTTTTAATGGCACGCGCGCGCGCTCTTTGCGTATTCAGCCAAACCACGAAAACCGAAACTCGAAGTTTGTATATCTGAGGGCCTACCGCGAACGGCATTCGAAGTTTTCCCTCTCTGTCGCACTTATGTACGAACTTGTAAGTATGACAGAGAGGGGACACTTCGAATGCCTTTCGCGGTAGGCCCTCTGCATTCCTGTCATTTGTTAGTGCGATAGAGATAGAGATACCCGAATATTTTCGAATTCCGAAGTTCGTGGTTTAAAAGAAAATACGGATGTCGGATAGATCTAAATTAATATTTTATGTGTGAATATGGTTAAAATTATTTGGAAATACTATTGTTGTTATTGTTTTAGTGTATTTGACTAGCTTTAAGTTTAATATTGTACGTCCGAAATGGGCAAGCTGTTGGACTTTATTTTACCCAAAACAACTAAATGTACACAGTTCTGACAATAAAGAAATCTTATTTTATCTTATCTTATCGAAAATAGGGATGTATATAGATACTAAACAAAATAATCATAATGTTGTATTATCTCGAAAAAAAAACAACGCAAGAGGCTATATAGGTAATCACTAAGTTATAAGTGTATAAAGTTTTAAGAGGGTGTTTGTTGCGTCTCTTTTCCGCAAAACGCACCTTTATAATGAAACGATTGTTTTTTACTATGACGCTCGACGATCGTGACGTCACGGTCCCTGATCGTTTTCTCACTCTAACAAGCGACATTAAAACGGTTGTAGCTTCGTAATTTTTTGAGATATTTGAATGAGTTTTTCGTTTCTTCTTTCTTTTGAAGTGAGTCTACAGCTACACCTCTATTTGGAAGACAAGCGGAAATAATCCATACTATCCATACTAATAATCCATACTTCCATACTAATTTTTATAAATGCGAAAGTGTGTCTGTCTGTTACCTCTTCACGCCCAAACCGCTGAACCGATTTAGATGAAATGAGCCCCGGGGAAGGACAAAGGGTAGTTTTTATATCTGAGGGGCTGAAATTGGGGGTGGAAATTTGTATGGAGCTACTTAAACCGCTGCACCGATTTAGATGAAATTTGGTATATAAATAGTTTGAGTCCCGGGGAAGGACATATAATAGGTTTTATCCTGGAAATCATCCCCTAAGGGGGTGAAAAGGGGGGGGGGGGGGGGTGAAATTTGGATGAAATCTATTTTGATGAAATTTGGTGTAGATATAGGTTAAGTCCTGGGAAAGGACATGGGATAGTTTTTACCCCAGAAATCATCCCCTAAGGGGGTGAAATTAGGGGTGAAAATTCGGATGGAACCCATCTTAATACATTTTGGTATAGAGATAGCTTGAGCCCTGGGAAAGGACATAGGATAGTTGTAATTCCGGAAATCACTCCCTAAGGGGGTGAAATGGGGGGTGAAAATTTGGATGAATCCCGTTTAGATGAAATTTGGTATAAAGGTCGTTTGAGTCCCGAAGAATGACATTAGATAGTTTTTATCCCGAAAATCATTCCCTAAGGGTATGAAATAGGGGGTGAAAGTTTGGATAAAATCCATGTACCTAGATGAAATTTGGTAAGGAGATAATTTGAGACCCTTCAAAGGATATAGAATAGTTTTTGCCTCGGAAATCATCCCTTAAGATGGTAGAAGTTTGTTTGCATTATATTTTCTAAGTATTAAGTTCTACGCGGACGAAGTCGCGGGCAACAGCTAGTTTTCAATATCTTTCAATTCGGAGGGTAATTTATTGTAGATACCCGGCCCTACTACAGACATTATTTTTGTTGATTTCATAAGTCGACAACATGTCGTGGCCAATGTGTTCTTATTCCTCTGAGCAAGACGCATACTTTTTGAAGTGTATTTTGGAATTTGGTGTATATTGCTTCTCACGTATTTTACTATGTAGAAGATGTATTGTGAGGTTAGTGTCATTACGTTGGCATCTTTAAAAAGTTGCTTTGCAGGGGTGCCTGACGGTGCGAGTGAAATAATCCGTATAGCTCGTTTTTGAAGTATAAAAACTCGTTGCCATTCAGCTGCTGTACCCCAGAATTCTAGCCCGTAGCACATCACCGAGTGAAAAAGTGAAAAGTAACTCGACCTAAGTTGGTGGTAGGGTAGAATACGCGCAAGTCTACTCAGAGCGAAGCAAGCCCCTGACAATTTACTACAGACGACTTCTATATGCGCGTCCCATTTCAGCGCTGCATCTAAGGTGACGCCCAGAAACCTGGCGGTACCTACCTGTGGTAGTGCCTCGCCGTCTACGCTAATAGTTAGGGGACGTGGGGGTCTACCTCCAAGGTTGATGTGCATCACCTGGGTTTTGTGCATATCAGCGGAGAGACGTCCGCTGCTGGACATAGGCCTCCCCAAGAGTGCCACATTGGCCGGTCCTGCGCCACCCGCATCCAGCGGACTCCCGCGACCTTTACCAGGTCATCAGTCCACCTTGTGGGGGGGCCTACCCACGCCGCGCCTTCCGGTACGTGGTCGCCACTCGAGAACTCGAGAAGGCCATTGGTTCTACGTGCAATGTGCCCCTCCCACTGCTCCATCGCCCTTTGAGTGACTTTGAGCCTTCTTATGATGCCCATAGTAAGCGACCACGTTTCCGCTCCATATGTCATCACTGGCAACACACACTGGTCAATGACTCTCGTCTTGAGACACTGCGGAATATTGGACGAAAAGATGTGCCGTAGCTTCCCGAATGCTGCCCAGCCGAGTCGGATTCGACGATTGACCTCTTTCTCAAAGTTGGACCTACCTAACTGGACAGTCTGTCCTAGGTATACATAATCGTCTACAACTTCGAGCGTAAAGTGTCCGATTGAAATGGGAGTTGGTACTACATGGACGTTTGACATGATCTTCGTCTTATCCATGTTTATCCTTAGACTAACTCGCTCGGAGGCTTTACTGAGGTCATCGAGCATAGTACTCAAGTCCTCCATGGTCTCAGCCAAGACTACTATATCATCAGCAAACCGAAGGTGAGTGATGTACTCGCCGTTGATGTTGATGCGTAGCCTTCTCCAGTCCAGAGTCTTGAAAACGTCCTCCAGTGCAGCGGTGAACAGTTTTCGGGAGATAACATCCCCTTGTCTGACACCCCGCTGCAGCGGAATAGGCTTCGAGCTCCGATCCTGGAGTCGGACTGACATAGTGGCGTTCTCGTACAAACTCGAAACCGGCTTGTTCGGTAGGCTGGAAGTCATCAAGCCTGCGTGCGAGACAATTCGTAATCACTCTTGAAAACAGCTTATAGACATGGCTCAGAAGTGAGATGGGTCGGTAGAACTTCAGCAGGGTGTTGTCACCTTTTTTGAAGAACAGCACCACCACACCTCTGTTCCACGCCTTTGGCGTTCTTCCTTCCATGTTCTTCGTTGTACATACTCATATGCGATAACTTAATTCTACGCGGATTAAGTCACAGACAACAGGTAGTATTTTATACACCGTGCTTTTTGTTAAATTCGAAAAAAAATTATTTTTTTATTTTTCATACAAACTAAATCAATATTACAGTGTGGGATGGCTCTAACACTTAATCTCAATTAACACAAAGTTAATTTTCACCTACGACAGCACTTGTTAACACATGGCTCAGTGGTAAATAGATTGCTTATGGAGTGAGGGGTCCCAGGTACAAATCCCAATAATTCCCTTTTTCGTTTAACGAAAATTAAAACGTAAATAAAATAAAGGACCCTTCACACTGATTCGGTCATTAAATTGATTTATTGAATATCTGAAAAATAGTAAGAGTTAAGACACTAGTTTCTTAGATAAATGTGTACTGCACTGTTCCCTCTGAACCTCGCAGCGCACACTGGAACTCTATCAGCAACATCGATACGAATACATATATGTACCAGTGTGTAACCGCCATACGATAAATAAATAAATAAATAGATAAATTAGTTCCATTTAACCTGAGGATTCTTCCCTTAAAGTTAACGGAAATCAAAAAAAACACGGTGTATATTGTGAACTCTTTACTGTCTGTGGGTTCGATATACCAAACGAGCCTACAACGCCCTACGCATACAATACAACAACGCCTTCAGAATGCTGTTGAGACTCCCGAAGTGGTGCAGCGCGTCGGAAATGTTTGCTGAGACGCGCACGGACGATTTTCACGCCATAATGCGAAAGAAAACCACGTCGCTGATGGATCGCGTCAGGGAAAGTCAAAACGGCATTCTGAAGGTATTGGCTGGTAGATTTAATTGCAACATAATGTGGCACTGGATCGAGCGGGTCAGAACTACTTGACTTATGTCAAGTAGTACTGCAGTTCTTTTTTTTTTAATGTATTATAATAATTGCTAACATAGTTTTAAGTTTATTTTGTTACTAACAGTATATGGATCACATGGTCTGAAATAAAACTATTGAAATGAAAAAAAAAATTTACTCACTGCAAAGTTCTATTAATAAACTCAATACAGATCTGTCCAAATTTGTTGAACAACTGCTAAAAGAGTAACCTAAATTAACTCATTGTTTCCAAATTTCCAGAGGCGAAGAACCTCTGGAAATCATATGAAAAATTTGAGTCGCATAAAACTTTGGCGTTAATTAGGACCTGTCGGAACTCCGTTTGAAACTCCAACAATGTCTCGTGCATGAATGAGTATTGATGAGTAAGGTCCCTGATTTTCCTATGGTTTAGATAATTAGGTACATGTGTTTGCGGCCTAGGCAACATTTTGAGTAAAAACAACTTTGTCTGTATTATTTTCAAATATTTGACCCGGTACCATTACCATAATAGTTTACATAGATTTGACGTGCAATTGGAATACTAGCGTAAACTTTAACTCAAATTTGTCTGCTACATGCATAAACTTAATAAAGCTAAAGCAAACACGCTTGCTAGGAACCATAATGGTCATAACCTTTTTTTTATTATCCATCAGCAACTCAGTGACACTTATTCTCGCAAAGTGTGGTTTATAATGAGTCTACCTCTCAGAGCATAGAATACTAGAGAGAGGACAAGCCGCCGGCAGCCGTGTCGCAGCTGTATGCTCAATGGGCATACACTGCCATACTGTGCACGCGTGCTGATCGCAGAGAATATTACGTTTTTTCCCAAAATGCCTGATATGATGCGCGTTTATTGTCAAATAAGCGTGTAGGTATACATGTGTGTGTGTTTTAGATGTGTGCGTGCTTTGTCTTGTCAATTACTTGGGCGTTGTGTGGGTTAATGTACTTGCGACAGGCTCACTCTGTACAAATCGGCCGCCATGTCCGATCTCCTTATATTCATACATCTGTGGTCTACCTACTCCAAAAACACTATCAAAGCACCTCCTACATATCTAATGCAAGATATTAAAACAAATAATAAGGCAAACCAAGACTTTAAGCCATAACGATAATTAAGTTAATTATCATTAAATGCGTACTCTATTTCTCGGACGATAAACGTTAAAATATTCAATTAACATTTTTATTTGGATATCAATATGCATAGGTAGCGAGTTTATGAGCTGTGGAACGACGTTTGTAGGTATTTATATCAGCTTAAACGGAAATCTATTTCGGAAGAATTATAATTAGTTTATTATTTTAATAAATTATTATAATATATCTTAAGGACACAACAAACAACTATGCGAAATTAAGTTTCGGTATTTTTCGATTTAAAGATGATTTAAAGCATTTTAAAGGGACGGGAGTTTTAAGAGACGTATAAATATATAGGAAGATATACAATTTTATAATCTGTGTACGTGATTGCATAACTTGACCATTTCGTAAAACACCATCGGTGTAAACAAATAATTGCTTTGTTCTAATATATAAGCGAATCGTATAATTGTATACTTCGAACCCGCATTAAATACCTATCAGGACGGTCAGTTAATTTATATCGATCGTTCTCATTACTCACCGTGCTTGCCTTGATCCAGTAAACGCGCGAGTAATAGTTATGACTCTGGCTTGTTTCTCGGCGCTGATCATGATCAGATGTCACTGCCAATGAGAGCAATCACCACAACCAAAACACTGTCGTGTGGCTTATGGCTATCCCATGTCTGTCCCGTTGATTGATTAAAACCGAGATCTGTTTCTGTTGTGAGTTTCAGCCGTTTCACGTAAGCTTTTATTAGGCAAAAACTTTCTTCAGCTCGACTTGTTTAAAACTTGTAAGCAAATAAGTATGTAATTAAGTAGGCATTGTAAGTAATTTGTGCTTCTAAATTTGCAGAACCGTTTTTCAGGCACTTGCCGGTATCTGATTGAGTTGCAATTCGGCATGGGTGCAACATGTGTGCTAGTTCGGTTTTAATGCAATATTATGACACCATCGACCTGATCTGATGATGGAGACAGAAGGTGGCCACAACCAATCCTAAACTACACATGTTAAATGCGTCATTTTAAATGTTTTCTTTCTTCCTTTCTTTCATGTTAGCTCATTCCGGCGAAATAGGCGCTCTTCTAAAAATATCACATGAATATTCGTCACGATGTATGAATATAAGGAGATCGGACATGCCGGCCGATTTGTATTGAGTACGCCTGTCGCAAGTTCATTTAGCCACACAAAGACAAGATAAAGCACGCACACATCTAAAGCACACACACTTGTATACCTACTCTCGTACCGGACAATACACGCGCATCATATCCAAATAAGTAATCGAACGAAAAACGTTCGAAAAGTTCGTAATGCAAGTAAGTAATCAGGATCTAGAAAAAGCTCTCCGTTTCTTAGAATTACAACGTCAAAAATCCGTCATTCTCGCTTATTCCTGACCAAAAAACGAGCGCCCTCTTAAACTGTGTATCAGACGAGGGTGACGTATTGAAAATTATGTTTAACTGTTTGACAACAAAATTCAAATTTACTTAGACGAATTTTCCTTTACTATTAGATTAATAGTTGAACTAAAACCTTATTATCAGTTTCTTTTTATTTTTTTATTTATTTATTCTCAAAAAAAACAACAATGGCAAGTACATCCCTTCCTGCTTCGCCAAACTGAGGACAGTTTGTCGGCGGATGTGCGCTCCCTTCCAAAAGTCAAACATTGTTGTGTTTACCTACTTACTAAATTACCTACTTAATTTACTAACACACTTAGTGTACCATCGGCGACACACTCAGCCGACCATTTGTGAACCTTTTGTGAACCTTGATCTTGCCATTACGTTGTGTCAAGTTTGATAAATCTAATGATTAAATCCTCTTCGCTTAAAATTATTAAAACTATAAATGTGAGTAACAGGTCCTGTCAATGTCATCATTGCTATTTCTTTTATACGTTTTTTTTTTTTTTAACTTGTTTTCGAAAATTCAAAGAGGTGTAGTGAAATGAGATTATGACGGAATGTGTCTGACACTCGGTCGATAAAGCAGATACTGATAACTTATACTGAGCAAGCAAAAACAGATCTTAAGGTGATCAACCTTTTCATTCCCCGACTAGCCCCGACTCTACCTACTTAGAAAAGGACAACTCAATAAAGCGCCGATGTACATAGTGAAAAACTACAAAGAATAATTGTACTTTCAAAATAAAGTTTTAACCGACTTCAAATCAGTAGCCAAATTGCTTCAAGTTTGCCTATAAAATGTGAAGAGTTCCCTCGATTTCTCCAGGATCCCATCATCAGAACTGGATTTTGGTGACAACGGGACCAATCTGGAAGTATAAAATTTTCAAATCGGTCTATAAATTAAATTACCGAGATATCGCGTAACATGCACACATAAAAAAAATACCGACGAATTGAGAACCTTCTCCTTTTTTGAAGTCAGTGAAAAACAAGGGATTTTTTCGTTATTTTTCCTAGCCATTTTAGGTCCTAAGTAACATAATTTGAAAGTTTCGATAGGATACTCCAAAAAAAGTACCTTTGCTAGGCAGGAGGTTAAAGGGAGAAAGACATGTGTCATCTCATTCCACCGCCTATTGTGTGGAGCTAGCTTGTATGCTAAGGATGGAAGACCAACACCTAAAAATAAATTTTGCAAAAACAAAATTAATTCAGTTTAGGCCATACCAGAAAAATCCCTTAAATATAAACTATTCATTCGATGGTATCGCGCTAGAATGTGTCGACAATTTTACGCTCTTAGGCTTAGATATTGACACCCACGTCAATTGGAAGACACACGTGCAAAAACTAAAAACTAAAGTCTCCCAATTTATTTACGCCCTGCGAGAATTAAAAAAGTCCACAGACTTAAAAACTGCTCTTATGGCATATTACGCGTTTGTTTTACCCCGGCTTAGCTACGGTATATTACTATGGGGAAATAGCACAAATATACATGACCTATTCATCCTCCAAAAAAAGTGCGTTCGCATACTCGCCAACATTAAAAACACCGAAAGCTGTAAACTCTATTTTCAAAAGTACGGTATGCTCATTTTAACATCAATTTATATATTTGAAGTTTGCAAATTTGTTAGGAACTACCCTCAGTTGTTCACTAGACTCGCCGACCAACCGCGACAATACGAGACCAGGTATAAAAATAAACTAGCACGCACCGTATTGTCAAAATTAACACTGCATAGTAATAGCCCTAACGTGATGTGTATTAAGATATTTAATAAAATTAGCGACGAAATAAAATGCCTAAGTTCTAGAAATATCTTCAACAACCGTCTCAAGGCATTCCTGATAAAGAAGAGCTACTACTCGTTAAACGAATTCCTTGATGACAAAGATGAATAAATAGAGAAATGTTGTATAAACTTGAATTTAAATACTACTATTAGTTAAGTTAGTATATAAGCGCTATTGTGTGCCCTGACAGGGCGTCATGTACAGACTTTCATGAAAAATTTAACTAATCACCAACATTATTGTACCTACATGACTATACAATGAATAAATGAATATGAATATGAATATGCACGTCCTGAAAGGCTAGCACAAGACTGCGTGCGGGGTGTATCACGCCGAGGCAGTCTATCAGTCTCTTTCTAAGTGTTCTAATTAGAAACAGACGGATAGATCTCGATCTTGTGCCAGCTGTGCAGATGTAGACGGAAGACAGCGTCCAGACGTCGGGGCGCGGCGTACTGCATACGGGGCATACGATATAAGATAGATCGAGATAGAGAATATATAATGTTTCCTGTTTCGCTCTATCTTATAGCTTTTGCCCCGTATACAGTCAGCCGCGCTCGGACGAATAGACTCGCTTTTTGTTATAATTTACAGTTAAAAATCATAGTTATCGATAAGTATCCATTATTAGAGAAATGTTACTTTAGCGGATCCAATGATGGACACTATCTATTTCAAATTAATTAACCTAAACTCAAATTGTTCAATTCCAACATTATTTGAAAGATATTTATAGCAATCCATTATATAAACTGAAATTCAAATAGCTTTCATAGTAATTAAATAATAGTCAAAAATCTACACTCACTTCCTTAAGCATTCGGTTAAGAAATCATGATTTGTTCACAGAAGCACTGACCCCAATTCATTTTTAATTCACCATCTTTAAACCAAACGACCTATCTCAATGATTTGACTATCAATGACTGCGTATGGTTCAGTGTCGCCATATTAGAAAAAAATGTTGCTGGTCTTTATTTCCAATTTTCAACGGTTAACGCATTCACTGCCACCGACGCGTATGTGCGTTCCAGTGACTTTCACCGTGTGCCATCGACGCACAGACGCGTTCGTAATTACGTAAAGTGCATTACATAAAGTACATTTTAAAAAGTGTGGCACCTGGCGAATGCCCAGGAAAAGGAGGTGGCAGTGAATGCGTTAAAGAAAAAAAGTAACCATTACTGGCTCCATTCCATTACAGGTGCCACGACGTTTAATGTATATGAAGCTTTCTAGTTACTCAGTTTCTTCCGAATCAATATACATTTTTGTTCTCTGTCCGTTGCTCTGGATTTTACCAAGATTTATTTCGGGCCCGATTTGCTTACTATTTATTTGTAGTTCCTGTATAATTTTTTGTAGTTCTTCAGGTTTATAAGAAAATATAGCAATGTCGTCAGCAAACCATATTAAGGATTTATAGATATTTAAGGCGCGGCAACTATTACGAAAAATTTTGCTTATGTTAAAAGTGACTATACCTACAACCTACAATACACGTGTTCGCCCACAGAACCATGGTCGTGTCGCATTTCCGATGTAGTCCGCAGAATCAGGTTCAAGCATCAGAATTCATTTCCGACCCATTCACTTAGACTTGGGTCGTTCTGCTACGTTATAAAAGACACCGAGTAGACAGCTGTAAATACTTTGCAGGTTGAGCTTCACTGCTAGTGAATGCTTACATTTATTTTATTTCATAACCAGCTGCCCGCGCGGTTTTGCCCGCCTATTGCAAAGAACGCGCTGTAACGGAATGGGCATGCTCGCTAGCGGATTTCTGATATTTTATATTATAATACATTTATTAAATTATGAAAACGAACTTTTATTTCATACTCAAAGTTAGAAAATTTACTTATTAATTATATGGGAGAAGGAAATCAATTAAGCTAGCATTCGCTAGTGTAAATCGGCAGTCATCATCATCATTATATCAGCCAGGGAGCATCCGCTGCTTGACCTAGGGCCTTCCTCAAATTACATCTAAGAATAACTAATTTCATCTAAGAATGTTAATGTACGAATTAATTCAACATAATATTAGCGGGTTCACAAATAACATTTAATCTAGAATTATAGTAATCAATGAAAATATGGATACCTAAATAATACTTCTACTCGGGCAATCCGCCATGTAAGGAAACATAGAAGGCGAACGAACTTCAACCTTAATAGCTAAAGCATAAGAAACTAAATAAAAGGAGCGTAACGACCTTTTTGTCATGACACAAACCACGTGACTACAGCGCTCGCTGCTCTAGTTGCCCCCGTTGCTCTCGTAGCTCCCGTTGCTCTCGTTGCCCCAATAGCCCCAGTTGCCCCCGTCGCTCTATAGCGATCGTAAAATAGTATAAAAGCCCGTGTCGCATTAGTATTTGGATCATTCAATTCTCGTCGTTCAGACTGTCAGTGTCTCTGGTTTTTCGTGTTACAAATTCTTGGTGGGTGTTTTCTTTGCTTTAAATAAGTAGCCCGTCACTAAGAAGAAATTCTCCTCATAATGAGGGGTTACTCTTGTTCATTTTCATAGTACTTTTGAGAGGTTATTTTATTTATTTCATATTTAAAAACCAGAAATACTGTCCAGGTTTTAGTATACCTGAGGAGTCACTCCCGCCTACCGGTGCCAAATGGGCGTGACTCAGAGTCTTTTGCTACCAGACTTGAGGGTGGTCTGGCGTCTTCCTCTTTACCAACATAGGAGACGAAAGCCTCTTTAAGGGGCCCCTCACGCGCCTCAGAATCGGCTGACGACGTAGACGAGGCGTAGTCATTCATGTGATCCGCACTGAGGGTTACCTCACTCGTTGAAATCGTGTGGCTCTCTGAGGAGCGGTCCTATTAAATATATTCAATATCTTATACCTTATATTTACACAATAGGGCCCGTCTTACTCACTGTTTCCGGCTTCGGCCACAGTGGGGGGAGGCATCGACACAAGCTGATAGGTTACTGTCTCAGTTTCGCTGGCTGAACGACTTACAGATATAAGTAATAGGGATACATTCTTATTTCTTGAACTAAAGGTATGGTTCGGGAAATAAGCAGGACAGGGTTTGACGGGGTAGACGTAGGAGTAAATTCATACACTGTATTAAGGGCATTGGGAAATATATACTGTAGGTATAAATAGCTGAAATATAGGTCTACTATTCCAATAAAATCAAACGGAGGGTTAAATTACTATTGTGGGTAACTGAGTTCGCGTTGGGAATAGGGTTGGGCAAGGTGGTGCTGAGTTCCGCATTTTATTATATGTGAAACATTAAGGTGTAACGATCAAATACTTATTATCATCAAAGGGTTATAATTCTATTTATGATATATGGATATCCTGGCAGGGTTGTTTCAGAAAGATGAAATGATTCTGGGCTTTAGGGCGGGCGAAGCAGTCCCTCAAGTCCGATTGGGTGTCTTGTTGTCATGAGTGGAATAAAACTCTACATTTGGGGTACGATTTGAGACAAATGTTTCACATGTAATGAACGGGTTGCTTTGGCATTACCTGTAGGTTCTCGCTATATAATTATCAAACGGAGGTTTAAATAACTTAGTTAAGTTCGCATTGAGAGTAGGGTTGGGCAAGGTGATGCTGAGTTCCGCGTTTGATTATATGTGAAACATTAAGGTGTAACGATCAAATACTTATTATCATCAAAGGGTTATAATTCTATTTATGATATATGGATATCCTGGCAGGGTTGTTTCAGAAAGATGAAATGATTCTGGGCTTTAGGGCAGGCGAAGCAGTCCCTCAAGTCCGATTGGGAGTCTTGTTGTCATGAGTGGAATGGTACTCTACATTTGGGGTACGATTTGGGTTAAATGTTTCACATGTAATGAACGGATTGTTTTGGCATTACCTACAGGTTCTCGCTATAGGATGGTCGTAGGAGTTTGACCATATAAGTTAAGAACATGATATGTTCCAATAAATTATTACTAAAAGATGTCTGTCGAGTTTGTTTGGCGTTTCTTCTCGAAACAGACCGTTAGGTTGGAAACGCTGGTAACTTCATTCTCTGGGTCATAAATCCATAGGTTAGTTAGGAAGGTAAAGTGGCAAGGACGCTCTATCCCCATCCGCAACAAGAGAGTAGCCTGTGTGAGTAATAAAAGATTACTACACAACCCGTCGATAGAACCTTTGTACAAAAAACCCAAGTATCTAGTGCAGATTTCTAGCTCAATGAAGGGTAAAATAAATAATGTTGTTTATATGAATTCTAATGGCTACTCCTTGTTTAACAGGAGCGTGTAATAGGCGGTAGGGGATTTTTACAAAAAAACATAAAAATGTTTTAACCATAAAGCCATTCACAATATAAGATTCCACTTCTCAAATTTAGTTTGATCGTATTTGACAAGAAATAGGGAAAATTAGCAATTGGAAGTTACGTTCAGATAGGTTCAATTAAGTACAGATAGGCTAGCTTTAAAAATGTTAGAGATGAAGAGTCCATTTCTTGTCAAGCTTATCATAAAAGAACCTGGGTTATTACGGTGCACAACATCTCGGGGTTCCTACCACTAGCGATCACAATTGGCCATTTCTTCAGGTATTCGTAATAAAAGCACACAACATAAGTAAGTTTAATAAAGTAGGTAAATAAGTGCAATTTACAGTAGAGTCGTCAATAAGTTTGCTTTAAAGTTTAAGATAATATTCCTGGATTTGTTTAGAGCTCCTTCAGAGCTACGGGGTCGATTTTCTTAAGGGGTTTATTCGGGGGTAAGGGAGTCGTTTAAGATGAGAAACGTTACAAATTGGTGCCGTGACCAGGATCTTCAGTAGCCTTCGCTGGCTACAAATTGTTGCAGTGTAAATGGATGGTAGCTTGGCAGGGACTGGACTCTTCATCAGCTAGGGACTCCAACAGGCGCTAGATTAGGATTCCATCTGAAAAAAAAAAAAAACTACTTTATCATTTGTATAGGTATCTCATATTTCTAGTACATTTTTAAGGTATTAAAAGTATAGAATCAGCGAGGCGAGAATATATAAATAAATAAAATTTTAGACACTGGGGGGCGTAAATAAAATAAGAATTAAAATCATAGATGAGCGGGGGCGTAGTAGGTGGTTCTAAAAACAAAAATTAAAATTGTAGGGTGCGAGGCGAGAATATAAAAATAAATAAAATCGTAGAATCTGGGGGGCGTAAATATAATAAGAATTAAAATCATAGATGAGCGGGGACGTAGTAGGTGGTTCTAATCACAAAAAGTTATAATTGTAGGGTATTGGTTAGCCGCTTGGGACCTAACAGTCTTGTGCCGGGATTATATCTTAATATGCCCGGGAGAAAGAAGCGCGACATGACATAGGGCTTAGTACGAATGAGAGAGGAATGCATTTAGCTATAATTAGCCACCACAGTAGGAATTCCGGAAATATTTATGAGTTTAATGAATTGGGGGCGAGCCTTGTCGCAGGTAGAAACAAATAAGTTCTATTTGTAAATTCTAAGCACCCTGATCTATAATTTGCTGTCAAAAACTTCATTTTTGATGTGGACTGTACAGGTTTTTGTTGCTGACTGTGCTTTTCTGTGTTCCGTCGTCGACTGCTTGTTGGGACGGTTCTGGCGAGCCCAGGCTCGAGGGCGTTGCTTTGGTTTAGTGCTGGGTTCTCATGGTCACATATTGTCTCCATCATCGGATCGGCTCGGTGGTGCCATGGTATTGTGTGGTCGTCCAGATTGTACCTTTGTCTAAGGTTTCAGCTAAGTCGGTTTAGGATGTCTGCTTCAGTGTTGGGTAGCAGGGTTCCACTCGAACAGGCATAGTTGCATACATAATTAGATATATAGTTAGGTAGATACATTGCAACCCAATAGAGAGCTTGTAATTAATGAGGCTAGTATATGAAATTCATTTAAACATACCATGAGATATCGGTGAAATAGGTGAATGCTTGGGTAATTTCATCTCCGCAGTGGTGTACGGGCGCATAGAATTAATTTCCTTTTAATTGTTGATCATTTTTAATGACAGAACAGTGCATCCATAGCTTTCCGGAATGTTAGTCATAGATAAGTTCTATCTTAGTGTTTCTTGGATTAAGTAGTTAACTGTCACACAACCTGAAACGAAAATTATTGAAATACATCATTTTTGCACTTGTTCATTAGGTCCGTAGAGGGTATGAACTTCTAGAAGTAAAATGTACAGTAAAATGATGCTATAGTTCTCGGGCAATGGGTGAAAGTTACTGAGCGGGTAGATGAGAAACGTTATAATTTGTATAACAAATTAATTGCAAACACTTTCCATGTTTCGTGTTTAGGAATGTCAATTTAGTCATGATAAAGATGGTTGAAACCTTGATTACCTAGTAGTACAGGTAGACAGGAGTAGGATAACTACAAAGTATCTTTTTGTACATGATTTTGTAGGTACGAATATTTTTTTACTTACCGTAGATTACCGGGATTCATTGGCGTTGCCAAGACGTTGTGAGCGCAATATTTGTGGGAGCGCATATGCGTTCATGCGAACCATGAATCACAACGTCCATTCACTTTGTTTTTAGCAGTTGAAAAGTAGAAAGAACAACTAATATAACGAAGAGAAAATGTAAAACCTTGGCGGGACAACACGAACTGTCACTGTGTTTTGCGTTTAGATGCGTCACGCTGTTTTGCCCAATAGGTTAGTTTGTGGATTTAGTGCCATATAGTATTTATTTTACGCTACGCCATAATTTCCTTAGTATTATTTTTATAGTTTTAATATAATTAGGTAATTTAAGGTAATTTTAGTATGACACAATTTTTACGGTTATACAAAGACGGAACGTCTGGGCACAACGCGAGGTTCCACTGAGTAGTAAAAGGCCATGGTTGTACAGGGGCCTTTAAATTACAAATGGAAAATTCATAGTATTTTAAAATGGAGTATTTTGAGTAATCTGATCAATGAATCAATGGAATAATTTGAATGAAAGTTATTTTAAATTAAGAAAACAATTCAGTGTGACCGCTATAGACTTGTGCGTTCAATCAACGAGGTTCCACTGAGTAGTGAAAGGCCATGGTTGTACAGGGGCCTTTAAATGACAAATGGAAAATTCATAGTATTTTAAAATGGAGTATTTTGAGTAATCTGATCAATGAATCAATGGAATAATTTGAATGAAAGTTATTTTAAATTAAGAAAACAATTCAGTGTGACCGCTATAGACTTGTGCGTTCAATTGCTTGAACGTGTATCGATGCTTTAAATGAAATTGAACGACCTCTGTGCGGATACATTAGAAACTTATTGATTTGTAGTAAAAATTTTATTTTTAGGGTTTCGTATCTAAAAGCTAGGTCTCCGCGGTCCGTCTGTCTGTCTGTCCGTCTGTTTTTCTGTCCGTATGTCGCTGGGCTGTGCCTCACGAGCCGTGATGGTTAAACGGTTGAGGGCTTCGCAAATGTATTTCTGCTGTCAATATAGTTTTATACTTGCGATGCTCCAACTTACATTTATGGGTTTAGAGAAGTTGTTAGTTCTCAATTATGGGGTCTATGTCTTTCATTATTAGGGTATGTAGGTAGCGTTTGTTCTAAGAAATAGCTAGGGAACCTCTGTTTAAGCTAGGAAAAGTTGTGAATACGTGAAAATCTATAGACTTTATCTGGCTATGCTCTGGTTCGAACCCAGACAAAATAAGACCTTCTTACGATGACAGTATAGGAAAATGCAGAAAAACAAGGATGAAGTATACTTTATTATATTATCATACAGAAGCCAAGTATAGTGCATTAATTTAATCACAGACATAACAAATTCAACCGTTGCATCAATTAAATTTTGTCGGGAACTCGCCTATACAAACATGATACCCATATGAGACACTCATTATAGTTTACATCTAAGAAAGCTTGTTTGGTATATCTTACTGTAGAAATAACTGGCTGGCGATTACTAGTACAATATATAGCTTAGTTGAGAGTGACTCATTATGGGTTGTAGGTGTTCTAGAAATATGTTATGGGAAAGTATCAGTATCACACAGACAAGTCGAGCATTGCTTCCATAATAAGAAAAAACTTGCGCCGAAGTGTAGGTTTCTTCTTGAAGGGTCTCATGGAAATAGGTTACAGTTATCTTGCTAATCCGGTGTGAAATGAGGTCTTCACATGCTTTTTTAAGTGCTTCACGGGCGTAGGGTTGATGATCACAGAGTCATGCATGCGTTTCTGAAAACATAAATATGGAAATCACTTTTAGTGTACATAGTAGAATAGGCTAGGAGCTTAGCAAATGATTTTGGGATTATGGACTATGAAATATGAAATGAACGTAATAATTAAAAAATAGACTAATTATTAAATATCCCATTAAAACAGTAATTATAATTAAAATATCTAAAATGTGGTTGTGAGAAAAAAAAAAGGGAAATTATTTGTTCTATTAAAGGAGAAGCTCTATTTTGAAGATTAAATTTAGATCACATTGCCACTTAAAAAAAAAAAAATGGGGATAAAATAATTCATTTTTTTCACTATAGATTCTCAAAATAATAATTAATATTAATATGGTAGCCATTAGAGAAATAAAGGAACTCAGAATTGTTTTCTAAAAATTCCTTATCCATTCAGAAAACGTTTAGGCTACTTACGCATCATGAAAAGTCATTACTAGAAAGGAATTAATGAAATTTAGTGCTTAAATACATCATCATCATAATCAGATGTTTATAGACGATGGCAGTAAGAATATCTACCAATTAGTTTGGTCTGTAGAAATAGTTTAGTGATTATTCGAATATTAATGGCATATGCAGTAAACTCGGTTCAATAATGACATAGACATCGGCTCGGTGAGGCAGTGTGTCAACTGGTTAGTAAGGTCCATTTCAGTTCAGCATGCCGAACAGTAGAGCTTCAATGACGGACTCTCAGGACGTCTGCGTGTTTTGATGATAATCTGGTTCTGAAAACAGACAACAGTTCTAATCAAGTTACGGTAAAAGAGAAAATGGGTTATTATTATTGTTATTATATTTTAGGCGAGCAGCTGACACTGATTGTCTATGTCATAGTTAACTTAGCACAGATTCACACGGATATAGATAGTTGTTTGGTCTGCTTTTAAACTGATTAATTCACTACTTCTGAGCGTTATGAAAAACATACAGGCGGTAGGTCATAATGCATTAAAGTCCTTTCGACAAGCGTGAAGCAGCGATATAGTACTACGGAGGGTATACTTAGCTGTAATTAGATATCTATCCTAATACTATAGAATTTTAAGTATACAATAATATCGTCATCGTTAGCACATAATAAAGACTTCTGGCTCTAATGAATTGACTCCGGTATGGATTTGCTGCAAGCACTGTCCTCAATTTCACAAGATTTTCCAATAAAAGCAGGGGGACCGTATGGTATACTACCTATAAACACTCATATTTGGAATAAATAATCAAAAGAAGTGCAAGAGAGCCTATTCTGTACAGATTTTAAAAACGGTGTATGGGCCATGTAATAAAACATGATAGAATAATTACAGAATTATTTAATTACATCAATGATATGATAATATAAAGCAATAATGGATATAATTACCTTTTGCATTGCCTTACATTACAATAATAGCAAAGTCGGGTGAATGATCGAGCAGGCTGGACTTATTGTGATGGTGACGGCGTTTCTCTTATTTTTAAATCACTGTAGAAGTAGACATATAGAAGATTAATGTCCACAACAAGAATATTAATATTTGAAGTTAAAAGATAGAATTATGATATATATACCGCTATGGATCTACCATGAGTACTTACATGAAAATCATCCATGTGTGGTGATGGAACTTTAATTTGAACGCAGTTTTAAGGCGGTTTCTTTTTGGCCATTTTTGGAAAATATAACCATTGCCGAGTCATCGATTGAAAAAGCAAGATCATCATTGTATTCCTGAAACACCATGACAAGAATTATGTAATAAACATGCTTAATGAAAGGAGAAATTATCATTTAAAATTTTTGGAAAAAAATAATGGATGAAATGGGTTTGAATAACAATTTCAAAAGGAATTATCGAATATTACGTACTGCAGTACGTTGGTACAGTAAATTTAGCTAGTACAAACTAGTAAGCAAATAGATTTGAGTCTAGAATGGGGAAGAACACTTTGATCGTACGTTATATAGGAACCTTGAAAACATACCTTAGAGAAAGCATCCTTATATCTATGAAACAGCAGTTTCATATTCTAGTAGTTATAATGATTCAATATATATTCGTTTCGATACGCACTTCAATGATTTTTTGTAGGATCGATCAAAAACAAAATTGAAATAATCTAAGCACACCATGGCGGCTAACGACTGACAAACTTGACAGTTGTGAGTTGACGCTGGACGTCAAGGTGATGCGTCAAGGGATCTACGAATTATATGATTTCAGTACAATTTGTCAGTGCAACCTGTCAAAGTCATAATTGGACATATTGATCGTAGATGTAATAAAAAAAAAATAAAAAAACAATACATGCAAATTTCTTAGGACGACTCATTTGACAGTTGGATCAGCAGCGCAACATGCCTCCAGACGATAGCAGTTAGTCAGCTTTTGACAAATTGGAGCTTACAGGAAAATCGTGAAAAGGAAAATTAATTGAAGTCATAGACAACATAGAGGGAATGCGTCATGGAAGTAGAATGGATGAAGGGAGTCACCCACATATGCACGCATGAGTGACAAAGATGTATGCATGGGCAGGCCTCAAGTGGGAATGAGATACAGTGTCATGTTTTTTGTCCTTCATCGCGTATACGGATTTTTTGTTTGCCACCACACCTGTCAAAAATTTGTGCTGAAGCCGACACCACCATGGCGTCACCCGATGTAATGCGACTGAATTATAAATGGCATTAGTCGCCAAGCTGTCAATTTAAAAGATAGAAATTTTACTGTTGACTGGGTTATGTGGAATGTTACTTGTAGTGGCCATAGCAATTTTCATTTACAGTTAGCATGGTGAAAATGGCATTTTGGCTAGGTAGCGGCCGTTCTTGTAAACCCTTGCTTGTGTAGTTAAAAATACAAAAATGAATTATGGGACATTCTTAAAGCAGTGCATCATTTCGATCACCACTCGTAATAGCATGATAGCGCAGCTGAAAAGCATTAGCTTTGCAAGATGCATATCAGGGTTCGATTCCCAGTACCAGTTATCTATTTTTTGTATTTTTTTTGTGCATGGAAATTTAGCTTTTGTGATTTATAAATATGTATACATAATACGATGAAATAGGGATACGCCATAGTATGTTTTTCTTACAAGATACATTTTGGCATAAAATTAATTGTACATTTTCTAGCCGCAATGACATCGGGTAGAATTAGATTTTAAAGTAACAAATATACCTAAACAAATGTTTTCATCAAACGTTTATTTTTCTGTAGGTAATTGACACACTTAAGGTAACTATTAAGGTACAGTCGAAGTTGCTGCGTCGGATTTGTCAAAACTAGTTTGACTCTGGTTCAGTATTGATAACGGGAAATTAGGGATCCAGAAGGAGTTTTAAAAATTCAAAATAGTGTAATAAAATTAATGGCTGACTATGTAAATAGCCTGAGCTTATTTTAGTGTGTACTATAGGTATATATTTTATTAAGATCATCATCATCATCGTCATATCGGTCGGGGGGCGTCCGCTGCCGGACGTGGGCCTCCCCCGAGGAGTGCCAGAATTACCAGTCCGGTTTTACTATTATGTAGACATGTAATTTTTTATTACCAATAAATTATGAGTATGAGTATACTGGCTTTTGGTAGTGGGGCGAGTTGAGGTAGTTTTGTAAATTGTTAAACTGATTTCATTATGTAGGGTGGGTTAAGATTGTCAGTGGGGCTGTTATTCGAAACGCGCTGGGGTGCCTCGCCTCACTCGTTGCCTCCAACGAAACTAGACCTCTACTTGTGCTCGGTTGTTGTGAATCGCGGCGTCAAGATTATACTTGTGGGTGAGCGTTGAGGTGAACATGAAACAAGTTTTTGAGTTGGCGGGAAATTTTGGATTTCAAATATTTTTTTGTTGTCTCTTCTTTTCGATGCGAGTAGGTATATTTATACAGCGGATTGGAATAGGCATCTCACGGGTATAAAGGATGATCAAATAACCTTTACTGTTGTACGTTTTAGATTGGGGTTAATTTTGGAATTCAAAAAGTCGGATTAAATATTTTTTGGGATAAAAAAAAAAATCTTCACGAGTATTATTTTCGAGCAATTCGGGGGTTGAGATTTCGGACTTTGGGTTAGTTTTGGAATCCAAGATGGCGGATCTAAATTTAGAAAAAAATCTTCACAGGTATCGATTTTGAGTAATTTGGGGTTGTAGATTTCATATTTTGGGTAAATTTTGAAATACAAAATGATGATTTCCACCTTTTTTTGAAAAATCATCACGTATATCGATTTCCACTAATTTAGGGTTGCAGATTTCATATTTTGGGCTAATTTTGGAATCCAAAATGTCTGATTCAATTTTTGGGAATAGTGATCATGTGTATCGATTTTGAGTAAATTGGGGTTGCAGATTTGATATTTTGGGTTAATTTTGGAATCCAAAATAACGGATTCATTTTCTTGGAAAAAGTAATCATGGGTATCGATTTTGAGTAATTTGGAGTTGCAGATTTGATGTTTTGGGATGCAAAATGGCGAATTCCACTTTTTTGGAAAAATCATCACGTATTTCGACTAAATTGGGGTTGCTGATTTCAAATTTTAGATGGCTATCCAACATTTTGGGAAAAAATCGTCATGGATATGAATTTACTTATGTCTTTTTATGTGTATGAATTTAAAAGTGAAGTTATATACTTCATTTCGTACTTTGTAGAGATGTCACCGGCGAGCGTGCTCATTATTTTTTTAATGGGGATAATTATATAATGTACAAGCTAAGGTTCAATAAGTCTCTAATCTCTTTTGAAACGATTACATCTCATAAGTTTTGGCTTATATGCTGAGTCATATTTCGACAAGAGATGTTTGGTAAATGAAGAATGAAATACGCGTGTAGAATTGAAGGAAGTTATTTATGAGCATGGATTGTTACAAATTGACAATAACTGGAGTGTAGTCAAATTAACCTAGATTTGTTGGTTTTGCTGGGGATCAAAAAAAAAAACGACACAATAGGTCTCTAAATATTTATCAATAGGTTAAAATCGTGGAAACGATTCGACTCCTTGTATGGAGTAGTATTTAGGGGCCTAATACTACACACGCTTTATGACGAAAGGGTATACACATCTCATGTTGGTTAAAATGAGAGTTGACTTATTTTACACGACATGATACAAGCGCCAAGAAAACTGATTATTAATGACGGAGTCTGGGAATATGATTCGAACTTATGCAATGGAGAGTGAACATCCTAGTACTTACACCAAACAGTTTTCTGTCTTATGTGGGGAGTTTTTGCGGGATTTACTTAACGGAAGAGCAATGTTTCCTAGGATCACCGATTGAGCAATGTAATCACCGATCCGGGGTAAATTTCCTTATTCGAATCATTAGGATTTGCTAGATTCACAACCTAGCACCTCTAAGTGGGACAGAAATCCTTGAGAAAAAGTTAGTCATTATTCATTGTTGCGGTTCAAAGGAACTGTGTTAACAGACGAAGTCATTAATGGTCATTTAGTACTGGTATAAAGACACACCACGAGTTTAAGGGAGGGATTGTCACTGACAAATCTAGGACCTAGGAATGAAGATTCTACATGCATGACCGAGGTCATGCATTGCGAATATTCATGGGGGCGGCTGTAACGGAATGGGCATGCTCGCTAGCGGATTTCTGATATTTTATATTATAATACATTTATTAAATTATGAAAACGAACTTTTATTTCATACCCAAAGTTAGAAAATTTACTTATTAATTATATGGGAGAAGGAAATCAATTAAGCTAGCATTCGCTAGTGTAAATCGGCAGTCATCATCATCATTATATCAGCCAGGGAGCGTCCGCTGCTTGACCTAGGGCCTTCCTCAAATTACATCTAAGAATAACTAATTTCATCTAAGAATGTTAATGTACGAATTAATTCAACATAATATTAGCGGGTTCACAAATAACATTTAATCTAGAATTATAGTAATCAATGAAAATATGGATACCTAAATAATACTTCTACTCGGGCAATCCGCCATGTAAGGAAACATAGAAGGCGAACGAACTTCAATCTTAATAGCTAAAGCATAAGAAACTAAATAAAAGGAGCGTAACGACCTTTTTGTCATGACACAAACCACGTGACTACAGCGCTCGCTGCTCTAGTTGCCCCCGTTGCTCTCGTAGCTCCCGTTGCTCTCGTTGCCCCAATAGCCCCAGTTGCCCCCGTCGCTCTATAGCGATCGTAAAATAGTATAAAAGCCCGTGTCGCATTAGTATTTGGATCATTCAATTCTCGTCGTTCAGACTGTCAGTGTCTCTGGTTTTTCGTGTTACAAATTCTTGGTGGGTGTTTTCTTTGCTTTAAATAAGTAGCCCGTCATTAAGAAGAAATTCTCCTCATAATGAGGGGTTACTCTTGTTCATTTTCATAGTACTTTTGAGAGGTTATTTTATTTATTTCATATTTAAAAACCAGAAATACTGTCCAGGTTTTAGTATACCTGAGGAGTCACTCCCGCCTACCGGTGCCAAATGGGCGTGACTCAGAGTCTTTTGCTACCAGACTTGAGGGTGGTCTGGCGTCTTCCTCTTTACCAACATAGGAGACGAAAGCCTCTTTAAGGGGCCCCTCACGCGCTTCAGAATCGGCTGACGACGTAGACGAGGCGTAGTCATTCATGTGATCCGCACTGAGGGTTACCTCACTCGTTGAAATCGTGTGGCTCTCTGAGGAGCGGTCCTATTAAATATATTTAATATCTTATACCTTATATTTACACAATAAGGCCCGTCTTACTCACTGTTTCCGGCTTCGGCCACAGTGGGGGGAGGCATCGACACAAGCTGATAGGTTACTGTCTCAGTTTCACTGGCTGAACGACTTACAGATATAAGTAATAGGGATACATTCTTATTTCTTGAACTAAAGGTATGGTTCGGGAAATAAGCAGGACAGGGTTTGACGGGGTAGACGTAGGAGTAAATTCATACACTGTATTAAGGGCATTGGGAAATATATACTGTAGGTATAAATAGCTGAAATATAGGTCTACTATTCCAATAAAATCAAACGGAGGGTTAAATTACTATTGTGGGTAACTGAGTTCGCGTTGGGAATAGGGTTGGGCAAGGTGGTGCTGAGTTCCGCATTTTATTATATGTGAAACATTAAGGTGTAACGATCAAATACTTATTATCATCAAAGGGTTATAATTCTATTTATGATATATGGATATCCTGGCAGGGTTGTTTCAGAAAGATGAAATGATTCTGGGCTTTAGGGCGGGCGAAGCAGTCCCTCAAGTCCGATTGGGTGTCTTGTTGTCATGAGTGGAATAAAACTCTACATTTGGGGTACGATTTGAGACAAATGTTTCACATGTAATGAACGGGTTGCTTTGGCATTACCTGTAGGTTCTCGCTATATAATTATCAAACGGAGGTTTAAATAACTTAGTTAAGTTCGCATTGAGAGTAGGGTTGGGCAAGGTGATGCTGAGTTCCGCGTTTGATTATATGTGAAACATTAAGGTGTAACGATCAAATACTTATTATCATCAAAGGGTTATAATTCTATTTATGATATATGGATATCCTGGCAGGGTTGTTTCAGAAAGATGAAATGATTCTGGGCTTTAGGGCAGGCGAAGCAGTCCCTCAAGTCCGATTGGGAGTCTTGTTGTCATGAGTGGAATGGTACTCTACATTTGGGGTACGATTTGGGTTAAATGTTTGACATGTAATGAACGGATTGTTTTGGCATTACCTACAGGTTCTCGCTATAGGATGGTCGTAGGAGTTTGACCATATAAGTTAAGAACATGATATGTTCCAATAAATTATTACTAAAAGATGTCTGTCGAGTTTGTTTGGCGTTTCTTCTCGAAACAGACCGTTAGGTTGGAAACGCTGGTAACTTCATTCTCTGGGTCATAAATCCATAGGTTAGTTAGGAAGGTAAAGTGGCAAGGACGCTCTATCCCCATCCGCAACAAGAGAGTAGCCTGTGTGAGTAATAAAAGATTACTACACAACCCGTCGATAGAACCTTTGTACAAAAAACCCAAGTATCTAGTGCAGATTTCTAGCTCAATGAAGGGTAAAATAAATAATGTTGTTTATATGAATTCTAATGGCTACTCCTTGTTTAAAAGGAGCGTGTAATAGGCGGTAGGGGATTTTTACAAAAAAACATAAAAATGTTTTAACCATAAAGCCATTCACAATATAAGATTCCACTTCTCAAATTTAGTTTGATCGTATTTGACAAGAAATAGGGAAAATTAGCAATTGGAAGTTACGTTCAGATAGGTTCAATTAAGTACAGATAGGCTAGCTTTAAAAATGTTAGAGATGAAGAGTCCATTTCCTGTCAAGCTTATCATAAAAGAACCTGGGTTATTACGGTGCACAACATCTCGGGGTTCCTACCACTAGCGATCACAATTGGCCATTTCTTCAGGTATTCGTAATAAAAGCACACAACATAAGTAAGTTTAATAAAGTAGGTAAATAAGTGCAATTTACAGTAGAGTCGTCAATAAGTTTGCTTTAAAGTTTAAGATAATATTCCTGGATTTGTTTAGAGCTCCTTCAGAGCTACGGGGTCGATTTTCTTAAGGGGTTTATTCGGGGGTAAGGGAGTCGTTTAAGATGAGAAACGTTACAGCAACCATCCATAAAGTTCATTCTAACCACCGGTGAAATAATTTTTGAATTCGGATAAACGGTGTTGGAAATTACCCAAAACATACAACGCTACAATCTCACAGACTTTTCCTCTAATATTAGTATAGAATGTATAGGTTACTAAAAAGAACATGTTACGATTACGTAAAATACAAAACAATTACAGAACTTATACTACATGATTACAGAAAAAACTGGCCCAGCTTAATTATACGAAATTGTCTGAATGGGATAGCCAACATTTTGTTAACCTTATACATCTCTGACAATATTACATGAGAGTTTTTTTTTTGTTGTGACGCTCAAAGACCTTATACATCTCTGGGATATTAAATGAATATCATAAAATTCTTGTTAATTCTGATACAGATCTTATCTAATATTAATGGATAATATTTTGCAATTTGGTTGTCATTTAGTGACATTTAGTTTTTAACCGTTTTTCGGTAAATGAATAAACTAGCAATTTTGGAATGATTATTGTCACTTTATTTTACTGTTATTTATTTAAAATATAAACATAAATTTAAACACCTTCATTGTTTTATTCCTTCTGAAGTCTCATTAGGCTTATTTGTAAGAGACAGTTACGACTTAATTCGTTTGATATCTACCTAGTACATTTCGTATTTACTAAACTTATTTCTCATTGCTGTTATAAAAATCTATGTAATGTTTTTAAAGCATTTTTTTACATGCCTTTGGATTCTCATCTCCCTGTATTTTGTGTTTAATATATCTAAGGGTAGTTGGTTAATGTGTATGCCGCTCATTGGCTTACACAGTCATGGAAGACGTTGTCTCCTTTCTTGACACTGCTTGTATAGTATGTAATAGACTTAAAGGCCATTGATGTTGATGAGTTTATAAGTATATGACTTTGGGTTGGCTAAGGTACATTAGCCATATGGCTAATGTACCTACCTTAGCAGGGTGTTTAATTGGTTATTCGTTTGCCAAATTAAAAGCGCAGGTAGGTTGGGTTATTTGCTATCATTTCCGGCCTTCAAAAATGTTTAATGCCAACGGGGTTTTTTTGTATTTTTATTTTTAATTCTGAGATTATGTTAAAGCCTACGCGGTTCAACCACTTTTTTTTGTTTTAAGTGTTAGACCCTACATTTTTTTTTGTATATTTCGTCCCTTGATTGCGAAAACCGTTTAAGCTCCGTTTTGGACAAAACTGAGATATTAATACTGTTAGATTATGCTTTTCCAGATCTACATGCTACAAAAGCCCATTTTTCGATACGTGGCTCCATTCCTGATTTAGTTTCAAGATAACGTCAGATAACTAGGATTTTTAAGATAATCTACAAGCCAAAACCTATTAAGTTTCTGTTATAATAGCAAGATTGAACAAAACTTGCAATTTAATAATTGTAAAATTGTGCTAACCGGACATACTAGATTTTTGCAGCCAGCGATAACACAAAAACGTGTGTTTTATAATCTGACAAAATATTCTAACCACCACATAATATGTTTTGCCAGACAACCAAAAGAATCAATAGTTAAAATTGTTCAAAAGCAAAAACAAACTAAGTGTAATATAAACGGTTTTGCTTGTTACGTTTCACTCTTGAAAACACACATTATTCATTCAACCAACACTGCCTAAGTTAGCTTTGATGCTCCTTGCATGCATAATGGTACTATTGTGCATTTGCACAATAGTGCAAATATATATATATGCATATTTATGGGAGTATGCATATACTCCCATTGCATCAAAAACCGCCTAACTGCATGAAACCTAGGTATTGAGTAAAATGCAAATGAAGGTGAAGGGCCAATAATTACTAATGTATTTTCGTGTTTTTACATGAACAGTCGCTTTGCTAAACTTGTTTGGTAGTTTGATTAAATGGACTAGACCTGAGAAGAGAGGAGCCGTGAGGTAGTATTGTAAAGTGGACTGGACCTGAAATGTATTATATTATGTTCTATACTCGCTGAAAGATTGTGACTTGATTCCCGCACTGGAATGTTTAAATCTTTAAATGCGTTTTTCTCGAAACTACATGTCATGCAGTTAAGGATGACTCACGCTAGAACGGGCCGTGTCTGGCCCGAGCCGTTGTCTAAAAAAAACGTCGGCATTTCTGCGCGGCCGAGCCTTACCCAAGCCCGGCTGAGCCACGGCCGAGGCTCGGAAGCGGCTCGGTGTCAACGCCGTCGTTTTTCTTAAGGCGCTATAGGTTCAGCAAAGTGAAGCGAACATAGTTTTTGAAACAATATAATGCGTCTGTTTATAATAATATAATAATATGGTTTCAAAAAAATACGAATAGTAATCTTGAGGCTTTTCTGCAGGGAAATCAGTGATTCAAAACACGATTAAGCAATTTTTGCTCGATAGAAAAAAATCACGAACAAACAAAACATATTAAAATTCACTTAAAACATGCACAATAGCTAAACATATTAACATTGGTTCTAAAAATCGGCAATATCATGTTTGAGGGAATTTAGTGATTACTTTTTATTTATTTAAACGCACAAAAAATTAAAATAAAAAAAACATGATATCCGCGCTTCCAAACACGCACTTCCATCTCGCTCACGCTTATGCTCAGCGAGAGGGAGAGAAAACCACTATAGCGCCTTAAAAAACGCCCCGGGCCGGACACGGCCCGTTCTAGCGTGAGTCATCCATTAAGCGGTTTTCGCAGCCAAGGGACGATTTGTGTAATGTTGTGTTGTTCTGTGTTGTTGTATTGTCAGCAACACAACCAGCCCGACAGCTCAAAACAGAGACGTGGCAGACCTCGTCGGCGATGGAGAGACGAGCTATACTCCTTTTTTAAATAATGGCCAGAGACTGCTCTGAATCGGTAGCATAGGAAAAAGTGGGGGGAGGCCTTTGCCCAGCAGTGGGACACTACAGGCTCACAATAATAATGATAATGTGCAATATTGTACAGCTCTATCAAAGTCAAAATTCACTTTCCACGGTATTGCAAATGCTGAATGTCTTTCTCTTTCTCACATTTGAGCGTGCACCGTTTGTATCTTGCATGTGCAACGGAACCCAGGCCACGCTTTTCGGCACGTTCGCCTCCATTTTGATCGAACTTCAGCATCCTTGGTTGTGGGGCCATTGGCATTTGTTGTGCCTTTATCGACGTCACGCAGCGTTTTAGGTCGCGGATGCACAGTCAAGTGTTAAAAATATGGGTGCATACTACTTACTCATAATTATATGCCCCATGGCTCCTATATTTTTGCACTTGACTGTACCGGTGCGGTGCTTCCACGTGTGGGGTGATAACCACACAATTACGAATATCGAAGCATGTTCATCTCCGTGACACGCACGTACGTAGTACTACTGCTTATGTCGCTCAAGTACGTACAGTCACCAGCATAAATATGATGGAACAAATGCCGCAAAAATATCTGATGACAACTCTATTCCTAGAGCCGTAAGAGCGTGTCAGATATTTTTGCGGCCTTTGATTCATCATAACTATATTGATGCCGGTGACTGTACTACTGTTGTGAATATACTCGCTACCTTCCGATTCTGATGATCGTAAGGAATTAGCTCACTTGGCTATTCACTTATATTGGAATTCCTAGGGCCACATATCGGTGGTTGATCCTGTGTAACACGGAAACCAATGCTTAAAAATAACCGATTTCGAAAAATTTTGCTTCTGTTAAAAGTGACTACTAGAATACCTAACTACGTGTACCTACGTGGTTGCCCAGAACCATGATCGTCGCATTTCCGATTCAGTTCGCAGAATCATGTTCAAGCATCAGAATTCATTTCCGACCCATTCACTTAGACTTGGGTCGTTCTGCTACGTTATAAAAGACACCGACGTAGGGTTTGCAATCCGGATATCCGAAATATCCCGATATCCGCCAAATTTTGGATCCGGATCTGACAGGCTCTTGGATCCGGATTTTTCGGATATTACGGATCCTCAAAATACAACCATGAAAACCGAAAATGCTGCTACAAAATTATGTTTTTACCGAGTCCACGCTGAAAACCGAATGGTAAGTAGATAACTCAATCTCTGTCTTTATTAGCCACTTCATCATCCCAGACCAGATTATTTTTGTTTTTAATTTATTAGTCACAAAAACTAATTAAACCTAGTTACACGTTACATTCTACAAACTAGTAAAATTGCCGCAATTTGATGGCGAAAGTTGGCGTTGGTTTAAATGCACTAAGCAATTCACCGTAGGCGGAGACACAAAGTAATTTTAGAAATCCAATATTACCTATAGGTACTATTATAGCTACCTACTAAACACTTTTACGCCCCTATTCATAAATGTTCTACAAGCCTATTCTAAAATGGCGTTAAAGTTCGTTTGTTCTTATCTGTCACTTCGACATTTGTATTCGTAAAGGGACAAAGCACATTTTATTTAGCAGAGGCATTTTAAGTTTTATGAATAAAGGGAAATTCGTTTAAATAAACCTAAATAGATATTTAAGAAGTATATTTGACACAGGAAGAAAAATGTAAATGCAGCAACAATACCTACGTTTTATAAATGTACTATTTTTTAAAAATAATAGTATGATGTTCTTCCTTCTTGACTTATAATATGATCATGTAATATAATAATCATGGTACGCTATATTCATGGCCCGTTCACCGTTTTTGCCATATTATACACATTCTTGCCTAAATGAATGCCCCCTGCTAGACAAACACCTTTTCCCTCATCCGGCTCACATTGTCAATTTCTCCTCCTAGGCTTGATACCTAGTTACATTACAACCCTATTGAATTAACTCCGTACCTAGAGCTCATTGAAATGTATGTACGAGCACCAGGTACGGAGTTAACTCGACCTGCTGCTGATCACGTAACGCATTGTGCGCACGTAGGGTAGATCTAAATGTCAAATTTTATATGGAAAAATGACAGTTGGATTGTCCTAGCGCGCGTTCGGAACGTTACGTTGATTACCCCTGTTGTAGTTATTTAAGTGACAGCTTTCAGTGACGAAACTCTCACTTTGCCAGTTAGTTTGTAGTTGTAAGTAAAATGTTGAAAAAAAAAAGTTTTAACCCTTTATGACCTCGGGAATGCGTACCTATTTAAAATCTTTCAGGTATACGGTGGTACCTATACGCGTTTTTTCTCAGTTTAACCTTACAATTCCTACTTTATATCAAAAAAACCTTGTGGATCCGTATTATCGGATCTGTTGTATTTAAATATCCAAAATATCCGGATCCGAAATATTGGCGGATCTTGCAAACCCTTCCGACTACAGAAGTGCTATCCGTAAAGTATACAATAAAATAAAATTTCAAAAAATAATATCTGACTATGAAATAAAAAAACAATTTACTTCTGGAATCAAAACCTGACATTCAACTCTCTCATATTTGGATAAAGCCGTGGTCGCATGCATCAATATATAAGTATTCAGGCTCCAAAGGCATGCGACCACGGCTTCATCCAAATATGAGAGAGTTGAATTCAGAAGTAAATTGTTTTCTTATTTAATACTTTTCAGATCGCATGTCCGGAGTCGGGTATTATTTTTTGAAATTTTATTTTATTATGTTCCCCTAAATTTGCCGGTGAGTGTATAAATATTTCTATTGAAGGTTACATGGAATAAATACGTGCATGTAGAGCAGCGCTATATGTTAGTATCAATTGTTTGCAAATCCGATGATAAATATCTAACTGCTGCATGCTGTCACGCATATAAGGGTCACCGTGAAGTTATATAAGGGTCACCGTGTTATGAACAGACTGAGCTTGCATTATGGCCTTGTTAGTGCTATATCTGTTCATTATAACATGTCTTTTAATACCATGCCAAAGTATAAATATGCTGGTAAGAAAAAATATTTTAAATAAAATTTTATTAAGCATTATTCATATTTCACGGTAGTTTCATTTGAGTACGAGTATTAGGTTTTAATAGTGATTAGTCAAAATCAATAAAAACCGGCCAAGTGCGAGTTGAACTCGCACACGAAGGGTTCCGTACTATTATCTAAAAAAACGGCAAAAAAATCACGTTTGTTGCATGGGAGCCCCCTTAAAAAATATTTTATTTTGTTTTAAGTATTTGTTGTTATAGTGGCAACAGAAATACATAATCTGTGAAAATTTCAACTCTCTAGCTATCACGGTTCTTGAGATACAGCCTGGTGACAGACAGACGGACGGACAGTGAAGTCTTAGTAATAGGGTCCCGTTTTACTCTCTGAGTACGGAACCCTAAAAAATTGGATTCTACGTTTTTAGGGTTCCGTACCAAAAAGGTAAAAAAGGATCCCTTAGCGACTCTGTCCGTCTGTCCGTCTATCACAACACAACGTTAAATATCTCAGGATTTGTTAAGGGGACGTAGTAGGTTCGTGGTCTTCTCTCCCTCTCACTGAGCATAAGCGTGAGCGAGATGGAAGTGCGTGTTTGGAAGCGCGGATATCATGTTTTTTTAGGGTTCCGTAGCCAAATGGCAAAAAACGGAACCCTTATAGATTCGTCATGTCCGTCCGTCTGTCTGTCTGTCTGTCCGTCCGTATGTCACAGCCACTTTTTTCCGAAACTATAAGAGCTATACTGTTGAAACTTGGTAAGTAGATGTATTTTGTGAACCGTATTAAGATTTTTACACAAAAATCGAAAAAAAACATTAAATTTTAGGGGTCCTGAAACTCAAAAAAAATTTTTTCATCAAACCCATACGTGTGTTCTATCTATGGATAGGTCTTAAAAATGATATTGAGGTTTCTAACATCCTTTTTTTTCTAAACTGAATAGTTTGCGCGAGAGACACTTCCAAAGTGGTAAAATGTGTGCCCCCCCCCCCTGTAACTTCTAAAATAAGAGAATGATAAAACTAAAAAAAATATATGATGTACATTACCATGTAAACTTCCACCGAAAATTGGTTTGAACGAGATCTAATAAGTAGTTTTTATTTAATACAACGGCCCCCGTAGCCCAGTGGGTAGTGACTCTGCCTACGAAGCTGGAGGTCCCGGGTTCGAATCCCGGTCAGGGCATTTATTTGTGTGTTTATCACGAATATTTGTTCCTGAGTTATGGATGTTATATATGTATATAAGTATCTATATGTATTTATCTATTATATATATCATCGCCTAGTACCCACAACACAAGCCTTACTGAGCTTACCGTGGGCCTAGGTTGATTTGTGTAAGATTGTCCCATAATATTTATTATAAAAAAAAAAAAAAAAAAAAAAAAAAAAAAAAAAAAAAAAAAAAAAAATACGTCATAAATCGTAAACCGCAATTTATTTCACGGAACCCTTCATGTGCGAGTCCGACTCGCACTTGGCCTCTTTTTTATTTTATTTCTTAGTGCGTTTTAATAAATAAAAAAATTAATAGATGATTTCCCTCAAACCCGACGCCGACTTTTAGAACCAATTGTAAACAAAAATTGAGAAATTATTACATATGGTTAAGAGTAACATAAATAATACAGGAAAAATAAAACAATATCTCTATGTAGCGTATTTTTTCTATTTATCAAAAATCATTTCTTAACTACATATGGTTAAGAGTAACATAAATAATACAGGAAAAATAAAACAATATCTCTATGTAGCGTATTTTTTGTATTTATCAAAAATCATTTCTCAACTACATATGGTTAAGAGTAACATAAATAATACAGGAAAAATAAAACAATATCTCTATGTAGCGTATTTTTTGTATTTATCAAAAATCATTTCTCAACTACATATGGTTAAGAGTAACATAAATAATACAGGAAAAATAAAACAATATCTCTATCTAGCGTATTTTTTTACTTACTATTTTTACTTAGTATTTAATTACTTTTGTATGATATTTTACGTCATCAAATTCCTATGAGGTTATCATTAAAGTCCGTTCTGTCAAATAAAAAAAGAATAATCGAAATCGGTACTCGTGATAAAAAAATATCGCTGAATGATAAGTTGATAACACGATATGCATGGCACACGGTCGAGAAAGTTGTGCTGAGCAATAATCAGAAGATTTTCGCACCTAAAATTGGCCGAAAGTTAAAAAAAAAATCCCAAACATACTAGGTTGCAAGTTATTCATACCAAAATGCAGATGGCGCTGTACAACGGTAACTTCTACTGTAAGCTGTTAAGATTATTCAAGAATGAATGGGGTCGTGACGTGACGGGTATGGTGTATGAACGTTTGCACGGATCCCTCGGTGCGCGAGTCAGACTCACACTTGACCGGTTTTTCCGTTTCAATAGAGTTAAATAGTAAAATGTTACAAGTGCTTTCATATATTTTGGATAGCTTGCTTATAAAGAGAGATTTGTTTATCAAAATATATACTTCAATATTATCTAACTAGCATTTTTCCAGGGTCCTGCAAATATAATATATAAAAGCTTCGAGCACTGTGAGACCAAAACAACTGAATTAAATATCTGGGTGTCTCAGAGGAAGTATAACAGAACCACCAACGTCCTTGATATCAATTTGGCTTCACCGTGGCCAATTGATGATGATGTAATTGTAAGTTTTATGTCAGTATTTGTGTGACGGTGGGTGTCAGCAAACGAGCATTCTTTTTTTAACGGACTTCAAAAAAGGAGGAGGTTATCAATTCGGCTGTATGTTTCTTTTTTATGTGTGTTTGTTACGCGATAACTCGGTTTGAAAATTGTTTTCTTTGTTTGAAAGCATATAGGCACTTGCATGGGGCACTGGACCACAGTTATTCGTCAACCGGGAGGAGGAGATGGTCCCTCTGGCCCGCAGGACTCTATAAGGATTGAACGTGGGATCTTCCAGGGCGACCGCCTGAGTCCTCTGTAGTTCTGCCTATCGCTGAATCCACTCAGCACCCTGTTGAAGGATTCAGGGCTAGGTTGCCGGCTTCGGAGATGGTGATGTAATTTCTCATCTGCTCTATATGGATGACCTCAAGCTATTTGCACCGAATAGACATGACCTGTTGGAACTACTGATACAACAGAAGTCTTAAATAGCGCCATAAAAATGGAATTTGGTGTCGATACGTGTGCGGTTATGCATGTATGTAAATTCAACAAATTTACAAGTTTCTGAGACCATATCCCTCAAATCTATCTCCGAAGCAGAAACCTATACCTAGTACCTTGGTATGTCAAAGTCATTGGGTATTGAGGGTGAGGGCGTAAAGCGGGCGGTAAAGGAGCGCTTCTTTTGTCGCCTAACAAAAGTACCTAATGGTCTTTTGTCGGGCGGCAACAAGGTGCGCACCTTCAACGCCTGGGTGGTGGTGCTTACTTACTCCTTTAGAGTACTTAGGTGGACTCAGACTGAGCCGGATGCCCTGGATCGAAGACTCCGTGTTCTCCTTACTGCGCATCGCATGCTACACCCACGCTCGTCTGTCATGAGACTGTACTGTACATCTCGCGGAAGTGTGAAGGTCGCGGCTTTTTAAATGCCAAAGACCTCCACAACCGCGAGGTGTGCAGTCTCAGGGATTATTTCCTAAACAACAAGTGTGGGATGCATTGCGACGTAGTAGCAGTAGAGTAGGCGCTTTCCTTGGCAAACGAGAACTGGCGCAGACTTAAAGTAATCAGCGCCGAGGACCGCAGGACAGTGTGGAAGAGCAAGAAGCTTCACGGGCGGTTATTATTATTTTTATTTATTAACCAAAGATATAAAAAAACTTATTCTAAAACATGTCCCTGCAAAACTGTTTGAACAGTTTGCCTGCAGGTAAGTCTCTTTTATGCTTAATATACATAACATAATAATAACATCGTTTTTAATCCTATTTTATACTTAAATGCTAACTTATTAATCTTGTTATAAATATGAGTGTGATAACGCTTGCTTGCAAAATAAGCAAACGTTACTTAAGTGTAGGTATGCAGTAGGTGTTTTTTTAGTGCTTTTTTAAATTTATGTTTATTTGGTTCATGTCGGATGTCTTCGGGTAAAGTATTTAAGAAGTACGGAAGTCTCGTCGCTAAAGTACGGTCTCCAAAATAGTTATCAACCCGAGGTACTTCATACTTACCCGCGGACACCGACCTTGTGCTATGTTTGTGTTCTATCGGTATTGGGCTATGTACTCGATTGCTATGATTGTTAACTGCTAAAAGGTATTTATGTTTTAGGCTAACCGGAAGTATTTTACAGATTTTAAATAATTTTGAATAATCGCCCTTGCAACTGTTTTTTGTTTTTTTATTTACTAGTAATTTTAAGAATCTAATTTGCAATGCTTCAAGTTTGTCTATGTAAGATTTGAATGTAAGTCCATAGCAATCAAGGGCATATCCCAGCACCGAGTCTACTATAGCAAAGTACAGACATTTTAGTATATTGCTTGGTACTTTAAAGCTAAGGTGGTAAAATTTTCCTAGGAGTAATCTTAATTTACTACAAATATAGTTAATATGTTGTAGCCAGGAAAATGTAACATCAACCTTGACGCCAAGATATGTAACACAGTCTACCTTTTCAATATGTTTGCATTGGCAATTATTTCAACTATTATGAAGACAAGTAAAACTATGGGTATACATAAGTGGTGAGGTTTCAGTTATTGACAAATAAGGTGATTGAATGATGAGGAATTTGGTCTTATCTGTATTTAACACTATACCATTATCATGGGACCATTTAACGAGCGCGTCTATGTCCTGTTGAACCAAGCGACAAGTTTCTGAAAGGTTGGTTCCGGCAAGTAGGGTGCATAGATCGTCTGCAAACATGTGCGCGGAACAGTGACGCAGTACTCCACACAGACTGTTAACGTGCATGAGGTAGCACACAGGTCCACACACGGAGCCCTGGGGGACCCCGCAGCGCACCCGCGTCTCGTCGCTTAAGCCGTCGCCTATCTTGACGCGATATGAACGTGATGTGAGGTAGTCCCGGAACCAGCAGTTCAGCGGCTGCCCCACACCACATTCGTCCATGCCCTTTAAAAGAGTGTCGGTTTCCAAGGTCGGTGTCGAATGCTTTTTTAAAATCATAAAATATGGCTACAACAAATTTCTTATCTCCTAGGTACGTATTTATCTCATCTTCATGGTTTCCAAAAAGATAAAAGAGTAACAGTGCTTTTATCTTTTTGGAAACCATGTTGACAGTCTTTAAGTACTTTATTTTTTTGAAGAAAAGAATTAATTTGGTTTATGATACTTTTTTCGATCACCTTGTCAATGCTAGATAGAATGGATATAGGTCTATAATTGGAAAGTACTTTACGGTCGCCTTTTTTATGGAATGGACGGCCTAAGGATTATTTTAACTTGTTAGGATATTTATGTTGGGCTACTGATAAATTGATTAACCGAGCTATGACTGGACTCACCTTATCCATCACTAGTTTCTACAAGGCCCTCACAGGGCACGATGTAGATCTGCTCGCGTCAGTGAACTGGCTACGTTTCGGGGATCTCTTCGGGGAAATCGAAGGTTTTGTCTGTGCAATTGCGGACAAAGTTATCATGACGAACAATTACCGGAGGTATATATTGAGTAGTAGAACAGCAACACGCCAGTAACACCTAATCCAGATATATACAGTCGCTGAGGTCGAAATCGGCCAGGATGCCATCATCATCATCATCAATTCTAAGTATGCCTAAGGCTTGTACTAAAAATCAAATACAAAAGCTTATTTTCTAGAAAATATTGACAAATCATTCCGGAATTCCCTAGCTTGGTCTATTTAAACCCGAAAAACTAACTTCTTCCAGTTGGAGATCACGGCGGAAGTAAAGAAGGAAGGCGGCTACAAGCCGGGAGGTTTCCATATTAAAGATACCATGTGCACAGTATTGAGAACACTTCTGGGTGATGTATTTGACAAATTCCTCAAGAGCATCGATATTGAAGATTGTCCTATGCCAGAAGTAAGTTATTGTATGTAGGATGCTCATTATATGGGATCCTCACAGAAAGGCAATATGCGTGTCATTACATTTGTCACCCGTTTTTTAACCGGGTTTCTCCATATCTAGAAGTGTCTCTGTAAACAACTTCAAGAGTTTTTCTTACCCCTTTTGGGGATGAAGGCGTGAGTTAGTGTATGTGAGTACTTTAAAGAAAGAAAGAAAGAAAGAATATATTTATTTGTAACTTTGATTGGTTTAATTGGCTATGGTTCATTGTGTTACATATTGTTCGTTTTTTTACATTTTAGGGAGACTACGAAGTAAAGGATTTTTACTTGGATAACGACAAGTTCACGGTGCCTATGCTATACGGGGACTACAGGGCGAGCGTGGTCTTCACTAAGGGCGAGGATATTAAGGGATGCTACTTTGTATTTGGAGATTTGGTGCCCAAGGACGATTAAATGATGACTCTAGTTTTTTGTTCAGTCAATTATATATATTTTATCACGTAACAAAAAACGTAAGGAATGTTTAATTTTGCAACATGTAGTTATATGTATAATTTTGCTCGTAAGAAGAAATAATTTTTGTACTAATATACAGGGTGTATTATTCAAACGGGGCAGTGAAGGAAAATCTGAAGCTATAAGAGATACGGAAATTTGCTCTTAGGTAGGACTCACGAGACCAATTTTTGAAAAAAAAATCTGCATTCAAAGATTTTCAGAAAAGCCTCATATAAGGCCGGGAATCGAACCCGGTCAAATCTGTCTAAAAATCTGAGTTTGGTTTTTTGCGTACATTAGTGGTAATATATACATTAATGTAAGGAGCAAGTGTTCTAAGGAAGCCTGTATCTACAGTCACAGGAAAATTCCGAATTTCATAGTTTAATGTACGGAATTGGATGTTCCCATACTAAGCCGCTTAGTATGGGGAAATACCTCTGAAACTGGACGAAATTGGTAATTTCGTAGTTTTTTTATTCATCATTTACTCCAATCTTTTCAAAACTGTAAATAAGTATCATTCCTATACATACTTATTCATAGTAGTACTGTTTGTACGGGGAGATCCATTTCCGTACATTAAACAATGAAATTCGGAGTTTTCCTGTGATTGTAGATACAGGGTTTCTTAGCAACAATTGCTCCTTACATCCAGCACTATTCATTTACGCAAAAAAAAAAAAAAAAACTCAGATTTTTAGACAGATTCGACTAGGTTCGATTCCCGGCCGTGTATGAGGCTTTTTTGAAAATCTTTGAATGCAGATTTTTTTATTTTTTTTTTTAGAAATTCGATTGTTAACAAATATATAATTTTTGGTTTGTCTCATTACACATAATTATGACTTTTTATAATAAAACTCTTCCTACCTTTATATAAGTATATTTATGTTTTTCGTACAGTAAGAGACAGTAGTAAATATCAATTTGTTTATTTTCGACGACGACAAAATCCGTGGGAAATGGGAACTATCCTTTCCTGCCCTTCGGTGAATTGAACTACTGAATTTTGCTCAATATTTAGGCCTAAATTGCACTTTCCTGAATTTGTGGTTTATTGAAATTACGTTGCGCTTAATATTTTATTGATATCATGTAAGAATTTGTATATTTTCTATACCTTTACTAGTTTATTAAAAATTAGAATGCACCTTAATGCTTAAATATGAATACGTTTTTAAGTGCAGGCCCCGCTCAGTGTTATGAGAACGATAAACCTACAATAGCTTAAAGGTTGTAGAGCTGCTAATAATGACATTTCTACTAAATGCCTTATCCGCTACCCGATCTGCAGAACGCTCGCAGTCGCGGTGCACCTTGCCCGTTCGAGCAGTTTCCGACGGGCGCCAGAGCCGGTATCAGCTCAGGCCTGTTATTCTTTATGCGTCCATGCGGCTCACCCCACCCGTCACGCGTAACGAAACTAGACCTCTACCTACGCTTTTGTGGGCGGGCGTTGAGGTGAGCTTAAAATAAGTTACAGAATAGCGGGGCTGGTTCGCCACAGCCACAATATAGCACGTTCCTCTTTGTTGCAACACTTGCAACGCCCACAAACCGATATTCAACTGCAAATAGAACTATGGCCGTGTGTAACCATATATTACAATTATAGGTAAGTAAGAACGTAAAACGACTCTTTCGATCATGGGCCCGTTGCATAATGATGTTAAATGACTTAGAATATAAGCGGGTGCCTCTTTGGAACTCATTAGAAAGGGATTCCGCTTGGATTAAGTTGCAAGTTATTATCTAACGGGCTCAACTTCGGAAATCGTTTCTAACGTTTTTATTTTTGGTAGTGGCATAGCCAAGAATGTGTGAGTGGCTGAATGCGACGCATTGATAATGGGATAGCTTAGGAATTAAATAAAAATAAATTTGTTAGATGCAAATTGGAGGCCCAAGTGATAAAACAAATTAAGAAGCAATAAAAAGAAAGCTTCTGTCAGGAACTTGGAACAATAAACACCTTATATCTCCTTCAGTGTAATCCAAATTTACGTAATTAGTAATTGCCTACGCGTATCTTTACATCAAAGTATATTAAGTACCTTATTTATAAGGTATTTAATGTTTGCTTTGTTTAACGTTTACAAAACAATGCTATAATGGGAAACATTAACATTGATTTATGAACAAGATAAGCGTTTGAAAGCCTAGGGCGGTAAGTTCGCGGTTGCGTAACGCCCCGCGATGACGAAATGCGTCCGCGCCTTGCATCAGGAACTTGTCAACTTTTACCCGAATGCTCGCCGGGTTTCCTGTAAACTGAGCAATATTCAAGGCAATAAGTGACTTTGTTTTCTTACCCTGGTCGGTAGTGACCTTGCCTGCGAAGCTGAACGGTCGTTTACTTCGATTACTGGTACAAAGTAATCTATTTGTGTAATATCTCAGTGACCAATGTTTGTTCCTGAGTCTTTGATTTTTCTACGTAGATATTTAAGTAATTCCATGTTCGTCTATATATTTACATCATCCACTAGTTATCATAACAGGCGTCTTATTGAGCCTGTGTAACATCGTCCCCTAACTTACTTCATTTCGTCGTCGTTGGTAAATCGCTGCCCCAATATTATATGGTTCTATGTTACATTGTCGGGGTACTTAAATTTAGACCTAGTGTCACGCTGACAAAGTTCAAATTTCAAGTTGATAAAAGTGAACCTTATAATATTGGGGCAGCGGATATGTCGGTCATATAAACCCCGGAATTAGAATATGCTTGGTATTCTTGGTCCTTCTTCGTGTGTCAAGCCCGGTGTACAAGAAAAAGCGCGCATCAAATAAGAATTTGATTTAAATTAAATCTGTTTAGTCACATTTGTATTTGATCTCCTAAGTATATGGGATTTCCGAAGCTCAAAGAGAGGAGACCCATGGCCGTGGCCAACAGTGCAACGTATCATCACCTAATCTCTTCTGCATCGTGACCGAATCTTAATGATCACTCATAAGCATACCTCGAACAAATCATGCGGATGACGTCAAACCACTCAGGATGATTTCAAAAAGTATTTTCATAAACAATTACTACTTATAAATTATCAACCTCTTTTAAAACGATATCGCCACTTGACATGAGCAGAGTAGGTACATAACATCTTTGACTGACAATTGTCATTCAGTTGAACAATAAAGTGACTTCGTAATTATTTAGATTTTTCTTTAAAAAAATTTCAAAAGACGCAAAAGAATGTCGCGTTTCCAAGAATATTGTTGTAATTTTCCGTTTTTGGAAATACGTGATAAAAACGTGTATTGCTCCTGCTGTGATCAAAACATAGCACCGAAAATAAGCAATACAGACATCATCATGTGTGCAAAATTAGGTACGTCATTTTTACGTCATCCGCATGATTTGTTCGAGGTATGCTCATAAGTAATATAAACCAAATGTTCTGTATTATGTTCAAATTGTACAATGAGATAAATAAACTAAACTAATAAATTGCAATGAATGCGATGCACGGTCAGGACCAAATAGCAGCCAAAGTGGCCAAATATATCGTAACACATCCTTACCTACCCCAATAGTAATAAAGATGAGTTACGATATATTTGGCTGCTACAATCTAATTGATGCTGACTGTACCTACAGATAAAATGTTACACAAGAAATTAAATCGTATGATTGTTTTCAGATGTCCTACATATAAACTTACAAAAGCTTACAAACTTTACCTCTTTATAATATTGGTACAGAATAGTACATTTTACAACTAGTGTGAAAAGAATGTCTTTTTACCACTAGTACCGAGGTATCTTGCCACGAGCTGAAAGCGAGTGGCAAGACTCGGTACGAGTGGTAAAAGACATTTCACACGTGTTGTAAACGACGTTTTTTAATACAATTGCGAAAAAATAATAAATTAATATTCGTCATTTATATATTAATGAATTCTTTAAATAAATTTATATTATTGTACCTCGATCTCAACTGTTAGTGGCTGCATCGAAACTTCTGCTTGCGTATGCGCTTCTGGTACCTATAGGTGGACCGTTTAACTCGGTCCTCGCCTGCGCGGCGCGCGGGTGCAGGGGTATGACTATAACGGGCTGCGGGCGACGTGCGGAAGGCAAACCCCGGCGCCCGCACCCCGTTATCGTCATACCCCTGCACCCGCGCGCTGCGCAAGCGAGGAATGAGTTAAGCGGTCTACCTACAGATGCGTACATTTTCAGCTTCAAAAATGACTTTCATACTAACGCGATCAAAAATAAATACTCCTAGTATTCGTAAGCGTTTTTAATTTCATAATTTCCAAGTAAAAAATCTAATATAAAATTACTGCGTTTCGAAAGTATAGTTTGGAACTAAAAAGTAAAAAGCACTAGTTCGAGAAATTGAGCTTCTCGTACGCTACGCAGCCACAAAAAGTACCACTTTTTGAGCAACTGTATTAAAAAATAGATAAGCGAGATTGCTCTTGTGCACAACTTAATCCTCACTTAGTATTCCTTTTCATATCAGCGCATAAGCTGCTTTAGCTAATGACCTAACTTTAATGTCATACTCAAGACCAACTGTTAAAAGATCTGATATGGATCCATATTTCGCAAACGACATTTTTAGATCCAGTTTGCGATTGCCTTATGAGTAGGTACTTAATGCCAAATCAGAAATGTTTCACTCATTTCTTGTCCCTAAATGTCATCAAAAGAAATGGCATTGTTTACTGAATTAGCTCCATCTACCAAAGCAAGTTGGTAAAGAAATACCTTAGTCGTTACGCGACCAAGAAAAGGTTTTTGTCATACATTTTAATTCAACGAAGAGCGCCAACTATAACGCTATGCACATAACAATAAAATTACCGCTAGACTAAGACTAATCAGTTTTAATTAAAACTAGGTATTAAAAACCTAGTGAACTTTGTCGTCTAAAACGATTGTAGGTGCAAATACCTATCCGATGTCACAGAATAAGTAATAGTACTACGTACAGAAGGTTCTCTGTTAAGGTGAGGCATCTCGGGTGAAGCTACATACGCGACACTAAAAACCTACTAGGCGGCGCAACATTATCGTAATTCTCCCCAGAAACACACACCGCTACATTTCACGCACACTATCTCACTTTACTGTGACAGTTCACTGACCTCGGTATTTTTTTGCTTTCGTGATATTATACATGTAAATCAGTCACCAACCTCCATACAGAAAGTGAAATTGTCAAAACATCTTATTGAAAAATGTCAGACTTGTTGACATTTCCTTATTCTGCGATGATTCTGCGTATGTTTCTTAGGTACATTTTGGTATATGAAATATGTACTATTGATAAGTCAATAGATTAGTCTTTAGATTGGCAATGTCATAGCAACTCTATTCGGTCTTCGCTAAGGTGCAAAATTTCATGAAAATAAGCAAGCGAAAATTTATTAACATTGCTTGACAAAAGGGGTAACATTATGGTAAGGACTCAGATCGAACTGGCTTTTTGGGGGGCTTGAGCCTGGATGGATAATTAAATTTGAAAATTCAGTTTAATTCTCAAGTCTCAATTCATCAAAATAGAGGGGCCATTAAGCGATCACGTCAGTCAGAATGATCGAGCCTTGTTGGTACGTACCTATTTGTACGTTACTGGGTAGGTATCTATATTAGGTAATCCTTATTTTGCTCCTTAGTTTTATAGTGTGAGAATGCAAAAAAGTAGGTACTACAAATAATACTAAGTATAAAAAACCGTCCTAAAACATAATTATACATTCGGTTTCTGCTGCTGTTGTAAGTGTTATTATGAAAGTGTAACACCAATGTATTAGGTATACCCGTAAACCAATATCAGGCTAGAATATAATTATACTAAATAGACCTAATAAACTCGTACCTACATATATTAATACGTATTTAGTACTCTTTAATCACTGTCACTGACACCCCCTGGTGCCTCTATGATTGTGATGTACGGTAAGTAGTGTCGTCAGCAAACCGAAAGTGAGTAATGTAGTCGCAGGTGATGGTGATACCTACATCAAAGGGTAGACACTAATAACATAATTATAGTAATTTGTTAGTGCTATGTGGAAGTCATTTGTATATTCATGAAGATCATAAAAACTTTCGGTGCTCTCCAGTACCACATCCAATGAACCTGGTTCAAAGCGATGCGTTGTTAGGACTATAGAATTCGACATTAAAATCGCAAAGCACGATGTAGTTCTAGTTTTTACAAGCTCTATATTAACTTCACCTGTTTGTATGTAGGTTAATTTTGTCAGTAACTTATTTGGTTTTGTTTTATGGATCAGTTAGGGTAGTGTAGACACAAATTTGCGACTTCGAAAAGCTTGTGCCAGTTGCGCGACACGCGTAAAACTGCGAAATTTTAGGACTTTTTTTACATTTACGCCTGAATTTTAAAGTTGATTAAAATGGGGAACTTGCATGGGACTTCAATTTCGAATAAATGGCACTCAATTGATGCGGATATACGTAGAAATATCATACAGAAGAAAAAAAACGATTGTATTAGTTTTATCTCACGTTAAAATGACGAAAAAAAAATATTATTGTTTCGATAAAATAACATAACAATTACACAGAATATTGAATTGGCACAGAAAATGATATTTTGTATGACAAGTATAGACTTAAACGCAAATGTTGTGGAGATAATTGCAAATTAATGACTTACTCCATAGTAAACGCGCCGAGAATATATGTTGTGACGTCATAGCATAAGCCAGTTTAATATAGAGCATTTTCGGGGGGTGCTGGCGCGTGCAGATTTCAAATGCATATAAAATCAGAAAAATAAATCATAAGAAAGTTTTAGTGCTACAGTTGTTTTAATGCTAAATTAAACATTTGATTTTCGCAATAAAATAAAAAGATGCAAGTTCCCTATTCCAACAATTTTATTTGAATTAAACTGCAAATCTGTAAGCTCTAAGGGGACGAAGCTATTGCCCTTCGAAAATTATATATTTTTCCGAACTTCGTCGATTTTAAATTGCCCTGTCTGGACCAAAACATAATCATAAATCCCTCGCGCTATGAGAAAAAATATTATTAATAAAGTTATACTCAATTTAATTTGCTTTCATTAAAACACAGAGAGGTCTGTGAGACTAATAATTCAATCACAATCTCGAAAACACTAAAATAGGTAAAAATTGATTATCAAATAATGAGACATTTGGTGTTACTATACTGACAAATGTATAGGTATTCAAAGGGCTTTGCATGCACATTTGCCACCAACTAGCAGAGAGCTAAGCTCAAATGCTCAGTTCTATGCTTAATTTGCTCAGGAAAATTATTCGAAATCATCGCTTTGATTTCGATAGGCGATGACGAGAACGATCTTGAGAAAGCCCAGGCACAACACGAACTCAAAAAACTGAAAGAACCTGAGGAAGAAAGCGTGGAAGAACCTGAAGAAAAGCTTCTAGCTGAACCAAACCAAAAGAAGTCTGTAAATTAAAAAGTAATTATCGTTTTTACATGATTTATAGCCCTCCGTATTGCTTTTAAAAGGCAGAGGGCGGGGCACATTGTGGTGCGGCGGGACAAACCTTTTAATCGGCGCCAGCCAGCAATCCAGTATTGCGTTCGTGTTTCAGCATACAATAAAGAATTTTGTTATTTCACAGTAAACACTTGTACTTCGGTAATCACTTGTGGTTTTTGTATGCACACTTGTAGGATTTTTGAGTTTTTTCAATAGTTTTTGATTGAGCGTTAGCGCGCGCGCGATGGGTATTTTTAGTGCACTGTGGTTTGGGGTGGGGATGAAGGAAAAATGCCAGGTATGGTGTGTAATAGGATGCGTTCAAAAATGTGTGGTTGTATATTAAAAATAAATAAAGTAAATGAGTAAAATTAATAGTAATGTGTAGGTATTGGCGCCGCCACATTGCACATTTGATATTATTTCTTGTGTAACATTTATGTTAAATATTCAAATTTTAAATTTAGGTACCTAATGCATAAATTGTCATTGTTTATTTCTGTTCAATAGTAAGTGTCTATTAGTTGTTAAATGACAATCCTTAATTGGAGATACAATTTCCACTTTGTGTATTAACATTTTGAATATTATTTTATTTTTATTACTTATTATTGACGATCGTGATAAGGACCTATATTGTAATTTTTATCTCGAAAGAAATAAATCTAAACCTAAATCACGTCGAACCGATGGCCATTGGGGCAGAAAGGTTCTCGGGTGGGGACTGGACTGATGACCTGGTGAAGGTCGCGGGAGTCCGCTGGATGCGGGTGGCGCAGAACCGGTCATTGTGGCAATCTTTGAGGGAGGCCTTTGTACAGCAGTTGACGTCTTTCGGCTGATATGATGATGATTATTTATTGCTTTTTTCCATTGATACTTGGTACTCGAAGGCCTTTTGCACTCAATTCTTCAAAAAAGCTATTTTAACCTTTTTTTCGTATTTTCAAGATTGTGCGTGTAGTCTTACAGAATTTATAAAAGGTTTGTATTAAAGAAAAATACATATCAACAAAACTTTATATCCAACAATTTTTCTCATTGGACGAGGGATTTTGCCAATATTTTGATCCGGACGGGACCATGACTTAAATTAAATTAAATTAAAAATCATTTATTTCGGACTAATTCATCCATAATTTGTTAGTAACAATATATTAACTTAAAAACTAGTGTTAGTAACAAAACAAGTAACTTAGAAAAACTAATATCTTCGGGAAAATAGACTATCTTTGAAGGGCCATCGCTTGAGTTTATAGACCTGTGGCTTAACTCAAATTGTTTTAAATGTATTTATCTTTTAAAGTGTACTACAGCTTGATGGTCAAAGTAGCATAGTTTATGACTTTTAAACCAAAATTTCGTGTTCACACTATCCTAACTATATATCGGTTCAATATACCGAAAAACCATGCCCTTGCGATTTAAGCCTATTTTGTGTCGATTTCTACTGACCTATATCTACAAAGAATAATATAGGTAAGCAATATTATATCGTAAACTAGTGAATATCTGTGAGTTAATTCAAATGAACCCTAAGCATCCTCCAATGTGTGAATCCTCTTTAGTAGCAAGCGTCCATAGGCTTCGATATCTCGCAAACCGTGTGTTTGTTTGCAAAATACATGGTATAAAAAAATTGTACTAATAATAATTCTTTGATAATTGTACTGACTGCCGTACTTCCTGGATGGCCCCTCGATTTCGATTCCTGCTTGTAAGTAATGTATTTTATTTACTCATATTTCTTTTGTACGCATAGGATTACAAATGATATGCCATTTTATACTATATATGTATGTATCACATACAGACATATAAACCTGAGCTCTGCTTGGGTGAAAATAGAGAAAAAGAATTTCCCAGATATGAGACTTAGCTGGTAAGGCGAAAAAATTATATATTCTATACTACTATATATATAGAATGGGTGGCGCAGGACCGGTCATTTTGGCACTCTTTTGGGGAGGCATATGTCCAGCAGTGGACGTCTTTCGGCTGATATGATAATGATGATGATATATAGAATATTTTTCTTTTTCGCCTTATCACAAAGGTATAAGGTGCCAAATTGTAAACATAGCTCGGAAGTCGATTTTAGCTACCTAATTGTATTCTCATTGGCAAGATCCGTCACATCATTATATCTTTCCCATAAAGCTTTAAAGGCCTGGCCATGAGTTTCTGGCTAAGCAGCGAGCGGCAGCGGGAACGTGCTATTCCGGATAGGCATACCAATTCCACCATAGCGTTTAAGATACGGAACCGATTAATAAGGTGTCAATCGATTCATAATAACGCTCCGTGTGTCCCATCTACGTTAAACTAGACATGCTAATTAGCTTGAAATCTTGCGAGTATGGTACGGAACCCTCGTGCACAACTCCGACTCGCACTTGACCAAGACGCAAGCAGATTACAAAATCAGCATACTTAATCTAAATATGTCTGTTCTAGTGAATTCCTTAGCCTCAGAGTAGGTAAAGAAAATGAAACAAATTCTTCATTAGTAGAAATGTTTTATACCACAAGACTAAAAAGTATATCATTCAATGTAAATAACATCATACAATGAAATCATCCTACTTCATTATTTGTAGGTAAAAAAATATGTTAGGCAACAAAATTATGCAAAACTATATATTATGCAATGGAATACTTTACTGTTTAGGCATATTAATTATTATAATTATTTACTACTTCTTCTTCCTCACTTGACTTTCAAACTCTCACTCAGGTCTGCCATGAACCCGCTTAGCGGGCGCCTACGGCGTAGGCATCGCTCCTTGTAGTGCGTAGATATTCTGGGCAGTGAATGTGTTCAAAACTTGGAGTTGAAGTGTAGTTAGGAGGTATCTTGAAGAACTGTATCCAATTGGGTGACAATAATCCGTCTTGATTTGACCACAATAAACACAAATTACATCATGCTTGCAGATTCCGAGTAGGTATAAATATTCTGACAATGTCTTTCCACATTCAATTGGTTGGAACTGCAGGGGATTTAACTGGATGGCGTCATTATTACAGCGGATCACAATATACTATCATAATCGTTATAGTTTGTACACTATACGATTTTCATTGTATTTAATATATTATTATTTTATTGAAAACGATATATCTAAGTCTTTTTTTTTTTCGTGTTGTGGCTTTTTGCTGCTTAGGCACTTTGCCAATGTCAAGTAGTCCTATGACAGCGTAAATGCCAAATGTCAAATCTTTCTATATGACAGATCGCTGCCCCAATATTATAGGGTTCTATGTTGCACTTTTATCAACTTGAAATTTGAAGTCTGTCAGAGTGACACTAGGTCTAAATTGAAGTACCCCGACAATGTAACATAGAACCCTATAATATTGGGGCAGCGAGATGTATCGCACATAAACCGTACTAGACAATGTGACCCGTGTGATAAAAAAATATTCCACATTCTAAAGAAACGTATTCGAACTTCTTTCATTAATAACGGGATCTTAAGATGAGAAATATGAAAAATCGGGTTGTAATCGTAGGGTTTGTGAACGAACTTTTGTGTTTTAAATTAGAACAAATTGTAAAAATGACCGTAAATCTATTTTAAACGTCTATCCACCCACATGACACCCTATTAATTCTCCCTGAAAACGTATTATTTTCTAACAGCTGGTATTAAACTAGCGAATTTTACAGTTGTCAAAATGCAAAAAATCGCGACAGACGTCCGTCCAGCCCGAGGCCCCTTGGCCATCTGCCTACTAAAATTCAAACGAATTACTTACGCGCATCCGTTTTGAGCGAGATTTTATATTTATGTGCTTAATGTTACTAATTTACGTTAATTAAAAATAAAATTAGCCTACTACGTTGTCAAATATATAATAAGGAATAAAAGGATACAAAAATAAATACTGAACATTGACTAGCAAAAAAATGGTTCTGGTTTTTAGTCAACTCGACCTACCGAAAAACGCGCAATCAGAGCTAACTTTGCGAGCCTAATTCATCGAGGCAAATTAATCAAATCGTGTGTTGGGCATTATATAATTGTAGCAAATATCTTCAAATAGCATTTAAATAAGAAACCGTTACATTTTATGTAGTTTTCGCGTAATGAAGTAGGAATTTCCAAGCCCATTTTGGAACTTTTCTGAAGCTGCTTCACCTTAACAAATTCCCTGTTTAGGTACGCCAAACGTGCCTAAATGTGGCCATCCCGTTCTATCGCATGCAACGCGCTGCGACCCGTGCGAGCGTCCTGTACCAACACGTGGCAGCCACTGAATAGGGCCCTCCGAAGGGGCGACCGGCATGTACTTGTAGCGATAAACACAAATCGCGAGTGAGCCGCGCCTGCCGATGTTAACAAATTGAGCTGTTCATGCATACCTACCCATAGGATGTTATATAAAGGAATTAAGGATCTCCATTTTATGTGGAAAGTATAGACTGGGTATGCATTATGGTTTTGCTAGTTATATGTGTTTTCATATTTTTTTATAAATAGATATTTGTATGCCTACATGTCGTAGGTAGTAGGTACTTATACTGACAGTTTATTAAACAGTTTTATTCAGAGATGTCTCATTCCAACAATAGCAACCCTATCCAGGGCCTACTGCACGTCCTTATATACAAGCGGCCTGTGGGCGAACTATACACAGACACAATACAGTGCTCTTCATGTTCAATTTATAATAACGCATTCAGGATGCTGATGGGGCTGCCCCGATATTGCAGCGCGTCAAGGATGTTCGCAGAGACGAGGGTGGACTGTTTCCACACTAGGTACTATTCGCAAGCGAAACATCCTTGGTGCGTAGGGTACGGGCCAGTGCCAACAGCATCCTGAAAATGATAGCTGTACGGATGGACTGTGTGTATCTAAACCACTGTTGTATGATGCACACAAACACACATGTTAACTACGAGGTCGCTTTACATTTGTCATTTTAAGAATTAAATGAATAATTAATTAACTTACATCATGTACATTTTGAATTTGATTATTCCATATACATATTATTATAATTGACTGTACTTAGCTACCTACCTTTAATGTAAATTTCATACTGGCCTTAATTGTATTATTATTATTATTTCTTTAAATTTACTTTATGTGTGCTATTCTAATAATTTTATAGTTATTAATATTAAGCTAAGTATTATTATTATTACTAACAATAATGATCCATTTTGGTCCGTGAATAAATGAATTGAATTGAATAGCAAGTTGTTGTGACAAATCGCTAGGTGTGTACTGGCCTTTATCCATTCAATGACTCTGAAATATTCAAATGAAATAAGATAATTATGAGCTTATAAGTCTCTGAATAAATCAACATTAACATACAAGTACCAACGCATTCCTGTTTTAGGACACCCGCGAAATACATGCATTAACAGTTTAGCTTTAGCTACATCCTGTCTATAAACGCAGCGACATAGATACTTTAAACATACAGTTCCTTATATATCTTATGTCAGTTCAAACAAATTATCGAATAGTTATGCAGATTTGTGGATTGAAATGTTGAAATTGCCTACTATCGAAAACTGTAATGTCACAATAATGTTTGACTAAATTGGGTCATTCTCATTTTTGTGGACACTGTCACCATCGTGGATGTCACACCGTGGATGCAATTAATAAAACGCTATTGAAATGAGGATAGATCTAAAAGGTATAAATGTGGCATTACGGCAAGGACCGCAACAGGTCAACCACTTTAAAATAATCATGAGATTGATTCTATTTATTTTCTAAATAATATGGTGTGACAGATACTCAGTTTTGGAGTGAACCATAAATACCTATCACCTGTGCTAAAGTTAAGTGCCAGTATTTCCCCGAATCGGGGACCAAGTCTGGGGTTCAATATGGACTACACCGACCTTCTCCCGCATGCTCCTGCGCGTATCCAGTAGACCTGCGTTGCAGACCCGAATCCCGGAACCACGAACTCATCTGCTTCAGGATCCGCGCGGATGACTTGCCATGAGACGGTGCAGGGAAGTGACCCCAATTACAAGGACGTTGTTTCTTTTCTTATTGCCAGCTCATAATTAACCCGCGACCTTAGTCGAATCTACTTTTCACTTTTAATAAATATTTGTAAATTTTATTTCGGTTAGTTTAATTTCGACCGGAACCAATCTACCTACATTCTTGCGACGCTAAACCGTCACAGTGGTAAGTTAGTAGGTAGGTACCTACACTCCGCGTCAGATAGATTATATTTAGCTACCAAAATGACCAAATATAGCGTAACACATCTTTATTCTCATGGTACTTAATAAAGACGTGTTCCGATATAATTAGCTACTTTTTAGGGTTCCGTACTCAAAGAGTAAAACGGGAGCTTTATTATAGTAGACTTCGCTGTCCGTCTGTCTGTCACCAGGCTGTATCTGAAGAACCGTGATAGCTAGAGAGTTGAAATTTTCACAGATTATGTATTTCTGTTGCTGCTATAACAACAAATACTAAAAACAAAATAAAATATTGTTTAAGGGGGGCTCTCATACAACAATAGTAGATTGTTAACCAAGGGCTGAAAGGCACCAATTTCTGACTTCGTTCGAGCGCCAATATAGATCGAGTCAGAAATGGGTGACTTTCACCCGAGTTAAACACTCTACTTTTCATATCGAATACGAGAAAAGTTAAAAAAACCACAGAAGGAAAATTTAACAATATGTATAATTCAAAGTATAGGTACAACTACTTGAAATTAATAGAAAAGTTGAGCAATTTGCGAATGTAAATGTAGTAGGTATTTTTGTCTGGAATATTCACATTATATGTATACCAAAAATTAGCGCCCTGAAAACAAAACAATTTTAGTTAGGACATACTTATTTATAAACTAGCTGTTGCCCGCGACTTCGTCCGCGTATAACATGTTATCGTCTAAATGTTTGTTAAAGGAATGAATTTAAAAAAAACATTGAAATTAATTTTCTACCTAGACTTTTTGAAAACAATCTAAAACCGAAGTTACAAATCTCTTACTTTCAAAATCTCTTGCTCTCTATACAAACTAAGAACCCTCTCTGAACCCTCATAGTAAACAGTCTGAAACCTTAGTTACAAATTTCTTACTTTAAAAATGTCTTGCTCTCTATACAAAGTTCGAACCCCCTTTTAACCTTCTTAGGCGATGAATTAAAAAAACGCTGAAATAAGTTTTGTAGTCTAAACAGGCTAAGATCGCAGTTACAAAAATCATACTTTAAAATTTTCTTGCTCTCCATACAAACTTTGAACGCTTTTCAGGGAATAATTAAAATTAAAACACTCGGTTTTTTTATTGTAATAGGTAAGTATTTTTTCTACAAACTATCTAGTCTCTAGCTAAAAAAAAGTGTTTCCCATACGAACCTTGCACCTTAACCCCTTAAGGGGTGAAATTTTCCAAAACGCTGGCAGTAGGTATTTTTTTGTATTTTAATAAGTAGGTACTTAATCTTTCTACAGAGTTTTAAGTTTCTACCTAAAAAAAGATTTTCCTACACAAAAATTGCACCTCTTTATCCCCCTCTTAGCGGGTGGAAATTTTCAAACCACTGAAAGTAATTTACCTATATATTTGTATTCTAATAAATAATCTTTCTACACAATTTCAAGTCTCAAGCTCAAAAAAAAAGTTTCCTCCATACAAATTTTCACCTGTTTTAATCACCCTTAGGGGTGGAATTTTCCAAAACAATGAAAGTTCTTTATTTGTATTGTAATAAGTAATCTTTCAGCAAAAGTTTGTCGCTTGCGATCTTTTTAAAAAGGTTTGAGATTCTAGCTCAAAAAAATCCCCTTTACCAACATTGTACCCCTCTTTCATATCCTTAGGGGTGGAATTTTCCAAAACGCTGTTTTTTTTATTTGTATTGTAATAAGTAATCTTTCTACAAACTTTTAAGCTTCTATCTCAAAAAGAAGTTTCGCTCATACAAACTTTGCAACCCTTTTTAACCCCCTAAGAGGCTGAATTTTCCAAAACGCTGGCAGCACTTTATTTGTATTCTAATAAGTAAGCTTTCTACAACGTATTGAGTCTCTTGCTAAAACAATAAAGTTTCCCCCATACAAAATTTGCACCCCTTGTTTACCCCCTTAGGGGCAGAATTTTCCTAAACGTTGAAAGTATTTTATTCGTATTTTAATAATTAATATTTGTACAAAATTTTAAGTCTCTAGCTATAAAAAATAAAGTTTCCCCCATACAAACTTTGCACCCCTATTTGACCCCTTTAGGGGTAGAATTTCCAAAAATCACTTCTTATCCGTTGCCTACGTTGTATAAGGTAGTTCTGGTGTAAATTTCAACTCTCTAGCCCCAGTAGTTTCGGCTGTGCGTTGATGAGTGAGTGGGTGAGTCAGTCAGGGCATTTATATGTAGGTATAGATAGATAGAAGATGACGAAAATCCCATTCAAATATCTCAAAACCGTTTTAATGTCGCTTGTTAGAGTGAGAAAACGATCGGGGACTGTGACGTCAAGATCCTCGAGCGTCATAGTAAAAAACAATAGTTTCATTTGAAGGTGCGTTTTGTGAAAAAGGGACAGAACATAAAACTTTGGAACTTAGTGATTACCTATTTATATACCTAACCTCTTGCGTTGATTTTTTCTCTATTATCCTTTTTTCGAGAAAATACATTATGATTATTTTATTTAGTGTCTACCTACAGCCGGGTCCGCTGCACCAATGTTTTCCATGTTTTTAAACATCTAACATGTTTTCAGTCAGGTTCGGCAAACAAATAGGGTTTTGTTTTGATTGGCAAAACATGTTTGACGTTTAAAAACCACGAAAACATGGCGCAGCGGACGCGGCTTACGGGGTGTAGTTTCGATTCCTGAGCTATAACCACGAACTTCGGAATTCGAAAATATTCGGGTATCTCTATCTCTATCGCACTAACAACACTCGAGTGACAGGGATGCAGTTATACGAACTTCGAGTTTCGGTTTTCGTGGTAGCGCCGTAGGCACTTTGGCAGAATGCGCAAAGAACGCGTGCCATTGCCATTCAAAAAAAACAAATTCGTGTTAATTATATTGTTCAAATTTGTTAATACATTTTTTGAAATTACGCCATAATGCGACATTTGCGCATATAAGTTCTCATATCACAATCGAATATTTTTTTATGGTTTAACTTTTGGCATGTGTATCGTAAAGGTCTATCGTAGACTGAATTTAAATTATTAATAAGTGAAAGGCAAAGCAATTCCGCCATTTTGACGAAAATTTGACGTTTCTAATAGCTGACAGTTGGAGCAACGTTTGATTTCAATAAAAATAAATGAAAAATTAAATGAAGTCGTATATTTCGGAAAATTAATTAATTGTCGCAGTCGGATAAAAACTATCCTAAGTTGCAGCTAGAATAATAATGTACCTATATAAAATGTTTCATATTTTTCCGTTAATGGAATGCTGAGAACATTCGTACCACACAAAGCTTAGTTTCAAACTGGCTGATTCTTTTTTTAATTTAGAGATTTATTATAAGTGGAGATTACCTATGTAGTTATTTGTCAAAAACTACGAGTATTTTTTTACGATTTCTATAGAAATGTAGTTACATTTACAATATAACATGATTATTTTATTACCTTTGTTGCCAAATAGAGTCTGTCTAATGAAAGTAGAGACTAGAAAGTAGCGGCAAATTTAAAAAATCGACGTATTGCAACACCGAGTATAGTGCGAAAGAACGATAATGATACTTGAACAAAAATTATAATTGTCTTACTACTTAGTGTAGCCACGTCTATACAGATTAGTTTCAAAATTGCCCAAATTGTTGGTAAGATAATATCCCAAATCCCAGTATAGTGTATATGACCTAAAAACTTGATCCCATTCAAGTTGTTGCAACCATCTAACAGTAAAATAAAAGACCTTTAGACAGATTACAAATTAAGTAATTAGATGCTTATACGTAATTAATCTATAATGTGTCTAAGAAAAGGTGTTTTTTTAGAAAGTGAGGCTAACTTCATGGGTCTCGCTTTATGTAATTCCATTTGCACATTTTTGTGAGGTTATAGCGGAAAAAGTACAGGTTATATGAAATAAAACTTTAACTTCGTTTTACAAGATAAGTTTATTATCAAGTTCAAAAGGTGTACACCTTAGGTACAAGTGTACATAATTTCTTAAATTACATAGGATTCACTGTCTTATTGTATATTTAAGAAGAATAATTAAATTCACTCTCTAAAATCTCAACTTCCATTGAATCCTCCGAAGTGGTCGAGCTGCTACTTCCCACACTAATAATAAATTTATCTATCATGTCTTCTTTGATGTTGTCCCTGTCTTTATATTGGTTTTCAACGTTAATGACGTGATTGATCATTTTATTCCAATCATCTGCTGTTATGCTTGCAAAAGACTCATGGATCAGTTTTTCTGTGTCTTGTGCAGATAACCCTATGTTCTTCTTGGCAATTTTCCTTTTTGCTAGACTCCATATTAGCTCGATAGGATTCAAATCGCAGTGGTATGGAGGCAGCCGTAAAACTTCATGGCCATGTTGCTGAAGTATGTGATTGGCTTCATACACTGGCTCTGGCTTGTATTTGTCAACAAGTACTAACAATTCATCTTTCTTGTGATATTCTTCATAGTGAATATTATTAGCTGTAAGCCACTCTTTGATTTTGGGCTTATTTGTTTGAGTTGTTGGGGCTTTATTCTTTACAACACTGTGGTAACTGGCATTATCCATAATAACCACACTAGGTTTGTCTAAATTTGGTATGAGTTTTTCTTCTAACCATTTATTGGAGTTGCCGGCGTTCATGTCATGGTGGTAATCAGCCAGTTTAGATTTCCTAGATTCCTTAGATTTTCTAAACACCATCGAGAGCTTCATTTAAGAAGGTTTTTATCTCATTTTTTGCTTTTAAAGCCATCCAATTGCCTTTTTAGATACTAATGTCAGCTTACTGTATTTCTTTAAATTAACGTCATGTTTGGTGCCTAAAGTGGTTTTAAGCATTGAATATATACTCCACAGCGCTGATAGTTTTAATTTCTTCGATAAATCACTGAAATAAGTTAGCATCACAATTTCCGAGAAAGATTTAACTCTCATTGCGGACCGCCATTTTATAAAATCGGTATATGATTTCATATTATATCTTTCTTTTGAAATTTGCGGTAAAAGGCCTTCCACGATAGATTCTGTTCTGATCAAATCAGGCGTTAAGTCAGTTTCAAAATCACTGGATGAACTCATCTTAATCGCGAAAATGTATTTAAATTAAATTCGTCTTACAATACAAAAGTTCGCACTAGTTTAGTTTTTTGGCTTCCCCGCCCTTTAACTTTTTTCTTGGACTTTTTTTACGCGCGTTTTCGGTGAATTAATCGGTGTCCTAAATAGCATATTTTTTCATCTTCTAAAAACGTCGCCTGGGTTTAAAGCACAAAAACCGCGACCTTCGTGCGCCTCACCCATAAATGAGAGCGAGAAAGAGATATCTCTTTCTCGCTCTCATTTTCATACTATTTGTATTTATGAGTAGTATTTAGTTGAAGGTTGGCTGTATGCGTTTCTGCTTTAGCTCACATTGAACAACTTTAAGATAAAAAAAAGGTTTGTGGGTGTATTCTATTTGTCACCACCTCATAGAGCCTAAATAGTGAATATTTTAGCTAAAATAAAAGTAATGAATTTATAACATAAACTTATTTTATATTTAATAAAATAAATTCCATGAACTAGTAAGAATTAAATTATTTACCTACCTTCGTCAGTGGCGGGGTAAGTATTGATATTTTTTAGAATAAGTTCCCGCATACTGATCATACCTACGGCGAGGACCAATTGGAATACACTACTTTTCTGCTCTAGAGCAGAAACGTATCACTTTCTGCACACTTTTTAGAACAACAACGACTCACTTTCAGAGCATGAGATATGAAAACGTGATTTTTTTGCCGTTTTTATAGATAATGGAACGGAAGCCTTCGTGCGCGAGTCCAACTCGTACGTGGCCGGTTTTTATTATTGTAGCTTGCCGTTACGCCACTGCTAACTATATGATGTTAACTGTACCATAAAGTGTTAAGTGCAATTACACAATCTTGTACACCTGTACCTACGTATTAAAGTCATCAGTTACCTACTTTTGACGCAGACGACATTTAAATTTTTCCTAAATAGGTAATATATTAAGGGGCTCACAGCTCCCAATGACCTTCGATCTGTTACCGTTCGTTTTTTCGTGTTTTTTTTGGCTTACCGTATTCACAACAACGAGGTTAACCGAAATAGTATCCCATATTTACTTCAAAACTCATAGTTTTTGTGATATATGGCACTAAACTTTAGCAGTTTTAGGCCAAAAAACCAGTTTTTTGGACGTAACTTTTGTAAAAATGAGTTAAAAATAAAAAACTCTCTTAGGTTGTTAGAAACGTCAAAAAGGAACAGTTACATGTAAATGTCATATATAAAAGTGCATAAGCAACATAGTAATATCGAAAACAGAGCTTTTTTGAACCATGTTTGAATAAATCATAGAAAAATAAATATACATTTTTTCCAAAAAAAACTCTCTTGCAAAAGTAGATAAAGTATTGAAGAACCGCTTAACGTTTGTGGCATAAATATATATATTGTAATGACGGAGGAATATCAACTCAAAACTCATCAAAACTAGTCAAAAAGCGCGTGGAGCCCCTAAAGGCCCCCACACACCGGTCGTGCGCGGGCCCGCCGCGGGCACGCGCACGCGACCGGTGTGTGGAGGCCTTTAAGTATAAGCACGTCATGACAAATCAAAAATGTTACGCTAGTGACCGTCTATCAAACAATCGACGCCGCAAATAGATCAGACTAGTTTATAAATACCAACAGAGGCGCTTGTCCCACGGTTACGGTTCATTATCCTGTAGAAGGGCGCATAAAGCGCTATTGTAAGCACTCCTAGAATATTATTTAGTTCCTAGAGCTACCCCGTCAACCCTCGTCGACGGTCGCAAGTGATGTGTTAATCTTTTATAATAATGAATAGCTCAATCACGTCAAGTGCAGGTCCTTCCCTGAACTACGATCGAGACGGGACGAGTTCAACGCCCGACCGCAGAAAACCCCACTAATCATCTTGTATGTACCTTTTTCACCTATAATTTGAAGAGAGCTCTCTATTCGACACGCGTAAAACATTGTATTGCTAGCGACTTTAGGCGAAGGTTTTGTAAAAAAATAAAAAAAATAAAACCATTTATTTCAGGCATCTAAGGCCCATAGTAACAAATACCTTAAAGACATATACCAGTGATTCCCAAAGTGGTCCAGGTGGACCCCCAGGGGTCCACGGGAGACTTGCTGGGGGTCTACGTAGGCGTGAACAAAAAATGGGGGTCCATAAAATGTTAATGGGGGTCCACGAAAATTTATCTGGTTTTGATAGTAAAGAGCAAAAATGTAAGCATAGTTTTTAAAAGGGCCTACTACCTACCTACATTGTTTTTAGTACCTAACTAAGCAGATTATATTTTAATAAGGCAAGCGACTGTTACTTGTTCAAACTTGCGTATTCGATATTACGTAGGTACAATTTCGTGTACAGACTTGCAAAGCGCTATCCGCCCGACAATGCTTAATGCTTGTTCAGACATGAATTTGATCACCACTATAAATACTTGATGCCAAAGGCAAACTCATTCATTTGTTTCCGGAATTACGAAAAGAAGGTGTGAGAAAATTTATATCAGTGTTTGCTAGTGCCGGAGAAAAGTAAGTACCTACCTTTTTTTTGTTTTATAGTACTTAAGTATTTTGTTTACGTGTACCAGTCGGTTGATCACAACTGTTTGTATACAACTATACACGGTGTTTCTTTACCCGTCTTAGACCCGAAGCCCACTTAATGTATCCGTATCGTACTTATCATTCGCAAAATATAAACGGTACCTATTAGTTGAGTTTTAAAGTGCATAAAAAGCATAAAAAGTAATATTCGAAAAATTATGTTTGAAACATCCTGAATTGCGCGTGATTAGAGTTCTTACCTATCTACAAAGATAGCGGCCGCGATCATATGGCGCGTAGGTAGTGTAGGTACCTACCTATCAAGTGCACTTTCGGACAATGTATTTTTTGGCATGTGTCATGTGTGCTTTTAAAAAATCGGGAAGTGGTAGGTATATAATATGCAGGCGCAAACGGTGAGGGCAACGCACTCTAAACCGAATAGGTAGGTATCACTAACACTGCGACGGTCGGAAGAGATTAATTCCAATCTTTCCTTCATACTTAAACAGGCTTAGGACTGTCTGACACAATTTTCCGATGTAAAACATTAGTGGTAGATACGTATTTAACAAAGTAAGGGATTTCAGGCGTATTTAAAAGATTGGAATCAACCATTTGTAAATAATCCAGATTATCACTATCACTTATCACCACAGCTATCACTCATCGTCACACGCGATCGGACACTTGCCAATAACAAAGCAGCACTTGTGCATAATGTGCATTAGCCGAAAACCAAAATGTGACTGAGGTCACTGAGGCGGCATTTCACAAAGGGAAGCGCGAGCGCCTTAGAATAGGGATTACGCGCGGGGTTGAAAGGTGCCGCTCGCACGTTATTGGACGGTAGTCCACGTGGACTTATTTTTATTGGATATTGATTAGCAGGCTCGATTGCTAGGTACTATCACCTATTGACTGAAACTAAACAAGTGATTCAAATTAAAATTGTTATTTATTAAATACGTTATTTTATGAAAAAAGAGTTAAAATTTAATAAATAGGTATACCTTTCAATTTCTTATAATGGATACATTAAATGGGCTTTTGGTGTAAGACGGTTAAAAAAACACCTTGTAGATAGGTAACTTCGTAACTTACAGATATTTTAATTGTCCTCTTTTGATTTGAAGACAAAGAGCACGTTTTATTCAATTGTTTTTTCACGACAGAAGCACTGCCTTTCTAAAAAGGCCGAATAAGCAATATTGCAGAGCAATTAATTTTGTAATTTTTCTTGCAAATGACTACTAATTTTATAAAACAGTAATTTCACAATCATTTTAAATTGATTTTGAAGTAACTATTTTATCAAAACTATTTCTTTTTGGAAAGAGCAGGGCTTGAGCTTCGATGCCAGTTTGTCACGTTTTAACAATGAAGCCGCAGACAAAAAATACGCAAATACACGGAGCGCGTGAACTCATTGATTTGATGAAATGTTAGTTATCGCTTTTATGGACAATTTTGGGATTTCGACTTTTATTTTTTTCTACACAAATATGATCAGTATTTGATACTAAGTACACCAATTTTTATTTGTACTATTAAAAATTTGTGGTAAATTAGGTACTTTAAAATTGATACCGTTTTGTGAAAACGTCTGTATTTGTCTTAGCGGTTTATTAGTTGGTCCCTTTACAAGCCGTAATTCTATTACCGCGTGGTGACAAAGGCTGCGGTGTGATACCTATATTCAGAAAAAAACTTGGTTACTAAAACATTTTTTTTTACAGGTAAGGTAACTGACACGAAACATGGCTACAGCAAAGAAAAAATGTCGACAATATAGTGTCGATTATTTGAAATATGGTTTTGTTCCATCAGAGGCAGACAAACAATTGCCCATGTGCCTATTATGCAACAAAGTTTTGAGCAATGACTCTATGAAACCATCAAAGCTCGAAGATCATCTAAAAAGGTGTCATACTGATAAAATAGGTAAAGATTTGAAATATTTTCAAACATTGAAGGAAAAATATGAAAAGAGACCCACCATGCACAGTATGTTCGCTTCAACATCTCAAAGTAACGATGATGGCTTGCGGGCATCTTACAATATCTCATTACTAATAGCAAAATCTGGAAAACCGCACACTATCGGAGAACAATTAATTTTACCCGCTGTTGAAGAGGTTTTAAAAACTGTTTTGCACAAATCTCCATTTGACGTACTAAAAAGAATTCCATTAAGTAACAATACTGTTCAAAGACGCATTGATGAAATGAGCTCTGATACCGAAAGTTTTTTGTGCAATCATCTGCAAAAAACTCATTTTTCTATACAACTGGACGAGTCAACGTTACCCGGTAATGAAGCATTATTATTAGCATATGTTCGATTTATTATGGAGGAAGAAATTCACGAAGAATTGCTATTTGCCAGAACTTTGGAGACTGACACTAAAGGCGAATCAATATTTAATGTCCTGAGTAATTTTTTTACGGAAAAATCGATTCCATTTACAAACATTATTTCAGCGGCAACAGACGGAGCTCCTGCAATGGTCGGTCGATATCGTGGGTTTATAAGTCATCTCAAAAGAATTATACCAGGACTTACAGCTATTCATTGCGTAATCCACCGACAACATCTTGTGGCAAAACATTTAAGTGACAGGTTGAACCAATCTCTTCATTTTGTAATAAAAGCTGTCAACAAAATCAGAAGCAATGCATTGAATACGCGTTTATTTGCTCAATTGTGCGACGAAAATGATGAAGACTTCAAACGACTGCTCTTACATACTGAAGTACGCTGGTTGTCAAAAGGTGCATGTTTAACGAGATTTTACTCTGTTTTCGATTCCGTATTAGAGTTCCTAGAAAGTAGAGATCCAGATTTAAAAGAAAACTTGATCAAATTTAAAGCAGACATTGCGTATTTGACAGATTTGTTTAAAAAATTTAATCATATTAACTTGCAGTTACAAGGGGACAGCCTGAATTTAATTAAAACAAAGGGGATAATTTCGGCTTTTCTTGGGAAATTGAAATTTATGAAGCAAAACATTAGTCGGCGTGAATTCTCTCAATTTCCAAACTTGTCGCAGGTAGAATGTATTGATGAGGATAACCATACCTACAGTCAACATTTAAGTGCCCTGCATGATGACTTTGAAACCAGGTTTGAAGATATGCTGACGATGGATATACCACCATGGATCATAAATCCATTTGATGAAACGGAAGTGGCTAATGTTGTATTACAAGAGGAGCTGCTCGAGCTAAGCACCAATGAGGAGCTGAAGGTGAAATTTAGAAAAGGCTACCAAACATTTTGGCTGCAAGCAGAAATACCCGAAAAATATCCTGGACTGTGGGAAATCGCAAGGAAATTTTTAATAGCTTTTCCCTCGTCATACCTTGTCGAAAGGAGTTTTAGTGCAGTTACAAACCTCTTAACAAAAAAAAGGAGCAAATTAAACATCACAGAACGGGGGGATTTGCGGTTATTGCTCACAAAAATAAAGCCAAACATTGATCGTTTGCTGACACTCCATCAAATACATCCTTCCCATTAATTAAAATTATGACCTGAACCTAGGTATATTAGTATATTACCTTATTATTTTTTTCTTGTAATTATATTCTTTTAATAAATAAAGTGTTATAAAATGTACCATTTTTCGTTTTTATTTTACCTATCGGAATAAAGGGACAGAACTCAGAAGCGACACAATTTTTATTTTTTGGTGACTTTAAGAATGTGGTAGAAATGTAGCAGCAGAGGGTCCACCGAAACCAGTAAAATTTTGGAAGGGGTCCACGAGAAAAATAAGTTTGGGAACTACTGACATATACATACAAAACAATTACAAAATTATAAACTAATTATTGAGGCGACATAACAGCGTGGCCCCGTTTTGTCGTCAAGTCCGGTGTAGCATTCGGGAGGTTGCCCCGGAACCGCCGAAACACGACACCCTTCGGCCAGAAGTCAGCACACGCGATGGTCTCCTGCAGCGGCCGCGGCACGCGCACGACAAACGAGCTGAAGTGCACGTAGTGGCGCGAACGCAGCTGGAAAACCCTCAGCGAGTACCCAGTCTTCTGGTGAATATACTCCACCATGTCAGCAGTCGTGGCGGAGTAATGCAGGCGCGACACGTACAGCGCCTTGCTCGGCCTTGTAATTAGTGCATTGACGCCAATTCTATCTAGAGAGTCAAGGATTCCGGAATTGTTCGAAAAAAGTGACGGAGGTATTTAGAGCAAAAAGCAATGGCTCTTATCAGTGGCGCGTGACGGTCGACGTACTGTTGTTTTAAGGTGTTTGTTCTATATGATTCTACGCTTAGAATGTAGGTATTTCAATTACGCTAAAGGATTTTAAAACTTTCATGCTTATGAATATCACAAACCATAGAATAGAATATAATAAACATTTATTCATGACATAAATGGAAGGAAAATGGAGGTCGTTGTTGTTCTACGTCCGTAGGAATAACCCTAAAAGCCCTACACGTGACCTCCGGGTGGTGCTAAAAGAACAACAAACTCGGCAGCTGCACTGTTCCTTCTGAACCTCGCAGCGCACTCTGGAACTCTATCAGCGACATCGATACGAATACATATATGTACTAGTGTGTAACCGCCATACTATAAATAAAATGACATAAATCAACATACAAACAACAACATTGCTACGAAACTGTTCCATCTCAGCGTTGTGCTGGCCTAATAGTGGCCAGCGGCGCCAGCGCTGGTCTTCAGATGGAACCATCCGGTGATTCCACGGCGTAACACACATCATCATCATCATATCAGCCGAAAGACGTCCATTGCTCGACATAGGCCTCCCCCAAAGAGTGCCACAATGGCCGGTCCTGCGCCACCCGCATCCAGCGGACTCCCGCGACCTTTACCAGGTCATCAGTCCACCTTGTGGACTACCTACGCCGCGCCTTCCGGTACGTGGTCGCCACACATATTATTAACACTAATTCAAAAAAATTATGTAAAACAAAAATAAACAGTAAAGAAAAATAATTATAATAAAAAAAAAAAAAAAAACTAATAAATAAGTGACATAAATAAAAATAAAAATATTTGATAGGGTTGGACCTGGTACATATTTAGGTGCAATGCCAATGAGAATATTTATTTAACTGAGGCTGAGGTATATATAATATGTAATAGTAGATTATACACCAAGGGGATAAAGCACTGTTTTATGTCACGGGAGCGAATTGAATCCCGAACGTAACGAAGGACTCATAATTTAACTCCTGAGCGTAGCGAGGGAGTTATAAGTTAATTCCTGAGCGAAGCGAGGGAATTAAGACTGAGTCCTGAGTGCAGTGAGGGGTTCAACCGCCCAAGACTAAAACAGTCTTATCCCCGAGGTGTATACTCTACTTTTCACACCTTATGCGAGACAAAAAAACAGGCTCAGTAGATAAATAATGTTTATTTAGCAAATTAAAAGTACATAGTAACATTAGACACATAGTAACTTTCCATTTGTCAAAATCGTTGTAGGCTTTTAGGTATTTTTCCTTTGACTTCTCTGGCAGCAGATTGTTGACAATGCCTATGGCATCTAATTTGATAAACTCAGGAGTCAAAACACTTTCATCACTCGATATTTTCAATATTATTTTTGAAATTAAATCTTCTATAGGCACCTACAAGAACTCGATTTGTTCGTCACGCGTGAACAAATGAAGGCGCGCGGCGTTCCAAATTCGAAAGCACAAGCCGTGGTCCTAGATTCGAAATTCGAATTTCGAGCACCGCGCTCCTCCGGACCGGGGTTCACACGGAGGCAAACTTCATTTATTTTGTCAAATCAAGTAGGCCATGGCAAATTGTGTTTAGCAAAATTAAACTTTATGCATATAGTAATAAGAATTATGAAAAGTGAAATCATATTATTAACCAGCGGGTTACAATGAAATTCAGTACAACATTATAAGGTAGGGTTTACATGACCTATAATTCGGCATTGTCGAGCATGTGGTTTGAAAAGGATATAGCTATCCTGTTACGGGAACGTCAGTCGAGTTGGGACCATACATTACATACCTAAATCGTACCTACACATAGGTACTTACACTACACCGTGTGTTAAAAATTAAACCGATTATTGAAAGATACCGTAAAACAGCTGTTTATGCAAATAATATCCTATTTAGTGATTATGACAGTTTGTTATTTGATTCCGGACGTAAACCGCTTGCCTACGCCTCGTCAGCAATGAGGCGTAGCAGTCTATGTGACGCAATAATTAGTAGAATTCAATTATTTTATATCGACACGGACAATTCAATATCCGTACTGGCAGGTATTTGTATCAACACTGAACTGGGGATAAAAAATATGATATAGTATGTTCGACTAGTTAGTGTGTTAATATTGCCTATACTTACTATCGAGTGCACAGTTACAATGAAAATGCATACAAATTGTACAGCTACTTTCATATAGTTAGTGTTAGTACTCGTATGTCAAAATCAAATGAATATTCATTGAATATCAAGGTTTCAAAGTATTTTTAGAAGGACTATTTCCTTAAAATTTTTTTGATCGCGTTGTAGTTAGAGGGGATCATTTGCAACTTTCGGAGCGATTATTTCCTTAAATATTTAATCAATATATTACCTATCTTCAAAGATCAAACAACACACCCCACACGTTGATGCCTAGTTAAAAACTATTTACATATTTAGCTAAAAGTAAGTACAACAAGTAAATTTTGTAATTTATTTAACTGTATTTACCTAGCTTGCAAATTCCATTTATATAAAGCTTGTAGTTTCTGTATTGCCTTAAAAAGTTACTATTTACTTAACTACGGTTACACAAAAGGACATAGAATTACAATGGTTTGGGTTTTGGTTTTTCAAATAAGGAACCTTTAAAAAATCAAATATGGCAATCACATGTATAGTAATTATTTTATTTTATTAATGTGATATTTGTTAATTGTCAAACCTACATCTTTATGTAGGTTTGACAATTAAATTGTTGGAAGGCCTGTTACACTGGGTTGTATTGAATTTTGGTTAGCAACCGTTCCACAGTTTGTTTATCCACTTTTGTAAAGTGCTAATAGTCGGTCAAAAACACTAGTTATGTAAACAAATTTGAATAAATTCCATTTATACGTTATACTGGCTTATATGCGCTAATAAGTATCTCTGATAATTACTACAAAGTTCCACGAATTTACCAAAGGTTCACATTTTCACAAAGGAAGTGAAAGTAAAATTTAATCATACTGAATAACAGGTCCGTACACTCTAATTAACAAAATGAGATCACCTTATTTAGAGTCCCACTTTTGTGTATAAATAAATACGCATGCCAAATTACTCGGAGTCGGCGTCATGTTTCTAACGTAATAAAACCGGTAGGTACACCTAAACTATGTAATACTTACTATTATACTATTCTGTGGCTTATTAAACATTTAATTTTGCAAGCTTTTGCTTCTGGGAAATACGTAATAAATGCGAAAAGGGCATTGGACTTAAAAATACTAGACATTTTATTGCCTACAAGACTTCTATGCTATAAATTTTGTAATGTTGAGTCCTGGGGCATAGGATAGTTTTTATTCTGGAAATCATCCCCTAAGGGGGTGAAATGGGGATTGAAAGTTTGTATGGAGCTACGATATAAACGAGTCCACGCGGATGAAGGCGTGGACAAAAGGTATAATCAATAGTCCTTGGTATAATAATATAAATAAAGACAAAGCTGATATGACTAAAATAGCATCGAAGTGTGAAGCAAACAACAGAAAAACGCCTCTTAAAAGTGATAAAAATAGTAAAAAAGGCGGGATCGGAAAATACTTTGATATTGAATGGATAGTGTAAATTGTGTTTGACTAAAAAATACACGAAACACGTATCTACGCTATAATGTACTATATAGTTATGCAAATGTTTTCTTATTTCCTCGCAGTAGTCGTGAAAAGCACTATGTAATGCCTAGGCACAGATTATATAATGCCTCGGCCGGAAACGCTAAAGATGGACTCGTATTATTTGAGGGCCTCCACTGACGTGTCGGTCCTTAAACTCACTCCTCCATCTTTGAGCGGTTTTCCGGCCTCTCCTACAATCTACTATTAAAAATGTTTCCCTTATAGATTCACACTAAAAGAGCGTATGACTTGCACTTCCAAGCCACCCGGAACCGATAAACAGTATGATTAATTCTTTGTACTGGTCGCGCTCGACCAACCGCCGCCGTGCCAGTCGCTATCCTTTGCCACATATTACTTAGGCGTCTTAGGCTTAGGGCATTTCTCTGTACACAGAAGATATGCATTTTAAACATAAATATTTAGTAAAATAATGTTTCGTTAAGAGGAATAATTGACCCTTTTTAGGGTTCCGTAGCCAAATGGCAAAAAACGGAACCCTTATGAATTCGTCATGTCTGTCTGTCCGTCCGTATGTCACAGCCACGTTTTTCCGAAACTTTAAGAATTATATACTGTTGAAACTTTTTAATACATTTTTTATCAAAACTGAATAGTTTGCGCGAGAGACACTTATAAAGTGGTAAAATGTCTGTCTGTCTGTCTGTCTGTCTGTCTGTCTGTCTGTCTGTCTGTCTGTCTGTCTGTCTGCCTGCCTGCCTGCCTGCCTGCCTGCCTGCCTGCCTGCCTGCCTGCCTGCCTGCCTGCCTGCCGACATCTTTTATAGTTTTCGAGATATCTGCTCTTGAAAGTCGGTAATTTTGGAAAAGAACAACTACCTTCTTCGTCTTTGACGGCTATTCTTCATCAACCTCGAGGACCAAATTAGCAGAGCATCAATGGTGCTATCGACACAGCAAGTCTGTTGACATACATTTCACCGAAGACACCGAGATAAACGTCAAACAAGAAGAGGTTGGTCATGGCGATTGCGTGATAAACTATAAGTCACAGAGAAAATACGGAGAAAACTAATTTTCCCAGACATGAGACCTAGCTAGATCGATTTTTCGCCCCGTAAAACCTTATATTCCAAATTTCATTGAAATCATCAGAGCTATTTTCGAAAACGTGATTTCAAATATATAATTTTTTTTACTTATTAGTTGTGTTTATCCATATTTTAGGCTTACTTAATTTTATTAGTTTAGTTTTAATGTCATTTAATGTAAATATTATAATAAATATACTCTTTGTTTGTTAAAAAAAAAAAAAAAAAAAAAAAAATATTGCTCGATACTAGTATAGGATATGAAGCAACCGCCACTTTTATTTAGTGCTTTATTTTGTCATTAAAACGTCATTTCTGGACCGCGTTTTGGATGGATTGAAATGAATATTGTTTTGATTCATAACAACATGCTTTCCTTGCATATGCGCTTAATTACGAAAAATTAAGGCCCTGTCATAAGGAGCAATGCAGGACAATGTACACAGTGTCTGTACGAACTGCTTAAATAAAAAATAAAGTAAATTAGAAATGTTCCTGGAAATAAGAGAACAATCGTAATCGTCTCATCGACCCGACGGAGCAACGTCAAATATAGCCTATCGAACTTCGCCTTGATTAAGATACCTACACCTGGTCCCGTAGCATGGATGACCTTATCACGCGATAAGTGACATGATAGATCATCCGTCCCTGGCTGACATCGTTCGATAGAACGAGACGACGCGCTTATTATTATTATTTATTCAGAAAACCAACAGCGATACAAAGTATGTAACTTATAATATAATATCTTGTCACTTGTCGCGTGATAAGGCCATCCATGCTACGGGGCCTGTTGTCTAATTGTGTTTTTAGGATCACGAAAACGTACAAGAAATATTTGGTGTAACGTTTTCCTGAACTTTCATAACGGCTCAGTTTGCAGTCTATGTGTATACGTTTCTCATTGACCTAAACCCTACAATTGAACGCATAACAATTTATCAAGATGGTTAATCTGTTATCGCATAAATTTACTCGTATTAAAGTTTATAAATACCAAAAGGCATTACCACGGCCCATCGTCGCGCACTACATACGTCGACCGCGAAATCCCTCCACTCCAACCGGCGCGGCGGCGCACACGCACTCTCCGAGGTCACACTCCAATTTGACAACTGACATTGTTCTAGGTTATTTTATTTTGAACCGAATTTTTGCCTTACGTTTAATTATATCCGGTCAGTATAAATACGACGGAGAGCGAGTCAAATGTATCAGTCGACCGATACGGTTTGAAGTGATCTTTGTTCGCCAGAAAATACACAGACCACGGAGAAAATGAAACCGATGGTGGTGTTGTTCGCTCTCGCTTCCGTGGCTTGCGGGTCGTGGCTGCCGCTGGCACAGCCGCCGCACCACCCCGCGCTGCTGCTGGACCCTCACGGCCGCCCGCTGGACACCGCCGAGGTCATCGGCGCCCGCGCTCTGCATCTGCAGGCAAAGGCTCTGGAGCACCACGCGCCCCTCGTGCACGCCGTCGCGCCCTTCGCCCACTCCGTCGTGGCCCCTGCTGTGGTCGCCCACGCGCTGCCCGCTGCCGTCTCGCACCAGTCCCGCGTCGATGTGCACTCCAGCCCCGCCATCGTCGCCCACGCTCCCTTGGTCAACGCTCACGCCGCTCCTCTGCTCGGATACTCCGCGCACGGTCTGACTGCCCACGGCCTGGCTGGACACGGACACTGGCTGAAGAAGCGTTCCCTCGGACACTACGCCCTGGCTGCCCCCATCATCGCCCACGCGCCCGCCGCCACCTCCCACCAGTCCCGTGTGGATGTCATCTCTAGCCCCGCCGTCGTGTCCCACGCCGTACACGCCACCCCCGTGCTCGCTCACGCCGTGCACGCCGCCCCGGTCGTGGCTCACGCCATCGCTCCCTCCGCCGTGTCCCACCAGTCCCGCGTCGATGTCCGCACTAGCCCCGCCCTGGTCTCCCACGCCGCCTACGCACCCCTCGCCCACAGCGTGGTCGCCGCTCCTCTGGCCCACTCTGGACTCCTCCACTCCGCTCCCTTGGCCCACTCTGGACTCCTCCACTCCGCTTCCTTGGCCCACTCTGGACTCCTTCACTCTGCCCCCCTGCTCCACTCTGCCCATCTTGCTCACTCCAGCCCTCTTGTTCACGGGTGGTGAACAGTGAACCTGGCGAACACCAAATAATTTAAAAATGTAAATAAAATATAAAATAATACACCGACCATCGAAAATAAACAATCATGTTGTTAAAAGTATAAATTATTTTTCATTTATTCTACATATTCGTTTGTTGCGTTATACTGTTTACGAGTAGGAATAGATTTTTAAGTGTGTACATGTCACGACAGTGAAGATAACCGCGAGTGAATTCGCCGCTAGGGGCGCTAGTGTAGCGTGAGGTCTCTGAAATGTCAAATGCCACTATTTGGGTGGGCTATGCGGATTTATTTTTAATTTGTAAAGGATCAATTGGGCAGCTTTGTATGGAACGTGGACCAAAAACGAACAGAGCTGAGAGTTATGTTATTTTATTTACAGCAATTTCTTATCTAACTACCTACGTAATTTATTTCTTTCTTTTTTTTCTTTTTATAAGTTTTTATTTATAACAGTATAACAACAATTAAGTCGCTTAGATGACCTGCGGGAACTACAGAATGAGGTATATTCTCCAAATGAAATCCGTTTTCTCATTCATATTCACTCTGAATAAAATATGAATATCTCCGCTGCGTGCAATGGAATTCAACTTTATGCCCAATATGCCTGTAGAACGAAATAAAGTTGATAAGCAGACCTTTTAAATGGCCTAACCCTCAGCTCTGTTGGTTTTTGGTTGGCATATTTGCCCATGGTCCTTTAGAATAATGTTGTGTGTGAATATTTTGCTATAGTTGAGGTTAAGTAATTCTGGCAAATATCAGTTACGACTGTTACGAGCTCGTTACGAGTCAATGAATGTCAGTGCTTTAAATGCGGATCTAAGAAAACGAAGTGCAAAATTAAATCGGATGTAATAATAATAAGCATTATTATTATAATTTATTGATTTACTCTTTTAATAATGGTTTAAAGGAAAAATTTGTTTTACGCCCGTAATAACAAACTTTAACAACTATTCTTCTGGACCTTACTTGCCAGTGGCGCCATATAGTGAGCGCAAAAACGATAGGCCTCAATATCGAGGCACAAAATTAAATTTCGCCAGGCATCGCGTGCGTTTATTTTTCTCCCATAGTCCCAAATCAAAAGAAGTTTCATAAGAAAGGGCAGCGGCGCTACCACGAACTTCGAATCTCGAACTTCGTATATATCCGTCTCTATCGCACTTATGGTTTATGGTACTCGAGCGACAGAGCCGGAGATATACGAAGTTCGAGATTCGAAGTTCGTGGTAGCGCCGCTGGTGTCAAAATTAGTGACCAATTATCAATGCGAAAACTGTATATCCTCCATACAACATTAAAGTTACATAAAACACTAAAATTTAATCCAACGCTTCTAACTAGAAGACGTAAAAACACCGTTGCCCCACTTACAACATATAGATCTTTGTTTGCTAAAAGGCAGTATAAGACACGTGCAGCATACCTTTATAATAAAATAAATGTTAAAATTAATATCTATCAACAAAAGAAATATAATTGTAAGAGGTCTCTAACGGAATGGTTAAAGATGCTAAGTTATGAAGATACTGAACTGTTACTTAATCTTGTATTAATCTAAATTTAATTCTATAGTTAGTAAAACATAACAAAATGGAAAATGTTATATATAATATATACCTACTTTATCAAACAACACACACGCACGCACACACTAACACACACGCACGCACACACTAACACACACACTCACAAGCGCACACACAGGCGCGCACACACACACACACACACACACACACACACACACACACACGCACACACACACACACACACACTCAACTTTAGGGTCACGACACTATGCCTGTGATACCTAATTCGTCTTTGTTTTTATTTTATGTTATAAATATTTACCTACATATAAGAAATTAACATTAACTGCTTTTTTATGGAGGAGCGGGTCTTCCTGACACAGGTATTTTTTACCTACTAGGAAGACCCAACCTTATTTTCAATGTAACCTAGCAATCTATGAAATAAAACATTTTCATTTTCATTTTCATTTTTCAATGAATGTCAGTGCTTTAAAAGCGGATCTAAGAAAACGAAGTGCAAAATTAAATCGGATGTAATAATAATAAGCATTATTATTATAATTTATTGATTTACTCTTTTAATAATGGTTTAAAGGAAAAATTTGTTTTACGCCCGTAATAACAAACTTTAACAACTATTCTTCTGGACCTTACTTGCCAGTGGCGCCATATAGTGAGCGCAAAAACGATAGGCCTCAATATCGAGGCACAAAATTAAATTTCGCCAGGCATCGCGTGCGTTTATTTTTCTCCCATAGTCCCAAATCAAAAGAAGTTTCATAAGAAAGGGCAGCGGCGCTACCACGAACTTCGAATCTCGAACTTCGTATATATCCGTCTCTATCGCACTTATGGTTTATGGTACTCGAGCGACAGAGCCGGAGATATACGAAGTTCGAGATTCGAAGTTCGTGGTAGCGCCGCTGGTGTCAAAGCGGATCCGTTGGGACACCACCGGGAAATCGGTAGGAGGATGATTTGTAAGAATTGGATGAAAATTTTAGACGTGCCTGATAATTTTTTTGGTGATAGGAATAACCTTCCATAGCACCAGAAAAAAGTTCCAGACTTTTCAGCTGCGTCAATTATTTTTGAAAATTTTAAACAGTTTCCTCACTTACGTTTTAGTTATAGGACGGCGAATGAGACACTTTCCTTGATCCGCCTCTTATAACAAAAAAATATCTTAAAAATCCGTGGTAAATTGACACTGGCAATGATATTGACAGCTGCACTTGTCATATTTGTCATTGCCAGAGTCAGATATTTAAAATATTTTTTGTAATATGAGACGGATCAAGGAAAGTGTCTATTCGCCGTCCTAAACCCAAAACGTAAGTGAGGAAACTGTTTATATTTTTCAAAAATAATTGACGCAGATGAAAAATCTTTAACTTTTTTCTGGTGCTAAGGAAGGTTATTCCTATCACAAAAAAAATTATCAGGCACTTCTAAAATTTTCAGCCATTTCCCATTAGACAACCGAAAAATCCTTGTTTACTAAAAACCCCTTTGCACCGGGTTTCTAAACCCACGTCGTGCAGTCTGCAGGCTCTTAGGACTATAAGAAGTAACTTCGGGTATCAGCTATAACAGTGCACTGCTTTGCTAAGACTCGGAAAACTTTAAAAAACCAGTATAAAATTAAGTACCCAACCTAATATATTTTAAGCAAATCCGTAAGTTTCGTCCTGTATATGTTAGGGAGACCTGTCATTGGGTCGACAATTGTATCCTAGCTGTAAGCCTATATTGTATGTTAAAAAGCTGTTGGTCTTCTTATAAAAAAATATTTAAAAAAAACACTACTTATAGAAAACCCATCAATGCAAAATGAACCCCATCTTAATATAAAAAGTTAGATATAAACAGCTTCTGACAGAAGAAGTTCTGACAGAAGTTGTGACATTTTCTTTTTCAATTATCGTTGGGAATATTAGAAATAGTTTTTTATTTCATTTGGAAATTATATTGTTTACAAAAAGGCTTAAAATAGTTTGTCCAAAATAATCACCGTACAGCAACGGGGCCCAATTCGAGATTCAAAATGTGACACGCGTTCGGCCTGTCTTAGGGATATCCTCACATGCACGTATCTATCTTTCATATTTAGATGACATAGATCTGAAACAAAAGCGATATCATATGATTGATGGACATTAGTAACTTTACAAAATGGAATTGCAACCCTGTTCGATTTTAGAAGCCAAAATACGTTAGACAGCTACTTGATGAATAGTTTCAGTATCCCACCACCTCAGCCTCCGATTGTAAACAGAAGCAACGAATCTTTAGTCAAATGATTACCTCTTCATGTTAGCGTTGCCATGTTTTCTATGCCTCTAGTGTAAAAGGAACCGCGACCACTATAATATTTTATTTTGTTCTGTATCGTTTGTTTTGACGCTAAAGACCCTACGTGCAACAGCTGTTAAGATATCAATTATGTAAAAAGTTAATGAAAATTAAAATGAAAATGAAAATTGTTTATTTCCTTTTTTTAAAAACACTTTACAATGCCTGCAGTGATTGGGACTTCCTTTTAGGTAAGTATACCTGTGTTAGGATGCCCCGCTCTTCCATAGCTGGTAAGTAGGTAGGAAACTTACATCTAGATTCAAGAGGTTAATCTTAGCTTAGTTTATTTTTAACAAGTAAGTAACACCTTATAGGTGCTTATGTTGTATAATTAGGGTTTTAGCCTAATTTAAGTGAAAAATAATACAAGTACTATATTAAAGGTAAGTGTGTGTATGTGTGTGTGTGAATGTGTGTGTGTGTGTGTGTGTGTGTGTGTGAGTGTAGGTGATTTGAGTTCAGTCAATAATTAGTACGATACAGTAGAGACTCCGTATCATCATAGCTTAGTTGCTTTAGCCATGCAGTTAGTTCAGTCTTACATTTATTTAATAATAGTTGATGTATGTTGATTATATTATGCACCTTATTGTAGATACGAGGGCGACACTGAAAGTCTTTAGAACTGGCCACTTGTAATAAATATAATAAAAAAATAAGTTCAAAATTTGAAAATGGAACTCTTTCTTAATATTTTTGTGTACGAATTCCACTCGATTGTCATTTGTTTTACGATTTGGCGGCAAATTGAAAATTGTGTGTACTACGTGAGCATGAATTTAACGCGAGAAAATTTTCGAGCAATGATTTTTTACGACTTTCGATGTAATTTAAGTCAACAAGAAAGTTATGATAGACTTCGATTGGCCTTTCACGATGAAGCCCCATCTCGTGCTACTATTTACAACTGGTTTAATGAATTTAAACGTGGCCGCACTGATCTCACTGATGATCTGCGTGAGGGCCGGCCTTCTACGGCGACTACTGAAGATAACATCAGTGTTGTGCGGCGTATGATAGAGACTGACAAAAGAGTAACCTATCAGCAGATTCGTACAAGCTTAGCCATTGGTATGAGTCAAGTCCACAAAATCCTCCATGAACATTTAGCGGTGAGGAAGCTTTGTGCCCGGTGGATACCTCATAATTTGACAGAAGCCCAAAAAGTCCGTCGTGTTGATTGGTGCCGTGAAATGGGTCAAAGATTCAACGGAGGTGACTCAAATGCTGTGTTCGACGTAGTTACGGGTGACGAAAGCTGGATTTACTGTTATGATCCTGAAACTAAAAGACAGTCTGCTGAGTGGGTGTTTCCTTCCGAGGAGTTGCCTACTAAAGTGAAGAGAAGTCGAAGTGTGGGAAAAAAGATGGTGGCCTCGTTCTTCGGAAGGACTGGTCATTACGCAACAATTATTTTAGAGGATCAAAAAACAGTTACTGCGAAGTGGTACACTAACAATTGTTTACCACTTGTCTTGGAAAAAGTTCGAGAAAAACGGCCTCGCAGTAGGATCCTGCTTCACCACGACAACGCCTCATCGCACACCGCCAAGCAAACGATCGACTATTTGGCGACGGCAAACGTGGAATTACTGGGTCACCCACCTTATAGCCCCGACCTTGCACCTTGTGATTTTTATTTATTCCCAAAAATTAAAGAAAAACTTCGAGGAAAACGTTTTATGGACGCCGACGAAGCAGTGGCTGCGTTTCAAAAGGCCGTCGAAGAGACCCCTAAGGACGAGTGGGCAAAGTGCTTTTCTCAGTGGTTCTATCGAATGCAGCGATGTATTGATGTGAAGGGAGGCTATTTTGAAAAGATATAATAAAAGTAATAAGTTGCTTGATTGCTCAGTTTTTGATTTTCTAAGAACTTTCAGTTTGACCCTCGTATATGCCGATTGCGCTTTATACTGCCTTTTAGCAAACATGGATTTACAGTTATATTCGGGGGCGACGGGTTTTTTACGCCGTCGTGTTTCTAAGGGAGGGTTGAAATCTAAGGTTTTGTGTAGCCTAAGTGTTGCACTCAAAACATACAACTTCCTCATAGATAGTTGGTCACTAATTTGATAAAGTTCCTTTGTAGGAAACCTGTATGGTTTTGAGTACATCACCTTGAGCAGGCAGCGTTGCCCTCGCTCGACCTCCAAGAATTTGGTTTTGGCTGCTCCACCCCATACAGTGATGCAGTAGCTCATGACGGGTTGAGCTAATGTTATATAAAGTTGATTAATTAGTTCTTTCGTGGTGATATATCTAAATTTCTTAAAGATCCAGTTCAGTTTTCTGATTCTGTTGTTCACGTTTTCAAGATGAGTGTACCATGAAAGGCGCTGATCCAGGAGTACACCTAAGTATTTGGTAGATTTAACCTTTTCTAATTCTATACATTTACAAGGTGGAGGGTCATGTTGGTTACAGGTATGTATTTTAAGCTTTAAGTTAACATTAGGTTGCGTACTAACATATTTAGAGAAACATATATAATTAGTTTTGCTGACATTAAGCGTAAGGAGGTTATTTCTAAGCCATGCAGTGACTTTACAGAGGCCAGATTCTGCATTCTTGAACACTGACTCCCAGGATTCTCCATCAAACACATTAATGTTAGCCAATAAATTATTATGTTCAAAACGTTTTATTTATATTTTTACCCGAGTTCGGCAGAGCTGAAAGGAAGGGATATTATTTCAGCAGTCTATGTTTGTATTTACGTGTGTTCCAGCGTAGCGTTTAAGATACTGAACCGATCCGAATGAGGTATTTTAAATTATGCTCCGGGTGAATACTGGGCTATCCTTTTGTATCAAAAAGAAACAGGTTTTTTTTCAGTTAGTTTTCCGTAGTCGGGATACAGTTTTTTGAATTTTAAACAGTGACGACCGGTTAAGCCTAGTGGGTAGTGGCCCTGCCTACGAAGCAGACGGTCTTGGGTTCAAATCCCGGTAAGGGCAAATATTTGTGTGATGAGCATGAATATTTGTGTCTGAGTCTTGGGTATTTTCTATGTATTTATCTATTAAATATATCATCGTCTAGTACCCATAACACAAGCCTTATTGAGCTTACTATGCGGCTAGTTCGGGCTGTGTATTAAAATTATTATTTAGTGGTGTTTGGCAAATGTGTTACCATCGTTCATCGTTAAGAGGATTGTGAACCTGTAATTTTTCATACAAAAAGCGATAACGTTTTTCACCCCGTAAACATTCTTCGATTATTATAATTTTTGGACATGTTGTAGATATAATGAAAAACTACGTCTGTACGTTTTGATTTTTAAGAAATATTGCTTGCGGTAAAAGTTATTAGCATCTAAAAATCGATATTTTTGACTTAAAAACTTTGTCTATCGTTTAATTTTTTTTTAATTAATCTAATCTGATTTGCTAAAAAAAGAAAACGTACAATAGTACATTACTGAAGAGGCCGTGAAGTAAGGGATTGCTGGACGAGTTTGGGGTAGACGGCCGAGTCGTAGACGAGGCCGGATACAACGAGTCCAGCAATCCCTGTTCCGGCCGAGGCTTGTATAGTGCTTTTCTCAAACGATGTGAGGAAATAATAAATAGTTATTTGTTATACAAGGGTGCAGTTATATTTTAACCGCGAGTGTGGAATTGAAACACGAGCTAGCGAATGTGAGTGGTTCAAAAATAGAATCCTTTTCACCTCACTAAATTGAGGAAAATTCTACATAAAAAAATCAAAGAAATAAAAAAACATTAAAACAGAAAGAAAGTATTAAAAAAAGAGAAAAAAAAACAAAAAAATAAAAACATTTAAAAAAGAAAAGAATTAACATACATAAAGGGAAACAAACATTTAAAAAGGGAAAAAAACTTGAAAAATAACATTTAAAGACCATACAACATTTTCAACATTAACAAATAGACTAAACATCAAGAAAAGGAAAAGAAAACAGCTCATTATAAAAAAACGTTAAAAAACAAAGAAAAAACAAAAAAAAAACGAGAAAAAAAAACAGCTCATTAAAAAACATTTAAAAAACAAAAAAAAACGTTTAAAAAAAGAAAAAAAAAGGGAACAGCTAAAACCTTTAAAAAAAACATAAAAAACGTTAAAAAACATTGAAAAAAGAAAAAAAGAAAAAAAACATTAAAAAAGGGGAAAAAAACATTTAAAAAGGGAAAAGATAGAAAAAACTTGAAAAATAACATAAAAGACCATACAAAAATTTCAACATTTAAAAATAGACGGCAAAACAAGAAAAAAAAAACATTTAAAAATCATTAAAAAACGATAAAAACAAAAAAAAACAGGAAAAAAAAGGAAAAAAGAAAAAAAACAGCTCATTATAAAAAAACGTTAAAAACATTGAAAAAAAGAAAAAACATTTAAAAAAACAAAAAAAAAACGAGAAAAAAAAACAGCTCATTTAAAAAACAAAAAAACCGTTAAAAAACATTAAAAACAAAAAAAACGTTAAAAAAAAGATGAAAAAAAAGGGAACAGGTAAAACCTTTAAAAAAACATAAAAAACGTTAAAAAACATTGAAAAAAGAAAAAAAAACATTAAAAAAGTGGAAAAAAACATTTTAAAAGGGAAAAGATAGAAAAAACTTGAAAAATAACATAAAAGACCATACAAAAATTTCAACATTCAAAAATAGACGGCAAAACAAGGAAAAAATACATTAAAAAATTATTAAAAAACGAGAAAAACTAAAAAAAAACAAAAAAAAAAAACAACTCATTTAAAAAAAAAAACAAAAAAAAGGTAAAAAAACATTGAAAAAACAATAAAACATTTAAAAAAAGAAAAGTAAAACATACAAAAATGAAAAAAAATTGAAAAACTTGAAAAATAACATAAAAGACCATACAAAATTTTAAACATTAAAAATTAGACATAAACATCAAAAAAAGAAAAACACTTTTTAAAATGATTATAAACGATCACTAAAATCACGAACATTAAATAAACAAAAAAATTAAAAACAAAAACAAATAAAAAAGACCACCTACCTAGTAGTGGTTGGCAGTATGTAATTTTCCCTTTGTCTGTTTAACATTAGTAAGCAAATTTAAAAAGTTAAGAGTAGCGGCCAATAATGTTTTTAGTTAGGGTTTTCATACATTACTTCTTGGCCTAGGCCAAGAGGTAATGTAGGGAGCCATAAACATGAAACTTCATGTCTTGATTTCGTGACATTAACGCATACATTTCCGAGCATGTTTGAGAAAACATAGATTATAGTGTACTGAATCTAATAATACCAAAATTATTTCATTTCATAAAGGTTTAGGGGGGTAAAAACGTTATCACCCGGAACAATATTTCAACAAGGAAATGTAGGCAATTGCCTCCAGGACTAGCTACTCTCTCTATCGCACGATACGGGTGAGGCACAGAGCGATGTGAAACAGATAGATTTTTTTTAAATACCTACTGGTGCCGCGTATCGGCACTTCACAATCCTCTTAAGATTAAACTAGACTTGTATACACAAGTCTAGTTTAATCTTCGTGAATAAACAAAATTTCATATGAATACCAGTGGAAGGAGATTAAAGTATACCTACTTAGAGCTTAGGTCCATTTACATTAATTACCCTATTTCGAGAATAGTCGTAAAAATTGTGTTTAAATATCGGCTTACAAAAACAAATTTTAGCCCAAGAAATGGACTAAAGTTTGTTTGTGTAAACCGATATTTTAGTTACTTAGCAACATACAGGATAATTTACCCTATTCGAGGCCACGGATCGGTATATGTGCTACGCCGTAGGGCGTACCAGCGTTTTCCCGCTTTGTAGCGCACGTAGAGGCATGACGCATGATATGCGAGTCATTGGCTATGAATGGGTAATTAACCAAATTTAATATTTAACACATTAATGGGTAATTTTTATTTTTCTTGTACCTTGATGCTTTTGGCGTGTCCAGTGCCTTTGACAGTGTCAAAGGCACTGGACACGCCAAAAACATCAAGGTACAAGAAAATCAAATTGACACCCTACAAATACGAAACACGTTGAAAAATTGTACTTGTAGCAATTTTAAAACGTCAATAATATATCTAAATCGTATAAAAACCCAAAAAACCTATCATTTAGCATTTAATTTACCACATTTTCTTGGTTTTTCTGGCTGCCGACCCTCGATTTTTGATTCGAAGTATTAGGACTTGTATATTGTGCCTGGAAATACTGGTTTCTGATAGTGGAAAACATGAATTTTCTTAAATCAACCTTATATTTATCCCGCTAAAGTATTTTTTACATGATAAACTAAAATTAATCTTGTCCAGTGATTTTGGAAAAGTGGACATGTCCACATTCCGTTACGATGATTTTGTGGGAACGAGGTATTTTTATTACCAAATTAGGTGTTTATTTTCATCTAGCATCACATACCGTTGCGTAACCAGGGACTGCATAACCGAAAAATACCGGTATTCTATTTTAACGATACGACGTCATATCGGTTGTCAAATATCGGTTTCGGTAGCGGAACCTTTATATTTCGCTACCGAAATATAAAGGTACCTTTATTTTTTCCGGTACCGTAACCGCTATTTAAAGGTACCGATATATCGACTTTGGCCTGGAGTTGTTGCCAAACCGCCGGCAAAGGCTCTGCTGCTTTGTCTTTTAGTCTTTAAATGTTTAGTCGCCAATGCTTCCTCTGTAGAGTGCCAGCTCGCTTACTTTTCTCGATAACCTTTATAATACCGGTATTATAAAGATTACGGTATAGTTTTAAACTGGTACCGCTAACCGTTATTTCAAAACGGTTACGGTACCGTTATGTTCGCGCGGCGCGCATAACCTTTACGACATAACGGTACCGTAATGAAATACCGGTTTCATACCGGTATAACCGTAACCGAAATTAGTCCCTGTACGTAACATCGTTCGGTTTGTTTACAAACTGTCAGTAGTGGTTAGAAATCACGCGCGAACGGTGCGTCGAGTTGTGGACCCAAACACTAGTGTCCTGGTTCCGTTACGAGATTACGAAGGTTCCTATAATTTCTGCTAATGCGACTCAATTATCTTAATCTGTCATTAACCATGATTTCAGTAAAATACTATTACAATTGTTAAAAACAGTATATTAAACACGTGTTTTAATCTGCGAAGTATTCGTTCCGTTACGTCCATTCCGTTACTATTTGTATGGTAAAGTAGCCCTCCTAAGTAATGGAATGACGCCTATTCAAATAAAATGATACACTTTGAAAAAAAATGCCCCAATACTACTTAAAATTTAAATAAACTTTTTTTTTATGGTTTTTTAGCCGTGAATGAGTTTTTTTTGCATTCCGAAGGAGGCCAAAGTCCGCTCGGCGACCTAATCTCAACAATTGACATACATTACCTACAGTCGTCGTATGAAATAACAATGGGGATAGCTGGCACTAATTAGTACCGAGATAATGTTAAGTTTCTAGTACCTACCTTGTTGGTATCTTGTTGACATAGATATGTACCTACCTACTAAATATCTACAATATCGAATAGTGGTACCGTTAAAAAGAAAAACAATCTGTGTAATGATGTTGTCGGATATTTAGCTACCAAAAGCTGTAATGTTCGTTATAATAAAATATTAGGTAGGTACATAAAAAGTTTTGATAAACAAGTCGCTCAAGTGCAGTGTCACGCACGAAGAATTTCGTTTTAGAATCGCAAAATTAGGCTGCAACAACACTTTATTTATATATATTTATCGTATATCAGATACCTGCAACGAACTAAAAAATCATGTTACAAAAAAGGTATCGCGGCATACAGGAGGTTAACTCAAATAATAATAAAGCAAAAATATATAAACACGACTTTACTGTGACGAGTCTAAGGTTGTGTGAACCTTCGGGAACGTACATATTTAGGATCACGAATGTAGAAATAAGCTTCCGATCACACGCCTAGACGTGAACCCCGTAGCGTCTCGCTCAACCACCGCATACACGCAGTCCGCACTCTCCGAGGTCACACTCTAATTGACAGCTGACATTGTACTGGGTGGTTTTATTTTGAACTGAATTCGCCTTCCGTTTAATAATTCCGGTCAGTATAAATACGACGGTGGGCGAGTCAAATGTATCAGTCGACCGATACGGTTTGAAGTGATCTTTGTTCGCCAGAAAATACACAGACCACGGAGAAAATGAAACCGATGGTGGTGTTGTTTGCTCTCGCCTCCGTGGCTTGCGGGTCGTGGCTGCCGCTGGCGCAGCCGCCGCACCACCCCGCGCTGCTGCTGGACCCTCACGGCCGCCCGCTGGACACCGCCGAGGTCATTGGCGCCCGCGCTCTGCATCTGCAGGCCAAGGCTCTGGAGCACCACGCGCCCCTCGTGCACGCCGTCGCGCCCCTCGCCCACTCCGTCGTGGCCCCTGCTGTGGTCGCCCACGCGCTGCCCGCTGCCGTCTCGCACCAGTCCCGCGTCGATGTGCACTCCAGCCCCGCCATCGTCGCCCACGCTCCCTTGGTCACCGCTCACGCCGCTCCTCTGCTCGGATACTCCGCGCACGGTCTGGCTGCCCATGGCCTCGCTGGACACGGACACTGGCTGAAGAAGCGTTCCCTCGGACACTATGCCCTGGCTGCCCCTATCATCGCCCACGCGCCTGTCGCCACCTCCCACCAGTCCCGTGTGGATGTCATCTCTAGCCCCGCCGTCGTGTCCCACGCCGTGCACGCCGCCCCCGTGCTCGCTCACGCCGTGCACGCCGCCCCGGTCGTGGCTCACGCCATCGCTCCCTCCGCCGTGTCCCACCAGTCCCGCGTCGATGTCCGCACTAGCCCCGCCCTGGTCTCCCACGCCGCCTACGCACCCCTCGCCCACAGCGTGGTCGCCGCTCCCCTGGCCCACTCTGGACTCCTCCACTCCGCTTCCTTGGCCCACTCTGGACTCCTTCACTCCACCCCCCTGCTCCACTCTGCCCATCTTGCTCACTCCAGCCCTCTTGTTCACGGGTGGTGAACAGCGAACCTGGCGAACATCAAATAATTTAAAAATGTAAATAAAAGATGATAAAAACAATACAAAGTTTATTTTTTGTACTCCACAACTGTTATAGAGATGAAATTAAACCATATACACCATATACATACACCTTAAAATCGGTAGTTATGTAACTATATAACATGGTAAAGTTAAGTCAAGTCCGTGACTTCCAAAAAATTCAACATTCTAAAAGCAATTTAATTCAATATAATACATATTCAAGGGCTCTTGTCGGTCGAGTAATTTCCAACTTATTCTACAGTATTCAATTACCTACTCAAATTTACGGAAGTATAGTGTGGTAGTTTCCATTTAAGAACCTAGTTTGTCAGCCTCCGTGATACCTGAACAAAAGCACTACCATATGTCTGTCTCCGTGCTAGTGCCACTGCTGCCTGACATGCCATAGGTTAACTTACCTTGCATTATGGCGGCAATTAGTTACTCAAATATCGTAGGTTAGAAATGATATTTGCAGCATCACTGAATGTAATACGGAAAATTAAATAAACTTTTTTTTTGTTCTCGTGGCGACGTAAGGATTCTGGAACCGTATTCGACAGCGTCTCAATAACAGCACAAGACATTTCAAAATATGTGACGTGGCGCCCCATCGAGATTCAAAATTCAAAACTTGACGTCCTGGCATGTCGAAGGGATATCCCTGCTTTCTGAAAGCTTTTTCAAAATGAGGAAGAGGCATGCAACAAGAAACATGGTGATCATGTTTCGATATTTGCCATATTTCCACTTAAATTTCTTAGCATAATTTGTAGGCATAACTATAATAGTGATGTCCAGTGCCATCATTGACTCAGAACGTAGTTAATTTTGAATGATAAAAAATATAAACTTGCAAAACATTGTGGCTTCGTATCTTTTGAGCCGTTCATTTTTTTTTTAATTTTCGAATACAATTAAACAAATGTATTCACAATAGTACCATAATCTCAGTAGTAGTATAAGTTTCTCGTGATGAAAACTAACTACAGTGGGAGCCTCGGGGAATAATGTACAAGATTAAAAAAAATATTTATAAGTATACTATTACAAGCTTTAAAAATTAAAGAGTTAAAAAAGTTGACAATCCGCGTGTTGCATTTTTTTTCATGAAATCAATCAATATTTTTTATTTGTATGGACGAACAATATTTACATGATGACTGCAATCAAAAAGTTAAAGTCAGACATTATACCGAGCACTGAAAACACCCCATATAAATTGACATGAAGGTAGGAGCAAAATGGAGGCAGCGTCTATAGTCAACTCAATAGACAAAATCCAAAAGGGTTTCTTGTGATTTTCATATAATAAGCGTATGGGTACTATCCCTTCCTTTACCCCACAAAGTTTTTGCTTGACACCCTGGGTTTTATAAACCGCAAGAGTTAACTTGATACCTCGTTCGTACGAGTATGACGTTAGTACGCGCTCGAGTCTCAAGTTAACTCTAGCGGGATATAACTTCCTGGAAGTGAGGCGTAATTATGCTCTCGTGACCGGGGCGTGCCGAATATTACGCGGGGATTCAGACTGTCCCCAGCTGGTCTCGCAACTCGTACGCTGCCCTCTCTGTCTCAGTTACAGTTAAATTTTAGACCACGAAATCGCGACTTACTGCCAGTTCCCAAAGCGCGCACTGTGGTGTACAGGAAATCACTAAGTAGTTCGCGCTTTAGATAATCTAAACGCGCTTCTCAGTCGGCACCTGACTGCGATGTTTTTTCAATTAGTTGGAAGATGGCATGTGTTGAATGTATGTGTTAGAGGTTATTTGAGGCGATGGATGACCGTCCGTTTTCAGTTAGTTGTTAAGATTATTGTTATTATTAACTGTATCAGCGACATCAATTCGAATACATATATGTACCAGTGTGTAACCGCCATACGATACATAAATAAATATTATAAGATTATGTTAGTACTTAAATAACATTGTATGCATTTCACAGTGCCTTGGTGCGTCACTGTAATACTGTGTAATTTGTTTGAATAAATAAAATAAATAAATGAAACGATGACTTCAAGTGGATTTAGGTATTAAGAGTGCTCTTCAAAAAAGCGCTCGCTCAGAATTCGGTATTTTGACACGCGTAGTGCGTTTGTGTGTGTAAATACTACTACCACCCACACACACGTACCTAACCCCCACATGCACAGCGAGATCGCACCAGCCGCGGGTGCCGTCCCTTTCTAGCTATATGTAAGTGCGATCGGGATAGAACTAACCGCGGAGCTTGCCGATGCAAATATCTGTATAGCGCACCGTTGGAATTCACTCCGTGACCGATATTGATACTTGCACTAAAAAGTGGTAAGTATTACTTCGCTAACATGATGTTCTAGAACATCATGTTAGCGAAGTTAGATAACTTGAATAAAGTAAGTATTTGATTTTTGAGCACAAGTTTTCTATTTGTATTAAAATACTATGATATGACAAAGTATATTTAGTTTCGTTTTTTTAGTATAAAATAAACTAACGAGTTTTAAAGTTGTCAGTAATAAGAATAATAATTTGTTTTACGGATATTAATAGTTTGCATGTTATCTGAGTCTTATTTATATATAGTAATGTAGTGAAATTATACCAGTAGACCCACTACTAGGAAATTACTGGGTACTTACGTATTCATTTCTTGAAGAAAATTTTTTTTGTTATGGACAGTAAAAAAAAACTGCCCTTCATAGAAATTGCTATGTCCGTTTCTTACCAAAGGAACTGAAAATTATAAATTATACAAACACAGCTTTTTATCTAGAATACAATTAATTAATGCGTGATTTTATTCAAAAGCCTAAAACCTCAGATGATAAAAAGGAATAGATATGAAACGGGGGCTTGGCGCGTGTCGGTGCGACATGGCCAAATGGGCATGTCACTGCCCACCGCATGTTAGTCGCAATTTGCCGTGAATCTGAAATGTTTTTCCACGTTTACTCAAAATGCCGAATTGTAGCGTGGTTACATGCAAAAATAGGAATGAAACTAAAACCTACATGAATGGTGGAGTCACGCACCACATGTGAGTATTAGTATTTTCACTTAAGTCAGTAAAAACTAATATTTTAATAAATAAACGCAACGCCGCATCATTTCTCGGGATCGAACTAACATATCGAACGAAAAAGCATATTTTTGTTCTATGCGTTGTACATTGAACGTTCAATACAGTAAACCACGGCGCAATGTATTAAACCACTATGGATATGGACGATGCTTGATTTTTTTAGTGGTACGGCCGCTGCTTGGCGTCGCAAACTAGAGCAGTGCCAAAGTGCAGTTACAATTTACGTGTAATCGATAAAATAGAAGTACGATATCATACTAGTTATTTTATTTCGACTACTTTCGCTGTTTTATTTTATTTAATTACTTGTTTTGGTTGGGTGCCTATCTTAAAGGTAACTAATAACATACTAATAAGATTAAAAGTTACAAAATGTTTACGGTACCTACTAATAAGATTTTCACTAAGTTGCAGTATGAACGGTAAATAGACATATTAAAATTGTATGTACAAGTATATAATTTAGTTGCAAATGGCTTCAGAACAACTTTAAATGTGATATTATTACCAATAATTTATTTTAAATGAGTATTTTTTACTTTCATTTGAAATGTGATAATTGAAGAAGAAATCTCGGTTTCTTATTACAGTTTTCCAAAGAATCCGAGTAGGTACTAAAAAAATGGATAGATGCTACTGGCAGAGGTCCTAACTGGTTTCCTGTACAGAGAAGAGTTAATGTGTTCGTAACATTTTCAAGAAAAATGTTTCCAACCACTTAATAAGAGCCGTACACTTTTCGAATATTTGACACCTCGCTTGCTTGAAACCTAGGTGTAAAATGTATGGTAACACATCTTCGCACATCTTTGGTGGATACTCGCCCTTAGCCGTAAATCTCGTAATATGAGTAATGGACATATTATTTCGCGCCAAAATGCGAGTCGGATCGGTCTGGTACCTACAGGTCAAAAATATCGATGTGACCAGAGTTTTAAATGTATGTGAACACGAACTTATAAAAAGCCGTTTATGTTACTCTGTAGGTATTCGTCAATATTTTTTACTTTTGCGATTTATGGTAAGTTAACAACCCGTGTTATTTAAACTTGTAGCTAGAAGTTTAAATACCACCACATAAACTTACCATGTCGTTGAAGTTGTTACCCATCAATATCTTAACATAATATTAATTTTAATATCAATGTCGATAAAACATAATTTTATCGTTTGTCGCCCCCCTAGTGTAGTGCGTTTAAGCCAATCACAGCCCTTGTTTGCATGTTGCCGTAGACTCACTGGCAACGCCCGAGTCTTTGTTTTTACACGGTTCAATGTGTGTGCCTGTGGGCGCTGCGGTGGGAGAAAACTGGGGACATCGGTTTTGGTTGAAATTAAGCAGTACGGCACTTCTCCCTTTTTTTATGTTCTGAGCATAAAACCTATGTCACTTTTTAGGATTCCGTACTCAAAGAGTAAAACGGGACCCTATTACTAAGACTCCGCTGTCCGTCTGTCTGTCCGTCTGTCACCAGGCTGTATCTTATGAACCGTGATAGATAGAGATTTGAAATGTGATGTATTTCTGTTGTCGCTATTTATAACAAAAAATACTAAAAAACAGAATACATAATTTTATTTACGTCATACCTGGCCATAAAGTAGGAATTACCGCACGCTATGCGTGCGGAAAACCCCACTTCCTGGCCAGATAGAGACGTAAAATTTTGTACTCACCACGGGCGGTAATAAAGAAAGCCTCAGAGCGCATATTTATCGCCCTTGCCTTCGGCTCGGGCGTCAAATACCTGCGATCTGAGACATTATTTGTTTAACCGCCCTAGGTAAGTAATGTACTATTTTATTTTAGTTTTTATCGGTTTCTTTTTCTTTTACAATCTTACACAAATCGACCTTGCCCCAAACTAAGCAAAGCTTGTACTATGGGTACTAGACAACGATAAACATACTTACATAGATAAATAAATACTTAAATACATAGAAAACATCCATGACTCAGGAACAAATATTTGTGCTCATCACACAAATAAATGCCCTTACCGGGATTCAAACCCGGGACCTCCAGCTTCGTAGGCAGAGTCACCACTAAGTTACTAACTAGGCTACAGGGGGTTCCTATACAACAATTTTTTTGCCGTTTAAAGATGTAGATAATGGTACGGTATCCTTCGTGCGCGAGTCCGACTCGCACTTGGCCGGTTTTTTAAACTTTTATTTCGAAATAAAGAGTGATACTCGGAAATGTCGAAGGGAAGGTCAATCGTCGAATCCGACTCGGCTGGGCAGCATTCGGGAAGCTACGGCACATCTTTTCGTCCAATATTCCGCAGTGTCTCAAGACGAGAGTCTTTGACCAGTGTGTGTTGCCAGTGATGACATATGGCACGGAAACGTGGTCGCTTACTAAAGGCCTCATAAGAAGGCTCAAAGTCACTCAAAGGGCAATGGCTCTCCATTGCCCTTTGAGTGACTTTGAGCCTATGCTATGCTATGCTGGGAGTTTCTCTGCGCGATCGCATCAGAAATGAGGCTATCCGCAGCAGAACCAAGGTAACTGATAAAGCCCTCCGAATTGCTTAACTTAAGTGGCAGTGGGCGGGGCACATTGCACGTAGAACCGATGGCCGTTGGGGCGGAAAGGTTCTCGAGTGGCAACCACGTACCGGAAGGCACAGCGTGGGTAGGCCCCCCGCAAGGTTGACTGATGACCTGGTAAAGGTCGCGGGAGTCCGCTGGATGAGGGTGGCGCAGGACCGGCCATTGTGGCACTCTTTGGGGGAGGCGTATGTCCAGCAGTGAACGTCTTTCGGCTGATATGATGATGATGATGATGATGATGACTCGGAAATGTAATAAAACCACGTAAAAATCTTCCTTTCCAGTGTAAACCCCCGGTGTGTGTTATTATTATATATAAACGAAAATAATTACTAAATGCAAGGTAGGATCGTGCTGTACTTAACAAACGCCATATAAGCTTGTTTTTTAAAAAGTTTTTTATTCATCTTGTTATTTTCAATAACCCTGCATATTATGTCGCTGGTTCGTGGGTACTTGTACAGACAAATCACACAAACCCAAACAAGATAGGTCTATCTATTTTAGTTAAGGAGTTCCCATGACCACCTTCCATCATCAGATCCTGGAAATCATCCATCACCAAAGTGTTTACCAAGACAAAACAGATAAGCTCAAACTAGATGGATTTATCTAGTTTAGTTTAGGAGTTCCATGACCACCTTATAGCTCCATCATCAGACTCTGGAAATCATCCAGCACCAAAGTCTTGCCGTGCCATGACCAAATAAATGAGCCCAAATTCGATGGCTTTATCTTGTTGAGTTTAGGAGTTGCTATGGCCACCTTCCGACTCCATCATCAGACCAGCTCTATGATATTATGTCACCGAAGATACGCAATTGTACCTAATTTGAAGATTTCACCCAAACTCCCATACATACTAACAAGGTGGACTGATAGTAACAAGTAAATAAATTAAATCTATCAAGTATCACGATCACTCGTACAATAATAATTGACTATAGAACGCGTAGTTTAGACAAAAGGATCCAACCCACAAGACATCACCATTGAAATGTATGACTTTTGTTTTAGGTAGAAGGTTCAATTTTAAATGTTACGTATCCGGTGGGTTTGAGCCTTTTCGCTACACTACGTCATATATGGCAGCTATGCAATTCATAACTTGTCTCGATTAGCCTCACGAATGTATCCCCAGTATAGTTTGACCCCGAGGTTGGTAACAACTATGCCTAGTCGGAGATCAAAATAATATTATTTTATCTGAAGAGTGGCCGGTTAGCTTCGTGAATAGCCACAAATAAACACACTACACGTCTGTCTCGGAGGGCTATTCAGCCGGTACTGAGATATATTCCCGCGCGACGGTAAATTTATACTAGTTTTGAATAATTATTTATAAATATAAATTTTGACAAAAGTTATATTTTTTGGACTGGATCTTGTTGGTACAAGCATGAACTTTAATGTTGTGTAAGATTCAATACAAAAATTATTCAACAATAATGAGAAAATCCTTGAGTTTTCAGTACGATTTTGTTGACAAATATGGTGTAATTGAGAACAGTTTACATATATATACGTGCAGAATAAGGAAAATTCGAGGCGGCTAGGCGCAATGGCAACATATTACGCTAGTGAAAATAGAAAAAAACAAGTAGGTTCTCATATAACATCATGGAGTATTAGGGGCTCAAACTTATGACTCTGCGCTCTCTTCAGAAAACTACTGTCGGTAATCGGGTATTTTCGGTTAAAGTATTCAGTTCTTCGTAAATTGGAGGCGGCTAGGACCAATATGAGGAGTTTACCTATGCAAATAAGTAATCAGGATCTAGAAAAAGCTCTCCGTTTCTTAGAATTACAACGTCAAAAATCCGTCATTCTCGCTTATTCCTGACCAAAAAACGAGCGCCCTCTTAATAAATAATAATTTGCTGCTTTGGTTGCGAAACACTGTGTTTAGATACAAACTATTTTTTCATTCAAACGTAAGAATAATTATTATGAAAGCCATTGCTGAGTGTGAATTCTCATTTGAATAAAAAAATAGGCAAACGATTTATAGAAAGTTTAAAGATTCCTGTTACTGTGATATTGTTTTTAAAAATTCACTTTATTTTGATGAAAATTTGATGTTTTCCATCCATTTAACGACACTACATTTGTGTCATAAAATTTAACATACTAGTGTTGTCAACTACTCTCCTGCATAGTAGATCAAAGGGACCTATAGTATATTTCAAACCGTCAACCAAATCGCATATTTTTAAACAGAGCGTAGTTTCTTACATTATTTTTAAGGACCGATCACGCCAGAGTTTTTCGCCGCATATACTTAGATACGCACTGCAGATGCTTCTCATGCTGGTTACTATTTTCCAAACATTTTGTTGCGAAAATGTCGGTTGATTTCTTATTTGATCGTTTTTTTTCGCTACATACCTACTGATCTAAATCTAGTTTAATTATCGAACGGCTCATTTATAGCTAGCTATGTTCATATAGTCATAAACAACAAACACCAAAAATTGTATTATACGTAGATTTAATGCATATTTACGTTTGTTTACTACCTCCCGTTTTTTCATGAAAGCGAGTGATCTGTAGTTAAGCGCTAGTGGGCGCTATCGTCTCGCATATACCGAATAAGTATAAACACGACATACTCGTAAATAATGCGCACATAGCTCTGCTTATAATTATTATGAAACATAGCCAAGTAGGATTGTCTTTATAAAAAATATATCACAACTAATATTTGAAAGGAATCTAAGTATACTTACCCAGACTATCCAGTAGGTAGGCACAAGTTATTCAATACCTTTCAACCATTATAATTATGGAGAGCCTTGGTGCTTGTATCCTTGTTATAATTACATATCGGCCGACCCGCGTAGCATCGGCACGCAACCAGGCTGTATTCAAAAGCTTCTGTTACCTTCACGATTGTTTGAACATCGAGTTACGTTACATTGGGTTGTTAGTGTTGTTAGACAAGGTGAAATGTTAATATGATACCATATCAAATAATTAGACTTCAATTGTATTACATAATTTATATATTTGTCTATTCGTTTTAATTGTAATTACTAAAACGAAAACTACATCGTTCGTCGAATCAATTTTTCGCTTCACCAGTGGGCAGCATGGGCCAAGGGAGCTGAATGGAGAAGGCCATGATGGGATACGTGCGAGAGAGGAGCGGTCCACACGGAGGAGTGGGCCAGGGGGGCGACGTGGGCAACGTGGGTGGGCGACGAGATCACGTCGACGCGGGACTGGTGGGACACGGCGGAGGGAGCCACGTGGGCGACCAAAGGCGCAGCGTGAGCCACGGCGATGGGAGCTGCGTGTACGATGGGGGCGGCGTGAGCCACGACAGTGGGGCTGGAGATCACATCCACGCGCGATTGGTGGGAAACAGCAGAGGGGATGGAGTGAGCGATAGGAGCCCAGGAGAACAAGGACCTCTTTTTCAGCCAGTGACCGTGAGTGAGGCCGGAGTGGGCACCGAGGAGAGAGTGGGCACCATGGAGAGAGTGGGCACCGAGGATAGATTGAGCACCGTAAACGGAGTGAGCACCGTGGAGAGGAGCAGCCACGACGGAGTGCACAGGCGCTGCGAGCACGGAGTGAGCTACTACAGCGGGGCTGGAGTGAATATCAACGCGAGACTGATGGGACACGGCGGAGGGAGCGATGGCGTGAGCCACGACCGGGGTGGCGTGCACGGCGTGAGCGAGCACGGGGGCAGCGTGCACGGCGTGGGACACGACGGCGGGGCTAGAGATGACATCCACACGGGACTGGTGGGAGGTGGCGACAGGCGCGTGGGCGATGATAGGGGCAGCCAGGGCATAGTGTCCGAGGGAACGCTTCTTCAGCCAGTGTCCGTGTCCAGCGAGGCCATGGGCAGCCAGACCGTGTGCGGAGTATCCGAGCAGAGGAGCGGCGTGAGCGGTGACCAAGGGAGCGTGGGCGACGATGGCGGGGCTGGAGTGCACATCGACGCGGGACTGGTGCGAGACGGCAGCGGGCAGCGCGTGGGCGACCACAGCAGGGGCCACGACGGAGTGGGCGAGGGGCGCGACGGCGTGCACGAGGGGCGCGTGGTGCTCCAGAGCCTTGGCCTGCAGATGCAGAGCGCGGGCGCCGATGACCTCGGCGGTGTCCAGCGGGCGGCCGTGAGGGTCCAGCAGCAGCGCGGGGTGGTGCGGCGGCTGCGCCAGCGGCAGCCACGACCCGCAAGCCACGGAGGCGAGAGCGAACAACACCACCATCGATCTCATTTTGACGTGGTCTGTGTTGTTGATTCGACGAGTACTAGATCACTTCAAACCCTACGGTTGACTGATACAGTTAAAAAACATTCCTCGCTATTTATACTGACAACGGCTCAATAATTAGCTTATTATTTTACCAACCGTAAATTAAAATACGTTAAACACAATGTCAAGTGTCACATGAAAGTAATCGACCTCGCTCCGAGGGCAGCTTTAGCATTCCGACGGTTATTCAAAATCAGTTAAATCATTGCCCGTTTGTCCGTCTTACGCGGTTAACTGCTAAGCTTTACTACTTACCGTGAACAAAGCAATTAAAGTAACAACATTATAGTCAGTGTTCTATAACAAAATATATGTGTACTTTCACCTTAGCAGCTCGGATATATGTAGAGGAGTACGTAAATGCTAACTATATCTAATTACGTAGTGAGTCTAATCATTAATCAAGTTTAAGTTAGCATAATAATACCTACAATAGATAACACCGATACCTAATATATATCATTGCTAATGCCAGTGTTTAAGGGTCATAGTGGTAAAACATAAAATAACCCTCCCGGGCTTTGAAGAATAGAGTAAAACGATACCTACCTGATCACTAGGTATGTACATCATGCAACAAATCAAATGTAGCTTACTCGTAATACTGGATAGACCAGAAGTCTCTTGACTATTAAATTGGCGATAAAAAATTTACTAGCTTTACGGATGAAAAACTTAATATTTGGCACCAAAGTATACAAAACCAGATATAACTTTTGGTAAGTATATAACACTTTGTAAATGTATCGTTTCTTTTTTCTGGGGCTACCATTTAAACTAGAAAGTTTTCACAACTACCAAAACAGTGGCTGAAAAACATGTTTGCATTTTTTGCGGTAGGTATATTGGTATTAGCCATAGAGGTTGTATTTAATGCGATATATCCAATACGAAAAAGTTAAATAAGGATTAATCTCTAGGCGGCCAGTAACTAGTGCCCCTTTTTGATTTTGGGTGTCCCGGAACGTCATTAATCCGCTGGGCAAAATAACGATAATTAACAACTTAGAAAAGTTGAAAACCCTCCGATATTTTAATTTCAAAGTTCAATATCTCAGAATTGGCTGAACCGATTTTGTTGAAACGTAGCTTAAGAACCATCTCAATCACGTCAGCTTTTGGACCAAAAACCGCATTAAAATCGGTCCTTTCGTTTAGGAGCTACGATGCCACAGACACATACACGTCAAACTTACAACACCCCTCGTTTTGCGTCGGGGGTTAAAAATTTATCTCCCTGTATGTCATACTGAAGATCATTAAATTGATCTCCCTGTATGTCATACTAAAGATCATTAAATTAACAAATAGAAAGAGGTATAGTTGTGGGTCTATAGGGAATATAATTTCAATTTGGATAGGTAATATACAAGATCATTAGCATTAAATCCGGATCCGCTATACGCAACGTAATAAGTAGGTACTTACCTACGTTTGTATACTTACCTATTTGAAAATTCATGAAAATGCAAATTAAACCAAGTATTACATATCAAATTCAAACAAAAATATCTGATTCTAAAGCTTGACGTGGACTCATAATATTCAATGCTAATTTATCGAAAAAATTGTATTTGTTATTAATCGCCCATTTTATAATGACAGTTTGTGGTGTCGAACCTTAGGTATAGGCTGCGATTCCACCAAAACATCTGTTTGTAGGCTTAAGGGGTATGTCGCTAAGCTCTCAATTCCCAAAACATTGATTCCTCAAGCGCTTCTTATTAAATTGCTTTATGTACAGAGACACAGAGAAAACAACTTACAAGGCGAGAAGAGCGATCTTTGGTTTTTTCACACCATTTACGCAACAAAAAATTACCGAGCCTAATGTTAAGAATGGGAGCACCTGCGGCGCTACATCTAAGGTCAATGACCGCGAGAATAATAGAACCAAGCAACACTAAAACACTTATACAAGCCTGCTGTCACATGTCACATTCCGAGGAAACACCCCGCAGAAATTCCGTACAGAATGATTTCTACAACGGTGGGTAATTTTGTAAAGATCTTCACGAAACTAGAAAGGAAACCGTCCGACACATTCGTTTTATATTAATCTACTTTCTTAAATAATCAACTTTTTATTAAATTGTACATCTGCGTTTGTAGGTATATCATACATCATACATCTATGTACCAATATTTATTATATTGAATAATGTAATGGGCACTCTACATATTATAGGTATATGGGCGTAATTTTGTTGCTGGTTGCTGGAAGATATAGACAAACGTCTTCTGTACATTAAAAGTATTTTTCATACTTATGTTTTTTTTTGGAAAAGCGTTCGGGAGACTGACTTCAAAATTTCCGTTTAACCCAAACGAACTTATTTTAAAGTAGATGTTTTCAGTGAAGAATAATGGAGTTAATAGAACTGACTTAGAACATTTCAATGGAAATTATGAATTATGGTTAATATTAAGATTATTAACACCAAATAATCATTACCATTAGAATTGTTTACACCAATCTCATTGACTAACACCACTATGGTTCTACGAAAATGGTACATCATTTACGATATCTGTATGTATGTATGTAATCTGTATCTATATAATTTATAAAGCTTATTATATATTTTTTAACGCTCATTAAGCTCTTCCATCTTGACATGAATGGTTCTGTTGTTTATAACGGAAACACAGGAGTAAGGCAGGGTTGTGTATTGGCACCCACATTATTTGTCATTTTTCTCCGTACTCATGAAAGTTGCCTTCGACGAAACCACTCGGGGCATACACCTTCATTCCAGGTCTGATGGTAGACTGTATCGCTCTTAAAATCCAAAAAACATCGCGAAGATTTTTATGTTGACAGTTTACTGTTTGCCGATGATGCTGCTTTCGTTGCAACTTCGTCGGAGGAGCTTCAGGGTATGGTAGAGAAGTTAAATGCGGCGTATAAGCAATTTTCTATGTCGGTAAATGTTAAGAAGACAGTTATAATGGCTCAAAGCGTAGATCGGAGCCCGACTGTACTGTTGGATGATTTCCCTCTGGAAGTGGTTGACAATTTCTGTTACCTAGGATCGACCATCTCAAATAATCTTTCACTTGATGTTGAGATCAACACCCGCGTCGGCAACGCATCCACGATGTTCGGGAAGCTCAGTACAAGTGTATGGAAAAATAAACATCTAACTGTAAACCTATCTGTACCTAAATACAAAGATGATCGTATATCAGACATGCATCTTATCCATACTCTTGTACGGAGCCGAAACCTGGACGTCGTATGCCAAACAGGAACGGAAATTGAACAACTTCCATATGCGCTGTCTTCGACGCATTTTAAACATATCGTGGAAGGATCGAGTCACAAACGAGAGGGTGCTTAGCATCGCGCGTTTACCTAGCATTGCTGCCGATCTGAAACAGGTATCTGTTGTTTACGTTGGCTAGGACACGTGCAAAGGATGCAAGTTCAAATTTCAATGTCAGTTTGTGTCGTATGGTGGGCCTTAGGAGGTTAAGGATAGTGCTAAACGGGACGTGGTGTCCTTTAGGATCGACCCCTCAACTTAGGAAGAACATTCCCAAGATCGAAACCACTGGATGGACACCCTACGTAATGGAGTGGAGGAACACGATAAAGCTTGGTTCGATCTCTTATCCTATAGACGCGAATTAAGACACCAACGCGCTGCTCTTCCTCTTTCGACTCCGGGCAGGACATTTACTTGCCAATTATGCGGTCGTGGCTGTCACTCCCGTATCGGCCTTACAAGCCATGTACGCAAATGCCGCAACTCTAATATGGACGTTGTTTAAATCATCTTTTTATAGATTCATAAGGCCAATGATATTTTATAACCTAAATCAGTTTAACATCATTATTTGTAAAACCTACAACCTACTCGTACCTACAAGATTTTCTCATTTTACTTCACATTTAATTTTTTTGTAGCTTATTGAGTATTATTTTATTCTTAAATACAAAAGTGTTTCCTAACGTGCCATAACGTAATGTTAATGAGGTACCTCCGCCCCTTGAATACATACAACAGATTGCTCAGCTAACCTCTCTATGTTTGGGAATACAAGCACACAAACATGGCAAACTGTTACAGTGAAAAACCTTTATGTTTACTATGGTGTCATTACAATGATAATTAAACAAAGAATAGGTATACTAACTACCTAGACTTTCTAGTTAAAATCTGTCACAAGTAACTATACAAAACAAAACTGAAATTTAAAGACTTAAAAATACACCCGTCTGTCACTTCCGCGACTAAGAGGAATCTAACGACACCTCACATGTGTCCATCAAGCCGTTTAAGCTGCTGAGCGTGCTGAAGAAATAGACAAACATATAGATATGCACATAGGTACATACAAACCATACATACTCCACAACCACACAACACTCGAATAACCCTCCCAGTAAACAGAAATGTAACATGTAAGTTAAAGTATAAACTAACTTTGATGTAAATAAACATCATAAATATGGCAAATAATCTTAATACCTGATTCTTATATTTTTTTGGGATAAAACAGTAACACACATGAATTCGAGCATAAACAAACAGTTCATGAGTGTGTGACCAACAACATTGTCGACAGATTACTATATTAGTTATTAATGAATCTACTGTATGTATATAGCGCTAAGTAAGTAAGTAATTAATGACATTGTACTAGGTGCAATAGCCATTTGATTGGAAAAGTGAATGTAGGGCATGTGTAGGGCGGCACCCAATGTCGTTGACTTCGCTTTTCCGGGATCGCCGCATTACCTTCGTCATCTGTTCAATTCCCTTCCGAGGGATCTAAACATTCTAAACCCACCAAAGCCTTACTAATTACGTCGGACTCATTGAACTGTACACGCAAGTTTTAAGGAGAAATGGTCCATCTCGGACTATTCTATAGGGTATGGTCCCTATGGGGTATTCTAAAGGATATTAGATTAACTCACTTTACTTTAAAGAAGCAACGCCCGCACCTGACCCGCTGTCGAAGATTGATGGATGTTTTTGTTGACATCGGCGTATTTTGTTGCCTGTAACAGGGTTATAGGACTTGCGACGATTCATCTCTGTCGCTCGAGATCCTCGCGGATCTACAAAGGACACTGACCAGATTATTGGCGGGAATAACATAATTTACGATATTGAGCAATCTTTGTTATTGCGCAATTTATAGAAACTTTAAATATATTTTATTTCATGTAGTGATTTATCCAATAGGTATCTGGTGGGTATATGTATAACACCAATTGGATATTTGCGATACGTATGCGAATATGTATATTTTGATATTCATTCATATTATAAACAATTTGGAGTATTCGTTGATTTTCTAAGAGAGCGTATTTCCGAAAAAAAACTGCTCTTGTGGCCTTTGCAAACGGGCATTCACGTTGCAATTTATATTTCCTTATTAACACTTTCAAAACTGTCCCTTTGCATAACAGCCGGCTGCCCTTGGTTGGAACTGTCCTAAGAACTGTGTAGTGTATAGGGGAACCGGTTTAAAACAGTGACTTCACGAATGAATGACTAAGTAGACACATACATATTGGTGGTTCAAAATACACTCTAGTGTACATACTCGTATTACTCGTACATAGGTGTAGATACATGCCTAGTAGAATCCTATATAAAGCCAATATGAGGTACCTACCTGCAGGTATAGGTACAGTTGCCATCACATACATCGGAGCAAACAAGCATTTCACAAACATCGGAACACACCTCTATTTTCAAGGCATTAGGGTTCATGTGCCGATATTTTTGAACACCTATAGTGTACCGATGTATGTGATGGAGACTGTAACAAAGCACACATATATGCACAATGCACATAGTATAAAGAAAATGTAAGTTGATTATCAAGCCACTGGTGTATCAAATTATATTTACTCATCGCTCCAATTCATTTTGCCCATCAAATTCAGTTTCTATGAGAACAAATAATGGCAAGATAATAGCGTAGCCAGGAGCGCGGTTTGAAAGAATGTGATCTAACCCTCGACCTGCCAATTTAAAACGTTCGTTCATGATGACAATGGCTCAACATGCCAACCATAGTACATACATTCATATAATAGTAATGCATAAATTGACATTGTATATTTCTGTTTAATAGTATGTGTCTATTAGTTGTTAAATGACAATCCGTAATTGGAGCTACAATTTCCACTTTGTGTATTTACATTTTGAATATTTTTAAATTTTATTTCTGATTATTGACGATCGTGATAAGGATTCTTATAATTTTGACATTGTATGCAAACCTATATTGTAATTTTTATCTCGAAATAAATAAATCTAAATTCTTTTGCAATTAAAAATCGAATAAAAAAATATAAATTTATTTCGTCTTTTCATCACTATAATATTTACATATTTTCAGTAGGAAATGAAAACTACTAAGTTTTCACTCGTAAGTCATTGTGATCGCTTTACCAGGATGAGTAGACTGCGGGGGCCCAAGCGGAGCGCGCCTCGACCACGGAAGGGTAAGCCACGCTCTGGAGCACGGCCGGGGAGGAGTGCACGTCAACGCGGGACTGGTGGGACACGGCGGCCGGAGCAGCGTACACGGAGGGGCCAGCGTACACGGAGGGGGCAGCGTACACGGAGGGGGCAGCGTACACGGAGGGGGCAGCGTACACGGAGGGGGCAGCGTACACGGAGGGGGCAGCGTACACGGCACGGGCTTCCACGACTGGTTCAGCTACAACCGACGACACGACCGCGGGTGAGCTGTGCACATCGACACGGGACTGGTGCGACACCGCCGAGCCACCAGCGTACACAGTAGCGGCAGGAGCGGCGTACGCGACAGCGGGAGCAGCATAAGCAGCCACCACGGGCTCGGACACCACAGTTTCAACCACGGCAGGTGAGCTGTGCACGTCAACTCGTGATTGGTGGGACACTGCCGAAGGCACGGAATACACCGCGTGACCCACCGATCGCTTTTCCACCCTCGGGGCGGCAACCGCCACCGCGACCACAGCGAACAACACCACCAGCGATCTCATAGCGAGCGAGGTCTGTGTTGTATGAGCGAAATAAGATCACTTCACACCTTCCGGCCGACTGATGCTCTGCTAGGACTCGTCTCACTATTTATACAAACGATAATAATCTATGCATGGCTCTATTTAGGAGTACAAAAGTAGCCGTCCTTGTGAGATGTCGCCGAAATCAGATCCGAAAAGGTCGCACTCGTTGTTACAATTACGGGAGCTTGCAGCGCCTAATGGAGGTTTGGCATTTGTTGATGTTTGCTGACGACATCGGGCAGACCCACGCGCAAGCCTAGGCATTGTTATTTAATTTACAAGTTTAACCTAGCAAGGGCATACCTACGTACTAACTTTACATCCGTAATAACATATACTTACCTCTGCTAACCAAACAGGACATCATCCATTATAATAAAAATGTTTTTTTAATAAAGCTATTCAGAATTTGCATATCGAGTTTGACAAGGAATATCTATTATTTATTCCTATTTTAATTGTACCATTTTAATAAAATAGGCAATTAATTTGTAGCATACAATTCATATCTATATCTAATGCCAATCTGTTTCCGGCGATGGCTAAGTGTAGGTATGGTTTAATATTGAAGGATCTAGATAAAATACCTAACACAAACATTTGGGTTCGGTTTAATATTCATTTATTATTATACTCATCCATGGACCGGCCATTGTGGCACTCTTTGGGGGGGGCTATGTCCAGCAGTGGACGTCTTTCGGCTGATATGATGATGATGATGTATGATGATTATACTCATGGCGAAATATTGAGTGCGAAATAAGCTGATAGGCAGTATCACCTAAATCACTATAAACGAGGGCTTCGTTCTATATAACTATTAAATTGTAATTTTACTATTGAGGAGTATATAAATATCTTTTGAAGAACGTAAAAAGCACACAGAACCCATACATCAATATCCACAGATACATAAGTATGTATTGTGTCTCGAACACCCGAGGCCAGAGAATGCATTTAGGTACTGAATTATGTAAAAAAGGATAAAGTTACAAAAAATATATAGGCGCCGTGACGAAATGATTGTAACAACGCCGGTGTGTTGGTATCACTTCCGCTTGGTTCGAATCATACTCTATACTTAAAAATTACAAATGCGAAAGTAACTCTGTCCGTCTGTCTGTCTGTCGGTTGCCTTTTCACGCTTAAACCGCTGAACCGATTGAGATCAAATATGGAGATAGTTTCAATCCCGGGGAAGGACATAGAACAATTTATATAACGGGAATCAACCCCTAAGTGGATGAAATTGGGAGCGAAAGTTTGTATGGAACTAAGAATGCTAAGATATCAACGAGTTCCACGCGGACGAAGTCGCGGAAAGAAGCTAGTGCGGCATAAAACAAAGCTAACATACTGATATGTTAAAATAAACAAGATTAGTTGAGAAATTCTAGAAAAGTTTATGTACAAAGCTTAGAATAATAACGCCTAGAAACGCAGTTCACGCGCAACGGTGAGGCCACCTAAACTCAGCCATAAATGGCGTAATACGCCGTTCGGTGGAACAAAATTGGTGCGTATTAGCGCGTGTGAATACGAGTTGATCACAACTACATGAATCCATTTTATGCCTCACGCTTGGCGCGTCAGCCGTATGAAACTATCATTCTAGGCGTTATTATTCTAAGGTACAAAGTTAGCACGGCAAAAAAGTCCAACTTTTAGTTATCCTTTTTTTGTTACCTACCTATTTTATAGTAATTTCTAACACAATGTTTTGAGAGTCTTTAGGATTAGAGAATCTAAATTATTATGCGTAAAAATATTTAAAGGTTAAAAGTCTTATTTGACGTGCTAACTTGGTATACCTACAAACTTTTCTAGAATTGCTCAGTTATGTAAGTCAGTATGGTGGTATTTTAAAATATGTCACGCTTGATAAGTAGAGTATTTGAGAATAACCATGGTACCTAATAATCATGATAAGCATAATTAAAAAACTGGCAGTGACAGACGGACAGTTTCCGAGTGATCGCATAAGTGTTCCGTTGGACCAATTTTGGTACGGAACACTAAAAAGCGGCCAAGTGCAAGTCGGACTCGCACATGAAGGGTTCCGTGAAATAAATTGCGGTTTACGATTTATGACGTATTAAAAAAAAACTACTTATTAGATCTCGTTCAAATCAATTTTCAGTGGAAGTTTACATGGTAATGTACATCATATATTTTTTTTAGTTTTATCATTCTCTTATTTTAGTAGTTACAGGGGGGGGGACACACATTTTACCACTTTGGAAGTGTCTCTCGCGCAAACTATTCAGTTAAGAAAAAAATGATGTTAAAAACCTCAATATCATTTTTGAAGACCTATCCATAGATACCCCACACGTATGGGTTTGATGAAAAAAAAATTTTTGAGTTTCATTCTGAGTATGGGGACCCCTAAAACTTATTGTTTTTTTCCGATTTTTGTGTAAAAATCTTAATGCGGTTCACAGAATACATCTACTCACCAAGTTTCAACAGTATAGCTCTTACAGTTTCGGAAAAAAGTGGCTGTGACATACGGACGGACAGACAGACAGACAGACGGACGGACATGACCAATCTATAAGGGTTCCGTTTTTTGCTATTTGGCTACGGAACCCTAAAAATACCTATGCAATGTATAATTTGAAACAAAATCTTTTAGTTTCGTACAGTCGGCCTCATAAGTTGATGAACACCTAAGTACCTTGTCGTTTTCACTCGTTTGACAACTTCATATGGCAGTTTAACATAACGTTTAATGCGAACCGGTACAAAGGTATATGTATCTTTCTTTGATATTAGGGAATTTTCATAAGCCATATCATAATCAGGGGGTCTATTTGACTCGACGCGTATTCAATTAGATCGCTTTTAACTGTATTGCACAAAAGGAAATGAAAATCACACAACAAAAAAGCGGCCAAGTGCGAGTCGGACTCGCCCATGAAGGGTTCCGTAAAATAAATTGCGGTTTACGATTTATAACGTATTAAAAAAAACTACTTACTAGATAGATCTCTTTCAAATATTTTTCTTAGTTTTATCATCGTCCTATTTTAGAAGTTACAGGGGGGGGACACACATTTTACCACTTTGGAAGTGTCTCTCGCGCAAACTATTCAGTTGAGAAAAAAATTATATTAAAAACCTCATTATAATTGTTGAAGACCTATCCATATCTATCACACGTATGGGTTTGATGAAAAATTATATTTTTTTCTATTTTTGTGTGATAATTTTAATGCGACAGAAAACATCTATTTACCAAGTTTCAATTCAACAGTACAGTTCTTCTAAGTTTCGGAAAAAAGTGGCTGTGACTTACGGACGGACAGACAGACAGGCAGACAGACAGACATGACGAATCCATAAGGGTTTGGCTACGGAACCCTAAAAATTGCGGGTGTGTATGTGTGTATGAACAATTACTTTCACTTTAGTTTTTTTTGTATACGAAAGGATGAAAGCAGAATAATTGGGCAAATACGATCAAGTGTAGTTGCCAGATCTCTCGAGGATGCACTGGAAGCATGAGGAACTAGCTTTTGCATCTGGCTGCCAACACAAGCTATCCTCAAATCAATAAAGGATCGGCAACGCACTTTTGTGTCTTCTTTGGATTCGCAAGCGTCCATAGGTTACGGTGTTTTCTTTACCATCATGCAGGCCGTATACATGATAGTTTGCCACAGTCATGGTATAAAAAAAATTGGTTGCCTTTTACATAGGTTATAGGTTGTACGCGGGCTGGGTTTCCGCAACTCAACGTCATAAATGCGCCTATTATAATTTTACATGATAAATAAATAAAGCCGAACGCTCGGCTCAGGCGAAACGGGATAGTGAGTCATACTTTTTCGTGCGTGCTGCCGGTGTTCATCGATTTATAAGATTATCACGTCAAGAAGTGAGGTTCGCGCGCAACCAATCAAAATGAATTCAATACGGTTAGTATAATAGGCCCTCAATTCTATTTATCGACTTTAGAGAATTAATTAAACTTAATTAATTTTGTGGCTCCACGGTATTTTTATAGCGGAAATAAACAATATAATAATAATTACAACAGGCTATATTAAACTAATTAATATAGACAGCCAATTGGCAGCGGCCCTGATGCAATGCACCCGACGATTGATTGCGCCATAAAATCGGCAATAATTTTGAACTTGTACTTGCAATAATGGCAATAGTTAACCTCCGTAAAGCTACTAGTTTCCGCATATATCTCAGAAAAATAACTTAGTAATAATTATAACGCTCATAGTACGTATATAGTAGTCTACTTAGTGATTCTAACACGCAGTTTTCGAACGGAGACCGTGGGTTCGAAACCTATTAGCAATAAATTTTGCGGAACTTATTGTATCGCTTGGTGTGAAATCATCGATTTACTGTCATTCAGCACAAATGAAAAATTGACAACTCGAAATTATTGATCGAATCTAAATAATGTCGATTTGAAAATCCTCGATATGGAAAATTGTCCAGCCTGAAAAATGATAAAATGTAATTATGACCTAAATTAAAATTATATAGTCGAAAGAAATACATCCATATGGAATACGTGCACTCCAAAAATATGAACAATCAGAAATACGTCGTATATGAATTTTGTTCAAAATTGTGATTTTCATATTAAATTTTGATATTATTTTTAATTAGACAACATTCACTTTGCACGTATTTGAATATGAACCTATTCCATAGTGGACAAAATTCCATTTGGGCTAGATTCATTATGAACAAGAAAAAAATTGGTCATAAAAAGTTATAGACACAATTAAATTTTAACCATATTCAGTTTTGGTCCAATTTCAAGATGGTCATTTCGTGTTGACGAATTTCCATTTGTGCCGAAGGACAGTAAATCAAATCATCGTACGGAATCCTGCATGCATCTGCAAAAAACATTAAAAGGTGTGTGTGAGTGAAGTAGCCCGCTCTGGGCAAGCGTGAGGAAAAGAGGAGACCTGAGCCCAGCAGGGCTCCCCACTGCTGGGCTCAGGTGTTATAATAACCCTAACCTAAGGGATTTCATCAAATCTTAGTAGGTATTTATAAAACCCAGCAACATCTTCCAGAAGTAATTGATAATATTACATTTATATTTAAAGTACTTATACATATATACACCATCTCTACGGCGTTGTTGAAAGTTAACGCACTACAACCTAACGTTCTTAAACGCCAGGCTCTATAGAAAGGCAGAACATTCTTGCTGCGGTACAATCCCGCTAGATGTCGCCAGTGTTAAATTCAGTCTGTTATGGTTACGTAGTACCATAGGGATTTAATGCAGATATTTCGCAGAACAAACTAGTTACACTCTACTAATAAGATTAGTTTGTAATTTAATTTCCAGATAAAGGTATATAAAGCAGGTTATGTTCTTGCTGTTCAACTAGCGACATCTACCCAACTGCGACACTAACACATTCTCAAGAAGAGGCACGTAGGCAGGAGGTTACAGTGTTGTGTGGATTGGCAAACTTGTTATTTAGCGAAGAAACGGAACATAATAAATTGGCGCCAATCAACTAGATGGCGCAGTTTAGTAGCTAAGTTTACAAAAAAAATTAGTTATAATAAGAGGGTTCAAATTGTAATAGAGTTCCAAAGTCAGAGAACTCTTCTTTACATATAATAGTTCTCTTCGATATAGTGGTACGAAACATAGGCTCTAATTTAAAATAAGTGTTATAAAACAATGTAGATAAGTGATAAGTATGTGATATTAAAGTAGGTACATATATACCGAACAACCTACAACCAACCAACCAACAACCACACCAACCACCACAACCTACCGAATTCTACACCGGAATTGACGACGCAACGGAGCCACACTGTTTCGTCGCCTAAATAATAATTAGTTTTTAATTTTATAATTGTACTATGTATGTTAGTCTTTAAGGTATTTGTAACTATGGGCCTTAGATGCCTGAAATAAATGGTTTATTTATTATTATTATATTAGGTACCTACTAACTACCACACGGCTTCACCTGCGTATTGTAAATAAATAAATAAAAAATAAAAAAATTGTTTAATTCAGACCGAGATCCATAATAGTGTTAGTAACAAAAATGGGGCTTACAAGACTATATTAGTATTACACGACTAAGTTTAGTTTAAATAAAATTTTAATTACATTTACATTTAAGTACTTCTTTTGGTTACCTATGGCAGAAAAGTAGGACCAAGTAGTGAATATTTTATTCCCTACTTGGCCCTACCAATGACCACTTCAACCCAATATTTGGTGAGCGGGCAGTCGAGGCGCTCTGCCAACACCCTCAGCATACTGTTGCTGCTACCGCGCAACCGTTTTAGCAGTGACGCTATTCTTCGTAAAGAACGTCGACGAAATGGTAGGATAAAAACTCTATGCCCATCCCCAATATCCATTCTAATATATTGACTAGATATTTTTTATAATTGGTTGAGTAGTTCCGGATACCCGCTGCATACAAATTTATCCTCTTTGTAGCATTCACTTAGTAATTTAGCACAGACAAACACTGCGATAATATTTTGAGGTTGAATGTAAGCATTATAATACATATTTGTTTTAAAGTCAATTTCGTTCGTTTCGAAGTATCATCCCCAATATTTCTCAAAATATAATTTAACACTATTCAATTACCTTCAACATATAATTTTAAGTATGTAAAACATTGTACTTATTAAAAAATATATATAAATATATCAGTACATATAATAAAGCTGAAGAGGGTCGAAAGTCTGTACATGGAAGATATTCGAAAAAAAATTGGCTAGGGATACTTAAAATCGATAACAGAACACGTTCCAACAGTTTTTAGAATTTTTGTCTGTTTGTCTGTTTATCTGTTTATCTGTTTGTCTGTTTATCTGTTTGTCTGTTTATGTGACCGCGCATCACGTGATAACGGCTGAACCGATTAAGATGAAATTTAACATAGAGATAGTTTGTGTCCTGGGGAAGGACTTAGGGTAGTTTTTATCCTGGAAATCAACCCCTAAGGGGATGAAATGGGGGGTGGAAATTTGTATAGAGCTACTTAAACCGCTGCACCGATTTGGATGAAATTTGGTATATAATTATTTTGAGTCCCGGGAAAGGTCAAAGGATAGTTTTTATCCCGAAAAATCTTCCCTTTAGTGGGTAAAATGGGGGGGGTGAAAATTTGGATGTAATCCATTTTGATAAAATTTGGTTTAGAGGTAGTTTTAGTTCTGGGGAAGGACATTGGATAGTTTTTATTCTGGAAATCTTCCCCTAAGGGGGTGAAATGGGGGGTGAAATTTTGGATTGACTCCGTTTAGACCAAATTTGGTATAGATATAGTTTGAGTCCCGGAGAATGACAAGAGATAGTTTGAATACCGAAATTCATCCCCCAAGAGGATGAAATAGGGATGAAAATGTGGATAAATTCCATTTAGTTAAAATTTGGTATAGAGATAGAAGGAGTCGCAGGGAAGGACAATGCATAGGTTTTATCCTGAAAAATCATCTCCTGAGGGGGTGAAATGAGGGGTGAAAAATTGGATAGAACCGATTTAGATGAAATTTGGTATGGAGACAGTTAAGAGTCCTGGGGAAGGACTTAAAATAATTGTTAGTCCAGCAATCATCTCCTAAGGGGGTCAAATGGGGTATGAAAATTTGGATGGAGCGAGTTGGAGTCTTGGGGAAGGACATAGGATAGTTTACTCTTGAAAATCATCCCCTAAGGGGGTGTAATTGGGGGTGAAAATTTGTTTGTGACCCATTTTTATGAAATTTGGTTGAACAATAGTTTGAGTCCCGGAGTATGACAACGGATAGTTTTAATCCCGAAAATCATCCCCTCAGGGATGAAATAGGGGGTGAAAATTTGGATAAAACCCATTTAGATGAAATTTGGTAAAGATATAGAAGGAGTCCTAGGGAAGGACAATGCATAGTTTTTATCCCGAAAAATCATTTCCTGAGGTGGTGAAATGAGGGTTGAAGATTTCGATAGAACCCATTCAGATGAAATTTGGTATAGAGAGGTCTCAGTGTAAGGAAAGAACATAGAATATTTTTTATTCCGGAACACATGAAATGAGGAAATAAGGGAATCACACAAGGGGGTGAGAAATGGTGGATGAAAATTTGGATTGAACCCATTTACGGTATAACGATAGTTTTATCCCGAAAATCATCTCCTAAGAGGGTGTAATTGGGGGTGGAAATTTGATTGTGACACATTTTGATAAAATTTGGTTGAAAGATAGTTTGAGTCCTGGAAAAGGACAAATGATAGTTTCTATTCCGGAAATCATCCCCTAAGGGGGTGAAATGGGGGTGAAAATTTGGATGTAGCCCATTTAGATGAAATTTGGTATAGAGATAGCTTGAGTCCTGCAGCATTCTCCATGATTTTCAGGATAAAAACTATCCGTTGTCATAACAACGGATAGTTTTTATCCCGAAAATCATCCTCTAAGGAGGTGAAATAGGGGGTGAAAAATTGTATGGAACCCATTTACGGTATACAGCGGTAGTTGGGAGTCCTGGGGAATAGGAACATTATATAGGTAAATATATGTATGTGACGTTCCATTCCAAGGGTAAAGGTACCTTATGGCGGTAGTTTCGAAGATGTTTTCTAAAACGGGGTATAAAATACGTTTTATTATGGCTATTTTGAACACTATTAGATGTAACATTTTGTTGACGTATCTTTATTTTTAATATAAAATATTTAAATTACAAGTCAGTTAATTTAGTCCTACGGTTTAGTAGAAAAGGTCCTTACGGCCGTGTGATATGAAAATATGCAAAATAATAATGTAAAAGCCTACATGCATCTATTATGGTGAGGCGGGTCATAGAAACCAAGTTTGCGGCGGAGTCTATTTTGTAAAACAAGGCGTTCGGAGTAAGCTAATCTATAAAATCATGCAACTCAGCCATAATGACCCTTTCCTTCATACAATCCATACTAATATTACAAATGCGAAAGTAACTCTGTCTGTCTGTTAACTTTTCATGCTTAATTTGGTTGAAATGAAATTTGGTGTAGAGATACTTTGAATTCCGGGGCCTTCCCAAAGAATCCTTACTAAAGATAGTTTTTATCTGGAAATTCATCACCTAAGGGGGTGAAAAGGGGGGAGAAAGTTACGATATAAACGAGTTCCGCGCGGACGAAGTCGCGGGCAAAAGCTAGTAATAAATATATGTGAACGATGTATCACAGCAGTGAAAGAAATGAATGCCCAAATTTTGGTTCAAATTTTCCTCGCTTTTAGTAGTGTTTTGATTTTGATAAATAAGGTATCAATCGATTCGAAATTAACTATGTTTCGGGTGGCATAGGCTACCTTTTGTATAAAAAACCGGCCAAGTACGTTTCGGACCACGCACAACGAAGGGTTCCGTGCTTATTAAAAACCGGCCAAGTACCAATCGGACTCGCGCACGAAGGGTTCCGTACCATTATCTATAAAAATGTTTATTTTATTCTGTTTTTAGTATTTGTAGTTATAGCGGCAAATCTGTGAAAATTTCAACTGGAACTATCACGGTATCAGTGAGATACAGCCTGGTGACAGACAGACAGATGGACAGCGGAGTCTTAGTAATAGGGTCTTTACTCTTTGAGTACGGAACCCTAAAAAGGTGTATGTGCCACACGTCGACTTACAATGATACTTATATATATTTTTTTACTTTCTGTTACATGTATTCTTAGCACACCTAAAAAAAAAGAATGAAGTTTGAGCTCATCATCATCATATCAGCCGAAAGACGTCCACTGCAGGATATAGGCATCCCCCAACGAGTGCCAAAGTGACCGGTCCTGCGCCACCCGCATCCAGCGAGCTTGAGTTTGAGCTCAACCGAGGCTTAATGAGTCACGCCGCCAAGGCTCACGCTAGTCTTCTAAGTACTGCAGAACGTACCTACTCGCCCGCGCTCTAAAGCACTACACTAGTTTTTATTGCTCTTGAGTACAATTTGACTTCAATGAAACTTCTCGTTCTCGTCCTGGGGGAAGACACAACATGCACCGAGCAGGAGCGCTACCACGAACTTCGAATCTCGAACTTGGTATATCTCCGTCTCTGTCGCTCGAGTACCATAAACCATAAGTCCGATAGAGACGGAGATATACCAAGTTCGAGATTCGAAGTTCGTGGTTATAGCTCAGATCCTTGTACTCAAGAGGCACTGTTGCTTTCTCCCGGAGGCCGGACTTGCGCGTCGCGCTCCGACGCACGCTACATGAAGCGTTTCGCATTGTTTTCGATACGAAAGCCGGATTTTTCCACTAGCAAACTAAGGGAGATTAGATAACGAACCTTGTAAGTCTGTTGAAAAGCGAAGAGGATAAGTATGCTGTTTAGATTGGAAGATTGTTTATTAGTCGATGTACAACCCGTGCGAATTAACTGTGCATTAAAACGAGAGACGCGCCACGGTAATCGTCCCTCGTTTTAATCGTCTAAACTAAATCACAGCGTCACAGCGTCACAGCGCGAGGTGCGTTAACTGTACGGGTTCGCACGGGTTGTATGTCCATTTTGAATCCTATAAAGTATGCGACAGCCTGAAATTGTTTAATGTTCGAGTAAATATAATAATTTACTTTAAAAACAAAGTTTAAACCGACTTCAATTCAGTACTTCGCCAAGCCACATAGGTAGGTACATGAACATTCCCACATTTCCTTTCCAATGTACCACATGTACTGCTTTCCGAGGGAATATGCGTTGATTATTATATTACAGAAAAAACCCAAGTCGCTATCTGTGGGCTGTACCCTGAGAAAATTACGGTTTTTTTGGAAATAATTAAATATCAGGCTAATTATTTGTATACGGCTTTTTTATGTTATTTTAAAAAACGTTTAGTATTCTATGGACCGGAAGTTAGGAAAAAAAATTAACCCGCGAGCAAAAATGCTATCAGTATTTTTATAATGAAAACATGTTTGATAACACAAATTTGGAAACTTACTACGTGAATCAAAAAATATATGCATCAGGAAATAACAGCATTTTAATTAAATATTTACGACCTTGACATAATATTGAATTTCATCTGGCCTATAGAAAGGTTTATTCATTAACAAAAATAAGTGGATTATGCGGGTATCCCAAAGAACGTATATAGACGTAGTCAGTTATAAAGTAAAGACAGTTTATACCATTTTCGCCTGATTTGTACGGAATTTATAAAGATTACTTTTCATTATGTTTTACCGTTGCGGTATTAAATTTAGGTGGATTATTAATGAATATTTAGTCAAATTACCCAACCTATTTTATGGTGTAAAAATATGGCTGATATCGATATATTGTTGTGTTTTCATAGAGAAAAACCGTAAAGTTCTCAGGGTACTGATAACATTTGAGGAGTTCCGTCGATTCCTAAATGATCTCACAATTACAACTTCATGAGTTGCTACTTCAACGGAATCATGTCAGAATCTTTGACGAACTTTACATTTTTGAGGAGTTCCATAAGTCATCTGTGGTCTTCATCATCAGTTCCACTTCACCAAAATTGCGATTTCCGAATGTAAATACGAGAATTATAATAGAAAATACCGAAATCACTACATGCGTGCCTATAAAATATGAGGGTTGCCCTCAATTTCCCTGGGATCCCATCATCAGATCCTGATTTGGTGACAATGGGACCACCTCGGAAGTATATTCTTTCGATTAAAAAAGAATTTTGGAAATCGGTCCACAATTGACGGAGAAATCGGCGAACGTACAAAAAAAAAATACATACAGTGGAACATATAACCTCCTCCTTTTTTACGTCGGTTAAAAATTAATTGGGTAACTATAGACTCACCATCACCATTGCTTATCGGTCTTATCACCAATGCGTATTTATTTACCTAAAACAATACAAATAACTAGCTTAGTCACAAACTATTTAATCATTGTATCCATTCCCAAGCTGGCCTCTATATATTTTAGGAAGTTGAAAAATGTTATCTGACAATGGCAATTCGATGTACATATTGCTGAGTCAATAAGTAACGATACTATACAGAAAAGTACATTCACTTGAAGACGTACGTTGAATTTGCATTGTCAAATGACAACTTTCCGGTTGGTGACATATAGCAACAACAATTGCACCTTTAGCGTGGGATTGAAGTAAGTCGCGTTTACTATCGACGCTACCGCCTATCGTCAAGATTTATTATGAAAAGTCTATACACCGCCCCTGGTGGTCACTCATAGAACTAAAAATCCAAACTGCAACGTGAGTCACTTATACATTACTCAATTCGCGATCGACTTCACGTTCGTTCGTATAGTTTAATCGATTTTCCAATATTCAACCTTATATCACTAGCATTTATCGTTTTAATTTAAATATTTGTCGGTTATGACATTACAGAATATGCGCATCGCGACGTCGACAGTGTCGACTGTCGATACAATATGGCGGCGCGGGGGCCATTTATTTGCATTTTTAAATACAAAATACGCGACAATCCGAATTTTGCGGATATATGTTGTCAATTCAAAACCCTTATTTTTATATGTTCTTTAATTTGAGATAAATTTCGATCGGATCTACGGTAACCCTTGACGGAATAATACGATATCACGGGCCATTTTGCAAGTGAAATAGTAAACTACAGTCGCGACGGTATTCTTCGATTCGAAATGTCTCACACTACCGATTGGTAGTACGAATCGAACGTTAAATTACGCATCGAAAACTAAACGCAAACTGCCTAACGTTTTGCAGTTGGTTTCGTAGTCCAACGGCAGTGTGAGTTACAAGTTTGACGGGTCGAATCGAAGAATACCGAAGCGAGATCGAAATCTATTCGAAGCGCGTTTATTCGATCTCGTAAGTAGTTACTTATCGTAAGGTTACGATTGAAACTCACGTTAGCCGTACTGGATAACATTTGTCACCCGCGTACGTGCACCAAGCCTCTGTATGTCTCAACAAATATCATACCAAAATCTTTACAATACATCTAACCAAATATGCGTCAACTAGCTACTGAGTACTACTGACCTAGGTACTCGTAGTGCTCAGAAAGAGCCTCTTGACTCCTGATACTCGTAAATAATGTTAACCCTTTTTTCATAATGTATATCACACAGTAAGCACCTACACAATATTTGATGATCTTTTTGTATTCTTTTTTAAGATTGTTTTTTGTTCTTCAATGCGCAAGCGAGGCTTTAACACAAGTTTTTTTTAATTTTCCAGTAAAGTGTTAAGGATGAATATCCACTAGAGATGTGTGGAGATGTGTTTTCATTTATTGGACACCTCGCATACTTGAGTGTCAAATACCTATATAAAAACCAGAGCATCGCATATATCTATGGTAGACATTCACCCTAATTCCTAATCCTGTCAATCGTAAGTGCCTAATAATCTATATTTGAAGATCCGTTTATATGTAGTTACACCATGGGACACACAGAATATTATCTCTTAAATTAAGCTTCTTATCTCCAGTCACGACTACAGAACAAAAAATCTGTAACAGACGTCTGTAATTTTGCGTTAACAAAATCTGAATGTCATACATACTCGTAGCGTAGATACACTAGGCCTAACCGATATTACGAGGTACTTGCATACCTTTGTACATGATGATATTTTGATAATACATATTGTTATAGCATGTGTTAGGCAACCGTGACAAGCAGCATATTTTTTTCAGAGATGGCAGCGCGTAAAATTCCTCTCTATGTAAACACAAGTAATTAAAAGTATGTCATAGTTTATGTTTATTTGCGTAAGAACCAAAGCTTCGTAACGTGTCAACAGAATGTTTATGTTAATTAACGGTTAACTTCCTAAAGATCCGCTTTTAGTCACGAGTTACGTCGACGGTCACGCTGCCTAGGTTTCGACACTTATTTAAATACTTGAAGGAATTACTTACCAGTTTATTAAATTTGCTCTAGGTGCTAGATCAGCGGTCGGCAACAGGCGGCTGAACTCTAAGCAAGCTTGAGCCGTAAGCCTCCCTGGCTGTTCTGTATGTAAAGGTTGTTGAATTCAGAATTTTGGAATTGCTTGCTAAAGTCACAAATAATTAAGAAGTGCGGCCCGCGTATTATTTTTTAGCTCCTATGTGGTCCTTGGTTGCTAAAAGGTTGCCGACCCATGTGCTAGATGAATATCATTCCATTTTATATCCTTGATTTTAGACTAGGCAACAAGACACACCCATAATATTACCCATAGGTCACATCCTGTCATGATCTCATTGGTTTGAATCTAACAAAATCTTACTTTTTCATTTGATTTCTGATTGGCTGGTTTGATTTGTTAAGTCGCTTATAATCTGATTGAAGATCGCAAAGACGATATTTCGATATCGGTGATACGAGTCTAGTCCTCCTCATAGATTTCGATGACGGCGACCCTAACATATTATGGAATAGTCCTATTGTATGAGCTCTGAGTACATCCTAGTATTCAGCCACTAAGTAGGTGATTTGATAATTCCCCCATGGCCCTTTGCGCTACAGTCCTTGGACGGGAGCGCGCGGGAAGCCCGCTATGACGTGTCACACAATCGACCGAATCTAGGTCATCAAATGAATTAGCACAGCAGCAACAATAGAGTCGCACTTTCTGTCTAATAGACATAATACCTTGTTCAGTATGACGATAAATGAATTTGGAAATGACTAAAATATCCAGGAAGAAAATAATTCAAGCGATTCTGAATAGTGATTCAGGAAGAACTGTTTTCAAATAAGACGGTGAAATTATAACTTGTGCCAGTGCATAGGAACTTAGTGAATAAAAGCGTTTGCTTATTGTTGGGCAGTTGCTTAGAAAAAATACAATACTGCGACTGGAATGCTATTAAATATTAACTCGATTAGAACCATTAATATAAGATTTAGTTAAATATTTTTGTAGTTTGTAAATGTACCTACGTTTCACTGGAACACTCAAGCAGTGTCATTACGCAGCAGCTAGAGTTCAGCTCTACAGCAATAAAGTTATAATAGAACATCATCACAAAATCTTATGCTGACGTATGTATTCAAAATATTTAGGACTAAAGACCTCTCCGTGGTTTCGCACGGCCGGCGCAGTACGAAGTTACGAACGGCCTTCGCAGCACGTTGCAATACGGCCGATTCGAAAAACCCGAAGTACGAAGTTGCAATATGAGTTCCCAGTAATTTCTCGCACGCTACATTAGCTATTTGGTGCTTTACAACATTAGAATTTCAATAAATTACCTCAAAGAATTTCTAATGAACAACTTATGACAAGCTGACAAATCCTTGCAGCCCCATTATCATGAAGTAATGAGATACTATTTTTACATGTTTTTAGAGTACCTAATGAAGACTCCAATTTCAAAAATTCCAAACCTTTTTATTATCGGAATAGGTTACGGCAGCGGCACCGCATCTAGTCTCTAGTGACTAATTGAATATCTCGCCATTTAAAACAGCAAATGCTAACCACCAACCAGCAACCTAATAGCAAAACAACTTTTCACCCTAATGTCGGGGTAATTATCTTCTATTACATGTCACCGGTAGAGCACGGCCGCAAGTTCGGTACATATACAATAAAATTACCCTACATTACTTGACAAGCTTTCTTGGCTCGAATATCGTTACGTAAAGGCTACCGGCACAGAACCAGCACCGAAGGCGGCGCAAAAAGAGTAAACACGGCGTATATGATGACACTTTATGATTAAGTGCTGCCAAGCCAAGCCAAACCACCATCATTATACATGCCGATTACAAGTCAAGGGGAAAAACTGTTATCACATGGCTATTAAAGTGTACAACTCGTTGCCTATCTCATGGACAGAACTCCCCAAGAACAAATTTCTTTCTAAGCTGAGAACTTTATTGGTTGACGAATGTTTTTATACAATAAATGATTTTTTCAATAAAATGAAAATAATTAATAATAATAGATAATTGGAAATAAACATTATTAACTATAAGGTACTGTACTTAATTAAAATTTTATTGACATAATTGAATATTTTCTGTATATAATGTAATTACTTTTTTTTTTTTTTTTATGATGGTTTTATATTTGTAGTGACATGTTCCACTATTACTATAAATATTATAATTAATTTGATACATAGTTTTAAAATTATTGTATACCGTTAAGCGGTTGATTGTGACACACGCATAACTTAGTCCTATAACAACTACTGTACTCGCACAATTTGACAATAAATGATTTCTGATTCTGATTCTGATTCATATATAGTTCAACTTTTGAACCTTAACATACAAATAACCGAGTCTAAAAGTGGTAAGCCGCGATCTTGATTCACTATATCTACATTAAAACGTTTCATACAACGTCTCATACTTAACCCTAATAAGCAGTTTAGCAGTTTAATTTAAATATATATATTTTTTTTTTATTAGAATCGTATTCATTTTTTTTCTGATTTTGTCGAATTTACACTCCACAGTTATAACCGAACACAATAATGTTACTTATGCGATTCACATGCAAGAGTTGATTCAACCAATGCAACATTTTGTATAAACTAGCGGTTCATGAGCATGACCATCTTCCACAACCCGTCGCGACTCACCGTCCGTCCATAGTATAAATTGACCTCAAGGTTCCTTATGCATATGCATAACCGGAGATCTAACGTAAACTGGTTTACCAGAGCCGAGTTCTCGGTAAAGCATTGTGCTGGTAGCACTGGACACTGGTCTAGATTACGTCACGCGCACATACGAAACGAAAAGCAGTATGTACTTCACAGTTGCACCGTATATAGACCTTCTTGATTGTCATGGGGAAATGGTAGTAGTGGTGTGGTGTTTTGAACTTGAGTTCGATGCTCTGTGCACTTTATGCAGTCAGGGTACTATGATAGACAGCGAGCAGCTCTCGAGAGTACAGTACAGGTTTATTGTTTTGAAATACATTTTGTGATAAACATGTAATACTAATGTGTCCCTTTCGTTTCACTTCAATGAACTATTAAATGCAGTACTAGAACATACTCCTAACAATTAGACGTATCTAAGATTTTGGTTTGGAGGGCTTTACTTCCTTAGGAACTTAAGCACTCTCAGGCTAGATCTAAAGTAAGGAATAAGTAAGACGCTTTGATCCCCCTGGCTCCACTAGTAGGATTTACGCTGTATAACAAGTTTTAGATGTTTTTGAACATATATACAGTTCTACTCTTTGTTAAAAAAATCTATACCTACGCTTTAGAAGCATTCGTAATCGGGAAAAAAGACGAATTATAACATCATGTAATTTTTACTAGAGGTATTATAATGTGTTTAAGTACTTCATATTCACTACTATTAATAATATACGTAACGACAATAACAACAACATGCCTACCACGCACGCAACCTCCAATCAAAGTAACAGACATAGAAATGGTTCAGCGAACTCTTGCGCAAGCCCGCGCGCCGCGTCTTGGAAAACCCCTCTTGGGCAAGCTCGGATCCTGCTTCGTACCTAGAACTCGAGTGGGTCAATGCCGAATGATAAAAACAAAAATATACCGAAGGTTTAAGGTAAATTATATTTTTGTTTATGTTATGACCCATCAATTCGCAGAAGGTCTCCGTCTATTTTTTAATAAAAAAACAGCAACCTAGTTTTGGCCATTCTTGGAATAAAGAATGACCCCATAAAACTCAACAAATCTATATATGAATTGAAGTGTGATTTGTCTCTTTCGCGCAAACACAAATCTAAATGTGACAGATATAGTCAAACGATTTAAACGGTATTTAAAAACATATACGAGTTTGATGGACGTTTATGAATTAAGGCTTAAATCTAATCAAACGCTCGTAGTTGACGCCATAGGTGCCCCCTGATATTTCAACACAAGACTATTAAAATAACGTCATAAATATAATTATTACATCGATTTTTAAATTTTAAGTAGACCTCATTTCACGTTAAAGTTACATAATATCATAATCAAAGAAATAGGAACCTCTCAAGTAGACATATTACAATAAACACGCTAGGCACCTACTCTAATTTTAGAGCAATTGGGAATGGATGAAAATTTTAGAAATGCCTGATTATTTTTTTGGTGATAGGAATAACCTTCCTTAGCACAAGAAAAAATTTGCAGACTTGTCAGCTGTGTCTATTATTTTTGAAAAATATAAACAGTTTCCTCACTTACGTTTTGTAATATGAGACGGATCAAGGAAAGTGTCTCATTTGCCGTCCTAACCACAAAACGTAAGTGAGGAAACTGTTTATATTTTTCAAAAATAATTGAGGCAGCTGACAAGTCTGCAACTTTTTTCTGGTGCTAAGGAAGGTTATTCCTATCACCAAAAAAAAAATCAGGCATTTCTAAAATTTTCATCCATTCCCCATTGGGCATTTAAATCACCAAATCAATCCAAAATTTTAGAAAAGAAAACGAAACGAAAAAATAATTATTTATAATACAAGTGTGGAAAGTAGGTAATTCTCAACGAGTGGCGTTGACCAAAAACACGACCGTCAGGGAGTGTTTTTGATCGACACGAGTTCGGAATTACCTATCCGCACGTGTATCATACAACATTTTACAATGCATCATGCGAGGAAATAAAAAAAAATGCATAAAAGGTGAAATTTTAATTGTCACGTAATCTCATTATCGCACAGTATGCGGGAATTTTGGCCTGAAATCCATTCCCGCACGGGGAGGTCCCGCCCGGCGACGCCGTGCTGGCATAGACCACTGCCCGTGTTTATGTTGAACCATATAAAGGGGCACACTCAGAGCAAGTGCATTGTAATAGTACATTACTTACCTAGGGCGGTTAAACAAAGAATGTCTCAGATCGCAGGTATTTGACGCCCGAGCCGAAGGCAAGGGCGATAAATATGCGCTCTGAGACTTTCATTATTACCGCCCGTGGTAAGTACAAAATTTTACGTCTCTATCTGGCCAGGAAGTGGGGTTTTCCGCACGCATAGCGTGCGGTAATTCCTACTTTATGGCCAGGTATGACGTAAACAATATTACCTATCTTAAACTATTTCGACTAATCTAAACAAGATACACTCAGGAACTGGAGACATATTTCGCTTTTCAGTCTGTGTATGTGTTATCACGTTATCAGTACAACAGTGCACACCTCCTTTCCTAAGTTTTAATCTTTATGGAACACATATTATTCTAGATACCTACCATTTAGAAAACCAAATGTAATGCAGGATGATTACGATAGCGCGTTGAAGTCTTTTACAACGTAAGCTTCGGTGTGAAAAGAGTTGTATGAAGTTTTCTATTTTAACTTTTCTCATTGTTCAAACTACACTCACATTGCCTCTTTTATGATAATCATCTATAGTAAGTCAACACTTTTCCACTCATAAATTGTTTAATTGAATTGCTATGTTTATAACGTTTTCCTAGGCGCTCATTACAATTATAATTTGACTCTTGAGTTGAGTCTATATAGGTTCCAAATATGGTCATTTACTCGTGCTATTGTGGAAAATGTAGTCAGCCTCTGATCATGTTTTCGGTGGGTAACAAGCATGCGGTCTGCAGACACCGTAGCTATGGACGCCTGCGACTCCAGAAGAAGTACAAGCGCGTCACCGAACCTTTGTCGATGTGAGGATTCGTTGTGTTGAATGCTTAAAACAAATGTAGGTCCCTTAAAACAAATGTAGGTCCCTTAAAACGAATGTAGGTCCCTTAAAACAAATGCAGGTCCCTTAAAACAAATGTAGGTCCCTTAAAACAAATGTAGGTCCCTTAAAACAAATGTAGGTCTCTTAAAACAAATGTAGGTCCCTCAAAACAAATGTAGGTCCCTCAAAACAAATGTAGGTCCCTTACTCCCAACACAGCGCACCCCCGGGAGCTTTGGCCCTTTGACTGCGTTTTATTAGGAACGACACATTCAAATACATCCCTGGATAACCGTGCCACCTTACGTTCTCCAATGGGTCAGACAGCACTTGCTTCCGCAAACTAGTATCTACACCGACATTATGGATTAGATGGCAGGCCGGACAGATAGGTAGGTAGATTCATTATAAGATGCAACTCTTAGATGAGTTTTTATATTTTTATTTTTAGTTGGTTCCAGTCCCGGGTGAAACAAGCGAATTTAAAAAACATCTATGAATGCAGTTTTCTTTCTTTTTAAAAATAAATGAATAGTTCCTTAAAGTAAAATGATCTAACTAAAGGATCTAAGACACACCACACGGTTTATGTGGGCCCGAGTAACCCGAAAGATTTTAACCACGCATTCCTGAGGTCATTAGGAGTAAAAATGTTATATGAACCCAAAACAAATTCTGCAAAAAAAAATTTTTTTTTCTGGTCTTTTCGGGTTTAGTAAATAAATTTTGGATAACTATCTCTTCTCTATGGAAATTATCCCTTTTAATAAATAGGTTACGATTATTTTTCCAAAAAAAAAGATGTATTTAGTGAGTGGTAGCTGTCACTTTGATGTATGTCAATAGCGACGCGAAACTGGGCAACATCGTTAGCAACGTCGCAATCAAAAGAGCTTAATGTACTTCAGTAATCCTAATCACAATAAAAAGTTTACATGAAAATGATTATAGCTTCAAAACTAAGCCGGATTTGACTGGGGTTCATATAATTTTTTTTGCTTTTGTTGACCTCAGGAATGCGTGGTTAAAATTTTTCGGGTTACTCGGGCCCACTATGTTATTCCTGTAATTTACCTCACAAATATAAATCCTGTCGTTTCTTCACTTTTCATTAATATAAGATGCATGACAATATTTACAAATTGCTTTAGTCAAGTCAAAATAACAAAATGTACGAGTAGGTATACCTACCTATAAATTGTGAACAATTTACCAATACCATCGTATTATAAACGCGGCTTAGGTAAATTTGATGATGTCAGTAGGTCAGTTCTCCTTACAAGGTTTAATGGATGATCCAGGGAAAGCGGCGTGTGCGCATAAGGCAGGACTTGTTAGTAATCGTTACGTAAGCCGTCGTAATAGTGCCTTAGATAATTGCGTGTGGTCCTTAACTGAGGAATAACAATAGACATCATCATCATCATCATATCAGCCGAAAGACGTCCACTGCTGGACATAGGCCTCGGCCTCCCCCAAAGAGTGCCAAAGTGACCGGTACTGCGCCACCCGCACGGAATAAAGAATCCATTGGAAGTGGTGAGTGGGCGTTCCCGTGTCGCCGAACATGAGCGTAAATTCGCATACTTCTTGCACAGATTATTGTCAGTCACCTGGCAACCGCACACGGCGTATGACATGAGTAAATATTTGTTAATTGTAGGAAAATGCAGTATTGCTCTGTTAGAAGCTGCTTAAAATTGATGCACATTAAAAAACTTGTCTCATGGAGGTATTTCCTATCATCGGTAAGTATTGTTTTAGAATTCCTACATAAAAATATTAATTTTTCAATTTCTCAGACACAATTTGCATATGTAGTCAAGGAAATATCAATTCTAGTTCTCTAACAATGAAGTTTATAATCCTGTGCATAATTTCGCTACTCGGAACGAGGAATGCACGTCAAATGTCCAGAAGGTTCGCTACTCAAATGCTGTGGCTAAGGTCTATAATAATTATCGATAAAACGATAACTCAAAATGAAAAGGATTAAATTTATTATTTATGTATATATATAATATCTGACTATTATGTCATATAAAATAAAATAACTATTATAATCTTATAGTTTTCCTAAAGAGACAAATGCAAAGGAAAAATGGACTGATGCCAAGGGGAGATAGGATTGGTTCCCGCAACGATTGAACACCATTTGTTTGGAACATTTTGTTGAAACAGATTTTTGAGTTTCGCCAAAAGGAAAACGCTTCATTCATGAAGGTTCAATTCCCACGCAGAATATCGTATGTAGCGTAAGTACGAATAATTTCATAATGATTAATTATTGTTTCTCTATTTACATGTTGTATATAGTAGTACATAGCTAGGCCAAGATATCGAGCGGTGGCGGCAACATCAGCGGTGCAGTAGGCAATACGTAGAGCGAGAGCAGCGCTCCGCTTTTTCGCTCGCACACATGACGCACTGCTTCCAATTCTTTATAATTGACGACTGGTTTAGCCTACCATACTCGCACACAGTCGACAGTCTAGATTGCTGGGAAAATAATTCTAAGTAGTTAGGATGTGCTTGTATAATATTAAACTAATTATACTTTTTGTTTATTACAAATCTGTGTTTCATTGCAAATACATTTATAACAAAAATAATTACCTAACTATAAATGTAACAAATATCGAAACCTATTCCGCTGCAGCGGGGAGTCAGGAAAGGAGATATTATTTCGCCAAAACTGTTCACCGCTGCACTGGAAGATGTTTTTAAGACTCTGGACTGGAGAAGGCTAGGTGTCAACATCAACGGCGAGTACATCACTCACCTTCGGTTTGCGGACGATATTTAAGTCTTGGCTTAGACCATGGAGGACTTAAGTATGATGCTCGATGACCTCAATAAAGCTTCCGAGCGAGAAGATCATGTCAAATGCCCATGTAGTACCAAATCCGACTCGGCTGGGCAGCGTTCGGGAAGCTACGGCACATCTTTTCGTCCAATAAGTATTCCGCAGTGTCTCAAGACGAAAGTCTTTGACCAGTGTGTGTTGCCAGTGATGACATACAAGCATGATCGCATCAGAAATGAGCTTATCCGCAGCAGAACCAAGGTAACGATATAGCCCTCCGAATCGTTAAACTTAAGTGGCAGTGGGCGGGGCACATTGCTCGTAGAACCGATGGCCGTTGGGGCGGAAAGGTTCTTGAGTGGAAGGCGCCGCATGGGTAGGTCCCCCACGAAGTGGACTGATGACCTGGTAAAGGTCGCGGGAGTCCGCTGGATGCGGGTGGCGCAGGACCGGTCATTTTGGCACTCTTTGGGGGAGGCTTATGTCCAGCAGTGGACGTCTTTCGGCTGATATGATGATGACGATGAACTATAAATGTCACCTACTAACTAACTATATTATTAACAACATTTTATTGGAAACAATTTGTAACTAAGCCATTAGTAACCTAAGTCTTATTAGCTTTAATATTTAATGTATAAATATCATAAAAATATCGATATGCAAAATTATACCCACATCCCTATTCCGTTATGGTAAAATAGTCGTGTCATCATACGCATGTCGCAGTACATGCGACTTTTTGGTTTCAAGCGTATAGTTTTGAAAACACTGCCATCTGGAGTCGAGTAGCCGAACCACCACGTCTCTTGCAAGTCTTGCAACGCAGGTGGGAACGGACGTAAGAAATATTTACTTGACACTCTAAATTAGACCGTAATTTTATAGTAGTTAAAGTACCTTTTGCATATAAAATTTGCTACCCTTAACAACTTATTGCCACAGTACATTTTAACAAATCAAAAGCGTATTGCAATTGTGTGTTCGTGTTTTATTGAAGTGCGGTTGTGTGCGTGCGGCGACACTGGTTCTCTAGGAAAATCGGTTGAATGCCACTTCCAATGGATTCTTTATTCCGTGGCCACCCGCATCCAGCGGACTCCCGCGACCTTTACCAGGTCATCAGTTCACCTTGTGGCCTACCCACGCCGTGCCTTCCGGTACGTGGTCGCCACTCGAGAACCTTACCGCCCCAACGGCCATCGGTTCTACGTGCAATGTCTGCAACTTAAGTTTAGCGATTCGGAGGGCTATATCGGTTACTTTGGTCCTGCTGCGGATAGCCTCATTTCTAATGCGATCACGCAGAGAAACTCCCAACATAGCCCTCCCCATTGCCCTTTGGGTGACTTTGACTACTGTGAGCCTCCTTATGAGGCCCGTTGTGAGGCTTTCTATTGAGGCCACCAATAAATATAGCTTATTGGAAAGGCTGGGTTGTAAATTTTGAGATGTGGTTTATTCTGTTTCAACTAAGTAAAACAACTCCACTTGCATTACAACTTATGTGTTGTCGTACGAAAGTAGTTGAAGATTTGTATTGTAGAAAAGAGTGATAGTTTGATATCGTAGGTTAGGTAAAGACAGAATAAATATTTGCGGACAATCTTAACAAATCAACCTAGTCCCAAACTAAGCAAAGCTTGTACTATGGGTACTAGACGACGATATAAATACTTATATAGAGAAATAAATACTTAAATACATAGAAAACATCCATGACTCAGGAACAAATATTCGTGCTCATCACACAAATAAATGCCCTTACCGGGATTCGAACCCAGGACCTCTTGCTTCGTAGGCAGGGTCACTTCCAACTAGGCTAAAGCGGTCGTCAAATAGAGGTCCCAATGCGTTTAGTTTTGGCCTAACCTGTAAATATTTTATGTAGTAAGTACTAAACATTAAATATTGAATCACAGGCCAATTATAATATATTTATTTATTTATTTCCAGCAGTGGACGTCTTTCGGCTGATGATGATTTATATCGGAAGTATTTCCATAATTCGTTAGTAACAGTGGTCTTGAAAACTATGTTAGTAGGAATTTAATTACAATTAGCAGTTGGATGCCCTATGCAACCTATCCCAGTGGAACAAGAAGGGACCATCCAGGCGCGCCGCCACCGTCTGCAGGAGGCTGTTCGGGGCCGCGCAGGCGCCTCATCAGGAATAGGACACGATACACACAATATATAAGTACAGGGCGAAAATTAAACCTTATAGTTTTTCTACTAAATACATACGTGTGAATGAACGAATGGTATAGATAATATAATATTTACAGCGCTGAATGCGCATATTTCTGCCTGGGGCGACGAGTGGTGTTTTCAACCGCCACACGTGTGCGTACGTCAAACATATAGTCCCAACCCGCACTGGGCCAGCGTGGGGACTGCTGCCTATTATGCATAAGAAGAGGCCTGTCCCAGCAGTGGGACGTTACATATTGGCTGATGATGATGACCTATAATATCCTCTAGCCGAGATTTTAAAGGGCACTTCGCACTTTGCATTTGAAGCGGAGAACACATTGATAATTCAATGATGGATCTTTTACTCAATCATTACTTGCTGATAAAACAATGGATGTTAGAATACCGATTGTATATTCCTTCCTAGTCGAAACACGAGATCCGTAAACGCGACCTGGTTGAAACCCCAATTGCCTAACATCTACGCGCACTCATGAATGAACCAACCAAGGGTTGATCAATGACGCCGTGCGTCATTACCTCTACCAAGACAACCGCATCAAATTATCGCTATCGCTCAGAGACATGCAAGATATGGGCTTTTGGCGGACAGTGAGAAAAAAATCGAGTTCATTGGTAGGAGGGCCCGGCGGGTATCTTACAAAATCCGAGCTCGTGCATCTTTAGGTTGGTCGAAGTATAAATCGTGGCGGTGGTGGATGTTGCAGTCATTCGGACGCAAACAGTGCGCCAGTGAAGTGGCGAACACAGTTTAGAACACAGTAAACTATATTGATCAAACTGTGATAAACAAAGTGACATAGTAAGTTGATTACGGTGTTTTACAGTGGATAAAATAGTCTAGTGATTATATTAAAACGTATGTACGAGGTATAAGAGGCTGTATTTACTACATATGCAGAAGTCTTTACAAAAAGATTTCCGTTTTTTTTGTTTAAATTAGTGTACTCCTAAATAAAGTGTACCTACATTAAAAGTTTACTCAGCAGTCCTACCTAATATACGTAATCCTTAGTTGCAGCCACTTTCACTCCCGGCTTGATCTTACTGCACCTGCACCTAGGCAGAATTACGTATTGTACAAAAACAATAACCATTCAGCATGTTAAGTGATATGTGTAAACGCTATATTTAAACTTTCAAAACATTATATTAATTATTCACTCTGTAGGAAACAATTTCCCAGGATTTCTCCATTGCACTGAGTGCGACTCAAAACACAATGATATCTTGATTTCAATCATATTGTATTTGTGTGGACAATTAAATAATATTCTTTTGTTAAAACAATACCATATCATAATTGTAGGTAAGCTACGTAACTAATCATATCAAATCAACCGATGTTTTCTGCCGAGACGATACTTAAGGGAGATTGAAAACTGCATAAATAAATATATGTTTAGTGTCAAGAGCAGCAAAAAAAGTCAATCCTAGATTCGTTCAAAGCCTTTGACATTTGTGCTTATTTCAGTTTGGTCAAATCGGGTCTTAATACAAATCTATTCACAATGTTTCTGTACATGGAGCTAATGTCAGTATAAGTTACATGCCTGATCCTTATCCGTATTGCACACTAATCTGTTTCCAGACGTAAACCCTTTGTTACGTTACGAGGTTGCGCAAAGATCAAGCGCTCAGTTGCATAACGCATTATAGAGTGTTACAATACATGACGCATCGGTGTGGCCGCGCATGCCAATAACTACCTCTCGCGCCGGTTTTCGGGTGACAATGACCCAAATCACACTTTCCTCCATAAAACCAAAACAATAGACGACACCAATACATAATTTAAAGCATCTTTCTTAGAATAAATGTGGAATTTGTCTTTATAGCTCAGTCATCGTTATGCATAGCATACTCGTAATATGATATGTAAATCGTCATCGTTTGAAAAATATTTGTGATTTCACTTTCATTACATACTTTTGCTTAAATGTTCAGTCATTGATTACGTACTAGGTATGGTCGTTAAATGAGTAGTCACTGACCGCATTTTTACAAGGCAGGTGCTGTTTAGGTACGCTCTTCATTATAAATGAGGACTCCTTGCATTATTACGTAAAAAGACAATGCAAGCGGCATATTCCCAATGCAAGTTGCATGTAACTTAATACGACAAAATGTGAGAGTGAAGTGCTTTCGCGACCCCACGCCGGCGCCGGTTAAGCCGCGCGGCGCGGGCGCAGAGCACTGACATTATGGAGGCTTACATAACAACAAACTCTGTCCGCGAAAGTAAAAGTGATTCTCCGCCTACTGCAGTTTCGAAACGACGGTGTTAAACAAGAAGCACATCACCTCTAATCTTGTCTTCAATTTGATCCTTTGTTTTTCAGATGCGGTGGTTAACGGTAACGAGTTATTTATTAGCATTAGTTATAGCCAACACGTCGGCCGAATGGTCATGGGGCGGCGATACTATAGATAATGAAAAAGATGCAAAACCACAAGAAAAAACGACTGAACTACTGCAAGGCGAAGAGGCTCCTGATGCTGAAAAGAAAAGCTCCGACTCCGAAGGCACTGTATTGGACGATATCGTTGACGAGCTGGTCAACAACAGGCAGCAGCAGGGCAGGAGTCTGGGCGGCTTCGACGACGTCTACAGCGACCCCACCATCAAGGAAGCCTTGGACTCCGGAGATGACGCTGAAGCGAGAAATCTGATTAAAGGTCGCCTCTGCACTCTGGGACTCATTCAAGTGAGTAACTACTTACGAGTATAAAATAACAGATTATATTGTGTTAGTTCTATACAACAGATACATTTCTGTTTTATATGAGAAGTAGTGCTAAAATTTCAATTATTCATTTCAGTGCGAAGAGGAAGAAACCCAAGAAAAACGCTACCTATCACCGGATGAATTGATCTATGCCCAACCTGTAGACATCAAGCCTATCGGAAAACCTATTGCTTCCATCCCCGTCCGTGGCCCTCCCCGAGCTTATGGACCAGCCAAGCCCATGCCACCTTACTTGTCGCGCCCTCAAAAGATTCCGCCCAAGAGAATCGGTTACGGAGGCAATGTACGCCCTGGATTCTCTGAGAAGTACGGACAGGTGTCGTCCGGCAGCAACTTCCAGTTCTCGCAAAGCAATGGGTTGTACAGTGGCGGAGAGGGCAACTACGTTACAAGACCTCCTAGCTATGCCAATGAGAGCCCGTACACTTTTGAAAATAACAAACCTCATTACAACAAGGTCCCTCCTAGCACACAAACCAACACGAAAACCGATGTTGTACAACAGCACGTCCACCATCACTACGTACACGACGCCGACAAAGATCCTAAAGTGATCATCAAGCCCGTAGCCATACCGGTCGGATCCGTAGGACACTTGGGTTCACAATCTCTTTCCCAGCAACAGACCGACGTGATAACCGCTGGTGGTGGCGATTACAGCGGATTTAGCTCTGGTGGCTTCAAACCTATGACCGACGGTTTCTCACCCCTGAACAAACCAGTGTACGAAACCGACACAATCTACGGCTCTCAATATGGTCACGGCAATGGTAACAAAGGAAACAGCTTTTTATCCCAGTCTCTGCCAAATCAATACTCCAACAATGATTTTGATGCACAGAAGTATGGCAACACATTAGGTGCATTTTCCTCTCACAACAACGAGTTTTACAAGAAGGAACTGCATGTAGGATCTGGTAACAATTTACACCAACAAGGCCCTGCTAGTTTTGGACAAGGTAACTCTTACCAGGAGAACTCTTACCATGAAGCCAAGGCTCAAGGTTTTGAATGTGTATGTGTCAACTATGACCAGTGTCCGAGCGAGGAGATCATTGGCCGCAGAGACGATTTGTACTTGCCCATCGACCCCCGTAACAAAGGCAGTGAAATAGCTGCTCTCACTGATGAACAGCTGGACAACATCACCAAGGCTGACGCTTCTGAAGCTAAAGCTGAAACAATCACGACTGAAGCCGCAGTCAAGAAAGTGAGCAAGCGTGAAACTAAAGACGAGAAGGACGACAAAATTGAGAAGGAAGCCGAACCGGTAAGTCCAAAACTATTATAATTGTTCTATTAAAAAAGTAAATAATGACTAACACTACATGGTACTTCCATTTTTACCAAATCTTACTGATCAAACTATCAAATGCATATGACCCATGTAATCACAAGACCGTTGACCTACACCAATTAACCCAATATGTGGGGTAACATTAAGTTGTCACATTCGGATATTAATAGTAGAACGTTCATCATTAGTTATGTTATGTCCGTTTGTGACTACTTCCAAAAGAATAACTAAACAAAGGGCACTGACATAATGCTAACACTTCATAAAACAGTTCACATATTGACAAAAGTAAATGTTACTGCAGCGCCTCATTGGACTGGCCGGCTACGGCGGCAATGGCGGCCAAAACAACAAACAAGTGCAGCCCACGTTTGGTGTTTCTTTTGGGTTGCCCCAGCCTTCCCATGGTGGTTACCCCATCAATCCTTTTAACGCAAATCCTCTGCACAATCCCTATGGTCCAGCATTAAATAGCGGTGGCCTTAATCTAGGCCTCGTTTCCGTGAATCCATTGCTAGCCGTACAAGTTACCAAAAATGACTACGGTGAAAAAATTGTTAAGCCCTTTGTCAATTTGCACGTAACACCCAATGAACACGTTGTCAATAAAATCGGTACTCTATTCCATGAGAAGAAGCAATACTTGTTGAATAAGCACGAGCATTATCATCACTACAACCCGCACCACCACGAATATTATAACCATAAACCAGCACTGCATCCCCACTATGGTCCACAAATACCACACGGACCATATTACGAACCGCACGGCCCACATTACGAACCGCACGAACCACACTATGAACCTCATATCCCACACCCACCGCATAATCAATTTGGGCCCAATTTCGGGCCTCCAGTCTATTCTCCCCACTATGGTCATGCTGGGGCTGGGTATTTTAAACAAAATCAATTCAATGCTCCGCCTACAGCTGGTGATGATGACTATGAAGATGATGATAATTTCAATCAAAACAATGGGGCAGACTTCCATAATCCGTATGAAAACGGTTTTAATAGTTATGGTTTCGAAAGAACAGCCAACGCCAGCGTTGATAGAATGAAAGGAAATTATGCCGGTCGCTATGGATACTCTCGTTCCCTTTCCCTTCCTAATAATCCTGGGGCAAACCGGGGAAGCCAAACAGTACGATTTCCTGAGAATAGAAAGAAGAGGGAAGTCACTGTTGAGCAATCTAAAAGCGAAACAATAGAAGAGGTAACCTATCCTCATTCGTCCTCCGGTTTATAAGATCCTTTATGAATATTTAGAGATGAACATATGGAATAGAGTTTTAATTTGTTACTTTTTTTCTCAGCGTCAAGGATACTTCGGAAACCGACCTCAAGTACAGCAATGTAGACCCAATCAAGTGTGTTGTCGGAAACCATTCCGTCCGCAAGCTGCCAACCGTGGCCAATGTGGCATTAGACATTCCCAGGGTATTAACGGAAGAATCAAGACTCCGTCATACGTGGATGGAGACAGTGAATTCGGAGAATATCCGTGGCAAGTGGCTATCTTGAAGAAGGATCCTAAAGAGTCCGTGTACGCTTGCGGAGGAACTTTGATAGATGGTTCTCACATCATGACTGCTGCTCACTGCATTAAATCGTAAGTAAATGCACATAATTCTATAGTAAAAGAAACATAATGACAAAAACACATTTACTAAAACTAAACTCGGGCATCCAGCAACTCACATCGTGGCGTAAGTAAATATCTCGAACAACTAATCATAAACGCATCTGTATATTCCAGATACAAAGCCTTCGAGCTACGAGTCCGTCTTGGTGAATGGGACGTTAACCACGACGTAGAGTTCTTCCCTTACATCGAGAGAGACGTACTCTCCGTACACGTCCACCCAATGTACTACGCCGGCACTCTTGACAACGATCTCGCCATCCTCAAGCTGGAGCAACCCGTCGACTGGACCAAATACCCACACATCAGCCCCGCCTGCCTGCCCGACAAATACACAGACTACGCCGGTCAGAGGTGCTGGACGACTGGTTGGGGCAAGGACGCTTTCGGAGACAATGGAAAGTACCAGAACATACTGAAGGAGGTGGATGTGCCTATTCTGCCGCACGGTGTGTGCCAGAATCAGCTGAGGCAGACGAGACTAGGGTACAACTACGAGTTGAACCATGGTTTCTTGTGCGCGGGTGGTGAGGAGGGCAAGGACGCATGCAAGGGCGACGGCGGCGGCCCGCTAGTGTGCGAGCACGGTGGCACGTGGCAACTGGTGGGAGTGGTCTCATGGGGCATTGGCTGCGGCCAGCCTGGAGTACCCGGCGTCTACGTGAAAGTCGCTCACTATCTAGACTGGATCTCACAGATCACGGGAAAGTTTTCCCCTTATTAAACTTGTCACAAATCAAATGAGGACTGAAACTTCGTAGTACTATTTATTTCTAGGTCCTAGATTAACTTAATATTTATGGTTAATATTAATTTGTAATTAGCTTTGGAGGTAATATCCAAAGGGTCTGAGTAATTGCTTGTGCAGATTTATTTTGTGTATCATAATAAAAGTAAATAAAGTTTAAATGAAAAGTACCTATATTATGTATGATTCTCTTGTTCGACCATTTCTTTACCAATATGAGATACACATAAGTTGTTACAATAACCTACCTATAGTAAATAAGTACATACACATACCTACTTGGGCCAGAGAGTGATAGATGCCAGTCCACTGCACTGCATCAGAAAGAAGAATGCAAGCCTAATCAAAGACTACAATATACATACTGAGATAGACAGGCAACTCGACCAAATTGAGAAGGCATTTAATACTTGCGTACAGGCGCCATCTCTTCTGCCGATGCTTAAAACTTTTCTTTGAATGTTAAAACATACAAAAAGTGCGTCATTCGCAGGGTTTGAACCCCGGCTCATCGACTCCAAATACCGCCGTTTGTACCCCTAGGCTACTGATGTCTTATGGCAATACGGCGAATTTCGAAACACCTTGACAGCCTAGCCTAGCAATCGCAACAGCTTCAGAGAGTTCGCCAGCTATCTAGTAGGTGACACTTTTTTCAATAAGAAACTGGATTTGCATTAAGTTCTAAGTTCGCATAGCATGAGCCTAATAAACATATGTAGAGAGCACTAACGATTTGACCCACATTTATTAGTCCACAAACAAACTTACACAAAACACTTCTTTATTTCAGTCACATAAGTTTGTTTAACAATCAAATTATGATCCATCGTCAGGATCTTCGACAAAATTATGATGCACGTATTCATTTTTTTGAAGCACGCACGTTATAAGTAAAACTCTCAATTATTGTAAAAGAGAATTAGCAGTTTCCAGGGCATTCGTTAGATTCAGTGAACGGATAACTTTACTACAAATATAAAAATTACACCGTGTAACAAAAATAAATGGACGTATTCGCCAAGATGACAACTAGAACTCCTGTGATGATGAAAAATAAATACGATTTGAAGTAAATTATAACGGTAGATCGCTCCCATAGGCATTGCACCTCATTTCACAACAAAACAGGTTATACTAAGAGAATTACTAATTAGCAATGTCAATTATGTCAATAAAGACATTTCAATTGTACGTTAAGATCCGAAGGGATCATAATTTATATTGAATAATTAGGGGCTTAACGGTTTTAATTACAAATATAAACGAAAATGGCCGGTAAAGGGACGGATCGTAAAGGAAAAGCAAAGGAAAAATCAGTAATAGTCGACCCGGTAGAGTCAACGGCCAACTTCAGTCTGCCCGAGAGCCTGCCTGCCGACGAGGTGGACTACCCTTTGCTGATCACCAGGAAGGTCACGGCCAACTGGAACGACATACTGGAGGAAAGCCAGCAGTTTAAAGAGGAGATTAAGCAGTACGATCAAAGCCGTGAGGAGCCAGTTCTGAAGCCGCCGTTTAAAAGTACATTTTTTTTAAACTAATCTGACACAATTTAATGACACGATTTTTATACCACTATGGTGACAAACAAAACCAACACCGTAGCCTAGGAACACTTGAACCTCCAAATAGTCACATGTGCATTTTCGACCGTATCTCGATTTGAGGATTCACTATGCTAAAAAATTGAGATTCAATCACAAAACAGCTCATCGTCAGACACACAGCCATCCAGGGGATACGTGCAGGGCGGGTCGAGCGCGCGTCTTGCGCGGGCCCGCGCCCGACGCGCGCCCGACCCGCGCCCGCGACCGGTGTGTGGAGGCCTTAAATCCTGCGGACGCGAGCAACAGATTGTTCTCTACGGTGAGCACACTCCAGACGACTCCACATCTGATCGAAAATATATTACAGAACTAGTTACCAGTTAGTTAAAAGTCTAACAACCAACGAAAACAGCTTTCAAGACTATCGTAATTTTCTTATGAAACATTATCAAATACATAATAGCGGTACATCGCTAATTACGAAACATTGATCAACTGATTACTGAGACAAATAAAAAAGTAGGTATTTAGTTATGTTGTTATAAGATGTAAACTAGTACAACACAAACTAGATCTCCTAGATCAAATCATGCGATGGTGAAGTTGAATAAAGTATTTATATTCTATGTAGGTGTATAATTGGAAAGGCTGGCTGTCGTTAATAGTCGAGCGAATGAGACGTTGACACGAAGTAGAGGAGGTAAGCCAGAGGTGCTGAGTTCGATCCCTGGACTCTTCCGCCACATTTAAATTTTTCATTATCCTTTGATATCTTATGAATGATTTGCCTTCGTATTCTCTGGATATTTATCGATAAGTCAAGGTCATAAAATGCCCCTAGTAACAATTTAAATTTCAGGAACTGAAAGTGATTACATACAGAATGAAGTCTTCGAGTGCCTTATACCAGCACTAGAAGAAACTCTTATTAAAGCTAAGATTTGGCAAGCTTTTCATATAGAAAAATGCTTCTTCAATGGTATTGACTGGATCGTACAGGTTAGATTTAACATCACTCGAATGTCTATGTATCTACTCTAATATATATGACTATGTCTACTACTATTTTTTTTCGTTTACGTTGCGACCTTATTAAGGCCGCGCTATAATATGACATGAAGTAAATTATATTAGTGCATACAAAACTCGGGTGCAATAAGCATCAACTGAAGGAACTGCCGATTAATGTAACTATTGCTTACCTTAACCAGTTTCACACAACATCCAACTGTAGGTACGTAACTACGTAAGGGCTAACCGGCTCATACAGACTTGTAGGTGAATAAAGCCATCATATCATATCATACTGTAGGACTACTTAGTAAAAGGGTGCTGCTATATGAAACGAATGAATCATTACCATAAGTTCTCGTGAAACGTACCTAACGATAAATGTACTGAGACGTCACGTAAAACATACCTATCTATAAATCGTACCGTGTTAGTTGGGCTGTTAACGGCTGTTTTGTAAATATACCTACATGAAAGCTGGTGTTAAAGAAAATAACGTCACTATCAATGTGTGGGTACCGTCCTGACCTGACTGTGATATAAATCTGCATGTTGCATCGTGACTAATTCATATTTTTGATCGCTCATTCCACGTATTGACGACAGTTTTCGTATATTCTCCTATTATAATAATTATTAAAATATTACTTTCAGTATTTGTGGAACAACAACCCCCGGTATCCGCAGCGCGCAACTGACCCTATGCATTTGTACAATATGCCCTGGGTCCGAAAGCTACTGCAGGATAGGTATGAAAATGAACCTTAGAATAATAACGCATATAATGATAGTTTCATACGGCCGACGCGCCAAGCGTGAGGCATAAAATGGATTTATGTAGTTGTGATCAACTCGTATTCACACGCGCCAATACGCACACAAACGCACCAATTTCGTTCCACCGATCGGCGTAGGTACTGGGCCATTTATGGGCGAGTTTTAGTGGCCTCACCGTTGCGCGTGAATTGCGTTTCTATGCGTTATTATTCTAAGGTATGAACTTACTTATTTACAAAGGCTAAGACGGCCTTCTTTATACGTATAGGCGCTGTCAACACCAAAAACTCGCTGTCTATTTGTATCGGAGTAAGCGAGAGCGAGTGTTACTTGAGCGGCCAGGTTTTAGAATAAAAATTGAAAGTGTGGATTATTTGTGAAATATGGCTCGTTAGCGGTTTAGGTACTATGAATATGTGGACTACATGTTTTAAATTGCAGACCCATACGTCAAAAAAATAAGGACATAGTTTAAGATGATTTTAAGACCAATCTTTGCAATTATTTTCTATCGAGCCGATTTCATCCAATTATGTTTCGAGTCCGTCTACGGTCTTGGAAATATGATGAATATTAACTTATTTTTTTTTGATGTGCTAGATCAAATGGTTTTTCTTAAACAACTGCTTAAATATTATCAATTTCAACAAATTTGGTCTTGTCAGCCTCTTAAATATAATGTATCTTTACACTTCACGTCCGACACCACGGGTTATATAGCACTCATACACCCTCGTTTATTCCCGTGGGTATTACCCTGAGAACTTTACGGTGTCGCTCTATGAAAACACAACAATATTTCGATATCAGCCATATTTTTACACCAAAAAATAGGTTGGGTATTTTGACTAAATAATCCACCTAAATCTAATACCGATACGGTAAAAAATAATGAAAAGTAATCTTCATAAATTCCGTAAAAATCAGGCGAAAATGGTATACTATAAACTTTCTGTACTTTATAATTGACTACGTCTATATACGTTCTTTGGGATACGCGCATAATCCACTTATTTTTGTTTATGAATAAACCTTTCTATAGGCCAGATGAAATTCAATATTATCTCAAGGTCGTAAAATATTTAATTAAAATGCCGTTATTTCCTGATGCATATATTTTTGGATTCAGGTACTTACTCAAACATGTTTTCATTATAAAAATACTGATAGCATTTTTGCTTGCGGGTTAATTTTTTTTCCTAACTTCCGGTCCATATAATTATTGATTTCAATAGTAAAAGTTGTTTAAAATAACATATAAAAGCCGTATACAAATAATTAGCCTGATATTGAATTATTTCCAAAAAAACCGTAATTTTCTCAGGGTATATCGCAAAACAGCGTTGAAGGGTGAGCAATGGGCTAGCCGCCTATCACTGAAACATCACATTTTTTTCATATTTAAGTGCATGAGGACCAGTGTTACAGTGTTGTGATCCATGGGCTACTAGCTATTTTAGAAGTGTGGAAAAATTCCCATATGTCACCATGCTTAAGTATGCATGAAGATTTCAAGTATATTTAGTATTCTTACCTTGATTACGTATCATAGGTAGGTATTATACATCCCAGCCCAGTAAATTATAAAGACGGCCAATGTCAACATAGATATTCCCTAGATAGCGTGGTCATGGTTCCATAAATGTTGTATGGCACTGAAACTTCGTTTATACCACGCCATTGACCGTCGTTATAATAGTAATTTAGTTACAAGAGCGACTGATTTAAGTATCTCTTTAAGTGTAACACGAGTCTTACGGGTCTTTACTTTACGAGTAAGCAGGATATACCGGCATGGCATAACGTTAAGGGGATCACAGCTCCCAATGACCTTCGATCTATTACCGTCCGTTTTTTCGTGTTTTTTTTGCTTATAGTATTAACAACAACGAGGTTAACCGAAATAGTATCCCATATTTACTTCAAAACTCATAGTTTGTGAGATATATGGCAATAAACTTTAGCAGTTTTAGGCCAAAAAACCAGTTTTTTGGACGTAACTTTTGTAAAAATGAGTTAAGAATAAAAAACTCTCTTAGCTTGTTAGAAACGTCAAAAAGGAACAGTTACATGTAAATTTCATATATAAAAGTGCATAAACAACATACTAATATCGAAAACAGTGCTTTTTTGGACCATGTTAATTATATATTTTTTTTTCCAAAAAACTCTCTTGCAAAAGTAGATAAAGTATTGAAGAACCGGTAAACGTTTGTGGCATAAATATATCTATAGACGACCGCTTTAGCCTAGTTGGTAGTGACCCGGCCTACGAAGCTAGAGGTCCTGGGTTCGAATCCCGGTAAGGGCATTTATTTGTGTGATGAGCACGAATATTTGTTCCTGAGTCATGGATGTTTTCTATGTATTTAAGTATTTATTTCTCTATATAAGTATGTATATCGTCGTCTAGTAGCCATAGTGTACAAGCTTTGCTTAGTTTGGGACTAGGTCGATATGTGTAAGATTGTCCGCAAATATTTATTTATTATTTATTTATTGTAATGACGGAGGAATATCAACTCAAAACTCATCAAAACTAGTCAAAAAGCGCGTGGAGCCCCTTAAGTTTCATTATTAGAGCGTGTTAACATTTATCGGTGTAGGATCTGATAAAGATATCAAATGGTAAGCCGAACATCAGGCATTGTCATGTTCGCCGATGACACCTCATTACTGTTCAAGGTTAATAGGAAAGATACTGAGCTCATTTAACCAAATAATACTCTCTCCATGATATTTGACTGGTTTGCTGCCAATAACTTAATGATGAATCAAAAAATAATACTCAAAGGTAAACTTTCAAATATTAAACTTAATGGTGAAACCATAGAATTTGTAAAGTCAACTGTTTTCTTAGGTATTACGTTAGACCAGCGGTCGGCAACAGGCGGCCCGCGAGACCCTTGCTGGCGGCCCGCGAGCCTCCCTGGCTGTTTTGTATGTAAAAGTCGTTGAATTCAGAATATTGGAATTGCCTGATAAAGTCACAAATAATTAGAAATTGCGGCCCGCGTAATTTTTGTTAGCTCCTATGTTGCTAACCGGTTGCCGACCCCTGCGTTAGACTCTAAACTGCAGTGGGGTTCCCACATAACTGCGATAGAAAGGAGGTTGAGCTCCGCTGCTTTTGCAGTCAGGAGAATAAGGCAGCTTACCAATGTATAGCGACGGCACGGTTAGTTTACTTCGCTTACTTTAATAATAATTACTTATATTAGCGCCAGATATTGAGACTGTCTTTATCTTACAAAAAAAGGCTGTTAGAGCAACTTATAACCTGAGGTCGCATGAGTCATTAAGAGAATTCTTCAAGGAAACAAATATTCTAACACTGCCGTCGCTAAACGTATTTGAAATAATAATGTATGTTATGAAGAATGTATACAACTACCCAACGAACACTGATAGGCCCAAGGTTACCAGAAGCACAGGGAAGCTCAAAACAACATTTTACAGACTAAAAAAATCGAAAAAGTCGTTCTTTTGTAAATTGTAGGTATAAAATTCTACAATAAAATTCCAAAACACATTCTACTTAAGTACTCTAAATTCAAATCTGTCGTAAAACAGGCACTTATATCAAAAGCATATTATAAGATAAACGATTACATCATGGATAGGGATATTTGGCAGTGATAAAGTCCTGCACTAGAAGTCTATCGCAAAATAAGTATAGGCTTTCTACTGTAGTAATGTAATTGTATAATACTCTGATACTGAAATTATATACTGTTTTGAAAAAATTATACCTCGCCGAGTTTTAACGCCGGTTCTTCTCGAGGCAGAGGTTTTCTTTCCGAGCCGGTGGTAGTTTATCGACGTTCATAGGTGCATGTAATATGCCTAAATTGAAGAATAAATCACTTTGACTTAAGGTGGTTCGATTGCCATACAAAGCGTTATTTGACATTCGCAGGCTAACGGCGTGGTATTTTAAGAAGCTTAAGTAACAAACTTTCATCAATTGGCTTCCCATTTGCGCCAAATTCCCACTTTCCTAGAATAAACTTCTATGAACTAGATTAATTTGAGAAATTGGTTTGGGACGTGATATTTTGGGAAAACTATTTTTCTCAAATTAATCTAGTTCATAGAAGTTTTTTCTAGGAAAGGGGGAATTTGGCGCAAACACAACAACTTTCATCAATTGGCTTCCCATTTGCGCCAAATTCCCCCTTTCCTAGAAAAAACTTCTATGAACTAGATTAATTTGAGAAAAATAGTTTTCCCAAAATATCACGTCCCAAACCAATTTCTCAAATTAATCTAGTTCATAGAAGTTTATTCTAGGAAAGTGGGAATTTGGCGCAAATGGGAAGCCAATTGATGAAAGTTTGTTACTTAAGCTTCTTAAAATACCACGCCGTTAGCCTGCGAATGTCAAATAACGTTTTGTATGGCAATCGAACCACCTTAAATGTATGGAGCAGGCCATGTGAATAGTGAGCACGTTTTCCATACATTTACATGCCTCCGATATCGTCATCGGATTCTGCAATCTGCACCGATAAAAGTGAACACGCTATAGGTAACTCGTTTAACAAAAACGGTTGCATTTCAGTCCCAGACCTTACTTCCCGAAGTCCTGGCTGTGGCCTGAGGATTACGCGGCTACACTGATTCAGAAAACAGTCCGCCAGTACTTCGTGCAGCGTGAGGAGGAAGTGCAAGAGATGAGAGAATTCTGGAGGGTAAGGCATCGGTTACACGCTAATTCTGGCTTCAGTTCTGCTGAGAGAATTATCGTGTAACCCTCGGACTGACGGACTGATGGTCAGTCTCCTGTCAGTTTTCTGTCATTCACAAGGGTTACACGATAATTCTCTCGTCAGTCTGATCAAAATGATGGACTGAACTGAAGCCAGAATTAGCGAGTAACCGATGTCTAAGTTAAATAATTTACTTTAAAAACAAAGTTTAAACCGACCTCAATTCAGCAATTCAGTACTTCGCCAAGCCACATGGTACATGAAAATTTCCACATTTCCTTTCCATTTACCACATGAACTGCTTTCCGAGAGCAAATGCGTCGATTAATACAGAGAAAGCCCAAGTCTCTTTATGTGGGCTGATAATATTTGAGGAGTTCCATCGATTCTTCAAGGATCTCATAATTAACACTTCATTAGAATCTTTGACGTACTTTACATCTTTGAGGAGTTCCATAAGTCATCTGTGGTCTTCATCATCAGTTCCACTTCACCAAAATTACGATTTCCGAGAGTAAATACACGAGTTATAATAGAAAATACCGAAATCATTACACCTATGCTTATAAAATATGAGGGTTGCCCTCAATTTCCCTGGGATCCCATCATTAGATCCTAAATTGGTGGCAATGGGACCACCTCGGGATTATGCTCTTTCGAATAAAAAAAGAATTTTGGAAATCGGTCCACAATTGACGGAGAAATCGGCGAACATACATACATTAAAAAAAAAACATACAGTGGAACATATAACCTCCTCCTTTTTTGAAGTCGGTTAAAAATACAACCCCTTAAACGCATACCTACACACTGGGCGACGAAGGCCGAATAAGAACGAGAGAATTATGCTACCACCTCATTCTCACTGAAAGTTACGTCCCTATTCGTTGCAATGCAACTGTGTCGCGGCGACATAGACTGTCTGTTTCTAAGCAGTCTAATTAGAAAGAGACGCGACGCGCGCGCGAGTCTATCTCGCTGCGACACAGCTCGTGGGCCGTCCGTGTCAGCCGTGCGTCTTCCTTGAACCATGGTGGAATAAAACAATGTAAGTCATTCCCGGGACAGCTCGTGACGTCAGTGTATCTTGCCTACGTCATCAACATCTTAAAAATGACGGACTGTCAGTGTTTTTTTTTTATACCACGTCGGTGGCAAACAAGCTTACGGCCCACCTGATGGTAATTTGTTACCGTAGCCTATGGACGCTTGCAACTCCATGGGTGTTACATGCGCGTTGCCGACCCTTTAACAATTAATACACTCCTTTTTTGAAGAACCCCATACTGTAGTCCCTTGGGAAAACCTCGGCAGGGAGCTCATTCCACAACCGGCGCGTCCGAGGGAGAAAACTTCTCTGAAACCGTACGGTAGGTACTCGTACGCGACCATTTAGGTTCCAGGGTGTGAGGATGAATGCCCTGCCGATGGCGAGCGGTGCGGTGGTAAAAAGCAGCCGTAGGCATCATGTCGAACAGTTAAATTCTGTTGCCACTGTGTGAAAGTAATTTACCCGAGTAAATTGCATTACTTCACTTACGTGCTTTCAATCAATATTTACGGTGAACTACTACTTGTATAAGTTAGTTGTATACAGTTGTGTTTTCACCCCAAATAACTAGCTAACATTTTTTTTTTTTATATTAGTCATCATGCATTAAGAAAACTTGTTTGTATGGAAGATCACAGTCAATGGCAACTTTTGTGTCAACTTTGCACAATGGCAACATTTGTGTGACGTAGGCAAGATACATCGTCGGGAATGACTGAAGGGTTCTATACATGTAATGATTTGTCAGCCCCAATTCATCAGAAGCTGACTAATTGCTATTGTCCGGAAGCATGATCCAACTGTCAAACAAGTTGTACTGAGAAATTGCATGCACATGTGGTGGGATTGTTACATCTGTACGAAACATCCAATTATTACTTTGACATGTTGTAATGACAAATTTTGGTAAAATCACAATAAACATCAGGCGTTGACCCAGCGTTCACAGCGTTTTACACGAAACAACAGAATTCGTAACCATTTGATTTCAATCAAGATACGAAGGCCCAATTTTAAACCTTTAGACGTCATTCATCGCGCACAAAAGACACTGCCAATAACTTTGTAACTATCCAATGTAAATCCTACTTGAAGGACTGTCGATTACTTTGACAGCGTGCGCCATAACACCTACAGCCGTCCTTGGCGGTGTAGGCACGACAACACCCAACTTAGGTGTTCTTGGCGTTCAAAGGGTCGATTAACAACATGGACCTACGAGTATAATACTCAGGACAAGCTATGGTAATAATAATACCACGTCCGAGCGAGATGGTAGCATACAAATCTCAATAAGCGTGACAGAAAGGGAAATATCATTCGTTGTCCTTGTCATAGTTCCACTTTTTTTTATTTGCCGTAACTGATTTAGTAAGACGTTGCGGGAAATAAACCTATACCCGTCCAAATTAAGAAGGTTGTTTATAGGAAGCCATCAGCCATTTTAAGACCAGTTCTTAATTTAGCTGCACAGGAGCCTTTCCGTCCCTTATTGTGGCAACATACACAATACATAATTATCTATATATATGACATATATGTATATATATCATCATCTAGTACCCATAGTACAAGCTTTGCTTAGTTTGGGACTAGGTCGATTTGTGTAAGATTGTCCCCAAATATATATATATAATTGTGTACATTGTGTAGCTTGTCCTGAGTATTATAGGTCCATGATTAACAATTAATTCGGGGCCCGTATTGAGTTTAGATTGGAAACATAATGGTTATGTGTTCTCTCTTACACTATGCGTAACCAGAGACTAGTAAATTATAAACACTGCCAATGTCTATACAATCTCGTTATCCTTTAAAATATTGAGTCTACTGTAGTTAGATTCACTATAAAGAGGTATCTGTATATGAATTATTGGCGAACAGAATAGCGCCATCTATTACGAGCTTCTCCATGGAGTTCCTAGGTGGCGCTATTGTGTTAAGCAGAGGACTAATTACCATACGAAATTAATGGTACAGGCAGGGGTACTAAAATACGGACATAAATATCTGTACACGCCTTTATGACATTGACAATAGAGTCCTGCCCGGCTAGCACACTAATCGGACATATATTTACTAATCCGGTCGTATATATATTTACGTTTGGACGTATAACTTTACGATTGTGCCCATTTTTACGTTACTTAGCTAACATGGTAACCTCGCAGCATATATTTATATAATATATAGCGTAAAATATACGTAGCAAAATTATTACATTCATTTAATTCGTTCAATAGTAGTCTATGGTTATATAATACTACCTAATTAAAGAGTAATGATAAGCACTGCACAGTTTACTAAACAGTTGTTCTCCTGTAATGCCTTCATGGGCAGCTGAGCCCACACACGACTCATCCCGCGGGCTTAGTCGACCGCTACTATTTATGTTGGGGGCGACTCGGACCACTCGGTCAACTCAGCCCGCGGGCTCATTTAACCACTGTCTACCGCTATAGGGTGAACTCAGCCCGTGGGCTCATTTAACCACTGTCTACCGCTATAGGGTGAACTCAGCCCGTGGGCTCATTTAACCACTGTCTACCGCTATAGGGTGAACTCAGCCCGTGGGCTCATTTAACCACTGTCTACCGCTATAGGGTGAACTCAGCCCATTAGAAAAATATTGAAAGATATTGTAAGCTGGTATAGTCAAGTGTATAAATAATACACTGTGTTACCGGTATGAGGGCTTTCCTTGATATAGAGTAATAATGGGCAACTTCTTAATGCCCCTACATGTTTATTTTAATTAAAAAAAGAAAAAATAGTACACACTTGTTTTCTAACAAAAAATAAAATGCAAGCAATGTACACCGCACCGTTAAAGCATAGGTTAACGCATTCACTGCCACCTCCTTTTCCTGGGCATTCGCCAGGTGCCACACTTTTTAAAATGTACTTTATGTAATGCACTTTACGTAATTACGAACGCGTCTGTGCGTCGATGGCACACGGTGAAAGTCACTGGAACGCACATACGCGTCGGTGGCAGTGAATGCGTTAAAGTTTACCATGATATATGTATATGTATAGATGCATCGTAAATGCATGAGTATAATATATTACAATTGTGTTATTTACTTACTATCTGGAAAGAGATTGCATAACCTTCGTAATTGCTGGCTGGCTTACACTTATTTCATAACAGTTATTAATTGTCATTGTCTTTGACATGACATTGAATTCTTCATGAAATCAAATCGTAAGTGTAATTAACAGATGTCAATAAATTAAAAGACAATAACTTTAGTAAAAGAAAAAGTGAAATAATCGATGTAAATGACAGGATTCATGACATATTAATGGATCTAGAACATAATAAAAAAAAGTTTATCGTTATGTGTTGAACATCTAAGATTGTAGATTGATACAGGATGGACCATTCTTATTTAGATCGGTCAGTATGGGAAAGTTAAATTTATTTTTAAAACGCCCGGGTTCGATTCCTGAGCTGAGTACCTAGTGAGGGGTAAGTTTTTTTTAAATGTATGAGTGCATTTTTTCCTTGTTACTAGAATCGATGTCATGGTCCCTAAAAACAGATCTTCCTGTGTCTTACAGTTTTGCCAAGCTTTCCGATACTGACCGATCTAAATGGACTTAGTATGTATGGACTTAGTATGGGTAACGTGTTGTCCGTTCGCATACGTGACTAATTCACGTACTCATAAGGAAGGAATTATTATTTTATTTCAATTAAGATGGTTTTGTGGTTACGTTTGTCAGACATTTAAATTAAACATATTTTAAATATTTAAATTTGTTTTTGTTAAGCGAATCATGAAATTTGACAAAAAGCAAGGACAAGTGCCACAGTCCGACGGTCAGAACGCCGGATGTATTTCAATTTCATATTTTTTTACAGACCGGTACATTTTTTTAATAAGTGGTCCGAAGTAAAAGATTTTTTCTACATAAATATGTTTTTGGTATCAGTTCTGGCTCACCCGCCATCCTGACCCTCACAAAATAATACTTTTTTGTAGTTTTCATGCAATGAAGTTGAATTCCAAGCCCCTTTTCACTGCCTTCCTGTACTTTCCTAAACATTTTTCGCCTTCTTAATGTGCAAGTCCGCCAAAGCCATTTGGGCCGAGTAGACCATATAGCGGTGAACTGGTGTCTACTAAGCCCGCGGGCTGAGTAGACCATATAGCGGCGAACTGGTGTCGACTAAGCCCGTGGGCTGAGTAGACCCCTTGGCAAATTAATGGGCCGAGTCGCCCCCGACAAAATAAAAGGTGTCAATTGAGCCCGCGGGATGAGTCGTGTGTGGGCTCAGTTGCCCATGAAGGGAGTTTTATGGTTTCAAGTGATGAAGCGAGTACCAAAACACATGTAAGTTTATAATTGAATCAATAGTATTTTTAAGTTTGTGTAATATCTTATTACAACACAAGCAAAAAAATCTTAATCATTGCGTTATTTATAGGTAGTAATCGTGATCTAGCTAAAATTCAAAATGCTAGATCATTATTTCAGGAGATGATAGGAGTTTTGAAACTGAAACCGTATGTTTTGTGACAGAAATCGGAGAAATCCTGCGATAATTATATTGTTTTCATAGTGTTAAAATTGATCCGGGGTCTTCGAGTGACCTACATAAAATTTCGTCCGTCAACGGCTCATATCGTCAAGTTTTATGTGCCAAAATCAAGAGCATGTTAGCATTAGACGTAAAAAAAATAGTTTTGTGTGCAAGACATATAGTATAGGTCACATTTTACGTAGATGACGGTATACCATGTTAGCTCATTACGGTAAAATTTTATACGTCGCCTATGGACACAAAACATGTGCATAAAAGTCGTCATTTTGCTAGTGTGCTAGCTCGGCAGTACCTACAGATATTTATGTCCTTATTTATGTATGTATATTATTACCCCTGATTGTACATAGACATCGATGAAAGTTAGCTAATTTTTTTGTCATGCTCCCTGGCAACCCCACTTTTGATTTCGGGATTTCTGAGTAAGTGAAAAAATTGTACCAAAATTGTAACAAATTAGTACTTACTTGAAAAAAATTGTACCTCAATAGTTTCGACAGTAGGTACAATTATTTTTAATTGGGGTTGCTGGGGAGCACTTAAAAAGAAGGCATTTCGCGTAGAATCTAAGTTTTTTCGATAAAATAAGGCCCAAAAAAAATTATACTTTCGTTTTTACCGTTGAACGCGATAGCTAAGCTAGTTAAATTACGAAATTTGCGCCAGAAAGCGAACGCCTGCGTGACACGGCAATACGGAAAACACATGTACTCCATATTTTGTTGATTAGAGCTGCTCCCCAGCAACCCCAATTTAAAATAATTGTACTCTCGAAACTATTGAGGTACAATTTTTTCAAGTTAGTACTACCTCGGTACAATTTTGGTACAATTTTTTCACATACTCAGAAATCCCGAAATCGAATGTGGGGTTGCCAGGGAGCATAACATTAATTTATTAAGGGGACGCGTCATTAACATAGTCCTCGGCAGTCTTTATAATTTACTAGTCTCTGGCGTCACTCAAAAATGCTTCCAGCCTCAGCTATGTCACATGCTAGCCTGCCTGACATTGACCTCTAAATCCATGGGCTCCGAAAGCCGGTATTACATTGTCCTGAATTTAACATACTGAATGAGTTAGGAAGGTAATTCAGGAAGGTGTAATCGCATTTAGTAATAGCATCCTTACTTGCTAAATGCGATTACACCGTCCTGACGAATTTGCTTCCTAACTCATTCAGGATGCTAAATTCGGGACAATGTGACACGGGCTTAACGCCGCACGCCACTTTACAGCATCACGTTCTATAGAAATGGAACTGCACTTCCATATAACTTAACTTGATTCTGTGCGCGGCGTCCGGCGTCGAATGGAAATAGAAATAGAAAAAACTTTATTGTTTAACCGTGTTGTTAATGAAGACCAAGGTCTAACAAATATCACGTAGTTAGACTTTTTATTAGTTTGTTTGTTATTTTCTCAGAAATTGAAACTGGAGCGCATATTCCCCGAGATGGAAGTGAATCCATTGCTGGCACGTAAATTTGCCTCAACGAGATCTCTTGTTAAGAAATAATTATCATGGCATTCATTAAAATATTGCAAATAATATAATGTAAGCATTTTATTAATCTAGTTAATCTAATTATGGACTGATACAATTAAGAAGGTTGCCAAATGCAGTCGTTCCCATCCGGTCCAGTTGACGAGGGACCGAACTGCATGGAGGGCAATTGCATGCGGTCACGATCCTCATCAGTCACGAGGGATCGACTAAGAAGAAGAATCTAATTATCTTGATAAACTCATGGGTGAACCTAGTGGGTGTTTACTGGGATGCCCTTATAGAGTGAGGGGCTGGCTGGTTGGCCGAGGCCCATTGTGAACTCTACTGTGGGTTTCTCGCCCGGTTCGGCGATCCTGGCAACTCTGTTGGGGGTGTGGTTGTAACTGAGCGGCATTGTGAAATCCTTCATAACCTGGAATGATTATAAATAGAACATATTACTTATTTAATATGGTAAGGGTGAATGTGTTGTGTATACGACGACCACTTTAGCCTAGTTGGTAGTGACCCTGCCTACGAAGCAAGAGGTCCCGGGTTCGAATTCCGGTAAGGGCATTTTATTTGTGTGATGAGCATGAATATTTGTTCCTGAGTCATGGATGTTTTCTATGTATTTAAGTATTTATTTATCTATGTAAGTTTACCTTATCTATATAGTATGTTTATCTTCGTCTAGTACCCATAGCACAAGCTTTGCTTAATTTGGGACTAGGTCGATTTGTGTATTTTTTTTTTTTTTTTTTGATGGATTTTCTTCAAGCCGGGCCACTACTGGGCCCTTTTGCTCGGTGCGGATGGCGCGTGCCGGCCTTGGGGCCAACACGGCAAGCTTGGGGCCAACACGGCAAAGGTCGATTTGTGTAAGATTGTCCGCAAATATTTATTTATTTTATTACATCTTTAGAAAAAGGCTAAAATTCTGTGAATACAGTACAGTTTTTGCAATATTACATGTCTATTAAAGGTTTAAGGCTCATTTAGTTTGCCTAGGGCTAACTGAAAGAACAACTAGTTTCAACGAATTTAGGAGTCAATATGCATCACATCGCATCTAAGATAAAGAAGTTACTTACTACAGTTACAACAGTTAAAAAATAAAGATAAACTTCAAATATCTTTGATACAGTCAATATAACACTTTACCTGCATTAAGTATAATAGTTTATCGCATTTGTGGTTGTTAAATATACTTAAGTTGCTTATCCTGTGTGCGTGTTACATAGATACTAATCACATTATCTGTACCAAACTATTGAAAGCTCAAAAGGCTTGTATTAAAACATCCGACCAAATTAAATGCATAACGCAATTTTTAATATACATGTGTATAATATTCCAATTGCTTATGTATAAATACTAACACTAGATTAGGATATTTTTTATGTTTACTAACTAACACTCTATGGATACTCTGTATGTCCGAAATAAAGAAATTGAATTTGAATTATGGGTTAGTACATGTAGTGTATGTATGTGTGGAGGCTTCGATAAAAGTCGACGATAGTCAATTAGAATATGTACAGTCGACTACAAATACATGTATCCATACATACACCCACAAATACTTATACATACACTTTACTGCCATAGTAATAAGGTACATCATTTTGTAACATTAAAAAACATACATCTCTTTGTAGTCGTGTGTACAAGAATACATATATTTAGGCAAACAAATATCGTTTAAAAAGTCCAGACATATTGAAGAATTAAACAGACGTGTAAACTTAACCTGGAACAAATTTTGGAGCTGCAAAGAAATCTTAAAATCCAACTTGCCCACCAGCCTTAAGTCAATTGTTTTAGATTCCTGCCTACTGCCCTGCCTATCATACGCAAGCCAAACATGGATATACAACAGAAAAACAGAAACAAATATCTAAACATGCCAGAGAGCAATGGAGCGAAGCATTCTTAACTTAACCCTTTGACCATTCTTTTTTTAAAGCAATGAATCGAGAACTTTAACGATACGCACAGCATGAATGATTTTTTTTATGATTTTTGAGAAAGAGAAATGTATATATTATTGCAGGGTTTCCGAATTATGAGACGGCAATATGTTTGCCGCTATCAGCCAAGGGCATTAAGTGACAAGACCGTCATGTCAGTTTGCCGGGGGAACTACGGGTGGCACGACGTATCTAAAATAAATAAATTAAAAACCAATAGATGATAAGAAATAATTACCTAACCTGCGAGTTAAGCAACAACAATATATTATATTATAAGATTGCACGCACGAACAATCAACACTTTTTTTGCGAGATTTTTTTACTTCCGTTGTCATTTCTAACTAACACGGCTAATTCAGCAATAAAGATAAAAGGCAAATTTGAAGTATTGAATTAATCTATTGCTCCATATATAAATCAATAACAATTGTAGCCTAACCCACCCTTTCCTTTAATAAACACCAGACACTTAACGGATAGTGGCAAATATATTGCCGTCTTCATTATTTAAAATTATCAAATAACAGATTTTTTTTCTTTAAACTTTATATCGCCAATCTTGTCTCTGAAAGTAGAGAATTGTGACTACTTATCGGATAAATCCAGCAAACAAAATTTTATTTACAAACATTTTTGTTCAATTGTAAGGAATAGTTAAAAATCTAAGTTCAGGCCTAAGAATCATCATTTAACATGGGTTGGAATAACGTTTATCTGCTATTCTTTTTTTCGTAAATTGGTACGAGTATGTTCTCTTATGCGAACCAAAAGTTATATTAACTAACAACACGTTTCATTGAGAAAAAAATAAAATATCTGAGTCGTATGACGGCAAATATCTTGCCGTTACCCACTAAAGGGTTAAAACGCATTGACAAACAAACAAACTTAAGCATTAGGAAACGAACAAAAGTAATAGATGGGTCATTGTCAGTCACAAAAACAAAAATCATCTTTCCGGTGGTCAATAGTTAAGGGCTTACATTCACATATAATAATATATGTTTTTATGACATAGAATTATAGAAGGGGCAACGCCGTTTATGCGGATTCAGAGTACAACCATAAATTAGGCTTTATAGCTCTTAACTTTGGCAATGTCCAACGAAGAGACGCGAACCTAAATCTGACAATGACGCAGATGCTCTAACTCAATGCAAAAAAATCAAATGGAAATGGTCAGGCCATGTTGCACAGATGCATAAGGATAGATGGACAAAAAGAGTAACATATTGGAATGGCCCTCTCAGAAAAAGGAAAAGAGGCAGACCTCCTGAGAGATGGCTAGATGAAATAAAAAAGGTAGCAGGTGAAAACTAGGTATCAAAAGCTCAAAACAGGAAAATGTGGAGTAGAATGGAGGAGGCCTTTACTCGTAGAGAGGTCCTCAAATCATTTTCTAGTACAATACTTATAAATAAATATACAACTTGTAATTATACTTATTTAAGGAAATAAACGGCTAATATATATATATACATCTACAAGATAACGATATAGTGCTCTCATTTAAAAATGAGTACTTTTTGTATGGTTGATGTACACATAAAGTTATGCATTTTGCTACATGGGACAGATATACTGAAAAAAAGAAGCGGGTTGTGTCTGAGATACCACCGTTAATTAAGTTTAAGTGGATACTTCTTTGTTGGCTATGGAACCCTAATATATCTGAATTAAGTAACTAAAATCTGTATAAGTACAGATAAATCGCTATATATTATATGGCAACATTAACTGACGTAGCTCATTTGACTCGGGATACATTGAAAATGGTGGTCATTTCAGCATTATTTTCATGTCCGCCACAAAAACTAAACAACATTTTGTGATTAACAACTAATGGCAAATAAAGAAGGATTAAAACATGTAACAAACAATTATTTGAAATCAAATTAGGCTTCTGTACAAAAAGTCATTCCTGAAGTCACGTGATTCATTTTGAACTGTACCCCTATATGTATAAGAAAGCGAGCAAAGAAGTATCCACTTCAAAACCTTTTCCACTGACTCTTTTTTCAATAACATATATAACATAACATGGACATACCTTGTCATTCAATGGTAAATTCCCCATGTGTAATTATTAATTAATGTAATGATTTCATTTAGGCTGCCTTTCTGCTATGAGCTTTGTCGCCATCAAAACAAATGAATTTTATTAGAATACTTTACTCAGTTGGTTTAAATTACACAAATGGTCAATGTTTAATAGGCCAAGTACCATTTAGTACAATAAATAAATAAAAAAAGGTTAATACTCCTTTTGTAATGCATTTTCATTTTATGTTTAATCATTTAATCATTACATGACATTAATGACGTAAAATAGCTCAGCCCCGCCGACCTCTGCTCATTGAGGCTTCGCCTGTATATTGCAAAGAATGCAGACTGTATGTAGTCTATGTCTATACACTGGTAAAGTAGTACCAACTCCCATTTCAATGGGACACTTTATGCTCGAAGTTGTAGACGATTAATTATGTATACCTAGGACAGACTGTCCAGTTAGGTAGGTCCAACTTTGAGAAAGAGGTCAAACGTCGAATCTGACTCGGCTGGGCAGCATTCGGGAAGCTACGACACATAATATTCTGCAGTGTCTCAAGACGAGAGTCTTTGACCAGTGTGTGTTGCCATTGATGACATATGGCACAGAAACGTGGTCGCTTACTATGGGCTTCATAAGAAGGCTCAAAGTCACTCAAAGGGCAATGGAGAGGGCTATGCTGGGAGTTTCTCTGCACGATCGCATCAGAAATGAGGCTATCCGCAGCAGAACCAAGGCAACCGATATAGCCCTCCGAATTGCTAAACTTAAGTGGCAGTGGGCGGGGCACATTGCACGTAGAACCGATGGCCGTTGGGGCGGAAAGGTTCTCGAGTAGCGACCACGTACCGGAAGGCGCGGCGTGGGTAGGCCCCCCACAAGGTGGACTGATGACCTAGTAAAGGTCGCGGGAGTCCGCTGGATGCGGGTGGCGCAGGACCGGCCATTGTGGCACTCTTTGGGGGAGGCCTATGTCCAGCAGTGGACGTATTTCGGCTGATATGATGATGATGATGACACTGGTAAAGAATTGTATTTATCCGATAAGTAGTTCTGACTAACAAACTTACAATGGTACAATCTCACACACAATTCCTCTCTATAATATAAACTTACTGCTCACATTGGTTCCATCCAGTATTACAAAGAATGTAGGAGAAGTAGCAGATAAAATATACATGCTTACAAATAGTTACAGATATTACCCCCTACATACAAACTCACAAACTTTACCTTATAATAATGTTTATATATTATCTCTAAACAAATTAGTATCTATAGACAGGTATTTAACTAGTTACCTCAAGGCCCTTCTTTTCATGTTCCTTGACAATAAACTTCTTCATCAGGGGTGGCATTTCAATACTATAGGGGAGGACCACTTCAGGCTGCTTGGTCACTTTGTCTAAAGACACCAGCAGTTCAGCTTCTTCATTCTTTGGAATGAGTTTGTAGTCAGGTTTGTAGGATGTTCTGTGAATTTCTGTGACCTTTTCCAGTTTTTTCCCTCTGAAAGTTTTCTCCACCCAGACCCTTACTCGACGGCGCTCCTACAATGTGGAGATAACATTAATATAGCAACTGTATAATGTATCAACATTTAGACAAGACAGTATAATGTCAACAGGACTCAGGACCATGGCCTCACTTGGCCTCCAACCCAGAAGATTGGAAAGATAGAGAATTACCTCATCAGGGCAGGTTTCAACTTTAACTATTTTCATGAAGCTGGGTTCGGGATACCGCTCAAACACTGATCTCACGATGTACCTGCCGACTCCAAAACCTTTAAGACTGCCCACTATCTCCCATAAACTTTTGCCCTTAAAATTAGTTGTTCTTCCGACGTACTTTATTACAGTTGAAGTCATTTCCGAAGTGTTTTCCCTGATACAATTTTTTTTTTCGAGAAAGGTGTAACAATAACCATAACCTAAAATTTCGCAAATGACATTGACAGTCACATGTCAATGTCAAAATGAGTGTTCACGGAGTATGTTATAGTAATAACAGACGATGTTCGCTCCGAACTACGAGCTTGGTGCGGTACGGCCCATGTTCGATCGTGTGTAAGGCGGTTCGCGAACCATTAACCATTTGAATACCAGCAAATGTTTGCTTTGAATGCGGACGTCATAACCTGGCGTTTTTCAAAAAAAAGTGTACAAAACCTTTTTTTTAGAATTGGTTTTTGTTGACTTTCTTCTCAGATCAAAGATTCTACTCAGAATCTTTGATACTATCGATCCTCATACAAGAAAAAAAGTGTCCTAAATATTCCATTCCAGATCGTCACATTTTTGTATGCAGTCTTTTTTTATTTATTTGGTCGTGACGCACTGATAGAAAAAACTTACATAGTAAAATCTGGGACACTTTTTTTCTTGTATGTGGATCGATAGTACCAACGATTCAGAGTAAGAAAAACAATTGAATTCTGAAAAAAATAAGTGTTGTACACTTTTTTTGAAAAACGCTCAACCGCTATAGAGGTTCTTGGCGTGGTGGGCACGACGACACACGACCACTTTATAGGTTCTTGGCGTTCAAAGGGTTTACGATGCAATTTGTTACACCAACTTATAGCAAGTTGGTGGAATGAAAAGTGTATATTATATGCTATATTATATTATATTTCAAATAGGTACCTATTATAGCATGTTATTGTGACAAATTGTTAGGTGTGTATTGGCCCATACTGATATTACTCGGGACGCATATCGCCTTAAAGGCCGTCACATACTGGCTGTATTCCGCGACTGAATTCCGTCGCCGAATGCCGCTATCGCTATCCAACCGTATCTTCTTCATACAAAATCTATGGTTCTATTGGTATCCACATCACATCAAAGATTCATTGGCGGCTATTGCGACGCTAAATTCGGCGTAATGGCCGCCTGAGCGGATGAAGTTCCGCCACGGAAAAAGGTATTCCAATAGAATTCGTATAGGTCGCAATTGCAACAGACAGGTGTAAAAATTATGCGTGGAACGAACTCAGCTAGTCGTAAATCTGTGTCCACGCGCCACGCGACAGTGTTTATTTTGAAAGTACATTGAACATGTTACGTAATACGTTTGAACTCGAAACCTGACGACCGGGTCCGTCTGAAAGATTTGTTTCCTTTTTCCGCGTGGAACAAAATGTGTGAGAATGTTAGATGGGCAGAATCCCGCAGCGGAATTCAGCAACAGAATTCGGTCGTTTTCGAATTCCGCATGTATGTAGCGGCCCTTACTCACGATGGAACATAGCCCGAATCGCACCATGGTTTTACTTCGGAGCGACCATGTTCGCACTTTTGTTAGGGTGGTATGGTATTCCACTTGTCCCATTTCAATCAAGAATATAAAACAACAAAAATTTCATATTTTGAACCTGACCTGACTACGCCCGTGTCTTATCCACTCAATACACTTGCAATACACGTCCGCTATCCTTATCTTTGTCATTCGCGTGTGTGATATTGACAAAGTCGGAAAGCAAAATCGGACGGGTAATCTATTTCCTCTCCCTGCAAATGTATGCTAAGTGCGCCTTCAGACCATCGAACTAATTCGTCCAAAATAATAAATAGGTAATGCGAACACCCTATCAAGAGCGAGTTCTACTTTGTCCAACAGTGAGATGTAGGTACCGTCAGCCGCAAAGAAACGGGACAAGCTTGCATACAAACTTCTTCAGCTGACTGTACTTTCCTCAATAAAATTGGTGACTTAAGTAGTTTAACAGGGGAGGAATATAAAATATAGCTTGTTGTTGTTCTACTTTAATCAAACACATGTATCAAAATCAACTTCAATTTATTTTCAATTTATTATTCTGTTACTTTAAAGAATTTACTCAATACAAATGTTGTAAAATATAATTACAATAGTTAACAGTTTTAAATGCAGAATTAATAATTAACAATGTCATGGAGAAATCCAATAACGCTGACAATTATTGAGTTTCATTGTCTGAAGTACAATTTATCTACCAAAAGAAATAAGACTAGTGCTCGAAATACTTTAATTACCCTATTCTTTTACTAAACCAATAGTTACATTCATTGAACTATGGATCTTTACAATAAGCCCTAATTGTACAATAATCGAGGCAAGTCGGCATATACAGTAAACAAGCCATTACAACAAAGTGCCAATATTACGGTTCATAGCTTTATCATTATATTCATTATATTGGCGTTCGATATATCTCGCATGAAAAAAACGCAAAAAAAAATTAAAACCAATGCTTCATTAAGTAATTCCAAATAATGAAATAATTTTAATTATAAATACGACATATTTTAATCGACTAACTCATTACAAACGATAGTTGACACCTTAGGCGATTTAATCCGTATACTTTCGCTAAGTTTTATCATTAGGATTACAGTGCAAATGATGCACGTGAACAAATAAGCGGGGTTTGTGGGGGGCGAGGAGGCGGCACCTCGTGCCTCCGCCACCTCGTGCCTCCGCCCGCGCCTCCTGCCTTCCGCGGTGCGGCCCCGCTACAAGAAGCTATCCTTCTTAGAGATTGCTTCGCTCCTACAGCCGACGTAACGTTGGCCGTATACCTTCTGGTATATTCTTTATTAGAATAACGCTACGGCGAACCGTTACCGTCGCACGTGTAGAACCGTAGTAACCATATTTTCCTAATTTTAATATAACTGTACAGCAGTCACATTCCGTTGGCAAATAAATAAAATTAAAATAAATAATATTGATTTAGCTAAAATTGCCTAATTACCAAACGGAATGGGCTTCGTGAACACGCGGGTGGTGAATTGCAAATCCATTCTTACAGAGGTCCGTATACTTCAAACTCTAACGGCCCACGATTATTCACTAAATTACACTAAGAACTATGCGATCGCAATAATAATTTAAGACAAATATTTACATATAATCATATTGAAATAATCGTGTATTCACATTTAAATAAGAAACTTAAATAGGAGTAATAATTTAGTTTAGTCGGAACTTAACTATTAGGAATCAGTCGTTCAGGAACGACAGCGATCACGATCAATCGTCAGCTGACGCCGGCGGTCGGTCGACGCCTGCAACTCGCGGGTCTGGCTCGGCGCACGCGTCTGCGCTCTCTCAACATATGTGGCGCGGCGCGGGCCGGGGCCGGCGCGAGAGCGGCGGCGAGGCTTCGCCGACACCCTTCTTTCGAGACCTTTCAATGTCACTGAAGCTTCCTGGCTAGTTATCGTGCTCGGAACGATGGCTAGAATGTATCCTATAGTGCACTCGCCGTGGACACGGCGGGACTGCGGGCTCGGAGCACGGGGCTGGCGCGGGGCCGGGCGCGACTCGTGGCGGCGCCGGGAGCCCGCTTAAGTCGTGTCCCGCCCGTACGTGCCGATGCGGACCTCGTTGATCACTCGCGCCCACTCCAGTGCGTACGACTCCGGGTCCTCTAGGTAGTACGTGCGGTTTGGCTGCAATAAAGAAAAAAAAAAACATTAGAATCATAACTCCTGATGGAAACATGTTTGAATCGACTCTGAACAGTTTATAAGAGAAAGAAAGGCAACAAAAAGTGTAACTCACCGTGTGAACTAAAAATATTCTAAAGTTCTTGGCTTCGACGCGCAGGTCGGCGGACCAAGGGATCTCTCCTTTGAGCACCATGTTGACTGGGTCCACGTAGAAGAGGCGCGGGCCGGTGGTCAGCAGCAGCATCCGCCGTCGCGCGAACAGGCCCTTTCTCTTGTCGATGAGCCCCTGCTTTAGAATCAGCTCTCCATTGACGAACTGGTGCCACTTGTTGTCGCGTTCTTGCGCTTCTAGTTTCCGTCGTCTTTCTTCAGGACTGATGTTTAGGATTCCTGAAAAGAAATTTGTTATTAGTCCATGTCAACACTAAAAACAATTTAAAACATCTACTCTGTTATTGTCTCCGAAATTTACTCTGACTGCCGTATTATATTCAAAAGATGCAATCATATCAACCAATGAGTAAGTCAAGTTAACGGACGAGCTAAATTATAACCATCAGCATTACAGTACTTGAACAGCTGATCGCGGCGCGAGTACGTTATTAATGAAGTTACCGCGCGTTGCGACTCATTCAGTTTCATCGCAACTCGCCGGAGAGTGAGAAACGGCGAGCAGCTGACGTCATCCCTATTAAAGGACCGTAAGCAAGAACAGTGAGGACATCCGTTCTGAATGCAAATAGCTTTAACGCGATGACGCAGTGTAAGATACAATGCAACCAACATATGGAACGATCATATTTCTCGCCCACGAAATAAAAACATCTGGCGGCATAGTTCATACATATGTCACAGTTAGAAACCATAATATGTGTGTCAAATATCGGCGGAGTAACTGCAAAACGGAACTTCGTTGGATACTGTTTAGCAACGAAACGAGAAGCATGTTGGCAAAGAAGAATTTGGGTCACGGACGCTCCAGTTGCCAGTTACTTGTCGCTTCACTGCACTCGTACAAGTCTTTGTTGCATTACCGACAACATAAGTCAACTTCGCGCCAAGAAAAATCAAAATGTGTAGGTATTTAGGGTAATGGTAAAAAATAAGATAGTAATGCCAAGTGATTAATTACCTTTTGAGGTAGATAAGTCGAACTCCCACAGGCGCACGAGTTGGTTTTCGTCTAAGCCGGGCTCCAAGTGATCCATGGGATACTCTTCTTCGAAAGAACCGCCTGGCAAATACGGAGATATGGTTGGAGGAGATTGATTCCAAACATTATCCCAGTTGATGCCTTCAAAGAACGGATGATTTCGTATGCTCTCATAAGTATTTCCCGTATCATTAGCTCCAATTCTCTTGGAGTAATCCAAAACTAGAAGCTTCTCGACTAAATCTTTAGCGTCGGCAGGGAAGCCTTCAGGGAACTCGTAATCTAGCTTGAGTATTTTCTGGAAGGTGAGGAACTCGTTGGAACCACGGAATGGAGGCAGTCCTGAGATCATTTGGTAGATAATGCAGCCCAATGCCCACAGATCGGAGGCGCGTGTGTCCACGCGGTTATGCAGTAGTTCCGGGCTTACGTATTGCGCGGTTCCGACAAAACTGATTTTTCTTTGTCTGTCATTTTCCGCCGACGTCTGGTCATCATCAGTCTTGTTAGGGGTAGAACGAATCTCTTCTGGCTCCAAGATTTTAGTTGTGCCGAAGTCCGCAATTTGTAAGTGCATGTTTTCGTCCAATAAAATGTTTTCTGGTTTTAAGTCTCTGTGGATGATTCCTTTTGCATGCATGCTTTCTAAAGCCAATAACAGCTCAGCGGCATAAAATTTAGCTACGTTTAGCTCGAAAGAGCCAACCTTATTAATATATGACAATAATTCACCGTTCTTGGCGTAAGACAGTACGAAGTACAATCGTTCCTCGTCTTGGAAGGTGCAATATAATTTGACGAAACCATGAGGCACATTGAACAGCATGTTCAAAGCATCCTTCTCTCTCTTTATGTACTCCCTCTTCTTTTCTTTAATAATCTGACGTTTTTCGCAAACTTTAACTGGAAAGATAAGAATATTATTTAGTAATTTCGAAGATAAGAGGTATGATCTCATCAGTCAAATAAACGATGATTCACTCTTCTGAATGACAGGAGCGAATGTGTCGATTACTTACTTGCATATTCTTTTCCAGTGTGAATATCTTTAGCAAAGAACACGGTGCTGTAGCAGCCCTCGCCGATTAATTTGCGGAAGATGTAGTCATTGGCAGTGCGCTTGTTGGCAGCCGAGGCTGGTTGCGCTTGCATCTTCACCGGAGACTCGGCAGCGGTCTCAGCCGCCGCTATGGGAACCCGGATCTCACTCGTCGCTCGGCCGTTTGTCTGTAAACAACAAATGAAACATTTTATAAATGCTAGCACGGGTAGCTAAAACTAAGATTGAACTGGATAGTGTTTGAGAATACCTAAATATAAATGTTTGTTATTACTGAAACGGGTTAATGTAGCGTCGGTGTTTTGGGAGGAGCGGTGAGCGGCGCGTCGTCGCGCTTCGAGAGCAAGTACTTGTTTATCGGCGCGGGCGGCGGCGCTGGTGCCGCTGCCACATACGTCACCGTCCCCGCGGTGGGGACCAGACAGGGCCACGCTGTCTGCCACGATATTAACGGCCAGCCGTTCCAAAAACCAACCCAAACAAAACCATCACTCTTCGCCCCAATTTATGGAAGCTTCTTGGATAGTGCTTGGCTACGAAATTTTAAGAAAATTAAGATTAAGTATGTCATTGTTCATAACACAATTCACTCTTCGGTCAAATTTTAATTGAAGTAAAAGTGTCTAGAGTGCATTTCACATTCAAAATAAAAGCTTGGTTGATAGAAAGTTGGAAAGAGTTCATTTTCTATAAGTACTTAATAGGCCACCAATTTTTTATTTCACCTAGAGTTCGATGATCCAGTTTAGTGTGTTGGTTTTTATTCAGTTTCTTACGTAGACGAGACAAAAAACGCCGCTTCCAACCGAACGGACGTGATCGATGTTGAATATGAATAGAGAGCGTGCTCCGACCCACTCTCTCTCTCTCTCTCTCTCTTTCTAACAACGGTACCAGAGGCCACAAGTCCGCCACTTGGATAACGGTTAATTTGCCAAAAACAAACTTAATAAAAAGTAAATGTACCTACGAAATACCGTTTCATGGTTCCGTTGTCATAATACTCATAATATAATACCTATCCGTGTGAAACTTTCTATTTATGTTTTGAAATTTCTACCTGCTTGTTTTTATTTTGATATGTTGTGCTCCACTTTTGTTTTGACGTACATGAAACTTTAACCGACGCATAATACAAGACTAATATGTTCCGAAAATCCGGAAAAGGTATCAGAAATCTGGATGTATCGTTAGAACGTTTTCACGCCACTGTTCGGAAATGTGGCAATAAATGGTCTAAAACCAAGCTGGAAAGTAGGCAAAAGCTGTAGCACCTGAACAAACCACTACTACAATGTTTCATTGTAGTAGTGGTTGGATAAAAATCAATAAAAGGTCTTTTTTTGGCGCAACTTTATTCTTAAAAAATTATATTCTTAGGTTATTTATCGGACCAAATACTTGTTTTAAAAAAAAAAGTCATAACCATTCAGTTCACGGTCAAGGCGTTTTTACTTTTGTAGCTGATTGTGGTTTTTTAGGAAAAACGCTCCTAAATTTAGAGTCGGTTCGAAGCAAACAACAGAAAAACGCCTCTTAAAAGTGATAAAAGTGTAAAAAAGAAGGGATCAGAAAATACTTACTGAATTGGATAGTGTACATTGGGTTTAACTAAAAAATACACGAAACACGTATCTATCTACGCTTTAATGTACTATACAGGGTGGAAAGTTAAAACGGGGCAGTAAGGGCAGCTACTAGATCCCTTGCCGCCACGCAAAAATGGCATTAGGATTTCATTCCTAACTTTTTAAGTGATGACAATCTACATTCACAGATTTTTGAAAAAAAGCACAGTCAGCGAGAAAATCATCACTTTTGACGATTTTTTTTAATGCCATTCGATCCTATTCTTATTAAGGATCAAAATACTCTTTGGGACCGTCTAAGGTTTGACAACTAGAACGCCCAGAAATAAAAGAAAACTTTTTCCATACAGTTAGTATGGGAATCCCCAAAGTGCAATTTTTTTTGAATACCATTCGATCCCATTCCTATTAAGGATCAAATACTCTTTGGGACCGACTAAGGTTTGACTACTAGAACGCCCAGAAATCAAAGAAAACTATTTCCATACAGTTAGTATGGGAATCCCAAAAGTGCAAGTAGTCCTTTAGTTAGACGATCATCAAATTGTATGGAGACGGAGATTACTTCATTTAGATAAAAAATGAGAGAATTCATTCCTCAGTTTTTAATTGCACTTTAGGATTCCCATACTGACTGTATGGAAAAAGTTTTCTTTGATTTCTGGGCGTTCTAGTAGTCAAACCTTAGTCGGTCCCGTAGAGTATTTTGATCCTTAATAGGAATGGGATCGAATGGCATAAAAAAAAATTGTACTTTGGTGATTCCCATACTAACTGTATGGAAAAAGTTTTCTTTGATTTCTGGGCGTTCTAGTTGTCAAACCTTAGTCGGTCCCAAAGAGTGTTTTGATCCTTAATAAGAATGGAATCGAATGGCATTAAAAAAAAAATTCGTCAAGTGATGATTTTCTCGCTGACTGTACTTTTTTTCAAAAATCTGTGAATGTAGATTGTCATCACTTAAAAAGTTAGGAATGAAATCCTAATGCCATTTTTGCGTGGCAGCAAGGGATCTAGTAGCTGCCCCGTTTTAACTTTCCACCCTGTATAGGTAAGTATGCAAATGTTTTCTTATTTCCTCGCAGTAGTCGGGAAAAGCACTATGTAATGCCTCGGCTGGAAACGCTAAAGATGGACTCGTATTTGAATTCAATTCTTTATTTGTTTCGGACTAGGTAATGTCCATAAGTTGTTAGTATACAATCACGAATTATGACTAAGGTTAGTATTACAAATTAATTTAATCCTATAATCCTAATGGAGTTAGATGCTCCATCCCCTAGCATAGGGTCCTGCACAATGTAGGGTGTTCCAGTGCCTAGGTAATGGAGCATCCAGCCTCGCAGCCAGCGTCCTCAGGATACTGTTACCGCTGCCACATATCCGCCGCATTAGTGATGCCGTCCTGCTGCGTATTATTGCGTAAAAGTCATATGTACGTTCTGCCGCAAACATTCCGGACGCACTACAATATCGCTGCAGCCCCAACAGCATCCTGAAGACGTTGTTATATTGTATGCGCAGGGCGTTATACGACCGCTGGGTGTAGCTGGTCCACAGGCTGCAGGTGTAAAAGGATTGGCAGAATGCCTTAAACAACGTCTTTTTGACGTCCTTATTACACCTAGCGAACCTGCGAACCAGCATATTTCCCCTCACTGCCAACGCCCTGCGTTCCCTTTCGATATCAAGGTCATCCTTGAGGTCCTCGGTGACCCAGTGACCAAGGTATTTAAAGGTTTTTGTGATCCTAAGTTGCTCTCCACCCAAGATCACCGGCGGCACTGTCTTATAGGATTTTCTAGTATTATTTGAGGGTCTCCACTAACGTGTCGGCCCTCAAACTCACTCCTCCGTCTTTTGAGCGGTTTTCCGGCCTCTCCTACAATGTACTATTAAAATTGGTAATCTCTGCTTTGCCGCCAGAAATGAAGTATACAGTGTACCCCGCCCCCGAAGTGCATCGCATCGTGCAGCGATGACTAGTTTGGTTTGGTATGGTCCTATTGAACTTGCGCATGAGTCACTAATAAAGCGAGCTGGTCCGCGCAGCCGCAAATGGGTTCTCGCATTCCACGCCGGCGGGAGGGGCGGGCGCGGGCGCGGTCACAACGGTACTCGCGAGTCGCGGCGCATTCCCACGCCCGCCGAAACGCATTCCGCCTCGCGGTCCTTACGTACCGACTCAGTTGTGACCTCAATCCCCCCACCAAGAGAGACCCACTACATCGTCACCGCGACCTACACAGTCGCATTCATCAATCAATTTTTATTGAACAAGCGGCCCGGTGTCGACATGTTGTACTGTGGACTGGCTTTTCGGCGTTTTCAATTCTTTGAACGTTCCGCCGTGTTACATGTGTAACATTCCTTTACGAATTTGGGTATTTTGACGTTCTCAGAATGAACTAATGAGCTTCTTGCCATCAATGTGTTAGAATCATAACCAGTCTGAGTCAGCGTTAGTGGGAAACTTACATGTCACAATCCCTTACTAAATAAGTGAGACTTCTAAGTTATCGCGTGGAGCAGTATTAGCACCGAGGTACCTAGACGGTTGCTGCGACCTTGTAACCTGGCGGATGTTGAATGCTGTATAGCAAGCCCCCCCCGTTCGCTACATCCGGCTACATATCTGCCGCGACTTAAGGTTTATAAACGTTTATAGATCATGTTTTAAAATAATTGTATTTATTTATGGATTGCTTCACTTTATGAATGAAAGGGACAGTTCCATGCGTTGTTGTGAGTATCAAATGATAAAGTTATGCCGTTGGAGATAAAAATGTGGGCGTTCACACTTCCACTACAGAACAGATAGGGACCTATTACGCCACTGCTAGCGTAGGTACCCTCTCGATTTCGTATCAGTGTACAAGTCAACCTCCGCTATCAGAAGTTTTACTGTGAACTCAAAACATTTCTACGAATTCTATTCTAGGTATTTTATCTACATTCTACATTCATAAATTTCATTATTAAGCTCCTAGTCTATAGGTAGTAAATACTGATGTACATTATGTTTTATCAATAAATTATCTTATCTAAAATAAATAAAATATTTAAATGGCACCAGTTTCATAAAATTTACAAGATGTACAATACTATTATTATAAATCAAAAGAAAATCGGACCAGCAAAGTCTAGGTAGACCAATTGAAGGTGCATTGAATATTAATTGATCGAAGTTATAACTTCAAACAAAGAAGGTAGGCCCGCATACATTTTCTTTCGCGTTTCATTCATTGATGTGCATTGTGAACGGGTGCAGCTTAACTTGGATCACAGGAGCCCTGCATTACGCGTCAATTTGCCGTGGTACAAGTGGTAAACAAGTCACTCACGCCCGCGTCGCGTGCACAAACAAATGCGGTGACTGGCTAGTGGCTACCTTCTGCGAATGTCACACTGCGGAGAGCGACTTAGATTCTCCGAGGCGATATTAGCGCATTGAGAAACGTGCTTGTTCTACTTTGTGGGTAGAAAGGATGAATTTGCCTTCACAATCCAGACGGCACAGGCACGCTACCGCTACTCAGCGAAAGTCACAATCACTGTGCCGCAGCGAAAGTTTATCAACGGTCAACATGCTATTTTATTTATAAACGTTTACTATCACATATCACTAGTGTTTAATTACACTAATAGCAACGTAAGCTCTCGAGGTATTTATCGTGATTTCACTAAAAAAGCCCCTACTTAACTAGTTCTTTATAAATGTAAATAAAACACTTGGGATGTCATGGATACCTACGTAATTTTTAAACAACAAACATTTCAACTAGATAAATCATCAAATATGTTGACATTAACAACCAAAACACAGATTATAAGCTATGCCGAGTCACCTGACTGCTGACTGACACACTTCGCAAGTAATTTACCAACCACCCTTTCACTTTTTGTATATTACAAAAGTCTAGGTAGGTTATTATCGCATGCTTTCGCACACGACTATATTTTCATTACAGCTAAATAAAAGGAAGACTGTTTTTATCTCTGCACAATAATTATATTTCTACGATCTGTATCTAAATTAACGCATAAACAAATAGGTATAATAAATAGTTGGTGACAAGTGATTTATGTGGATATTTGTTAGGTCGGAATGGTAACAAACAAACAACACGGGCGGCGGGGTCGGGTGCTCGGGCAGACGGCAGACGCGCGGAGTCGTTGACCTTACCTTCGTTTTGGGCGAGGGCTGTTTCCCGCGCTTCGTGGAGCTCACGCCGAGAAGTCGGAGAATCCTGTTAGCTGCCTCGAGAAGAGTGTCACTACCCCTCGATCCTCTTTTATTATTTCTGATGGTCAATCCGCTCATTTCGATCCCTCACAACACACGTTTTTCTCACCGTTGTATTAAAGTTCGAAACGGTTAAAATAACGATCACAGTTCATGTAGCTTAGTAATAATTTAGGATTCTTAGTTATAGTATTATGATACACTTATAAATATTACACAGTATAATTTATCTAAGGAATGCTGACGTTTAATGATAGTATAGAAAGCAAACGTATGTTGGATTAAACAGAGCGCGACCACATCCGTTACGTTTGACGCCGCGGAGTGAACTGAAGTTGGAACGCGGCAATGTTTTACTCGCGTCGCTAGACGGAGGAATAATCACTTCACTTGGCATGCGTGCGCGGGGTGGGGTGGGCGGCTGGGCTGACGCTACGGCGCGGCGCCGTTGTGTTGATGTGCCCCCTCCGCCCGCCGTAGTCTCCTCCATCCCCATTCCATACGGGGCGATGCAATGCATTTACCCTTCACCATTTCCTCGCAGTTTCCTACTTTCCCATAAGTACAGTACCTACACACGACATAGTACTTAGTGATTTTCTTGTATTTAGGTACATGAAAGAAAAGAAGGAAAAGCTACGGTAGCCTAGTGGTTTAGGCATGCGGCGGTCGTGGGTTCGAATCCCGGCTCGTACCAATGAGTTTTTCAGAACTTATGTACGGAATATTTACCGTTAGCTTTTCGGTGAAGGAAAACATCGTGAGGAAACCGGTATAATCCCAATAAGGCCTAGTTTTCCCTCTGGGTTGGAAGGTCAGATGGCAGTCGCTTTCGTAAAACTAGTGCCTATGCCAAATCTTAGGATTAGGTGTCAAAGCGGACCCCGGGCTCCTCTAGGGGCACAAACGGGAATAACGCTAGGAGGATGTGGTATAGGGTTGCCAACCGTACCATATTATATACTATTGTACTATATTTTGACTCTTTGTACTATATACTGTTGAAGAAATATATAGTACGCGAAAATAATATACCTATTTTGGGGACCTTACGAAGTGCTTCAAATTGCCGAGGTTTTTACTAAATAGCAACATTAATCCAGTAACTTTATACATCCACAGCATGCGTAAAATTCGGTAATTGTGATTTTTTGTAGACTTGTTTATATGATGTTGGCCCAATGAATAATCCAAGTGTGTGACCTCGAGCGCCGAACGCAACTTTGTCAAAAATCGAAATTACCGCGAAAGTTTTTATTATAACCCTAAAGGACTCGTTTTTGATAGTGCCTTCTCAGGACGTTTTTAAAGAAAACTAGATTTGCTACAATATGAGACTAGAATTGTCTCTGTAGACCCAATAGTTTCCAAGATAAAACCTTTTAAATTTTATAATTTTTCGAATTTCGCAACACTGGCAAACTCCGTCGGGAGTACTCGTACTTCATCCCGCTAGAGCGACGTCTAAAATATTGCAAAAAATTTCGAAGTACGAAAAAATTATGAATTTTGAAAAGCTTTATCTCGGTAACTATTGGATCTACAGAGACGATTCTAGTCTCATATTGTAGAAAATTTAGGCTACTTTAAAAACGTCCTTAAAAGGTTCTATCAAAAACGAGTCCTTTAGGGATTTCGCGGTATTTTCGATTTTTGACAAAGTTGCGTTTGGCGCTCGAGGTCACAAACTTGGATTATTCATTGGGCTAACATTATAAACAAGTCTGCAAGAAATCAGAACTACTGGATTTGACGCATATTTCCCCATACTTTCAGGCGACAAAGTTACTGGATTACACTGCCCAGCTAAGTACTATATATTTTTACGGTGTACTATACTTTTGTCGTTTTTTTCTGGAAAATACTATATCTCCCCCAAAACAAGTTGGCAACCCTAATGTGGTACATAAAATTCACTAAAATCGCAACTGATTCTTCTCTATTTAGGGTTTCGTATTTTTTTAATCTTTCACATATATACGTAATGTCGAGAGGGGCTATTCCTTCAAAGGGATAATTACATGAAACTGCTGCAGCTCACAATAAAAAATCTCATGCATCTTTAACTGTCATTATCATTATTTCCGGGCACTTTAAATGCCCGGAAATGGGGGGGGGGGAGTTTTGAAACGGTACATTAAAACTAGGTAGGTACCTAAACTTCATCAGCGTAAAACAATCCTATAAATCGAAGTACAGCATAAATAATCACTTTACTTACTAGTACTTAGTATCAAGGTGATTATTTATTAGTACGAGTATTACACTACGTTTCTAAGGTAACCTCCATCGAACGATGCACGTGGGTACGGGCCCACGTGGTTCGGGAAATGCAGACGCCTCCGCTCGGATGCGGCAAGCAGAGCGCGGGGGGAGAGGGGGGGGGGGGTTTGCCAACCCAACAAATCAATATTTATTTTACCAAGTCGCGCTCTTGCCTTGCAAATCTGCAAGACTGGCAGTCTTGGAAAGAGTGCGGGAAAATTATGAACACCTCATAGCTCCTATGAATGCAAAAGATTGGAGGATGTTTTTAGGGTTCCGTACCAAAAAGGTAAAAAACCGGCCAAGTGCGAGTCGGACTCGCGCACGAAGGGTTCCGTACCATTATCTATAAAAAACTATTTTATTCTGTGTATTTGTTGTTATAGCGGCAACAGAAATACATCATCTGTGAAAATTTCAGCTGGAACTATCACGGTATCAGTGAGATACAGCCTGGTGATAGACAGACGGACGGACAGCGGAGTCTTAGTAATAGGGTCCCGTTTTACTCTTTGAGTACGGAACCCTTATGGTGCGACTCTGTCCGTCTGTCACAACGTTAAATATCTCAGGAACTACTTAAGCTATCAATTTGAAATTTGAAACAACTGTTAAAAGGGTTAATACACGTGTATGGAAAATGAAAAAAATACATATACATATATATTTTCTGTTTAAATGACGAATATGAGGGGGGTTAAAAAATCAAAGTCTAGTAAATAGATCAAGTGGGGTATCATATGAAAGTGCTTGAGTTGCACTTTTATAAAATCGTTTTAAATATTTTTTTTCTACAGTGGTTAAATTTTGATTTATTAAGGAAAATGTACAAAATGTAGAAAAAAATACCCCTTATCTCCGAAGTTCACCAAGCGAAAATTCTGAAATAATTACATATGATTAAGAGTAACATAAATAATACAGGAAAAATAAAACGATATCTCTATCTAGCTTATTTTTATTTATTTATCAAAAATAATTTCTTAATCAAATTTATAATTTACTTATCTTCAAATTTGATAGGAATTTGAAGATAAGTACCTAAATTATAAATTTGATTAAGAAATTATTTTTGATAAATAAATAAAAATAAGCTATTATCGTTAAAGTCCCTTCTTTCAAATAAAAAATAAATAATCGAAATCGGTACGCGTGATAAAAAGCTATCGCTGATAAACAAACATACTAGGTTGTAAGTTGTTAGTACCAAAATGCAGAAGGCGCTTTGCAACGGTAACTTCTACTATGAGCTGTTTAAGATTGTTCAAGAATGAATGGGGTCGTGACGTGACGGGTATGGTGTATGAAAGTTTGTACGGAACCCTCGGTGTGCGAGTCAGACTCGTACTTGACCGGTTTTTTTAATAATAGAACTGTGTTAAGTATAGTATAAGTTGACAACAGAATTACATATACTACAAGCTTTTTCTTTCTACACCATGCATGCCGCTGGGAAACATATAAATTATGCCTGATTAATGGTTTACTTTACCGTCCTTTATTTTACGGTTAAATTTAAATAGCGGCGTATAAATGGTGGAAAGGTGAGATTTGTATTAAGCATGGCGCCTGCAGCTAGCTGTCCTCCCATACAAAACTGTCAAATTTCCCATACAATCACATTTTAACAAACGTAACTAGCAGCGTTGACATTGTATCTCGTTCCCACTTGCGGTATTGTCTATGCAAGCATCCTTGTCACTCATTTGACAATCAATTGTGCATGTGTGTGTGAATTCCTATATTCCTATACTGGTTTACTACTAGTGGTAGTGCTGCCTCTGGCGGCAGAACATTGCAGTAATGTTCCCTATTACTCCTCTACTAATTCACCGCCTTGCCAAGGGGCTTGCAGTGGGTGGAGCGCGTCGCGTTAGATACCTACCGCTCGCGATACCTCGAGGAGTCAGTCAGTCGTAGGCCGGCACCGCTCGAGCGAGCACATCTGCGTCGTGCCGTGATCCGCCGCTTACGATTACCGACGAGTTGTAAAACCGACCTTTAATATCAGGAAGAATAATTATCAGAGGCATACCGCTAACTCCTCCTATTCTCGATTTTTCAAAGAATATTTATCAAAATAAACTCGAACGTTTACTCATACTCGTGTTATTATTATATTTTACACGTGCATGAAGTTCATAGAACTGTGCCAACGTAAAGCGCGTGTAACGTAACTACACTCCAGAGCAAAAGTTTCGGGTCACCCTAAATTAAATAACCGCAATAGGTTTTTAAAAATATTTTAGGCAAACCTGATTTACATAATATACTATTCTTCGTAATACCCAAACTTATTAGCGATTTCCGGGATCCTATATATATATCCTAGATATATCTCGCTCCGTTAACGCTGTTTTTTTCATGGGTTTTTACGAGTCCTATTTAAACCTGGTAATGTAATTTTTTTTACTGTTTTTTTGGCGTTTTGATGTAAAATTAAACAAAGATCATGACAGGATTAAAAAAACGGTACAACCTTGCACTATTTTACGAAATATGACGGTATTTCACCGACCCGATACTTTTGCTCTTGAGCGTACTTCAGGACATAAAATAGCTTGGTATACTTAATTGGCAAGAAGTCCATTAAACAGAATTCTAGTAGTGCTGTCACTATAAAATTTTATGATACCTAGTAAACATAAAAAGATCATAAACAAGGAAGAACGTACCTAGTATGCATGCACTCAGTAGGTACCTACATACCTGCAGCGAGGAGTGAATGCACGCCTAGCAACAATGTCAGCTGATCCTTGACTTTTATGGCGGACTTTACACGTGTAACTAGTAACTAGCTGCTACAATGTGCACACACTTCTACCTATTGTACATAGTATCCGACTATAAAACGAAGACGGGATCTCTCCAGATGATCCTATAATGTCACTGCGGTATATCCTCAATTCTATGTACTTTTTCTTAAACTTGCAATGAATTGTTGACATGACTTACTTCAAATTAGGTCCGGAAATACTACGTATCCGGTGCGACTAGTGAAGATGATATGTAAAGGAATTTCATACAACCTTCCACACCTAGGCCTGCAAAGCAACCGCCTTTTGTTTATAAACGTCAAATTGTGACAGAACGGCATTCAATCACCAAAAAAAAGAAAAAAGATTAGGACTAATAATGTTAATGTCACCGGGTAAAACGTTGCTTCAAACAGGTTAAAAAAAAGTTTCGCGCGTAAATTGAAAAAAGTTTTCTTTACTTGTTGGCCGGATTTGTCAATAGTTCGTAATTATTTTGAAACTTTCTAATAAAAGCCATCGATTTCGAATTGAGTTCGGACGAAAATGATATGGAATTGAACTGTACGCCTCCGGAATTGCGAGCAGAAGTAGCCATGAATAATTTACTGACCCCGAAATCAAAAGTTAGGTACATGACGGCGTATGAAAATTTCAATTATCTCCACTTATAATAAATCTCTAAATTAAAAAAAGAATCAGCCAGTTTGAAACTAAGCTTTGCGTGGTACGAATGTTCTCAGCATCCCATGAACGGAAAAATATATAACATTTTATATAGGTACATTATTATTCTAGCTGCAACTTAGGATAGTTTTTATCCGACTGCGACAATTAATTAATTTTCCGAAATATACGACTTCATTTACTTTTTCATTTATTTTTATTAAAATCAAACGTTGCTCCAACTGTCAGCTATAAGAAACGTCAAATTTTCGTCAAAATGGCGGAATTGCTTTGCCTTTCACTTATTAATAATTTAAATCCAGTCTACAATAGATCTTTACGATACACATGCCAAAAGTTAAACCATAAAAAAATATTCGATTGTGATATGAGAACTTATATGCGCAAATGTCGCATTATGGCGTAATTTCAAAAAATGTATTAACAAATTTGAACAATATAATTAACACGAATTAGTTTTTTTTGAATGGCAATGGCACGCGTTCTTTGCGCAATCTGCCAAAGTGCCTACGGCGCTACCACGAAAACCGACACTCGAAGTTCGTATAACTGCATCCCTGTCACTCGAGTAATGTTAGTGCGATAGAGAAAGAGATACCCGAATATTTTCGAATTCCGAAGTTCGTGGTTATAGATCAGGAATCGAAACTACACCCCGTAAGCCACGTCCGCTGAGCCATGTTTTCGTGGTTTTTAAACGTCAAACATGTTTTGCCAATCAAAACAAAAACCCTTTTTGTTTGCCGAACCTGACTGAAAACATGTTAGATGTTATTTATTTATTTATCGTATGGCAAATCATTGTATTAGAACCGTGAGATCTTTGAAAAGACGGTACGGTTGCCAGGTTAGATGTTTAAAAACATGGAAAACATTGGTGCAGCGGACCCGGCTGTAGGTAGACACTAAATAAAATAATCATAATGTATTTTTCTCGAAAAAAGGATAATAGAGAAAAAATCAACGCAAGAGGTTAGGTATATGTATAGGTAATCACTAAGTTCTAAAGTTTTATGTTCTGGGGACCGATTTTAGACTTTCGAGCGCTCGAATCTTTCACTCGAAAACTGACAAAAATTACGAAATGCTCTTTCGAAATAGCGATAGAAAATTGAAAAGCGAGTGATATTGACCACTCGTATTCAATTCTATCGGTCGAAAGTTACTGCCTGCAATTTTATACAAAAATCGTATTTACTTTTATTTAATTTTTCGAGCGCTCGAAAGTCAAAAATCGGCCCCCTGTCCCTTTTTCACAAAACGCACCTTCAAATGAAACGATTGTTTTTTACTATGACGCTCGAGGATCTTGACGTCACAGTCCCCGATCGTTTTCTCACTCTAACAAGCGACATTAAAACGGTTTTGAGATATTTGAATGGGATTTTCGTCATCTTCTATTTATCTATACCTACATATAAATGCCCTGACTGACTCACCCACTCACTCATCAACGCACAGCCGAAACTACTGGGGCTAGAGAGTTGAAATTTACACCAGAACTACCTTTTACAACGTAGGCAACGGATAAGAAGAGATTTTTGGAAATTCTACCCCTAAAGGGGTCAAATAGGGGTGCAAAGTTTGTATGGGGGAAACTTTATTTTTTATAGCTAGAGACTTAAAATTTTGTATAAATATTACTTATTAGAATACGAATAAAATACTTTCAACGTTTAGGAAAATTCTGCCCCTAAGGGGGTAAACAAGGGGTGCAAATTTTGTATGGGGGAAACTTTATTATTTTAGCAAGAGACTCAATACGTTGTAGAAAGCTTACTTATTAGAATACAAATAAAGTACTGCCAGCGTTTTGGAAAATTCAGCCTCTTAGGGGGTTAAAAAGGGTTGCAAAGTTTGTATGAGCGAAACTTCTTTTTGAGATAGAAGCTTAAAAGTTTGTAGAAAGATTACTTATTACAATACAAATAAAAAAAAACAGCGTTTTAGAAAATTCCACCCCTAAGGGTATTAAAAAGGGGTACAATGTTGGTAAAGGGGATTTTTTTGAGCTAGAATCTCAAACCTTTTTAAAAAGATCGCAAGCGACAAACCTTTGCTGAAAGATTACTTATCACAATACAAATAAAGAACTTTCAGCGTTTTGGAAAATTGCACCCCTAAGGGTGATTAAAACAGGTGAAAATTTGTATGGAGGGAACCTTTTTTTTGAGCTTGAGTCTTGAAATTGTGTAGAAAGATTATTTATTAGAATACAAATTACTTTCAGTGGTTTGAAAATTTCCACCCGCTAAGAGGGGGATAAAGAGGTGCAATGTTTGTGTAGGAAACATTTTTTTTAGGTAGAAACTTAAAACTCTGTAGAAAGATGGAGTACCTACTTATTAAAATACAAAAAAAAATACCTACTGCCAGCGTTTTGGAAAATTTCACCGTTAAGGGGTTAAAAAGGGGTGCAAGGTTCGTATGGGAAACACTTTTTTTTAGCTAGAGACTAGATAGATTGTAGAAAAAATACTTACCTATTACAATAAAAAAACCGAGTGTTTTATTTTTAATGTTTCCCTGAAAAGCATTCAAAGTTTGTATGGAGAGCAAGAAAATTTAAAAGTATGATATTTGTAACTGCGATCTTAGCCTGTTTAGACTACAAAACTTATTTCAGCGTTTTTTTAATTCATCGCCTAAGAAGGTTAAAAGGGGGTTCGAACTTTGTATAGAGAGCAAGACATTTTTAAAGTAAGAAATTTGTAACTACGGTTTCAGACTGTTTACTATGAGGGTTCAGAGAGGGTTCTTAGTTTGTATAGAGAGCAAGAGATTTTGAAAGTAAGAGATTTGTAACTTCGGTTTTAGATTGTTTTCTAAAAGTCTAGGTAGAAAATTAATTTCAATGTTTTTTTTTTAATTCATTCCTTCAACAAACATTTAGACGATAACATGTTATACGCGGACGAAGTCGCGGGCAACAGCTAGTAACTTTATAAGTGTTTTCTTTGTTGTAGTGCCTCGTCTATATAGTTAGATATAAGTTCAAGTAACTATAAACTAATACTTAATTTAGGGAATAAGCAGAATATTTGTTAGTAAGAAATGTGGGACACAATTATAGGTTATGATGTGACAGCACTGACAGCTATCAGAAACGTATTATTTAGTTGTACGAATAAAACAAATTGACTACTTTATATTTCATTGCCAGTTTGAGAAAAGCACTACACAAATCTCGGCGAGAAACGGGGTTGCCGACCGCGTATCCCTATCCTGCTTAACTTGGCCTGCAACCCTTCGTTTCCCGGCCTCTATAGTAATGTACTAATACCACTCACCCATTCTAATAGATAAGTAACATATTAACCTTGTCCAAATTTAAAACGAAATTTAGAAGGAAGCAACTGATTTTCATTTAGGAAATATCATCAATATCATCATAATGCAATAGTATGTTTCGACAATAGGCAACTCTTGATTAATTCAAAAGGCACAGTTGGGTCTTACAGCAGAGTTTAAAATAAAAATCGTCTTTCCTTTGGTCAATAGTGAAGCTGAAGAGCTTACGTGCATATAAATAATGTTTTTATCGCATAATAATAATATTAATAATAATCACGCCATAGTATAAAACAAAGTCGCTTCCCGCTGTCTGTCTGTCCCTATGTATGCTTAAATCTTTAAAACTACGCAACGTATTTTGATGCGGTTTTTTTAAATATATGATGATACAAGAGGAAGGTTTAGGTAGGTTTATGCATGTATTATACATATAAACCCGTGCGAAGCAGGGGCGGGTCGCTAGTATATATATAAGAGGAGACGCCATTTATGCGGATAAAAAAAAACAAATAAAGTAAAAAAACATTTACAATGCACTTGCTCTGAAAGTGCGCCTTTAAGCCCCTGCTAGACGGTCGCCAACACGCGCTTCCGACCGAGCGACCTTGGTCGGCACCGAGCGCTATAGTATGAAATTTTGCTGCAAACAACTGTCTACAGCTACACGGTCGGGGCGGACCAAGGTCGCTCGGTCGGAGGGGCGTGTTGGCGACCGTCTAGCAGGGGCTTTAATATGGTTCAACATAAACACGGGAAGTCGTCTATGGCGCACGGCGCGGCGGCGCGGGGTGAGGCGGGCCCGTGCGGGAATGGATTTCGGACCAATATTCCCACACACGTGCGAGAATGAGATTTCATGACAATTACAATTTCACCTTTTATGTATATTTTTTTATTTCCTTGCATGATGCATTTAGGCCAAGAAAATTATATCCAAATATGACGTTTTGAGGAATTAATTCCCATACAGCTAGAAATCGTTTTAAAACCTTTCAGTTAGTCCTAAATGAATGTAGTCCGAGTTTGCACCATCCCAGGAGGTGTGCTAAACTCTAGCTGCTAAAGACTAAATGTCAACCTGTTTTTTTTTTATATTATCCTAAATTACTCGAAAACAAAAGAAGATCGTGGACTGATATTAAGCATGGAGTGTTCTTAGGACCTGCCAGTACACCCCCTGAAAGAGTCATCAAATCCCTCGTCGGGGGCCACTCTCACTAGCTTAGCCTGCTAGACCCCTTTTTCCAGTTCCTTACCTTATTAGACCTTTGATTTTGACTATACCACTGAACCAAATTTGAAGTTTTAGATATTCATTCGACGCAGAATTTGACCCTCTTTAATATTGAAATGAATACATTTTCCGTCCGAAGTACCGTTTTTTGTGCTATTTATATGCAAATAACTGAAAAACGAGCAACTATTTCGCGGTTATTGGGCTCCCAAAAGTTTAGCACACCTCCTGGGATGGTGCATATTTTGTTTAGCAGGGCTCCTCCCGCGCTTCATATATCTATCCCTATTAACGTGCAGATTTAGGAAGCGCTACAGGATGCCAGAGTATAGCCTCTCTGCGACCATCTGCAGAATACTGTTGCCGTTGGATTAAGAGTCCAACCAAAAATTAGGCTTTGCAGCCCTTAACTTTGACAATGTCCAACAGGAAAGACGCGAACCGAAATCTGTGTAGTTATGAGTTAGACGTTGCAATTATGTAAACAACCAAATGCAATTGAGATAAATGCCTTGCTGTTAAGAGAACTTAACTTTTTTTCTATTACACCGTGTCCAATAACTTCGAATACACTTTTTCTAGCACTCTGGTTTGAAAAAAATAGACAACTTTCAGACAGTTTTGACATTAGGTTTAATTTGAATATTATATTGTCATGAACAAATAACAATATTTAAATAATATTTATCTAGCGTCGTTTACTTTAAATCCATGATGAAGCAATTCCGGGAACCTATTATCTCAAAATTTCTTAAGGGCGATAGCGTGAGTGCAATTTTTGCGGCGTTGAAACCTTTTGGAATTAAGCGTAACCTAGTTTATACTACAATTAGAAGATACAAGGAGACCCCCACATTAGAAGACCGAATGAGATCTGGTCGCCCGCGTTCAGCAAGAACGGATAGGGTGGTGAAACTTGTGAGAGAGCGTCTCCGCCGGAAAAAACACAGTTCGATTCGAAAATTAGCTGCAGACTTAAATATTTCAAGAGGATCTGTAAACAACATTTTGAGAGCAGACCTCGGGTGTCACGCTTACAAGAAAAGAAAAGTACACGGCATTTCCGAAGCTATAAGGAAAAAAAGATTAGGTCGATCAAACACTATACTTTCCTGGCTCGCGGGGGATGAATTCGTTTTTTCGGACGAAAAACTCTTCGTATTAGAGCAACCTCTCAATGTTCAAAATGATCGTTTGTGGGCAGCTAACATCCAAGATATTCCAGATAATCAGAGGAATGTGCCAAGATTCCAGAGTGCACCATCAGTGATGGTTTGGGGAGCAGTTTGTAAGCGGGGTAAACTTCCTTTGGTATTTATCGACAAAGGGGTAAAGATCAATGCTGATTACTATAAAACAGAAGTTTTGGAAAAAATGTTGCACCAAACTTAAAAATGTTGTATGGAAACTATTACTATTGTTTCCAACAAGACGGAGCGCCATCCCACACGGCAGCAGTTCAAGCGTGGTGTCAGCCCAATTTAACGGATTTCTTGCCAAAAAATGAATGGCCTCCGAGTTTTCTGGATGTAAATGTGCTTGACTTTTTTGTATGGTCATATATGCTCTCGAAACTTAATAACTACAAAATAAAGAATTTGGAGCATTTCAAAAAAGTTATCGTACAAATTTGGGACGAAATGCCGATGGAGGCAGTGCGTGCCGCGTTCGACGGATTCGAAAAACGTTTGAAGCTGGTGATGAAGGTTAAAGGCGGAGTTACCCAAAACATTTTTTGTGAATATTGTATACAATAATATCTTTCATGAAATATAGTTTTTATTGCAATTGTTATTAACACTTTGTTTTAATGAGAGTTTGAAACTGTATGCGAACTTGTACATTGCCAAGAATAATACATTATTTACTTACCAATGGCGGTAAAACAAAGAAAGTCCCAGATAAATATGCAATATAAGGCTTTCTTTATTACCGCCCGTGGTGAGTACAAGACTTTACGTCTCTCCCTGGCCAGGAAGTGGGATTTTCCGCACGCGTCGTCGAGTGCGGTAATTGCTACTTTATCGCCACGTGTTACGTAATAGTACATTACTTACCTAGGGCGGTTAAACAAAGAATGTCTCAGATCGCAGGTATTTGACGCCCGAGCCGAAGGCAAGGGCGATAAATATGCGCTCTGAGGCTTTCTTTATTACCGCCCGTGGTGAGTACAAAATTTTACGTCTCTATCTGGCCAGGAAGTGGGGTTTTCCGCACGCATAGCGTGCGGTAATTCCTACTTTATGGCCAGGTATGACGTAAATAATTTTAAAACCACGTTAAATACCATGGATAGTAAAAGTAAACATCACCAGTGCATCTTAGAACAGGGTCGTTCACGTTCTTGTCTCTATTGTTGTTTTTATCTCTAGGTACCTGTATTTTTTACGTTTCATTGTGAAGGCTGTTGGGATAGCAGATGTCGCGCCACGTGCGCCGCGCGTGTCTTGTCCCGCGTCGCGTGTGCGCTTGTAAGTAATATGCATGATTCACCCATATTAAAATGTCCTGGGGATGCACCAGTGTAATACGCATAAGGTTTTTTAAATTCGTGACATTGGATGCACCCAAATGCATCGCATATGCGACGTTTCTAGCTAGGCCTACCTCAACAAAATGATAACATGTTGTATAAATTTGTCGTGTGTGACATCAATGACTTGAAACGCAAAGACGACATACTGTCAAACATTGAGACCTTAAAACCGAAGTACACGTACGCATATCATTTATTTAAATTCAATTATCTTATCACAGATATGTATTTATAATGAAAGATACCTATGTAGTTATGTTATAGCATATTAAATCGAACTACAAATTAATTCGTTTGGAAATTTTAATGTTAATTTTACGATATAATACAAATACATATTATTATAGGTACTAAAAACCTACAGGTCTCTATGACGGCCGGTAGCAGTTATAAGTTACATAACAGTTACATAACAATACTACGACCATTAATATTTACTCATCAACATGACAATACGAATGCATTAATAATCGAAATGCATTAGACTAATTAACGATTTACAATTATACTATTTTAATTTTACAGATTTTTCCCTACATTACTATTTATTTACATAGGTATATAATTAATGTTCTTTCGAACATTAGGAGACATAAGTGACATAACATATTATTTTATAATTTTTGTGATTTTGACAATATGTTATTACTTACTTGATTCTGTTTTTCTCTAAAACTATGACATTATATATTATTGTTTCAATTCATCCTTCCTATTTCCATTGTATTACTTTATTTTTATTTTATTTTGTTTCATTTACTAAATTGTATTTGCATGCTTTTACCTATGTTTTACTGCAAATAAATGATTTGATTGATTGATAATTAATATGGTCTTGTATTGATTGAAACCTATAACGCCTTGGCCCCACGACTTTGGTCTTAACGACCTGCGACCAGCGTTTTATCTGTTCATTGCGCGTGATCCCAACTAACCACAGTGCGTTGCGCGTCTCGACCGCGCAATGAACAGATAAAACGCTGGTCGCAGGTCGCTTAAGACCAAAATCGTGGCCAAGGCGTAAGAGTATAGCGCAACGTGCCACCTGACTACACTGCTCACTACATATTTATTTTGATTTGATAGTCAAGAACGTACACGGCGGCGGTAATAAGTTGACAACTCGTGATATAGAATTTAAGAAATTTGAACTATATGTAATACAATCTAAGGTTCAAATTTCTTCCCGTTTTCGTCTCGACTTGTCAACTTATTCCCGCCATGTACGGAATTATAGCCTTACGACACCTTATACCTGTAGGTGTAGATGTTAAAATACGTACATCAAGCCGTTAGGACTGTAGCCCGTAAAATAGAATTTTCCGGTTATTTCCACATACGTACAGTATATATACATACACTCAAAAAACATCAACCTCCTTCTGAGGCAGTCGGGTAAAACCAACTATGGTCACCAATCAATGACAGAGAACGAAGTAGGCGTGGTTGTTCGGTAATTAAAACAAAGTATGTAACTATAAAAGGTAAACATTACATGAAAACCGCATTGATTCACAAATCAATGTCTGGTACAGATTAACTTAACGTATGGCGGTTAACTTGTCATGATGCCCAGAATACATAAGTATAAATAGAGACAGGAAAAAGCCAGGTGCATGGATGCGTTTTTTGCCCACTACTCGGGGCATCGCTCGCCAACCCCTGACTTGGTTTCAAAACAAAATAAAATGTGCAACGAACATTGAACCTTCCACTGCCACCTGGCATACTGATCCAATGTGGACAAGTTTTAAACCAGCCTTAACTTTTAATACTTTGAATGCTCTGGAAGTAACAATGGAATATAAAACACATCTGCAATTTTAGGAGCAGGTAGGCAGGGAACCAAGAGATACTCTCAGTACTTGCAGCTTTGAGTACGGAGCTAAACATGGAATTAGTTGACTGATAAGTCAACCAATTCCGTGTTAAGGTTGTTCCAATACTTACCATACAGTCATAGAAAAAATATTGAGTAATATTGAAGTCATAACTTAAGTACTAATGATACTAACAAACGTCACATAGTATTAGTCATTTGACTAATAGACGAAATACAACGAACACAAATACATTTACCTACATCGACGTATCATTTTCACAATGCAAAATACTGCATCCAGCATTCCAAAGAAGCATTTTTAAATAATACAAAAATAAACATACTTACCTATCTTGTAAGACATACTTACACTTGTGGTAAGGTAACTATGGAAATAAGTACCTAGAAAAAAGTGTTATTTTCCTCAATAAGTGTTAGGTGCTGTAAGTATGTACCCCCACACAAAGTAACAACGATATAAAATACACTGATTCACCACCTACCTCATTTAAGATAGGGAAATCCATCTTTAGAATTGTTACGAAAACAATTCTATGAATACTGGCAGTAGGTACGTTTAGAACATAATGTAAACAAGTAACATCATTCAGATTGGACGTGTACCTCACCGCCGCGCCGCGATAGTGCTGACGATTCACGTGAAGATTGTTATCAGGTGTGTGTACAATTGTACAATAACAAGTCGATAAAGTGCAATTCAACAGCTTGATAAGGTGCGGGCACGCTGCGCTGGCGCCGTTCCGAGCCTATCGTCACGGTATCGTCCTCCAACCAAACGTTGTGAAATTATTACATTTTTTGACGACCGCTTTAGCCTAGTTAGTAGTGACCCTGCCTACGAAGCAAGAGGTCCTGGGTTCGAATCCCGGTAAGGGCATTTATTTCTGTGATGAGCACGAATATGTGTTCCTGAGTCATGGATGTTTTCTAAATATATATTAAGTATTTATTTCTCTATATAAGTATCTATATCGTCGTCTAGTACCCATAGTACAAGCTTTGCTTAGTTTGGGACTAGGTTGCTTTGTGTAAGATTGTCCGCAAGTATTTATTTATTATTTATTACTGACTTTCGTAGGTACTTATTGGTGTAGGTCTTTCTTCGTGGCCTTCAGTTGCCACTTGCTTATGTTGTGATGCTTGAATTGAATACAATACACATTCTCTGTCAACATACATTGATCGCATACCTAAGATAAAACGTTTATGTAACACACACTTAACTGGGGGCACGGTAGTGCCCCCGCCAAGTCGAGCAAAACAAAGAGGCACGGCCGTACCATCCTTTTCTCGAAGCCATTCAGGCCATTTTCAACATTCTGTAATTTTGTGCTGGCTAAAGCTAGAACCCTGAATTTTCAGTAACATGTAGGGCATACTATGGTTTAGATATAGTGTCAATAACATGCAATTTGAACTTTTAGTTTAAGAACTATTGTCCGTCAAAGTTCGTTAATTTTGTCACTGACATACATACTCACTTATTATATACTAATGAGATGAGTGATGATCACCATAATTCTAAGGCACTTCAAGCAGACCCACAAGCTCCAAATTTCAAACGTAATTAGTTTTTAGCCTAATAATTATTAAAAAACCTAAAAAAATTGCAATTTCAGTCACGTTTCAGATATATACAAACTACATAAGTAAGTTTGTAATCCTATACAAATACATGCAATTACAAAGTTACTTTTGCAGTTCCTTCCTGCAAAACTATACAAACGTTATTTGCGGTTGGTAAAATAACATTCCCATACAAAGTCTACAAAAAGAAATAAGATCCCATAAAACACATTCCATGTAAAAAATAGGCCAAGTCTCGAAACTCTTCCACAGTAAAAAGTGGTGAGATATTTCGTAGAGCCAAGTCAGGCATTCTTATTAATCTTTATTTGCTTTTTCTTATCATGACAATTAAATTACAACTGAGGAGTACTTGATCTGATTTAATTTTTATTTAAAAAATTTAAATATTAAAATTATTCAAAAATATTTTTTTAACAACGATATACAAAAATTTTAATTAAGTAAAATTATTCGTGGATTATCAATTAATAAACAGATTCCTCTAAATGAACTAAAATACCGCCAAATTATTTAAGTTTCAATAATCACGTTGACAGCACGCATTGACGTTTTGACGTCGACAGTAAATACTATTAAAAGCGGCGAATATCAGAGTCCACTTTTGATGAAGACGTAAGCCAATACCGGTGCCGGAGTCTTTTTGTATTAAAGTATCCGCGGTAGGTTTTACCTCTGCGGAAATAATCTTAAGCTGACAATGACGTTAGAACCGAGTGGTTCAAACGCTAGGAGATTCGCCCTAGGACAGTTTTCCCATGTAAAATTTGACATTTAGATCCACCTAACGTGCGTACATTGCGTTACATGATCGCCTTGCTGGATGGGATTAAGTAATCAAACTTCTTAGTCAAGTAAATAATGAGTTCGCAAACCGTACGTTCATCATCATCATCACCATCAGCCTATTTGAATTGTAATTATTTATCATGAAATAAATAATCTACTTAATCTATATACGTCCCACATCTGGGCGCGGGCCCCCTCTCCCCCACTTTCCCCACTGAAATATGAAATGTCTATTTGTAATATTTGTATTCGTACACTTCAGTAGGTACAAGATACAAGAGGAGGCCATAAAGTTTTTTACCTATAATGATAGTACAGGTAAAAAATTCGACCGATAATAATGAACTAATTGTTCTAAAGTCCACATTGGCATAACATCAGACCAAGTAATGCAAGAAACGTGCGAAAAATGTAATATCAACAATCTTATCAATCCAATACGACACTTTTAAATCACTTTACCTGTATAATCTTACGAGTATACATGATGACCACTCATATTTTTGCATTAAACAAAAATGTGTATTTGGCTGGTGATGTGATGACTGATGAGTCATCCATCAGTCATCACATCACCAGCCAAATCAGTGATGACAGAGGAGACTTAGGAAATAATGTCCCACAACGTACTATCAAAACGTCGTTGGGTGCCAAAATTATCACTTTGTTTTTAAAGCAAAATCTGCTTTCGTGTTTGTTTTGTGTTTGGTATCTTTGTGATACTTTTGTGTTAACCTGTTAACCATAACACGATATTTGTGTTAAACGCAATACGCAATACAAAATTTGACATAAAAGATTTTGGAAAAAAGTGATAAAATGTATATAACTATTGTAAAATTTGTCCTTAGGAAACTATAGGTACTTAACAGGTGAAGAATGCCGCTTGCTTAAGCTGATCCTCCAAACATCTGTAGACACTAACTATCCATCTGTAACTATCCATCTGTAGACATATTATTATTTACATATATGTAATAGAGAAGATGGAATATCGATAAATATAAAGGTCTCGACGTCACTTTAATAGGCACTTTAGAGTAGACGCACGGTATCGCTAAAATGTGTTTGGCCAGCCTTGGTCGGGTCCCTTGAACCTACAACGGTAGCTCATAACGTGCCACCTGCCTTGGAGCCCCTCGATCGCACGTTGTCCGATTGATCGCCATCAATCTTCCACTAGCCGGTTTAAATTAATGACAAACCAATAAAGAAAACTTGCGAGCATGCATAATAAATAGGCCGTCTAGCCACATTATGTAGCACAACAACATTATTTTGGAGGAATGGTATTTAAATCTTGTTTTTAAATACCAATCGCCTATTTATACAATATCACAAGCAAAATATTGTTATAAGATATTGATTGTGTTAAGATATATATTTGAAAATAAAAAAGGACATTTAGTAGAAATAATAGTACATTACTTACCTAGGGCGGTTAAACAAAGAATGTCTCAGATCGCAGGTATTTGACGCCCGAGCCGAAGGCAAGGGCGATAAATATGCGCTCTGAGGCTTTCTTTATTACCGCCCGTGGTAAGTACAACATTTTACGTCTCTATCTGGCCAGGAAGTGGGATTTTCCGCACGCATAGCGTGCGGTAATTCCTACTTTATGGCCAGGTATGACGTAAATATATTTGTGTCATTAAACTACACAATCTACACATAATAAAAAAACAAGACACGTGGCTATTATAATCATTCTTGTGAAATGGCACTGTGCCTGACTATTGAAGAAGTTTCTATTTTTAAGGAAAATGGAAAAGCTACAACTCGACTGGTTAAAATGAACAAGGCTTGCGTTAAGTGGTTTTAAAGTGTCATCAGTCATCACCCGCACACACCTTGCAGTAAAAGTGGAAATCCCTGGTTCCGCAGCAACAGGAAAACGCATCATCGTGTGTAGTGTTATTTCCATTTAAATCAACAAGAAATCTATAAATAAAATATCAACAGTCTTCTTTTGGGAGACAGATAGCATCGACCTGATGAGTGATGTCAATATTAACATAGAGTTATTTTTTTAAATAAGTAAGGGCGCCATCCACCCGCTGTAATAGGTACCACAGTATAAAGAACTACAACCAGTAGGCAACCTTCATTCATCTACGAATTTACGCACCCGCTTAGGGTAACCGCTCAAGAGTCAGGGTTGTCAAAAATATGTTTGGAGAGATATTAATTTATTTATAATTAGTATTCATTTTCAATCATTTCATAAGTAGGTACCTATTCACTCAACTCTTTAAATATAAATATATAAGTTTAGAAAAGGCGGCCATTTTTTTTCGTTTTCAAAATCGTTATTGGTTCCGAGGGGCTTTTTAATAAGAATCCAATTATGGATTTTCAAAAAGTGGCCGCCATCTTGAAATTCTTGAAATACAGTCCGATTTGGTTCAAAATCGATATCTGAGGATCCGCAGGGTCTCTATGAATCCGAGCTTGGATTGTAAAAAAGTGGCCGCCATCTTGAAATTCTTGAAATACAGTCCGATTTGGTTCAAAATCGATATCTGAGGGTCCGCAGGGTCTCTTAATATACTCTAATACTTCGTCTCAGACCCATATCATACTCGATAGTTATATCGTTATTTATATCGATTTTGAAATGCGTTAGTTATATCGATTTTGAACCAAATCGGACTGTATTTCAAGAATTTCAAGATGGCGGCTACCTTTTTACAATCCAAGCTCGGATTCATAGAGACCCTGCGGATCCTCAGATATCGATTTTGAACCAAATCGGACTGTATTTCAAGAATTTCAAGATGGCGGCCGCTTTATTACAATCCAAGCTCGGATCGCCAGGCCTAGGCCTGCAGAGTAACTTTTTAATTTTCATTCCACTGTTTGTGGCACAGCATCACGGCATTCAACCATGAAAATAAGTTTGATTTGAGGATTTTTATTTATTTATTTCATTGCATTTGCTTTGAGACAAGCACTATACATGCCTCGGCGTGAAAACGGATCCCGGCCTCGTATCTCTATCCGGCTCTACGCTCGGCCGTCTATACCTACTTGGCCGGAAATCCGTGTTTTCCCGGCCTCTGATGTAAATGTATACACGACTGTCCAACGAAAAGGAGTGTAATGTTTTTAGCAGTCTATGTTTGTATTTATTTACGATTGTTCCAATCCGCCACAGAAGATACTGAATCGATTTTGATAAATGTGTTGTCATCCATTCTAAATTATGCTCCGGGTGACAGCCACCTTGTGTATGAAAATAAAGTTTTTTTCATTACAAGGTTACAGTTTATGCTTGTGGTAGTTCTAGAATCAAAACCTTTTTCAGTAATTTGGAATTCGTTTTCTTTGTCGCATTTAATTAATTACTGGTCCAACGATTAATGTTAGGCAAACAAATATGGCAAACGCCGATCCCAGGTGCGTTGACCGACGAATACCTAACGTTCAAGGTAAGGGCCGAGTATTTTTTCCTCATATTTAAACGTGGCCTCATATATCTGCAAGGTGATGTAGATATATATTTCAGATAAATATGACGACACTATTAGTCATACCGCGAAGTACTTACCATGAACCATACTCAATACAAACGATGCATTTGAATTCTGTGTTCCGCGAATGTATATGATGCTGATAGTAAATAATAATAACAGTTAAGTATATAATATTTTGCAAGTCTGTACCTATAACTTTATGTAGGTATGGAATGTCTTTGTCACGGTCGCGGTAGTAGGTACTATTAGCATAATATGCCTATTCGTGTAAATTTTATTATTTACGACACCTCACTTAGGTACTCGTGCCGTTATCATTAAGGTTTAATGAATATAATTGTACAGCAAACAAGTGTGGGACCCCACTCTAGTGTAATCTGATCCTAACTATTACTCACATTTCCTATCATTTTTAGGGATTCCTTCCGCTATTTACATCAATTTGTATCAATCACTTTCTAGAGGCGGTGGGTGTTGACCACTAATTGAACGTTAATAGTGTATAATTGTATATGCTGGAAAGAACATAGTGTGGAAAAACGCACAAACTTTATTCAATTAATGAAATACTTGGTTAGGTAGATTAGTGCAAATTAATTAGAAACATAGCGTGTATAGCGAGTGTCCACAAATTGTAACAGAGATAATACATATGACCAAAGTGCACGGCTTGTCAATAATATTCGAGCAACAGCCACCAGTAAATAGAATCATTGGATGGAATCAAGATCCGCGCTTTTCCTCATAGATAACCATCCTCGCAACATCAACCATCTTTTTCATAAGGAATCAGTGACCCTGCATGAATTTAATCCTAATAGGTACTTAGCGCCACTGGAAGTAGGGTAGCTGCAGGCGTTAAGTTCAAAGAAACCCGGCACGCTGCCGCACAGCACGCACATGGCCTCGCATTCTGCCCGGGCGGGCGCGGGCGTGGGTCCCTTAACTTACTTTCCTCGTGTCTAGACAACTGGGACCCTCGTCGAACGCACAACGAACTTTAGGGCTACATCTTAAGATCCCTATTACACCGAAATCGGTCCCCTAAGTTGAACGCAATAAAAACGGGCTCGTTGTCCTCGGAAAGTGCATTGATCTCGAGGCGTCCTTCTGTGGTACAAAAATCGCTGCAAGGGAAACGAGCGTCTCTTTTTTATAATAAACATCGGTAATGTGTGCGAGTGGGAAGCAAGAACGCAGTAGACAGGATGAGCGAGGCAAGTTGCGGGCAATACACCCGCCTTCATCCATCCAGCGAGCGCAATGAACGGGCTTGAAAGGAAGTACTGCCATGCGGCCTCACGCCACGCTTTATTTTGGCGCCAACACTCCGGTTGAAGTATGATGAGCCTTATAAACCGGAAATACGTAGTAAACGTTTATGAATATAAATAATACTTAAGTGATGCTAGCTGCATGCAGATGTTTATAATCAATAGTATATAAAACAACCGTTTAATAAGTTTAATTGAGGCATCTTGATACTTTGCCAGTAGATTTCTTTAAAACTCAATATGTACTTAGTAGATACACTATATATTAGTGTAGTGTAGGTATGTATGTAATGTACATATTGTACTTCAAATAGATCTCCTAATTAGAAAATATAACAAAGCACATCTCCGCCCTGTTCGCGCCAAAACTTGGCAAGATGGCGGCGACCACGTGCTCCTCCCGGACGAGCCATGTTTACAACATGCTTGACAGATTTCGTGACATTTCATGCATATGTTGATCTAATCCTCCTTCCTACACTACTACTATACCTTAACTTATTTTCAGTACAAAGTTTCAGAGCAAACTAGCTAGTATGAATATGGATGCGTTAGTATGGAAAACCGAACTTGCCGGGGACTCTTAATGCGAGGCCGTTTCACGATCTGACGAAAAGATTGATTTTTGAGCTTCCAGTGTGAAGAAATAATGAAGAATTCTACTACTGAAAAATTACTGTAGACTGAAAAAGAAACAAAGAAGTGTAATAACCGAACATAATATAAAAAAAGCGGCCAAGTGCGAGTCGGAGTCGCACATGAAGGGTTCCGTTAAATAAATTGCTTTTTACGATTTATGACGTATTAAAAAAAACTACTTACTAGATCTCGTTCAAACCAATCTTCGTTGGAAGTTTGCATGGTTATTACCATATATTTTTTTTAGATTTATCATTCTCTTATTTTAGAAGTTACAGGGGGGACACACATTTTACCACATTGGAAGTGTCTCTCGCGCAAACTATTCAGTTTAGAAAAAAATTATGTTAGAAACCTCAATACCATTTTTGAAGACCTATCCATAGATAACCCACACGTATGGGTTTGATGAAAAAATAATTGAGTTTCAGTTCTTAGTATGGGGATTGGGGAACCCCAAAATTTATTGTTTTTTTTTTCTATTTTTGTGTGAAAATCTTAATGCGGTTTACAGAATACATCTACTTACCAAGTTTCAACAGTATAGCTCTTATAGTTTCGGAAAAAAGTGGCTGTGACATACGGACGGACAGACAGACAGACATGACGAATCTATAAGGGTTCCGTTTTTTGCCATTTAGCTACGGAACCCTTAAAATGGCTTGGTAACTCTGTAAAACAATCTTAAATATTACCATTAAAATAAACTTAAATGTTCGAGATCTCGTAATTTTCAACGACAATCTATGTTTTTTTTTTATAAAAAGGATAGCTTTTTTATTATTCTAGTGTAATAACCGGACAGATTTTTAATAAATTATCCAGTATTCCAAACAAACAATTAACAAATAATATGTACTAAAACGTGATGTTACACACTTCCGAACACGCACTTCCATCTCGCTCACGCTTATGCTCAATGAGAGGGAGAGAAGACCATGAACCTGCCTCGCCTTAAACGAAACGAACAAAAGGGTTCTCGAAAACAGATCTATTTGGATAAGATTTTTATAACGGGGGTTTTGGGTAGCGAAAAATCGATCTAGCTAATACCTTATATTATTTTCTTCAAATTCTCAGAGCAAAGCTACTAACCTATAAATTTTATCATTAGTTGTATTAAAACACTAAATTGCCAGTTAAATATTTATTCTTTATTTGAAACTACATTCTTATATACCTATTGTTTTTGGCAATAGTCCGTTTATATGCTGGAAACAAGTTAATATTCATCATTGACATGTTGTATTAAGTTGGGCAGATTATGAGCATAAGTCTAATCATTCTTAAAACTAAACATCATAAATTAAAGGTCTCATGCGAACAACAGGTAAAAACCGTAAAAATGTGAATGACTTTGAAAACTGGAGCCGTCGTTGTGCGAATTAATGGTCCTGGGCTTCGCGGTACAAAATTCCACGAAGGACGAATTTGCCCGCCCGCTGCGCGGCTGTTATCCCGAGTTGACTCGCTTCGTCTGCGGCAGGTTAGCGGGTGAAGGTGGGAGGCGGCAGGCGGGGCTGCATTGGCCGTTTATTTCAAATTGTATTCTATTTAGAAAAACGACTGAGAAACATAGGTACATGATTTTTAAATAAATTTATTAGAAAAGCAGACGCAAAGGTTTACTAAAATATGGAAACGAAGTGGGAATCATTAATTTGCGAGAAAGGAAATTTCCGCGAAACATCCGTTCGGCGAAGCGGTAATATAGAAACTAAAATAAAAAGACCCAGAGGATGGGAGCGTGTTTTAGGTTTCATATCCAACAATATTGTATGAACTTAGCATTGGCATAGCATAGACGTATTAAAGCTATAGTAATATCAACATTTTCGCATTTAAGAGTGCTCTTCAAAAAAGCGCTCGCTCAGAATTCGATATTTTGACACGCGTAGTGCGTTTGTGTGTGTAAATACTACTACCACCCACACACACGTACCTAACCCCCACATGCACAGCGAGATCGCACCAGCCGCGGGTGCCGTCCCTTTCTAGCTATTTGTAAGTGCGATCGGGATAGAACTAACCGCGGAGCTTGCCGATGCAAATAGCTGTATAGCGCACCGTTGGAATTCACTCCGTGACCGATATTGATACTTGCACTAAAAAGTGGTAAGTATTACTTCGCTAACATGATGTTCTAGCTAGAACATCATGTTAGCGAAGTTAGATAACTTGAATAAAGTAAGTATTTGATTTTTGAGCACAAGTTTTCTATTTGTATTAAAATACTATGATATGACAAAGTATATTTAGTTTCGTTTTTTTAGTATAAAATAAACTAACGAGTTTTAAAGTTGTCAGTAATAAGAATAATAATTTGTTTTACGGATATTAATAGTTTGCATGTTATCTGAGTCTTATTTATATATAGTAATGTAATTAAATTATACCAGTAGACCCACTACTAGGAAATTACTGGGTACTTACGTATTCATTTCTTGAAGAAATTTTTTTTTGTTTTGCACAGTAAAAAAAAACTGCCCTTCATAGAAATTGCTATGTCCGTTTCTTACCAAAGGAACTGAACATTATAAATTATACAAACACAGCTTTTTATCTAGAATGCAATTAATTAATGCGTGATTTTATTCAAAAGCCTAAAACCTCAGATGATAAAAAGGAATAGATATGAAACGGGGGCTTGGCGCGTGTCGGTGCGACATGGCCAAATGGGCATGTCACTGCCCACCGCATGTTAGTTGCAATTTGCCGTGAATCTGAAATGTTATTCCACGTTTACTCAAAATGCCGAATTGTAGCGTGGTTACATGCAAAAATAGGAATGAAACTAAAACCTACATGAATGGTGGAGTCACGCACCACATGTGAGTATTAGTATTTTCACTTAAGTCAGTAAAAACTAATATTTTAATAAATAAACGCAACGCCGCATCATTTCTCGGGATCGAACTAACATATCGAACGAAAAAGCATATTTTTGTTCTATGCGTTGTACATTGATCGTTCAATACAGTAAACCACGGCGCAACCACTATGGATATGGACGATGCTTGAATTTTTTAGTGGTACGGCCGCTGCTTGGCGTCGCAAACTAGAGCGGTGCCAAAGTGCAGTTACAATTAACGCGTAATCGATAAAATAGAAGTACGATATCATACTAGTATAGTTATTTTATTTCGACTACTTTCGCTGTTTTATTTTATTTGATTACTTGTTTTGGTTGGGTGCCTATCTTAAAGGTAACTAATAAGATTAAAAGGCACAAAATGTTTACGGTACCTACTAATAAGATTTTCACTAAGTTGCAGTATGAACGGTAAATAGACATATTAAAATTGTATATACAAGTATATAATTTAGTTGCAAATGGCTTCAGAACAACTTAAAATGTGATATTATTACCAATATTTTTTTTTAAATGAGTATTTTTTACTTTCATTTCAAATGTGATAATTGAAGAAGAAATCTCGGTTTCTTATTACAGTTTTCCAAAGAATCCGATTAGGTTCTAAAAAAATGGATAGATGCTACTGGCAGAGGTCCTAACTGGTTTCCTGTACAGAGAAGAGTTAATGTGTTCGTAACATTTTCAAGAAAAATGTTTCCAACCACTTAATAAGAGCCGTACACTTTTCGAATATTTGACACCTCGCTTGCTTGAAACCTAGGTGTAAAATGTATGGTAACACATCTTCGCACATCTTTGGTGGCTACTCGCCCTTAGCCTTAAATCTCGTAATATGAGTAATGGACATATTATTTCGCGCCAAAATGCGAGTCGGATCGGCCTGGTACCTACAGGTCAAAAATATCGATGTGACCAGAGTTTTTAATGTATGTGAACACGAACTTATAAAAAGCCGTTTATGTTACTCTGTAGGTATTCGTCAATATTTTTTACTTTTGCGATTTATGGTAAGTTAACAACACGTGTTATTTAAACTTGTAGCTAGAAGTTTAAATACCACCACATAAACTTACCATGTTGTTGAAGTTGTTACCCATCAATATCATAACATAATATTAATTTTAATATCAATGTCGATATAACATAATTTTAACGTTTGTCGCCCCCCTAGTGTAGTGCGTTTAAGCCAATCACAGCCCTTGTTTGCATGTTGCCGTAGACTCACTGGCAACGCCCGAGTCTTTGTTTTTACACGGTTCAATGTGTGTGCCTGTGGGCGCTGCGGTGGGAGAAAACTGGGGACATCGGTTTTGGTTGAAATTAAGCAGTACGGCACTTCTCCCTTTTTTTATGTTCTGAGCCTAAAACCTATGTCACTTATTAGGATTCCGTACTCAAAGAGTAAAACGGGACCCTATTACTAAGACTCCGCTGTCCGTCTGTCTGTCTGAATGTCTGTCTGTCCTTCTGTCACCAGGCTGTATCTCATGAACCGTGATAGATAGAGATTTTCATAGATGATGTATTTCTGTTGTCGCTATTTATAACAAAAAATACTAAAAAACAGAATACATCTTTTTATTTTTATTTTAGTTTTTATTTGTTTCTTTTTCTTTTACAATCTTACACAAATCGACCTTGCCCCAAACTAAGCAAAGCTTGTACTATGGGTACTAGACGACGATAAACATACTTATATAGATAAATAAATACTTAAATACATAGAAAACATCAATGACTCAGGAACAAATATTTGTGGTCATCACACAAATAAATGCCCTTACCGGGATTCGAACCCGGGACCTCCAGCTTCGTAGGCAGAGTCACTTCCAAGTTACTAACTAGGCTACAGGGGGCTCCTATACAACAAACGTGATTTTAGATATAGATATTTTGCCGTTTTTAGATATAGATAATGGTACGGAACCCTTCGTGCGCGAGTCCGACTCGCACTTGGCCGGTTTTTTTAACATTTATTTCGAAATAAAGAGTGATACTCGAAAATGTCGAAGGGAAGGTCAATCGTCGAATCCGACTCGGCTGGGCAGCATTCGGGAAGCTACGGCACATCTTTTCGTCCAATATTCCGCAGTGTCTCAAGACGAGAGTCTTTGACCAGTGTGTGTTGCCAGTGATGACATATGGCATGGAAACGTGGTCGCTTACTATAGGCCTCATAAGAAGGCTCAAAGTCACTCAAAGGGCAATGGAGAGGGCTATGCTGGGAGTTTATCTGCGCGATCGCATCAGAAATGAGGCTATCCGCAGCAGAACCAAGGTAACCGATATATCCCTCCGAATTGCTAAACTTAAGTGGCAGTGGGCGGGGCACATTGCACGTAGAACCGATGGCCGTTGGGGTGGAAAGGTTCTTGAGGGCAACCACGTACCGGAAGGCGCAGCGTGGGTAGGCCCCCCGCAAGGTGGACTGATGACCTGGTAAAGGTCGCGGGAGTCCGCTGGATGCGGGTGGCGCAGGAACGGCCATTGTGGCACTCTTTGGGGGAGGCCTATGTCCAGCAGTGGACGTCTTTCGGCTGATATGATGATGATGATGATGATGACTCGGAAATGTAATAAAACCACGTAAAAATCTCCCTTTCCAGTGTAAACCCCCGGTGTGTGTTATTATTATATATAAACGAAAATAATAACTAAATGCAAGGTAGGATCGTGCTGTACTTAACAAACGCCATATAAGCTTGTTTTTTAAAAAGTTTTTTATTCATCTTGTTATTTTCAATAACCCTGCATATTATGTCGCTGGTTCGTGGGTACTTGTACAGACAAATCACACAAACCCAAACAAGATAGGTCTATCTATTTTAGTTTAGGAGTTCCCATGACCACCTTCCATCATCAGATCCTGGAAATCATCCATCACCAAAGTGTTTACCAAGACAAAACAGATGAGCCCAAACTAGATGGGTTTATCTAGTTTAGTTTAGGAGTTCCATGACCACCTTCCAGCTCCATCATCAGACTCTGGAAATCATCCAGCATCCAAGTCTTGCCGTGCCATGACCAAATAAATGATCCAAAATTCGATGGCTTTATCTTGTTGAGTTTAGGAGTTGCTATGGCCACCTTCCGACTCCATCATCAGACCAGCTCTATGATATTATGGCATTGTCACCGAAGATACTTAATATAAGAAGATAATTGTACCTAATTTGAAGATTTCGCCCAAACTAACATACATACATACATACATACTAACTAATCATAATGGCCGTTGGGGCGGGGAGGTTCTCGAGAGGCGACTACGTACCGGAAACTGCAGCGGACCCTCCACAAGGTGGACTGATAGTAACAAGTAAATAAATTAAATCTATCAAGTATCACGATCACTCGTACAATAATAATTGACTATAGAACGCGTAGTTTAGACAAAAGGATCCAACCCACAAGACATCACCATTGAAATATATGACTTTTGTTTTAGGTAGAAGGTTCAATTTTAAATGTTACGTATACTGTGGGTTTGAGCCTTTTCGCTACACTACGTCTTATCTGGCAGCTATGCAATTCATAACTTGTCTCGATTAGCCTCACGAATGTATCCCCAGTATAGTTTGACCCCGAGGTTGGTAACAACTATGCCTAGTCGGAGATCAAAATAATATTATTTTATCTGAAGAGTGGCCGGTTAGCTTCGTGAATAGCCACAAATAAACACAGTACACGTCTGTCTCGGAGGGCTATTCAGCCGGTACTGAGATATATTCCCGCGCGACGGTACATTTATACTAGTTTTGAATAATTATTTATAAATATAAATTTTGACTAAAGTTATATTTTTTGGACTAGATCTTGTTGGTACAAGCATGAACTTTAATGTTGTGTAAGATTCAATACACAAATAATTCAACAATAATGAGAAAATCCTTGAGTTTTCAGTAAGATTTTGTTGACAAATATGGTGTAATTGAGAACAGTTTACATATATATACGTGCAGAATAAGGAAAATTCGAGGCGGCTAGGCGCAATGGCAACATATTACGCTAGTGAAAATAGAATAAAACAAGTAGGTTCTCATATAACATCATGGAGTATTAGGGGCTCAAACTTATGACTCTGCGCTCTCTTCAGAAAACTACTGTCGGTAATCGGGTATTTTCGGTTAAAGTATTCAGTAATTCGTAAATTGGAGGCGGCTAGGACCAATATGAGGAGTTTACCTATGCAAATAAGTAATCAGGATCTAGAAAAAGCTCTCCGTTTCTTAGAATTACAACGTCAAAAATCCGTCATTCTCGCTTATTCCTGACCAAAAAACGAGCGCCCTCTTAATGTAAGTAAGTACGTGATGAGATGAAGATGGAGAGAATCAACAACCCGAAACGTCTGGCTATTGAACTCGAGGGCAAAAACTGGGCTCCGAAGTTATAATTGGGATAATAAGAATTAATTATAATTGTATTACTTAATTACATAGTTTGTAAAAAATCCATGTTAAAATCTATACTTAGTAAAAGATGTTTCTATCTTTGCTGTTGAGTCAAAACTTCACTTCCCGTTCCGTAAGAACGGGAAGTGGGAACGATAATGGATATTTTTAAATGTAACGTTGTGTTTCCCAAATATTTTAAAGTACAACATGACGGGGCTAGTACGAGTTCGTATAAACTGGATGGCCTCACTGTAATCTAAACAACGAAAACGTTGGGTTTATTGCGCCGTACCTACTTGGGTCCACGACTCCATTTTGCGGTTCGTCGAACCGCTTTAGGACAGGTAATTAAACTTTGCACAATTTTAAACGTACTTGCGCAATAATCAAAATCATTTCCTTTGTTAGACCAAGACAGTAGTTATGGAGCGATTGTGTGCAATGCAACGCAAACATATCAGTTGACGCAGTGTTGAACATAATTATACTGGAAACACTCTTCCTATTCAACAATTTGTCATGTTTTGGACTGCCTGGATATTGCCATGATGTTTTTGCTACGCCAGTCCGTCTTACAGGCTGAAAGTATATTTATTTATTTCAATGACATCAAGCACTTTTTTTTAAATTCTAAGAAAGAAAACAAAGAACTCAAACCACAATACAAATTTGAAAGTATAAGTTACCCAATAACAAGCAATAATCGTCCTATAGTACATGAATGAAACTGCCCATCCACTTTCGTTGTCAGTGGTTCGTTTGTTATTCACGTTTAAAGTACCTACCTGCGTAAAACAAAGTCAGACTACACCTATATTTGGCGCCAAAAGCGCGTCAATGACCCGCGCCCGCGGCGCAACGGCGTCAACACGGAAAAATAAACTAAACCAAAGTCCGTGGGAAAGGTACCGGTGCGCAGGAGTGAAGTCTGCGCGCCGAATTGTCATGACACATTATTGTTATCTTAGATGTGCCCTTCATTTTATGTCTACATGGCTATCTATACAAAAATAAATTGCGAACATTGTGTAAATGGAGCAACTTAACCAATCAATGACAAACGGTATCTCATTGTCTTGTTTACTCTGTATTTCTCTCTTGATCAAAACATAAATAGGTATCTTTCTCTGATTCCAGAATTTAAAATTTGGCACGGGCGTTCAAAAACCGGTCATCTTTGTAACTGCCGAAGGGACTGTCTTTACGGAGTCTAATGGCAAAATAAAGGAGTGCGAATGCGAATGCAGTGGTTCGCCGACCGAAGTCGCGATGCCCGCTGCACCGCGTTCGCGAGACGAGGCTACATTCCGGGCATTCTTCGTCTCGCCGCCGCCATTGCCGTTCGCCCACCGCAGAACTGCCTCGGGAAGAATGCTGCCGTATCCGGCTACTTCACACACAGGATTCCTTAGCTGCATTTGTTTTATTAGATACCATTGTGCAGTTTCAGATGCATCTGTGTCTAAGACCAAGGTTTAAATAAGTACAAAACTGCCGTTTGCATTTTACTTACATCTATGCCATTAATGGATGCATACCGAACTGCTGACTAAACATTGATCAAATACAAAACTAACATCTGTGCGCTATTCGCTTTGATTTCATGACAGCTCGTCGTGACAACACCAAACTTGTGACTTGATTGACTATGATATCACGACATTAGCCACTAAACTCTCTACCATATTATGTCCACTTAATTCACATTTCGAATTGAGAAATTTGCCACTTTTCATAAAAGTAACCATATTCCACGCTTAGGCGTCAATTCGACGAACGGTTAGTATTCAGCATAGCCCGATGTGAGTATGTAAAGTGGCACGCAGGCAATTCCGCTAGAGTTAGCTTACCTGCACAGCCAGTTTTAGATCTATACTCGTAAATGGCTGCGGCAGCGCCCAAGGACACGCCTGGAACGCGGGCTCAAGTCTCGCCGGTGCGTCATCGAACATCTCAGGTTATACACCCAGTCATTCACCCGTCCCTCTTTGCTACTACAGTAGACGGCAAACTTCGTGCGCAAATGAGGGGAAGTGGGGGGGCAGCTTGCACGTACAATTCGCCTTTGCGCAGGCAAGGTCATTTGCGCACGAAGTTTGCCGTCTACTATACGCGGAGTGGACCCTAATCATATCAGTTTAAGATATGTACATGCTTATCAGAAATATCAAGCCAATCAATTTTCCATGAATTGGTTAATCCAGCTAAACTCGGCTTCTAGTGTGTTTACCGCAATGTACCCAGATATATCGATTGTGTATCAATATGGATTGTATTACCATTTACCATTAAAAACCCACGGAAATCTAGCCACGTTTTCAACCGTAGGTATGTACCATGATTGAGTGAATTAAAATACGGTGACTCATCTCAAGTTCTTCGATGGAAGCGAGTGCTCAATATAAATATGACATATATGTAAGGTTCATGAATTATGACTTATTCATCTGAGCGATCAGGCGTGACGGTTTTATAATGTAGTTAGGATAGAATGTGATGCGGTGCCTGCGATTTAATTATTATCCATATAATAAAATATGTCGACAATTCAGAAATTAAACAAAGAAAATGATAAGATTTGCATTGACTTACATTTTTACCAGAAGTTAATGGTGTTCATTTGACTATTTTTCTCAGGCGCTTCCTTCTGAGGGCCTATACCGCGAACGGCATTCGAAGTTTTCCGTCTCTGTCGCACTTACGTACGAACTCGTAAGTATGACAGAGAGGGGAAACTTCGAATCAGAATGCCTTTCGCGGTAGGCCCTCTGGATGCTTACATTGATAAATTGGCAACCATCTTAGGCCCACAGGACTGCTAGGTTTTCTTAATACAGCCTAGTAATTCACGCTATATCCTCGTTGCGCTCCGCTGCGCCAGCACGCATGAGTCATAGTTTTGTGTCAGATAAGTAGGATCGCAGGCACGCTTAAGGCACCCATTGTCTGCACCCGCGCCCATTCACGAAGCCGTGACTCAGCCTCACTGCATGAACATATCGGGAAACAGACCACCAAGACGCCAAGAAAGGCTGATGTGCCTACACAATATGATAAACAACTTCTTAATAACACTTTAAAAACTGAACTTTGAGCATTTTATTTCGCTTTTGATCCCCTTGCACTAGCAGGCAGGATACTTCTATCTCCGCATGAGGTGCTTATTTTCTCTGTAGATATAGAAATCGTCCTTATAGGCAATTATGAAGATGTCTAGATACCTCTACAATACTCTGCATACCAAAAAACCGTGCCTAAAAAGATGGATCTGGGCATCCGTAATGCGCGCTATGTGTGTCGAGGCTTGGTGCGGCCTATTGGCCTGGAGACCCTGGAGTGGAAAAGGCGCCCCCGCTTCGCGCCTCATCGTGCCTTTGATCTTATCGACTTCCGATGGACAATACGAGTGACGGCAGGCCACCGCAGGTCCATCAGATGCGAATTTTCCCATGGTGATCTGGCCTGTGAGAAAGCGGGCCTTGGAACCGTGGCTTTAGCCGAGCACTCAATACTTGGGCGCGAGTATATAAGCCCAATAAATCCCAAATGCCATACTCTGTCTGGAAGGCGGTCGCGAGACGAGACGCTGCGTTCGTCGACTCCGAGACACTTTTCAGACAATTAGTTACCGAAGCGAGCGAAATGTATTGAATTATTTCTCATTTGACTGTCAATGTCAAGTTTGTCATATCATAATGTATTTATAAACGCTTGATCCAACTACTAGTAATATTCGGAGTCAAAGATGTATGATTTGAGATACGAAACTTAATGATCTATTTACACTGATGTACTAGATTTCGTTTTTATTTTTCTGTTTAATATGTTTTCATGCTCTGTTTCTGTATTTGGTATGTTGTGTTGTATCAGTTGTGTGGCATTAAATTACTATTCTATTCTATTTCATAATTTAAGTGCAGTATTCAGTGGTAGATAAATGCTAGGATTGTAGATATAATGAGCTAGGTATTCAATCCAATGTATTCACATTTTCTAGTATTTTCCTCAGTTTCCATGATTAACCTAACCTGAAATCCAAATAAAACGATATACCTAAAAGCTCGAAATTTTGGGATGTGCCAATGAAATAAATAAATGAAATAAACAATTGTATATACACTATTCGTTTACTTCCTTTTATATCCCTATGTATTCCTATCACATACATGGTGTACAAATAATCGAAGCCGCGCATAATAAAATATTTCAGTGTATTAACCCCGCTTATGATTTAGTTAGAGTAAATACTATTAACAGGTGCCCCGTCTCGAGTGGGGAGACCGAGACTTTGACGTGAGCCAGAGGGTGTCTGGAGAGCAGACGGCGCGGCCTCAGACGGCAAGCATCGGCATTACACTCTCGTTTCGTCGCCCATTTATACCTACCACTAACTTAATTAACATACAAGAAACATAAACACATGTTAATACGAGCGATCCGATTCTGATCGATTTAATCAGGGTGAAGGGACATAAATACAAGGTCCGTTTATAGTTCAACAACATTGTTATCAGTGCGGTCATTCGATGAATTTTTACGTTACGATGAACCCTTCGTAACGTGTACTGTCGGGGACGAGTACGGGCGTACGGGGGGCGCGTCTGCGTGAGGCTCACCCTCCGTCCTAGCCCTTGTCGGGCCCGCAGCCCTTCGGCGGGGCCGTGACCCGGCCTCACTAAATACTTTAATTTCTTCCCTGCCTCTCCCGTCCGTCTGATCTAATAATATTTGCAGAATCCGAGTAATGCTCTAATCAACTGCCACAATATTAGATGATGATGAATATTTATTTTGTATGATGCTGTTAGAATATTTATGAGGCTGTCAATGCTCCATGTAGGTAAAATTCTTCTTGCATGGAAAACCCTCTTTATTATAGTTTCTTGTAGATTGCAATAAGGATCAGTTGAGATAATATCGAACTACTTTGTCACCACTGTCGTGAATTCGTCACTAACGTTAGATAAACAAAGAGCAACAGTGTTGACACACGGTTGATTGCTACAAAAACAAACTATTCTTAGATAGGAAGCATGCACAGGTCATTGATATTAGAAGGTCGCGATGAATGCACTCATATAATTAAAAGGAAGCTGCCGTAATGTGTTTATTTACGTTGTTGTAATGTAGCAATTAAGTAATAATTATAGATCAACACAAGTGTAATGATACTGCTGAAATGAAGTAAATAAAGGAATTAATCTTGAGCTGCTACCACTGATTGGAAGAAAAGGGAAGAAAAAGACCCAATCCCTTAAATCATGGAACAAACAAGAGGGAACAAATGTCCAGTTTAAACATGTAATAACACGAGTGAAATCATGATACGAGCCTATAAACGTTAACAAAAATCTTAACGGGGTGTATAATAGTCAGATAGAGCAATAAAATTCGAAGCACGAAGCAATTATTTTACCCCCACGGTGTTGATGTGGCGGCGTGACATCGGGGCATAATCTTTCGTGCTTAATCGGGGAACCTTTAACTTACAACTTGTATTCATACAATTCGGAATAATAGTTTATTATCAAAAACTAGTCCGTTTTGCAGAAATCCTACGATGGTGGTTTAACGAGTGAGCAAAGTCTTCTTGACCCACAGTTGTAATGGCTAACCATGAAAACTAAAACCGTACTGAATGCTGGAATGCCTAATAGAATGGTGAATGGTGGAAATGTTATAATAAATAGATATACAAGTAATGGGGGGGGGGGGGGGGTGTAACTTGTCATAGAATACACTGAGACGATGCAGCCCATGGACTGCAACGCGTAGCGCAAACTTTTTGTTCGGCGTGTCATCTCTAGTACGTTAGTACATTATACCTCAATGAGTGTACAGTCAAAGAATTTAATTTCCTACCCATTTAGGACTATTTCAAAGTGACACTGTAAATAAAATCATAAGAAGTCTCTTACGTTTTGATTGATTACGTCACTTTGACAAAGTCCAAAGTGGGTAGGAAATTAAATTCTTTGACTGTACTTGACGACGTTATAAAACAAAACTCAGTAATAAATATCCCACCAAAAACATAAATGTAAAAAAGGAGAGCCAAGTTCAATACAAAAATTATGCTTGGCTGTGGGCTTCGCCGCAAAAAGAATGGAGATCTAAATAAGTGCCAAGTTCTATGCAAAATCCAGATATGTATTTATAGGAACAAAATAACATTATGAACAAGTTAAACTCTATGTCTTTGCTTTATTGGATACCTATAACTATAACAATTGCTGTTACATATTTAAAAATGTGAGATCTTAAAGTAAGTTCGATTTGACTTGACCAGTTTTCATTACATCAGTCATTTTATAAAGTTATTCAACATATATATTTTTTTCATTCTGATAAAAACTGGCCAAGTCAAATCTAACTTACTTTAAGATCTCACATTTTTGAATAACAACAATTGTTATAGGTAGTTGGGTTAAGGATAAAAGTGGTACCAAGTGGTTCGTGTAATTCAGTTCTTTTGCTTTTACTTGAAGATTAAATAAATGTCCTTATTATTCAAACCCGGCTTCGTAGGGACGTAGGGAGCGACAAGACAATAATAAATAACTACACCAAGAGGTCGTCAAGATCACCATGGAATCACGCACAAATCTCGAAACGAACAATCTTGTTTACCTGCAGTGACGCTCATTGACGTCGACAACCTGCAAAAACGTCATATGATAATTGGCTACTTTCCTAAACAATTATACTTAGTTCGTCAGTTAGATTATCAAAAAATATTGGACACGTATTTTTTTGTCAACCAATCAAAAAATTATCAAGATATAGCCCTTTAAAGTTCCGTGTGACGTCACATTATGATACCCTTTTCAGCATAATGTGACGTACAGTCAAGTGAAGAAATATGTATCGATTTAATCCTCTCATAATTATGTATCAGAGAACCTTAATCCGTTGACATAAGAGCGATGGGACATATTTACGAGCAAGTTGTACGCACCCATATTTTTACACTTGACTGTACGCGGAACTTTAACGGGTTATTCAACTCAATTCCCCAGGAAAGTATCCAATTGGTATGGACAGTCAGCAGCAAAAGTAGCTACGGGGGTACTCCAATGTCATGAAGATAACGACAGTCTAGATCATTTTGCGCGTGTTATTTTGCGTAGCTACTTCTGCTGCTGATTGTACATGGTACAATCAGCAGCAGAAGTAGCTAAATTGTAATAATTATAATAAAAATAAAAAGTAATAATTGTTAAATTGAAGAAACTCACAAATTGTATTGATTGAACAATGAATGGACAGCGCCGATGCGGGTCAGTCCCCCAGTGTTAATATGATAAATAAAATCGCTCTGATTTCCAATAACCCACATGATAACAGCGCATAAATAAAAAATAAAAAAACCAGTGTCCCGTCTTGAGCGTATTTTATAACCCGCGCGGCTCCAAATAACCTAGGCAGAGCAACGGGTCAAAACATAGATAGGTACTTAATCCTTCTACATATATTATGGACTACTCTGTAATCGAAAAATCTGAACCTGAAATAACTTGGATGGTATTCAACTATTACCTAATCTGACTCTCCCAACTTCTCGAATATGGCTAAATAAGTTTGTATAATATACACTTTTTCGAAGTAAGAAAAACATGGCCATTAGGTAATATTGACATCTGTAATTCTGTACTCATTAAGTAACACTGTACATTTTAATGTCAATAATTATTTTTATCCACAGTTGACACATAATACGTCTGTCAGTCTTTGTAAACATATAGTTGTAAAAGATCGTTAATCTTCTATTTTCTTAGTATTGTACCCATATGTGGCTGACTCAACATTTATAATTTCTTATGCTGAAGAACTTATTACTACAGGTTTGAGTTCAATTCTTATTTATTTATTTTACATTGTCGTCTTAAGTCAAAACAGGAGTTACGTCATGTGACGTCACACAGCCAAAGTCACGTGGTCAGCGCAAAGTAGTTTTTTGAAATTATTTTTTTAGTACTTTTTTGATAAAAAATGAAAAAAAACTAAGAGCTTATTGCAAATCTCCAGCATGAGACGAATCGAATGTCATATTATTTATCAAAATCGGACCATAACTGTAGATCTAAAGATTGATTATAAAGATTCATTTAGTTAAGGAAATGTCTGTAAACAATTGTTCTTTATGAAAATAAACAGTTTATTTTTTTTTTTATTTTATCTGATGACATGTACAAAAATCGGCCTCGGGTAATAATAATATAGTTTATATTTAATAGAAAGGGTTTAAATGAAGAGTCAGAAAAACGGTCAATAAAAATATAAAGGTATATGTAATATTTAAATTTTGCAGACTAGCTCAGAAATATTAGAAAATCTAAAAAAATACTTAGGTTCGGGTTCAGGCTAATACACTTAGAATCGGATTCCGTTGATTCGCTGCAGCTTGCTGTAGCCGAAATACTAACATAACACACGTAGGGACGAACACAAGAACATCGATTACGGTTCCGTGCAGCGGACCGTAGCAGCTAGATCGACTTCAAGCGACGTGCGTTCTAGTCAATGTCTTTTGGCTAATCAAAAGATTGCTCAAAGGTTAGCTGGAAGAGATCCCTTATAGGGATAAGTTCGCCTTTGTACTTTGATCTATTGTGTGACATGTATATTTTTTTCACCTGTGATTGTGTACAACAAAGTGCTTACAACATACATATTTTCAAATATGATTAAATTGGTGGGTTACGGTTATTACAATCTTTATTCATCATCATCATCATTACTAATAATCTTTGTCATTACTTAAGAGCCTTGCTCTTGTCGGTGGAGTAACACTTTTATCTGTCCATTGCCAGCCTCTTGACTTTCTCATACGACTCGACATCAGCTTTATCCTTTACTTGGCTAAAATATGTTAGCCTAAGGACTTCTACCTCTTTTGCCTTCAATTTTACTTTCCCACCGGCACGGCATCTTGCCTCTCCTATTTCTAATAATCGTTTATTATTTAAGATTATTCACTTAACTTTTTTAATGTTAATAACGAATTATATTTAACTACATATATTACTGGGGGCCTCAATGAACATCTTCTTAATTATATTTTTAGTTTGTGTAGGTTTACTCTCCATGTTATTTTAAAGACACAGGGTAGGTAGCTAGACCACATTAATCTCTTTGACCATATAATGTTGTTATATTTTTTAACTATGTATGTATTCTTACTGGTCAAAGTTCGTAAAGGTTGCCTTTCCTTGTGCACTTAACAAGATCTCCCAATTTATGGGTTATATTGCATTAAAATTGCCATTTTAAGTTTATCGAATACATACATACAATACATTCTGCAGTGTTCTAATTAGTTTATGATAATTATCTCTTATATTGTTTTTAGCGGGACTATAATTTTTAGCTTTTTTGTAGTCTAATTTGTAGGTTATATACGTTGTAAATAAGTTTTATAGGTTCTACGTGAATAGTAAATGGCCAGGGCGTCTCACTCTTATACATTGGCAGCACAAGCGTTTGGTGAAATTAACGTGATGAGGTGAAGACCGAGGAAAACGAGTAACAGAAGGCTATATAAGGCAGAAGGTAGTTGTGAAGGTAATCGTCTAAGTATTTCCGCCTTCATTATTTTTCTTACAAACGTCTCTTTAATGTAGTATGGGAGATGTCTCTGAATGAAATTTTTTTTCCTGCCAGAGGTAAAGGGAATTTACAAGCGTGAGGTAAACGCAAAGAGTGATTGCTTCTTTTCGTATTCATAGTCTTTTTTGGACTTTTTTCGTGTATATTTGTTCTCGATGTTTGTTAGGTCTACAATAATAATCATTGGATTGCACTCCTATTGGTGTCTGCGACCTATAAAGGAGTGGTAGAGGATTAGGAAGGGGTATAATAATAATTTATCTTACTGTCAATTTATCGGTTTAACTTTGTGGCAAACTGTATACACATTCACATGTACACTAAATAGGCATCGGCATTGTATTTTCTTTAGTTGTTTGCGAGGCATAAAATAAATTACTATGGCTGTAAACAAGTTTGACGTAGTAACCATTGTAGTAAAATGTAGTAAATCGTGTGCGGCTTACACGTGCAGCGATAACAGTGCACCGAGTATAGAACTATAGACTCAATATTGGGCGGTTGAGTGAGGTCGATTCGATACCCAACGTCACACTGATTTGATAGATTATTGGCATGACAGGTCTACATCTAAGTAACACAAGAATCAGTCTCAACCTCAACTCTTCTTAACTCTACTATGGAATTGGCTGTAGGTATTTTTAAAGATTTGCGACTATTTACATATAAGACTCAAATAGAGTTCCTGTCACGAAAGAATAATATATTTCACTTGCGTTCACAATAAAACTAACTAAAGTCATATACATATTACTCCAGGCAAAATACGGTTTTGAAAAACATTAATTTATAATAGCGTTTTTTTTTTATATAATTTTAAAACATTGATCTAAGATGCTTTATTCAAGAATCCAACCAACTTTCCATCCGGAAGTATTTATATAGATTTTAAAAAGAATGAATTGTTTTTTTTTAATTATTTATCTTGAATATTATAGCGCAAATGTAAATGAACCAAAATAAAGATAAAACCATTTATTAAAAATTTTTCTAACTTTTCAGAAGCTAGTTAAGTTATAATTTTTTTGATGTCTGAAATTTTGTTGGATTTTGTCACTAAGTAACTATTTAATTGATAATATATCCATTACATAAAAAAATCTGCTATTATAAATTATTTCCAAATTTGACATATTTTCCATACAAGCTGTCAGTTCATTGCCTGGACTATATATCAATAGTACCTAAGTACATATTTTTTTACATATAATTCAATCGTAGAAAGTTTGTATAGGTGCACGTATTACTGAACAACTTGAAAATTTGCACAATCTAGAGAGCTATCCAAAATGTCCTTGCCATGCGCACACGCCAGGCATCTACGCACTTTTCTTCTAAATCTTATCAGGAGTAAGTTACGTAATTCCATTTGTACGGTTGAAACGGAAGGTGACTTTAAAAACATGCAAGTAGTTCTTTACACGTGGGTTTTCTTACAATGCACTCTGAGGCATTACCTTCTTATCGGCGTGCAGAAACAATATTAGTTAGCACGAAAAATAAATGAAAATTTTCCATTATCGCCGTAAAAGCAAAGGCGTTTAGCTCGTGTATAGTGGCACGTGCAGAAAGGTCGTCAGCTTTAGGTATCTACCACAGATGTATGAATATAAGGAGATCGGACATGGCGGCCGATTTGTATAGAGTGAGCCTGTCGCAAGTACATTAACCCACACAACGCCCAATTAATTGACAAGACAAAGCACGCACACATCTAAAACACACACTCTTGTATACCTAGACGCTTATTTGACAATAAACGCGCATCATATCAGGCATTTTGGAAAAAAACGTAATATTCTCTGCGATCAGCACGCGTGCACAGTATGGCAGGGTATGCCCATTGAGCATACAGCTGCGACACGGCCGCCGGCGGCTTGTCCTCTCTCTAGGATTCTATGCTCTGAGGTATCTTCTATATATATAAAAGAAGACTTCCTGACAGATCATCAACGCACAGCCGAAACTACTGGAACTAGAAACTTGAAATTTACACCTATACAACCTTTTATAACGTAGGCGACGGATAAGAAGGATTTTTTGGAAATTCCACCCCTAAAGGGGTTAAATAGGGGTGCAAAGTTTGTATGGAGGAAACTTTATTTTTTGAGCTGGAGTCTTCAAACTTTGTGGAAAGATTACTTTATAGGATACAAATAAAGTACTTTCAGCGTTTTGGAAAATTCTACCCCTAAGGGGGTTAAAAGGGGGTGCAACATTTGTATGGAGGTAACATGTTTTTTTAGCTAGAGACCCAAAACTTTGTAGAAAGCTTACTTATTAGCATAAAAACAAAGCGCTTTTAGCGTTTTGGAAAATTCCACCCCTAAGGGTTGTTAAAATCGTTGCAAAGTTTGTATGAGGGAAATTATTTTTTGAGATACAAGGTTAAACGTTTGGAGAAAGATTACCTACTTATTGAAATACAAAAAACCGGCCAGGTGCGAGTTGGACTCGCGCACGAAGGGTTCCGTGTCAATAAAAATATTTATTTTATTTTGTTTTTAGCATTTGTTGTTATAGCGGCAACAGTAATACATCTTCTGTGAAAATTTCAACTGGAACTATCACGGTATCAGTGAAATACAGCCTGGTGACAGACAGACGGACGGACGGACGGACAGCGGAGTCTTAGTAATAGGGTCCCATTTTACTCTTTGAGTACGGAACCCTAAAAAGAACTTTCAGTGTTTTGGAAAATTCCACCCCTAAGGGGGTTAAAAGGGAGTGCAACATTTGTATGGAGGCAACGTTCTTTTTTTAGCAAGAGACTTTAAACTTTGTAGAAAGCTTACTTATTAGAATATAAATAAAGTACTTTCAGCGTGTTGATAAATTCCACCCCTGAGGGGGTTACTAAGGGTTGCAAAGTTTGTATGAGGGAAACTCTTTTTTGAGATAGACGCTTAAAACTTTGTAGAAAGCTTACAAATAAAGTACTTTCAGCGTTTTGGAAAATTCCACCCCTTAAGGGGTTAAAAAGGGTGCAAGATTCGTATGGGAAACACTTTTATTGAGCTTAGATACTTGATAGTTTGTAGAAAAAATGCTTATTACAACAAAACAAACTCTTCTTCTTAATTTTTCCTTGAAAAGCGTTAATCCCCTAAGTTGGTATAAAGAGTCAGAAAATTTTAAAGTATGATATTTGTAACTTCGATCCTAGCCTGTTTGTTAAAAGACTACAAACCTTATTTCAGCGTTTTTAGGGTTTCGTACTCAAAGAGTAAAACGGGACCCTATTACTAAGACTCCGCTGTCCGTCCGTCCGTCCGTCTGTCTGTCACCAGGCTGTATCTCACTGATACCGTGATAGTTCTAGCTGAAATTTTCACAGATGATGTATTTCTGTTGCCGCTATAACAACAAATACTAAAAACATATAGTAAAATAGTTTTTTTATAGATAATGGTACGGAACCCTTCGTGCGTGAGTCCGACTCGCACTTGACCGGTTTTTTTTTTAAATTGAACCTCTAAAGGGGATTCCAAGTTTGTATGGCGAGCAAGTAATTTTTAATGTAAGGGATTTGTAACTTCGGTTATAGACTGTTTGCTGAAAAACTACAAAACTTATTTCAGCGTTTTTTTTTATTTATCGCCTAAGAAGGTTAAAAGGGGGTTCGAAGTTTATGTAGAAAGCAAGACATTTTTAAAGTAAGAAATTTGTAACTACGGTTTCAGACTTATACTATGAGGGTTCAAAGAGGTTCTAAGTTTGTATAGAGAGCAAGACATTTTGAAGGTAAGAGATTTGTAACTTCGGATTTAGACTGTTTACTAAAAGACTACAAAACTAATTTAAATGGTTTTTTTTTTAATTCATTCTTTAAACAAACATTTAGACGATAACATGTTCTACGCGGACGAAGTCGCGGGCAACAGCTAGTCTACCTATATACCTATTGCGCATTTTGTAAGGCGCGTGCCTGAGGTTTATACTGATGAGTAAATGTAGATACGTGATAAAATGGAGATAGGGTGTGCTGATAAAGAAAGTCTTGCTACAAATATAATGCAGTCTGATCAATGTTTATAATATTTAGATTAGACATAGGTATCAGTGTATTACGCATCGTAAAATTCGATACAATGTAATAGTTTGATTGACTTGAAGCTTTCCAGATGTATACAAAACACACTCACCGCCAAGAATTAGCCGATCCCGTGGTTTTCCCGCTAGGCAGCGGAAAGCGGCTACGGCGTAGGCGCCCGCTAGGCGGGCTCCTGCCAGTCAAAGTGTTAAAATCAATTGTTGCATGTATGAAAGAACATCCTGAGGGCGATTTTATCGTTTTGGCATTTTGTTTTTGTTGTGCAACGTAATTATTACAACAGTGCGTATCCAGGGTGCGGGGCGGGTAGGTAATAATATAGTAAGATAAAGTATGAAGCTTAGCGAGTGTGTAATGTAGTAGGTAATTTCCGGAACTACGCATCCGATTTCAAATATTATTTTACCAGTAAAGGGTCGGCAACGCGCATGTAACAGCCCTGGAGTTGCCAGCGTCCATAGGCTGCGGTAACCACTTAACATCAGGTGGGCCGTAAAAGCTTGTTTGCCACCGTCGTGGTATAAAATAAAAACTTCTCCTTCGGGATTGAAATAGGTTATATTTCTTTTGTATCCTACGGCTTCGCCTGCGTTCTTTTTAATATCTCTGTAACCTTAATTTATATTGTAATGGAATACAGGTTACAGAGATTCGTTATTGTTCATAGTTTTATCTGACGAAGGGAACGCTCCGTGCATCAAGCGAGGTGTAAGACGGTGTAAGGCCTTTAGTGCATTTTTTTTGTTTCACTTTTAAGTATGTCATTTTATTGCGCTAATCGATTGTTTTCTTTCTTTCTTTAAAACGTAGAGCGTCATAGTTTAGAAACAATAAATCAAGACGTAATTAAAGTTAAAAGATAAGCAGCACGTGCGTTCGCCGCGTGCCTTACGGACGTTATTGTGAATGGAAAACTGCCTTACGATACGATACATGCCGACACCAACATTTTGGCTTATTGTCCACAGGCCACGCATTAGAAACTTGAGACCATATATATCTATTTATAAGCCGTCTGACAAAACAACGCGCTCCAAGCGCCTAATATGAATGACACACACACATTATTTTTCGTGAAATGATTACTTCGAAGACAGGACTGACTCAATTCATCGAGTGGGTAACCCAGAAACGAATACGTTATGAAGATTGGCAGTAGAAATAGGAATTGGGGTTGGAGATAGGCAATTACCTGCAGTTTTAATGTTTGCACTGAAATTTGCTGACACTGAATTGCTAAGTTAACTTTTACCACGGATACCACGATCGTAATCCGATCTCTATAATCTTCCTTTCGCTTACGCACTCATGCTTTAGTGTCATAGGTAATAATAAAAATATTAAATTAATTCGGGCAACATACCTATTACTATTTATCATAATTTTATTATCTAAGAGAGGGAGGACACGCAGCGGAATGTCATCTCGCTCGTATGTGGAGCAGCCCAACTGGGGAAGTACCTCCACCTTACAGAAGACCGCAGCCATAATAGCGCACTGCTTTGTAGTGTTGCTATATTATTGCATGCTATGAAGTATGTGGTGTTGTGTTCCTGGTGGTGAGTAAGGTCGCCAGAGCTCCCTAGGGTGCGCTGTGTTGGGAGTGAGGGACCTGTGCATGTCTCTATCTGCCAACACAGCGAATCCTCAAGCAAATAAAGGGTCGGCAACGCGCTTGTGATTCTTTTGGAATCACAAGTGTCCATAGGCTACGGTAACTTCTTAACATCAGCAGGCCGTAAGATTGTTTGCCACCGTCGTTGTATAAATAAAAATAAAAAAAACTTATATCTATATATCAGACATGGCAGATATATAATATGAATGAATGAGGAAATAATGAATTTCGTAAGGATAATAATTATTTTTTAACGAAAAAATACTACAAAAAAGACAGTCAATAGGGAACATTATTCTAAAAGGATATAAATCCAACATAAATATTGTTTTTTGTGGAATTACCAGTCCTTTGACGTCATTGTCAAATGGTTTGCTTTCACGTCTAAAACACAAACGGATATTAGCATCCGGTCAGTGGTATCCGAAACCACAAATGCAACTTATTAAATAAAATATTTGATTTAGAATTTAATAACCGACCAAATGCAATTGGCGCACAAACAAAACACTTCCGAAAAGTCATCTTGGCTGTTACCATAACGATGGATCAGGCGGAATTGGTTTTCATACTATGTGTCGGAGACCCACCTGAAGGGTCTACATAAAGCCATGTCCTCATGGACTCAAAGTTTGGATCGAAAACGACACATTGTGCAAACCTGAGGGCCTACCGCGAAAGGCATTCGAAGTTGTCTCTCTCTGTCATACTTACGAGTTCGTACGTAAGTGCAACAGAGAGGGAAAACGTCGAATGCCGTTCGCGGTAGGCCCTCTGTATTATTTAGTTATTTTTTGCCTGAAATACAGGGTATCCTAGCTCAGGCACGTGTTATTTGCCTCTAATATATATACCGACGACATCCCGGACATCAGCCTGTACGAGATTAAAATGGCTCTGAAACAGCTTAAGAACAGCAAGGCACCCAGTGAAGACGGAATTACAGCCGAACTCCTGAAGGCGGGTGGAAAACCGATCCTTACGGCCCGTCAGAAGTTGTTCGACACCGCCTTACTGGAAGGGAGAACGCCAAAGGCGTGGAACAGAGGTGAGGTGATGCTGTTCTTCAAAAAGGGTGACAACAGCCTGCTGAAGAACTACCGACCCATCTCACTTCCGAGCCATTTCTATAAGCTGTTTTCAAGAGTCATTACGAATCGTCTCGCACGCATGCTTGATGACTTCCAGCCTCCCGAACAAGCCGGTTTCCGAAGAGGCTTTAGTACCGTAGACCACATACACACGCTCCGCCAGGTTATACAGACGACTGAGGAGTATAACCTACCCCTCTGTTTAGCGTTCGTGGACTACGAGAAAGCCTTCGATTCGGTCGAAACCTGGGCTGTATTACAGTCTCTCCAGCGGTGCCAAGTAGACTGCCGCTATATCGAAGTACTGAAGTGTTTGTACGAGAACGTCACTATGTCAGTCCGACTTCAGGATCAGAGCTCGAAGCCTATTCCGCTGCAGCGGGGTGTCAGACAAGGGGATGTTATTTCCCCAAAACTGTTCAGCGCTGCACTGGAAGACGTTTTCAAGACTCTGGACTGGAGAAGGTTAGGTTAGGCATCAACATCAACGGCGAGTACATCACTCACCTTCGGTTTGCTGATGATATAGTAGTCTTGGCTGAGACCATGGAGGACTTGAGTACTATGCTCGATGACCTCAGTAAAGCTTTCGAGCGAGTTGGTCTAAGGATGAACATGGATAAAACGAAGATCATGTCAAACGCCCATGTAGTACCAACTCCCATTTCAATCGGACACTTTACGCTCGAAGTTGTAGACGATTATGTATATCTACCTAGGACAGACTGTCCAGTTAGGTAGGTCCAACTTTGAGAAAGAGGTCAATCGTCGAATCTGACTCGGCTGGGCAGCATTCGGGAAGCTACGGCACATCTTTTCGTCCAATATTCCGCAGTGTCTCAAAACGAGAGTCTTTGACCAGTGTGTGTTGCCAGTGATGACATATGGAACGGAAACGTGGTCGCTTACTATGGGCCTCATAAGAAGGCTCAAAGTCACTCAAAGGGCGATGGAGAGGGCTATGCTGGGAGTTTCTCTGCGCGATCGCATCAGAAATGAGGCTATCCGCAGCAGAACCAAGGTAACCGATATAGCCCTCCGAATCGCTAAATTGGGGCACATTGCACGTAGAACCGATAGCCGTTGGGGCGGAAAGGTTATCGAGTGGCGAACACGTACCGGAAGGCACGGCGTGGGTAGGCCCCCCACAAGGTGGACTGATGACCTGGTAAAGGTCGCGGGAATCCGCTGGATGCGGGTGGCGCAGGACCGGTCATTGTGGCACTCTTTGGGGGAGGCCTATGTCCAGCAGTGGACGTCTTTCGGCTGATATGATGATGATGATTAAGCTCCTAGACTATAGTAAATACTGATGTCAATCACATCACAAATTTAAGACTCTTGTCGGTGTAACTCCCTCCATCTGACTCTATCTAGGGCCGCGTCCTTGGCCTCTTTATACGACGTGACTGCTACTTTTTCTTTTATTTGTTTCATGTAACTTATCCTTGGTCTTCCCCTTCTTCGCTTGCCTTCTACCTTTCCTTCCATGATGTTATTAATAAAAGCGTCATGTCGTATACCATTCATTTTCCCTCTCCTATTCTCTTTTGTTTTTATCAGTTTCCTTTTCTCTCCCACTATTCTCAGCACTTCTTCATTTGTGATTTTTTCTGTCCAGCTAATTTTCTCCATTCTACGCCAACACCACATAAATGCTTCCAAATATTCTTTATCTCTTTGAGTCATGGTCTACGCTTCACACCCATATAACGCTATGCTCCATATAAAGGTTTTAATGAACTTTCTCTTGGTTTTCTGGGATATGTTTGCAGTCAGCAGATACTTTTTAGTTTTTATTATAGAAAGCCTGTTCCGCTAAGCCTATTCTGATTTTTATGTCTGATGTATAATACTGATGTACAATTGTACATTATGTTTTATCATTTTTATCAATAAATTATCTTAATTTATTTATTTGTTTATTTATCGTATGGAAAATTATACACTGTGATAGTTACTTATTACTATAACTTATTATATTTTTAGATAGTCTGCAGCCTTGATCGTTAGGTCCCAAAGTCCTAGGGCTGCCCGTCGTACTTGGTGAGAGAGCATTCGAACACGATGTGGTACTCTGTGACTCGAGTGTACAAATTGCCTACATTTGTACATGACTTATACCGTTTTTCACTAGAGCCATAGAAATATGCTAAATATAGTCTGAATAGTCAGACTATATCGTGTTGCGCATATTCACGCCTCTCTCGGAATTAATCTCAGGTCCAAAAAAACCGCAACACGGTGAATAAACAAGGTAAGTGGGTGAATATGGTAAACAAATTCACGTGTAATGGTCACGAGATTTGGGCCGTCGTCGGCGTTGCCCCGGTGCCAAGATGGAAGTTTCGAGGAACGGGAAGAGGTGTGCCGAATGTTCTATAATTAACTTTGAAAACAAAGTTTAAACCGACTTCAATTCAGTACTTCACCAAGCCACATGGTACATGAACATTTCCACATTTCCTTTCCAATTTACCACATGAACTGCTTTCCGAGTGCAAATGCTTTGATTATTACAGAAAAAACCCAAGTCGCTATATGTCGGCTGATAATACTTGAGGAGTTCCGTCGATTCCTAAAGGATCTCAAAATTAACACTTCATTAGTTGCTACTTCAACGAAATCATGTCAGAATCTTTGACGTACTTTACATCTTTGAGGAGTTCCATAAGTCATATGTGGTCTACACCATCAGTTCCACTTCACCAAAATTACGACTTCCGAGAGTAAATTAAATACACGAGTTATAATAGAAAATACCGAAATCACTACACGCGTGCCAATAAATATTTAGGGTTGCCCTCAATTTCCCTGGGATCCCATCATCAGATCCTAAATTGGTGACAATGGGACCACCTCGGGAGTATAATTTTTCGAATAAAATAAGAATTTTGGAAATCGGTCCAAAAGACAGAGACAAGTATTAAAAAAACAAAAGCCGCTTATAAAACGCTAAAAATACACTATATATAACTGTGCCTTCGCCATCGCCTACATAGACTACATGTGACTGTACATAATGAACGGCATTAAACAAGAGTGTGGGTTTATGAAACGAGCCGAAGGCGATTTTGTTTTATTATTATTATTTATCATCACCCGAGTGTTTTAATGCCCAATTATGTACAGTGTATGTAACTGACTGATATTAGAATAGAGGTCAAATCCAATTCCTTTCGAAAAAATTATGTTCGAAATTTGAATTACATAATAATATCGAAATCGATGTTATTATTTAGCAATAATAACATTTTCACAGATAAGAAATTTGTTCTAACAAAACAGTCTATTTTTATGGTGGTCACAATGTGCGGTTCTTGAACGCATCATGGAGGGTTTATGATATTTGGATAGATAAAGTAAATAATAAAATCAAAACAAAGGGACATAGTAAGCAAGCCAAAACCATTTCTGTTTATTGAAACCAAAAATGTGTTGTTTATAAAACTCAATTTATATACTTTTCTCACTGGTCAAAAAATTGTGCTGTATGACAATAGTGCATGTTGTTAGGGGAAAATACTTCACTTTCGGATACCGGCGCCATATTTTAGTATGTTGCTTGTTAGGCATGTCCCCTGGATTCCAAAACTGCCGGGAGACAATCTCTAAGGAGTCGATCTCCCCTGTAATGAAGTCATCAAAAACGCCGCGGCCGCGTTTGGAAAAGTGTCAATTACACCCAAACCATGCAACGTACATACACATGAAGGTTACCAAATGAAAGCTGAATAAATTGTCAATAGTTCATTGATACATTATATTTCAATATATACGCTAGTTTAAGTACTATTAGCAAAAGTATTAAAAAAACAAGAAAAAATTTAAGGACTTTCAGACTTTGCGGCAAAACTAGAAAAGATACACGAATGATATCTAGTATTGCAGCTTAACATTTTAGTTTTTTATTTTAAGACAAGAGCAGAATTGGGAAAAATGTGCTCAAAAACCAACAACGCAAAACGAGTTTTCCCTACAAGATTAATTTTATTGAAAATTACTATTTACCAGAAATTAGCACGAACTTTTAGTATGTTAATGTGCATCGCAAAATTGCAAAGAGACAGTCTCTAAAGTGTCTAGTTCATCAGAAATGACATAATCTTCATTACCGCAGAGGCTTTTCGAAAAGTGGGATTTTAACCTGAACCATGTAATATATATAAACTTGTGTTATATCATGTAAAAGCTAAACAAATATGCTATAATTCTTGTCAACATTAAGATTCCATATATCCTTAAATTAAATTTAAGAGGTAATTGCAAAATATTAGACATGATAAGTGAAAAGCCCCCCGCTCCCACTTTTTGAAAAGTCTACATTAAACCCAAACTATGTGCTTTCTGAATGGAAATGTCATATTATATGAAAGCTAATAAAATGTGCTATAATACTCGTTCTTATATTGTAATTCAATATATTGATACGTTTCAGAGAAATTTCAATTCCCGAAAATCTAATGTTAGCACAGGCTTTTCACTTCTCTTCTCTACAAATTTGCAAATACCTCTTAAACTTATGAATATGTCACCGTTAGATTGTGAACACCGTCAGTTTATAATCTTACCCGTTATATTGTAAACTGACGGAATATTGTGAACTGCCAAAACCGTTCACAATTTAACGCAATATTTTTCGTTAGTTTATAAACTTTCAATGTCGAATCGTCAAATTGTGAACTGAGATCAAATCGGCTTGCTACGGAACGTACACAAAGACTAGGTAGGTTAGGTTAGTTAAGTATCTTCAGTTGCCCGAAGGGCAAAGCGCCCAGAAATAGGTCGTTAGTCCGTCGACACTGCTGGGTGCCGAAATAAATGGAAGAAAATGTCTGAATAACAAAAAAAAAACAATCATGTTCGGACGTAAGTGGAAACTGATGCAAGTGGAATAATTCGCTCAACCAAACAGCGCACACGTTGCGTTCCAAATCAGGCAAATTTGATTCAGTTTACAATTTGACGATATGACATTGTTAGTTTATAAACTAACCAAAATGAATGCGTAAAATTATGAATTATTTTAGCAGTTCACAATATTCCTTCAGTTTACAATATAACGGGTTAGATTATAAACTGACGGTTTTCACAATCTAACGGTGACAGATATATGGAATCACAATGTTGGCAAGAATTATAGCATATTTGTATAGCTTTTACATAATATAACACACGTTTAAATGTATTTCCATGGTACAGGTACAATTCCCACTTTTCAAAAAGCCTCCGTGGCAATGAAGATTATATCATTACTGATGAACTAGACACTTTAGAGACTGTCTCTCTGCAGTTTTGCGGTGCACATAACATGTCTAACAACATAGTAAATGTTCGTGCTAATGTCTGGAAAATAGTAATTTCCAATAAAATGTATCTTGTAGGGAAAACTCGCTTTGCGTTGTTGGTTTTTTGAGCACAATTTCCCCAATTTTGCTCTTATCTTTAAAAAAAAACTAAAATGATAAGCTGAAATACTAGATATAATAGGGAATTTGCATCTTAATATTTTATTACGAAAAACAAAAGTATAATCCAGCATTAAAACAACTGTAGCATTAAAACTTTGTTATGATTTATTTTTCTGATGTTATATGCATTTGAAATCTGCGCGCGCCGGCACCCCCCGAAAACGCTCTATACTAAACGGGCTTATGCTATGACGTCACAGCATAGCCTTTACTATGGAGTAAGTCATTAATTTGCGATTATCTCCACAAAATTTACGTTTACGTCTATACTTGTCATACAAAATATCATTTCTAATTTAATGTTCTAATATGTATGAAAAATACATTTTCATCATTTGAACGTTAGGTTAAACTAATAAAATCGTTTTTTTTTTCTTTTTTTTTCTTTTGTATGATATCTTTACGTATATCCGCATCGATTGAGTGCAATTTATTCGAAATTGAAGTCCCATGCAAGTTCCCCATTTGTGTTGTACATAAAATTAGAGTATTTGTTCTAGTTTTGCCGCAAAGTCTGAAAGTCCTTAGATTTTTCTTTGACTTTTTTATACTTTTGCTAATAGTATACTTAAACTAGCGTATATATTGCAATATAATGTACTAATAAACTATTGACAATTTATTCAGCTTTCATTTGGTACCCTATATGTGTATAAACGTTGCATGGTTTGGGTGTAATTTACAGTTTTCCAAGCGCGGCTGCGGCGTTTTTGATGACGTCATTATTTGGAATCCATGCAAGGGACATTCCTAACAATATACCAAAATATGGCACCGGTATCCGAAAGTGAAGTATTTGTTCGACGGAATCCTCTAACAACACGCACTACAATGCGTAGTAAACAATGTCATTATAGATAGTACCTATAATAAATCAAAACCAAATTGATCATGTTTTTTTTATATGTATAGGCTAAAATATTTTAGGACCATTGGATACAAATAAAATACTCTTTGACAAACTCTTTAAGAGTAGGCTACATCGAAAAATGTAGCACGCGTAATACAACATTAATTTTGCCCTCCGGAACCATCGGTCTACTTTCCCGATCGGTCCACTTTCGCAAACTGTCTACTTTCCCGATCGGTCCACTTGCTTTTCTCTTATCCGTCTACTTCCTGATCAGTCTTCTTTCCTGATCTGTCTACTTACCAAACTGTCCACTTTCCCTAACTGTCTACTTGCTTCTTATCATTTCTCTCCCAAGTGTCACAACAACTCGGCTGTACAGTCGCCATCAGATATATTTCGGAGCGGCCAAGGTGTCCAAATAGAGCAAGACTAAATTTCAATAATTTCTTTGCACACCTGCAGCTGAAAATATCTGATCGCCTGAAATATTAAATATCTCTAAGCAATAAGGGCGTTTGACATTTTGTGCGATCAGATATTTTTCGCTTGTTCCATCTAGTCATACACCTACACGATGGAAAATTTGCTTCTAAGGCAGGTCGGTGTAGGTACGATGACGAGCGAAGCGAGGAGGAGTGTTAGGAAGAACCGCGACCCTATACAGCGCGCGAGCCGAGCGAGCGAAGCGAGCGTGCCGCGGCAGCGGCCGGCGAAGCGTCAGAACCGAAAATGTTTTATTTCACTTCCTATTATATAATCCTCTGGACTTTTGTACTTATCTATGTAACTATTAGTAAAAAATGTTCGGTTCTGGCGCTTCGCCGGCCGCTGCCGCGGCACGCTCGCTTCACTCGCTCGGCTCGCGCGCTGTAGGGTCGCGGTTCTTCCTAACACTCCTCCTCGCTTCGCTCGTCGTCGTACCTACACCGACCTGCCTTAGAGTTTAAGGTTAAACGGTAGACCGATCGGGAAGGTAGACGGTTTGAGAAGTTGACTGATCGGGAAATAGACGGTTTGTAAAAGTTGACCAAAGGGGAAAGTAGACGGTTTGCGAAAGTGGACCGATCGGGAAAGTAGACCGATGGTTCCGGAGGGTAATTTTGGCACATTGTATAATAGTACATTACTGCAAAGGCCGTGAAGTAAGGGATTGACGGACGAGTTTGGGCTAGACGGCCGAGTCGTAGACGAGGCCGGATACAACGAGTCCAGCAATCCCTGTTCCAGCCGAGGCTTGTATAGTGCTTTTCTCAAACGATGTGAGGAAATAATAAATAGTTATTTAAAGATAAAAAAATCTAAAAAAGAAAAAAAAAACATTAAAAAAGAATAATATTAAAAAAAAACATTACAAAAGAGTAAAACAAAAAGGAAAAAAATATTTAAAAAAAAACAACTAAAAAAACAAAAAAAAAAACAAAAAAAAAACAAAAAAAAACGCCAAAAAAAAGACAAAAAACAAAAAAAAAGGAAAACAAACAAAAAACATTAAAAAAAAAAACAAAAAAAAAAGAAAAACATTAAATAAAACAAAAAAAAGGAAAAAAACATTAAAAAACATTTAAAAAAACAAAAAAAAAGGAAAAAAAAAACATTAAAAAAAGTAAAACAAAAAAGAATACTTGAAAAATTTAAAAAAAACAAAAAACATTTAAAAAAGTAAAACAAAAAGGAAAAATAGATAAAAAAAAACTTAAAAATAACATAAAAGACCCTACAAAAATTTTAACATTAAAAAATAGACAAACATCAAGAAAAGAAAAGATTTTTTTTTAATCATTAAAAACGATAAACAACACTAAAAAATAAACGAAAAATAACAAAAAAAAATTAAAAAACTAACAATTTTTTTTTACAAGAAACTAAAACAATTAAAAAAATATATTGGTGGTTGGCAGTATGTATTTTTTCCTTTGTCTGTTTAATATCAGTAAGCAAATTTAAAAAGTTAGAGTAGCGGCCAATAATGTTTTTAGTTAGGGTTTTCATACATACCTAGGCCAAGAAGTAATGTATGAAAACCCTAATGTAGTAATGTAGGCAGCCATAAACAAGGAACTTCATGTCTTAATTTCGTGACATTAACGCATACATTTCCGAGCATGTTTGAGAAAATATGATTTAAAACATGCACTAACCCCTTTCAAGAAATATGGCCCAGTGTGCTGTACTTGTTTATAAACAAAAACGACCTATGTCTACTTGAATATTTGCCTATTTAAAAACATTCTAAAATAGTAGGGCAGAGTGGCGCCTTGGCAAGCGTAAATATAGTGCAATCTCATTGAATTGCGGTGTCAAATGCAATTTGACACGCCAGGGAGCGGTTAATAATAGCTGTTTTGCTTTTGACTACCAACTTATTGTGTCTCATTTCATCATTCTAGACAAAAACAACACAGTTTTCAGAAGCAATACAAATGGGTACCTATAAGCCATAAGGTTTCTATTTTTCTATGCAATGGGTTCTTGTTTTCTTTGCTGTTGGGTGTAGTACGTATTACATTATTTATAATATTGGCGACACAAGAAGGCCATGATATTTATGACCAAAATCATCACTTTACAATTATCAGTATAGAAGATTACCCGAGTGGAATTAACATAATCACTGGACGAGCGGCAGGTACCAAACAATACTTGGTACTGAAATCCGCGTAGGTACCTTGTTATACATTGAAAACAAAAATAAGCGCGTCTGCCAGGTATCAATTTAATTACACGACGTATGTACAGAACGTGAAGGAATTTAGAATAAGAGTATTTGGTATAAATAATCGTGTCTGCTCTATTGTTGGCGTTGCATCGGCGCGCGCCGGCTCAAGTTGCGCCCGCGCCGCGCTAAAAGCGGCCGCAACGACTCGCACGCAGAAATAACACGCAAACAAACAACTGCGCCGCTCGTCCTTTTACGTAGGTCACGCGTTATCTCCAAGTCGACTTGCATCCGGTGGTGTACTGACCTCTTCGTGTTTTTTTAACGGACAATATACTTTCATTGTAACAAGATAAACATGGAATTTTCCTATGGTCAACTTTATCCACGATAAAGAATGTCAGAATAAGTAATTAAGTGTGGAATAATTGTCATTCTTTTGAAACCATTTCGGTTGATAAGAGTGAGAAGTTTAGTATTACATTTTTTTATCTACAATTAGTTAAAGGTTATTTGTAAAATGCGCTAGCATGATGTTGAATCAAAAACAGGTTAAAATACATAAAACGCGGTCCACCGGTTTGCAATGAAGCGCTAGTAGTTTTACATGAACCAAATTGATAAGTTATTTACGGATGCATCCCGTATAAACCGCATAAACATCTAGTATCTATACTAGGTACACGCGGAGGTCGATTTGCAACTGTGTAACGAAATTAGGGTAATGTTTACCGTTGCGCAGCAAAACGAATGAATCACTAGTGTAGGCGTCAGTACCTACCACATGCGGCCAAACTGGTACGCCCGTACCACGGCGGCACCTCCACGCACCGCTTTTAACCAGAACCTATAAATAATACTCGTCTGACTCTGACAGCCATGAAAAACGACGCTGACGACAGAGCGTATAGAAAAAATCTATATCTACGTGAAAAACATCGTCTCACGTCATCTGTCAATGGTTTAACTATGTTGTTTATCTCGCCACTTTAACATCAGCAGCGATTCCAGCTAGATCCTTTACAAATACTGTGATGATAGGGATCTCCGTTATCACAATAATACTTGAAATGTATTCGTTACAAATAAAAATTTAGGTACATGTCAATTGGCTGCAATAATGCATGATTATCTACTATATAGCGGCCGATTATGCATAGCGTCACATAATACATTCATAATGTACAATATCCATTCATCATAAAATTACATCATCGCGGTAGGCCAGAGCGTAGCACAAGCGTCATCTCACGGTTACCATTATATATATAGGTAAGAGATATAATGGCGTCTTGTATAATCAAACATATAGTTGGATTTAGTATGTGAGCGTGCCCTCGTGACTGGCGCGGCGGGCGGCGAGCCAAGCCAAGGCGCTGCAGCGGCGGCGTCGGCGAGGCCGCGTCATACATCCATCACATAGCTCATCATCGGCTATGAATAGTACCCAAGCCTAGTCCATTCCTCGAATTCCGTCCACTGTAAACAACAGTCATATGCTTGCAAAACAGTTGGTCATTGTGAAAAAATCCAAAAGAATGTTTTGGAATGGACATAACAAACACGTATCATTACTAAGAGGTAATTGTACATATTTTCCTTATACAAATATGCTTTCATTCACCCATTAAATAAAATAATAAGCACAATCAATGCGTTGGGCACTTACACGATAACCCCATTATTGGAAGGTTAATAATGTTTGTAAACACACTGTATTGTGATTGTTACAAATGTATACATACTTTAATTATAATAAAGCACGTGATCGAGGACTGGCTAAAACATGCTCTAAGCAGTCTAAGTCCAGTTGTTTATCTTACTTTATTTTGTATCTCTAATAAACAAAAGAGCTACGGTAGCCTAGTGGTTCAGGCATACGGCCAATACGGCTGTCAAGCGGCGGTCGTGGGTTCGAATCCCGGCTCGTACCAATGAGTTTTTCGGAACTTATGTACGGAATATTTACCGTTAGCTTTTCGGTGAAGGAAAACATCGTGAGGAAACCGGTCTAATCCCAATAAGGTCTAGTTTTCCCTCTGGGTTGGAAGGTCAGATGGCAGTCGCTTTCGTTAAACTTGTGCCTATGCCAAATCTTGGGATTAGGTGTCAAAGCGGACCCCGGGCTCCTTTAGGAGCACAACCGGGAATAACGCTAGGAGGATGATGAATAAACTAAAGATCACTTTTTTTGTCTTTCATTTCGCATGGTATTTTTTATGACAATGCTAGGCCAGATCTCTCTGTGACATTGAGATGATAGTGATACAGTGTGCTCTTTTAGACCCGCTAGTTTATCAGCGTCCGCGTTACACAATTAATGATGAAGTGATAAGAAACATATTAAAACCGGCCAAGTGCGAGTTTGACTCGCTCACGAAGGGTTCCGTACCATTATCTATAAAAACGGCAAAAAAATCACTTATGTTGTATGGGAGCCCCCTTATATAATGTTTTATTTTGTTTTTAGTATTTGTTGTTATAGCGGCAACAGAAATACATAATCTGTGAAAATTACAACTCTCTAGCTATTACGGTTCTTGAGATACAGCCTGGTGACAGACAGACGGACGGACGGACAGCGAAATCTTAGTAATAGGGTCCCGTTTTACTCTTTGAGTACGGAACCCTAAAAAAGGATTGTGGAGGCGCGGTATTTGAGCCTTCAGGATGGCATAGGCTATATTCTATGTAATTTGCCGGCGGAGCCTTGCAGGCAGCTAGTGTTTACTAAAGAGAGCGAGCGTAACGGTTGACTAATTAAAATTAGCCGCTGGTTGTATAACGTCCGATCATGCGTTCTACAAATGTACTAAGCTAAACATCATGCGCTCGCTCGAGTGATTCTCATCTGTCTGACTGCCAGAAATAGGGTCATTTCGCCGGTTACGCGACCACCTTCGGTTAGCGACCACTTGAAGAACATGGTTTTTTCAATTGAAGATAACATCAATTCTACAGAGCCTATTGAAACAGTCAGCCGGATGCCTTATTGTTTGTAGTTATGGAATAGGAATTTACAAAAAATACAAGAAAAAATGCTTTCAGTTCACCAAGTCAGCTAAGTGGTCGCTAACCGGCACATGAAATTAGGTGGTCGCCAACCGGCGAAATGACCCTACCAGTATTATCATTGTAAAAGCTGAACTAACCATACTAAGATAAGATAAGATAAGATACATTTATTGTCAAAACTGTGTACATTGTGATAATATGTTGTAAAATAATTAGTATTAACGGCTTGCCCATTTCGGACGTACAAATTAATAAAATAATAAAATTTTAATTCATTTAAAACGGATATAACAATAGGTATTAATAATTACACGAAACATTACTTGCTATTTGTTAACACTGTTGCGATTATAATAATTTTGAATCAAAACAAGTGTATTTATTTAACATAGTACCTACAGTCTACGTCAAAGATAATGTACTTATAAATTTTTCGCCTTATTACAAAGGAATAAGATGCAAAAGTGTAGGTAGGGTGCATACAATGTTTAGGTACGCTAACCTACGTACCACCAAACATTTGCTCGTGTAGATATTCTTACAAGGGATTTCCCCCAGCACTTAGGTACACCAGGGTTTCCCAACCTATGTGTATCGAGCTTGCCCGAAAATGAAATACATAATGTTTTTGAAAATGTAATTGCCCCCCCCACAGTTTGGCAACTCGAAATTTAAACTGGGTGGCAGCCTAAGTATGAAACATCTTGCCGCGTGCGACAAAACATTGTCATCAATCATCTCACCTCATTCAAAACAAAAACGAAGCCTGCGTTGTGGAAATGGTTTGGTATCTCTTTTTGTAACATTATTATTAATTTTACAATATAAATAAATGTTGTGTAAACAAAAATCACTTTGCATCTTAAAGTTCAGTAGGTAAGGTAAACGTCCGAGTGTTCGACGCTGTACTAGTGCCATTGGGCACTTTATGCCCAAGCAATACGGGTTAAATTCGAACTAAGAGGATTTTTCTTTATTCGAATTTAACCCATGTCTCTTTGACATAGTGCCCATGCCATATACTAGTACAGCGTCGATCACTCGGACGTTTACCTTACATGGCATATGCCTAGTTAGTTCCGTTATAAATTTTTTTATTGATTAATATTTACAACCCAACACAGTGTAGTAGTCCTAGAGTTTCAACCACTTTAATTAATCACAGCACAAAAATCGAATTTCTCTTTCATTAATCTGTTCGAATCTTCATGATTCTGCAGCCTTCTTCCATAATAAACTCCACGAATAAAGACCGTGAGTGTACATTTCATCAACACAAGTACGTTTCGCGGACACGGGCAGCGCTCGTCAACAGTAAACACTGCAGCGCCCGAGGCAAACATCAGCTCCAAGAATATTCCGCCGGACTCTGCTCTGACACCAACACAGGAAATGCCCCGCCTCTTACGCACCCGACATGCACTCCACAAACACACATATGTTGCAACGAGAGAACTCGGCGAGAGCGTAAATTGTCGTGTTCAGTGTAAACATGCGATTAGCTCTAGGTTATGAGGGTTAAACTGTGCGGTAAATACACTCAAGAGCAAAAGTTTCGGGTCACCCTAAATTAAATAACCGCAATAGGTTTTTTTAAATATTTTTCACTAGTCTTATTTACATAATATACTAGTCTTCGTAATACCCAAATGTATTAGCAATTTCCGGGATCCTATCATAAAGATATCAACAACCAAAAATGACGATTTTTGCGATATCTCGCTCCGTTAACGTTGTTTTTTTCATGGGTTTTTACGAGTCCGATTAAAACCTGGTAACGTGTTTCTTTTTTACTGTTATTTCTGCAGTTTAGATGTAAAATTTAATAAAGATCATGAAAAGATTAAAAAACTGTACAACATTTGGACTATTTTAGGAAATATGACGGTATTTCATCGACCCGAAACTTTTGCTCTTGAGTGTAGAATTACATTTGTAAAATAGAGGCGGTTATACGTCATTGTGGTGAGTAGGGTAATTAATGGTGTTAAGTAAAGGCACGTGGCTCGCGCACGGAGCCTCGGCTCAGTCAGACACATCACGTGTCTGGAAGTCGTAAATTTGAAAGCACCCGACCGTGGCGAGAGTAGTGGCATAGCTCGCGCCGGCAGACGGTTCTTTTTATAATTGATCTGAACATTACTATTGTCAAGTGTAGTGCCCATATTCAATTATGCTTCATGTGAGTTGATGTGAGCTACGTGAGCCACACCCTGACCCTTAAGGCCTCCACACAACGGTCGCGGGCGCGGGCCCGCGCCCGACCCGCGAACGCGACCGGTGTGTGGAGGGCTTTATTGTGGGATTGAAGTGAGTTGTGTTTACGCAGACGCTAGCGCCTAACGTTAAAGATTTAGTATGAAAAGTCTATACACCGCCCCTGGCGGTCACTCATAGAACTAAAAATCCAAACCGTAGCGAGAGTATATAATAGTCTAAGCACTTTACGGTTTCGCCGAACATTAATTTATAATAGCCTGTTTATTTTCTCCTACATAAATACATATTCTAAGATACTATATTTATGAATCCAACATACTTTCGACCCGGAAGTAGGTATAAAAAAATAGTGTCAAAAAAACGCCGATTTTTTTAAAATAAAAATAGTAATAGCTGTTTTTAATCGTTAACACAACAATATAATTGTCTTTAACCTCTAAAAAGTGAAATCCGACAATTTTTTTACACGTAAAACCATTTTATTAACAAATTTCATGGCTTGGGTGACAGGTGCCATATGTTGGTAGAAAAAAATAGTAATAAGTAGTACTTTGATTTGTACCTCATAAAAAGAATTGAAGGGATGTTTTTACAAAAACAACATAACTACATTGGAGTTAATTTTACAGATAGCGAAAAAAAACGTAATTTCTCCTAAAATATTATTTCTTTAAACAATACCTTCCATTTACTATGCAGGCGTATGGCCATAGAGTTACACTTGCATCTTGGATCATGGATGGAAAATATGTAAAATAACTTCGTCACTTATGGTGTTTTTGTAAAATTATTGGCAGTTATGTTATTTTTGTGCAAAAATCATTGACATTCCTATAGTAAAAATAATTATTGAATTTACGAAAACCGTTTAAATACCAAATGTATTGCATTTAAATTAAATACATAAATGTATAAGAGAATGTAATTATTATTGTACTATAAGTTTCGTAGAGCTGAGTAATTCCATTTTAATGATAGACGGGTAATTTTGGGCAAAAGGGTTCCTAATTAAACAATGTATATTACACAATTGTAGCGTCTTCACAGACGGACATAATCATAACAAAAACTCGATTTCGTAAAATATGTCAGTTATGTTGTTTTTGTAAACATCCCTTCAATTGATGAACCTTTTTTTCTAAAAATCGTTTTGATTTTTGTTTAGAATTGCATATAAATACATTTACTCCAATAAATTATCGGGAATAGTACATTATTGCAGAGGCCGGGAAATTGCTTCGCTTCGCTCGCTTCATCCGACAAAAGCAACTTATCCACGAATTGCCGTTCTCGACGAGGCATATATTGTGCTTTTCTCCAAAAATGCGAGGAAATCAAATAATATTTTCAATAATCTTAAAACAGCGAGTATGTCAATAAGCTATCAAGTTTTCACCCAACTTACAAACAACTTAAAAGTATGTACACGGCATGACTCGTAGTGCCAGTTTCAATTTACATACTTAAAATAATTAAAAACATTAGAATCCATCACAGTTTAAAATGTTCACTTATCAAAGATTAAACGGGATTGAAATCTAAACGTATTTAAAGTTCGTTATGAATTTTATATCGATAAATATTTTTATTTCTTCGTTTTAAACTATTTGAGACATTTTTAAGAACGGCACTTCGATCACTTACAAAAGTAAGAGTTTTGTCTATGACTTTAAAAAATACAGAAAACGCGGGAAAACTTTAGGCACACTACAAACGGGTGCATTTTGTCACACCAACTTGCAATAGTTGGAAAGAGACAGCCATACATTTCTTTCATTCTAACAATAACATGTTGTTGTGATAAATTGCTAGGCCTTGAAACGTACGAGCATTTGGCTGTTTGCAGTAATTTGCCTTAGTCAATACATATGGTTAAATACATATGGTAAAAATAAGTACATTACTATAGAGGCCGGGAAACGAAGGGTTGCAGGCCAAGTAGATATAGACGGATAGGGATACGCGGCCGGCAACCCCGTTTCTCGCCGAGATTTGTATAGTGCTTTTCTCAAACTTGCAATGAAATAAAAAGTAGTCAATTTGTTTTATTCGTACAACTAAACAATACGTTTCTGATAGCTGTCAGTGCTGTCACATCATAACTATAATTGTGTCCCACATTTCTTACTAACAAATATTCCGCTTATTCACTAAATTAAGTATTACTTTATAGTTACATAAACTTATATCTAACTATTTAGACGAGGCACTACAACAAAGAAAACACTTAAATTTTTATGAAATTTTCATACGCCGTCATGTACCTTTTGAAAACGGGGGCAGTAAATTATTCATGGCTACTTCTGCTCGCAATTCCGGACGCGTACAGTTCAATTCCATATCAATTTCGTCCGAACTCATTTCGAAATCGATGGCTTTTATTAGAAAGTTTCAAAATAATTACAAACTATTGACAAATCCGGCTAACAAGAAAAGAAAACTTTTTTCAATTTAAGCGCCAAACTTTTTTTTAACCTGTTTGAAGCAACGTTTTACCCGGTGACATTTTTTTTTTGGTGATTGAATGCCAAGACGTTCTGTCACAATTTGACGTTTATAAACAAAAGACGCTTGCTTTGCAGGCCTAGGTGTGTAAGGTTGTATGAAATTCCTTTACATATCATCTTCACGAGTCGCACCGGATACGTAGTATTTCCGGACCTAATTTGAAGTAAGTCATGTCAACATTTCATTGCAAGTTTGAGAAAAAAACTATACAGTAAAGGATTTTCATACATTTTCCTGGCCGCTGAAGCTGTACAATAATGACTTTTAACTTTTTAAATTTGCGCTCGACAGTAACGAGGAACTTCACGGACTATTTTTGCTACAGTAAGGCGGACATTTCCGAGCAAATTGGAGAAAATATATTTATAGAAACAAATTGTGTCTACATTTAACTTAATAATATAGATTATTAAACTAGTACGTAAATCCAACAAATAAAGATTTATGTAATACACATTTGAATAGTCCTGTTTAATTCTACACCTGCACTTGAACTCTTTCCGCTTGTGTTTAGGGTCACATTCGCTAGCAGCGTGTCGGCGCGCAACGAGTGTCTTGGCGCGTTCGCATCGCATTCAAGTTCGCGCTTCCCAGGCGGGCCCCAAGCACAGATTATATAATAGTTCTAACGAACAGATACTCGACTCTGAATAAAAATGCGCATACCTACCGCTTTCCATGCCTACTAAATTTAACAATGGAGCAACCTTGAACGCGCCGGTCGTTGCCCGCATTTGCCAGCCAATAGACGCTAGGGTTGACACCACTTAGAAATGATTTTATTATTCATAGTTGAGTGAAATAAAAACACCCACACATTCCATGCACTTCACTAATTAGGTTACCTCATTTAATTGTTATTGTTTTTCAATTTTAATTTTTCAAAAAACTCGTAAGTTTTTCTAGAGTGTCTGCCAGTATCTGAACTGCATAGTTACTTACATACAAACCTACATACACTCGGCGTCAAAAGTATCGCACCTTTCCTAAAATTCGTTTCAAGCGATTATTACTCCTAAGATACTTTACTGTACCCTGTCGATATTAATATCATTTGAAAGCTAAAGCCTAGGGGGTTTTATTACCTTTCAAACGATGCTAATATCGACAGTAAGTATCTTAGGAGTAATAATCGCTTGAAACGAATTTTAGAAAAGGTGCGACTTTTGTAGCCGAGTGTACAGGCATATCAACGCAACATGTTAAATAATTTTTAATGTCAAGTATCTCTCACCCTGTCTATACTTCACGACAGTCAAAATGTTGGTACCTCCTACCTATTCATCTACCAGCTACCACGTATAACAAAACGAAACTTGTTGTGTAGGTAACTTCATTAAAGTAGGTGTATCCCGACGACAGTACGAAATAAGTTTGGTAGGTAGGTACCTACGAGTACCTATATTCGTTATCTATAACGTAAGTATATAAATAACGTCATATTGTATAAAAGTTTAAAGCCCCTGCTAGACGGTCGCCAACACGCCACTCCGACCGAGCGACCTTGGTCGGCACCGACCGCTGTAGTATGAAATTTTGCTCCAAACAACTGTCTACACGGTCGGTGCGGACCAAGGTCGCCCCGTCGGAGGGGCATGTTGGCGACCGTCTAGCAGGGGCTTTAAAGTAGCATTGCAAACTTGGAATTAGTCACTAGGCATAAGTTGTTTTAAAATATTCTGATTACCTACGTTTCATCCTCGCGAGTGCATTCCAAGCCCATCCAAAAGGTTATAAGTCCCTAGAGCAACGACGATGTTTACGCCCTTTCTTAGGCCGTGCAATGCATGCACCCCGCAAATCTTACTAAGTAAAATATTATACTAATTGCTGCTAGACAGGGATAAATATAAACATGAAATTAATACAAACAACTAAATAATTAATTTGGACATAATGGCAGTGGCGGAGTACCTAAACTTACGGCTACGGCTCGGGGTAGGTAGGTAATACCAAATTACCAAAACTCAAGCAGGCCTTAAAAATGTATTACGTAACTATTTGAAATAGGTATTAGGTGTTCCGTAAAAAAACATTACGCCTTTGTTCAAACTCACTAGTTTGTACCTGCCATGGAAATAATTAGTAGGTACTTAGTATAAAGTAGGTAAGTTACTAACTTTTCATCCGTTTCATCGTCTGTGAAAATGATAAATGTCTATTTTTTATTGTTCATACACCCCACAACACTGCAGTGCGCTGAATTTATTCGCAACGAACTCATTTTTAAGGAATTGGTAATAACTTTTATCGTGCGCGTAAGCAGCGTCCGGCCGTGAGCGCGTGCGCCAGCCCACTGGCGGATGTACCCTTGATGGTGCGCAAAGTTTAGGTATAATTCTGAGTTGCCACGGCGCAGTTAGGTAGCACTGCCCCAAGACACAAAACCTACCGACCTCACAGATAATTTGTATCGTTTTCTACGATGCGCTAGTATGAATGCGACGATTCACGGCGTAATAATGGCGTAGATAAACGACAGTGTTGGGCGTAATTAATTATATTTGAATTTGAAATAAAAACTGTATTATATTTAATTATATTACGAGTAATGCATTAATTCGTAATTAAATTAATCAATAACGTACTTTATGTAAACTATTTTTAGTAAACTAAAAAGGAGCAAATTTACTTGGAGTGATTGAGAAGAAAAAAAAACAATTCCATTACAAATTTGCGTTTTAAGCAAGTAGGTATAGTTATTTTTGCTCTTTTTAAATAATGAGTTTCTTTTCTTACTAACACGATTAAAGTGAAAGATTGGATGTTTCGGTATTTGAAACAACCCTTTAACGGGCAAGACCATAATTTATCCATAATTCAAGTCTCTTGATATTGTATAAAACTAAAAATTCTGCACCATAAAAAAATACAAAAAAGATGACATTAACAGGTGGTAATTTTTGCCTTACATTTTTCATGTTGCCTTATAAAGGGTTAATATAATAATATCAGAAGAGATATTAATAAAATCTTTTTATTTTTAAATCTGTTTAAAATTTATTTGCAAGATTTGACCTAAACAATCACCATTAGGTGTGTCCACACTGGACGCATGCTCAGCCGAGCATCGGGCGAGCCGCTCGCATTCTCGGCCGCAAGCGCTCGGTCGAATTTGATCGTGTGCACGCGCGCGGCGTGTCCGAGCCAAATGCTCTCGGCCAAATGTACCTACGGGCATAACTAAATTTAGAAATAAGGGCCATATTTTTTTTTCAAATTAGGTTTTTTATGGTTAATAAGAATCCAAAGTTGGATTTTCAAAAAGTGGCCGCCATCTTAGAATTCTTTAAATACGGTCCGGTCCGATTTTATTCAAAATCAATATCTGAGGCTTCAAGGGGCCTCTTGATAAGAATCCGAGCTTGGATTGTAAAACAGTTGCCGCCATCTTGAAATTAGTATAATACGGTCCGATTTCGTTCAAAATCTATATCTGGGGGTCCGAGGGGCTTCTTAATACTAATCAGAGCTAGGATTTTCAAAAAAAAGTCGCCTTCTTAAAATTCTTTAAATACGGTCCGATATTGTTCAAAATCGATATCTGCGGGTCCGAGGGGCATCTTAATATAAATCCGAGCTTGAATTGTAAAACAGTTGCCGCCATCTTGAAATTAGTATAATACGGTCCGATTTCGTTCAAAATCTATATCTGGGGGTCCGAGGGGCTTCTTAATACTAATCAGAGCTAGGATTTTCAAAAAAAAGTCGCCTTCTTAAAATTCTTTAAATACGGTCCGATATTGTTCAAAATCGATATCTGCGGGTCCGAGGGGCATCTTAATATAAATCCGAGCTTGAATTGTAAAAAAGTTGCCGCCATCTTGAAATTCTTTAAATGCGGATTTATTTTGTTTTAAATCGATATCTATTGATTGACGGTGCTCTTAATATAAATCTGAGCTGGGATTGTAAAATAGTTGCAGCCATCTTTAAATTCTTGAAATACGGTCCGATTTTGTTCAAAATCGATATCTGAGGGTCCGAGGGGCCTCTTAATAAAAATCTGAGGTTGGATTGTAAAATAGTTGCCGCAATCTTGAAATTCTTTAAATGCGGACCGATTTTGTTCAAAATCGATATCTGAAGGTTTTAGGGGAATCTGAGCTTGGATTGTACAAAAGTTGCCGCCATATTTAAATACAGTTCAATTTCATTCATTATTTTATTTAATCGACAAAATCGGAGAGCATTTAAAAAACCACATTTATTAAAACCACATTACAATCCAAACTCGGATTTATATTGAGAGGCCCCTGGGACCCTCAGATATCGATTTTGAACGAAATCGGACCGTATTTAAAGAATTTCAAGATGGCGGCAACTTTTTTACAATCAATGCGCAAATTTATATTAAGAGGCCCCTCGAACCCTTAGATATCAATTTAAAACAAAGTCGGACAGTATTTGCAGAATTTCAAGATGGCGGCAACTTTTTTACAATACAATCCAAGCTCGGATTTATACAGGGTGACTGGTAATTCGACCTATTCCTTGAAAGGAGTTCTACTAGAGCTAATTTGCAACAATTTATGTCCAGTCAACCAGGGGTCGAAACTCGCTGGTTTCCGAGATATTCGAGTTTTTAGTTTGTATGAAAAAAAATCTCCTTAAGCTAGTGATTGTGACAAAAGTACTTTCATTTGGATAGTAAAAAAACATTTTTGTCACAATCAGCACTTTAAGGCTGCAAGGCGATTTTTTTTCAAACAAACTAAAAACTCGAAAAATCGTGTTTTGACCCCTGGTTGACTGGACATAAACTGTTACAAATTAGCTCTAGTATAACCCCTTTCAAGGAATAGGTCGAATTACCAGTCACCCTGTATTAAGAGGCCCCTGGGACCCTCAGATACCTAGTTTCAATATGTGACATTCACGACCTACTTAAGTGCTTCTAGATCTAGAAACATGACCTTAAAAATAGGTAAAAATAATAATAATATTATTAATGATTAAGTAATATAGATATTAACATAGCTATAAGTACACACTAACCATACATATATGAGTCTAAGTTACTCGAAATAAATCAATACATAGTATAAAACAAAGTCGCTTCCCGCTGTCTGTCTGTCTGTCTGTCTGTCCCTATGTATGCGTAGATCTTTAAAACTACGCAACGGATTTTGATGCGGTTTTGTTTAAAATATATAGTGATTCAAGAGGAAGGTTTATATGTATAATACAAACCATACATGCATATATATTATACACATAAACCCGTGCGAAGCCGGGGCGGGTCGCTAGTGATAAATAAATAACAACTGATAATTGATCGTACGCGTTAGATCGTGTCGCGAAACTCTCAAATCGCGGCGCGGTGGTTGTGCCTACTTAGACATATTTATACCTACGCGGCGAGCGGGAGGACGGCGCGGTGTGCAACGGGCCAATCACCTCGTTTGCTCTGCGGCTCGCGTGCGGCACTCTTAAACCTACTTTAACGGGTGTTTGTAAAAACATTAGTTGCAAAGTATTTTACCAGGCGTTTCGTACATCATTCAATGGAAGAGTGCCTATAGTGAAAATCCCAAAATTTACTGATCAATTTGCATTTTTTTCAATTGTTAAATAGTATTTTACTGTTGGTATTTTTCTTCCTAATTACAGAAAATCAACATTTAAAATCATTTCTGTAAATATCGGCTGCCCGCCATAATGCTATGAAACTTTTTTTTCACGTTTCGGCATGGTCCTCCAGATTAGTAGCGTCGCGGCCTACTCGATTACAATCGAGTAGGCCGTGGCCAGTGCATAGAGGTTAGAGGTTGGATATAAGTAGTTTTAATTATTTTACTTTGGTATATCTAAAATCGAATAATTAATTTATTTCATATTAAGCAAATAATTCTATACCTACATCCACCTTCCGTTGTTCTTTAGTGTGTGATTGGTTTGTAATGTGTGTGTCCACTACATTCACCAAGGAATGAAGAATTCTTCAATTATTATTTTTAGACACGAAAATATGGTAAATGAAAAAAAAGTTGGGGACTAGCTGAATAGAAATGTACTCGTAATATCGGTAACATTTTTTGCGTGATTTATCATAAAAATTACGACGCAGATATAAAATTATCAAAATATAGAAAAAAATTGTTATTAACATTTTTAACCAATTTTTAAGGAATTTAATAATTTTTAAATATTTATTAAAATATCTAAATCACTTATATTTTTTTGGATTTAGTCTCGACGTTATTACTATTATAATTATGATTTATCTGTTACGCAGAAAAAAACTGCTATTATAAATTATTTCCAATTCGTCATACTAGCGGACCGTAAAATGTTTAGACTACTAATACATTACTTTACCCGCGATCAACTTCACGATCGTTCGTATAGTTTAATCGATTTTCCAATATTCAACCTTATAACACAAGCATTTATCGTTTTAATTTAAATGCTATCGTTTGTCGGCTATGACATTACAGAAAACGCGCATCGCGACGTCGACAGTGTCAAAACAATAAGGCGGCACGTTTTTTACTTGCATTTTTAAAAACAAAATACGCGACAATCCGAATTTTGCGGATATATGTTGTCAATTCAAAACCCTTATTTTTATAAGTCCTTTAATTTGAGATAAAATTCGATCGGATCTACCTAACTCTTGACGGAATAATACGATATCACGCGCCATTTTGCAAGTGAAATAGTAAACTACAGTCGCGACGGTATTCTTCGATTCGAAATGTCTCACACTACCAATTGGTAGTACGAATCGAACGTTAAATTACGCATCGAAAACTAAACGCTAGCGTCTAACGTTTTGCAGTTGGTTTCGTAGTACTACGGCAGTGTGAGTTACAAGTTTGACGGGTCGAATCTAAATCTATTCGAAGCGCGTTTATTCGCTCAGAGCTATAACCACGAACTTCTAATCTCGAACTTCGCGTATCTCCATCTCTATCGCACTTATGGTTTATGGTACTCGAGCGACAGAGACGGAGATATACGAAGTTCGAGATTCGAAGTTCGTGGTAGCGCCGCTGGTATGAAGTTACGTAACGTATGATTACGATTGTAAGTCACGATAAGGGTACTGCACCCTTAGCGTGGGATTGAAGTGAGTCGCGTTTACTACAGACGCTACCGCCTATCGTCAAGATTTAGTATGAAAAGTCTATACACCGCCCCTGGTGGTCACTCATAGAACTAAAAATCCAAACTGTAACGTGAGTCACTTATACATTACTGAACTCACGATCGACTTTACGTTCGTTCGTATAGTTTAATCGATTTTCCAATATTCAACCTTATATCACTAGCATTTATCGTTTTAATTTAAATGCTAGCGTTTGTCGGTTATGACATTACAGAATACGCGCATCGCGACGTCGACAGTGTCGATGCAATATGGCGGCGCGTGGGCCATTTATTTTCATTTTTAAATACAAAATACGCGACAATCCGAATTTTGCGGATATATGTTTTCAATTCAAAACCCTTATTTTTATAAATTCTTTAATTTGAGATAAATTTCGATCGGAGCTACGGTAACTCTTGACGGAATAATACGATATCACGGGCCATTTTGCAAGTGAAATAGTAAACTACAGTCGCGACGGTATTCTTCGATTCGAAATGTCTCACACTACCGATTGGTAGTACGAATCGAACGTTAAATTACGCATCGAAAACTAAACGCAAAGCGCCTAACGTTTTGCAGGTTTGTAGTACAACGGCAGTGTGAGTTACAAGTTTGACGGGTCGAATCGAAGAATACCGAAGCGAGATCGAAATCTATTCGAAGCGCGTTTATTCGATCTCGTATGTAGTTACGAATCGTAAGGTTACGATTGAAACTCACGTTAGCCGTACAGAGCACATGAACGACATCAACGCCGCCAGTCGCCGAGGCCGAAACCGGTCAGGAGAATATATAATATAATACTTTGATAGGTTTAGTTCTCAAACTAAACATAGGTAGAAAAAAAACAAATTACCTAAACATAAATATGTTTTTAAATAGGTAAATAAAATATTCATGTGAAACATAAGAACATGTCAGACGAACAAAATAATATGTATGACAAATGAAGTCAACAATGCTAACATAATGGATTACCTACTCAAATAAAAAACAATGCTACCTAACGAGCCGTGTAAAAATGGCAAGTATATTTCATGTAGATTTGCATGTTTTACATAATCTAAATGAACGGTGGTTATCAAAAACTTGTAGAACAGTAATACCTAATCAAAATTATACGAAAAAATGTCCGTAGACGTGACTTTAACGAAGGGTCGGACATCTTTTGGGTAAAAAGCTAAGCGCTGTAAAAAGTAATCGTATTAAATGAATCAGATTACCTATTTATAAAGCGTTCGTGATTTTACGAGACAATTTTTCCGTGCTACAAAAAGCACGCGGTCCTCAACCTGCTAATGACGGGTTGTAAAAAAACTATTAAGCATTATTTTTTGCGTAGTGACCTTAATAAACGTCGTGTTGTTTGTAAAGTAGGAAGACTTTTTGCGGGCAATGTCAGCAACGCTGAGCAGCGGCGGTCACTCACCGACACGGTACGGATAATCCAATAAAATAGCTGCCTGAAATTTTGCCTACAGTTATATATACTCTAATTTTAAACTCTTTTATATATTTTTTTTTCCTGGGTTGCCGTTCGAAAATTTTCACTCGCCGCCACTGGCGGTTATGTATTATTTACACAGATATGAATCACGATAAAACATGCAATGATATTAGACCACTACTTAGTAGCTAGAATCTGTTATGAGATCAAGATAACAAGGTCGATTCCAGAATGTACCAATAAAACTGTGTTTATATTGTCTCCGTGACTCAAATGTATATAGTCGGCGCGGCGAATCTTGATTCCTATGACAGCTGTCATCCCAGTACAATTTTACGTTTTAAGGTTATAAATTGTACGGAGATGACAGCTGTCATAGGGATCAAGATTCGCCGCGCCGACTATAGGAGCTTTGAAGTTTGTATATATATCTAGGGTAATTTCCGGAAAGTCCTAGACATACAATTTCAAAAATTCATCAGTATATATATAACGGAACCTTGGGATGGACATAACGTAGGTCAAGTCAGAAAACGATGTATATGAGTAAATTTCGTTATACCTACAATGGAATAAATTATATAAACTGTATTGTAGACGAATTAGGTTATTAACTAGTCCCAAAGGAAGGTCAACACCCGGAGCCTACAGGCCTATCGTATCGTACTGCTGGATGAGGTTGGTAAAATGCTGGAGAAAATCCTAGCAAATCGCCTCGTCCGCCACTTGGAGGAAGTCGGACCGGACCTCTCCAACAACCAATATGACTTCAGAGCAGCGCGGTCCATTTCCGTTAACTTCGGCATATTGCAGAGTACATTCACAGAAACCAATTGACAACATTTCATTTTTCTGACTCCTTAATTTTGTTTAGGCATTTAATAGTAGATATTTGAAAAGTTAGAAGACATTTTTTTTTTCTTTTCATTTAATTTTAAGTTAAACCCCCTAAATTTGGTAGTTTTAAACTACCACGTTCGAAAAGGGCCTAAGTTCGTTTAAAGGATGAATAAGATTAGCACTGTGGTCCATTTATTGAATTAAAAAGTAAAAAGTATACTGTATCTGTGACAGGATCATTTGACATTTTGACGGTTCCTTGCTGACGGTTTTCGTTTAAAATAGAATCTTGCAAATCATTAAAATCTCGCAAAAAAACGTGTTTTGGAGTAGGTAATGAGAAAGCGAAAATGTATCGCAAGATCCATTGATTTGGTTCGTGTTTTGTGCCAAGTTGCAGGCACACGGCACTGATGTCGCTTGAAAAATAATATTTGTATATTCCCTATCAAAACAGGGTAGAATGGTGTGATGCCGTCAACAAATCCAATGTTCCGAAAGGTTTACTATACATATGTGAAGATAAACCAAACTGATAATAGCATTTTAGATCATTAAATTCATTAATCTACAAACTCGTTGGCTGAAAAACATTGAACTGTTTCATCATCATCATCATATCAGCCGAAAGACGTCCACTGCTGGGCATATTGAACTGTTTAATACAATGTTGTGACGAAATAAAGATTATATTGACCATCATCCTGCTATAGCGTTATTCCCGGTTGTGCCTTTAAAGGAGCCCGGGGTCCGCTTTGTCCCTTTTTTATATTGATTATATTGATATTGAATAAAATTGTAAATATTCTTTTAAGCGTTGTTTAATTTTTTTCCAGGCCCTACACCTTTTATAACTAGGTATATATATCTACCTAGTCACGTCAATCCCACTTTGTTCCGACTTTTGCCTCCTGATTGCTCTGGACCAGCCTTTATTTTAATCATAATATATGTATCTAACTACTAGTCCGGTGGCCGACTGCATGAAACCCTACGTGATAAAAAAATAGAAAATGCCTACTCTGTAGGGGTAGCTGACTTTTAGTCACTTCAACTGCTCTTGGTCGGCCGCGGCTTAACTTGGCAAATTTTGCGCAAATGGCAAAAAAGTAGTACAAAAATTCATCGAAAAAAACGTCATCGAAAAATAGCTGCCTTTGAGGACAGTAAAAAAAAAGTGGTCGGCCAAATCCAGTGTTGGCAGGTTCCTGTGTCCGACCGAATTTGTGGTACCACGTGACAGCTGCATTTTACGTCATCGAAAAATGGAATGAAAAAAACGGATTATAATAGCTTAATTAAACCTAGATGAAGCAACCATTTGACAAGGTAAATAAAATGATTTCTAGTCGATGCTATGCTTTGTCAATTCTCTCGGAAACTCGCTCTGAAAGCATAGTAAAAAATGCATATTACGGAACAATCTATCCATTACTTACCTATGGAGTCATTTATTGGGGAAATTCCACTGATGTGCATAAAACGTTCATACTGCAAAAAAGATGCCTAAGGACTGTTTACCGAATGTACATTGTGGAATCACTTCGAAACATTTTCCGAGAAAAGCGTTTCCTGACTCTTACCGGTATTTACATACTAGAATTATGCCTACTTGTTAAAAACTACCCTGCATGCTTTCAGTGGAGATCGTGCAAACCTAGCGTACGGTCTCAATACAAATACGATATTACTGTCCCAAAAGTAAGTACATCCATATAGAATAAAAGTACATTCATATCAGCCATACGCATTTTTAACAACCTTCCTGTAGAAATAAAAAGCCTGGAAGGAAATAACTTCAAAAGGTGTTCAAAAAACTTTCTTATAGATAAGGTTTTCTACAACCTAAACGAATATTATAGTTATGTGTAATATTATAATGTAGTAATTTTTATAAATAAAATTGTAACTAGGTTAAGATTTACAAAATTGTATGCCCGAAAAGGGTAAAACTGTTGGAACCCATAATATCATGCTTTCTACCTTTGTACTGTACACGGTTTTGTACAATAAAATTTTCTATTTCTATTTCTATTAAACACGAGTGTGGGTTATTCGACACGAGCCGAAGGCGAGTTTCATAATAACATCACACGAGTGTCTTAATGCCTAATTATGTACAGTTACATACACTACTTTATCTATCCACATATCATAAGCCTCCACGATGCATTCAGGAGCCGCCTATTATGACCGGCATCGCGGCGTTGTTTTCTGGCAGCTGTCATAGTTTTTTCTTAATTCAGAGACAAACTAGAATCGGATCCAACTGTCATATCGTTCGATATCTTACTTACGTGCGACATTTGTCAAATTTGTATGCAAATTGACAATTCATTTCGTATTAAACGTCATCTCGACTGATATTAGAATAGAGGTCAAATCAAATTTCTTTGATTTCAGAGATGTTCGAAATTTGAATGAAATAATATTATCGAAATCGATGTTATTAGGCAATAATAACATTTTCACAGTTAAGAAATTTGTTCTAAGAAAACAGTCTATTTTTATGGTGGCCATAATGTGCGGTTCTTGAACGCATCATGGAGGGTTTATGATATTTATTTGGATAGATAAAATGCTTAATATTACCAGTCACTGACTTAACTTGACAAAAATTAGTCAAATAACTGTCAATGTCACACCAATAGTTTTTTTATTACATGGTACCTACATTAAGCAAAACCATGGAATGTCCGCATACAGCCTTTAAATGGTTTTTAGTTTGAGCCGCTATGAAAAAATTAAATGTTGTCAATTAGCACAAGTATTTCTTGAGAATTAATTTTTTATTTTTTGTTGAAACACATGAAATAAAAAATATGTATGTAAAAAATATGTTATTTCGAACGAACTCACTTTGTAAACTTTCTTGTAGTGTATTGGAACTTGGAACCTTACAAAATTTAAAAGGCTGTTATGACGTCACAGTTAAGAGCTATTTACACTGGTTAAATCTGCAATACTGATTAAATTAAACAATGAATATGTACTACTGTCTTGGAGAAATTAACTTTATTTGATCTAAATTGCCTTGCCATTAACGGAAATTGTCATGAACACGTTGTATTAATGTAGTAACATAATACAGAAAGCAATATATTATGGTACCTATGCAATATCAAACACAAACCATAAATATAGCCGTAAAGTTAAAATAAATATCTAGTCATATGGAATAACAATACGTATCTCACATTGTCAAATACCTACAAAGAAAATGCCACATGCATATTCATTAAGATAACCACGCTTGTTTTTAAATATCTTTCGACACGTTTTGCTAAATTAACCTTGTTTTGCGACTTATTATCGCAGACGATGCACATCGCTCTTTTAATGAAGCTAAATTAAGAACGTGTTTTTTATCAATTTTTACAAGTACCTACATATGCAGGTACCTACTACGTAACACTTTGAAGACCAATCTCAATAAGTTTCTGTCAAAATTTCATTTTAGGTACAAGCTTTTTATTGCCAACTGCACTTTTCTGTACTACTCTACTACTCGTTGAGACGATTCTATAACGAGCCCAAACTCAACGGGGTTACGTCGGTTAAGTCCTGAATTCCCATGGCCACCTTCTGTCTCCATCATCAGATTAGCTCGATGGTACCATACTATTAAATTGTCATCCAAACTATACTTAAACGCAAAAATTTCAGCTCAATCAGTTGAAGATATCTGCTTCAAAATTCAGTTGCAAGATTCCACCCGAACAAACATAATTACATACATTGCAAGTTAAATAAAAGGTTGTAAAAAGGCTACGGCTGACTGTGTTCTAGATTTCAAAATTAAATGCCAATCGGTAGAGAATAAGGGGTCGCTTATGTCTTCGGCGCGCGAGAAAACGAGATGCAACACTCTTCGGAAATGGGTTTTTAAACTTTCGATAAATATCTAACTAACCTATGTTATCTCCACTTATAATAAATCTCTAAATTAAAAAAAGAATCAGCCAGTTTGAAACTAAGCTTTCTGTGGTACGAATGATGTTCTCAGCATCCCATGGACGGAAAAATATGAAACATTTTATATAGGTACATTAATATTCCAGTTGCAACTTAGGATAGTTTTTATCCGACTGCGACAATTAATTTATTTTCCGTAATATACGACTTCATTTAATTTTTCATTTATTATTCTTAAAGTATATCGCCGCCACATCTGTCAGCTAAAAGAAACGTCAAAATCACAGACTAATAAGAAATACTACGGACAAAACGGCGGAATTTCTTTGCCTTTCTTTCGCCTATTAATAATTTTAATCCCGTCTACGATATACATTGACGAGACACATAGGTACCAAAAGCAAATATAAAATTAATCGATTTTGATATGCGAACTTATATGCGCAAATGTCGAATTAAGGCGTAATTTCTACAAATGTAACAACAAATCCGAACAATATAAACTTGGTTTTTTTGAATGGCACGCGCGCGCGCTCTTTGCGTATTCAGCCAAACCACGAAAACCGAAACTCGGAAGTTCGTATATCTGCATTCCTGTCATTTGTTAGTGCGATAGAGATAGAGATACCCGAATATTTTCGAATTCCGAAGTTCGTGGTTTAAAAGAAAATACGGATGTCGGATAGATCTAAATTAATATTTTATGTGTGATTATGGTTAAAATTATTTGGAAATACTATTGTTGTTATTGTTTTAGTATATTTGACTAGCTTTAAGTTTAATATTGTACGTCCGAAATGGGCAAGCTGTTGGACTTTATTTTACCCAAAGCAACTAAATGTACACAGTGCTGACAATAAAGAAATCTTATTTTATCTTATCTTATCGAAAATAGGGATGTAGACACTAAACAAAATAATTATAATGTTGTATTATCTCGAAAAAAAACAACGCAAGAGGCTATACTCGTATAGGTAATCACTGAGTTATAAGTGTATATAGTTTTAAGAGGGGGTTTGTTGCGTCTCTTTTCCGCAAAACGCACCTTTATAATGAAACGATTGTTTTTTACTATGACGCTCGAGGATCGTGACGTCACGGTCCCTGATCGTTTTCTCACTCTAACAAGCGACATTAAAACGGTTGTAGCTTCGTAATTTTTTGAGATATTTGAATGAGTTTTTCGTTTCTTCTTTCTTTTGAAGTGAGTCTACAGCTACAGCTACACCTCTATTTGGAAGACAAGTGGAAAGAAGCCATACTATCCATACTAATAATCCATACTTCCATATTAATATTATAAATGCGAAAGTGTGTCTGTCTGTCTGTTACCTCTTCATGCCTAAACCGCTGAACCGATTTAGATGAAATTTGGTATACAGATAGTTTGAGCCCCGGGGAAGGATAAAGGGAAGGTTTTATATCTGAGTGGCTGAAATTGGGGGTGGAAATTTGTATGGAGCTTCTTAAACCGCTGCACCGATTTAGATGAAATTTGGTATATAAATAGTTTGAGTCCCGGGGAAGGACATATAATAGGTTTTATCCCGGAAATCATCCCCTAAGGGGGTGAAAAGGGGGGTGGGGGGTGAAAATTTGGATGTAATCTATTTTGATGAAATTTGGTGTAGATATAGGTTAAGTCCTGGGAAAGGACATGGAATTTTTACCCCAGAAATCATCCCCTAAGGGGGTGGAATTAGGGGTAAAAATTCGGATGGAACCCATTTTAATACAATTTGGTATAGAGATAGCTTGAGTCCTGGGAAAGGACATAGGATAGTTTTAATTCCGGAAATCACTCCCTAAGGGGGTGAAATGGGGGGTGAAAATTTGGATGAATCCCGTTTAGATGAAATTTGGTATAAAGGTCGTTTGAGTCCCGAAGAATGACATTTGATAGTTTTTATCCCGAAAATCATTCCTTAAGGGTATGAAATAGGGGGTGAAAGTTTGGATAAAATCTATGTACCTAGATGAAATTTGGTATAGAGATAATTTGAGACCCTTCGAAGGATATAGAATAGTTTTTGCCTCGGAAATCATCCCTTAAGATGGTAAGTAGAAGTTTGTTTGCATTATATTTTCTAAGTATAAGTTCTACGCGGACAAAGTCGCGGGCAACAGCTAGTCAATAAATAATTGAATTGAATTGAATATAATTTGCGAAGTTTTATTCATATTTCCTTAAGTGAGATTTTAGGTGAGGTAGAATACCATCATGTTAACTTGATTTCGTCGTAAAATAATGTGTTGTTTGAGTAGGCTGAGTAAAAAAAAAGTTTAACTTTGGATTATTCAATATGAAGTTTAAGGTTTAAGCAGAAAGCAATCATTTGATTTTAATTAAAAACCAAAGTAGCTTTTCAGAGATCATAATTAGTCTCGAAACGATTAGCATCATTCTACTACAAAAAGGACAGTCAGTTCCAGCGGCGTTGAGCCCATAGAACTCGATTATTACCGTCTTCCTAGCTTTTTGACAATGTAGGTACCTAAGCCCTATGATCCGCCGGATATATTGAACGCCAAGATACTGATACATAACCATTTATATCTAATATTTTAAGCTCTCAGTACATGACTGCTTATTTTTAGACCAGTCAAAACCGAATGAAACATAGTTATTTATTTAACGCCTGTTTAGTATCTGCTTATTTAATCCAAATTCAAGTAGGTATAGTTATTAACTAGGTATACACTGCTCACGTTTCCTCGATATGTCGGTAATATCATAGAAAACACGGAAATTGTTTTATTGGTCGCGAAACTCGCGAAAGTGTTAAATACTCGTACATACTTTTAATCGGGTGCAAAAACGATAATTAATGCAAATAATGCGTTGTGGAGTAATTAATAACAATATATTGTTTTTATCCGACGATTAACCGCTAACAGGGTAAGGAAATTCTTAAACAATTAAGTATAAGTTTAGTCAACGAAGTTTCTTATGGACGACATCTACATGCGTATACTTAACACACATTACTCGTCCAATTCGAAAGTTATTATTATCAAATGAAAATTACCCGTTTCTAAATTATCTTGCAAAACTTCATAAAATTATTATGCCGTTCATAAAACAGACTATAATTATACTTTTAATGTAATCTTAGACCAATTGTGGAACTTATCCAAATGTGGAAGGGCATGACATCAAATTGCAATTCGGATTGGTAGGTATCTATAATAAATTTAAGGGAAACAGATTGGCGGGAGTCTACTCTAGAGCGGTACAATAAGTCGAATAAACAAAGAGAGTCCTTTTCTAGGGATATAATTAATGAATATTACGCAATACAGTCAGCAGCTATGCATTAACAAAGTGGTCATAATTATCAGCACAAGCTCATTCTCTAGGTAGACAATAGTAGTACTTTCGTGGAGAGAAATAGACTTAGTCTTTAGCGCTCGACTCCCTATGGCCGCTTTTACAGGGAAATGTCACTGCGGCCTCTATGGAAACGTCATAGTCGCGTGACATGCGCGGCGGCCTAAGACACGGTACGCAGCGAACATACATTTTTATTAGTCTACTCTAGAGCGGTACAATAAGTCGAATAAACAAAGATAGTCCTTTTCTAGGGATATAATTAATGAATATTACGCAATACAGTCAGCAGCTATGCATTAACAAAGTGGTCATAATTATCAGCACAAGCTCATTCTCTAGGTAGACAATAGTAGTACTTTCGTGGAGAGAAATAGACTTAGTCTTTAGCGCTCGACTCCCTATGGCCGCTTTTACAGGGAAATGTCACTGCGGCCTCTATGGAAACGTCATAGTCGCGTGACATGCGCGGCGGCCTAAGACACGGTACGCAGCGAACATACATTTTTATTTTAACATTTATTTCTATAGTTACTAGCTGGCCGCGCGGCTTCGCCCGCACATTGCAAATAATGCAGGAAAACCCGCGGGATAAAATATAGCCTATAACCATCCAGAAAATCCATTATAAAGACTGTATCGTTTGTTATAAATACAAGAAAAAAATGCGAAAACTTTTTTTAAATTATTTATTGACATACTAAAATCAATTAACTATGTACAAAATAATATGGACAACTCGAATAGTACCATAAAAAGCCCAAATTATATAATTTCTGGGCAGTTTTCTAATTTTTTGCCTCATGGTGCCCATTAATGACCGGACAGCGATTTACATTATTGTCTTTATACCATTTTACTACCTTAGCCGCGTAATGGCAAGACGCCAAAATACAGTTTCGGAGTTGTGTTTTTTGATCATCGGCAATACTCGTTTCTGAAGGCACTCTTTCATATAAATATCGGCATTCATCGACGAGGTAGTGAAAAAAGTAGTTGACTTCATTCCGCATTCACAAATGGCCTGACCTGACAACATGACTTTCTTGCCGAACTTCTCAACGCAAATGGATTTTTCAGCCTCTGTGATTTCTGTTCCCTCACGAATAGTGTAATACTGGGGGCCTGGCAAAGACTTGTAGTCCAGTTTTACATACGTTTCGTCGTCCATTATTACACAGCTGTGTTTTTTCGATAAAATCGAGTCATATAATTTTCGGACTCGTGTCTTCACAGATGCTTTTTGTTTTTGACTTCTTTTCTGCTATTTCTGTTTTTTTAATGTCTTTAAATTATTCCTTTTCTTTGCACGTTGTACCATCCCGATACCCGTACCAACTTTTTTCGCGACATCTCGGACAGATAGCTCTCAATAGAGATATAAGATGCGAATATTTTTACTATCTTTTGGTCCAGTTTTGGATTGGACGGACCTGGTTTTTGTTGGTCCTCGAAGGTATAATCCTCCCCGTACTTACGGATAGCAGTTTGGACGGCTCCAACACTAACACCTTCCATTTGTGCGAGTTTTCGGTACGTAATACCTTTAACCGAACACCATTTGTCCACAATAGATTTTCGCTTTTGCGGTGTAAGACCCCTTATTTTTTTATTGGAACAAGTTGAGCAAAAAAAGAATAAAGATATCGGTTCTATGACAAATGTCAATCAATTGTCTTGTATCAGAATATTTTTAAATGAATAGACAACTTATTCCTGCCAGAGCTAACTTGTATTTATAACAAACGATACAGTCTTTACACGCAGATAAAAGAATATTTGAAATCAGATAAGCGGTTCCGAAGATTACCCATTACATACAAACCTACAATCCCGCAGACATTTCCTTTTATAACATTAGTAGGTATATTAGTCAAAAATATAGAAGTATAGACTGTGTGACGTGTGCACATCAACGGAAAATAAACGCTACTCTACGTCCAAGCTACCACATGTTCATTGTTCAAACTTTCAACGACGAGATACCGTACATTCGAATGATATAATTATTTATCTCCAATCTCCATTCTTACTTGGAAATATAACAGTCATGTTGATGCAATTATGTACGCGTGACACCGCACGAATTATACAGTTAAAATACTTCGAATGGACTATACCTACAATTAACAGCGATATCAATTAAATAAGTGTAACACTCTCGCAAGGCTGCTATACCTTATTTGAGATAAAATGCGTGGAGTCCTATTACTTTTTATTACACAGATTTTTGTATTTTGTTCCGTGATTGCTACTAAGAATCGCAATAATGTTAAAGTGAGTAAGTGTGTATGTTGAAAAAGTAACTGACCGAAATTCAACTTTACCGCTTATTAAGTAAAAATTTATAAATATTTCATTCCATTTCTTTCGTCATACAATCGTAAACTTTGAGTTACAATTACAAGTCGTTCCTTCAGAAAAAAATATAAATAAATTGCGCTCCGACGCAAAATGTAGAAAACGCACTTGTATGTAATACACACAGAACTTACAAAACGAAAATAGTACTTACCTACATGCGCAAAATGTGCAATATCGAAATAATTCAGCACGCAAAATTAATTTGTTATTTAAAATTGTATTGTACAATTGTGGTTTGGGTTGACATCTTCGATATGTCATTTGTCATACACTTTACTATTTTGCGTGCGGGTATTTAGATATTGCATAATTGCACATTCTGCACGTGTCGTACATTTTGTGATGATGATGTTGGTGCATTTGGATTGTAGTACTGATAACATTTTGGTTTGTGTACAACCCAAAATGCAGAATGCAATGGTGCATTTTCTTGCACATATGTTTTACGTTAAATTTTGCCAGTATTGAACATATTACGCTGAAGCGATTTATAATAGTACCTACGTAATGAGAAGGAGCGGGCCCGTTCTCCTGGATATACGGAATAGGTGAGGCAGTAAAGTGAGGCAACTTTTATTCGCAAGCCCCTCGACGAAGCGGCCTCACTCGGGCCTACCGTACTCGGTCCTCGAGTACCCAGCTGCTTAAAAGACGTCAGCAAGCGCAAATATTGACAAGGTGCCCGCCTGTATCTGCCAACGTACTATTGTGGTGCTGGTGATACAATGTGGAAATTTACACGCCCCGGCGCAGGCGCCGCCGCCGGCGAGACGCTGCCTTGCCTCCGGCCCGATTATATCACCGATTCACACGTGGCAGCTCGTGGCATATTTATTATTTAGATCATTTTGTTTCATCTAGAACTCTACCTTATTTACTACATACCGAACTCTTCTTACGAGTATTTGAATAAATTGATACCTAAATTGTAAAGATGATAAAGTTAATCTTGTAAATTATAATGCAAATGTCCAAGAATTAATAATTACTTCGTCTCTTGAAAACACTTTCATTAGACCGACGACGGTTACAGCAAAAGGGTGTGAGGGCGCCATCTAGATTTTTTTTTTATTTTAACGGCATCCTTTATTTAAACTAAGCACTCTATTACAACTCTACTCTCCAATAATACTGAAACTCGAAGTTCATTCGTGGAATATTTTTCCATGTCTGACGTAGAAACAATTACACAGCAAGTTTCAATATAGTAGCGTTGTCATGTTTACGCCTCGGCAGTTGTTTACTCTTTCAGAAATCGAGAGCTTTAAAACGACCAATAAAAAGTGGAAATATATGGTCTGCGTCGACAGAATGATGTGATGCGAGGACAAGACAGGTAGGTGTTTTTCCACGGTTTGAGGGCAACGGCGCCTCTACTGAAAGACGGAAATAGGTTCAATGACCCCGACCTTGGCGGCGCCGACGCAAGTACCGAGACACACATCGTCGTCACAATAATAGTGTGTAGATTTATGTTATGTAACGCGTATCTATAATGATAATTGATAATGTACAGTGGAAAAATAACATTAAGAAAATAATATTACGACACTATTGATATAGTTAAGTACATAAAACATGATCTTGATCAAGTGTATTTAAGAAGGGAATAACATAACTTGCGAGTATTAAAAAAAATACTGATAAAATTTGGATCCACTGTGAGCGCTCAGCGCAGACAAAATGAGGCCTCATTCACATACTACTGAAAGTGTCAAAATGTCAGTACACACATAGCGTAGTTCCGTCCACATTGTGATGTGAGAACACCGCTGGTTCCCACGCAAACGAAACGCGTACAGTACGCGGTTGCTTCAGAGTTATTAACCGGACAGGCCCGGAAGCCGCGAGCTATCCAGATGTAACCAAAACTATGCCCATATCAAAACTCATTGATTCGGTACGAATCTACGAATACGGCATCAAACTCATGTGACACAGGACTTTCTACGAAAATAAAGTGCAAATGCAAACGATTAACGGTATCATTGTTACTAATGCTCGCAGTCACATTTAGTACTAGTAATCCCAGTTTCCCTTCATTCGTAGGCATGCAATCCCAATACACCACAATGTTTTTTTCACTGCAAGAGCTTCCGGCTGTCATCCTCGCCAGCTTACTATAATCTCTTATTAGTATAGTAGCATGAAATCTGCTACCTGTATCAGTCGAGCAGAGCGGGAGCAAACAACCGGAATGACTGTTACACCGCAATAGCGCGGAACTAACGAAGCAGGCCATCCACCAGCGAAGGGTCATCAGCATTTCACCGCTGGAACTATTCTTATTACAAGAAACGCCTTGTTGAGCACAGGTAATGAGCGCTCTGGTAAAGTTAACTAGCTGACAGATTAAATAAGCGCGATCTTTACTTTACCAAATGACGGTAAGTAATTCAGCACGCGACGAAGACTTCCACACTAATTCGGGATTAAAAACCACGACGAAGGTGTCATAGCAGTTGCGGCTTGCATTACAACACATATGATTTTCAGCCTTTTTGTATATCTTTATAGTCAAAGTCGACATTAGTACTTTCTCCCAGCTTTGGGACTATAGTATAGGGCGCAGTTTTTTGGCTAGCCGAAATATAAACACGTACCTTCAGTAAACCTTTTTCAGAAATTCGCAAACCCTAGCCAGGGGGCCCAGGGGAAGACGATCATGCAATTTTGTACTTTCCACGGGTTCAGATTTCATTTACATATACTTGTATTCCGTTTGGGCGCCAAATACCTTCCAAGACTTTATTTTGCCGCCGTTTACGTTTGTATGAGATTATTTATTGCTTCTGCTAATTCACGTATCATGATCATGAATATATCATTACTTTTAGATGAACGTTACTGCACTTACAAGGAAAATACATATCCACGTTAAATCATAGAAGATTTATTACTTAAATATAATCGAAGAATAATTGATATTCAGGATTGGAATGTAGATAATCTTTGCAAGTCACTCATACTTAATGCGCCGTGAATTCGAGGACGCGCACTTCCGTTTTTAGGCAGTAGACATCATAGAGTGGGATAGGGTTGTCGACGGACCAAATATATAACTGAACATCCAAAATTATAATTGTTTTAGTTTCTATGTTTGTTATCGAAATAATCATCGATTTTGGTAATATTAATATGATATGATAATAAAAAATAGGATAGCCAGGAAGTCAGGATTAAGTAAAAAAATACATGAATACAGATTAAGTGTGTACAAAACAGTTCATATTTTGCAATGGGATGACTTCTATCGTCATGTTAGCAAAATGTACAATTTAAATTCGTATAAAAACGTCATAGTGTGCGATACGCTGTACAAGCTAGACCTCCACCATAAATCGTAATTTCGCGCCAAAATGACAGTGGGATAGGCCTGGTAATAGTTAGTTGTGAATACCAGCCCTGTTTGTGCAAGCTAACATGCCGACATGAACCGGCTGACAATGGAGATGAAATATAAACAAGATAATATCACCATAAATGTGCAAACAGATTTGAGGATACAAAGACTCACTGTATATTATTATGATTTACCTTTCTTGGATGAAACTTCAGAGAATACTGGCGAAAAGGAACAAGGGGTAAGAGCAAAATCTCCACCATTTTCGTTACTTTCTGGGTAGGTAAGTATACTAAACTCGGAAAGTCGGGGTGTCAGAGGCCATGACTGGCATCATTAATTCACATTGTGGACATTTGTTCGTGTACATTCATCTATATTAATAGAGACTGAGCAACGACGCTGGCGCCATATAATTGCAATGTAGATACCTAACCTACATCAAAAACTATTCTAAAAAACAGTATCTATTTATGAACGTAACTATGATAGTACACGCTTCCATTTTTAAGGTTCCGTACTCAAAGAGTAAAACGGGACCCTATTACTAAGACTTCGCTGTCCGTCCGTCCGTCCCGTCTGTCTGTCACCAGGCTGTATCTCAAGAACCGTGATAGCTAGAGAGTTGAAATTTTCACAGATTATGTATTTCTGTTGCCGCTATAACAACAAATACTAAAAACAAAATAAAGTATTTTTTTAAGGGGGGCTCCCATACAACAAACGTGATTTTTTTGCCGTTTTATAGATAATGGTACGGAACCCTTCGTGCGCGAGTCCAACTCGCACTTGGCCGGTTTTTTTGTTTAAACCGACACGGAGAAAAATAAAATACCTGCTCTTTTATGACCGAGGCGAGTTAAAAATGGACAGTCGTCCAGGGTCCAGTATCATTATAACCAACTTCAAAAAAATAAGACATTTTTACATTTGTCCCCTACATTTAAAAACATTGTCCAGGTTAAGAAGGTTATTTCCATACTCGTATAATTTGCGGTCAGCATCTTCGTGTCTTCTCTAAAGTTTCATCCAAGAAACGTAAATCATCATAATATACAGAGAGTCATTCGTATCCTCGGATCACTTTGTACATTTATGGTGATTGTATCTTGTTTATATTTCATCTCCATTGTCAGCCGGTGCATGTGGGCACGTTAGCTTGCACTTTGCACTAACAAGGGCTGGTATTCATAAGTTTCACAACGAAGTATTACTAAACTTCGCTTCAGGCAAACCACAGACCATATTGATACTGGATCATGTGTAGAACAGTTTTTACGAAACTCGGGATCAATTCATTTAGTCTCGGGAATTAGGTATTTATTGAAATTTGTCCAAAAAAGGACCCAAAATGTTGCATCTCGTTTTCTCGTGCCCGGAAGACGTAAGTGTCTCTTTCACGGGAGCGTGGTTTATTCACATCGAGTACCCTTAACTTCGTAACGACAAGGTGAATCATTAGTATCCCTTATAAAACCGTTATTTAAAAAGGGTAAAAAAGATGATGTAAGTAACTATCGTCCTATTGCCATATTACCAAGCTTCTTTAAAATATTTGAACGGTGTATATACAACAGAGTTGTTCATTTCCTAAATTCAAATAACATTATACATCCCAACCAGTTCGGGTTCCAAAGAGGAAAGTCAACAACACATGCAGTGTTTCAATTGTTTAAACATATATGGGATGAAATCAATAATAAAAGGCCCTGTATTGCATTATTTCTAGACATGTCCCAGGCATTTGATTGTGTAGTGCATGAGATTTTGTTATCGCAACTTAGTAACGTAGGTATTAGAGGTAATGTACATAAATTATTTGAAAGTTATTTAAAAGATAGACAGCAAGCCACGGTTATTGAAAAATATAATAAGAAAACTAAAACTATACAGCAAACACAGTCTAAATTTCAACATATTAAAGTTGGAGTACCTTAAGGCAGCATCCTTGGTCCGTTGTTATTTTTACTGTATGTTAATGATATGCCAAACATCATAGATGAACTTTGCGTAATGTTTGCTGATGACGCAACCATATTATTCTCTGGAAAAAACTCAGGATCCAATTTTCAAGAAAAAATTAACAATACTCTTAAAACTGTTGTCAACTGGCTTAAATCAATTAACTTAAGAGTAAACGTAGATAAAACAAAAACGATACAATTTAGAAATTACAAAACTAACCCAATAAACTTGAATGTAGAACACGGGGGAGCTATTATACAAAACATAAACAGTACCAACTTTTTAGGCGTCTCTGTAGATTCACATTTAAATTGGAAATCTCATATAGAAAAGTTAAATAAAAAAATATCCAGTCAGTGCTATGCTTTATCCGTCTTATCAAGTACTTGCTCAGAAGATATTGTAAGAAATGCATATTATGGAAATATTTATCCTTTGTTGAATAGTGGTGTAATTTATTGGGGTAATTCTGTTAATGTCAAAACTACTTTCATTCTCCAAAAAAAATGTCTCCGCATTATATACTGCTTGTACAATACTGAGTCCGTTAGAAATATTTTTAGGGAAACGAAATTTCTAACCTTAACTGGATTATATATTTTAGAGCTGTGTTCCTATGTAATAAATCATAAATATAATTTTAACTTCTGCTCAGAACAGCGTAACAATTTACGATCACAGTATATGTACAACATTTCACTGCCAGCGCAAAAACGCAACCTATTATAGGAGCACCTTTATCACCGCTATCAAAGTCTTCAACCATCTACCCATTAGCCTAAAAATATTGAGCGGAAATCAATTTAAGCGCCAATTAAAACGATGGTTGACAGAAAATGTATTTTATGATTTAAAATAATACTTTGAGTTTTTAAACTGAATAATTATATACCTATGTAACTTTTATAGTTAATATTGTATGCCCGAAAGGGTTGCCATTGTAACTCACACATTTATCATTAAGACCTAATTGTACATGGTAAACAATAAATGTTCTATTTCTCTTTCTATCATTACATTGCCATGTAACACAAACAACGATGATCAATACAGTAGGTATGCGTCGGCGCCAAAATGATAAATAATTTAGGTATAACTTTAATTAGAAAAAAATAACTTCTATATTAAACTAATAATGTAGAGTTCATTAAAGAGGTATCAATAAAACATTAAAACTAATTAATATAATTATATGTCGTTAATAATCGACTAACTGACCTTCAACTCCGGGAAAGATTGGTGATGGACGATAGAGACAGAACTTGCGTTGTAGACGTTAAAATGTTGTGCGATAAGTCGTTTGAGATACATATTAAGTTAGGTATTAGAAGGTTGCGTCGACAACAATCCATGTAGTTATGCCATGAAGAATTAAAAAAAAAACAAATGAATGAATTCTCTCATTTCTAATCTAAGTGAAGTTATCTCCGTCTCCATACAATTTGATGATCGTCTAACTAAAGGACTACTTGCCCTTTGGGATTCCCATACTAACTGTATGGAAAAAGTTTTCTTTGATTTTCTAGTAGTCAAACCTTAGTCGGTCCCAAAGAGTATTTTGATCCTTAATAGCAGCGGTCTGCAACAGGCGGCCCGCGAGACCCTTGCTTGCGGCCCGCGAGCCTCCCTGGCTGTTTTGTATTGTAAAGGTCGTTGAATTCAGAATTTTGGAATTGCCTGATAAAGTTACAAATAATTAAGAAGTGCGGCCCGCGTAATTGTTGTGAGCTCCTATGTGGCCCTTGGTTGCTAAAAGGTTGCCGACCCCTGCTTAATAGGAATGGGATCGAATGGCATAAAAAAAATCGTCAATATTGATGATTTCCTCGGTGACTGTACTTTTTTTCAAAAATCTGTGAATGTATTTAGATTGTCATCACTTAAAAAAGTTAGGAATGAAATCCTAATGCCATTTTTGCGTGGCGGCAAGGGATCTAGTAGCTGCCCTTGCTGCCCCGTTTTAACTTTCCATCCTGTATAACGACCACCATATTAATTGCAACCACAGTAACGTAACATCAGCGTTTTATCTAAAAAAATAAAAAATAAAATTTGACCTGTTTATTTCAATAGTACACAAAAAATTATTCAGGTACAGCTTAACCCAATCTTAAATTTTAACGATTATTAGCTAAGTTTAGTTAGTTATATATCATAGCATTGACATTTTAATTTTTGTTAGTTAAGTTATCATTATTTTTCACACTCAGTATGGCTTTCTTGGTTAAATATTTGGCTGTATGCGGTTTATCCCTTATACTTTATCTATTACAACAAAATATGTACTGTAGTTATCAAATATGTAAATAATAATATAGCCGAGCACCTAAGTCACATAATTAATTTATGCATCGAAACCGGTACTTATCCTGACAAGTTAAAAATATCCATTATTAAACCTCTGCATAAAAAAGGCGACAAAAAAACCCCTGAAAATTATCGGCCAATAGCTCTTCTACCAGTGTTTTCAAAAATATTTGAGAAATATATACACAAGTGCCTATATAGCTATTTGAATAGATTTGACTTATTATGTACAGAACAAAAAGGGTATAGAAAAAGTATTAGCATAAATATAGCTATATTTGATTTGATAAATACTGTAATGGAAAGCCTTGACAAGAGAATACCAATATGTGCCTTGTTTACCGACATGCCTTTGATCACGTGTAGACCATGACATCTTACATAATAAACTCAATGCTTATGGTATCAGGCGAAACATACTAGAGCTCATAAAATCCTTCCTCTCCAACCGGTTGCAATACACTGAAATAACCAGAACCTGTGTTAAAAGCAAGACCCACAAGGTGTTTTTATCAGATGCAAGATGTGTAAGTTACGGTGTATTTTTGATCTATATCAATGATCTACCTAAAGCCATTTCTCATCCCATGATTTTGTTTGCAGATGACAGTACAACTATTTTAAAATATAAAAATTTTCTTGACTATGAACATGACATCAATATTGCAATAACTGACATAATAATGTGGTTGAACAATAATAATCTAGTAATTAATTTGACTAAAACCAATGTTATGCACTTTTATCAACGAACTAAAGTAAAAGATGTTAGTATAATTATGAAGGGAATAATATAGCAACGGTAGGAGTGACTAAATTCTTGGGTATACTTATTGACAGTCAGCTGACGTGGAAATACCATGTACAAGACCTGTGTAAAAAAATAAATAAATCTGCTTTTGCTCTTTACAAACTGTCCAAATTTGTTAATAATGATGCTCTACTAGCTGCTTATCATGGTCGTGTTGCGTCAGTATTAAGATACGGAATCATTTTTTGGGGCAATTCAGTTGATAAGGAGTCAGTATTCAAGGCTCAAAAAAGGTGCGTCTGAGCTATGTGTGGATTAAAAATGACAGATAGTTGCATTCCATATTTCAAACAACTAAAAATCTTGACATTTCCCTGTATGTATATTTTAGAAGTAGCAATTTTTGTAAAATGTAATCCCCACCTATATAATTAAATTTCCGATACACGAAAGCTCCCTACAAGACCACAGTATGAAAATATGTTGCGTCACAAAGCATGTAAAACTGCTATTGTGAGTAAGAGTGTACTGGGAATGGCACCTCAAATATATAATAAAATTCCAAGCATCATAAAAGATTTACAAATTGGACCCTTTAAGAAAACGTTAACGCTATTATTAAAACAAAAATGTTATTACAATACTCAACAATTTTTAAATAACATTGATTTATAATTGACTTTAATATTGCAATTGTATTACTTCCAATTTGACATAAATATTATAATTATATTTAAGTTTATTTTGACATTATTCCATTGTATAATTATTTTGCGCAGTAATTTCTATTTTTTGATTTTGTTATTAAGATAGTAGGACAATTGCATGAAAAAAACATTATGAAATATTTGTACGCCAACCGGCAAAACATAGTGTTTCGCTATATGCTTTAATTTTAAGATCTATACATGTACCTATGTTTTACAAATAAATACATTCATTCATTCATACATTTTCTAATATATTTGTAGGGAGGCTGTTTAGGATAATAGGCACATAACTGCAACCAGTGCAGCAATCTGTGCCAGTGTTATTATAATGTATGAAAAAAGCGGCCAAGTGCGAGTCGGACTCGCACATGAAGGGTTCCGTGAAATAAATTGCGGTTTACTATTTACGACTTATTAAAAAAAACTACTTATTAGATCTCGTTCAAACCAATTTTCGGTAGAATGTACATCATATATTTTTTTTAGTTTTATCATTCTCTTATTTTAGAAGTTACAGGGGGGGGGGACACACATTTTACCACTTTGGAAGTATCTCTCGCGCAAACTATTCAGTTTAGGAAAAAATGATGTTAGAAACCTCAATATCATTTTTGAAGACCTATCCATGTATGGGTACACGTATGGGTTTGATGAAAAATTTTTTTTTGAGTTTCAGTTCTGAGTATGGGGTAATACAATATAATATATATATAACCCCTAAAACTTAATGTTTTTTTTCGATTTTTGTGTGAAAATCTTAATGCGGTTCACAGAATACATCTACATACCAAGTTTCAACAGTATAGCTCTTATAGTTTCGGAAAAAAGTGGCTGTGACATACGGACGGACAGACAGACGGACATGACGAATCTATAAGGGTTCCGTTTTTTGCCATTTGGCTACGGAACCCTAAAAATCATAATAACATCGACAATCGATGTTATTATGGAAATCAGGTCCGGTGTTGGCGTCGTGCAGCATGATGTAGTTGGTCATGATTTGAAATCTAGTCGGCCATGGCGGTGCAATGGCGGTTATTCTAATGGTTCCCGAACACATCATCGAGGGTTTATAACATGTGGGTAGATAAAATAGTTTATCTATCCAAATATCATAAACCCTCCATGATGCGTTCAAGAACCGCACATAATGGCCACCATAAAAATAAACTGTTTTGTTAGAACAAATTTCTTATCTGTGAAAATGTTATTATTGCTAAATAATAACATCGATTTCGATAACATTATTTGATTCAAATTTCGAACATCTCTGAAATCAAAGAATTTTGTTTTGACCTCTATTCTAATATCAGTGGAGATGACGTTTAGTTCGAAATGAATTGTCAATTTGCATACAAATTTGACAAATGTCGCACGTAAGTAAGATATCGAACGTTATGATAGACATCCGACTCTAGTTTGTCCCTGAATTAAGGAAAAACTATGACAGCTGCCAGAAAACAACGCCGCGATGCCGGTCATAATATGCGGCTCCTGAATGCATCGTGGAGGCTTATGATATGTGGATAGATAAAGTAGTGTATGTAATGAGCTTGCAAGAGGGGGCTCTACAAATCACTTTGTAGGTCCAGAACCATTTGCGGGACTCTCGCAGGGGACCATAATATCGGCCTTTAAAGCCTACGCCAAAACCAAACACCATTACGTCGTATGTGTGTTTAATGCCAGTCACTTAAACTACTATTTTAACCCTAGCGATAAAAATCAAAAATAACCTCCTCCTCCAATCTTCCTCTTCAATCGCCGAACCAATTACGATAATATCGGTTTGGAGATAGTTCGAGTCCCAGGAAAGTAGGGGAAACTTGCCATATTCGTACCCCCTAAAAGAAAATGCTAATTCTTTGGATATAAATATAAATAAGAAGCTGACATTCTATTGATAGTAAAATAGTTATTTGTTATACAATGGTGCAAAGTTGTATTTTACCCGCGAGTGTGGAATTGAAACACGAGCAAGCGAAAGGATTATATAGTTGAACCACGAGCGAAGCTAGTGGTTCTAAAATAGAATCCTGAGCGTACACTGAAAAAAAAAAATTTTAGCAAAGGACCTTTTTAGCTCGGTTAAGAAAAAAATGGTTACATATAACCATGATTCATTTAAAACGCGCAATAAAGGTCTGCTTATGGTAAACGAGCAAATACTGCGAAACGTCCTCGGTTATTTTAACACAATACTTATTTATTTCCAAATGATTGTCTCGGTAAATCTAATCCATACCCGATTCGGTTAAAAATGGACAAATTTACAGTGTTATATGCTGACCACAGCCTTGTTTAATTATAGACCCTGAAATACTTGGTTAAAATTTCATAAGTTGTTTTGTTGCAAGTAACTGTGTGAATGACTAAGAAACAGACAAGTGGCTTAAGTAAATATAATCCTTACTTTATCTGTTAAAAATAGACAAGTTGACACTGTTATTTGCTGTCAAATGCGTTATTTCATTTCAGACCTTGCATACTAGGTTAAAATTAGATAAATTGTTTTGTTGCAAATAACTGCGTAAATTACTAAGAAACAAACAAGTGATGGCTCAAGTAAATATAATCCTTTCTTTATCGGTTAAAAATAGACAAGTTTACACTGTTATTTGCTATCAAATGCGTTATTTAATTTTAAGTCTTAAAACACTAGGTTAAAATCTGCTAAGTTGTTATGCTGATGCTGCAAATAACCGTGTGCAATATTAAAAAACAAACAAGTTGCTTATTTTTAGATAAACAAGCACAACTTGGCAGATAGCCACCGAGTGAGCGATCACATTTTTACAACAGTTACTTATTTACAATTAAATCAGAAATTGACTAATTTGCCTTCGCAGCCGTTTTGCAGCAAAGCGAGGCGGCCATTATGTAACGGGACTTGTAGCCGTGCGGGTGACTTATCTTGTTGCTCTTGTAAATTTTATTGTACTTATAATATTGTAAGCAGACACCGTCAAGGTCCGACCCTGGAACCCCTCCCGTGCCGCTGGGCGTATAAACAAACCACGGGAACTGGTCGGGCGGACGTCTCCGAAGGCACTCTTGCTTGGGCCGCGTTATGAGTGTTGGTGTGATCGTGGTGCTAATTAGTGTTTGTTAGTTTTGTGAAGGCTAAAGAGACATTACAAAAGTTTAGAATAGTGATAGTGTTAGGTTCCTGTTAATCAGACTTGTTATATTTAATAGATGTACCTACCAATGGTTTTTACAAAGAAGATGTTTCATTTACTCTTTTAGCTTATAATATTATAAGTTCTGTTGTGAATTGTGAAGCGCCGGCTATCTATAGACCTCTTGATTTATTCGTCAATGGTAATACTTACCTGTTTTCTCAATTTACCTTATTAGTTTCTTTTAATTTACCGTATGTGATTGTGATGTTTAAATAAAGCTTATTTCTTTGAATTTAGTTTTCTTTTTATCTCCTAGGATCGGTTGTACCTACACAATGCAACCGATCTACTTGGTAATTCCAGCAAACTTCAATTTGGTACAAGTAGCCAAGTCACTCAGTACTGACAATTGTCTCTATATTGTGTAGAAGCAACTTGATAGACACAATTGACAGTACTGAGTTACTTGGCTACTTATCTTATACCGATTTGTAGTTAGCTAGAATTTCCAAGTAGATCGGTTGCCCATACCCAATGGACAAGATTGACAGTACTGAGTAACTTGGCTACTTATACTCGTTTTAGTTAGCAGGAATCACCAAGTAAATCGGTTGCATCTACCCAATAGACACAATTGGCGGTACTGAGTGACATGGCTACTTATACTCGTTTTAGTTAGCAGGAATCACCAAGTAGATCGGTTGCATCTACCCAATAGACACAATTGGCGATACTGAGTAACTTGGCTCCTTATACCGATCTCTCCGGCTCAGGCTGCAAAGTAAAATTGGCTCAATGCAGCAAACTTTGCATTGTTATGACTAATGTTACTACTATGTTATTAAGAAACAAGTATTTTTAACCAATTATATAGATTATTATTTGTCAAGTAATGTCAGCAAAGTTGACGTATTTGTTTTTAGCATCAAACTTTGCAGGTGCTATATTGGCAAACATGCTTAGCTATTTCTAACAGTATTTTATTTATTTTTAACCCTTGCGTTTTTTCAGTGTAGAGAGTGTTTCAACACACGAGAAGTAAAATACATTTGCACCCGTGTGTAACACGACAGTTTTTACCTCACTTCTTCATCTACCTAGCGTTATCCCGGCCTTTGCCAGGGTCGGCTTTCCTACTCGCTTTCCTCCACTTTGCACGATCCAGGGAGTCTTCTTTTGTGAGCCCGTTTTCGCTCATGTCGGCCTTCACGACATCCAGCCATTGCTTCTTAGGTCTGCCGCGGGGTCGACTAGACTAGACCAATGCATTTGTTCCCTACGTAGTCAGTTGGCCTGCGAGAGACGTGACCGAACCAACGAATGCGACATTCCTGGAGCTTATCCGCTACGTGACGAACTCCGAGGCTGCCCCCGGATGTACTCGTTACGAAAGTGATCCGCACGCGTAACGCCGCACATCCACCGCAACATCTTCATTTCAGTAACGCGTAGCTCCTGAATGTGCCTTCCAAGAACTGGCCACGTATCGCTGCCATATAATAGGACTGGTCGGATGATGCACTTGTACACTAGCCCTTTGAGTCGAAGTGGTATTCTGCGATCGCAGATGACTCCTGTGACCTCTCGCCATTTAGACCAAGCCGCGCTAATTCGGGCTCGGATGTCGTGATCAATGGTCCCGGACTCATGCATTACTGATCCTAGGTACTTCAATTGGTGATTTTTCGTGGCAAATTCGTCACCTATCCTTCTTATAGGATCGGGATCCATACTTACGCAAGCCATGTATTCGGTCTTTGCGACATTTAGTTTTAGACCACCGTTCTCTAGCGAGCCCTTCCATTAGTTCACCTTATGCTCTAATGCCTGTTTGTCCTCGTCTGCTAATGCGATGTCATCTGCATACATGAGCAGCCACGGCGGCGGATCTTGTATTTCCGACGTGACGGCGTTGACGCACCCCACACTAAACAGAAATGGACTCAGGCCCGAGCCTTGGTGTACACCCACTGTAATAGGGAAGGGTTTTGTGTCGCCAACGGCGGTCCTTACTAGAGAAACTGAGTTGCGGTACATGTCAATATAGACATGTGGCACGTTTTTCACCTTTAGTGCCCACCAGATCATTTGACGTGGGATGCAATCGAAGGCCTTTTGCAGGTCAAGAAATGCCATGTAAAGTGGCTTTCGTTTGTCCCTGTAAGGTTCGGTCAGAATTCTGAGGGCAAATATCGCTTTGACACCTAATCCCAAGATTTGGCATAGACACTAGTTTTACGAAAGCTACTGCCATCTGATCTTCCAACCCAAAGGGAAAACTAGACCTTATTGGGATTAGATCGGTTTCCTAACGTTGTTTTCCTTCACCGAAAAGCTAACGTTAAATATTCCGCACATATGTTCCGAAAAACTCATTGGTACGAGCCGGGATTCGAACCCATGACCGCCGCTTGACAGCAGCATGCCTGAAGCACTAGGGTTCCTACTATCTAGTGCGTGTTGTTGTTAGGGGATTCCGTCGAACAAATACACTTTTGGATACCGGCGCCATATTTTAGTATGTTGTTAACTTGTTAGGCATGTCCCCTGGATTCTTAAACTGCCGGGAGACAATCTCTAAGGATCTGACTCTCCTGTACCCTCAACTTGGGTTACTTTGATTCGCGGGGCGACTTTGATCAAATAGGTTTTTCTCCGAAATCATTGTTTTTACTTGTGGGTGAACTGTGGCAGTGAATATATTAGTTATCTATCTTGCTGTATACTCGATTAAATCTTCTTCATTCCAAATAGTTTTGCTTTTATACTACATTCTAAATGATCATAGTAGCCCCATTTTTTCCTAAAGTAACCCCCAAACCATGCAACGTACAGTCAGCTGCAGAGATAAGGGACCCCCCCTGCATACAAACTTTGTATGCAGTTTGTCTGCAGGGGGGGTCACTTATCTCTGCAGCTGACTGTACATACACATGTGGGGTTCCAAATGAAAGCTGAATAAATTTTCAATAGTTCATTCATACATTTTATCTTATCCACTACTTCTACCTTATCGGCTTTATACCATTCCTTCGTTGTTTTAGAGTAATGACAAGAAGCCAAGTCTGGCCAAAATAAAGTGCTAGTCCTGTGGTTCTTTATTAGTGGTAGTAATCTTTTCTGTAAGCACTCGTCACTGTATACCGAAGCGTTCAAAGTCCCTGTAGTGAAGAAGGATTGAGATCGCATACCGCATTGAATAATCGCTTGCCACACTAATACTCTTTTGCTGAATTTCTCGATCTTGATGGCCTTATCTTATGTTTTCGAGTAACCTTTTATAAGCCGGCACCGTAATAAATTGAGGTCCTGGTAAGGCTTTAAAGTCCAATTTGCAATAGGTCTCGTCATCCATTATAATGCACTGATTTTTCTTGGTCAATATACGGTCGTATAATTTCCTTGCCAGTTTTCTGACAGCTATTGTTTGATTTTCATCTCGTTTTGGTTGTTTTAGTTTTTATAGGTCTTTAGGTTGCATCTTAGTTTGATTCTTTGTATCATAGCCGAAGAAGTTTTGGCTCTTTTTGCCGCATCTCGAATTGAAAGGGACGGATTTTGTTTAAACATTCTTACGACTTTCTTTTCTCATGCCAAGTCGGTTGTTCCCGGTTATCTTCCAGATTTAGGCAAATCTTGGAGAGTACAGAAGTCACCAAATTTATTTATTATCTTGTGCACGCCCGCGGGACTCAACTCGTACTTTGTAACCAGTTTTCTAATCGTCATACCTTTTATTTTGCACCAATCGTCCAAAATATTTTTACGAACGTGGAAGCTAATTCGCCCCATGTTGATAGTTTGACAAAAGTAGTAATTGCTTTTTGTTGCAATTAAAAGAAAAGGATATAGTACGTTATGCCTAAAGTTGTCTACTTTCTTTCCGATACGGTCCTTAGTTAATACAAAAATAAGACTCATCTAATCACTTCTACTGATTACGATGCAACTACGTATCACCCAGCAAGGTCATTGACTCATGCTCCTAAGGACTATGTTCTCGGCTATTTGAAGACTGCAGCATAAGGGGGAACCCGGAACTTCCTACTTATGCGACTAAAAATAAACAACACACAATGGAATCCATAAATCAATTGATATATATTAGTAGGGGAAATAGTGGCAGTGAGTATGCACTTTTGTGTCAGGCGATGCCGCCTGGCACGATTGTTCCATGGGTCAAACTGTGCTGATTTAGCCACGAGATCAACCCCTGGCTAGTACCCAAAAAGAGGGGGGGGGGGGGGGGGGGGGAATGGCCGTCTCCCAAGGTCCGGTCTCAGCTATATTTCTGCCTAACCGTAGCTACTAGGTCAAGCTTGGTATCATTTTTGTATAATTTAGGGATGGTGCTTTCATTTGTGGATTTTACTTTTTACCTTTCCATGCAAAAAAACTGAAAAAACGCAATATTTGAAAATTAGCAAAAGATATTTTTTGTTTTTTTGTCTATCACGATCGCACGATAGCGTTTTTTGCATAATAAAAATACCGTAACATAGCCCATTTATCTGTTATTATAAAAAGTATTACTTGAAAGGCAAGTCTTAATTAAAATTGGTATGAAAAAAATATTTTCTATCGCGCGAAGTAACAGATTTCAACGGCGTGGCGGCTGTGTGCGGTGAATATCTATCAGGGAACTACATATACAAATTGCAAACTTATGGCCTACTAGGTATGATACGGCTAACCGTTATATTTTACGTGACGTTACAGTACATTTTCAACGTAATGCATGCAACCCATGATAGCAGCTAGCTGGGATAGCTGCTCTCATGTGATGATGATCGAGAAAGATACAAGGTACTCTCAAGATAAGTATAACTCCGGTGTAGAGACAATAAAAATCGATATTTCAGCAACATGTGCGCGAAAATTAAAAACCAAGCCCAGAAGATGCATACCCGAGACCTATTTATGAAATTAGAAAGCATTACGATAGATTTTAAAACTAAAACCTAGGCAGCGGAGGATGCAAACGGAGCCTTATTAACGGAGATTGATAAGGTGGTAGAAAGATGGCGATGGTATTGCGAAAACTTTTACACAGACAGGCGCAACTACAATAACAACAAGCTCTCGACACTCCATGAGCAACTATTGAGACTGATATCGTAAAGTCAAGTCATAAATTCGATTTGCTGCTTTAAACTAATACCTTGAGAAAATTACGGTTTTTTTGGAAATAATTCAATATCAGACTAATTATTTGTATACGGCTTTTATATGTTATTTTAATAGTACATTACTATAGAGGCCAGGAAACGAAGGGTTGCAGACCAAGCAGATATAGATAGGGATACGCGGCCGGCAACCCCGTTTCTCGCCGAGATTTGTATAGTGTTTTTCTCAAACTTGCAATGAAATAAAAAGTAGTCAATTTGTTTTATTGGTAGGTTAACACAACTAAATAATACGTTTCTGATAGCTGTCAGTGCTGTCACGTCATAACCTATAATTGTGTCCCACATTTCTTACTAACAATTATTCCGCTTATTCCCTAAATTAAGTTTTACGAGTAGTTTATAGTTACATGAACTTATATCTAACTAGACGAGGCACTACAACAAAGAAAATACTTATATTTTTTATGAAATTTTCATACGCTGTCATGTACCTAACTTTTGATTTCGGGGGCAGTAAATTATTCATGGCTACTTCTGCTCGCAATTCCGGAGGCGTACAGTTCAATTCCATATAATTTTTGTCCGAACTCATTTCGAAATCGATATATTAGAAAGTTTAAAAAAAAAAAATCTTCAGCACCCCAGTTATGTATAGGTAAGCATATTATACACTTGTTAACCCAGCATTATTTATAATAGGGAGCACAACATGCTGCCGCGTCGCGTCGCGCGCTTCTTTTAGCGACTCAAAGTGGAGATCCGCGGAAAAGGTCCCATTTTGCTAGGTTCTAATCTAACAATGCTATGCATACTGCTAAATAAAATAGACCCCAAAGTGAATTTCAAATTTCAAAGTATTTATCCACCAGGTACTATTTAGTAAGTTAATCAGCTGCTCATGTGTCCTAAACGGCGCGCTTAGCATTTTTCACCTCACTAGCTCGGAAAGCCCATTTTTATTCTTTAAAAACAGATAGCAAAACTGCATTTTATCCACAAGAGTGCAAAGAATATTTGAAATCCGAACGTGTTATTAGTTTCAATTCTTAAACATAATAACATGTAAAGGCCAGTCCAGACAGGACATTTTTCGCCCATCAGATTTATTTTATTTAGGTACCTTTTTTTGAATGTTTTATTCTTTTTTTAAATGTTTTTAATTCTTTTAAATGTTTTTTTGTTTTATAAATCTTTTTTCTTTTTCTCCTTTTTAAAAATGTTGTTTCTCTTTTTAAATGTTTTGTTTCTTTTTGAATGTTTTTCTGTATTTTTTTTCTCTTTTTAATGTTTTTTTGGTCTTTTTATACGTTTTTTTCCTTTTTTTTAAATTCTTTTCTTCTTTTTTAAATGTTTTTTGAAATTCTATTTATTTTTTTGATGTTTTCGTCTACATTTTAATGTTTTTTTTATATTTTATTGATTTAAATGTGTTTATTCAAGGTTTTTTTTATTTCTTCCACTTAAAAAAAAAATAAAAATTTTATGTTTTTTTCTTTTTGATTTATTTTTGTGGTTTTTTCCACTTTTTTCTCTTTTTAAATGTTTTTTTTTTAAGTTTTTTTCTTTTTTTATCTCTTTTTTAAGTTTTTTCTCTTATTTTTATGTTTTTTGTAACTTTTTTTCTTTTATTATGTTTTTGTCTCTATTTTATTGCTTTGTTTTTCTTTTTTCAATGATTTTTGCTTTTTTCTCCTTTTTATAGATGTTTTGTTTCTTTTTGAATGTTTTCTTTTTTTTTTTTTTTGTTTTTTTGGTTTTTTTTCTCTTTTTTATACGTTTTTTCCTTTTGTTTAATCTTTATTTTTTATTATTTTTAGTTAAGGTTAAGGTTTTTTGAAATTCTCTTATATTTTTTTGATGTTTTTTGCCATATTTTAATGTTTTTTTTTTAATTTTTATTGGTTTATATGTGTTTTTCAAGGTTTTTTTTCTTTTTCCATTATTTTAATTTTTTTTTCCACTCTATTTACATATTTTTTTTTGTTTTTTTGTAATTTTTTTAAGTTTTTTCTCTTAATATAATGTTCTTTTTGTAACTTTTTCTTTTTACATGTTTTTTTGTTTTTTGTATTTTTTTGTCTTTTTATACGTTTTTTTTCTTAATGTTATGTTTTTTGTAACTTTTTCCTTTTTTATATGTTTTTGTCTCTATTTTATTGCTTCGTTTTACTTTTATGAGTCTTTTTTAATGTTTTTTAAAATTATTTTTGCTTTTTTTAAGTTTTTCTTTATTTTAATGTTATTTTTTTTGTTTCTCAATGTTTTTTCTCTTTTCCTCTTTATTAAATGTTTTTTTTTTTAATTTTGTAATATTTTGTTTCTTTTTTCATGTTTTTAATTTTTTTTTCTCATTTTTAATGTTTTTTTCTCCCTTTTTAATATATTTTTTAAATTTTTTCGTTACTTTACTTTTTTGTTTTTTTCCTCACTTTAGTGAGGTGAAAAGATTTGTGTTACACACGGGTGCAAGTTATTTTGACGTCTCGTGTGTTGCAACACTCGCTACGCTCAGGATTCTATTTTTGAACCACTCGCTTCGCTCAGGATTCTATTTTTAACCATAGACTCCATTCGCTAGCTCGTGGTTCAACCCTAGAATCCATTCTCTAGCTCGTGTTTCAATTCTACACTCGCGGTTAAAATACAACTTTGCACCCTTGTATAACAAATAACTATTTTTTCACTATTATGCCAACATGCCAAGGTATGGTGCAAAATCCTGTTGAAAATTTTATTTCACATCTAATACGTCGGGCAAAGTTAACGTACTGTTGAAACTTTACGCTCTGAGTTCAAAATACAGGGTGGCAAATAAGTATCATACTCTTACTTGCCCTCCCTCTATTACGTGAGTTTCAACCGTACGTTAATAAAGTGTTAGTTTTACTCACAATAGGTTAAATTTAACTAAAATAAGCACGGTTTAAAGTCCCAATGCAACTGCACTAGCTAGTAGCTGGTGCTGACAGGGTCATAGCCCGTCTAGACTTAACTGCTGTTTCTGTCTAGACGTCTGGAGCTAGTTTTAGTAATACTCTATAGAGATGTAATGCAATGTAAAGGGTTGAATAATAAAACTATACACCGATACTTTCTCTCGCACGGATTCAGATAAAATTATTTTCATGTTATTTTTTTTATCAAAGGTACAAATAGGAGGAATTCAATGATGGACGAAAAATTCATAGACAAAGAGAATCATAAAAATACTTTTATCGTTGAGGTACATGTGAGTTTAACAATGATATTGTAAGTTACCTTCTCAACTTCTAAGTTCTTCAAAAGTTTTACTTGTCCGATTTCTTTTCCAGAAACCGTCAACTTTTCAATATTTTTATAAAAGAAACATAACCTAGCCTAACCTAAGGTTCTATACGATGCTCTTTTCAAAAGGTTGGATGAGTCAATGGTTTTAGAAAAAAAATGCCAGCGGTAAAATTAAACGTTACCAATATTTTATAATTAACTTGTAGGGGGAAACGAACATATACACAAAATAATATTGTTGGCCTTGCGATAATAGGCCATCCTGTATATTCCCCCGATTCTATTTGTTATTTTAACGATGAACTAGAAATAATCAATAATCATAGATTACAGGAAAACCCATTAAACATCGTAAGGAAAATAAACCAGCTTAATCAAGTCGGTATTACCTACTAATGACGCAGTCCGCAGATAAAACTGATCGTTCGATAGCGTTTTATTGATATTCTCAGAGCTCAAGAAAATAAGGTAATTTAGGCGCATTTGTAACCCTCGTAATAATTCTTTCGTATGTTCGGACGGCCGGATTTCCATATTCTCCTCTAGGTACAGGTCGCTAGGTACAGGTCGCATCTCTCAACCGATTCTCGTGAATTTTTGTGACCAAGTTCAATAGTAACATATTTTTTTGTCAATTCAGTTTTTCAAAATTGAAAAAAAGACGTCCGCGATTTCTACAGCTAACAGAGCCACTAGTGTAATAAGTTTAACTTGTGTATCTGTGTGTCTATCTGTGGCATCGTAACTCCCAAACACATATGAAAAACTGCTCGTAAAATATATACGTATCTGATTCTGAAATTATTCTGATTCTAATTCTGACGTAACCAGTAACCAGCGACCCGCCCTGTGCTTGGCACAGATTGCACGAATGCGCCAGAATACATTAAAACCATTCACTAGAACATAGCTGGACATAGTGAAATACATCAAAATTGGTTCAGTAGTTTCAGAATTTATCGCGAGAATACAATATGTCGAGAACCATGCACGTGTATTTTTAGTGCTAAGTAACATGGGAAACCCCGAAACCGCGACTGCTGGCGTATTAGTTAATCAGTTTACTATTTTCGTCTTATTATGTGGTAGTGATTTCTTGGAAGTCTGAAATAAACACGCAGACATATTAACTTAATTAGGTACAAAATATGTAATCATAATACATAGGTTTCATGATTTGGTTAAGGTGATATCAGACGGTTCACTTTTTGTTCATTTTCTTGTTTCATTTTGCATCTTTCACTCGAAGTGAAACGTCTGAACGAAGAGTGAAACAAAAATGCCGAATGAATTAATTAGTGAACCGATCCAACAGTGTTGGATATTTTCATTCGGCATCATTCATTCCCACTCGGAATGAATGAGAAATGAACAGTCTGAATACAGAGTGAACATTCATTCGGATTCGGCCTTAGTCCAGGCGATGAACTGACAACTTGTATGTAAAAAAATTAAAATTTGGAAATATTTATAATAGCTGATTTTTTCTATGTAATGGATATATTATCAATTAAATATTTACCTAGCGACAAAATCAAACAAAATCCCAGACATCACAAAAATTATAAATTAACTAGCTTCTGAAAAGTCAGAAAAAATATTAATAAGTAAATGGTTTTATCTTTATTTTGGTTCATTTACATTTGCTCTATAATATTCACGATAAATAATTAATAAAAAAAACAATTCATGCTTTATTAAATCTATATAAATACTTCCGGATGGAAAGTTTGTTGGATTCTTGAATAAAGCATCTTAGAATAATGTTTTAAAATGAAATAAAGAAAAAAAACGCTATCATAAATTAATGTTTTTCACAACCGTATTTTGCCTGAAGTAGTATTCCAAGACGCACGACTTCATTCGACGCCATATTGAAAGAGACTACGGATGAATGTTCATTTCTACGCCATTCCAGCTAATAAGCCGTGTGATCATGGAATGAAGAAAGGATGAAGCATTCACTCGAGTGAACGTTCATTCGAGTGAACCGTCTGATATCACCTTTACTCCGGTTAGGCAAGATTCGACGCCATTTCAAATATGAAAGCGACAATCGCATTTTATTTCGTATCATGATACGTAGCCTAATATCACCAACTGCTAGGAGAACTTTTTTTGTCAGTCCTTCAAGAGTACGACACGTTCACTTCAACATCTCTAATCTAACAGCAATTAGCCATATCGCCATTTTCAGTTGGATGAAATTCACTCTGAATACTGGATTATCTTCTATCTGGGGTTCCAATTAGGAGCTTATACGAACTATTAGTGTTTTTGTAATACAGCTTCATTAATTTCGGACATGACTAAAATCAAGCTCGCAGTGAAAATGTCGAACTATATTTATTTCTTGGATCTGCAAATAAACTTTGACACGGAAATATAAACCATACTCAGAAATAATCTGCAGCCGTATTTTTGATTTTTTTTTAGGAACTGGACAACTTCTGCGAATTATTGGCAACGTGCTTTAAATGGAACACCGTTTCGGGACAAATGTATGTTTGTGCCTATACCTACATATTTTTTGTGAACTGGTTTAATAATTTCAGGAAGATGACGTCATATAGCTGTTGAAGATTGCTAATTAATATAAAATAACCCAGTCGTCTGTTGTCAATTATGCCAAATTCTTTAGCAAAGTTATCGGACATTCGACATTCAATTCATTATTTATGACTTATGGAAAATTCAATATTTAATTGATGTTTCAGAATTTTTTATTTTTCTCTCGTCTATTATCAAGCAATGATATAGCCACCACACGCGGTGGGTTTATACATTTTGGCAATTCTAATTTCGTTGAGATGGCTATTCTTTATTCTTTTTTTATCTTACTCGCTAATCGTTCATTATATTCATTTGGTGGGTTTTATAAGAACAGCTAAGTCCAGTGACTATTTAGTAGTGCAAACTTAGTACTTAATAATTTGTATGAAAATGGTGTAGATCGGTATGCCTAATTTATCTATATCTCGTATAAATAAAACATACTAAATCATAATCATAAATATCATAATAATGCCTGCGGTCCTTGTTACGGAAATCACACATCACGATTGCTACAAGTACGAGTAACTAAAAAAAACGCAGTTGCGATAACTAGAATCCACTATAATTAGCATTTGTTTTTTTAGCAATTACAGCATGAACATAATGCATTGTGAGTTAAAAATAACTTGTTTATATTTTACATTAGTCAGTAGTGGCAGTTTTGTCCGGCGCGACGGCGGGGAAGTCCGCTGCTGCGCTGACACATCCCACTCCGAACATAAGTGCTGCATCGCAAACAACATTGCCAGTGGCTCTCGTTAAAAATGCATCTTCCACTTCAACTACATACTTCAGCATTTGGCAAATAATAACAACTCTAATAAATGACCACCTAATGAAATTGAAAATGTATTGTGTTTGTTATCTATAATAAATATAATAATATTACGGTAGCCTAGTGGTTCAGGACAAACATCGGAACACACATCTATTTTCAAGGCATTAGGGTGCATGTGCCGATATTTTTGAACACCTATAGTGTACCGATGTATGTGATGGCGACTGTACCAATACCAATGAGTTTTTCGGAACTTATGTACGGAATATTTACCGTTAGCTTTTCGGTGAAGGAAAACATCGTGAGGAAACCGGTCTTATCCCAATAAGGTCTAGTTTTCCCTCTGGGTTGGAAGGTCAGATGGCAGTCGCTTTCGTAAAACTAGTGCCTATGCCAAATCTTGGGATTAGATGTCAAAGCAGACCCCGGGCCCCTTCGGGGCACAACCGAGAATAACGCTAGGAGGATGATGATCTATACTAATATTATAAAGAAGAAAACTCTGTGAGATTGTAGCTTTGTAAGTTTATAAGTTTGTATGTAATGGGTAATCTCCGGAACCACTTATCCGATTTCAAAAATGCTTACATCAGCATGTAGAATGGTTTTTCTGGCCATCCAGAAACCATAACCATAACTATTATAACCATTAACCATAACAACCACCAACCACATCAACCATAACCATTAACTATAACCATAACCTCCAACCAAAACCAACGATAACCATTATAATCACCCCACCACCGTTATAATTAAAACCATTTATAGGCTATATTTTACCCCGCGGCGCTGCCTTGCCTTGTTTGCAATACGCGGGCGAAGCCGCGCAGGCAGCTAGTGTACTATAATTTCAAACGACATCGTTTGTGCGAAAACAAACGTATTTTTTACATAGATTTACCTACCTACAGTAACATAGACAACGACAACCGCACAAATAAACCGTGCTTATATATTTTTATTTATACAATATGGAAATTTCTTAGTATTATAAATAAATACTATTTGATATCATGAATAAAAACTATTATGACAGCGTTCCACTTTGATCATTTGTTTTCACGATGGCGAGCTCTGAACACAAGAAACGTGAAATTATTTTGCGCAAACATACTGAAAATCCCCATTTAAGTTATAGAGGGCATTAGCAAAACTTTTAAAATTACCGCAATCTTCCGTATGTTTAGTTTTAAAAAGGTTCCGAGAAGGATTGACTGTAGATCGCAAGCCGGGAAGTCTTGAGTACGTAGGTAATAAATAAGGTATACGACTGGTGTGTTATAACAAGTATTTTTGTTATTTATTGTCTAAGCTATTAGCGCTTTGTTTTAGACACTACGCGTACAACGAGCGATCACGGAGCTGATTGTGCCAATTGAAAGAAACATAACGTCATGCATGACACATTTGTGAAAGGACGCATAACATAAGTAAACAACAAACAAGAGAATGACATACGGTTAAGGCGCTCTTATTAGACGATATTTAGGTATTTGCGGAGGTGAGGCAGACGGAGCGGGAGACGCGCGTCCCGCGCACCCCGCTAACGGCCTTATTCTGTTGGCATCCGTATTCGGCTCGTTTTTGCGGAACATACGATCAAATGTTTGTATTCTTGAATAATTGTTTTATTTTTCAAATCTTGGTTGATTTGTGTAAGATTGTCCCCAAATATGTATTGTTTATTTATTTATTTAAATCTATTTTTTTTTAAATAAGGAATAATAGGTAGTTACAGTTCTTAAGTTCATCGTAGTATGATGACATCAATTAGGGACACTTACTTTCCAAAGATATGTTAGTACAGATTTCTTCATCATCAATCCACCTATCGTTTTCCCAGTTCCTATGTGGGTGCTTCCGTTTTCCAAATACGTAGAACTGATAAAATAATAGTACATCTTCACTTCCTAAGGGTGAACGTCACCAATTATGGATTGTACTAATATATTACAGGTTTTTAAACCGAAATAAAATCGATTACTTCTAGGTAAAGTTATAGCGCCGGTTAACACCCGCTTAAGAAACCATCAAAAATAATAAACAAATAGCTATGTTCATCTATTTATCTCCTGGCAAATTATATTATTACCATGTATGTCTTTCCCGCTCACGGGACAATGATGTCCCGGACCTTTGGGAGGCATGCGTGGGGCTAGGTACCCACAAAGTACCAACGGAGCCAACACGTAGAGGCCCTTTTGACAATTTAATGAAATGCAAGGAGTATTATTACCATAATTATTACCTTTGTTACATAAGTATGACTGACTGATCAAAAACTGGATAATTAGACCACTGTTAGTCAGAAGAGCATTTTATTATACAGGGTGGTTATTTTAAGACCAGCAAGTTCTTCAGTACATGATTATGTCTATTAAAAAATGTAATTTGACCAAACATCATATAAAAATAACAAATTCAATTTGTCTCTTAAATACCTAAAAGTGTTATGTCACTGCGCTCGCGCGGCGCGTGCTGCCTACCATGCTACCTCGACCAGCGGCCACACCGCGATGGACCTTGATACTCTCAACAAGCCAACAAAATTGGACTTATACTTGGCTCTATACTCCAGGCAAAAAATACGGTTTCGAAAATCATTAATTTATAATAGCGTTTTTTTGTATATTTCATTTTTAATCGTTATTCTAAGATGCTTTACACAAGAATCCTACAAATTTTCCAACCGGAAGTAATTATATAAATATAAATTAAGCTTTAATTGTCTTTTTTTGTTTGATTTATATTGAATTTTTTAAAGCAAATGTAAATTTAGGTAAAAGCCTCCTCGATCTCATGCCATTTTTTTCGGTATTTAGCCAACTGCATCCAGCTAGGTCCGGCGACCTTAGTTATGTCATTGGTCCAACGTCTTCGTCGTCTACCTTTCCTTCTTTTAGTTAGTAGCTCTTCAGATAGTTAGTAGCAGCCTAGGTAACCAAAAATATCGCAACACGTCTTTGTTACTCTATAGTAACAAAGACGTGTTGCGATACATGTGTAAGGATGTGTTACGATATATTTGGCTACTTTGGCTGCTGCCTGCTACTAACTATATGACGCTGACTGTACCTAGTCTTTAAGTAAACAGTCTAAAACCGAAGAAACAAATCTCTCTTTATTTCAAAATGTCTTGCTCTCTATACAAACTTAGAACCCTCTTTGAACTCTCATAGTAAATAGTCTGAAACCGAAGTTATTAATTTCTAACTTTAAAAATGTCTTGCTCTCTATATATAATTCGAACCCCCTTTTAACCTTCTTAAGTGATTAATAATTAAAAAACCGAAGTTACAAATCCCTTACTTTAAAAATGTCTTGCTCTCCATACAAACTAGAAGAACTGTATATCCTAGAAGTAGGTATTTTTGTCAAGACCAATCCAAGCATGTTCAGTAACGTTTCAGAAGGCCGCAGATTTCCGACACGTAAACAATACAAACAAAAATTGAAAACTTTGCAGGGTAGCAACAACACAGCGCTAATCAGAGGCGGAATCTTGGGAATGGCACCAAACATTTTCAATAAAATTCCAGACCGAATTAAACACTGGATATTAATAAATTTAAAAGACAATTGACTTCAGATTCAGATTTGTTTATTATCATAATTTTACAATTAAAATCATAGTACAATGAATATACAGATAAAAATGTGTTAAAATTATAACTTGTCAGTTACAATAAAATACAATAGATGTGTACAGTTGTGTACAGAATTGTTATTATTTGTAAATAGTTTAATAATACTCATACTCATAGCATAATGCTATTACATAAAATAGAGAAAGAAAACATAATACAAATATTAACGTCAAGCTTTTAAGATCTTGTTATTTAGTCATTTGAAAGAAATTCTTGTGTTTACAAGAATTTCTGTATAGTTTTATACAGTGTTTTTTCAAGCAATAGTTGTTTTACATGGAAGCGAAAAGAGTTGTTGTTCGTTATGGTTTTAAGGTTTGAAGGTAGCCGGTTAAAAAGTATTTGTCCTATTAACTTCGGAAGTTTTGTGCCTATTCTAAGTCTGGGCGAGGTTGTTTTGAAGTGGATACTTCTTTGCTCGCGTTCTTGTATAGGGGTACAGTTCAAAATGTATCACGTAACTTCCGGATTAACTTTTTGTAGAGAAGCCTAATCTGATTTCAAATAATTGTTTGTTACATGTTTTAATCCTTCTTTATTTGCTATTAGTTGTTAATCACAAAATGTTATTTAGTATATGTGACGGGCATGAAAACTATGCTGAAATGACCGCCATTTTCAATGCCTCGCGAGTCAAACGAGCTACGTCAGTCAATGTTGCTATATATACCAATTTATCTGTGCTTATACAGATTTTAGTGAATTAATGCAGATATATATTTTACGGGGACAACCAACAAATAAGTATCCACTTAAACTTAATTAACGGTTGTATCTCGGACACAACCCGCTTCTTTTTAAGTTATTCGCATTTCTCATTGATCTCGAACTATTTTCACCTCTCCTTTGAAATTCATTTGGATAACGTTTAACATACATCAAAACTTCCAATATATAAGTTGAAACTGATGTTAAGATACTAAGTTTTCTTAAATGTTCGCGACACGTGTATCTGTCCTTTGCATAGAGAAGAACTCTAATTGCACGTTTCTGGATCTTTAGGATGCGCTCATAATCCGTACTGTTGCCCCAAAGCATTATGAAAGTTGAGAGTATATGTACGCATAATACAGCTCTTTTAAGCAACTTTCTGACACAAGTGGTCTTAACTGTCTTAGAGCATAGATCCCTCTTGCTAACTTACTGTATAATGTATCTATGTGATCTTTACATGACATTATTGGATCAATCATTTCAATCAATAGATCAATATTTGATTGAAAAGTGTTATTATACCATTAAAGATTACTTAAACGACCCTACGACAAAACATGATTCCATTCCAGACATTCCTTAGTTATAATATTCTTTAGTTATAGTATTTTTTGAGAGTTTTTGACATGTATTTGTAGTATTTAACACCAATCACTGTATTGACATTTTTTTTAATTTTTATAAATATATTAGCTGGCTGAAATATTTTGTAAACCTACATTGTGGGTAATGCACAGAAGTCTTATATTTTGTATACCAACAATACTTGTAAAAGTTGTAACCTATGTTTAACAAAATAAATTTAATTGAATTGTAAGTACTTAATTTGTATTCTAATAAGTAATCTTTATGCAAAAATTTAAGTCTCTAGCTCTAAAAATAAAGTTTCCCCCATACAAACTTTGCACCCCTATTTACCCCCTTTAGGGGGGGAATTTCCAAAAATCTTTCTTAGCGTTGCCTACGTTGTAAAAGGTAGTTCTGGTGAAAATTTCAACTCTCTAGTCTTAGTAGTTTCGGCTGTGCGTTGATGAGTACCGACAAAAGGTATGTTCACTTAGATAACGTCACATTTATTTGCTTTAGTGGGCTTATTTTTAAAGGGGCGTGGCGGGGGAGGCTTTCTTGGTAGTTATTTGGAGAAACAGCGGTGGCAGAGTGAGTGCGAGATGTGAAACGGCATACTTTAGTGTTTTGTGCACAAACAGCTGGCAAAGTTTTGCAGCTGTATAGGGGAACACCCTGTAGTACTTTGTACCCGACTGCCTCAGAAGGAAGTTTATGTTTTTCGAGCGTATGTATCATCATATCAGCCGATAGACGTCCACTGCTGGACATAGGCCTCCCCCAAAGAGTGCCACAATAGCCGGTCCTGCGCCACCTGCATCCAGCGGACTCCCGCGACCTTTACCAGGTCATTAGTCCACCTTGTGGGGGGCCTAACCACGCCGCGCCTTCCGGTACGTGGTTGCCACTCGAGAACCTTTCCGCCCCAACGGCCATCGGTTTTACGTGCAATGTACCCCGCCCACTGATACTTTAGTTTAGCGATTCGGAGGGTTATATCGGTTACCGTGGTTCTGCTGCGGATAGCCTCATTTCTGATGCGATCGCGCAGAGACACTCCCAGCATAGCCCTCTCCATCGCCCTTTGAGTGACTTTGAGCCTTCTTATGAGGCCTATAGTAAGCGACCACGTTTCCGTTCCATATGTCATCACTGGCAACACACACTGGTCAAAGACTCTCGTCTTGAGACACTGCGGAATATTGGACGAAAAGATGTGCCGTAGCGTATGTATGGATGTATGTCTATGACGAAGATGAGGAAGGGCCGTGGCCTGCTGCTGGTGGAGTGGCAGGGTCTTTTTCCGCACTCGTTTTTAATAGAATCTACTAAACAGCAAGTAAATATACTTCAGTTCATCAACTCGTTTAGGACTTTAGTCTAGGTAGTCGCTATCCGGCGCAATAGCCCTAAATGCTTTTGATATATTTCTGTATGAATAAATAAATCTATTATTCGTACAGTCCATAATTGGTACCATTACCCCCCCCCTTATATTAATACGTTTTAGGTGCGGATGTAGAAACGCTTTAATGTAGTAAATATCGCATACCTTATATTTGTTATTCTATCATTTCGAATGTGTTCTCCAGCATGTATTAGCGTTTCCTATTCCTTAATATATTTTTATTTACCTTGATAACTCGAAATAATTGCTGCAAAAAGGCGTATTTGCGTGCCAGGTAAACATTCACAGGTCCGTCGTCGGCAGTGGCCACGGGCGTACTAAATTGTACTCGCCACCGCGCATGCATGACGCGGACACCCGGTTTTTGAGACAAATGACCAAATGTATTGAATTATCAAACATATTGAAATTCTAAGAAGCTGGTAGATAGATCTACCAAAAAGCTACCTATCACAACAAATTTCATTGTAATATTCCAAATAACTTTTGAGATATTTCGAGTTTGGTGGTAAAAAAGCACTGTTTTGAAAGGCAAAATCTATCGAGGTTTTTGTAAGCAATCGTGATTTTACGAAGTACGAACATAGCCAATGAACTGAAGATATACATATCAAAAATTTGGATCTCTAGCAATAGTACAAGTATACTATTAATCGGTTTGGAAAAGGCACTTTTTCGATGCGCAGCTGCATACAGCGCCTTAATAGTTAATATGTATAGGAGTCATAGAGAGTGAAAAAAACAAATGCCTTTCCTGTGGTCACTAGTTAACCGCTTTTGTAAGTAGGTACATGTAAGTTATGATTTAATCACTCAGAAGTTATGATTTAAAACTAGGAGTTATAGTCCATAGCTTCGACAGGATAGTCCCGAACCTAAATATCTGTATGACCCCATAGCCTACCTGCATATGAATGGGGAATGGATGAAAATTTTAGAAATGGCTGATTATTTTTTTGGTGATAGGAATAACCTTCCTTAGCACCAGAAAAAAATTGCAGACTTGTCAGCTGCGTCAATAATTTTTGAAAAATATAATCAGTTTCCTCACTTACGTTTTGTGGTTAGGACGGCGAATGAGACACTTTCCTTGATCCGTCTCATATTACAAAAAATATTTTAAATCACTCATGACCGCGGGACAGCGACTTTGTCAAAAGTTCGAGCCACCTTATTCCAATCTGACCGAAACTGTTGCTCTGTATCGGCACTACGGGCTGTTTTACGTAGTTTAGCTTTCTTTGTAGCCCAGTAGTGTTCAATCGCGCGAAACTCTGGACAATTCGGTGGATTTAACTCTTTGGCCACAAAATTTACATCATTGTCTTTATACCATTTTACTACCTTAGCCGCGTAATGGCAAGACGCTAAGTCATGCCAAAATACAGTTTCGGAGTTGTGCTTTTTGATCATCGGCAATACTCGTTTCTGAAGGCACTCTTTCATATAAATATCGGCATTCATCGACGAGGTAGTGAAAAAAGTAGTTGACTTCATTCCGCATTCACAAATGGCCTGCCACACTATGACTTTCTTGCCAAACTTCTCAACGCAAATGGATTTTTCAGCCTCTGTGATTTCTGTTCCCTCACGAATAGTGTAATACTGGGGGCCTGGCAAAGACTTGTAGTCCAGATTTACATACGTTTCGTCGTCCATTATTACACAGCTGTGTTTTTTCGATAAAATCGAGTCATATAATTTTCGAACTCGTGTCAGATGCTTTTTGTTTTTGACTTCTTTTCGGCTGTTTCTGTTTTTTAATGTCTTTAAATTATTCCTTTTCTTTGCACGTTGTACCATCCCGATATACTCGTACCAACTTTTTTCGAGACATCTCGGACAGATAGCTCTCTATTAGATGCGAATAATTTTACTACCTTTTGGTCCAGTTTTGGATTGGACGGACCTGGTTTTTGGCCTGGCCGTTGTTGGTCCTCGAAGGTATAATCCTCCCCGTACTTACGAATAGCAGTTTGGACGGCTCCAACACTAACACCTTCCATTTGTGCGAGTTTTCGGTACGTAAATATCCTTTAACCGAACACCATTTGTCCACAATAGATTTTCGCTTTTGCGGTGCCCCTCATTTTTTTATTGGAACAAGTTGGGCAAAAAAAGAATAAAGATATCGGTTCTATGACAAATGTCAATCAATTGTCTTGTATCAGAATATTTTTAAATGAATAGACAACTTATTCCTGCCAGAGCTAACTTGTATTTATAACAAACGATACAGTCTTTATGAGGCCGACTGTACCACCATAAAAACTTTCATCCCCCCATTTTACGCCCTAAAGGAATGATTTCCGGGATAAAAACTATCCTATGTCCTTCGCAGGGTCTCAAAGTATCTCTAAGTATACCAATTTTCATATATTTTTATTATATTGTTCATTATAAAAAATGGGTACAATTTTACAACTGACAACTTTCCTAAAAAAATAAAAAAAATAATCAAAAAATATTGAACACGTATTTTTTATTTAGTCAGTCACCAAAAAATTATGAAGATATAGCCCGTTAAAGTTCCATTACATTACATTATGGTACCTACACTTTTTAGCACAAAATTTTAACTTTATTGCACAATATAATAATTTAATAACCTACAAAAGGCGAACTTATCATTCTCTACTAAAGCAGAAAAGCCTGCGCATTTGACTATAAAAACGACAAATCAAACGAGGGGCGTAAAGGTAAGGATACACGACGACACTGACACTGGACACTTCAGTGTATATATCGACTGTCTACGTGTGTCCACTGCTGCGACACTTAGTTGTGGATGTAGTTGCGGTGTCGCTGAGTATCCATGTCGCTGCCGTGGAGACAAGACGAGCGCGGTGTCCGACACAAGTGTCTTGAATTTCGACTCGTGCGAAATTTATAGCTAGACCAATATGACCTCACGCACGTGGACTGCAGAGGAAATAAGATTTTTTCACAAGTTTAACAACAATCTGCATGCATGCACAAATGCATCTGTACCTACTACTGCTAACGTATATGTGGAGTGAAATTTGCACAAAGTTCAATGTCGTATTAAATAAAAAACACATTGTTATTTTTATAAATATTAATGTTTTTTAAAAGTGTATTTCACGAAGTTCAATGCTAAAAAAAGTTTACTCCAATGGGAAATGATTTACGGCAGTTTTGTGGTACTTTGTCCATCGCTGTCGAAAATACAGATATAAGCATTTTTTTTTAGGTGCAATTTTATCCTTCTTAAGAAAACTTTTTTAGGAAACTTCGTATGCTCGACATATTTCACGTTGTCGTCCGTTGGACTATTGGTGTTCTCAAAATAAAAGTTACCTTGCCACGAATTTCCATTTTAAGTGACTTATGATTCGTCACCCATAAATCCCATAACGCAAAAACCGCTAGTTTTTACATGTTTTGACCAAATGACGTAGCCGCATTTTCCGAGTAAGTTTATGATTTTCGGAGACGGCGGGCTTAACTTTTCTTGAACGATTGAAGATGCCCATGTTTTTAAGATATTTTTTAACCGTTTTACCGTCACATCTAAATTTCCTTCCGAGCTCTCTATACGATTTAGCGACTCGGCCGGCCGTCATTTTCTGTAGTCGAGCTCGCTCAGAAAACTTGCTCAAACTGCTATGGTTTCCAGAACCGTGCTTTCTAATAGTGGTTTTCCGCAAGGAAAAGGACGAGAAAATATTATAAATTGTGCTTCGACTCTCACCCATCTCTACAAAATGTTCCACCACCTTCGATTTCGGCCATAGGGGATGTGAAATGTAGAAATTACATACAGTTTCACGACGTCGTTCTTGTCGACTAACCATAGTTACAAAATTTATGAACCAATCCTCACGAAACTTACCAAAGTGATTGACAGACATATAGACGTTACAATGACAGTTATACATAATTTTTGTTTTAATTTATTTTTCACATTTTACATAGCCAAATTTTGTCTAAATTTCACTCCGCATACTTTGTTAGGTAACTTTGCCTTCAGGAGATACAAAATATTATTTATATTTTTCACGAATTTATTTTCTTTCATTGACATATTGGATCCCTGTGGTCTAACTGAGAACAATACACTATCCGAAGGGGCATCTGATCTCCAACTGCCAGAGATCATTACACCATTAAATACCTTTAGTAAGTGGAATATTGCGAACAAGAGTCTAACTCGAGTTTGCGATATTCTTGCGCCCGTCTTATACACAATGTTTTTCATCACATTTGCGAGGAAATAAACAACTAATGTTTCATACAAGCGCACCAATAAAAAATTACGAAATTGTCAACTTCACTTCCAAATCAGTGTGAGTGGAGCGCGTAGCTTCAATATTTCAACCAACCACAGAGCAGTATTATTGCAGCGCGTGGCCAACTAGATTTTTTTTCAACCAATCACAGACCAGAATTCTTCTGCATAACTCCCACGGGAGTTATAAAGATCCAAACCTCCCCGGGAGGTAAATCGGCTATAGCTGCTCTATTACACCTGCCTATAATACACCATGTGATGAAAAATACATTTCATATCAGTGATGTCGAGGAAAACCTAAGATTTGATCACATTTCGGGTAAACAAAAGCTATGTACCTACTCCCAAAATAACCTACGCAAATAAAAAAAACAACAGGAAACATGATCCGTTATAGCCACGGTAACAAATATTTTTTAGCATTGGAAAACCCATAATAAACTGGCACTTTCCTGTTTTGAATGCCGTTATGAAGAAGTAAAAACAATACTGATTCGGAAGAGTAAAAAAAAATGGAAAACACAAAGCCGATAAGTAATGTTTTTGTGGTTTGGTTGTTGTATGAGGAACAGTATAAATTTACTCGATTGGGATTGTTGTTTTCCCGTAGGGATTTCGGGTGAGAGTTTCTGTCTTTTTTTTTCTTGTACCTTGATGTTTTTGGCTTGTCCAGTGCCTTTGACACCCTACAAAATTTAGGGGGTGCAGTACCGGTACCACTCCAAAAACCGGGACTGCGATTTCCGGTACTTAGCCAGTACCGGGAATCTTCGGTACTTTTCGGTACTGAGTATTTTTTTGTAATTAAACGAGGAATTCTTGAACTAAAACGCCAACTTTCATTCAAGTATATGATTTTGAATAAAAACAAGTGGGAAAATTAATCAAACAAACAAAAAACTACAACATAATTTTATAAATAATAAATTAGGTGCAAAATTTAGCTGAATAAGATAACTTGTTTTTGTTAGTTGTTATAAAATCGTGTAGTAAAAGATGTGGAATGTAATGTTCTCACTCTCATCAATTGTTTAATCTATACCTATAGGTACTCTATACTACTTAATATTGTGAAAAGGATAAGTATGTGAGATTGTAGCTTTGTGTGTTTGTAAGTTTGTATGTAGGGGGCTAGGAGGTAAACAACGGTTCCGTAACCCAAATATCCAATTTCTAAAATTATTTGGCGAATGATTGGACTTTCAGGATGGACAGAGGCTATTTTTGTACCGACGAATCAACAATTGCACACAATGAAACAATCATAAAGAAAAAAAAATATTTCGCTTATTCGCTTGTCCTTATCCCATTTACTTGGGGTCGGCGCAGCATGTTTTTTTCTTCCATACCTCTCTATCGCCCGTCAACTCATCACACACTTCATTCCTATTCATATCGTCTCTCGCGCAGTCCATCCACCTTTTTCCACATTCATACTTCATTAGGGCATTCCCTTCTAGTATCTACCATCTCTCCGTATAAAATGTCCATACCACAGTGGGCGATTTGCTCTTAGTTTTTCAGTTATGGTGCTACTTTGAGGCTTCATCTTATATACCTACTCATTCGATCCATTCTCGTCACGCCACACATCGATTTCAACATTCTCATCTCCGTAACATGCAATCTCGTTACATCCGTAATTTTTGCGACCTAACATTTCGATCCATGCGTGCGGTGTTATAATGGTCTTGTAAAATTTGCCCTTCAGTCGAATTCGGCCGTCACAGATTGTTCCCGTGACTTGTCGCCATTTCATCCATCCTGCGCAGATTCGGTTTCTAACGTCACGGTCAATATCGCCATTACACTGTATTAGTGACCCGAGGTATCGGAAATCGGAGCAGATCGGCAGCGTTAACCCATCGAGCTCTATGGGCGTAATCTCCAATTTTAACGCCGAAATCGCAAAACGTGTTCAGTTTCGCAAGCCTGCTCTCAACCCCTCACCGACGAGGACAATATCATCGGCGAAGAGCGTACACCAGGGCGCCTCCTCCTGGATGCCCGACGACAGAGCGTCCATTATAAGCAGGAAGGGGTAAGGGCTTAAAGCCGAGCCCCTGGTGTAAGCCCACCGTGGCACTGAACCTGTCGGTGATACCACCCCTCGACCAGACGTGTCTACAACATCTGCCATACATAGATCGAATCAGCTTTACATACTTCCCTGGCACACTTTCTCTTTCAAGGCCCACCACAAAACCTCGCGAGGAACTTGGTCGTATGCCTTCTCCAGGTCAACAAACACCATATGAAGTTTTTTTTTGTGCATGTCATGCATTTTTCGCATAGTTGACAAAGTGCGAATGTGGCGTCTGTTGTACCCCTGCCCGGCATAAATCCGAATTGGTTGTTCGTAATTTGACTCTCATCTCTAATTCGTCTGTCTATCACTTTCTCCCACACTTTCATACCATGTGACATGAGCTTTATTCCTCTGTAGTTGTTACATTATTGTACACCCCCCTTGTTTTTTTTTAATGTATATGTATTTCAAATGCCAAACCATGTTTTACAGTGGAGTGAAATAGTTAAACCAAATGGAAGAAGAGCCTATCAATCTTATTAAGTACCTAAGGCGACATAAACTTAATAAAACAAAAATATTATTTCAATCTCAATTAAACCCAAACTAATGGTGAAATAGCAATGCCTACGTAATATTATTTTACTAGTTTAAAGATGATTATAACATTACAAGTTATCATATTCAGCGAAATTTTGCACCTAATATGATTTTATAGGTTTTAAACCAATTATCTTGTGGTATTTTGTTAATTCTATTACGTTTCCCGTTTGTGTTTATTCAGAATTATACAATTGAAATAAAATTGGCGTTTTTTTTCAATAATTTGTCATTTAAATACAAAAAATACTCAGTACCGAAAAGTACCGAAGAACCGGGATTTTCACCCACCAGAACCATGTTTTTGAAAAATCCCGGGATCTTCCGGTACCTCTGGTACTCATGGTTATGCACTAATTTTTATGCAACTGAATTTTTAAGACAAGGAATCATTATGTTTTATGAAATTATGCAAGTGTTATTATAAGGGTGATTCAGGAGACGCAGGACCAACCCCACACATAGGTACAGGAAATGTCAATTTATCATTCACCACCGTAATTAAGTTAAACGCCGTTATTTATTTTTTATTTTGTTATGTAAACGTTTCATTCTCAAATCATGGTCACCATACAAAACTAAAAAATAAAATTAACGTTAATCTTACCAATGCTGCTACGAATGAGTAGCTTATAATCTACTGAATCCGTAGTGTTGATCCTGCTCACGTCTCCTGAATCATCCTACAGTTTAAACTCTTTATACCGTTATTCTTTAAAACGTGAGCACAATTTGGTTGGTCTTTATAGTGCAACAGCCATCCTCAATTACGAAGAAATGTATTCATATTTAGACAAAGTAAATATTTATTATTGGTATGATTATTTATGTTATCTTATCAGGTTACAAAATAAGCCGACAAAATCTTTGAGGCCCGAAACTTCTGAGGTCGTAAACAGCTGTCTGTGTCGCTTTTATTATTGTTAAAATAATTGCCAATTAATTATTAATAGGGAATTCCCGGGATTTTTCAAAATATCCAGTACCGGTTCTAGCGGGTGAAAATCCCGGTTCTTCCGTCAGGTTAATTTGAGGTTCGTAGTTAAAGTACAACTCAATAATAACTTGTCACGATCTTAATGATCCAAGAAACTGTGTTTTTTTTTATAATAAGGACTTTAAATAAGACCTTATTATAAAAAAAAACACAGTCTGAACTTGGTTTCAAATTCTTCAAAAAATGCCTTAAGAGCACGTAGTAAGTTTGATTCTCCATTCAAACGTAGTTAGAGTGTATACTGTATTTTCCGAAAATCGTTTTTTTTAAGTGGCGATTAATGCCATTCGCAAATTTTACCACTTTGTTCTTTCTCGTTAGCTTCCTTTCCCGAAAACATTTGTAACCATTCGCATTTTTTCCCAATTTTTTTTTTTTCATTAGCCTATTTTTTCAATTGGTTTTTGACCATTCGCATAATTTACCACTGTATTTTATGAGCCTATGTTTTTCTTAGTAGTAAATTGCCTAATTGTCATTAGTAGTAAGTTTTAATAACAAGTTTTTCCACTCTTTTATAAAAATAACCTATCCGCGATCCGTGTCGGTTTTGCCACTAAGCCCCTGTTCCCTACTGCCTACGATATAACACCACTATCTTGGCATTGGTTGATCTCAAAGAAAAGTTTATTTGATGCCCACCCTTTGAACAGGGACTTAGTGGCAAAACCTACTCGGATCGCGGATAGGTTAGAAGACGGAAGTGGAGTTTGCTCCCGCTTTCGTCTTCGAGGTTATTTTTTTTTGTAAAAGAGCGGAAAACCTCGTTTTTAAAACTTACTACTAATGATAAAAAAAAATAAGCTATTAAAAAAGGTATATAGTGAGAAATTATGCGAATGGTTAAAAAACCTATTGAAAAAATAGGCTGCTGAAAAATAAATAAATTGGGAAAAAATGCGAATGTTTACATATGCTTTCGGGAAAGAAAGCTAACGAGGAAGAACAAAGTGGTAAAATTTGCGAATGGCATTAATCGCCACTTAGAAAAAACGATTTTTGGAAAATACAGTATACACTCCGTAGTTACGCTCTAATTTTAAAACGACAAGCTAGTTTGCTCTGATATATTGTACTTAAAATAACTTAAGTACCATCCAGGTGTGTAATTAGTTTATGTAACTTCAGATACCATAGTTAAAAAAATACAGCAAATTTAGGTTTTTCATACAAAACTTGTTTTTGCTTTATTGCGTTTGTTTTATAAACTGGAGCCATATAAACTAATTACTAATTACAGACCTAGATATACCTCATGTCATTGCATTGTATATGCAAAGTTTCGTTACAATCCAACACGTAGTTATAAAATGAGAACGAAACTCCGTTTGTTTACTGCGGCCTCTTAATAACAATAGTATTATAATTAAGCAAAAAAATGCTGTTTTTTTTGTTACGATTTTGTTTTTATCATACATAATATACGAGGGCTGCACTGAAAGTATCGGGAATCTAATACTTACGAACTTATTTTTGACACATAATACCTTTTTATAATCTCTGAAGTTTCATCATAATAACATTAATAACACACTGGCCACATAGAAGAAAAAAAATTGTTCGGATTCAATTGTTTTTTCGAGTTGTTGAGTCGCCGCTGAAGATGGAATAGGGAACATTACTGCAATGTTCTGCCGACAGAGGCAGCACTACCACTAATAGTAAACCAGTATAGAAATATAGGAATTCACACACACATGCATGCACAGTTGATTGTCAAATGAGTGACAAGGATGCTTGCATAGACAATACCGCAAGTGGGAACGAGATACAATAATATGTAAACGCTGCTAGTGTCGCCACCAACGAAGACTTTTGCGTAATGTTCCCTATTGTCCCGTGAAAATTTAAGTCTTTTTTTTTTTTTTTTTATTATTGACCAATATAGTTATGATTTATTACAATTTTAAAAGTGGATTAACACAAGAACAAAGTGGAGACCGGATGATTGCTGCTTTTAGTAATGAAGCACCTTCAAAGACGACAATATACAGGTGGTATTCAGAGTTTCAACGTGGCCGAGTATCCCTCACGGACGATGCGCGTGAAGGTCGACCAAAATCGGCAGTTACCTACGCAAGAAAACGTCCACCTTGTGCGTCAGCTGACAAAATTTAAGAAGACAGGCGTGTGACATATATCGGGAAATACAAATTAATTTACAGGAAGAATTAGGTGTGCGAAAATTGTTTTCCCGTTGGATCCCTCAGTTATTGTCTGACGAGCAGAAAACGACTCGTGTCAATTGGTGCCGCAAAACATTGAATAAATTACAACGGAGGAAGCTCAAATGCAGTTTAGTGTCGTATCAGGTGACGAGTCGTGGATATACGCATATAAGCCTGAAACTAAAAACCAATCTCGAGTATGGGTTTACGAAGATGAGCTAAAGCCAACAAAAGTTATTCGCTCTCGCAGCACAGCCAAGAAGATGGTGGCTACGTTTGTATCCAAACACAAAAAAAATATCTGAGAAAAAAAGTAAAAGTCGCACATTTTAGTGAAAACGCCCTTACGGGCCTTTTTTGGACTGTTTTTTTAAACGCGGTTTCGGCGTTTGTGTCAATTTACACGTGATTCGATACAAACAAACGCGGTGTGCGTAGCCCCTTAATGATGTTTACAGTCATGAATGTCATGATGCATGCAACAAGTACCGCAAACGCACAATCAACAAACAGAGAATGTCGGACTTTCCACTGTACTACCTAAGCACAGCAGATAACATGCATGCTCGTAACGTAACAAACACACTCACCGATAAGCACGCGTTAAAAAAACATCCGTTTGAGTTTCAACAACTATTAAGCATTTTAATTGATAATGTCATTTAAGTTTCCTAATTAAAAAATAACAAGTATTTTCGGTTAATTTCAACTTATTGGACGCCACACGAAACATAGGTACTGGCTGATAATGATAAGCCACGTTAAAAACATCCTGTTTGCTGAACCAGGACAGGCAAAAATCATCAGTGTGACTACGGCAAATCACACGGTCACAACGACTAATTTTAGCGTTCCTACTCCGCGTAACGACTTTTTCAACACATTTGCTCGTAACGTGCCTCTTATTGTGCCGCTTTTGGGCTCGTAATCCTGGGTATTAAACACGCGTGTTTAATAACATTACGACACTCGTGTAGTTATGTTTATATCCCGATTAAGACACGATGGCACCTTGCAGCAAGGTGTATGTATGGACTCGGCGCATTCTTAAATTGACCGGGTTATACAGGTTTGTTTTTAGGGTTCCGTAGCCAAATGGCAAAAAACGGAACCCTTATAGATTCGTCATGTCTGTCTGTCTGTCTGTCTGTCTGTCTGTCTGTCCGTCCGTATGTCACAGCCACTTTTTTCCGAAACTATAAGAGCTCTGTTGAAACTTGGTAAGTAGATGTATTCTGTAAACCGCATTAAGATTTTCACACAAAAATATAAAAAAACAATAAATTTTGGGCCACCCATACGTGGGGTAACCATCTATGGATAGGTCTTTAAAAATGATATTGAGGTTTCTAACATAATTTTTTTCTAAACTGAATAGTTTGCGCGAGAGACACTTCCAAAGTGGTAAAATGTGTGCCGCCCCCCCCCTGTAACTTCTAAAATAAGAGAATGATAAATCTAAAAAAAATATATGATGTACATTACCATGCAAACTTTCAACGAAAATTGGTTTGAACGAGATCCAGTAAGTAGTTTTTTTTTAATACGTCATAAATCGTAAAAAGCCATTTATTTAACGGAACCCTTCATGTGCGAGTCCGACTCGCACTTGGCCGCTTTGCTTTTTAATTCTCGGCAAATAGATTCTTATTCGACTAAACAAATTAAATCCTTCTTGTGAATTAATTGGTTTTTTCTTCTTGGATATGGTATAGAAACGTTTTAAGGCGGAATGATCACGCGAACTGCAGGTCAGCGTGATAAGAGAGCCGAGGATGTAATTATCAAAGCTCACGCGTGTCATACGACGTTTTTCAACACATTTGCGAGAAAAAGCTCCTTTTCATAAAATTAAAATGTTACAGGCTCCTAAGTTGTTTCCTTTAGTTATTGATGACAACAGGTTTTTACTCACATACATTTGTACATCTCCAAGAATGTACAGTAGCGTCAATTCTATTTATCACTTTTCTATTTACCACGAGTCAACGTTTTTAATAATAACCAAACACGCATCAACAATGTTTACAAATATTTGTGAAATTACTTATAATGGCGCGCAACTATTTTTTTTCGTGAAGTTCGCGCAGTGCGCCCGCAGCGAGGCTTAGATGAAATCTCTAAACAGCCAATACAAAATAAAATAAAACATTTTCTTATTCAATATAAATTCATGTAAAATGTTATCAAAAGTAAATAGTTTTACTATATGAAACGTTTCTATACCATTTCCAAGAAGAAATAATCAATTAATTCACAAGAAGGATTTAATTTGTTTAGTCGAGTAAGAATCCATTTGCCGAGAATTAAAAACAAACCTTTATAACCCGGTCAATTTGAGAATGCGCCGAGTCCATACATACACCTTGCTGCAAGGTGCCAACGTGTCTTAATCGGGATATAAACATAACTACACGAGTGTCGTAATGTTATTAAACACGCGTGTTTAATACCCAGGATTATGAGCCCAAAAGCGGCACAATAAGAGGCACGTTACGAGCAAATGTGTTTAAAAAACTATTATCGAGTTAGTCAATGTTTCTTATCTTTGTAACAAAAAATAAGGTGCTGTTGCAACGATAATTTGAATATTATCAATGCAAGACAAGACATGTGTATTATTGTGTATAGGTATTATGTTTACGAATAACAACAACAGGCAATGTGACACTTTGTATTAAGGATTTTGTTATTTATTGAGTTCTGAAAGGTAAAGTATGACGCCCTCACCGCTCTTGCAAACACAAGAGACGAGTTCCTTAGAAGTCGGCAAAACAACTTGCGTCACAGTTTGTTTACTGCGACTTGCTGCGACTTAGTCGGTGCACGTTTTGAGGGCAAAATTAAGCAAACAAGAAAAATTACGTGAACCAAGGTTACAAGGGTCGCTCAATCCAAGGGAACCCATATAAACTTCTGAGAAAATTATACGGTATATTTTGAGCCCATTAGTCAAATACTGAAGTTACGTTTGTCTAGTGCATTGATGTAAGTTGGTTGTATTGTACCTACATTCCTACATATAAGGCATTCTGAATCAAATTTGTCACCAAAGGTTAAAACTATTAGAGAATATACTACCGCCGTTGACGACCGCTTTAGCCTAGTTGGTAGGTAGTGACCCTGCCTACGAAGCAAGAGGTCCTGGGTTCGAATCCCGGTACGGGCATTTATTTGTGTGATGAGCATGAATATTTGTTCCTGAGTCATGGATGTTTTCTATGTATTTAAGTATTTATTTCTCTATATAAGTATCTATATCGTCGTCTAGTACCCATAGTACAAGCTTTTCTTAGTTTGGGACTAGGTTGATTTGTGTAAGATTGTCCGCAAATATTTATTTATTATTATTATTTATTTTACTATGTTTAAGAGCCCTCAGTAAGCTCGATTCTCCATACAAACGTAGTTACGCTCTCATTTTAAAACGACTAGCTAGTTTGCTCTGAAACTTAGTAGTTAGTACTTAGGTACTATCGCCCAAGGGTACACAACAAAATCGTCTGCACACACATACAATCTGTTCGAAAAATGACCCTAGAGGGGTGTATTCGTACCCTTGGGCGATAGTACCATCCAGGTCTGTAATTAGTTTATGTACCTACTTCAGATACCATAGTAAAACAATACAGCAAATTTAAGTTTTTCATACAAAACTTTTGTTTGTTTTATAAACTGGAGCCATATAAACTAATTACAGACCTAGATACACCTCATGTCATTGTATATGCAAAGTTTCGATACAATCCAACACGTAGTTTTAAAATGAGAACGAAACTGCGTTTGTGTGAGAAGGTGAAATTCGGCCGAGCTTAATGCGGACTCTTTAAGTACCATTATCTATTGTAAATAGTTATTTACATGATAAATATTATTTTCCTCGGTTTTTGACCTTATTACTCATTAACACTGTATAACTTTGTCAGGTATTTTTTTCAAATTACATATAAGTATTATCAATATTTGTAAATTGAGTTTCTGAAAAATATACATAATTAATATTGAAATTTTTAATAGGGAATTAATTTCGTATAAACATATTCAGTCTTCTGAAACCGATCACTATGGCACTATTTGGAGGAGGCCTACGTCCAGCAGTGGACGTCCTTCGGCTTTCGGTAACAATTAGGTAAACGACTTAACGACGACAATTATTCTGATATATTCAGGAGAAGATGAAGAAATAAGTTCTTGCATGACGTTTTAAAACTTAGTCTAATAAATAAGAGAAATAACAGGTAGTGAGAATTTTAAATCGTCGTTGAAATAGCATCCACTCAGCTTTATGTCAAGGTACTTTGTGAGTACTTTGACGCTGGTGTTCCGTGGATATTTCCAAGAGAACGCTCCAATACGCGGCAAACATAACTTTTAGTAACATAAACTAGCAATTATATGATACTATTAAACATAATTTGAGATCATGTACACTAAAACTAAATTGAAATATACAAGATCAAAAAGAAATTACATTAATTTTGGTTGGGTTAATACTTATAATATTATTTAAATTAACTAACTATTGAAACCTAATACGCTGACAGTCAGAGTGGGAAGTTTTTATAAAATTGACAGATCAACAATATTTTAGCAAATTTAAAATGTCCTTTTTTATTTAACTTTAAAAGAGGCAACTGATGGTGAATTTCTGATGGTGTTATATTCGAATAATTTCCAAATTTTCACAAGCCATTTGATGACAGGGGCGCGGGCGGGCGGATAGTAATACGAGGCACGCAATCCCTAGTTCCGGCAGAGTTAGTCAAAAAAAATGCGAGAAAGTATAAAAACCCTTATAAATCAAATTTTCATCAGTCCAAGGAAAAAAAGGGTTAACATGCCTACGAGTTAGGTTTAGGTACGAGTATAAAACTGTACAAAGCTCTTTTTTTATGATGGGTTGTTTTTATTTTATTTTATTAGCTGTTTGTTCGCCTCGTAGTTTAAAAATAGAAATAACTTCTAGGCATGCTTATCGCGAGTCATGTGCCTATAGTTCTTCGCAATAACAAATTAATGCTAAAAAAAATCGCTTATCATTGTTTTATTCAGTTACTAGCGAGTAGCGACCCGCCCCGGCTTCGCACGGGTTTATATTATGCATGTAATATAAACCTTCCTCTTGAATCACTCTATCTATTAAAAAAACCCCATCAAAATTTCTTGCGTAGTTTTAAAGATCTAAGCATACGTAGGGACAGACAGACAGCGGGAAGCCACTTTGTTTTAGACTATGTATAGTGAAGTAAAGATTGCGTTAATTAGACGTTATTTTGATAGGTTCCGACGATCACGTTTTAAACCAAGTAGGTACAGAGTCGACGCCAATTATATGAATAACATTTTCGCCTTTTTACCCGACTGCCGAAGGAGAGAGGGTTATGTTTTTCGAGCGTATGTATGTATGTAAGTATGTATGTATGTATGTGGGTATGTCTTATTCTTTGACACGCCATGCAGCCTAAACCGTTTGACGGATTTCGACATGTGAGGTGTCGTTGGATTCCTCTTAATCATGGGAGTGACGTGACATAGGCTATAATATTTGCAAGAAAGCAGTTGGGTTTTTCGAAAAATGTTTTGTTTATATTTATTTATAATTGATGAATAAGGTGAAGAAGTGTAAACATATATTTGACATCGACTGTACATATTTAGGGTAAATAAGCGGTTGATCCAGGGTTACCTCTACGATTGGAATCATGATCATCAATCATCATCATAATCAGCCGAAAGACGTCCACTGCTGGACATAGGCCTCCCTCAAAGAGTGCCACAATGACCGGTCCTGCGACACCCGCATCCAGCGGACTCCCGCAACCTTTACCAGGTCATTAGTCCACCTTTTTGGGGGGCCCTTACGAAAACTCTTGAAATAGTACATATAATAAGTAGAGAGATATAAATTCATGCGTTCGACTCTACCGATAGAGTAAAATACAGTCGCGGAATGCAAAGATTGACCAGTATCTGCTTTATCCACCGAGTGTCAGACACATTCCGTCATAGTGAATGTCAATTTACTACATGGCCTACAGATACGTACACTATGAGAATTTACCTCTTTGAATTTTGGAAAGGCGAGTTAAAAAAATACGAATGCAAGAAATAGCAATGATGACATTGACAGGAACTGTTACTCACATTTAGTTTTAATCATTATAAGAGAAGAGGATTTAATCATTAGATTTATCAAACTTGACACAACGTAATTTGTTTTATATAGCATGTTAATATTCGCCCGTAACTATAAATTGCTAAATATAATTTTTAAAACCAAAATCTACGACATGATTATCATGACAAAAATTATGAGTAGTTTATGTGTATGACTCTTAGTTGTAGCTTTAATTTTAAAGGAATACTCGCTGTGCCCTAACAGGGTTCATGTGCGAACCAACCCTAATGTAACACCTATTTTATTTATAATACATGATAACTATGCAATAAATGAATTATGAATTAATGGTTGTACCAAAGAGAATATAAGAATAAGAGACGGGACTTCGAACAAGGTTTTGGATGACAGTGACATTGTCATTTGATTTTGACATTACAACTCATTCGAACTTTAGCTAGTTTGAAATACCACAATACCAATAAAAATAAACGCTAGTACGGAAGTAGACTTACCAACCTAACGAACGAGGACAATATCAGGGTTGTAGTACTTAACGTTATCGATATCGATAATATTAGAACCCAACGTTATCGATATCGATAAATTATGATTAGGGACGTCGTTGGGCCCACTGCATGAACAGAAAATTGCTTTACAAAATCTAAAATTAATCCGATTTAGGTATGAAATAATAAAAGGAGAACAAATATTTCATACAGTTTATTTCACACTTATTTCCAAATCACAGTATATTTACAAAAAATCACTAATCTGTACACATATCTTTGCGGGTCGCTATGAATTCTTCTCGAACTAAGAAACCTCCCGCTTGTAGGTTTTATCCAAGTACCAACCGTTGTTTTTCATAAGTAAATCAATATTGGCGCTTGATATTTCGTTATTAATACTTACGTGTTTTATTTTATGATAATTATTAATTTCATTTCGTCAAAAGCATTGTTTGTTTGACACACACATGTTTTCTCGTGAAGTTATAATATCCATGGTAACCGGCCAAAGTCACCATGACAAAATGACAGAAAGAGAAAGTACGGAAGTAGGAGATAGCATGAGTCCGCCATAGCAAAAGCACAGAAAGAAAACTTGTCACTTGTCAGAACTTGTCAGATTTGATCTGAATTTGAGCAGTTGGACGTCATTCATATGTTTGTTCCTAGTTGCGCTACACTGGGTTGTACTATTACTTATTCTGTGGTAATGGCAAGATCACCCTAATAAAAAGGTTTTAGTTCAACTATCAATAGTCAAGAAACATTCGTTTAGGGAAATTTGAGCTTTGTTGTCAAACAGTTGAATATAATTTTCAATACAACAACACTCTCGTCTGTTACACAGTTCGAAAAGGTAACATGTGCTTGTAACGCGTAAATGTAAAAAAAAAACTGGTCAATCTTTTCATTCCGCGGCTGTACATACAAAGTAAACGCGCCTAGTTAAAAGTAAAGGCCTTAGTAACAAACAGGAAAATCTTCATTGAATATATTCATACATGACGTACCTATGACCTATTCTGAATCTATCGAGGGATTTCCCACGAACGCCTACCAGCACTTCAATCAATCAATCAATCAATCAATCATTTATTTATTTCTTGAATGTGGTACATAAGGTGTAATAAGATACAATGTTGTTCAGCACAATCCAGCCTGAATAGGCATAGAAATATCTCAAAAACTGCATTCCTATAACTAAGACTAGATTCTTATGACCTATCATGCAGCATGCAAAAAATACTACTAAGTTACAACATTACACTACATTACCTATACTAGATTCAATAAATATGCGGCATATAGTCAAAAAATTCTTTCAACGTGTAAAAAGCATTTTGTACCCAAAAGTCTAACAAATATTTCCTAAAAAGAGGCATTTCGGATTGTCTTATTAAATTGGGTAACTTATTATATACTTTGGGGGCCATGCCATAAACACTTTTTGCACGCAAGGCTGTTTTTGATGGGTGATGCGCGATTTTGTGTCCCTGTCGCGTACTATTATAAGCAGGAAATTGATTAATATTTAATTTGACATACATGGCAATTTCAAAAATATATAAACATGGCACAGTTAGTATTTTCAAAATAATAAAGTATGGTTTGCATGAGTCAGGTATCTTTAGTCCACAAGCAGAACGCAGACACTTCTTTTGAGCCTTAAATACCAAATCTCGATCAGTTGAGTTACCCCAGAACATTATACCATAACGCAATGTAGCTGACATAGGCGTGATAAGCAGTAAGTACCTCAGTCCGACTTACAACTTTATTTAAATTATATAATGCATATGAAAAACTATTTAATTTTTTACATATAGTATAATAATCTGGGATTTCCACGTCAGTTTATTATCTAAATTTAATCCTAAAAATTTCGTATTATCAGTTTCCTCAATTATATAATTATTATATGTCACAGTTATATTATTAATCATGTTAATGGTTCTTTGGTAAAAATTCATAATTATTATTTTCCCTAAATTTATATGTAAATTATTGTAATTTAACCAATTTATTATTAATTCTAATGTATTATTTATATTGATTTTACATGTCTGTGGATCTTCTCCAGTCAATATAACCGTGCTGTCATCGGCAAAGAGAACCATTGGGTAGTCTACAGCTTGTGGCAGATCATTTATATAAATGAGGAATAATAAAGGCTTGTCTAGCTAATGCAAATAAACCTATGATTGGTGTAAGGATTTATTACAGGAAACCCCGACTGAGTAATTTTACATGAGTTATATTATAATCCTGGGCATCTTTTAGCTCTTGAATAGGTATGGCTACTTTCGTACTCTTAATCGAACAACATGTGACGAGTTATGATTAGGGCTCGGAACTTAAAGGTCGCCAGGACGCTCAACTCTCCATACAAACGTAGTCGGTCTCAAACGACATGCTAGAATAACATGAAACTTTGTATACCAACACTATGGTAACCGCCATATCTAGGTCAGAAACTAGTGTCTGTTGCTAGAAATTAAACTAGAAAAAAAAAACCAGCGAGTAGAACGTTTTTCATACTGAATCTAAAATCGCTTAATTATTTTTCTATATTATTTATAGTAGCCTAGTGGTTCAGACATGTGGCTGTCAAGCGGCGGTCGTAGGTTCGAATCCCGGCTCGTAAAAATGAGTTTTTCGGAACTTATGTACGGAATATTTACCGTTAGCTTTTCGGTGAAGGAAAACATCGTGAGGAAACCGGTCTAATCTCAATAAGGTCTAGTTTTCCCTCTGGGTTGGAAGGTCAGATGGCAGTCGCTTTCGTAAAACTAGCGCCTATGCCAAATCTTGGGATTAGGTGTCAAAGCGGACCCCGGACTCCTTTAGGGCACAACCGGGAATAACGCTAGGAGCATGATGATTATTTATATTATAATTTCTAGAACGCGTTTCCGACCAAGGTATGGCGGATCTTATTGTGTACAATTACTGTATGTACAAAGTTTCGTGTTATTACAGCATGTCGTTTTAGAATGATCTTTGATCTAGAACCATGCATATATTGTTTTGTCGTTGACTTGCTCCAATGTTTGTAGCTAATTGGATCGACACCGGTGACGATAAATTAATCGATCGATAAAACGACAAAAAATATGTTAGGCTTTTCTCAACTCTATTGAGTTTTATGACTCAGTCCTGTTCAATCTGTAATTTGCATAAAAATTCCGAGTCCTAAGTTATGACATATCTGCTCCGGAATCTTATGGGTTTAGATCAAACAAACGAACAAATTGACGACTCGTTTCGTTGTTCGTTTGTTTGATTGATTTGAACCAGACAAACGGTAGCAGGCCATTTTCGCAATAACCCAAGTAACATTTATATCTGTATAAAGGCTGTACTATATATTTTTTTTTTACTTTAGGCTGTATAACTTGGCTGCATAGGGGCTGTATAGCGGCTATACAGCCCTTAAACATCCTAAAGGGGCCCCAAATTATACAGCTTCAAGTGTAAATACAGCTGGTTAACAGCTGTATTATAGCTGTATACGACAAATAACAAGCTGACTTAGGGTTTAATAAAATTCCATTATACAGCTACAAGTCTACGATTTGACCATTTTATTCTTATAATACAGGCTCAGGCTGGTAAAAATCTGGATATAAGAATTATTTTTTGCACAGTGAAAACTTCTAAGTTACTTTATAGAATTATTGAATTGTGGCCGGCCATTGTATAAATTGTGATGTGATTTTTGTAGAGTGTTAAGGTAAGTACCCATATTTCTATTCTCTGTCGACATTTTGCTTGCGGCTCCTAATTTTCCGTGAATATGTATATCAATTAATAGCAATAAACTCACGCGCCCTCGAAATAATAGATAATAATAGAGATAAACAATAAAAATATCCTACCAACTAGTTTTTATTAGACCTAAAACCGCGATATTTGTACGCACAATACTTCTCTACTGAAAAATGAACCAATTGTATTGTGTCTAAGTTACTTATTCTAAAGAAATGTACAAAGTTAAACAATAAAATATTGAATGTATTATGAAATAAAATTCATAGGTTATGTTTTAATGGCGTCCCCAATTTATACAGCTGTCGTTCTTCTTGTACACTATTATGAAGCTATTCGCTGAACTGAGGCATAATATTAGAATAAGTATCAGCTTAAAGAGTAATACTGTCTGTATATTAGAGTATAATTATTACAGTAGCTGCTTAGAAGTAGATATAGTGTCGATATTACAGCGAGTTTCACATTGAGAATACGCTTTTCTTAATTTTCTTTTTGCAGTTCTGGTTCGCTTTTGTATATGCCATGGTTTAACGTTCATAATTACTATTTAAACCAAATTAAACACAAAACATATTAGTTCCTTCACCGCACACTCTAGTTCACAGTTTCACTTTTAAGCTGGATTATCCTCTTTACAAACACTAAAAGAATTAAAATAACCCACTATATTGCTAAACTAATACTAATGGCTGAACTATACGGTAAAACCTACACTAATAGCATCAGCTTAATAATAGAGTTTAAATAACGTTTTATTCAGCCAACAGCATTATATTACACTCTTGTAAAGGACATTGCTTGTGAAGGGTTTCCTAGATAACTGTTGATCAGCTATTGTCAAACCTAATATGAGGAGTACAGAGTAGGTTAACACCAATATCCAGTTAGTAGCAATATTATATGCCCTTGTATAGCGTTAAGCAGTACAAAAGAATAAGTCAAGAGCTGTAAACAGTCATTATGTAACTCTAGTCTGCTAAAACTGCTTAAAGTATTTTTTTATACTAAACACTGTATTTTTGTGTTTTGCAATGCTTTTAATAAGCTAAAAGTAATAATTTCGACATTATACAGCCGTAAACCAGCTGTTCTGTTTAAAACGAGACCGTTTATGCTCCAGTACAGCCTTATGTATGTATTTACTCTATTAATCAGCATTTATAAAGTCTTAAGCTGTTAATGAACTGGTTTAAAGTTTTATTTTTAGCCTAAATGTTACTTGGGAAGAGATGCATCATTACTAACGTCAGTCAGTAAAAGTTGATAATGTTCCATTTTTTTGACAAACAAAACTTACCAAATGGAACATTATTTTACTAAACAGGTACCTATATTTCTTCTCACAAAAACTCCCTCCCGAAAGTGTGTTCTTTGGTCGAAACTTAAAATTAGACAACATTTTAACAACCATCCAAACAGCATATTTAAACATGGAACGACACAAAATAATTTTCTGACAATAATTTTATTTTTGATAGTTGGTACAAGCTTTTATATCCAACTGTACTTTTCTGTATACCGTCATCAACTACTCGTTTTTTCGAGGATTCTAACGAGCCCAGGCTCAACGGGGTTACGACGGTTTAGACCTGAATTTCCATGGCCACCTTCTGTCTCCATCATCAGATCAGCTCGACGGTACCATAATATTGAATTTTCATCCAAACTATACTTAAACCCAAGGCTTACAAGGTGGACTGATGACCTGGTAAAGGTCGCGGGAGTCCGCTGGATGCGGGTGGCGCAGGACCGGTCATTGTGGCACTCTTTGGGGGAGACCTATGTCCAGCAGTGGACGTCTTTCGGCTGATAATTCAGCTCAATCGGTTAAAGAAATCTGCTTCAAAATTGAGTTGCAAGACCCCACCCGAACAAACATAGTTACCTACATACTTACATACATTGCAAGTTAAATAAAAGCTTGTAAAAATAAGCAAACATTGAACAGTTAGTTGGAAGTGACCAGCGATCGTGAATGCCCTCGTTGAGCTAGTGCTGACGTAGTCAACATTCTCGGTAACCGAATGAAAAACACTTGTCGTAATCGGTTCGCAGAACGTGTGGTGCTAAAGTACATATTTAATCAGACTTGGTCAGCGGTTTCTTTAGCCATGTGCACTGAGATAATAATAATAATAATAAAAAAATTGGGGACAATTTTACACAAATTGACCTAGTCCCACACTAAGCAAAGCTTGTACTATGGGTACTATATGACGATATACATACTTATATATATACCTAAATAAACACATACATAGAAAACATTCATGACTCAGGAACGAATATTCGTGCTCATCAGCTCATCACACAAATAAATGCCCTTACCGGGATTCGAACCCGGACACTAAGATAACAATGATTGTTTTAGTTCCCTGACTCGAACAGAAAAACAAGTGATTAGAACATAACCTGATTACTGGATTTGAAGAGCATAAATTCATGCCTACATAAACCAAACTTATTATACACAAAGTCAAAATCTAAACAATCGCTGTGTACATAGTGTCATTTAATATTTCCTAAAGTTAGGACTGAAACAGCGGTCCAGACAAGCAAGTAGTCCAATACGCAAATCACAAGTTAGCTGGAAGATCCCTTTTAGGGATAAGTTCGCCTTTGTACTTTGATCTATTGTGTGACATGTATATTTTTTAACCTGTTAATGTGTGTACAATAAAGTAAAGCTTACATACATACAATACAAGTGAGCTTTTATTGAGTTTCTTCGCTGTGTGCCCAATAAATAAAATCCCAAACAAATATTTTTATTTACCCGCATTTTCAGGCTAGGGTACGCAACATTAAAAGCGAATCGTTTATATATAGACTTTTTGTACTCGACGATTAAAATATGTGTATTAAGATTTCACAGAGAATACTGCAACGTCACTCTTTTCATCGTTGAATAGTCTGTTACTTCCAAAACAACCGATATAACTGTTTCGATACGCTAGTCTAGACAACCGAAAAAAAATTGAAAATAGAACTAAAATAAATTCGACCAATCACGTGGCTGCTTTACCGAACTGTAATGAATTGGACCAATAGAATCGCTTTGATTATTGAGTTTACTCGTTGATGTCGTACGCTCGTTGATGTCTTTTAAGATATCAACGAGCGTACGAGCGATAGGCTGCACTTCGTTTCAACTTCAACAGTATCGAATTTGTTTAATTAGGTCAGTTGACTCGTAGAAAATTAATTTTAATGAACTCGTACAAAAAGTATTGTTCACAATAGTGTTATAATCAAGCTTTTTAATCTCGTACCTTACTTAGGCCACTCAGCAAGCTTCGTGGCCTAAACACGGTACTCGACTAAGAAGCTCTCTATTATAACACGATTGTGAAAAATACTATTTCTGAAATTGCACCTCTGTCAAGAGTACCCTAAACCGACGAGCATGCATGTAAGTAATGAATGAAGCGAAGGAAATTTGTCAGGATCCAAGGAAAAGGAAGTCCTTGATCTCTGCATATTACCCCTCCAGGAAACAAGAGTGATGATATGTCTCTATGTTATGCTTATGTATATCTGTAATGTATGTCAAACACACGTCGAAACCAACGTAAACCGAATTATTTAACATTTTAAATGTTTTTAGCTAGTGAGTTTGAGATTCCCTACGAAAGATATGTATCAATGAGGAAACTGTACAAACGCCAACACAGTTAACTGACCATCCTGCATTTATATTGAACCTTATTACAATGCTCACAAAGTGCACGGATGGTCAGTTAACTGTGTTGGCGATGGTACATACACAGTGTAACAACGAGACTACACAAAACACTAAACTTTAATCCTACACTTTAAACACAGCATTGCACCCGGTCCAACAACTAAGTCTACATTCGCAATGCGCCAATTTGCAGCTCAATCAGCCTACTTATGTATACAAGATAAATGAAAAGTTAAGTATTAATCCTCTACAACTTTATAAATGTAAATAGTTGTACTTTCAAAACAAAGTTTTAACCGACTTCAAATCAGTAGCCAAATTGCTTCAAGTTTGCCTATAAAATTTGAAGAGTTCCCTCGATTTATCCAGGATCCCATCATCAAAACTGGATTTTGGTGACAACGGGACCAATCTGGAAGTATATGCTTTCAAACAAAGAAAAAAATTTTCAAATCGGTTCATAAATTACCGAGATATCGCGTAACATACACACATAAAAAAAATACAGACGAATTGAGAACCTCCTCCTTTTTTGAAGTCGGTTAAAAAACTATAATAGAATGGTTTAAGGCGAGGCCGGTTCACGATCTGACGAAAATATTGATTTTTGAGCTTCCAGTGTGAAGAAATAATGAAGCATTCTACTACAGAAAAATTACTGTAGACTGAAAAAGAAACAAAGAAAAACAATAACCGAACATAATATTAAAAATGGCTTGGTAACTCTCTAAAAAAATCTTAAAGAGGCGGGGTGTTTATTGTATCGAATGGTATAATAATGACTAGTTTATTGAAACGAACTAACTTTTATTGAAATTGTTGCAGGAAATGTGACATATTAGTTGTCATATCTGGGGGCACGGCAGTGCCCCCGCCAAGACGAGCCAAGCGAAGCGCAAGGGCAGGCACTACCTACATTTTATCGAAGCGCTTCGTCGTTTTTTTGAACCCTCATAACTTGTGTTTGTATTATACCAGATAAACAAAATTCTCGGGATATGATGTCAATAGTGAACTTATTAAACATATAAAGTTTCAATTGCATAGCTCTTATACTTTAGATTTTATTGATATTTAAAAAACGCCGATTTCACTGACTCAACTCACTCACGTTGATCATCGAAACCTCTAGGGTACTTCCTGAAGTCCTAGAAAGCTGAAATTTGGTATGTAAGCTAGTATTAAAGACTGTATTGAAAAGTATAAAAACAAGTGAAATATGTAATGACTTTTTAAATATTTATTATTTTACATACGTATGTTCTTGGCTTACGCTTGAAATTTACTGTTAACAGTGTTAACTAATTACCTATTATGTTTGCTTTCGGGCGACTTTTCGCACTTGACTTCGGACATTCTCATCAGATTACGGACAACGATTACACTTCTTTAGAAATTACCTTACAAAAAGGAATGAGATCCCACCAAAAACATTACATGTAAAGTGACTGCCAAAAGCTCATATAGCTTTCAGCGATAAAAATATCAGATCATAAGGAGCGCCAAGCTCCACACGGCGTAACCTACCACTACCAAACACGCTCTAAAAATTCTATAAGTATCTTGGTTTTTTTTTCAAGAAATAATTATGCTTCTTAATTTGTTTCTGTGAATGTACTCTGCAATATACCAAAGTTAACGGAAGTTCCCGAGAACACCGTGTATAACCTATGTACGCCCCGAACCCGAAGGTCCATTCTATATATTAGTGAAAGAATTTTTGATATCAGATGAGGAGTTCTGGAAAATACAAGGGGTAAATAATTGTTACAAAAAAAGCTTCGCCCTCACAATACTAGCACAGTTACTATACATACTTTACCTATTTATACTAGTAGATAACACGGAATACACGTCACTGGCCTTATTCAGGGATTTTGTACAAGCGCTACGGAGCTACGCCATCCAATTATATAAACCTACATATAAATAAAAATAATCATAACAGGGTCATTGTCAGATTAAGGTTCGCGTCTTTTCGGTGGACATTGCCAAAGTTAAGGACTATAAAGCTATAAAGCCTAATTTTTGGTCGAACTCTGAATCCGCATAAGCGGCGTTGCCCCTTCTATAATTCTATGTGATAAAAACATATTATATGTAAACGTAAGCCCTTAACTATTGACCACCGGAAAGATGATTTTTGTCTTTGTGACTGACAATGACCCAACAATATATTTAAATAAGGAGTAAATTATACAAAACCTGACATTTCGTATATCAGACACATTCTTACTTTTGCCAAATACATAATGTTAAAGGGCACCCCCGTTTAAATTTGGATAAGTAGAATATAACACAATACTGAGTAGCTGTACATTAAATCTCATCGTTGTATTAACGCAACAAAGTACAGTCGCGGAATGAAAAGGTTTGACCACCTTAAGATCTGTTTTTGCTTGCTCAGTATTAAGTTATCAGATCCTATCTGCTTTATCGACCGAGTATGATTAATTCCGTCATAATGAATTTAATTTCACTACATGGCCCACAGATACGTCCCCTATGAGAATTTGAGAATTGACCTCTTTGCATTTTGAAAAGGCGAGTTAAAATTAAAAAAAAACGAATATACGAAATAACAATGATGACATTGACAGGAACTGTTATTCACATTTTATAGCTTTAATCATTATAAGCGAAGAGGATTTAATCATTAGATTTATCACACAACGCATAGGCAAGATCAAACGAATAAAAAGGTTTTAGTTCAACTTATAATAGTCAAGGAAAATTCGTCTAAGTAAATTTGAACTTTGTCGTCAACATAATTTTCAATACAGCACTCTCGTCTGTAACACAGTTTAAAAAGGTAACATCTGCTTGCAACGCGTAAATGAATTTATTTGAAAACTGGTCAACCTTTTCATTCCGTGACTGTACAGACAGGTAACCTACTTCTATGTTCTAGTTTAGGCACGTGATTTTCGCCTAACACTTGAACACTCGTGTTCAAACGAGGTTGAAGCGCTCACCGTCGCTCTTCAACACAATAATAGTACAATCATATTTACCCGCATTATTACGTATCACGTTATTACACCTTAATACGGGTTTGGCTAGCTAAATGAAAGAGTCACGTTCCGCCGGCGTGACATGTGACCTTTATGTGCGCAGCAACCTTCATCATTAGGCACGGGGCGGCTATATGTCAGTGGCTGGTGTAACGTAACTATCGGTTCCAATGTCATAGATTCATCCGAATGGGTAGTATAATAAGGACGAGGCGCGGGTTATGTAAGCGGAGTACCCCCCAGTCGGGTACAGTACGCCTACGTCGCCTCCACGCGCCTTGCAAGCCTCCCACACCCCATCAACCGCCGCCTACGGCCTCCCCACGCTTGCAGGCGCCACTGCACCTGTGCATGTATTCACAATGCTTACTCCCACTCGCCTTACGAACCAGTGTAAGTCTGAACTCCGATTACGCGTAGTTGTTACGCATCTTAGGTACAAGTTCTACTGGGGGTGCTGGGGTGAGTCGAAAAAGTTTGTGCATCGCGTATATGATGCGACCTATGGCCTTTCCTCCTCCGCCCTCGCCCGCGCCGGCGCTGCATTCAGCATTGCTGCGCCACACAAATGCGGTTATCTGGGTAACCCACTGACCTTAAAAATTACCTAGGATTCGTACCTGAAAATGTAATGTTTTCCGATACAAGTGATCCATAGACAAACACGTCTACTTGGATTACCAAACGTAATACAGGTTATTTCTCAGGTCAGGTTTTGACGACCGGTTAGCCTATTGGGAGTAGTGTAGTGGGTAGTAAGGCTGCCTACGAAGCTGAAGGTCCTGGGTTCGAAATAAATAAATAAATGGTATATCGTCGTCTAGCAGTAGCAGCCCATAACCAGAGATGGGCAAAATGTAATCGAATACGAATAACGAATAAGAATAAACAGAATTATTCGCGAATAACTTCTTCATTCGAAATTCATAATGCTTTTCTGGAATAATATCATGAACGAATATTGTAGGATATATCTCAACATTTTTTTAGGATATAGGTATCTAAAAAACGTTATCTGTTTAGTAATAGATAATATTGAGTAATATTTTCAATCTATGTACCAAACGAACAGTATTGTACATACTTTTAAAATTACCAGTATTGCCAATGTTGATTACCTTACACTTGAAGTGATCGTGTACGTGTTGTAACGAGCAACCGCATTCTTAAGTAATTCGTGGATTATTCGAGGATGTATTCGGAGATTTATTCGAATCAAATGAGAATACTTAAGTCATTCGTCATTCGAAAGTGTTCATGAATAATTTATTCGTGAAAAACGTATTCGCAAATAAATTAGTCTTATTCGAATAAATAATTATTCGAATAATGCCGATCTCTGCATAACACAAGCCTTATTGAGCTTACTTTGGGGCTACTTCGATTTGTGTAAGATTGTCCCCTAATAATGATTTATTTATTTCTGCTGTTATTGTTGATGTATTAATTTTCTACTCCATCCGAACGTTTTTACAAGCTTTTTACAAGCTTTTATTTAGCAATTTTATCGTCTTAATGAGTAGTTGATGATGGTATGCAGAAAAGTACAGTCGGCAATAAAAGCTTGTACCAAAAATTTAATTTTTGACAGAAACTTATTACGCTATGGTTTCGTGCAAGGTATATCTACAGGGTGACTGGTAATTCGACCTATTCCTTGAAAGGGGTTATACTAGAGCTAATTTGCAACAATTTATGTCCAGTCAACCAGGGGTCAAAACACGTTTTTTTTTAATTTTTCGAGTTTTTAGTTTGTTTGAAAAAAAATCGCCTTGCAGCCTATAAGTGCTGATTGTGACAAAAATGTTTTTTTACCATCCAAATGGAAGTACTTTTGTCACAATCACCAGCTTAAGGCTGCAAGGAGATTTTTTTTCATACAAACTAAAAACTCGAATATCTCGGAAACCAGCGAGTTTCGACCCCTGGTTGACTGGACATAAATTGTTGCAAATTAGCTCTAGTATAACCCCTTTCAAGGAATAGGTCGAATTACCAGTCACCTTTATAGTATACGATACGGACGATCAAGATATAATCGTCATAATGTATGTATGATACACGGCTGGGCTCAAAGGCTAGTATGTCAACATGTCCTCATATACCCTACTCGTGTTTCCGTCGTATACAAATGACATCGGGTGATAAAAATCTACTTCGATCGGTTTCTTTTCTACAAATAGGTACGCTTACGGAGCCAAGAAGTGTTATACACGTTAGAGTAACTTTAAGTCCTTTTAGAAAACAGTGCCAGTAATAATGGTTCCAACGAAGGTTCTAAATAGTATAAACTGCGCAATTTCTGGTCGCACGTCACTCGGCCCGTGAGTTAACCCGTGGGCGGCTACAAGCGGTTATATCACTTCAGTTTAATGAAAACGCCTTACGTAAAAAGAAAATATTTAAATACGATCATTTATATAAGAAAATACTGGTTCAGTTAAAATTAGATGATATCGTATAAATATTACGTTCACTTACCCCGGCTTGTAATAATATAGGCATGATGTGACTTTAAAGAATGTTAAATAATGAAAATGCTATCCAAACAGACATCGATCAATTAGGTAACCTTAGAACTCGCTGGGAGTGTAGTGTCGGCACGTGGCTTACCTGATACAAACAAAGTTCAACGTTATTATTAAGTCCACCGGGAAATACGATTACTGACTTTTCATCACATTTGCAGACTTCATACCAGGGGGGAGACAGTGACATACCCGTTGACGTTTGACATAGATAAAGCTACCATCTTGTACCGCACCTAAAAACTTACTATTGCGCAAAGTAGATTTTCGGTTACTAAAATAATGGCACAGGATGTCGCTATAAAATCCATGTAAAATTATGAGTCATAAATTGTTTTGGATATTATTCTTTATAGCCCGTCCAGGAAAATAAAAAACTTCGCCATATTGCGGAAAACTATTGGAACTAATTTCTGCCTTTTATGGGATGCTACTTGCGTAAGCACTTTTGCAGCATCGCATTTAAGGCAGACCTCACGTTGTGCTGGCTTGGAAGCAGAGGCTGCTGCTAAGTTGAAGCACACTAAATACTCCGCCTTGGAGCCGGCGTACGACTTTGAACCGGTAGCCATAGAAACCGCGGGACCACGGGGCTCGGAGGCCCGCCGACTTTTTAAAGAGTAAGGCCGGCGCTTACACGAGAGGGGCTGTGACCCCCGCTCCGGGTCGTACTTGATTCAACAGGTCTCCATCGCCGTTCAGCGGGGTAATGCTGCGGGCATCATGGGGACCTTTGAGCCGGGTGCGATGCGGGGTGGGGAAATTTTGTTATTATTTATCTGTATATTTTTTTTATCTTTGATCATATTCATACTGAATAGTTATTTTCATTATTTTTATTTAATAAAAGCTTGATACTGTCCTACTAACATAATAGTTACTGAAATATAAAAAAATAGTACATTGTTTAACGAGGGGCGTAAGAGTAATATTGCAATATTCTTACGCCCGTGTTATACACAATGTTTTTCATCACATTTGCGAGGAAATAAATAACTACAAAAGACAGAAAAATCTAAGTTTCATACAACCGCACCACTCAAAAATTAACGAAATTGACAACTTCACATACAGATTTGCGAGTGGAGGGCGAGGGGGCGGGGCGTGGCGCCCCATGGCCTGCTAGATTTTTTTCAACCAATCACAGAGAAGAATTCTTTTGACGCGCGGCCAACTAGATTTGTCAACCAATTTGTTTGATTTGTTTTTAACCAATCAGATCACACGCAAGCTCATAACTCCCTCGGGAGTTATAAATCCATAACTCCCGCGGGAAGTAAATCGTTTATAGCTGCTGTATAAACTTGCCTTTAATACACCCTTTACGAGCAAGTGTGATGAAATAAGTATTTCTTCAACAGGCAACAGTTACTTTGAAGACGTCATTAAAGCCATCTGTCAATTGATGTCAAAGTGAGCTGTCGTTTGTGCGTAGTGTATTTCTTAGATAATTGTGTGTATTTGTGTGTTAAAATGCCGAAAACGATTAAAAGTAACTTGAGAAGAGTGATTTTCTCAAACTTGCAATGAAATGTTGACATGACTTGCTTCAAATTAGGGCCGGAAATACTTCGTATCCGGTGCGACTAGTGAAGATGATATGTAAAGGAATTTCATACAACCTTACACACCTAGGCCTGCAAAGCAACCGTCTTTTGTTTATAAACGTCAAATTGTAACAGAACGTCAAAATTGGGTTGGCATTCAATCACCAAAAAAAAAATTATTAGGACTAATGTTAATGTCACCGGGTAAAACGTTCCTTCAAACAGGTTAAAAAAAAGTTTGGCGCGTAAATTGAAAAAAGTTTTCTTTTCTTGTTGGCCGGATTTGTCAATAGTTCGTAATTATTTTGAAACTCTCTAATAAAAGCCATCGATTTCGACATGAGTTCGGATGAAAATGATATGGAATTGAACTGCACGCCTCCGGAATTGCGAGCCGAAGTAGCCATGAATAATTTACTGCCCCCGAAATCAAAAGTTAGTTCCTGGTACCTCTACTAGGGCTGGTGCTGCTGCTGACTCAGCCGAGTCACACAAAAGGCTCAAATATGCTGGCATTGATAGTGGCTTCATGTTTGAGCCTTTCGGGGTCGAGACCTTAGTTACAAAACACTTTCGCAGCGCCTTGTCGACGCTTCTGGTGACCAGAAGGCTGGCGCATACCTAGCCCAGCGTATAAGTATTGCCATACAACGTGGCAATGCCGCCAGCCTTCTGGGCACCCTGCCGCCTGGCGCCGATCTGGGCCAAGTTTTCTATTTGTGAATGAATAATCGTCTACAACTTCGAGCGTAAAGTGTCCTATTAAAATGGGAGTTGGACGTGGACATTTGACATGATCTTCGTCTTATCTATGCTCATCCTTAGACCAACTCGCATAGACATGGCTCAGAACAGAAGTGAGATGGGTCGGTAGTTCTTCAGCAGACTGTTGTCACCCTTTTTGCAGGACAGCACTACCTAACCTTTGTTCCACGCCTTTGGCGTTCTCCCTTCCAGTAGGACGGTGTCCAACTTCATAGATATAATAAATATTTATACTATGTTAAAGTCGTATAAAGTTTGTTGAACCCTAATTTCTAGTGCGTCATGCATGACTGACGGTTGATGCAAAAACACAAGTAAATAACATTCATGAATGTGCAGTGATATCATGAAAGGCTCTAATGTACATAGCAATTGCGTAGGTAGAGGTACACCTATCTACGTCATCGATAACAGATTCATTCGATTAGCACGAAATCAGTATTGTTGACTATGTATTCCCGCAGACGTCTATTGTTCAAACATACTGATTAAATATCAATCGTACGTGATTAAGAAATATTGGCATCGATGGTTATTCTCATTGGCGGCCATTACACGGTGATTAAATACTGATGATCCTGGTTTGTTAGTATTTCCACGGCCCTTAAAACTCTAATTATTTATCGCGTCAGTTCAGTATTAAGGAGTGGCCACACGGTAGTTCCGCTATCCCCATCTCGCTCTATCTTATAGCTGCGTGTGTACCTCATACCATCCACCAAGCAAAATCGTGTGGTGTGCCTTTAGTCGCTCACAGATTATTTCTTATCTGTGGGCGGATTTCAAAATCATACGGATATTCTGCAATATGTTGACAATCCTGTGATACACGTCAATATGCATGTGATCCGGATTGTGGTATCATCAGTATTTATTGGCCGCCATTATTGTCTTAGCGTTTTTCTGTTGTACTAAAGGAGCCCGGGCTTTGGCACCGAATCTCAAGTTTTTGCGTAATAGGTACTAGTTTTACGAAAGCGACTGCCTTCTCACCTTCCCACCCGGAGGGAAACCTCTAGACCGGTTTCCTCGCGATGTTTTCCTTCACCAAAAAGCTACAGCGAATGCATATTGATATTTCGTACACAACTTTTTTTTAACCCAGTGGTTCGAGCCTAGGTTCGAACCCACCACATTCAGACTTAAAGTCGCGCGCCTTACTGCTCCCTTACAGTAGTTTTTTCTACAGGAAACTTAAAACTACACAACTATAGTTCAGGTCACCCAACTATGGTCCAAATCAATTCTCATATTACTTGCTCAGGTGGGACTATTTTCACGGATGAACTTAAAAACAGGAAATATAATAACATAAAGGGTATAGCCGTGTTTGGATGGCAAAACTGCCTTTGACGAGAAAATGGTTTTCCTTTTGCTCGGATAGTTATTTCATTTCACCAAGAGAAAATGGTAATTTTTGACAAACTTTTTTTTGATGCTAATCGATCCCGTTCCTGTCCAGGATCAAAAGCTTGTATACAAAAAGAAATTTCCGGCTAGAAAAGACATAAATCAAGAAAAACTTTCCCCATACAATAGGCTTGTTGCGTGGTGTTCAAATTTATAACGTCGTGTTGCTAAATGGATAGTAAACCATCAAATGATTGTAATAAAGTATAAATTATAAAATATCATTCAAATCATAAAAAGATATTGAACCTTGAAAGTTTAGAAAAAAAAGTTTTTTTATTATTGTCCAAGAGTAAATTTAAAGGTACCAATAGAATCCTTACGCTTTTATAGAAACAAATTTGTACAGCAACTATGGACCTAAACGCAGTATTTCGCGACCGAAACAGCAATTTACTTAATTTTCCATGCAACGGTTAGTACAAATTGCACGGTGTGACGTCATACTTTAAAGCCAATCAGTTTGAAGCGTTTCGGCTGCTGTCAGCGAGTTCCGTTTTTAACTCGATTTTTTGGGTATTAATGTCCTTTAAATGTAGTTGCTTCCATACAAACATTTGTTAATCTACAAAAATTGGTTCGAATGGCATCGTAAACAAATTTAAGGTCACAAGCCCATTTGTATGAAAATGAAAAAGTTTTTTTACATGTATCTTTTTTATGTCAATCGATTCCATTACTATCCACAAAGCTATCCAGTATCAATAGTTTCTTTGGGGTCAACTTTCGGTAATGTACAAAAAAGCCATAAATGACTACTGTATCCGAGCAAACGGAAAACCATTTTCTCGTCAAAGGCAGTTTCGCCATCCAGACACGGCTATACCCTTTGAATAAAAACGTATAAGATCACTAATACGACATGCGACATCGGATTTGATAGAAACGAATGAGTTTGCTTTTGAACCATAGTTGGGGTAGTGGACTAAGGTAGTTGTGTAGTTTTACGGAATCCAACATGGACAATCCAGCGATTTTTGCGTGCTTTAGTTGGGGACAGTGTACACTTATGTCGATCCATCTTACTTGGAACTATGCTTCATACGTGGAACTGTGCCTTATTTCATAGAATTGTGCAAGCGTGTAGGCACGATCAATAGTGCAACAGTGAATACTATTTTATAATAAATAGGGCTGATATGATATAAATTATAAAACGGAATGACGTCAAGTTTATCTATGAATCGTATAGAAGTATAGAAAATAACCGGAAATTGCATGCGCGCGCCTATTGTTAACTATCCGTACTATCGTCACACTGTCACACTGGATATCTACGGTAAACGTTATAGGCATCATTAGATATTCATCATCAATCTATTTACAATTCACGATAAAGAATTCTAAGAACAAATACCTACCTAATGATAAAAAACCGGTCAAGTGCGAGTCTGTCTCGCGCACCGAGGGTTCCGTACAAACATTCATACACCATATACCCTGAGAAATTTACGGTTTTTTTGGAAATAATTCAATATCAGGCTATTATTTGTATACGGCTTTTTTACATGTTATTTTAAACAACTTTAACTATTGAAATCAATAATTATATGGACCGGAAGTTAGGAAAAAATTTTTGGAAATAATAAGATATCAGGCTAATTATTTGTATACAGCTTTTACATGTTATTTTAAACAACTTTTACTACTGAAATCAATAATTATATGGACCGGAAGTAAGGAAATAAAATTAACCCGCAAGCAAAAATGCTATCAGTATTTTTATAATGAAAACATGTTTCAGTACACAAATTTGGAGACTTACTACCTGAATCCAAAGGGTCAATCAACTTTTTCTTGTTGTTATTCTGTCCCGGTAAGCCAAGAGACAACAGTGACAGAGTTTCTTAGAAAAAATACTATACATTGGACTCCTATCATGCTAAGGAGATGCCCCACCATGGAATGGGTTTACCAATATAACAAAAACACGTTTTTATTGGATCTAAATCCCATAAAATTAATATTTAAAAGAGTGACCCAGGAGACGTAACCATGGCAACGAGCAACAAAGAATAGTTGATTTACCCCAAAAATATATGCATCAGGAAATAACGGCATTTTAATTAAATATTTACGATCTTGTGATAATATTGAATTTCATCTGGCCTATAGATGTTTGTTTATCAGCGATATTTTTTTATTACGCGTACGGTCAGCCTCACAAGGGGCTTAATACCTTTGTACCGTGTCGCATTAAACGTCATGTTAAACTGCCATATGAAGTTGTCAAACGAGTGTACAAACGACAAGGTAGTGTAAACTTAGTGGTTCAGCTTCAGCTACTTAGGAGGCCGACTGATTTATGTATTAGGGTTCCGTACCAAAAAGGTAAAAAGGAACCCTTATGGTGCGACTCTGTCCGTCTGTCACAACGTTAAATATCTCAGGAACTGCTTAAGCTACCAATTTAAAATTTGGAACAACTGTTTAAAAGAGTTAAGGGGCATTTTTTATTTTTCTTGTACCTTGATGTTTTTGGGGTGTCCAGTGCCTTTGACACCCTACAAATACGAAACACGTTGAAAAATTGTACTTGTAGTGATTTTAAACCGTCAATAATATATCTAGATCGTATAAAACCCCAAAAAACCTTGCATTTAGCATTAAATTTACCACATTTTCTTGGTTTTTCTGGCTGCCGACCCTCGATTTTTGCCTGTCCACCTGCGGAAAGCCAACTTCAAGTATCGATTCGAAGTATTAGGACTTGTATATTGTGCCTGGAAATAATTATTTCTGATAGTGGAAAACATGAATTTTCTTAAATCAATCTTATAATTATCTCGCTACAGTATTTTATACATAATAAACTAAAATTAATATTGTTCAGTGATTTTGGAAAAGTGGACATGTCCACATTCCGTTACGATGATTTTGTGGGAACGACGTATTTTTATAACCAAATTAGGTGTTTATTTTCATCTAGCATCACATACCGTTACGTAACATCATTCGTTTTGTTTAAAAACTGTCAGTAGTGACTAGAAATCGCGCGCGAACGGTGCATCGAGTGGTGGACCCAAAAACTAGTGTTCTGGTTCCGTTACGAGGTTACGAAGGTTCCTATATTTTTTTCTGCTAATGCGACTCAATTATCCTAATCTGTCATTATCATTAACAATGATTTCAGTAAAATACTATTACAATTGTTAAAAACAGTATATTACACAGTACAAGAACACGTGTTTTAATCTGCGAAGTATTCGTTCCGTTACGTCCATTCCTATTCCTATTTGTATGGTAAAGTAGCCCTCTTAAGTAATGGAATGACGCCTATTCAAATAAAATGGTACACTTTTTCTGTTTAAATGACGAATATGAGGGGGGTCAAAAAATCAAAGCCTAGTAAATAGATCAAGTGAGGTATCATATGAAAGAGCTTGAGTTGCACTTTCTAAAACAGTTTTTATTTTTTTTCTACATTGGTTAAATATGATTAGAAATAGATTTGATTGATTTATTAAGGAAAATGTAGAAAAAAATACCACACCCCCCCCCCCCCCTCCCTTATCTCCGAAGTTTGCGAAGCGAAAATTCTGAAATAATTACATATGATTAAGAGTAACATAAATAATACAGGAAAAATAAAACGGTATCTCTATCTAGCTTATTTTTTTTTATTTATCAAAAATAATTTCTTAATTGAATTTGTACTTAATTTACTTACTTTTGTATGAAATTTTATATCTTCAAATTCCTATCAGATATATAAATAATCGATCAATAAAAAATAAATAATCAAAATCGGTACGCGTGATAAAAAGCTATCGCTGATAAACAAACATACTAGGTTGTAAGTTGTTAGTACCAAAATGCAGAAGGCGCTTTGCAACGGTAACTTCTACTATGAGCTGTTTAAGATTGTTCAAGAATGAATGGGGTCCTGACATGACGGGTATGGTGTATGAAAGTTTGTACGGAACCCTCGGTGGGCGAGTCAGACTCGTACTTGACCGGTTTTTTTTTATTTGAAAGGAGGGACGTTAACAGTAATCTCATAGGAATTTGAATACATAAAATTTCGTACAAAAGTAATAAAATTACAAACATAATTAAGAAATGATTTTTTAAATAATAAATAAAAATACACTTGATAGAGGTATCGTTTTATTTTTCCTGTATTATTACTCGTAATCATATGTAATAATTTCAGAATTTTCGCTTGGTACTTAAACTTCGGAGATATAAGGGGCGGATTTTTTTCAACATATTCCTTAATAAATCAAAATTTAACCACTGTAGTAAAAAAATAAAAACGGCTTTAGAAAGCGCAAATCAAGCCCTTTTCATATGATACCCCACTTGATCTATTATCTTATCTTATCTTATCTAGGTGAGAGCCCTTTCGGATGCACTTCGACCCAGTGGGATCTTTTGTGCATTTGCCCTCTCCTTTATACCTGCTCCCAGGCTTGCTCCTTCATTTCCACAAAGCGGATGATGCAGTTCGCCGGGAGCACCTTGAATTCCTTTGGTTGCGGGTAACCGTTACCAAAGTAGTTCATTCTTTGTCTGGCAAGGGCATGACATTCACACAATAAGTGTTCCATAGTCTCATCCTCCTCGCCACACATTCTACAGTCTAAACTATCCGATAGTCCCATCTTGGCCAAGAGATCCTTGACCCCGAAGTGACCTGTGAACACCCCAGATATAATTCTGAGTTGCTTCATTTTAAGCTCTAATCTCTAAGCTCTTCATAAAATATGAAGAGCTTAGAGTGCCTTAAGCCAGCCTCATTCCTCCACTCGTGTAGGTGTGTAGGCTTTAAAGGCCGATATTATGGTCCCCTGCGAGAGTCCCACAAATGGTTCTGGACCTATAAAGTGATTTGTAGAGCCCCCTCTTGCAAGCTCATCTGCTCTTTCGTTGCCGATGAGGCCTTTGTGCCCTGGTATCCAAACTAGTTGCACCTTATTGTGCCTTCCAAGTCTGTTTAGTGCTTGGAAGCCATTATAAATTAGTCTAGAGTCCACTTTCGGCGCCGTAAGCGCTTTAAGGGCCGCTTGACTGTCACTGAGTATATAGATAGTCTGCCCTTTGCTTTGCCTGTCTATATTCTCCTGTACACAGGCAATTATGGCGTAGGTATGTCTCCGCCTGGAAGACAGTTGCCAAACTACCCATGCTTACACTACTACTATAGTCATTTGCATAAATGCCTGCTCCCGTACCCGATCCCATTTTTGATCCGTCCGTGTACCATATACTGTCTTCGATACAAGACTTTGGTGATTCTAGACCTTCGGCCCACTCCGCCCTGGTTGGAACTTTTGTTGTGTAGTTTCTATGGAATACATACTTGGGTAGCATTTTGTCTGATTAACTAGACTTTGAATTTTTAACTCCCCCCATATTGTCATTTACACAGAAAATAAAAATGTATATTTATTTTTACTATTTTCCATGCACGTGTAAGGTACACGTGCATGGAAACGGTTGTTCCAAATTGATAGCATTGTAGTTCCTGAGATATTTAAAGTTGTGACAGACGGACAGAGTCGCAGCAGCATAAGGGTTCCTTTTTTACCTTTTTGGTACGGAACCCTAAAAATACTGGCTAGATTTTTGAACAAAACCCACCGTTTTATTTATTGAGATTATCGAAATATCGTAAACCATTCTCCGAACAACTGCAATGACTGTTTCATTTATTGATAATTTGATATTATAGAAAAATCATAAACTATTCTCCGAACAACTGAGAATGTCGAAAAAATCGATTTTAGTACGGCCTTTTGACACTTTTTATTTCAGCGAATGTTTGTATGGGACGTTAGTTAGACTCAAGTATGACTTGCAAGTAAGTAGGCGACTAGCTATAAAAACAAATTACAAACAAAATGTCTGAAAGATTATACAATATGATAACATTGCGCTAGGGTGGTCCCAAAGCAAAAATTACGATCAATTCAATTCCTCACGAAACCATTGCAATTTTCCAATAACTAGTTACTATTGTTGGCTTGGTAATTGATTTCAGGCAAATCTATTTCTACTGCCAAAGAGAGCAGGATTCAATTACAGGGCATAGGCTCCCGAACAGTAGGAGCATAACGTTATTAATTGCAGCATGCACCGAGGGTGGTGGACTAGGTAGTAAGACGCGGGTGGAGTGGGGCATACGACCGGGGTGTACTCGCGACGCGGCGGGCGCGGCGCTACGTCACTCCTGGCGCCACCGCCACGTGACGATCGATAGTGACGTCGTAGACGGCAGCCTGCGCGCGCATCCGGCGGACACACTCCGACCTACTTAGGCTTACGTTTCACGTAGCGGCTACGTAACGCGATCGAACGTTTGAGAATGGGGGCGAGAGGGTGGCATGGCGGCGCGGCACCGCGCAGGCGCGCGCGCGAACTTGGCAGACGATGCGCTCTGCTGTGTGCCCTACATAGCCAGCAAGGCCCGTTATGAACCTGATTGCTGTCTATATCACAACGTTACGAAACAACGCGATTTAATTCTGTAAAGGTACGTCCAAAGCGATGAGCCTGAAGGCTGATCTGAAAGTAATATTTATGTGACCAGAATTGCATTCTAACAAACTTTTATGGATTCATACTAATCGAACTCAATAGCGATTGTGGTTTCCATAGCAGATTCAAGTACAAACAGAGGCTAGTTAACAATCATAAAATATAACTTTATCAGGTTGTAAGGAAATAATACATGTCCATTTATTCATATGATAATGTCTTCAGAAACACGAAATCAGACTGAAAACTGTAAATATAAAAATCATTAATGCTAATTTTATCTGTACTTAACTAGAAGCACGTATTATAAAATTTAGACTACTTAAATAAAATTTGAAAAACTTATACGAATACAAATATTAAAAACGTTTCATTAGTCAAATGATTGAATTTCTAAACATTATTTCACCTGCACATTGTTCGTACGTGGCTATACACTAGCTAGATGGACTGGCATAGTAAATGATGACAACAGTCATGAGTAGCGGCAGCGGGCGCGCTCGTAGCCGTGGCCTACTTGCCAGTGGGTCACACTCGGGCCTTCAGGGCGCTAATACTTATCCACGAACCATGAGCCACATTGAAGTACACTTATCTGATGCCAACTCATGCAATGTTCTTGTATGTAATAGAGCGTCTTCCCCGATTAGATTATTAACAATTTGACGAAACAATAACTTTAAAGGGCTATTTTGTTTACCGATCATTGATAAGATAATTTACATAGAACAAAACCCTTTACCTGGCTAAAAATTATAAAACTTCACCTAAACAAAACAGTATAATTTACATAGAACAAAACCCTTTACCTGGCTCAAAATTATAAAACTTCACCTAAACAAAACAGTATAATTTACATAGAACAAAACCCTTTACCTGGCTCAAAATTATAAAAATTCACCTAAACAAAACAGTATAATTTACATAGAACAAAACCCTTTACCTGGCTCAAAATTATAAAACTTCACCTAAACAAAACAGTATAATTTACATAGAACAAAACCCTTTACCTGGCTAAAAATTATAAAACTTCACCTAAACAAAACAGTATAATTTACATAGAACAAAACCCTTTACCTGGCTCAAAATTATAAAACTTCACCTAAACAAAACAGTATAATTTACATAGAACAAAACCCTTTACCTGGCTCAAAATTATAAAAATTCACCAAAACAAAACAGTATAATTTACATAGAACAAAACCCTTTACCTGGCTCAAAATTATAAAACTTCACCTAAACAAAACAGTATAATTTACATAGAACAAAACCCTTTACCTGGCTCAAAATTATAAAAATTCACCTAAACAAAACAGTATAATTTACATAGAACAAAACCCTTTACCTGGCTCAAAATTATAAAACTTCACCTAAACAAAACAGTATAATTTATATAGAACAAAACCCTTTACCTGGCTCAAAATTATAAAAATTCACCTAAACAAAACAGTATAATTTACATAGAACAAAACCCTTTACCTGGCTCAAAATTATAAAACTTCACCTAAACAAAACAGTATAATTTACATAGAACAAAACCCTTTACCTGGCTCAAAATTATAAAACTTCACCTAAACAAAACAGTATAATTTACATAGAACAAAACCCTTTACCTGGCTCAAAATTATAAAACTTCACCTAAACAAAACAGTATAATTTACATAGAACAAAACCCTTTACCTGGCTCAAAATTATAAAAATTCACCTAAACAAAACAGTATAATTTACATAGAACAAAACCCTTTACCTGGCTCAAAATTATAAAACTTCACCTAAACAAAACAGTATAATTTACATAGAACAAAACCCTTTACCTGGCTCAAAATTATAAAACTTCACCTAAACAAAACAGTATAATATATTTCGTTTGTTAATGATAAGAGTTAACTTGGGCCCATTTTCAGTATAAATTTTTGTCGTTAGTATTGATCATGTGAATCGTCTTGGCTTATGCGGTTTCCGTAAGTGCAAGTATATGGCCGAGTATGTTCGAGTTCAACGCACTGATATTCAGATGTGATCCACAAAAAACTAAAATGAAATTAACCACTAAATGGAGTATATAAACAAAGTTTTAACCGACTTCAAATCAGTAGCCAAATTGCTTCAAGTTTGCCTATAAAATTTGAAGAGTTCCCTCGATTTCTCCTGGATCCCAGCATCAGAACTGGATTTTGGTGATAACGGGACCAATCTGGAAGTATATGCTTCCAAACAACGCAATTTTTTTTTCAAATCGGTTCATAAATTACCGATTTGTCGCGTAACAAACACACATTAAAAAAATAAAAAAAAACATACAGACGAATTTAGAACCTCCTTTTTTGAAGTCGGTTAAAAATTAGGAACATTATAGTTGGAAACCTGGTTCCGTGCGGATTTCATCAAAAACTTTAGGGCAATCCTGAAGCATAGCGCTGCGTGCGCACAGGAGGCATCACTAGGCTAGCTGGATCAATATGTATGACCCAAACAAACGGCGCTGCGGCCTGAGCGAATGACCTATATATGCGCCCTGCACCGCGCTGTCATTGATTAAATTTTACTATATTACAGCACGTTCGAAACTAAAGCTTGAATACAGTAAAATGTGGGCACAAGTAAATGCTTATATATTTTTATTTATACAATATGGAAACTTCTTAGTATTATAAATAAAAACTATTTGATATCATGAATAAAAACTATTATGACTGCGTTCCACTTTGATCATTTGTTTTCACGATGCTCTGAACACAAGAAACGTGAAATTATTTTGCGCAAACATACTGAAAATCCCCATTTAAGTTATAGGGCATTAGCAAAACTTTTAAAATTACCGCAATCTTCCGTATGTTTAGTTTTAAAAAGGTTCCGAGAACGATTGACAGTAGATCGCAAGCCGGGAAGTGCAGGTAAGCAAGGCGCAAAGGATAAAAAAAAGAAGCCCATGTCTTGCGGCTTTATACAGCGAATCCGAAGTTATCGTCCCGTGATGTCGCAAAAAAGGTCAAAATGTCGCAGACATATGTACAGAAAACTAAGTCTAGAGCTGGATTAAAGTCGTTCAAAGCACAAGCTGCACCCAATCGCGACGCTAAGCAAAATCTGTCTGCAACACAAGAGATCACGAAAGTTGTACGACAATTACTTGACAAAATTTGGATGCGTTGTATTGGATGATGAAACATACATCAAAGCAGACTTCAAGCAGATACCGGGGCAAGAATTTTATACTTCTAAGAATCGTAAGGATGCCCCAGAAGATTGCAAGATAAAAAAGATCTCGAAGTTTCCAATAAAATTCCTTTTATGGCAAGCTATTTGTAGTTGTGGTAAAAGAAGTCGTTCATTCGTAACAACAGGCACTGTAAACGGTGAAATCTACAAAAAAGAATGTTTGCAAAAGCGTCTACTGCCCTTTTTACGCAGTCATAGCTCACAGCCATTATTTTGGCCAGACCTTGCGAGCTGTCACTACTCTAAAGCAGTAGTTGAGTGGTATAAACATAACGATGTCGCAGTGGTACCTAAGGAGTGCAATCCTCCAAATTGTCCTGAACTGAGGCCGATTGAAGAATATTGGGCAATTATGAAAGGGATTCTAAAAAAAGGAGGCGGAGAAGTTAAATCGGCAGCTGAATTGCAAAACAAATGGAAATGGGCTTGCAAAAGATATCCTGACAGTGCTGTGCAAGACTTAATGAGCCGGATTCGACGCAAAGCACGCAGTATGGCATATAGAAAGCAAATTAAATAATTGTATATATTTGTAAAAATGGTTATTAGTCTAGTAAATAAATGCAATAAAAAATTTCTTGAAATATGTTCCATAACATTTTTATTTTTGTTACTTTATGTGCCCATGTTTTACTGTGTTCAAGCTTTATATCCATCCATACTAATATTATAAATGCGAAAGTGTGTCTGTCTGTCTCTCCGTTACCTCTTCACGCTTACCTAAACCGCTGAACCGATTTAGATTAAATTTGGTATGGAGATAGTTTGAATCCCGGAGAAGGAAATAGGATAGATTTTATTCCGGAAATCATCCCCTAAAGAGGTGGAATGGGGGGTGAAAGTTGTATGGAGCTACGATATAAACGAGTTCCACGCGGACAGAGTCGTAGGCAGAAGCTAGTATATAGGTAACTAGCTAGCGACCCGCCCCGGCTTCGCACGGGTATGTATTATACATATAAAGCTTCCTCTTGAATCACTCTATCTATTTAAAAAACCCGCATCAAGTCCGTTGCGTAGTTTTCAAGATCTAAGCATACAGACAGCGGGAAGCGACTTTGTTTTATACTATGTAGTGATAAGGCGATAATATCGGTGGGCGGCTGATAGCTGTACACGTTTTATTCTGTGCTAAATGCACTAAAAATGCCAAATACATTTTGTTTACTAACTCGGTAAGTCTGCTTGTGTATTTTACGTGGTCCTTATTTCCCTTAAAATATATAAGCCACACAATATACTGTATATGTCTTATCTTATCTATATATATAAATGCCTATGTCCTGACTGACTTATTCACTCACTCACTCACTCACTCACTCATCAACGCACAGCCGAAACTACTAATCTTAGAGAGTTGATTTTTGCACAGTAGGTTGCTTTTATAACGTGGGCTAGGGATAAGAAGGGATTTTAGAAAATTCCACCCCTAAGGGGGTAAAATAGGGGTGCAAAGTTTGTATGGGAGAACCTTTTTTTTTTTTGATGCAAGAAACTTAAAACTTTGTAGAAATATTAGTTATTAGAATACAAATAAAATGCTTTCAGCGTTTTAGAAAATTCTACCCCTAAGGGGGTAAAATAGGGGTGCAAAATTTGTATGTGGGAAACTTTTTTTTTTAGCTAGAGACCTAAAACTTTGTAAAAAGATTAGTTATTAGAATACAAAGAAATTAATTTCAGCGTTTTGGAAAATTTCATCCTTAAGGGGGTAAAATAGGGTGCCAAGTTTGTATGGGAAAAACTACTTTTTTTGAAATAGAGACTTGAAACTTTGTAGAAAGATTAGTCATTAGAATACAAATAAAGTACTTTCAGTGTTTTAGAAAATTCTACCCCTGAGGGGGTAAAATAGGGGTGCAAAGTTTGTAAAGGGGAAACTATATTTTTTTAAATAGAGACTTAAAACTTTGTAGAAATATTAGTCATTAAAATACAAATAAAGTACTTTCAGCGTTTTAGAAAATTTCACCTCTAAGGGGGTAAAATAGGGTGCAAAGTTGTATGGGAAACCTACTTTTTTTGAAATATAGACTTAAAACTTTGTAGAAAGATTACTTATTAGAACATGAAAAAAACTACATTCAGCATTTTATAAAAATCATTCCCTAAGGGGGTTAAAAAGGGGTGCAAGGTTTATATGGGGAACACTTTTTCTGAGCTAGATACTTGAAACTTTTTAGAAAGATTACTTATTAATACAAAAAAAAACCGGCCAAGTGCGAGTTGGACTCGTGCACGAAGGGTTCCGTACCATTATTTATATAAACGGCAAAAAAAATCACGTTTGTTGTATGGAAGCCCCCCTTAAAAAAAATATATTTTGTTTTTAGTATTTGTTGTTATAGCGGTAACAGAAATACATAATCTGTAAAATTCTAACTCTCTAGCTATCATGGTTCTTGAGATACAGCCTGGTGACAGACAGACGGACGGACGGACGGACGGACGGACGGACGGACAGCGAAGTCTTAGTAATAGGGTCCCGTTTTACTCTTTGTGTACGGAACCCTAAAAAGTACTTTCAGCGTTTTATCTATCCCCTAAGCTATCCCCCTTAGGTTTTTATGTGAGAACATTTCTGTTTTTGAGTTAGAGACTTGAAACTTTGTAGAAAGATAACTTATTAAAATACAAAAACCCGCCAAGTGCGAGTTGGACTCGCGCACGAAGGGTTCCGTACCATTATCTATAAAAACGGCAAAAAAAATCACGTTTGTTGTATGGAAGCCCCCCTTAAAAAAAATTGTTTTTAGTATTTGTTGTTATAGCGGCAACAGAAATACATAATCTGTAAACATTTGAACTCTCTAGCTATCACGGTTCTTGAGACACAGCCTGGTGACAGACAGACGGACGGACGGACGGACGGACAGCGAAGTCTTAGTAATAGGGTCCCGTTTTACTCTTTGAGTACGGAACCCTAAAAAAGAACATAAAGCGTTTTAGAAAATTCCACCCCTAACGGGATTGAAAAGGGGAGCAAACCTTGCATGGGCAATACTTTTTTGAGTTAGAGACTTAAAACTTTGCAAAAATATTACTTATTAGAATACTAAAAAAGAACTTTCAGCGTTTAAGAAAACTCCACTCCTAAGGGGGTTGTGTGGGAAACACTTTTTTTTTGAACTAAACTTAAAACTGTAAGAAAGATTGCTTCTTAAAATAAAATAAAAATACTTTCGTTTCGTTTTTCTTAATTCATACTAAATCTATAAAGCGACACAACATATTTCTCATATCGGGACGTAACTTAGTTGTAGTGGAAAACCAACCTGATATTTGTCTGTATTTACCAGCGAACCTCTCAACTCCACCCTGCACGGTATGCATTGATTGCATAATGTCAAACACTAAGTAGCCTTATTACGATGGCATTGTTTCGATGACGTACACGTTCTTCAGAATACAATTGAGCTATTCAAGTATTCATGCTTTTACATACATTATTAGTATAGGTACCTAGGTATGAAGTGTTTAATAAGTAATCAAGTGATAGTTAGGACGATAATTCTTTGGGGTATCTTTTGAATTGTTGTCGTTCTCGTTTCACTGTTATTCCATTTTGCTAATGTGCATTTTGCTTTCCGTACTTGAAAATACTTTCATAGTTTCCAAAATGTCAAATACGTCGTTGAGATAAATTAATCTGATCTCATCAACTATAAATATATCAAAGCGCCTGCAGGTACGAGTCATAATGCGTTTTAAAACGACGACAGAAATAGCCTGAACGCCGAGCGTAGCGGCACCGACGAAGCAAGCAAAGGTTGTCGTATTATTAACACACTCTAATTTGGGGGACCCAAACAAACCATTGCGAACGGGTGACCTAAATACGGCGTCTGCGGGCCGGGCCCAAAATACGGGTAGGTGTGATTCATGCAGCGCACCGACCCTGCACTGCGCTGGGCCGCTGCGATTGATCCAGCCTAGCCCCTCGCCTAGCCAAGCCGTACCCTACTTGTACTCCTGCCTGATCCACTTTTATTGATTTCAGCACAGCATTCTTCAGCCATGTTTTGATCATAAAGCGCTCAAATTTACTTTAAATCAAACGGGGTTAAGCCGCGAGGTTGTATACCTGCGTATAGTTTCAAAACTCAAAATCTTTGAAGTGGAGAAACAATTATAGCCATACGATAAATAAATCAATTTGGGTCGACCTTCCGTCTATGTAGTCTCATTTTGTTAAAATAAGATAATCAATAAGGTAGTTGTAATTGCAACTAGGTATATATGTGTTAATAATGCCCTTGATCACAGAGCATTATTACATTTAGTTGCAATTACCAGACAGATATACCCAGTTGCAATTGAAGGCATGTTTACAAAAACAACATCACTAGTATAACTACATTGGTGTTGATTTTACAGGAAGCGAAAAAAACGTAGTTTCTCCTAAAATATTATTTCTTTAAACAATACCTTCAGTTTACTAGATTTAGATTTATTTATTTCGAGATAAAAATTACAATATAGACACACCACCCATAGTTACCACCACCTTAGTTACTATGCAGGCGTATGGCCATAGAGTTACACTTGCATCTTAGATCCCATTAATAATCGGTTATCTCTTCAAAATATGTAAAATAACGTCGTCACTCTATTTTTGTAAAATTAATGACAGTTATGTTATTTTTGAGTAAATATCATTTAAGTACCTTCCTATAGTAAAAATAATTATTGAATTTACTGTTTTATTACCAAATTAAATACATATATGTATAAGAGAATGTAGTTATTATTGTACTACCTGAACTACCTCGTATGTTCAAAAGTTTTGAGACAAACTTTTTACTTAATAAAATGAAACAAAAAAACCACCTATTTTATTCTTTTTAAAATTTTGAATTTGGAATGTTAGTGTGCTATTTGAATGTTTTTAAAATTCATTTCTTTTGTTTTACTCGTGATGGAGGGAACGAAAGAATTACGTGCGACTGTCATTTCGCTACATATGGCGGGAAAAAAACCAGTGGACATTTTCCGTGACATAAAATGTTTTGGGGTAAGCCGCAACTTCGTATATTACACTATTAAACGTTACAAGGAGACTAATTCTTTGAAAGATCGCCATAGGAGTGGTCGCCCGTGGTCTGTAAGGACGGCTGCAAACATCAAAATAATCAGAGAGCGACTTCACCGAAATCCATGTCGCACCCAGAAAAAACTCGCTCTGCAGACTAACATTTCGCGTATTTCAGTCAACAAGATATTGAAATACGATCTCAAAGTAAAGGCTTACAGTCGTAGGAAAGTTCATTATCTAAATGATCGCCTTCGTAAATTACGACGTGAACGTTGTCCGATGCTGCTTAAGAGACACGATGCGAAAAAGATACTCTTCACCGACGAAAAAATCTTTACAGTTGAAGAAAAGTTTAACCGGCAAAATAATAAAGTTTATGCCAAAAGTAGCAAAGATGTTCCAGCTACAGCACGAAATGTCTCGCGTGCCCACCATCCGGCGAGTGTGATGGTATGGTGGGGGGTTTCGTACGAAGGTGTCACTCCGCTCCATTTTTGCCAACAAGGTGTCAAGGTGAAAGCAAAAAATTATCAAAGTGACATTTTGGAGACTGTAGTGAAACCCCTATCTGATACTTTATTTCACAACAAAGAATGGATCTTCCAGCAAGACTCAGCACCTGCCCACAAGGCTAAAACGACTCAAGCTTGGTTGAGGAAAAATTTGCAGGCTTCATCGCGGCGGAAGAATGGCCATCCTCCAGCCCTGACCTCAACCCGCTGGACTATTCTCTGTGGACTGAATTGGAGCTCAGAGCCTGCCAAAAGTCCCACCCAAACGTAGATTCCCTTAAGCGAGCCCTCATCAAAGCAGCGAAGGATATCCCACTGGAGAAGATTCGTGCCGCGATCGATGACTGGCCAGAACGTCTAAAAGCTTGTATTAAAAATAGGGGTGGTCATATTGAATAGTAATTGCTTGTAGTTATTCGTTAATATCTAATTATCATTATCTGTAAATTTTATAAATATATCTTTATTCCTTGATTTTTTATGCAACATTTATTTCGTCTCAAAACTTATGAACACACGAGGTATAAGTTCCGTAGAGCTGAGTAATTCCATTTTAAAGATAGACGGGTAATTTTGGGCAAACGGTTTCCTAATTAAACAATGTCTATTGCACAATTGTAGCGTCTTCACAGACGGACATAATCATAGCAATAACTCGATTTCGTTAAATATGTCAGTTATGTTGTTTTTTTGTAAACGACCCATCAATTACAATACTCCACCTTACTTCAAACATTTCGTAAATTCGACTACCTGTATTTCGCTCAAAGTTATTTTTGTTTATTTCCTTTTTGGAAGGAGCAGCAGTTGAACCAGAAATAAAAGTTGTAAATCATTTGATCATACCTAATCTATAAACATTGGGAAATCAGCTGCTTCTGCAATCAATGTACAATCAGTAGGAGAAATTGTTAAGGTAGATACATGTTCAAAATGATCAACAAAGGATAAGGCTTTCTTATGACAGTAACAGTAGATCATTTCACATTTTATGAATTTCGTTTGCTGGTACTCCTGCTGCTGTTACAATGTAAAACCAGTTTCTAAGAAACATTTAGCCTATAAAACTATTACTTATAACAATGTAGTACCTAGTGCCATCCTAAAACTGCGGAACGTTTTATCAAAGCAGAATCAAACGATTTGCTGACATGCCTGACCTGGATTCAAAGCGCAGCCAGCATCGCATCGAAAGCGCATTCATACCTACCCCGTCTGCCTCCCCCCCCCCCCTCCCTGGCCTCGAGCCAAGCCAGCACCTCCAAATATGCCATCTGCCCAGCCAGAACGATGCGTTTTATTGTTACGTTTTACGTGACCTTTTAGCCGTAAATCGTGACGATAAAACCTATCGTACTAGGGCGTCTGGCATACTCTAATAGGTACTCATTCGACTAATAATAATAATAATCTAATAATCTGTGATGAAATTTCTAATTTACCCAACCTTCAAAAACGTTATAGGCCACAAAACTTGAGAAACATAAGTACCTTACCCAAATACGTATTGCCACCGTATAACAATGCATACGGAAAAAGAATGTGGGAGTATTTGTTACCTTACATATTAAACGAATGGCCAAATGATGTTTTCCAGAAACTTATTCATAATACTCACAAAATAAAAATCATCACAAAAAATATGTACTTGCCAACTACCGATGCGCGCACGAGCGTAGCACAAATTATGTAAAACTACCCTTTTCTTAGCTATCAATTGTAAACGAGCGACAACGGCGACAGATAAACCGTACGCGGTTTTCGTTCGCTGTTCAAATAATGTGTAAATAGTTTATAAGTATTTTGGATAAATAAAAAAAAAAAAAAAAAAAAAAAAAACTTCCGCATATTTAAATTCCTGGGCATTTTTTCCATCGAACTTGAAACAATAGCAATTAATATGTATCTGCAGCAACGTCAATGTGCGCGCTCGTTCATAATTCCTATACCAAAATGTTTACTTTAACAAATTACGCATAACCTGATTCGGAATACGGTACTAAATCTTGGATATTGATATCATTCTGGGATCTAGTATGAGATTGGCCAGGAAATAGATAAATCGTGGATCTAAATATACATATTTTCAAATTGGTGTTTTTGAATTGTGAAATTCTGGGAACGAGCGATAAATTGACCATGTTGTTGGTATTGAATTCTAATTCTTGTATGTCGGTTGTAGACAAATCGTGAGAAACTTGACGCAGCAGTTCATGACGTTTGTTTTGTGCCTAAGTAGGTTTGATGAAAAATGCACGCTTGTGACCTTAGCCCACTTATCAGTGAGACCGAGTCGGCGGCGGCGCCAGCGCGGAGCTCAGTGCCGTGAAACTACCTCCACAGCGAAATAATGCCCGAGTGAAAAGATTCTAAAGCTAGCTTGAAACAAAGGCAATGCAAATTGTGTTACTGGAAGTTTCTAAGCTAGAAAACAATTCTTTAATGTGAAGTAATACGTGGAACCTTAACACGGATGTATTACGTACCTACTCGTTGTTCTTGGTCAAAACACTATTAATACACTTATGACATTATGGATGGCCTTTATTATTTACCTATTTACGTAATTTTGCCGCCTACCCTAATGCAGGGCAATACATAAGTTAATAGATCGTCGGACGTTGGCTGCGTCCTTGCCACGTTAATTCTAGTCCAGTAATCCAATTATGCGGCTCTGACGTGGTTGGCAATACAAGATCAGCATGTGCTTCTACTACAAATAAACGTTACAAACATCATTGAACAAAAACGGCTCGCATACGACTACGAGTGTCTCTCATACCATAGTATTTCAAATTGCATGTAGAAAGTGAAAACGACCACAGAGTACTCAGATAAGCTAAGTTTTCGCACAAAAACCGTCGTTTCTAGTGTGAATAAGCAACCGAGAAGTGCTTACCTTGTCAGTGGAGGAAGAGAAAATCGCATGACTTGTTTTTATAGCAAGTTATTCTCGCGGCTTGATGAGAGTAAGGCAGCCAATAGCCGGCGCGATGTCGTAACTGTTTGTTTTGCAAAAACACCGCTCGTGGCAAGGCTGGCGAGCCGTCCACGCGGACTTGTGCGAGCAGCCGGATCTGAATAGTGCGCCAGTTGGTGGCCGACCCAATAACAAACCGCCTTACTAAACTCGCCTTTACAACGCTCATGACATATTTTGATTGGCATTGCAACATTGATGTTTGTAATAGATTAAATACTGGGCTAATGCATCGAGCCAGTCTAACTACTCAGTAAATACAGCACAATTTTAACAAATATTTAACAAACTACGAAGACGGTTGCATCAAAATAAAATTAAGCTTCTTTTATACGTAACGGTATTAATGTCAGTTCAATGTCATTTGGAATACAACGCAATAAGATGCCCTTAGTAGAGTAAGGAAACAATTACGTGGATACGAGAACAGATCTTCTCCATGGTCACATTACAAGGCGTTGCGCAACAACATGACTGGCCTAATAAATAAAGTAAGGTGAAATAGTTTCAGGCACGGTGTCAGTCTGGTGCTAAGTGGAAAACGTCTTGCGTGCTTATTCCTACGACTGAAATGTAACGCAATCGCAACTACTAGGGTATGCACTGCAGCACCTTGAGATACTTTATTTGATGCTTAACGAGAGGTGACATAAACAAAGATCGAAGAACCAATTGCATGTAACCTTTGAGCTCAGATTAAATGCTGCTTCATTAAACAAGCTCCGTTATATTTAACTGTATTGTATACAAAGAGATAGGTATGTGTGATTATACAATCCGCACTGCTACCTCTTAATTGTTTATAATTGAGCGGGCTGTCTTTGGTTGTGTGTTGAAGACCGTGTACCGTTGTCTTGCGTAACTAAAATTAAGTCTCAAATGAAAGGTCAGCAGTATTTAGTTAATAATTAGAACACAGCTGCCGCCATGCCGTTGAGATGAAGCCAATTATTCAAATCCAACATTTAATTCAAATTGGAAAGCGTGTGTTTGAACAAAATAAGAAGCGTTTCATTTGTATAAGCAAAACAGAGGAATATTTAAAAAATGTAGCAATGCATTTCACCAGAGTTTGCTCCGTCAAATGTTTTATGATTATTTCCACCAAATTATGAGCGTCTTGATTGATCAAAACAAAACATTATACAACGTTAAAGTAGTCCAACAGTGCAGCGGAGGTGATGGAATAGGCGTGTTGTTTGTATAACGCAGCAGTGAAGCAACCCGCTCCGGCGCGCCGTCAAAACACGTTGCGCAACGCGCTCGCATTCCGCCGCGCGCAGACGTCACCGCACTCGCTCTCTAAGTTTTCACTTCGTATTATTTACCTTTACCTCGTTTTTGCTTTTCTTACAGAGGCAAAACGAAACGTGACATCTTAATAGGAGGAGAGACTTGAGAAATGTAGCTTAACGCGAAATTGTTCCTTCTTTTTTTTATTCTTGCGTAATATGATTTCATAGATCTACTGAAATATAGGTACAACGATAATATACAAAAAAATGCTCAGGGTTGTGAAAAGCAGCTATCCTGACACCTATTAGTTAGGTTCTGCAGCTGTAGCAATGAATACGTAAGAAGAAAATAAGACTATAAAATTATAGGAAATAGCTAACATAAACAACTTTAAGGACAACTTGGGTCTTTAAAGGATGCCAACAAACAAGGAGCAACGGTTAAACCCAGTGGTGTAAATAAGGAAATACCATTAATAATTTTAACCAGACTTGAACAAAACCGTTTCACGGTGAACAATTCGTGCCATCGGATTCACCATCGTGACGCGACAGTAATTTCACAATCCACTCGTTACTGTGTTTGTAAACACCATTTTGTACTGAAGGTTACCCCCAAACAATTATTCGTGATTGCTACACCGTCAACTTGGTACTTTTTTAAGGTCGCTGTAACTTTATTTCACTGCATAGAAGTTTATTGAAGAATAACATCATACCATAAATTAACCGAGAATTAGGCTGTTGTTTGTTTGTGCTGTGTAAATGTTATTATGTAAATTAACAAAAACCACTGCTTGCGTGCACTCCATTTTATAAACCATAAAACTATGTTCGTGAAATACCTACAGGTACCCGATCATATATCAGGTAGCCGTATCAATGTCGAAACATGCGTTACGCAAAGGAATGCACGCAAAGTAACGGGAAGGAAAGTAAGCTGCATAAACAGTGTGAATCACCGTGTTTACATCGCATTTTTAGAAGCGAGCGACCCAGTTTGCCCTACTAGGCGATGTTTCTTACCTCGTTCCGCAATCAAGACCTCATTACGTGCATGCGGCTAGCCTACTTGCCGCCCGTGATGGCCATCTGCCAACGTGAGAAGCCGCCCTGGGAAAACAAAAGGGTTCTACAGATTATGTGATTATACCACAAATTGTCATTACAACATGTCGAAGTCATAATTGGGTGTGTCGTAGGTACAGGTCTAACATGCCGACCACCATGTGCATTGTGTATGCAATTTCTCAGTACAACTCGTTTGACAGTTGGATCAGCAGCGCAACATGCCTCCAGACAATAGCAATTAGTCAGCTTCTGATAAATTGGAGCTGAGAAATCATTACATGTATAGACTCCTAAAATCAACTCGTTTCAATACATGTCGTACTAAACCAGTGATTCCCAAAGTGGTCCAGGTGGACCCCCAGGGGTCCACGGGAGACTTGCTGGGGGTCTACGTAGGCGTGAACAAAAAATGGGGGTCCATAAAATGTTAATGGGGGTCCACGAAAATTTATCTGGTTTTGATAGTAAAGAGCAAAAATGTAAGCATAGTTTTTAAAAGGGCCTACTACCTACCTACATTGTTTTTAGTACCTAACTAAGCAGATTATATTTTAATAAGGCAAGCGACTGTTACTTGTTCAAACTTGCGTATTCGATATTACGTAGGTACAATTTCGTGTACAGACTTGCAAAGCGCTATCCGCCCGACAATGCTTAATGCTTGTTCAGACATGAATTTGATCACCACTATAAATACTTGATGCCAAAGGCAAACTCATTCATTTGTTTCCGGAATTACGAAAAGAAGGTGTGAGAAAATTTATATCAGTGTTTGCTAGTGCCGGAGAAAAGTAAGTACCTACCTTTTTTTTGTTTTATAGTACTTAAGTATTTTGTTTACGTGTACCAGTCGGTTGATCACAACTGTTTGTATACAACTATACACGGTGTTTCTTTACCCGTCTTAGACCCGAAGCCCACTTAATGTATCCGTATCGTACTTATCATTCGCAAAATATAAACGGTACCTATTAGTTGAGTTTTAAAGTGCATAAAAAGCATAAAAAGTAATATTCGAAAAATTATGTTTGAAACATCCTGAATTGCGCGTGATTAGAGTTCTTACCTATCTACAAAGATAGCGGCCGCGATCATATGGCGCGTAGGTAGTGTAGGTACCTACCTATCAAGTGCACTTTCGGACAATGTATTTTTTGGCATGTGTCATGTGTGCTTTTAAAAAATCGGGAAGTGGTAGGTATATAATATGCAGGCGCAAACGGTGAGGGCAACGCACTCTAAACCGAATAGGTAGGTATCACTAACACTGCGACGGTCGGAAGAGATTAATTCCAATCTTTCCTTCATACTTAAACAGGCTTAGGACTGTCTGACACAATTTTCCGATGTAAAACATTAGTGGTAGATACGTATTTAACAAAGTAAGGGATTTCAGGCGTATTTAAAAGATTGGAATCAACCATTTGTAAATAATCCAGATTATCACTATCACTTATCACCACAGCTATCACTCATCGTCACACGCGATCGGACACTTGCCAATAACAAAGCAGCACTTGTGCATAATGTGCATTAGCCGAAAACCAAAATGTGACTGAGGTCACTGAGGCGGCATTTCACAAAGGGAAGCGCGAGCGCCTTAGAATAGGGATTACGCGCGGGGTTGAAAGGTGCCGCTCGCACGTTATTGGACGGTAGTCCACGTGGACTTATTTTTATTGGATATTGATTAGCAGGCTCGATTGCTAGGTACTATCACCTATTGACTGAAACTAAACAAGTGATTCAAATTAAAATTGTTATTTATTAAATACGTTATTTTATGAAAAAAGAGTTAAAATTTAATAAATAGGTATACCTTTCAATTTCTTATAATGGATACATTAAATGGGCTTTTGGTGTAAGACGGTTAAAAAAACACCTTGTAGATAGGTAACTTCGTAACTTACAGATATTTTAATTGTCCTCTTTTGATTTGAAGACAAAGAGCACGTTTTATTCAATTGTTTTTTCACGACAGAAGCACTGCCTTTCTAAAAAGGCCGAATAAGCAATATTGCAGAGCAATTAATTTTGTAATTTTTCTTGCAAATGACTACTAATTTTATAAAACAGTAATTTCACAATCATTTTAAATTGATTTTGAAGTAACTATTTTATCAAAACTATTTCTTTTTGGAAAGAGCAGGGCTTGAGCTTCGATGCCAGTTTGTCACGTTTTAACAATGAAGCCGCAGACAAAAAATACGCAAATACACGGAGCGCGTGAACTCATTGATTTGATGAAATGTTAGTTATCGCTTTTATGGACAATTTTGGGATTTCGACTTTTATTTTTTTCTACACAAATATGATCAGTATTTGATACTAAGTACACCAATTTTTATTTGTACTATTAAAAATTTGTGGTAAATTAGGTACTTTAAAATTGATACCGTTTTGTGAAAACGTCTGTATTTGTCTTAGCGGTTTATTAGTTGGTCCCTTTACAAGCCGTAATTCTATTACCGCGTGGTGACAAAGGCTGCGGTGTGATACCTATATTCAGAAAAAAACTTGGTTACTAAAACATTTTTTTTTACAGGTAAGGTAACTGACACGAAACATGGCTACAGCAAAGAAAAAATGTCGACAATATAGTGTCGATTATTTGAAATATGGTTTTGTTCCATCAGAGGCAGACAAACAATTGCCCATGTGCCTATTATGCAACAAAGTTTTGAGCAATGACTCTATGAAACCATCAAAGCTCGAAGATCATCTAAAAAGGTGTCATACTGATAAAATAGGTAAAGATTTGAAATATTTTCAAACATTGAAGGAAAAATATGAAAAGAGACCCACCATGCACAGTATGTTCGCTTCAACATCTCAAAGTAACGATGATGGCTTGCGGGCATCTTACAATATCTCATTACTAATAGCAAAATCTGGAAAACCGCACACTATCGGAGAACAATTAATTTTACCCGCTGTTGAAGAGGTTTTAAAAACTGTTTTGCACAAATCTCCATTTGACGTACTAAAAAGAATTCCATTAAGTAACAATACTGTTCAAAGACGCATTGATGAAATGAGCTCTGATACCGAAAGTTTTTTGTGCAATCATCTGCAAAAAACTCATTTTTCTATACAACTGGACGAGTCAACGTTACCCGGTAATGAAGCATTATTATTAGCATATGTTCGATTTATTATGGAGGAAGAAATTCACGAAGAATTGCTATTTGCCAGAACTTTGGAGACTGACACTAAAGGCGAATCAATATTTAATGTCCTGAGTAATTTTTTTACGGAAAAATCGATTCCATTTACAAACATTATTTCAGCGGCAACAGACGGAGCTCCTGCAATGGTCGGTCGATATCGTGGGTTTATAAGTCATCTCAAAAGAATTATACCAGGACTTACAGCTATTCATTGCGTAATCCACCGACAACATCTTGTGGCAAAACATTTAAGTGACAGGTTGAACCAATCTCTTCATTTTGTAATAAAAGCTGTCAACAAAATCAGAAGCAATGCATTGAATACGCGTTTATTTGCTCAATTGTGCGACGAAAATGATGAAGACTTCAAACGACTGCTCTTACATACTGAAGTACGCTGGTTGTCAAAAGGTGCATGTTTAACGAGATTTTACTCTGTTTTCGATTCCGTATTAGAGTTCCTAGAAAGTAGAGATCCAGATTTAAAAGAAAACTTGATCAAATTTAAAGCAGACATTGCGTATTTGACAGATTTGTTTAAAAAATTTAATCATATTAACTTGCAGTTACAAGGGGACAGCCTGAATTTAATTAAAACAAAGGGGATAATTTCGGCTTTTCTTGGGAAATTGAAATTTATGAAGCAAAACATTAGTCGGCGTGAATTCTCTCAATTTCCAAACTTGTCGCAGGTAGAATGTATTGATGAGGATAACCATACCTACAGTCAACATTTAAGTGCCCTGCATGATGACTTTGAAACCAGGTTTGAAGATATGCTGACGATGGATATACCACCATGGATCATAAATCCATTTGATGAAACGGAAGTGGCTAATGTTGTATTACAAGAGGAGCTGCTCGAGCTAAGCACCAATGAGGAGCTGAAGGTGAAATTTAGAAAAGGCTACCAAACATTTTGGCTGCAAGCAGAAATACCCGAAAAATATCCTGGACTGTGGGAAATCGCAAGGAAATTTTTAATAGCTTTTCCCTCGTCATACCTTGTCGAAAGGAGTTTTAGTGCAGTTACAAACCTCTTAACAAAAAAAAGGAGCAAATTAAACATCACAGAACGGGGGGATTTGCGGTTATTGCTCACAAAAATAAAGCCAAACATTGATCGTTTGCTGACACTCCATCAAATACATCCTTCCCATTAATTAAAATTATGACCTGAACCTAGGTATATTAGTATATTACCTTATTATTTTTTTCTTGTAATTATATTCTTTTAATAAATAAAGTGTTATAAAATGTACCATTTTTCGTTTTTATTTTACCTATCGGAATAAAGGGACAGAACTCAGAAGCGACACAATTTTTATTTTTTGGTGACTTTAAGAATGTGGTAGAAATGTAGCAGCAGAGGGTCCACCGAAACCAGTAAAATTTTGGAAGGGGTCCACGAGAAAAATAAGTTTGGGAACTACTGTACTAAACAAACTAATCAATTCAAATAAATAAGTTAATATTAAGCGCGTTTCCTGTTCGGTGGACTAGCGTGGAACAAACATGATGTGTTCTTCCTTGCTATATGGTTTGCGGAGTTAGGTCCTCAATTTCTACGACCTGCTTGTGAGGTCAGGGTCTTTAAGACGTTTACAGGTGACACCAATGACAACAGTTTAAATTATCTACTAGTGTTTTCAGTATCTATTTACCTAGCCTAGTTAACCAGTACATACGAGAAGTATCCATGCTACGAGAATGTACGTAGGTATAATTGAGTATTCTAAGTGCTTCTGCAATAAAATGGCAGAGGAAAATATCATCTTTCAAAAAATCCTTACACAGCCTTAAACTCATGCCTCAGTTAAACTGCAGAGGCCACGGCCTTAATCTTCAAAATAATCGATAAATACAGGATATAAAGTAGATAATTATTACATATAATAAGGGGACGCTGTTCCGCAGTAATTTTTCGGCTTACGTAATTAGGTCTGAGAGAAGAAAAAACGAATCCCAGACTTGGTAACAAACTGAACGTGCGACACTAAAAAGGGGTATTCAGGATCAAAGAGCATTAACTCCACAAGAAACTATCCAGTTACCAACCAAAGTTAAAATAAGAGCGTCGTCATGACGGTGTCGGATGTCGGATCCAGAGCTATTCGAAGTTCGTATATCTCCGTCTCTATCGCATTATGGTTTATGGTACTCGAGCGACAGAGACAGAGATATGGGCATTTTTTTTTCAAAGTGTACTATTTTATTTGAATAGGCGTCCTTCCATTACTTAAAGAGGGCTATTTTAACATACAAATAGTAACGGAATGGACGTAACGCAACGAATACTTCGCAGATTAAAACACGTGTTTAATATACTGTTTTTAACCATTGTAATAGTATTTTACTGAAATCATGTTCAATGATAATGACACATTAAGATAATTGAGTCGCATTAGCAGAAAAATAATAGGAACCTTCGTAATCTCGTAACGGAACCAGGACTCTATTTTTTGAGACCACCACTCGGCGCACCGTTCGCCCGCGATTTCTAGCCACTACTGGCAGTTTGTAAACAAAACGATGATGTTACGTAACGATATGTGATGCTAGATCCAAATAAACACCTAATTTGGTAATAAAAATACCTCGCTCCCACAAAATCATCGTAACGGAATGTGGACATGTCCACTTTTCCAAAATCACTGGACAAGATTAATTTTAGTTTATTATGTAAAAAATACTTTAGCGAGATAAATATAAGGTTGATTTAAGAAAATTCATGTTTTCCACTATCAGAAACAAGTATTTCCAGGCACAATATATTTATTTATTTAATCGTATGGCATTTAAAACAGAAACATAATAACTATAAATTAATTCTAAGGTTTGTCAGCCACTTGATGGCCTTGTCGCCAAGGGTGATCAGGTCTTCTGGGGGTCCGTCGGCGTAGCGCGTTATGGCGCAATCCTCGATTATATGGCGAATCGTTTGTTCCTCGGCACCGCACGAGCAAGTTGGGGATTCCACCCATCCGCAACGGTGTTTATAGTGAGCGCAGCGACCGTGGCCAGTACGGAGACGGTTGATGTTACACCAGTCCCGCCTTGGGAGATCGAACCCTTCTATACAGGAGCCCGGTGCAATAGTGGATCCCAGTTTTCCTACCATCTTGGCACAATATACAAGTCCTAATACTTCGAATCGATACTTGAAGTTGGCTTTGCGCAGGTGGATAGGCAAAAATCGAGGGTCGGCAGCCAAAAAAACCAAGAAAATGTGGTAAATTTAATGCTAAATTATAGGTTTTTTGGGTTTTTATACGATTTAGATATATTATTGACGTTTTAAAATAGCTACAAGTACAATTTTTTAACGTGTTTCGTATTTGTAGGGTGTCAAAGGCACTGGACAAGCCAAAAACATCAAGGTACAAGAAAAATAAAAAAATCCCATATACGAACTCCTAATAAAATAAACTGTTCAATAACAATCAGTTCGGTTTTACTAGGGGTCGCGTACCACTGATGCCGGTGTGGTACTAATTAAACATATTTTTGAAGCCTGGGAAGAGGCTCAAGATGCTATTGGAGTGTTCTGTGATTTATCAAAGGCATTTGATTGCGTTGATCACGATAATTTAATCAGAAAGTTAAGACATTATGGGATTAAAAACGGTGCTCTTGATCTTGTATCATCGTATCTCTCTGAGAGAACACAACGAGTAGTCGTCAACGGGACCCACTCAGCGGGGACAACTGTTGCTCTTGGTGTTCCTCAAGGCTCGATTCTGGGTCCATTTCTGTTTCTGATTTACATCAATGACCTACCAAATGTGGTGCAAGATAAGCATGATATAGTGTTATTCGCAGACGACACGTCGCTTATTTTCAAGGTAGACAGGAAAGAGAAAAGCTTCGATAATATTAATGATGCGCTCAACACTGTTGTGAAATGGTTTACAGCAAATAATTTACTGTTAAATTCCAAGAAAACAAAGTGTATCAGATTCACTTTACCTAATGTCAAGCACGTAAACAATACCAGGATCAAATTAAAGGGCGATGAACTGGAATTTGAAGATAGAACAGTGTTTTTAGGCATCACCTTGGACTCAAAAAAAAAATGCGCATATCGACACCCTAGCCGGCACACTTGGTTCTGCAGCCTATGCAGTAAGACGTATAAGACAGTTAACAAACGTTGAGACGGCCAGGCTGGTGTACTACAGTTACTTCCACAGTGTTATGTCCTACGGAATCCTGTTGTGGGGAAAAGCGGCTGACATCCAGACCATCTTCGTGCTACAGAAACGAGCTGTACGCTATCTACGAACTAAAAGCCCGAAATTCTCTCAGGGACAAATTTAAGGTGGCCAATATTCTTACTGTTCAGGACTTCTAACTCAACAGTGATATCCACGACTACAACACCAGAAGTAAACACAAGATCGCAGTGCAGTACAGTCGTCTTCGCAAGGTTAGCACGTCGTTCGTGGGGAACTGTATACGTTTTTACAATAAAATACCTACCGAAATTGTTAATTTGCCGTTAAGTAAATTTAAGTCTCGTATTAAAAATGATTTGCTAAGCAAGGCGTATTATAATGTCAACGATTTCATAAACGACAAAATGCCTTTAAGCCAGTAGCAGTCAAATTCTATTAGAATTAATATACCTTCGAGTATGATTGTCTTGGCGTATTACCTTTGTAATTATTATAAGTACCGGAAATAGCTGTTCCGTTTTATGTAACATGAGAGCACGTTATGCTTTTTCTCGCCGAACAAGTCGCTTTAATCTTTGCTAGTATCAATGCCCTTGAATATGTCATGCTAGCTTAAAGGGCTTTGCTTACGGTGGCGTCGTTGATCGGGTCGCCACCTTCCCTAACATATGGTTGAGGGAGGCGATGGCTGAGATATGCGTCATACTCGTGATCGGGTGCTGTTTGTGGAGTCCGGTCTGTTCATGCTTGCAAGGGCATAGTAACTACCTAAATACTAGTGTTATTATCATTATTTTGACGAGAGACATCATTCTGTTCTTGACACGTTTTAGTATTATTGACCCTGTACATCTCTGACAATATTCCATTAATGATCCTTTTATTCTGTTTTAACGCTTAGAGACAGTATACATTTCTATAAGAACATTATAATGATTATTAATTGTATTTGGAAGCTCAGAGACCTTATACATCCTTGGGGTACTAAATTAATATCATAAACTTATTGTTAATTCTGATACAGACCTTATATCGAATGTAATTGATAATATTCTACAATTTTGGATTTTTTTAGTTTTCATTTAGTGACATTTAGTTTGTTAAGTTTAGGTACTAATCGGTTAAAATCTGCAATTTTAAAATGATTATTGTGTAAGATTATTAATATTATATTGTAGAATACCATTTGACATGTAAAAGGGTCAATCAACTTTTTCTTGTTGTTATTCTGTCCCGGTAGCCAAGAGACAACAGTAACAGACTTTCTTAGAAAAAATACTATAAACTGGACTCCTATCATGCTAAGGAGATGCGCCACCATGGAATGGGTTTACCAATATGACAAAAACACGTGTTTAGCGGATGTAAACCCCATAAAATAATAGTTTTAAAGAGTGACCCAAGAGACGTAACCATGGCAACGAGCAACAAGAAATAGTTGATTCACCCAAAAGTGCCCTTGTGGCCTATTTGCAGAATAAATCATTGATTTTGATTTTGATTTTTTTTCCGAGATTCGATTTTTGTGGTGGCGCCGCAGTAACGATATCGGAGGGCAATTGTCGGTCTAGTCGACTTATTCATCACCAGGAACCAGGAAGTGTTCTCGCGATCGGCATGGCCACATCGACGGTCCGGTCTACCTTGCAGATAGATGCGGGTGGTTCTTCGGTAAGTACTACATAGACATACCTACTACTATAAATGACGGTAGTGTCATGAGTCATTGAAATAGAAAGAACTACGAAAATGTATTTACCCACAACAATCAAATGGTGTTGTAAAACCTAAAACATGCTCTACGACTTTCGTACAGTAAAGGACAAAAATAACGATATTGAGTAAAAAGAAAATCTGTCAAGGATGTTTTTTAAAGTGGCATACATACCACACACATTTTTGACTCTACCCACATCGATATTTTTGACCTTGACCATACATCATACATTCGTACACATCGTTTCTCCATTCGTAGTACATTCATAATCATAAAAGTACATAGATACAATACTTAAGCCTCTGCTAGACGGTCGCCAACACGCCCGTCCCACCGAGTGACCTTGGTCGGCACCGACCGCTGTAGTATGAAATTTTACTGCAAACAACTGTCTAGACACGGTCTGTGCGGACCAAGGTCGCTCGGTCGGAGGGGCGTGATAGCGACCGTCTAGCAGAGGCTTTATGTAGTTTCTGAAGTAGTTAGTAGTGAGACCCCACCATTACAGTAGATTTTACTAGAGGTAGGTATTAGGGTGATAACACTAACTCGTAGATCTTAGTACCCATACGGGACTATCAACCTAGTAACATAACAAACCAAAAATTGGAAAACTACAAATAATACCTTCTAATCCGACATCCGACAGACATCCTGACAAAATTATTGATATTTTTTACGACATTGGACTTCACAAGATTAGATTCAAGGCCGTCTAGTCTCGCCACTAGGTTACCAAGGAAAGTTTGGTTATGTGGCATAATCAATTTGCCAAAAAAATAATGGAATCAAGAAATGAACCAATGCAGTGCCAATTATTTAAAATATAACGTACCAGTTTAATATTAGCCATTGTATTTATCCTCCTAATTACTTCGGCAGCGGCAGTTATCAAAATTGTCACTAACACGAATGAATTGGCTTAAATTTTAGTCTAACAGTGTCAGAATAAGGGCACTATCGGTTGTAGTCCACGTCCACAATTCACCACACTAATGCACGGTCATATTATTTAATAAATATCCCTACAAACAATACAATTGTTATCATTTTATCAATCAGACATTCAGTAAATTCAGACTTCTTGACAGACAGAAACAGAGCAGCCACGAAAATACTGGAGCCTGATCTGGGTTGAGTACGCCATCTCTCGGTGTGTAATGACCTCACAAAGACAGCTGTCAAAGCGAATTTTACAAAAATAACCTCTACCACAATAAACTTTAAGCATGTTTTCGTTAAGATACGTGCTCACGTTGTATGGAGTTAGTTCTCTCGATATAATAGTATTCCTTACATTTTATAAAACATTTTTTGTTATGCATATAGGTACAAGAGCAATAAATGTAGGCCCTCCAGTAAGCACCATTAGCACCAATCCTCTGGATATCAGCAGCTCCCAACAGATAGACGATTGCAGTAGAAATAATTTTCGTAAATAACCCAACTACTAACTTTACAACCTTTTTCCAAAATTTGCAAAGCTTTAATAATAAAACCCATATTTTAGAGAGTTTTTTAGATCAACATTCGTACGACGCACTATGTATAACGGAAACCTGGATGACGTCATCACAGGTCGATCTAGTTCGTATTCCCGGATACGAGTTAGTTACAAGCTTCAGCCGGAAAAATCACAATGGAGGAGGAACTTGTATTTTGCTCAAAGACGGTATAGAGTATTTTGTAAGAGAAGACATCAAAGAAATTTCAATTGAATATGTATTCGAATGCTGTTGTGTTGAATTGCCAAGATTAAACACTATATTAATTTGTATTTATAGGCCAGACAGGGATGTTGAAACATTTTACAAATGTGTGGAAAATATGTTAGAAAAAATTAAACACAAGGAACAGAGTAAAAATATTGTAATAGGGGGTGACTTCAATGTCAATATGTTATTGAAATCTAAATACACTCGCCGTTTGACTGACCTAATGCTGACCCTCAACCTTGTTCAGACAGTAAAAGAACCAACACGAATTACATTGAATTCTGCTAGCTGCATTGATCTGGTTTTTACTAACTGCAAGTTGTATGAGACTTTAATAACGGAGTTCGGACTCTCAGATCATAAAAGTATAATTTGTAAATTAGAAAACCATTCTTATGAAAATAAAACAAAGAGACCGGATAAACCTCATATATTATATAAAAGAATTTATAACCTACACAACCAATTAGCATATAAACAGGAATTAACCAATGTCAACTGGAACCTAGTACTCACCCATAATAACGTAAATGATAATTACAATGCTTTTGCACAATTACTCAAATATATTCTAAACGAAAAAATCCCTGCTAAACGGCTGACTATAAAAAGAAAACCTAAAAAGACTTGGCTTACAAGAGGTCTTAAGATATCATGTACACATAAAAGGCTTCTAAAAATACACACAAGTAAAACCAAAAGCCCCGTCCTGAAGGCACACTATAAACATTATACAAATGCCCTGAAAAAAGCAGTCATTAAATCAAAAAAATTGAATTATATACACGAAATGCAAAAATCAACAAATAAAACGGCAACTATGTGGAAAATTATAAATAATATAAAAAATAGATTAAAGATAAAGAAAAATTTAAAATTAACAATTATGCCTCAAAATTTCGTTACTGAAAATCCTAATATAATAGCAAATACTTTTAACAACTTCTTTGCCTCTGTTTACGACTGCCAAGGAGACCAGGAGAGTACGCCTGATGTGTCACCACCGCGCGGACGCCCTGTTTGCTCTCCTTTTGAGAAATCGTTATATCTTCAGCCAGTCTCCGAGTTTGAAGTACTCAAAATTGTACGCGGACTTAAAAACACACATAGCACCGGAATAGACGAAATACCTACGACGTTATTGAAGTTTTGTGCTAGTGAACTGGCGCCGCCACTATGTAAGCTAATCAACCAATCTTTTAATGAGGGTGTTTTCCCCCAAGAGCTAAAAGTAACAATTATAAAACCTATACATAAAAAAGGAAATCCTCTTGATACAAATAATTATCGGCCAATAGCACTCCTCTCCACACTATCAAAAGTTTTTGAAAAATCGATGTGTAATCGGGTCTACCATTTCCTGGAAAAAAATCATATATTACATGACAACCAATATGGTTTTAGAAAAAATTGCTCCACTGCCCTCGCCGTTAGTAATTACACTCAGAACATTCTAAATACCATAAACAATAAACGAATTGCTGTTGGATTACTTTTAGATCTCACAAAAGCATATGACAAAGTCTCACACAAGATTCTGCTTAGTAAATTATATGGATCGGGAATTAGGGGCATAGCATACGACTGGTTTAGATCTTACTTAGAAAAGCGCATGCAGCTCGTTCAGGTTGAATATGTCAACCCGACGTCTAATACGTTGGATATTGTCCGATCTAACATAACTGAATTAAGGGGCTCAATTCCACAAGGAAGTGTGCTGGGGTGCCTACTTTTCTTATTATATATTAATGATCTTCCCAGAGAAATAGATGCCAATTGTACTTTATTTGCAGATGACGTGTCTATCCTTTTTGACTTTCATAATAATAACGATTTTAACGAAGTACTATCAAAAACCTTGCACCAAATCAATCACTGGATGAATGATCACAACCTTTCAATTAACATCAACAAAACTAATTTAATTCAATTCTATCCTCATCAAAGGACGCCACCGCCTCTGAAACTTGAGCTGAACAACAAAGAAATAGTACAAGTAACAAACTTTAAACTCTTAGGCATTACTTTAGACAGGCACATGAATTGGAAAACACACATTTCAATTACTAAAACAAAAATATCCCAGTTTCTATATGGGTTATTCACGCTCCGCAAAACAACAGACTTTGCCACAGCACTCTCTGCCTACTACGCCTATGCCCACTCGTGGTTCAGGTACGGCATTATTTTGTGGGGTGACAGTACAGATGCTCATGACCTATTCATAATGCAAAAAAAATGCATACGTGTACTGGTGGGCATACGAAACCGGGATAGTTGCAGGCCCTATTTTACCAAACACGGCATATTAACCTTGCCCTGTATGTATATATTGGAATTATGTATATTTGTGCGGAAGAATATTCACCTGTTCAAGAAGCAACAAAATAAAAGACTAAAACATAAACTTATATTACCTGTCCCAAATCTTGAAATATTCCGAAATAGCCCTCAATATGCAGCAGTTAAATATTATAATCATCTCCCAAACTATTTAAAGGCAGAAGAAAAAGACACAACTTACGCAAAAAAGTTAAAATCATATCTAGCAAACAAAACATATTACACAGTAGAAGATTATTTTAGTGATAAATAATAAGAGCGAAAGTATTTTTTTTGTTTTGATTTTATGATGTATACTATATTGAATTGAATTTAGATTTATATAAGCTATAGTGTGTTTTTGCTTTGTAAATTTAGCTTTTCCTAATTCTGCCTACACACTAGCAAATGTAGGTAACAATTTAATAATTTAAGTTTGCTATACCCGTCCAGGGTCCATGAGACACATACATATTGTAAGAACTTTTATTTTACCATGGTGCAATAAACGATTATGATTATGATTATGATTAATTGATTAGTATTTTCACTGATTGCCGTCTAGCCGGAAAACTTGTCCAACTAATAATATTGTTGGCCAGTAGGTACACTGTAGACACAAGTAGAGGAAGAAAGAAGAGGTTGCTATGCACACATGATCATGACATGATACAACGACGCCTAGGAAGGCCGTGTTGCTCGAAGAACGAACGACGCCAATAATTTCCTCTAGCGTTCACGCTAAATTCCTAGTTACAACAAGGCGTCTGTCCCATTTTTTTGATTAGGCATGACATTTTAAGCACACCTCATACACACAAGCACAATTGATTGTCAAGTGTTGTGAGGTCAGCGGTTGTCAGATTACATTTGTTTATCCCATGAATTCCGGATGCACGTAGTCGGACTTGGACCACAATAATCACAATTAGTGATTTAATTTAGGATCTTCTGATATTGCTGAGCACTCTTGACGAAATGTATTACTTTTTGAAATGTATCTGGGGGCACGGTAGTGCCCCCGCCAAGTCGAGCAAAACAAAGAGGCACGGCCGTACCATCCTTTTCTCGAAGCCATTCAGGCCATTTTCAACATCCTGTAATTTTGTGCTGGCTAAAGCTAGAACCCTGAATTTTCAGGAACATGTAGGGCATAATATGGCTAACATATAATATCAATAACATTCAATTTGAACTTTAAGTTTAAGAACTATTGTCCGTCAAAGTTCGTTAGTTTTGTCACTGACATACTCACTGATAATGATCACGCTAATTCCAAGGTACTTCTAGCAGACCCACACGCTCCAAATTTCAAAAGTAACAGCCCGTTCACACAGAGTCTCCGTATTTACGGTACCCGTTTTAACGGATACAACAAAACTGTATGCTTTGTTCACACATAGGCACCGTATAGCGTTTAACGTATCCGTCATTAACTGAGAGCCCGTTCACATAGTCTCCGTAATTATATCCATACCCAGTAAAAACGTACGGATACATGACGGATACGTATTCCGTTCATCCAGTATTCGATAACAAAACGGAATGTCATAATTTAGCGGACCGACATTTTTTACTGTATACTGTGTCATATGTGAAGTTGCTCATACAACTCCATACGCCATCAATGAAAAAAAACGTATACGATAAAACGGAACAGTAAAACGGAAACCCTGTGTGAACGGGCTGTAATTAGTTTTTAGACAAGTCTCGAAACTCTTTCACAGTAAAAAGTGGTGAGATATTTCGTAGAGCCAAGTCAGGCATTCTTATTAATCTTTATTTGCTTTATAAATAAAATGTTGTAACTTGGCAATCACACTTTAGGTACCTATGCAAGAATTAGTAAATGCAGTAAAGTTGTGTGATTCCCAAGTTGCAGAATTTTATTAAGCAAGCAAATAAAGATTAATAAGAATGCCTGACTTGGCTCTACGAAATATCTCACCACTTTTTACTGTGAAAGAGTTTCGAGACTTGGCCTATTTTTTACATGGAATGTTTTTATGGGATTACTTTTTGATTCAACTAAGGAGTAAAGAGGTGGATATATGAGAAGAAGGAAAGGATGCTAACTAAATTATAATAAATAAAAAGCAGATAAATAATTATACATTCATTTATTAATCGGAATTTAATACTGTATTACATAGAAGAAATGCACTTCTTTGAAACATTCAGAAGACTTCCCTTTGGGACAGTTTTGTCAGGAGCCACTCTCCATTTTTTATAAATTTTAATAAATACAAGCCATTACTTTTTCAGTAATAGGCATCGATATTCATGAGGATCTGCATTGCCACATACTTAAAAATCTATGTATATTTTTCACAAACCTCACAATTTGGAAAAAACTTACAGTAATAAAGCAGACTGGAATAATAAATAAAATTTTGCTTATCAACAACAAATAATAATTAACTCTCAAGAATTACGAGTTTACTGCCGCTGCCACATAATTTGTCAACAACATTTTCCATCACAATGTTTTCTAAACAAAATTTGAACATTTTAGTATCTTGGTGACCGCTTTTAGAAAGGCGTTTTGACACATATCCAACATAGCATAGCATAGTGAATAACCATTTTCCATGAAACACACCGTTTGAGAGATATACTACCAATTATAAATACAGACATATACAGTGAACATGTATAAAATATTTAAGTCAGTCTTGTTTAAGAGAAAACGTAATAAAACCACGCTTCGTTATTATATAATATGTCAGATATGATGTCATCCCTTCTCTTGGACGTACGCTACTTAGTGTTATTATCACAGTTGCTTAACCCCTTCAAACCCAGCAGAGTATTGAAAGGGCTACGATAATGGACCTTGTTGATAATCCATATCAGTAGAGGTGGGTGCAGTACTTTGTACATAATAATACAGGAGCTACCTGCGATCCGCGACCATACTCGACACACACGCTTGCCGTAATACGCACGCATTTAACTAGCCTGGCCATCCTAACGCCTAATGTCAGCAACTAATCGCGACTCCAAGGACAGGCTAGCAGCACTGGAAAATTCATCTTTTAGACGAATTTTTGCTTCAGTCTTTCTCTTAAAATGTATGCGAGACCTACGAACACGCCTTACGTCCCTTTAAACTGGTTCAATTTCGTCACCTAACGGTTAAACTGAAAACTAAATTGAATAACAATAAATTATTAAATCTTACATCTATTATATCATTAAACATCTGTGAACGACTAGCAAACGCTGTCACAAATATTCTTGTAATTCGTTCAAATAGTCAAAAAATATATTTTTGTCTAGTGTTGGATTAGTTAGCATTGGAGAGTGTTCTTATGTATTAACAATTGACCAACGCAACGACAGGTTACCGTAATGAAATATCACAGATTATTCCAAAATCTTTGGACAGTAACGGGCTGCCGATACCGATTATACTATAACCAGCCCTTAGAACCAAAGAAACTCCAGTAATTAACTAGGTGAATTAACAAATAAACTTCTACGGTAAATGCATGTTTTATTTACATACTTTTATATTTTTGAGAAGCTGATTCAGATTTGGGACTAATTATTCCTAGGCATAAAATAGTCCTTCCTAGTATTCAATAAAAAAATAGCTTTGTAAAAAGCGACTTGAAATGTCATTGACATCACTTTACATAAGAAAAATATTCACAATTTTATCTGGCAATACAGATTTAGCGATTATGAAGTCTTTACTAAGTCCCACTTTTCTCAGGATAAGATCATAATTAACAATAAAATAATTTATATAAAAAATTCAAGAGAACATCCTTGAAACCTTAAGAACACTCATTCATCTTCTATATGTTTCGTGCATTTCGTACATCATACAGACATTATAAAAGAAAACGAAAGGCACCCGGGATTACACAATAGGGTACCCACACCAACTAGTCTAAATACAGTGAGTAAATCTACGGGTGGAAACGACAAGTTCTGCAACGTAACGCTCCACCATTACACCTTATTTTTCATTAAAACTAACACACCTGTGACATTATATTCGTTAAAGGATCTGAAAGAGAATTCACAAAAACGTATGACATCCAAAGGCCGAGTGCAAGCCACCAAATGGGGCGGGGCCGATCACGTTTAAAATAGTGTCCTCAAAAGTTTACCTCTAATACTATTTAACATATTTTGTAAGCTTCATTCAGATCTGCGGAAAATACTCAAAATAATTAAACTGAAAACGACCTAACAAATAAATCTCGACTCGAAAGCGAGGTCACAACGGAAAACATTGAGAATTTCTGATCAAAATCTCTAAGTACAAAATATAATAGATATTGCAAGGAAAGAAAGTCCGAAACCTTTCGAGTCCAGAATCAAAGTTCTTACTATTTAACCGAGCCACCGGGCCCGCCTTGTCGTCGACGGACGCGCGGCGGTCACTAGTCAACACGAGTTCCTCATTACTTTACTGCTGCACGGGCGCCGCGTACAGCAGCGGGCCGGGCGGCAGGTGCGGGTACGGCACGCCGGCGCCCACGGCCGCCTGGTAGCCGCACGGCCCGCCGCCGGCCACGCCGCCGCCGTAGAACTTACCGCCTGGAAACACAAACCCAAACATTTATGTTTATACTTCTAATGGAATGACAGCGACTCATTTCCATACTAACGGTTATCGAACTAGATTGCTTAATTACAATAGTACATTATGATACAAGTGTGCTAAGTTGGTCATTACACCCGAGTCGGTTTTTAAGCCTGAGCCGAAGGCGAAGGCTTAATGGAGACGAGAAGTGTAATGACCAATGCTCACGTGTTTCATACGACGTTTTTCAACACATTTGCGAGGAAAAAAAAAAAAAAAAATGAAAATGTTAAAAGATATGTAATGAAAAGGCACTAGTGCGATAATGTAATGTAAAAGTCACGGCATGGGTAATATTCTGCATTATTTTGCTATTATTTAAAAAGATATGTAATGAAAAGGCACTAGTGCGATAATGTAATGTAAAAGGCACGGCATGGGTAATATTCTGCATTATCAGTGTAAATACGCTGTAATAAGACCTACTTTACGAGCAGGTGTGTTGAAAAACCATTTTATGATCCTCTCGTCTGAGGCACAGGTCAAACTAACATTTACGGATATCTGTGGAGCTGCCACATTATGGCAGATTTTAATTTTACGCTTTTCTGTGGTAGTGCCAGAATGTGGCAACTACGCGCACTCTCAATACCCCGTTATTTATTATTTAAGTCATCATTCTATCTTATTCTAACCTATTGAATTATGCTGATGTTAGAGGAACAGGCAAAGTCAACCACCAAAACCATCGTTTTACTTGACAGTCTTGACTCCCAATCGTCACGCCAGTAGTTTTAGTGGAGCGGCAACAATGTGGTTCCACAGATACTGCATAGAAATTTATGATGACTGCCATTTGGGGTATGTGTAGCAGGTGCCAATATGTGGCATTCCCACAGTTGAGAGGTTATTATTGTTTAATATAACCAATAACAACACTGCAATAATTACTACAAAATTAACAAAATTTATAAAATGCTGGTAAAGTATGTGAGAGTCCACTGGATGCAGGTGGCGCAGGATCGGTCACTTTGGCACTCTTTGGGGGAAACCTATGTCCAGCAGTGGACGTCTTTCGGTTGATATGATGATAAAATGCTCATCACTACATAGTATAAAACAAAGTCGCTTCCCGCTGTCTGTCCATATGTATGCTTAGATCTTTAAAACTAAGCAACGGATTTTGATGCGATTTTTAGGGTTCCGTACTCAAAGAGTAAAACGGGACCCTATTACTTTATACTTCACTGTCCGTCCGTCCGTCTGTCTGTCACCAGGCTGTATCTCAAGAACCGTGATAGCTAGAGAGTTGAAATTTTCACAGATTATGTATTTCTGCTGCCGCTATAACAACAAATACTAAAAACAAAATAAAATATTTTTTTAAGGGTCCCATACAAAAAACGTGATTTTTTGCCGTTTTTAGGGTTCCGTAGCCAAATGGCAAAAAACGGAACCCTTATAGATTCGTCATGTCTGTCTGTCTGTCCGTCCGTATGTCACAGCCACTTTTTTCCGAAACTATAAGAGCTATACTGTTGAAACTTGGTAAGATGTATTCTGTGAACCGCATTAAGATTTTCACACAAAAATCGAAAAAAAAACATTAAGTTTTAGGGGTCCCCATACTCAGAACTGAAACTCAAAAATTTTTTTTTCATCAAACCCGTGTGGGGTATCTATAGGTCTTCAAAAATGATATTGAGGTTTCTAATATCATTTTTTTCTTAACTGAATAGTTTGCGCGAGAGACACTTCCAAAGTGGTAAAATGTGTGTCGTAACTACTAAAATAAGAGAAGGATAAAACTAAAAAAAATATATGATGTACATTACCATGCAAACTTCCACCGAAAATTGGTTTGAACGAGATCTAGTAAGTAGTTTTTTTTTAATACGTCATAAATCGTAAACCGCCATTTATTTCACGGAACCCTTCATGTGCGAGTCCGACTCGCACTTGGCCGCTTTTTTATTATAGATAATCTGTCACCAGGCTGTATCTCCAGAACCGTGATAGCTAGAGTTGAAATTTTCACAGATTATGTATTTCTGTTGCCGCTATAACAACAAATACTAAAACCAAAATAAAATATTTTTTTAAGGGGGGCTCCCATACAACAAACGTGATTTTTTTGCCGTTTTTATAGATAATGGTACGGAACCCTTCGTGCGCGAGTCCAACTCGCACTTGGCCGGTTTTTTTAAAAATAGATAGTGATTTAAGAGGAAGGTTTATATGTATATAATACATGCATGCTATTATTATTTGTATACATATAAACCCGTGCGAAGCCGGGGCGGGTCGCTAGTTAATAATATATTTGATTTTGCACAAGAGTTTTATAATGCAATATAATCGGTAGGAGTCTGTTGCACCATTCTTACCTCAAAATCTTGTACAAAATAAAGTATGAGATAATTATTGCTACATGTTACTACCCATTATTTTCCTTTCCTAAGTTTACAAAACTGATACCTTAGCCCTTTGAACACCAAGAACGCCTAAGGGTAATGTATTGTCGTGCCCACAGCGTCAAGAACGCCTTTAAGTGTTATGACCGCTGTCAAAACAACCTTCTGTCCTTCATATAAGGTTCATTGTCACTCTCCCTATGGAAAGAAGGTTGGCGTGTCAGTGACACTTTAGTACAGTCGCCATCACATACATCGGAGCAAACAAGCACATCACAAACATCGCATTAGGGTGCATGTGCCGATAATTTTGAACACCTATAGTGTACCGATGTATGTGATGCTGATGGCGACTGTACGTGAATAATGGCGTTCAAAAGGTTAAAGACGATTCCCGGTTGCTTTCTACTATTTTGGCGTAAACATAAAGTTTTATAATATTAATTTAACTCACCGAGCATATCCTGATGATGAGGATGCATCTGAGGGTAGTGCGGAGGAGTAGCGAAATGGGGAGGAGGAGATCCGTAAGAAGATCCAGATGAACCATTGGGTTTGTTACCATTCGCGTTGTTATTGCGGTACTGTTGTCCTCCAGTGCGCGTGTCTGAAATAACACACATTAAATGCTAGAAGTAATGTTTTGATCAAGGATTCAATTCATTTTGCTTAGGCGCGCAGTGTCCAAATTAATTTAATGTTTATCATTTTCTGGTTGAATAATTCTGTCCAGCTGCATTTGTAGCAAAAAATAAACTTACTGTTGTATGTGCGCTGCCCATATCCATTCTGGCCATTGTATCCAGTTTGGTAGCCATTGTTATATCCACCTTGATAATTGCCCATAGACTCAAACATATTGGGGCTCGGGAAAGGCACCTGCTTCTGGAAGTTGTTCTGTCTATAACCCTGACTGCCTTGGCTTTGGTTGGAGAAACGTGGAGGTTGCTGGTTCATGTTGCGGTTTTGATACATATTCTGTTGGTCCTCGTTAGAAACATTAGCCATCTTATTGTTCCACTGGTTACTCTGCTGCCGTGGTGAGCTTGATCCACTGTTATTGTTATCCTTGCGCTGTTGCCAACGGTTGCGTCCTGCAAAAAGAAGTAGTAAATTTGAGTACTCCATTAAGGATATATTAGTTGAATAAAAAAACATTTGGACATTTCAAATGACTTACCAGAGCTACCATTAGAGTTCCTGGCCATGTCGGTCAGCTTAGCAGGAGGCGTCTGTCCGGTTTCAAGCAGCACCGCAACCAAGGCGCGAGCCTGGCGAGAATCTCCGCTGGTGAAGTAGGTATAAGCAGTACCAGATTGCTGGCATCTGCCGGTACGTCCTGCAAAATATGAACTTGTAAAAATACTTTCTAATAAAAATTAAATATTATTAACTTATATTTAATTAACATACCAATTCTGTGAATGTAATCTTCAGATGAATTAGGATAGTCATAGTTGACGACAAATTTGACATCTTCGACATCTAAGCCTCGCGCTGCGACATCAGTAGCAATGAGAATAGTAGTGGCGCCGTTTCTGAACTCTGTGAGGACGGCGTCGCGTTCTGGCTGTGACTTATCTCCGTGAATAGCGAGGGCTTTGTGCCCGTTGCGACGTACAGCACGCGCAATATCGTCCACCTGAAGTATACGTAATATCATGTAACACTGAATAAATGCTTCTTGTTTTTGTAATATTTCAGCATAAATAAACTTGAGAGATGATATATATATATATACAGTTCATCAACAAGTGTTTTTAATAGAAAAAGTTATGTATATGTACTACAAAAAGATGCATCCATTTTTGCCATACTGCATTATAATAAATAAATAAATTGTGACATCTTTATGTAATCTACTGTACATGTACATTGTCATTTTGACTAATATTGTGTTTTATAATTTTGTTTAGTAGAAGGATATAATTTTATCAGTGATTCATAGTTACCTTTTTTTTTGTCTCCACAAAGACAATCACTTTGTTGTCTCTCTCAGATGAAATCTCTTTCAAGAGGTTGGTAAGTTTATGCTCCTTTTCATGTTCTTCGCAAATCTCTATAATTTGCTTAATGTTGTTGTTGGCAGAGAGATTCAATGAGCCAATATTCACTTTGATATAATCATTTAAGAAATCTTCAGCCAGTGTCTGTATTTCTTTGGGCCATGTGGCAGACCACATCAAGACCTGACGATCAGGGCGAATCTGCTCGATAATTTTACGAATTTGAGGTTCAAAGCCCATATCCAGCATTCTGTCAGCTTCATCCAATACTAAGTATGTGCAACGACGCAAGTTCGTGGTGCCTCGTTCAAGAAAATCAATCAATCTTCCAGGTGTGGCAATAACAATTTCTACTCCCCTCTCCAGATCCCGAGCTTGTGGCCCTTTAGGAGAGCCTCCAAAGAGGCAAGTGTTCCTGATCAGGCCACGAGCACTGTAAGCCTGTGCAACTGACTGAATCTGTTGAGCTAACTCCCTGGTTGGTGCCAAAATAAGGGCAACTGGACCATCCCCACGCTGGATGCGTTGTTGATGCACAATATGAACAGCAGCAGGAAGCATGTATGCCAAAGTTTTGCCAGAGCCAGTGGAAGCAATGCCAACCATATCACGGCCAGAAAGGGCAATAGGCCAGCCTTGAGCTTGTATTCCAGTTGGCTCAGCCCAACCTTGTTCCTTAATTGTACTCATAATGTCTTCTGGGAAATTTCCTTCATCAAATACGTGGTTCGGGCGTGGCACATTGTTACCGCTCACACTAATTTCCTTTGTAGCACGGAACATCTTAACATCATCATCAGAGCGGGATTCAACATCAGCATGTGGCTTGTAAAAATCTTTTTGAATTGGCTCTAGGCTGGCCGTATCCCACATGGGCTTCACCAAACTATCTCCTGGGTGCTTAGCCTTCAAGCTCTGCATTTTCCGGCCATTAAATTCGTTAGGCTGTTGGCCCATATTGGGGTTGTTGAAGGTTTTCTTCTGAACAAAGTTTTGTTGGTTCATGTGGCCATTCTGGTTATTGAAGTTCTTGGGGCCATAATTATTTTTGTGCTGAAAACCTTGTGGTTTCGGTCCACCAAACTCTGGCTTGCCATTGTAAAACTGCATGTTGCCTCCTGGACCTTTGTCTTCATAATCTTTCTTTAGAGGTTGATTGTTATAGTTGTTTCTAGGTCTGAATTCTTTTGGCCCACCAAAATCATTTGGGATTCCATTATCACTTTTGTGATTATTGAAATCAGGTCTTATTCCATTGAAGTCATTTCTTGGGCGGAAATTGTTTTTATTGCCCATGTTGTTGTTTCTGGGACCAAAATTTTTTGGTCCTCCAAAATCTTGAAGACCGCCAAAAAACGGTATCTTACCAAATTGTTCATTCCGGTCTGGGTGAGGCCTGAAACTGAAACCAGTAAGTCTTTAAAATACCTAAACTATAACAAAAACAGTGTCATGCTTTCTAGCGGTGACATGGTATCGTACGGAATTCAAACTCATATAAAAAAATGTACGAGAAATGTACGAAATTGAACGCTAATAAAAAAAAATGTACTACATGTACTTACGAGACCATAATAATCAATTTGTCACCGCTAGGAAGTACATTGTTGTTTTGTAATACATTTTTTTTATTAGCATAAAATTTTGTACATTTTTTTGATATGAGTTTGAATTCCGTACGACACCATGCCACCGCTAGAAAGTATGACACCAAAAACAGTTACTTCCTACTAGGATAGGATGGTTGATCCAAGTGACCCCTAAGATGTAATCTTGGAAACAGGTATAAGACAAAGTTAACACGTTGGCTGCCATGAGCATCACGGGTGGGATCACGTAATCTTGTCTATGTGGCCATGAGCATCATCAGTGGGATCAAAAGCTCATTTCTTAGGGTATTGGGTGTCGGAGCAATACTATAGGTGAAGTATGGTGGGCAGCTAATGTATTAATTGACCCATGAAAGTGGTGAATCAATATAATGAAGTTTCTGTGTCTAATCATCAATGTCAAAATTTATGAAAAAGTTAACTCAATTATATCAGATTCAAATAAGTTGTCAATAATAATATATGTTGAATCTAATAAGTAGCAGTGTTTAGGTAAATCTTTAAGACAGGGTCTGAAATGGGTCAATTAAGATTTTTTACATTTGCTAATTTTAATAATCAATCACTTTCCATCAGATAAAAACATTATTGAATAATAGAATACCGGAGTCTAAAGAGAAGTTCACTTTACCAAACTGTGAGTGCACACCTGACATAAGGCATAATAAAGACATAAGTAGAAAATTCATAGCAAGTCTGTGCAGATGAAAGTCATGTGCGCTGAAAGGGTTAATGTAAGATATGTCCTTCTAGTAATTATCCAAAATCAACAAAAATATATTAGCAGTAAATAAATGGGTCAATCAACTTTTTCTTGTTAGTATTATGTCCCGGTAAGCCAGGAAACCAAAGGCCCCCACAAAAGAGATAATCTCTATAGTGGGGGCCCCTTTCTCTCTCCGCTCCTTTGTTGCCCCAGGGCATCCAGACCTCCAAATCCAGCCCTGCAGGAGACAACAGTGGCAGAGTTACTTTTAACCTCCTAAGGCCCCGCATACAAAATTTTGTACATGTTTCAAAATCAAGTTTGAACTTTTACTAAATGTCAAAAAGGTCCTAATTCAATGACACAAAATCGTAGTCTGGGCCCCAGGAGGTTAAAAAACCAACTAGGCCAAATTGTTTCTTAAAGTATTTTTTTATTGTGACTGAACAAGACCACAGCACTCAAAAAAATCTGATGATTTCCATTAATCATTTTTGATTTAAACTCTCAATCATGTACTTATGTCAACTTTATTGTCAGACATGTTGACACTAAATATCGATTATGTTGATCACGAGAAACAATGAAAGGGATTTTATTTCAGATATTTTATCTTCTTACGGAACTTCATGTAGATTAACTTTTCTTCCACAACAGCTGTTGGACATTTAGCAGGTTGCAATGTGACACAAACAACTTACTTGGCAATCGGTGACAGTTTACAAAGTCTTCTACGTGTATTACTATCAGTACCACGACTATGAGTACTAGTACTAATCAATGAAATAGAGAGGGATGAAGTAGTATTGAAATCGTTTCGAAAGGGAACACTTATTACATAGTGGTAGTATAGTCACTAGTCAAATTTTACACACTAAAGTACTCAAAACTAGATCCTCCATTTCATGCCACAATTAATTATATAGGTACATAGAGAAAGTAAATGGTTATTGGATACCTAGGGGGTACTTATAAGAAATACCCCTGACAAATACGAAATTAACCATAGGAAAGAAAAGAGCGATTTCAGATTTATTGTGAGCGGGCTTTGATGTCGACATTATCAGCTGAGTACTTAGCACGCTTTGCATTTCACAAAATGGCCGCTTTGAAGAGAACCCAAGGAGATCAATCACCAAGCGAGCAGTGTTGTATACGTTTATTAGTCCTAGTTCCGTCAATTTGTTATCAAAAACGAAACTTACATTGGATGCTGATTACTGAAGCCGTTGTACTGCATTCTGCTACTTAGTGAAGATGTTATTACGTGGAGTTTTACGGTCGAGTAGGTATCTAGAACAATGGAGTGGTAAAACTGCTAAGATTATAGGAAACTTAACAACGCCCATTGAAATAAAAACATGAATATGAACATATTTACCTCTCGTTTAGGAGAGAATTTGATAATTAGTTAGGTTTTTCATCCACGATGATCCACACTAAGACTCAGACCCGGCGAAGAGCAACTCGATAATGGCTGCCGGAAACGCCTTAAACTGGCTTGCTAGCCTGATATTTTCTAAAAGATGTGTTGCCAGAGTAATAACTCTAGAGAGGAGCCACATAGATATATTGATCGATTTTCCATCACTTTCTGGCACATACTATCGAAGCGCGATAGGTGTCTGATATTGCGCAGTAATATTGTTTTTCAATGGGCCCTTCGAATATATTGATCGTAAAATTCGTAAACTATATTTTAAACTGGTAGACCATAAATAATCATTGCTCCTCTTCTCAAGGTCTTCTCCCTCCCATGTTTCCGACAGTAAAGGCCATTACACGCCAAGCAATTTGTCAAACGCACAGAAACGCTACGTTCGTTCATTCGTCTCTTTAAATTGTCCTAAATTCAGACGTCCTAACTAGGAACAGGAAGCGAGGGAAGGGATATGAAGGAAGCTCCTGATCACACACATGATCACACTACACAGAATTCAGTCGTTCAGTCACTGGACCAGTTTAGCGGCACTACCACGAACTTCGTATATCTCCGTCTCTATCGCACTTATAATTTATGGTACTTGAGCGACAGAGACGGAGATATACGAAGTTCAAGATTCGAAGTTCGTGGTAGCGCTGCAGTTCTAGTGAGTAGTGAGACCAGTGAGTGAGGGCTATAGAGGTAGAATAGATAGAGGGAGTCACCCACACATACACACATGAGTGACAAAGATGTATATGCATACATCTTTGTCACTCATGTGTGTATGTGTGGGTGACTCCCTCTATCTATTCTACTATGCAGGCATTACCGCAAGTGGGAAAGAGATACAGTGTCATATTTTCTGTCCCTCATCGCGTAGGTATACGGGTTTTTTTTGTTTGCCACCACACCTGTCAAAATTTGCACTGAAACTGACACCACCATGACGTCACCGATATAATACGACTAAATTATAAATGACATTAGACGTCAAGAGTGTATTAGCTTCTGATACATCTTTTTTTTTTTTTTTTTTTTTAAGTTTGTATTTTAAAGGTGTTGTAGTGCTATAAACACACATTTTACAGTCGATTTGAGCCACGCTTTGATAGCTTTATATTTTTTTTATCATCACGTTAGCATCTTACTGCGAATAGCTACCTTAGGAAAATAAAGTAATGACACAATCATGACACAGTGCTTTGTTATAGCAATATTATTTTTACGATATCCCTAAATTGCCACTTTTTGTCAGAAATTGGATACGACAAATCAGAAGTGATAATTGTATGGTTTGTAGAGCCCATTACGCCCGTCCTGCCCACTTCGGCATAGTGTAAACAAGGCATAAAGGAGCCGCTACACGTTCGAATTTGACGGACTACTTGGTCATTTAGCTCGATTGTCGTCTCCTTGACTATAACAAGTATATATGTGACAATTTGCATCATTTATTAATAATTGCATAATTTGGTATGTTTACATACATTTCATTCTAACTATACATGAAAACAAAGAGAATATAAATAAGAGACGGGACTTCGAACAAGGTTTTGGGTGACAGTGACATTGTCATTTGATTTTGACATGACAACTCATTCGAACTTTAGCTAGTTTGAAATACCATAATACCAATAAAAATAAACGCTAGTACGGAAGTAGACTTACCAACCTAACGAACGAGGACGATAGTAGGGTTGTAGTACTTAACGTTATCGATATCGATAATATTAGAACCCAACGTTATCGATATTGATAAATTATGATTAGGGACGTCGTTGGGCCCACTGCATGAACAGAAAATTGCTTTACAACATCTAAAACTAATCCGATTTAGGTATGAAATAATGAAAGGAGAACAAATATTTCATACAGTTTATTTCACACTTATTTCCAAATCACAGTATATTTGGGTCAATCAACTTTTTCTTGTTGTTATTCTGTCCCGGTAAGCCAAGAGACAACAGTAACAGACTTTCTTAGAAAAGATACTATAAACTGGACTCCTATCATGCTAAGGATTTAAACCCCATAAAAGAATAGTTTTAAAAAGTGACCCAGGAGACGTAACCATGGCAACGAGCAACAAGAAATAGTTGATTGACCCATTTACAAAAATTCACCAATCTGTAAACATATCTTTGCGGGTCGCAATGAATTCTTCTCGAACTAAGAAACCTCGCGCTTGTAGGTTTTATCCAAGTACCAACCGTTGTTTATCATAAGTAAATCAATATTGGCACTTGATATTTCGTTATTAATACTTACGTGTTTTATTTTAAGATAATTATTAATTTTATTTCGTCAAAAGCATTGTTTGTTTGACACACACATGTTTTCTCGTGAAGTTATAATATCCATGGTAACCGGCCAAAGTCACCGTGACAAAATGACAGACAGAGAAAGAACGGAAGTAGGAGATAGCATTAGTCCGCCATAGCAATAGCACAGCTAGAAAACTTGTCACTTGTCAGAACTTGTCAGATTTGATCTGAATTTGAGCAATTGGACGTCATTCATATTTTTGTTCCTAGTTGCGCTACACTGCAATCTGCATGAAAAAAATGAAAATTGTTGTGACAAATGATGAGGTGTGTAATGCCCCTAAAGTGATATATCTCTTTCAATTCAACAAAAACCGCTAAACAGGATGTAAAGTATTTCATTTTTACTTCCAACTTTTTTTTTGTTTTGGCGGGAAGTATATAAATAATTTCAATAAATAAAATACTTCGAACAAAACTAGCTTGGTAGTGTAGTGTTCAAAAATGGCAGGAGTTCAAAGAGTTCGTTTGAATAACTTAAACATAAATTTGCAGAATGCTCTCATTTTGGGAATTATTATTGCTAAAAACAGACCACGTACAATAGGGTCTAAGAAGAAAAATGGAGAATCTAGGGGAGTAATGTCTTTTACTTTGCGAGATTCGGATGTGGATACCATAAATGTCGATGTCTGGGGAACAGAATATTTTGCAATAACATTCTATGAAAGATTTCTTGTGGGCGATGTAGGTAAGTCAGTTTCGTATGCCACTACGACCAACCCAACACCCAACCCAGCTATCAGATTGACGGGAAGACTAAATGCAAACTCACGAATTTTTAGTAGTCCATTATTTGCCTACTTTTATTTCAGTTGAAATTGCACAACCGAAGATCTGCGTTAAAAGCGGCAATGGTGCGTTTAGACCACTAGTAAGTAGCTCACCATGCACAATACTTATCATATTATGATGATGAACAATTAACGAACAGATTTAGAGTCTTGCCTCATCAAGACGCCATGGGGCGTCCCAGTGAGGAAAAACACTTTAACTCTGAATCTATTAATTATCATGTTTTTTTTTAGGTGTCTTCTCCTTTTGACCTAAGCCTGAACGAGGGCACATCCGACGTGAGCATCCACACGGGAGACTCGTTTACTTCGTTCCTGCCGCTTCTGCACATACCGTCTAAGCCATCCTCCGGGTACTACGGACTTGGGGAAGTGCTAAAACTACCAGGTATGTAAACCTTCCCTCCCCTAAGTATATCTACCCCTATGGACCTAACCCTATGGACTAATAGTCTGAAATAAATAAATATAATAATAATAATGGCGTAGGGATGTGACGGCCCCATCGCCCACCAGATTTCTGGTGCAATCAGTCAACGTAAGGCAGCTTGTGGCGGGCTGTTAGACAGTAGCGACCCTACGTACCCTCCTGCTCCTGGGGGTGTCCTGTGGTCAGGCTGAGCCGATCGGGTGGTTGGTTGGACAGGCCCCCCACCTCTGGCTTGCCTTAACTGGCTGTCCAGAGTGGAGTCGCAAGAGCTGTTGCTCGAGGGTAGATGTGGACACCTAAGTGGCGAGTTGGCTATATGTTTAAAGTCCAGTGCCACCTCTCTACCCGTCCAGCCTCTCTGACTGGTGTTGCCCTTAGGCCATTTTTTAATGTCGCTATTAATAGGGGCCCATCTAGTAGTTGGCGAGTCACCGTCTGCCAGAGATAAAAAATGAGACAGTTTATTAGGCAGGCGTCCGATGTTTCACCCAATAGCCCAGCCACTAGTCCATCATTTTCACCCAATAACCCGTATTCTTTAGATTCCATCAAAGATAATTTATAAGACAAGGATTCCATCAACCAGCAATAGTCCCTATACACCCCAGCGGGTGCTGTCTCTGTGTGCGTCCCATGACACGGGCAGGGACAGCATCTGCTCGGTACACCGAGCAGATGCTGTCCTTGCCCGTGTTCTTTGCATTTCATTAAATTGTCCTGTTCCTTGCATTTCATTAAATTGTCAAAAGGGCCTCTACGTGTTGGCTCAGTTGGTACTTTGTAGGTACATAGCTCCACGCACGCCTCCCAAAGGTCCGGGACATCATTGTCCCGTGAGCGGGAAAGACATACATAATAATAATATCTACAGAATTATCAGAAAAATATTTAAATAAAAAAAACCGCTACCATCTCCACCGCAATTAACTTTCCTACACAGTAATAGCTAATAAAAAATTATGCACGTAGGTTACTAAAAAAAAAGAGCGGCCAAGTGCGAGTCGGACTCGCACCTGAAGGGTTCCGTTAAATAAATAGCTTTTTACGATTTATGACGTATTAAAAAAAAACTACTAACTAGATCTCGTTCAAACCAATTTTCGTTGGAAGTTTGCAGGGTAATGTACATCATATATTTTTTTTAGTTTTATCATTCTCTTATTTTAGAAGTTACAGGGGGGGGACACACATTTTACCACTTTGGAAGTGTCTCTTGCGCAAACTATTCAGTTTAGAAAAAAATGATATTAGAAACCTCAATATCATTTTTGAAGACCTATTCATAGATAACCCACACGTATGGGTTCGATGAAAAATTTTCTATTTTAGTGTAAAAATCTTAATGCGGTTCACAGAATACATCTACTCACCAAATTTCAACAGTATAGGTTTTATAGTTTCGGATAAAGTGGCTGTGACATACGGACGGACAGACCGACAGACAGACATGACGAATCTACAAGGGTTCCGTTTCTTGCCATTTGGCTACGCAACCCTAAAAAAAACGCAAATCGCATGTGGGCCGATAATATTTGAAAGTCTCCGTCGAATCTTCTAGGATTAGGTACCTACCTACTTACCTTAGTTACTTTATCGTTTAGTTTTACCTTCTTTAAAATGTGTATTTTGGTGAGCATTAGGTTCCCACTTGCTTCCCCAACGAAATCTCAACAGAATATTGTGAAGTCCTTACATCAATTAATGAGGACTTCCATATTTGTGGTTATCGTCATCCGTTTCGCTTTACCGTAGAAAATACCAAAGAGTTACGAAAAGCTAATGTAACGCTTTATTTAGTCAGTCATAGGTATAAACCCCCGAACGAAAAAGAGGGGTGTTATAAGTTTGACGCGTCTGTGTGTGTGTCTGTCTGTGGCATCGTAACTCCTAAACGAATACACCGATTTGAATGCAGTTTTTTTTCGAAAGGTGACGTGATCGAGATGGTTCTTAGCTACGTTTCAATAAAATCAGTTCAGCCGTTTTTGAGATATTGAACTTTGAAATTAAAATGTCGGGGATTTTTCAACTATTCTAAGTTGTAATTATTTTCATGGAATCTGAGGGCCTACCGCGAACGGCATTCGAAGTTTTCCCTCTCTGTCGCACTTATGTACGAACTCGTAAGTATGACAGAGAGGGGAAACTTCGAATGCCTTTCGCGGTAGGCCCTCAGATTAGGTTCGGCACGGTTTATTGTTACCTGTGGTCGAAATATTGATGATTGCTAATAAATTTATAATACCTACTGACATAGCTAAGGTACCGGTACCAGTATTGCTAATTACGTAATTAGTGTAATTACTTAACCTGCTGCAGTGTGTGTTCACGTCCGTAAAGCGTTCGTCCCCCTCACGTACTCACAACACGAGGGATGAATGCTTCAGCTCCGACAAGCGCGATATCTAGTAAAGCTAAGCTGCTAGTCTTATTGCAGAGGAAGCCAATGTGTATGTGGACTTGCTAGTAGTGGTGAAGTCTGTGAAGCCGGTAAAAAGCATCAAGACCAAAGCGGGCGTGGACATGACCCTGAGGAGCGTGGAACTCATAGACAACACCACTCCGGCCTCTGTAGAGCTCGCCATATTCGATATCGATACTATACAAAGGTGAGTCTCCCAATCTTCCTTCTACATTTGTTAATGGAACTTCAGATTTGCGATTTACAACTCGTCTTGATAAAACTTACCACCCATCCATAGAATAACTTATCCCCGATATTCTCTTATGTCTAATAATGAGCACTGTGCTGTGAGCAGTCAAACTTAAGGCGCTGTCAACACTAAAAACGCGCACACTGTCTATTTGTATCGGAGTAAACGAGAGCGAGTGTTATTTGAGCGGCCAGGTTTTAGACGAAAATAATGAATAAATATTGAAATAACAAAAAGTGTGGATTATTTGTGAAATATGGCTCGTTAGCGGTTTAGGTATGAATATGTGGACTTCATGTTTTTAATTGCAGTCATTGCAGACCCATACGTCAAAAAAATAAGGACATAGAACCGTTTAAGATGACTTTAAGACCAATCTTTGCAATTATTTTCTATCGAGCCGATTTAATCCAATTATGTTTCGAGTGCGTCTACGGTCTTGGAAATATGATGAATATTAACTTATATTTTTTTTTGATGTGCTAGAACAAATAGTTTTTCTTATACAACTGCTTAAATAATATCAATTTCAACAAATTTGGTTTTGTCAGCCTCTTAACTTGGTCATCCACCGGCAAATAGAGGCGAGGCGATGAAGAAATTACAACCTACTGTCATGAAATATCCCTCACAGTATGAAATCTCTAAAATCGGTGGAAACCCTTAATAGGGGTGTAGACACTAAATAAAATAACCAATAATATAGTTTATTTTCACGAAAAAGGATGAAAAATGTAGTCAAATGGAGAAAAAAGCAACGCAAGAGGTTAAATAATCACAAAGTTATAAGTATTAAGTGTCCAAAGTTTTAAGATGAAATGTTCTGTCCCTTTTCCGCAAAACGCACCTTCATATGAAACGATTGTCATTTACTATGACGCTCGGGGATCGTGACATCACGATCCCCTAGCGTTTTCTCGCTCTAACAAGTAACATTAAAACGGTTGTAGCTTCGTCATTTTCTGAGATATTTGAATGGGATTTTCGTCATTAGGTATATTTTTTGACTTCTTTCTTTTGAAGAAATAATAAATTTTGAGTCTACACCCCTATTAGAATTTAGTTTATCGAGCCACTTTACCCAAAACACCAATTCAATCGACCAATTTGGGTGTCCGTCTCATCTGAATTTCTTTCAGTTGGTTAAAATCCGGCGTAACTCATACAAAGCGTTATTCCAGAGCCGAAGACTGGATCCCTTTAGAAAGCGTGCTGTTCATAGCCGACGCACGCGTGTCGTGGCGCGGCCGCGTGGGCGTGCAGGTGTGCGCGCGCTCCGTGCTCACGCACCAGCCGCACAGCGCCGACGCGGAGGCACTGTTGCTGTACGTGAGGAACCAGGCCAACACACGTGCGTTCTGACTCATGTTGACTAGCTAGTATAGGATGTATTGCATGCGCAGGCGGCGGCGAGGCGGCGGCGTGGGCGGCGTGGAGCGGCGAGCGCGCGGCGGCGGCGTCGGCGGCGCAGGTGCGCGACCGGCTCGCGGCCGGCGCGCCCTTCTGCGCCTCGCTGCACGCGCTGCTCACGCACTTAGTATAGGATGTATTGCATGCGCAGGCGGCGGCGAGGCGGCGGCGTGGGCGGCGTGGAGCGGCGAGCGCGCGGCGGCGGCGTCGGCGGCGCAGGTGCGCGACCGGCTCGCGGCCGGCGCGCCCTTCTGCGCCTCGCTGCACGCGCTGCTCACGCACTTAGTATAGGATGTATTGCATGCGCAGGCGGCGGCGAGGCGGCGGCGTGGGCGGCGTGGAGCGGCGAGCGCGCGGCGGCGGCGTCGGCGGCGCAGGTGCGCGACCGGCTCGCGGCCGGCGCGCCCTTCTGCGCCTCGCTGCACGCGCTGCTCACGCACTTAGTATAGGATGTATTGCATGCGCAGGCGGCGGCGAGGCGGCGGCGTGGGCGGCGTGGAGCGGCGAGCGCGCGGCGGCGGCGTCGGCGGCGCAGGTGCGCGACCGGCTCGCGGCCGGCGCGCCCTTCTGCGCCTCGCTGCACGCGCTGCTCACGCACTTAGTATAGGATGTATTGCATGCGCAGGCGGCGGCGAGGCGGCGGCGTGGAGCGGCGAGCGCGCGGCGGCGGCGTCGGCGGCGCAGGTGCGCGACCGGCTCGCGGCCGGCGCGCCCTTCTGCGCCTCGCTGCACGCGCTGCTCACGCACTTAGTATAGGATGTATTGCATGCGCAGGCGGCGGCGAGGCGGCGGCGTGGGCGGCGTGGAGCGGCGAGCGCGCGGCGGCGGCGTCGGCGGCGCAGGTGCGCGACCGGCTCGCGGCCGGCGCGCCCTTCTGCGCCTCGCTGCACGCGCTGCTCACGCACTTAGTATAGGATGTATTGCATGCGCAGGCGGCGGCGAGGCGGCGGCGTGGGCGGCGTGGAGCGGCGAGCGCGCGGCGGCGGCGTCGGCGGCGCAGGTGCGCGACCGGCTCGCGGCCGGCGCGCCCTTCTGCGCCTCGCTGCACGCGCTGCTCACGCACTTAGTATAGGATGTATTGCATGCGCAGGCGGCGGCGAGGCGGCGGCGTGGAGCGGCGAGCGCGCGGCGGCGGCGTCGGCGGCGCAGGTGCGCGACCGGCTCGCGGCCGGCGCGCCCTTCTGCGCCTCGCTGCACGCGCTGCTCACGCACTTAGTATAGGATGTATTGCATGCGCAGGCGGCGGCGAGGCGGCGGCGTGGGCGGCGTGGAGCGGCGAGCGCGCGGCGGCGGCGTCGGCGGCGCAGGTGCGCGACCGGCTCGCGGCCGGCGCGCCCTTCTGCGCCTCGCTGCACGCGCTGCTCACGCACTTAGTATAGGATGTATTGCATGCGCAGGCGGCGGCGAGGCGGCGGCGTGGGCGGCGTGGAGCGGCGAGCGCGCGGCGGCGGCGTCGGCGGCGCAGGTGCGCGACCGGCTCGCGGCCGGCGCGCCCTTCTGCGCCTCGCTGCACGCGCTGCTCACGCACTTAGTATAGGATGTATTGCATGCGCAGGCGGCGGCGAGGCGGCGGCGTGGGCGGCGTGGAGCGGCGAGCGCGCGGCGGCGGCGTCGGCGGCGCAGGTGCGCGACCGGCTCGCGGCCGGCGCGCCCTTCTGCGCCTCGCTGCACGCGCTGCTCACGCACTTAGTATAGGATGTATTGCATGCGCAGGCGGCGGCGAGGCGGCGGCGTGGGCGGCGTGGAGCGGCGAGCGCGCGGCGGCGGCGTCGGCGGCGCAGGTGCGCGACCGGCTCGCGGCCGGCGCGCCCTTCTGCGCCTCGCTGCACGCGCTGCTCACGCACTTAGTATAGGATGTATTGCATGCGCAGGCGGCGGCGAGGCGGCGGCGTGGGCGGCGTGGAGCGGCGAGCGCGCGGCGGCGGCGTCGGCGGCGCAGGTGCGCGACCGGCTCGCGGCCGGCGCGCCCTTCTGCGCCTCGCTGCACGCGCTGCTCACGCACTTAGTATAGGATGTATTGCATGCGCAGGCGGCGGCGAGGCGGCGGCGTGGGCGGCGTGGAGCGGCGAGCGCGCGGCGGCGGCGTCGGCGGCGCAGGTGCGCGACCGGCTCGCGGCCGGCGCGCCCTTCTGCGCCTCGCTGCACGCGCTGCTCACGCACTTAGTATAGGATGTATTGCATGCGCAGGCGGCGGCGAGGCGGCGGCGTGGGCGGCGTGGAGCGGCGAGCGCGCGGCGGCGGCGTCGGCGGCGCAGGTGCGCGACCGGCTCGCGGCCGGCGCGCCCTTCTGCGCCTCGCTGCACGCGCTGCTCACGCACTTAGTATAGGATGTATTGCATGCGCAGGCGGCGGCGAGGCGGCGGCGTGGGCGGCGTGGAGCGGCGAGCGCGCGGCGGCGGCGTCGGCGGCGCAGGTGCGCGACCGGCTCGCGGCCGGCGCGCCCTTCTGCGCCTCGCTGCACGCGCTGCTCACGCACTTAGTATAGGATGTATTGCATGCGCAGGCGGCGGCGAGGCGGCGGCGTGGGCGGCGTGGAGCGGCGAGCGCGCGGCGGCGGCGTCGGCGGCGCAGGTGCGCGACCGGCTCGCGGCCGGCGCGCCCTTCTGCGCCTCGCTGCACGCGCTGCTCACGCACTTAGTATAGGATGTATTGCATGCGCAGGCGGCGGCGAGGCGGCGGCGTGGGCGGCGTGGAGCGGCGAGCGCGCGGCGGCGGCGTCGGCGGCGCAGGTGCGCGACCGGCTCGCGGCCGGCGCGCCCTTCTGCGCCTCGCTGCACGCGCTGCTCACGCACTTAGTATAGGATGTATTGCATGCGCAGGCGGCGGCGAGGCGGCGGCGTGGGCGGCGTGGAGCGGCGAGCGCGCGGCGGCGGCGTCGGCGGCGCAGGTGCGCGACCGGCTCGCGGCCGGCGCGCCCTTCTGCGCCTCGCTGCACGCGCTGCTCACGCACTTAGTATAGGATGTATTGCATGCGCAGGCGGCGGCGAGGCGGCGGCGTGGGCGGCGTGGAGCGGCGAGCGCGCGGCGGCGGCGTCGGCGGCGCAGGTGCGCGACCGGCTCGCGGCCGGCGCGCCCTTTTGCGCCTCGCTGCACGCGCTGCTCACGCACTTGGAACTCGACGACCTTGTCACGTGAGCACCTAATAATATACTAGACCCCCTATTCATTAACCAAACCCACCAATTGGGTAGGTACCCTACTTTCCTGGGTAAAAAATATATAATTCTATTTAATTGGTCAGTTAGATTATATAAAAATATTGGATACGTATTTTTTATTTTGTCAATCAAACAAAAAATAATGAAGATACTGCCCGTTAAAGTTCCGCGCGACGTCACATTATGGTACAATTTTTAGCATAAGTAATGTGAAGTCACGCGGAACTTTAACGGGCTAAGTATTAGGTCCTTACCTATGAAATTGGCGGTGTGTATGGAGAATTTTATGAAAACTGTGATTTTCATACATTGAATTTTGCGGATTATTCAGCAATGTCAAATTCAAAGCAAACTAAATTTTGGTAGGAATATAGAAAACTTTTAAGCTACTTTACACATATCTTCATTCCTTAAAAATAGTTCGCATCATAAAACTATACGTAATTGAAACACTTTAACCGGCAGCACATGAAAAGGGCGGTTTTCAAGCTTCAATTTGAAACACTAAATAAAAAATTCAAACCTATTTTTTGTATTTAAAACCTTTGTTACATAGTCTTATAATGAAATAAAAAAATAATTTGGAAGTTGCAATATAAATGAATAAATTACGTACAAAATAATATCTGTGAAAAAACCGCCAATTTCATAGGTAAGGACCATACATCTTCATTATTTTTTGTTTGATTGACAAAATAAAAAATGTACTTACTTATCTCCACTTATAATAAATCTCTAAATTAAAAAAAGAATCAGCCAGTTTGAAACTAAGCTTTCTGTGGTACGAATGTTCTCAGCATCCCATGGACGGAAAAATATGAAACATTTTATATAGGTACATTATTATTCCAGCTGCAACTTAGGATAGTTTTTATCCGACTGCGACAATTAATTTATTTTCCGTAATATACGACTTCATTTAATTTTTCATTTATTATTCTTAAAGTATATCGCCGCCACATCTGTCAGCTAAAAGAAACGTCAAAATCACAGACTAATAAGAAATACTACGGACAAAATGGCGGAATTTCTTTGCCTTTCTTTCGCCTATTAATAATTTTAATCCCGTCTACGATATACATTGACGAGACACATAGGTACCAAAAGCAAATATAAAATTAATCGATTTTGATATGCGAACTTATATGCGCAAATGTCAAATTAAGGCGTAATTTCTACAAATGTAACAACAAATTCGAACAATATAAACTTGGTTTTTTTGAATGGCACGCGCGCGCGCTCTTTCTCGAAACAGAAACTCGGAAGTTCGTATATCTGCATTCCTGTCATTTGTTAGTGCGATAGAGATAGAGATACCCGAATATTTTCGAATTCCGAAGTTCGTGGTTTAAAAGAAAATACGGATGTCGGATAGATCTAAATTAATATTTTATGTGTGAATATGGTTAACATTATTTGGAAATACTAATTGTTGTTATTGTTTTAGTATATTTGACTAGCTTTAAGTTTAATATTGTACGTCCGAAATGGGCAAGCTGTTGGACTTTATTTTACCCAAAACAACTAAATGTACACAGTTCTGACAATAAAGAAATCTTATTTTATCTTATCTTATCGAAAATAGGGATGTAGACACTAAACAAAATAATCATAATGTTGTATTATCTCGAAAAAAAACAACGCAAGAGGCTATACTCGTATAGGTAATCACTAAGTTATAAGTGTATATAGTTTTAAGAGGGGGTTTGTTGCGTCTCTTTTCCGCAAAACGCACCTTTATAATGAAACGATTGTTTTTTACTATGACGCTCGAGGATCGTGACGTCACGGTCCCTGATCGTTTTCTCACTCTAACAAGCGACATTAAAACGGTTGTAGCTTCGTAATTTTTTGAGATATTTGAATGAGTTTTTCGTTTCTTCTTTCTTTTGAAGTGAGTCTACAGCTACACCTCTATTTGGAAGACAAGCGGAAAGAACCCATACTATCCATACTAATAATCCATACTTCCATATTAATATTATAAATGCGAAAGTGTGTCTGTCTGTCTGTTACCTCTTCACGCCTAAACCGCTGAACCGATTTAGATGAAATTTGGTATACAGATAGTTTGGCCCCGGGGAAGGATAAACGGTAGTTTTTATATCTGAGGGGCTGAAATTGGGGGTGGAAATTTGTATGGAGCTACTTAAACCGCTGCACCGATTTAGATGAAATTTGGTATATAAATAGTTTGAGTCCCGGGGAAGGACATATAATAGGTTTTATCCCAGAAATCATCCCCTAAGGGGGTGAAATTAGGGGTAAAAATTCGGATGGAACCCATTTAGATAAAATTTGGTAGAGAGATAGTCCTGTGAAAGGATATAGTATATTTTTTATTCCGGAAATCATTCCCTAATAGGGTGAAATGGGGGGTGAAAATTTGGATGGAACCCATTTGGATGAAATTTGTTTAAGAGATAGTTTAGTCCTTGGAAAAGGATAAAGGGTAGTTTTAATCCCGTAAATCATTCCTTAAGGGGGTGAAAATTCGGATGGAACCCATTTGAATACAATTTAGGATATAGGACATTTTTTATTCCAGAAATCACCCCCTAAGGGGATGTAATGGTGGGTGAAAATTTTGATGGAACCCTTTTAGATGAAATTTGTATAGAGATAGTTTAAGTCCCGGAGAATACGAGAGTCCACGGAGCAGACGAGCTCCCGCCATCTTTAATAAGACAATGTGCAGACGAACTTACTCCACCTCTCTGTGTTCTAATAAACCAATCCTTCGCAGAAGGCACTTTTCCAGACTTATTAAAGTTAGCTATAGTAAAGCCGATCCATAAAAAGAATTTAAAAACTGACCCAAATAATTACCGCCCCATTGCGCTATTACCGACAGCTGCGAAAATATTTGAAAAAGCAATGTGCAATCGAATATATAGTTTCTGCGAAAAATATAAAATATTTGATGAATCACAGAACGGTTTCCGGAAAAAACGATCGACTACCTTAGCAGTTTATAAATACATCCAAGAAACACTCAATATAATAGACTCGAAACAATATGCAATAGGAATATTACTAGACATGACTAAAGCGTATGATAAAGTACAATATCCAATCCTTTTAAATAAACTTTACGGCATCGGAATACGAGGATTAGGACATAAGTGGCTTGCATCATACCTAATGAATAGAACCCAGTATGTAGAAATAGAACATTACGACTTTAATATCAATAGAATTAAAAATGTGCAGTCGGACATTACAACCATCACATCATCAATACCACAGGGAAGTGTAATCGGCTGTCTTCTTTTTCTCATTTACATCAATGATCTTCCTAAAATTATACAAGAAACTTCAATCCTTTTCGCTGACGATATCTCTATACTTACATCCTGTCAAAATACATCACACATAAATAATAAAATAAATACCATCTTAGATAAAATCACAGATTGGATGCACGACCACCACCTGGAAATCAACTACCAAAAGACAAAATTAATGACATTTCACCCATATCAGAAAGACCCGGTAACAATTAACTGTAACCACAATTCTATAACAATAGAGGTAGTCGACACATTTACGCTTTTAGGAATCGTTATAGACAAACACCTATCATGGAAACCACACTTAAAAAGTATTAAAACCAAACTTTCCAGATTTGCGTACGCGCTACGGGAAATAAAGAAAACCACCGACTTTGAGACCGCACTGGCAACATATTACGCGTACAGCTATTCCTGGATCAGCTATGGAATTATCCTCTGGGGAAATAGCACCGATGCTTCCACCATATTCACCCTGCAGAAAAAGCTTATAAGAATACTAGTGAACCTAAAACAAATAGACAGTTGTAAGCCGCACTTTATCAAACACCGAATACTCACTCTACCATCCTTATACATCTTAGAAATATGTAAATTTGTCCGCAAATACTCAGAATTATATACCAAACGAGAAGACACACCTGTACCATATGCATTAAGAAATAAAACCAGATTAATTAAAACTCCACTCATCCGGCCCTTTAATAATGTCCATAAAACTATATAATAAACTACCAGAAAAAATTAAAAAAGAAAGCAAAGAAAATAAATTTATAAGCCAAGTAAAACAAATTCTTCTAAGTAAAGCGTATTATTCTATTAGTGAATACTTAGAAGACAAATTACTTTAACAAAGTTCTTATATCACTACTAGTAACCTAACACAAACAAACATTAACTACAATTCGGCTCAAAGAGATTTGTTATAGCTAATTGTATATTACTTTAAGCTTTGTTAGTTTTTAAGTTAGTATTTAATTTCAATACTATTACTTTTGCGATGCCCTTGCAGGGCTCATGTTTGATACGTCCATATTGTAACACCTACCTACCACCTTTATGTAACAACATGAATGCTAATAAATTACTTGATTACTTGATTACTTGAATGACAACGGATAGTTTTTATCCAAAAAAACATTGCCTAAGGGGATGAAATAGAGGGTGAAAATCTGGATAAAACCCATGTAGATGAAATTTGGTATATATATAGTAGGAGTCCCAGGGAAAGACAATGCATAGTTTTTATCCCGAAAATCATCTGAGCGGGTGCAATTAGGAGTGAAAATTTGGATGGATCCCTTTTAGATGAAATTTGGTTAAGAGATAGTTTGAGCGCCGGGAAAGGACATGGGATAGTTTTTATCTCGGAAATAATCTCCTTAGAGGGTGAAATGAGGGGTGAACATTTTTATGGAGCTACTATACAACCGCACCCGTTTAGATAAAATTTAATATAGGGATAGTTTTTATCCCGGAAGTCAATCCCTAAAGGGGAAATGGGGGTGAAAGTTTGTATCGAGCTACGATATAAACGAGTTCTACGCGGACGAAGTCGCGGGCAGAAGCTAGTCCAATATATTTAGATAGTCTAACTGACGAACTAAATAGTTTTTTTTAGGCAAGGATTTTGTTAAGTACACCTGTTGTTAAGCAGAGGTATGATTGCCATACGAAAGGAATGGTACTAACAGAGGTTTCATTGGCGACAGATCTCTGTTACAGAGATCTGTCGACGGAATATTCTTGACCTGGATCATGTCCAGAGGGCCTACCGCGAACGGCATTCGAAGTTTCCCCTCTCTGTCGTACTTACGAGTTCGTACGTAAGGGAAGAGAGGGAAAACTTCGAATGCCGTTCGCGGTAGGCCCTCTGTATTGCATAGGCATAATCCATGCACATTCGTGTACGTTGGCTTCATATTGAGCCGCTGATTTAGATAAATAGATTGAGATTATATTTACTGTTCCAGCGAACAAAATGTCGACGAATTGAGGGTGCGCTTCTCGGATCATACTGGGGAGTTAAATGCTCGTCTTCCTGTTAACACATTGGAAGAAGTTCTTGGCTACTCTGTACGTACTTATCTTTGTCAACCTTTGTTTACTTAATTGAAATGGAATAGTTTCCTGAGCCATCCTTTAAAAATAAATAATCAAGTTTGTAGACACGAGTTCCATCCTCCCGAGATCGATCGATCGAATTTTAAAGGAAGTGAGTTTAATTTGGTTCGTTTTGTTTTTTTTATTATGAATCCCAACAGCTTGGTTTAAGTTCCATTTCTTTTTTGTATGCGGTTTCAGGAGGCTACTCGCAATATTTAGAGGTGTTTAAAAAGTAAATAAACAGATTGCAAGCCCAGCTTAATTTGTTTCAAACACGCTCGAGGCGATTAGGTACTTCCTTAAGGTGCACTTCTTTAGAAGGGTCATTTTCTCGGAAGGTACACTGTATCTAAAAGTGCACTTCCCGATATGTACACTTTTTCAATAGGTGGACTTTCCCAGAATGTGCACTTTCGCAGAAGGTATATTTTCCCGGAAAGTACACTTTAGGGGTAGGGGTGTCCCTGTTTATAGTACTAAGGGTTTCTTTGAAATAGTGCAAATGCAAAAAGACGGACAGAAAGACCGAAACTACGGGACCGTAAAAAAAAATATATTTTGCCATGAAAGTTATGGCTCCTCTATACAATCGATTTAGATGAGATTAAACTTAAGGCAAAAATGCGTGTGGATTTAAAAAAACGTGTGAAGCGTGTGTGCTTGTGTGTGGCGTGTGAGTGTGCGTGTGTGTGTGTGTGTGTGTGTGTGTGTGTGTGTGTGTGTGTGTGTGTGTTTGTGTGTGTGAAGAATGTGTCTAAATAATAAATGTGTACCTTTTGAGAAAGTGCCCTAAATGGGAAAGTGTACATTTTGGGAAAGCGTGCGTTTTGGAAATGTGCACTGTTTGAAAAAGTGCACATTTCGGGAAAGTTTCCAAATTGGGAAAGTGTACATTTTGGGAGTGTACATTTTGCGGAAAGTGCACCTTTGCAGAAAGTGCACATTTCGGGAAAGTGTGTTTTACGAGCCTAACCCAATTAATTTAGTTGGTTTGCTAGTCTGTTTGTAACTGTTTCAAGTTTAAGGAAATATTTGTTCTAAAATTTTGTACGACCGCGTTTTTTTAACCCTCGACGCAAAAAGAGGGGTGCTATAAGTTTGACGTGTCTGTCTGTTTGTGTGTCTGTCTGTGGCACCGTAGCTCCTAAACGAATGGACCGATTTGAATGCGGTTTTTTTTATCCGAAAGCTGACGTGATCGAGATGGTTCTTAGCTACGTTTCAACAAAATTGGTTCAGCACTTCAGCCGTTTTTGAGATATTGAACTTTGAAATGAAAATATCGGGGGTTTTTCAACTTTAAAAAGTATTTAATTATTTAACACTAAGACTTAATTCAACACTTTCATTTCATTTCATATATTTGCCATAAATTTTATTGTATGTTTCATAATAAGTTGGCTCTCGTTTTGTTAATTTTGTATTCTTGTTTTATTTTAGTTTTATTAACACATCAAAATCAATCGCATCTTTAGTTTGTTAATTTGAAACTTGACTGGTACTTAATGTTGGCAAAATTTTACAGTAAAGTATTTTGCATTTTGCAAATACAAAATAGGTCTGAAAAAGTATTTCAAATAAAATACAAAATGCATTTTTGAAAAAGGTATTTAAATACAAAATAGAAAATAGGTATTTTGCATTTTGTATTTCCATTTTAAATACAAGTATTTCAAATAAGTCGCATCTCTGGTTATAATATAACAGGCTTCAAAGTATCACGTTTCGGGCGGAACAATTTGAGAGAACTGTAAAGGAATTTCATACGAAATTGAAGGCCTAGGCCGGGAAAATTTTTTTTTTTTAAATTTCATTCCACAATTTGTGGCACAGCATCACGGCGTTCAGCCATGAACATTTGTTTGATTTCTTGAAGTTTTTTTTTATTTATTTCATTGCATGTTTGAGAAAAGCACTCTACATGCCTGGCCGTGAAAAGGGCTTGCCGGCTTCGTATCACTATACTTACTCAACCGGCAAGACCTTCTTTCCCGGCATCTGCAGTAATGTACTATTTTTACACGACTGCCCAACGAAAAGGAGTGTAATGTTTTTTAGGAAAGTAGCCAATTCGCGCAACGTCGTGGCTGGGCCGTTAGTGTCTATAGTTAAGGGGACGTAGGCTCGTGGTCTTCTCTCCCTCTCACTGAGCATAAGCGTGAGCGAGATGGAAGCGCGGATATCATGTTTTTTAATTTTATTTCTTTGTGCGTTTTAATAAATAAAAAAGTAATAGCTGATTTCCCTCAAACATGACATTGCCGATTTTTAGAACCAATTGTAATATGTTTAACTGTTGTGCATAATTTGTTACAATTTTTTTAAGTGTATTTTAGACCTATGTTCGTGATTTTTTTCTATCGAGCGAAAGTCAAAAACTCAGGATTCGAATAGCTGATTTCCCTCGAAAAAGGCCTCAAAATTGCTAATTAAATTTAGAGCAGCCGCATTGTAACCCAAACAAGAGCTACGATTTTTTAAAAATCCGTTTTCGGAGCTCACGTCGCCTTAATGAATAACAATCATTATGTCCTCCAGTCAGCTCAATTGAAGGCGATGTCGTCGGACGAGCGGGCGACGGTCCGCTGGAAGATTCTCCTGGAGCAGTGCACCGTCAAGCTGGCTGGCTCCCCGCCGAGGCTGCTGGTCTTGTCTTTGAGACGCGCTTCTCAAGCTGATCCAATTCCTTTATACTAATTTTTGTTCCTAGGTATATTGATTATAAAATAAATTGTAATTTTGCGAAATTATGTTTTCTTTCCTAACAAAACGTAACTGGTTTTTGCAATAAATTATTAATTTACGAAGCGTGTTGTCCGCTTGTCCGTGGTGAGCAATGTCGCCGGAGCTTTGAGGATGAGCTGAATATAATAAGTAGGTATTTTACTTGTTGTTTAACGGCAAGAGATACCTGCATTTATTTCTAATAGTCGTCATATTCGTTTAAAGGGTTGACAACGCGCATTTGAGACCTCTGCAGTTGCAAGCAAATGTGTGTGATGTGGATCGTACTCTTAAGTATTTGCCGCGAACATGTTATTTAAACAATGGACAACATGGATTTCAATGAACAGGTATCATATATTAAGAAAGCAATATACGCATGACGCAGAGTAGGTAAGTATCTAGTCGACTAACACCACAACCATACCTACTAAAAGGTTACCTAGCGATACTCTATCGATTAAATTTACCGGCAAAAGCAGGGGTGACGCCAATAAAAGTGTCTCGCGATGGAAAAACCAGAAAAAACTGAATTCCAATATGAATACACCAGAAAAAGAAGGGATTTCGGAAGACAATGCCTCTTCGAGGACCACGGACCAGAAGTGCTCATCAATATCCCGAACAACCCGGCGCATTACAAGAATTACATTTTGCGGAATCCGGTGCATGTGGCTATTCAAAACACTCCTACAATGTCTGAACATTGGGTTAATTCCGTAAGGTAACTAAAGATCCTGCCATTGGAATAGCTGCTGCATGATTAACCCCTTTATTAGGTACCGAGCGCCAGATGCATATATAATTTAGCCATATTCCGCCTCTCATCCAGATATGATGCACGGTATATCCATTATGCAACAATGGTAGCGAATGCACTTTTTCGAGCACCTACATCGGCACTGAATGGGTCAAGAAAGTCTTGCATGTCGTTGTGACCTGAACTTGGTTAACTCTTGATTTGTGATTGATGACTTTACCTACCTGACCTTTATTATTTGAGTGGCTTCATGTACTTTTCACAAAGTTTCGAAATTTTTAGAGCGGAATACACCAGTTCCGGCATAAACCATGTAGAAGGCGGCTGGCCGAAAGACATAAACATGAATGATCCCGAAGCCACCCAGCGGTACCGTCGTAAAATCGAGAAAGACGACGCATACATACACGCTGTTATGCATTTGGGGCATGTAAGGCAAAACGTCACTATTATTTAAGTCCTTTATTATAGGGGAGACGGGTCAATTGGAACATGGGTAATTTGAAACGTTTTCGGATATTTTGTAAACCGCGTATAACTACAAATATCTGTTTAATCAGGTCAAATAATAATTGTTTAATTTGTTTCTTAACATCCAAATACCCGGGCTAGAACTAAACACATTCACCGAATTCTGTTAAAAATGTGGACGTAACCTAATAGCCATTGTTGTAAAAGCTATCCTATTGACCCCAGTCTCCCCTACCTTCCTGAACTCAGCATCCTAAATAGAGGAGGGGAGTTGAATCATCTCGATTCTCGCTCAAACGTATTGGAACGTCGCGCTTTAAGAATGCCGAAGTTAGGAAATTGTAATAACAGCTGTAGTGTCCAATAAAAATAAATCTAATCACTAAAATAATAATACAGAGTATGGAACACAATATTCTCCAAAACCACGCAATCGACATGTATCAAACGTATTATTCGGAGTTGCCGTCAATACCGCCGGTGGAGCGAAGCAGCTGCCATACCGTGAACGTTTACAGAGAGCCAGGGACCAGAAGACCTGTGCGGTCACTGTCATGGCAGGCGGATGGAGGGGCGAGATTAGCAACCGCTTATGCTGATGTGGATCTCACGAGGAATAATCGAACTCCACAAGTCTCCTATATTTGGGACATAGGTAAATTAAATAGGTACCATTAAGTTCTACACGCTAAACTAGAGTTGACTAGAGTGAAAACTAATGCATTATGGATCCATTTCACATACATACCGAATCTGCCGCAACTTGCTCTATAGTTGGAATGAGACAACAATACCTTTCATTTCATCATAGTAAAGTTGTTGTGACAAATTGCTAGGTGTGTAACGACCTGTATTCAGTAGCCGCAGTAGCAGCTGTTTTGTTATTTATAGGTACTTTGGACTTTTCCAGAAAATGCCAATGCGCCGGAGCTAACGATAAAGCCCATACAACCACTTCTAGATTTGCAGTACAATCCACGTGACCAGAATATACTGGTTGGTGGGATGTTGAATGGACAGGTAAGCCTCAAGCCGATAATTTCGAAGGCTTAAATTTTGAGGGTCGATACAGCAGCTTGCAGTGTTAATAATTTTACTGTAGCTCTACATATATTAACCGTGCAATATTATTTCGAGGCAAGAATCCTGTAAGACTGGAGATAACGTTTGTGATCTTGTGACTTCGTATAAGTTAGTTCAGTAATAGTTTATTCCAAGATTAGCCCTTATATTTTGACGATTAATCTCGGATTAAGCCTATAGGTTTTATGTTAAAGGTAGGATGGTGGGATATGCGTAAAGGTGGCGAAGCGGTCGGCGTGTGCCCGCCTCACGTAGCTCACCGCGAACTCGTCAGAAACGTCCTATTTATCAACTCGAAGATCGGCGCTGAATTCTTCTCATCGGGCCCAGATGGAGTTGTAAAATGGTACAATGATATGATAATACTTTCGTTATTATGATTCCTGAACTATTAGACCACTAAAAACGGTAACCGCGAGACATGTCACGGGATACGGACGATTTTCGTTACATATCGACAACACGCTCAAAATATATTTGCCCCTGGATTCGTGACGTCATTACGGCACTCTCTTGTTATCAGAGGGATCGGAAGATTTTATGCAATTGTGACGGGTAGAATAGAAGTAATTAAATTGAAACAACTTTTTGTCGATCGTTTACCAGTGTTGATCAAAAGGACCATGTCACCAACAACGGAGCATGTCAACAACGACGAACGCCTCTTCAGTAGGTACTAAATGAACATTATTTTTGCAGGTGGGATACGAGAAACATGAGTGAACCTACGGATTCAATGGTTATAGATCTTGTAAGACTGCCGACCGACACCCAAAGTATAGAAAATTCTTTAGGAATATCCGCACTAGAATACGAACCAACTATACCTACTAGGTAGGTTCCATAAGATGAAAATATTAGCTGTACTAGCTTTTGCCCGCGACTTCGTCCGCGCGGAACTCGTTTGTATCGTAACTTTCTCCCCCCTTTTCACCCCCATAGGTGATGAATTTACAGATAAAAACTATCTTTAGTAAGGACTCTTTGGGAAGGCCCCGGAATTCAAAGTATATCTATACCAAATTTCATCTCAATCGGTTCAGCGGTTTAAGCATGAAAAGGTAACAGACAGACAGAGTTACTTTCGCATTTGTAATATTAGTATGGATTGTATGAAGGAAAGGGTCATTATGGCTGAGTTGCATGATTTTATAGATTAGCTTACTCCGAACGCCTTTTTTTACAAAATAGACTCCTCCGCAAACTTGGTTTCTATGACCCGCCTCACCATAATAAGTATCTACTTATTATGGTGAGGCGGGTCATAGAAACCAAGTTTGCATCTGCATGTAGGCTATTTTCAGTATTATTTTGCATATTTTCATATCACACGGCCGTAAGGACCTTTTCTACTAAACCGTAGGACTAAATTAACTGACTTGTAATTTAAATATTTTGTATTAAAAATAAAGATACGTCAACAAAATATAAAAACGTCTTTTTTACCCCGTTTTAAAAAACATCTTTGAAACTACCGCCATACCTTTACCATTGGAACGTCACATACATATATTTACCTATGTAATGTTCCTATTCCCCAGGACTCCCAACTACCGCTATACCGTAAATGGGTTCCATCCAATTTTTCACCCCCTATTTCACCTCCTTAGAGGAAAATTTTCGGGATAAAAACTATCCGTTGTCATTCTTCAGGACTCAAACTATCTCTTTACCAAATTTTATCTAAATGGGCTACATCCAAATTTTCACCCCCATTTCACCCCCTTAGGGGATGATTTGCGGAATAGAAACTATCATATGTCCTTTTCCAGGACTCAAACTATCTTTCAACCAAATTTTATCAAAATGTGTCACAAACAAATTTCCACCCCCAATTACACCCCCTTAGGGGATGATTTTCGGGATAAAACTATCCTATGTCCTTCCTTAACTATCGCTTTACCGTAAATGGGTACAATCCTAATTTTCATCCACCATTTCTCACCCCCTTAGGGGATGATTTCCTCCTTTCATGTGTTACGGAATAAAAATTATTATATGTTCTTTCCTTGGACTGAAACCTCTCTCTATACCAAATTTCATCTAAATGGGTTCTATCGAAATCTTCAACCCTCATTTCACCACCTCAGGATTTTTTTTTCGGGATAAAAACTATGCATTGTCCTTCCCTAGGACTCCTTCTATCTCTTTACCAAATTTCATCTAAATGGGTTTATCCAGATTTTCACCCCCTATTTCATCCCTGAGGGGATGATTTTCGGGATTAAAACTATCCGTTGTCATACTCCGGGACTCCAACTATCGTTCAACCAAATTTCATCAAAATAGGTCACAAAGTTTCACCCCCAATTACACCCCCTTATATGTCTATCTCCTATGTCTTTCCCCAAGACTCCAACTCGCTATACCGTAAATGGGTTCCATCCAAATTTTCGTACCCCATTTCACCCCCTTAGGAGATGATAGCTGGACTAAATATTATTTTAAGTCCTTCCCCAGGACTCTTAACTATCTTCATACCAAATTTCATCTAAATCGGTTCTATCCAAATTTTCACCCCCTCAGGAGATGATTTTTCAGGATAAAACTATGCATTGTCCTTCCCTGGGACTCCTCCTATCTCTATACCAAATTTTAACTAAATGGGATTTATCCACATTTTCATCCCTATTTCAACTCCTTGCGGGATAATTTTCGGGATTCAAACTATCCATTGTCATTCTCCGGGATTCAAACTATATCTATACCAAATTTGGTCTAAACGGAGTCCATCCAAAATTTCACCCCCCATTTCACCCCCTTAGGGGAAGATTTCCGGAATAAAAACTATCCAATGTCCTGCCCCAGAACCTAAACTACCTCTAAACTAAATTTTATCACAATGGGTTACATCCAAATTTTCACCCCTCCATTTTACCCCTTAAAGGGAAGATTTTCGGGATAAAACCTATCCTTTGACCTTCCCCGGGACTCAAACTAATTTCATCCAAATCGGTGCAGCGGTTTAAGTAGCTCCATACAAATTTCCACCCCCCATTTCATCCCCTTAGGGGTTGATTTCCAGGATAAAAACTACCCTAAGTCCTTCCCCAGGACTCAAACTATCTCTTTACCAAATTTTATCTTAATCGGTCCAGCCGTTTTCACGTGATGCGCGGTCACATAAACAGACAAACAGATAAACACAAAAATTCTAAAAACTGTTGGAACGTGTTCTGTTATCGATTTTAAGTATCCCTAGCCATGTTTTTTTCGAATATCTTCCATGTACAGACTTTCGACCCTCTTCAGCTTTATTATATGTATAGATAGATTGAATACAAAAAACAAAAACCGGCCAAGTGCGAGTTGGACTCGCGCACGAATGGTTCCGTACCATTATCTATAAAAACGGCAAAAAAAAACACGTTTGTTGTATGAGAAAATATAATACCTTAAAAAAATATTTTATCTTGTTTTTAGTATTTGTTGTTATAGCGGCAACAGAAATACATAATCTGTGAAAATTTCAACTCTCTAGCTATCACTGTTCTTGAGATACAGCCTGGTGACAGACATACGGACGGACGGACGGACGGCGAAGTCTTAGTAATAGGGTCCCGTTTTACTCTTTGAGTACGGAACCCTAAAAACAAACCACCAAATTCAACTTATCTCGATTTCAGATTCATGGTTGGAACTGAAACTGGGGCAGTAATAGGTGGAAATCGTAAAGGTAAAAACCCTTTGGAAAAACTGCCAACAAAAGTGAGTATGAAGTATGAACCTCAATAGGTTTACGTTTTAGCAGAGGCAAGAGAAGGCATCCACCACACAAGAAAGATTGCAAATAAAATTAAATCAAAATTGTTTTATTTTAAATTGATCGTTGCAACTATGTTCCAATTTAGGCGTGAACCACACAGAGACGGTATAAGGCGAATACACACTAAGGAGACGTATTTTGAATTACACAAGCGGCGCGGCGCAGACACCGCGTTCAATTCACCAATGGACCTTATCTCATTGTATTAAAGGTCTACAATAGGTTGAAGCGGCGCTGCGCCTTATGCCTTACGCCGTCTCTGTGTGGTTCACGCCTTAGAATTATATAAATTCCACTACATAAGAGGATACCTTTTGAAAGGCCTTTGGGCAGCTAGGTGTCAATAATCATGCTTTCAATGTCCTTTCAGTACGAAGCTCATCTTGGCCCTGTGTATGCCCTACAACGCAATCCAACGTTTCTGAAGAACTTTCTAACGGTTGGCGACTGGACGGCTCGAGTTTGGAGCGAGGATTGCAGGGAATCCTCTATTCTTTGGACCTATTCGCATCGTACGAAACTTACTGATGGTGCTTGGAACCCTATTAGGTAACATCTTCATCAATTTATTTGTTTATACTCAATTTCACGATACCGATAATTGGATCAAATACAGGCTATTAGCACATGAGTAAAGAAACCGCATTTAAGGGGTTATTACATTATCCTAAATAAGACACCAACGAGAGGGACGCCGCAATACGTTAGATACGTATGGAGATATCTTCATCTTATTCCAACGTATTGCGGCGTCCCTGTCGTTAGTGCCTAATTTAGGATATATGTATGTATGTAACACGAGCATTAGGCTCATTCCGTCCGGATTCCTATTTCGATTCCCAGGCCGCAGTCCCTTTAGGACAACCCTACCAGAATAGGTGTTTATACATTTTGTTATACATACAAGTTCTTTAGAAGTCTGTATTCTGTTCCGTATCATTACTCATGTTGAGACAGGAGTTATGTCAGTTGCCGAGGTGTCAATCTATTTAGATTAGTACTCCAAATTGAGATAAAAAAAAATATAGTACTTTTTGTTGACAGATTTTCACTAATGCTTGTTACGCAATGGGATGGGTGCCTATCATGCTGGGATTTGCTACGTAGAAGAAGTGCGCCCATAGTCACCGCTCAACTGTGTGATGAGCCTTTATTGAGGTTACGTCCGCATGAAGGGGTAATTATAAAATAGATGAGACAGACAATGAATGAATGTAGATAAATTATCTTTCTTAAGTTTTCTTGACCTCTTTAGGGCCAGCTTGTGGCGTGCGGAAGTAGCAAGGGAACTGTGTATCTGGCGGAATTATCAGAAAACCTGGGAACGGCTGACAAGAACGACAAACAGCTACTAACTCATGTGAGTGGATGTGTAAATTAAAAATTCTCCCTAGTCTGATCGCACTGAGTCTGCAATTAACGGGGCTACATCATACATATCAAATGTAGAGATGTATTGTAAGATTTAGGTTCGCGTCTCTTCGGTGGACATTGCCAAAGTTAAGGGCTATAAAGCCAAATTTTTGGTTGAACTCTGAATCCGCATAAACAGCGTGGCCTCTTCTATATTTAATTATATGCGATATAAACATATTATTCATTATAAATTAGAACTTAAGGTTTATCTGTCGGTAATTATTACGCTTAATAAATAAATAATAGTAGTTTATCTATCCAAATATCATAAACCCTCCATGATGCGTTCAAGAACCGCACATTATGGCCACCATAAAAATATAATGGACGTAGTACCTTGCAGATGGTCGCCGAGAGGCTAGACTCTGGCGTCCTGTCGCGCTTCATAGATCAGCACGGCTATCACAAGACGGCCGCGACATACTCTCGAGCTCTCTCGCACTATCCGTCTCTTTCTTATTAGACCACTTAGAAAGAGACGGATAGTGCGAGAGAGCTCGAGAGTATGTCGCGGCCGTCTCGTGATAGCCGTGCTGCACGTCAGGGGGGATAGATAAAGCGCGGGAGGAGCCCTAGTAGTTAGTTTTAGTGTTTTTTTTTTTTTTTTATCTATTTCATGTGTCTAACTAGTTTAAGGCATTCTTACTAACAAATTATGGAACCAGTTTTCTGAATTAAAGATTTTTATTTATTTTTTTATTTATTTAACTATTGACCACAGAAAAGACTCTTTTTGTATTTTGGACTGACAATGACCCAGATGTGACCGTTATGAATGTTATGATACGGTTTGCCAAGCTGGCCTCAATTGACCAGGAGCGGTAAAATTTAAAAAATCGCCACCAATTAGCACTTAAAGGCACAGTCACTTTTACAACAGGTCAGTGTTGCCGGATTTTTCAATTGTGAACTAAGCTTGATTGGACTTTTCACGTGTTTTGATACAAACTATTCAGTAACACAACCACATTTTACAGATTCTAGACAGAGAAAACAAACGTGAACGAATACTAGAAGCACGGATGCGAGAGTTGAGACTTCGAATGCGTCAGGACCGCGACGGAGGCCAACAGGCGACTGAGACCGATCACACTGTCAACGACAGGGACCTCGAGGAAGCTACAGCCGAGTATATGCAGACGGTCAGCGAATTGCAAGCACAACAAAAGACGCAATGAGTTAATTAATTTGGTTATCACAACAATAAGTTGAGCCTTTTGGTTCCAAGATTTTTTTTTTTTGCCTTTATTTATATCTGCGATCAGTCGCAAGACTATAAGCAGATGGGTACTAGGTGGTAGATGTTTGGAGAGATAAGACCAATGTCCTAGCTCTCGTCTAATTCAGGTAGCACGTTGGCTCTATTGAGTCTCTTAATTGGATTAGGCTCAAATAGTTTGGCAGACAAGGGATTAGGATGGGCTGTAAGTCAGTCCTTGTACTTGGCTGAGTATCGTTTCGCTTCTTCAGTGACAGTTGGTACTTCCAGGTACTCGTGGATTTCCGAGTTGCGAGAAAAGCAAAGGTTCCAAGATTTGAAGAAATTAAACTGAATGAGAACTGTTTTCCACAAGACTTGCATATAAGGAGTGCCGATGGTAACCTATCGCAATCAATAAATTTTATTTAGCAACTATACTGTCCGAATTTTCAGTTCGGCATAAAGCCAATTATCTCGATAACCCAAGCTTTTTTTTTAATACTTATCGCGTAGAACCCATTAGGTTAGGTTTGTTTTATAATCAATAATAATCCTGAAAATGTCATAGCTTCAGAGAAAAACGGCTTTTAGGACAAATGAAAATTCGGACTAACGATACAGTTGGGAAATGAAATTTAGTGATTCAGATAGGTAACCAGTGCCGATATTTGAAGCCATGCACCAGCATCAATATCTACGCCATCAAAGCAGCTATAAATATCTGACAAGACTTTATTGCTAGGCTGTTAGGGACTGTCAGATATTTTTGCCCGCTTTCTTATGGCAGATATTAACCCTTTTCCAGGCCTGTAATTGAAAAATGACAATCAAAAAGTCAGTCTTTTTTATTGCCATTAAGATATATTTTTGACAGTTTGTATATGGTCGATATAACGCTTCTGTCTGGAAAAGGGTTAATACTGGTGACTGTACAGCTTCCTTAGGCATTGAAAGATTATAACGCTCACCTATCTGAAACACTAAAAGTTCTAAAATAGTCTATAAACAGACCCAAATAAGTGTGTTTAAGGAATGGAAAGGGAAAACCATTTGGAAATGCGATAGGATACCTATTAAAATACCTTGTGACAAGAAAAGTTATATTGTTTTCTTATAAACTGAACCAAGAAAATGACATGACTATCACTACATTCTCTTAATTAGTTGATCATGTACGCACGAAGCAGACACTAGGCTAGGCTAGGCTAGGCTAGGCTTGACGTCGTCCTTGGTGAACGCATTGAAGAGCCATCGCTTGTCGATGTTGGCGCCGACGCCGTTGGTGCAGCACTGGAAGACGTCGGGATGTTTCCTGAGCACGTGGTGCACGGTGGCCTGCGTGGCGTGCGGGAACAGCGCGCGCACGTACGACACCACGTAGTCGAGGCTCGCGCCGTGTGGGTGTATCTGGAAACGCAACACTATTTTTAACCGCCGACTCAAAAAGAGGGGTGTTATAAGTTTGACGTGTATGTCCATGTGTCTGTCTGTGGCATGGTAGCTCCTAAACGAATGGAACGATTTGAATGCGGTTTTCTTTTATCCGAAAGCTGACGTGATCGAGATGGTTCTTAGCTACGTTTCAACAAAATCGGTTTAGGCGTTTTTGAGATATTGAACTTTGAAATGAAAATGTCGGGGGATTTCTCAACTTTTCTAAATTTTTTTTTATTTTTTTTATTTTATTTGTTTCCATACATACAATTATCATTACAGATAGACCCAATGCGATAATTTTGCACAACACCTTATAACTAATTATTTACAATAACAAATTTTAAACAAAGCCACCCTTGTAAATTCACTCAGTGTACAGAAAAACAGATCTAAATCAGTCCCTATGAGGTTCAGAGTGCGCAGCGCGCGCGTCATTGGCGCCTCACGCAGTTGTAGTTACTTATCTCAAACATGCCGTGAAATATTGATGGTTCCTTATACATTATACATCCTGCGTAGTATCACGTGTCGGGTGCGGCGAGACGAGAGGTCCATAATGGAATTTAATACAAAATTGATGACCTGTAAGGGACCTTCTTTTGTTTCAATGACAATTTAGTAAAAAAACGTCATAGCGTTATTAAAAAAGAAAAATTGGGTGTTTTTTTTAATTGCATGTCTGAGCAAGGCTCATTACATACCCCTCGATCCCTATCTATATCTACTTGACCGAAAATCGCTAATTCCGCTGCCTCTGCAGTAATCACAGATAACCTGCAGTAATGCACTATTTTACACTTTATATAATGTACTAACACTAGTATAATAAGTAATACAATTGTTACTAACACCATGATCCCATGTTGGTCGTAAATAAAGTATTTATTATTATTATTATATACGGAACCGATAAACCGATGCAGTAAAATCCAATCGTTTTTAATGGTATGTACCTGAAGGAATGCAGACATGACTCCAATCAACTTGGCTTCCCCACAACCAGCTTCCACGGATTCCTTCAGGTGGACCTTAGCGTCCAAGTCGTCCGGTAGCGGTGGGGGTGGCGGAGGTTTCTCAATAGGCTGTGGCAAAGGTGGCTGAAGTATTAAAAATATATTAATTAATTATATGCAATGGAAAAACTAGCGAAATAAAAGAAACAAGATAATAAGTAGGTTTAAGCCCTACCCTGAAATTGTTATCTTGCTTGCTCGCTAATGTTAGTTCGATATGCTGGACTCTTCGCACATGTATGATAATATTATAACCTGAGATATTTGAATAAAATATCCATCCCCATCATCAGACCAGCTTTATGGTACCATAGTATTGCATTGTCATTCAAATTACATAATTGGTCAAAATTTTAACTCAATGGCTACTTTCCTAAAAAAAATATTTAGTCCCTCAGTTAGATAATCAAGAAATATTGTACAAAATAAAAAATACGTGACCAATATTTTTGGATAATCTTTCTGCAAACTAAATAGTTTTATTTTTTTACTCAGGAAGTTACCCAATTGGACCTGAGGAAGTTGGTCTTTTCACTTCAAAGATTTGACCCGCACATACACCAATGAACGAACGAACAAATAAACAACCCAAGTTAATATAAAGCTTGTAAAAACGAAGCAATAAACATAACATACATTTTTGTCCAGGGCACCTTGCAAGGCTTGGCGAGCTATGAATTGAGCTTTGAATTTCTCCATCTCCTTTTGAGCATCAGCTTTAATAACGTCCACTTCGTTCTTGTATGCTTCCAGTTGGAACCGAAGGCTGTCGTTCTCACGCTGAAATCATAGACATACACATATACATACTGTCATTTATCTATACCAACATTATAGGTATAAAGAGGTCATGTTTATGACATTTTGAGTTTGTATGTTACCGGTAATATTTGGAAACACTAACATAAAAAAACAGATTTAGATTTATTTATTTCGAGATAAAAATTACAATATAGGTTTTTGCATACAATACAATGTCAAAATTATAAGAATCCTTATCACGATCGTCAATAATCAGAAATAAAATTTAAAAATATTCAAAATGTAAATACACAAAGTGGAAATTGTAGCTCCTAAACAAAAATAAACAATGTCAATTTATGCATTAGGTACGATTTAAAAGTTGAATATAGAATATAAATGTTACACAAGGAATCATATCAAATTATAGCTATCAATAAATGAAATAAACTCTTAAAAAACCATTTCCATGAACTCATGAACAGAGTACAGAGGGTTATCCAACAAAAGATTTCTCAGTCTACGCCTAAATGTTTCGTCACAAGGTTCGTTTCTTATATCGGCGGGTAGGTGCTCGAAATAAGTCGGCCCTATAACCCGGACATTTTTCTCTGAAAGCGCCATGCGACGAGGAACTGTCCTTAGGCGCCCAGTTGAACGAAGATGTTTGCCTGGTACATTCACACGCTCAAACTGGGAGATGTTTTTTCTTACAAATAAGAGAAGCTCAAACAGATGTTGTGAGTAGTGTGTCATTTCATTATGCGTTGCGTTGAGAATAACTTCCGACAGGGGTGCCGATGCTTGACTTCTACAAGTACCCGAACTGCACGTTTTTGCATGACAAGAACTCTTTGCGCATTAGTGGAGTTACCCCAAAGGAGGGTACCGTAGAACATCAGGGAATGAAAATATGCGAAATAAACTTGTTTCAGTGAATCACCTGAGATTAGCGGCTTTAATTTTCTCAACGCAAAGACAGCACTACTCAACCTGTCACACAGACTGTCAACATGGCGCTTCCAATTCAAATTGGAGTCAATTATAAATCCAAGGAACCTGCTTTCCTCACACAATGGCATTGAACAGCTTGCCCTTGACAATGGCGTTGGTACTTTACGGCCAGAAAAAAGCATTATATTGGATTTGGCTACATTCAGTAACAGCCCGTTAGCCGCGAACCATGTTTGGAGTTGCGTGCAAGCCGCATTTATTTTGACGCTTAGTTGTTCATAGCTGTTTGCACCGACCAACACGGTAGTATCATCCGCAAACAGTACTGATAACCCGACTACGATATTCGACGGCAGGTCATTATCATTTAATTAACAAAAATTAAAAATACTGACCCTTGAGGAATACCTAAATTGATATAACCTGTATCTGATTGCACCAATTTGCCATTTGCACGTAGTTTTACACACCAGTGTTAATAGAATTGTATGTTACCAGTAATATCTAAAGCGGTTTTCATTAAAATCTGAACGTATGGAATGCTTGACAAGTTTTTATGGAATAACATTTGCCGGCGCCATTTTTAAAGGTCGATTTAGACGGAGACTATTTTGAGACGCCTAAATTACGGCGCCAGTGTCTACCGTACAGCACATCTTCAGACCGTTTAGACATATGACTATTTTCAGCCGCCTAAATCTCGCCGCCACGCCAGTGACCAGCAAACCGACATTTTAGTCGTTTACACGGTGCCTTTCAGTCAAAATAAGGGTGGAGGTCACTGGCGCCAAAAATAGACTCGTGTTCTATTCCGTGCCAGCGCTGGCATGCCGCGAAAAAATGGCTCCGAAAGCTTGCCATTTTCAGGCGCCGTAATTTAGGCGGCTGAAAATAGTCTCCGTCTAAATCGTCCGCCTTAACGTTGATCGATCTGTAATCGTAAGTTGGTGCAACCCGCCCTTAATCTATATACGTGAAAGATAAGATTTAAACTGAAAAATCAAAATCACCTTTAAATTTTGTGTATCTTCATCATTCCCAGTCATAGAATTATTACCGTATGCTTGCTGCATATTGTATCCGCCATTATTGTATCCGTCATTGTCTTCGTTGCCATAAAATTTCTCATTGAATTCCTCTTTCAATGAATTGAATTCCTGGAAATCGTAATGTTTTATTTAGTATGTTTAACAATGTATAGCAATTTGTCCTAGTTTAAGTACCTACACTTATTGCTACACTATCCGGGATTACCTTGTTGAATACCATCCTCTAGCATAAATGCTCTTCACTTACCTTGGCCATTCTTCCGAGTTGATACAGCAAGAGCCGAGACTTTTTTGTGTTTACAATTTATAGAACTTTATACCTGTTTTTACAATACCAAATACCTTTGAAAAATGACTAAATTTTGAAAAAAAGTCGTATCTTAAAATACAGACGAGTTGTTACCTGCGTCATTTTCTGCCATGTCTCGATGTTCTTCCGCTGAGGTTTAGTAAAATGATCCCAGACGCGCTGATGAGTCGCTGCCGTAAACACTTTCGCCACCTGCTCGACTGAGTTTCACAAAAAATACGTTAAAAGCCTCAACTGTGACCATGACGTCACACATACCGTCATACATTCGCGACCGGTCGTCCCAGGCTCAACCGACGAGTTATGGTTCTTTGCAGTCGATTACTATGACCGTCTCATGGTACGAAACGGGACTTTATCGTGATTGTTGCAGACACCGTAGGGCTTCGGCGGTGGAGTGTCACGAGACACATGACAGTGTGTTACCACACAGAGATTCAACAATCACTTTCGCTACGATTCTTTATAGCCATTACATTACATACATAGCAATCCACAACTTCCTATGGTTGAAATGAAAGGTATCTATTGCTATCTCATTCCAACTTAGCAGGTTGTAGTGACAAATTGCATTTGGGCTGTGCTGAATATCTTTCTTTGTTATATTAGACGACTTTTTAAAGTTCGATGCGGAAGTAATTGTGTCACTTACACAATAGATTCAGTCTGTACATGATATCTTAGGTTGATTCTGCTTGTAGACACGTTCAGGATACAGGCTGATAAGTTACACATTGGCTGAGCTTCGACGAGACGGCTACTATACTCGCGTCAATTAAGTAGAAACCACCTCTTCCGACAAGGCCTCATCTCGAAACACTGGCGTACATGCAGTGTAGTCCAAAGCATATACATATCATAAGTTATGATACAAAACATATTTCTTGGATTTCTAAATAATTCACGCGCGTACGAGAGATGTAATAAATTTTAATATTTAAAAATTAAAATTTATTAAGAGGTTGCTGCCACTGATAGTGACGTTTACCTATTGCCTTCCAAAAAGTATTTTATGCTTTATAATAATTACAAAAACTACGAGTGCTTAATGTTTTGACAATAAATAAATGAATTATCATAAAATACTTTTGTGGTTGATATTTCCTCCGATTGTAAACTGCTTCTGATCACTAAGGTCTTACCTGGTTGATATTGGTTAGTCGGTGTCACGAAAACGTGACGACATTATAAGACTTTCTGCCAAAAGAGGGAGCTGTGATCAAGAGATTTAGAGAGAACCATGTAGAGATTTGACCCCATAATTTGCCTAACATTTTTTTTACTTACGCTGTTCAATAAGTGTTTCAATGTGAGTTTTAACTCTTTCTCTTGTATCTTGCAACTCTTCTTCAGCTTGCATCTTTTCGTTAAACAGTCGACGAATGTGAGAATTAGTTGCTTGTATCATGGAATAAAACTGATTCGAATTTTTCTTTGAACATTCTCCTCTTTCAAGCCATGACACCAAAGTCTGTAAAATAAGAAAGTTGTTTATTAGGTGCGGCCACACCAGACGCACGCACACCCGAGCGCGCCCTAGCGTGCGCGCTATGTGTGGACGGCGATCGGCGCGCCTGAGCCACTCGCCCGAGCCGCTCGCCCGAGCGTGCGGACGCCCTCCGTGCGGACGCCCTCCGTGCGGACGCCCTCCGTGCGGACGCCCTCCGTGCGGACGCCCTCCGCACGCTCGCCTGAGCGACTCGGGTGAGCGTGCGGAGCGCTCGGGCGAGCCGCTCGGGTGAGCGTGCGTTTGGAGTGGCCGCACCTATTAACGAGTAGCTTACCATCGTCATTCATCAGTCACTATCATCGTCTAGTACCCATAGTACAAGCTTTTGCTTCATCATCATCATATCAGCCGAAATACGTCCACTGCTGGACATAGGCCTCCCCTAAAGAGTGCCTAAATGACTGGTCCTGCGCCACCCGCATCCAGCGGACTCCCGCGACCTTTACCAGGTCACCCACGCCGCGCCTTCCGGTACGTGGTCGCCACTCGAGAACATTTCCGCCCCAACGGCCACCGGTTCTACGTGCAATGTGCCCACTGCCACTTAAGTTTAGCGATTTGGAGGGCTATAGCGGTTACCTTGGTTCTGCTGCAGATAGCCTCATTTCTGATGCGATCACGCAGAGAAACTCCCAACATAGCCCTCTCTTTGGGTGACTTTGAGCCTTCTTATGAGGCCCATTGTAAGCGACCATTGTGAGCTTTTGCTTAGTTTGGGCCTAGTCCGATTTGTGTAACATTGTCCCTAAATATTAATTTACTTAATTTATGTTTGTGTACAGAGATTAGTCCATACTATTTTGTCATTTAAACTCAGGTTAAGTCGTTATTCCTGTGTGGATGAATCAGGCCTGAGTATACTTACTGGTAAAGTTTTAGAGAAATGTTCTTCACTCTTTATCTTCTCTGCAATTTGGGCTACAGCAAGATTAGAGAATGGTTGAACCCTAACAGGAGAGGGTCCGCGTGGGTTGTTGTAGGATGGCATGTTCCTATTAACCATTTCTTGTTGTGCAGTCAACTGCTGCATCTGTGCCTCTTGGGCGCGCAGGACTTGCCTCTGACGTCTTTCATGCTCATTTTGGTCATCCCGACTCTGCAATTGATATACAAATCCCATAAAAGTCATTCCATGTAAAAAATAGGCCAGGTCTCGAAACTTTTCCACCGCAAAAAGTTGTGAGATATTACTTAGTTTGTATAGTTTTCTAGTGCTTAGTACACCTAACACAAACCACATGCAAAATTTCAAGTTTTTAGGTCTGCTAGAAGTACCTTAGTATTTTGATGATCAGTGAGGCAGTGGAGTCAGTCAGTGACAAAATTGAGGTAGATTGGCTTGCAAAAATTCTTAAACTACTGGTTCGAACTTAATGTAATTTGGAAATATATCTAGCTATGTAATGCCCTCTTGGTCACTGAAAATTTAGGTTTCTAGTTTTTTTCACAACCAAGTAACAAGGAGGTCGTAAATGGCCGGGACGGCTTCGAGAAAAGAATTGTAGGCCGTGCCTTTTTTGCTCGACTTGGCGGGGGCACTGGTGCCCCCAGATGAATGTGATACATTATTTATGAGGTTAGCTTAGCACTAATAAGCAAAACAAATTTTAATCATGATCAGCCTGAAATAACAACAGCATCACATTATTCTAGTTCTAGAAAAAAAAAATACTATTGTGGGTAGGAGCAACAAATTTTGATGAACTAACTAACTTAATTAATAATTAATTTTGACTGTTGTAAGTGATGTAGTCAAAATTAGATGTAATTTACTGTTGCATACTTAGAGTGAAACAAGCATTGAAATTGATTATATTACATCAATTATTGTTTTGACTAGCCAAGTGGGTAGTAACACTGCCTACGAAGCGGAAGGACCTGGGTTCGAATCCCGGTAAGGGTAAATATTTGTGTGATGAGCTAATGAGCATGAATATTTGTTTCTGCATCTTGGATGTTTTCTATGTATATAAGTATTAATTTTTTATTAAATATATCGACGTCTAGCACCCATAACACAAACCTTATTATTGAGCTTACTATGGGGCTAGTTAGATTTGTGTAAGATTTTATTTTATTTATTTATTAATTATTAGGCTCACACAACAAATTACAGTCATTCTTTCAGTAACATAAGAAGCTTAGTGTCTAGATCTGGACTATAATTCTAAAGATTGTTCCCTAATATAAATTTATATGTTATTTAATGATTGAATGTCTTACCAGAGCAAAGTCCACATGAAGCCATCCACTATTGGCGTGGGAATCATCATCTTCCTCATCCTTCTTGTCCTTGTCCTTGTTAATAAGTTTAAGGCGATATCCAGATATGAGCATTGCAGCATCCACGCAAGATTCTCTGTCAAAACGAATATGGCAGAAATTCTTCTTGGACAGTCTTAAAGTCTGGATTCTACCGTAATTTTCGAACACTTCTCTAACAATGCTTTCTCTAATTTGATCTGGAAGTCCTCCTACAAATATAGTACGGCACCCTAGAGGGCGAGTTCGTCGAGGAGGGTCAGGTGTTCCAGGTGTTGGTGGTATCAGCTTGCAGTGTTTCAACTCTATTTCTTTCTTTTCAACAACTGGCATCTCTGCACCCATATTAGGGTACATGCCCATCATGGATGGGTCCATCATCATGCCTCCCATCATATTCATATCCATTGGAGTTCCAGTTGCTGCAGGTATAGCTGGCATGGCTGGTGTACTCATAGCAGACATATCCATGGATGATTGGGACATCATGTCCATGCCTGTAGAGGACATCATTTCCATACCAGCAGTTGGCATCATGCCTCCACCCATCATGGCACTAGGCATCATCATGTTTGGATACATGCCACTCATCATCATGTTACTTGCTGGAATGAGTTGAAAATATTAACATCAAACTAACTTTTATATTATTATTTTCTACACATTTTAAGAAGACAATTTTTTTTACCAACTTAAAAAAAAAAAGGAATAGGTTCTCAATTCTGATGTTTTTTTTTTATTTTTAATGTGTGTTATCTCAGAACTTCGTCATTTATGAACCGATTTGTACAATTCTTTTTTCATTGATAGTATATGCTTCCAGATTGGTCCCATTGTTTTCAAAACTCCAGTTGGATGATGGGAACCATGAGGTATTGAGGGAACTCCTCAAATATATTAGGCACGCGTGTAGTAATTCCGGTAGGTATTTTCTATTATAATTCGTGCATTTACACTCGGAAATCATAAATTTGGTGAAATGGAAGTGATGATGAAGAGTTGAAGACCAAAGATGGCTTGTGGAACTTCTGAATGATGTAGATGTGTACTTCAAACTATAAAAGTGCGTCACAGATTCTGATATGATTCCGTTGAAATAGCAAATAATGAAGTCCCTATAAGGTCCCTGAGATCCTTGAGGAATTGATGGAAGTCGTCAAATAAATAATCAACGCATTTGCTCCCGGAAATTGATTCATGAGGTAAATTGGAAAGTAATGTGGAAATGTTCATGTGGCTTGGCAGAGTACTGAATTGAAGGTTGTTAAAACTTTGTTTTTAAAGTAAATTATCATCAAAGAGAAGTAAGTAGTTATGAAGTGGAGAGTATTTACATTACTTTAATAGGGGTGTAGACACTAAATAAACTCACTAATGTTGAATTTTCTCGAAAAAGGATTAAAAATGTAGTCAAATGGAGAAAATACCGGCCAAGTGCGAGTCGGACTCGCGCACGAAGGGTTCCGTACCATTATCTATAAAAACGGCAAAAAAATCACGTTTGTTGTATGGGAGCCTCCTGTAGCCTAGTTGGTAGTGACCCTGCCTACGAAGCCGGAGATCCCGGGCTTGAATCCTGGTAAGGGCATTCATTTGCGTGACGAGTACAAAGATTTGTTCCTGAGTCATGGATGATTTCTATGTATTTAAGTATTTATTTATCTATATAAGTATGTTTATCGTCGTCTAGTTCCCGTAACCATAGTACAAGGTTTGCTTAGTTTGGGACTAAGCCGATTTGTGTAAGATGGTAAAAGAAAAAAAATATATAGAAAAATTATTTATTTATTCTGGTTTTTAGGGTTCCGTACTCAAAGAGTAAAACGGGACCCTATTACTAAGACTTCGCTGTCCGTCCGTCCGTCTGTCTGTCACCAGGCTGTATCTCAAGAACCGTGATAGCTAGAGTTGAAATTTTCACAGATTATGTATCTCAGTTGCCGCTATAACAACAAATACTAAAAACAAAATAAAATATTTTTTTAAGGGGGGTGCTCCCATACAACAAACGTGATTTTTTTGCCGTTTTTATAGATAATGGTACGGAACCCTTCGTGCGCGAGTCCAACTCGCACTTGGCCGGTTTTTAGTATTTGTTGTTATAGCGGCAACAGAAATACATCATCTGTGAAAATTTCAGCTGTTAAACTATCACTGTTGTTGAGATACAGCCTGGTGACAGACAGACGGACAGCGGAGTTCTAGTAATTAGTTTTACTCTTTGAGTAGGGAACCTTAAAAAGCAACGCAAGAGGTTAAATAATCAGTAATCACTAATGTTTTAAGAGGGGGTATGTTCTGTCCCTTTTCCAAAAAACGCACTTTCATATGAAATGATTGTCATTTACTATGACGCCAGACGATCGTGACGTCACGATTCCGGAGCGTTTTCTCTCTCTAACAAACAACATTAAAATGGTTGTAGCTTCGTAATTTTTTGAGTTATTCGAATGGAATTTTCGTCATAAGGCATATTTATTTGCCTTCTTTCTTTTGAAGTAATGATACATTTTGAGTCTACACCCCTATTCCATGGCAGTGGAAAACTACAGCCTACTTGATGATAATAAGTCAATATAGCAGGACTCTTGCATTCCAGAATAATTACAAGATTTATTTGATCAGTGGTAATCTATACTAATATTTTAAGTCTGTGAGATTGTAGCTTTGTAAGTATGTATGTAATGGGTAATCTCCAGAACCACAGGACCGATTTCAAAAATTATTTTGTTTAGAATGAACTTTCTGAAATGACATAGGGTATGGTTGGTCCCACGGGTTTGCCTGCATTCTTTTGCAATATGCGGTGAAGCTGCACTGCGCAGGCAACTAGTGATAAATAAAGCAATTGACAACATTTCATAATTTTTAGCCCTTAGTTTGATTAGTTCATTGTATTCTACTCAAAAAGAGGAACACGCTGGTAGTTTTACATTTCCAGTATTATTTATGTTCAATTTTATACGATTTTTTAAAAATGCATTCATAGCAAACCCAATTTTACTGCAAAATAGGCACCTTGCTTTAGTCCCGTTTTGACGAAAACGTTTATAGTACATTATGATACAAGTGTGCTATGTTGGTCATTACACTCGAGTCGGTTTTTAAGCCTGAGCCGAAGGCGAAGGCTTAATGGAGACGAGAAGTGTAATGACCAATGCTCACGTGTTTCATACGACGTTTTTCAACACATTTGCGAGGAAAAAAATAAAAATAATAAAAAATGAAAATGTTAAAAGATATGTAATGAAAAGGCACTAGTGCGATAATGTAATGTAAAAGTCACGGCATGGGTAATATTCTGCATTATTTTGCTAATATTTAAAAAGATATGTAATGAAAAGGCACTAGAGCGATAATGTAATGTAAAAGGCACGGCATGGGTAATATTCTGCATTATCAGTGTAAATACGCTGTAATAAGACCTACTTTACGAGCAGGTGTGTTGAAAAAAAGTTTAAATGTCATTTTCGGGTGGGTTACAAATGGTTACATTGACGCCATCTTGACAATGTTTGTTTTTAATTTGGTATATGTAAACAAGACTAAAGCAAGGTGCCCTTTCTGCAGTAGAATTGGATTTGCTATGAGTGAATTTTTAGAAATTCGTTAAAAATTGAACATAAATAATACTGGAACTATAAAACTACCAGCGTGTTCCTCTTTTCGAGTAGAATACAAGGAGCTAGTCAAATCATGGACTTAGAATTATGAAATGTTGTCAATTGTATGATATAAATTATTAATATTCTTACCTTGCTGATACATGTTGCTCATCATCATGGGATTCATATTATTCATAACATTGGACATGTCACCTCCTCCTCCTTTGGAATTGTCTTTATTATTTTTTCCCGACTCCCTCCTGCGACCAACATTGTCCACTGTCATAGACATTGGTGACCTGGACCGGTCTCTTCTTTTACCTGTTTATTCAGAAAATGTAGTCAAGTACAGACTAAAATAAAATATGCATGTGAATAAATGGTATTTTTTATCTGTTGCCCTGAATCATATTAATATTCCAACTTAAGGCATACAGTGCCAGATTTCGTAACGTGTTGCTACAAGCAGCGCACTCACCTAACGGGTTCAGGCACCACATGACAATCCCCAATCATGGCAGTAAACTAAGGTAGGAGACAGTTGCAGATGCAATAGTGAACAAATAATTTTGAATGTTGACTTCTGTCCATGTTCTATTACTGACATAATTAAAATTTATATTCTATTTTAATAAGACCTAAATGGAATAGTTTGCTGAGTAGCTACAATGGGAAAATTCTTTGTATTAGAAACCTAATGAACCACTCAATTAGTGATACATGTTTTTAGTGATAGCTTGGAGTCAACCCTTCTTAATTCCGCAGTTAAAATATAATAGCCCTCTAAGAGCCTGTCAGTGACCCGCGAGTATGTGCCGAACTCAGAGTACTCAGACCAAGAAAAAAAGATAGACCGAGCATGACGAACAACCTAGTGAAGCCGGTTTTTAAACATGCCAAATAAGTTTAGCACACCCGCACGCTTAGACAAACTAAATTGCAAAAAAACTCGAAACTTTGTATACATATACAAACAAAATTGCATGAGCTAAACTTTTTTGGCATAGTTACAAACCGGCTTCACTAGGTTGTACGTCATGCTCGTTTATCTTTTTTTCTTGGTCTGATGTGCCGCCGTGACAAATATCATGAGTGCCTAACGCGCGTGTTGTATTTCACGAATAAACTATTTACCAGAAAGTGTTGGACGACATCATCCATTGTTTATCACATGAGGCACGCGACGTAATAAATATGCCTTCTCTATATCGTAGCATACCGCATTAGCGAACGGCTACATATAATTTCGCACTTTAACTGATCTTCATATAGCCTCATGCCTCTGCTTGTGCTCAGTGATACTCGAAATACGCGGCTTACGGGCTTAATTAACTGATTCATTATAATCTGAAAAATGTAAAGCATACCTGACATGGCGCCTAGCGGTCAGCTTTCAATTCAAGAAGAAATAAATAACCAAAGAATTAATTACTTCATTAATTTAAATAATGAACACTATATTACGAATGCTAGTGTACCGTAGCAATCTAGCAAGAGAAAAGTCTAGGAGTCTAGCTAGACGAAATAATTAATTCGGACTCGGACCTAGCATTTTTACTTGCGAGCTGGGTGGGAGCGGGGTGGGCCGGGGGAGGGGAGCGTGCGTGGCGTGGGGAGCCAATAATGCAATAATGGGATCTACAGATTATATGATTTCACCACAATTTGTCAGTACAACATGTCGAAGTCAGAATTGGGTGTGTTTATATTCTCTTTTTTTTTTTTTTTTTTGTTGGCTGAACGCGGTTTGCGTATTGCCACCGACAAAGCAGGGAAACGTTAGGAAATTAGGTAATATGTTCGAAAAACGGGATTTGGAAGGATAGGATCAGTTTAGAATAGGAGCTAATAAAATATATAAATAACTAAATACGGATATCATTAAGTAAAATATAAGAGGATATAGAATTAAACACATAAGGATCTTTTGAGGCTAACAAGACAGGGATGGATGTAGGAAAAGGAATTTGAAGTGAGGAGAGATTATTGTAAAAAGAGACATGGTTGAATAAAGGACATGAAAGGAAAATATGATTCAAGTCACCAATTTCTCCACATTCACACAAGTTTGACTCCACAATATGTAGTCTGGCGAGATGAGCCGGCGTGCACACATGACCCAGTCTCATTCGTATTATAATACTAGTGGCTCGTTTACCGAGCCTTAGCTTTGCAAACCAGGGCTTAGTAGGAACATTAGGTTGAATTGCGTAATAAAATTTGCCCTTTGTCTGGGCACTTTCAGCCCACAACTGATTCCAGGCATCACTGAGATAAGAAGAAGGTAAAGCAATCAAGTCATGACTAAAATTTTTATAAGGAAATCTGTCCCCAAACGTCACAGCTTCATTGGCCAGGTGATCTGCTTTAACATTACCATCTATTTCACTGTGTCCCGGGACCCAAGCGAAAGATACTGAAAGCCCACGAGTTATGCAATCACTTAATAGTATTCGAGTGTCTATGATTACTGGAAAAATTGTTTTACATTGAAAAGGATATTTGACTAATGCCTGTAAGGCACTCATTGAATCGGTTACTATAACTGATTTTTTAAGTTTTGCCGTTCGAATATATTCGACTGCTTTAAGGAGACCGAAACATTCTCCAGTAAACACAGATGATTCAGGTGGGAGTTTTATTTGTTGGAAAATTTTGTACTGAGAATGATAAACCCCAACTCCGACATGGCTAGAAGAAGAATGTTTAGAAGCATCGGTGTATATTGTGTGATAGTCTTTCCAAAAGTTATCCTTCACATGGTTAAAACTTATATTGTTATTAGGAGCATTTTTTGAAATACCTATATTTAAGGCTACGTCAGGAGTGTCAGTTAGAGATTTATACGAAGCACAGAATAAAGGATAAGAAATAGAAGAGTGAGTGGGAGCTTGGATAGAGGTAAACTTTTGGTAGCTATTTATGAGGCATGGGACAGATTTATGTGACCAATAACTGGAAGAAATAATAAGATCAGAAAGTAACTTGAGTTTAGTATGAAGCGGATGATCAGAAATTTGTAGGGCTCGAAACAGAAATCTATCAGCGAGGTATTGACGACGTAGCTGTAATGGAGGTTCACAACACTCTAGTTGTAAAGCATTAAGTGGGCTAGATTTCATCGCACCTGCAATCAATCTTAAAGCTTTGGACTGAATATTATCCAGTTTTTTGAAAGCAACAACACTACCAGGTTGTAAAAGGAAGGTGCCATAGTCTAAGATACTACGAATCAGAGCATTGTATATTAGTTTCATACAAAACGGATGAGCGCCCCACCAAACACCAGAGAGGCATCTAAGCATGTTTAACAAACGTTCACATTTAGCAAGAATATATTCACAATGTGGAGTACCAGTTAATTTAGAATCAAGAACAACACCTAAAAATTTTGTTTGGTTGACTACAGGAATTTCACAGTTATCATAATATACAGAAACTGGCGGGGGCAAACGCATTCTAGAAAATAACACAACAGAGCTTTTAGATGGAGACAAATCAAGACCATTTTGTTCTAACCATTTCCTTAAAAGATTTAAAGAGGAAGTTAGAGAAGAACTGGCATTTTCAATAGATCGGTCAGTACAATACAACAACAAATCGTCCGCATATTGAAGAACGCAAACATTATTACCCACTGATGCTTCCAGATCATAGGTGTACAAGTTATATAAGATTGGGCTTAATACAGATCCTTGTGGAAGACCTTTCCATACTAATCTAGATTCCTCATTGTCTACATCCAAAATTAAGTGGATACGCCTTTCTGATAGGATGTTAATTATGAATTTACTCAGAAGAGTCGGTACGTTCAAAGTATTTAGTTTTTCCTTCAGGATACTTAAGACAACATTATCATACGCAGAATTTATATCCAGGAAAGCCGCGACTACAGACTGGTTATTAGAGAATGCTAATCTTATGTCAGTTATGAAAATACTTATACTATCTAGGGTACATTTACCTCGTCTAAAACCAAACTGGGTTTTACTTAAACTGTTTTTGGTTTCAATGAACCATTCTAGTCTATTTTTAACTAGTTGTTCAGCAATTTTCATTAAAACCGAAGAAAGAGCTATTGGTCTGTATGACGAAGGATCAGACGAAATTTTATTAGGTTTTAATATCGGAAGAACCTCTTGAGATTTCCATGAGTTAGGAATATTGCCTGAGATAAAAATAGAATTGATTAGGTCCAAAAAATATGAGAGAGTGCTAGGCCCAAGATGAGAAACAAAAGAATATGGGATGCCATCTAACCCAGGGGCACTATTCTTGACATTAGATAACACACCTTTAAGTTCAGAAATAGAAAATGGATCATTCAGTCCATCAGGATCATTTGCAATACAAGATGGAATAGAGTAGGTTGAAAGTAAATCCTCAGAAACAGACGAAGGAGCTAGTTTATTTAAAAAGCTATTTGCTAGTGTTTGGGGAAAATGTTGTGTCGACGACGATTCACGGAATGCACAACGAAATCGTCGAATGTTACGCCAGACTTCTGTAGGAGAGACATGTGGAGATAAGGACAAACAAAAGTTTTTCCAGCTTTCAAACTTTTTTTTTTTTAATAATTTGCTTGTATTCGCTATAGCAGTCGATAATAAATCAAAATTTTCGTCAGAGCCACACTCATTGTACTTTAATTCTATATATTTCCTATTTTTAACCGCTTCACTACATTCATTATCCCACCACGGGGGCGAAGGAATAAAATTTAAGCATTTTTTCTTTTCAGGAAACACTTCGTCAGCAGCCTCCATAAACGCCTTGGCTAAAACTGACGCACAGACAGGCTCTGTTCCACAACTGACATTAGGAAAAGACGAAAGTTTAGCCTCAATGCACTCACTAAATGATGCCCAATCTGCATTCTTTAAATTGTATTTCAGTCGGGGAGGGCGCTTATGCACAGGACCACCAGTAAAAGGAAAAGTGATTAATATAGGAAAATGATCACTTCCGTATGTTGATGGTAAAGTATCCCAAGTAAGTGTGGATGCCAGACCAGGTGTGCTAAGCGAAAGATCAGGCACACTGAATCCCTCATTAGGACCATTTCGACGGGTTGGATTGCCATTATTCAGCACACAAATATTGTGACTATCCAATATATCTAGTATAATGGAACCATAGTGATTTGAAGAAGGACCCCATGAATGATGTTGGGAGTTAAAATCACCAAGAATAATAAATGGTTTAGGAAGTGTGGAGATGATGCAGTCAACTTCATTAAAAATAATAGAGGATGGGTGTGGAATATATACCGAAACAAAACATATATTCTTAACTATGACAGCTATTATTGAAAAATCTTTATTCACATGAGGAGTAGCAAAATGGGTAAAGGAGAAAGAATGGTTAATGAGTAGGGCTGTACCACCATACCCATCAGACCTATCTTCTCTAAGACAGGCATAACCAGGAATCCTAAAAGAATAGCCTGGTTTTAACCATGTCTCTTGTAGGGCAACAATAAATGGTTTATACTTATTAATTAGATGAATTAATTCACTCTTTTTGGGAATTACACTCCGACAGTTCCACTGAATTAGAGTTAACTGGTCCATTGTTTACAGGTATTTTAGATATAGCATCAAATATTGGGGCAGCGTTGGACGGTGTGAAGAAATTTGATTGAGACAATAACTTTATAAGTGCAGCTATAAGATCTGCAACAGAAGCTTCATTGGGAGAATTGCTATTATTTTTAAACATACAGCCATTGCCAGGTTCTGTCATATTATAATCTCTTATAATGGAGTTATGGGCAGCACGATCATACCCTTTGTCAAGAATTGGAGGAGGTTTTGATTTCATATAAATTGTTTTCTTGTGTGAAGAAACTCCAGGGTGCATAGGTTTGGAATATTGAGGGCCTGTAGGAGAAGGAGTACTATTGCTATTTGAAGTTACGACATCAGCATATGAAATTTTAAAAATTGTTGGGTGAACTTTAGAAGCTTCAGCATATGAAATACAGCTTTTTGCCATTGAATCTTTTATGGCTTTCTGACGGCTGAATTCGGGACACGATTTGCTAATAGCAAAATGGGCTCCTTGACACAGGCAACATATAGTATTATCTTCTTCTACGGAACATGAATCGCCTGAGTGGCCAGACTGACCACATTTGTAACATCTGGGACTGTTGGCCCTGCAATTCACTTTAACATGACCGAAGCGGCAACATTTATAGCACTGAATTGTGGGGAATATATAAGTTTCGATAGGCAGAGCTGTATAGCAAAGGAAGACACGTTTGGGAAGTACTTGTCCGTCAAAAGTAAGAACTACAGATTCAGTTGGTTTTAATTGAGGACCTACATCTGTAATTATTTTCCGACTCAATCTTCGAACTTTTAGAATTGGGCCACAACCCATAGGAAGAGAAACATTCTCTAGAATGTCCTCCTCCGACCATTCTGAGGGAACACCACGAGCAATTCCCATGCGAGTCACTGAAAAAGTTGGAATGAACATTTTATATTGCAAATTTTTCAGGGCAGAATTTTCCAGGAAACTGTTGGCTTCTTCATATTTTTGAAAGGAAATGGACACTTTGTTCCTACCTATACGCTTTAAGCTACCATTCACAATTCCTTTTATGTTGTTATTTTTAAGTGTCCGGCCGAGAGATATTGGGTGAAGAGTGATACCATCATTTGGTGAGGCCTGCAGTCTCTGCACATGAACAGTGTATGGAGCAGCATCAGATGATTGATATAAAGCTCTACCAATAGGCGCTTTCATCTGGGATGAAGTATTTGGTGTGGGGACAGATTGTGTAGAACTATTATTTTGCAAGGTATTTGGCAACTGAACTGAAAGATTTGGGGGAGGCATTGATGGGGGAACACTGTTATTCTCAGCTAATAAAATATTATTATCCTGTACTGTCAAGTTATTTTTATAAGCCACTGCCGATTCATCTTCCAAACTACATAAACAATCCTGTGCTCTCATTTCACTATCCTTACGGTGTCTCCTTCTCTTGTTACAATGTTTACATACGCGTCTGGTTACTTTACGTTTAATTCTCTTGCCCTGAGATAAAACAGACACATCCGTGTCCATAGACTCATCATTATTATGTGAAATTGTTATTTCTTGAGCAATGTCCGGAGGATCCTTTTCAGAACCCCCCGGATCGGGGGGCTCGTCCGCCATGATAGGCGGCAAGAAACAAAAATCGACTTACCCGAGAATATAAGCTATTTACACTAATAAAAAGTAACAAATATATACAAATCTCCTAACTACATTCGAATATATACAAAACTGATCCTATGAAGGTAACTATCAGCGATAGATCAATTTTAATTAACAAAAGCCAAAAACACAACCGAACCGGTGGACGTTTCCCGCGCTTTTTTTCTGCGATTCTTGCTTACACTCACACTCTTATATTCTCTTTGTCTCCAACTACAATTTCATTCAGTGTGGCCAGTTTACAGTAGGTAAGAAAGCGAAAATTGCCGCATTCAAACGGTCCTGCGAAGCGGACTGCATGAGTGTTACTAACACATGAGATAGGGAGCGACTGGAAACATGAACCTAGGATACTATGGACAGGCTATGGTAATAATAATACCACGAGCGAGCGCGACGGTGCTATACCAAACGCAATAAGTGTGACAGAAAGAGATATATCATAATCATTCGTTGTCCTTGTCATTGTTCTACTTTTTTTCTGTTGGGCACAACGGTTGTGCCATACAAAGCGCACGTGTGTCGGCATACGAGCTAGAATATCCAATAGTACATTACTTACCTAGGGCGGTTAAACAAAGAATGTCTCAGATCGCAGGTATTTGACGCCCGAGCTGAAGGCAAGGGCGATAAATATGCGCTCTGAGGCTTTCTTTATTACCGCCCGTGGTGAGTACAAAATTTTACGTCTCTATCTGGCCAGGAAGTGGGGTTTTCCGCACGCATAGCGTGCGGTAATTCCTACTTTATGGCCAGGTATGACGTAAAATTATTTAATGCTACTAATATCGACGCTATTAAGGTTATTTTATTCACAATAAGGTGTCTGTGTTCCGACTGTGCCAAAAAATGGTCTATTGCTGTGTTCTCGGCTGTAAAATCCGGTCGGAACAATGTGATGAAAATATAACCTTTCACACGTAAGTAGAACATTTTTCACTTTTCTGTATACGCAATACGTAAAAATAACATGGTAAAATTACATTACGCTCAAAATCTTGTTAAACTAGACGATTATAATAGAAATAACATCATTCAAGAAAATATTCGTTGACAAATTATCCGCCCTAATTACGTAGGTTGTTTATGGTAAGCTGCGACTGCACGGCTATCACAAGACGGCCGCGACATACTCTCGAGCTCTCTCGCACTATCCGTCTCTCTCTTATTAGACCGCTTAGAAAGAGACGGATAGTGCGAGAGAGCTCGAGAGTATGTCGCGACCGTCTTGTGATACCCGTGCTATAAGAATGTCTTCTCACATTTAGCTTCTTTGCAATCATATTAGGGATACCAGCCAATACAACTTAAAAATACCCAATTTCTCGGGTAATTTATACTTTAAAAAAGTTCTCGTACTTGTTATTACATAACATTGTTATAAAATGGGTTGGATGTATTTTTATATACTTATATTTACGCTATACTCATAAAAAAGAGGCAAAGCGAGTAATCTCCAGAACTATTCATCCCATTTCAAAAATAAAATTATTTCACCTGGCTTTATTTATTCCTGCATCTACGTTGGGTTATCCCTAATACGCGGGTGGAGACGCGTGGACAGCTAATAGTTTAGTAATAAGTTTAGACGATCGACGGTTTAGAATGATTCATAATTTTCTATAAGCTCTATGCTTGAAAAATTGAATGTAAAATAATGTTTTATTTTCTAGGTTTCCACTAAATGAGGATGCAAGTACGCGTAGTATTTGGATTACGGCTACAGGGCGGATAAATTGGGAGCCAACAAAATACAGCCGCATGTGCTCAAAACATTTTGAAGCGCGTTACTACCACAAAATCTGTAATAATTTTAATATTTGCATTAGTAAATGTTTTTTTTTAATATGGTTGTGTCTCATTTTGGTCCTTAGTGTCATTATTGTATCCACCTTAAGCCTGCATCGCACTGGAGCGGCCTGCGGTGGCGGTCAATAGTAGATTTTACAGCTAATGACAAGTTTACCATAGACCGCCGTGGCCAGGCCGCACCAGTCGCAGTGTGAGAGACTTTAAGCTTCTCACAGACATGCGCGGCCTGCGGTGGCGGTCAAAAGTAATTTGACACTAACTGTCAAGTTTACTTTGAACCGCCACCGCAGGCCGCGCCGGTGTGATGCAGGCTTTATAATAATTAAGTAGATCAGGACGGCCTGCGGGCTGTGTCGCGGCGAGGTAGACTGTCCGTCTCTTTCTTATTAGAATGCTTAGAAAGATACGGACAAACTACTTCACCGCAACACAACTCGCGGGCCGTTCTGTAATAACTGTGCTGATAAGAATCACAGGTAAGCCGCTTGCACAAAGACTATTAATTACCTACATGTTCTGTAACTAGAATCATATTTCATGTTAGTAAACTGAATACTATTAGTGCCTGCGAACACTAATATGTAAAGCTTCAGTAAAAACTACTTACAATAAAAGCGCATTATTTAAAACTAGCTTTTGCCCACGACTTCGTCCGCGTGAACTTTGGCGGCCACGGGCGGCCGCTGAACCAATGGTTCCGCGACTACCTCACCGCGTGGTCCTTCCGCGTGAAGGTCAGTGCGGGGCTCAGCGACGAGCAGGTCGTCCGGTGCGGCGTGCCGCAGGGCTCGGGCTGTGGGCCTCTCTGCTACCTGATGCACGTGAATAGCCTGTGCGGCACGCTGCGCCACTGCTCGGTGCACATGTTCGCGGACGACATGGCGCGCACCGGAACCGACCTCGCACTGACATGTCGACTTGTGCAGGAGGATGTGGACAAGGTCGTCAAATGGTAGGGGATCTCAACGCCAAGTCCACGACGTGGGGATCCCCCGCCATGACCCCGAAAGGACAACTGTTGGAGGAGTGGGCGGTTGCGACCGGGCTGGTGGTGCTCAACCAAGGGACGGTCGACACGTGCGTGCGGCATAATGGCGGCTCTATCGTAGATGTCACGTTCGCAAATGCCACCCTGGCGCGCAGGATTCAGGGCTGGGAAGTGATGGAGGGCGTGGAGACCCTATCGGACCATAGATATATCCGATCGTATCGGGACAGCCTAAGCCGCTCTCGGAGAGACGACGCCCCTCGATGGGCTCTGAAGCGCCTGGACCGGGACATTCTTTACGAGGCGGCCTTGGTCCAAGCCTGGATGGAGGAGCCCGAAGACCCGGTGGAGGTGGAACGGGAGGCGGCAAAACTCGGCGATGCCATGATGGAGGTCTGCGATGCCGCAATGCCGCGGGCCAAAGCGGCCTCCCCGAAGCGACACGTGTACTGGTGGACTGCAGAGCTCACGCATAAGCGCAATTCCTGTGTAGTTGCGAGACGCCTGTACACTAGGAGCCGGAGGCGTAGGAGGCGCGATCGGGTCCAAGAGGATAGGCTGTACGCAGAATACAGGGAGGCCAGCAAAACCCTGTGCGCAGCCATCAGCCAGGCAATGGACTTGGCGGAGCAGGAAATGTTGGAGACTTTGAATAGCGATCCGTGGGGGAGGCCGTACAAGATGGTGAGGTGCAAGCTACGCCCTTGGGCTCCCCCGCTTACGGAAAGTCTCCAGCCGGACCTCCTAAGCCGGATCGTGGACACTCTGTTCCCAGAGAGGGGTGACCATACCCCCCCCGCGCATGGAACCAACGACTAGGCTGCACGAGGAGGCCGCTCCCCCCGAGGTCACAGAGGGAGAGTTAGGAGCGGCGATACTGAGGCTTCGTCATAAAAACACCGCCCCGGGTCCCGACGGCATTCCCGGACGTGCGTGGGTGCTGGCACTCGGCCCGTTGGAGCCAAGAGTGAGGGCGCTGTTCAGCGCCTGTCTTCGGCAGGGACAGATACCCCGCGCCTGGAAGTCGGGAAAATTGGTTCTGCTCCAAAAGACGGGAAGACCGGCTAACTCACCATCTGCCTACCGGCCTATAGTACTGCTGGACGAGGTGGCAAAACTTTTCGAGCGCATTGTTGCGAACCGCCTCGTCCGGCATCTGGAGGGGCCAGGGCCAGATCTGAGCGCGTGCCAGTTCGGTTTCCGTCGGGGCAGGTCCACCATCGACGCTATAGCGCGGGTGAGGGCCCTGGCGGATGACGCAGTGTCCCAGGGAGAGGTGGTGCTGGCGGTATCTCTTGATATCGCTAACGCGTTCAACACCCTCCCTTGGGAGACCATCAAAGAGGCGCTCAGATACCACCGCGTGCCAGAGTATCTGGGCCAGGTAGTGGCCGCATATCTGTCGGATAGGACTATCCGATACCCCACCAAAGATCGGTGGGTAGAAAAGAACGTGTCGTGCGGTGTTCCACAGGGTTCAGTCCTAGGACCGCTCCTGTGGAACATCGGCTACGACTGGGTGCTGCGCAGCGCCAACCTGCGGGGGGTTGAACTAACGTGCTACGCCGATGACACTCTCGTAACAGCCCGTGGTGGCACGTTCAGAGACGCCTCCCTCCTGGCAATGGCGGGCGTGGCCCACGTAGTGGAAAAAATCCGGAAACTGGGACTACAGGTCGCCTTGCAAAAGTCAGAAGCCCTGTGTTTCCACGGACCTCGGAGGGCGCCCCCACCTGGTGCTCAGATTGTTGTCGGTGGAGTATCTGTTGGCGTCGAGAAGACGATTAAGTACCTCGGACTCGTCCTCGACAGCCGATGGGATTTTAAGGAGCACTTCCGGAGACTGGCCCCAAAGCTCGTGAGTGCAGCCTCCGCCCTAAGCCGGCTTCTTCCGAACGTGGGCGGGCCGAAAGCAGGCTGCCGCCGACTGTACACGGGCGTAGTGCGGTCGATGGCCCTGTACGGGGCACCCATCTGGGTGGTTGCCCTGTCCGCCTACCAGAACAAAGCCCACCTGCGGAAACCGCAAAGGGTCATGGCGGTCAGGGTATCGAGGGCGTATCGCACCACCTCATTTGAGGCGGCCTGCGTTCTGGCGGGCACCCCACCCTGGGAGCTGGACGCCGAGGTGCTGGTGGAAGTGTACCGTCGGGCAGCTGAGTCCCGCCACAGAGGAGACCAGCCAGGCCTCGAGGAGATAAGGCGATGGAGAGAAGACGCTCACCAAACTCTTCTCTGGAAGTGGACGGAAGCTCTAGAGCAGCCGAGAGCTGGCCACTGGACCATAACTGCAGTGCGGCCTGTCCTGCAGGCATGGCTCAATAGGAAGTGGGGTGCGGTTTCCTTCCACGTCACACAGATGCTCACGGGGCATGGCTGCTTCGGGAGGTATCTGTGAAAGATCGCAGGGAGGGAACCGACACCCGTCTGTCACCAGTGTGGTGGGGCGGAAGACACAGCACAGCACACGCTGGAAGTGTGTCCCGCCTTCAACGAAGAGAGAGCTCGCCTCTCACTTGCAGTGGGACCCGATATATCGCTGCCGGCCGTGATTCAATCCATGGTCGACAGCGAGAGATCGTGGCAGGTGGCAGTCTCCTTTTGCGAGGAGGTAATGCGGCAGAAGGAGACAGCGGAACGGGCCAGGGAGGACTCAAATGCGTCCGACCAAAGGCGCCGCAGGCGCCCTGGGCGCAGACGGCAGGCGCATAACCGCCGGATGCCCCCATAGGAAGGACCTCCGGGTGACAGGCATGGGGACAACTGTCGCCCAGCGGATCGAGGTCCCAGGGCAGGAGTGCGCGCGAAAAAAAAAAAAAAAAAAAACAACGTACGCCGTAAATGATGGTGGGGGGAATACTCAAAAAAAAAAAAGAAATCCCCCACAGGTGGGTCCGGTGAGCTGGACAACTGCTGGCGGAGTCGCGGATGTGTGCGAGAGCGTTCCCGTGACTCCGCCACAGGCAGTGGGAAGAACTTCCCAGGGTTTTTAGCCGGTACGAATCCGGCATATCCACCGCGCTTCCCCAAAGCGCGATGGAATCTATGAAGATTTTCTCTGGGTTAAAAAAAAAAAAAAAAAAAAAAAAAGGTCGTCAAATGGTCTCACGATAACGGGATCGTGTTGAATAATAATAAGACCAAATTAATGCTTATCCACTCTCCATATCTGATTCCTAAGGATACACCCCCACCCATCTTTAGTCACAGCTTCACCTGCCTCCACAACAATATTATCCCACTCAACTGTACATGCAAGGTAATAGAAAAAGTGAGTTCCGTTACATATCTTGGATTAAAAATTGATGAAAATTTCTCTTGGTCACCACACATTGATTTTATTTGTTGCAAATTAAGAATACTCTTAGGTAAATTTTATCATTTAAGTGCAGTATGGGTCACAGCTGGTAACAGATGTTAACAGCTGTCGGCAAATAGTCACCTATTTTTCCGTATTATTATTTATATAAATTCCAAGTAATCGAACACAAAGGAAATAGTTGGCATTCCTTAGTAATGCCGTAATAACAACATTGCACTTTGGACTTATTGACCTTGCATACATTACGCAATTTTTAAGGAACAAAGGATTATCTTTGGTATAAAAGGAATGAATTTTCTATGAATAAAGCAGTTATAAACCAAGCCTCGTGTAGTCATTATCTACCCTGAACGTCCCACACTTCATAAGTTACAGAATTCCTACCAGCACCTTAAAATGTTTATATAAGTCAATAGTAGAATCCATCCTTTGCTATGCCCTTGATAGCTATGGTCTAACTTTCAAAACTAATATCGAAAAATTAGAAATGTTACAAATCCTATTCCTGAAATTACTTGTGAATAAGAAGACAAAAGATAACTGTAAAAAAGACTACCAAAAACTGTTCAAAATATGTAAAATCTTACCGGTAAGCTCTAAACTGAAATACTTGTTAGCAGTAAATAACCATGATGACCTTAAAGATTTACACCTTGTTAAACACATACATAACACAAGGACAATGACCGCGGGCAAATATGAAGTACCTAGAGTGTTCAATTACTATGGTGATAGGACACTAAAGAAACGCATACCATATATACTGAACACCCTGCCCGCGGACGTTGTTCATGAACCTAAAAAAGCTAGATTTAAGTATCGATTAAAAAAATACCTCATGGAGCCATGTAGAAATCTCCTTTCACGTTTCTACTGGGGCATTTATGAGATAGATCTCAATATTTAAAACACTTCAACATATGTTAAAGCTGAAGAGAAATGAGACTGTAATTTTTGACTCCACAGTTAAACTGAAAATTTTAGTTTTGTGGAGCAATGTATCAACGTATATATGTAACTTTTTGTTTTTAATAAATAAAATAAATAAATTTCCTATTTGATCAACTTCCGTTAGGTAATAATTCCTAAAATGGTATTCAATGTCTTAATGCAAAATATAATTCTGTGGGGCAAGAGTCACTTAAAGCTGTTCTGCCGTTTTAAGGTGTCTGAGTAGGTAACAATCATCCAAACTTACAAACATTTGCAATGATATTATGAGTAGAAAGTGAAATTACTATTGTATGGTTTTCAATACTTGTGTGAATATTGTTATTTTAAATAAGAGTCATGTATTACTATTCTTATAAACCATTAAATTTAGTTCCGTTTGCATCGTTTTGAGGGATGTATTACGAAAGTGACTACTGCCTAACCACACTTACTGTAAAATATTTTTTTTTCTAAATAGCAAAGCAATTGCTGTGAGCACGAAAACGGAGCCCCGGCAGAATGTAGAAGCCTAGAGTTACTTTCCTCCTTCCAAGTAGCCACCTTCTAACAATATGAAGCTAGTTTAAAATAAACATATGGAAGCGATGGGGTATTTTTTAGTTACATGGCCACCCCACCGGTATCATCTACTTTGTTGCCGTCCCTCATTGTGGCATCACGTATAGCCTGTCCAGAGTATCCTAGGTTCATGGACTGGAAGAGTGTTTAATATCCCCATCCCGCTCTATTAACAAGCTTCATATAGCGCGTGCAGTCTGCCTTGCAGGACCGTCTGGTACTTGTTTACAGGCTGTGAAAATTGACTTGACTTTAAAAAATAAAAAGAGAAAACGGTGATCTGACAGGATTCCAATAGTGATTTTATTTGGGAAATATATATCAAAGAACAATAATCGCTCCGGTTTATATTTATTTTTATTCCATCTACAAGCGCTTTTAAATTTGCGTCCAAATTTGAGAATTTAGTACAATGTAAAATATTAAAACAACATTCTTTCTTAAATCGTTTTTAATTTTCAATTCAATTTATTTGAATGTAATTTGTGGACTAAATAAAACACTGCAAATTCCATGGTCCAAATTATAATTTTCATGCTATTAGTCAGAGGGCCTACCGCGAACGGCATTCGAAGTTTTCCCTCTCTGTCGCACTTAAGTACGAACTCATAAGTATGAAAGAGAGGGGAAACTTCGAATGCCTTTCGCGGTAGGCCCTCAGTACAACTCGTTTGACGTTTGACGGTTGGATCAGCAGCGCAACATGCCTCCAGATGATAGCAATTAGTCAGATTCTGATAAGTTGGGGCTGACAAATCATTGCATGTATAGACCCCAATAAATTAAAAAAGAAAAGAAAAAAAAATTAAATGAAGTGCTAAGTGACAAGTTTTCTATCTGTGCTATTGCAATGGCGGACTCATGCTATCTCCTAAAGTGGATAAAGCCTGCATCACACTGGCGCGGCCTGCGGTGGCGGACCATAGTAAATTTGACAGCTAATGACAAGTTTTCTATTGTCCGCCGCGGCCAGGCCGTGCCAGTCTGTGAGATCCTTAATGAAATTAAAGATAAAAAATGTAAACAAATGTGTTGCCACTGCAATAAAATCAATCCCAAGAAGTGGAAACTAAAAATTCGTTAAATACGCAAGTTAAAAAATAATGCGACTAATTTATACGTAAAACAATGCCTGGAAAATATTCATAAATATTTAAATAAGCAAAATGAAAACGTTATTATTTTATATTCATAAATATGTGCAGTTTATATTTACGCCACTGGCAATGGTTAGGAATTGTAAACCTTTGGTTCGTAATTTAATTAATATACCTGGATATTCCTATTCCTTATTCTTAATGTTCAAAGAAGGTTTAAAATTGGTGACGCCTCAAAGATGGAGTGATTGTGTGGCTCATGATGTAATAAAAGTAGAGGATAACTTGTGCCAACTCGACCACCTAATAGACAATGTAACAGAGACATTAATAATAAATGTAACTGAGGAGGATTCGACGTCTTCCTCAGAAAACGAGAGTGGAAGTGAATAACTAAAAAATTAAAAATCTAGTGTTATTTTTCTTTGTGTTTTTCTGTCCTAATAAGACATATAATAATGGCACGTCTTCTTGCTTCCATCGCTTGGTGTGGTTCTAGTGGCTGCAGGCAATAGGCTTTTGCTGTATATCGTGCCCGGACTATCGTCACCTACTAAGTACCTATTCATACCAACCTACGACATTAAAGTGATCAAAGTAAAATATAAGATTGTTTTAAAAGTAGTTTATTTATATTCATTAGTTAAAACCAAAACCTGGTTGATTGCCCCTGAGACGTCACTTTGACGTTGACAGTTCTTTGTTTACATTTTTTATCTTTAATTTCATTATCCACTTTACTTCCGTTCTTTCTCTGTCTCTCATTTTGTCACGGTGACTTTGGCCGGTTACCATGGATATTATAACCAAAGACTACAATATACATACTGACATAGACAGGCAACTCGACCAAATGGGGTTGGCCGGTGAAAGCTAATTGTAGATGGCGCTCTTATAGATTCCATACGATGAGAGAGAGAGACAGATGATCGATGGTCCCTAACTTGTATGGAAACCATATACAGTTCTTAGGCAAAAATCTTTCCCATAGTTTTAATCCATAACCTTTTATTTTTAGCCTTTTTCGGAAAACGGTGGATTCCCACTTCAGAGCAATTCGGGACGAAACATTAAGTCATTTTCGCAAAAATAAATAAAAACTACTTCCCGCCATACAAATTTAGCTTTTTTAGGGACCATTATTGGTGCTGTCAGTTTGACAGTTACCAGCCCCATTGAGAAGGCATTTAATGCTTGCGTATACAGGCGCCATCTCTTCTGCGATAATAAATCTTTTCTGTTAAAACATACAAAAAGTGCGTCGGTCGCAGGGTTTGAACCCCGGCTCATCGACTCCAAATACCGCCGTCTTTACCCCTAGGCTATGGATGTATAATGTCAACACGGCGAATTTCGAAATACCTTGACAGCCTAAGCCTAGCAATCGCTACAGCTTCAAGAGTTCGCAACCTATCAAGAAGGTGGCACTGTTTTCAATAAGAAACTGGATTTGCATTAAGTTCTAAGTTCGCATAGCATGATTTGAATGTTTAAGCTTGACTTCTCTATATTATTCATAGTACTCTTTGAGTTACATGTTAGCGCTAACCTAACATCAGTACTATATTATTTGGTTGGCATGAAGAGATGGGGTGGAAAAATGAAGCTGGACCGGGAGGTGTCCCGGTGGCTCCTTAAGGTGAGAAGAGAGCCAGCGGATGAAGCACCGTTGGTTGTTCCTAAGGTAAATAAATTGATCCACTTTTTCTTGTAGTTATTCTGTCCTGGTAAACGAGCAGCAAAATAGTGACTGTTTCTTTGAAAATCATTATAATATGGACTCTTTGTATGTTACAAGATTCCCCATCATAAAGTAGGTAGTTTAACCGTAGGTACTTAAGCCGTATTAATTCATAGTTTTGAGTCTTCGAAGATGTAACTATGGCAATTGAGCAACAAAATAGTTGGTCAGGGTAGGTATAGCAAAGGTTGTTGGCCCATATAATTATTATGCTATTATATACAATTAAGTAGGCCATGGAGAACGAAGACAAAAATATATGCTTCAACTTGACATTTTGTGGGTACGTCCATAACAGTTTTTGTAGAAACACCTGTCATCTCACCCTCCAACCTGGAGAGGAAACTAGTCTTTATTTTAATCTATAGGCTTGTAACAGTATTGCTGAGCATGAGGTCAGCTTGGACTTTGCTAAAATTAGGATACAGGCAGAAGTTGTCTCAATAAAAATTCTTAGGCCACCCGAAACTTGGCTATACAACTACTGCCATAGAAATCAAAGAATATCAACAACAACATTCCTTTATGTTCAATCAGTAACCACCCAAAGTGGTTACCCACCAGGAAACCTGCCACAGTTAGTCTGGATTGCCAAAGACAATATTTGGTCCAAAATGAAAGGGTAAAATTTTGGTCATAAAATTTGATACATCCAAATACAATGTCGGTTGGCGACTACAACTAAGGGTGGGTTGCACCAACTTACAATTACAGACTGATCAATGTTAAATATGGCGCCGGCAGCTGTCATTTCATAGAAACTTGACAAACTTCAGATTTTAACAAACACCACTTACGATTAGAGACGGTTTGGTGCAACCCACCCTAAGAAACAAATACCTACTGGTTATCCACTGACAAAAAGTTGTAAAACATTGAAACTACACTTCAAACACACACCGAACGCGGGCCCGCGAGCTCGCGTTCGATGTGTGTTTGTAGTTTATTTTCAATGTTTTACAACTTGCGCGGGCCCGCGCACGCGACCGGTGTGTGGAGGCCTTTAATTAAAAAACATGAAACTTAGGTAAACAACATGTGGTTTTTTGCTTAAGACCAATGATGATGATGTTGTGAGGGGACGCCTGGCCGGAAACAGGTGGGCTATCGATCATTTGGGCATATTCATTATTTTTGCACCCTTAAATGGACAGTTAAGGATAGTAACAAAACAGACAGTCAACTGACGACCGCTTTAGCCTAGTTGGTAGTGACCCTGCCTACGAAGCATGAGGTCCTGGATTCGAATCCCGGTAAGGGCATTTATTTGTGTGATGAGCAAGAATATTTGTTCCTGAGTCATGGATGTTTTCTATGTATTTAAGTATTTATTTCTCTATATAAGTATCTATATCGTCGTCTAGTACCCATAGTACAAGATTTGCTTAGTTTGGGACTAGGTTGATTTGTGTAAGATTGTCCGCAAATATTTATTATATTATGTCAATTGCCTATGTTTAGTAACAAAACCGACAGGTTAGACGTGACTTAAACATCACTTTAGTTAACCTTAATCTGCCTTTTTTTTTTTAAATTCCCTATTTGCCTCGTTCATTCAGCCCGATTCCCTTAGGTTGGAGCCTCAGGTTACTGTCCCGGCCGTTCCCACTTCAAACTCTTCCATTCTTCTCGTTTTCCTGCAGAACAGAAGGACATCTTTAAGGTCGACATCCCTCAATTCCCTCTCCTCTAACACATCTTTACCGAATATATTAAACGGAGGTGACACATACATAATTCATTCCGCTAATACATGCTTACTGGCTTCTTCCTCCCCACAGTGTGGGCAGGAAGCATCGTTGCTGATACCTATTACCTTTAAGTGTCTATTTAGAGTATTGTGGTCAGTTACTATACCAGTCAGCAACCTCAGATTGCTCTTACCCAGTTTCAGCAGATACCTCGTTCTCCTGTGATCCACACCTCCTATCATCATCTTTGTGTGTCTACATCCAGGTGCTTCCCTCCATTCTCTCTCCCTGTCTTGTTCTTTTAGCCTTTCTAAGGCCCCCTTTGTGACTTGAGCCGAGAAATAAATTCCCTTCCCGCTCCTTCTCTAGCCAGTTCATCCGCACTCTCGTTACCCGCTATCCACTGATACCCAGGCACCCACGCCACCGTGACACCTGGGTATACTCCTATCTTGTTGAGCTCTTCCTTACATTCTTTCACCAAGGCAGATGTTACCGTTGCTTTTCCTAGTGCCTTCCAGTCTGCTGCGTCGTCTCCTTTATTTATTTATCGTATGGCGGTTACACACTGGTACATATATGTATTCGTAGTGATGTCGCTGATAGAGTTCCAGTGTGCGCTGCGAGGTTCAGAAGGAACAGTGCAGCTGCCGAGTTTGTTGTTCTTTTAGCACCACCCGGGGGTCACGTGTAGGGTTTCTAGGGTTATTCCTACGGACGCAGAACAACAACGACCTCCTTTATAATCTGTGCTCATGCTTAAGACCAAACTCTCCTTACTAAACCTTTGAGTAGACTTATTTATTTATTTAAGCCCTTATGTTTCCATATTGATGCAGGTAGTAGAATTTATATAACGTTTTGGATACATTATTTGATATGGATCCCTAATCGGGTATAGGCCTTGAGTAGTCTTATTGCAAGAAAACCATAAAAAAAATTAAGTATGCAGTTTATGTTTGGTATTGCAGGTCATCAGACAGTACACTAGAAAGAAAAAGGTGTCACCAGCAGAGCCAACGAAGGAACCGGTCACACCACATGTGGCTAGTGTGTGTTCCGGTTAGTAGAAACAGTTTGTTATGAGCATTCTAAAAACTAGAAATTCCAAGTAAGATATTTTTTCCCCGTTTTTCATTTTCAAGCATCCGTGATTTTATATTTAAGAGTGCTCTTCAAAAAAGCGCTCGCTCAGAATTCGGTATTTTGACAGGCGTAGTGCTTTTGTGTGTGTAAATACTACTACCACCCACACAAACGTACCTAACCCCCACATGCACAGCTAGATCGCACCAGCCGCGGGTGCCGTCCCTTTCTAGCTATATGTAAGTGCGATCGGGATAGAACTAACCGCGGAGCTTGCCGATGCAAATAGCTGTATAGCGCACCGTTGGAATTCGCTCCGTGACCGATATTGATACTTGCACTAAAAAGTGGTAAACATTACTTCGCGAACATGATGCTCTAACTTGAACAAAGTAAGTATTTGATTTTTGTGCACATGTTTTCTATTTATATTAAAATACTATGACAAAGTATATTCATTCTTTTTTACTAGCTTTATATTAACTTGCACTGTTCGTATGTATGTAAATATGTAAGTATGTAAGTTGTCCGTCAAAATTTGTAATTCATTTTTCAGTCACTTCCCGTTATCCAATTGAGCTGAAATTTTGCATGCATGTGTATATCGCATGACAATGCAATATTATGATGATTTGGAGCTGATCTAATGCTGGAGCAGGAAGTTGGCCATAGGAACTCCGCAATAAAACGACACAACCTCGTTATAATCGTCTCAATGAGTTGTTGATGATGGTATGCAGAAAAGTACAGTCGGTAATAAAATCTTGTACCAAAAATGAACATTTTGACATACACTTATTTTTGTATAAAATAAACTAACAAGTTTTAAAGTTGTCAGTAATAAGAATAATAATTTGCTGTCTGGCACTACTACTTTCTAGCCGTGTAGTACTGTCGGGTACTACACGGCTAGAAAAACACCGATTTATGCCTGCTTCCTGGACCTCTCCAAGGCCGTCGACAGAGTGGACTACAATATTCTCTGGGCAAAACTGGAGGAAGCAGATATTCCGGGTGATTGTACAGGTTTGTTGAGGTACTGGTACCAAAACCAATTAAACCAGGTGAGATGGGCCAGGACTTTGTCCACAGATTACAGGTTGGAATGTGGAGTACGGCAGGGGGGCCTGACGTCTCCTAAACTGTTCAACTTTGACTTATGTCAATTAGTACTGCAGTTCTTTTTAGGGTTCCGTAGCCAAATGGCAAAAAACGGAACCCTTATAGATTCGTCATGTCCGTCCGTCTGTCTGTCTGTCTGTCCGTCCGTATGTCACAGCCACTTTTTTCCGAAACTATAAGAGCTATACTGTTGAAACTTGGTAAGTAGATGGGTCATTGTCAGATTTAGGTTCGCGTCTCTTCGGTGGACATTGCCAAAGTTAAGGGCTATAAAGCCTAATTTTTGGTTGATCTCTGAATCCGCATAAACGGCGTTGCCCCTTCTATAATCCTATGTGATAAAAACATATTATATGTGAGCGTAAGCCCGTAACTTTTGACCACCGGAAAGATGATTTTTGTTTTTGTGACTGACAATGACCCAGATGTATTCTGTGAACCGCATTAAGATTTTCACACAAAAATCGAAAAAAAAAACATTAAGTGGTCCCCATACTCAGAACTGAAACTGAAAAAAATTTTTTTTATCAAACCCATACGTGTGGTATCTATGGATAGGTCTTCAAAAATGATATTGAGGTTTCTAACATAATTTTTTTCTAAACTGAATAATTTGCGCGAAAGACACTTCCAAAGTGGTAAAATGTAACTTCTAAAATAAGAGAATGATAAAATTAAAAAAATATATATATGATGTACATTACCACAGATGTATGAATATATTATATAGTATTCTATGCTCTGAGTACATTACCATGTAAACTTCCACAGAAAATTGGTTTGAACGAGATCTAATAAGTAGTTTTTTTTAATACGTCATAAATCGTAAACCGCAATTTATTTCACGGAACCCTTCATGTGCGAGCCCGACTCGCCCTTGGCCGCTTTTTTTAAAATGTATAATAATAATTGCTAACATAGTTTTAAGTTTATTTTGTTACTAACAGTATATGCACTATCACATGGTCTGAAATAAAACTATTGAATTGAATTGAATTAAACGAGGATTTGAAAGACGATAAGGATATTGACCGGGAGAGGAGGGCCTTATCAGTCCGCTGCAACATGCTGGCACGCAGATTTGGTAAGTGTAGCAACGAAGTCAAAGTGACATTGTTCAATGCATTTTGTCAGTGTTTCTACACTTGCCAACTGTGGTCTAAATTTATGCGAAAGTCGTACAGCACCATGAGGGTGCAATATAATGATGCATTTCGCACGCTCATGCGGCTGCCGCGCTACTGCAGCGCGTCCAGCATGTTCGCTGAGGCGCGGGTGCCAGATTTCTTCGCCGTAATGAGGGCGAGAGTTGCCGCTTTCTGGGACAGGCTGGGGCGCTCTCAGGACGAGATCCTCAAGGTCATCTACAACGACCTGGAGAGCCCTATTTTCCGATATTGGCTATCTGTGCATGATGAAATATTTAAGAACTTCACTTAGGCGTCAGATAGCTAACAATTGTGCGTGGAATTATAAATCTGGTATCTAAGAAATTTCTCTAACCTTGGTCAATCAATATGGAAAACGCAAATCCGTTGAAGAGAGCAATGGTGGAAGAAAATAAATGGCTCTTTAACGGTTTAGAAAACGGCCGAAGGGGCACAATCAATTCAATCAAATTAAAATGCCTGACTGGTAGAGAATGCCTCATGGCATTAAGTCCGCCATTTTTACTTTCCGTTGTATAGTGCAATAAAGTTTAATTAAATAAATAAATCAAGAGTTTACAGAGCAGCATTTGATCTTAATTAAATAGCTATGCCGTACAATCATCATTGCAGCGGTTGGTATCTAAGAAATTCTTAGACTTAGCTTAGGGCCTGGAGGCAACATACCAACGGAACTAGTAATGTGCAAAGAACGAAAGTTTCTTCCTACATTACCCAGTTTTGAACGAAGACTATTTTTTCTTTGTACATTACTAGTAATGTAACTCAGTAATGTACGAAGAACAAGGGGATCATTTTTTTGATGTTTTAGTTTAACATTTTAATTTTAATTAAGTATCTTGTCAAACTTGTATTTGTATTTTGGGTTATGTTTCGCCTGTGAATAAATGATTTATTATTTATTATGTATGTCTTTCCCGCTCACGGGACAATGATGTCCCGGACCTTTGGGAGGCGTGCGTGGGGCTAGGTACCTACAAAGTACCAACTGAGCCAACACGTAGAGGCCCTTTTGACAATTTAATGAAATGCAAGGAGTACACCGAGCGTATGCTGTCCCTGCCCGTGTCATGGGACGCACACAGAGACAGCACCCGCTGGGGTGTATAGGGACTATTGCTGGTTGATGGAATCTAAAGAAAACGGGTTATTGGGTGAAAATGATGGACTAGTGGCTGGGCTATTGGGTGAAACATCGGACGCCTGCCTAATAAACTGTCTCATTTTTTATCTCTGGCAGACGGTGACTCGCCAACTGCTAAATGGGCCCCTATTATTAGCGACATTAAAAAATTGCCTAAGGGCAACACCAGTCAGACAGGCTGGGGGGGTAGAGAGGTGGCACTGGACTTTAAACATATAGCCAACTCGCCACTTAGGTGTCCACATCTACCCTCGAGCAACAGCTCTTGCGACTTTACTCTGGACAACCAGTTAAGGCAAGCCAGAGGTGGGGGGCCTGTCCAACCAACCACCCGATCGGCTCAGCCTGACCACAGGACACCCCCAGGGGCACTCAGGTACGTAGGGTCGCTACTCCCTAACAGCCCGCCACAAGCTGCCTTACGTTGACTGATTATTATTATTATTATGTCAATCACTCGTTCAAATTGAAAATGCCTCGTAAATCTACTATTGGTAAATGGTTAGAAACGTACCCGGAACTGGTTTATAAAGAACAAGATTCCGTGATACACTGTTCTGTTTGTTATGTTAATTTGAAACAGTTCAAAAAACATAATATCAAAAAACATGTATCAAGTGATTCACATCGTAAGAAAAAAACCGGCCAAGTGCGAGTTGGACTCGCGCACGAAGGGTTCCGAACCATTATCTATAAAAACGGCAAAAAAATCACGTTTGTTGTATGGGAGCTCCCCTTAAAAAAAAATATTTTGTTTTCAGTATTTGTTGTTATAGCGGCAACAGAAATACATAATCTGTGAAAATTTCAACTCTCTAGCTGTCACGGTTCTTGAGATACAGCCTGGTGACAGACAGACGGACGGTCGGACGGACAGCGAAGTCTTAGTAATAGGGTGCCGTTTTACTCTTTTAGTACGGAAACCTAAAAACGTGTACCTGGTAACAAAGAAGAATTTTACTGAACTGAACTGATTAAATGTAAAATTGTTAACTATTAATTTTTCATTGATTTCATTGCAAATCTCTATTTAACATTTTCAGAAAGTCAAAAGTTATCTAAAAGAGATCGGTCTTTAGCGATAAGACCGCCTGTTGTTTACCTCTACTTTTAATCTTCTTTGATATGTTGTGTTGTGCTCTATAATGTATCGACAAAATATTTGTATCAGAAGTCGATAAACGAGAAGTCCCCATGACAGCTCAAAAATGTTACGAGAATTCCGATGACTGGACTAACTAGTAAATAAATTAAATCTATCAAGTATCACGATCACTCGTACAATAATAATTGACTATAGAACGCGTAGTTTAGACAAAAGGATCCAACCCACAAGACATCACCATTGAAATGTATGACTTTTGTTTTAGGTAGAAGGTTCAATTTTAAATGTTACGTATCCGGTGGGTTTGAGCCTTTTCGCTACACTACGTCATATATGGCAGCTATGCAATTCATAACTTGTCTCGATTAGCCTCACGAATGTATCCCCAGTATAGTTTGACCCCGAGGTTGGTAACAACTATGCCTAGTCGGAGATCAAAATAATATTATTTTATCTGAAGAGTGGCCGGTTAGCTTCGTGAATAGCCACAAATAAACACACTACACATCTGTCTCGGAGGGCTATTCAGCCGGTACTGAGATATATTCCCGCGCGACGGTAAATTTATACTAGTTTTGAATAATTATTTATAAATATAAATTTTGACAAAAGTTATATTTTTCGGACTGGATCTTGTTGGTACAAGCATGAACTTTAATGTTGTGTAAGATTCAATACAAAAATAATTCAACAATAATGAGAAAATCCTTGAGGTTTCAGTACGATTTTGTTGACAAATATGGTGTAATTGAGAACAGTTTACATATATATACGTGCAGAATAAGGAAAATTCGAGGCGGCTAGGCGCAATGGCAACATATTACGCTAGTGAAAATAGAAAAAAACAAGTAGGTTCTCATATAACATCATGGAGTATTAGGGGCTCAAACTTATGACTCTGCGCTCTCTTCAGAAAACTACTGTCGGTAATCGGGTATTTTCGGTTAAAGTATTCAGTTCTTCGTAAATTGGAGGCGGCTAGGACCAATATGAGGAGTATGCAAATAAGTAATCAGGATCTAGAAAAAGCTCTCCGTTTCTTAGAATTACAACGTCAAAAATCCGTCATTCTCGCTTATTCCTGACCAAAAAACGAGCGCCCTCTTAAGCCATCCTTCAATATCATTGCGGTTATCTTTAAACAGGGTTTTTGCGATTGGATCTAGCAATCTGCAAGAAGGGGTATACATATATATGTGACAGTCCATGGCTATAGGGCCCTTATGGCAGGTATTGAGTTAAGCACAGATCCTAAATCTACGTTAAATAAGCTATCTAATACAAAAAAAATCATGACCCCTAAGTCCCATACTTTTTTTTTTTTAAATCATCAAATTTACACATGCTAAAATTGCACTTTTGAGAAATCGTCAAAAGAAGTTTGAAACTAATTTTAAGTATGTTCCCATTGGAAGTTACATAGATTATGATTGATTTTGTATCTCAAGGTGTTTTTCTTTGGAACTCAGTCATGTTTTTTTTAATGTGACTTCCAGATCCTGAAAAAACAGCCTTTGGAAAGAGCAATGCTCATATGAACGAAATTAATAAAAATATTTTTTTCGGCTTTTTCTTTAATATGTTGTAATCTGAACCATTGTATATAGTAGAACACTTATTGAACTTGCATTTTAGGATAGAAATAAAATCACATAGTTAACCAAATATATTTATTTTAATTAAAATGTGATAATTATTATCAGTTACATCTTCCCTAGAACAATAACAAATTTGGTATAGTAAGTTCTAAATTATATTTAATCAATCTACAGGAGTATCGCAAAAGTCTTATTAAAATCACGGCCCAGACCCCTTATTTCAAATTCCAATTATTGTAAGTTGCTGGATTATGATTTTACGATAGTTGGAATATGAAAAAAAATACTTGTAAACCATTTTATCCGTTGAGCTTTGTCATTTTTGTATGCGATTTCCCATAAGGGCCCTTTTCTACTAAACTTTGAACTCAATTTTATTAAAGAAAGAGTTAACGTACACAACTGATACCAAGGTACAAATATACCTCTATTTGTATATTTTACTATTTTGCATAAAACAAAAAAATTATAATTTTTGAAGGATTTTACAAAAACGCCAATATCTCCGTAACTAGAAACTGCCATAAGGGCCCTTTTCTTATGGACGGTCACATATAGTTTTATCTATAATATACACATAGGTACATAATTCATGTACAATTTTTTCTTTTCAGAACAAAATGTCTCAAAAGTTGAAGTTTATAATCACAATCATGTTAAAATCGAAGAGGAATATATTCCTGATATTAAAATCCTGAATGTAGGTGTCGAAAATGATGTTCTAACTAAAGAACAAAATGCATCCCAAAGCAAGAACAGTGCCCTAACTTTAGATAGAAATTCTGATATAATTAAGAAAGAAAATGTAATTGAAATTAAAACAAAAGGAAAAAATGCACAACAATTTTTTTCGAGTAAAGTGAAAAATGCTCTTAAAGCTAAACAAGACAATTTATCAGAAAAAAAAATCTCTAATTCTAATGTTAGTGAAAGGGAACAGCAACCGCCAAGAATGGATATAACGATTAAAATCGAAACAGCAGATGACTCAGAATGTACTGACTTAGATCAGAAAAATATAACTGGATGCCACTTGGAAGAAGGCAAAGCTTTTAGAATAAAACAAGAGACTAACACATATAAGAGTGGTTCATATAATACATCAGACAAAATGGATGAAGATAAAAATGTGGAATTAGAAATTATGAATGAAGGGAATCACTTGCAACGTAAGTACATGACGACGAACAATATACTCTGCATTCCTAAACATATAACACAGTATATTTATTTCGAGTATCCTACCACTATTTTTACAAGCTTTTATTTAACTTGAGGTGTGTGTCCCGAAGTCAAATGGAGTTGGAATTTTATACACTTGTGTAAGTCAAATGACAATGCAGTATTATGGTACAGTGGGGTGTAGTGTAGCAAACAAAGCAACCTTAGCTGTCCCTAGCAATAAAGTCGTGCATTTTTTATGTCTTTGTCCTTGCACGTATTTTCTAACTCGACTGTACTAATAATTAGAGATGCGTCTAATTTTCGGTACAAATACGGTATTCGGCACATTTATGAATGGTCGGTGTCGGCCGAATTATTGGGTTCAACTGCCGAATATTACCGATTTAATTTAGGAGTGTTTGTCTGCATCTGCAAGTTGCAAGAATGTAATATAGTGATTGCCTTGGAAAAAAAAAACTTCTTAAATGGATTATTTTATTCTCGTTGTTTGACTTATTTTACTGTCCATATTTAATTGCGTGCGAACTATTTAAATCTAATAGAGGAGCATTAAATCTGTTTGTAGACGGTTTCACGTATAACAGAAATAGGTCCCGAAATGGTAACTTTTACTGGTGCTGCGAAATGTTTCACAACAATATTTATTTTCTGTGGGGTCGCAGTTCTAACCTAACCTAGACCTACTTTAAAAGCCGTTCGTTTTCTGTGGGGTCGCAGTTCTAACCTAACCTCAACCTACTTTAAAAGCTGTTCGTTTTCTGTGGGGTCGCAGTTCTAACCTAACCTAAACCTACTTAAAAAGCCGTTCGTTTTCTGTGGGGTCGCAGTTCTAACCTAACCTAAACCTACTTTAAAAGCCGTTCGTTTTCTGTGGGGTCGCAGTTCTAACCTAACCTAAACCTACTTTAAATGCCGTTCGTTTTCTGTGGGGTCGCAGTTCTAACCTAACCTAAACCTACTTTAAAAGCCGTTCGTTTTCTGTGGGGTCGCAGTTCTAACCTAACCTAAACCTGCTTTAAAAGCCGTTCATTTTCTGTGGGGTCGCAGTTCTAAGCTAACCTAAATCTACTTTAAAAGCCGTTCGTTTTCTGTGGGGTCGCAGTTTTAACCTAACCTAAACCTACTTTAAAAGCTGTTCGTTTTCTGTGGGGTCGAAGTTCTAACCTAACCTAAACCTACTTTAAAAGCCGTTCGTTTTCTGTGGGGTCGCAGTTCTAACCTAACCTAAACCTACTTTAAATGCCGTTCGTTTTCTGTGGGGTCGCAGTTCTAACCTAACCTAAACCTACTTTAAAAGCCGTTCGTTTTCTGTGGGGTCGCTGTTCTAACCTAACCTAAATCTACTTTAAAAGCTGTTCGTTTTCTGTGGGTTCGCAGTTCTAACCTAACCTAACCCTACTTTAAAAGCCGTTTGTTTTCTTTGGGGTCGCAGTTCTAACCCAACCTAAACCTACTTTAAAAGCCGATCGTTTTCTGTAGGGTCGCAGTTCTAACCTAACCTAAACCTACTTTAAAAGCCGTTCGTTTTGTGTGGGGTCGCAGTTCTAACCTAACCTAAACCTAGTTTACATAATAATATATAATTAAATAAAAAATAATAAAATAAAATGGTTCCAATGTATAATACGACATTTTGAAACGTATTATAGTAATACGTCGAATAAATAAATTGCAATGTTGAGTAGTTTTGCCATTTAAAATAAATTGAAATGAATCAGCAATCAAGTAAAATTCGATGAATAGTATTTCTAAGCAGTAAGAAAAATTGAAGTACTTGAAATAAAATAACGACAAATAATATTACTTGTGCTAAAATCTCGATGAAACGTTGTCGATGAAATGATATTCGATGAAACGGTTGTTGGCAAAACGAGGGTACACCGCTCCGTGAGCGTATTACTTTGGTCGGTTTTGGCTCATCTTGGAACACCCAAACAGTTGACTGCTGTTTAGAATCGGGATCGTAGGCCCAAGATTCGCCACCACTGATAATGTCGTAAACATGTTTCGAGTTTCCTCGGTTGAATTGCCGCAGAGTATTGCGACACCATCGAACGCGAGCCGTTTTTTGGTCTTCACTGAGTAAATGTGGTATCCAGCGTGAGATCAACTTTTTTACGCCTAAGTGATCATGCAAAATACTGTGAACACTGGTCCCTGAAATACTTAAGGAAGCTTCTATCTCACGGTATGTCGCATGGCGATCTTCGACGATCAGTTGCCGTACAGTACAGCATCAATGTTCTCCTGGGTTACGGCTGTTTTTGGTCGACCTTCACGATGTCTATCACCAAGACTAGAGCAACCACGTTGAAATTCTAAATACCAGCGTTCCACAGTCCGGAGGCATGGTGCTTTATCATTGAAAACCGTAGTCAACTCTTCGAAGCACTGAAGTCGCGTTAAGCCCCTTTTGAAGTTGTAAAAAATTATCGCACGTAAATTTTCCTTCGAAATTTCCATTTTCACAACTGACTTGTCAACTTTGAACGAACGTTGTGTACTAAAACGGCTGGGCCGATTTCGAGTCATTCTTTAGTTTTCGAATTCTAAATTCAAATATTTCTACTAATACTACTAGTTCTTTTTTATGCAATCACGGGAGGTTTGCAAACGACAGAACTTAAAAGGCAGCCCTCGTAGCACGGGATATAAATACGTAGGGGATTATTTTTTTGGTGGTAGGAATAACCTTCCTTAGCACCAGAAAAAAGTTGCAGACTTTTCAGCTGCGTCAATTATTTTTGAAAAATATAAACAGTTTCCTCACTAATGTTTTGGGTTTAGGACGGCGAATGAGACAATTTGCTTGATTCGTCTCATATTACAAAAAAAATATCCTAAAAATCCGTGATAAACTGTCACTGGCAATGATATTGACAGCTGCAGCAGCTATATTTGTCATTTCCAGGGTCAGATATTTAAAAATTAATAATAATATGAGACGGATCAAGGAAAGTTTCTCATTCGCCGTCCTAAACCCAAAACGTAAGTGAGGAAACTGTTTATATTTTTCAAAAATAAATGACGCAGCTGTAAAGTCTGCAACTTTTTTCTGGTGCTAAGGAAGGTTATTGCTACTACCAAAAAAATAATCAGCCACTTCTAAAATTTTGAAGTCGGTTTAAACTTTCTTTTTAAAGTAAATTATTTATGATGCCATCGTATAGAAGACGCTAAAATAAACATGTTTTGTATGGGCAACTTTTCTCTAAACTTGATAATTACCGAGATAGATGACGGATTCAAGCATAAGCATGGGAGCATGGGAATCACACAACGTTACTGCATTTACTAATTTTTGCATAGGTACCTAAAACTATGTAAGTGTGATTGCCAAGTCACAAAATTTTATTTAGCAAGCAATTAAAGATTAATAAGTATGCCTGACTTGGCTCTAAGAAATATCTCACCACTTTTTACTGTGAAAGAGTTTCGAGACTTGGCCTATTTTTTACATGGAATGTTTTTTATGGCATATTAATTTCTTCGACCATTTTAAAAGGAACGTACACTTTTGTCTTCACAAACACGTATAAAATATTAATAGTTTAGGACTAATAGTTTATCATCTTTAATCTTTTCATTTTGAACTGTAAGTATACATTTTGGTAGGAAATCGGAAAGGTGACGACAGCTCTTGTTTATGGTTTTTTTATTTTATTTGTTTGCACTTGCCATCCGGACCAAACCGAATCCGGACCCGGACCGAATTCGAACTGTTTATTTTCATATTATATATAATACCAAGAATTTATAAAACATGTAATTTAACACACAATAGATGATGATTTATTATTATTGTAGTAAATATATTATAATATACAAATGTTAAATCGTAAATAATAGTATTTTATGCAACTGTTGTATAAGAAGGGTCTTAAAATGCGAGCCTTGGCGAGCATCACAATTACAGACGCCACGAGCGTTTTTAGACCAGTTATACACCGTTGCATAAAATACTTTTTGTACGACAAATTTTAAATAAATAGCAGACTACAGAATAGTTAAACTTTTCAGGCAGCAAGTTTTCTATTCGTACTTTTGCCTACTCACGCAATTTCTTCAGGAGTGCAGTTATTAATTTCTTCAACCATTTTAAAAGGAACGTACACTTTTGTCTTCACAAACACGAAACAAATCTTAATAGTTCAGGACTAAAAGTTTATCATCTTTCGTCTTTTCATTTTGAACTGTATTTTGGTGGGAAATCAGAAATGTGACACCTCTTGCTTATGGTTTGTTTTGTTTTTAATTTGTGTGCACTTGCCATCCGACCCAAACCGAATCCGGACCCGGACCGAATTCAAACTGTTTATTTTTATAAATAATACCAATAATTTATAAAACATGTAAATTAACACACAATAGATGATGATTTTAGTAAATAATTGATAATATACAAATGTTAAATCGTAAATAAATACTTTCATTTCGAAATATTTGTTTATGAAGTTGCTTTATAGCGGCCGATTTAAAAAAGTTAAACAGTGCTTTTATGAAAAATGTATGAACCAAAAAAGTACGCTAAACAGTACGTTTTTTGGGCCATAGAGCATAGAGTTTTTCGACGACTTATTAGTGGTGTCATTGTATTTGAGCTACAGCCTATATAAATGACAGATAACGGTACAGGAGTAGAAAAATACTTTTATTTCAAAATATTTGTTTATGAAGTCGGCACCACTGCAATAAAGCGGCCGATTAAAAAAAAGTTAAACAGTGCTTTTATGAAAAATGTATGAACAATAAAAGTACGTGCGAAGTGCGTTTTTGGGCAATAGAGCATAGAGTTTTTCGACGACTTATTATTGGTGTCATTGTATTTGAGCTACAGCCTATATAAATGACAGATAACGGTACAGGAGTAGAAGAAAACATTGAATCCGTTGAATGTTTGTATTCGGTGAAACCTGAATTTTAACTCTACTAATAATGTTAGTATTTAGCTCTCTCAAGACTCTCAAGTGACACATGTCTATTGTGCTGTTACACTATTTTACAAGCTTTTATTTTCTTTTATTTACCTGTCCCGTTGTCTGTCTGTCTGTCTGTAATCAAATCTTGCAAGTTAAATTTGACCCACTTCCCGGCTTCCGATTGAGCTGAAATTTTGCATGCATAAATATATATCGCATGACAATGCAATATTATGATGACATGGAGCTGATCTGATGCTGGAGCTGGAAGGTGGCCATAGGAACTCCGCAATAAAACGACACAACCCACTCGAGTTTGGGCTCGTTAGAATCGTCTCAATGAGTAGTTGATGACGATATACAGAAAAGTATAGCTGGCTATAAAAGCTTGTACCAAAAATGATTTTTTTTGCTGAAACTTATTTTCTTATTTCAGATGAAAAATTGCTCACTGAAGAAATAATTATCAAAGACGAAATTGAAAGCGATAGTGATGACAGTAAAATAACTGTAAAGGAAGAGTCTGATGATGAAAAAACTGTGTTGGAACAATTAAAAATAATGGGTGATACCAATGGGTCCGAGCTAGTCCCTCAAGGGAATGGAGATGTTTGTAAAACTAACAATAGGAATAGGAATCCGGACCTGACAACGTTGAAAAAATGTTATCTTGTTGCAGTGGACGTTACCCCCAGTGAGTTAGCATTTACCTATTATACACTGTAGATGTATTTCCAAGCAGAAGGTCCCGAGTTGTCGATGTCATTAGGGAGAATTTTTAATTGCGTCGTTAAATCGTTATTATTATACTATTACGCCAGTCCGTAGGGGTTCAAAGCACGGGGAGGTACGTTGCAAAAGGTGGTGTAGAAGTTTTTTTTTTAATATTGTTTACAACGATGCAACTGAGCAAATATCAAAAACCGGCCAAGTGCGAGTCGGACTCGCGCACGAAGGGTTCCGTACCATTATCAATAAAAATATTTATTTTATTTTGTTTTTAGTGTTTGTTGCTATAGCGGCAACAGAAATAAATCATCTGAAAATTTCAGCTGGAACTATCACGGTATCAGTGAGATACAAACCTGGTGACAGACAGACGGACGGACGGACAGCGGAGTCTTAGTAATAGGGTCCCGTTTTACTCTTTGTGTACGGAACCCTAAAAAACGTCTACACCACCTTTTGCAACAAAGAAATACTCTACGGACTGACCTATATGGCGGTGGCAAACAAGCATACTGCTTGCCTGATAGTAAGCCGACACCGTAGCCTATGAACGCTTGCGATTACAGAAGAATCACAAGCGCGCACCCTTTATTGGTTTGAGGATTTTTTGTATTTAGCAACAAACGTCGGTTCCTCAATCGCAACACAAATCATCCTGCTCTGGCGACCATACTCGTCACCAAAAACAACACCAGCAAGCAAGTTATGGATATGATGATGATGATGTCCTCCCAGCCAGACGTATCCGTCGACGACGACATCCTGACAAAATTAATCTAGAGTCAGGAAACATTACGTGCGTACTCGAGAGTGACCTGCAAAACCAAAGGGCCATGGGCAACTTTGCAGGTACGTGAACCAAAAACCAACAGAGCTGAGAGTTATGTCATTTTATTTACAGCAATTTGTTATTCCATTAGGACATTTTTTTTTTCACATTTTTAGTTTTTATTTATAACAGAATAACAATAAGTCGCTTAGATGACCTGCGGAATGATTTGTTACATAATTAGGTGTTTTCTCCAAATGAAACCCGTTTCTCAGTCATATTAACTCTGAATAAAGTATGAATATCTCAGTACTGCAATGGAATTCAACTTTATGCCCATAGAACAATATAAAATAGATAAGCAGACCTTTTCAATGACAACCTTTAACCCTAACCTCCCCTTTAACTCTCAGCTCTGTTGGTTTTTGGTCCATTTTGCCCATGATCCTATGGTTTTGTACGTACGGCCGCAAGAGGCACAGTGAAGCTGTTCGATAGAGTTGTAAGTAAGTGTAGACGTAGGAGGGCTTGCGCCGAGTTTTACGGAGCTGGCGTTTGGCGTCCAGGTCTTCGAGACGGATATACCGCCTTATTGACACCGCCCAAGTGGGTCTTTTTGCTTGGGAATGTTATTACAAATATAGCATAAGTTAGCTAAATTCCCGTTCAAATGTCTGTAGGTACGTCAGGCATCGGGCGAAACACCAGACACAGCCGTCCTGTAGCCATCCTCACAGGTACGTTACTGAAGGTTAACATTGTAAATAAAACCGCGCGTAGCAAATAACGCTTTAACCTATTCGCCGCCACTGACTTGAACTCAAGTTTGTTATTGTTGCCACCCACCTCCCACCAACTTCATACGAAGTCCAAAACAGAGGGCGGCACCTCGATTTTTTTCTGTGGCGGCGAAAGGGCGAAATGTTTCGTGCGCAGGCGTACTTGCCAACAAGACTAAACTGGCTGTGGAAGTCAAAAATCATGTCAGGCTCCCTGGCAACCCCACTCTCGGTTTTGGTATTTAGGAATACAACTTAACTTTTAGGGTTCCGTAGCCAAATGGCAAAAAACGGAACCCTACCACCGAATCTATATTCGTCATGTCCGTCCGTCTGTCTGTCCGTCCGTATGTCACAGCCACTTTTTTCCGAAACTATAAGAGCTATACTGTTGAAACTTGGTAAGTAGATGTATTCTGTGACCCGCATCAAGATTTTCACCCAAAAATCGCAAAAAAAAACTAAGTTTTAGGGGTCCCCATACTCAGAACTGAAACACAAAAAATTTTTTTTCATCAAACCCATACGTGTGGGGTTTCTATGGATAGGTCTTCAATGATATTGAGGTTTCTAACATGATTTTTTTCTAAACTGAATAGTTTGCGCGAGAGACACTTCCAAAGTGGTAAAATGTGTGTCCCCCCCCCCCTGTAACTTCTAAAATAAGAGAATGATAAAACTAAAAAAAATATATGATGTACATTACCATGTAAACTTCCACCGAAAATTGGTTTGAACGAGATCTAATAAGTAGTTTTTTTTTAATACGTCATAAATCGTAAACCGCAATTTATTTCACGGAACCCTTCATGTGCGAGTCCGACTCGCACTTGGCCGCTTTTTCTAAATTCGCACCCTTCAACACTACGATGAATGGGGTCGCTCCTGAACAAAGATCAATGTTGATGCTGTGTGGAAACAGCGTTTTTGAAGTTTAATAAAAAGTTATCCATTTGATTAACAGTCAGATACCGTATTACTCTTAGAGCGTCGGCACATAGTTGCTGGTGTTGGCTTCATTATACGGCGATTTGGGTTTAAGAGATTTCCTTTTGCAGAGTTGGTCCTTGCGACTCAAAGATGGATTTAAGAAGGGGAGCCATCAAAATTTCAGAAGAAAATTTTGGGAGGGGGGGGACAATAAATGCATTTAGCTATTATGGCAAGTTTGGTATCATTTTCGTATAAACCAATATTATTCCTGATATTTAATTTGCATTTTTTTAACGAAAAAAGCTAAAAACTTGTCTAAACTAAGTTGTCTGTCAAAATTTGCAATCGATTTTTCAGTCACTTGCCGTAATCCGATTGAGCTGAAATTTTGGGGTTTAGAATAGTCTGGATGACAATTCAATATTATGGTACCATCGAGCTGACCTGATGATGGAGACAGAAGTTTTTTTTGAGTTTGGGCGCGTTAGAATCGTCTCAATGGTGGAATGTTGATTGATAATGGTATACATAAAAGTACAGTCGTCAATAAAAGCTTGTAACAAAAAAAAAATCGATAGAAACTTATTTTTTTTTTATCTCAAGTTTTTAATATGAAATGGTGTAAATATATTCCATAAATTTATTCGTCATCTTTCGTTTATTCGAAACCGACACCAAGTTTAATGCAATAGCCTAAACACAAGCTCCAGTAAAATTAACACATTATTGATAACACCCCCCCCCCCCCCATCTTCCTGCATCAAAAATCAAGATGGCTCCCCTTCTTAAAACGGTCTGTGGGTTCAGGGGATTCACTCTGCCAAAGGACACCGCTTAATCATCAAACGCCGTATATTGCACTTTTATATCGTGAACAGACGCCACTATACGGCCACTAAACGCGGCCACTCTGCCGCACATTAAGGCCACTAGTGAGTGCCCGCCACTACTTGTAGCTCGAATACGGCCACTCAAATGCTCGGTGTGCGCTGATGCTATATACAAAATGTATGCAAAAACCCGCAACTAGTGGCTCAATGTGCGGTCGCTCTTAGAAGGTCTCGTCCCATAAGAATAAGACGTCTTCAATATTACGTGGTTCCTTAACGAAATCTTCTGCTTCCAGCCAACTCCAAGCAAGTCCTGGACCCCGAGAACTTGGTGGGTTTCAAGGTTGTCAGCAAGTCGCAAATATTCACGTGTGACATGTGCAGTGGTAATTTCCTAAGTAAAGCGGCTTTGCGCAAACATATGCGCAGCGAGCACAGCGTTGCGACGCCCTACCATTGCCACTGCGGCTCGAGATTCTCACACAACTTCATGTTACTTGCGCATACGCGCGGGCATACTGGCTCGTTTGCTTGTGACCTATGTCCCAAACGTTACAAAACTACTCAAAAACTCGCAATACATCTAAACACGCACTTACGAGAGCGACTTTTCTCTTGTCCGGTCTGCGGGCGCCGCTACCCAGTGCTCTATAACCTCCAGCGACACGCAGCGCGACACAAAACGTCTGATATCTTTCAATGCGGCTCATGTTCCGAAACATACCGGTGTACATTCGATCTGCGGCGTCATTCCGAACGCGATCACGGCGAGAAAGTCGACTTCCCATGTTACGTGTGCGACCAAACTCTGTCTTCAAACGCGGAACATATCGCTCATGTCAAATCGCACGACAACGCACTACACGAATGCGCATTCTGTTCTATGCGATTCACTGATCTTCATAAATGGGAAGAGCATTCCGCCGCCCACGTAGAGCAGTTAGACGTCGTCGCGCCCGTATTGATGCCATACGTTTGTGGCGTTTGCAAGAAGCGTTTCGAGTACCGCAGCTTTTGGAGGACTCACGTGAGAAGTCATACTGGGGAGCGGCCGTATGAGTGCAACGAGTGTCACAAGACGTTCAAGACGCGAAGCGCGGTATCGGAGCACGAGAAGGGGCATGATAGGCCGCATCTTTGTACGGAGTGTCCCGCGCGCTTCGCCAAGCGTGACTCGTTGTCGCGACACTTGTTGCTGCACTCGGGGGAGCGGCCCCACGTGTGCCCGAGCTGCGGGCGCGCGTTCACACAGCGCTGCGCCATGCGGCAGCACGTGCAGCGCTTCCACACGCCGGGGCTGAAGAGGGCGAGGGCTGGGAAGAGGAAGACCAACAAGTGAGATAATGGGAGAAGGGCAATGGGGACCGAAAATTGTTGTGGTTAACGCAGTAGCTTTGACGCAATCTAAGGTGAGTTGCACAAAACCGTCAGTATAGTAAGCGGTGTTCGTTAAAATGGGAATGTCGGGAAAGTTTGACAAGTTTCTTTAGAATGACATGGCGCCATATTTAACGTTGATCGGTCTGTAATCGTAACCCTGACGTGCAACCCGCCCTTAATAGCCAGCAGTCATTCATTACACAGGCAATCCTCAAGTCCATAAAGAGCCTGCATCTCGGGTGAATTACGCATCTCGGGTAGGTTACTATTTCCAGTTACTTAGGCAGGCCGAACGCTTGTTTGCCACCAACTTTATATATATATCTATAAGTTTCTGTCAAAAATTTAGTTTTTGTTACAAGCTTTTATTGCCGACTGTACTTTTCTGTATACCGTCATCAACTACTAATTTAAACCATTCTAACGAGCCCGATCTCAACGGGGTCACGTCAGTTAAGTACTGAATTCCCATGGCCACCTTCTGTCACCATCATCAGATCAGCTCGATGGTACCATAATATTGAATTGTCATCAAAATTACTACCCAAAATTTCAGCTTAATCGGTTATTGATATCTGCTTCAAAATTGAGTTGTAAGATTCCACCTGAACCAACATAGTTACATACTTCATACTTACATAGTTAGGTACATACAGTCGTGGTCAGATAATTAAGAACACGACTTTTTTTCCCATACAGTTGCATACAAATATGACTTTTCAAATTTAATGATAATTTATAATGTGTTTGATTAATTTTATTTCTGATTATACGGATGTAACCGTGTTTAAACAGTATTTAATAGAGTGCAAATACAGCTTCTGTAAAATTTGGACTTTAAAAAATGCAGGCGATCAAATAAACACTTTTTATAAGTTCATACATTGTTCCTAATTACAGTATGAACTTGTAAAAACTGTCAATTTGACCATCCGTATTTTGACAGAGGCTTTATATAAACTAAATGTAATCTTATTTATACACAGATACCTCGATATACTCTGAAATAAAATTGGCCAAACATATTTTAAATCATCATTAAATTTGAAAAGTCATATTTGTATGACATCTGCATGGGGAATAAATCTTGTTCTTAATTATCTAGCCACGACTGTACATTGCAAGTTAATAGAAAGCTTGGAAAAATGAGCGGAACTCACCCGCCCAATACGAAGAAGGGCTGCTACGAAAAAAAATAACCGAAGTCAAAACTAGTTCGTTGGTTGAACTGAGGGGCTACCGCGAACCGGAAACGAACTTCGTTCGTGTATCTCTCTGTCGCTCGAACAAGCAAGTGCGACAGAGACAGAGATACACGAACGAAGTTCGTTTTCGTTTCGTGGTAGGCCCTGAGAATAGAAAAACGAGTCGATTCGATTACCAGACACAAAATTAATATCGAATCCGACAACAAGTATACCTAATGGTCCCACTACACTTGGGGTCCGTGTTCCATTTTCCGTAGGAAGAAAAAAGATGCAACACGAATATTTTGCCAAATACCCCCAAGTGTAATGCCACCATAACTGTATGAAATACGTAGGTCGTAAGTTCTATGAAATATATGGGTAGTACTATGAATTATAACCTTGCCTTCCAGTGGCGTGGCATCAAACTTATCCATAGGCAGCTCTCCCACCGCTGACAATCAGCGAGAAGCGAGCGCTAGTTTGGTCGCAGTGTGCGAGGGCGGAGGCTGATTCGTCGCATGATTCGATGGCATACATTCCTCCGCAAACGTGCACTTGCTAAGAGTGTTTCTAGTCTCGGCGAATGTTCTGACCGCCAAGCGAGGATCGCAGTTCTTGTCGCTGCGACAATCTAGTGGAGCGAGAGTTCGCGCCCGCAGTGTGAACATTCAGCTATCAATTATTAATACGTTTACAAAATCCTGGATCCTCCACTGGTTTGAGTAATATAACATAACATTCAAATAGGCAAATAACAGGTAGAAAAGAGTTCTATGGATGCCACGCCGCTGGACTACCTTGCCGATATCGTGGCGGTAAAATTATGTGTAATACTTTGTTTTTTTTTATACAGGTCTTTGAGATATTCTATTCTATTTTAAAACATTACAAAATCAATTCCAGTGTACCTATACATACTTTTTATATAAGTAATAAAAAATTACAAATCTAGTTGTTTTTTTTTCCTTTCTCATTGCAACTCAGACAAACCCCCTTAGTTAGATGGTCGCACTACACTTGGGGTTGGGTTGTTTGTTCGCGTTGCGTCGTTGCCTCTCTTTCATTTGCCGTAAGAAGGAAAAAGATGCACCACGAATATTTGGGCAAACACCGCCGAGGCGCCGAATGTCACTGCGACCAAGAGAACAACCACCGCCTTCAAAGTAAATAAATTGCATGTTTGCTGTCTCTTTCCATCTTATAGCTGAGCGTTTTTCAAAAAAAATGTACAAAACAACTTTTTTTCAAAATTCATTTTTTTTTGTTTTTCTTACTCAGAATCTTTGATACTATCGATCCTCATACAAGAAAAAAGTGTCCTAAATATTCCATTTCAGATCGTCATATTTTTGTATGCAGTCTTTTTTTATTTATATGATCGTGACGCACTGGAAGAAAAAATTTACATAGTAAAATCTGGGACACTTTTTTTCTTGTGTGAGGATCGATAGTATCAACGATTTTGAGTAAGAAAAGCCAAAAAATTTCGAATTCTGAAAAAAAAAGAAGTTTTGTACACTTTTTTTGAAAAACGCCCAGCTGCGTCTCTAAGTTGTTAGGGACAAATTTATACGTGTATAGAACGCTTAACTGCACAAAGTTTCTAAAGGGTTCTACAGATTATGTGATCTTACCACAATTTGTCATTACAACATATCGAAGTCATACTTGGGTGTGTCGTACATACTCGTATGTAACAATCCGACCACATGTGCGTGCATGCTGCCTCCTTTTTAGGGTTCCGTACTCAAAGAGTAAAACGGGACCCTATTACTAAGACTCCGCTGTCCGTCTGTCACCAGGCTGTATCTCAACAACAGTGATAGTTACACAGTTGAAATTTTCACAGATGATGTATTTCTGTTGCCGCTATAACATCAAATACTAAAAAACAGAATAAATAAATATTTTTTCTTTTACAATCTTACACAAATCGGCTTAGTCCCAAACTAAGCAAAGCTTGTATGTACTATGGGTACTAGACGATGATAGATTATACTAATATAGTATAGAATCTATACTATATCATAGATAAATAAATGATTATGATTATAAATATTTAAATACATAGAAAACATCCATGACTCGGGAACAAATATTTGTGCTCGAGCGTTTTTCAAAAAAAGTGTACAAAAGCCATTGTTTTTCAGAATTAGTTTTTTTTTTGGTTTTCTTATTCAGAATATTTGATACGATCGATCCTCATACAAGAAAAAAAGCGTCCTAAATATTCCATTCCAGATCGTCACATTTTTGTATGCAGTCTTTTTTTATTTATATGGTCGTGACGCACTGGAAGAAAAAACTTACATAGTCATCTGGGACACATTTTTTCCCGTATGAGGATCGATAGTATCAACGATTCTGAGTAAAAAAAGACAAAAAATTTCAAATTCTGAAAAAAAAAAGCTTTGTACACTTTTTTTGAAAAACGCCCGCTCATCACACAAATAAATGCCCTTACCAGTATTCGAACCCAGGACCTCCGGCTTTGTAGGCAGGGTCACTACCAACTAGGCTACAGGAGGCTATAATACAACAAACGTGATTTTTTTGCCGTTTTTATAGATAATGGTACGGAACCCTTCGTGCGCGAGTCCGACTCGCACTTGGCCGGTTTTTTTTAAATATCTACCGTTAAATTTAAATAATCACAATTATTTACCAGTGGTGCTAGTGTGCACATGAACGCCCTATTAGTAATAATAATTCATTTATTTCAGACAAGGTCCGTACACATTTGTTATAAAAAAATATTAAATTATGAACTAAATGAGTGTTAGTTAATAATAATAAGAATACTTAGGGCCTAGAAAACTCGTGCATGCGTCTATACCTACACATGCATGGACGCCCAGCGGGCAGCGGTAAGCGAACACGCTCCGGATCATCTCCGGATGCTGTTGGGACTGTCGCGCCGCGCAAACGAGACAGAAGCGAGGCGCATCGCTTCCTCATCGGTCATCACAGCCGCAAAGCCCGCAAAGCCATCCGTCCGCGCTTCGGCAAACATGCCGGACGCACTACACCAGCGGTTGGCAACAGGCGGCCCGCGAGCCTCCCTGGCTGTTCTGTATGTAAAGGCCGTTTAATTCAGAATTTTGGAATTGCCTGCTAAAGTCATAAATAATTAAGAAGTGTGGCCCGCGTATTTTTTTTTCAGCTCCTATATGGCCCTTGGTTGCTAAAAGGTTGCCGACTCCTGCACTACACCATCGTGACAGCCCTATCAGCACCGGGAACGCGTTATTGTATTGGACATGAAGTTCGTTGTACGCCCGCTGCGTGTAATTGCTTCTGATAAATTGGGGCTGACAAATCATTACATGTATAGACCCCAATAAAGCCGCGTCCGCTGCTCAGACTAATTAAACTATATGGACACGAAATACCTACGAAATGAGCGTGTATACCTAATCCTGGCGCTTAATATGGCGGCCTGTCAATTCGTGGCTGTAGGGTTGTCATCGATTAGAGACAATTATCGATATCAACTTGGACTTTGAAAAATATCGACATCAATATTTGAGTTTTCTCTGTAATTGAAACTGACCGAGATGAATAATAATATGCAAGTACACTACTCTGTTACCGTAACCAGATTATTTGTGAAGTGTTTTACCAACATTGCATTTTATTGGTACAACCGATAAGGTCGCAGCTGCAGCTATAGTGTGAATGACACGGTAAGAACAGGTGGTCACTTTTTTTTCAAATTGAGGTTTTAATGTCAATTTTTCATAACGAGCTCAGCATTTTGACATTAGAAACTCATTTTGAAAAAAACATCGAGTAGACATGGTCTTTTCGTGGACCCTTCCAATATGGTCAGAAATACAATTAAAATCTGTCGGGTTATTCAGGCCCAGCCCACTGTGTATACTATGATTACTATATGAATGGTGCAGAATTGAATAAAACAATGGTATTTTTACAAGCTTTTATTTAGCTCACCACGTTTGTTTTTATTATTTATTCTTGTTTCTTGGGTCAAATTTAGTAATTGAAATTTCACCTTCTTCCTGTCAACGGATTGAGTTTTGTTGAATTGCGATTCCTCAAAATGTAATGAACAGATGTATTTTTGTACATGTCGAGGATTTATATTTTCGATGCCGATGACATCAAGCCATTTCCCACGCAAAAATTCACTTTTCGGAAATCTGAAACATAAAATAACTTGCGTAAGCACTTTTGCAGCATCGCATTTAAGGCAGACCTCACGTTGTGCCGGCTTGGCAGCAGAGGCTGCTGCTAAGTTGAAGCACACTAAATACTCCGCCTTGGAGCCGGCGTACGACTTTGTACCGGTAGCCATAGAAACCGCGGGACCATGGGGCTCGGAGGCCCGCCGACTTTTTAAAGAGTTAGGCCGGCGCTTACACGAGAGGGGCTGTGACCCCCGCTCCGGGTCGTACTTGATTCAGCAGGTCTCCATCGCCGTTCAGCGGGGTAATGCTGCGGGCATCATGGGGACCTTTGAGCCGGGTGCGATGCGGGGTGGGGAAATTTAGTCTTTGATCATATTTATACTTAATAGTTATTTTCATTATTTTTATTTAGTTTTAAGTTTTTATTATCTGTTATTGTGATATTATTCTTTAATAAAGTATGTAAACATAAAATTACTCACATAGTCATTTAATTTAATAGCAAGTTGTCGATATCAGAGCGCAGCACTAGTCAAAATAAGATGTATGATTTAAATGCTAATAATACTGCTGTAAATATAGCGAAACGTGTATTTTCTTGTTGGGAACGATAAATCCATTTCAAAACTGACTATCATTTGGCGGATAGTGCGATTTACTGGCAGTTAACAAAGAAAAACGGCTACTAACCTATGAATGGTCAAATTCGGTTGATTTCTTGATTTCCGTGCACCACATTGCTTTATTGAGCACGCAGGCATTTTGCGTTCACATCTATATGTGTTCACTACACAAAACCAAGTCCAAAAAAACTATTTTAATACGGAAAATTACGATTTTAACTCTGAGTTGTTTACCACTTGACAGCGCATGTACTACAAAGACATTTGGCGCATAAAATGGCGCATGGCACGCGGCTGTAATGTCTGTTTCTAGTATCGGAAGTAAGAGCAACGTAATATCATGCTATCTCTTTCACCATACGCTATCGAAAGTTGGAAAGAAAGAGATAAGTTGTGTTTTTGACCTTCTATGTAGATTTTATGTATATTTGCATAACATAAATGTATCTATAGTAGAATAGGGCCTCTCCATGTATTTATCTACTCAAAGGTCCGCTGCACCACGTTTTCGTGGGTTTTAAACGTCAAAAATGTTTTGTTAATTAAAACTACCCTATTGTAGCGCAACCATGGACATAGGAAAACCTATGGACAGGGTGTATTTTTCAAATATCATTTGTTTAGACATCAAATTCCCAAAAATAACTCTGTCTCATTTTAACCAAGCACCATTTGGCTACCAAAAAAGAGATGGTAGTATAACAGTCAGAAACGAAAGTTGATGATCAAATGTCAAGTGTGGCCTAAAATCGCCATTTTACGCGCCACGATATGTCAGTCCCCGTCAGTTTAGTGGGTACATGTCAACGACTGATGTAAACATACCAAAATAATAAAATAACTATTCATTGAAAATTATGAACTGCATAAAGCCCAAAGAGCACAATTAGTGGAATGTGGTGACCATGCCCAGGTGCAGCATAATCGGATGTGGCTTAAGAAAAGGCCCAAATCAGGAAAGTTTATCTTTATTATTATTTTTATTGAAATATTGGAAAGTTTACGCATTATCGAGAGCTGAGCATTTGCATTATATTGTAATGAGTACACAGATTAAGATTAGTTATGTGTTGTAATAGGATTTAGCTTTATTTTCGATATTTTTGTACTTAAAGTTACGTTTTGAGTGGCAGTTAGGGTTGTTCTTGAAAATATCGATACTGAATGGCGATGACGTCATTCGCATTATCGAATTTTCTATTTCTATAACCAGTGAGATCTCGAGACAGTATCTTGCATTTAACAAAACGTGAAAAACCGTCTGGGTTGTCAAGATTGGTAAAATTGTATAGTAGGCAGGTAGGGTCATTTCGCCGGTTGGCGACCACCTAATTTCATGTGCTGGTTAGCGACCACTTAGCTGACTTGGTGAACTGAAAGCATATTTTCTCGTTTTTTTTGTAAATTCCTATTCCATAACTACAAACAATAAGGCATACGGCTGACTGTTTCAATAGGCTTTGTAGAATTGAATTTATCTTCAAAAACCATGTTCTTCAAGTGGTCGCTAACCGAAGGTAGTCGCGTAACCGGCGAAATGACCCTACTACCTTGGAACTAAACAGGCTTCATTTGGACCTTAAAATATAAGGCAAAATGTAAAAGAAATATACCTACATTTGCTCTCTACATTTTGGTCAGAAATGCTTCAACAAGACCCTAAATGTTATTAGACTACGAGATGGTCCACTGCCATCAAAATATATATTGGTATCTTGTCGTTTTTTTGAGTAGTTAACTTTGTATTTGTAGGGTATACTGACACTATACAATAACTTTAGGTACGTTTGTTTGCCTGCCTGTCAGTCTGTTTGTAGTGTAGGTATCACAGAAGCTAGAATGGAAATTATTAGAAATTTATTTAGATGAAGACACTGTATGCTGCTTAGAAAATTTTACTGAGCCATTTGATGCCATAGAAAAAATGAAAGAAGAAAGAAAATACATTTATTTAACGTCACACACACAATGCTAGCAAAGAATAATTTTTCTAGTAACTTAAATCATGGAATTCCGCTAAGTAATGCCTGATACAACAATTATTGTAAAAATACAGTGTCATTAAGATCATCTTAAATAATGTACCTATTTAATAACTTAATAATACTTAATTACAGGAAACCAGTACGTTCTGAGATCTGTCTACTCGTATATTATCGATAAACATGTTCCCTGTTTTATCGATAGCAGAACAGCACGACATCCGCCATGTTATGAGACAATACGACAGTATACTTGGCACGCTCATTTTGTTGATACTTCACGTCCTTTAGTTTCTTTGGTCATTGGTGCTTTTGCTATGGCGGACTCATGCTATCTCCTACTTCCGTTCTTTCTCTGTCTGTCATTTTGTCATGGTGACTGGCCGGTTACCATGGATATTATAATATAACTTCACGAGAAAACATGTGTGTCAAACAAACAATGCTTTTGACGCAATAAAATTAATAATTATCTTAAAATAAAACACGTAAGTATTAATAACGAAATATCAAGCGCCAATATTGATTAACTTATGATAAACAACTTTTGGTACTTGGATAAAACCTACAAGCGCGAGGTTTCTTAGTTCGAGAAGAATTCATTGCGACCCATAGAATTATAACGCATAGAAACGCAGTTCACGCGCAACGGTGAGGCCACCAAAAGTAGGACATAAATGGCCCAGTACGCCGATCGGCTTGTCAGTTGCAAGGACGCGTGTCAAGTGTAAATAGCTCCCACATTTTTCATTAATATGACGGTTTGTGCAGTGAAAGGGTGTCACAATGCATCGGATAAGAAGGATAAACATTCTAAGATAACATTTCACACGTAAGTATTATTCTCTAACTCGTATTTTTACGTAAAACAGTAATCAAAATTGCATATTTTCTATAAGCGGCATGACAGCGTAGTGTTGCCAATGTATCTGATAATATACTTACATAAAATACAAATATCGGCAGGGTTGAAAATACGAAGAAGATAAATCACTTGATTTGTACCAAGCTTTTACTTGACTCCCCGTGTATGTTTGAGTATATCTAGGTCAAATCTTGCAAGTAAATTTTGACTAACTTCCCAGAGTTCAATCGAGTTTAAATTTTGTACACGTGTTTTAAATCAGGTGACAATGCAATATTATGGTACTTCCGAGCGGGCCTGATAATGAGGACGGAATGTGGCCATAGGAACTCCTAAATTATCCTACTAATATTATAAATGCGAAAGTTTGGATGGATGGCTGTACGTTCCAATCAATCTCAAAAACTACTGGACGATTTTTTATGATTCTTTCCAGTAATGAACCTTATGTAGCAGAATAGGACATAGGCTATAATTTATGTCAAATTTCATCAAAAAGGGGCTGAAACTTTGTATGGAGACCAAATATTTTTATGTTGCGAGAGCGGCGATATGGTTACCATGGTAATGACATCGTCAAAAAATTAGAAAATTCATCTTGGGCGTACGTAACTTACATATTGTAGTTTTATTATAATATATATTTTCAGGGAATGTGTATGCGCTGGCAACACTATTGGTGCGTTTGTGTGCGTATTGGCGCGTGTAAATACGAGTTCATCACAACTACATGAATCCATTTTATGCCTCACGCTTGGCGCGTCGGCCGTATGAAACTATCCTTCTAGGCGTTATAATTCTATGTTGCGACCCGCAAAGATATGTTTACAGATTGGTGAATTTTTGTAAATATGCTGTGATTTGGAAATAAGTGTGAAATAATCTGTATGAAATATTTGTTCTCCTTTTATTATTTCATACCTAAATCGGATTAGTTTTAGATTTTGTGAAGCAATTTTCTGTTCATGCAGTGGGCCCAACGACGTCCCTAATCATAATTTATCGATATCGATAACGTTGGGTTCTAATATTATCGATATCGATAACTTTAAGTACTACAACCCTACTATCGTCCTCGTTCGTTAGGTTGGTAAGTCTACTTCCGTACTAGCGTTTATTTTTATTGGTATTGTGGTATTTCAAACTATTTATATTCTCCCGTCTCTTATTTATATTCTCTTTGATTTCAACTATTTGTTTACCGAAACTGAAAATATTGTAGCAGAGAAAACATTATTCTCTTTGGCAGCGAACACAGCTTAAGGCCCCTCACAGACTGGCGCGGCCTGGCCGCGGCGGACAATAGAAAACTTGTCATTAGCTGTCAAATTTACTGTGGTCCGCCACCGCAGGCCGCGCCAGTGTGATGCAGGCTTAAAGGAGACGCTCCACGGGCCGATTTTGTCGGACGGCCAAGCAAGGTCACAGAAAATCTAGTATGGGTTTGGCCGGCCGTGCTTCCGACACTCAGACTAATTAAACTATATGGACACGAAATACCTACGAAATGAGCGTGTATACCTAATCCTGGCGCTTAATATGGCGGCCTGTCAATTCGTGGCTGTAGGGTTGTCATCGATTAGAGACAATTATCGATATCAACTTGGACTTTGAAAAATATCGACATCAATATTTGAGTTTTCTCTGTAATTGAAACTGACCGAGATGAATAATAATATGCAAGTACACTACTCTGTTACCGTAACCAGATTATTTGTGAAGTGTTTTACCAACATTGCATTTTATTGGTACAACCGATAAGGTCGCAGCTGCAGCTATAGTGTGAATGACACGGTAAGAACAGGTGGTCACTTTTTTTTCAAATTGAGGTTTTAATGTCAATTTTTCATAACGAGCTCAGCATTTTGACATTAGAAACTCATTTTGAAAAAAAAATCGAGTAGACATGGTCTTTTCGTGGACCCTTCCAATATGGTCAGAAATACAATTAAAATCTGTCGGGTTATTCAGGCCCAGCCCACTGTGTATACTATGATTACTATATGAATGGTGCAGAATTGAATAAAACAATGGTATTTTTACAAGCTTTTATTTAGCTCACCACGTTTGTTTTTATTATTTATTCTTGTTTCTTGGGTCAAATTTAGTAATTGAAATTTCACCTTCTTCCTGTCAACGGATTGAGTTCTGTTGAATTGCGATTCCTCAAAATGTAATGAACAGATGTATTTTTGTACATGTCGAGGATTTATATTTTCGATGCCGATGACATCAAGCCATTTCCCACGCAAAAATTCACTTTTCGGAAATCTGAAACATAAAATTACTCACATAGTCATTTAATTTAATAGCAAGTTGTCGATATCAGAGCGCAGCACTAGTCAAAATAAGATGTATGATTTAAATGCTAATAATACTGCTGTAAATATAGCGAAACGTGTATTTTCTTGTTGGGAACGATAAATCCATTTCAAAACTGACTATCATTTGGCGGATAGTGCGATTTACTGGCAGTTAACAAAGAAAAACGGCTACTAACCTATGAATGGTCAAATTCGGTTGATTTCTTGATTTCCGTGCACCACATTGCTTTATTGAGCACGCAGGAATTTTGCGTTCACATCTATATGTGTTCACTACACAAAACCAAGTCCAAAAAAACTATTTTAATACGGAAAATTACGATTTTAACTCTGAGTTGTTTACCACTTGACAGCGCATGTACTACAAAGACATTTGGCGCATAAAATGGCGCATGGCACGCGGCTGTAATGTCTGTTTCTAGTATCGGAAGTAAGAGCAACGTAATATCATGCTATCTCTTTCACCATACGCTATCGAAAGTTGGAAAGAAAGAGATAAGTTGTGTTTTTGACCTTCTATGTAGATTTCATGTATATTTGCCTCAGACTAATTAAACTATATGGACACGAAATACCTACGAAATGAGCGTGTATACCTAATCCTGGCGCTTAATATGGCGGCCTGTCAATTCGTGGCTGTAGGGTTGTCATCGATTAGAGACAATTATCGATATCAACTTGGACTTTGAAAAATATCGACATCAATATTTGAGTTTTCTTTGTAATTGAAACTGACCGAGACGAATAATAATATCCAAGTACGCTACTCTATTACCGTAACTATATTATTTGTGAAGTGTTTTACCAACATTGCATTTTATTGGTACAACCGATAAGGTCGCAGCTGCCTATAGTGTGAATGACACGGTATTCAGGTTTTAATGTCAAGTTTTCATAACGACCCCAGCATTTTGACATTAGAAACTCATTTTGAAAAAAAAATTGAGTAGACATGTTCTTTTCGTGGACCCTTCCAATATGGTCAGAAATACAATTAAAATCTGTCGGGTTATTCAGGCCCAGCCCACTGTGTATACTATGATTACTATATGAATGGTGCAGAAGTGAATAAAACAATGGTATTTTTACAAGCTTTTATTTAGCTCACCACGTTTGTTTTTATTATTTATTCTTGTTTCTTGGGTCAAATTTAGTAATTGAAAATTCACCCTCTTCCTGTCAACGGATTGATCTGAAATAACATCATAAAATTACTCACATAGTCTTTAATTTAATAGCAAGTTGTCGATATCAGAGCGCAGCACTAGTCAAAATAAGATGTATGATTTAAATGCTAATAATACTGCTGTAAATATAGAGAAACGAGTATTTTCTTGTTGGGAACGATAAATCCATTTCAAAACTGACTATCATTTGGCGGATAGTGCGATATACTGGCAGTTAACAAAGAAAAACGGCTACTAACCTATGAATGGTCAAATTCGGTTGATTACTTGATTTCCGTGCACCACATTGCTTTATTGAGCACGCAGGCATTTTGCGTTCACATCTATATGTGTTCACTACACAAAACCAAGTCCAAAATAACTATTTTAATACGGAAAATTACGATTTTAACTCTGAGTTGTTTACCACTTGACAGCGCATGTACTACAAAGACAATTGGCGCATAAAATGGCGCATGGCACGCGGCTGTAATGTCTGTTGCTAGTATCGGAAGTAAGAGCAACGTAATATCATGCTATCTCTTTCACCATACGCTATCGAAAGTTGGAAAGAAAGAGATAAGTTGTGTTTTTGACCTTCTATGTAGATTTCATGTATATTTGCATAACATAAATGTATCTATAGTAGAATAGGGCCTCTCCATGTATTTATCTACTCAAAGATATTTGCATAACATAAATGTATCTATAGTAGAATAGGGCCTCTCCATGTATTTATCTACTCAAAGTTCCGACACGTAGATAGAGGATACGAGCGTTTTCAAATAAAGTTGTCAGCTGGAAAAAGTCATGTCCCATCACTTTCATAGTCAATTATTCGTATTCAGGCAAGATGTACACATTCGTTTATTATTATTTAGACCTTATTTACTTTATGATAGCTCTAAAACAATGGATAGCTATGTGAAATTTTAAATAAGTAAAAAAAAAGTCGCGTTTTGACGTGTCCCATATAGTTCCCGGCAAACAACTTGAACATGCGGGACGAAGTGGGGGGGCAGCTCGCACGTACAATTCGCCTTTGCGCAGGCAAGGTCATTTGCGCACGAAGTTTGCCGTCTATTGTACACTACCTTACCACCTTCGGAGTAAAAAAATGAATACTACTTACTAAGATGATTCAAAAGTGGCGAGTGTTAGTATTATCCCCGTAGCATGGATGGCGTTATCACGCGACAAGTGACAGGATAGAGCTTCCGTCCCTGGCTGACACCGTTCGATAGAACGAGACGACGCGCTTATCCTGTCACTTGTCGCGTGATAACGCCATCCATGCTACGGGGCCGGTCACTTATGAACCGAAATTTCATTTTAAACACGACAAAATTATATTATAAATGACATTAGACGTCAAGAATGTATTAGTCTTCTGATACTTCTTCATTTATTAAGGTTAATTATTTACCATCGTCCTTTTCGGGTATACGCTAGGACGTCATCTATTATATCCTCTATCTACGTGGACGGTATTTGACGTTAGGCAATTGACATTTAAAAAAATTAAAACGGTGAAAAAAATACAAAATAACCTCTCATGCTCATGTAGACGTATTCGATAAGATTTTTTACTAATATTATTTGCCTAGTTATTATCTAGCTAGTCTCATTCAGTACGACCTATGGCAGTGCATCTTTTCATTTAAGAGTTGGTAAAGGTATCCTTTTAATTTTGATAAAAATTGTCACTGATAGTTTGCTTGAATCCCGAGTATTTTCTAGATTGATGATGAAGTTTGATAATTTAGTATACTTATTTGCTAAATTATGCAATAACCTGCTTATTCCCAAATTTAATATGTGTTTGTAGTAGCTACATCATCAATCAAACCTTTTTTTGCGATTGATCATTATTTTGTATTATTTGGATCCCTATAATATTATACGGTACGGCCCAATAATCTTATCATATCTTTCAGTCTCTTAATACATAGGTTAAAAAGAGACAGCGATAGAAGTACGCGAGGCGATAAATCGTTAATTTATAACTATTTATCTCATAAGTAACCCAAGTTGTAATTAAGGCGATTGTAAACTCATACTGTTTACAGTTCACAGGGTCCACTGTTATCTAAATGTCATAGGTGCTGAGTATCTCCGTTCATTACCATTATCTGCTCAGTTTTCTTGACAGTGTCTTGTAATTACAATGTTACTCTGCTAGTGTCCCATTTAAAATATATTTTACTTTTATAAAATCTAAATTTAACTGGTATGTATTTCATTTACTACTTATTTGAGATGTTACATAGTATGAGAGTTTTCTTATATAAATTATTAAAACTTTATAGAAACTTGCAATAAATCATTTATAGTTATAATAATCTTGTTGATATTACATCAGATGTTATTTACAGCTTGGGACATTGATAAGTGATAACCAAAAAGTTCCAAGGCAATTCAAGTTTTACTTACAGAGTGTTTGAATAATTTATGCACAATATGTGTAAGAAAAATTAAATATAAATATGATTAGATGATTTATTCCCATTTTTAACCAAAGATTAACATCTGTAACATCGGTATCTGTGAGTCTGTCTGTGGCACTGGGGCTCCCCAATAGATGAAAAATTTGTAGCTTTTTAAATTGAAAATCTTGTCTGTGATTATCTAATTGTAGATGTTTGTATGTTTCAGAAACATGGCTCTCCAAAGGCATATCTTTTTAACTACAAAGAATTACATTTCAAGATGTACCATCCTCCAAGCGAACCTAAGACAGTCATATTGTGAACTACGCCACAAATACAGCACCGAATCTACCGAATCTCAACAGAGGAAGTTCACAGACCGTCATGAATGGGTGATCATTAAGAATGACATTGGTACTGTAGGAATCAGCAAATATGCACAGGAGGCACTTGGCGATGTTGTATTTGCTCAGCTCCCTGAACCGGGCACGGACATAAAGGCTGGGGATGAGTGTGGAGCACTCGAAAGTGTGAAGGCTGCTAGCGAAATCTATTCACCAGTTACGGGAACTGTTACAGAGAAGAATGCTGAAGTTGAGAGTAAACCTGGCTTGATCAATACCTCCTGTTACGACCAAGGCTGGCTCTTCAAACTGAAGCTGTCTGATCCTGGTGAAGTCAACAATCTGATGAGCGAAGAGCAGTATGAAAAGTTCCTAAAAACTGATGTGGAGAAGGACCATACGTGAATGTGTTGTTTTTGTTTTAATAACTATTTAACTTAAATGTGATTAGATTTAAATATATGCAAAGTTAACATTTTGGCTTTTGATTACGGCCCAATCAAATCAATTTACAAATTCAAAAATTAATTAGTATTTTGAGCATTTCAATTGGAAAAGGAAATAAAACATCCTTCTTTTCAATTAAATAAGTGTCATACACTGTTTTATAATTTTTTCTCTATCAGGATTAATTCTGCACATTATTCTGGGTAGGAAAAAAACCACGGTTTCCAAATGCTGACAAAAAAGTAAATGGTACACTTTTTAACTGACTTCAAAAAAGGAGGAGGTTATAATTATGTCCGCTGTATGTTTTTTTTTTGTGTAATGTTCGCCGATTTTTCCGTCAATTGTGGACCGAATTCCAAATTATTTTTTTTAATCAAAAGAGTTTACTCCTGTGGTGATGGGACAACCTCAGGAGTATACTCTTTTGATTGTCACCAAGGATCTGATGACGGAATCCCAGGGAAATTGAGGGCAACCCTCAAACTTTATAGGCATGCATGTAGTTATTTCGATAGTTTCTATTATAACTTAAAACTCGTGTATTTACCCTCGGAAATCTCAATTTTCGTGAAGTGGAGCTGATGATGAAGACCACAGATGACTTATGCAACTCCTCAAAGATGTAACGTGAAATTTTCATGTATAGTTGTTATTTTCTAAGTCGTCCGTTCTGCACTCAAGACCCTTTTATGCTACCGCAAATAACAAATAATACCAAGTAACAAATCAATGCATACAAATAGCAACCTTCTGTATGAAGTCACAAGGTCGATATTGCAGTATTAGGACTTCAAAGGCCGCACTCAGGTAGGTCGCCGGCCATGTAGTGTGTCCACAAGTTTTACAACTAATTGATAATGTTGGAAAGTGTTCGGCTAACTGTTTGATAATCAAGTATTTTTATTGTATTAGGGAATGTTTATTTTATGTAAAAGTAATAAAACACATACATATTAATTTCATATTAATATATTTATTCTATACATCTAATATCACTTGTTGAGCAGCAGGGTGTAGATGATTTTTCCGTGAGCTTCCTTTACAGTTCTTATTTGGTACGGATTCACATGACGGTGTTTTGGTAGTCAGCCACGGACGAAACATTTTTCGTCGAACAAAGTCCAAAAGCACAGCCGAAGTCGTAAATATTATCACCAATACAAACACAGCCAAACAGTAAGCCAAAAAAGTCCAGGAACACGTAAGCAGGTCGTCAGCAGGTATGAGTGATATCAAAAATGGAGCAAAGTAATTCATAAGAACAGCAGTGACACTTAAAAGTGACTGAATATGTAATGAACATAAGTTGATAACAAATGCATCCCTTCTCTTTTCCTTAAATACTCATTACATTGGAATGCGGTGCGGCTTCATCTTTTGTGTGACACATGCGATAATGTTAGGTACTGGGAATCGGTCGGCTTTTTCTAGCAACATTGTTCTAAAAGACACCTGCACTTAATGAATGAACTTACTGATAGACCTTTGCAGACACATGCGATAATGTTAGGTACTGGGAATCGGTCGGCTTTGCCTAGCATCATTGTTCTAAAAGACACCTGCACTTAATGAATGAACTTACTGATAAGACTTTTACAGATTTGCAAATTAAAACCATTTGAAAAAAAGTCCTACAATAACATTTATTGTGGACCCACTACATCGCTGCAACGCAGACCACCGGTTGAGTATCCATTTCGATGACACAATGCCTTTACTAACAAGTAAATCTATTACTATATCGACCTTGTGACTTCATACAGAAGGTTGCTATTTGTATGCATTGATTTGTTACTTGGTATTATTTGTTATTTGCGGTAGCATAAAAGGGTCTTGAGTGCAGAACGGACGACTTAGAAAATAACAACTATACCTATGTGGTTTGGCGAAGTACTGAATTGAAATAGGTTTAAACTTTGTTTTTAAAGTAAGTTATTATTGGAAACATTCTATGTATTTTTTTTGGTTAAATAAAAATATGCTTCGTATTTTAAATCCTAGAACATATTGAATATCCAATGGCCCTATTTGCAGACGATAGCACGGTTTTGATCGAAATGAAGGACAGTGATACATATGAAGCTGAAATTAATAAAACACTTGCCTCCATCGCATATTGGCTAAAAGTTAACAAATTAAAAATCAATATAGAAAAACAAAATTAATGCAGTTTCATCAACCAAAATCGAACACTTTAAGTCTTAAAATTAATTATAATAATAAAAGCGTTGAAAATATAAATGTTACCAATTTTTTAGGTTTAAACATAGATAATACATACAAACTGGAAACCACACACTGAGTCATTATGTAAGCGTGTAAACAGTTTCGTATTTGTTCTTAATAAAATCTCGAAAATATCAGAGCTATAACCACGAACTTCGAATCTCGAACTTCGTATATCTCCGTCACTATCGCACTTATGGTTTATGGTACTCGAGCGACAGAGATGGAGATATACGAAGTTCGAGATTCGAAGTTCGTGGTAGCGCCGCAGACCTTAAAACAGCTTTACTTGCTTACCATGGTTACATCGATTCGATCTTAAGATACGGAATTATATTTTGGGGTAATTCCACCAATAAGTTGCAGGTATTTAGGTCACAGAAAAAATGCGTTCGAGCCGTACGTGGCCTCAAAAGAACTAATAGTTGCAAACCTCATTTTAAAGAATTAAAGGTCCTCACACTAACCTGCCTATATATTTACGAGATCGCAGTCTTTGTCAAATCAAACCCCTCACTGTTTCCCTTAAGGCTAAACATGAATTCGAAAAGCGTCCGTTACAAACATGCAATACCAACCGTGAGTGGCAAGACAGCGTTGTTGAGAAAGAGTGTACTAGGCATGGCTTCCAAAATATATAATTTCTTACCAGAAAGCCTAAAGAAATTAAATATGTCAATTTTTAAAAACAAATTGAAGTTAAAACTTTTAGAGAGAGCATATTACACCATTGACGACCGCTTTAGCCTAGTTGGTAGTGACCCTGCCTACGAAGCAAGAGGTCCTGGGTTCGAATCCCGGTAAGGGCATTTATTTGTGTGATGAGCATGAATATTTGTTCCTGAGTCATGGATGTTTTCTATGTATTTAAGTATGTATTTCTCTATATAAGTATCTATATCGTCGTATACATAGTACCCATAGTACAAGCTTTGCTTAGTTTGGGACTAGTTTGATTTGTGTAAGATTGTCCGCAAATATTTATTTATTTATTTATTGACGAGTTTTTTTTAGATAGAAGTTTCCTAAATAAGTAAAATATGTTATAAAAATATAAGAATGTTCTTCTTAAAAATATGTAATTTTAAAAGGTTTAAGTATATTGAATGCTCAAAAATGTTTGTATTAGTTGTAGTTTTTAGTTTGTAAGGCTCAACATTTGTACACCTTTTAGGTAGGTCACAGCGTACTGTATTTTTATTCTATTGTCAAATAATAGTAATGTAACCTGTGTATCACAAATAAATATTTACTTACTTAAGAACTTCCACTGTTAGTAACAATTCCACTAAATAATAATAGTTTTTTCCCAAGATCAGTCCATAAGTTAGATGTACAACGCCAAGTTAAAGTCCTTGGCCTTAAAACGAATACGTTAAAGCGCGCGGCTGTTTTGTTTATACGGCAATCAATGCGTTGCGTGTGCAAAAAACAATGCTTAGTTAATGGTTTACGTGATATAAAATGGGATGTGAATCCTTGTACAGTTACCGGCATAAATATATGATGAAACACTATGTTTGGCGAACTTATATGCAATAAAAAATGTAACTTATTATTTTTGGAAAAATAAATTATATTAAAAAAATAAAACAAAGGCTGCAAAAATATCTGATGACAACTCTATTCCCAGAGCCGTAAGAGCGTGATGTCAGATATTTTTGCGGCCTTTGATTCATCATATATATTAATGCCGGTGACTGTACAGTCAACTGTAAAAATATGAGTGCATACAACTCGCTCATATTTTATGTCGGAGGATTAAGGTTGGTACCGTAAAATCAGGTATCTATTGGTCCTAGCGTTCATCAATAGTCCAAACAGGCCTCGTTACGTTTTTTGGTTTTATTTAATAATGTGACTACTAGCGACGTCTGTTAGAATTATCGTGCATTTTCTATTAGGTTAAGTCACTGGTGGAATAGTTGCATCGGTTCACTCTAGATGGCGGCACTACGAGTCAGTCGGCATGCACCGCTTAGTTGAACAGCGGCGCTACCACGAACCAGGGATCGGAACCGGTTAATTGCTAAAACCTCGGTTTTCCACAAATCTCGAACTATTTTATACTTCACATGTAGGACTCAGTTGTGTTTTGAGGTAACGAGTGCGTATTATTAGATGGCCCAATTAGAAATGAAATTATTATCAAAAGAACGAAAAAGAACCGTTTTCGTTCCCATACAAACAATACCGGTTTCCGATCCCTGGCACGAACTTCGAATCTCGAACTTCGTATATCTCCAAGTACCTTAAACCATAAGTGCGATAGAGACGGAGATATACGAAGTTCGAGATTCGAAGTTCGTGGTTATAGCTCAGGTATTACGAATCGCGGAACTTTCGGAGGTGAAATAAAAAAAAACTAAAAAGGGAATCATATTGCTGATTATTTTGTTTAAAAGGTTCAGTAGTGTTTTACCAATAAAGGTTTTTTGTAAATTCTTTCTTTTTTGTATATTTTAAATCTAAATTTTCGTACTTAAAAAAAAAAAAAAAATATTATTATGGGACAATCTTACACAAATCAACCTAGGCCCACGGTAAGCTCAGTAAGGCTTGGATTTCAACTATGACCATGCGAGATTATTGGACCATATTTGAAAAAAGTGACGGTGAGGAGCCCGCTGCTGTCCAAAAGTCATCCTCTGCAAAGTCTGGCGATTTTGTTGTGGTAGAATATGAGAAGGACCTTGTGGCCTGGGCAAGTCCAGACCATGGAAAAGGATGGAGCCTACGTTAAATGCATGACTCGTAGCGGATTGGCTTGGAAGTGGCCTGAAAGTGTAGACTGCATTTTTTATCCATTAAAAAATATTAAAATTAAGATAGATTCCTAAAAAAAAAGCACAAAGCGAGCTCTGTATGATATGCCTGAGCTTGCTGCCCATTGGGGCAAAACTAAAAGATAATCTAGTTTTTTTTTAATGTTTTCGACTGAGTTGTTGATTAAGTACCTACTTACTAAGGTAGGATATCTTAATTACATAAATTCATTTGTTGATTTAAGACTGATTTGTTAATTTTAAACTTGCTTAATTAGTCAATACACACTAAGAGGCTGTTTTTTGTTGTGATTTATTTATTAACTTTTTGTTCTTGGAACAATCTTGCATTAATATTTCAAATTTTTTCAATAAAAAAAATATATATTTTGCTGTTTATTTCATCACTTGTATTTAAAATTGCCTTGTATTTGTAAGACGTACTGATAACTTTAGTCCAAAGTATAAGTTCTATACATAATCGTGTAATGAATCAATCTGGTCGAAGGTTGAAAACATAGTAGGTATGCAAGATTGGTCCAAAACAAAAAAAAAATAAAAAAAAAACAAGTATATTGTTTTGGTTAGTACTGAGCCATAAACCTTAATAACTGTCTAATTATCTATCTTACAAACCCAAATTTCAATTATTAAATGTCATGCGTTACAGAGAAATAGAGTTTCCAATCCTTAGATCTAAAATTTTGGACCATACTTGATTTTACGGTACATATTTATGAGAGGAATAAATCGATTCATATTTTTGAACTTTACTGTATACGTGTTGGTTAGCTGGAACGGATAAGTTCACCTACGTACCCGTATAATATGTTTTTCAACACACCTGCTCGTAAATTAGGTCTTATTACAGCGTATTTACACTGATAATGCAGAATATTACCCATGCCGTGCCTTTTACATTACATTATCGCACTAGTGCCTTTTCATTACATATCTTTTTAAATATTAGCAAAATAATGCAGAATATTACCCATGCCGTGACTTTTCATTACATTATCGCACTAGTGCCTTTTCATTACATATCTTTTAACATTTTCATTTTTTATTTTATTTTTTTTTCCTCGCAAATGTGTTGAAAAACGTCGAATGATACACGTGAGCATTGGTCATTACACTTCTCGTCTCCATTAAGCCTTCGCCTTCGGCTCAGACTTAAAAACCGACTCGAGTGTAATGACCAACATAGCACACTTGTATCATAATGTACTATTATATAATTATGTGTCTACAAGTTCTACAACAAAGGATTTTCAAACATACCTACATACAAAATACATACCTACATGCGCCGCGCATCAAACGCATGGCGTACTTTACTTCGCATAAAACAAACCGTCCGCTTAAAAAGTAAAAGTTTGTTATCATATCATGGTCTTACTCGATTTGTTAATCGATTACAAATAAAACTCGGATCCGGTGCATTACCTTGTTTATTTAAGTGCAATCTTAAAATTAACAACAATTGTTAAACAATCACTTTGGCATAATTAAAAAAACGTTATATGACTACACTTATCTCTAAGGTTATTTACGTTTAAACATATCACGTTTATGCGGGTATGAGATTAGACCAAACTCAGCATGGCCGTTTCAATATCACAAAACGATTGTACGAGATATGTCAATCAATTGTACTACTTGTAAATATCAAAAATTTAAAGAAAACTAACCCCCGACAAATAACTATTTAACAAACGGGAAACAAAACCCAGTAAAACTGTAAAAAATACTAGGTAACATTAAAGGCCGAAACGCACTGACAGCGGTGGCGGAGCGACGCGGAGGCGGTACCGGTTGTAATGTTCGACCTAATACGAAAGGGTCCGCACAGAATACCGCACCGCGCCGCGCCGTTCTGTCGCTGCGCGGATCCTTTCATATTAGCTAGAACATTACAACCGGTACCGCCTCCGCGTCGCTCCGCACCGCTCCGCCACCGCTGTCAGTGCGTTTCCAGCTTCAATGCGTCTTACTAAAGTACAGTCAGCATCATATAGATCTAGCATAGTAGCCAAATATATTGCAACACGTTTTTATTACCGTAGGTGTAAGGTTGTGTTACGATATATGTGGGTACTCTGGCTGCTACTAACTACAGTCATGGTCAGATAATTAAGAACATGATTTTTTCTCCATACAGTTGCATCAAATATGACTTTTCAAATATAATGATGATTTAAAAGGTTTGGTCAATTTTATTTCTGAGTATATGGAGGTTACTGTGTATAAATAAGATTTAATTTAGTTTATATAAAAGTTCTGTAAAAGTTGTGCTTAAAAAAATACGGATGGTCAAATGGACAGTTTTTACGAGTTCATACTGTAATTAGGAACTATGTATGATTAAAAGTGTTGATTTGATCGCCTGTATTTTTTAAAGTCTAAATTTTACAGAAGCTCTTTTGCACTATGTTAAATACTGTTTAAACACAGTTACAAATCAGAAACAAAATTAAACACGTTATAAATTATCATCAAATTTAAAAAGTAATATTTGTATGCAACTGTATGGGGGAAAAAAATCATGTTCTTAATTATCTGGCCATGACTGTGTATGATTTTGACTGTACCTACGTTGTAGGGCGTCCGCTAAAACATCACGCGGGCGCTACTACTCAACTGCCACAACACACCACTGGCGTGCGAGGTTTAGCGGACGCCCGTAGAGTGAAACATTTTACTCGTAGTTCCTTCCGTGGAACCACAATATTTATATTGAGGTTTTACCGAGGAGTTACAATGGTAACTGTACATACCTACAATCGGCATGTTTCTATTTTAATATATTTTCTCCTCGCTGGAGGAAACCTCGATAACACTCTTTGCATTATTTTACATCGGAGGTTACCCTTTTTTTTTTCTTCTCTTTCATTAGAGAATTAACGTGAACTTTTCTGGAAGCTCTGCTTTGGTAATTGCTTTGACAACTAATATAGCAATCAATGGCGACGTTGGCACCGAGACCGCTACGTCGATGGCGTTCGAAAGGTAAAAACAAGTATAAATACTATACAATAAAGTACTAGGTTTTATACATTATGGTAACTTGAGCGATTATAAAGTGGACGTTAAAATTAATTACATTTATTCAGACATACAGAAAAGGTTTCGAGATTTACCACTCAAAGGTAAATACTTTAAGGATTTGTGCATTCATAATGTGCTTTATTTTTTTTTACAGGTTCCAAAGGACTTTATTCATCATTTACTAATATACTTATGTACATTTATTATTTACAAACGACTTAAAAATAAAATAAAATTACAGAGACGTATCAAAACTTTGCCCTTTAGGCAGGGTGCCCATCACACAGGCAGCATTCCCGCGTTGAATAGCAATCGCTATTCTTTGAGCGAGAAAGCTGCCTGCGCGAGGGTCACCCGTTGCGTCCCTCAACCGCTTGCTGATCTCCTTGTGGAGCCCACGCGGGGAAAAAGCGCGCTTTCTCGCTCAAAGAATAGCGATTGCTATTCAACGCGGGAATGCTGCCTGTGTGATGGGCACCCTGCCTAAAGGGCAAAGTTTTGATACGTCTCTGTAATTTTATTTTATTTTTAAGTCGTTTGTAAATAATAAATGTACATAAGTATATTAGTAAAATGTGCTATATTGTATATTAAAAATTCTAAGCAGTTATAATTAATTATATTACCGAATAGTACTTTCAAGTTCTTACAATGTCCTAAAAAAATTACGATAAAACCAGAAAGCCACTGCGGTGCACGATTAGGTATCAACTACGTGAGTCCGTTGTTATTTCGTGGGTAGCGTAGCGTGCGCCGCTGTGCAAGTGTGCATTTAAACACGAATCTTATTGAACCAACACCATGCGTATAGTTAAAACTATTTGAACTGAGCTCACGAATGGCCATTGTTCTGAGCTTATGAATATACATTGTTTGAGAGCGAAAAATATACTATCGCAACGTAAAATGTTCATTGAATAATGAACACTATCGTGCTCTACAAATATTCAAAATAAAGTAACAAATAATGAAATAACATTTATCTGGTTTATACCTGGCACGCTGTGTGTGGTATTTTATCTAGTAGCTAATTTGGAATATATTGTAAAAGAAGATACAGTTAATTATTCAATGAACATTTTACGTTGCGATAGTATTTTTTTGCAAAATATGGCTCGCGCTCGCACACAATGTCTATTCATAAGCTCAGAACAATGGCCAGTCATGAGGTCAGTTCAAATAGTTTTAACTATAGCTTGGTCATGTGCCGCAGTGGGTTTAATAAAACTAAACTTGTCTGAAAATCAGTAACGGAATACATTTATAACGTGAATATACTGTATATTACTAGAAGCATATATACTAAAATGGCATTGAATATTCACTAAGACTTCGGTACAAAAATCACTCAATTGCTAATATTTCGTATTACGTAACATTCTTTTGTTTTCCTCCTAGTTTCCTCACGAGTACCAAGTGCACTACAATTCCTAACAATACTTAAATACTTTTTAGTGGCCGGGGCGCCTAAAATACTTATTAGTAGGTAGGTATAGTAGGATCAAAACTTTTGGAATAAATTCTGTCAAACAAACGTCAGCAAGAAACGACTATGATGCTCTGAGTATAAGGTAGTTTATTGCTTGTGTTTTTTTTTGGACAAAATTTGATCTCAAGTTCCTGCTTTAACTCAATCGTAATAAGTAATAAAAACAATACGTTTTAGTTTAACACTAATTACATCTTATGACTAGACATACACACAAAGTCCGGATAGTTAAGAACATCAGTGGCCAACACTGGTCAAAAGGCCAGTCGGTAATTCGTTATTGGCCAAAAGTGTTGCCAGTTTATACTTGTAAAACTCTACGTTTGAATGAAATGAAATAAATTCGTTAAATGGGACACCGAATTATAAATACTTATTGATTTCCTCACTTACATATTAAGACCATTGCTTGTATTCTTGACATATATACTTTTCATAATATTTATTGTGTCAGTAAACACCACAATTCTAAGGAACACGATGATAAATTCGATTAGCGGCTTATAAAAAAAAACATTTTTTTCATTTGTTTTATTCGAGTACCTAGGTATGCACGCTGCGAGATGTGTAGCAATATAATTTTCATATTCGGGATTATACATTTCGAGGTTGTGATAGGTCACCCTTATGAGCACTTTTGCCGTAATACAATTTAAGAAAACTAAGACTAACACTTGATAAGCACCAGGATTAAAATGGTTATTAATATCAGGACATGCCATATAAAAAAATAAAAAGATTAAAATCCATAAGGTATGATCTATTTAGGATGTTAAGTTTGTTAGGTAATCTAATAAAATAAATGCATTTTAACCCTTTAACGGGCACGAAGACATCTATCTGGTTTTTCATACAATTGAACCTTATCATATATATAGAAATAAAGTGCATTCATGGTGGGTAATATAGTTCCCTCTGCCTTAAAAAGGGTTATACTTATAGGGATATTTTCATATAGGTACTCTAGGATGGCCGTTCGATATATATATCTTATATACTTAGGAAAAAAAACGTAAGAAATGCCCCTCTCTTATGGGACTCGTCCAGAAATCATGTGAACATATTTTGACATGCAAATTGTGCTAGCCCCCAGGCCCCAGGGACCATAACGTTTTGGTCGAAAGACGTACGAACCACCATCACCAATCGTCATTAATCTCTTACACCCTTATATTTGTGCGATCATCTCACTAGAATTGTACTGATGTCAGAAAGAATAGAAAGATGGAATATAATTCTTTCTGTTCGACAAAACCTAGCTTGTCTCTTATAAGATATAGTTCCTAACACTTTTAGACTTATAGATATTACATTTTTAGGTAAACCTGTAAATTTATTCTACACACATCTGACGTATTTCGCATTTTTAAATCTACATATTGACATAGTAATTACGAAATGCATAAAATGCAATATTTTATCGTAAATTTTTTGACATCAAATATCAACGAGAGACAAATGCACTTAGCATTTCCAACAATAGCTACAATATATCGCCATAGATATTTCAAATTTCAACCCGCAATCTCCTTTTGATTTTGAACCTTATCAAAACAGTACAGAGTCGGGTTTTGGCATACGTTCGTTTAATCGAAGTTGACGATTTTAGTGCTATATAGCACCACAAAAACGACACCCAGGGCTAAGAAGTACATCGAAGTTTGAATATCCAACCAATGATGTACCCTCACTTATAGGCATGGCGACACCAAAGAAAAAAAATACATATATTGAATGTTCTCGAAAAGGGATTACAAATATAGTAAGATGGAGAAGATATAAATACAAGAGAATAAATAACCACATTATAAGTGCCCAAAGTTTTAAGCTAAGTCTCTCACTTTCTCGCAAAACGTACCTTTTCATATGGAACGAATGTCTTTGACTAATGAAGCTAAAGGTTCGTGATACCTAGCGAATCCAGGAGCACCCTATTCACTCTTGTCTTGAAGAGACTAGATCATATTTCTTAAGGAATACAAAAGGATTTGAGCCATATAACTCGATATTCGAACTTCGAGGTACCCTACCCCTAACGTTCTTCGTTCAAACAAGCGTATCATTCCTAACCTTCTCCACCCTATTCACATACGGCGTAAACATGTGTAGCTTAAACATCCACTTAATACTGAAAGGCTTATCCAAAGCTAGCGTCATATCGAATATCTCCAATATCTTATTAGTAGCGTCATAGGTGAACTGGCAGTGTGGTTTGACGCAAGATACTCCGTTGACGGTGACGGAGTGTACGGGCAGGGCCTGCGCGAGTAGAGTTACCTTGTTGACGGGGGGCACCCCGTAGCCCCACCAGTGCACTTCGCTTTTTAGTTCGGTGTAGGTGAGGAGGAACTCGATGTGGCTGTATTGCTTCTCTTCGTAGCTGTCTGGAAGTTGGGACGAAAACGAATGATTAGTTTTCATGCAATATGGGTTTATGAATAGTTGCATAAGTTGCGTAACGTAAGCATTCATTTATGTATAACAGGGAGGCTCTTGGAGAGGTAGGATGCCTCCGCCCTGTGCGAGGTATTAGGTACTCACTGAGCGTGTCCCCGTGGTCCCAGTAGAGCTGTCCCCGGGCGCGGCGCGCGGCGGGCGCGCACAGCAGCTGCAGCGGGGCGGAGCGCGCGCGCGCCGTGCTCACGGGGCCCGAGGGAGGCTCTTGGAGAGGTAGGATGCCTCCGCCCTGTGCGAGGTATTAGGTACTCACTGAGCGTGTCCCCGTGGTCCCAGTAGAGCTGTCCCCGGGCGCGGCGCGCGGCGGGCGCGCACAGCAGCTGCAGCGGGGCGGAGCGCGCGCGCGCCGTGCTCACGGGGCCCGAGGGAGGCTCTTGGAGAGGTAGGATGCCTCCGCCCTGTGCGAGGTATTAGGTACTCACTGAGCGTGTCCCCGTGGTCCCAGTAGAGCTGTCCCCGGGCGCGGCGCGCGGCGGGCGCGCACAGCAGCTGCAGCGGGGCGGAGCGCGCGCGCGCCGTGCTCACGGGGCCCGAGGGAGGCTCTTGGAGAGGTAGGATGCCTCCGCCCTGTGCGAGGTATTAGGTACTCACTGAGCGTGTCCCCGTGGTCCCAGTAGAGCTGTCCCCGGGCGCGGCGCGCGGCGGGCGCGCACAGCAGCTGCAGCGGGGCGGAGCGCGCGCGCGCCGTGCTCACGGGGCCCGAGGGAGGCTCTTGGAGAGGTAGGATGCCTCCGCCCTGTGCGAGGTATTAGGTACTCACTGAGCGTGTCCCCGTGGTCCCAGTAGAGCTGTCCCCGGGCGCGGCGCGCGGCGGGCGCGCACAGCAGCTGCAGCGGGGCGGAGCGCGCGCGCGCCGTGCTCACGGGGCCCGAGGGAGGCTCTTGGAGAGGTAGGATGCCTCCGCCCTGTGCGAGGTATTAGGTACTCACTGAGCGTGTCCCCGTGGTCCCAGTAGAGCTGTCCCCGGGCGCGGCGCGCGGCGGGCGCGCACAGCAGCTGCAGCGGGGCGGAGCGCGCGCGCGCCGTGCTCACGGGGCCCGAGGGAGGCTCTTGGAGAGGTAGGATGCCTCCGCCCTGTGCGAGGTATTAGGTACTCACTGAGCGTGTCCCCGTGGTCCCAGTAGAGCTGTCCCCGGGCGCGGCGCGCGGCGGGCGCGCACAGCAGCTGCAGCGGGGCGGAGCGCGCGCGCGCCGTGCTCACGGGGCCCGAGGGAGGCTCTTGGAGAGGTAGGATGCCTCCGCCCTGTGCGAGGTATTAGGTACTCACTGAGCGTGTCCCCGTGGTCCCAGTAGAGCTGTCCCCGGGCGCGGCGCGCGGCGGGCGCGCACAGCAGCTGCAGCGGGGCGGAGCGCGCGCGCGCCGTGCTCACGGGGCCCGAGGGAGGCTCTTGGAGAGGTAGGATGCCTCCGCCCTGTGCGAGGTATTAGGTACTCACATATTTCTCGAAATAGTTCGAGGGTGGAATGGGCAATTTCACCCGAGTTAAACACTCTACTTTTCATTTTGACTGTGAGATAAATAATAGTAGTTTATGTGACTGTACATAATGAAGGGCATTAAAAACTAGTGTGGGTTTATGAAACGAGCCGAAGGCGAGTTTCATAATAACATCACACGAGTATCTTAATGCCTAATTATGTATAGTTACATACACTACTTTATCTATCCACATATCATAAGCCTCCATGATGCATTCAGGAGCCACATATTAAAGCATTAAAAGACGTTCGAATATGGTGCGCTCCGCACCGTGACCTTGGTCTGCTCCGGACAATATTCGAATTCGATGGTATGTTCAGCGGTCCGCCGCACATTATTATTATTATTGACGGTGCGCTCGGTTCGATGATTCTCCCACAGGATTTGGTGCGGTCCGCACCAAGTTCGCTTATGTGTACGGGCCACCGCACCGTTCAGAGCTTTAGTCGCGGTTCTACCACCGAGCGAGACACACGTTACAATATCGCCAGACCAAGAAGCCGTGAGTATTACGGAAAAAATATGAATTGTGGAAGTATTAGAACTTTACAAAGATTTTCCTTGTTTGTGGGACTCAAGCGTTGGAAATAATTTTAGAAAAATGGAAAACGGGTTACCCGCATTGACACCATTTAGAGGAATTTCATTTTTTTTTTTTTAATGTAGGCTCCGAGCCGGATTCGATCCGGCGACCACAGGCATACATAGCCCGTCGCTACTATCGTTAGCAGCGTAACTGCTTTATACAAAATTAATTTACCATAGAGGAAGTAAAAAAAAATTAAAATCTTAGAGCTGCATTTATTATTGGATAAAGTCGGAGGCATGTTGAAGTGATCACTATACTGTAGCACGAAAAGCACTGGACCGTCTTTGTACGGTGCGGAGGTGTGGCGTGTCGAGCGCACCGCACAGGTCCGTCGGTTCGACGCACCATGTTCGAACGTCTGTTAATGCTATTATGACCGGCATCGCGGCGTTGTTTTCTGGCATCTGGCATTCTTTCTTAATTCAGAGATAAACTAGAGTCAGATCCAACATTTTGTATGCAAATTGACAATTCATTTCGAACTAAACGTCATCTCGACTGATATTAGAATAGAGGTTAATAGTACATTACTACAGAGGCCGGGAACTAAGGGGTTGCCGGCCGAGTATAGATAGAGATAGTTATGAGGCTGGCAACCCCTTTTCACGCCGAAGTATGTATAGTGCTTTTCTCAAACATGCAATGAAATAAATTATAAAAACTCCAAGAAATCAAACATTAATTTCTAAAGAAGATTCTAGTATAGACAGAAAATATAACTAACACACATTATATATATATATATATATATATATAACTTTCTTTAGAAATTAATGTTTGATTTCTTGGAGTTTTTATAAATATCTATGCGGTTTGAGTAGACATTTTTACCGCTAATATTTCGATGATTTCGATAATTTAAATGTGAATTTTTCTAGTTAAATTGGCAATTTAAGATAATTGAAATTGTTAATAATGTGTTATGTTAAAGTTGATTCTACATAAATAAAACTGCAAAATGTAGCAGACATCGTTTGTTGTTCTTTTTTTAATAATCGTAGTGGCAGAATGTCACAACGAACCAAAAAGCAAGTGTTGCTTATACTTTCTTAATGGCTGAACGCCGTGATGCTGTGCCACTAATAAATGTGGAATGGAAATTAAAAAAGACCATCTTGCAGGCCTAAGCCTCCAATTTTGTATGAAATGTCATTATGTCTCTCGTCTCTCCGCACCTGAAACGTGATACTTCGCTGCCTATTATAAGGAACGTAACGTCAATATTTCATTGCATGTTTGAGAAAATCAAATTTCTTTGTTTTTGAGACGTTCGAAATTTGAAGGAAGTAATATTATCGAAATCGATGTTATTATTTAGCAATAATAACATTTTCACAGATAAGAAATTTGTCCTAACAAAACAATCTATTTTTATGGTGGTCATAATGTGCGGTTCTTGAACGCATCATGGAGGGTTTATGATATTTGGATAGATAAATGAAATAATAGTACATTGAGATACAAGTGAGCTATGTTGATCATTACATTTACATTAAGCTATGTCCTTTAGTTATTGATGACAACAGGTTTTTACTCACATAATTGTACATCTCCAAGAATTTATCACTTTTCTATTCACCACGAGTCAACAATGTTTACAAATATTTGTGAAAATAAGTAATACCTATAATGGCGCGCAACAATTTTTTTTCGTAAAGTTTGTGCAGTGCGCGCGCAGGTAAAGCGAGGCTTAGATGAAATCTCTAAACAAGCAATACAAAATAAAATAAATATTTTCGTATTCAATAGAAATTCATGTAAAATGTTATCAAAAGTAAATAGTTTTACTAAATGAAACGTTTCTATATCATATCCAAGAAGAAACAATCAATTCATTCACAAGAAGGATTTAATTTGTTTAGTCGAGTAAGAATCCATCTGCCGAGAGTTAAAAAAAAAACCTGTATAACCCGGTCAATTTAAGAATGCGCCGAGTCCATACATACACCTTGCTGCAAGGTGCCAACGTGTCTTAATCGGGATATAAACATAACACACGAGTGTCGTAATGTTATAAAACACGCCCAGGATTATGAGCCTAAAAGCGGCACAATAAGAGGCACGTTACGAGCAAATGTGTTGAAATAGTACATTACTTACCTAGGGCGGTAAAACAAAGAATGTCTCAGATCGCAGGTATTTGACGCCCGAGCCGAAGGCAAGGGCGATAAATATGCGATCTGAGGCTTTCTTTATTACCGCCCGTGGTGAGTACAAAATTTTACGTCTCTCCCTGGCCAGGAAGTGGGATTTTCCGCACGCGTAGTGTGCGGTAATTGCTACTTTATGGCCAGGTGTGACGTAAAATATAAAATTAAACTATAGAGTTGAGCTGTGAGATCTTCCGACACGAAGGACTAAGTTTAATTATTTAAACTTTATTCATCATCATTATCGTTTTCAGCCTGTAATCGCCCACTGCTGAGCATAAGCCTCTCTTCGCGTACGCCACTTATCCCGGTCCCGTGCTAGTCTCATCCAGAAATGACCCGCGGTCTTTTTTATGTCATCAACCCATCGAGCTGGTGGACGAGCGACGCTTCTTTTTCCTGTAATTGGCCTGATTGGCCACCAATCCGTTAACGTTTTGGTCCACCCAACATACATAAACATATGTCCTGCCCAACTCCATTTGAGTTTGGTTATGACTTTGCCGACGTCAGGCACCTTAGTGCAACGTCGGATCTCAATATTCCTCACTCGGTCTTGTAGCTTAATGCCAACAAATAAAAAGGATCTAACTAATGAAAATACATTTCCTAATATAATATATAAAGTATAAGTTCCAGGGACGTAAGCTCGCACTACGCAAGCACCAAAAGACACCATGTAGGCTTAATGGTAAGTAACCCTGACAGCGAAAAATTGGTGGTAGCAGGTGGGAATAACCCCGATCGTCAGGTTAAGATTATACCAACCGGCTGGTCCGGAGTACCCTAGGCCCGCAATATGCTGTCCTTCTTTAAAAGACTCCGTGAAAATCATCGATCAAAAACCCACTGCCGATCCTTTATTGTTGCACTTACCCTGACAGCAACGGTCTGATTCTCATTCACCGTAAGCCCACTGATTCTTTGCTAGTACAGTGCCATCAGCCAGATTATACCAAGCGGTTAGTCAGGGGTGCTAGGCCCGCAATTTGAGGGCACCCTTCTTTAAAAGACTCCATGAATATCATGATGTATTGAATAAAACCGAATCGAAAAACTTAAGTGGCAGTGGGCGGGGCCACATTACACGTAGAACCGATGGCCGTTGGGGCGGAAAGGTTTTCGAGTGGCCACCATGTACCGGAAGGCGCGGCGTAGGTAGGCCCTCCACAAGGTGGACTGATGACCTGTTAAAGGTCGCTGGAGTCCGCTGGATGCGGGTGGCGTAGGACCGGTCATTTTGGCACTCTTTGGGGGAAGCCTATGTTCAGCAGTGGACGTCTTTCGGCTGATATGATGATGATGATGATTGTATAAAATGTATTACTGGCGACTTACCCTGACAGCGACGGTCTGATTCTCATTCACCGTAGCCCACTGGTTCTTTGCCAGTACAGTGCCATCATCCAGATTGTACCAGGTGGCTTGACCAGGGAAGTAGGCCCGCGCGCTGCGGGCCCCCTGCTCCAGTATGGGGGCCACCATAACGTGGGGACCGATGAGGAACTGGGCGTCGATGTCATGCGTTATCGGGTCTTCGGGAATTCTGGAAGGAATTATCTGTTGGGATCGTGTCGCAATCGCAAGTCTGACAGGTGTAAAGATAGAGTCCGAAATAAAAGCCTATAAGAGCCCTTCCACATTAGGACTTTTAGTGACGCGCTGTAGTTACTGGCGTTTGGTGGCGTGACGTATCAACGCGCGACATCAGATGTTTCACGTTTATTTGGTCCGTAGGCCCACAGTACTAAACCGTCTAATGTGAAAAGGCTTTTTTCTACTCCTGTACCGTTATCTGTCAGTTATATAGACTGTAGCTCAAATACAATGACACCAATAAATAAGTCGTCGAAAATTCTATGCTCTATGGGCCCATAAAGGCACTTTTTCATTTTTCATAAAAGCACTACTGTTTAACTTTAAAAAAAAAAAACAGTTCGAATTCGGTCCGGGTCCGGATTCGGTTTGGTTCGGATGGCAAGTGCAAACAAATTAAAAACAAAACAAACCATAAACAAGAGGTGTCACATTTCCGATTTCCCACCAAAATATAGTTCAAAATGAAAAGACGAAAGATGATAAACTATTTATTTAATCGTATGGCATACATTATTTGGCCCAAAGAACGAATAGAAATTTTGCTGCATGAAAAGTCTATTCTGTAGTCTGCTATTTATTTAAAATTTGTCGTAGAAAAAGTGTTGTATGCAACGGTGTATACATACATACATATAATCACGCCTCTTTCCCAGAGGGGTAGGCAGAGATCACGGATCTCCATTTGCTACGATCCTGACAAACCACTTTCGCTTCACTCACTTTCATAACATTTCTCATACATGCTCGTCGGTTTAGGGTACTTTTGTTTGACCTGGCCTTTTTGTAAGATTTCTCCAATTTGATCGGAGAAAGTTCGCCTAGGTCTTCCCCTTCCAACTTGCCCTTCCACTCTTTTTACATACACTCTCTTAGTTAATCTTCTTTCATCCATACTCTCTACATGCCCAAACCACCTTAACATACCCTTCTCAATGTTCGTGACTATATCGCCATCCATTCCACACTTATCTCTTATCAAACTGTTTCTGACTCTATCACTCAATTTCACTCCACACATACTTCTCAACGCTCTCATTTCTACTGCATTCACTCGACTTTGATGTCTTTTCTGCCACACCCAACTTTCGCTACCAAGCATAAGTGTGGGCACCAACACTCCCCTATGCACAGCCACGCGTGCTTTTTGCGATATTTTCTGGCTGCCCATAAAGGCATACAGTGCCCCATTGACTCGATTCCCTGCATTTACTCTCCTTTCAATATATTTTAAATGCTTTCCATCTCCAGTAAATAGTGTCCCCAAATACACAAACTCTGTATAACTGGTCTAAAAACGCTCGTGGCGTCTCAACCCACCACGCCATTCGCGTTAAGACCCTTCTTATACAACAGTTGCATAAAATACTATAAAAAATAGTCTAACATTTCACTAAAAGCAACGACAGCATAGGCCATGATTTTTTTCGGTAGCGCATGCGCAGGTAGGTACTTACTCGAAGAGCAGCGGGCGAGCGACCGTGTCCCCCGCAACGTGCGCGCGCCAGAACATCGTGTAGTAGTACGGCAAGAGTCGGTAGCGCATGCGCAGGTAGGTACTTACTCGAAGAGCAGCGGGCGAGCGACCGTGTCCCCCGCAACGTGCGCGCGCCAGAACATCGTGTAGTAGTACGGCAAGAGTCGGTAGCGCATGCGCAGGTAGGTACTTACTCGAAGAGCAGCGGGCGAGCGACCGTGTCCCCCGCAACGTGCGCGCGCCAGAACATCGTGTAGTAGTACGGCAAGAGTCGGTAGCGCATGCGCAGGTAGGTACTTACTCGAAGAGCAGCGGGCGAGCGACCGTGTCCCCCGCAACGTGCGCGCGCCAGAACATCGTGTAGTAGTACGGCAAGAGTCGGTAGCGCATGCGCAGGTAGGTACTTACTCGAAGAGCAGCGGGCGAGCGACCGTGTCCCCCGCAACGTGCGCGCGCCAGAACATCGTGTAGTAGTACGGCAAGAGTCGGTAGCGCATGCGCAGGCAGGTACTTACTCGAAGAGCAGCGGGCGAGCGACCGTGTCCCCCGCAACGTGCGCGCGCCAGAACATCGTGTAGTAGTACGGCAAGAGTCGGTAGCGCATGCGCAGGTAGGTACTTACTCGAAGAGCAGCGGGCGAGCGACCGTGTCCCCCGCAACGTGCGCGCGCCAGAACATCGTGTAGTAGTACGGCAAGAGTCGGTAGCGCATGCGCAGGTAGGTACTTACTCGAAGAGCAGCGGGCGAGCGACCGTGTCCCCCGCAACGTGCGCGCGCCAGAACATCGTGTAGTAGTACGGCAAGAGTCGGTAGCGCATGCGCAGGTAGGTACTTACTCGAAGAGCAGCGGGCGAGCGACCGTGTCCCCCGCAACGTGCGCGCGCCAGAACATCGTGTAGTAGTACGGCAAGAGTCGGTAGCGCATGCGCAGGTAGGTACTTACTCGAAGAGCAGCGGGCGAGCGACCGTGTCCCCCGCAACGTGCGCGCGCCAGAACATCGTGTAGTAGTACGGCAAGAGTCGGTAGCGCATGCGCAGGTAGGTACTTACTCGAAGAGCAGCGGGCGAGCGACCGTGTCCCCCGCAACGTGCGCGCGCCAGAACATCGTGTAGTAGTACGGCAAGAGTCGGTAGCGCATGCGCAGGTAGGTACTTACTCGAAGAGCAGCGGGCGAGCGACCGTGTCCCCCGCAACGTGCGCGCGCCAGAACATCGTGTAGTAGTACGGCAAGAGTCGGTAGCGCATGCGCAGGTAGGTACTTACTCGAAGAGCAGCGGGCGAGCGACCGTGTCCCCCGCAACGTGCGCGCGCCAGAACATCGTGTAGTAGTACGGCAAGAGTCGGTAGCGCATGCGCAGGTAGGTACTTACTCGAAGAGCAGCGGGCGAGCGACCGTGTCCCCCGCAACGTGCGCGCGCCAGAACATCGTGTAGTAGTACGGCAAGAGTCGGTAGCGCATGCGCAGGTAGGTACTTACTCGAAGAGCAGCGGGCGAGCGACCGTGTCCCCCGCAACGTGCGCGCGCCAGAACATCGTGTAGTAGTACGGCAAGAGTCGGTAGCGCATGCGCAGGTAGGTACTTACTCGAAGAGCAGCGGGCGAGCGACCGTGTCCCCCGCAACGTGCGCGCGCCAGAACATCGTGTAGTAGTACGGCAAGAGTCGGTAGCGCATGCGCAGGTAGGTACTTACTCGAAGAGCAGCGGGCGAGCGACCGTATCCCCCGCAACGTGCGCGCGCCAGAACATCGTGTAGTAGTACGGCAAGAGTCGGTAGCGCATGCGCAGGTAGGTACTTACTCGAAGAGCAGCGGGCGAGCGACCGTGTCCCCCGCAACGTGCGCGCGCCAGAACATCGTGTAGTAGTACGGCAAGAGTCGGTAGCGCATGCGCAGGTAGGTACTTACTCGAAGAGCAGCGGGCGAGCGACCGTGTCCCCCGCAACGTGCGCGCGCCAGAACATCGTGTAGTAGTACGGCAAGAGTCGGTAGCGCATGCGCAGGTAGGTACTTACTCGAAGAGCAGCGGGCGAGCGACCGTGTCCCCCGCAACGTGCGCGCGCCAGAACATCGTGTAGTAGTACGGCAAGAGTCGGTAGCGCATGCGCAGAGCCTTCTTACTGGCCGACACCACCTCCGGGCCCAGGCTCACGGGGTCTTGGGGCTACAAGTTATAATATATTCATACAATTAACTAAACTGTTATGGGGCTGTCCATATATTACGTCATTTCAAAATAGGCGAGGGGGGTCTGACCATTGAATGACGGTACTCATTTTACTAGGCGGGGATGGTATATTCAAGGAATTAACAGGATGATCATAGGGGGGGGTGTAAAAACGATGACGTAATATATGGACAAGCCCTATGTCGAAAATACTCGGAAATCATTACGCTAAAATATTATTGCTATTTCAATACAAAATGGCCGCTGTTCGACCATAGAAAATCGTTAAGTCACTTGTTCCTAGTAACTACCAAACTTCATTCTAACAGAGCGTTTTCGATGTTTCATAAAAAGGGCACTACCTACTTTTCCTCGAAGCGCTTCGTCGTTTTTTGAACCCTCATAACTTGGGTTTGGATTATATCAGATAAACAAAATTCTCGGCATATGATGTCAATAGTGGATTTATTAAACATATAAAGTTTCAATTGCATAGCTCTTATACTTTAGATTTTATTGATATCTAAAAACGCCGATTACACTGACTCACTCACGTTGATCATCAAAACCTCTAGGGTACTTTTTGAAGTCCTAGAAAGCTGAAATTTGGTATGTAAGCTAGTATTAGTACACAATCAGCAAAAAAAAAACGAAAAATTAAAACTTTTACCCCCCAACCCCTTAAACTAGGGGATGGCATTTCGTACTTTATTTTGTAGACTTCCGCAAATTTTGATGCTAGGGGTCTGAAAATGGTGTTTGTATGGAGAGTCGACATGAGTCGGCCGACTCTTAACTACCTTTAACTAATTTATGGCTCAATGAATATCCGTAACTACGTCATAGACAGTATACTCACGATGGAACTGTCCGAGTTGTGGTTCCGGGAGAAAGGATAGAAAGCGCCGAGCTGCATCCAGCGCTTGCACAATTCCACAGTAGTATCGCCGTTAAAGCCGCAGATGTCCGCACCCATCATGGGTATGCCGAATAGACTGAAGCTTAGCATCTCTGCGAAATTATCAACAAATCATATACTATTAAACGAGCAATATGTGTAAATATACATTTGGGTCAATCAACTTTTCCTTGTTGTTATTCTGTCCCGGTAAGCCAAGAGACAACAGTGACAGACTGTCTTAGAAAAAATACTATAAACTGGATTTCTATCATGCTAAGGAGATGCGCCACCATGGAATGGGTTTACCAATATAACAAAAACACGTTTTTTGTGGATTTAAACCCCATAAAATAATAGTTTTTAAGAGTGACCCAAGAGACGTAACCATGGCAACGAGCAACAAGAAATAGTTGATTGACCCATATATATATATATTTATTTGCAATCATGTTCTGAACACACTGTATATACATATTATGTACGAGCTTGTCACTTTTAAACGGATTCTTGACATTATTTGAATACTAGATAGACTATCTCAACTAGAGATGCAACATATATATCCAGCTACTATCCGGCCACAATTTTATTATCCCGCCGTAGTATTCGGCCGGATACCGGATAATGTTTTAACATTGAAAATCATAGGTAAGGAGAGAATAAGTGTAGGTAAAATAAGGGTGAATAAATAATATACCACAAAGTACTCAACTATTAAGGTCAGTTGGATCTTCACATAAAAATAATTGACAGACTAAAATTATCGCATGTTTAGTATCAAAACTGGCCTAATAGACCAGCGGCTGAACAAAAATGGGTTTTGATAACATTAAAGTTTTTTCTTTTTTGATATGTCATTGGAGGCATGTTAAATAATACTTATACAAAAAGTTAGAAGTTTTTAGGTTCGGCTTTCGGTTATATTGAAATATTTTAATTTTAGCCAAGAACTATGTAAATATAGAATTAGAGTTACAAAAAACTGTAACATATCCATTAACACTTTAGTTTCTTTAAAATAATCTGTTTTTAGAAGTCTGGAACATCTGCATTTTGGTGAACAAAAATATGCAAATAATTTAGCAAATAAAGAATTAGAGTAGCTGATATTATAAAAATTATGATGTAATCGATCCACTTAATATACTGGAAAAAAGTTAGATGTGTAGACCATTGGCTTGTGTAGATATTTATTTCTGGTTAAGCAGTATAGCCAATATTGAATTAGAGTTTGTAGAGATGATCTCAGTTACCAAACAAAAGTTTAGAAATATAGAATCACGGCGACACTAAATACTAATATGTATAGGTAAGCATTCCGTGCCTATATTACTACGTTTCAAACGCGCTGTATTGTATGCGCGCGCCGTGCTGTGCGCTGTGGCGCTGTGGCACCAGGCAGCGATCAGCGGTGGCGGGGCAGCGGGGTGATCTTAACTCATCCATAAAAAAACCGCAAAGCATGTTTTAAACTAATATCAATGGAAAATTGTTATTTTGTTTTAAGTACGCTAATGGAAATACAAAGAAGAAACTTACCCTTATTTATTACTATACTAGGAATTGCCCCCGGTTTCGTCAGCGTTAAGTCCATTATAAAGTAGGTTTTTACTTATAGTTTTATGTTAAAGTAAGTATTGGTGGCTTACACAATGGCAACAAATAACAAAAATACAACTTTTAACAACAAAATTATAATTGCAACATTTGCAAATCATTCATATTTGTAATTGTAGGTATATACATAATAACTAGGGTACGGACAAGTGGTGGCAGATTTCACACAGAAGGTAGTAGAGTCGCCTTGATATTTTTATGACTAAACAAATACCGATTGAATGATTTATTTCTCTTAATTCTTTTTTATTCTCTTGCGACTAAATATTAAGTTTTTGAAATGAAAATGTACATGTATTTACATTTTATGCTTAAAGAACTTTATTGTTCATAAAGAATCAACATATTTCACTTACATGAGAAAAGTTATAAGTTAATACTAAATCTAAGCATACAGTGTTAACAATTGTACAAAAATCATAGTGGGTAGACATGCATTATAATACGGGGTATATTATTCAAACGGGGCAGTGAGGGAATATCCGAAACTATAAGATATACGAAAATTTGCTCTAAGGAGTTAGAAAAAATCAAAACTACATTCAAAGATTTTCAAAAAAGCCTCATACACAGCCGGGAATCGAACCCGCTCAAATCTGTCTAAAAATCAGAGTGCGTTATTTTGCGTAAATTAATTGTGTAATGTTAGGAAGAATTGGTGCTAAGGAACCCTGTATCTACAATCCCAGGAAGATGCTGAATTTCATAGTTTAATGTACGGAAATGGATCTCCCCGCACAAACAGTGTACCTACCTACAATGAGTAAGTATGGGAATTATATTTTTTTTACAGCTTTGAAAAGATTGGTGTAAATAATGAAAATAAATTTAAAAAAACCACGAATTTACCAATTTTGTCTAGTTTCAGACGCCACAGTTATTCTCCCCATACTTACTAAGGAGCTTAGTATGGGGAAATCCATGAAATTAGGCATTTTCCTGTGATTTTAGATACAGGGTTCCTTAGGAACAATTGTCCCTTACAATTCCGGACTTTCGAAATTCCGGAATCTCGGGCAATGTTTCCGATATTACAATTCCGGAATTGGTACACTCAGAATATCGGAAATTCCGGAACTGGATTTTATGTATTTCCAGAATTTATGACTGTTTATTTTCATAGTTTACCATAAACTGGATAAGTCTCGTCACTCCTAAGAGCAAATTTTCGTATCTCTTATAGTTTCGGATTTTCCCTCACTGCCCCGTTTGAATAATACAACCTTTATATTACGCTAAAGTTCGGCCGCCTTGTTGCGGCGATAACGGCGATTTTTGTTTAAGTTATCTTTCCACAAAAATTTCAATCTTTCGTCTACTACAGACTACAGATGCCATTGTGTTGGCATTTACGACTTTGTACGCTAACAAATCTGCCCTTCTTATTGCAAACGCAGTACTTGCATATGGTGGTTTCGAGATAAACGCGGTAAACATATTTTTTGGTATCTATACAACAAATCTATGTTATACAACTTTTGAAGTGTACGAGTACTAAAAAATTGTTAAAAAAATAAATCTTTCGATTGAAATAGTTTTTACTTTACTGCCTTATTTATATAAAATACGCAGTACTGCATTTTCATCAACTATATGGGTTAACAATTAGGCCTATGTCCAGCAGTGGACGTCTTTCGGCTGATAAATGATGATCTGGGTTTGCAGGCATTACAGTATCACTAAGGCTTAATGCAGTATTTGTGTTTATTACTGCAAAATCACCTAGCACGTGTTCAATACTGCGTTTTTAGTTCGCAATCATGCTCTATTTTCATACCTAGTAATAAATAGGTGTTGGTAAGATTTAACTTCAGACAAATATTGAAGTGACGAGAAATAAAATTGATTTTAGGTAGGTACTAGAAAAAATGAATATTTTTCTTATCAGCGTATCAAATTATTATTTTTAATAGTCTATAAAATGTGTTTTAGGAACATTTTTTATTAGAGTCTATTAATATAAAACACCTCCACTCATCAAGCCAACAATCACTTTTTTGAATTATACAAGGTGTAACCAAATCAAGTGCGAATATTTCACTCTGATTTGCTAGCACGAAATGCGGCACTGTACCGTGTGGCTTCGGTGCATGCGTAGCTTTATGTTACTCTCGAATACCTCTCGATACTCTTAAGCGCAGCACTGTGGAATAAGTACTGCGTTTAAGTACTTTTAGCGTGGCAAGAGTAGCTCTTTGGTTTTCTCGCTAAACTCAAACGCAGTAATTTTGAATACTGCGTTTGGCTTTAGTTAGTATTCGTTGCAAAAAAGTTATATGCCTAATGAATCTGCAGTAAACGTAGCAAATACTTCACAACCTTCTAGCACATGCTGAATGCTGTAGATCTTGTTAGCAAAAGTAATATTTTTGTGAAAGTACTGCGTTTTTGGTTAGATAAGAAACATGTTTGAAATATAAAAAAAGACCTGAAATTGTTTTTTAGGCTTGTGATGTCATTTTCGCAGAAAAGTGAAAATCTCAAAAATGACTACTGCGAGTACAATTATCAGAGCCTTTGGCCACATTATCAACTGTTTCGTGTACTGCAACTACTGCAAGCCATACATTGCAATAAAATATATTTAAAATACTTAATATAATTTGGATATATTTTTATTTTTGATATCCAAATTACATTATAGTTTAATACTCTAAAAATATAAATTAAATAAATAATGTATTCATTCAACCGTAAAAAGATAATAAAAAGCAACGACTCCATTTTACTCCCTGTGCGAAATTTGCCACCACTTTTGTCCGGACGCTACTAATAACAATTTTAAATTAACTTCTGTAACTTCAAATTATTCCATGCAGATTTTTTCATAAAATAACAGTATCTGTAATTTTTTATTGAACATAATAAAAATAAAAATAGCTAAAGTAATGTTACATCTTATAGTTTTTGACATAGCTATAATAAAAAATCTTCCTTTTCACCCGCTTTTCCAAACATTGAATATCTCCGAAACATAAAACCGCCTTATGGTACCTTTACCCGTGGACCATCACTAATATTGTAACAGTGCTGTAATACGTATTTTCCTGAAGGAAGGTTTTCAAAAACTATTTTGGTTAGTTTTTTGAAAGAGCTGTTTAAATAGATCAATCAATCAATCAATCATTTATTTATTTCTTTTTTCTATTTACGACGATTTTTATAACATATATTTTTTTCATTTGAATCTGGCCACTTTAAATTTTTTCTACATATGTTTTACTATGCTCGAATCTGGGTTTTGCCCCCAAAAAAATCTCATAAACTATATATGAAAAGTTTTTGCGCCTTCACTATTTTAAACATATAAATACGAAAATTGATTTTTTTTTTCAAAATGCGGCAGAACGGGGGCGCGTGGGCGGGGCGAGGGATACCTAGCAAGCGATAGCTCGCAAGGTCGACTAAGATCTGCTCCGCCGGTGCGTTGTAAGCTACAACTTGTAGCGCGGCTTGGTTTTCGCGCCTTTTTTTAATAATATGCGTTTATGATGCAAGCTATACACATAAACTTCTTACTTTCCATAATATGGCTGCATATATTATTTTATAGTATAAGACTTATTTTTATAGACTCTAATTCAATATTTGATCTTACAGGACAAAAATGCGTATTAATTTTAAAGCTTTTATCTTATTCTTCTAAAATTTTGGCTTTGTCTATTAACTTAAGAATTTAGAGATATTGTTGTGGATTTTTAAAACTCTAATTCAATATCGACTAAATTATAAGCTAATTCTGGTTTGACGTAGTCGCGGGTGTTTTTTTTTTCTAAAAACTTAACTGTGTAAAGCGTCATACATATTATAAACGATGAAGCTTAAACTTTGCACTTTAATTCAATATTCACAAATCATCAATAAAAATAAATAAATACCTAATTTATATCTAACCCTCGTTCTAACTTTTCTTCATATAATACAAATATGCTGGAAAATAAGTCATTTGCCATATAAGCATAACTTTTCCGACTTTAGAATTATCAAAACTTCTAGGGCCAAAATCCGGTTCCACTACTGAGCTATAAAGCGAGTAGCAGGTTGCAAACTGCATATAGCGTTGCGTACACGCGCGCTCGAATTTACTTCATTTTAGGCATATAAATTTTGACCGGATATCCGGCGGCCGGATAGTGGATATCTGGCCGGCTGCACGGCCGGATATTCGGTATCCGGTATCCGGCCAAACCACTACCCGTTGCATATCTAATCCCAACACAGTATTGGTGGCACTCACCGGGTATGCTCATGGCCATATCGTGCCACTGGCTGAACACGTCTCCGCTCCAGTGTCCCGCGTACCGGCCCGAGCCCACGAACGTCGACCGCGAGATGATGAAGGGACGCTTCCCGCGAATCTCCGTTAGAGCGCTGCGAATTGGATATTTGACAGATAAAATAAATTGTTTTTTCATTAGCAACAGATAAACATTACGAAAATACTCGGAAAGTAATCGATCTTTCAATTATGTTTGCTGTTTTAAGATTTTTAAATTCATAAAAACTAACAATAAGGACGACGTTTCATTGTGACGTCACAAACATGTAATCCCTACAAATTCCGTACTAACGGAGCGTTTTTGACGTTTCATAAAACTAAGCTAATTTCATCATCATCATCATGTCAGCCGAAAGACTTCCACTGCTCGACATAGGCCTCCCACAAAGAGTGCCAAAATGACCGGTTCTGCGCCACCCGCATCCAGCGGACTCCCGCGACCTTTACCAGGTCATCAGTCCACCTTGTGGGGGGCCTACCCACGCCGCGCCTTCCGGTACGTCGTCGCCACTCAAGAACCTTTCCGCCCCAACGGCCATCGGTTCTACGTGCAAATATTGCACGTAGAAGCCAATTTGACTTTATTCAAATAACCGCCCGATGTATGCGGTTTGTATGGGAGCTCATATCCTACAGGTTATACTGCATTGAGAGTACTCACAAGTGCGTAGCTACGGCCTCAGTGAGCGAGTACAGGTTGTGCCAGTCCCGGTGCGAGCCCGCGTAGTGCACGGCGTCCATACAAAGCGTCTTGCTGCGGAGCTCACCGCCCGATGTATGCGGTTTGTATGGGAGCTCATATCCTACAGGTTATACTGCATTGAGAGTACTCACAAGTGCGTAGCTACGGCCTCAGTGAGCGAGTACAGGTTGTGCCAGTCCCGGTGCGAGCCCGCGTAGTGCACGGCGTCCATACAAAGCGTCTTGCTGCGGAGCTCACCGCCCGATGTATGCGGTTTGTATGGGAGCTCATATCCTACAGGTTATACTGCATTGAGAGTACTCACAAGTGCGTAGCTACGGCCTCAGTGAGCGAGTACAGGTTGTGCCAGTCCCGGTGCGAGCCCGCGTAGTGCACGGCGTCCATACAAAGCGTCTTGCTGCGGAGCTCACCGCCCGATGTATGCGGTTTGTATGGGAGCTCATATCCTACAGGTTATACTGCATTGAGAGTACTCACAAGTGCGTAGCTACGGCCTCAGTGAGCGAGTACAGGTTGTGCCAGTCCCGGTGCGAGCCCGCGTAGTGCACGGCGTCCATACAAAGCGTCTTGCTGCGGAGCTCACCGCCCGATGTATGCGGTTTGTATGGGAGCTCATATCCTACAGGTTATACTGCATTGAGAGTACTCACAAGTGCGTAGCTACGGCCTCAGTGAGCGAGTACAGGTTGTGCCAGTCCCGGTGCGAGCCCGCGTAGTGCACGGCGTCCATACAAAGCGTCTTGCTGCGGAGCTCACCGCCCGATGTATGCGGTTTGTATGGGAGCTCATATCCTACAGGTTATACTGCATTGAGAGTACTCACAAGTGCGTAGCTACGGCCTCAGTGAGCGAGTACAGGTTGTGCCAGTCCCGGTGCGAGCCCGCGTAGTGCACGGCGTCCATACAAAGCGTCTTGCTGCGGAGCTCACCGCCCGATGTATGCGGTTTGTATGGGAGCTCATATCCTACAGGTTATACTGCATTGAGAGTACTCACAAGTGCGTAGCTACGGCCTCAGTGAGCGAGTACAGGTTGTGCCAGTCCCGGTGCGAGCCCGCGTAGTGCACGGCGTCCATACAAAGCGTCTTGCTGCGGAGCTCACCGCCCGATGTATGCGGTTTGTATGGGAGCTCATATCCTACAGGTTATACTGCATTGAGAGTACTCACAAGTGCGTAGCTACGGCCTCAGTGAGCGAGTACAGGTTGTGCCAGTCCCGGTGCGAGCCCGCGTAGTGCACGGCGTCCATACAAAGCGTCTTGCTGCGGAGCTCACCGCCCGATGTATGCGGTTTGTATGGGAGCTCATATCCTACAGGTTATACTGCATTGAGAGTACTCACAAGTGCGTAGCTACGGCCTCAGTGAGCGAGTACAGGTTGTGCCAGTCCCGGTGCGAGCCCGCGTAGTGCACGGCGTCCATACAAAGCGTCTTGCTGCGGAGCTCACCGCCCGATGTATGCGGTTTGTATGGGAGCTCATATCCTACAGGTTATACTGCATTGAGAGTACTCACAAGTGCGTAGCTACGGCCTCAGTGAGCGAGTACAGGTTGTGCCAGTCCCGGTGCGAGCCCGCGTAGTGCACGGCGTCCATACAAAGCGTCTTGCTGCGGAGCTCACCGCCCGATGTATGCGGTTTGTATGGGAGCTCATATCCTACAGGTTATACTGCATTGAGAGTACTCACAAGTGCGTAGCTACGGCCTCAGTGAGCGAGTACAGGTTGTGCCAGTCCCGGTGCGAGCCCGCGTAGTGCACGGCGTCCATACAAAGCGTCTTGCTGCGGAGCTCACCGCCCGATGTATGCGGTTTGTATGGGAGCTCATATCCTACAGGTTATACTGCATTGAGAGTACTCACAAGTGCGTAGCTACGGCCTCAGTGAGCGAGTACAGGTTGTGCCAGTCCCGGTGCGAGCCCGCGTAGTGCACGGCGTCCATACAAAGCGTCTTGCTGCGGAGCTCACCGCCCGATGTATGCGGTTTGTATGGGAGCTCATATCCTACAGGTTATACTGCATTGAGAGTACTCACAAGTGCGTAGCTACGGCCTCAGTGAGCGAGTACAGGTTGTGCCAGTCCCGGTGCGAGCCCGCGTAGTGCACGGCGTCCATACAAAGCGTCTTGCTGCGGAGCTCACCGCCCGATGTATGCGGTTTGTATGGGAGCTCATATCCTACAGGTTATACTGCATTGAGAGTACTCACAAGTGCGTAGCTACGGCCTCAGTGAGCGAGTACAGGTTGTGCCAGTCCCGGTGCGAGCCCGCGTAGTGCACGGCGTCCATACAAAGCGTCTTGCTGCGGAGCTCACCGCCCGATGTATGCGGTTTGTATGGGAGCTCATATCCTACAGGTTATACTGCATTGAGAGTACTCACAAGTGCGTAGCTACGGCCTCAGTGAGCGAGTACAGGTTGTGCCAGTCCCGGTGCGAGCCCGCGTAGTGCACGGCGTCCATACAAAGCGTCTTGCTGCGGAGCTCACCGCCCGATGTATGCGGTTTGTATGGGAGCTCATATCCTACAGGTTATACTGCATTGAGAGTACTCACAAGTGCGTAGCTACGGCCTCAGTGAGCGAGTACAGGTTGTGCCAGTCCCGGTGCGAGCCCGCGTAGTGCACGGCGTCCATACAAAGCGTCTTGCTGCGGAGCTCACCGCCCGATGTATGCGGTTTGTATGGGAGCTCATATCCTACAGGTTATACTGCATTGAGAGTACTCACAAGTGCGTAGCTACGGCCTCAGTGAGCGAGTACAGGTTGTGCCAGTCCCGGTGCGAGCCCGCGTAGTGCACGGCGTCCATACAAAGCGTCTTGCTGCGGAGCTCACCGCCCGATGTATGCGGTTTGTATGGGAGCTCATATCCTACAGGTTATACTGCATTGAGAGTACTCACAAGTGCGTAGCTACGGCCTCAGTGAGCGAGTACAGGTTGTGCCAGTCCCGGTGCGAGCCCGCGTAGTGCACGGCGTCCATACAAAGCGTCTTGCTGCGGAGCTCACCGCCCGATGTATGCGGTTTGTATGGGAGCTCATATCCTACAGGTTATACTGCATTGAGAGTACTCACAAGTGCGTAGCTACGGCCTCAGTGAGCGAGTACAGGTTGTGCCAGTCCCGGTGCGAGCCCGCGTAGTGCACGGCGTCCATACAAAGCGTCTTGCTGCGGAGCTCACCGCCCGATGTATGCGGTTTGTATGGGAGCTCATATCCTACAGGTTATACTGCATTGAGAGTACTCACAAGTGCGTAGCTACGGCCTCAGTGAGCGAGTACAGGTTGTGCCAGTCCCGGTGCGAGCCCGCGTAGTGCACGGCGTCCATACAAAGCGTCTTGCTGCGGAGCTCACCGCCCGATGTATGCGGTTTGTATGGGAGCTCATATCCTACAGGTTATACTGCATTGAGAGTACTCACAAGTGCATAGCTACGGCCTCAGTGAGCGAGTACAGGTTGTGCCAGTCCCGGTGCGAGCCCGCGTAGTGCACGGCGTCCATACAAAGCGTCTTGCTGCGGAGCTCACCGCCCGATGTATGCGGTTTGTATGGGAGCTCATATCCTACAGGTTATACTGCATTGAGAGTACTCACAAGTGCGTAGCTACGGCCTCAGTGAGCGAGTACAGGTTGTGCCAGTCCCGGTGCGAGCCCGCGTAGTGCACGGCGTCCATACAAAGCGTCTTGCTGCGGAGCTCACCGCCCGATGTATGCGGTTTGTATGGGAGCTCATATCCTACAGGTTATACTGCATTGAGAGTACTCACAAGTGCGTAGCTACGGCCTCAGTGAGCGAGTACAGGTTGTGCCAGTCCCGGTGCGAGCCCGCGTAGTGCACGGCGTCCATACAAAGCGTCTTGCTGCGGAGCTCACCGCCCGATGTATGCGGTTTGTATGGGAGCTCATATCCTACAGGTTATACTGCATTGAGAGTACTCACAAGTGCGTAGCTACGGCCTCAGTGAGCGAGTACAGGTTGTGCCAGTCCCGGTGCGAGCCCGCGTAGTGCACGGCGTCCATACAAAGCGTCTTGCTGCGGAGCTCACCGCCCGATGTATGCGGTTTGTATGGGAGCTCATATCCTACAGGTTATACTGCATTGAGAGTACTCACAAGTGCGTAGCTACGGCCTCAGTGAGCGAGTACAGGTTGTGCCAGTCCCGGTGCGAGCCCGCGTAGTGCACGGCGTCCATACAAAGCGTCTTGCTGCGGAGCTCACCGCCCGATGTATGCGGTTTGTATGGGAGCTCATATCCTACAGGTTATACTGCATTGAGAGTACTCACAAGTGCGTAGCTACGGCCTCAGTGAGCGAGTACAGGTTGTGCCAGTCCCGGTGCGAGCCCGCGTAGTGCACGGCGTCCATACAAAGCGTCTTGCTGCGGAGCTCACCGCCCGATGTATGCGGTTTGTATGGGAGCTCATATCCTACAGGTTATACTGCATTGAGAGTACTCACAAGTGCGTAGCTACGGCCTCAGTGAGCGAGTACAGGTTGTGCCAGTCCCGGTGCGAGCCCGCGTAGTGCACGGCGTCCATACAAAGCGTCTTGCTGCGGAGCTCACCGCCCGATGTATGCGGTTTGTATGGGAGCTCATATCCTACAGGTTATACTGCATTGAGAGTACTCACAAGTGCGTAGCTACGGCCTCAGTGAGCGAGTACAGGTTGTGCCAGTCCCGGTGCGAGCCCGCGTAGTGCACGGCGTCCATACAAAGCGTCTTGCTGCGGAGCTCACCGCCCGATGTATGCGGTTTGTATGGGAGCTCATATCCTACAGGTTATACTGCATTGAGAGTACTCACAAGTGCGTAGCTACGGCCTCAGTGAGCGAGTACAGGTTGTGCCAGTCCCGGTGCGAGCCCGCGTAGTGCACGGCGTCCATACAAAGCGTCTTGCTGCGGAGCTCACCGCCCGATGTATGCGGTTTGTATGGGAGCTCATATCCTACAGGTTATACTGCATTGAGAGTACTCACAAGTGCGTAGCTACGGCCTCAGTGAGCGAGTACAGGTTGTGCCAGTCCCGGTGCGAGCCCGCGTAGTGCACGGCGTCCATACAAAGCGTCTTGCTGCGGAGCTCACCGCCCGATGTATGCGGTTTGTATGGGAGCTCCTCGGCGGCACAGGAGCCGTGCAGCGGGCCTGACAGCATGTTGGACGGCTCGTTCATATCCTAAATGTTTTACTAGATTAATGGACCATGTAAGAGTACCTAGATAATATTAATATTGGCTATTCAAAACTGGCTAACTCAGTCGTGCGGACGGTTGTCACTGCCAGTGTCACACAAAACGCGACAACTATAACTAGACGAAATAACACATGATATGCGTTACGGCGGGATGGTCAGTGAGAACATTGGTAGTGTTAGGCCCTTCTCTCACGAGGCTAAATACTCTCAAGCGATTTGTGTTTCGTACGCGTATCCTACGCGTCGCTTGTGAGTAGCCGCCATATTTGTTCACTACGTTTCGCACACCACGAGACGCGTCGACGACGCGTTTGATAATGATAACAGTCGCAAGCTACTGTCTTGCTGGTCGCACGCTACTCGAGTCGTATACGCGTCGTAGACAAAATGGCGGCGGCTAAACAAATTTTTAATATTAATTTCGTTCAGGAGGTGGAACATTATCCATGTTTGTATAATTATAAGCTGCCAGATTATGTCAGAAAAGATGTAAAAGAAAAGGCGTGTAGTGTCTAAATTGTCTAACACATGGCGTTGTTTTAAAGCGAGGATTCCTACATTGTGCTAATAGATTTAGCGCATGTTCATGCAATATAAATAGAGAAGAAGATTGTCTTCATCGCTGGAGTCACTATACATCGTCGCACGAATGTTGTTCCGCAACTAACACAAAACAGTCTCATTTGCGTAGCACCGTGTGCGGAAACGAGTAGCATACCAGGGGCCCATTTCTCAAAAAGTATTAGCCTAATAATACTAGTATTTTGTCTAATTTTTTGGTTTTATTTACGAGACAAAACACTAATATTATTAGACTAATACGCTCTGAGAAAAGGGGCCCAGTAGGCGATCATGGTTTGCATCTCAGTCGCGTTGATAGCCTCGTGACAGAAGGGTCTTGAGAGAGGATTCTCTGTACGTAGGTGCTATTTTTTATACAGTGGGGCTTCATTATACCCGGAACCATAATTAAATTTCATCAAGTCTACTACAGTGTTGCCATTCAAGTGTAAATTTACTCTTGGCGAAAAATGCAAGTAAGCAGTTCATTTATTTGTAATAAAAATAAACATTCTTATGTATCATCATCATCATATCAGCCGAAAGACGTCCACTGCTGGACATAGGCCTCGCCCAGAGCATGCCACAATGAACGGTATTCTATATGTATATACAAGTATTATTATTTATATTCTGCCTGGCATGTAAAATAATGTGTATTATCAATAAAATTCTGATTTCTGTTCAAATTCATAGACAAACAGTGAATAGACTAATTCGCGAAAGCCAAAGTTACCCTCCAGGGCCAAAGTAACCCGGGTTTACGGTACCGACGGAGACGAACACTAGAGGTACTCACTATCCAAGCCCCATCGAAAGGCACCTGCTTGTGCAGGCTCGCCATCATCTCCACCCAGTACGCGGTCGCGCTCGGGTGCGTGAAGTCGGGGTATGCCGTCGACACTTTGTTCCACGTCTGCGAAACAGACAAATTCAGAACACAACTTCCTAAAGAATAAAGGTTCATTATCCACCCGGCACCCGAACCACACCGCCTCGCCTCGAGCGGTTAGTATTGTATGATGTAGTGAGCGCATGCTCATACAAATCCATAGTCCCTGGGCGACCGAGCTCCGCTCGGATGAAAATCGTGAAAATACGGAGAAAACGAATGTTCTCGGACATGAGACCTATCTAGATCGATTTCTCGCTCTCGTAAACGCCTGTATTCCAAATTTCATCGAAATCGTTAGAGCCGTTTTCGAGAACGTGATTGCAAATATATAAATATTGCTCGTTTAATAGTATAGGAATTATGGATTAGTATGGGCATGCGCTCACTACATCAACTCCGTAGCATCACCGGATCGCCTCGCTCGCGAGGTGTCCACTAGCGGACTGACTCGATGATAGCTCGCTGTTGGCTTGGCATGCTTGCCTCGCGTGAACCACGAGCTGGCAACGCGCGGTTCGGGAGTATCGTTGACCACTGGTGACGACGCTCGTGCTCACTGGTGACGACGCTCGTGCTCACTGGTGACGACGCTCGTGCTCACTGGTGACGACGCTCGTGCTCACTGGTGACGACGCTCGTGCTCACTGGTGACGACGCGGCGTCCACCCGTGGCCCAGCTGTCGACAACGAGTGGACGCCGAACGACGAGGCGGTGCGGCAAGGCTGCCGGGTGGCTGTAGTGAGCTGTGACCTTAATGCTCTTTCTAGCTTGTTATGCAAGCGGGAAAGAAGACGAAGTGTGAAAGAGACGACATTGTGACAGCGATCCGTTGAAAGACGGCTATAGTGAGCTGTCGATACAACAAATCGTCCAATCAATAGAGGGTCGGCAACGTGCTCGTCACTCCTCTGAATAGAATACGGTGTCTGCTTAATGCTTACCATCATGCGAGCCGCAAGCTTGTTTACCTACCACCGTCATGGTATTCGAAATAAATCCCTAATGGAGGTTTTGGAGTGGAGAGTCGATGCGAAAGGTGACATACAGTCAGGTCAGTCAGCGATGAAATAGTAATTTGTTTTACCATCTTTCTTAGCCACTGGAACCCTGAGGTTTCTACTGGTGAAATAATGTAATGTAATTTCAACAAAATGCAACTTAGCCCTACCTTGCCGATAAATGGTTGGTTCGTAGAGTTTTTGACGAATATATCCAATTCCAAGCCCCTATCGAACGGAGGGTAGTCACCGGGCTGCTCGCCTGCGCTGACGCCGGGGTCTGAAATAAATTACATTATTTTTCATCACACTTGCTCATAAATGGTGTTATTCTATGCCTGTATACGGAAGGACAATGGCCTAAATTGTTCCCGCGGGAAATAATGGTCCCAAGGGGAGTAATGAGCTTGTGTGTGATCTGATTGGTTAAGCAAATCTTGACGGCCGCGTACGACAAGAATTCTGGGTCTGTGATTGGTAATCGAGCAGGCCATGCCCTGCAAGAACCACATGCAACATTGTGTATAACACGGGCGTAAGAATATTGCAAACTCGAGTCATCAAAAGCCCTCCGCCTCACGGCGTCGGGCTTCTGATAGACTCTCGTTTGCAATATTCCTCATACGGCCCTTGTTAAACAATGTACTATTAAACAACAGTTAAGAGGCCAAGGAAATATGTTATAGCCGGGAATAGGCTAAGGTGAAATATTCCCATGACACTCTGCTCTCTGATATTCTATATAACAGGAAATAAGGTGGAAACATGTAGTTCTAGAAGACACACTTATCTCTTCTGCACGCGAGAAAACGAGATGCCACACTATTCGGGAATGGCTTTTTTGGACAACTTTTGATAAATACCTAAGTTTGGAAAGTTTGATTCATATTTCATTAAGTGATTTTTTTTTAAAAAAGGGGTAAATCACCACCATCTAAACTTATTTGTGTCGATTAATAATGTATTGCTTGAGTAGGTTGATGGGTGACCGCCCGTTTGAGTGGCTACTATAAATGAGCGCTTCCGTGCTTTGGAAGGCACGCTAAGCAGTTGACCCCGGCTGCTATCTATGACAGTAGTCGTTAAGCCGAGTTAGAGGCCTTCGGGCGGCTTAAGAAACCTCTAACAGTCGAGTTGCCCACTCACTTGACAAAGGGGGGACAACTGTCACTCGCGTCCGCAGGAGCTACCTGCCACAACCCTGCACGTGTCCCCTGGGTGGTACTAAAGAGTGACAAACTCAAAAGGCCAAAATAATGTATGCCATACGATTAAATAAAAAAAGGAGGTTGATGTAAAAAAGGAAAATAAAGACTCAACAAGCAAAGAGGCCATTTTAAGCAATCATGTTTCGGTTAAATCAGATAAATTACTACCGACTGTACTTTTCTGCAAACCATCATCAATTACCTACTCATTGAGACGATTCTAACGGGCCCAAACTCGATGGGGTTGTGTCGTTTTATTGCGGAGTTCATATGGCCACCTTCCAGCTCCAGCATGAGATCAGCTCCAAGTCATCATAATATTGCATTGTCATGCGATATACATATGCTTGCAAAATTTCAGCTCAATAGGGAACATTACTGCCATGTTCTGCCGCCAGAGGCAGCACTACCTCAATAGTAAATCAGTATAGAAATATAGGGATTCACACACACATGCACAATTGATTGTCAAATGAGTGACTAGGATGCTTGCATAGACAATACCGCAAGTGGGAACGAGATACAATGTCAACGCTGCTAGTGTCGCCACCTACGAAGAGTTTTGCGTAATGTTCCCTATTGGATAACGGGAAGTGATTGAAAAATGGATTGCAAATTTTGATGGAAAACTTACATATTTACATACATACGAACAGTGCAAGTTAATATAAAGCTTGTAACGAGCATATAGTCAAGAATCACATACCTGAAAATCAGTCTTTATTGTTTAATAATTTGGTCCGAGCGGCATTTCAAAGAACGCGCTATTTTCCAATGCACGCCCTTAAACGGTAGGCCTTTTTTTTTTTTTTTAACCCCTGGGGTGTTCCACCACTCGCTTTAAGACAGAGCTCTGGGAACGCATCTGCACACATCCAGAACTCTGTCAGCGTTGTCCTTGCGGTAGGCCTATAGTAAGACAACTCACCTATAAGCACCATATAATGCATCCCCTCCTTGTGCAGTTCGTCGACGAATTCAGGCAGGCCGGCGTATTTCACCTTGTCGTACGTGAAGTCGTTAGAGTTGTTCATGTAGTCCAGGTCGTTCCATTGCACATCCTGTCGGTAAACGACAACTATTATTACAAAAAACTCGGGTCAATAAACTATTTTTTTCACGCCACTGTTCGGAAATGTGACAATAGATGGACTAAAAGCAAGCTGGAAAGTAGGCAATAGCTGTAGCACCTGAACCACCACTACTACAATGTTTCATTGTAGTAGTGGTTGTTCAGGTGCTACTACAATAGTTGTTGGTCAGTTTGAACAGCGCTTCGACCAATCACAGGGCGTCGAGCGGGAGGAGCGGCGTCCGGGCGGACGCCGCTCCTCTCCGCCGCGCCGGCGAGCGGGACCGCGTGAGCTTGTTTTTTAACCGACTTCAAAAAAAGGAGGAGGTTCTCAATTCGGATGTATTTTTTTTTATTATTATTATGTATCTCCGATTTAAATTCACGGGGCGAACCCCGGTCATTTGGAAGGCGTGCGTGGGGATATAGATCCAACACGTAGAGGCCCTTTGGAGACGAAATTTAATGTCATGTAGTACACCTGCTAGAACCCATTCACGGGTACATCGGTAGATACCCGTGAACTGGTCCCAGCAGGCGTTGGAGCTATTGTAGGAAAATGGAAAAGAGAATTGGGTCTATGGTGATGACATTTGGGTGGACAATAAAATTGGGTTATTACAAAGTGGTCCGGACACCTGCCATAACAATGTTATCCACAAGGTTATCGAGGCAGGCGGTGACTAGCCGCTCATTAGATGGGCCCCTAAAAATGCCGTCGTAAAGACGGCCAGGGGCAACACCGGGTGAGCGGCTCAGGGGTGTCGAGAGGTGGTGCTGCGCTTTCTCCGAAGTTACTCGCGGCGTTATGCCCTTTAACACTTCCACCCCTGGAGCATATAGCTCTGACGACTCCTCTCTGGACGGCCAATGAAGGCAAGCCAGAGCTGAGAGTCCTGCGGTCCCCCTTAGGGTTCCACTCCGACCGACGAAGACACGCCGGAGACGGAGGCTCTGACCGACTCTCTGGAGCACTCGGGTCCGTGGGGTCGTTACTCCCCAACAGCTCGCCACAAGCTGCCCTGCGGGCTTATTATTATTATTATTATTTTTTTTTTTTAATGTTTGTTACCTCAGAACTCCATCATTTATGAACCGATTCGTACAATTCTTTTTTTAACTGAAAGTATATGCTTCCAGATTGGTCCCATTGTTTCCAAAACCCCAGTTGGATGATGGGAACCATGAGGAATTGAGGGAACTCCTCAAATATATTAGGCACGCGTGTAGTAATTTCGGTATTTTCTATTATAACTCGTGTATTTACACCCGGAAATCATAAATTTGGTGAAGTGGAAGTGATGATGAAGACCACAGATGGCTTGTGGCTTGTGTGATGTCTCAATGATGTACTTCAAACTATATAAGTACGTCACAGATTCTGATATAATTCCGTTGAAATAGCAAACAATGAAGTGCCAAAGGTAATTCTGAGATCCTTGATGAATCGACGGAAGTCCTCAAATATTATTGGCCCACATACAGCGATTTGGTTTATTGGTCTAAAAATCAACGCTTTTGCTCTCGGAAATCAGTTCATGTGGTAAATTGGAAAAAAAATGTGGAAATGTTAATGTGGCTTGGCGGAGTACTGAATTGAAGTTGTTTAAAAATTTTTTTTGAAAGTAAATTATTGATTAGTATTATGATCTTCAATTAGGTACTTAATTTTGATTTAAAATTATAATTATTTGCAATTTCCTCGCAGTAGGCGTGAAAAGTACTATGTTAAGCCTCGTACTTTCGAGGGCTCTCGTCGGCCCTCGAACTAACACGTCCTTCTATTGCTTACTTTCTAGCCTCTACAACAATGTACTATTTCATCTCTCCTGTTCTGAAAGTTGACTTTTCATGGGCATATAGCCGGACGGAAAATAGCGTTTTCTCCCCTAGGGTGGAAAGTAATTTTTGCGTATTGTAAAAATACCATAAAATCTAGTAAATTTGTTGTTTGTTTGTTTTTGTTTGTTTGTTTCAGTTTTTTTGTAAGTTTGTTTTGTTTTTTGTTCGTTTTTTTTTGTTTTTGTTCTGTTTGTTTATGTTTTGTTTGTTTTTTCACGTGTCGGCATGGCCCTCTAGATTAGTTGCGTCGCGGCCTACTCGATTACAATCGAGTAGGCCGTGGCAAGTAGCCAGTGCAAAGAGGTTAGAGGTTGGATATAGTTTTAATTATTTTACTTAGGTATATCTAAAATCGAATAATTAATTTTCCTCACAGTCGAAATGAAAAGTAGAGTGTTTAACTCGGGTGAAATTACCCATTTCACCCTCGAACTATTGGCGCTCTCACTTCGTTCGAGCGCCAGAAATATCTCGGGTGTGATGAGTCACTTTCAACCCTTGGTTAACAATCTACTAATGTTGTTATTCTACAAAATATGTCAGTTTTTTTTTTTTTTTTAGAACAGCGACTTCTTTCTTACATGCTTAAAAGGTGGCCCATAAAAATGGGGGTAAAACGTCAACAAAAACCTTACATTTGTTGGATTTAAACGGAGTGTACTATTAAAAAAAAACCGGTCAAGTGCGAGTTGGACTCGCGCACGAAGGGTTCCGTACCATTATCTATAAAAACGGAAAACTGCAGAAGAAGATACAGTCAATTGTGCCAATTCGAACTGGATAGTGACACAGACATATCCATATACAGTAGCGCAACTTCATATTGCACATGCAAAATGGAGTTTGAAAAAAAGAAATGGCTCGCAGCAAAAAATCAATACAAAGCTTCTATCGAACGTGTCGAAAGAGCGTTAGCACGACACAAGGATCTCACAACGGAGGATTTGGAGGTACGAAGAAATATTTTAACGGAAGCATATACGAAATACAAAGAGTCGATCATTAATTTGCTGGCCTTAGACGAACCCTGCGAAGAAGATGATGATACCGAGGACTGCTTCATGAGTTCATTAGCAAATATCGAACGTCAGTTAAAGCCAAGAGTCGGTTCAGTTAACTCCAAGCAAACAGAAAGTTTCCGAGGCATAGCAAATTTACCATCTCTGGATATCCCCATTTACGACGGAAAGGACATATCCAGCTACAAGCCGTTCATTGAAATGTTCCGTGCTGTAGTCCATGAAGACACCCGGATTTCAAACATTCAAAGGCTTTGTTTCTTAAAGAAGTATTTAAAAGAAGTGCCATTACATATTATTGATAGCTTGCCGATTGTTGGTGAGTCATACGAACCAGCCCTACAGTTGTTGAACAAAAGGTATGATAACCCCGCCTTACTTATTAACAGCCACGTCATCAGCCTACTGGATCTACAAGGTTTGCATCGAGGTACAGCCCAGCAACTGAGAAATTTTGTAGCGTCCGTCAGGCAGCGCGTTAAAGCACTAGAAAACCTTAAACAACCTGTCGGTGAGTGGAACGCGTTATTGTCATGTATTTTAATACGCAAGCTTGACCCATTCACTGCCAGATTATTTCACAGTGACAGGGATACCACAACAGTTGCCACTGTTGATGAGTTATTAGAGTTCCTGGAGAAACGCGCTGCCACTCTCGAGGCCAGCCCGGTTGTCAACGACAAATTGCACAAGCCAGTAAGTAAGTCAGTGAATCTTGCTACAGTAAACAAGATGGAAAAGTCACAAGGGTCTCAGCAACAGTGTTCCTTTTGTTGTGGGGACCATAAATTATTTAAATGTCCCGCGTTTACTGCTCTCAAACCAGAGCATAGGAATGAATTCGCTGTCAAACATAAGCTGTGTCAAATCTGCCTTACCTCTCATGTCAATAAGTGTAGGTATAATTTTAAGTGCAATATTTGTCATAACACTTTGATACATGTGCCTGTCGACCAACCTGCACCGAGAGTACAGGAGGGTGAATGTGAGAAACCTGTAGTAAGCATGCATGTCGCTCAGCCTCAGCATGTCAGCAGTTGTGTGCTTTTACCCACAGCCAAGGTAACAGTAGTTGATTCTAATAATAAGAGACACACTGTGAGGGCACTCTTGGACAGTGCTTCTCAAACGTCATTTTGTACAACTGCCTTCGCCAATCAGCTAGGGTTGCCACAACATGAACTTCCCAAAACTATAGGAACATTAGGGGACGTTTACAACAACAGCTCAAATAAAGGAATCAATCTGACGATAGAGTCAATGGTTCGCGATTTCAAAATGAGTGTCACGTGCTCAGTTATACAAAAAATTACATCAAAATTGCCTCAAAAACAAATAGATTTGAGCAATTTTGTAATTCCAAAAAATGTAGCCTTAGCAGACAAGGAGTTTCATATTCCAGGAGAAATATCACTGCTTCTAGCCAGTGATGTTTTCTTCAAAATAATACAAGACGGCAAAATAGAAGGCGGACCAGCGGATCCCATCCTGCTCAACACTCAGCTGGGATACATCGTGTCGTCCACCAGCCAAACTGGTACCACTTCAGCCATTGCTATGCATACAGTCGTTGAACCCGATCTTGACCACTGCGTTCGTCAATTTTGGGAGGCAGAGAAGGTTCCTGATACATATCATGAATCCCTGTCAGAGCACGAGTATAGCGAAAGGGTGTAACACTTCTTAGGTAGTGTACTGGGCGAATATCGGCAAGAAAGGCTTTGTTGATATACGCCGAGAATTCAACTTTTTGTCGTCATCGTATTACCTTTAAGTACGGCGAATTTCCCAGTTGTCATAGTTGTACATCATGTCTTTTGGCATCTTGATGCAGGAGAAAGACACTCAAAACACTTTCACTTCATATTGGATGATAAATAACACTTTTATTCACATATAAACATTAACATTCATGTGTAATGTTATGAAATGTCGGTCTCGTCCGAAAGCGTTTCGTTCCATTTCTCATAGCTGTCAAAGGTGACACTTGTCTTTTTATTTCTAGTAGTGGGACTATGTTTGGGTTGATAGTATAGCTATTTCTAAACCTACAGGTCGCAGGTTATTTGGTTTTCTATTAGTTCTAAATTTAAGTTATCGAAATGAGATGCAATTCCTATTTTTATTTGTCGATGGTACCTTGGTTGCATTAACGAAACGTCGCATTGCTTTGTCGATGAGCGTTTAAAGGAAGTTCCGTTTTAGGCACGTAACACTACGATTCATGTCAAAACATTGGGTTGTGTTTATTAATCTTTTCGCTCAGTGTAGCTGGAAAAAGTTAATGATGTCGTTGTTTTCTTATAAATACGGCGTAGCTTCCGTTTATATAGTTTTTGGTGAAAGACCATGAAATTATAATTGTTCATTGGTCGCTGTTCTGGTAGCTGCCCACTTCCAGTGTTTCGGTGATTCGGAACGGAGAATGAGTTTGTTTTTTTTGAGGTTTGAAGGTGCCCTTGCCTCGGTCATTCCAAATTTTGCTAACCATGTGAAGACTACGTTTTTACATTTCTCGGTTAAAGATTCATCGCTTCGGGGTAAGTGTTTATACTAGTAAAAGGTCTGAGTGCTTACTGTCGTTATGGTGCTAATTCGTGTTTCGTTTTTGTTCCAGCGAGAGCCCAGCCTTGCATAATTTAGCTTCAAATATGGACTAGGTACCCTAGTCTAGAACTTTCTAGGGAATCTTTATTCACTACTCAGGTGAGTGTCATGAATTTCACGTAAACTCTTTTACTTACTATCGTTGATCGATTTTTGTTGTTCAATGTGTGATTTACGTTCATTTCAGTTTCACATGTCGGTTCGTTGGCTTCCCACAACCGTTTACACTGTCTTTCTTTGAAAAAAAACCCACCGTGCGTGGTAAGCATACTTTGATTTTAATTTCAATTTGGAACGTAGGTCCTCAAATACCAACTTTTGACTAATGGAGACAATTTATTGTCCTAGGGTTTTTTTTTTTTTTTCTTTTATCAGTAAGTTTCAACGCTTCCTCTTGAACTAAGCGCTTATACACGGGTGCCGGTGATGTGTACCAGCCCACCTGATCTGCGCTGCGGGCACAGCTCCTGGTAGGACACTGCCGCCCCTGAATGGAAACTTGCAGAGCGAGGCGCCGTCCTGGGTGTGCGTGATGGAGGTTTGAGACATCTCACCGGTCCGGTAAATTTATTCATGTTATTATTAAGGTGACAGCACCCCTTAAGCAACTCGAGTAACCCGTTATTATAAGTTTAATGCTTAAGTAGTTTTACTGGTATCAAGACTGTAACTTAACTTTAAAACTAGAACACATTGTGTGGGACTACTGTCTTAGTGATGTAGCCTGATACTACCATATACTCTATATTTAATAAACTCTCTTGTTGAAAGTATATTGGCCTTTTCAATTATTTAGCTAATCCTCAAGTTTGTTGGTGGTTCCATCTGGCGCTCATTATTTACAAATTGTTGATGAGACTCACCACTCTGGTCATAGCCAAACACACGACCCTAAATCCATTTCTCATGCCGGCCGCAGACCAACTTTAAAGGCAATAATATTCCACTGACAAATATTACAGTGGCGCCCAACGTGGGGCCAGATTGAGATTAGCTAAATAATATAAATAAATGTATTAATTAAATACTAGGGGAATACTCAATTCTCTAATTTAAGGGTTGCTTTAGTTATAGTTCTTATGATACTGAGTAGTGACTATGGTATTTGTTCTGTGTTAGCTTTAAGTATACTTTACGGATTTAAACTATCAATTTAAATCAAAATATATATATAAAAACTTTAACTTTTCAACTTGAACTTACAAACATCTCAAATAAACTGATGTGCTATTGCGTCCATTATGGCGAATGGTTATGAAATTTTCTAAATAATATAAAAACTTTATTGTGCTTTGTACCAGACAAAAACTTGAAACATTGAAACTTTTCAATATATTGATAGTGTGAATTTTACTGGATTGACACAATAACACTACTGTTGTTTAACTGGTAGGGCTATTTGAAGGCCATTTATTTTGTCTGTTTTTTTTTTAATATGAACTTATGGTGTAACATTTACAATTTCAACTGGACATTTTTTTCTAGTGTTTGATGTTGCTATTATTTTAAGGATAGGCTGTTTATACTTGTAAAGTTGGAATTTGAGGTCAAGTTTTCAAAAAATCTTACCGTGTAGAAATTCAACCTTTTGTTGGACAACATTTAAACGAGCCGTAAACTTTTCAAAATGGACTTCATACAAGCCGGTGGTAACATTACATGCCTGAAAAAAGACGAAATTTCACACGAACTTATTATTAGGGGTTGTAAGGTTAACCCAGAGTCTCGTCGTAGTAGCCTACAACAGGTTCTTGTGTCCACTGCCGATCTAGCTCAGAGGGGAGGTGTGAAGTTAGTATCTTTCTACAATTCGGATGTTCCTGTTGATCGACACGCCCTAGTCGTCGATAACGGTCCTTCCTTCTCTGACAATCTTAAAGAGTTAAAAACTATCTTTGAAAAGGTGCGTAACTCTCTACGTGTTTCCCACGAGCGTAACGCGCGTTATTATAATATGCGAAAACGTCCTATGGAACTCCAAGAAGGGCAAATCGTGTATAAGAAATGTTTCCGTTTATCTAACGCCGCTAAACACTTCTCGGCAAAGCTAGCTCCTAGGTACGAGAAGTGTGTCATCTATAAGAAACTTGGACCGCTGGTATACACTTTAAAATCCCTCGAAGGGAAAAAATTGGGTGATTTCCACATCAAGGACTTAGTTCGACCCGGTGATGCCGCGCCGTCTTCATGAGGTGGTTCCTTTGTAGCTTACTTACTTATATTTTTTATACTGTTCTTATAGTGCAGTTAAACTGAGCGAAGCCTAGTGTTTGTTTATCCCTCACTTGTTTTCCTCAGGTCACAAAGTATAACTAACTTAATTCAGACATGTGAGTCTGCCTCTATTTTAATTCAGACATGTGAGTCTGCCTTTTATTTCTATTCAGACATGTGAAGTCTGCCTTTATTACTACATGAGTCTAGTTGCGTACGAACTGACCGTAGTCTTGGTTGTATATGGCCTGACAAGTCATCAAACCCTTAAGTCAAAATCACTATGGTGATATCCTCACTATTTATTATAGGAGTTCAGGTTGTGTATCACGCCCTCCTTATGTCATAGTAGGTTTATTTTCCATAAAAGAATTGAACTCTTTGGAGTCAATTCTACAGGAAGCTTTGAGTAGTTCATTGAAAGGTTACTGAATAACTAAACTTTGTTTTTTTTAGTCTCCAAACAATACTCTAGGTGCTTGAGAAATCACTAATATATGGTGCATTGCCGGCCCTAATTCTCGGGTAGTCGTTAATAAAGTAAACTCCTGTTACCCGACGTAATTTTAGAAATAGTAATTATTATGTTAAGATAGTGTAAGGCTTTACCGCGAATCTTACCTTAACCATTCATAGAAATAGTAGTTAGTTGTAACAATAGTCCGTAGATGTACTCATGGAGGCTTTTAGATAAGCTTTCATGTAGTTTATTTCGTTTAAATATTAGGATTACCTTGTGTTTAAATATAGTCGTTTAAACCTTAGAGTAAAACTTCGTGTAAGGATTCGGTTAAGCTTTTGTTTAATTTTTCGGTTAAGCATACATAGGTTAGTGCGCGCATAGTTCATAAGTATAGAGGATCGATCGATAGGTATACAATATAATACTCTACTACTCTTTAAGTATTCACTGAGTTGATTAACTCGTTCTTTTTAAACTTTGTTTCTTAAGTTTCTGTTCTTGTACAGGTCCGTAGAGACTCGTCTTTAGTAAGCACTACTGTCCATTCTGGACACAACATTAATTCTTCTTATGGTGCTGACGAGCACCATTCTTTAATATTTTGTTCTTTGCATGACTTCCATATTTTGGATCCAGTATCTAAAAAAAAAAAAAATTTTTTGTATGAATTAAAAAAAAATTTTTTTTTTACCCAACTCGAGATGTACTGTAACACTTCTTAGGTAGTGTACTGGGCGAATATCGGCAAGAAAGGCTTTGTTGATATACGCCGAGAATTCAACTTTTTGTCGTCATCGTATTACCTTTAAGTACGGCGAATTTCCCAGTTGTCATAGTTGTACATCATGTCTTTTGGCATCTTGATGCAGGAGAAAGACACTCAAAACACTTTCACTTCATATTGGATGATAAATAACACTTTTATTCACATATAAACATTAACATTCATGTGTAATGTTATGAAATGTCGGTCTCGTCCGAAAGCGTTTCGTTCCATTTCTCATAGCTGTCAAAGGTGACACTTGTCTTTTTATTTCTAGTAGTGGGACTATGTTTGGGTTGATAGTATAGCTATTTCTAAACCTACAGGTCGCAGGTTATTTGGTTTTCTATTAGTTCTAAATTTAAGTTATCGAAATGAGATGCAATTCCTATTTTTATTTGTCGATGGTACCTTGGTTGCATTAACGAAACGTCGCATTGCTTTGTCGATGAGCGTTTAAAGGAAGTTCCGTTTTAGGCACGTAACACTACGATTCATGTCAAAACATTGGGTTGTGTTTATTAATCTTTTCGCTCAGTGTAGCTGGAAAAAGTTAATGATGTCGTTGTTTTCTTATAAATACGGCGTAGCTTCCGTTTATATAGTTTTTGGTGAAAGACCATGAAATTATAATTGTTCATTGGTCGCTGTTCTGGTAGCTGCCCACTTCCAGTGTTTCGGTGATTCGGAACGGAGAATGAGTTTGTTTTTTTTGAGGTTTGAAGGTGCCCTTGCCTCGGTCATTCCAAATTTTGCTAACCATGTGAAGACTACGTTTTTACATTTCTCGGTTAAAGATTCATCGCTTCGGGGTAAGTGTTTATACTAGTAAAAGGTCTGAGTGCTTACTGTCGTTATGGTGCTAATTCGTGTTTCGTTTTTGTTCCAGCGAGAGCCCAGCCTTGCATAATTTAGCTTCAAATATGGACTAGGTACCCTAGTCTAGAACTTTCTAGGGAATCTTTATTCACTACTCAGGTGAGTGTCATGAATTTCACGTAAACTCTTTTACTTACTATCGTTGATCGATTTTTGTTGTTCAATGTGTGATTTACGTTCATTTCAGTTTCACATGTCGGTTCGTTGGCTTCCCACAACCGTTTACACTGTCTTTCTTTGAAAAAAAACCCACCGTGCGTGGTAAGCATACTTTGATTTTAATTTCAATTTGGAACGTAGGTCCTCAAATACCAACTTTTGACTAATGGAGACAATTTATTGTCCTAGGGTTTTTTTTTTTTTTTCTTTTATCAGTAAGTTTCAACGCTTCCTCTTGAACTAAGCGCTTATACACGGGTGCCGGTGATGTGTACCAGCCCACCTGATCTGCGCTGCGGGCACAGCTCCTGGTAGGACACTGCCGCCCCTGAATGGAAACTTGCAGAGCGAGGCGCCGTCCTGGGTGTGCGTGATGGAGGTTTGAGACATCTCACCGGTCCGGTAAATTTATTCATGTTATTATTAAGGTGACAGCACCCCTTAAGCAACTCGAGTAACCCGTTATTATAAGTTTAATGCTTAAGTAGTTTTACTGGTATCAAGACTGTAACTTAACTTTAAAACTAGAACACATTGTGTGGGACTACTGTCTTAGTGATGTAGCCTGATACTACCATATACTCTATATTTAATAAACTCTCTTGTTGAAAGTATATTGGCCTTTTCAATTATTTAGCTAATCCTCAAGTTTGTTGGTGGTTCCATCTGGCGCTCATTATTTACAAATTGTTGATGAGACTCACCACTCTGGTCATAGCCAAACACACGACCCTAAATCCATTTCTCATGCCGGCCGCAGACCAACTTTAAAGGCAATAATATTCCACTGACAAATATTACAAGGGTATTCCAGGAGTCGGTCACCTTAGAGAATAATACATTCGAGGTCAAATTTCCGCTCAAGGTTGAATTGCAGGATGTTGACCCGTCCAATTCATACGCTATTGCTTTGCAGCGTTTATACATCTCAAAGAGAGCGCTGTAGTTTTACTGATAAATTTGAACAACCCACCTCTTCATTGGCCTCTGGGTAGGGTCACTAAAATATTTAGTGGCAACGACAATAAAGTCAGAGTAGTAGATGTTCAAACAGCAGATGGTAAACTGCATCGTAGGGCTGTATCTAAGTTAGTTATTTTACCAGTGGAGTAAATGTTATATTTTCGTTCTTACAGACTTTAAGCAAGTATTTTGAGTTTTGACAATTTATGATAATACTTTTATGTACCTACATTTATTAAGATATGATTAATATTTCTTTCTCCGGGGCAATTATGTCGGAGACATAGTTTATATATATGGAAATAGTTGTCTATGCTACGCCACTGGCAACTCTTTCTCTCTTCCTTTTTCTACTTCAAACCAAATGTATCGCTCTTCAATATATTTAATCTTATAAATTCATAAACCCTTGTTTCCTTGACATGAAACTCCTTGTCTGCTAAGGCTACATTTTTTGGAATTACAAAATTGCTCAAATCTATTTGTTTTTGAGGCAACTTTGATGTAATTTTTTGTATAACTGAGCATGTGACACTCATTTTGAAATCGCGAACCATTGACTCTATTGTCAGATTGATCCCTTTATTTGAGCTGTTGTTGTAAACGTCCCCTAATGTTCCTATAGTTTTGCGAAGTTCATGTTGTGGCAACCCTAGCTGATTGGCGAAAGCAGTTGTACAAAATGACGTTTGAGAAGCACTGTCCAAGAGTGCCCTCACAGTGTGTCTCTTATTATTAGAATCAACTACTGTTACCTTGGCTGTGGGTAAAAGCACACAACTGCTGACATGCTGAGGCTGAGCGACATGCATGCTTACTACAGGTTTCTCACATTCACCCTCCTGTACACCCGGTGCAGGTTGGTCGACAGGCACATGTATCAAAGTGTTGTGAAGGCTGGAATGACAAATATTGCACTTAAAATTATACCTACACTTTTTGACATGAGAGGTAAGGCAGATTTGACACAGCTTATGTTTCACAGCGAATTCACTCCTATGCTCTGGTTTGAGAGCAGTAAACTCGGGACATTTAAATAATTTATGGTCCCTACAACAAAAGGAACACTGTTGCTGAGACACTTGTGACCTTTCCATCTTGTTTACTGTAGCAAGATTCACCGACTTCTGCAATTTGTCTTTGACAACCGGGCTGGCCTCGAGAGTGGCAGCGCGTTTCTCCAGGAACTCTAATAACTCATCAACAGTGGCAACTGTTGTGGTATCCCTGTCACTGTGAAATAATCTGGCAGTGAATGGGTCAAGCTTGCGTATTAAAATACATGACAATAACGCGTTCCACTCACCGACAGGCTGTTTAAGGTTTTCTAGTGCTTTAACGCGCTGCCTGACGGACGCTACAAAATCTCTCAGTTGCTGGGCTGTACCTCGATGCAAACCTTGTAGATCCAGTAGGCTGGTGACGTGGCTGTTAATAAGTAAGGCGGGGTTATCATACCGTTTGTCCAACAACTGTAGGGCTGGTTCGTATGACTCACCAACGATCGGCAAGCTGTCAACAATATGTAATGGCTCTTCTTTTAAATACTTCTTTAAGAAACAAAGCCTTTGAATGTTTGAAATCCGGGTGTCTTCATGGACAACAGCACGGAACATTTCAATGAACGGCTTGTAGCTGGATATGTCCTTTCCGTCGTAAATGGGAATATCCAGAGATGGTAAATTTGCTATGCCTCGGAAACTTTCTGTTTGCTTGGAGTTAACTGAACCGACTCTTGACTTTAACTGACGTTCGATATTTGCTAATGAACTCATGAAGCAGTCCTCGGTATCATCATCTTCTTCGCAGGGTTCGTCTAAGGCCAGCAAATTAATGATCGACTCTTTGTGTTTCGTATATGCTTCCGTTAAAATATTTCTTCGTACCTCCAAATCCTCCGTTGTGAGATCCTTGTGTCGTGCTAACGCTCTTTCAACACGTTCCATAGAAAATTTGTATTGATTTTTTGCCGCGAGCCATTTCTTTTTTTCAAACTCCATTTTGCATGTGCAATATGAAGTTGCGCTACTGTATATGGATATGTCTGTGTCACTATCCAGTTCGAATTGACACTTTGACAATTTGCGTTTAATATAATTTATTATGAAGGAGTTTTAATGCGAGCTCGGGAATAAATTACGATTGTCAAAATTTGACACGCTTCAATCTTCTTACGGAAAAATTTGGAGATTTTAATATTGAATTAATGTTTTTATATTGGTATATTCACTCGAAATAACTTCACACGCGAGAAATAACACTATAACTGAACATCTTTTTCGGCACCATGTCAAGCAAAACCAAAACTATGTTCTTCTGCAATTTATTTGCTTCGCTTGCAAGGCTGTTCATTTAGAGGTAGTCTCTGACATGTCCACTAATACCTTCATGGCAGCGCTTAAAAGATTTATCGCTCGTCGAGGAGTACCCTCTGACATTTACTGTGACAACGCATCTACTTTCAAAGGTGCCAACAATCAGCTGAAAGATCTGTACACTTTACACAATAGTGAGGATTTTCAAGGTGCAGTTCACAACTATACACTTCAAAAGGAAATACGTTTTCACTTCATTCCACAATCACGGTGGTATCTGGGAGCGTGGAATACAATCTTTTAAGTTCCATTTGAAACGAATTTCTTCATGTAAAATATTTACTTATGAGCAATTTAATAACAATAGAAATAGAAGGTATTTTAAATTCACGTCCACTCATGCAGCTCACTACACAGGACAGTTCAGATTTTTCTTGCCTAACTCCAGGGCACTATTTAATAGGTAGTCCTATTATGGCTATACCTCAGCATGATTTAACTGAGATACCTACCAATCGTTTGCAATTCTGGAGAACTTGTGAACAAGTAAGACAGCACTTCTGGAAGGTTTGGTCGAAAGACTATTTATCTTCTCTAAATGAACGCACTAAATGGTACAAAGATCTGCCTAATCTCAAAGAGGGCGCTGTAGTTTTACTGATAAATTTGAATAACCCACCTCTTCATTGGCCTCTGGGTAGGGTCACTAAAATATTTAGTGGCAACGATAATAATAATAATAGATGTTCAAACAGCAGATGGTAAACTGCATCGTAGGGCTGTATCTAAATTAGTTATTTTACCAGTGGAGTAAATGTTATGATTTCGTTCTTACAGACTTTCAGCAAGTATTTTGAGTTTTGACAATTTATGATAATACTTTTATGTACCTACATTTATTATGATATGATTAATATTTCTTTCTCCGGGGCAATTATGTCGGAGACATAGTTTATATAGGTATATGGAAATAGTTGTCTATGCTACGCCACTGGCAACTCTTTCTCTCTTCCTTTTTCTACTTCAAACCAAATGTATCGCTCTTCAATATATTTAATCTTATAAATTCATAAACCCTTGTTTCCTTGACATGTCGGAGACATAGTTTATATATATGGAAATAGTTGTCTATGCTACGCCACTGGCAACTCTTTGTCTCTTCCTTTTTCTACTTCAAACCAAATGTATCGCTCTTCAATATATTTAATCTTATAAATTCATAAACCCTTGTTTCCTTGACATGGTGCCGAAAAAGATGTTCAGTTATAGTGTTATTTCTCGCGTGTGAAGTTATTTCGAGTGAATATACCAATATGAAAACATAAATTCAATATTAAAATCTCCAAATTTTTCCGTAAGAAGATTGAAGCGTGTCAAATTTTTACAATCGTAATTTATTCCCGAGCTCGCATTAAAACTCCTTCATAATAAATTATATTAAACGCAAATTGTCAAAGTGTCAATTCGAACTGGATAGTGACACAGACATATCCATATACAGTAGTGCAACTTCATATTGCACATGCAAAATGGAGTTTGAAAAAAAGAAATGGCTCGCAGCAAAAAATCAATACAAAGCTTCTATCGAACGTGTCGAAAGAGCGTTAGCACGACACAAGGATCTCACAACGGAGGATTTGGAGGTACGAAGAAATATTTTAACGGAAGCATATATGAAATACAAAGAGTCGATCATTAATTTGCTGGCCTTAGACGAACCCTGCGAAGAAGATGATGATACCGAGGACTGCTTCATGAGTTCATTAGCAAATATCGAACGTCAGTTAAAGCCAAGAGTCGGTTCAGTTAACTCCAAGCAAACAGAAAGTTTCCGAGGCATAGCAAATTTACCATCTCTGGATATCCCCATTTACGACGGAAAGGACATATCCAGCTACAAGCCGTTCATTGAAATGTTCCGTGCTGTAGTCCATGAAGACACCCGGATTTCAAACATTCAAAGGCTTTGTTTCTTAAAGAAGTATTTAAAAGAAGAGCCATTACATATTATTGATAGCTTGCCGATTGTTGGTGAGTCATACGAACCAGCCCTACAGTTGTTGGACAAAAGGTATGATAACCCCGCCTTACTTATTAACAGCCACGTCATCAGCCTACTGGATCTACAAGGTTTGCATCGAGGTACAGCCCAGCAACTGAGAAATTTTGTAGCGTCCGTCAGGCAGCGCGTTAAAGCACTAGAAAACCTTAAACAACCTGTCGGTGAGTGGAACGCGTTATTGTCATGTATTTTAATACGCAAGCTTGACCCATTCACTGCCAGATTATTTCACAGTGACAGGGATACCACAACAGTTGCCACTGTTGATGAGTTATTAGAGTTCCTGGAGAAACGCGCTGCCACTCTCGAGGCCAGCCCGGTTGTCAACGAGAAATTGCACAAGCCAGTAAGTAAGTCAGTGAATCTTGCTACAGTAAACAAGATGGAAAAGTCACAAGGGTCTCAGCAACAGTGTTCCTTTTGTTGTGGGGACCATAAATTATTTAAATGTCCCGCGTTTACTGCTCTCAAACCAGAGCATAGGAATGAATTCGCTGTCAAACATAAGCTGTGTCAAATCTGCCTTACCTCTCATGTCAATAAGTGTAGGTATAATTTTAAGTGCAATATTTGTCATAACACTTTGATACATGTGCCTGTCGACCAACCTGCACCGAGAGTACAGGAGGGTGAATGTGAGAAACCTGTAGTAAGCATGCATGTCGCTCAGCCTCAGCATGTCAGCAGTTGTGTGCTTTTACCCACAGCCAAGGTAACAGTAGTTGATTCTAATAATAAGAGACACACTGTGAGGGCACTCTTGGACAGTGCTTCTCAAACGTCATTTTGTACAACTGCCTTCGCCAATCAGCTAGGGTTGCCACAACATGAACTTCCCAAAACTATAGGAACATTAGGGGACGTTTACAACAACAGCTCAAATAAAGGAATCAATCTGACGATAGAGTCAATGGTTCGCGATTTCAAAATGAGTGTCACGTGCTCAGTTATACAAAAAATTACATCAAAATTGCCTCAAAAACAAATAGATTTGAGCAATTTTGTAATTCCAAAAAATGTAGCCTTAGCAGACAAGGAGTTTCATATTCCAGGAGAAATATCACTGCTTCTAGCCAGTGATGTTTTCTTCAAAATAATACAAGACGGCAAAATAGAAGGCGGACCAGCGGATCCCATCCTGCTCAACACTCAGCTGGGATACATCGTGTCGTCCACCAGCCAAACTGGTACCACTTCAGCCATTGCTATGCATACAGTCGTTGAACCCGATCTTGACCACTGCGTTCGTCAATTTTGGGAGGCAGAGAAGGTTCCTGATACATATCATGAATCCCTGTCAGAGCACGAGTATAGCGAAAGGGTATTCCAGGAGTCGGTCACCTTAGAGAATAATACATTCGAGGTCAAATTTCCGCTCAAGGTTGAATTGCAGGATGTTGACCCGTCCAATTCATACGCTATTGCTTTGCAGCGTTTATACAGCTTAGAGAGGCGATTCGCAAAGGATCCTGTTTATCATGACTTGTACATAAAATTTATACATGAGTACCTAGAACTAGGTCATGCAAAGGTCATCGATACAAAAAACAGTGATCCACAAAATGATCCATTGTTTTTCTTGCCTCATCACGCAGTTTTGCGGCCTGAAAGACTGACCAATAAATTACGTGTCGTCTTTGATGGCAGTGTCCGAACTAAGAATGGCCTCAGCCTCAACGACATAATGTGCAAAGGTCCTCCAGTGCAAAATTCATTATTTGACATAATAATGCAGTTCCGAACGCATAAATACACATTACAATGTGACATTCGTCACATGTATCGAATGATTCAAGCGCATCCAGATTATAGAAGATTGCAGAACATTCTATGGCGCGAGAATGGGATTATGAACATTCTGCAATTGCAAACAATTACATATGGCTTGACTTCGTCGTCATTTTTAGCTACAAGGTGCCTCATTGAGCTGGCAAGGAGGTACAAAACTGAGTACCCACTTGCTAGTGCGGCCATTATAAATAGTTCGTATGTTGATGACATTCAAACCGGCAATGACACCTTACAGGGGGCAATGCAGCTAAAAAATGAGCTCGTTTCAATTATGAAGCTAGCCAATTTTAAGCTTCACAAATGGGTCTCAAACAGCTCAGAGCTGCTAAGCGATTTGCCTCAAGAAAGCTTAGGTTTCAAGGCCAAAGACATAGATCAGGACAAATCAGTGGTCAAGATATTGGGTTTATCTTACGACGCGAATGGTGATGAATTCCAGCTAAGTGGTCGAGTTGTCAGTCCCGTTGAATCTCCGACAAAACGAAGTGTTCTGAGTGCTATCAGCAGATTGTTTGACCCGATGGGATACGTTGGTCCCGTTACTATGAAGGCCAAACTTATTTTACAATTGATATGGCAAAATGATCTAGATTGGGATACGCCATTACCCAGTGAATTAATACAAATATGGGAATCATTTTATATAAACCTTTCAAATATGCCGACCATTCGTATTGACCGGTATATACAAATCGCTGATGCAGATGAAGTTCAACTTATAGGTTACTGCGATGCATCTGCTCAGGCTTACGGCTGTTGCATTTATATCAAGGTCAAAGTCAAGGGTGTCACTCACATTCACTTGCTTTGCTCCAAGTCCAGGTTGGCAGGGATTAATTCTAAGCTGACCATACCTAAGTTGGAGCTTAATGGAGCACTTTTGTTAGCAATGCTCATGCGAACTGTTAAAGGTATTTTAAACATTGACGATGTACACATGTTTTGCGACTCAAAGATTGTACTTTGCTGGTTGGAAGCTCAAACTGTAAAAGTTCCTGCTTACATAGGCAATCGGGTTCGCGAAATAAATAAACTGGCTGAAGGCATGCACTGGCATTTTACACCCGGATTACTCAATCCAGCTGACATTCTCTCAAGGGGATCAGATCCACAAGATATTGCAGACAATTTCCTATGGAAGCATGGACCTGATTACTTGACTAATTGCGATACTTATAATTTATTTTTATCTGAAGTGGAAAAGCCTTTTCAGACTTACAGTGACGAATGCGAAACATGTTTAACAGTCGTAGACGATATTCCTATACATCCATTCTTTGAGAAATACTCAAGCCTTTACAAGACCACGATTGTAATGGCGTATGTATTGAGATTTATTAATAAGTGTAAAAAGAATATCACTGAGACAGGAAAGGTTTCTCTTAAAGAGTATAGATCAGCTTTTAAGGTGATTGTTAAAGCTGTTCAACTTCACTATTTTGCTGAAGAATTGAAATGTATTGCAGAGAAAAGGCAAATTAAAGGGCAACTTTGTCGTCTTTGTCCCTTTGTAGACAAAGATGCAATATTAAGAGTGAGCGGTCGATTACAGCACTCTGATTTAGACTTTTCAAAAAAGTTTCCCATTATTTTGCCTAAACATTGCCATATATCCACGTTGATTATAAGGCAAGAGCATTTAGCAATGATGCACGGTGGATTAAAGCTTATTCTGGGCAATCTGTTTCAGAAGTATTATATTGTCAACTCTGTACGAGAGGTAAAGAGCGTTATCTTTAAATGCGTAGCATGCCGTAGACATAAGGCAGAGTCTGCAAAGCAGTTAATGGGTTCACTGCCCAAGGCCCGTGTTACACCTGATCGGGCCTTTAAAAAGGTGGGTTTGGATTATTGCGGCCCATTTGACATTAAGCAGTCCTCAAAACGGAACAGCATCATCACAAAGGGGTATGTTGCTTTATTTATTTGCTTCGCTTGCAAGGCTGTTCATTTAGAGGTAGTCTCTGACATGTCCACTAATACCTTCATGGCAGCGCTTAAAAGATTTATCGCTCGTCGAGGAGTACCCTCTGACATTTACTGTGACAACGCATCTACTTTCAAAGGTGCCAACAATCAGCTGAAAGATCTGTACACTTTACACAATAGTGAGGATTTTCAAGGTGCAGTTCACAACTATACACTTCAAAAGGAAATACGTTTTCACTTCATTCCACAATTTAGTCCCAATCACGGTGGTATCTGGGAGCGTGGAATACAATCTTTTAAGTTCCATTTGAAACGAATTTCTTCATGTAAAATATTTACTTATGAGCAATTTAATACCATAACAATAGAAATAGAAGGTATTTTAAATTCACGTCCACTCATGCAGCTCACTACACAGGACAGTTCAGATTTTTCTTGCCTAACTCCAGGGCACTATTTAATAGGTAGTCCTATTATGGCTATACCTCAGCATGATTTAACTGAGATACCTACCAATCGTTTGCAATTCTGGAGAACTTGTGAACAAGTAAGACAGCACTTCTGGAAGGTTTGGTCGAAAGACTATTTATCTTCTCTAAATGAACGCACTAAATGGTACAAGGATCTGCCTAATCTCAAAGAGGGCGCTGTAGTTTTACTGATAAATTTGAACAACCCACCTCTTCATTGGCCTCTGGGTAGGGTCACTAAAATATTTAGTGGCAACGACAATAAAGTCAGAGTAGTAGATGTTCAAACAGCAGATGGTAAACTGCATCGTAGGGCTGTATCTAAGTTAGTTATTTTACCAGTGGAGTAAATGTTATATTTTCGTTCTTACAGACTTTAAGCAAGTATTTTGAGTTTTGACAATTTATGATAATACTTTTATGTACCTACATTTATTAAGATATGATTAATATTTCTTTCTCCGGGGCAATTATGTCGGAGACATAGTTTATATATATGGAAATAGTTGTCTATGCTACGCCACTGGCAACTCTTTGTCTCTTCCTTTTTCTACTTCAAACCAAATGTATCGCTCTTCAATATATTTAATCCTATAAATTCATAAACCCTTGTTTCCTTGACACTTAGGTATATCTAAAATCGAATAATTAATTTTCCTCACAGTCGAAATGAAAAGTAGAGTGTTTAACTCGGGTGAAATTACCCATTTCACCCTCGAACTATTGGCGCTCTCACTTCGTTCGAGCGCCAGAAATATCTCGGGTGTGATGAGTCACTTTCAACCCTTGGTTAACAATCTACTAATGTTGTTATTCTACAAAATATGTCAGTTTTTTTTTTTTTTTAGAACAGCGACTTCTTTCTTACATGCTTAAAAGGTGGCCCATAAAAATGGGGGTAAAACGTCAACAAAAACCTTACATTTGTTGGATTTAAACGGAGTGTACTATTAAAAAAAAACCGGTCAAGTGCGAGTTGGACTCGCGCACGAAGGGTTCCGTACCATTATCTATAAAAACGGCAAAAAAAAACACGTTAGTTGTATGGGAGCCCCCTTAAGAAAAAAAAATATTTTGTTTTTAGTATTTGTTGTTATAGCGGCAACAGAAATACATAATCTGTAAAAATTTCAACTCTCTAGCTATCACGATTCTTGAGATACAGCCTGGTGACAGACAGACGGACAGCGAAGTCTTAGGGTAAAGTAATAGGGCCCCGTTTTACTCTTTGAGTACGGAACCCTAAAAAGAAAAGTGCGCAGGTAGCTAGTAACTTACAAATGGGATGCCCGCATCTCTGTTCTTCTGCCACACGTCTCGAGTCACGTTCAAACTGCCGTAATCGAATCTGAAACAAATATTATTTAAAAATAAAAATACAAAATGTATTGTACTGACTAAGAGATGTCTCGATTCTTGCCACAACCCATGTAAGAGACAGGTCTTTTGCGCACGTAAAAAAGAATTGCAACACTATTTTACACTGCCTTTTTTTGACAAATGTGAAGTTTTATTCATATCTGCTTTTATGAGATTTCATTTTTGTAACAAGTATAGCAAATGGAAGAACGGACGTAAATCACCATGGGAGTTGCACCAGTCTAACGCAACTAGGAACCAAAAAACTTTTATATGGACTTTGCATGGCCAACAATAGCCAACATACTCTTTCTGTACAACTAATCTTACTAATTTGTGGTCATACCTCGTCAGCCATGTTGTTTTGCTTGACATTGCGTCTATGTCTCCTGTTTGTTTATTTTTGCTCATTTCTAATTGATTTTTTCCTAATTTGTAATTGAAAGTAGTGAAAAGTGATTGAACACTGTTTGGTGTATATATTTTGTGACAATGCCACCGAAAAGACGGTTTATTACATGTGAAATTTGTGGAAATCGCGCTAGTGTAAAATATCGAAAAAAGGATGTTTATGGCGAAATTTCCCTTTTTAGATATATTTGGGTGCAGCGGGTTATAAACAAGCTAAATTAGATAATTTATTTCCATTTTTATTGTGTACTAGAGATGTACTGTATATATCGATAACTATACAGGCTTATTTGTTTATCAGTGCAAATAATTACGTTAAATAAGTCGAATTGAGTGAGAACTGGCATGAAATATGACTTTAAGAATACTGATTATTTTAAGATACACAGGCAGCTTATACATGGTGCGTGCAAATCAATATCCATTTGATTTTTATAGTTTTAAAATCTGTCCAGTCACTTTTTAAACAAATTTATTGACATATCAATGATTATTCTTTAATTAATTTGTTATGAGTCTGGTAATTATTCATGATTTTAACCTTAGATGTAAGAAATTGAAACTCGATTTTAATTATAAAATATTTTCAGATGCAGACCGAGGAATCAACTGCTGACATTACTAAAAAAGCACAGCAACAGGGCATCACAAAATAATAAAATAAAAGTCCTAAGTGATGTATAAATGAATGTACCGAAACCCTTGTTGTGTATGTGTATGTGAATGTACCGAAATCTTTATAAATAAATACATTTGTAAAAAAAGTTTCTTATTTTATTTAGGGTCCACATTTAAGTCCAACCTTGTACATGCAACTTAAATGTTTTTTTTTTTCTCTTTAAGGCTTATAGCTAAATTTACATAGGTACAATTAATCTGCCAAACCACAATGCGGTTTGTTGGCAAACAACGCTCCTAATTAATTTTACATTTGTGGACTCGTACCTAACCTAATCTCGATAAAAAAATTGTTGCAATATTAGCCCGCATTTTAACCCTGTTCATTTTATCGATATCGATAGAAAAAGCAAGCGTATAGGCCACTACACTATTTTAGTCTGTTAGGTTGGTACTGTTGCTGTTTGTTGGTTCTTTGACGTACATGTTTTGCATGTTGGTATCGATGTGCCATGCAAACTGATTCTATTGGCTAGTATGAGAGTCCCGCCTCAACGTAGTGATTATATTCTCTTTGAGTTGCACCTCCCGTTATGTACTCACTTGCAGAGATGGAAGCCGAGCGCCCAGTACGGCGGCATGCTCGGCCGGCCGACTAGCGCGGTGTACTGCGCGGCGACCTGTCTCGGCGCGGGGCCGGCGAACACGAACAAGTTCAGTATATTATGTACTCACTTGCAGAGATGGAAGCCGAGCGCCCAGTACGGCGGCATGCTCGGCCGGCCGACTAGCGCGGTGTACTGCGCGGCGACCTGTCTCGGCGCGGGGCCGGCGAACACGAACAAGTTCAATACGCCGCCCGTGGCGCGGTAGGTAATGGCTGGCGCTGGTTGGAGGATCACGTCTGGCCAAAAACAAAGAGATAACAAGGGGAAATAACTATTGGTTACTTTGTATGAAATATTTTTGGAAGTATTATATTTACCCATGGCGTAGGGGTTGAGCAGCAGCATCCCGTGACTCATTCCGTTGGGCTCCAGGTTCAAGTAGAACGGGTGCGTTCCGTACAGGTTTGTCTATAACAAAATTGACGAAGGCTTTATTGCTAACTGCTTTATTACATAATCCGCGGGATGAAACGTAGCCTATGCCCATTTGCCCATCAAGCACTAATCAATGTGTAAACATGGGGTGTCCCTTGTTTTGTCGACACACTTTTCAACGAATTTCATTTCATCGAAAACGTTTCAAGTAACATTTAGTTCATGAATTATTATTTGGTGTTATTTTATTTCATGACCAGATCATTCCAATTTTTATTATTTTATAGAATAACTGTTCAGGGAATATTATTTGGCAAATTATTCCTTATGTATAAATTTTGAATGGCAGAATAACAAACCAATGAATTTCATTTGTTCGAAATTGTATTACAGCATTACAAAATGATCAAAATAAACTGATTACAGGGGTTTAACTATCCGCCCCCCGCAGTTAAAAAACAAGCAACCGTAACAATTGTTTTATAAGTAGGTTAGGTTAGGGTTCACTTGTGTCCCTCAGAGCGGAAATAGGCACCCCGCGAAGCGGGGTGACGTCGACACGCTGGCGGTTAGGTTAGGTTTAGGTAAGGTTAAAATGCCGTGCTTTGGAAGGCACGCTAAGCAGTTCATCCCGGCTGCTGCCTATGACAGTAGTCGTCAAGCCGAGTTAGAGGCCCTTAGGCGGCTTAAGAACCTCTGGCAGTCGAGTTGCCAATGTCCACTTGACACAGGGGGGACAACTGTCACTTGCGTCCGCAGGAGCTACCTACCACAACCTTGCACGTGTCCCCTGGATGGTACTTAAGCCATTGCATTGCGTTCCGTTCTCAACGTAATGCCATAGATAACTGTGTAATGCCAACTATTTATCTTAAATAAAAATAAGTTATAATCCTTGTAATACTTTGTATGTTAATTAAAAATATTTGAAACAATAAATCACGAAACGTTTTCCATGACATAATACTACTATTTAATGAATCATCCGACAAGTAAAAATATACGATTTAAAATTACTTGTAATGACCGTTCCACGAAATGAATTGTCGACGAAATGAAAATACATGAAACGTTGACTTAGAAGTGAAATTCGACGAAATGAGTGTCGACAATTTGATGATAAACCGTAAACATGCCCTAAGTTTCACTCTGAGTCAAGCAACAGAATGTGATAACTTGGCATGGCTGGACCAAGGCTGTACAGAAGTAGTGAATAATGTTTTTTCATTAGGAAAACTCGGAAATACGACCAGAAGTTTCAATCAAATATCAAATTATATACTATTGTATAATCTGTACTGCCAAGCTTTTTCGCTGAAGGAAAACATCAAGAATCAAACATTTATTCGTGACACAACACAACACATATATGCCGCAAGAAAAAAAATGCGCGCGTGATAGGACAGACTTATTACAAGCATCCACCCGCCAAATTAAATAAGAAGTTCCTGAGATATTTAACGCTGTGACAGACGGACCGAGACGCACATAAGGGTTCCTTTTTTACCGTTCTGGTACAAAACCCTAAAAACGAATCATCTGACGAAGCGTTCAAACGCCAACTTAGAATCTTTTTATTGGAAAATAGTTTTTACTTCTCATGCTCGCAAAGTTCGCCTTTGTGCTGGATGTATGCTGCACAAAATGCCACTTTTATGCTCTAAGTGCACAAAGTAAAATTGTTTTAAAGACTAAGATAGTGGGGCCTAACAACCACACACACACACTAAAACTCGCACTTGGCCGGTTTTTTTTTAATTCAGAGACAAACTAGAGTCGGATCCAACTATCATCTCGTTCGATATCTAACTTACGTGCGACATTTGTCAATCGAACTAAACGTCATCTCGAATTAGAATAGAGGTCAAATCAAATTTATTTGTTTTTCAGAGATGTTCGAAATTTGAATGAAATAATATTATCGAAATCGATGTTATTATTTAGCTATAATAAAATTTTCACAGATAAGAAATTTGTTCTAACAAAACAGTTTATTTTTATGGTGGTCATAATGTGCGGTTCTTGAACGCATCATGGAGGGTTTATGATATTTGGATAGATAAATTATTTTTTCTACTCCTGTACCATTATCTGTCATTTAAATAGGCTGTAGCTCAAATACAATGACACCACTAATAAGTCGTCGAAAAACTCTATGCTCTATGGCCCAAAAACGCACTGTTTAGCGTACTTTTTTGGTTCATACATTTTTCATAAAAGCACTGTTTAACTTTTTTTAAATCGGCCGCTATATTGCAGTGGTGCCAACTTCATAAACAAATATTTCGAAATAAAAGTATTTATTTAAGATTTAACATTTGTATATTATAAATTATTTACTACAATAATAATAAATCATCATCTAGTGTGTGTTTAATTACATGTTCTATAAATTTTGGGTATTATTTATAAAAATAAACAGTTCGAATTGGCAAGTGCAAACAAATTAAAAACAAAATAAACCATAAGCAAGAGCTGTCACATTTCCGATTTCCCACCAAAATACAGTTCAAATCAAAATGAAAAGACAAAAGATGATAAACTATTAGTCCTAAACTATTAAGATTTTATTCGTGTTTGTGAAGACAAAAGTGTATGTTTCTTTTAAAATGGTCGAAGTAATTAATAACTGTACCTACTCCTGAAGAAATTGCGTGAGTAGCAAAAGTACGAATAGAAAACTTGCTGCCTGAAAAGTTTAACTATTCTGTAGTCTGCTATTTATTTAAAATTTGTCGTAGAAAAAGTATTGTATGCAACGGTGTATAACTGGTCTAAAAACGCTCGTGGCGTCTTTTATTGCGATGCTCGCCAAGGCTCGCATCGCAACCCACGCCACTCTCCTTTTAAGACCCTTCTTATACAACAGTTGCATAAAATACTATTAATTAACTTCTATACTGACATTTATAATATGTATTTTTTTATTTTATTTGAATTCAAGTTATTAAATTTATTTGACGATCATAATCATAATATAAAGTCATGTCAATTGATGATATAGGGTAATTTATATTGTATGTTATACTGTGAAATAAAGAAATCGAATCTAACCAAGGGAGGAAACCGGTCTAAGGTCTAATGCCAAACAAGGTCTTGATTTCCCTCCAGGTTGAAAGGTCAGATGGCAGTCGCATCTTTAAACTTGTGCCTACGCCAAATCATGGGAAGAGATGACAAAGCGGTGCAGTACAGTACAGTCAAGTGCAAAAATATGTATCGATTTAATCCTCTCATAAATATGTACCGAATCCACAGAATAAGTAATAGTACTAAGTACAGAAGGTTCTCTGTTAACAAATTCCCTGTTTAGGTACGCCAAACGTGCCTAAATGTGGCCATCCCGTTCTATCGCATGCAACGCGCTGCGACCCGTGCGAGCGTCCTGTACCAACACGCGGCAGCTACTAACTGGGCCGCCAATTTGGCGGCCGCCGGCATGTACTTGTAGCGGCGCGACGGAATCACAGAGTGAACCGCCCCTGCCGAAACCTTAATCCACTGGCATAAGAGCGATGGGACATATTTATGAGTAAGTTGTATTACATATATTTACACTTATATTTTTACACTTGACTGTACCATCGGGACAATACTAGGAGGATGATGTAGTGCCTACCAATACTCCAAGCAAAATACGGTTTTGAAAAACATTAATTTATAATAGCGTTTTTTTTTCTTTACATCATTTTAAAACATTATTCTAAGATGCTTTATTCAAGAATCCAACAAACTTTCCATCCGGAAGTATTTATATAGATTTAAATAAAACATGAATTGTTTTTTTTTATTATTTATCTTGAATATTATAAAGCAAATGTAAATGAACCAAAATAAAGATAAAACCATTTAATAATATTTTTTCTGACTTTTCTGAAGCTGGTTAAGTTATAATTTTTTTGATGTCTAAAATTTTGTTGGATTTTGTCGCTAGGTAACTAATTAATTGATAATGTATCCATTACTAAGAGAAAATCAGCTATTATAAATTATTTCCAAATTTGTCATTTTTTCCATACAAATTGTCAGTTCATTGCCTGGACTACAAGGGATAGCTAAGGGGTAAATAGGGGTGTAGTGTAGACTCAAAAAATATTATTACTCCAAAAGAAAGAAGGCAAGAAAATATGCGTAGTGACGAAAATCCCATTCAGGTATCTCAAAAAATTAGGAAGCTACAACCGTTTTAATGTTGCTTGTTAGATAGAGACAACGCTCGTCGGGCTCGTGGGTCGTGACGTCATGGTCCCCGAGCGTCATAGTAAATGACAATCATATAAAGGTGCGTTTTGCGGAAAAGGGACAGCATATACCCCCTCTTAAAACTTTGGACACTTATTACTTTGTGATTATTTCATCCCCTGCTTTACTTTTTTTCTCCATTTAACAATATTTTCATCCTTTTTCGAGAAAATTCATCATTATTGGTAATTTTATTTGGTGTCTATGTTACCGTCAGATTATGAACACAGTTTATAATCTTACTCGTGACATTATAAACTGTCGAAAAATAGTGAACTGTCCAAACCGTTCACAATTTAACGCATAATTATAATCTATCCAAGTGAAATCGTCAAATTGTGAACTGAATTAAATTGGCACGACGCGGAACGCATCCTGTGCGCTGATTGGTTGAACGAAGTATTCCACTTGCATCAGCTTCCACTTACATCAGCTTCCACTTACCTGCATCGTTTTTTTTACCCAGACATTTTATTCCATTAATTTCGTCATCCGGCAGTATCGACAGAACCCCGCTGCGCGGGGCTCCTATTTCTGGGCGGTTTGCCCTTCGGGCAGCTAAAGATACCTAACTAACCTAACCTACCTAGTCTTTGTGTACGTTCCGTAGCAAGCGTAGGTAGTTAAGAGAGGTAGGGCACAGCAGAATGTCATCTCGCTCGTATGTGGAGCAGCCCAACTGGGGAAGTACCTCCACCTTACAGAAGACCGCAGCCAACTGCTTTGTAGTGTTGCTATATTATTGCATGCTATGAAGCATGTGGTGTTGTGTTCCTGGTGGTGAGTAAGGTCGCCAGAGCTCCCTAGGGTGCGTTGTGTTGTGTGCTGCTTGTCTCTAGTGAATAAAGGGTCGGCAACGCGCTTGTGATTCTTCTGGAGTCACAAGTGTCCATAGGCGACGGTATCAGCTTAACAGCAGGCAGGCCGTAAGCTTGTTTGCCACCGTAGTATAAAAAAAAAATGCCGATTTGATCTCAGTTCACAATTTGACGATTTGACATTGATAGTTTATAAAGTGACGAAAAATATTGCGTTATATTGTGAACGGTTTTGACAGATCACAGTATTTCGACAGTTCATGATATCGCGAGTCGGATTATAAACTGACGGTGTTCACAATCTAACGGTGACATCTGCACCCCTTCACCCCTATTATCAATCCCGCCGAAAACGGGGCGTGTTATTCTGCCTCTTATACTTACGTTCTCGGTGGGTGCTGCGTCGTAATTAAACATGGCGTATGTTTTCCAGTCAACGTCGAGCTTGAACCGCGACTGCCGTTCCCCGAGGCCGTATATTTGGGCCGAGGGTAAGATGGCTGACAACTGAAGAAATTTGTCCGAGAGTATGAGGCCCCCGACGTCTTGAGTGTTTATACTGGAATAAGTTATTATATCTAATAAGACATTGATATTATTGAATGCCGTTGATATTATTTGATGTCAGATGTAAATTAGAGATATGGAAAAAAATTGGCAACTAGTGGGATTTTAATTTGAACGCACGACCAATCGTAATTCCGTAGAGGTCACTAATTTTCAGTCTCGTAGTCGCAACTTGCCTTGGAGTCAACCTCTCATTATAATACCTAATTACTTACAGGGTGACGTTGTCAGAGTTCCGTATGACCTTGAAGCCGACGGTAGCGCTTTCCAGCTGTACTCGATACTTCAGATCAGAAATAGGTTCAGGAACCATCGGGATCTCGGGGTACGGGGGCTCGAAGCGTTTGTTTTCTGGGTCGTAAATCTGTGGGTAGAGAAAATACGTTAAAAGTGTGAATAATACCTACTACAGTTCGTTCGCTCCAAGTTGCCTTGATTGTAATGGATGTATTTAAAAATATTTTGCAAGTGCCAGAAGTATTTTTGTTTAGTTTTTGTATTAATGAACCTCCAGGTCTTTTGATTTATGTCTATTGGTACTCTTTGTGTGCCCTTTATATTTTTGTTTATAAATGTGACTGTTTGTGTTCTAAATTAATTAAAAAAAAAAAAGTTTTAGTTCTCCTTTTTTTTCGTAGGTACTTTTTTATATTTGAGTATATGCCCGCGCGGCGTCGTCCGCGTATTCGTGTAAAGAAAGCAAGCAAACCCACGGAATAAAATATAGCCTATGCCCATCCAGAAAGTCTAATCTATAGTATACACAAGTGAAACAATTTTTGAAATCAGTAAGTGGTTCCGGAGATTAGGTACCCCCTACATTCAAACTTACAAAACTACAATCTCACAGACTTTTCCTCTTTATAATTTTTTGTATAATAATAATGGCTGTGAAACAATAGGCTTGTTGCGTGGTGTTAAAATTGATAACGTCGTGTTGCTAAATGGATAGTAAACCATCAAATGATTGTAATAAAGTATAAATTACTAAATATAATTCAAATCATAAAAAGATATGAACCTTGAAAGTTTAGAAAAAAAAGTTTTTTTACTTATTGTCCAAGAGTAAATTTAAAGGTATAGTTGTTATTTTCTAAGCCGTCCGTTCTGCAGTGCGGCGTTCTTTAGTGCGGAACGGACGGCTTAGAAAATAACAACTATACCAATAGAATCCTTACGCTTTTATAGAAACAAATTTGTATAACAACTATGGACCTAAACGCAGTATTTCGCGACCGAAACAGCGATTTACTTCATTTTCCATGCAACGGTTAGTACAAATTGCACGGTGTGACATCATACTTTAAAGCCAATCAGTATGAAGCGTTTCGGCTGCTGTCAGCGAGGTCCGTCTTCAACTCGATTTTTTGGGTATTAATGTCCTTTAAATGTAGTTGCTTCCATACAAACATTTGTTCATCTACAAAAACTGGTTCGAATGGCATCGTAAACAAATTTAAGGTCTCAAGCCCATTGAGCGTAGATCCTTTCTGCTCATGCAACCGCCTTCGAAGAGGTTGGAAGATGAGCTATTGCTGGTAGAAAAAAAACGTGGCGGTAAACAGTGCTTGTTTCTTTCGAGAAAACAGCATTTTTTTGTACAGAGAGTACAAGCAGTAACCGACCTATATCTACCAATATCCAGTCACATTACCAACCTTGATCTGCAGCACATCGTCAGACAGATACTTGAAGTCCATCCTCGCAAATTCAAAGTCCGCGGGGTAACCGGACGGCCGCATGCGCTCGTAGTACGCTGTCATTCCGTGCTTGTTCTCCGTCATGTTCGCGAACCGATACGTGTCGTACTGAGGGGGGTAGAAGCAGTATGGGGCGCCTTGGGTCTTCGCGGGAAGCCAGCAGCAGCCTGGTAACATATTAATCAGTTTTTTTTTATTTATCCAGAAGATCTTTGCCGTATTGGCGGTGCCGGTTAAAGTACGGCCCAATAATTGGCGTCCAATATATCTCTGTCTCTTTTTAACTCATGCAAAAAGAGATAGACGCGTATTATCGGGCCGTACATTAACCGGCACCGTATTGGCCGCCATTTCGAAAATTTTGCTTCTGGTCAGGTTTTTTTTTTATAAATTTTAGTGTGTAAATATTCAACTCAATCGAACTTAATCCATACTAATGTTATAAATGTGAAAGTAACTCTGTCTGTATGTTACCCCTTTTCACGCTTAAGCCCCTAAACAGATTAAGATTGGCATGGAAATAGTTTGAAACCCTGGGAAGGACATAGGCTAGGTATTATTCCGGAAATCATCCCTTAAAGGTGTGGAAATTTGTATATACTTATATATAGCAATATTTAAGCATTCGCCTGAAATACTTTAATAGCAATTACACTTTAAGGTGATCAAAGATGTCTACACAGACGAGGGCAAAAGCTAGTAACTTAATAAATGAAGGAAACCATAATAAAAAGTTTACCTTTCTGTACACAGTCCTTTTCATTGGCGCCATCTTGCGGGAAGCAGTCGAACCTCATATTATCTTCGATTTGCGCGCAGATGTCGGCCATTACTTCTGGCGGCCGCTCGGCATACGCCTTCTTGTAAAGATCGGGTTTCTTCTTCAACTCTGTCGCGTTTTTGTTCTTGGTGCTTAGGTTGTTGTGGTCGTGGTAGCGGAATTCCGATGGTATCTGATCGTGAAAGTAGTTAAATGGTTTTAGGTGTTATGAGAACCGTAATTTGTACCTACAGATTATTTTTTAATAAAAGCTGTAAGTATTCGAATTTCGGTATAAATTTACTCCTGACCTTAAGCCTTGGTCAGACACACGGCGCGACGTATCCGTACAAACCGCTAGCGTGGTCAAACAGGCCATGTATGGAAATATCGCGCTGCGTCGCGCCGTGTGTCTGACCAAGGCTTTAGACTCAACGCATACGTCAGATTTCTGTATCCGGTCTTTTGTAACTAACTTGACACAGTTTTGTGACCAAGATTCAAATACGTCAAGCAGTCCTACGCTATCGGGGCGCTATGACATGTGCAATAAAACCTTATCATTGTGACATTTGTGAAATGATACATAACCATACGTTGTTATCGCGGGGGCAAAAACGATTCGACAGTACAGAAAGATAATGACAAGCAAGCAATAACAGACGTGAAACTCATTTTGAAGAACATTTAGGGGACTGACGTAAAAGACGCACTGTGCTAACACCCGCATGAAGGTCAGCGCACGTAACAACTTGCTGCGAAGACTAACGTCAACAAGCTGGGGATCATCTGCGCACATTGTGCGCACCACCGGGCTGGCGCTGTGCTTTTCTGCGGGAGAGTGCCTGCCCCGTATGGCATCGGTCCGCACACGCCGGCCTGGTGACTGCTGCACTCAATTATACCTGCCGCACCATCACCGGATGCCTCAAGCCTACTCCACTCAACACTCTACTCCACTCGCGGGCATCGCCCCTCCTGAAATCCGTAGAGTGGTGGCAAGCGCCGTGGAAAAGGGGAAACAGGAGACTGACCAGCGCCACCCACTGTACGGTCATAACCCGCCATCTGCCCGTCTCAAGAGCCGCATGAGTTTCATGCGGATCACTAGCCCCCTGCAAAGCGACCCCTCAGATGCTCGCTGCCTGCTGTGGCGGACTCGATGCCCTCCGCCCGACGTCTACGTGCTAGCTACGGAACAACTGCCATCCAGCCACAAGGAGCCATGGCCCATCAGGAGGGCGCTAAATAGGCTCAGATCGCAGGTTGGCCGCTGTAAGGAAGACATGGCCAGATGGGGACTGCATGGTGGCCAATCAACCCAATGTGTTTGCGGTACAGCACCGCAAATCATGGTGCACCTGATGGCGTGCCCCCACACTCCTGCTCGGAACACGACCTGAGGGATGCGACTGCCAGAGCTGTCCACACCGCTGCCCATAGGGCATCTCTTATTTGAGGAACCTCGACACGAACAAGAAGAGGAACATTTATGCCAACGAGTTTAAAATTTATCATCATTACTTCTAATATCCGACCTCCATACTTGTCTTGAGTACCAATGGGGTTGGCCGGTGAAAGCTAATTGTAGATGGCGCTCTTTTAGATTCCATACGATGAGAGAGAGAGAGACGGAAGATCGGTTGTAAGTTCTTAGGCAAAAATCTTCCCCATAGCTTTAATCCACAACCTTTTATTTTTAGCCTTTTTCGGATAACGGTGGATTCCCACTACGGAGCAATTCGGGACGAAAAATAAAGCCATTTTCGCAAAAATAAAAAAAAAGTACTTCCCGCCATACAAATTTAGCATAACTATTGGAGCTGTCAGTTTGACAGTTGCCTTCCCCATTAATACATACTTAAATAGATTACTTAACTATGCAGTCGCAATGCAAACTCATTAGTCACTTTTCCTGTTTGACATTGTCATTTATCAGTAAGGACATTATCAAATCCGTACTGATAACTGTGTTCACAATGTAATTATTAAAGAAAAACCGTGCGACGAATTTTTGGAGTTGTGGATAATAGATTATCCTGAGTTACAGGCTCGCGATACAAAACTATATTGCTTTAAATGCAACGTTTTTCCGCCAAAAAAAAACTTCTATGGAACTACATTTCAACTCGGAAAATCATACATCCGTCAATAAAGATTTTAGGATGGAATTGACCAAATTTATGGTAAGCTGTAATATGCCATGGTCCCAGTTAATCATAACCATTTATTTTGCTAAAATATACACAAAGATCGTACAATTGACATGTCAGTGGTAGTAAAATTACATACATACATGTACAGTCGACTACAAAGATAAGTATGTTTTTTAATGTTACAAATATATGTATCTTATTACTTTGGTAATAAAGTCTAAAATTCAAATTCAAATATTTATTCGTGACAATAAAAAAAAACACATACAAAAGAAACAATACAATACACATTTTGTCACGAAATGGATACATATATTTGTAACGTCGTATGGATACATCTCTTTGTAGTCGACTGTACCATATGGCATGCAAAACTTACACTAATAATATTAGATTACATTAATAGCCTAGTGGTTCAGGCATGCGGCTGCCAAGCGGTGGTCGTGGGTTCGAATCCCGGCTCGTACCAATGAGTTTTTCTGAATTTATGTACGGAATATTTACCGTTAGCTTTTTGGTGAAGGAAAACATCGTGAGTAAACCGGTCTAATCCCAATATGGTCTAGTTTTCCCTCTGGGTTGGAAGGTCAGATGGCAGTCGCTTTCGTAAAACTAGTGCCTATGCCGAATCTTGGGATTAGGTATCAAAGCAAACCCCGGGCTCCTTTAGGGGCACAACCAGGAATAACGCTAGGAGGATGATTACATTAAAATTTAATATTTATAACAAAAAAAAAACGAATGCAAATTATTATTAATAAATAATACACAATTTGATAAATTAAAAGAATAAATTAAAATCACCTAACTACTAGTATATACATATACATTAACATTAGTCATTAAATCTTCTCGAAATATTCCTGCAAAGAGTAATAAGGTCTATCTAGTAAATAACATTTAAGCTCCTTTGAGAACTCATTAAAATTACTAAATTGTTTTATGTCATTCATTACTTAATAAATTATAGATTTATATTCCATTCTATTCAATGCTTCTTCTAAAAAGTAAATAATTATTTAAATTTGGTAAAATAATGTTCCTGATTTTCCTTAAAGCATGCAGTCTGCTATTGTTATTAGTGTTATTACACTGATATTTAGATTTGTTCTTATAGACAAATATGCTAACTAAGAAGATATGCATACATATATTATCTTATTATCTTATGTTTGACAAACATTGGACGACAGTGTTCCTGGGGTTTAGATTTATCAATACATCTTATGGCTTTCTTTTGCAATATTAATATAGTATTTATGAGAACACTGTTTCCCCACACCTCTATTAGACCATATCTTAGAATTCTCTCAAAATGTGCAAAATATACTACTTTCAGGTCAGGTCTGTTGAATTTAGAATCTTGGACAGATTTTTTTAAGCGTAGGTAGCACTTGTACTAGCTAGTCTCTTTCTTAGGACATCTATTTGATTCGACCATCTCAGTTTGTTGTCTAACAAGGAAAATTGGAAAATTCCATGTTCAAAAACTTTTATACAATCTTTATAATCTATAATAATATATATAAAATACAAGTGAAAAATATACGTTAATAAAAATTACACACATTGCTGTCTTATTATTTAAATAGACGTTTTGTCTTCTAAGTAGGTAAGCGTTTAAATAGTAGAAGATAATGTTTATAGACATTTTCTAGCGAAAACTCTCCAGATGTGAAGAACGTCTTAGATGCTTAGTATTTGTAGGCAGAATATGTCCCTTTCTACCAAATAGACATCCTGTTATATGTGTTCTTTATCTGATTTGTTATTGCCCCCGCGATAACGACGTATGTACAGTCGCCATCACATACATAGGTACACTATAGGTGTTCAAAAATATCGGCACATGCACCCTAATGCCGTGAAGGTGTGTTCCGATGTTTGTGACGTGCTTGTTTGCTCCGATGTATGGTGATGGCGACTGTACATAACACACCATGTTTCAATTATCTTGATTGTACGGTCGTTCGTCTAAAACTATGTATACGATTTTCAATCCTATTCCCGAGGCATAAGTTCGAAACCGTATACATGTTGTTAGACGTGACTGTAGGTATGTACAGTCGCCATCACATACATAGGTACACTATAGGTGTTCAAAAATATCGGCACATGCACCCTAATGCCTTGAAAATAGAGGTGTGTTACGATGTTTGTGACGTGCTTGTTTGCTCCGATGTATGTGATGGCGACTGTACACTAGTATGTGAAATGTATACCTTTTCGTAAGTGATTGGCGTGGGTGGTTTCTTCACATTGTCAGGATGTGCCCTCTCCCATAGCCGCCTGCGGAAAAAGAGAACCATTGGAAGCAGTGACTTCAACAATATGAACTATTTATAAATATGTAAGTAGGTCCTTGATCATGTACAAACAGCGGGCGACGCGACAGATTTGTCTAGTTCCACTTCATTCAAACTCAAATATTAATTCAGTAAGTAGGTACCTATACTCGTACTAATAGAGGTTCGCAACGCAGCGAACACTAGTGTCTGTATTACCCACAGTGCTTCTCGCTCCACGCGCCGCCGACTGCGCACCGACAGCATCAGGCCATCAGCAGCGGCCCCAGTCTCTAAACCCAGTTAGGTAGCCAGGTGGGTTAGCACAACTTGCTGTCAAATCGAGTCGCGCGCGAGTGAGCAACTACCGTCCTTCTCGCACTCGACAAATTAAATAAAGGACGGTATAATTCCTAGTCTCGCGTCGCGCCAGTTGTGCTATTATTTTATTTATCATTTATTTCAAGTAACTTAGACTCATATATTTATGGTTAGTGTGTACTTATAGCTATGTTAATATCTATATTACTTAATCATTAAACATATTATTATTATGTTTACCTATTTTTAATGTTTTTAATGTCATGCTTCTAGAAGCACTTAAGTAGGTCAGACATAGTAAGTACTTCTAGAAACATGCATGTCCTCGCAATGCCTCAAATATGGGCAGTCAAACCCCCCAGCCAACAAACGCAGGATGGGGTTGGGGCTGGCCCGCACCCGACGCACCAGAGATGTGCATCGCTTGCGCATAGTTGTATAAAAGCAACCTATGCGCGCTTCAGCAAACATCCCTGATGCGCTACAGAAGCTATACCCGTGGATGTCACAGGGCGGTGAACTAGTGTCTGTGTTACTGTTACCTGTAGTGCTCCTCGCCCCACGCGCCGCTGACGACGCCGCACACGGCCCACCAGGCCGCCGCGCACAGCAGACACACCAGCATCGCCAGCACTATCCCCGACCCGAAGCTTGGTATGCTGTCGCGCAGTCGCTGGCAGATGTTGCGACGCGACGAGAAACGCTGGTACCTGACCAATTTAATTGCATGTTTTGTGGATCTAGTTTTTAGTTCGGACGCCATTAATAATAATGCTCTAATGCAAATGCGACAATTCACTGCGTTATAATAGCGAACGAACCAAACGGATTATTCGTATTAGTTCCTTTGGAAGGAACTATTGCGAATGATTAATCTTGCAATTCATAGGATTATTCGCAATAGTTTCTTCAAAGGTATACTGCCAAAAGGAACTTCTGCGGATAATCCAACCAAAATGCACTAAGGTCCTATCTCTGAGAACAACACAAATAAATTATGATATTCGATATAAAATACCTACCTACCTCATTCCAGATAAGATTAGAATTTAAACGGAAAAATTCGTCTACGTTTATCTGGGATTTCGAAGGGAATTATTATTGTACTAGTTTTCTTATTTCGATCATTATGGAAGTGCTTTTCAAACATTATTATTACTAAAGTTTTTGTTTTAAAATTTAATGGTATTCCTTAAAATCTCATGACGATTAACGCACGATTTTTAAAGTTGTTTTTCAAGATGCAATGTTAATCTCCACTTATAATAAATCTCTAAATTAAAAAAAGAATCAGCCAGTTTGAAACTAAGCTTTGCGCGGTTCGAATGTTCTCAGCATCCCATGAACGGAAAAATATGAAACATTGTATATAGGTACATTATTATTCTAGCTGCAACTTAGGATAGTTTTTATCCGACTGCGACAGTTAATTAATTTTCCGAAATATACGACTTCATTTAATTGTTCATTTATTTTTATTGAAATCAAACGCTGCTCCAACTGTCAGCTATAAGAACCGTCAAATTTTCGTCAAAATGGCGGAATTGCTTTGCCTTTCACTTATTAATAATTTAAATCCCGTCTACGATAGACCTTTACGAGACAAATGCTAAAATATAAACCATAAAAAAATATTCGATTCTGATATGAGAACTTATATGCGCAAATGTCGTTTTATGTCGTAATTTCAATAAATGAAATCAACAAATTTGAACAATATAATTAACACGAATTTGTTTTTTTTTAATGACAATGGCACGCGCTCGGCGCATTCAGCCAAAGTACCTGCGGCGCTACTACGAAAACCGATACTCAATATTCATATATTTGAATCCCTGTCACTCGAGTATGGTTAGTGCGATAGAGATAGAGATACCCGAATATTTTCGAATTCCGAAGTTCGTGGTTATAGCTCAGGAATCGAAAATATGGTAAATAATCATAATGTATTTTCTCGAAAAAGAATTTAAAATAAATATAGTCAAATGGAGAAAAAGAAAAAAAAAGCCCAGATGTGCGAGCGCCGCGCCCCGTAGTCCCAGCGATTTACCCAATCTCATCTTCTTGAGATCGCCAATAAGTGCCAAATTATAGAAAAGTGTAGTGTGTTACGCGAATATTACGCGGGTTCAGTCCATCTAGGTATTAGGCGCGTAAAGTAAAACCAGTGCGTGCGCCTCTAACGGGTAGCGGTTACGCGCAGCAACGCGGCAGAATCAACATCACAGCCGTGACAGGCCCGGGTGAGAGCATTCCATATTACTTTTTAGGTAGTAGGTATACTTCCTTAATGAAGCAGTTCGGGTTACATAATTAGAGACCAAACTACTGGCCCATATCATAAGATAAGGTGAACGTAGGGGTAATATATACGTACTCAATATTTAATTTTTGTATTTATTGTATTCAATGTTGCCTTCAGTGCCTTTGTTAACTTAGTAAGATTTTACGTTAGATTACAGTGTGTCAATTACCAAACACTTAATTTTCTCACGCACTGGAATGAACCCCGTAATAAGCTCGTGTTTAAGACGCTTCGGCAGTGTCATACATATATGTGGTGGATCATAATACCTGTGTTAGTAATATTTGGCACTTATAAGTAATAATATTTTACACCTGAGACCTACAGAACAGATTAATTGATAAATGAAATCTATGTAGATCAGTTATACAAGTAATTCGCTAGGCGCCGCCAATATTATATAACACAATGAGTAGTGGATAGGGGCTCAACGAGACTGAAACTGGGCTGAACTGTGGTAGTGAGTGAAACACCGTGAACCTATATCTATTAAAACTACGAAAATTTGCCAATAATGTAATAAGCAAAGTTCGACAATAAGATGACTCGAGCGAGAATAAATTACGCGGGAGACAAACAATGTGCAAACAATGAATAGCGATACATCTGCTTAAACCAAAACAAAAGAACGCAAAAAATGATCGGTTTCTAGGTAGCTGCGCCTGAATGCACTTCCTTGAAATGTCCAGATTTTATGGATTCACGCCACGCCAGATGGGCTTGAATAGGCGAACGATATTAACAATATAGACGTTAAAGATGCTACATAAACTTTTAATAAATAAAACACTAGAACGAAAAGAAAACCAAGCTCCAATTAAACGGGATGCAAAAAAAGACCTAGAGCTTAAGTGTGGAGGAAAAAAAAGCGTTGAATATGCAAACCTCAGAAGACTGCAGAACCTTACAAATAAATACGAGTTATGCCTTTATTCCACATAACGAAGACTTCTCGCCAGGAAGATTGTCAAACCACGGTAACAGGCAAATTAAATACTAGCTGCTGGTCAACTCTCCTAGTGACAGTGCTTGTGACACTCTGTTTTGTTGTGCAGTGAGTAGTGTTAATATTAAAGTTATGTTTATGTAAATAATGAATCTTGTGTCTGTGTCTGCAGTAAAAAAATGTGGTATCGGTGAAATGAATTGGTTATACCTGAGAGCTGAGACAATGTTTAGTGTGTAGTGACAAAGTTTAAAGTAATACTCGTATTGTAAATCTTTGAAGTAGAGTTATAAAAATAAGCCATACGATAAATGAAGTAATAGTGTCCGCATGACGAATATTCTTGTCAATCAGCCAGTCATTCACCCACATGAATACGTACTGGAAAATAGTAGTTGTTGTGGTTGCGAGTCATATTATGACCTCATGACATACAACAACCACCCCAGAGGCACACAATTAAAGAGAACTTCTACAACACTGCACGAGAAATCAACGCATTGGAAGAAACTGATTGCTAATCAGAGGAACAGGTAGAATGATCTCGAAATAGCGAGCTGTAACGGATCTCCGAAAACACCTTGAACATGAGAAGACTTTATATGAAGCAACGTGCATCATTTCACCAACGCTCATCCCCCGACGAAGTATCCTTTCTCTCCTCTTTTCCAATATTGGCTAAAGGCTGCATAGCCGGTTGATTGTGGCCGACTGGTTGCGGGTGGTCGGTCTTCCCTTCCCATCCCAGAGCGTGTCACTCCCCACAAAATTGCGCCCCCTGGTATATCCGGCTCGTCCGGGTCAGGCTTGCTTCCTGGCTGGGTGTGGTGCCTATGTTCATGTTCATGTTCATGTTCAATATAGTCAAATGGAGAAAAAAACAAAGCAAGAGGTTATATAGGTAATGATTAAGTTATAAGAGTCCAAAGTTTTAAGAGGGGGTATGTTCTGTCCCTTTTCCGCAAAACGCACCTTCATATGAAACGATTGTTTTTTACTATGACGCTCGAGTATATTGACGTCACAGTCCCTCATCGTTTTCTCACTCTAACAAGCGACATTAAAACGGATGTAGCTTCATAATTTTTTGAGATATTTGAATGGGAGTTTCATTATCTTCTATCTATTTATCTCCACTTATAATAAATCTCTAAATTAAAAAAAGAATCAGCCAGTTTGAAACTAAGCTTTGCGTGGTACGAATGTTCTCAGCATCCCATGAACGGAAAAATATGAAACATTTTATATAGGTACATTATTATTCTAGCTGCAACTTAGGATAGTTTTTATCCGACTGCGACAGTTAATTAATTTTCCGAAATAAACGACTTCATTTAATTTTTCTATTATTTTTATTGAAATCAAACGCTGCTCCAACTGTCAGCTATAAGAAACGTCAAATTTTCGTCAAAATGGCGGAATTGCTTTGCCTTTCACTTATTAATAATTTAAATCCCGTCTACGATAGACCTTTACGATACAAATGCTAAAATATAAACCATAAAAAAATATTCGATTCTGATATGAGAACTTATATGCGCAAATGTCGTTTTATGTCGTTATTTCAATAAATGAAATCAACAAATTTGAACAATATAATTAACACGAATTTGTTTTTTTTGAATGACAATGGCACGCGCTCGGCGCATTCAGCCAAAGTACCTGCGGCGCTACCACGAAAACCGATACTCAATGTTCATATATTTGCATCCCTGTCACTCGAGTGTGGTTAGTGCGATAGAGATAGAGATACCCGAATATTTTCGAATTCCGAAGTTCGTGGTTATAGCTCAGGAATCGAAAATATGGTAAATAATCATAATGTATTTTCTCGAAAAAGAATTTAAAATAAATATAGTCAAATGGAGAAAAAAACAAAGCAAGAGGTTATATAAGGTAATGATTAAGTTATAAGAGTCCAAAGTTTTAAGAGGGGGTATGTTCTGTCCCTTTTCCGCAAAACGCACCTTCATATGAAACGATTGTTTTTTACTATGACGCTCGAGTATATTGACGTCACAGTCCCTCATCGTTTTCTCACTCTAACAAGCGACATTAAAACGGATGTAGCTTCATAATTTTTTGAAATATTTGAATGGGAGTTTCATTATCTTCTATCTATTTATACATAATAAATGCCTATGTCCTGACTGACTTATTCACTCACTCACTCACTCATCAACGCACAGCCGAAACTAATAATCTTAGAGAGTTGATTTTTGCACAGTATGTTGCTTTTATAACGTGGGCTAGGGATATAAAGGGATTTTTGAAAATTCTACCCCTAAGGGGGTAAAATAGGGGAGCAAAGTTTGTATGGGAGAACCTTTTTTTTTTGAGCTATAGACTTAAACTTTGTAGAAAAATTAGTTATTAGAATACAAATGAAACACTTTCAGCGTTTTGGAAAATTCCACCCCTACGGGGGTAAAATAGGGGTGCAAGGTTTGTATGGGGGAAACAATATTTTTTTTAAATAGAGACTTAAAACTTTGTAGAAAAATTAGTCATCAGAATACAAATTAAGTACTTTCAGCGTTTTAGAAAATTCTACCCGTAAAAATAGGGGGCTAAAATAGGGGTGCAAAGTTTGTATGTGGGAAACTATTTTTTTTAGCTAGAGTCCTAAAACTTTTTAGAAAGATTATTTAAATACAAAGAAAGTACTTTCAGCGTTTTGGAAAATTTCACCCCTAAGGGGGTAAAATAGGGTGCAAAGTTTGTATGGGAAAAACATTTTTTTTTAATAGAGACTTAAAATTTTGTCGAAAAATTACTTATTAGAACATGAAAAATACTACATTCGGCGTTTTACAAAAATCATTCCCTAAGGGGGTTAAAAAAGGGTGCAAGGTTTGTATGGGGAACACTTTTTCTGAGCTAGATACTTAAAACTTTGTAGAAAGATTACTTATAAAAATACAAAAAAAGACTTTCAGCGTTTTGAAAAAATCTATCCCTAAGGAGGATAAAAAGGGGTGCAAAGTTTTTATCAGGGAAAGTTTATGTTTTTGAGTTAGAGACTTGAAACTTTGTAGAAAGATTACTTATTCAAATACAAAAAAAGAACACAAATCGTTTTGGAAAATTCCACCCCTAATAGGGTTAAAAAGGAGAGCAAGCTTTGCATGGGCAACACTTTTTTTGAGTTAGACTTAAAACTTTGCAAAAAGATTACTTATTAGAATACTAAAAAAGAACATTCATCGTTTTAGAAAACTTCATCCCTAAGGGGATCCTTAAGATCCTTAAGAAGGGTAGCCAGTGTTGTATGGGAAAAACTTTTTTTTTTACTAGACTTAAAACTATTCGAAATGTTACTTATTAAAATTAATAATAAAGTACTTTCAGAGTTTTAGAAAATTCCACCCCTAAGGGGGTTAAGAAAGCTTTGTATGGGCAACACTTTTTTTGAGCTAGAGACTTAAACGTTTACGAAAAAAGTTCTTTCAGCGATTAGAAAAATTCAACCTCTAAGGGGGTTTAAAAGGGGGTTCAAATTTTAAATGGCGGGCAATAAAATTTTAAAGTGTGAGTAAGAGATTTTTAACTTCGGTCTTATTATGTACGTTAAAAGACTACAAAACTGATTTCAGAGTTTTTCCAAATTCATCCCCTAAGAGTGTTAAAATTGGTTCAAAGTTTGAGTATTTTAAGGCATTTTTAAAGTATGAGATTTTTAACTTTGGTTTTAGACTGTTTGTTCACAAACTAGAAAATGAACATCAACGTTTTTTTTTAATTATCCCCTAAAAGAGGGTTCAAATTTTGTATTGAGAAAAATCATTTTCTAAGACGATAAAAAGTTCTACGCGGACGAAGTCGCGGGCAACAGCTAGTACATAATAAATACCTATATACCTATATACCTGACTGACTTATTCACTCAATCACTCACTCACTCACTCACTCATCAACGCACAGCGGAAACTACTAATCTTAGAGAGTTGATTTTTGCACAGTATGTTGCTTTTATAACGTGGGCTAGGGATAAAAAGGGATTTTTGAAAATTCTACCCCTAAGGGGGTAAAATGGGGGTGCAAAGTTTGTATGGGAGAACCTTTTTTTTTGAGCTATAGACTTAAACTTTGTAGAAAAATTAGTTATTAGAATACAAATGAAACACTTTCAGCGTTTTGGAAAATTCCACCCCTACGGGGGTAAAATAGGGGTGCAAGGTTTGTATGGGGGAAACATTTTTTTTTTAAATAGAGACTTAAAACTTTGTAGAAAGATCAGTCATTAGAATACAAATAAAGAACTTTCAGGGTTTTAGAAAATTCTACCCCTAAAGGGGTAAAATAGAGTGCAAAGTTTGTATGGGAAAAACTACTTTTTTTTAAATAGAGACTTAAAACTTTGTAGAGAAATTATTCATTAGAATACAAATAAAGTACCTAGATTCAGTGTTTTAAAAAAATCTACCCCTAAGGGGGTAAAATAGGGGTGCAAATTTTGTATGGGGGAAACAATATTTTTTTTAAATAGAGACTTAAAACTTTGTAGAAAGATTAGTCATCAGAATACAATTTAAGTACTTTCAGCGTTTTAGAAAATTCTACCCCTAAAAATAGGGGGCTAAAATAGGGGTGCAAAGTTTGTATGTGAGAAACTATTTTTTTTAGCTAGAGTCCTAAAACTTTGTAGAAAGATTATTTAAATACAAAGAAAGTACTTTCAGCGTTTTGGAAAATTTCACCCCTAAGGGGGTAAAATAGGGTGCAAAGTTTGTATGGGAAAAACATATTTTTTTTTTAATAGAGACTTAAAATTTTGACGGAAAATTACTTATTAGAACATGAAAAATACTACATTCGGCGTTTTACAAAAATCATTCCCTAAGGGGGTTAAAAAAGGGTGCAAGGTTTGTATGGGGAACACTTTTTCTGAGCTAGACACTTAAAACTTTGTAGAAAGATTACTTATAAAAATACAAAAAAAAAAGACTTTCAGCGTTTTGAAAAAATCTATCCCTAAGGGGGATAAAAAGGGGTGCAAAGTTTTTATCAGGGAAAGTTTATGTTTTTGAGTTAGAGACTTGAAACTTTGTAGAAAGATTACTTATTAAAATACAAAAAAAGAACACAAATCGTTTTAGAAAATTCCACCCCTAATAGGGTTAAAAAGGAGAGCAAGCTTTGCATGGGCAACACTTTTTTTTGAGTTAGACTTAAAACTTTGCAAAAAGATTACTTATTAGAATACTAAAAAAGAACTTTCAGCGTTTTAGAAAACTCCATCCCTAAGGGGATCCTTAAGATCCTTAAGAAGGGTAGCCAGTGCTGTGTGGGAAAAACTTTCTTTTTTACTAGACTTAAAACTATTCAAAATGTTACTTATTAAAATTAATAATAAAGTACTTTCAGAGTTTTAGAAAATTCCACCCCTAAGGGGGTTAAGAAAGCTTTGTATGGGCAACACTTTTTTTGAGCTAGAGACTTAAAAGTTTACGAAAAAAGTTCTTTCAGCGATTAGAAAAATTCAACCTCTAAGGGGGTTTAAAAGGGGGTTCAAATTTTTAATGGCGAGCAATAAAATTTTAAAGTGTGAGTAAGAGATTTTTAACTTCGGTCTTATTCTGTACGTTAAAAGACTACAAAACTGATTTCAGAGTTTTTCCAAATTCATCCCCTAAGAGTGTTAAAATTGGTTCAAAGTTTGAGTATTTCAAGGCATTTTTAAAGTATGAGATTTTTAACTTTGGTTTTAGACTGTTTGTTCACAAACTAGAAAATGAACATCAACTTTTTTTTTAATTATCCCCTAAAAGAGGGTTCAAATTTTGTATTGAGAGAAATCATTTTCTAAGACGATAAAAAGTTCTACGCGGACGAAGTCGCGGGCAACAGCTAGTCATACCTATGTTCACTAGTAGCGTAGGTATAGGTCAAGTCGATTACAAAAAAAAATCCACCTATTCAACTAGATAATGCCGTTGTAATTAATGGATATTCCTGTTTGTAATAAATTAAAATATATATATACATATATATCGGCACCAATCGATGGCTTAGCGTTGTTTCATTGCTTCCGGCTCCGTTGTTGCTTCCAGCTTCATCATCCGCCCAACTTTATGTCTCTACCGTGGCCATAGTTAAATTAATAATAATAAATTCCTTATATATAGGTATTATCTGATACAATGGGTACAATTTAACGAGTATAGACATACAGACACAGACAAGACTACACGACCCTTACCTTATACTTTTATCCTGCATGTTGAAAATCACTTTGTAAAAGCAAATTTGAAAAGAATATTAAACGCATGTCACCAGAGAAGTTAGGTGCGACTGAGCGCATACAGGAAACTAATGGATTGGATAGGGTAGGTTAGGTAACGAGGTTCCGTTCGTTCGAGTTTACTTGAGACCTCGCACGTACGACGTTAGTACGCGCTCGAGTCTCAAGTTAACTCGTACGGAATATATAAACAAAGAAAGGGTAAAGGTTAAGTGTGTCACCACTACACGTCTCATATCAATAATTATATCACATTGTTGACCTTTCATCAGAATTGGACAATAGTGGGTAGGTTGGAACTCATTGAAATTTTAGTACAGTTACCAGCATCAATAGGTAATAATAGGTATATGGCACAACAAAGCGCGCATACATATCTGAAACGACTCTACTTCTAGATATTTTTGCCCGACTTGCTATAGGAGATACCTATTCATTCTGGTGTACATTGTTTTAGGGTAGGACCGTGGACCTATAATACTCAGGACAAGCTACGTGTTGCCAACATGAGGGACGGAAAGGCTAATTTAAGAACTGCTCTTAAAGTGGCTGATGGCTTACCATAAACAACCTGCTTAATTTGGGCAGGTAATGGTTTATTTGCCACAACCTCATACTAAATCAGTTGTGGCAAATAAACAAAAATGGGGAACTATGACAAGGACAACGAATGATATTTCCCTTTCTGTCACACTTATCGAGATTTGTATGCTACCATCTTAGTGGTTATATTCTCTTTGGCTACCATCTCGCTCGGTCGTGGTATTACTATTACCATAGCTTGTCCTGAGTATTATAGGTCCATGGGTAGGACACATTAGGATATTGTTTATTTTATATTGTACAGAATCATGAGTTCTTCCTAACACTTTTGACTTGACGACCGCTTTAGCCTAGTTGATAGTGACGCTGCCTACGAAGCAAGAGGTCCTGGGTTCGAATCCCGGTAAGGGCATTTATTTGTGTGATGAGCACGAATATTTGTCCCTTGTTCCATCTAGTCATACACTTAGTTCTACATGTATGACTAATAAGAAAAAAAATCCGCTTAGTTCTACATCCATGTATGACTTCTTTGAATACGTAAAATGGTACTTTTTTGTTCTGTCTAGTCATACACCTACACGATGAAAAATTTAACGATTGCAGAGATGAGATCCAATTTCTGGAATGTTCATGCTCTATATTTACCAGATTCCGTTTTATATTGAATCTTTATTGACCAAATTACTAATTTCACAAATTCCGAATTTTCCACAAGAACCGAACAAATGCAAAAAGGACATTTCCCACATTGTTTTTATTTCTTGTCCTTTTTGCATTTGTTCGGTTCTGGCGCTTCGCCGGCCGCTACCGCCGCGGCACGCTCGCTTCGCTCGCTCGGCTCGCGCGCTGTAGGGCCGCAGTTCTTCGTAAAACTCCTCCTCGCTTCGCTCGTCGTCGTACCTACACCGACCTGCCTTAGAATCTCGTGTAGGTGTATGACTAGACAGAACAAAAAAGTACCATTTTACGTGTTCAAAGACGTCATAAGTACATGGATGTAGAACTAAGCGGTTTTTTTTTCTTATTAGTCATATACGAGGGCGACACTGAAAGTCTTTAGAACTGGCCACTTGTAATAAATATAATAAAAAAATAAGTTCAAAATTTGAAAATGGAACTCTTTCTTAATATTTTTGTGTACGAATTCCACTCGATTGTCATTTGTTTTACGATTTGGCGGCAAATTGAAAATTGTGTGTACTACGTGAGCATGAATTTAACGCGAGAAAATTTTCGAGCAATGATTTTTTACGACTTTCGATGTAATTTAAGTCAACAAGAAAGTTATGATAGACTTCGATTGGCCTTTCACGATGAAGCCCCATCTCGTGCTATTGTACTATTTACAACTGGTTTAATGAATTTAAACGTGGCCGCACTGATCTCACTGATGATCTGCGTGAGGGCCGGCCTTCTACGGCGACTACTGAAGATAACATCAGTGTTGTGCGGCGTATGATAGAGACTGACAAAAGAGTAACCTATCAGCAGATTCGTACAAGCTTAGCCATTGGTATGAGTCAAGTCCACAAAATCCTCCATGAACATTTAGCGGTGAGGAAGCTTTGTGCCCGGTGGATACCTCATAATTTGACAGAAGCCCAAAAAGTCCGTCGTGTTGATTGGTGCCGTGAAATGGGTCAAAGATTCAACGGAGGTGACTCAAATGCTGTGTTCGACGTAGTTACGGGTGACGAAAGCTGGATTTACTGTTATGATCCTGAAACTAAAAGACAGTCTGCTGAGTGGGTGTTTCCTTCCGAGGAGTTGCCTACTAAAGTGAAGAGAGGTCGAAGTGTGGGAAAAAAGATGGTGGCCTCGTTCTTCGGAAGGACTGGTCATTACGCAACAATTATTTTAGAGGATCAAAAAACAGTTACTGCGAAGTGGTACACTAACAATTGTTTACCACTTGTCTTGGAAAAAGTTCGAGAAAAACGGCCTCGCAGTAGGATCCTGCTTCACCACGACAACGCCTCATCGCACACCGCCAAGCAAACGATCGACTATTTGGCGACGGCAAACGTGGAATTACTGGGTCACCCACCTTATAGCCCCGACCTTGCACCTTGTGATTTTTATTTATTCCCAAAAATTAAAGAAAAACTTCGAGGAAAACGTTTTATGGACGCCGACGTAGCAGTGGCTGCGTTTCAAAAGGCCGTCGAAGAGACCCCTAAGGACGAGTGGGCAAAGTGCTTTTCTCAGTGGTTCTATCGAATGCAGCGATGTATTGATGTGAAGGGAGGCTATTTTGAAAAGATATAATAAAAGTAATAAGTTGCTTGATTGCTCAGTTTTTGATTTTCTAAGAACTTTCAGTTTGACCCTCGTATGTAGAACTAAGTGTATGACTAGATGGAACAAGGGATATTTGTTCCTGAATCATGGATGTTTTCTATGTATTTAAGTATTTATTTCTCTATAAGTATAAAAGTACTTACTTATGTTTATCTTCGTCTAGTACCCATAGTACAAGTTTTGCTCAGTTTGGGACTAGGTCGACTTGTGTAAGATTGTCCGCAAAATATTTATAAATTTATTTTACCAAATTATGACGAAACATAAAAGCTATCAAGAAAATTAAAATCAGCTCACTTATACCTAATAGGCTGAGGTATTATCAGATTCAGAGTAAACCCGAAGCCAAAACTCAGACTTTGCCATTTTGACGACGGGATCCGAAAAGGCACTACCCAGAATCATGCCAATTCAAATCATAATAGGTTTAGGAATAAATAAATGTATTAGTTTGCTTGATCATGATTATATTTATTTTTCTACACAGTCAGTTTTAGATAAGTTGTTACATAATATGACTAATGCAGAGATATTATTGTGACTTCCAGTAGCTTGCCCACATTTTGACGAAGTAAATGTACCTACACCCTAGCAAGCAATATCGCTTTTATGTCGGACATAAAGAATTCATCCCTTACTAGGAATGTGCGAGAGACGAATGCAATGTCCAACATAATGGAAATGATGCTGGCTAAGCAGGTAGGTATATTTAAGAGCAAATTTCAAATTCATCACGGCTAGCAAAAGACCGCGCGAACTGCCTCGCACGCGAGATAGACTCCGTCTCTTTCTAAATAGAACATTAAAAAAGATACGGGTAATTTTATCTAGTCGCGCACGGTCGTGTACTAGCCGTGCAGTATCTAAACATGTTTACATCAAACTTAATTTTGTCTTAGTTTTCGTTTCTATACAAGCATGATTTGGGAATATATCTGCCTCACGAAATAGTTTCTATTTTAGTTTATTTTCTTTAAATCAAATACAATACAATTTAATTCATTTATAGACATAAGAACAACAATAACTTATTTGTATACATAACAACATGGAATTTTATGAAATAAATAAAAAAGTTAATAAATGCACAATAACAATTAATTTGTTGATTTTTAAGCTAATCATAGTGAAATAATGTGTATGAATGAAAATGTGTGAAAATGAAAAATCGGTGAAACTGTTTCCCGATATTGTTGGATGAAAATACTTTTAATACGAGAATTGAGTATAATGTTAATGTGTCACATCATTTTGATTTACCAGTGGCGCCAGTGAGCACGTGAACGGGCTCATAAGACAATTTTGAGCTCCACCACTGGTAGCGTGATCGTTCTTGTTTTTAATACGACGTCGGTGGCAAACAAGCGTACGGCCAGTCTGATGGTAAGCGGTCACCGTTGCCTATGGACGCTAGAAACTTTAGGGGTGGCACACGCGCGTTGCCGACCCTAGACGAATGCTCTACATCCGACATAAACGCAATCATACGATATTGGGGTCATAAATCGTAATATGAATGTGCAGATGCCTATACTATCCTCAAACCAAATAGACGACTGGGATCGTATTGGCTCAGTCGTCCGTTTGGTTTGAGGATAATCTTCGAGGATAAGCACGGTAGACCTTGCTAATGGATAAGTGACCCGTGTCTGTCAGACGACAATGGAAAGGCGTACGCCAATACAGTCGCGAAGCGGGGTTGTTGAGCGTGTAGTACGAATAGGGCCATGCTATGCGAACTTAGAACTTAATGCAAATCCAGTTTCTTATTGAAAACAGTGCCACCTTCTTGATAGCTGGCGAACTCTCTGAAGCTCTAGCGATTGCTAGGCTAGGCTGTCAAGGTATTTCAAAATTCGCCGTATTGTCACAAGGCATCAGTAGCCTAGGGGTACAGACGGTGGTATTTGGAATCGATGATCCGGGGTTCAAATCCTACGACCGACGCACTTTTTGTATGTTTTGTACATTCAAAGAAAAGTTGTAACTACCGCAGAAGAGATGGCGCCTGTATACGCAAGCATTAAATGCCTTCTCAATTTGGTCGAGTTGCCTGTCTATCTCAGTATGTATATTGTAGTCTTTGAATAGGGCTCAATCGATTCTTACTCGTAAACAGAAAAGGAAAGTCACACGACAAAGCTCTAGCAAGCAACAAGGTTCTAGCTAAAACCTATCTATCTGTTGTATTGACAAAAAGCGGCGGCATTTTCTTAAGGAATCCTTTTGATCATAGATGAGACGAAAAACAGGTGTCCAATAGTATTAACAGAGTATTATTGTATGAACAGTTTATATTTTTGAGTGACAGTTGATACAAAGATCGGAGATGGTCGTAGTTTCCGAGATTTCCCTCTGCCTCCCAATAGGCGACGCTACACCTACGAAATTTGTAGGACGGCCAAGCAAGGTCACAGAAAATCTAGTATGGAGTGAACTTGATTTGGCCGGCCGCCGTGCTTCCGACACGTATCCACACGGGCCGAATCACGCGTCGGCCGGCATGCAGTCCGGCCGATATCGGCCCGTGTAGCGTCTCCTATAAACGTGGGTAACCGATCATTCCGGATTCGTATTACACGGCTAAATACGATCCGAAGTGTAACAAGCTCAACAATCCCGTTTCGATGTTTGTTTAGGCCACTTTCCAAGTCGGTCCGTGACGCCGAACGCCTCGCTTGGGCATAAGCGTGACCTCAGCGTGTTCACGTTATCCAGTACGATGGTGTAGGATCCGGTAACGATAGCTAACATATACGCTAGTGTCGGTGCCTGCAACGATATCAAATACTGTGCATTGTGAGCAGTGCACCCATACATTTTACCTGGCCCGACATCGATGTCGTAACGGATAATGTGAACAAGCTCTTGCCATTCTTCGACGTAAAGCGTTCATCCCTTTCTGGCAAGTATGTAATGCGAGGTACGAATGGTTTGCGTGCGATACATCGTCTCATGCTAGGCGTAGTGCCTTTACTAACGTATAGAGATTGCGATATTATGCTGTATTAAACTATAATAAATACCTTTTTTATATTTGGTACTAGCCACTGCCACAATAAAGTACTATCAATTACTCGATACAAAACTAGATTGAATATAATATTATTTACTAACCGCGTGATTTCGGTCGTTTTGTTGAAATAATTATGGAAATCCTCAATATATAAAACATATATGACAATATTATCTGATTTTAAATACATACTCAAATATGTTTTTATCACAAGAAAATGCCTCAGTGATAAAAATAAATGTATAGGGATTGAATTTATGTTTCTTTAATTTTATTTATGCACTAATTTAATTTTAAACTGTATCCTTATGTTTTATTTGCTATTACATTGAAGATCCTACAAGAAAACTCTCCACTAGGAGCATATAATTGAATATTCGATTATTCGGCATTTTTTCAAGTATTGCAATATACAGGCTATTGGGATCTTATGTTATGAAAGTGACAAACATGTTGAATGGACTGTTTCGTAAAATGTATACATGTCTTTGGATATCACAAAATAGGCCCAGGAGTATAGGCTTTGATGTGGATTTTTACACTTCAATTGCCTTTATTGTTTAGAACACATTACATAACATTCAATATTCTTACTACTTATAATACCTAACATTAAATAACTACTGTCCAAATGAAAAGGAGTATTCAATGTGATTGAAACACTTAGTCATAAATAGGATATTAAATTTACAGCAACTATCACATTAACAATACTTTTAATTTGGACAGCAATGTCCTACTGACTAAATTTTATTTACACACAGAACATTCAGAATAGCTTAAAACTATCACCCTGGCATATCTTCTTATCCCATTATCCAATCAATACTTAATACAGGCCTTTCAACTCCAATGCTGTTGGTCTTGAGCTTCTTGTATCTACATTTTGAATCAAGTCATGCCACCATCCTGATAACTGGACACTTAAGTTCTGAGCCTCTCGTCTAATACTTTGAAGTCCTTGTGGTTGAGCCACGTTGCACCAGGTTCTCGACTTAAGTGTGCCGCTGGCTCGGCACGGGAATCCCATAAAACGCGGGGAAATTGGAATCATTTCCGAACTGGAAATTGACCGGAGTCTTTGGTGATACAGAGCTGTAGCTTAAATAATCGTCGCTGTGCAGCTGTCTGTTGATGTTGGGTTCGGAGGCACTCCTGGTTATCTTGGGCAAGGCTCTCAGCATGGCCTCTAAGGAGACCAGGATTTGGAGGAAAAGTGGCCGCTGCTCGCGGTCGAACTTGATGCAATCGTTGAAGAGACGCTTCAGGGCTTGTGGGGCGTCGGGGCGCAGTATTCGAGGGTCCGGCTGCAAGAGCCCGCGGCCCACCATCCACAGTATCTGATCCTTATTATTTAGGTTGTTATAAGGCAGCGCTTGCGCCATCAGTTCGTATAAAACTATACCAAACGCGTAGACATCCGAACGGAATGTATATGGCGCTGGATCTTCCATGCGGATTACTTCGGGCGCCATCCATAAGATGGAGCCAGTAGGTTGTTGCCACTGCACCCCGCCTGGGGACTGCGTATTCGTCCACCGCACCTTCGCCGTCGCCAGACCGAAGTCCCCGATTTTAACCGACCAGTCATCGCGTAAGAAAATGTTATTAGATTTCAAGTCTCTGTGTATTATGTTCTTTGCATGCAAATAATCCATGCCTTGAGCGGCCTGCCGCGCCACATAAATTAGATAAAGCATAGGGAGATGCGTTTCCAACACGTGTAGATGTTGGTACAGCGATGAGCCCTCGCACCACTGGGTTACTATAGCGAGAGAAGGCTTAGACACACAGCCCATAAACAGTAGTATGTTGCAGTGTCGCGTCTTACGCAAAACGGCGACCTCGTTTTTGAAGGCTTGCAGCTGTGCTGGCGTCGGAGTCTTGACGTTGAGAGTTTTAACAGCCACCGGGCCGTGCCAGTGAGCTTTGTAGACTGTTCCGAAACTGCCGGAGCCGATTCTGGCGCCAATGAGGATCTCGTCGGCGGGGATCACCCAGTCGTCGTAGCTCTCGCGGGGCGCGAGCGCATTCTTGACGGACTCGTCGGCGGAGCGCGCGCGGGCGCGGCGCGGCCGCGGCGTCCCGGTGGGCGAGGCCTGCGAGCTGCGACTGCGCTGGCTGTCCCGGTCGCGGTCGTCGCGCGACTGGCTGTCCGAGCTCAGGTAGTTGTTGTTCGACGCCTGAGGCGAGCTCGTGGCGCCCTGGTGGTATCTCCGCTGATGTTCCGCCAGCCCCGGCCGCTGCACCATGTTGATGCACACGTTTGGCGCAGAGTTCGACCGGTCCTGCTGGTTTAGCGACCTTGGATGCGGCTGTTTCTGGTTCTGCTCGTTTCTATTGTAGTACCCGAAGTAGGGCTCGTAGTGTAGGATGCCGGCCTGCGTCTCCGGGTTTTGGGCCAGCAGAGCTGCGTAGTACGTGTCTGTCATACGGACCTGGTGACAAATGCTCGGTACCTTGTTCGCGCATCGCTGGTGAAACTTGAAGTTGCACTGCGAGCAATAGAATCCGTTGAATAGCAGCCTTCTGCAGCATTCACAGAAGGCTAGTGTGAAGAAAGTCTTTCTCGCGAATTGGTGAGAAATGTGAGACATAATAGGGAATTTGTCAAGTGTTCTAACCGTCACCTCTTCTGAATCTATCGAGCTTATATCCGTGTCCCAAGGGAGTGGTACATTGTTATCTGTCCTTACGACTTCACATACCTCACATGTTAGGTTCCGAAGCTTCAAGGCTTTGGACAGGGCCTCCCTCAGACTGACTCCGGCCTTCACTGGGACGCTAGTGCGCTGCTGATTGGGTAAGTAAGCTCGCAGAAATACCTTGGGCTGCCGCGTGAGGGTGTCAAACTTTTTTGAGTCGTCATTGTCCAGGGAACACTCGTCAGGTTCCGGTGACTCGGCATGCAACATTTCCCTCAGTTCCCGCTCCCTCATCTCCAGATTGTGAAGCTTGGATGTCAGTTCTTGATACTCGGCCACGTACAGAGGCGGCGGGTTTTGAACATCGGAAAATTTTTCATTCAACGTGTCTATGTTTTCCCGAGTCACATTGATAATACTCTGAATATTCCGTAATTCGTAAGTTGGGTCTGCTATGTCGTCGCTGTCCGTGGAAGTCGATATGTTGTCGCTGTTGAGAGAGAGAGTGCCGGTATATTTCCGAAATACATGCTAATAAACTAAAATTTCCATAAATAAAACAAAAGGTTTGAAAGTAACATAGAGGTAGGAGTTAGCTGGGTATAACAATTTGAAACCTAACAGGCAAGATGATAGAGCAGGCATATATATCTTTTAAAAAATATAATTATAATGGCAATTATTTGACCAAATTTCCATTTCAACTCAGGACTACCAAATTGTATTTAGACATACACTACGCAAAATTACTTGTTTCTTCAAGGAAGTTTTACACATCTAGACATCTCATATCAGAATGAGCATGTTCTGATTGCCAATGCGAAATACAGCTTAGCCCTCCTGAACCGAAGCCAACTTGAAGAATATGAAGAACTCTGCTTTGATCCAGGTTAATGTAACATTGCAGGTCAGAAATAAATTAATTCTACATTCAATCCCTAAACATTTATGTCATTCGCTATGTAGTAACATTTTTATACCTAGTTAAATTCTTGTTAAAATAATGCTAACATATTTAGCCATTACAAATAAATAGATACCTACCTAAAGTAAGGTTTACATGTCTTGGAATAACATTCTATACTCATAAAAGTATATTTAATAGCATAGCTAGTGGCCTGTTATTTTGTGGTATTAGGGTGAATAATATTCTAGTAGCTCATTATAGTAGTAAAATGTTAAAAATCAAAATAAATCTTGCTATGTAAAATACAAACTTTAAAGAATTTCAAAATTCGGTCGCTTCCATAAATCTTACCTAAAAATAAAAAAACAGACGTAATTTTTTCACGTATTAGATAATATAAGAGTGTGTCTCACTGAAATTTCAAATTTTAGGTTTCTAAGGACCACCCCCTAGTGAATATCCGTCATAAACTAAGATCCGTGAAGATGTAATTTTCATATATTTGAAACCTTGCCTGTCATTTATACAGGCTAGGTGTCAAATATATGAACATAAATAATAGCTTTGCATGTCCCTGGTGGATATTTAACCTTTTAAACAAGTATAAATTTATTTAAAAGAGCAATAACTTTGTAAGATATGACTATTAGCTAATTCCTTGATTAACTTGCAGTGCAAAAAAATGGTCTGGTCACTGATATTATATTTGTTTATTATTGTTTACTTGTGTTAATTGATGCAATCCTATTACATTTCCTATAAATTATTGTCCACAATATTTTAGTTCCTATTTTGACACATCTCAACACCCCATACAATGTAAAAGCACTTGGCCTCTCATAATAATTAATAAAATCAAGTAATAATTCTAGGGGTTCATAAGTACCTAAAACTATAATAGGCTGTTTTGAGTGTAACCGAATGAATGTTGTTTTTTTTTCTATAATAGTAATAGAGAATTTTATGATAATAATTCACCATAAAAACATTTTCTTACCATGTCTTTTTTTATTATTCTAGTGTAGTGATCAAATCATCTAAAATAACACATAATTTGATAATAACTAAAACTTAGAAAAGTTGAAAAACCCCCGACATTTTCATTTCAAAGTTCAATATCTCAAAAACGGCTGAACCGATTTTGTTGAAACGTAGCTAAGAACCATCTCGATCACGTCAGCTTTCGGATAAAAAGACCGCAAACAAATCGGTCCATTCGTTTAGGAGCTACGATGCCACAGACAGACAGACACACACACACACACATACAGACAGACACACAGACACGTCAAACTCATAACACCCCTCTTTTTCCGTCGGGGGTTAAAAATATTGAAACATTGCAATAAATTACAATAATTAATAATACAATCGAATAAACTATAAACCCACATTTACCGCACCGCATTATTAAAATCGGCAATAAAATCGATTCTATTTATCATTCACCATTTGTTAATAATTGCTAAATATGACTAACAATACATCTTCCCCTCATCACTGAAAACATCAGTTTCACAGCATCAACAATGGGATTTAAAATATTGTGGACAATATGTTCCTATTATAACCATATAATAAGCTGAAGGTATTGGAAATCCCGTAAAACATGGTGTATTGAAACATTTCAGGTCCTGGGTTTGAATCCCGGTAAGGACATTTATTTGTGTGATGAGCACAAATATTTGTTCCTGAGTCATGGATGTTTTCTATATATCGTCGGGTGACAAGCAAAATTCACTAACAAAACTGTCACTGCTCATCAAAACCTCGTATCTCGGTATAATATTATACGTAATCGATATCAAGATACAACCTTTGATTTAAGTAGGTATTTGTTACTTAGTGAGTTTTGCTTGTCACCCGACAATATTTAAGTATTTATTTATCTATATAAGTATGTATATCATCATCTAGTCCCCATAGTACAGTCGCCATCACATACATCGGAGCAAACAAGCACGTCACAAACATCGGAACACACCTCTATTTTCAAGGCATTAGGGTGCATGTGCCGATATTTTTGAACACAGTGTACCTATGTATGTGATGGCGATTGTACAAGGTTTGCTTAGTTTGGGACTAAGTCGATTTGTGTAAGATTGTCCCCAAATATTTATGTTATTTATTTATTTTATTTGAGAAATTCTATTTTACATAAAAGGGATACTTGATACTCTTTTGATAGAATTACTGATAGCAGTTTTCCTCAAACATTGTCTGGTTACCTTTGGCAAAGGCCTCCCCCAGAGTCCTCCATCTAACTATCCATAAAAACTTGATAGAATTAACTGGAATTTATTTCATAGTTTTGCATTTTTGAGTCATAATTTTGTTAAAAATTTGTGACGGAAAAAAAAGTAATGAATGGTTTTGAACCCTGAAAGCAGCTCAGTTTATGAATGAAAAATTAAAATGAAAAATGTTTTTATTTCATAAGTTTTGTTCTTTTACAAGGGTCCTTTGGGGCTGCCCAGGGCCGTAGCCAGAGTTGAATTTAAGATAGGGCAGCCATAATTACAGGTAGGACACAAGTCAAAATTTAAAATGATATAATCTGTGTGAGGCAGTTTCTTAAGGTAGGGCAATGGTATTTTAAGGTTAGGCATTGCCCCATAATGCCCCCTCCTAGCTACGGCCCTGGGGCTGCCTAGTAAGTAAATATATACTTGTGGCAGGTAGTCCCACTCTTCCATTGGTACAAGTTGCTTTAAAATATATTAAATAATTTACTTCATTTAATTTTTTGTATTTTTAATTTATAATTACTACTAACTATTGCTACATGTCAAAACCACATGGAAAGGAGCGTGCTAAATATAAAACTTAAAGATAGAGTTAAATTATCGGTAATTAAAGCCAAATCAAAGAGCAAAAGCATTGGTAAGATAGTGAAGCAACAAAAGTGGCGCTGGACAGGCCACATGATAAGACAAAACTCAGGTAAATGGACAAAAGAAATAGTTGAGTGGTACCCAAGAGGAAATAAAAGAAAAAGAGGAAGACCCATTCTAAGATGGTCAGATGACCTTAAAAAGATTGGTGGAGGAGTGTGGCTGCGGGACGCAAGGGATCGCGAGGCGTGGAAAGCTTTGGAGGAGGCCTATGTCGGAAGACAAGTTGAGGTTGTCGATGGAAATAGTTAGAAGTAGAAGTAAATAATAAGTAAAGTATGTAGTTTAAGTTTTCTTGAAAATTGTTAAACCTCAGCAATAAAGGATATTTTTATTTTATTTTATTTTATTACTAACTATTGTAGTGTGTAGATTCGACCAAACAGGAACAGAGTTTAAAAATAATTAAATTAATTTTATGATTTTGAAAATATAGTTGGATTAACAATAATTTAACATAAGATCCAAGATGCAGAGGCACACATTGTGACATGAACATTGCCGCATAAATATTTTATTCTTATTTCCAAAAAACCCTACAGTGTGAAAAATGCCTATCACTATTGCTTGTATGATTAGGTCTTTCTTGAGGCAAATTTTTCCCATCTTGTAATAGTAATAACGTAAAAGTAGACATATAGAATAAGAACTCTATGTGATAAAAATTTGTCTATGGAGTTTTGGACCTCATATGTATATTTCAACTCCATAAGGATATAATTTTTACGAAATGGGACTTAACCATGTCTCATAATAAATATAATATCCACAAGGATAATAGAGTCAAAAAGTATAAACCAAAATATTTATGTGGACAAAATATAATTATGTGAGAGCGCACACAGGCATCTCTTTGGGACTAGTAATCTGGATCATATTTTTAAGACTGTACTAATGCATGGTCCTGTTTGTTTAACAACGTTAAATTGAATGGTCATGTTACAATCTATGTTAACAAGAGCTTGTATGATTTAATAGAAAGTTTAAGAATAAAACAGTTTTCTTACCGATGGTCCCTTGAAGACTCGCTCTCAGCCCGAGCCTTCGGTATAACACCACTAAACGGCGATGCTCTCGGGTTCTTTGAAGACTTTCCGAATGGTGTAAAATTAGACAAGCGCCTTTTGAACGTGACATTTTTAGAACCGTTTAGGGAGGTTTCAGACTGCTCTAGGTCACGGCTGGACGTCGCGCCGTCTTCACCAGCATATTTAGCTGGCTTCTCCCCCTCGAAACAAAGGCGGTAGTTTATGTTGTCATTCAGAGTCAGCAAATCGGTTTTCGAGCCCGGGGACTTATCGCAAAAGTCCTCAAAGGAGACGATCTCGTAATCGTCGTCGTCCCGAGCGGGCTGCTCCGACGCCTTGTGCGGCACCTTTGGCATTGTTTAAACTTAAGTGCGACGCGACTTCATCTAATTTTAGAATCAGTTACACTTTATGAACACGGAGCTTAACTGTAACTTGGCCAATCATATTTCTAGATTGATGTATACCAATGTTTCTTTAGAAATAACTATTACTTTAAACTAATGGTTTTTATTTACACACTGTGCGCAATGCAATGCAACAAATGCAAAACGTATCTTGATACTGCATGAAACCGTAAAATGCTAAAGATAAAAACGTCAAATCGAAAAGGTCAGTGTTTTCACTTGCAATTTTGACTTTGTCTATGGTTGGTACAATTTTTGGTTAAGTTGGCTAAAGATTTATTATTTGAAATAAATATTTCGCTTTTGTATTTAAAATACACGATTACTATATTTTTGGAAGAAAAGCTAATGTTAGTTGTTTATTTAACTATTTACAAATGCCAATTTACATAAAATTCGCCTGTCATTTACGAAAAAATGAAGGTAGTTCTTAAAAATTCCAAGAAAGTACCTAGTCCTTGATTCGAGATTTTAGTTAAATGCGTGAACAACATGGTGGACTAAATATTACTTTAACCAAAAGCATTTTAATTTGTGATTTGTGTCATTAAATCGATACGTGAATGAGAACACCATGGACTGGAAAAGTGTTAAACTTATTTTGGCGTCAACAGCCGCTGCAATCGTTGCTTCTCAGGTGGCAAAAAAAGTATACAGGTATTTATTCGACACAGGGAAATGCTCTCGTGAAGAGACCCATGACGACACATGCAATGACGGTTTAACCAAGAATCGTGAAATAAATGATGTGATTTTGTTCTCGGATGATGTTGTTCGTCACACGATTCGAGTGACCCCTAACAAGGAAATAACTATGTGCGAGAGTAGGGAACTAAATTGTTTTAAGCTGATAAAGTACATAAAGTCAGCACGTGAAACGTTGGACGTTTGTATGTACTTAATAACAAGCAACCAAATTGCCGAGCAGATCATTCGGCTGGGACAAAAGCACGTGCTGGTCAGAATAATTGTCGACAGTGACATGGCGAACACGCCACCATCTCAAGTAAAAAAGCTGAAAGAATACAGTAAGTATACAATTATTACCACCAAGCTATGGTAGTCGCCAGCATAATAATTAATTTTGGTATCTAATATATTGGAACATTTGAAACTTTAACATTTCAGGTTTCATTCAAGTGCAGACGAATAAGAAATCAATCTTGATGCATCACAAATTTTGTGTCATAGACGGACCTAAAGCAGTTAAAAGGAAGAACATCTTGAAAATGTACGCGGAAAAGCTGAATGTACATGCCCAATTCAAAACCTTAAATGAAAAGAAGCAGCTTAAAAGCAGGCCCATAAAGGGCTTCGTGATGTCGGGTTCATTGAATTGGTCTACCCAGGCTATGGTTTCAAACCATGAAAGCGTCATTGTTACATCTCAACAGAACATCGTTGGCAAATTCGAAAAAGAGTTCGAAAGTTTGTGGGTGGAAGATGAGCCGGTTAGCAGGGTGATATATCTTGTTAAGATAAAGTCTGGGTCATTGTACACTCATTAACTTAATGTAAGTATTTTTTGTTTCAGGCACTCCTTACGGCCACGTGACAACATCCTATTTCAACGCAGCAGTAGAATTAGAATATGATTGATACCAACTGTTCGCCATCCATGGTTAGTTAATCAATCAAAATTTCATAATATTAACAATTTCGTTGCTAAGAAAATGCTAGCCTCTTAGCAGCGAAATTGTCGCGTAATAAATACCGTAATTTTATCCACGTAAAAAATACGGTACTTATTAATACGCTCGTAGCGCTACAAAGTTTGGCACTGAATGTGTTAATAGTGCACCACAGCGGGACAACCATAACAAACGTTGTCCACATGTAGCCAATAAATCCTATAAGAGGTTGACAAGACCTAATTTATTGAAATTGATATTATTTAAGCAGTTTTTTAAGAAAAACTTTTGGTTCTAGCACATCAAAAAAATAAAGTTAATATTCATCATCATATTTCCAAGACCGTAGACGGACTCGAAACATAATTGGACGAAATTGGCTCGAAAGAAAATGATTGCAAAGATTGGTCTTAAAATCATCTTAAACGGTTCTAAGTCCTTATTTTTTTAACGTATGGGTCTGCAATTAAAAACATGACGTCCACATATTCATACCTAAACCGCTAACGAGCCATATTTCACAAATAGTTCACCCGTTTTTATTTAAATATTTATTCATTATTTTCTTCTAAAGCCTGGCCGCCCAAGTAACACTCGCTCTCGTTTACTCCGATACAAATAATAGACAGTTGGTATTACTTAGCCCGGTGTACACGACCCATTACACGATCGATCGCATACGGGACGGGGGAGACTTGGGCGTGAATGACGTAGACGCTTATGCCAGATCATAGACAAAATTGTTTTATGCATGGAGTACACAGACTAATACAGACCCGCAGTATTAAGCAAGACCATGTTTCATACAGTTGTCTCTGTCACTTCTTATGGACAGCTGACATGAGTTAGAATGAGACGAATATTAAGTTATTTTGAGGCTTTAATGAGCTGTCTCCAAATACTGTCAACCGAGGCGTTAAAAAAAGTAAACAAACCAACCGACCCGTCAAAGTCAATCAACGTCAAATCTAAGATTATTGTGAGATTATTTGAAAAATATTTTGTATTTTGTGTGGCAAAAGTGTAAGGTACCATTTATATGAAGTGGCAAAACTGGCAAAATATCTTGTGTAGTTCCAAATTGCCGGACTTACTCCAGATTAACAAAGAAGACCGGAGAAAATACCAGTTTTCATCGGTATGAATCTTTTGCTTATTTTTCAAATATTTCAAATACATTACGCAATATAATGGTCTGCGATTACTACAGATACTGCATACTATGAAATAAGTACTTTTTACATGGTTCCAAGTCGATCTTATTAGGATTTTTGGTAAAAATACAATTGTCGTAAACACGGCTAGTGTTGTAACTAAATTCAAATCTGTATGTCGACATTTTATCGACATGAATTATGTCTAGGCGTTTAGTTAGACAAAATATTTTGATGTAACACGTAATTAACTAATTTATTGAATCAGGCGTTACTTTGCGGAAGTCCATGATATAATACGAGAACAATATTCCTTTGCTATTCCGCTAAAAAACGTGCTGGTCGATCAGCGGAGATCAAAATCAAATTCAACTATTTGCGTATAAATATGCAAATAATTACAGCAAACCACGACACGTGTTTCGCCTCTCTTCGAGGCATCATAAGGAGATGTTGCTTGCGCCACGTCCACTGAGCCAATGAGGATGGATTGGCTCAGTGGACGTGGCGCAAGCAACATCTGACGCGAAACACGTGTCGAGGTTTTTTCATTATTAGGGGTGGTTTGCTGTAATTATTTGCATATTTATACGCAAATAGTTGCATTTGATCTCCGGTGATCGACCAGCACGTTTTTTAGCGGAATAGCAAAGGAATGTTGTTCTCGTATTACGTAATTAACTGTTAACTTCAGATTTCCGGAAAATAATCTTCGTCATAAATGGATTGCCGCAGTAGGGCGCAATAATTGGACGCCGAAAACATACGACAGAATATGTTCAAATCATTTCAAATCGGACTGTTTCGTTATTATTAAAAACATAATTAAGACGCTTGTTGCCAGATGTGATACCTACAGTTTTTCAGAGACCGCTTGAGGTAAGTTGGAAAAGTAAGTTTTATGACTGACATTTCTGATGTCCCTCCAGATGAATTAGTTTGATTTAAGTTTTGTATATTTTGACACTTTGTGGATAACTACATTGATTTTCTGTATATATCCATACTAATATGTATTATAAATGCGCAAGTAACTCCATCTGTCTGTTTGTTTCTTACCTTTTCATGCTTAAACAGCTGAATTGATTAAGATGAAATTCGGTATAGGTAGAGGCAGTTTGAATCCTGAGATTTTATCCCGGAAATCATCACCTACGAGGCTGATATAGGGCCGGAATACGTTTGAATGGAGCTACGATATAAACGAGTTCCACGCAGGTGGAAGCTAGTATGTGATAATTGAGACAATTAACTTGATGTACCTTGAATGTATAATGTGTAAGAATAAATAAGGCTTGTACAGTTTTAACTTATGTTCGAATTTGTATTTTTCGTTAAATTAAAGTAAAGCTGGACTAGTTATTTTATAACCATGATATAATGGTGCTACAAACAATTTACATATGGCAATAATGTGCACAAGTCACGCTCGATTTAAAGCCTGTCTAAAAAAATAACGAACCCGCGGAATTGAGAACCACCTCCTTTTTAGAAGTCGGTTACAAATATGTAAATTACTTCCACTAAAAATCCATAAAATGGTGAGGGTTAAAAGTAACTTGTCTGAATTTGTAGTGAATATTCACAGTAAGTATCGATATCGATAACTTGTAAGGAAATATCTTTCGCTGCACTAAATCTCGAGCGAGCGAGAGAGCGCATTACATCGTGTGAGCGAGAAAGCGGAGACAATGACGTATGAAGACCTGGCAGATAACGTAGTTCTATCCCTTTCTCACTCGTTGTTCAGTACGCAAGTTTAAAGATATCGGATGTATAGAAAACGTTCAATTTATTAGGGCCTATCTGCCTTTCTCATTAATCTGTGATGGAGTATCATACGTCAAGTTTTTTTTTTTTTTTTTAAAGATGGCTTTTACTCCTTGCTGTTTTAGCAAGGTGGATTTGCCAATATCAGTTTAGTGGTGTTGACTGTTGTTGACATATTTACACAAGTTAGTAGTTTTTCAAGTTGTTACTATATGGTTGGCTGCAATGACTTTTGATTTGACGGATGACAGAAGGCAACGTGCTGTGTGCACTTCAGTTTTGTTCGATCGATCATATGTTTTCTTAGTGCAGTTTTTTCAGCCGCTGTAATTCGAATTGGTTATATTTTTCATATCTCGATTTATACTATTTCAATAGTAAAAACCTTGTTCTAGCTGTTCTGTGGGTATAAATGTGAGCCGGGTATATTTTCTTGGACTACTGTTAACGTTGTGCATGTGCATTCTGAGTGCACGTGCTATGATTTTTCAAGCAATAAATTTGAGATTTTCAGACACAGGAGAGCCTGAACGGTAGTTTAGAAACGTTCTTAATTTCCGTAGTTACGTGTCTGTTGATCCTCAGTCAATAATATATTTATTTCGGTGCGAAAACTCAGTAAAATAAAGAGTTAGGTTGAGTTATACTTTTTATTTTGGTTAGTAACTGCGCGTGTTTTTACGATGGATTCTTTCATCAGGATTAGAGCTTTCATGGATGAAGTGTTTGTGGTACGTATAGTGTTATACTAATTGCCGAAGATAAATTAAAATGTGATTAAATGGCAAAATGCAATTTGAAGGGCACTGTAAAAAGGTCATTGCATCAAACAGCTTAATCTTACAAGAAATACTTATCTTATACACTTGTTATATATCTACAATGTATTACATTATTTATCTGAACAACATTTTAATTAATAGGTTACCCAAACCACTACTGAGTTCATGATGAAAGTTGGTTTATCCTCATACAATATGCCAAAAAACGGAGATAGCTAAATTATTTACCAATATTCAACAAATATTTTTGTTTAGCAAAGTTATGGGCCCCATACACTATGAACGTTATAATTATTTTCATGACACAATATTATAACCTAGTTGTAAAGTAAAAAATCTATTCCTATATACCAGTGTTTTTCAACCTTTTTCATGGCGCAATCCCCCTAGAGTAAGAATTCAAGCAGCCGCTACCCCCGGGGGGTCGCAACCCACAGGTTGAAAAACATTGCTATATACTATTAATATTAGTATTTGAAAAATAATCAAAATATCAATTTTGTATAAAGCAGCAAGATCTGCTAACAAAAACTATAAATTTCTAATGAAACGGACGAGCTAAAAGAAAAAAACCTTGCTTCAAAACGGGTTCAAATCTACAGTCATCAGCGGCTACATACTAGCCATCTGAACCATAAAACCCATGCTCAGAGTCATCATGCTGGACTAACCATAATATTATATTATAGGCAGACTGTAGCCCTAATGAAAATTTGCAGTGAAAATGATAAACTTAAAAATATGACATTTAATCAAATTCATACTTTTTTATTACAAGATATTTATTCATAAAAGTCAATGTTTTACAAGTCAGGTATGTACATAATAAGTAGTATTATTTATTAATTACATCGGATGTCAAATAAGGTCGCATATAGCTTTATATGTCTGAGTGATACAGGAAGTTTCAATTCAAAAATATTAGTTACTAAATTGTGATGCCTTAACTGTAAGGTTATGTAGGTGCTCCTAATACTTAGGGCCAGTGCACGTCTCAACAAATTCATCAACGCTGTAGCATGCTATGTTGTTTAACATAGTTTTAAGTTTGTTGTCGAACATTTATTACTGAAGTAGAGTGTGAATAAGTCAACTAGATTCCAGGATTCATTCAAGCCTAGAGTTTCCAACATCTTAGCAATGTAGGACAGCTGCCCCCCCCCCCCCCCCCTTTTTCTAGAAGAAGTAGCTAGCCCATTGCTCGTGCGTGCAGCATATACCTTAGAAATATTCTTGTTTTTTCTGCGCCTGCCCCCCCTTAACAGAATCCTGGCTACACCATTGCACCTTAGTTTTAATATATTCTATGAATGTGGGTGCTGCTCTAGAATAGGGCGGAGTATATATTCAAAATAAATTCAGACCAAAAATTGTGCCTGCAAAACAGTAGTTTTATTTCATAGCATGGATGTTTGTCTATTGCCATTCTTTGCAACTGATGCTCTGGCAGTTCTGTATAGGGTACTTTTTATTCTGGATAACATTCCCTAAGGGGATGAAATAGGGCTAGGAAGTTATAAAAAAAGTATGGTTAATAACACATGGATGATCTGCAAATAAAAGCTAGAAGAAAAATATATGGCAAAAAAACTTGATCATGTACAGTGTAATTATTATTGTATTATGTATAATGATAATTATTCATTTGAAAACACAAGTTAAAACTTCTCAAGAAATGAGTTTTCATATTTTGTGTAAATTCTATTACATAACTTTTCATATGCAACTGCATTTTTACATATGCAGTTTCAGAGAATGAATCTCATTAAAAATATTACGTATTATCAAGAATTTGCTGCTGAAAATAAAGAATTTCAACCATTTCAATATTTTATATGTTCCCAATAAGTACTCATGAGTCATTCTCTTTGTTTCAGATATATGCATCAATGATGCAACACCACATGTGCAGTGAAAAGTGTGCCAAATATCCAGTGCAACAGTGTACCAACACAACACATGTGACGTGCATACATAAATTAATCACCAAAATATATTGTGGATGTGAACAGTTGTTAGAATTTACGTGAAAAAAGTGTTTAAAAATGTGGCCATTGGATGCAGTGTTCTTCAACTTCTTTGATAGATGGCGTTGTCCTCGTTGCGGGACAAGTTTGGTGTTAGTTCCGCTATCCACCGCCAGATATCGCTGGTAAGAACGAATTTACTTTATCTCGTCGATCCGCTCGTAGCGACATCTACCGAAGAGTAGCGCTTAATTTGTAGTTAGCGCAACTTGCGTAAGATGGCGTAACTTATCTCATTCGGCGATGTTTTCTAAGATTAATAATTTAAGTATTTCACTGTATGTATTTGTTAAATTTTATAGTTCTATTAGGGTTTGTTTTCTTTGGTTGATTTTTTCACTAAAATCCGTATGTTCTATTTCTGTCTGATTTGAATAGATAAAAAGTAGAAAAAGAAAGTATAAAGAGATTTTGAACTAAAATTATTCCGCCAATCAACTGGTTCGTTGTTACACTACCAATTTTTTTTGTCGATGACATTTCTTCAAAAATAATTATTTCTAAATATATTTAAGTTAAACCTAAACAACCAGACCAGCGTGCTCAACACCTATTCGCTTAACCTTTAAAACACTACCCTTCTGTAAACGTAACTCTATTTTGTCAAGTGTCCCGAAATGTTTTAAATTAAAACGTAAAAGTATAGGCCGAAAATAAAGGAGCAAGTCTTAGAAAGTGGATATACCTCTTTTTAACTACTAAAGTTGCATAGCAACAACGGATGACGGGCATTCCTCACCTCACGTCACCTTGAACCTCGAGTTTCCCCGGAATTTAAATACGCTGCCGAGCCTAGCACAGCGCCTGACTGACAAATTAGAAGGCCCTATGCAGCAGGCTTGAAAACGTCGTATGTTAATATGAAGCTCGTACGGTGATACGACGTTAGCCTACGGTTGCGTCTTAAGTAGGTAGACTTTCTCTATCACTCTGGGATGACTAGCCACAGTCCTTTAAATTTAAAAATAAGGAATATGTATAGCTACGAGTTTTTAGGGTTCCGTAGCCAAATGGCAAAAAACGGAACCCTTATAGATTCGTCATGTCCGTCCGTCTGTCTGTCTGTCTGTCTGTCTGTCCGACCGTATGTCACAGCCACTTTATTCCGAAACTATAAGAGCTATACTGTTGAAATTTAGTAAGTAGATGTATTATGTGAACCGCATTAAGATTTTCACACAAAAATCGAAAATAAACATTAAGTTTTAGGGGTCCCCATACTCAGAACTGAAACTCAAAAATTTTTTTTTATCAAACCCATACGTGTGGGGTATCTATGGATAGGTCTTTAAAAATGATATTGAGGTTTCTAATATCATTTTTTTCTAAACTGAAGAGTTTGCGCGAGAGACACTTCCAAAGTGGTAAAATGTGTGTCCCCCCCCCCCCCTGTAACTTCTAAAATAAGAGAATGATAAAACTAAAAAAAATATATGATGTACATTACCATGTAAACTTCCACCGAAAATTGGTTTGAACGAGATCTAGTAAGTAGTTTTTTTTAATACGTCATAAATCGTAAACCGCAATTTATTTCACGGAACCCTTCATGTGCGAGTCCGACTCGCACTTGGCCGCTTTTTTGATTTAAAATCTAGGTTGACGTATTTCTTACTTGTATAATTTATAACATCCTTTACAAACGAGCAATATTTTTATGTATATAAATATATTGTATATTATACCTATATCTATTTGCAATCACGTTCTCGAAAACGGCTCTAACGATTTCGATGAAATTTGGATAGGGGTTTACAGAGGCGAGAAATCGATCTAGCTGGGTCTCATGTGTGGGAAAATTCGTTTTCTCTGTATTTTCTCAATTTTTCACCCGAGCAGAGCTCGGTCGCCCAGGGACTGTATAATAATAACCGTTACTTTATTATCCCAGGCCCGCGACCACGATCCATCATAAAACGAATCGGCGAGTTGAATATAGCTGCAAAGTTGAAATGACTTCCGCTTGTATTACTAGTTGCAAGCTTATGTGCAATGGGCCCCAGATCTGCTGAGCAAGGGCTCGTCATGCTAGGGATGTATTGTGATTTGGTATTCCGAACAGTACTTCTGACGTCAATTTCCTAACCATCGGCTTGGTTACCCGTGTACTTATGGTTCTTTCAGGATACCTATATATCGTAAGCAGATGTATATGGTACCACTATTAATATGAAAAATAACGATGTACTTGGTCTTCCTAATTTTGCAATGTTACTCAAAGGAATTCATAATAATCATCACGGGGTTTGCTGTCGCGCAGCCGGGTTAAAGGCTTAAACGGACAGACAGACATTCATAGAAACACTAAGAATGAAATAGGTATATAACAGGTAGGCATATAGGTGTATTTGTATTTATTAAGTGATTTACCATTTTCTTGTTCTCACTACCTTATCCTGCACCAAACAAACGTTTATCTTTGGCCCAGTGGTAGACTGACTTAATTCTGCCATTAGTACCTTTTTTGTGCAAATTGTATGGGTATTTCTCAAATAATGTGATTAACGGCCTCCGTAGCCCAGTGGGTAGTGACTCTGCCTACGAAGCTGGAGGTCCCGGGTTCGAATCCCGGTCAGGGCATTTATTTGTGAGTTTATCACGAATATTTGTTCCTGAGTTATGGATGTTATATATGTATATAAGTATCTATATGTATTTATCTATTATATATATCATCGCCTAGTACCCACAACACAAGCCTTACTGAGCTTACCGTGGGCCTAGGTTGATTTGTGTAAGATTGTCCCGTAATATTTATTTATTTATTTATAACTAGTCACAACACAACCATGTGCAAAAGTTAACGCTACTAATACTTAATTGTTCTTTTTAGGGTTCCGTAGCCAAATGGCAAAAAACGGAACCCTTATAGATTCGTCATGTCTGTCCGTCTGTCTGTCTGTCTGTCTGTCTGTCTGTCTGTCCGTCCGTCCGTATGTCACAGCCACTTTTTTCCGAAACTATAAGAGCTATACTGTTCAAACTTGATAAGTAGATGTATTCTGTGAACCGCATTAAGATTTTCACACGAAAATCGAAAAAGAACATAAAGTTTTAGGGGTCCCCATACTCAGAACTGAAACTCAAAAAAAAATTTTTCATCAAACCCATACGTGTGGGGTATCTATGGATAGGTCTTCAAAAATGATATTGAGGTTTCTAATATCATTTTTTTCTAAACTGAATAGTTTGCGCGAGAGACACTTCCAAAGTGGTAAAATGTGTCCCCCCCCCCCCCTGTAACTTCTAAAATAAGAGAATGATAAAACTAAAAAAAATATATGATGTACATTACCATGTAAACTTCCACCGAAAATTGGTTTGAACGAGATCTAGTAATTAGTTTTTTTTTAATACGTCATAAATCGTAAACCGCAATTTATTTCACGGAACCCTTCATGTGCGAGTCCGACTCGCACTTGGCCGCTTTTTTATATACGGACCTAAAGATTGATACGAACAGCTATTATATAAATAATTATTACAATATTTAAAGCTGGAAACGCACTGACAGCGGTAGCGGCGCGGCGCGGTGCGGAGGCGGTACCGGTTGTACCTAATGTTCGAGCTAATACGAAAGGATCCGCACAGAAAGGCGTGGCACGGCGCGGTGCGGCGCGGTATTCCGTCAGTGCGTTAAATTCTTAACTTTTGCACATGTTTGTGACAAGTGACGTTAACTATTTGAGAATGACCCGTATACGTATAAAAATAAATAACATATAACCTTCGTATCTAAAATTTGTAAATTTGTTTGTAGGGTCAGGGGTAATCTCTGGAACTCCTCATCCAATTTCTTTTTCACTAATAATGTAGATAAGATTTTGTATCCCGTGGATTCGCCTACGTTCTTTTTAATAAGCGGGCGTAGCCGCGCGGACTGTTAGTATTATAATTACGGTCGTCATAGTTATAACGCGGGTCACGGGATCAAGTGCTTGTCGTACTTTACATATTTTATTTTACTTCCACTGACTATTTACTACATAGTTATATTGAAAATTGTCATCGACGGTTTATTACTGTTACTACCATTGTAAATAAAAAAGGAATAGGAAGTAATATTACGCAAATCGAACTAGCCCCATATTACGCTCGATAAGGTTTATGTTAAGTTTTTCTATGTCTTTGTACTATACTATAGTTTTAATAGACGGCACGGCACCGTTACAAGCGTATATTTACAATATTACTATTTTAGTAAAACTAATTTGAAGATAATAAGAGCTAGGAGGTAGTAAAAGTAAATATTTTTAATTTTGTTACCTTTCTGAATTAGTGAAGAAAGTACAATGACAAGTAAGGAGTTAAGTCTCTTTAGGTATTTTTGAGCAATTTAACATGATACAACGTATTTGATGGCTGTACAAGTGTACAGTGTATCCTAGATCGTACCTTAAAAACAATGACTAAGTTCTCTACTAAATAGGCAAAAAAAAACCATTACAATGCAAGATAAGCGCTTAAAAAACAAAAAAATGGTGAACAAACAATAAAGCATTCGTAAAAGTAATTTTAAGTATTCTATGCCCATTTTAGAAGGATATCGCCCACAATTTCTCAAGCTCGCCGCTGATGAATGTAAAGTGCCTTCATACATTTAAATTACGCGCCTGTCTTTTTAATTTTTTGTCAAGGATTTTGACCTAAAGCGGAAAGGGTCAGTAGACAAAGCCGCTTGTACACTGGGCTACAGATGAAATTATATTATTTGTTTTGCTGGATTAACTTTACGACTTGTTTTAAATAAGAAATAAAAAAATATTTAAACCGAACTTACGACTTAAAATGCTACATTCTTAGTAAATGGGGTAGAATTTAGGATGTTTTTTCTCGGATTCTGATATAATTGTTGGTTTGCAATATACTTAACTAACTAACTTTAATAACTTGCTGGGACGACAGTTATCTGCGACCATGACCGGTGCAACCCGTGTCGAAACGTCAGAAATAAAGGTAAATAAATATCGCGTTAGACCCGGATTAAACAGTATTTAAATAATTGTTGATTCGTCTGATTATGTATAAAGAACGGAAGATAATATGTCAAAAAAAACTAAAGGTGTGTTTCCACGATTGAGCTAAGGTTGTGACTGTGACCTGCGACAGGCCTTGAATCGCTTCCGTTGTCTAAATTGAATATAATAAGTGATGTCCAATAGGGTGTTATGATGTCAAAATGGGATCTTGAGCATCGTAATATCGACTTATAAGATAGCGTTCTGGTTAGAATTGACGACTCAATTAAGTTTATAAACAAGGTATTTATTGAACACACACACTGATTTGAAGTAGCAATGACATGTTTCCGACATGTCGGCTAAGCTTAAATACGTAGCCAAGTGATGCATAAAATAATGTGATACATGCAAATGTTATTACAGAACCCTTGATTGATTTAATAAAAAAATAACTTTTTTGAATTATTTTTTTCTGTTGACGGACGGACAGCTATCTGCTGTATTTTAATCACATCAGATCACTCGTGCAATTTGGTCACTAATTATAAATACAATTTATACAACGAATTATAAAAACATTTGTGAATTTTACCTATTTTGTTTAACAAAAATAAACAATTTTGTTTTTTTTTTCATATATTTTTTTACAATTAGTTATCAAATTGCACGTGTGATTGTGATGTGATCAAAATAGGGCACTTTTACACGTGCCGTAACCTCGGGGTACATTAACCCAATGGAGGGTTACTTTGGCCCGCATAAAAACCACACATAGCAATGTCAAATAATAAAAGTACCAACGTGAGCAGTTAGCTGAAACTAAAAATAAGGTGATCAGACCACTCTTAAGCTCATAAAAAAGCAGAGGACCAAGTAAAACACCATATCAAACTACGGGTATATACATACCTTGTTTTTAGGATTCCTAATTTGAAATTCTAATTTCCGAGACTGAGGTTTGCTAAAATTGACCTTGTTGTAGATTACCTTACCTGTGACTCTTGTACATAAATACAAATGAACATTACATAATTGTAAATTTTACTTTGGAATGTACACTCTATGACTATATTCTGCGTACAATTCTACAATTTTGTATTCTTATACTTGTAAAGTTTTGTGCGATAGCTTATAGCTACCGAAGTGGACTCCAGCCTTAAAGCAACACGGCTGACTCACGTAACGTTTAACATATTAAAATCCTTTATTTACAAACAAAGCAGTTAAGGGTTAACAGCACCGGATGCGGCCAGAAATGGACATAACTCGAAGGAAGTCGAATAAAGAAGCGCCAATCGATATTGTAATAAGTGTCGCCTGCGCACATATTGTCTTGGTTGTAATGGCTTTGTTTTGATTTTCGATCCGTCTGTTACTTGAGGAACGATGGTAACATTTGTCGCGAACCTATATATAGTGATTTTGTAGATTGACCATTGGGTGTAAGTGTCACAATACACCTGAAATAATGACCGAGTGCAGGCGAATGCGCTTATTCTACGGAGGGGATTCATCACTTTGAAGCTTTAAACCGTTACGTACCTAGTTGCCATGGTCACGTCTGCTCTATACATACATTATATAATTTATTTTGAATGCGCTAAAATCCATTAAACATATATTTGTTGTGACAAGCGTAACGCATTTCATGGCGGGGCGTCTCCTGAGCATGTTAGAAGTGCATATTATAATAATATTCCCAAGAAACACTAAATTGTCTTCATAAGTAAATATTTCTCGACTCTCTTAGCCAATCTACCATCTCGAAATTAAATAAAAAAAAAAAAAAAAAATATTACGGGACAATCTTACACAAATCAACCTAGGCACACAAATAGAAAGTCTTGTCTGATTTTCGATTGATAAAACGCACTCAAATCGGTTCATCCGTTTAGGAGCTACGATGTCACAGACAGATACACAGATACCAACCCTCGTATGCGTCGGGGATTAAAAAATAAAAAGCATGCAATGCATGTATTTTAGCTGGCATAAACATATTTTCAATCTACAGAGATTTATTTTGTCGATAACTGCATAATAGTATAATAATATAATAATAATAATAATAATATTTGCGGACAATCTTACACAAATCAACCTAGTCCCAAACTAAGCAAAGCTTGTACTATGGGTACTAGACGACGATATGGATACTTATATAGAGAAATAAATACTTAAATACATAGAAAACATCCATGACTCAGGAACAGTAATTTATTAACAGCTTTAATGCAAAACATATTAATAATTTTGCCATGCCATGTTTATGCAGGAGCATCATTTTGCACTTTTTACGACGTTATAATAGTCCCATGGAGCATCTTAAAGTGTCTATAATGATCTTTGCAAGTCATAAAATTTGTCGGTTAAGTGGCACCGCCTCGCTTTTGAATATCCAGCTACAATGCACGTTATTGCTCCGCGTGCAACTCGGACGGTTGCATTATGACATGAACAGACTTTACGACCCGACCAACGACGTGCCAACCCCAGCTTCCTGCATAGTGACAGGGATTAGAAACGCTCCAAATGTCATTGTCAATAGTCGAATAATTGAATTTTACGTTTTCTATAACAGTAACATCACCTGCGTTTGCTCTAACATGGAAAAAAATAGAGCACATCCCCAATATTTGGCGTCTCGTTACTCAATGTCTTTCCTTTATGTCGCTATGCGCAAGACACTATTGTTCATCGCGAATTCTGCCGCGGCCCACCCTAGTTCCGTATCAAGCAATTAGGCCCTTATTTATCGAGGGCCAGGATAGATTTATGGCTGTCAAGGATTGGCGGTTGCGTCCGTTCAAATTCGGGACGACAGACGCCTTCCCGCCAGGTGTTCGAATTATGAATCTATTTTTTTTCGACATCGGTTTCGTTTCGTTTCACAATGGATGCAAGATTTGCACAAAAACGTCTCAGAAAGGGGGCTTTGAAAAACACTGGTGCAGGCGATGCAAAGAAGAAAACGGTCGGCGCACCGGACGGCGTCGCGTGCCACGTTTTATTTTAATTTTAATAGGTTTTTATACCGACGTAAGCGCAGCTTGACGCGTTCGTCGCTCCCGCTCTTAATTGTGCTTTATGAACCACACGAGGATTGTTTAATACATTATACTATAATCACTTTTAAACAATGCACCTTTACGGTTTCGCCGGCTACCTTCGGCCGAGTTATTGCCCCCTTCAGACTATAGTTTGACGTTCACATCAATGTCCGCCTGGGGCTTGCATGCGAAATGACTTTAAATTTCACCGGCAAATGGTCGGTTGTGTTGTGTCAGATAGCATCTGTCAAATTTGTTCACGTGTGTTTCGTGGTAGGTTATGTAAACGTATGTAGATTCTGTCCGGGCGTGCGTACGGGTACGCTACGGAATTCCTGGCGTGCCTTCGAGGTCTATGCGCTGTGGGAACTCTGTAATAATTACTTGCTTTCGCCGCACCTGCATTCTAATTGTAATTTAAAACTTACGTGTGTTTTTCATATGAATTGGTAATCGAAGGTTGTCTAGTCAAGTTATTTATCGTTTCTGTCACTCATTTAAACACAAGGTCCCTATTATTTACTTTAACTACTATTTATACTTAGTTTGGTATCCATGGAGCTGAATAGGATGAGTCATTTCTTCAAACCGTTATTTTCTTAACTGCTGTTGGCATCTAGAATGGACCATTAAAATAGTTGATTTACATTCTGGCCATAGTATAGCAAAGTTATTATTTTTTAACAAAAGCGTACAATCCCACAGCTAGGAATATCTCCTTTCGATCAATTATTAACTAGATTGTTTTAAATAAGCATGTAATTTATTATTTTATTTACGTGCTAGCTTAAGCGTGCGACTTCGTTCCCGTTGACTTCCTTCTGTTGGATTTTACTGGGATAAAAAGTATTCTATATGTTAATACTCTATTTAAATACTAAAATTCATCTTAATCCATTCATCCGTTTTTGTGTGATTTAGTTACACACATCCAAACGTTCGCATTAATAATATTAGTAGGATCCGTATTCTGGTTTTATAGTATACATTTTTATGGAAACATCGTTTTAGTGCTTTGGAGTATTATACAACAGTGAATACATCTATCAGTTAGAGCTTTAAACCGTTGTTAAAGAGACATAAACAAAGGAATCTATTTTAAACCGAATAAATTCACGTTTCACGCAATAACTTACGTTCTATCGGCAATAAATATTTTTTGGGGCTTCAATTCAATGAATCACAAGTTTTACTACTCTGGGACTAGTAGAATCAAGATACGTTAATATGGTGTTCGTATTGGAAAATTAAAAAAAAACTTGTTTTGTACTTATTCACGGTGCTTTAGAAGTACAGTTCCATAAGCTTAACGTTTGATCGATGTGAAATAGTCCGCGTGACATATATTATGTCAATCACGAAACGTCAATTCTTACCCGCGCCTGTCATCGAATGAATGCATGAATGAATGGTTGAATGGATTGGTTTAGGATTATCGAAACGCTGCGGGCGCTCCGTGGCGCATATTGTTGTCCAACTCGTGGCCATTCAAAGTTTATGGGCCCAAAATAACTTTGGAGATTGAAAGTAAATATTTATTTATAAATGTTAGTTATATGCTGAACCATTTGGCGCCAAACTCTTGTTTCTTTCGTCACTTGTACAGGCACCTTCTCGTATAGATATATCATATGTATAGATACAAGCATCTTATAAGTCGGGGGATTTTATACATTACGTGAGGCTCGGAACCCAAAAACCAATGATAATGCTCTTACTTACTATTATACGATGAAACATAACACGTGTCTTCCCATGTATAAACCTTTTCGATATCGACCTTACGTACATTTCCAATTATTATTTTGTTTCGTGGCATTTTCAATATTTCGTAGAACCGATTAGCGTGAGTTATTAAACAAAAATTAACTCAGTGTCAGTTTTGCGACGAAAATTAAATATACAAATTATGCGAAAATTTACTTGTTTCACATTTAAATAACGTTTATATGCATATCATTTATAAATTGAAATGAAAAAGTAGATTTTTATACAAACTGAATACTTATTTGTAGTCACAAAACTGACACTGAGTTAAATTTTGTTTAACTCAAGCTAATTGGGTACACGATTTTTTCAAAATACCCATCTATCTATCTTTATCTTACTCGTATACGAAAACATGAGTTTTCCTTCAAGGAAAACAATTTTGAAACGTTAGAAAATGATTGTGTTATGTTTTTAAAGTAATATAGGTACTCGTATACTCGTGAAATAAATAAAACAAGTACCTACAATACTTTGCTTTGATATCCTAAGATAAACAAAGAAATAAAGCTGAATTTGCCCGTTAAAATTCTAATGTTATATAAATAGAGGTATACATATTATAAATAGACGGTTCTCAAGTGAGTGCGATATCAGTATTGGTTTTATTTTTAACAAGATTTTGCCCGCGATTGTCCGTGTGAACTTCCGTATCAACTTCCACCCCCATTTCATCCCTTTCAGGAATGATTGTCAAATAACAAATCCAAATACTTTATTTATAACACCAAGTTACACGTCAGGTTTACCTAAGTATTTAATATGTTGGTACATTATGGTAACAATTATACATCATTAATTACACTTTATATGTACAGTTGCCCTCATAAGTTGCTGGACCCCTAAGTACCTTGTCGTTTTTATGGTAACCTGTCGCAATCACTAAATTTTATTTCCCAGCTGTATTGCTTGTCCGAATTGTCATTTCGGCAAAAAGCCAAGTATCTCGAAAACTCAAAAGCTTTTAATTTTTCTAATACTTATTTCGTAGAACCCATTCCAATGGGCTTGTGACCTTAAATTTGTTTACGATGCCATTCGAACCAGTTTTTGTAGATGAACAAATGTTTGTATGGAAGCAACTACATTTAAAGCACATTAATACCCAAAAAATCGAGTTAAAGACGGACCACGCTGACAGCAGCCGAAACGCTTCATACTGATTGGCTTTAAAGTATGACGTCACACCGTGCCATTTGTACTAACCGTTGCATGGAAAATGAAGTAAATTGCTGTTTCGGTCGCGAAATACTGCGTTTAGGTCCATAGTTGTCATACAAATTTGTTTCTATAAAAGCGTAAGGATTCTATTGGTACCTTTAAATTTACTCTTGGACAATAAATAAAAAAACTTCTTTTTCTAAACTTTCAAGGTTCATATCTTTTAATGATTTGAATTATGTTTTGTAATTTATACTTTATTACAATCATTTGATGGTTTACTATCCATTTAGCAACACGACGTTGTCAATTTTAACACCACGCAACAAGCCTATTAGGTTAGGTTAGGTTTGTTTTATAATCTTCCTGAAAATGTCATGGCTTCAGAGAAAAACGACTTTTAGGACAAATTAAAATTAGGACAAACGATACAGTTGTGAGACCATTTTTAGTGATTCAGATAGGTAACCCGTTTTCACTCGTTTGACAACTTCATATTTACATGGCAGTTTAACATGACGTTGAATGCGACACGTTACAAATGTGTCAAGCCCCTTGCGAGGCTGACCGTACATAGATATGGGTATAATATATGTTTCATATGCGTTCAATTGTTACAAGCTATATTCATCTATGCGTGATTTAGTATCAAACATCCAAAGTTTTACATCTACTTTAAATTAGTGAGGTATTTCGCCAACTAAGATTGGCGGCAAGCTATCCAGGACAGAGCACGGTGGCGTTTCTTAATGTTGGAGGCCAACATCCACTTCGGGTCGCTGAGCCAGCGAATAAAGTAGTAAGTAAGTATTTTTAATGGGTGGAGCAATATACACGCGGGCTTGAAAATTGCGATTTTTGCATTCCGCGATGCTATCGTAACCATATAACTATTAATATCATGATACGTTCATGTTCAGCGGGCTCGCGAAATGCTTACTAATTTTTATTTCCTTATAAACCTTTCGAACACAACGGCTTTTTTAACACAACAATCTAGTTAATTCCGCGCGCCAACCTGAACTATTAATTCAGAGCTTTATGGTAGATTTACATTAAAAACCTACCTATTGTTTCCAAGCTACAGTAAAAATCTAAAAATACGTCTATAGTTCCCTTAATTGTGATACCGAGAAGTTAGAAAACAGGAATCAGGAAAATCTTCCATGGCCACATAAACGACTGCAATAGAACTGCAGTGCAGTCGTCTGAACTGCACGCCGACTGCAAGTGGACTGCGCAGTCCGTTTACAGTTTCGATGCAGTTACGTCAACTGCAAAAGAACTGCATTCAAACTGCACATTTGCAGCCAGAAAGCAGTCGAAATGCAGTCCGTCTGTAACGGCCCTTACAATTTTGTAACAAAAAAAAACTTTCCGAAAACCGAAACTGGTAAGCTATGGTTTCATACAAATCGGCCACGCTTAGCTACAAAGCTATGTGTCAGTTGTATGGAAATGTTGTTTTTAGGACCTTATTAACCTTATTTGTAAACGTTCATCAAACCTATTTTAGTTAAAATGCCGTTGACAACAACTATCTTGTCACTTTGACATTAGTTTTTGAGATAAATATATTTGATATAAAGATTAAGTTTTATGAATAAGCGGGTTATTAGCCTTGTCTTGATACAAAATCTATTATGACAGTATACCATTCCGACTACTCCATGCCCTGTCATGTATATGTATAACTATATGTATACTATCAGTTTTTTTGCATAATAGTTCTTTTAGTTGCAGTGCAAGCCGTAGTCTTTGAATATCTCAGCTCGCATGCGCTAGCGTCCATTTTACGCCACAATCACCAGTAACTTATATTCTACAAAAACGCATTATTAGCCGCTTCCGTTCATGGACTATGATTGTACTGAATACTTGGAATGATTGGGACTTTATTTGGACGATAATAGCCCTTATTGGTGGTAGTCGCAATCAGTATCCGGGCTGGCGAGGTACTCATAATCTGAATTCGACTCTATTATTAAGGCATTTAAGTGCATTTTCAAATATATGAACACCGTTAAATGTACACATATGTTTGATGGCTTTACTGTTGCGTTGTTGGAGGACTGGTAAGTATCCTGAACACCAGGGTTTTAACTGGTATCATTGGTAAAAACGTACATTAGTAGTGATTTAGGCCTAATACTGCCTAATACTGGCGACCCCCAAATAACTGATAAAAAGTAAATATGATTAGCTCGTTATTCGGCGCATTTTCAAAAAAAATATTGACCTACATCTCGACGAAATCACGTACGCGATCTTCGCGCGTTGATTTTGTTTGTGTGTGCAACTAAGTCAACTGATTGTGTATAATTTTTTTAACTTTAAAAAAATTGGTGATGATAGTAGTCAGAGCCCATTTGGCCGAAGTGGTAAAATTGCGCGCAGCCCTCTATCAACACCCTTACCTTCGACTGCCGTTAAAGAAAATCCCCAACCGCCGAGGACGAGAGCCCAAGAACCAGACCAAATTGTAGCTGTATCTACACCAGAAATTGATAAATGGATGACCTACATAGAACAGTGTCTCAACGAAATTTGTAGCATCTCCACAGAAGGGAAGCTGAATACCGATCAAAAATTGAAGGTCCACAACCTTTGCCGCAAAGTCTCTAATGGCACTTCAAGTATGGCTCTTCACTACCAGGCACTTAAAAAAACAGCCGTTGTCAATAAATGCACCCTTGAAGCTGTACAGGAAAGGCAAGATCTATCAGAACGTCTCCAAGCCCTCAAAGACTCTATCGATAATGTTCCTAAGCCTACCCCAAATGCACATTCCTTCGCCGATATAGTTAAAACTAGCGGTAATAATGTTATTCGGCCCAGCAACTTGAGTTCAGTGGCAATTTATCCCAACGATAAACTAAAATCAAGTGAGGACACGAAAAACTTAGTTCAAAAAATGATAAATCCCGAGCAAATGAAATTACATGTAAGAGCGCTGAGAAAGATCAAAAATGGCGGTATCATTATCAGCACGGACTCAAAGAGTGACATCGAGAAACTCAAGCAAACGTTCAAAAATACCTCCTCGAGCCTCACCATCGACGAACCTTACAAACGCAAGCCCAGAATTGTAATAGTCGGCGTACCGTCAGCCCTACAAGAACAAGAAGTTTATAAGTGCATTTATGAACAGAATCTAGCCGATAAATAAAAATTCTTGACCTCCATTAGATTGAGTCATAAGTCGGGCAAGAAATATTCTGAGACCTGTAATTACGTCATAGAAGTGCCAGCCCTTATACGCAAAGCGCTCATATCCCAAAATAGAGTTTTTGTTAATTGGTCTTCGTGCCCAGTGAGGGACTTTACGATCGTCACCAGGTGCTTCAAATACCAGCAGTTTGGTCACGCCGCCAAGACGTGCAAGCAATCTGACCTCACGTGTGGACATTGCAGTGACGCAGGGAATTCAGATAAGGAGTGCCCAAAGAAAGGAGATCCGCCCAAATGTGCAACATGCAGATTTTACAAAAAGCCGAACGAACATAAAACGGGTGACCTTGAATGTCCTGCTAGAAAAATGGCCGAGCAACGTTACATAAACTCGATTGATTACGAAGGGGTCTAATTTAAGGACTTTTGTTTTGACTCATTTTATATGTACTTATAGATTTACTTATTTCACCTATTTTAATCACTAATTCGTCATATTTTAACGTCGTTCTAGTAAACGCGTAGGCCGCAGCGCAACCAATTATTCGTAAAAAAATATGTATGCACTATCACTTAAACTTGCTTGACCTACTTAGTCTAACGCAATTGCAGATGCTGACACTGTAATTATGTATACCTAACGTAATTTTAATAGACGATTTTGATATGTATATACTTAATTTGTTTAATTTAAATAAATATAAGTTACTATGTTCTATATGCCAATTGTTTCTAAATGTACGATAATATTATATACCATTTTTTTGCACAAATTGCACTAATTAGTTTGTGTTTATTATCTTTGTCTGAGACACAGGATCATCCTAGTTCAGACGCATGTAATATCTAATGTATGTACTATGTATTAATACGCAAGCACTTTGTATTAGTATTAGCAGTAAGGTTTTTCAATAAATTATTCTTATTCTTATTTTCGAAGTATCCTTAATATTAGTAATGGTATTTTTTTAAACATATATACAACTTGCCCGCGCGTTTCCGCTTGCGTATTAGGCTACGCGCGCACTGCGATGCGGCGCGTTGCGGTGCGTTTTTATAATCGCAAATTTATATCAAAAATTATTATTTATTATATTCCATACTTCACAGATATTGCGGAAATAAACGCACGGCAGAAATCCGCAGTGCGCGCCCTAAGATATATAGGCCACCGCCTATATAGCCTTATTATTATATCCCTTATTATTATTTTTTATTTAAAAACTCCTTCTCCAGTGTATAAAAAGCACCTTTGGGGTGGTGACCCCAAAGGTGCTTTTTATACACTGGAGAAGGAGTTTTTAAATCGGATGAGATGTTTCAGAGATTACTCCCCTACATACAAACTTATGTAGCTTTAAGTTAAGCTACAAACTAACAAACTTTTACCTTTTTATAATATTAAGTATATGATTACAATTGTATTACTAATTAGCTGTTTAACGCTTTTATGACTTATTTACGTTGTATTTATTTTTGGAAGAAAGAAACAAAAACGTTTATTTAGCGTCTCAAAGTTAGAGTATTAAGAATAAAATTATGCATTGCGATATGAGCTAAAAAGGTCGTCCCCCAGCTTTCATGTCTAGAAGCAAACCAATAGCAATATTTGTAGTCGTTATACTGTAATTAGAAAAAAACTACTGTTATTGTTGCTTAGGTAGTTAAATATTCTCAATGTCTTGGGAAAGAGACGAAGATAGTGTTTTCTTTCAGCGGCATGGGTCATTTCCATTTGTTTCTCTGCGAGAGATAAAAATTCTAAGCTTAAATTTGGAACATTCTCATTAATATTTTTATCTATCCAAATATCATAAACCCTCCATGATGCGTTCAAGAAACGCACATTTATGACCACCATAAAAATAGACTGTTTTGTTAGAACAAATTTCTTATCTGTGAAAATGTTATTATTGCTAAATAATAACATCGAATTCGATAACATTATTTCATTCAATTTCCGAACGTCTGAAAAACAAAGAAATTTGATTAAACCTCTATTCTAATATCAGTCGAGATGACGTTTAGTTCGAAATTAATTGTCAATTTGCATACAAATTTGACAAATGGCGCACGTAAGTGAGATATCGAACGATATGATAATTAGGTCCGACTCTAGGTTGTCTCTGAATTAAAAAAAAAAACTATGACAGCTGCCAGAAAAGAACGCCGCGAATATGCGGCTCCTGAATGCGTCATGGAGGCTTATGATATGTGGATAGATAAAGTAGTAAAAGTAGTGTATGTAACTGTACATAATTAGGCATTAAAACACTCGTGTGATATAATTATGAAACTCGCCTTCGGCTCGTTTCATAAATCCCCACACATGTTTAATGCCCTTCATTATGTACAGTCACATAAACTACTATTACTATTGATGCGCAAAAAAAAAAGAATGATAGATAGTTTATTTCTTTAGCCACACTGATTATGTTTCATGTATATAATGTAAATATCAACTGGCGCAGTGACAGCTATCTAAAGAAATTTCATACAGACTTTTTACAATATTTAATCTCAATTTCTGATAATTATATCAAGAGTTTTGTTCTAGTCGCATAAAGCACACTTTTGAGTATCACACGTCGAATATTGCACACATGTAGATGAGGAAAAAGATCTGTTGCATCGAGCTCTTGCGTGCAACACTTAGCTCGTTTATCTTTTGGGGGTACTTATATATAGGAACCCTGGTTTAGGGTCAGTTTTAAGGTGTAATTCAGTGAATGAAAATGCCGCACGCGTCTGTTGCGGACTTCGGAAACTGCGCCATGCGCCATTCATTTTCATACAGTGACTATTGTCGCATCAGCCGCGCGCGTCAGTCGCACGCGATCGATCGCGCGCGGCTACGATCGGCTGCGATGCACGGAATTACACCTAAAACTGACCCTAAACCAGGGTTCCTATATTTAATACCCGGAATTGCACCTTTAGCTAAAAACTAATAAGGGTTTCCAGAATGCATTATGTCACAAGCTGGCAGCAATGGGACGAGAGGTCTAACTGTCAAAACCCGCCAATCATGTTTAATGATCATCAATTTGATTTGTGGATTTTTGAAGCTGCTGCCAAAAAGTACCATAGCCAGTTCTATAACAGCTCATTTACCTCTCGGGCTGTTCGGCTGTGGAATGCTTTGCCGTTGAATTTAAGACGAGCAAAATCTCTTCAAATTTTCAAAAATCAGTTGAAACAATATTTCTTGTCGCGCTGCCTAAGTTGCATCGATGTCTTGTACTCGTAATATACATGTATATTATCTATATAATTGTATTATAGTTTGTATGTATGCATCTATGTATTTATACTATACTTATTTATGCAAGTATATGTTTGAGTGTGTAATTGTTAAATAATGTGGATGTATGTGTTAGTAAGCATTTCTTGGTTTTTTTCCTGCACTACCTGTTTACAACTCTTTTTGAAATTTCCTGCTACCCAAAGGTTGTCTGTAAGAGATCGCTCTAAAGCGATAAGACCGCCTGTCATATATTGTGGTGCAATAAAGAATATTACTACTACGACTACTATCATCACCTTAAAAATTATCATATTGGCGTAGCTATGTAGGTACTGCTACCGAAAACTGCAGAATCGATTGAAATATTAATATTTAAGCGGATTCCGAAAAACACACCTTTCTCGAAGGACAAGCAATTCGTGTCTTGAAGTGTTTGTACACTTTAGTATAGGACGTTAAATTCACGGGGACACCCCCCTTGACAGTTGTTTATCTTTCCCTGGAACCATAATCTGTATGCTGCCTCACGCTTGCCAACTTATTATCTCCTGATCCAGATACAGAAGCCGTAGGTTTCGTGTACACTCCAAATGTATGCGGCTGCGCATTATATAAATAGTAATGTGTATAGTTAGCACGCGAACCAGGCTACGCGCAGGCATAATGCATTGGATGTCTGCTGAGTATAAGCATGGTGTATTCTTAATTTGAATGTTTAAACATTGTATAGTTCATTATTGCTGGCTTTTGCCTGCGACTTCTCTCCCCTTCCATGCAACTTATTCCTCGATGTCAATATGCATGCAGCATTTGACTGTCAATAACGCTGTGTTCGTATGAAGTTTGTAGACAAATACTTGCAAATGACGTCAGCGTGAATTTTTTGATTTTTATGGGCTCGGCCACATGTCTGCGCCCTGCGGTGCGGTGCGCAAAACCCGCATTTCTCGGTAATAAACGCAGGTTGCTGCGGCGCCGCGCCGCAATACTTTGCGGCGGCGTTGCGCACCGCAGGCCGAGCCCTATAAGTGTTTAAAAAGCGAAAATAAGTTGAAGTGTGACCTTATTTATTGGTACAGTCACCGACAATAATATCTGATACAACGAAGCGCGCATAAATATCTGATACGACTTTATTTCCAGGCGCATTAGGACGTGTCAGATATTTTTGCCGGCTTTGTTGTCGCAGATACGAGTATTATTGCCGGTGACTGTACCTAATGTAAGAATAATTATTTATTACTCTTGTTAAATACCATTTTAGCAACATAAAGAGGATTATATATCCGCATCTAATTTAGTTCAACAGGCTTACCTGAAGAGTTAAGTAACAGATGGGAATTACAATATCAGTGTGGATATTAAAGAGCTTCAAGTCTTATGTTGAACTATGTAATCTCATCTGCTTAGCTGTCATATCGCGTTTACGCGTAATCCGTTGCACTAGCATGCTACCAGTGCTGCTGTAATAACGATTATATTACATTGACTGTACATAATGAAGGGTATTAAACACAAGTGTGGGTTTATGAAATGAGCCGAAGGCGAGTTTCATAATAACATCACACGAGTGTTTTAATGCCTAATTATGTACAGTTAGTTACATACACTACTTTATCTATCCACATATCATAAGCCTCCATGATGCATTCAGGAGCCGCATATTATGACCGCGGCATCGCGGCGTTGAATTCTGGCAGCTGTCATAGTTTTTTTTTAATTCAGAGACAAACTAGAGTCGGATCCAACTATCATATCGTTCGATATTTTACTTACGTGCGACATTTGTCAAATTTTTATGCAAATTGACAATTCATTTCGAACTAAACGTCATCTCGACTGATATTAGAATAGAGGTTAAATCAAATTTCTTTGTTTTTCAGAGACGTTCGAAATTTGAATGTAATAATATTATCGAAATCTATGTTATTATTTAGCAATAATAACATTTTCACAGATAAGAAATTTGTTCTAATAAAACAGTCTCGTTTTTATGGTGGTCATATAATGTGCGGTTCTTGAACGCATCATGGAGGGTTTATGATATTTGGATAGATAAACTACTATAATAAGCTGCCAAGGTTTCTTTTATTATTATAGCAAACTATTATTTTGAATTATATATATTTGATTTTAATGGGCATTCCGAAACACCCTTTATTTTCTTAGAACTGAACTACTAATTGGTTACCTGCCCATAATTTCCTACTAGGATGAAAAAAAAAACATGCAAATGCAAACGGACAATGATTCTGTTTATTCGATTTGCATAAACGAGGGTGGTCCTAGCCGTATTAATAATTTGTTTACCTGTACATCCTCTTTCTAACCAAAAGGTTGTAACTCTATTGATAGTCCAGAGAGTCGGCACAAACGTGAACCTTAACACTAGCTCAGTAGGGTGTCCCATTGCTTAACAATATTATATTCAAAGAAGCGACAGTCTCTTTTATTTCAGCGCAAAAACATCCTAATTAACATCGGTTCATTAAAAACGTTGGTTTAAACGTTTTTTAAGTCGAACAAGTGCGCGCTCGTCGCGTGAACCGAAACGCTATTTACTGTACAGTGCTAAAATGTGTATACATTACTTCACTTTATTCCATTGAGATAAAGTTGAATATTGCACGCAGACAATTATATCTATGTATTTGTTATTGCGCGGTCACACCGGTCGATTTTAGCCTTTTTTAAGACGTACTATATTTAGGTGCTAAAGTAGGTATTTTAAAGTGGACCGATGAGTTATTTTTATGCAAGTTTGCAAATGCTTATTTCTAGGCTCTAAAACATATTACGTAGTCACAGATAAGTACGTAAGTCGTAAACACACCGGTCATCAAGTCTAATCTAACGTAAAGTCGAAAAAGAACGTCACTTGTACGCGACGTGCGACTTGTTACGTACGACACTTTCATACTCCTGCGCCATTCTCTCATTAAAAGTTTATTTAACAATATTAATTTAGTATGCGGTTAAAGCTGCAAACGCACAGACAGCGGTGGCGGCGCGGTGTGGTGCGGTGCGGAGGCGGTACCGGTTGTAATGTTCGAGCTAATATGAAAGGGTCCGCACAGAATACCGCGGCGGGACGCGGCGCGGCGCGGTATTCTGTGCCTTGAGTCGTGAATCACCTCTTGGAAACATATATCATTCGAAATCACTTAGTTTTTTCAGTTATGCTATGCGTATGATTTTGACGAGTAGAGACATACTGGATTGGTTATTATCTTTGTTCACGTTATTTTTAAGTTGTTTTCTATATTTCTTTAATAAAAATATCGTCCATGTAATTCAACCACGTATTCCTATGGCAATTTAATATAAATATTATAAATTCAGTCCGTATGACGAAAACTATTCTGATCTGGAGACAGCTTCAATAATTACGATTTCTACGAGTACTTAGAGTATAATATATGTACTGTATTAAAAAGTGTAGTTAGCATTGTTTGCCAATTAGGATCGTTATACAACTAGTCAAGTAGATAAAGGACACTGGTAGTGAACGGAAACTCCTACACAACGTCAACTGACATGTCAAACGACATTTTGACTACTTACAGTGGCTTCATTTATTCCCTATCTGTTAAACGTCTAAGAATCATTTTTATTTATATATGTTATGCTACAGATCTTAACGTCCATTAGTACCTAATGGAGCTATAACGGGAGATACATCGGATTAGTATGTAAATCATTTTATGCAACTGTTGTGTAAGAAGGGTCTTAAAACGCGAGTGGCGTGGGTTTTTAGACCAGTTATACACCGTTGCATACAATACTTTTTCTACGACAAATTTTAAATAAATAGCAGACTACAAAATAGTTAGCCTTTTCAGGCAGCAAGTTTTCTATTCGTACTTTTGCTACTCACGCAATTTCTTCAGGAGTGCAGTTATTAATTTCTTCGACCATTTTAAAAGGAACGTACACTTTTGTCTTCACTAACACGAATAACATCTTAATAGTCTAGGACTAATAGTTTATCATCTTTCATCTTTTCATTTTGAACTGTATATATTTTGGTAGGAAATCGGAAATGTGACACTTCTTGTTTATGGTTTGTTTTGTTTTTAATTTGTTTGCACTTGCCATCCGAACCAAACCGAATCCGGACTCGGACTGAATTTGAACTGTTTATATTCATAAATTATAACAAGAATTTATAAAACATGTAATTTAACACACAATAGATGATGATTTATTATTATTGTGGTAAATAATTTATAATATACAAATGTTAAATCGTAAATAAATACTTTTATTTCAAAATATTAGTTTATGAACCACTGCGATATAGCGGCCGATTAAAAAAAAGTTAAACAGTGCTTTTATGAAAAATGTATGAACCAAAAAAGTACGCTAAACAGTGCGTTTTTGGGCCATAGAGCATAGAGTTTTTCGACGACTTATTAGTGGTGTCATTGTATTTGAGCTACAGCCTATATAAATGACAGATAACGGTACAGGAGTAGACAAAACATATAATAGTCGTGTTTCTTATAATATGCATTAATGCTTAGCTGTTAGCTTAGTTTTTATCAAGCGGAATCCCTGGGATAAACAGGCGTGATTCTAATGTACCTATATTCTTACACGTCCGATTTTCATAATTCTATTTCTGTTTGATAAGGGTAGATACAGTCGCGAACCGGGATTGTTGATCCACTTACCCATGTTTCTAATTTGGCCGTGTAATGCAAATCGAATAGCTGCCAGCCAGTCGGTGACATCGGTTATTGAATACACGGCTAAATTACGAGTAATGGCAAGTGGCTCAACAATCCGCGTTCGTGACTGTACTTCCAGGGTTGTCCCGTATAAATAGGGTTAATATCTGATGATATAACTTTTTTCTATACTAAATAACCTTTACGTGATGTAATTCATTAGATTTAGTTTTTCGTTAATAAATTATTGTAATTAGTTTACCACCCCGTGTGCACAAACCGCAACGCCGATCTTGACAGCTCGGCTTCGCGCCCAAATTCGAAATGAGAACGCGTGAGAAACGCTCGCGGCCTCTCGAATTACCACCTTCAACGATGTGAATGAACGGTGAACGTTTGATGTGTAGGACATGTATGTATACACTTTTGCACCTTTTTTTGTAATAATTTTTCGTTCCTATGTATATATTTTGTGGCACTCTGGAGGAGGCGCGTATTATGTCCGGCAGTGGACGTATTTCGGTTGATATAATGATGATGATGATGATGACGATGATATTTTTTATTATCCAACTGCCGAAGGAGAGGAGGGTTATGTTTTTCGAGCGTATTTATGTATGTATGTGTGTATGTAAGTATAAGTAAGTAAGTATTTATGTATGTACTCGTATGTATTGTGTGTGTCTTGTTCTTTGACACGCCCTGTAGCCTAAACCGTTTGACGGATTGCGACATAGTTATGAGGTGTCGTTGGATTCCTCTTAATAGTGGGAGTGACATAGGCTATAATATTTGCAAAAAAGCAGTTGGGTTTTTTGAAAATCTTTTGATTTCACTTGTTTATGTCCTCATTAACTTATTCCCTATGTCGGTCTAACTATGGTCACTTCTTGATTTGGAGGCGTGGAGTCGGTGCGATACTTAGTAAGTTGAACGCAACACGGTTAGCTAATTAAAACACTTAGAAAGAGACGGATACGATAGTCAGTCTCGCCGCGAAACAGCTCTCGCCGCGCGCCGCGCCGTCTTGTGCTAAAGCCTTGGTCAGACACACGGCGCGACATCTCCGTACAAACCGCTAGCGTGGTCAAACAGGCCATGTATGGAAATATCGAGCCGCGGTCGCGCTGTCTGACCAAGGCTTTACCGTGCTGTACATAGTTCAAACAGATTATTTACGTACAGTCAGCATCATAACCATGTCACTTTTCGACCTTAACTCTAGGCCTCCACACACCGGTCGCGGGCGCGGGTCGTGCGCGGGTACGGTGCGGGCCCGCGCAAGTTGTATAACATTGAAACTGCACTTCAAACACACATCGAACGCGGGTCCGCGGGACACAACAAACGTAACAACTTGCGCGGGCCCGCGCCCGACCCGCGCCCGCGACCGGTGTGTGGAGGCCTTAAGCATAAAGGTTATAGAATGTATACATGTTTATGATGCTGACTGTACTGTGCGCCTACATTTCAATATGTGCTTCCTACTAAATACATTAAAATATTTTTATTTTGTGTAAATTTTACGTGAAAGTTATCACGATCAAATTTTAAGGGTCAATCAACTATTTCTTGTTGCTCGTTGCCATGGTTACGTCTCCTGGGTCACTCTTTATAACTATTATTATTCTTAATTATTCTTATTATTATTTTATGGGGCTTAAATCCACTAAACACGTGTTTCTCTTATATTGGTAAACCCATTCCATGGTGGGGCATCTTCTTAGCATGATACAAGTCCAGCTTATGGTATTTTTTCTAAGAAAGTTTATTACTGTTGTCTCTTGGGTTACCGGGACAGAATAACAACAAGCAAAAGTTGATTGACCCTTAAACGATATGACACAGAGAACAAATATAATCGAAAAATAAACCATCATCGTCTGAAGCCTACGACAGGACTCGAACCTGTGTGCTCTGTGTTGCCGGTACGGTATTTTTAATTTTATTTGTTCTCTGTATCATATTGTTAAACCTTCTGTAAGTATGTTAATTTTAGTAAAATAGAGTTGCACTTAAATCCAAAAAAAAATTAAAAAAAATTTTTTTTGTAAGTCGAAAAGTGACTACGTTTTTATATACCGTCGATGGACTTTTCACAAGGGAAGGGACCCCTAAACCCCTTTCCGCCTAAAGGTACAAGTTGGTAGCCGACTGCAGACAGCAGCAGCAGACGACGTGTCGCGACGACAAGACTGGTTTCTATGTATTTCTATGAAACATGTTTCGTAGCTAGCGACACGTCGCCGTCATAGAAATACATAGAATTAGAAACCAGTCGTGTCGTCGCGACACGTCGTCTGCTGCTGCTGTCTGCGGTCGGCTACCAACTTGTATCTTTACGGGTATTTTTGTAACACCCTATCCATATTCTTAGGGTGAATTGTCAAATCGAAATTCGGATCGTATAATACCAACTTTTTGTTTGCACGCTCTCAGACATTCGGTAACCACCATGACATTATTTACGAATACGATCATAAAAACCGAAATCTTTGTCCTTGTTTGGTGTAAATTTAATTTTTCATGTGCGGTGACGGGCGGAGTGGTCACGATATAATGCTATGTTAGATATACGAGTACACACTATTCAAATAAATTGCAGTTCAGGGCAAACATGTAAACTAATTGTTTTTGTCGACTTTTCATTATTAATTGCTCACGGTTCTTTTATTTTGGCACAATATCACATATGTTTTAATTATTTAATATTTATTTACGTAAAAACAATATTTACTCATTCGCACAGGTATTATACTTAATATATAGGTACAGGTATTAATTACTTCTTAACGAAACAAATATATGTTTTAGTAAATCGGATTTTTGCAACATTTTAATGCAAAAATAAATGTATGTTTGTTAGTGACATTTTCACTCTTAAGCCGCTGAACCGTTAAATATGAATTTTGAGTCCCACCTAAACTCTAGTACAGTCAGCCAAGAAAGTGGTACTACCACTTTTCGGCTTTATTGCATACAAAATAAGGTCCAAAAGTGGTAGACCGCTTTTTTGGCTGATGGTACCTACCCGTTATTATACAGCTTTGTTTAGTTTGAGACGGATCGATTTGTGTAAGAACATCTCAAAGTCATAATTTGTTTGGACAATTTTGACATCCGCATACGAGGGGTTAATTCACTTCTTATTATGGTTTACTGGTTTGTTAATTCTGCTATAATCATATGTCATATGTGTTATATGTGGTGCTAATAAAAGTAATAATTATAAGCGAGTGTCGGCACTGCGGACTGGTTGCTTTATTATCTCCGACTATGGTGACCATGCGTTAAAAATATACGGAATCCTAATACACGGATCCAAAAAGTTTTATGAAATTACTACTGGCACCTGTGCCGCCCAGCATAGAAAAATTGGGTCAGCGGAATTGAAATCAAAATATTTAGAAAAACGAGTCGAATTTATTTTGTTCTAAATTTGAATGAAACAAAAGAAATAAGAAATGAAACGTGTTATGAAAGGGCTAAATAAATTACATTATAATCGAATGTTTATCCGCATTGCACATTGGGAGGTAGGTACGGGGATATTGTACCAAAGATAGTGTAATGAGACTAATGAGAGTTCAATTATACCACAGGGATAACCAGGGATACCCTGTGGTACAATTTAACTCTCATTACACTATCTTTGGTAACGTATAACGTCCTATTTTGGTAATAAATAATTATTAAGTGTCAATTCGAACAAACTAGACTTAATCCCCGGATTAGACAATACAATTTTGACGTAACTCAGTCATATTCAGTTTTTCTCCCAGTTTGATCATATCGGGTCTTGATCTCGTTTGTTACCTCATGCACTGAAACAAAGTAAGTTTTAATATTATTTAATGAGAGAGAGTTCCAACACTTGCAACCCAAATTGAAGAACGTTAACATCAACGCAAATCATCATACCAGTCAACTACACCCGAGCAAATTGCGTATACCAACGTTCCGTCGTTGAACACTGATTATCGTCACCGCAGCTTGTCAATTTCGGACTCGATCTGAATCCGATCCGACCGGTCCGACAGTTTGGGAAACAGATCCGGTTATCGTAATACCTACCTTGAATTGCCAATGTTCGAGCGACTTAACGCCAGCCGAATATCTTACCGCTTAAGACCTCCTTGTTCTATACGGTGACGGCTTATTTCAATACCTTATACCTACTATTAGTGTACGTGTATTCGAAATTGAACTTTAGCTTTAACTGGTTTAAGTGGATACTTAGTTGCGTAGGCTGTTACTAAGTGGCTGTCCTGCATTTTTCAAGTTTTATCTCATAACACTCGAGTATTCAATGAACTTTATTTTGTTCGGAATGTTCGGAGGTTTTGACCATTTTGAACTGCAACCGGTTTTGGATTTATCTTGCAAATTATTCGTATGAATGAATAATTACTATGTCTAAAGCGTTTTTGGTTGTAGTTTTATACTCGACATACGTATACTTAAATACAGTTTCTGCAAAAATAGTGGTCCAAACTTAACCTTTTTTAGATAACAGGTATATTATACGAATATACGCTTATACTATTCTGCAGTCGTCATCGAATAAATTATCGTAACAGGAAGGAATGCTTAGAAATATCTGAACACTTTAACGCTTTGACAGTGGTCGTTGTTTACATATTGTCTTTAGACGGGTAAAACAATGTACATAGGTAGTTAAATTCTTCTACAATTTCTTTAACTCCATTAGGCCACGAAAGTTACCGACTATATGCCTAATTTTCATTAGTAAATGACATCCATTAAAAATTACTTAAATAAAATTAACCCTACAATTCCTTTTCAATCCTCGACTATAATAGTCCACGACTGTAGAGTAGTATTCCTGAAGATGTACATAGTAATATTTGGGAGAACAAAATGCTCAAAGATCATTTTTCAGATATTTTATTCATCTTAGATCTCTGTTGTGTTGAAAAGTACATCTTCTGGAATACTACTCTACAGTCGTGGACTATTATAGTCGAGGATTGAAAAGGTTTGTTACTTTTTGACTTTATTTCAATAATTAAGGTCCAAAAGTGACGAAACTTTTCATTCCACGACTGTAGAGTAGTATTCCAAAAGATGTCTTTTTCACATTATTGCACAGTAATAACACTGCGACTGTACTGTATACTTGTAATCAATGATTATTTTGCTCACTCAAAGGCGGGTCTGTAAGCCGATACTCATTGTCTCACTTATTAAATGTTGTGCAAAATATAACGGCACGTCAGGTAATCGCGAGGACGTTCAAATTACAAGCTCAATGAATATCAATGTAATTCAATAACAAGACACGAAAATTGGTCTCTGTGATAACGTTTTTACTAGATTGCCGAAGAAGGTAATTATCGAGTGTACGTGTATATGTATGTATAATCTTCTACCGGCATGACGCATTTTGACAGAGGTACATAAGTATATAATTATGCCTATATAGTTAGATTCGACTTAATTGTGTGAATGGCGTAGGGCATTAACAAAAACGGTCAGTTTCGAAACAATATGTAACTTTTAATTGTGTGATTATGATAAAAAATAAACAGTATGTTTTAAGACATTGAATTTGTATAGTAAAGCTGGACACTGCACACCTCAGAGCATAGAATACTAGAGAGAGGACAAGCCGCCGGCGGCCGTGACGCAGCTGTATGCTCAATGGGCATACACTGCCATGCTGTGCACGCGTGCTGATCGCAGAGAATATTACATTTTTTCCCGAAATGCCTGATATGATGCGCGTTTATTGTCAAATAAGCGTGTAGGTATACAAGTGTGTGTGTTTTAGATGTGTGCGTGCTTTGCGTTGTGTGGGTTAATGTACTTGCGACAGGCTCACTCTATACAAATCGGCCGCCATGTCCGATCTCCTTATATTCATACATCTGTGCTGCACACTGACAGCGGTGCCGGCGCGGTGCGGTGCGGCGCGGAGCTAATATGAAAGGATCCACACAGAACGGCGCGGCGCGGTGCGGTATTCTTTGCGGACCCTTTCGTATTATATTAGCTCGAACATTACAACCGGTACCGCCTCCGCGCCGCATCGCACTGCGCCGCCACCGCTGTCGGTGCGTTTCCAGCTTCAGTGAGTTTCATTACGTTACGCCACTAGGAAACTTTTCCCGTAATAGATATGCACCCTTGCATTAGAAACACGCTACATGCTTAGCTGAAACAGAACAGCTTTTTTCATAGAAAGTAAAACGTTAAACTGTCACAGCACCGATTTCAATCTCGATCAATTATGACAGAGATCGGCAAAAAAGATGGCGAATTTATTCCAGATAAGATGCAATCCCTATCCATAGAGTAAAGATTTGTTTTTTGCCACCGAATAGCCCCATAGACTTCGAACACGTGCTGGCCTCAAAAATTACGTCCCTGCCTTTGTTATATAAATATGTAGTTTCTATATGATGTATTTGTGTTGTAGGGTGGCCAGGTTGTAAGGAGTTTCAGGATGCGTTTGCGATGGTGTACCTAAATTGCACATGTTTCATTTCATCAATGTGAAATCTCGCAAATTATTCCAGACCTGCCATAAACACCATCCATCATAAATTGTGCAATATGTACGTGCAATAAAAGTTATTTCGGTAGATAATATATTCTGTAGACCATTAGACCTATTAATTCTTATCACGACAAGTCAAACAAATTGAAAAAATGCTAATATTGTCCATTACTTTATATGTTCTTAAAGCTTACCACCATTAAATTTAATATAACAAGCAATCCGTTGTTTATAGCCTCTTAAAAATTCAATAATTCCGCGCAATAACCATCATTTGACCCCTTCCAAATTTTTGGCCAGTTCAATTGGGTCGTGACGCGCATAATCGTTGGGAGTCAACGAGACGCATTTACCGAAGGCTGTAATGTGGCAAAGGGCGTATCTTTAGGAGTTTTGGTGTGAGATAGGTCTTTGTGGTAGTTGTAAAACGGGACTGTCCTCCGGTAACGGCGTCGTTTGGTCGCCGTGGGCGCCGGCTGCGGCAGATGGCTCGAGACGGTCCCTTTTCAATAGCCCATCTCAGCCGTGTTCCTAGGTTTTGGGGATGCTCAGGCACTAGTGTTGTGACTTCTTAAGAAGGTGCCTTTGGAATTGCGGTTCATATAGGAATATATTTTTAGCCGCGCCAAAAACCAATTGTTGATTGTGTTTTGGGTGCATTGCATAAGTACAGTATTTTCTTCCCACTATAAATTAACATATTTTTTACGTCGACTATTTAAGATACGCTTGAATGATATTGATACATTGAACATCGCCTGATGTCTGTTTGTCTTACAATAACCCATAGAATAAATGTTCGATTTTATTGACAAACAAAAAGGAAACCTCTAGGTCGTAGCCTAATAAATAAGCGTTAGTTGATATCCCATACCTGGACGGAGATATTTACTCGTAGTATTGGTCAATTGTTGATGTAGAGTAGTAGAAGATAGTACATTTCTTAAACTACTGAAAGAATTTTCGAAATCAGTTGAGTAATTCCGGAGATTACACCCTACATACAGATTTGCAAAGCTACGCATGCACTCACAAACTTTACCCCTATTTAATATTAGAATAATGTACTTATTTTATACTAGAATAAGGAGAAGTCCCCTAGAGGGTACGAGGCTACCTAATACTCTCCTAGTTTATGCGGAACCCTTTGATATCCTCAACAAAATGCGCTTTACAATATTTTTTCCCCAAGCGAACTGATTGTAATCGTAACCATTGTAACTCCGATTGTATTCAGGGAACCATTTTACTTTCTGAAACGACATTAGTCTCAACTAATTTAAGGAGACTTGTGCTCTTTTAAGCAACAGGTATTGCAGAGAAATTTTAAAATCCACTTTTCTTAGGCAAATTGCGATTTCCTATTTGCGATATTTCTGGGGTATGAGTGTGGGAACGGGAATGGTGCATTGTTAGCACAATGTGGGATAAACCAGGTTTTGAACCATTTTTTTGTTGTTTAGCTGGAAACGGTAATCCAGCTTAGATTAGTTTTTGATGGTTTGCTTTCTGTTGTAAGCGTTCTTAGTTTTTTTGTGTAGTGATTTCGTGGTTATTATCTATGAACTCCGAATACGGCTGGTTTGTATGTTTTTATTGAATACAATTGAATGATTATACTCTTTATTCTGATACGTTTTTTTATGATCAATCGACCCCGCTAGTCCATTAAAGAATTTCAATTGAACATTTAAATACGATTAATACTACATTAAAAAACAAATAACATTACACATTCTAAGAATACATATATACACTCCAAACACAAAACTACATACAATAGGATAAACAAACGAACATCAGCAATTCGACTGAATACCAACATAACACATCTTTTACTCCAAATAACCCTATCAAATGGGATTGTATGTTTTAAAAGTTAAAATACACTCCTAACGCCCGTCACGTACGAGCGATAACGGCAACGTTTCAGCATATGGGACCTCTGAATGGACTACATTGGGCCCTACCCCTCCTTATTTTATAAAAGGGCGAATTATTGTCTGTTGAGCGTGTCGGTTAAATCCTTTGCTCTAAGCACGCAGTCCATTTGAGCCTTCACGAGATTTACTCTTAAACGGCGCGTCCCATGCCCATTTGGATCGAATATACCCTATGCTAAACTACGGGGTTGGACTGTAAGAATTTGTTTTGGTTAGCATGTTTTATTTGCTTTAGTTTAGGATCGTTATGGTTCTATAATGTGAGATAAATCAGGATCAGCTCATGAAGTTGCGCTTGTTATTTAGTGTGGGGTGCAGTTTAAATTTAACGGTCAAATTTAAGGTTCTGTCAGGAGTCAGAAGAACAGCCATAGAAAAGGCCAACAACTAACTAAATAAGTTAATGTTTGGGTATAATCTCACACATATCGACCTGGTCTCAAACTGAGCAAAGCTTGTACTTTCCATATTAGGCGACGATATACATATTTGTATAGATAATTAAATACTTAAAAACATAGAAAACACCCATGAATAAAGCCCGGTTCACATTTAATAGTTTAGTTTATTTAATAGGTTCCGTACGATTATCAATAAAAATTTGTATTTTATTTTGTTTTTAGTATTTGTTGTTATAATTTGTTGTGTTGCGGCAACAGAAATACATAATCTGTGAAAATTTCTTTTCACGGTTCTTGAGATACAGCCTGGTGACAGACAGACGGACGGACGGACAGCGAAGTCTTAGTAATAGGGTCCGGTTTTACTCTTTGAGTACGGAACCCTAAAAACATATAATAATAAACTATTACAAGGCAGTTTTCCCTACCGTGGTGACGCTTCTTTTGAATAATCATGTTTGCATTTTTTTATTGAAAAAGAAAGAAAGAATATATAAATAACGTAAATTGACTAAATTAGCGACGGTTTCTTAGTTATTGTTTCGGGACACGTCCTTAAAATTGAAGTACCCATTAAAGAGTATAAAGTAATGAAATTAAAATTTACGACACACGGCTTAAGACTCTCAAGTGAGGTACCTGTAACTGTATTTCGTCCTCAATAGAATCGAAATACACGTGAAAAAATCGATGACATTCTAAGAAATGAATTTTGAATTAATTAATAAATAACGCGATCAGGATACAGATACATATCTCATTGTTAAGTTTTGCGTATTAAAAAAGTACAAAGCTTCCATGTTTTACCTGTCAACCATCGATGCTGTCAACTGGTAATACTGGTATAAATACATTCAAACGTAAATGTAGTTTTATTTACACTCACGCTATAGGTAAACCCACTTGAAGCGTCCAGAAACTGGCGGTAATTACCACAATTACAGAAATCAGATTTAAAACAATAATTATCTAATTGTGGTATACTAATATTTTAATTTCGTTATCGATATTTTGTAACGTAATGACTTTCGAATTTCTAATATCTTCGTAGGACAATGTATTTTAATTATACCGTAAAGGTCACTTGATATTTTTCATCTCTCCTGTTCTGAAAGTTGACTTTTCATGGGCATATAGCCGGGTGGAAAGTAATTTTTTTTTATTGTTACGGTCAGCCACGGAGTCGAGGATTATTGAGTTACTTCATATTACTAAAATAAAAGATATATGTAAATATCTAAACTCAGCTATAGGTACATTAAGCGACGGGTTAATTACGACGATGTTGATAAAATCATTTTACAGTTGGTATTTTTGTTCCTAATTACATAAAATCAACATTTAAAATTATTTCTGTAAATTTCGGTTTCGGCTGCCCGCCATAATGCCATGACACTTTATTTTTTCACGTTTCGGCATGGGCATGGCCCTCTAGATTAGTTGCGTCGAGGCCTACTCGATTATAATCTAGTAGGCCGTGGTAAGTGGCCAGTGCAAAGAGGTTGGAGGTTGGATATATTTTTAATTATTTTATTTAGGTATATATAATATCGAATAATTTATTTATTTCATATTATACATATAATTCTGTACATTTATTTATAGAATTATACAAATACAAAAAATAACATTAAAACTATTAGATCAGATACATTTTTAAACTTTTCTGAAGCTGGCTGCATGTGTATTTTAAATTTTAACCGATTACTCTTAATATGCCTGTTTTATAAAATATACGTGTAGTATTTTACTTTCCTCACAGTCGAAATGAAAAGTAGAGTGTTTAACTCGGGTGAAATTACCCATTACACCCTCGAACTGTTGGCGCTTTCACTTCGTTCGAGCGCCAGAAACTCGGGTGTGATGGGTTACTTTCAACCCTTGGTTAACAATCTACTAATAAATATTAAGGGACAATATTGCACAAATCGAACTAGCCCCATAGTAAGTTCGATAAGGCTTGTGTTCAGGTGTTCAAAAATATCGGCACATGCACCCTAATGCCTTGAAAATAGAGGTGTGTTCCGATGTTTGTGCGACGTGCTTGTTTGCTCCGATGTATGTGATGGCGACTGTACTAGACGACCATATATTTAATAGATATAAATACTTAAATACATAGAAAACATCCAAGAGTCAGAAACAAATATTCATGCTCATCATACAAATATTTGCCCTCATGCATTATAGTTTATTACTTATGTGCGTAATTAAAGTTAAGTAGATTTATTAGTCAAAGTTATCAAAAAATTAGTGACAGGGTGAGTCAAACAATGATGTAGCAGTATTTATCTGTATCAATTCACTTATTATTTAAACTACTATTCATTAGCATCCACATTACGGGCATGTTAGTGGTAGCAGGAATCAATGCAGGTCATTTCATTGCATACCGTTTCTGAACCATTTCATAGGGTTTATAGTATGTAATTTTCGTATATCCGACTGTCCAGCTGTCCTCCTCTACAGGTCGCATTTCTCAACTGATTCTCGTGAAATTTTGTAATCAGGTTCAATTGTGATATAGACTTTTTTGTAGATTCAGATTTTCGAATTTTTTAATTATAAATATATTTAAAAAGAAGTCTGGCTTGCGAGTTCTAAAGCTGACAGAGCCACTTGTAATTATAAGTCACAGCTACTAGGGTTTGGTTTGTGTAAAATAAGTATATAATCGTAGTTTTTCCTAGAATACTCATGGCGTGCGAACCGGCACTTGAACTTTCACTTTCGCAATGACAATGCCATTCCAAAAACGTTTCCAACCAATAACCTTCACCCCTAATTTAATTTAAACCGTCTAGTCCTCCGAACATTTGAGTCACGCATATACCTAATACTAGTCTAGTGAGGGTAGTTTTAGTTTTAATCTCGACGGAATGGCCGATTATAACGACGGGCTGTCTGAATTATGGACCAATAAACAAGTCTTATTTGAATGCGTCGCGACGTTGTACGGTACAACTTGTACCCACCCCTTCTGGGAGATTGTAGGGAAGCCGGTGTGCGACCATGGAAATTCGTAATTTGTAAATTTTATGTACTTTACTCAATTCTTCTCTTTTCTTATTTTGTCTTATGTTTCCAAAATTTGTGACATAAATACTACACCGAAACTGCATCAAAATTTCGCTATCGCATGTCGACGTTCGCTTAGCTTGCTTTAATAAAGATTCAATGTTACTATTATAATTTTATAATCAGCGATATTACGCGTTAGTGAAAACTACATCAAAGTTAGTCCACCAATTTATTATTCTGATCTAAGTTACCTATATAAAAAACCCTTGTGAACAAAGTGTTGCCTGCTCAAGATTTTTTTTTATTTGACGCGCTTTTGTAGGTTCAACTTGCGCTAGCCGAACTCGACTAAGCCAATAGGGATATCTCTGCAGCTGACTTCATTCTGAACTCTAATAGCGATTCAGTTTAGACAATAGACGCGACTCATCAGTTTTCTTGATTTCTTTTTAACTGCAAATGAGTTCTAGCTTATGACAGGTTTTGTTAAGTTGTTATGGCTCTTCGGAATGGCTCGGAGCAGCTGCAATTACATCTGCTGGCAACATAACTCGAAGTCCGAGAAAAACGCGCTGTGTATGTGTGAAGCCTATACCTTCTAAAGCTAAAATTAAAAATAATTACTCGGGTGCGATTCGTTAAGGAAACATATTGTTTATAAGACCTAATGAGCGATTTAAAAAAATCGAGTTAGTGTTTTCTAGCTGCTTTTATTAATGTTTAATTTACGTAAAACGGCTGCGATATGTACCTACAGGCAGAAGTTTAGTTTTTGTAGGTCGTTGTCAACAGATGCTTCTAAAGTTACCTTATTTTTAATCGTCACAAATTCTATCGGTATTTTTAATGGTTACAAATTATTTGTTTTTTTAACCTTCATACATATAGGTATTATACGTACGCGCAGATTTAATCCCTTCCAATGTTCAAATAAGACTGTATTTATCATTAAAGAAAACGACATAAGGCTGGGTCGAAACAAAATCCTGCTATAAACAATACACACCTTCGATATACAATATATTTTACGTCATACCTGGCCATAAAGTAGGAATTACCGCACGCTATGCGTGCGGAAAATCCCACTTCCTGGCCAGATAGAGACGTAAAATTTTGTACTCACCACGGGCGGTAATAAAGAAAGCCTCAGAGCGCATATTTATCGCCCTTGGTTTTGGCTCGGGCGTCAAATACCTGCGATCTGAGACATTCTTTGTTTAACCGCCCTAGGTAAGTAATGTACTATTTTGTACTCGACGATTAAAATATGTGTATTAAGATTTCATAGAGAATACTGCAACGTCACTCTTTTCATCGTTGAATAGTCTGTTACTTCCGAAACAACCGAAATAACTGTTTCGATACGCTCTAGACAACCGAAAAAAAATTGAAAATAGAACTAAAATAAATTCGACCAATCACGTGACTGCTTTACCGAACTGTAATGAATTGGAACAATAGAATCGCTTTGATTATTGAGTTTACTCGTTGATGTCGTACGCTCGTTGATGTCTTTTAAGATATCAACGAGCGTACGAGCGATAGGCTGCACTTCGTTTCAACAGTATCGAGTTTGTTTTAATTAGTTCAGTTGACTCGTAGAAAACTAATTTTAATGAACTCGTACAAAAAGTATTGTTCACAATAGTGTTATAATCAAGCTTTTTAATCTCGTACCTTACTTAGGCCACTCAGCAAGCTTGGTGGCCTAAACACGGTACTCGACTAAAAAGCTCTCTATTATAACACGATTGTGAAAAATACTATTATTGCATTAAGATTTTCTCCATTTACAGTTCTCTTGGGGCTAACTGAACGCTAATATTTTTATACTAACGTGTGCGTACTACGTTGGGAGAAAAATATGAAACGTCAAGCGACTTTGACGTTTCATATCGTCGCGCCTTCCTTTTCGCTCATCACCCCTGCGTGCTTTTTAAGTAGGTGCGTGTTTTTTGGTAATATATTCAAATACGGTATACTATTTAGTTATGCTCATCCATAAATGAAGCATAAGCATAAGTATACCGTATTTGATTACCTACATTTACCCTTAAATATGCACTTATATATACGTTTGTATTTTTTATTCATACAGATTTATGCGTCTATGCTTTTAATTGGTCTAGCACGCACCCTCATGATGCATCACCCCTACTTTAATGGCGTTAACCGGCCGAACATAGATATAAATCGTCGATTTGTACTTTTCTCCTTGTTTCCCAAGAAACTAGAGGGCGCTTTAATTTCTTTGCTTATTATTTTTGTCAAGACCGCTGCACGTAGCTGTAAAATGTAACAAATGTATGTATCATGTTCATGAGCTCTTTTATTTTTTTCGCTCTACGTTAGGGGGAAATTAATTAAGGGGTGAAATAAGTGTTTTATTGTGTTTGTACCTATTTTTTTTGGCATGTTAAACCTTCGCTGTGTAGAGGAGTCTCTTTATCGCCTGCCCTAAGCAATATCAGTAAATGATAAAAGGTTTTTTTGAAAAATTAATTTATGTACGTCGAATATCAGCAGGTTAATTGAATTTACGCACGTACTGGTTTTTACAAGCCTTATATTAATTTAATATGTCACTAAGTAATTAAGTAACAATGGAATCGATATGAAACAGTTTCATTTGTGTTGTAAAGTAAACTAAAGTTTCATTGAAACTTTAGTTTACACAAATCGAACTAACCCCATGTGGCTAGTTCAATTTGTGTAGGTAAGCTTGTTAATGTTTATTTATTTATGAGTCAAAGTTTTAGTACCCCACTAATCTGTTCTCTAATATCATCATCATATCAGCCGAAAGACGTCCGCTGCTGGACATAGGCCTCCCCCAAAGAGTGCCACAATGGCCGGTCCTGCGCCCCTCCTGGGCAGTCTCCCACCAATCTTGGTCGAAGGCGTCAAACTCGTCTCGCCATCTCCTACGTGGTCTACCGCGACGCCGTATTCGGTTCTGTGGGACCTACTTGGTGGCAATTGTAGCCCACGCTTCTGGCATGCGGCAGACGTACCCGGACCCAATCCCAATTAAGTTACATAGATGTCTGAATAAACGTTGTTATAATAAATATTCATCATCATCATATCAGCCGAAAGACGTTCACTGCTGGACATAGGCCTCCCCCAAAGAGGTCCAAAGTGACCGGTCCTGCGCCACCCGCATCTAGCGGACTCCCGCGACCTTTACCAGGTCATCAGTTCACCTTGTGGGGGGCCTACCCACGCCGCGCCTTCCGGTACGTGGTCGCCACTCGAGAACCTTTCCGCCCCAACGGCCATCAGTTCTACGTGCAATGTGCCCCGCCCACTGCCACTTAAGTTTAGCAATTCGGAGGGCTATATCGGTTACCTTGGTTCTGCTGCGGATAGCCTCATTTCTGATGTGATCGCGCAGAGAAACTCCCAGCATAGCCCTCTCCATTTTCCTTTGAGTGACTTTGAGCCTTCTTATGAGGCCCATAGTAAGCGACCACGTTTCCGTGCCATATGTCATCACTGGCAACACGCACTGGTCAAAGACTCTCGTCTTGAGACACTGCGGAATATTGGACGAAAAGATGTGCCGTAGCTTCCCGAATGCTGCCCAGCCGAGTCGGATTCGACGATTGACCTCTTTGTTGTTCCTTAGTTGGACCTACCTAACTGGACAGTCTGTCCTAGGTATACATAATCGTCTACAACTTCGAGCGTAAAGTGTCCGATTGAAATGGGAGTTGGTACTACATGGACGTTTGACATGATCTTCGTCTTATCCATGTTCATCCTTAGACCAACTCGCTTGGAAGCTTTACAGAGGTCATCGAGCATAGTACCTACTCAAGTCCTCCATGGTCTCAGCCAAGACTACTATTGGCTTAAGAGTATTAGATCAAGATATTAGGTTTATATTTTCGGGCTGAAACGAAATCTTCGAAGATCCCTGTTATTTATATATTTCTCCTACCTTGAAATAACAGCCGTCAAATCGATAAGGTCACCTAATCGGATCGTTGCGTTCCTTTTAGCGTAGGGCTGTCGGAATGTGTTCTGTAAACATTTACGTGAATAGTTAGTTTGCCGACCGCCCTGCGTGATCACGATTCGTCTATGCTGTTTAACAGGACGTGGAAGAAAAAAATGGTTTATATTACTTCGATGTTGTACACATAGTTCAACCTGAATAGGAAGAACAATCGGGACCTTATTTCACCACTATGATAATTATCATCTAAAAATAACAATTCGCCATTCGATAAGCAAAGAATAGACCGAGTTTTGGACAACAGTAATTACCAACAAACGAAACTTACGAAATCAATTTCGCATCAGAAATTATGCTAATCCGCAGCCAAACCAAGGTAACCGATATATAATCCAGTACGCGAACACTGTAATTGGTCGTCAAACTAACATAATTCACAAATCATATTTTTTTGTTATCAGCGAGAGTACATTAAATACTAACAGCGAAAAATATTTTTTAAGATTTTCTAACGTAGATTAACCAATAATTAACTTTTTTGTTTGGAACACGTGTAGATTAGATTATACAAGTCATTGTTTTCTCCAATAATGCAACGCATTTGATTATTCAAAATGTGACCTATCGTTTTCTAATAGTTTTGTTAATAGATTACGTCAGCAAAACCGGATACGATTTAAAAAATTATAAATCTCCTAAAAAAATTAAAAAAATTGTTTAAGTGACTAGTGGAAGGCTTTCAAAATTAAAATTTTCATATAAATTTAACCTATTGATGAATATAATATTAATTCAAACTGTCGTTATCTTTGATAGTTTTTGACACAATTCAGTTACCAAAACTCACTTGAATAATCTTTTAGAGGATTTTTTTTTATTCGTTTTGGATTATACAGGCGTTATCCATTGACGAAAGTTTTAGTAAATTATAGGGAAGGTTGTAACAGTTAAATGCGACACTCTATTGAAGAAAAATACCACTTGTATAATCTTTCCCTGGATTTACAAGGGTCAAGAAAACGCTGTGTCATACCTAAATCCACGTTAGAATTCACTTTCTCTTTTTACTACTATAGTAGTACTCATTATATTCTAAATATTAACAAAAAATCGCGCTCTTGTGGATTATCGAAGGTGCATTCTGTTTACGTACTATTGCACGTAATATAACCAATGACCGTTGGAGCGGCGTAGCGTGGTAAACCCCCCACAAAGTGGACTGATGACCTGGTGAAGGTCGCGGGCCGAGTCCGCTGGATGCGGGTGTCACAGGACCGGTCAATATGGCGCTCTTTGGGGGAGGCCTACGTCCAGGCAGTAGAAGTCTTTCAGCTGATTTGATGATGAAGCCTTAAAATACCCGTACAATATCACGCTACAACTTATTTTTGCGTTATTAGTGATGTTTAACAAAGACCACATACCCACCAAAAAGGGAAACTGTGATCATACGAAACTTTGACATAGTCTGTATTTTCCTACATACTTCATACTAACGGAGTGTTTTTGACGTTTCTTAAAAGGTTGCTGATCTAAATATCAGTCAAATGCCGTATTGAGTCTTAGGTAAACGTCGAAATCGACTTTAGAGGGTACTTTGTTTGTTTAAGAACTTTCGTTTTTGTAAATCAGTTTTGCTATTCCTTTTTGTTATTGGAATGTTCGGCCAACCGTTTTGCAACGCTCAATCTCTTCTTGGAAGTAAGAGTTACCTCCATATTCCATTCACTGAGCCGTTCAAACAAAACAATACTCGTACGTCATCCATCGACGATCGAAGCATCCCCTATTCATAAGAGTTCAATCAAAAATACCGCCTTGCAAAATAACGAAAACATACTCTTGGACTAAACTTTAATAGCAACCACAGAAGAGCTATTATAGCATGATCAATGTACTTTTGTGATGGTTCCATACCTGATCCTGCCTGTATCGCCTTATGCATGTTAAGTGGCTCAGGGAGAAAGATAATTGACAAATTGGTACCGGTATATTTTGTTTTCTAAAGCTCAGGTAATTTGGTACTCGACACGCGTTCTGACGATTTGACTGCTCGAGTGTTTCAAGCTATCAATTCGTGTCATTTAGCATGTATTTTGAGGGACTGTCTCCGCTTCCCCTAGTCTTTATCTTGACGGGGAAAGATTATGTAAAATCGATTGTTTTTTAACGCACGTCGCGCTCATTTGTCTTTTTTAGGGTCCCGTACTCAAAGAGTAAAACGGGACCCTATTACTAAGACTTCGCTGTCCGTCCGTCCGTCCGTCCGTCCGTCTGTCTGTCACCAGGCTGTATCTCAAGAACCGTGATAGCTAGAGAGTTGACATTTTCGCAGATTATGTACCTATTTGTGTTGCCGCTACAACAACAAATACTAGAAACAAAATAAAATAAATATTTGTATTGATAATGGTACGGAACCCTTCGTGCACGAGTCCGACTCGCACTTGGCCGGTTTTTTTGGTTGTTAATTTTGTTTCGACTCCCTTTGCTTTGCATGGGTGATTTAGGTGGGTGCAGTATGACGTCGTTGTTATGTATTTACATTAATATACTCTGTTTAGAAAATTACTGCTCGCTGCAGCTGACTGATGCTATATTATCCTACAAAAACTTTTATATGGACTTCTAATTTAATTCTATTACAATATCATAAATCAGTATCTGGTTCATTTCTTCACGGCTCCTCGATCAATGGCGAATATGTGTCTTACTATTATTCAAACCTAGTCCTAGCCTAGACTTGTATGTTGACAAGACCTGTTTGGGGCTAGTCTTCAATTAGCTCCATTCAAAGCCACCGACACTCACGTGCACCAACTGTATACACGTCACTGTAGAGGCGGTTCATACATTGGATTTACATCAATCTATGAACGTCCGTTCGTCGCCCGCTGGCATGTTGAGTTGTAGACCACGGCCTTATGATATGCGAGAGTGCACCAGAAAAGTACCTAAAAAAATAAACATTGTAAGCAAGAATCAAACTCTCAAGTATGTGATAACACGGGCGAATTCGCCGAAACAATGGATCCGATAACAGCCCAAACAGTAGCCTGCAAAGTGGCAAAAACTCGCAAATTAATAAGAAAAAATAAACAAATTAATTTAGGTGTAGTTTACTGATGGTATCTGGTTACGCTATTTCCGCTCAGTCGTGACTCGTGGTGTCTAATTGGCTATAATGCAACGAGACACCGTGCAACGTTGTAGCATGCTACAACTAAGTGGTTCTGTGAGCTGTAGAACTCGACTAAAAAAATATAATTAACAAACCTGCTTTCAAAATTTCACGAGAATCGGTTGAGAAACCTGGACAGCGTGACATCATGGCAGACACCGGACATGCGAACGATTTCCGATGATAACGTACCTAATTGTTTTAAAGTTGAATGACATGTTTTTTTAGTCATCATCCCGTTTGCTTTCAGCGAATGAACATTATTTTTTTAATTTAGATTAGCGCAGGGCACTTCCTTCGATTTGTGTCCCGCGGTGAATACAAGTCAAAGGTAGCCTGCGGTTTACGTCTACCTATAGTACCTACAGATTCTATATAAAATGTACTAATTTCTCTGCTCTCTCAGCACGGCTATCACAAGACGGCCGCGACATACTCTCGAGCTCTCTCGCACTATCAGTCTCTTTCTAAGTGGTCTAATAAGAGAGAGATGGATAGCGCGAGAAAGCTCGAGAGTATGTCGCGGCCGTCTTGTGATACCCGTGCTGATACTCGTACTTTCAACGACTAGTTATAGGCGTGAATGAGTTGCCTTGCTAATGCTCTTAAAAACAATTATTTTTATAATAATTTGTTATGTGTGGCACAGCGTCGCCCTTTATGGAACCTTAAATAAGACATTGTAGCAATTAACATACATGCTGAATGCGCTCGCGTTTAGGACGGAGGTGCAAATATGCATGTCCAAGCGCATTAGTGTGCCACGCTCCGTCGCCCGCGCGGTTAAGCATACATTCTGTGCGCGCTTTTAAATTGAAACTATACTTATTTAAATGCATACATGTATTTAAGAAAATACTTCTTATTTAGGTTCCTTAAGCGGTATTTATGCTTTAGATCAGTAACAATCGCCTTTCGCGCTTTGTGTTCAATGTGATCTCTTTCATATACGTTCTAATATTACAAACGTTACCGCCACCGCGCACCGCCGCTTCCATCGTCCGCTCTTTTGCAGCATAACAATTAGTATCACCTATTCCAATGGCTGTGCCATATGTCCAATTTCCTCGGTGATAACATAAAGTTCTGTCTTCGACTTTAGTTCTAATAACAAATTTGAGATACTACCTCAATATAGGTATGTAGTAACATTACCTGATCAAGAATCGGAAAGGCAACATTCATTTGCACTTTTACTAATAAATGTCCTATTAGCTAACTGCACTTGCTGTCACTAAGGTTGTAATGTTCGAGCTCCACACAGAACGGCGCGGCGCGGTATTCTGTGCGGACCCTTTCGCATTAGTTCGAACATTACAACCGGTATCGCCTCCGCGCCGCACCGCGCCGCGCCGCTACCGCTGTCGTTGCGTTTCCAGCTTTAGTGATTTGCTAGGATTAAGAGTGACAGTACCACATAGATGTGGCTTTAACAATTTATGCGCGTTTGAGCGACTGCCGTGTCATGCCATGCTATGGATGATGTTTCTTAAATATATGTCAATTTGTACCAGTATACTATAATTAAACATTCAGGTTGTTTTCTAAATAAAGTCCGTTAAACGATACTTGTTTAACTTGTTAGTGGAAAGCTATATTGAAATTGCATACTAACACCCGTTTATACAAGTTAAACTATATAATACAAAGTCATAAGCTCCTGTATTTTTTTTTGAGTCTTTACGTAGATTTCCAAGTGTCCGCAAATGTGTCCAAGTAGAGCCATCTTCTCGGCCTGGCACATAGTCGTGATGTGATGTGTTTGCAAGCAGATGGGCAGTAGTGCGTGATGAATGTTTGAGGTTCTGCGAGAAGATGGGTGTACGTCTCTCTTCTGTCTGATATTTTTTTTGTTATTTATTAGTATTGTTATTGTTATTTATATTGTTGTTTCTGTGGTTTCACGGTGCTTTGGTTTTATTTAACTGTTATGCTGTGTAACTAGATTTATTAAATCATCATCATCATCATTACTTAAGAGCCTTGCTCTTGTTGGTGGAGTAACCGCCACTTTTCTCTGTCCATTGCCAGCCTCTTGACTTCCTCATATGACTCGACATCAGCTTTATGTTTTATTTGGCTAGAATATGTTAGCCTAGGCCTTCCTCTGCCTCTCTTGCCTTCAATTTTACCCTCCAGGATGTTTAGAAAGAAAAGCGACTGATTTATTAAATAAATAAATAAAATAGTGCGCCACCCGCTCCGTGGCTATAAGCATAGTACCTATGCATGCATGGCGAGTCCATATCTATTTCAGCTTGGCGGTCTTGTCTCCAACGTCAGCAACGCGGGTTTTTGACCGTAGGTAATGATTTAATCTCTTTAGATCCAACGGGAGAGTCCCAGTTGCCCATTCTTCGCCACTAATTTCAAACACTAAAGCCCCTGCTAGACGGTCGTCAACACGCCCCTCCGACCGAGCGACCTTGGTCCGCACCAACCGTGTAGACAGTTGTTTAGAGCTAAATTTCATACTACAGCGGTCGGTGCCAACCACAGATGTATGAATATAAGGAGATCGGACATGGCGGCCGATTTGTATAGAGTGAGCCTGTCGCAAGTACATTAACCCACACAACGCCCAAGTAATTGACAAGACAAAGCACGCACACATCTAAACACACACACACTTGTATACCTACACGCTTATTTGACAATAAACGCGCATCATATCAGGCATTTTGGGAAAAAACGTAATATTCTCTGCGATCAGCACGCGTGCACAGTATGGCAGTGTATGCCCATTGAGCATACAGCTGCGACACGGCCGCCGGCGGCTTGTCCTCTCTCTAGTATTCTATGCTCTGAGGTGCCAACCAAGGTCGCTCGGTTGGAGGCGCGTGTTGGCAACCGTCTAGCCAGGGGCTTAACACCAACAAACCCATGCTCGCGTGTCTCGCCATCCATCTCGTCAGGTTCCTACCAGTCAGAAAGGGCACGCGATGCAATCAATCCGGGGATTTGATAGCCCCATAATGACGTAGTAAACTGTCGGTCATAAAACAACCCCCCCTTTATGTTTCACCGGCCCCATATATTTAATTGATGCAGGCGGAATATTGATTTGTATTTCGACTGTTTGGGTGTCTGTGGTGAATTTCCGTCGAAAAACAGCTCGCGCCGCGCAAACGTTTGTTCAATAAGTTTTACACTCCCCCCTCCACCCTCCGCCCTTTTAGTAACTTTGCTTGTCGTGTCATATTGTTTTAAGTTTACTGAAGACTGCTTACTATATAGCGAAGTTAATAGTTCTTAATTATACCTTAAGTTAGAAATTACTAGCTTATTTTATTACATTTAATTTCCTGAATGTCACGTTTCTATATAAAACAAGCGAATAACACCAACTAATGCTCTAAACGACTTGCGGAATGAAAACACGAGGGAAGAATCAGCCATACATACCTTTCCATTGCATAAAATTATATTTTAGTGATACTAAAACACTTAACGAGACCAATTGTCCAGCATCGTATCAATTTGCGGTGTTTTATATAGTGCACCTGCCATATCGCAAGTTTATAAACGTCGAAATATAAAAAAAAAAACTGGTCTATATAGGGAACCTCGGTCCGTAAAAAAAGTATTTAATTTTTAGTCTTTATTTATTACAAAACAGCCTATGCCACTGAAGGTCTGGTCCATTAGTCCATTTAGTACATATATACATATATCCGTGAAATAAAAGTGACATACAAACTGACGAATTACACACTTTATCATTTTATTTTATAATATTAGGTATGAATAGGTACTTGCGTAGTATAGACGAAATCACGCTTGTCACCTCGAATTTTGAAGCTTACTAGTGTCAAAATGTTTTTACGTAGGTACCTAGTTTATAATATTCTTGCGTACATCTAGGCTTCTTTCTACTTTTACTTCGCCTATTCCAGGCACCGAAACGTTTTTCAAAGCAGGTAACGAAGAAAAAAACAATTATTTCGCGAAATTAACATTCTCAATGAACTCGAAAATTTATCGCTGCAAACCGAGCGATAAACTCGAAAGTAAATTGGGTGCCTTCCATAATAGAGTAACTAGTCGGTATTTATACGTTATTCAGATCGAACTTTACGTTCAAGACGGCCGTTTCTATATTGTTCGCGGGTCGTTCTTTCGAAGTTATTGTCAGAATAGTTATTGTTCGGGTGAGGGGTAGATTTCGACCCGGTGTGTTCGGATCGTGAATGTTCATAAATCGCTATGTGATTGCCGTTATTGAAGTGGTATCGTTTTAAGTGCTATTCTGATGCTTGATGGGTTTTCTCCGGTTTCTAAGAAACGTGCTATACGCGATGCTGTTAACGTTTTTTTCTATTAAAAGAATTTGTGCCGTTTGTATGAGTTGGCACGAGTTTGCTAATAATAGTAATAATAGTTAGCGCTACTTTTTATAGTGCTAGAGCATTATTGAAAATTTTCAGCCGTTTCAAAATAATCCGAAAAAAGTCTAATACCTGTAGCAACGTTGTAATTACAGGCGTCTAACTATAATTACAGTAAAATTAAATTGATTTTGTATACAATAGTAATAAAGATCAGAAAGTTGTTAAGCATAGTCATAAAAAAAAGCGGCCAAGTGCGAGTCGGACTCGCACATGAAGGGTTCCGTGAAATAAATTGCGGTTTACGATTTATGACGTATTAAAAAAAAACTACTTACTAGATCTCGTTCAAACCAATTTTCGGTGGAAGTTTGCATGTTAATGTACATCATATATTTTTTTTAGTTTTATCATTCTCTTATTTTAGAAGTTACAGGGGAGGGACACACATTTTACCACTTTGGAAGTATCTCTTGCGCAAACTATTCAGTTTAGAAAAAAAATATATTAGAAACCGCAATATCATTTTTGAAGACCTATCCATCTTACCCGTATGGGGTACACGTATGGGTTTGATGAAAAAAATTTTTTTTAGAGTTTCAGTTCTGAGTAGGGGACCCCTAAAACTTAATGTTTTTTTGATTTTCGTGTGAAAATCTTAATGCGGTTCACAGAATACATCTACTTACCAAGTTTCAACAGTATATAGCTCTTATAGTTTCGGAAAAAAGTGGCTGTGACATACGGACGGACAGACAGACAGACAGACATGACGAATCTATAAGGGTTCCGTTTTTTGCCATTTGGCTACGGAACCCTAAAAATGCAGATGTGATTGTGATACTTGTGATGTGGATCAATGATAATATTGATGCCTAAATCAATATTGAAGTCTCATTTATGTCTCGGCTTATACAGCTTTGTATTAGCTGTTTGTTATTCTGTTCTAACATTCTAATCGTAAACCTGGCAAGCGTGTAATGAGTTTTCTAGGAAGCGAGGCAAATCACTGCGGGCTTTATATGTACGGTCGGTTCATGTACTTCGGAAAATACCTTATCCCCTAGCCGCCCACTATACATAAAAACCTACTATGAAAATTTAATCAGATATAATATAAAATAGAGAAGTGTTTGTTTTGTTTCAAAATCGAACAAAATAAAACCGAACGGTATAAGGACCTTTGAAGGATGGTGAGAGGTAAAATTACAAGTTTGTGGGTTCTCAGTTGGGCGTGAAAGCAGAGTAAATTGTGTGTTCGAACTCAAGTCTGTCTAAAGTCTACAGACAACGTTTCTAATCATTTAAGGCTGAAACGCACTGAAAGCGGTGGCGGTGTGGCGCGGCGCGGTGCGGATGCGGTACCGGTCGAACTAATGCGAAAGGGTCCGCACATTATGCCGCGGTGAGACGCGGCGCGGCGCTGTATTCTGTGCGGACCTTTTCATATAAGCTCGAACATTACAACCGGTACCGCCTCCAAGCCGCACCGCACCGCGCCGCCACCGCTGTCAGTGGCCGTGCGTTTCCAGCTTTATCTACGGAAAAGTAGTAAAAAGATAATTGCAAGGGAAAGTTTGTGATGTCGCGATGCGTCGTCATTATAAATATTTTATTTCAGATACCTACTCGCAATTTTTGCGCAAATACAAGAGGCGGGCGTCATCTGTTCTCCCCTAATATGAGATGTAGTCTAATGCAAAAAGGGACTAACTGAATCTGAGCCATACTTTCGTTTCTTATATCGAGTTACTTTTCCACTTAGACTAAAATTAACAACTCAGAAAAGTTAAAATACCCCCGACATTTTCATTTCAAAGTAAAATATCTCAAAAATGACTGACTGTATTTGTCGTCCGAGCCGAAGGTTTCTTTATTACTGCCGGTGGTCTGCACAAAACATAGTCCTCTGGCCAGGAAGAGGGATTCCTGGGTATCGAGTGGTAATTACCACCTTATAGCCAGAGAGGACGTAAAATAACTTATTAAGAAATAACTAGGGTTTGCAAGATCCGCCAATATTTCGGATCCGGATATTTCGGATATTTAAATTCAACAGATCCGGATATCCGGATCTTTCGGATAATACGGATCCACAAGGTTTTTTTTATTTAAAGTAGGAGTTGTAAGGTTAAACTAAGAAAAAACGGCTATACCACCGTATACCTGAAATATTTTAAATAGGTACGCATTCCCGAGGTCGTACAGGGTCAACAAAAGGTTCCAGATTCATGATGACATAGACATATTGAAGAGGATGGGTCTTTTATATGGTAAGTAAATACTAATACTAATTACTCCAATTAGTGCATGTTATTAGGGGAAATACTTCACTTTCGGATACCAGCGCCATATTTTAGTATGTTGTTAGGCATGTCCCCTAGATTCCAAAACTGCCGGCAGACAATCTCAAATGAGTCTCCCTGTAATGACGTCATCAAAAACGTTATAAAAAAACCAAAGAAAAATCTAAGGACTTTCAGACTGCGGCAAAACTAGAAAAGATACACGAATGTAATATATAACACAAATGATATCTAATATTGATCAAAATATTATGATACAAGTGCGGAAAGTAGGTAATTCCCAATGAGTGGCGATGACCAAAAACACGACCGTCAGGGAGTGTTTTTGATCGACACGAGTTGGGAATTACCTATCCGCACGTGTCATACAACATTTTAAAAAAAAATGCATAAAAGGTGAAATTTTAATTGTCACGAACTCACGAAATCTCATTCCCGCATAGTGTGCGGGAATATTGTATAACGCTTTTTTTTTCAACATTTTACTTACAACTACAAACTAACCGGCAAAGTGAGAGTTTCGTCACTGAAAGCTGTCACTTGAATAACTACAACAGGAGTAATCAACGTAACGTTCCAAACGCGCGTTAGGACAATCCAACTGTCATTTTCCCAAATAAAATTTGACATTAAATCTACCTTACGTGCGTACAATGCGTTACGTGATTGACCAGCAGGTCGAGTTAACTTCGTACCTGGTGCTCGTACATATATTTCAATGAGCTCTATGTACCGGAGTTAATTCAATAGGGTTGTAACTAGGTATCAACCCTAGGAGGAGAAATTGACAATGTGATCCGGACGAGGGAAAAGGTGTTTATCTAGCAGGGAACATTCCTTTAGTGTGTCTAGATATGGCAAAAGCGGTGAACGGGCATTAATATAGCGTACCTACCATGTTTATTATATTACATGATCAGTCAAGATCATAATACTATTTTTTTTATTATTATTAAATTATAAAACGTAGGTATTGTTGCTGCATTTACTTTTTCCTTCCTGGGTCAAATATACTTCCTTAATATTCATTTAGGTTTATTTAATCTAATCCCGTTATTCATAAAACTTAAAATGCCTCTGCTAAATAAAAAGTGCTTTGTCCCTTTCTTACGAACACAAAATATGTCAAAGTGACAGATAAGAACAAACTAATTTTAACCCCATTTTAGTTAAAATTGGCTTGTTGATCGTTTATAAATTACGGGCGTAAGTCTTTATTAGATAGTTATAATAGTACATATAGGTAACATTGGATTTACTTTATATATAATTACTTTGTGTCTTTGCCTACGGTGAAACTGCGGCAATTTTTCTAGTTTGTAGTATGTAGGTTTAATTAGTTTTTGTTACTAATAAATTAAAAACAAAAATAATCTGGGCTGGGATGATGAAGTGGCGAATAAAGACAGAGATTGAGTTATCTACCATTCGGATTTCAGCGTGGACTCGTAAAAACTTAATTTTGTAGCCGTATTTTCGGTTTTCATGGTTGTATTTTAAGGATCCGTAATATCCGAAAAATCCGGATCCAAGAGCCTGTAAGATCCGGATCCGAAATTTGGCGGATATCCGGATATTTCGGATATCCGGCTATCCGGATTGCAAACCCTAGAAATAACCGTTACTTACGCCTTTTTGCTTACGGAAAATGAAGTTTACTTTGAGGCGCTAGAGGGCAGATAAAGATTGTAGCCCCCTTAACGACCTACATTACTTGTCGGTTTTACTATCATTTTACATGTAGGTACTGTTTAATTTAATAGGCATGATGACAATAATTGAAAAATGGACCTATAATGTCCAGAAATATATACTATTTACAATGAATAAGATATTTCTGCAGAAATTAAAAGTTTAGTAGGAAAAAAATGCAATTTTAAAATAAATATTTAAATTTCCCCCTAAAACGCTTGTTAGTGTCATGGCGTCGCTTGTGACGTCACGTTTGAGTAATCAAAACGTAAACGCGCTGCGCTCGTGCATGCATTTAGTTATTCTGTGTTATTAAATATGAATTCGAAAGTGTATAGGTGGTGTGGGGGTCCCCCAGTGTGAGAATACATCCATAAAAACTCCTAATAATCTATTTGTGTTCGTTCCTCAAAATAAAACAATACGAAACAAGTGGCTTAAACTTGCAAGGCGAGATTCAAAAGGAATATTGCCCAGTACTCACCTTTATTTTTGTGAAGATCACTTTGACGTAAGTTTTTACATACTTTTGTAGATTCTAGTATATAGTATTTGGTAATAATATTTTGTACGAGGTCTAAATGTAAAAATATAAACAATCTATTTCGAGGTTATGTTTCATCTCTCATTGCTTTGATATGTATTACGTATTTTATTCATAACCTAACATAAATAAATATTTTAAACATAACCTTAAAAATAACTTGATAAGAAATACATCGTCAAAAGTATATTTTAGGGAATTATTTTATAACTCAAATTATAAAGTTTTCAATTATTATTAATATACTTACATAGAAGTTTTAACATTTCTAAATTCTGCTGAACAAAAGTCTTTATTTGATGACAAAAACTCTCCCAGCATTATTATGTCGATTCTAGGCAAATTAGCGCTGTTTGCCTTAGTAAATCCTTGATCCATGATTCGTGTTATTTTATATTCGAATTAATAATATTCACACTCAAATAGTAGGTACTCGGTATTTAAACAAAAATAATAAAAACACAAGATGTTCGTGCGTGTTGCGTATGCGTTTACTCAAGCGTGACGTCATGCGCTCTGATTGGTGTTCAAGATATCATGGCGGATTGCCTTATTTTGTATATATAACTAAATATTAATCACACTTATAATAAAAAAAACAATGCGTATTTTATATTCCAAGCTTCAAGTTTTATTCAATAAATATATTATTTTAGTAGTTTTTAATTACTGTCATCATGCCTAAAAGACGCATTTATAGAACTTTCATTAGTTTTGTAACTTTGCCCTAAGATGTCAAGAAAGTACGGTAACTCACTCGCTCACAAATTTAAGAACAAAACTGCGTTAGAACCTGTTAATAACGATTTACAGTCGAAGAAATTGAATGTTTATCAGTATCACTTTTGGACCTTAATGACATAGAGTCCAAAAGTGATAAACATTCAATTTCCTCGACCGTACAACTATATGATATACATTCACACATATACAATATCAATTTTCATTATTGGGAACTAGCTTCGGCCCGTGACTCCGTCCGCGTGTTTCAAGTTTATATCGTAGCTCCATAGGGGATGATTTCCGGGATAAACACAATCCTATGTCCTTCCCCGGGACACAAACAACCCGGGACCAAATTTGATCTAAGTCGTTTCAGCGGTTTAAGCGTAAAGAAGTATCAGACAGACAGACAGACACACTTTCGCATTTATAATATTAGTATGGATGTAAGGAAACTAGCTGTTGGGGATGGATGAAAATTTTAGAAGTGCCTGATTATAATTTTGGTGATAGGAATAACCTTCCTTAGCACCAGAAAAAAGTTGCAGACTTTTCAGCTGCGTCAATTATTTTTGAAAAATATAAACAATTTCCTCACTTACGTTTAGGGTTTAGGACGGCGGCGAATAAGACACTTTGCTTGATCCGTCTCGTATTACAAAAAATATCTTTATTCTAGTTTTTATTTTGATTTGATTCAAATTTCACTGCCTATTTTCCTGGTAAGGCATCCATACCTCAGGTTAAGACACTCGTGTGATGTTATTATGAAACTCGCCTTCGGCTCGTTTCATAAACCCCACACTCGTCTTAAATGCCCTTCATTATGTACAGTCACATAAACTACTATAAAAATCTGTGGTATTTAAACTGACACTGGCAATGATATTGACAACTGCAGCAGCTATATTTGTCAAATATTTTTTTGCAATATGAGACGGATCAAGGAAAGTGTTTTATTAGTGTAAATGTTCAAAAAATCCAAGACACTAGAATGTTCCAGATTGGCTTGCAAAAGAATCAACGTTGATTGGCATAAATGCCAACTACGCACTCAGGTCACTCGATACCACTATTTATAATATAAGGGACGCCTACGTCACGTTGTGGAGTGGAGCTGTATAGTGCCATAAAACAGGCCCAGGAATACTCTTTTAATTCGGATTGCGTATTTCCACAGCGATACTACGTCTTTTTCCGCATTCCATTCATCTGTGAAAAAAACTAAATTACTCCATTTCATCCCACGCACGGACACGTGTTAAGGAGAGGTGGCAATTGGTTTAATTAGCAGATACATCTTACGTTTTGAACAAAATCCACAAAACTTTCCTATTCTGTCATTTAAATTGAGGGTAAAACTGCGGGCAAATTTTCTGACAAATCTAGAGTTGGGCCAGCGGGTGGCGTTATAAGCATTTTTAGGGCTCCGTAGCCAAATGGCAAAAAACGGAACCCTTATAGATTCGTCATGTCTGTCTGTCTGTCCGTCCGTATGTCACAGCCACTTTTTTCCGAAACTATAAGAGCTATACTGTTAAACTTGGTAAGTGGATGTATTCTGTAAACCGCATTAAGATTTTCACAGAAAAATAGAAAAAAAAACAATAAATTTTGGGGTTCCCCATACTTAGAACTGAAACTCAAAAAAAAAAAATTCATCAAACCTATACGTGTGGGGTATCTATGGATAGGTCTTCAAAAATTATATTGAGGTTACTACTATCATTTTATTCTAAACTGAATAGTTTGCGCGAGAGATACTTCCAAAGTGGTAAAATGTGTGCCCCCCCCCCCCCTGCAACTTCTAAAATAAGAGAATGATAAAACTAAAAAAATATATGATGTACATGACCATGTAAACTTCCAACGAAAATTGGTTTGAACGAGATTTAGTTAGCAGTTTTTTTTAACACGTCATAAATCGTAAAAAGCAATTTTTTTAACGGAACCCTTCATGTGCGAGTCCGACTCGCACTTGGCCGCTTTTTTTTAAATTATTTTAATGGCAACAATTTTACATTCACCTATCAAATAAACAGTCACATTATATTTACCCATCACGTTTGTATGCTGGTAACAGTCTGGGTTTTTTGGTCAGATTTTGCAGATAAAACATAAACACTAAAAGTATGAGGCTATCCGCAGCAGAACCAAGGTAACAGATATAGCCCTCCGAATCGCTAAACTTAAGTGGCAGTGGGCGGGGCACATTGCACGTAGAACCGATGGCCGTTGGGGCGGAAAGGTTCTCGAGTGGCGACCACGTACCGGAAGGCGAGGCGTGGGTAGGCCCCCCGCAAGGTGGACTGATGACCTGGTAAAGGTCGCGGGAGTCCGCTGGATGCGGGTGGCGCAGGACTGGCCATTGTGGCACTCTTTGGGGGAGGCATATGTCTAGCAGTGGACGTCTTTCGGCTGATATGATGATGATGATGACACTACAGTATTGCTTGTTAAATCTCGAGCTTAACCTAGATGTCTGTCTATTTAATTAAACCAGTTTATTGTTTGACACCAATTTAACTAACCTTAACCAATTACATCATCACGATAGTCTACACAAGCGTACGTAACGTACCTATAAAGAATTACAAACACTGCAGCCGCTACTGAACCTAACCGCGCTCACACGCTCACAATTTGCAACTTAAATTCCATTCAAGCTTACTCATTCATTCATTCAATCCTCTAATCCGGTGGCAACCGGCGCGGCCGCGCCTTAACTAGTTGTAGTAATTGGGCCAGGACGGGAGCTCGGGTGATCTCGGGAACGGTCGTGCAGTTGGGAATAGCCGGTGAGTCAGCCGACTCTCCCGGGCGGAGCGTGGTTGCCAAAACGGTGGTACTCCTTTGTGAGAGTCCAAGAGTTTATTAAGCCCATATTACGAGTTGGAAATGTACATTGCTCGTATTCAATCCACGAATAAACGCCCAGGTACACGTATACATGTTTGTTCGATGATATTTGGGTGAAAGCGAATGAATAAGACAACAATATTTTATTAGTCAAGACGTTCACAGTTTGGAGAGAACCACTAGTCTTACTTAATATAGGTTGTAATGTACATAGCAGGCACGGAACCCTTCGTTGTGTGTGGTCCGACACGCACTTGGCCGGTTTTTTCCTATTTATTATTCATTGCTTTGTCGTCCGATTGGTAACTCGGTACATGTATTGCAATAAATGGGCGAATGCTTCGTAATGCGATCGAAGAAATCATTAAGAACCCAAACAGTCGAGATGGTCATAATCACGTCGTATTTAGTTGGATTGCGATTGTGACCTAAATGCAAAATGTTAGTTTGTATGTTTTTTTGTTGGTGACTGACGAACATGTTTTAGGGCCCTTTCTTACGTCGCTCGGCGGTGTCAAAGAAAGCTCTGAAACTTTGCAGCTTGTTTTTTTGCAATTTGTAGCAGGCAGGAAGGCATTCCTTCGTGTTCGGAAGAACTCGCTCTTGGGGCTAGTGGCTGAGTCTTCTGTATTGCTATAGCAATTACTAGTAGAAGCCAAATACACATTTCCGCCAATTGGGTCTAAACCTACCTTGACCCAGAAAGATGCGGAGATATTTATTAGAAGCGTTTGAGATGTGGTGTTGGAGGTGAATGGAGAAAAGTTGCTGGAGAGAGTAACCAATGAAGAACTGCTGAATAGAGTGGGGCAAACCAGGCAGTTAGCGAGAAACTTAGAAAATAGAAGAGGGAAGATGATAGAGCACCTCATACGACATGACAACTTCATACTTAACATAATTGAAGGAAAGATAGAGGGGAAGCGAGAAAGTGGAAGAGTAGGCCGTATCGAGATGTCAAAGAGTTTGCGTGGGATCGGAGTAGATGGAGGGCCTACTTTGAGCTACACCGACAAGAGCTTAGCTCTCAAATAAGAGAAGAGAGTCCTGAGAGGTAATCACGTAACGTAACGTTCCGAACGCGCGTCGGTACAATCTAACTTTCAATTTTCCATATTATAAAAAGCGGCCAAGTGCGAGTCGGACTCGCACATGAAGGGTTCCGTAAAATAAATTGCGGTTTACGATTTATGACGTATTAAAAAAAACTACTAGATCTCGTTCAAACCAATTTTCGGTGGAAGTTTGCATGGTAATGTACATCATAGATTTTTTTTAGTTTTATCATTCTCTTATTTTAGAAGTTACAGGGGGGGGGGGGGGGGACACATTTTACCACTTTGGAAGTGTCTCTCGCGTAAACTATTCAGTTTAGAAAAAAATGATCTTAGAAACCTTATCATTTTTGAAGACCTATCCACACATATAGGTATGATGAAAAAAAAATTGAGTTTCAGTTCTGTGTATGGGGACCCCTAAAACTTAATGTTTTTTTTTCGATTTTTCTGTGAAAATCTTAATACGGTTCACAGAATACATCTACTTACCAAGTTTCAAAAGTATAGCTCTTATAGTTTCGGAAAAAAGTGGCTGTGACATACTGACATACGGACGGACAGACATGACGAATCTACACCGTGTATTTTTTGATTTCCGTTAATTTCGACACGATGTTCGGTTCATTAACAGAAGCTACCTGATGGTACATACTTTTTGTTAAATTCGAAAAAATTTTTTTTTTATTTTTCATACAAACTAAATCAATATTACAGTGTGGGAGGGCTCTAACACTTAATCTCAATTAACACAAAGTTAATTTTCACCTACTGACAGCACTTGTCAACACGTAAATAAAATAAAGGACCATTCACACTGATTCGGTCATTAAATTGATTTATTGAATATCTGAAAAATATTAAGAGTTAAGACACTAGTTTCTTAGAGAAATTAATTCCATTTAACCTGAGGATTCTTCCCTTAAAGTTAACGGAAATCAAAAAAAACACGGTGTATAAGGGTTCCGTTTTCTGCCATTTGGCTACGGAACCCTAAAAAGTGACATTTAGACCTACCCGACGTTCGTACAATGCGTTACGTGATCGATCTGCTGGTTCGTACTCTGGCTATTCTTTAGGCTTAAATCCTCATTAAGATATATTATGCATCACTAGCTTCTGCTCGCGACTCCGTCCGCGTGGCACAAACTTTTACCACCCATTTCACCTCTTAGGGGATTATTTCCGGGATTAAAACTATCCGATGTCCTTCCCCGGGACTCAACCTATCTCTATACCACATTTCAGGTTCAGCCCTTTAAGCGTGAAGAGGTAACCGATAGACAGACAGACAGACGCACTTTCGGATTTATAATATTACATAGTATCCATTTTATGAGCGCCGATTCGACCTATTTCAGCTATCATGTTTCGATGTCTGCAACTTTAAAATTATGGCCTGTCTGAGTGCATGCGGCGCCGCATTGTATGACTTTAATGCCCGTCTTGAGGCTAGCCATTCCAATTAGTTAATGTATTATGCATTGTGTACAGATTGTTTGTTATACCGTTACGGATCTTTGCGTGTGTTCCTGCATCGTATAAATTCATTTGTTGCCAAGCATGATCGCGATCATCTTCGTTAATATAGAACTTCCGTTAGCCAGACAGGAAATCTTATAGTAAACGGGTTGTACTTACAGCGTCGAGGTATATTAGACTAAGTGTGGCCTTGTAGAACTCGATAATTGTCGCAAATTCCATCCCTCATTTCACACCCTTAGGTGGTGATTTCCGGTGTAAAAAGTTTGTGGATTAATAAACTAGGTAGGTACATAACGATGATATACCATTTGTGGTCTTCATCATCACTTCCACTTCACCAAATTTATGGTTTCCGGATGTAAATACACGAGGTCTAATAGAAAGCACCGAAATTACTACACGCGTGCCTTATATATTTGAGGAGTTCCCTCAATTCCTCATGGTTCCCATCATTCAACTGGAGTTTTGAAAACAATGGGACCAACCTGGAAGCATATACTTTCAATAAAAAAAATAATGGTACGAATCGGTTTATAAATGACGGAGTTCTGAGGTAACACACATTAAAAAAAAATACAACCGAATTGAGAACCTCCTCCTTTTTTTTGAAGTCGTTCAAAAAGGGTTTAAAAGCGTAATAAATGAATGTAGTAGTAATTCTCGGCCGTCGCTTCCTTGCGTATAGAAGACAGGTGTCGCCGCTTATACTTTTTCGCGCCGCTATAAAATTGATTCACAAATTGCCGTCTCAATGCCACCGTGTGCCAAACCGTCGTTCAAGGCCCAACGAGTGGATTCTTTCCTACATTTTAGGACAGGGCTGCTCTTGTCGCTTCCTTATTGTTAAACTATTTTAAATTATAAAATAATAGCTACTTTGCCCGCGTATTACAAAGAAACTGGAGAGAGCCACAGGATAAAATATAGCCTAATGGCCATCCCGAAGATCCATTCTATGTAAAATAAGAGTTGGACCCCCTCCATACAAACTTAGATAGCTAAACACTCACAAACTTTACCTCTTAATAATATTACATATATTGGTATAAATATAACATGTGTCTATTTCTTTGGAACGGGCTACAGCCCAAAGTATACCTACGGCTAAATGGACTTTGACTTTTTATTTTGGTCACTGACGGATGAGCCTCGTTTTATGTAAATAATTAAGTATTTTGTATTTTTTTGACACATGAGATATCGTTACATTCGTCTCAATTGTTCATAGATATAATGTTTTCGAGAATGCAGTTGTTTTTAGGTTTCCATACTCAAAGAGTAAAACGGACATTTTCACAGATGATGTATTTCTGTTGCCGCTATAAAAACAAATACTAAAAAACAGAATTAAATAACACAAGCCTAATTGAGCTTACTATGGAGCTAGTTCGATTTGTGTCAAAATTGTCCCGTAATATTTATTATTTATTTAAATCAATATTTATAGATAATGGTACGGAACCCTTCGTGCGCGAGTCCGACTCGCACTTGGCCGGTTTTTTTTTATTCCTTCAACTTAACTTGTGAAATAGATGTATTTATTTTGCTTTGCTTATTTAACAGTCAAGTCATGGCTAAGATCTACAACTAGACTAAGTTTAAACGGCGAAGTTTTCAGTTTACTAGATTATAATTATGATTTGTACTAAGTTACTGAATAGATAATTCTGCGAGGATTCAGGTATTTGAATAATATTTTTAATGGGCAGTTATTTTAAGCCAATTCACAAATTTCGGAGCATCAAAACTTACGTAAACGTTGAAGGTATTTAGGTACAGACACAGACAGATTAATTGTCTCCATCCTCTTTTTAGGGTTGGCCCAGCGCCATGGATTAATAACATTCTTTCGTGTGGTTTATTACCTTTATATTTAACGAAACCGTCCGGTCATAGTATTCAATTTATCGTGATACGTATAAAATTAAGGACTAAGGTCACATCTGATTTGTAACTTTTTTTTTGTCTGTGGAAGTCGGTCCATTTAATACTGTTTTGAAAAAGCTGATACTCTGATAACTTTAATTCACAGACCTGTTAAGCTTATAAACTATGCAAGAAAAAAAATGCAAATTTTATTTCAGATCGTGTCCTTATTAAATATTATTTCAAATTGCTGTAAAATATTCCAACATTGAATTTGTACGAGTATAAGGGCGTTTTGTTGTATTTTGTTAAGTAAGTACCTACCATTTGTAATAAATTTAAAAGAAGCCCAAAACAAAAAAAAAAACTGTAAAATAACCAAAATTACTGCTTTAATTGCGTCTATTATCTTGAACTTCCTAAGGCGAGATATAACCACTATTTGTGGTATGTGTTATGTTCGATTCCATATTGTATCGAGAATTTTAAATAATTGTGTAATCATACTGTTGTTTTGCTATTTGATGTTCCGACGACGTCTTAATACTTTTGGTATCTTGTTTAAAAGATTACCTAGCAAGTAATAAACCTTTCATGTACATTCGTGCTCTAGATATACATAGGCGAATCGCTCGCTCATGTAGGATTATTCGGTTTCATAACGAATGCTTTGATATTGGACACGGCGGATTCCGCGGAAGTATCGTTTGCTTTTACGACTAATGTATTTCCATTAAACTAGTCCAAGTTGATACTAACAGTTGTAACTGTAACATTTATAACTTTCACTATTGTATTTAAAATTTATGTTATGACACATCACATCTTTAGCCTATTGTGACAAAATGTTTCTAATGATAGTTCGCCCGGCCCGGCAAGACATTAAATATTCAGAAAGAACACAGTGATAACCAGATACCTGAATTTTCGTGGCATTTTTGAGCTGTCAAAATAGATATTGAGCAACTTATTGTAAAGGCCGAAACGCATTGACAGTATTAGTTCGAACATTACAAACGGTACCGCCTCCGCACCGCGCCGCGCCGCTCCGCCACCGCTGCCAGTGCGTTTCGGCCTTAACGTGCTGTGTAATTGTAGGCAATAAATTGAATATCATCGATATCATCGACTTCGTTCGTAATATCGATATACACGTGATAAAATTAAAATCTTAACATTTTTAAGGTCGGAACGCACAGACAGCAGTGGCGGCGCGGTGCGGTGCGGCGCGGAGGCGGTACCTTCTGTCTCCATCAACAGACCAGCTTCATGGTACCATAATATTGCCCAGTCAATCGTCTTACACAAAAGTACGAAATTTCAACTCGATTTGATTTGGGAAGTTGATCACGTTTGATTTGCAAGATTAGACAAATTAAAATAAAAGTTTGTAAAAAAACGCAGTCTTGGGAATGGAACCTTTTCGTTAGGGAAAAATGGAAGGGCTAGTTTCGTAATTTCGTTACATTTAATTGGTGTTTCGAGTATGCTAGGACTCGTAAATATATAAGGACCGTATCGGAAAGAAAGTAGACAACTTTAGGCATCTCTAAAAACTGGTACGTACATAAAATCGGCATATATATTTTTTTAAATAACGAACTTAATTGCAACAAAAAGCAATTACTACTTTTGTCAACGTCTTTGAACACTACGGTATACAGTGACGAGTGCTTACAGAAAAGATTACTACCACTAATAAAGAAGCACAGGAGGAGCACTTTATTTTGGCCATACTTGGCTTCTTGTCATGACTCTAAAACAACGAAGGAATGGTATAAAGCCGATAAGGTAGAAGTAGTGGATAAGGAGATGATTCCTCCCAATTGCCCAGAAGTTCACCCAATTGAGCGATATTGGTCTATCATGAAACGACACCTCTAAAAAAACGTTAAAGTTGCCACCTCAGTTGAAAACTTTAAAAAAAAGTGGAACAGGGCATCATCAAATGTGTCAAAAGTGATCGTCCAGAATTGAATGAGACACATCAAAAAGAAAGTTAGGTTGCAGACAAATTCTTTATAAAGACCTTATTCTTCAGTTTCTTTTTGTTTCATTATCAGTTTTCACACAGAATAAAAATAATACCATTTTGAAGTTGTCTACTTTCTTTCCGGTACGTTCCTTATTCACACGGTACGGTAATTAATTTAAATGTATAATTGTCTAAGTCTAACGTCTCATGCGATCTGGCGCGTGTTTGACCTATGTAACTCACTGATACGAACCTTGACATATGTATATTATGAATGAAAACGATATCGTTCTAAAGCGTCGCGATATTACGCGCGAAACTAAAATAAATGGCTCGACTCTCTGATATTGTTACGTGACGCAATATGCTACAATTTTGCAACGTATACACTATCTATATATAGATCTTGGCCTTTACTCTCGCGGTAAGGCGCCGGCGCTAAATGCATATTATTTGATGCGCTGTCATCCTACACACAACCACATTGTCTCTGTTTATAGCTTCTGAATCACCACAATGATACGCCAATAGTCATTTCAAAACCGTGATTGCATTCATTGCCACAAACCGCGAAAAATTGCGTCCTTTTGGCTCTGTACTTCCAAGGCTTAAACAAATCTAGCTTATGTCTATTCGCGCTTCATATCCACTTAAGCCGTTTCGGGTTAACCCTTCAGGTGTTCCCCTTAATACTAAACAGGCTTACATGTGCTCCTTATTCGTACCGTCATAAGCTGATATTGCACCTGGAGTCCTAATGTTGTGCAATACAGTGAGGCATTCGAGTCAGCGTGGAACATACTAACAATGACTAGCGGAAAATCTGCTACTTATTTATAAACGCCAGAAAACCGTGATTGCTGACATGATACACAAACTTATTTATCGATTGATATTTATCAGTACAGTGCACGTAGATTCCATCCTAATAATTCTACTATACTCGAAACTGGAATTCAACACCAAAAAAACTACGACAGACAGATACGTCACTGTCAAAGTCACTTATGTCATTGTCAAATAAAGTTTTCAGGTTTCGCCAACCTTTTTGTTATATGCTTCTTTGTATTGGCTGGCACAATTCATTCATTAGGATTTTCTCAAAAAAAAGGAACTTTATTACAAACTTTATTTTCAACTCAACTAACATTGACAAAATGTTATTGTAAAGAACTTAAACAAGTTGAATTACCAATGAACACACACGATAGTGTGCCATATTATTAAGACAGTATGGAAAAGTTAAATTAAACTATTTTTTAATGAATTGTTTTTATTCATCTTCATCTTCACCATCACTAATGTCAGAATCACTAACTTCGGAATCTGAGTCGGTCACTTGTATAATAAAGTTTTCCACCACTCCAGTAATGAATCCGTCCAGTTTGCACATCTCGTCCTCTACTTTCATGACATGACTTACACATGACTGCCACTTCTGCGGTGTCACCTCCCGGAGGCCTTCATGAAATAGGTCTTTGACCTCTGCCATTTTAAATGTTTTATTATTCCTGGCATGCCCTTTTACCATGTGTGTAACAAACTTCGATCAATTCTAGCAAAACTTTCTATACTAAAGTATAAACTCCCATACAACATACTTAGAATGATGTACATGTCATTAGCGCAATCCGTCATTGGATATGGACTGAGTAGCTACGGTAGAACCTTTAAAACTTACATTGAAAAGATATTTAAATTACAGACCAGCTTAATAAAAACAATTATAACTAATTCCGTTAAGAAAAAACATTTGAGTCAAGAGGAGATATTTAAATATTGTAAGATTATTAATATATATAACCAAATCAAAATAGAAATTGTTAGTGAAGAAATAGATAAAATACACAGTCTCATAAAAAAAACTAGACCGTTACACCTGAGGCAACTAGTGTATTTGCCTCGTTTTGTCATTCCGAAATGTAGAAATGTGTATGGCAAACGAACATGGGAACACCTGTTACCAAATATTCTTAATCAACTACCCGACGATATTGTCAAAAGCATAAGTGATAACCCACATAAATGTAAACGTACTTTGAAAGAGTTATATCTTGCTGATGTGCCAACTGCACAAACATTCCATGTGTAAAAAAAATAAAAAATTAAAAAAACACAGTGTAATAAAAATAAAAAAATACTTTATTCATAAAATTTTGAAGGCTTACTAAGTTTATAAAAAATCTTTTTGTCCCATTATTACGAACACAAATGCCAAAGAAAATGTGAGAGAGACGAACTTTAACGACACTTTAGCTAAAATAGGTTTGTTGAACGATTATGAATAAGGCCAATAGTAATTAACTAAGTACCTACTATTGTAAGTAACTATAATATTAAATTAGCTAAAATAGAACTGCACCCCTGTAAAAATATATATTTAATTAGTTAAAGAGCGAATACAGCGGCAGATAAACCTTTACGGCTTTGTCCGCTGTACAAATGTTTTTTTTGTATTGTTTTTTGTAGTAAATAAATGAAAAAAAAAAAAAAAAACCTATTATTCTACAATTAGCTAAATGTATGCAAAAATAAATTTTTAATAACTTACATGCATGTAGTTAAAATGTCATACAAGCGCAATACCAGCTTTGCAACCAAAACTTACGGATGATTAAGTTTTTATTAAAGCGTCTTGTATTTATGTAAAAATAAGTAAATAAAATTACTTCTTTAAATTATAGAATTAAAATTACCAATAAATAAATTATGTCAGCGTGTGTTTTTAGAAAAAAGAGATTTACTATTGTAAGATCATTTTATTGCAGTGGCAACATTGTCGTAGTTTTTTTGGTCTCGAATTCCAGTTTTAGGTATATAACCTACCATAGGTATATCTCTATTATCTATACCTACTAATATCTTAGAGAAAAAAAGTATCTGAGGTTGTAGGTATGTACGGGGTGCCACATTAAAGGACGAAACGCACTGAAAGCGGTGGCGGTGCGGTGTGTGGCGGAGGCGGTACCGGTTGTAATATTCGAACTAATGCGAAAGGGTCCGCACAGAATACCGCGGCGGGACGCGGCGCGGCGCGGTATTCTGTGCGGACCCTTTCATATTGGCTCGAACATTACAACCGATACCGCCTCCGCACCGCACCGCACCGCGCCGCCACCGCTGTCTGTGCGTTTCGACCTTTAATCGTTGAACAAATTGTAACTTTTTTACAGTTATTAGGGCATATTTAAAAAAACGGATCCGCTTTAGTTTTAAGTGGATAGTGGATCTGACAAACGCGGGAAAAAAGCGGAAATGCGGGGGAAATCTGCCAACAGCTGCACCCAAAGCTCCCACAGCATCGAATTGCATCTAGCACACAACTTCCCGTCCATGCCTACGCCACACCCACGCGCCGCTGACACGAAAGGCAATGGCTGCTTCAATTTCTATATCACTAAAGCCCTTGTAGAATTCAACAATGCCCATCGGCTAACTGTATCAGCCTACGACTATTTTAGATGTCTTAGTTGTTTGATCGATTAATTTACTGTTCATAATTGATTAGATGACTCAAGTAGGGAATGCAATTACCGGGCAAATTTAATTACCGGTAAATTACCGACTTCAAAACCGGTTAACCGGTAAATTACCGGTAAATTCAATTTGGCTAATAAGTATCGTTATTTGACGTTTATTTATCGTGAAAATAAGCTATGATATAATATAAAAAGTTTTTATGTGCCGTAAATGCCGTAATTATCAGATTCTTTCATATTTAAAACTTGCTCAGTAGTATGAGGGCAAAAAACACAACTGAAAACGTTCCTTGGGGATTAGCAGGTAGGTTGGAATTGTCCCCAGTTCTACAGAAACTAACTACAAGCCCACTTAGTATTCTAAAATAATAATTCACTAAATATATGTATCTACGGGCTTCAAGAGATGTGTATATAACCAACCATTCCTAGGTCAAAAAGAGTTGGATAGAGAAAAGGTTAGTAATAGTAACAGTTCATTTTACCTACGAGCGTTCGTAAAAACGGTTTTATAACTTTTTCTAAGTGGAGATCATGGGGGTTCCAAATTGTGGTATTGGTTTAGCGATTCATAAGGCTTTATCTGTTACCTTAGTTTTGCTGCGGATAGCCTCATTTCTGATGCGATCACGCAGATAAACTACATAGCCATTTTCATTGCTCTTTGGATGACTTCTAGCCTTCTATTGAGGCCCATAGTGAGCGACTACATTTCAGATGCCATATTTGTTATGTCATCACTGGCAACACACACTGGTCAAACCGAGCCGACAGAACTGGAACTGGACAGTCTCGTCGTTTACAACTCTGAGCGTAAAGCGTCCGATTGTAATGGGAGTTGGCACTACATCGGCATTTGACATGATCTTCGTCTTATCCATGTTCATCTTTAGACCGACTCGCTCGAAGATTTTACTGAGGTCATCGAGCATCGTACTAAAGTCCTCCATGGTCTCAGCCAAGACTACTAAATCTTCAGAAATCCGAAGGTGAGTGATGTACTCGTCGTTGATGTCTGCCTTCTCCAGTCCAGAGTCTTGAAAAAATCCTCCAGTGCAGCGGTGAACAGGTTGGGGAAATAACATCTCCTTGACTGACTCCCCACTGCAGCAGAATAGGTTTTGCGTTCAAATCCTAGAGTCAGACTGACAAAGTGCGTTTTCGTATAAACACTTCGATACTTCGATATAGCGGTAGTCAACCGCGCCGGCGGGCGGGTTGGCGCCGCTGGAGCGACTAGTACAGCCCAGGTTTCGATCAAATCGAAGACTTTCTCGTGGTTCGTGAACGCTAAGCAGAGGGGAGGGTGATACTCCTCAGTCTTCAGTCTTCTGTATAACCTGACGGAGCTCCATACGCTCTACGTGGTCTACAGTGCTAAAGCCTCTCCGGGAACCGGCTTGTCCGGGAGGCTTGAAGTCATCTAGCTTGCGTACGAGACGATTTGTAATGACTCTCGAAAACGGTTTTTAGACATGGCTCAGATGTCAGATGGGTTGGTAGTTCTTCAGCAGGGTGTTGACACCCTTTTTGAAGAAAAGCACCACCACACCTCTGTTCCTTGCCTTTTTCTCCCTCCCAGTAAGATGAAGAGAGGTATTTCTTTGGATTGTTATGATAAGTATACCTCTAAAGTATGTTAAATAAGGCGTCTCTATTGTACTTATTCAAACTGATCATTATTCATATTTTATAGAACGGCACCGGGAAATTGTTTATATTTTAAGAAGCTTCTACAAACGATTGCATTAATTTGATCCTACTTGAGCTAAGCTAAATAATACTAACAATTTTATTCAATTTACATTTTACATGATAAAAGGAGGGTTATTGAGGCATAATCATGACGATGAAGCATTAACAATCGTTAAAATGTTGTATTTTACTTATAATTTGTGTTCCGGTAAATTACCGGTTTTGATTTTAATTTACCGGCCTCATATTTAGTCAATTTACCGGTTAACCGGCTAACCGGTTAACCGGTTTGCATTCCCTAGACTCAAGCTGTGTATAGACCGTTAAATATACGAAGAAGCTTATCATTCCTTACAAGTTTCATTTCAACACAATCTAGTACAGAATGATCAATACTCAGGCGCTTGAAGAAGCTTCCTCGTCCTCGTGTATTGAATGATCTATGGTCTTGAAGGTCACATCGCCAGGAAAGACAGTGATACTCGTAACCTCGAGAAATTAGTTATTACTTAATGGGAAAATCGAAGGCAAGCGACCGAGAAGCCCGCTACGCTGGGCTGTACGTCTAGCACAACTTGCTGCTAAGTCGTGTCGCGCGCGACTCGGCGACTCCTGTCTCACTCGTATTGTGCAAATTAGAAAGAGGCGGGTGTATTCTCTCGACTCGCGTCGCGCTTGTTGTGTCAGTTGTGCTAGCCCCGCTGGACAGACCAAATTCGCGCAGCTCTTGATACAACCGTTCACGACGCTCTGCACTAGGCTACAGATAGGAAGAGATGGAGAGACATCATCGAGAAAAAATGTTCTAGTGATATGACCACGACCCTCAGTAATGAGGAAACCGATTCAAGGAGGGAGGGAGGTCATAAAGGTACGGAAAAGTGCCACAGTGATTTCGTTTTATATGCCAGGCCGTATACGCCGACACCAACGCGCTGCTCTTCCTCTTTCATCTCCGGGCAGGACATTTATTTGCCAATTATGTGGTCGTGGCTGTCGCTCCCGTATCGGCCTGACGAGCCACGTACGTAAGTGCCGCAACTCTAATATGGACGCTGTTTAAATCATCTTTTTATAGATGTATAAGGCCGATGATGATACGCCGTGGCGTTGTACTGCTAAATGCCAGGATTCTGTGCCGCCACCGCTGTCTGTGCGTTTGCATCTTAAAAGAGGCCCGGTCACGAGGCCGCCTGCTCTTTATTTACTGATATGATTATTGGTCTATTTTATCAGTTATTGATAATATTTTTCGTTGGTTTCAGGTACGTATTATTTATATGCAGGTCACATGCGGACGTTGTAAGTACATTTTTGAAAGACGGCGGTTTTCTATCCCCCGCGTACCATAATCTAAGATCTCACTGTAAAATACTGTATTTGCCAGTGTTTTTTTTTATTTTAGTTTTTGCGAACTGAGGAGGAAACATACCTAACTACGATTTACATTCATTGTTGAACAGACATGAATTACTCTTAATGTCGCAACTAGAACACATTAGTGGTGCAACAGTCACAGTTTCAGGTCATCACATTGCTATATGGAATTTTCCTGTGCACTGCGAACGAATAGGAAAATCAACACACTTCGTTGTATATTTCAAAGCGGTTTCAATTTATGTAACTTTTGTTTTGTTATAGACTTCATTTTTGAAGAGCGAGCGAAGCGAAGTGCTCCGTTACAGCTTAGGCCAAAATTATTTCGTATGTCTGGATGTCCGGCTTTTCTTCCTACAGGTCGCATTTTTCAACCGAGCATCGTGAAATTTTGTGAGCAGGTTCAGTAATAATCAGTGATCGTTAATTTTCCAGCATTTTTGGTGCAGCGTAGTGTTGTTAACGAAATTGGTATAAACTATTTCAATCGTAATGCTTAATTAGCGTTAATAATGTCAATATTTACCCTAATTAACAATTTTGGTTGATATTGTCTATGCCAATTTCGTTAACAATACTACGCTGTACCAAAAATGCTGGAAAATTAACGATCACTGGTAATAATATAGAATTTTTCATAAGATGTCACTTGATTATATCCTGAATCGGAGGATACCAAGTCACACATACTCACTTATTCACAATTACACCTCTTTATAATCCATACTTCTGATACTTCCATGTTATCCATACTATCCATACTTAATATTATAAATGCGAAAGTAACTCTGTCTGTCTGTCTGTCTGTCTGTCTGTTACCTATTCATGCTTAAACAGCCGAACCGATTGTGATGAAATTTGGTATGGAGATAGTTTTAATTCCGAGGAAATACATAGGCTATTTTTTATCCCGGAAGTCATTCCCTGTTGGGGATCAAATGGGGGGCGGAAGTTTGTATTGAGGCACGATATATAAACAAGTTCCACGCGGACGAGGTCGCGGGTAAAAGCTAGTATTAGTATACACGAACAATCCTTCTTATGTCGATAGTTTCCAGTGATACTGACACACTAGCGCATGCGCATATATGGTAAACCGGTGACATTGCGTAATACGGGTGAATCACCAGCCGTTGACAGATTTGGCGTTTAGAAGGGCCAATGCTGGCAATAACCGAAAGTGTATAATCATTTTTAAAACAGCCATAATTTTGTAGAAAAGCCTGTTTAGTCCTATGATTTTCCCTATTGTTTGTTTAAGTATGTTTTAGTAATTGTTAGTGACATGTCAAGGTTGCTCGCTCAGTTCAATTTTGAAACATTAAATACTACATAAGTGCATACAGACCTGCTAGTTAAGTTTGAGAAATTGTACGTTATGTAATAGTAGTATATGCAACTGATACATAATGAGAGCCTTAAAACACGAGTGTGGTTTTATAAAACGGGCGTCAGCTAGTTTCATAATACACACGAGTGTTTTAAGGCCTAATTATGTACAGATGCATACACTACCGTATTTAAACACATATCATAAGTACTCTAAGAGGGAAATGACCTGCATTGCTACTATAGTTAGGGAGCTGGCGAGCAAAATTTCGATATGATCAGCACACAAGGCAGACGTTATTAATAGTGATATTTATGCCCTAAGATACATCAAGGACCTTGTCTGCCACTATGATAGCGCTGCGTTGTGAATTTACAGCGTTTCAAAAATGTAAAAAAAAAGGTGTGCTATATTATGCGCACACGTCTGCTTCTGGGGCTGATGATCACAGTCATCCTGGAAACACAAAGAATCGATAAGGCAGACATCCAGGGCTCTAACTTTTGTAGTATTATTTTTTTTTATTTTTTTTTATGATTTAAAAAACTGTATATGAAGTGCACACTTGGCAGATTTGAATTATTCGATCAAAAACAATGAGAAGAACCACGGAAAAATAGTCTGCTAACATGTTGCCTCTGCGTTGTCTATTGACAGTGCTACAAAAATGTAAAAAAAAGGTGTGCTATATTATGCGCACACATCTGCCTCTTGGACTGATGTTTGAATTCCTTATGAAAACCAAGAAAATCGATGAGGCAGACGTTCAGGCCTCTGATATTCCAAAGGCAGACCATTTGATTTTTTTTAATCCGACGCTCGCGCCAAACCAATCAGGTATAAATTGAATTGATCAAAATGCTACAGACAAGACCACATCCCGCCTTATTTATTGTTTTTTTTTAAAACGTTCCGAAACTCACTACCGGAGTATGTCATTGACAAGTTCGATTACGAAGACTATTATTTTAATATTGTGGTTCCAAAGTTCATCTACGTTAAAGGCACGTGCTTTTGTGCATTGCCCATGCAATACCCGCTGTCCCTTGATTCCGTGAATTTCAAACAGTTATACGGCTGAAAATCAGTGAGCAAAGTGTCTGCCACATTTTTTTCGAATCCACGGAGTCATAGTGAATCGAATGGGCGCAATGAGAACCGCGTGCAAATGACTTAGTAGAGCTTCTCTTTTTAACATTTTTACAACTCCGTCCCATGATAATGCAGAGTCCTGAATGTCTGCCTCTTCGATTTTCTTCGTTTCCAAGATGAATGTGACCATGAACTCCAGAGGCATACATGTGCAAATTATTTAATACCCCGATTTTTTTAAGCAACTTCAATCCGCTGTAACGCGAAATCGCAGCGACATAGGACCTTAATTGATTGGACCAAATCAATTCGTAATGATTTAAACTGCAATCCACCTCGACGTGAAACGTGTGCAAATCATATACCGAAATGCTCGCCAGCTCCCTAACTACTAGTGCTACCTGTAAAATATCTTTGTTGCTATCTTGGCTGCATTTCCGATATCCGGCGGAGTGTTCATATCGTTCTCGGAGTCACTACTCATATTTTCAACTTAAATGTAAATTACAAACAACTTTTCACAATTCTACTTTCGTAACAGCAAAAAACGTACAAACAAATTACAACAGTAATGGCGGCAATTCGATCCTCCGTCAAGACGAATGTTTTTTTAAATCATAGACCAACGAATGAAGTCCCTATTCTCATGTCACTTATGGCTTATCTCGGTTTATATTTAAAAAACATAATGAATTGACGTTTCGTATCGATAACTGTTTTAATATCTATAGATACTAAAATAGTACTCCTAACGCATAACGATACAAAAATCGATACTGTAAATAACATTAAAGTACAGATTTTTACTACTACCACAGACAAGAAAGTTGTTATAGTAAAATTGGTTGTAATAATGCTGATCATTTCCTACGGTTTCTGAACGCATTTTAAAGTACTAATGATATATGTACGTAGATAAAACATTATTTCATGATTCCTTCTATGAGGTTTGGCAAGAAATATACCATGCCCCAGTCGTTATAATATGTGAAACTCGTTCTTGAATACCTTCAAAGCTACACAGCTGCTTTAACGTGTAAATAATGTTTCGTTATACTAAAAGCATAGTCATTCTAACCGCGAGGGACGATAACATGTCCAATTTGCAGGTCTAATATCCCTGGGCCGAACTACCCCAGTGAGGGGACGGCATGTTCTAAGGATGGGATCGGTTGTACGACTCGCGTCGCCTCTCGAGTCGGCTCGACTTGTTATTACCACTGGGGTAGGTGACTCAAATTTTATTATTATTCCAAAAGAAAAAAAGGCCAAAATCTATGCCTATTTGCCTAATGATGAAATTCCAAAGGGACGGACTATGCCCCTTCTTAAAACTGTGAACACGTACCTAAATATGTGATTATTTCTTCTTCATTTTAATATATTTTTATTCCTTTTTCTTGAAATTGTATGAGTTTTTAATTTGGTGTCTCCATGGCGAGTTGATAATCAAAATTGTGGGTCCGTTCTCGAAAGCCAACAACGCACGCTACGTTCGAATCCAAGTCACAAGGAACCTTTGTATATTTCTTGCACAGCACAAAGTTAGTCTTAGTCATCTTCACGCAGTGACGCAAAATAAAAAATATTTGAGATGGATGTCCATAAATCGGCCTGGGCACACCAGATGCATTAAGCGTAGACGTTCACGTATAGATGCAGTGCGCTTTCCGCTGCGTTGTTATAGTGACTCATAAGTTATGTTATGTTACTTCGGGTCGTACGCGTAGACCCTCTGAAGCACGTAGATACACTTCTTGCGACTGCACAAGTAAATTGCAAATTTTCGGATTTCAAAAATATTCTTCTAAGAATTGAAGAAGTTTTGTTGTGAGTTATCGTGCTGTAAAGCCCCTCCCTAGCAATGACGGATCGATATGTCTGCTTTTATGACTGCATTCTGAGGGTATAATGTACTTTATTATTAGTTTATTCGGCCAAAAGTGCCTTTATGACGAACTGCTTTATTAGACTGGGGATTTTTGCTTTTGTTTTTATAGTGTGGTCATTTGATGTCATGGTAAGGTGGACGTTTGGGAAAGTTGTAAAATATTGAAACCTCTCAATCGAATCCATTCTCCGTGATTGTCATGATTTATGCTTGTCTAGTTGCAAAAGCAGGCGTGATTTATGTTTGTCTAGTTGTTATATCAATTATATCAAACACTTTGTACAATAATCTATTTACAAAAGGCTGTATTACGTAATGGATAATGTTAAGTCAATTGCATCATCATCGTTAATTATTCTAACCACTATACTGCACAAATCGGTAAAATACCAGGAAATTACGATAGCGCCACCGTTCATAACGAATATAGTTTACGTGGAGATTTTCCTCAAAACGTTTATGTTTTGTGTAGGGTACGCTAACTAAATACATTGCAACGAATCGCACTTCATGTATCTCGTGTTCGTATGTATAGACAATACTCTACAACGTGGGCAGGATAACACGACAGTGGTTGAAATATAGGATCAACAGGCATTCGTTTATACTTATTTTAAACTTGACTTGAGCGCGGTATCTGAATTGAGTATAGTTTATACTACGTTCTTGCATGAAGACATTAACTCATGTCTCTGTGTTTTTCTTCAACTGCACTTAAAAGCAGGACAAAAAATTTTGGCTAGACTGAAATCCACGTCCAAGGCCTATTCGAATCCCTGGCTATTGATTCTACAGACGACAACCCCATTAAAGGGTATTAGAGATAAGGAGACGCAATTTGTAGCTGATTTATCAGCAGGTATCTCCGCTCCAGCGGAAGAAAATCTTAACTGCCACCTCCTTTCTAACAATACAGGTCATTTTGTGTTGGACTGTGCTGGTTAGATAATGATGAGGGGTCTGGTAGCGGATGGGTTATATCGAATCAGAAATTGGATTAAAAAAATTAAGTGATCTATAGGATATAACCTATTGTGTACGTATTTATTAAACTTATTTTTATTAAGTAAAAATATCTTATCTTACGGCTGACCGTTCACGATAGTCCACAATCCACATAGTTAACCCATATAATCCGTAAGCCCACTCCCAATACGCATACGTCTCACTCATGACAACACCATAAATGAAATGAAATGAAATGAAATTTATTTCGTAACATATGTTATACGTCAAAACAGTCATGTGGTATATGGAATTCATAGGTAGTGATTTAAATGTAGGTACATAAAAAGTCATTATAAAATAACTATATAGGTATAGGTAATATTCTCATTACACCACATGAGGTAAGTTAAAGAAATCTTCATAATTATAAAAGCTGTTTTCCTGGAGCCATTTTTTCAATTTGGTTTTGAAGCTAAGAACGGATAATGTACTTCTTACTGCTTCAGGCAAACGGTTGTAGACGGAGGGTCCCAGAAAGTATACAGATCGCTGCGACTTGGCGAGTTTATGTAGTTAAATCTGCCACCAGCCTGATCGCGTTCTTATTACTTCGCAAGTTGTAATTAGAATTCGTTCCCTTGCGCTTGAAAACGTCTAGGTGTTCATGAGTGAACACTGCCACTTGATATAGGTATAAGCAAGGCAAGGGTAGTATTTGGAATTCCTGGAATAGCTTCTGTGCTGGTGCGTCTGCCTCTACGCCGCCGGCCATTGCTCTAATAGCTTTTTTTTTGCATCGAGAACACTCGCCGCCAGTCAGAGGCTCGACCCCACAGCTCGGTACCGTACGTGAGCAGCGAGTGCACCGTTGCGAAATAACATTCGCGCACCGCGGCCCGACCAGCCGTGCGCGCCAGCCGTCGCAGCGCGAAACATGCGCGCCCGAGCTGGCCACACACCTCGTCTATGTCTGTCTCCCACACTAGAGCACTGTCGAGGTGGAACCCGAGAAGGCGTTTGCAGGTCACATGCTGTATAGGGGCATCATCTGCACACACCTTCAGGTTTCGACTCGGATGCCCGTTGAGCCTGAAAGTCATGACGCTGGTTTTCTCTCTATTAAGTGCCAAACCGTTAGACTTAAACCAGTCGTGCAGTTGCCCCATGACGTCGTTCGTACATGTCGTGTTCGTAAATGCATGGCAGCAGGTCGAGAAAGTTGTGCTGAGCAAGAATCGGATTGTCGCACCTAAAATTGGCCGAAAGTTTGAAAAATCCTTCACATCCGGTCAAAATTGTAAGGGTAGGTAGGTAGGTATATTTACGTCATGTGACAACAGTACGAGACATGAGATCATTTAGCCCTTTCATCGTAGAGAGAGTAGACCTAAGTCTGTCAGTCTTGAAATGGCCGGAAGTACTTGGCAGACGTTGCGAAAGTTGGCCACTTCGGGACTGACAGACTTAGGACAGACCTTAGATTTATCGTGTTGTAATGAGACTCTCATTACAACACGATAAATCTAAGGTCTGTAGATTTATCGTGTTGTAATGAGAGTCTCATTACAACACGATAAATCTAAGGTCTGTCCTAAGTCTGTCAGTCCCGAAGTGGCCAACTTTCGCAACGTCTGCCAAGTACTTCCGGCCAATGAGACGTATTGGGAGTGGGCTTACGGACTAATATATCTATATGTGCTTGCACTATCCGACCTCCGCGAACATTTAATTTATTACTTTTTCGTTTGTACTTACAATTAATGAATTGTAGTAATTTGTTTGTAGTTGGCCAACCAAATAGGGATCCTGTTGAAGTCTTCTACCCTAACTTTCAAGGCCCTGCTAGACCTGTCGCGGGAGCGGGACGGAAGCAGATTGACGCGCGGATCTGCTCCTTGTTTATTAACCACGTGATGGCAAACAAGCGTACGGCCCTCGTTTCTGGTTCAGAAAAATCTTATAGACACGGCAGATAATGTGAATAATAAATCGTTACTTTCAAGTTTGATGTATTTATAAGTGCTATCGGTTATGCAGTAACATTAACCTGTACAGTCAATTATATGTACACAAGCATTTACAAAAGCATACCTTTGCACAATACGAGTATATAGTCCTCCTTGTCGTATCCGTCGACGGCGACGCGACCCTTAGATTTTTTCTAATGAGGACGTATATCGCTCGCAAAGCCGAACTTAGTCTTAAATGTTCGGTCACATGTGTGCAGTATAGCTATACTGCACACATACCAGCGCCAGGACCAGCTGGTCCTGGTCATTGTAATTATGTATAGGATGGTCTGGGTCGAGTCTTCAGTAAATGGCGCTTTTGGTCCAGGTGTTCAAGTCGAGCTAACGGTCAAAGTAACACGATACTTTATGACGGAACACCAAGCGTCCGGAAGTACAAGTGCGCTGTTGCTACATAGTAAACCCTACAAAGTATCGCGTCACGGAAATAGTCCGACTATTATTGGCAAAGGTCGTGGTCGGCGTGTTTGGGTTAGCGCCGACCTTTCCCATACTTCTTTCGGCGCCCGCGCCCGTTTATTGTACGCGTGTTCGCTAATGCGTGTAGGTAACACTTGGACTACTTGGAGGTATGCTCGACGGCCGATAAATTGAACGCGTTTTATCCGCATCTCTCTTCTCCTGTGTCATCTTCTTGTCTCTGGTGTTTGTTATTTTAGTTCGTTCTTTTCACGCGATCGATTGTGTTCGACTGACGCGCGCGGCATGCGACACCAGGCAGTGTATGAAAATGCCGCACGCGTCAGTCGCAGACTTCGGAAACGGCGTCAAAGTCGGAAGCAATCAATAGCGCGCGGCTTCGATCGGCCCAAGACCCATCAAATATATTAGAATGACTCCCACACGCAGAGGATATGACACATCCCTAGTAGATTTTATACACATACTAAACCATGACACAACTGTAAAACAGGGAAATGCTTAAAAAATTAACCTGCTTTATTCGCTCGCTAATAATGGATGTAGGCGTAGGTACATATCATTCGTGATTTTATATACATTTACTTCTGCCTATTTTTTTAAATACAGATTTTCAATTTCTATTCGAGACCATCCAATAGTACAGCTACAGCCAGCATTTCGCCAACATGACAACTGTCGTCTGACAATGAGAATTCGATGTACATATATAGTACGGAATCCCGGAGATCCCTATAGATGGTATACCTACCTATATGTGACGGTTTTTAGTAAAACGTCCCACTTTGTCGATTCTAAGTTACGGAGTTACGGGCAGTTTAGTGAAATATGGCAAAACTTACCGAAAATCAACTTTCGATGAAAACTGATAGAACATACTGTAATAAACCTATGATTTTGATGACGACGCATAAATCTCCATTTTAAGCACCTTTTTAGGGCCTCAAAGTTTAGTGCCCAGCGACCCACTTTGTCGCATACAGAAAAAATCGTCGATAACATATTTGTACCTGTTATTAGAGAACAATTTCTACTTTGCCGATATGGTGTTATGAGTAATTTGTAATATAGGGTAGTTTTTATCCCGAAGATCCATCCCTAAGGGGATGAAATTGGGGGTGAAATTTTGTATGGAGCTACTTAAACCGCTTCACCGATTTGGATGAAATTTGGTATATAAATAGTTTGAGTCCCAGGGAACGACATAGGATAAGTTTTATTCAGGATTTCATCCCTTAAGGGGGTGAAATGAGGGGGTAAATATTTAGATGTAACCAATTTTGATGAAATTTGGTATAGAGATTGATTAAGTCCTGGAAAAGGACATTGGATAGTTTTAATTCCGGAAATCACCCCTAAGGTGGTGAAAAGGGGGGTGAAACTTTGGATGGAACCCGTTTAAATGAGATTTGGTACAGAGATAGTTGGAGTCCCATGGAAGGACAATGCATAGTTTTCATCCCGAAAATCATCTCCTGAGGGGGTGAAATTAGGGGTGAAAATTTGGATAGAACCCATATAGATGAAATTTGGTATAGAGATAGTTAAAGTCCTGGGGAAGGACATAGGATAATTTTTATTCCGGAAATCATTCCCTACGCGGGTGGAATGGGAGGAAAAAATTTGGATGAACTCATAGGATAGTTTTAATTCTGGAAATCACCCCCTAAGTGAGTGAAATGGGGGATCTCATAGGTTCAATACGTACACCATTTTTGGATTGTAATTATACTGTTTTTGGTTCAGCAAATTACATGTTTATAAATTATGATTTTATACTTGTAGTAATTTTTTAGCGTATGATCCACCAAACCGTCAAAGTGGGTCACTTAACTTGAGTCGAAAAGAAATTTCGTTCAATTACGTTAAAAAAGTTTAAACTAACGACGTTAGTATCAAAGACTCTTAGATTAACAATAACAAACCATTATCTCATACATAAAACTGAAAAATATACCAACCACAAACACTTTCAATGAAGAAGCACTAAAGTTTAGTAAACCGACCAAGTGGGACGCTCCCTATATAAAATCACTAAACTTTATACACACAAAAAGTACTTATAATTTGATATTTTACATACTTTCTATGCTTGATAAGTATGTTTTTTAAGTAACCTCATGTTATATATTAAGAGACACATGTATTTTAATTTTTATGCATGGCACTCTTCAAATCATTTGTTATTAACTTTTTGACATAATAACTAAATAAAAGGATCCACAGAATTATTTCTGTCTTTTTTAGCATGGGAAACCATTTATAAATACAACTTTAATGATAAATCTGCGTGCCGTATAATAGAATATAGAAATAAACCCATATTCAGGATTTACATATTTTCGTCCTGTTTTTATGTTCAAGCCTCCATAACATTCAAAATACTAAGGTTACATACATGATTTTAACTAATTTAAAATCCCTAAAGTATGCCCATTCATTTAATACCAACCACTCCATAACTTCAAAGTAGAAGTGTGTTTTCTGCCATCCCAAACTTTAACCAACGTTTTCTCAATTGTCGCTTTTTCACTTCTGCAAATTTGCAGAATTTAAAAAAAATAACTATAGCACCTAGAGACATGAATCTTTCACCAAAAGATAGCGTATGATCTGTAGTATTAGGAACTACTCTTAACTCCATATCGACAAAGTGGGACGTTTTCCCAAAAACCGTCACATATAGTGGCCAACGTTAGATAGGTACTTGTAAACCCAGTAATGTACGGCAAATTGTCACATTTAGGTGACAATTGTCATGTTGATGACATTTCATCAACATGCCTATTTGGCTGTTTGCCATTGCCAGTAGTGTTCATGAGGCAATTTCAATAAGACAAATTACGTAATGACGAGGTATGGCCACCCGCTTCTGAAGCTGACTGTACTGTAAACAAATCTCAAGTCGTTGTAAAAGCAACCGTGAAGTCTTGTATTAAGGTTCAAATTAGCTTTTTTGCTCTGTTCAAAGTGACACGTTTTGCGTGTGGTCACCCCCTCGCCAGACACTACGTCTAACAAGTATCCGGTCTAGACACTTTAACTAGAGTGCCCACAAACTTGGTGTAATTATTTTCCAAGTTGCCAGTTAAGTTTGGTAGTTATGCGAGGGGTTGCGTTTGGGACTTATAAGCAGTTGTTTTAAATAAGGTTATCGACCGGCTGTTAAGGTTTTTATCTATCCAAATATCATAAACCCTCCATGATGCGTTCAAGAACCGCACATTATGACCACCATAAAAACAGACTGTTTTGTTAGAACAAATTTCTTATCTGTGAAAATGTTATTATTGCTAAATAATTACATCGATTTCGATGCTATTATTACATTCAAATTTCGAACACCTCTGACTGAAAAACAGCAATTTGATTTGACCTCTATTGTAATATCAGTCGAGATGACGTTTAGTTCGAAATGAATTGTCAATTTACATACAAATTTGACAAATGTCGCACGTAAGTAAGATATCGAACGACATGACAGTTGGCGCCGCCGACTCTAGTTTGTCTCTGAATTAAAAAAAATACAACGTCATAATATGCGGCTCCTGAAAGCATCATGGAGGCTTATGATATGTGGATAGATAAAGTAGTGTATGTAAATGTTCATAATTAGGCATTACTTAAAACACTCGTGTGATGCTATTATGAAACTCGCCTGCGGCTCGTTTCATAAACCCACATTCGTGTTTAATGCCCTTCATTATGTACAGTCACATAAACTACTATTTTTCTGTATGATAAGTAAATAAAATGCATTTTTGCAATAGTCTGTCCGTAATCTATTACCTATATTCAAGAGCAGACAACTATACAATTTTGTATTGAATGTATAGCAATGGTCTACTTACGACGCCATAAGGCTTTTTTATTTTTACATCGCGGCTGACACAGAAATGCGCCACTAGCGTCTATGTACGTACGTTCCATGATCCAAATTCCTCAAGTAAATTTAAATCCAAGAACTGAACTAATATGAAGTGATATCGAGCACAGAATAGTTTCTCAGAAAGCGATTCCGTATGAAGCGTACCTAGAAATGTTGAAAGCCTTATGTAACTTCATGGAAAATGTAAAATGCTGAAATGACGCAAGAAAAACGCTTTCGGGGAAACCGTCTATCAAATCCTAGCGACATGTCATATAAATACTTTAAGTAAATTGCCGATTCCTGTAGGTAGTTTCTAGTTGAAAAATACTCCAGCCAATGACGCCAGGCCACTTTTCACCAACCTGTATATATACATTTTAGGGTTATTACGAAACGATAGCAACCTCTGACCATCTCCACTTGTAGAAGCTGGCAATAGTCACCTGAAAATTACAATACGACGCACTATTTCTGGGTCGACAGGTAAAGATGGAAGCTCTGTATGAAAGTACAGAGCAGCCCTATAAGTCGCCAGATATCCCGAGGATGGGCTATGTTGAGACTGTTGGGAGTGTCAAATATCTCTCGCTGCTGATACGCGAATCCTCAACCCAATCGAACCCTCTTCGATATTATAATCTACTGTACGGTTTTTTTATGAATAAGGCTTAAGTATCTAAATCATATCAACAACGACAAAAGCTCTAAACTAAAGGTATTGAAAATGTTTCGGCGGACTGATCAAAGAGCTAAATTTACAACATTTCAGCTATCTCGGTCCGGATCGGACCGTCAACGACATTGCCTCGTGTGATTTACGCGCAATTTCACTATTTTTAGTTATCGGTATCGGACGTGGGAGACAGCGGATCCGAATTGATATGATTATATGATCTGAGGGCCCAACAGGCCAACAGACATTAAGGATCACCTTAATGTCTGTTGGGCCCTCAGATCATAGAAAGTATATAACAGCTTGAAAAATATTTATTATTTAAGTAAACCTCGTCAGCCTCAAATGACTCTCTTTTCGAAAGCCATCCGCTAGCCGAATAAGGAATTAAAAAAAATGCAGATTAAGGTTAACTAAAGTGATGTTTAAGTCACGTCTAACCTGTCGGTTTTGTTACTAAACGTAGGCGATTGACATTGGCTGTCGGTTTTGTTACTATCCTTAACTGTCCGTTTAAGGGGGCAAAAATAATGAATATGCTCGAATACGACACTGAAATCAGTGCATTACTCATAGATTACGAAAAAAAAAACCCTTTAGTTAAACAATGAAAATATAACTTTACGTCAATTGCGAACGAAATCTGATTCTGTTCTTCTGATGGATTGGACTAAAAACGCATCAACTGATGTGGGTAGACTGGGTAGGCTAGACTAGACTAGAGACTTGAAACACGCCACCAGCCGATGAATTGCAACCAAGCTAACATTTAGGCCGCGCACACAGTCCCTGACACAAAACTGTTTCCAGCCCGCCGCTTGCCTTCAATTTCGACCCTATCTAAATATCATAAAACATATTTTCCATCAACACGCGTCGCACCTTCATGGAAGTAATAACAAGAATTGTAGTCCAAGTACAAATCATTCATGAAATGTTTGTGGTTGTGATTTAGCGCCGCGTCTATTTACAGACTAGCACGTGTATGGTATACGAGTACATTATCTTCTTGGTTGTTAAAGTTATAGTGGTCTAAACAACTGACTGTTGTCTTTACGAATCCGTGTTTGTTAAAGTTTTTGGAACCCGTCAACAGAGACGTAGTTCTGGCTGGGCTGAATTAAGATTTTGAGTATATACATGTTTCCGTGTTACAGAGGCGGTTTGGATTGGAGTCCGATTCGAGATGTTAAATTCCAAAGGACTCTCGCGACCTACACAACACCATCCACGTAAATTTTGTACGGCCTTTCTAGTTTGTGTGATGGTTGATCAATAACCCATCAGTCCCATTCATTGGTCATCAGTTCTACTAAACTTTAGATTGTTTTTGTCCATTTGACATATTTGACGACCGCTTTAGCCTATACTTCGATTTTTTTAGCATTAGAAAGACCTTTACAGAAGTAAGTGTAAGGTTTTTTATAGAACACGTTTTACGATACCTGCCGTAAATGCGGCGGAATAAGTGGAAAAGTATGAAAACATTTTTTAAAGCATATTAGACGATAGCAAAATGTGTAATTTGCATTTACTTAAAAGGATTATTTAATAATACAGCATTAATATTTTATTTGTGTTATTTTTAATGTATCGCAAAAAAATTGCATGATAAAAAACCCAGAGAAGCAGAGGTTTCAAACAAACGGAACGTTTTAAACGCATAAATTGCGACTATATTGAAGAGATCGTGTCACACATCAATAAGAGTTTAGCGTTTTGACATTTGCAATCGGTCGGATAAAATGTCCGCCATTACATTGTTCATGTTTGTTTTTAAACGTCACTCTCGTCTCGTATGTCATGCGAATGCAAGTACGATACTTTGTCATTATCCCAGAATCTTGTTGTTTTGAGTTTTTAAGTTTCATTGTTTTCCGGTAAAGTTATTTGTTATTGTTGTTGTTATTGTTATTATCTTTCGTTGATAGTGCGGTTCAGAGCTATAACCACGAACTTCGAATCTCGAACTTCGTATATCTCCGTCTCTATCGCACTTATGGTTTATGGTACTCGAGCGACAGAGATATACGATGTTCGAGATTCGAAGTTCGTGGTAGCGTCGCAGTTCAGGTGCCTGAGTGCGGCCTTTACTCTGATACTACTAAATAATAACTCCTAATAACTACAAGGTTACATCGCACTAGTGTGTGGTGGACGAGGTCGGCAAAGCTTCAAATTAAGCTAAAATAGGTTCTACTTACTTATTTCAGAGAGACCACTTGATATGCATGCATTTTAGGGTTAAAACCACCCAATTCAGTGTAGTGAAAGGTTAGGTTAGGTTAGGAATAGTTAATAATAACATATATATAATATTTACAAACCTAAGTGATAGGAAATGTGAAATCAATGATGTAACAAAGAAAAATACACAATAATTTAATATTTTATTATTAACTTCTGAAGAAACAGGTTTACGACACCTGCTTCTTTGTTTATTGAATTTCTAATGCTAAAAAAATCGAAGTATAGTTGGTAGCGACCCTGCCTACGAAGCAAGAGGTCCTGGGTTCGAATCCCGGTAAGGGCATTTATTTGTGTGATGAGCACGAATATTTGTTCCTGAGTCATGGATGTTTCCTATGTATTTAAGTATTTATTTCTCTATATAAGTATTTATATCGTCGTCTAGTACCCATAGTACAAGCTTTGCTTAGTTTGGGACTAGGTCGATATGTGTAAGATTGTCCGAAAAATATTTATTTTATTTTATTTTTATTTTATTTAAACTGCTGGTTGTTCCTGAGTAAAGTTCGCCACAAGTAGATATCTATATCTCTAAATTAACCTAAGCATCCCTAACCCCTAACATGTTATATCCATCTTAAGAGAGTACGCCTTCATTCGGCGTCTTTCATAAATTTGATATACACTACAAGTAAGTAAACAGGTACCTATATAAATAAGCTGGTTGAAATTGAGTTCTATGAATGCTTCTACGTATTTTTGGTAGTTATAATACTTATCCATACAAAGTTCGTGATTTATTGCGTTCAATTTAGGAGCGGGTCGTTATCAAGCGGATTTTATACAAAAAAAAACTCCTAATTAACCACGTAGTTTTGAAGGAAAATGATTATTTAAATAATGCTTGAGGGGAAATCCTAGTTATTTACGATTTATGCCAACAGGAAACATATTGTGTTAAGGGATGTGGTTTTATTGTATGTTGATTGAAGAATTCAACTGTTTAGTTACTCTTGGTATCGATGTTATTATATTGAGTAGTCTAAAGGAAGTCCTTGGAAGTCGAAAGGAGGAAAAATCTATGTTATGGACGTTTAAGTTGCCATAACACAGCTATGTATTTATTTAATTGTGTATATTTATGGTTTTTTTTCATTGTAGTCTGGATCTGTAATTAGTCGCTGACTTCTACAAGTACACTCGGCGTCAAAAAAATCGCACATCTTGAAAATTTATTTTTGAGCGAATATAGCTCATACATAATTCATTGTACCCTAACAAGATTAATATAATTTCAAAGCGCAATTACCTTCAAAATGAGCTATTGTTTGTTTTCGTTAAAACACTCATAGCCAAAAAAATTGAGTTTTAAATCAAAAGTTCCGACATGTAACGCGTTTGGCGGGTCACTAAATGCGCCCCCATGGACGGGTATAAAAGAGGGGGTAAAAGTCAGTTAAGGGTCATTCACTATCCAGTCGTCACTGAGGTCACACCTGAACAGCTACAGCAAGAAAAACACCTTGAAAAATGGATACCACGCCAGAAGGAACAGCTCAAATAATTGCAATACTGATGCAATCAAGGGGTAAACACGTATCATTCCGAACGCGCGTTCGTATAATTTAACTGTCATTATTCCATAGAAAAAGTGACATTTAAATCTACCCGACGCGCGTACAATGCGAACATTGTCAACCCTGTAATGTTCTACATTAAAGGGTTAGATTTTTATTCGCGTCGCAATAAAATAAAAATCGGCAATTCTGCAGCGCGACCCTCCTGGGGGTCGCGACCCGCAGGGGGGTCGCGGCTGCTTGGATTCTTACTCTAGGTGGGTCGCGCCATGAAAAAGGTTGAAAGACACTGACGTAGGGTATTCTTTTCCTACGTATCGTGTCCCGCTGCAGAATTGCCGATTTTTATTTTATTGCGACACGAATAAAAATCTAACCCTTTAATGTAGAACATTACAGGGTTGACAATGTTCGCATTGTACGCGCGTCGGGTAGATTTAAATGTCACTTTTTCTCATCTGCTCTATATGGATGACCTCAAGCCCAGGCCCTTTTGACAATTTAATGAAATGCAAGGAGTACACCGAGCGGATGCTGTCCCTGCCCGTGTCATGGGACGCACACAGAGACAGCACCCGCTGGGTTGTATAGGGACTATTGCTGGTTGATGGAATCTAAAGAAAACGGGTTATTGGGTGAAAATGATGGACTAGTGGCTGGGCTTATTGGGTGAAACATCGGACGCCTGCCTAATAAACTGTCTCATTTTTTATCTCTGGCAGACGGTGACTCGCCACCTGCTAGATGGGCCCCTATTAATAGCGACATTAAAAAATGGCCTAAGGGCAACACCAGTCAGAGAGGCTGGGGGGGTAGAGAGGTGGCACTGGACTTTGAACATATAGCCAACTCGCCACTTAGGTGTCCACATCTATCCTCGAGCAACAGCTCTTGCGACTCCACTCTGGACAGCCAGTTAAGGCAAGCCAGAGGTGGGGGGCCTGTCCAACCATCCACCCGATCGGCTCAGCCTGACCACAGGACACCTCCAGGAGCACTCAGGTACGTAGGGTCGCTACTCCCTAACAGCCCGCCACAAGCTGCCTTACGTTGACTGATTGCACCAGAAATCTGGTGGGCGATGGGGCCGTCACATCCCTACGCCATTTAAATGTTTATTATTATTATAATTTTTAATTCTTTTTAAATGTTAACTCATTATTTATATGATCACTGTTTATGATTAATAAAACATTTTAATTTATAATTCACTGGGTATTTTTGACTTTATGTAAAAATATTGTATAAGTACCATAAATATGGTAGACTATGGTCGTGGTAACTATAACATATGTAAGTAACACCCTAACACCTTTTCATGCACCTGTAGTCACAATAAAGATTTTTGAATTTTGAAATTTTGAATTTTGATTCAGAAAGTAAAGGCGCTCCGTGACACAGGCCATGTAGTCGCGGGGCCTGATACCAGTTCCCGCGAAGGCCTGGTTCACAAAGCGCATGACTCGGGGGCGGTTGTTGCCCCCCCCCCCCCCCTTAAGCATATCAGCTTTGCAATGAGAGTCCTAAACGTATTGATACGCCGCTCAATCCGTACTTGCCATGTAGGGACATCCCCGGCGGTCCTAGGTGCACGGTCAGCGTCCGGAAACTTGACGCGAGCAACACGGCACGCCGCGACGGCCCCGCAGTACATGATTGAGTGTGTATCCACTAAGTCTTCACTAGCCCGTAGATACGGGTCTAGCAGACCGTTCAGGGTTCCCATTAGCGCTAGATTGCGTCTATTCACAGGCAAACGTGGTAATCGTGGCCTAGAGTTGTTTGTGGAGCGATACTGCGTAATCGCTTCTTCTAGAGCCCTTTTCAGTTGCTCATGGGCCTGACTACTAACACTCTGATTCGCACAGTCCTCCTCGTCGGCCCTGGGATCAACCCGCGGCGCCCCCGGTGCCAGGTCGGGTGCAGGCACCGGAGCCGGGTGGATCCCGCGCCGAGGTAGCATGAGCAGAGAGTGCTTCCAGGCGTAGCTGATCAAGCGTGGCGTCATCCAACCACTTGTGCCGCTGGATGACGCGCACTTGATCCGATAGACGCTGTGCAGATATGGTGATGGATGGTTCAAGCGCCTGGAACAGAGGCAGCATCCGGACACGGTACGTGGACAGATTAGTTCCTACCTCTGTCTCCCCATAGTAGGCGCGCATGCAGTTTTCGTTAATGGATTGCGTCCACTGCATACGGCGCACTTTACCATCGGTAGCGGGAGCCGTGGGCGGAGCAGGATGCCCCGCAGGCCCCAAGCGTGCCGGCAGCGGTGGCCGGCCGCACCGCGCAGGAGGACGTGGCGGCGGCGGCGGCGGCCCACACTCGTCGCTTGAACTGCTGCTGGTGTCGGCTGCGGTTTCAAACTCGTCGCCCGACGATGATGTGCTGGATGACGGGGACGGCGGCGAGGTTGGCGATGATGGAGGGTGTGCTTGTGTTTCCGCTTCTTGTGTTGTTCGTGCTCTTGATCTTGTAATCATAGGTGCTTGTCAGTTGTCATTTATGTCAAATCCGTGGTGAAATCAAAATCGTCTACAATTGTATTGGGCTAAAACATGATTTTCCAATAGGGAACATTACTGCAATGCTCTGCCGCCAGAGGCAGCACTACCACTAATAGTAAACCAGTATAGAAATATAGGGATTCACACACACATGCACAATTGATTGTCAAATGAGTGACAAGGATGCTTGCATAGACAATACCGCAAGTGCGAACGAGATACAATGTCAACGCTGCTAGTGTCGCCACCTACGAAGAGTTTTGCGTAATGTTCCCTATTAGCCTTCGTTTTAATGCTTCGGCGGTGTAAAATTGAGCCATTTTGGTACTGATAAACATAAAAATATGAATTTGTAAAATAAAATATCAAAAAGCACGACTGACCTAAACAGCGGTCAATTAATATTATTATTATATATATACATTTTTTTTATAATAATTATTATTAATAATAAAAATATATAATCTAATCTAATCTCAGTTCAATACTCATCCAGATCCAGAAGACCCAAAGTTTAAAATAAAGAATTGTTATGATTCTATTGGCATGTTGTTTTACCTCCACTTTTAAATGTTATGCTCTGTTCTGTATAGATATGTGTGCAATTCAGAGTAATTGTATTGTATTTACGTTGAACTGTTTAGTTTATGAAGCTTTTTGCATATCTGCTGTGCTTGTTGCTATTGTTGTCAAACACGTCAACGTGTGTATGCAACAATGTTGCTTAAGCCCGAGCCACACCGACTGCGTGCGCAGCACGTATGCGTGTGCAGCACGTACACCGCTGCGTTGTAATGTATGAATCCTTATACGACATGTCACACCGGATGCGTCTGCGTAGATGTGCTGCAACGCATACGTGCTGCGCACGCAACGCAGCACCAGGCAGACAAACCGGCTGCGTGCTGCGTGCGTCCGTACACAGAGCGGAGCGGCAACGTCGCTTCGCTGCGTGCAGTGATGACGTTGTATTTGCCGGCGTTCCCTATTAGAGGACAGACCGGACAGGTACGGACACGCACAGCTCGGTGCTGCGCGTGTGACGCGCAGCTCTCTTGTATTTATTTACAACTTCTTCGGTGCGCGAGGAGGTTTGCTTAATGAATAGGAGTCTTTCTCCAGTTGTAATAGCCGTTGTGTATAATAGTGTCATTTAAAATATATGAGATCTCACTATAACCATATCTTGACATGCCAAACTACCAGAAAAATCGATCGTCGTGAGATTCAAGTTCGCGACAAAAGTTGTGTTATTCACTATGTTATTCTCTTCTTCCATTGATGTTATGAACCCATACTTTTTTGGATGTCGCATAAAATCCAAAATGAGGAGGAGGATCTTCACACAACAGTAAAAACAGTGCTATTTCTTTGTCAGAAGAACTGCCATCAAACATAGTGCTAATCATATAAATAATAGTACGCGAATGGCGGCTGGTGACGATACGGAGCTGCAGCGTGCGCACGCGTTGCGTGTGCAGCAGGTACGCCGTAGACACGCGCGTGTACACGCGCGTAACCCGGTGTGACAGGGGTGCTGGGCACGTCAACGCTTACGTCGACGCATACGTGCTGCACACGCAGCCGGTGTGGCTCGGGCTTAAGGTCGAAACGCACAGACAGCAGTGGCGGCGCGGTGTGGTGCGGTGCGTAGGCGATACCGGTTGTAATGTTCGAGCTAATATGAAATAAGGACCGCACAGAATACCGCGCCGCGCCGCGTCCCGCCGCGGTACTCTGTGCGGACCCTTTCGCATTAGTTCGAACATTACAATCGGTACCGCCTCCGCACCGCACCGCCACTGCTTTCAGTGCGTTTCGGCCTGTTATGTTTTGTTTACACGTTACAGGTTTTACAGGGTTAGGCGTTTGCTATCCTTTGTATATTTCTTTGTTAAAATAATCTTGCAGACAGCTGACAAACAGTTTCATATGTACAAGAAGAGTTAAGGTACCTTTTTCGGAAAACCACACTAAAAACGACAAAGTCAATAACAATGAAAGGAAAGAGCGTCAATTAATTATTTGCTACATTAATTGTTGCGGTTTTTAATGGGTACGTCAAGGTTCAAATAAGTGTCAGGTAAAAAATAACAATACTTAAACCATAATAGTAACCAGCAGTAAGGTGAAAAAAAATGTACCTACTAAAGATAAAAATAAAAATATACCGGTCAAGTGCGAGTCGGACTCGCGCACCGAGGGTTCCGGACCACCCCGTAGCTACAATAGAAAAAAGTCCACTATAAACTGACAATCAGTCAGTCAGTAGTGTCAGTTTTCGCATTTTTTTCTTTATCTGTGCTATAAGACGTTGCTTCGTACCAAATTTCAAGATTCTGAGTTCACGGGAAGTACCCTGTAGGTTTTGATTCCCTTGCGAGTTTCGAAAATTTGCGGCATAAACGGCTGTATCTTTTGATTACGTTGCGTTGGCTTAGAAGTTTGATTTTTTCACAGCTCCAAGGGACAGTAGACCCGAGTACTTATTTGATATAAATTTCAGCTTGATACCCTCCACGCGTTCCTGAGAAAAAGGGTCTTGACAGACGGAAGGACGGACGGACGGACAACAAAGTGATCCGTTTTTTCCTTTCGAGGTACGGAACCCTAAAAAATCAAACTCGATAGCAACTAACAATGCATGTAAGATCAGTTCGGAATATTCGGGATCGCTTGGAAGATTAATCATGTCGAATGCTCTAAAAGGCATAATGCCCGCTAAATCTACTACTTATCGGTGGTTGGCATGCGGTTACTTCGGTTTCTCGATGCTCAAGCGATAGGAGAAAGCGATTCATTCCTAATGACGGTCTAGGTTTCATTTGAATCAGGCGACATACTTATAAAATATAAATTAGACCCGCTTTCCGGCATTCGATTAAGCTGTATAATTTCGCGGTATTATCGATTTTTGACAAAGTTGCGTTCGGCGCTGGAGGTCACAAACTTGGATTATTCATTGGGCCAACATCATAAACAAGTCTGCAAAAAATCACAACTACCGGATTTGACGCAAGATCTGGATGTATAAAGTTACTGGACTAAGATATCATCGTAACACATAATATGTTTAAGTACCTATGTTTGCTTGGTTTGAAACTACTTTAAAACGATTGTAGGATATGTCCAATCGCCTGTATCTTTTGCTTTGTATCCGAATAATTGTCTCGCGTCACCCCTGCGATCAGAATAGTGACAAATGATGTTCAGAAATGACAAAAACACCCCACAAACACCGCTAAACTGGGCTTAACCTTATTTGTTATTTAATAGGTTAACGGCATTTGTTCTCTGTTCCATCAATATTAATATAACGATTCAGGAGTGTGTGAAGATTTCGTGGACGCAATCAGTGCATTGACGCATTCAACTGTTTAACTTTTCAATATGTGTAATGTGAACTTTGTTTTTAACGTAACAAGGTTGCTTTTGCAATTGATGACAGTGAGATAAGAGACTGCAAAAGTAAACAGTAAACTAATTTTCACTTCTCATGCTCGAAAAGTGTGTCATATTAGGCTTAGCAAGCGGGTCTAAAGTAGTACATTTAGTCCCTAGGAAAAATATGTATGCAAATTTATGATTTTAAAACATTTCAATTTGACTAATCAAAACACTTCACCGTATTAAATCCAACAATCACAAACCTTGAAAAAAAAAACATTTGTATTTGCTATCGACCAATCAGGAAACAGAATGAATTTCAAACATCAGGTGTTTTTTATTCCCTGACTCACAATCATAGTCCAGGCAATGAACTGACAGCTTGTATGGAAAATATGTCAAATTTGGAAATAATTTATAATAGCAGATTTTTTTTATGTAATGGATATATTATCAATTAAATAGTTACTTAGTGACAAAATCCAACAAAATTTCAGACATCAAAAAAATTATAACTTAACTAACTTCTGAAAAGTCTGAAAAAAATATTAATAAATGGTTTTATCTTTATTTTGGGTTATTTACATTTGCTCTATAATATTCAAGGTAAATAATAAAAAAAAAACAATTCATTCTTTTTTTAAACCTATATAAATACTTCCGGATGGAAAGTTTGTTGGATTCTTGAATAAAGCATCTTAGATCAATGTTTTAATAGTACATTGTGATACAAGTGAGGTATCTTGATCATTACATCAGAGGCGGAATTGTCACGCGAACCGCAGGTGAGCGTGATAATAGAGCCGAGGATGTAATTATCAAAGCTCACGCGTGTCATACGACGTTTTTCAACACATTTGCGAGGAAAAAATCCTTTTCATAAAATGAAAATGTTACAGGCTCCTAAGTTGTTTTCTTTAGTTATTGATGACAACAGGTTTTTACTCACATATTTGTACATCTCCAATAATGTTCAGTGGCGTCAATACTATTTATCACTTTTCTATTCACCACGAGTCAACATTTTTAATAATAACCAAACACGCATAATCAATGTTTACAAATATTTGTGAAATTACTTATAATGGCGCGCAACTATTTTTTTTAGTGAAGTTCGCGCAGTGCGCCCGCAGCGAGGCTTAGACGAAATCTCTAAACAGCCAATACAAAATAAAATAAATATTTTGTTATTCAATATAAATTAATGTAAAATGTTATCAAAATTAAATAGTTTTACTAAATGAAACGTTTCTATATCACATCCAAGAAGAAATAATCAATTAATTCACAAGAAGGATTTAATTTGTTTAGTCGAGTAAGAATCCATTTGCCGAGAATTAAAAACAAACCTGTATAACCCGGTCAATTTAAGAATGCGCTGAGTCCATACATACACCTTGCTGCAAGGTGCCAACGTGGCTTAATCGGGATATAAACATAACTACACGAGTGTCGTAATGTTATAAAACACGCGTGTTTAATACCCAGGATTATGAGTCTAAAAGCGGCACAATAAGAGGCACGTTACGAGCAAATGTGTTGAAAAATTATATAAAGAAAAAAAACGCTATTATAAATTAATGTTTTTAAAAACCGTATTTTGCCTGGAGTATCATGCCGTTTGAACGCGCCAATAAACGGTCAGAGGCGTTTATTCTTGGTGTCAATATTTTGTATCTGTGTCAGAGCAGTTTATAAAAAAAAACATGCCGCCAAATTGGACAATCTTTTTGCCGTATTTATTATTGATTGTGGATGAATAATCTTTCTTTTTACTATTTTCTCGCATTCGCAGTGAAAAGTTGAGTGTATGGGTAACTCTGGCCCCTATTTCACCACGGCTACAATTGTCAGTGACATATGTCGAGCGACAATTGTTTCTATAGAAATGCTTACAATATGACAGGCATTTTGCTACAATTGTATGTATTACAATTATGTTGTGAAACAAGAATTATTTTTTCTAGTTGACATATTTGTAGAATTGTCGGTGAATCTTGACATGACGTTAAAGCTGTGTCGCATTGCGTGACAATTGTAGTATTTCTTTCTAAAATGTAATGAAACAATTTTATTAAATTTCTATCGTTAAAATATGTAACTATACAACACGAGGACATAAGTCAATAACATTTTAAAGTACCTGTAACTTAAATAAGAAAAAAAATGCACCAAAAATTGAACATGAACATGAACATAGAGAACACAGTCCACAGAGACTACCATTTTTATTACACGATCTCATTAATGTACTGTATAATCTCAAATACTTAAGTTAGTTTAAGTTAATTACAATAAGTTAGACTCTTGCTCAATTACCTCATTTCGATTTGTAATTTTAGTAGCTAGTATTTTGTGCTTGGTTGTTATAGAAATGTAAATTTAATATTATTTTCTTAGAACTATGCTAATTATGTGTATAATAATTTACATTTTGTTACCTTGCCTGAATAAATAAATAAATGAATAGGCACCACACCCAGCCAAGAAGCAAGCCTGACCCGGACGAGCCGGATATACCAGGGGGCGCAATTTTGTGGGGAGTGACACGCTCTGGGATGGGAAGGGAAGACCGACCAGCCGCAACCAGTCGGCCACAATCAACCGGCTATGCAGCCTTTAGCCAATATTGGAAAAGAGGAGAGAAAGGATACTTCGTCGGGGGATGAGCGTTGGTGAAATGATACACGTTGCTTTTTATAAAGTCTTCTCATGTGGAAGGTGTTCTCGGAGATCAGTTCCAGCTCGCTATTTCGAGATCATTCTACCTGTTCCTCTGATTCGCAATCAGTTTCTTCCATAGCGTCGATTTCTCGTGCAGTGTTGTAGAAATTCTCTTTAATATTTTACATTGTAGGAATAGTAATGCCAATCATTTATTTGGTTCAGTACTGTTAAATGTTAAAAAAAAAGGACTACGTACTAGACTTATAAATAAACTAAATATAAAATACCCCACCCAGTTCACCCGCTTGAGGCATGGTCCCTAGGACGCTGGCTGAATTGCCCCTTTGCACTGCTAGGCTTAGACGCTGGGCAAAGAAAGAACCAGCCCTGTGGTCGCCTGAAACGCCAATGAGTCGGACCGACACCTCTTTCATAAATTTTTTGGTGTCGGACGACCAAGGGCCCAGAGTCTCCACCGCAAGTGCCGCGAATTCATATTCATTGGTGAGAAATGCGTACTTGCGGCGTTTGGACATTTGGGCTTGTTCTGCGGCAGTTCCAGGCTTCCGAGCCGACCCTTCGACGTGGGACGGAGCCAGCGTGTCGACACAGGTAGCGTCCCACGCTAAAGGGCGCCCTTAGGCTCCAGGGTAGTAAATAAATGTAATAAATTTATTGTTGTAGAAATTCTCTTTAATTGTGTTTATTTGTATGTCATGAGGTCATAATATGACTCGCAACCACGACAACTACTATTTTCCAGTACGTATTCATGTAGGTGAATGACTTGCTGCTTGACAAGAATATACGTGATGCGGGCACTATTACCTCATTTATCGTATGGCTTATTTTTATTTCTCTACTTCAAAGATTTACAATATTACTTTAAACTTTGTCACTACACCACCACCACATTTTTATACTGTAGACACAGACACAACATTAATTATTTACATAAACACTGCTCACTGCGCAACAAAACAGAGTGCCACAAACACTGTCACTAAGAGAGTTGACCGGCATCGGCAGCCAGTATTAAATTTGCCTGTTACCGTAGTTTGGCGGTCTTCAAGTCCTCGTCATTTGGAATAAAGGCATAACTCGTATTTATTTGTAGTTGTAAGGTTCTGCAGTCTTCTGAGGCTTACATATTCAACGCTTTTTTTTCACCACACTTAAGCTCTAGGTTTTTTTTTGCATCCAGTTGAATTGGAGTCTGGTTTTCTTTTCGTTCTAGTGTTTTATTTATTACAAGTTTATGTAGCATTTTTATCCTCTATTTTGTTAATATCGTTCGCCTATTCAAGCCCATCTGGCGTGGCGTGAATCCATACAATCTGGACATGTCAAGGAAGTGCATTCAGACACAGATACCTAGAAACGAATAATTTTTTGCTTTCTTTTGTTTTGGTTCAGGCAGATGTATCGCTATTCATTGTTCGTCTCCCGCGTAGTTTCTTTTCACGTCATCTTGTACGACGTACTGTCGAACTTTGCTTATTACATTATGGGCTAATTTTCGTAGTTTTAATAGATATAGGTTCGCGGTGTTTCACTCACTACCACAGTTCAGCCCAGTTTCAGTCTCGTCTAGCCCCGTAGCCCCTATCCACTACTCATTGTGTTAGTAGGGACGCCTAGCGAATTACTTGTATAACTGATCTAGATTTCATTTATCAATGAATCAGTTTTGTAGGTCTCAGTTGTTAAATACTATTACTTATTATAAGTTATAAGTGCCAAATATTACTAACATATATTATGATCCACCACATATATGTATGACACAGCCGAAGCGTCCTAGACAGGAGCTTATTACGGGGTTCATTAAAGTGCGTAAGATAAATTAGGTGTTTGGTAATTGTCACACTGTAATCTAACGTAAAATCTTACTAAGTTAACAAAGGCACTGAAGGCAACATTGAATACAATACAAAAATTAAATATTGAGTATGTATATACAATATTACCCCTACGTATTACGGATATGGGCCAGTAAGTCCTATTCGTGCGTCTAGCCTAGCCAGTAGTTTGGACTCTAATTGCGACCATATAACCCGAACTGCTTCATTAAAGAAGTATACCTTCTACCTAAAAAGTAATATGGAATGCTCTCACCCGGGCCTGTGATGGCTGTGATTGCCGTTGATGTTGATTCTGCCGTGTTGCTGCGCATAATCGCTACCCGTTAGAGGCACACGCACTGATTTTACGCGCCTAATACCTAGATGGACTGAACCCTCATAATATTCACGTATCACACTACACGATTCTATAATCTGGCACTTATTCGCGATCTCAAGAAGATGAGTGGGGTAAATCGATCGCTGGGACTACGGGGCGCGGCGCTCGGACATCTAGGCTATCTGTTTGCTATTGTTTTGAAGGACCGCATTGTGCAGTTTTATGGCGTAACGAGACATCGGGGAAGGGTCCCAAAACAGCGTCCGCTCGCACCGGCTGTTCAAACAGAACCAGAAAAAAAAATGCACCAAAAATTTGACCAAAAAACGAAATGACATATTGTAAATTTTCTATGCAATCATAATAGGGAACATTACGCAAAGGTCTTCGTAGGTGGCGACACTAGCAGCGTTGACATTGTATCTCGATCCTACTTGCGGTATTGTCTATGCAAGCATCCTTGTCACTCATTTGACAAACAATTGTGCATGTGTGTGTGAATCCCTATATTCCTATACTAGTTTACTATTAGTGGTAGTGCTGCCCCTGGCGGCAGAACATTGCAGTAATGTGCCCTATTCCCCCCAACGAAAAACACCTAACTAACTTACCCTGTTTAAATTATTTGATAATATTTAATTTAAAAAGGTGTATATACTCGACTAAAGTTTCGACTTTTAATACAAAAAGCATGGCTGCTCAATACTTTTGGCCAAGGCTGTATTTAAGTTTCAAAATAATATTACGAAAATATTAAATTAAATGTGTAGCAACTACGAATATTTACATTTATTTTTATCATTTTATTGCAATAAACCCAAACGTAAAAGCTATTGGCCAGTTCGCAACATTATTAGTAGGTACATTTTTGAGACTTCTTTGCATTATATTATTATACGTTTTCTAAAACATAAGTCTCGTAAGAAATACTAAATACCTATGTACCTAGCTAAAATATCATTTTAATGAAGACCCTGTAATTATTTTGAGTGTTTTTAAATGAACGACGCGACGTATTAATAATTCAAACTTGTTAAATACTTACTAATCTTACTATAGTCCCGTTTCTCCAATTTTGCCAAGTTGTATCTCTTAGATATTTCCAATATTTGTCATACAATCCCATTTCATTTGAACGTTGAGCTATTTCTTTCCATTTATTAACTTTCATTAAGAATGTTAATTTGTTATCAAATTTACCAAATAACACGGATTTGCCATCGGCAATAAATTTTAAGATAGTCATCTTTCTTGTTATATCCATATTGCAATAATGTTTTTGAAATAAAATACTAGCACACACACACAAATAATGCTAGTTTCACGAAGAAAATTACTTAATGGCGGTAATGGATTGAATAGTTTTAAATACAACGGTCTCCGTAGCCCAGTGGGTAGTGACTCTGCCTACGAAGCTGGAGGTCCCGGGTTCGAATCCCGGTCAGGGCATTTATTTGTGTGTTTATCACGAATATTTGTTCCTGAGTTATGGATGTTATATATGTATATAAGTATCTATATGTATGTATCTATTATATATATCATCGCCTAGTACCCACAACACAAGCCTTATTGAGCTTACCGTGGGCCTAGGTTGATTTGTGTAAGATTGTCCCGTAATATTTATTTATTTATTTATTTAATATTAATATTATTATTTATTTATTAAATAAGTTTTATCAAAGAGAGCAAAGGCATTTATATTCAGCCAATTAAAATAAAATTATCCATCCTATACGGAGGCCGCGGTTTGGACGCGGTTTACGTGGTACGGTGCACTATGAGTCATTCTTTAATGTCATGGCAGTTAATAAGCATACGTGAAATACTTAGATTATTATTGTTACTGTGAATATTTTTGGATTAAATAAATTTACTTATTGCTATTTGAGTTAACCACTTTTAATTATTTGATACATTTTTCCCTAATGTTTAGTCGTGACAATTGTTTTCCACAATTGTCGCACATGTCAGCGTGGTGAAACCGATAACTCTACATATGTCATATTTTGTGACAATTGTCGCACCTGTCACCGTGGTGAAATAGGGGCCGGTCTAAAAGCCATATTACCACTCGAACTATTTCCCCAAACGAAGTGAGCGGGTTTCAAGTGGGTTACGTGTCTGGTAGATAAATCGATGCAAATTAAATATATTTCGCGAATACTAATAGTTATTTGTTATGCAAGGCTGCAAAGTTGTTGTTTGGCGCAAGTGCTTGTATTGAAAGCCGAGCTAGCGAAGGATTGTTAGATTGAAAAGTACAATCCTGAGCATAGCGAGGCTTTCAAGGCAAGAGACGCCAAACAACTTTGCCGCCGAGCGAAACACACAACTTTTCACCTCACCACCGCGAGGAAAATTGTAAATGTAATGAAAGTAATTTAAACCTTATTTATAGGTACTCATTTTAAATAAACGTTTGTTTACATCTCATCAAAAACAAAGCATTTAATAATTATTAAATGTAACAGACATTTTCGCATCTTGAAATACTTACTTAGACTCCACGCTTACATCAAAAAAGTCAAAGTATTTTTGGGTAGGTACTCACGGATAAACTAAGGCTCAAATACGCATATTTTACTTTTTCCGATAACGCAGCAGGCATTAAAATTCATTTATTGTTTATCTTCTGCTCTAAAATCTAAAAATAACTTCTATTATTTTTACATTACTGTGGATTTAGAACAAAACAAAATGAAATGTAGGTAATTATTTTTTTAAACGGTGCGTTCCAAATTTGCACGAAGCGTATAATTTTGAAATGTAAAACTACATTTTAAAATTATTTATTTTTATTGTATCTTTATAAGTCGGTCTAATTATTAATATTTCATATGTAATGAAGAATAAATAAGTATTATGAAATTAATTTTATCAAAATAATTATATTGAAATATTAGCATAACACCATAAGTTTCTGAGCGCAGGATAATGACCTCTCATTCCTATAGAAAAAAGTTGGATCTCGCGATAGAGCACCACGTTCGATATCCAAAAACTCTTTCCACGCTAGCGGATATAATGAACTTTTTCGCGCAGATTTTGAGCGATAAAGCAAGCCTTTTCGAGCCGGTGAGGTGAAATAGTATTTTTTCACAATCGTGTTATAATAGAGAGCTTTTTAGTCGAGGTTGCTGAGTGGCCTAAGTAAGGTACAAGATCAAAAAGCTTGATTATGACACTATTGTGAACAATACTTTTTGTACGAGTTCATTAAAATTAATAATTTAAGTCATTGTTACGAGTATATAAGAAAACTAAAAATCGTAAAGCTTGAAACGCACAGAGAGCGGCGCGGTGCTGTGCCGTGCGGAGGCGGTTTGGCGGCAAAGCTAATGCGTGGCGGAGGAAGTCGCACCAAAAAACCGCGCGGCGCTCGCGCGGGATAGCGGCGCGGAAGCGGCGTGTGTGACATACGTAGCGGTACCAGACAGAGTGAAGACAAAAAATAATTTTATTATCCTCTGATTCTGATAGCGAATATGAGATTTTACTATTACTTGCCTTATGGTAGAAATCTAAACGGACTTGGGTGCATGAAATAAATAAAAAAGAGAAACATTCGGGGAATTGCATCATTTACGAGTATGCCAAGAGCTGACTATGAAGATGACTCTTTTTAGGGTTCCGTAGCCAAATGGCAAAAAACGGAACCCTTATAGATTCGTCATGTCTGTCTGTCTGTCCGTCCGTATGTCACAGCCACTTATTTCCGAAACTATAAGAGCTATACTGATGAAAATTGGTAAGTAGGTGTATTCTGTAAACCGCATTAAGATTTTCACACAAAAATAGAAAAAAAAATTGGGGTTCCCCATACTAAGAACTGATACTCAAAAATTTTTTTTTCATTAAACCCATACGTGTGGGGTAGGTATGTATGGATAGGTCTTCAAAAATGGTATTGAGGTTTCTAACAACGGAACCCTTCATGTGCGAGTCCGACTCGCACTTGGCCGCTTTTTTCAAACTTTACTCGCCGGATGCCTCCAACATTACCTTCAAAATAATTAGTAAAAAATGGACGGCTGGCTCGGTGGTCTCGGTCTAAGAAATGCTTTTTCTCTCAGGTACAGCCTATCCATCTCGCCATGGGTTTTTAAATATAGATCCCTTTCTTTGGAAAGGGATCTATATTTAAACAGTACCATACCAGTATAATAATTAGACTCCGTTTAGGTCGAGTCTCCTCGCCAGAGCAGCTCCATAAATTCAAAATTAAAGATTCTCCCATGTGCGAGTGCGGTGAAGAAGTAGGTAATTGTCGACCACATCTTTTTTAATTGACGCCTCAAGCCTCAACAATAAGTCCCGTGACCTATATACCCTAATCATTAAGATCGGTGTCCCATTACCTATGAATATGACCTCTCTTTTATGCCGAATTGATAACCAAAAAATTATTTGTGCATTGGGTAAGTTCATAGCAAAAAATAACATAAAATTGTAGGCTGGGTAGCGAATATGTAACCTAGTTCCTTTGCTTCAAGTCTCGCATCTTCTTGTACAGTCGCCATCACATACATAGGTACACTATAGGCGTTCAAAAATATCGGCACATGCACCCTAATGCCTTGAAAATAGAGGTGTGTTCCGATGTTTGTGACGTGCTTGTTTGCTCCGATGTATGTGATGGCGACTGTACTAATCTGGTTACGGTTAATGTTATATGTTTGTGTTTGTCATCTGTTTTCAAGAATCACCCCTGTTTGTAAAGTTTAGTAGCCTGGTATATGTCTACCCTCTTTCATCTGTACCGTGCAAAGCTGGACACTTGAATCTGGCAGAATTGTGCTTAGGTTGCACAGTAGCCATATCCAAGTAAAAGTGAAAGTCTCCTTAAACATGGACACATATTATTAAAATACGAAGTTCTATTTTCAAAAAAGTTGTGTAGAGCGTATAGAAACAGTTAAGCCTTGGTCAGACACACGGCGCGACGCAGCGCCGCGGTCGCGCGGCGCGACCGCGAGACCGCGACACATGCTAACAGGTTACCGACGTCAAACAGACTGCGTCCCGCCGACATCGCGCCCCGCTTCTGTCGCGCCCCGCGCCGCGCGGCCCCTTGCGTTCACGCGGCGCGGGCGCAGCGCTGCGCGGCGCGGACGCGGCGGCACGCTGCGCCGCGCTGGGTCACACACATCAGTCGGACGTTAGGCAGCACGCAGTGCTTAGTGCAAGCGTAGCATAATTATTAGTTATTTTGTGATTAGGTATGGATATAGAAAAATTAATGTTTCCGGTATCCTGTATCCGGGCGCGAATCACGCCCGCATCGCGCCGCGCATCACGCCCGCATCGCGCCGCGGTCACGCCGCGTTCGCGCGCGCGATGAGGGCGTGTTGAGAGCGCGAGGCCGGCGCGATCCGCGCGCGCCCTGTTTGAACAGGCATCGCGTCGGCATCACGCGGCGCGACCGCGGCGCTGCGTCGCGCCGTGTGTCTGACCAAGGCTTTATTTCGGTTGTTTCGGAAGTAATTGACTATTTAACGATGAAAAGAGTGAGGTTGCAGTATTCTCTATGAAATCTTAATACACAGATTTTAATCGACGAACTGTACGGTACTTCCATACGCGAAGGAATGCCGATTTACGAGTAGTTATGCCTTTTAGTGCGTATGACGCGCATGCTGCAAAGAAGTGATTGAGTGAGTGGTGACTCGTGATATTAGAGAGGTAGGCCACAGCGTAATTTCATCTCTCTCATATTATGAGCTGACCATCTGGGGAAGTGCCGACTCCTCGGAACTTACAAAAGGCCGCCGGAGCTCCTGAGTGTGGGCTATGTTGTGTGAGACACCTGCATTTCTCTCTTACTGCAATCACAGCGTCCGTCATACGTAAAGGTACAAGTTGGATCAGACAGCAACAGCAGACGACGTTTCCCAGCGACACTACTGGTTTCTATATATTTCTAAGAAGGCGACGCCCGCTGCGACACGTCGTCTGCTGTGCTGCTGCTGTTTGCGGTCGGATTCCAACTTGTACCGTTACTCATTGTCAATCTAACCCTAACTATCCATTAATTGTCTATATCAAACCTATTAACAGCATTATGCTTCTCCAAAAGCGATACAAATCAACGGTATATTCGTATCAGGAATACGAATATACCTATATATAATAAGTTACATAATAATCGTGTCGTTTTCCGCTCAATTCCACACTTCGTACGTTAGACATCCTGTATTGATATACAATTAATTGGCATACGGATAATTTTAACCGCCATTGACGATAAGCAGATTTTCCTGTTCTTATGTTTGTATACCTTATGTTTTTATACCAGGAAGGTGCCAAACATACGGCCTGTCTGGTAGGGAGCTGATACCATAGCCTATAAGCCTAATCGAACTGTTATGGGTACAAGACCAAGACATATTTAATAATCAGCTTCGTACTTTATTTTTGATCCACTAGGTGCACCGCACCGGTCGTTTATGTTTTAGGTATATTATGTTTAGACGATTTAGTCGCAGACGTGTAGTAAGTAAGTAATTAAGTAAGTACATATTTATTTGTGATACACAGGTTACATAATAGGTGACAATAGAATAAAAATAGAGTACGCTGTGACCTACCTAAAAGATGTACAAATGTTAAGCCTTACAAACTAAAAACTACAACTAATACAAAAATTTGCAAACTAATACAAACGTGGACGTGATTGGTGTGTGTATGTGTGCCGACTATGTCTGGCCAGTTTAAAATATGTTATGACAGCAAGTACACTGCATGTATTGGTAAGTTTTCCGATTAGTTTTAATGGGAGAGAGAAAAAGACTGAAGTATTATTATTATTTTCTTTATTTCATTTCCTTCTTAGATTAGGTTTTTACAATAATCATATAAAAAGTAAAATATAAAACTATACATACAAAACATAAAATCATTATAAAAAGTTAACCTAGGGTGCCGCCGGCAGCGATACGGGGCCTAAGCTGCCGGTGGTCAGGGCGACAGAGACAGGAACCTCCTGACTATCCGCGCAGTATCCAGGAGTACCGCCTTCTGTATCTGGCCCTTGATCCAGCCATCTAGCGAGAGTCTCTTGAGGTGATGGTCGAGACTCTTCGCTATTAAACCGTTCGCCGAAACGACTATCGGGACGATGATCGTCGAATCAACATCCAACATGGCAGTTACCTCGTGTGCCAGGTCTAGGTACTTGCTGGCTTTGTCCTTCTCGGCTTTCACGAGGTTCCCGTCATGGGGGATGGTGATGTCGACCAGCACTGCCTGACGTTTCGATCGATCTGTCAGCACGATATCAGGCCTATTGGCAAGAATAGTCCTGTCCGTGGTGACAGATCGATCCCAATAGAGCGTGGCACGACCACGACTTATAGTAAGGCACCTCAGAGACCACAAGACCGTATAACAGAGCAAGTTGCTGGTGAATAATTCTGGCTACATTACAAGGTTATGTCTGTGCAAATACTCGCCGTTAGCAAGATGACCACAACCGGAGATAATATGCCTGAGTGACTCCCCGGGACGGCGGCATGCGGCATGCCCGACAAATGTCGACCGTACCTGCGGTCCTCGGCGCTCATTACTTTAAGTCTGCGCCATTTCTCGTTTGCCAAGGAGAGCGGGGTGAAGTTTCCGTCTACCGCCACTACGTCGCGATGCATCCCCCACTGGTTGCTTAGGAAATAATCCCTGAGACTACACACCCCGCGGTTGTGGAGGTCTTTGGCATTTAAAAAACCGCGACCTCCACACTTCCGCGAGATGTACAGTCTCATAATAAACGAGCGTGGGTGTAGCATGCGATGCGCAGTAAGCAGTACACGAACTCTTCGGTCCAGGGCATCCAGCTCAGTCTGAGTCCATCTTAGTACGCCAAAGGAGTAAGTGAGCAAGGGCATCACCCAGGCGTTGAAGGCGCGCACCTTGTTGCCGCCCGACAAAAGACAAGTACTTTTGTCAGGCGACAAAAGAAGCGCTCCTTCACCGCCCGCTTTACGGCCTCACCCTCAATACCGAATGACTGTGACATACCAAGATACTTATAGGTTTCTGCTTCGGAGATAGACTTGAGGGACATTGTCTCAGAAAGTTGTAAATTTGTTGAATTTACAACTCTACCCCGCTGTACATGCATAACGGCACACTTATCGACACCAAATTCCATTTTGATGGCGCTACTTAAGACTTCTGTTGTTTTCAGTAGTTCCAACAGGTCATGTTTATTCGGTACAAACAGCTTGAGGTCATCCATATAGAGCAGATGAGAAATTAACTCACCCTCTCTCCGAAGCCGGCAACCTAGCCCTGAATCCTTCAGCAGGGTGCCGAGTGGATTCAGCGCTAGGCAGAACCACAGAGGACTCAGACTGTCGCCCTGGAAGATCCCACTTTTAATCCTTATCTATAAAAGGACTCTTCCTGTGGATGGCTTGTAATTTATTGTGGAATATAATCATAATCTAAGAAATCAGTGCTTTTATTGTTAAAAGTACCTACATAGTTACAATACGAGTATTATAGAAGCGTACATATGTAATAATACTTTAATCTGATTTTTTTTCTTTAAAATTATATAAAGCCACACATACTGGCGTGGCCTGCGGTGGCGAACCATAGTAAATTTGACAGCTCAGTCAAATGTACAGTCAACCAATTTGATTCCTAGGCCACCGTAGAACCCTGTCATTTTAACTGCTACATAGCGACGCAATATGACGCAATGTATTTACTCTAAGATATGTAAACTACTTACCGTTTTTCTGCAAATAAATTATTTGATTGATTGATTGATTGAATAATCTTAGTAACCCGTATTGACATAACATTTACCACGGCAAGGTTCTATAATGGCCTAGGAATCAAATTGGTTGACCGTACTATGGACCGCCACTGCAGGCCGCGCTAGTATGATGCAGGCTTAAGACGGTGCCAGATGAGCGGAATCGGCGGACTGCATGCAGTCTGCCGCTTGACATCGGCCCGCGTAGATAGAAGCCGGAGGCATGGCGACCTGCAAAATTATATCCCTATCTCGCACTTTCTTATAAATTCTTACCACTCATGTCTTTGTCTAGCATTCATAGCTAGGTATACCAATCTTAACATAACATACATAAGCCTAGCTACCACATTCACGTTAAGACCCCTTCACGAGCTCACTACCGCCACTGGTCAACCGTAGCGTTGACCTATGAACTCAAAAAAAAAACAACTGTTTTAACTTTGGATGCATAGATTGACGGATCCAGCAATGTAAAAACTAGTTTGATGGATTCACAAGGTACAATATACAATGTGTAGCTGCCTACTTTTTAAAATATCTGTCGTTAAATTTAAATAATTTCAATTATTTACCAGTGGCGCTAGTGAGCACGTGAACCTCTTAATGTCGAAGCATCGCATTCGTCCTTTCCTAGTAAGTATGTAAATACGAACGGGACGAAGACATAAGTCCGACATAAACACGATAATGCAGTAAATGTTGTAAAATGCCTACTGTGACTAACATACTTTTTTAAATTACGTGGCGATCAAAATAGTCAATGAACGAAATATGATAATAATGTAACAATGACAGCGGTTCAAAAATTTAAACCATGTTAACAGGTATAGTTAACATGGTTTAAATTTTTGATGGTTTATATAGTTTACTAACAATTAATCGCGGCACCGCTAAAAACCGTAAACGACCAACGCGTCCCTTCACTACGCTTCTGACGCCATGCTGTATCAAAGTGCGCACTTTTCGAAACAGCCAATCGCAGCGCCGTTACCGACCGCCCCGCAACCCGCACCTACCTCTAACTGTCGTGACCTTAGATTCGAACAAAATCGTTCATAGGCTCTATCTATTGGAGGTTATCTGTGGATACGCTCCAAGGTCAAATTACTTTGCCCACTAGTGGATAAAATGCGATTTTGCTCACAGGTATTAAAGGATAAAAGACGGCTTTCCGAGGCAGTGAGGGGAAAAGTTCATTGGGACATATTTTTGAGTATTTTAAGGCACCCATATTTTTACACTTGACTGTACGTATATTATTACAACTGACTGTACATATGAATGAGTAGGGCCATCAAAATTTACTACTTACTTAAACAAAGAATGCAAATTACCAATACTTACCAATATTAAGAGAGGTAGGGCTCAGCGGAATGTCATCTCGCTCGTATGTGGAGCAGCCCAACTGGGGAAGTACAGACCGCAGCCATAATAGCACCACTGCTTTGTAGTGTTGCTATATTATTGCATGCTATGACGCATGTAGTGTTGTGTTCCTGGTGGTGAGAAAGGTCGCCAGAGCTCCCTAGGGTGCGCTGTGTTGGGAGGGAGGGACCTGCATATCTCTATCTGCCAACACAGCGAATCCTCAAGTGAATAAAGGGTCGGTAACGCGCTTGTGATTCTTCTGGAGTCCCAAGTGTCTATAGGCGACGGTACCAGCTTAACATCAGGCAGGCCGTAAGCTTGTTTGCCACCATCGTTGTATAAAAAAAAAAAAAAAAGCAACATTCACGTAATTTTCGGCTGCATACAACATCTAATTCTAAAACCGCGTATGTCGTCTGAATTGAATACTGAAGCCAAGTTGACCTTTTTGGGGTAATCGCACACATACTGTTCCATTTTGGGAATTAGCATCGATAATATCTTAACTGCCTTCGTTATCAGGGCAATTCGGCGTCATTAATATAATTTCAAGTGAGTCACTGCGACATAATTGCGAACCAGCTGCAATATGTGACCGTACAGTCGGCCGCGGTTTGTGTTAAATGTTTTTGCAGCATGCAAGGTAGTGTACGGTAGCCTAGTGGTTCAGGCATGCGGCTGTCAAGCGGCGGTCGTGGGTTCGAATCCCGGCTCGTACCAATGAGTTTTTCGGAATATTTACCGTTAGCTTTTCGGTGAAGGAAAACATCGTGAGGAAACCGGTCTAATCCCAATAAGGGCTAGTTTTCCCTCTGGGTTGGAAGGTCAGATGGCAGTCGCTTTCGTAAAACTAGTGCCTATGCCAAATCTTGGGATTAGGTGTCAAAGCGGACCCCGGGATCCTTTAGAGCCACAACCGGGAATAACGCTAAATAGAAGGAAGACGATGTTTTTGCAGCATGCAAATAGTTGTTTACTAAGGGGGTTGAAAGTAATAGAAATATATCGAATAGTTATTTCTTCTAAAGCATAATTCATGTTCCTTGAAGGGTGTTTTTTCAGGATAATAAGGTAACTTAAGGGTGTTAACTTACCTAATCATCTAATTATTAATTGTCCTTCAGCGGAAGCTTTGGGTCATTGGTATGAAAACGTAGCATATTAGCTTGATTGATCAGCCTAACTCTTCCTTGTATTTATTCTAGTAATTAAACTCATTCATTTATCATTCCATCATAAAAATCGATCCTTCAAAAATTAGAACGAAACTATATCTACTCCAAACCCTGACTATGAAGTAATAAAACAATAATTATTGTACCATAAAAATACCAACAAACTGTCATGCAGTTTGGCAGTGCATTTGTTATGTAACCATGTTATGTGTCCTTTCGAGATATAAATAAAATAATAATAATAATGAATGTGGTAGCTAGGCTTATGTATGTTATGTTAAGATTGGTATACCTAGCTATGAATGCTAGACAAAGACATGAGTGGTAAGAATTTATAAGAAAGTGCGAGATAGGGATAGAATTTTGCAGGTCGCCATGCCTCCGGCTTCTATCTACGCGGGCCGATGTCAAGCGGCAGACTGCATGCAGTCCGCCGATTCCGCTCATCTGGCACCGTCTTAAGCCTGCATCATACTAGCGCGGCCTGCAGTGGCGGTCCATAGTACATTTGACTGAGCTGTCAAATTTACTATGGTTCGCCACCGCAGGCTGCGCCAGTATGTGTGGCTTTATATATTTTTAAAGAAAAAAAAATCAGATCAAAGTATTATTTCATATTTACGCTTCTATAATATTGTAACTATGTAGGTACCTATTCATTATTAATTTCTATTTTATTCTATATTATATTTATACTATTTAGGTATTTAGCAATAGCTAACTTCGACACTACATATTATTCTACAATATACTCCGCGTGACAGAATAAAATTCACATTTATATGATAAATTTAACTTACCTGTGAAATGTTTTTGTAAGACGTTCGGGTGTTTTTCCCACACCACTTCACACAGCAAAAACTCTTTTTTATAGTTCAAAATCAATTTTAATCTGTTGATGGGGAAACTAAAATCCGACTCGCACTTGACCAAAATTTAAAAAAAACATAGTTATTTCAGCGGTAACCGTAGATGTTATGTGTAACTTATATCTATCACGAATAATTGCGTGCATTGCGGCCTTCGCGTCTACTAGGACGACGTTAAAATATGACGAGTTAGTGACTCAAATTATGTGAAATAAGTAAACAACTAATAAATTAAGTTAAGTGTATAATATAACTTATATAAGTACTTATATAAGTTACTAAATTCGACCAATCGATTCAACGTCGAACCAAGATCGGTCGGCTCATGTGATATTCGTAACAAGCCCTTGAGCCTTGATTTATCTATGTGTAATTAATTAATATTTTTGTACTTTAATGCTGACCTCACTGCATATGACTAAAATGCTCAAATATTAAAAATCAATGTAAAAAAACTATACGGGCGTACAATTATAATACATGTTAATTGCTCGCCCTAAACAAAGTACATACGGGACCATTAGAGTGAATGGTCGAATAAAGTCATTATAGCGCGATATTTCTCTTCGAACCCAGAAGAACATACTTCCCAACAAAACAGTCACTTCTAAAACTATGTATACGTTTTGTACCTTAACTTATAGGGGTAGGATTCAAAATTGTTTAATATTTTTAATAGCTGAGTGTGCCGTAATGAGTTAAGCCCTATTGTGTATGCGAAGTAATAAATGGTGGATGCTACCCGCATGCAGCGCACGCGCGGCTGCGGCGTTACTAGTTAATGTTTCTTATGTTTGATCGACTGTTATGGAAGGTTTTTCAATTTCATTTATTTTGAATAGTAGAAATAAAATGGTAGTTTTAAAGTGTGACCCAAGACACCATCATAACATCATACTAAGAGAAAAAGGTTGATAGACTTGAATAAATTGTATTTATGGATGATTCTACGACCGTTCCAACCGCCGTCAGTCCGCTGGTCGAATTATTGTCAATGTACCGATAAACTGGCATGGCATGTTCAGGTATTTTTAACAAGTCCAGGACTACTACAAAATTACTCGGAAAGGTAATGCAAATCTGCAAGAACTTTGACAATAATGCGACCAGCGGACTGACGGCGGTTGGAACGCTCGTAGAATCACCCTTATGCCAAACGTCTTAATTTTTATTCAAAAGACATAAAAAATTACCCTATAATTCAGGTCGGTGTTATAATTCTGACTTTAGTGTGACTTCTCCCAAATAATCTTTAGGAAAGAAACCTTGTATAGTTTATTAGATCTCACACATTACGTTAGACCTGGATATACATACATCCGCCCCCCTCCCGCCTGCGCCTTTCGGGTAGCCTGCGATGTATATATGGGGCCTATTAGAACTTTGAGTGCAGCCTCATAAAACGTGGAATTCTACCATAACACTAAAGTACGGAATGCGCTAGCGGTTCGCATAGGTATTTTCTCACCATCATTATTGCGTAATGTATGTTTGTACGAGATGACACGAGTATATCTATTATCTAAATCAGCCTCTATTATCCTGAGTGTTGAATGCATGGCCAAGTTTCCCTTAAGTGTCAAAGTTATTTATTTGTATTCTCGTATGGACAGTCAGCGACATTAATATGTGTATGAAAAGAAAAACAAAATATCCGTCAGTGACAATAGATGCCTATTAAGGGGACGTAGGTTCGTGGTCTTCTCTCCCTCTCAATGAGCATAAGCGTGAGCGAGATGGAAGTGCGTGTTTGGAAGCGCGGATATCATGTTTTTTAATTTTAATTATTTGTGCGTTTCAATAAATAAAAAAGTAATAGCTGATTTCCCTCAAACATGACATTGTCGATTTTTAAAACCAATTTTAATATGTTTAGCTGTTGTGCATAATTTGTTATATTTTTTTTAAGTGTATTTTAGACCTATGTTCGTGATTTTTTTCCATCGAGCGAAAGTCAAAAACTCAGGATTTGAATAGCTGATTTCCCTCGAAAAAGGCCTCAAGATTGCTAATTAAATTTAAGGCAGCCGTATTATAATCCAAACAAGGGCTATGATTTTTTAAAAATCAGTTTTTGGAGCTCACGTCGCCTTAAGGCACAGCTATTTTTGCCGTTCGTTTCGTTCGAATATTAATAATATATAATAATAGTAATAACTTTAACTAGGGTACACTTTATTTGAAAACACCATTGCAGTCCTCGAATTATCATATAAAAGAGTGAACACTGTCAAGGACCTTGGCTGATATTTAAAGATCACATTGACTTCTTAACATAACGAGCCTTCCGCTATTGGGATTTGTCCTAAGAGCAGGTAAGGACTTCAAGAGACCTGACACATTATTGATGCTTTTGAACTCATTAGTTAGTTAGACCTGTTCTAGAATATGCATCGACCGTTTGGAACCCGCAATACAAAATATATGTTAATTCAATAGAGAGGATCCAGGATAAGTTTTCTAAATCTCAATTCGTAAATTCAAGAATAGTTTCACTCGAAGACCGTCGCACATTAAAATATCAAATGTTTTTTTATATAAAATCGTAATTAACGTAATAGACTCACCATATCTTTTGAATGCATTACGTTTCAAAGTCCCACGCAATAACATTAGACGAGTTAACTGTTTGTTCTGTATCCCCTTCAAAAATAAAATATTTAGGCTAATTCGTTTTTAAGTAGAGTATGTAAAACATATACTTAATGATAGATTTAGCAATGCCGATAATTTAAATATGACAGAATCTCAATATAAGCGTAGGTAGTCTGGTTTGCAGTTTAAAAGGGCAACGATCTGTAATAAAAAAAAAATCTTTTAGTACTTTTATTTAAACTAGTATTTACATTGTTGGTTTGGTTACTATCCTATTGTTAAAAAACCGGCCAAGTGCGAGTCGGGGTTCTCTATTGGAAGGCATAAAGTCATTTGTACTATTATTGTTACGCATAATTGTTTTTCGCCGAAATAGTGATGTGCATAATTCTCATTACGCATAATTATATACGCATAACATTAAAAAGCATAAATACTGAAACCATAATCTTCATGAAGACTAATGTCAAATAGCATAAGCACAAGTAGGCATAATAATCAATTGGCATCATATCAAAATGCATAACAAAAAAAAGTTATGTACAAATGGCTCATATAGTAATAAAGTGATACCTATCTACCCGTTCAAAATCCCTGAAATTTAGATTTTAGCCTATGGTTTTCTTAGTAGTAAATTGCCTAATTTTCATTAGTAGTAAGTCTTAATAAAAGGTTTTTCCGCTCTTTTATAAAAAAAAACCTCGAAGACGAAAGCGGGAGCAAGGCTCCCGCTTCCATCTTCTAACCTATCTGCGATCCGAGTCGGTTTTGCCACTAAGCCCCTGTTCCCTAGTACTTACGTTACGATCACTCTCATTGATTGATCTCAGAAAAAAGGGAGTCTTCGAGGTTATTTTTTTTTATAAAATAGCGGAAAAACTAATAATATGACAATAACTAAACTGAGTTTTATTTATTTCTAATAATATAATAATAATATAATGCAGTCCTCGAACCTACTGGTTTGACACGGGATGACGGAAGAAGGCCCGACGGAATGACGCTCATTCCCTGGAAGATGGGTCGACCCCTGGTGTGGGACGCCACGTGCGTCGACACCCTGGCGTCGTCACATCTTCCGGGGACTACGTGTAGGGCTGGTGCCGCTGCCGATTCAGCTGAGGGTCTCAAACGGCGCAAGTATGGAGCCATCGACAGTGGCTTCATATTTGAGCCGTTCGGTGTAGAGACCCTCGGACCGTGGGGACCAGGCGCGCACAGAATCTATAATGGTTTGTGCAAGCGCCTGGTCGAGGCTTCACGTGACCAGAAGGCTGGCTTTTACCTCGCCCAGAGGATCAGCATTGCCATACAACGTGGCAATGCTGCCAGCCTTCTGGGCACACTGCCGCCTGGCAGCGATCTGGGGCAAATTTTTTATCTTTAGATTTAGTTATTTGTAAGTTATTTTATTTTATATGTAGTTTAGTTTAAGATATAGTTAGTTATAATAAGTTTTGTAACCTAAATAGTAAATACGATCATATTTATCGATCTTGCCAAGACAAAAGATTAATCGTAAAGTTTAGATAATTTTGAAGGTGGATTCATTTATTTACAGAACCAAAGAAACTAGAATAAATTCAATCACAATCTGCTAAATAATATAATAATATTTGCGGACAATCTTACACAAATCAACCTAGTCCCAAACTAAGCAAAGCTTGTACTATGGGTACTAGACGACGATATGGATACTTATATAGAGAAACAAATACTTAAATACATAGAAAACATCCATGACTCAGGAACAAATATTCGAGCTCATCACACAAATAAATGCCCTTACCGGGATTCGAACCCAGGACCTCTTGCTTCGTAGGCAGGGTCACTACCAACTAGGCTAAAGCGGTCGTCAAAATAAAACTGAAATTATGGATTATGAGAGATATACCAAATAATTATTAGCCCAAACAATAGTATGCGTAATGTATATTCGACCAATAAAGATTAGGTCAACTGAAATTATGCTATTAGCGTAGTATGCCAAAAAAGTAGTAGGCCAAAGTATTATTATGCGACAGTATTATTATGCGACAGTATTATTATGCCAAATCAATTATGCAAAACTATATTAGTCAAAAAAACCGGTCATGGTCGCAGATAATAATTATCTGCGACCATGACCGGTGCAACCCGTGTCGAAACGTCAGAAATAAAGGTAAATAAATATCGTGTTAGACCCGGATTAAACAGTATTTAAATACCGATGTAGCAGGTTACCTAAAGGGTAACCGTGGAAAACCTAAAGGGCGCTTGTTTTCTCCTCCCATTTTCATCCCCTGAAAAGATGATTTCCGAGATAACACAATTACAGGTACACTTTATGCGGGGTACACAATATTTCTATTCCACATTTAATCCGAATTAGTTTAGCCTTAGTTCAGCGTGAAATGCGAGATGGTAACAAAAGGTGGACACAATCTCATATTTAAGATCGTACAACTAAATTAAGCAAACAACAAACTTCTCAATTTTAATAAATTGTGATTGTTTCATAATCCTGTATTTTCAGTTACAGTTCCTAGAACTTGCCTGTATCGTTGACTTATAATATTATATATTCTGTATAGTTTTTTCTAATGCTAAAAAATGAGGCGAGCAAATATGTAAATCACGGTTTCACAAAACCCATCTTCATCAAACATTGTATTAATGGGGCTCACCGCAACATAACGAAAACTGCGCACTGACAAATGCGAACATGTTAATGCGATCATATTGAACACATGAATAAACCAAAGCCGTTCCCCTTGGTAAACTCGACTTTGATTTATTAAAACAATATTTCACACTGCAATTTGTTTTTCATCCACTTTCACGCCACGTAGTTTTTTTAATAGCGACTTATATTTATTCCCCGCCAGAGACTAATACGGGACGTATTCAAATTCCGTAACCGTAAAAACCGGCCAAGTACGAGTCGGACTCGCGCACGAAGGATTCCGTACCATAATCTTAACAAACGGCAAAAAAATCATGTCTGTTGTATGGCAGCCCCCCTTAAATATGGGTTTTCTTTTAATTTAATAATTTATATTTAAAATGAATATATAACTAAATATTTTGTGAATATTTCTAGCGTCTACCTGATGCTTATATCAATATCGAGCAAAAACGAGCAAAACAATAACTTTTTTTGTATCGGAGCCCCCTTAAATATTTATTTTAATCAGTTTTTTAGTATTTGCTGTTATAGCGGTTACAAAAATACATCATCTATGAAAATTTCAAGCGTCTACCTGTTGCCGTTATCAATATCGAGCAAAAACGAGCAAAAAAATCACGTTCTTTGTATGGGAGCCCCCTTATTTTTTTGTGTTTTAGTATTTGTTGTTATAGCGGCAACAGAAATACATCATCTGTTCAAATTTCAACTGTCTAACTATCACGGTTCATGAGATACATACAGCCTGGTGACAGACGGACGGACAGCGGAGCCTTAGTAATAGGGTCCCGTTTTACCCTTTGGGTACGGAACCCTAAAAAATAAACCGGAAACGCATTACCAGCCCGTGTCAACACGAGTCTTCTCCGAAATAGCGTTCGTCAGGCCAAGTTTTAAAAGCGCCCTACCCAAAGTAAATATTTTCGATGCGACCAAGAGATCGGTTGATATGGTGGTTGAAAAAAACGTCCACACTAGCCGTTTGTGACGTTTGAGTCTATCACTTGTAGTGTTTATGGCTTCGTAATCTGGCTAGAGCTTCTAAAATGCATAAAGGTTGTCCGTTAAAATTGACATTGTGGAACTATAAGAACGCAAACACATTGCAATATAATGCATACCTGTAATGAAGTAATGAATATACGGAAAGTATGTAGATGTACCGTCAAGAAAACTGAAACACGTACTTTTTTCGCTCTTGTAACTAGGACTAAAAGGGATAAAAATACGTTTCAGTTTCCTTTATTTATTTAATCTTCATTGCACAAAAGAACAACATAACGTACAAAAGGCGGACTTAATGCCGTAAGCATTCTCTATCAGCCAAGAAACCGACATAAGGTAAATTTTCATCTACATGGCAGCTTACATTTCACAGTGTTTTATAGAAGCCGAAAAAGTGACATCCCCGTTTTATTACAAATTACTGTAGTTTAGATCATTACAAATGTGAGACTAAAACTACCGCGTTTCTGATATGCGTAGTTTTTGAGAAATAAAATTTTGAAAATCTTGTTTCTGACACCTAAGAATTACGAAAAACATTTTTTGGACTCGACGATTAAAATATGTGTATTAAGATTTCATAGAGAATACTGCAACGTCACTCTTTTCATCGTTGAATAGTCTGTTACTTCCGAAACAACCGAAATAACTGTTTCGATACGCTCTAGACAACCGAAAAAAAATTGAAAATAGAACTAAAATAAATTCGACCAATCACGTGACTGCTTTACCGAACTGTAATGAATTGGACCAATAGAATCGCTTTGATTATTGAGTTTACTCGTTGATGTCGTACGCTCGTTGATGTATTTTAAGATATCAACGAGCGTACGAGCGATAGGCTGCACTTCGTTTCAACAGTATCGAGTTTGTTTAATTAGTTCAGTTGACTCGTAGAAAATTAATTTTAATGAACTCGTACAAAAAGTATTGTTTACAATAGTGTTATAATCAAGCTTTTTAATCTCGTACCTTACTTAGGACACTCAGCAAGCTTCGTGGCCTAAACACGGTACTCGACTAAAAAGCTCTCTATTATAACACGATTGTGAAAAATACTATATATTTTGCAAATTATTTATTAAATGTATCTGTTGTTTAAAGTGTTGGATAAACCCTACAAAGACATACATTTAGAGGCAATTACGAACTCTCTAGGTACATTTGTTACAAAAATATTAATGATTTTATAGATTTTGGCTTTTATTTTTTTGCTTCGATGTTTCGCCATAGTAGGACGCGATATTTGTATGACAGCTTTATTTATTATGTCTTCTATCTACCATATTTTTTACAAGACCTAATTCCATGGAACATTCAAGTAATCACCTAAACTCTATATATCCGGTTTATCCGGCCACTAGGGTTGACACTTCGGTGTTTTGAATTTTATACGCCGTTTTTTCGGGAATCCTATTATTTATGGTTTTCTTGGATCGCCAAGGCTTAAAAAAGAATTATTGAGAGAAATTTTCGATATTTGATTTTGATGTTCGCAAAACATGTAAGAGTTAAGTATTGAGTTTTTTTAATTTAATACAGAAGAAAGAGCTATTGTCTAGTTTTTTTAATTACGTGTAATTTCACTGATTACTGTTTTGTTTTATGAGTATCGTATTTCCTTTTTAAAATAATATATTATGCAGGGGTGATCACGTAACGTTTCGAACACGCGTAAGGACAATGCAACTGTAATTTTTCTATATAAAAACTGACAGTTAAATTTACCTAACGTACAGTCAGCATCAAAAGTAGCTATGTAATTGAAGACTTTTGACGTCTTCGTTTGCGTAGCTACGTTGTACATACAATGAGTTACGTGACCGACCTGCTGGTCAGAAACTTGTTTTATTAGTTTCGCCAAGAGCTGAAACTTGCACAAATAATTATTGTACCAGTCAAGTTTTGTAAATAACTTGTAATTTTAAATTTAAGGGAAGTAATAATCACGAATTACGTACTGATTTTGCTTTTTAAAATTTAAATGTATGGGACCCGGTCAGAAACTTGTTTTATTAATTTCGCCAAGAACTAAAACTCGCACAAATTTTCGATGAAACGCGACATGTAACTTGGGAAGGAGTCTACCATGAAGTGCTAGATGGGGCAGAGAGCCTGGAAGTAGAAGAAGTCATTCAATGACTTGTCATGCTTCTTGTGTTGATTTGTCTTGTCATGGTCCTTGAGCGTAAGAGCGTACAGATTTTTCGACTGTACAAAGAGCAAACTACAAAAATGTACAGGCACATAATCTTATTACATATGTATTACATACATTATTATTTACTTTGTTACAAAAAATCACTTAAAAACAAATTCTCAATAGCTAAGAAATAATGACTGAATCTTAAAAATAATAATTATTTAACATGTGTAGGTTCCTAATAATGTTTTCTTTCACCACCCATAAAAGTGCTATACCGTGTATACTATGTTAATTTTACATCCAGGAAATCCGGATACTTGTTGTGGCAACCCTGACAGAAAATTTTAATTGACTGTAGATTAAATGTTCCATGGAATTAGGACGTGTAAAAAATAGGGTAGATAGAAGACATAATAATGAAGCTGTCATACAAATATCGCGTCCTACTACGGTGGAACATAGAAGAAAAAAAATAAAAACCAAAATCTATAAAATCATTAATATCTTTGTAACAAATGTACCTAGAGAGGTCGTAATTGCCTCTAAATATATATCTTTGAAGGGATTATCCAACATCTTGAAGAAAAGAAAAGTTTATTAAATGATTTGCAATATATAAATGTTTTTCGTAATATCCGGGTGTCAGAAACAAGATTTTCAAAAAATTATTTCTCAAAAACTACGCATATTAGAAACGCGGGAGTTTTAGTCTCACATTTGTAATGATCTAAACTACAGTAATTTGTAATAAAACGGGGATGTCACTTTTTCGGCTTCTATAAAACACTGTGCATTTGGCCAAATAAGGCGCCAATATATTTAATGCGTGTTAAGATCATTTTGGCCAACTTTTGCTCCAGTTTAACCTAGTGTGTCTGACTCTCTAAAACTGTCTAAGAGTTGCAGCGCCCTGTACACTATAGTTGTTTGTAGTTACTACCTGTAATACACAATAAATGAATTTAATTGAATTGTAGTATTTAGTTTATTATTATTTTTATACACTGTTAAATTTGTTCTTATTACATTGTGTCTTTAAAATCTTTCGATACCCACAGTAAACCAACAAAAATCGTGACCCCGAATCGGCATCCTTATCGGATAGAATAACGCTATGGCGTCAAAGACTGATAAGCTAAGTGGGACCGAATGGACCGATACTTATAACATAACCATAAAATTAAAAATAGGTACCATAAACGAAGTACCTTATAGTAATAACCGTTGTTGATACTTGGTTGCTTTTATTTATTTATGTATGGATACTGTCCTCTATATTGTTTGTTTTTAACCCCTGACGCAAAAAGAGGGGTGGGGTGTTATAAGTTTGAAGTTGAACCGAATTAAGTGCGATTTTTTTAAATCGAAATTCATCCTTGTAAATGGTTTTTTAGCTATGTTGGGTAGAAAAATATTTAACTCTCATTGGAACTAGTGCCAGGATCTAAGCCAATATTGAAACTAATTTAATTAAATTAAATTTATTTATTTAACGACCAACTTGGGTTAATCATGTTAGTAAATGCTTACAATTAATGTTAGTAGGTACATCATCATGTCATAAATTAATAGTACAATTCTATACTATAAAAAATAAAAATAAAAATGTCAACATGTCAGCATTCAATGTTACTAATAAATCTAGCAGTTAGGACGTATGTGCAGAAGGCAGCAATTACTAACATAAGGGCAATCGAGTCGGCTAGTGATCATGTTCAGGACGGTGTTGGCGCCGGCGAAGGCACGGCGAGCCAGGGATGCGCATCTCTTACGCATGGTGGTTTAGAAACAGTCTACACGCGCCTCTGCGAACATCCCCGACGCACTGACCGCCACGGCAGCCCCATCAACGTCCTGAACGCGTTGTTATATTGCACACGCAGAGTGCTGTATTGCTTCTGTATTATTTCTATAATCTACCCACAGGCCGCTTGTGTAGAGCGATGTACAGTAAGCTCTGAATAACGTGCGCTTCACCTCTATAGAACCGTTTGCGAACCTGCGGGCAATCATATTCGCTCTCACAGCCAACCCTCTGCGCTCACGTTCCATATCAGCACCATCCTTAAGGTCAGACGTAACTATATGGCCCAAATATTTGAAATTTTCCACTACTTTTAGTGGGGTGCCGTTTAGTAAAATAGGTGCAACTACCGGTAGACATTTGTTTCTGACCCTGAAGACCATGCATTCACTTTTGACCACGTTGTAAGCTAAGCCGTGCTTGGCCGCATACTCCTCATAGATGTTGAGGAGTTTCATCAACCCACCAACAGAGGCGCTCAGCAGCACCATATCGTCTGCGTAGCTGAGGTTATTGACGCATACTCCATCAATATGGCATCCGACATGGGTGCTACTGAGTTCCTCTATCAGCGCATTGACATATAGGTTGAAAAGCTTGGGAGAGGACAGGCTGCCTCACCCCGCAGTCCAACTACAAATAAAACAAGAGTAAACAGTAAGAATTGCAAATTTGCTTCAGTTTTAGGAGCATTTCCTATAGCACTCCCTAGCACCTCATGATGACCAGCAATGTAAACGCAATAAATTTTCTATTGTTGCTTCAAATAAAATCGTACTCACATGTCACGCACGTCACGACTGTCATGTTAGGGCTGAAGTTACCTAAACATACTTTTCCTATTTCGTTTATAGAAGCCAAGAGAAAGCGCGAAATAAATCTGTCAATGTCGTACGAATGTGGCAGATGATGTGGAGTGGAATATTTTAGGGTTTTTTACTGTTGTAAACGTTGAATTAGGTGAGTTCCAAGGACTTACGATACTGTTCTAGCGATAGACAAGTTTAAAATAGATTCATTTTTATTGCTGTTGTATGTCAATGTCCTTCTTTTAAGTCTGTCTGTCTGTCTGTCTGTCTGTCCCTATGTATGCTTAGATCTTTAAAACTACGCAACGGATTTTGATGCGGGTTTTAATGGATAGAGTGATTCAAGAGGAAGGTTTATATGTATAATTCATGCATATAAACCCGTGCAAAGCCGGCGCGTTAAGTCATTTGTCATTTAAGTATCATTAATTTATTGTCATTATTGTCACTAACGTAGTTCATAAGTCTCCACTGTTCCGGTTGTAAATCCAAAGAAAGATTATACAAGTGATATGATTTTTTTCTTCAATTGAGTATCGCATTTAACTACTATAATCTCCCATTTAGTTTGCTAAAACTTTCATCAAGGACAAGTGATAACGTCAGTATAATCTGAATCTAATAAAAAATATATATTCTCTGCTAACGCGGGACCAACGCGTGTCCAGCGCGGTAGTAAAACGCGGGCGGGCCCGCGTTACCCCCAGGCCACGACTTTGGTCTTAAGCGACCTGCGACCAGCGTTTTATCTGTTCATTGCGCGTGATCCCAACTAACCACAGTGCGTTGCGCGTCTCGACCGCGCAATGAACAGATAAAACGCTGGTCGCAGCCAGTCGCAGGTCGCTTAAGACCAAAGTCGTGGCCAAGGCGTTACTGCACGCCGCCCGCCTGCTGTGGTGTGAATATACCGCTTCAACCGCGCCCGACCCGCGCCGCGCACGACCCGCGTTCGGTGTGTGGAGGCCTTTAGAGTCGAAACGCATGTTTTTGGTGGACGTATTTATCACATTCAAAGTAAATCTTAACATAATAAATTTCCCCTTTAAATATTAAAGGATTCGACAAAGGACTAATCCCTATTTCTAAAACATAGACATATTTGACGACCGCTTTATCCTAGTTGGTAGTGACCCTGCCTACGAAGCAAGAGGTCCTGGGTTCGAATCCCGGTAAGGGCATTTATTTGTGTGATGAGCACAAATATTTTTTTTTAAGTATTTATTTCTCTATAAGTATATATATCGTCGTCTAGTACACATAGTACCTACTAGCTTTGCTTAGTTTGGGACTAGGTTGATTTGTGTAAGATTCTCCGCAAATATTTATTTATTTATTATAGTTTCGAGGTTTGCCGAAGGGTGAAGGGCTAGACAGTGTCACCCCGTTGCCCTTGAGGGAGGTAAACAAACACATTCTGGTTTTGTTTTATACACGGGCAAAATTCTCGTTGTACCGAAACTTACATATAATGGGATACTTTGTACACGTAGGTACACTTAAAGTCGTGCATGTATTCTCGTATTGAGATGTGTTTTGATAATTGCTTCTGTAGAGGTCAAGCACAAGCGGAAACTTATCTCGCTTATATTAACAATGGGGAACTTGCATGGGACTTCAATTTCGAATAAATTGCACTCAATCGATGCGGATATACGTAGAGATATCATACAAATGAAAAAAAAAGAAAAAAAATGATTTTATTAGTTTTACCTAACGTTAAAATGACGAAAATTTATTTTTTTATTTTTTCGATAAAATAACGTAACAGTTACATAGAATATTAAATTAGAAATTATATGTTGTATGACAAGTATAGACTTGAACGTAAATTTTGTGGAGATAATCGCAAATTAATGACTTAGGGTCATTTCGCCGGTTACGCGACCACCTTCGGTTAGCGACCACCTGAATAACATGGTTTTTTCAATTGAAGATAACATCAATTCTACAGAGCCTATTGAAACAGTTAGCCGTAAGCATTATTGTTTGTAGTTATGGAATAGGAATTAACTAAAAAAACGAGAAAATATGCATTCAGTTCACCAACTCAGCTAAGTGGTCGCTAACCGGCACATAAAATTAGGTAGTCGCTAACCGGCGAAATGACCCTACTCCATAGTAATGGCTATGCTGTGTGTGACGTCATAGCATAAGCCCGTTTAGTATAGAGCGTTTTCGGGGGGTGCCGGCGCGCGCAGATTTCAAATGCATATAACATCAGAAAAATAAATCATAACAAAGTTTTAATGCTACAGTTGTTTTAATGCAGGATTATACTTTTGTTTTTCGTAATAAAATATTAAGATGCAAGTTCCCTATTGGTTTAGACTAGTTGGTAGTTGCGAAGCTACCGACCCTGGGTTCTACTCTCTTTGTGTGATGCTGATGAGGGAGTTTTTACTTAAAAGTGTACTACTTTTTACTTTTGCAGCAGGAGCGCTTAGCTTTAGGCGGGTATTATTTTGCCTTGTATATATAGTTTGTTTTTATTTGTATACGTCAAAATTACATTTTATCGCTCCTTTTTATTAAGTAAGTCCTTAGTAGCTGTATCTGGTTTCCGACTACGATCGCTTTGCATACAAGACATGTTATTGTCGACTTTAGCGTCTTAAAATTACGCAGTACTTACATGACGCTCTCATTTACAATTTTACACCCGCCTATAAACAAACACTGAAAACGAAAACACTGCATTTCGATGCACAAAAACACCATCTTGCAAGCAAGTGCTCGCCGTTTACGCCCTTCCTCACGCCAAGGGTAGATTATTCCAGTCCATTTACGAATCTAATTTCGACGTGCAAACTGCGTCATTGCATCATTTTACCTATCATTATATCGGGTCCAGCTCATGTGTCAGGCTCAAACAATGCAACATTTACAAGTCGGACCACTGATGATCGAATCAATGGAAATGCAATCCTGTTGTCGATTGTAATTTCCATGTCGCTGTATCCGATTGACCTTACGGCCTTAACACTGGCCAGTTTTTAAATAAACCATACCTACATTTGTTGTCTTGGATTGTTCGAGTTTTACAGAAATGTAGTCCATCATATATTTAGATATACAGGATATTTGCCAATGAATGGTTATGAGGTGGTGATATATATGATTAGTCGACATTTAGGCTGTACCTCTAAAATGCAAATGAGGTATAAAAAACCGGCCAAGTGCGAGGCGGACTCGCGCACGAAGGGTACCGTACCATTATCTATAAAAATATTTATTTTATTCTGTTTTTAGTATTTGATGTTATAGCGGCAACAAAAATACATCATCTGTGAAAATTTCAACTGGAACTATCACGGTATCAGTGAGATACAGCCTGGTGACAGACAGACAGACAGACAGACGGACAGTGGATCCGTGTATTGAAATGAATAGCTGGGCGATTATTCGAGCAGAGTCCCGCTTTACTCTTTGATTACGGAACCCTAAAAAGGTGTCACCAATTTTCAGATATTGAGCATTTAAATCGGCTTTTAGTTTTCCAATATTCACGTTTCGTAAAATCCTGATTTTCTTGTATTATTTCAATAAATCTCAGCGATATCTTACATGATAGAACACATTAGGAATCAATGAACTTTTCAGCCACGTTCAACTATCTACATAAAAATCCTTAGTAATCAGGGTAAACTCATAAATAAGTTAATGCGTTTTCCGTTTTAACTCTTTGTCAGTGGTACAGACCTTTGTAGAATGAACACTTCATCACCACAAGGCCCGTGTTTGCAAAGTTTCATTGAATGATTTAACGAATAATCAAGCGTAATGCCTTTGGTTATGCTAAAACAAAACTTAGGTATTTCATATATTCTGTGCGTCACCGGCTTGAATATTAGGCTCTCGGTTCCATTTTAAATCCTAATGTCAATGTAATGTAACTCGGATCCATTTCCAGAGTAACTGTCGTGTTTTATTAGCTGCTTCATTTTTTGTAGTTATGCGATACCCATGCTCTTAGAATAATAACGCCTAGAATGATAGTTTAATACGACTAATGACGCGCCAAGCGTGAGGCATAAAATGGATTTATGTAGTTGTGATCAACTCGTATTCTCACGCGCCAATACGCACACAAACGCACCAATTTTGTTCCGCCGATCGGCGTACTACGCCATTTATGGCTGAGTTTTGGTGGCCTCACCGTTGCGCGTGAATTGCGTTTCTAGGCGTTATTATTCTAAGCCCATGCTGCAGTCCAACGGATCGATCGGGTCCGAAAGTCTACGCTACGCTCAAAAACTTGCATTGTTGACGTTGGAGTCAAGACCGCCAAGCTGAAATGGGGATGGGCGGATTGCCACGTTTGCCGCATACACCCGCAGAGGTGGGCTAACCTAGCTACGGAGTGGGTGCCGCACGGGACGACCTGGACGTATTTCACAACGATTGGCCAGAGATTTCTCAGAATTGGGACGAGTGGAAATAAAGAGGGGAAACCTTGCCCAGCAGCCCACTGCACCAACACTATATAGGCTTCAAAAAAAATGCGATACCTACAGCCAAACACCGAAAACGAGACATTTTTTAGGGTTCCGTACTCAAATAGTTTTACGGGACCCTATTACTAAGACTCCGCTGTCCGTCTGCCTGCCAGTCTGTCTGTCTGTCAGTCTGTCACCAGGCCGTAACTCATGGACCGTGATAGTTAGACAGTTGAAATTTTCACAGATGATTTATTTCTGTTGCCGCTATAACAACAAATACCTACCTACTAAAAACAATTTTTTTTTCTACTATCTTACACAAATCCACCTAGTCCCAAACTAAGCGAAGCTTGTACCAGTTGTACCTACTATGTGGACTAGACGACGATAAACATACTTATATAGATAAATAAATACTTAAATACATAGATAACATCCATGACTGAACAAATATTTGTGCTCATTGTGCTTATCCATCACACAAATAAATGCCCTTATCGGGATTCGAACCCGGGACCTCCGGCTTCGTAGGCAGGGCAGCACCAACTATAGCTACGGGAGGCTCCCACACAACAAACGTGATTTTTTTGCCGTTTTTATAGTTTATGGTACGGAACCCTTCGTGCGCGAGTCCGACTCGCACTTGGCCGGTTTTTTTTATTTTTTACAATTTAAATGGCATGATTGCTTTGCCTCTAAGAGTGGTAGAATATACTTATCACGACCAGGTGGAGAGGACGGTGGCTGCAAAGTCGTATTAGGAAGACAAATAACAAAGAAGTATGGAAAACACTCCAACGCCAAGAGCGTACACGCTCTTGAATAAAGACGATATGGAATTTTATCAAGCTTAAATACTACCTATTCCCGTTTAGGTTTGACATAGGAAACACGAAAAATAATGCTCCTGGTGAAGTATTTCAGTATTATTATATCAACCTCGCGTCGCTGTGGAGTCTCTATATAGAAAAATATTTTTCACCTCAGCAGCTCGAACAAGCATACTTTGCTGCGTGAAAACAGTGAGCAAAATGCGATTTTGCTCACTCCGTGAGTCAAAGTAGCTTTTTAATTTTGATATCGAGCACTGGTGACACATCATAGTGTCCACAGTCACTGTGTCACCAGTGCTCTATTACAAATTCAGAATATTATAGGTGCGTAAAAGCCTAGCGATATATTTTTTAACGTGACGATGTTCTTACTGCTGAGGTGAAAAGTTGTATGTATCACACGAGAGCAAAGATATTTGCATCGCTTGCTCGGGACTCAACATCAACATTCGCAGCAAAAATCTACTTTGCTCTCTTGTTGAACAAATAACTATTTACCTCAGCAACTCGAAAAAGCATATTTTGCTGCGTGAAAACAGTGAGCAAAATGCGATTTTGCTCACTCCGAGAGTTAAGCGTCCCGCCCGACTAAAATACCTCGCATGCCTCGTGCCTTATTTCACGTTCCTTTTTGTAAGACCAACTTTGGTAACCAGTAAGCACTCGCCTGTACCTCGCCTGTCGCGTGCTTACAATGATCTCGTTACAGAACAGGAAAATATTGATATGTTTAATGATTCTTTAAATGCAAGATCAGGGATTTGTTGTTGTCTGACTGATGTGATTCAGTTTATTTTTTATTTTTAAGCTTAAATAATTAGTGCATTAATGCTAAAAATTGTAACGCAACGCATGCTGTGGTTGTCTATTATTAGGGTTACAATTAGACATTACATTTGCTAAGCTATGAAAAAGCTCGCAAGATCATCTTACGTTGGAATCAAACAAGAAGGGGCTTCTTTGATGGGAAATCGTCGCCAAAGCTTATATGGTCAGTTGCGATTCCAGGAATGAACAGGAACACATGTCTTTAAACGTTTAATTAAAACTCAAAATGAATAGGTAGTTTAAACTTAAATAGAAACAGATTACATGGCATGCCACTGATTAACTAGGAAAAGATAAATTGAATAATCACATCGGCACCCTTAATAACGCCGACGGAGAGTTCATTTACTATTAGATAAAATTGAGTTACCAGTCCGTTCACCTCGCACGTCAACGCGTCATGAGATCACTCCGCCGTGAAGTTAGCGCCATCGTGACGTGACGTCTGACGATAGCCGATCCCATCAAAGGAACGTTTCGCAAACCAAAATGCATCGTTCCAATCACGAATAGCCCGTGACGAGAAAATTGGCTACCAATTCTCACTTTTTACGACTGTTAGTTTTCACGTGCTAATTGCGTACAGTGGTCTTTGCCAATTTTACTAGTTTTTTTTCTAAGAAAGCGAGTTCGGTGAACCTCCAATTAGGAATTTCAACTTGCACGCTAAGAGTGTCTGTGTGCGTTTTGGATTCGACCTCACGCACGCAATGTCGTTTCAACACTAGCTGCGGTTGTTTTTTAAAGTTGTATCTTAACAGAAGTGCAGTCGCAAAAGAGACCTTGGGCTATATGAAATAAATTTCATAGTCTTGTATATCCAAAGGGTTAATATTGCCAATTTTGAACTTGCCAAGTAAGCTTAAGGGTGGTTGATCGCACATCCCTTGTCGCTCGTTTGTCGTGCAATATTAATGAAATTAGTAACGCATAACATTTTGACCGAACACCGTAATTGGATAAGCCAGTGTGGTTAATCATGGCACTAAAGGTATATACGTTCTCAGACATGGCAAATTGATGAACTTGTTAACTGAATTAGTGGATTGTTGTAAACTTTTTATTTATTTTATATGTTGGTGTATCCTCTTTTACCATCGGACCAATTAATATAAAGCCTGACAAGTTTCTATTTGACCCTAGCCACGTATGTCCAGCAACACTAACTCAGGGTCAAATAGCGCCTTGTCGCGGGCTAACGGGCTATACATACATGTAGATATTTAAAATCACAAAAAATTGGCGTGTATGGATTGTATGAGTGAATGAAAATATTTGTCAAAATGGATATATACCCTTGATATTGCCGTTGTCAAAATTGATATATACGGAATAATTTTAAAAACAGCACTCATTTGTTTCGTTCATTCCCAACATGCCAGGTATCTATCATTGTTTATTACAAGCTTTTATTTAGTTTCACCTGTCCCGTTGTCTGTCTGTATGTCTGTCTGTCTGTAATCAAATCTTGCAAGTTAAATTTGACCCACTTCCCGGTTTCCGATTGAGCTGAAATGTTGCATGAATATATGTATAACGCATGACAATGCAATATTATGATGACATGGAGCTGATCTGATGCTGGAGCTGGAAGGTGGCCATAGGAACTCCGCAATAAAACGACACAACCCAATCGAGTTTGTAGTTTAAAATGAGTAGTTGATGATGGTATGCAGAAAAGTACAGTCGGCAATAAAAGCTTGTACTAAAAGTTTAATCTTTGACAGAAACTTATTTACCTTTTGATTCTTTTCAGCTTTTGTCGATTGTTTTTTTTGCATACTGAGTGAGGTTCATTGGCTAGCGCTTCTGGCTTCTAATACTCATTGGTACTAAATATAATCTAAAAAGTTCTGTATGTGTATTGAATAAATAGCTATAAGATTCTTGAACAGCCTTTACTGTGCGATTTGTTTATTTTGTAAATGTCTGGTGCCATTCTACGTTTGCACCTTGAAATGCAATGATTTTGGGCTTCATCAGTATAATACCCAAATAACGTCCAAAACCGGATATTTCACACACCATACACGTAAAGTACTTGATATGTTTCCAGATTTAGCATTCCACGCTCTATCCCACGCTTGGAGCTTAATGGGGGTCACCTTTGCGTTTTGGAGTTCAACGAGAGATGGCTGATTCTAATTTATGTAAATGCAACCTTATAAACGGTGCTACGAACCTTTTTTAAATGCACAGTTCGACCTTGGATGTGGCTTGTACTTGGCAGACTATGCGAGTACGAAATATATATTACCTCGATCAACGACCGGTTAGCCTAGTGGGTAACGCTGGAAACAAAGCTGAAGGTCCTGGGTTCTAATCCCGGTAAGGGCAAATATTTGTTTCTGATTCTGAGTTTTGAATGTTTTCTATGTATTTAAGTATTTATATCCATTAAATATATAGAAACAAAGAAAGAAAGGAAGATAAATTTATTCACTAACACACAGGACACACATATTAAACAAAAAAAAATAACAGTAAAAAACATGTAACAAGTGTGTCTCTGCGGCAGTGAACCGGACACTGGCTCAGCATTATGCTGAGGTGTCAGTCAGACACCTACAGCGCTGATTTTCAGCCAGCACCGTATCGTCGTCTAGTACCCATAACACAAGCCTTATTGAGCTTACTATGGGGCTAGTTCGATTTGTGTGTAAGATTGTTCCCTAATATTTATTTATTATATCAGAGAACGGAGAAAGCGAAAGAAATATCATCCTAATCTCATCTAATTATCACTAGTAGCGCTGCGTTCACCTACCCACAGGCTTAGCTACGCGCTTACGAGAGAGGGATCGCATCATCAACCAATTCAATACGTTAAACAATGTCAAACTAAGGTCTAGCTAGTACAAGGGTCCGCAGGACCGCGAAAAGGCAAATCGCGGCCCGCCAAATATTGTTGAAAGTTCCTACCTACATTACATATTCATTCCAAATATTTAAATAATATTTAAAAAGGCTAATTAATCATTAGGTAAGTACTAGTTTTTTTTTTTCTGGACTTCGATTGATAAAAAAGTTTAAACAGTATCTGGACCCAACTTAAAAATACTTGCCGACCCCTGGTCTAGTAGTGAAAGATTCAAGCTGCCCTATAACAGATGATCAGTAGCTTAGCAGTTTAATATAAAATCTTCGTTCATAGCTCGTCTATAGCATAGTTCCTGTTCTAATACATTATATGGTAAGATTTAACAAATGCAGTCCAGTTTGATATAACAGGTTCCGTCCAACTGCCGCTCTTTACCTAATATTTATACGACAGTGTCTTATGTCGACGAAGTAGGGTTGTCACTCCACCATTTGCGATTTGGATTCCGATGAAAAATTTACGTAACAGTCAGTAACAGAGCTTTAGGTTCGTGTCTTGTGGACATTGTCAAAGTTAAGGGACGTACCTGAAACCAAATTTTTTGTTGGACTCTTATGCAAATGACGTCCTTTCTTCTATAATTTAATGCGATAAAAACATTTTATATATGTACAGGATGATTTCGGGTTCGTGGAGCAAGAAGACCATAAGCGAATAAGGTGCACTACTTGCACCACTTGGACCTTATTTCACTTTAATGACCTGGACGTTAATAATTATCGGAAATATTCTCTAACAGTGATGCTAATGAACTTGTATTAGAGTTTTATGGTGGCCAGACCGATTTCTGTTTAATTAGGTCTTAATTAATAGAATCACATTTTTCTTTCAAATGTTCTAAAAAATGTATGAAGACCAGAGTGGCCAACTTCCTGAAAAATTGTTTATTTAATATTGATTCTAAAATTGTAACACATGCCATTTACATCTATACAAATAAAGATGTTGCTAAATTGCTATAAATGTTCACTTTTAAACACCTTGTTTTGGTACAATTCGCTCTTCGAAAAGTGCGAATATCTCGAAAACCAGGGGACTTTTACTAAACCTTAAAGTCGATTTTCTGGACCAGTCTTAGGTGGGGCATTCGTGGTTAGACGGTTGACCATTAATTACCGGACACCCTGTATACATAACATATATGCACCTGAGCCCTTGACAATTGACCACAGGAAATACGACACTTGATTTTTGACTCGGTACGACCAATCAAGACTTGAATACTCAGTCGAGTGTGGGACTACCTTCGGTCTCTATCATCAGACTTGCTCATGTTTTTATCTTTTCATAGGAAAAAGAAAAAAAAAAGGAAGATACGTTTTTCAGGTCCTTTGGACCTTGGCAGAACAGCTCTCCTGAGAAGGATGTGATTATGTAAAGAAGCTGTCATAAAGGCATAATAATTGTGATAAAAGTGCAAGGTTTAAATCCCGAGTTTACTTTCAGCATCTCTTTCAGCTAGAAATTTGTCTACACTCCTCTTATATATTACCCTAATATAGCATCAGAATTCGCGACGATTTAGACAGCCCTAATAATGCAAGCAGCCGAATACCGCATTCGGGCAAAAAGTCCCGGCGCAAATCTTCCGCAATGCAGGCGGTACGAAATTGTTGTTTATAGAGTCCCCGGCCACGCGAGCTCGAATACGCCACGCAAAAAACGACCGTAACATGTTTGGGCTTCATATTGCTCAAAGCTTTTATTGAACCTATTAACGGTAACTTTATATATATGATTGATATACTGACCGCACTTAACTAACCGCAAATTAAACTCGATTCTTGGTTGGTTAATCAACGAAATGTTAGTTTGACAGTCAATTTGATTTATTCAATACGAGTAAAAATCTGACAACTTGACGAGTTGTCTCTTGTTATGTTGTGGATGGATGGGGAAAGCTCAGAGTGGAATATCATGGCGCAACATGTAAGAGGCATTCGTTCAGAATTGGGCGGACGTGGCTGATGGTGACGAGTTCTCGCTCGTTCGCTAATGTTAGCTCGATATGTTGTGCTTTGCGCTGCGAAAATCGGTATAACTTTTAGATTATTTTTTATAGTCTTCCCCAAAATAACTGCCAAAATATAACTTCTAAACAGAAGCACAAGCGAATTTAAAGTTTAGAACTGACTAATTTGAATATTTTTAAGACAAACAATAATTAAATATTTATTTTACAACCAAAAATTATATACTGCATGTATATAACTTTTGGTTGGAAAATAAATATTATGACACATTTAAAACTGCTTACAGTTTATGACACATTTAAAACTTCTTACACATTTAAAATATATACAGGGTGGAAAGATAAGTCGGGCCCTGGAGGGAAACTACCTTAAATCCTTAAGGGGACGTAGGTTCGTGGTCTTCTCTCCCTCTCACTGAGCATAAGCGTGAGCGAGATGGAAGTGCGTGTTTGGAAGCGCGGATATCATGTTTTTTTAATTTTATTTCTTTGCGCGTTTTAATAAATAAAAAAGTAATAGCTGATTTCCCTCAAACATGACCTTGCCAATTTTTAGAATCAATTGTAATGTGTTTAGCTGTTGTGCATAATTTGTTACGATTTTTTAAAGTGTATTTTAGACCTATGTTCGTGATTTTATTCTATCGAGCGAAAGTCAAAAACTCAGGATTCGAATAGCTGATTTCCCTCGAGAATCAAATTTAAGGCAGCCGTATTATAATCCAAACAAGAGCTATGATTTTTTAAAAATCCGTTTTTGGAGCTCACGTCGCCTTAAGCTGGCTCATTTTAATTAAAGGAGACCATTCCTTTATTTTTAAAAAGAAACAAAACTGCATTCTAAGATTTTCAAAAAAGCCTCACACACGGCCGGGAATCGAACCCGGTCGAATCTGTCTAAAAATCTGAGTTCGTTTTTTTTGCGTAGGTAAATTAATAGTTCTAGGTGTAAGGAACTACTCTAGGTGTAACATCAAAAATTATTTTTTACCAGACAGCACGAGAGCCTTAAAGGAAAATGCTACTAAGTACGGAAATACACGTTTTTACATCGCGGTCGATTAAGCGGACTATAGAATTCGTACTTAAGTGAGGCGCAAAAACATAAGGTCACGGGCTTTTATTTAGACTAAGCCAGAATAAAGTACGTATTTGCCAGGTCTTTGCACTGTGCAAAAACTGAATATTATGTATTAAAGGTAACTGACATCATTTATATTAAATTTTATGACAAACATCAAAAAGTTTTTTTTTGGTTCTATACATACCACCATTTTGTCAATTGAGGATCAGTTTCTACTAGTGGTGGGCACAGATTGTTCCCAATCAGGGAAACTTTACACTGGTCCGTAGAGTCAGCTGCACCTGAGATCTTTGTTAAATTTTTTAAGTCGTGTTTCACATTTTTTAAGATAATTGATCTCATCAATCAGTATGAACGCGCGTTCCGGATGCAGAAGCGCGCAGTGCGAGGTATCGTGGGCATCCGTAGCGATGAATCGGCCCGTAACCACTTTAAGGACCTACGCATTTTAACCCTATCCGGCATAGTTATCCTCCAAATCGCGAGCTTTACACACATGAACATAAATAAATTTAAGCGTAGGGGAATAGTCACGTCGTACGACCTCCGCAGCAATGCGCACCGGGACCGCCTAGTTACACCTTGTCACAAACTCGCTAGGACAGAGCAGTCGGTATACGTAACGGGCCCTGCAGTATACAACCGCCTCCCAGACAGCATAAGAGATGCAGCATCTCTTCATTCTTTTAAAAGTAAGCTTGAAGAATGGTTACTCATACAAAACTTTTATAGTTTTAGTGAGTTCATGAAACTACCAATGACTATTTAATTAATATAACGACATTATACATTGTATAAATTATGTGTTTAGGTATTCATATGAAATACCTTGTACCATTTCAAATTGTAACTGTTTTAAAAAAAAAAAACACTTGACTTGTACTTATATGTTACCAATAAATTTTATCTTATCTTATCTTATCTTATCAATCATCAGAAGACTCTTTGTTACCAACCAGGTTGATGGGATAGGATTGATACTACAGTAAAGTGTCACCACTTAGACCACAATTTTACTCACATATTAACCGCCATTCCTAAAATTCCTAAAGCTTATTCAAGATAAAGGTAAAAATAAGACAGGACAGGTTATACAGGTAGGTATAAAGGCAAACTTATAATGTAGGTATTGCACCGTAATAGTCACGCACGGGTTAATACGGCGTTACCATTTACTTAATCTAAACCTTTAATTGACAAGTTCAAAACACTTACTTCAAAAAATCAAACCAGAGGCGTACCAATTATTTATCTTTAATTAGGCTCGTTACGACCATTAACAACTTTAAATAGGGACGTTAAGGCTGTCACACATGACGGCAAACGCCCCGGTAACACACAAGGTCCTATGAACGTGAGATGTTACCATTGACACTACTTTTAAGGCTACCGAGAATGCCCCTAGTAAGTAAAGCGTACACACACCTTCCGTTTACCCAACACTCGACTCAACGTTGATTTCGTCATTACCAACGAGCCAGTGTTGCTTGAGCTACAAGCTAGCGGCTACATTAGAGTTTCATTCAAAACTTTTCTCGTCACACATCTCAAATATAACTTGGTCTCGATCTGGTACAACTACGCGTAATCGTAGATCAGACTTAAACTGGTGAGTTTTAAGGGATTATTGTCAATACAGCTACAGCTTCTCATAACGGGTGTCAAAGAGGGCTGGTTCCTTCCTTGGAAACTTCCCAGTCATCCGTCACGGACGCGTCGTGTGTGAACGTCTTCGCGATATGTTATCGTTATCGGTCGAATGCGTCGTTCTAAAATAGAACAGATTTTGTTTGACTGTTTCATTGGGTCGCGGGTTGCTATGGTTGGGGTTATCTATGCAGGTTCAGCCGGTTAAAGTTGCCATGGCAACATGTTGCTTAATATCAGGACACGATTCAGAAATGTTACGAAGCCTTATACTATACAGGGTGTTTGGTCCATCGTTTGCCAAATTAAAACGGCAGGTAGTTTGGGTCATTTGCTATCATTTCCGGCATTAAAAAAAAATTGTGTCCAAGGGTCTTTTAAGGGTTCCGTACTCAAAGAGTAAAACGGGACCCTATTATTAAGACTCCGCTGTCCGTCTGTCTGTCTGTCTGTCTGTCTGTCCGTCTGTCACCAGGCTGTATCTCAACAACCGTGATAGTTAGACACTTGAAATTTTTACAAATGATGTATTTCTGTTGCCGCTATCACAACAAATACTAAAAAACAGAATACATATTTTTTTTTTTACAATCTTACACAAATCGGCTTAGTCCCAAACTAAGCAAAGCTTGTACTATGGGTACTAGACGACGATAAACATACTTGAGAGATTTATAACAATGTAAATACAAGAGGATAATGGGAAAATAATATAGAAAAATAACATTAACACTAAACTAAGCTAAACAAAAAAAAAACAAAAAAATATTACTATAAATAAAAAAATTGCCCCAAATCGCCATCAGAGGGCAGCGTGCCCAGAAGGCTGGCAGCATTGCCACGTTGAATGGCAATGCTGATCCGCTGTGCCAGATATGATCCAGCCTTCTGGTCACGCGTCACCTGTACCAGCCGCTTGAAGCACTCTTGAAACATAGAATGGGCGCTTTCTCCCCACGGTCCTAGAGTTTCGACCCCAAACGGCGCAAAAAGGTAGCCACTATTGATGAATGTATTTGCGCCGCTTGAGGTGTTCTGCTGAATTTGCCGCAGAGCCAGCCTTTACGGCGGTACCGTGGAGATGAGACAGCGCCAGGGTGTCGGCACATACTTATATAGATAAATATATACTTAAAAACATACATGACTCAGAAACAAATATATTTGCTCATCACATCACACAAATTAATTGCCTTTACCAGGATTCGAACCCGGGACCACCGGCTTCGGAGGCAGGGTCACTACCAACTAGGCTACAGGAGGCTCCCATACAACAAACGTGTTTGCCGTTTAGCCGTTTTTTATAGATAACTAGCGACCCGCCCCGGCTTCGCACGGGTTTATATGTATGCAAATAATAATAACATGCATGTATTATACATATAAACCTTCCTCTTGAATCACTCTATTTATTAAAAAAACCGCATCAAAATCCGTTGCGTAGTTTAAAAGATCTAAGCATACATAGGGACAGACAGACAGACAGCGTTAAGCGACTTTGTTTTATACTATGTAGTGATGATACGGAACCCTTCGTGCGCGAGTCCAACTCGCTCTTGCCCGTTTTTTTTTTTTTTTTTTTAATTATATGTGCCTACGCGTTTCAACTTGAATTTAAAAAAAAAAGGAAGTGGTAGAACTTACTTTTTAGGGTTCCGTACCAAAAAGGTAAAAAAGAAACCCTTATCGACTCTGTCCGTCTGTCCGTCTGTCACAACGTTAAATATCTCAGGAACTACTTATGCTATCAATTTGAAATTTGGAACAACTGTTCAGAAGGTTAAGACGCGTGTAAGGAAAATAAAAAAATTAAATAAACATTTTTATGTTCTGTGTAAATGACGAATATGAGGGGGGTTAAAAATTCAAACTCTAGTTAATAGATCAAGTGGGGTTTCATCATATGAAAGAGTTTGATTTGCGCTTTCTAAAACAATTTTTTTTTCTACAGTCAACTCAATACTGGAAAAGAGCCAAGCTGGTGGAGTGAGCATATCAAACAAAATTTAAAAAATAAAAAGGATAGCTTTAAGAAATGGCAACTCACTCAATCGGAAGAAGATAAGGCTGCTTATAAACTAACAAAGCAAGCAGCCAAATGTATTATTGCTATAGCGCGTTCCGATGCACAGGAAAAGTTGGTAATTCGTCTAGAAAACTGTAAAAACTATGAAAAAGAGATTTTCAAAATTGCTAAGGCCCGAAATAAGCAAAGCCAAGACTTTAAACAAACAAAATTTATAACCGATAATTCTGGTAACCTTCCAACATCAGATAAGGCCATCGTAGACAGATGGTACGAATAGTACAAAAGCTTATTTAACGAGGAATATCCTCGGGATCCCATAATACTAGCACCATGCATATTGGGTCCAAGAAATAATATTTCATTACTAGAAGTCAAAACTGCGCTACTAGGGATGAAAAATGGAAAGGCTACAGGCCCAGATGAGATCCCGATTGAATTTTGGAAGAAACTTGGCCCAAGCGGTGTCGCATGGCTCGCTGACTTGTTAAACACGATTCTCACAACAGAGAAAATGCCAGATATGTGGAGGCTCAGCCGTCTCGTGCCCTTCTATAAGGACAAAGGAAATGTTGCAGATTGTGGAAGCTTCAGGGCGATAAAACTTACATCACATGCACTTAAGATCTGGGAGCGGGTTCTCGCCGAGAGAATAATAAGCATTATTAAGATCACTCCCAATCAGTGTGGCTTCAGGAGAGGTGCCAGCACTACAGATGCTATCCACTCGATCAGAATACTTGCTGAAAAGTATAAGCAACTAAGGAAAGACCTCCACTTTGTCTTTATTAACCTAGAGAAGGCTTTTGATAGAGTCCCTCGAGAGCTGATTTGGCATGCATTTAGATCTCAAAAGGTCCCAGAGCTTTATATACTTACGCCTTGTTCAAGATATGTACAACAATATAAAAATCCAGGTCGTTAGTCCTGCTGGTACAAGTAAACATTTCGAGGTTGGAGTGGGTGTGCACCAGGGTTCAGCGCTCAGCCCATTGCTTTTCAAACCATGTCACAAAACACCTACAGAAGCCAGCGCCTTGGAACCTACTCTTTGCTGACGACATATGCCTTGCAGCAGAAACCTTGTCAGAGGCTCAGAATGACCTATCTGAATGGTGCAAAGCTCTAGAGGGTAGCGGATTAAAGGTCAGCAGACAGAAAACCGAGTACATGTGCTGCTGTTTTTCTGGAAGAAACCTGGAAGGTACTGTCGCAATAAACGGAATACCTTTTAATAGGGTGCAATAATTCAAATACCTTGGTTCTGTAATTAATACAAATGCAACTGTAGAATAGAATATCCAGAACAGAGTCAGGACTGGCTGGCTCAAGTGGAGGTCACTTACGGGGGTACTCTGCGACTCAAAAATGCCCATCAGAACTAAGGGTACAGTGTATAAGACAGCAGTTAAACCCGCAATGATGTATGGTACTGAATGTTGGCCCACGAGAAAAGCGGACACACAGAAACTGCACGTTGCTGAAATGAACATGCTGCGTTGGTCTGGAGACGTTACACGTCTCGACAAAGTGAGAAATGAGTACATCCGAGGATCTTTTAAGGTGGCTGACATAAGCCTCAAACTAAGAGAAAACCGTCTACGCTGGTACGGCCACGTCATGCGAAGAGATGAGGATCATATGACCAGAAAAGTAATGGCCATAGACGGGGGCAAAAGAGGAAGAGGCCGCCCGCCCACTACATGGACTAGAACTATCGCAGCTGACTTGAAGACGTTGGGAATAAACCCAGAAACTACCCAAAACCGCCAGAAATGGCGAGAATGTATTAGGGAGGCCGACCCCGTATAGGGAAAAAACAAGGAGAAAAGAAGAAGAGTGGTTAAATATTGATGTATTAAGGAATATGTTGAAAAAAAATACAATTTTTTTCTCTTTTTACGTTGAAAATAGTTAAAATTAAATATCATGAATGAATTCGGCGTCCTTGGTTTATACGAAAATGATACTTACCCTTATAGCTTATTTTTTTTACAATGTAATGTTTTTTTTATAATGTTATGAAATCTTGTTTTAAATATTGCATGTTACTTATATGTCTTTTAATTTTAGTTTTTAGATCAAATTGTATTCAAATCATTTTAATGAATTGTTAATGTATTCTTTTTTTAATTGTTAAAGTATTACGATTGTTGAAGAGCTATTTAAGCTATTCGATTATCTCTTCAACTGGTTTAAATTATGCATGATTTATGTTTGCGAATGATGTGTTCACCTGTAATTAGGTAAACCCAAATAAAAGCAAATATTTAAATTAAGATCTGTTAACATGTACACTGTTGGAGTCCCGTACAACTAAATAAATAAAATAAATTAATAAATATCGCCAGGTAATTCGGGGTAAGCCCCCCCCCCTCCCAAAATTTTCTGATGGCTCCCCTTCTTAAATCCATCTTTGAGTCCAGGACCAACTCAGCAAAAGGAAATCTCTTAATCACAAATCGCCGTATAATGAAGCCAACACCAGCAACTAAAATATATAAAGAAGGGCATTTATTTATCTACAAGTTCCGTTGTGAAGTTACGCAATTACCCTGATATTATATACTTGAGATTATTTGAGTTGGCCGAATTGCATCAAAGTAGTCCACTCAAAAAGCAAATCTGTAGAAGATTCCAATGCTAATGACAGTTCTATAAAAAGGCGGCCGCCTTAAATAATCTCAGCCGTACATCCGCATTTCGCAGACATATCGTCACAAATCCGTCTTGTTTCAGACCGGGGCAACACACGATAAGGCCGTCGATAAGGTGAGTTTACTTACAGCCTGTTACACTACGCTAATATACAAGTAACACAATATTTTTTTTTTTATTGTTCTACCGGGCCTGCATGGCTCGGCGCCAGTTATGGTTCAAAGGGCCTGTTACTAGCTGCTGTCGCTACACTAAGGTACGACTGACGCAATTAATCTTCACTTCTTTGTTCTGTCGGGCCCGGTGCAGGAAATCTGATTTATTTAATATGGTGTTGGGGTTCAAACTTTCAAAGTGCCTGTTACCAGCCGCTGTCACTACGCTAATGTACAAGTGACGCAATTAATTTTGTTTTCTTTGTTCTATCGGGCTCAGTGTAAGAATTTTGATCTCTTTAGTATGGATCAAGGGTTTATCTTTAAACAGGCTCTTGCCTGTTACCAGCCGCTGTCACTCACTACGCTACAGTAATGTACAAGTAACGCGAATAATATTGGTTTCTTTGTTCTACCGGGCCACATGGCTCGGCGCAATTTATGTTACTAAGGGCCTGTTGCTAGCTGCTGTCGCCACACTAAGGTTCAACTAACCCAATTAATTTTCACTTCATTGTTCTGTCGGATCTGGTGCAGGAACTCTGATTTCTTTAGTATGGTTTAAGAGTGCTCTTCAAAAAAGCGCTCGCTCAGAATTCGGTATTTTGACAGGCGTAGTGCTTTTGTGTGTGTAAATACTACTACCACCCACACAAACGTACCTAACCCCCACATGCACAGCTAGATCGCACCAGCCGCGGGTGCCGTCCCTTTCTAGCTATATGTAAGTGCGATCGGGATAGAACTAACCGCGGAGCTTGCCGATGCAAATAGCTGTATAGCGCACCGTTGGAATTCGCTCCGTGACCGATATTGATACTTGCACTAAAAAGTGGTAAACATTACTTCGCTAACATGATGCTCTAACTTGAACAAAGTAAGTATTTGATTTTTGTGCACATGTTTTCTATTTATATTAAAATACTATGACAAAGTATATTCATTCTTTTTTACTAGCTTTATATTAACTTGCACTGTTCGTATGTATGTAAATATGTAAGTTGTCCGTCAAAATTTGTAATTCATTTTTCAGTCACTTCCCGTTATCCAATTGAGCTGAAATTTTGCATGCATGTGTATATCGCATGACAATGCAATATTATGATGATTTGGAGCTGATCTAATGCTGGAGCAGTAAGTTGGCCATAGGAACTCCGCAATAAAACGACACAACCCTATCGAGTTTGGGCTCGTTATAATCGTCTCAATGAGTTGTTGATGATGGTATGCAGAAAAGTACAGTCGGCAATAAAAGCTTGTACCAAAAATGAACATTTTGACAGCAACTTATTATTGTATAAAATAAACTAACAAGTTTTAAAGTTGTCAGTAATAAGAATAATAATTTGCTGTCTGGCACTACTACTTTCTAGCCGTGTAGTACTGTCGGGTACTACACGGCTAGAAAAACACCGATTTATGCCTGCTTCCTGGACCTCTCCAAGGCCGTCGACAGAGTGGACTACAATATTCTCTGGGCAAAACTGGAGGAAGCAGATATTCCGGGTGATTGTACAGGTTTGTTGAGGTACTGGTACCAAAACCAATTAAACCAGGTGAGATGGGCCAGGACTTTGTCCACAGATTACAGGTTGGAATGTGGAGTACGGCAGGGGGGCCTGACGTCTCCTAAACTGTTCAACTTTGACTTATGTCAATTAGTACTGCAGTTCTTTTTAGGGTTCCGTAGCCAAATGTCGATTCGTCATGTCCGTCCGTCTGTCTGTCCGTCCGTATGTCACAGCCACTTTTTTCCGAAACTATAAGAGCTATACCTACTGTTGAAACTTGGTAAGTAGATGGGTCATTGTCAGATTTAGGTTCGCGTCTCTTTGGTGGACATTGCCAAAGTTAAGGGCTATAAAGCCTAATTTTTGGTTGATCTCTGAATCCGCATAAACGGCGTTGCCCCTTCTATAATCCTATGTGATAAAAACATATTATATGTGAGCGTAAGCCCGTAACTTTTGACCACCGGAAAGATGATTTTTGTTTTTGTGACTGACAATGACCTAGATGTATTCTGTGAACCGCATTAAGATTTTCACACAAAAATCGAAAAAAAAACATTAAGTTTTAGGGGTCCCCATACTCAGAACTGAAACTGAAAATTTTTTTTTTATCAAACCCATACGTCTGGGGTATCTATGGATAGGTCTTCAAAAATGATATTGAGGTTTCTAACATAATTTTTTTCTAAACTGAATAGTTTGCGCGAAAGACACTTCCAAAGTGGTAAAATGTGTGTCCTGTAACTTCTAAAATAAGAGAATGATAAAACTAAAAAAAATATATATGATGTACATTACCACAGATGTATGAATATATTATATAGTATTCTATGCTCTGAGTACATTACCATGTAAACTTCCACAGAAAATTGGTTTGAACGAGATCTAATAAGTAGTTTTTTTTAATACGTCATAAATCGTAAACCGCAATTTATTTCACGGAACCCTTCATGTGCGAGCCCGACTCGCACTTGGCCGCTTTTTTTTAAATGTATAATAATAATTGCTAACATAGTTTTAAGTTTATTTTGTTACTAACAGTATATGCACTATCACATGGTCTGAAATAAAACTATTGAATTGAATTGAATTAAACGAGGATTTGAAAGACGATAAGGATACTGACCGGGAGAGGAGGGCCTTATCAGTCCGCTGCAACATGCTGGCACGCAGATTTGGTAAGTGTAGCAACGAAGTCAAAGTGACATTGCTCAATGCATTTTGTCAGTGTTTCTACACTTGCCAACTGTGGTCTAAATTTATGCGAAAGTCGAACAGCACCATGAGGGTGCAATATAATGATGCATTTCGCACGCTCATGCGGCTGCCGCGCTACTGCAGCGCGTCCAGCATGTTCGCTGAGGCGCGGGTGCCAGATTTCTTCGCCGTAATGAGGGCGAGAGTTGCCGCTTTCTGGGACAGGCTGGGGCGCTCTCAGGACGAGATCCTCAAGGTCATCTACAACGACCTGGAGAGCCCTATTTTCCGATATTGGCTATCTGTGCATGATGAAATATTTAAGAACTTCACTTAGGCGTCAGATAGCTAACAATTGTGCGTGGAATTATAAATCTGGTATCTAAGAAATTTCTCTAACCTTGGTCAACCAATATGGAAAACGCAAATCCGTTGAAGAGAGCAATGGTGGAAGAAAATAAATGGCTCTTTAACGGTTTAGAAAACGGCCGAAGGGGCACAATCAATTCAATCAAATTAAAATGCCTGACTGGTAGAGAATGCCTCATGGCATTAAGTCCGCCATTTTTACTTTCCGTTGTATAGTGCAATAAAGTTTAATTAAATAAATAAATCAAGAGTTTACAGAGCAGCAATAATAAATAGCTATGCCGTACAATCATCATTGCAGCGGTTGGTATCTAAGAAATTCTTAGACTTAGCTTAGGGCCTGGAGGCAACATACCAACGGAACTAGTAATGTGCAAAGAACGAAAGTTTCTTCCTACATTACTGGACTTCGATATGGTGAATTACGACATCCTCTGGCAGAAATTGAATAACTCTGGCGTGCCAGCTGACCTGAATAGCACTCTCAAATTCTGGTACCATAACCAATCCAATGTCGTAAGATGGGCAGGGGCGTATTCGGATGCATACAGGCTGAAGTGTGGAGTAAGGCAAGGAGGACTAACCTCGCCTAAGCTCTTCAACCTGTATGTAAACGAACTTATAGAGGAGCTCAGCAGCGCCCGCATCGGTTGCCATATTGACGGAGTGTGCGTAAATAACATCAGTTACGCAGATGATATGGTGCTGCTGAGTGCCTCTTCATGCGGACTTACGAAACTGATAGGCATCTGTGAACGGTACGCTATGAGTCACGGTCTGCAATACAATGTGTTGAAAAGCGAATGTATGGTCTTTAAGGTTAAGAATAAAAGTCCTCAGGATGTTCCACCGATAAAACTAAATGGCAGGATACTGACTGTGGTATCACAGTTTAAGTATCTGGGCCATATCGTGACCTCTGACCTTAAAGACTGTACAGACATTGAGCGGGAACGAAGAGCATTGTCTGTGAGAGCTAACATGATCGCTCGCAGGTTTGCTGGATGCTCGAGACAGGTCAAGTTAACCCTTTTCAGGGCCTACTGCACGTCCTTATATACCAGCGGCCTGTGGGCGAACTATACTCAGACACAATACAGTGCTCTTCGTGTTCAATTTAATAACGCATTCAGGATGCTGATGGGGCTGCCCCGATATTGCAGCGCGTCAGGGATGTTCGCAGAGGCGAGGGTGGACTGTTTCCACACTACTATTCGCAAGCGATGTACATCCCTGGTGCGTAGGGTACGGGCCAGTGCCAACAGCATCCTGAAAATGATCGCTGAACGGATGGACTGTGGGTATCTAAACCACTGCTGTATGATGCACACAAACACACATGTTAACTACGAGGTCGCATAACATTTCACATTTTTTGATTTCAATGAGTAATTAATTTTTTAACTTGACATCCTGTACATTTTTTTAATTTGAATTTGACATATACATATTATTTTAATTGACTGTACTTAGCTACTTACCTTTAATGTAAATTTCATTCTGGCCTAAATTATAATAGTACATTATGATACAAGTGTGCTAAGTTGGTCATTACACTCGAGTCGGTTTTTAAGCCTGAGCCGAAGGCGAAGGCTTAATGGAGACGAGAAGTGTAATGACCAATGCTCACGTGTTACATACGACGTTTTTCAACACATTTGCGAGGAAAAAAAATAAAAAAATAAAAAATGAAAATGTAAAAAGATATGTAATGAAAAGGCACTAGTGCGATAATGTAATGTAAAAGTCACGGCATGGGTAATATTCTGCATTATTTTGCTAATATTTAAAAAGATATGTAATGAAAAGGCACTAGTGCGATAATGTAATGTAAAAGGCACGGCATGGGTAATATTCTGCATTATCAGTGTAAATACGCTGTAATAAGACCTACTTTACGAGCAGGTGTGTTGAAAATTGTATTATTATTGTTTTAAATTGACTATGATGTGTGCTATTCTATTATTTTTGTAGTTACTAATATTAAGCTAAGTATTATTTTATTACTAACAATAAAGATCCATGTTGGTCCCTGAATAAATGAATTGAATTGAATTGAATTGAATTGAATTGAATTACCCAGTTTTGAACGAAGACTATTTTTTCTTTGTACATTACTAGTAATGTAACTCAGTAATGTACGAAGAACAAGGGGATCATTTTTTTGATGTTTTAGTTTAACATTTTAATTTTAATTAAGTATCTTGTCAAACATGTATTTGTATTTTGGATTATGTTTCGCCTGTGAATAAATGATTTATTATTTATTATGTATGTCTTTCCCGCTCACGGGACAATGATGTCCCGTGCCTTTGGGAGGCGTGCGTGGGGCTAGGTACCTACAAAGTACCAACTGAGCCAACACGTAGAGGCCCTTTTGACAATTTAATGAAATGCAAGGAGTACACCGAGCGGATGCTGTCCCTGCCCGTGTCATGGGACGCACACAGAGACAGCACCCGCTGGGGTGTATAGGGACTATTGCTGGTTGATGGAATCTAAAGAAAACGGGTTATTGGGTGAAAATGATGGACTAGTGGCTGGGCTATTGGGTGAAACATCGGACGCCTGCCTAATAAACTGTCTCATTTTTTATCTCTGGCAGACGGTGACTCGCCAACTGCTAGATGGGCCCCTATTATTAGCGACATTAAAAAATTGCCTAAGGGCAACACCAGTCAGAGAGGCTGGGGGGGTAGAGAGGTGGCACTGGACTTTAAACATATAGCCAACTCGCCACTTAGGTGTCCACATCTACCCTCGAGCAACAGCTCTTGCGACTTTACTCTGGACAGCCAGTTAAGGCAAGCCAGAGGTGGGGGGCCTGTCCAACCAACCACCCGATCGGCTCAGCCTGACCACAGGACACCCCCAGGGGCACTCAGGTACGTAGGGTCGCTACTCCCTAACAGCCCGCCACAAGCTGCCTTACGTTGACTGATTATTATTATTATTATGTCAATCACTCGTTCAAATTGAAAATGCCTCGTAAATCTACTATTGGTAAATGGTTAGAAACGTACCCGGAACTGGTTTATAAAGAACAAGATTCCGTGATACACTGTTCTGTTTGTTATGTTAATTTGAAACAGTTCAAAAAACATAATATCAAAAAACATGTATCAAGTGATTCACATCGTAAGAAAAAAACCGGCCAAGTGCGAGTTGGACTCGCGCACGAAGGGTTCCGAACCATTATCTATAAAAACGGCAAAAAAATCACGTTTGTTGTATGGGAGCTCCCCTTAAAAAAAAATATTTTGTTTTCAGTATTTGTTGTTATAGCGGCAACAGAAATACATAATCTGTGAAAATTTCAACTCTCTAGCTGTCACGGTTCTTGAGATACAGCCTGGTGACAGACAGACGGACGGTCGGACGGACAGCGAAGTCTTAGTAATAGGGTGCCGTTTTACTCTTTGAGTACGGAAACCTAAAAACGTGTACCTGGTAACAAAGAAGAATTTTACTGAACTGAACTGATTAAATGTAAAATTGTTAACTATTAATTTTTCATTGATTTCATTGCAAATCTCTATTTAACATTTTCAGAAAGTCAAAAGTTATCTAAAAGAGATCGGTCTTTAGCGATAAGACCGCCTGTTGTTTACCTCTACTTTTAATCTTCTTTGATATGTTGTGTTGTGCTCTATAATGTATCGACAAAATATTTGTATCAGAAGTCGATAAACGAGAAGTCCCCATGACAGCTCAAAAATGTTACGAGAATTCCGATGACTGGACTAACTAGTAAATAAATTAAATCTATCAAGTATCACGATCACTCGTACAATAATAATTGACTATAGAACGCGTAGTTTAGACAAAAGGATCCAACCCACAAGACATCACCATTGAAATGTATGACTTTTGTTTTAGGTAGAAGGTTCAATTTTAAATGTTACGTATCCGGTGGGTTTGAGCCTTTTCGCTACACTACGTCATATATGGCAGCTATGCAATTCATAACTTGTCTCGATTAGCCTCACGAATGTATCCCCAGTATAGTTTGACCCCGAGGTTGGTAACAACTATGCCTAGTCGGAGATCAAAATAATATTATTTTATCTGAAGAGTGGCCGGTTAGCTTCGTGAATAGCCACAAATAAACACACTACACGTCTGTCTCGGAGGGCTATTCAGCCGGTACTGAGATATATTCCCGCGCGACGGTAAATTTATACTAGTTTTGAATAATTATTTATAAATATAAATTTTGACAAAAGTTATATTTTTTGGACTGGATCTTGTTGGTACAAGCATGAACTTTAATTTTGTGTAAGATTCAATACAAAAATAATTCAACAATAATGAGAAAATCCTTGAGTTTTCAGTACGATTTTGTTGACAAATATGGTGTAATTGAGAACAGTTTACATATATATACGTGCAGAATAAGGAAAATTCGAGGCGGCTAGGCGCAATTACAACATATTACGCTAGTGAAAATAGAAAAAAACAAGTAGGTTCTCATATAACATCATGGAGTATTAGGGGCTCAAACTTATGACTCTGCGCTCTCTTCAGAAAACTACTGTCGGTAATCGGGTATTTTCGGTTAAAGTATTCAGTTCTTCGTAAATTGGAGGCGGCTAGGACCAATATGAGGAGTTTACCTATGCAAATAAGTAATCAGGATCTAGAAAAAGCTCTCCGTTTCTTAGAATTACAACGTCAAAAATCCGTCATTCTCGCTTATTCCTGACCAAAAAACGAGCGCCCTCTTAAGGGTTCAAAGGGGCTGTTATACCAGCCGCTGTCACTACGCTAGTGTACAAGTGACGCAATTAATTTTGGTTTCTTTGTTCTATCGGGCTCGGTGTATGCTTTTTGATCTCTTTAGTAAGGATTAAGGCTTTAAATGGCCTGTTACCAGCCGCTGTCACTACGATAATGTACGGTCAACCAATTTGATTCCTAGGCCATCATAGAACCTTGTCGTTGTAAATGCTATGTCAATACGGGTTACTAGGATTATTGCGTCGCTATGTATCAGTTAAAATGACAGGGTTCTACGGTGGTCTAGGAATCAAATTGGTTTGACTGTACAAGTGACAGTATTATTATAGTTGTTTTTTTCTGTCACTATAACATTTGTATTTGTGGGGACGATACAAAACACAGAGGTTTGTTTTTGTTAAGTTATATTAATAATGGGGGTAGGCGCGCAATGACAAGAATTGCGATTGTTTTAAGTAAAGACAGGTCACGTGAGTGCAGCTTGTTTGTTACCACTAGGGTGTGAAACAAGTGAGGAAATGTATCTAATTCCTTAGTCCTGGATGAAGAGAATTACAATCATATGCCGTTTCATGAAACAGGTCAGTTTGCTTATGACGTTGGCAGAGATATGATAGCTATAAGAAAATAATTCTTTTTTTCTTCCATTATATATCCTGTGGACGCGGTCTTCCAAAAACAAATGAAAATGCCCGTGTTATTTCTATGTAGTTCAAGACAACTAAGCTCATTTTTATGTTCTCAAATATGATTGCTTTTGACGCAGCTTTATCTGCTAATTAGAGAAGGCTATATGAAGTTAAAGCCTAAAGTCATACGCAATTGTTTATACATATATCTATTTCTCAGCTGACTTGACATCAAATAAAAAATCAAAAAAATCAAAAATATTTGAGGTCAAGAGCAAAAATCTTCAAAAACGAATTTAAATAATTGCGATGCCGACTTTAAAGGGTCGCTCGCACATGCGGGAAAATTTTAAATCTTTATCATGCCGCACTTAACTCCTAATAAATTAGCCTGTGTGAACCGGCACATATCGTAATTATTATCGGGTAGCGCTCGGAGATCCGTAAATACGTGTGGAAAACTCCAGATGAGAGCTGGGTTCGTGCACAAATCGAAAGGCCTAAAACGAAATATTTATAGTCAATAGCAATGCACATTTTAAAGTTAATCAGCGTTAGCTAAAAGTGTTGAGCACTCCCATAGTTTTTATAGAAACGACTAAGGTTCAACAAATATTCATTTAGATTTTTATTGATTTAATTAAGTAATAATAAATTAATGATACATACCTAATCATTACTCACTTACGTGTGTAAGTTAACGATTATGACTACTATAAGCTCTCCTGTTACACATATATTTATAAAATGTTACACAGAGCATTCAATAAAAATATGACACTTTTTAACTGGTACGGAAAATAGTTAAAAGTTTGCATCAGTCAGGTCTGTTTAATGTAATAAAGCGCGGGTAGGTATATTTTTTTGTAAATTTGTTAATTATATATTACCTACATAATAAACTTTACTCACAAGTGTACTGGAAGCATTATTTGCCATTCCATCAGTAGCTACGAGTACTTATATAAAACTTTAAAATTCGAAGAATCTGGAATACCTATGTCGCGTTATTATTTTAAGAAATTATTGTACGGCGCGACATTAGAACGGGTGCGTCTCATGAAATATAACAACATAATATATAATTTCATATTAATAACGTTTACAAGATATAATGAACGTTAGCTATAATAACAATATCAATATAATTATAAGGAATAACGGTCAATTGCCATAATGTTCATTTTATATAACGTTTTTTTATATAACACTCAAATTGACTAATTTCAGTTGGTATAACATGCAAAACGTATAACGATCATAATACATAATATCTTTTAGTATAAGCATTATAGGATATAAGAGACATGAGATATAAATCAGAGCCCGCGGAATTAGGTTAAGGCAGCTAGAAAAAGGGGGGCTCGCGGTAAAAAACAAATCAACGATTGTATTTTTGGTAGGTTTAGGTTATGGTTATCTTGTGTCCCTTAAAGCGGAAATAGGCACCCCGCGAAGCGGGGTGACGTCGACACGCTGGCGGTTAGGTTAGGTTTGTTTTGACTCGGCCCAGCACACTCTGGAGTGGTGCAGCAGGTGGGCCGAGGAGCGCCGCACTATGGTAACAGCCCTCAATGTGGATGATCTCTCGCTGCACAGTCTCGTGGCGGCCATGCTGGGCAGCGAGAGATCGTGGGAAGCGGTGGCCTCCTTTTGCGAATCAGTCATCTCGCAGAAGGAGGCCGCGGAGAGGGAGCGCGAAGACAGTGCGGACGCGCTCCCGCTCCGGCGCAGACTTCGGGGTAGAACACGTGCGCGGTTTGCGGTCGCTGGTCCTCCCCCAGTAGAGCCAGTGGGTAGAGGCCGCGGAGCGGGCACGCGAGAATGATCCCCTCGCGGATCCGCTCCGCCGGCGACGGGCGGGAGGCAGAGCCAGGCACTACGCGCATTTACTGCCTCCTCCGCCGTAGTGGGATGGTGCGGGGTTCGGGGGATACCATGCAAAAATCAATCCCACTGGACTGAATGCGCTGACCTGGCGCGCAATGTCTGCGGCCCGCTACCCTGTAGACCGCCCGTCGGGACGTACGCGGTCGAATGCGGAAAGCGATCCCGCGGTGCCCCTTTCTTAAGGCGGAGCTGGCAATCGTTGGGGTTATAGACGTTAGTCCAAGGCTTTTGCCGCGGTTAGTCCGTCATACCCGCCCTGCCCCTTCCCCGTGGCGGGCGGGATGCGTAAAGGCATTTCCCCAACGTAATTAAAAAAAAAAAAAAAAGGGGGACCCACACTGCACGGCTCTACATTGTGGAGTGGGAGGGTCAAGCGTCCTGGCCCTCCCTTTTCTTTTGCGCGGGTGTCCTGGTTAGCCAGGGCCGCCGGGGGACGTCGTGGTGAAATGTTCGCGATCCCATGGCGCCCCCTAAACGGAAATGCGGGTGACGCCGGTGTGTTTTTAGTGGGTATGCTCCTCCAGTCACCATCAGTCGGATGGTGGCGGGAGGAGAAAGTCCCACATAACCCCCAAATAGCCTTCCCCTCTCCGGGGGTATGCGTAAGGCATTTTCACACCGTCAAAAAAAAAAGGTTTAGGTTAGTTTAAAATAATTGCCATGGGTTTCTTTAAAAGAAAATAAGGTAAGGTTGATTTTAAATTAGGAAGACCACATAACACATGAAAAAATATTTAATTTTAACCAATATAACATGTATCTTCAATGTTTACTTTTCTTCAAACACAAATTTGAGGCTATCACTCTAAGAAATTCACATTCAGTATATTCAGCTTTTCAAGCAATTGCTATTAAAATAATTGTATGCGTTTATACTATACGAGAATTATGCTTTTTGATGTTAGATTAATTGTAAATATATGTTTTCAATCTTAGGAGTTATGAACATTATACGCTTTAATCGTTCTATCAATTGGTATTATATCTAAATAACGTTATACTTTACACGAGTAGATATTTTGAAATTATATATTTCGTTCATTATATCCAGTGAATGTTATACTCAACAAGCTTATACAAAGTGAGCGTATATATTATGAATGTTATATGATGAGTTCTTATATCTCGTATTACTTACCTCATTAGAACCTTCTTCATATAAATGGAAATAGAATTATAAGAAGACAGTGCCTATTCTCCTGGTTTTGTATCCTTCTTGTGGTTGGTGAGTGTTCCAAAGAAAAAGCTGAATAAAGACTTTATCTTCCTTTGACACAACACGCTCGCTTTGTAAATATATTGTTTGTAATGGGGAAGAATTAGCACCCACCCAAAAGTGATTACTTAGAGATTAAATCTGAATGTCTATGAATGAAGACTAACTTGACAGACCAGCTTGCTTGGTTCCTACGAGGCGGTTTAACCCAGAAAAGTAGTGATGACGAACTCCAAGGTTCATTTTGGGTCGCTAAGTTTTCTAGCATTGCAAGATATTGAGAATTCACATGGAGCAGTAGCAGGCAGAACCCTCTCAGTGTAACCCAGCTTGCTCTCAACTCCCAGCTGGTAATTTTTCGCCAATAACTCAGCGCGATACGATCAATCGGTGCACTATCGCTGGTGATAAATCAGCGACGCAGGAATGAACCATTGTTCCACTGACAGATGGGGTGTACCGTTTTTATGGTTTAATCCATGGGACTTGATTTATGCCGAGCGAAATTATCAATAAGTTGTAAATTAAGTCGGAGGCAGCTGGCGCGGTGTGATCACGCATTAGGAGATTAAAATCGTGAAAGTCAAGGCTGTCAGTTCCAACGCACTCTGAATTATAAGCTTGGACATGAACGTCCTCTTTAACCAGCTCCTTTCATGGTAATTTGTCGACGGGCAAATTGAAGTAAACGCGCACGGTTACTGTATAGGTGGTAATTTATTACGCCCGCGCGGCTGCGCATTACACAGAACTGCAGCAAAGCCGCGGGATAAAATATAGACTATGTCCGATAATCTTCGGAACATCTCTCTAAACATACAAACAAACTTACACACTCACAAACTTTATTACATATAGATTTCGCAGCAAAACCGTTCGAAGTGGCTTTTTCGTGTGTGATCTGTCGGTGGCGTATTGTATATGACTTTTGACTACTTCAAAAGAGCGAGCCTTCGGTGCCTTTACTGGTATTTATAACCCGACTTTAACTACAATGAAACTGTTTACTTTGATTCTGAATTATAACACTAAGTTTACCCAAGCTACATCAATAGTATATAGCTACTTGTTGCTTTGTTGACCAGTGAGTGTTTGACAACACCAAGCTTTACCTACATGAATTAAATTTGCAAAACATAAAAACTTATATGAAACGCTCATTGTGAATCAAAAGAGATATCGGCGCGGCGCTATGAGGTGTGGGACTAAAGAAGGAATAAAACACCGGACTTCCAACGGCCGTGTCGTGGGAAATGAATATTAACGTAAGTACCTACTACAGTCTCGCCAATAAAATATATAAGTACGTTAATAGAATTTTATCAGTGTGAATTTTTTCAAGCGGTTTTTGTGACGATGCATAGCGTACTATCGATGTCAAAGAGATACTTGAAATTTTGCATCTTACTGCATTATAATAAGGCGAAGGAATTATACATATCGTCGACCGTACATACACGCCCAGCATGTGTCTAACGTGACTACAGCCGTAATACTTAGGTATTTATATGCTGTAATAAAACCATCGTAAAACCGGCGTCTCCATTGTTGTTGAATAGTTGCTCTGTTTATGTTCCTTAGCAATAAACATCTATATTGGAGCCGAAGTTTGTTTGACACGTTTTCGGGACCTTGGCCACCGGTAGAGAATTGGAAACAGATTATGTCTTTGCATTATGCGACACATTCACTGCGACTTGAGCGGGTGCAAAAACCGTTTGTTCGACACTTGGCTTTTTATGAGCGAACTACAGCAGTGGCTAAAAGAAAAACATCTTATAAACGTAGATTGCAATATTTTAAAATTGATACCCGTCGAAAATTTCTAGACGCATTATTCTTACACAAAATTCTTCATCATAAAATCAATTGCCCGCAATTATTAGATCTTTTTCACGCTCCATCCAGATTTCCTCGAAATTCTATTACACCGTTAAGCCCACCAAGCCAGACGTTCAGTGTTAGGAAGGAACTCGCCAGTTAGCAGGTTATGTCAGATTGCCAACAGTCGCAGCCAAGATATGGATATCCACTTTGAACCACCCAGCAAATTACGCAAAGCCAGCATAAGGAAACACACAAACCTTTAACTGCAATTCTCGGATATCATTGTCTTAATAAGCACTTATCTTTATAAACCTACTAAATAAGAATTAAGCTACTGTTATTTTTAGATATTAGATTAGTAATCTTCACAAGTTTTGCACATGGAGTTTACCTTTAAGTAAATGTTACGCTACTTGAGAACACTTTATCATGTAAACTATTTTAAGCACTGGTGTAAACATTTGTTGGTATAGTGTATTTCAAATACGAAGGCCCGATGCACTTGAGACGGTCATTAGGCGTTAACAATAGGATTAGTGATAACAAAAGATACCTGGCCGGACCCGTTTTGCGGCGTGGTATTTTACATGCAACCTAATGATCTTGATCGTTTAACGAAACCTCAAGTTCGGAAGAATATACGTCAGAAAGCGAATAAATTTTATATTATATGTAATTAATGAATATGTTCTTAACGTACTTAAATTAAGTTAGTCTTAAGGCGACGTGAGCTCCGAAAATGGATTAAAAAAAAATCGTAGCTCTTGTTTGGATTATAATACGGCTGCCCTAAATTTAATTAGCAATTTTGAGGCCTTTCTCGATGGAAATCAGCTATTAGAATCCTGAGTTTTTGACTTTCGCTCGATAGAAAAAAATCACGAACATAGGTCTAAAATACACTTTAAAAAATCGTAACAAATTATGCACAACAGCTAAACATATAACAATTGGTTCTAAAAATCGGCGATTTCATGTTTAAGGGAAATCAGCTATTACTTTTTTATTTATTAAAACGCACAAAGAAATAAAATTAAAAAACATGATATCCGCGCTTCCAAACACGCACTTCCATCTCGCTCACGCTTATGTTCAGTGAGAGGGAGAGAAGACCACGAACCTACGTCCCCTTAACTTGAGTTACCTGAAAGTTGATTGTTATTTTTTAGTTGACACAATTAAAAATATGTATATAGATATAAATAAATATTTCATTGACACAATTTTTGTTTTAACAAATATTAGCTATAAAAATAAATGTTAGCTAATATTTCGTATTTTTATTTTCAAGTACCAAAATGTTTTAGTCACGCTTTAGTTGCATGCGGATTGCACCGACGCGTGCCATTTTGAAGTGCTCCTAATTAGATAACAAAAGGCAAACATTATGAGCCCTATTGTTAAGTTTCAAGTGCATCGGGCCTTCGTATTTGAAATACACTATAAACCTTGAATAAATTTGTTGATTTTTTCAAATTATTAACTTCAGTTGTAATGAAAATGTAATGCGCAGAATATGTGGTTTCGACACCACGCACAAGCCTAACAGAGCAAGTAGTGGTACGTGTTATTACGGCTGCGGTCTCAAGTAAGGAGGTACAGTCGCCATCACATACATCGGAGCAAACAAGCACGTCACAAACATCGGAACACACCTCTATTGTTAAGGCATTAGGGTGCATGTGCCGATAATTTTGAACACCTATAGTGTACCTATGTATGTGATGGCGACTGTACAGTCACGGACTTTAATTGTTGAGCCATTTAGAGCTCACTTTATGAAAGCATTTTAATTCTTTTTTTTTTTTTTTCCTTTTATTTATACTGGACACTTCAAAGCTTACTATGAATACCAAAATTAGTTGACACCTAAATGGCTCAACAATTAAAGGCTCAACCAATTGAATTGCTCAAAATATGAGCGAGATGAAATGCCGCTGTGCCTAGAATAAAGTTTAGTTATGTAACCTCATTCCTCGTGTAAATGTTACTGTTTATTTATTCATCCGCGTCGCCCAGGCGCCGCGACGAAAAAAAACCGGCCAAGTGCGAGTTGGACTCGCGCACGAAGGGTTCCGTACCATTATCTATAAAAACGGCAATAAAATCACTAATTGTTGTATGGGTAAAAAAAAATGTTTTTAGTATTTGTTGTTATAGCGGCAACAGAAATACATAATATGTGAAAATTTCAACTCTCTAGCTATCACGGTTCTTGAGATACAGCCTGGTGACAGACAGACGGACGGATGGACAGCGAAGTCTTAATAATAGGGTCCCGTTTTACTCTTTGAGTACGGAACCCTAAAAAAACAAACTGTCGCATTAAAATATGCTAATGGCTAACACGATGTTTGAATAAAATAATGGGGGATTCGGAATGTTTTGGGGCCTGTACATAAAACGTGGATGATTTTAACCTAGGGGGTTTGGTAGGGAAAGCTGTTGTTTCCATTCTGGATTTGTTTACCTACTTACTCCTACTAAAAAGGAGGTGATTCTTTCTTCGACTGTAATTGTGTTATTTGTCTTATAATTAAGGTACTAGCTACCCGCCTAACTTCGTCCGCGTATTACAAAGAAACCAGACGTAGCTACGGTATGAAATATAACCTTTGTCACAGCGGAGGTCCATTGTATGTATGTACTGGAGTTTCGGAGATATGTAATCTCTTCAAAATTTACTTATACATATTTTTCAACACATTTGCTCGTAACGTGCCTCTTATTGTGCCGCTTTTGGGCTCATAATCCTGGGTATTAAACACGCGTGTTTAATAACATTACGACACTCGTGTAGTTATGTTTATATCCCGATTAAGACACGTTGGCACCTTGCAGCAAGGTGTATGTATGGACTCGGCGCATTCTTAAATTGACCGGGTTATACAGGTTTGTTTTTAATTCTCGGCAAATGGATTCTTACTCGACTAAACAAATTAAATCCTTCTTGTGAATTTATTGATTATTTCTTCTTGGATATGATATAGAAACGTTTCATTTAGTAAAACTATTTACTTTTGATAACATTTTACATGAATTTATATTGAATAAGAAAATATTTATTTTATTTTGTATTGACTGTTTAGAGATTTCATCTAAGCCTCGCTGCGGGCGCACTGCGCGAACTATATGTAATCTATATATCTATATCACAAATATTTGTAAACATTGATGATGCGTGTTTGGTTATTATTCAAAATGTTGACTCATGGTGAATAGAAAAGTGATAAATAGAATTGATGCCACTGTATACATTCTTGGAGATGTACAAATGTATGTGAGTAAAAACCTGCTGTCATCAATAACTAAAGGAAACAACTTAGGAGCCTGTAACATTTTAATACTATGAAAAGGAAAAACGTCGTATGACACGCGTGAGCTTTGATAATTACATCCTCGGCTCTCTTATCACGCTCACCTGCGGTTCGCGTGACAATTCTGGTGTAATGATCAACATACCTGACTTGTATCACAATGTACTATTACAGACATTACTAATCTTCCGATATCGAAAACTAACTTCTTATATTTCAAGTCCATTTATAGACAAGATATTGACAGAATAAGATTATATTTAGGTACGTGTTGTAATAAAAAGCCTAAAGCCTTGGTCAGACACACGGCGCGACGCAGCGCCGCGGTCACGCGGCGCGACCGCGGCGCGATATTTCCATACATGGCCTGTTTGACCACGCTAGCGGTTTGTACGGAGATATCGCGGCGCTGCATCGCTCCGTGTGTCTGACCAAGGCTTTATACAGACTATATAGAATGCTACTTATATAAATTGAAAGGCTTTTCGTACTTGACAAGCTGTGGCTGATTGTTGTTGAATCTTTATGGGCACTATGTACTGTGCGAACTGAGAACGAGATTTACAGTTTTAAACTTATGGGGAAACGTAGGTAGTAAATTAACCTGTAAATCACTTGTTTGCTCAATAATTCAGACATTTTAAGACCTTTAAGTTAGTTGCCTGAGGTGTTCTGCTTCTCACATAAGGTTTAATCATATTTCATCGTTCAAGTCGTCCGCTTTCTAGTTTACATTAAGTTAGTGACTTTAGCAACCCATTCTGCGTTCCAGCACAATGGCTAATGAGCTAATCAATCAATGCCCTATCTAGTAATCGTAACATTGATCAACACATACAATTTTATTACGTTCAGGTCTAATAATAGGTAACACTTCCTTAACTAGGTAACTATATCAATTGGTCGCAACACGTCAGCTGACCAAATTACAGGCTTTATCACGCTCTTAATTAGAAGTGTTCTTCACAAGCGAACAGGGCATTACACCAAATGACTACTTACCATTACGCACCCCAAAGCATACTATGACAGTACCAAAAGGACGTAACTCTATGTGTTTTTGAAGACACCTGAGTCTTTTCAGTTAGAAGCAACGTGTTAAAAAGTGTTTGTGTGATCTGAACCTTAACGCTCTTGAAATAAAAACACCGAACTCAAAATACGACCATCATTATTCGAAAATTATTTCTAACCTGTGGACGCACCATTTCAATTTGTCACTGTAAAAGCAACTTTAATGAGTGTTGTTAAGGTTTAGCATAGTTTTGGTAGTGCGTTTGTTAAGTTGGTGTGTCTATAGGTCGTTTACCTAAGGGCGCGTGTATACCTCTTTATTGCAAGGTTACCGTATAATTTTTATTAAATAAACACGCGATACTTATGACAATTGTTTCGTTCAATTATAGGAAATGAATAGTAATTGATTAAATATAAGAAGTATTATGAAAACTGTAATTAAGTTTCCTGTGTACGGTATGGCTAAGTCGCAGGCAAAAAGTAGTATACCGGCAAAGAACATTCATACTAAGTACATTTATTTCTAGCTTTTCTTTGGGTAGTTGATAACTGCATCTTACGAGCCCAAATTCGGCTTCTGCTTTGTTATTATAAAGTTCTCGTGGCCAAATTGATACTCTATCATCAGTATCAACACACCAGATTTTTAACATATTCAAATTACGCTGTTACCAAAGTTGCACTTGAATGCAAAATTCCACATAAATCTCACACATTATATACGCACAGACTAACATACTGACGTAGCATGAGGTAAATTTGACATTGGTCCGGTCCTAAGTTAAGAGCGTACATACGTGACGTCGTGGCGTGGTTAGTAATCGTTAGCTTTCCGAGTCAGAGGTCGCGGGTTCGAATCCCAGAGAGATAAAGTTTTTTTTTATATACCTTTATTATTATATTAGGTAACATTTATAACTTATATTAGTCTATTTCTAGAAATTGCCATGCTTTTCGCGATTGGAAATTAAATCATTATGAATTTAAAAAATATTTTAGAAAAAGTGCTGCCGGGCGCTGGGATCGTACCCTTGAACATTATTGACCCTTCAGTCCGCATGCGAGACCACCACGCCGGGTATTTTACGGTATTATGATAGTCTAAATAAAACTTTATTTTCACTTACCATCAATAATAATAAAATATTTTGACTAAGTGAATTTCCCTTTCTATACTTCTCACAAGAGTCCATAATTAGCTTACGGCCTGCCTGATGTAAAGCAGTTACCGTAGCCTATGGACACTTGTGACTCCAGAAGAATCACAAGCGCGTTGCTGACCCTTAATATAGCAACACTACAAAGCAGTGGTGCTATTATTATGGCTGCGGTCTTCTGTAAGGTGGAGTTACTTCCCCAGTTGGGCTGCTCCACATACGGGCGAGATGCCATTCCGCTGTGCCCTACCTCTCTAAAAATATAATATAAAAAGAAGATATCGATGGCTTTAGATTTATCGATAACTTTTCACACCACTGGGATATCGATCTTTAGTATCGACAATTGCCTATCACTTTTTCGTCTGTGTTTGTGTAGCGACTGTAGCGTACCAGATCGTTACCGTCCCAAAAATCTGTGTGATAAGGACAACTGCAGCTCCGACTAAAAGTCCTAAGTAAAAAATCAGAAGAATCGAGGTTTTGTTCTCGACTGTTTCCTCCTCCGAAACTTTATCAATCGTAACAAAATTTTGGGCTGTTTTGATTTTTGCGCTTATTGTTAACAGATTTGTGTAATAGGCGTATGTTTGCTGACTATGAAATTGGGTCGTTTTGAGCTTTCTTTGAAGTAACCTAGCACTTATAAAAATATGAATATCAAAAAAATCAAAACGTACCGACACAGATATTGATGATATTGATCTTAATTCAAAAAATCATTAATCTACGGTCAAAAACCACGGAGGAAACAGTCGAGAACGTTTGTATGGAAAAATGACCAGTGGTCTTTCCTCTTAATACATGTATGTTATAAGTTATAATAGATAATAACAATTTGCCCATAAAGGCTTTTCCGTTGTGGGGGCTAAGTGCCCCAGTCACGACGTTTACAGTTTATTTAAAACATTGCGACATTTACAAAAACTCAACAAGAAAACTTTTAACAATCAATAGAGGCACATTCAAAATACATCGGGACGCGAATATAGTCTGGATCTTCTCAGGTGAATTTTTCGCTCCGAGCCCTAATCTTTCAAACAAAAGCCTTTGTATCTATTATCGCATAGCCGCCAAGCTACCGAGTAAGCACGTGCTACTACAACATTCATGTTGAAAAACAAACGGTATCGTCATAGTATTAAGGTTCAAATTTAATGTCACTGATATTCTAGATATTACGTTTTGGTAGTGTAGGACGATAGACTGTCCCGAAGCAATACGGCACTCACATTATTTTGATACTTTGTGGTGTTAAAAATGAAACACGGTTATTTATGATAAAGCGTTGTAAATTTGTTATATTTAACAAAGTCTAAGGTAATAATGTAAATTTAAGATTAAAAAGTTCAACATAGGTAATAATCAACGTTTTTCCGTGTAGGTAAATAAACTGTTATAAAGTAGGTAAGCACCAGTTGAAAACGAAATAAATGTAAACGAACAATGTATGGAATTTGACATTTTATATGTCAAATTCAAAACGACATCGACATTGTTTGTTTTATTTTTTTTCGTTTTCAACTGTTGCTTACTTTACGTACTACTAGATAAAATCGTGTCATAAAAAATCAGATGTAATCAATTTCTTTCTTATAATTATAAACCTTTAATGATTATAAATAATATATTACAAGTGAAAATGATTTTTGTTGCCAATAAAGTTGGGATAGCAAGAAAAAGACAGCAAAATTAAATATAAACACTAAATGAAATTAAATTAATCATTATCTTACAATTACAAAAAAATCTACTTTTAACAATTATAAATAATATAATACAAATAAATAAAACATGCATTAAAGGTAAATATATAGACATAAGTATAATAAATTTACAAATTTACAAAAATTTAAATTAACATTATTTATATAAATAAACCTATTGTATTTATGCAAAACAATAGTGGTCAGGTCGCAAATCCTTATCAGTGTTTTTATTGTCACCATGCGTCGGCATCACATCGGAGGTGCTAATTTCACAGTATCGTTATTTATTGTAAAGATAAGAAGAAACAACAATGCTTGCAGCTGCATCGTTGTAAAATATTACATTTACCATCGCAAGCTATTAATTTAAATAAAACAATATAATTAGGGAAAAAGTGGGATTTGCCCTAATAGAATAATTGCCCCATTTTTTTAGAATTCCAACTTTCAATGCTAACTTGTATATAGTATTATTTGCAGCGAAATTAGCATTGCAAGTTGGAATTTTAATAAATGGGGCAACTATCGTCCTAGGGCTACTATCCCACTTTTGCTATAATAAACCACGTTTAATTTTTAACACCACAAAGTATCAATATAATGTGAGTGCCGTATTGCTTCGGGGCAGTCTATCGTCCTACACTACCAAAACGTACTATCTAGAATATCAGTGACATTATAACATAATGTTCAAATGCTCATTATGGTGGTCAAGTCATAAAAATGAGGTTTCTATGACAACGCTTTACCTCGCCTCACCTTAGGGTAACCTCCAATTACGCGTTCTTATTACGAATCCTAGCGTCGATATATGCTAGGGGTGAGCAGTTGGGCTTACGAGAGACAAGTAAGGGAGTGTTAACACCGCCTATCCGTAGCGGAGCGCTCACACACGCCCATTCCCACCGGCTTGCCTAGAATTAATTTTTAGGCAAGCCTATAGTTATTTCAGAACCGTTTATATACTCTAAACTCTTTCATATTCTTTTGTTCCGGGCTGCCCATCGAACATTTTCACGCACCGCCACTGCCGCCTATAGACAACTCACCTACGCGGACATATTTGTTATTATATTATGATTCTCGGGGTCAAGATATGGTGAGTCGTAAGTAACAAGTTGTGAATAGCGTGAATAAGATTTAAGACGTTTTGGTTACAGAGGACCATCTAATTTACGGCCTGACGTTTCACCTGTCCTCCCGCTCGAGCGGTAATGTTACAAATCTATCCCTTCAGTGATACCATCGGTTAGTTGATTCGACTGACGGATGTGCCCCATTAAGCGAACTAATGATTGGTTTGTCAATCGGAAACACATAAACACGATGGTGTAATGAAAGTTTCATTTTGTTATGTGGTTGGATATGATGGGGCTGCAATGGATGATATCAGATACATGAGAGTGGTATGTGACAGTGTGTGTAAAGTATTATTTTCGGTGAGCAATAAACATCAATAAAGGTAATGCGTCTTTCTATTAACAATTGGAGAGGTTAAATTGATTAGTGTACTGGATCGAGTAGTTCCCTGTTGTATTTTATTTTTATTTTATATGACGCTTTGAGACTTTATTATGTATTGTTGTATCTGGATTGTTATATACCTGCTGTCTTTTCTCTTCTTGATTTTTGGCCAATTAGAATTAATAAGGTGACTAAGTTCATAGATACCTACAGATTTTGACTTGTCCTTGTGGCTTTGTTAAATTTATTTTTGTTAACAGGGATCAAAATTGGTATGTTTAAATTTGAACTTTAAATTCGCTTTCAAGGCTAAGTTAAGGCAGTTTAGGTGAAAACCCGGTAAACAAATGGAATTGTTTTGTAGATAGCTTTAAATTTTACGTCAAAACCATACGCTAATGGATTAGAGGCCCTTTTGTAATTATATACGTTATTGTTCTTTAAACCACCAATGATTCGAAAGGGGATATTAACTCCTGAATATATAAGAATGCATACTTATTACCTGAAATAACAGCACTCAAATTCAGCTTCCAATCAAACATCGCCACATGCGAACGTCACTGCAATTAAATAAAAATCTATTTACCTTTCGGAGAAGCTGTCAGCGAGTAATAAAACGCAACACCGATTGTTAAGGCAAACATTTCTCTGTGTGAGCCCATAAAAGATTTCACAAACCAATTAAACAGTCGACGGTAGGACGATCAAAGTAGCAACGAAAATGGGTGCACCTGTCGCGGCCGCGGTGGCCGGGCGGTGACGTGTGGTGACATTTAAGATCGTATCATGGCTGGTTGTCATTCACTATTTGATCCACGGTTCAATGCGTAATCCCGATGCTCTTTCCTGGTAACAGTTGAAAGACACGATAATGTACGGGTTGATCTTGAGGTCATGATCAGGAATGACAAAAAATTAAGAAGATGGTCATACTGGTACCTACTTACAACTTTTCTCGTTGGACCAACCACAAAATCGCAAATAATAAGAGCTAATTAATAGTCAGTTCGTTTTTTTTGCGCTTGCGAACCATCTTTTTCCCTTTTTCGCATTCCCAAATCACGCAGTAGGTACCTACTAGGTATAGCAGACATTTTCAAGTAAGCCTTATCTGAAATCTAAAAATCCTAAATGATTATGACCGAGCTTAGGTTAATGCCCAACAATGACTCTAATTGAGGGACAAATGAAACCCGACCCGACCCCCCAATCAAAAATATCAAGTCGAACATAAATTGGAAGACAAGGAAAGCGAACACGAAGATTGCGACAACGTTAAAATGATTTTTAACAAGGAAGCGGCAGGTGATGGCAATTACGGAATTACGGATAGATACAGATGTTGAAACAAAGCGGGCACCTCACGTCGCTAGCACCTTTCCTTATTGTCCCACTAGCATCTGCCTCCATTAAAAGGAAGTGTCATTTATGACGCCTCGGATAATATTTGTTTTACAATGGTCAATAGCGAAACAATGGTAATGTTGCCTTTTCTCGAAAATGTTAGAGATATGTAGTTGAAATGAGGCTCGCAACATACCACCCATAGATTTCGATTCATAAACGAGGCCCTTGGTTGACAAAGGCACTCTTTACAATGAGTCCCGCACCTTTGTTCTCTTACATTTGCGGGAAGCTGGAGAAATGGACGCGTCTTCCCGGTAAGAGGATCCCTTTTTAGGGTTCCGTAGCCAAATGGCAAAAAACGGAACCCTTATAGATTCGTCATGTCTGTCTGTCTGTCTGTCCGTCCGTATGTCACAGCCACTTTTTTCCGAAACTATAAGAGCTATACTGTTGAAACTTGGTAAGTAGATGTATTCTGTAAACCGCATTAAGATTTGCACACAAAATATTTAAAAAAAAACAATAAATTTTGGGGTTCCCCATACTAAGAACTGAAACTCAAATTTTTTTTTTCATCAAACCCATACGTGTGGATAGTTCTTCAAAAATGATATTGAGGTTTCTAACATCATTTTTTCTAAACTGAATAGTTTGCGCGAGAGACACTTCCAAAGTGGTAAAATGTGTCCCCCCCCCCCCTGTAACTTCTAAAAAAAAAGAATGATAAATCTAAAAAAAATATATGATGTACATTACCATGCAAACTTTCAACGAAAATTGGTTTGAACGAGATCTAGTAAGTAGTTTTTTTTAATACGTCATAAATCGTAAAAAGCTATTTATTTAACGGAACCCTTCATGTGCGAGTCCGACTCGCACTTGGCCGCTTTTGTAGTTTCTGATGAATAAATTTTTATTATTTACCTTGGTGGTGGATTGGGATGACAAAGCATCGTAGACGTGACGTCAAGACGTCGCGTCGCGTCAAGAAAAAATTACGCCGTTGTTTCTTTGAATAAATACTTCAATGAATTCATAATTGCTGTTTTAATTGTTCGGTTACCCAACTTTTATAAAGAGGTTCCCTTAAGTTTATGTAATGGTAGATCCTAATGTAAGTGTTAGGTTTTTATTTACGTTCATGATCAAGTGTAACTTCCGCCGCTTTCATCGATGCTTGGCGTGTATGACTAGGGAATGCAAACCGGTTAACCGGTAAATTGACTAAATATGTGGCCGGTAAATAACCGGTAAATTAAAATCAAAACCGGTAATTTACCGGAACACAAATTATTACTTAAATACTACATTTTAACGATTGTTAATGCTTCATCGTCATAATTATACCTCAATAACTCTCCATTTATCATGTAAAAATGTCAATTGAATAAACTTGTTAGTGTTATGTTACCTCATGTTCATGTAGGATCAAATTAATGCACTCGTTTGTATAAGCTTCTGAAAATATAAACACGTTCCCGGTTCCGTTCTATAAAATATGAATAATGATCTGTTTGAATTAGTACAATAGAGACGCCTTATTTAACATACTTTAGAGGTATACTCATCATTACAATCCAAAGAAATACCGTCTTACTGGGAGGAAGAAAGCCAAAGGCAAGGAACAGAGGTGGTGGTGCTTTTCTTCAAAAAGGGTGACAACACCCTGCTGAAGAGCAATCAACCCATCTGACTTCTGAGCCATGTCTATAAACTGTTTTCGAGAGTCATTACAAATTGTATGGAGAGGCTTTAGCACCATAGACCACATCCTTACGCTTCGTCAGGTTATACAGAAGACTGAGGTGTATAACCTGCCGCCGCCCGCTGCTTAGCGTTCGCAAACCACGAGAAAGCCTTCGATTTGATCGAAACCAGGGCTGTGCTAGTTTCTCCAGCGGTGCCAAGTTGACTACCGCTATATCGAAGTATTGAAGTGTTTGAACGAAAACGCCACGGTGTCAGTCCGACTCCAGGAATTGAACGCGAAACCTATTCTGCTGCAGCGGGGAGTCAGTCAAGGAGATGTTATTTCCCCAAAACTGGAGCTTCCGCAAACCGCTGCACTGGAGGATTTTTTCAAGACTGAAGAAGGCAGATATCAACGACGAGTAAATCATTCACCTTCAGATTTCTGACGATTTAGTAGTCGTGGCTGAGACCATGGAAGACTTTAGTACAATGCTCGATGACCTCAGTAAAGCCTCCGCGCGAGTCGGTCTAAAGATGAACATGGATAAGACGAAGATCATGTCAAATGCCCATGTAGTGCGAACTCCTATTACAATCGGACGCTTTACGCTCAGAGTTGTAAACGATTACAGACTGTCCAGTTCCAGTCCTGTCGGCTCGGTTTGACCAGTTTGTGTTGCCAGTGATGACATAATACCTATATCGCACCTGACATGTAGTCGCTCACTATGGGCCTCAATAGAAGGCTAGAAATCACCCAAAGGGCAATGAAGATGGCTATGCTGGGAGTTTATCTGCGTGATCGCATTAGAAATGAGGCTATCTGCAGCAGAACTAAAATAACAGATATAGCCCTCCGAATCGCTAAACCAATGCCGCAATTTGGAACCCCCATGCGCTCCACTCCTAGAAAAAGTTATAAAATCGTTTGTACAGCCAGCGCTCTTAGGTAAAATGTATTGTTATTATTTACTACCCTTTTCTCTATCCAACTCTTTTCGATCTAGGTATGGTTGGTTATATATATACGTCTCTTGAAGCCCGTCGCGTAGGAACATCCATTTAGTGAAATATTATTTTAGACTACTAAGTGGGCTTATAGTTAGTTTCTGTAGAACTGGGGACAATTCCTACCTACCTGCTAATCCCCAAGGAACGTTTTCAGTTGTGTTTTTGCCCTCCTACCACTGAGCAAGTTTTAAATATTAAAGGATCTGATTATTACGGCATTAACGGCAAATGATATTTTTTTATACTACATATCATAGCTTATTTTTACGATAAATAAACGTCAAATAACGCTACTTATTAGCCAAATTTAATTTACCGGTAATTTACCGGTTAACCGGTTTTGCCTCCCTTAAGTCGGTAATTTACCGGTAATGAAATTTGCCCGGTAATTGCATTCCCTATGTATGACAACTGTCGCCTTAGCCAATTTATAACTTCAAACCGTGAAAGATTACAGAGGGGAAGGCTGTTACGAAATTAGCGTGAGAATAATGCTTGCGTCCTATCAAATTAGCGTAAATATTTATCCTTTTTTTTTTTTTTTTTTTTAATTTATTTAGAACAAACAGTCACATAAACAAAAATATAAAGGGCACACAAAGAGTAGGTACCAATAGACATAAATCAAAAGACCTGGAGGTTCATTAATACATAAAAACTATGTTAACATAATAAAATAGGTAATCATAAAGAAAAAAATCTGAAAAGATTTAAAAAATTTGAACTTAATAAATTCTTTAATATAATACAATACCGGTCGTCGACGCAGTATGCATGCACAAGTTAAAGGTAGGTAATAAGTAGGTATATGAGATTAATGAAGACATTTTGGATTTAGACTTTCAGGTGATGTGAATAGTAAAATTTATCTTAGGTAAGTAAATATTATTCTCATGGATGACCTAAAGATAACTTACATTTTACTAATAATTTAACACTTAACAATGATTTGTGGAAAGGATCAATATCGCTCAGATACTGGTTATAAAATCTAGGGACTCGTCTGAAAAAAGTTTTTCTGGCAAAGCTGATATGAAATAATAGCCTAGAACGTAAGGGACGATGCGGGAACCTAAAAGTAACCAATTCCAAGAGGTTAGGACAGTGTATCACACCTTTAATAATTTTAAACAGGAACATCACGTCTAAAAACTGTCTCCGGTTATGATATGAAGGGAAGGAATACAAAAATGCTTCGCAGCTGACGCGGAACGCCCGAAATAATTACCTGTTCTATAACACAGTGACTTAAGGAAAATATTTTGAATCCTCTCCAAACGGTCAATATGGACTATGCGTATCCGTATATGTCCTATCCGAAGGAGCATCCCTAAATTTTTATAAGCTCGCTTACATAAATGAAAATAACACCCAAGTCCCTGATAGAAGACACCCTTTTTTTTTTTTTTTTTTTTTTTTTTTGACGGTGTGAAAATGCTTTACGCATACCCCCGGCCCAGGGGAAGGTTATTTGGGGGTTATGTGGGACTCTCTCCTCCCGCCGCCATCCGACTGATGGTGACTGGAGGAGCATACCCACTAAAAACACACCGGCGTCACCCGCATTCCCGTTAAGGGGGCGCCATGGGATCGCGAACATTTCACCACGACGCCCCCCGGCGGCCCTGGCTAACCAGGACACCCGCGCAAAAGAAAGGGGAGGGCCAGGACGCTTGACCCTCCCACTCCACAATGTAGAGCCGTGCAGTGTGGGTCCCCTACCCACTGGCTCTACTGGGGGAGGACGCGACCAGCGGCCGCAAACTGCGCGCGTCTTCTACCCTGCCGTCTGCGCCGGAGCGGGAGCGCGTCCGCACTGTCTTCGCGTCCCCTCTCCGCGGCCTCCTTCTGCGAGATGACTGTTTCGCAAAAGGAGGCCACCGCTTCCCACGATCTCTCGCTGCCCAGCATGGCCGCCACGACACTGTGCAGCGAGAGATCATCCACATTGAGGGCTGTTACCATAGTGCGGCGCTCCTCGGCCCACCTGCTGCACCACTCCAGAGTGTGCTGGGCCGAGTCATCCTCTGCGCCGCACTCATGGCAGGCAGGGCTTCCCTCTCTTCCAATTCTGTGCAGGTAATGACCGAAACAGCCATGTCCGGTCATCACCTGTGTCATTCGGAACCCCACCTTACCATGGGCCCTCTCTAGCCAGGCGTCAAACGACCCGAGGAGCGTGATAGAAGACACCCGTGCTATGTTATTCCCAGCCCAGCTAAGGTATAATTGAAAATTATGGGATCATTTTTACGATTAAAACTTATTACAAAACATTTTTCTGCATTCAAGAAAAGATGATTATCAGAGCAATAAAGGAAAAAGTTATCTAAGTCCTGCTGTAATGCATGGCAATCCGCTTCCGACGATACAGCTTTATAAATTTTTGTGTCATCTGCATAGATGAGGTGTTCAGAACTACGGAAACAGGTTTTTTATACCAATTAATCAACTGTACAATTTCACAATTAGTAACCTCCATTAAGATCGGCCGTGATATTTACAAACCAAAAATCCGTTTCGGGCAGACGCTGGAAAAAAGATACGAAGCACCGCAAAAAGTTCCTGTTATCGTCAAATTGTTAAGCTCCGAACAATATCGGTGCATCGGGTTGTGAAACCGTTTGTCGGCGGCCACTTCGTAGTTTTTTCATTCATCTCAATGGGTCTGTTCTCGGAAAGACGGCGGCTTTTTGGCGCCTCCATAATATTTTTTTTCGCTTTGTTGTTAAGTTTTTTCTGGGGATTTTGGCGCTTCGTTTAGTGTTTCATTATGCTGATGGGTATTTGCAAAATTCTAGATTGTGTTAGTTTATTATTAATGCAAATTTGATTAGCTTTGTTCCCTTCCACCTTAACGTGGATACCCACTATAATAAGAGAATACCATATAGGATTTAGGATGTTGAACTTTCGAAATGAATAAACCGTTTAGAATCTGCGATTTAATTATTATTCCTAGTTGCAGCAACATTGTACAGGTGTAGTGTTTTTATTTCGATTTAGAATTGGCCACAAACGGTACATTTAAAAATCACTATTAAGCATTTTATTGAAAATTGATTGCCAAATAATAACACGTTCCAAACGGTGATTAGCAAGTTTTTGTCGTCCTGCCTGAGAGTTAAATTATCTGACAGCGAAGCATCTGTCATGGTACAAAGTTGTAACCTTTTGTAAAGAAAGACAGTTATGCATACATATTCCTGCATGTTTGTTCATAAATAAGTTGCTAGATTATGAGTGTATTTATTGTTAATGGAAAAAGTTAGCTTACCCAATGTATATTTTTTAGATGTTGGAGCCGTTTATGATCTCTCTCGAGTCTTCCAGTTTTACATCAACGTCTCAGGCAGCGTTCTAGCTAGATCCATTCAAAATATAATCGAGTTAAGAGATTCTGACCCTAGCTTAGTTAGTCAAGAGCAATCGCCCCTGACCGGCAATTCCAAATCGTAACTTCTAATAATAAAAATATCATTACAACTGGCTAGGCATTATTTTGATGATATCCTTTCTATAAACCCCAAGTTTAATGGAATCTACAACCTGTCATGTCACCCGACACTATCTAATGATATCCGGAAACTAGGTTATTACGGATTTAAATTACGAACTATTAAGGGTAAAGGAGCCACCTGGAGCACGCGAGCTCAATTTGGACCGGAGCAGATGTTTCCCCACAAACTGGTCGCGACTTGCTCGCTCCTTCTTTGTGGAATTAAAAGACGTTTTTTGTTTGCGCTCGAATAAACTATTATAATATTTATACGAGTAATAGCAGGCCTGCACAGCTATCACAAAACGGCCGCGACATACTCTCGAGCTTTCTTGCGCTATCCGTCTCTCTCTTATTAGACCACTTAGAAAGATAATGCGAGACGGATAATGCGAGAGACCTCGAGAGTATGTCGCGGCCGTCTTGTGATACCCTTGCTGTGGCCTATCCCTGTCGCATTTTCGAGAAATGACAGTTATCGCAGTTGCTTATCTTAGAAGACGTTTCGCTTTGTAATGAAAAATAATAGTAGTTTATGCAATTGTTATATAATGGATGCTTTTTAAAAAGCTAATTATATATTGTATACAATACTTTTTCTACGAGTCAACGGAAATAATAATTTATTAAACAAACTTGGTATCTATTGAATATCGCCCTGCTGAAATGAAGCGCAGCAGCCTAGTAATTTTGCGCGTTGATGTCTTCACAGTTATCTTATACAGCTCCTGGATTCATAAGATGACTGCTGGCGGTTATCTTATGAAACCATAAGAGTTCGTGACGAGCTCGTGGAGCTCCAGGATTAAAAAGTATGTGATCTTAATTTCGTGTACGAAATCTTAATTCAAAAGATTAAAGTCGACGAGTAGAAAAACGTATTTAAATAAGAGTAGGTTATCAGTTTATAAATATGGTTAATACAGAAATCCGTAATTTATGGACTGATTTTTAAATATAAAAGCTTAATACCCTCTGAATGGTTCCAGTTATGTCAGAACTGAGGTCTAATGAACGAATTCCAGAATGACATCGACTGACATAATTTAGTTAATCCTAATATTTGAAAAACACAGTCGGGTTTTCAAAAAAAATTTTTTGTTTCACATGTAATTTTTTGTAAATCGTTATTGGTATAGAAATAATGTTCAGTCTTAAATGCCGAACTGATTTTCAGGTTCCCAAAACGCTTGCGTGATTACCCGAATTGAGCAAGTTGTATTTCTTTTCACTCCCACGTATTAGGCGATTAGCAAAATTCCTTTTTGAATCACACAGTTCGGCCAAATTATTGCCCTTCAATGGAACAATGAGGTGATTAGCCACCCCCGGGCTAGCTTCGACTTTTTTTAACGTTGGAAACACTTCTCCGAATACGCTCGCGGTGTTTTGATATCGGCCATTTTTGTTTCCTTAAAAACAACTTGAATTTGGCAGGTCAAATTAAGTTGTCGGCTTACGATTGAAATGTGTGTAAAAAATCTCTTTAAGTGCTTTGTAAGTTAGGGACGGAAATTTTAGACAGTATTCTGGACCAATCATTGACGGTTCCTGTCACCTGTATGTGGTACAGGGATGTGAAATATGATCTAGAATTCTAGATCTGTTCTAGTGCGGAGTGGATTAGCTACTTCTGAACCATTGAGTAACATTATTGGCCTGGTCGTTACTCTCTCATCAGATGAGGATGACACTTGAACCAACAATCCTTAAAAATCGACTAATTTAACCTATAGGCAAGTCATTTCACAAAAGATGCCATTGGGTCGTTGTGCAGCCAAAAGGGCTTTTATAAGGTTCTAGGCATAGAGAGCCTTCAACATACTAAGATATTAAAATGAAGGTACACGTCCAGTTGTCTCCTTTAGCTCAATTATTGATTAGTCATCAGATCTTCCGAAAGTGGTACCCATATCACTATCACTATATATATAACATAAAACAAAGTCGCTCCCCGCTGTCTGTCATGTATGCTTAGATCTTTAAAACTACGCAACGGATTTTTATGCGGTTTTTTTTAATAGATATAGTGATTCAAGAGGAAGGTTTACAAGTATAATACATGCATGTATTGTATTATACATAAACCCGTGCGAAGCCGGGGCGGGTCGCTACTTTACGTATACATTCTTGTTATCAACATTTCACTTCGGTGGTCGCTAATCCACTTTGATAAGGAACAGTTGATTTTATTCATTTGCCATCGTAATACATAATTGTCGGTCGTTCACTGTCTACATCTGCATTACCGAGTTCAAGGTGACTCCGTGGATAATCAAACTAATTTAAAAGAATTAAGCCCCTTGATTAGAGAACCAGACTTATTGACAGTCCGTTCTTGTGAGCTGGTGACTCAGAGTTGGCATTCTTTAATGGCATTCGTTGTTACATCGAAGTACACTCGCTGTCAAATGCGTAGCAAACACCTTCTTCTAGTTTTGATGGTTTCCTATTTCACAAACATCTGACGTGACTGATCTAGGCTTTGAAGCGTGTTCAGATTTTTTATAAAGCACCATTTCATGTTACCATTGAATTGCTGCATCAGCGCATATACAGTCGCCATCACATACATAGGTACACTCTAGGTGTTCAAAAATATCGGCACATGCACTCTAATGCCTTGAAAATAAAGGTGTGTTCCGATGTTTGTGACGTGCTTGTTTGCTCCGATGTATGTGATGGCGACTGTACAAGAATGTGTGAGTGTGATACCCAGGTATTCACGCGGGATTGGAATGAAATTGTTAGTGGCCTGAGCAAGGCAGAAACTTCGATTGTGATCAACAACTTGCTGCCAAGTCGCGCCGCGCGCGATTCAGCGACTACTGTCTCAAGTGCACTGTGCAAATTAGAAAGAGGAGGGTAGATTGTATCGTGTCGTGTCGCGTCGCGGTGTCAGTTGTGCTAACCTTTGAGCGCTAATCCTCAGCTGGTATGTACAGTCAGCTGCAGAGAAAAGGCCCCCTCCCCCTGCATACAAAATTCGTATGCAGGGAGGGTCCATTTTCTCTGCAGCTGACCGTACTTTAGAGTCCGGGTCCACAGTTGAGACTTTGATATACAATATAAATCTAACGAAAGGGTCACAATAAGTTCCGATATTTACTGATTTTAATGGAAAACCTTTGTTCTTCTGTCAAAAACATAGATACTCGTATATAATCGAAAACGATATAAGTCGTTACATACAGCGACATTTTGCAGCTATAGCATTTTTAAAATGCGCAGGTACTTATTGTTAAATGTAACTTTTTTGATACTGAAAATGTTGGCCATATCTACAAATATTTACTATGATTTGATGATGCAAAAAGGTTGCAAACAATGCAAAAAGGTTGGCTATATCTGAAATGTTCGATTGACAATGACATAAGTGACTTTGACACTTAATGACAGTGACATATCTGTCGTAGTATTTTTGGTCTTGAATTAGGTTTTCGAGTGCAGTATCACGATACAGTCGCGCGTTTGTATCGTTGCAAAAAGGCGCCGTGTGTGATACGCAGTTTAGATGAGTGGTTTACTCTTAATAACGCTTTCAACCGTCATTATCACATATAATTTACTTATATTACCATCATAATGATGACCGAAATCTCAGATGACGATTCCGGATAAACAAACTGCAATTTTGATATAATCTGCATATGAATGCAGATCGTTCTACCGTCGTTACGAAGAAACGTTACGATTATTACGTTTCGACGCTATAACATTTTTTTGGCGTGACACTGCCTGTAAAATTCATGCCATTTGGTCATCAAAAAGGGTTTTAAGGAGGTGGAAATGTATTTAACATATCTAAATATTGGTCATAAATGTGTTATCTGGGGGCACGGCAGTGCCCCTGCCAAGTCGAGCAAAACAAAGAGGCACGGCCGTACCATCCTTTTCTCGAAGCCATTCAGGCCATTTTCAACATCTTGTAATTTTGTGCTGGGGTGGTAAGAATAAAGGTGGGGGGTGTAAAAATAACATGTAGGGCATAATATGGCTAACATATACTATCAATAACATTCAATTTGAACTTTTAGTTTAAGAACCATTGTCCGTCAAATTTTCGTTCCTTCGGACGCCGCTTTCCACAATTCCTGCACCCATTTATTTATAATAAAATATCGAAGCTAACCAATATTCAAAACTTGTCTCACAAAGATATTCAGAATATCCTCTTTCGTATAAAGCGACTGAAGACATTCTGAAACCTCATTACTCATGGACACACACAAACATTCACTCACACACAGACCAACACTCGCACACATACAGAGCATCCCTCTAAAGTTTTAAATAAAGTAAAGTATTTAACTAGTTTCCCTAATATTAGCTTATTGTATTTTACTAATGTACCTATGTTTAACTTCATACCTCTCACTGTATACACTAAGGGGGTGAAATGGGGGGTGAAAGTTTGTATGGAGCTACGATATAAACGAGTTCCACGCGGACGGAGTCGCGGGCAGAAGCTATGTTTATACATACAGAAAGTCCTCCGGATGATTCCAAATAACATACATACGCTGTTAAAATTATTTGGATTCCACCCTGGAACACCTTTTACATAAGTAGGTAACGAATAGATTAGGATGATCTGATAAAGTTTTAGCAAGAGTTGTAAAACTTCCATACTTCTATGTACAATTTTGAAAGCAAGTTGTACTAAGAATTTAGCTAAAAATATAATTGACCGACTTCGGTACTTTTGCATAATATATCAAATATCAATCAGGATTTCCTTTTTTTCCAGCGGCACTGTCACCGTGAACTTTTAGTCTTTGACGTGTACCTACCTATTTATAAAAGTGAATCGTTTCCTCGCCATATAAGTCAAGTGGACACAGAACACTTTGCAGCGGTGTCTGTTACGGATTCGGAGTCGCGTGGCCAGAAATATCGGGCTATTTAATGATGCGGCTCCTCACACCGAACTCTTCTAGACATTCTATTGTCCTTTCAATTTATACTATTTTAAGGTATATACTACTATGCTACTTATAAGTGAACACGGCATACGTTTATATGGAGTTGACTCTAGCCCTACGAGATATGTTCTGCTGGTTGGCCCTCTGCGGCCAACTCACGCTACAGCCAACACTGAGCAAAAGGGCCCTACGTGGCCCGGCTTATAGAAGATTCAACCAAAAAAAAAAAAAAAAAAAACCTACGAGATACTTGCTGCATATCATCATCATTACGCTCCCACTGCTGGGCACAGGCCTCCCCTCATGGATGAGAAGAAAGGGAGGTAATGTAGGTATACTTCACCCGGGGACTGAGTCTTGTTATAGAAGTTAGGGATGAGCATCAGGTTGGGCTTGGGCTTTTTGTAGCGTGGGAATCGTCGACGATCCCAAAACTCACAAGCCATATTGAATCTTTAAGCCTGAGAACATTACCTCTACCGCTTGTATAATGGGTTGTACTCCGAGGAAGTGTTGTACGCCCACCGCCTTGGGGACCGATTTTTGTCTTTCGAGTGTTCGACTTTTTCACTCGTAAACAGTCAAAAATTATGAAATGCTATTTTGGAATTGCAATAGAAAATTTTAAAACGAGTGGTATTGGCAGTATTAGCCACTCGTATTCAATTATATCGGTAAAAATAAGTGCCTGCAATTTTGCCACTACAATCGTATTTACTTTTATTAAATTTTCGAGCGCTCGAAAGTCAAAAATCGGCCCCCAGGGCGACTTTCTAACATATCGGCAGGGTGTTCATCCTAACACCTAGGAATAGGAACCTAAATTTCCTCCCACGTACGCTCCGGCTCACAGTGGATCGAAATGACAAAAAAATGGACATTCGCATTTTTTTTTAAAAACCCTATTTAAAAAAAAAATCGGTTGAAAATGATGTAAGGAATAAAAAATGTTATATATTTTCTTCAAAATAAGGCTTATTTAAAGCAGAAAAAAATAATAGGTATCTTATTATAAGAAAACCGTTACCGATCCCGCTTTCTAACCTTTACAATATTATTCTCCTACTTAAAAACAGTAGAAAATAGTAAACAGCTTATCTCGGTAGGTGCCCGTTTTTTTTCTATAGTCCAGTCAAAAGTCAGTAAAAAACAACATTTTTCTTAGTGTTTTATTTTTTTATTTTCTTTAGTTTAACGGTATAATAATGATAGTTTAGTGTAGATACGACATATTTTTGATTTTTTTTTATAACTGACAAAGAAAAAAAAATATAGTTACGAGAAAATTATGAAATTTTTAAATATAAGCAAATATAAGTAAGTGACCTATAAGTGATTGCGTCTGGACAACGTGTAAACATCAGCAAAGTTCGTGAATTTTGTCATGAAACCGCAACCTTGTGTACGAGTAAGGAATTATACGAGTGGTATTATATGCCATCCAGTGTCCACAAGCTATTGATACACGGGGCTGATGTAATTGAACATTTCGGTATGCTGATGCTGCCCATCGGAAAGATGTCAGAAGAAGCATCAGAAGCAAGAAACAAAGATTTCCGCAATGTGAGGGAGCATCATTCTAGAAAATGTAACCGAATCAAAACAAACGAAGACATATTGCACAATTTTTTGGTGTCATCTGACCCAAAATTGTCTTTTTTGAGGCCACCGCTAAGTACAGCGACTAAAAAGACCCTCTCTTCTAAAGCTTTGGAATTATTAATCACAGAAAACATAAGCACTGATGAGATGACGCTGAAAATATAGAAATGTTTGAAAGCGTAGAAGAAGGTTCAGTAAAATAATAACTAAATAGATTTTTTTAATGCATTTTATTTGTCAACTTAGGTTGTTATTGTTGATTTCTTGAGTATATTTATACAAGTATGAAATATATTTTATTAATTCAATTGTATATAAATGTTTGTATTTAAATGTAATTTTTAGTTATTTTCTTGTATAAAATTATCTTTATCAAAATGTTAAGAATATGTCGTATTTACACTAAACTATCATATACCGTTAAACTATTGAAATTAATAAAATAAAACACTAAGAAAAATGATGTTTTTACTGACTTTTGACTGGACTATAGAAAAAAAGCGGCCAAGTGCGAGTCGGACTCGCACATGAAGGGTTCCGTGAAATAAATTGCGGTTTACGATTTATGACGTATTAAAAAATAAACTACTTATTAGATCTCGTTCAAACCAATTTTCGGTGGAAGTTTACATGGTAATGTACATCATATATTTTTTTTAATTTTATCATTCTCTTATTTTAGAAGTTACAGGGGGGGGGGGGACACACATTTTACCACTTTGGAAGTGTCTCTCGCGCAAACTATTCAGTTTAGAAAAAAATTATGTTAGAAACCTCAATATCATTTTTGAAGACCTGTCCATAGAACCTAGATACCCCACACGTATGGGTTTGATGAAAAAAATTTTTTTGAGTTTCAGTTCTGAGTATGGGGACCCCTAAAACTTAATGTTTTTTTTCGATTTTTGTGTGAAAATCTTAATGCGGTTCACAGAATACATCTACTTACCAAGTTTCAACAGTATAGCTCTTATAGTTTCGGAAAAAAGTGGCTGTGACATACGGACGGACAGACAGACAGACAGACGGACGGACATGACGAATCTATAAGGGTTCCGTTTTTTGCCATTTGGCTACGGAACCCTAAAAACGGGCACCTACCGAGATAAGCTGTTTACTATTTTCTACTGTTTTTAAGTAATAGAATAATATTCTAAAGGTTAGAAAGCGGGTTTTCTTATAATAAGATACCTATTCTTCAGGTTCATACAAAAAAACAGATTTAATTTTTTTCTGCTTTAAATAAACCTTATTTTGAAAAAAAATATACCTATAACATTTTTTATTCCTTACATCATTTTCAACCGAAAAACATTTTTTAAAATAGGGTTTTTAAAAAAATATGCGAATGTCCATTTTTTAGTCATTTCGATCCAGGCTGCGGAATGAATTCCCTGTCGTGGTTTAAGAAAGGAGTGTACGCGTCTTTAAAGGGTCGGCAACGAGCATGCTAGTACTTTGGAGCTGCGGCGTCCATACTATGGACTCCATAGGCTACGGTAGGTTGTTTGCCACCGACTTGGTATAGGTACATAAAAAAATCATGTAGCTGCAAATGCAAAGAGCGGGTGCGGCGGGAAGATCGATTGAAATTGTCGAATATGTATGAAAATGGTCGCATAGAGTAGGTACCGCCGACCGCCTTTCCGCTTGGTGCTCAATGAGGCCGCTATCATAGAAGTTCGTACAATACAAACGATACCGTTGACATATGTTAATATTGCTATCAAGTATTGTATTCACTATGGGGTTAATTTCTATGAGTATGTTAGATGGCGCGTGACGATGATATTAAAATTAATAAGTAATTGTATTAAAATTACCTATTAGATATGAGAAGTAGAACTAGCATTAATATATTATCATAACCGTACTGGAACATGATTGAATGGGAATATGAATATGTATAATTATAACAATTAAATAACAAACGAACCAATAAATCTTCTGCTTGCCTACGTTCCCCAATTATTTTTATACATACATATAAAAATGAAGCGGTTACTTGACTATGACATAAAAGATAGCACTTCCATATACGGCTTGTTATGACAGGTGTAATTTTATATATAAGTGCGGCGGGTCGTTGGTTGTACAAACAGCAACACCATTCAACCCTTATATTTCAGAGGTACATACACCTCGAGGTTGGCCTACGTGAAACTACATTAACCAGCGACCGTTGGTTAATCCCCTGTTCCACTGTCATGTAGCTTGGAATGTCGATTATAATGAATGAGCACTTACCAGGAGGGTCATTGTCAGTCACAAAAATAAAAATCATCTTTCCGGTGGTCAATAGTTAAGGTGGTTCGATTGCCATACAAAACGTTATTTGACATTCGCAGGCTAACGCCGTGATATTTTAAGAAACTTATGTAACAAACTTTCATCAATTGGCTTCCCATTTGCGCCAAATTCCCCCTTTCCTAGAATAAACTTGTTTAAACTAGATTAATTTGAGAAAAATGGTTTTCCCAAAATATGACGTCCCAAACCAATTTCTCAAATTAATCTAGTTTATTAAAGTTTATTCTAGGAAAGGGGGAATTTAGCGCAAATGGGAAGCCAATTTATGAAAGTTTGTTACATAAGTTTCTTAAAATATCACGCCGTTAGCCTGCGAATGTCAAATAACGTTTTGTATGGCAAACCAAAAATTAGGCTTTATAGCATAAGGGCTATAAAGCCTAATTTTTGGTTGAACTCTGAATCCGCATAAACGGCGTTGCCCCTTCTATAATTCTATGTGATAAAAACATATTATATGTGAGCGTAAGCCCTTAAGGTGGTTCGATTGCCATGGTGGACTTTGGCAATGTCCACCGAAAAGACGCGAACCTAAATCTGACAATGACCCAGGATCGTCTCTAATTTACCTCGTGAAGACACGCGCGCAGCCTTCCTGCGCGTCCCGTCGCCTTCACGGTCCATGCTCATACCTTCTCACAAGATGGCGCCGCGCTCTGCCGGTGGCACCCACCTCTCGTCATTAGAACTGTCATGCCGACTGCCAGTGTTGCAGACATGACAGAACGCAACAGTTACCTGACTCTTTCCGGTCCGAATCGCGCTCGCCGCGACAATAGTAGACCTTGTCTCGTTGTAATAGGGTTCCCAAATGGTAAGTTAACTGTGTCGTCGATGGCATTATTGGCAGTTGACCTGAACGGACATTAATTATGTGTTCTTTTAATGTTTATTTTTACATTTAATGTCTTCTGAAAATTGTAAGAAAGAAAAGAAAGAAAGGAAAAAAATCATCTATTCGTGACATAAAAAAAGCCAATGTACAAAAAAAATATATATATACCTTAACTATAAAACTAGGATAGTTTTGTTTTTAATAAAATTAACTTTAATCAATCTGTTAGTTTTCAATCTACGTAGTGATATTATAAACTACCGGGTAGGTAGGTTAGGTTAGTTAATAGTTTATAATTATAATCTAATCTAACGCATTAGATTTAGGTTCGTTTGACATCATATGTCGGTGGAGACTTTTTTTTACATGTGCATTTCTTTTTATAGAACGGTACCGGTTACCGCGCCCGTTACGTCGCCCGTTACTGCGCCGCGTCCCGCCGCGGTATTCTGTGCGGACCTTTTCATATTAGCTCGAACATTACAACCGGTACCGCCTCCGCACCGCACCGCGCCGCATCGCCACCGCTTTGAGTGCGTTTCGGCGTTTAGGATGCAAGGGAGTGTTTGTACCTCACGCTTAGATTCTGCCGTCTACCGTTCAGAAAACCCTCATAAAGGCGGATTCATTATAAATTTACCTTACGTGATGTTCTCTGATTTGCTCTGACGACTGATGCAAAGGAGCCTTCTTGTCAGATGAAGGAAATGTGAATTTAACCGGAATAAATATTTATAACCGATGTTCTGTCGCATGATATGATGTCGTGTCGGGCGATATAAATCCGCCTTTCCATTGGATTCATGTTCGGTGTGACGGTCGGCTTGGTTAGTCGTTTAGGCGCGCGTTTCTACATACTTTTTGTCTCCTCACGGTTCTAAATCGGTCCGGGCCTGAGCCGGTCTAATTCCGGCCCGGGCCGCATTGTAGGCTTCCTGTTGCGTAACGCCCTATCTTTATCCTTTCCCAGCGTTACTTAATCCTGCCTGCGAATGACAAACTAACTGGCCTACATTTGGAAGAAAACCTTGCTGTTAATTGCATTTCTGTCACAATATTTTATATATCGATTGTAATATGCCTATGTCGATTAGACTAGCCTATGTACGATTGCAACTACAGAGGCAGCATGCGTGTTGACAGCTGGGATGATCTCTCTCGCCGTCATTGCAGCGCAAGCTCAAGAGCTTTGAGTAGCTATCCAATGGATATTGCGCCATTGAAATGCATCTTTTCGTTATAAATAAATAATAATAAATAAAACCATTTATTTCAGGCATCTAAGGCCTATAGTAACAGATACCTTAAAGACATATACATACATAACAATAACGGCGTGGCTCTGTTGTGTCGTCAAGTCCGGTCCGGTGTAGCATTCGGTAGGTTATGCCAAAGTATCTGACCAACTAGTTACTTCGTCAAGAAGTTATTATCTATATCTATACTAATAATAAAGGGCTGTGAAATATAAGTTTGTATACTTGATAATAACCCAATGGACTGCTGTCACGCACGCTTGTACAGGTCAATGGCCAGCCGCACCTAACCTAAGTTATGCTAACTCATTCTTATTGAGCCATCGCTATCTCGCGGTGATATGTGTAATTGTACACCGGGCAACGTACAACACCTCTAACACTATCATAATAAGCTACAATAATGTATACCTTCTTTGTTGGCTGTAAAATCGGATGTACGTAGGTATCTTTAGAGCAGGGACTGCATAACCGAAAAATTCCGGTATTCTATATTAACGGTATGACGTCATATCGGTTGTCAAATAGCGGTTTCGGTAGCGGAACCTTTATATCTCGCTATCGAAATATCAAGGTACCTTTATTTTTTCCGGTACCGTAACCGCTTTTTAAAGGTACCGATATATCGACTTTGGCCTGGCGTTGTTGCCAAACCGCCGGCAAAGGCACTGCCGTTTTGTCTTTTTGTCTTTAAATGTTTAGTAGCCAATGCTTCCTCTGTAGAGTGCCAGGTGGCTTACTTTTCTCGATAACCTTTACAATACCGGTATTATAAAGGTTTCGGTATCATTTAAAACTGATACCGCTGACCGTTATTTCAAAACGGTTACGGTACCGTTATGTTCGCGCGGTGCGCATAACCTTTACGACATAACGGTACCGTAATGGAATACCGGTTTCATACCGGTATAACCGTAACCGAAATCAGTCCCTGCTTTAGAGCTCATTTGATTTCCGATGGATGATAAGATTTTGTCGTGAGCGATAAAAATCTGATGACAGGTCTGACAGCGATGTACTGTCGGAGAGGATGTGTATTGAATATGGAAAGGTGCGAGAGCTAATTTATATGTGATAATATTTTGAAACGGTTAGTTTAGTTCTCAGAATTAAACCTTCAGTTGCGTTTATATGTATGGTAATTAGTATGTAATTCCTGTAGGCATTTATTTATTTTTAACTTATGAGTCATGTTCTTATTTTTCTCTTTTTTTGTCGCTGCTCCCAGGGCTCAGAGCACTTAACACTGACACCTTTTCTTTACTCGGTGCACCGATATTTCCCTCCGCAGGAGGGTAGACTGGGTACGATTGAACCAATATTTCGTATATCGTCCGTAGTTTTGCTTTCTATAATCTGTGAGATAAAGAAAATATATTAAATTAAGGAGCGTGTTTTTATCTACTAAAGGTTGAACACGCCAAAACTGGGGCATGTAAAATCGGCTATTATTACGGGAAAAATAGAGCTAATACAAACTTTTTTGACACCAATTTGATCACAAGGAACTGCTCTATAATTTGTCTATTGTTTTCTTTCTTATTTTTATTCGTTGTCAAAATGTCGAGTAAACAACATCAACAACGCGAACTCATTTTGCACCAATATATATATAATGTGTTATTTATCACATTATGGGAACGGCGAAATATAAACAAGTTTGCGTTGCTCTGAAAGAGATTACAATTTTATTATTCACAATATTACAAATATAACATATTACTTATGTTAAAAATACTAACTAAACACTACTTACCTGAAAGAGAAACCACATTCAAGGTTAATACTTCGCGTATTCCTTAACCTATTATAACAATTTAATTATCTCGCACGACATAACAGTTTTCACAAATCTTGTCAATTCAAAGTCAACTGACAGCCCTTCGAACAACTATCATAGACCATAGACACGCTTAATGAGGAGCAATAAACCTCATTACATAGGTATAGAAAATTCAATGCTAAGCTACAGAGATATCGCGAAAAGACTGAAATGTCCTCAATCTACGGTTTGTCGCGTTTTAAAAAGATTTCGTGAACGCTTAACAATATATAGAAAGCCAGGAAGTGGTGGGTTGCAGGGAGTCAAGAATAAAAAAGCGGCCAAGTGCGAGTCGGACTCGCACATGAAGGGTTCCGTGAAATAAATTGCGGTTTACGATTTATGACGTATTAAAAAAAAACTACTTACTAGATCTTGTTCAAACCAATTTTCGGTGGAAGTTTGCATGGTAATGTACATCATATATTTTTTTTAGTTTTATCATTCTCTTATTTTAGAAGTTACAGGGGGGGGATACACATTTTACCACTTTGGAAATGTCTCTCGCGCAAACTATTCAGTTTAGAAAAAAATGACGTTAAAAACTTCAATATCATTTTTGAAGACCTATCCATATACCTCACACGTATGGATTTTGATGAAAAAAATTTTTTTGAGTTTCAGTTCTGAGTATGGGGACCCCTAAAACGTAATGTTTTTTTTCGATTTTTGTGTGAAAATCTTAATGCGGTTCACAGAATACATCTACTTACCAAGTTTCAACAGTATAGCTCTTATAGTTTAGGAAAAAAGTGGCTGTGACATACGGACGGACATACAGACAGACAGACAGACAGACGGACGGACATGACGAATCTATAAGGGTCTAATCTATAAGGAATAAATGAATGAATGTTCCGTTTTTTGCCATTTGGCTACGGAACCCTAAAACAGGACGAGAGTGTGATAAGGATGTTTGCCTCAAATCCTAAGATTTCATATCGTGATGTTGCCAAGAAAGTGAAAATGTCCCAGTCCTATGTTCAAAAAGTAAAACGTAGGGCAGGACTAAGAAGTTATAAACCCCAGGCCGCAACAGATCAAGACTCAAAACAGAACTTATCCGCAAAACAACGGTCACGAAAACTTTATGATAATTTAATTACGAAATTTGTCATGGACGACGAAACATATATTTATAAAAGCAGATTTTAAACAAATTCCTGGGCAAGAGTTCTATACCAGCGTAAGTCGAACAGACTCTCCTGAAGAATGCAAATTAAAAAAAAAACCGGCCAAGTGCGAGTCGGACTCGCGCACGAAGGGTTCCGTACCATTATCTATAAAAATAACTATTTTATTGTGTGTTTTTAGTATTTGTCGTTATAGCGGCAACAGAAATACATCATCTGTGAAAATTTCAGCTGGAACTATCACGGTATCAGTGAGATACAGCCTGGTGACAGTCAGACGGGCGGGCGGACGGACAGCGGAGTCTTAGTAATAGGGTCCCGTTTTACTCTTTGAGTACGGAACCAAAAAAAAAGTAAATTTCCAAAAAAATACCTTCTTTGGCAGGCAATGTAGCTGCGGAAAAAGAAGTCGCTCGTTTATTACCACCGGCACAATAAACGGTGGTATTTATCAAAAAAAATGTTTACAGAAACGTTTGCTGCCTTTGATAAGAAAGCACGACTCACCACCTGTGGGCGACAGAATGTAGTTTGTGAAATGTAGGACCTACGGGTCACGAAGAGAAAGGGTGTTGTATAGTATGTGAACGATAAGGCCTACGGGCCACGAAGAGAAAGGACGTGTAACTATAATTCCTTCACATAAGGACGGCAATTGTGCCCAGATTAAGCCCATAAAGCAAACGGCTCATATAAGAAGCGCGTAATTTATTTAGGACCTAAGTACCATAAGTACAGACGAAGAAAATAGCTTAAAGTAAAGATAAAGGTACCAGGTACCTCCAGTAATTATTTCATAAAGATCGATAGAGGGAGAACCCCTGATAATTGAGGGAGAGACAGCCAAATTATTTGTAAAGAAACCAACTTGAGACTATATCCCGATCTAGTCCGTCAACAAGGGACATCGGTAACTAGAGTTACGAAAAATGTAAAATAAAAATGTACACTACGTATGCATAGAGTTTTATTGCATATTATGGTGCAAGAATGGTCAAGGTTCAGGTTGATTTCTCTGATTGGCTAAAAAGACGGGAGCAAAGTCAAACTTATGCTACCACGTTAATGTAAATGTGAAAATTGACGGTCTCACCCGGCCATATCTTTGTAACCAGATAAGGTACGAAAGCAATTAAGATATCATTAGAAAGGTAAGGTAAATGCCCTTACGTATGTATACTCACTTTTGATAATCAATGTTAATTAAAGCCACTAGGGCCTGGCAAAGCCATTTCATGTTACCAAACTTAATAATTTTACGTAAATATCGATTTTCCCAATTTAAACGGGAAAAGTAGGAAAACTAATAGACATTGTAATGTATAGCCCACAAATAGTTCTTTTAAAGGAAAATGTGTAAAAACCCTTAAGGTTCCCCTGAAAATCAGGAAAACATAAAAACTAGCTTTTCCATAGTGAAAGTGGGCGAGGTCTTTAAAATTGTATCCCCACCACTTTTGATGTCTTAGGGGTATAAAAGAGGCTATAATCGCCGGATATATTTGTGTTCGCTCAGCCCCACCAGTGGGAGCTCCTAGGAAGAAGAAGAAAGGAAGAAGTAGGGAAATTGTGATAGGAAGTAGGAAATTGTGATAGGGAAAGTTTAACCAGTAGTTTGTGTCTCATTATTTTATTATACCGTTTCATTTATATTTCGCCAAGTATTATTTTATCGTCACCCCCACCCCATTCTTCAACAGTGCAGCTCAGTCTGCGGGATTAGTGCTCCCCTAGAGCACCTGCGCTATCAAAGCGCGTTACGGCCGTTTAAAAACACGCTGAGCGGTTCAACCGCCGCGGTTCACCCGCCGCGGTTGAAACTCGCGGTTCGCCCGCCGCGGTTTTTAAACGCCCCTTGTTAGGTGACTGTGAGGTCGCGAAGGTCAAACCCAGGCCTGTCGCACATCGACCACGTCGGCGCCACGCGTCGTCCACACCACCGTTATTTTGGCCAGATTTAACCAGTTGCCATTGCGCAAAAACAGTGATGGAATGGTATGACGCAAACGGAATCGTGGTGGTACCCAAAGTATGCAACCTACCAAATAGTCCAGAACTGCGGCCTGTTAAAGAGTACTGGAGTATTATGAAAGGAATTTTAAAAAAGAAAGGCGGAGAAGTAAAAAACGTCTTTGAGCTACAAAAAATGTGGACATGGGCATCGAAACGGTGTCCTAATGAGATGGTGCAAAGTCTTATGAGCCGTGTGCGTAGGAAAGTTAGAAGTATGGCTTACTGTGTAGACAATAACTAAAAAAGGAAACGTTATTTTAAACTCTATTCAATTTGTTATTAAATATAAATAAATAAATAAATAATATTTGCGGACAATCTTACACAAATCAAAAATGAACTTATAATATGGAAAACATAATGTAGTTATTTATTGTTAAAATTATTTAATGTCAATATTTGTGTGCCCCAGTTTTTGGCGTGTTCAACCCTTAAACGGCAATAGAATTTTGGGTCCAGGTGTTATAGTTTTAGTAGTAGATTAAATTGAAAAAAAAAAAACACGATTTGTTTCAAATGTCCCCATCCCAGGGGTGGTTGAAACAGTGACAAAATATAATACTTTTATGTGTTTTATTCGTAATTTTTATGAGATTACGTATAATTATGAACTGTTTTTAATCAGCTAGCGTTTTTGCGCTTAGAATTTAAACTCTACGTATATTATCAGTTATTTGTCACCTTATTTAAGTAAGTTAACTAAACCAAAACAAAAATAAACTGTTTGCATTTTAAACGTTACTAGACTAATTAAAAATACATGAAAATAAACTAAAAGAAAACTTACTTTGACTTTCATTAGTCAATGTCAAAAAAATACAAGAAAATCACTCTGTTTCAACCGTCCCCACCTCCTACTTTCGGAAAAAAGCCGTTGTAGTAATAATGAGAATAATGATACAGTAAAACTAGATACGCTGATATGATCCACAAGCTTCACTTCAAACATAAACACACACTCAATAATCTCACTTAAGGCTCCACCTTTGAAATTTTCGTGAAAATGAGTTGTTTAGTAACTATTTTTGATTGATACATTAAAACTAGATACGCTGATATGATCCACAAGCTTCACTTCAAACATAAACACACACTCAATAATCTCACTTAAGGCTCCACCTTTGAAATTTTCGTGAAAATGAGTTGTTTAGTAACTATTTTTGATTGATACATTAAAACTAGATACGCTGATATGATCCACAAGCTTCACTTCAAACATAAACACACACTCAATAATCTCACTTAAGGCTCCACCTTTGAAATTTTCGTGAAAATGAGTTGTTTAGTAACTATTTTTGATTGATACATTAAAACTAGATACGCTGATATGATCCACAAGCTTCACTTCAAACATAAACACACACTCAATAATCTCACTTAAGGCTCCACCTTTGAAATTTTCGTGAAAATGAGTTGTTTAGTAACCATTTTTGATTGATACAGTAAAACAAGATACGCTGATATGATCCACAAGCTTCACTTCAAACATAAACACACACTCAATAATCTCACTTAAGGCTCCACCTTTGAAATTTTCGTGAAAATGAGTTGTTTAGTAACCATTTTTGATTGATACAGTAAAACAAGATACGCTGACATGATCCACAAGCTTCACTTCAAACATAAACACACACTCAATAATCTCACTTAAGGCTCCACCTTTGAAATTTTCGTGAAAATGAGTTGATTAGTAACCATTTCATACATTATACCGTAATAATAATAATTTTGGATCTTCGGCCCTCGGGCTCGCGTAGAGAGCGCGCTCTGAAGGGACGCTTCGGGCCTTCGGCCCTCAGGTTCGCTTGCTAGGCACAACTCTACAGCTGCAGACCGTAGCTTATAGCCGCTTAATTGTTACTCCGGAAGAATCAGAAGCGCGTTGCTGACCCTTTATTGATTTGAGGATTCGTTGTGTTGACAGCTACAGACAAATGCAGCTCCCTCGCTCGCAACACAGCTCGTCCTCCGGAGGATGTGGTCATGTGTGTGTGTGTGTGTGTGTGTGGTGATGTCGTGGTGGTGGAGCATGGTCGCCAGAGCTCCCGAGCTCGCTCACCTTGCTCACCAACAGAAACACCCAGAGTACACCGCATACTTACAAAGCAAGTATTGGTGTTATTATGTCTCCTTTAAGCTGGAAACGCACTGACAGCGGTGGCGGGGCGGTGCGGTGCGGCGCGGATGCGGTACCGGTTGTAATGTTCTAGCTAATATGAAAGGATCCGCACAGAACAGCAGAATTTAAATCCCAGTAAAATTCCAACAAAAGGAAGGCAACGTGAAGGAATTCGCGGGCAAAAAGCTAGTAATATTTACATAATAATGTCCTACCTATAATTGCTGCGCACAAACCTTCTCCCATGGATGAGGGAGGAGAGGAAATTCTGGCTCTGTTGCAATATTAGGGGGGTAAAAAATTCAAAATCTAGGTAATAGATCAACTGGGCTGGATATGAAAGGGCTTGAGTTGCATTTTCTAAAAACGGGTTTAACTTTTTTTATACAGTGGAAATTTTTTGATTTATGAAGGAAAAGAAAAAAAAAATTACCATTCCCCCAAATTCCAAAAAATACTTATCTCCGAAGTTTACCAAGCGAAAGTTTTGAAATTATTACATATGATTGAGAGTAACATAAATATTACAGGAAAAATATAACGATACATCTATCTAGAGATTCTAGCGTATTTCTATTTATTTATTAAAAATAATTTCTTAAATATACAAATATAAAAAAAAACTTAAATTTCAGTCTAAATTCACGATAGGGATGGAACTAAGTTTGTAATTTAATTACTTTTGTAAGTATGTAATTTTATGTCTTCAAATTCCTATAAGATTATTTTTAGTCTCTTCTTACAAATAAAAAAAATATCGAAATCGGTACACGTGATAAATAATTATCGCTGAAAAACAAACATACTAGGTTGCAAGTTATTAGAACCAAATAGAGATGGCGTTGTACAACGGTAATTTCTACTATGTGCTGCTGTTTAGATTGTTCATGTTCAAGGATGAACCCTATTGCGGGCCCCATGACGGGTATGGTGTATGAAAACTTGTACGGAACCCTCGGTGCGCGAGTCATACTCGCACTTGACCGGTTTTTTATTCAAGTCTTAATCAATGAAGGCGATGCTAATCACGTCTTATCCCCATATATATATTAGCTTCAAATAACCATATCTATCAGACACCCCCACAAGTTACTCCAGCCTGTTAGTAAGCTGTCGAGATAGCCGGCACGCGTCGGTAATTAATACGTGCCCTTCCAGTTCTTCATTACCGCGCAGACGCGTTTTTGCGCGGCGGCAGGCTTGCGGCGCGGCGCACGCGCACGGGTGCGGCGTACTGCGGGAATTAAACTTGATCAACGATTATGTAGTTGAGTATCGATGTGCAAAATATTTATATATTTACTACTTTTGACCCATGTGAGGACCCAAACAAGGCAAACTGAATAAAACAGTTTGAAGGACCACTTCCACCAGAGCTGGGCGATCTCGCGAGCCGGTGATCGAGGAAAATATGCCCAATAGGAAGCGTATTAATTCCATTCCTTGACTTTTCAGAGGTATCTTCGTGGATTAACAATCTATTATTGAGTACACAGTATAACTTGAGCGTGTGCCCAAGCATCGCAATAAACAGCATAATGTGCATGCGCTAGTATCCAAGATAATCGCCGGCTCGCCACTTTTTACTCTTTTTGCCGCGTTTATAGCTATAATGCTAACATTCCTGGCCGTAACGCGGATTTTTACGATTCTATCACGTGATACGACTTACAGCTTTTTGTCAAGATTGTTAATCCATAAAGCGGTTTGCAAAGAACATAGTTTACAGACCAGTAAACGAATATTGCGCTGGCAGCTGTTATCTCATAGAGAACTGTCAAGATGCCTCATACAAACGATGGTGTGAAACAACCGACCCTTAACATCTGGAAAATTAAGATACACATTTTACGCTACAACTTTGCTAAGCATATCGTTTAATCAATTTGGATTGAACCTTCAGAAGAATAATCGGAGAAGTAATTTTCGCATGTGGTTTCCATGTATTTAGCGGTCGTTGTGACACGTTACCTGTATAGTAAGTAAGCCCACTCTACGTCTCATGAGAACATAATAAAATGCATTGCAGCAAGTCGAGAAAGTTGTGCTGACCTAATCAGAAGATTAACCCACCTAAATTTGGCCGACAGTTTGAAAAATCCTTCACTTCCGGTCAAAATTTTAAGGTGGCATGTGGCATCATTTAGTTCTTTAGTCGTAGAGAGAGTAAACCTAATAAGTCTGTCAGTCCTGAAACGGCAGTTAGTACTTGGCAGACGGTGCCAAAGTACCTCCGCACTTTTGGCACCGTAGGTGTATTGGGATTGGGCTACGGACACATTGAATCTAAATTGAAATACCTGCGTAACATACGTTCCAGAGTGGTCCCCAATTTTGATGTAATTTCCCAAACAGAGGTCTTAAGTTTCTCCACCAATCCGATAACGCGTCGATTAAAAATAAAATAAACGCAAGTCACTCGCATTCCACCAAGGTCCTCGACTCGCCGCGTTTACACGGCGTTTCTAATACGCTAGATTAAAGAGCACGAGGCGATTTTTCCCACAACGCCCGCTACCATATCTTTGCCGCCCGCTAAATTAGCTTCCAACGGAAGTTAGTCCTAATCACAAAGCGTTACGACATCATGTTAGGTGTAAGCTTAGTTTAGTAACCGTATTTAATTGGTGTGGCCGTATTTGGGATTGATAGACAGGCCGCTAGACGGAGATTGCGAAGTTGATATTAGGTATAGTATACTATAGGTATAGTGTAGTATAGTCTCGTGAATTGAATCGTCGGACGTGCGGATAGATTTACACGACTATATGCTCTTTTATTGGCGGGATGTTGTGTCGGATTATTGCCGCGTTCGTCAGGTTTGTTGTTTATTTGTTACTTTGGGTGTAGATGATTCAGAGTGCATTGTTATTGTCTAGACATGTTACAAATGATACTATTCCTAGAAGAAAGCTGTCTTGTAAATACTTCACAGAATAAATAAGTCATGCTATTTGCCTATGCACCACCAAGCAACAAAAAATAGATTGTTATATTTTGGCGCCATCACCTTGTTACTTTTTCAACGTCACGATGGTCGATGACTTTTCACCGGTGATTAAGTCGAAAAACATTAACAACCAGGTAAAATCGAATTGAATGGGTGAGGATGAGGACCTATATTTTAAAATCACTGTTTAATGATTGAAATTAAAGATAACGATTCCTATAACCGCTAAACGTTTCGTCAAACCTACATTTTCTTGAAGTGAATTAGAGAGAGACGTCATCGTGAGACATTATATTGTGACACAATGACTTTTATATTTACTCATAATAGTGATTTGTCAAGGAGGCTTTAATTATAGTACATACATACTAGCCGCCCGCGGTCCTTTGCCAGCGTATTACGAAGAACGCAGGTAGAACCACGGGAAATATAGCCTATGTCCATCCTGAAAAATCATTCTTCGTACTGGCGAAAGAATTTTTGAATTTGATGAGTAGTTCCGTAGATTAACCCTACATACAAAATAACAATGCTATAATCTCACAAACTTTTCTTTTTAATATTAGTATAGATTAAAAATAACAGCAAAAATAGACATATGTAGAACTAGCTCCTGCCCACGACTCTGTCCGCGTGGAACTTGTTTATGGATACAAGTATATACAAGGCGAATATTGTTGGCTTCACCGGTAATCAAAAAATATAGTCTCCTAGGAGTCGTAGGTCTAATCAACGGTTTTCGCTCAGAATGATGGATGGCCTGACCGCTTATACTAAAATTCCCTCAACCCAAATTTAACTGCGTAGTAATAATATTTTAGGGTCCACTTGCCCATATAAAATAGTGTTTAAAATTACGACTCGGGCCTGTAAAGGGATTCTCGCACGTTAAAGGAGGATTATGGAAATTTGTAGCTTATCTGGCTATTTGGCTGATATAAGGGCTTTTATGATAGTAGTTTTATATCGCTCAATATCATCATGAGCCATTTGAAATAGGTGCTAGAGAAGGAGTTTAACAACTATTTCGTCAATGCGGCATAGCCACCTCATTTTTAATTGTGGGTTGCACCAACTTACGATACTTACAGACCGATAAACTTTAAATATGGCGCCGGCAGCTGTTATTCTCATTCCACAGAAAAATGTCATACATTCAGATTTTGACGAACACCGCTTACGATTACAGATGGTTTGGTGCAACCCACCTTAAGTGTCAATTTTTTACCAATTGTTTAAATCTGAGTTAAATTTCAGATATAAAAATGAGTATATATTTATATTCCTTCAGGTCGCTTTTCGCCTAAGTACATTCTTTTGAGATGGTCTGTTGGCGTCGACATCTACGGTTACCTTGGACTTCAATACGAAAAACCTAATCCATTCTGGAAGAGCTGCGCATACATCGACTACCCAGAATATGTCAAGACCGTATTCTCACATATACTTTGGACACCTCTCACGACGTTCATCGGATAGAGAGGATTATTATGACGATCAAAGTTGAGAGCCAGAGGTCTCGGGGCAGACCATCCGCTAGATGGAGCACACAAATCACTGCACCCTTGCAACTACATCTGCACGAGGCCATATATAAAGCGGGTGATAGGAGTCTATGGAGAAGTCTGCTCAACAAGAATAGGACATAATGTCACGATTCTCCGCATTAAAGAAACGACTGATGATGATCAGGTCACCCTCGCACCTGAGCTGTCTGTGTCATCTGCCTCCTAGCTTTTTCCCCAGTTATATCCTAAAAGAGCCCGGATTTTGTGTCTTGGGACGCCAGCCGGAGTTGTTTTCCCTGTTAGAATAGATAAGTAAAACTAAAGTGCATTCAAAGTGTACACAATTTTCCCCAGTTATATCCTAAAAGAGCCCGGATTTTGTGTCTTGGGACGCCAGCCGGAGTTGTTTTCCCTGTTAGGATAGATAAGTAAAACTAAAGTGCATTCAAAGTGTACACAATTTTCCCCAGTTATATCCTAAAAGAGCCCGGATTTTGTGTCTTGGGACGCCAGCCGGAGTTGTTTTCCCTGTTAGGATAGATAAGTAAAACTAAAGTGCATTCAAAGTGTACACAATTTTCCCCAGTTATATCCTAAAAGAGCCCGGATTTTGTGTCTTGGGACGCCAGCCGGAGTTGTTTTCCCTGTTAGGATAGATAAGTAAAACTAAAGTGCATTCAAAGTGTACACAATTTTCCCCAGTTATATCCTAAAAGAGCCCGGATTTTGTGTCTTGGGACGCCAGCCGGAGTTGTTTTCCCTGTTAGGATAGATAAGTAAAACTAAAGTGCATTCAAAGTGTACACAATTTTCCCCAGTTATATCCTAAAAGAGCCCGGATTTTGTGTCTTGGGACGCCAGCCGGAGTTGTTTTCCCTGTTAGGATAGATAAGTAAAACTAAAGTGCATTCAAAGTGTACACAATTTTCCCCAGTTATATCCTAAAAGAGCCCGGATTTTGTGTCTTGGGACGCCAGCCGGAGTTGTTTTCCCTGTTAGGATAGATAAGTAAAACTAAAGTGCATTCAAAGTGTACACAATTTTCCGTTACGAATCAGTGGAATGTGTGTAGACTGAAACCAAATACATTTGGGATCAAAAGCTCAGTTTAATTGAGCTGTGATATTACAAAAATTACACATGCTTTTTTTTTTGCTTTATTTATAGCACAAATGCAGGAGTCGTTTGCACAGAATTACGATACAAAATAAATGGCGCACAGACATTAATTTTTCGTAATAGAAGCCAGTTATAAAATAATATAGTTACGAATACCTGTTTACAAACTGGTCTTATTAAAATGCCAATGAATCTGAACATAAATTAGTACTTATTAACAGTAAATGTTATAAATTAGGTACCAATTTAACTCCAGCAAATGCTTAGTAACCAACCAATTGACTTTAAATCTCGTATCTTGCTATACTCGCTAATTTGAAAGAAAGAAAGAAATATTTTAATAACAATTGTTACAAGTCAAGGTATGTATACAGGGTATATGGCTTTCAGTTGTGTTTAAATATATGATTAATTACAGTATTTCTTATTATATGTCAATTGTCTTAACTTTTATTTTTAAATTATCTAACAATATACAAATATTGATGAACAATATACAATATGTCGCACTATAATTTTATACCTTGAATATGATCCTTATAAGTTACAATACAAGATTGATTTTTAATCAAACAAACCGGTCACATACGGGTTTTAGAAACAGGGTTGGCAGCCATTGCCACCTAATACGTTTTATTAATTGTAACACACCTATTCACTTACTCGAATGTTTTAGAGCGTGTTTTTGTTGTGTCGGACGCGGCACGTGTAGCGGTCAGGATGTCGACCCGCGATTGATATTGGAGATCAGCCGACAAAAAGTAAACGCCAGCAGCTAGGGTTGGCTATACCAAATTATTAAAAATGCCAACTGTGCCAACACAGCGAAACCTCAAATGAATAAAGGATCGGCAACGCGCTTGTGACTTCTGGAGTCACAACTGTCCATAGGCTACGGTACCTGCTTACCATCAGGCAAGCCGTAAGCTTGTTTGCCACCGTCGTTGTATATATGTAGTAATTTTATATTTAAGACGAAATACAATTTAATTTCGCTGTGTAGTGGTTTGAATGGATTTGGTTCTACGAAGTCATCGCCTAAATCGTTTTCCTCCTTGTCGTCCCACGTTGTACAGTCGCGGAATGAAAAGGTTGATCTGATCACTTTAAGATCTGTTTTTGCTTGCTCAGTATAAGTTATCAGTATCTGCTTTATCGACCAAGTGTCAGACACATTCCGTCATAATGAATGTCATTTCACTAAAGTCTAAGTAAATTTGAACTTTGTTGTCAAACAGTTGAACATAATTTTCAATACAACACTCTCGTCTGATACACAGTTTAAAAAGGTAACATGTGCTTGCAACGCGTAAATGATTTGATTTGAAAACTGGTCAACCTTTTCATTCCGCCACTGTACATGTTTTCCTATGATCTATACTAATATTATAATTGTGACTTTAAGTTTATAAGTTCGTATCCCAAGCCGCATATCCGATTTCAAAAATTCTCTCACCTGCGTGTAATATTGCCTTTCTGGATAGTTATAGGCTATATTTTACCCCGCGGGTTTGCCTGCGTTCTTTGCAATACCGGGCGAAGCTTGTAATCTTATGACACAGATCTTTACCTGAAATATTTTTATGAGAAAGAACGTAACGTGACGTGTCCATCCCGAAGGCTATTACTATAAACTTATTCAGAATAAATAACTAACCACATATCTACGTCTCATAGTTATTTATGATGTAGCAACCCTGGTCACGGAATAAGTGCAATATCACGGCTGACCTAGGAAGCGGCTGCTAACTGTAGACGAACTGCGCTGCGCGTGGAAATACTAACCATACTAATTGTGAGCGCATCCGGGTTCTAGACTATACTCTTAACAAGTGTTTCATGAAAATTAGGCCTTCAGATTTTGTATCATTTCTTTTCTTCAGTGGATTGGATGGATTAGGTATGGCCAAGGACTTTAATTGTTGAGCCATTTAGGTGTCAACAAATTTTGGTTTTTTAATAGTGATCCAGTATAACGTGAGCTCCAAATGGCTCAATAATTAAAGGAGGTATAGGTACTTGACCGTACTTACCTGTGAGTTAATTTAAATTAACCTGGAAATAGTTTATCACTCATTTCAGATTCGTTTTTTTTTACACCACGATGGTCGCTAATAGGTATACGGCCCGCCTGATGCAAAGCGGTCACCGTCACATGCGTTGCCTTTATTGATTAGAGAATTTGATCCGTTGACAGACAGACATTTGTCAGCCAGGTACCATACTCTTAAAGGTACAAGTTGGAACCCGACCGCAGACATCAACGGCAGACGACGTGTCGCAGCGACACTACCGGATTTCTATGACGGCGACGCCCGACGACGAAAGGTCTTTCATAGTAATACATAGAAACCGTCGGGTTCCAACTTGTATCTTATTTATTATTTATTTATTTATTATTATATATTTATCTTAACACAGTATCATCGGGAGCCATGGCGACCTTACTCACCTCCAGGAACTCAACACCACATACCTACATTATTATGGCTGCGGTCTGTAAGGTAGGATACTTTTTCAGTCAGGTTGCAAATATGAGCCAGTAGGTGCTAGTTTACCGTGCCATACCTCTCTAAAAACACGTTTATTAATTCATGGAAAGTGAGAGAAGCTTTATAAATAATCCGAAGATAATAGGTAGTCGTTTTTTCGGCAGTTACTGCGATTTGACCTTACACTCCATGTATTGAACGATATACGTTACATAGTTGGAAAGCAATATTTTATTTATTATTATATTCATGTGGTTTCGCGACAGCTCATAACGTAATACAGTTTCAAAAATGTTCATGTCTCGTTACTTCTATCCTATAAGATATGATGTGTGAGTCTGTAGTAATCTCCGGAACTACACATTCGCTTTCAAAAATTCTTCCACCAGTAAATAGAAAGGACCCTTGGGATGCTTATAGGCTTTTTATCCCGTGTCTTCGCCTGAGTAATAAAAGGTGGATAAACACCGTTTTATACGAACATGGGTTTGTCTTTCCTCTTAATAATGAATAATAATAAAATAATAAATCAGCCTATAAACGACCCACTGCTGGGCCCAGGCCTACTCCCATGGACGAGAGGGTACGGGCAGTAGTCCCCAAGTTGAATAATGAATGCATACTTTTGCCTCACAAGATATCCGCAAAAAGGCTGTCCAGTCCCATATATTCTCCATATAACATGTCCCGTCACCAAGTCCTTTTATACAGAGGGAAGTTGATATTCGCCTCCGCGTATCGTATCGTCATTCCGAGAGCTTTATGGCGGACGTGGGCGGGTCAAGGTCGGATGGTGCCAAGGTCACACGTTGTAGGTATTTCGCGATGTCAAACTGGTTCAAGAAACGTAGAGGAAGTTTCAATTTCGTAGGATAAACGAGCTAGTAAAAGTCTTGAGAGTACGAAGTGAACTTTTGTTTTGAACTTTGTATACCTACTGTTGGTATAGATAGGATACCTGCGGAATGTGTCAGGCGCTCACTTACGCATAGCAACGTATGTATGATCGTAGCGTTTTTTTTTTTAATGGAAAAAACTAGGCACCCGGTTTTTGGTGGAAAACTGGGTTATGTGGTAGGTACCTACGAGTATTATATACCAAGATAATTCGTAACGACTGTATGATGGAAGGTCACTAAAATTAGTTCATCCGAGGCGAGGTGTCGATGAGCGTTGTGAATATACAATTTATGTACTTTATCAAGAATGTTTACTACATTTTAAGGCCTCCGGACATAGGACTATTGGACCGACGCAGGACATTCCAAAAAATCTACGCAGCACTTCGATGAGTCACGTCCTAACTGAATGAACGACGTGATTGTATGTTAATGGGTTTCTGCACAGCATAGCGGATTAGTTCCATTCATTTTCGGACTGACCAAAATAGCAGGCTAGAATAGCAATCTGGAGAGAGACTTTCGGTGTTAAGGCTGCCTTTCCTCCAGACCTAAGCTGCGTTAACTTTACCTGCAACCTACTAACTACTGCCGATTTGTGTGATTGTGGTGGAAAAGTATTTTAAATATCCTGTAGGAAGTTGTGCCTTTTTTAAGCCTTGACAAATAAAATTGGCGAGGGTTTTACTAAAAAAAGTGTCATTCCAGCTCAGGTTTCCAGTGTGAATCATCTCCTCTCTCTCCACCAGGATGCCTACTTATTTACTACCTACTCAGTATAGCTAGTGCGAATATTTAATGGTGCTGTTATGCACTGTTTAAAGCTATTTTCTTTGATTCGAATGGTAACGATAACCAATCTCAAACAACGTATATTTTAACTACTCCTCTTAATCACGGATGACTAGCACATTTCCTCAAACCTAAATATTTCAGTGTACAAACGTTGAAGTTATATTCACGGCAACCTTGGCACTGAATCACCGTCGAATGGAATGGATGCGGTTCAAGGCGGGTCGTCCGTATCGGCTTCTAAATGGTATATGCCACCGGGTCAATTACGTTGAAGAGTAGTTCAGCTTTACACTATAGAGATGGTTGTTTACTACTTACTAACTAGTATAAATTTGTCAGGTTCCTTGTCGCTCGCGTCCGACAGCCCAATCCACAGCCACATCCGATTCTTGCTTCAGACTTTTTCCCCACTCGCTATTTCTATCTATATCATCGCCTGCCTATTTATTACTAAATCGGAGGTGTAATTCATCTCTGTAAAAGTATGCAGAGCACGCCTTCAGACAATCGAATCGGCAATTCAATTCATTTATTCAGGGACCAACATGGATCATTATTGTTAGTAATAAAATAATACTTAGCTTAATATTAGTAACTATAAAAATAATAGAATAGCACACATAGTCAATTTAAAGAAATAATAATACAATTTAGGCCAGAATGAAATTTACATTAAAGGTAAGTAGCTAAGTACAGTCAATTATAATAAAATGTATATGAAAAATTCAAATAAAAAATGTACAAGATGTCAAGTTAAATAATTAATTACTCATTTAAATTAAAAAATGTCAAATGCTATGCGACCTCGTAGTTAACATGTGTATGGGCAATAAAATCGTAATCGGACTTCTACGAATGCGCATCAACTGTTCAAACAAATATATGGAACGAGCGCCTTGTCACTATCGGATCCGATTATCTTATGGAGAAATCTGTCTGACGTATTTTGCCCCTCTGATGGCCACGATGCCACGTGACAAAACGACAAGATAAAGTCTGTCAGTAGTAATACCCAGTTTCCTAATTGTCTACTTACTTGATAATCTATCAATTACCCTCTTTCAACATACTGTAAATAATTCGAGAATATTTCCGTCGTTAGTGTTGTAACATTGTTTCTGAAAAAAAATCTTTTGTAGTTTCATCTCGAGTCTAATGTGGCAGACATACATAGTGTAGACTCGTTGGCAGCAATACTGTTCCTTCTGCCAACTCGCTGTCATTGGTTCTACATCTACACTAAAGAACAATGAAATGGGATACTCGACGGGGGGGCTAATAGATATTCTGTACAAACTGTGCCCGGGTTCGATGCTTTTAATTACATATGTATATTTTTGTTTTAGTTTGTTTTCTAGTTCTAACAAGATTATTCGGTTGACAAATGAAAGTGGATACTTATTTCGTATTAGTTATAAGTCCCTGGGCAAACGAGCTCTGCTCGGGTGAAAATGGAAAAAATACGGAGAAAATGAATTGAATTACATGAGACCTATCTAGGTCGATTTCTCGGCTCCGTGAGCCCCCGTATTCCAAATTTGATCGAAATCGTTTTAGTTGTTTCCGAGAACGTGATTGCAAATATATATTATATACAAATATTGCTCGTTTATTAGTACAGGACTACTTACTTAAAATAAGCTGTTGGTCAATGGTCGAAGGAGAGGCTTCGTATGACTGCTAAGAGATTTTGACTAAAAAATTTCATTTTTTAGTGTGTGTATGTTCAGTGAGCGCTTGTGTTGTAATGCAATGTAATATAGTACATTACTTACCTAGGGCGGTTAAACAAAGAATGTCTCAGATCGCAGGTATTTGACGCCCGAGACGAAGGCAAGGGCGATAAACATGCGCTCTGAGGCTTTCTTTATTACCGCCCGTGGTGAGTACAAAATTTTACGTCTCTATCTGGCCAGTAAGTGGGGTTTTCCGCACGCATAGCGTGCGGTAATTCCTACTTTATGGCCAGGTATGACGTAAAATATATTATGTATTAAGGGACACTTTTACAGAAATCGATTTACCCTCATAGTAAGCTCAATAAGGGTTGGCTTGGCTTCGATATAGGAAGGGCCGTTTATTTATGTTCGATACAAGGGATACCTTAACATAGATAATTTTGGGCTTCATATTTACGAACCGTTTATTACTTAAACAGGTTGATCCATAGCCATGGTCTCTACGTCCTGAAAGGTTCCACTGACGAGATGAAAGGCACTGTCACGTGTGTCTGCGTGGGAGGATATCATCCCTCGCCCTGATTATGTCGGTTAGCATAACATGTAGAAATATACAGGTTTAGTGCGGGCAAAACACGAGCAACAAAGGCAGCCATAAAATAAATGATGAATATTTATTTAGTTCAACATGTAAACATGTTGTACGCAAGTGACTTTAATATATTCTTGGTTATTTCTAAATATGTATGGACTATCGGTTGCATTTGATTGAACGAGTAAGCGAAGCGACCGAAGTTCTCCGTTTCAGCTTTGGCCAAATTTCTTTCGTATGTCCGGATGTCCCGCAATCCCGCTGTCCGGATGTTCTCCTCTACAGAGGTCGCATTCTCAACGGACTCTCGTGAAATTTTGCAAGCAGTTTAGTAATTTTTTTTTGTTGATCCAGTTGCGTTTAAAAAAAAGGAGGTCGACAGCTCACAGAGCCACTAGTATATTTAAGTAGGGTAGGTATACTACAGTAACATGTGGCAGCAAAACATACTCTTGCACAAACAAGCCGGAGCTATATGGCGTACCTTTTCTTCAAGATTTCCAAGAAAAGCGGCTCGATAAGCGAATGGGAATATAGTTTAATGGACGCCACGCCTGCACTTTGTTACAACCTCTAACATTTCCCAAATGTCTTGTTCTAGAAAAGTCTTCCATTATTTGGAAAGCACTTGCTTGAAAATGTTCGAGCCAAATTGTTCAACAGGGTTAGTCATATGTCTAATACCTCTCTCCCTGTGAAATTTGGTTTGTTGTCTCTGTCAAGGGACCATTCCACCGATTACCTCAATAGTGAAGCATTTATCTCGTAAAAAAGATATTTCTAACACTAAACACGTGATCCCATTAATCCGGGAAAGCAAACTGATTGATGCAGCATTTTTCATGACGGCAATAAACTGCTGGCTATTCTAAACATGTTGTAGAATTTATTCACCCCTACACCCGCTTCACTGCCAAAAATAATATACCGCAGTCACCGCAGACTAAAATGGCGGCGCGGGGAAATCGGGAGGGTTCCAAGTGCCGAATCAAAATGACAAATGTTAGGTCGATGATCCTTGATTGATGTCAATCATTCTTCAAGTTATCACGGCTGGGGCGACAGAAATTTTCAATAATGGATCCAGTATGGAAATTAGTGATAAAATCCGCGAGGGAAAATGGGACTGTTGATGATGAACGACAACACTCTGCGATGGTTGGTGGTCTGTGTTAAGTATTTACATAATTATACACGTGATTTCTCTTAATGTGTTTTCGGTTTAGAACGTTTGCGAGGTTACATTTGTGTTCCGTTGTTTCGAAGCTTGTTTCTTCCTGGTGTTAATCATTTCCATCTTCTTTGGATTTCTTCAATACACACACTTAATTAAATGAATGAAATGTATTTTTTTTATTCCGGAAACAAACTAGTCCATATAAAGCAGATACATCATTAATAATTGCAAATAAATTAAATTTAATTAAAACAGGCACTCTACCGTGAATTGGCAAAACGGTTGGTGGACGTCACAGGGGATAGATGGCAGCTTCCTCGCTCAACGCATAAGCATTGCTATTCAGCGAGGAAATGCTGCCAGCATCCTCGGTACCTTGCCACAGGGGCCCATTTTAGAATTCGATTATTCGTTTTATTATTTCTACTTGTATTAAAACATAATATGTAATGAATCTCTTGTGTCCGGCATTCTATCAAGGATGCCTGCACATCTCTGCTGCGCTAACTGATAGTAAAATCAGCGACTTTATATAGAACGTCAAAAATGCCCTGAATTGGAGTTTGTAGGGAATTAATAGACTAATGGCGTCGCAGTTTTCTATTGTCAAACAGTTTTTTTTTTATTGCGTAGGTAATTATAAAAAAAAAAAAAAAAAAAAAAAAGGGTTCGGAGTATTATCATGAGCTTTGTTCATTGGTAATATTTTTATACAATTTTTAATTACCTACTGTATACAACTATTGCATCTACGGATCTCTAAACCGCAAGAGATGTGCAAATGTAAAGCGGCACAGTACCGCCAGTGTCTTGTGCCAACAGTATATCACGAGGTTCAAGGCCGGACAGGGCTTAACATTGCTCAAAAGACTTAGTTTTCTTTGCAGTGCAAAAACATCTAACTGTCAAAAGAGTAAGAATGAGAACCTTCAGAGCCCTACGGCACCATTTGTTTGTCAGCCATGAGCTTCACAACACGTCCGTGGTGCTGAGCAAGGCATCCTGTTCAACCTCGCTGGCACTGGACCCGGCTTGTAAATGACTTGAACTTTGAGACTGCTGATTCTTGCTTTGCATGCCTTTATATGAATTAGCCTTCAGTCGGTCAGGATCTAAGAACTAAAAGGAATGAAATCGCGTCACGGGCCCAATTGAAACTAGCTAAAGGAATGAAATAAATAATACGGACTCTCTTAGACCAATCTTTAAAATGTATAAATTATTAACGTTGACGTGTATATTCATACTGGAAATTTGTTTATTCGTTAAAAGTCGCAAATTTGTTTTTATTAAAAAATAACTCTAACTCTAAGGGGAATTTACGAAGCCAGTAGATACTTCGCTTTCGCTGTGATTTATGTACAGCCTGGCCATCTAGTCATATTTTAAAGAAGAGCACATACTTTACTGGAATAACGGTATTTAATAAATTGCCCCTAAGTATCAAACCATTGGAAGGAACACAATTTAAAACAAAACTCAAAGAGTGGCTTCTATCTAACCAAATGTTTCTATAATTTAAATGAATATTTTTTGTAAATTATTAATTTTATTATTTTTATGCAAATTTTATTATTGAATTCTATTTTAATATTGTTTTTAATGAAAATTTAATTTTAGAATGTGATAATTGTATATAATTTAAAAAATTAACGCCATGAATATTGTACGTCCGAAATGGGCAAACTGTTGATTCTATATTTTTTTATTTTTACTCCACTATGTGCACAGTTATGACAATAAAAAATATCTTATCTTATCTTATCTTAAACTGCCTAAAATGAAAATGTCAACTTTATACGTGTCACATCGTTAGGTACCTATATAAGTTAGTCCAATACTGACATTAAATCCTCTCTAAAGGATGTATCGTCCCAGACGCTGACATATAAAACCTCTTCGCTGTCCTTTACACACTGATGCGGTCCGGTCGCGTCCCGCCATTTGTCCCGCACTTGTAGCTGTCCGTGTATATTTGGGGGAAACTTCCGCAACACATTCGTTACGGATGTATAATCAAATGCCTGTCTCGTCCGGATTTATACATGTGAACACACGCCTCTTGGATGGAGGAAAGGATTATCTTTACTGGAGTATTAGCTTTTTACTTTTATAATTTTGCCTGAAATACAGGATAATCATAGTTCAGGCGCATTCCATCAAATCAACTAAAATGTAACAAGTGCAAGCACAATGTACCTAAGTACCTAACATTAAAAATAAGGTTTTTTCAATAAATTATTTTATTTCTTGTTATTATTATTTATTATAATAGGCACTTTATTATCAATATATATGAGTGATATAATATTTATTATATAGCTACGCCACAAACACACGATAAAAAAATCTTGATTGTCAATAGCCCTCATAATCTGCCAAGTCAAGAAATCAATGCCTGGAAATATTATAGTTTTATTAACAACTATTTATTTTCTTAATTAACTTTTTTTATTTGTATAATTATTCATTAATTTGACTTGGTTTTATTTTATTGACATTTTATATTTGATTTGGTACCTATAGGTACAAAAGTAATTAATTTTTTTTTGTTAAATATTTCATGTTTCTCTTATAACACGATTTGACATTCTTTATCTCTTACTTGCATTAATTTTATATTTTGCTACTTTCACGTATGCAACCATATTATTATTATTATTTTGTAGCAACGACCACTGTACGACAAGTAATATGATCTGAAATGTATTATGTGAACCTTGTATAATGAGATTAATGAAACTAAACTAAACTAAACTATTGTATGTATAACCTTCCGCATCCGTGAACTATCAAACTGTTAGCAAAAAATTGTCGCGTGTGTCAAGAATTCTCAAACTTAAACACTACCTACTCACTCACTCCCATAATGTAGTATAATGTAGTCAACTTGTTACATAACATCATCCGCTCATATAGCTACGAAATATTATCACGATTATTATGTAATCAATTAGGTATGCTCCTCATAAACAATGGCCGATCGTGTCCGGAGCGAGGAAGCGCTTCCTTCCTAGTCACGTGCGTCAAGACAAACCCAAACGACAATGCAATATATGCTTAATTGAACCGAGCCAAGACTCAAATTGCAATTGATTGTCAAGTGTTGACTGACCAAGACGCAAGTTCAAGGGCTGCAGTTCGTTACTCCAAGCTGAAGCATTGCCAACTTTTTTTTGACTGATCTATTATCATACTCCTATATTTTAATTTGAGGAAAATGTCTTATTGAGACGGTCGACGAGACAGAACAGGTGTGGGGTTAACATTAGACAAGACACTTTTTGTCGCTGAATTCCAATTGAGTTCCCTTTTCCTTTCCTTTTTTGTTGGTAGTTTTTTTTTGAAAATTGTTGATAAGTATTCCAATGGGTAAGACACTCCTGGAAATACTTGAGCTGGTTCAATCTCGATATCAACCACGATCTACCACAGTGCGAATAGTCTTAATACAAGAGTCGTTAAATGTAAGGGCAATTGCGAACGCGTTTAACCAACTAGGTACTCGTACAATCTACATATTAGGCGCCGCAGACGCATGTGATTCACACGGTGACCTAAACCGCCTCAAGGACGTCTCGAGTCCTACGCAATTGTTTTATGGCAATTGAACTCTTGCTTCTTTTCAAGGAAGGACGTAAGCAACGTGGTCTTCCTACGACAATGCGCCTTTTATAAAAGTCACTGACAAGTGTGGTGTGGCTCCTTTTATGGCTACTCTGGAATGTAGAGCTAACATGTCATATGTATTTTACAAGATGGTACTGCCCACTGTCAGGCATCAATTCGTATTCGTTTACTTGCGTACTGTCTGGCAATAATTCGTTTTTTGTGATGTTATTTGGAGGCAATTTTCCTTTCTCCTTAAAGATACAGCTGAATGCCGTAAAAAAACGGGAGTTAAAAGAGAGTTTCTAGTGTCTACTGTATGCTGATAATAATTAAAACCGGCCAAGTGCGAGTTGGACTCGCGCACGAAGGGTTCCGTACCATTATCTATGAAAACGGCAAAAAAATCACGTTTGTTGTATGGGAGCCCCCCTTAAAAAAAAATTATTTTGTTTTTAGTATTAATTGTTATAGCGGCAACAGAAATACATAATCTGTGAAAATTTCGACTCTCTAGCTATCCCGGTTCTTGAGATACAGCCTGGTGACAGACAGACGGACGGACGGACAGCGAAGTCTTAGTAATAGGGTCCCGTTTTACTCTTTGAGTACGGAACCCTAAAAAAAGGATTGATCGGATACAGGTTTTTTAATTTGACAGATTTAGAAGTAGGCACTTAAGTACACATTTTTTATAAAACGCGGTATGTATTTTGGCGCAAATATTACTACTTTGACGACAACTTTCTTTATGTCATTTATGTCTATATCCAAAGGGTTGGTGATTATTGTTTAACGGATAATCGTGTTACAAACTGACAACCTTAGCGAGCCTGAGAGAGCATGCCTTATGCCACAGAGGGATAAAGTAAGTAATAATTCGATGTATTTTTGTGGTCAGAGGGCCTACCGCGAAAGGCATTTGAAGTTTTCTCTCTCTGTCATACTTGCAAGTTCGTACTTAAGTGCGACAGAGAGGGAAAACTTCGAATGCCGTTCGCTGTAGGCCCTCTGTTTGGCGCCGCGATCTTCCGTCCATCCTTTCAACGTGACCGAGCTAGCTTTCGTTTCTCCAATGATCTTGGGCGCGGCCACCAGATCTTCGATTTCGGCGTTCTTCCGGACTCTAAAGCTTCCGTCGTCTCTTTTTGCCACCATCCAGCCGGGCGGCGACCGGTTAGACATCCCAGGTATCTTTGGAATTGGAACGACGTCGTGCGTGATCTTCAAGCCATGAACTGGCGAAAAATAGCACGAGAACGGGACAAATAGCGACAACTCGTGTCGGAGGCCAACATTAATAAGAGTTAGTTATCTAGTCTAGTTTCAAGTTTTGTTGTCATCCCTGAGGCAGTGATCCTTTTGTTATTTAGTATTATTGTGTATTCTGTGGTAGTAGTGTCTCTAGTGCAGGAGGCTATTAAACCTCTCTTAAGTCAAGGACTATGATTTTTATCCTTCTGTGGGCTACATCAAATGTATTAGCACTCTAACTGGCTGCTGCAACACGACTACAGTGAGACTGAACTGCTCTTAACTGTTCTCTGTTAACAACAACAATTTAAAGCTATATTATATTATTAATCTCACCAGTATTCAATTGTTTATTTACTTATTTATACCTTCACTTCAAAATACTCATGATCACACACGCACTCTCAGACTCTCACATACACTCACGCTCACACTAGAACTAAAATTATTGTAGCTTTGTAATTTGTAAAACATCTATTCTATACTTGTCTGTTATTTAATATCGTATGCTTGCTGTTCTACTGGGTCCCGTAACACAGGGAATCCTAGCTCGGGACCCAATGACTTTGTATCATAGTGTATCATGTTTTTGTCGAATAAATATTTCTATATTTTCTATTTCTATCTATATTATTTTTTACATACCTAGGTTTTCCCGCATCGCCGCCCGCTTGGGTAAGCTAGTAGCGGGCCGCAAAGTGTTCTTTTCCGGACATGTTTCGCATGTGCGAGTGACTTATACGACACATGATCATTCTATTTCCGCCATATTTTTATCATGTATGATTAATGATTCTATTAGTGTCATCTCGTGGGACGACAGATGGACGGGCGATGGACGGATATTACCGTGCATATGCGTCCATCATGCGACGAAAACTATGTAATGAATGTTTCAGTACAATATTGTGTGTGCCATTTACAAATCCACTGCTCGCAGGGATATAATTTTGTGAACAAAAGTGGTTTTTCCAATCACATATATTTTGTATTCGTGGTACGATGATTGTCAATTTGTCACTGTCCACGGTGTCAACCGCGTTCAGGTGAATTGCCTCGGTGTCGCGCTACTACAGATAAAGTGGTTGGCTACAAAAAAGGTTCTCCCTGTTAAAGTCTTCATGACATTGTCATAAGATTAAATTTCACCTTATAGCCGTGGAAATCATTTTTTCACACCTGCTATTCAGAAAAGAATCAATGTTGCCCTCAAATAAGGGATCAAAGTTGTTCTTTTCTTCCCGGTTTTTGCTATTCAGAAAAGAGTCATTTATTGCCATGAAAAAATTAAATAAAAATAAAAATCATAGCTAATGTACACATATACATATACATATTCGCCAACAAACTGTTGTGAAATGCATTTTGGCGAGACTAAGTTTTTTGTAATTTTGTGGTGTTAGAAAAAAATTAAAATTAGGAATTAAAATTTTCGTCATAGTAGGTTTGAAAGACAGTATGTGCCACTCAGTAGCAACATTATTTCCATCTTGGGCGTAAACACTTGAGTCCCTCGTTCCGCTCAAGATTCTACTTTAGAATCCCTCGATACGCTTATGATTTTATGGTAGAATCTTTCGCTTCACTCAAGATTCAATATACCGCCCTCGCCGTAAATATATAATTTTGCTCCCTTGAGACACAATCTACTATTTCACATACCATAGATTTAGCAATTCGCAGGGTCGACATTGGCCACTTTGTGCTAAATTAAAAATGAGGCCAATGGAAACAATCTAATGAATGACGAATAGAATAACCCAAATACAGCTAAAATATCATGATTGTACTATCGTCGGATTGGTGATTAAACTTATGTGTGCAAAGTCCGAGCAACGTGGTGATCAATATTCATTGCAGAAATAGTAGAAATAAGTTTCTGCCAACAATTTAATTTTTGATACAAGCTTTTATTACCGACTGTACTTTTCTATATACCGTCATCAACTACTCACCGAGACGATTCTAACGAGCCAAACTCAACGGGGTTACGGCGGTTAAGTAGGTACAGAATTCCCATGGCCACCTTCTCGCATCATCAGATCAGCTCGAGGGTACCGTAATATTGAAATGTCATCCCAACTATAGGTACCTTTACCCAAAATTTCAGCTCAATCGGTTCAAAATTGAGTTGCAAGATTCCACCCGAACAAATATACCTACATACATACCACATACTTACATAGTTAGTTAGGTGGGTCGATCAACTTTTAAATGACCCTTCTGTTTTTACTGAGTTACCACAACATCGGTACTTATGTTGGTAAAATGTATAAGTTCTTATAGCCAGATAAACAGCCTATTTTAACATGTAAGTTGCATCTCGAAAAAAAACGTATTCTAGCAGAAAACATGGTGACAAACCACAATTTTCATACAAATTTACGTCCGCTGGACAACCGGTGAGATTGAGGTCAAATGAATATTTTTTAATACAGTTGTCATGGAGTTACACGCTATAATGAATTGGGTTAGGAATGCGACAACAATTACCAACAGCAGACATCGTATTTTCTTGTAATCACCTTTTAAACAGCAAATAGTATAAACGGGGAGGACATTAAAAAGTTGATTGACCCGGGTAAATACATACATTGCAAGTTAAAAAAAAGCTTATAAAAATGGAACTGCTACTGTAACATAGACCATATTTTAATAACTGCTAGAGGCGTGTTTCGATGTCAGAATAAGACCCCTGTGTCATTTTTCTTTTCTGTAAGAAACACAAGTTTTTTTTTTGTTCTAGCCTGCGCACGAGTAGCACATACTTATTAAGTTTAACATGATTCAATTGTCGATGATATACCGCTAACATCTGACGGTAGTCTCGAGTGAATACATAAAGGCATTTTGCTACAACTTTGTGCTATTCCATCGTTAGAAAATCATACGTCCATGAATCCTTTTCCGCAGCGGCATGTTTCTAAAGACAATAAAATGGAGTGGTATAATAGAACAAGTGTAATGCCAGCGATAGTGGCATCCGTTCTAAGAAGTCTGGCGTCCGGCGCACTTGAGTCAGGGTACAGAGTTCAAAAACAGCGGTCAAGTCCAGTAGCGATCACACATTCACAGCAAAATCTAGAATACCTATCTGAATGGACGAAGTCACAAATATATGTAAACATTTAAAATAAACCTCCAGATGTTTCTGTTCAACAAGGTTTGTTTGATGCTAAGCAGACTTCGTGGCCTATGGACGCGTGCATGAATGCGTTGCCCCGACTTCTCTCCCTCGCACTGAGCATAAGCGTGAGCGAGATGGAAGTACGTGTTCGCAAGCACGGATATCATGTTTTTTAATTTTAATTTTTTGTGCTTTTTCAATAAATAATAAAGTGATAAGTAGCTAAGTTCCCTCCAACATGATATTGCCGATTTTTAGAACCAGTTTTAATATGTTTAGCTGTTGTGCATAATTTGTTACGATTTTTTTGTATTTTAGACCTATGTTTGTGATTTTTTTCTATCTAGCGAAAGTCAAAAACTCAGGATTCGAATAGCTGCTGTCCCTCGGAAAAGGCCTCAAGATTGCTAATTAAATTTAGTGCAGCCGTATTATAATCCAAACAAGAGCTACAGTTCCCGGCAAACAACTTGAACATGCGGGACGAAGTGGGGGGGCAGCTCGCACGTACAATTTGCCTTTGCGCAGGCAAGGTCATTTGCGCACGAAGTTTGCCGTCTACTTTACGACTTTTTAAAAATCCGTTTTCTGAGCTCACGTCGTCTTAATTTGAGAATTCGTACCAGTTTGAGACAAATGCATGCACCTCACTCTCAACTCGGCGCAATCTCGAGAACTCTACTCAGCACCAGGACCACAACACCACACAGTTATATACACCGTGGCCGTGAATAACCCGAAAGATTTAAACCACGTATTTTTGACGACAGTACGAGTAAATAATGTTGTATCAACATGGGTCTAATTATGTGTCTTAATTAAATTACTATTTCAGTACAAATTAAATCTTATTAATTACCCGCTTCTTTGTGAACATCTCTTTACTTGAGAAACTCAAGTTGAAGAACAGAGAGCGAGCATAACACTTCACGAATCGCTCCGAAATCATACGACGAACGGCAAATGCCGTGACTTGTGTTCCATGACAAGAAGTGTCAAGTTATGCTCAAGCCTTTAGGATGTGTTAGACTTGAGATTTTTTAACTTTTGATTTGTTTCAAATAATTAATATCTCCTTAATTATGAGTTTTTGGACTATATGTTATATAACTTTATATACTCTAATTAGGCTCTAGTATCGTTAGCTTAAATCTTTCGGGTTATTCACGGCCACGGTGTATATGTATATTTCATACAACGACGGTGGCAAACAAGCTTACGGCCTGCCTGATTTTAAGCAGTTACCGTAGCCTATGGACACTTGTGACTCCAGAAGAACCAGAAGTGCGTAGCCGACCCTTTATCCCCCCCCCCCCCCCCCCTTTATATCGTAGCGTTTTCCTATACCCTTTCCGGTGGTCCGTTATATTGGTTAGGTAGTAGTTGCCCGCGACTTTCTGCGTAGAACTCGCTAATTGTATGCTAGTTGATACCCTAGTCGAAGTCGTGAGCAAAAGCTAGTCAACTACATATAAGTATCCCTCCTACACTCATCTAATGTAAGTTATCGGGTAACAAATGGGATAAACATTCTTAAACCTCAATCAGTAAATCTTTCAATTGGAAAAAAGTACCACAAATTCATTAAAAGTTTTTATAGAAGCTTTCAAGAAGCTTAACCCTTGGGCCGGATGCCGAGGTCGCAGGTTCAAATCTATTTGATCTGACGAGCTTCGGTTCGATGGCCTCGTTGAAATCAAATGACCGCTTATTTGAAATGTTAGTGTCGAAAAAGTGTTTTTGCTTAGTACGTCGATGTACATTATGTTAAAATGTTCGCCTTAGATAGTCCTGCAAAGGAATTAAGTGCAAAATTGTATAAATGTTTTTAACGACCATACAACCATTTTAGACACGAAAACGTTACCTTTTCAAACGATTATTAACGGTTTTAACCCAAAGGTTGTCTTGAAGAGATCCCTTGCGCTCGTTGCAGCAAAAAATAGTGCGTGAACCAAGACAATTGTCTGGATTATTGTTTTGGAATTGTTTCCAACTGATTAATATCCCATACATTCTGATTGATTCATTTAAAGTAGGTAGAAATTTAAAAAAATATTTCCGCACAAGTTTTGCATTTGACATTTTAAAACTGGTTTGAATTCTGAGTGATTCATGTAGATTCGCATTAATTCGTGAATTAATTACCAAAGGGCTGGAGTTCTGTCAGTTTGTCTTATCCTTAGAATACATGTGTCATTATCCAATGATCTCGCTTCATCGGTTTTCCTTGAACAGTATCGAGAGTCTGTTAAACACTGCGCGGGAGTGACTCATAGCTTGGCAATTCAATAAATTGCGTAGATATGAGTCAAATTTACCTATTGTTAACTAAGAAGCGACAAATTATCATAGGCATACAATTGTAATTTTCGGTAAGCAAACACGACATTACAATAAAAATAATTTCTCATTTACTGTGTAGATACTAGCTGCCCGCGTGACTCCATCCGCATTCCATAAACAATGTAGGCAGAGCCATGGGATATACATGAACCATGCTGAAAGCCCTGTCTATATATATACACCGGTGATAGAATATTTGATATCGTATGAGAAGTAAACAACAACAAACATACAACACAACAACATAAACAACATAAACAGGAACATGATCGCAATAAATGAATATAAATAAATAAATATTTGCGGACAATCTTACACAAATCAACCTAGTCCCACACTAAGCAAAGATTGTACTATGGGTACTAGACGTCGATATAAATACTTATATAGAGAAATAAATACTTAAATACATAGAAAACATCCATGACTCAGGAACAAATATTCGTGCTCATCACACAAATAAATGCCCTTACCGGGATTCGAACCCAGGACCTCTTGCTTCGTAGGCAGGGTCACTACCAACTAGGCTAAAGCGGTCGTCAATATGAAGTTCCGGTGATTACCAAGTTGGTAATACCAACCTACCTGCAAACCTACCTATTACCTATCTACAAACTTAAAATCTTACAACCTAACAGACTTTTACTCTTTATAATATTTATATGGATTAACGTCAATACTCAAGTAGTTTCATAATTTTCATACATTAATTCCTATTGTATTTCTGCCTTTTCAATATTTTATTCTAAAACACTTGAAGGCCTTTATAGCAATACTTTTAATTGTATATTTGTGAATGCTAATTATTGATTGTATATTTGTGAACCTGGATTATAACTGACGATCTCAATATTGTGTGCATGTTTTTATTCTAAAGTATCAAAATTATGTATTACTAATTGAGAAATAAACTATCTGAATCTGAATCTGAATTGCCGTTTTTGTATTATGAGTTGTTTTGCGTCACCCTAGTTTAACGACACCGGGTTATTTTTACAACCAACTAACAATTCGAATTTATTTTACGCCAATAGCTTTTAACTTGTCAATCATACCTCGCCACGTAACCTCTTCATTATGCCCATTGTGCGTATGAAACTAAAAAAGACTAAAGTTTAGTTAGTTCGTTCTAATTTGAAGCTTGTATAGCGTTGATGTAAAGTTCAAATTGACGTGAATTGGATTAAACTTGTTTCCTCCTTTTACGTGCCTTTTAGCCTACCGTACACCTCGTTTTACCATCGTTAATCATAACTGTTTATTTGCTTTCACCGAGTTTATTGAATTAAACCTTCAATGCACTAATCAAATTCGTATAAAGATGTATTTTTATAAACATTTCATCGTCTGCCGTAATTAGCTTTAATCTTCAATTTGTTGATTTTTGATTACTGCTCGTAAAGTCTACGTGCTTTCAGATGGTGAGTGGTTTCTTTGTATTCGTATGTTTTTGGTTTTTATGCTTTATCCGGCTCGAAGGACCAGAGTAGTCTTTCGTGGGCCGGTTTGTTTTGGACCAGGATCGGCGGATAGTGACAAACGATACCAGCCGTTGGAACGCGGTAATTTACCAGGGATAACACGTGAACAAAATAACAAAAAAAAATTACCTTATCTCTTTTACTCTGGCATGAGCATGTTTTTTTCTTCTATAGATACTTCTCTGTCAATCGTCATCTCTTCACTCACTTCCTACCTCTCAATATCACTCTTCTTCTTCCTGCCCTTGTCCCAGTTCAGCTGGGGTCGGGCCTCCTTGTGCAGCGGCGCCAGGAAATTCTATCCTGGGTTGTCATAGGTGAAAGGTTCTGTGCTTTTAGGTCCCTCTCGATGTTTGACCACCACGTAGCTGGTGGTCTGCCTCTCCCTCTGGGTTGGGTGTTGATATTAAGCACTGTCTTTACGGAGTAGTCATCTTCTCGGCGCATTACATGACCATACCAACGGAGCCTACATTCTTTGAGCTTTGCTGGTATTGGAGTTACTTTGAACGATCCCCTGATATACTCGTTGCGAACCTTGTCTAGTCGCGTTAATACCTCTCAATATCACTAACTACATGTATTTATGTAATATAATAAAAAGCGGCCAAGTGCGAGTCGGACTCGCACATGAAGGGTTCCGTTAAATAAATTGCTTTTTTACGATTTATGACGTATTAAAAAAAAAACTACTTACAAGATCTCGTTCAAACCAATTTTCGTTGGATGTTTGCATGGTAATGTACATCGTGTATTTTTTTTAGTTTTATAATTCTCTTATTTTAAAAGTTACAGGGGGGGGGGGGGCACACACGTTTTACCACTTTGGAAGTGTCTCTCGCGCAAACTATTCAGTTAAGCATAAAATGACGTTAGAAAACTCAATATCATTTTTGAAGACCTATCCATAGATACTGCACACGTATGGGTTTGATGAATTTTTTTTTTGAGTTTCAGTTCTAAGTATGGGGAACCCCAAAATTTATTGTTTTTTTTTCTATTTTTGTGTAAAAATCTTAATGCGGTTTACAAAATACATCTACTTACCAAGTTTCAAAAGTATAGCTCTTATAGTTTCTGAAAAAAGTGGTTGTGACATACGGACGGACAGACAGACAGACAGACATGACGAATCTATAGGGGTTCCGTTTTTTGCCATTTGGCTACGGAACCCTAAAAAGTATGCGTTTCTGCCCACACAGAAGTCCCGAATCCCACCTATCCTCTGAAATAAAAAAACTCATTTTATTAAATCGGGTCTTCATAAACGTGATTTTGAATTCACTAAAGAAAGTTCTTTCTCGTCGGAGGAAGGTCAAAGAAACCAAATCTTGTCGTTCGGCATCCGCTATCCAAAAAAGTGGTTATAAACCTTCTATCTTTTTGGATAAGTTTCAAAATTAACTAAGAAATAACACGACAGGAACCAAAACTGTATGCAGTACGGAGCTACCAATAGGTCAACAACTTTTGACAAAACTGTTACGGAATGCGCCGCAAAGGTGCTCGTTGAGCGCAATAATTGGCAAATTATACGTGGACGAGTGTTTAAATTCTTGGAAGAGACAGCGTGTAAGGCCCGCCGCTCACTGCAGTAACGTACGGTACACCGCTCAAGTGCCGAAACCGAAACTAAGATAAAGCTGCCTGTTTTAATCCACCTGTTCCTTGAACTGACTCTTGTCATGACAGCCCTCCTTAATACCCTTATGCACTCCTTGTCACATGGCTTTCATCAATCATCCCATCGCAACACAAACCTATAACACCGTAGGCGATTAGATTTTAGCATTTTTTGCCAGTGAATCACAGGGCAAACATTAACAATCATTTGACCGGTAACCTCGAACAATAACTACCGAAAATGACCATATTTTCCGGGCGGCTCAGCCATCGTATGGAAACATGAGTTTGCGTGTTGGTATTATCACTATTTATCACCTTAAAATCGTCCGGGCCCAAGCCGCTGGAATTAAGATTCGGCGCACGCTAACTATTGGGTAACTCAAACCACCGTGCTAAGCAAAAATACCCTGTTTCCATACTAGTCTATAGTGACTTATGGCTTTTTGGTTTCGAGTTGGTAGTAAAGGTCAGAGCACGGCTCCGGCGCAATTATCTCGCGAACGGTGACTTGAAATATTAAGGAGATGACAGGCTAACAACGACATGATGTTATAAGCGGTAAATTGGCATAATACAATATGATCTTATCATTAAGGTGTTACATCTAAACTCTTCTCTTATACATTTGTGATATCACTTGATCGATAAGATAAATATATCAGGAACAACTTAAGTTTTGCATATATTTTTTACATATGAAAGGGCTGGAGTTACGCTTTCTAAAAGCGTTTTTTTTCTACTGTGGTTAAATTTTGATTTATTAAGGAAAATGTTGAAAAAAATACTATTCCATCTCCGAAGTTTACCAATCAAAAATTCTGAAATGATTGCATAGGATTAAGAGTAACATAAATAATACAGGAAAAATAAAACGATACCTCTCTCTATCTAGGGTATTTTTATTTATTTATCAAAAATAATTTCTTGACTAAGTTTGTAATTTAATAAAAAAAAAAAATAAAAATAAAAATTTGAACTGTTTATTTTCAGATCTGTGATTAAATTATATATATCAGTTACATTTAGTACAATCTTTAATATTTAAGATTATTTACTAAACTTTTTTATCTTAATAACTAGTTATATTTATCTATGTTACTACTGGGGGCCATAATGAACATTTTCTTAATTATATTTTTAGTTTTTGTTGGTTTACTTTTTATATTTTCTACAATAGTTTTGGGAAAGCTGTTTAATACAAAGGGTAGGTAGTTAGACCACTCTCTTTATATGTGTTGTTATATTTGTTAATTATGTATACATTCTTACTGGTCAGGGTTCGTAGGTTGCCTTTCCTTGTGTACTTAACACAAAAATTAATTAATTACTTCTGTATGAAATTTTATGTATTCAAATTCCCATGAGATTATCGTTAGTCCTTTCTTTCAAATAAAATAATAATAATCGAATAGCTACGAGTGATAAATAAATATCGCTGATAAACAAACATACTAGGTTGCAACTTAGTAGTACCAAAATGCAGATGGCGCTGTACAACGGTAACTTCTACTATGAGTCTATGAGCTGTTATCGGTGCTCGAGTCAGAATCGCACTTGACCGGTTTTTTTGTTCTTACTATGTTTCTACGAATTTCAAAAATCGTTTATATCATCTCAGATAGGTACTTACAAGAAGGTCAACTCGTGTCATAGGCCGAATGAAGGTTTTGCAGAATGCATTTATATTACCAGCTGAGAGCACTGTGGAGACCTCTCAACTCTCATCCACCAATCATGTTTTATCATTATTTTGATTGGTGGTTTTTGATGGCTTCTGTCTCTTCAGCCGGTGACAAAATGCACTCTGGAAAACCTTGATTCCCTCACCATAAGCTCTCAAAAAACAAAAAAAACAAACGCCTATGTCAACAAATCAATGTCGACACGTGATGCTCAAAAGTCTAACGCCATAACCCTTGTCAGCTATCGGTTGCCGTTCGACCGTCGATAACCCGCCGCTTCCGCGAAGGGCGACCTCGCGATATGACTCCACTGATAACATGATGATGTGGATATCTCTAGTTTTTGTGAATGAGGCGACGTGAAAGGTGAATGCGCTGTGACGGTATGATTACGGTTGACGTAAGAGCTTCATATTTCATCGAGTCCATCGTTCTCATTGAAACGTGATATATTGTTTTGAAAATGCTGCAGACTAACAACTGTCTAAGCATTTGCACGGCTTCTGTTTTATGTAGGTATGAGAAGTAACGAGACAGCAGATTTATTAGCTAAGCAGGCATGCAGCGATGGCGTTGATTTTCCCTTCCTACCCTCACATAGTGATTGTTTATATCTAGTCAAGGTTAGGTGTCGCAATTTATGGAAGGAATACTTTGATAAAAGGTCCCGAGACAAGGGTATTTGGTATAGCCTCCTAAGGCCCAAGGTCCTAGTACTTATTAACTTTTTTATTCAGACCCAGCTCCTTCAACATTTGTGTAGTCATAGCGTACCACGGTCCTACCAGTAGGACTTAATAGAAAACTCGCCATTTTCGCCGTCAGAACTTCTAAACGAATATTTTGGCTTGTCTGTTAGCCCTTTAATAAGTTCGTAAAAAAAAACAAAGTGTTAAATCGTCAGTGACAGCCGGCGACATGGGAGGTCCGCGCGGAATAGGTTAGTAAATCCATAATTATTTAAGTAATCTCGTATGATTCCGTATTTATTTGTATATAATCTTCTTTTTGATTACTTATTTGATAATATAAAGTAATAATTTTATTAGTTTTGGCCATATTTCGCAAAAAACGTGGTGTTAAAGTATGTGGTACTACGAGTAGGACCGCGGGCTTCAACTACAAGACATTCTATATGCAATATTTTTATGGTTGCTAACATTGATACAGTTGTTTTTGTTATTTATAGGTTTAAATGAGAAAGAAATTGAATTTGCGTTAAGCGAATCGGAAATCGAATCGGAGGACGATGGAATAGATCTGTTTGACGTCGATCTAAGCATTAAGCCTTGGTCAAACACACGGCGCGACGCAGCGCCGCGGTCGCGCCGCGTGATGCCGACGCGATGCCTGTTCAAACAGGGCGCGCGCGGATCGCGCCGGCCTCGCGCTCTCAACACGCCCTCATCGCGCGCGCAAACGCGGCGCGACCGCGGCGCGATGCGGGCGTGATGCGCGGCGCGATGCGGGCGTGATTCGCGCCCGGATACAGGATACCGGAATCATTAATTTTTCTATATCCATACCTAATGACAAAATAACTAATAATTATGCTACGCTCGAACTACGCACTGCGCGCTGCCTAACGTCCGACTGATGTGTGTGACCCAGCGCGGCGCAGCGTGCCGCCGCGTCCGCGCCGCGCAGCGCTGCGCTCGCGCCGGGTGAACGCAAGGGGCCGCGCGGCGCGGGGCGCGACAGAAGCGGGGCGCGATGCCGGCGGGACGCAGTCTGTTTGACGTCGCTAACCTGTTAACATGTGTCGCGGTCGCGCCGCGCGACCGCGGCGCTGCGTCGCGCCGTGTGTCTGACCAAGGCTTTAGAAAAGCAAAAACAAAAGATTTGATATAAAAGTCTGCCTACTTAGACTGATAAGAAATAATGGTTAAAATACATTGTATTCTGTAAGTAAAACATCAGAATAATAATAAACCAGTTTTTTTCTTTCCCAAAGTTTAAATAAACGTAAAAATCATGTCTTTATAAAAGACCACGGTCCTTTCTGTAGTACTTATTCAATTAAATTCAAATTGTCCAAAAAAGTATCATATAACGATAATAAACATGCCCAAAAGTTATTGGTGCTGTATGAATGCAATAACATTAAAAAAAAGTCTTCTAAGTACTTGGGCCTGAATGAGTATAAAACAATAGTACTACTGGTAGGACTACGGGCTGTAGTGACTACATGCCGAATTTTTCGTTGGGCCTTAGGAGGATATGACAATACAGCCGCAGCCTTTGAATATTCCTTGGATTGATAACAGCCCGCTGAGTAGGCAAGATCTTGTCCTTTTTTTGAGATTGCGTTCCGGACACATTCCATTGAATAAGTTTGCATATCTCATGCGCAAAGTAAATTCGCCGTTATGCAGTGCGTGTAATCGCGTAGAAGATGTTTACCATGAATTAATGGAACATTCCATTAATACATGGTAAACATCTTCTGGTCCGAAATGATGCAATTAGGCGACAGATATTCAAGGGCAGTTCCATCGGATTATGCAATAGGTATTTATCCAATCCAATGTCTGAGATGGTTGGAAATATATTAGAGCTTGTAAAATATGGTCTGAAGGACATATACATTTGTTTACATTATAAGATGATTAGTATAAGTGTACAACTTTGTTAATTAAGATAAGCGGCACTTATCGAGCGATATATTCACGATAGCGAAAAAGCTCATAAATAAATAAATAAATAAAAAAAAAGTGCAATTACTTTGTCCTTAGAATAATAATAGCAATAAATACGTAATTTCCGGTATTAATGATAACGACTACAATTTATTATTTGGATAGAAAAAAAGTTACTGACAAAAAAAACCCAAATTTGGAAGGACAACTGAACAGGTACTTACTTAAATGAAAGCCTGCCAATAAAAACAGGGGATATTGATATTGAGAGTTAATTAAGGCGATATGAAGGTACAACATGACATGTTCATTAGTGATTCTCAGCTAAGAAACATTTAATTCGCGTTCTGAATACTTAATCCCACCAAAACATTACAAGTAAAGTGACTGCCAAGACTCCCTAGCTCAAATAGCTTTCAGCGTTAAAAAGATATCAGATCATAAGGAGCGCCAAGCTTCCTACTCCACACGGCGTAACCTACCACTACCAGCCACGCTCTAAAAATTCTACATCTTGGCTACGATAAAGCAAAGACATAGAGTTTAATACTTGTTCATAATGTTATTTTGTTCCTATAAATACATATTAGGATTTTGCATAGAACTGGGCACTCATTTAGATCTCCATTCTTTTTGCGGCGAAGCCCACAGCCAAGCATAATTTTTGTATTGAACTTGGCTCTCCTTTTTTACATTTATATTTTTGGTGGTCTAAATATCTGCGTCACCATCATAATCGTTTAGTAATTAAACATTAAATAATTTATAAAGATTTTCTGAATCGCATCGAAAACCCTTTCAAGGCGCTGTTTGGTATTTTTTGCTTGCGGCTGACTTTGTCCCCTGGCTTCGTCTGAAATGCCGTTATTTGCTTTTTTCTCGTTTTTCGTCATTAGTAGCTACAGGCCCGGACCGAAGGATCCCAAATAAATTAAAAAGTCATCAAGTTTTTTTTACGGGAAGTAACTGATTTATACGTTGTAATGATTGCGTGATGTTATGTCAGACGTATTTTTCACTGGTTCGTTGTAACTTTGTCAACTTATTTTTTTTTACTTGGACTAGTTTTACATTATAGAAAGTTTTTTGTACGACTTTAATGAGTTAATATTTTAGTTATTTCGTTTGCAGCGATGCATTCGCTAACTAAAAAAATAATAATCTTATTAGTCTGCTAACGAAGTAAAAAAAAAATACAATTTTTTAATTGTAATTTTTTTTACTTCGTTAGCAGACTAATAAGATTATTATTTTTTGGCGATATGTATTTATAACAATAAAACATCTTAGATACTACTTATGTAGTACTACTATTACTGTGACTTCCCCATCCGGCCCACAACGGATCTAATTAACCACAAAACTTCAGTTGCTTTATCAGGCCGGCTATGTGACTCGTGGGAATCCGACCATTTCCGCAGGAAGACTGAGCTCGTTGTTCGGGGATTTAACTATGTATAATTACGAGTAAGTCCTTTATTCATATTGGGCGTTAAGCTAGGTTTTTTACAATATGTAAATAAATAACTATACAAAGTATAACCACATACCGTTACAGTTAGCTTTTCGGTGAAGAAAAACATCGTGAGGAAACCGGTCTAATCCCAATAAGGTCTAGTTTTCCCTCTGGGTTGGAAGGGCAGATGGCAGTCGCTTTCGTAAAAGTGCCTATGTCAAATATTGGGATTAGACGTCAAAGCGGCCCCCGACCTCCTTTAGGGCACAACCGGGAATAACGCTAGGAGGATGAGGAGCTGGGCGGATCCTAAGCTACCGGTGGTTAGGGGGACAGTCACACTCATTCACGCCCGGAGGAGGAACCTCCTGATCCGCGCAGTGTCCAGTATGTGAATCATGTAACGCATTGTACGAACGTCGGGTAGGTCTAAATGTCACTTTTTATATAGGAAATTGACAGTTAAATTGTACCGACGCGCGTTCGGAACGTTACGTGATTACCCCCCAGGTGTACCAAGGGTCAGACGGTCAGATACAGAAGAGATTTTGAGAGACTCCCGTTAGATGGCTGGGTCAGAATATCTTAAGTGTTGGTCGATATTCTTCGCTATTAGACCGTTCGGCGTAACGACCATCGGAACAGTGACCGTATTATTGATATTATTGTGTATTCAAGCTAGAAACGCAGTAGCGGTAGCGCGAGCGGCGCGGCGCGGCGCAGTCCGGAGGCGGTACCGTTTGTAATGTTCGAGCTAATATGAAAGGATCCGCACAGAATGGCGCGGCGCGGTGCAGTCCGGAGGCGGTACCGTTTGTAATGTTCGAGCTAATATGAAAGGATCCGCACAGAATGGCGCGGCGCGGCGCGGGGCGGTATATTCATTGTTAATTTACATTTTTTAATAATTGTATATTAATTTACACGCTCGCAATGGATTTCGATATACATATATGTGTTACTCATACTCATACTCATTTATTCATAAAATATAAAATTTTACATGTCAAACACATGTCATATCATTTGTCATGTCATTTGTCATGTGTTATGTTGCATATAAGCCAGACGGGCAAGCTATTTGGCGCTTACCGTTGATTTTTCCTTTATTAATTATTTATTCATATGGCGATGGTCTACAATAAGGAAAATACATTGACAAACGATACCAGATTGGTCTAAACCCACCATGACGTGACTCATTTCATAAGGAAAACGTTCGCTAAAAAGGAAGTGCCGAACTTCACTTATTCAATTGGACGGTGTGGTAGATACAGACAGACTCACTCCATTTTTAGGGTTCCGTAGCCAAATGGCAAAAAACGGAACCCTTATAGATTCGTCATGTCTGTCTGTCTGTCTGTCCGTCCGTATGTCACAGCCACTTTTTTGCGAAACTATAAGAGCTATACTGTTGACATTTGGTAAGTAGATGTATTCTGTGAACCGCATTAAGATTTTCACACAAAAATCGAAAAAAAACATTAGTTTAAAGTTTTAGGGGTCCCCATACGCAGAACTGAAACTCAAAAATATTTTTCGTCAAACCCATACGTGTTGGGTTCTATGGATTCTTCAAAAATGATATTGAGGTTTCTATTATATTTTTTTTCTAAACTGAATAGTTTGCGCGAGAGACACTTCCAAAGTGGTAAAATGTGTGTCCCCCCCCCCTGTAACTTCTAAAATAAGTGAATAATAAAACTAAAAAAATATATATGATGTACATTACCATGCAAACTTTCACCAAAAATTGGTTTGAACGAAATCTAGTAAGTAGTTTTTTTTAATACGTCATAAATCGTAAACCGCAATTTATTTTACGGAACCCTTCATGTGCGAGTCCGACTCGCACTTGGCCGCTTTTTAAAATTCACTGACCGTGTGTTGATTTATCACTATAACTTCCAATCTGCTCTAAGTAGTTAAAATATATGAAAAAAATAGGCAACAAAATTATGTAACATTTGACATTAAAAAAGTATTAACATTAATAATTTATATACGAGTAAACCTTCATTCGTTTTTGTGGTCGCCCACCACCGACTCCAAGTGAATTTACCTTACCCATGCACCACCGTGTTTTCGGCCAGGCTAGCCTTAAAAAACCACAACTTCCAATTAATTCGACATAACTGCGGTCTCCGTCTATAACCATGCTAAATTTTAAAGACGCATAATCGCTTAGTATTCTATAGTACTGAAGTCTTTTTTAAACAGCCGTAGAAAGCTAGACGCCTATTATTGACAATTACGAACGCTAACTACTTCATTATGGTCGGGTTTAATATCGATTCGGTACCGTAATCGTTTTATGGGCCATGACATTTTCGAAATTGCCGGTATACTTTCTGTTTTACCAATTACTTTAATGTCATAAAAATATGGACGTTCGTCTTGTGTTATAAAAACAGCGTGTACTCTTTTACTTGGAGGGTATGGTTTAGGGCCCATATAATTTATATATAGACAAAGATAAGACGAACTGCAGAGTATTGTATTTTTTTTAGCACTGCGTAAAATTATTAAAGTCACAAAACGAGTCTGTAGCATTCAGCTTGAAAATCGGTAGTTTAGGTTTAGAACGCGATATTGTCCTATTTATTTTTGTGTACACAGACAGACATACTTAATATATACAGACAGACATTCAGAAACATTACTATGGTCCCACACTAGGCTAGGCCTGTCCCGTGGAGACCAAGACAAATACTGATTAACTGTACATGCGGCTTAGCATGAAAACAAGACAAAGTAAAAAGAGAAAAAAAAGACAATTATAAACTAACAATTAATTAATTATATTAGGGTGCTTGTCTGCGGTGATGTATGTGTATGTGTAGTGTGTAGTGTATGTATGTAATGTATGTGAGTGTATGTTATGATATTACATTAATGATTGTTTCCGATTGATCGTAGTTCCAAGGTAACAATAGAGATTGGATTTAAATTTTTGCCTCTAGGACACTGCTTTTTCTTAGGTCAATACGTTTAGCAAATGTGTTATAGATGTGCGGAAGTAGAAATGAACGAAAACGCAAAGCAAATTTAGTTTTAAGTAAAGGAGTAGGCACTTTGAAGATTCTTTTCTTTATCATATCATTATTATGACGGTAAATTTATGGTAGGCACGTTTATGGAAGCCCGTAGCAGGAATAACCTTCGTACACTGAGCACCTGTGCCTCTCTGTACAAGTCCACCGTGGGGTAACAGCGAGGTTTACCCAAAGAAACTTTTAAAACTGCTCTTTGAGCTCTTTCAAGAATTAAAAGGGTGGTATTTGCAATACCTCCCCATGCTAGAATGCAATAATTTAGTATTGACTGGCATATTGCGAAATAAACAGTAATTAGAAGTTGTTCGTTAGTAGCTTCTCTCAGTAGCTTCATAGTATAAATTAGCTTACGAACCCTAGCTGCAGAAAAACAAATGTGCTTTTTGAAATTAAAATTCTGGTCTAACACTACACTCAAACACTTGAGGGAGTCTGATTATGTCCAAGTCATGATATTGCTGTATCTTGGACATTTTGCCATGAATGACCGCTGAAAACAAATAGCAGTGTCGTCCGCATAGCACAAAAAATCGCTATTCGGATTATGTCATTTAAATATGCCAGAAAAAGAGTGGGGCCCAAAATGCTTCCCTGTTTGGTTTTGTTGGAGTCCCAAATGAGAATTTTGTTTCGCTACTAAGCAAGCCACCAACTCTAACGCATTGGCCAAGTAGCTACTAAACCAATTTAAAGCAGTACCCCGTATGCCAAATCCTACTAACTTACGAAGTAATATGGGAATCGAAACCGTATCAAAGGCCTTGGCGAGGTCTAAAAATATGCCAATACAGTTTCGACCTTCATCTAAATGAAATGCAACGGTTTCCGTCAAACGTGTTACCGCGTCCTCCGTTGAATTTCCTTTTCGGAAGCCAAATTGCAGATCAGGAAGTAGATTATGATTTTCAAAAAAAATTGTAAGGTGCTTATTGATGATCCGTTCCAGGAGCTTCGAGTAGGCTTTAAGAAGAGAAATCGGGCGGTAATAACTGGGAATATCTTTGGGTCCACTTTTATGTATCGGGATGACAGTAGCAGTTTTCCAACTCTGTGGAAACTTGCCGGTGGATATGTTAAGTTTAAATATTGCAGCTAAGGGTTCCGATATAATTTCATCAATTCCGATAAGAATTTTGTTACTAATACCGTCTATCCCCAGGGCACTTTTAACGTCAAGTGACTTAATAAGGTTGAACACTTCGTGTTTTTCAGTAGGCTCGATACAAAATGAAGGAGAGTTTGTGTGGCAGATACTTATTTTAGATGCAAGAGCTTCCTGAGTTTCATTGGTTTTGGTTACATTTTGCTAGATTTGAACCCACAGAAGAAAAGTAAGCATTGCAATGATCAAGAGAGTTTTCAGCAGATGATTTAGTTTTTAATAGATCATCGGCCGTGGACAGTTGGACACTGTTTTATTTTTGTGAGTAATTCGCCTACTTGTGTTCTTAAGCTTTTTTCGTTCATGTTTATTTTCAACTAATTGCTTGTTAACGTATTCCGTTTTTAATTTTCTGAGGAGGTCGATGTAAAAATTTCTGTAACGGGTATAAATTACTTTTTTGAGAAAAAAATTCGGATCATTGCGGTACTGTAGATGTAATCTGTCTCTGTGTTTAGAACATCTAATTAACCCGGGAGTCATCCAAGGTAGTCATCTAATAGTATAATTTAGTATTGTGAATTAAGCTATTGATATTTAGATATGTTTCTCAGGTCAGTTATTCACCAAGAAGTGTACGGCATTCTAATAGGTAATTAATGTTATTATTTCTAAATATAATATTAATTAATTTTAAAGAGCTGTCAAAAAAGCTCGTCGACACAACTGGTGACCAAAGAGCTGGCAGTTTCCTCGCTCAACGCTTAAGCATTACGATTCAGCGAGGTAATGCTGCCAGCATCTTTGGCACGATGCCGCGGGGGCCTTATTTAGATGTTTTTTAGTTTCTTAGTTTAGTTTTGAGGTTTTGTAAATATTTATTTAAGTAGTTTCTTAATTCCTTTTTTATTTGGGATTTTTTATACTTAGTTTTAATTTAATTTAGTTAATACATATTATCATCTTGTATATACTTTACGAAATAAATAAAAATAATAATTTCATTAGTAAATCAAAATCAAACTACGCATATTTTTTGTATGCACTAAGGATTAGCACAGATATCCTTACTCCGACGTGATGTGTATAGTTCTCTGGAAAGTTAACCTTAGCACTCCTTGGATAATATGAGAAAAGGGACCTCACCTCAGTGCTCCTATCGATTAGATCCTTATTCTCAGCGTATAGATAGAAATACTAGTTCGTTTTCCCGGATAATGACTAATTGAGCTTATTATGGGGCTAGTTCGATTTGTGTAAGATTGGTCCTTAATATTTATTTATATACGACATATGATATGCCTAAGCATTCCTGCCTTGTAACGTTTGCGTACATGGAATGCTATCGTCATATAACGACAGTAGTGCAAGGCTACAAACAAAACAGAAGTTTTTCCCCGTATGTTTGAAGGACGGTCGTAGGAATGTCGGTTGGTCGGCGCGCCGGCGCGGCATCTGCTACGCCATTCACAACCTGACTCGCCTCACCATAGTCTAAATATTTGACCGTGAGATTCGTGAACACTACGCGTAATCGGAGGTTAGACTTATATTGTTTCGCCCGAGGCGAATTTGTAAGCGTTGTGAATACCCAACACTCGTGCACCGGACGTCGGACCGGGCTCACATAGCGATTTTTGGTAACCAAACTGGACGAAACGGAATCGTAATTCAAATTATTCTGATGGGTAAAGTCCAATAACTTATCTGAGAAGTCAATAGTTTAGGTTTCAAACTCGACTTGACTTTTTAGAGCCGGTTGTTTCAGAACGAGCTTACGTTTAAAATCTGATTGTATGGGAAATTAGACGGTTTTCTACAAAATTACATTTGCCTTCGCCATATTCAATGTGATCGATGCGATGCAACTTACGTTCTCCACTTCTCACATTTAATCTCGAATGCTCTGAGAACGAATTGGACGAGTTTTTCTTATCCTTCAATCGATAACGGCATGACTCTAGGGCCAATTCTACTCACACGTCACCCATAAAGAAACTCGTGAAGCACTCTTTGTTTGTCTGATCTCTATGCTCGAATTGATAAATATTGTTAATACTTAAATTGTTTGAGAAGAGCTATCGTTTATTTAAGCAATTGTGTAAAAATAAAATGACACACTATGGACGTGACATACATTTAACTTACATAAGGACATAACATAATCGCGCGCTCAGACGCCGCTAAACCAATTTGAATAAGTCTGTTAGCAAATACGGCGGCATGTGGCCCGTCACTATTGCCACTCAAAAGGGCTAAACTTGGCTAGAAAATTATGTAAACATACGATGTTGCAGTTAACAGGCATGAGAGCATGTTCGAACTAGGTTAGCGATTAAATCATTAGTGATTTGGGCGTTTTTAAAGTAGACAACAGAGCAGTAGCAGTAGGCTAGCGTATTGTTTTTCTGGTGATGATAAAGTTCACCAGAACTCCCGATGAAAGTAGCATTCGATGTTCGATCATCACATGTATCTCTGCTTTAAGGAATGAAGTACCTGTTTTACCAGTAATGGAGGTTGTACCCGAAGTCCTCAAATGAATTAATAGTGGGAAGTCATTGGAGTTCAGAAGGCGTATTATGGTCACGTTTATCCATCCGTCACTTTGTACCTACTAAGTTTTGTCAGCAAAAAGAGCCGCTGATTTTTCAGGTTTCACGTAATAAAAAAAAAATAAAAAATAAAAAGCATTTATTTCGGACAAAATAATCCATAGATGTTAGTATTGCAATAAACTTAAATAACTATGTTAGTACCTAAACTTAAGTGCTGAGAGGTCCAGTGCCTGATTAGGGCGCTGTCCCATCTCTCTGCCACGACTGCCAGGAGACCGTGGCGGCTGGACTCTGCGGAGCGTCGCGGCGCAGCGCTTGCGCAGCGTGGCGTGGAATCCATCCACATGCGCGTCGGCGAACATAATGCTTGACCACTGACCCGTAATACTGGGCCCGCAGGCTTAACCACTATGAAGACGAGCAGGTGACCACGTGTCTATCTGACTGAACACATTTTGAGTTGAAATAAAATTTGTCATTTCCGCCCGCATAGTTCTGAGTTCCGACACGTGGCGCGACAGATCTAAATTGATTTTAGTCCGATACGTGTATTCAAAGATATTCTCAGGGATTTTCTTCTTAACGCTTGATCATGTTACAAGGGAATGTAGTCGGCGACATGACATGTGGTCCCGCGCTAAATGCGTGCGAACCGGGTCAGACTCGAGCTGACTCACGGGGTGAACGGATCGCGTTTAAGGGCTTGAATATAGCGTCAAGGCGGTGCGAATATTACTACCAAAAGTCGACAGGGGCCCACGAGTCTGAATGTTGATTAAGGCTTCCAAATACCGGACCTTTCGTGATCCCGGTATTGAAACGAGATTGGTCTTCATCAATCCCGTGATCCCGGGATTAGATGGTACAAAAAAGTGTCATTCAAAATTTCGTTTTTAAACAACTTTTAGTTTCTTTGCACATTTAGTTGACAATGTATTCATCAAAACGATTATAACAGGATTAGTGATGTCGCTGTACCCTTATCTTATCTTATCTAGGTGAGGGCCCTTTCGGATGCACTTCGACCCAGTGGGATCTTTTGTGCATTTGCCCTCTCCTTTATACCTGCTCCCAGTACCCTACTTTGCTGTACCCTAATTTGACAAATGAAAATGTATGCAAGTTTTTTTTCTGTGCATATTCAGTGTCCCACTGCTGTGCAAAGGTTCTTACCGTGATTTCCATGAGTCTCTACTATGCGCTTTTTCTGCCCAATCGGTGAGGAATGCCTCCAGACCGTACCGCCGTCTTTGTCTAGGTCGGGCCCGTCTGCGTCGCCTGTTATACCCAATTGGTAGCTATATTAGCCCACTTGTCTGGATGCATCCAGCAGACGTGGCTGGCCCCAGTCCCACTTGAGCCTGGCAGTTTTTGCACCCACGTCAGTTATGTTAGTTTTGGAGTCCAGTGTAGTTTTGGACCCAAACTGGTCCATCCTTTTAACACCTAAAATACCGCGCTCCATCGCACGTTGGCAAACCTTCAATTTGGACTTCTGACTGAGCGACCATTTGTAGGTTAGGACAGGCAAAATACACATGTCGACATTTCCGCTTCAGTGACACAGGAAGGTTGCCCTTTATTAGCTCCTACATGGTCCAGTAGTTCTTCCAGGCGTTCTCGACTCGGCTCTCAACTGCCTTGTCTTGCCTGTTGCTGAAATAGACTAGGTGGCCCAAGTAAATGTCGTCGAGATATGCTCGTCTACCTCGATCCTACGTTTTGTGCTGTTGGTTAGGCAACTTAGGCATCACTTGAGTTTGCAAGAATACGAAAAAAACACTGGTATTTAACAAATAGTATTAAAGATCTGTGTCGATAACTATGTTTCATCGTATGTACAGTCAAAGAAATTAATTTCCTACCCATTTAGGACTATTTCAAAGTGACACTGTAAATAAAATCATAAGAAGTCTCTTACGTTTTGATTGATTACGTCACTTTGACAAAGTCCAAAGTGGGTAGGAAATTAAATTCTTTGACCGTACTATCAACCAAAAACATAGTGCCGTCATAAGACGTAATCGATGTTAATCGATGACATGTTTTTTGTTGATAGTAACAGTGGTTTCAGTTTGGCACCATTTTTTGCAAATCAACGGTCGAGATTTAAATTAAAAATTCAATTCAATTACTTCATGGGCTTTTTTTACATGATATAGTTTATAAATATCAAATGTTACAAACATTACGAATTTACTCACTCAAAATTGAACTCAATAGGCACGCATTATGGTTTTGTTGACAGTTTCTCTGCTTGCTGGTTACATCTGCCGTACTTTGGAACGCACGTCTAGGTGTTGACTTACAGAGACAATTGCTGCTTGCTTATACACAAAAGGGAAAAGTCTATCGAGATATTCTAGACACATGCACAAGCGACTTTTAACTCCGTGGCGCAGCCAAAATTATTCGTTTTGATGGATGATATTAAGCTTATTTAGCATATTTTGCTACTTTTTAAGAATACCGGGATCCCTGAATTGTTAGTAGTGTATAAGAGAAGCTCGATACAACAACTGGATGGATGGTTTGGTGGTAGGTAAGCTAGACCTGTCCTCGCTTCGTCACCGTCAGTCTGGTTTGCAAACTCAACACGCTCTACACATTTTACATGAAGTTACTCTTAACTTATTTTTGTGTACTTTTTTTTCGCATCTTTTTTTTAGAACAAAATACACATAAAAGGATAAAAATTAACTACTGCATACCATCAAGTTTTTGTGTATTACCCTGGAAACTACTATTGCTTGCTTCTTTTTTAATCTGGCAGTCATAACTGCCTGCGCGAATTCCGGGGCTCCTTTAAGATACAACCGGGAAGAACGCAAGGAGGATGATGATGATTGATGAGGGCAAATATCTTCATCATCATCATATAAAAGAATTTAATGCTAATTTGAAAATGTACTTAAAATGTAGGCCATTCTATAATCTTGATGGTTTTTTTGGTAAAATATTTGACTGAATGAGATTGTAATGAAATGATATAATTTATTTAATGATATAGGCATATTGACATTGTTATTTTAATGATTCTTGTTTAATTTATTTTAATTTGTTATTTTAATGATTCTGGTTTAATTCATTTTAATTTGTTATTTAATGGTTCGTGTGTTAATTTATTTGGATACTGTTAACTTAATGATTCTGTATATTTTTCGTACCTGCATGATTGTGTTTGTTCATTTTAATTTATTTTTTATTACATACAAAAATATGATTTACTTGTGAAATGATGACAAGTAGTAGTCTTGGCTGAGACCATATAGGACTTGAGTACTATGCTTGATGACCTCAGTAAAGCCTCCGAGTGAGTTGGCTTAAAGATGAGCATGGATAAGACGAATATCATGTCAGATGCCCATTTAGTGCCAACTCCCATTTTGTAGACGCATATATTACTCGTACCTAGGACAGACTGTCCAGCTAGGTAGGTCCAACTTTGAAGAAGAGGTCAATCGTCGAATCCGAAAAATCTTAACAAGGAAAAATGCCTAAGGTCATACATTTTTGGTATATTACAAATAACAGGATATGGTTTTTCGTAAGACTTATCAGATTTTTCCTGATCTACTAAGTACTTTGGATACGCGGGTTCATTATTATTATTAGTTTACGTACACAGTGGCAGTTTTCTTAACATTATTGTATAAATAATAGATATGTAAGAGGCTTTTGACACGTGCGTCTTTGAATGGTTTACAGATGATCTTCATAGATACACCTTAATGTAGGGGCGGTGGCTATCTATAACGCGTAATTACTAACATTGTCCCCTCTCGCTTAATGCATCTGCTTCCATTGTAAACCAAACATTTTGCACAAACTTTTTTCAAAACCGTCGTCAAACTTCAAAAGGTAATTTCGCGAAATTTACGCCATTCACAGGGAACAATACACCATTCCGAGCAGCCGTAGCTGAGGTACGAAAACGAAATCTCGCGTCCTCGCAGTCCGGTGGCTCCATTGCATTCAGAAACTAGTTCGAACACGCTTTTATGCAGAAAGAAGTTTAATCCTGAACAGAAACGACGCATCTCCTCCAAATACATGTAGACAAAGTTCTTTTCAATTGGCAATGGATTCTCTACGGTGCATCGCGAAATTTACATTTATAAATCATACCTTTGCATTCGCCGCAGGTGTTCGATGAGACGTTCTATTGTCATTCGTTCGTTTGTTCGATACCATTCACCTGCGATTTGTCCATCCCTTATTAGCCTGTAGATTCCTACCTATGTCGTCTTCTCGGCGGTCCGAAGACGCGTCGCGCTATCTCAATCGGTCGCGTTGCTCGTGATCTCCTGCTTAATTTTGGCGCTTACGCACAGATGTTGTAAAGCGTATATTCGCGTGGATTTTATCGGGCGCAGACCGGATGGGAAGCCGAGATGCTGTAATTTGGCCGTACAATACCGTGCAATAATAATCGCGCTCGTAATTGCGACGACATCCGTCGAGTAGTCGGTACATGTGCGCGTGTGAAAGTTGGAAAGGGCCTGCATGAACCAGACAGTTGTTATCGAAACCAGTTTCATGCATTTTAGATATGACCGCTTTCCGACGCCTCGTTACTTAGCGAAGAATTGGTATCGTTTTATTTGGACGGGAATGAATTGCATTTGTTTAGTTGGAAGTCCCGGGAAGTAACAATCCACGTTATCATTTTTAAGTTCACTTAGTCATCTTAAAATTAGATTATTGGATACTTTTGAAGTAGGTACACGAAATACCAGATCAGTTAGTACAATGATGGAATGTTGGCTGATCCAGAAGCCGATCTGCGTGTGAGACTTGCACATGATAATACGTATATTGTTATTTTCTCTAACGTAGTAAACGGAGAGTTTAATTCTTTATCTACCTACTTGGCAAAAGATCCAAGCGTTAGTTCAGACAGATTTGTGAAAGAGCTCGTATTTGTTTTGATTTATCTTCCATTGTCTGTCGCTGGATGATAAAACGAAGTAGGTAAGATGCGGCGAAGTAAATACGATTTTAAGTTCATTTAAAAAACCATGCCATTCTTCAAATCAAGATACCTTAAAATAAAAAGGGGTATTATAAAAAGAAATAGCGGGACCAGGATTGAAAGACTTGTCTGTCCTGGATAAAAACAGCAGACCCGTTGACGCCGAAACTAAAGAGAAACGAACTTCACGCTTAATCCTCCACAACAATAACCTACCGCAACATGTGGTCATCCTCCGCGATTAAAATATCGGTATTTTGTTAGGCAACGGAAGTCCCTTTGTGGCCGTGTGGTCACCAATTTTAATGTTTTGACAATCGGTGTTAGATAAATGTAGGGGCACAATTGGTTTCCGAGTACGTCCGGTTTTTGGTGAAATTTCTAATGAATGAAACGTGAAAGGTTTGTGCAATCGCTTTATCTGCTAAAGGTATATTTCCGATGTACCTACTGATATGTTTGATGCCGATATAAGTGCATTTTAGCCCCACAGGTAATGTCATGTTTTCTGGAATAAATCGCTTTCTCGGATGAAACTATTGTAAAATGATGCTTTGATATATGTGTTTTTTTTTGGACAAGGTTTTTAAGTATTGGAAGCGATATATATGACGCATATCGGTGTTAATGATTTATAGACTAATATCTCTTTCTCTACACAAATGTGATTATAAATTTATCTAAAAACGGGGCATAAATTGATTTCGGAAATTAGATCACCAATGAGAGAAGTGGGGTATGCACAAAAAATACAAATTGCCTTGACTACTGTGGGGATTGATAGGTAAGGTACTGTTACGATACCCGAATAAAAAAGAAAAGATTACGACCAAGACAGGAAGCTACCTACTTGAAGATTTGATCCATTTTTTTGTCCTCTATGATTTGATCAGTATAACCCGATAATATCTATTTCCGTTTGATCCCTTGTTACCACTTTTTTATACCTTCAAGGTTTACAAGTGTCTACTATTGACACAGTAGCTTTAAAAATAAAATGCGGGCGTGGGATCGACCTTACCGGATATCCTTTAGTAGCGTTTTGTATCTTTTATTTACTTTATAAATGTTATTGTTATCGTAAAAAAAGGTTCTTGTACGGGTTGAATTATATTAGTCTACTTGACGTTGTAAGTATGGACATCATTTCTTACTTACGTATGGTTGGTTGCGGGTAAATGGTATCGTTACAAATAGTACGGGAAGATGCATATCAGTAAAAAAGTATTATGATAAGTCTATTAAAACTTCTGCCTACGTATTCAATATGTAGATATTTTGATTATAAATATATAGGTTTTTGCTCCATTGCTAAATAGTATAAAGTTATGACAGTTCTTGAATTAAATAATGAAGTAAATTTGAAACTTTGTGTTAGGTAATGTAATGACTATCTTTCTGTGTAAATTTGGGACGTTACTAGACAAATAACTATACTTATTTACAAGTGTTTTATTTGATTTGAATTACTTTTAAACATCATCAACTCGAAAATTGAATTGCATTTATACAAGTCTCGTCAAAACTCACATATATCAACTAAAAAATCACAGCGAACAATCGTTCAAATAAATTTAATGTTTTCATTCTAGCCGTAGGCAAACAAGCACAGATCGTATCGAACCAATGGGTTTACGTTACGACCTGGTGAAGATAAAAATGTCATAAAAATGGTCGTTTAGTTAGCGGGCGATAATTGGTAACTTTGTCGCTCCGCTTTTCAATAGTTTTATGTGTTTAAGTTGCTGATTTCAATACATAAAATTGATCAAGATCTTTCTTTTATCAAGTTCAGTTTATTAAAGTAATAACAGACTAACAAAGTCGCAAAATTTCAGAAATTTGTTTCATCAATGCAAAGAGTGGGAATGGACATCCATACTAAGAAAGTGTGTCTGTCTGTTACTTCTTCACGCTTAAACCGCCGAACCGATTGAGATGCAATTTGGTATGGAGATATATTATGTAGTTTGAATCCCGGGGACTTCCCCGGGATTCAAACTATACATATCTCCAAAACTACATATTTCATAAAGTACATAGGATACTTTTTATCCTGGAAATCTTCCCCTAAGGGGGTGAAATTGGGGATGAAAGTTTGTATGGAGCTACGACACCAACGAGTTCCACGCGGACAGAGTCGGCTATATTTTATCCCACCACTCTCTGCGTTCTTTATAATACGCGAGAGCAACCAGTGTATTCTATATACTTAATTGATCCGGTAATTAGGGCTCACTTGTGCTGAACTGTGGGTTTATACTTTTAGAATCAATGAACTGACCTAAACCAGCAATGACAGAAAAACAATAGATCCTGAATCTGCGTATGACCATTGCAAGTGCTAGGAGCCGTTTATATTTAAGTAACACAACAGTGCAAGCAACTTCACGCCCGTAGCCTAGTTCATAACATTCGAGAACCAAAACGAAAGATTCAATCACGACTTCCGAGAAGACGCCGCTTTTTGCCACAGCCCCATACAAATTTGTATAAAAGGTCCTCCGTTTATTAGTGATTCTTACCACTTACGTCCTTTAACCGTTGGTGGCTAATAGGGGCCCGCGGGACGTAATTGACTCGCTCCGTAGATATTTATTTGAATTGATCATGACTTGGTCGGCTTTTTGACTGGGCTTGAAACTTTTGTCCAATTTATATCAGCATCTTGCAGTCTATTAAAATGTCCCTGTGGACTTGCATGTAAAAGTAGTTATTGTCGAAAGTACCATTGGCAAGTTACATTCAAGGATTTTAAACATATTTCAACGGTATCTTAATAGCGCCACGTCTTAATACTATTCATTTTAGTTTATTCATCAAGAATCACAAATGCCTCATGAAATGAGCCTTGATCCAACAAAATATATCAAAATTGCATTACCTTTTGTAGCACATTTTAAGTTCAATAAATGGTACAAGTTTGACGTCATGGTTTTGGAATTTTCAGACGTACTAGTAGTTTGTTGGACAAACGATAAAACTCATAGGTAAGATGTATGATATCAGTACAATCAGCAAAATAGTCTGGTATGCACGGCACGGTCATACAATTTCCATTGTTGCATTAGAATTTAATCCGCTTATCTATTCACATTTTGGTTGTTATTGTGACAACCGATACCTATAGTGCTCAATCAAGTCAAACAAGCTTAATCTATAAAATAAAAGATTTTTCTTTATTTATTATATTACAGTGTTTATAACGGTAGTCTTTTAGATACGTACACTACGTAGGTACAGAAGTAGTGACGCATACGAAAAGGTTAAAAAAAAAATACACACGTTTTATTACTAAGCAACGCAATAAGAGCTTTTTTAGATAATTTTGAACTCTTCGCCCGCGTAGCTACTTTGCTGCTGACTGTATCCTCCTAAGGCCCCGCGTACAAAATTTTGTACAAATTTCAAAATCAAGTTTGAACATTTACTAAAATATGTCAAAAAGTTCCTAATTCAATGACACAAAATCGTAGTCTGGGCCCCAGGAGGGTATAGTTAGGGGTATTAATATACGTACGTACGGTCGACCAAGAAAGTGGTCTACCAGCTTTGACAAAAGTTTCTGTGAGATCTGATTGTCGCTAAGGTTACTGTCATAATATTATTGCAAGTGGAAATCGACCTTGTTGTTTCATGACGTACAAATGAACCTCCACCGTAGGGTGGTAGACCACATATTTGGCCGACTGTTCCTAAATAAGGACATAAATATCTGTACACCTTGATGACATTGACAATAAAGTCCTGTACCGATATGCCTGTCCTTATGTATGTACGTAATATTAGTACGTGCCCCGCCCATTGCCACTTAAGTTTAGCGATTCGGAGGGCTATATCGGTTACCTTGGTTCTGCTGCGGATAGCCTCATTTCCGATGCGATCACGCAGAGAAACTACCAACATAGCCCTCTCCATTGCCCTTTGGGTGACTTTGAGCCTTCTTATGAGGCCCATTGTAAGCGACCACGTTTCAGTGCCATATGTCAGCACTGGCAACACACACTGGTCAAAGACTCTCGTCTTGAGACACTGCGGAATATTGGACGAAAAGATGTGCCGTAGCTTCCCGAACGCTGCCCAGCCGAGTCGGATTCGATGATTGACATTGGGGCGGAAAGGTTCTCGAGTGGCGACCACGTACCGGAAGGCGCGGCGTTGGTAGGTCTCCCACAAGGTGGACTGATGACCTGGTAAAGGTCGCGGGAGTCCGCTGGATGCGGGTGGCGCAGGACCGGTCAAACTCATACAACAAACTCTTTGGGGGAGGCCTATGTCCAGCAGTGGATGTCTTTCGGCTGATATGATGATGATGATGATGATGATGATGATGATGATGATGATGATGATGATGATGATGAATATTAGAACCCCTAACTGTACAGTAAGCCAAGAAATTAGTATACCACTGTTGAATCTTAATGTACAAATATGTGAGTGATAGACCAATTTCATGGCTGCCAGTACGAGTGCTGTTTGCTGGTATCTTGCAAGTAAGTAATTTGACTATCAGATATTATGCATCTATGATTATTGCGTTCAAAGTTTCACAACTATTGCAAAACGATCAATTTACCGAACTGTGCAAATATGTGCAATGTCAGAATCAGAACTTGCGTCAATTGTGTGTAAATGTTTACGAATTAATCTAGATTAACTTCGTTTAATTGCCTGTACAATAACAAGTGCAATCATATTTAAGTAGGTATTATTTAATAATACGCTAGTCGCTCTTAATTGGACCATTATTATCGAATGATGTGAGTGAAACGATTATTTTATGGCTTACACAAAAATAGACCTTATATCAGAACATCAGATCTTTTGTGTACTACCAGTGGCGGAGCTTCTATATAAGCCAATTCCCACTGGCTTGCCTAAAATTTCTTTTCAGGCAAGCCTATACTTATCTCCACTTATAATAAATCTCTAAATTAAAAAAAGAATCAGCCAGTTTGAAACTAAGCTTTGCGCGGTTCGAATGTTCTCAGCATCCCATGAACGGAAAAATATGAAACATTTTATATAGGTACATTATTATTCTAGCTGCAACTTAGGATAGTTTTTATCCGACTGCGACAGTTAATTAATTTTCCGAAATATACGACTTCATTTAATTTTTCATTTATTTTTATTGAAATCAAACGCTGCTCCAACTGTCAGCTATAAGAACCGTCAAATTTTCGTCAAAATGGCGGAATTGCTTTGCCTTTCACTTATTAATAATTTAAATCCCGTCTACGATAGACCTTTACGAGACAAATGCTAAAATATAAACCATAAAAAAATATTCGATTCTGATATGAGAACTTATATGCGCAAATGTCGTTTTATGTCGTAATTTCAATAAATGAAATCAACAAATTTGAACAATATAATTAACACGAATTTGTTTTTTTTGAATGACAATGGCACGCGCTCGGGTCATTCAGCCAAAGTACCTGCGGCGCTAAGTATCGGTTTTCGTGGTAACGAAAACCGATACTTAATGTTCATATATTTGCATCCCTGTCACTCGAGTGTGGTTAGTGCGATAGAGATAGAGATTCCGAAGTTCGTGGTTATAGCTCAGGAATCGAAAATATGGTAAATAATCATAATGTATTTTCTCGAAAAAGAATTTAAAATAAATATAGTCAAATGGAGAAAAAAACAAAGCAAGAGGTTATATAGGTAATGATTAAGTTATAAGAGTCCAAAGTTTTAAGAGGGGGTATGTTCTGTCCCTTTTCCGCAAAACGCACCTTCATATGAAACGATTGTTTTTTACTATGACGCTCGAGTATATTGACGTCACAGTCCCTCATCGTTTTCTCACTCTAACAAGCGACATTAAAACGGATGTAGCTTCATAATTTTTTGAGATATTTGAATGGGAGTTTCATTATCTTCTATCTATTTATACATAATAAATGCCTATGTCCTGACTGACTTATTCACTCACTCACTCACTCATCAACGCACAGCCGAAACTACTAATCTTAGAGAGTTGATTTTTGCACAGTATGTTGCTTTTATAACGTGGGCTAGGGATAAAAAGGGATTTTTGAAAATTCTACCCCTAAGGGGGTAAAATGGGGGTGCAAAGTTTGTATGGGAGAACCTTTTTTTTTTGAGCTATAGACTTAAAATTTGTAGAAAAATTAGTTATTAGAATACAAATGAAACACTTTCAGCGTTTTGGAAAATTCCACCCCTACGGGGGTAAAATAGGGGTGCAAGGTTTGTATGGGGGAAACATTTTTTTTTTTAATAGAGACTTAAAACTTTGTAGAAAGATCAGTCATTAGAATACAAATAAAGAACTTTCAGGGTTTTAGAAAATTCTACCCCTAAAGGGGTAAAATAGAGTGCAAAGTTTGTATGGGAAAAACGACTTTTTTTTAATAGAGACTTAAAACTTTGTAGAGAAATTATTCATTAGAATACAAATAAAGTACCTAGATTCAGTGTTTTAAAAAAATCTACCCCTAAGGGGGTGAAATAGGGGTGCAAATTTTGTATGGGGGAAACAATATTTTTTTTAAATAGAGACTTAAAACTTTGTAGAAAGATTAATCATCAGAATACAAATTAAGTACTTTCAGCGTTTTAGAAAATTCTACCCCTAAAAATAGGGGGCTAAAATAGGGGTGCAAAGTTTGTATGTGGGAAACTATTTTTTTTAGCTAGAGTCCTAAAACTTTGTAGAAAGATTATTTAAATACAAAGAAAGTACTTTCAGCGTTTTGGAAAATTTCACCCCTAAGGAGGTAAAATAGGGTGCAAAGTTTGTATGGGAAAAACATATTTTTTTTTAATAGAGACTTAAAATTTTGACGAAAAATTACTTATTAGAACATGAAAAATACTACATTCGGCGTTTTACAAAAATCATTCCCTAAGGGGGTTAAAAAAGGGTGCAAGGTTTGTATGGGGAACACTTTTCTGAGCTAGACACTTAAAACTTTGTAGAAAGATTACTTATAAAAATACAAAAAAAAAGACTTTCAGCTTTTTGAAAAAATCTATCCCTAAGGGGGATAAAAAGGGGTGCAAAGTTTTTATCAGGGAAAGTTTATGTTTTTGAGTTAGAGACTTGAAACTTTGTAGAAAGATTACTTATTTAAATACAAAAAAAGAACACAAATCGTTTTAGAAAATTCCACCCCTAATAGGGTTAAAAAGGAGAGCAAGCTTTGCATGGGCAACACTTTTTTTTGAGTTAGACTTAAAACTTTGCAAAAAGATTACTTATTAGAATACTAAAAAAGAACTTTCAGCGTTTTAGAAAACTCCATCCCTAAGGGGATCCTTAAGATCCTTAAGAAGGGTAGCCAGTGTTGTGTGGGAAAAACTTTTTTTTTTACTAGACTTAAAACTATTCAAAATGTTACTTATTAAAATTAATAATAAAGTACTTTCAGAGTTTTAGAAAATTCCACCCCTAAGGGGGTTAAGAAAGCTTTGTATGGGCAACACTTTTTTTGAGCTAGAGACTTAAAAGTTTACGAAAAAAGTTCTTTCAGCGATTAGAAAAATTCAACCTCTAAGGGGGTTTAAAAGTGGATTCAAATTTTAAATGGCGAGCAATAAAATTTTAAAGTGTGAGTAAGAGATTTTTAACTTCGGTCTTATTCTGTACGTTAAAAGACTACAAAACTGATTTCAGAGTTTTTCCAAATTCATCCCCTAAGAGTGTTAAAATTGGATCAAAGTTTGAGTATTTCAAGGCATTTTTAAAGTATGAGGTTTTAGACTGTTTGTTCACAAACTAGAAAATGAACATCAACTTTTTTTTTAATTATCCCCTAAAAGAGGGTTCAAATTTTGTATTGAGAGAAATCATTTTCTAAGACGATAAAAAGTTCTACGCGGACGAAGTCGCGGGCAACAGCTAGTATACAATAAACTCTCTCATTGATTTTTGTTCCAGGTTGCCCGAAGAAAAGTTTCACGCGCAGCCACTGGTGTACTACTACCCTAACTATGCAATTTATATCTAACTATGCGACAAACGTCTGCCTCCATCTTTTCTTACAGACAATAAGCGTCAAATCTGTTTACCCAAAATCGGGACTCGGATACTGGGAAATAAGGTCACCTCAGTCGGGTACTTGCTTCCATAAAAACGAATGACCCTTCCAATTCTTGGCGTTAGACGTTTCGTACCGGCCTCGTACAGGATGCTGCCGGGATAACGCTAAGATGAGGGAGGGATGTACGACTTTTATCGTCCTAACTACGTAACTACTACCTTACGTTCCTTCACCTGAGCTGCCCTGGGACCTTATATCCTACATCTGCATTTAACACCATCATCATCAACATTAACATTTAAGAGCTTGGCTCTTGTCGGTGGAGTTGGCGCAAGTTCTCCCGGTCCTCCGCTAGTTTCTTTAGGTCCCGGTAAGACAAGACATTTGCTTTTACTTTTAGTTGCTGTACAAAGTTTATCCTGGGTCGACCTCTACCCCTTGATCCTTCTATAATCGTTTCAAAAAAAAATGTCGTTTGATCAAGTGACCAAGTGACAAGTGAGATTTTAGTCTCGTCTATTTTCAATTGTCTTCAGCAAGTTTCTTTCTGCAACTAATAAGTTATACCCAAGCTTCACAGTACATTTTACTTTTAAATATATTAAGCTGAACACTTGAATGGCGCCCGAGTCGCGCTTGCCGTATATTTTTTCCGATCACCCAAGAGTCGTGATGTTTTTTACCCAAACCGTTATTGGCCCCGCACCTCGTACCTACGCCATTCGAGATTGGAACGATCTGTTTGCCCTCCGTCGATTCCCTGATACCGATCCATTCTAAAAAAGTATTAGTAACAAGCCATGGACACTGTGCTTAGTGATATGTACATTTTTATCCGGATAGCAACAGTTGATATGTTAAGGTGTATTAGAGTTACTAGGGAAACAAGTGAGTTAACAATGCACTTTTGCATGTAGCTGATGTAGGGAATGCAATGCGCTTTTTGATATTTGATATGGCCGTCTACAGGTATGTCGATTTCTAAGAAAATAAATATGTGTGAAATAATGTAAAGAGCGAGCATTGTTTGGTCTAACCTACTATAAGTATTTACCTATTTTGCAAAATTAATTGTTTTATATTTAGTTGTCTTAATTTGCGTTGGTTAGTTTCGTTTACCTTTTTACATAACATTGGAATTTGTTGACGTTCGTATGTCGTCTGGTTAAAGCGAGGCCAACTAAATGTAAAATGCATAAATCAGTAAAAAAAATTACGTAGGTAACATAATACTTAGGCGAGTGTGCTTAGGTACACATAATATATCACAAACAATTAATACTGGCATGCATGCATCGTACATACAAACATATTTAATCATGCATTTAATTAACATCAGACTCATTTGAAACGTAAACACATAAATAACCTTATAAAAGAGTCTCAAGTCGGCAAAAACAATATACCTACATATTTCGGTTATTCAAAATTAAACAGCGTAAACCTGCAAAGAATTTCATTCTAAAACCAATCTTTAGGCTTTGGACTTAAAATCGAAAATAGGATTAAGTTTCGTATTGATTTGGTCCGCTTTCGTCCTGTTGAAAAATACTTATTGATATTTTTTAACAGCAGCCGGTTGACAGTTAAATGATGAAGGGCCCTGCGTGGGCGCATATGGTGTTATGAATGGAACGGCTTTTTTATCTCTGGATGATATAGTGGTTTTGGATTAGTTGTATCTTTAAGTGTAGTATTTATATAGGATGATAATCCTTGGTAGGGGCAAGAAGCTGAGACCTCTTACTTGGTTCTTCTGCTGTTGGTAGCTGTAGGTAGGTACTTAAGAAAGGGGAAACAAATATAAATTTATTGCGTCGAACTTAACTACCGAAGCAATCATTTCATATGCACCGATACCGGTGACGGATGGAACTCAACGACTCGAATATTTTTCAATGAAAAGTTGACTGTTATATTTTTTTCAAAAGGTGCTGGTTGACCGAAATACTTTGGCCAAAAGGTATATTCAGGAGTAGTTCGAAGAAATTTTTGAGAAAGATAGTTGGGAAGATTCACAGCAACGGTCCTTAAAGACTTGGACTATTTAAACAGCACGTTTCAATCACACTGAGAACCGGTACAATTTCCCCTTATCCCATTTACATGAGTTCATTGCAGCGTGTCTATTTCTTCCATATATCTTGGTCTTCTCGTCACTCCTTTCCTCCCGATTTACATTCGTCTGCTACACAACACAAACCACCTTTTTTTTGAAGCAGTTAGTCTTTTACATCCCTGAAAATTCGTATTTGACTCATTCCTTCCCTCCGTATAACAGAAACGGTTCGTAGCACAACATACATTTATCTAACTAGTCGTGTTTGGGTTACGTCACATAGGTACCTACATGGCCCTGGGAGTTGGTTGCTGCAAGTCCCCGTTAATCAAGTAGGCCTGAAACGTCGCATAAGTGATAATACATACAGCACGACCGATGAAACTGTGCTTCGGCGTTCCGTAAGTGAAATCGTGATGTTATAGTAGTTATCACCATAGTTTCACTGTCTCTTGGTTTGCTCATGGTCCTCAATTATCCACGCAAAGGGGCTATCTTGGCTTATACCTTTTTGTGGTTGCCTCTGGTTCTTTATTAGAGCTACGTGTATAGTGACGGCCTGGCCCCTATTACACCAACTTGTCATTGTCAACTGATGATGACAAATTGGCATACTTTTCTGGGTCGACAGGTAGCGATAGACCCAGCGACTATCAGTAATCAGTAAGCAGTAATCATTTATTGTGTGAAGAATTCAGGTCGGTACATAGTCGAAGGTGAAGTCGAAAATGACAAAATAGTATCACTAAATCCTGCCTTTTCAGGCGTACACACATTAACTATGGTTTCAAATACTTAACAATGAAAATATAGGTATTAAATTCATAAATACACATTCATGCATTCATTAAATATATATATATATATTATAATATATATATATGTACAATCATACGAGCCAAATTAACGAGATAATTATTACATATCATTCCAAAGTAAGTTTAATTAACAATTGTATAATAATAATAACGTCCTAAAATTAAGTAAATTTTATTTGATAAAAAAAAAAAAAAATCTCTTTGTAAACCCAGCAATGTACGTGGTGTGGTCAGGTTCGTACATTGACTCGCCTGATTCCTAACTTTAGATTGTTCTCTATGAATGTTTCTGTTTTCATTAAACTAGATTCAACTCTACTCGACTCAATTTTTCAACGGACTAAGGTACCTGAGTCTTTATTAGAGGCTGTTTTTAATTCCTAATTCTACTCTCAGGGGATGTGGATATTAATGAGTGGACACAGCTACGGTTTTTCGAAACACGCTAAAGGACGTAACAAAGGAGTAGTACTCATATGTTTAAATAACTAACGTGTCAGTCTGCATTGTCAATGAATGTTTGTATTTGTGCCGATAATTACATGTTGCTGGCACTCACTGATCAAAAAACAAACACAACGCTAAACCCAAGCTCCTATTAACGTGGTCCATGGGATTGTATGCGTTCGTTCCATTCATGCCAGCTGATACAGCGCGTAATAGGCGGTGATTACACGGCGCGCGCCGCTTGGCGCGTTAGGGCTCCCTTACACAGACGATGTATCGCCGTCTTGTCTTAAGATTGAAATGGTAACCGTGGTACATCGCGTTCGCGATTGTACAGTCATCACTATAGGTATAGGTAAATAGGTATGTACCTTGGTAAACAAGGCACTCACAAACATCTGAACACGACCTTATTGTTAAAGCGTTAAAGCTCTTAAATTTTTTTGCGAACGTAGGTACATGGATGACCGATACTTCACGCACGTTCGCAATTGCAAAATCACGATTGTGTTTGATCAATTGTGATGAATAAGAAACTAGGCATGATCTGACAACCATTTTTAGCAAATCAAACATAAAGTAAATGAATTCTAGTTCGCTGGTTTGGTCTAAACACACTCTCGACTTTTGGATGTCGTCAAATGTTTAGATTTAGATTTATTTATTTCTCTAAGATTACAAATCACTTAGGCGAGAAGCAAACAACATTTGAGAAATGAAATGAAATGTTTGCTAATAGAAGAGTTTTTGCCATGGATAAAATAATTATTTCGGTAATATTCAGTCTTTAAGGATCTCGAATAAGTACTAGAACCTGGCTCCTCTGGATGCGCCCATAAACTGGCCTGACCATCTTATTATGATGTGCCAGAAGCCAATGGGGGCAATGGGAACAGAAGATATTTATTGCATTGACATTCTGTAGAGAAGGTCTCAGGGTTTATCTATATCTATACTCTATACATATAATAAAGCTGAAGAGGATCGAAAATCTGTAAATGGAAGATATTTGAAAAAAAAAATTGTCTGGGGATACTGAGAATCAATAAACATCGAAACGCACAGACAGCGGCGGCGGCGCGGTGCGGTGCGGTGCGGAGGCGGTACCGGTTGTAATGTTCGAGCTAATATGAAAAGGTCCGCACAGAATACCGCGCCGCGCCGCGTCCCGCCGCGGTACTCTGTGCGGACCCTTTCGCATTAGTTCGAAAATTACAACCGGTACCGCCTCCGCACCGGGCCGCGCCGCACTGCAACCGCTTTCAGTGCGATTCGGCCTTTAAGGTCGAACGCACACGGTAGTTGATGAAATAAGAAATGGAAGGTAATACTTCGTTCACGCGGACGAAGTCGCGGGCAAAAGCTAGTATTAAATAAATCTGCTAAACCGCTTATAAACTTAATGAGGCATGCCTTGATGAAGCAACAACCATTGATTCTGAAAGTCGCCCGTGTGCGGAGGCCCACGTGCGTATAGGGCAGCCTCGTTGCGCTTATAAGCGCCGCCGCCGTAGCTCGCCGGATAGGAAGTACCTACGATGAATAAACGTTTTACGCGGTCGGTTACATCTGGGGCTAGCTGTTAACGTTGCTCGGACAATGTTGGGAATGATAAACCTATTATTCAAACGAGAAAGAGATTTATTTCCTGCGATTTCAGTAGGCAGTAAAACTGCTTATCCATCGACGAAAAGAGGAGAATATTAAATTGAAATCAAGTATAATCCGCGATAAAACTCATGACAATTTTATCTTAGAGAGTATACCGTATAGCTTTGCCTCTCCTCGCCTCGCCGGTGGAAAACCTCCATAAGGCTTCCGAGCAGGATAATTTCTCTTTCATAACATAAGTTTACATGACGGTTTACATGTTGTATTCTCAGAAAAAACTGATTTTCTAGCAATCATAGGAAGTTCCTGTTTATAATATTCTTGCGTCTCTCGTTACACCACAAAAGTAAAAGATATAACTGACGTTAAATTTCTGTAAATATTTACACAGGTATGCCCATGCCTAGGGTTTGCAATTCGAATATTCATATTATTCGAATATTCGCCATGAAAACTATTCGAATAACGCAAGGTTTAATATTCGAATAAAATGAATATTTCGAATAATATAAAAAGTATTTTTTTGTCATTACATAACCATATTTTCAATAAAAATCACATATTTTGCAGGCAAAATTCATAACCAAATCTGTGAATAAGATTTTATACTAAGATTGAATTGAACACCGTGGTGCTACACCAATTGCCAACCATGATTAAACGGGTCGCAAAAGTTTCTGGCAGTGATTGTCCTCTCAATCCTGGGTTTACGATGCGTCAAAAGACGACAGGTTTACAAATTCACACATGATGACATAACACACATGATTTGGAGAGTAAACTACTCTTGACAAAACAAATGGTAAAACAATTTCGCAGCAACCATCATCGTTAAGACCCTTTCCCAAGTCAATCTTAGGTTATGCTGTGTGAGGCAACGGAGTGGTTTACGAGGAAATCAGCCACCAATAGCATTCTTATTCTCTTCTTCAGTTCATCCTATCGGTGGATTTTTTCCTTGCAAACCTCTCCACTACTTCGCACAGCTCTGGTGGATCTCAGCCTAATTGTTGATAGCATGAAAGCGTCAGCTTTTCTGAAAGTAAGTATCTTTCTTCTTTACCAACTGAATTAAACAAGCTGTGTACACGTACCTCATTATCCTTTGTAAAATTATCATGTGCTTGTCTAATAATAAATTATTCTTATTCTTAAAAAGTTTATGGATTTTCTCACAGTCACGATATTTTCATTACCTCACAGCAAACTAATGTTAAATGCCAAATTAAATACCTAATACATCGGATACTAACTCAGAAAAAAACATCAGTAATGCGCGGCTTTCGCAAAACGTTCTGTATTTGACTGTGAGCTTGTTCCTATAATCGTATCGTTATAAAAGTTGAGGACTTAAATTCACCTAAGTATACCTAGGTATGCCTGCAGCGGCTGCAGGTAAGTGGATGGCAATTTTTTTGTAACATGAAAACGACCTTTTATTTAAGAATTGCGCGCCTGAGTGACTCTACGCTAACTTTACTTTAATAAACACAGATATGTATAGGTTATTTTATACTACATATTTGTTACTGTAAAATTTAACAAATGTGTATTTAAAATGATTTTCAGGTTGTTTTATATTTTAACACAGTGTAATTTATTATTTTGGTTCAATACCGGAAATATTCGAATATTCGAATAATGGAAAATTTACTATTCATATTATTCGAATACTAAAAATGGACGAATATTGCAACCCATGCCCAGTGTTGCTACTTGGGTTTGAAAGGTCTCGCGAGCAACAGCGGCACGTCTCGATTTGTACCCTCCGTCGATCATAATCGCGTTTTTTTACCATCCGATTATCTTGACATCCGGCGGCCCCGCCTTGCAATTTGCAACATTGTTATCCGACACCGGACACGGCAGTTATTTGCCAACGCCACGGAAAATTCATCGGAGAACCAAAACTACTCGCTGCTCGAAATAGACTAACTCCCTTACATTTCCACGGCTCATACGGCTTTTGTTGCTTAACAAATAATTTGCATTATATTGTATTTTATCAATGATTAAAGTAAGCGCTATTTGATTATTATATGTAGGTAATCGGATTTTATCGGTTCCTTTGAGTGTTTATTTCTCATCGTCCACAGGTTGAGGATTGCAACACACTTTTTTATTTTGTTATGTTTTACTTCTAAATTGACTGATAACGTTTTATTATGTTTATGATTAGATTAACAAAAGCAGCGTTACATCACATAGACTTACAAGGATATATCTTAAATTAAAGAGCAGATAGTGTTGGTAAAGACTCAAGTCCTTGGAGTCTTCATTTCTAAGACTGGACTCGGTTTTTTAGACTCTTTTTGAAACTCTAAATAGTAGGGTCCATGTCTGTACTGATTAGATTTTAAGAACATGCTGTGAATACCATGGTTGCAACGAATAACTAAATGAATATGAATAATATGAATATGAATCGAAGCTCAAGTTCTTTTCAACTTGGTGGGACTTGAGGCTTCTGTAGTCTTCTATAGAGACTCAAGTCATCTATTACAGACTCGAATGTTTTGTTTACGCTTAAGGCTTTTGAAACAACTGAGTTATTGTTAGAACTCAGTGGACTCTTAGGAACACTTGAGATTACGCAACTTACTCACTAAAGTAGTGTAGCAATCAGTATATTGTTAATTTATCACAACCCAGAAAATATTAATTTGGACTCGCGCACGAAGGGTTCCGTACCATTATCAATAAAAACAGCAAAAATATCACGTTTGTTGTATGGGAGCCCCCCTTAAAAATATATTTTATTTTGTTTTTAGTATTTGTTGTTAAAGCGGCAACAGAAATACATAATCTGTGAAAATTTCAACTCTCTAGCTATCACGGTTCTTGAGATACAGCCTGGTGACAGACAGACGGACAGTGAAGTCTTAGTAATAGGGTCCCGTTTTACTCTTTGAGTACGGAACCCTAAAAAGACGAGTATCTTGTATCACTCTTTCGTGGTATTTACATACATATATTTTTCATTTATATTGACCCGATTTCTTGAAATTAAAAAATATATATTGATGGATAATAAAACCCACCTTTAACTTTGTTAATGGAGCTGTGGTTTAAAAATATGTTTAACGAGACATACGATTATATATATTTTTTTTTATTTCCAGGCTTCTAAATAGACAAATATCTCACTTTAAAATCAATATTCTGGATTACCGCACCAGAATTTTACCAAAATCGAAACTCCAATATTACTGATGTCAGAATATTTGCTGCCCCATCGTCTTTGTTTAACTATTAAATAAAACAATTTAAAAACATTTTTTTAGGTACAGTCGCCATCACATACATAGGTACACTATATGCCTTGAAAATAGAGGTGTGTTCCGATGTTTGTGACGTGCTTGTTTGCTCCGATGTATGTGATGGCGACTGTACTTGGTTATTGTACAGTCGCCATCACATACATCGGAGCAAACAAGCACGTCACAAACATCGGAACACACCTCTATTTTCAAGGCATTAGGGTGCATGTGCCGATATTTTTGAACACCTAAAGTGTACCTATGTATGTGATGGCGACTGTACGAGTATTCATGAATAGATACAGTATGAAAAATAATCAAAAATTATTATCATGAGACGTGATCATGCCGATACCGAGAACTTATTGAACGCCCCTCGTACAAGTTTTTCATGAAACCAAAAAATAGGTACAGTATACATGGTGGAAAGTTAAAACGGGGCAGTAAGGGCAGCTACTATATAGATCCCTTGCCGCCACGCAAAAATGGCATTAGGATTTCATTCCTAATGAGCTCTCTAGGAATGAATTCTCTCATTTCCAATCTAAATGAAGTTATGTCAGTCTCCAAACAATTTGATGATCGTCTAACTAAAGGACTACTTGCACTTGGGATTCCCATACTAACTGTATGGAAAAAGATTTCTTTGATTTCTGGGCGTTCTAGTAGTCAAACCTTAGTCGGTTCCAAAGAGTATTTTGATCCTTAATAGGAATGGGATCGAATGGCATTAAAAAAAATCGACAAAGTTGATGATTTTCTCGCTGACTCATCATCATCACTTAAAAAGTTAGGAATAACATCCTTATGCCATTTTTGCGTAGCGGCAAGGGATCTAGTAGCTGCCCTTACTGTCCCGTTTTAACTTTCCATCCTGTATACTCGAACAACTTCACTTGCGGTATAAGGTAATAGATGCAGTAGGTAGATAGGTATGGCAAATAAATCTTTGCATTGTTGAGTAATACTCGTAGTTCTCGATCGGTAGACGATTAATGTGAAATATTGTCATCATTAAAGTTTCAGTGTCTGATGATCATTTAGTTGGATATTTTGGCGTAGGTTGGACTAAAACATTCTAAGCCATCTATTAATGTATCAGAAGTTAAACGATTAGAATTAAACAAAAAAAACACCCAATAAATTTTCAAACTTGGAGAAGTAGGTATACGCTTCAAACTTTCAATGGTGGCCAAATAAGAGCGTTCCTTTACCTTCTTCCCCCAATTAAATAACTTATTAAATCAATAAATTTTATCAGAGTTTACCTTTCTCGAGAGCCGCTTCACCGGCGCCGGTATATACTTGTTAATTGTTTAATTAACTCTTTTATACCGGAACGCTGACGGATCGACTCGTTAGAACACTTAGCACTCAAGTGTACCGACCCACTTTCGTTTTATGTTTATACCGCTGGGGGTCGATTCAGGACATACTTTATTTATTTTATTTGGAATCAAACAGCTTAAAATTATATATAATAAAAATTTAATTGATTAATACACGAGCCAAAACAGATTCTACCAATGGAACATAAATCACAAATAATAATAGGAAACTATAACACTAATAGAAAAGTAAAAATAATAATGTATCATTATTTCTAGCAATTTGCAAAATACAAACAAACAGACAAACAAACAAAGTTGGTTCTTATAGACCGTAAGCCCACTCCCAATACGGCTACGTCTCATGACAACACGATCAAATGCATGGCAGCAGGTCGATAAAGTTGTGCTGAGCAAGAATCAGAAGATTATCGCACCTAAAATTGGGCAAAAGTTTGAAAAATCCTTCAGTAGGTATGTTTTAATTAGGCAACATTTGACCCCAAGCCAAGCTGGCAAGCTTGGCTTTGCTGCCACGTACTTCCGGCAATTTCAGGACTTACAGACTAAGGTTTACTCTTTCTACGATTAAAGGGCTAAATGATGCCACATATCTCGTACTGTTGTCACATGTCGTAAATATACCTACCCTTACAATTTTGACCGGATGTGAAGGATTTTTCAAACTTTCGGCCAATTTTAGGTGCGATAATCTTCTGATTCTTGCTCAGCACAACTTTCTCGACCTGCTGCCATGCATTTGATCGTGTTGTCATGAGACGTAGGCGTATTGGGAGTGGGCTTACGGATTATTACAAATACAACCAGAGGTACCATGCAATGCGTGGTTTACACATTCCGATTTGATTTTGATGTGTACGAGTCCGTTTGGGGGATTTCCAGTTATAAAATTTACAGGACGGCGACCCATGAGAATTGCGACGATTTTTGTTTTACCTATTGTGTTTTGCAAGTACGATTATAATAAACAGACGTATTGATATTTGTCGTTTTTTTGTTGTAGCGTCAGCGAACACGGAAACTGTGTACCTAAACAAATTTTACGTTAGTAACGTTAATATTAATGAACCATCGATTAATATTTTCAAAGTTCATTAACACCACAGCTAAATTTACGATGTAGGTATGAATATAATTATTAGCCAACAAACAAAGGAAATAACTCATTCAAATATATATTTATGGCGAATGTAAACGTCGAAATTTCGTCTCGCTCGCTGTTCGTTATGCTGTAATCTTCGCCATCGTTTGTCAAAACGGATCTTGGGCTGATTTCCTAATTTGTAATTTTTTATCATACCTATTAAAGATAAATCCATATTTTTTTTTACAATGCAATTGAGAACTATTTAAACACCAATGGTTAACGTATTTCTAAACAAAACTTAGTTGGGTAATTTTAAGACCCCTTAAAATCGGATATTTCGCTGGACCCAACATATGACATATCTACGCCTTAAACGGATGTTATCGCGTATATGTATTAAAGTAAATCCCGACGTTTTGAGCCATTTGCAGTGCTCGTGGACAAGAGTATAGGGTAAATCGTTTCATTTAATGAGTAATAATCGCAATACTAATGAACGAACTCTTTTATCATCATTTATGTCAATTAATATTACGTTAACGCATTATTTTATGGTAAGAATATTTTTTGACTTAGCGATTGAAGGATATTTAGGAACCCAAAGTGTGGCGGGGGGCGTCTATCGTATCCATGACTAACGGTGGGTTGCATCAAACCATCAATCGTAAGGGGTGATCGTTAAAATCTGAATGTATGGAAAGTTTGACAAGTTTATATTTATGGGATGAAAGCTGCTGGCGCTATATTTAACGTTGATCGGTCTGTAAGTAACTTGTAAGTTTGCGCAACCCACCCTAAGCCGTAGAAGGTATTAGTAAAATGGCTTACTTTTTAGGGTTCCGTAGCCAAATGGCAAAAAACGGAACCCTTATAGATTCGTCATGTCTGTCTGTCTGTCTGTCCGTCCGTATGTCACAGCCACTTTTTCCGAAACTATAAGAGCTATACTGTTGAAACTTGGTAAGTAGATGTATTCTGTGAACCGCATTAAGATTTTCACACAAAAATTGAAAAAAAACATTAAGTTTTAGGGGTCTATACTCAGAACTGAAACTCAAAAAAAAAAAATTTTCATCGAACCCATCTATGGATAGGTTTTCAAAAATGATATTGAGGTTTCTAATATTATTTTTTTCTAAACTGAATAGTTTGCGCGAGAGACACTTCCAAAGTGGTAAAATGTGTGTCCCCCCCCCCTGTAACGTCTAAAATAAGAGAATGATAAAACTAAAAAAAATATATGATGAAATACATTACCATGCAAACTTCCACCGAAAATTGGTTTGCAGGAGATCTAGTTAGTAGTTTTTTTTTTTTTAATGCGTCATAAATCGTAAACAGCAATTTATTTCACGGAACCCTTCATGTGCGAGTCCGACTCGCACTTGGCCGCTTTTTCAAGTAGTGATGAGCTCGGAAGGATGTAACAATAGTACATTATTGCCGTGGCCGGGAAGGAAGCCTGCAATTGCCATTCCGGCTGAGGCTAATATAGTGATTTTCTCAAAAATAGAGGAATAAAAAAGACTAAATTGAAATCAAGCTTTATTACGAGTATTAAATACAAATTGAGGATACCGCAAATTACATAAAATTAAACGTCATACTTAATATATTTTTTTAAACAGAATCGCAAGACAGTGTATTTTTCCACCTAAAAACGCAAATTATTTGGGACTCATACAAAAATGTCACTTTTGCAACAGAAAAATACGAATTGATTTGGCTGAATACGACCTGTGCCGTCTTTTATATGCCAGTTTCTACTTTTTAAAAAGTTTGGTACTCGACAAATAATAGTACATTACTGCAAAGGCCGTGAAGTAAGGGATTGATGGACGAGTTTGGGCTAGACGGCCGAGTCGTAGACGAGGCCGGATACAACGAGTCCAGCAATCCCTGTTCCGGCCGAGGCTTGTATAGTGCTTTTCTCAAACGATGTGAGGAAATAATAAATAGTTATTTGTTATACAAGGGTGCAGTTATAATTTAACCGCGAGTGTGGAATTGAAACACGAGCTAGCGAATGTGAGTGGTTTAAAAATAGAATCCTTTTCACCTCACTAAAGTGACAAAGATTCTAGATAAAAAAATCTAAAAAAGAAAAAAAAAACATAAAAAAAGAATAATATTAAAAAAACATTACAAAAGAGTAAAACAAAAAGAAAAAAAATATTAAAAAGAACAAAAAAAAACAACTAAAAAAACGCCCAAAAAAAGACAAAAAACAAAAAAAAAGGCAAAAAACAAAAAAATGGACAAAAAAAAGGAAAAATACAAAAAAAAAAAACATTAAAAAAAACAAAAAAAAAGGAAAAACAACAAAAAAAAACAAACAAAACAACTAAAAAAACAAAAAAACGCCCAAAAAAAGACAAAAAACAAAAAAAATGGACAAAAAAAAAGGAAAAATAAAAAAAAAAAACATTAAAAAAAAAAACAAAAAAAAAACGAAAAAAAAGAAAAACAAACAAAAAACATTAAAAAAAACAAAAAAAAAGGAAAAAAAAAAACATTAAAAAAAGTAAAACAAAAAAGAAAAATAGATAAAAAAAAACTTAAAAATAACATAAAAGACCCTACAAAAATTTTAACATTAGAAAATAGACAAACATCAAGAAAAGAAAAGATTTTTTTTAAATCATTAAAAACGATAAACAACACTAAAAAATAAACGAAAAATAACAAAAAAATGTAAAAAACTAACAATTTTTTTTTACAAAACTATAAAACAATTAAAAAAATGTATTGGTGGTTGGCAGTATGTATTTTTTCCTTTGTCTGTTTAATATCAGTAAGCAAATTTAAAAAGTTAGAGTAGCGGCCAATAATGTTTTTAGTTAGGGTTTTCATACATTACTTCTTGGCCTAGGCCAAGAAGTAATGTAGGCAGCCATAAACAAGGAACTTCATGTCTTCATTTCGTGACATTAACGCATACATTTCCGAGCATGTTTGAGAAAAGGAATTTATATGTAACATTCCAGGCGGCCTGCGATGTTTTTAATTTTTTAATTTTGATCTGGCCTTAAGCTATTACCACACTTTACCTTCCAATGTGTAGCGAGTTATGTTCACATTGCGGGCCATTTTTGAGAAAAGCATATTTAAACAATTACTTTTCGCTACTATTTTTCAAACCTACTAATATTATAAATGCGAAAGCTTAGATGTTTGGATGTTTAGAATTTTAGATGTTTGTTACTCAATCACGCTTAAACCGCTCAAACGATTTGGATGAAATTTTGCACGAAGAGAGTTTATAGCCTGACTTAAAATATAGAATAGTTTTTATCAATACCGGGTCCACGCAGACGAAGTCGCGGGCGGAAGCTAGTAGACTATATGAATGCACGAAGTTAAAGCGGTGTTTCCCCTTTATCTCTGTTATCTATGTGTTCATCGTAATGACACACCGGCGTAATTGCAGTGTGATAGCGGAGTAATAGCATCTAACATTAACGCGACACGATCCTATTCAATCGCACAGGGAAAATTAAAATGTGTGTGTATATAACGCATCGACGGTACTCGAACTTGCTAATGAAATGTTAGTGCGAAATGTTAGGCGAATTGCCATTGTCAGATAATAATTGCCAAATTAGTGAAAGGGTAGTAGTAATAGTAAGTCAGTGCTCTGTAATAGTACATTATTGCCGTGGCCGGGAAGGAGGCAATTGCAGGCTGAGTATCTGTTTAAACGGACGAGCTTGCGAGTCCGTTTAATTATAATACGAAGCCTGCAATTGCCATTCCGGCTGAGGCTAATATAGTGCTTTTCTCAAAAATGGGGGAATAAAAAAGACTAAATTGAAATCAAGCTTTTTTATTTAATACATATTGAGGATACTGCAAATTACATAAAATTAAACGTCATAATATATTTAACAGAATCACAAGTGTATTTTTCCACCGAAAAACGCAAACTATTTGAGACTCATACAAAAATGTCGCGTTTGCAATAGAAAAATACGAGTTGATTTGGCTGAATACGACCTGTGCCGTCTTTTATATGCCAGTTTCTACTTTTTTTAAAGTTTTGTACTCGACAAATAAAGGAATATATATGTAACATTCTAGGCGGCCTGCAATGTTTTTATTTTTTAATTTTGATCTGGCGTTAAACTATACACTTAACCTTCCAATATGTAGCGAGTTATGTTCACTTTGCGGGCCATTTTTGAGAAAAGATATTTGTGAACTGGATAAGTATGCGCAGTGCGGAATCTAGGGCGCTCATTGTACCCGCCGCCTGCGGCGCTTATCGCGCCGGAAACGCGCCGGCTCCGTTGCGCGGGAAAACGGGGAAACGCATCTAGACATTACCATTGCCTTGCACATGAACAAAACACTTACCCTTAATAAAACTTAAAATGCCTCTGCTACATAAAATGTGCTTTGTCCCTTTATGTGACAAATGTCAAAGTGACAGATAAAGACAAACGAATTTTAACGTCTTTTAAGTTAAAATAGGTTTGTAGAACGTTTATGAATACGGCCGTTACTATTTTAAATTACTTGGGTAAGGTGACTCATGGCACTCTACACTCTAGTATAATCGTCGTTGTCTCTTTATTTCATACTAGCGACCCGCCCCCGGCTTCGTACGGGTTTATATGTATGCAAATAATAATAACATGCATGTATTATACATATACGTTCGGGCGGAAAGGTTCTCGAGTGGCGACCACGTACCGGAAGGCGCGGCGTGGGTAGGCAGGCCCCCCGCAAGGTGGACTGATGACCTGGTAAAGGTCGCGGGAGTCCGCTGGATGCGGGTGGCGCAGGACCGGCCATTGTGGCACTCTTTGGGGGAGACATAGGTCCAGCAGTGGACGTCTTTCGGCTGATATGATGATGATGATGATTATACATATAAACCTTCCTCTTGAATCACTCTATCTATTAAAAAAAACCGCATCAAAATCCGTTGCGTAATAGTTTTAAAGATCTAAGCATACATAGGGACAGACAGAAAGACAGCGGGAAGCGACTTTGTATTATACTATATAGTGATATACTAGCTGCGGGCAAGAGAACCCACAGGCAGATGCGCGGGGTAAAATATAGCTTACTAGCCCGCTACTCCGTTCGCGAGGAACTCGTTTATATTGTAGCTATATACAAACTTTGACCCCCCATTTCACTTCCTTATTTTTTTGAAATAGGAAGAGTAATTCCGGAGATTACACAACTACATAAAAACTTACAACCTCACCTACCTTCGTAATGGACATAGGCTATATTTTACCCCGCGGCTACGCCTGCGTTATTTGTAATATGCAGGCTGAGCTGCGCGGAGAGCTAGTTGTATATAAAAATATAGGCATCTAAGTCCGTATTGACCACACTCTCGAAACAGTTGCAAACAGCTCGCAACCCGGCAAACTTACAATTACAATCTCGCCTCTAACAATTCATACAAACAATCTAACTCGGTAAATCGATAGGGCGTCCGTCGCGTCTGCATTAACTGCAGCAGAGTTAATCGCACCTATCTATAAATAGCAGAGGATCCGCAGACGTCTCGGAAGCTAGCCGGACGTACACTGAAAAAAATGTTAGGTTGGATTTACCAGATTCCGTGTAAATGTTACCAAAGTTAGCGGTTGATTTCGGTCCTATCACGAATTTTGGTTGATTTTATCAAACTAAATAAGTTAGTGTTGTACCAAATTTATTTGGTAGATTACACCTATATTTTATAGTAAATAGTAAAATTGTTTACCAAAGTACTTTAGTAACATTTCTCATCAAAGTACTTTAGTATATTTTTTACCAAAGTACTTTAGTAACGTTTCTCACCAAAGAACTTTAGTACATTTTTAAACAAAGTACTTTAGTAACCTTTTTATCAAAGTAGTTAAGTATAATTTTTTTCAATGTAGTTTGGTGTAATCTACCAAACGGATATTTTTCATTTTACCAAACATACTCGTCTTTTTTTACCAAATACCTTTGGCATGTTCTACTGTTACTATTTTTTGGTACAAATTACCGAAGTTAGTCAGTAGAAAATGCAAAAGTAATTTGGTAAAATCTTCAACACAATTTGGTAGATATAGCACTTTCTATTGGTACAATGTATTAAATCATTTTGATTGAAAGAGCTGAACTTAACTTGTAAGTATAATGTAATTTATTTGGTGAACTCTAACAAACAAAGTTAAGTAGTATTTACTAATCACGTTCGGTGTATTTAGTCAGCTTTAGTTTGGTAATATTTACCAGATTTATATTTTAGTTACTACTAAAGGTGTTTGATACTACCAGATATGTAACGCAGTTTTCATCAAAGTTAGTCTAGTATCATCTATTAGATTGGATCTTGCTTTATATCAAAGATAATATAGTATTATCTACTATAAGTGGATCATGTGTTTCGTATTTTTTCCTAAAATTGGTTTGGTAATATCTAACAGATTTGTACCGTGGTTTTTACCAAATGTTTACTAGTAATATCTACCAAGATTTTATCAGTGCTTGTTCTGCTAATTGTACCGGTCTTAGTTTAGTAAAACGTACCAAATAAGTAGTGTACAGTTTAATAGTGTTAGTTTGGTTAATTTATCAAACTAACACTAGTAAAATGTACACATCTTTTTAGGTAGATATCACCAAACACATTTTTGATTTCCAGAGTATAAATAGGGTGTGGTATCATTGAAAATTAGAAACTTGCAGTATTGCTGACATGGTATGAGAGTAAAATTATACTGCAGTTTAGATTTTCAAACTACGTAGTTTTCTATGTAGATTGAAGATTATTCGTAGCCACACCCTAAAAATATTGTAGATGAAAAAAAAAGCTAAAGACAAACACTTCAAAAATATGCAGGGTTATTGGTAACCAACGTATTTCTTTTTAGGGAGATATAGTAAAGCTCATTTGCAATTAAAAAGGCCATAAAGGCTATCCGAAAATCAGCAGTTCCTAGAGAGTGAACATTTACAAATTGCCTTTTTTAAATAGATAACACTGTTAAAAGGAATAACGTCGATTTACCAGTAACCTTATTTAATATTATAAGGGCTATATATACGGTGGTTTAAAGAAAAATAGTCTGAATTTTGGTACATGTAATAAAATTTATTTAACAAATCGATACAATAAACTGTAGATCACTTATTTTAAAATTATGTCAGTGACTCAGTAGGGTACAAAACCTTTCTTATAATAAAAGTCAAAAGGCTGCCAGGTTGCGGCCCACATTCTTTCTCTGCGGCTAACCGTACGTGAATCAAATTCCTTGGCTGTACATATCTTAACTTTAAGTTTACGAGATAGATACTCTGTTCACGGTATACGTAGTAAGTGTGAATCTTATAGGCTGAGTTACAAGTCATGATAAAATTTGCTGAGTAGTCTTATAGACTGGGCTCTCAGTGGAGTATCGTTTGCAAAAATAGCGCACCGTATTCTGACGTCTTTGTGTAGATTCCAGACATACAATCAACAGAATTCGCTGCCCCAATATTATAAGGTTCCATGTTGCAATTTTATCAACTTAAAATTTGAAGTTTATAATATTGGGGCAGCGAGATGTTGCCAACCATATTCTGCGTCCAGGCAGTGAAAAGTTTTGAAACATACGTCCAGCGCTTTCAGGAATGAGTCGATATTATAAAGGATGTCGTCATAAGCAACATTAAAGTTCTTTAGGGCATCGATGGTCGGTCCGACAGCAATGATGATGGGTTGGCACCGCAGTCCCTTAGCCATTTGGGCTTTTATCCAATAGTCCAGCTGGGTGAGGACTTCGCTTTCGTTCTGGAAATCAAAATATATTGTTTACTTTTAACCGTATCCATACTAATCCTACTAATATTATAAATGCGAAAGTTTGGATGTATGGATGAATGTACGTTTCAATTAATCTCAAAAACTACTGGACGAATTTTTAAGAAACTTTCCAGTTATGTACCTTACGAGTATATATCAGAATATGACAGGCTATAATTTATTTCAAATTTCGTACCTTTTAGTATTAAAAATGCGAAAGTGTGTCTGTCTGTATATCTGTATGTCTGTTACCTCTTCACGCTTAACCCGCTGAGCTGAAGGAGATGAAATTTAGTAGGTATTGAGATAGATAGAAAGAAAGAAAGAAAGAAACATTTATTCGAGACAAACAACACACAGCGTTTGTCACGAAACGGTTCTATCTCAGCATAATGCTGGCATTGCTGCCAGCGCTGGTCTTCCGATAGAACTGATTAGGAAAGTTTTATCCTGAAAATCATCCCCTAAGGAAGTAAAATGGGTAGTGAAAATTTGTATTGGAGTTTATATTAAATCCTTATGGCCGTTTGTATGGAAAGTCGTCATCACACAATAGTGTTAAAAATGAAATTATACCTTTGCATCAAGAATGAAACTGTTCATAGCTTCTTGAATGCTTGGCTTTACGGTTTTTTTTACCATCTGTATCTTTGTAGTGTAATCTCACAGGTGGAACTATTTTATATCCAATTATTATTATATTTTATATCTGGAAAATAAAAATAAATATTTAGTTATGTATGATGCATATTTGTTGACTTAATTAGATCAAACATTATGTTTATACAATATTGGTTATTTTATTTGGTGCCAACACCCTATTCAACACTAATTAAACATCAGAATAATGATAACCAATCACGTAAAAGTACATTATTGCAGAGGGCGGAAAAAAGCAATTCGTGGATGGGTAGAGTTTGACGGACGAAGCGTAGCTTAATCCGTCAGTAAATACGAATCCACGAATTGCCATTTCCTCGACGTTTCGTTTTTGGGGTGATATTCGTGATTTTTTAATAAATATTATGATAACCAACCTTCGCTTGGATTTTCTTCGATCAATTTAATGTAGACAGAAGCAGCTTTAATCGTTTTCAAATGATTAAACGCATTCTCTAAGAAGTTGGGCCATTTCTTGAATAGTAGGAGCTCTGATCCTTTAAACTTGGTTTCAAAATCCAATTCAATCTGAAAAAAAAAACGATTTTATGTATTTGACTTAATGTGCAAAATGCCTAGGTATCTTGTTCTTCATCCATTACGTTTTGTCGTGTTTGGCTTTGGTCAGCCAAAAACAAATATTGAATAATAAGAAATTCAAGTATGTAAATTATTTATCAGGGGGTGTTACCATACAATAAAAAGCGGTCAAGAGTCAGACTCGCGGACTGATTTCCGGGATGAAAGTATCCTACGTCCTTTGCCGGGACTCAAGCTAAATATCTACATCCCAAATTTCATCTAAATAGACACGCCCACTGGTAAATATTTGAGATTATTTAAATTTATGAATAAGTTTGATGTACTAGTTTTTACGTTGCTGGATTCGTCAATCTATGCGTCCAAAATTATGATGGCCGTTTTTCTTTTGATTTTATCAGCGGCCTACTTTTTTAAATATTTATCGTTAAATTTAAATAATCTCAATAATTTACCAGTGGCCCTAGTGAGCGCGTGAACGGGCTCTTATTATTTTCTCTTATTAATTTCGGATTTTTTATGTTTTTCTTTGCTAGCGACGACTCCGTCCGCGTGGATCTCGTTTATATCGTAGCTCCATACAATTTTTTACCACCTACTTCACCGACTTAAACTATTCGATGTCCTTCCCCGGGACTCAAACTATCTTGATACCAAATTTCATCTAAATCGGTTCAGCGGTTTAAGCGTTAAGAGGCAACATACAGACTGACACACTTTCGCATTTAAATGTAGTATGGATAATAAATGTAAAACAGACAGGAATACTTACATGAATAATGTTTTGGAGTTTGTTCAACCCCCGCTTGAATAATATTATTTCCTTAAAACTGGGAATCACTCCTTCAGTTCATTTCTTGAATGGAGTCGAGCAAATTTAACGAAATCTGATTTTCTACAAAATAAGACATACATGTAATTCATCAGTCTTTAAACTCATTATTTTAATGTTCAGTTAGTTACATACAGACAAAATACAAACGCAACGATGGCCAACCAAACCGATTTGGTAAATTTTACTGAAATTCGTTTTGTAAATTAATCAAAGTAATTAGGTAGGTAATACGTAACCAATATTTCTAGGTCAATATCTAAGCCTGAGTTAAGCTTCCTATTCATATTAAACTATAATCACAAAATTATTATATTTAATCATTAATAATAAGGAGGTATGGGTGGGATCCATATACGGTGCCAACTATAGGTTACCCTGTGTTTCAGACAAAAAAAAACTAACAATGGAATAAGTACGTTATTCACATACAATATCATTCTTATTCACAATTAATTAGTAAGGTATCAGTGTTGCCAATTTAGCACTTTTAGTGTAATATCGTTCTAATGCTTACCTTCAAAACTTGTTATGGTAGATTGAGATAATCCCCATTCCTTTAAATATTCAGTCACCCCCACACTTAAGTCATCATCGAGATCACTATCCATAGTTGGTTACACTTTGCAAACTAAATCCACCACGCACCAGCCGAAATGAAATGGCGCACCATGAAAATTTCATTAAAACGCAAACAAAACAAAGTGACTATATACAATGAACTACCTCAACGCAATGAAGCCTGCCGCGCCGCGCGCGCATCGCAAGATGCTGTAGCCGGGGGAAGGGGCGCACCTCCGCAGGGCAGTCGGGGAGGGGAATAGTCACATCTCACTCTTATGTTAATAAATTGAGTAGGATGGAACTATGCATGCAGTGGTATTGTTTTGTAAAATGTACCAGACTTTTACCTAGTTAAAATTACCAAACTCTTTGGTCATTTTAACAAGGTATAAATCTGGTAGTGACTGCAGCGCTTTCTCAAAAGGTACGAGTAGATAGTTACCTATGTACCTACTAAACGCCAAATGTTTCGTGTTAATGTTGTTGGAAAAAATAGACTAGGTAAGTACTTAATACTATTTTGTGTGGCGTGAAAGGTTGCAAAATAACAAAGCAATAGAATCTCATTCCTACTACCAGCAAGTAAAGACAAAACGATTTATTACTTGATTATATACTTATAACTAGCGACCCGCCCCGGCTTCGCACGGATTTATAGTATAATACATGCATGAATTATACATATAAACCTTCCTCTTGAATCACTCTATCTATTGAAAAAAACGTAAGCGACTTTGTTGTTTACAATGTAATGATTAGGTATTTAGGTAATTTACCAATTGTATATTTTAAGACGTCAATTAATCAATGATAAAGTTAAAGGTACATCCAGCAGCAAAAGTAGCTACGCGGGTCAAAGTGCTCAAAATGACCTACACATGGCTCTAATGTCAAGAGGATACGGACTTTCTAGATAATTTTGAGCGTGTTATTTTGTGTTGCTACTTCTGCTGCTGACTGTACCTACATGGGTACACCATGTAGTATCTACTTACTAGTTTTGTCAGTGGCTTGGCCCGCGTACCAACGTAAGTATTTTGCTTATTTATGAAGACGTCCATACAAACACCAAGGAAGGACATTTATACTATTAGTAAGGATAAGGAAGGATATTACTTACTCGTATTAAGGAAAAGCCACGAAAACTTTAACGTCGTTAAAACCTAATTACTACATAGATAATCATTAAGTAAGTACCTACGCAACTTTACTTTTTTTGTCTGGGAATAGGTATGGCAATCTGTGGTATGACTCTGCAAATTATTAATTTGGGTATAGTCTAGCTAGGTAGGTACCTACATACAACGTGAAAGGCGGCCTAGATTATTATTTAATTTTATTTAATACACAGAGTATATAAACATAATAACTAACATGGTCTCGCAAAACATTATAATAAGTAATAATTAATTAATTACTAATTTGTAAATAGGTTTAGGTTAAATACATGTTACATACAATTGCATACAGTTACCTATGCCTTATGGGTTATGATACTTAAGTAATGTCGTTTTAATAATGATTGAAGCAAAACTAAGTCGTACGTAATTCTAATAATTGTGCTAACTGCATTTACTATTATACCTATATACTAATAAAACCAAGAGTATATTTTATATACATGTATATAATTTAAATCGAAAGAAAACTCGATTTACTTCATATTTACGTATTTACACAATATACCTAATAGGTACCTACTTATTCCATTTAGCGTAGTGTAGTCTGAGGAGCTACTGCGAAACGAAAACAAACTTAGTACGTTTATCTCTCTCTTTGTTGCTCTAACTAGCAAGTGCATTAGCTATTATTATTATTTATTCAGAAAACCAACAGCGATACAAAGTACGTAACTTATACTATAATACACAGTAGTATGGCCAATTACAGGTTTACCTAAAGTGGATAATGAAATTAAAGATAAAAAATGTAAACAAAGAACTGTCAACGTCGAAGTGACGTCTCAGGGGCAATCAACCAGGTTTTGGTTTTAACTAATAAATATATCGTCACTACTTTTAAAACAATCTTATATTTTACTTTGATCACTTTAATGTCGTAGGTTGGTATGAATAGGTACTTAGTAGGTGACGATAGTCCGGGTACGATATACAGCAAAAGCCTATTGCCTGCAGCCACTAGAACCACACCAAGCAATGGAAGCAAGACGTGCCATTATTATATGTCTTATTAGGACAGGAAAACACAAAGAAAAATAACACTAGGTTTTTAAATTTTTATTTATTCACTTCCACTCTCGCTTTCTGAGGAAGACGTCGAATCCTCCTTAGTTACATTTATTATTAATGTCTCTGTTACATTGTATATTAGGTGGTCAAGTTGGCACAAGTTATCCTCTAATTTTATTACATGAGCCACACAATCACTCCATCTTTGAGGCGTCACCAATTTTAAACCTTCTTCGAACATTAAGAATAAGGAATAGGAATATCCAGGTATATTAATTAAATTACGAACCAAAGGTTTACAATTCCTAACCATTGCCAGTGGCGTAAATATAAACTGCACATATTTATGAATATAAAATAATTACGTTTTCATTTGGCTTATTTGAATATTTACGAATATTTTCCAGGCATTGTTTTACGTATAAATTAGTCGCATTATTTTTTATCTCGCGTATTTAACGAATTTTTAGTTTCCACTTCTTGGGACTGATTTTATTGCAGTGGCAACACATTTGTTTACATTTTTTATCTTTAATTTCATTATCCACCTTAGATAACTTGATATGTAAACAATTGAACGGACTATCACAACATTTGTGAAAGAGAGGTGATTTTTTTTAAATTAAATTTGAGTAATTGTTTTTTTTTGTTTTGAAGATGAAAGCATAACCAAGCATGTAAATCTATATAGGTTACCGCAAATGAGAATATATTGCTATAGTTTATCCTAATGACAATATTATTGTATAAATCCCATATTTAGAGTGAATCAAATAGATTTAGTAACTTAAGTATAATACTACAACATTTTTAAACATGATAAGAGGTGAGTTACCTATTTCTAATACTATTTATGCTGCTTATTCTTAACACTATTAATTACTTGCATTTTAAAAGATGCCTTTGAATATCTAAAGATATCAACGCTACTGAAATCCGCATTATATTTGTGTTAAGTATATTGTTCCGTGATATTTATTTTGTAAAACCTTGTTAAACTGGAATAATAAACCTTGTAACAATGTCACTAGAACTTCAACTGAAACATATACCTACAACCATGGGCTTTGCCTTCTTCGTTCGTACTCATCGCGGTAATTAAAAATGATCCGACTTTTCTTAATAAGTAACTATGTCGCCTGAAAGTACGGGGTAGTTGGCGGGGTTGGTAGTTCTGATTTTTGCAGACTTGTTTATGAAGTTGGCGCAATGAATAATACAAGTTTGTGATCTCGAGCGTCGAACGTCACTTTACCAAAAATCGAAAATACCGCGTAATCCCTAAATGACTCGTTTTTAGGGTTCCGTACTCGAAGAGTAAAACGGGGCCCTATTACTAAGACTTCGCTGTCCGTCTGTCTTTAATATTAATATTATTACTAATAATTGTTTTCGCTATAATAACAAATACTAAAAACAGAATAAAATAAATATGTTTATAGATAATGGTACAGAACCCTTCGTGCGCGAGTCCGACTTGCACTTGGCCAGTTTTTTGATAGAACCTAACCAAATTGTTGAGACGTGTTTGGTAAAATGTTCATTTTTTTTCGTTAATTTACACCAGGAACTCTGGGTAGGGACTATATTTTGACCTCAACCTTTTCAGTTTTGTAAGTTCAACCACAGGGCCATGTTATATTAATCATATGTTTATCATAAAATCAACCGAACCAAATTCTTGACATTTGTTTGGTAAAAATGTACAAAATCCTTTGTTAATTTACACCATGAACTCTGGTAGGGACTATATTTTGACCTTAACCATTTTAGTTTTGTAATTTCAACCGCGAGGTCTTGTTATAGTTATCATATTTTAATTATCAAATAAACCAAATCAAATTGTAGAGATTTGTTTTATAAAATGTACAATATTCTTTGTTAATTAACAGCATGAACTCTGGTAGGAACTATATTTCGAGGTCAACCATTTTAGTTTTGTAAGTTCAACTGCGAAATCTTGTTATATTTATCATATTTACAATATAAAATTAACCAAACCGAATGTAGAGGTTTGTTTAGTAAAATGTACAATATTCTTGTTAATTAACAGCATGAACTCTGGTAGGGACTATATTTTGAGGTCAACCTTTTTAGTTTTGTAAGTTTAACCGCGAGGTCTTGTTATAGTTAACATACTTTTATGATAAAATCAACTAAACCAAATTGTAGAGATTTGTTTGGTAAAACTTACAATATTCTTTATTAATATACACCATTAACTCTGGTAGGGACTATATTTTGGCCTCAACCTTTTTTAGTTTTGTAAGTTCAACCGCGATTTCTTGTTATATTTATCATATTTTTATAATAAAATCTACCAAACCCAATTGTAGAGATTTGTTTGGTAAAATGTACAAGATTCTTTGTTAATATACACCATGAACTCTGGTAAGGACTATATTTTGACGTCAACCTTTTTAGTTTTGTAAGTTCAACCGCGAGGCCTTGTTATATTTATTATATTTTTATGATATAATCAACCAAACCAAATTGTTGAGATTTGTTTTGTAAAATGTAAAATACTCTTTGTTGATTTACACCAGAAGTCTGGTAGCGACTTCAACCTTTTTAGTTTTGTAAGTCCAATAGCGAGGTTTTGTTATATTTATCTTAGTTTCCATGTAATTCAGCCAACCTTAGCTAATTTGGTAAATCCAACAAACCATTTTTTTCAGTGTAGGGGAACCGTTGTATAACTTACTACGACCAAGCGACATTGAAGCTTATTACTTTTACAGTTAGATTGCTTCTCAATTGAAAATGCAATGAGCTGTAGTTTTGAACGCTATTTACGTGAGGCTAGGGTCGATAATGCATTGATACTGTAAAATACATTTTCAATGTAGGCTGCAAAGTTGCGCTCGGAAAATGTAGCGCCGTTTATAGTACTCCTATCGTACTATCGTAGTATTTCGTATGTGTGCGTTCGAGTAGGTACTATATGAATGGTTGTGTTGCGCTGCAGTCGGCGCGCGTGTGTGGGTGAGGTGTAGTTTTATATTTTATGAATGGGAGTTGTTCCTGAGTCGCACTGCAGTTTTTACTTTTTTGCGGCTGGTTTTTTTCAGCGTAGCTGTGATTATTAAACTCGGATTTTCAATATTTTATCTTTGGATTTGATTTCTTAGACAGTTGGGATTTGTTCGCGTTTTATTTGAACTGTCTTTGCAGAAGGTGTGCTGCTTTTAGAGATCTATGCTTTTCTTGGCTCTGTATATGAGTTTCGATCTTTGTTTGCTTACATGTTGAATTTCAACGTTATAAACTATATTTCAGAATGCAAATCATGCTCCAGTTTTATATTTAGAAATGATTTTAAACCATAGGGACTTAGTCGCATACAAGTATATTACCTTTATTTTAACTTGAACTCTAAAAATTATGAAATCTCATCATTATAATTATTTGAGAGTCAACCTCCCAATAATATGTGAACTTGACTGCGAGAACACTCATTTAATATCATTAAGAGAGCCAAAACGGTTCAATTTGTAACTTAATCAGGTATTTAATAATTTACTTTTCTATTTTCAGGTGCATCACGCCACCGCCGCTCGTTCTACCGCTTGCAGCAATGGTGAGTACATTTTAACACTTGTACCTAATTAGTATGCAAGATATCTAATTGTATTGTATTATTTATTGGTAAATATTGTCATTTACAAGTAATTTACAATCAAAAAAGTATCACATTACATGTCAATTCTATATAAATATAATTATTTAATAAGTGAAAAACTATTCAATTAATTTATATACCTACATAGGTAAGGTACTAACATTTTAATAAGGGGCTGCATTAAATTAGGTGCGCGACTGATCCAATGTCTTGTGGCCATCGAAAAACTCGTCGATGGTATAGCAAGCCATTTCCAGTAGAATAGCTTTTAGTTTGCGGACAAATATTGCATCGCTAGAAGCTTGCTTTATTTCGTCGTCCAGTGTATTGTACAGTCTGATCCCCATTACATGCACAGACTTACTAGTTTTGGCCAGGCGGTGCGCGGACACGACCAGCTGATTACGCCTACGCGTCACCCTACCCAGGAGTTGACTATAAGTAGGAATCTGATAAAGATTTTGTCTCACGTATTTGCATGCTTCTAAATATTATATACACACTAGGTAAAGTAAGTATTTTGTATTTTTGGAAAAGTTCCTTAGCCGGATAGTCGAGTGATTTTCTAGTCATAATGGGGATAGCGCGCTTTTGTAATTTAAATAGCCTTTCACGATCCGCAGCAGTACCCCATAGGTCGACACCGTACGTTAAAATAGAAGAATGTATCCATAATAGGCCTTTCTTAGGTTTTCCTTAGAAAGACTGTGAGTTAGCCTAGACAACGCGAAGCACACAGAAGCAAGACGTTTACACGTCGCATCTATATGGGGTGCCCACGTGAGTCCTGAATCGATTACAAAACCTAAATATTTAACTTCAAGTACCTGTGGCACCGCAATATCATTCAAAACTATCCCAACCTGAGCATTTAAATTTCTCTTTAATTGAAAGTACATTATGTTTGTTTTATCGACATTCAGAAGCATCCCATTAGCAGTAAACCAATCAGATATTTTTTGCATTGTTTGGGTCAGTTTTATTTCTAAGCTGGTAAAATCATTGGCTGCTGTTATTACGCACGTATCATCAGCAAACATATGTACTCCACATCTTCAGTGGCGGCAGTGACGTCATTCGCAAGGACTAAAACAGGTTGTTTCCCATCGTTGATCCCTGCGGGACGGCACTGTCCCCCAATTCCTCAAGGTTAGAGTTGAATGACTTTACGTACGTGGTTTGTGTTCGTTCTCTAAGGAAGGACCTTAATAATTCGAGGAACGATCCATTGACTCCATACCGCGATAGCTTTGCGAGAAGTAGTGCGTGGTCAATTGTTTCGAAGGCGCGCGACAAGTCGCAGAATATAGCTGCAACATGTCGCCCGGCCTCGAGGTGTGTGGTCACTCGCCGCACTACATGTCGCCCGGCCTCGAGGTGTGTGGTCACTCGCCGCACTACATGTCGCCCGGCCTCGAGGTGTGCGGTCACTCGCCGCACTACATCACGCGCCGCGTCCACAGTCGACTGTCCAGGCTGGTAGGCGTACTGCTGCGGGTTCAGTCGATTGTTGCTAGTAAAGTAATGCATTAGTTTACCACTCAGCAAACGTTCGACTACCTTAGACACGATGGGAATCAAGGATATGGGTCTATATGATTTTAGTGCATCCATGTCACCTTTGGCATAAATGGGCTGGACTTTAACGACTTTTAAAGGTTTGGGGTAAACACCGCTTTTAACACATTCATTGAATAGGCAAAGTAGCAGCGAGATCACAATCGGGGGTAAGTAGGTAGTCTAAAATGTATGTTGACATATCATTGACATCCTTCGACTGCTTTTTCTTAATGCTTTTTAGGGCCATTATTACATCAGCAAGTGTAAACTGGTCAAAAATATTTGTGGTAACCCTACATAGGTAAGGCGCAACAATGTAACTAAATTAACAACACAAACAAGTAACAAATTTTAAAGACGACTATAATCTATTAATTTTTAACACTACAAAGTATCAAAATAATGTGAGTGCCGTATTGCCTCGGGGCAGTCTATCGTCATACACTACCAAAACGTAATATCTAGAATATCAGTGACATTAAATTTGAACCTTAATACTATGACGATACCGTTTGTTTTTCAACATGAATGTTGTAGTGGCACGTGCTTACTCGGTAGCTAGCGGCTATGCGATAATAGAGACAAAGGCCTTTGTTTGAAAGATTAGGGCTCGGAGCGAAAAGTTCACCTGAGAATAGCCGTACTATACCTAGTACACCATTAGAGTATCTGTGGTGTTAAAATGTTTGAGAGACATTTAGATCTGTCATCTGACTTAGCTTTGACCTCTTTATACCTACTATCGCGCATTCTAAAGATGCTTTTATGCAAATATACATATATGTATATTTGTTTTGTACCTTGATTAATTTATGTAATCTTTATTGCAAAAATAAAAACGTATCGTACAAAAGGCGAACTTAATCCCATATGCTACCCAATTGTCAGAATGGGCGTTAGTTATTTAATTAAAATTCGTCACTTTTATCATAATTTGAAGCTAATCAGTACCAAGTTGATAACGAAATAGAGTAGCAAACTAGCAAAGCATGTTGCCGATTAGATATTCATATTCTTTTCATAGAATACTTTACGCTAAACGTTCAAGATTTCCGACAAAGTATAACTCGCGTGTAGCCTGACTCGCGCACCTAGGGTTCCGTGCAAACGTTCTTACGCCATACCCGTCACGTCACGACCCCATGTAGAAGTTACTGTTACAGCGCCATCTGCATTTTGGTACTAATAACTTGCAACCTAGTATGTTTGTTTATCAGCGATATTTTTTTATCACGCTTACTGATTTCGATTATTATAATTTAATTTGAAAGAATCTATAACGATAATCTTATAGGAATTTGAAGACATAAATTTTCATACAAAAGTAATAAAATTACAAACCTAGGTATAAGAAGTGATTCTTGATAAAAAAAATACGCTAGATAGAGGTATCGTTTTATTTTTGCTGTATTATTTATGTTCCTCTTAATCATGTATAAAAAAAATCAGAATTTTCGCTTGGTAAACTTCGGAGATAAAGGTACTTAATGGTATTTAATTACGTCTTATGTCGTTACATTATAGGGCACGCCGGTGGTGCTCTGCACTCACACCCCGCCACGCCCTCGTGTGTGGCGAAGCCTTTAGGGACAAGTCCTGATGATATACTGATGCGCTCTTGATTACAGTGGCATGTTGCCAAAAGGAGTGAGATCACAACGCAAACACACTGATAATCAATTGATTTTATTAAATTGATTATCGCTGAATGCCCACCGGGGTCAAAATCAGAAACAAAAACTAGGCTTCTTTCCTGTGGTGTAGACAATACTCGTACAATAGAACTTAACAAAAGTTTAGGTAAATATAATTGTTGTCCCGATCATATAAGTCATAAGTCACTAAGCTTTTCATACCTGTATGGGTCCTGCGCCAAATTTAGACCATAAAAACTTCAAATGTGTCCAGAGGAAACAGTGAACACTCTCATACTAAAAAATGTTGTTGACCCACTAAGTTTTATTTGACAAGCGTGTTGTATTGAACGGTTTGTATGTACTCGTAGCTTAGTTACTGAATACAAAGCGATGTCTAGGTAGTCAGGTGTACAAATCCTGATCCTTCTTTAAATCAAGTCCTGCCTTCAGAAATAAGTGAAGTCTTGTTAATGGACACACGCAAGACAGACATGGGTGTGCTCCCATGTCTTTACAATTAACTTTTACCTTTGTCTTCGTATAACATGGTCTCATACCATATACCTACTCGGCCTAAATGTTTGCAGAAACAGAACCAACTTGTATTGTTTAAATTATGGATCTAAAATAAATATCATTTCAAGAACAGGTCGTAATTTATATTTCGTTTACATAGATGTTTTAGAAAACACATTATATGATGGTATTGTCTTTCGAATGATGTAGGCAATGTATTTTATATTATCTTTGTGAATTATATTGTGTATATGAAGGGGAAATATTTTATAATACCTATAGTTATAGTTGATTTGTTATTTGTATGACTCCCTTGCACATTTGTAACAAAATGTATTTAAAACACGTTGGTGAATTTTCCGCTTAGTTTTAATTTCCTTGACATTGACATAATAAATTTTTCTACATTGGCAACTTAAACGGGGAGGTGGGGGGATATCGATAATCCCAAGGGTTATTTATCAATTGTCAGGTGACCACGATGCCGCATTCTATTCAGTCCCATGGGTTAGTGTTTAAAATATTATTTAAACATTTTAATCATTTACGCATCAGTGTAACAGCGATTCATTCAACTCGTAATCAGACAACTATCCACATACCGTGATAACTCGATAATCGATAAGGGATCGAGCGGTATCGAATTAGCCTTGTCGATCGATGCCGGCCGGGATTTAGATATCGAACGAATCGATAACGGGGGCCGCATTTTATGCGTAACCGTAATTTTCACAAGTAATAATCGTTGAACTAATTCATCTATCCTCTTAAGGCTCATTATCCAAATACCGAAAACTATTGGGGCCTTTTTAGGGTTCCGTACTCAAAGAGTAAAACGGGACCCTATTACTAAGACTCCGCTGTCCGTCTGTCTGTATGTCTGTCTGTCTGTCCGTCTGTCACCAGGCTGTATCTCAACAACCGTGATAGTTAGACAGTTGAAATGTTCACAGATGATGTATTTCTGTGGCCGCTATAACAACAAATAGGTACTAAAAAACAGAATAACATTTTTTCTTTTTTTTTCTTTTACAATCTTACACAAATCGGCTTAGTCTCAAACTAAGCAAAGCTTGTACTATGGGTACTAGACGACGATAAACATACTTATAGATAAATAAATACTTAAATACATAAAAAACATCCATGACTCAGGAACAAATTTAATATTTGTGCTCATCACACAAATAAATGCCCTTACCAGGATTCGAACCCGGGACCTACGGCTTCGTAGGCAGGGTCACTACCAACTAGGCTACAGGAGGCTCCCATACAACAAACGTGATTTTTTTGCCGTTTTTATAGATAATGGTACGGAACCCTTCGTGCGCGAGTCCGACTCGCACTTGGCCGGTTTTTATTTTATTTTTAACTCAGTCGTCAGCCCGACGCAAAGAGTTTTTATTACTTGAGTAAAGTTTTACAAATTGTTCAATTACAGTTTTTATTTCACGTTAACGGGTGATAAATATACTAATAATTTATGAAACGGTTTATTAATAATTAAAAAAAAAATTATCAATAAATTCATTAATTTTAAATAGTCGCTTAATATGTTTGGCTAAACGTATATTTTGTGCTTCTGCCTTTTGCGGTACAACATGGCGGCTATTTGCACATGCGCAGTAGTAGTTACATATGTTGAGCGTGCATGTATTTAAAACTGAAAATCCCGTTATTGTAGTTTACTTTGGCGTTTTTCTGTATAAATTTGTTAAAAATGTTTATTGAAAGTGTCTAATCAATAACAATGATTGAATGTGTCAAATTATGACACTCTTCGGAAATCACCTACTTTCCGCACTTGTAGCATAAATAACTATTAGTTAATAAAACTCTAAAGTAAAAACACGTACCTACATATCAAAGTCATCTGTTGCTAGCCAGAATCGCTCATTGTACACAAAAGAATAATCGTTTCTACTTTAGAGAGATACTTACATTTCAAAGGTTCCAATAATGTTCTTTGCTCAGCTGACCCGTTACTACATTGTTCTGAATGTTTGAACTACTGTTCCTATCCAATAGTTTTGTTCAATGAATTGTAATTAAAGCCACTTGAATATCATTTTCTTTGATTAAAAATGCGTAGTTACAAGTAGAGTAGGCGCTGGCGCCGTGGCGGTGACGTCAGCTTATAACCTACGCGGTTTAACAATGTATTCGGTTGTACAAAACGTACGGGCCCTTAATGTTTGTCGCTATCCGAATGATTGAGAGATGTGTGGGAATTCACAGAAATTGACATTACGGCGAGCGTCGTAGTAGTTGAAAAATATTCCAATACAAGATCTATCTCAAACTAATTAACTTCCCCAACATTTACAATTGGATCGTTAATAAATACAAACCTCGACAAAATAATCGTTTCAGAGCTTCTATAATAACGCCAATTATTATGAAAGAAATTGTTTCTCAACTTTCATTTGCGGGAAGATACGATGCCAAAACGTATGCTGGCAAATTGGAATCTAAATGAATAACTGCTAAACGCTATAATGGGCAAGGCTTATCATTACACACGTTAATTCAAACCGTCTGGTTTTCCTTCATTTTTGTGTTCCAACGGTCGGACGATACGAATACATAATTATGTACCAGTGCAAGTGTGTAACCGCCATACGATAAATAAATAACGGTCGGAGAAAAGCCAAGATATTCTGATAACTTCGATATTTGCGCTTTGGTATTAACATATGATATGCATCATGAAAAAACGACGAACTCTTTAGCCTAGCTGGTAGTGACCCCGCCCACGAAGCTGGGGTCTTGGGTTCGAATCCCGGTAGGGGCTTTTAATTGTGAGGTGAGCATGAATATTTGTTTTCGAGTCATAGATATTTTCTATTGTATGTATGTGTATGTATATCGTCACCCATAGTACAAGCTTTGCTGAGTTTGGGACTATGACTTAATATATTTGTAAATAATATGCCTTATATTTTATATGTTCATGGTACCCGATGGACGAATCACCCGCAGCCCCCGCAGCCCCCGCAGGGCTTGACTTTTATACCGTCATCCTAATAAAAGCCCTAATAAAATAATGTTCCGAAGAACATTTCAAATGAGGGCAGACACATAGGTATATAACAACTACATTTAGACGGAAGCACATCAGATTCTTGGCAATATTTTTATTTCTCCACCAGAAACAATGGAACCCATTCGGTGAGCAAATAAAGATGTTTCGCGTGTCCATCTATAATGGACAGAGGCACAAAGCTTATCGGTCTCCCGTCCCTTAGTGCTAGCTAGGTCCTATGGGTCAGTTTATTCTGGTAGTATTATATAGGATTAAAAAATCGGGCAATCGCGTAGATTATCGCGGGGCGTGGGCCAAATCGAGGCCATGACGAAACGGATTGATAAAGCGGCGACTACGATAAAGCGCTGTTGCTACGCGCTTACGAATACATGGCTGGAGTAGATTCGCGACCGACCTAGGACGACGCACACACGTGGCCGGGTATATTTCCTTATGGCTGCTATTTTTAATTAGATTAATACAACTCTACAGATCTGCGTAGCTACTACTAAAGTGATGCTACAAAAAACACAATGCGGAAATTGGAGTTCCTGTTCTTTTCTTGTTAATAAACCGAGATAAACACAAAAGATATTTATATTTAACGAGAACTTCTGAAAAACTAGAATGATGAAAAGAATTAAATGAAAAAATAAATGAAAAATGTTTATTGTCTTTAAGGCTTATAGCTAAATTGACATACAATTAATCTGCCAAACCACAATGCGGTTTGTTGGCAAACAACGCTCCTAATTCATTTATTACCCGACTTCAAAAAAGGGAGGAGGTTCTCAATTCGGATGTATTTTTTTTTATGTTTGTTACCTCAGAACTCCGTCATTTATGAACCGATTCGTACAATTCTTTTTTTAATTGAAAGTATATGCTTCCAGATTTGTCCCATTGTTTCCAAAGCCCCAGTTGGATGGTGGGAACCACGAGGAATTGAGGGAACTCCTCAAATATATCAGGCACGCGTGTAGTAATTTTGATATTTTCTATTATAACTCGTGTATTTACACCCGGAAATCATAAATTTGGTGAAGTGGAAGTGATGATGAAGACCACAGATGGCTTGTGGAACTTCTCAATGATGTACTTCAAACTATATAAGTACGTCACAGATTCTGATATGATTCCGTTGAAATAGCAAACAATTGCCAAAGTGCCAAAGGTAATTTTGAGATCCTTGAGGAATTGACGGATTCCTCAAATATTATCGGCCCACATACAGCGATTTGGTTTATTGGTCTAAAAATCAACGCATTTGCTCTCGGAAATCAGTTCATGTGGTAAATTGGAAAAAAATGTGGAAATGTTTATGTGGCTTGGCACTCAGTACCTACTGAATTGAAGCCGGTTAAAACTTTGTTTTGAAAGTAAATTATATCGTGGATAACTTAAATTTCAAGTAATGTGAACCCCTTTTAACCGACTCCAGAAAAGGAGGAGATTCTGATTATGTCGGAATCTTTTATTTTTTATTTACGTTCCTCGATTACTCGATGACGACTGGGCCGATTTGGAAAATTCTTTTTTTAAGGGCATCCTTTCTAGGTGGTCATCGAGGGTCCCATCATCGGCCAGGATCTGATGATGGGACCCTCGAGAACTCTTCAAATAAGGCGAAGTACTGAATTGAAGTTGGTTAAAACTTTATTTTTAAAGTAAATTATTTGTAGGCTCTTTCGAATTGACGCTTATGTTGTTGGTTGCTGTCAGTACAAAATGGTAAATTTGGTAATGTGTTTGTTTGTATAATTAATAGAATACCTAATACAAACAATGATGTATGTTGTCCGGCTGTTAAAAGTAAAGTTGAGATATGGCAATCCCCAAATAATATCACCAATCATTGGGTGAATTAAAGAATCAAATGGTATTTCAACACTGCCTTAATCTACATCTACAATCTGTCACTGACCCTTCATTCGATAAAAAAATATAAACGACAGTGGAATTTGGCTATATTGCATACACGTAAAATATTAAGTCATAGCATACGTTTGCTTAACAATAAAAAAAAACCGGCCAAGTGCGAGTCGGACTCGCGCACGAAGGGTTCCGTACCATTATCTATAAAAAAACTATTTTATTCTGTGTTTTTAGTATTTGTTGTTATAGCGGCAACAGAAATACATCATCTGTGAAAATTTCAGCTGGAACTATCACGGTATCAGTGAGATACAGCCTGGTGACAGACAGACGGACGGACGGACGGACGGACAGCGGAGTCTAAGTAATAGGGTCCCGTTTTACTCTTTGAGTACGGAACCCTAAAAACCGGTCAAGTGCGGGTCTGACTCGCGCACCGAGGGTTCCGAACAAACGTTCATACACCATACCCGTCACGTCACGACCCCATTCATTCTTGAACAATCTTAACATCTCATAGTAGAAGTTACCGTTGTACAGCGCCATCTGCATTTTGGTACTAATAACTTGCAACTTAGTATGTTTGTTTATCAGCGATATTTTTTTATAACGCGTACCGATTTTGATTATTATTTTTTTATTTGAAAGGAGGGACGTTATAGATAATCTCATAGGAATTTGAATACATACATTTTTATACAAAAGTAATAAAATTACAAACATAATTAAGAAATGATTCTTGATAAATAAAAAAAAATACGATAGATAGAGGTATTGTTTAATTTTTCTGTATTATCTATGTTACTCTTAATCATCAATACATAGTATAAAACAAAGTCGCTTCCCGCTGTCTGTCTGTCTGTCTGTCCCTATGTATGCGTAGATCTTTAAAACTACGCAACGGATTTTGATGCGGTTTTTTAAATAGATAGAGTGATTCAAGAGGAAGGTTTATATGTATAATACAAACCATACATGCATGTATTATACACATAAACCCGTGCGAAGCAGGGGCGGGTCGCTAGTATGTAATAAATTCAGAATTTTCGCTTGGTAAACTTCGGAGATAAGGGGGGGGGGGGGAATGGTATTTTTTCAACATATTCCTTAATAAATCAAAATTTAACCACTGTAGAAATAAAACAAAAACGGTTTTAGAAAGCACAAATCAAGCCCTTTCATATGATACCCCACTTGATGTATTAACTAGATCTTAAATTTTTAACCCCCCTAATATTCCTCATTTACACAGAAAATAAAGATGTATATATATTTTTTTTATTTTCCATACACGTGTCTTAACCTTCTTAACATTTGTTTTAAATTTCAAGTTGATATCATTAGTAGTTCCTGAGATATTTAACGTTGTGACAGACGGACAGACGGACAGAGTCGGCACCATAAGGGTTCCTTTTTTACCTTTTTGGTACGGAACCCTAAAAATGTAGAAGCGTTAAAACAAAAGCTGTCAGACTGCATGACGTTGTTGTCAATCCGTGCGCATTGCACATTCGATGTTTTACTCATATTAGCCATTGACATAGTATGAAGAGGGCAAATTATGTTATCTTCATACAAACGCACCGCGCGCGGCTTGTATGTGTGCGCTGTACTATCTATACGTCGCCGCACGCACACTCAAACAAAATTTCGACTGAGAAACGGGTCGACAATTTGTGTGAGTGTGCGTGCGGCGACGTATAAATAGTAAAGCGCACACATACAAGCCGCGCGCGGTGCGTTTGTATGAAGATAACATACTTTGCCCTCTTTATACTATGCCATTGAAGTGTTTCACTACCCACCTTCTGGCGCCATCACCATATCAACTTGATGGTACCAAATTATTGTATTGTTGTTTATATTATTAAATAAATTGAAAAGACTAAGGGTATAATTGGATGACAATATTGCAACATTTAATTACGTTGTTACATAAATACATACATGCATAGTTAGTTACAGATTAAGTTAAATGGGCATTTTTTTTCAAAGTGTACCATTTTATTTGAATACGCGTCATACCATTACTTAAGAGGGCTACTTTACCATACAAATAGTAACGGAATGGACGTAACGGAACGAATACTTCGCTGATTAAAACACAAACGACAGATTAAGATAATTGAGTCGCATTAACAGAAATAATATAGGAACCTTCGTAATCTCGTAACGGAACCAGGACACTAGTTTTTGGGTCCACCACTCGACGCACCGTTCGTGCGCGATTTCTAGCCACTACTGACAGTTTGTAAAACAAAACGAATGATGTTACGTAATGGTATGTGATGCTAGATGAAAATAAACACCTTATTTGGTAATAAAAATACCTCGTTCCCACAAAATCATCGTAACGGAATGTGGACATGTCCACTTTTCCAAAATCACTGGACAAGATTAATTTTAGTTTATTATGTAAAAAATACTTAAGCGAGATAAATATAAGGTTGATTTAAGAAAATTCATGTTTTCCACTATCAGAAACAAGTATTTCTACAAGTCCTAATACTTCGAATCGATACTTGAAGTTGGCTTTCCGCAGGTGGACAGGCAAAAATCGAGGGTCGGCAGCCAGAAAAACCAAGAAAATGTGGTAAATTAAATGCTAAATGATAGGTTTTTTGGGTTTTTATACGATTAAGATTATTATTGACGTTTTAAAATCGCTACAAGTACAATTTTTCAACGTGTTTCGTATTTGTAGGGTGTCAAAGGCACTGGACACGCCAAAAACATCAAGGTACAAGAAAAATAAAAACCGGCCAAGTGCGAGTCGGACTCGCGCACGAAGGGTTCCGTACTATTATCAATAAAAATATTTATTTTACTCGTATTTTGTTTTTAGTATTTGTTGTTATAGCGGCAACAGAAATACACCATCTGTGAAAATTACAACTGGAACTATCACGGTATCAGTGAGATACAGCCTGGTGACAGACAGACGGACGGACGGACGGACGGATGGACGGACAGCGGAGTCTTAGTAATAGGGTCCCGTTTTACTCTTTGAGTACGGAACCCTAAAAATGCCCAAATACCTATAAGGTTTGTAAAAATAATAACGAGAACTGTCCGGAACTCCGGATCTAACATAAAGTGGTACATGGAGATGGAAGTTTACTTGACACTATGACATGCAACATTGTCAATAATATATATCAACATGATCAGTCGTCGTGTTTTCTCTTCAGCACATTTTTGAATGCTACCAATCACTCATTCGCTGTCTGGAACAGAATTTTTTTCAAATCACTCAAAAAATTAGCTGATATTTCACACTCCGGTTTGCAGAAGGGGTTGTTTTGAAAGTGGGGAGTTTCATCCCCATTTTAGATTACATTTAAAACTTTTGATTGTTTGCGTACGTTACAATGGAAGCTGTCTAATTTAAGCTACGGAACCCTAAAAAACCTTTTAACCTCCGCTTGAATCCCGGCGGATTCATTGTCCCAACTATTGATCCGAAGTTTTAGCTCAAAATGCTTAGTCACTCTGTACGTATTAATCTTGCTGGCCCTCCCTCTCCCTTATTGCCCGATTCGTCACAGTGTGATGTGTTGTTTGAGCTCCTCGCTCTTCGCAATCATCGGGTTACTGTGTCACTTCTTCTTGTATACCATTGTGTAAGTCCACGTCTATACTGGTTTTTATATCCGCGATTAAATCATTCTCCGACACTTTTTTTGTAAAATATCCGCTTTGTTTCTATTAAACTGTTATGTTATTGTGATAATTTTGCTGTCAACGGAGGCGCGGTTTTTCATGTCTTGTTCTCTTTGTTCCAGATACGACCTGCCCCGTCTGATACAGAAACTAAGGACGCGTCAATTGGTTAATCTTCGTTCACCAGTTTAAGTAAAACACTTTGTGTTGCAATGATAAGGTTGATTACTTCGTTGATTATTTCGTCAAGATCGGGAACAATATTAAATGCAGACAACACTGATCACCGAACTCGCATATCTCTTTAATCTTTCTCATTACGTGTGATACTGCATTTCTCATTGTTCCTTTCGAGAGCAGTTGATTTGTAACACAAATTGTTCCTTTTTATTACTAGACGAGAGTTTTTATCGACAGGTCCTGGATGAAATCGGAAAAATGCTTTCCTAGTTAGTAAGTTCAATGACTCCACCCTATTGTGATACTTGTACCGTTTTCCCGATTTCCGCCTAGGACCTAACGTTCGCGCATTATATTATTTATACAAATTAATTAATTGTTAAGTATACCTTTGTACACATTGGATATAAGAATTTGTGTCGTATTTCGTGTTTTGAATAATATTGACTAACCATTACTAAAAATTCTAACGCATGACTTATTATTTTTACACTATCAACTCGCGAGTGTGCATGACGTGATCATTTTAATAATTTAATATTCAATGTTTTTTTATCCCTTGTTTTTAGACAAGTTGCTAGACTGACATGCTTTAATTTTACATTTGATTGTTTAAGGTATATTTTAATTGATTATGATCGCTATCAATATCATCATAAATCTCTATTATTGTCGTATGCCAATGCGTCATAAAACTTGATTTTAGGTTAAAATTCTATTGTTACTTAAATTCGAGTTTTAGTATTTGCATGGCAATACCCGGGATTGCATTTTATGTTTTTTATGATGAAAAATTTGATTATGCAATCTGTTAATTCAAATTATGAACAATTATTAAATACAGAATTTTATACAATACGATTATAATAATTCTAAATAAACGTTTCGGCATGATGGCTTGTTTTTTTTTGTCCCAGTACAAAGGCGATGCATAATCTTCAAACAAATGTTTGCTCTAATACTGAGGCAAACTGCACAAGAATCATAAATCGTCGAGCTTCTTCAGACGGATGTTTCTGTCGGGGACTGTACCTCGAGGTTCCCACAGAACTTCGCATGCCGTATGCCGTGTCACAGTTGAATAGCTCGTTTGGAGGTCGGACATAAAGTCATTTTTCAATTAGTCCAATGTCATCAGGACAAGACGACCTCTGCGAACCGGCTAAGTAACCTATTTCCGATAAGTGCCCCAGTTGACGGCACTCGACAATAGACTTTATTGGGTTGATATTGCTGTTAATTCGCATGATGAAGGCGAGGCGGGGTTTTGGTAAATTTAAACAGTTGGTGTTGTGAGGCTGCACTTTGCATTGGCAACTGTAATGTGCGCCTGAAGGTCGGCGGGACGTCTTCGGCGTGTCTACATGTTTTTGGAGTTTTACTTTAAGGGCGTGAATTGGAATCTATTGCGTTTTGGAAACGTCGTTCTGACTAGATTAGGAAACAATAAGGACTGATTTGCGGATATATGATTCTAGACTAGGTATATATATTATGATTGTTTATCTGATTTAAGGTGGTTCGATTGCCATACAAAACGTTATTTGACATTCGCAGGCCAACGGCGTGATATTTTAAGAAACTTATGTAACAAACTTTCATAAATTGGCTTCCCATTTGTCTCAACAGTCTTCAAACAATACATTATTTTAGGACACAATCAGGTTTATATTATGGTATCATCTAAAATCTCACTTAGTGAAATATGAATAAAATTTCACCAAGTTAGGTATTTATCGAAATTTATCCAAAAAGCCGTTCCCCTAAAGAGTGTTGCATCTCGTGTCGTGTCTCACAAGGGGGCGGTTTTCGCGAATCGACTCGAATCAAGGCACCCCCTTAATGGGGAAACTTCATATTTTATTTTTAAACATGTAATATGAAAGAAAACCCGACGACTTTTACATGAAATGGAAAGCATCTACAAACTGATACTACTTTGTATGTAGAGTAGTGGCAGTAGCAGTTGTTGTAGTGGAATTCATCAAAATAACACTCAACAACAAGTGAGACGGATTTAGAGGTACAATCGCGGAATGAAAAGGTTTGTCACTTCATCACTGAACACAACACTGAAATAAACATTCAGATTATTAATGAAATATTGAAGAAAAAAACTTTTTTTTCAGATTTTTCTTGCGGCTTAGTTCTATGAAATAAACCGCGCCGCCTTAAGGCTGAAACGCACTGAAAGCGGTGGCAGTGCGGCGCGGCGCGGTGCGGAGGCGGTACCGGTTGTAATGTTCGAACTAGTGCGTTTCGGCCTTTATTTTGTTATAAATAACAAATATACAACGCTTTATCATAAATAACCACGTTTCATATTTACCGACTTCAAAACAAAAGGAGGAGGTTCTCAATTAGGTTATATATATTTTTTTTTTTTCAATGTGTGTTACCTCAGAACTCCGTCATTTATAAACCGATTCGTACCATTCTTTTTTTAATTGAAAGTATATGCTTCAAGGTTGGTCCCATTGTTTTCAAAACTCCAGTTGAATGATGGGAAACAAGAGGAATTGAGGGAACTCCTCAAATATATAAGGCACGCGTGTAGTAGGTAATTTCGGTGTTTTCTATTAGAACTCGTGTATTTACATCCGGAAATCATAAATTTGGTGAAGTGGAAGTGATGATGAAGACCACAGGTGGCTTGTGGAACTTCACAATGATGTACTTCAAACTATAAAAGTCGTCACCCATTCTGATATCATTCCGTTGAAATAGCAAACAAAGAAGTGCCAAAGGTGATTCTGAGATCCTTGAGGAATTGACGGAAGTCCTCAAATATTATCGGCCCACATACAGCGATTTGGTTATTTTCTCTAATAATCAACGTAATTGCTCTCGGAAATCAGTTCATGTGGTAAATTGGAAAATAAATGTGGAAATGTTCATGTGGTTTGTTGGAGTACTGAATTGAAGTCGGTTAAAACTTTGTTTTAAAATTTTCTTTAGATTCCATCAACAGCAATAGTCTCTATACACCCCAGCGGGTGCTGTCTCTGTGTGCGTCCCATGACACGGGCAGGGACAGCATCCGCTCGGTGTACTCCTTGCATTTCATTAAATTGTCAAAAGGGCCTCTACGTGTTGGCTCAGTTGGTACTTTGTAGGTACCTAGCCCCACGAACGCCTCCCAAGGGTCCGGGACATCATTGTCCCGTGAGCGGGAAAGACATACATAATAATAATAATGTGTATCCCTCGCTTTAGATTATAATAATAATAAAAAGTATTTATTTAACTCCACCACAAAGTACACAGTTTACACAGATTAACATTATGGTTATTATAAGTAGTCACATTACTTGTGCGGCGGAGACTGGTGCCCGAACTAGGGGAAACCTGTATGTCGGGTCACCAGGAATTTTTACACCATTATTTTTGTTTTAAGGGGCCTCTGTGCTGTTGGCTTCGGCCCCACGCATGCCTTCCAAAGGTCCGGGACCCCATGGTCCCGAGATATGGAAAAAAACATACAAATAATAATAATAATAACTACATAATAATGACAGAGACAATGGCCTTTGTTTGAAAGATTAGGGCTCGGATCGAAAAGTTCACAATGAGAAGAGCCTTACTATAACTATATTGTGAAATGTAGACAATACCTCATATAAGTAGAAACAACATCAATAACACTATAGATATACCCACTCATTCCATGCCTATATTGCCTATAGCAACAGAAAGCAGGCCGCGAACAAGTGGGCCACAGCTGATCTCGGTGGGAGCAAACGGTAGCAAAACATATTTTTGGTACAATTTTAGGCAAGCCGGTGGGAATCGGCTTGTATGGGCGCTCCGCCACTGATGCCTATAGCAACAGAAAGCAGGCCGCGAACAAGTGGGCCACAGCTGATTTCGGTGGGAGCAAACGGTAGCAAAACATATTTTTGGTACGATATTCACCGTGTTTTCAGTACAATTAACTCGTATGAATAACGGATAATACGGTATTGATTAAAGATCGTTCCTGTTTAAGAATGAAGGTTCTAGTTTAATAAAAATCAATATTTACCTGAAATACCGCATTCCTCACATTGCTGGGAACACAAGAATGTGAGGGAATGATATGAGCACCAGTCCTTACGCTGGCAAAGTGCAGGTTGGGGACTTCACAAAAGAGGAATGTCATTATGAAGATCTTCTTTGATAAGTAAACGAAGATAATATTCATATCGTTTCACTACACATTGTGATTTAATCGTCCTAAATACACCATGGGTCCGAATAACCCGACAGACTTTTTAATAGTATATATTTAGGTACCTACTCATATTCCTGACCGTATCTCGAGACTATTATGTCATGCAAAGTTTGCTCGATTCGGACTAACTTAAGAGTTTTTTTTTATACAAACTTTTTTATATCATACATAGGAAAAAGGAGCCCATCTTTGTTTGTGACGCAATATCAAGTGATATTTCTATATCTCTCCCGAAACTCATAATTACCTACTCTTGAAAAAAAGCCTTCAAAATTCGGCGAAATGTTCACACAAAGTAATCCTACTTTTAGTTTTGAAGACAAATATACCGTAAACTCAAAAAAAAATTTTTTTATTGGTTTTTAGACTTACCTAATTGGAATATTTTCTTTACCTACTGTTAAGATCTGATAACCTTAGAAATATAATAACTCGGGTTATTCGGGCCCAAGGTGAATATGTCGAAATTTAAAATATGTATATATCAAATGTTAGGTTTGTAGCCTTTCGTTTGAATTAGAAAACTAAACAAATATTGAAACAATTTTCGTAGGTAATAATTTAGTCAAGTTCTTGCTATAGGTATAGCCTAGAGCAGTATCTTAATAGCTATGTATTATTTTTCTAAGTAATGTAATGTAGTCAACGTAATAAAAGTACTCGTCGCAATGGCCAGGAGGTAAAAAAAAACCGGCCAAGTGCGAGTCGGACTCGCGCACGAAGGGTTCCGTACCATTATCTATAAAAAAACTATTTAAGGCGCTGTCAACACCAAAAACGCGCACACTGTCTATTTGTATCGGAGTAAACGAGAGCGAGTGTTACTTGAGCGGCCAGGTTTTAGACGAAAATAATGAATAAATATTGAAATAAAAAAAAGTGTGGATTATTTGTGAAATATGGCTCGTCTACGGTTTAGGTATGAATATGTGGACTTCGTGTTTTTAATTGCAGACCCATACGTCAGAAAAATAAGGACATAGAACCGTTTAAGATGATTTTAAGACCAATCTTTGCAATTATTTTCTATCGAGCCGATTTCATCCAATTATGTTTCGAGTTCGTCTACGGTCTTGGAAATATGATGAATATTAACTTATATTTTTTTTGATGTGCTAGAACAAATAGTTTTTCTTATACAACTGCTCAAATAATATCAATTTCAACAAATTTGGTCTTGTCAGCCTCTTAATTCTGTATTTTTAGTATTTGTTGTTATAGCGGCAAAAGAAATACATCATCTGTGAAAATTTCAGCTGGAACTATCACGGTATCAGTGAGATACAGCCTGGTGACAGACAGACGGACGGACGGACGGAAGGACGGACGGACGGACGGACGGACGGACGGACGAACGGACGGACGGACAGCGGAGTCTTAGTAATAGGGTCCCTTTTTACTCTTTGAGTACGGAACCCTAAAAAACCTTATTGGTACAAGTTTTTATTGCCGACTGTACTTTTTTTTGCACATTTATCAACTACTCGTTGAAAGGGTTCTGATGAGCCCAAACACGATGTTTATCTGGTATAGTTTAGGAGTTGCATGCAAAACTAATTATTTTCAGAAGTAAAAGCATTGTATCTATTAATATGAAATATTCAACAGAAACTTATTATTTCTACTCTAGATGAAGCGGCCGACCTTGTTTCTTATTATATATCTATATGAAAAATACTGATGTAATTTAGTTAAAGTATTACAACTCTGAAAGCAAACATGTATGGATGGATGGAAATCAAGTTAAGATTTTATATAATTTAAGTGCCACACTGACAAAAGTGACAAAGAAGCGTATATCCCTTTGAAACTCATTCTGAGATACGCCTTTTTGACATAAAAACTCACTTCACTTTCATTCAATCTTTAAATGGTCAGTCTGTTAGCCTAAGAACGATACGTGTCCACTTTCGAAATTGAAGTTTTAATTAATGAACAATTTTAATGAAGATTTCTCGAATCGGTGCGCGGGAGTCGTTATCTCGAGGACGATCTACGGACGTTCAACCCGCGGCTAAGCAACTTCAATTTACATTTACAAACGTTTTTTCTACTTTAACCCTTTCAACGCCAAGAACATCTAAAGGTGTGTGTCGTCGTGCCCGGAGCGCCAATAACCCCTATGATGCCCCTTTATGACGTCCGCTGTCAAGAAAATCTTCAGTCTTTGATATTTATAAGGTTTGTGTTTGCTCTCTTGTTACATTGATGTTGGCGTGACAATGTATCTTTTGGTCTTATGTCTTGGCGGCGAAAAGGTTGAGTGTAAAATATGAGATTCCCTTTGAGAGCCCCTCTTGTATTTAGTTGTGTTCGAATAGATATATTTACATATTTACTTACATCTAAAATGTGTTAAGGGATCGTTCTATTACAACGCGACTACGCGATTATCGCAAGTTTGCGCGAATTTTACTCACGCGAACACGCGATCAAACATATTGGACTCGAATGTCAATTAGGATACCTATTCGAGTCCAATATGTTTGATCGCACGTTCGAACTTGCGATCGAACTTGCGATAATCGCGTAGTCGCGTTGTATTAGGACGATCCCTAACACAAACAAAACAAATGCAAACCCAACACCACACGGGACTACTAATCTGAGTATAAACTTCTTGATTGGCCGAATTGACAAATATCCCGGTTCCGACCAATCAGGAATAACGTCTCAATCTGAGATTCAACCTCAAAATTGTTTATACTAAACTAATGAATTAAATTCTTGGCGGGGTGGGCGTTTGTGAGGAGGCGCGGGCAAAGCCATGTTTTTATTCCTTAATCATACTTCAATCCGAACTTTGACATATGGCTTACGTCTGCGCAGAAAGCGGATAACCTTGTTGCGTGCCAAACTTTCGCTTACGAAATTGGAGAACCAACCATTGAATTGTGAAAAACTTGATGTCCTTATATCGATATAATTGTATAAAAACTTTATCGAATACGGTCGAGTCCACAACGGTAGTATAAATTATCAACAATCATATTAAGGCGAGTACTTCAAAGTGCAAACTGTTGAGCGACGCAAGTTTTTGGTTTTTGAAGCGTCAGCTCTTAAATCATCATCGTCAATCGTTCCCTCAATACTGAGGATCGTGACACGTGAGTACGGGAGCAGGCATTTATGCAAATGACTACAGTAGTAGTGTAAGCATGGGTAGTTTGGCAACTGTCTTCCAAGCGGAGACATACGCCATAATTGCTTGTGTACAGGAGAATATAGACAGGCGAACCAAAGGGCGGACTATCTATATACTCAGTGACAGTCAAGCGGCCCTTAAAGCGCTTACGGCGCCGAAAGTGGACTCTAGACTAATTTATAATGGCGTCCAAGCACTAAACAGACTTGGAAGGCACAATAAGGTGCAACTAGTTTGGATACCAGGGCACAAGGGCTTCATCGGCAACGAAAGAGCAGATGAGCTTGCAAGAGGGGGCTCTACAAATCACTTTGTAGGTCCAGAACCATTTGTGGGACTCTCGCAGGGGACCATAATATCGGCCTTTAAAGCCTACGCCAAAACCAAACACCAACACGAGTGGAGGAATGAGGCTGGCTTAAGGCACTCTAAGCTCTTCATAGAAGGAGTGGACTCGGGCTGGACCAGAAAACTCTGGAAATCCAGTAGGAAGCAACTCAGAATCATATCTGGGGTGTTCACTGGTCACTTCGGGGTCAAGGATCTCTTGGCCAAGATGGGACTATCTGATAGTTTAGACTGTAGAATGTGTGGCGAGGAGGATGAGACTATGGAACACTTATTGTGTGAATGTCATGCCCTTGCCAGACAAAGAATGAACTACTTTGGTAACGGTTACCCGCAACCAAAGGAATTCAATGTGCTCCCGGCGAACTGCATCATCCGCTTTGTGGAAATGATGGAGCAAGCCTGGGAGCAGGTATAAAGGAGAGAGCAAATGCACAAAAGATCCCACTGGGTCGAAGTGCATCCGAAAGGGCCCTCACCTAGATAAGATAAGATAAGATAAGATAAGAGGATCGTGACATCATTTCCTATTCTTGCTGACCCGACTCCTGCATAACGCTCCTTGCACCCACCCTCCACCTTATGTATGGCCTCGTGCAGGTGTAGTTGCAAGGGTGCAGTGATTTGTGTGCTGCAGCTAGCGGGTGGTCTTGCCCCGGGACCTCTGGCCTTCAACATCACTCTTAAAGCTGGAAACGCACAGACAGCGGTGGCGGCGCGGTGCGGTGCGGCGCGGAGGCGGTAGGTACCGGTTGTAATGTTCGAGCTAATATGAAAAGATCCGCACAGAGTACCGCTTCCGCGCCGCACCGCTGCATGTCTGTGCGTTTCGGCCTTAAATGAGTTGACGAAGCTTTTTCTTCAATACCTGTCATTAATTTGAAAGTTTGAATTTCTAGCAGGACATTAAATACTATGTCAAAAAAAGTACGGATTCACACGTACAGTTTTCATTCGATTAAGTACTCGTAATTTACCTGTACGTGTGTGGAATAAATTTGCGTTTCACCCGGAATGTTGTTGTGCCCAAGTACGCCCAATTAATTGATTCGATTTATAAACTGATGGTAAAGTTCATTTATTTTAATTATGAACATTCAATGACAAGTTTTTTAGTTCTTGAGTTTTGTTTCTCGCTTTACCTTTTTTAGGGTTCCGTAGCCAAATGGCAAAAAACGGAACCCTTATAGATTCGTCATGTCTGTCTGCCTGTCTGTCCGACCGTATGTCACAGCCACTTTTTTCCGAAACTATAAGAGTTATACTGTTGAAACTTGGTAAGTAGATGTAGGTATTCTGTGAACCGCATTAAGATTTTCACACAAAAATCGAAAAAAAACAGTAATTTTTGGAGGTCCCATAGGTACTCAGAACTGAAACTCAAAAAAAAAATTCATCAAACCCGTACGTGTGGGATATCTATGGATAGGTTTTCAAAAATGATATTGAGGTTTCTAATATCATTTTTTCTAAACTGAATAGTTTGCGCGAGAGACACTTCCAAAGTGGTAAAATGTGTGTCCCCCCCCCCCCCTGTAACTTCTAAAATAAGAGAATGATAAAACTAAAAAAAATATATGATGTACATTACCATGCAAACTTCCACCGAAAATTGGTTTGAACGAGATCTAATAGTTAGTAGTTTTTTTTAATACGTCATAAATCGTAAACCGCAATTTATTTTACGGAACCCTTCATGTGCGAGTCCGACTCGCACTTGGCCGCTTTTTTTTTTCTTAAACGTGTTGGGGATGTGCAAAGGTATTTTATTTTTACAAATAACAATAAAGTAGTTCTAATTCGGTGTTTTGAGCAAATATTGGAGAATATTTGAGGGTCACATAAAAATAACGACTAACTTGCGGCAGGTAGTGACATTCGTATTTGGCCATGTCGATGTCGCGGCGACAGGCGCCTCGCCCCCGATTCATATCCATTATTTAAATTATTTTCTATCCTCCTGCTAATTTAATATAGGTACCTTCAAATGCTTTGCAACAGATTTGCCAATTAGTATTCAAATAACACGCTATAATATTATAATGTTGCATACCTATAATTACTTAATAAAGGCTTGTCTAAGTCTTTTGTGACGTTTAAATTTCAGGTTTCATTCAACCTTGGTTTTAAATTTAATTCGAAGTCTAGACTATACGTTCTTAGTAGATATTACCTGCGGCATTTGAATATATTAGTCGACTCGTTACACTTTGTCACTATTTATTTGTAGTTACTCTCTAGGTATGCGGTGTTGTGTTCCTGATGGTGAGTAAGGGTGCCAGAGCTCCTGTATTTTGTATTTGTAATTAAGTATTTGGGACTGTGGACTAACGAATCCTCAAATCAATATAGGGTTGACAACGCGCTTATGAATGCTCTGGAGTCGCAAGCGTTCATAGGCTTATATGCCACCATCGTGGTATGAAAATGATGGGTTTTTAAATATGTATTTTCGTTATCAATAATTAAGTATGTTAGACGACAAAGGATTCTTAAGAGTCTGCAGTAAGCTCGATTCTCTATACAAACGTATTTACGCTCTCGTTTTAAAACGACTACCTAGCTAGTTTGCTCTGAAACTTTGTACTTAGAATAAGTAAGTACCATCCAGGTCTGTAATTAATTAGTTTATGTAGCTTCAGATACCATAGTAAAAAAAATACACCAAATTTAGGTTTTTCATACAACACTTGCCTTTGCTGTATTTCGTTTGTTTTATAAACTGGAGCCATATAAACTAATTATAGACCTAGATATACCTCATGTCATTGTATATGCAAAGATTCGTTATAATCCAACACGTAGTATTAAAATGAGAACGAAACTACGTTTGTATGGGAAAGTGAAATCCGGCCGAGCTTACAGCGGACTCTTAAGGGCTCATTAAGAAAAGTTTGGTTTCCTTTCCTGTGGGCATACTTAACCAAAGTTCAGGGCCACAATTCCAGTTGTTATAATGACAGGAGAGGATGCCATAGGATATAAATTTTCTTCACGTTTTTTTACCAGGCATGACGCGCTTCCAAGCTACTCTCATTGGAATTCGGTCCCAGAGAGATCTCTTTATTGTCGTCTCTTCCTGTGTCTCCTATCTATTATATATCTGTATGTAATTTGCACATATACTTTCGTGCGTAGAGCCAGCATTGTACATTTACTACAAAATAAAGTTCGCTTCATAGAAAATGGAATCGCAAAGAGTCACAAATTGGCCTGTGTCCCTTTGTCTCTGTGTGTCTTTTGTGTAGTAAGTCTTCTTTCTTTCTTTTTCTTTCTGTGCTAACTGCGTAGGTATATATCGCCGTCTGATACCTATGAACTGGACAGTGTACAAGCCTTGCTTATTTCGTATTGTGAAACACTTTCCCCATACGCAATATCTATGAATAATTAATAAATATGAATTACTTGTAAAACTAATGTAATGAATGAATGACTCATAGTAGCTGTTGGTTCTCCGAATAAATAGTATGTCTTGCTGCTTCTACTAGTATAAACTGAAAGAAAATGTTTTATAGGCCAAGTCAGATCCAAACTTACGCCCATGTCATAAACACTTTTAGGCCAGTTCGTAGAGTAATTCTTTGTTGCATAAGGTAATGTAGAAGATTTTTTTTAAATATTGTTAACATCGATACAACCGAGTATTTTCACTTAATCTAAAAACTTGCTGAGAAAACTTATATTTATTTTAAAAGGCCTACATCCTACCTACTAGTGCACCACTAAAATGATATTTTTTTAGTAATTTCATAATTGTAAAATAGAAATTAAAACGGCAACGCGATTACATAGTAACACATGCATCGACAACATTATTCACAATATTCGAGGGAGTTCAGGTGAAGTTTTGGACCTCGGCCTGTCAGATCATACAGCTCAGTTAATAACATGCCCAGTAAAAAAGACATGCCTCCTTCAATATTGGTACATACATCGTAGGGACTACTGTGATGAGAACATAGCAAAATTTACTGAATGCATAGAAAATTTAACTTTTAATGAAGCGTTCTCTTCAAGCGATGTGAATCAGAGTTTTGATAATTTTATAGAGGAGTTTAAACTATTTTACGATCTATGTTTTCCCCTAAAAAGCATAAAAATCTCGAAAATAAAAAAGCCAAAATGGGTAAGCTCAGGAATACGTAAATGTTGTAAACGCCGGAGACAAATGCTATGGAAGTACAGACTGACCTTGAAAAATGACGATAAAATCGCACTAAAAGCATACTCCAAGCGTTTGAAAAAAATTCTAAAGCTGACACAAAAAGCTCAGAATGATCATTTCATAAAAAAGTCTCAAAATAAGGGGAAAGCTACATGGGATGTCATAACTAACGCTAAGACAAACTACCCAACAGAAAATATAACAACAGTAAATGTTAATGGAAAAACTTTAAACAGTCCTAAACATATAGCATATGCCTTTAATAATTATTTTATAGATTCAATTAATGACATCGCCAGTAAAAATCTAAATATCAATCAAAATTCTAATATAAACATGACATTTAATAACACAATACACAATAATTTATCCAGTTCAATATTTATGCCACCAGTAACATCAATTGACATTCTTAAAATAATAAAGTCATTAAGAAATACTAAAAGTACTGGACAGGATGAAATAGACACAAGAGTATTAAAGAGTGTGGGCAAAATAGTAGCACCAGTCATATGCCATATAATGAACCTATGTATAGAGAATGGCATTTTTCCTAATAAATTAAAAATTACTAAAATAAAACCACTTTTCAAAAAAGGAGATAAACAGAACATGGCCAACTATAGACCCATAGCATTTTTATCAGTTTTATCCAAAGTGTTTGAGAAGGTCATTTATACAATTATTTTGAAACAAAAGGATTATTTGCTAGTGAACATAAAGGGTTTCGTAAAAACCGGTCTATTAACGCAGCAATATATCACTTGGTTTCTAAAGCAATAATCTGCATGAATAAACGAATACCAGTGTCAGCCATATACATGGACATGACAAAAGCGTTCGACTGTGTACATCCAAAAATTTTAATTAGCAAATTAGATAAATATGGCGTTAGGAGTAATGTGCTCGACCTAATTAAGTCGTATATAAATGATATGAAGCAATACACAGTAGTAACGAAATTATGTAGTAAATCAAAAACTGAAATACCATTTCAATCACAGGCCAGAGAATCATTATATGGGGTACCGCAAGGGAGCATATTAGGGCCTTTACTTTTTCTCATTTACATAAATGATCTCCCAAATGTTACAAAATATCCGATGGTTCTCTTTGCGGATGATAGCACTGCTATATTTAGTGGTACAAGTTTAAATAATTATGACGTAGAAATGAATCGTGCTTTGGAATGTATAATTACGTGGCTAAGCAATAATAATTTGCAGATGAATTTAGAAAAAACGAATATTATGAATTTTAAGCAAAGGAAAAATGATTTGGTGAATACAAATGTAGGTTATAGGGGACAACAAATTACTGAAGTCAGCAATACAAAATTTTTAGGGTTAGTTTTGGACAGTAACATGAATTGGAAATGTCAAATTGATAATGTATGCAAAAGACTTAGTCGCTATTCGTATGCTATATATATGTTGAGGAAAGTCGCGAGTCAGTCTGTTATACTTACGGCCTATCATGCTTATGTGTCGTCTATACTTCGTTACGGTATAATTTTTTGGGGGAATTCAACGAACTGGCCCTTGGTTTTCAAAGCTCAGAAAAAATGTGTTAGAGCGGCATGTCATTTAACACCGACTATATCGTGTAGGCCATACTTTGTAAACTTAAGAATATCAACTTTTCCCTGTCTATACATTCACGATTTAGTAGTTTTTTTTAAGAGTCATGCACATTTATTTCATCGTTTCACCAGTGAACGTTTGCAGCATAAGATCTGTGCTCATCCCTCAAAAACTGCTCTTTTATCCAAAAGTGTTCTGGGTATGGCTCCCAGAATCTACAATAAGTTACCTGAGCGGCTGAGGATAATATGTGACATTGTTAAATTTAAAGTTCATGTGAAAGAATACTTGATTAAAAAGGCTTACTACTCCTGTAACGAATTCCTGTCAGACATCGAATAAATGTATCATATTTTATTATGCTAGTAATACGCCTTTTTTGACATTAATTATAACAAAATTATTTATTTGTATTAGAATCTTCGTAAATTATTATTATTTTTTTTTTCTTTTTTGAAACTTGACATTTTAAATTGTGACTACCGTAAATGAATTAAAATTTAATGCATGCCTACTCTTACCACTCAGTGAAAGCATGTACAATTTCGTATGCCTCCGGGTACGACATAGTGAAACAATACCGCTTTTACCACCGTCTGCAATATTATGTTATGTGTACCTATGATCGACGAATAAAGTATTTGTATTTGTATTTGCATTATAGAACTATGTAGCGGCTAATAAAATACACCTAACCTCTAAATTTTATTTAAATACATCCTATAGTTTTCGAGTAAAATGCCTGTGACATACTGACAGATAGACGGGCAGACATGGCAAAACTATAAGGGTTCCGTTTTTGCCATTTTGGCTACGGAACCCTAAAAAGACACTCTAGGGATTGTACCGAGTATGCTGGCGGTATTTCCTCGTTGAACTGCAATGCTGATGCATTGCACGAGAAAACCACCAGCTCTTCGATTACCAGTTATGATGATACTAATGCTGAAATAACCCTCGATTCTGTAAATTCCCACAATTCTGGACCTAAAACCCATACTTAAATTCAAAATTGAAATGCAGAAGCTAAAAAACCACTATCTTTAAATAACCTACAAAGTTGAGGAAATCCTCGTTTTCGACCATGGTTTTCTACTATGTCGCTGAACCGAATTGTACTCATTAGATTATGTTTTTTAATTTCCCTAGGATTCTCTTCGCTTCTTTTCGCTAGGATGCGCCGTACAGAAGCTACGACTGAGAAACCAAAAAAGGTCCCAAAATTTCGAGGATTTCTGGCTGCCAAAAGTTGTCCCATGATATCTTTACGCGTTACTTTGCGGAAGTCCATGATATATTACGAGAACAATATTCCTTTGCTATTCCGCTAAAAAACGTGCTGGTCGATCAGCGGAGATCAGATGCAACTATTTGCGTATAAATATGCAAATAATTACAGCAAACCACCACCAATAATGAAAAAACCTCGACACGTGTTTCGCCTCTCTACGAGGCATCATCAGGAGATGTTGGCAGGAGATGTTGCTTGCGCCACGTCCACTGAGCCAATTCATTCATTGGCTTACTTTGACGGGGAAAAACATTTCTAACTGTATCTGTAACCTTTTATACTTATGTATAATTATAATTAATATCACGTACATATATATTTCAAGCTTTCAAGGAACTTGACAAACACATCTATGTGAAGGATTCCGGCATTCCTTTTGAGATATTCCTGTAATGGTAATATACAGGGTGTCGCAAAAGAAAGTTCACATTTAAAAATATATTTAAAAAAAATTAGAAGTTTACTGAAAAAATGTTTACTATATATTAAAATACAGTGTTTGGGAATTTTATTTTTAAAATGACATCGTCCAAATGTAAACCGGTTGCGTTCATGGCATTTATTTAATCGAGCACTAAAATTGCATATGACGGCTCAGCAGGTATTCTCCGTGATGGCTGCCATTTCGTGACGGATATTAAAATGGGTCAAAGAAGTTTGAAAAGACCGGCTCAACACTGAAAAAACCGAAATCTGGGCGTTCAAGATCTTCAAGAACCGTCGAAAACGTAGACAGTGTCACCCACTTCACCCAGTCTATACGGGACAAACCGAACCTTTCAATTCGGAAGCGTGCTGTGGCCTTAAACGTGCACAGATCGTCATTATGCCGCATTTTGCATAAAGATTTAAAGCTTCAACTCTACAAAATTCAGTGCTGGTCAGAGAAATTTTTCCTGGCAAATTGATCTCTAGGAGAGGTGACATAAGTTGGCCTCCACGTAGTCCCGATTTGACACCTATGGACTTTTTCCTGTGGGGTTATGTCAAATCCAAAGTTTACGTTAACAAACCGACTTCCCTGGCACAATTAAAAGAAAATATCCGTCACGAAATGGCAGCCATCATGGAGAATACCTGCCGAGCCGTCATAGGCAATTTTAGTGCTCGATTAAATTAATATGCCATGAACGCAACGGTTTACATTTGGACGATGTCATTTTAAAAAACAAAATTCCCAAACACTGTATTTTAATATATAATAAACATTTTTTCAGTAAACTTCTAACTTTTTTTTAAATGTGTACTTTCTTTTGAGACACACTGTATGTATATACAATAAGGATATACATTTTAGATGAAAGCTCTGTCAGTAATTAGTAGTTAAAAAGTATTTACCTGCTCAGACATTGTCATGAGGACAAATGCGTCTATATATATATATATATATACATTATAGTTTGACGTGGACGGTCTTAGTTATAGTTTGTATCAATTAAAATGACGAAAATGCTCTTAACGTGGGATTTTACTACTTCTTTTGTTGCTAAAGAATGGAAAGGAAAAGATAACAAAGACACGTCATAAAACTGACCGAAGTGTGGCACGTGTACTGAAATAGCTACTTGTTAAGTTGTTATATTTAAAATAATGTTTCATCTGCTGGGTCTAACGCGATATTTATTTACCTTTATTTTTGACGTTTCGATACGGGTAGCTACTTGTTGTTCTATTATTTTTGCGTTTTGTTTACAACCCTACTTGAACTTAACAATTAAACTAAAGGTGTCGGTAATGGTGGGTTTTCAGTATGTTTCGTCATCGAAACTAAAACAAACTATACCCCTTTGGTTAAGAAAGACGGATGGCAGTCGCTTCCACAGAAACTAGTGTCTACGTCAATACTTAGCTTAGGTGCTTAAATTACTTATTAAGTGGCGGACGGGCCCGGGCAACCAGGACAACACTAGGACGGGCCCGGGCAACCAGGACAACACTAGAACGGGCCCGGGCAACCAGGACAACACTAAGATGACGAATTACCTCTTGGTTCATAGTCTTCAATCCACTTCGCTGGCTCCAACTTGCCGCATATTATCTTCGTTACTGGTCAATTAAATACACTAGTTTAAGTAGAGACTTAGTAAAGGCGTTTTAAAACTTAAAACAAGACCTGAATTTGTATGCTTTAGGCGCTGAGTAGTTTTTACAAAACAGATTGTCGCTGAGGGTCTTAAACTCGGGAATCAATCTATAGCTATGGGGTAAAATTTGGATAATACACCTTTTGCCATCCGCTCTGTGACATAGGGGGTGACTCTATGGTCTCGTTCGATCTACAAAAGTATATTCGGCCGCAGAGAAAGTGCACACCCCCATGTATACAAACATCTATTACATGATTTTTTAGTAATTTTGTTATATTTTCTGCTTACGTCTGTGTCCTCCTTGTGTTGATTATTAGCTACCTACTTTCATAGAAAATGGGTCTACTTTGGAATTCTTAAAGTTTATAACAGTACTATTATTCTTACTATGCACAATTCAAGATAAACAGGTACCATAACTATATGAACTAGTAAAGTAAAGTAACTGCGAAAAAATTACGATTATTGGGCGTACGAGTAAAAACTTGTCAATCGTTTTAGGTTTATGGTACAAAGCAAGATTTGTATTATGGTTACCAGACAACCATATTGACTCTTTATGGGATTCAAACACTTGAACCTAAGTAGGTACCTACCGCTGCTATATTCCGAGATAAGTAGTGAGGTTGACGAGTCTATTCCCCCGTCTGTGTCCCGCTCGAAATAAAGCGGGTTCTTTTAATTTTATTTTAAAGTAGTCACGTGACTCGGTCTGCTCTCCCGTCTGTCATTCCGCCTCATCAGCTTACGAAATGTGCGCTATCACGGGTTCTCGAACGAATAACTCGAATTTCGAGAAGGAATTTTGTTTCATTTTGAATTAGCTCAAAGGAATTCTGTAGGAATATTACAAATTAAAATTCGTGTGAATGGTTCCGTAACAGAATCAAAGTTTAATTTTATTGTGGGTGTATATTTGTCTATCTTGTCTCGTTCTTCCCACTTAATTAAACTCAATTGCTCGAAGGAAAAGGTCATTTTACGCTTTTTCAGCTCAGACCAAGAAAAAAAGATAGATGGAGCATGACGAACAACCCAGCGAAGCCGGTTTTCAACCAATACAAGCCAAATAAGTTTAGCACACGCTCATGCACACATACATAAATTAAAATGTACACAAGTTGAAATAGGTGATCTTGACAGCATTGCGACACGTGCTGAAGAGTTTTGTGCAATTTTGTTTGTATATGTGTGTGAGAGCGTGTGCTAAACTTATTTGGCTTGGTTGATAACCGGCTTCACTAGGTGGTTCATCATGCTCTGTCTATCTTTTTTCTTGGTCTGAGTTTTTCAGTTGGGAAATGACAATCGAAAGTCATTTAATATGAGATACATGTTTGACAGGCAATTTGTGGTCGATTTAACGCCTTCGCATTAAAAAAGGCTGATAGGGAATAAGTTCGCCTTTGTACTTAAATCTCCATGAAATGTATATTTAACCAGAGGTTTTCATCGATTTTTTACTTGTTTTGAATCGCATCTCCTACTTTTGCACTACAGATAGAATTATAACTTATAAGGCAAACGGCTATCGATTCTTCAATATTTAATCTCCAATTTTGGAGACTATATTTTGAAAGAAATGAATAGTAATTTTATTATGTTTTTTTTTAAATTGTCTATAAAAACACCCTTTTCGTATCTAGATTGCTGTGAAAAATCTAACATAGGTAAACGAAATCTACATATTTGGGTTCGTCTCTTATGTCTCTATTAAACGTGTGTAGAGTTTTGTTTTAAACTAATTAAGACAAAAGTTATGGCCAGAAAACCAGTTTTGTGGTCTAAAATTGTTCAACTTTGATGCCAAATGTCTCGAAGACAGTGATGTTTGAAGTAAATATGGGATACTATATTGCTTAAAGCTGTGGTTGTTAATACGATAAGCTACAAAAACATTAGCAAAGTAAGGGATTCAGATCGAATATTGAACTTTGAAAAGAAAAAGTTGTTATATATGTTTAAACTTGTTATTGTCTATAATCTTATTAAAGGCCGAAACGCATTGAAAGCGGTGGCGGTGCGGTGCGGTGTGGAGGCAGTACCGGTTGTAATGTTCGAGCTAGTATGAAATAGTCCGCACAGAGTACCGCGGCGGGACGCGGCGCGGCGGGACGCGGCGCGGCGGGACGCGGCGCGGCGCGGTGTTCTGTGCGGACCCTTTCATACTAGCTCGAACATTACAACCGGTACCGCCTCCACACCGCACCGCACCGCGCCGCCACCGCTGTCTGTGCGTTTCGACCTAAAGAGGTGAATCGATGGAACTACTCATCCGATTTCAAAAATTATTTCACTAGTATATAGAATGTACTTTCGGGATGTAGATACACGTGACGGTTATACTTTATCCTGGGGCTCCACCTGAATGCTCGTGGCATTTAGTAAATGCATAAAATAATTCTATGGTGTTGGAACTGGGAATAACTGAGACTATAACTAGAAAATAAGTGATAAAAAGAATTGAGCCTGGATTTCTTGCAATATGCTGGCAGAGCCGCGCGGGCAGCTATAGTACAAGTAGGTATGTGTCTAAAGGTGTAATTCCGTGCATCGCGGCCCATCGCAGCCGCGCTCGATTGATCGATCGATGAAAATGTATGGCGCCACTTCCGAACTCTGCGACAGACGCGTGCGGCATTTTCATACACTGACTAGTGTCGCATGCCGCACCGCGCGCGCGTCATCAGTCGTAATTACACCTTGAACGACATCCCATAGTAACACCGCAGAGGTCGTTTACCGTATCGAATATATTTGAAACGCTTCCTGTATCCACGTTGGACATTTGTCTTGCTCCAAGTGGCTTCAACACCTCCAGGATCAATTTTTAAAATGAAAAATGTACTGGACGTTTAAAGTGGAGAGTTTATGGAGAGGAATGGGCGGACTAAGGACCGGAGACTCGAGCCGAGTTGGAAGTTTGGAAAATTTATGAGGAAAATGTATCGTCTTTGGAATTTGTGCTGAACTGTAAAGCTTGGTTACTTAAACGATATTTTCCTATTTTATTTATCGTATGGCGGTTACACACTGGTACATATATGTATTCGTATCAATGTCGCTGATAGAGTTCCAGTGTGCGCTGCGAGGTTCAGAAGGAACAGTACAGCTGCCGAGTTTGTTGTTCTTTTAGCACCACCCGCGGAGGTCACGTGTAGGGCTTCTAGGGTTATTCCTACGGACGTATAACAACATCGACCTGCTATTATGAGCTAATATTCTCAGAAGGAGGGTTATGTTCTTTGTGAGTATGTATGTACCTAATGTGGACAGGAATATTTCTATTTCATGGGCTACACTCCAAACGGCTTGATGGATTTTGACATATGAGGTGTCGTTGGATTTCTTTTGATCGTTGGAGTGACATATGCGTATATTTAAAAAAAAGCAGTTGAGTTTCCTGAAAAATCTTTTAATTTCACTTGTTTTATTTGTGCCTTGACCTGGCTAGCGAAATCTTCGGATGTGAATTTGTCTTTAGAAAAGTTGGTGCTGTATCTCACCCACAACTTACGAAATAAATTCAAATTCAAATATTTATTCGTGACACACAATTTACACATACAAAAGAAATAATATAAGACACAATTTGTCACGAAAGATACGAATTACGATAGATATGTACATTTTTAAATATTTTTTTACACTAATGTCAAAAGCCGTATTTGAAATGAGTTTTACCTTTTTCTTTAGTATTTTAGAACAAGCTACATAAAACTTTACCACGGATCATTTTCAAGCCCAACTCTGCCTACCTTAAAAACTGAAATTATCTGAAAGATAACCAGATTTTTGATTTGCGTGAATGAGAGAAATGCGAGCAATTATATATTGATTAAAATATATTACAACCGTTACATAGAAAATCATAGGTTTTTATATAATACCATCAAATTACGATGCACTAAGTGGGAACGTTAAACAGTGCGAAAGAGAGAGGATATAAAGTCCAACCACAAATACTGCATTTATCACTGGGGCGGGTTGCATCGACCACACTTTACTGACCAGTAAACGTTAAATGTGGCGCCGGCAGCAGTCATCTTTCATAAAGAACTGTCAAAATTTCCAGAAAAACAGATTTTAAGGGGAGTAGCTGGGCCTTTCCAATAATTTGTGAACCCAACTAGCGTGAGTTGTTAACCAAAACTTAAATCAGTGTGAGTTTTATAACGTCCTTTCGAATATTTTTTTCTAAAATTCATTAATCGTTCGCTTCGATAGTATGAATTTTTATTCTAGTTGGGCTGGCCGCGAGTGAAGAGCGCAGCATATCGAGCTAACATCAGCAAGCGAGAAACAAATTGAGGGCTAAACGGGCCTTAACGGAGAGGTAACTTACGATTACCGACGATTGGAGCACCAGGCCCTTATTGCTGTAAGTTGGAAGTTGCAGCAGACGTCACGTGCGCGGGAGTCGACGTCAAAATAAATCAAAACATCCTCGCGCCTCGTGAATACTTATCTATTGTTTATGTACAACAATAACAGTATAGATCAATTTATTCATATGTGTGGTGACGACGGTCATGTTATTAATTATAATTATAGATGACTAAAATTATAAAGAACCCTGGCAGAGCCACAGAATAAAATATAGCATGTTCATCCGCAAGATACCTACATACTAATCTATATATTGGTCAAATATTTATTTTTATGTACGAGTACCTATTAAGTAGTTTCGGAGACTGCCTACGAACAAATTTATAAAGTTGCAAACTTACATTTCACAGACAATACCCGCTTATTATTAGTATACAGTATAGACAAGGATAATAATCGTTGATGTGTATTAACGGTAATCAGTATCTATAAAGCGAGTCACTGAGTAATGAGAATTTAGACGGATACCTACTTTAATATTCATAATTAGAATTCTCAAAATGTCAGACGAGGAAAAAACTGATAAAGATTATGAATGAATGGGCAGATCAATAAGAATTCTCCGAAAACCTGATTCACAGCGGTGAGTCAGCTTAGCGTCGCGGATCTGGCTCCAAAACTCAACTGGAGAAGGCTGTGCTGTGTGTGTGTGTGTGTGTGTGTGTGTGTGTGTGTGTGTGTGTGTTAATAAGAGATATTTCATCCCGTTGTTTCTTCTGGGTTCTTTGTAATACGGGGGTTGGGTTTACACGAATACCAGTTTAAACGAAGTCTGTGAGGTTGAAAGTGTGTATGTAAGGAGCAACCTCGGAAAGCACTTAAGCATCCGATTTCACAAATTTTCACTAGTATATAGAATGGACCTTCAGGGAGGACACAGGCTATATTTTATCCAGTGACTCCGCCTAGGTTCTTTTTAATAGGTGGGCGGAACTGCGCGGGCAGCTGGTAGGTACTTAATAAGTAGCAATTGACATTTAACGATATGAAGTGTAGCACGTTGTTAATAAATATATTAGCTAAAGCAGTATCGCAACTAGAGTCTCTTAAAACTGTTTTACACTTGCTCTCGACTGTACGCCTAGCACAACTGGCTGCCAATCGCGTCGTGCGCGACTTAGTGTCTCCTGTCTCACTCGCACCGTGCTATTAAGAAAGAGGAGGGCAAATTTTTCTCGTCTCGCGTCGTGTCGCGGCGTCTGTTGTGCTCGCCCCTGATGCCGCCGACTACCCCTTTGCAGCGACGCGTGCCGTGTCTGTGTGAGTGCGTCACATCGGAAATTAGTACGGATTTATTTTACTGCTTCAAGCTAAAATAACATATCTACTGTGTAATAAGATAAGGTTAGGTGGTTACAATGGCAGCGAGAGCGCGCCTACGTGCGCGGTCGGCCCGCCTCGTCGAATGTTCGCTTTCCACGCCTGCGCCGGAGTCGATGTAGCCGCGGCGTCCACTGGAGCCAGACGTAAATAAATCTCAATACGGTACTTAGACCATTAAAAATAAATTTATTTACTAATAACATCAATCTTTAGCTTATTTTTTCTGTTTTGAAGATTCTGTTCGCTCGTCACTATTATGTATTTCACTAGAAAGTTCATGTTAACAAAGCATGTTTGATAGTTCATAAAAAGTTTCTAATATGACTAGAGTGCGCCAGTGAATGAACGCTTAAGGATATTATTGACTTGTTTTATGTAAGATATACTTGATATCGGCTATGACTGTTTGTACAGCTCTAACAAGTATTCTAGTTTGCTTAAATTACTTTGCTTTTGCAATAAGTTTCCATAATTTTAAGTAATATGACCTTTTAGGTAGAAAAATGGAAAATCACCAGTGAATGAACCCGGTTTTCTACTAAATGAACAACTAAAACCAGTTAATGAACTACTGGTATAGTTGTGGTTTATTAGTTTAAATTGCTGTTTAGCGATTTTGTTTGGAGTTATCTCGATATACCAACACACGGAATAGTAGATAATGGTTAACTTATTCCAAAACAATTAAAAAACTGATATAAAACTTGGTTCATTAACTGGTTCCAAAAAACCAATAAATGAACTAGGTAATTATCGGTCGATGTTCATTTACTGGAAATCTATACACCAGTGAACGATGTTTTAATAGCACAATTTCACTCTTATGATTTCTAAAAACCACACACGATAAGTCTCAAGTTAATAAAACTAGTACAAGGGCACATCAAATAAAAGGTGACTTTCTTGTCCCCTTAGTACCGGCTCATACTAATAATCCACGCCCATAGCGAATGCTGCTAATCGAGAAAAAACATCCGGTATGCTAGAAATATACAGATCTCTTAATTTAAGGAAATAAGCAGGTAACACCACTGCATTCACTGGTGCACTTACCCTATCAGTTACTGGACTTTTCAGACTTGTAGCTCACACCCCGCACGATTGCCCTGTCTAGATGGCTTCGTCAACTGACTGTATTGGTTTATAGACTGTGGTAATTACCTACTCTCACCCTTTACTCAGTTTTATGAAGCTTCTCACTCAATTAACTATTTCGTTAAATTACAGTAGAAAAAATAACTATATAGAGAATGCATTTATTTAACAAACTTCTACATGCATTTCTAAAAAGGTGTTCGTTTAGAAGTGCGCGCGCACTGTGCGTTCAGCCGCCCGCGCCCGCGCACCCAGTGAAATGATCACCCGACGACAGATCGGCGTGGGTGCACATTTTCTTAGTCTAATCCCGATTCTGCATCTAATCGCTTTTTTACTGGGGTTAACGACATTTCGTTTATGTTGATCTATTTTAGTAGCTGACGTACCTACTGTACCTAGTACTTACATACAGGTAAAGCAAATACAGACAAGATTAGAGAATTGGCAGGTGAGCTGTAAGATTGGGTGCGACTGGTGCAAATGCGAATAACTTGCTAATAATATCAATATCGTGGACATCGTGCTCACTGTTTGGGCGTGGCGGAGTAAAATTCGATGAAAATTAATAAATCAAACCACGTGATTTTAGAGTGGTGTAGAATAGGAACACAAATGTAGTTACCTACTGTCACTAACTTTCCAAAGTAAGTAATGTTGAAATTTAGGCGCTTTTCTAGAACGTTGTAAGGACAGTGCGTGAATTCTCTGATTTTGCCGCAACTTATGGGTATCGCGAAATGTACATTTATTTGTACACTTAAACTTTAATTTAAAGGGTTCCAGATCGCGGTAACGTTATAATACTCGTACCTATTTAGTGAGGCAATTTGAGTGTGATACCCATGTAGGCCATGTATTATATTATAACATTGAGACTATCACAGCAGCGTTTGGATAAAAGTATTAACAAACAATTTATCTTTCTAATGCCATATGGCGTTAAGTCCGCCTTTTGTACGATAAGTTTTTCTTTCCTGCAAAAATAAGAAATAAATAACACACTCGTAAGAAATGTTCCGGTTTTTGTCCGGTTTTTACCTACAGTCCTACTTAGTCGCACGTGAGAATCTCCTAATCTCTTTTCGAAACATGCGTCTATGTCTTTGTCTTGGCTCCGAAAGTTCAGGCTATTTGTCACAAAACACTGACACTGACGTGTAACTAGGTACTAATAGTTTTCAAATATTTAGACATTCGCTTCTGTTTAATTATTTTACACTGACAGAACAATAATTATCGCAGCAAATGAAAGACTGCAAAAACCCACGTTCTTTTCTAATTTATTTTCGAGATGAGAATGTTGGCTTTTAGAAAATTCCAATAAGTAAGATTCGGTCGGCACCATTTTTAGGGTTCCGTACTCAAAGAGTAAAACGGGACCCTATTATATACTGTCACCAGGCTGTATCTCACTGATACCGTGATAGTTCCAGTTAAAATTTGCACAGATGATCTATTTCTGTTGCCGCTATAACAACAAATACTAAAAACATAATAACACAAATATTTTTATTGATAATGGTACGGAACCCTTCGTGCGCGAGTCCGACTCGCACTTGGCCGTTTTTTTTTAATATACAGTGACACAAGTGCAAACTAAATTGTACGTTATTTATTTCAAGGCGTAACTTTGATAGTTGTGCTACGACGTAGCCCATGGCAATTTAAATCTCGTATGTAGCGAAAATTTACAGTATACAATTTCCTCGTGAGCGCAGCATGAGTTACACGTACCTACTGAAAGTGTTGTGCAATATTATAATGTAATAATTATATTACATTATAATATTAATTTAACTAGCGACCCGAGGATGGCGCGGTTCATAAGAACCTTTAAAAACTCGCAGTTATGGTTTTCCAAACTACTTAAAATTTAAGATTACAAAAAAACGTGCATTTAAATTTTTACCCAATCGCGCTGCCATTTTGTAAAAAAAATACAGTTTGCTGTGTCGTGTTAAAATATTGCACGGTTTATTATTTTCCAACCTTTACAATCTTTACCTATAATTTTAAATTAAAAAAAATAATGTAAATTTAGTCAATAATTTTAGTGAATCTGTTCAACATCCAATCATAGGTAAATACTGTTATTTTAAATTTATTTACTTATTTCTACGACACAGTCCCCTAATAAGGCCCACTGTACTAAAAGTAAGTAAAAAAAATAATGTTAGAATAAAGAACCGATTAATAAATATCATGATACTGACTGATAAAAAGAATCTCACACATGTGTTTTTTTTTCTAATTTAAAAAGTTGTTGTCGTATTATAGCAATTTTTCATTTTTATACTCCTAAGATAGGCAGCTATAATTTTTGTATAGGTTCAATATTTTATTAAATCAATTTAATAAAAAAAAATTACGACTAGTTCTAGACGATAGTTAATGTTTAAACATTAATTAAACAATTGTTTTAAATAATTTATAACGGGCCTTATAAGGTGACCGGTTGCCTAAGATGGCCCACTAGAAACATTTTTTAGAATAGGTTTTTATCTGTTCTAACGCAAGTAACATTAAATATTTCGTTTGTTAAATAAATTATTAGAAGTCCTATGAATGGCTTTTCTTTATTAATCATAGTGTAATTATTTTACAAGGCTTTGAAAATAAGGATGGGCCTTATTAGGCGACGGTACCTTATATGTATTATACATTAAAACTTCCTCTTGAATCACTCTATCTATTAAAAAAAACCGCATCAAAATCCGCTGCGTATAGTTTTAAAGATCTAAGCATACATAGGGACAGACAGACAGCGGGAAGCGACTTTATTTTATACTTGTTAGTGATATCTCCACTTATAATAAATCTCTAAATTAAAAAAAGAATCAGCCAGTTTGAAACTAAGCTTTGCGCGGTTCGAATGTTCTCAGCATCCCATGAACGGAAAAATATGAAACATTTTATATAGGTACATTATTATTCTAGCTGCAACTTAGGATAGTTTTTATCCGACTGCGACAGTTAATTAATTTTCCGAAATATACGACTTCATTTAATTTTTCATTTATTTTTATTGAAATCAAACGCTGCTCCAACTGTCAGCTATAAGAACCGTCAAATTTTCGTCAAAATGGCGGAATTGCTTTGCCTTTCACTTATTAATAATTTAAATCCCGTCTACGATAGACCTTTACGAGACAAATGCTAAAATATAAACCATAAAAAAATATTCGATTCTGATATGAGAACTTATATGCGCAAATGTCGTTTTATGTCGTAATTTCAATAAATGAAATCAACAAATTTGAACAATATAATTAACACGAATTTGTTTTTTTTGAATGACAATGGCACGCGCTTCATTCAGCCAAAGTACCTGCGGCGCTACCACGAAAACCGATACTCAATGTTCATATATTTGCATCCCTGTCACTCGAGTATGGTTAGTGCGATAGAGATAGAGATACCCGAATATTTTCGAATTCCGAAGTTCGTGGTTATAGCTCAGGAATCGAAAATATGGTAAATAATCATAATGTATTTTCTCGAAAAAGAATTTAAAATAAATATAGTCAAATGGAGAAAAAAACAAAGCAAGAGGTTATATAGGTAATGATTAAGTTATAAGAGTCCAAAGTTTTAAGAGGGGGTATGTTCTGTCCCTTTTCCGCAAAACGCACCTTCATATGAAACGATTGTTTTTTACTATGACGCTCGAGTATATTGACGTCACAGTCCCTCATCGTTTTCTCACTCTAACAAGCGACATTAAAACGGATGTAGCTTCATAATTTTTTGAGATATTTGAATGGGAGTTTCATTATCTTCTATTTATTTATACATAATAAATGCCTATGTCCTGACTGACTTATTCTCTCAATCACTCACTCACTCACTCATCAACGCACAGCCGAAACTACTAATCTTAGAGAGTTGATTTTTGCACAGTATGTTGCTTTTATAACGTGGGCTAGGGATAAAAAGGGATTTTTGAAAATTCTACCCCTAAGGGGGTAAAATGGGGGTGCAAAGTTTGTATGAGAGAACCTTTTTTTTTGAGCTATAGACTTAAACTTTGTAGAAAAATTAGTTATTATAATACAAATAAAACACTTTCAGCGTTTTGGAAAATTCCACCCCTACGGGGGTAAAATAGGGGTGCGAGGTTTGTATGGGGGAAACATTTTTTTTTTAAATAGAGACTTAAAACTTTGTAGAAAGATCAGTCATTAGAATAAAAATAAAGAACTTTCAGGGTTTTAGAAAATTCTACCCCTAAAGGGGTAAAATAGAGTGCAAAGTTTGTATGGGACTTAACTACTTTTTTTTAAATAGAGACTTAAAACTTTGTAGAGAAATTATTCATTAGAATACAAATAAAGTACCTAGATTCAGTGTTTTAAAAAAATCTACCCCTAAGGGGGTAAAATAGGGGTGCAAATTTTGTATGGGGGAAACAATATTTTTTTTAAATAGAGACTTAAAACTTTGTAGAAAGATTAGTCATCAGAATACAAATTAAGTACTTTCAGCGTTTTAGAAAATTCTACCCCTAAAAATAGGGGGCTAAAATAGGGGTGCAAAGTTTGTATGTGGGAAACTATTTTTTTTAGCTAGAGTCCTAAAACTTTGTAGAAAGATTATTTAAATACAAAGAAAGTACTTTCAGCGTTTTGGAAAATTTCACCCCTAAGGGGGTAAAATAGGGTGCAAAGTTTGTATGGGAAAAACATATTTTTTTTTAATAGAGACTTAAAATTTTGACGAAAAATTACTTATTAGAACATGAAAAATACTACATTCGGCGTTTTACAAAAATCATTCCCTAAGGGGGTTAAAAAAGGGTGCAAGGTTTGTATGGGGAACACTTTTTCTGAGCTAGACACTTAAAACTTTGTAGAAAGATTACTTATAAAAATACAAAAAAAAAGACTTTCAGCGTTTTAAAAAAATCTATCCCTAAGGGGGATAAAAAGGGGTGCAAAGTTTTTATCAGGGAAAGTTCATGTTTTTGAGTTAGAGACTTGAAACTTTGTAGAAAGATTACTTATTAAAATACAAAAAAAGAACACAAATCGTTTTAGAAAATTCCACCCCTAATAGGGTTAAAAAGGAGAGCAAGCTTTGCATGGGCAACACTTATTTTGAGTTAGACTTAAAACTTTGCAAACAGATTACTTATTAGAATACTAAAAAAGAACTTTCAGCGTTTTAGAAAACTCCATCCCTAAGGGGATCCTTAAGATCCTTAAGAAGGGTAGCCAGTGTTGTGTGGGAAAAACTTTTTTTTTTACTAGACTTAAAACTATTCAAAATGTTACTTATTAAAATTAATAATAAAGTACTTTCAGAGTTTTAGAAAATTCCACCCCTAAGGGGGTTAAGAAAGCTTTGTATGGGCAACACTTTTTTTGAGCTAGAGACTTAAAAGTTTACGAAAAAAGTTCTTTCAGCGATTAGAAAAATTCAACCTCTAAGGGGGTTTAAAAGGGGGTTCAAATTTTAAATGGCGAGCAATAAAATTTTAAAGTGTGAGTAAGAGATTTTTAACTTCGGTCTTATTCTGTACGTTAAAAGACTACAAAACTGATTTCAGAGTTTTTCCAAATTCATCCCCTAAGAGTGTTAAAATTGGTTCAAAGTTTGAGTATTTCAAGGCATTTTTAAAGTATGAGATTTTTAACTTTGGTTTTAGACTGTTTGTTCACAAACTAGAAAATGAACATCAACTTTTTTTTTAATTATCCCCTAAAAGAGGGTTCAAATTTTGTATTGAGAGAAATCATTTTCTAAGACGATAAAAAGTTCTACGCGGACGAAGTCGCGGGCAACAGCTAGTTTATAATAAACGTATTGTGACTATAAAGAGGAAGAAAGAGCATTTGAGATTTTAGCTTTGTAAGTTCGTATGTAGCTAATCTCTCGAACTACTAATCCGATTCCAAAAATCTTTCATTTGACATAGGCTATATTTTGTTATACCGCGGGTTTACCTGCGTTCTGTGTAGGCAATACGCGAGCGGAGCCGTGCGGGCACCTAGTTATTTTTACAAGCTTTATATTAACTTGACCTGTTCGTATGTACTTATGTATATGTTCAGTCCTCGTCTAATGCTAGGGACTGAACGTGCCTCGCGGTCTCGCGGGTCATATATTACCAGTAATGGCCATCAAAAGTGGTATACAAAATGTGGAGCCTGACTATGATACCATCGAGCTGATCTAATGATGGAGACAGAAGGTGGCCATTGGTGTAAATTCAGTATTTGACCGACGATACCCCTTTGAGTTTGAGCACGTTAGAATCGTCTCAATGTTCCCTGAAGCGCCTAAAATGTCTGTTGTTAAACCTTTGTTTAAGTCAGGTGACCGCAATGATCCAAACTGTTATTGACCTATTACGATCGTCCCAATACTTTCGAAGGTTGTAGAAAAAGCTATGTGTATTAGATTAAATGACTTTTTGACGAAGAACAACATATTGCAACCAGAACAGTATGGCTTTCGGAGAGGCCTCTCCACGGAGCTAGCTTGTTTTGATTTAGTAAAGTATGTTACAGAAGCCATTAATGATAAAATACCAATTATGTCTATATTCTTAGACATGAGTAAGGCATTTGACTTTGTGGACCATTCAGTGCTTCTCTCAAAACTAGCTTCCTATGGTATCCGGGGTAAGGCATCAGAGTGGTTTCAAAGTTATTTGTCGAATAGGAAGCAATGCATTGAAATTACGAGAATAATTCCAATAAATAATACCCTTGTTAAGCAAAGTTACAGATCACAATTTCGGATCAATAAGTCTGGTGTACCTCAGGGTAGTAATTTAGGCCCATTACTATTCCTGTTATACATAAATGATCTTCCACAGGTAACAACGCAAAAATGCATCCTATTCGCGGATGACACCTCACTAATTGTAAAAGGAAACAGTGGAAGTGACTATGATACAACGATTAACGATGCTCTGTCTGACATATATTCATGGACCAATAATAATAATCTTAAAATTAATCTGACTAAGACAAAATGTATGCAATTTCGATCCTATAAATCGAATCCTAGACATATAAATATTAAGTACAATGATATACCCGTAGAAGAGACGATCTGTACGAAATTCTTAGGTTTAAACATAGATAATCACTTACACTGGAAAAACCATATACGAGTAGATTCAATATGTTCAAAGTTGGATAGGTTTGTATACGCATTAAGAAAATTGGGGAAAACTGTCTCCGCTGAAGCTGCCATTACAGCCTACTACGGATATGTGTCGTCAACTTTGAACTATGGTCTCTTAATATTGGGTAATTCTGTGCATGTTGATAGAGCCTTTAAATTACAGAAAAACTGTGTACGTGCAATCATAAATGCGTGGATTACAGATAGTTGTAGGCCCATTTTCAAAAAACACAATATTTTGCCTCTAGCATGCATGTACATAAAAAAGGTTTGCGAATTTGTAAGGACTCATAGGGAATATTTTAAATTACGTTCAAATGTGTTTAAAGGAACACAAAGAGCACAGTACAAAAATCTTCTATATCAACCTCCTTGCCGTGCGGATATTTATAAACGGAACGCCTGCAACAGTTGTATACAAATTTTTAATAAACTTCCCGATAACATTAAGTTGTTGCATGATCTAGAATTTAAGAGGAAACTTTCAAAATGGCTTCAAGAACATTGTTTTTACTCTGTGAACGAATATATGGAAGCAAGACTATGACAAATAAATATTATGTAAGGTAGACTCAAAATGTATGTAATTGTAATTCATTGTTTTCTTAAACATTTACATGCTGCTTTGGCTGAATACTGGAACCATGTTCAAAATATGTAAAACCTTAATAAAGTTTTCTATTTCTAATGGGTACATTGTTGATGATGGTATGCAGAAAAGTACAGTCGGCAATAAAAGCTTGTAGCAAAAATTATTTTTTTGTCAGAAACTTATTTAACTCGATATACAGGAAATAAATTGCGTAGGTATATGCGATATAGTACGAATACGAGTACAATAGGTGACATAAATAGATATTAAAACATCGCCCGTTAATACAACCACGATTTTCTTAAAAGGGAATAACTACTACCTACCTAAGAGTACCTACTGAATACAAAGATCGATAAAAAATTGAACCTAAAGTATATGCCCCGGTTCTGCCAAAAAGAGACATGCCCAAAATCTTACTTAGTCAACATTTTTCTCATTTAATCGATCTTTATTATTTCAATCATGTACAAAGCAAGTATTTACGTCGTTATTCCACCAGCCGTTTTCCGCATCCGTGCAATGGCAGCGATTAAAATAAACCCATATAATCCACAAGCGGATCCGCTCCAGTATGTAGTCAATAAAATGCCAACAATGCCAATCATCGGCATCGCCCATCAGAGCACTCGATTCATCATTAATAAACCACAAAAACACTAGATCTTGCGTAGGAGCGGTTCTTTGAACCGATTGTAACCACAACACAAGCCAAAATGAACATTAAAACCCGTATACAGGCTTGAAATTAGAATGGCAACCTTACCAGGATTCAGGTGACAATTCTAACTGTGAAAAGTCGCGTTTTTGTTGCATTCTTATGCAAATATTTGGTTAACGCGTGTTTTTGTCAATAAATCTCATCGCAAGCATAAATAAATGTAGGTAGGTACTAATACTAAAGCTACAGAATGTTTACTTACTGTCTGACACTAACACAAAAATATTACGTATTCTCTGTCGCATAACATAACTAGAAAACTTAAAACTAATGTAACAATTTTTTGACATCATTTGAATTGGATCTATAGAGGTATAGTTATTAGCCCTCTTTCTTTTGGAATAATAATAAAATTTCATAGTACTACCCTACTTATAATGAACTGATACAAAACATGATCACAAAGTTTAGCGTTGGCGCGGCAAACCTTTGAAAGTACGAGTAGATCTTACTAAAGAGATTCCTAATCTACTAAATAAACAAGGCGTAGGTACTGTTTAACTGAGACGGCGCCTGTGACGGGATAGGGGCCCGAGAGGAGACGGCAAAGGGTACACCGGGAGGGTAGCGGGCAGCAGGCCTCTACCTCCCCGTTACCTTCGCACTGTCTCAGTTAAGCGGTCGATGAGAACTTGTGAAGTACTCGTAGTGGAGGGCGTGCTCTTTGATTGAATTAGTGTTTGGTGACTGGGAAAGAATTAATCGCATGTTTATCTTGCATTATAATATATCGTTGTTGGAAATTACAATGATTGATAACATTGCGATTACACTCACTATTAAATTAATTGACACTAATATTTAATAATAACGTGAGCTGCCAATATAATTATCTAATGGTACGAATTCAATTAATTAGAAATTTTCTACAGGTTTACATAACTCCCTTTGAGTACAAATATTCTTAATTCCCTTAACACCCCTCTAAACGAGCCTTTCTGGCACCATTTCAGGCTGTTAACATTATAATATTCATCATCATCATCATCATATCAGCCGCAAGACGTACACTGTAGGACATAGGCCTCCCCCAAAGAGTGGCACAATGGCCGGTCCTGCGCCACCCTCATCCAGCGGACTCCCGCGACCTTTACCCGGTTATCAGTCCACCTATAATATTAATCGTTTAAAATTTATAAAATGCATAAGTGTATTTGTGAACCTAAAGCGCATAATAAGTGTTGAAGAATATAATAACCATAAAAACTTTGGACTTTATACCGGTCAAAACGATGTGGGAAAGTCTCTCGCAAATCAAAAGATGGCGAACATATTCGCACATATAAGTGAGTAATGCGCGTAGGCACTGCGCGCAGCCATCGGCCAAATTCTGCCCCGGTTATTGACCCCGGGCGCCCAAAACTGGTAACAGCCGAACCTGCTGCTTTTCAATTTTTTTTAAGGCTTGTTCCAGTCTGGTTCGCCGAGGCTTTGTGGGTGTGATACGAACCAGTTAAAGTTTTAGTACGTTGTTGAAAGATAGAATACTATGACCTCAGAGGTCCTTCGCACGGGATTTTTATTCGTTCTCACAATGCTGTAGTACGTTCATAAAATGCGAATGAGTTTATAAAAAAACTTTTCTATCCAGTCGAAACCTATCGAATTTGAAAGTTGGCTTTCTCTTTATATTTTCCATTTTATATTATTAGTTAAGTACTAGCTTCTGCCCGCGACTTCGTCCGCGTAGAACTCTTTTATATCGTAGCTCGATACAAACTTTTACCCTCCATTAAATTTCTCCTTTAGTGATTTATTTCCGAGATAAAAACTGTCCTATGTGCTTCCCCGAGACAATTTTATCTAAACGGGTGCAGCGGTTGTATGTAGGTATAGTAGCTCCATACAAATGTTCACCTCCCATTTCACCCCCTTAAGAGATGTCCTTTCCCGGAACTCAAACTATCTCTAAACCAAATTTCATCTAAATGGGTTTCATCCAAATATTCATCCCCCATTTCACCCCCTCAGGGGATGATTTTCGGGACAAAATCTACCTCTATACTATACAAAATTTCATCTTAATGGGTTCCATCCATCCAAATTTTAATTCCCTATTTCACCCCTAGGGGATGATTTCCGGGATAAAATCTATCTAATGTCCTTTCCCGGGACTTATCCCCGAGAATCAAACTGTCTCTTTACCAATTTTCATCTAAATCGGTACAGCCGTTCTAGTAGCTCCATACAAATGTTCACCCCCAATTTTCCCCCCTTAAAGGGTGATTTCTGGGATTAAAACTATTATATGTCCTTCCTCGGGACTCAAACTACCTCAGTACCAGATTTCATTTAAATGGGTTCCATTCAAATCTTTACCCCTCATTTCATCCTCTCAGGAGATGATTTTCGGGATAAAATCTATGCATTGTCATTCCCCGGGTCTCCAACTATCTTTTTTACCAAATTTCAACTAAATGGGTTCCATCCAAATTTTCACCCCCACTTCAACCCCTTTGGGTATGATTACCGGAATAAAAACTATCCTATGTCCTTGCCCAGGGCTCAAACTATCTCTTTACCCAATTTCATCTAAATAGGTTACAAATAAATTTTCACCCCTTTAGGGGATAATTTTCGGGATAACACTAACCTATGTCCTTCCCCAGGACTCCAACTATCGCTAAACCGTAAATGTGTTCCATCCAAATTTTCACCCCCTATTTCATCCCCTTAGGGGATTATTTTAGGGATAGAAGCCATCCGATGTCCTTCCCCGCGGCTCAAACTATCTCTATACCAAATTTCATCTAAATGGGTTTCATCCAAATTTTCTCCCTCATTTAACCCGTTTTGGGTATGAATACCGGAATAAAAACTATCCTATGTCCTTTCCCAGGGCTCAAACTATCTATTTACCAAATTTCATCTAAAGGTAAGGTTACATACAAATTTTCACCCCTTTAGGAGATGATTTCCGAGTTCAAACCTATCCTATTTCCTTCCTCGGGACTCAAACTATTTATATATCAAATTTCATAAATCGGTGCAGCCGGTTAAGTAGACCCATACAATTTTCCACCCCCAATTTCATCCCCTTAAAGGATGATTTCTGAGATAAAAACTATCCTATATTCTTTCCTAGGACTCAAACTATATCTATACCAAATTTCATCTAAATTAGTTCTGCCGTTTTCACGTGATGCGCGGTCACTTAAACAGACAAACAGACAAAAATTCAAAAAACTGTTGAAACGTGTTCTGTTGTCGATTCTAAGTAACCCTAGCCAATTTTTTTCGAGCCTAATATTCAGCTTTATTTTATGTACTGCACGGCTATCACAAGACGGCCGCGACATACTCTCGAGCTCTCTCGCACTATCCGTCTCTCTCTTATTAGACCACTTAGAAAGAGACGGATAGGGCGAAAGAGCTCGAGAGTATGTCGCGGCCGTCTTGTGATAGCTGTGCAGATAGATGTACTCGTAGGTTGTGAATTTGTGAACAGCGAACTGCAGAAAAGTGATACATGTGGTTGAATTCTCGTTCTGCAATAAGTGTCATGAGATCCTTTCTATCTAGGCCACACCGCATTTGATTGGAATTTCTCGTCCGAATAAGTGTGTGCTTATAGGCCGAAACGCAGTGACAGCGGTGGCGATGGCGGAGCATTAGGTACAACCGGGACTGCCTCCGCGGCGCGCCGCGCCGCCACCGGTCAGTGCGTTTTGGCCTTAAAGCAAAGAAGATTTTGGGCTTCTTACGGGGTCACCATCAGACCACCTGACTTTTCATCTTGGGGCTATTTTGATCAATTATTTTTTTGGACATGACAGCAAATTTGTAATGTATTTTTTTATCATGAAATAAATAATCTAATCTAATCTAATCTAACACTAGGTCTTCAGAATGTAGTAGAGATGAAGCAGATGAGAAGTTTATGATGGCCGCGTTTTTCACGTTAAAGGCAAAATAAAATCTTTCCTCTGGCACAGCTTGGTGAAAGAGACAATGCTTGTTTGGGTCAAATCTTTTAAGTCAAAATAGCATGGTCACCTAGCCCTATCGAGTTGAAATGTTGTACACTGGTGTAAGTCAGATGACAATGCAATATTATGGTGCCGGACCATAAAGCTGTCTGATAATGAAGACGGAAGGTGGTAATAGTAACTCCTCAATTACACATGAGAAACCCACCGTGTTTGGGCTCATAACAATCCTCTCAATGTACTTGATGATCGTGCATAAAAGTACAGTCAGCAATAAAAGCTTGTATCAAAAATTTCATGTTGATTGACGTGATGAAAGCATGACATGCTTTCTGGATCCATGAGTCCGTTCGGGAATCCACCAAATGATACGTCATTACTTTAAAGCGGCGCAGGTTTTTTGAAACAATATTTGGTCCCAATTACTGTCGCTCTGATTCGCCTCTAATTAACGTGGTTTAATGGGGAATAGCGATAATGAGCCCTTGCTGGCCGGTTACGTCAGACGCAATGCGGGATGGAATGCTTCACTTTGCGCTTTTTGCGATGGCCGCTTATGGGGCGAGGACAGTGATGGGGGTTTAGGAAAATTTTGGGAATTCTGTTGCTGAGGACTTTAAAAGTCAGCATTGGTAGCCAGTATTCAATCAAGTATTTCAGAACTATTTAAATATATACCGAAATAAGTTTCCGCAAAATAAACCGACTGTACCTACTTTTTTACACAGTCATCAACTGCTGGCTGAGTGTTCCAATGATCCCAAACACGATCGGTTTATCGTTTTGGAGTTGTTATGGCCACCTTCCACCTCCATCATGAGATCAGCTCGGTGGTGCCTTAGTATTGCACTGTAATTTTTCACCTAATGGTCACAACGGAAGAGGAAAGGAACTGAGTTGTGACCATTTCGTGGCAAATGTGTATGTGTGTATGTTATGTATCTGCAGTTTGTTTTTATGTATCATTGTCACGAATAAATGTTTTCTTTCTTTTTTTCGAAATCATCATCATCATCAGTCGTTCCCTCAATGCTGAGGATCGTGACATGATGTCCTATTCTTGATGACCACTTTTCCATAGACTCTCTCTCTAGTACATACTAATTGATACTGTAAAATAAACGTAGTAAACATAAACACTTTTTCAACCAAAAGGCGACTTTAAATTGTTTTGCTGAACCGATGGGTCTTAAGATAAGATCTGGTCTAAAATAAGAATCCGCACTAGTATATATAGTATATAGGCCATGGTGTCAACTTACCCTTGTTAAGCGCAAAATACACATGCAAGAAATTGCGTGCAAGTTTAACTACATTGCGGGGTTTGATCAATTGAAGAACTCGGTATACCTCGGTTTTCGGCAATGAAACGAAACTTGCATGCAATTTCTTGCATATCTAAACTGCGCTTTACATTTTATCCCGGCTAAGGAATTTCAGTTACATTACGAATACCATTTTATTTATGAAGCGCTTGATTTGATTTTTTTGACCCTGACAATATTTTCCTCAAAAGTCTATCGTAGCTTCCTGTTATTAAAAGTACATGATTTCAGAGAAAAATGTTAGTACGTTAAGATAAAAAATAGTTTGATAAATACCAGTAGCGGAGCGCCCATACAAGCCGATTCCCACCGGCTTGCCTAAATTAAATTAAATAGCAATTTATTTCAGACATTCGTCCATAGGTATTAGACATAGGTGGGTTACATACCATACATACAAAAGCAAAAATGATGAAGTACTACACTAAAATTGTACCAAAAATATGTTTTGCTACCGTTTGCTCCCACCGAGATCAGCTGTGGCCCACTTGTTCGCGGCCTGCTTTCTGTTGCTATAGGCATCAGTGGCGGAGCGCCCATACAAGCCGATTCCCACCGGCTTGCCTAAAATTGTACCAAAAATATGTTTTGCTACCGTTTGTTCCCACCGAGATCAGCTGTGGGGCCCACTTGTTCGCGGCCTGCTTTCTGTTGCTATAGGCATCAGTGGCGGAGCGCCCATACAAGCTGATTCCCACCGGCTTGCCTAAAATTGTACCAAAAATATGTTTTGCTACCGTTTGCTCCCACCGAGATCAGCTGTGGGGCCCACTTGTTCGCGGCCTGCTTTCTGTTGCTATAGGCATCAGTGGCGGAGCGCCCATACAAGCCGATTCCCACCGGCTTGCCTAAAATTGTACCAAAAATATGTTTTGCTACCGTTTGCTCCCACCGAGATCAGCTGTGGCCCACTTGTTCGCGGCCTGCTTTCTGTTGCTATAGGCAATAATAAATACTTCAGTTAAGTAGATTTCATTAAACTGTAACTACTACAAACAAATTTTAGAAATGGGTGAGGACCAAATCCTTGTCCAGCTTAACTCACTGAATTAAATTTTCTATCAAAGTTTTCCGTTGTGACACAAAAGTTAACCGTACAATTCCTTGGTTAATTTTTTGTCGCAACAGAACTTAGTTCACTTCTTCAGTTTGTATGGCTAACTACCGACTAACCAAGCTAACTGGCCAAGAATTTGGTCCTCACCCAAATTCCCAAATACCCTTAAAGTATAATAAATATTTAAGCGAAGTATAGGTATGTTAGTATTTATCGATTCGTAACTATAGGTTGTTATTACAGGAAAACGGATGAATTTGCAACCGTTAACATTGCTATGAATGGTGTGGAGTTAATTAAATGAGCCTCTACATTTTTTTGCGGCCATTGTGGTTTAGTTGTAGGAAGTGTAATCAGTCAAATGTGTTTTAATTAATTGTTAAATTGATATGACAAATCCCTAAATTTAATGAGTTTGCTTAGGTATGTTTAAATTAAATGAATATATTTATTAATTCAGTTTTTAATTACATGGAATATTAAAAAATATACATATACATTTCGTTCCCAGGTAAAAGATACCACTTTGTCGATCGTTCGGTACTCAATAAGGCTTACAATAGTTACAATGTTTAAGGGACTACGGTATGGGGTTTTTTTAAGAAAGGAGTGTACAGGTTTAGTTTTTTAAAGGATCGGAAACGCTCATGCGAGTCTCCTGGAGTTGCAAGTGTCCATAGGCTCCGTGTCTACGGTAACCGCTAGGCGCTAACTATCAGGCGGCGTACGCCTCTCGACGCAGTATATAAAAGGCTTGGACACACTGGCGAGCTCAGCGCTCCATCCATGGACGTGAGGTGTGGATGAGCTCTAGTATCTAATTTAACTATAACGTGCGTTTTTTATATTACGACGGTGGCTAATACGCATACGGCCAGCCTGGGGGTAAGAAAATAACATAGCCTATTTGCGATACTAGAGGAATCACAAGCGCGTTACCAATCCTTTGGTTGGCGCGCCTGCTGGTCTAGTCCAAGGAGCGGAAAACCCCTTTTCAGTCTTAAGCCTATCGATTTGGTAACCCTATCAATTTGTTAACCTTATGGTAAGGTAACCTTATGGTTACCACATCCGATATGCTTAACATAACAACAGGGTTACCCTCTCAGTAAGGTTATATATGTTACCTTATCATAAGGTTATTATGGATAGGGTTTTAAAAACAACTTCTAAAATAACCCTATGGAAAACCCTAATAAGGGTAACCGGTTCCGGTCCCTGGTCAAATCCCTACTTAAAATAACCGTCCTTCAAGTTTAGTTTTAGAAAGGATATTTTTTTGGGAATTGGTGCTTAATTAAATAATCGTAAAATAAAAAGGCCGAAACGCACTGACTTGGAGCGGTGGCGGAGCGGTGGCGGAGCGGCGCGGCGCGGCGCGGCACGGAGGCGGTACCAGCTGTTGTAATGTTCGAACTAATACGAAAGGGTCCGCACAGAATACCGGGCGGGAAAAAAGCGTTCTGTGTGGATCTTCTCATATTAGGTCGAACATTATTGAATTGAGGATTTGCGTTGTGTTAATAGCAACTACTGCCTAACAAATGCAGGTCACTCACTCCCAAGTCCCAACACAGTGCACCCTCGGGAATTCTGACGTCTTTATTCACGCAAGTAGAAGTGTTATTATGGCTCCAGAGACTATTCAGTAAGGTTGAGTTACTTCCCCAGGGGCTCTGGGGCTGCTCCTATAACAGGATCGAGATGACATTCCGCTGCGCCTTGCCTAAATGGGTGAGCGTCCTCACTGGAAAAACGCAAGTTTTCTTTCGACTTCCTTGTAATATATCTGTGAAAAGGAAATGTCTTTCGACGAGCGAAATTGTGTAGAAGAATAGGTTGTTCCGGTGCCAGTACGGGAATAGCCCTCGAGTCACTCCTGCGCCGCCGCCGGTCCTTCACCCCGCCCAACTGCCAAACTCACGCGGGAATAGATCAGCTGACTAAAATGTACATGGAACTAGTTAGTTAGTTAGTTATACTGGGCGTTTTCCGCAAGTCGACATCCATTGTGCCTATTTTGCGTGAAACGGCGGTGTGGCGCTACTCTAACCACCCCAGCTCGTCTAAAAAGTTGGTGAGTGCCTTGGTGTTGCTGACTGCGTGACCCGTAGTGTGTATGGAGAACCTAGGTGCTTCATTCTGTATACTTCTACCTCCTTGCAGTCCAGTAGTATATGTTTAGTCGTTTCTTTTGCCTCCATGCACGCTCTGCACATGAGGCTGTCTGTGATACCTAAGTTATAGAAGTGTCTGTTCAAGGTGTTGTGTCCTGTTATTATATCCACTCTCTTGCGCAGGTACATGGAACTACATAGTTAAACCGTATAAAAAATGAAGAACTTCACAAAAAAGCGAGGGCAAGCATTTTTTTTTTAATGTTGAGTAGGATTTAACATCGTCTAACTGCGAGATTTAACTTGCTATAGGTAACTAGTACACTCCTTTCAAAGGCAATGGCTTATATTTTTAATGTATAGTTCAACCGAAATGTGTTTCCTTTTCCTTTTTCATACCTCAGGTCCCTTGCAACCTTGCTGTTTCAACTTTTTCAGTCCGTTTTTTCGATATTAAATCTAATGTTAGGTATTAATAAAATTTAACTCTTTATAATGACTGTTTGTCCGAAAATAAAGAAAAAATGCATATTACTTGCCACTCCCCAAGCTGGCCACAAAATTATTAAAGCACAGCTATTATAAGAGCGCCTTCAAGTACTTTGGTAAAGGCATCTGCATTGCATATAAGATTCGTGGCCAGTAACTGAATGTCAGTTTCTTAAATGGCACGTTATTGGCGATTTACTCTATATATGTCCATACCGAATACTGGTGAAAAAAAATCGGAGATTACCCTCTTTCATACAAACTTACACCTCAACAAAGTGAGATTTCCTAGACAATCCATTTCTATTATTGTACAGGTATAGATTATTCTGTGACAACAGGTGGTCCCGGCCACTTACAAATTAAAAGTCACATATGTAAGGCAGAACCAAGACAAAGAATTAAACTTCTGGTCGAAATTAAATCCCATATTTTGTAATGGAAGCCAAAACCATTCTCAAGTCTCAAACACTCTCATCGGATCAATAAATATCGTACAGACTCCTACGGATATCTTCACCTTTCATTAAGCTGGGTCTACATCTACGCTCTGTGATACGCTCTTTGTATTTTAAGTATTCATATATATTATCGTCTAGTACCAATACACAAGCCTTATTGAGCTCACTATGTAGCTCGATTTGTGTAATATTGTCCCTTAATATTGGTTTATTTATTAAATTATTCTATATTCTCCCTGTCTTTTAACAACCGTTTTTTTAAAGTCTTTGAGTTTTCGGTGCGCTGTGTGTTATTATTTCGTGCAATATTTTATGATGGATCATATTACAAATATGTATAATTAAAATACCGATTTATAACTAACATTGAAATTATAGAAATTCATCAAAATAATGCAATAAAGATTCAATGGATAAATAATATTGTCACGATTGGCCGACAAGACTTAGGGACGATGTGGATCCAGCCTTGCCTGTTTGAGGCAAGCAGTAATCTGCCTGACGTATCGACTTTAATTTAGGAACTCATTAAGCGGTGTCCCCGAGCTTATTCTAACTTTCTAATGCGTCCGGCTATTTTTGTTACCGTTTAACCACTCTCTAACAATGTCGTTTTCTGCGGGATGACTGAGTTTTGGGTTTGGTCACACAAATAGTTATTAATGTTCATCTTTCCTAACCCTTTTTCAAAAAATTCAAATTCAAAAATTCAAATATTTATTCGTGACACACAAGTTACACATACAAAAGAAATAATATAATACATATTTTGTCACGAAATGGACCCTGCTCAGCATATTGCTAGCTTTTCCATTATACGACGCCGTCGGCTCTCGTCATCTGGTTACTCAATGGCCCATGGTTTACTATTTATCTATCGTATGGCGCTTACACACTGGTAAATACTGTATATGTATTCATAGTTTACTATGCGAACAACAAAACAACATGTAAAGATTATAGTGTTTTGGCTTCTGACAAACATTCTTTTTTATTCTGGAGATATATATTATATATACCCGATATAGTCCGCAGGATGCGGGCGGCGCAGGACCGTTCATTGTGCCACTCTTTAGGGGAGGCCTAAAGGCGGATAAATCCGTCAGTGGACATCTTTCGGCTGATATGATGATGATGATTTATTTATTTATTATAATGATATCCGAAAATTTGTACCTAGCTTTTGAATTCTTATAATGCTCCTAATTCATCCCCTTAAGAGACAGATGCGGGTCTCTCTCTCTAGCCGAGAGCAGTGTATCGTTTGGAGCTCTGGTAAATTCACTTATCACTTAGGAACGAACTTGGTACATACACCAGTTTTGGAGCTTTACTAACGAAATCATCCCATTGGTGGTCAAAACAAGTTTAGTCACAACGTCTTACACCAGCAACTGTAGGTATACATAGTTACGTTATTTAACCCAGAAAAAATGGCTATATGGACAAAACACAAACTAGCAATAAGTTTAAGAAGAAGAACTGTTGGCGGAGGCTCGTCGTTATTAGAACGAATTGAATAGCCTCCACCAACATCCAGAAGGCCGTAGGTACTCCTGGATAAGGCGCGTATGTTCAGGAGGTTCCTCTCTCTGTCGCCCTGACCACCGATAGCTTATCCTCTGTTCTCGGCGGCGCCCTAAGTTAGGGTTTTATAATGGTTTTATATTTACTTTAAAGGTAAAATGTAAAACTCTAGCCTAAGAAAAACCAAATATCAGAGAAATTATAAGGAGTGGGGGAGGACATCCTCGTGGAATGAAATATTTTTTAGTTACCTTGAAAAAACCAAGATGGCTGACCCTTGGTTTTAATTTCTAAAGGAGAGCGCAGCCGAAGGAATGCAGTATTCCGTTCAGTTTAAAAACAAATGCCGATCAAGGCGATTTTATCGAATTCGACCGACTGTTGCTAAGCGATCGAATACATTTAGCACTCTTTGAGCACTCAGTGCGATTTCAAACCTAGTTTAGTCTGAATAAGTTTGATTTTGTCTCGGCAATGTGAAAGCAAAGGATGCCGTGTGCAAATATTTAATTAAATACTCGCGTTATCACCTTTATTTCTGTCGTGAACGTAAATAGCACTTTGAAAATGGTATTCACGTTAATGAGCCTAATTTGCCGAATTCCTGTGGAAAGTGAAACAGCATTAGGTATAAAGCGAGTTCTAAAGTTTCGCTTTAAACCTTAATACCTGTATATACCTACGTAGTTAGAGTACTTACATCGTGTCACATACAGAGACTATTGATATCTTTTTCATATTTTATGTCAATTCCGTATATTAATATTATTTTTAAGATGCGTGTGTTTGAATAATTCCAGTTTAACCTTTAATACCCGGGGGCTCCCCAGAGAGCCCCTAGTCCTTGTGAAATGTAGGTACTATTAGGTAAGGCTTTTGTTCCTTGTTGGTGACTACATTCGCCAAAGCTCTATAGAGGAAGCGCTGTGTTAGATGAGACGGGCCGGACGCTTGTTTGCCACACGTCTCTGCCCAAACTTTAAACACGGTTTGACAACGACAGCGCTACATTTGTCGGCTAGAAACCTTTTAGCCTGCACTTTTATTTCACCAAATTACTTATACCATTCCGTACAGTGGTGTCAAACGAAAACCAACTTTATACATTGGTGATAGAGTCGAGGCAGTGGCAGGTGGGCGTTGGTGGGTGGTTGTGTAAAGTTGAGTGATTAAGCGCGGTAAAGCTCAGTAAGGTGGTATATAGACAAACAAAAAATATTATTCATTACGCTAGCTAGGCTCTGATCTGCTCGCCGGCGGTAGCGTCGGCAGAGACAGCGTAACACTAGTAACGCAGGAATGAAAAACAGTAGATTTACTACTCCTTAGTAAAAATACTGTACGGCTTAGGCAACTACTACATTTGGCGGCAGTCTGTGCCTGGCTGTCAATGTCAACTGTCAGCCTTCTCTAATCGAGCAGATACGCCGTGGTAGTGGTATTTTCGCAGCATGGTAGCGTTGTTTGTGACTTTCGTATCTGCAAACTGTTTACTAGCACAGCTGACGCAGCAACATGACGCGAGATGAGAAAATCTACTCTCCTCTTCTTATTTGGCCTGTTCGACTGAGACAGCAGTAGTCGCCGAGTCGCGCACGTCGCAACTTGGCAGACAATTATGGAACCCCCTAAAGCGACAAAAGATTGTAGTACCACTTGCGGTGTAGGTTTTAAGAGGGCGTAGTTGCGTGGTCTTCTGTCCCTGTCACTGAGCATAAGCATGAGCGAGATGGAAGTGCGTGCTAAAAGCGCGGATATCATGTTATTTAATTATATTTTTTTGTGCGTACATTTAAGCAAAATCCTTTTACAACTATTAAACCAAAAATCATTGGTAAAGATGGGAGGGTCTTAAATATCCAACCAAAAACATCCAAAAGAAGGGTTAGGTTTGAAAAATAAAAGTATCGAGAAAATTATTGGCATTCGTGTTTTCACTTTTAACAGACTGAAGAAAAACAGTTTAAGTTTCATATACTGTAAGGACAGATATGTAATCAGTAATCACTATAGATGTTGAGATCTAGGTCGATAAACATTGGCAAATTTGCATATGTGGGCTCCTAAGTACAGTTCTTTGGTGGATTTAAATATAGATACCTGTATATTAAGTTTAATGTAAGCTGCTATGCTGTCGGTATGTCTGGGCAGCGGTCAGTGGACCAGAGCGCGTGGCCGGCGCAATCATGGCGGACAGTCGCGCGCGCAAGTTTTCACCGCTTTATTATAGTTGACTATACAACTATTATATAACCTTATTGACAAGTGACGATGAGTTAATGAATGGTGAGTAGTGGCATTACACTAAGTTGTTTTACAAATCATTTAATTACCTCTAGCTGGTCCTAAGCAAAGCTTGTGCTATGCATATTAAGGCGTAATTATATTATTTATATTAACATGAATATTTGAAATGTATGTGTGTATAAATGATAAATATAAAACATACAAGACTTGGGAACAATATTTATGCTCATTATAGATGCTCGGTCCTGTCGTGAAACTGAAATGTGTTTTATTTTTTATTTTTGAGGAAACTTTGAAATGGGAGTAAATATTTTAAATAAGAAAGGGGCAGACAGTTTTTAAGACAAATATGTGTGATATAATGATCTAAGGTACGTGTACTATTTGCATTGGCGTTGCCCACGGTTCTGCCCACGACTCAGTAGAGCAATCGCTGTGAGTCATTTTTGACTCTGAGGGCCTACCGCGAAAGGCATTCGAAGTTTCCCCTCTCTGTCATACTTACGAGTTCGTACGTAAGTGCGACCGAGAGGGAAAACTTCGAATGCTGTTCGCGGTAGGCCCTCTGATTCTGAAATATCGGTAGACAAAGATAATCTGCATCTCACTTGAGATAATCTTGTATTCAAACACGGGTATTGTAATAGATTTAAAATCATGCGGAATTAGAGCGATATGCCAATAGGGGCTCATGGGGTGCTCATGTTAAAATTGATAACGTAGTGTTACTAAATGGATAGTAAACCATCAAATTATTGTAATAAAGTATTTTTTATTTTTTTAATTTATTGACCAATATAATCTGAGTAGTAATCTGAGTATAAATTCTAAAATAGAATAAAATCATAAAAAGATATGGTCCTTGAAAGTCACACCTGATATTTGGAAAATCAAGTAAATTACTGCGTTTAGGTCCATAGTTGTCATACCATAATGTCACCCTATGGTGAAAGAATTGTATTTCCTTTGCTTTTTATATGCACATTTTTTACATCTATTGGCGAGTAGAACAAGTGTAGGTACATATAACACTATATACAGTTTATTGCAATACCTTTAGCCTATTCAATTGTACATACAACAACCGGACCTCAAATATAAAATCAGTGATTGAAATTTCCTTTTAATTGTGCGTGTAGCTTTCTGTAATCGCCAGTGAGTGGTACGAATGCATATACCTAAGATTCCGCCTTGACACGTTCTGACATCTGACAGGTTTGGAGCGCTTTCGCCGATGTAATTTTCGCACTGAGAAAATAATAAAGAAAGTAAAAACGAGTATTCAGTCAGTGACTTGTCTCCCCTGCATAAATTCCCGTAGTTAATTTTATATTCAATTGACACTAATCAATATAAGGTACATAACTTTTTTAAAGAAATCTAAACACTAAACATTATTTTTTAAAGTAGGTATATTTTTCGAATTGTTAATGTACGCTCGCAGAATGATAGCGCCTTAATTGAAAATTAGCTTTGTGCAACATTAAGGAATAATAAATTGATAAAGATATTGTATTTCGAAGTGAAGTGAAGTTGAAACATGGTTTTTAAACCTAGACCCGAGTCAAAATTATTTCGTTTATACACCCGGTACCTATATGATATTATAGTGGCATAAAGTGCATATTTGCCTTATACCCCGTACATAACCAGCCCGGGAACAGGAAGGAAACAACTAGATAGGTTAGGTTCGTTAGGTAGCTTCAGAGTTCAGATGCCCGAAGGGCAAGGGCAAACCGCCCAGAAATAGGAGCCCCGTTGCGCGGGGCTCCGTCGAATCTTTCGAGCTACGAACAAAATGGCGAAAGGGGCATACCGGTAATGTAACTTAGTTATGTATGAAGAACAAGGGGCACATTTTCTGGTGTCCACCGAACTTAATATTCTGAAATGCGCTTGTAAAAATAATTGACACTTATGCGATCAACTGTACTGGTCGCCCATTCAATTTTCTAGCGCTCGTAAAAACGCGGCTAAAAACCCCCACCCACTGGAAAGCACTGACCTCCCTAGTAATGCATTTGCATACCTCGCCAGAACCCCGCTCAAAACACACATACATAACACATACAACATACAAACGCACCTGCTATTCTAGAGTTTGTACAGTCGACGTTAAATATATATGTAGTTTTTTGCTTTATTATTTACTAGCATCTGCCCGCGACTCCGTTCGCGTGGAACAAGTTTATATCGTAAGTAGGTCCATACAAACTTACACTAAAATAAAAACTATCCTTTGTCCTTCCCCGGGACACAAACTATCTCCATACTAAATTTCATCTTAATCGGTTCAGCGGTTTAAGCGTGAAGAGGTAACAGATAGACAGACAAACTTATAATATTAGTATATATAGTACCTATAAATAAAAGAAGACGCATTGGATCGTGCAAAGTGGAGGAAAGCGAGTAGGAAAGCGGACCCTGGCAAAGGCCGAGATAACGCTAGGTAGAAGAAGAAGAAGAAGTACCTACAACATATAAATAATAAGGTGCAAAAATGTAAACATATCTTTGACGTGGACTGTAGTCACCCAAGAAAATGGACTACCACTTTGGACCTTAGCGTAGTTACTAGGTAATCTAAAAGTGATAGACCACTTGGCTGACTGTACAAACGGCTACTCGGTGCAGTGCCTACTAGTGGACTTTATTTCTTTGCAAGGTTTACGATTGCAAACTGCGTTGTCATTGGTACGGTCAACTCTCAAGATATTTTTACGATTTTGATTTTTATCTACCACACATAAGTTCGGGAACATTTACATATTCATGAACGTTATGCCATATTCTTGTCTACTTTTAATCTGGGGGCAAGGTAGTGCCCCCGCCAATACGAGCCAAGCGAAGCGCAAGGGCAGGCTCTACCTACCTTTTCTCGTAGCGCTTCTCGGGATATGATGTCAATAGTGAACTTATTAAACATATAAAGTTTCAATTGCATTGCTCTTATACTTTAGATTTGATATCTAAAAAACGCCGATGGTCCCCATCCTTCTCTGGGACGCGGGGGCACTCCTTCCAGTGATGAGGCCCCGCGCATTTGTGACAAACCGGGTCTAAAGTGCAGTTCTTTTCGGCGTGGCCGAAGAGCTGGCATCTTTTACATTGGACAATGTTTTTTCTTTTGTTGGGAGCTTGCACTTTCACATTTCCTACTCCTACGATGTGTTTGATATTTTGTATACATAGACCTGCCTGCGTCATTCCTGTCCAGCATAACCGCAATAATCTCGTAAGGGACTTTGGGCCTAAGGTGGGGTCGGTAGAGTCGGTGGACTTCGCTAGCAGGGTAGCCCTGCTGGCGAATGTCCGCTAGTATAAGGTTGGTGGAGAACTCTTTAGGGACATTTCTAATGATGACCCTGTGCTGCTTCTCAGAGTCGGCGTCGTGTGTGTATAGTAACCACTTACTAAGAGGTCCTTCCATTTGAAGTATATCTCCTCAGTGGGAGTGTAAATGGCTAGGCCGCCTGCGTCACCGCCGATTAAACGGGGTTCAGCTACGGCACATTACAAGCGGTATCGAACCGTAGAGTCTAAGGAGAGACTTCGCCGCCTTGTGCGTGTTCTATCGCTTGAATAACGGGTTGTGCTCCAAAGAGCTGTTCGACATGATGCCTACGGCTGCTTTTCACCACCGCACCGCTCGCCATCGGCAGGGTATTCATCCTCACACCCTGGAACCTAATGGTAATCTACCGTACGGTTTCAGAAAAATTTCCTCCCTCGGGCGCTCAGGTTGTGGAATGAGCTCCCTGCCGAGGTTTTCCCAACTCACTACAGTATGGAGTTCTTCAAAAAAGGAGTGTATAAATTCTTAAAGGGTCGGCAACGCGCATGTCTGACGCACGGCGCGTCCATAGGCTACGGTAATCACTTCCCATCAGGTGGGCCGTAAGCTTGTTTGCCACCGACGTGGTATAAAAAAAATAAAAAATAAAATGGGATGGGTACGGAGAAATTCCTCAGGAGCCCTGGCGACCCTGATCACCACCAGGAACACAATACCACAATAGGCATGTGGTATTGTGTTCCTGGCGGTGAGCAGGGTCGCCAGGGTGCTTCAGGAATGAGCCAGATGACATTCTGATGTGCTACTTCTTTATGTTATTCTCTCCTCTATCTCTTTTTCATCTATTTCACCGCTCTCTCCTCTTTTTGTGTAAAAGAGGTCTCTTCCCGCCTTCTTTAAATTATTATCCGATATCCATTTAGCCTCCACGCCAATAGAATGAGCAGAACAATATAAAAAATATCACAAGGCACGCGGCAGTTGCTTAGATAGGTCAGATACATCTGTATACGATTTGGAACTCAGAAACCGGACGGACCGACACCGAGGTCTTTAAACTTGAGATAAAAAACAAGTGTTAGCATAGTAAGGTGACCTGGAGATAGTATCAATGGATCCGTCAAACAAGCGGCGCCGCAGGCGGATTCCTAACTAGCGATCCAGTTGCCAGATAACTACTGGACACTAAAAAATGCACGATGTGTGGCTCTGTTCGAAATGGAATGCGTGTATTATCAGAACGGTGTATCTGCCAATCGATCCAGATGGGGCATGCCAATCATGAATATATAAATATACTTTTTGTTCGATTCATTTATTTCACAAGGACGTTAATACCAATTAGTAATTGGTATTAACGAGAAGTAAGTAAGAGTTATCTTAAATCATCAACATCATCATCATATCAGCTGAAAGACGTCCACTGCTGAACATAGGCCTCCACCAAAGAGTGCCACAATGGTCGGTCCTGCGCCACCCGCATCCAGCGGACTCCCGCGACCTTTACCAGGTCATCAGTCCACCTTGTGGGGGGGACTACCCACGCCGCGCCTTCCGGTACGTGGTCGCCACTCGAGAACCTAAATATATTACAAGAATACATGCAAATCCGCAGGAAAAGATTTATACACATAAGTATATGTCGGATAAGTGTTTGCATATATTACACAAAAACCTATTTAGAGGCCCTATTCGGGTTGCGTTTATCATTATTAGAACAAAGAGAAGCAAATGCTTTATCTAATTTTCACCAAGACCACCATCATAAAATATCATCGACTAATCCTGAGCGTGACATTTTGTACTATAATTACTGTAATCCATGAGAGGAGGTCTGCGCCCAGCTGTGGAACGTATATATATGACGCTGATGATGATGACGTAAAGTTATTCGGACCTACCTATGTCAACCTGAGACCAGTGTACTGTCAGGCGATCAACGTTTCGTGGACCTCGTGGTGGTCTGAGCAGATGGTTCACTTGACTTTTGAGTAGTGTGTTTACAACCGGTAAACTTGAATTTGCCTGACAGACCTGCAAGCTATAACTTCATTAGCTAACTCGTTGCCATTAAAAAGTAAAAAAATAGTCTTGCGAGATTAATAAAAACAGTCTACATCGTGTCTGATGGTCGTTTCGTGTGGTCGTTCCGCTGGCGCCCCCAACGGCCGAACGAACGCCGGTTCAGCACAACACAAAGCGCATGCTAATACTATTAAACAACATCTTTGAAGGACTTATCTCCATTTAAAAGTCGGCGCAGTTACGTCGTTCTTTATTCGAAGATTAAGCAAGCATTAGCAAGTTACAATGTAGCTTTAAGCATACTGGTTAAGTATGACATTTTCAGTGATTAATCATGTTTTTTTACATTCAAGGTGTCTTGCATTAGTGTTGGTAAATAATGTTATCTCATTAATGTTAATTTTAGATGCACAAGTTTATAATACGAGGGTTAGGAAAGGAATGTGCAATGGAGTGCAATGTAATGGGCATATGTAGATAGTAAATGGGATATATTAATATGCTGTTTGCTTATTTGGTTGTTCAATTAAATGTTAACAGCTTAGCCTAACTACAAGTTCTGCAGAATGAGCCATACTCTAAAAAAATATTCTGAGAGATAAGTAGGGCACACCGGTATTCATGTCAGCTCATATTTGGAGTAGCGCAACTGGGGATGTATCTCCATTTATTACAGACGACTGCAGCCAAATGTGGTGCTGTTCTCCTGGTGGTGAGTAAAGACTGCCAGAGGTCCCGAGGATGAGTTGTGTTGAAAGCGAGGGGCCTACATTTTTCTCTTGATGTCAATGCAGCAAATCCTCAGATATTATAAACGGTCAGCAACAGACATAACATAATTTATTTGCTAAAAAGAGGCCTGAGCTCAGCAGTGGGACGTATGTAGAGACTGATAATAACAATGTTATTTATAAACTCTAACCGCGAAAGTGTAAAGTAAACAGGAATCCAAATTCGGCCGGTAAAAACGCACGTAATCATGCGCATCAATTTAGCATCCCTGCCGTCGGCGAGCCAGAACTAATGTCTTATGCGCGTATGTAATCAGCGACCGCCTTTTGCAAAAAGTGCGCGCGCGCACGGGTGTGAACTGTTCCATTTTAATCCGCGAGGGTTCACTGGATGTGCGGTATTGCTGGGGTGGCTGGAACCTAGACTAGGGGCTGAACGAATGGGGAAGTAAAGATAGGCCAAAGGGATCCTCCTTAGGCTAATGAACAAATAATTTAACCGAGTGTAACAGATAAGTATTGCTGCGGCTGCGTGTAGGATGAGTTTAACTATGGAAGCATATATAAAACATGGTAGATTATGTATGTGTCAAGCTCAAAGATCAGCTACAGCCGACACATATAACTTTTGTAGGATCACGGAATAAAATATAATATGATAATTACAACTAATATAACTATCTGAATAAGATGCTTGCTGACAACACCTCAACTATTATTTGACAGTCAGCAGTCAGCCTTTAAACTACTTGATTAAATCGATCCTATCTTTTTACGCAAAGTTAATTAATAAACACAATATCTGCCTCTCAAACGGCTAAATAACCACAAGAACCTATCGCTTTAAATACGGTGAGCACGCTTCCCACTTCTCCGAACAATATCCACTTGACAGGCAATCTGCGCGTTTTTGCTAGACGAGTCTTTGTTACGACTCTTGTTATATTTTATGCCTAAGGGCCTATATTTTGGAATTAACAATTTAATTACTATCCCATGCAATATCAGCGCGTGTCGCTTGCACCCACTTGGATATCCGCTAATACAAGAAAGCTCATGCACCAATACGAACTATATCATTCCAATGTGTCAAAAACCGAAGACCTAAAGTACGTACGCTTACTTATATGGTCCAGTAAGTAGCAGAAATAGCTGAGCGTACGAAGAGGTCGAAATGATCTACGCCCGTCTTTATAACCTAACATTAAACATATCGAAGTCTACTGATATTATACAAGTAACGTTTGGAACAAACTATTTCCTTCAGTTTGTTACATTACATGCATGTGAGATATCGTTAGTTACATATTTAAGATCTATCCGACTGACTTTATTTACGAGTTTTCTACTCACCACCATTTCTTCCAAAATGAAAATATTTATGATGAAAAGACTGCCTAACTTTGAAATCCATGCTATCCATAAAGTAAAAAAATACGTTTAGTTAAAATAAATGTCACCAAAACAAACAATCTTACAGATTTACACTAATATTAATAGCCATTTTCTGTTCAGTTTAGACATTAAAGTCAACATACTTATTATTTATAGTAGAGATCTAATCGCGAGCTAATAAATCTTTACAAAAATAACCTCTTAGTGATACGTCTTCTAATTTAGCCGGTTTTTTCTATGTCCTCTCTATTAAAATGTTCTTTTGATGTGAGTGTAGTTGTGTTTTGAGCTGTCGCTAACTAGTAACAAGGTCGATTATTACTTGAAGCCTATTTAATCACAAAAGTACCGTCCATTTGTTCGTAATGCTTTGACAATGGCTACATTCTAAGGGACGGATATCGTCGTGTTTGGATAATGGACAAATTAAGAGCAGCTTAGGTATATCATGAAAATATAAATACAAGATAGTCTTATTTCATGCTCTTTAGTAAACAATCGATAAAGAAAAAGGATGGAGACAATCTTGCACATGCACAACCCGATCAAGTCGTATAGCAAGCTCATCAGTCATCACATATATTTACTTCTAAAGCCTGTTTACAGTTTGATTACTGATTAGTGCATGTCACAATACACTCCTAAACCTAATGTACGAACCTCAGACCAAGAAGAAAGATAAGTAGACATAGTAACGAACAACGTAGTGAAGCCGGTTTTCAACCAAGCCAAATAAGTTTGCTCACACACACATATACAAACAAAATTGCCAAGATCGCAATAATGTCAAGATCACCTATTTCAAGTATATTTTTTTTTCTTGGTCTGAGGTACGAACTTGCAATAATCAATAATCTAAGTGTATACAGGCCAATAGGATTTCCAAGAACTGACAGCTTCGCAGTCAGTCACCACCAACCAGGCTAAACAAAATAACTGAAGCCATTCAGTGCGTTATTATATTAGGCATTCCATGACAAATAATACTCATTAATTGGAAAGTGCACGTTAGGAGAGAGTGTTGTGATTTATCGATCGATAGTCTGGGTTTCTATTTTGAAAACTTAAGCTAGATTAAACTGGTTTCCTATGTAAGGAGTTAAATATAAAGTAATATATTATAACATAAATCATATTTGATTATTACGGGTATGTTTGTATAACTGTGTATATTTGTCTAATTGAACATTAAATTGGTTCTGAACTTGACTACTTTTGGTGGCGCTATTTTCGCGCTGTTACGATTATTGATGGCGTGATCATAGCGTAGGTTCAGTCGCCATCACATACATAGGTACACTATAGGTGTTCAAAAATATCGGCACATGCACCCTAATGCCTTGAAAATAGAGGTGTGTTCTGATGTTTGTGACGTGCTTGTATGCTCCGATGTATGTGATGGCGACTGTTCATATTCATATTCATATATTTTATTGGTAAAAGTATAAGTAACATTTTACAAGTCAATTTGTTACAATTTGTTAGCTACAATAATTATATAATATTAGTTATTTTCATAGGTAAATTAAATTAAAACTAAGTATATAAAAACCTAAATAAAAAACGAATTAAGAAACTACTTAAATAAATATTTACAAAATCTCAAAACTAAACTTAGAAACTAAAAAACATCTAAATAAGGCCCCCGCCGCATCGTGCCAAAGATGCTGGCAGCATTATTATTATTATGATTTTTTTATTTTTTTTATTTATTAAAAACAAAAAGTTACATATATACGTTGATACATTGCTCCACAAAACTAAATTTTTCAGTTTGACTGTGGAGTCAAAAATTACAGTCTCATTTCTCTTCAGCTTTAACATATGTTGAAGTGTCTTAAATATTGAGATCTATCTCATGAATGCCCCAGTAGAAACGTGAAAGGAGATTTCTACATGGCATCCATGAGGTATTTTTTTAATCGATACTTAAATCTAGCTTTTTTAGGTTCATGAACAATGTCCGCGGGCAGGGTGTTCAGTATATACGGTATGCGTTTCTTTAGTGTCCTATCACCATAGTAATTGAACACTCTAGGTACTTCATATTTGCCCGCGGTCATTGTCCTTGTGTTATGTTTGTGTTTGTGTTTAACAAGGTGTAAATCTTTAAGGTCATTCGCTGAATCGCAATGCTTAAGCGTTGAGCGAGGAAGCTGCCAGCTCTTTGGTCACCAGTTGTGTCGACGAGCTTTTTTGACAGCTCTTTAAAAAGCGTCCTGGCGCCTGGACCCCACGGCCCCAGTGTCTCAACACCGAATGCCACGAAGTGGTAATGAGGGCCGAGACACTGGTACTTAGCTATTTTTTTAGTTTCAGCCGCCTCTGCTGCCGCACCAGCCCTGGTCGAGGTTCGGGGAAGATGAGACGGTGCCAGAGTGTCAACGCAAGTAGCATCCCAGACCAGCACACGTCCCATCTTCCATGGGACCAAGGTCATCCCGTCCGGCCTCTTGCCATCGTCCCGCGAAACGCCGTTGGGTTCGAGAATTGCCGGCGCGTTGACGGTGGCAAGAGTCCGGCGGATGATATCATTCAAGGCAGCGTGCCTTGAGAGGCGGCCTGCACTTAGCCGGCAAGTTAGTTATTTTCTTAAAATAAATTCTTCAATGTTATACCATGCTTGGTCAACTAATAGAGATTTTATCTTATTAATAAATATTGCATCGCTTGCCGAGTTAACTATTTCAGTTGGGAGAGTGTTGTATATTTTCGCACCAATGACACCGAGTGACTTTCGTGTTTTTTCGAGTCGACGAAACGGGACGTTCAGGAGGTTTTGCCCGCGTGTGTTTCTGCCGTGACTTTGTCCACGGGTTGTGTATCGGTCCATATTAGCTCTTACGTATTTGCAGGCCTCCAATATGAAGACGCACGGTAGTGTTAGTATTTTATGTTCTTTGAACAAGTCCTTAGCCGGGTGGTCATATATGGTTTGCCCGACATAATACGCAAGGCTCGTTTTTGTATTTTGAAGGGCCTATCGCGGTCTGCTGCTGTTCCCCAAAAACCTATACCCTGAGTTAGGATGGAATGAAAATAGCCATAGTAAACTGCTTTTAAATTTTCGATTCTCAAGCTGGGGGCTAATCTTGATAGTGCGAAGCAAGCTGAGGACAGCTTGTCACATGTCGAGTCAATGTGGATCGAGATGAAGCATAGTTGGGATCGAGAGCGCACGTCTTGAAAGATAACTTATTGTAATAAAGTGTAATTGTGTACGTCGTCGCCAAAAATATGTTTACAGTTTTCGCCTTATAACAATGGAATAAGGTGCAAAAGTGTAAACATATAGTGTAACCTATAAAATTATGTTGGAAGAATAATACATTACTTACCTATATAGGGCGGTTAAACAAAGAATGTCTCAGATCGCAGGTATTTGACCCTCGAGCCGAAGGCAAGGGCGATAAATATGCGCTCTGAGGCTTTCTTTATTACCGCCCGTGGTGAGTACAAAATTTTACGTCTCTATCTGGCCAGGAAGTGGGGTTTTCCGCACGCATAGCGTGCGGTAATTCCTACTTTATGGCCAGGTATGACGTAAAAATAATTACGAGAGCTATTGGTTTTCATCTTTATCTCGTCGAACCCAATACCTATAATCTCTATTGTTTATTGAGCTTCAAAATGTCAGATCTGAGTGATCAGATCTTAAGCCAGTAATACAGGCTTAAGTAGTGTAGGCTTTGACTATAAGTGTTTCGTAAAAAAATATATTATACTAGTTGCCCGAGTGGCTTTGCCCTTGTATTGCAAAGAACGCAGGCAAATCCACGGTATAAAATATATTCTATAACCATCCAGAAAGTACAATTCTATGCGCAGGTGATAGTACATTGTTTAACAAGGGGCGTATGAGGAATATTGCAAACGAGAGTCTATCAGAAGCCCGACGCCGTGAGGCGGAGGGCTTTTGATGACTCGAGTTTGCAATATTCTTACGCCCGTGTTATACACAATGTTTTTCATCACATTTGCGAGGAAATAAATAACTACAAAAGACAGAAAAATCTATGTTTTATACAAGCGCACCAATCAAATGTTGACGAAATTGACAACTTCACTTCCAGATCAGTGCGAGTGGGGGGCGTAGTTTCAATATTTCAACCAATCACAGAGCATGGAGCATGTGGTTCTTGCAGGGCATGGCCTGCTCGATTACCAATCACAGAGCCAGAATTCTTGTCGTACGCGGCCGTCAAGATTTGCTTAACCAATAAGATCACACACAAGCTCATTACTTCCCTTGGGACCACTATTTCCCGCGGGAACAATTTAGGCCATTGTCCTTCCGTATACAGGCATAGAATAACACCATTTATGAGCAAGTGTGATGAAAAATAATTTTTGAAATCGGATAAGCGGTTCCGGAGATTATCCATTACATACGAACTTACAAAGCTACAAACTCACAGATTTTTTGTCTAATAATAACAATCGATCAATGAAAACTGCATGCGCGCCTACTTGGGGCGACAGAGGGAGAAACTGTCCGCCGCACACCGGTCCGGATGCTGCCTCTCGTTCGGGCGCTTGAACCGTCCATCACCGTGTCTAATAGGGAAGAGTCTCGACCGTCACCTTAAGAGACTCTCGCTAGATGGCTGGATCAAGGGTCAGATACAGCACCCTTGGCGTGGGATTGAAGTGAGTCGCGTTTACTATCGGCGCTACCGCCTATCGTCAAGATTTAGTATGAAAAGTCTATACACCGCCCCTGGTGGTCACTCATAGAACTTAAAATCCAAACTGTAACGTGAGTCACTCATACATTACTTAATTCGCGATCGACTTCACGCTCGTTCGTATAGTTTAATCGATTTTCCAATATTCAACCTTATATGACTAGCATTTATCGTTTTAATTTAAATGTTTGTCGGTTATGACATTACAGAATACGCGCATCGCGACGTCGACAGTGTCGACTGTCGATACAATATGGCGGCGCGGGGGCCATTTATTTGCATTTTTAAATACAAAATACGCGACAATCCGAATTTTGCAGATATATGTTGTCAATTCAAAACCCTTATTTTTATAAGTTCTTTAATTTGAGATAAATTTCGATCGGATCTACGGTAACTCTTGACGGAATAATACGATATCACGGGCCATTTTGCAAGTGAAATAGTAAACTACAGTCGCGACGGTATTCTTCGATTCGAAATGTCTCACACTACCGATTGGTAGTACGAATCGAACGTTAAATTACGCATCGAAAGCAAAACGATCAAAATCTATTCGAAGCGCGTTTATTCGATCTCGTAAGTAGTTACGTAACGTTAGGTTACGATTGTATCTCACAATAAGGGTACAGAAGGCGGTACTTCTGGACACAGCGCGGATTGTCAGGAGGTTCCTGTGTCTGTCGCCCTGACCACCGGTAGCTTAGGCCCTGCCTCGCTGCCGGCGGCACCCTAGGTTAGGTTTTTATAATGATTTTATGTTTTGTATGTATAGTTTTATATTTTACTTTTTATATAATTATTGTAAAAATCTAACTTAAGAGGAAATTTAAATCAAGAGACATATAATACTAATCTCCACTTATAATAAATCTCTAAATTAAAAAAAGAATCAGACCTATAACCACGAACTTTGAATCTCGAACTTCGTATATCTCGTCTCTGTCGCACTTATCGTTTATGGTACTCGAGCGACCGAAACGGAGATATACGAAGTTCGAGATTCGAAGTTCGTGGTAGCGCCGCAGCCAGTTTGAAACTAAGCTTTGTGTGGTACGAATGTTCTCAGCATCCCATGAACGGAAAAATATGAAACATTTTATATAGGTACATTATTATTCTAGCTGCAACTTAGGATAGTTTTTATCCGACTGCGACAATTAATTAATTTTCCGTAATATACGACTTCATTTAATTTTTCATTTATTTTTATTGAAATTAAACGCTGCTCCAACTGTCAGCTATAAGAAACGTCAAATTTTCGTCAAAATGGAGGAATTGCTTTGCCTTTCACTTATTAAAAATTTAAATCCAGTCTACGATAGACCTTTACGATACACATGCCAAAAGTTAAACCATAAAACAATATTCGATTGTGATATGAGAACGTATATGCGCAAATGTCGCATTATGGCGTAATTTCATTAAATGTATCAACAAATTTGAACAATGTAATTAACACGAATTTGTTTTTTTTTGAATAGCAATGGCACGTGCTCTTTGCTCATTCTGCCAAAGTGCCTGCGGTGCTACCACGAAAACCGAAACTCGAAGTTCGTATAACTGCATCCCTGTCACTCGAGTATTGTTAGTGCGATAGAAATAGAGATACCCGAATATTTTCGAATTCCGAAGTTCGTGGTTATAGCTCAGGAATCGAAACTACACCCCAAAAGCCGCGTCCGCTGCGCCATATTTTCGTGGTTTTTAAACGTCAAACATGTTTTGCCAATCAAAACAAAACCCTATTTGTTTGCCGAACCTGACGGAAAACATGTTAGATGTTTAAAAACATGGAGAACATTGGTGCAGCGGACCCGGCTGTAGGTAGACACTAAATAAAATAATCATAATGTATTTTCTCGAAAAAAGGATAATAGAGAAAAAATCATCGCAAGAGGTTATATGTATAGGTAATCACTAAGTTCCATAGTTTTATGTTCTGTCCCTTTTCCACAAAACGCACCTTCATATGAAACGATTGTTTTTTACTATGACGCTCGAGGATCTTGACGTCACAGTCCCCGATCGTTTTCTCATACGGTTTTGAGATATTTGAATGGGATTTTCGTCATCTTCTATCTATCTATACCTACATATAAATGCCTACTCGTATGTATTGAGTCCTGACTGACTCACCCACTCACTCATCAACGCACAGCCGAAACTACTGGGGCTAGAGAGTTGAAATTTACACCAGAACTATCTTTTACAACGTAGGCAACGGATAAGAAGGGATTTTTGAAAATTCTACCCCTAAAGGGGTCAAATAGGGGTGCAAAGTTTGTATGGGGGAAACTTTATTTTTTGAGCTAGAGACTTAAAATTTTGCATAAAATACTTTCAACGTTTAGGAAAATTCTGGGATTCGTTTAGGAAAATTCTAAACAAGGGGTGCAAATTTTGTATGGGGAAACTTTATTATTTTAGCCAGAAACTCAATACGTTGTAGAAAGCTTACTTATTAGGACACAAATAAAGTACCTCTAAGGGGGTTAAAAAGGGTTGGAAAGTTAGTATGAGCGAAACTTTTTTTTGAAATAGAAGCTTAAAAGTTTGTAGAAAGATTACTTATTACAATACAAATAAAAAAACAGCGTTTTGGAAAATTCCACCCCAAAGGGTATGAAAAAGGGGAACAATGTTGGTAAAGGGGATTTTTTTGAGCTAGAACCTTTTAAAAAAAATTACATAATAAAATAAAATAAAATAAAATACTTTCAGCATTTTAGAAAATTCCACCCCTTAGGGGTGTATAAGGGGGTGTAACGTTTGTAAATATTTTTTTTTTTAGCAAGCGACAAACCTTTGTTGAAAGATTACTTATTACAATACAAATAAAGAACTTTCAGCGTTTTGGAAAATTCCACCCCTAAGGGTGATTAAAACGGGTGAAAATTTGTATGGAGGATTTTTTTTTGAGCTAGAGACTTCAAATTGTGTAGAAAGATTATTTATTAGAATACAAATATATAGGTAAATTACTTTCAGTGGTTTGAAAATTTCCATCCGCTAAGAGGGGGGGATAAAGAGGTGCAATGTTTGTATAGGAAAACTTTTTTTAGGTAGAAACTTAAAACTCTGTAGAAAGATTAAGTACCTACTTATTAAAATACAAAAAAATATCTACTGCCAGCGTTTTGGAAAATTTCACCTGTTAAGGGGTTAAAAAGGGGTGCAAGGTTCGTATGGGAAACACTTTTTTTTAGCTAGAGACTTGATAGTTTGTAGAAAAAATACTTACTTTTTCCCTGAAAACCGTTCAAAGTTTGTATGGGGAGCAAGAAATTTTTAAAGTATGATATTTGGAACTTCAATCTTAGCCTGTTTAGAGTACAAAACTTATTTTAGCATTTTTTTAAATATATCCCCTAAAGGGGATTATAAGGGTGTTCAAAGTTTGTATGGAGAGCAAGATATTTTTAAAGTAAGGGATTTGTAACTTCGGTTTTCGACTGTTTGCTAAAATACTACAAAACTTATTTCAGCGTTTTTTAGGGTTCCGTAGCCAAATGGCAAAAAACGGAACCCTTATAGATTCGTCATGTCTGTCTGTGTGTCTGTCTGTCTGTCCGTCCGTATGTCACAGCCACTTTTTTCCGAAACTATAAGAGCTATACTTTTGAAACTTGGTAAGTAGATGTATTCTGTTAACCGCATTAAGATTTTCACACAAAAATCGAAAAAAGACAATAAGTTTTAGGGGTCCCCATACATCTGTGTATCTGAAACTCAAATTTTTTTTTTCATCAAACCCATACGTGTGGTTGTATCTATGGATAGGTCTTCAAAAATTATATTAAGGTTTCTAATATATATTTTTTCTAAACTGAATAGTTTGCGCGAGAGACACTTCCAAAGTGGTAAAATGTGCCCCCCCCCCCCCCCTCCCTGTAACTTCTAAAATAAGAGAATCATAAAACTAAAAAAAATATATGATGTACATTACCATGCAAACTTCCAACGAAAATTGGTTTGAACGAGATCTAGTAAGTAGTTTTTTTTTAATACGTCATAAATCGTAAACCCCAAGTTATTTTACGGAACCCTTCATGTGCGAGTCCGACTGGCACTTGGCCGCTTTTTTAATTCATCGCATAAGAAGGTTAAAAGGGGGTTCGAACTTTGTTATAGAGAGCAAGAAAAGAAATTTGTAACTACGGTTTCAGACTGTTTACTATGAGGGTTCAAAGAGGGTTCTTAGTTTGTTTAGAGAGCAAGAGATTTGTAAGTTCGGTTTTAGATTGTTTTCTAAAAGACTACGTACAAAATTAAATTTCAATGTTTTTTTTTAAATTTATTCCTTCAACAAACATTTAGACGATAACATGTTATACGCGGACGAAGTCGCGGGCAACAGCTAGTATATAATATTAGTATAAAAGACACAAAATCACAATTTAACCAAAATTGAGGCAGGTAAAGTAAAGTATGGATAGGTTAGGTAGGGTAGGTAGAAGTTACCAACCCTTAAAGTTACCCCTGGTCGTTAATAGAGGTTACCAAACCCGACTTGTTTACCGCACTTGCTTTTCTGCGGGTAAGTATATAAAGTTCGTGGATTCCATCCTTTCCTCAAGCGCATTTTCATTGATCGACAGGGCCCGCAGTCGGTGTGCAGGAGATTTCCAGAAGCCAGTTAACGGCCGTAACTTAAGATTGCCGACGGTTTGAAACTTTGAAATTATGGAGTCCGCCCAGGGAGCTCGTCTCAAGTCGGCGTCGGCTCCCCATACAAATGTAGATTGGTTTTCATTTTAAAACGGCGTTCTGGAATAACATGAAACTTATACACAACGGGAATATAAGAAATAATAGAAGGGGTAGGCAGAGCACATGAAACTTGTGTTCCAGCGCCACTTTTAGCATAAATGTGGGTATAAAAGATCGACAAAATGTGATATCGAAGTGATAGGTTGCTAGCCCATCGCCCACAACACACTTCAACCCTGTTCCCTTAGTCGACTCTTACGACACCCACGGGAAGAAAGGGGGTGGTGCTGTTCTAACCCGACACCACACGGGACGCGGAGGTCTTGTCTGCAACATATAATGCTCACAAAAATTGCCAGTATGTTAAACAAATAGCTGTACCTACTTTGAATATGGAGGATGGAAATCCTCCTCATTCATTAACTATTCATGTATGGAAAGGGCCGTCACCAACGTATTCAAATAAATAGGCTGACAGTTCACGTACTCGGGTCAGGTTGCATTACCCGCCATAACGTTTGGAAATTCAAATGTTGAAGTCGTTACTCGTGACCTCTCGTTGCGACAAAATGACATTAGGTACCAACACTACCAACCCATTTTATAGGTACCTCGGCAAATGTACAAACAAAATTACTGTGGGCAGGAGCAGTTGACAATGCGAACGGTTAAGTTAACTTTGTGGTCATACAATGCCTCGCCCCAAAAAGGCATCTCGCCCTCATTACGCTAATATAAACAAGACGCCGACGGCATACCGGCGTTTCAACCGGCAGCCAACAGTGCCTAACAGAACCCAACTAAATTAAACCGACCACAACCCTCGACCACCAACGCAACAGGCCACACTTTACGCCACTAAATCGAGAAGCCTCTCGAAATTGTTAAACTGCACCCGACTCGAGTGGATTCCATTCGACCGGGTAGCGAAATGAACGATGCAGCTCTGATCCAATTAATAATAATGTGGTGGGTAAAAACAAAGTACGACGTGCGATTTTTGGTCCAAAATTGGCCTAAATTCCGGTGCCCGCGGTGAGGTCAATGGTCTGGGGAACTGGTTCACAATCGAGCTTGGACCCTAGAACTCGTCACTAAAGGACTTATGTTACTAGGTGAATGATGTCGTTTACGTCTGTTTGCGATTGTGTGGTTCTGTGGGAGGGTGCGCCCGGAGGTGCGCGTGCGTTGCCCAAAATTCGCCGTGAAGTGGATGGATTGCGCTGCGCGGGAGTTGATGGACGCGATAAGATTGAAATTAATGTAGAATTGGTTTAAGTACCAGATTTTTTTTAGTGCAAAGCCGCGTGAGAAAAAAGATATCTATTACATTACCTAGTTAAAATGCAACAGACCCATTGATTAATTTTGTAATGCTCAATGCCTGCATGCCCTTCGGCTACATAATAACATGTGTATGTTAAAACTTCGATTATAATATACTTGTACAAATGTCAATTGATGAATGTAAACCTATTTGTATACAGGTTGTCCCAAAAGTCAACGACAAGCCGATGACGGATGAAAACCACGTAACAGTTATTAAAAAAAACCGGTCAAGTGCGAGTCGGACTCGCGCACGAAGGACTCCGTACCATTATCTATAAAAACGGCAAAAAAATCACGCTGTTGTATGAGAGCCTCCTGTAGCCTAGTTGGTAGTGACCCTGCCTACGAAGCCGGAGGTCCCGGGTTCGAATCCTGGTAAGGGCATTAATTTGTGTGATGAGCACAAATATTTGTTCCTGAGTCATTGATGTTTTCTATGTATTTAAGTATTTATTTATCTATATAAGTATGTTTATCGTCGTCTAGTACCCATAGTACAAGCTTCGCTTATCTTATCTAGGTGAGGGCCCTTTCGGATGCACTTCGACCCAGTGGGATCTTTTGTGCATTTGCCCTCTCCTTTATACCTGCTCACAGGGTTTGCTTAGTTTGGGATTAAGCCGATTTGTGTAAGATTGTAAAAGAAAAAAAAAGAAAAAATATATACCAAAAAAATGTTTATTTATTCTGTTTTTTAGTATTTGTTGTTATAGGGACAACAGAAATACATCATCTGTGAAAATTTCAAATGTCTAACTATCACTGTTGTTGAGATACAGCCTGGTGACAGACGGACAGACACTCAGACATACAGACAGACAGACAGACGGACAGCGGAGTCTTAGTAATAGGGTCCCGTTTTACTCTTTGAGTACGGAACCCTAAAAAACAGACATAGAAATACAAGTCATGTCATGTATAAAAACCGGCCAAGTGCGAGTCGGACTCGCGCACGAAGGGTTCCGTACCATTATCTATAAAGCTATTTTATTCTGTGTTTTTAGTATTTGTTATTATAGCGGCAACAAAAATACATCATTCAGATGGAACTAACCGTGATAGTTCCATCTGAATGATGTATTTTAGTTGCCGCTATAATAACTAATAAAAATCAGTGAGATACAGCCTGGTGACAGACAGACGGACGGACGGACGGACATACAGCGGAGTCTTAATAATAGGGTCCCGTTTTACTCTTTGAGTACGGAACCCTAAAAAAATACCTTACAATATTTCGGCAGAACAAAAAAAAAATATGTAACGTTATTCATTAATCTTTTTTATTTTTATTTATTTATTTTATATAATAATTATAAGGGGAATGTACTCATAATTGTAATCAATAATCACATCCATTACAAAATACGTTCCCAAGCGGTTTTCTCGGTATTCGGTGCTCTGATTTTGGTTCATTACTGTACTCCATTTTGGACATGCCCTGACAAAAAAGAATTCACCTGTCAAGCGCGAGATAATGATACCAAAACTGAATACCGGTATCGGTTGGTACCGGGAAACCTGTTTCGGAGAAATTCGCAGCACAAAGTTATTAAGACGCGGTGCAATCGAATTTTGTGTACAGAGTACGATGATAAATTAATGATTTAGTTTTAAACACATTATAAAACGCAGGCGACAAATTGGTTTTGGGGTAGGTAGGGACGTGCGCTTTCTTTTTGTGACGGACGGAGTCATTTGGTTTACAAACAAAAACATTGAGTTTAAGTTTAAAATTATTGGTATTTGAAGCACCAAGAGCGGTATTGAGCCGGTAAAATTGGAAAAAAGTATATTCTTCTTAATATTTTTGGTACTCAATCGTATTGGGTAACCGTAATGGTAGATCTATTGTTGTTTCAAATAAATAAATAATAATATAGTTAATAATTATTTATTTGCATCTTGTCTTCTCATTTCTAAAGTAGGGCGTAGCAACATGGTACAATATTTCAGTATTCTATCTGAACATTGGCATAAAGACTATCACAAATTATCTTGAAAAGAGGCTGTTTGATTAATTACAAAGCTTTTGGGTGTATATACTACTGAGGCTTACTAAAGTATTTACATGTACCTTGTATTACCTGCCAAGCCGTGCCGGTGTTTTATTTAGATACTCGTATTTAAACCTTCTACTCTTGTACTGAACTGCATGTGGGATTATATTCGAATCTTATTTTTTGCTTTTATATACGGAACAGCAAATACCACAATATCAAGCCGCTACAACACAGGTACAATATTCTCAAAAGATTATAACTCTAGCAAGTTCAAATATTTTACTGGATACAGTATGAAAATACTTGACTGACATTCACTATTTAAATATAATGAATTTTCTTAAATAATTGAAAATAAAGCAAGAACCCACCTAAAATATACAATCTCAATGTTCATTCATCGCCGTTTTGAGGTAAAAATTTGCAAACATAGATTAAAATTACAGATTAAAGAGTAATTGTGGTCCGCTGCATCTGATGTTGGTATACTCTGCCGCCGGCACTCATTTGATCTGGAGCGGCGAAGGTTCTTTATTTTTGCTCTTTTACACATTTTTCTGCGGGTCCGTTTTCGAGTGGAAGGTCCAGTGACCGCTGGCAATGATGCTGAAGTCATGGATGTGACAAACTTTTTTAATGTTCCTCATCATTTATGTAGGTAGTGTTCACAAATGTTAGTAAGAAGATCGCACATTACATGATCACACATTAGGCGAGTACTTTGAACTGTGTAAGAACCTATGATATCGTCATTCACCTTCGGTTTTAAGGGTATAAATACCTGTTATGCCGCAAAGTACCACTCTTTATCAATATTAGGACACAATCTTACACTAATCGATCTACCTAGGCCCATAATAAGGTTTGTTTTTTGGGTACGAGACGACGATATACATATTTAGGTAATACTTAGATATACTAGTACATACTTTAATACATAGAAAACATCCAAGAACAAATGATATATCACTTCGCGTTATTGTCGTTAGACCATCTCGCTCGGTAATATAATAATACATTATAACTGTAGCAAGTCTGGTTAGACTGAGTTTCAAAGATATCGCATCGGACCACCACCGAATGTCATTTCCAGTGTTCTGATTGCACCGCACACGCAATTTCTGTAATTACGCCAAGTGAACGCGAAATTTTATGAACTTAAGTACTTAATGCTTTCCTTAAAATAATACAGTACGTATACGGACGCCTTGTAAGGCCATAGGTGGTTACGGGAAATTCGGCTGGTAATTTATGGGGCCAATGGGGAAATTAGGTACCGCCTGTAATTACCTCTGACTCTGACGTGAGGTAGCTTTGACTTATAACTTTAAACATATAAGTATTATGGAGAACGGTACAACTAAACTGCAGTGGCGTCGTGTGAAAATTTTCGATGGACAACCCGGAGTAAAAAAAGTTATGAAAGAGTTAAGAGTATATAACTAAGTATATATGGGTACACACACACTGAGCAAACGAACGCGAAAAATTTATGTGATAGCTATTTGTTAGAGTGAGATACATATTAGCCGTTCGTTGGCTTGGTGTGTAACCACCATAAAAAGGAAATTTTAAGCAAGGTGGGAATCGGCTTGCATGGGCACTCCGTCACTGCAACTAGCTTGCTGCAATTTAGTCTATGAATGCTTTTTCATAATCCTAGGTGATTATTTCTTCTTTACCTAAGGTAAAAGTTGGACCCTACCGCAGACAGCAGTAGCATCAGACGACGTGTCGCAGCGACGCTGCTTGTTTCTAATTTCCATGTATTTCTATGAAATTACACGTTCGCTGTCATACATATACATAGAAACCCGTAGTGACACTGCGTCACGTCGTCTGCTGCTGGTGTCTGCGGTAGGATCCAACTTGTACCTTAATCGTTTAAATAACAAGCATACGGCCTGCCTGACATCATTAGCCTATGGACGCTTGTGACTCCAGAAAAATCACAAGCGAGTTACCTACTCTTTATTGATTTGAAGATTCGTTGTGTTGACAAATAAAGACAAATCCCATAAAAAACATTCCATGTAAAAAATAGGCCAAGTCTCGAAACTCTTCCACAGTAAAAGTGGTGAGATATTTCGTAGAGCCAAGTCAGGCATTCTTATTAATCTTTATTTGCTTGCTAAATCGAGACTTGGCCTATTTTTTACATGAAATATTTTTTATGGGATCTTATTTCTTTTTGTAGACTTTGTATGGGAATGTTATTTTACCAACCGCAAATATCGTTTGTATAGTTTTGCAGGAAGGAACTGCAAAAGTAACTTTGTAATCGCATGTATTTGTATAGGATTACAAACTTACTGATGTAGTTTGTATATCTCTGAAACGTGACTGAAATTGCAATATTTGTAGGTTTTTTATGAATTATTAGGCTAAAAACTAATTACTTTTGAAATTTGGAGCTTGTGAGTCTGCTAGAAGTACCTTAGAATTAGCGTGATCATTATCAGTAAGTGAGTATGTCAGTGACAAAACTAACGAACTTTGACGGACAATAGTTCTTAAACTAAAGTTCAAATTGAATGTTATTGATATTATATGTTAGCCATATTATGCCCTACATGTTCCTGAAAATTCAGGGTTCAAGCTTTAACCAGCACAAAATTACAGGATGTTGAAATGCTTCGAGAAAAGGATGGTACGGCCGTGCCTCTATGTTTTGCTCGACTTGGCGGGGGCACTACCGTGCCCCCAGATGCAGGTCCCTCACTCGTAACTTTCGCCCGAATGAAGAATTTCATTACAATCGATTCAGCTACTGACAAATACTGATAAATAAAATGATAGTTACTTTCTCATTTTTATATGGTTACGAGTACTATACTTTTAACGATATCGATACTAAGGTGTATCTGAATGCAACACACACGTTTAGTTGAACCCTTGTCTTGCTAAAAGGTCACTGAATTAAATTGGTGTCGTTTCCGTGTGTCCGGGCAATTTGCGCCGATGGATGAAGCCATTTAAACTGTTTCGCAATAAAATTTCGGTGTGAAAATTCGATGAATAAGAAGATTTCATGGTAGTAATGAATTATTCATTTTTATATATCATTTCGCGCGGACGCGTGAGATAGGGTTCGGTATGACCGGGCGCGGTCTCATTACGGGCTTACAAAAGAACACGTATTCTGGCGAAAAGTGTCAACTTTTCATATTGGAAAATAATCTGTATGAACATATAATAGGTATATGCTCTTCGTTTAATTGGTTTTAACCCACCATGAGACACTGCAACTGTACGGCGGTCTACGTAACATTTTTGTTAAACGATACGGATCTATGCATTTGTATTAAAAATTATTAGATTTCTGGTGGCAAACAAGAATACGGCCTGCCTGATGGTCAACAGACACTATAGTGTGACTTCAGAGGAGTCACAAGGTAAAGGTAACCTTTCTTGCTTTAAAGTTTGGTTGTGTTGACAGCTAGTGAGTGAGAGTCCAGCTCCCTCAACCTCAACACAGCGCCGCGCCACCTCTGGGGCTCTGGCGACCTAGCTCACCACCAACAACATAACACTGCCTATACTCTTACTCTGGGGGAATGGCAGCGAACTGCAGATTATCTTCATTCTCTAAAACGTATTAAAATATTCACCAACATAGGTAGACCAAATGGTTTTTTTTTTTTAATACTACGACGGTGGCAAACAAGCTTACGGCCTGTCTGATGTTAAGCTGGTACCGTCGCCTATGGACACTTGTGACTCCAGAAGAATGACAAGCGCGTTGCCGACCCTTTATTCACTTGAGGATTCGCTGTGTTGGCAGATAGAGACATGCAGGTCCCTCACTCCCAACACCGCGCACCCTAGGGAGCTCTGGCGACTTTACTCACCACCAGGAACACAACACCACATAACTTCATCTTGCAAACTTCACTTCAAGGAACTTAAAATACTTACTCTCCCATTGATGTATATCACATCAAAAATCAAAAGAAACAATTGCAACTTAAATAAGCTTCAATTACCGTTTTTTAAATTTAAAATAGTCACATCGAGTCCCCCTTATATGGTTATTAAAACATATACCACCACCTACCGAATTCCATCAAAAATATAGAAAAAAAAGCATGTTAGTATTAAGTAAGGGCGTCACATGGATACCTATTAATTCCACCATTCCGCCTAATAATTATATTGTAATGTGATTTTTTTATGCAATAAACAATTTTGAATTTTAATAAAACATTATATAAGGATCTATTCAATCTATTACAACGATGCCTCCTAAATGTATTTCCTAAATGGGATTAAGTCTCTTCATATCAATAAACGAGTTGTGATCTTTTTAAATGGTTACGAAATACCATTTCATCCGGTATGACAGATTAGTGACTGGACGCCGCGGGCGAAACGTGAGACCAATCCTGGGATGATAACTTATACAATATACCCTCGACTCTTCCTAATATGCTTCCTAATAAAGCTGAAAATCCCTTGCATCAGCTGCGTCTAAAATAAAGTCTGCGAATAGTGAAGAATAACCAAGAAATTAAGATCTCTCCGTTGTTAACAGTTGGGAGTGATGTGAAAAGCAAGAGGGATCGACATATGTTGGTCAGTCTAAGGGACGTAAGTAATGGGATTTTTGTATGCACATACGCTCTTTATTCGGGTGATGTGTACGATAATCGCAGTTTCGGTCGTGGGATCTAATATTGGTTTTGTTTTACGATTGTGTGTGTGTAAATGAGGGAACTAATCTAGAAGATGGGGAACTTATTTTGGTGCAAATGTTTTCTTATTGCTATAGCTTTACTCGGCTTTCGATAGTTTCAATACATACAATAACTACAACAGATAGTTCATCTCTTTGCGCGGGCTGTATTTATGCGTGCGCTTGTCACTATGCAAGTTTGATTTGTGTGGCAGTGAGGCCGTCGTCGACGTCATATTTAGCCGTTACAGCGGCAGTTACAATCGTACACACACACATACAGCCACGCGCAAAGATGAGTTAAACTATGAGGAGGTCTCCGGCGCAGGCACCTGCCTCCCTCTAACACGGTCGCCCCACTCCGTTTCACCCGGAGAAAGTCTGCCTACATACATACCAAATTTCCGAACTGATTGAGTTGAATATAATAGTGATGAATGAACCTTAGCGAATCGGTAATTTGCCCTTCCGGTCTTAGCTTAAGTACCTACAATATCCTTTTTTTTCATTCATAGCTTCCTAATTTGGGCCCAGAAGGGGGCTTCAACTAATTGCCAAAATCGGTAATGGCAACAAAGGCACAACACCACCCTCGATATCGGTTAATATCTTCGTCCTCTGTTGAAAATGTACATTGAAATAAAATAATTTATTAATAGTATTTTATGCAACTGTTGTATAAGAAGGGTCTTAAAACGCGAGTGGCGTGGGTTGCGATGCGAGCCTTGGCGAGCATCGCAATTACAGACGCCACGAGCGTTTTTAGCTCTTGCTTATGGTTTGTTTTGTTTTTAATTTGTTTGCACTTGCCATCCGAACCAAACCAAATCCGGACCCGGACCAAATTAGAGCTGTTTATTTTTATAAATAATACCAAGAATTTATAAAACGTGTAATTTAACACACAATAGATGATGATTTATTGTTATTGTAGTAAATAATTTATAATATACAAATGTTAAATCGTAAATAAATACTTTTATTTCGAAATATTTGTTTATGAAGTTGGCACCACTGCAATATAGCGGCCGATTTAAAAAAAAGTTAAACGGTGCTTTTATGAAAAATGTATGAACCAAAAAAGTACGCTAAACAATGCGTTTTTGGGCCATAGAGCATAGAGTTTTTCGACTATTTATTAGAGGTGTCATTGTATTTGAGCTACAGCCTATATAAATGACAGATAACGGTTAAGGAGTAGAAAAATTGTTTTACAAGCTTACAGTAAGGGGTAATGAATGGTAAATGTTATCAATAATATCTAAGTCACTCGGCGGCGTAACCGTGGAGTCAAACATATCAGTAGGAATATATGATGTGATGTGTAAATTTGGTATCGGTTCAAAGTAAGTAGAAAACGCAGAATCGGTAGTACCTACCTAATAAAAACTTCTGGGAATATTCCTGGTAAATAAAAACGTGATTATATCTTGACTAGACTAAATTTATACGTACAATTCACGCTCAATTTACAATTTTAATTATTACACTATTATACTAACGTATAATTGAATAGTTCAAGCTGGCGGCAACCCTAGCTCTAAGGCTCCGCGTCCAAAAGAGCGCGTTGCATGCGATAGAAAGAGATGGCCACATTTAGGAGTGTACCTAAACAGGGAATTTGCTAACAGAGAACCTTCTGTACGTAGTACTATTACTTATTCTGTGCCCTGTGCCCTTGCTAGCACGAGAGGGACATATGCTTTATATTCAACAAAAAAACCAGTGCATGTAGGTATTTTTTTTCTTTGTCTTTATTTAGCTTTCTACTGACCTTCTACAATCTGATAAAAGACATTGTTAGTCTGTGTCGGGTACCGTAAGGTATTTAGGGTGTTGAGTCGGCTCGCGCCGCGTTTGGCAGGCTGCCTGCTGATGCCGACTCCGTGGTTCCGGGTTCGAGTACCGGGCTGTTTACATAAATATTATTGTTGTCTTACTCACTGTTATGGATTAAGTATAACGTCTTACTTAGTATTTTATCTACGATAAGTTGGTATATTGGTTATCGCCGCCGCCAGTATAAAACTGCCTTAAATATCTCACCGGTGAAAAAGATTTGTGCCCAGTGCCCAGTATGATACGTTGCATTGGGCAGGGCACAGACCTCTATTGTAAAAAAAAGTTTTCTCAAGACGTTCGTCGTCATCGAAAAGCTTGTGGTAAATATTTACTGCAATTAAAATATAATCTAATTCGCAAGTCAATATTGAATATTTACAGATTTAAGTTAAAAGTGTTGGTTTTACGTGGTAATATAACTTTCTGTGGACTTCCGTAAAATCCTGTCATAAATACAAACGAGAATATGTCTAGATAAACATAGATTAAACATATCATAATCTACTGTAACTGATAACAATAAAATTGAATACACAATTATTATGGAGCAATGATAAAAAGATACAAACCTAAACCGTGTTACCGTCATAAATGTGGGTATTATGTTGACAATTAATTAAATCTCCACTTATAATAAATATCTAAATTAAAAAAATAATCAGCCAGTTTGAAACTAAGCTTTGCGCGGTTCGAATGTTCTCAGCATCCCATGAACGGAAAAATATGAAACATTTTATATAGGTACATTATTATTCTAGCTGCAACTTAGGATAGTTTTTATCCGACTGCGACAGTTAATTAATTTTCCGAAATATACGACTTCATTTAATTTTTCATTTATTTTTATTGAAATCAAACGCTGCTCCAACTGTCAGCTATAAGAACCGTCAAATTTTCGTCAAAATGGCGGAATTGCTTTGCCTTTCACTTAGTAATAATTTAAATCCCGTCTACGATAGACCTTTACGAGACAAATGCTAAAATATAAACCATAAAAAAATATTCGATTCTGATATGAGAACTTATATGCGCAAATGTCGTTTTATGTCGTAATTTCAATAAATGAAATCAACAAATTTGAACAATATAATTAACACGAATTTGTTTTTTTTGAATGACAATGGCACGCGCTCGGCGCATTCAGCCAAAGTACCTGCGGCGCTACCACGAAAACCGATACTCAATGTTCATATTATATTTGCATCCCTGTCACTCGAGTATGGTTAGTGCGATAGAGATAGAGATACCCGAATATTTTCGCATTCCGAAGTTCGTGGTTATAGCTCAGGAATCGAAAATATGGTAAATAATCATAATGTATTTTCTCGAAAAAGAATTTAAAATAAATATAGTCAAATGGAGAAAAAAACAAAGCAAGAGGTTATATAGGTAATGATTAAGTTATAAGAGTCCAAAGTTTTAAGAGGGGGTATGTTCTGTCCCTTTTCCGCAAAACGCACCTTCATATGAAACGATAGTTTTTTACTATGACGCTCGAGTATATTGACGTCACAGTCCCTCATCGTTTTCTCACTCTAACAAGCGACATTAAAACGGATGTAGCTTCATAATTTTTTGAGATATTTGAATGGGAGTTTCATTATCTTCTATCTATTTATACATAATAAATGACTGACTTATTCACTCAATCACTCACTCACTCACTCATCAACGCACAGCCGAAACTACTAATCTTAGAGAGTTGATTTTTGCACAGTATGTTGCTTTTATAACGTGGGCTAGGGATAAAAAGGGATTTTTGAAAATTCTACCCCTAAGGGGGTAAAATGGGGGTGCAAAGTTTGTATGGGAGAACCTTTTTTTTTGAGCTATAGACTTAAACTTTGTAGAAAAATTAGTTATTAGAATACAAATGAAACACTTTCAGCGTTTTGGAAAATTCCACCCCTACGGGGGTAAAATAGGGGTGCAAGGTTTGTATGGGGGAAACATTTTTTTTTTTAATAGAGACTTAAAACTTTGTAGAAAGATCAGTCATTAGAATACAAATAAAGAATTTTCAGGGTTTTAAAAAATTCTACCCCTAAAGGGGTAAAATAGAGTGCAAAGTTTGTATGGGAAAAACTACTTTTTTTTAACTAGAGACTTAAAACTTTGTAGAGAAATTATTCATTAGAATACAAATAAAGTAGCTAGATTCAGTGATTTAAAAAAATCTACCCCTAAGGGGGTAAAATAGGGGTGCAAATTTTGTATGGGGGAAACAATATTTTTTTTAAATAGAGACTTAAAACTTTGTAGAAAGATTAGTCATCAGAATACAAATTAAGTACTTTCAGCGTTTTAGAAAATTCTACCCCTAAAATAGGGGGCTAAAATAGGGGTGCAAAGTTTGTATGTGGGAAACTATTTTTTTTAGCTAGAGTCCTAAAACTTTGTAGAAAGATTATTTAAATACAAAGAAAGTACTTTCAGCGTTTTGGAAAATTTCACCCCTAAGGGGGTAAAATAGGGTGCAAAGTTTGTATGGGAAAAACATATTTTTTTTTAATAGACTTTTAATTTTGACGAAAAATTACTTATTAGAACATGAAAAATACTACATTCGGCGTTTTACAAAAATCATTCCCTAAGGGGGTTAAAAAAGGGTGCAAGGTTTGTATGGGGAACACTTTTTCTGAGCTAGACACTTAAAACTTTGTAGAAAGATTACTTATAAAAATACAAAAAAAAAGACTTTCAGCGTTTTGAAAAAATCTATCCCTAAGGGGGATAAAAAGGGGTGCAAAGTTTTTATCAGGGAAAGTTTATGTTTTTGAGTTAGAGACTTGAAACTTTGTAGAAAGATTACTTATTAAAATACAAAAAAAGAACACAAATCGTTTTAGAAAATTCCACCCCTAATAGGGTTAAAAAGGAGAGAAAGCTTTGCATGGGCAACACTTTTTTTTGAGTTAGACTTAAAACTTTGCAAAAAGATTACTTATTAGAATACTAAAAAAGAACTTTCAGCGTTTTAGAAAACTCCATCCCTAAGGGGATCCTTAAGATCCTTAAGAATGGTAGCCAGTGTTGTGTGGGAAAAACTTTTTTTTTTATTAGACTTAAAACTATTCAAAATGTTACTTATTAAAATTAATAATAAAGTACTTTCAGAGTTTTAGAAAATTCCACCCCTAAGGGGGTTAAGAAAGCTTTGTATGGGCAACACTTTTTTTGAGCTAGAGACTTAAAAGTTTACGAAAAAAGTTCTTTCAGCGATTAGAAAAATTCAACCTCTAAGGGGGTTTAAAAGGGGGTTCAAATTTTAAATGGCGAGCAATAAAATTTTAAAGTGTGAGTAAGAGATTTTTAACTTCGGTCTTATTCTGTACGTTAGAAGACTACAAAACTGATTTCAGAGTTTTTCCAAATTCATCCCCTAAGAGTGTTAAAATTGGTTCAAAGTTTGAGTATTTCAAGGCATTTTTAAAGTATGAGATTTTTAACTTTGGTTTTAGACTGTTTGTTCACAAACTAGAAAATGAACATCAACTTTTTTTTTAATTATCCCCTAAAAGAGGGTTCAAATTTTGTATTGAGAGAAATCATTTTCTAAGACGATAAAAAGTTCTACGCGGACGAAGTCGCGGGCAACAGCTAGTATTTAATAATTTTATATAGTACAGTTTAGCCTAGAAGGCACTAACCAAGCCGTGGCTGCGAAATAGTCGCCCGTCCAAGCCGGCGTTTGTTTGTTCAACGATAACTCGAGTAGGTATCGTTGAACAGGGAGGTCGTCAAATTTGGCAGGCGAATTAGTGAGACAATAGGGAATATACCTTTTTCTACTCCGGTACTGTTATCTGCCATTTATATAGACAAATACCTACAATTACACAGATAATAAGTCGTACAAAACTCTTTATGCTCTATGGCCCAAAAATTAACTGTTTATTAGCGTGCTGTTCATACATTTTTCATAACAGCACTGTCAATGGTACCAACTTCACAAACAAATATTTCGAAATAAAAGTTTAATTTACGACCAAACATTGCTATATTATTAATTATTTACTAAAATAAAAATAAATCACAAGAAACACAGTTGTGATCTGTGCAGATCCCAGCTCCCAGCCGGAGACCGACGGCTATGCGTAGAGTGTCTGGGTCGATATAAAGTACCAGTGTGGGGCGAGGGATATGCATGGAGCCAGTAACCAGATTCTGGCTTGGACACCGCTAACAGCCTGGCCCGGTCCCTGCCTGTTGAAGGCTCTATTAATGTTTGTAAGGTGGCGACGGAGGCTATTGTATCCCATGCCCTTTGCCTATGTGGTTTGGACGGGAGATTTGGACTCGGTCCAGCTAGGAAGGAATATAACGAAACCAGATTGTACAATTAATTTATACTATTATATATTAGGTTTCGACAATAAAAGTTCTTTCAGCCGCAGTATTGTACGAGTATGCAACGGTGTATGCTGGCACAGAATAGTATAATAGTATTACATATTTTGACGACCGCTTTAGCCTAGTTGGTAGTGACCCTGCCTACGAAGCAAGAGGTCCTGGGTTCGAATGCTGGTAAGGGCATTTATTTGTGTGATGAGCACGAATATTTGTTCCTGAGTCATGGATGTTTTCTATGTATTTAAGTATTTATTTCTCTATATAAGTATCTATATCGTCGTCTAGTACCCATAGTACAAGCTTTGCTTAGTTTGGGACTAGGTTGATTTGTGTAAGATTGTCCCCAAAATATTATTATTATACATATATGTCTTTCCCGCTCACGGGACAATGATGTCCCGGACCTTTGAGAGGCGTGCGTGATGGGGCTAGGTACCTACAAAGTACCAACTGAGCCAAAACGTAGAGGCCCTTTACAATTTAATGAAATGCAAGGAGTACACCGAGCGCATGCTGTCCCTGCCCGTGTCATGGGACGCACACAGAGACAGCACCCGCTGGGGTGTATAGGGACTATTGCTGGTTGATGGAATCTAAAGAAAACGGGTTATTGGGTGAAAATGATGGACTAGTGGCTGGGCTATTGGGTGAAACATCGGACGCCTGCCTAATAAACTGTCTCATTTTTTATCTCTGGGAGCTTATTATTATTATACAGAACGGACACGAACCGCCTCCCACCGAAGTCGGCTACCTCACCGATGGGCGTTATTTCCCGGGCGCGATGCCGGGTAGCCCAGTGCGACGCTCACCGCACCGCTCTGCCGTGTGCACGTTCGCGCATAAATAAGAGTGTAGGTACCTAATAACGTTCGCGGCGATGGGTAAATTGCTTAAGGTGGTTCGACTAGATTAATTTGAGAAATTGGTTTGGAACGTGATACTTTGGGAAACTATTTTTTTCAAATTAATCTAGTTTATACAAGTTTATTCTAGGAAAGGGGGAATTTGGCGCAAATGGGAAGCAAATTAATGAAAGTTTGTTACATAAGTTTCTTAAAATATCACGCCGTTAGCCTGCGAATGTCAAATAACGCTTTGTATGGCAATCGAACCACCTTAATATACTCGCACAAATTATTTCTGTCATTATTCATTTAAATAAAAAGCTGTACCTACTTTAAACAAAAATTTTAAACAAATAGAGCACATGGTAATCTAACTAGTTAAGACAACTATTAGATTGAGCCGGACGAGTTAGGTTTAAATAGGATTTCAATTTCTGTAATTATTAATTTAATTAAAAATCTGTACCTACTTATTTAAAATAAAAAAGTAACAAATGAAACACATATGCAAGTGCGACAGCGACAGAGATAGACGAACAAACGATTGAAGCCTGCGTATATTATGTACCTACCTAATTAAAACTTAAATCCTACTTAAACCTAATTCGTCCGGCTAAATCTGATAGTAGTTTTAGGTAGGTTAGGACCTAAAACTACTATCAGATTTAGCCGGACGAATTAGGTTTAAGTAGGGTTTAAGTTTTAATTATTTAGCTACATAATATACGCAGGCTTCAATCGTTTGTTCGTCTATCTGTGTCGCTGTCGCACTTGCATATTCAAGCGACAGAGAGGGAGATATTGCGAGTTTCGATTTTATTGGTACGAGTAGTGCCGCTGCGGTGCAGGCGGGGCAAGGCTCACGCTCACGCACGGACTTGTTTCGGTAGGCACGCAAATCGGAATATGATACAATATCGATTATGATAAAATAAATCAACTCAAGGTGGAATTTGTGATTAAAATCTTTTATAATACTTACTGTAAAATACCAAAAAATATGATAGATTAGGCGTTTTTCAAAAAAAGGGGTACTTAATACGTTTAGAATCCTATCTACTATCTATATGACTTTTAATCCTAGTGTATCATGTTTTTGTCGAATAAATATTTCTATTTCTATTTTCTATTTCTAATCGTTAATACTGACGATCCTCATACAAGAAAAAAAGTGTTCCAAATATTCCATTCCAGATCGTCACAGTTTTGTATGCCGTTTTTTTATATACCAGTCGCGTGACGCACAGGAAAAAACGGTTACATAGTATAATCTGGGACAACATTTTTCTTGTTTAATAGTCCCCGGCAAGCTCGGTTCTCCATACAAACGTAGTTACGCCTTTTTTTACTATTTGTTAATACAGTGAACGAAATGATATTTGTCAATTTATATAAGCTTAATAATATTCAGCCGTGTGAACACTTGTTTTTAATGACGCCGTCTAGCGACTTGAACATCTACAGCGAATGTGCCAACCCTACGCCATTTACGCGCACATTGACGTTTGCACCGACAAGGCGCGCACACATATTTACCGGAACTAGCTCATTTGTACGTCGTGACCACCCTGTGATACTGGTCTAAAAACGCTCGTGGCGTCTTTAATTCACGCCAATCGCATTTTAAGACCCTTCTTATACAACAGTTGCATAAAACATCCAAGACTCAGAAACAAATATTATTGCTCATCACACAAATACCTTTTTTAGCTTGCCAGGATCCGAACCTGGGACTGTCGGCTTCGTAGGTCCTCACTACCCATTAGACTAAACAGATCGGCCTTTACAAAACTTCATCACATCAGCCGAAAGATGTACTTAATAAAAAACTTAATAAAAACTAATTTAGTCAGTAAAATCAGCGACACTTTACTATCCGTTAAAGTCCTAACCGTCACATTCTACCGTCATTGACGGGTGCATCAGTCAGGAACTTGTCGTTTTAATACCAAAACGTAGCGTATATTACCCTAATGTACTGCACTTACGTCCATACGTTTATACAGGGGGTAACATTTTACGTACGATTTATTTCGAGCTATTAAATTAACGCTCGCGTCACAACATTCTATTTCTGTCGGATCGCTTCAAAAGCGAAATCACTTCGACATTAAAAAATATTTTAGTTTAGAAACATCTGTGTGTCAATCAAATAAAGTAAGTAGCTTTCTAAATCTCCTTTCTTTAACCATGTTCCGTTGGAAAATATGTTTATTTGAATAGATCTTAAGTAGAGTTAAGATGTTTGGTGGCAAAGGTGAACAAAGAGCATAGGAGACGTTGTTATATATAATTTGATTGAATGAATGAATGAATAAATGATTGATAAACCAATAATGTATAATTAAATTTATTGGTTTGATACAAGTAAAAAAATAATAAAAACATAAAATATTGTTGTAATGTATAACGTTATACCTATTCAAGGTCTTTAACAATTTATTACTAACAAATACTTCAGTTTCCATATCATTAGTAGCATATAATATTCATTCGAAATACCTTCTCTCACTACGTCAATATTAATTTTTGTTTGATTTCACTTGTACTTTACAATGATATCATGATTAGTAGCAGCACAAGAAATGTAGTAAATCAGCCGTTATATACTTTTATAATTGAACGAATGACTGAATGGTAAAAACATTTAATGTAGAATTTCTAATATAACTTATATTATATACCTATTTGACCTTTTTGGTTGACTCCCGGCAACTATCTCTTATATCATTGACATTATTATTATATCGTTATTAGGTGTCGAAACGGACCCCGGGCTCCTTTAGGGGCATAACCGGGAATAACGCTAGGAGGATGATGATTATTGTATTGTTCTCGACACTTAAATGGATTTTTCACATGTTGAGAAACCGTATAACGCCAGGTAATATTGAACAAATTGCCAAAGTATATATATGTTTTTCATTATCTTGACAACCGTTTAACATCAGAAGAAGATAATATGCAAGATTTTGAAACTTTAATTCCAGTTGCAAGTTGTTCAAGCTCTTGAATACATATAACATTTTATAACACACATGTTAAATTTATTTACATGTTATAGTATAAAATCATCATTGTAATTTACAGTATTGCATTGCAGTTGTCGTCAATAGTTTATGTAAAATATGTAACTAGTAAAATATGCGATGTTTCAACAAACCTAAATTGTTTACTCTATACACGTTCAAACAATAAAACGCAAAGGTGTTATATTATTGGCCGGCACCGTAATATAGATCTATCGTTCAGTTATTAATTTATTCAAATAAAAAATATACAGTGGCGACTCCACTGCATTACTTGTGCTATACTGCCACTAGAATCCTAACCCTAATCAGGGTACATGTAGTAGTAAAAGAAAAACAGGTGTGGGAAACTTGAGAAGAAAATGCGAATTTCAAACGCGACGCATTAAGAGAAAATATTTGATGTTCCAGCTATAGGATTTATAAAGGAAGGAAACTTGAAGCGTGTTGATGCATAATAATCTTACCTAATCTAATGTAATATTTTTTCTGTGCTCTGTTTGACTAATTTATCCCTTTCGGACCCGGCTAATATGATCGTGCGGGTTGATTACATTTAATTGTCAAATCAAAAACATATGTCAATATACTTCATCTCACGTTGGCAGGGTCTTGTTTTTCGGGTCTGAAAGGGCTACGCTTAAGGTAAACATATCAGTGTTTGACACCATGGCACCTTCAATCTTAATTTGAACAAAATGGTGTCAATTATTGAAATTCAGGTGTCAAACATCGTCTCGATTAGCTTTGAATAACAAACGCGTTTCTGATTACATAAAAACACTTTTTAGGTTATTAGAGGCTTTTGATTTTAGACCGACAAAAAAGGAGGTTTGGTATCCGTCTGTATGTTTGGAGCGAATGAGAACTTCCGATTCTGCCACTTTAACGCCGCGTATTGCCTACAAGTACAAGAACAACTATAGTAATACCTACACGTAAACACACTGACGACTGGGGCCAATAAATAGTGAGATATCCTCCGTAAGACCACATATGAATGTGATAGAGAGCATGATCGTCTTTAGAGTCATTTTAGTTTGCGGGTAAGGTAAGTACTAAGTTACGTTACCGTGGCGTGGCGTCAAACATTTTCCCACGTAAGTCGCAAGCTTATCTTTGCTCAAGAGTTGCAAAATAAGGTATTTTTAAAGGCAAACCGATGAGAAACGAGTTTTATCGACGCTACGGCTCTGCAAGTGGTACTGTCTCTCACCGAAACATTAGGTATTTATTCTAATAATTAAGGTTTGTTTATATGCCTTATTCTTCGAATCAGACGAAAGCGTCACACCCGTGCCTGCATATCAAACGTATGACGTGCGTCTCTGACATACAAGACAGTCAAGTCCATACGGAAGAATTATGGGTTTTATAACCAACATTCCAAAAGTTTTCTCGAAACAAAGGTTCATTGACTGGGAAATGAGAAATAGAACAATTTGGCATCCGTTTGAAGACTGACACGCTCCTTTAATGTTGCTTTGGTGAGACAAGATTGTAAGTGACTATAGAGCTTTGTATCATAGGACTTTGTTAAAATAAGAAAAAAACATGAAAATAAGTAAAATGCGAGGCGACAAGCGACATAGGTTTAAATATATCGCTAAATGGGTTCTAATCGTGCGACAACGGAGTTAGAATGGATACTTTGAGACCAGAAAGTTGAATTTGGGTGGTCTTCACTATCAGAAATAGAGCTGCTTCGGCTGATATGTATATACCACGACCTCGACAGACCAGCATAGGGTCTGCCTGGTGCCTGGTGGTAAGCAGACACCGTCCTGATTTGGACCGCATCCTCCTCGGGAGCACATAAAAAACATGAAGAGGAATTTGCATTGAAATCGGTTAAAAGTATCTTCTTCTACTTCGTCGTTTCCTCAAGGCTGCGGGGCGTGAACACCAAAAGCGCATTTCTCCATAACCGTTCTCCAAACCACTATTTTGGGCTAGGCTAACTTGGGCCAAAATTCTTTTGTATGTCTGTTTGTCCAGCTGTTCTCCTCTACAGGTCGCATCTCTCAACAGAAATTCTTGTGAAATTTTGTGAGCAGATTCAATAATTCTATATATTATTTTTGTCGACCCAGATGTGTTCGAAATAAATAAATAATGTTTTTTGAAATAATGCAAAGTCGTGAATTTTACACCTCACAGAGCCACTAGTTAAATAGTTTAATTGAATAGTGTGTTTTTGCTTTGTAATGTGTTGTTGTTTGATTTGTATTTTGTTTTTTCTAATAAAACGAGTGATTCCATTTTGAGAATTCTTATCCTAGCATAAATCAGTGTCGTAAATGTCGTAATATCGCTGTTCATATCATACAAAGAAGGCAATGCCGTGAATCTGTCGCTGCATAGCCGTGTCAAGGCTAGGAAAATATGAATGGGAGTCGAGAATGGAGGCTGTAACTATTCTTTTCGCGACCTAGTACAGTCATTATAGATTTTGACCCGGGAATAATTAGTTCTTAAATGTTTTTTTGTAGGTCCCTCGGGGGTTCACTGGGAGTGTAAATTCAAAAAGTAGACCGAATCAGGCTCCTGCGTATATTCGAAAAAATGTATTTTTTCAAAAAACGGGTTTTCTTAAATAACTCGGCCATTTTTGATTTTACAGTAAAACCGTGAGGACAAAAACTGTAGGAAATTTGATTTTCTACAAGTTTAGTCCTAACAATTTTTCTTCTAGGATCGATATTTTGGAAATAAAATTTGAAATATCGACAAATTCAAAATATTTTCATCATCTCATTTATTTTCAACTTTACGGCATAAACTAAGAGGACTAAACTTGTAGATAATCAAATTTTGAACAATTTTGGTACCTACCTTTTTTCCCCCAAAATCGATATTTTTGAAATTAAACCTGAAAAACGCGACAAATTCAAAATATTATCATTATCCACGTTTTACGGCATAAATGAAGAGGAACAAAGTTGTAGAGAATCAAACTCTGAACAATTTTGGTTCCCACCTGTTTTCCCCCAAAATCGATATTTTGGAAATTAAACTTAATTATTTAATTACCCATTAATTAATTACAACTTAATTAATTAGCCATTTCAGGTAGTGTGACTTGTTTCACCAGTGTGCCCCAGACGCTGGCGGCACTGGGTATAGGCAGCTATGCGAACAAAAGGAGTGCCGGTCATAGCGTCCTTTATATACCTAACCTGAAACGCAGTTCAGTCAGTTTGTGCAGGATGGTAGGCAGGTGTTCGGTTTAAGTAATTCATTGTAATAATTTAATATATTTTAACAATAAAGATTAAAGATCCTTGCCAGCTGCGAGCGCTAAACACCACGCCATAATTAGCACGCTACACGAGGCGCGGGGAAACACGCCGTAATTACCATTTTCCCTCTGAGAGGCCCTTAAGGCCCTCAAAGAGGATATACCGTAACATATTTGTTACTGGCCGCACTGCAGGCCAAACGGGAAAAAAAAAAAAAAACAAAAAAAAAGCCGTAATTACCACGCTAAACGAAGCGCAGGGAAGTGGACCAGGTATCCCTCCCGCGCATAGTACACAGTCCACTTCGCGCAGCGCAACTAGCAAGATCTCCAGTACAGACGTGTCAAAAATCTCGCGTCAATCACTTGACGATCACACCAGTGCATAGGTGCGCAACTGCGCAGGCACACAGTTCGTCCAAAATATCGATCCTAGAAGAAAAATTGTGAAGACCAAACTTGTAGAAAATCAAATTTCCTACAATTTTTGTCCTCACGGTTTTACTGTAAAATCAAAAATGGCCGAGTTATTTAAGAAAACCCGTTTTTTGAAAAAATACAATTTTTCGAATATACGCAGGAGCCTGATTCGGTCTACTTTTTGAATTTACACTCCCAGTGAACCCCCGAGGGACCTACAAAAAATAATACAAGAACTAATTATTCCCGGGTAGGGTCGGCTTTTTGGATATAATGACTGAACTAACCTTTTTACACTTAGCCCTTCGTATGTCTAAGCACTGATCAGCGCAATTGAAAAGTGACTTAACTCGATATGCTGACTATGCTGTGCCGATGCCGATTTTGTCTCGCTCGCTCGCTAATGTTAACTCGATATGCTGACTATGCCGTGCCGATGCCGATTTTGTCTCGCTCACTCGCTAGTGTTAACTCGATATGCTGACTATGCTGTGCCGATGCCGATTTTGTCTCGCTCGCTGGCTAATGTTAACTCGATATGCTGTCTATGCTGTGCCGATGCCAATTTTGTCTCGCTCGCTCGCTAATGTTAACTCGATATGCTGACTATGCTGTGCCGATGCCGATTTTGTCTCGCTCGCTGGCTATTGTTAACTCGATATGCTGACTATGGTGTGCCGATGCCGATTTTGTCTCGCTCACTCGCTAATGTTAACTCGATATTATGACTGTGTTGTGCCGATGCCGATTTTGTCTCGCTCGCTCGCTAATGTTAACTCGATATGCTGATTATGCTGTGCCGATGCTGATTTTCGCATAAAAATAAGTTTCAAAACGGATGCCGGTTTGACGAAAAAGTGAAGTGAAGTGAGTGACTTTTAGATTAATGTGTATTATGATTATTATCCCGTAAGAGCTGTCAAAATATGTAAATATGTAAGTACATACCTATATCTTATAATATGTATAATGTACAGTATATGTATGTAAGCACTTTATTGTACGCAAAACAGTCATAATCATGATATGTAAAAATAAAGTCCGATTTGAAACCGACCGCTTTAGTTAGCCTAGTTGGTTGTGACTCTGCCTACGAAGCAAGAGGTCCTGGGTTCGAATCCCGGTAAGGGCATTTATTTGTGTGATGAGCACGAATATTTGTCCCTGAGTCATGGATGTTTTCTATGTATTTAAGTATTTATTTCTCTATATAAGTATTTTTAAGTTAAAAACACTCATTTTAAAAATGTTGTTTACTTACCTACATAGAATTTTTTTTATTTTATGTGAGACTAAAGTTTTATAACTTATCACCTTTTTATCAGACCGCGCCCACAGCCAGCTTGCGAAGGTCAGTATTCTTCAAACTCTATGAACAGTCGAGTTCACAAACATCTTTAGAAGCCAACCTCCCAAAAATATGTTTACTCGACTTTACTGTCAGACAGATAAGGTCGAGTATTTTTGGGAGGTTGGCTTGTAAAGATGTTTGTGAACTCGACTGTACCTACACTACTATACTGGTTTACTGACGATCCAGGGTTCAAAACCCGGTCGGAGCAAATATTTGTGTGATCAGCATGAACATATATTTTGTTTCTGAATCTTGAGTGTTTATTTATACAAGATATACAGTTATAGTACAAGCTTTGCTTAGCTTGGGACTAGGTTGATTTGTGTAAGATTGTACGCTAATATTTATTATTATTATTTATATCTCTATTAAATATATCGTCGTCTAGTACCCATAACACAAGCCTTATTGGGGTTGCTATGGGGCTAGTGGCTAGTTCGATTTGTCTAAAATTGTCCCGTAATATTTATTTATTAACCCTCGTCGAGGATTTGCAAACAAGCATACGGCCTGCCTGGTATACAGCCCCGTTGTTTTAATCTCACCTCAACGTTCACCCACAAATATATCTTGATGCCGCGATTAGTACTAAGCGTAAACAGAGGTCTAGTTTCGTTAGGCGTGATGAATGAGGTAAGCATATTAGCGCGTTCCGAATAACAAATAATGCAGCCTATGGGGCTCTTGTGCGACTCCAGCGGAGGCACAATCTTGTTGCCGACCGTTAAGGCGACGTGAGCTCCGAAAACGGTTTTTTAAAAAACCGTTACTCTTGTTTGGATTATAATACGGCTGCCCTAAATTTAATTAGCAATTTTGAGGCCTCGCTCGAGGGAAATCAGCTATTCGAATCCTGAATTTTTGACTTTCGCTCGATAGAAAAAAATCACGAACATAATTCTAAAATACACTTAAAAAAATTCTAACAAATTATACACAACAGCTAAACATAATACAATTGGTTCTTAAAATCGGCAATGTCATGTTTGAGGGAAATCAGCTATTAAGACCACGAACCTACGTCCCCTTAAGGGGCTCACAGCTCCCAATGACCTTCGATCTGTTACCGTCCGTTTTTTCGTGTTTTTTTTGGCTTACCGTATTAACAACAACGAGGTTAACCGAAATAGTATCCCATATTTACTTCAAAACTCATAGTTTTTGAGATATATGGCACTAAACTTTAGCAGTTTTAGGCCAAAAAACCAGGTTTTTGGACGTAACTTTTGTAAAAATGAGTTAAAAATAATAAAACTTTCTTGGGTTGTTAGAAACGTCAAAAAGGAACAGTTACATGTAAATTTCATATATGAAAGTGCATAAACAACATACTAATATCGAAAACAGAACTTTTTTGGACCATGTTTGAATAAATCATAGAAAAATAAAAATACTTCTTTTTCCAAAAAACTCTCTTGCAAAAGTAGATAAAGTATTGAAGAACCGAAGCTGGAAACGCACTGAAAGCCGTAGCGGCGCGGCGCGGTGCGGTGCGGAGGCGGTACCGGTTATTATATGAAAAGGTCCGCACAGAATACCGCGCCGCGCCGCGTCACGTTTAGTTCGATTCGAACATTACAACCGGTACCGCCTCCGCACCGCGCCGCGCCGCACCGCCACCGCTTTCAGTGCGTTTCAGCCTTCAGTGCGTTTCGGACCGATTTGTTGTGTCGATAGCTAGATTCAAATGTAGATCCTCGGGAGCTCTGGCGACCTTACTCACAGCAACACACCACCACATAAGTACAGCTAGTAGTGAATAGCCGATCTCCAGACAAATACAGAATCATGAATGACTGAGAAACAATGCGCGCGCGCTGCGAAACGAGGCATTCATTAACGCCATCTTTTTTTTTCGTTGCATGAAGCCAAATAACATCCTGCGGCTGGAGCGTTAACAAAAAATATTTTATTAACTGTTATATAGTTGCGGTTAGGATGTTATTGATAAAACGAGTTTCATTACCTACTTCCGGATAAGATATAGTTTTTTGTGAATTTCAGTTTTGTGTCCTTGGCGACAAAATGTTGTATTTTAATATGAGCTGACAGGAAAAACATGCCAGGCCTGTGGGAATCTGTAGTCAGTGATAATATTTCCAATCATAAGGATTATAGGTAACGCATTGTGCGTAATACGTCAGGTAGATCAATCACTTTTTGTATGGCAAAATGACAGTTTGTCCTAACGTGCGTTCGAAATGTTACGTAATCATCCCTCCGGTCTTGTGATTTGAACTATAAGAACTTTTGTAATAGGCTTGTTGCGTGGTGTTAAAATTTATAACGCCGTGTTGCTAAATGGATAGTAAACCATCAAATTATTGTAATACAGTATAAATTACAAAATATAATTAAAATCATAAAAAAGATATGGACCTTGAAAGTTTAGAAAAAAGTTTTGTTTTTTAATTGTCCAAGAGTAAATTTAAAGGTACCAATAGAATCCTTAAGCTTTTATAGAAACAAGATTGTATTACAACTATGGACCTAAACGCAGTATTTCGCGACCGAAACAGCAATTTACTTCATTTTCCATGCAACGGTTAGTACAAATTGCAAAGTGTGACGTCATACTTTAAAGCCTATCAGTATGAAGGGTTTCGGCTACTGTCAACGAGATCCGTCTTTAACTCGTTTTTATAGTTATTAATTAATGTTCTTTAAATGTAGTTGCTTCCATACAAACCTTTGTTCCTCTACATAATTTACTTTTCAAAATCAGTAGCCAAATTGCTATAAGTTTTCCTATAAAATTTGAAGAGTTCCCTCGATTTCTCCAGGATCCCATCATCAGAACTGGGTTTTGGTGACGAAGGGACCAATCAGGAAGTATATGCTTCCAAACAAAGAAAAAAAAATTCAAATCTGTTCATAAATTACCGAGTTATCGCGTAACAAACACAAATAAAAAAAAAACATACAGACGAATTGAAAACCTCCTCCTTTTTTAAGTCGGTTCAAAAACTGGTTCGAATGGCATCGTAAAAAAGTCACAAGCCCATTGTTTGTGGTCTTCCGATATTTAACAGAGTTATATCACTGGATGCGGGTGGCGCAGGACCGGTCACTTTGGAACTCTTTGGGGAAGGCCTATGTCCAGCAGTGGACGTCTGTCGGCTGATATTATGATGATGATGATATCACCGTATAAACATAAAATAGTCAAGGCTAATGCACCTTACCTACTTTATTTTACCGTTGTAAAACTCTCTTACAAAACGAATAATGCCTATATAAAGTTATAGCTATATCGCAATCAATCAATCGACTAAACAAAAGAATACGTTAACATAAAAATGTTTAGTAATTAAGTAATGTAGTCGGAAAAACGTTGGTATAGAAAGACTTTCAACCTTAAACAATATACATGAATAGGTACTTATCAAAATCATGGCAATCTTATCTCGTATGACCTCGACCAACTTGTCAAAATAAATATCTTCTTTAGTGTTGTTCCACTGTTAAGTTCCTACGTAAATACACTCAAGAGCAAAAGTTTCGGGTCATCCTAAATTAAATAACCGCAATAGGATTTTTTTTATATTTTACACTAGTCTTATTGACATAATAAACTATTCTTCGTAATACCCAAATGTATTAGCAATTTCCGGGATCCTATCATAAAAATATCAACATCCAAAAATGACGATTTTTTCGATATCTCGCTCCGTTAACGTTGTTTTTTTCATGGGTTTTTACGAGTCCGATTTAAAGTTTAAACCTGGTAACGTGTTTTTTTTTTACTGTTATTTCTGCAGATTAGATTTAAAATTTAATACAGATACAGAACCTTGCACTATTTTAGGAAATATGACGATATTTCATCGACCCGAACCCTTTGGTGTCCATACAAGGAAAATTGACAATGAAATTTGAATCAACTCATAATACGAATTGGAGCAGTTTTTGATATGTTTTCAAAATCGAACGATGCAAAACAAATGCAAGTCATTCCCAATTTAGAATTGTATAAATTGTTACATTGAGGTATCAGGAAGGTACTGAACGTACATATTTACTCGTGAAACTAGTGTATTCTCACGTCCATACTGTCTTACTGTCCTACCTTGAACGGTATAATTTGTCGATAAGTTGGTACCTATAATCGGAGACTTTCTTTATTAGGTACCGTCAATGGTAGACACCGACCTATCTGAGGAAACCTATCTGAAATTTTCAAGTTGCTTAGCGAGCAGTAATTGCCACATTTCGGGTAAGGGTAAGGTAGGTAAATTCATATTTTCCGCGCGTTTGTTTTGCTGTCGCTGCGCAATGGCAAGTGTGGGAAAGCTGCGCGTTGCCCGAGCGTCGGCGTCGCGTCGCTTAGCGCTGACGCCGCTGACCCGCCTGCGCAGCATGTGGACCAATCGGCCAAAACCAAGAACACAACAACTTAGTGGCGATTTTAGACCACGCAACGGTAGCGGAAAGCAAGCTAATGTTTCACCCACTTCAAACTCACCATCATCAACCTCCTTGCGTGTTCCCGGTTGTACCCTAAAGCCCGGACTCTGCTTTGGCACCCAGTCCGATGATTTAGCGTAAGCACTAGTTTTACGAAAGTGACTGACCTTCCAACCCATAGGGACAACTATACCTTGTTTCAGTATATTAGATCGGTTCCCTCGGGATGATTTCCTTTACTGAAAAGCTACTATTAAATATCAGATGACATGTCGTTCACAATTAGTCGATAACATTTTTAAAACGCAGTGGTACGAGTCGGAGATTTGATTAATTTCCAACTCTGGAAGCGAATTTATCTCTTTAACATCACAATCGCATTCTAGTGTATCTCGGGTGAATCAACTTTTAAGGTAGGTACTCCCTGTTTTCCGACTTGTCTCACAATATAAATATAAATTTTTATACAATTTTCAATTATTTCAATTTCATATTCTATTGCTTTCATGTTGAGTACACAGATAACAATTGTGACATTAGGTTACAAACATGAACCCTTCATACAAACTATATTTGGTTATTAAGCCACCTAGGCTGTTATTAAATCAGATTATTGGGCCAATTTTTAGTCATGATAATTCTAAATTTATCATTATTAGGTATTACAATTATATAATGGGTAACGCAGTAGACGTTGTTGTCCCCAGGTTTTGTATGAACAATGTGCCTTTTCCACTGCGTTACCAGGTTGTTCCAGGAATGTAAAAGGTTCATGCGTTACATGTGTGATCCCTTTGGACGTCTAGTTTTAATATGAAAAATCTTTTGTTTACCTACAGGTAAATAATTATAATATGGCTTTAGAAAAGGAGTAATCGAGAAATCGCGCGCGTGTTCTGTCTCGTTAGCCAATAAGTCGTACGTCAAACCAAGTAAGTAGGCCTGCACGAGTATGATGACATTGATGACAGAGACATGAAAGAAAAGCGATACTAAGCGACGTCCTTTTCCATAGCTAAGACAAATGGAATAGCGGCCAGGTGGCTAAGTCACCGGCTGATTATCGTATCTGACACATGAGTCGAACCTAGGGTTGCCAACTAATTTTGGGGGAGATATAGTATTTTCCAGAAAAAAAGGATAAAAATATAGTGGCCAATGTTGCTATTTAGCAGTGGCAGCGCGCGAAAATTTTCTATGGGTAACCCGAAACAAAAAAGTTATGAAATAGCTTAGAATATATAACTATAGGCTTGCCTAAAAATAAATTTTAGGCAATCGGCTTGTGTGGGCGCTCCGCCACTGCTATTTAGTAAAACCTCGGCAATTTGAAGCACTTCGTAAGGTCCCCCAAAATATAGTATTTTCGCGTACTATATATTTATTCAACAGTATATAGAACAAAGAGTCAAAATATAGTACAATACTATACATATAATATAGTACGGTTGGCAACCCTAGTCGAACCATGCCGCAGGATAGGCGACATACTAGTGATATACCCACAACGTTATGGTTCACACAATCAAGCAGTGCAATGAAACAATTCATTAATCAAAATTACTTTTCGTGTACAAAATATATATATTATAAAGATGAAAAGTCTGTGAGATTGTAAGTTTGTATGTAATGAGTAGGTATCTCCGGAACTGCTTAATCCGATTTCTAAAATTATTTGCACTTGCATGTAGAGTGGACTCTCTGGATGGTTATTAGGCTAAATTATATATTATATCCCGCGGGTTTGCCTGCGTTCTTTGCAATACGCAGGAGAAGCCACGTGGGCAGCTAGTCCTACTAATATTATGAAAACGAAAGTTTGGATGGTTGAATGTTTAGATGTTTGTTACTCAATCACGCTTAAACGGCTCAACCGATTTGGATGAAATTTGCACGAAGATAGTAGCCTGGATTAAAATATAGGAAAGTTTTGATCCCGGGTCCACGCAGACTAAGTCGCGGACGGAAGTTAGTTTATTATAGAACGCTCTGTTAGTAAGAAGTTTGTACGAAGTAGAAATAAGGGCCGTCACTTTTTTCTATGGTTAAACGTCATCCTTGTTTTGATCTGTACGTATTTAAAATTACTACAACAAACGTCAAGAAGCTAAAGTAGAAATGGTCAGGGCACATAATTAGAGGTCCAGACAAATGGAGTAAGACTATCACTCACTGGTACCCTTACAACATAATAAGGAAGCGAAGCAGACCATTCAAACACTGGGCTGATGAGGTCGAGGCAAAGGCAGGCAATTTAACCAGGACAGCTCGGAATAGAAATATATGGAGACGGTTGGGATAGGCCTTTGCCAAAGGGCAAACAAATACTAGCACGTAGTGTCAATCATTTAATTAAGAATTGTAAAAGTATCTGAATAAAGGCTATTATTATTATTATTATATTTAAAATTCGTAAATATAGCTAAATTACAAATACAAAATACAAAATAGTTTATTTGACTTTTTAACACGGTATAAAAATAAACAAGGTTGGAACCTTCCATTAAGCATGTCGTATGCTTGTATCGGAAGATCCCGCTCTTCCATCACTCGGAGATGGTAACAAAAACCAAATAAATTAAGTTTAAATACTACTAATATAAGCAACTTAATTATATAATGTAGGTATGTGTGCGTGTGCGTGTGTGTGTGTGTGTGTGTGTGTGCGTGTATGTGTGTGTGTGTGTGTGTGTGTGTATGTGTGTGTGTGTGTGTGTGTGTGTGTGTGTGTGTGTGTGTGTGTGTGTGTGTGTGTGTGTGTGTGTGTATGTGTGTTTGGTTCACAATTACTAACTTACAATGTTAACTTATTTTATACACTATTATTTTCTATTTATTAATTTAATTACTTATTTTCTGTTCATATTTGTACATTTTGTTGAACTAAGGTACATAATTTAAAAGTATCTCTGTTTCTTCATAGTTTAAGTTTTTTATCCACGTAGAAATAGCTTTCTTACATGTATCAGCATCGGGTAAATATTTAAATGGGCATCGATGCGATTGTATAAAAGGGCGGATTGCGCAGCAAATTGTTTCCTAGCAAAATTAGATTTACAGACTGGCATAGGGGCAACTTTGACTTTCCTCCTCCTCGTTTGAGTTTGTGGTACATAACTTAAGGTATGGTGCAGTTTCGATAGACTAAGTACAATATATAGTTTACGCATGGATAGTAACTCACATTCCTTGTACAGTTCAGTAGTAGGGTACCTGAAGGGCTTTTGGAAAATAACTTTAAGTAAACTCCTTTGCGCCCTCTCAACTTCAATAAATCTAGATTTACTAGCACCTCCCCATATTGGTATGCAGTATGACATTATTGATTGAGCTAATGATAAATATAGTTGTTTTAAGAGTACATTGGAAGCGACATGTTTTAAAATCTTAAATATCCACATCAGTTTTCTAATTCGACCGTTTAAGTGTTCAATGTGGTTATACCAAGATAACCTTTGGTCCAATATTATGCCAAGGTATTTTGTAGAAGCTACTTTTTCAATTTTTGAGCAGTGACAGTTTCCGGAATTTGTGTTACAGGTATGTATTATTAGTTCTAAGTTGTTTGGTGGCTGCGTGTTTTCATATTTCGAGAAGCACATGTAATTAGTTTTGGAGGTATTTAGTGTAAGTAGGTTCTGTCTAAGCCAAGAGCAGATTATATTCAAGCCTCTTTCTGCTTTTTGATATACTGCTTCCCAGGACCTATCATTAAATATTATTACAGTGTCGTCAGCATATGAAAGCACGCAACCTCCGAGAGTGGATAGGCTGGTAAGGTTGTTAATATATATTAAGAACAAGGTGGGCCCAAGCACGCTACCCTGTGGGACGCCAAAGGAGATAGTATGCTCGCAGCTTATGTGATTTACAATTTTTACTCTTTGTGTGCGGTTATACAAGTAATCAGCAAACAGTTTGAGAGGTTTTCCTCTGACGCCAAAATTAAGTTGAAGCATGATGTTTACCCAGTGTTTATGTGAGTTTCGTTTATTGGTAATGTAAGAATAATATAGTATTTTTACGATTGTCCCGTATTACTTGATATACACCGACCAGTCAGCAACGCCCTCTGGTAAATATGGCCCGGATTTTGTGACTCCAAATTTGGATTTAACGACCCATTATGTGATGGTAACATACTATGGCATAAGTTGATAATTTTATTTTACGTCAATGGCGTAGGTGTTAGAATACAATTATAAAGATATCATTTTATGAGCTAAATTAAATGAGGAAAAAGGGTAGAATTTTTACTGCATTTTACAACCTTTATAAGTATGATATGATTCACGACAAATCGCCAAGGAACGATAAAATGATTGGGAATATGATTTAATGAAACAAAATATGTCCCCTATTCATTTATTGTGTTTATAAAATTCAATTATTTAATTAATACATTTTATCACTGTCTTATCTATTGAATCGATTTTCAATAAACTTAAAACTAGAGAAACTGAGTGTTAGGCACTTTTCCTTAGTAAACAAACATTTTCCAATTCCGTAGTGAACTCCAACTAGTACCTACATATAAAACACGGCATTTCCCGCATACAACATGTCGTCACGGTGTCAACGGGAGACGGAGACGCCTAAAGCAATAGGCATTATTTTGAGTGATTGGACACGCATTACAAGATGTGCATCGTACCCCCCCCCCCCCCCCCCCCCTCCACCCCTCCCCCCCCACACAGTCCCAAAACGCCTTCACCACCGTCTATATCCATACAAACTCGTCGTTTTGTATATAACCGCCCGAAGTAGGTTAATCACACTGATTAGATAACAAACACACAAGAACTGATAACAGCTGAAGCATTTTTGATAATTTAATTTTGTCGCGTGTGATTTGATATTATAATCTAAATTCCTTTGTGATTGTTGATTAGGTACGTTTTTCTTTGGAAATGTGTGTTATGAGCTTATGAGACTTGTGAGTTATAATTATAAAAATTAAGTGCATGTTATTATAACAAGCACTCAATCCTGCGTATTATATAAGTTTAAAAAACTATGTCCCGACTACGGAAAAGTAACTATGAACAATATTTTTATATATTTGAACTCGAAATTTTCTCCTCTTTCATTAAATTTGATACGCAACGCTCTGATAGTAAAATAGTTTTTTTCAAAGTCAGTCACTTATTTGTATGTGACTGCCACCATGTTTTTATTTTTCATACATAAGGTAGCCTATGTCACCCGGAGCATAATTTCAAATCGATTGACACCACATTTATCAAAATCGGTTCAGTATTTGAAGCGCTACACTGGAACATACACAAATACAAACATAGACTGTGCTACAAACATATCCCTTCCTTTCGGCTCTGCAAAAAAGGTGCACTGTATCAAAAAAGGTGCACTGTATCAAAAAAGGTGCACTGTATCAAAAAAGGTGCACTGTATCAAAAAAAAGGTGCACTGTATCAAATCAGCAATACCTTGAATATCTATAATTCTCTTGCCTACCTGAAGCAAGTTTTTGGCGCCAATACGAGTGCACGCCATCCAGACCCGCTATTCCGCAACTAATGTTGAACTCACCTCACCGTTCGCCCACAAATATATCTTGACGCCGCGATTTTCAGTAACTAAGCGTAATCAGACGGTGAGGCGCATTAGTGCGTTCCAAATAACAGCCCAGGTCTTGTGTGGCTCCTCGCCAGTCGCTATTAGCTGCGAGCTCGCACAACCCTGCATCCACAGAGTTGTGCCAAGCTTTCAGAAGGGTTTCTTAAGGAATTCGCGATTTTTTACTAACGAAATTCTTCGCAACGGCATAGAACACCTAAACTCATGTCAGTACATTCATTAACAGCATCACACTGCCCTGCAGTGCAGTACTGCAGTATTTGACGGCGACTGTACCGTATTGATAATCATATCTAGGAAGTGATAGCGCCGGCGCCGTGGCGGGCGCCAGGGAGCCTCGTGATAACGGCCGCTACATTTTTTCATAATCCGGTGCGCACTGATATGACACGTGAAATTCAGTAGGTACGTTATTTCGTAGGTGTACATTACTTATTTATTTATTTATACACGAGCTTCTGCTCGCGTCTCCGTCCGCGTGGAACTCGTTTATATCGTAGCTCCATACAAATTTTCACCCCCATTTTACTCCCTTAGGGGATGATTTCCGGGATAGAAACTATCCTACATCCTTCCTCGGAACTCAAACTATCTCCATACCAAATGTCATCTAAATCGGTTGAGCGGTAACAGACAGACAGACAGACACACTTTCGCATTTATAATATTATAGTACGGATTGCAATGGGAGAGTAAAAATTTGTATGGAGCTTCTTTAAACCGCAGTATCGATTTAGATAAAATTTGGTATACTTAGAGATAGTTTGAGTCTCAAGGAAGGACGAAGGGTAGATTTTATTCTGAAAATCACCCACTAAGGGATTGAAAGGGGGGGGGGGGGGGGGGGTGGAAAATTTGGTTGGAACCAATTTAAATGAAATTTGGTATAGAGATAGTTTTATCCCAGAAGTCATCCCGTAGGGATAAATGGTGGGTGAAAGTTTGTATGGAGCTACGAGATAAACGTGTTCCACGCGGCCAGAAGCTTGTAAATACTTATTCGCGCAATTTTGTATTATTTGTATTACACTTTCTTACTTCTAGGAACAAAATTTGTTCAACAAATACCTTTGTTAATATTTTGTATTAGATACTATTACAGGCTTAGACCTATTATAATTTAAACTGGATAGCGTATTTCGATTTAGTGAATATTTTAATAGATTTTATAAATTTTGTTACTACCTACCTATTGTGTGTACTACTGTAATTTATAATCTATTTTGTGTAATATGCTTAGAGTGTTAAGCACCTTGTGGTGCTTACCTACCGATAAAGTTTAGTAAAATTAGTTTAAGTTTCTCATAAGTGAAATGTATAATTTCTTAGAGAAAAAATAAAGTTCTTTAAACCTAAATACATAAAGCTTGGAATTAAGTGCACAAGCTTTTAATTTTGCTTTGTATGTTTAGTGCAAGTCTTGCAAGCCATATTTGACCTACTTCCCAAAACCCAATGTACCAAGCATTTTTTTAAATCGAAAAATGAATCGAAAAAAAGACCTACCCTATATAATTGTTGAACCTGCTCACAAAATTTCACAAGAATCGGTTGAGAAACGCACAACACAAGTTGTAGAAGAGAACAGCCGGACAGCGGAATCGGAACATCCCGACATACGAAAGAATTTTGGCCCAAGCTGAAACGGAGATCATCGCACGCCCATTCAATTGTACTTTTTGAAGATGTAGCAAATTTAAAGTTAAAAGCAGCCTCTTTTCAAGAATTATTTGTTTCAGATTTTTCGCTGTCTCATTTAAGCACCTTAGCGTTTTATCTGTAACATCGTCATACAGTTTCATTTGCAACATTGAAACTCATCGGTAGGAGCAAAATGCAAGTTCATTCAATTAAAACTAACTGAAGGCGCATAAAGGATCATTGTCTGTTCGTTTGCCTGTCTCCGAACTAAACTTTGCGGGAAGCTCACAACGTTGCATTAACTCGATATACGGTTTATGTTTGTTTTGTTCCTGTTCATAAGATCTTGCTATTATCATTTAATAGACTTAAAATGCGTTTTTGGTGCTTGATTCCCAATGCCCACTCAAGAGCTCGGACTTTGGGGATCCTATATAAATGTAGTTTTTGTAATTTATGGTAAACCGTAGATCGTCATAAATTATAAGGAAAATAAAAAAAAAACTTTAGAAGACTTAAATAGAACTAGCGAAAGTCACACGTATTTGTTTACATAAAACTTAGTCCGTAATCAAGCTTGACATTTTCAGAACTTGGAATTGGACCAAATATAATTGCTTCGTAATTCCTTATCGATATCAGTATTCACAGTAAGTCGACATAGTACCAATCAATCAAGTTACACTAGTTGAGGCATTTTCGACTTTCGGTTGATGCCGTTTGGGTTGTGTACAGCGCCAGCTTTCGTAGGTTTTACGCAAAACGTTATCTGTACACGGAATATCACAATCATGGTGCATTGTATGTGAAACGCAGTTGTTTGCTGGAAAAACACTGCACCTCATGCCAGGAGTGGTATTCACAACGCCGACCGGTCACTCGACTCTGACGAACCAGTGTAAGTCAGAATCCGGTATGCCAGGGATCTGGATCACATTCAAACAGTGGCCTAGAATAAAGAAGTACCTTCCTAATATTACGGTACTTACGCAGAAGATCCTCTGTCTAACAAAACTGTTTGACAGCTAGAAAAGTCAAATCATGGCTTCCCGCTCAACCACATAACACTTTTATTCAGGGTTTTGTATGTAACCACGACATTACAACTGTACAAGATTATTACAACTGTACAACGTCGGTCCCGGTGAGTGTCACTGGCAACAGTGTCAACCGGGTTCGAGTGATTCGCATGCCGAAGTTGCGCGAAAGCCGAGTTTGTGAGTCCAGTCGATGGGCCAACTAATACGTTTCAAAGTGGGTCCATAATTGACCGCAGTATATACGAATACGCGTGATTATTTCTATGAAATCTGGGATCAACTTATAGCAGGGAGTGGTGAGGTGAGTTGATGACTTTGTGAATCGCATAGCATAGCACGACGAATTTTTTTCTCGGAAAGCGGCGTTTTTTTATCAGCAGTGGAAAATATTCGTATTACTTAGTAAACAGTAAACATTAATGCACGTACTTATTGACTGAAATATATTTTTAAATATGTAGTGCGCTCCGCGGGATTTCCCTTCCACATCTTATTAGGAACTATTTGATGTTTCCCGAACACATAATGCTCCCGAACATATGATACCATGCACTACTGTAGACATAGTAAAAACTTTAATATGCTCTGTGTAAACTTTAATACCTATCATTTTACTGGCCACAATGTACCTACTAACAATAGTTTTATATTTTTGTAACCTACTAACACTTCTATGCATGGGCTCAGCCTGAAATAAACATTTGCATTTGTACGAGTATATGAGGCACCTCATCTCATTTAAATCTATTGTTGTCAACACCACGAATCCTCAAATCAATAAAGGGTCGGCCACGCGCTGGTGAAGTCTGAAGTCGCAGGTGCGTGCATAGTCTTTACCATCAGGCAGAGCGATGCTTCCTTGCCACCATCGTGGTAAGTACTTTAAAAAAGAGTTCCAGGGCGAATATTCAGCGTTTTTAATGCGTTTTTTTTCGCCATTGTTGTCGCCAGCAAATACTATTAAAAGAGACAAATATCAGTCCACTTTGATGACGACGTAAGCCAATACCTACCGGTGTTGAGTCTTTTTGATTTAAGTTTCCGCGGTATGTTTTACCTCTGCTGAAATAATCTTGAGCCGACAATGACGTTAGAACCGCGCGGTTCAAACGCTCGGAGATTAGCCCTCCATCTCATGTTTGTTTCATTAATTTTAATATGTTAGTCTAAAACCATAAAGTAATATGGTTAGGGAGGCGAGGCAGGGGAAGACCGAGACGTGCGTATATGGATCAAGCTGGGAAGGACAATCAAATGTCGTAACAGAAGCTCAAGACATTGGCCGAGAAGAGAACAGGATATCGATTGCTCTACCGACATGATAATGGTATCCATCAGGAGGGCAAGTATAAAGCCATTTTTTCATATCTTAACAACTTTGTGACATTATTTGTTGTTTGACTGTCCAAGATATGAACCCCTCTTTGGGTGAAGGCCTCCTCCAACTCTGTTCCAAGGCTCATAAAATGATACATACTTACATACATATCGTTTCCCCAGCGGTCCTCCCCATTATCTGGCTTCAATAGTCCATCTCATGTCGGTGTAACGCGACAAGTGCCCAGCCCAGCGCCATTTCAACGATATAGCGTGTATGAGGGCATCGGTGACAGATAATGGATGCCTAAATATTATAAATATGACCATAATGACTTCCATGAAGAGTAGCAATAAATAAACGTATTCATCATCATCATCATATCAGCCGAAAGACGTCCACTGCTGGACATAGGCCTCCCCCAAAGAGTGCCAAAATTACCGGTCCTGCGCCACCCGCATCCAACGGACTCCCGCGACCCTTATCAGGTCATCAGTCCACCTTGTGGGGGGGGGGGGGGGGGGGGGGGGGGGGCTACCCACGCCGCGCCTTCCGGTACGTGGTCGCCACTCGAGAAACTTTCCACCCCAACGGCCATCGGTTCTACTTGCAACGAATAAATGTATTATGCATAATGAAATGAATCACGCATTCTGCACTATGGATTATTTACTTAACTAATCATAAAACCTAATTCAACAGGAAATATACGGTCCCAGACACATTTCGCACAACGGCTACAAGTCACACTTTATTTTAGAACATTTGGCGACCATGTCGCCTCAATGCACATTGTGTGATATTTTTAATTCATGAATCAAAACGCGGGCCGCCTGTACTTGCCCAATAAAATGGCCGTTTCCGGAACTCGACAAATTTTTGCGAGCAAGTCAATCTGAGACATAGATTTCGCATTACATTTAGATTTTTGTTTTTTAAGGTCTCATTCTGACACGTTACAGCTGTGAGCATGGAAACGAGCGGGAAACACGTTGCAATATTATTGGGATGCGAAATGTATGTTTCAAATTGACCCCAGAACGTGCATGGGGTACTAAAAATGTTTTATAACTTAGTTAGACCGTTGCCCTTCCTCCGGCGGGCATGCAATGTCATGCAATGCATATTACCAGAATCATGCATATTGGTATTACGAGTTTTAAGGTTGATTACAAGGGTTAGCATAACTAAGGTCAGCAATGTATGAAACTCATCTGGATCTACGTGAAATCATATTCATCATATAAAAAGCGTCTTTATACCAGGAATTTTGCTGGGTCAAAAAGCTCCAGACTTACGTAGCACCACAGAATATGTAAAAGTATGAATAGTAGATACAAAAGGTCCACTCCCTTAGTGATGACGTTAGCTATTAAATTTACGCCATAAAGACGCATTTTAATTTGTCGATATAGGGCCCGCATGCGGGGTGCGGGAAATTTCCAAAACATATGCGGCATCTAATGCAGATTTCTGCATCCAATCCACGACCAATATCTATACATATAATAAAGCTGAAGAGGGTCGAAAGTCTGTACATGGAAGATATTCGAAAAAAAATTGGCTAGGGATACTTAAAATCGATAACAGAACACGTTCCAACAGTTTTTAGAATTTTTGTCTGTTTGTCTGTTTATCTGTTTATCTGTTTATCTGTTTGTCTGTTTATGTGACCGCGCATCACGTAAAAACGGCTGAACCGATTACGATGAAATTTGGTATAGAGATAGTTTGAGTCCTGGGGAAGGACTTAGGGTAGTTTTTATCCTGGAAATCAACCCCTAAGGGGATGAAATGGGGGGTGGAAATTTGTATTGAGCTACTTAAACCGCTGTACCGATTTGGATGAAATTTGGTATATAATTAGTTTGAGTCCCGGGGCAGGTCAAAGGATAGTTTTTATCCCGAAAATCTTCCCTTTAGTGGGTAAAATGGGGGGGTGAAAATTTGGATGTAATCCATTTTGATAAAATTTGGTTTAGAGGTAGTTTAAGTTCTGGGGAAGGACATTGGATAGTTTTTATTCTGGAAATCTTCCCCTAAGGGGGTGAAATGGGGGGTGAAATTTTGGATGGACTCCGTTTAGACTAAATTTGGTATAGATATAGTTTGAGTCCCGGATAATGACAATAGATAGTTTGAATACCGAAATTTTTCCCCCAAGGGGATGAAATAGGGATGAAAATGTGGATAAATCCCATTTAGTTAAAATTTGGTATAGAGATAGAAGGAGTCGCAGGGAAGGACAATGCATAGTTTTTATCCTGAAAAATCATCTCCTGAGGGGGTGAAATGAGGGGTGAAAAATTGGATAGAACCAATTTAGATGAAATTTGGTATGGAGATAGTTAAGAGTCCTGGGGAAGGACTTAAAATAATTATTAGTCCAGAAATCATCTCCTAAGGGGGTCAAATGGGGTATGAAAATTTGGATGGAACCCATTTACGGTATAGCGAGTTGGAGTCTTGGGGAAGGACATAGGATAGTTTACTCTTGAAAATCATCCCCTAAGGGGGTGTAATTGGGGGTCAAAATTTGTTTGTGACCCATTTTGATGAAATTTGGTTGAACGATAGTTTGAGTCCCGGACATCGTCATACAACGGATAGTTTTAATCCCGAAAATCATCCCCTCAGGGATGAAATAGGGGTGAAAATTTGGAAAAAACTCATTTAGATGAAATTTGGTAAAGATATAGAAGGAGTCCTAGGGAAGGACAATGCATAGTTTTTATCCCGAAAAATCATTTCCTGAGGTGGTGAAATGAGGGTTGAAGATTTCGATAGAACCCATTCAGATGAAATTTGGTATAGAGAGAGGTCTCAGTCCAAGGAAAAAACATAGAATAATTTTTATTCCGGAACACATGAAATGAGGAAATAAGGGGATCACATAAGGTGGTGAGAAATGGTGGATGAAAATTTGGATTGAACCCATTTACGGTATAACGATAGTTAAGGAAGGACATAGGATAGTTTAATCCCGAAAATCATCCCCTAAGAGGGTGTAATTGGGGGTGAAAATTTGTGTGTGACACATTTTGATAAAATTTGGTTGAAAGATAGTTTGAGTCCTGGAAAAAGACAAATGATAGTTTATATTCCAGAAATCATTCCCTAAGGGGGTGAAATGGGGGTGAAAATTTGGATGTAGCCCATTGAGATGAAATTTGGTATAAAGATAGCTTGAGTCCTGGAGCATTATCCATGATTTTCGGGATAAAAACTACCCGTTGTCATAACAACGGATAGTTTTTATCCCGAAAATCATCCTCTAAGGAGGTGAAATAGCGGGTGAAAAATTGGATGGAACCCATATACGGTATATAGCGGTAGTTGGGAGTCCTGGGGAATAGGAACATTATATAGGTAAATATATGTATGTGACGTTCCAAGTGTAAAGGTACCTTATGGCGGTAGTTTCGAAGATGTTTTCTAAAACGGGGTAAAAAATACGTTTTATTATGGCTATTTTGAAAACTATTAGATGTAACATTTTGTTGACGTATCTTTATTTTTAATATAAAATATTTAAATTACAAGTCAGTTAATTTAGTCCTACGGTTTAGTAGAAAAGGTCCTTACGGCCGTGTGATATGAAAATATGCAAAATAATAATGAAAAAAGCCTACATGCATCTATTATGGTGAGGCGGGTCATAGAAACCAAGTTTGCGGCGGAGTCTATTTTGTAAAAAAAGGCGTTCGGAGTAAGCTAATCTATAAAATCATGCAACTCAGCCATAATGACCCTTTCCTCCATACAATCCATATTAATATTACAAATGCGAAAGTAACTCTGTCTGTCTGTTAACTTTTCTTCCTTAATTTGGTTGAAATGAAATTTGGTGTAGAGATACTTTGAATTCCGGGGCCTTCCCAAAGAATCCTTACTAAAGATAGTTTTCATCTGGAAATTCATCACCTAAGGGGGTGAAAAGGGGGGAGAAAGTTACGATATAAACGAGTTCCGCGCGGACGAAGTCGCGGGCAAAAGCTAGTTAAATATAAATATATATTTTTATTTGGGGACTATCTTACACAAATCGACCTACTGTCCCAAACTAAGCAAATACTATGGGTACTAGACGATGATAGACATACTTATATAGATAAATAAATACTTAATTAAATACATAGAAAACATCCATGACTCAGGAACGAATATTCGTGCTCATCACACAAATAAATGCCCTTACCGGGATTCGAACCCGGGACCTCCGACTTCGTAGGCAGTGTCACTACCAACTAGGCTACAGAGGTCGTCGCGTCCAGCGGCCAATGAAAATAAATGCGCCTTAAAGTATAAGATAGTAGGTACAACAGAGGACGGTGACGTAAGAAAGGCCGGTTGTCGACCGATCAAATAACCATTCAAATCGAAATCTTGAAAACTGATAATTAATGAAACAATCCGTATATATTGAAGGTATATACTAAGCCTATCATCATCATCATCATTATCAATTGGCTCTTGGTTCTTGTCGGTGGAGTATGCCAGTCCTCTCGGTCCTCGGCTAATTTATTTAGGTCCCGGTAAGACAAGAGATTTGCTTTTGCTTTTAGTTGCTGTACAAAGCTTATCATTGGTCGACCTCTACCCCCCTTACCTTACCTTCTATAATATTTCTAAAGAAAATGTCGTGTCTTATCAAGTGACCTATTCTATTTTCAATTGTGTTCAGCAAGTTTCTTTTTTCTCCCACCATTCTCAACACTTCTTCTACTAATATTATATGTTGACGTAAGGGTTGTGACAGTAGATTCGTATGTAGGGCAATCTCCGGAAATAATTATCTTACCAGTAGGTATATAGAATAAACATTTAGGGATGGGATGGACATTATGTCCATATGTGTGTGTATATTTTATCCTGCGAATCTGCCTGATTTAGAATAAACATTTAGGGATGGGATGGACATTATGTCCATATGTGTGTGTATATTTTATCCTGCGAATCTGCCTGATTTAGAATAAACATTTAGGGATGGGATGGACATTATGTCCATATGTGTGTGTATATTTTATCCTGCGAATCTGCCTGATTTAGAATAAACATTTAGGGATGGGATGGACATTATGTCCATATGTGTGTGTATATTTTATCCTGTGAATCTGCCTGATTTAGAATAAACATTTAGGGATGGGATGGACATTATGTCCATATGTGTATGTATATTTTATCCTGCGAATCTGCCTGATTTAGAATAAACATTTAGGGATGGGATGGACATTATGTCCATATGTGTGTGTATATTTTATCCTGCGAATCTGCCTGATTTAGAATAAACATTTAGGGATGGGATGGACATTATGTCCATATGTGTGTGTATATTTTATCCTGTGAATCTGCCTGATTTAGAATAAACATTTAGGGATGGGATGGACATTATGTCCATATGTGTGTGTATATTTTATCCTGTGAATCTGCCTGATTTCATTACAATAAGCGAGCAGTGCCGGACGGGCAGGTACTAAACACATATTTTGATAACCAAGACAAATAAATAAATATACTATCCAGGTCATCAGTCCACACCTTCAGCATCAGCCTACCTACGAAGCGCCTTCCGGTACGTGATCACCACTCGAGAACCTTTTCGCCCCACCGGCCATCGGTTCTACGTGCAATGTCACTGACACTCTTTGGGGAGGCCTTATATCAAGCAATGGACGTCTTTCGTCTTTGCGGGTGATTCGGATGATGATGAAATATACTATTGCATATTATTATAACCTATTGCGTTGAACCTAAATGATTTACATGCACATACATACTCTCCATATTCTCCAACTAGTAGTTAGTAACATTAACACACATCTTCTCACGTGAGTGTGTATCTAGGTTTCCGTGTATTATACGCCCCAGACAAAGCCATGTGAGCACACGTGTTTTTGAAGGACGCATAAATATGCCATCGAAAACCAACATGAGATAACTTTATATTATAACAATGTTATTTGTTATTTCTTGGCAAAGATGTTATTATAACATTGAGAGTTCTCATGGCGTTCACGTAGGGCCGTAACTATGTGTAAGGAAAATGTACTATGCCTATGATGGAGAAGAGATAATCCATGGGATTATAAATGCGAGGTAGAGCTGAACTAAGCTGGGCTAGGCTGAGCTGTAGGCTAAGTAGCCTAAGTAGCAAAAGCCTGTTGCCACAGAGGAAAAAAAAGTGTAGGCTACTACCGGGGTCCACAGGCGGCGGGTAGCGGATACCATCAATATAAGCAGTCCCCGACCACGCATTAGTAAGTAAACCATTAAGTAAGCAAACCTGTGGTGTCACTCGTAATGTGTGAAAATTGTGATAGAATCAGTAAAGTAAAGTAAAGTAAAGTAATTTATTTTGCGTAAAGTAAAGTAATTTATTTTGCGTAAAACGTGGTACAGAAGATGGTATACATATATCACAGAGAAACACACATTTCACCAGCAACTGGCATGCAAAAATTAAATATAAACTCATCTTTTGTGATACTTTACTTACAGAGGTTGTAGGCCAGTCAATGAACTGACAACTTGTACGGAAAAAATGCCAATAGGGAACATTACTGCAATGTTCTGCCGCCAGAGTGCAGCACTATCACAATTAGTAAACAGTTTTTTTGACAACTTTGACAAGTCCTTCAAAGCTCTGAATCAAATAGGGAAGAAAATATTTCAATAAATAAAATGCAACAGTGCTGCGTAATTGGGTGCCAGAATAAAGGGCATCATTCATTTCCTAAGGAAACGATGACACGAAAACTATGGGAAGCGGCAATACGTCGTAAAGCAAAAAAAAGCCCTCATCCACCTTTAAATAGCTATAGGATGCCATTTTAATTTAATATCACAGTACAGGTATTTTACACACGAATGATAATAAAACGATTGTCAATCAATTATTTGTTATTGTTTGTTAGGTAAATAAATATGACGACCGCTTTAGCCTAGTTGGTAGTGACCCTGCCTACGAAGCAAGAGGTCCTGGGTTCGAATCCCGGTAAGGGCATTTATTTGTGTGATGAGCACGAATATTTGTTCCTGAGTCATGGATGTTTTCTATGTATTTAAGTATTTATTTCTCTATATAAGTATGTATATCGTCGTCTAGTACCCATAGTACAAGCTTGGCTTAGTTTGGGACTAGGTTGATTTGTGTAAGATTGTCCAAAATATTTATTATTTATTTTATTACATTGTACGTCATGGCGGTTTGTTTACGGGATGTGTTAGTGTCGCCCCCCCTACGCAGAGCTTTGCGTAATGTTCCCTATTGTGGAAATAATTTATACCTAATTACTGATTTTTCTCTGTAACGGATTATCAATTAAATGGTTACCTAGAGACAAATTTCAACAAAATTTCAGATATCAAAAAAAATTATAACTAGCTTCTGAAAAGTCAGAAAAAATATTAAAATATATTATTGATAATATCACATTACTGCTGAGGCCGTGAAGTAAGGGATTGCTGGACGAGTTTGGAGTAGACGGATACAACGAGTCCAGCAATCCCTGTTCCGGCCGAGGCTTGTATAGTGCTTTTCTCAAACGATGTGAGGAAATAATAAATAGTTATTTGTTATACAAGGGTGCAGTTATATTTTAACCGCGAGTGTGGAATTGAAACACGAGCTAGCGAATGTGAGTGGTTCAAAAACAGAATCCTTTTCACCTCACTAAAGCGAGGAAAATTCTACATAAAAAATCAAAGAAATAAAAAAAACATTAAAAAAGAAAGAAAGCATTAAAAAAAGGGAAAAACAAAAAATAAAAACAGAAAAAACATTAAAAAAAAGACAAAACATCCAAAAAAATAAAAAAAAACATTCAAAAATCATTAAAAAACAAGGAAACCAAAAAAAAACAACAAAAATTAAAAAGATAAAAAAATAGAACAGCTAAAACATTAAAAAAAACAAAAAAACGTTAAAAACATTAAAAAAAGAAAAAAAATCATTAAAAAAGGGGAAAAAACATAACAAAAAGGGAAAAAGATAGAAAAAACTGGAAAAAGAACATAAAAAACCATACAAAAATTTCAACATTCAAGAATAGACAAAACATTAAAATAAGGAAAAAATACATTTAAAGTTTATTAAAAAACGAGAAAAACATTAAAAAAACAATAAAATATACAAAAAAAGAAATAACATAAAAAAAAGGTAAAAAAAAAAAACAAGAAACTTAAAAAACAAAAAAAAACGGCTCATGAAAACAAAAAAAACGTTAAATACCATTGGAAAAACAAAAAACATTAAAAAAGAAAACAAAAACAAAATTAAAACATACAAAAAGAAAAAAAATATAAAATTATTAAAAACGATAAACAACGCTAAAAAAAAATACTAAAAATAACATTAAAAAAACAAAAAATATAAAAGCATTAAAAAACTGTAATTTTTTTTTTTAATAAAAAAAAATTAAAACAAAAACAACTAAAAAAGAGTACCTTGTGGTGGTTGGCAGTATGTAATTTTTCCTTTGTCTGTTATATTAGTAAGCAAATTTAAAAAGTTAGAGTAGAGGCCAATACTCGTATAATAGGTTAAGCATTTATTTAATTTTTTGAGGATATTTGTGTAAAATAGCTTCAGGTTATTTAAATATGATTTTTTTTTTAAAACATGTCAGCAGACGGATTTTCTCTAGGTTTTGGGGCTTTTCCGTCTAGCAGTTACTTTTCGTGTACCAGGACGTATTACAAATCTGTACGTCAAGTAAGCAAATGTAAATGTACTTTTGATCGAAACTAAACCTTAGCGAATTAAATTGAAGGTTTATTTTTAATTTTATGGCCAAATATTTTTTTTTGGGGCATTCCGGCCTATTTTGAAAATCAGAAGTAATAAATCGCTGCTTTATCGATCGAGTCGGCTAGTGCGTATTATGGTTAGAATTGCCGCAAAAGCCGCTGTACGGAAATACCCCACAGACGGAATTGGCCGCACTGACCTTAACTGTAAAGGCATTTCATAGGAAATTGAAGGTCAGAAAGTAATTTTTTTTTAAATTTCTATCCACAATTTGTGGCAATGGTCACGGAGTTCAACTATGAAAATTTGTTTGATTTCTTGAAGTTTTTGTCATTTATTTCATTGCATGTTTGAGAAAAGCACTATACATGCCTAGCCGTGAAAAGGGCTTGCCGGCTTCGTATCACTATCCGTATCCACTTCGTATCTATACCTACTCACCCGGCAAGCCCTTCTTTCCCGGCGGCTGCAGTAATGTACTATAGTTAGGGTTTTCTTGGCCTAGGCCAAGAAGTAATGTAGGGAGCCATAAACAAGAAAGTTCATGTCTTCATTTCGTGACATCACGCATACATTTCCGAGCATGTTTGAGAAAATGTTTTTATCTTTATTTTGGGTTATTTACATTTGCGCTATATTATTCTAGGTAAATCAACCAAAAAAATGCATGCTTCATTTAAATCTATAATTACTTCCAGGTGGAAAGTTTGTTGGATTCTTAGAATATCGTTTTAAAATGAAATAGGGTCTGTCCGCGAGAAATTGTACCTACATTTGATTTTATTGCTTGACCCATTTTTGTTTTCATTATAAATATGGTTATTGGACAATAATTAAACCTGTAGGATATTGTATGGAATAGAATAAATACATGTGCTATTTTATATAATATCATGAATGTTGAGCTCTCTTACATTTTTATATACTTTTATTTATTTTCTCATTGACACTTACTTTCACTCCCATACTAAAATAATTTTTCCAACTACATTAGGTACGTAGGTACCGTACCACTCTTGCAGCAAATACTGTCAATCGCTTACGAAATGGAATCGCTATCCCGTTTTTTAAGTTAACATAAAGTCCTGTAATATTTAATCAACACGTTTAAGTAAAGCTTTCATGAAATACAGTTTAAAATCATTTAAAATATTTTTTTGAAAACGTGGTCAAATTATGATGTTATACTTCTTTACTAACTGAATATCCTCTCACCGGTAAACATGTTTCTCGAATGGCAACACCATTCAACATGATGGCAACATACATAGAAAAAAAAGAGCACCCATATTTGCTGAGTGAAATGATGTTTTGTGTAAACGACAGTGTTGTGGCTCAAAAAAATGTTTTTTAGTGTGTATAAGTAGAAATAGAATATTGTTCTATTATAGGAGATTATGCCGATTTACAATTCAATAACGTGATTGGCAGTCCATTGCTATTCGCAATTGAATGCTTATATCGTTTTTTTAATTATGTCCTGCCAATTTTTTGTCATGAATGTAACAATGTGTTACGCTACAGTCATGATCGATTGTTAAGTTGAGTGCATAACTGCATACGCACTATGACGTACGCATATAAAGATTTATGCATTTTTTTCATAAGATGGCGTTGACAAATAATGAAAGGCAAAAACGATATAGGGAGCGGATGAGACTACAAAATCTGGAAAAATGTGCGCTATTGAATATACAAAACAAATATAATTACTTCATTTCTTGGTACTTTTAATATATTCATGTCATGAACTAAGCGTTATAATTACCATGTGTTATGTCATGAATATATCGATAACATTTTCCGCGGACATACCCAATAAACCAAATTAATGTTTTTCAAACCGTATTTTTCCTGGAGTACTGTTGTTTACTTTACACTAAGTATGTATACACATCTCATCAACGGTATTACTGACTTGTTTCCTGAGGTGATGAAGGGATTGCCTTCTAAGGCTCCGGACGTTACGAAGGGTGCCCGCAGACCGCGAAATTTCTTGCGTTGCGACTTATAATTGTAAATAGTTTTACCGCACTGTTATGGTGCATATGGCGTTCTTACTCGGGACAAGAAATGATAAAACCGTTCATATTCCTCCATGAACATAAGCTCTTTTGAATCTAAGCTGTTAATTAGAACAGAGCACCTGTCAACGATCTTGTTGTCTGAAGTATAAAGTTTACATTATGAAAAATTGCTCGTTTAAGTAGCTTTGTATGCCCTACGGTATGTTGAAAACCGTAAGAACTAGTAAACAAGTTTTTATAGGAAATGGAAATCTTATTCCGCGAAAACTGTGTTTTGAATAAGTGGTATTACCTGCCGTCTTTATCGTCGAGGAAACGTATAAGTAAGCCTCATTTACTCCCCTTGTGGTCTCCTGTGATGGCATCGTCGGAATGGAATATGAATCCTTTATAAAGAAAACATCTCTAAAGCTATGTGAAAAATGGTCCAAACCATACTCACAAATAATAAGCTGGATCAAAGTCAAAATATAAATCAGAGCGGTCTCTATGAGAATTAGAGGAACGAGAAGAAGAATAGGAAGATTTGGATGCGAAGACGGCTGTGGAATACCCACCATATAACACTAGATTCCTCTTCTTTTTTATGATATTGTATGAGTTAATATTGTATTATTTAACGCAATAAACTATTAGTCACCCCTAAAATAAATTATGTAAGCGTATCTGATAAGTAAGTAACGCGTACTTTCCATGATTTAGATTCTACTATCCACTTCACTATGGAACAACCACGAATAATTCCACTGCACTGCACTCTCAGCCAAGAGACAGTGCCTTCATGCACCAGTATTCCTTTTCCCGCATATGTTTATGGAGATTAGTAAAAGTGGGATTGTAGAGATTTTTAAATCTTGAACCTTTTGTATCTGTGTTTTATGGCTTGCTCCCTCCAGGTTAATGGAGAAGAAGCCATTTTAATACACATCAGTAGTTCAAATACATGGAAATTCCAGATTTTTGAATTGTTTTTTGATTTCCTTTGCCGTTCTAGATCAAAGTCTTTATTGGTCGTAAGGGGTGGTGGTAAGAGCAGATTTCTTCAACAATTTCGTCACACATTAAGTGTAAATACGTAGTATGTGAATTAGGATAACATTTAACAGTCGGTACATACCACCACTTCACAGACGATAAATAGAGGTGAGTAATCCCGAGACGCCCTAGCGTCCATGCGGAAACAATGTACCTAACCTAGCGTCCATGCGGAAACAATGTACCTAACCTAGCGTCCATGCGGAAACAATGTACCTAACCTAGCGTCCATGCGGAAACAATGTACCTAACCTAGCGTCCATGCGGAAACAATGTACCTAACCTAGCGTCCATGCGGAAACAATGTACCTAACCTAGCGTCCATGCGGAAACAATGTACCTCTTTCTGAAACTACAAAATATTAACTGTATAAAACAAAAAGATTAACATACCAGTTGTCAAATTGTTGTAAGTACAGTAAAATTTGAACACGGTGCTGAGTATACTGTTAACATTGTCATTTATTAGCGAAGAATCCTTTTATTTATGATTCTCATTAGTAAGCACTCACTGTAGTGCAAATTTTAAAATGTGACTCCTTTGTGGCCCTGTTTCAACACTTTTTGTTTACATTATGTGGGAAAAGGCAACAATTCGAAAATTTCGAAATACCTTGACGATTTTGGTTATGATCGAGTCAATGTGGTATTGACAACCCCAACGTAGCTTTGCACCTCCGGCCTCTTTCCCAAATTCGGTAACCACGCGTTTGTTTGTTTTTTTTTATCTCACGACCAGGACGAAGGGAAAGATTTCCCATGCGTCGAAAAAATCGCACGCCTGTGTTGGCATTTTCAGGATACGCAGGCCACATGAAATTTAATTTTCAGTGGCACTTTCAGCAATTGTAGATCTTAGGTAGGTAACGTTGGTGGAGCGCCCATACAAGCCAATTCCGACCGGCTTATCTAAAATTTGGCCTATAGTTGTATACTCTAAACTCTTTCATAACTTTTTTGATCCGGGTTGCCCATCGAAAGTTTTCACGCGCCGCCACTAAATAATAGACACCATCACCCAGAAAACACTTCGAGAAATAAACACACACATTCCAAATACGTTACCCTTAAATTTCTGACAGCTCAGTTAGCTAAGCGCGACGGGCCGCGTGTGTTCGTGTTCGCCGGTTCAAATCCGGCACGGACCATAAATAAATATTTAAAAAAAACCTGCCAAGTGCGTGTTGGACCACGCACAACGGAGGGTTCCGTGCCTATTAAAAAGGTCGTATCGTCGCAGAACTCTTACGGTACTTATATTATTTTCTATAGGAATGGTAGTTTTTCAGCAATATCTCGAAAGCCTTTGAACCGATCTTGTTCACAATCATTTTCGATGAAAGAATTTATTTAATAAGGACTATGTCCATTATTTAGGGTTCCGTACTCAAAGAGTAAAACGGGACCCTATTACTGAGACTTCGTTGTCCGTCCGTCCGTCCGTCCGGCCGTCTGTCTGTCACCAGGCTGTATCTCAAGAACCGTGATAGCTAGAGAGTTTAAATTTTCACAGATTATGTATTTCTGTGGCCACTATAACAACAAATACTAAAAAAAAAAAAAAAAATTTTTTAAGGGGGCTCCCATACAACAAACGTGATTTTTTTGCCGTTTTTATAGATAATGGTACGGAACCCTTCGTGCGCGAGTCCAACTCGCACTTGGCAGGTTTTTTTTAAATACATTGTTTGAAATTAGTTGGGGGGGGACACAATTTTTGTGGTTTTCGGGGCGATTATCTCCGACTATATTCACTAAATAAAAAAAATGCTGAGAAACCTTATATTATGTTTATTTTGAAAGGCCTATCGATTGATGTGCCACTCGTGAACTTACAATGATATATTTTTTATACTTGATGTTACATCGTTACATGTATGAAGTTGCACCCCTAAAGAAATCTATGGCACGGTAGTGCCCCCGCCAAGACGAGCCAAGCGAAGCGCAAGGGCAGGACACTACCTACCTTTTCTCGAAGCGCTTCGTCGTTTTTTTGAACCCTCATTAATTGATATTCTTTTACTCATTTCATTACAGAACTATGTAGCGGCTAACAAAATACACCTATCCTCCAAATTTTATTCAAATACACTTTATAGTTTTTGCCATTTTGGCTACGGAATTGTAATTTATAAATTTTGTTAGCAGACGTTACTGCTTAATACAAAACTAATTTAAGTACATTAGGTACCCTTCTTTGGCACTCGGGTAAAAAGGCGCCAAAATGCAAAGATGACTCACAAACTCAACTTTTGACACCTACTGATTACAAGTTCATTTAAACAGCCTGCTTCAATTTGCGTGGTGATGTGGAATTAATATGAATTACTCGCAATTATTTCGGCAGATACGTCAATGGTGTCCTCGGATTAACATGTAACGCAAATATTTAATGATTGTATTCAGTATCCATCTACGCAGTACTTACGTTTTTAAATTTGCTCAAAATTAACACGTGTATTGTTTAATGGGTTAATATAGGTCTGAAGCGCAAGTTTGCTGATTCGACTGGTAACTAACTCAGCGCTCCCGTGATTTAATGGGTTAATATAGGTCTGAAGCGCAAGTTTGCTGATTCGACTGGTAACTAACTCAGCGCTCCCGTGATTTAATGGGTTAATATAGGTCTGAAGCGCAAGTTTGCTGATTCGACTGGTAACTAACTCAGCGCTCCCGTGATTTAATGGGTTAATATAGGTCTGAAGCGCAAGTTTGCTGATTCGACTGGTAACTAACTCAGCGCTCCCGTGATTTAATGGGTTAATATAGGTCTGAAGCGCAAGTTTGCTGATTCGACTGGTAACTAACTCAGCGCTCCCGTGATTTAATGGGTTAATATAGGTCTGAAGCGCAAGTTTGCTGATTCGACTGGTAACTAACTCAGCGCTCCCGTGATTTAATGGGTTAATATAGGTCTGAAGCGCAAGTTTGCTGATTCGACTGGTAACTAACTCAGCGCTCCCGTGATTTAATGGGTTAATATAGGTCTGAAGCGCAAGTTTGCTGATTCGACTGGTAACTAACTCAGCGCTCCCGTGATTTAATGGGTCAATATAGGTCTGAAGCGCACGTTTGCTGATTCGACTGGTAACTAACTCAGCGCTCCCGTGATTTAATGGGTCAATATAGGTCTGAAGCGCAAGTTTGCTGATTCGACTGGTAACTAACTCAGCGCTCCCGTGATTTAATGGGTTAATATAGGTCTGAAGCGCAAGTTTGCTGATTCGACTGGTAACTAACTCAGCGCTCCCGTGATTTAATGGGTTAATATAGGTCTGAAGCGCAAGTTTGCTGATTCGACTGGTAACTAACTCAGCGCTCCCGTGATTTAATGGGTTAATATAGGTCTGAAGCGCAAGTTTGCTGATTCGACTGGTAACTAACTCAGCGCTCCCGTGATTTAATGGGTTAATATAGGTCTGAAGCGCAAGTTTGCTGATTCGACTGGTAACTAACTCAGCGCTCCCGTGATTTAATGGGTTAATATAGGTCTGAAGCGCAAGTTTGCTGATTCGACTGGTAACTAACTCAGCGCTCCCGTGATTTAATGGGTTAATATAGGTCTTAAGCGCAAGTTTGCTGATTCGACTGGTAACTAACTCAGCGCTCCCGTGATTTAATGGGTTAATATAGGTCTGAAGCGCAAGTTTGCTGATTCGACTGGTAACTAACTCAGCGCTCCCGTGATTTAATGGGTTAATATAGGTCTGAAGCGCAAGTTTGCTGATTCGACTGGTAACTAACTCAGCGCTCCCGTGATTTAATGGGTTAATATAGGTCTGAAGCGCAAGTTTGCTGATTCGACTGGTAACTAACTCAGCGCTCCCGTGATTTAATGGGTTAATATAGGTCTGAAGCGCAAGTTTGCTGATTCGACTGGTAACTAACTCAGCGCTCCCGTGATTTAATGGGTTAATATAGGTCTGAAGCGCAAGTTTGCTGATTCGACTGGTAACTAACTCAGCGCTCCCGTGATTTAATGGGTTAATATAGGTCTTAAGCGCAAGTTTGCTGATTCGACTGGTAACTAACTCAGCGCTCCCGTGATTTAGATGGTATGTTAGAGTTTAGACAGTTGATCCTGGCTGTCTCTTGTCTGACAACAGTCGTTAAAGAACATGTAGGCAGCGGGACGCCGACGATCAAATATAACACACGTAAGGTTTTGGATTGCGTACCTACCTTTCGAACGAGCGTTTTTAACGAACAGTTTATGTGTCCTAACATGCGTTAGAATAATTACGCGACTACGCCGCTGGCAGTGAAGGTGACAAAAACAGTCTTCATAAAACATTGACACGTAGTCAATGTTCATTGATAAATTATCGATTATCCAATGTCTATTGGAAAACCCGTGCGCGGTCGGTTCCCTAGAGATCTACAGACAACAATCGAAGCTGGGCTGATATTCACAATGCTTCACAATTCGCCTCAGGTGGACCAGGATAACTTCCGACTACGCATAGTAAAGTTATTTAAATTTTCGGTGTATTAGCAGGCCTGCTCCTCTTGCCACGTCGGCTAAACTCTGCTTTCGCGCACCTCCATGGTGTCGATATGCCTGATAGCGCAGCGAGGAACCAATGGGCACGTGCTATAAAAAAATTAAATTAAAATAGGGTAGTTTCCACATGTTAAAATTAATAACATAATGTTGCTAAATGGATGATGTTGATGATGTTGTGAGGGGACGCCTGGCCGGAAACGGGCGGGCTGTCGTTTGTCCCGTTCATTCAGCCCGATTCCCTCAGGTTGGAGCCTCAGATTCCCTTAGGTTGGAGCCTCAGATTCCCTTAGGTTGGAGTCTCAGATTCCCTCAGGTTGGAGCCTCAGATTCCCTTAGGTTGGAGCCTCAGATTCCCTTAGGTTGGAGTCTCAGATTCCCTTAGGTTGGAGCCTCAGGTTACCGTCCCCACTAAATGGATAGTAAAACAGGAAATTATTTTAATAATGTATATTAATTACAAAATATAATTAAAATCATATAAAGACATGGACCTTGAAAGTTAGAAAATATATGCATTTTTTTATTGTCCGAGAGTAAATTATAAGCTATCAATAGAATCCTTACGCTTATGGACCTAAACGCAGTATTTCGCGGCCGAAACAACAATTTATCTACTTGATATTCCATACAACGGTTAGTACAAATATTAAACTGTGACTTCATACTTTAATGTCAATTAGTATAAAGCGTTTCGCCTGGCGCCAGCGAGGTCCGTCTTTGACACAAATTTTTGTTATTTAAGTAATTGAAGTTTCTCCCATACAAACATTTGTGCCGCTCCAAAAACTGGTTCGAATGGCATCGTAAAAAAATAGGACACAAGCCTATTAAAATCGTTTATTTCAATTAGGTAGAATCGGGGAGAGCTCGTGCGAGTGGGATTCAATGATTTAAATTTTCTAGCAATCAAACATCGGTTTTGTTAGACGGGCATACTCATTAATTTATGTCCCTTAAACGGACAGTTACGGATAGTAACGAAACCGACAGGTTAGACATGACTTAAAAATCAGTTTAAAATTAACCTTAATCTGCCAATTTTTTTGAAACGCCCCAGAGAGAGGATTTTCTGTAGTATAGGTACTTATTCTATCGGAAACCGTAGGAGTAAATTATTTCTAAAGAACGCAAACTAAAAACTATTTTTTGACCCTCTATCAGGTAGTTTTTTGTCAGGATGTACTCTTACTGTTTATTTATATTCTTAATTATTTATAATACTAGCAAGTGGTGAGCTGGTCCCTGGTTGTAAATACAAGTAGCCATGCGCGCGCGTCGTTTTTGCGGTCGGTGGGACAATGTTAAGGTGGCGTTGTGTTCATTGCATGAAAATATTTAAAGGAGCTAATTGAGAAACAAATAAACTGCCGCTAGAGTCAGAATTATAAAAATTGTAGGTTTCTCTCAATATTTAGGACGTCGAAACCATTGTACTATTCATTACTTTTTAGGTATATTACAATACATACTAGCTGCCCGCGCAGATCTGCCCGCGAATTGAAAAGAACGCAGGCAATCTCCTGTTAAATTATAGTCTATTCATCCAGAAAATCCTCTCTAAACCTACCCGATAAAAGATTTTTTAAAATCGGTTTCGGAGATGAGCCCCTACATAAAAACCCACAAAGCTACACCTTCGCAAAGCTCTTTGTGAAATTTTGTGAGCAGGTTAAATTGAAATTTAAAAACGGAGTTTTTCAGCTTCCAGAGCCACTAGTAATATTATTTAGTATAGAATGGCACCTTAACGTACATATCGCTTACTAATGTTAGTTCTCTGCTTCTGGCCACGACAGTTGCTATTGGGGTGTTCCCATGCGCCGGTCCCACGGCCCCGCGGTTGCCCAACAGTAGGTGAGGGTCGCAATGACCTTCAGGCTTCCATTGAAGGGCTTCATTGATTGAAAATGCTATCCATATGAGACACGGTAAATATCAGAATCAGAATCAGAAAATTATTTATTGCCACAAAATTATACTAAATGTTCACAATAAAACTTAATACAAATCAAACAGTATATTACAAACTAAGACAGCGAAAACTAATAACATGAACATAGGCACCACACCCAGCCAGGAAGCAAGCCTGACCCGGACGAGCCGGATATGCCAGGGGCGCAATTTTGTCGGGAGTGACACGCTCTGGGATGGGAAGGGAAGACCGACCAGCCGCAACCAGTCGGCCACAATCAACCGGCTATGCAGCCTTTAGCCAATATTGGAAAAGAGGAGAGAAAGGATACTTGGTCGGGGGATGAGCGTTGGTGAAATGATGCACGTTGCTTCGTATAAAGTCTTCTCGTGTTGAAGGTGTCCTGGGAGATCAGTTCCAGCTCGCTATTTCGAGATCATTCTACCTGTTCCTCTGATTAGCAATCAGTTTCTTCCATTGCGTTGATTTCTCGTGCAGTGTTGTAGAAGTTCTCTTTAATTGTGTGCCTCTGGGGTGGTTGTTGAGGTCATAATATGACTCGCAACCACAACAACTACTATTTTCATGTGGGTGAATGACTTGCTGTATGACAAGAATATTCGTCATGCGGACACTATTACTTCATTTATCGTATGGCTTATTTTTATTTCTCTACTTCAAAGATTTACAATATTACTTTAAGCTTTGTCACTACACACTAAACATTGTCTCAGCTCTCATGTATAAGCAATTAATTTCACCGATACCACATTTTTTTACTGTAGACACAGACACAAGATTCATTATTTACATAAACATAACTTTAATATTAACACTACTCACTGCACAACAAAACAGAGTGTCACAAGCACTGTCACTAGGAGAGTTGACCGGCAGCTAGTATTTAATTTGCCTGTTACCGTGGTTTGACAATCTTCCTGGGGAGAAGTCTTCGTTATGTGGAATAAAGGCATAACTCGTATTTATTTGTAAGGTTCTGCAGTCTTCTGAGGCTTGCATATTCAACGCTTTTTTTTTCTCCACACTTAAGCTCTAGGTCTTTATTTTGCATCCCGTTTAATTGGAGCTTGGTTTTCTTTTCGTTCTAGTGTTTTATTTATTACAAGTTTATTTTTAACGTCTATATTGTTAAATCAACTAGGAGAGCGAAAACTAATAATGGTAATAAAAATGAGGCAATTGGGTCTCAGTACTCTCAGTCTCAGCATGTGCTGGGCAAACGGCCCAGCGCTGGTTTTCAGACCGAGCCTTAGTGTTGTCGGTCGCAAAATCTAAAAATGTTGGGGTTTTGGTGCTTTTGGCGCCAAAGTGACGTCGGATTAGTGATGGGTGATTTCTGAAACATTTCTGATTTTTACTACGCTGTGAAACATTTCTGATGTTTCTAAAGAAACGCTACGTGTTAAATTTCATGCCAGGAATCCTCATCCTCCTAGCGTTATTATTCCCGGTTGTGCCCCTATAGGAGTTTCATGCCAGGAATAATTAATAAAAACATTACACTACTTTTCGTTGCGCAGTCGTGTAAAAATATGGTAAATTTAAACATATCAGAACTTACCTATAATAGAAACTTCTGTAACTTACTTATGTGAAATTTAAATGAAACTCAATTTGGTCCGCTACGTCTGATGCTCTATATTAGGCCAACTACAAAACCAAAAATACTGTAGGTAGTGTCCTATTTCGTCTTATAACCTTGGTAGCGATCCGTTTGGACCTCCAGAGGTCCTATTAGGTCCAAGTTTGTTGCCCTTGTGCCCTCCCCGACATTGCAGTTTGTTGACTCGGACGGAAGCGGGTGATGCGCGCCGCATACAGCGTGCGCAGACGCCGCCCAGACGCTAGCGCCGTATAAATGGCGCCCCATCCGGTCAGGGCTGTCAACGTTACTTTTTTACACAGATAAATCGAATCCTGCAATAGGTACGTTTGTGCTATGGGAACGAGACGACGATATTCATGGAAGACATCTGACCTATGTACAAATATTCATGTACCTATGTTGTTTTTTCGTTACATAACAAAATTTTGTTGGTCATCGTAGGAGACGCCCGATAGGTATAGAAAATTTACACATAACACAATAATAGTGCTGTTTGCACATAATAATGTTAATATGTTATGTATGTATAGTCGCCATCACATAGATAGGTACACTATAGGTGTTTAAAAATATCGGCACATGCACCCTAATAATGCCTTGAAAATAGAGGTGTGTTCCGATGTTTGTGACGCGCTTGTTTGCTCCGATGTATGTGATGGCGACTGTACCAGTCCCTGCGCGTGTATGCAGGGCTGTTATTCTGTACGCGCTCATGCACCTCACCTCACCCGTCACGCCTAACGAAACTAGACCTCTGATTAGTTACCTACTACAAATCGCGGCGCCGGCGTCAAGATATACTTGAGAGTGAAAGGCGAGGTGCGATTTTGTATTTTACCGAATGCTGCCGTGATTTCTTCACTTGTCGGTGGGTAGGTATACTGTCAGTAAGTAGTAATATTGCGTACTTCCGCGCAATATAATACTTCTATACTGCTTTCGTACCGCCCCGCTTTCGCATATCCCACAGTTGCCACTGACAGCTGAAAGCTTAGGCCTGAGTCAGGCCTGAATCACACTGGCGCGGCCTGCGGTGGCGGTCAATAGTAAATTTGACAGCTAATGACAAGTTTACTATTAGCCGCCGCGGCCAGGCCGCGCCAGTATGAGAGGGGGCACGCGGTGGCGGTCAATAGCAAACTTGACATTAGCTGTCAAATTTACAATTGGTCGCCACTGCATGCCACGTCAGTGTGGTTCAGACCACACCGATAGAGATGGGCAGAAGTGTTACCTCTTTCTAACTAGGGTGAGGCGGGAAAACTGGATTTTTCCAATCACTAACCATCGTCTCAATTTATTGCAGCCCTGTCCAAGTGTGTCGGCGGGACGCATCGATGACGTCACTCCATTCATGCGCAGGACTGGATGCACTATTCGACGCACGTATAGCAATCGTCGGCGAGCTTTTGTATGATTTGATTTTTTATGATGTGGCAGGGAAAGCAAATCGATCAGATTATATTGGTCAATAAATTAAAAAAAAAAAAAAAACCTGATGATTATGAAAGCCCGTAAGTGAAGTTCGTTCAGTGATCATGACTTGATTAGATTACAACTTCTGTCTATCTCGAATTGACCGATTTATTGATTGAACTTGAGCGAATTTCCGAGATTCAATCTTCAGTATTGCTCGTTTTGCTTTACTATAGTGACTAACGGATAGGCAATAGTTTTCAACAGTGGCGACGGCTAGTACTGACGGAGGGCCGAAGAAGCCGAATCTGGATGGATTTCTGACGGACGAGAAACCGGTCGCTGTACTAAATAGTAGTGTAGTACGGAAGGAAACATTGTGAAACCAACGTAGACGGTACCATTAAAACACCAAATAAAGGAGTACGATGTCGACTGATTAAAAACTGCCCCGCTATTCTGTATAACTTGTTTTAACCTTACTCGTCCGCTATTCTGTATAACTTGTTTTAACCTTACTCGTCGTACACCCACAAACATATCTTGACGCAGCGATTCGTAGCAACTAAGCATAGTTGGCCTAGTTTCGTTGGGTTGGAAGCGGCGGCCTCCTTTTGCGAAACAGTCATCTCGCAGAAGGAGGCCGCGGAGAGGGAGTGCGAAGACAGTGCGGACGCGCTCCCGCTCCGGCGCAGACGGCGGGGTAGAAGACGCGCGCGGTTTGCGGCCGCTGGTCGCGTCCTACCCCAGTAGAGCCAGTGGGTAGGGGACCCACACTGCACGGCTCTACATTGTGGAGTGGGAGGGTCAAGCGTCCTGGCCCTCCCCTTCTTTTGAGCGGGTGTCCTGGCTAGCCAGGGCCGCCGGAGGGCGTCGTGGTGAAATGTTCGCGATCCCATGGCGCCCCCTTAACGGAAGTGCGGGTGACGCCGGTGTGTTTTTAGTGGGTATGCTCCTCCAGTCACCATCAGTCGGATGGCGGCGGGAGGAGAGAGTCCCACATAACCCCCAAATAGCCTTCCCCCAAAAAAAAGTTTCGTTGGGTTGGAAATGACGGGTGAGACCAGCTGAGCTCTTAAAGTCAACTGTAATTTTCTCCTTCAACACATGACACACATCCGAAAGGCGTTCTTATAAGTTAAGTGATTACCCTGCAGGCCTCAAGTAAAATAATACGTGTATCGTGTAGCTGTAATTAAACCTAGAGTTGCTACGATAGTCGCTAACTCCGATAATATAGTAAAATAACAACACGAATGTGTACACATATATACCACCACCGCAGATGTTGAACATTTTGGTGAAACAGTAAAACGGACAATCACGCGAGCACGACTTGTACGGCGTATGTACCTGTAAGATTTAGTTAGAGTTTTACTATTTATTTATTTATTTATAGTAAGTAAGGTACTTCAGTTGGGCAGCAATATGACAGAGATGATATTCCGCTGTCCTCTCAAAAAAATTTACCTAGGTATTTTCTACGTAAGTTGCATTTTTACCCGTCTGCCCCAGAAGGAGGGTTATGTTTACCGATGGTATGTATGCATGTATGTGGACAAGAACATTCTATTTCACGAGCTACAGTCCAAACGGCTTGATGGATTTTACATAATGAGGTGACGTTGTATAGCTCGTATACCTAATCGCGTGAGTGATATGGGCTAGGTATAATATTTGAAAAAAGCAGTTGGGTTTTTTTGTAATAGTAGGTTATGCAACTGATACATAATGAGACGCCTTAAAACACGAGCGTTTTAAGGGGCTCCACGCACTTTTTGACTAGTTTTGATGAGTTTTGAGTTGATATTCCTCCGTCATTACAATAGATATATTTATGCCACAAACGTTAATCGGTTCTTCAATACTTTATCTACTTTTGCAAGAGAGTTTTTTGGAAAAAAAATGTATATTTATTTTTCTATGATTTATTCAAACATGGTCCAAAAAAGCTCTGTTTTCGATATTAGTATGTTGTTTATGCACTTTTATATATGAAATTTACATGTAACTGTTTCTTTTTGACGTTTCTAACAACCCAAGAGAGTTTTTTTTATTTTTAACACATTTGTACAAAAGTTACGTCCATAAAACTGGTTTTTTGGCCTAAAACTGCTAAAGTTTAGTGCCATATATCTCAATTACTATGAGTTTTGAAGTAAATATGGGATACAATTTCGGTTAACCTCGTTGTTGTTAATACGGTAAGCCAAAAAAAACAGGAAAAAACGGACGGTAACAGATCGAAGGTCATTGGGAGCTGTGAGCCCCTTAAGACCTAATTATGTAGGTACAGTTGCATTGCAACCGCAAAGGGTCATGGCGGTCAGGGTATCGAGGGCGTATCGCACCACCTCATTTGAGGCGGCCTGCGTTCTGGCGGGCACCCCACCCTGGGAGCTGGACGCCGAGGTGCTGGCGGAAGTGTACCGTCGGGCAGCTGAGTCCCGCCACAGAGGAGACCAGCCAGGCCTCGAGGAGATAAGGCGATGGAGAGAAGACGCTCACCAAACTCTTCTCCGGAAGTGGACGGAAGCTCTAGAGCAGCCGAGAGCTGGCCACTGGACCATAACTGCAGTGCGGCCTGTCCTGCAGGCATGGCTCAATAGGAAGTGGGGTGCGGTTTCCTTCCACGTCACACAGATGCTCACGGGGCATGGCTGCTTCGGGAGGTATCTGTGGAAGATCGCAGGGAGGGAACCGACACCCGTCTGTCACCAGTGTGGAGGGGCGGAAGACACAGCACAGCACACGCTGGAAGTGTGTCCCGCCTTCAACGAAGAGAGAGCGCGCCTCTCACTTGCAGTGGGACCCGATATATCGCTGCCGGCCGTGATTCAATCCATGGTCGACAGCGAGAGATCGTGGCAGGTGGCAGTCTCCTTTTGCGAGGAGGTAATGCGGCAGAAGGAGACAGCGGAACGGACCAGGGAGGACTCAAATGCGTCCGACCAACGGCGCCGCAGGCGCCCTGGGCGCAGACGGCAGGCGCATAACCGCCGGATGCCCCCATAGGAAGGACCTCCGGGTGACAGGCATGGGGACAACTGTCGCCCAGCGGATCGAGGTCCCAGGGCAGGAGTGCGCGCGGGTAAAAAAAAAAAAAAAAAACGTACGCCACAAATGATGGTGGGGGGGGGGGACACTCAAAAAAAAAAAAATCCCCCACAGGTGGGTCCGGTGAGCTGGACAACTGCTGGCGGAGTCGCGGATGTGTGCGAGAGCGTTCCCGTGACTCCGCCACAGGCAGTGGGAAGAACTTCCCAGGGTTTTTAGCCGGTATGAATCCGGCATATCCACCGCGCTTCCCCAAAGCGCGATGGAATCTATGAAGATTTTCCCTGGGTTAAAAAAAAAAAAAAAAAAAAAAAAAAAAAGGTACAGTTGCATGACACTACTTTATCAACACACAGTATATCATATCATTAGTACTCTAAGATGGGTTCACAATTCTACTTTCGTAACAGCAAAAAAACTAACAAACAAATGACAACAGTAATGGCGGCAATTCGATCCCCCGTCAAGACGAATGGTTTTTTTTAATCATATACAAACGAATGAAGTCCCTATTATCATGTCACTCGAGATCAAATATCGTGCGGTTTATATTAAAAAAGCGGCCAAGTGCGAGTCGGACTCGCACATGAATGGTTCCGTGAAATAAATTGCGGTTTACGATTTATGACGTATTAAAAAAAAACTACTTATTAGATCTCGTTCAAACCAATTTTCGGTGGAAGTTTACATGGTAATGTACATTATATATATTTTTTTAATTTTATCATTCTCTTATTTTAGAAGTTACAGGGGGGGGGGGGGGGGGGGACACACATTTTACCACTTTGGAAGTGTCTCTCGCGCAAACTATTCAGTTTAGAAAAAAATGATGTTAGAAACCTCAATATCATTTTTGAAGACCTATCCATAGATATTCAAATCCACGTATGTGTTTGATGAAAAAAATTTTTTTGAGTTTCAGTTCTGAGTATGGGGACCCCTAAAACTTAATGATTTTTTTCCATTTTTGTGTGAAAATCTTAATGCGGTTCACAGAATACATCTACTTACCAAGTTTCAAAAGTATAGCTCTTATAGTTTCGGAAAAGTGGCTGTGACATACGGACGGACAGACAGACAGACGGACATGACGAATCTATAAGGGTTCCGTTTTTTGCCATTTGGCTACGGAACCCTAAAAAAACATACTGAATTGACGTTTCGTATCGATAATTAAGGCCTTTCACAGACTGGCGCGGCCTGGCCGCGGCGGTCAATACAAAACTTGTCATTAGCTGTCAAATTGTCTATTGACCGCCACCGCAAGCCGCGCCAGTGTGTTGCAGGCTTAACTGTTTTAATATATATGGATATTGGATACTAGAATAACTTGCCTGCTTAACTTGCCTCGTCCTATTAAAACCCATAGAGATAAAACCAAGCGAATCAAATGGAAGGAAATTCATGGTTCGAAAGGTACGATTTTCATTGAAGAGGTAGAAAACTACCTCAGAGCAGACCTCGGCAGAAACAAAAATGCTAACATAATGTGGGGCGACTTCGAGAACTACTGCCAAATAAAAGCACAGCAAACTCTTGGTGTATCAAAAGGGGGGTTGGCCACAAACAAGGATACAACTTGGTGGAACAACAGCGTTAAGGATATAATAAAATCCAAAAGAGATGCCTTTAAGACTTGGCAAAAGTATGGGCTCGAGGAAGACCGAACTGAATATAGAAAAATTAAATCCATAGCCAAAGCCGCTGCTGCCCAATCAAGAGCCGCATCTAGACAAAGCTTCTACAATAAACTCGATAACGCAGAAAACGAGACCGACATCTACAGAATAGCTAAGCACAGGCACAGATCAACCTTGGATATAAAATGTAATAGATACATAAAGAGCAAACAAGGACAGCTTTTAACCTGTAATAAAGCAATCAATGCCCGATGGAAAGAGTACTATGAAGACCTGCTAAACGAAGAGTTCCCAAGTGAAAGTATGCCTTACTTGCCACCAGTCCACGGACCGATCAACTGCATAACACCGGAAGAGATCAAAAAGGCTCTCAGCAACATGAAATACCATAAAGCCATGGGACCAGACAACATACCGGCCGATCTCTGGAAGAAACTTGGCAATGCAGCTATACCATGGCTTATGGAACTTTTTAATAAAATCTACGTGGAAGGCAAAATTCCGGATTCCTGGCGCTTCAGTTTTCTATCCCCAATCTACAAAAATAAGGGGGACATCTCACAATGCAATAACTATAGAGCTATAAAACTTACCGCTCACACGCTAAAAATGTGGGAGAGAATAATTGGAGCCCATATTACAGCACTATCCAGTGTAACTGAGAACCAGATGGGATTTACAGCAGGCAGGTCCACCACGGAGGCTATCCAAACCATCCGGATACTTATGGAGAAGCACCGTGCTAATAAAGAAAACCTCTACTTCCTTTTCATCGATCTCGAAAAAGCGTTTGATCGAGTACCTAGAAAGCTAGTCTGGCAGGCCCTAAGAGTCCAAGGCATCCCTGAAGCATATATCACCATAATCCAGGACATGTACGACAACATCTTGACACAGATTAAAAGCCCAGCTGGAATAAGCGATCCGTTCCAAGTCAGAGTGGGCGTACATCAAGGGTCGGCGCTCAGCCCGCTGCTCTTCAACTTGTCCTTGGAGCATACTGTATGCTGATGATATAGTGCTTATCACCAAACGCGCCTGTGACCTGCAGGAATCCTTCAATACCTGGCTTAAGAAGATCGAACGCCACGGACTGCGCATCAGTAGAACGAAGACGGAGTATATGGAGTGTGACTATGGCGGCACAGAGGATACCAACTGTGATATACTCATAGACAATAAGGTTCTGCCCAAATCGGCGCAGTTCAAATACCTCGGCTCTGTCCTCTCGTCAAACGCAAGCGTGGACAATGACGTGACCCACCGAGTGAATTCAGCATGGCTAAAGTGGAGATCCCTGTCTGGCGTTATGTGCGACCCAAAAATGCCTATTAAAACAAAAGGGAAAATATACAAAGCTGTTGTCAGACCCACTATGATGTACGGAGCAGAATGCTGGACCGCTAAAAAAGGGCACGAACAAAAGCTGCACGTGGCAGAAATGAAAATGCTTAGGTGGGCTGGCGGTGTCACACGCCTCGATAAGATCCGGAACGAATATGTCCGCGGCTCGTTCAAAGTTGCACCGGTCACGGAAAAACTCCAAGAAAGCAGGATGAGATGGTATGGACATATTATGCGACGAGATGAGAACTACTCCGTGAGGAAAACCCTGAGCATCCCAAATCACCCCCGAGGAAGAGGAAGACCACCTGCAACGTGGTGGTCCAATGTCGAAAAAGAGATGAGGACACTTAACCTGACTACATCGACAACCCAGGATAGAATATCCTGGCGCCAACGTAAGAGGAGGCCCGACCCCATCTAAAATGGGAAATGAGCTGGGCAAAGAAAGAAGATTGGATACTAGAATAGATACATTAGAGACCCACTTGAGGTTTGACAGCTGTTTCAAATAACTCTTAGGTTTCTCACAGACTGGCGCGGCCTGGCCGCGGCGGTCGGTACTAGGTAACCTTGTCATTAGCTGTCAAATTTACTATGGTCCACCACCGCAGGCCGCACCAGTGTGACGGAGGCGGTATAAGTTACAAAAATCGATACTGTAATAACACTAAAGTACAGATTTTACCTACTACCACAGACAAGAAAGTTCTCATAATAAAATTGGCTGTAATAATGCTGGTTTCTGAACGCATTTTTAATTTAATTCAATCATTTATTACGTTTCATATTAGTCTAATAAGATCTTAAAGCTAGGTACAGTTTTAACACGAGCTCTGTTGAGCATAGCAATTTCTTAAAACTACAAATTTAAAATGTCAAAATAAGGAAAAGCTTCAATCAATAGTTATAATCAGAGCGGTATCTATGAGAATTAGAGGAACGAGAAGAAGAATAGGAAGATTTGGATGCGAGGACGGCTGCGGAATACCCACCATAGAACACTAGATTCCTCTTCTTTTTTTATGATATTGTATGAGTTAATATTGTATTATTTAACGCAATAAACTATTAGTCACTTGATACTGGATAGTAACGGAATCGATCGACATCAATAGTTATAATAATGTTACGAATAATAAGTAATATAAAAAAAATATGTTTGTGTTAGTAGATAAAACACTTTGTTTTCACTTGTTACGAGCCTCATCCGTTATTTTAGGCAAAGCCAAGTCTGTTCGGCCCATAGTTGTAATAGGTACAATGTTGTTAAATAAATATTTTAGTCACCAGTGAATTTCAATACAAATATAATATTTAATATTTGGAGGTGTTAGAGCGAGCTGGCCCAATGAAGGTAACGTCATGTTTGCGCTTATTTAGCACCTCGTGCCCTTAAGGGCTGTCACTTTACAAGCAAGTGGTTAAAAAGCAACATTGGTTGATAAAAAAGGTTAAATTTCGAAATGGTTTCAATAACTCGGTCTACCGAAAGATCGCTGGTTCGAATGTAGCTGGCAGTAATTATTTTTTATTTTGTTCCTTCTTCTATAAATGTAAATATTTATTTTCTTACTTAGTTACATCATATTCATGTAACGGTTTATAACGCTACTCGTATTAAATGGAACTGGTTTAAAGAAAAGCCGTTTTCTCGTGGTCCTACTGATTTGTCCTATTAGAAGGACCACGAGGGAGACTTTTTTCTCGTGGTCCCACTGATATATCTCCACTCCAATATTTTCACTCTAATATTTTGTATGTATTGTTATTTATTTTTATATGTTTTCCCGCTCGCGGGACAATGGTGTCCCGGACCTTTGGGAGGCGAGCTTGGGGCTAGGTACCTACAAAGTACCAACTGAGCCAACACGCAGATGCCCTTTTGACAATTTAATGAAATGCAAGGAGTACACCGAGCGGATGCTGTCCCTGCCCGTGTCATGAGACGCACACAGAGACCGCACCCGCTGGGGTGTATAGGGACAGGGACTATTGCTGGTTGATGGAATCTAAAGAAAACGGGTTATTGGGTGAAAATTATGGACTAGTGGCTGGGCTATTGGGTGAAACATCGGACGCCTGCCTAATAAAACTGTCTCACTTTTTATCTCTGGCAGACGGTGACTCACTAACTGCTAGATGGACCCCTTTTATTATTACGTTCGCAAAACACTAGGTAGGTTAGGTTTGTAAGGTAGCTTGAGATGCCCGAAGGGCAAACCGCCTAGAAATAGGGACCCCGCTCAGCGGGGCTGCGTCGAAACTCTTGAACAACCAAGTGGAACACGGGTAAATGGCGGTTTTGTTTTATTTACCCGTAACCCAGTAATTTTTTGGAATCGGATCAGTAGTAGATTACCTCCTACAAATTACTAATTCGGGGAAACAAAACATGTTCCCATCATTTGTAGATGACAACCCTAGCGCGTGGCGTTGGTTAAGTCACCGCGTGACGCTATTAAAGGGCGTTTAACTGCCCAATTTACACATCCGACCAACGGTTTTGTTTCGTGTTTTTATTAACTACGAAAATTAAAATATTAAAACACCCCCGACACAACATGCATAGCTAGAGACATCTCGACAGACAATACTTTTGATTAAAAAAAACCGCACCCACTCCAATTGGTTTATTCATTTAGGACCTACGATTCTTACTAAAAACAGACACTAAGACACATGTCGGGAGTTAAAAACAATTTTTCACGCCACTGCTCGGAAATATGGCCAAAGATGGATTGAAATGAGAGTAGAAAGTAGTTCTTAGTAGTACAATTCAAAAACAGTCAAACAATGTAGATTTGCAAAGTCAAATGTAGTGTTTAGCGGCCTTTTTTACTTTCTACTCTGCTATTGGTCGATTATTTTTGAGTGGTTGGTCATTATAATAGTGGTTGTTCAGTTTGAACAGCTCTTCGACCAATCACAGGGCGTCGAGCGGGAGGAGCGGCGCCGCCGCGCCGGCGAGCGGTGCCGCGCTTCTTTTGTTTTTTGATTAGTATTATGATCTTCAATTAGGAACTTAATTTTGATTTAAAATTATGATTATTTGCAATTTCCTCGCAGTAGACGTGAAAAGCACTATGTTAAGCCTCGGCCGAAAGTGCAATAGCTGGACTCGTACTTTCGAGGGCCTCCGCTACGCGTCGGCCCTCGAACTAACTCGTCCGTCTATTGCTTACTTTGCCTTTACTGGACTAACCTGTATAAAATATGTGTGTATGACCTCGAAGCTCAATTTCAGTTTACTTTGTCGCTGGCATCGATATTCTACTCGAACACACTTGTCTAAACATCGCGACGGTGAGTAAATCATTAAAGCTTTTGTTCCGTAGCCTTCCTATCCAATGAGCTCAACGTTTGGTTTGAACTGAGGTCCGTTGTACCACAAATATGTTGAGAGTGTAATGTTGAATACAGTTAATGACTTTTAAACATTCCCTATCTGTATTTTATTATTTAACTTTTTTAAGCTGATTCCCTCTCGTCGATGTTCATACTTCATAGGCAGTTTTTACAACCCTTTTTATGATGCGACCCCTTTAGTATTTAAAAATATTGCGCGACTCCCTACCCTCCAATGTTCTTAACATATATATATATTTTTAATTCCTACATTAAATAAATTAAACTTTAAAAAATATACATAAGTATCTGCTCAAGCAAGAGGGTAGGTACGCGCGAGTCCTCACAGTTCGAAACTGGGTAACCTAAGATATATGGAGCGATAGATAGTCAGAATGCCAAATGCCTAATTTATGCGAGAAAAACGTTTTATTTCACATCAAAATTACAAGCTCCAGTGATAAATGTACCTACTTCAAAAAACGACGAAGCGGCTTGAGAAAAGGTAGGTAGGTAGGTAGTGCCCTGCCCTTGCGATTCGCTTGGCTCGTCTTGGCGGGGGCACTACCGTGCCCCCAGATCAGTTGACTTTTGTTTGTTTTCTTGCTCATATTGTAGTTTGCTATAAAGTAAATGTTTAAAACTGTATTTAAAACTTATATTCATCATGATTACAAAACTCCCAAAGATGAACTTTTGAAATGCAGCTATGCGCCTCATTACGAAACAATTATCGCGAAGCGTCCTATTTCTAGAGGATACAAGGAAACATTTAACGGTCAGTTGCACAACTCTTACAGACAAAACAATGGGAACTTCTCAATTTAAGAACGTCGCGGAGAAATTTTCCGCAACAATTTTCACCTACATAGCATCCATTGCTGCGCTAACATGTATTCTGATTCAGTTGATGCCAGAGATACCAGCGTTGGAAGTGCTGCAGAGATATTTCAGTGTTGTAGTAGATGGTTATGGAGACATTATGGCCTAGTTGGCAAGTCATCTCCGCCCACACTTGTCTGAGATCAACGAATTTGTATGTGAGTCGCTTCACGAACTGCAGCTAGCAACATGATGGAAATATTAGACAGCTTTCTTTTAGTGGTTGACTGACCTATATTGTGACTGAGGGGTCATATTTTCATTGTTCATGGCGCCTGAGGTTGGGAGTTTGGATTATCTATGATAGTGTGACATTAGTGACTTGCGATACAATTGATCGCCAGATCGTCCCCAATCTAACAACACCTCAGACAAGTGTATCGTTATCTGTCGGACGACGTAGTTACAAAGACAGATTAAAACGCTTTTGGAATCAAATAAATAATATATTTTTTAGAGAATACATATATACATACATATACTCACGCCTCTTTCCCAGAGGGGTACGCACATACTTCTCAACGCTCTCATTTCTACTGCATTCACTCGACTTTGATGTATTTTCTGCCACACCCAACTTTCACTACCATACTTACATAAGTGTGGGCACCAACATTCCCCTATGCACAGAATAGAGAATATAAATAAATAATACATAATTAAATATTAGGGAACAATCTTACACAAATCGAAACATAGTAAGCTCAATAAGGCTTGTTTTATGGGTACTAGACGGCGATATATATATAATGGATATAAATAATAATAATTATGTATGTCTTTCCCGCTCACGGGACAATGATGTCCCGGACCTTTGGGAGGCGTGCGTGGGGCTAGGTTACTACAAAGTACCAATTGAGCCAACACGTAGAGGCCCTTTTGACAATTTAATAAATAAAATAATAAATAAATAAATAATAAATAAATAAATAAATATTATGGGACAATCTTTCACAAATCAACCTAGGCCCACGGTAAGCTTAGTAAGGCTTGTGTTGTGGGTACTAGGCGATGATATATATAATAGATAAATACATATAGATACTTATATACATATATAACATCCATAACTCAAGAACAAATATTCGTGATAAACACACAAATAAATGCCCTGACCGGGATTCGAACCCGGGACCTCCAGCTTCGTGGCAGAGTCACTACCCACTGGGCTACGGAGGCCGTAAATTTAATGAAATGCAAGGAGTACACCGAGCGGATACTGTCCCTGCCCGTGTCATGGGACCCGCTGCACAGCACCCGCTGGGGTGTATAGGGACTATTGCTGCTTGATGGAATCTAAAGAAAACGGGCTATTGGGTGAAACATCGGACGCCTGCCTAATAAACTGTCTCATTTTTTTATCTCTGGCAGACGGTGACTCGCCAACTGCTAGATGGGCCCCTACTAATAGCAACATTAAAAAAACCGGCTAAGTGCGAGTTGGACTCGCGCAGGAATAGACCGGTTTCCTCACGATGTTTTCCTTCACCGAAAAGCTAACGGTAAATATTCCGTACATAAGTTCCGAAAAACTCATTGGTACGAGCCGGGATTCGAACCCACGACCGCCGCTTGACAGCCGCATGCCTGAACCACTAGGCTACCGTAGCTTCCGGAAGGGTTCCGTACTATTATCTATAAAAACGGCAAAAAAATCACGTTTGTTGTATAAAATATTTTATTTTGTTTTTAGTATTTGTTGTTATAGCGGCAACAGAAATACATAATATGTGAAAATTTCAACTCTCTAGCTATCAAGGTTCTTGAGATACAGCCTGGTGACAGACAGACGGACGGACGGATGGACGGACGGACGGACGGACGGACGGACGGACGGACAGCGAAGTCTTAGTAATAGGGTCCCGTTTTACTCTTTGAATACGGAACCCTGAAAATGGCCTAAGGGCAACACCAGTCAGAGAGTCTGGGGGGGTAGATAGGTGTCACTGGACTTAAACATATAGCCAACTCGCCACTTAGGTGTCCACACCTACCCTCGAGCAACAGCTTTTGCGACTCCACTCTGGATAACCAGTTAAGGCAAGCCAGAGGTGGGGTGCCTGTCCAACCATCCACCCGATCGGCTCAGCCTGATCACAGGGCACCCCCAGGCGCACTCAGGTACGTAGGGTCGCTACTCCCTAACAGCCCGCCACAAGCTGCCTACGTTGACTGATTGCACCAGAAATCTGGTGGGCGATGGGGCCGTCACATCCCTACGCCATAGTAATAATTTTTATTATTATTTACTTTATATTCCATACTAGCTGTTGCCCGCGACTTCGTCCGCGTAGAACTTAATACTTAGAAAATATAATGCAAACAAACTTCTACCATCTTAAGGGATGATTTCCGAGGCAAAAACTATTCTATATCCTTTGAAGGGTCTCAAATTATCTCTATACCAAATTTCATCTAGGTACATGGATTTTATCCAAACTTTCACCCCCTATTTCATACCCTTAGGGAATGATTTTCGGGATAAAAACTATCTAATGTCATTCTTCGGGACTCAAACGACCTTTATACCAAATTTCATCTAAACGGGATTCATCCAAATTTTCACCCCCCCATTTCACCCCCAGGGAGTGATTTCCGGAATAACAACTATCCTATGTCCTTTCCCGGGACTCAAGCTATCTTTATACCAAATTGTATTAAAATGGGTTCCATCCGAATGTTCACCCCTAATTTCACCCCCTTAGGGGATGATTTCTGGGGTAAAAACTATCCCATGTCCTTTCCCAGGACTTAACCTATATCTACACCAAATTTCATCAAAATAGATTACATCCAAATTTCACCCCCCCCCCCCCCCCTTCTCACCCCCTTAGGGGATGATTTCCGGGATAAAACCTATTATATATCCTTCCCCGGGACTCAAACTATTTATATACCAAATTTCATCTAAATCGGTGCAGCGGTTTAAGTAGCTCCATACAAATTTCCACCCCCAATTTCAGCCCCTCAGATATAAAAACTACCCTTTGTCCTTCCCCGGGGCTCATTTCATCTAAATCGGTTCAGCGGTTTAGGCGTGAAGAGGTAACAGACAGACACACTTTCGCATTTATAATATTAGTATGGAAGTATGGATTATTAGTATGGATTGTGGGCGACAGAATGTAGTTTGTGAAATGTAGGACCTACGGGTCACGAAGAGAAAGGGTGTTGTATAGTATGTGAACGATAAGGCCTACGGGCCACGAAGAGAGAGGATGTGTAACTATAATTCCTTCACATAAGGACGGCAATTGTGCCCAGATTAAGCTCCTAAAGCAAACGGCTCATATAAGAAGCGCGTGATTTATTTAGGACCTAAGTACAATAGGTACAGACGAAGAAAATAGCTTAAAGTAAAGATAAAGGTACCAGGTACCTCCAGTAATTATTTCATAAAGATCGATAGGGGGAGAGCCCCTGATAAATGAGGGAGAGATAGCCAAATTATTTGTAAAGAAACCAACTTGAGACTATATCCAGATCTAGTCCGTCAACAAGGGACATCGGTAACTAGAGTTACATAAAATGTGAAATAAAAATGTACACAACGTATGCATAGAGATTATTGCTTATTATGGTGCAATAATGGTCAAGGTTCAGGTTGATTTCTATGATTGGCTAAAAAGACGGGAGCAAAAGTCAAACTTACGCTACCACGTTAAGGAAAATGTGAAAATTGACGGTCTCACCCGGCCATAGCTTCGTAACCAGATGAGGTACGAAAGCAATTGAGGTATCGTTAGGAAGGTAAGGTAAATGCCCTTACGTATGTATAATCACTTTTGATAATTAATGTTAATTAAAGCCACTAGGGCCTGGCAAAGCCATTTCATGTTACCAAAGTTGGTAATTTTACGTAAATATCGACTTTCCCAATTTAAACGGGAAAAGCAGGAAAACTAGTAGATATTGTAATGTATAGCTCAGAAATAGTTCTTTTGAAGGAAAATATGTAAAAACCCTTAAGGTTTCCCTGAAAACCAGGAAAACGTAAAAACTAGCTTTTCCATAGTAAAAGTGGGCGAGGTCTTCAAAATTATATCCCCACCACTTTTAATGCCTTAGGGGTATAAAAGAGGCTATAATCGCCGGATAGAATTGTGTTCGCTCAGCCCCACCAGTGGGAGCTCCTAGGAAGAAGAAGAAAGGAAGAAGTAGGGAAATTGTGATAGGAAGTAGGAAATTGTGATAGGGAAAGTTTAATCAGTAGTTTGTGTCTCATTATTTTATTATACCGTTTCATTTATTTTTCGCCAAGTATTATTTTATCGTCACCCCCACCCCATCCTTCATCAGTGCAGCTCAGTCTGCGGGATTAGTGCTCCCCTAGAGCACCTGCGCTATCAGAGCGCGTTACGGCCGTTTAAAAACACGCTGAGCGGTTCAACCGCCGCGGTTCACCCGCCGCGGTTGAAACGCGCGGTTCGCCCGCCGCGGTTTTTAAACGCCCCTTGTTAGGTGACTGTGAGGTCGCGAAGGTCAAACCCAGGCCTGTCGCACATCGACCACGTCGGCGCCACGCGTCGTCCACATGGATAGTATGGATTATTTCCGCTTGTCTTCCAAATAGAGGTGTAGCTGTAGACTCACTTCAAAGGAAAGAAAAAACGAAAAGCTCATACAAATATCTCAAAAAATTACGAAGCTACAACCCTTTTAATGTCGCTTGTTAGAGTGAGAAAACGATCAGGGACCGTGACGTCACGATCCTCGAGCGTCATAGGTAGTAAAAAACAATCGTTTCATTATAAAGGTGCGTTTTGCGGAAAAGAGACGCAACAAACCCCCTCTTAAAACTTTATACACTTATTACTTAGTGATTACCTATTATTTATAGCCTCTTGCGTTGTTTTTTTTTCGAGATAATACAACATTATGATTATTTTGTTTAGTGTCTACATCCCTATTTTCGATAAGATAAGATAAAATAAGATTTCTTTATTGTCAGAACTGTGTACATTTAGTTGTTTTGGGTAAAATAAAGTCCAACAGCTTGCCCATTTCGGACGTACAATATTAAACTTAAAGCTAGTCAAATATACTAAAACAATAACAACAATAGTATTTCCAAATAATTTTAACCATATTCACACATAAAATATTAATTTAGATCTATCCGACATCCGTATTTTCTTTTAAACCACGAACTTCGGAATTCGAAAATATTCGGGTATCTCTATCTCTATCGCACTAACAAATGACAGGAATGCAGAGGGCCTACCGCGAAAGGCATTCGAAGTTTCCCCTCTCTGTCATACTTACAAGTTCGTACATAAGTGCGACAGAGAGGGAAAACTTCGAATGCCGTTCGCGGTAGGCCCTCAGATATGCGAACTTTCGGTTTTCGTGGTTTGGCTGAATACGCAAAGAGCGCGCGCGTGCCATTCAAAAAAACCAAGTTTATATTGTTCGAATTCGTTGTTACATTTTTGTACAAATTACGCCTTAATTCGACATTTGCGCATATAAGTTCGCATATCAAAATCGATTAATTTTATATTTGCTTTTGGTACCTATGTGTCTCGTCAATGTATATCGTGGACGGGATTAAAATTATTAATAGGCGAAAGTAAGGCAAAGCAATTCCGCCATTTTGTCCGTAGTATTTCTTATTACTGTGATTTTGACGTTTCTTTTAGCTGACAGATGTGGCGGCGATATACTTTAAGAATAATAAATGAAAAATTAAATGACGTCGTATATTACGGAAAATAAATTAATCGTCGCAGTCGGATAAAAACTATCCTAAGTTGCAGCTGGAATAATAATGTACCTATATAAAATGTTTCATATTTTTCCGTCCATGGGATGCTGAGAACATTCGTACCACAGAAAGCTTAGTTTTAAACTGGCTGATTCTTTTTTTAATTTAGAGATTTATTATAAGTGGAGATTACATTTGTAGTTGAAGTTATATTTTAATAGTTTTATATCTGCTGAATATGGATCCCTCTTTGGGTGAAGGCCTCCTCCAAACTCTTCCACTCCTCTCTTTGTCTTCCTATATCTGTCCAATGTTTGCCAGCTGTCTGGGTGATATCATCAACTCATCGCTTGTAAGGTCTGCCAAGCCAGACCTTAATAAAATAAATAAAATAGCCTTTATTTCCAGCATAACAATTATGAAATTTCACTAGGTACAAATATATATATAAATACACTATTGTTTAGAATAAAAGTTATTTAAGTATTTTACTGGATGCCCATTTTACGGGCAAAGGCCTCCTCCAATCCCTTCCAGGTATCTCTTTCTTTGGCCTTGCGTGTCCATGTAGCGCCGCACCTCCACGATGTCGTCGCGCCAGCGCCGCCGCGGGCGGCCGCGCGGACGGGTGTCCTCACGTGGACGCCAGTGGAGTGTCTTTTCTCACTCCACCGCCCATCAGTTGTTCTCGCTAGGTGTCCGGCCCATCGCCATTTTAGTTTACAGGCTAATTCAGCTGCATCTATTAATTTTGTTTGTTTCCTGATATCCTTATTTATTTTCCTGTCTTTTAGTCTTAGTCCTAACATGCTTCGCTCTGCCGATCTTTGGAAAACTTGGATTTTGTGTATAACGTCCTTTGTAAAAGACCAGGTCTGGCATCCGTAGAGTAGAGTAGGAAGTACCACCGTATCCATTGCCTTCTTTTTAAGTCTCGTAGGAAGATTGGATTTGAATACTTCCTTAAGTGACCAATATTTTGACCAGGCCTTTTTAATGCGTTGGTCCACTTCATACGATGTTCCATTTTCGAAAGATATGGTCCGTCCTAGGTAGAGATATGCATCCTTGTAGTCCAGGGTTCCTGAGTTCGTTACTATAGGTATTAAACCACATTTTTTGCTTTCCTCGTCTAGCGTGTTTACCATTATTTCCAACTGTTCATGGTTTTCTGCGATAAGAACGATGTCATCTGCGAAACGTAAGTGGTTTAGACATTCTTGGCAGATATAAATAATAAAATACCTATAAATCAGACAAGGAAACAAGTCATCACACAAATATTTGCCCTTACCGGGATTCGAACCCAGAATAATAATAGAACTCCGTGTAGAGCTTCTATTTCGATTTTAACTGTTGTTAACGCGGGGTACGTCTTGTTTTTAACAAACTTTTAGCTTCGAGCTAGCTTTTATTCGTTTGATTAAATTCTTGCATTTCTAGGGCATTGTTATACAATCGTTCAATTAGCCTAAAAGTTTTTTGTACGTAACTTTTGTGAAAATGAGTTTAAAATAAAAAAACTCTCGTGGGTTGTTAGAGACGTCAATAAGGAACAGTTACATGTAAATGTCATATATAAAAGTGCATAAACAACCTACTAATATTGAAAACAGAGCTTTTTGGACCATGTTTGAATAAATCATAAAAAAATATGTATACATTTTTTTCTAAAAAACTCTCGTGCAAAAGTAGATAATGGATTGAAGAACCGATTAACGTTTGTGCCATAAATATATCTATTGTTATGACGGAGGAATATCAACTCAAAACTCATTAAAACTAGTCAATTAGCGCTTGGAGCCCCTTAAGAATAAAGTCGTGTGCAGGTCATCTTGAACACCCGGCCCGCTTAGCTACTTCTGCTGCTGACTGTACCTATTAGGTGCTACAACAATAACTAGCAAAGGATGCTTTGGCTAATCATAATTTACCTGAATCTAGCCGTCTATCCCATTCAAAAGAAATAACCGAAAACAAGGCTAATTTAATAATTCATACTCCCACTACACTAAAAATAAACTAGCGTCAGAAATACTCCAGTAGTATTCTAGTATTGATCGCCTGTCACCACTGTGAGAGGCCTCCCGAATAGAACAGACGTGTACACTAATTTATGAACGGGCGGGACGAATATAACTCCACTATAGAACCAGGCCAATAAATCATATATGAGCTATGCCTCTACGAGCGATTTTCGCTACAAAGCGGAAAAAGTCACATAGAATCTGTATCAAACATTTATTAGTGACTCGACATAACACACAGTATTACAAGACTCAGCATGATGCTGGCTTTGCAGCTAGCGCCGCTGGTCTTCCGTTGGGTCCATCCAGTGAGGACACGGTACGTAACACTTCTTCTTTTGCCTGGCTCTTCTAATCATCGCCAGCCAGGCCAGTCGGTCCTGGATCGTCTCTGGTCTTAAATTTCCCGCTTCCATGTCTTTTCTTACTACTGTCATCCAGGTTAACCGGGGTCTACCTCGCCCTTGGTGTGCAACAGCCACGTCTAGGACTATTTTGGTCATGTGATCTGGTAGTCGTCGCATCACATGACCGTACCACCTCAATCGGCTTTCTGCGAGTTTGTCTTGGATAAAGCCTACATTGAAGCTGCCTCTTATATGGTTGTTTCTCACATGATCAAGCCTCGTAACACCACCGGCCCATCTAAGCATTTTCACACGGTACGTAACACACATAAGTCACATAACACTTAACAGTAACAAAAGAACAATAAGAAATAAGGCATGACATAAAATGATTGTTTTTTTTAATACAATTTAAGAAAATAAAAACCGGCCGGCCAAGTGCGAGTCGGACTCGCAAACGAAGGGTTCCGTACCACTATCTATAAAAACGGCAACAAAATCACGTTTTTTGTATGGGGGCCCCCCTTAAATATTTGTTTCATTTAAATAGAATTATTTATTTTTAAAGTGAATATATAACTAAATATTCTGTGAATATTTCATGCGTCTACCTGTTGCCGTTATCAATATCGACCAAAAACGAGCAAAAAAATCACGTTTGTTGTATGGGAGCTCCCTTACGTATTTATTTTGTTCTGATTTTTAGTATTTGTTGTTATAGCGGCAACTGAAATAGGTACATCATCTGTGAAAATTTCAACTATTTTACTATCTCGGTTCATGAGATACAGCCTGGTTGACAGACGGACAGACGGACAGACGGACAGCGGAGTCTTAGTACGGAAAACGGAACCCTAAAAACATAATATATTATTGTATAAAAAATACAATATATTATTAGTATAATAAAAAAAACAATATATTATTTTTTACGCTACACCAGTGCAACCAAGCATAGCGTGAATGGTCGGCTGAGTGTATCGTCGATGGTACAGTTCCCGGCAAACAACATGAACATGCGGGACGAAGTGGGGGGGCAGCTTGCACGTACAATTGCCTTTGCGCAGCCAAGGTCATTTGCGCACGAAGTTTGCCGTCTACTGTACACTAAGTTTAGTGTTAGTAAATTAAGTAGGTAATTTAGTAAGTAGGTAAACACAACAATGTTTGACTTTTGGAAGGGAGCGCACATTCGCCGACAAACTGTCCTCAGTTTGGCGAAGCAGAAAGGAATGTACTTGCCATTGTTGTTTTTTTTTTTTTTTTTTTTAAATATGGTTCTTTAAATTAATATAACTTTAGTTTTCAGTGCAGTCTTCCACTACGACGTCGAGCAGGGCTGGGAGACTGAGGAAATCCGGAGAATATTTTCCCAGAAATCCCGGAAATGATACCTAACCGTAATCGTGAGATCCGGTTTTCGAGAACCCATTCAGAAATAAATATTTTATTTTATTTAGGTTTAATATTCGATTGTAATCTTCATCTTCAGTTATAATAAAAAGTAAGTTTGTAATCCTATACAAATACATGCGATTACAAAGTTACTTTTGCAGTTGCTTCCCGCAAAACTATACAAACGTTATTTGCATTTCCATACAAAGTTGATAACACAATAACCTACAAAAAGAAATGAGATCCCATAAAAACCATTCCATGTAAAAAATAGGCCAAGTCGCGGAACTCTTCCATGTAAAAAGTGGTGAGATATTTCGTAGAGCCATGTCAGGCATTCTTATTAATATTTATTTGCTTGCTAAATAATATTTTGTGACTTGACAATCACACTTACATAGTTTACAGTATGCAAAAAATAGTGAATGCAGTAAAGCTGTATAAGTCGAAATATCTCGCCACTTTTTACGTAGAAGAATTCCGAGACTTGGCCTAATTTTTACAAAGAAGTGTTATTTATAATCGAACATATTATTAAAAAATGGCTTGGTAACACTGTAAAAAAATCTTAAATTTGACCATAAAATAAACTTAAATGTTCGAGATCTCGTAATTTTTAACGACAATCTATGTTTTTTTTTATAAAAAGGATAGCTTTTTTATTATTCTAGTGTAATAAAATAACCGGACAGATTTTTAATAAATTATCCAGTATTCCAAAAATCTATTAATATGTACTAAAAAGTGATGTTACACACTTCCGAACACGCACTTCCATCTCGCTCAGGCTTATGCTCAGTGAGAGGGAGAGAAGACCCTGCCTCGCCTTAAAGTTTATCGCCGCCACATCTGTCAGCTATAAGGAACGTCAAAATGGCAGAACTGATTTGCCTTTCACCTATTAATAATTTAAATCCCGGCTACGATCCTTCACAAGACACATGCCAAAAGCTAACGCATAAAAAATGAATCGATTCTGATATGCGAACTTATATGCGCAAATTTCGTATTAAGGCGTAATTTCAATAAATGTATCAACAAATTCGAACATTAAAAGTAACACAAATTTGTTTTTTTTAATGGCACGCGCTCTATGCGCATTCAGCCGAAGTACCTGCGGCGCTACCACGAAAATCGAAACTCGAAGTTCGTATATCTGCATCCCTGTCACTCGAGTATAGTTAGTCCGATATAGATACCCGAATATTCTCGAAGTTCGTGGTTATGGCTCGGGAACCGGGTTAAAAGAAAATACGGATAGATTTAGTATGGAGGTTGCTGACACACTGGATTAACACCGCGGGCACAGCTAGTTATGAATAGACACGATTCATGTTTCATTCCTTTATAAATCCTGTAGCTGGAATGGAATATGGAATGGAACAGCTAGTATACATATATGTACCAGTGTGTAAGCGCCATACGTTAATAGTACATTGTTTAACAAGGGGCGTATGAGGAATATTGCAAACGAGAGTCTTATCAGAAGCCTGACGCCGTAAGGCGGAGGGCTTTTGATGACTCGAGTTTGCAATATTCTTACGCCTGTGTTATACACAATGTTTTTCATCACATTTGCGAGGAAATAAATAACCACAAAAGACAGAAAAACCTATGTTTTATACAAGCGCATCAATCAAATGTTGACGAAATTGACAACTTCACTTCTAGATCATTGCGAGTGGAGGGCGTAGCTTCAATATTTCAACCAATCACAGAGCATGGAGCATGTGGTTCTTGCTGGGCATGGCCTGCTCGTTTTTATTTTCCAACCAATCACAGAGCAGAATTCTTGTCGTACGCGGCCGTCCAGATTTGCTTAACCAATCAGATCACACACAAGCTCATTACTCCCTTGGGACCATTATTTCCCGCGGGAACAATTTAGGCCATTATCCTTCTGTATACAGGCAAGGAATAACACCATTTATGAGCAAGTGTGATGAAAATAAATAAACAGCTAGTGTAATAATAAATACTTTTACAACCGTACTTCCTTAAATATTTCAATTAATCCTTCTTTCGCAACGATATTTTAATTATAAGAAATTGTTTCCCCATCATCGTATATTAGCTGTGTCTTATGCCTATTACCATAAGGCTCATAAAGCTTCTATTGTCCCTATAATGAGTTGGCAACCCAGCTGAGACAACAGAGCCATTGTAAGGTAACATCGGTATGAAATAATAAGGTCTTGTAAACGACATGACATGGCCATAGATTAGATAGCTAAAGATAAACGACGTGCTACTGCGTAATGGTTATACCGAGACGTTATTATTTCCTTTACCTTTTAGAGTCGTGTGTCTCAGGTTCCCATACAAACACAACAATATTCAATGGAATGTAGTACGTACCGTCAAATTTTAAAACAAAAGTGTGGATTACGTACAACGTAAAGAAAATGATGGCTAAACGAGATGAGGCTCATAAACGATTCCGACAAAGTGGTCAAAATGCTCATAAGGTTTATAAAGAAATGAAAAGGGTGGTAATTGATGCCATTCATAATGAAAAAGCTGCGTATTTCAATACGTACATCGTATCTCAAATAAAAAATTCTCGCGCTCTTTGGAAACACATTAAACAAAACGTAGCCGATTTAAAAAAGAAAGATGGTGAAATACCCCAACATTTGTTGGACCCTAATGGCATCAATGAATTTTCTAGAAGTACCTGGCGAAACTAAAACTAAAATTTCTGATTTGACATACTTTGAATTCCATAGGCATAGCGATACACACTTCAGACTTCAGCCGGTAACAGAGTTCACTGTCAATAAAATAATAAGCTCTATAAGTACCCAGACCCAGGGCAGTGACGGCATCTCCCTAAATATGTTACTAATGACCTTGCCACGTACGCTTTCTACCATTACAGCTATTGTTAACCAGTCGATTGGCACGGGCGTTTTCCCCGAAGCCTGGAAAAGGGCCGTGGCCCATACCTAAAGTAGTATCACCGACGAATTTTAAAGACTTGCGGCCTATCAGTATTCTTCCCCTAATGTCCAAAATACTGGAGAAAGCGGTATGAATGCAGCTAGTTGAATACCTGGAAGATAACAATATTTTACCACCTAATCAGTCAGGTTTTAGGAAGAAGCGTAGCACGGCAACAGCTCTTCTTGGTGTGGTCGACGACATCCTCGCCGCTCGGGATGACGGAAAAGCTACGCTCCTGGTTCTATTAGATTTTTTTCACGCGCTTTTGATACAATAAACACAACACTATTGTTATCAAAATTGACGTACTATTGTTATCAAATTTGATCCCATGGCATTAAACTGGTTCGCAACATACCTCGGCAACCGCACTCAACAGGTTGAAGTACAAAACCCTACGGGCTTGTCAATAGTCTCTCAGAGATCTGTAGTTGCCAGAGGCGTACCCCAGGGATCCATATTGGGCCCTATCTTATTTATACTTTACAGTGCTGATTTAGTAAATAGCATTAGTCTGTCTATAACCTATACGCAGATGACTTACAAATACATATCTCGTGTAAGCCTGAACACGTTAATTTAGTCGTCGCTGAATTAAATCAAGATCTCAGTCGGATAGCAGGCTGGTCTAGGAAAAACAGCCTTGTTTTGAATCCCTTAAAATCCAAATTTATGGTATTAGAAACAAAGCACCAAATAGTAAAGACTGTATCTCGTAACCCACAAGTCCGCATTCTAGACGAAAGGATCGTTCGTGTTACTAAAGCGAGAAATCTAGGAGTACTTATGGACAAAAGACTGCACTTTGAAAACCACGTTCTAGAAAGTGTCCGTAATTGCTTTTATCGCCTCAAAGTTTTGTATAGGATTTGTGATTACTTGAGTAAAGACATGCGTATCAAGCTCTGTGAGACGCTAATCCTATCAAAGCTCAGCTATGCTGATACGGTCATTGGAGAGTGTCTGCTATCGCGGACAAAAATGCAACTGCAAAGACTTCAAAATGCCTGTGCCAGGTTTTGCTTCCCAGTTCCACCCAGAGCTCATGTGACACCATTTTTAAACAATGGTAGTCTCCTCAAAATGGAAGCTCGTAGGAAACTAAACTTCGCTACTTTGCTATTTGGGATAATACTGAGTAAGTAACCATCGTACCTGTACGAAATATTAATATTTTCCCGTAGACATGTAAGACAAGCCCCCCGCCTCATCTGCCCGCGACACAAGTCGGCTAGCTTCCGTGGTAGCTTCAAGTACGCTGCGACGCGATGCTGGAACAATCTTCCACCGCCAATAAAAAACACAAGTTCACTGGCCACTTTTAAGAACAAATTAAAACTCCACCTGCTAAAGGAACAGACGTCTTCTGTCTAGCTAGCCGATAAAATATAAACCTACTTTTATATATTATTTTCATACATCCATTTTGTATATGTCGAACATAATTGATTGTTACGTATTCATTTATATTTTTCACTAGTATGTATTTATCCTGTTTTAAAAATCAAGCTGTAGGTACCTGCGCACTGCACTTTCTGTAATATTTGTATTTAGATCTGCTTTTATTTGTGTCATGTAATTTGTGTAAAGGATTCACTGAAAATCAGCGTCGGGGTTTTCCATGCTCCGACACATGCTGAGTGGACTCCTTTTTGAGACCACCCTCAACATTGTACTTCTTTTTATTTATTCCTAGATTTAAGCATTTGTATTTAATGTTGTGGTTGTGTTTATCAAATAAATCATTCATTCATTCATTCATTTGCTTTGTTTCTTTTCAATCAAGATCGATTGAAATTGGTTTGAATTCCAACGTATTTTTATTTCTAGGTCGTTTCCAGAGGTCAATAATCAGCACCTACAACATAGCTCAAATTGAATGGCCAGCTTCCACCAAAAGACCGAGCTTTTGCTTCGTCTTGAGTGAAAACTCGGAGAATCGGTATTTTCCCGAAAATGAGACCTAGCTATACTCCAATCTAGATAGAATTCGTTATTATTATTGTTATTAACAAGCCGAGGCTTGGGTGGGATACTTTATGTAGTGTCCTACTGCTGAGCAAAGGCCTTCCCTCTCGATTTACACTCGTCATCGTCATCTTCTGAGAAATCTCTGGCCAATCGTTGCAAAATATGTGCCACGTCGTCGCATGCCATCGTGCGACACCCACTTCGTGGCCAGTTTAGCCCACCTCTGGGGATGCATGCGGCAGACGTGTCCAGCCCATACCACAGTACGCTGTCCCGCACACCCCGCTGGCTCCACAGAAAACCGGCGCCGTTGATCACGCTAGCCGTGCCAACTGCATTGCTGAGAGGAGGCCATTTCAGGTTCACATCCCGATCTACGTCTTTGATGTATTTGTTTTTAATGTGTTTTGTTTTTTGTTACTTATATTGTGTTACCTGAATAAATATCATTCTATTCTATACCCATTTCAGCTTGGCGGTGTTGACTTCAACGTCAGCAATGCGCAGCGTAGAGTTCCGGACCCGGTCACTTTTGTTGTAATCATTCCCTCAAAGTATGCACAAGTGGACATTCTAGCATAGTGTTAATATTGTCACAGGTAACAGTTGCGTAATGAAAATGTAATATAGAACCCTTTTGATGATTGTCTATGGAAAATGGCGGTTGTGTGATATAGGCTTGTGACCTAAGATTTATTTACGATGCCATTCGAACCAGTTTCTGGAGAGGAACAAATGTTTGTATGAGGGCAACTACAATAATTAAAAAACGTAAATACCCAAAAAATGTGTTTAAGGCGGACCTCGCTGACGGCAGGCTAAACGCTTCATACTAAAGACTCTATCGTTTGTTATAAAAACAAGTTAGCTCTGGCCCCGTAGCATGGATGGCGTTATCACGCGATAAGTGATAGGATAAGCGCGTCGTCTCATTCTATCGATCGGTGTCAGCCAGGGACGGATGCTCTATCCTGTCACTTATCGCGTGATAACGCCATCCATGCTACGGGGCCTGGCAGGAATATGTTGTCTATTCATTTAAAAATATTCTGATACAAGACAATTGATTGACATTTGTCATAGAACCGATATCTTTATTCTTTTTTTGCTCAACTTGTTCCAATAAAAAAATGAGGGGTCTTACACCGCAAAAGCGAAAATCTATTGTGGACAAATGGTGTTCGGTTAAAGGTATTACGTACCGAAAACTCGCACAAATGGAAGGTGTTAGTGTTGGAGTCGTCCAAACTGCTATCCGTAAGTACGGGGAGGATTATACCTTCGAGGACCAACAACGGCCAGGCCAAAAACCAGCACCCTTAGCGTGGGATTGAAGTGAGTCGCGTCTACTATCGACGCTACCGCCTATCGTCAAGATTTAGTATGAAATAGAACTAAAAATCCAAACTGTAACGTGAGGCACTTATACATTACTTAATTCGCGATCGACTTCACGTTCGTTCACGATTTTCCAATATTCAACCTTATATCACTAGCATTTATCGTTTTAATTTAAATGTTTGTCAGTTATGACATTACAGAATACGCGCATCGCGACGTCGACAGTGTCGACTGTCGATACAATATGGCGCAGTACCGGTCACTTTGGAACTCTTTGGGGGAGGCCTATGTCCAGCAGTGGACGTCTTTCGGCTGATATGATGATGATGATGATGATGATGATGATGACCCTAAAAGAGCCTGGGGTCCGTTTTGGCACCTAATCCCATGATTTGGCGTAGAACTAGGTTTACGAAAGCGACTGCCAACTGACCTTTCAACCCAGAGGGATACTAAACCTTCTTGGGATCAGACCTATTTCCTCACGGTGCTTTTCGTCACCGAAAAGCTAAGAGGATTGTGAGGTGCTATCTGCATAAGTCCGCTCTGCCCCCCGACCCGTATCATGCGATAGAGAGTTGCAAGTCCTGGAGGCAATTGCCTACATTTCCTTGTTGAAATATTGTTTCGGGTGACACCGTTCTTACCCCCCTAACCTTTAGAAATTAAACAATTTTGGTATTATTGGATTTAGAACACTTTAATCTATGTCTGTACGTTTTTCTTTTTTTAGTAAATCAGTTTAGATTAATTCAAAAAATAAAAACGATATACAAAGTTTTTAAGTCAAAAATATAGATTTTTATATGCTTATAACTTTTAACGTAAGTAGTACTACTTATTCTGTGATTTTTCATTATATCTACAACATATATAAAAATTATAAAAATCGAACTATGTTTACGGGGTGAAAAACGTTATCGCTTTTTGTATGAAATTTTACAGGGTCACAATCCTCTTCGTAACTAGTTTTGTACCCAGTGGTATATGTACGAGCCTACAGTAACTCTTTACATAGACCTCCTCGACCATAACATTCTAAGCATCATTTCAGCTATCTTAAGTAACTTTATAGATTCCTTTAATTGTATCTAGCATAAGTAATACCGTACATATATATTACTATTCATACAGCTTTTAGCTAATAAAATGTAAAATCAATTAGGAGCGTTGTTTGCCAACAAACCGCATTGTGGTTTGGCAGATTAATTGTACCTATGTAAATTTAGCTATAAGCCTTAAAGAGAAAAAAAAAAAAAAAAAAAAAAAAGTATGTAGGTAATACATACACTCAGAGTCAGGGACAATGAAAACGGGTCACTTGCCTATGCAAAGTGACCCGTTTTCATTGCCTCTGTGTATAGACTAGTTGCTCGTAGGTACAGTCAGGGACATTCCCGGTCGACCACCATAAGGGCGATATTCGTTTGTCCGATCGACGCGTAACGATCCGAAGGCTCGTATCCGCAACCAATCAGGGAGCGGCTTCTACCTGCTCTTTGAGCGTGTGCGTTTTTGAAACACATTTTTTTTACAAGCGCTTGGTGCGCTCCTATGAATGAATTGATTGTTGTTAGTCGGGCAACAAAAGTATTTTTGAATACGCTTCGACTACTTTTGCGCCACTTAGTAGTAATTATAAAGCAATGCGCCGAAAAATACCTAGTCCTGAGATAAGCCTGAAATAAGACAAGCGTAGGCCGCGAGTCAGGTAACAATGGTCAATAACAGGTAAATATAGTTTGCACGCACACTTTCCTAAATGCACCCTAATTGGTCATTGAACAAAATGGGCGGGGATTAGCTAGTTGCGCCGAACAAGGAAAAAAAATCTTAAATGGTCGACCGGGAATGTCCCTGACTGTACTTAACTTATAAATTGTTATGATTGGTATGTACGCTACTTTTATAGTCATGTAAGTAATAATTACAAACTTTTTCACCGCTTTTTTCGCGTCCTCGAAACAGTTTTCGCTGATTGCCTCTTATCAGTGAGATTGTAGAACGTCTAGAATCCTAGTTTCATTGCAAATCCAACAACTTATAAATTATGATAGTGATAGATTAACTTTATATATTCAACAAATTGAAATACTCGTACATTGTTGCTAGGTCGTTAATATTTCGTCTTCTGAGGGGTAATCACGTAACGTTCCGAACGCGCGTCGGTACAATTTAACTGTCAATATTCCATATAAAAAGTGACACTTTAGACCTACCTGACGCGCGTACAATGCGTTACGTGATCGACCTACTGAATATCGTGAACCCGGTTGTGTCCATTGTTCGCTTTACTGATAACTTTCCTCGATATAGCAGGATAATCGCGTAACTTTATAAACCAAAACATTGAAAGTTACGTAACCCTTTCGTAAAGTTACCCAAGTACGCCACACGGTGTCCATGACGCTTTTTTCCATGGCTTCTTAGGAAATCAGATCAATGTATTTTTGGAATACGTTTGACATAATAGGTCATGGCTCCATCTTGAAAATTTTATTCGGCTTCTGGTGATTGCCGGGACGTTGAGGCATGTAATCGTATCACAAAAAAATATAACGCGAATCTAAGCCAAAAACGAGGCGTGGTTAAGTAATTTTTCGTCGCATTTCCATTGAAATACTTGAGATTATTTAAGTTAGCCGAATGGCATCAAAGTTGTCCATTCAAAAATCTCTGCCGTCCAAGTTAGGACTTTCAAATTCCAATGACAGCTTTATAAAGAGTCGGTCATCTCCACTTATAATAAATCTCTAATTTAAAAAAAGAATCAGCCAGTTTGAAACTAAGCTTTGCGCGGTACGAATGTTCTCAGCATCCCATGAACGGAAAAATATGAACCATTTTATATAGGTACATTATTATTCTAGCTGCAACTTAGGATAGTTTTTATCCGACTGCGACAGTTAATTAATTTTCCGAAATATACGACTTCATTTAATTTTTCATTTATTTTTATTGAAATCAAACGCTGCTCCAACTGTCAGCTATAAGAAACGTCAAATTTTCGTCAAAATGGCGGAATTGCTTTGCCTTTCACTTATAAATAATTTAAATCCCGTCTACGATAGACCTTTACGAGACAAATGCTAAAATATAAACCATAAAAAAATATTCGATTCTGATATGAGAACTTATATGCGCAAATGTCGTTTTATGTCGTAATTTCAATAAATAAAATCATCAAATTTGAACAATATAATTAACACGAATTTGTTTTTTTTTGAATGACAATGACACGCGCTCGGCGCATTCAGCCAAAGTAAGTACCTGCGGCGCTACCACGAAAACCGATACTCAATGTTCATATATTTGCATCTCTGTCACTCGAGTATGGTTAGTGCGATAGAGATAGAGATACCCGAATATTTTCGAATTCCGAAGTTCGTGGTTATAGCTCAGGAATCGAAAATATGGTAAATAATCATAATGTATTTTCTCGAAAAAGAATTTAAAATAAATATAGTCAAATGGAGAAAAAAAACAAAGCAAGAGGTTATATAGGTAATGATTAAGTTATAAGAGTCCAAAGTTTTAAGAGGGGGTATGTTCTGTCCCTTTTCCGCAAAACGCACCTTCATATGAAACGATTGTTTTTTACTATGACGCTCGAGTATATTGACGTCACAGTCCCTCATCGTTTTCTCACTCTAACAAGCGACATTAAAATGGATGTAGCTTCATAATTTTTTGAGATATTTGAATGGGAGTTTCATTATCTTCTATCTATTTATACATAATAAATGCCTATGTCCTGACTGACTTATTCACTCACTCACTCACTCATCAACGCACAGCCGAAACTACTAATCTTAGAGAATTGATTTTTGCACAGTATGTTGCTTTTATAACGTGGGCTAGGGATAAAAAGGGATTTTTGAAAATTCTACCCCTAAGGGGGTAAAATAGGGGTGCAAAGTTTGTATGGGAGAACCTTTTTTTTGAGCTATAGACTTAAACTTTGTAGAAAAATTAGTTATTAGAATACAAATGAAACACTTTCAGCGTTTTGGAAAATTCCACCCCTACGGGGGTAAAATAGGGGTGCAAGGTTTGTATGGGGTAAACATTTTTTTTTTAAAATAGAGTCTTAAAACTTTGTAGAAAGATCAGTCATTAGAATACAAATAAAGAACTTTCAGGGTTTTAGAAAATTCTACCCCTAAAGCGGTAAAATAGAGTGCAAAGTTTGTATGGGAAAAACTACTTTTTTTTAAATAGAGACTTAAAACTTTGTAGAGAAATTATTCATTAGAATACAAATAAAGTACCTAGATTCAGTGTTTTAAAAAAATCTACCCCTAAGGGGGTAAAATAGGGGTGCAAATTTTGTATGGGGGAAACAATATTTTTTTTAAATAGAGACTTAAAACTTTGTAGAAAGATTAGTCATCAGAATACAAATTAAGTACTTTCAGCGTTTTAGAAAATTCTACCCCTAAAAATAGGGGGCTAAAATAGGGGTGCAAAGTTTGTATGTGGGAAACAATTTTTTTTAGCTAGAGTCCTAAAACTTTGTAGAAAAATTATTTAAATACAAAGAAAGTACTTTCAGCGTTTTGGAAAATTTTACCCCTAAGGGGGTAAAATAGGGTGCAAAGTTTGTATGGGAAAAACATATTTTTTTTTAATAGAGACTTAAAATTTTGTCGAAAAATTACTTATTAGAACATGAAAAATACTACATTCGGCGTTTTACAAAAATCATTCCCTAAGGGGGTTAAAAAAGGGTGCAAGGTTTGTATGGGGAACACTTTTTCTGAGCTAGACACTTAAAACTTTGTAGAAAGATTATTTATAAAAATACAAAAAAAAAGACTTTCAGCGTTTTGAAAAAATCTATCCCTAAGGGGGATAAAAAGGGGTGCAAAGTTTTTATCAGGGAAAGTTTATACTTTTGAGTTAGAGACTTGAAACTTTGTAGAAAGATTACTTATTAAAATACAAAAAAAGAACACAAATCGTTTTAGAAAATTCCACCCCTAATAGGGTTAAAAAGGAGAGCAAGCTTTGCATGGGCAACACTTTTTTTGAGTTAGACTTAAAACTTTGCAAAAAGATTACTTATTAGAATACTAAAAAAGAACTTTCAGCGTTTTAGAAAACTCCATCCCTAAGGGGATCCTTAAGATCCTTAAGAAGGGTAGCCAGTGTTGTGTGGGAAAAACTTTTTTTTTTACTAGACTTAAAACTATTCGAAATGTTACTTATTAAAATTAATAATAAAGTACTTTCAGAGTTTTAGAAAATTCCACCCCTAAGGGGGTTAAGAAAGCTTTGTATGGGCAACACTTTTTTTGAGCTAGAGACTTAAAAGTTTACGAAAAAAGTTATTTCAGCGATTAGAAAAATTCAACCTCTAAGGGGGTTCAAATTTTAAATGGCGAGCAATAAAATTTTAAAGTGTGAGTAAGAGATTTTTAACTTCGGTCTTATTCTGTACGTTAAAAGACTACAAAACTGATTTCAGAGTTTTTCCAAATTCATCCCCTAAGAGTGTTAAAATTGGTTCAAAGTTTGAGTATTTCAAGGCATTTTTAAAGTATGAGATTTTTAACTTTGGTTTTAGACTGTTTGTTCACAAACTAGAAAATGAACATCAACTTTTTTTTTAATTATCCCCTAAAAGAGGGTTCAAATTTTGTATTGAGAGAAATCATTTTCTAAGACGATAAAAAGTTCTACGCGGACGAAGTCGCGGGCAACAGCTAGTATTAAATAATCTTAACCATAAAGGTAGATGCGACAACCACGTTAGGATCTTTCAAAACGTTTTATCGTGTTTATATTTATTTATCGCACTCTAATCGAGGGGCTCTCAAACACCGATATCAGAACCGCACCTACTGATTTCCGGTAACAAATATTGGACAAGCTTATCAAATTATTGTGAAAAGGACCGGGCATTGGCGGTCTTTGATCGGTTCGAAATAGCAGGAACTAGTAAACACAATCAATGTCAATAGTATCATTAGATGGCGTTGTAAGGGGTTGATTCGCGATTGGCGGATTAGCCTAGTACCTATACCTACCCGTAGTAACCCTGACTGCAAAACCGACGGTCCTGGGTTCAAATCCTGATAAGTGCAAATATTTGTGAGATACTGACAGTATACCAAAGTAAGGAAGTCTGCACGGTTATCACAAGACGGCGCGCGAGCTGTGTCGCGGCGAGAGAGACTATCCGTGTCTTTCTAACACATCGGTATCAGTCCATCAGTATTATGAGAGAATGATAGTGTAACTGTTGTGAATGACAGAGACAGACATATCATACTGATGGACTGAACTGACGCCAGAATTAGCGAGTAACCGATGTCTAACCCCCTTATTCATAAAACTTAAAATGCCTCTGCTAAATAAAACGTGCTTTGTCCCGTTCTTACGACCACAAATGTCATAGTGACAGATAAGGACAAACGAATTTTAACGCAGTTTTTATGAATACGGCCATAGTGTTCTAAATCTTATGATAACTGTGCTGGGCTGGGCGACATCAGTACGCTCTCGGTAAAATATCTCATACCGATTAAGTATGCTGGTAATGTTAATGCTAAGATTCGCAGTGCATTAGTTCTGTAACTGTACTCCCATAAAAATATTTCATGTAAAAATAGGCCAAGTCTCGAAACTCTTCCACAGTAAAAAGTTGTGAGATATTTCGTGGAGCCAAGACAGGCATTCTTATTAATCTTTATTTGCTTGCTAAATAAAATGCAACTTGGGAATCACACAACCTCACTGCATTTACTGATTTGCATACCTAAAACTATGTAAGTGTGATTCTGTGATTGCCAATGCCAAGTCACAAAATTTTATTGAGCAAGCAAAAAAAGAGTAATATTAGTGCATGCCTTGGCTCTACGAAATATCTCACAACTTTTTACTGTGGAAGAGTTTCGAGACTTGGCCTGGCCTATTTTTACATGAAATGGTTTTTTATGGGATATCATTTCTTTTTTTTAGGTTATTGTGAACTTTGTATGGAAATGTTATTTTACCAACCGCAAATATCGTTTGTATAGTTTTGCAGGAAGGTACCGCAAATGTAACTTTGTAATCGCATGTATTTGAATAGGATTGCAAACTTACTTACGCAGTTGGTATATCTCTGAATCGTGACTAAAATTGCAGTACTTTTAGGTTTTTTATGAAAAGATAGGCTAAAAACTTATTATGTTTAAAATTTGAAGCTTGAGCATCTGCTAGACGTACCTTAGAATTATGTTGATCATTATAAGATTTATAAGTCAACTAGCTGTTGCCCGCGACTTCGTCCGCGTAGAACTTAATACTTAGAAAATATAATGCAAACTAACTTCTACCATCTTAAGGGATGATTTCCGAGGCAAAAACTATTCTATATCCTTTGAAGGGTCTCAAATTATCTCTATACCAAATTTCATCTAGGTACATGGATTTTATCCAAACTTTCACCCCCTATTTCGTACCCTCAGGGAATGATTTTCGGGATAAAAACTATCTAATGTCATTCTTCGGGACTCAAACGACCTTTATACCAAATTTCATCTAAACGGGATTCATCCAAATTTTCACCCCCCATTTCACCCCCTTAGGGAGTGATTTCCGGAATTACAACTATCCTATGTCCTTTCCCAGGACTCAAGCTATCTCTATACCAAATTGTATTAAAATGGGTTCCAACCGAATTTTCACCCAAAAAAAACTAATTGGTAAAAATAAAATAAATAGTAAAAACTATCCCATGTCCTTTCCCAGGACTTAACCTATATCTACACCAAATTTCATCAAAATAGATTACATCCAATTTTTCACCCCCCCCCCCCCCTTTCACCCCCTTAGGGGATGATTTCCGGGATAAAACCTATCATATGTCCTTCCCCGGGGCTCATTTCATCTAAATCGGTTCAGCGGTTTAGGCGTGAAGAGGTAACAGACAGACACACTTTCGCATTTATAATATTAGTATGGAAGTATGGATTATTAGTATGGATAGTATGGATTATTTCCGCTTGTCTTCCAAATAGAGGTGTAAGTAGCTGTAGACTCACTTCAAAAGAAAGAAGAAACGAAAAACTCATTCAAATATCTCAAAAAATTACGAAGCTACAACCGTTTTAATGTCGCTTGTTAGAGTGAGACAACGATCAGGGACCGTGACGTCACGATCCTCGAGCGTCATAGTAAAAAACAATCGTTTCATTATAAAGGTGCGTTTTGCGGAAAAGAGACGCAACAAACCCCCTCTTAAAACTTTATACACTTATAACTTAGTGATTACCTATATAGCCTCTTGCGTTGTTTTTTTTTCGAGATAATACAACATTATGATTATTTTGTTTAGTGTCTACATCCCTATTTTCGATAAGATAAGATAAAATAAGATTTCTTTATTGTCAGAACTGTGTACATTTAGTTGTTTTGGGTAAAATAAAGTCCAACAGCTTGCCCATTTCGGACGTACAATATTAAACTTAAAGCTAGTCAAATATACTAAAACAATAACAACAATAGTATTTCCAAATAATTTTAACCATATTCACACATAAAATATTAATTTAGATCTATCCGACATCCGTATTTTCTTTTAAACCACGAACTTCGGAATTCGAAAATATTCGGGTATCTCTATCTCTATCGCACTAACAAATGACAGGAATGCAGAGGGCCTACCGCGAAAGGCATTCGAAGTTTCCCCTCTCTGTCTTACTTACAAGTTCGTAAATAAGTGCGACAGAGAGGGAAAACTTCGAATGCCGTTCGCGGTAGGCCCTCAGATATACGAACTTCGAGTTTCGGTTTTCGTGGGTTGGCTGAATACGCAAAGAGCGCGCGCGCGTGCCATTCAAAAAAACCAAGTTTATATTGTTCGAATTTGTTGTTACATTTGTACAAAGTACGCCTTAATTCGACATTTGCGCATATAAGTTCGCATATCAAAATCGATTAATTTTATATTTGCTTTTGGTACCTATGTGTCTCGTCAATGTATATCGTAGACGGGATTAAAATTATTAATAGGCGAAAGAAAGGCAAAGCAATTCCGCCATTTTGTCCGTAGTATTTCTTATTACTGTAATTTTGACGTTTCTTTTAGCTGACAGATGTGGCGGCGATATACTTTAAGAATAATAAATGAAAAATTAAATGAAGTCGTATATTACGGAAAATAAATTAATTGTCGCAGTCGGATAAAAACTATCGTAAGTTGCAGCTGGAATAATAATGTACCTATATAAAATGTTTCATATTTTTCCGTCCATGGGATGCTGAGAACATTCGTACCACAGAAAGCTTAGTTTCAAACTGGCTGATTATTTTTTTAATTTAGAGATTTATTATAAGTGGAGATAAATAGATAGAAGATAATGAAACTCCCATTCAAATATCTCAAAAAATTATGAAGCTACATCCGTTTTAATGTCGCTTGTTAGAGTGAGAAAACGATGAGGGACTGTGACGTCAATATACTCGAGCGTCATAGTAAAAAACAATCGTTTCATATGAAGGTGCGTTTTGCGGAAAAGGGACAGAACATACCCCCTCTTCTTTCTTTCTTTCTTTCTTTCTTTCTTTCTTTCTCTTAAAACTTTTGACTCTTATAACTTAATCATTACCTATATAACCTCTTGCTTTGTTTTTTTCTCCATTTGACTTAATTTATTTTAAATTCTTTTTCGAGAAAATACATTATGATTATTTACCATATTTTCGATTCCTGAGCTATAACCACGAACTTCGGAATTCGAAAATATTCGGGTATCTCTATCTCTATCGCACTAACCACACTCGAGTGACAGGGATGCAAATATATGAACATTAAGTATCGGTTTTCGTGGTAGCGCCGCAGGTACTTTGGCTGAATGCGCCGAGCGCGTGCCATTGTCATTCAAAAAAAACAAATTCGTGTTAATTATATTGTTCAAATTTGTTGATTTCATTTATTGAAATTACGACATAAAACGACATTTGCGCATATAAGTTCTCATATCAGAATCGAATATTTTTTTATGGTTTATATTTTAGCATTTGTCTCGTAAAGGTCTATCGTAGACGGGATTTAAATTATTAATAAGTGAAAGGCAAAGCAATTCCGCCATTTTGACGAAAATTTGACGGTTCTTATAGCTGACAGTTGGAGCAGCGTTTGATTTCAATAAAAATAAATGAAAAATTAAATGAAGTCGTATATTTCGGAAAATTAATTAACTGTCGCAGTCGGATAAAAACTATCCTAAGTTGCAGCTAGAATAATAATGTACCTATATAAAATGTTTCATATTTTTCCATTCATGGGATGCTGAGAACATTCGAACCGCGCAAAGCTTAGTTTCAAACTGGCTGATTCTTTTTTTAATTTAGGGATTTATTATAAGTGGAGATAAGTGAGTGAGTAGGTATGTCAGTGACAAAACAAAGGAACTTTGACGGGCAATAGTTCTTAAACTAAAAGTTCAAATTGAATGCTATTGATAATATATGTAAGCCATATTAAGCCCTATATGTTACTGAAAATTGAGGATTTTGGCTTTAACCAGCATAAAATTACAGAATGTTGAAAATGGCCTAAATGGCTTCGAGAAAAGGATGGCCGTGCCTCTTTGTTTTGCTCAACTTGGCGGGGGCACTGCCGTGCCCCCAGATACTGTGTAATAATTGTTTGAATAAATAAATAAATAAAATTCCGCCTCACACGCGGAAGTGACCTAGAGCGTGAACTCACAATTTTTATGGGGCATAATTCTACTACGCACAAATTAACACCTCTATAATTAACATGTATAGATTTCGAAGCATATTTCTATGTGAATAAGAATCAAAGTTGTTATAAAGACTAACCATTTTAGTCCAATTTTGAGTCCAATTAAATCCAAAAGGGAGTACAAACACTAGTTTAGGTTACATTGAGTCTAATTGGCACAATAACCCTCTGTGAGGCAGGAAGCGCTCAGGGCCAGAAGGGTTAATACGAAGATTTGCGTAGTAATATATGTACCTACTAGATAACAATCGTACTGACGTAAACTAGTGGTCGTGGGTTCGAATGTAGATAGGGGTGCAGCGTATAACAATTCGGGGATCATTCTATTTTTAATATGTACCACGTCGGTGGTAAACATATCGCGAGGAAACTGGTCTAATTTAATCCCCATAAGGTCTAGTTTTCCCTCTGGGTTGGAAGTTCAGATGGCAGTAGCTTTCGTAAAACTAGTGCCTACGTCAAATGTTGGGATTAGGTGCTAAAGGATGTGATATGATGTGGCAAACAAGCCTACGGCAATCTTGATACTAAGCCGTTACCGTAGCCTGTGGATGCTTGGAAGTCCAGGAGTGGCACATAACATAAACTTAACAGTGACTTAGTTTTTAACTGTTATGCTGTGTAATTATTTTAAATTAATTAATTAATTAATATTGCCGACCCTATAAAACCTGTACGATCCTTATTTGAAGGACACCACCGTCCTCCTCGGAAAAATCTCGGCTGCTTATTCTAAGAGCCTGGAGGAAATTCCTCTGAAGTGTTACATTTTTTTATACAATGACGGTGGCAAACAAGCTTACGGCCTGCCTGATGTTAAGCTCGTAGCCTATGCACACTTGTGACTCCAGAAGAATCACAAGCGCGTTGCCGACCCTTGAATATGAATATTCACTTAAGGAGTCGTTGTGTTGATTGACATGCAGGTCCCTCACTCCCAACACAGCGCATCCTAGGGAGCTCTAGTGTCTAAGTGTTTTAAATAAAATTTTATCTAGTCAAGTCAGACTAAAGTATATTTTACGAAATCAATACGGGTTAGTGTAGCGTATCTTCCATAAGCGTATCATCCTTATTTACGAGTGTATACATAACTTTACGTATTTATATGATATCTGAACAATTTGTTTACTTTAGAACTCACCACCAGACAACGTGTCTATGTTATTTGTAACCATGTTATAGAGCGGTTACACGACTTTTCCATAGTTCCTTAAGCCATAGTTCCGTCAAAATAACCTGCTTCGATACTGTAACCTATAAAAAAGAGGTAAGTAGATAGGTTATAGCGCTCCACAAATGGCACACTAAAATTGAGTCAATTGCACCAACTTGCCTCAGTTTCGCGTCGTCAATGGAAACGTAAACGTGTCTCAGCTGTCAGATGTGCCTGGCCATTTTTAAACAGGGAATTTCGTGTAGACAACATATCTACCTTTTTTTAGGGTTCCGCACTCAAAGAGTAAAACGGGACCCTATTACTAAGACTCCGCTGTCCGTCTGTCTGTCTGTCTGCCTGTCTGTCTGTCTGACTGTCTGTCCGTCTGTCACCAGGCTGTATCTCACTGATACCGTGATAGTTCCAGCTGAAATTTTCACAGATGATGTATTTCTGTTGCCGCTAAAGTAATTAGTAATAGGGTCCCGTTTTACTCTTTGAGTACGGAACCCTAAAAATTGCACAAAAGGTGAAATTTTAATTGTCACGAACTCACGAAATCTCATTCCCCGACCACTTCCCGTGTTAATGTTGAACTATATAAAGGGGCACATTCAGAGCAAGTGCATTGTAATAGTACATTACATCAGAGGCCGGGAAAACACGGATTTCCGGCCAAGTAGGGATAGAGATACGAGGCCGGGAATCCGTTTTCACGCCGAGGCATGTATGGGGAATTTCAAAAAAAATGGCCGATTAAGGATAACTAAATTGATGTTTAAGTCACGTCTAACCTGTCGGTTTTGTTACTAAACGTAGGCGATTGACATTGACTGTCGGTTTTGTTACTATCCTTAACTGTCCGGTGCAAGAATAATGAATATCCCTGTACAGTGATTTTCTCAAACATGCAATGAAATAAATAAATAAAAATCTTCAAATCAAATTAATTTTCATGGCTGAATGCCGTGATGCTGTTCCACAAATAGTGGAATGAAAATTAAAAAGTTACTTTGCAGGCCTAGGCCTGAAAAGTTGTATGAAATCCCATTTCAGGCCGCCTCTAGATGCTGCGCCCGAAAAAGGATACTTCCGAGTCTATTATAAGGAACGTAAAGAGAATATTTCATTGCATGTTTGAGAAAATTAAATTTACAATGCACTTGCTCTGAATGTGCCCCTTTATATGGTTCAACATAAACACGGGAAGTGGTCGATGCCAGCACGAGCAGCGCCGGGCGGCACCTGCCCGTGCGGAATGGATTTCAGTACAATATTCCCGCACACTATGCGGGAATGAGATTTCGTGAGTTCGTGAAAATTCAAATTTCACCGTTTATGCATATTTTTTTTATTTCCTCGCATGATGCATTGTAAAATGTTGTATGATACACCCGCGGATAGGTAATTCCCAACTCGTGTCGACCAAAAACACTCCCTGACGGTTGTGTTTTTGGTCATCGCCACTCGTTGGGAATTACCTACTTTCCGCACTTGTATAATAAATAACTATTATTGTGCTCTGCAGTCTGCAGCCTTTTTGGGAATACGTATGTATTTACTTATCCTAATAGATGTAGAAAATTACATTATCTACCGCATTGACGACAATGACATCATTACGAGTATACCACACTATACCCTGCCAAGGTGCGCCGATCCGGTGTATCTTCAATTGATTTGTACAACTTTTTATGGCAAATTTAATAGTACACTCGCAATCGCAGGTGCTCAACAAATCCGACGTTTGACGAGCAAACAATGTAAACGATATTGATAATCTAAGCTACACCCACAATCTGTAGCCCCTGGACTGTATCCTTAAAGGGATAAGGGCGAATTTTCAAGAGCTGCGCCGTGGGAAAAATGCAAGGTGTAAATAGTTACCTGAAAGTTTGGGATTTTAAGCCTTTTACTGTAGTTTAATGTTCAATTATTTAGTGTGAACAATTATCTATAGTTATGCTCTACAATGTAGAGTCTACATGGAGGTCGATGGTTCGATCTTTTTGGGGTATTGGCTTACCTAACTTGTACCCAAGTTTGTTTACACCACTCTAATAGGTCATTTTTTGTGGGTCTCGCTCGGACTCTATCTCAAATTTTTGTTGTGGGTCTGGGACACTTTATTATTTTTACAGTTGACTTGCCTTGCTATGATGTAGCTGTATCATTCTCGAGCCGCTAAAAGGACTTAAAAGGCATCCAGCTCTTTAATTTAATATCTTTATCTATCCAAATACCATAAACCCTCCATGATGTAAATGAACCTTTGACATGTAATTTATATTACCAATAAATTGATTATGATTATTATGATTATGATTTTTTTGGGTTTTTATTTCTCAGCATGAGCTGCTGGTAATAAATGTCATCTACGGGCTGAAGCCAAGTAGATGGCATTTGACTACGTTCATTCAAGTGTTAGTTTTAGTTTAAGTCCGTTCGGTCATCGTCAACTTGCAAAAACTTTCGCACGATTCGGCATGTGTTCAGTATTGCGGCTTTCTGCATCTGCATGTAAGTATTTCGTTTAAGATCAATGAGCTTCAGACTGTGGTGGAGGTATTTAGGAATAACGCCAGTGGTCGATAGAACAATGGGAACGATGTATACTTTTTCCTGGTTCCAGATCCTGGTGACTTCATCTTTAAGATCGGTATATTTGTGTATTTTTTCTGTTATTGTTTTCTGTAGGTTGTGGGTGTTGGGGACGGCAATATCAATAAGGTAAGTGATTTTGTTTACTTTGTCTGTCAGGGTTATATCTGGTCGGTTGAAGTGTGTAGTTCTATCAGTGAGAATGGCGCGGTCAAAATACAATTTGTGGGTGTTGTTTTCCAATACGGGACTAGGACTATATTTGTAGTATGGTACACCATTGAATGGTGTAAGGCTATGTTTCACTGCTAGATTTTGATGTATGATATTTGCTACTTGATTGTGACGGTGCGTGTAATCTGTTTGTGCAAGGTTAGGGCATGCTCCAGTGATGTGTTGGATTGTTTCTGGGTGGCTGCGGCATTTACGGCATCTATCATCTGCGAGTTTAGGGTCCTTGATAATATGTTTCCTGTAGTTTTTGGTGTTAATCACTTGGTCTTGAATTGCAATAATGAAGCCCTCCGTTTCTGGAAACAGTGATCCTAGTTTCAGCCAGTTGTTCGAAGCTATGGGGTCAACATGTGCTTGTGAGAGATCGTGAGGGTGTCTACCATGTAAAACTTTTTTCTTCCACTGTTCCAATCTCACGGCTTCAGAGTCATTTTCAGTGGTAAGTAGTGTCGGATCAGTTAAGTTTAATGGGGTGAAATTTACATCATTACGAACTATTGCTTTATGAATGTCGCTACTATTGGATTTGTGGAAGAAAAATGTTTTGAGATTATTTATTTGTTTAATCCACAGCGGGTGTATGGCTATTAGTCCTCGGCCTCCATTCTCTCTTTTAATTGCCATTCTCTCTATTGCAGACTTAGGGTGATGGTTGTTGTGCTTTGTAAATATGGTCCTCGTGGCAATTTCAATATGACGGATGTCAGTTTTAGTCCATTTAATGATTCCAAATGAGTATGTTAAAACCGGTATTGCGTAACTATTGATTGCTTTTATCAGATGTTTTGATGTAAGTTGACTTTTGCAAATGATATTAACCCGTTTTTTGTATTCTGCTGTCAATGCTTTTTTTATTTGTATGTGATCAATTCCTTTTGATTGTTGGTAGCCTAAATATTTATATAACTCATCTGATTCCATTGCTGTTATTGCTTCTGTGTCATCTACTGCATAGTCACCGGGTTGAATCTTGCCTTTAACAATATGGATTGTTCTACATTTATCGAATCCAAATTGCATGTTTATATCCCGACTAAATTCTACCGTTGTGTCTATTAATCTTTTCATGTCTGTCTCTGTTTCTGAGTAAAGTTTTATGTCATCCATATAAATCAGGTGTGATATGCATGTTTCTTCATTCTCATGTTTCAGGTGATATCCAGCTCGGTTTCTACGCAGCATGTCGGAGATTGGATTGAGAGCCAGGCAGAACCACAGGGGGCTCAAGGAGTCACCTTGATAAATGCCTTTTTTAATATGTATCTCTCTGGTTTTTGTTTGGTTCAGATGCAGAGTAGTTTTCCATAGTTTCATAGTCTTTTGAAGAAAGTTTACTAAAACTGGATCAATTTTGTAAATCTGTAGTACACGAATTAGCCAAGAGTGGGGAATGCTATCAAATGCTTTTTTATAGTCTATATATGTACAGTGTAGATTTTGTTTATTACTTGCAGCATGCTTGTGTATCAATGAATCTATTATTAACTGCTCCTTGCACCCCATGTGATTCCGCCGGCATCCTTTCTGTTCTTCGGCAATTATAAAATTTTTCTCTACGTGTGTTGTAATTTTTCGGGTTATTGCAGAAGTAAGTATCTTGTTAATTGTAGGAAGGCATGTTATTGGTCTGTACTGTGATGGTTGTGTTGTATATTTTCCTTTTGGTAACATGTAAGTTACACCTTGTGCTATAAATTCTGGTGTATTTTGTTGACCTTGAATAATGCCTGTAATACTTTTAGCTATTGCTTTATGGAGGACATGGAATTTTTTGTACCAAAAGTTATGAATCCTGTCTATACCTGGTGATTTCCAATTGTGTAATCTGCTCGTGACGGCTTCTATGTCAGCTTCGGTAATTTCTTCAAATTTCATTAGCTCCATCGTCTCACATCTCCTTACCTCTTCGTGTATCCAACTTGCGTCTTCATTGTGCTGTAGTTCAGTCTCCCAGATACCTGCCCAAAATTGTTCTAATTCACTTACCTCGGGAATTTCTTGTTCGTTGGCTATTTCACTATTTGTCGGATTACTAAGCTGCCTGTAAAATATTTTTTCATTAGTGCTGAATAATTTGTTATCCCTTTTTCGCTTGAGTGCTTTGGTGTACCTTTTTAATCGATGAGCTTTCAGCTTTAGCTTTTGTTTTAACGTGTCTAAATATTCTTCGGGTCTCTTGTTGTTGTTTTCGTGACTACTGTGTATGCTGAAGTTTCTAAATATTTCCTGTACTCGATCTACTACTCTTCTTGACCTATTGTTATTAATATATTGGGTTAACCTACCTATATCCGACCTTAATTGAGTTATATCTCTTTCTAATCTGATGCACCAGGCAGGTTTCTTGTCCTTAGTGCGCCTTGGTTGGTCACTTTCTTCAATTTTATATCCCAGTTCCTGAGATATAACTAACGCGCTACAATACACGAGCGTATGAATGTCTATTAATTGGGACTCGTCTGAAATTAACTGATTTAGTATTTTTTGGTTAAATATTTGTATCAATTGTGTAAGATGTATACTGTACCTTAATTTTGGCAGTTTCGGTCTGAGGGTAGGGTCCGATCCTGTATATTGAACTAGAACAGTTTGCAGGTTTTCGTAAAGCATTTGTGTTTTAGCATCAGGTAGGGGTGGTAAGTTTTCATTTTCATTTTCGGCGTGTACATTGTCTGTTTGCATACTTTGCATCAATGAAAGCCTGAACTGTGGTGTTTCCGCTGGGTCAAATTGTACTTCCATATTAGGCACGTTGCTAGGTTGTATAGCTTGTAGAGATGGCGACCTAATCTCGTGTTCTAATTCTAATCTAATCTCTTCTCTCATTTGCGCAAGTACTTCGTCAGAAATCATTTTATTTCGAATAATTGTTCTCCGTTGGTCTGAAACTCTTTGCTCTGAAACGTTTACTCCAGGGTACTGTGTCATAAAGTGTTCATGTAATAGTTTACGGTATGTTGTAAGATCGGTTTCTAATTTAGTAATTTGGTAATATGTACGCATGATAAATAGGTTCACATCATTACTCCATCTCATGCGTACTCGGGGTTTGCCAGCCTTGGTGGACGCAGGTTGAAAAGCGTACGCTTCCTGCGTAACACACAAGGTTGACGTTACTGAGCTTGATCGCGGTCTATTCGTCAGCTCCAACGGTGCTGGAGTGACTGTTCTACTCCTCAATTGCCGGCAGTTCCGGGTAGTACCTACAAAAGTCTGAGACTGAGTAGATAGCTGCGACCTGTTGCCCGCCGCAGAGTACGAAGTGCTACCTGACGTAAGCTCGGAGCGGAGTTCTCTAGCGCGTCGAGCTCTATTACGTGCTTGTGCCGCTTCATTTCGCAGTGATTGCGTCGAACTCTCTGAATCTGAGTAGTCTAAGTAAGAGGCAGGTGACGACGGGATTGAGGGGAACAAAGAATCTGGCGACGAAGGAATTGGGGAAAGCAATGGTGTGGAAGGAGTTTCACGGAGCGTGGTGTTTTCGGCTGTAGTATTCTGTTCGATGGGAGCCCGCCTGCTCAACTCCTCATCGCCGCTGGATCGCATGCTGTGGCACCCAGCAACGGCTCCAGGTGCGCCCCGACGATCGCCCTCGGGTAGCGGCCCGATTGCGGCTGTAATAGATTGTTCGATGGGAGCCCGCCTGTTCAACTCCGCATCGCCGTTGGTTCGCATGCTGTAGCATCCAGCAACGGCTCCAGATGCGCCCCGACGATTGCCCTCGGGCAGCGGCCCTGGACGTAAACTTCTTGATCTCAACTGCATATTTACTATGGGAAGGAAGGAAGAAGAAGAAAGATAGGAAAGATGGAATCTTTGTTTGAGAAGGGTAAGCCTAGTTGTTATCGGCAAATATTTGTATCTCCCTAAATGGGGTGCGGTCTAGGTGGTTTGACCTCGGTTATGGTAGTATCACCAACCCGTAAGCCCCCCCACCACGGCAAGGTGATCCCTTGGGGGGGTTATGATTATGATTATTATTATGATGCGTTCAGGAACCGCACATTATGACCACCATAAAAACAGACTGTTTTGTTAGAACAAATTTTATATCTGTGAAAATGTTATTATTGCTAAATAATAACATCGATTTCGATAATATTATTTCATTCAAATTTCGATCATCTCTGATAAAACAAAGAAATTTGATTAAACCTCTATTCTAATATCAGTCGAGATGACGTTTAGTTCGAAATGAATTGTCAAGTTGCATACAAATTTGACAAATGTCGCACGTAAGTAAGATATCGAACCATATGATAGTTAGAGATGACTCTAGTTTGTCTCTGAATTAAAAAAAAACTATGACAGCTGCCAGAAAACAACGCCGCGATGCCGCGATCTTAATATGCGGCTCCTGAATGCATCATGGAGGCTTATGATATGTGGATAGATAAAGTAGTGTATGTAACTGTACATAATTAGGCATTAAAACACTCGTGTGATGTTATTATGAAACTCGCCTTCGGCTCGTTTCATAAACCCACACTCGTGTTTTATGCCCTTCATTATGTACAGTCACATAAACTACTATTTTAACCCCAGACGCAAAAACAGGTTGTTATAAGTTTGACGTGTTTGTGCTTTTGATTTTGACCGAAAGCTGACGTGATCGAGATGGTTTTGAGCTACGTTTCAACAAATTCGGTTCAGCCGGTTTTGAGATATTGACCTTGGAAATTTAAATGTCGCGGGTTTTTTAACTTTTCTATATCGTTATTATTGAATAAATAAATAAATAAATATTTGCGGACAATCTTACACAGATCAACCTAGTCCCAAACTAAGCAAAGCTTGTACTAAATATGATGGAACAGAGATGCAATTTTTTCGTTCGATTGCAAAACAAAATACACCCTACTCTTATTATCTTAATTTTTTTTAAAGTTTACTTTTTTTGAAATCAGTAGGTCGATCACGTAACTCATTGTACGAACGTCGGGTAGGTCTAATTGTCACTTTTTATATGAAAAAATGACAGTTAAATTGTACCGACGCGCGTTCGGAACGTTACGTGATTACCCATCTGTTCACGTAATCTGGTGCCCTGTCTGTGCCTACTAATCTACGGCCTAACCGGCCAAGGTCAAGACCATGTTCTGTTACCGCTTTTGACCATCTGACGTCATCTCATTTTGCCAAGTGTCCTGTCCTGCCCATCAGTTAACAATATATTTAGTCACATATAAAAAGTTAAAGACATAAAAAGAACCAAGACCCAGAAACAAATATTGATGCTCATCATCATCACTCAAATATTTGCTGTTACCGAAATTTGAACTCCAAACCGTCAGCTTCGTAGCCAGGGTCAGTACCCACTAGGCCACATCGGTCGTTAACCCCACTGAACTGATTACAGTGAGTACCAATTTTATTTATTCTGAAGCTACCGAAGGCGTTAATTTAGCTTTTTGCGATATTCTGATAAAGTTGAGTAGTCAGTTACACACTGTTACCATTACCGTAACTACTTAAAAGTTTATTTTTATAATAAGCGTTCAAAATTAATTGATAATTTACAGCTACATATTTTTAGTTTTACGTTACAAGTGCACTCTACTCATGATATTTTATGGATAAAATATAAAATGTTACATGTCAAAAAGATTTTGTAATAGTTAACTGCGACAATTGAATTTAATTTTTCCGATTAGATCACATTATAAATAGGTAGGTATGGCGTTTCTCTCTGCTTGATTTGTCATTTAACCCATCGTACGTGGATGTCAAAATTATCCAATCAAATTATGACTTTGAGACAATAAGTTCAAATGTTTGGCACGGATCCGTGTTAACTGTTTAAGCATACGAAGGGTTAAGCTGTCAACAATGCACATTCACATATATAACTTGGAAAGGTCAGCAAGGCGTGAAGCAAAACATGTAAGGACCGTACCGGAAAGAAAGCTGACAACTTCAAAATGGTATTATTTTTATTCTGTGTAAAAACTGATAATGAAACAAAAAGAAACTGAAAAATATGGTTTTTATAAAGAACTGTTTTTAATGAATTCGTCGTATTTTATATATTTTGCCTGCAACCTAACTTTCTTTTTGATGTGTCTCATTTAATTCTGGACGATCATATTTGACACATTTGATGATGCCCTGTTCCCTTTTTTTTTAAGTTTTCAACTGAGGTGGCTTTGACGTTTTTTTAGAGGTGTCGTTTCATGATAGACCAATATCGCTCAATTGGGATAACTTTACTAACACTAATACTTTTTTGCCGAATTTCTCGATCTTGATGGCCTTATGTTTTCGAGTAACCTTCTATAAGCCGGCACCGTATTAAATTGAGATCCTGGTAAGGCTTTAAAGTCCAATTTGCAATAGGTCTCGTCATCCATTATAATGCACTGATCTTTCTTGGTCAATATACGGTCGTATAATTTCCTTGCCAGTTTTCTGACAGCTATTATTTGATTTTCATCTCGTTTTGGTTGTTTTGTTTTTTATAGGTATTTAGGTTACATCTTAGTTTGATTCTTTGTATCATAGCCGAAGAAGTTTTGGCTCTGTTTGCCGCATCTCGAATTGAAAGGGCGGATTTTGTTTAAACATTCTTACGACTTTCTTTTCTCATGCCAAGTCGGTTGTCCCCGGTTTTCTTCCAGATTTAGGCAAATCTTGGAGAGTACATAAGTCACCAAATTTATTTATTATCTTGTGCACGCCCGCGGGACTCAACTCGTACTGTTTAACCAGTTTTCTAATCGTGATATCTTTTATTTTGCACCAATCGTCCAAAATATTTTTACGAACGTGTAAGCTAATTCGCCCCATGTTGACAGTTTGACAAAAGTAGTAATTGCTTTTTGTTGCAATTAAAAGAAAAGGATATAGTTCGTTATTAAAAAAAAAAATGCCGATTTTATGTACGTACCAGTTTTTAGAGATGCCTAAAGTTGTCTACTTTCTTTCCGGTACGGTCCTTAAAAACTTACTTATTTACTCCTCTGACGCAAATACCCAAAGTGCCTTCAATACGAATGCACGCTACTGATCCTATAGTAGGTAGATATAATGTGCCTAGTATGTTGCTGGTCCTGCTACTCAATATGACTTCTTAAGGAATGATGTGGTCTTAATCATAAAGATGAATAAAAACGGCAATAACTCAATATTATATTTTGGACACGCGAGCTTACGACCCTTTCCAGTCTAATAGGTAACCTATAGGTATTAACTTTTTTAGTACCAATTTAAAAATCATATTTAAAAGAGACGCATTTTAAAACCCATTTTGTAACTTTACGACCATAAAACCGTTATCACCCTTAAAATTAACCGTTACATAACACCCCTTTAAACTAATGCTAAACCAAATAAGGGATTACTACACACTGTGGCATAATGGCCATAATCTCTTCCTGTTGTGACAATTTGTCATGCACAAACGCACCCTACGCGTGATTTGGTATAAATTATTTATAAGACCTCTCATTGACCTTTTTACTTTGAGTTTTTACTTCCGTTTTATTATTTTTTTATTAGTTGTTGAATTTTAATCCCCTTTTTAGTAGGAAGTAACGAGATGTCAAAAATAGTGACATTTCAATGGATGTAGATCAGGTTTGCCTAAATACTCGGGACGTTGAAAATGTAAATATCTAAATGTAGTCTATTTTTCTAGTTTCTCACAGAATCTAACGAATTTTAGGTAATGTGTTGAAAAAGTTGTACCATCCAGTACAATTTCGTCGGCGGGGTATTAACCTGCCCAAATTGCACTCGTACCTTTGCAAAAAAGATAGGGTATGCAAGACACGTGAGAGCGCCCCAGAGTGTACAATATCAACACTCCAGTCATATTTTGATTACATACTCCCACATTGAAACCAAATCCAGAAGACACAGTCACCGTGGCCGAAATCGGTCAGGACAGCATCATCTAAATCTAAATTAGAGAAGATATCACGATTAAATTCATCTCTGCGTTACTTTTGGGTATTTACTAAACACTAAATTAATATGATGGTCTTGTTTATCGATTACTTACGAGAATTCCAAATTCTTACACTGTTTGACAAAATGCCAGTAGGTATTTAATTTTCAGATGATCAGCACTAAAACTGTTTGAAACTTTGAACGATTTGTTTTAATTTTCTAATGTTTGACCACTCACACTAAACCAATCAATACTAAACTAATACTACAATTTTACCAATAAATGATTGTATTGTATTGTAATGAAATATTTATTCCGCTGAAGTTTCAAATAAGTTGAAACAAAACCCACATTATTCGTTTGAATGTGACATCATTGACTCCTTCATTCCCTCATATTCATTTAAGATTAACGACCAACCCCAAATTTAAACATAACTATATTTATATGAAGATAAATTTGAAGTTAATACTTGTTATTATTGCGGCGACCTGCTGTCAAAGTCGTCAAAATAATAATAAAATAAGAGACGGGTTGTCAACCCTAGTTTGCGGATTATGACGGGTTGGGTGTCAACCCTATTTTTAAACAAGCTGCTCATCAAGAGCACTTGTTGCTTTTGGGGTTCCTTGCGGTCCTTGACCTGGGTCCAATTCACTTCTTATTACTATTGAATTCTCGATTGTTTCACGAAAACGTAACATCGACATTATTTCACGAGACCAATTTTGAGAAATCAATGACACGTTTAAATTCCACGTCTATGCGTACGGCCCCCCTGATGAAAGAAATTGTAATGTTGAATGACTTATTTTTTTTAATAAATAAAAAAAATACATTTTTATTAACCTACTTAAACTAAATATTTGCCAAACTGCGAAGCAGTTTGTTGGCGATGCGCTTACATACACTTACTAGTTTAGGAGATGACACCCTGCCTGTAATCCTACAAAGCTACACGCTTACATTTCACAGACATTATCGTTAGTATAGAAGTATAAGAACTTGGAGTTTTATTTACCCTAGCTAATATAATTGACCTAAAACTATGACAAATAATAGTTAAGTGAACTAAAACCAAATCTCACGTAATGTAGTGTAAATTACTTATTTAAGAGCAAGTTAACGTGCTCACTAGCGCCACTGGTAAATCAAACTAGTTTTTGTGTTGCTGGATTCGTCGATCTATGAACTCAAAAGAAAAACGGCCGTTTTAACTTTGGACGCATAGATTGAAGAATCAAGCAACGTAAAAACTATTTATTGATAAATAATTAATTATAATATTTACATTAAATGACATTAAAACTAAACTAATAAAATTAAGTAAGCCTAAAATATGGATAAACACAACTAATAAGTAAAAAATTAAGTAGAAACATAATGCACACAGGAAAAATTAAAATTAAACAAATAACGATAAGATTATAAATAAAAAACTTGTCCAAGATCGGCGCCAGGCGGCAAGGTGCCCAGGAGGCTGGCGGTATTGCCACGTTGTATGGCAATACTTATGCGTTGGGCTAGGTAAGCGCCAGCCTTCTGGTCACTATTATGATGATTCAAAAGATACTTAAATACAAAATACAGTGTGTGTACTTTTTTGAATATATATCGTAAAATTTAAATAATCACAATTATTTACCAGTGGCGCTAGTGAGCACGTTAACGGGCTCTTAAGTATATACCTATTTAATTTATAATTTAACAGAACCCTCAAGTTACACTTACCTAACAACCAATTAACTAGTTTCGCTATACACGAAAGGGGGCCGTGTCTATTCTTTTGTCACCTCTAACAAGGAATCGACAACCCTTGTAAGGTTAAAGTCGCTTATGTCACAATAAATGTATTTCACAGTACATTTTATATACTATAGCATTTTTTACAAAAGACACTAGCGCAAGTAGCGATAAAGTTCTTTTTAATACAGTTGCTCAAAAAGTGGTACTTTTTGTAGCTGCAAATCGTGCGCAAAGTTGTATTTTGCGCACTAGTGCTTTTTACTTTTCCACGTGTATCGAACGACGTTTTTTAATACAGTTGCGAAAAAATAAGAAAAACAACAAGTAAGGAATTTGAAACTTTTATATTATTAATTCTGTAACATCATTGTAATACAGTTGAAAAATAATGAAGTTGTTCAAAAAAAATTTTTTTTTTAGTACTGTTCTTATTTGTTGTTTTTCTTATTTTTTCGCAACTGTATTAATAAACGTCGTTCGATACACGTGCGGAAATGTCATTCTTCACTCGTCCCGAGTCTTACCACTCGCCTACGGCTCGTGGCAAGATATCTCGGCACTCGTAAAGTAATGACATACTTTCCGCACTAGCATCGAAATGTACTATTTTAATATGGAATATTTTTGAGAAGGGAAGGAAATGAAAGTTTGATGAGCTATTATTTCCGTGTCCGTACTGTCCGTGCAGCAGATTCTAGTTTTTTTACTGTTACGTTGTTGAGAGCTTGATTCTAACAGTTACTTTTTTATAAAAACGATTACCTTAGTAGTTATTCGGCCGCCAATGGAAGCAATTATGAATTCTGTTTTTTTTACTAATATTTATTGAAGATAAGTAGCCCCCGCAAATTGTTATTATGTACCTATCAATAAAGTTTGACCTAAAAGTCAAATTTGATAGGATGGTTGATTAATAGTCGGGTGCCATATAATAGTACATTGTTTAACAAGGGGCGTATGAGGAATATTGCAAACGAGAGTCTATCAGAAGCCCGACGCCGTGAGGCGGAGGGCTTTTGATGACTCGAGTTTCTATCGGTTCTATCGGAAGACCTGCGCTGGCCGCAAAGCCAGCATTATGCTGAGATAGAACCGTTTCGTGACAAACGCTGTGTGTTGTTTGTCTCGAATAATTTTTTATTTCTTTTGATGACTCGAGTTTCTATCGGTTCTATCGGAAGACCTGCGCTGGCCGCAATGCCAGCATTATGCTGAGATAGAACCGTTTCGTGACAAACGCTGTGTGTTGTTTGTCTCGAATAAATGTTTCTTTCTTTCTTTTTTCTTTCAATATTCTTACGCCCGAGTTATACACAATGTTTTTCATCACATTTGCGAGGAAATAAATAACTACAAAAGACAGAAAAATCTATGTTTTATACAAGCGCACCAATCAAATGTTGACGAAATTGACAACTTCACTTCCAGATCAGTGCGAGTGGGGGGCGTAGTTTCAATGTTTCAACCAAACACAAAGCATGGAGCATGTGGTTCTTGCAGGGCATGGCCTGCTCGATTACCAATCACAGAGCCAGAATTCTTGTCGTACGCGGCCGTCAAGATTTGCTTAACCAATCAGATCACACACAAGCTCATTACTTCCCTCGGGACCATTATTTCCCGCGGGAACAATTTAGGCCATTGTCCTTCCGTATACGAGTACGGGCATAGAATAACACCTTTTATGAGCATGTGTGATGAAAAAAAGGATACTTACTTACTTTTTATTTTTTCCTTTAGTAGATACAACTTTAAAATTTTATTTTTCCATCAATACATTCATACATAGAAGCAAACCTAACAAAAGGGATTATGGTACATTGCTTAATGCTTATGTTCCTTCCCCTACCGTACCGCAAATGTGCAACCTTTCGTACCATAAAGTTTGTTGTTAGTATTTTGAAGTTTATTGAACTTTAATGGTCAAAAACCCAAACGACCAGCATGAATGGCGGGAATGATTTATCGTACCTTACGCGCCCTGTGTTATTCCTTAATAATTATTTGTTGGTACTAATTACTGTATACGTACGTACACAAGAACGGCCAAGAAAGAGCGTGCCGCGCGAAGGGTTCCTTGCTCGTAATTCTTAATTACAATAAACAATGATGTATGATAATTGGGGACCGGGGACGAATCAAAACTAGAATAAAGCGGGTATTACATTGTCCTGAATTTAGCATCCTGAATCACCTAGGAAGCTGATTCACGAAGGTGTAATCGCATCTAGATTTAGGATCCTTACTAGCTAAATGCGATTTCACCTTCCTGAATCAGCTTCCTAGGTCATTCAGGATGCTAAATTCAGGACAATGTAATACCCGCTTAAGAAGAGGTATCTATCTTAAGTTTGTCTGTAGGTTTATGTAGGGTACGTTGTTTGTATGTCCGACATTTTGTAAAACTGAGGGAACTCTAACATGCGCACACGCATGATTCGTCAATCGGCTCCGGCCGCGGTTATGATTATGACTTCACCTTTCGCGTCTAAAGCCTTATTATACACGCCTTCACACCGGACTAATGAATGTTTTGGTATTTCATAAAACGGCCCGCCCAAGCTTAGAAGATCGACTGCAGAATAAAACATCATCCTCCTAGCCTAGCGTTATTCCCGGTTGTGCCCTAAAGGAGCCCGGGGTCCACTACGGCACCTAATCCCAAGATTTGGCATAGGCACTAGTTTTACGAAAGAGACTGCCATCTTACCTTCCAACCCAGAGGGAAAACTAGACCTTATTGGGATTAGACCGGTTTCCTCACGATGTTTGCCTTCATCGAAACGCCGCTGTTAAAATATCAAATGATATTTCTAATCCAGTAACTTTGTCGCCTGAAAGTACGGGGTAGTTTGCGTCAAATCCGGTAGTTGTGATTTTTTGCAGACTTGTTTATTTATTTATTTATTTAAAATAAAATTACAGGATGTTGAAAATGGCCTGAATGGCTTCGAGAAAAGGATAGGTACGTACGGCTGTGCCTCTTTGTTTTGCTCGACTTAGCGCCAAGCCTAAAAATATTGCAATTTCAGTCACGATTCAGAGATATACAAACTGCATCGCAAGCAAATAAAGATTAATAAGAATGCCTGGCTTGGCTCTACGAAATATCTCACCCCTTTTTACTGTGGAAGAAGAGTTTTGAGATTTATTACATGTAATTACATGTATTTATTACATGAGTATTTCTTACATGGAATGTTTTTTGGTACAAGCTTTTATTGTGGAGTGTGTTTAGTAACTATTAATTTCTGATGAGCTCAAACCTAAACAAGACGGGTTTATTTTATTTCTAGTGTAATTGAAGGGTCTACGGAAAGAACATGTCTAAAGTCACATTTTTTTTTCAAAATGAGATTTTAATGTCAAAATGTTGAGCTCGTTATGAACTATTAGATACGTGACATTGAAATCTCATTCTGAAAAAAAATTGTGACTAGACATGTTCTTTCCGTGGACCCTTCAATTGAGGAGTTCCTAATGTTCCTATGCCACCGTGCAGCGAATGTTTAGAAACGAACATTGACAAAGAAATAATATATTACCTTATAGTCCCTTATGCAGCTTAAAAGATAACATTCACAGTTTCACGATGAACTGTAAAAAAACTATAACTAAGACCGCCCGTTGTGCATTTGTCTCTTTCCTGCCCATTTATCTTGTTGAGATGGGAAAGAGAAACTAAATAATTCGGACGAAGGACGCTGTCTACGGGGTTTCCCCTGATTACGAGTAGGTATCGTGAACACAGTTTACTGACCATTACCAATTAGTGAACCTTAATGCAACGTATTAAAGTTTATTATTAAATAACACAATTTGTCTTTGTTTTACGGGGTGATAGAAAACATGTTTCGACATATGTCGTATTGCAATTGTTTTCTGTTTGTCCGTTTGTCGGTCTTTCGGGTCTCTGATATTTTACTAGGGCTCAGTGGTAATGCCGCGAACGCAAAGAGCCTTTTTTTTTTTGTTTAGGGGGGAAAATGCGTTACGCATACCACCCGGGTGCAGGTGACCCGAGTGGTTATGTGGAACTCCCGTATGAGCTAATGAGACCCACGCCACGGTGTACCCACTAAAAACCCCCCCACTTGCCGCCTCGCCGCCTTTTGTGGCGAGGTTACGGGAACGCTTGCGCACACATCCGCGACCCCGCCGGCGGCAGCCACCCACAAGCGGCTCCTTCGCGGAGGCCCTCCACGTGAGGCACGCCAGATGTTTTGGCGCGCCTGCCTCCTCGATCTCCACCTGTTCAGTAGCGGATCCCCCTGAGTCCGCTACGAGGAGATCATGGGTGCTGGAAATCCAGCACCCGGTGGCGGATCAGGTCTGTGGTTCCGCCACCGACCACGTCTCGGCCGCAGATGATAGGGAAAGCGGCGCACCGTAATACCGGCATTCCTCTTCCTCTGCGGTCCCACCAATGCCGTTTTAGCGGAACGGCCCCGCCAAGTTCGCAGGGGTAGGGAGAGTGGCGCACCGTTATACCAACACGCCTCTCCCCCTGCGATCCCACCTCGGCCGCAGAAGATAGGGAGAACGGCGAACCGTAATACCAGCACTCCTCTTCTTCTGCGGTCCCTCTCTAACGCATCATAAGCGGGCTTAGGCAAGCCCGCTAGGAGCGCCCTCCTCGGGCCAGCCGGCAGCCCAAACAGGCCGGCCCTGGGTGCCTCTTAGGCGTAAACCAAACAGAGACGGCATACGGCGAGGGCGAGGCGCAGGCAGGCATAAGGCGCAGCGCGCTTCAACCTATTGTAGACCTTTAATCCAACTTCTGTGTAATTTAAAATACGTCTCCTTGGTACATTTTCAACCGACGAAAAAAACGGAGGAGGTTCTCAATTCGACGCGTATACTTATATATTTTTTTTTATGTATGACCACGCATAACTTTTTATAGAGTAGTTCGATTTTGATAATTCTTTTTTTATTGGAAAGGGTGTAACCCGAAGTTGGTCCCATATAAATTTGGAAAAAAAAACCAACCCTAACGATACGAAAATAGGAGATGATTGATTTTTCGTCGGTTAAAACTTTGTTTTCAAAGTAAATTATGTATACAAATGTTTTGAAGCGGCATCCTAGCGGCATCGCGCCCGCGCCGCGTCCTCGCCACGCCGTCTCTGTGTGGTTCACGCCTTAGCTTCGCCGTGGGTGACCAGTCCACGGTTACTAAGCACCCCCGCCCCGACAAGGCGGGCACCCTCGAGGGGGAACGCAAAGGGCCTGACTGAACCTGATTGCAGATTTGTGCGACTCCATACAAAAGCTACTAGGAAAAATTTAATACACTCCTATTCTATGCACTATAGTATCCGCAAAACTATCTGGCCGGTAGGGTAATAAAAGTAACAATGAAACCTTTTTGTGTGTAATAATAGCATGCTTCTAATATTTTACGACCTGACCGCCCAGATAGTTTTGCGGATACTATAAACATAAATCAAAGCGTATACAGGCCAAATGTCCGCCTCTGGGTTAGAAGACTTAGAAGGCCAGACAGCAGTCGCTTCCGCAAAAACTAGTCCCTACAACTATATGTCATCATTTCCTTGCCCTTATCCCATTTACTTGGGGTCGGCGCAGCATGTCTTTTTCTTCCATACTTCTCTGTCAGCCGTCATATCATCATTCACTTCTTTTCTCTTCATATCGTCTCTCACACAGTCCATCCACCTTTTTCTTGGCCTACCTCGTCTTTTACATCCATCCACATTCATACCTAATACTCTTTTGGTCACATGACTTTCATCCCTCCGCATTACGTGCCCATACCACGCAAGGCGATTGGCCCTCAATTTATCCGCGATAGGTGCTACTTTTAGGCTTCCCCTTACATACACATTTCTTATTCGGTCCATCCTCGTCACACCACACATCCATCTTAACATCCTCATCTCCGTTACATGCAATCTCTTTTCATCCGTCACCTTTAAGGCCCAACATTCCGATCCATACATGACGACAGGTCTCACAATGGTCTTATAGATTTTGCCCTTTAACCTAGGAGGCATTCTGCCATCGCATATTGTTCCGGAGACCTGTCGCCATTTCATCCACCCAGCGCTAATTCGGTTTTTGACATCACGGTCGATATCACCATCACACTGTACAAGCGAACCGAGGTACTTAAAATCGGAGCAGACTGGGAGCATAACGCCGTCTAGCTTTATGCCTGTAAAACTGGAGAGACCGCCGAAGTCACAAAACATATGCTCTGTTTTGGACCTACTGATCCTCAGGCCAACATTCTCCAGTTTTTGTCGCCACTTCTCCAATCTGCTCTGTACCTCGGATGCGTCTTCACCGACAAGAACAATATCATCCGCGAAGAGCATACACCAGGGTGCTTCTTCCTGTATGTCCGACGACAGAGCGTCCATAATCAGTACAAAGAGGTATGGACTTAAAGCTGATCCCTGGTGCAAGCCTACCGTTACACTGAACCTGTCTGTGGTGCTAGCCGCTGACCGGACGCGTGTACAACATCTGTCATACATAGACCGAATTAGTTCCACATACTTCCCAGGCACACTTTGCTCTTTCAAGGCCCACCACAAAACCTCACGAGGTACTCGATCGTATGCCTTTTCGAGGTCAACAAACACCATATGCAGGTTTTTCTGTGCATTTCTGTATTTTTCGCACAATTGGCGAAGTGAGAAAATGGCGTCTGCTGTACCCCGACCCGGCATAAAACCGAATTGGTTTTGCGTTATAACACTCTCATCTCTCATTCGTCTCTCTATCACTTTCTCCCATACCTTCATACTATGTGACATGAGCTTTATTCCTCTATAATCCTGTATATCTCCTTTATTTTTAAAAATGGGCACTAATAAACTGTCGCACCATTCGTCAGGGATAGTCTCTTCACGCAACATTTTATTGAAGAATAAAGTCAGCCACTTACATCCATCCTCACTCAAAACCTTCCAAACTTCTGCTGGTATATCATCCGGTCCTACAGCCTTGCTCCCTTTCATACTTCTCACAGCTTTTCTAACTTCATCCATACCTATTTCTCTTATTACACCTATATTAACCGGCTGGTTTTGCAGCACTTTGCTCCAAGGATTCTCTTCATTCATTAACCTTTCAAAGTAGGCTTTCCAACGTTCTTTTATGACATCATCTTTCACCAACACCTTTCCTGCCTCATCTTTCACGCATTTTATATGAGAAATATCTCTTGCATTCCTTTCTTTCATTCTTACTAAGCGATACAGCTGTTTCTCGCCTTTTGGGCTATCTAGCGAATCGTACAAGATGTCCTGTGCTGCTGCTCTGGCGATAGCAACTGCTCGCTTAGCTTCTTTCTTACGCTCTTTGTACACATTTCTTTTAGCTTCTTGCACACTTTCAAACTCACTTCCAACATCTTGCCAGTCTTTAAATGCTTGTTACTTTTGTTTTAGCTTTTCTTGCACATCCTCATCCCACCACCACGTTTCCTTATCTATCATACATTTTCCTTTCGATTCTCCCAAAACATTCTTTGCTACTCCTCGTATACAATTTGCTATTTTATTCCAACATTCATTCACATTCAATCCTTCCAAATCCTTCATTTCTATCATTTTATCTACCACGCACTCTTTGAATTTACTTGCACACTCTCTCTTTTCCAGCATATACCATTTCGTTTTAGGAGGGGGCCGTGGTTTTCTAAAGTTTGACTGGACTCTTATGGTCACTTCTATAACTAAAAGCCTATGTTGTGCTACTAAATTTTCACCGGGGATTATCTTGCAGTCTTTGACGCAGTTGATTTTATTCCTCCTTACGAGAAAGTAGTCAATCTGCGTCATGTGGTGGCCACTTTTATAAGTTATAAGATGTTCCTCACGTTTCTTAAACCAAGTGTTAGTGATTGCCAGGTTAAACGCGGAAGCGGCTTGTAACAAGGTTTCTCCTTCCCTATTACGGTTCCCGAAGCCCAAACCTCCATGTACTCTTTCATATCCCACATTCTGTCTTCCCACATGTCCATTAAAATCTCCACCCACATATACTTCTTCATTTTCTGGAATTTCCATTATTACTGCATCAAAATCCTCCCAAAACTTCTCTTTCACTACGTCATCACATCCACTCTGAGGAGCATACACACTTACAAGATTTAGTATAACGTTCTCCACCATTAACTTCATAGCTATTATTCTATCACTCTTTCTACTGACATTCGTTACCCCTTGTTTCAGCCTGTGGTCTAACACTATGCCAACGCCATTACGTTTGCCATCACTTCCACAATAGTAAAACTTATATCCTTCCCCAATCTCTCTAGCCCTTTCACCCTTCCACTTTGTCTCTTGCAGAAAAGCTACATTTATCCGTCGTCTCTTCAGTACATCAGCTAGCTCTCTTCCCTTTCCAGTCATCGTCCCTACATTCCAACTCGCATACCTCAGTCTCTCATACCTTGGTTCCCGGGCTCGCTTCTTACGTCGCCACCACCCGGGCTGGTGCGACAACCCTAGTCCATTTCCCACAGGAGCCGGGTGCTGCCCCTGCGCGTCGCCTGTGGGGTACGCCCTAGCCCTGTCACATATCCTATTTCGTTCAATATCCATGCTGCTGAGAAGATTTGGCAATTTTCTTTTTACAACCGGCCGCCTGCCTGACGTTAACCCTCCTTGGGAATTCTAAGTTGACTTAGGTATTTGTCATTTAACTCCTTTAGTCGCCTTTTACGACATCCACGGAGAAGCTCGGAGTGGGCTATTCTCAGGCCGGACACCACACGACGCTACAACTATATGTACCTACTATAAAAAAATATAGGGATTATACATATTATAATATAGGGATTAGGGATAGGGGGGCCGGGTGAGGTTAGGCGCATTAGCGCGTTCCGAATAACAGCCTTGAATTTAAGTATTTTTAAGTATACTGGCTCGTCTCAAACTCAGGGGTAAGTCATCATATCAGCCGAAATACGTCCACTGCTGGACATAGGACTCCCCCAAACAGTGCCACAATGGGCCGGTCCTGCGCCACCCGCATCCAGCGGACTCCCGCGACCATTACCAGGTCATCAGTCCACCTTGTCAGGTCATCAGGCCTACCCACGCCGCGCCTTCCGGTGCGTGGTTGCCACTTGAGAACCTTTCCGCCATCGGTTCTACGTGCAATGTGCCCCGCCCACTGCCACTTAGGTAAGTTTAGCGATTCGGAGGGCTATATCGGTTACCTTGGTTCTGCTGAGGATAGCCTCATTTCTGATGCAATCGCGCAGAGAAACTCCCAGCATAGCCCTCTCCATTGCCCTTTGAGTGACTTTGAGCCTTCTTATGAGGCCCATGCCCATAGTAAGCGACCACGTTTCCGTGCCATATGTCATCCATCACTGACAACACACACAGGGGTAAGTGCGTAGCATAAAGTCTAAAATCATTCCTAAAGACTACAATTCGAAAATAAAGTTTTCTTATGTATGACAGTCCTAAAAGCGTTTAATCAGTACCTATATTCATAATTTCTAAAGCCCAAAACCGCTAATAAACTTTTTTTTTGAAAACATACATTAAGTTTTCGAAATGACGAACTCTCAATAAGTAGGTATATTAAAATACTGCAATGGGTATTTCGTAGTTATTACCAAACATGACATTTGAATTGTTATTTTAATCATTTTGTTATTCTAAATTATGCTTCGTAGTTACCCAAACCTTATTCTGTGCCCAAACTTAGGACTCATTAGGTATAGGTACCTGGAATGGGGTCCGGCGCGGCGGCTAAACGTCTGCAGAAAAGGTATCCAAGATTGTTACCTACACCTTACCTTACCTAATACTGATAAGACAGGCACCTAGTCTACCTGCAGTCGGTATATTATAATAACGGATGCAATTCTCACACTTTAAATTAGCTACCTACCCGCGTGACTTCGCTATCGGTATTGCAAAAAACGCAGGCAAACCCGCAGCATGAAATATAGCCCTTGTCCAATTGTTAAGGCGACGTGAGCTACGAAAACGGATTTTTAAAAATCGTAGCTTTTGTTTGGATTATAATTCGGCTGCCCTAAATTTATTTAATTAGCAATCTTGAGGCCTTTCTCGAGGGATAACAGCTATTCGAAACCTGAGTTTTTGATTTACGCTTGATAGAAAAAAATCACGAACATAAGTCTACAAGTACACTTAAAAAACTCGTAAACAACAGCCAAACATATTAAAATTGGTTCTAAAAATCGTCAATATATCATGTTTGAGGGAATTCAGCTATTACCTACTTTTTTATTTATTTAAACGCACAATAAATCTAAATTAAAAAACATGATATCCGCGCTTCCGAACACGCACTTCCATCTCGCTCATATTCCATACCGGCAATATATGATGAATCAAAGGACGCAAAAATATCTGACACGCTCTTATGGCTCTATAGGTACAGTAGACGGCAAACTTCGTGCGCAAATGAGGGGAAGTGGGGGGGGGGGGGCAGCTTGCACGTACAATTCGCCTTTGCGCAGGCAAGGTCATTTGCGCACGAAGTTTGCCGTCTACTGTAGGTAGGTTTGTAACAGCTGGAAATAAGGTGAACCAATAATGTATTTACTCTAAGACATGACAATGTTGATTGATTGATAGGAATAGAGTTGTCATCAGATAATTTTACGGCCTTTGTTCCATCATATATTTATGCCAGTGACTGTACACAGGTTAAAGAAATTTTTAAATCGGATATTGGATGAGTGGTTCCGGAGATTACCCGCAGCGCGGTTTCTTCCGCTTATTGCAAAGAACTCGGGCAAAACTGCGGGGTAAAATATAGCTAATGTCCGTCCAGAAAGTTCATTCCACACACAGGTGATACTACAAATTTTGTGGATGGGGAACTTTCATGGGACTTCAATTTCGAATAAATTGCATTGATGCGGATATACGTAGAAATATCATACAGAAAAAAAAAAAAGATAAAAAATTGTATTAGTTTTATCTCACGTTAAAATGACGAAAAAATATATTATTTTTTCGACAAAATAACATAACAGTTACACAGAACATTGAATTAGAAATGGTATTTTGTATGACAAGTATAGACTTAAACGCAAATGTTGTGGAGATTGCAAATTAATTACTTACTCCATAGTAAACGCACCGAGAACGAGATGTATATTGTGACGTCATAGCATAAGCCAGTTAAATATGGAGCGTTTTCGGGGGGTGCCGGCGCGTGCAGATTTCAAATGCATATAACATCAGAAAAATAAATCATAAGAAAGTTTTAGTGCTACAGTTGTTTTAATGCTGGATTATACTTTTGATTTTCGTAATAAAATAAAAAGATGCAAGTTCCCTATTGAACGAAATGTATATATTTATCTTAAACAATTCTTAGTAAAATGAAACGTAAATCAAATTTGGTATGACAACATGCCACAAAGTTAGACCGTGACAATGGTCAGCTTCTATTTCCTTATAGCATCTAACAGGACGTGGCCTTGAACTCTACTGATACAGAATCGCGAACCCTACGCCAAACACTGCGTCATACAGCTAACACCCAAGAATCAACCTTAACACCAACGACATAAGCACCTTTGCGGGCTATATACATTTTGTGGTCGCTGTACGCCGAACTATGCGGAAGCCAGTTATTGGAATTAGAATTTAGAACCGAGGCAATAAGGTTGCGATTGCAATGTTTTAGCTGTTGATAAGTACAGGATGTATTTGAATTATCGGTTATGTCCTTTGCGTAGTTCGCGCGGTAAGCAAAAAGCAGTCAAGGGATCCTTGTGTGATCTTTGGATGATTTTATTTTTTATCGACGGGTTATGTATAGTCCGCCTCAGGCTTCCACAGGCTACGGTGGTGGCTTGGCTTACCTTAGGTACCATCAGGTAGGGTGTTATGCTTGGTTGCCCTAACTGTTTGACGCTCGCGCGCTTCTTTCAATTGACCGGCTCACGGGGTTGAGTTTGGCAAACACTGAAATATAGTTTTTGCCACTATGTACCTACATAGTGGCAAAAAATGTTTCAGTGTTTGCCAAATTCGGGACATCTCGGTAGAAGTGACGTTTTTATTTTATTTGTTAAATTGTGTGTGAATAGGGAATGCAATACAGGGTGTTTGGTGGCTAGGTGCAAAGGTTTAAGGAGGTGATAAATGAGGTATTTATGAACATTTCTAGCCATATATGTCTCAGACGAAACTTGCTATATTTTTTTATTTAAATTTTTTAGAATTTTAGAAAAATACCCAGAATTTGGTAGAATACAAGTTAAAAGTGCCCGAATATGCGTTAGATTGTAAACACTATCTTTTGTTTCCCATAGTTTAATGTATGTCGGACAAAACAAAACTACTTTTATGTGTATTTATGGCTTCTAAAACCAAATGGAGGCATACAAAACTTAAAAAAAAACCGTAGATTGATAAGAGCATAATTTTGTTGTGCCATAAAAAAAAATCTTTGAATTGTTCGAACATTTTTTTAAATATGCCTATTTATTGTTCTTTCTTTAGAGCATTCACATCGCTTGCCAAATCTCTGAGTTAAGGGCTAAAAACCAAGTAAGGGAGCACTTCCTAAGAATTCCTAATCCCCGTACTAGTCTTGAAATTTTACTTTAAGTAGTTACTTAACAAATAAATAACGCATAAAAAAAACAACATTTTTTGCTATGACCACCCCTGTCCACCCATGTCTACCCATGCCCACCCATGTCAGCCCATGTCCACCCAAGGCCACCCAAGTCTACCAATGTGCAACCATGACCACCCACGTCCTCCCATGTCCACCCTTGTCTACCCATGTCCACCCATGTCCACCCAAGACCACCTAAGTCTACCCATGTGCAACCATGACCACCCACGTCCTCCCATGTCCACCCATGTCCACCCATATCCACCCACGTCCACCCAAGTCTACCCATGTGCAACCATGTCCACCCATGTCCACCCCAGTCTACCATGTGCAACCATGTCCAACCATGTGCACCCACGTCCACCCATGTAAACCAACATCCCCACCCATGTCGACCCATGCTATGAAATAACTACAAAAAATGTATTTTTATGTTTTTTACATGTTATTTATTAGTTAAGTAACTACTTAAAGTAAAATTTCAAGACTAGTACGGGGATTTGGAATTCTTAGGAAGTGCTCCCTTACTTTGGTTTTTAGGCCTTAACTCAGAGATTTGGGAAGCGATGTGAATGACTAATACCTCTAAAGAAAGAACAATAAATAGGCATGTTTTAAAAAATGTTTGAACAATTTAAAGATTTTTCTTATTTTTTTTATGGCACATTAAAATTATGCTCGTATCAACCTACGATTTTTTTTTAAAGTTTTGTATGCCTCCCTTTGGTTTTTGAAGCCATAAATACACATTAGAGTAAATTTATTTGGTCCGACATACATTAAACTATCGGAAACAAAAGATAGTGTTTACAAACTTACGCATATTCGGGCACTATTAACTCGTATCTACCAAATTCTGGGTATTTTTCTAAAATTCTAAAAATTTCAATAAAAAAAATTTGCAAGTTTCATCAGACACATATATGGCTAGAAATGATCAAAAGTACCTCGTTTATCACCACATTAAACCTTTGTACCTAGCCACCAAACACCCTGTATATCTCGTCCATATTTTACGGTACTGAGTCTCGTACTATTTTTGTACGAGATCTCGCGAGATTAAACTTTCCATATAAAACACTAAATACATTACAAATTTTTATTACTTTTAATTAGGTTAAACCTGACGATTAAATAAATATTACTTAAGTACCTAGGTAATCAAAAATTCGTTTTGAAATATTTTTTTGTACTTAAAATTTTATTTTTATTTCACATGTTGACAATAATTTAATGGCAACATTTGCATACGTTTTCAGTAAAAAACGCCCATCCTTGCGAGACTGGCTTTGTGATCTCAGTTCAACCGATTTTGATTTCCGGGTTTTGGATACTTTCAATACAAACCCGGTCTAAAATCATCGCCAAGGGGATGATAACAAGAGCTGTGGAGTGGAGTGAATGTTTGTATGGAAGTGTGATTAAAAAAGTTCTACGCGGACGGAGCCGCGATACCGACATATGAATAATGAAAATCAGGAAGACTGATTACCTATACATAATAAATAGATTAATATTACGGGACAATCTTACACAAATCAACCTAGGCCCACGAATGAATGCATAGTAGGTTATTGTGTAAATTATATTCGCATCATATTTGCTATTTCCTCGTAATTATCAACGACACGTCAACTAACGTTTTATTAGGCAACTCACAAATGCTAACCGTCTGTCGATAAATAATGCGTAGCAATTCATCAGTAAGCAGGTATTTCTGCTTCGCGCCATAACCTCACCGACGGAGGAATGTCGATCGACTACTCGATCTTCGCAGCTGCAAATGCGCTAACGACTGATATGACCACTCTCCGTCGCGGCGCTCGGCCGAATGAAACGAATGACGGTTCGGCCGAGCGCTACGAGTACCGAGTACCGAGCAATCACAAATACATCGGCTACGGCTACTCTCCCACTAGGCTGCGGCATACGCACACATCTATCGTTTTCTTTGCCGCTGATTCCTTCCTCGCGGCGGAGCCTCTCCCCCCTCCATGAGACGCTACGAAAGAAATCGCGAATAAGTCAAATTCTACTCCTCGTAGGTCCTAAAAGACTATTTCTATGTTAAACATTAGGCCTATTTATGAAGATAGAGAAGGATTTTGAAGGTTTTTAAGCGTATTTTCAGAGAATTCGTTGAATGGAAGGGAAGTGGCCGGGTGCGCGCGGGGTACGGGGGTTTGCCGCGCTGCGCAAAGCGCCTCGCGCCCGCGGCGCGAGCCGGCACCGGCTCACTGCTACATCCTACATAGCAGTCGCACTAGTCGTGTCCAAGGCGCCACACTAGACGCTCGCGCGCTTCTTTCAACAGACCGGCTCACGAATAATGTTTCAGTGTTTGCCTAACTCAATCGGACGTCTCGGTAGAAGTATCGTATATAATAGTTTACACTGTATAACCAACCGCATAGTCTCAGTGAGTGTTACTCAGTGTGTACGGAAAAAACTTTGTCGAAGATTCTGAAGAATCTTTCGAAAATTGTGTAATTCGCCGGCCGCGGTCGGATAGCGTTTTGCACATACTTTTAGGTGAGTACATTTTTTGTGTCCTGTTTAGTGTCTAGTTTTAGCTGATTTTATTGTTTATAATGGGATTGCGATATAGTATGCCGCCAAAGTTACTTATGTATACTTCGGCGGCGGGGCGTTGCCTTATGCCGTGGAGCCGGCAAGCAGTGGGTACTTTTCTGCGAAACGGCAGCGCCCGAATTCCGCGCATACTTGCGTTGTGCGTTCTAAAAAACTTTTTGAGTATAGATTTTGTTTCTGCGTGTAATTAATTGCATTGAACACGCAATTAAATAAAAAAATAAGCAAGACGGATATTCATTTAAATTCGAGTTATTTTTATTGATAGATTTCAGTATTGAATAATGTAAGTTATGTTTACTAAACAATGTATTGCACAATTTTGAAATTTTGATGTGAAATATGTTAACACTGAAAGTTGAGCGTAGTAGTAGCATTAAGGCCATTAAGTTATTAACACGGAACTGAACTACGATTAATGTAGGTAATCAAATATTGACAATGAATTGGTATATAACAGCCCTTTTCAAACTCTCAAAATTTAATTACAGATATATCTACAAAAACCGCTATAATACATTTAAAATTAAGGTTCTCCTAATTCAGGAATGTTTTTAATGAAGGTACCTACTCCTCAATTTTCCAAGCTATCCCTTATCAACCACTTTTCACAACGTACCCACTACTTAATAGGTACATAATTTTGACGCTCCTCGTAGAATGTGTCTCTTATAATTTATGGAATTATACTCGTTATTATTATAATTATAACACTGCTATTTAAAAGCGGTCGCTCGAAGTTTTCAATTTGCGATCGTCCAATACGATCACACTTATTACTATTAATATATAATATAGCCTAAGAATATATAATTTAGTCGCCATTCCGATTTTACATCCATTTAAAATTTACCAAAAATATCATATCAACAAAACAATGTTTTTGTAGTAGGTAATGTGATTTAGGTAAAAAGTGTACAAACGAATAATTCGATCTATAATTTAAATGAAATGAACTGTTGTGTTAAGTTAAAATTGTCGAATTCCGATTTGGCGGGAAAATGTTAGTTCCGAGCCGACTCCGCTCCGTTCCGATGATGCTCGCATTATTGGTAAACAAAGTATGTAGGTACCTACTCATTTCGCGCCAATTTCACTTTGTAAACAAATTTTGTAGAAATACGTAGGTACCTGAAATGGAACGAAAAAAATGTTGAATTAGTGATGTGTGCAGTTAAAGATGCCCTAAAAATTACAATCGAGAAAGTGGGACGCTCGAGAAATTGTTCCTTTGTACTCGCCAGACCTGTGTTTGTTTTTAGACAAAAGTGGGATAAGTCCCAAGGCCAACCGAGTCTTTATAACAGTTGGGTTTTGCATCCAGACTTCAGTCTAGATTCGGGCTTCGTCGTGTACACTTCCCCGTTTTGCATTATTTAGTATATAAAAGACTGTTTGTAAATACGAGGGTCAACACCCCTAGTCTACAAAGTAAATTGATATTTTTTTTAATTTTGCGGTTTTTTGTATCGACTTGTGCTAGTGACTTGTCTTGTGTCGTGATTTTCAGAATTAGTTTAGAACTAAAGTGGACTGGACTTAGTTTATCAAGATCGTTTACGTCTTTGATAGAGGTATAAATAATCCCTTAAATATTTTTATGAATTAATTAAACTTGGTTTTTTCATCTTTTAGGTACATGGTATACCTATTAACAGTTTTTATTTAATAATATTTTTATTATTATCTTATAGGTATTACTACAACTGTTTACGACACTCGTGTTTATTAATTTCGTACCATTATTTTTTCGGTGTTCTTTCCATACAAGTTAACTGGTATTAATTTCGGGTTGTCTTTTTATATTTTTGCATTTCAGTTCTTAGTAATTCAGTTCCCTTACCAAAATACCTGCCTTAAGTCTACAGATATATCGCAAGTTTTCAATTGAAAGGAACACCGGTTACGATCCCCGATTAGAGTTAACTAAACATAAGTCTAATTTTGAAATATTTCGTTGTTCCAGACGGTGTGCGTTGAACCCATCGCGCGCATCGTCCCTGTGATAAGGGGTCCTGTGATATCGACGACTTCGTCTTAGCTTTAATACTAGTTAGTTCTTAGATATAAAACAAAATGGCGGTGGCAGACACTCAGATATTCCCATTCGATTTCTGGGACACATTGGACGAGGAGTCCATGGAGCTGACTCAAACATCAGAGTTCTTGACGCAGTTCCAGTATGAAGCGGAGAGGCTGGACTTGGTCCCGCCAGCGGATTTAGAGATGCTCCAAGAGGAGCTGGATTGGAGAATATTGGACACTCAAGAAGATCATAAAGAGAACATAGTTCACCATGATTGTATGTGGGCTGGCTCATGTGCCGACTCCGTTCACCCTACGAACACGTTTGTACCATCGGAGCTGTCGCGGGCAGCGACGCCGGGGCCAGGGCAGAGTCTGCTGCGCCGGGACATGTCCCCGCCGAGGCCGGACACGCCGCCCTCGCTAGATGGGGATGAACCACCGCAGTTCCGACACACTGTCGATGTCGTCGGCACCGCGCAGCGCCTGCTGAGGGACTCCGCGGCCGTCGCCGCTGACCACTCTTACACGCTCGCCCGGCAACAGTTCGACAATCTGGGCGTACAAACACCATCTGACTCCTGTGAATCAGGTTAGTTCTTACCCAATTATAATACATATTAAGATACGAAGCCAATCCCAGGTTCATCCAACTGATCTTGTGAGATGACACCTTTATCAAATTTTATATCGAACCACAAATCAAAGTTACATCCAGTATCCAAGCGATTTCTGAATCACGGAACCCTTCCAAATTGAGAGGCTTTTCTTCAAAGTTGGGCTAACCGGGATGTGGCTAGTACGCAGGCGCCGGGCGAGCGCGGGAAACGGCGCGTATCGACCGCCGCCCCGCGCCTCCCCCGCGTCTAGACGTACCCGCAACTCCGCTCTTCCGGGACCTTCGTACTGCGACCTTGAATGTTCCAACCTTCCTTAATGTCAAATTGCGCAACCTTCCGCCCTGCCAGCTCATCTCCCGGGATTGACATGCTTAATTAGAATAGGGATTAATCCTGGTGCCTTCTGTGAAGTATTTAGGCTAGGACTCAGGTCGGTGGTGCGTCGACCGCGACTTGCCCTTGACGCATCCTCTGCAAATTAATGTATCCCGCCACGTCGGCCGGGTTAAAATACTCTGGCCCCCTCAGAGATGCATTTCGTCTACGTAGTAGCTACAAACATGTTTTTCAACTGATTGAGGATTAGAAATCAACTTCGACGGATTAAAATATTCTAACACTCGGACTCGAGTAACTCGAGTACCTTCCTTATTGATAAGTAATTCGTGGAGCGGAGGCCTCGTTATATATACAACGTAATAAAACTTTGCTATTGCAATGTAATTAATTGCAACGTTACAATGTTTTATAAATCATTTGTACTTTAGCTATTAGGGTATCAAGGTCGTAATGGGTATATTAATGACTGCTGTTTGTTTACAATACAAGCGACACGTTTTAGTACTACTGCACATTACAGATAGCTAGAACACCCATTAGATACCAATTTAATTGCGGAATTAAAATAACGAAGTCAGGTTCACAGTTGCTCTGTAGTCTTATTGTGTCTAGACCCGTTACTCGTATAAGAATGCAGCGGAATGAAATGAAATCTCATTGGAGTGGAGCTCGGCTCGCCAGACCGGTTAGAAATGAGTCTCGGCGGCCGGATGACAATTTGATAGACAGCGTCCAAATCGTGATTGAAAATAGGTTAGTAAGTCCTTTTAACGGCAAGGAAATTCACGTGTGCAGGCCCGTGATTTAGTACCACTGGTCGGCGCAATCCGACTGCACGGTATGATTGAATAAGTATTTAACTCGATTCGAGTCGGTCCGTGTCACATCACTAGCTCGGAACGCGGGAACATTTTACGGCACATGCTTTCTTTATCGCTCGTACTGAGCAGCAAACTGTTAACGGTCAAAGTTGACACATTTTCGCGCCAATTTACTTATGCGTGCGCTATAATGATTTGTTTTATGGTTAAGAATTTTACTACAACGTTGTTTTAACTGCAAAGTGTTAAACGCCGCGCTCTGTATTGTAAATCATTTTTATTAGCAAAAGCGAACGGTTTCAGTGCCATCCTACCCATATCTAATAAACTCCAACGTTTTACTGTTCACTTTTAGTACCCATATGTTTGCAGCAAATCTGTTTCACGTAGTTATTTTTGCTAGACATATATTAATTGCAGGGGCCTGACAACCCAATAAACCCGCTGGAGATAACCTCCTTTAAATAGTGCTCAGTGGTTTTGACCCGTACACATTATCTTGACAGATTGCTCAGTCGTTACTTGATGAAAAGCGTAAAGTAGAACTAGAACCAGTAGGCAGTAAACTAGGACGGTAAATCGCAGGCGAATTCGTAAGCCCTATAAGGGCAATTCAGGGCATTAGATCCGCTTCGGCGTGCCCTAAAACACGTGGATATCAATCTAGACTCAAGGCTGTGTAATGGTAACATTCTCTCCACGCCCATATTTGGGATGCGAAAAATATACGTTGACAGCGCGCCATTAAGTCGCGTTATGAGGTTATAATTTTGAACTCCTTTTTAACGACATTTCTTATGCTAGCCTAGTATTTAACTAGGTACGAGGTTGTTAGAGGAATTTAATATTTTATCGAGTTGCTGAGTGTAATAAAAGGCTTCAGGCGCGTAGTTAAGCAATTTGCGCGGTCCGATTCGGCTCAACTTCACCGACGACCTAAATATTGCCATCGTTTAGAAGCCTAACCTAACCTAACCCAGCCTCGGTGCGGCCCGCCTGACACACATTCGAACACCTGATCTCGATTATACCCACTTCTACACTAAACGTTACGACAATGTCGCAACAATCCTAACATCTACCAGTAACATACTACACACGTTACACGCTCACGCACTATCAAAAAAGTTTGTCGTTTTTATATTTCAAACTATTTATGTAACGCGATAGATATAGTAGTTAAAGGCCTTGGTATTATCGTCACTTTAACGCCACCCAACAGTCGCTATGTGTAGTACACTGATTGTAAGTAACATCGTGAATATCGTGATGTACACGTACCCACTCGCAGTTAACTATAACGCCTGGCCTCAACGTAGCCTTCGCGATTTATCAATGGCGATAACAATAAGCAATGTGACACCCTAACATAAATTTTCATTGTCTTATCATTATCACGAAAAACTTAAAGTATGCTGACGACTGATAAGTAGGTAGCACAGCAACAAGATAAATTTCAATATTGCTTCTTGATCTCGCTAATCGTCCTCATTTTAACGTGTTTGTTGTTAATTTTCCATTGCGTAGTTGACAAGGAAAAGCATCAAATAACATGTTTAGAGAAGCGTAAAATTTGAATATCTGGTTTTTGATCAGTCGTTTAATAGGGGCGGGCGTGGCGACTGAGATAACGCTGATACAGTAATGACGCAACATTCGCGCGTTTAGACGAGCGATGGCCCGGAAGCGTCGGGCTGTTAGTCACGTGCTGGTTTTGGACTAGTCGAGTTATACTTGCCGCGCGTGTACCACTTAGTTGTCCTCGTAAAATACCAGTGAGTCCATACTGAGTTCGTTTTTCTTTTTTTTTGTAACTAATTTAATTTAGTTAATTTAAGAAACGGTGTAATATGACACATTTTTCTTATAAATACTGAATCTTATGGTTACGACACGACGGTTACAAGTACCACTAGTTTTTCTTAAACTATTAACTGGCACATAAATATAGATTTGTCATTTAAATAAGAGTAAAGTCGTTCTTGCAGCCTACTGTATTGTAAAACCTTAGACTGGTTTCACTTTCCATGAGACTACTAGATATCGAATCCTAAATAAATAAACAGGTAGGCTTTTATAGTACTGCAGTACACTAAAGACTAATAGTCATCCTCTATTTCCATCTACAGACACGTAAGAGACACTAATCATTTATTAATATTTACCCAATTTAGGTGGCCAATTGGAATCTTGCGTAACATTTTTCCACGCACGCGCGCGCCCGTATACTTCCGGGTAACCTCCCCAAGGTCGCAAAATGGCGGCATCGATCCACCATGTTCGTCGCCCTATAAATTACCATCGTCTGTTTTAGCCTTACTTGCCGGTCAGATGACCGAGTTTTGTTAGTCACGTTACATCTAACCTTTTTAAAATTGGTTTATAACGGTCGCGAGTTCATGTCTATGGTAAGCTCTTTTTTTTTTTTTTATTGTTGAAAAAGGGCTTGCCGCCAGGCGAACATACCGCCCCAGTAAGCTCTTTTTTAAAGGCGCATTCCAATTAGTTTTGAAACATTAACGTGAAATAGTAATGCCTACATGCTAACTAGGTAGGTACGATAAGATAACAAAAAGCTTAATTGATAAATGTTAAATTCCGTGGGGAAATTAAAAAAGTACGAATATATGAAATGTTTATAGCAATGAGTTCTTATTAGAAAACGGATGTTCCTACTAATTAGTATTCTTGCGTCGGTAGTACTTACGCCGCCGCTATTAAAAGAGCAAAGCCGCTTTTTAGGGTTCCGTACTCAAAGAGTAAACGGGACCCTATTACGAAGACTCCGCTGTCCGTCTGTCTGTCTTGAAATTCTCACAGATGATGTATTTCTGTTGCCGCTATAACAACAAATACTTACTAAATAAGTTTCTGTCAAAAATTGAATTTTTGGTACAAACTTTTACTGCCGACTGTACTTTTCTACATACAATCATCAAGTACTCATTGAGACGATTCCAACGAGCCCAAATTCGATGGGGTTGTGTCGTTTTATTGCGGAGTTTTTATGGCCACCTTCCAGCTCCAGCATTAGATCAGCTCCAAGTCATCATAATATTGCATAGTCATGCGATATACTTACAAATGCTTACAAAATTTCAGCTCAATTGGATAACGGGAAGTGACTGAAAAAAACTGACGGACAACTTACATACTTACATATTTACATACATACGAACAGTGCAAGTTAATATAAAGCTTGTAAAAACAGAATAAATAAACTATTTTATTTTTTACTTTTTACAATCTTACACAAATCGACCTAGTCCCAAACTAAGCAAAGCTTGTACTATGGGTACTAGACGACGATAAATGACTCGGGAACAAATATTTGTGCTCATCACACAAATAAATGCCCTTACTGGGATTCGAACCCGGGACCTCCGGTTTCGTAGGCAGGGTCACTACCAACTAGGCTACAAGGGGCTCCCATACAACAAACGTGATTTTTTTGCCGTTTTTATAGATAATGGTAACGGAACCCTTCGTGCGCGAGTCCGACTCGCACTTGGCCGGTTTTTTTTAATTCAAGGACAGGTGTATAAATCTTGCTCGTATCATTTTATCAAATTGAGGAAATCCCTATGTGTAATAAAAGCGTTATCTTTAGCATGCCACTGGCAATCTTTATTGATAAAGAACTAACTATAAAACTGTTACGCATTTACGAAATTCAAATTGGAACAGATTAACAAAAGAAATCAGATCTGTCAGATTCGAATTTTTGAAATGGGAACATGAGTTTTTGACGTGATAACGTCTTATAAATCGATGAATACCGGCAGCACGCACGAAAAAGTATGACACATTGTCCCGTTCCGCCTGAGCCGAGCGTTCGGTTTTATGACGTTATCACGTAAAATTATCGTCCGTAAACCGACTTTATAGACAACCAATATTTTTTGTTACAGTGCGTTTTAGAATTACAAATTTGAATAAATAAGTAAAAACAAATCATAAGTGTGTCCGTTTAACCGCGCGCCGCGCGCCTAACAACCAGGTTTTTCCTTAGCGGGCCGCGAGCACGCTATGTGAGATGGCGTGCGCGGCGTCACGATAATTTTTAATTATCGCGCACAAATGCCAGTGAACTTGGCCTCGTCGGCGCGGCGGACCGTGCCGGCTCCCGCCTTAGCAGGTCGGTCGACGTCTGTCATATTGATGTACAACAATCCAATTGAACACCATTCGAAATCGTATAAAACAGACTTTACTTCGAGAATAGTTTCCAGAACGTAATAGTAGATTGTTAACCAAGGGTTGAAAGTGACCCATTATACCGGAGATATTTCTGGCGCTCGAACGAAGTGAGAGCGCCAATAGTTCGAGGGTGAAATGGGTAATTTCACCCGAGTTAAACACTCTACTTTTCATTTCGACTGTGAGGAAAATTAATTATTCGATTTTAGATATACCTAAGTAAAATAAACATTGTAATCGAGTAGGCCGCAACGCAACTAATCTAGAGGGCCGTGCCGACACGTGAAAAAGCAAACAAAACAAAAACAAACAGAACAAAAAACGAACGACAAAAAAAAATAAAACAAAAAAAATATTTACTAGATTTTATGGTATTTTTGCAATACGCAAAAATTACTTTCCACCCTAGGGGAGAAAACGCTATTTTCCACCCGGCTATATGCCCATGAAAAGTCAACTTTCAGAACAGGAGAGATGAAAAAGTATTTCACGTCTAACAACGCTAGAGCGTTACGTAGAGCTATTATAACGCTATAATTCCGTTATTTGCCGAGATTTGTATAGAAATTTTAAACATATCATTATTTATAACGTTATAATATCACTATTTTCATAACGTTTTAAAGGCCTGAACGCTATTCAAGCAGAACTCGTAAATGGGCGCGGATGGCCCATTTACACCCGCTTAATGAAACGAGATTTAACTCCCGTGGCTGTTGAAACTTTTCCGTCTGGTGCAAAATATATCATTTGAATGGCACCTAACTTACATCTCTAGTACAAAACAAAACGATGTTTAAACCAAACTTGTTTAAACGTAACAGAACACTGAGATAAGTCTATGCTGGCTGTAAATTCTACTAGTCTATGACTCATTGTCTTTCCCACAGTGAAATTGCAACAGTACTTGGAAATTGTGACTAATCTTATTTAGAGTGCAGCACTATTTGTTTTAGATAAGCTAATATCGTTCACTGTTCGTTTTAAAGTGAGATCGAAATTTAAAAACAAAGAAGACGAGCAATAGACAGAGAGAGCTGGCCAGTAATAAAGAGCGGATAATCTAGTATCGTTTAAAATTGGAACGGCTGCGTTCTGAGAATCTCGTCTAGAGTGATGGCGATATAATAGATATTCACTAGACCAGATCCGGCGGCACACCGCGACAATACCGGGTGTATCGCTTACACTGAAACAAATACCGCTCCGTTAATCGCGGCGCCAGAGAAAATCACGTGAAAATACACACAATAGCCGCCCACGGGCGTAGGCGAGGCGCCTTTTCTAAACCCACTCGTAACTAAGCGGAATCAAGAAATTCAACTACAATTCACCGATACGCATTTTTCGCGGCGTAGTACCTAGTATCGCGTAGTACGGTTTCGTAACTAACAGCTGGCTGTGGAACTTGTTTCTATTTCTAACTGTTAAGTACTAGGTTAGTGAGATGCAATCGGAATTTCTCGCCCTTGGCGGGAATGGCGTTCACTTAGGGCTGGGCTTTGACACGACGTTTTTCAATATAAGTAGGCTTTTGGATCCTCATGGCCTTATTCAGTTTAGCTAAAATGCCGTAATAAATTATTTATCTTTATCTGTCTTGTTGACATTTGAATTTGAGAAAAATCTTGTTAAACACGGGTTTGTTCAGTTTTATGAATAAGGCATGTCTCGCGGTACATCGGACACATTATACCCACCTTAATAATCAATCTTATACGAAATCATATTATCTGCCTTGTCACTTATCAAAAACATGATACCACCTACTATATCAACGCGGAAATAATTTTACGTGTACAGATAACGAAGTTTAATGCGTAGTACGCCAGATCACCAGCAAAACTGGGACTTACTGGTGCCTTTTAGTCTTATTTACACCACTACGGAGGCAAACAAGCGTACAGCCCGCCGAAACTGCTGATGTGGCGGGGATTGTAAGCGTTATTAGAACGCTACCGCATACACTGAAAGAATCACTATAAGCATTATTAGAAGACAACCTATTTCTTTCGTCTACTTCGCTCGGTAGGTACATGGTCCTTTCCCGATCGTTGTGCCGCTGACATAATTATTCGTTAGCGAAACCGGATCGCGTGGTCATGCGACGGTTTCCATGAATCCGTGCGCATACGAACGCGATCCAGTCTCTAGTGAGAACAACATAACTAGGTTAACCTTCCATTTAAAAAAATAACCGTTTTTTTTTAACACATTCATTGACAACGATTTCGTAGCGCTACGAAATCGTCGTACACGCGAAAAACCGTATTTAGGAAAAAGAAAGCGCCTACGAGCAGAGCGGGTTTATATTTTTAACTTCTTTAATGATGTTTACGCACAAATATACCTACATAACACTGTGACGCTAACAGAGGTCTTTAAATTTGGTTAGATTATGCAAGTGTAAGTCTTAATTGAATTTAGCTGTATTTTGTTGTACCCTGTTCATTTGGGAGCCCTGTGCCCTGTGGTCTCGGCTCTAGAAAAGACAGGCAGATTAAAGAGAGGCGCCCGTATTGAGGCGTTACTATTGACGCCAAGCAACCCCGTACGTCTCTCACAATTATAATTAAGTATATGTATCTTGTACTTACTATACTTACATAATTAATGAAAACCTCAAGCGTTCACAAAAATTGCCGTGCCCTAAATTACCAGAGATAAGTGACCAGAATCAGAGGAATGTTAAATCAACACTTGGCGAATCGTAGTTGGGACTGTAACTCTTAAATAAGGTTCTAACGACCGGTCTGCCTTGACCGATAGCCCGTAATGTGGTTATTCCGGCCCAAAGCCACAGCTATGCATACAATTATCCTTATAACCCACTAATTCGACTATTTGCGGCTTAATAGCAAAGTTAGGCGGTTAAATTCGTTCATTGCTGTAGTAAGGACTCGTATGATAACGCGCATGCTTGTACATGAACGTAGGTACTGTAGTTTGTTTTGTAGCGTAGTAGAACGCTTCATAGTGGATTGAATGATGTATATATCGCTTATGTCATCGCAATGCGCGTCGCCAGTGAACCCTGGTTACTACTTTTTACGATTAGTAGCCATGCCAACCGACATCATACTTCTTGCGTAAGGCTAAAAATAGCGGCTAAATCTAGCTTTTACGAGCCAGCCGCGCATGTAGTAAAAAGACCGTTGAATAAAAGATGTGCCGATTTATTTATAACGAAATGTCGCATTGGGGTTGGTGCACGTAAAATTTCGATAAAATTACATGTTGTATAGTATATTTAAAGTGAATCTGGTAATTCTATTATGACATACGTACGTCTATCATTTGTCGCTGTCTGCTGCTGATGAAGTGCAAGCGCACTCCATCCGATCTAATCAAGAGCTACTTCCGCTTAAAATGTATGTGTAGTACTTTGCAAGATCGTTTCCATATGTTACGCTACCATTCACAGTGGTAACCCTAGCACTGGTCACGTGACCGTACTAGCGGACCGTAGACTCCGTAGTACTCCATTCAGGGTGCATCGCATCTCGTTTTGGCGCGAAACGCGTGACGTCAGCGCCGGATCGATGGCGGCAGACGCTGCGGTAGCGAGGTCAACGGCCTCGCCCCACCCCGCTGCAGTCGCATCCTAGATCTACTATAGTCTAGGCTAGGTATGCACTGCGAATAGCTCAATGAACGCTATGCGGCCGGGACGTGCAGGGATTTCATTTCGCGCTTAATCAACTTCGCTTAAGTGTTTATCCGTTTAACAAGTGAAGTTTTAGTTCTATTTATCCTCTTGGAGCAGTTACAATTTGGTGCCATGGTTTTTTGTTAATTTTCACCACCATTTTCTAGTTCCTTGAATCAAGGCTACGCAGTAGAGCTTTAGTAGCTGTAATTTTGCTACATTAAGTGATCCTTGACAATGTGAAGAGCAAAGTTTTAAACGTGTTCTCCTTTGTTACACAGAGGAGGAAATCGACGTGGTGTCCCTCGGCACGTCGCAGCTGCCGCTGGCTACGACCCACGTGCGCACAGACTCACTCCCGCGCGTGCCATCGGCGCAGGAGCGCCAACACATCCAGCGCACCGTCGCCTCCGCCATGAGCCCGCGTCCAGCGGCCCGCAAACGCCTGGTCCCTCCAGCCACCATCGCTGCGGCGGTCCCCCGGCGTCGCGCCCGTGGCCCCGGCCGCCGCGGACGCCGCTCCAACACAGACACCGACTCCGAAGCGGAAGCCCCCGAAATGGAACGCCGTTCCATACACAACGACATGGAACGCCTCCGAAGAATCGGCCTCAAGAACCTCTTCGACGAGCTCAAGAAACAAATACCCGCGACGAGAGACAAAGAACGCGCGCCGAAAGTTGTTATACTACGCGAGGCCGCTTCCCTCTGCCGCAGGCTTAGAGAAGAGGAGATTGAGCGCGAGTGTCTCAGAAAACAGCAAAATAAACTCCTCACCAAATTGAAAAAGCTCCGCACGATGGTCGCGTCGCGTTACCGGCCGTATTGAGAGGCGCGCGACCTCTCTTTGGTTTTAGCTTGTTGCGGAATTTCCCGGGTCTCATCGACGTGACACTATGGACTGCTAACTTTGTATGTAAGTCGCTTCATAATCTACTGGACGTTATTTTCCCCGGAGAGGGCATGGACGAGCGCTGTTTGCGGCGCTCCAGGAAGTCCGTTGTAGTCCTCAAATTGGGAGTATGTTATAACCCAATGAATCAGCTTTTACGGCTTACTCTGCTTCTGTGGACGTACTGAAGATTTAAATCACTAACTTGGAGTTATTATGTTTTGCTCAACGATATTGCAGTGCCAAAGTGAGCCATAAAACTGTTGTTTACTATAAATTCCTAGGTTCTCAGTAAAATATCTCTTACAGACTGCTTCGTGAACTCGTAGACTGGTTATATACCTCTAAAATGTTTTTTGAATTATCATTAAAGTATAAATAGTTGACATAACGCTTTACAGATTTACTCCGTGTTGAATATTCGAAAAAGATATGACATTTGTTGATATTGTTTCGAAACAGTAATGAAGAGTTTTTACTGGACCTTCCATTTTTAGATGATAATGTACCATGGTGTTTCAGTGTCACGTTTTAAATGTATGATGTGAGAGAGTTACTCGATGCTGTAAATATGGTTGGGAGCAAAGCGAGTGATGAGAAAGGTTGGTTGCGCGAGCGCCGGTCGAGCAAACTCTGTCTCTAGCTAGCGAGTTCGGAGACACTGATAGTGCTCGGACGGCGCGGGCGCAGCGTCGCGCCGCGGTTGAGCTAGAGGAAGGGAGACACGCTGGCCAATATATATGTTTTCGGGCCGTTAAGTAGGTTTTCTATTACAGTCCTCGGCTCGGCGAGCGCCGGCCGAGGTAGTGATGACTTATTTTAATTGATATTACTATAAGTTTAAAGAATACTTAGTTTAAAGAATACTTAGGTTAGTTCGCTTATGTTTTTTAGCGTTTTGTTATTTTGTAAAATTTTAACAATTTAAATGTTTTTACATGTAGTCGCGCAATTAACTTCGATTCACTATTTTATCACTTGAATTAACGTATTGGACCGTTTTAAGCGTTTACATTTAATTTACATCGTATGAAGCAGCTGAAGATAAAATTTATCACATATTCTGATCATGGCTTCGTAATATACAATCACCAGTGACATAGTATATAAAAATTTAAAATTATTTTCGTTTGAAAATAAAATCTTATTTTAATCATAATGACTAATTGACCGCAATAGTTATTATAATATTAAGATGTCCGGTTGACATTTAGTGAAATAATCTCAATGACAGGGCCGTATTTTGATGATCATCAAAAACTACAATTTCATATTATATTCCTAAAGGAGATTTATAAAAAATAACCACGTCATAGTTCCTCATAGTACCTACTTATAGTAAATTTTGCATTTCTTTATAGGTTTTATACTGCAGTAAGTTAGTGATGTACTGATGTATCGCTCTAGAGTCGCCCGGAGTTTGTTAAAGGCTTTAACTGTGTGCGGAATGTGCCTTGCATGTACATATAAATGATAATTAGGTTTATACTCGAATTAGTTGCAAGAAATATTTTTTGTGAGAAATATTATGTAGGGTAGTTGATTTATAAGTAGTACACGAGGGGTCGAGGGATCGTGTTAAAGATTCGCAGTTTATCTTCCACTAGTTTACGTGTACATATAGGTTAGAACATAGATGTATGTTAAACGGTTTTTTTTATATAAAACGAGTTTTTTTCTAGTAATTGTTTAGTTTTTTTCTGAACTGGAGAATAGCTTACGAATTCTCGAATGTTGTACCTGCATTTAATTTTTTGTTAATCTTCTTGACATAAATAATAAAGATAATCTAATGATAATAGAAGGATTACCTAATGATTTTGTTATCCGCAAGTGAAATTGGTTTCTTGTGATGATAGGAAAGGGAAATTTATAGGTTTCACATAAGAAAAAGTCAGTAGTTTAATGGTTAATGGTAAGAAATGACAGCTTTATAATCTGTATACAGATCGGGATAAAAAGCGAAAAACTGCACATTTTGTAACAAGGCACATTTCCACCACTGCCAAATGAATATAAAAGTAATCGAAAAAAATATTACGTAGCAACTTGGTTTGTAAATTTTATAATAGTAAGGGTTGGATGATTAAGTCATGTTATTGTTTAATTTTTATAACTTTTTCATGTAGTATCCTTGTAAGAGAGCACCCGGCCGGCGCGCGGCACCGCGGTGCAAAGGTTGCGCGCGCGCCGAGCGCGCCGCTATTGCGAATGCAGTGCGCATGATAGATTCCGCCTAATTTTGCCTGTGCGCACTGCAATCTCTGAAGCGGCGTCTTTACACCTGTGTACTTACCACATCTGATTTTTGGATACTATTATTATTGAGAAATTTTGAGAGAAGTTTTTTTGGTTTTTGTTCCTTAATTATGTGTATCGAAAATATTAAGATAATCTTAAAATATGGAAATAAACGGGCCTAGTCAGGGCTGAGCTTGGATACGTTGGCTAGTTGATTGTGATTTTTATACTGTTGAGGGTGATTATTAAATTAGTGTTTTGATTCTGTGATTCGTACCTATTTGGTACAGTCGGTTATTTTTTAAAAGCTCTGCCTTGACTGGCTTTAAAAAGAAATGAGTTGTTTTTTATTAACTTTTCGTTACCTTTTCCCCAATCCTTAATTAGTTACCTGAAATCATTAAAAAAAGAATAAATCCCTAAAGTACGTATGGGTATGTAAATAAGCGACGAAAGTTGGCGCGAATGAAACGTAACAAATGTTTTATAACTGTGCGAATGCCGTCATGTCAATTTGTATGTAAAACAATTTTGACATTTTGTATTATATTTAAATGAACTACTATCGGCCAAAGCCAGACTCGGCCACACAATATATGCAATGCGTTACGTGATCGACCAGGTGACCGATTTTTGACTTTCGAGCGCTCGACTCTTTCACTCGAAAACGGTCTTAAAAGATGGAATTCTTTTTTAAAATAGACATAGAAAATTTAAAAACGAGTGTTATCCACCACTCGTAATTAATTCGATCGGTAGAAAGTAAGTGCCTGCAATTTTGACACTAGAATCGTATTTACTTTTATTAAATTTTCGAGCGCTCGAAAGTCAAAAATCGGTCCCCTGGTCGACTCTGGCTTTGGCCATTGGTACCTACCTATTTTTGCCCGACGACGGCAGAGCCGAACGGAAGGGATATGTTTTTAGCAGTCTATGTTTGTATTTCCATTAAAATTTTGACGCACACACATATTCGCCCCGCCCCAGCTTTCGTAAAAGACATCTTCAATAAAAGTTAGATTACTACCACGTCTAGCTAATCAGATATGCTTCCCTTCGATGGTAAAGTAGTCAATAATAAACATATTTTTGACGTAGTAACCTTACTTTTTAAATAGCGACGAACGTAATATATAAGAAACACATACTTAGGTATAGTATAGAAATACCGATAGATTTAAAATATCAATCGTTACTCTCGTTATGTATTGGTATTTTTCGTAATTATCGGGTTTTCTACTAATAATTCTAGGGGATCAATTGTCCCCAGTTTCCCCTACATACTGCAGAATTAATATGTCTAGACAGTCAAACATATTACATACAAATAATATTTACCGCATTGTGTTATACCACACCCAAGATGTAGGTACAAAAGCGGGCGGAATACCTGAGAATAATGAAATATTATTTCACATTTACATAATATCATTTACGCTTCAGATCTTGTGAATCAAGGCAAATTTAAATAATTGTAAACATTCGTCTTGAGTTACCTCGGAAGTTCTTAAGTGTAATAAATATTTATATAATTCGAGACATGAAAGTCACCTCTGGCAGACATAAACTAGACATGGATCGAGTGCAAGCGCACCCAAAGGTGTAAGTAATGTAAGTACCTATGATCGTTCGTAACGTAAATAACAAGGCGGTTCGTCGCAAATATTCCTACAGGAGGACTAGTGTAAAGGCCATTACACACTTAGTAATTTGTCACACCAACTTGCTACAGTTGCTCATCCCAACCAGTGTCGCACAACTAGGAACAAAAAGTCCATTTGCTCAAATTCAGCATCAAATCTGACAAGTGACAAGTTTTCTATCTGTGCTTTTGCTATGGCGTACTCATCTACTTCCGTTCTTTCCCTTTCTGTCATTTTGTCATGGTGACTTTGGCCGGTTACCATGGATACTGCATTTGGCAAGTTTGGTCCGAAGCATAGTTTCTACACAAAAACCTTAATATCTTATAAAAAAAATAAAGTGGATGAAAGATGCTCATGACTGAAACACTCGCAGTAAGTTTTTAAACAAAATGAATGCTTTGGCTTAAAGGACATGTATCCAGGCCATAAACATTAAAAAAAAAAATGAATGTTCCGCACCACAAAACCGCGGGTTTTCGGGGTTCTTTTAAATACTCGGCATCTAAGATATAGAACGACGTACCACCGCCTTTACGAACTAACGTGTCCCTCCTAACGTTTAACCGCAAATTGAGTTTAATTTTGATGGCAAAACAATTATTTAGATACAAGCTGAAGGGTATAATATGACTATTTAAATCTGGTGGCTTGTTGTTATTATTATTATTTAACTTCTGTGCATTTAAAATATATCGAACTGTCTGTTCCAATAGGTTAGGAACTAAACTCAGTAGTAAGTAATTTTCCCTACAAGTAGGTTTAAGCTAATCTGAGTGTTCTTCTTTTATTTCTCTCTTTTTTACCGTTTTTTATTGTATTACTTATATTGTAATTACTTTGTGTTTTTCTTTACTTTTTGTTCTACCTCGACCCGCACTAGCAGTCAATGTGGATGTGGTATGAGCCGTATGAGTGAAAAGGGGACGAACTGAAAACCAGCGCTGTACAGCCGCAATGACTGTCACATAGAGAATGCAAACCGGTTAACCAAAAAACCGGTTAACCGGAAAATTTTTGAGCTCGGTTAATAACCGGTTTTTTATTATAAAAACCGGTTATTAATCGAAATGCAAAATTATTTATAAAACGCCTAAAAATTTAAGCCAAGATCCTTATTTAGTCAACTAAATGTCAACTAAAACATGGAAGTAAAAGATATTATCTGAAATGCCACTAATAGCGATTTTGCTGCATAATAAAAACCGAATGTGAATTATGTCTTACCTAATAGTATTAAGATGTTAGAGGGTAATAAATTCAAAATCTGAAAAAATGTTATAGTTGCACTAGCAGCAGTCAGACTTACATGCCTGATTTAGTGAACTAGATAAAATTAATGTATTTACTATACTGAAAGTTTTACCTTAGAAGTTATACAAGCTATTAAAAGTCCGTAAAATGAGTACGCACGTATTTTAATTAAACGCTGTAAATTTACAACGCAGCGCCACCATGGTGGCAGACAAGTTCCTTGATGTTTCTTAGGGCATAAATATCACTATTAATAACGTCTGCCTTGTCTAATCATATAGAAATTTTGCTCGCCAGCTCCCTAACTATAACGTTAAGTACTACAACGAGGACGATAGTAGGGTTTTAACCATACTATCGTCCTCTCAGAGCATATAATACTAGAGAGAGGACAAGCCGCCGGCGGCCGTGTCGCAGCTGTTAGCTCAATGGCCATACTCTGCACGCGTGCTGATCGCAGAGAATATTACGTTTTTTTTTCAAAATGCCTGATATGATGCGCGTTTATTGTCAAATAAGCGTGTAGGTATACTAGTGTGTGCGTTTTAGATGTGTGCGTGCTTTGTCTTGTCAATTACTTGGGCGTTGTGTGGGTTAATGAACTTGCGACAGGCGTACTCTATACAAATCTGCCGGCATGTCCGATCTCCTTATATTCATACATCTGTGATCGTCCTAGTTCGTTAGGTTGGTGAGTCTACTTCCGCATAAGACGTTTATTTTTATTTGTATTGTGGTATTTCAAATTAGCTAAAGAATGAATGAGTTGTCATGTCAAAATCAAATGACAATGCCACTGTCATCCAAAACCTAGTTCGAAGTCCCGTCTCTTAGAACGTAGTGGTTATATTCTCTTTGATCCCAACTATAGCCAGTTGCTGTGACATATTGTAACGTTTGTAGTGTGCTTAAGTCAGTTTCCGATTACTCATGCTCATCATGCGTTGTTATTACGAATCCTAGGCTGTTATATTCGGAACGCGCTAATGCGACACCTCACCCGTCGCGCCTTACGAAACTAGACCTCTGTTTGCGCTTAGTTACTACGAATCGCGGCTTCAAGATATATTTGTGAGTGAAGTGAACGGTGAGGTGAGGTTAAAACAAGTTACAGAATAGGTAGCGGGGCTGGCGTCAAGTGTGGTGGTGGTTACAGGTACTAGAGGTGAGTGGTGAGATCAGTTGAAACAAGTTGTGAACAGCAAGCAGGCTAAAATTCACATTATGTATGACGCATGATACTAATGTACTTACCTATTCCATCGTTCTCCGAAGCACTATTATTAAACACCACCTAAAAGCATCTCAAATGATACGTTCGTGATGTAAAATATAATTACATTGCCTAAGTACCTACCTACTTAAAGCCTCTCACAGACTGGCGCGGCCTGGCATTAGCTGTCAAATTTATCATGGTCCGCCACCGCAGGCCGCGCCAGCGGCGCTACCACGAACTTCGAATCTCGAACTTCGTATATATCCGTCTCTGTCGCTCGAGTACCATAAACCATAAGTGCGATAGAGACGGAGATATACGAAGTTCGAGATTCGAAGTTCGTGGTAGCGCCGCAGTGTGATGTAACCTGTAATGCAATAAGGAAAACTAGCAATATTGTTACCCATTTTAACCTAAGTACTTTGCTATTTCTGGCGTCATCTTCGGAGTTAGTAATAGCTAACTAATTTGATTCAATCAGGAAAGTCTGGAGCACGCGTAGGTACCTTATAAGTACCTGGCCATTTTGCTGCTGTCCACTATATAGCCATATAGGTACGATCACGATAACATATATTATTATGGGTTGTTTCTACCAAAAACCACAAAATATACTGCAAGTTCCATCTACAACTTTCCACAAACAGTCCTTAGGTCAGAATGTCCCCTTATTATTATTAAGAAATAGCAGCCTCAGGGGTCCTTTGCCAAAGACAGTTTAATTGGCATGTAGGTATAAGAGTAGTAAAAAATATATAAATTCAACGGAGTAAAAATACCACCATTTTGGTTCGAAAACCTCCACTTGATTTACCGACCGAATGTCCTCTTGTCAATGATGATAATTTTTAGGGTTCCGTAGCCAAATGGCAAAAAACGGAACCCTTATAGATTCGTCATGTCTGTCTGTTTGTCTGTCTGTCCGTCCGTATGTCACAGCCACTTTTTTCCGAATACTGTTGAAATTTGGTGAGTACTGAATAATGTGAATGTGCGATTTTTACACAAAAATAGAAAAAAAACATTAAGTTTTGGGGCTCCCCATACTCAGAACTGAAACTCAATTTTTTTTTTCATCAATCCCATACGTGTGGGCTGGTATCTATGAATAGGTCTACAAAATGATATTGAGGTTTCTAATATCATTTTTTTCTAAACTGAATGGTTTGCGCGAGAGACACTTCCAAAGTGGTAAAATGTGTCCCCCCCCCCCCTGTAACTTCTAAAATAAGTGAATGATAAAACTAAAAAAAATATATGATGTACATTACCATGCAAACTTCCAACGAAAATTGATTTGAACGAGATCTAGTAAGTAGTTTTTTTTAATACGTCATAAATCGTAAAAAGCAATTTATTTAACGGAACCCTTCATGTGCGAGTCCGACTCGCACTTGGCCGCTTTTTTACTATTATTATTAAGAAGTGGCAGGCTCATGGGCCTTTGCCAAAGACAGAAATTCAACGAATAGATAGAATAGAATAAGTAGAAAGATGTTTCGAGGTTCGAAAACAAAAGCCTCTGTTGATTGTTATTCAAACTCCATTAAAAATTGCAAGAACAAGAAAATTATAGAGAAACGTTCTCCTTTTTTGAAAACTGTTCAAAAACAAAACTTTTCAAACACGAATCAAAAATACTTGAAATGGAACGCAGCCGTACTAAAGTCTGCCCGCCTGTCAAGTATAATAACAATAGTGAAGTTCGTGCGATAACCTCAAAAATGGCTTTGCGGTCTGTTATGGCTTCTAAAATACCTATGGTGATAATTTTAGGTGCTACAGGGACTGGAAAGACTAAGTTAAGTGTGGAGTTGGCCCAGAAATTTCAGACAGAGATCATCAGTGCGGATTCTATGCAGGTAAGTCCATAAAACAAATCCTAACCTACAAACAATTTTACTTAGTCTAAACCAAACTTTAATCGTAGTAAGTGACGCCAATAGGCATGGAAATCTTGTAAAACACCAAATCGTACAGTAACACTAACGTTTATTTGGTTAAAACATACTCAATTCAAAGTTTATCAAAAAATAATTGATAAAAATCCAACCTTTCAAAATGAAAACAAACACAATAATGTTCTTATACTCATTGACAAGTCTTATAATATCCCTTTTAAGACATTATCCAATAAGTGTCATAAGATAATAATAAATAAAATTGTAGCAAGCTGGAAAAAGAAAAGTTTCCTGTGTACTCATGGTTACACTACATTAATTACAAATAGTCAAAAAGGGGTTTACATTACATTGAATCCATAAATGCAATGTAAGGTAACCCTTGTTGACTGTTTTTTTTTTAATAATCTGCAAGCAGTCGCAAGACTTTACTCAGATGTGTTGTGTTCATGAAAGATTTATGGTAAGGTAGGGCCCGTGCCCTAACTTCCCTTATGCCCAGCACATTGGCTCTTTTAAGAAGTTTCACATAATCTGCTTTCAGTAATGGGTTGGTGAGCGGATTTGGGTTAGACAACCCTCCTAGGTGTCACAGTAATGTTTTGCTTCTATGTATAATTAACAATATTTACCATTACCAGGATTCAAACAGAGGAATAGCTTCATATGTGTGTATATGTTTGTATTTATTATATATATCATCGCCTAGTACCCACAACACAAGCCTTATTGAGCTTACCGTGGGCCTAGGTTGATTTGTGTAAGATTGTCCCGTAATATTTATTTATTTATTATTTATTTATTTATATGTAGTATCACTAGCTAGGCAGTGATAGGTAGTGTAACTGGGTGGTGGTTCTCAAGCTTCTTTGGTGATGGACAAAGTGTTTGAATGAAAAATAATGAAACTCCTTTTTTCTCTCCTCATTAAATTTAATGGGGACCTCCATAAGACTGCACTATTAATTACCCTAAACATACCAAATTTAAGGGCTATTTTAGTGCTCTCTCAAGATTAGATCTTTATTATTATATATAATGATGGTTTGCAAGTTTATGTTTAAAAATATTTAAATTGAACCTCTTTTTCCCTGTACCACAGGGAATCCTAGGTCTGGCTCTTGTAATTATTCCTTCATATTAAATTTTAGCATATATAGTCATGTCTGTAAAATAAGTTTTTAATAAATTATTCTTATACTTACTCTTATTGAGACACCATTATTTGTAATTTTTGTGCAGCCCAAGCTCAAGTTAGTATGGTAGTCAAAAGCTGGTGTTGAAGATAATAATAATAAGCCCTTTTGTCCTGAACTACTAAGGTATGTCTAGACATTTGATTTTGTGTAGTTATATAATGTCCCGTAGTTCAGTGTGCCTCTTGGCATAGGCCTCCTCCAACATCTTCCATTGAGTTCTGTCTTGTGCTACTCTTCTACAGAGGTTACAAGCTGTGAGTTTAAGGTTGTCTTCCCATCTTATTCGCTGGCGTCCTCTGCTTCGCTTTCCATCTCTGGGGTACCAATCAGAGACTATTTTGGTGTTAAAGATAGTCTAGTATTAATATTAACAAATAACCTGGTAGCTACCCCTCACTAGATAAACTAGCTTGGGTAGTGCCACAATACGCTAATATAATAAAAGCACTATCACAGCCAGGTTTGTTTAGTTCTGCTCGGGAGCATTCAAACCGAAGCCAAGGATGTTATGTGTTGAGACTGAAGCCTGCGTTGTCTGTAACAGTCAACACAAAAGTCTCAAATTAATAAAGAGTTGGCAACACATAGATCTATAGGTTACAGAGTCTCCTTACCACCAGGCTGGCCGTAGTCCTGTTTTCCACATTTTAGTATAAAAAAGGATAATCCTTTGATTCAAAAACTCTAAAATTCAAAGTAATTTATTGTATGGTTATTATGGGTTTATACAGCTGTTATATAAATCGTATATGTTCTCCACATCCTGCCTCACAAAGGCATACAATTTTAAACTTAGGTCTAATATGCTAATTTTACGATTACATTATAAATAAAAAATAAAATTCGTTTAATTCAGACAACCACGGGTCCATACATGTTAAAATTATTATCTAGGTTTACCTACTTAATTACTAGTGTTAGTTATTTCAAAATAAAAGAACCAGGACACTCACGTGTACGAGGTGACTATAGAGTGTACTCTGGTCCAATGTATGACAAGCTGACTGTCCATCCTGTCAGCTATAATATATCAAATGTCAATGATTAACGAATTTATTCTACTTACATTATATATCTTAAAAATTATAATATACTCTACTAGCTTTGTAAAAAAGTCCTTTATACTATAAAAACACTGTTTCACCAGCCAGTCAAACAACTGTTTTTTAAAAGGCATTGGTGGTAATTTTTTAAATTCTATTGGAAGTTTATTAAAAACTGTTCTGGTCATACAAATAGCACTTTTTGTAAGAAATGCGGTTTTGGAACGTGGACCTACTACATCATAACCATATTTTGATGTAGATATTATAGTTATGTTATCAATGTTATCATCATCATCCTCCTAGCGTTTTTATTCCCGGTTGTGCCCCTAAAGGAGCCCGGGGTCCGCTTTGACACCTAATCCCAAGATTTGGCATAGGCACGAGTTTTACGAAAGCGACTGCCATCTGACCTTCCATTATAGTTATGTTATGAGGGATAATATTTAATAGTCTTATATGGGTGGTTCTCTGAGGTCTGAAACTAACTTTACACTTTTTTTTTAAATCAGTGTTCTACGGACTGACGAGACATGCTAGGGACTGACGAGACATGCTAGGGACTGACGAGACATGCTAGGGACTGACGAGACATGCTAGGGACTGACGAGACATACTAGGGACTGACGAGACATGCTAGGGAATGACGAGACATGCTAGGGACTGACGAGACATGCTAGGGACTGACGAGACATGCTAGGGACTGACGAGACATGCTAGGGACTGACGCAAAACACGATTGTTATGTTTAATCACATTTTTATTGCAAAATCAAGTATGATAAAATCAAATACCTCATGTTATCTTACTAATCATTATCATTAACAATTAAATTATAAGTTATACTGTATAATCGTCAGTCCCTATCCGTAAAAGTGACTAGGGACTGACGAAACAGAGCAAAATCAAACGTAACTCATTATTGAAAATAAACATCAAAACCAACAGGTTATCAAAATATCAAGGCAGACAAAGCTTAACTATGCAATAAGTAATGAGAACAATTAGTTATTAACTATCTTCAAAACGACTTGCCTAGGGACTGACAGTTTGACTGGCGCAGCACGTGTTTCCGCAGCAAAGTCGGCGATTGCACTAACAAGTAACAACAAAATCGCCGACTCCGCATAGTTCGTGTTTGCGGTTAACACAACACCGATGCTTTCGTATGAGTAAGTTTTGAAAACGCATTATGCTCGTACGCCGCGAATTTTTTAAATTCGTAAGTGGCTAGGGCCTGATGTTATTTATGGCCTTCACTTTTTGACATGAAATAATGTGATGAAAAATAAAGTTATTTACTATTCAATCGTTATTTTTTTTTCAATTCAAGACATTTATTTCGACCAACTGGGATCATAGATAAAGTTAGTTACAGTTTCTTAGCCTAAAGTTAGTAAGTACTATAACCTAATACATATAAAATAAGGACAGTACTTAGTAGGGCTTGACTGTCAGTACGTGGATCATATGGCAGTGATTCACATACTCACAGTCAAACCTCTCCGCAAATGCCCTCAGGATACCACTAGAGCTAGCCCGCACCCTGCGCGCCAGGGATGTGCAGCGTTTCCTCATAGTTGTATAGAAACAGTCAACTCTGGCATCCGCGAACATCCCGGACGCACTACAGAAACGGGGCAGCCCCAGTAGCACCCTGAAGGCATTGTTGTACTGTACACGTAGGGCGTTGTACTGTTTCTGCGTATAAGAGACCCACAGACTGCTCGTGTAGAGGGTCGTACAGAAGGCTCTGAATAGAGTTACTTTTACCTCAGCAGAACAACGAGCAAATCTGCGGGCCACCATGTTCGCTCTAACAGACAACGCCCTCCGTTCTCGCTCAATGTCTGCATCGTCCCTCAGGTCAGAGGTTACCACATGTCCCAAGTATCTAAAGGTATCCACCCTTTTTAATGGTGTTATAGACGAATAGGGGGTACAGGTGGCAGATCTTTGCCTCTGACATGAAAGATCATGCATTCACTTTTTTTCTCATTATATTGCAAGCCATGACTAAGGGCAAACTTTTCACAAATTCCCAATAGCTTAGCGAGACCACACGGCGAGGCACTCAGCAGCACCATGTCGTCTGCGTAGCTAATGTTATTGAGACACACATCATCAATGTGGCAGCCGACATGAGTGCAGCTGAGCTCCTCTATCAGTGCATTGACGTACAGGTTGAAGAGCTTCGGTGAGGTAACTCCCCCCTGCCTCACCCCGCACTCCATCCTGTACGGCTCCGAGTATGCCTTCGACCACCGTACCACGTTTACTTGGTTATGATACCAAAACCTGAAAATATGGTACAGCTCTGTCGGCAAATCGGTACGTCTCAACTTTTCCCACAGAAGATCGTAACTAACAAGATCGAATGCTTTAGTCAGGTCCAAAAAGCACGCATAGATGGCCGTTTTACGTTTCGTGTAGTACTTGACAGTCTGCTTTAGACACAAAATGGCCGTATCTGTCGATAGGCCCGACCTGAAACCGAACTGATTTTGATGGATATTTAGGTACTTGTCAAGTTGCGTGCTAAGCAGACTGTCAAGCACCTTGGCAACCACCGTCGCCAGCGAGATCGGCCTGTAGTTGTTTTTGTCACTTATATCTCCACTTTTGTTTTTTACGATTGGCACTACAACAGTTTTCATTAGCGCGTCCGGCAGGCATGAGTGACTTATACATAGATTATACAACAAGGCAAGAACCCGCGGGAGATGTGAACCTGCGTACTTAAGATGTTCCACGCTAAGGCCGTCAGCCCCAGGAGATTTTCCTCTTGACATAGATTTAATAATTTTGTCAACCTCTTTGGCGGTAAATCTAGCAGTGATCTCCTGCCTACTCGGTTATGATACGGTTAATATGTTATTAAATTAAATGTGTTTACGTTGAATTGGATAAAATTATTGCATCGTTTAATAAGATTACAGTGAAATGTTACCTTAATTTGGGAGATGTTACATGGCTAGGGCCTGATATTTGGAATATAAAAGGGCGATTTTGGAAATGAAAAAATATTGTGATATACTCGTACTTACACCAAAGCAGGTGCGGCTCACTCGCGATTTGTGTTTATCGCTACAAGTACATGCCGGTCGCCCCTTCGAAGGGCTCTATTCAGTGGCTGCCACGTGTTGGTACATGACGCTCGCACGGGTCGCCGCGCGTTGCATGCGATAGAACGGGATGGCCACAATTTAGGCACGTTTGGCGTACCTAAACAGGGAATTTGTTAACAGAGAACCTTCTGTACGTAGTACTATAACTTATTCTGTGACCAAATTAAATGGACTTCATATTATCGCTTAGTAATGTCAAAAAATAAACTTATTCTTAAGTATTCTTATTCTAATAATAAATATTGAAATAAATATTACTAGAAACATGAAAATTGCAGCTACCACCGATTTAACCAAATTTTGGAGAATCGCCCATATAATGATGTATTCATTTCAATGGCATGGAGCAAAAATATAAGTGACTAATGTGTAATAACCACAGATCTGCTTCGAAATAATAATTTTCCCCATCCTGCGAATAGTAAAATGTGGAACACCCTGACAAAAGAAATGAATGTCAATTAATTATAAATAGCACTAGCATATTTAGTATAAGTTTCTGTCAAAAAATTAATTTTTGGTACAAGCTACTAGCACATAATTTTTCATACATTATAATAACACTGGCACAGATAAAACGCTGATGTTACGTTACTGGTTGCAATTATGGTGGACGTTATATATGGTTTCCGAACACATTCTAGAGGATTTATGATATGGGTGTAGATAAAAAAATATTTGTATTCTAGTGTATAAAACTTCTACTTTTTTAACCGACTTCTAAAAGGCGGTTAAAATATGTTCCACTGTATGTTTTTTTTATGTAGGTATTCTAGTCACCGATTGTGGACCAATTTCCAAAATTCTATTTTTTATTTGAATTAATATACTCCTGAGGTAGTCCCATTGTCACCAAGTCAGGATCTGATGATGTGATCCCTTGAAAATTGAGGGCAACCCTCAAATTTTATAGGCACAGGTGTAGTGATTGCGGTATTTTCGGTTTTAACTCGTGTATTTACCCTCGGAAATGCATTTGGTAGCAATTTGGTGAAGTGGAACTGATGATGAAGACCACAGATGACTTGTGGAACTACTCAAAGATGTAAAGTAGGTACGTAGGTAGTCACGTTCCGTTGAAGTAGCAAAAAAAGAAGTGTTCATTCTGAGATCCTTGAGGAATCGACGGAACTCCTTAAATATTATTGGCCCACATATAGCTACTTGGGTTATTTCTGTAATAATCAACGCATTTTCTTTCGGAACGCAGTTCATGTGGTAAATTGGAAAGGAAATGTGGAAATTTGCACGAGTGTGGGTTCGGCTCGTTTCATAATAACATCACACGAGTGTCTTAATGCCTAATTATGTACAGTTACATACACTTCTTTATCTATCCACATATCATAAGCCTCCACGATGCATTCAGGAGCCGCATATTATGACCGGCATCGCGGCGTTGTTTTCTGGCAGCTGTCATAGTTTTTTCTTAATTCAGAGACAAACTAGAGTCTGATCAAACTAGGATCGTTCAATATCTTACTTACGTGCGTGCGACATTTGTCAAATTTGTATGCAAATTGACAATTCATTTCGAACTAAACGTCATCTCGACTGATATTAGAATAGAGGTCTAATCAAATTTATTTGATTTCAGAGATGTTCGAAATTTGAATGAAATAATATTATCGAAAACGATGTTATTATTTAGCAATTAACATTTTCACAGATAAGAAATTTGTTCTAACAAAACAGTCTATTTTTATGGTGGCCATAATGTGCGGTTCTTGAACGCATCATGGAGGGTTTATGATATTTGGATAGATAATAGTTATTTGTTATACAAGGGGGAAAGTTGTATTTTACCTGCGAGTGTTCATTTGAAACACGAGCTAGCGAAAGGATTCTATGATATAATCAAAAATAGAATCCTGAGAGTAGCGAGTGTTTCAACACACGAGACGTAAAATAACTTTTCACCCGTGTATAACACAAATCTTTTCACCTCACTACAGCGAGGAAAATAAGAAAAAAAGTAAAAAAAGGAAAAAAAAGTTAAAAACAAAGTTAAAAAAAAGAAAAAAAGTTAAAAAAAATTACAAAAAAGTTAAAAAAAATATTAAACTAAAGTTTAAAAAACGTTTAAAAAGTTTTAAAAAAGTTTTAAAAAAATTAAAAAAAATGTCATAAAATATACAAAAAACCAAAAATAATCATTTAACGTTCTACGTCATAGTACTTTTAACGTTCTACGTCTACTTTCTTCACATGTGGATAAAAAGCGATTTTGTCAATATTATCAAATAGAGATGCGCCGAATATTCGGTAAATATTCGGTATTCGGCATATTCGGCACGTTTTTCAATGTTCGTTATTCGGCCGAATTATTCGGTTCAAATGCCGAATATTTACCGAATAATTTTGCAGGTTTTTTGTCTGCAAGTTGTAAGAATGTAACATAGTCATTGTCCTGTGAAATTATTATTCTAAAACGGATTCTTATTGTTATTTAACTACCTTTAGTATAATGTTTCACTTAAAAATCAACAAGATTTTTACCACTGAAATGAGTCTGTTTTGGAACGGCTGATTAAGGCATAAGGCATTCCTTTGAACCGAATTATTCGGCCGAATATTTGGTTCGGCAAAAGCTGGACCGAAAATTCGGCCGAATATTCGTATTCGGTAAAACCCATATTCGGCGCATCTCTATTATCAAACATACAAAAAGGCCTTTTCGAGCAAGTGAGGTGAAAAGTAAATTATGTACGTTTCGATATTGTTTTCCTTGAAAACGCATGACGAATAATGCACGATTTTTCTATTCTTTTATGCAATAGGGTTGTATAGGTACACCAATGTTATATATATAAAGTCATTGGCCCAGCGAACAGACCCCACCCAGTCTAACATCAATACCAACTCATTACATATAATATTTACATATACATATTATACACATCGCATATAATATAATCTTGGTCCACAAATCTAAAATGGTGTATGAGTTTGATAATATCAACAAACATACTTATACTGTAATCTAATTCAAGTCTTATTGCATTAGTATAAGATTCATTATTTCTCATTCATATCTCCTTATAGAAATAGAATGTCCGACAACTTATAAGACTGTTATTCCAATTTTAATCGTATAACTGAGACGGTAAAGTCGCCATTGGATTAGCATGGTACGCTACAATTCGACCAAATCAAAGTAATTTCAAGTTCGTACTTCTTTTTAACTGTGCAGTAATTTTGTATGCAAAAACTAAAGCCTTCACTCCCAGCCCAGTCGTTAACCCCTGTAATAGATTAATTACATGTTATCGTCGTGATGTAATTGATTGACCGTGAGATGGCTCGTGATTACGATTACATTACATATTATTTTCCGTTTTGTTTACAGTTCGTGTATTTTTGAATTGGGTTTATGGACGGGAAACTAGGTCTGTGTAAGAATGGATCGGTTGTGACTTGTGTTGGTTCGGTTTTGAACTGTCTCTGTTAGGTTTTAAGGTTGAGATTAGAAATTTAGGCGGTGATCTAATATTATTTGATATAAATTCTCCAAAATGATGCGAAATTAATTAGCAGGATTGTGAATCACGTTGAATAGGCTACAATAATAAATAGAAAACATTTAAATGTTTATTAACGGGTCCGCCCGTTTATTAATTAGGTACAAATTATCGCAAGCGATGCCGCGGGGTAAAATATAGCTTACTAGCTTCTGCCAGCGACTCCGTCCGCGTGGAATTCGGTTATATCGTAGTTTTATACAAAATTTCACCTCCCATTTCACCCCCTTAGGGGATGCTTTCTGGGATAAAAACTATCCTAATATCCTTCCTCGTGACTCAAACTATCTCTATACCAAATTTTATTTAAATCGGTTCAGAAGCGTGAAGATGTAACAGGCAGACAGACACACTTCCGCATTGATAATATTAGTATGGATGGCTATTCCGAAGGTCCCATTCTTATATAGGTACCTACTTGTGTGAATGAATGTTTGAAATCGGATGAGTATTTATGGAGATTACCCGCTACATACAAACTTTACATGTTCATTATATTAGATTTAGATGAATACCTACCTAATTTATATTTCGTTCAAAGGCTTGGAAATCTTTAGATATGTAATTCCTCATACCAGGTTATTACAGGCTAATCGTTAACTAATCGAACGGCGTTAAGGTGGTTCGATTGCCATACAAAGCGTTATTTGACATTCGCTGGCTAACGGCGTGATATTTTAAGAAACTTGTGTAACAAACTTTCATAAATTGGCTTCCCATTTGCGCCAAATTCCCCCTTTCCTAGAATAAACTTGTATAAACTAGATTAATTTGAGAAATTGGTTTGTCACGTGATACTTTGGGAAAACTATTTTTCTCAAATTAATCTAGTTTATACAAGTTTATTGTAGGAAAGGGGGAATTTGGCGCAAATGGGAAGCCAATTGATGAAAGTTTGTTACATAAGTTTCTTAAAATATCACGCCGTTAGCCTGCGAATGTCAAATAACGTTTTGTATGGCAATCGAACCACCTTAAGGCATATCATCTGTCATTTATTTTAAGGTGAAAATGTCAGTTGCTATAATGTCCTTACACTCGTTCGAAAAGTAACGCAATTAGACATGGAGATCTATAGAAGTGCAAATATTGGAAATGAGACTGCAATGTAAATAAGTTACTGTCAAAATTTTTATTTTTGGTACAATCTTTTACTGCCACCTGGTGGTACTTTTCTGCATACCATCATCAACTACTCATTAAGACGATTCTAACGAGTCCAAACTCGATGGATTTGTGTCGTTTTATTGCGGAGTTCCTATGGCCAACTTCCTGTTTCAGCATCAGATCAGCTCCAAGTCATCATAATATTGCATTTTCATGCGACATACATATGCATGCAAAATTTCAGCTCAATTTGATAACGGGAAGTGACTGAAAAATGGATTGCAAATTTTGACGGACAACTTACATATTTACATACATACGAACAGTGCAAGTTAATATAAAGCTTGTAAAAATAATTGGCGGTGGCCCAGCAGTGGGACACGTCTTTCGGCTGATATCCATACTTAATATTATAAATGCGAAAGTGTGTCTGTCTGTCTTTCTGTCTGCCTATCTGTCTGTTTGTCTGTTACCTCTTCACGCTTAAACCGCTAAACCGATTTAGATGAAATTTGGTATAAAGATAGTTCGACGATAGTCCCGGGGAAGGACATAGGATAGGTAGTTTTCATCCCGGAATCATCCCCTATATAAGGGAGGGGAGGGAAACGGGGGGTGAAAGTTTTTATGGAGCTACGATATAAACGGACGGAGTCGCGGGCAGAAGCTAGTGATGATACTGATGATATAACAATAGGGAACATTACGCAAAACTCTTCGTAGGTGGCGACACTAGCAGCGTTGACATAGTATCTCGTTCCCACTTGCGGTATTGTCTATGCAAGCATCCTTGTCACTCATTTGACAATCAATTGTGCATGTGTGTGTGAATCTCTATATTCCTATACTGGTTTACTATTAGTGGTAGTGCTGCCTCTGGCGGCAGAACATTGCAGTAATGTTCCCTATTGTTTATAAACAACAAATTGTAACTTTCACCCGAAAATCCGCTGGTCTGGTCGCGTCAATAACAATGCGAGTGGCGACGGGTTTGTCTACACTCTACAGCGTTATGTAACGTGGGCAGTGCTGTTATTCTTAACGCACTCACGTGGTCATGTGCGCCTCACTCCACCCGTCACGTCTAACGAAACAAGACCTCTACCCACGCTTAGTTAATACGAATCGCGGCGTCACGATATATTTTAGGGTGAGCGTTGAGGTGAGTTTAAAACACGTTACAGAATAATGAGGCTGCAGCCTTCGCCGCGGTCGCCGACGCCGCAGTATATGCCAAATGCAGATCTAGCGCGCTAACTTCAGCCTGACCAGGCTATTCGCTACTTATTCGCTACGCGTTAAAGCGGCTCACCCCGCCGGTCACCCGTTACGAAACTAGACCTCTATTACCTACGCTTAATTACTACGCATCGCGGTGTCAAGGTATAATTGTGGGTGAGCGTTGAGGTGAGCTTAAAACAAGTTACATAATAGGGGGGCAGCCGTCCGTGTCACTAAGACTGACTGAGAGTCGCATGACCATTAAACATCGGCCACAATACGCTGACGCAACGTAAACCATAATGTATTAAGAAGTGACGCTTAAGAAACGTCAGCGCCCCTAAAGCATCTGAGCCATTACTAAAAGTTTAACCTCAGCGGCAGCGACGTAACTATACCATACGGAGCCCGTGACGGGGGCCCCTTCTTCAATGTTAGGTAGGTTCCTCATGTGTTCACGGCCTCTCTGGCCACGGGGCCCCTCGGCCGGGGGCACGTGGCATTTTGCCCGCTCTGCCACCGTGCTCAGCGGTGTCAAGCAACCAAAATCTTGCATCTGCCACTGGCCAGTGTGATTATTAAGCTTTTCCAAGCTCACCGTTCCGAAGAAGTTGAGAACACGTTGGGTGCAGATGGTGTAAAGCTTCGTTTTGATGTTGAGATCGAGAATTTAAGAAACATTAATGCTAATTTAAACGCCTACGCAATCGCAGTTGTTAAGCTACCAATGGCGCGTGAAAAATTCCTACTTTGCCCTTGACGTCGTCGTATTATATTTTATTTGCCTAAAATTTACTATACAGAGCATATGAGTTGTCTGTATACCTACTATTGTAAAGCGTAGGTAGATACTAAAGGCTAATGTAAAATTTGTGGCGCACGAAACATCGGTAAAACAATAGTTTTTTGTCAAAATGGAACATTATTTAAAAAGCGGCCAAGTGCGAGTCGGACTCGCACATGAAGGGTTCCGTTAAATAAATTGCTTTTTACGATTTATGACGTATTAAAAAAAAACTACTTACTAGATCTCGTTCAAACCAATTTTCGTTGAAAGTTTGCATGGTAATGTACATCATATATATTTTTTAGATTTATCATTTTCTTATTTTAGAAGTTACAGGGGGGGACACACATTTTACCACTTTGGAAGTGTCTCTCGCGCAAACTATTCAGTTTAGAAAAAAATGATGTTAGAAACCTCAATATAATTTTTGAAGACCTATCCATAGATACCCCACACGTAAGGGTTTGATGAAAAAAAAAATTGGGTTTCAGTTCTTAGTATGGGGAACCCCAAAATTTATTGTTTTTTTTTATATTTTTGTGTGAAAATCTTAATGCGGTTTACAGAATACATCTACTTACCAAGTTTCAACAGTATAGCTCTTATAGTTTCGGAAAAAAGTGGCTGTGACATACGGACGGACAGACAGACAGACATGACGAATCTATAAGGGTTCCGTTTTTTGCCATTTGTCTACGGAACCCTAAAAAGTGATCAATATGTTTTAGATTCATTTATGTTTCATTTTATCTATAGATTAATTTATTATTTTCCCGTAGACTGTCAAATTATCACTTGTTCTATATATTTCAAACAATTACATTGTTAGTGACATGTTATCAGAATATTTGGTCGCTTAGTTTCAGAGCTACAAAAATCACCTCATTGACCCTTTCCATGACAAATAAAAATATTGGTGGAATCAAGACGCGTTTGACTTACAGCGGAAAAAACTGGAAAAATAAGAGAATCTTGTGACAACCTTGTAAGAATTTAATTGAATCCACTGTAATCCACAGTAAATTAAAAAAACTAAAGCTATTTAACATTTAATACGCAGTATCGTTGTCCAAATTTTATCATTTACATATTAAAAACCTTGATTGGCAATGGACGGAGTTTGAACCATTAAACTTGAACCTTATTGGGCATTTATTCACGCCTTTTCGCATAATCAATTAAGAACAATTTATAGTCAGTTTCCATGCGATTGGCCCTTGAATATTCTGAAGACCTTAGTGAGTTGATACTTGTAGTCTTGTATGATGTTAGAAGTAACCTTGGATCTTTTAACACGGTCATTCAGAATCGGAATTGAATATATCTCTAACTTTGATAAGTATTGACAATGATGTAATATAAAAAACCGGCCAAGTGCGAGGCGGACTCGCGCACGAAGGGTTCCGTACCATTATCAATAAAAATATTTATTTTATTTTGTTTTTAGTATTTGTTGTTATAGCGGCAACAGAAATACATAATCTGTGAAAATTTCAACTGGAACTATCACGTTATCAGTGAGATACAGCCTGGTGACAGACGGACGGACGGACGGACGGACAGCGAAGTCTTAGTAATAGGGTCCCGTTTTACTCTTTGAGTACGGAACCCTAAAAAGAGGTAGACATGTTGTCTATACGAAATTTTCTCTTTAAAAATGGCCAGGCACATCTGACACCTGAACGTTGCGTTTACGTTTCCATTGACGACGCGAAACTAAGGCGAGTTGGTGCAATTGACTCAATTTTAGTGTGCGGGCCAATCTCCGAGCGTTTAAACCGCTCGGTTCTAACGTCATTGTCGGCTCAAGATTATTTCAGCAGAGGTAAAACATACCTCGGAAACTTAAATCAAAAACGACTCAGCACCGGTATTGGCTTCCGTCTTCATCAAAAAGGAACTCTCAAATTCGTCTTTTTTAATAGTATTTGCTGGCGACGACAATGACGAAAAAAAAACGCATTAAAAACGCTGAATATTAACCCATTTGTGCGCTTATAACCTATTTACCTCTTTTTTATATTACATCATTGAGTATAGACTGTCGTCCAGATACGAATGTTTTAGTGGGAATATTTAGTAATATAATAATATTATGACCACTACTTTAGTCTGTACTATAGTGACGTGACCCTGCCTATAGCCGGCAGTCCCGGGTTCGTATCCCGGTAAGGGTATTAAATTATTTGTGTGATGAACACGAATATCTGTTCCTGAGTCTTGGATAGTTATTATCTATTTAATTATTTATTTAATTCTATAACTATGTAATAGGGATCGTCGTCGAGTATAGTACATAACATAAGCTTTGCTTAGTTTGGGACTAGGTTGATTTGTGTACGATCATCCCCCCCAGTTTGGCACTCTTTGGGGGAGACCTATATCCAACCGTCTATCGGCTGATTTGATGATGATGACGATGATCCCCCGGTTTATTTATTATTTATAAGGTTGTCGCCATGAGACGGACTTATGATTTTAGTCGAAAATTAATTATAGAATAGACAAGCGTCCCAGTCCTCGACGTTGCACTAGTGTATGACATGGGCACTTAATGTCAAAGCAGTATGGGTTAAATTCGAACTAAGAGGATTTTTCTTCATTCGAACTTAAGACAGCACTTTATGTCACTTTGACATAAAGTGCATGTCATAAACTAGTGCAAAGTTAAGGACGTTTATCTTACGCCAAAGTCGCCAAACCATGCCGTGCCAAACCGCTTTTAGTCGAAATTTAATTATCAAATACATATACGTCTATATTTTTTTAGTATTTCCATTTAGTATACTGGTCAATAAACTTTCAGACATGTGTGTTAATTGTGGCGAATTTAACGAATATTACAAATATGGCGTATTAGCGCATGCGTGTTACAATTCTGCTTTACTATTACCTCTATAGAAATATTTTTAGCTAGCAAAGTTAAAAATTTAAACGAAGTAAGTAACACGCTCGTCCTACTGGTTACGATCTATTGTGTCTCTAAGTACCTACATAATATCATATGTATTGTATAAACATGGCAAATAATAAACGCAAATGTCATACGCATGTATAATGTCAATAACGTCTGGCGGCAATTATTATGTCACCGCTTTTGGTAGCATGATCGCGTTTTAAGAGTGCTCTTCAAAAAAGCGCTCGCTCAGAATTCGGTATTTTGACACGCGTAGTGCGTTTGTGTGTGTAAATACTACTACCACCCACACAAACGTACCTAACCCCCACATGCACAGCGAGATCGCACCAGCCGCGGGTGCCGTCCCTTTCTAGCTATATGTAAGTGCGATCGGGATAGAACTAACCGCGGAGCTTGCCGATGCAAATAGCTGTATAGCGCACCGTTGGAATTCACTCCGTGACCGATATTGATACTTGCACTAAAAAGTGGTAAGTATTACTTCGCTAACATGATGTTCTAGAACATCATGTTAGCGAAGTTAGATAACTTGAATAAAGTAAGTATTTGATTTTTGAGCACAAGTTTTCTATTTGTATTAAAATACTATGATATGACAAAGTATATTTAGTTTCGTTTTTTTAGTATACAATAAACTAACGAATTTTAAAGTTGTCAGTAATAAGAATAATAATTTGTTTTACGGATATTAATAGTTTGCATGTTATCTGAGTCTTATTTATATATAGTAATGTAATGAAATTATACCAGTAGACCCACTACTAGGAAATTACTGGGTACTTACGTATTCATTTATTGAAGAATTTTTTTTTTGTTATGGACAGTAAAAAAAAACTGCCCTTCATAGAAATTGCTATGTCCGTTTCTTACCAAAGGAACTGAAAATTATAAATTATACAAACACAGCTTTTTATCTAGAATGCAATTAATTAATGCGTGATTTTATTCAAAAGCCTAAAACCTCAGATGATAAAAAGGAATAGATATGAAACGGGGGCTTGGCGCGTGTCGGTGCGACATGGCCAAATGGGCATGTCACTGCCCACCGCATGTTAGTCGCAATTTGCCGTGAATCTGAAATGTTATTCCACGTTTACTCAAAATGCCGAATTGTAGCGTGGTTACATGCAAAAATAGGAATGAAACTAAAACCTACATGAATGGTGGAGTCACGCACCACATGTGAGTATTAGTATTTTCACTTAAGTCAGTAAAAACTAATATTTTAATAAATAAACGCAACGCCTTATCATTTCTCGGGATCGAACTAACATATCGAACGAAAAAGCATATTTTTGTTCTATGCGTTGTACATTGATCGTTCAATACAGTAAACCACGGCGCAATGTATTAAACCACTATGGATACGGACGATGCTTGAATTTTTTAGTGGTACGGCCGCTGCTTGGCGTCGCAAACTAGAGCGGTGCCAAAGTGCGGTTACAATTTACGCGTAATCGATAAAATAGAAGTACGATATCATACTAGTTATTTTATTTCGACTACTTTCGCTGTTTCATTTTATTTAATTACTTGTTTTGGTTGGGTGCCTATCTTAAAGGTAACTAATAAGATTAAAAGGCACAAAATGTTTACGGTACCTACTAATAAGATTTTCACTAAGTTGCAGTATGAACGGTAAATAGACATATTAAAATTGTATATACAAGTATATAATTTAGTTGCAAATGGCTTCAGAACAACTTAAAATGTGATATTATTACCAATTTTTTTTTTTTAAATGAGTATTTTTTACTTTCATTTCAAATGTGATAATTGAAGAAGAAATCTCGGTTTCTTATTACAGTTTTCCAAAGAATCCGAGTAGGTACTAAAAAAATGGATAGATGCTACTGGCAGAGGTCCTAACTGGTTTCCTGTACAGAGAAGAGTTAATGTGTTCGTAACATTTTCAAGAAAAATGTTTCCAACCACTTAATAAGAGCCGTACACTTTTCGAATATTTGACACCTCGCTTGCTTGAAACCTAGGTGTAAAATGTATGGTAACACATCTTCGCACATCTTTGGTGGATACTCGCCCTTAGCCTTAAATCTCGTAATATGAATAATGGACATATTATTTCGCGCCAAAATGCGAGTCGGGTCGGCCTGGTACCTACAGGTCAAAAATATCGATGTGACCAGAGTTTTAAATGTATGTGAACACGAACTTATAAAAAGCCGTTTATGTTACTCTGTAGGTATTCGTCAATATTTTTTACTTTTGCGATTTATGGTAAGTTAACAACACGTGTTATTTAAACTTGTAGCTAGAAGTTTAAATACCACCACATAAACTTACCATGTTGTTGAAGTTGTTACCCATCAATATCATAACATAATATTAATTTTAATATCAATGTCGATAAAACATAATTTTAACGTTTGTCGCCCCCCTAGTGTAGTGCGTTTAAGCCAATCACAGCCCTTGTTTGCATGTTGCCGTAGACTCACTGGCAACGCCCGAGTCTTTGTTTTTACACGGTTCAATGTGTGTGCCTGTGGGCGCTGCGGTGGGAGAAAACTGGGGACATCGGTTTTGGTTGAAATTAAGCAGTACGGCACTTCTCCCTATTTTATGTTCTGAGCCTAAAACCTATGTCACTTATTAGGATTCCGTACTCAAAGAGTAAAACGGGACCCTATTACTAAGACTCCGCTGTCCGTCTGTCTGTCTGAATGTCTGTCTGTCCTTCTGTCACCAGGCTGTATCTCATGAACCGTGATAGATAGAGATTTTCATAGATGATGTATTTCTGTTGTCGCTATTTATAACAAAAAATACTAAATAAAAAACAGAATACATCTTTTTATTTTTATTTTAGTTTTTATTTGTTTCTTTTTCTTTTACAATCTTACACAAATCGACCTTGCCCCAAACTAAGCAAAGCTTGTCCTATGGGTACTAGACGACGATAAACATACTTATATAGATAAATAAATACTTAAATACATAGAAAACATCCATGACTCAGGAACAAATATTTGTGGTCATCACACAAATAAATGCCCTTACCGGGATTCGAACCCGGGACCTCCAGCTTCGTAGGCAGAGTCACTTCCAAGTTACTAACTAGGCTACAGGGGGCTCCTATACAACAAACGTGATTTTAGATATAGATATTTTGCCGTTTTTAGATATAGATAATGGTACGGAACCCTTCGTGCGCGAGTCCGACTCGCACTTGGCCGGTTTTTTTAACATTTATTTCGAAATAAAGAGTGATACTCGGAAATGTCGAAGGGAAGGTCAATCGTCGAATCCGACTCGGCTGGGCAGCATTCGGGAAGCTACGGCACATCTTTTCGTCCAATATTCCGCAGTGTCTCAAGACGAGAGTCTTTGACCAGTGTGTGTTGCCAGTGATGACATATGGCACGGAAACGTGGTCGCTTACTATAGGCCTCATAAGAAGGCTCAAAGTCACTCAAAGGGCAATGGAGAGGGCTATACTGGGAGTTTCTCTGCGCGATCGCATTAGAAACCGATGGCCGTTGGGGTGGAAAGGTTCTTGAGGGCAACCACGTACCGGAAGGCGCAGCGTGGGTAGGCCCCCCGCAAGGTGGACTGGTGACCTGGTAAAGGTCGCGGGAGTCCGCTGGATGCGGGTAGCGCAGGAACGGCCATTGTCGCACTCTTTGGGGGAGGCCTATGTCCAGCAGTGGACGTTTAGTTTAGTTTAGGAGTTCCATGACCACCTTCCAGCTCCATCATCAGACTCTGGAAATCATCCAGCATCCAAGTCTTGCCGTGCCATGACCAAATAAATGAGCCAAAATTCGATGGCTTTATCTTGTTGAGTTAAGGAGTTGCTATGGCCACCTTCCGACTCCATCATCAGACCAGCTCTATGATATTATGGCATTGTCACCGAAGATACTTAATATAAGAAGATAATTGTACCTAATTTGAAGATTTCGCCCAAACTAACATACATACATACATACTAACTAATCATAATGGCCGTTGGGGCGGGGAGGTTCTCGAGAGGCGACTACGTACCGGAAACTGCAGCGGACCCTCCACAAGGTGGACTGATAGTAACAAGTAAATAAATTAAATCTATCAAGTATCACGATCACTCGTACAATAATAATTGACTATAGAACGCGCAGTTTAGACAAAAGGATCCTACCGACAAGACATCACCATTGAAATGTATGACTTTTGTTTTAGGTAGAAGGTTCAATTTTAAATGTTACGTATACTGTGGGTTTGAGCCTTTTCGCTACACTACGTCTTATCTGGCAGCTATGCAATTCATAACTTGTCTCGATTAGCCTCACGAATGTATCCCCAGTATAGTTTGACCCCGAGGTTGGTAACAACTATGCCTAGTCGGAGATCAAAATAATATTATTTTATCTGAAGAGTGGCCGGTTAGCTTCGTGAATAGCCACAAATATACACAGTACACGTCTGTCTCGGAGGGCTATTCAGCCGGTACTGAGATATATTCCCGCGCGACGGTAAATTTATACTAGTTTTGAATAATTATTTATAAATATAAATTTTGACTAAAGTTATATTTTTTGGACTGGATCTTGTTGGTACAAGCATGAACTTTAATGTTGTGTAAGATACAATACACAAATAATTCAACAATAATGAGAAAATCCTTGAGTTTTCAGTAAGATTTTGTAGACAAATATGGTGTAATTGAGAACAGTTTACATATATATACGTGCAGAATAAGGAAAATTCGAGGCGGCTAGGCGCAATGGCAACATATTACGCTTGTGAAAATAGAATAAAACAAGTAGGTTCTCATATAACATCATAGAGTATTAGGGGCTCAAACTTATGACTCTGCCCTCTCTTCAGAAAACTACTGTCGGTAATCGGGTATTTTCGGTTAAAGTATTCAGTAATTCGTAAATTGGAGGCGGCTAGGACCAATATGAGGAGTTTACCTATGCAAATAAGTAATCAGGATCTAGAAAAAGCTCTCCGTTTCTTAGAATTACAACGTCAAAAATCCGTTATTCTCGCTTATTCCTGACCAAAAAACGAGCGCCCTCTTAAGTCCAACGTAAAGCATTTGTCACTCAGCTATCACTGTCACATTTAGAAAGAGTGACGGAGATAGACCTTGCAGGTCGTAAGTCGATATCATTAAACGATAGAATTTGACGATGTTTATTTATTTTAAAAATATTGCTTCAAATTTTTGAACTTTAGAAGCTGTCAATGTACTATTTTAGTTATGATTGATTTTTCTCCTTTTTTTGTTTCATAGTGTTGCGTAGTAAAATAACAAGTAAAGTTGGAGTAAACATTTGAATTGGAGGTTACTTTGAGAATTAATTGTATCGAGCGAAGTGTTATGAATCGTGTACTGAAAGCTGTGGATGAAAAGATAATATAATCAAGAATGCTATATATTTTTCGCAAGTCCACAAATATCAACGTTTCGCACAAAAATAGGATATTTCTTGGGGTATTTTTGCATATCTGGCTCAGGGTAGGGCCTTAAAGCCGAAACGCACTGACAGCGGTGGCGGAGCGGCGCGGAGGCGGTACCGGTTGTAATGTTTGAAATAATACGAAAGGGTCCGCACAGGATCTTATCTTATCTTATCTAGGTGAGGGCCCTTTCGGATGCACTTCGACCTAGTGGGATCTTTTGTGCATTTGTCCTCTCCTTTATACCTGCTCCCAGGCTTGCTCCATCATTTCCACAAAGCGGACGATGCAGCTCGCCGGGAGCACCTTGAATTCCTTTGGTTGCGGGTAACCGTTGCAAAAGTAGTTCATTCTTTGTCTGGCAAGGACATGATACCGCACCGCGTATGTTGGTAATGGCTGGATGCTTTATATCCGACATATACACCCGTTTGGTTGATAGTCAAACCAGCAAATGTATGAAACCGATGAGACGTCAAAAACGCTATTTTATTGCATTTCCCTAAAAACTAGTGATGTCGATGTCACTTTTTGCTATGGTCAATCAGCTAAAGCTTTAATAAATAATAATATTTAAAATTGCAAAAATAAGTCGAGGATTGATGTTTTCGCGTATTCTCGTAAGTTTTTTTATTAGTACTTACAAAAAAGTTCAAAAAACTGTATCCCGACTACGGAAAACTATGAAAAAAAAAATGTTTTTTTCATACGGTATGTCACCCGGAGCATAATTTCGAATCGATTCAGTATCTTAAACGCTACGGTGGAAAACACGTAAATAAGTACAAACATTAGGCTGCTAAAATCATATCCCTTCATTTCGGCTTCAATGTTATAAAAACCGTACCTATTGTGAATTTTGATTATCAATGTATTATTTTTTTTTTTGTTTTAGCCATTACGTAACCGCCATATCATCAAGCTCTACAGGCGAAACTTCCTTCAACTTTTCCCCATGTTTTCCGATCTTGGACAAATGAAAAATGCAATGTTGTCATTGTCTGCGCGCGTTCGTTCGGCGCTTGCGCATATACTGTGAATTTCGGCAACTGGCCGCGTTTGCATTCCGCCGAGTTCGACGCTACGGCCAAGGTCAGCCCCCGCCGGAGCCTCCGTACTCCGTACCTGTTAATAGACGTGCGTATGTGACAATCGGGTAAAGGCAATTATATCTAAGCGGGCAATGTTGTCATAAATATGTAAACACTCGCAAGCTCGTCCGTTTAAACAAATACTCAGCCTGCAATTGCTTCCTTCCCGGCCACGGCAATAATGTACTATTATTTTATACCACGTCTGTGGAATCCAAGCGGCCCTTTAGGGCTTAAGTACCTGTTTTTTTTCTGAGACATTGGACGTACTATCTGTCTTTTAAACCTTGACGTATCTCCGTCCGTCGGTTGCATTAACTATCTATTCCGTAAATCTGTAGGTGTTAATGGCGTCATAGATCTAGGCGTGTCGTAAACTGTGTTCTGGTCTGGATAATCTATTTAAAACTGAACGTACATTGACGTTGTCAATATATACTAATGTTTGTGTAAATCTTGTGAAATCATTGAGAGGGGATATTGGTGACTATAGCTGCTTGCCCGCGACTCCGTCCGCGTGAAACTAGTTTATATCGTCGCTCCATATAAAATTTCACCCCCCTTTTCACTCCCTTAGGGCACCTACAAACTTTACTTCTTTATCATATTGGTATAGATAGACGAATGCATCACGTGATATAGGCAATCGCAATATGCCTTCTGCAGGGTAGTTACGTAACGTTTCGAACGCGCGTTAGGACAATTGATATCCTTTAACGCTCGTTAGAAAATCTACGTAATTACCCTGTTGGACTGGCGGCTGCTATCAAATTAAATCAGTCCAAAATAAAAACTTATGCCAAAAACTTATTTTTATTTTATATAAAAAAAACCGGCCAAGTGCGAGTCGGACTCGCGCACAAAGGGTTCCGTACCATTATCAATAAAAATATTTATTTTATTCTGTTTTTAGTATTTGTTGTTATAGCGGCAACAGAAATACATTATCTGTGAGAATTTCAACTGTAACTATCACGGTTCATGAGATACAGCCTGGTGACAGACGGACGGACAGACGGACGGATAGCGGAGTCTTAGTAATAGGGTCCCGTTTTACTCTTTGAGTACGGAACCCTAAAAAACGAATACAATCGAATTGAGGTCCTCCTCCTTTTATTTGAAGTCAGTAAAAAAATAAAATTGGACCACAAATCCGCAATGTAAGTAGGCTTCGTCGGGTGCGCACAAATGCCAATCTTTGTCACATGCAAACCAATTATGAAATTAAACATAAAAGACCTTAAACAATTAATTATGCCGAGTTCAAAAGTATCGTCTCGGATCCTAGCTAGGGCTCCAGTCAAGTTAGTCGTAATTGTATACTAACTGCTAAAATATGTAACGGCTATAATTCTGCAGGTCGATCACGTAACGCATTGTACGAACATCGGGTAGGTCTAAATGTCACTTTTTATATGGAAAATTGACAGTTAAATTGTACGGACGCGCGTTCGGAACGTTACGTGATTACCTACCCCTCTACACTTAGTAGATGTGTGTGACGCAAAACTTTAAAAGGGGGCGTTTTAGTACACCCAGATCCGCTTAGCACACTTGCGTCATTTGGGTCTGTCATGTTGATTGCAGATCTTGTAATGGCAATGTAATACTGAACTTTTGTAATAAAGTATAATACATGTGATAAAATTACCAGACGATAAGATAATTTGGTAATTGTTTAACCACTGACGGGCTTCGTCAGAAGAAGGACGATTGGGCTGGTTGATTCCAATTGGGTTAAATAATTATGTACACAATTACAGTACATGGCAAGTACTCATACCCTCATACCAAAATTATATACTTGGGTAGATCATTTTGATCTCGTGAATATTTAGAATGCATATTAGCTACGTTCCTACTGTAAATTGGGGCCTACTTACAGAATAACTATTCGTTTTTTTCACATAGGTATGTACTTATCCTCATTAAGGTTCGTCAGTTGCGGGTTTTGCAGGGGCCCATTGCATAATGACTTTAACTTAACATGTTAGTTAGTTAGTTATACTGGGCGTTTTCCGCAAGTCGACATCCATTGTGACTATTAACATGTAGGTAAATGTAATACAGGTCGATATCTCTTTCTAATAAACTGTGTTGAAACGAGATTTCCGCTCATATTACAAGTATTTTTCACATAAATGTATCCGCAAACAGGTTCGTCGGTTGCGTCTACTTCAGATCTGGCCATTTTCAAGTACAGCTGAAATAAAGTTGAGATTCCCTCGAATTGAACGGTCTCTTGTTGTTGCGCAAAATGTTCTTCTCTATCGGTACATCTCCCTAGTTAAGAAGCATTCGGAAGGTTTCTGAGCCAAATCTCTTACGTCTGCCTGTCCTGCGTAAGTGTATATACTCGTAGGAGTTTGTATATGTCGTCTAAAATACTGTAAAACACTGTAAACCTTATAAAAGCAATGTGTTATCAATTTTGACCCTTGGTCTAACCTAACCTTACTATAGTCGAAACATCGAAGAGACAGGCCAATTATCAGAGTAGACCTTGGACTGGTAGGTAATTCGCATTGGTTATTTAAGTATTACGATTGTTTTATCTCTCAGCCTACTGGCCATGTGTCCTGTGGGGTAATGTTACAGTGGGGCGTTTCTTGTCTAGAATAGTTGGTATCTAGTTGGTTGGAACACCTGCGTAAAGTAGGTTGAGAACATTAGCGTCGTTTGAGTTTTTCCCATAAATTTTCGGTTTATTTATTTCTATACAGCAAAAATAATGTCCGAAAATCGAATTTGAACTCATTTTGCGATTGTGTATAGCAATTTCTACAATCCATCCTTGCGGAGGTATCCATTGTGTTCCACCAAGTGTTTTTGAATCCAAAAAAGGTTAGTTGAGTAGCTAGTGCCAAACCCATGTGTCCAAAGGCTATTTTTACTCACATTCTACCGAGTCTAAATACCGTGAATTACTGGATTACTGACAATTACATGCAAAGATCTTTGGCACACCGACGCGACGGGGGTCTATGAACTTTGAAAAAAAATGTATTTTTGTCTATTACAGTTTGCCAACAGTAGACGGCGCCCTTGCCAAATCATAGACCTGAAGGGTCATTGTCTGTGGTCTGTTTAAAAATAAATATGGACGCTTTCTGTTTTGGTCGCGTGTCTAGTAATCGTGATCTGAGCCTGAAGTTATAATTAGACAGGTGCTCATTGCTGGGTAAAGGGCTGTCGTCATGAATGTTGTGTGAATCATAGAACAGACAATGTGTGTGGAAACATAATTATCAATGAACGCTAACCCAAAAAGTCGTATCTCCGAATGATTGTTCTGATGACAGATGGTTTTTAGCCTAGCTAGAACAGCAGTTTATGTAAATAAGGCTATTTCCGCAGTTTGCGGGGTTGTATCGGTATACGGTATTTTCTACTAATCTAATATTGCCCAGATATCCTTACATGTCGTTATGGTGATGATGTCCTTCCAGACGTACTCGTCGACGGCGACATACTGACAAAATAAATCTAAGGGCCGGGAAATTGTACCAACGCGCATGCGCGTGACTTGCAAAACCATACTTTGTTTTGTACGTACGCCCGCAACAAACAAAGTTTAAAGCTGTCCACTAGAGTCATATTAAGTTTAGTGTAGTGGTTGTGAACATTTTTGGTTTCTGAAGCGCTATGGCTCGTTCTTCGCTAAAGTAATGTTTCACCGAGGTTTATTTGGCATATACGAATTGAATATTGTGTTTTTCTTGTGTGTGCCACAAATTCACGGAATCATTATTATTCAAACAAAACTTTATTTTAAGCATGTGTTAATTTGAGGGCTAATTCGACGAGGCGTTGAAACGATTTCCTCCGACGGACGTGTCCAAATCCATTCGAAAGACGCCGTGCGCTAACTTTTCGTCAAGTCTAAATTAAAAATTGTACGTGTTCCAAAATCTATATAAAGTTTCGTCAGGTGTATGTTGGGTAATAGGTTTGTTGCCCTTTATTATCCGACCACGAAAGAGAAATGAAGGAGACAGTTCACGAATACGGCTTCTTTAATGTAGTCGCATCATCATCGATTGTAATTACTTCATCATCATTATATATTTAAGAGCCGAGCTCTTGTTGTTTGGGTCCGTTACTTTTTTGGCCAAAAGTCTTACAGGAGTCCGCCTCTTCGACCTTTTGCCAATACTGACTGATATAGCTGCTCCTCTGTATAAGGAGAGAATGCCTATTTGATCGCCGCATTTATTTGCCATGTCATAATGCTAATGTAATTTTTATGAGAAGTCCGTTCCACCTTCCACGACGTCCTCGTAACCCTGCCGCTTCTTGATCGGGGACTGTTTATTCGATATATTTGCAGATAATCACCATATCTGATAGCTGTTCACTATCCGTCATCTGTGACCCTATTGCTAGCCTACAGCTCAGCTACTTTATTAATCACCATTAATAAAAAAAATGTAAAGAATATTATTTAGTTTAGTTTTATTTTCTTGTTATTCTTGTTTTAGTTATTTTAGATTTGTATTTAATAATAATATAATAATTCTAGTTTTAAAAATAATGTTCTTAGGTTCTTACACAAATTATGTGTAACACACGTAACTAGCAAGTAGACGTTTGAAAATGAATCGGTCTATATTTATTTCGTGTGGTTGTGTACATGCTCTCATTTTCAATACAGTACTCACAATCTAAGAATTGTGAGTATTTTTCACACAGGGTAAACATTGCATGTCAATGCCACATAAGATGAAAATACAAAGGCGAAATTATCCCTATAAGGTATGTGATTACAAGGATAGAAACCGGGAAATTACACCATAGAACGTCGAATACACAAATTTTGCTAATGCGAAGAACATGCCGTCGTTCTTCGGAATAGTATAATAGCAAGATCCAAGTAATACAGCGCGCTAATTAAGCAACAATAGTCTCCATGTCTATTACTATTTAAGCGCTATGTTCTCCTGTTATTAGCCGACGACGCCGTGAATATTTTTCTATCGTCTTCATTGAAGCGTAGCGGTGTTAATGAATAAGTACCTACGCGTATTTAGACAATGAAAATTTAAATAGTTAATGAATTAAGCCTAATAATAATGACATAAAATGTAAATATTGTTATTAGCCATTAAAGTAATTCGTTACGAATTGCCTTTACCAATGACCGTGAAAAGTACGTCAACTTAGCCATCGATAGCGAGTGTGTGTTTTGATCGTAATGGAAACAAACGCGAAATGCGATCGGCATCTCCGTTTTACAGTGTAATTTGCCTCCTTAAAATAATTGAAATATGGTTCAAAATTGTCAAAAGTGATTTCAAAAGACATACCAGCACTAATTCAAGTACTAAAGGTATTCGGATCTAGTGCTAATAATACCGTCACGCGTCCTAGGTAGACGGGACAGGTCGTTGCCCCGGGCGAGAGAAACAAGAGGACGTATGTAGTCTACCCAGCTAAGATAGAAAGCTAGATCTTCACTAGATTCACCACATACAAGTTAAACTGACATACGGCTGTACATACATACTTAGACATGCATGATATACGTAGTTTTGTTTAGGAAAAACTAGAATGTCGGGAAGTGATAAAGAAGTGAAATGGACAACATCACGGAATTATAAATTGTCAAAAGTGCAATTACTCGGAGATCTAATAAGTTGAACAAAAAGTACAGTGGAGATAGTGCCACGGTTGACAAAGTTACCCAAAAGAAAAGTAATATGGCTTATGTTAATTCGCAAGCTTTCGACGGTGAAAAATTGGAAACGTTTGAACAACTATTAAAATGCTCTATGACGTTGCACAAAATGGCAGAGGATAAGAAAGTGCCTCATTTGTTAACTGAATTGATCAAGTCGAGTGTTATGTGACAGTTGCACGAAATTACAGAGGATAAGAAAGTGTCACCTTTGTTAATAAAACTCACATCCCCCCGTCTTCGAATCTCTGACGCTTTTTTTGTGCGCCTAGCTTGTTGGCTAACAAGCTCAGCCCAGGATGGGGGAATTGTCAGGATGAAACAATCAGCCTCAAGTTGAAACCAGATGCAAACCGTAAGAATCTACCACTGCGTCTTGACTCGTGGACCATATGGTACATAGACCGAGTAAAAGCTGCAACTACAAAAAATACTACCCCGGGTAAAAGTACTTATAATATACTGCGGTCTCATTTTTTTGTGCCTGCACCGGTGCTAAAAAAGGCTCAAGAAATGTTAGAAAAGCATAAAAATTACGGTGGGACAAAAGTCTACATATAGGGCCGTCGATCGGCACTCTTATATACAAGGAATAATTGTTGAGGAATGTATACCGTATACCCAACGCACTTCATACGTTGTACCGTTGTACGTTGTAAACGTAGAATGTAGATGGATGTAAGTAAAAAAGACATGTAAATCAATTGTTAAATTACAGTGACTGTCTAGCTGAATACATTTTTACATATTCGCTTGTAGAACGTTCTAAGATATGCATTCAAAAGGAGACGCCTAGTATGAAATTACTGAATGTAAGTACTCGCTCGGAGGCCATACTAGAACGTGCACGCGAGTATGACACCAACAATTTGGGTAAATTAAGTGCATTATTAAACAACACGTACTGTAATGTCAGTCATGTTAATATTAAGTACTTAAATATAGATATCTTTTCTTATTTACAACGAGGAGAGATAAAAAAACAATGTCAAGAGGAGTTGCAAGGATTAGGTGGGGAGAGTTTGGAGCTAATTACTCAAATGAATTAGTTGTTGGTTTTTCAAAAAAACTTATGCACTATATCACATAATCATTTTATGTCGTTCATTAGTGACTTGGCTTTCAGTGCAGCATTCTGAGGAAATTGTTCTAATCGCAATAAAGTTTAGTTTTCCCTTTGGGTTAGAAGTTCAGATGGCAGTCGCTTTTGTAAAACTAATACCTACGCCAAATCTTGAAATTAGGTGGCAAAGCGAGCCCCGGGCTCGTTTAGAGCATGACCAAGAAAAACGCTAGGAGGATGTTTATGTTTAATTTCAAAAATGACAATTCAGAAGAAATTGTATTTCCTCATAGGCCAAGAAAATTAGAATTCTTCGAAGAATTAATTCCCATAAAGCTGGAAATCGTTTCAATACCTTCATTTGGCCCTAAATGCATGTAATCTGAGTTTGCACCATCTCAGGAGGTGAGCTAAACTTTTGGGATCCCAATAACCGCGAAATTTTTGCTCTTTTTTCAGTTATTTGCATATAGCACAAAAACGGTACGTCGGATGGAAAATGTATTCGAGACAATATTAAAGAGGGTCAAATTCTGCGTCGAATGAATATCAAAAACTTCAAATTTGGTTCAGTGGTATAGTCGAAATCAAAAATCTAATAATCTTTTTGTCCATTTTTTGTCGTCCATCCGCGCTACGTGTCCCGCCCACTGCCATTTCATTTTCAAACGGTGTTCTAGTGCGTCGATAACTCTTGTTCTTTCTCTTATTTTTGTGTTTCTTACTTTGTTTAGTCTTTTCAAGTTTAATATACTTCTTTCTTGGGCCCTTTGGCAAGTTCTTATCTTTTGCTTTATTTCGTTGGTGTACACCCAAGTCTGGCAGCCGTAGCTTAAACACGGTAGTAGGCACGTATCTAGAACTCTTTTTTTTTAGTTTTATGGGAATATGGCTTTTTAAAACCTCCTTTAAACTCCAAAATTTAGTCCATGATTTTATTACTCTTCTGTCCAATTCTATAGCGCCTCTGTCTTTTCCGAATGACATTTGTTTGCCCAAATATATGTAGCTTTGTACGTACTCTATTTCTTCCGAATCAATATAAATTTTAGTTCTCTGTCCGTTGCTCAGGATTTTTGTCTTACCAAGATTCATTTCGAGCCCGATTTGCTTACTGTTCATATGAAGTTCCTGTATCATTTTTTGTAGTTCTTCGGGTTTATTAGAAAATATAGCAATGTCGTCCACAAAGCATAGATATTTAAGGCGTCTACCGTCGATATTCACGCCTTTATTATTCCAGCTGATGGTCTTCATTACATTATGTGGCACGGTGATAAATAGAGTTGGCGATAGCGGGTCCCCCTGTCTGACTCCTCTCTCTATTTGTATTTCCTTTCCCGTGCTTTCAAGCTTGATTTTACTTGTAGAGTTGTTGTATATATTTCGTAAGATATCTATGTATGTTTGTTGTACATTGTTCTCTCGCAGTGCTTTCCATATAGCCTCGTGCGAGATTGTGTCGAACGCTTTTTTGAAGTCTATAAAAGCTATGTTTAGAGTGCAGTTATATTCTATGTGCTTTTCTATAAGCTGGTCGACAACTTGTATATGGTCCATTGTGGAAAACCCTTTACGAAAGCCTGCTTGCTCATTTGTTGTTCTATTACATTCTTTCATTCTTGCAAGCAAATAAGTTTTGTTTGTGTGAATCCGCGTTATGTAGTTATGTAATATTTTATAACGCTATTGCTATTTATTGTATGCAAATTTATTGACAGACTAAAAATGTAATAGAGCCGCCAAAAGTTACTGTTTAGCAAAACAAATGAGAAGCCCATATATTTTCATTAAAACCTGTCATACACGTCTGCTGTCTGACGTTAGTCGAAACAAGTGACTTTCAAACGACTTGCTGTCATTCCTATGGCGGGGTCATATCCGTATATATATTTTTATATATTTTGTAACAATGCGATTGTCATACAGACGCAAGTTGCGATACAGCATCGATTTTTCCATCGGTCTTCGAAATCGTCTAGATCCTCAGGCCTCCTCGATCCTTTCTCCGACTCCCACATATGGCTTCAAGTCGTGGCCGATCTCTTCCAATCGCCTTCATTGTGGGCCCTTTGCCGCTTGACCTGCCTCATGGTCATGACATACCACGGAGTCCTTACGTGCCTTCGGTGTGGACGTGTAACTAATTCAGACTGAAATAATGCTACCGGATGTCGCATGAGGTGCAAATCACTTTTTAAAACGGGACCCTATTACTAAGACTTCGCTGTCCGTCCGTCCGTCCGTCCGTCTGTCACCAGGCTGTATCTCAAGAACCGTGATAGCTAGAGAGTTGAAATTTTCACAGATTATGTATTTCTGTTGCCGCTATGACAACAAATACTATAAACAAAATATATATTTTTAAGGAGGGCTATAATGGTACGGAACCCTTCGTGCGCGAGTCCAACTCGCACTTGGCCGGTTTTTATTAGGGTTCCGTACTCAAAGAGTAAAACGGGACCCTATTACTAAGACTTCGCTGTCCGTCCGTCCGTCTGTCTGTCACCAGGCTGTATCTCAAGAACCGTGATAGCTAGAGAGTTGAAATTTTCACAGATTATGTATTTCTGTTGCCGCTATAACAACAAATACAAAAAACAAAATAAAATATTTTTTTAAGGGGGGCTCCCATACAACAAACGTGATTTTTTTGCCTGGCGTGCCTGCGTGAGTTTTTATTGATAATGGTACGGAACCCTTCGTGCGCGAGTCCGACACGCTCTTGTCCGGTTTTTTATTTACGTGTCGTGACGGTCTAAATTATAATTTTTTGTAGGGTGAACTGTCCTTGGGATGGAATGTCGTGCCAAAACCATGTATTATATCAATGATATCTAATGATATGATATCTGAGTTCAGATCACATCCTAACTAGAGTACGAGTCGTGCCACGATAAAAAAAATGCCAAGTTTGACAAATCTCAAACTGGATGACATGATTTGAGTCTTTTAACGCTCAAAAATTGGTTTTGTCGGATAAAGGACCATCTGTACAGTGTTCGTATGTATCGTGTATGGTTTAATGTGTGGTAAACAATAGGTACTTATTTAACTTAATAGGCAGCATATTTGATAGGAAATAAAAAACCGGTCAAGTGCGAGTCTGTCTCGCGCACCGACGTTTCCGTACACACTTTCACGACGCTTTATTAAGAAAGAATCTATGTTGGTTTTTCAGAGATAACTTTTTATCGAGTGAACAAATTTCTAAAATTATTTTTTTTATTTGCTAGAAGGTACTTTCAGAATACTTCCATACAACATTGAAGGAAAAAAATCAACACAAAAATATTAAATTACAAATTTAAATACTAAAATTTACGGGGAAATGCCGCCAGCATCCTCGGTACAATGCTACATTATCCTTTGTAAATCAAAATTTTACCATTATAGAAAAAAAAAGAAAAACTGTTTTAGAATGTGCAATTCAAGCCCTTTCATATGATACCCCACTTGACCTACTAACTAGACTTTTAATTGTTGCCCCCCTCTTATCCGTCCTTTTTTATAGAAATTAAAAATAAATCTTGCAAATTTTCATTTTCCATACACGTGGATTGTCTTTGTTTACAAGTATTCTAAATTTCAAATTAACTGTGTGACAGACAGACAGACGGACGGAGTCGCACCTAAGGGTTCCGTTTTTACCTTTTTGGTCCGGAACCCTAAAAATGTTGCCAAAATATGAGTAAAAATTCTCGTGAATCCACTCGCTGTTCAGTTTAACGCTCCGTTTCGCATTAAGGAGGCAGTGTCATTTGCATTAATATTTTCGAGAAATCAAGTCAAATAAGTTACTCGGTTTGATTGACTGCCGTCCACCTTTTAGAGCCTCCCTACGCCCTTATAGCCTCGTTCAAATCAATTTATTCTTTCGTCCGTTTAGTTTTAATAGGTCCTTGGACACGCGATAAGCACGTTATGATTTTAACGCCGATTAATCGTAAAAATTGTAAATTATCTTTTTTATACAGCAAATTATATTTTTTATATCGATTCATAACGTTTTGCAATCGTCTGTGAGCTGGCTAACTTAATCTGACCACAGCATTCGTAACTATTATCAGTAATAGAAGGCCAGGCTTGCTGGTTCGTGTATGACTAGGTGGGCGGAAAGCGTTATGAATGATAGCCCTAGCGTGAAATTAATGTTCGTGTTACAAGAGATATTAAAAGTTGGCAAAATCAAACAAAGTACCTTTTATGAACCAGTCAGTAACTGAGACTGCGATGCTTATTGTCTGACGGCCTGTTCTGGCGTAAATTGCGTTGTGAGACATATCTCCCGGAAGAAGTCACCGAGTTGTTTAAACATTTGACGAACGCTTTAGCCTAGTTGGTAATGACCCTGCCTACGAAGCTTCATAAGGTCCATGTGGTCCCCGAAGGACTCATATATCAAATCACTTAGTATAGTTAGTATTGAAAGTGATATAAAGTAAACCTAAGACACTTAGCTTTCCAATCCGGGCTCCCCTCGAGATGAGTATACTCATGCAATAGCTGCATAGCACTTGACACTGACTCTACTGTTATTAATTTATTATAAGACTAGCTGTACGTAAAGTGATCATAAAACTGTAATAGACAGTATTGAGTTGACATTCGAGAGTGGCGCGAAGTGACATGACGTATGCTAATGACGGTAAGAAAAATAGGAGTTGCTTACCATAGAGTTCAATGTCGCGACACTTATTGTGAAATTACTATTAATTATTTTGGCACCTACACTGTGCATATCAATTGAAAATATTTGACGCAGTATAATCAATAGCTCTAAAAAAAGATTCGAAAGTGCTTGTACTAGGCGTACCTGAATAAAGAATATTTTGACTTTGACTTGACAATGACCTTGTAGTAGAAGAAAGAAAAAGTTACTCAATTGCACCGCAGCACGGAAATTGCTGCGTACTTTTAGAACATGCGTTAGGAACTTAGGACATCTCAGCTGTAATTTTTTGAAGGTAAAAATGACAGTTGATTTGTACTAACACTCGTTCGTAAAGTTACGCAATTACCTATCATCCTTGTGTGAGGCTTCTGTACTCTGATGTTGTTATCTACTATGTAGCTATGTGTAGTAATCGTAGCTAGTGGTAATCGTAATTAGCTCAGGCGCGGGTCACCGTGTCAAGTTCGCTCTATTCATCGTGTTTGGTAAACGTTAGATAAACGAATGAATTATCACACGGGTTATTGACAAATAGGAACATTACGCTGTTCGTTTATTAAGTTTGTGTTTTGTTTAAATGCGTCAAGCGAACCTTTGGCCCTCCTTGGCAGCGACATGGTTGGACAATCGTTGGGGGTTTAGTGGGTAGTCTGGGCTTTCTGTCCGGGAGTCCCATACACCCGTCCGGTCCCCCGGACCGGGCGGAAGGTGCGTCAATGCACTCCCCCAGCGTCAAATAAGTGTCTGTCAAAATTTTTATTTTTGGTACTAGATTTATTGCCGACTGTACCTATCTGTAAACCATCATCAACTACTCATTGAGACGATTCTAACAAGCTCAAACTCGAGGAGGTTGTGTCGTTTTATTGCGGAGTTCCTATGGCCACCTTCCAGCTCCAGCATCAGATCAGCTCCATGTCATCATAATATACATATGCATGCAATATACATATGCATGCAAAATTTCAGCTCAATCGGAAACCGAGAAGTGGGTTAAATTTAACTAGTAAGATTTGATTACAGACAGACTGACAACGGGACAGGTGAAACTAAATAAAAGCTTGTAAAAAAGGCCCGTCCCTCTTTCCGCTTCAGCTAAACTCGGCTCTCGTGCACCTCAGTGAATATCAGTAAACCCGATTGCACTATACTATCCGCAAAACTATCTGGCCGGTTAGGGCAATAAACGTCCGCTACCGTTAGGGGTGTAACATGTCGATAACTTATAATGTAAACGTCGATATAATTATTATATTTTCAAATTAAATCTTATATCATTGATTTATGACCTGACCGGCCAGATAGTTTTGCGGATACTATAGTAACGAAAGAGCACGTGCTATGTGGCGAGCGGGATGCCATTTAAATAGGGGTGTAGCTGTAGACTCAAGATTTAGTATAACTTCAAAAGAAAGAAGGCAAACAAATATGCCGACTGACGAAAATCCCATTCAATCAAACATCTCAAAAAATACGAAGCCACAACCGTTTTTAAAGAAAGAAAGAAAGAAAGAAACATTTATTCGAGACAAACAACACACAGCGTTTGTCACGAAACGGTTCTATCTCAGCATAATGCTGGCATTGCTGCCAGCGCTGGTCTTCCGATAGAACCGTCGAGTGAGTTCACGGTGGATAACAAACAAAATAATGATATAAACTTAATTAAACACGAGAAGGGACAATTAACGAAATTAAAAATAGAACATAAAATATAATAATATTGTCCAGTGGTCTATGAACGCAGCCATTTCACTCCTGCGCGATCCGTAACAGCACACTAGCGTCATTGACACTGACAGTGACAGAAGTGACAGGTGGCACTGGCAGACAGGCGTCATTCTTTTCAATTAAACATGTAATCAACAATAATGTTTGAAAATCTACAATACGCTAAGTATAATTAATTCGATTTACTTATAACTGAGAAAAAACACGTACCATGCAAGGTTGAAAACCGGTTACAATTTGAAAAGTGATCATTACTACACACAACTATGACCAATAAACAATAACGAAGTGAACACATTACAACAAATACATAATAACAAAGGGGTACTGAACAAAACGAAAAACAATATTAAAGCAATGCCGAAGGGACGTAACACAGTTTTAATGTTGCTTTTTTAAATCGATGTGCTTGTCAGATAGAAAACGCTCGGGGATCGTGACGTCACGATCCACTAGCGTCATAGTAAATGACAATCGTCTCATATGAAGGTTCGTTTTGCGGAAAAGGGTCAGAACATACCCCCTCTTAAAACTTTGGACAATTGTAACTTTGTGATTATTTAACCTCTTGCGGTTGCTCTTTTTTCCATTTGACTAAATGTTTAATCCTTTTTCGAGAAAATACAACAAACTAGTTACAAACTTCAAATCATTTATTCGTGAACAATAGGTATGCACGTAGTGTAATTATGCTAGATGGTAGGTAAAGATAAATTAGTCCAGCTATGTTCTGCCTCAAGGCATACAAAGATCTTATGACTAAACATGTTCATTATTGCAGATTAAAACTATCATTTAAGTATTCTTTGACAGTAGTAAGCTTTTTTAACTAGAAATCCACTTAAAGCCCGCTTAAATTACATTATTGTTCATTTTTAACCGACTGCAAAAAAAGGAGGAGGTTCTCAATTCGGTTGTATTTTTTGTAATTTTTTTTAATGTGTGTTACCTCAGAACTCCGTCATTAATTAACAGAATCGTACCGTTCTTTTTTTAATTGAAAGTATATGCTTCCAGGTTGGTCCCATTGTTTTCAGAACTCCAGTTGAATGATGGAAACCATGAGGAATTGAGGGAACTCCTCAAATATATAAGGCAAGCGTGTAGTAATTTCGGTGTTTTCTATTAGAACTCGTGTATTTACATCCGGAAATCATAAATTTGTTGAAGTGGAAGTGATGATGAAGACCACAGGTGGCTTGTGGAACTTCACAATGATGTACTTCAAACTATAAAAGTACGTCACCGATTCTGATATCATTCCGTTGAAATAGCAAACAAAGAAGTGCCAAAGGTGATTCTGAGATCCTTGAGGAATTGACGGAAGTTCTCAAATATTATCGGCCCACATACAGCGATTTGGTTATTTTCTCTAATAATCAACGTATTTGCTCTCGGAAATCAGTTCATGTGGTAAATTAGAAAATAAATGTGGCTTGGCGGAGTACTGAATTGAAGTCGGTTAAAACATTGTTTTTAAAGTAAATTATATTTAGTGTCTACACATTCTACACCCCTATTCAAACATAGTTTTTGTAAAGGCAGAGGATCGTCTGGGGTCCACTTCACGAAACTACAAGTAACAATTTTACATGTCCACCAGCACTTGTGTAGGCCAGAAATGGGGACATATTTGGGATACAATTCAAAAAATACTACACTAAGTAATACAATTGGTAAAGTAATGTATTCTGCGTTCTGGGGGATTGCCAATCTTATACAACCTTGACATCAAAACGGCCGGTCAAATTTGAATTTCAAATGTCTAAATTATATTATGAGCTATTGGCCAAGATGGCCACTGACTGGCAGCCCGACAGCTCGAAACGGAGACGAGGCAGATCTCGTCGGCGGTGGTGGGACAAGCTAAAGACTCCTATTGAAAGAATTGGCCAGAGACTGCTCAGGGTCGCGTCTGGAAACGGAGGGGGGGAGGCCTTTGTCCAGCAGAGGGACACATCATCATCATCATCATCATATTCAGCCTGTAACCACCCACTGCTGAGCATAAGCCTCTCTTCGCGTAACTACGCCACTTATCCCGGTCCCGTGCTAGTCTCATCCAGAAATGACCCGCGGTCTTTTTTATGTCATCAACCCATCGAGCTGGTGGACGACCGACGCTTCTTTTTCCTGTAAGTAGCCACCAATCCGTTAACGTTTTGGTCCAACTCCATTCCAATGCCGTATCCAAGTATGGTTATGACTTAGCATCTTAGAGGGACAGTAATTTAATATCCTATCGCAACTCCCAATGGCTTTCCGAGTGAAGACAACTTTGAACACACATTTTTGTTTTGACTTGACCCAGAGTTCACAGACCATACAAATCTAATTTTGATAGTTCAGTACTATGTCCCCAACATTCGAACTTCTACAAAATTGTTGTAACGTACCTACTTATATCATAGTGTACAATAAGGCATTTACTATTCATTTCTTTATACGGAAAAACAACAGCTTTTATAACACAACGACACTTTGACATATAGACTGACAGGTAATTATAGGATCTCACTAGTAGTATCAAACTAGGTAGAATATTAGTAAACTTATACATATATTGTAATAATGCGCTTATACTATGCAATTCAAATAAAATTTGAATTTATTTTGTAGACAACATTGTAGGACCGAACGGCTCTAGAAAAAGTAAAGTAAAACTTGTCAGATATATTTTTCCCGCCTTCATATAAAATTATTGCAGCCATTACAGGAGACTACATAGATTAGGGTTGTTTGACAAATGACTATACGGAAGACTGTTTAATGTCAAATCTGCCTTTTGGGCATAAAAACTTCGATTATATAAAGTAGCTTAAATCAGGTAAAACTTTACGACGCTAATACGTTTAACAAGTACTAAACTATAAATTAAAACAATTACTTTATAATCAATTAATAAAGGTATTAATGCTTAATTTAAATTAATTATAATCATATTGGTATTATAATTTGGCTTAACATTCATTAGATGGGCTCATTCAATAGTTAATATATGCAAGTACCCAATTGTAGGACTACTTATGCATTCAATTGTTCTATAACATGTCGAGCAACCGATAGCTTAATTGGCCGCTATATATTACGCATAACAATTCTTGCTTACCAAGCTACAAAGACGTATGTTTTCTCAACTGTCATACTAACATGATGCCTTTTGCTTATGACGCTTTAAACTATGCTTTGGGGGCTGTCATCGATTAGTGACTGCTACAATACAACATGCATTGTTCCGAAGATTGACTTACATTATAGTTAAATGATTAGTTATATTGGCATTAGTTTATGCCTGATCAAAACTATTGTATTATTTTCTGAGGATTCTTGCCACGGTGTATATAGTAAGTTTGCAAAGCTACGTCCTCACAAAGCCTATTAATCTCAACTATGGCTAAAGTGGTGTCCATAGCGTAGGTAGATATGATGGCCCTTCATTGATATAACGATCCTATAAGGTGTTAGTATGTTACGTAGAACACGGTAAGTCATCTCCATTTCTGTCTGCCTGTGGTTACATAGTCTATTTACCCAAAGTCTACGACGTATACACGCTATTTTGTGTGCCAATCACGCTTACAATCCTTTACCACAAAAAGGATGTCTATCACGATATTAAATTCGTCAAGACGAATGAACAATACGGTATCTTGGAAAATTTGCAATTTGAAAATATTTCCTCAAAAAATTAAAATTATATTTGCGATACATTTAATCTTTGTATATAACCACCGTAAACTAATAGACCTCTTAAATTAAGCTACAGGATGATTATAGGCACCAGGGATGTCTGTATCTACTATAGTTACTAGACGACTACCAAGTACCAACCAACATACATTTATTTATTTATTAACCCTATATATAGTTTACAAAATGTTCCAACCCTCAGAATGTTCATTTCGTAGAAAACTTACTTATCTTTATTTATTTATTTTGCAAGATTTCGAAAAAAATATTTTGTACCTAGAAGCCATTCGGTTTGGTTTAGTTCGTTTATAACAATCTCAAATAGATTGCAGCTTGAGAGAAAAAATATTTAGTTCAATATAAAGCATTCTATAGAACGATAGGTACCTGTACGGATACCTATAGCAAAACGAGGCCGCTGAATTTAATTATACAAAAGCATAATGCTAACGTGGTAAATGTCATTATCATACACGTCCAACGTAAACATAAAAGGCTAAATCGTCAATACTCACGGAAGAATGTTCTGTTTCCATGGCGGAATATTTGGCGCGGCTAGATATGTGACATCATGAGCCACTGACCTACCGAGGCCGCGCGCTTAGCTGCGATGCGGACACACGGGCGTTACAAACCGCAGAAAACCGCTTAACTTCCCTGATAAATACTGAAATGCAAACAAATGTTAACATTACGAAGATTTGTTAACGAAGTTTTGTAGGCTGGACCAAAATATTAGCGGATTGTTGGCCTTTTCCACGAAGCATCATTCGTCCACCAGCTTCGTAGGTACCTACGTCACCACCAATTATAATATAGTATTTTTCACAATCGTGTTATAATAGAGAGCTTTTTAGTCGAGTACCGTGTTTAGGCCACGAAGCTTGCTGAGTGGCCTAAGTAAGGTACGAGATTAAAAAACTTGATTATAACACTATTGTGAACAATACTTTTTGTACGAGTTCATTAAAATTAATTTTCTACGAGTCAACTGAACTAATTAAACAAACTCGATACTGTTGAAACGAAGTGCAGCTCATCGCTCGTACGCTTGTTGATATCTTAAAAGACATCAACGAGCGTACGACATCAAAGCGATTCTATTGGTCCAATTCATTACAGTTCAGTAAAGCAGCCACGTGATTGGTCGAATTTAATTTTAGTTGTCTGGAGCGTATCGAAAAGTAGTTATTTCGATTGTTTCGACAGTAACATGGACTTCAACTATGAAAAGAGTGACGTTGCAGTATTCTCTATGAAATCTTAATACACATATTTTAATCGTCGAGTACAAAAACTTGTTTTCAGTACCTACCTAAGTCAGGAATTGTAATTTTCTAGTGAATTTGGGTGAGTATAGGTATACGGTTCTTTGGCACGATTTACATAAGTGTGGAACTAATTGCGTATGTCTGTAATTTTTAGTTTTCTGTTTTACTTTATGATTTTACTTTTAGCACGTCATTATTGGTCTTAACTTAGGACAGTATAACGCAGTGACGTTCTTTATGTTTGAACATTATCAATCTAGTCAATAGTAGCTACAGACGATTAAACTATTATTGGTGTATATGTAAGTTTTAGGTGACCCGAAGACCGATGCAAAATCGTGACGTTCGAAAATGGTTGCATATAAAAACCTCTGGCGAGGCGAGGCGTTTTTTATACATTATGGTGCTAGCTTAAAACCATCCGCGTATCAACTTCTAAATTTAAAGGCAATGCTCTAGCGCTATTTGAACTATTACGCAGTTCGCCTTTTAATCGCCGACCATTCACGACTCGCCTTCCTTGAATCCGCGATTTATTTTATTTTAAGACTTAATTAGTTTACCTGTTATACCTTTTATTTAACAACTTATTTAGCTTAGACATTATACTTCGTTGTTGTAAGAACAACGTACGTTTATCTTCTATTATTTACATATATAAAATTGGACCGTTACTTATAGAGTGACAGACAACGCACAGCCTAAACCGCTAAAGATACAAGCATGAGATTTGGAACACATATTCTTCAAGTAACGTAGAGGCGCACTAAGGAAGGATTTTTTGAAATTCAACCCCTAAGGGGGTGAAATTGGGGATAAACCGTTGTATGCAAATCCGTTATTTTTGAAGGTAGATCTATGAAATTCGAGATTTGGCTTTTCGATCAGAAATTAAAATAGGTTTCCTTCGAGTATTATCGGGTATTCGTGCTTTAGAGGGGTGAAATGGAGGGTGAAAGTTTATATGAAAGTTTTGTTATTTTTGAAGGTAGATCTTTGCAATTTGAGATTTGGCTTTATGGTCACAAATAAAAAAAGGTTACCTTGAAGCATTTTTAGAAATTCGTAATTTAAAGGGGTGAAATAGGGGGTGAAAGTTTATATGAAAGTTTAGTTATTTTTGGACTTGGAAGCTGTCCACGATGTTGATTACAAAGTTATAATGCCATCTAAGCATCTTGAGTAAATCAACCCTTAGCTGCTGCATATGATACCACGAAATCATTTCGAGTTTGCTCATCAACACTAAGCTGAAACTACTGAACCAAGAGTCTTGAAATGTGTAAAGTAGGTTACTTATTCAAGGTAGGCAAGCAGTAAGTTAGGGTTTTACAAAATTCATCCTTTAAGTGGGTTTAAAAAAGGTATAAACGTTTGTATGGAAAAGTCAAGTGCGGACCGTAGTTCATGTGGTGACGTGGAAAGGTGCATCTATGTGCCTGGCGAATTACAAACTGAAGTCTAGAGAGCTTAAACCATTTTAAACTTTATAAGAAAACTTGCCTTAGTGAGAAAATTTTAACTCTGTCGAAACTTTGCTGTTAATTGGCTCGCAACAAAAATAAGTTTTTCGTCAAATTATTTGATCAGCAAATCAGCATAAATACAAGATTGAATTTATTACATACTAGCTGCCCGCACGGCTTCACCCGCGTATTGCAAAGAACGCGGGCAAACCCGCGGGATTAAACATAGCCTATGTTGTTTCAGAAAGTTCATTCTATATGCAGGTGAAATGATTTTTGAAATCGGTCCAACGGTTCCGGAGATTTCCCATTATTTATACACAAACTTACAAATCTCACAGACTTTTCCTGTTTATAATATTAGTACTTATAGATGAAATCAGGCTTGATTTGCAAAGAATGTCCCAAATGATCAACCATGTAACCAATATTAGTCCGCCTTTTAAATTGCAGACTAGCTAATATAATTAATATATTAGCTGGACTACAATTTAAAAGGCAGACTAATAATAAAATAAATAATTTCATAAAAAAACATTTTTTTTGATTAGCCGTTAGTAAAATAGATTCCGACTAAAAGTAAGCCATTAATTTGTCAGTAGGTATACAGAATCCAACTACTATAAATAATGTAGGTTAGTACTGCAACCCTCACTGAACGGAACTGGCTACAGAAAAGCAGGCTGGGTTAATTGCTGACCATTATTGAAAAGTTTTCTGATCAGAAGTTGCTTATCAGGCCCCGTAGCATGAATGGCCTTATCACGCGATAAGTGACATGATAGAGCATCCGTCCCTGGCTGACACCGTTCGATAGAACGAGACGACGCTGTTATCTTGTCACTTATCGCGTGATAGGGCCCATCCATGCTACGAGGCCTGTTCATCAATCAGTCAATATAATGTATTATCTAATACCGACAAATTAGGATGTCTTTTGGTATAAGATAACGGGTTGCCCATACCAACGTGTGTAGAACTACTCAACGGATTTTGATTAAAATCTACTAATGTAGCAAATCCTGAAAGTTATAATGTTTCCATGTGCATGCACTTAAACCACTGATCCGGTTTTGAAAAAAAATGGTATGGATATATTTTAATACGCTAGAAAGGACAGAGGATATCTATTATCCCGGAAATAATCGCTTAAAGGGGTCAAAAGGTGGGGGGAACTTTGTACGGGGAGCGATGTTTAAGCATACGCCTGAAATACTTTAATAGCAATTATCCTCTAAGGCGATTAACAACATCCACGCGGACGAAGTCGCGGGCTAAAGCTATTTGATTTATATTAATAGACATTACGTGTACAGTCAGCATTTTAAACATGCTTACCCTTTTCGACCATATTTCTTGCATTGCTAATGCTGACTAGTGACTGACCTCTTAATTTGTTATCAAATCGATGCATATAATAGTAATCTATACTTTATATGTGTATTATAAATTCGAAACTGGGGTTGAAATATTATGTAGTGCGATAGGCTACATGTACCTAAATGTGAAACTGTCTTTCTGTTTGTCTCTCTATCTATAGTCCTACTTGTTATGAACAAAATGCTGCACTTTATGAAGAAAGCAAGCCGCTTTGCACATTGATAGTCGGGACCAAACTGAGTGATTTGACCCGCAGCAGCGGAAGTTTCACCCCTTAGGAACAGAGATGGCGCCACTTCTTTAAAAAATATTTCAAAAAATGCTACAAGCTAATTATTATTATTTTTGTAACTAATATATATAATCAGCTTTCATTTGAGGTATTATAAATTAAAATTGGCCCATTAGTTTAGCTTGTACAATTTTTTTAAATATTTTTTAAAGAAATGACGCTCACATTTAATCTTTAATATTTCGTGAAGTAAGAAAGGTATTGGTGTCAAGTTTATTTTTATAATACTTTTTATTTACTCAGTAATATATATATGCATTAAACCATTCATGCTAGATATTTTTTTTTAATGAAATCAAGTAAAAACTACCAATCAAGCAAGAAAAAAAAAATTAACATGCCGGTTTTGCCATTTTTTTATAATATTTTTATCTTATTTTTTTTATAACTAATAAGCTTTCATTAAAATTTGTTCATTCGTTTAGCATGTACATTTAAAAAAATATTTTTTAAAGAAATGGCGCTCACATTTAATCTTTAATATTTCGTGAAGTAAGAAAGGTATTGGTGTCAAGTTTTTTTTTATAATACTTGTTATTTACTCAGTAATATATATATGCATTAAACCATTCATGTTGCGTACATTTTTTTTATGAAATCAAGTAAAAACTACAAATCAAGTAAGAAAAAAAAACTTAACATGCTGGTTTTTGCCAAAAGTTTTCTAAATATATATTTTTTTGTAACTAATATATATAATGATCTTTCATTTAAGGTATTAAACATATAAATTGGCCCATTATGTTTATGTTTATTTAATGCAGAAATAATAGAATAGTTTAGCTTGTACAATTTTTTGAAATATTTTTTAAAGAAGTGGCGCCATCTCTGTTCCTAAGGGGTGAAACTTCCGCTGCTGCGGGTCAAATTACTCAGTTTGGTCCCTACTATCACTGTGCAAAGCGGCTTGCTTTCTTCACAAAGTGCAGCATTCGGCCAAAAAATCGCCATAACAAGTAGGACTACTATAAGTATTACCTTAAACCGCAACTTAACTTAATAGAATGTAATGCTACTAGTTTTCGAACGTGTAGCTATTTCTAAAATCAATGAGGGTACCTTCACCTCGACAGTCGGGGGTAGGTGGATAAATTTCATTCGGCAACCGTCACTGATGAATGTACTCCGGATCGCGGAGTGTACGCAAATGAAAGTGCATACGCTAATTAAAGTGCAGACCATGAATTGGTCGTAGAACTTTGTTGTGTGTGTAAAACAAGAGACACGGGGTGAGTCTATCATTATAAGAATAGAATCGAGTCGTTTTTACGGGAGATGTACGGGTCGTGTCATTAACGGGTTATTTTGTCCACAGCCTGTGGTGACGCCCTTTTATGATAAGGTCATATTAGTAGATCGAAGTAATTCCTCAGGGGAGCTGTAATTATTATGGTCACTGTAACACGAAGCTTGTTCTGAGTGATTCCGCGTTGGACATTCCGAAAGCAGTGCCTAATTTCGACCGGTTCTCCTAACGGCGCGGTAGCGCAGTCGGAGAACGTCCGCTTTCTAAGCGAAGCGCCCAAGTTCGATCCCCAGCAGTGATCTCTGTTTTTATCTTTTTGTATTATTTTGTGTGCATGATAGTTTAGTTTTTTTTGTATTTTAGTTTTATTTTACTTTAGGGAGATTTGGTATCTTTTGTATTCTTTGTTTTATTATTATTTCACCAACTTGTGTTTTATTTTATTTGTAAAATATTTTTAATAATACCAAGTCAGAGTCACCAATCTTTCATTAATAGCAAACTACCTAGTAACAACAACCCACGAAACACATTCATTACAAGTACATTACTATAGAGGCCGGGAAACGAAGGGTTGCAGGTCAAGTAGATATAGACGGATAGGGATACGCGGCCGGCAACCCCGTTTCTCGCCGAGATTTGTATAGTGCTTTTCTCAAACTTGCAATGAAATAAAAAGTAGTCAATTTGTTTTATTCGTACAACTAAATAATACGTTTCTGATAGCTGTCAGTGCTGTCACATCATAACCTATAATTGTGTCCCACATTTCTTTCTAACAAACATTCCGCTTATTCCCTAAATTAAGTATTAGTTTATAGTTACATGAACTTATATCTAACTATATAGACGAGGCACTACAACAAAGAAATCACTTATAATTTTTATGAAATTTTCATACGCCGTCATGTACCTAACTTTTGATTTCGGGGGCAGTAAATTATTCATGGCTACTTCTGCTCAATGCCGGAGGCGTACAGTTCAATTCCATATCATTGTCGTCCGAACTCATTTCGAAATCGATGGCTTTTATTAGAAAGTTTCAAAATAATTACGAACTATTGACAAATCCGGCCAACAAGAAAAGAAAACTTTTTTCAATTTACGCGCCAAACTTTTTTTTAACCTGTTTGAAGCAACGTTTTACCCGGTGACATTAACATTAGTCCTAATCTTTTCTTTTTTTTTGGTGATTGAATGCCAAGACGTTCTGTCACAATTTGACGTTTATGAACAAAAGACGGTTGCTTTGCAGGCCTAGGTATGTAAGGTTGTATGAAATTCCTTTACATATCATCTTCACTAGTCGCACCGGATACGTAGTATTTCCGGACCTAATTTGAAGTAAGTCATGTCAACATTTCATTGCAAGTTTGAGAAAATATAGATTTTCTAACAAGTACAACAGATATATTAACATGTACTTTATCTGTTAATAAAATTTCAATCCATTAGAAAATAAATATATCGGCAAATATGTATACAGGGAACGAAGGCGTTCGGAAATTTTTATACAAGAAAATAAATATACCAGGAAGTAGGTACAACAGATTATAACAATAATTAAACATAAGGTTTATTTTATTCATTAAGTTCTTATGTTCTTTAAAATTAATGGCTATATTGCCGTGGTATCTTATGAGATCACTTCAAACGATCATTCACATACATTCGTTTCATAAAATAAACAAAACGAACGAACGTCACCTATGATTGATTGAGACCTGGCCCCGTTATTATTATTATTATTCTTGTAGTGGCTTTCGGGCTGTCAAAGCCCCTAATATCACTGCGACCGTCGCTGATCTATTGTGATCGCCACTTACTACAATTCTTGGTCAACTCCTGCAAACTCGAAGAATTGCAGGATTTTGTTGAACTCAAGAAATTTGATCTCCTCCGGGCACATGATGTGTTTGCCCAAGAAGGAGTTACGACTGCGCATGAGGCAAGGGCAATCGGTTAGGATGTGTGTAGGCGTCTCCTGTGCTTCAAAGCAGAATCTGCACTGCCTTGTGTCACACAGTCCTATCGTTTGCATGTGCTTATTTGCCCCGACCTGCCCGGCTAGCACACTAGCAAAATGACGACTTTTATGCACATGTTTTATGTCCACAACCGACGTATAAAATTTTACCGTCATGAGCTAACATGCTATACCATCATTTACGTAAAATGTGACCATTTATATGTCTTGCACATAAAACTATTTGCTTTACGTCAAATGCTAACATGCTCTTGATTTTGGCACATAAAACTTGACGATATGAGCCGTTGACGGACGAAATTTTATGTAGGTCACTCGAGACCCCGGATAAATTTTAACACTATGAAAACAATATAATTTTCGCAGGATTTCTCCGATTTCTGTCACAACACATACGGTTTCAGTCTCAAAACTCCTATCGTCTCCTGAAACAATGATCTAGCATTTTTAATTTTAGCTAGATCATGATTACTAACTATAAATTAGTATAAATAACGCAATGATTATGATTTTTTGCTTGTGTTGTAATAAAGTATATTACACAAATTTACAAATATTATTGATTCAATTATAAACAAACATGTGTTTTGGTACTCGCTAAATTACTTACAACCACTACGTAAAACTTTTTGTGGGGTGGGAGTAACGTAAATAAAAACAAAAAAACTATTATAACACAACTTAATACAGGAGAACAACTGTTTAGTAAACTGTGCAGTGCTTATCATTACTCTTTAATTAGGTAGTATTATAATAGGCTTCTAACCATAGACTACTATTGAACGAATGAAATGAATGTAATAATTTTGCTACGTATATTTTACGCTATGGCATAAATATATGTTGCGTGATTACCATGTTAGCTAAGTAACGTAAAAATGGTCACGATCGTAAAGTTATACGTCCGAACGTAAATATATGTCCGATTAGTGTGCTAGCTGGGCTGGCCCCGTAGCATGGATAGTCATAGAGCATCCGTCCCTGGCTGACACCGTTCGATAGAACGAGACGACGCTGTTATCTTGTCACTTATCGCGTGATAAGGCCATCCATGCTACGGGGCCTGGGGACCGATTTTTGACTTTCGAGCGCTCGACTCTTTCACTCGAAAACTGTAAAAAATTATGAAATAGCGATAGAATAGAATTGAATAGAAGTGGTATAGACAACTTGTATTCAATTCTATCGGTAGAAAGTAAGTGCGAGCAATTTTGACACAACAACCGTGTTTACTTTTCGGGCGCTCGAAAGTCAAACGGAAATGCGTCAGGTAGATCTAAAGGCCTCCACACACCGGTCGCGGGCGCGGGCCCGCGCAAGTTGTAAAACATTGAAACTACACTTCAAACACACATCGAACGTGGCCCGCGGGCCCGCGTTCGATGTGTGTTTGAAGTGTAGTTTCAATGTTTTACAACTTACGCGCGCCCGACCCGCGCCCGCGACCGGTGTGTGGAGGCCTTAAATGTCACTTTTTGTGTTGGAAAATGACAGTTAAGTTGTCCTAACGCGCGTTCGAAACGTTACGTGGTCACCCCTCTGTGCAGCTAGAATTATACGTTTGGTTTTGATATTTGTTGGGTTTGATAGGTTTTGATATGGTCAAGTTTTAGGTGACGTTTTTGGCCAACCTATTGTGCTAGCTGGGCCGGTGTCGTCCTTATCCTTAACGCTGTATATTACATAATAGTACATTTTTTAACAAGGGGCGTATGAGGTATATTGCAAACGAGAGTCTATCAGAAGCCCGACGCCGTAAAGCGGAGGGCTTTTGATGACTCGAGTTTGCAATATTCTTACGCCCGTGTTATACACAATGTTTTTCATCACATTTGCGAGGAAATAAATAACTACAAAAGACAGAAAAATCTATGTTTTATACAAGCGCATCAATCAAATGTTGACGAAATTGACAACTTCACTTCCAGATCAGTGCGTAGCTTCAATATTTCAATCAATCACAGAGCATGGAGCATGTGGTTCTTCCTGGGCATGGCCTGCTCAATTTTATTTTCCAACCAATCACAGAGCAGAATTCTTGTCGTACGCGGCCGTCCAGATTTGCTTAACCAATCTGATCACACACAAGCTCATTACTATTTTGGAACCATTATTTCCCGCGGGAACAATTTAGGCCATTGTCCTTCTGTATACAGGCATGGAATAACACCATTTATGAGCAAGTGTGATGAAAAGTTTATTTTTCGATCCAAAACCTGAATTGACGGAACCGAAAATCGACTCCCTCGTTTCATTAATTCAAATTGTTGTACAAACTCAAAACTGCCAACACAGCGGGCGGAACGAGCGAAAGTCCGTGCAAACATAGTCCGTGACATTTTCCGTTTCCGCGCGTTATGGTGGCGCCCTGCGTTTTGTTTCGTTTTATCTCCGGGTTTAATTACGCGATCGTGTGTTATCTGTGCCTCTTCCCGGTTTCGGTGCCGTCGTGTTTGAAAATGGAACAGGGTGCGTAACGTTTAGGTCATGGTTCAACTGTGAGTAGCGAAGTGTAAGTGGGAGTATAATGGTTAGGGTAGGGCCCATGGATTGTCGGCTCATATTTGGAGCTTTGGGCGACCAGACAGAGCGCCCGAGAATAGGATATGCTAAAGAGTGGAGTCGTATTAAAGAAAAAGTAAAGTTCAACCATAAATAAATTGCCTTGTGAGAAGATGCACATATGAGACGATCTTCGCACATAACCTATACAATGCGCCCACATAAGTATTGATAACCCTTTCTCATGAGATCTGATATAAATCGTCGGTATTTCGCGCAATATTTATAATATATATATTTATAATAATTTGCATGTTAATTTTTGAAATAATAATGTTGATTAATCTTAATTTTAATATAATTTAAATTTGCATGGCTTTTTAAACTCTAAATGTGTATGGCTCCACAACTTATCATGTAACACCACTTGTATACCACATTTAATGGCAAATACATATTTATTTATTTCTTTCTTTCTTTAATAGAGCCGTTTTAAAAAGTGTACAAAAGTTATTTATGTAATGGACGATAATACTACATCATATTATCAAAGTCTCAATCTTTGGCCTGGAATGGAACTTAATTCAATTGACCTCTAGAAGTCTAGCGCAATGTTAGCGCTGCCTACTCCGTAGCGTAGGTACCTTGTAAATGTAAAGGAAAAAATCAAATGGCAGGATTTACGTCATAGTATAACCGCATTTGATCAAAACACTTCGCTTTTGTTCCTCTGTGGTTAAATTTGATTTATAGAGGAAAATGTTGCGCCTACACTTACAAGTCCAAAGTTCGTGAAAATATTATCCTTTTGTGGTTTCATGAATAAAATCTTATTTAAGAATTATTAATTCATGTATTGTATCGGTACTGAAACTCGTACCGGACGGCGCAGCGTGGGTAAACCACCCACAAGGTGGACTGATGACCTGGTAAGTCGCGGAAGTCCGCTGGATGCGGGTGGCGTAGGTCCGGTCATTGTGGCACTCTGTAGGGAGGCCTACATCGAGCAGTCGACGTCTTTCGGCTGATGACTGAAACTTGTTGATCCCACAGTGTAACCTGGTAAAGGTCGCGGAAGTCCGCTGGATGCGAGTGGCGTAGGACCATTGTGGCACTCTGTGGGGAGGCCTACGTCGAGCAGTCGACGTCTTTCAGCTGATGACTGAAACTCGTTGATACCACAGTGTAACCTGGTAAAGGTCGCGGAAGTCCGCTGGATGCGGGTGGCGTAGGTCCGGTCATTGTGGCGCTCTGTGGGGAGGCCTACGCCGAGTAGTCGACGTCTTCCGGCTGATGACTGAAAGTACTGAAACTCGTTGATCCCACAGTGTAACCTGGTAAAGGTCGCGGAAGTCCGCAGGATGCGGGTGGCGTTGGACGATTGTGGCACTCTGTGGGGAGGCCTACGTTGAGCAGTCGACGTCTTTCGGCTGATGACTGAAACTCGTTGATCCCACAGTGTAACCTGGTAAAGGTCGCGGAAGTCCGCTGGATGCGGGTGGCTTAGGACCATTGTGGCACTCTGTGGGGAGGTAGGCCTCCCCACAGATTGCCACAATGGTCCTACGCCAATGGTCGACGTAGGCGTCGAGTAGTCGACGTCTTCCAGCTGATGACTGAAAGTACTGAAACTCGTTGATCCCACAGTGTAACCTGGTAAAGGTCGCGGAAGTCCGCTGGATGCGGGTGGCTTAGGACCATTGTGGCACTCTGTGGGGAGGTAGGCCTCCCCACAGATTGCCACAATGGTCCTACGCCAATGGTCGACGTAGGCGTCGAGTAGTCGACGTCTTCCAGCTGATGACTGAAAGTACTGAAACTCGTTGATCCCACAGTGTAACCTGGTAAAGGTCGCGGAAGTCCACTGGATGCGGGTTGCGTAGGACTTGTCATTGTGGCACTTAAGTAGAACTCGTTGATCTCAGTGTAACTTCTTTTACAGTTATGGGGCTGTCCATATATTACGTAATTTAAAAATAGGGGGGGGGTCTGACCTTGGATGACGGTAGTCATTATATTAGGCGGCGGGAGGTCCATTCCATGAAAAGTAATAGGGCTAAGAAAATATGTTTAATCAGAAAAACTTAGTAAACTCTATACTCTAATTTTTTATTTTGTTTAAAAATTTTATAACGCTACGATAATTATATATTATTAAAGATATTTAATATTTTTTGACAAATTGATTCACTATATAAAATAATAATAACATCAAATTGTTGTGTAAGTAATAAATAAATTAAATAATCAAGTCCGAGAAACGTTTGTACGAAAAGTACATTATAAGTACCTATAGTACTAACGTTTATTTTAAGTCAGGATCGGACTGGTGGTACAGCCGATTTTATAAATAGATGTTATCTATGTACGTTCCCACAGGTTCAAAAATACTATCTGAGCAACCTTAACCTGCGGTGCTGATACACCTGAGCATTCAATTATAACAGTAGTTGAACATCGAACATTCGCCGTTTTTAAATTTGCTAAAAATTTGCAAAAAAATGAAAGCTCATTAAATTTGCTAAAAGTTTTATACCGTCAAGTTTTTCGATATCTTGTATAGTTTTCGAAAAGCATTTCCCTCTATACCTTTTTTTAACCCCCGACGGAAAAACAGGGGTGTTATAAGTTTTTAACCCTCGGCGGAAAAAGAGGGGTGTTGTAAGTTGGACGTGTCTGTCTTTCTGTCTGTCTGTGTGTGTGTGTGTGTCTGCCTGTGGCATCGTACCTAGCACCTAAATGAATGAAATAGAAATAGAAAATCTTTATTGTTTAACCGTGTTACATAGATGGTATTTTATACAAGTGTTAGGTCCCAACGGTTACCCATTTCAATTTCAATGGACTTGAATGTGGTTTTTTATCCGAAAGCTGACGTGATCGAGATGGGCCTTAGCAACGTTTCAACAAAATCGGTTCAGACGTTTTTGAGATATTGAAGTTTGAAATGAAAATGTCGGGGATTTTTTAATTTTTCTAATTTGTATTTATTGAGCATTCGTTACCTGACCTAATAAGGAACAAAGCCAAGCATAGAGCCAAACATCGCTATGAATATTTTCACGATCATTCTTGCCAACGCTCTAGTAAATGCTGTGCTAGATGTGGGCGAAGTGGGATGGCGGCGGAACAATAACGATGTCTCGGCTCGCCAAAAAGCTCGAAGCAAATTTACTGTTGTTTCGCTAGGATGCCTAGGATGCACGCTAAAACGCTCCTGTTTATTTTGTGAGTTTACCTGTATTAATGGGGAACTTGCATGGGACTTCAATTTAAAATAAATTGCACTCAATCGATGCGGATATACGTAGAAATATCATACAAAAGAAAAAATAAAATAAAAAAAAGATTTTATTAGATTTTATCTCGCGTTAAAATGGCGAATTTTATTTTTGTATTTTTTTGATAAAATTATTTTGTATGACAAGTACCTATAGACTTAAACGCCAATTTTGTGGAGATAATCGCAAATTAATGACTTAGGTAAACGCGCCGAGAATATATGCAGTGACGTCATATCGTAAGCCCGTTTAATATAAAGCGTTTTCGGTGGGTTCCGGGCGCGTGCAGATTTCAATAGGGAACATCACTGCAATGTTCTGCCGCCAGAGTGCAGCACTATCACAATTAGTAAACAGTTTTTTTGACAACTTTGACAAGTCCTTCAAAGCTCTGGATCAAATAGGGAAGAAAATATTTCAATAAATAAAATTCATCAGTGCTGCGTAATTGGATGCAAGAATGAAGGGCATCATTCATTTCCTAAGGAAACGATGATACGAAAACTATGGGAAGCGGCAATACGTCGTAAAGCAAAAAAAGCCCTCATCCACCTTTAATGGATGAATAGGATGCCATTTTAATATCACAGTACAGGTATTTTACACACGAATGATAATAAAACGATTGTGTAGTTTAACGCGTTTTCATCAATTATTTGTTATTGTTTGTTAGGTAAATAAATATGACATTGTACGTCATGGCGGTTTGTTTACGGGTTGTGTTAGTGTCGCCCCCTACGCAGAGCTTTGCGTAATGTTCCCTATTGCATATAAATCAAAAAAAAATCGAAAGAAAGTTTTAATGCTACAGTTGATATTCCTCTGGATTATACTTTTGAGTTTTGTAATAAATATTGCAAGTTCCCTATTTAACTTTCGCTAGAATGCTCATTACAAGTAAGGGCTTGTGCACAAATCACGTTTTTTCGGCTACTGTCTTGATTTCCCCCTCCCCCTTGGAGAGGGGGAAATCAATTGTTCTTGGCTACCCCCCCCGCCCTCATGCCCTTTATATTTATACTTATTGTAACTTCGTAAAATAGACTCGCTATTTTGAAGTCCTAAACTTAAGTAAAGATTTATGTCCCACCTCCAACGTGATCTGTCGTGGTTTTTTCCTGACCCCCCTATCGAACCTCGCGTTATTTGGGCACAAGCCCTAAAGTAAATGCTCAAAGTGTAACACCTTTAACAATAAAGTCGTTACCATAAATATTATCACTCTGTCAATATCTATTATACAGGCTGTTTGGTCCATCGTTTGCCAAATTAAAACGGCAGTTAGTTTGGGTTTGGTTCGCAGGTTTTCTCCACAATATATATATATATAATAATTCAAGTTGAAACGCGTAGGCCCTTAGAATTTTACAAAATTTATTTAAAAAATGATTTAAAAAAAACCCGTGGCCACAATTTTTTTTTGAATGCCAGAAATGATAGCAAATGACCCAAACTACCTGCCGTTTTAATTTGGCAAACGATGGACCAAACACCCTGTATATATATATATATATAATATATATATATATATGTCACCGTTAGATTGTGAAAACCGTCAGTTTATAATCTTACCCGTTGTTGTCCCAGCAGTGTTGGCGGAGCCCCGCTGCGCGCCTATTTCTGGGCGGTTTGCCCTTCGGGCAACTGAAGCTACCTAACTAACCTAACCTACCTAGTCTTTGTGTACGTTCCGTAGCAAGCCGATTTGATCTCAGTTGACAATTTGACGATTCGACGTTTATAAACTAACGAAAAATAATGCGTTAAATTGTGAACGGTTTTGACAGTTCACAATTTTTCGTCAGTTTATAATATCGCGTGTTAGATTATAAACTGACGGTGTTCGCAATCTAACGGTGACATATATATATTTTTATACAACGACGACCGTGGCAAACAAGCTTACGGGCTGCCTGATGTTAAGCTGAACGTATATTTGTGTTCGTAAATATTGTTCCCATCGCGGACGTATCTCCGTGCTCGACGGCACCGGTACAGTTCGAGGGGTATTCGGCCGGCCGGTAAATAAACAAGTTGAAAGTGAAAACACCATTGTGCGCGTGTCACGGCCTTGCCGGGTCATCGAGGCATGGGCCGCGTAGAATGACCTATCCTGTGTCTATGTTCATTGTGACGTTTGTCACAAACCGTTTGCATCTACCTACACTAATATTAAATACTAGTGTGACCTGTACAACTCGCGAGCCTGTGCCTCCGATTCAGTTTTCAGAAAAAGAAGTTTTTCGGAAAACTGAATCGGCAATATAAATCTATATATGTAGTTATTGTTCAATAAATTACACGAGAATCGGTTGAGAAATGCGACCTGTAGAAAGCCGGACTCCGGATATACGAAATCATTTTTGCCTATAAGCTGAAACGGAGAACTTCGTTCGCTTCGCTCGCTCGTTCTATAAAGAGCAAAAGTCTGTGAGATTGTATGTTGCTTTGTAAGTTTGTATATGTATAGGTAAGTATACGGGGTATAATCTTCGGAACCAGTTATCGTATTGTTCGGAACCAGACTGTAGGATGCGAAATAAATAAGTTTCTGCCAAAAATTTCATTTTTGGTACAAGCTTTTACTGCCGACTCTACTTTTCTGCATACTTATCATCAGGTTGGTCGTTTTATGCGGAGTTCCTATGGCCACCTTCCAGCTCCAGCATCAGATCAGCTCCAAGTCATCATAATATTGCATTGTCATGCAATATACATATACTTGCAAAATTTCAGCACAATTGGATAATGGGAAGTGACTGAAAAATGGATTGCAAATTTTGACGGACAACTTACATACTTGACATACTTACATATTTACATACATACGAACAGTGCAAGTTATTAACTTATATAATATAAAGCTTGTAAAACAAGCCTTAAGGCACTGTCAACACCAAAAACGCGCACACTGTCTATTTGTATCGGAGTAAACGAGAGCGAGTGTTACTTGGGCGGCCAGGTTTTAGAAGAAATTAATGAATAAATATTAAAATAAAAAAAAGTGTGGATTATTTGTGAAATATGGCTCGTTAGCGATTTCGGTATGACTATTTGGACTTCATGTTTTTATTTGCAGACCCATACGTCAAAAAAATAAGAACTTAGAACCGTTTAAGATGATTTTCAGACCAATCTTTGCAATTATTTTCTATCGAGCCGATTTCGTCCAATTATGTTTCGAGTCCGTCTATGGTCTTGGAAATATGTTTAATATTAACTTATTATATTTTTTTTGATGCGCTAGAACCAATCGTTTTTCTTAAAAAACTGCTTAAATAATATCAATTTCAACAAATTAGGTCTTGTCAGCCTCTTAAGGCGAGGCCTGTTCACGATCTGATGAAAATATTGATGTTTGAGCTTCCAGTGTGAAGAAATAATGAAGAATTCTACTACAGAAAAATTACTGCAGCCTCCTAGCGTCCATGGGCCTACTGGAAGGACTTATTCTCTTAAAGGAATTTAAGCAATTTTGGGTTGGAATAGAGTTGTATTTGTTTTGTTTTGGTATTCTTTTAAAACAATCGAAATTCAACTCTATTTCTTACATTAGTTTGATTCAAATTTCAGTGTCATTTTGTTTCGTATGGTGGTGGGTCTTAGGAGGGTAGACTGAAAAAGAAACACAATAACCGAACATAATGTAAAAAAAATGGCGTGGTATCTCTGTAAAAAAATCTTAAATATCACCATAAAAATAAACTTATGTTCACGATTTCGTAATTTTCAACGACAATTTATGTTTTTTTTTATATAAAGGATAGCTTGTTTATTGTCCTAACATAATAACCGGATAGATTATTAATAAATTATCCAGTATTCCAAAAATAAATGAATATGTACTTATTAAAAAGTAATGTTACACACTTGCGAACACGCAGTTCCATCTCGCTTACGCTTATGCTCAATGAGAGGGAGATAAGACCATGAACCTACATCGCCTTAAGTTGGTGGATTTAAAACTATAAAATAGCAATTTTAAAAAGTTCTTCGGGAACGTAACATAACAACGGCAACCAACCATCGAGAAAAAAGTTGATTTACCCAAAAAAAAAAATGTAGGTAAGTAATTGTTTTATCATGTTTTTTTTGTTGCTAAGCAGATTGTGTGCAAAAAATATATTCCCTCGATTTAGCGTTGACGGTTTATTTTATTATTGTTGTTTGGGTTTTTCCTGGATTATATAAAAACATTAATAAATAACATTATCAATGTTTAGGGAAAATTACACAATTTTACACATGTTCGAAAAGTCCAATAAGCAGTTAAAATACAGAATAATTAATTAAATTAAAATTAATAATTATTTATTAACTCCACCACAAGGTAGATTTTATGTTAAAAATTATTTAAGTCGTCCGAATTGAATAAAAGCAGTCCATTCAAAAAGCAACTCTACTGTCCAAGGTAGAAGATTGTAATTCCAATGACAGTTTTATAAAAAGTCGACCACGTTAAATAATCTCATCCATAAATAGTCCAGGCAATGAACTGACAACTTGTATGGAAAAAATTACAAATTTGGAAATAATTTATAATAGCCGTTTTTTTTTATGTAATGGATATATTGTCAATTAAATAGTTACCTAGCGACAAAATCCAACAAAATTTCAGATATCAAAAAAATTATAACTTAACAAGCTTCTGCAAAGTCAGAAAAAATATTAATAAATGGTATTATCTTTATTTTGGTTCATTTTAATTTGCTCTATAATATTCAAGATTATAATAAAAAAAAAACAATTCATGCTTTATTTGACCCTTTGAACGCCATGATTCACGTACTAAAGTGACACGCCAACCTTTTTTCCATAAGAGAGTGACTATGACCTTATATGAAAGACTGAAGGTTGCTTTGACAGCGGACGTTATAACCGCTATATGGGTTCTTGGCGTGGTGGGCACGACGACACACGACCACTTTATATAGGTTCTTGGCGTTCAAAGGATTAAATCTATAATTTTACTTCCTGATGGAAAGTTTGTTTGATTCTTGCATAAAACATCTTAGCATGACGTTGTAAATTGAAATAAACAAAAAAAAACGCTATTACAAATTAAAGTTTTTCAATACCGTATTTTGCCTGGAGTAAAACAGTTGAAACAGCGACGCACAAGGCGGAGCTGGATCTGGTTGGTGGTTTTAGACCAGCTATGTATACTCAACCACGTACCGACCGGAAGGCGCGGCGTGGGTAGACCCCCCCACAAGGTGGACTGATGACCTGGTAAATCTAAAAGGTCACGCGCTGCAAGAATACTGCTCTGTGATTGGTTGAAGTGAATTTTTTCAATAATAAATTGTCTTTTGTAGTTATTTATTTCCTCGCTAATGTGATGAAAAACATTGTGTATAACAAACGGGCGTAAGAATATCGGGCTTCTGATAGACTCTTTTTTCATTTTATTTTTATTTGGAACACAAACAGTCGCATAAAAAAAAGGGGTACCCAAAGAGTACCAACAGACATAAAGCTAAAGACCTGGAGGTTCATTAATATATGAAAACTATGTTAACATAACAACCTAATCAACCTAATCTTTTGACTCTTGTTTGCAATATTCCACTTAATGTACTATTGTTCAACGTTAAAAAAAGGTAGGTATACATTGAGTAAGTACGTTAAGAAGTTAATGCTCATGACAGGTTAGGTTCTTTTATTAATTAATAAGTTGCACTCTTGTCTGCGCAGCAATCGCTAGCCGTGTCTGTCCTCTGCCATTTCCTTTACTTTCTGGTATGACATGACCTTTACTTTTGCGTATTACAAAAGAAGAAGAAGAAGATGTCATTTACGGTGAACATACACAGGTGAAAAAAGTCATACACTTTATTTAGCAACTTTCGTTGCTATAGGTATATGTACGTTGTTCTACTTAAAATGACGAAAAGTAGGTACTATCGCCCAAGGGCACGGGTTCACACTTTTTCAACAAAATCGTCTGGACACACATACAGTGCGCTCGAAAAATTACCCTTGAGGGGTGTACCCGTACCCTTGGGCTTACTTAAAACCAACCACTAATTAATATTTTCTTTAAATGTTATCTACAAGTAGGGTTCTAAAACAATTACGCATAAACAATAGAACACTTCGGTGAGTTTTATAATGTCTCTTTGTTATCTTTTCCTTACATAGCAGCAAAAGAAGTTGTAAAATCCCACTTGAAGTGCATTTTTTGACTTCCTGTTTTAGAACTCAATCAGAGTAAGTGTGCAGTTTTTTGTGGCACAATAAAACTTAAAGACAGATTCAAATACCCTTTTTGTCGTCAGGGGTTTACTTTCCTAGTTTAGGGCTGTAGTGACCTTTGTCCATACCAGTATTACATTACAGAAAGCCTTACGAATATCGTCCCACTTTGCTAATTAGCTGAGCGTTACGCCACTCGCGAAGGCCTAGGTTAGGCGAATGACCTGGCGAGGCCGAAACTGTCTACGACCACTTTACCCGAACACCTATTAAAGACTTTATCATAACTGCAAAGCGATCAAACTCGTTCAGTTTACGCAGCGGTTAAGTTTGCTAGTCTATGCGGAAACACAAACTTGCATTTGCGGTTGGTTTCTAACGAAAACGACCAGTTTTGTTTCAGTATTTGATTCCGGCGGCGGTAGATGTATGTTGGTGCGCCGAGTTTTATTAAGCCGATGTCTGTGGCGACTTGATTTTTTTTAAGTTGAAGGCCGGGCACCTGCGTAGTTCGTCTCAGCTGTTTGCTATTGTCTGTTAAGATTTGGAGAATGGTTCTAGGATTTTGAAGTTGGTTGTTGAAAAGGTTTCGTCATAGAGGTTGTAGTCCAATAACATTTATTAATTGGCTGCACTATTTTTTTTATTATTACGAATTGGGAAATATTTGTTTATACAGGGTGTGGCCCATAGGAGCAAAAAATTAAACGGTAGATTATTAAGCTTGTGAACAATTATTTCCACATAGTTAAACTTGAAAAAAAATAATCTTTTTTTTGATTTTTTTTTTTTCAAAATAAGTTTAGTTGTATTTTTTTACTCTTCTGGAGTGCTATCAGTAACTTTTTATTTTAAAGACACTAAAAAAAATTCAATAAAAATCAAAAAATCACAAAAATATCTTTTGAAAATAAAAATGCAAAAACTATTATGACTCGTTACATGATGTTACCTCAAAATCCGCATTGACTGCTGTGCTATGATGTCGTGGTGCCAAGATACATTACTTGGAGGTCATAACTTTAGATCAAAATATCTCCGAATCCAAAAATAAATAATATGAGTGGGGACACAAGGGGTTACTACAAATGCTCTAAGGAAGCGTCCCTTTGAATATTTGCTCCTATTACAGGCCATATCCTGTATAAGTATTTATTCTTGTGCTTTACGTAGATACTTGTAAGGTATTTCACATTATACTTAGTTCCGTACCTATTCATAAACGTTCATCAGACTTATATTAGCTAAAATGCCATTAAAATTGGGATATTATCGGTCACTTTGACATTTGTATGAGAAAGGGACAAAATACATTTCAGTTAACAGAAGTTATGGGTCTTTGTATAATTAATCTCGGGAGCGCGGCGTCACACAATGTGTTTGTATTTAACTATGTACAGTCACCGGCATCAATATAAATATGATGGAACAAAGGCCGCAAAAATATCTGACAACTCTATTCCTAAAGTGGATAATGAAATTAAAGATAAAAAATGTAAACAAATGTGTTGCCAATGCAATAAAATCAATCCCAAGAAGTGGAAACTAAAAATTCGTTAAATACGCGAGACAAAAAATAATGCGACTAATTTATACGTAAAACAATGCCTGGAAAATATTCGTAAATATTGAAATAAGCAAAATGAAAACGTAATTATTTTATATTCATAAATATGTGCAGTTTATATTTACGCCACTGGCAATGGTTAGGAATTGTAAACCTTTGGTTCGTAATTTAATTAATATACCTGGATATTCCTATTCCTTATTCTTAATTTTTTAGTAAAACCGAAAAATTAATTCAAGTTCCATTTATACTGAATCGACTTGTCTGATCGTGCGTAGACCGCTTTAATATCTTTGCCCCGAGCTGAGGCGGCCATTTTCTAAAATCTGAATCGCATTCGTTTTCTGACGTTTGTCGTGATCGAATGTTTTCCATTCCGCTTATGCACTCTGTTGTTGAATTTTTGTTTGTTGTTACGTTTTTGTTTTATTATATTGTTAAGTTTGTGTGGACTCATACGACCGAAAACACCATGGAGCCTCAGCCAGGCCCTTCGACCAAGAAGGATCAGATCTATCGCCGCAAAAAAAGACTTCGCAGTCATTTGAGTTCGAATGAAAAACTCATGGTCATAAATGCATACAAATATATATGCAGGCATAAATGCTTTTGCTGTATATCGTACCCGGACTATCATCACCTACTAAGTACCTATTCATACCAACCTACGACATTAAAGTGATCAAAGTAAAATATAAGATTATTTTAAAAGTAGTGACGATAATATATTCATTAGTTAAAACCAAAACCTGGTTGATTGCCCCTGAGACGTCACTTTGACGTTGACAGTTCTTTGTTTACATTTTTTATCTTTAATTTCATTATCCACTTTAGAGCCGTTAGAGCGTGTCAGATATTTTTGCGGTCTTTGATCCATCATATATTGATGCCGGTGACTGGTACAATCAGCAAAATAGCACGACGAATACTTCGAGACGAGAAAACTTTAATCTTCTGCAAGTGCTTATAACATTTTCGCTGTTTATTTTATTTTACCAGGACGGTTATCACAACCCGGCGCGCGAGCTGTGTCGCGGCGAGACAGAATACCCGTCTCTTTATAACTTCTTGTGACAACCGTGCAGTAGAATATTATATTTAAAAAAATTAAGAAAAAAATATATGTGTCCATAACTTTCGCATTGTCTCTGAATGAAAGGTGGATCAAAGCTGTCAATAAAGCGAATCCAATTTTCTAATAACGTCAACGCGTACTATGTGATCCATAGAATACAGTGACTGTGCATTTTTTTAAGGCGACGTTAGGCTCAGCAAACGTATTTTTAAAAAGTCGTAGCACTTGTTTGGATCATAATTACTGGCTGCCCTAAATTTAATTATTATTTCATTTCTCGAGGGACTATACGCGAGCTAGTTAGTTAGTTATACGGGGCGTTTTCCGCAAGTCGACATCCAGTGTGCCTATTTTGCGTGAAACGGCGGTGTGGCGCTACTCTAACCACCCCAGCTCGTCTAAAAAGTTGGTGAGTGCCTTGGTGTTGCTGACTGCGTCCCGTAGTGTGTTTGGAGAACCTAGGTGCTTCATTCTGTATACTTCTACCTGCTTGCAGTCCAGTAGTATATGTTTAGTCGTTTCTTCTGCCTCCATGCACGCTCTGCACATGGGGCTGTCTGTGATACCTAAGTTATAGAGGTGTCTGTTCAAGGTGTTGTGTCCTGTTATTATACCCACTATCTTGAGCAGTTGGTTTCTATGTGTCCTTAGTAGTGTGGTTGTGAGTTTGTAGTCGCGTTTCGACAGAATCTCTTTGGTCTGACTGCATGTGTCTATCTCCTCCCAGTATCTTTGGTGTAGGTCTTTAGTGTGTTGGTCCAGTTGATTGTATATGTAGCTTTGTGGCAGGGGCAAGATTGGCTCCGGTCCGTATGCCATTGTTTCTGAGCCTTTCCTGGCCAGTTCATCCGCTGCATCGTTTCCTCTTGAGCCACTGTGCCCCTTGATCCATTGTATAGTAACTTTGTTTTTATCTGCGCACACCTATGTGAGGTATACGCGAGCTATTCGAATCCTGAGTTTTTGACTTTCGCTCGATAGAAAAAAATCACGAACTACTTATGTCTAAAATACACTCAAAAAATTCGTAACTAATTATGCTCAAAAGCTAAACATATTAAAATTGGTTCTAAAAATCGGTAATATCATGTTTGAGGGAACTTAGCTATTACTATTTTATTTAATTAATCGCACTAAAATTAAAAAAAAAAACATGATATCCGCGCGTCCGAACACGCACTTCCATCTCGCTCACGCTTATGCTCAGTGAGAGGGAGAGAAGACCGTGAGCATGCGTCGCCTTAATTACAAAAACAGGTTACATGACGGTTTTTTGGCAGAAAACTTGAACATGACCTATGAAGCCGTTGTACGTCACCAATTTACGCACTTAAAAATATGTCACTAGTGAAATGTAACTACTGATGATGATGTTTTGATGTTACGCTGCAGAAAATGTAATACACGCCACACACATAATACACGCCTACTATTGACAGTTCATAATTAAAATCATCTCGCCAGAGAACCCGGTTACCAGTTCAAACTCCTACGCAAAACCGAATTAGACAATATGCGAAACACCCACATAACTCGTACCATCTTGCCCTAACCCACTCTTTCTCTTACCACTCAGAAACCGACTGTAATTATAGTACAATAAAGTCGTTTTCCGACCGCTGAAAGAACAATACACGTAACGATAGACATGAACGTTACTTTTTATTTCAGGGGATATAATGGTGTTTGATGGCCGTATGGTCGCCCTTTTTATGGAAGCCGTTAATGTTAAAACGTATCAACTTCCTGGCCGCGCACCGTGACCTAGTGTTTATGACCTGTTAAAGTAAACAAATCTAGTCTTGACTAGGCTTAGTTTAAGAAGTACTGTACAAGCAGAGGTTAGTCAGTTATGTAAAGATTACCAATGTTTATACAATGTCGCGTTCATTTAAAATGGTGTCCTGCCACTAACCTTGACCTAACTTTTGGCCTAATGTTTAATAAACCTCTGTTTCACTAGACCTAATGCATTTGTTTTCGGGTTTTCTTTGAATTTAGGTTTGTTTTGCAATAATCCTATTAATCCGTAAGCCCACTCCCAATACGCCTATGTCTCATGACTGATAACACGTTAAATGCATGGCAGCCGGTGCTAAAGTTAGCCAGTTAGGACTTTTAGGACAGTTAGGACAGTTAGGACCAGTTAGGACTAACAGACTTAGGTTTACTCTCTCTCTACGATTAAAGGGCTACTTAGACCTCTTCTTAATACATTGGCGCCATCTTTTATGAATTGGAATATTTATACTTATGTGTTTAGTATGTACTGTCTTTCTAAATATGGGCCTTGTTGACTGAGACAAATAAATAAAATAAAAATATTAGGAGCTTTTTCATCGAGTTTATAGATGGCGCTATTAAAAAACAGTTTGCTTTTTCAATCATGCTCATGACACTGGACGCTGGTGATGCGGCACTAGACGTGACACCAACAACGGGCATCGCTGGCATCCTCGGAAAAAAGTAACGAAAAAGCAAAAGCAGAATGTTTATCCGTGACGTGAACAATTAGTTTGGTACAAGAGCAGAAAAACAAGTTAAAAGTCTGTGAGATGTAAAAGAAGCAAGCCTGACCTCGATTTTTTTTTCAATATCTGAATCGACAAATAAAGTCTGTATAATTATTGAACCCGCTCACAAAATGTGACGAGAATCGGTTGAGAAATGCGACCTGTAGAGTTTATAGAACTATCGGACATCTGGACATCCGGACATACGAAAGTATAGTTTCTCCAGGTGAAACGGACAACTTCGCTTCGCTCGCTCGAGCGCTCGTTCAGAGGGTTCAATTGAAATTAAAATAGACGTCAATGTCACTGGATGGTCCAAAACAATATTTTGTTAGTTTATAAAAATAGGTAGATATGTTGTCTATACGAAATTCCACCAAAAATGGCCACCAAATTCTGACAGCATTCGTTTCCATTGACGACGCAAAACTATGGAAAGCTGTGTGACTTGACCAAAATTTTGTGTGCTACTTTTGGACCGCTCATAACATATCTACGTATATTTTATATTACATCATTGCCCTTTATTCAGAAAATATGTCACATGTACGCTCTAATACATATCTTAAGCCGGGAAAGGTGCTTCGCGGCCTGTGTAAAAAACTTGAAACAATACACTTTATGTTTCGTGAAGTGAATGCTTGTTTGGTGGATAATATTCATATGGATTAAGTACACTGTTTTACATATAAATAAACGAAAAATGATTGGCAATGAAATTTTACTGACATTATACATAGGTACATATTATCTAAGAAAATTTTAGTGCGCCACGAAAATATTCTGTTTTTAATAAGTTTTGTGATATAAATAGGCCGTGATTAAAACTTGAAACAATTTTTAATGATTTGAAAAGAATCATAAGATATAAAGTTATTATTATGATACAAGGAAGTAAAAATAAATGCAATACGTTCCTAATTTATACAAAAAACGTTATAAAATTTGAAAAATATATCAGAATTTGTATAGGTTATACAATAAAATGGCGAATTCATGTTAAACAGAGGCGTGAACCTTTATAACTCTTATTCTATTTTTATTCAGATAAAGTCTGATTAAAGGTACTTATGTGAACCGCTAAAAAGTAAAACCGTTAATTCAATTCACTAATGAGTCTCTAAGCAGCTGCGAGACATCTAGAGAATATTTAAACTGCCGCTATGCAGACACTAATCACTGGTATAAAGGCTGATTAGCGGTAGACATTTTCAGCAATAAGCTGTAATATGTTACCATTATACAGCAGGGCCACATGTTATCCATTATACAGCTATTCACTTAATAATAGTTCACACGTGCCCCTTTAATAAGTCAGTGTAATAGGAGTTCACAAATACCCTCTTATACAGCATTTGGCGTAATTTAATCCACTAATGGAGGTTTTGTCAGCCTTAATGCAGCTCTTAATCAGCCTAAGCTGTTTAAATATCACTGACAGCTATAATGCAGCTGTGCTGTAGGATCACCAGTGTACTCTTAAAAGAGTCTTAACCCAGTCACGGCCACGCTAATCTCGTAGCGCTACGCCGCAATCCGTAGCAGCTTAAACCTCGTATGTAGCGAAAAGCGCTCGTAGCGCTCTGACGCATATGTGTCTTCATGGGCCCTGAATGGGTTAATTATTATTATTGTTTATTTATTTCAGGCCAGGAGCCCATAAAGTTGTTAGTACAGTACATCATTAAACTATGTTAGTATGAATTATTACATTAGAAATTGTATTATACATTAAATTATATTAAATAAAATTGAATAAAATTTATATTTATATGCCAAGCATTATCTGCCTCCACTTATTATAAATGGAGCAGTCAAATTTATTTGACAACATTATCACTATGCTGTTGCTGCTGCTCCGAGCGCGCCAGAGCAGGGAGGCCACTTTCTTGCGGATGATCGCGTGGAACCCATCCGTGCGCTCCTCCGCAAACATTCCCGACGCGCTACAAAAGCGGGGCAGCTGCATCAACATCCTAAAAATGTTGTTGTATTGGACTCGCAGCGCACTGACAGCCTTACGAGTATTTTAGTTAATAAGCACAGCGTTTCAAATAGGTCTTAAAGTGAATGTTATACAGCTATATGTGCTACTTGGGCCATTGAGTACCTACGACTTGTGTAAGATTGTTCCCTAATACTTTATATTTATTAATTTAAATAAAAATTATATGAATTACTTACATTGCACCTTTATTGAATAGGTATCTTTTTTTTTGCGTACGTCCCCGCGGGCCGCCCACAGTAGCAGGCCACATACATTTCGAGGCCGGTGGAACCTTTATATACAGGGACCCCGACTCCCTGCATGGTTCCACTACTCTCATAGCGCCTGGCTCTGCCCCCAGTCCATCGCCGGCGAAGCGGATCCGCGAGAGGATCATTCTCGCGAGCCCGCTCCGCAGCCTCCTTCTGTGACATTACGTCGTCACAGAAGGAGGCCATCGCTCTCCACGCCTCCTCGCTTGAGCATGGCGTTGACGACACTCGACAGCGAGAGGTTTGCCCCTATTACCGCCTGTATTAATAGGTACCTATGTAAGTTCCTTTTTTCTAAACCCATCCTAATATAGTAGTTTATGTGACTGTACATAATGAAGGGCATTAAAATCGAATTTGGGTTTATGAAACGAGCCGAAGGCGAGTATCATAATAACATCACACGAGTGTTTTAATGCCTAATTATGTACAGTTACATACACTGCTTTATCTATCCACATATCATAAGCCTACATGATGCATTCAGGAGCCGCATATTAAGACCGGCATGGCGGCGTTGTTTTCTGGCAGCTGTCATAGTTTTTTTTTTAAATTCAGAGACAAACAAGAGTCAGCTCTAACTAACATATCGATCGATATCTTACTTACGTGCGACATTTGTCAAATTTGTATGCAACTTGACAATTCATTTCGAACTAAACGTCATGTCGACTGATATTAGAATAGAGGTCAAATCAAATTTCTTTGTTTTTCAGAGATGTTCGAAATTTAAATGAAATAATATTATCGAAATCTGATGTTATTATTTAGCAATAATAACATTTTCACAGATAAGAAATTTGTTCTAACAAAACAGTCTGTTTTTATGGTGGTCATAATGTGCGGTTCTTGAACGCATCATGGAGGGTTTATGATATTTGGGTAGATAAAGTCTTTAATACTATAGGTACAAAGTTAAAGTAACGCAGAGTTACACTGACCTTAAATAGCCCTTATCACTTCTAAATAAAGTCCAAAAATTGTCAGGTAACGTGTCAATGTTATCTCAATCAATGTGGGTAAATCAATTACTCTTCGCATTCCTACGGCAAACACACACATTCATTCAGTTTGTTGCACTTCGTATCTTACACACACTGAAATGAATGCAGATGGGTTAAGCGACATTAAACCTTATTTCTAGAGTACTACGAGCGTAGACAAGTGTCAACACATGTGAGTTACATAGTACGTTTTTATTTCTAAAATGCGCTAATGCGAATACCTATCAGGTTTTGTAATTTGAATCTTAACTGTACCGAATTAATGTTGAAAAAGACGAAATCAGTTCTGTTTGATAGTGTCATGGATAATAGGTATATCGATGGCCTTGGACATAGCTGTGGACATTTTTACCATTTAATAACGAACAAATTACAAATATGCTAAATTGACTGCTTTTGTGTAACTTTGGCTGCCTTTAGGTGCCATATAGTTATCGTCAGACATTTTGTGGTATTTGAAATAGGCCTAGCCCGCTAAACCTCCTGCCTGCCACTCCTGAAAACTCGGCACTGCTGGTTGGAGACTGCTTATATCTTATAATATACAGTCAAGGACTTTAATTAATGAGCCATTTAGGTGTCAAGTAGTGTCAACTAATTTTGTGTATCTATTTCATAGTTCAACTTTAAAGAGTCCAAATTCCAATATAGAGTGAGGCTGAAGGCTGCCCGCGCGGTTTCGCCCGCGTATTGTAAGTAACGCAGGCAAACCCGCGGGATTAAATATAGCTTATAAACATCCAGAAAGTTCATGCTAGTTCCGGAGATTATACAACATATAGTAGGGGAAATAGTGGCAGAAATGTATGGAGCAGTCTGCACTTTTGTCTCAGGCGACGCCGCTTTGCACGAATGTTCCTTGGGTCAAACTAAGCTGATTTAGCGTCCTAGCCACGAGATCAACCCCTGGCTAGTACCCAAAAAGAGGGGGGGAGGGGCCGTCTCCCGAGGCCCGGTCTCATCTATATTTCTTGCTAACCGTAGGTACTAGGGCAAGTTTGGTATAATTTTCGTCTGTTGCTTCGCGCGATAAAAAATATTTTTTTCACATCAATTTTTCTTAAGACTTTCCTTTCAAGTGATACTTTTTATAATAACAGATAAATGGGCTATGTTATGGTATTTTTTATTTACAAAAAAACGCTATCGTGCGATCGTGATAGACAAAATACCAAAAAAAAATTTTGATAATTTTCAAATATTGCGTTATTTTCTGTTTTTTTTGTATACAAAGGTAAAAAGTTAAATCCAAAAATTAAAGCGCCATCTCTGAATTATACGAAAATGATACCACACTTGACCTAGTAGCTATGGTTAGGCAGAAATATAGCTGAGACCGGACCTCGGGAGACGGCCCCTCCCCCCCTCTTTTTTGGTACTAGCCAGGGGTTGATCTCGTGGCTAGTACGCTAAATCAGCTTAGTTTGACCCATGGAACAATCGTGCCAAGCGGCGTCGCCTGAGACAAAAGCTCATACTCACTGCCACTATTTCCCCTACTACATATACCAACTTAGAAACTTACAAAGCTACAATACAATCTCAGATCTCACAGACTTTTCCTCTCTATAATAGTAGTATAGATGAAAGCAATTTATTGTTAAAGGTGTCACACAAGATCAAAGTAAAGTGGCGAACTTATCCCCATGTGGAATCTCCAGTTAACATTTGAACAATTGTGAGGAAGGTAGGTAGGACGTTGTACACGTTGCAAAGTGGTAAAAAAATAGAATAATATACGTACTATATGACGTAGGCAATCTACTCCGACATCATGATAACAAACACATAACCAAGATACATAAGAACATGCAAATATATACTGGGTGATTTCGGGGTCATGATCCGGAATGACCAAAAGCTGCATACACCTGCGAAAAAATTCAAAGGTGCATGTGAAGTCCCCAACCCGCACTAACAGTAGATATCAAATTATATGCAATTCCGTACATAAGTTCCGAAAAAGACATTGGTACGAGCCGGGATTCGAACTCACGACCGCCGTTTGATAGCCCCGGCCGCGTGCCTAAACCACTAGGCTACCGTAACTTCGTTATTCTAATTGTCATATCACTCTCCCATTAATTCCTCCTCCTCAATCGGTCCCTCATTACTGATGTTCGTGACTCTACCGACGTAGCATAGCCAGTAAGTCTTCTACAGGAGTTTCGGTCGGCTGCCTGTTGGGGGGGCGGCGTTAACCGGCATTTTAAGATGCTCCGACACCTGGTTGAGCCACCGTTTGGGGCTTTGGCCTCTTGATATTCTGCCTTCTATTGTGCCGGTCTCCAATTTCTCCAAATTCTTGGGATCCCGGCGAGCTATGTGGCCAAAATATTGGAGAATGCGGTGAAGACAGTCGCTGGTCTTTGTCCTGGCCAATGTCTTTAAGAATGGATGATTTTGTACGAAAAGCAGTCCACAGTATCTTAATTCACAGGCTAGTGAACTCCTGAGCCTCTTCCTCTGTTTGTAAAAAAAACTGTAACAATTTTGATTTATCTATACTACTTTATTTCTTTTCAGGTATGCGGTATGCCACTAATTATACGAGAATATCTTCATCGTCGACCCTGATGCACTATCCTTTATGAACAAATTAACATCGATATGATGCTGTGAAGTTTCTACTGTTGCATTTAACATTTGTAAGTGATTTTACGGTGTGCAATTACAATTATGCTACGTACTGGATTAAAAATGTGTGGCAATCGATTTCTAGCGATCCGACCCTTCGAAGAAAATACCTATTGAGGACCTTTATCGTGTCTTAGTAAATAGCCATATTTTACCTAGTTTTTTATGTAATTGATACCATAGCGACATAAATCTCCCTAAGGCGTTTTATGAGGGAATTGTTTGAAAAATTCGTTAACCGAGCACATCGTTTCAATAGCTCAGTTGGTTGAGAACGACTGGCCCTGTATTCCAGAAGGTTGTAGGTTCAAATCCTGCTAGAGCTGCTCATAGACATCAATGTCTGTCAAATTCGCTTGACTGGTCTGTCAGACTGAATTGAACGAGACAGCTGCGGGCGTAGCATGGTTTTGCCATTTTATCACATATCGCTGTGGATAAGACATCCGTCCCGTTCTGACAAGTATGCGAGTGCGAGAGTGACGGATGTCTTATCCACAAAACAATTAATCTACAATTCTACATTCAGGTTATACTTAAACTGTCTTTAACCGGAATTTTTCGGATGCTACAGACCTGAAAGTTGGTTAAGTTTATTTTAGTTTGTTTTTTTGTATTTTCTTTCCGACATGGCATCGCGCCAACAGCAATTCGCTATTCCAAAAGCTGTACTTCAGGAGGTCTATCTGACTTGCGCTTTGGATTAGAATCGGTTTAGTATTTGAATCGAAACAACATAGTAAGGTCCTTTAGTCTATAATTATTTGAATGTCAGTGTAAACCTTCAATGTAATACATAAACAATCAATCAACAATCAATCGTCAATGTAACTTACACTAACCACACGTTTTTGTAGTCGTGGTGTGTTGCTTTAATGCATCATCTACTTCAATTCACTCTTTTGTGTAATGAAAGGTGTTTTTAAAATAGCATTTATGTGTCCTGCTACTGGGAAAAGGCCTACTCTCTTTATCTCCACGTGGACTTAATTCATCTACTTGAATTCACTATTTTGTGTAAAGAAAGTATTTTTTTAAATAGCCTATTTAGGTGTCCTGTAGCTGAGCAAAGGCCTCCTCTTTTTTCTCAACACGATCCCTCTGCTTCCCAACCAAAGAGACGACTTACGCCATAAAACCATAGGCTCGCGTTATCTCTTCTGCATTGTCTTTCTTTATGGCCTCAGTCGTCACTTTGGTTGGGAACAGGTATAACAAGAGTAGAACGCGTCAAAATCATCCGCCATCTTCTTTTTAATCCGCCTCTGCTCCAGTCGCCATCTTGCACTCAATAAATACCATGAGAAATTTTTGTTACGTTTGTTGACAAAACTACAAACATGTTTTTTTATCCATCTAATTGTAGCGCGCTCTTATTCTGACACTATAGGATTGGCAAGCACCAAACACGAAAAATATATCAATTCAATATGTTAAATGAAGTACAAATACACCCCGGGGCCAGTACGAGTATTCGCAACAACGGAGTATTCGCCATAAGGAAACTAGTATAATTTGTCTGAAATGGATTAAAAGGAAATAGTTAAGGACTCTATTTGTGTAATGAAAATGAACACTTTGCCATAAAAATTATACGGTTAACTTTAAATTGTAATTCTTAATTAACTAAGCAGTTTTAGTAAAAAATCTGAATCAAAAATAAAAATCTAAGATTTTATGCCACAAAACTATTAATTCCAAAAAAATAAGTGGGGGTAAGCTTAATAACTAACAATAATAATAGATTCAAAAATACAGAATAATAATACTAAATGCCACTAAATGAAATAAATATATAAGTAGGTATATTGCAATACAAAACTCATTATACAAAAGGTAGATTTAATGCCATATATATGAGATATATGTATATATAGGAAGTGGCGATAAGGTAAACAACCGTTCTCGTTGGACACTAGTTTATTACTGGCGCATGGCGGTAGATCGGAAATACATCACATTCCTCCAGCATTACTTTTAGATCTATAACAAACAAAGAAATAACTTAATAAAATTGCTTATAATCACCTATGGCATCATCTACCTACCTGCAGTGAAACTGAATAAATGATATTGATTGATTGATTGATTAAATGCAAAACAAAAAAAATGTGGGCGGGGTTCATCTAACAAACTAAAAAGAAAAAAATTAAATCACTTACAAAACTCAATTAAAAGTATGATAAAAAAATATGAATTAGAAAAATAATTAAGATTATACATACATTGTATAACTTTAACTAGCAGCCCGCGCGGCTTCGCCCGCTTATTACAAAGAACGTAGGCAAAGCCGCGGGATAAATATAGCATAGGCTATGGTTATAGAACCATCCAGAAAGTCCATTCTACACGCAGGTGAAAGAGTTTTTGAAATCGGGTAAGTGCATGATTCCGGAGTTTACCCATACCTCGCATATTAGTAAGTACGATATACGATGACGAATCTTGGGGCCAAGTTACGCCAGAGACAAATTGTGAAACGAATACGAGACATAGTTGTGAATAGTTTAGCTCATCAGCGGAAATGCACCAAATTTCCCGCCCCGCCCTTCAACATGCGACTTAGTTATTGCAGAGAATTGCGAATTTGGTAGTTTCCTAATGTTAAAATTATACATGGTGTTAATTCCAAAAAAATAAGTGGGGGTAATATAGACTCTTCTCCGTCGTTTTTAGGGTTCCGTACTCAAAGAGTAAAACGGGACCCTATTACTAAGACTCCGCTGTCCGTCTGTCCGTCTGTCCATCTGTCTGTCACCAGGCTGTATCTCACTGATACCGTGATAGTTCCAGTTGAAATTTTCACAGATGATGTATTCTAACAAATACTAAAAAACCGGCTAAGTGCGAGTCGGACTCGCGCACGAAGGGTTCCGTATCATTATCTATAAATATATTATTTTTATTCTGTTTTTAGTATTTGTTGTTATAGCGGCAACATAAATACATCATCTGTGAAAATTTCAACTGGAACTATCACGGTATCAGTGAGATACAGCCCGGTGACAGACAGACAGACAGACGGACAGCGGAGTCTTAGTAATAGGGTCCCGTTATACTTTTTGAGTACGGAACCCTAAAAACAGAATAAAATTTATATTTTTATAGATAATGGTACGGAACCCTTCGTGCGCGAGTCCGACTCGCACTTGTCCGGTTTTTTCACTCTTGACAGAGAGGTCGTGGTCATAATTTTACGTGTTGGTAGCAAACTTCACAACACGCTGCCATTTCTCTCTGACAGTCGCCTTCCTTATGCTTGCGTGTATTACAACACGTTACAAATTCACCAGACTGTACCCAACTAGCACACAAGCTGCTTGTACAGGCATTGTACAGCCTGGGAGTTGCATAGGAGTCGTTCAAGCGCTGTACAATTTTCCTTAAGATGTACAGTAGCATATTTAATTTCCTTAAGATGAACAGTAGCATATTTAAAAACCCTTTAACAGCTAGGTGGTACAGTAACAGTTAAGTAGCAAAAAAAGTTACTTATAGTGATACAAGAGCTTGCAATAGCATCGCTAGGCAGCCATAAGAAGTACAATGAGTAGATGGAGGCGCTTGTACAACCGTGAGATGTAAAAGAGTAATATAGTAGCTAAAGGTGTTTGAAAGGAGTTATACGTAGCTTTCATAGCGCTTAAAGGCGTAAGAAGGCATTTTGTAGAGCCTTAAGTTCTTTAATGGATTTTTTTACGGCTGTTGTATTACTAATCTATAATAGATTTGTGTAGCTTAAGAATAGCGCCTTGAGCGCTATATGTGAAAATTATATGGCTACTGTACGGTAAATAGTTGTATAAGGAATGATACGAAACCATTTATACAGCTGTAGGGGGTTGCAGAATAGTGTTATAGCACCTTAAGTATTTTAATAAAATTTACTAGCGCTCTTGTAACTATACATCTACAACGGACGGACATAACTTTATACTAGAGCTCTAAACGCTATATTAGAGATTAATACAGCGGAATTGTGATGTTAAACTGTATAATGAAAGGTACATGCTGGTGTGCGACCAAAACATTTGAATATAGCACTCCTATACCACAACTTTATAATCTAGAAGTCCACAACAGCAAACACTATCGCCTTTGTACGGCCCAAGCCTGTAGAACAGATGTAACCAACTCTGAGAGCTGCTTGATCGAGACGCCATTACAGTATTCGGTAAACGTATTTTTTTTAGGTTATTACAATATTTTGAGAATCGTATTTATGCATAATTCGTAACTTTTGGCGTAATTGAAGTCACTATTTCTTACCCGTAACCCTAATTTAATTATGTATATCCTTTAAAGTCTTATTTAAGTTAAAATCCAATTTCATAACTAACATATCAATATAATTTTTGCCTTAAAAACTGAATAATTTGAGGGCGCGTGAGAATTTTGACGATAACATACATATATATTGACAGCAAACTGGTACTCGCACTGATATTTCACGTACACAAAGAAATAAAGCAATTGTTAGACTTAGCTTTTTACTTATTTTGATAATCCATTTTTGTATCCTCACCACCTGTCACTGTACGATTGTGTATATTTAGTTTACCACAATAACACTACTATATTATTAATTTACAGCTTTGGTATTTAATATAACGATACAAGAGCGCCGAAATAAGGCGAAGGCGATATAATGGCGCTACAATAGCTTCTTATAGATCTCATGGCTCTAACCATCGCTTTTGTACCATCTCTGTAGAGCCTAAGAACACCTTTACGACCACTGTAGACCAATTGTAGCGCTATTAAATGAAAACTAGTATGAGTATAGGCTGCATAACGGGCCCTTTTAGCGCTATAAGAGCTCTATATCCTCTTATAGCACTACTATGCGACTACTGATGGAGCCGAGGCCGTTATGAAACTCCCTTATACAGCTACTGTGCAGCTTCTTATAGCGCTTGTGTGCTAGTTGGGTATACAGTGGAAATACCTCCGAGAGACAAATGGACAAACGACCAAATGGACTTCAAGGACGGAAGCCACATTTGGTATACAGATGGATCAAAAAGAGTGACGATGTTGGATGCGGTATCTACGGTGAGAGGCCAAAGCTCAAAGCTAGTTTCAGCATGTGGAAAGAGGCCTCAATCTTTCAGGCTGAACTCTACGCAATAAATAAATGCGTGGAGATCAATCTTGAAAGAAACCTAAGGAACCAACATCTACATCAACTCGGACAGCCAAGCTGCTCTGCTGGCACTAGAATCCCTAGAGTCCTACTCTAAACTAGTCCAGAATTGTAAAAACAATCTAAACTCCCTGGCGAATTCCAACAAAGTCATCCATGGGTACCAGGAAATTCCGACATTGTAGGAAACGAAAAAGCAGATGAACTTGCAAGGCAGGGCGCAGACACGGCCCTGGTCGGCCCGGAACCGTTCTGTGGTATCACAAAACGGAAAGCATATTCCTGCTAAACAACGCGGAACAATCAGAGGCAAAGGTCAAAAACAAGCTAAAGCCCTGATCAAAGGATTCAATAGTACCTAAGCTGTCCAAAGAGCTATTACAACTCAAAAGGCACAAAACCTGCGCAGTGACAAGAATCCTGACAGGACATTGCATATTGAACAAACACCTGTTTCAAATGGGTATGAGGCAGGACGCAACCTGTAGGTTCTGCCAGGAGACAGAGGAGACAGCAATGCACATTCTCTGCTCCTGCGGACCACTCATGCACAAAAGAAGTAGGTATACCTACCTAGGGCGGCACATCGTGCACCCAGAAGATGTACCACATATTACCGCCCAAAGAATCTGGAATTTCTTGGAGGCAATGGGCCTTAACGGTGAACTCTATAGAAAGGGCTGCCACAATAGATCACTTGCTGGTCGAAGCGGCATATTAAGGCCCACAAAACAAATAGTAAATAAATATGCTTGAGTGTATAGTGATGCATCTACTGCAGCTTTAAACTGGTCAGCCCTTCTCATTGGTGACCTGCCTTGCGGCCTGGTACCCTGGACATTTCTCTATAAGTATAAGTAGATAGTAAACCATTTAAATTATCACAATAAATTGTAAATTACAGGAATAATTAAAATCATAAAAAGATACGAAACATCAAATATTCGAAGAATATGTGGTGTGTGATATCTCTAAATGCTAAAGTTACCAATCGGATTCTTGTGTTTAAAGAAAAAATAAATCGTGCAACAAGTATGTAAAATTGTTACGGCATTATTCTGTGTCAACTATAGGTACAGTCAGCATCAGAAGTAGCTAAGCAACATAACACGCTGAAAATGACGTATACAGATCCTTATTCCCTTGACATTACAGTTCGTGTGTAGATCATTTTGAGCACTAGGACCGCTTAGCTACTTCTGCTGCTGACTGTAGTTTAAGTTTTTTCGCGTTTCCTAAGAGATGTCTGATTGTTACTCTTATTTTTGCTCGAGGGAAAAACCAATAGGCAAGATGTACTCAAATTTTGATTACAAACAGCGATATGCATCTAGTTCCTTATTCAAAATTAAACGGGCCAACTCATGTCTCATATTAAATTTATTAAGATTTTTACAATTTATGTTAAGAGTCCCAGCACGCGCGACTCAAGCCGACCCTCCAATCTCCATACAAACGTAGTTTGGTTCTCATTTTAAAACAGCATCCTGGAATATCATACTGGAATGACACAATGGGATCCGCTATACGTATCAATATAGGTCAGAAACGAGTTTCTGTTGCTATAAATTATAATGAAAACAATTTTTTGTCAAAAATTTCATTGTTGGCATAAGCTTTTATTGCTGACTGTACTTTTCTGCATACCATCATCCACTTACCTACACTACCTCGTCATTGAGACGATTTTTACGAGCCCAAACTCGATGGGGTTGTGTTATTGCGGAGTTCCTATGGCCACCTTCCAGCTCCAGCATCAGATCAGCTCCAAGTCATCATAATATTGCATTGCGATATACATATGCATGCAAAATTTCAGATCAATCAGTTGACAGGAAGAGGGTGAAATTTCAATTACTTTTGACCCAAGAAAACAAACGGGGTGAGCAAATAAAAGCTTGTAAAAATTAAGCGATTAGAGACTATGGAATACGTTCTACTCGGGTTCTATCTTAATTTATAGCGACAGAAACTAGTTTCCGACCTAGATATGGCGGAACCCATTGTGTATACAAAGTTTCATGTTAGTTTAGAATGTCGTTTTAAATTAAGAACCAAACAACGTTTGTATGGAGAGTCAAGCGTCCTGGCGACTCTTAAGGTTACGTTTCTGAAAGAACTGATTCAATCATGATGAAAGCTATATTGGCATTGTGTTAATGAAGTGTTTTTTTACTAAAACCGATTTCTTTTCTTTAGACGCTTCATTATTATCGTCAGCCTATATAATATACGTAGCTGGGCACAGGCTTCCGCTCATGGACGTGACAGTACTGGCAGACGTAGACGACCAGGCCCCGTAGCATGGGCGTTATCACGTGATAAGTGATAGGATAGAGCTGCCGTCCCTGGCTGACACCGTTCGATAGAATGAGACGACGCGCTTATTCTATCACTTATCGCGTGATAACGCCATCCATGCTACGGGGCCTGTTGACGTTTAGAGTAAATAATTAACAACTTAGAAAGGTTGAAAAACTCCCGATATTTTCATTTCAAAGTTCAATATCTCAAAACCGGCTGAAACGACTTTGTGGCATTGTAGCTAAGAACCATCTCAATGCACAGACCACATATGGTCTGTGTCTCAATCAAGTCAGCTTTCGGATAATAAAAAACCGCATTCAAATTCAAAGGAATTGGTCCATTCGTTTAGGAGCTACGATGTTACAGACAGACACACAGGCACGTCCAACTTACAACACCCTTCTTTTTGCGTCGGGGGTTAAAAAATAAGCAACCGATACAAGCATAATAATAACATCCTATCTATGAACCGGTCGGTAAGGTAACTAAGGTAGTAACTAAGGCCCATCGTAACAAATACCTTAAAGACTAACATAGATACAATACAATTATTATACTAACAAACAAATTCTTTCTAGGTTCAATTTTGAAGAAGGTATTATACTATTTAAGCAACTCAAGATCGAAGGAACGTCTCTTCATAATACCAAAGAGTCTCGCAAGGCGAGATGCTTGGAACAAGTTTCTTGCAACGCATGTCAGGTGCTATCAATCATGAGTGACTGCTTGGAAGCCTGGCCATAATGTAATGTTTATTTTGTACTACACCCTAATTCAGATTGTAACAAATTGCAAAAACAGTGATGGAATATTTGCTCCTTATTTCTGTACACCTGTTGCAGACTTAAATCTGTATTTGCATGCGACAGGGTTGTTTATATTACTGTAGTCCTAGTACACATTTCCATTGAAAATAACGTAAACAAACATCTCTTCTTATTACTTTACAAATCGCTTACCAAATACGATTCTAAAGAAAGTGGTAAGCGTATTACGGATGCCAATTTTCACACCGACTATGAGGAAAACATTTGCAAAAAAAAACAAAAAATAAAAAAAACAACAAAAAAAAGAAAAAACAACAAAAACAAAAAAACAGAAAAACAGAAAAACTAAAAAAAACAAAACCAAAACAAACAAAACCAAAAAACAAATAGAACTAAAAAACGAAACAAAAAACAAACGAAACTAAAAAAAAAACGAAAAAAAAACAACGGCAAAAAAATCAAACAAAAACAAGCAACAAAAAAACAGAAAAAAAACAATTGCAACAAACGAAACAAAAAAAACTAAAAAAAATTTACAAAAGAAAAAAAAACAAAACAACAAAAAAACAAAAAAACCGTCGGGGACCAACACTTACTTTTCTGAATGAGAGGTGTGAAAACATTTTTTCAACCCTCTTTCATCTCAATCAACAAACACCTCACGCCTATTGTATTTCCGAATCCGTTTCACAATCCTTACAAGGACCTCCAAATTTTTGCTCCAAACGTGACGCCGTACACTTATCATTCTACTGAGATTAGGCAGGTGAACGGCTGCTTCGAAGGCCAGGGGAACGTTTGGCTAGTTTTTATACATTATCTGTTGGCAGCCGGTTATCGACCTACAATTTGATTGAAAAAACTACAACAGATAAATTCGAGTGCTAAGCGCACTCATAAATACTACGTGAGACGTTTTAATTTTGGAATTTGATTGGAGTTCCGGAGTGTTCTGTGGTATTCACAACCGACAACCTGTCTTAACTTCTTAAGAGAACCAACATGTCTGACCTACGATTACTCATAGTTTGAGCGATCAAGGTTTACTGGGAGAAGTTGACGTCCCTAGTTCTAGAGAGGTCTTGAATATTCTTGTGGTCGACTCTTGCGCGGGTTCGCACGCTTTTGCATATCTCCTAATTCGATAGATCCCACCGAAATAGGTTTGAATTTAAGTATCGTGAAGTTCGTCCTATTAAATCGGTTGATTCCGAAAGTTAATATCTGAAGTTATGATTAATTTCGTAGTAACTTTTATTGGACACATTGATAAAATTACTATTTTTGTTTCTGAAACTTTTCCCTAACGAACTCCAGTTTAGTCGCGTCCGCTTACAACCAATTTCTATATCAAATTTATTTATGTTGGCATTGTTTGTTGTGGAATCGTTACATTCCAAAACAAACAAAATTGATTTTTTGTCGTGTTATGTTGAAACAGATACAGAGCAGCATCTGTATTGGCAGAAGAGGTTCCTGTAAGGAGGACTTTTGACCGAACAAGTAATTGGCGGATCAGACCGGCTCATGCTGCGATGTCGAAAGAAAGTAGAGAAAAATTCACCTCACTACCAGGGACCGGTCCTTGTAATAAGTAATGAGTTGAAAACAATCAGTCACTTAACCTAACCCGGTTCTTCAATTTATAACGAATATTTTATTCCAAACCAATTCATCGAACAATTTATAGAAGGGCATCACGATTGCTCTCCCGTTTTGGTGCCATTTCATTCTTAAGCTAACAAGCCGAGGTGCTATGACAATCGGCTGTGAATCAAGTTTAATTGTGGCTAAACCAGGGTGGCCATTTCGGCGCGAGCCTTATGAGGCTTAAGGTACGGTTTCTCTGACCATTGAATTTAGTTACCGTCGAGATCTGCTTTAGATTAATAGATGGGGACAATGATATGCTGATTAACGTCGCACTGAATATAATGGACAATTCTATGTTTTGCCAAGTTTTGTTGCACGATTTTTGGGTAATCTGGTAAACATTAAACTGTACTCTGACTAATCCCATAACAAGGTCTAGTTTTCCCTCTGGGTTGGAAGGTCAGATGGCAGTCGCTTTCGTAAAATTAGTGCCTGTGCCAAATCTTGGGAGTAAGTGTCAAAGCGGACCCTGGGCTCCTTTAGGGCACAACCGGGAATAACGCTAGGAGGATGATGATGAGCATAATTACTTGATTAGATAATATTATACGAATATTTGCATTTTCCTCAACCAGGAAAAACCCCAACGAATTCGCGCCTCCATAAAGCATTATACAAAAAACAAACATTAGTGATAATGTCAACATTTGCAATAGACACTGAATTATGTATAGCTGTATGGATTAAATACTTTGGCCGCACCTTCTACTGAGGACAGTTTAACTTAACCTATAGAATTGGAATCAATTTTTTACTCGGTCTATTACCGGAAGACGCAGCGTGGGTAGACCCCGGTCATTGTGGCACTGTTTGGGGGAGGCCTATATCCAGCAGTGGACGTCTTTCGGCTGCTATGATGATGATTTGACACTGTCCAACTTTAGGGGCTAAATCTGTCAGAAAAGCAAGTTATGCAATGGAAAATGAGACCAACATCGAAATCGCGAAAAGAAATCGGTTGCCTCCTACAATTCGGCTACAGCTGGTCGATTGCGTAACGTTTCGTACATAAGTAGGTAAGTTATGTAGATCTAAATAAAAAAAAATGTTTGGGAAATTGGCAGTTAAGTTGTCCTAACGCTCGTTCAAAAAGTTAAGCAATTAAGTACCTCTCTGAGCTCTCAAAGCTTTAATTGGAACAGCCTTTTTTTCAGGTCGTGGTTGCTGTTATTTAAATACAGAAGTATCCCCTAACCCCTAACATTTACGTTGATAAAAAATTCACCTCGTATTTATTGCGCTCTCAATTCCACGCAAAGGCTGCAAATACCATTTTGATTTCAAAGCATTCATTCATCAGCAAGCACAATGTTTCTTTAAATCAACGCTCAGACATTTAATAAGGTAGTTTGCATATTAAAAACCTTATTAACTTATAGGTATTTGCGTCAATGACTGGCTTACGAAACGTGTGCGCAAACACAATGGCGAAGTTGATGATTGTGACTTTATGACTATGTGACGAGTAGGTAGGATCTGGAATTACAAAATCAATAAAAAAAATCTTTCACCTAACTACACTCGGCGGCCAAAAATTTTGCGTTATCTCGCTCCGCTAAGGTTGTTTTTTCATTTCATTACGAGTCTGTAAACCTGGTAACGTAATTTTTTTAACTGTTATTTTTGCAGTTTAGATGTAAAATTAAATATAGATAAAATAAAAAAATAAACTGTACAACCTTCCACTATTTTACGAAATATGACGGTATTTTACTGACCCGTATTCTTTGTGCTACACTTGAGCACAAAGAATACGGGTCAGTAAAATACCGTCATATTTCGTAATGATAATGGACCTTCCGGATGGCCAAAGGCTGTTTTAAACTCTGCCTGACATGTAATAGTTATTTGTGTCACAAGGGAGCAAAAAAGTATATTTATGGCGAGGGCTGTGTATTGAACCCTGAGCGTAGTGAGGGATAACGTAATAATATTATAATAATAAGCGTAGCGAGACGAAGATAATTTTGCTCCTGAATGACACATACAAATTTTCACACCGACTATGAGGAAAAAAAAGAAAAAAACAAGGAAAAATTAAATAAAAAATTGTTTTTAATCGATTATGTTATTAAGATCTGTGTTCAATTTTTTCCCTCTCGTCGTGGAGCAAAACTTACTTTTCCGAATGTAAGGTGTGAAAACCCGCGCGGTTTCGTCTGTCGAAAGTCGTGTTCTAAAGTCTGGTATGTCGAGACGGTCAAAGCTATGTTTAGTGTAAATTGTTTGTAATTTAAGTTTTCATATGACAGCTCCCCTACCGTACGCGGTTTTCGCTCGCTGTTCGAATCAGTATATAAATAAAGGGACAAAAACACTTAATTTACAATTTAAGGTTAACAAAGTGTTATTTTCCCAAGAAGATTGCAAATTATCGCCATTATCTAAGGTCGGCGACCTATAACAGCTCCCTAAAAGCCTTAAGGTACGCAAAGTGCCTCTTTTCGTGTGAAAGTCCAGTATACTTTGTAGCGCTTAGAACATAATGGCGGCTTGACCGGCCCTTATCAAATGAAGCGTATTATCGTATTCAATTCAATTCAATTATTTATTGATAACATACTATGTTAAACATAGGTTACACGTCATTCAGCAGTTCAAAAATTACAAATCATATTAAGATACATTCATTCATTCATTAAGTTATTAATACAATAATGTCATTAAGTACATACAGTTCATACATTTTATTTATTTAAGAATTCTTCTAAAGAGTAAAATGCTTTATCTGTCAAGTTTTCCTTAAGTTTACTCATAAATATGTTTTCTGATAGTTTTAATTCTTTAAGTCTTTTGGCAACCTATTGTAGATTTTAGGACCAATGTACCATATACACTGCTCAGATTTCTTTAACCTGTGCCTATTCGGAAGGAGATTATATCTGTTTCGACTATTAGGATTATACTTTATTGTCAAGATTCCTACGAACTACTTTTGCCACCTCTAATATGTAGAGACCCGGAACCGTCATAATTTTTATTTTTTGAAATAAGTTGCGAGCAGGCGTATTCCATGGTACCCCAGCCATTATTCCGATCACCCGTTTTTGGAATATGAATATTCTATGCCTATCTGCTGCTAGTCCCCACATATCAATTCCGTAGGTGATGGATGATTGATTGAAAATAACCAAAGTACGCATTTCTTACACATTCAGCATCCAGCATTTTGGCCACAAGCTCGAAATCGCAAAACATGCTTTTCCCAACCTCTTACTGAGATCTTCAATGTGTGAACACCACTTTAATCCAGAGTCTACAGTGAAGCCCAGATATTTTGCATTATCTACTAAAGGAACATTAATGTTATCCAACTCAATCCTAAGTGCCTTTGGTGGCAAGCCCCTAAGACTGACTTGGATCACATTCGTTTTTTAGGGTTCCGTAGCCAAATGGCAAAAAACGGAACCCTTATAGATTCGTCATGTCTGTCTGTCCGTCCGTATGTCACAGCCACTTTTTTCCGAAACTATAAGAGCAACGAGTTCATGAAAATTAATAATTTAAGTCATTAATACGAGTATATAAGAAAACTAAAAATCGTAAGTACAGTATATCACATCACCGGCGTCCGTAATGTTGCAGTACTGGGCATACTAGCCAATCACAAAGCGAAATATTTTTATTTTTTTATGCCCTGAATACAGCAGCAAGTTTAAGTAGATTTTTGACAGATGACGCGACGCTGCTACGTTCCGAAACGCCATAGATTGGCAATTTTGTATCGGATCGAGTTTCCACAAGGACACATAATATTGAAATACGAAGTTCTATTTTCAAATTTTTTCGGTTGTCTGGAGCGTATCGAAACAGTTATTTCGGTTGTTTCGGAAGTAACATAGACTACAACTATGAAAAGATTGACGTTGCAGTATTTTCTATGAAATCGTAATATACAGATTTTAATCGACGAGTACAAAAAAGAAATCTCTTACTTAAGATAAACAAAAATAAAACTACTCTTGTAGAAAAACTTCTATAAATTTAATCATTCTTACTTAGTAACAATTTCAAAATTAGGGTAAGTTGAATTGAAACAATGAAATTCCCTGACTCAGTTTCTATTCTTGGTCAACACACAGATAAATATTACACTTTGTGCATTTAAATGTTGTTAAACCTATAAATAACAAAAACAACTGTATCAGTGTTAGCAACCATCAAAATTTTGCATATAAAAATGTCTTCTAGTTAAAGCCCGCGGTCCTACTCGTAGTACTACATACTTTAACACCACGTGTTTTGCGAAATATGGCCAAAAATAAAAAAAATATATTACTTTATATTATTAAATAAGTAATAAAGAAGAATATTATATACAAATAAATACGGAATCATTCGAGATTACTTAAATAATTATGGATTTACTATCCTCTTCCGCGATCTTTGTTTCTTTTTTACGAACCTATTAAAGGGCTCACAGCTAAGCCATACTATTATTTTAGAAGTTCGGACACGCCAATACTGATTAGCGCGAAATTTGAAACCAAAATGGCGGGTTTTCTATTAAGTCCTACTGGTAGGACCGTAGTACACTATGACTACACAAGTGTTGAAGGAGCTGGGTCTGAATAACAAAGTTAATAAGTACTATGGGTAGGACCTTGGGCCTTAGGAGGGTAGAGCAGGTCTTACCGCGCGTTTGTATACAGTGCCTTTTACTTTTATTGGCATCTTCGCGTCGCAGAGAACTCCCGAAAGCGATCTCCATTTCAGCCAGCCTGTCTTAATTCTGTGGTCTATGTCTCTGTCTGTGCTTGCTTTGGTGTTAAGCATGGGCCCTGAGTATTTAAACTCCTCCACGCTATTTAAAGGAGATCCTCTTAAGATCGGCGTCGCTTGGTTGCAGATATTGGTGTTGGAAAAGTTGCAGTACATATATTCAGTTTTCTGACGGCTCACACGTATAGTCCCTTGCTTTCTAAGGCTTTTTGCCATTCGTTAAGGTTTTTCTGTAGATCCGGTAGTGTTTCTTCGATCTAGACACGCGGCAGCGTGTCAAGCCAAGTTCAAGCAAAGGAACTGGCTAGCCAGCGCCGAGTGTATCATTACACGAACCACTTGGTGCCACTTTTGACCCTTTTATAACTCAAAACCTCTTTAACGTAAACACATAAAACTACGTGTGTTTAATTATATCCATGACCTAGAAGGATGAAATTTGGAAACCAGCTCGGTAATTGTGTTTACACACAATAGGAAAAATCTAAAAATAAAAAAAGTTAAAAAATAGGGGGTCCCCATACAAACAATTTTTTTTTAAATTGTAGCGTTGGAACCGTTAGGAGCAGATATTTGAAACTATCCCAATATATGTATTATTATATTTGCTATATAACCGAAATATAAAATAAAGTTAAGTCAAAAAATAAGGGGAGTCCCCATACAAAAAACTTGTAATACGCGCTAAACAACCGGCCGACGGTGTGTCGTCGGCGACGCGCGGCACCTCATAATTTTATACACAGAACAGAAGTAAATCTCAATACCTGCCTAGTTTTCTTTACAAAAAGTAATGATATCCCACAAAAAACATAAATGTAAAAAAGGAGAGCCAAGTTCAATACAAAAATTATGCTTGGCTGTGGGCTTCGCCGCAAAAAGAATGGAGATCTAAATGAGTGCCAAGTTGTATGCAAAATCCAAATATGTATTTATAGGAACAAAGTAACATTATAAACAAGTATTAAACTCTATGTCTTTGCTTTATTGGATACCTATAACAATTGCTGTTATTTAAAAATGTGAGATCTTGAAGTAGGTTCGATTTGACTTGGCCAGTTTTCGTTCCTAGAAATACATATTTGGATTTTGCATACAACTTGGCACTCATTTAGATCTCCATTCATTTTGCGGCGAAGCCCACAGCCAACCATAATTTTTGTATTGAACTTGGCTCTCCTTTTTTACATTTATGTTTTTGGTGGGATTAGGATTACATCATCAGTCTTGTTTTAGCATCACCCACTAATATATCTTCGCTGACGCCGCGATTCGTAGACACACACCATCACCATCATCCATATCAGTCAAAAGACGTCCACTGCTGGACATAGGCCTCCCCCAAAGAGTGCCAAAGACACTAGTAACTAAGCGTAATCAGAAGTCTAGTTTCGTTAGGCGTTAACGGGTGTAGTGAGGCGCATTACTTAGCGCGTTCCGAATAACAGCCCTGGTTAGCCTGAGGTGAGGTAAAGTGCTTTGAATAACAGCCCTGGTTAGCCTGAGGTGAGGTAAAGTGCTTTGAATAACAGCCCAGGTTTTTATGTTTATCTTTATGTCCGCAGGTCAGTGCTTCCTCATTAAGGACCCCACAAGTAGTAAAAATAAAATTCAATTAACACTTATCATTGATGGCATGCAATTCTTTTTCAACGTTTTGCTAAATTACTTGCGTTTAATAACGAGTCTTTTTTCCGTTTGGTTGTGGGCCTGACCTTTGGCTGGGCAATACACTTATTAATCTCTAGCTGGCCATGCGGGTTCACCCGCGCATGAGTGTGAACCCGGGCGGGTCCGCGGGGTAAAATATAGTCGATGTCAATCCTAATGATCAATTCTATATATTATTGATCAGTATATATACACGGTGCTCGCGAGGAATCCAAAAGATTTTAACCACGCATTCCAAAAAATGTTACCTATAAACCCAAGTCAAATTCAGTAAAAAAAATAAAAAAAAATATTTTTCGGTTTTTTTTTAAATACAAATTTGGTAACTACCGCTTCTCTATGAAAATGATCCCTTTTAATAAATTGGTAACGATATTTTTCCCATGTCTATCATCATCATATCATCATCATCATATCATCATCATCATACCAGCCGAAAGACGTCCACTGCTGGACATAGGCCTCCCCCAAAGAGTGCCAAAATGACCGGTCCTGCGCCACCCGCATCCAGCGGACTCCCGCGACCTTTACCAGGTCATCAGTCCACCTTGTGGGGGGGGCCTACCCACGCCGCGCCTTCCGGATTTTTTCCCATGTCTAACATGTATCGTTAAAATGTCGTTTTTGCCCATAACCATGTAATATATGAATGTTACATATATTTTTGGAAGATTATTTTCTTTAAGGCGTAAGCGTATCTTTTTAAAGTTCTCATAGGCGAACATCATATTAATAATTAAACACATATTGACTCATAGATAGCAAAATATTTCTTTTTCAATAAAACGTAGGTACTTATTTGTTTCATTGCCATTGAGGACTCATCTCAATCTTTAGTAGTTATGGGCAAAAACATTTTAATGACAATTGTTACCAACTATTCAGTTTAATGGTATCCAGACGGGCGAAAAATACCAGCTGTTGGCGGTAACCGGTGGGGATACTCGGACTTTCAAACAAAGGATCCTAGGTTCAAATCCTGTATCTACAGCAACAATTTTCTCAACACACAAAATATCATTTGATCGTTGCCAATAGGTTTTCAGTAAGAGCTCCGCGAGGATTGGAAAAGTTGATTACCATTTCGGTGGCATTATGCGTACGGCTTACGGCCCGCCTGATAATATCTGCGTTACCGTCCTTTTAAAAATGTATACAGTCCTTTCTTGATGAACTCCATACTGTAGTTCTCGGAAAAACCTCTGCTGGGAGCTCGTTACACTACCGGAGCATTCTTAAATTCAGCATAATAGGTACATCTGCAAGGAAATTAGGTTTATGTGTAATAAGCCCACTAAGTTAGTATCTAATAAGGGCTATTTGACGACCGCTTTAGCCTAGTTGGTAGTGACCCTGCCTACGAAGCAAGAGGTCCTGGGTTCGAATCCCGGTAAGGGCACTTATTTGTGTGATGAACACAAATATTTGTTCCTGACTCCTGAGTCATATATAAGTATCTATATCGTCGTCTAGTACCCATAGTACAAGCTTTGCTTAGTTTGGGACTGGTTGATTTGTGTAAGATTGTCCGCAAATACTTACTATCATTTGTCACCCCATGTCATGTAACATAAATCAAACTAAACTTTACCCGACTTTTAACCGTCCGTCAAGTCACACTACCTTAATTAACCAAAGGTATAGAACGTTCCATTCGCTGGGGTCACGACACGAAACACGAGTAAATTTGACGATCAAATATTACGTAAATCCGCTGACAGTATTCTAAACGGAACGTGTCCACGCGGTATTACCATACTAGTACTTATAAGCCTATAACGCTCGGGCCTGTTTTCCGGCTGAAATCAAAAGTGGTTTTTAAGACTACGCCGGTTTTGCTTCCATTTTGTAATAGCTATCTATGACATAATAGAGGCAAGGCTATTTGAGAAATTCTTGATAACACATTTATAATATGTATGGGAGAATACGTTTCTTATAAAGAAGATACTGACAGCGGTGGCGGAGCGGCGCAGCGCGGCGCGGAGGCGGTACCGGTTGTACTGTTCGAGCTAATATGAAAGGATACAGAACGCTTTTTTCCTGACCGGTACCTATTCTGTGTGGACCTTTTCGTATTAGTTGAACATTACAACCGGTACCGCCTCCGCGCCGCTCCGCCACCGCTGTCAGTGCGCTTTGGCCTTAACTAACACATCGTAGTATTAAATAAAGGTTTGGAACACAAAATTAAACTGTTTAAACACATAATTTGACATAACTTACTCAACAAGCAATATTTCCGTTTCGTCAATGGAATGTACAGACTCGGAACTGGTTTTGGGAGTTGCGTCGTAAAACAAGCCCGTCCGTCTGTACGTGTGTGCCGATCTTGGGTAATAACCAAACCGGATTCGGTTCCGATTTTTCCCAAGAATATTACAGTATCACCAAATTAAATTTATATTACATTGAAACTTGACTGTTGTGGCTCTAATCACTGTTGGCTCATTTGATTTTCAACACACAACAATTAACAATAACAATTCACCAGCTTTGTCCAAAGGTTGACTGGCAGGGAATGATAATGGAATTAAGCCCGCCTTTTGTTTACAGTGAGTTTTTCTTTTGGGCATAAATAAATATTAAACTTTATAGTTATTTGTGTCACAAGGGAGCAAAATAGTATATTTACGGCGAGGGCGGTGAATTGAATCCGGAACGTAGTGAGGGATTCAAGTGTCAACGCCCAAGACGAAGATAATTTTGCTCCCGAGTGGCACATGCAACTTTTTCACACCAACTATGAGGAAAAAGAAGAATTTCAAATTAAAAACCGGCCCAGTGCGAGTTGGACTCGCGCACGAAGGGTTCCGTATAAAAACGGCAAAAAAATCACGTTTGTTGTATGGCAGCCCTCCTTAAAAAAATATTTTATTTCGGCAACAGAAATACATAATCTGTGAAAATTTCAACTCTCTAGCTATCACGGTTCTTGAGATACAGCCTGGTGACAGACAGACGGACGGACGGACGGACGGACGGACGGACGGACGGACAGCGAAGTCTTAGTAATAGGGTCCCGTTTTACTCTTTGAGTTCGGAACCCTAAAAAAGGAAAAAAAACAAAGTGAAAAAAAAGATGTTCGTTTTTAATCGATTACGATGAAATTACAATCGATTATTTTATCAAAGATCTGTGTTCAATTGGCACATGGCGAAAATGCTACATGCCAATGAATAAATTAAAAAAGCGGCCAAGTGCGAGTCGGACTCGCAAATGAAGGGTTCCGTTAAATAAATTTCTTTTTACGATTTATGACGTATTAAAAAAAACTACTTACTAGATCTCGTTCAAACCAATTTTCGTTGGAAGTTTGCATGGTAATGTACATTATATATATTTTTTAGTTTTATCATTCTCTTATTTTAGAAGTTACAGGGGGGGGGGGGGGGGGCACACATTTTACTACTTTGGAAGTGTCTCTCGCGCAAACTCTTCAGTTTAGAAAAAAATTATGTTAGAAACCTCTATATAATTTTTGAAGTCCTATCCATAGATCCCCCACACCTATGGGTTTGATGAAAAAAAATAATTGAGTTTCAGTTCTTAGTATGGGGAACCCCAAAATTTATTGTTTTTTTCTATTTTTGTGTGAAAATCTTAATGCGGTTCACAGAATACATCTACTTACCAAGTTTCAACAGTATAGCTCCTGTATAGTTTCGGAAAAAAGTGGCTGTGACATACGGACGGACAGACAGACAGACATGACGAATCTATAAGGGTTCCGTTTTTTGCCATTTGCTTACGGAACCCTAAAAAGTAGCTTGAACAGAAAAGTACCATTTTGCTCTCTCTCGTCGGGGACCAAAACTTACTTTTCTGAATGAATGGCCTGATGGTATGCAGCGAGACAGACTCCAGAATCACAAGCCTGTTGCCGACCCTTTATTTATTTGAGGATTCGTAGTGTTGACTAGCTGAGGTAAAATGTAAGTCTCTACTCTCAAACACTTCAACATCAAAAGCTCTGGCGACCCTACTCACCACCAGGAACACACCACTTTTACTTACAGAGCAACTAGTGGTGTTACTATTGAGCATGGATCTATAGCCTCCTAGCGTCCATGGGCCTACTGGAAGGACTTATTCTCTTAAAGGAATTTAAACAATTTTGGGTTGAAATAGAGTTGCATTTGTTTTGTTTTAGTCTTCTCTTGAAACGAACGAAATTCAACTCTATTATTACATTAGTTTGATTCAAATTTACATATTATTTTGTGTCGTATGGTGGGCGCCACGAGGATATGTAGAGTACCTACTCAGGACAAGCTATGGCAATAATTTACTTTAAAAACAAAGTTTAAACCGACTTCAATTCAGTACTTCGCCAAGCCACATAGGTTCATGAAAATTTCCACATTTCCTTTTCAACTTACCACATAAACTGCTTTCCGAAAGCAAATGCCTTGACTATCACAGAAAAAACCCAAGTCGCTATATGTGGGCTGATAATATTTGAGGAGTTCCGTCGATTCCTCAAGGATCTCAGAATTAACACTTCATTAGTTGCTAATTCAACGGAATCATGTCAGAATCGTTGACGAACTTTACATTTTTGAGGAGTTCAATAAGTCATCTGTGGTATCAGGCATCTCCGAAAGTAAATACACGAATTATAATAGAAAATACCGAAATCACTACATGCGTGCCTATAAAATTTGAGGGTTGCCCTCAATTTCCCTTGGATCCCATCATCAGATCCTGATTTGGTGACAACCTCGGAAGTATATTCTTTCGAATAAAAAACGAATTTTGGAAATCGGTTCAAAATAATACCACCCCGACCAAGCGAGATGGTCGTATACAAATCTCAATAATCGTGACAGGATGGGATATATCATCCGATGTCTTTCTCATAGTTCCCTTGGTTATTCAATATAGTATATGGTTGCCCTTTATTTAATTGGCCGCAGCTGAGTCGTATGAGGTTGCGGCAAATAAACCATTGCTCGCCCAAATTAATTAGGTTGTTTACGGTAAGCCGTCAGCCATTTTAAGAGCAGTTCTTAATTTAGCTGCATAGGAGCCCTTATTGCGGCAACGCATATAGCTGCTCTGTAGAAATCTATACTCTAAGCTAAGTTATGAGAGATTCAACTTACGTAGACACCAAATTTCATCTACACTGATGGCCTGCTGCAAAAGAAGGTATAACAGTTTTAGTTATCGTCACGTTTATGAGTGTTATACCTTCTTTTGCAGGCCAGTGTAGACCGGTTCTGTTGCTTATGCGCAAAAAAATTGCAAATAGACGGACAAATCTTCGTATTTAGGTATAACTATAGCGTTCCGCAGCTCCACCCACGACTAAACACGAGCTAAACTTTCCACATGCCAAACAATTTACTTACTTTCTCAATTACTTTAGTAACTTATAGGCGTGAAAAGATAACAGAGAGACAGAGTTACAGGATGACCTCCTTCGATTTCATGTTTTACCTGATGTCGTCTACTGTGTGTACACTTCAGTTCATCAAGTCTTTTATTTTCTTTACCATACAAATGGCTAGTTGACAACGAAACTCCGCCCTAACAATCATTACATAAGAGTATAAGTATTAGGCCAGAGACCGTGACATTGGCATGATCAGCGCAACACCTTTTATCGCTCATTTGCAATCAGAACGTTACAATTTCAACCTTGTTAATACTACTATAAGGCTTAACTATTCGTTTTCGATGGTATATTAAGTTGGTAAAAGGGTCATGTACCTTTATTAAGTGTAAGGGATTGACACGGCCCTTGTAAGGTGCTGTTCTGTTTTGGGATAGATTCAAATGTGTACGTGCCTTCGTTTTTAATACTGAAGCTGTCATCTTCAGCCATCATCAATTCATCAGCCTTTATAAGTCTCACTGCTGGGCCCAGACTTCCCATAAATAAGAGGGAATGAACTAAAGTAAAATTTGATCTAATCACAGGTCTTGAACACGCGATCTCCGTAGTACAAGCTTTCCTACTAAGGCAGTCCGCAATTAAATTTGAATCATCAATTGTCTGAAATGGAGTTGAATTTCTATTGATTCAGAAAACGATCGCAGTATTCGCAGTAAACGAAATGCAACTCCACTTAACAAAAATAAAGGCGGATTGCATCAACCCCGCTATTCAGGCCGGCAACCGACAAATATGGCGCTGGTAGCTGTCATCCCATTGAAAACTGACAAACTTTCCGTACGATCAGATTTTAACAGACGTAACTTAAGATTACGAACGTTTTGCAATCGACGCAAAACCCCACTACGTTAAAGTCTGACAGAATGCGGCTAAGTGGAAGGTTTTCGTCACATTGGAAGGAAATTGTCCACCAAATCTCAAAATCCCTGCCAAGTAAGATCCGTTCCCACTATGTCGTCTGTCGGGACGATTTTTATCGTGTGTCGTAGTGGCAGAACATTTTATATGAAGCTGTTCACACTTGTCGGACACCAATTTATATGAGGCGACGACACACGATAAAAAATCGTCCCGACAGACGACATAGTGGGAACGGGTCTTTATCTGTGTAATGTCAACGCATGACTCAAATCGCAAACTATAACAATACCTCTACAGTCAAAACATTACAATCCTTTCCGTTTGGCAGTCGTGTAAAAAGAGTGCTAATACAGCAGAATACCGACTTCATCCGGCCCCATGACATCAGTGTTTGTATCACAGTGTCAAAACGTTACAACCTCCCAAATAAACGAGTCAAGCGAACGAAGTTCTATGCTTCAGCTTGGGGCCAAAATTTGTTATTTTAGTTAGTCCCGCCGTCCCGCTGTTGTCGTCTACAGCTCGCATTTTAAAACCGATACTCATGAAATATTCGTTAATTATTCATAGGAAAATTAAAAAAAAAATGTTTTTTTCGAAAGTAGGCATCCCCTCGGGTTCTACAGCACACAGAGCCGCTAGTCTGTATCTAAGTATTTATTCTTCTAAGCGCTATATAACTCCAAAATACAAAATCAGTTGTACAGTCGCCATCACATACATAGGTACACTATAGGTGTTCAAATATATAGGCACATGCACCCTAATGCCTTGAAAATAGAGGTGTGTTCCGATGTTTGTGACGTGCTTGTTTGCTCCGATGTATGTGATGGCGACTGTACATACAAACGCGACAGAATTACAAAAATACAGAATTATAATAAGTTACTTCATGACGGCAATTCATGATTTTAACTTAGTAAATTTGGGTAAAACTCGCACCTTGAGGCCCCGTGGTATGTAGACGTTGCCAAATTGAACGTAGCGTAGGTAAACGTGCTGGCTGCCACTGATTAAGACGAATTAGAGGTGACACCACGAAATGGCGGGACAGTCCCAGGAAAGTTGTGTTGGTGGTTGGTGGGCTACAAAGATAGATACAGAATTGTCCGACTAACGTATGCGGAATGAAATTTGCACAAAGTTTAAAATATGTAAAATATTTAAATAAAATCGAGACAGCAATGGCATCTTACGGTTAATTTAAAGTCTATATATCTGTCAATCAACCTGGTATAAGTTTCATGGGCATAGGATTTTTTCTCTTGAAATCATGGTAAATCGAGAAGAACGACGTCGCGAAACTGTTTGTAATTTCTACAATACACATTCCCTACGGCCGAAACTGAAGATAGTGAAACATTTTGTGCAAATGGGTGAAAGCCGAAGCTCTGTTTATATTATTTTTGTGTCCTTTTCTTTGAGAAAAAGTACTACTAGAAGGACTGGTTCAGGGAAACATTCCAGCTTTAGCCAGTTTTCTGAGAAGGCTCGATTAAAGAAAAATACGGCCGGCCGAGTCGCAAAATCTTCCAGAGAGCTCAGAGGAAAATCAAATATGACGGCAAAACTGTAAAAACATATCTTAAAGACATGGGCATCTTCAATCGTTCAAGAAAAGTTAAGCCCGCCGTCTCCGAAAATCATAAACTTACTCGGAAAATGCGGCTACGTCATTCGGTCAAAAAATTTAAAAAATAGCGGTTTTTGCGTTATGGGATTTATGGGTGACGAATCATATGTCACTTAAAATGGAAATTCGTGGCAAGGTAACTTTTATTTTGAGAACACCGATGGTCCAACGGACGAGAACGTGAAATATGTCGAGCATACGAAGTTTCCTAAAAAAGTTTTCTTAAGAAGGATAAAATTGCACCTAAAAAAATGCTAATATCTGTATTTTCGATAGCGATGGATAAAGTACCACAAAACTGCCGTAAATCATTTCGCATTGGAGTAAACTAAGTTTTGCATTGAACGTCATGAAATACACTTTTAAAAAACATTAATATTTATTTTTTATTTAATACGACATTGAACGTTGCGCATACGTTATTCCAGCATCCTTATTTACCTACGTTTTGGTGATCTTATCGCTCCAATGCGTCTGACTCGCCGACCTGTACTGCGAATTAATTTTATTATAAATGCACGTTTCTTTTCTTCTACTGTAGCATATATGCAATATAAATATTTCTTTGAAAATAAACAATATAACAATAAGCCAGACTCATACATTTCGCATTCCATTTGAGTTTAATGTGTTACGTGCGCTCCTCTGACACTAGCTCAATTCGAAATGTATACCTCAAATGATCCCTTATCTTGCGCCATGATGGATTCATCAATGAAGACCCATTGCTGAAGGTCTTGAACCTTTTTAACCCCCGACAAAGTTACCAGCTGCTACCAACCCACTCTGTCTTCAGCTTGGTTCATCGCGGTTGTGACTGTGAGGCCTGTCAAAACAACACCCTGACCTGTTCAACTAATACGAGACCATCTACGCCATCCACCTTCCCAACTTCTCAGGGTTGTCCTGTTCTCAACGCGCTACTGGCTTGATGGATTGTCACTTTTGTCAGTCATCTAAAAGGATTTCTAAATTGGTTGATATTGATAATTGACATTAGTGATACCAGGTAAATTAGGACAGTCGGGAATTTTATTTATTAATCATATGTTCTTTTAGCACCACCCGGAGGTCACGTGTGGGTTTATAGGGTTATTCCTACGGACGTATCACTTAGGGTTACCCGGCACATTCCCCACATCATATATTCAACCTGCTACAATTTCTATAGCCCTTTGAGAAAGGCATAAAATGGAGGTTAGGGGCGCTGACTTATTCGCCTGTAAGTTACCTGCTACCTGCAACCATGACGTACGGCAGCCAAACATGGAAATACACCAATACAACCAAAAATAAAATTAAAACATGCCAAAGAGCGATAGAACGTAATATTATGAAAATAAAACTCAAAGATAAGATGAGACACAGTGATATCAGAGAAAAAACAAAAATAATAGATGCGCTGGAATATAGCCTAAAATCTAAATGGAAATGGGCCGGTCATGTAGCCCGAATGCATGAAGAAAGATGGACGAAGATAGCTACTCTGTGGGCGGGGCCAGGAGGAAAAAGAAGATTGGGTAGATCCCATGCAAGGTGGTCCGACGATCTCCATAAAGTAGCAACTGATTGGCCAAATACAGCACAAAACAGAGCAAGATGGCAAGAGCTGGAGGAGGCCTTTACCTGAGAGGGCTCCTAACCAAATTATATTATATAATTAAGAAAAAAGAAAAACCACAAGATTATTTATTTTTTAATTCTGCTTAAGTACATTTTCTTTCTTAGTATTCCACTGTTCTTACTTTGGTTAAGGAATAAATGGGCTTTTTATTTTTTATTTATTTATTATTATTAAGTTACCTGCTGCTGAACCAATCAGGACCTCTACTTTGAAACTAAGTATTAAAGAGTAAATGAATAAACTGAATTCCAATCGCATCAGTGAGTCCTGCTCACATACACTTGGCTGTGCGGTAAAGTATCAAAACAGCGCGCGAGTCGAGTCAAGACTATTTTCATAACATTTCAGTAGGTACCTACGTCAAATACGCCTCCCGGAAAGCCGTACTATTTCTTCTGGTTGACGAATTTTTGTTTTCTTTTGACACCATCCTTTCTCCCCAAGCCCCAAGATGTCCGCGGCCGCCTCCAAACATGGCGACACCAATTAAGCCGCCAGTTCATTGACCCCAACCTTGGCATTGGTGCCAGCTACTTACGTCACCGCGGATTGCCGCGTAATTGTAAATTGCCCAATTATACGAGAGACGTAGCGATATTGCCGTGGGATTGTTTTGGGTGTTGATTTTGACCAACTTTGAGATAAGTGGGTTATGTTTACGTTACGTCGAAAGTACTTGAAAGTGTTAGCGTTTGAATTATGGTGTTATTGTTTAAGTACAGTCGCCATCACATACATAGGTACACTTTAGGTGTTCAAAAATATCGGCACATGCACTCTAATGCCTTGAAAATAGAGGTGTGTTCCGATGTTTGTGACGTGCTTGTTTGCTCCGATGTATGTGATGGCGACTGTACCTAAGACTGTACCACTAGGCCAAAATTTGGTGTTGCATTTCATTCCTTTGTATAGGAAAATAATTAAAAGAGCGGCAAAGGCACCTCCTTGTTGGTGTGAGTTACCTACGTCTTTCTATAGTTTGTGTTTGGCCGGTACGGCAGAACATGCCTTGAGGAGTACCTAATGTTTTGTCCCTAGTTAGTACTTATTTATTATTATTTGTCTTTTCCAATAATGTATAAAAATAGTTTAAAAGAGCGTTTCTCAAAAAAAATGCCACTATTATTCATTGTACATTTTTCCAAGAATTTTATGTTATTTCCACTCAGAATCAGGAGCTCTTTCGATCCTAGTAGGTTAAAAATGCCCCAAATATTTTTTCCTATTTATATTTTTTTTATTTTGTATGGCGGTAGGTAACACAATAGGAAAGTTCAAAAATGTATGGAGATTTTGCGACACTTTTTTTCTCCTATTAGGATGGAAAGAGCTCGCGATTCTGAGTAGAAATAACATAAAAATTGCTGAAAATTTCGGGAAAAATGCAGAATATTTTTTTTTAAACTTGCGCTTGAATGCCGCATCCCTGAACCACTAGGCTATTGTGAAAAACTCCGCATTCTAGGTTCAAGGCTCAGAGCATAGAATACTAGAGAGAGGACAAGCCGCCGGCGCCGGCGGCCGCGTTGCAGTTGTTAGCTCAATGGGCACACTCTGCCATACTGTGTTTCTTCCCAAAATGCGTGATATAATGCGCGTGCATTGTCTAATAAGAGCGTAGGTATACAAGTGTGTGTGTTTTAGATGTGTGCGTGCTTTGTCTTGTCAATTACTTGGGCTTTGTGTGGGTTAATGTACTTGCGACAGGCTTACTCAATACAAATCAGCCGGCATGTCCGATCTCCTTATATTCATACATCTGTGGTTCAACGGTTTGGGCCGTTGATTTAAGCGAGTGAGTCACTCAGTCAGGATTTTTACTTTTATATAGATAGATTAATTATTCAAGGGTGCTTACAGTAGTAGAGTGTGAATACATGCATGAAAATGTGTCAGATATGTACGAGTACCTATGTGTATATTGTGTATAATATGTGAGTGTGTGTAAGTGAGCGTTATGATTTCATTATTGACTGTTTCTGATTGAATAAAAAAAAGGTCACCGACTACCATCTTTTCAATGATGTTGAGTGTAAATACTGATACATGACACAGACAATTTCATTCATAGTCACTGAATGGCCTGAATCATTAGAGACAAGAAAACAAATTGATATACGTTCCGTATAGGTTTGTACAATACTGGAGGAATTCTGTAAGTTCCTCCTGCACGGGTAGCACAAGACGGCACGCGAGCTCTCTCGAGCTCTCTCGCACTATCCGTCCCTCTCTTATTAGAAAACTTAGAAAGAGACGGATAATGCGAGAGAGCTCGAGAGAGCTCGCGCGCCGTCTTGTGATAGCCGTGCTGGGTCCACAAGAATGAAACCATTCAGGAGGTTGAAACAGCCGTTTGCGTCGGGAATAAAAAATATTTCAAATAGCAAAAACAAGTAAAAGCGTGACGTTTTCCGAGTGTTTTCGTGAGTTGTGTTTATTGGTGATGTCAGAATAATTTTATTTTACTGCCGTCAACTACCGACACTGCCATAAGGGATCCCCTTCATTGGCATATTTTTTTTTTGACTAATATAGTTTCGCATAATTTATATTGGCATAATAATACTGTCGCATAATAATACTTTGGCCTAATACTTTTTTGGCATACTACGCTAATAGCATAATTTCAGTTGACCTAATCTGTATTGGCCGAATACACATTACCTACGCATACTGTTGTTTGGGCTAATAATTATTTGGTATATCTCTCATTATCTCATTATCCATAATTTCAGTTTTATAAATGAATAAAACTCAGTTTAGTTATTGTCATATTATTTTTCTCTGAGATCAATCAATGCCAAGATAGAGGTGTATCGTAGCGCAAGCACTAGGGAACAGGGGCTTAGTGGCAAAACCGACTCGCATCGCAGATAGGTTAGAAGACGAAAGCGGGAGCCTTGCTCCCGCTTTCGTCTTCCAGGTTATTTTTTTTATAAAAGAGCGGAAAAACCTTTTATTAAAACTTACTACTAATGACAATTAGGCAATTTACTACTAAGAAAACCATGGGCTAAAATCTAAATTTTAGGGATTTTGAACGGGTACGTATCACTTTATTACTACATATATGAGCCATTTGTACATAACTTTTTTTTGTTATGCATTTTGATATGATTCCAATTGATTATTATGCCTATTTGTGCTTATGCTATTTGACATTAGTCTTCATGAAGATTATGCTTTCAGTATTTATGCTTTTTAATGTTATGCGTAATGAGAATTATGCACATCACTATTTCGGCAAAAAGCAATTATGCGTAACAATAATAATACAAATGACTTTATGCCTTCCAATAGAGAACCCTGCCATAATTATCTACGTTAGTCACCTGCGCCCTCAATGCCGATCAAGACGTTAGCAAATTAAAAAAGTTTCTGGCAAAAAAATATTTATGGTACAAGTTTTTATTGCCGACTGTACTTTTCTGTATGCCGTCATCAACTACTCATTGAGACGATTCTAACGAGCACAAACTCACAGGGGTTACGTCGGTTAAGTACTAAATTCCCATGGCCACCTTCTGTCTCCATCACCAGATCAGCTGGATGGTTCCATAATAATGAATTGTCATGCAAATTATTATATACTTAAACCCAAAATTTCAGCCGAATTGGTCACCGGGGAGTGGGTCTTTAACTTGCAAGATTTCATTACAGACACCGGGACAGGTGAAACTAAATAAAAGCTTGTAATTATTCTCCTGTCGTTGTCTCGCTGTGGTCAGATGATGATGTTGTCTTTTATGAAATATAACATATTTCGCCTTTGAAAATGGTATTTATAGAAACGAGGTTTGACGTCAAATTGGGCTATTTAATTTAATTAATCAAGGTAAACGGCTCATTAATTCATGATACGAATAATTCGATGGAAATCTTATTGACGCTCGAACTAAGTATGTCTCCTTTTAAAAGACAGAGCCGGTATTCCATCCGCCATATTTGTTATCTGTTAATAACACCATTTTGAAATACCAAGACATGAAAGTGGGGATATATTCCAGGAAAAATACGGTTTTATAAAACATTAAGGTGGCACGATTGCCATACAAAACGTTATTTGACATTCGCAGGCAAACGGCGTGATATTTTAAGAAACTTATGTAACAAACTTTCATAAATTGGCTTTCCATTTGCGCGAAATTCCCCGTTCCTAGAATAAACGTGTATAACCTAGAATAATTTGAGAAATTGGTCTGGGACGTGATATTTTGGGAAAACTATTTTTCTCAAATTATTCTAGTTTATATACAAGTTTATTTTAGGAAAGGGGGAAGTTCGCGCATGCAAATGGAAAGCCAATTTATGAAAGTTTGTTACATAAGTTTCATAAAGTATCACGCCGTTTGCCTGCGAATGTCAAATAACGTTTTGTATGGTAATCGTACCACCTTAATTTATGATAAATATGATACCTAGTGTTTTTTAGGGTTCCGTACTCAAAGAGTAAAACGGGACCCTATTACTGAGACTTCGCTGTCCGTCCGTCTGTCTGTCACCAGGCTGTATCTCATGAACCGTGATAGCTAGAGAGTTGACATTTTCACACATTATGTATTTCTGCTGCCGCTATAACAACAAATACTAAAAACAAAATAAAATATTTTTTAAATGGCGCACCCATACAAAAAACGTGATTTTTTGCCGTTTTTATAGATAATCTGTCACCAGGCTGTATCTCAAGAATCGTGATAGCTAGAGAGTTGAAATTTTCACAGATTATGTATTTCTGTTGCCGCGACCACTTAGCGCGAAATACTAAAAACAAAATAAAATATTTTTTTAAGTTCCCATACAACAAACGTGATTTTTTTGCCGTTTTTATAGGTAATGGTACGGAACCCTTCGTGCGCGAGTCCAACTCGCACTTGACCGGTTTTTTATGGTTTATCTTGAATATAATATAGCAAATAATTAAAATGTTTATTAATATTTCTGACTACACCGGAGCTAATTAAGTTCTTATTATTATGATGGCTGATATTTTGTTAGATTTCGTCTCTAGGTATAGGTACTTAAATGATGATATACGAGGGCTGTTTGATAAATACCCGTGTTTAGAAAAAAAAACATATTTTTTTGTATATGTATATTTATTTCTCTACGTAGTCTCCTTTTAACTCTATACACTTGTTCCAGCGGTATTCTAGCTTTAATAAGCCATCCAAAAAATAAGATTTCGGAAAGTCGTCGAAATAGGCCTCTGTGGCGGCGATGACCTCATCATTTGACGCAAATCTCTTTCCGCCGAGCCATTTTTTTAGGTTTTGGAATAAAAAAAAGTCGCATGGGGCTAAGTCTGGTGAAAATGGTGGATGCGGCAGCAATTCATAGCGTAATTTTTCTAATTTTGCCCCTGCGATTTTGGACGAGTGAGCTGGTGCATTGTCATGGTGGAAAAGAACTTTTTTCTTTTTTAAATGCGGTCGTTTATTCCTTAAAACGGAATCAAATTCGCCCAATAAATTTGCGTAGTATTGCCCTGTTATCGCTTTTCCTTTTTGTAAGTAAGCAATATGTATGATCCCTTGCGAGTCCCAAAAAACGGTCGCCATGACCTTTCCGGCCGATGGGACGGTCTTTGCTTCTTTTGGAGCTGATTCGCCTGGTAAAATCCACTGCTTTGATTGTTCTTTATTTTCTGGGGTATAGTTATGAATCCACGTTTCGTGTTCTGTCACAAAACGCCGCAAAAACTCTTTCGGATTGCTTTTATACTTTGCTAAACATTGCTTCGAAGTAGTCATTCGGGTAAGCTTTTGTTCCTCGGTGAGCAAACGCGGCACCTATCTTGCAGATACCTTTTTCATTCCTAATTTGTTTTCTTAAATATATTGTACCCGCTCGATTGAAACATTAATAGTGTCAACAATTTCTCTAAGCTTTATTCGGCGGTCGGCTAATACGATATTTTCAATTTTCTTGACCATCTCTTCCGTAGTCACCTCAATAGGGCGGCCTGGACGGTCTTCGTCAAAGACGGATGTTCTGCCCCGTTTAAACTCGTTATACCAATATCTGATAGTTGTCATAGAAGGTGTATTATCCTTGTAAACAGCTTGCATTTGTACTTTTATCCCATCACATGTTTTTCCTCCCAAAAACAGAAAACGAATTACAAAACGATACTGTTCTTTCTCCATATTTGCAATTAAAATCGAAATCTGACATTCAACAGCCGTTAAACGAAAAAAAACAAAAGAATGCTGTGATATATTTTTAATTTTTCCGGGTCATAAAGGATGCCTTAAAACGGTCGTATATATATTTTCAGCCAGTGATAAGAATAATATTTGAAAACGGGTACTTATCAAACAGCCCTCGTATATCCGTTACACAGAAAAAATCTGCATCTATTAACTATTTAGAAATTTGTAATTTTTTCTATACTAGTAGTCAATAAAATTACTGGCCTATCCCCTTATGACAAATATCGCGGATTATCGGCTCAGATTTAAAGATTTATTCTCTCGCAATCAAAAACCACTTCCGATACGAATTCACTACACTATTAGCCCGCATGTTTAATAGCTTCTAAGCCTTTGGCCTCGAGCCATCTAAGAAAAAAGCCTGAATCATCTCACACAAAATCTTACTGATGTCTGAACAAAAAACACACATTTCTATGACAAATTTACATAAACGGGCAACACAGACGCACTTGACCAAGGGGCCGATTTTTGACTTTCGAGCGCTCGATAACTAAATAAAAGTCAAAACTAATGTAGTGTCAAAATTGCAGGGACTTACTTTGTGCCGATAGAATTGAATACGAATAATCAATAACACTGGTTTTTCAATTTTCTAACGCTATTTTAAAATAGCATTTCATCACCTTTGACTGTTTTTGACTGAAAGAGTCGAGCGCTCGAAAGTCGAAAATCGGTCCCCAATAACGACTTGCTCTTTGACCAGTGTCGCCTTTTTAGACTTGTGAAATGGTAATTTGTAGCTTAGTGAAAGGGGCCACTAGCCTACCAGGTATTAATTTAATGCCTGAGGCCGTATTCGACGAAACAGGAACAAGGATTAGGGTCCGTTTTTTTAAATCGGAAGAATCCAGTATCTGACAGTATCAGAAAATTCAAAAGTATGATACTTTTCTAAGGGCTGCCGGCGCCACATTGAATGATTACAGGGCTGATTTGCATGCCATCATGCGCCTCAACCCACCAGTCACGTATAACGAAACTAGACCTCTACCTACGCTTAGTTACTACGAATCGCGGCGTCAAGATATATTTGTGGTGAGCTTAAAACAAGTTACAGAATAGCGGGACTGGCTGTAAAGTGTGGTTAACGCAACCTTCTTCGCCGGCTCCGCACTGGTGACATTCCGGGGTCGGCTCTCGTTGTGCAATTTTGTGCAGGCAGCTGTCCTGACAGCACCTGTGTCAGCCGGAAGGTAATAGTGGTTAACGCAACCTGACTTAAGTCGATCATTAATTTTTAGTCCTTGGCGGCTAGTTAATAAAACATACATATAACTGATATAACTAGTGATTTTGTGAGCTGTAGAACTCGCGAGCCTGTCATTTTTCCAATTTTAATATATATATTTTTCTCCAATATGCAAATGTCCGCCTTACTGTAGCAAAAATAGTCCGTCAAGTTCCTCGTTAAGTTAAAAGTCATTATTGTACAGCTTCAGCGGCCAGGAAAATGTATGGAATTCCTTTACTGTATAGTTTTTTACCTGACTTAAGTCATAGACAAAAGTCTTACTTTTGTAAGTGATCGAAGTGACGTTTTTAAAAATGTCTCAAATAGTTTGAAACGAAGAAATAAAAATATTTATCGATATAAAATTCATAACGAACTTTATATACGTTTATAAATATTTCAATCCCGTTTAATCTTTAATAAGTAAACATCTAAAACTGTGATCGATTCTAATGTTTTTAATTATTTTAAGTATGTAAATTGAAACTGGCACTACGAGTCATGCGGTGTACATACATACTTACTGTAAAAAAATAAGTTGGGTGGGAACTTGATAGGTCATTGACATACTCACTGTTTTAAGATTATTGAAAACATTATTTAATTTCCTCGCATTTTTGGAGAAAAGCACTATATATACCTCGGTGGGAACGGCAATTCGTGGAAAATCAACTTATACATGACTTGCAATTTATTACAAAATATTGAATCGACAAAAAAAATCTATATAATTATTGAACCTGCTTAGTGCTGACTAAATTTCACGAGAAGCGGTTGAGAAATGCGACCTGAAGAGGAGAATAACAGCCGGACATCCGGACATGCGTACGGAAGAATTTTGGCCCAAGCTAAAACGGGGAGCTTCATTCGCTTCGCTCGCGCTCGCTCAAAAATCATACTTACGCCTTTAGTCAACTAAGATCAAAAATAGGCACTAAATCTGCTCATGAACAGAACATAATGACTATCAATCATTGGGTCGTTACCCTACAGATTGTTCTATTTGAATATGTAATGTAGTTTTTTCCGCCGCTTTTTGTCCAGTGGGTTCATAAACTGGGCTGTTATTAACAACGTTGCATCTCACTTCACCTCGGCGGACCAGTGTAGGTACATAAGTTAGTCTTCGATGACACGTTTTTACGAACAGCGGGGTCCAGATACTTACAGGTGGGCAGTGAGATGAGGTGAAACCATTTGTGAATGGCATAGCTGGTCAATAAAGACAGGACACACCCAGGGCAGCTATTTTTCTATTAACAATTTCATTCTTAGTCACTCAATGGTCCCAGCGTTGCGTATACCTACCTATATACTGCTGCGCAAGAGATTGGTTTTTTCTATATGAGTTGGTAATAATAGATTACAGAACCATCTTTTTTTTTAATTTATTTATTAATTCGTATGGCATACATTATTTGGCTTTTTGAGTTTGTCACTCTTTCTTTAGTACTTACAACCCAGGGGACGCGTGCAGGGTTGTGGTAGGTAGCTATATACTGCGGCCCAGTAAGGGACGGATGGGGGAGACGAGCGGGGTGTGTAATGATCGGTATAAAAACAAATAATATCATTTCATTGGATATAACCATTTTTGATATAATTTCAAAGGGTAGAATCATTCATTGTATAATAAACGTTTGGTATAATATCAAAATATACATTTTTATTTAGTATAACTATCATTCGGTATAACGCTTATTTCTTATATAAGTGCTTCTGTTTAATTGCTGCGAGGCTCTCATGAATAGTGCAGTGCAGCGGCCAAAGTTGATTACTCTTTAGCACCACCCAGGGGACACGTGTAGGGTATCTAAGGTTATCTTCCTACGGATACGCGAGTAAATTGTCAAGTGAGTGGGCAACTCGACTGTTCGAGGTTCTTAAACCGCCCGAAGGCCTCTAACTCGGCTTAACGACTACTCTCATTGACAGCAGCCGGTATCAACTGCATAGCGTGCTTTCCTCATTTATAGTAACCACTCAAACAGGCGGTTACCTATCCAAAGACTGACCGCTGCCATCTTTGCTTAACCTGCGTCATCGTTTCCGATTCCGCTAGGCTATGAACGCTTCAAATGAACGCTTTTTAGGGTTCCGTAGCCAAATGGCAAAAAACGGAACCCTTATAGATTCGTCATTCTGTCTGTCTGTCTGTCTGTCTGTCCGTCCGTATGTCACAGCGACTTTTTTCCGAAACTATAAGAGCTATACTGTTGAAACTTAGTAAGTAGATGTATTCTGTGAACCGCATTAAGATTTTCACACAAAAATCGAAAAATATACTTTAAGTTTTGGGGGTTCCCCATACTCAGAACAGAAACTCAAAAAAAAAATTTTTCATCAAACCCATACGTGTGCGGTTTCTATGGATAGGTCTTCAAAAATGATATTAAGGTTTCTAATATATTTTTTTCTAAACTGAATAGTTTGCGCGAGAGACACTTCCAAAGTGGTAAAATGTGTGCCCCCCCCCATGTAACTTCTAAAATAAGAGAATGATACTTAAAACTAAAAAAAATACATGATGTACCATGCAAACTTCCACCGAAAATTGGTTTTAACGAGATCTAGTAAGTAGTTTATTTTTAATACGTCAAATCGTAAACCGCAATTTATTTTACGGAACCCTTCATGTGCGAGTCTGACTCGCACTTGGCCGCTTTTTTTTAATTAAAAGTGGGATTGATTGTGACGTGTTTGTATTTGTTTTTTGCTCTCAACACATCTAATCCTCAATTCAATAAAGGATTGCTTGTATTTAACTCTGTTTAGTTTCGACCGACCATAAACTACGATGGCTGGTTACCATCAGACAGGCCGTATACTTTTTTGCCACCTTCGTTGATTGAACGGTCTATCTATAGGTATATACAACGCTTATAACAGTACACCGGCATTTACCTAATTTGCCACAAAGCACCAGCTTAAATTTGATTTCTGATTACAAGTAGTTGTTACTAATCTAAGGCTGCGTTTACGCACTGGCGTTATGTTGCGTACAACATAACGCCAGTGCGTAAACGCAGCCCGCCAAGATGGCTCGCGAGTCGTAACTCGCGAGCCATCTTGGCGGGCGACAGCGTAGGCGGGAAACGCCCTATTCGCCGGACAAGATCGCGCGTCATGTCGCGTCGCGGTAGGTACATTACGCCTGTATAACTAGCACAAGACCGCGCGCGAGATAGGCTACCCGTCTCATTATAATTTGAACACACGTCTTCTGCTAGCCACACGCTGTGCGTAAACACTGCCTTAAGGCACTGGTCCCACCGCAGACGATGAGCGAGAAGCGCTTAGAGCTAGAAACGCGTTGGCGAGCAGTAGTGTTTAGTTCCGATATTTTTGTCGCTCAGCTATAAGCGAGTGTTCGAGTGCGACGGGCGATTACCAATGCAGTCCTGCCAAACGAGCATCGCTGAACGAGTACCGCTGAGCGAGTTTTGTCTTTGATAGCTTTTATCGCTGCGATCAACTAGCGCCGGCAGTGTGAACAGCCAGCGATCAACTATAAATAAGTCTCTTTTATCGACACGGGATCTCTATATCTTTTGTTCGTTTCTTGAGTGAGAAAATAGTCGATAGCTAATAATCGCGTCCTCGCCCTTGGTAGGACTAGTGCCTTAGGGTCATAATGTTCTAGAGAACTGGCAGTCATATGCAAAACTTTTATGAATGCATCTACAGAATTTTAATTGGTGTCCAATATAATAATTATTAGAAATATCCAACTATAAAATTGCTTAAACGTACTTGTACTTTGACACTTATAACTTAGGATTATATTTAAACATGTATTGCAAAATGTCGGCTACTTTGTAATCCGAAGCTCGCATTCCATCAATCATGGACTTTTATAACTTGAACTCTGGCTCTCTTCCCCTCTAACGATATTTACCTTGAATAGTGCATAGTCCAGAGGCCTAGCTAATCTGGACGGTCGCGACACCGCTTTGCTTTGTAGAAGGAAATATAAAACGCGTCATCATAAATAATTTTATTAGCCAGCAGTAACATGGTCATCTGGTTTTTTTAATTTTTTTTCACTTGTCTTATTTACATAACATACTAGTCTTCGTAATACCCAAATGTATTAGCAATTTCAGGGATCCTATCATAAAGATATCAACATCCATAAATGGCGACTTTTGCGATATCTCGCTCCGTTAACGTTGTTTTTTTCATGGGTTTTTACGAGTCCGATTTAAACCTGGTAACGTGTTTCTTTTTTACTGTAATTTCTGCAGTTTAGATGTAAAATTTAATAAAGATCATGAAAGGATTAAAAAACTGTACAACATTTGGACTATTTTAGGAAATATGACGGTATTTCATCGACCCGAAACTTTTGCTCTTGAGTGTATTTTATAGTCCCTACAATGTAAACTAATACGACTACGACTAATGTGTAGCTTTTGAAATATAACTCAAAGATCAAATATTTTACCGGGTGTATACAGATATGTAACATGAAAGCATTTCTTATATTATAAAATAAAATAACATCGTACCAAAAACATTTCATGTACTTAGAATCCATATCGCTGGCGTGCAGGGGCCCATTTCTCAAAAAGTATTAGCCTAATAATACTAGTGTTTTGTCTCATTTTTTGGTTTTATTTACGAGACAAAACACTAATATTATTAGACTAATACGCTTTGAGAAATGGGCCCCAGGTGGATCGGCGTCGTATTCAAGCTGAAAGGATGTGGCGCAGGATCGGCATAAGTGGCGTGATTTGGTTTCAGAGGCCAACACCCTTTTTGAATCACTGAGCCAACATACTCGTAGTTAGTTAGTTAGTGATATACGAGTATACTACGTTGCAATCTTTTAAAGCTAAATTAAAAAATTATATTCTCACTAAGCAAAAATAACTTCTGGGTAATAGAACTTTCATTCCGTGTACATTCACTGTGTGTTTAATTACTTTATCATATTCAATTCAATTCAATTCAATTCAATTCAATTCAATAATTTATTTATAAAATATAAAATTTTACATACATACATTTACATAAATAGTTTCACGCCTTTATTCCCTTTATCATACTTTCCAATTATGCCATTATACATATATACATACATATAATCACGCCTCTTTCCCAGAGGGGTAGGCAGAGATCACGGATCTCCATTTGCTACGATCCTGACAAACCACTTTCGCTTCACTCACTTTCATAACATTTCTCATACATGCTCGTCGGTTTAGGGTACTTTTGACCTGGCCTTTTAAATACTATTTTTTACCATACTATTCTATTTATTTTCTTATTAGTTCCACCTGCTTCATTTCCGCTTCGTACCTGCTACTGTCGTAATGGGCTTGTGACCTTAAATTTGTTTACGATGCCATTCGAACCATTTTTTGTAGATGAACAAATGTTTGTATCGAAGCAGCTACATTTAAAGGACTTTAATACCCAAAAAATCGAGTTAAAGACGGACCTCGCTGACAGCAGCCGAAACGCTTCATACTGATTGGCTTTAAAGTATGACGTCACACCGTGCAATTTGTACTAACCGTTGCATGGAAAATAAAGTAAATTGCTGTTTCGGTCGCGAAATACTGCGTTTAGGTCCATAGTTGTCATACAAATTTGTTTCTATAAAAGCGTAAGGATTCTATTGGTATCTTTAAATTTACTCTTGGACAATAAATAAAAAAACTTTTTTTTCTAAGCTTTCAAGGTTCATATCTTTTTATGATTTGAATTATATTTTGTAATTTATACTTTATTACAATCATTTGTTGGTATACTATCCATTTAGCAACACGACGTTATCAATTTTAACACCACGCAACAAGCCTATTGTTAGCGCCAATATTTGTGACATTTTATTTGTAGTTAGTTTTAAGTAGATTAGTATTCGTACTAGCAGCTACGCGCAACTGCGCTCCCTACTGTTGTTCACGGAAGACCAGCGTCGGGTACTCTAGTAGCACCTGGCATTATGCTGAGTGTTCACCTTTTTCATTATAGGTTAATTGTAATCTTCTTTTTGTAATTGTATGACTCATACTGAAATACATTATCTTCTTATCTTCTATTCAATTCTATTGATATCCATCTTAAAAACTGCGCTTTCCACGTTAAAAAGAAATCATATCTAAAGTAGCATTCTACTCCACGCGGCAAAAGTTGCAGATTTATTAATTGGTAGTTATTTGGTACTACGTACTACTTCTGTAAGCCAGCATACAAAATTTTAGCTTCCTAGGACTTCAGGAAGTATCTGAAGCACCTACCCAAATTGATGTTTTCTTACAAACTTGCACCGACCGCTGACCAACGATTACTTACTACTTTATAAAACAAATATGTATAGCGACGGCTGAGAACCCAATATATTTAGTTATGTGACGGCCGGTTGGCCTAGTGGGTAGTGACGTTGCCTACGAAGCTGAAGCTCCTGGGTTCGAATCCTGGTAAGGGCAACTATTTGTGTAAGTAATGAGCATGAAAATTTGTTTTGAGCCTTGGATGATTTCTGTGTATTTAAGTATTTATATCTACTATGTATATATATTGTCGTCTAGTACCGATCACACAAGCCTTTTTGAGCTTACTATGTAGTTCGATTTGTCCCCTAATATTTATTTATTTAGGTATTAAATGTAGGTTTTTTATAATACTGTCATTGAAATTGGAATCACCTTTTGGACGGTAGAGTTGATTTTTGAATAGACTCATCATCATCATCATATCAGCCGAAAGACGTCCACTGCTGGACATGGGCCTCCCCCAAAGAGTCCCAAAATGACCGCTTCTGCGCCATCCGCATCCAGCGGACTCCCGCGGCCTTTACCAGGTCATCAGTCCACCTTGTGGGGGGCCTTCCGATAAGTGGTCGCCACTCGAGAACCTTTCCGCCCCAACGGCCATCGGTTGGTTTGAATAGACTACTTTGATGCAATTCGGCCAACTTAAATAATCTCAAGTATAATCTAAGTTGCCAACCGGACTCGCTGAACTTCAAGTAGGTGACCAACAGGGTTCAAATGACTGAGAGGTTATCAGAATCGCCAAATATTGCATTGAGGAAGGTTGCATGTCAAACATGCGTGATAAGAAGTGAAGCCAAAGGTCGCCGTTGTTATCCGCATAGGTATACAGATATAGGACCAAAAATTTATAATTCAAAACCATTGCATTTAACAGATACCTAGTAAAAAAATGGCTTTTACAAAATGCCTTTTTCGAGGTTTCTGAATTTCACGAGTTGAATGTTAATGTAAACACGAAAGCGGCCTGGTTATAATTATCAACTTGTTAAAATTATCAAATTATTGACATTTAAATTGTATTTCTTTAATTATATTAAAACTAGCGACCCGCCCCGGCTGCGCACGGGTTTATATTTATAATACATGCATGTATGATACATATAAACCTTCGTTATGACTTATGAATCACTCCATCTATTTATTAAAAAAAACCGCATCTACATCCGTTGCGTAGTTTTAAAGATCTGAGCATACATAAGGACAGACAGACAGCGGGAAGCGACTTTGTTTTATACTATGTAGTGATGATGAACGAACGAAACGATGCCGATGGGCCAAATTAGCCACTGAATGGACCCCACAAGATGGCTTCCGAGTTAGAGGCAGACCGAAAAGGCGATGGTGGGACGACCTTGGTACAGATTGGCGAACACTAGCACTGGACCGAGACTTAGTGGCGGAAAAAAGTGGAGGCCTTTGCCCAGCAGTGGGACACAATATAGGCTAATAAAATATACATATATATATTCTATAGAATTATTACACTTATGGAATCACTAAGGAATGAAATTATTAATTGCAATATTTTGGCATTAATATTTTTTTGTAGTACCTATCAATAAATGAGTATGAGTATACCCGCGCTTGTTACCGCTTCCCGCGCTATACATCTACGAAGTGTGTCTGTTTGTCCAAAAGCATAAATCATTGTTTAGAAAAGCATGTGACACTCACCTTCGCTCCTGTCGAGACCCAGATAGACCTGATGTTACCTGATGACTAATATTCGCGTTTAGCGAAACATAAAAAAAAATGTCTGTATATGTGTATACAAGTTTATAATAAATGCCTGGTGAATTTCGGTCTATGAATATTATGTTATTTAAAAAGAAACTACACAATGGCTTAGTAACAAAAACTTCTACAGTTTAAATTAATTTTTCGATAAATAAATAAATAAAATAAATTGAGCTAGTAAATATGTTAATATGTGTGAATGTGTAATACCTACGTTTCAAAATTGAACACGTACTGTTTTTTCTATATACCTACATAGATTTATAGAATTATTTTGCGTACCAATTATGGTTAAACATGTAAACGTACCAATTATTCTGTAACACCTGTACCCGGTAATGTTTAATGCAAATAAAGATTATGATTATTATTATATTTATGATTACAACCTCAGTAGATTAGTAGAGCGCTAAATCAAATTCGTACAAAAGTCCAATGCGATGCATTGCATGCATTAAAGTGTAAGTCCAAACCTAAAATTAATGTCGCTCTACCTAGTAGTCCAATGAACTGACTACTTGTATGGAGAAAATGTCAAATTTGTAAATTAATAAATGGTTTTATCTTTATTTTGGTTAATTTACATTTGCTCTATAATATTCAAAATAAATAAATCTATATTATATGCTTCCGGATGGAAAGTTTGTTGGATTCTTGAATAAAACATCTTAGAATAATGTTTTAAAATGAAATAAAGAAAAAAACGCTATTATAAATTAATGTTTTTCAAAACCGTATTTTGCCTGGAGTTCATGTGGGTCAAAGCGAGATAAAAAAAAATATCTGCTCTCACAATATTATTTCTGTGTTGCAATTAATATTTTGCCTCGCACATTAAACATTGGATTTAGTCGAGGGGCGTTCATTCTACATGATTGGTTTTATACAAAATTATTGTTAATATTGTTATACTACTCTACAAATCTAAATGACTCGCATAGAATTTCGTAAATCGTAAATACCATATCCATAGTATACTATGTATCACTAGTGGCTCTTTGAGCTGTAGAAATCGCTAGTCCTTTTTTATTACAAGCTTTATATTAACTTGCACTGTTCGTATGTAAGTATGTAAATATGTAAGTTGTCCGTCAAAATATGCAATCATTTTTCAGTCACTTCCCGTTATCCAATTGAGCTGAAATTTTGCTTGCATATGTATATCGCATGACAGTGCAATATTATGATGACTTGGAGCTGATCTGATGCTGGAGCTGGAAGGTGGCCATAGGAACTCCGCAATAAAACGACACAACCCCATTGAGTTGGGCTCGTTAGAATCGTCTCAATGAGTAGTTGATGATGGTATGCAGAAAAGTACAGTCGGCAATAAAAGCTTGCATATGATACACAAAAAAAAAACTATATAATTGTCGAACCTGCTCACAAAATTTGACGAGAATCGGTTGAGAAATGCGACCTGTAGAGGAGAACAGGGTAGCTTTTATCCCAGAAAGGGGGTAAAATGGAGGTGGAAATTATTATAGAGATAGGTAAGACAAAAACGAGTTCCACGTTACGCCGTCGAAGTCGCGGTCAAAAGCTAACCGTCGAGATGAGTATGTCATGTCGTTAAGATAATTCGAATCGCGTCCAAGTATAGTTGATATTATTCGATGTGGCTGACTCTTTACGAGTATAACACTGTAAATGGAAATGGAATCTTATATCTTGGATGGTAGAGTTGCTTTTTGAATAAACTACCTTGATGCAATTCGGCCAACTAAAATAATCTGAATAAATAATCTACTTACTAAAACGGGACATGCACTGTCTTGGCTTAACCGTCTGCTGCACTGATAAGTGCCCCAAAAACGAATGGTTAAATCGTTGAGACAGAACAGTACAGTCGTAAGTGACTACAAAATTCATAGTGATCAAATTCGTTATGGAACGGGTTAAGTGTCTTGCAATTGGAACGTTTGAGATAACTTGTAATAGCGTCCCCGTAACACAGCCAACAGGGTTAACTATGCGGAAAGATACCCATATAGAATGTTTTTTAAATATTTTTTATTTCAAGGTGCGGTACATTGTTGCTTGACTTCAAATCTTGAGAAGATTTTTTATAGAAATCTCCAAATTGTCTCGAAGGTGGTGAATAGGTAGCCAAGCGGTTAGACAGTCCATTTTTAACTAAAACATAATTGTTCAGTTTTTGTAAATAATGACCCATTCTTATACCGCTTCCATGCGGAAGAGCACAGCACATTTAGCTAACATTAGCGAGCGAGTAATACAAAAACTTGAGGGATAGATTTGCCTTCAATGAGTCCACATATAAATGCAGGCTGCATAAATTGTTTTACTAGCGTATCGTACAAATGAAGACGTTTAAGTCCCACTTCAATTAAAACCAATCTCTACATCAGTAATAACTAATAATAACTTTGAATCCGACATGACATCTGATCGGTCTTTGTTCTGACCACTGATAAAATCCGACTTACGGACCGTTAGGAAGAAAAAAAGGCATTATTAGGCCGACTGTACCACCAAATTATCTTTTCTGATGGTTAATAATAAAAAAAACATAGCTTCGAACAAATATACTACGTATTTCGTGGCAGAGGCGACGCATTTAGCCGCAACTGTAAGTTTGTATTGGACGGTCGGAGTGTGGTATTTAAGTAACAGTTTTTGCAATGTTTTTTTATGTAATTTTTCTGTCATGTCCTGATTGACCGGTGATAGCAATGATCCCTGTAGACGTGAGCTAATTTACATGTTAATAAGCGTGTGTGTGCTTCACAATGTAACTCTGTGATATGCGAAGTTTTCGATCCCATCACTAACGGTAATTCCCCACTAAAGAATCCCATCACTTAATAATTCTGAATCGAGCTACCTATAGCCCGGTATTCAGCAACGATCAACGATATGTGATAGAAGAGGACATATTCTCACGTTGACGTCTTTGTCATTCACACTCTTAAATACAGATACATAAAAAAAAGTCCCCAGTCGATTATCGCTCATGAATATTACCGAGCTTAAAATATCGATTTCCATACAAAACGTTATTTGACATTCAATAATTTGAGAAAAATAGTTTTCCCAAAGTATCACGTCTAAATAAAAAAAAAGTCAAATTATTCCAGTTTATACAAGTTTATTGTAGGAAAGGGGGAATTTCGCGCAAATGGAAAGCCAATTTATGAAAGTTTGTTACATAAGTTTCTTAAAATATCACGCCGTTAGCCTGCGAATGTCAAATAACGTTTTGTATGCAAATCGAACCAACTTAATGCAATCTCATGTCATGCGAATGCTTAAGGTTGCCAGGGCCCCCGAGGAAATTGAGGGAACATCACTTGCTTCTAAGCTATACCACAAAAGGCCTATGGAGTTGTGCTGCTGAGAGCGTCCGTAAAGCGCTGGCAACGCGCTTCTGATGTTTCTAGATTCTAGACTGAGCAAGTGTCCATAGGCTAACGGTGTCTGTAGTATTAAAAAGCGGCCAAGTGCGAGTCGGACTCGCCCATGAAGGGTCCCGTAAAATAAATTGCTGTTAACGATTTATGACGTATTAAAAAAAACTACTTAGTAGATCTTGTTCAAATGCTATATTTTTTTAGTTTTATCATTCTACCACTTTAGAAGTGTCTCTCGCGCAAACTATTCAGTTAAGAAAGAAATTATATTAGAAACCTCAATATCATTTTTGAAGACCTATCCTATAGATATTGTACGTATGGGTTCGAAGAAAAAAAAAATTATCATTTGTATGTATGGGGAACCCCCAAAATTTATTGTTTTTTTTTCTGTTTTTGTGTGAAAATCTTAATGCGGCTCACAGAATACATCTACTTACCAAGTTTCAACAGTATAGTTCTTATAGTTTCTTAGAGTATGACTACTGTGATGTATTTCGAAATAAAAGGTCCCTCGCGATTTGTTTGTTGTTCAGGAATCAATCTTTAATCATATATCAGAATGATATTCACTGTAATTCATGATATTAACACAAATATTTAGCATTTAGTTATACACACTAGGTTTTATAAGTTACAGTTCATTTTCGCCGTAAAACGTGGCGATAAAACCTAGTGTGCCAGGGCCTCTGGTACCTGTAAGACAAGCTATGCTTAGTTTGGGGTTAGGCCACGGGTCTGACATTGGGACAGCTGCTGGCGGAGTCGCGGAAGTGTACGTGAGCGTTCCCGTGGCTCCGCCATAAAGCAGCGCGCAGAGCACCGTGGGGTTTTAGACGGTAGTCCGGGCGGTTCCCGGGAGTCCGTCATACCCGTCCTGGTTCCCCAGCCAGGCGGGACGTGTAAATGCATTTCCCCACGAAAAAAAAAAGGTAAAATTTCAACGACTGTACATTACTAGATCAGGTATTAACGATTACGACTATGTATTAATAGAAAGTTGCTATCTGGTGGTGTCTCAAGTGGCCTTGCGATTGCCGGGACTCGAACCCGCGACCGCCAGCTTCGTAGGCATTACAATACTAATAACCGGCGCCTTCCGGATTCCCCGACGTATGACGCGGCCCTATTCCCATCGAGACGGACGAGAATAGGACGAATGGACACGTGCCAACTGCTGCGGAACAAGCCTGCGGGAAAATCACTTTCCATGTTGACGTGAGGTAATTGAGGTACCTATTAGCTAACTAGTATGTATACTACCTATACTATTTTTACTTTTCTATCTCTTTCAGTCTTGCATTTTGTAATATAGTTTCGACATGTTTTCTTCTAGAATTAGGCGTTAGGTTTTTTTCTCTTTTTGTATCCATACTTACTTGTTTTAAGTAGGTCAAGTTCTAGGTACCATTTGTAATAAGCTTAATTAATTCTTGTAGTAGTAGCAGGTAGTAAAACTCTTTATTGTACACAATAATAAAAGTAAAATTGTTTGTTTTGGGGTTAATCTTGACATTGTTATTTTTTTCAGAAACTCTGGTACAAAAAGGGCAAATATGAGATTCGGCTCTCGACGGTATCTAATATTCAACCCATTTTTTTAACCACTCACCTTATATGTTTGTAGTTAATTAACCAGATTGTGTATCCAGTCGACATGACAGCTACGTCATGAGGTCATGACAGAGTTACATCAATGTTAATAATGCAAAGTAGGTCCCACGACCCAAATTAAATTGTGCAAGTTATTGACCAAAATAAAACCGCGTGCCAACTATTGCGAAACATGGAACCTGAGGGAAAGCTATACACTTTCCATGTCAACGGTAGTGAGGAATGTTGTTGCATAGATGTTTACGTGACGAGAATCAAGTAATTCTTGCAGTAGATAACGAAAATGTTCCAGTGCTCCTCACTACCCAATTATGGTTGACCAAATTTCAGTTTAAACGTTTGTATTTTTATAGCTTTAGAGGTACTAAAACCTAAAAAGCAACTAAACTGATGGTTATATGGTATACCTACATATACAGGGTGAAACCTAAGTCGTAAACATAAATTTTTGTTTCTATCGCAGAATTTTAAGGCAAATTCATTGCATTAACTCTAGAAGCAAACAATTAAACTTTATTGACAATTCATTTAAATAGCAAAAACACCAACCTTATGGGGCCACCCTATTCGACTACTATGGGTCTATGACAGTTCAACGTAGCAATTAGGGTGACCATGAGACTCAGTAAATTTAAAACATTTTTTTTAAATTAACGAATTATCAAACAACGCTTACATATTATTGCCTGTTATTGTCCACAGATTCAGATTCAGATTCACAGAAAAATAAAACGAGTCAACCTAGCCCATGCCTTGTTAGCCATGCCATGGTTGTTAGCTGGCACCTTAATTCTTAATTTAAGTAATGAAATAGAGGGGTGTCAATTATTGGCATTAGATTGTCAAACACTGGCATGCAATCTGGCGCATTCGTACCCCGTTTCCACACATCCCACGCAAATCGGAAAGCACTCATTTTAATGTAAAGAACACCTGAAGTTTAAGTAACATTGTAATTATTTTTAAGCCGACTTAATCATAAGATGTGCGGCTTATAAAATAAATGAGATTAAAAAAAAAAACCTGCACTGACTTGACTGACAGCTGACAGATTACTGATACCGAGCCGAGCCCGCAGCGGCAAATGCAGAAGTAGCCTGTATTATTTTAGGCCAGCGTATGGTTATTTAGAGCCTTAGTTAAGAACATTAAGGCCAGATGTGATTATTTTCTGTTTCACCTAAAGGTTGTCTGGTAGAGATTGCCTCATGGCATTAAGTTTGCCTTTTGTATTAGTAACTTGTTACTGTGCTTATTACAGTTTAAATAAAGAAAAAATACCAAATTGTTTTGCTCTTCAAAGTTTTGTTTCATTGTAGAAGTTTCCCTCTAGGAAAGTCTATTGAAAGTGCATAATTCCATTAATAAACAGGTTGTAGATAATGTATCTGCCGCGGCCTATTTTGACAATGTTGTATAGGACCACAGTGCACAGTGACAATCACTTCGCCGGAATTCCATGTTATACTAGCGTTAGTTACCACACAAGGCTTTAACTAAAAGACTTATTACACGCGCCATTGCAACGCTCATATGCCTTTTTTCTTTCATGTGTCAGAATACGGTACTGCACTGTTATCGTATTCTATGTAAATATTAACCAAATACTTAGTAAATCGTTGACGCAACCCGCACGGTTTATCAAAGCCCCTTCTATTACTATCGGCAGGATGTTGGCGCCACATATTTTTAATAATTGCACGCCATTATGACATTTGCATGCGCGCGGGAAAATCCTGCGGCGATTTCTAGAAACGCGTGCGCGACTATTCAAATGAGACACGGTGGATGATTTTATTTGTATGTACGTTCGATTATCTCGTGCTTATTATTATCAGATGCATGAGCCAATTACAATTTTTAACCGACTTATAATAAAGGAGGAGGTTCTTAATTCATCGGAATCGTTTTGGGTTCCGTACCCAAAGGGTAAAACGGGACCGTGTTACCAGCAATAAGGCTCCGCTGTCCGTCCGTCTGTCAACAGGCTGTATCTCATGAACCGTGATAGTTGGACAGTTGAAGACAAAAAATCAGAATAAATTGTATATTTAAGGGGGCTCCCATACAACAAAATAGATTTTTTTGCTCGTTTTTGCTCGATATTGATAACAGCATCAAGTAGAAATATTCATTCGCTTGAAATATTCACAGAATATTTAGTAATTTATTCTTTAAATAAAAAATAAAAAATTAAAATAAAACAAATATTTAAGGTGGGCTCCCAATCCCATACAACAGACATGATTTTTTTGCCGTTTTTATAGATAATGGTACGGAACCCTTCGTGCGCGAGTCCGACTCGCACTTGGCCGGTTTTTATGTATATGTTCCCCGAACCGATTTGGAAAATTCTTTTTAGGGTTCCGTACTCAAAGAGTAAAACGGGACCCTATTAGTAATCCGCTGTCCGTCTGTCTGTCACCAGGCTGTATATCACTGATACCGTGATAGTTACAGTTGAAATTTTCACAGATGATGTATTTCTGTTGCCGCTATGACAACAAGTACTAAAAACAGAATAAAATAAATATTGTTATAGATAATGGTACGGAACTCTTCGTGCGCGAGTCCGACTCGCACTTGGCCAGTTTTTTTTTGTTTGAAAGTGTATCTTTCCCAGGTGGTCATTAGATCAGGGTCTGATGATGGGATCCTGAAGAAATCGCGGGAACTCTTACCCAGCATACGCTGCAGCGCTGCATGAGAAAAATGGCACGCTTTGGAAGAGGCCTTCACCTGAGAGGGGTTCCTGTTATGCACAATTGTTTATTAATAAAACATTTTTTTAAAGTAAAACATTAATTTTAAAACTAGTTATATTAGCAAGAAAACTAGAAATACTTATTTAATTTAAAAAATCTATTCAAATCTATAATTTAACGTGAATTAATACAAGGTTTTTTTTTATACGCTGCATCATCATATCAGCCGAAAGACGTCCACTGCTGGACATAGGCCTCCCCCAAAGAGTGCCAAAGTGACCGGTCCTGCGCCACCCGCATCCAGCGGACTCCCGCGACCTTTACCAGGTCACCAGTCCACCTTGTGGGGGGCCTACTCACGCCGCGCCTTCCGGTACGGGGTTGCCACTCGAGAACCTTTCCGCCCCAACGGCCATTGCTTCTACGTGCAATATGCCCCGCCCGCTGCCACTTAAGTTTAGCGATTAAAAACTACAATCTCACGACTTTTCTCGTTATAATATTTGTATAGATGGTTTTAATAATGAATGTGTGTGTGGCTTAAGATTTTTTACCCGACTGCCCCAGAGGGTTTCACGGACCACAGTCAAAACGGCTTGATGGATTTTGGGATATATGAGATGTCGTTTGATTCCTCACAATCGTGGGAGGGAATCGTGGGGGCTATATTATTTGAAATAATAAAGTTACTGTCAAAAAAAAACATTTTGGTACAACCTTTTAGTGCCGTCTGTACTTTTCTGTATACCGTCATCAACTACTAATTGAGCCGATTCTAACGAGCCCAAACTCAACGGAGTTAAACGTCGGTTAAGTACTGAATTCCCATGGCCAGCTTCTGTCTCCATCATCAGATCAGCGCGATGGTACCAAAATATTGAATTGTCATCCAAACTATACCTTTAGCCAAAATTTCAGCTCAATCGATTGAAGATATCTGCTTCAAAATTGAGTTGCAAGATTCCACCCAAACAAACATAAATATTTAGTTACATTCACATAGTTACATACCACATAGTTGCAAGGTACATACATTGCAAGTTTTCGCAAAGAAAACTTGTCAACTTCAGAATACTGCTGCGTTCGCTTGTTTTTAAGTCCGCTATGAGGAAAAGTCTAAAGAACACTTGCTCATACTCTAATGTGGAATTGGAAATCACTGCAATACCCGTATAATTATGTAAATAGAATAGTCTAGTCGCTTTCCTATGACACCCCGATACGTGTACAGTCAACCAATTTGATTCCTAGGCCATCATAGAACCTTGCCGTTGTAAATCCTATGTCAATACGGGTTACAGTAGACGGCAAAATTCGTGCGCAAATGAGGGGAAGTGGGGGGGCAGCTTGCCCGTACAATTCGCCTTTGCGCAGGCAAGGTCATTTGCGCACGAAGTTTGCCGTCTACTGTACTAGGATTATTGCGTCGCTATGTAGCAGTTAAAATTACAGTTCTACGGTGGCCTAGGAATTAAATTGGTTGACTGAACCTACAGACGAGTTCGCCAATATCCATACAGACAACCTTTCTAAAATATTTTTCTCAAAAATGGCCCGCAAAGTGAACATAACTCGCTACATATTGGAAGGTAAAGTGTATAGTTGAAGGCCAGATCAAAATTAAAAAATAAAAAACATTGCAGGCCGCCTGGAATGTTACATATGAATTCCTTTATTTGTCGAGTACCAAACTTTTTAAAAAGTAGAAACTGGCATATAAAAGACGGCACAGGTCGTATTCAGCCAAATCAAGTCGTATTTTTCTGTTGCAAACGCGACATTTTTGTATGTGTCATAAAAAGATTGCGTTTTTCGGTGGAAAAATACACTTGCGATTCTGTTTAAAAAAAAATATGACGTTTAATTTTATGTAATTTGCAGTATCCTCAATTTGTATTTAATAATAACGCTTGATTTAAATTTAGTATTTTTTATTCCCCCATTTTTGAGAAAAGCACTATATTAGCCTCAGCCGGAATGGCAATTGCAGGCTTCGTATTATAATTAAACGGACTCGCAAGCTCGTCCGTTTAAACAAATTACTCAGCCTGCAATTGCCTCCTTCCCGGCCACGGCAATAATGTACTATTTTCACCTCTCTTGCTCGGAAAGGCCTTTTTGTAGATATGTTTGATATCTATTGAGAAAATCGCTTTTTATCCACATGTGAAGAAAGTAGACGTAGAACGTTAAAAGTACTATGACGTAGAACGTTAAATGTTTATTTTTGGTTTTTTGTATATTTTGTTATATTTTTTTTACTTTTTTTAAACTATTTTTATTTTTTTTTAACCTTTTTTCAACTTTTTTTAATTTTTTTTTAACTTTTTTTAAACTTTAGTTTAATATTTAAAAAATTTTTTTTTTTTACTTTTTTTTCTTTTTTTTTTACCTTTTTTCTTATTTTCCTCGCTGTAGTGAAATGAAAAGATTTGTGTTATACACGGGTGAAAAGTTATTTTACGTCTCGTGTGTTGAAACACTCGCTACGCTCAGGATTCTATTTTTGAACCACTCGCTTCGCTCGTGGTGTCATGGTCAATCATGGACTCCTTTCGCTAGCTCGTGTTTCAAATACAACTTTCCCCCCTTGTATAACAAATAACTATTACTCGGTCTTTAATCTTTGCATAAGACGCATGGTAGATACTTTTTAAAGGTTGTCTGTATAGATATTGGAGATTTATGTAGTACAGTTGGTTAAGAAACTGCTCTATAATGTTCGATAGAGTCGAATATTTTGAATATTTTGGTTGGATATTAAGGTTCAAAAGTGGTAGACCAATTTCTTGGCTTACTGTATTACTCAGAAGAAATAATATATTTACTGTTTGACTGCTTTAGCCTAGTTGGTAGTAATTTGACCGCGAAGCTTATGGCCCTGGTCAAAATGTGTGATGGTGATGGAATATTTGTTTCTGAGTCTTGGACGTTTTCTATGTATTTCAGTTTAGGTTGTCAACTCTTGACTATCGAAGTTTTTTTTTATATAAGTATGTCTTTACTCCAAATTTATTTGAATGTTCCCCTTTGTAATACGTGGGCGGTGACGCGCGAGCAGATTGTTCATTAAAAAAAAAACCGGTCAAGTGCGAGTCTGACTCGTGCACCGAGGGTTCCGTACAAACGTTCATACACCATACCCGTCACGTCACGACCCCATTCATGCTTGAAGAATCTTAACAGCTCATAGTAGAAGTTTACCGTTGTACAGCGCCATCTACATTTTAGTACTAAAAAATGAAAAAAAAAGGAGGGACGGTAACGATAATCTCATAGGAATTTGAATATATAAAATTTAATACAAAAGTAATCAAGTTACAAACATAATTAAGAAATGATTTTTGATAAATAAAAAAAATACGCTAGATCCTCTATTTAGCGTATTTTTTTATTTTTCCTGTATTATTTATGTTAGGTACTCTTAATCATATGTAATAATTTCAGAATTTTCGCTTGGTAAACTTCGGAGATAAGGTGGGGGGGGGGGGGAATGGTATTTTTTTCAACATATTCCTTAATAAATCAAAATTTAACAACCGTAAAAAAATGTTTTAAGTAAGCGCTAATCAAGCCCTTTCATATGACACCCCACTTGATAATATTAACTAGACTTTGAATTTTTAACCCCCCTCATATTCGTAATTTACACAGAAAATAAAAATGTATATTAAAAAAATTTATTCTCCGTACACGTGTCTTAATCTTCTTATCAGTTGTTCCAAATTTCAAATAAATAGCATAAGTAGTTCCTGAGATATTTAACGTTGTGACAGACGGACGGACGGACAGACGGACAGACGGATAGAGTCACACCATAAGGGTTCCTTTTTTACATTTTTGGTACGGAACCCTAATATCTCTACCGTCCAAGTTAGGAGATTCCAATTAGTTTTTTTTTAGTTTTTTTATTTATTAAGTAGGTAGGTACATCCACATCATATATATTTTATAAAAACTCGGCCACATATACGATGTTTTTATATGTTAGAAATATATGGTTTCAGATGAATATGAGTTGTTGGAAATTAAACTTAGGCGAAATTAATCATTCTCGAGAAATTGTTAGGTCAATAATTTCTAAAACCATTTGCTTAATGAAAAAAAGTTTAAACAAGAAACATAATTCCAGTGACAAATGTGGTTATGCTTAGCGTAGCTAGAAAAATATCATAACAAATAAAACATCACCCAAAAGGGCCAAAAGCTATCGTGCACAAAATGCATGTTTAAACAACGATAGCTATTCCCTATTTGCATAAATATGTAACCGTTTTTCGCCATAATTTGCATTGGAACAAGCCAGTACTATATTTGGAGTACAGTGGAAAATGTATTAAATTGACGTCAATCGATAAAAAATAACTAGTTACTTTGATACTGACAATGCGTCACTTATTTTTACTGTGTTTTGATTTAAATATCAAATTAACATTGTAATTTGTAATGAAATTAATAAACATTTAATCATTGATATAGTATATTAATTTTACGTTAAAAATAGTTTGTATTTCCACCCCAATAATTTACCTTAAGGTATCGATTCCAAACCTACCCGCGTGGGGTATGACAGCAATTCTATGGGGGTAGCAGTGATAGCTGGTATCTAAATGGATGATGGTTTGGGTAAGTCAAGAGCCGCCGCAATACGTCGGCAATATAGCACTTGGTCTTGCTTGCTATCAAGACGCTTGCAGACCTAATATATACGGTGGCTCAAGTCGTAATATGTACGCATGTAGATTGGACGAGGATGATATCCAGGCTAGAGCAAATTGGAAGCAAAAGACAAGGAAAGCGGACCCCTTCCTAAGAAGGGACAAAAACAGGTGGATAATGATAATACGGGTATTAACATTTATTTAAATTAACGGTAAAATCAATTTCCCATAAAGTTCACAGGGTAACAATCTTGAAAAGTAAAGAACCAGTGTTGTGTTCATAGTAGTGAGCAAGGTCTTAACACGCAACAAAACGAATCCTCAAATCAATAAAGGGTCGGTAACGCGCTAATCTAATGTTTACATGAATCCAGGCAACCCATAAAAAAATCTTGTATCTCAAATAGAAGCACAATACGGTAGTAATTACCAACAATAGACTAGATTTCCCTTCCTATTCCGAGTTCAACGGCCTCTACGAAAATAAAGAACTAATCTACAACATTTCCATAAGTTCGATAGTCGGCCTGAAGGTTAGGTTAGCTAAAAACCTCGCCAAGCCAACATAACCCCAATTACCTTTCCTCAGGGTGCACACAAATTTTGAACGTGAGCGGAAAAGCCTTACAACTAAAAGGTCAGCATATTTTGCGCTATTCATATTAAAATAGGATGGACGATCATCAAAGAATACGAGTGTATACGGATTAATAAGTCACTGTCTGAAGCGTTACGCTATTATTTTGTTCTGGAGTGAAGGTGTATCTGGGTCGTGCTGAGAATTAGGTTCGCGAGTATTCTGTGGACATTGCCGAAGTTATGGGCTATAAAGCCTAATTTTAGGTTGGATTCTTAATGCGCATAAACGGCGTCCCCTCTTGTATGATTTCATGCAATTAAAACATTTTCTATAAGCACGGAAGCCCTTAACTATTAACCACAGGGAAGACGTTTATAACACTAGTTCCTACTTGCTCTGCGGGTGTATAAATAATAATAAATAAATAAATATTTGCGGACAATCTTACACAAATCGACCTAAGTCCCAAACTAAGCAAAGCTTGTACTACGGGTACTAGACGAAGATAAACATACTTATACAGATAAATAAATACTTAAATACATAGAAAACATCCATGACTCAGGAACAAATATTCGTGCTCATCACACAAGTGTGGTGTTGTGCTGGTAGCGGGGTCGCCAGAGCGCCCGATGATGTGCTGCGTTTAAACTGATGGACCTGCATTTATATTTATCTCCTCTAGAGTTGCAAGCATATATACACCAAGCACAACTATTTGCCACCATGGTGGTATTAAAAAAAAAACATAGCGGCCAAGTTATGAGAGACGAGCGGTGATGAATCGAAACAGGTCGTGAATTGTATATCTTTATTTAGCTGCGAGACTTACTTTTAGCAACATTGTAATGACGTTGGGTTGTGGCGCAATTCGCAAGAAATAGCGAGAGCCCGAACATATTACGGTACAAATTTACACTTAACTAGACCAGATTAGTGTTGTGGATCTTCTGGTTATAGTCACGTTGTCTCAGTACAGTACCGAAGGAGAAACTGCCACTCGGCGATCGCGACCGAAAATTTGGCATATATGCGCTGGTTAATAAAGCGATTCATGATCACATATTTCAGATTCAAGCTCATGTCCGTGGAGTAATTTCCCACTCCTACAGTATCCATTATTCCAAAGTGATGCGCATGCGATTCTCCTGGAGTTGCAGGCGTCCTTATAGCTACGCACTTGCTTGTGGCAACCACAATTGCCAAATTCGCGCACCCCTAAACTGATTGAAGTTCGGTTGCCAAGCAAAGTATGGGCTGGCTGCCTTGATAAAAAATAAACCCAATTTAGGCTACCTTTTTTAAATTCCGAAATCAAGTGAGTAAAAAGGCTATGGTAACCGTCTACCATCAGGCCAGAAAAGAACTCCAAAATTGGTTTGAAAGTATGGATAAGAGACTCAAGACTCGGGCCATACGTGTCGGTGAATCGGAACGCTTCACAGTTATCCAGCACGGCTATCACGAATACCGCCGCGATATACTCTCGAGCTCTCTCGCACTATCCGTCTCTCTCTTATTAGACCACTTAGAAAGAGCCGGATAGTGCGAGAGAGCTTGAGAGTATGTCGCGGCCGTCTTGTGATAGCCGTGCAGGTCGAAAATGCCGTCTCAGTGCGACACAGGTTGGTACAATGATCGTGATGCTATGCGGTTTAATTGCTATCTGTACCAATACGGCCCTTAGGAACGTCGATTATTATTAAGAAAATGATATTACAAAGTACTCAGGAATAATAAGGATTTTTTTAATGTATTGAAATCGTTTGTATCTCCGGAACCCGGAACAATTCATCAATTTAAAAAAATATTTCTATAGTTTCACGATATACAATTAGACATAGTTTATATTTAATTTTATCCCGTGGCGCTGCCTGGGTTCTTTCATCTTTGTAATACGCTGGCGGAGCTGAGCGGCTACCATATAAGAAATACCTACGTTGTAAAATTAACCTATGCAAAAATTAGTAAATGCAGTAAAGTTGTGTGATTCCCAAGTTGCAGAATTTTATTTACCAAGCAAATAAAGATTAATAAGAATGCCTGACTTGGCTCTACGAAATATCTCACCACTTTTTATTGTGGAAGAGTTCCGAGACTTGACCTTTTTTTACATGGAATGTTTTTATGGGATAATAACTACTTCAACCACCTTATTCATAAAACATAACGTGCCTCTGCTGACTAAAAAGTGTTTAGTCCTTTTCACAGACACAAAATACATATCAAAGTGGCACTTCACCTAAATACAAACTAATCTTGAAGGGATCTTAGTTAAAAAAGGTTTGATGGTCGTTCATGAACAAGGGCACAAGTGTAGGCTACAATTACATGGAGGGCATTTTAGTAAGATAGTAAGGGCTCCGATTAGCATAGTGTGCCATACACGGCCTTCCGCTACGTGCCTCCTGGTGAGACCACACGCGAGCCTCTCTTGGGACCCTGTGACGTCATAGTTACTTGATTGGAACCTATATTTAAACGCAATTTGAATCGTATGTGACGTGCAGACTGAGACGCGGATCTAGTTGTTTCAATCACAAGAAGATGATCGGACAAGTTACGGGATGTCCCGACGATATCGTTCTCTCATTTTGATTTTCAAAAACTGACTGAGGTATAAAATAAAAGTGAAATTATGACTTTTTTAACTCCACGACGGTGGAAAACGGGCATGCGGACTGTCTAATGGTGAGAGCCTTAGAACATCAACAATATTTTTTTGCATATCTACTCGCCTTAAATGCATATAAATAGATTATACAACAAGTGCATCAAACGAGCCTTTTTATCTGAGACGTTTCCATATCCACCCGAACCGAATCAATCCAATCACCCGGCGAGGGTGGATGGTAAAGTTGAAGGGTCTAAATAATACTTAATCTAAAATCTCATATAAAAGCAAATATTAATATGTAACTTCAACTCTAGATAATACTGCAGACTAATAAAGTCTTGTTTACTTATATATATATATATACTAAGAAACTTTTATTATAATAAACATAACATAAGTATCACGACAATACTTAATCACTCTTAGTTTTCCGCGCTTTACAAATTAATGAAATACGTCGATCAATAGCGCCGTCCGCCTTTAAGTCTGAAGGCATAGGGCTAAATTTTGTTTGGCACTTGGCTTAGCTGACGGAATATTAAGATTGTAAACGTATAAATATCGCAAACGGTGCGTTCCGCGAAGCGCTCGTTTTCCTCAAGAAGGAATGCGTTTGACGTCACGCGGTCCTTTTTGACCTGTATGAAATTTTAAATAGGTACAATACGATTAAAATCAGTTAACGATGTGTATTCTGCCTGTCCTAACCTACGGTGCCCAAACATGGCCACTCACTGAGGCACAAAAGACCAGATTGAAGGATTGCCAACGAGCTATGGAGCGTAGCATGCTGGGAGTCAAACGGATCGATCGGGTCCGAAACTCTATACGCTACGCTCAAAAACTTGCATTGCTGACGTTGGCGCCAAGACCGCCAAGCTGAAATGGGAATGGGCGGGCCAGGTTTGCCGCATGCACCCTCAGAGGTGGGCTAAATTAGCTACGGAGTGGGTGCCGCATGGTGGGAGGCGACGGCGTGGCAGGCCGAGAAGGAGATGGCGGGACGACCTGGACGTGTTTCGCAGCGATTGGCCGGAGATTTCTCGGAATCGGGACGAGTGGAAGTCAGGAGGGGAGGCCTTTGCCCAGCAGTGGGACACTATATAGGCTTCAAAAAAAAAAAAAAAACGATTCTGATGTTAGCTACACGTAGCGCCGCAAAAATGTCAGAGGGGTCGGGCGGGTATGCGGGAGGCGACTCGAGGCTAACTTCAGAATCGTTGACTGATGTTAGTCGTGGTGTAGGCGTTTCTACTGAGTTTTTAAATATAATTCGTAGCCAAATTGGCATCGATTGCCACACGCATACGTTCTGTATAGTAAGCAGACTTCGAAGCCTGAGGACGCTTCCGACTCCAGAAGAATCGCAGGCTGCCCTACCCTTTACTGATTTGAGGATTCAATAAATAAATAAATATTTGCGGACATTCTTACACAAATCGACCTAGTCCCAAACTAAGCAAAGCTTGTACTATGGGTACTAGACGAAGATAAACATACTTATACTATAGACTAGCTTCTGCCCGCGACTCCGTCCGCGTGGAACTCGTTTATACGTAGCTCCATACAAACTTTGCACCCCTATTTAACCCGCTTACGGGTGGGTTTTTCCAGAACCATAAAATTACTTTTGTTGTATTGTAATAAGGTGTCCATACACAAGGAGGTTTCATGTCACTCACTTAAAATTTTACTCCATCCCCATACAAAAGTTCAACCCCCTTTTTACCCCCTTGAGGGTGGAGTTTTCAAAAATCGCTTCTTAGTTGGTATTTACGTTATATAAACTACCTATTGTGAAAAAATCAGCTTTCTAGGTTCAATGGTTTGGGCTGGGCGTTGATTTAAGTGAATCAGTCAGTCAGTCAGGATTTGCCTTTTATATATATATAGAAGAATAAATAAATACTTAAATACATAGAAAACATCCATGACTCAGGAACAAATATTCGTGCTCATCACACAAATAAATGCCCTTACCGGGATTCGAATCCAGGACCTCTTGCTTCGTAGGAAGGGTCACTACCAACTAGGCTAAAGCGGTCGTCAAAATCAGTGTCTCACAAAAATGTTAATCGAAAACTATAGCGCCTTCCAAATTGCTTATCATTGTGACACCTGTCATTTAGCTGTCATCTCAGGACAATTTATAACCTGAAAACGTCAAAGATATAGGGCCGGTGGTCTCAAACCGTCGGTAATTGTAAGTAGCGTCCGTTAATATCTGATTGTATGGGAAATTTTACTGTTTTCTGTGACATGGACATGACAGTTGCCGGCGCCATTTTTAACGATTACGTGGCGCGTAAAGTGTTGTTTGATGCAACCCGCCCGCTAATTAATTAATTTATTTAAACTTTTTGGCATAAGTAGTAGCAAGTTGCACATTGCACATATAAAAGGCGAACTAAATGCCATGAGGCATTCTTTACCATTCAACCTTACAATAAAACGTTAAGTATGGATTCATTTTGAAGGGCCCTGCATGTGTTGTTATATATTTTTACAGTCAATAATAATGTATAATACGTAGGATATTAATAAACATTGACTAACATGCAATGAACCAGGCCCTTAGTGAAGAATGACTCCGTATTGATTCTGTTACTTACACTTAATTTTGATCGACACAAATGAATTGGATAACTCGTTGGAATTCTTGTATTACGTTAAGTTAATTCTTTTATAACTAAACATGCATTAACATTCAATGGAATAATAAAGTAACCAGACCATTTTTCTTAAGTTTTTTACCTATACCACTGGAATGGTCCTTCGAACCTGACGTGACGGTTTTTGAAAATGGAGTTCTAAAATACCCAGTACCTAAATAGACGCTTCGTTATTTGCCTCAAACATATTCAAGGTATTTAAATACTTACACAAATTAGCAAATACACGTCGCGGTTCGCGATACTTGCGTGTTTAATCATAAATAAATTACCTGTTATTAATACAAGTAAATCAATACGAGTATAAGAGGTACGGTTTCAAGCAAAAAACGGTACCTATGTGGTAGGTATATAAATAGATAAGTGGGTGTTTTTGAAGTGCTTATGAGTCCCTAGAAGTCGACTCCCCATACAAACCTAGTTTGGTTCTCATATAAAAACGGCATACTGGAATAACATGAAACTTTTTATATACAATGGGATCTGACATATCTATTTAGGTCGGAAACTTGTTTCTGTTGCTACAAATTATAATAGAAAAAAACTGGCCAAGTGCGAGTTGGACTCGCGCACGAAGGGTTCCGTACCATTACCTATAAAAACGGCAAAACAATCACGTTTGTTGTATGGGTATTTTATTTTGTTTTTAGTATTTGTTGTTATAGCGGCAACAGAAATACATAATCTGTGAAAATTTCAACTCTCTAGCTATCACGATTCTTGAGATACAGCCTGGTGACAGACAGACGGACGGACGGACGGACAGCGAAGTCTTAGTAATAGGGTCCCGTTTTACTCTTTGAGTACGGAACCCTAAAAAATGAAGTGATTAGAGACTTCGTATAAAGAACGTTCTACTCGCTCTATTTTTTTGCTTGTCTACGGCACAGCCGTAAGGAAGGGGTGTGTTTCTAGCATTCCATGTTTGTATTTACGTGTGTTCCACCGTAGTGTTCAAGATTCTGAACCGATTTTGATAAATGAGGTGTCAATCGATTCGTAATAGGGAACTTGCTTCTTTTTATTTTATTACGTAAATCAAAAGTATAATCCAGCATTAAAACAATTGTAACACTAAGACGTTCTTATTTTTCTGATGTTAATGCATTTGAAATCTGCACGCGCCGGCACCCCCCGAAAACCCTCTATATTAAACTGGCTTATGCTTTGACGTCACAACATAATATCGCGCGTTTACTATGGAGTAAGTCATTATTTTCAATTATCTCCACAACTTTGTCATACAAAATATCATTTCTAATTCAATATTATGTGTAACTGTTATGTTATTTTATAGAAAAAATATTTTTTTTTCGTCATTTTAACGTGAGACAAAACTGATACAATCGTTTTTTTCCTTCTGTATGATATTTCTACGTATATCCGCATCAATTGAGTGCAATTTATTCGAAATTGAAGTCCCGTGCAAGTTCCCCATTGTGCTCCAGGTGACATCTTAGGCTTTTGTATGAAAAAACCCGTTTTTTTTTCAGTTAGTTTTTCATAGTCGGGTTACAGATTTTTTCTATTTTAATACAAAAGATAAGTATATATTTTTTATGTCGTTATAAAATGAGAACCAAACTACGTTTGTATGGGGAAGTCGAACGACCTGGCGACCCTTATCGCCCCAGGATAGCTAGAATACGTGGTTGGAAACTTATTTAAAAGACATTGTTTTATTTCATATTCAAATAATACTGCAATACTGCAAGACCATTTGTTCTTAATATACCTTCGCGAAAACTCGATATTTTCGGGATCTCGTACTTTTTTCACTAGATCTCCAATTGTCAATCTTCCTCCTCGTTGTCTCTCTTCGTTTTCTTTCTTACCTTTCGAATAGAATACCTAAGTATCAGTGATCGGATCTAGGATGCAATTTCCCGGGGTTCAAGTCTGTAATATTAAGATGGATATGACTTACAATCTCGTGACTTTTTTTGTTACCTACCTTTACAAAAAGGTAAATAACTTTTAATTTTTAGTACATTACTATAGAGGCCGGGAAACGAAGGGTTGCAGGCCAAGTAGATATAGACGGATAGGGATACGCGGCCGGCAACCCCGTTTCTGGCCGAGATTTGTATAGTGCTTTTCTCAAACTTGCAATGAAATAAAAAGTAGTCAATTAGTTTTATTCGTACAACTAAATAATACGTTTCTGAAAGCTGTCAGTGCTGTCACATCATAACTTATAATTGTGTCCAACATTTGTTACTAACAAATATTCCGCTTATTTCCTAAATTAAGTATTAGTTTATAGTTACATGAACTTATATCTAACTATATAGACGAGGCACTACAACAAAGAAAACACTTATAATTTTTATGAAATTTTCATACGCCGTCATGTACCTAACTTTTGATTTCGGGGGTAGTAAATTATTCATGGCTACTTCTGCTCGCAATTCCGGAGGCATACACATATCATTTTCGTCCGAACTAATTTCGAAATCGATGGTTTTTATTAGAAAGTTTCAAAATAATTACGAACTATTGACAAATCCGGCCAACAAGGAAAAAAACTTTTTTCAATTTACGCGCCAAACCTTTTTTTAACCTGTTTGAAGCAACGTTTTACCCGGTGACATTAACATTAGTCCTAATCTTTTTCTTTTTTTTTGGTGATTGAATGCCAAGACGTTCTGTCACAATTTGACGTTTATAAACAAAAAACGGTTGCTTTGCAGGCCTAGGTGTGTAAGGTTGTATGAAATTCCTTTACATATCATCTTGACTAGTCGCACTGGATACTTAGTATTTCCGGGCCTAATTTGAAGTAAGTCATGTCAACATTTCATTGCAAGTTTGTGAAAAAGTAGTTTACAGTCTAAAATTAACAGAAAATATAATAACAACAAAAATGTTTACATTACCTACTGCATAGAAAAACTGAACGTAACTTGTATGTCTTATCTTTTATGTATTTTTATTATTCTTATATATTTACCAGGGTATACAAGTAAAATTAATAATTGGTATTAGTTATTAGTATCATATTGGGATAAAGTGAATAACGAAGAAAACCAATAGTTCTTTACTATAATTTATTTCACCAACATTAACTTTTACAAATGTATGCAGCTTGATACATAAGACGACTTATTTCGACTAGTTATTTTCTCAAGACAGAACCGCTCGCGTTCCCGACCATGAATAGAATGCCTGATCTGTTCCAACTCCATCAAAGCGACAATCATCGTGTCACCTCGAAAGAGCGGGACGCGACAGTGGCGCCACCGAAGGAGTCAAGTTCAAAGCCAATTAATGTTTTAATTAGATAAAACGTACGCAGTTATGCATGGGTTACTGCAATAATCGATTATGATTATATAATTATTTATTACATTATATTTAACTCCTTACAGCTCGGCCATCCTGCTCAAGGCGAGACCTCGCGCCTTAAATCAACGTTACATACCAAGGAAATATTTCACATACATGACAGTCTTATGACAATACAATCAATATCTACAATCACTTTCAGTAATATATAAATTTTGTACACACTAATTACATAAAGTCAAAGCTTTACTTAAAAATAAACATGATCCTACATGAATAAATCACATGCATTCATCGCAAAAATAATCGAATACAATTTTGTTTTATACTTCCCTATCAATTATACCAGTATCATCATCACTGGATTCTAAATCTCGATGGAAATTCAACCAAGGCTGAATTTTATCGACAGCTACTATATTCTCGTATCGCCTTCCTTGTTTTTTGGTCAAAGGTGTATCTTCGATTAGGTATCTGTCATTTGGGAGCACTTTTACTATTCGCTAAGGACCCTGATACTTATTTACGAGTTTTTGGGATTTACCGTCGTGCGGATACTGACGTTGCACGCGAACTAGATCGCCTTCTTCATAAATTTTGGGTTGTTTTCTTTTACTATTAAACCTATCTACATCCTTTTCTTGTTGTTTTTTAATTTTATTACTTGCCTCTTCCCTGATAGAACCTAATTCTTCTGAACAAGTAATATTAGTCGTATCGTTTACAATTGGGCTCAAAATACCTTGTGACCGAGTAGTGATATTAAACCCGAAAATAAGTTCTGATGGGCTTTTGCCCGTGGTTTTATGCGTGGACGTATTAAGACCTAATTGAATATCGGAAATGTATTCGACCCAGTTTTTCTCATTATCGCCATGAGACGAAGTGGACAGCGCATCGAGAATGGTTCGGTCAAACCTTTTCACTTGCCCATTGGCTCTAGGAGTGGCGACTGCGTTTTCGATATGTTTGGTACCGTAATTTCCGACAAAATCTTTAAATATTTTACTCGTAAAAGTAGACCCTTTGTCTGTAATAAGCCTTGTAGGTACGCCAAAGTATTTAATGTGTGATTTGATTGCCTTCACTGTCGTTGTGGATTTTGTGTTCCTTACAGGGATTATATTAACATATTTGGTGAACCCGTCTACTATGACGAGTAAGTAAGAGTTTCCGTCTTTGCTTTTTATAAAAGGCCCCAGGTGGTCGGCGTGAATGGTGTGGAAAGGGACACTAACCTTGTCGATAGGATGTAGTGTCCCTTCGCTTTTCCCTCCGGGTGCCTTGTGATGGGCGCACTCTAAACAAGATGATACGTACTTCTTTATGAAGCGACGCATCTTGGCAAACCAGAAATGCTTTTGGACGCGTTGTAGAGTTTTTTCAAAACCGCAGTGGCCCACGTCGTCGTGATTCCTTTTTAGGATTTGCCATCTGACACCTTTAGGTACGTACCACCTTAGGTCCTCACCAATAATTCTACAAACGCGCCCGTTTTTTAGTTTAAAATTAATTGATAGTCACTTATGCGAGCTGACTCTGGGTCGGATAAAATATCTTTTATCCTTTTTACCTCATCGTCTGCACTCTGCACAGTGGCTATCCAGTCTTGATCCTCAGTCTGAATAGACAGTATATCAAGAATATGAAATTCAGCTTGAGAAGCACCTACCGGATTTCGGCTCAGCGCATCGGCATGCGCCATTCTAGCTCCCGGCCGATACTCCACCGAGAAATCATATTCCTGCAACTGGATCCACCATCTAGCAACCCGTGGAATTACGTCGCGCTTAGTTAGTGTGAATCTAAGGGCGTTGCAGTCAGTCAGTATTTTAAATGCTTTTCCTATCAGATATACCCTAAACCGGTCTACCGACGCAACTACGGCCAAAGTTTCTAGCTCGTAAGAATGCATCTTGCGCTCGTCTGGGGTTGTCTTTCGGCTAAAATAAGAGACCGGCTGGAATACGCCGGTCGCGTTGCTCTGCAATAATATACCAGCTAAACCTATCTTGCTGGCATCTGTATGCAGTTGAGTTTCAGCACAAGGGTCGTACAACGCCAGACAAGGACGTTCGGTCAGTAATGTTTTTATTGTATTGAACGATTCCTCTTGTGTTTCACCCCTAACTAGTGCTCTTTCCGCGAACGACATTCTATATGGTCGGTACACTACAGGCTGAGAATCTTCTAGTTCGATTGTCATCTCACTGGCGTTAGTGAAACCAAGGTCTTTAAGGTTGCTTGAAAAACATTCGTTATACTTAGATAGCAATTGTTGAAGCTGTAGCCGTTCTGTATCAGAAAGATTTTCCCCGCATTAAATAGACTCGTCAACCTCAGTTTCACTAATACTGACACTGCATGTATTAAGGATGTCATCATAAATCCTATCGCTTTTCCGGAGTAGCGCCCTCGTCAGTAAAAACCCTTCAGGGATCGTAAGAGTCTCGGCGGAAACATTGTACACCAAGAGGACACTCTTTCCTTCCTTCATATCGTAATGCCCGGGAAATAAGAAATATTTGTTCCCATCAGCACCACGTAAAGAGCCCTTAACACTTACGGACCCTGAGAGGAGATTACTTGAAGTTACCTCGACGGTTGCAACAGCGTTGCTAGGTATTGCTGACTGTTTACTCACTAACAGGTGAACTTTGTCATCAACAATCCTTTGGAATATTAATTCCGATGGAGTTTTGGTGATCATTATATCTGGTTTCTCTGTGAATGAGTGACCTATCAACACGGGTTGATGAATGACATAATCATCGACGACGTAAAGGTTCACGGTTTCCGTGATACCTTGAATTTCTACTGTGCTTGCTGCCGTACCTAATGGTGTAACTAAGTTCGCGCCTATACCCCTCAATACTGGCAGTTCCCCTGAGCTATTGATTTTGAGCTTTAGTTCATTCGCAACGCTTAATTTTACTAACGAACATTGACTGCCTAAATCGACGTGACATATAACTGGCATGTTATTTAATTTAATCCCAAATACGTATTTGTCATTTGTGTCGTCAATTGCTAGCCTCGCGACCTGTTTTTCATTTGCGCTTTTATTTACATCGCTACTTTGACTTTTGTCCCTATCTTGCTCCTTGTTGACTTTATTTCGAAAACAATGGGTAGACTGGTGTCCTACTCTCGCACATATAGCACAGGTCACTGCTGGTTTATTGCATTGTGTTCTGTAGTGCCCGATTTCACTACAGTTATGACATCTGATGTTACCGTTTGTTACAGTTTCTTTTGAGGTGCCCGGCTTTAAACCTACCCGAAGCTTTGATTCGTAGCGCTGCTTAGAGGATGCGAACGATTCCCTATCTCTAATTGGCCCTGACTTCACGGTCCGGAAATATTTTAAGATTTGTTCCGGTTCAGCAAACTGTGCGGCTTGTGCACCCACTCTTGCAGCCCTATCCTCCACTCCGTGTAATATGCAACCGACTGCTTGTCTACCAAAGATTTTGCACCTATTTAAGAGATTGACCTTCGAATAATAATAATGCTCCAAAGACTCTCCATAACGAGCCTTCTTACCCAACATCTCCGTCAAGAGCTCGGCATAATCCTCGCGGCATGGAAAGGACTCAATTAATTTTCTTTTCCACTCTGGCCACGTGAATAATACTGAAGGCAACCCCTGATACCATGACTTAGCAACGCCGGTTAATTTTAATAGCGCGTAATGAGTGGTTTCTTTATCGTCCCACTGGTAAATCTCCGAGCACTCTTCGACCTTGGTCAACCAGGTTAAAACGGTTTGTTCCTTAGTCATGGGGTCAAATTCGGGGATAACGTTCGCAATAGCGGCAAGCCTAGGTTTATGCGAGCTCTTGGCTTCATTCAGGATTGACACAAGCTGTTTTAATAAATTAGTGTCGCGTTCCCTACTTCTAGACTTAGATCTAGAATATCTGGCTCTCCTAGCACGAGAATGGTAGCGCTCACCCGAATCTTCTGATGAACTGCGACGCCTCCTGCGTGCCGCTAGTCGTGGTCGACTCGATCGACTTCTACGACGAGGTTGCCGGTGATCGTTGCTCTCAGCATCCGTATCCTCTCGTATTAGGCCAAGTATTCTCTGCTCCTGACCTCGACTAGGTCCTCGTGTGTCTGTATCCCGATCCCTCCCTCGGGATACTCTGGATCTGGACCCCGGTCCCCTGATCGGGACACTCTGGATCTGGACCCTGGTCCCCTAATCGGGACACTCTGGATCTGGACCCCGGTCCCCCGACTGGGACACTCTGGATCCGTACCCCGGTCCCCTGATCGGGACACCTTGGGTCTGGGCCCTGGTCCCCTGGTCGGGACACTCTGGGTCTTCGTCCATTGTCTGAAACTTACACCGTTTCCTTTAGAATATGATTTATTTATTTATCGTATGGCGATTACAACTAGGGAATGCAATTACCGGGCAAATTTCATTACCGGTAAATTACCGACTTGAGTGAGGCAAAACCGGTTAACCGGTAAATTACCGGTAAATTCAATTTGGCTAATAAGTATCGTTATTTGACGTTTATTTATCGTAAAAATAAGCTATGATATAATATAAAGAGTTTTCATGTGCCGTAAATGCCGTAATTATCAGATTCTTTCATATTTAAAACTTGCTCAGTAGTATGAGGGCAAAAAACACAACTGAAAACGTTCCTTGGGGATTAGCAGGTAGGTTGGAATTGTCCCCAGTTCTACAGAAACTAACTACAAGCCCACTTAGTATTTTAAAATAATAATTCACTAAATAGATGTTTCTACGGGCTTCAAGAGATGTGTATATAACCAACCATTCCTAGGTCAAAAAGAGTTGGATAGAGAAAAGGTTAGTAATAGTAACAGTTAATTTTACCTACCAGCGTTCGTAAAAACGGTTTTATAACTTTTTCTAGGAGTGGAGCTCATGGGGGTTCCAAATTGTGGTATTGGTTTAGCGATTCATAAGGCTTTATCTGTTACCTTAGTTTTGCTGCGGATAGCCTCATTTCTAATGCGATCACGCAGATAAACTCCCAGCATAGCCATCTTCATTGCTCTTTGGATGACTTCTAGATAGATAGATCGTTTATTTGCTTGAATCATGGTCATTATAAGTGTTACATTTAAATTTTATAGTCCAGCACAATTCTGCCGGCTGATGGCGTGCAAATATTTAAAGAAAAACGTCACATACATTATAACATTTACAATTCAGTAATATTCAACATAATAACAAAGTCCAGTTTAATAATAACAAAAATAATTCCATTGTCATTGTTTCATTATATTAATAGGTACCTACTATCAAAACGAATTTTACTTAACATTTACTGTGCGTACTTAGTATACCTACAAATTGTTGTTTTAAGGAAATCTTGGACCGAATAGCCTTCTATTGAGGTCCATAGTGAGCGACTACATTTCAGATGCCATATGTTATGTCATCACTGGCAACACACACTGGTCAAACCGAGCCGACAGAACTGGCACTGGACAGTCTCGTCGTTAACAACTCCGAGCGTAAAGCGTCCGATTGTAATGGGAGTTGGCACTACATCGGCATTTGACATGATCTTCGTCTTATCCATGTTCATCTTTAGACCGACTCGCTCGGAGGTTTTACTGAGGTCATCGAGCATCGTACTAAAGTCCTCCATGGTCTCAGCCAAGACTACTAAATCTTCAGAAATTCGAAGGTGAGTGATGTACTCGTCGTTGATGTCTGCCTTCTCCAGTCCAGAGTCTTGAAAAAATCCTCCAGTGCAGCGGTGAACAGGTTGGGGAAATAACATCTCCTTGACTGACTCCCCGCTGCAGCAGAATAGGTTTTGCGTTCAAATCCTGGAGTCAGACTGACAAAGTGCGTTTTCGTATAAACACTTCGATACTTCGATATAGCGGTAGTCAACAGCGCCGGCGGGCGGGTTGGTGCCGCTGGAGCGACTAGTACAGCCCAGGTTTCGATCAAATCGAAGGCTTTCTCGTGGTTCGTGAACGCTAAGCAGAGGGGCAGGTGATACTCCTCAGTCTTCTGTATAACCTGACGGAGCGTATGGATGTGGTCTACGGTGCTAAAGCCTCTCCGGGAACCGGCTTGTCCGGGAGGCTTGAAGTCATCTAGCTTGCGTACGAGACGATTTGTAATCACTCTCGAAAACGGTTTATAGACATGGCTCAGAAGTCAGATCGGTTGTTAGTTCTTCAGCAGGGTGTTGTCACCCTTTTTGAAGAAAAGCACCACCACACCTCTGTTCCTTGCCTTTTTCTCCCTCCCAGTAAGATGAAGAGAGGTATTTCTTTGGCAATCCAAAGATCTTCTTATCACCTAGCTTCTTAGACCTTCATCTTACTATGATAAGTATACCTCTAAAGTATGTTAAATAAGGCGTGTCTATTGTACTTATTCAAACTGATCATTATTCATTTTTTATAGAACGGCACCGGGAACGTGTTTATATTTTAAGAAGCTTCTACAAACGATTGCCTTAATTTGATCCTACGTGAGCTAAGCTAAATAACACTAACAAGTTTATTCAATTTACATTTTTACATGATAAAAGGAGGGTTATTGAGGTATAATCATGACGATGAAGCATTAACAATCGTTAAAATTTTGTATTTTACTTATAATTTGTGTTCCGGTAAATTACCGGTTTTGATTTTAATTTACCGGTAATTTACCGGCCTCATATTTAGTCAATTTACCGGTTAACCGGCTAACCGGTTAACCGGTTTGCATTCCCTAATTACAACACACTGTATACTTTTATAGTATTTTTTTTTTTTGAATATGATAATATCTCATCATGAATTATCGAACATGTTCATCTCTAGGGAGTGCCCTAGCAAGATAAACATGTAAGACTAACCGTATAAATCTCCGGAATAGCTCCGTAACGAAAAATACGGTTGAATCCTTACGAAAAATATTTTAACTATTAGCATATCTAGCATGTTCATCTCTAGGGAGTGCCCTAGCAAGATTAACATGCAAGACTAGCCGTATAAATCTCCGGACTAACTCCGTAACGATAAATACAGCTAATGCTTAAATAAATTAAAAACCTTAACTATAAGTTCATCTAACATGTCAATCTCCAGGGAGTGCCCTAGCAAGATAAACATGCAAGACCAACTGTATAAATCTCCGGACCGACTCCGTAACGAAAAATACAGCTGAACTCTTACGAAAAATATTTTAAACATTAGCATATCTAGCATGTGCATCTCTAGGGAGTGCCCTAGCAAGATTAACATGCAAGACTAGCCGTATAAATCTCCGGAATAACTCCGTAACGATAAATACAGTTAATGCTTAAATAAATTAGAAATCTTAACTATAAGTTCATCTAACATGTCAATCCCTAGGGAGTGCCCTAGACAGATAAACATGCAAGACTAACTGTATAAATCTCCGGACTGACTCCGTAACGAATAATACAGTTGAAAACTAAATACAAAAAAAAATCTAACTATTCATTTATATTGCATGTCCATCTCTAGGGAGTACCCTAGCAAGATAAACATGCAATACTAACCGTATAAATCTCCGGAATGACTCCGTAACGATAAATATGGTTTGTGCAAAAGCTGTTCAGCACTGACAATGAGAGAAAAATAACTAAGTACGTACTTACGTTTTGTGTGGCGTGGCAAAAATCCTTTTGACTTTTGTTTTATCCCACTTCTGAAGCTATTGGGATAAAGTGAATAACGAAGAAAACCAATAGTTCTTTACTATAATTTATTTCACCAACATTAACTTTTACAAATGTATGCAGCTTGATACATAAGACGACTTATTTCGACTAGTTATTTTCTCAAGACAGAACCGCTCGCGTTCCCGACCATGAATAGAATGCCTGATCTGTTCCAACTCCATCAAAGCGACAATCATCGTGTCACCTCGAAAGAGCGGGACGCGACAGTGGCGCCACCGAAGGAGTCAAGTTCAAAGCCAATTAATGTTTTAATTAGATAAAACGTACGCAGTTATGCATGGGTTACTGCAATAATCGATTATGATTATATAATTATTTATTACATTATATTTAACTCCTTACAATCACTATTTTGTTAATCTTATCACCAGGGCTCGTACTTTTAGTGCCGATGACGTTGCACTGCACCGCACATAGGATGCCTTCAAATAGTCTTTTCGTGAAAAATTACCACTTTTCAACCTCTTTAAAGGCCGAAAGCACAGACAGCGGTGGCGGTGCGGTGCGGTGCGGCGCGGAGGCGGTACCGGTTGTAATGTTCGAGCTAATACGAAAGGGTCCGCACAGAAAACCGGCGGGAAAAAAGCGTGGCGGAGGCGGCGCGTAGGCGGTTGCGGCGCGGAGGCGGGAAACCTCTTGCACAGATCGGCGAACGCGGCGCGGTGGCGGTGCGGCGCGGTTTTGCGGCGGGAAGTTGTATAACACAGTTGTCAGTGCACCGGCGCGCGTCAGCGGCGGCGGCGCGGCGCGGTGCGGAGGCGTGCTGCGAGCGGTGAAAGAAGTTGTATTTTTTTACAACTGTCTGGATTTGTTTTTCATTTTTTCCTTTTTTTAATGAGTACCACTGAAAAAAAAATCTGTTGTAAAACCACACCCGTGCCTGTACAACACGAGAAAAAAAGACTATAAGAATGCGATCAAAAAGGAATTGTGGGAGAAAATTTCCAAGTAATTAAAACCAAGTTGAAAGTACATTTTGCAGTTTATTAATTGTCATTAAAATAGTTTACAAACTTCTCACTGATTTCCATGTCCATTGCAAATTTAGACGCCCTTTGATTTGTGTGACTGATTGGAAGCATCATATGAAAATATATAAAATAATAAATATCTTCATCTTAAAACGATCTTCATAGTCAGATCTTGGCATAAATGATGCAATTCCCCAAATGTTTCTCTTTGTTATTTATTTCATGCACCCAAGTCCGTTTAGATTTCTTATGTTTGGTCTGCCATAAGCATAAGGCAAGTAATAGTAAAATCTCGTCTTCGCTATCAGAATCAGAGGACAAATTTTTTTTGACTTTACACTGTCGAGTACCGCTACGTATGTCACACACGCCGTCTCCGCACCGCTATCCCGCGCGAGCGCCGCGCGGTTTTTTGGTGCGACTTCCTCCGACCCGCATTACCGCCGCCGCAAAACCGCCTCCGCACCGCACCGCACCGCGCCGCTCTCTGTGCGTTTCAAGCTTTATTAAATGAAATGGCGACTTGAAATGAGCAGTATATAATGTCTTGACTGTCATTGTAATTCAAATCGAGCCCTACTTATCACATTCTCAACATATCGACAAATAATAATAATGTCAGTTATAAATACCCAATATTAGACAATTCTAGTGTTCTTGTGTGCAAATATTAAGTGACGTATTTTTTAATTTACAATAGCCCATTTCCCAAAATCCCGGGAAATCCGAGACACATCCACAATAAGTATAACGTTTGAGGTCATTCACCCTAAATTGTATCCTAGATCCGATCACTGCTAAGTATATATATGTAACCGAGCGTTTTTCAGAAAAAGTGTATGTACATGAACTTATTTTTGCAGAATTCCATTTTATTGGGTTCTTCTGACTCCTTCCTTGATACTATCGATCCTTAAACATGAAAAAGATTATCCCAGATTTTACTACATACGTGTTTTTTTCCTTCCACCTAATCTGGCAGGCACTACAAGCACAAAACGTACCAGAGAACTACGTCAATATTATTAACGATATGTACGACGATGTCACAACCAGAGTACACTGCCCAGCCGGAGTGAGTGATGAGTTCGAAGTGAAGGTCGGTGTCCACCAGGGGTCAGCTCTGAGCCCCCTTCTTTTTAATTTAGTAATGAATCACGTAACTGCCAGATTGCAACAACCGCCGCCGTGGAATCTGCTCTATGCGGACGATATAGTCTCATCAACGAGGAAGCGCACGACCTACAGCAAAAGTTGGAGGAATGGAGAGTTGCCTTGGAGGACGTAGGCCTACGGATAAGCCGCCAGAAGACCGAATACCTGCATTGTAACTTTAGCGGTAGCCGAGATTTACATACCATCTCTCTCCAAGGAACACCATTAAACCAAATTAGCAGCTTCAAATACCTCGGCTCAGTAATTTCCAATGACGGGACTATTGAAGCTGATGTCATCCACAGAATAAACACGGGTTGGATGAAGTGGAAAGAGCTAACTGGGGTTTTATGCGATCAAAGAATGCCGGTACCCGTCAAAGGAATGGTCTATAAATCAGCTGTCCGTCCAGCCATGGTGTATGGCGCCGAGTGCTGGCCTCTTAAGAAACAACAAGAAGACAAATTACATGCTGCTGAAATGAGGATGCTGCGCTGGGCCGGTGGTGTCACCCTGCTGGACCGTGTCCGTAACATCTATATCCGTGGTAGTTTTAAAGTAAGACCTATTCCCGAAAAGATAACTGAGGGACGACTGAGATGGTACGGGCATGTTATGCGCCGAGAACCTGAACACATGACTCGAAAGGTGCTAGATATTGTCCCTCCGCCTAAGAGACGAGGAAGACCCCGACTGACATGGATGGCTACTGTAAGGAGGGATATGCAAGAAGCCCAAATCCAATCAGAGACGACCCAGGACCGAAAATCCTGGCGAAACATAACTAGGAGAGCCGACCCCAAATAATGGGAACAGGACAAGGGAAAGAAGAAGAGTGTTTTTTTCCTTCCAGTGCATCACGTGACTTTGTATAAAAAAAGACTGCATTCAAAAATGTCTAGCTGGAATGGAATATTTGGGACACTTTTTTTCTTTTATGAGGATAGTCAGATTCTGAGTTAAGTATCAAAAATCGTAAAAAAATTAAATTGAAATAAAATTGTTATGTACTTACAGTTTTATCGCCGAAATGAGGCTAACCGCAGCTGAACCAAGGTAACCGATATGGGTAATAGCCCTCTGAATCGCTAATCTTAAGTGGCAGTGCACGCAGTACCGGTGGCCGTTGGGGTGGAAAGGTTCTAGAGTGGCGACCACGTACCGGAAGACGCAGAGTGTGTTGGGCAGCCACAAGATGGACTGATGACCTGGTAAAGGTTTCGTCTTGCGGGAGTCCGCTGGATGCGGGTGGCGCAGGACCGATCACTTTGGCACTCTTTGGGGGAGACGAATGTCCAGCAGTGGACGTCTTTCGGCTGATATATGATGATAATTATTATTATAAGTAAGAATTTTACAATTGGTATACCTTCTAGAGGTCAACATGTTCGTCAAAGCTGTAGGTAAAGAGGATCAACATTTTTAAGATGTGATTTTTTTTACATTTACTACCAGTGTAAGGGTCAAATATAACGGTGTCGTAGCTAATCGTAGAAACAAATAAGTGAATTACACGCCCGTTGCATTTCCTAGCAGCTTCTTAGCAATTTTTACGCAAATCTCAATATTAAAACCCTAAATTGAATAATGTACTTTTAATATTAATACATAGTGTGGAATTTCGTAATTTTACTATTACGTAAATAACGTATTCTCTTACAGCTGTTCTTTGCAACGAAAATGTAAGTATTATGAACATACGGAAGTAACTCACATATTACTTTACTCTATAGAAAGAAATAGCCAACGGCGGTGTAAGTTGCACCGGAAACTGCAGCGAAACCTGCATTCCTCATGTACTAAATAGGCAAAAACATGTCCACAGAAAGACCAACCTTATAGGTTAAAGTTTAGGTTCAATTTACGTTGGTTGGACCGGCTAGGTTGTTAGTTAAAAGAAATTAGTAAATACTTGCTAATAAAATGAACGAGAGGCATTTTTGTAATTGGAGAAGTATTAAATACGTAAGTTTAATGATGGCGGATTTGTATAATGTGTAATGCGATATAGTTGAAGTATGACGACAACGCAAAATTAAAATCCTACACACATTTATTATAGACATACTCGAATTTGCCCGCGATTTCGCCCGCGTGAATTACGTTATCAATTTTCATGAACCGTTTAGAGTAGATTTTCAGGGTGAAAAGTATTAGTACATTGTTTAACAAGGGGCGTATGAGGAATATTGCAAACGAGAGTCTGTCAGGAGCCCGACGCCGTAAGGCGGAGGGCTTTTGATGACTCGAGTTTGCAATATTCTTACGCATGTGTTATACACAATGTTTTTCATCACATTTGCGCGGAAATAAATAACCACAAAAGACAGAGAAACCTATGTTTTATACAAGCGCATCAATAAAATGTTGACGAAATTGACAACTTCACTTCTAGATCAGTGCGAGTGGAGGGCGGAGCTTCAATATTTCAACCAATCACAGAGAATCGAGCATGTGGTTTTTGCAGGGCGGGGCCTGCTCGATTTTATTTTCCAACCAATCACAGAGGAGAATTCTTGCCGTGCAGATTTGCTTAACCAATCAGATCACACACAAGCTCATTACTCCCATGGGGCCATTATTTCCCGCGGGAACAATTTGGGCCATTGTCCTTATGTATACTGGCAAGGAATAACGCCATTGATGAGCAAGTGTGATGAAAACTATGTTACACTCCAGGTTATAAACTGTCTCCTTGCCAGACCGCATTGGGTAAAAATGTTATAATTTTTTTAGGTGAGCGGCCACTCGTAAAAGTGGTAGATGGTGGTGATTATCCTACTAAAACAAACCTATTTTTTTACAAAATGTAATACTGTAATATGCATCGGAGCCGAAATATTAACTATTTATTGTATTAATTTTTTCCACAGGTCATATTGAAAAGTTATATAATAAACAAAACTTAAAACTTAAATATCTCGGCCCCGATATTGTTTTATATATCTATGCGTACTAAGAGGTCCTCTAAACGATTATATAAAAAAACATCCTTGGCCGCTGTAAAAAATAAAAACGTAATTTTTTTTCATACAAGGTTGCCCTTTAATCTAAATCCGTTAAACGGATTTTTCGTGATTGAGTAACGAACACATAAGGGATAGACACATAAGGGATGGCCCACTAAGGAGACATCCGCTGCACGAACTACAATGTGCATATCAGCCAGGGAAGTCAACGGAAACGGCACTTCATCTGGTAACAACCAAGGCTGAACAGGCTATAGAGAATAAAGAACTATGTCTAGCGGCTTTCTTAGACGTGGAGGGAGCGTTTGATCGTACCACGTATAATGCTATTAGCGAAGCAGCTGCAAAACATGGTATAGAGCCGACCATATGTAAATGGATAGGCAACATGCTAAATGGCAGACTGATAAAGTCATCTCTTTTAGGGGATGAGATAATGGCCACGGCCACAAAGGGATGTCCACAAGGTGGGGTACTTTCAACAACTCTATGGAGTTTGGTGGTGAACTCACTCTTGATAGAACTCAATAAAGGTCCCATCCACACGGTAGGATATGCTGATGATTTAGTGATACTGGTTAATGGGAAATTCCCAAGTACGGTATCAGAAATCATGAACAAGGCACTGAGGGAAGTGGAGAGATGGTGCGACAGTCACCAATTATCCATTAATCCAGGCAAAACTGTAGTAATACCCTTTACTAGGAAAAGGACCCTTCGCGGAATACAGCAGTTAAAGCTGTACGGAAGGGTACTAGAAATGTCCAATGACGTGAAATATCTAGGTGTCACACTGGATAAGGAACTGAACTGGAAGAAGCATACAGATCTCACCATTACAAAGGCCCTGAGGGTATTTGGAATGTGTAGATCAGCGTATGGCAAAACATGGGGACTGAACCCCAAGGTACTGAAGTGGATCTACACCATGATGGTGAGACCCATAATACTGTACGGTAGCCTGGTATGGTGGCCAAGGACTTTAATGAGCACATGCGGAGAGGCCCTGAGAAAGGTGCAGAGAACGGCATGCATGGCTATAACAGGGGCGTTTCGTACCACGCCTACAGCGGCGCTAGAAGTCCTACTGGACCTACCGCCACTTCACATGGTGATTAAGTCAGAGGCGCGCAAATCGCTCTACAGATTAAGAACTCTTGGACTGTGGAGCGATAGCAAGCCGAAAACTAAGCACACAAACATGGTGACTGATGGTTTCTTAGACAGAATAACAAACATGGGAAGCGACAAAATGCTACCCAAGTATGTATTCCACAGGAACTACACAACAAAAGTTCCAACCAGGGCTGAGTGGGCCGAAGGTCTAGAACCACCAAAGTCTGGTATCGAAGACAGTATATGGTACACGGACGGATCAAAAATGGGATCCGGTACGGGAGCAGGCATTTATGCAAATGACTATAGTAGTAGTGTAAGCATGGGTAGTTTGGCAACTGTCTTCCAAGCGGAGACATACGCCATAATTGCTTGTGTACAGGAGAATATAGACAGGCGAACCAAAGGGCGGACTATCAATATACTCAGTGACAGTCAAGCGGCCCTTAAAGCGCTTACGGCGCCGAAAGTGGACTCTAGACTAATTTATAATGGCGTCCAAGCACTAAACAGACTTGGAAGGCACAATAAGGTGCAACTAGTTTGGATACCAGGGCACAAGGGCTTCATCGGCAACGAAAGAGCAGATGAGCTTGCAATAGGGGGCTCTACAAATCACTTTGTAGGTCCAGAACCATTTGTGGGACTCTCGCAGGGGACCATAATATCGGCCTTTAAAGCCTACGCCAAAACCAAACACCAACACGAGTGGAGGAATGAGGCTGGCTTAAGGCACTCTAAGCTCTTCATAGAAGGAGTGGACTCGGGCTGGACCAGAAAACTCTGGAAATCCAGTAGGAAGCAACTCAGAATTATATCTGGGGTGTTCACTGGTCACTTCGGGGTCAAGGATCTCTTGGCCAAGATGGGACTATCTGATAGTTTAGACTGTAGAATGTGTGGCGAGGAGGATGAGACTATGGAACACTTATTGTGTGAATGTCATGCCCTTGCCAGACAAAGAATGAATTACTTTGGTAACGGTTACCCGCAACCAAAGGAATTCAAGGTGCTCCCGGCGAACTGCATCATCCGCTTTGTGGAAATGATGGAGCAAGCCTGGGAGCAGGTATAAAGGAGAGAGCAAATGCACAAAAGATCCCACTGGGTCGAAGTGCATCCGAAAGGGCCCTCACCTAGATAAGATAAGATAAGAAGATAACGAACACCTAAATCAAAACTTTCACGTAGGGTACTTCGGTTGCTTACTATCAGACTGGCTGTAGGATTTTGTGCCACAATAGTACCACTATTATGATAAACTAGCATATACTAATTTATCATCATCAGCATCAACATATCTGCCGAAAGACGTCCACTGCTGGACATAGGCTTACTAACTACTAATCTGTACCTACTCTTTACTAAAATTATAAAAAGGAAGTCTGTGAGGTTTTATGTTTTAATGTCATAGTATTTTTATGTCACATATTACTTAGTTTTTTTTAATAACTTTTCTTTACTGCATTTTTTGGTTTTAAGTATGTTACTTTTTGAATGAGTGTAAGTAATTATATGTGCTACCAGAGGTGGCCACTAGGCCAGCACAACGCTGATATGGGACCGTTCGTAGCAATGTTGTTGTTTTTGTATGTTGATCTATGTGTATGTATATGTTGTTGTCATGAATATGTATTTATTCTATTCTAATGTAGGGAGTAATCTCAGGAGCTACTCATCCGATTAAAAAAAAATCACTAGTATTTAGAATGGACCTACAGGAAGGATGCGCTATATTTTACGCCGCGACTCTACCTGCCTTTTCTGTAAAACACGGGCGGAGTCGGGCGGGCACCTAGTGCAAAATAAATACGTAGATAAACACATATTATTCCATACCAACAAAGTTTACAAGAATTACAACTCAATTGCTTCTTATCAATATCATTATATCTCATGGAATTAATATCATATATCATTTTTGCCGACAATAAGTGAAATGATATATTAGCGTAAGTAGCCAACAGCAATTGCTAGGTAGGTTGTTGCAATGTTTAGAGAGGGCAGCCTAATCGTATTCGCTACAAACCGACCACAAGCAGTACTTACACTATAACGCTGTCGGAGGGATACTTAGAGAGTGTGCTCGCACAATCCACAGCTTGGAACCTCAATGCGCGCACGGTATGCTTCCAGAAGATTTCCACGAAAGCTTTGGCTGTGGAATAAACTGCCTGCCGCGGTATTCCCGAGGGACATGGTACAGTATGTGGTTCTTCAAGAAAGGAAATGTACAGGTTTCGGCAAGGCTATGCAAGTCCCCAGCCTCGCTATTCTGTAACTTGTTTTAAGTTCACCTCAACGTTCACCCTCAAATATAACTTGACGCCGCGATTCGTAGTAGGTACTTAAGTGTAGGTAGCCCCCCCACAAGGTGGACTGATGACCTGGTAAAGGTCGCGGGAGTCCGCTGGATGCGGGTGGCGCAGGACCGGTCATTGTGGCACTCTTTGGGGGAGGCCTATGTCCAGCAGTCGACGTCTTTCGACTGATATGATGAAGTGTAGGTAGAGGTCTAGTTTCGTTAGGCGTGACGAGTGAGGTGAGAGTGAGACGCCTGAGCGCGTAAAGAATAACAGCCCAGGAGTTACAAGCGTCACTTACCATCAGGCAAGCTTGTTTGCCACCGTCGTGGAATCACAAAAATAGGTTACGTCATCAGAGGACGTTTAACAAAAACGGTAGGACCTTTAATGTTTATGCTAAGACTTTAGAAATTTTACGCAGAATCATAACTACTAATTGATCTTGCAAACTAGCTCGTTAAGAGGCTTACAAGACCAATTTAATTGTTGAAATTGATATTATTTAAGCAGTTTTTTAAGAAAAACTATTGGTTCTAGCACATAAAAAAATATAAGTTAATATTCATCATATTTCCAAGACCGTAGACGGACTCGAAACATAATTGGACGAAATCGGCTCGATTGAAAATGATTGCAAAGATTGGTCTTCAGATCATCTTAAACGGTTCTAAGTCCTTATTTTTTTGACGTATGCAATTAAAAACATGAAGTCCACATATTCATACCTAAACCGCTAACAAGCCATATTTCACAAATAATCCACACTTTTTTTATTTTAATATTTATTGATTATTTTCTTCTAAAACCTGGCCGCCCAAGTAACACTCGCTCTCGTTTATTCCGATACAAATAGACAGTGTGCGCGTTTTTGGTGTTGACAGCGCCTTAACCAAAATGCGCTAATTATTGACAAACTATCATAGGAGTTTGAATTCAATCTCAGATTACAAATACTCTTTATTTAGGGTCTAATTAACAGATCGACTCAGAAATATGCGTTCTTAAGCAATCTTTGTTTCTAAAATGCTGTAAGGTCAGCCGGGGCAAATGCGTCGATGGGGTAAATGCGTCTCTTGATGATATCTCCGAAGCTGAACATTTTAGAACTATTACAATGGTCTAAATCGAAAGTTTGGTAACCATACTTTGAACATCGAGGGCTGTAATAGTTCTAAAATGTTGCGTTTCCAAGATATCTTCAAAATAAAAATGCCCCGGTTGACCTTATTTCCTTAGTTTCATTATTTTTACTAAACGGGACTTAATCGAGTATAATATACTATATGTATTTATCGTATGTGAGTTCCTTAGTTTTTTCGAGAAGTGACTAGTCTGCCCTCTCTTCAACATTTGTATGGTATGTAACGGGCATGAATCAAGCCTGAACGGCCAACTATAAATCAACGGCGGGGTGCACTCTTGCCCTTAACTCGTAGCCGAGAGAGACGTACGTATACAACTGCTGTAGCGGTGTCCCTTTCCTTAAACAATGTGGCAATTTTTAAGGGCTTATTTCGATTTGCGAGCGGACATGTTTCTGGTCTGGCTAGACTATTCGTTCTGCCTTTATACGACGTAGCAATTTGTTTTTTTTGTTGTATGTACATTGTGTTGTACAATGTATTGGTGCGGGAAAAATGGCAAAAACATGTATACACGGCATAAGCTGGCTAACTGCATTTGAATCTTAGTTAGCACGTCCTCAAAATGCCTTCGCCAAGTCTTTTATATACTATTAGCTGGCCGCGCGGCTTCGGCCGCGTATTGCAAAGAACGAGGGCAAACCCGCGGGATAAAACATAGTGCGTTTTAGCCTTAACAAGTAGGTACTAGGTACCTACATTTCATGGTGGGAATAGCCCCTTCTCACGACCAAGGATGTTCGCAACACATCTGAAAATTCAAGGTAAATACATATACACGATCAATTTTATACTCGAATAACTCCCATTTACTTAGAATAACTTCCCTTTTAATCTGGAGATATCAAAAAGAACTTCCACAGTTAAGATGTGCTTCCTGAATCTTATTAAATGTCTAACCATTTATTGCGTCCATTCTACTGTGCGAGCCGCTGGAAAATTAGAAGCCCTTCAAGTTTCAAACTTATTAAAACAAAATTACTAAACTGCTTTAAGGTAGATATCGTATTTTGAAAAACCCTTACTAGGGAGCTTGTTTTTGTTGCTCGCTTGAAAATATTGGAATGCGTCGAAAATCTATTTGGTTCTTAGCATGATTTCGTATTAGGTAATAGTGGTGTTTTCCATACGAACATATAAATATTTGCGGACAATAAATATTTGCGGACAATCTTACACAAATCGACCTAGTCCCAAACTAAGCAAAGCTTGTATGTACTATGGGTACTAGACGAAGATAAACATACTTATATAGATAAATAAATACTTAAATACATAGAAAACATCCATGACTCAGGAACAAATATTCGTGCTCATCACACAAATAAATGCCCTTACCGGGATTCGAACCCAGGACCTCTTGCTTCGTAGGCAGCGTCACTACCAACAAGGCTAAAGCGGTCGTCAAAATATATTTTATGTGCCCAAAGTATACCTATGATCTAATGAACTCAATTTATGTATCAATATATACAGGATGTTCGGAATATATAAAAAAAATAAAATAAAATAAAAAATAAAAAAAGATTTATTGTCGCAAAAAAACACAAAATAACAAAATCGAACACTGATGTAGATACTTATATAAAACAACACAATGCAGAAAATAAATGATGCGACAATAGGCTCGGGGCTCAGCGTTTAGCCCGCAATGTATAGTTGTTATTTTCTAAGCCGTCCGTTCTGCAGTGCGGCGTTCTTTAGTGCGGAACGGACGGCTTAGAAAATAACAACTATACCAAGTTGTACCAAGTTAACAACTTTACGCCTACCTGCCCTTCAATTGTCAAATAATTTTTCACCTCACTAGCTCGGAAAGCCCATTTTTATTCTTTAAAAACAGATAGCAAAACTGCATTTTATCCACAAGAGTGCAAAGAATATTTGAAATCCGAACATGTTATTATATTAGTTACTTTCTTAAACATAATAACATGTAAAGGCCAGTCCAGACAGGACATTTTTCGCCCATCAGATTTATTTTATTTAGGTACCTTTTTTTGAATGTTTTATTCTTTTTTTTAATGTTTTTAATTCTTTTTTTGTTTTTTAAATGTTTTTTTGTTTTATAAATCTTTTTTCTTTTTCTCCTTTTTAAAAATGTTGTTTCTCTTTTTAAATGTTTTGTTTCTTTTTGAATGTTTTTCTGTATTTTTTTTCTCTTTTTAATGTTTTTTTGGTCTTTTTATACGTTTTTTTCTTTTTTTTTATTCTTTTCTTCTTTTTTTAATGTTTTTTGAAATTATATTTATTTTTTTGATGTTTGCGTCTACATTTTAATGTTTTTTTTATATTTTATTGATTTAAATGTGTTTATTCATGGTATTTTTTTATTTTCTCCACTTTAAAAAAAAAAAAAAAATTATGGTTTCTTCTTTTTGATTTCTTCTTGTGGTTTTTCCACTTTTTTCTCTTTTTAAATGTTTTTTTTTTAAGTTTTTTGTCTTTTTTTATCTATTTTTTACGTTTTTTCTCTTATTTTAATGTTTTTTGTAACTTTTTTTCTTTTATTATGTTTTTGTCTCTATTTTATTGCTTTGTTTTTCTTTTTTCAATGATTTTTGCTTTTTTCTCCTTTTTATTAATGTTTTGTTTCTTTTTGAATGTTTTTTTTTCTTTTTTTTTATGCTTTTTTGGTCTTTTTTCTCTTTTTTATACGTTTTTTTCCTTTTTTTTTAATGTTTATTCTTTATTATTTCAAGGTTTTTTGAAATTCTCTTATATTTTTGATGTTTTTGCCATTTTTTTAATGTTTTTTTTATTTTTATTGATTTATATGTGTTTTTCAAGGTTTTTTTCTTTTTCCATAATTTGAATTTTTACGTTTTTTTTTGTTTTTTTGTCTTTTTTTACGTTTTTTCTCTTAATATAATGTTTTTTGTAACTGTTTTCTTTTTACATGTTTTTTTTTGTTTTTTGTCTTTTTTTACGTTTTTTTTCTTAATGTTATGTTTTTTGTAACTTTTTTCTTTTTTATATGTTTTTGTCTCTATTTTATTGCTTCGTTTTTCTATTATCAGTCTTTTTTAATGTATTTTGAAATTATTTTTGCCTGTTTTAAAAGTTTTTCTTTATTTTAATGTTATTTTTTTTGTTTCTCAATGTTTTTTCTCTTTTCCTCTATATTAAATGTTTTTTTTAATTTTGTAATTTTTTTTTTTCTTTTTTTTTAAATTTTTTTTTTCATTTTTAATGTTTTTTTCCCCCTTTTTAATATTTAAAAAAAAAATTCTTGCTTTACTTTTTTGTTTTTTTCCTCGCTTTAGTGAGGTGAAAAGATTTGTGTTACACACGGGTGCAAGTTATTTTGACGTCTCGTGTGTTGCAACACTCGCTACGCTCAGGATTCTATTTTTGAACCACTCGCTTCGCTCAGGATTCTATTTTTGAACCACTCGCTTCGCTCGTGGTTCAACCATAGAATCCATTCGCTAGCTCGTGGTTCAACCCTAGAATCCATTCGCTAGCTCGTGTTTCAATTCCACACTCGCGGTTAAAATACAACTTTGCACCCTTGTATAACAAATAACTATTTATGCATGTTGAATGGCTGCTCGAGAAAACTTAAAAAAATTCGTTCTCTAACTCACTTGAAACTCCACGGATTAATGTCATCTTAATTAGGTCTACCGGCGTTCCGTCTATACAATACCTCGATTTGAGTCTGAATGAAGCTTGAATTGGAGATAAAGTTCCCCCGATTTTTACTTATGTATAATTTTTGTAGATGAACAAGTAAACAAGATGACAACATGAAAATGAGGACCAGTTACATGTTACATTAGGCTTAATAACAATAATATAGGTAGGTACTAGTTTTGTATTATAATCGATATTGCTTATGTGTCCAATAAATCGTTTGAACTGTGAGAAATGACTAAATTGCTTGTTCTTGGTAAAATTATTTTGCGATTTCAGTAACTAGATTGAGTGAGTCAGTCAGTCAGGACTTTTACGTTTATATTGACTGACTCACTCACTTAAATCAACGCCCAGCCCAAACCGTTCAACCTAGAAAACTATTTTTTTCACAATAGGTAGTTTATGTAATTCAAGTACCTACGAAAAATTAAGTTTTGAAAATTCTACCCTCAAGGGGGTAAAAAGGGGGTTGAAAGTTTGTATGGGGATGGAGTAAAATTTTAAGTGAGAGAGTATTACAATATAAAAAAAAATATTTAGGGTTATGGAAAAACCCACCTCTAAGCGGTTTAAATGGGGTGCAAAGTTTGTATGGGGGAAACTCTTTTTTTTATAGATACAGAATTCAAACTTTACGAATAAATACCTTATCAGAATATTCAGAATACAAAAAAAACAGTCACCCCTAAGGGGGTTAAATATAATGTGTTGACGGGGGTGAAAGTTTGTATGGACCTACGATATAAATATAAAAGAGTTTCACGCGGACGGAGTCGCGGGCAGAAGCTAGTTATACTATAAACACACTAGTATATAATATAAACACACTAACAACTCGATAACTCCTCGTTTTCCCCTCGAAACTGGAGCAACAAGTACGGTTTTCCGGTCCCTTTGAATGTTAATTTCGCGAGCCGCAACGCCCTTCTAAACGGCATGGCGGAAAAATAGGACATTTCTCGAATCAAATTGTTTAAATACTTTAAATATTAAATTTATAGCCCGGAACCCCTCTGTGTACTTGAATTATCTGAGTGTTAGTTATACTGGTGGGTTTTGTGCATGTCAGTTTAATCTGGATTCCTTTAGTTCTTCTTAACCCATTCACGGCCACGCTATTCTCGTAGCGCTACGCCGTAGTCCGTAGCAGCTTAAACCTCGTATGTAGCGAAAAGCGCTCGTAGCCCTCTGACGCAAGTGTGTCGTCATGGGCCCTGAATGGGTTAAGGCGCATTAGTAGATATATCGGTCGTATACAATATGCAGTGCTCCCCGCAGATAAGAGATAACTACCAATGAAAGTCGAACTACATATAGCAAAGTAATTCTACCGTTTGCACCCGGTATTCCTCGCTGGTGCTACTCGTATAACGACCAGCGAAATCTATCGGTCAATTAAAAGCGTGCGAGGGTAGTACAGTCGCCATCACATACATCGGTACACTATAGGTTTTCAAAAATATCGGCACATGCACCCTAATGTTTTGAAAATAGATGATTGTGATCCGATGTTTGTGAGCTGCTTGTTTGCTCCTATGTATGTGATGGCGACTGTACATCTAAGAGAACTACAAGCCGCTATACACAGTTAAAACAATTCCTGCATACGGGCGCTAAGTATGCCATGTGTTTTGGAAATATTCCGCACCTCAAATGCGGGCCCTGTCGACCAACACCAACGCAAATGCGCTTTTAAACGCCCGCTCTTGACAGTTCGCAGGCATCGGGGGTAAACTACTGCGGCAGCTGATTTTGCAATATTTTCCACTGATCTCTGTTTTCAGCATGGCGCCCATTTTGTCACAGCAATCCTGGTTAGCTTTTCGGTGAAGGAAAAACATCGGGAGGAAACCTGCATACATCTGTGAAGAAATTCAAAGGTGAATCTGAAGTTTCCAACCCGCACTGAGCAAGCGTGGGGACTGCTGCCCGTTCCCTCTCATCCATGAGAGGCCTGTACCCAATAGTGGGACGTATATAGGCTGTTTTTATGGTTCCGTACTCAAAGAGTGAAACGGGACCCTATTACTAAGACTTCGCTGTTCGTCCGTCCGTCCGTCCGTCCGTCCGTCCGTCTGTCTGTCACCAGGCTGTATCTCAAGAACCGTGATAGCTAGAGAGTTGAAATTTTCACAGATTATGTATTTATTTCTGTTGCCGCTATAACAACAAATATTTCGTACAACAAATATTCGTGCGCGAACTCGCACTTGGCCGGTTTGTTCAACGAGTAGGCGGTGACATTTGTTTTCCAGAGTTTTCCTGCATGAATCATCAATTGCTCCATTTATATATTTTTCTCAAAAATGGCCCGCAAAGTGAACATAACTCGCTACATATTGGAAGGTAAAGTGTATAGTTGAAGGCCAGATCAAAATTAAAAAATAAAAAACATTGCAGGCCGCCTGGAATGTTACATATGAATTCCTTTATTTGTCGAGTACCAAACTTTTTAAAAAGTAGAAACTGGCATATAAAAGACCGCACAGGTCGTATTCAGCCAAATCAAGACGTATTTTTCTGTTGCAAACGCGACATTTTTGTATGTGTCATAAAAAGATTGCGTTTTTCGGTGGAAAAATACACTTGCAATTCTGTTTAAAAAAAAATATGACGTTTAATTTTATGTAATTTGCAGTATCCTCAATTTGTATTTAATAATAACGCTTGATTTAAATTTAGTCTTTTTTATTCCCCCATTTTTGAGAAAAGCACTATATTAGCCTCAGCCGGAATGGCAATTGCAAACTTCGTATTAGAATAAAACGGACTCGCAAGCTCGTCCGTTTAAACAAAATGCTCAGCCTGCAATTGCCTCCTTCCCGGCCACGGCAATAATGTACTATTGCCTATGTGGTATGGGTACCCAATGGGTTCAACATAATGTGGATAGTGTGTTTAAAATGCTTTAAACCAGCATTTCGTAAGTGAATGATGTAACTTTTACCATAGTGTGATTAATAGTACATTATTGCAGAGGCCGGGAAATTGCAACTTTCGTTTCTATTGTCGGATTCAGCTTCGCTTCACGAATTGTCATTTCCACCGAGGCAGATATGTAGTGTGCTTTTCTCCAAAAATGCGAGGAAATCAAACAATATTTTCAATAATCTTAAAACAGCGAGTATGTCAATAACCTATCAAGTTCCCACTCAACTTATTTTTTTAAATTAGGTATGTACAGTCGGCCAAAAATGGTGTCTACCACCCTACGGTCGAGGTTCATTTGAACATTATGAAACAACTAGGTCGATATCCACTTGCAATAATATTATGACAGTAACCTTAGCGACAATCGGATCTCACAGAAACTTTTGTTAAAACTGGTAGACCACTTTTTTGGCCAACCGTACACGGCATGCCTCGTTGTGCCAGTTTCAATTTACATATTAAAATAATTGAAAACATTAGAATCAATCACAATTTTTAACGGGATTTCTAAACGCATTTTAGTTCGTTATGAATTTTATATGGATAAATATTTTTATTTCTTCGTTTCAAACTATTTGAGACATTTTTAAAAACGTCACTTCGATCACTTACAAAAGTAAGACTCTTGTCTATGAAAATAAAAAAATTAAAAATCTCGGGAAAACTTTATAAGCACACTACAAGCGGGCGCCATTTGTCACACCAACTTGCAATAGTTGGAAAGAGACAGCCATACATTCCTTTCATTCTAACAATAGCAAGTTGTTGTGATAAATTGCTAGGCCAAATGCTCGTACGTTTCGAACGTACGAGCATTTGGCTGTTTGTCATCTTAGTCAAAACATATGGTTAAAAGGTAAAAAATTATACAGTAATGGAATTTCATACAGTTTCCTGGCCGCTGAAACTGTACACTTTTAACTTCTTAAATTTGCGATCGGCAGTAACGAGAAACTTCTCGGACTATTTTTGCTACAGTAAGGCGGACATTTCCGAGCATTTTGGAGAAAAACAAGTTTATTTAACATAAAATTACAAAATATCTAGGTAAAGCTACAGATAAAATAAATTTAATACTTTCAAGGAAAACTAAACAAACTTACAAAATAAAATAAAATTTAAATAGGTAATCTAAAAGCTCTCGCCGCGTCCCCCCCATATGCAAATATGCCAATGTTTATCGACCTAGATCTCAACATCTATAGTGATTATATATCTCTCCTTACAGTATATGAATCTTAAACTGTTTTTCTGCAGTCTGTTAAAAGTGAAAAAACGATTGGCAATAATTTTCTCGATACTTTTATTTTTCAAACCTAACCCTTCTTTTGGATGTTTTTGGTTGGATCTTATAACCCTCCCATCTTTAACAATGACTTTTGGTTTAATAGTTGTACAACGATAAGTTCTCAAATCTGGTAAAAGGATTTTGCTTATAAATGTACGAACAAAAAAATATAATTAAAAAGTTAAATCAAATCCTTTTTCGAAAAACCCAACTGCTTTTTATCAAGTATTATAGCCTATGTCACTCCCACGATTAAGAGGAATCCAACGACACCTCACATATCGAAATCCGTCAAACGGTTTAAACTGCAGGGCGTGTCAAAGAATAAGACATACCCACATACATACATACTTACATACATACATACATACGCTCGAAAAACATAACCCTCCTCTCCTTCGGCAGTCGGGTAAAAAACATGATATCCGCGCTTTTAGCACGCACTTCCATCTCGCTCACGCTTATGCTCAGTGAGAGGGAAAGAAGACTACGCCACTACGCCCTCTTAATCGTGATTCTCAATGGACAACCTTTGCTTCATAAATGACCCTGAGCGAGGGTTTAAGCAATTTCTAAAAAGTGTGATTTTTATTAAAACCTACACGAATACATTCTTATAGGTACCTATAATAGTAGCGTGAATTCCTAATATTAAAACACAAAATTCCCTATATTTCTTTAAACACAAACAGAGTTGCAAAAAAGCTTCCTCTACCGATAAAGGCAATTTTCCAACAAATTAATTGACGTCGTATGTTCCTCATTCAGCCTGCTCAGTCACGTCTATAAATAACTATACGTGTTAGAGCTTAAGTCGAGGACATAGGACTCAAAATTGTCAAGATAATTAGAGTTGACCGTGTAATAATTGTATTTCCAAAAAAAACCCGCGATAATTCGTAAAAACATCCAATTATTCCTTTAATTAGTGTATCGAGGCGGAAGTACGTTAGATATGGACCGCAACCTTCCCGTTCTTTATCGGAGTACACTCGAAACCCATAAATTACTGAACCGGATTCATTCATGTACAAATATATTGTAAAGTCGAATCTTTTTTGTCACACACTTTAACACGTTCAATGCGATGTCGGGTTGAAAAACCCCGAACCAAAAATGGCACTACCACTAAAATCGAAACTCGAAGTTCGTATACCTGTCCCTGTCACTCGAGTATTTTAAGTGCGATAGAGATGTTGATACCCGAACTTTGAATTTCGAAGTTCGTGGTTATAGCTCTGTCTTGTAGGTAAATATCGCTAAAAATACCATGATGTGAAAAAGCTTAATCTTAGCGTTATCACAGTTCCTAAAATATCTAATCTAAATTCATTTAGTGATATTGGCATTTCTTATTTGGAAGTAATTTTTGTCTGTCCTTCCAGTCCAGAGAAATAAAACCTTATTTAGATGTGAAAAATCTTATGAATAAATCATTAGTAGGTAATAAATATATTCTAACTTAAACCGATACCAATAAAATATTTTTACTCTCCAAGCTCGCCCAAATGTTTTAAGTGCGTTACGAGTAATAGCGTCGAGAGAAGCTATAGGGTCGTTTCGCCGGTAACGCGACCACCTTCGGTTGGCGACCACTTGACGGACTAGGCTGCTTCAATTAAAGATATTAACATTTCTACAAACCCAACAGAAAACTAATTAGTTATTAACTATTCTTGAATAGTGTCAGAATAAGAATAAATACACTTTAAAACCCAAAGCTTAATCCAAAGCAAGAAAAAATAACCTCAATTCACACATTTTACACATTGCTTCCGAAAAGTGTTGACGTGCAGTGAATCTGTAAAAAAAATAACGCGACAGTTGGCGCGAAAACTTTAGTTACGTCACTTAAATTTATTATTATGCTGAAATTAGTTACTTGATTGCTTAAATGATTTAGCTATTGTAATAATTTCGTTGAAATTCGGCATATTATAAAAATAGATTTAAATAAAATGGGGTGGTCGCGTACCCAAAAAAAATATTACCAAAGAAGTCGGATAGCGACCACATCGTTTTTCTTTTTCTTTCCTTATGGATTCTTGCGGCACCCGCGATATTTAGCTTGGCAAGCCAATTGTGTCGGTAGGTATTTAAGCCGCGCCAATCCATGCTATGTCTATAGTAGGTATATGTAATATAATAATAATATATAATTATAAAATGAATAATTCATATGATTATATGATATGGTTATATTACAAATGCGAAAGTGTGTCTGTATGTCTGTTACCTCTTCACGCTTAAACCGATGGACCGATTTTGATGAAATTTGGTATGGAGATAGTTTGAGTCCCGGGAAAAGACGTAGGATAGTTTTTATCCCCGAAATAATCCCCTAAGAGGCTGAAATAGGGGTTGAAATTTTGTATGGAGCTACGATATAAACGAGACACACGGACGGAGTCGTGGGCAGAAGCTAGTGTAGGTAAGTAGAATTTAATCTAAAAGTTACATAAAAGCTTGTAAAATGGTGGCATTTAGATACCTACTATGAACGACGTGTGTGACTGTAATAGCAATATACAGGGTGGAATTTCATAAACTGTACATAATAAAAGGAGCTGCCACGCCCACTGCCACTTAACTTTAGCGGCTTAGGGCTATATCTATTACCTTGGTTATGCTGCGGATAGCCTCATTTCTGATGCGATCACGCAGAGAAACTCCGAGCATAGCCCTCTCTCCATTGCCCTTTGGGTGACTTTGAGCCTTCTTATGATGCTTCTTATGATTTCTGAAGCGACCACGTTTCGGTGCCACACGTGATCACTGGCAACACGCACTGGTCAAAGACTCTCGTCTTCAGACACTGCGGAATATTAGACGAAAAGATGTGCCATAGCGTAGCTTCCCGAACGCTGCCCAGCCGAGTCGGATTCGACGATTGACCTCTTTCTCAAAGTTGGACCTACCTGACCTGACTGCCCTTATACTACTACAAATTGTTACTCTTCTAAATCTACTTTACATTGCTTGTCAATGCAAAATAGAATCGAAAACGGCGCGCCATCTCGCTCACACCATAGTGCTATTATATATATAATACGATCGCAGGAATCCGATGGATGCGGGTGGCGCAGAACCGGTCATTATGGCACTCTTTGGGGGAGGCCTATGTCCAGCAATGGACGTCTTTCGACTGATATGATGATGATGATGATGCATCGTTTTATTAACTACTTAAACACTATTTGCAAGAGTGGTCGCCAACTAGCTAACAGGTGGTCGCAAACCGACTAAAGCGGTCGCTATCCAGCGAATTCGCTATTTTGAAACCTTTTCCATATTTTTTCCTAATCTATGGATGAAAGTGCTATATTTTATTGTAGGTTTCAAAACTTGACTATATTCAGAACCTATACGAATACCATCTATTATGTGTGTACATTGAATAGGTATACATTTACTAATCTAAAGTGAGCAACTCGGCTAAGTGGTCGCTAACCGGCGAAACGACCCTACGTCGGCAAAGCATTCAAATTCCACACGATGTTTATAATAATAATAAATAGTTATTTGTGCAACAAGAGAGCAAAGTTAGGTTTTGCTGCGAGTGCTGATTTTGAGTCCCGAGGAAGCGAAAGATTCTTAAATTGATTCACGAGCGTAGCGAGTGAGTCAAAGTTAGAATCTTGAGCGCAGCGAGGGAGTCAAAAGCACGAGACGCAAATACTTTTCTCTCGAGTAACACACAACTTTTCACCTCAGCAGTGAGAACATCGTCACGTTAAAAAATACATCGATAGGCTTTTACCTCGTGGATATTCAGGAATAAAACTTGATTCGGGGTTCGTTACTGCTTGTTTTAACTCCTCAGCGCGGCTAGTTAGTTACTAGAAGTATGCGAGAGCGCGGGCGAGACAAGGCGCGAGACGACCGACTAAAGCACATTTTATTAATCTATATGACTCTCGCGTGACACTAACTCTACACTAAAAACTAACCGTACCTATTACACCTATTATTGTTCAAATACTGTCACTCATGTTCCCACATTTCACTCATGTTTTCGAGCTATTTTTGATATATTCAATCTAATATCCTGTTACTTACGCTTCGCGCGTGCGCTCCGAAAACTAAGCGTAAGTTGGTATTGTTGTTGTATACTGTCTTCTTCAATGAATTCACTATATTTCTTAGTTAGATATATAACTATTTAATCCTAGTCGTTTTTATATAATATCCAAAACTAATATCAATAGCGCAAGCATGAAGAATAATATACCCAATAAAACGTAAACAATTTAACAGCGCGCCATTTTTTTTAAAGGGGCGGGGCGCCGGGTGTGCGTTTGGAAACTGCATCTGTGGTATATGTTCTTAAAAATTAAGATTGTTCAAAATATAATCATTGATTGTTCAGCGTTTGAAAATTTATGTGTTGATCTATTTAAGCAAAACTGACTTCATTTGAGATGGTCCATGATTTTTTCTCTTCAATTTATAACATTCCTTTGTACTAATATTTTTGGTAATTTTAACTCATAAGTATGTTAAGTGTGTTTTCGAACGTGTAACTTGCTTCGCGCTGTTTTGGGGGTCTACTTTTAAATTCGAATATCAAACTATGAATCGACCTATTCGTGTCGTATTCTTTTTTTTCGTAATGAAAATGAAAGTGACAGTGCTCATAAAGTTGAAATATTCTGAATTTGTAATAGACCCCACACTATGAAGTGTCAGTGCTCGATATCAAAATTAAAAAGCTATACTTTGACTCACGGAGTGAGCAAAATCGCATTTTGCTCACTGTTTTCACGCAGCAAAATATGCTTGTTCGAGCTGCTGAGGTGAAAATAATATTTTGAAGACAAGACAATCTTACACGAATCAACCTAGTGCCAAACTAAGCAAAGCTTGTATACTATGTTTACTATACTAGACGACGATATACATACTTATATAGATAAATAAACACTTTAATACTTTATAGGAAACATCCATGACTCAGGAACAAATATTCGTGCTCATCACACAAATAAATGCCCTTACCGGGATTCGAACCCCGGACCTTCGGCTTCGTAGGCAGGGTTAGTTACTAGGCTAAGTACAGAGGTCGTCAAGTCAACATAAATATATAAACCGTAAACTGAAGAGCCCACTATTTAAGGGAGTAGCTACGTCAGATGATAATTTTTGAAACGCTTAGGGTGGGTTGCACTTACTGATGTGCCGTTCCCGGGAATATTCCCATAGTGGGAATATTCCCGGGAATGTTCCCGGGAACATTCCCACAAGAAGGGAACATAGGGGAACTTTGAAATTGTGTATGTTTACATATTTTGTTATTGGCGATTCTATCAAAACCTATACTTTTACACAGTTTACCGAGACATTAAATAGTGTAACTCATCTGCGAAAGTAAATTCCTTATGTTCCCGGGAATATTCCCAATGTTTCTGGGAATATTCCCATCCTTCATGGGAATATTCCCATAGTGGCCGGGAATATACCTCTAGTCGAAATAAAACCATTGTTAGAAAAGTACTTCTTTAATTGACAAAAACGATACAAATCATCACAGTTTCATTAAAAATCATTGTCTCTTTTTTCGTGACGGTTGTATATAAAGGATTCACTTTTTGGAATGCTTCTCTCCACAATGGATGCTCAAGCAGCGAAAATGGCGAGCCAGATAAATAAATCGCACTTGCAATAGCTTGGTGGATTCCAACCTGAGAAAAATAATAAATAATGTTACAATTGGACCTTAAAAAACACGTGGTTTCAAATATTTGTCAGAAAGCCAGTGCAACATACTTAGTAAGTATAGGACTTTTCTTGTATTTCTGAATAAAGTAACGTACTTTATTTGTATTATATCACGTACAAATACTTTGTATAAAATGTTCAATTTTAAAAACTTTACAATGTCATTATCACAATAAAGTATCGTTCTATATTTTAAAACACAGTTAAATTACAACGTGTTGCACTGCCGTTTGCATTTCACTATCGTACAATACAATTGATGTAACATTACTCATATTCTATTGACAACTTACTGTTTCTGAGGAGCTCATGCTGGTCATAGAGGTGCTTGACATATCTGCCATTAGTTATACTGATCGTTTTCCACAAGTCGACATCCATTTTGCGTGAAACGGTGGTGTGGCGCTACTCTAACCACCCCAGCTCGTCTAGAAAGTTGGTGAGTGCCTTGGTGTTGCTGACTGCGTCCCGTAGTGTGTCTGGAGAACCTAGGTGCCTTATTCTGTATACTTCAACCTGCTTGCAGTCCAGTAAGATATGTTTAGTCGTTTCTTCTGCCTCCATGCATGCTCTGCACATGGGGCTTTCTGTGATACCTAAGTTATAGAGGTGTCTGTTCAAGGTATTATGTCCTGTTATTATTCCCACTATCTTGCGCAGTTGCTTTCTATGTGTCCTTAGTATTGAGGTTGTGAGTTTGTAGTCGCGTTTTGACAGAATCTCTTTGGTCTGTCTGCATGTGTATATCTCCTTCCAGTGTCTTTGATGTAGGTATTTAGTGTGTTGGTCCAGTTGATTGTATATGTAGCTTTGTGGCAGGGGTAAGATTGGCTCCGGTCCGTATGCCGTTGTTTCTGAGCCTTTCCTGGCCAGTTCATCCGATGCATCGTTTCCTCTTGAGCCACTGTGCCCCTTAATCCATTGTATAGTAACTTTGCTATTATCTGCGCACACCTCTATGAGGTTTTGGTAGTATTCGTATATCAAGCTAGATGTGATGTTATCACTGCTCAGTGCTTATAGTACCGATTTACTATCTGAGAGTCTCCGTATGTTTGTGTTTTCGACTTGTCGTCTCTTTATGGCATTGCAGGCTTCAAATTATCATTAACATATCTGCCATAGTAGCATATTGGCAGACGATAGAGTCTTCGGTTGGCTCTCGATATTGGCTATGTGATGGTGAAGAAAAACTAGGTTCACCATGCGATCCACTTGAACCACTACTGGACTTATTTTTTTCACGGTCTTTAAAAAAACACTGTACGACACATGGTGTTTTGGGGCATTTACCTAAATGGCAGGCAAGTTTTGTCGTATTTTTAAATAAATAGGTACACTCTACTGCAGTATTTGCAACAAAACGTGACTTTATTACTAACGTTATATGTAGTAAAATGTTCAAACACTTTACTCTTCGGCTTCATGATTCAAGCACATCTACGCACGTCTTGATAGCGCCAGGTACGTGAGAAGACTGAACTAGTGCTCTACAATTTTTAGAGGAAGTGAGACGACAGCTATAATGAAAGAAAGAGATAGAAACATAAAACGCTTCAATAACAAGGTTAACAAATATTGTACATAAAATGCATCGCGAAAAGGAGGAACGATATTGTGATAGATACAAAAGCTAAAATTTTAATGTATATCAATCACTATAGATGTATTTGTAAAACATGTATACTTCGCATATTAGTCATTTTATTCTTCGGAGTACTTATTCCCTGTAACTAACTTTAATAAAATTTTACGTTGCCCAATATGTAATCCAATATTCCCCTGTTTTGGGAATATTCCCGGGCACATGGGAATATTCCCGGGAATGTTCCCGATGGGAATATTCCCGTTCCCGGGAATATTCCCACGGCACATCACTAGTTGCACTAAACCGTCTGTAATCATAATCAATCAAAAGCGGTGTTCGTTAAAATTTGAATGTATGGAAAGTTTGACAAATTTATATGGAATGACAGCTGCCGGTGCCATATTTAACGTTGGGCGGCCTGTAATCGTAAATTGAGTTGGTGCAACTCGTCCTAAGGCTCTCAAATGAGCCAATTGATACATTTGAAAAAAAAAACCGGCCAAGTGCGAGTCGGACTCGCGTACGAAGGGTTCCGTACCATTATCTATAAAAAAAAATATTTTATTCTGTGTTTTTAGTATTTGTTGTTATAGCGGCAACAGAAATACATCATCTGTGAAAATTTCAGCTGGAACTATCACGGTATCAGTGAGATACATCCTGGTGACAGACAGACGGACGGACGGACGGACGGACAGCGGATTCTTAGTAATAGGGTCCCGTTTTACTCTTTGAGTACGGAACCCTAAAAATGACCTTTGATATTCATTAATAAGCTGAAGGTTTAAAATTGTCAAGGGTACCACCACCACAACCACGAGCGCTCGAAAGACAAATTGTTACCTTTTCATTGATACATGCATGAAACGTGTAGCGGCATACCTCGCAGCGCTAATCCGACTGTTGTATATATATGTATATCTACTCAGCCTCCTAGCGTTTATTCCCGGTTGTGCCCCTAATAAGGAGCCCGGGGTCCGCTTGACACCTAATCCCAAGATTTCGCATAGGCACGAGCTAGTAGTTAGGGTGTATATATATCTACTATCCATACTAATATTTAAAATGCGAAATTATTTTGTTTAATGTAAAAGTTTATGCACAGTCACCGGCATCAATATAATAATATGATGAATCAAAGGCCGCAAAAATATTTGACACGCTCGACCGGCTCTATAGGAATAGAGTTGTATCAGTTCTTATTTGTGAATGTGTTTTGTTCTGATTCTATGGATTTTTGTAACCATATTTCGATTTGCTAATTTGATGCATTTGTTGTAATACTCAAGAGCAAAAGTTTCGGGTCGATGAAATACCGTCATATTTCCTAAAATAGTGCAAGGTTGTATTGTTTTTTAACCCTGTCATGATCTTTATTAAATTTTACATCTAATCTGCAAAAATAACAGTAAAAAAAAACACATTACTAGGTTTAAATCGGACTCGTAAAAACCCATGGAAAAAACAACGTTAAGGCGCTCTTATTAGACGATATTTAGGTATTTGCGGAGGTGAGGCAGACGGAGTGGGAGACGCGCGTCCCGCGCACCCCGCTAACGGCCTTATTCTGTTGGCATCCGTATTCGGCTCGTTTTTGCGGATCATACGATCAAATGTTTTTCATCTTGAAAAATTGTTTTATTTTTCAAATCTTAGTTGATTTGTGTGAGATTGTCCCCAAATATTTATTATTTATTTATTTATTTAAATCCATTCTTTTAGAAAATAAGGAATAATAGGTAGTTACAGTTCTTAAGTGCATCGTAGTATGATGACATCAATTATGGACACTTACTTTCCAAAGATATGTTAGTACAGATTTCTTCATCATCAATCCACCTAGCATTTTCCCAGTTCCTAGGTGGGTGCTTCCGTTTTCCAAATACGTAGAACTGATAAAATAATAGGACATCTTCACTTCCTAAGGGTGAACGTCACCAATTATGGATTGTACTAATATATTAATTCTTTTTTAAACCGAAATAAAATCGATTACTTCTAGGTAAAGTTATAGCGCCAGTTAACGCCCGCTTAAGAAACCATCAAACATAATAAACAAATAGCTATGTTCATCTATTTATCTCCTGGGAAATTATATTATTACCTACTAGCGACCCGCCCCTGCTACGCACGGGTTTATGTGCATAATACATGCATGTATGGTTTGTATTATACATCTAAACCTTTCTCTTGAATCACTCTATCTATTAAAAAAAACCGCATCAAAATCCGTTGCGTAGTTTTAAAGATCTACGCATACATAGGGACAGACAGACAGACAGACAGACAGCGGGAAGCGACTTTGTATTGATGTTACATGACTGACTGATTAAAAACTGGATAATTAGACCACTGTTAGTCAGAAGAGCATTTTATTATACAGGGTGGTTATTTTAAGACCAGCAAGTTCTTCAGTACATGACTATGTCTATTAAAAAATGTAATTTGACCAAACATCATATAAAAAGAACAATTTCAATTTGTCTCTTAAATACCTAAACGTGGTATGTCACTGCGCTCGCGCGGCGCGTGCTGCCTACCATGGTACCTCGACCAGCGGCCACACCACGATGGACCTTACACTTGTTACTTGACTCTATACTCCAGGCAAAATACGGTTTCAAAAATCATTAATTTATAATAGCGTTTTTTTTGTATATTTAATTTTTAATCGTTATTCTAAGATGCTTTATTCAAGAATCCAACAAATTTTCCAACCGGAAGTAGTTATATAAATTTTTATTAAGCTTTAATTGTCTTTTTTTGTTTGATTTATTTATTGAATATTTTAAAGCAAATGTAAATTAAGGTAAAAGCCTCCTCGATCTCATGCCATTTTTCTCGGTCTTTAGCCAACTGCATCCAGCTAGGTCCGGCGACCTCAGTTATGTCATTGGTCCAACGTCTTCGTCGTCTACCTTTCCTTCTTTTCCCTTCCGGCCCTGACCAGTTTGTTGCTTCCAGTGCCATCTTTTCTCCTAATATCTGGCGATATATGGCTTTTACCCGAATGGGCTCCATATAAGAAAGAAAAAATATATCTTTTAGATTTAGTAAATATGTACTAACACAAACAACATGGAATAAATAAAGCTTAAATAAATATATATATATATATATATATATGAACTAGCTGTTGCCCGCGACTTCGTCCACGTATAACATGTTATCGTCTAAATGTTTGTTTAAGAAATTTAAAAAAAACATTGAAGTTAGTTTTGTACAGTCAGGATCAGATAGTTAGTAGCAGCCTAGGTAACCAAATTTATCGCAACACGTCGTTATTACTATAGGAATAAGGATGTGTTACGATATATTTGGCTACTTTGGCTGCTACTAACTATCTGACGCTGACTGTACCTAGTCTTTTCGTAAGCAGTCTAAAACCGAAGTTACAAATCTCTTTTTATTTCAAAATGTCTTGGTCTCTATACAAACTTAGAACCCTCTTTGAACTCTCATAGTAAATAGTCTGAAACCGAAGTTACAAATTTCTTACTTTAAAAATGTCTTGCTCTCTATACAAAATTCGAACCCCCTTTTAACCTTCTTAAGTGATGAGTTAAAAAAACGCTAAAATAAGTTTTGTAGTATTTTAGCAAACAGTCTAAAACCGAAGTTACAAATCCCTTACTTTAAAAATGTCTCTATATATATGCTCTCCATACAAACTTTGAACACCCTTTAGGGTATGAATTGCAAAAAACGCTAAAATAAGTTTTGTAGTCTAAACAGGGTAAGTTCGCAGTTAGAAATCTCATACTTTATAATTTTCTTGCTTTCCATACAAACTTTGAACGCTTTTCAGGGAAAAATTAAAAATAAAACAGTTTTTTTATTGTAATAGGTTAGTATTTTTTCTACAATATATCAAGCCTCTAGCTAAAAAAGTGTTTCCCATACGAACCTTGCACCGCTTTTTAACCCCTTAAGGGGTGAAATTTTCCAAAACGCTGGTAGTACTTTTTTTGTATTTTAATAAGTAGGTACTTAATATTTCTACAGAGTTTTAAGTTTCTACCTAAAAAAAAGTTTCCCCATACAAACATTGCACCTCTTTATCCCTCTCTTAGCGAGTGGAATTTTCCAAACCACTGAAAGTAATTAATCTGTATATTTGTATTCTAATACATATTCTTTCTACACAATTACAAGTCTCTAGCTCAAAAAAAAAAAGTTTCCTCCATACAAATGTTCACCCCTTAGGGGTAGAATTTTTCAAAACGCTGAATTTTTTGAAAACACTGAGCTTACCTTGAGGCTAGTTTGATTTGTGTAAAAGTGTGCTTTACTCGTATTTATTGATTAATTACGTCGATTTTTTTCGGCAATGGCGGCGCGACAAAACCCACGGTAGCTGTGACTTGCCAGCACTAAACACATCTATATTATTATCTGCTTGTTTTAGTGCGGATACATGATTCATGGAGATTTTGAGATAAATTGACACTTAGTTTCTTATAAATATGTAAATATTCAATTAAACGGACAAAAAAGAAACGTACCGTACAATTGGCAATGCACAAAATACTGTACGTTCTACGTCCACCGCATGCTTGGCAACGTCCAATATGCTTGACATACGATTTCTCTGAAACTATCATAAACTGATTTTTTATATTAATTTATCTTTCCAGTATTTATAAAAACATAAATATCCATAAAACAATAGCTTCAACTAAATTTCCATATTTTTTTCCTTTTCGATTTAAGGTGGTTCGATTGCCATACAAAGCGTTATTTGACATTCGCAGGCTAACGGCGTGATATTTTAAGAAACTTATGTAACAAACTTTCATCAATTGGCTTCCCATTTGTGCCAAATTCCCCCTTTTCTAGAATAAACTTGTATAAACTAGATTAATTTGAGAAAAATAGTTTTCCCAAAATATCACGTGACAAACCAATTTCTCAAATTAATCTAGTCTACGAATGTCAAATAACGTTTTGTATGGCAATCGAACCACCTTAAGGGTTAAGGAAAGTATAAGTAAGTAGTATTTAAAAGATTGAAATCAACAATGTGTACCAATTACATCTACTATTCAAAAAGTAATGTACCTATCTATGTAACTTTCGACCAAAACCAGGCGCGGCTCACTCGCGATTTGTGTTTATCGCTACAAGTACATGCCGGTCGCCCCTCCGAAGGGGCTCTATTCAGTGGCTGCCACGTGTTGGTACAGAACGCTCGCACGGGTCGCAGCGCGTTGCATGCGATAGAACGGTATGGCCACATTTAGGCACGTTTGGCGTACCTAAACAGGGAATTTGTTAACAGAGAACTTTCTGTACGTAGTACTATTTATTACTTATTCTGTGCCAAAAGGCACTTTTTTCGAGTGTATAAGTTTTAATTAAATTTTATTCTTATTGCCATTTTGAGTGATTGCTGTTTTTCAACATGATTTTTGAATGGTTCGTTAGCTAAATGTATGTAAATTATGGGATGATCAATAAGTCCATACCGACAAAAGGTATGTTCACTTAGATAACATCACATTTATTTGCTTTAGTGGGCTTATTATATTTTTAAAGGGGCGTGGCGGGGAAGGCTTTCTTGGTAGTTATTTAGAGAAGCAGCGGCGGCAGAGTGAGTGCGAGATGTGAAACGGCATACTTTAGTGTTTTGTGATGGGTATCATGTGCACAAACAAACAGCTGCCAAAGTTTTGCAGGTGTATAGGGGAACAGCCTGTAGTTCTTTGTACCCGACTGCCTCAGAAGGAAGTTTATGTTTTTCGAGCATCATCATCATCATATCAGCCGAAAGACATCCACTGGTGGACATAGGCCTCCCCCAAAGAGTGCCACAATGGCCGGTCCTGCGCCACCCGCATCCAGCAGACTCCCGCGCCCTTTACCAGGTCATCAGTCCACCTTGGGGGGGGGCTACCCACGCCGCTCCTTCCGGTACGTGGTTGCCACTCGAGAACCTTTCCGCCCAAACGGCCATCGGTTCTACGTGCAATGTGCCCCGCCCACTGCCACTTAAGTTCAGCGATTCGGAGGGCTATATTGGTTACCGTGGTTCTGCTGCGGATAGCCTCATTTCTGATGCGATCGCGCAGAGAAACTCCCAGCATAGCCCCCTCTTTCCCCCTTTGAGTGACTTTGAGCCTTCTTATGAGGCCCATAGTAAGCGACCACGTTTCCGTTCCATTTGTCATCACTGGCAACACACACTGGTCAAAGACTCTCGTCTTGAGACACTGCGGAATATTGGACGAAAATATGTGCCGTAGCGTATGTATGCATGTATGTATATGACGAAGATGAGGAAGGGCCGTGGCCTGCTGCTGGTGGAGTGGCAGGATCTTTTTCTGCACTCGTTTTTAATAGAATCTACTAAACAGCAAGTAAATATACTTCAGTTCACCAACTCGTGTAACAGCCCTAAATGCTTTTGATATATTTCTGTATGAATAAATTAATATATTATTCGTACAGTCCATAATTGGTACCATTACCCCCCCCCAACCATGTGCTCGTGTCCGAATCCGATTTACACCCGACTACTTACTACCTAACAGTTCTACGTATTCAGAATAACTGAAGATTTTTATTGACATCTTGTCAATATGCTATCCAGCTACCTATTAATACGTTTTAGGTGCGGATGTAGAAACGCTTTACTGTAGTAAATATCGCATAACTTATATTTGTTATTCTATCATTTCGAATGTGTTCTCCAGCATGTATTAGCGTTTCCTATTCCTTTATTTATTTTTATTTACCGTGATAACTCGAAATAATTGCTGCAAAAAGGCGTATTTGCGTGCCAGGTAAACATTCACAGGTCCGTCGTCGGCAGTGGCCACGGGCGTACTAAATCGTATTCGCCACCGCGCATGCACGACGCGGACACCCGGTTTTTCAGCCAAATGACCAAATGTATTGAATTATCAAACATATTGAAATTCTAAGAAGCAGGTAGATAGATCTATTAAAAAGATACCTATCACACCAAATTTCATTGTAATATCCCAAATAACTTTTGAGATATTTAGAGTTTGGTGGTACAAAAGCACTGTTTTGAAAGACAAAATCTATCGAGGTTTTTGTTAGCATTCGTGATTCTACGAAGCACGAACATAGCCAATGAATTGAAGATATACATATCAAAAATTTGGATCTCTAGCAATAGCACAAGTATACTAATAATCGGTTTGGAAAAGGCACTTTTTCGATGCGCAGCTGCATACAGCGCCTTAACGGAGCGAGATATCGCAAAAATCGTCATTTTTGGATGTTGATATCTTTATGATAGGATCCCTGAAATTGCTAATACATTTGGGTATTACGAAGACTAGTATGTTATGTAAATAAGACAAGTGAAAAAAAATTAAAAAAACCAGATGACCATGTTACTGGTGTACCATGTAACCAGATGGCCTGTTAGTTCATTAAAGTTGCCACTTCTATGTTGGCGCTGTTGTATCGTCATTGTATCGAGGGGCGGGGACGGGTGGCGTGAGAAGGGGCTCGATTTTAGATTTCATTTGGGTCTATGAGCGGCCTTAACGGAGCGAGATATCGCAAAAATCGTCATTTTTGATGTTGATATTTTTATGATAGGGTCCCGGAAATTACTCATACAATTTGGGTATTACGAAGAATAGTTTATTATGTCAATAAGGCTAGTGTAAAATATTTAAAAAAATCTATTGCGGTTATTTAATTTAGGGTGACCCGAAACTTTTGCTCTTGAGTGTAGTTATATGATCGCTTCCCAAAGGTTGTGTGGAAGAGCTCCTTAGCGATAAGATCGTTTCTTTTGTTTACCTCTGCTTTTAATGTTATTTTAATGTTGTGGTGTGTGTTTTTGTTGTGGTGTTCACAACAATAAAAGGACAAAATCGGGACAAATGGCGACAAGTCCTGTCTGAGGCCAAGAGTCGCTTTGGGTTGCTGAGCCATTATAGTTAGTTAGTTAGTTCAATAAAGAGTTATATATTGTTACTAACCGTTCGCTTAACAGCGGTCGGCAACAGGCGGCCCGCGAGACCCTTGCTTGCGGCCCGCGAGCCTCCCTGGCTGTTCTGTATGTAAACGTCGTCGTTGAATTCAGAATTTTGGAATTGCCTGCTAAAGTCACAAATAATTAAGAAGTGCGGCCCGCGTACTTTTTTAGCTCCTAAATGGCCCATGGTTGCTAAAAGGTTGCCGACCCCTTAACTGAAACGATTTAGACTAAAGTTGATATGGAGATAGTTTGAGTTTCTGTGAAAAGCATATCATAAAATTCAAAACACACTAAAGTAGGTATAGCGGAAATCATTTCCAAAAGGGGTGAAATGGGGCGTTGAATAAATAATTGTACTATAAATTATTTTATTGAACGATTCTCGTCAAAAGGCAGCCCATATACAACCCGGTCACAATATTTGTGAACCTCCCCGGAATGTGACACTCCTCCCACCTCTCCCTTCCCCTCGGCTAGCTTAGGGCGCTTCACACCGTACACAGAGCGCCGATACGATCACGCGGCGTATAAGTTTGCAGGATAACCTTTTTCTTCGTCCATAAGTTCGAGATTGAAACGTCGAGGTAACGAACACGTGTATGTGCTTACAATAATATTATTATGTTTCTAAACCTCGGAACACGAGTCCCACAGAGGAAGCCGCGATAGTCGTATCATCGTTCCCACAGTCCGAATTAACAATGCCTGTGTTTACATTAGTTAATAGAGCGTATGATCACTAGGGTTGTCACTCGATAACCGGGTTGTTCGTAAAAATATTATCTCCCTATATTCGAAACGATAAGGCCGAGACAAAAAATGGCTGGACTGGCTAGAGATTTATCAGAGTCCAGACGAGTGGAAATCTGAGGGGAGGCCTTTGCCCAGCAGTGGGATACTGTGTTTTGCTGATAGCTTTGAAAAATATATGTATTAAAAATGCAAAACCTTGCACAAAATATTTGTCTTGTTGGAAGAAAATTGACGAACATTTTCGAAGTTTTTCCTTCTTCATGATGGTCGACAGTTTATCAGTTGGTACTCTCACCACAAATAAATTGAAACAAGCTTTAGGCTAAGCGCACAGTGCGGTGCTTCGAGTTGCGGTGCGTTTTTAAAATCGCAAAGGAAAAATTAACGTGATTGTTGCACGTTTTGCCATTCTAGTCACAACTTAAGTTAAAGAACCCACATCACACCAAAATCTGCATCTGTGTCATATTTATTGTTGTGCAAAAAAAAATCCTAAACAGTATTAGCTACATCCGTTCGTGGCATTGCGGGCTATTAATATTTATTTGTGCAGCAAGAGAGCAAAGTTATTATTTGCTGCGAGTGCTGATTTTGAGTCCCGAGGAAGTGAAAGATTCTAAAATTAAATCACGAGCGTAGCGAGTGATTCAAAGTTAGAATCTTGAGCGCAGCGAGGGAGTCAAAAGCACGAGATGCAAATACTTTGCTCTCGAGTAACACATTTTCACCTCAGCAGTGTCACGTTAAAAAATACATCGATAGGCTTTTACGTACCTATTCGTCTCGAGGATATTCAGGAAGAAAACTTGATTCGGGGTTCATTACTGCTTGTTTTAACTCCTCAGCGCGGCTAGTTAGTAACTAGAAGCACGCGAGAGCGCGGGTGAGACAAGGCGCGACACGACAGACTAAAGCACATTTTAGTAATCTATAAGAGTCTCGCGTGACACTAGCACAACACTTAAAACTAACCGTACCTATTATTGTTAAATGTGTGTTCCCACATTTCACTCATGTTTTCGAGCTATTTTTGAAATATTCAATCTAATATCTGTTATTATTGTTACGCGCGTCGCGCGTGCGCTCCGAAAACTAAGCGTAGGTATTGTTGTTAAATACTGTCTTCTTCAATGAATTCACTGTATTTCTTAGTTAGATAGATAATTAATTAATCCTAGTCGTTTTTATACATCCAAAACTAATATCAATAGCACAAGCATGAAGAATAATATACCCAATAAAATGTAAACAATTTTACAGCGCGCCATTTTTTAAAGGGGCGGGTACGTACGGAAACTGCATCTGTGGTATATGTTTTTAAAAATGAAGATTGTTCAAAATAAAATCATTGATTGTTCAGCGTATGAAAATTCATGTTTTGACCTATTTAAGCAAAACTGACTTCATTTGAGATGTTCCGTGTTTTTTTCTCTTCAATTTATAACATTCCTTTGTAGTAATATTTTTGGCAATTTAAACTCATAAGTATGTTAAGTGTGTTTTCGAACGTGTAACTTGCTTCGCGCTGATTTGGGGGTCTACTTTTAAATTCGAATATCGAACTATGAATCGACTTATTCGTGTCGTATTCTTTTTTCGTAATGAAAATGAAAGGGACAGTGCACATAAAGTTGAAATATTCTGAATTTGTAATAGACCCCACACTATGAAATGTCAGTGCTCGATATCAAAATTAAAAAGCTACTTTGACTCACGGAGTGAGCAAAATCGTATTTTGCTCACTGTTTTCACGCAGCAAAATATGCTTGTTCGAGCTGCTGAGGTGAAAAGGTTTTTTCTCAAACATGCAATGAAATGTCTTCATTCCGTGCGTTATAACAGGCTTCAAAGTATCAAGTTTCGGGCGGAACAATATGAGAGAACTGTAAAGGAATTTCATACGAAATTGAAGGCCTACGCCGGGAAGTAATTATTTTTTAATTTTTATTCCACAATTTGTGGCACAGCATCGCGGCGCAACCATGAAAATTTGCTTGATTTCTTGAAGTTTTTTTATTTACATATTTCATTGCATGTTTAAGAAAAGCACTATACATGCCTTGCCGTTAAAAGGGCTTGCCGGCTTCGTATCACTATACCTACCTATACCTACTCGTTTATATCCAAACAATTTCGCGTATTACCGAATGAACATTGCAACGTTTGACAATTTAGTAAGAACTTTTCCATATAAGATTAGAAAAATGGTGCTTAAATCGTCATGCTATTTCAAGGAAAACCCATTCTGGAATGCAAAAACATTCAAACTCAAACTCAAAATAATCTTTATTCAAATAGGTTGTAACAACTTTCGAATCGTCAGTTAGAAACATGATCTTAAGCAATTTTTTTACAGCAATTTATTAATTAAGTAATTTGTATTGTTAATTATATTTGGTATTGAGTTATAATTTGTTATGATGTGTTATCCGAATACATTCCTATTATATTCTATTCTAACTATCTGAATCACTAAATTTCATTTCCCAACTGTAGGTATCGTTTGTCTGAATTTAAATTTTTCCTAAAAGCCGTTTTTCTCTGAGGCCATGAAATTTTCAGGATGATTATACAGAGTGTTTTTTTTAAATGGGACAGTATGGGGAAATCCGAATCTAAAGGAGATAGAGGAAAAGTGTCCAAGGAGACATTAGATGTTTTTTTTATGTAAACAAATTTGGCTCGTTAAAATTTTTGGTCAAGCGTGAGTTGTTCTTAAAAAATTATAAAGTTGGTCAATTTTTTTTGACGCGGGTCGATTCTGTTTCATGTAAGGATTATTTCATTGTATGGAAAGAAAAAAATCTGAACAGCAGAAGTTGGTCAAATTTAATGAAAACTAATCTTCATACAGTTGGTTTATTACTTGAGTAAATGTTCGATGTGGCCGCCGTCTTGTCTTATGCAGGTACGAGCACGCTTCAAGACACTTCTATTTAACAGAGACTTATGGTGAATTGTGTTTAAAGTGTTGTAAACAGCATCTTTTAATTCTTGTACGGAGTTGTATCGGGATTCATAAATTCGACCCTTAAGGTAACCCCATAGGAAAAAATCTAATGGCGTTAAGTCGGGCGATCGTGCGGGCCACTTTATCGGCCCATATGTACCCATCCAACGGTTATCGCGTGCCATGATGTTTACGAAGATTAAAAAAATGTTCTTCTCTTGAATTATTTGGAGCTCTTATCGATTATCGAAATTTAAAAATGGAATAATTTTAAATATTTTTTTACACGCCTAGGCACTTGTAACAATATTAAAAGGCGAATACTGCAATTGTATGAAGGTTAGTTTTCATTAAATTTGACTAACTTCTGCTGTTCAGATTTTTTTCTTTCCATACAATGAAATAATCCTTACATGAAACAGAGCCGACCTGCGTCAAAAAAAAATTTACCAACTTTATAATTTTTTAAGAACAACTCACGCTTTACCAAAAATTTTAATGAGCCAAATTTGTTTACATAAAAAAACACCTAATGTCTCCTTGGACACTTTTCCTCTATCTCCTTTAGATTCGGATTTCCCCATACTGTCCCATTTAAAAAAAACACTCTGTATAACAAACCTAACCTAATGGGTTCTACGCGAAAAGTATTAAAAAAATTAAAAGGTTTTGTGTTTTCGAGATAATTGGCTTTTTGCCGAAATTAAAATTCGGACAAACGATACAGTTGGGAAATTAAATTTAGTGATTGCGATAGATTCAGATTCAGATTCATTTATTCACAATAAAAGATTACATTATAAATTACATCTCAATTTACAAGAATCCCTATTGTGATCGTCAAGAACATTCAATAAAATAAAAATTTAAGAATAATAACAATTTAAATATAACTATGTCCACTCAAATAAATTAAATTTATAATGTCATAGATATCAGAGTTCACCTAGAAGGATCGTCATTACATATAACCACAATTTAATAATAACAAAAACAATAAATCAGAATTATGCGGTTATGTCAAAAAATTCACTTATAGAATACAATGGATTTTCCAATAGAAAGTTTCTTAATCGACGCTTGAATATTGTTACTGATGTTTCCATTCCATAGTTTACCCGATAGGTTCAATAGTTTTACCTCTGGGTTAAAAAGTCAGATGGCAGTCGCTTTAGTAAAAAATGTAAAAACTAGTGCCTAAGCCAAATCTTGGGATTAGGTGCCAGGTCCCAGGGCACGTTTAGAGCACTACCTGGAATGCTAGGACGTTGATGACTTCCGAAAACCGCCAGCGTTAGGTCGACCAAATAACGACTAAATACAGCTTACGTCAAAAAGTTGCATAAGAGGATTGTGAACCTGTACATTTTCATACAAAAAGCGATAACGTTTTTCACCCCATAAACATCGTTCGATTTTTATAATTTTTGGACATGTTGTAGATATAGTGAAATACTAGGTCTGTACGTTTAGATTTGTAAGAAATATTGCTTACGTTAAAAGTTATTAGCATCTAAAAATCTATATTTTTGACTTAAAAACTTTGTCTATCTTTTTATTTTTTTAAATTAATCTAAACTGATTTACTAAAAAAGAAAAACGTACGGACATAGATTAAAGTATACTTAATCCAATTATACCAAAAATATTTAATTTCATTAAGGTTTAGGGGGGTAAAAACGTTATCACCCGAAACCATATTTCAACAAGAAAATGTAGGCAATTACCTCCAGGACTTGAAACTCTCTCTATCGCACGATACGGGTTGGGAGGCAGAGCGGTGTGAGACAGATAGATTTTTTTTAAATATCTACCTACTCTCGCTGCGTATCGACACTTCACAATCCTCTTAAGTTTCATAACAACATACTTACAACGTTTTCGCTTTGAGGTGGGATACAACAATAGAAAAGAAATTTAACAGTAACTGAACATGATCAATGGCGGAGTCGTTTCCAACAATAACCTTTAACAAAGACACCGATGTCCGTTTTCAACTAAATTGTTCATCCTGCGTAAATGATAAAGTTTGTACGAAGCCCATACACCTATGACATTGCTCGAAAACCTCGTATCTGATCTTTCGGCGAAACTGAATTTTCACTTACCTAATGCTTCTAGATTTAAATCTCAATTTTGCATGAGTAGGAACTGTGAGATAGGAGGTTTTTGAAAGTAGTCATTGATATACTTAGTTCGTTTTACGTCGGACAGCTCTAAATTTCGTCATTAAGGCAAAGAATAGCTGACGATTAGCGACCATTCCGCAAACTAAAGACACAATGGTCGTGACATGTAACTTTCAATCATATAGGTAAATGAACGGGAATGATAATACATAGTAGTAAAGTAGTAATGGTAGGTTACGTAGAGTGAAAAGCTATGCGTGCAAAAGGTTAAGGCGAATGTAATCTCAAGAACCACTTATCCGATTTCAATTTTTTTTTCATTTGTGTATGGAATAGGTTTTCTGAATAGACATAGGTTATAGTTTATTCCGCGGGTTTGCTGTGACCAGGAGGAGGATAATAACTTACCTAAGCTCTCACCTTCTATTGGTTTATAATTTATAATTGAAAAACAAAGATTAAATAAGAAAATGAAAAATAGTTAAATAATTAGAAACTAATAACTTTTTTTTACTTTTATTTATTCAAAATTATAAACTTATTCTACTACATTTATATACTCTTTAGTTCTTACTGAAGCCTCAATTAGGCTTATTTGTAAGAAATATCTAATTAATATTAGTTTATTAGTTTGCTATCTATCACATTTATCCCATACCAGTATTATTCCTCAGTGCTGGTGTTATGAGAGTCTATATAATGTTTTTTTAGCATTTTTTTACATGCTTTTGGATTCTCTGTTCCCTGTATTTTGATTAAAATGTCTGATGGTAGTTGGTTAAGTATATAAGGTAACATGAAATCTGAAGTACATTTACCATATATATTCTTATAGTCAGGTAAAATGTAAGGTGGTAAGTATGCCAGGTTTCTTAGTTTTTCACTACGTGTTCTCATTTTTAGGTTTTTTAGTTGGCTAAATTTATCATATACAATCTGAATATTTATTTTTTCATATATACTTAGCACCTTACAGAAGCCAAATAGGTTGTTATAATTATTTTTACATTGGAGTTTAATTTTAATAGGCACTATAGTTTTGAGAATGGATAGTTGTAGTGTATATATCTTATCTAGCAGACTAGAAGACTTCGCTGTCCGTCCGTCCGTCCGTCCGTCCGTCCGTCACCAGGCTGTATCTCAAGAACCGTGATAGCTAGAGAGTTGAAATTTTCACAGATTATGTATTTCTGTTGCCGCTATAACAACAAATACAAAAAAAAAATATATATATATTTTTAAGGGGGGCTCCCATACAACAAACGTGATTTTTTTGCCGTTTTTGTAGATAATTTTACGGAACCCTTCGTGCGCGAGTCCAACTCGCACTTGGCCGGTTTTTTGCGTTTAAGGTTTTATTCGTCGTTTTCACTCTTGACGGAGTCGACTTGGTCATCATTTCAGGTGTTGGTAGCAAGATTCACAACACGCCGCCATTCTCTGACAGTCGCCTTCCTTACGCCTTGGCCACGACTTTGGTCTTAAGCGACCAGCGTTTTATCTGTTCATTGCGCGGTCGAGACGCGCAACGCACTGTGGTTAGTTGGGATCACGCGCAATGAACAGATAAAACGCTGGTCGCAGGTCGCTTAAGACCAAAGTCGTGGCCGAGCGGTGATGCTTGCGTGTAGGCGTGTAGACGCAGTAGTGCCCCCCTATTCTGTAACTTATTTTAAGCTCACCTCAACGCTCACCCACAATTATACTTTGACACCGCAATGCATAGTAATTAAGCGAAGGTGGAGGTCTAGTTTCGTAACGGGTGACCGGCGGGGTGAGCTGCATTAACGCGTAGCGAATAACAGCCCTGCAGTTACGGGGTAATACCAACAGCGTCCTGAAATCGCTTGTTGAACGGGTGGACTGCGTATTGGGGCGAGGCGCATGCTGAGTGCGTGCCCCCTCACGCCGATATTAGTTAGCTTTTTAAGTTACTTGTTACTAACACTAGTTTATAAGTAAATTAAGGGTCCACGGAAAGAACTGTCAAGTCACTTTTTTTTTCAACAAGAGTTTTTATGTCACGTAATAGTTCATAACGAACTCAAGATTTTGATATAATAATCTCATTTTGAAAAAAAAAGTGACTAGACATGTTCTTTCCGTGGACCCTTCAAATATATTTTTACTAACAAATTATGGATTCATAGTCCGAAATAAATGCTTTTTTTGAAGGTACGGAACTCTAAAGGCCTCCACACACCGGTCGCGTGCGCGGGTCGGGCGCGGGCCCGCGAGCTCGCGTTCGATGTGTGATTGAAGTTTATTTTCAATGTTTTACAACTTGCGCGGGCCCGCGCCTCACCCGCGCCCGCGACCGGTGTGTGGAGGCCTTTAATAGATATCTAGGTAATAAATCCACGCTAAACCCTCTAACATGGTCATCGACATACAAACAGCCTTAGCACCCAAACGTCCCATCTCGCCACATATATGTTTTTAGTTACGTCAATGTACCACCGTAGCAATTCAGCTCAGAGGTAGGTCAGGGTCCGAAACAAAGAAAACGGGTTCCAGTGACCTCCAGACGGTAAGAATCAAGATGGCGGTTGTGACCCGGAATTGGCTGTCTGCAAAGCTGTATTGAATATAGGTTATGCTATGGACTTGTGATATTCTAGTTGTTGGGTGATATTAGTTGGTACTTAAGGCGCCGTAGGTTCAGCGAAGTGAAGCAAACATAGTTTTTGAAACAATATTATGCGTCTGTTTATAATAATATGGTTTCAAAAAAAATACGAATAGTAATCTTGAGGCTTTTCTGCAGGGAAATCAGTGATTCGAAACATGATTAAGCAATTTTCGCTCGATGGAAAAAAATCACGAACATAGGTCTAAAACATATTAAAATTCACTTAAAACATTCGTAGCAAATTATGCACAATAGCTAAACATATTATAACATTGGTTCTAAAAATCGGCAATATCATGTTTGAGAGAACTTAGTGATTATTTTTTTTTTTATTTAAACGCACAAAAAATTAAAATTAAATAAAAAGCGGCCAAGTGCGAGTCGGACTCGCACATGAAGGGTTCCGTGAAATAAATTGCGGTTTACGATTTATGACGTATTAAAAAAAAACTACTTATTAGATCTCGTTGAAACCAATTTTCGGTGGAAGTTTACATGGTAATGTACATGATATATTTTTTTTAGTTTTATCATTCTCTTATTTAGAAGTTACAGGGGGAGGACACACATTTTACCACTTTGGAAGTGTCTCTCGCGCAAACTATTCACTTTAGAAAAAAATGATGTAAGAAACCTCAATATCATTTTTGAAGACCTATCCCTAGATACACCACACGTATGAGTTTGATGAAAAAAAAATTTTGAGTTTCAGTTCTGAGTATGGGGACCCCTAAAACTTAATGTTTTTTTTCGATTTTTGTGTGAAAATCTTAATGCGGTTCACAGAATACATCTACTTACCAAGTTTCAACAGTATAGCTCTTATAGTTTCGGAAAAAAGTGGCTGTGACATACGGACGGACAGACGGACAGACAGACGGACGGACATGACGAATCTATAAGGGTCCCGTTTTTTGCCATTTGGCTACGGAACCCTAAAACATGATATCCGCGCTTCCAAACACGCACTTCCATCTCGCTCACGCTTATGCTCAGCGAGAGGGAGAGAAGACCATGAACCTACGGCGCCTTAATGCTAGACAAGACAAGTCCAATCATTGCGAGCTAAAAACTGGGTCTAAACTATCATGTTCATTCAATACTTAGAAGGTAGGTAAATACCCACTTAAACGTTTCTGGTCATCTTGTGCCATGATTATATTTTTTTATTGATATTTAAATAGTTGTATTGTGTAAGTACCGTATTGGACAACAGTTAAAAATAATTATTTTTACATCACCAATAAACTAATTTCGGAAAACATCAATTACTACTAGGTACTGCTACTTAATTTCAGCCATTTTAAAGCGATCAAAATACATTAAATATAAAAACGGACGCTGTTTGGCCAATTTAATTATGACGAACGCCCAAATTTTGATTCTAAGTCTACGTTCCTATTGTGACGAGTGTTCGTTGCGCATGCTCATAAATAACTTTATTTATAAATATTAAAAAATACCCTGAGAAGACAACACAAAACTTTCGAATTCATAAAAACAGCTCTCTATTTGATTCACGGAGATGAATGTGAGCCGATGCCATGCCACTGACAGACACACAGATTCACATGTCACATTTATTAAAATACCGTCGTTTACGTCTGGCGTTAAAAAGCGAACAGGCGTAAATAAGTCTACTTCCATATTCAGTTATAGTATTAAATATGGATAGACTACCCGTGAACTGTATAAATTAATCAAGGCCGAATAGATAATGATTCAGTATTAATTATTTATTGCAATTAAAGACACGGCCATGCATTAATACATAATAATCAACAATAATAGAATTACCAATTAGACAAACGAAAGAACAGAATACTTAGGCTTAAACTTAAATATACGAAACAGGGTCATGATTAAGATAATTAGGTACATTTAATGTCAGGTAAAGAATAAGATGATAAAGTCGGTTTAAATATACATTACGATTGCATTAAATCAGTACAAACATGTCAAATAAGAGAAATATTGATACAAGGAAATTACAATTATTGAGAAAGAAAATGGAATAGGTGATAGCATACATTTTTGGGATACAAACATTTTATAAAGTGAAACACAGGTAATCAATTAAGTACTCAAATATCTTACCAAAGTATTTGCCCAAGTTAAAGAAAGGCCTACGTATTAAATATGATTTTAACTTCCCACTAAATTCCCTTATGCTGCTAGAGTTCTTTATGCCAATTTCGAGATAATTATAAATTTTTATGGCTATAAAGTTGAAGCTTTTATTAAAATGAGCAAAATGGCAGTAAGAGGTCTAATTTGATGGTGACTTGAACGACACAAATCAATCAATAATGATTTACCAAATTTTTAATTTTCCTTCTATTGTTATATATGAACACAGGGTTACAGTGGTAATAAAAGTGAAAAAGTGCCTATCCATCCATGGCTACAAAAAAGAGGGGAAGAGGAAGACCTCCAGCCACCTGGATGACGAATGTCCAGGGAGACATGAAGGAGATGTGCCTTACTACAGAGGACGCACAGGACCGAAGAAAGTGGCGCCGCATGATTGGGAAAGCCGACCCCGCGTAACGGGATAAGGCGAGGCCAAAGAAGAAAGAAGAAGGTCACAATGGTAATACACACTTATGCCTCATTAATGGGCGAACCGTGTATACCCGTAGTTCGATCACGTAACGTATTGTACGAACGTCGGGTAGGTCTAAATGTCACTTTTTATATGGAAAATTGACAGTTAAATTGTACCGACGCGCGTTCGGAACATTACGTGATTATCCCTCCGGTCGAGAATTGGTTTAGGTCTCCCCGGGGAGTCATCGGGGTCGCCAGTGCTCTTTGTGGCGGCGGCCACAGCACTCGGTTAGGTATCCCATAGGCCTCCCCCCGCTGCCTCCTCGAAATCACGCTATCGCTATGCTGACGTCGTTGCCGGTCAGCCTGTCGCAGCCAACTGGAGAAACGCACCTTCAAGAGTGCGTGATGACGGGGTTCCTCCAAAAGAGAAGCCCCATCGCACCGATATGTATCAGGAGGGTTTCACATCGGTGTCAAGAAAGCGCAAGTCGCGAAAGAGTCAGTGTACAGCAGAGCCGGTTGGTTCTAGTCTGCGGGTTGCCTTGCCACACCGAGTAAGGCGCTGTACGTGTCGCGCCTGCATTACTTCGCCATGGCTGACGACAGTTGGAGTATATTCACCAGAAGACTGGCTAGCACAGTGGCACTACGTGCACTCCAGCTCGTTGTGGTGCGCGTGCCGCGGCCGCTGCTGGAGGACCATCGCGTGTGCTGATTTCTGGGCGACTTTTTTTTACTGTAATCTTGTAGTCAGAACAGCGTTTCAAAGAACGCGATAATTTCCAATTCACGCCCTTAACGCCCGATGCTTCTAGGAATTTCCGGACTCTGTGAGTTGGGTGGGATAGGTCTGGTAACTATAATTTCAAATGTGACCGGACACTACCGTGTATATATATAGATCCTGTAGATTCACCTTCCGATAAACTCAAATGATGTAATATACTTGCGCAGTTAGTGTTGAAATAATTATTATGAACGTAGAATTCGGCTGATATGTTATCTGGATCCAATGAGACTTGTGACATTGGATAGGGAGAGGACGTTTTACTATACCTTATTCCATATGAGATAAGATAAATCGTGCTTTATATGTCACGCGATTTCAAGGAAAGCTGTTTATAAACGTAAAAATGTTTTCTGTTTTGATTGAAAAGTAATGAATGATCGTGATCGATGAACGACGAGTATTTATATACGTCTGTCGTATCGATAGCGTACTTTACGGGGCTTATAAAAGGTGAACCAACCGCTATGCAGATTGCAACTTAATTCGTGATACAGAGCCAATTACAGGAACTCACGTAGGTAGAGATATAATATAAAAACACACACAATAAGCTACACGCACAACGTTACTACAACGCATAATACATGCAGAAAACAGATCATTAAGCAGAACCTAGAAGTTACAGAATGGCGGGGCTGATTTATTTAGCTTTTCCTGTTTACAACATTAGTACTTATTCAATATAGTACCTACTTAAAGGGCTAAAAATCTCTCATAGGTATCTATACCTATACCAGCAACCTTGAGATCTTCTGCGAATTATCCTAAGAAGTATTTGTTTCCGTTTGCCTCCATTCCAATGAGTCTAAACTGCGCGAAACTGGTTTTCGGGCTCCAGTTTTGAGTTCAATACCTACCTAAGTCTTTGTTTTGTTTTTATGGCATCCATATAATAAATGATTAATGAAAGGAGCGACGAATGGATATCAAAAAAAAGCGGCCAAGTGCGAGTCGGACTCGCACATGAAGGGTTCCGTGAAATAAATTGCGGTTTACGATTTAAGACGTATTAAAAAAAAGCGGCCAAGTGCGAGTCGGACTCGCACATGAAGGGTTCCGTGAAATAAATTGCGGTTTACGATTTATGACGTATTAAAAAAAAACTACTTATTAGATCTCGTTCAAACCAATTTTCGGTGGAAGTTTACATGTTAATGTACATCATATATTTTTTTTAGTTTTATCATTCTCTTATTTTAGAAGTTACAGGGGGGGACACACATTTTACCACTTTGGAAGTGTCTCTCGCGTAAACTATTCAGTTTAGAAAAAAAATATATTTGAAACCTTAAAATCATTTTTGAAGACCTATCCATAAATACCCCACACGTATGGGTTTGATGAAAAAATGTTTTTTGAGTTTCAGTTCTGAGTATGGGGACCCCTAAAACTTAATGTTTTTTTTCGATTTTTGTGTGAAAATCTTAATGCGGTTCACAGAATACATCTACTTACCAAGTTTCAACAGTATAGCTCTTATAGTTTCGGAAAAAAGTGGCTGTGACATACGGACGGACAGACAGACGGACGGACATGACGAATCTATAAGGGTTCCGTTTTTTGCCATTTGGCTACGGAACCCTAAAAACTACTTACTAGATCTCGTTCAAACCAATTTTCGGTGAAAGTTTGCATGGTAATGTACATCATATATTTTTTTTAGTTTTATCATTCTCTTATTTTAGAAGTTACAGGACACACATTTTACCACTTTGGAAGTGTCTCTCGCGCAAACTATTCAGTTTAGAAAAAAATGATATTAGAAACCTCAATATCATTTTTGAAGACATATCCATAGATATCCCACACGTATGGGTTTGATGAAAAAAATTTTTTTGAGTTTCAGTTCAGAGTATGGGGACCCCTAAAACTTAATGTTTTTTTTCGATTTTTGTGTGAAAATCTTAATGCGGTTCACAGAATACATCTACTTACCAAGTTTCAACAGTATAGCTCTTATAGTTTCGGAAAAAAGTGGCTGTGACATACGGACGGACAGACAGACAGACAGACGGACAGACATGACGAATCTATAAGGGTTCCGTATTTTGCCATTTGGCTACGGAACCCTAAAAAGAGGCTAATTGAGGATCGATTTCATTGACTCTAAACAAGTACAAACTTAGGATAGAATTGGCAAATTTATTCGCGATAACTGAGAATACCTACAGAACATAGACAGAAATCAGCTCACAGCTCATATACCCTGAAATCATTACACTCCATTTTTTGGGCAGTCGTGTAAAATAACAGTAGTATAATTGAGAATATTTAAGTTGGCCGATCGCATCAAAGTAGTCCACTCAAACAAACTCTACCTTCCAAGGTAGAAGATTGCAATTGCACTGACAGTTTTATAAAAAATCGACCACATTTAATAATTTGAACATACATCAGTGCCACGAAACGGTTCCATAACAGCGTGCTGGTGTAATGGCCAGCGCTGACCTTCCGATGGAACTGTCAGGTGATACCGCGGTGTAACAATAACAATAACATACCAGAGAAAAATGACAAACAAAATGCAATAAAAAGATCTTAACATAAAATATTTCATAATATTTATTATTACACAAATATACATTAGTTCCACTTCATACATATTTTACACACTAACATACATGGGGCTTAGGGCTTAATGAATATTGTGTATAATCAGTTTTCAGAAGAGAAATACACTGACCCCTACACTAGGCACAGCCTGTCCTGTAGGTAGCCAATTCGAATGTGAATTAACATAAAAGGTGCGAAATGTTAACAAGATCAGCAGCCACAAAAAATACTACATAAAACATAATTAAACATGCTTAACAGCAGAAGGGTTAAATTTAAAATCTAAAGTTAAATACGTGTGTGTGCGTGTGCGTGTGCGTGTGCGTATGCGCGTGCGCGTGCGCGTGCGCGTGCTTGTCGCAAAACCCGACTATTTGAGGAAAAACAGAGTTATTCTCCATGTTTTTTTTAACGAGCAAGTGAAGTTCGTATGTCTGGATGTCCAGCCAGATGTCTCGCTGTTCTCCTCTACAGGTCGCATTTCTCAACCGATTCGCGTGAAATGTTGTGAGCAAGCTCAATAATTATTAGAATTTATCGAAATTTATAAAAAAAATTGAAGAAAAATAGGCTCGCGTGTTCTACAGGTCACATAGCATTATTTGAGTTTTTCATATATTATTTAGATAAATAGTCGTTCACATAGTGGATCCCTGCAAATGCCCTTATTAAATAATTATAGATTATCAAACAATTTTATTATATTACTAAACAATTGTTGACGCGCGGCAACGATACCATGGGAACTGTTGAGCAACCTACGGTCGTTTAATTAAACGATTTATTGTTATTGTAACGAAGCCCGTTGCGGATTTCATCATTGGTGATGTGACGTAGCCTAACGGGTCGGCCACGACTCCGAGCGACGGCGGCAGCGGCAGCGTTGCGCTATGATAATAATATGCCATTGTGATTAATATAATAAATAATATGTGACATGCAGTATTTATATAGTACCTATTATGAATAAATGAGTATGAGAGCGGTTCAATCGTCATTAAAACTTTTTGTACTTACCTATAATTTCATGCAACATAAGTTCACACGTTCACAGTTTCACATACATAATGGGGAATGGATGAAAATTTTTGAAGCGCCTGATTTTTTTTTTGGTGATAGGAATAACCTTCCTTAACACCAGAAAATAATTGCAGATATTTCAGGTCCGTCAAGCTGCTGCAGCTGTCAATATCATTGCTAGTGTCAATTTACCACGGATTTTTAAGATATTTTTTGTAATATGAGACGAATCAAGGAAAATGTCTCATTCGCCGTCCTAAACCCAAAACGTAAGTGAGGAAACTATTTATATTTTTCAAAAATAAATGACGCACCTGAAAAGTCTGCAACTTTTTTCTGGTGCTAAGGAAGGTTATTCCTATCACCACAAAAAATCAGGCACTTCTAAAATTTTCATCCATTCCTCATTAACGACTACCACAAAAACTATTAAGGTACCTAAATATCATCATTTTAGTACTTAAGCAGAATGCTCAAATAATATAAAAATCATATTTTCATAACAATTGTTGCCAATACGTTTAGGACAGGTGCACCTACATCATAAAAATGAATATAATTTTATACAAAATTATGATACTTATTTGTTTTTATGCATCTGATCATTATGAAAGTAGGCTAAGTGTTATTAATACAGTTTGTTTTTATGCAACTTAATCATTTAATACAAATTGAAATTAAGATTTTCGTTTTTAATGGAAAATGAAATTACATAAATTGTTTTTTATCCCCCGACGGAGAAAAAGAGGGGTGTTATAAGTTTGACGTGTCTGTGTGTCTATGTGTGTGTCTGTCTGTGGCATCGTAGCTACTAAACGAATGTACCGATTTGAATGCGGTCTCTTTATCTGATGATGGTTCTTGGCTACGTTTCAACAAAATCGGTTCAGCCGTTTTTGAGATATTGAACTTTGAAATGAAAATTTCGGGGGTTTTTCAACTTTTCTAAGTTGTAGTTATATATTACACACACTTGCTCTATGCGTTGGAGTGAGAGATCGGAGTGCGCCCGCTCGCTCCCAATAGGGAACATTACTGCAATGTTCTGCCGCCAGAGGCAGCACTACCACTAATAGGAAACAGTATAGGAATATAGGGATTCACACACTAATGCACAATTGATTGTCAAATGAGTGACAAGGATGCTCGCATAGACAATACCGCAAGTGGGAACGAGATACAATGTCAACGCTGCTAGTGTCGCCACCTACGAAGAGTTTTGCGTAATGTTCCCTATTAACACATCCTTCCGCTGCCGCCGCCGCTTGCAGTCGTGGTGGAGCCTCAGGGCCTAGCCACATAGTCTGCGGCGCGGCGCCGCAAAACCCGCGTTTCTCAGTACTAAAAGCGGGTTTCTGCGGCGGCGGCGCCGCACCGCAGACTTGTATTGCTGCGCGGCAAGCGTTTTTATCTGTTCATTATAAATAAATATTTTTAAAATAAATAATACATATTTGCGGACAATCTTACACAAATCAACCTAGTCCCAAACTAAGCCAAGCTTGTACTATGGGTACTAGACGATGATATAGATACTTATATAGAGAAATAAATACTTAAATACATAGAAAACATCCATGACTCAGGAACAAATATTCGTGCTCATCACACAAATAAATGCCCTTACCGGGATTCGAACCCAGGACCTCTTGCTTCGTAGGCAGGGTCACTAACCAACTAGGCTAAATCGGTCGTCAAACGGTCGTACGCGGTCGAGACGCGCAACGCACTGTGGTTAGTTGAGATCACGCGCAGCGGTTTTTCTAATTCAATGCGTGTGATCCCAACTAACCAGTGCGTTGCGCATCTCGACCGTCCAGTGAATAGATATAACGCTTGCCGCGCCGCCATTCACGCAGAGTTTTTGCGGTTTGGCCCCAAGGCCAAACAAGCTATGTCCGCGCCGAGCAAAAGGGCCAAGTAGTGGCCCGGCTCGTAGTACGTCCATCAAAAAAAAAAAAAAAAAATTCACGCAGTGTTGTGGCCGGGGCCGTAGGGCACTGATGGGGTGATGCCGGCGATGGGCGACGCGGCTGCGATTTCAGTAGGTATACAACTTGGGCGACTTGATGTATCAAGATCGCTGTCGCGTCGCTTATCGCTCTACTGCTGCAACGAAGCTTGCGTTGCAGATTATGATTTATGTTTTTTTTTTGATGAAATATTTATTTCTTACTAGCTTCTGCCCGCGACTCCGTCCGCGTGGAACAAGTTTATATCCTAGCTCCATACATACTTTCACCCCCAATTTCACTCCCTTAGGGGACGATTTCCGAGATAATAATTATCCTATTCCGTTCCCCGGGACTCAGACTATCTCTATACCCAATTTCATCTAAATCGGTTCAGCGGTTTAAGCATGAAGAGGTAACAGACAGACAGAAAGACGGACAGAGACACACTTGCATTTATAATAACTAATAATAAATACCTAACAAACGTAAGGAAGGTAGTCAAAGGCACAGTGCTATTAACTGTCAAGAATCTAGCACGCATGTTTTGCAATTTTCACGCATCGCCTAAGTATGTGTGCGTGAAGAACATTGTAGTTGTAATATAGTAGTAAATAGTGTGATAAGGTTGCGGCCTTGGCTGATTGGCGCTATCAGTGAATTTCATGCGTTCGTTTTGTGTGTGGTCCATTATACACGTGAAGGGCGCGTCTATACATGTTATAACCTCATCATCATCTTATCAGCCGAAAGACGTCCACTGCTGGACATAGTAGTTCAGTCATGATATCCAAAAAACCGACCCTACCCGTGAATAATTAGTTCTTGGATTTTTTTTCGTAGGTCCCTCGGGGGGGTGACTGGGAGTGTAAAATCAAAAAGTAGACTGAATCAGGCTCCTGCGTATATTCGAAAAACGGTTTTTGTTGAATAACGCAGCCATTTTTGATTTTACTGTAAAACCGTGAGGACAAAAATTGTATGAAATTTGATTCTCTACAAGTGTCGTCATCACAATTTTTCTTCTAGGATCGATATTTTGGAAATTAAATTTGACAAAAGCGACAAAAAAGGTGCGAACCAAAATTGTTCAGAATTTGAGTCTCTTCAAGTTTAGTCCTCTTCATTTATGCCGTTAAGTTGAAAATAAACGAGATGATTAAAATATTTTGAATTTGTCGCTTTTTTTCAAATTTAATTTCCATAATATCGATCCTAGAAGAAAAATTGTGAGGACCAACCCTGTAGGGAATAAAATTTTCTAAAATTTTTGTCCTTACGGTTTTACTGTAAAATCAAAAATGGCTGAGTTATTCAAGAAAAACCATTTTTCGAATATACACAGGAGCCTGATCCTGATTCAGTCTACTTTTTGAATTTACACTCCCAGTGACGCCCCCGAGGGACCTACGAAAAAAAAATCCAAGAACTAATTATTAACGGGTCAAAATCTATAATGACTGGACTATGGGCCTCCCCCAAAGAGTTCCAAAGTGACCGGTCCTGTGCGACCCGCATCCAGCGGACTCCCGCGACCTTTACCAGGTCATCAGTCCACCTTGGGCCTACCATAGGCGCGCCTTCCGGTACGTGGTTGCCACTCGAGATGCTTTCCGCCCCAACGGCCATCAGTTCTACGTGCAATGTGCCCCGCCCAACTGCCACTTAAGTTTAGCGATTCGGAGGGCTATATCGGTTACCTTGGTTCTGCTGCGGATAGCCTCATTTCTGATGCGATCACGCAGAGAAACTCCCAACATAGTCCTCTCCAAGTCTCCATTGCCCTTTGGGTGACTTTGAGCCTTCTTATGAGGCCCATTGTAAGCGACCACGTTTCAGTGCCATACGTCATCACTGGCAACACACACTGGTCAAAGACTCTCGTCATGTTATACCTAGTTGAGATTATTTTATGTGACCTACTTACTTATTATAAAACTGTCAGGAATAGGAATCTTCTATCTTAGACAGTAGAGTTGCTTTTTGCAAGGACTACTTTGATGCAATTCGGCCAACTCAGAGGTAATTTATTTAATCGTATGGCATACACCATTTTGGCCTTTGAGTTTGTCACTCTTTAGTACCACCCAGGGGACACGTGCAGGGTTGTGGTAGGTAGCTCCTGCGGACGCAAGTGACAGTTGTCCCCCCTTTGTCAAGTGAGTGGGCAACTCGACTGTTAAAGGTTCTTATGCAGCCCGAAGGACTCTAACTCGGCTTAACGACTACTGTCATAGACAGCAGCCGGGATCAACTGCTTAGCGTGCCTTCCAAAGCACGGAAGCGCTCATTTATAGTAACCACTCAAACAGGCGATCACCCATCCAAAGACTGACCGCTGCCATCTTTGCTTAACCTACGTTATCGTTTCCGACTCGCAGGCGCCGCTGGGCTATGAACGCTTAATAGCGCTTCATAACGCAGGGGTAATTAATGGTGGTAAACAGCTTTTTTTAAGGGGTAACAGAGTTGGTATCGAATATGGTTGAATTGATAGGTGGTATTAGTGATTATTTAAACTAGGGGTAAAATGAGTTTCCCTTATAGGTCACGGGGGTATGATATTGAAAAGGTTAGCAACCACAGTGGATATAGTGACCCTGGCTACGAACCTGAATGTTTAGCATGTACATATATTAGTTTCTGAGTATTGGACATTGTATACGAGTATGTATTTAGGTATTTATATCTATTAAATATTTATATCGTTTAATATTAGTAGTTTTAGTACCCATAAATGTATTATATTCATTTTAAAATTTAAATCGCTACCTCTCATGACTTGGTCAACCTTTTGTTCACATGGCAACTGATATCTTTACGCTTTTCGTATCTAAAATTGAACGGTTACATTTTAACAACTGCGTCGCCGCTTGTCACGTGATCCGCGCAAATGCGCACGGGCAACCAAATACGCGAATTATCTTGTCATTTCAATTTCGACTGTCCACGTACGCTATAGAGCCTTTTTTGGCTTGCTCGTTTGATAGCATTGATTCTTAATTTCCATGTACCTACGCTGATTACACAATCTGTTGCATTCTTTAGATGATTGTACATTTTTTGCGTTTTAACTAGGTGAATGTTCTGTAGTAGGTACAAGTGTAGTGGGTTTAATTCCACTATGGGTTGTATTTTAATAGTCGATCGACGATGCGCATTGATTAAATAATATTTGGCTTGGAACACTGATAGGTTGAAAAAGTCTGATCTACATTTGTCACTACAGATACCACCAATAGACCAGAACGGTGACAAGGACCTAGCATACTTCCTGGGACGCTTGTTATAGTTTGTTTGAGTATGTATAACGAAAAGTACTTGAAAGCAACCACTGCCGACATCTATTGTTTAATCTTGAAGTAGGTAGGGTGTTAAAAAAAATACATATACAATAGAACAAACAGTAGCTACTCCAGTAAACGAGCCACACTTCAGTCAGTTTTATGACGTCCCTTGGTTATCTATTCCTTGCATATTTAAAACAAAAGAAGTTGTAATGTCCCACGTTAAGTGCATTTTCGTAACCTTAACAAAAAAAAACTATACTACAGACGGGTTACGAACGCGTCGGCTATATTGATTTGATGTATCGTTGTGAAATGAAATGAAATGAAATCTGTTTATTTGCTTAATTAACATTATGTATAAAGATGGTGAGGTAAATGGTAAATATTGTTCATATAATGTCAATACCTTATAAAAGTAGGAATGTAAATTTATATATAATTGGTTTTGTTTAAATTTATATCATTACAATGTCAAGTATTATTAAGCTTCAATGTCAAGACTGTTAATATTATTAAACACACATTAAAATAATTAAATTGGTACAATCACTACGACAGTAACATTATATAAAAATTAATTCAATTCCTACTTACATTAAAGTCCTTAATATAATCTAGTATAGTTCAGGTACTCATTGACGCTATAATAATTACATTCTCCTAACTAATGTAATATGGCTCGTCTGAACTTAGTGAGAGGCATTGTCTATTAATTTTTGTGGAAGTTTATTATAAATTTTCGTCATCATCCCCCCAACATTATTGTGGTATATGGCTAAATTTCGTTTAGTAACAAATAATTTGTTCAACTGATTACTTCGTGCATCAGGGTTTATTTGAGCAATAGTGGTGAACAATTGGCTATGTCTTTTAAAAAATAAACAGATTTCCGCCATGTACATGCATGGCAAGGGGAGAATATTGAGCCTTTTAAAAATAGGCTTACATGACTCTCTAGCTGTAATGCCCTTATGCATTTTTTTTGAGCTTTGAATGCTCTTGCAATGTTTCCAGAGTTACCCCAGAATATCGTAAGACTGAGGAGACGTAACTGTAGTAGGCGTTTAATGCTGTCTTTAAGGACACGATTGCTTTCAGTCGTTCGAGTGCATAAACAAATCTATTTTCTCAAACATGCAATGAAATATTGACGTTATAATAGGCAGCGAAGTATCACGTTTCAGGTGCGGAGAGACGAGAGACACATAATTTCATGCAAAATTGGAGGCCTAGGCCTGCAAGATGGTCTTTTTTAATTTCCATTCCATATTTATTAGAGGCACAGGACCACGGCGTTCAGCCATTAAAAAAACTGTAAGCAACATTTGCATTTTGGTTTTTTGTGACATTCTGCCACTACGATTATAAAAAAAAACAACAAACGATGTTTGCTATATTTTGCAGTTTTATTTATGTAGAATCGACTTGAACATAACAAATAACACATTATTAAAAAAAATCAATCATTTTAAATTGCCAATTTAACTGGAAAAATACACATTTAAATTATTTCATCTAAATATTAGCGGTGAAAATGTCTACTCAAACCGCATAGGTATTTTTTTAATCATATTGGAGGCAAAATTGATAATTTTTCAATCTGTAATGCTATTTGATTGGATTTATTGTGCGTTGTTGATTTTGATATTTAATATGAGTTCCGACGAAAACACCGACGAAGAAATAGTACCTAGGTGCCATATATGTATGTGTTAGTTATATTTTTTGTCTATACTAGAACTTTATCTAGAAATTAAAGTTTGATTTCATGGAGTTTTTGTAATTTATTTCATTGCATGTTTGAGAAAAGCACTATACAATACATACCTCGGCGTGGAAAGGGGTTGCCAGCCTCATAACTATCCGACCTCGCTACGCTCGGCCGTCTATATGTACTCGGCCGGCAACCCCTTACTTCCCGGCCTCTGTGGTAGTTAATGTACTATTATTTTAGTGCAAACAATGTCAATATGTTTCCTCCAGTTACAGTTTTCGTCAAGCGTTAATCCTAAAAATACTGTGTTGACAGCCAAAGGGGTAAGTAATTCAATTCAATTCAATTCATAAGTTTATTGCAGGCTTAGCCCATAAAAGTGTTAGTAGGTAGTAATTATTGGTATAACAACTTTTGATATAACGAAACATTTGATATACATGAACGTTTGATATACTTAAGGTGGTTCGATTGCCATACAAAGCGTTATTTGACATTCGCAGGCTAACGGCGTGATATTTAAAGAAACTTATGTAACAAACTTTCATCAATTGGCTTCCCATTTGCGCCAAATTCTCCTTTTCCTAGAATAAACTTGTATAAACTAGATTAATTTGAGAAAAATAGTTTTCCCTAAATATCACGTCCCAAACCAATTTCTCAAATTAATCTAGTTTATACAAGTTTATTCTAGGAAAGGGGGAATTTGGCGCAAATGAGAAGCCAATTTATGAAAGTTTGTTACATAAGTTTCTTAAAATATCACGCCGTTGGCCTGCGAATGTCAAATAACGTTTTGTATGGCAATCGAACCACCTTAACGCGCTTTTTTGCGGAAACTAACTGACTTTTTACGATTAATATAAAACAAACCTAACAAATTTTTTTTACGTTGGGGGTAGGCGGTTATTCACTTCGGCCGCTCGGAGGGGGACCGAACGGGTGTGTAAGACTCCGGGGCAGAAGGCCCTGACTATTTACCCACTAAACCCCCAACGATTATCCAGCCATTTCGCTTACAAAGAGGGTCAAAGGTGTGCTTACGCATGCTACTTTAACCCTCGCGACTAGCCCGATTTACCCCCTGGCCACGACTTTGCTCTTAAGCGACCTGCGACCAGCGTTTTATCTGTTCATTGCGCGTGATCCCAACTAACCACAGTGCGTTGCGCGTCTCGACCGCGCAATGAACAGATAAAACGCTGGTCGCAGGTCGCTTAAGACCAAAGTCGTGGCCAAGGCGTTTTCAGGCCTGGCCAGGTAGAGCGCCCCGGGACAATTTCGAGGCGCTTCAAACCCGTGGACTTTTGCTTAGCTAGGATCCCCTAACCCTACAACCAGGTCCACTATGGCGGGAAGAACAAGTGCGCATAACACCGACGTGCGCGCCCCGCTCTACGTCTGCGGATATGGCTTTCTTCTCGTCCGGCAACTCGGTGCAGGTACTCTCCAAAGCAACCGTGCCTTGTGAGGACCTGCACCAGGTGAAAACTTAATTCGCCGTGTTTGCGGTCGATCCACATCTCGAACTGGGGCAAAATTGCCCCTATGGTTGTTCTGCCTAACTTTACATTGAAAAAACTTTGTGTGTGTGCCCTCAGAAAAAATACAGACACAAAATGTCTACAGTTACTGAATAAATTGCATTATATCTAACGTTATATTATATCTTTCGTTCGGGTTATACCAAAAGTTGTTATACGTTATGAGACGCACCCACCAACAGGTAAGTAAGTATAACAAGTTTTGATATAACGTCACATTTGATATAACGCGCTTTTCTGCGGAAACTACTGACTTTAAGAGTAAGTATGTAGTTGTTTTATTATGGCTGTGGTACTCGTATTCTGAAAGGTCAATGTCATTTCTGTTTTTTTTTGTTTGCTCGAAAATATTTCGGATACAAATTCACATGCGATAGGTTTCTATATTGTCTCTGAGCTAGATTTTGATACTCAATGAACGACATGATGTGTACAAGCTAGATTAAATTAAACTAACGCCTTTTAATCGAATAAAATAAAGTTTGGTAAACGTAATCGGTGAAAGGATTGAGAAAGATTAATGTCTTTTAGACGAGATTAGATGCAGAAATTCAAACACTTAGCTAGATTAGTTTACTAATTTGGTAAATGTATGAGATATAATATTTAGTGCTGGAATTTATTTCAGTAAGTACCTACTGAGTGATATTTGTTTGTTCAATTAAACATTTTTAGACATGGTTTATACTGGTATAGAGTGTTACAAAAATACCCTTAAAGCGGAAAGGGGGTTAAATGGTCCCTTATAAAGAGTCAATTTACAAAATTTCTAAACCGTAGTATCGCAGTATGACTTACCGCCAAAAAGAATTAGAACATTTTTTACGGGGTATTTTGTAACACGTTGTATATGAAAACCTGATTGCTCCAAAAATTATGAAGTATTCAATTAAATAAAATAAATAAATAAATATCTGCGGACAATTTTACACAAATCGACCTAGTCCCAAACTAAGCAAAGCTTGTAATATGGGTACAAGACGAAGATAAACATACTTATACAAAATATTCGTGCTCATCACACAAATAAATGCCCTGACCGGGATTCGAACCCAGGACCTCTTGCTTCGTAGGCAGGGTCACTACCTACCAACTAGGCTAAAGCGGTCGTCAACGCAAGTTGCGTAAATTATGTCGTTTGCCATAATTTTAATTAGTCCTATACACACGACGTACGTCAGAAAGCGTAAGTAGGTAAATGTTTCAAGCAAAGCACTATATTTGCAATCGTTTCTGTGACCCATCCAACTGTTGAATGCGTCATTCAATTGTCATTCCACCGCGCTTAACATATATGCGCAGATGTACATCTATGCAAAATGGTTGGCAGACAGGTCAACTTTCCGCGAGATCTCTACCTATGCTGGAATTAATCCAACCAGTTTCATCTGAACCATAGCAAGGAACATTAAAAGCAGTATTGGCGGTCAGGTTGTTTTGGCCGTCTTTAGGCGTCCTACCACAAGAAGTGACGTGTTTCCACGTCAAGGTCGTTATATTATATTGTCAGTTGATAAGATCCGTTGATACGGTTTTGTCTATGTATAGCTTTTGTATTCGGCTGTGTTGGCCTACATCTGGCTTGGCGTGCCCAGGCTGTTTGAAATAACAGAGGAAAGGAAAAGGGTACCTGCCATATATATTATTTTCTAGGCCATTGAACTACAATTGGTGACTGGAAGTAAGTGTTCGAGGTCCTCCTTGTCTTCAGTTAAGTTTTTTTTATTTTTTATTTATTGACCAATATAACCTGAGTAGTTCATTTTGGTATACATTTTTTTCACCAGCGGAAACCTCTGGGGTTTATATGCTGATGAATAGTTCGCTATGGTACATTAATTTACTTGACTACATCACCGTTATAGACTCATAAATATTACAATACACTCGTATTGGGTTCAGATAACGTCAGATACCTTTTGATACTAGGTATCGATTGTAAGCTATTTATGCTGTAGTTCTTTAGGTAGTTGGTTTATTATATAAGGAAGAAGATATCTGACGTTTCTTTTCCCTTGCACATTGACAAAATTAGGTAAATTGAACATAGCTTGCTTTGGTAAAAATTGTCTAAGGTTGCTTTTTCTTACATTTAATACTAAATGCTCTTTGTACGCATACTCATCCCTTAAAATACATAGTTTAACTTTATTGAACACTGACATTACTTCACAATAATTAAACAAACGCTCATAGTTTGGGGATATTTTTTTCCTTGTGTTTTTGGGTACAATGTTTTTAAGTAATCTAATTTGTAGTTTATAAATATCGTTCAGGTAAGTTTTGTAAGTTCTACCATAACTGCTTAGTCCGTATGTATAATAATCACTGAATCTGCCATGGAGGTATACAATAGCTTAAGTGTGCGATAAGGTAGTTTATATTTTAAAATGTGTATTTTACTGAGTAGTGCTCTTAGTTTATCGCATACATGCTTTATATGCGGACCCCAGTTAAAGTGCGTATCCATGTGATAAAATGAATGGCCTATGGCCACTTGATCCTGGTTTTTCGGAGTAAATCGGTTTCTTAATTTATTGAATAACAACCCAAAACAGGTGTTCCTGTAATCGTTTTATGAAAATAAATAGTTTTAAGTACTTGAAATCTACAGGTACTCGTACCTAACTACTTTATGTAAATGAATAATTTATTCATTCAATCTTAAAAAGTTAATCATAAAAATGTGTCCGATACTCCGGACACTATCTATGTTTGAACAAGATCAGAATAAGTAAAACTACTACTGTATTTCTCTTAGCAGATATCCTAAAGAAGCGAAGAAACATTAACGAATTTGTCCGTTGAAATTATATATGGAACGAGATATAATTTACAGTACTTTGCTGCGATATGTATTACATGAAGCAATTCATATATACTAGGTATAGACAACGAGGGGTGGCTTAAAAGTTCGCGGCCTAAGCTAGAAAAAAAAAAAAAAAACTGCTGCTTTTTCCCCGGCTCTTTGGCAATTTCAATATTGCCGCCATTAAAAAAAAAACCGGCCAAGTGCGAGTCGGACTTGCGCACGAAGGGTTCCGTACCATTATCAATAAAAACATTTATTTTATTTTGTTTTTAGTATTTGTTGTTATAGCGGCAACAGAAATACATAATCTGTGAAAATTTCAACTCTCTAGCTATCACGGTTCTTGAGATACAGCCTGGTGACAGACAGACAGACGGACGGACGGACGGACGGACGGACAGCGAAGTCTTAGTTATAGGGTCCCGCTTTACTCTTTGAGTACGGAACCCTAAAAAGGGGCGTGAAGGGGACCAAAGAAATTTTAAGTGGAAAAGTCAGCTTCGAAGCTTATGGTGACCGTGTTTTGGGACAGTGAAGGAGTTTTATTACTTAGTTGATTATTTGCCAAAAGGGTCCACAGTAAAGCACGTGACGCAGTCGTCCAGAAGCGTCGTGGGAAACTTAGCCGTGGAGTGTTGTTTTTACAGGACAACGCATCAGTTCACACTTCCCGTGTTGCTAGGCAGGCTCTAGAAGACACTGGTTTTAGAGAAATCAATCATCCACCCTACAGTCCAGACCTGGCTCTGAGCGACTATTTCCTTTTTAGAGTTCCGTAGCCAAATGGCAAAAAACGGAACCCTTCTAGATTCGTCATGTCTGTCTGTCTGTCTGTCTGTCCGTCCGTATGTCACAGCCACTTTTTTCCGAAACTATAAGAGCTATACTGTTGAAACTTAATAAGTACTTATTCGACATTGATATTTTAAATAATATCTCAAAAACGGCTGAACCGATTTTGTTGAAACGTAAGTAAGAACCATCTCGATCACGTCACTTTCGGACCAAAAAACCGCATTAAAATCGGTGCTCTCGTTGAGGAGCTACGATGCTACAGACTCATACACAGACACACATACGCGTCAAACTTATAAGTCTTATATATAACACCCCTCTTTTTGCGTCGGGGGTTAAAAAAAATACTCTGCAGAACTTGTTTAGCTGAAAAGTCTAGTCAGACGCTGAAAGCGACCAATACGCGCAAACATTACATGAAATTTTTATTGATAAAACGAACCTACAGTTCCTCGAAGTTGAACCGAAAATTAAGTTTTTGTACTCGACGATTAAAATATGTGTATTAAGATTTCATAGAGAATACTGCAACGTCACTCTTTTCATAGTTGTAGTCCATGTTACTGTCGAAACAATCGAAATAACTACTTTTCGATACGCTCCAGACAACTAAAATAAATTCGACCAATCACGTGGCTGCTTTACTGAACTGTAATGAATTGGACCAATAGAATCGCTTTGATGCCGTACGCTCGTTGATGTCTTTTAAGATATCAACAAGCGTACGAGCGATGAGCTGCACGTCGTTTCAACAGTATCGAGTTTGTTTAATTAGTTCAGTTGACTCGTAGAAAATTAATTTTAATGAACTCGTACAAAAAGTATTGTTCACAATAGTGTTATAATCAAGCTTTTTAATCTCGTACCTTACTTAGGCCACTCAGCAAGCTTCGTGGCCTAAACACGGTACTCGACTAAAAAGCTCTCTATTATAACACGATTGTGAAATAGTACATTTTACAACTAGTGTGAAAAGAATGTCTTTTTACCACTAGTACCGAGGTATCTTGCCACGAGCTGAAAGCGAGTGGCAAGACTCGGTACGAGTGGTAAAAGACATTTCACACGTGTTGTAAACGACGTTTTTTAATACAATTGCGAAAAAATAATAAATTAATATTCGTCATTTATATATTAATGAATTCTTTAAATAAATTTATATTATTGTACCTCGATCTCAACTGTTAGTGGCTGCATCGAAACTTCTGCTTGCGTATGCGCTCCTGGTACCTATAGGTGGACCGTTTAACTAGGTCCTCGCCTGCGCGGCGCGCGGGTGCAGGGGTATGACTATAACGGGCTGCGGGCGACGTGCGGAAGGCAAACCCCGGCGCCCGCACCCCGTTATCGTCATACCCCTGCACCCGCGCGCTGCGCAAGCGAGGAATGAGTTAAGCGGTCTACCTACAGATGCGTACATTTTCAGCTTCAAAAATGACTTTCATACTAACGCGATCAAAAATAAATACTCCTAGTATTCGTAAGCGTTTTTAATTTCATAATTTCCAAGTAAAAAATCTAATATAAAATTACTGCGTTTCGAAAGTATAGTTTGGAACTAAAAAGTAAAAAGCACTAGTGCGAGAAATTGAGCTTCTCGCACGCTACGCAGCCACAAAAAGTACCACTTTTTGAGCAACTGTATTAAAAAATACTATTTATCGCCTATCCCTTTGTCCGAATATATAATTGTAAAACTTAGTAATACAGTTTTACGGGTGTCCAATTGTAATGTAGATAATTCATGTACCTACGCATTTTTATCTTAGCCTTATCATATTACGTAAACGTCAGTGGTCAATGGCGATAATAGCAGTGTGGCCCGTGTGAATGAAACAGTCGTGAATGATGGATTCCAGGGCTGCTACTTCATGAGTTTAAGTTGTCCAAGTCGAAGTTTAATTCATAAAACTTAACTAACCTCTGTCATATGTATGCCTTTTGTCCCTTTCCGTCCAGATATCACGATAGGGTCACTTAACGGCCCGAATGGGCGAAAACGTCACTGTAAACATGACCATTAGCCTGCTACCTACCCTGATTATTACAAATGCCAAAGTGACATATACAACCTGACGAATTTTAACGTTTTTAGCTAAAATAGGTTTAATAAACGTTTATTAATAAGACTAAAATACTTATTTGTTGCAACTGACTTAAAAGAGGCATCAACAGCTTGTTTTTAAGAGTCGACAGTCAGCTCGATTCTCCATACAAACGTAACGCTCTCATTTTAAAACGACTAGCTAGTTTGCTCTGAAACTTTGTACTTAGAATAAGTTAATTACCATCCAGGTCTTCAGATACCATAGTAAAAAATACAGCAAATTTAAGTTTTTAATACAAAACTTGTTTTTGCTGTATTTCGCTTGTTTTATAAACTGGAGCCTCATAAACTAATTACTAGAGGGCGGAGTACCGGTGGCAAATTTCACACTAAATGTATGGAGTCGCCTAAGTATTCTTATGATTAAATAAATAACGAATACCTAAATGATTAATTTTGCATAATAATTTTTAGGAACTTATAGAAATTATCTTACGAGCATACAAATATAATGTAATATGTTGTTAATATCTATAATACATAATAATATGTTTTCTTATCAAAACATTATCATTACTATTCCTGAAATCGATTTATGAAAATAAATGTTAAGTACTTACTTCCAATTTACGAGTAGGTACCATACTAAGTACATTAGGTAAATGAATAATTTTATTATTCAAGCCTAAAATAATAATTATAAAAAAACGACTCCATACCTTTTGTGTGAAATTTGCCACCGGTACTCCGCCCTCTACTAATTACAGACCTAGACCTCATGGCTCATGGCATTGTATATATAAAGTGTCGTTACAATCCAACACGTAGTTTTAAAATGAGAACGTAACTCCGTTTGTATGGGAAGGTGATATTCGGCCGAGCTTACTGCGGACTCTTAATGCGGACCATCCATATGGAACCTTTTCCCGAAACTACGTCCAATTTGGACTGAATAAATTAGTGTTGTGGATAACGCTCATTTAGAGGCTTAAATACTCGAACCCTAAAGACTCCCGAGGCTTAAAGACTCAAGTGACGAAAAGTCAATATTTAGCATTCATATACGTGCAATAAACCAACACGGTTCTTAAACAGCATCGAGTCTTTAAGCCTCGGAAGTCTTTAGGGCTCGAGTCTATAAGCCTCGACATGAGCGTTATCCACAACACTAGAATAAATAGTTTTTTTTATTATTATTTCGTGGTAAAAATACTTGCAACTCTTTGTTTTCGTAAAGGATGTTAATCAGAAATATTTGTCAAAAAAATAGGGTAGACCGGGGTCAAAAGTAGCACGGGTCAATAGTACCAACGCCTATAACCTATAACTCTATAACTACATCGAAATATGCATGTCTGTGTATACACGAGTGTGCCTTGAGCGTGCCTCGACCTTCTCACTAGTCGGCCGCCCGCTGCCGCGCGAAACACAGGTGCTAAGCGACCATTTGTAACATTTACCTGGTTACGAGCGAGTGCGGTCTTCATCCTTCTAAGGGACGCAAATGCACGTCCCATGCCTCAGTCGTGATACTGTGCCATGTTTGAGGATTCTCACATTACGGGACATCTAGCAGGCTTTTCATTCTGTCTCTGTAACAGCAAAGGACGTTTGTACGCTGCTAATGTTAACGTGCGTTTTGGCACACTCTTTTTACCTGTTTTTCTGTGGTTTTAGCAGTATTTTAAATACTGTTTTAGTGTTAATATTAACATTTCCTGAAATAAAAGATTATTTGTTTTTATGTTTGACAATCTGTCATAACAACGATATTATGTCAAGTTATGTTAACCGCGTCACCATGCAGTTTAGGTTGAATACTTTTAGTCTAAGGTTGTATTCACTTTTCGTTATTATGTGATCCTGGTACCTTGTAAATTTTTGAATTGTAAATTTAGAACTAGAAATTCTAGAATTCTTGGTCTGGTGGGGTATATAAGCCCATACAACGGGCGGAACGAGCAGTTTTACGTCGATTTCCAAACCAGGAAGACTTCCAAATTGACCTGTGCGGGGTCACAGTTGGCCCCGCACTTCAAGAAGGTCCCTCATACGAGTTCTGGCAGCGCGTTGACGAACCACGTCCTTTATCTGCACGTGCTCCTTGTGGACGCCAGTACGCGCCCCTCTTTGGCGTCTGTACGCCCTACCTGCACGCGCTCCTGGGTTGCGCGCTCTACCTGTACGCGCCCTTGGACTGCGCGCTCTACCTGAACGCGCCCTTGAACTGCGCGCTCTACCTGAACGCGCCCTTGAACTGCGCGCTCTACCTGTACGCGCCCTCGGGTTGCGCGCTCTATCTGCACGCGCCCTTGGATTGCGCGCTCTACCGGCAGGCGCCCTTGTTTTGCGCGCCCTATCTGCACGCGCCCTTGTTTTGCGCGCCCCATCTGCACGCACCCTTGGATTGCGCACCCTATCTGTACGCGCCTTGGACGGCGCGCACTATCTGCACACGACCTACCTCACGTTTTCTTTACCTTTTTTTACGCTCAACCTCTAAATTCTGTACGCTGTGCCATTGTAACCCTTGCACTTGTCAAAACTAAAAAATAAATATACAACCCCGACCCGTATACCTTTTTTCCTTTCTGTAGACTCTAGCTTTTCTAACTGTTCCGTGGGCTATCAATATCTTGGTAGTCCACGTAACGTGACACATTTGTGTTTTCGACGGGCCAAAGTACGTATTTACATTTTGTACTAGTGTTTATAATGAAGTAGTCGTAGTGTGAAAGAGTTACTGAATTGCGATTCTCTAGTTATTAAAGTTTGTAATGTGTCACAGTGTGGGGGTCAGTTAGATATAGAAATCGAGATTTGTGAAGTTTAGTGAGTGCAAGTAAAAAAGGACAATTGTAGTACACAACACTCGGGGTCCATTGTAGCGTTACAATTGACCCGGTGCTACAACTGACCCAGAGTTCTTACACGACTGCTAAGTTGGATCCGAATTGCAAACCATATGTGTATTGATACTATTGATCTTTTCGATTTTATAATAAATAATAATAGTAATAAATCTTTTATTTCGGACGGAATCCATACCTAGGTGTTAGTTACAGAATTATATTCTAGTGTTAGTTGTTACTTGAAAATTTAAGTAGCGCTACCAGAATGGCGTTAGCGCTGCCTCGTCAGCGGTTTAGTAGTGAAGCACACTGTTTACGCATGATGGCAGACGCGAATTACAGACTTTCAGGAGCAGATATCTCGATAATTATACAGAATACCGAAAAATTTGATTGAATAAAACTTAATCAGATTTTATCAGATTAGCAAATATAGCAAATTTAATCAGATTTCATTTTATACAGAATAGCCATAAGCCATGTCGGTAGGACGCATAGTTTCCGAGATATAATCGGAAACCCGAAAAATAGGACCTTCAAACCCCCCGGCTCAAGCGCTACGCCACTTTTGATATGTTCATCTCCTAACTAGTCCAAACAAAGTTATGAAGTCAAAAATTGTGTTCCAAGCATTTCCCTTATACCTTATCGTTGCCTGATCTCGTAGTATAATATTATTCAAGAATAATTTATTGTGAAGGATGGGGTTGATTGTACCAGGGGTCAGTTGTAACTGTATGGGATTAGTAATTGTTAAATAATTCGATATTTTTGTAGTATTGAGATGTTGTTATTGCTTGAAAGGTGTGTGCTATGAGCATCCTTAAGTGTTTTTATAATAAGTCAACATAATATGTATCAAAACTTGGAGAAAATTACGTTACGTTTGTTCAACTGAAATGCTAGCTTTGTATAGTCTAAATACGAGCTCTATAATTAAGACTGATGTAACGTAACATACTGAATCGACTTAAGAAATTAACAACAAATACTGATTGATTAGTAAATTATTTAGGGTTTTATTTACCTTTGTTTTTCTGCTACAACTGACCCGTACTAGGGGTCAATTGTAACACAAGGACTTCATGAACAAACACTCAATTTGCTCAATTCTGATGCGATCAAATTCAAATTATTCTTTAGATTTTGATAGCCAATTAGACTAGACTGTTATAACCCTGGCGATTTTTACGTGCTAGCTTTAGATTCTAAGTTCTTAGGTCATTATTTCTAAAATGTTACCATTGCCCCCGGTCTACCCTACATACAAAACTAGAATCTCACAAACTTTTCCGCTTTATAATATTTGTAAGGTGGACTGATGACCTAAACGGAGTAAAGTTGGGGGAGGCCTATGTCCAGCAGTGGACGTCTATTGGCTGATATGGTGAATATTTGTATAGATTATATAACCAACGTATCTGTTTATTTTAAGTATAAATTGTAGCTTGACAACCCTGGTAATGACAGAAGGTGCCCTGCTCCACCGATAACCTCCCAATCAAGTGTTTATTCGGGATCACTTACGCAAATGTAATTAATAGTTTGACATTCAAAATCGATTGGGACATTTTTTGTGCATACTGCAATCTCCAAGATATGAATATTTCCATATGCAGAACATTGTATATATACGAGTATGTATATTGTATATATGTATGAACCTACCTATTATGCAATTGTATTGATCACACTTATCATGAGACCATCTCTTTTTTTTTTTTTTAATCTTTATTATTTGTAAAAGGAGTTTTATCTGTAAAGATAATGTCACCCCTATTGTTACAAAACACTTATATACACAATATATCATCTCATCAACGTGTATCCCTCATACATATAATTATTCATATAAATTAGCGTGAATGTCATCGTACCAGAGCTTTCTTTGACAGCTAGTCGTCAAATATATGAAAACACAGCTATTACGCCTATCTCTGGTGGTATTCCACCCTTGACACAAATCTGTCATAGTAAAATGAAAATAAATCGTATCGGTGCGTGCGCTCACGCTCTCACAATTTAGATTAAAAGCCAGTGCAAGAATACAACTAAGTACATAACTAGCACAATTTACCATGGGCCGAGGGTTTGGAACTGGGTTCCCAAGGTAAATTAAAACAAGGTAAGTCATTCCCGACGAGGTATCTTACCTACGTCACATAAATGGCCATTGTGCAAAGTTGGCACACAAATGTGGTCATTAACGGACATCTTCCATACAAACATGGAGTTATGTTAACACACGATTAATATTTAAAAAATGTTCGCTAGTTTAACTACTTAACGTAACACAGGGAATCCTAGCTCGGGACCCAAAGACTTTGTATCCTAGTGTATCATGTTTTTGTCGAATAAATATTTCTATATCTCTATATATATATTATTTGGGGTGAAAAGTCAACTGTCTACAATTAGTAGTTCAAGGAGATATTGATTGAAAGCACTGAAGTAATGAAATTTACTCGGGTAATTTACCTTTACACGTTGGCAACACAGCCAACACACTGACAGTCCGCCATCTTTAAGATGCTGATGACGTAGCGTAGGTTAGATGTTGGTTATGCCGACGTCGCGAGGTGTCACAGGAATGACTTATCTTGTTTACCTATATTTTTACAAGCTTTATATTAACTTGCACTGTTCGTATGTATGTAAATATGTAAGTTGTCTGTCAAAATTTATAATTCATTTTTCAGTCACTTCCCGTCTCGCGTGACAATGCAATATTATGATGACTTGGAGCTGATCTGATGCTGGAGCAGGAAGTTGGCCATAGGAACTCCGCAATAAAACGACACAACCCCATCGAGTTTGGGGTCGTTAGAATCGTCTCAATGCGTAGTTGATGATGGTATGCAGAAAAGTACAGTCAGCAATAAAAGCTTGTACTTACCAAGAATAAAATTTTTGACAGAAGCTATGTAAAGCTATGTGCGACCTTATTGACATCCGATTTAATTAATTAATTGGTAATACTACTTACTATGTCCCTACTGACGTAAAACATTGATTTTAATGAATAAATATCTTATATTCTACAATGGGAGATTCAACACTGATATAACCTTGTCATTAGGAGGCGGTCATAGATATCAATTGGTTTGTTATACAGTTAACAAGGTTATATCACTGTCACCCTCAACCCGTTAGATTTAGTGAAAGACTGAAAATAATATACGATTGTAATTGTTACGCCAGTATCGTTTTTCGCCCTCATACTCGGGGACCTAATATGAGTAACCGAGGGTCTTAATGAAGTAGCTCCAATTTGCTTACGGAAATATGGACGCCACGTCTGGCTAATAGTTCCTTTATCTACATAAAGGGCCTTTTGACGTACGTGTAAGCATCAATATGTATTAGTACTACATAAATCTGTTCCGCCTTCAATGGTACAATTATGCTAATGCGGCTAAAGTGTATGAAATGTATGTAAAAGGGACGACCAGTTTGCATATTCATTGGGCTTCGAATTTTAAGATTTACCGTGTGAACTCATTTACTGAAAATTTAAGCATGGCCTCAATACTCTTTTATATCCTAGTCGCATTCAATTTGTTACGCGTGCTCTCTCTGACACGTTAGCTCGGCGCGCGTGAAACGAGTGAGCGATACGTTGAAACATGTAGTTTCGGGTCGGAAGCAAGGAAAAAATAATCCTCAAATCAGTAAAGCATAAGAAACAGAAGAAACGAGTCGTAGGTACAGTACAGTTTGACGTGAGTTCACGTGAGTCGCAAGCGACTATCGAATATCACTAGTATGGAGAAACTACACACTGCCCCTGGCGGTCACTCACATAACTAAAAATCTAAACTTTACCAGGAGTTTACTTACTTACACATTTACTTTACTTCGTATAGTTTAATCGATTTTTCAATATTCAGCCTTATATCACAAGCATTTATAGTTTTAATTTAAATGCCAGCGTTTGTCGGTTATGACATTACAGAATACGCGCATCGCGACGTTGAATAATTCTCATAATCATAATCATAATCTTTATTTGCATTAAACATTACCGGGTTACAGGTTACAGGTGTTACAGAATAATTGGTAGGTTTACATGTTTAACCATAATTGGTACGCAAAATAATTCTATAGATTAGATTAGATTAGATTATTTATTTCATGATAAAAAATTACATTACAAATTTGCTTACCTACATGTCAAAAATAAATTGTTTTATCACGATCGTCAAAAACAAAGAAAAAATAAAGATATATGTAATATTAAATTAATACAATCATCATTTCCTTGCCCTTATCCCATTTACTTGGGGTCGGCGCAGCATGTCTTTTTCTTCCATACTTCTCTGTCAGCCGTCATATCATCATTCACTTCTTTTCTCTTCATATCGTCTCTCACACAGTCCATCCACCTTTTTCTTGGCCTACCTCGTCTTTTACATCCATCCACATTCATACCTAATACTCTTTTGGTCACATGACTTTCATCCCTCCGCATTACGTGCCCATACCACGCAAGGCGATTGGCCCTCAATTTATCCGCGATAGGTGCTACTTTTAGGCTTCCCCTTACATACACATTTCTTATTCGGTCCATCCTCGTCACACCACACATCCATCTTAACATCCTCATCTCCGTTACATGCAATCTCTTTTCATCCGTCACCTTTAAGGCCCAACATTCCGATCCATACATGACGACAGGTCTCACAATGGTCTTATAGATTTTGCCCTTTAACCTAGGAGGCATTCTGCCATCGCATATTGTTCCGGAGACCTGTCGCCATTTCATCCACCCAGCGCTAATTCGGTTTTTGACATCACGGTCGATATCACCATCACACTGTACAAGCGAACCGAGGTACTTAAAATCGGAGCAGACTGGGAGCATAACGCCGTCTAGCTTTATGCCTGTAAAACTGGAGAGACCGCCGAAGTCACAAAACATATGCTCTGTTTTGGACCTACTGATCCTCAGGCCAACATTCTCCAGTTTTTGTCGCCACTTCTCCAATCTGCTCTGTACCTCGGATGCGTCTTCACCGACAAGAACAATATCATCCGCGAAGAGCATACACCAGGGTGCTTCTTCCTGTATGTCCGACGACAGAGCGTCCATAATCAGTACAAAGAGGTATGGACTTAAAGCTGATCCCTGGTGCAAGCCTACCGTTACACTGAACCTGTCTGTGGTGCCAGCCGCTGACCGGACGCGTGTACAACATCTGTCATACATAGACCGAATTAGTTCCACATACTTCCCAGGCACACTTTGCTCTTTCAAGGCCCACCACAAAACCTCACGAGGTACTCGATCGTATGCCTTTTCGAGGTCAACAAACACCATATGCAGGTTTTTCTGTGCATTTCTGTATTTTTCGCACAATTGGCGAAGTGAGAAAATGGCGTCTGCTGTACCCCGACCCGGCATAAAACCGAATTGGTTTTGCGTTATAACACTCTCATCTCTCATTCGTCTCTCTATCACTTTCTCCCATACCTTCATACTATGTGACATGAGCTTTATTCCTCTATAATTGTTGCAATCCTGTATATCTCCTTTATTTTTAAAAATGGGCACTAATAAACTGTCGCACCATTCGTCAGGGATAGTCTCTTCACGCAACATTTTATTGAAGAATAAAGTCAGCCACTTACATCCATCCTCACTCAAAACCTTCCAAACTTCTGCTGGTATATCATCCGGTCCTACAGCCTTGCTCCCTTTCATACTTATATACCCTTTCATACATACTATATTAAATTAATACAATGTCAACAAATTTACTCAATAACGAGTAAATAGAAAAATAAAACAAAATCAAAAGAACAAATATGTGAACCACTAAGTATCGTCATTCAATTTACAATATAGTGTAAATGTGCATTAGAACATAGGTGATATTTAATGTCAAATCATATTAAAACAAATGTAAATACGTAATAATAATAATTTAACATGTCAAATCAAGATCCATATACTTAAAGAGTATAATGGATTTTCCAATAAAAGGTATTTCAGGCGGCGTCTAAATGCTTTGTCAGATGGTTCCAGTCTAAGATCAGCGGGTAGTCGCTCGTAGTAGGTAGGCCCAATGACACGCGGGTTCTTTTCTGCAAGTGCCATGCGACGAGGAACTGTTCTCAAACGCCCAGTGCAGCGGACTGTTTTGCCAATCACATTTACGGTATCAAAAGAAGAAAGATTATTCCTCACGGACATTATAATTTCGAATATATAGAGTGAGTAGTGCGTCATAATACCGTGCGTTGGGAAGTGGTCTCTACAAGAAGTCCTCAATTTTGCCCCAATCATCGCACGTACGGCACGTTTCAGCATAAGCAGCACTCTGTTGTTATCCGTTGAGTTTCCCCAAATGAGCGTACCGTAGGACATCATCGAATGAAAATGAGCAAAATACACCTGCTTCATGGCATATAAATCTATGTATGTAAATAGAAAAAACAGTACGTGTTCAATTTTGAAACGTAGGTATTACACATTCACACATATTAACATATATACTAGATCAACTTAATGACCATGTCGAAAAATTCGCTTAAACTGTAGAAGTTTTTGTTACTAAGCCATTGGTGTAGTTTCTTTTTAAATAACATAATATTCATGGCGTGTTATTATAAACTTGTATACACATAATCAGACAGCTTTTTTATGTTTCGCTAAACGCGAATAGTCATCAGGTAACATCAGGTCTATATGGGTCTCGACAGGAGCGAGGGTGAGTATCACATGCTTTTCTAAACAATGATTTATGCTTTTGGACAAACATACACACTTCGTAGATGTAAAGTGCGGGAAACGGTAACAAGCTGAGCTTTTTAAACAAAGGCCTACATGATTCGTCAGGTCGCATTTTATATATTGCTCGTACACACTTATTCTGTGCGACAAATGCTCGATTACTATATATCAGTGCTATTACCCCACAGTATTAGCCCATAACGTAAAGTCGATTCCACATAAGCATGATAACATGAAATCGTGGTTTTGATATTTATGACCAGGCCTCAGAGTATTTGTAGCACAGTAAGACTAAAGTATGCTATGGAGTTGTTGTAAGCATTAAAATTAAATGTATACTCATACTCATCCTCATTTATTTAATTCATTAAATAAATAATACCTACAAAAATACACCACTATAGGACTTCATTGACTAATAAAAATAATATGAGGGTCCACGGTAAGAACATGTCTAGTAACTCCTTTTTTCAAAATCAGATTTTGATGTCAAAATGTTGCGCTTGTTATGAACTATCGCGACACATTAAAATCTCATTTTGAAAAAAAAAGTGACTAGACATGTTCTTTCCGTGGACCTCGTATTATTTATTCATCAATGAAGATCTGTAGTGGTGTATAATAGCATCACTGCTTGGTAGTGTTGCTATATTATTAAATGCTATGAAGTATGTGGTGTTGTGTTCCTGGTGGTGAGTAAGGTCGCCAGAGCTCCCTAGGGTGCGCTGTGTTGGAAGTGAGGTACCTGCATGTCTCTATCTGCCAAAACAGCGAATCCTCATGTGAATAAAGGGTCGTCAACGCGCTTGTTATTCTTCTGGAGTCACAAGTCCATAGGCGACGGTACCAGCTTAACATCAGGCAGGCCCGTAAGCTTGTTTGCCATCGTCGTGGTATAAAAAAAATGACTACGGATTTTACCGAAAGGCTAGTCGGCCGACTCGTGGGTTTTTGAATTGCCGATTAATCGGCCGACTGGTCGGCAGTGCCGATCGTAGGGTTTTAGTTAAGTTCGAGCACAATCGGAAACGTTCGTGTTGCTTCGTCTCCCGCGTCATTTGTCTCGCGTTCATGTTATAAAAATGCTGTAAATTATATTACCTGTAGTGTGTTAATAATTTGTACGTAACACACAATAAACACTAAAACAAAATACATAAATCTATTGTGACACTAAAAACCTTTTTTATTTATTTGTTCAGTTGTTGCGTTGCGCACTCTGTGTGGCCAAGCCTTTATAAATATTGTTAGGTTAGTAACTTTACATTAAACTGTATGACGAAAATTACCTATGCCAACTTAAGTCTGTTTTATTTTATTACAATATTCTAACCTACATATTTGGTATCTTCAAAACTGCACAAATAATACATTAATTATTTGAATGGCTCTTTAATGTATGGCATAAACCTATCCATAACTGACAAACGGTGAACGGGCGTTGGCTGGGCGGGCTGCTGCTATTGCGTGCAGCAAGAAGCTCATTGGCGGATAATGTTACTGATTGGTAGTTATTGACAATCTATCTATTTCACGTACACGTAAGTGTTCACAATAGTGTAAAAGAGATGACTATTATTTTGTTTGTCATGTTCGGAGAAAGGCTCTGTATACGTAACGTCTTATTTAAATGTAAGTGTATTTGTGTTTGTGTGCTAACTGTCCCGATAAATTTAACGGCGAAGTACTGAGATGCGGCTTCCATGTTATTTTTGTTCGTAGTAAATTACGCATCGAAAACTAAATGCTAGCGACTAGGTAACGTTTTTCAGTTGTTTTCGTAGTACAACGGCAGTATGAGTTACAAATTTCACAGGTCGAATCGAAGAATACCGTAGCGAGATTGAAATCTATTCGAAGCGCGTTTATGTGATCCCGAAAGTAGTAATCGAACGTGAGTTTTCGATTGTAACTTATACTAACCCTACAGTTCTTTTCCAGTGACACGGAACGGAAGTTAGCGATTAGCGAGATAATACAGTGTGTAAATTTGATGCTGGCGAATATTTTGATGACGATTAGTGTCGGTCCTACCTAAACAACACATTTACTTACTTAGATTGTGGCCAGTGTGATGGGAAGCTTTGCACCTGGAGTGGCTCGGTACAATATGCGGTTATATTAAATATACACGATGTATCTTAATTTATATCATGATCGTCAAATAGAATATAAACTACAATGAAATGTCAACTTATATAAAACATTTAAATATACTCATAATAACTACTTGATGTCCATGCTAAAATAAATATATGTCTTAGTGTATATCATAGTCCCTGGGCGACCGAGCTCTGCTCGGGTGAAAATAGAGAAAATACGGAGAAAACGAATTTTCCCGGACATGAGACCTATCTAGATGGCGAGAAAACGGCCCCCGTAAACCCACAAATTTCATCGTAATCGTTAGAGCCGTTTCCGAGAACGTGATTGCAACTATATATATATGTCACCGTTAGATTGTGAACACCGTCAGTTTATAATCTTACCCGTTATATTGTAAACTGACGGAATATTATGAACTGCCAAAACTGTTCACAATTTAACGCAATATTTTTCGTTAGTTTATAAACTTTCAATGTCGAATCGTCAAATTGTGAACTGAGATCAAATCGGCTTGTTACGGTTAGTTAGGTATCTTCAGTTGCCCGAAGGGCAAAGCGCCCACAAATAGGAGCCCCGCGCAGCGGGGCTCCGTCGACACTGCTGGATGCCGAAATAAATGGAATAAAATGTCTGAATAACAATAAAAAACAATCATGTTCTGATGCAAGTGGAATAATTCGCTCAACCAAACAGCGCACAGGTTGCGTTCCAAATCAGGCAAATTTGATTCAGTTCACAATTTGACGATATGGCATTGTTAGTTTATAAACTAACGAAAATGAATGCGTAAAATTATGAATTATTTTGGCAGTTCACAATATTCCGTCAGTTTACAATATAACGGGTAAGATTATAAACTGACGGTTTTCACAATCTAACGGTGACATATACCTACACCGTGAAATTTTAGTGGTTGTTTTCCCGCAACGAAATGATTTTGCTATCGATATAAAGTCGATGTGTAATCTTTTTTTTAATAATGTTAAGAAATGCCCGATTTATAAATGTGTAACACCAGTAGTAGCACAGCAGTAGTAGCACTGCAGTAGTACCTAGTGTACCTACCGTGAAGTTTTAGTGCGTTACTATTGTTTTTCGCTTATTCGAGTTTAGGTTAATTTTTGTCATTTTTTTTTTGGAAAACAGTTTATTTATAAGTTTGTCTATCATAATTCGAAAGTACTACCGATAGCAAATCGCCCGTCCACGGGAAAACAACCACTAAAATTTCACGGTGTATATACAAATATTACTCGTTTAATAGTATAGGATAGGATAAAATATCGTCAGACTACAGAGTATACCAAAATAACATGAAAAACATTAAAAAAATACCAATAACTACAATTAATATAAATTATTTACAAATGTCAAAAAAAAACAGTGATATTCCTAATATTTTGTGTCCTGAAACTGAAAAATCTATTATATTCTTTCACAGAATATAATAGATTTTTCAGTAAAAAGATTCGCAGTTGACGTTCAAATGTTTCGTCATATTTGGTGGGTAGTCGTTCGTAATAGGTATCACACTCAAGGATTACTAAAGTAAGCACCAGTTGAAAACGAAAAAAATGTTATCAAACAATGTATTCAATTTGACATTAATATGTCAAATTCAATACATTGTTTGTTTACATTTTTTTCGTTTTCAACTGGTGCTTACTTTACATCAAAGAGCCATATTATAAATATATGTGACTCGGGACCGTTCTGAGTCGCCCTGGGCTGTTATTCGCTACGCGTTAATACGGCTCACCCCGCCGGTCACCCGTGACGAAACTAGACCTCTACCTACGCTTATTTACTACGCATCGCGGTGTCAAGGTATAATTGTGGGTGAGCGTTGAGGTGAGCTTAAAACAAGTTACAGAATAGGGGGGCTGTTGATCGGAGTTGTTTGCCCGGCGGGACCTCAACGCGCTTGAACAATAAATAAATAAATATTACGGGACAATCTTACACAAATCAACCTAGGCCCACGGTAAGCTCATGGCAAATTATTTCTCACGAACATTAATACTAATAGTGCGTCATGATTCCGTTATTTACAAGTGTTTTACATGGATGTCTGTGTTTACTTACATCAACGTTAACGTTGATTAAGTTTTTTTACGTCATACCTGGCCATAAAGTAGGGATTACCGCACGCTATGCGTGCGGAAAACCCCACTTCCTAGCCAGATAGAGACGTAAAATGTTGTACTTACCACGGGCGGTAATAAAGAAAGCCTCAGAGCGCATATTTATCGCCCTTGCCTTCGGCTCGGGCGTCAAATACCTGCGATCTGAGACATTCTTTGTTTAACCGCCCTAGGTAAGTAATGTACTATTTTCATACAAAATAATTAAGCTCGTTATGTATTCACTGCACGACTGCAGGTCATGTCATTTGTTTACGATACCCATAAATGTCAAAACGTTTGTTAAGGCTCGACCTTTTAAATTTTCGTAAAAATTTGTTGTTTACTATCCATTTTATACATTATGATTTATGATGTAACATTTTTAGTGTAAGAAAAAATATATCATAATCTGCAAGATATGAGAAGTAACATAGTTTTCGTAGAAATCCATTTGAACAAAAGGAAGTACTTAGAGAAAAAAATATCTAAAGTGGACCCTATTATTTCACTTGTAACCATTTTACTGCTCCATTGTTTATCAGAAAAAGATGAAATTTTATAATCTTCTTCATAAAGTAATGAACAATAACTTTATTATCTTACTTACTTAAATTTCTTCTCGTTTTCTGAAATATTCCGAAAAACATGATATCTGCGCTTTCGAACACGCACTTCTATTTCGCTCACGCGTATGCTCAGTGAGAGGGAGAGAAGACCATGAACGTGAGGAGCCTTAAGTCAAATCAGTTTGGACGTTTACATTGCTGCTCGGTCGTACTTAAAAAAAATATTAACTATTAACTAAATTACTTAACACATTCACGGCCACGCTAATCTCGTAGCGCTACGCCGTAGTCCGTAGCAGGTTAAACCTCGTATGTAGCGAAAAGCGCTCGTAGCGCTCTGACGCAAGTGTGTCGTCATGGGCCCTGAATGGGTTAACAAAATTGCTTTTTTATATCATTTATACGGTCGAAAACTATGTCTGGTTAAAATATGAGCACGCTCGTATGAAATTTACAGGCTGTATACAATAAATGTATCATGTATTTAGTATGCTTGAGTCCTGCAACATAATAGAAGTCTGAGTCCTAAGACTCAAATACTTAAACCACGGATGTGACATGTTTTTGTCAATATTTATTTTTTTGGCAGGTCTACAAAGGCCTTGACGTGGTGACGGCGAAGGCCTCAGTAGCGGAACGTGCGCTCGCGCCCCACCACCTGCTGGACATACTGGAACCCCACCAGAACTTCACCGTCGTCGACTTCCGCAACCGGGCGCTGAAGATTGTATCCTTTTCCTCAAGCGACGCAGAGTACCTATAGGGGGTTTCTTGAGTTCTTCATACGGGCGCATGACGCAGACTTAGACCCGTCGCCAACTTGAGCGGGTGCACGCATGCGGCACGTCTATTGAAAAGTTGTAACGGCAGTCAGCGCTGCCCATTATATTTTTCAATAGGCCTGCACCCGCTCCGTGGTACCCGCTCATGTCGGTGAAGGGCCTTACTGCGCCTAAAGCCTCTGCTAGACGGTCGCCAACACGCCTCTCCGACCGAGCGACCTTGGTCGGCACCGACCGCTGTAGCACGCTGTAGTATGAATTTTTACTGCAAAACAACTGTCTACACGGTCGGTGCGGACCAAGGTCGCCCGATTGGAGGGGCGTGTTGGCGACCGTCTAGCAGAGGCTGTATAGGTACGTACGCACTTCAAGCAAATGTTAAGGTTTTAGGATGAATGCTTCACACAGGGCGGTAACGTAAAATACTTATGGAAACATAAGTATATTAGTAGCGTTATTCCGGGGGTGCACTTTGGCATTTAATCCCAAGATTTGGCGCTAGTTTAATAATATAATACAAATTACTATCCCAAACAAAAGTGCTGAAACAGTAGAATTAATTACTTACCCTTTTATCATTTTATGACTCTCGTAAAAAAGAATAAATAGAATGCTATTCGTCAACGGCAAAGTTACTTCGTTTTTTTTCCTTACAGCTTCAGAATGTTTCTCGACTATAAGTAAGAAAGTGTTTCAAGGTACATCAAGGTTTCAAGATCAGTCAGGGTTTTATTTATTTGACTCACCTCCGTGTATGAGCTGACTAAGAACGTGCATGAGTGAGACGCAAGATTCTATAATTCCATGGCTACATATTTTTAAAAATTTGGCACGTGTAAGTACACGACAGCCTTGAAATCTAACGTACAGACGTTATCAAATATTGGCATAATTCACATAATATGTTTATGACAATACACCAAATTTTTGTTCGTAAAAACGTATTGTTTCACGCATCAGTATGTGACGCGGCTGAGCAAATAGAGACGGCGCCTTTTGGCAAACAGAGTGAAATGTGGACATTGCTGTTAGCTCTGATAGTTATATGGTATCGATTGTTACATATTAAGGAAACAGTTTTTAATCCAAACGGCATGGTATCAAATTCATGACGTCCAGATAAGATTGTGAATTAATGTTTAGTGTCCAATTGTTTCCACGTTCATACGAGAAGCTATGGGGCGTATCGCGTAGTGATTCAATGTTTCAGTAGAAAAAGGTTTGTGCACACCCAATCCAGACTTAGGCCAATCTACGTTGTCGTTCAATATGGTGTCAATAAAGTAATGTCGTATAGATTTCTAGCTTACCTACGAATACTTGTATGTTAACACAACTTTAATAGCTCTGGTCGAAAGGCAGCCTTAAAAACTTTGCTAGTGAAGTTTTTATGTCAATCAAGCGATAGTCAACTGACTAATTAATATTTATTTAATTAATTTTACCGAGCTGCCACAGTCAGCAGCTTGCGAGCTGGGGACCGATTTTTGACTTTCGACTTTTTCACTCGAAAACGGTCAAAAATTACGAAATGCAATTTTGAAATAGCGATAGAAAATTTAAAAACGAGTAGTGTTGACCACTCGTATTCGATTCTATCGGTAGAAAGTAAGTGCCTGTAATTTTGACTTACAATTTTATTTACTTTTATTTAATTTTCGAGCGCTCGAAAGTCAAACATCGGCCCCCTGATACGCTACCCAGACGGTAACGACTCAAAATAATCTGCATACGATACGACTCGTGTCAAAAGAATAAGGTTTGTGTCCTGCTGACTATACGTTAGAGTTTCTCCTCTTCTATAGTTATAATATATGAATACAATTTAAAAAAAAAATATCATGTTCGTATGCGGCTTTTCAGGTTACAAATTAAATCTAGCACCTAACTTGCTGCTTTTGTACAAATTTGTACGGTCGAGGAAATTGAAAGTTTGCCACATGTCAATGTCAACTCTATATGAATGACGTACAGGTCCAAAAGTGCTAAACGTTCAATTTCCTCGACCGTACATTTCGAATCGAACAAAAATTCACATTAATAATAGGGATCACATATAAATAAGGATTCGTTCATTGGGCTCGACCACCGTGACTGTTCTGCGTGAAATGTCACATCATTTGCAGGCATTATGCCTTCCTTGCATTCTGAGTGCATTTCCTATTCAGCCCGGTAAAAAAACAGGGTTCCGTCCACTTAGTGCAAAAATAACTGACACCAGAGAACGCCGTGTAAACGTGGAGGGAGACTTCCGTATGCGTCATTGTTTTGCAATACATTTTGGTGCTTAAACTTTAAAGAGACTCTAAAGCCAAACTTAAGTAAATAAGATAAAGAAACATTTGACAAATGTTTGTGAGATTGAGATTTAAAAATGCTTCCCATTTTCGATCAGTTTATGACCTATACAGGGTGTGGCCTGTAATAGGAGCAAACAATTAAACGGTAGATTATTAAGCTTGTGAACAATTATTTCCACATGGTTAAACTTACTAATTCTTTTTTTTCAAGATAAGTTTAGTTGTATTCTTTTACTCTTCTGGAGTGCTATCAGTAACTTTTTATTTTAAAGACACTAAAAAAATGAAATAGAAATCAAAAAATCACAAAAATATCTTTTGAAAACAAAAATGGAAAAACTATTTTGACTCGTTACATGATGTTACCTCAAAATCCGAATTGACTGCTGTGCTATGATGTCGTGGTGCCAAGATACATTACTTGGAGGTCATGACTTCAGATCAAAGTATCTCCGAATCAAAGAAAATAATAATTAGTGGGACACATGGGGTTACTACAAATGCTCTAAGGAAGCGTCCCTTTGAATATTTGCTCCTATTACAGGCCACACCCTGTATCAGTGCCGGATCTAGAATTTTTTCGAGGCGGGGCAATAACTATAGAATGCCGCCCCCGCCTGCATATATTTTTTATATATATTTTTTTCCTTTATAATTATTATAATTTCTTGACCATCAGTTGCCCACTAGAGAAATAGACATAGGCCTAACGTAACGGAAAGAACGCTACAACGACCGGTCTAGCGTTGCTCTTTCTGTGTTAAGCCTATGTTTTTTTTCGAATATTGTATTGTAAGACCTAACATATACAGCGTGAGTCTTTATAATGTGCACATAGCAAAATGGGAGAAACTACGGCCAATTTTATGGTCGCAAAAAAATTATTTTAGCTATTTTGTAATTTTTTATGATTTTTTTAGTTTTTTTTTCGCAATTCCATACCATTGTAAATAAAACGTTACTGCTCCTAAACTACACCGCCTATCGACACGAAAGAAAAACAATAATGATAATTAATAACAGGCTAAGGCACTTAAATAATATTTGTCGAAATAAATCACGCTCCCAATTTACGAGTAATTATTATATACTACTCAAAAGAAAATAGGGGCCACTAAGTATTTTGATTGCTACCTGAAAAATATAGTAAACAGTAATGTATATTTATTAAAATAACATGTAACAAGGCTTTTGTTTTAACTTATGCTAATAACCATTTAATTGTGTAGTCAATTGTTTCACTTATTTCAATTAACATGAAATTAGTCCATTGTCAACAGCAAAAACTAAACAGAAACTCTTTGCAAAACAAAACAAAAACTGACACAAGCTGTTTTTTTTAATGGTTTAGTAACGGGTGTGTCCTCCTCTCCTGTTTTCACACTCCTGGAGCCTTGAATGCATACTCTCGATTAAGTTTCTGATGTTTTCATCAGGTATCTCTTCCCACGCACGTTTCAGAGCATCCATAGCTGTTGCTGTTTGTGAACCTCTTGCTCATGCTCCCTAACCCTTCGTTTTAATTGGTCCCACATATGCTCTATTGGATTTAAATCCGGACTATACGCTGGCCATGGTAGGACACGAATATGGGAGTCATCCAGTACAGTCTGAGTGGCCCGAGCTGTGTGTGGGCGGGCATTGTCATGCATTAACCAGAACCCTGGTCCCACTCTCTGTGAGAATGGAATCACATGAGGCCTGTATATATCCCAATTAACGGTCGTATTATTACGAGGTTTTTCATAAATTTATGACTGAGATACAACTTTTGTTATCAAAATATGTTTGTTTTCAATAAGTAGATCTATCATAATCTACCACTTTTACGAGTGACCGTACACCTAAAAAATACCGGTCAAGTACGAGTCTGACTCGCGCACCGAGGGTTACGTACAAACTTTTATACACCATACCCGTCATGTCAGGACCCCGTTCAATCTTGAACAATCTTAAACAGCTCATAGTAGAAGTTACCATTGCAAAGCGCCCAACTTACAACCTAGTAGGTATGTTTGTTTGTCAGCGATAGCTTTTTATCACGCGTACCGATTTCGATTATTATTTTTTTATTTGAAAGAGGTCACTTTAATGATGATCTGATAGGAATTTAAAGTTATAAAATTTCATACAAAAGTGAGTAAATTACAAATTTAATTAAGAAATTATTTTTTATAATTAAAAAAAATTAGCTATATAGAGATATCGTTTTATTTTTCCTGTAATATTTATGTTACTTTTAATCCTATGTAATTATTTCATAATTTTCGCTATATAAAGATAAGGGGAAGCAATGGTATTTTTTTCAAAATTTTCCTTAATAAATCAAAATTTAACCACTGTAGAAAAAAAATAAAAACGGTTTTAGAAAGTGCAACACAAGCCCTTTCATATGATTCCCTATTTGATCTATTTACTAGACTTTGATTTTTTAACCCCCCTCATATTCGTCATTTAAACAGAAAATAAAAATGTATATAATTTTTTTTTCATTTTACATACTTACACGTGTCTTAGCCCTTTTAATAGTTGTTCCAAATTTCAAATTGAGATATTTAACGTTGTGACAGACGGACGGACAGACGGACGGACAGACGGACGGACAGACGGACGGACAGACGGACGGACAGACAGAGTCGCACCATAAGGATGCCTTTTTTACCTTTTTGGTACGGAACCCTAACAATATTTTTACCCAATGTCCTTTATTCACATTTTTTATCGGCCGCCATAGTTTCCCTTTAATAGTACATTACTTACCCAGGGCGGTTAAACAAAGAATGTTTCAGATCGCAAGTATTTGACGCCCGAGCCGAAGGCAAGGGCGATAAATATGCGCTCTGAGGCTTTCTTTATTACCGCCCGTGGTGAGTACAAAATTTTACGTCTCTATCTGGCCAGGAAGTGGGGTTTTACGCACGCGTAGCGTGCGGTAATTCCTACTTTATAGCCAGGTATGACGTAAATTAATTTAGTAAACACATTTGATAACGAAATGAAAATCAGCGAGCATTCTGTTTGGTAAGTTCAATTGAAATACATTTAGTCGTAGATCCACAAAATTAAATAACTGAATTAAGTATATACCTAGTAACTTAAAAAGCACAAGAAAATTGTTAAAATACTTACCTAGTAGGAGTATATAATTCGTGAGTAGGAGGGAGTGAGCTGATTTTTTACACAAACATTTTTTTTTATTTTATACTTTTGTAGATCGACTATAACTAAGTAAATTGAATGACACACAAATTGAATGTAAAAACAAAACACGGCCGCGGAGAGATATCGACGAAGAAGTTCTGTTACTAAATATAACTTCATCCCATTCGCATGCATCAGGCTAACCGTCCTTAAATGTGAACTTTCTCTCGTGACGCCATAAAATAAAACAATAGTCTCCCAAAACAATAGCGAATAGCCCAGAACCTGGGCCCCAGATGTGCTATCGCCGCGCCCCGTAGTCCGAGCGAGCGGTTTATCCCGTCCCGTCTCCTTGGCTGATATTCTTTTTAGCGCTCATGCGCATCATCACCTCACTCGTGTTCAAAGTTGCGTTGATGATGAGTGGTGGCGTGATGAGACGTGTATTCGTCTGCCGAAGATCGAATTTGCCGCCCTCTGAATTTGGCGCCCGGGGCATGGGCCCCGGCTTGCCCCCCCCTAGATCCGGCGCTGCCCTGTATACCTATATAATAATTATTTTCCTATGAAGGCTACATTACAGCACATTAACTTGGCTTTAATTGTTAAGATGGTTTCAAAAAAGCTTTTTGATTATAACGTTACATAATGCAAACCAGTCAAGTGTAGGGTCGTAGATTTTATCGTATATTAATGTCCTTAAATAAATAAAAAAATACGAGGTTGTTCTGAATGATTAATTTCTCAGAGAAGCAAAAATAAATAAATTTCGTTAAAAAAATCATATGAAGTTTTGCCAAATATATAACAGGTATCCTTAGCTCTAGCCCTTAATATTCATGAATACATTTAGGGTGCCTGTTTCACGCTTGACATGTTTGTCTCTCCATGAAAAACTGCCGGCGCTCTTTGAAAACACATCGCCATAACATCTAATTTTAATTAACAGATGCTATCTCCAAAGTTAATATGATGGCTTTTAATCTAATCTCGGAGGCGATTAATTTGCAACATTATTCCTTCCATGATTCAGGCCGTTGGAAATTGACTCTTCTCGTCTTGAAATAAGAAATAAACTTTTAACTTGATACAACAGCAAAGGAATGCTTTGACAGTACTGTTAACTAATTTACTTTATCTGGCAAGATCTCGCATGTGTCATAGTCCTGAGTTGGTCTTAATCTAGAAAAAAAACGGTTAAGTGAGAGTCGAACAATAGAAAGTAAATGACAATCAAATGACGTTATCAGAGATTATGTACATAGTCATTCGAAATCAAAAATCAAAATCAATCAAAGTCAATTATTTTAACCAATTAGTACCTAAACGGTTAACAAACTAAATGTCACTAAAAATGAAAACTAAAAAAATCCAAAATTGTAAAATATTAACAATTACAGTCGATATAAGTTCTGTGTCAGAATTAACAATAAGTTTATGATATTAATTTAGTACCCCAGAGATGTATAAGGTCTCTGAGCGTCCAAATACAATTAATAATTATTCTAATGTTCTTATAGATATGTAGTATACAGTATGTCTCTAAGCGTCAAAACAGAAAAAAAGGATCATGAATGTTATATTGTCAGAGATGTACAGGGTCAATAACAATAAAACGTGTCAAGAACAGAATGATGTCTCTCGTCAAAATAATGATAATAACACTAGCATATAGGTAGTTATTATGCCCTTGCAAGCATGAACAGACCGGACTTCAGAAACAGCACCCGATCACGAGTATGACGCATATCTCAGCCATCGCCTCCCTCAACCATATGTTAGGAAGGTGGCGACCCGATCAACGACGCCACCGTAAGCAAAGCCCTTTAAGCGAGCATGACATATTCAAGCCACTGGACATTGATAATAGCAAAGATTAACGCGACTTGTTCGGCGAGAAAAAGCATTAATTACGTGCTCTCATGTTACATAAAACGGAACAGCTATTTCCGGCACTTATAATAATAACAAAGGTAATACGCCAAGACAATCATACTCGAAGGTATATTAATTCTAATATAATTTGACTACTACTGGCTTAAAGGCATTTTTGTCATTTATGAAATCGTTGACATTATAACAGGCCTTGCTTAGCAAATAATTTTTAATATGAGACTTAAGTTTACTGAACGGCAAATTAACAATTTCGGTGGGTATTTTATTGTAAAAACGTATACAGTTCCCCACAAAGTGCGGAACCCTGCTAAGACGACTGTACTACATTGCGATCTTGTGTTTACTTCTGGTGTTGTAGTCGTGGATATCACTGTTGAGTTTGAAGTCCTGAAGGTTTTTCCGCCCATACCTACATAATATTCTCAAGAATGTATTGGCATGCAGTAAGAATATTTGCCTCCTTAAATTTGTCCCTGAGAGAATTTCGGGCTCTTAGTTCGTAGATGGATCGTACAGCTCGTTTCTGTAGCACAAAGATGGTCTGGATGTCAGCCGCCTTTCCCCACAACAGGATTCCGTAGGACATAACACTGTGGAAATACACCAGCCTGGCCGTCTCAACGTTTGTTAACTGTCTTAATACGCCTTACTACATTTATTCTACTACCTCGATTTACCAGTGGATAGGTAAATAGTTCAAGGGAAGTGTCTAGGTCTAAATTGCAAGGAATATAATTATTTAAGCACTTTTTGTAAACGCCTGTTTGTTTCGTAAATAAATTAAGTTTTGACAACTGCCAACTTGAAAACGTCATGCCTTTCCTCAAATGCGTTATCGTGGAATTTACAATCTTTCTTATCAAGGCAAGGTATTCTTAAATTAAATTGTTAAAGGCCTCTTTATTTAATAGAATGATGAGTTGTGATAAAGGTTCAGTTATTTCCGGCATCTTACACGTTGGTATACCTATCTTAATATGCCTACTTTCATGCCTTCCTCATATATATTACATATAGTGGGGCAGTTTCACGTGATAATGTGGACACGCCGGACAAAAGCACCAAATTTTTTTCAGGTACTAGTTAGGTAGGTACCTACATTATTCAAAATGAACGCCTTAAAAAAAACGACGGAGGAGTTGGTTCCTATCAAAAACTAAAAGCTATGTACCTTTTTTAGGGTTCCGTAGCCAAATGGCAAAAAACGGAACCCTTATAGATTCGTCATGTCTGTCTGTCTGTCCGTCCGTATGTCACAGCCACTTTTTTCCAAAACTATAAGAGCTATACTGTTGAAACTTGGTACTGTGAACCGCATTAAGATTTTCACACAAAAATAGAAAAAAAACAATAAATTTTTGGGGTTCCCCATACTAAAAACTGAAACTCAAATTTTTTTTTTCATTAAACCCATACGTGTGGGGTATCTATGGATAGGTTTTCAAAAATGATATTGAGGTTTCTAACATAATTTTTTTCTAAACTGAAGAGTTTGCGCGAGAGACACTTCCAAAGAGGTAACATGTGTCCCCCCCCTGTAACTTCTAAAATAAGAGAATGATAAAACTAAAAAAAATATATAATGTACATTACCATGCAAACTTCTAAGGGAAATTGGTTTGAACGAGATCTAGTTAGTAGTTTTTTTTAATACGTCATAAATCGTAGAAAGCAATTTATTTAACGGAACCCTTCATGTGCGAGTCCGACTCGCACTTGGCCGCTTTTTTTTTTTTTCGTGGAGGAAACCTGCGTACCATGTACCCAATCATCGGGGGATGACTGGGTTATGTGGTATTTCTATCCACTAAAAACTCCACGGCGGCCGGCATCTGTGCTCTCATGCGGTCCTGCGCTCCTCCAGGATCTCATTCTGAACGCACTGGAGCCCTCCTCGCGCCTCGCCACATTTGGCTCGTCCTAGGATGATGATGGTCGCCCTACCTGGGGTTTTAGGTGAGTGCCCCGGCCCCCGCCAGAAACACTGCGACCCCGATGACCCCCTTTAGTCGCTTTCTACGACTACACGGTTTACGGCGATGGCCTACGGTGGCCGGTTTCGTTCTCGTCCTCGACGTCGTCTTCTTCGAGAGGGATCTACTTTCTCTCGTTCCCTTTCAGCGGTCTCCTACCACCTTCTTCTTGCTTCTGGGCCATCACTACCTCACAGAAGGAGACCATGGCTCTCCACGCCGAGTCCACTGCCAGCATTTTTGTTATGATTACTGGCAGGGACAAATTTGTGCCAACCACGCTAACCAGACCCAGTCTCTCGGAGTCCCATGCAGGGCAAACTTCCAGTGTGTGCTGAGCAGAGTCCTGATCCCCCCCACAGTGATGGCATTGTGCAGTCTGCTCGCGGCCAATCCAATTCAGGTACTCATCGAAGCAGCCATGTCCGGCGAGCACTTGTGTCAACCGAAAGGTGAGGGTCCCTCGCCTCCTCTCGAGCCAGGGCTTGAAGTTTGGCAAAATCGCTGCGACCGTCCGCTAGTGGACATTACGTGGCTCTTGAAGTCGCGCGATCCACTTGTCTATAGCGTTCCGATGCTCCTGTCGTCGCACTTCAATCGGTGCTAGTTCCAACTCTTCACGGAGACGAAGATACACTTTTGTGCCCATGTCTGCGAGAATATCCAACGGTGGAGATCGCGCTAAGATTGTTGCCGCTTCGAGCTAAGGGCCCGGCCACATGTCTGCAGTGCAGCGCCGCAAAACGGTGCGATGCGGCGCCGCAAAACGGTGCGGTGTGGTGCCGCATAGCAGTGCGGTGCGGCGCCGCAAAAACTCACGTTGCAGCGCCGCAAAAATCCACGGTGCGACGCCGTAACGCAGAAAATCACGTTGCGGCGCCGCAGGAATGCAGTTTTGCGGCGCCGCGCCGAGTTGTAAATCGTGTTTTCCTAGAATGCTGTGTCGTGATAATACCACGATCAGTCTTCAAACAGTTATGGACCATATCACACGTATTCCGCTCTTGTTGTTGTTAAAAGGATACCCTCTAATTTAATCTAGTATAAGGTTTTTATTTTTATTCTTAATTATAAGGTAATAAATAAGATATGTAGGTACACAAAACAAAAAAATATTGTAAAGAAAGTGAGTGCGGTCCTCGCCAATAAACAATATGTTTGGTGAACTTATAAGTAATAAAAAATGTAACATATTTTTTTTGGAAAAAAAAAATATATATATATAAGTATTTTTTTTTTTTATATATATTATTTATAGTCTGAAACATTTTAATTTAATATTCATATAACCTAGTCATGTGGCTGTCTTATCGCTTTGACATAGGGACTGGGTATTGACCAGTCGATGTCACAGCCACGTCATGACTAAGTAATATAGATGTTGAATGTCTCAGTGGCCCTCTCAGAAATTGACCAAGATAAGTCTATAACTTCCTTAATACCTTCATTCAGATACATGAACTAACAGAAAAGGGAAAAATCCCAATAGTTGTTGGAGGAACAAATTACTACATGGAATCCATAGTGTACAATATTCTAGTAGAAGACATGTCAGATAATGAAGAACTTTTATGGAATAGAAGCACAAGAAAGAGAGACTTAGATGAAGCTGGTACCAGTACGGATGAACCGAATATTAAAAATCCAGCAAGTACTCTAAAACTTGAAATTGATGATGAGATGTCAGTTACAAAATCTATCAGAAGCAAAGATAAAAAAGGTATTAAAAGTAAATCTGTAATTGAAGTAACAGATGACATTGACAAAGAAAAAGTAAAACATGAAATTGATAATGAAAGGCTGTTGACAAATGAAGATATTCACTTAAGATTGATGACGATAGATCCGGCTATGGCGAATAGACTGCATCCAAATAACAGGCGGAAAATGTTGAGGTAAGTGACTGTAAATTATACTTTCCGCCGTAGATAGAAACTATTTTGTAGATAAGACTTCAAATTATTGTAAAGGGAGTCTCGAGTTGAGCCGCCATCCCGAACGGACGCCCTTTACGAGCCCTTACCGTCCGCTGTCGTTGTATCCCAGCATAAAAAGCGACATGAGACAAAAGGCGCGCATCGCCAGATGTAACTACCTAAGCGACCACCGTGGTCTCCATCGCCTAACCACGCTGTCCGTTCCGATAACTTACTTCAGTTACTTCGATACTCGTAGACTCATTTCGCGATACATGCCGGGTCTACAAAAATTGTGCAGTGCGTCTATATATTATATAACAGTGAGTGCAACTGATTCGTGTGCCGACCTTCTATCGTCTTCGCCAGCTACGACGACGATTGTTCAAGTTGAAGCGATAAATTCGGTGAGATCTGTCCATTGTTCAGATGTTGTATTATTTAGGTACGCTTCTCAAATCACCGTGAGGTGGTGTTAAATGGCGAGCCCTGATATAGCGAACCAACCTTGCCTGATTCGTCACAAGAAGGCAGGAATGTATTCATGTCTACACAGCACGTAAAAATACAGAACTCCTCTTGTTTATGATACGAGTATGTCGACCCACTGCTCATCCGCACGGTTGATATTTCTCCAGTACCTAACAACTATCGGTTGATAAACCTCCACTAGTTAATTATCTATAATAATCAGACAGACAGACAGACATGCATTTAAAGCCGAAACGCGCTAGCAGCGGTGGCGGGGCGGCGCGATGCTGTGCGGGGGTGGTGCCGGTTGTGATTTCCGAGCTGATGCGGGGGGGTCCGCGCGGCGTGGTTTTCTGTGCGGATCCTTTCGTATTGGTTCGAGCATTACAACCGATGCCGTCTCCGCGCCGCGCCGCGCCGCCCCACCGCCGCTGTCAGTGCGTTTCGGCCTATATAGTATTGTTGTGGAATTAAGGTTTATGTACTATTGCCGTGCGGCGGCGTGTCGCGATTGGCCCCTTTATTTTAGAGTCCAGCTACTGATTAAAGCTGCTTAAATATGTACTTTAAACTAAAAACGTGTATTGAGTTCCACACGATAAGGTCTCTTGGGTGCTGACTGCTGACTGGCAAGCGTGAGCGCATCCGCGCGCCACGCAGCCTTGGCGATAGGTATAGTTGTTATTTTCTAAGCCGTCCGTTCCGCACTAAAGAACGCCGCACTGCAGAACGGACGGCTTAGAAAATAACAACTATATCCATTATTGAGATGCATTACGCGCCCTGCTTATTGCCACCATTATTCCTGAAATTGAAAAGGAACAACTTCGCAGGCATAAAGTGGCTAACCATTTGGCGCGTTATATCGCACTTCTCACACCGTAGCCATTTTGGGTGATTGCTTACACCTGACGGGTAATATACAATCATTGTTTTTTTCCTTAGAGCTCATAGCGCAAGCTTATCTTTCCATTATAAAATGCTTTTAGAACCACTGAGTTATGGACAATGGATAGAGGGTCTGCCATGTTTTTACAATCACGCATCTTTCTGGCGTTAGCTGAAAATAAATACAGAACGGCCGTAGCACTGTCGCCTCCACGAGCCCGAGATAACAAGCGCAAAAACAAAAAGGATAAAAAGCAAACAATTGGCCACAGGAATTTTGCTTTGCGCCTACCAAGAAACTTGGAGAAAGTACAGGCCCAAACAAACAGGTACAAAGGCCCCACAATAAAACAAGATCGTACGTAACGGCTGGCGACCAACAAGGTTCAAAAATAATGCAGATTCCAAAAGACTGAAAAGTAGGTAATTACCGTGTAGGTACAGATCCTGGTACCTGTAATCTGATTTTGGTGCAGAAGTGAGTGTTGCTATTGTTATTGATTGATTTACTACTAGGTACTATACCTATAATAAAAGTGTATTTTATAATGTGTCCCATTTTTTTTTCATAGTGAAACGAAAATCTTTTTTTCATGGCGGTAATATTTAAACTGCCAAAGAGACGGGAAAAAAAGCTGCATAGTTTTTGTCTTTATTTTAATTTTTTTCTAGTTCGCGGCCTAGAACTTTTCAGTCACCCCTCGTATTCTCAAAAGCGAGTCAACGATCACAGTTAACTTTGGATGAAAACGTAAGTAAAAGCCAAAGTTTGGTGCTGATCTTTTTTAGTCAAAGTTCTCGCCATGGGTCTACCTAGCGGAGATAATTGTGATTTGTGAGCCGACAATCACGTTAGAACTATGTACTTAGAACCGAGCAGTCCAACATTGTATTCACTCATTGTTCCTGATAGGTGGATAAGTCGTCTCATTTCAAAGAATGCGAAACGGCGAAAGAATGCGAATATGTAAGATGTATCTGTGTTTAAGTATTATTCGTGGCTAACTATTATATGAATTCTTTTAATTTTTCAGTAATAAGGTGAGGTAAATTACTATATTAAACTGCAGTAATAACATAAACTTATTTTGTAACTAGCCCAAAAAACGTTTTATGGAAAGTGTCGCTCTATCTTCGGCTAATATGATGATGATGACAGATACGCGAATCTAAACAAAGCTTCCGTGATAAATTAATTCACAGACAAAACGATTTCTCATAAATCAGTTCATCGTAACTTGTTTCGTGTATAAGTAATCTGTGACTGACAACAAACATTACCAATTGACACTGTTAATCAATTTACCAATAATCGACCTTATACTTACTCTATATAGTGCTTCAATCATTTCATTTTAAGTTGGTAAAGCTACTTCTTTATCTAAGTTATTTGGTAGTAAATGTCATAGGTCAATTTATTCAGCCTTTTAAAAGGAACGTATTTAAGTATCGATTTACGGTGACTTAGGTTGTTTTTTTAACGAACAATGTTCTTCATCAGTTGTTGTCTTTTGTTTGGTTTCTGAATGATAAGTCATATCGTTTCCATTTCCTGTTGCCTTATAATGTTTTTACAGTAAATATTATGTAAATGTTATTTTATTCTTATGATTATGTTACTGTTAAAATAGTGTCTTTATTCGATAAAGTATTAGATTTTTGCAATTTTCGTGCTATGTCTTCGCCAATGATAGTGTTTTTGTAGTAAGAATATTCAAATCTACGCCAGTCTTTCATAATCAAATACCTGCCCTCAAGCGCAAAGCGTCGCGGCGCTAGATTTCAATGAGGATTGAGGATCTTCTTAAAGTTGTAGGCCAAGAAAATTAGATCCAAAAAGACGTTTTGAGGAATTAATTCCCATAAAGCTGGAAATCGTTTTAATGCCTTCAATTGGTCCTAAATGCATGTAATCCGAGTTTGCACCATCCCAGGAGGTGTGCTAAACTTTTGGGAGTCCAATAACCACGAAATTTTTGCTCTTTTTTCAGTTATTTGCATGTAGCACAAAAACGGTACGTCGGATGGAAAATGTACTCGAGACAATATTAAAGAAGGTCAAATTCTGCGTCGAATGAATATCTAAAACTTCAAAATTGGTTCAGTGGTATGGTCGAAATCAAAGGTCTAAAAACTTTACATATATCTAAACTCAGCTATACATTAAGCGACGGGTTCATTACGACGATGATGATAAAAATCCTTTTACAGATGGTTTTTTTTCCTAATTATAGAAAATCAACATTCAAAATCATTTTTGTAAATATCGGCTGCCCGCCATAATACTATGCAACTTTTTTTTTTCACGTTTCGGCATGGCCCTCTAGATTAGTTGCGTCGCGGCCTACTCGATTACAATCGAGTAGGCCGTGGCAAGTGGCCAGTGCAAAGAGGTTGGATATAGTTTTAATTCTTTTATTTAGGTTTATCTAAAATCGAATAATTAATTTATTTCATATTAAGCAAATAATTATTTACATTTATTCATAGAAATACAAGAAATAAAATTTAAACTATTTCATCAGATAAAGTTGGCAGTATGTGTATTTTAACTGATAACTCTTAATATACCTGTTTTATAAAATGTACGTGCAGTATTTTACTTTCCTCAGAGTCGAAATGAAAAGTATAGTGTTTAACTCGGGTGAAATTACCCATTTAGAGAAATATCTCGGGTGGAATGAGTCACTTTCAACCCTTGGTTAACAATCTACTATGCACTATAACTATACACATACGAGTATTCTACATGGAACGTCAGAGAAAAACAGGTGAAATCTGAGTGTTTTTATTAATATAAATATAATTCAAATAGAGTAAACAACTATTGCCTCTTATAAGCTGTAAAACTCGCGAGTGGTCTGTTAAAAAAAAATATATATATAATTGAATCTATTCACAAAATTTCACGAGAATTGGTTGAGAAATGCGACCTGTAGAGGAGAACATCTGGACATCCGGACTGACATATGAAATAATTTTGGCCCAAGCTGAAACGGAGAACTTCGTTCGCTTCGCGCACAGAGCATAGAATACTAGAGAGAGGACAAGCCGCCGGCGGCCGTGTCGCAGCTGTATGCTCAATGGGCATACACTGCCGTACTGTGCACGCGTGCTGATCGCATAGAATATTACGTTTTTTCCCAAAATGCCTGATATGCCGCGTTTATTGTCAAATAAGCGTGTACACAAGTGTGTGTGTTTTAGATGTGTGCGTGCTTTGTCTTGTCAATTACTTGGGCGTTGTGTGGGTTAATGTACTTGCGACAGGCTCACTCTATACAAATCGGCCGCCATGTCCGATCTCCTTATATTCATACATCTGTGGCTTCGCGCGTTCAATGAATTCATATTATTCAAATAGTACTTTTTTTATAATAGATACTTTATGCTCTTGGCACGTTTGTTCGTCTGTCGTGATAGTAACACGACACAAGTGGCACGCGTGTCGTGCAAATCAGATGCGCACTTTCCAAAATTCGGGGAAGTCGATGGAAGTTTATGTTTTGTACGAGTATTCCAATTTCCTGTCAATTTGTTTCGTGCGTGTGCGTGCGAGATTTATAAAAAAACCAGCCAAGTGCGAGTCGGACTCGCGCACGAAGGGTTCCGTACCATTATCTATAAATATTTATTAAATTCTGTTTTTTAGTATTTGTTGTTACAGCGGCAACAGAAATACATCATCTGTGAATATTTCAACTATCACGGTTCATGAGATACAGCCTGGTGACAGACAGACAAACAGACAGACAGACAGACAGACAGACAGACAGATAGACAGACAGATAGACAGACATACAGACAGACAGACGGACAGCGGAGTCTTAGTAATAATAAAAAAAGTAATAATAAAAAATCGTTTAGTTCAGACCGAGAGATCCATGGATAATAGTGTTAGTAACAAAATAGGGCTTACAAGACTATAAAATATTAGTATTACACGATTAAGTTTAGTTTAAATTAAATTTTAATTCGTTTTCATTTAGGTACTTTTTTGGTTAGTAATAGGGTCCCGTTTTACTCTATGAGTACGGAACCCTAAAAATTGGCATTCAAAGCATTACATAACAATCCAAACTAAGCTGAGCCGGTATCTTGGACTATAGCGAAAGCGATTGTCAATATTCCAATAAAAAAAATAGATAGATAATAAAAAAAAGCTGGCGTATAAGGGACCACCCACATATTCCGTCACAGCAACAGGGGGGAGGTGGCTACAAATACTCGGAATTTTGCGCGACGTAATTGTGGACGTTCCCTAATTTAATCATAATTCCCAATATTTTTTTTCTTATACTTCCTTCCTTTAACAAACTTCGTTAATAAAGTACCTACACCCAGCCAAATAAAGTGGCAATAAAGTACAGTCAGCCCTGCGTCCTTCACCGCGTCCTGGCCGGGCACCAAGGATGACGCAACCGGGCAATAAGGAAATGAGTTCAATTGCGGCTGGAGGTCCGCTCTCGCACTCGCGAATTCCAGAAGTCGGGCGTCATTTTACGACAGTGGTTGTCAACCTGTGGGAGACCCTAGTCTCTCGCTTACTTGTATTATTAAAGTTAAAGTGATAAAATAAAATATAGGTAGTTAAAAACAGCAGCGGGTGGACAAGTATATTTTTTCTTACTAAGGGGATCGACAGCTCAAAACGGAGACGCGGCAGACCTCGTCGGCGATGGCGAGACGAGCTAGACTCCTTTTTAAAGTATTGGCCAGAGTCTGCTCAGGAACGCGAAGTCTGAAAACGGAGGGAGGAGGCCTTTGCCCAGCAGTGGGACACAACAGGCTCTTAATAATAAGGGGATCGAACCATGAAAAAGGTTGAAAAACACTGTTTTACGAGAGTTTAGCATTCCAATTTAATAATGATATCTACTCGTACGTCTCTTAAATCTCTTAACTCGAGTTATTCCTATCTGGTCCTTAAAAATACTGTATTATATAATGTAGTTTTTGTTGCAGCAGCCTAATGATAGATTAAAACCATCAACGGGAATATAGTACACATTAATGAAAACCGGCGTGTTAAAATCTGTCTACTAGTGTATAAGTCCATTGCAAACTTAAGTACAGAGAACCTTCCTTTGTATAGATAATTATAATATCTGGTCCCAGTTCCGCCCAGTTGTCACGAAAAAAAACATTAATTTTAACAGCATAATATCCAGACTACGTCCACTCTGAACTTCCAATCTATCTTATATTACAAAAATATTTTTTGAAATAAGAGTAGCTTCCACCAGTTACTTAAATACACATATGAAAACTTAAAAAGTTTTCCTCTTAGAATGCATTTTTTGTACTCGACGATTAAAATATGTGTATTAAGATTTCATAGAGAATACTGCAACGTCACTCTTTTCATAGTTGTGTTGTAGTCCATGTTACTGTCGAAACAATCGAAATAACTACTTTTCGATACGCTCCAGACAACTAAAATAAATTCGACGAATCACGTGGCTGCTTTACTGAACTGTAATGAATTGGACCAATAGAATCGCTTTGATGTCTTTTAAGATATCAACGAGCGTACGAGCGATGAGCTGCACTTCGTTTCAACAGTATCGAGTTTGTTTAATTAGTTCAGTTGACTCGTAGAAAATTAATTTTAATGAACTCGTACAAAAAGTATTGTTCACAATAGTGTTATAATCAAGCTTTTTAATCTCGTACCTTACTTAGGCCACTCAGCAAGCTTCGTGGCCTAAACACGGTACTCGACTAAAAAGCTCTCTATTATAACACGATTGTGAAAAATACTATTATATACCTACGCAAATGCGACACTTAATTCTAGATGTATTCTTACAAAGCAAAATATTCGTCTTAAATAAAACCAAACAGTTTCAGAATTGCCCTCCTAGCTTAGAAATGTGCCTGATATTGGGTTATTTATTACCATTATAATGCTATGAATGAGAGCAGGTCTTATAGTGTACTAGACACGGCGGAGTTATAAGTTATGAAACTTTCCAGTAATGTACTTTATATAGCAGAATAGGACATAGGCTATAATTTATGTCAAATTTCATCCCTTTTAGGGACGAAAAAGGGGATGAAACTTTGTTATATATAAATATAACATGATAAGGCGCTCGAAAATATCTGGCACAATACTTTATGTAAAGCCATTAAGTTTAATTTAATCACAAAAATTAAACGTTTTGCAATACCCGATATTATAGCAGGCTGTACTTTTTTTGAATACGCCACGATCCATCCTATTGGGAGTGCGACAGAATAATCGGATAGGATTAATACCAATCCTAACCGATGTATCATCAATTATTATACATACATGTATATAAAAAGCTACAGTAGCCTATGGTGGTTCAGGTATGCGGCGGTCAAGCGGCGGTCGTGGGTTCGAATCCCGGCTCGTACTGAGTTTTTCGGAACTTATGTACGGAATATTTACCGTTAGCTTTTCGGTGAAGGAAAACATCGTGAGGAAACCGGTCTAATCCAAATAATAGTTTTCCCTCTGGGTTGGAAGGTCAGATGGCAGTCGCTTTCGTAAAACTAGTGCCTATGCCGAATCTTGGGATTAGGTGTCGAAGCGGACCCCGGGCTCCTTTAGGGGCACAACCGGGAATAACGTTAGGAGGATGATGTATTGAACTTCCGCTAGTCGCCCCACTGCCAGCTGCACGGCATCACAAGACGGCGCGCGAGCTCTCTCGATTTTTCTCGCATCTGTCATCCGTCTCTCTCTTATTAGAAAACTTAGAAAGAGATACGTCTCTTTCTACTACACACTATACGTAGTGCGAGAAAAGTCGAGAGAGCTCTCGCGCCGTCTTGTGATAGCCGTGCAGGGCTGTTATTCGCTACGCGTTAATGCGGCTCACCCCGCCGGTCACCCGTTACGAAACTAGACCTCTACCTACGCTTAATTACTACGCATCGCGGTGTCAAGGTATAATTGTGGGTGAGCGTTGAGATGAGCTTAAAACAAGTTACAGAATAGGGGGGCTGGCGTCCATACCGCGGCCTAATCGATTAGGATTGATGTCAAATTGTCAAAATATTATCAAATCTCAATACGAATTGACCCATTTTCATTGGTCTTGAATGTAAATGTCAAAGATCGACAATAAAACAGAACGGATTGCCGTTCTCAATTTTACTGTCTGTTCTATTGAGAACAGACAGTAAAAGTACATTATTGCCGTGGCCGGGAAGGAGGCAATTGCAGGCTGAGTATTTTGTTTAAACGGACGAGCTTGCGAGTCCGTTTAATTATAATACGAAGCCTGCAATTGCTATTCCGGCTGAGGCTAATATTATAGTGCTTTTCTCAAAAATGGGGGATTAAAATTGAAATCAAGCGTTATTATTAAATACAAATTGAGGATACTGCAAATTACATAAAATTAAACGTCATATTTATTTTTAAACAAAATCGCAAGTGCATTTTTTCACCGAAAAACGCAATATTTTTATGACACATACAAAAATGTCGCTTTTGCAACAGAAAAATACGACTTGATTTGGCTGAATACGACTTGTACGTCTAGCACAACTTGCTGCTAAGTAGTCGTGTCGCGCGCGACTCAGCGACTCCTGTCTCACTCGTATTGTGCAAATTAGAAAACGGCGGGTAGATTATCTCGATTCGCGTCGCGCTTGTTGTGTCAGTTGTGCTAGCCCCGCTGTGATATGCCAGTTTCTACTTTTTAAAAAGTTTGGTACTCGACAAATAAAGGAATTCATATGTAACATTCCAGGCGGCCTGCAATGTTTTTTATTTTTTAATTTTCTGGCCTTAAACTATACACTTTACCTTCCAATATGTAGCGAGTTATGTTCACTTTGCGGGCCATTTTTGAGAAAAATTGTATCCCGTGTCTATTCGCTCCATAGTGCACGCATTGTTGCTTTATGAGCGAATACTATTTGGACGGGGCATTGTACTGTCGACGCCAATAATATGAATACAATTTTGAACCTTAACACATTGTAATAGGGCGAAAAATGTATACATATTTTTGATGACGACTACAATTTACTCATCTAATGATGTAATCAATTCTAGAAATCGCTTACAAACAGTAGTATTCTTATAGTAAGATCCTTGATACGTTTCTATGATTCGAAGTACTAAAGGGCAGGAAACAATAAACATATCAATTGGTACGGTCGGCCTCACAAGGGACTGAACACCTATGTAGTACCGTGTCGCTTTAACTTCATGTTTAAATTGCATTACATTACATACAATTTAATAAGAATAAAAATATCTGTTCGCAGAAATATTGTGGTGTAAAGCTAAATAGCAATGCAAAGCTAAATAGCAATCCAGAATAGCAATGGCAAAACTAGCTTTCCACAACATATCACACATATTAACTTCAAAAATATCGAAAGAAACGAAAATAAAATTTATTAAATCGTACATATGGAGCATAGCATTGTACGGAAGTGAAACTTGGACCTTGACCCAGAATGATGCGGAGATATTAGAAGCGTTTGAGATGTGGTGTTGGAGGCGAATGGAGAAAATTAGCTGGAGAGATAGAGTAACCAATGAAGAAGTGCTGAATAGAGTGGGGCAAACCAGGCAGTTAGTTAGGAACTTAGAAAATAGAAGAGGGAAGATGATAGGGCACCTCTTACGACATGCTGCACTTAACATAATTGAAGGAAAGATAGAGGGGAGGCGAGGAAGAGGAAGACCTAGAATAGACTACATGGAGCAACTCAAAAAGATAGTTGATGTTGGGTCATATCGTGAGGTCAACGAGATTGCGTGGGATCGGAGTAGAAGGAGGGCCTACTTTGAGCTAGACCGACAAGAGCCTAGCTCTTAAGTAAGAGAAGAAGAAAGCTAAATATTATCATTAGTAAGAACATCATCAAAAACACTTACTAAGTAAATAAATGTATTAATTATAATAAATAAATATTAAAGGACAATCTTACGCAAATCGAACTAGCCCCAAAGTGAGCTCAATAAGGCGTGTGTTATGGGTAGGTACTAGGTACTAGACGACGATATATTTAATAGATATATTTACCTAAATATGTACTTACATAATATAGAAAACATCCAAGATTCAAAAACAAATATGCATGGTCATCATACAAATATTTGTGATACAAGTGTGCAGCGAGCATTACCTGGGCCAATCTCCGAGCGTTTGAACCGCTCGGTTCTAACGTCATTGTCGGCTCAAGATTATTTCAGCAGAGATAAAACATACCGCGGAAACTTAAATCAAAAAAGACTCGGTACCGGTAGTGGCTTACGTTTTCATCAAAAGTGGACTCTGATATTCGTCTCTTTTAATAGTATTTGCTGGCGACGACAATGACGAAAAAAAACGCCTTAAAAACGCTGAATATTCGCCCACCTGCGCATGCGCGAGGTGGAATTATAGCGGAGCGGAGCGAGCACAAATAGGAGAGCCGAGAGTGTACCTATACCTAAAGTATGGCACTCAAATGGTCGCGCCGGAAGACCAGGGGACCGATTTTTGACTTTCGAGCGCTCGACTTTTTCACTCGAAAACAGTCAAAAATAATGAAATGCTTTTTTGAAATAGCGATCGAAAATTTAAAAACGAGTGGCATTGACCACTCGTATTTAATTATATCGGTAGAACGTATGTGCCTGCAATTTTATCACTAAAATCGTATTTACTTTTATTTAATATTCGAGCGCTCGAAAGTCAAAAATCGGCCCCCAGCGCTAGCTCGTGAGCCATTATGCTGAGGCGGGACCATTTCACTACAAACATATAGTTTTGTGTCTGTCTCTCTGTTTGTATGAAATAAGTAATTTTCATAAAGTAATGATCAAGGCACACCTGTTTCATACACGGTTTTTAAATACATTTACGAGGGAAAGCAATACTATTGGTTGAAACTTTTGTAGACTGCTATTAAATGTTGGTGGCAATGGCAACAGACTGTTGTAAATATAAACGGACTAGTGAAGGAGTAATAAAGTATTTTCTGTGGCATTAAATCTCTAAAGTCGCCGTCAATGGACTTTGCTAAATGTATAAACAAACAATGCTGTATTGAAATTGACATCTAATGTCAATTTCAGTATGGCGCTTTGTTTACATAGTTAGCAAAGTCCATTGACGGCGACTTTACACGACTTTTAGATCGACTCAAAGGTGGCCATCAACTTTGTCACCGTTTGCCAAGTAGGTACTTACTCCGGCCATTTCAGGACTGGCAGACTAAGGTTAAAGGGCTAAATGATGCCACATCTCTTGTACTGTTGTCAAATGACGTATATATACCCTACCCTTACAATTTTGACCGTAAGTGAAGGATTTTTCAAACTTTCGGCCAATGTTAGGTGCGATAATCTTCTGATTCTTACTCAGCACAACTTTCTCGACCTGCTGCCATGCATTTTATCGTGTTGTCATGAGACGTAGGGGTACTGGGCTGGGAGTGGGCTTACGAACTATTAAATGAATGAATGAACAAACAATGAACGATTAAACACACTACAAATACAGGGTGATTACGGGGTCGTGGAGCAAGAAAGAAGCATTTAACTTACTTTCTCCTAAGGATCACGATAGGTTAGGACTAACAGTATCTACACCAGCGACTTATTTTAGTCAGCAAAAAAAAAACTGCGATAATTCGAGATAATGGTCACCCTACTATTTCCCAAGAAAACTTATGTCAAGTGCATTTGTTTTCTAAAAAGTTGTAATATTAAAAGTAGGGTGACCACGCATTTTGAGTCAATAATAATTTTTAAATAAAAATACGTAAATAACGAATCATCTTTGTTTCAATTAAAATAAATACAGGTAGCATCGCAATCATTTACTGAGTCAGAAAAAAATGGTTGGGATCACGACCCCGAAATCACCCTGTATAAATCTTTATTTTACATAAAAATGTGACTATATAATGACGAAAGGACGTTATAAAAGCCACGTTATGTTGATAACAATAGATTTTGATGAACAGACTGGCTACGTAAATATGAAGCCGTCAGCTTCATAGACAACTGTCAAACTTTTCATTTTTAACGTACGATACTATCAAAGAACCAGAGGGCCTACCGCGAAAGGCATTCGAAGTTTCCCCTCTCCGTCATACTTACGAGTTAGTATACGTAAGTGCGACAGAGAGGGAAAACTTCGAATGCCGTTCGCGGTAGGCGTTGAGCTATAACCACGAACTTCGAATATCTCCGTCTCTATCGCACTTACGGTTTTTGGTACTCGAAGAACAGAGACGGAGATATACGAAGTTCGAGATTCGAAGTTCGTGGTAGCGCCGCTGCCCTTAGGATGACGAATTTCCGTTTAGAATAATTAAAATATATCTACACGAAACATATGTTCACGGAAGAAGCGCCAAAAATCACGCGATTTCGTCGTAAAACAAATGCAATCAAGAGATCTTAAGACCAAAAACGCATTTGTAAGTCTACAATAAAATACTACATGATTACGCGATAAAATGACGCAATGGCTCAAACGCACGATGCACTATCTGATTCTCTACAGTTTACAACAAAAACACGCGGTGGAATGCTGCACTATTCGTATCTACGCTTACGCTAAAAATGCGCGATAAAATGACGCAACGGTTCACATGCTGTTTGAATAGCGTGCGTACACTACAGACGGAAAAAATGCACTTGCAGACTGTGAATCACTGTTTGTCATTGTGACTGGTGCGCTCTGCTTGGCGCTGTTGCATTTTACCACAGATATTTTCCGGGCATTATGAAAATTCTCTAATGAATAAAATCACGACATCACTCGCTTTAGCATCAACAGGAATTGCTGCTATTTTTTTTATATAGCCCTGACGATTCACGATAAGATCTTTTCTGTGTTTCTAGCAGTCTACCTATAGGTAACCGATGGAGATAGACACTGCTAAAAAACAATAGAATTCTTCTTTTTTTGCCTGCCTTTAATTTAAACGGTCGTATGCTATTCTTTTCAGCGAGTGACAAGAATTACACTTATTTATTTATTTATCGTATGTCGGTTACCCACTGACACTTATTTATTCGTACACTTGTAAACGGGTACTTATCAAACATGCCAAGTATATAAAATATGCTCCGCTCCGCCTCGTTTTCGGCGGCACCATAGGTTAGGTTTTTTGTAATGTGTTTAAATTTCGCATTTTTTGTTGTGTTAATATTTCATATTTCTACACATATTGTATGTAATGCCTTAGAAGAAAGATGAATAAAGGGAATTACTTAATATTCATGCAATTAACGTGAACGCGGATTTATAAACTCACTTTTTTCAACTTTTTTTTAAGGAACCTCACCAAGTTTCAATATATAAGTAAGTAAGTAAGTAGTTGTTAGTACGTTTATATTCCACGCAGCATCTGGTCCAGTGCGGAGCGGCGCGTGACGCGAGGGTGCGCTCGCGCCGGCGCCTCCGCCATTACGTGACGTCACATCCGCCCCCATTCACTCCGCTCATTTCATAAACTACACGGTCATCTTGACTACGCGCTCGCTGCAAACTCAACTGTATTTTCATCAGTTTAAGGTTTATTTTTGATTGTATCAAGTTTGCAATTAAAAAAGTTGTTTTGAGTTTTTTGCAGTCGAGCACGACAGGGTTTGTTAAGAAAGATGAGTTATTTGAGTTCGTCTTGAGTCGTTTAATCGTTGTACTTGATAGTTACCGCAAATCAAACTGGTGACTGAGGCTATCTCTTTCGTACTTGCAGGGTGTTACCGAGTGTGTCTCACATTTTTTATGGCACCAATTACGAGTTTATTTTTGTGAACACTATAGAGTTTGATACGGCGGTTGCTCTCGGGTAATAATTGGCATTAATTGAGGAAATATATGTTTATATGTAGTATAGCTATGTATATTTAATGGAAGGGTGTACAAAATAAAGTTCTAATTAGAATCATTATTTTGTTGGCTTGTATGTTATGTTATCCATTCAGAACTTCGTAGGTTGCTGCGTAATGTTGGTTTTCGTATGAACGGAGCAACCCGCTTAGGTTTTAAAAATTTTAGAGATTTTATCCCAGCACGCTCGCAATGGCCATAATACCTATGCACTGAACCGCTGCTTTCCGAGGTAACTTCAAGTTCGCGCCGTCTAAGAGCTGGAATGATATCCCTCCCCCTATCCAAGGGGCGCTTAGCAGATACATCTTAAAGGCTATTTGTTGACGCTCCAAAAATCTTAATCCTAATCCTGCACTTGTGACAGCAAAAAATATGCCAATTCCTAATTATTATCTAGTTTTTAGTTTAGTAGTAACATTTACTTTAAGGTGTAACGTAATTATTATTTTATTGAAGCTGCATGTAGGTAGTGCGTACATGTACTATCTCACTATGTATTTATGTTTATTTCTCTCTCGCCTTTCACAATTATATAGTTGTGTAGATAATTATAATTGTATGACGTTTCCGTGAGTCACCAACGGTGCTGGCTGAAAATCAGCGCTGTAGGTGTCAGTTAGACACCTCAGCATAATGCTGAGCCAGTGTCCGGTCATGTCCGGTTCACTGCGCCGCAGAGACACACTTGTTACATGTTTTAGGTGTGTTTACTGTATTTTTTTTTGTTTAATATGTGTGTCCTGTGTGTTAGTGAATAAATGTATCTTTCTTTCTTTCTTTTGAACCTTTCAACCTTGTCAATTTACTACGGGTTGGTCTCGGACTGTCTAGCACCCAATTTGACTACATTTGATATTTGCCTAGAGCTTAAATTGACTACTAACTAATATAATAGAATAGATAGAGTGTATAGGTAATGGGTCGAGCACTCAAATCTAAAGTCGGTTGTGGCGCTTCGCCGGCCGCTCGCTGACGCGGCACACTCGCTCAGCTCGCGCTGTAGGATTGCAGCGGCGCTACCACGAACTTCGAATTTCGAACTTCGTATATCTCCGTCTCTATCGCACTTATGGTGTATGGTACTCGAGCGACAGAGACGGAGATATACGAAGTTCGAGATTCGAAGTTCGTGGTAGCGCCGCAGTTCTACGGCTACTGGAGTACCTACAGTTCTTAATCTATATAAGCACATTAAAAAATGTGTAGAATTGAATTTCCTGAGTAATTCATCATCGATTGTTTATAATTTAACATAGGTACAGTCAGGGGTATTAATATACGTTCATAAATCATCATCATCACCATCATCATCATATCAGCTGAAAGACGTCCACTGCTGGACGCAAAGCTCCCCCAAAGTGACCGGTCCTGCGCCACCCGCATCCGGCAGACTCGCGCGACCTTTACCAAGGAGCTAAAAGAAGTCTGGCCCCGTAGCATGGATGGCGTTATCACGCGATAAGTGATAGGATAAGCGCGTCGTCTCATTCTATCGAACGGTGTCAGCCAGAGACGGCAGCTCTATCCTATCACTTATCGCGTGATAACGCCATCCATGCTACGGGGCCAGGTCATCAGTCCACCTTGTGGGGGGCCTACCCACGCCGCGCCTTCCGGTACGTGGTCGCCACTCGAGAACCTTTCCGCCCTAACGGCCATTGGTTCTACGTGCAATGTGCCCCGCCCACTGCCACTTAAGTTTAGCGATTCGGAGGGCTACATCGGTTACCTTGGTTATGCTGTGGATAGCCGCATTTCTGATGCGATCACGCAGAGAAACTCCCAACATAGAGCCCTCTCCTTTGCCCTTTGGGTTGGGTGACTTTGAGCCTTCTTATGAGGCCCATTGTAAGATTTGTAAGCGACCACGTTTCAGTGCCATATGTCATCACTGGCAACACACACTGGTCAAAGACGAGAGTCACTGCGGAATATTGAACGAAAAGATGTGCCGTAGCTTCCCGAACGCTGCCCAGCCGAGTTGAATTCGGCGATTGACCTATTTGTCGAAGTTGGACCTACCTCACCTACCTAACTGCCCCCCTATTCTGTAACTTGTTTTAAGCTCACCTCAACGCTGACCCACAATTATACCTTGACACCGCGATGCGTAGTAATTACCTAAGCGTAGGCAGAGGTCTAGTTTCGTAACGGGTGACCGGCGGGGCGAGCCGCAATAACGCGTAGCGAATAACAGCCCAGGACAGTCTGTCCTAGGTAGGTATACATAATCGTCTACAACTTCGACCGTAAAGTGTCCGATTGTAATGGGAGTTGGTATTACATGGGCATTTGACATGATCTTGGTCTTATCAATGTTCATTCATTCATAAATATTTAAGGACAAATATATGTACAGGCAGGACTCTATTGTCATAAAGGCGAATACAGACATTTATGTCATCATCATCGTCATCATATCAGCTGAAATACGTCCACTGCTGGACATAGGCCTCCCCCAAAGAGTGCCACAATGGCCGGTCCTGCGCCACCCGCATCCAGCGGACTCCCGCGACCTTTACCAGGTCATCAGGCCACATTTTTGTCACAGAAGAAATAAAATATGTCACACAAGAAGAAATAAAACCTGTATATTATCCACAGCATGGCTTACAGATATGTCTATCACTTCAGTAGCGTGCGTATATTTATGACTTTGCCTGTGTTGCCTCCGCGACGTCGACTTACAGTCGTAAAATCCTTAACGTCCTCAGGGTCACGAATTCCAAAATGGCGCCCTGTTGCCGTTCGGAGGTCGATGGAGCCGGCCCTGACCTTGAGCGTGTCCTAGTTGTATAAACGAACCCATAGCGACCCACAGTATGCCTTATAGCTATCACTGTAAGGCTTACAATAGCATGTCTTCAGTCGTATTACGTTGAGCAAAGCGCCATCTAGGCAACAGAAATGAAATGAAATGATATTTATTTGCTTGAGACATGGTTAACGATAACGTGGAACAACCTTGTTAGGATTCAGCACATCTCATTTTGGATACTTATGCAAATTTTTAATAGTATTTTCACATCACAATCGTGTAGAATAGAGAGCTTTTTAGTAGAGTACCGTGTTTAGGCCACGAAACTTGCTGAGTGGCCTAAGTAAGGTACGAGATTAAAAAGCTTGATTATGACACTATTGTGAACAATACTTTTTGTACGAGTTCATTCAAATTAATAATTTAAGTCATTAATACGAGTATATAAGAAAACTAAATATCGTAAGTAAGGTCAATGTGGGCAAGGGCATACTTTATTGAAAGTTATGTTTGATCGGATTATACAATGTTATTATTAATTCCAGAATAAACGGCCTAGACTTATAGGATGATACATATTATATTTTACAATGTCGCTTTAACAAATTGACAAAATAACTAAAACTTATGCAAAAAATGAGGTTTTTTTAAAACTCGGCGAGTAGAGTACGTAATAACACAAAGATTATATATTATTTGCCAGTACTGTAGCGTAGCGTAGTACACAAAAACAATAGTGAATATGTTTTAAGTAATTTAAAAAAGTTTTACGAGTAAGTATATAATTTAACGAGAAGATATTTGAAATGAGAATATTTCAACGCAAAAGGTTGGCTAGATCTGGTTTAATGCAAGACCGGCACATGACGGGCTTCCCTTGAACGTTTCAGACGGACTTTCCAACTAGACACATTTTAAGGTTTGATATTTCGAAACCAAAAACTACAAAAATATAGCGTTTTGGCTAGAATAAAAGCGTTAGACAAGAAAAGCGGTTATTAAACTGCTAAATTACTCACCTCAATAACAAATACTGCATTTAATATTTTTTACGATTTATTTTTTGGACCACGTTGCACTCACTTATGCAGTTTGAAACACGAATGAAGTTGACAGTTGAGTTGCGACCATAGTTTTCGTCATAGCGACATCTTTGTTAGAGAAAAGAACTAATAGGACGAAACACCGCTTTACTGACCGAGTTATAGGTGGCGTGCGTATACAATACAAGAGTTATGGCATGTAGACGGGCTTGCCTTATAGACGGACTTGCCGACACTGACCTTACCTACATACCTACTATATTGTCTAGTTCTACTTAGGGAATGCAAACCGGTTAACCGGTTAGCCGGTTAACCGGTAAATTGACGAAATATGAGGCCGGTAAATTACCGGTAAATTAAAGTCAAAACCGGTAATTTACCGGAACACAAATTAATAGTAAAATACTAACTTTTAACGATTGTTAATGCTTCATCGTCATGATTATACCTCAATAACCCTGCTTTTATCATGTAAAAATGTCAATTGAATACACTTGTTAGCGTTATCTTACCTCATGTAGGATCAAATTAAAGCAATCGTTTGTAGAAGCTTCTTAAAATATAAACACGTTCCTGGTTCCGTTCTATAAAATATGAGTAATGATCAGTTTGAATAAGTACAATAGAAACGCCTTATTTATTATACTTTATACCTCTAAAGTATATTAAATAAGGCGTCTCTATTCGCTATGATGAGTATACCTATATACTAATCATTACAATCCAAAGAAATACCTCTCTTCGTCTTACTGGGAGGGAGAAAGCTACAGAAAAGGAAGGTGAGGTGGTGCTTTTATCACGTCACGTTATACAGAAGACTGTGGAGTATAGACTGCCCCTCTGCTTAGCGTTCGCGAACCACGAGAAAGCCTTCGATTTGATCAAAACCTGGGCTGTACTTGTCTCTCCAGGCGGTGCCAAGTTGACTACCGCTATATCGAAGTATTGAAGTGTTTGTACGAAAACGCCACTGTGTCAGCCCGACTCCAGGATTTGAATGCGAAACCTATTCTGCTGCAACGGGGAGTCAGTCAAGGAGATGTTATTTGCCCAAAACTGTTCACCGCTGCACTGGAGGATTTTTTCAATCCTGATTTGGTTCTGTTTGGATTTTTCCTCTCGGCTCGGTTTGACCAGTGTGTGTTGCCAGTGAAATGAAGTCGCTCACTATGGGCCTCAATAGAAGGCTAGAAATCACCCAAAGGGTAATGAAGATGGCTATATGCTGGCAGTTTATCTGCGTGATCGCATTAGAAATGAGGCTATCCGCAGCAGAACTAAAGTTACAGATATAGCCCTCCGAATCGCTAAACCAATGCCGCAATTTGGAACCCCCATGAGCTCCACTCCTAGATTAAGTTATACAACCGTGTGTACGAAGGCTCTTAGGTAAAATGTATTGTTACTATTACTACCCTTTTCTCTATCCAACTCTTTTCGATCTAGGTATGGATGGTTATATATACGTCTCTTGAAGCCCGTAGAAACATCTATTTAGTGAAATATTATTTAAGACTACTAAGTAGGCTTGTAGTTTAGTTTCTGTAGAACTGGGGACAATTCCTACCCACCTGCTAATCCCCAAGGAATGTTTTCAGTTGCTTTTTGTTCTCCTACCACCGAGCAAGTTTTAAATATTACTGAATCTGTTTATTACGGCATTTACGGCACATGATAACTCTTTATACTATATCATAGCTTATATTTACGATATATAAACGTCAAATAACGCTACTTATTAGCCAAATTGAATTTACCGGTAATTTACCGGTTAACCGGTTTCGCCTCACTCAAGTCGGTAATTTACCGGTAATGAAATTTGCCCGGTAATTGCATTCCCTAGTTCTACTATCCGACTTCTTTTACACAAGATAATTGAAATAATTATTTCTTGAGGAGTTAAAGATGTTTCGTCACTGTCACTACTCATTTTCTTAGTTTTTATTTTAACTTTTTCAGCTTAGCTTTGTAAAGAAAAGTTATCACACCAATGGCGTCCGTAATGTTGCAGTGCAGTACTGTGCTGTGAATATGATTGGCAAAATACTAGCCAATCACAAAGCGTAGTTTTTTTATTTTTTTATGCCCTGGATACAGCAGCAAGTTTAAGTAGATTTTTGACAGATGACGCGACGCTGCTACGTTCCGAAACGCCATAGATTGACAATTTTGTATCGGATCGAGTCTCCTAAACAAGGACACATACGAGGGCTGTTTGATAAGTACCCGTGTTTAGAAAAAAAAAAACATATTTTTTTGTATATGTATATTTATTTCTCTACGTAGTCACCTTTTAACTCTATACACTTGTTCCAGCGGTATTCTAGCTTTAATAAGCCATCCAAAAAATAAGATTTCGGAAAGTCGTCGAAATAGGCCTCTGTGGCGGCGATGACCTCATCATTTGACGCAAATCTCTTTCCGCCGAGCCATTTTTTTAGGTTTGGAAATAAAAAAAAATCGCATGGGGTAAGTCTGGTGAATATGGTGGATGCGGCAGCAATACATAGCGTAATTTTTCTAATTTTGCCCCTGCGATTTTGGACGAGTGAGCTGGTGCATTGTCATGGTGGAAAAGAACTTTTTTCTTTTTTAAATGCGGTCGTTTATTCCTTAAAACAGAATCAAATTCGCCCAATAAATTTGCGTAGTATTGCCCTGTTATCGTTTTTCCTTTTTGTAAGTAGTCAATATGTATGATCCCTTGCGAGTCCCAAAAAACGGTCGCCATGACCTTTCCGGCCAATGGGACGGTTTTTGCTTTTTTTGGAGCTGATTCGCCTGGTAAAATCCACTGTTTTGATTGTTCTTTATTTTCTGGGGTATAGTTATGAATCCACGTTTCGTCTACTGTCACAAAACGCCGAAAAAACTCATTCGGATTGCTTTTATACTTTGCTAAACATTGCTTCGAAGTAGTCATCGGGTAAGCTTTTGTTCCTCGGTGAGCAAACGCGGCACCCATCTTGCAGATACCTTTTTCATTTCTAATTTGTTTTCTAAAATATATTGTACCCGCTCGATTGAAACATTAATAGTGTCAACAATTTCTCTAAGCTTTATTCGGCGGTCGGCTATTTTCAATTTTCTTGACCATCTCTTCCGTAGTCACCTCAATAGGGCGGCCTGGACGGTCTTCGTCAAAGACGGTTGTTCTGCCCCGTTTAAACTCGTTATACCAATATCTGATAGTTGTCATAGAAGGTGTATTATCCTTGTAAACAGCTTGCATTTGTACTTTTATCTCATCACATGTTTTTCCTCCCAAAAACAGAAAACGAATTACAGTACGATACTGTTATTTCTCCATATTTGCAATTAAAATCGAAATCTGACATTCAACAGCCGTTAAACGAAAAAAAACAAAAGAATGCTGTGATATATTTTTATTTTTTCAGGGTCATGAAGGATGCCTTAAAACGGTCGTATATATATTTTCAGCCAGTGATAAGAATAACATTTGAAAACGGGTACTTATCAAACAGCCCTCGTATTATTGATATACGAAGTTCTATTTTCAGATTTTTTTCGGTTGTCTAGCTAGAGCGTATCGAAATAGTTATTTCGGTTGTTTCGGAAGTAACATAGACTATTCATCGATGAAAATAGTGACGTTGCAGTATTCTCTATGAAATCTTAATACTCAGATTTTAATCGACGAGTACAAAAAACTTATTTTGATTATAATGTTACATAGGTACCTATAATATTAATAACAATTATTCTTATTAGGTACCTATTTTAGTTTCCATTAAATAATTCTGATATTTCTAATTATTACCTACATAAAAAAATCTTGTATTGAGTTAAAACATGAAACGGAGGAAATCAATTTAGCTGGTCATTTTGCTGATGCTATTCATAGAGTTACTTTTGATGCAGTGAGGCAGTGAGGAGTATTTTTTTCACTTTTACGCTAGAAGTACCTAAATAATTTAAATGTTACTCTATTTATTTCGTTTAAAATATATTCTTTGCATTATTATGGTTAGGGTAAGATGGGAGAATGGCGGTCACTTAAGCAGTAATTACAGCAGGGTTCTACGGTGGCCTAGGAATCAAATTGGTTGACTGTACGTCCCACTGCTGGGCCATGTGCCTCCTTTTATGGGTGAGAGGGAACGGGCAGTAGTCCCCACGCTGGCCCAGTGCGGGTTGGGGTCTTAAAATACACCTTTAAATTTCTTCGCAGATGTATGCAGGTTTACTCACGATATTTTTCCTTCAACGAAAAGCTAACGGCAAAATCACCCGCCTGAAATATTCACGCCAATATAGGTCATAAGTTTATATATAAAAGGAGTGAAATAGCGCAAACAAAAAGGGAACCTCAATAAAACGGCTCTGTGAACTGTAAACTCGTAAGTCGTCGAAAAACTGAACCGACATAAAAACTATGTAGTTATTGAACCTGCTCACAAAATTTCACGAGAATCGGTTGAGAACTGTGACTTGTAGAGAAGAACAGCCGGACAGACGCCGGACATACGAAATAATTTTTGCCCAAGCTGAAACGGAGAACTTCGCTCGCTCGTTCAGTTATTTTCTGAAACCGTATATCCTTCATAACTGCTATAAGTAAAACAAACCTAACCTAATGGCCTCTCAATTAAGGAGATCCTTAAGTGCTGAAAAGTGAACGGGTACAAAATTAGAAAATGAAAATTATGTGAAAAATATAGTTCGCCCATTTGAAGAATATGGAGATACACGCGCGTGGAAACATAAAGTAGGTAAATATTTTACAACGTAGGTATTTTAATCAATACAAATATGAGTTTAGCGCGTCCTTGGCGTGGCGACTGACCCCGCGAGTTGCTTACGCATTTTTTATATTTCCGTTTCAACACGTGGGCATATACTCGAATAACAAAACGACCATTGTTACTCGTACCAGTATATTGACTTCAAGAACGTCATTGAGCGGACATTTACGGAACCCGTGTGATTGAACGAGGGAGCGAAGCGATGGAAGCCAAAATTCTTTCGTATGTCCGTTTGTCCAGCTGTTTTACTTTACAAGTCGCATTTTCCAACCGATTCTCGTGATATTTTGTGAGCAGGTTCAATAAATATAGTTCATTTTTTCGATACAATTTTTCGATTTGTTTTTTTTTAAACAAGTTCATGAGTTCTACATCTCACAGAGCTGTCTACTAGTACAGGTAAAGTATGGCTTTAAGCCAGACTCTGAAATATGAATCGGGTGTATCTATATTTTTGCAGGAGCTAAAAGAAGTCTGGCCCCGTAGCATGGATGGATATCACGCGATAAGTGACAGGATAAGCGCGTCGTCTCGTTCTATCGAACGGTGTCAGCCAGGGACGGATGCTCTATCTGGTCACTTATCGCGTGATATCCATCCATGCTACGGGGCAAGGAAACAAATGATTTTTCCAGAATCATTTGTTACACAACTACCTACTTACTGGGTAATCGCGTATCTCTTTGAACGAGCGTTTGGACATATCATCAGTCATGTTCTGAGGGATAATCACGTAACATTCCGAAGGCGCGTTAGGACGATCCAACTGTAATTTTTCCATACAAAATTTGACATTTAGATCTACCTAACGTGCGTACAATGCGTTACGTGATCGACCAGCAGTACTTTTAGCGTGAGATTGACGTGAGTTGCGTTTACTACAGGCGCTAGCGCCTATCGTCAAGATTTAGTATGAAAAGTCTATACACCGCCCCTGGTGGTCACTCATAGAACTAAAAATCCAAACTGTAACGTGAGGCACTTATTGCGGATATATGTTGTCAATTCAAAACCCTTATTTTTATAAGTTCTTTAATTTGAGATAAATTTCGATCGGATCTACGGTAACTCTTGTCGGAATAATACGATATCACGGGCCATTTTGCAAGTGAAATAGTAAACTACAGTCGCTACGGTATTCTTCGATACGAAATGTCAAATTTGGGTCTCACACTACCGATTGGTAGTACGAATCGAACGTTAAATTACGCATCGAAAACTAAACGCTAGAGCCTAACGTTTTGCAGTTGGTTTCGTAGGACAACGGCATTGTGAGTTACAAGTTTGACGGGTCGAATCGAAGAATACCGTAGCGAGATCGAAATCTATTCGAAGCGCGTTTATTCGATCTCGTATTAGTTACGTAACGTTAGGTTACGATTGTTATCTCACAATAAGGGTACTGGTCACATTACGGGAGATACAGCGTTTCAACCTTCATGCAGGGTTTTATAGTGAAATAAACCTTTTTCACAGGCATGGTGAAATGCTTAATAGACAAGATATAAAATCTATGATCAGATGAAGCGAAGTTTTTTATTACGAGTACCACGAATGGTATGCACAACATGCATGCTGATCCTAAAGCTAACATGAAATCGAGGTACTGATTACTATATATACTGTGTTATCACAAATATTAAGCAATTTAGATTCTATTGCAAGGACATAAGAACTATTTCGTGACCCATTCTGAGTCGCTAATGTTATCATTGTTAACAAAGTCTGATTGTTCCGATTCTTCTTATTTAGACAAGCTTGACAATGGTAAGGGACGATTTTGCAAAAAAAATTAACTTTACATGATTTCATTTAACTTTATATTATGTATATATCATGTGTTTGTATGTATTCATTGTAGTTCAAGTTCCACTTCCCGTAGTCCAGTTGAGTTGAAACTGTGTGCACTTACTTACTTATGTAAATCAGATGAGATTATAATGCTCTCAAGCTCATCAAGCTGATCTGATAGTAGACTCGATAGAAGTAAGAATATTTTATTTTCTAAACTAAACACGAGCTAATAGTTTAACATTAACTAAATTAAAACTAAGTTTTATCAAAATAGGACCTTGAGGCATTGTACTCAGGATGCTAGCGGCGTTTCCTCGCTGAATTGCAATGCTGATGCGTTGCGCGAGAGAGCCGCCATCGCCAGCTCTTCGGTCACCAGTTACAAACCTTATTACTATTACATCAACCAGACGTTACGCGATTTATGCAAATAATGTATGGCGACTGGTACGGTACACCCCTGTCGACGACAAATGGTACAAAGTTATTTACTACGTTTTAGATTTTCGGCGTTTTCCGCCGCTTCACCCGCTTTAGAAGTAATCCGTTGGAGGTGGGACGATGAAACATACAGGAACCCCAATCCAAATTACCCACGATAAACCCATTGTAGAACATATCCAATACTTAGGAACATTCGTGCAATCAGGTATTCACGCGCATTACACAAAGATTTGCCCTTAGGTACCGACAATTGAACCCAGAACAGGCAGGGTCACTAGTACCTACTACAGACAAAATGATGTCCACGTCATATATGTAGATAAAGATCTATAAGAGCTATAATACTCTTTCATAAAATTGGGCACAGCACAGCGATTGGACATCTGGTCGCCATATTATCGCCACCCGTTAAATCCCTCCTAAATAGAGCCTGAATTTACATTTTGAGTTGATTGTACTCAAGCAAAAAACTAATTAATGAATATCACATTTTTACACCACACATGCGTCGAGTTATAATGCGAACGTTACACGTTTATGAATGGCCCGAACCGTCCTTGGCAGGGCCTCAATGAAACTGGTGGAAAATACACACACAATACTAACAAACCAATTTCAATCTTAGCAGTTTATAAATAAGGTTCTTTTGAACAACGTAGACAGTTAAATCTAATTTGCGATATTCGAAAACGAACGCGTTCGAAATTCAAACTTGTAGCTTGACAATTGGGTTTTAAATAGATTGCAAACGTTTGTCTTCTAGTGTATTCGAATTTGAAATAAAATTTAATGTGCGATTTTAAATATAATCAAATTTTAATCTTAATGCTGTGTGATAAGTTACAAATTCGTTTGGTTCGAATATATATATGTTTAACTGATTAGTTGGTTAAATGTGATAATTAAATAATTTTATTTAATTTGGAATTAATGAACTGGTCTGATCGTCTGGCTGTCGCATATTTAAACCCGTTCAAGTTAAGCTAATTTACATAGTTAAATGTTTAAATTAAGTAAATTATATAGTTGTAGGTAGTTGTGTGTCATTGAGCGGTATTGTTAACCCTTTTTGAGGCTCCTTGCGTTGAATTTGGTTATTTAGTCAATCATGGCCATAATTCTGTTACAAATTAGTTCCGCGTTTTAGTGCCGTGTATGATAATTGATAATGTTATCAAATCCGATCTTCCGCAATTATTTGTACTAATTATACTACTATGGTTTTTAATGGGTAATGCGTTTTTTAAACATATCAATGGCCGAAGGTCGAACTAGCAATACGCAATCGTATTAATTATGCGACTTTGGATTTTAATTGATATTATACCCCTTATATCGTTCAGTCGCTATCACATACATAGGTACACTATAGGTACCTCTAGGCGTTCAAAAATATCGTCACATGCACCCTAATGCCTTGAAAACAGAGGTGTGTTCCGATGTTTGTGAGCTGTTGGTTTGCCCCGATGTATGTGATGGCGACTGTACTAGGCTAACGCAATCCAAATAATTGTAATCCCAAAACGTTGAACACATATCTACAATATAACTTTCAGATATACTTAGGAATTATAGGTTCGAAGATGGTAAAAAATATCTGCCAGTTTTTTTTTTAAAGGACTTAGGGCGGCGAACTTACGATTACAGACCGATCAACGTTATAAATTTGGCGCCGGCAGCTATATAGACACCAAATAATATAACCAATAATGATGAATTTTCTCGAAAAAGGATTAAAAATTTCGTCAAATGGAGAAAAAAGTAAAGCAGATTAAATTGTAATTTTTAATTTTGACTTGTGTTTTGTGTCTTCTTTTGCGGCTTCCGTAGCCCAGTGGGTAGTGACTCTGCCTACGAAGCTGGAGGTCCCGGGTTCGAATCCCGGTCAGGGCATTTATTTGTGTATTTATCACGAATATTTGTTCCTGAGTTATGGATGTTATATATGTATATAAGTATCAATATGTATGTATATATTATATATATCATCGCCTAGTACCCACAACACAAGCATTACTGAGCTTACCGTGGGCCTAGGTTGATTTGTGTAAGATTGTCCCGTAATATTTATTTATTTTATTTTATTTATTTTATTGTTTGACTTAACGTCAAATCGGCTAGTTTTTAAACCAGTTAATGCGTCGTAATATATAGCAAGAAGTTTTGGGCAAACCGGTGGGAATCGGCTTGTATGGACGCTCCGCCACTGAGGTACAGTATCATCGTGGTATCTTCAATGTTTACCTCGCAAATCAAACAATACGTCTAGCACAACTTGCTGCTAAGTCGTGTCGCGCGCGACTCAGCGACTCCTGTCTCACTCGTATTGTGCAAATTAGAAAGAGGCGGGTGGATTCTATCGACACGCGTCGCGCTTGTTGTGTCAGTTGTGCTAGCCCCGCTGCACGCTGGACCCACGACCCACCGCAAACCATGCAAGTGCAAGTGCAAGTTATTATTATACGTAATGCGGCCCGTTTTAAACTACAACTTACATGGACCTATAAAATACCCAGGATAACCGAGTGAGATGGTATGGCACACAAATCTCGATAAAGTGTGACAGAAACGAAGTTAACATTCTTTGTCCTGGTTATAGTTCCACTTTTTAGGGTTCCGTACTAAAACTCCGCTGTCCGTTCCGTCCGTCCGTCCGTCCGTCCGTCTGTCTGTAGTATGAAGTTGCGGCAAATAAACCATTACCCGCCCAAATTGGGGTAGTGCAAATAAAACTACGCTTAAAGAATTGCAAGTCGCCCAAAACAAGATAATAAAAACACTCTTTCGATATGATTTTCTCACATCCAGTAAAAAAATATATTTAGAAACAAAATTTTTAAATCTCCATCAACTTTATTTTAATAATACTTGCATTCTAATCAGGAAAATAATTGAAAAAAAAATTCACTCACAATTGACTTTTCAAACTAATGCTGAACTGGGAATACGCCATTTACGGAGTGCTAACAACTTGTCTCTGAGACCAGTGCGAACACAATATGGCAAAAAAAGTATAACTTATGAAGGGGCACAGTTTTATAACAGTTTACCAAAACATATCAAAGAATGTAAAAGTTTTAATATTTTCAAACATAAGTTAAAGGAGTATGTAACTAAAAATATCTAACGCCTAACTCCGGCTCTGGCCCTGGAAACACTGACATAGAAACTGGATTATATGACTCGTCATCGGTGAAATACACTACAAGCACATTGTATTAGAGCTCATTATGCATTGTACAAACTAGAATAACTTACTACTATGATCTTTTCTTAATTTATGTACCCACTTAAACTAAACATTTGTATTACTTTTTAAACTAATGTATAATTGTATTACTCACTGTTTACTTTATGTATATTTTTTACTTTATGTATATTTTTCTCTGTTTTAAGTGAAATGTAAATTTCTTTAGAGATAAATAAAGTTCTTTAACCACAAATTAAGTGGGTTGTTTAATTGTTTATGGTAAGCCATCAGCCATTTTAAAACCAGTTCTTAATTTAGCTGCATAGGAGCCTTTAGGTTTAAAGAACTTTATTTTCTCTAAGAAATTATACATTTCACTTATGAGAAACTTAACTAATTTTACAAAACGTTTATATCGGTAGGTAAGCACCACAAGGTGCTTAACACTAAGCATATGTACAGTCAACCAATTTGATTCCTAGGCCATCATAGAACCTTGTCGTTGTAAATGCTATGTCAATACCGGTTACTAGGATTATTGCGTTGCTATGTAGCAGTTAAAATGACAGGGTTCTACGGTGGCCTAGGAATCAAATTGGTTGACCGTACCTACACAAAATAGATTATTAAATTACAGTAGGTAGTACACACAATAGGTAGGTAGGTAGTTATGTAACAAAATTTATAAAATCTATTAAAATATTCACTAAATCGAAATACGCTATCCAGTTTAAATTATAATAGGTCTAAGCCTGTAATAGTAATACAAAATATTAACAAAGGTATTTGTTGAACAAATTTTGTTCCTAGAAGTAAGAAAGTGTTATACAAATAATACAAAAAAGCGGCCAAGTGCGAGTCGGACTCGCACATGAAGGGTTCCGTGAAATAAATTGCGGTTTACGATTTATGACGTATTAAAAAAAAAACTACTTATTAGATCTCGTTCAAACCAATTTTCGGTGGAAGTTTACATGGTAATGTACATCATATATTTTTTTAGTTTTATCATTCTCTTATTTTAGAAGTTACAGGGGGGGGACACACATTTTACCACTTTGGAAGTGTCTCTCGCGCAAACTACATATTCAGTTTAGAAAAAAATGATGTTAGAAACCTCAATATCATTTTTGAAGACCTATCCATAGATACCCCACATGGGTTTGATAAAAAAAATTTTTTTGAGTTTCAGTTCTGAGTATGGGGACCCCTAAAACTTAATGTTTTTTTTCGATTTTTGTGTGAAAATATTAATGCGGTTCACAGAATACATCTACTTACCAAGTTTCAACAGTATAGCTCTTATAGTTTCGGAAAAAAGTGGCTGTGACATACGGATGGACAGACAGACAGACAGACGGACGGACATGACGAATCTATAAGGGTTCCGTTTTTTGCCATTTGGCTACGGAACCCTAAAAAGCGCGAATAATTCGCACACTGAGGGTAGGGAGCCTTTCCGTCCCCTCATTGTGGCAACACGTATAGCTTGTCCTGAGCATTATAGGTATAAGTTACAATTTTAAAACTCTCAACTGGCAACACTGAGGTTCTTGCCCAATAACCACTGGCTATTTATTTGAATAGTGCTCCTAGTTTAGATATAAAACTGTCACTGGAATTAGAACCTTCTACATTAGACGGTAGAGTTGCTTTTAGAATGGAGTATTTTGATGCAATTCGGCCAACTTAAATGATCTCAAGTGTGTTACCCTTTACGATTGGGAAAAACCCACTGACTTATAATATTGAGAGCATGACTCATGCGTACCTTAACACGATTTGAACTGAGCCATGTTGTGACTCATTCTATATTTTGGACCCTTTTGCTTAGTGCGTGTAAAAATTCGTTAAGTACAAAATGAGTCAGAATCCTATAAGTATAAAAATTTAGTACTTACCTACTTAACGAATTTTTACACGCACTAAGCAAAAGGGTCCAAAATATAGGCCCTATATTAAAATTTAACCTGTGGATGATAACTGGTTCGTAATTTATGATTTAACTGTTTGGTCAAATAGACTCACGAATTTTAAACTCTTATAGCTCTGCTACTTACCTATACTCCGTCATTTTTGTTTTATTTTTTATACGACAACGGTGGTAAACAAGCATTCGGCTTGTCTGATGGCAAGCAGACTCCGCAGCCTATGGATCAGTTTCCAGAGGTCACCTTCGTGGGAACGAATTGAAAACGGCAATTTACGATGAAAGAAAAATAATGCAGCACAACTAGTAACTTGCTTAGTTACGTGACTCAAATCATACCAGAAGTAGATGATAGGGGGCAGGTTGACGCTGCTTATTTCGATTTTCGAAAAGCGTTTGACGTAGTCGATAACGATATCCTACTAAGAAAATTTGTAGGTGCCGGCTTTACCCCTCATCTTTTAAAGTTCTTCGTAAGTTACATGAGTGAAAGGCGTCAGTTTGTTGATTACGCGGGATATACTTCAGAAACTTATTTTGTAAGATCTGGAGTAAGTCAAGGAAGTAGCCTTGGCCTGTTGGAATTCATTATCATGATCAACGACTTACCTCAGGTTATCAGAAACTCCGGATGCTTATTATTTGCTGACGACTTGAAACTATTTTTACCTATCAAATGTAAAGCAGACTGTGAACAATTTCAAAAAGATATAGACCGAGTAGTTTCATGGAGTGAAGTTAATAAACTAAATTTTAATACGTCGAAGTGTCTGACTATTACTTTTACTCGAGTGCACAACCACATTGTCCATGATTACGAAATTAAGGGCACAAAATTAAAAAGGGTGACGGAAGTTAAAGAGTTACATTTACATATGATCTGAGGTTTAGGGATCATATCAACAATATGTGTAAGAAAGCCTACAGAATGCTTGGATTTGTACTTCGTAGTTGTAAGGATTTTACCAGTATAGGATCAATCATTGCTTTGTACAACGCGCTGGTCCGAAGTAGCCTCGAGTGCAACTCAGTCATATGGGCTCCACACGAAACCAAATATCAGCTTATGGTGGAGCGTATACAAAATAAATTTATTAGATTTTTTTATTTGAAGAAGTATGGCGTCTATCCGTTTTACCCCCTCATGTATCCAACTCTGTTTGTTTTGGGTATGGTGGGGTACAACAAGCTGCAGGTGCGCAGAGAGTTATGTCTGGCCACGTACGTATTTAAATTAATTAGGGGCAAAATATGCAACAGTCAGGTGTTGAGTTATGTGAGTCTGAGTGTCCCCGATAGATACGTATGGCGCCGCCGCCGGCCGCAGCTGCTGTCCGCGCCGCGCGGGCGCACCAACCTGCTCGGTATGGCGCCGATGACCCGCGCCCTGTGCACCCTCAACTTAATAGCAGATAACATAGACCTGTTTTCGTGTTCTCTGAATGAATTCACAAAGTCAGCATTGTTTATATTATGTTATAATAATACTTAGATATAAATGGTAACATGGTTGTACAAATAGTTACACTATTGTCTTAGGTTTAGTACCTGTAAAGATAGTTGTAAGTGTGGAAATAAATAAAATAAAAAATTAAATAAAATAAAATAAATACCCTAGGTTATATCTTTTCCCAGTTGCTTATATCCTTCCTGGTAATAAAAAAATTAAAATTGCTTGTGGATGACTTGACGTTTATCCCATAGTTTCCTCGAAGTTGTTGAATTTCGCAAACATCGTAGTACATTTACATGTAATAAAAGATATAGTGGTGCATCGTTCCCACGCCCTGCACCGTCCTAGTGTACGATAACGACCACCGACAGCAGACATGCACATTCAAATAATACATTTACTCGTATTATCCACTAGCTGCCCGCGCGGCTTCGCCCGCAATAGCAAAGCACGCAGGCAAACCCACGGGATAAAATATAGCCTATAACCATCTAGAAAGTCCATTTTATAAGCACGTGAAAGAATTTTTGAAATCGGTTAAGCGGTTCCGGAGATTATCAAACACAAACTTACAAAGCTTCAATCTCACAGACTTTTCTGCTTTAAATATAATACCTAAGCTACCTAGCTGCTATAGTCGTTCAAGTATACAGCCTGTGCCCAGCAGTGGATATACCCCCAACAAACAAACTAACCTTATAAAATTAAATCTATAAGGACTAAACTCTGATAGTGGTTTTAAAATGGCATTAATTATGTCAATGTCTTTTAACGGCTCATTATAAAAAGATTTGGCTAATATTAAGTACCTTAATTCTTATAATTTGGCTTTATTGTATTTTATTATCTTGACATGAATACATTTCTATATTTGGCTATGTAAACGGTAATAAATCAAATTAATATGGCTACAATAAGGGTTCAAAATGTTTTCTTCTTATAGAGGCTACCTAGTTAGTCTAGTTACATTGCTTTTTAGCTGTTTAATATTCAAAGTCGTGTTAAGGCTTTTAATATGGCGAATTCTGCCCTCCTAAGCCAAATGGCGCTATCTCAAAATAATTTGTCGTTGTTTGACGAAGATTTTAAATTACATGTTACAATTCATTCAATCATTTTCATTTTATCATTTATTTCGTGTAACTACATGACACATAAGTATTTAAAATAAAACATAACTACTTACATAAATACAAACTACAGTGACATTTACCACTGGATGGGAGAAGGCAGCCCCGCGCAGTGTAGCATAAATAATCGCACAGTCAGGCTTGTCCGCAACGCAATCATTCTCAGAATGGTATTGGGACTGCTCCGCACCCGGCGCACCAGGGATGCGGCGCGGCTGCGCATACTAGCATAAAAACAATCAACCCTTGCCTCCCCAAACATCCCTGATGCGCTACAGAAACCAGGCAGTCCCACTATCACCCGGAACGCGTTATTGTATTGTACTAGACTCAAATGGCCCCGTAGGGTTACGTACTCGTATTTACATTTAATTTTTTTTTATCTACTAAAACAAAAGCGGAGTGCGAATTGATCCAGTACTTTGATGATCTTTGAGGTTCTTAAGAGTGCGTTAATATTATTATTGTACTGAATTTTGGTTGTCATCGATTACTTACAAATCAACATATTTTGCTATCCGTCCGTAATCACACATTATGGCGTGTCCGCAACAATCAGCATTAACTTTCAGTTTATACTCGTCGCGGCCGTGGACTGAATCCACTCCTGCGCATCCCCATTATTATCAATACCAATATCAACCTTAACCCGTGGACATAGGATGTATATAATGTATACATGTTTATGGATGAGGTTTTATTAAAAACTGCGTAATTGTTGTTATTGTTGACACTCGTTGTCATAGTAATTGTGTGGATAAATGATAGGATATGCAGGTGAATTGTGCAGTTGAAAGGGATATATGATTATTTATAATTATGTATTAACTATTTGATATAACTTTTTATTTAAACATTGACCTCAATTAACCAAAAACATCATCTTCACAAATTATTCTCTACACTACAAGTGAAAAAAACCAAATTATTACTGTGATTTTAAAACAACGTCAAATAATCGAACATTTTCTATAAAACATAATTTACTTTAAAAACAAAGATTTAACCGGGATCAAATCAGTAGCCAAATTGCTTCAAGTTTGCATATAACATTTGAAGGGTTCCATCGATTTCTCCAGGATCCATCAGAACTGGATTTTGGTGACAACGGGACCAATCTCAAGAAATATTTTTTCAAATCGGTTCATAAATTACGGAGTAACAAACACATACAAAAAAAAATACAGTCGAAACCTCCTCCTTTTTTGAAGTCGGTTAAAAACTAAGAAAAATTAAGAATAATGTTTCATAAAAATATAACTACATATTTTACTAGCAGTACAACACTGTTTCTTGGTGATCAATATTCACTATCAACTGGCACGGACAAAACACTCATTCTCGCGCATCAACAAACTGATACGAAATTTCGCCCGTGTGATCAAGCGGCGCCGTGGCTTAGTTGGTTAAAGCGCCTGTCTAGTAAACAGGAGATCACGAGTTCGAATCTCGTCGGGGCCTTGAGTTGGGTTTCTTTTTGCTTTTTTATTTTTTTTATAATATTTTTTTGCATACGTAGTGCAAAATTGACGTCGTTTTAGAAGCAAATCTAAATTTTTGACCGATAGAAATGTTCTAAATCCGCGTTGTTTAATGTAATAATGTTTATACTTCGTTGCTTTTATTAAGAACGACCAAAATCAATTTTATATTAGAATAAGTTTGTTGGTGAGTTAGTTCTCTTTTAGCTTCATATTTCTTCCTGTTCTGTATATAAATAATAATGATAGAGAAGAGTAAGAAAGTTTGTATGTAATGGGTAATCTACGGAACCGCTTACCTGATTTCAAAAAGTCTTACATATGCGTGTACGAGTAGTTAGACTTTCTGGATGGTTATATAGGTTTTTGCAATACGGGCCGAAACCGCACGAGCAGCTAGTCTAGTCTTATAAAGATGAAGTTTAGTGTCTGTGAGATGTAGGTTTGTAAGTTTCTTTGTTTGCTTGTATGTAATAGGTAATCTCCGGACCACTTATTACACAAAGTGTCACTTCAGTATTATGTAAATACTTTATTGTACTCAAGATATTGGTAAAAATACAGACAAAAATAGGTTAAGTAAAGGCGAACTTATCCCTGTAAGAGATCTCTTCCAATTAACCTTTGAGCAATGGAGACGAGATCAAGAACTAAAAGATAGACAAACTAACACGCTTTCATGTTCAATTTAATATTAATTTACTAAGTATCCTATCGGTCCCTTGTGATGAAAAATCCATACTACACTAAACGAAGCCCCGCGGGCATTATCCGTACTTCCATATTATAAATGATGTCTGTCTGTCTGTCTGTTACCTTTTCACGCTAGCCGCTGAACCGATTGAGATGAAATTAGGTATGGAGATAATTTGAATCCTGGTGGAGGACATATGATAGTTTTTGTCCCGGAAATGATCCCCTAGTGGGGTGAAATGGGGGGCGAAAGTTTGTATGGAGCTACAATTAAAACGAGTTCCACGCGGACGATGTCGCGGGCAGGAGTTAGTTAAGATTATAAATTCCGATATGGACGTAGTTATCGGAGGAATACGGAATACCTAAATGTCAGGGCCTCACCACAATGGAGCTTCCTTAGGCTAGATTCTAGAAAGTTTCCTTCAGACAATAGCTACCGTTCTCTTGTAATACCTAGTTAATATTACAACCATTTAAATACAGGTAATTATGTATATGGGTACAGTCAGATGCAGATTGAAAATATAAATCCTTTATTAAAATAAGTACCTTTCAAATTGTTGGCACCCATCCGGGTCCTTGTATCTTAGTTTTATGTTACATGGCTCATAACAGCCATAACACAAGCCTTATTGAACTTACTATGGGGCTAGTTCGACTTGTGTTCATTGTAGGTACTGGAGTAGGAGGTAGGGCTGGAGAAATGCATAATTTTAATTTTAGTAATAATAGTCAACTGTCTCTAACTAAACCTAACTTTGTCCATTTCAATAACAGCATTAATTAACAATATTGCCATTAAAATTTTTAATAAAATAAGTCAGGATATCAAACAATGTACAGACATGAGAACTTTTGATAGAAAGTTAAAAGAATATTTAATTAATAGACTATTTTATACAATTAAAGAATTTTTCGCCAATGCCCTTGACATCACAAATAACATCTATTAAATAATGTAACCAATAAAATCCAATGTAATGTGTCCTTTTATTAATGTGTATCTAGAAAAAGTAATTAATTTTAAAATGTATTATTATAACTATAATTGTATTATTGAGTGTACCTAAAATTGTATTAATTGTATTTGCATGTACTTGTACGAATAGCAAATAAATCATCTGAATCTGAATCCAATATTTATTGTTTTATTTATCGTTGCAAATAAATAAATATAAATAATTCCTATATACCTTTTTTTTTTTAATTCCTATATACCTACACGAAGACACGCCCTATCATTTTAATTCTTTTTTATTTAAAGAAACTGAATCGACAATAAAATCTACATATACATATATGATTATGGAACCTGCTCAAAAAATTTAACTATAATCTAACTGATGATATAACTGATGAGAATATAACTGATGAGGAGAATAGCCAGACAAACGCGTCGCCGGACATACAATTTTTTGTTTGCCCATACTGAAACGGAGAACATTGTTCGCTTCGCTCGTATGTACTCGTAGCTTTAGGAGTTTATACGTTGAGCGTAATCTCCAGAACAACGAAACGGATTTCAAAAACTCTTTCACTATATATAGTACTGATACTCGTACAGGGTGTATTATTCAAACGGGGCAGTGAGGGAAAATCCGAAACTATAAGAGATATGGAAATTTGCTCTTAGGAGTCACGAGACCGATTTTAGAAAAAATTAAACTGCATTCAAAGATTTTCAAAAAATCCCCATACATGGCCGGGAATCAAACCCGGTCAAATCTGTCTAAAAATCAGAGTTTGTTTTATTACGTAAATGAATAGTGCTAGATGTAAGGAACAATTGTTGCTAAGGATTCTAAGGAATCGTGTATCTACAATCACAGGAAAATGGCGAATTTCATAAGTAGTAGTTTTTTAGGATTCCGTACTCAAAGAGTAAAACGGGACCCTATTAAGTACTAAGACCCCGATGTCTGTCTGTCCGTCTGTCATCAGGCTGTAATCTCAACAACAGTGATAGTTTGACAGCTGAAATGTTCACAAATGATATTGTATAGTTTCTGTTGCCGCTATAGCAACAAATACTAAAAACCAGAATAAATATTTCTTTCTTTTCTTCTCTTTTTAGGGTTCCGTACTCAAAGAGTAAAACGGGTCCCTATTACTAAGACTCCGCTGTCCGTCCGTCCGTCCGTCCGTCCGTCCGTCTGTCGGTCACCAAGCTGTATATACTGATACCGTGATAGTTCCAGCTGAAATTTTCACAGATGATGTATTTCTGTTGCCGCTATAACAACAAATACTAAAAACACAGAATAAAATAGTTTTTTTATAGATAATGGTCCGGAACCCTTCGTGCGCGAGTCTGACTCGCACTTGGCCGGTTTTTTTTTCTTTTACTCTTACACAAATCGGCTTAGTCCCAAACTAAGCAAAGCTACTACCAACTAGGCACAGGAGGCTCCCATACAACAAACCTGATTTTTTTGCCGTTTTTATAGATAATGGTACGGAACCCTTCGTGCGCGAGTCCGACTCGCACTTGGCCGGTTTTTTTAGGGTTCCGTACTCAAAGAGTAAAACGGGACCCTATTACTAAGACTCCGCTGTCCGTCTGTCTGTCACCAGGCTGTATCTCACTGATACCGTGATAGTACCAGTTGAAATTTTCACAGATGATGTATTTCTGTTACCGCTATAACAACAAATTCTAAAAACATAATAAAATAAATATTTTTATAGACAATGGTACGGAACCCTTCATGCGCGTCCGACTCGCACTTGGCCGGTTTTTTTAATTTATTTTCATAATTCCGACTAATCTTTTCAAAACCGTTATAAAATATCATTCCTTTACTTACCCATAGTAGGTGCAAGGAGAATGACCTATCGGTAAACCCAAAGAAAACCGACACAATTCTCTTTACAAATAAACGAAAACTGGGTACGAAATGCCAACTCTATTCGGCACCAAACTAACACTCTCGAAAGAGGTAAAATACCTAGGCATAACACTAGATGATAAACTAAACTGGAGCAAACACCTAGACAGCAGACTAAACAAAGCAACAGTAGCCTTCTGGCAATGCAGAATGATGGTGGGGAAAAGATGGGGCCTGGCCCCCCACACCATACTGTGGCTATACAGAATGGCGATAGTACCAATGATAAGCTACGGTGCCATCGTATGGTGGCCCCGCACCCAAACCACGAGTGCAATTACCAAAATTCAGAAAACACAAAGACTAGCATGTGTCGCTGCTACAGGTTGCATGAGAACAACCCCAACAGCAGCACTAGAAGTCATGCTAGGGCTACTACCTTTACATATGCACATACAAAAAGAGGCGGCTGCGACGGCAATACGCCTAAAAAGACTCAACATATGGACGAAACTAGACATACCCCACACGAAGATCCACAACAAACTGATCACAAGCCTACCTATGATGGAAGCTTCAATCGACAAAATACCATAAACTGCAGTCTTTGGGAAAGACTATGAAATATTACTGACGGAAGACTCCAAAGAGGGGTTAAACCAAACAGACCTCAGAATCTTTACAGATGGTTCAAAAACAAATACGGGAACAGGATGTGGTGTGTTCTCAGAGGATTTAAACATACACATATCCAAACCACTGGGTGTACAAAACACGGTATTCCAGGCTGAATGCGTAGGGATAATTGAAGCCTGCAATGCCATAAAGAGACGACAAGTCGAAAACACAAACATACGGATACTCTCAGACAGTAAATCGGTACTACAAGCACTGAGCAGTGATAACATCACATCTAGCTTGATATACGAATGTCACTTAAACCTCACAGAGGTGTGCGCAGACAAAAACAAAGTTACTATACAATGGATCAAGGGGCACAGTGGCTCAAGAGGAAACGATGCAGCGGATGAACTGGCCAGGAAAGGCTCAGAAACAACGGCATACGGACCGGAGCCAATCTTGCCCCTGCCACAAAGCTACATATACAATCAACTGGACCAATACACTAAAGACCTACACCAAAGATACTGGGAGGAGATAGACACATGCAGACAGGCCAAAGAGATTCTGTCGAAACGCGACTACAAACTCACAACCACACTACTAAGGACACATAGAAACCAACTGCGCAAGATAGTGGGTATAATAACAGGACACAACACCTTGAACAGACACCTCTATAACTTAGGTATCACAGACAGCCCCATGTGCAGAGCGTGCATGGAGGCAGAAGAAACGACCAAACATATACTACTGGACTGCAAGGAGGTAGAAGTATACAGAATGAAGCACCTAGGTTCTCCAAACACACTACGGGACGCAGTCAGCAACACCAAGGCACTCACCAACTTTTTAAACGAGCTGGGGTGGTTAGAGTAGCGCCACACCGCCGTTTCACGCAAAATAGGCACAATGGATGTCGACTTGCGGAAAACGCCCAGTATAACTACTTAACTAACTAACTAAAGTAGGTGTAAGTACTGTTAGTAGGTACGGAGAGATCCATTTCCGTACATTAAACTGAAATACGGCATTTTCCTGTGATTCCTTAGGAACAATTGTTCCTGACATTCAGCACTATTAATTTACGCAAAAAACAAACTCTGATTTTTAGACAGATTTAATCGGGTTAGATTCCCGGCCGTGTATGAGACTTAGAAAATCAAAGAGCAAATTTCCGTATCTCTTAATATATTTCGTTTTGTCCCTGGAATGGATGCATGGTTTCGCTTGCGTTCTTTGTAGTTATTACGTGCTGGGCGAAGCCTTCTCATAAAAATGCATAAAGTAATAAAAAAAAAGTTTATTGGGTAACATTAGGTCTACGTAACAGATAAACAGTTTGATGACTCTTTTAAGTACCTGTGTCAAGTGACACCGCTCTTCACATGAAGGTAAGATGGGAATTGGGATAACAAGTTTGTTTGCTTAATTGTACCCTATATACGAGTAACACTAGGGTTACAATACAATACAAATGCCCTTTATTGCACACCTCAGACAGATAAAGCAGTTAATAATAAAATAATAAATATTTGCGGACAATCTTACACAAATCGACCTAGTCCCAAAATAAGCAAAGCTTGTACTATGGGTAAAAGACGAAGATAAACATACTTATATAGACAAATAAATACTTAAATACATAAAAAACATCCATGACTCAGGAACAAATATTTGTGCTCATCACACAAATAAATGCCTTTACCCGGACTCGAACCCAGTACCTCTTGCTTCGTAGGCAGGGTCATTACCAACTAGGCTAAAGCGGTCGTCACAAAACAAAATCAGTTACAAAACAAACACAGAGATACAGGGAGATAGTAGAGGTAAAACAACCGCCGCGCCGGTCGGTAGGGTTATCACAAATACAAAAATGCGCATTACCTTTAAAAACAAAGTTTAAATTTAAACCGACTTCAATTCAGTACTTCGCCAAGGCACATGTTACATGAAAATTTCCACATTTCCTTTCCATTTACCACATGAACTGCTTTCCGAGAGCAAATGCGTTGATTATTACAGAAAAAACCCAAGTCGCTTCATGTGGGCTGATAATATTTGAGGAGTTCCGTCGATTCTTCAAGGATCTCAGAATTAACACTTCATTAGTTGCTACTTCAACGGAATCATGTCAGAATCTTTGACGTACTTTCATCTTTGAGGAGCTCCATAAGTCATCTGTGGTCTTCATATCAGTTCCACTTCACCAAAATTACGATTTCCAAGAGTATACCGAATAGAAAATACGAAATCATTGCACCCATGCTTAAAAAAATTTGAGGGTTGCCCTTAATTTCCCTGGGATCCCATCATCAGATCCTAAATTGGTGACAATGGGACCACCTCAGGATTATACTTTTCGAATAAAAAAAGAATTTTGGAAATCGGTCCACAATTGTGGGAGAAATCGGCGAACATACATTAAAAAAAAAAAAAACATACAGTGGAACATATAACCTCCTCCTTTTTTGAAGTCGGTTAAAAAGGAAGCACGGACGCGGGTACACTATCAATAATACAATCTTAATTAACACTAATCAAAATCCTCGCGAAGCGCTCACACGTAAAATACTATTATTAATGCATATTTAATTAATTTAATGAACGAAAGCGCGCCTAATTAGCAGTTACACTTAAATAGGAAGTTGTTATCCTTTTAGATTTAAAGTAAAACGTAAATATTGCATGCAGACCGACGAGCATGTTTTTTTTTTCCTCCTAGCGTTATTCCCGGTTGTGCCCCTAAAGGAGCCCGGGGTCCGCTTTGCTTTGACACCTAATCCCAAGATTTGGCATAGGCACTAGTTTTTACGAAAGTGACTGCCATCTGACCTTCCAACCCAGAGGGAAAACTAGTCCTTATTGGGATTAGACCGGTTTCCTCACGATGTTTTCCTTCACCGAAAAGCTAACGGTAAATATTCCGTACATAAGTTCCGAAAAACTCATTGGTACGAGCCGGGATTCGAATTCACGACCGCCGCTTGACAGCCGCATGCCTAAATATGAATAAAAAATAAATAAATAACTAATTTTTTAGGGACAATCTTACACAAATTGACCTGGTCCCAAACTAAGCAAAGCGTGTAGTATGGGTATCTAGACGACGATAAACATACTTATATAGATAAATAATTACATAGAAAAAAAACATCCATCACTCAGGAACAAATATTTGTGCTCATCACACAAATAAATGTTTATTCTCTTTAAAGGCTTATTTCTTTATAGCTACTTACATACATTAATCTGCCAAACCAGTGCGGTTTGCTGGCATACAAAACTCCTAAATTATTTTACAATTTATTCACTAAAAGCTGTATGGTTAGTAGGTAATTTATATGTACGGGTAAATTATATGTACTTATGAAGAATGTCATGAAAGTAAAAGAAGCAAGAAAGGTTTGTCAAGATCGTAGCAAGTGCAAATCCGTGATCACTGCCTACCCTATAATATATGATAAATAATATATGAAACAAAAAGTTGTAAGTAAGTTTCGGTCCAAACTTTCACGCTATTATTATCACCATCGGATATTTTGGAATTACAGTGGAACTGTTATTGCAGAAGACATATTTGATGGATGACATGTAGTAAGTATGTATTTCGAAGTTTAGATGTGTTAATGCTACGTAAAACACATTCGTACAACGCGACGACTGTGTACAGCCCCCGTATTCTGTAACTTGTTTTAAGCTCACCTCAACGCTCAACCACAATTATACCTTGACACCACGATGCGTAGTTATTAAGCGTAGGTAGAGGTCTAGTTTCGTAACGGGTGACCGGCGGGGTGATCCGCATTAACGCATAGCGAATAACAGCCCTGTTCCCCGTCTTATTGCTCTAGCAGAAAAAACCTACGCGTCATTGGCCCCACGGTTTATGAACGTCTTCCTGCCGAAATCGTAAAGGAACCGTGCGATCACGCAATAGACGACCCACGGCTGGAGATAATATTTGTGACAATGTAGTATTAAGTATTTTGTTAATTTAAATTTATATTTTACTGACACTTCTAATAATTAGCACGCACTAGCACTTTAAGTGCATTTTCGTAATTTTACCTAAAACAAACCACTTACACTACGAATTTAACGTCATGCTAGATAGAAGATGTGATAAAATAGAGATTGATGTTTATGATGCCTTCAAATCAACATAAAATCCCTTTCGCCAATAATTAAGTTTAATTTAAGACAAGTCGGTTTAACGTTAACAGCAGGTTACCCCACAATTATGAATTATGGAACAGGTACCTACCTACTAATTATATTTATTTAGCTTATTGGTAGGGCAAGTCGGTAAATGGGGGAAAAGCGGCCGATTTGAAACAATTAACTGCGTGTAAATAAATAATCGTGGTGATTTATCGTTGAGTCGGACAGGCATGCATATTTTATTAATTAAATAGTAATAGCGTAATGTCATATAAGTACTGTAGTGTGTGGGTGTGTGTGTGTGTGTATGTCAGTAATAGATACGACTTTATTTCACGCCTCAATCTTCAAACTAAAATGTCGTTAGTCGTTTGCATCGTTTGGCATAACATAATTATCATTTGTCATAATAGCTGAGGTGGTATTTTTAGGGTTCCGTACTCAAAGAGTAAAACGGGACCCTATTACTAAGATTTCGCTGTCCGTCCGTCCGTCCGTCCGTCCGTCTGTCTGTCACCAGGCTGTATCTCAAGAACCGTGATAGCTAAAGAGTTGAAATTTTCCCAGATTATGTATTTCTGTTGCCGCTATAACAACAAATACTAAAAAAAAAAATATTTTTTTTACCGGGGGCTCCCATACAACAAACGTGATTTTTTTGCCGTTTTTATAGATAATGGTATGGAACCCTTCGTGCGCGAGTCCAACTCGCACTTGGCCGGTTTTTTAGGTTTACTATAATAGTACATTGTTTAACAAGGGGCGTAAGAGAAATGAAGCCCGACGCCGGAGGCGGAGGGCTTTTGATGACTCGAGTGCAACATTCTTACGCCCGTGATTTACACAATGTTTTTCATCACATTTGCGAGGAAATAAATAACTACAAAAGACAGAAAAATCTAGGTTTCATACAAAATTGACGAAATTGACAACTTCACTTCCAGATCAGTGCGAGTGGAGCGCGCAGCTTCAATATTTCGACCAATCACAGAGCAGTATTCTTGCAGCGCATGGCCTGCTCGATTTTTATTCAACCAATCACAGAGCAGTATTCTTGCAGCGCATGGCCTGCTCGATTTTTATTCAATCAATCACAGAGCAGAATTCTTGTAGTGCGCGATCACCTAGATTTGCTTTAACCAATTTTAATGTAATTTGCAGTTTCCTCAATTTGTATTTTATAATAAAGCTTGATTTCAATTTGGTCTTTTTTATTTCCCCATTTTTGAGAAAAGCACTATATTAGCCTCAGCCGGAATGGCAATTGCAGGCCTCTTATTATAATTAAACAAATACTCAGCCTGCAATTGCCTTCTTCCCGGTCACGGCAATAATGTACTATCATGTTCCTGATTTATACACAGTTGTATACAGAAAGATCAGACAATGAAAGCCTTACCCTTTTTATTTTTTTTCCGTGGAGAAAACCTGCGGGCTAGGTACCCAGCTCCCTCATATGAACCAGCAAAACTATAAAAAGCTTCAAGCTCTAAATCGGTGTATAATATAATAAATACATGTATATTACACGTGCTAATGATTTCATTGCATTATTTATTCATAAAAAGTCTTAGGAAGGGAGATGAACTGGAATGTTTTTTTTTCCTGAATATTTATAAGAAACACGGCCTACTAAGTAGGTAAATCTTCGGCAGTAATCAACGCCGACACATCTAACTACGGATTGTATTTGAAAGTCTAATGACAGGTATCTGTCCTCATTTCGCGTCAGTTCATTCCAAAATGGGACGAGTTCTAAGTCATGGATGATCTCTATGTATTTAAGTATTTATTTATCTAAGTATATTTATATATATATCGTAGTCTAGTACCCATAGTACAAGCTTTGCTTAGTTTGGGACTAGGTCGATTTGTGTATTCCCCAAAATAGTTATTATTTATTCATACGATTTTATGATGGTAACGTAGCGGTATTATAAAACATATGTTAAGCGCATCAGGAAATACTTGCTTAAGTTATTTTAAAGGGTTCAAATGTACATTTCAACATAATTCCAAAAACCGCCTAATTAGTGCCTTGTTCTCACGTCAATTACCAAACAAACCAAAACTACCGTGTAGGGAGATTATCGCGCATAATTTTAATATATTTTTTTAGGAAAAACGGCGCAAGTTAATGCTCTATGTTTACTTATCTGTGATGTTTACACATCCGCCCTTATTATTACAAATTACAAATGTTGGAAACAAAATAACTTGACCAGTGTAAGTTGGGCCCTCGGATTGTTTGGTTTCGTGGACGCTTGTATGGAATGAGTAGGGAGTCGAAGGTCAGCTATGGGTGGTCGTTAGTATACTCGTAGATATGGTGGAGAAGCGCGTCGTCTAACGCGAGCGACGCGCGACGCAGCGGTGCGGTGAGCTTTAAAACTAGGGTCGCCATGCTTTTATAATATAACACTTGAAACCCGTGTTGAACGTATATTTCAAAGATTAGGTTACTTTACACGAGTTTGGCGCGATGTGTTTATTTACCTTTATTTTTGACGTTCGACACGGGTGTCGCAGCCCGTGGTCTCAGATGGTGCCATGCTTTGAAAAATGCTGTGATTCTTGTTTAAATCACTCCTTAGTCTACATCAGGGTTTCCCATCCTTTTACCATATGCGCCTCACTCAACGTTATGCTAAAATACTACGCCCCCCCCTAATGCACAGCGAAGATCATCTTCAACATGCAATCTGTCCTTTTTCTACGACAAACGGTAACTTTTCGAACATTTAAATCTGGAGCCGCTCCTACGCCCCCCAAGTGGGGCGCGCCTCACTGGTTGGGAAACCCTGGTCTACATTAATGAAAGTCATCTGTATGGTTCGACTTCAACATTTAAACACACAAGCGTTTAAATTTTTACACATATAAATCTAGTTTGGAGTTTGGACAAAATATGAAATGAACGTCCGAATTGCTAAACTTAAGTGGCAGTGGGCGGGGGCACATTGCACGTAGAACCGATGGCCGTTGGGGCGGAAAGGTTCTCGAGTGGCGACCACGTAGCGGAAGGCGCGGCGTGGGTAGGCCCAAGGTGGACTGATGACCTCTTAAATGTCGCGGGAGTCCGCTGGATGCGGGTGGCGCAGGACCGGCCATTGTGGCATTCTTTGGGGGAGGCCTGTGTCCAGGAGTGGACGTCTTTCGGCTGAGAAATAAAAATGATTTGAAAATGAAAATGATTTAACGCAAAGATTGGCTTGTTCCAATCACGATATAAAAAGCGGAGACGCGGAAATTTCCGGGTCTCCGCTTTAACTTCCCTCAAAACATTTTATAGACAAAAACCTGGTCGTCAATTGATGTCGATTAATGAAACAAAAAAGTCTTATTTTGTCTCAGGACCCACCACGAGGAGTTTAGTCGTGGATCTTGCATAAATTTGTGTTTTAAAAAAATGGGACTATCCGTTAACCATGCCGTATGGACACCACGGCACCTGTTAGGATTGTCAGCGCGAGCGTCAAACATTTTATAAGTCGCCACGGTTTAGTGACGCGCGCATTATTGCGTGGACGCAAGCGACAAGCGGCAGCGGGTTTAAGTCGCTACCGCATAGGGCCACAGCCTGAGCGACACTCATTTCAATTTTTTTTTAAGTAATGTCCTGTCTGATGGTGTGGCCGCCACTGATATCTCTATTATACTAATGACTCTGTAAGTTGTAGAAATCGCAGGCTTGTCTTTAAAAAAATGTATTAAAAATCTGTTTCGACAAAAAAAAAGTCTATATAATAGGTGTGTAGATACCAAATAAAATAACCAATAATGATGTATTTTCTCGAAAAAGGATTAAAAATATTGTCTAATGGAGAAAAAAGTACAGCAGGGGATTAAATAATCACAAAGTTATAAGTGTTCAAAGTTTTAAGAGGGGGTATATTCTGTCCCTTTTCCGCAAAACGCACCTTCATATGAAACGATTGTCATTAACTATTACGCGCGACTATCGTAACGTCACGACAGAAATTAGTTTCTGATGAAAAAAATTTAGACAAAAGAAGTTTTTCATCAGATTTTTTTTCACTTATTTTTTTTATAATAATTTCTAGCATCAGTATACAGTTTCCGGTCTAAATAGATAAGCTGATACAAAGTTGTATGTTAAATATTTCATCATGCCGTTTTAAAATGAGAACTAAAATTGGCGCCTTAAGTTACCTGTCAAAGCATCCCATCCAAAGACCGGCCTCAGCCAACGTCTCTTAACCTTAGGGTCCTGGTAGGGACCACTTGGAGATCGATCACGTAACGCTTTGTGTTTAAATCTAAATGTCACTTTTTGTATTGGAAAATGACAGTGGAGTTGTCAGAACGTGCGATCGAAAGGTTACGTGATCGGTCCTCAGTTGCTTTGGTAGTTCGTTTTTTAGTACATGTTGGTCATATTCATATTCATATTCATATTCATTTAATCATTGCCTTGTGTGTACAAAAGATCTTATAGCTACATATTGGTATGTCTCAACACAACCCTGTAAGGGCACTGCAATACAGTAAGTAGTTCAAAATTTAAACTATACTTAGACAATTATTTCAGTTGCGATTTCTTAATACTAGTCATTATTATTGCGATTTAAATATTCATTTACTGTGTAATAAGCATTTGCCACTAAATATTTTTTTAAAGTATTAATAAATTTATTGTTATTAGGCTCATTCTTCATATGATCAGGTAGTTTGTTATAGATCTTTATTAACATGGGGTAAGGTCCTTTTTGGTGTAACGCTAGCTTTGATGTTGTTTGTAATAATAAGTTATTTTTTGAACGGGATTCATAACGGCAGGGTACGTCTCCAATTTTAGAATAGAAATCTGGGTGTGCTTTAACAAATTTACACGATTCTAGGATATATATGCCAGGTAAGGTTAATATTTTAAGGTCTCTAAAATACGGCTTGCAGCTATCGGTCTGTTTTATGTTTGTTATTATGCGGATACATTTTTTCTGTAGGATGAGTAGGTCTTGCACCGAAGTACTATTTCCCCATAATATTACGCCATAACTAAGCCACGAGTGTGCAAAGGCATAATACGCCGTTAAAGCGGTTTGTAAATTAGTGGTCTTTTTCAGCTGCCTTAATGCATAAATAAATTGGCTAAGTTTAGTTTTTATTTTGCTGATGTGATCTTTCCAATTTATATGGGAGTCGATGGTCAAATCTTGTCAAATCCAATCTAATTGCAATTGTACATTTATGTAAGTCGTATGACATAATGACAATTCAAAAAACTATAATGCAATACCATAACACTGATCTGATGATGGAGACGGAAATTGGCCTTAAGAACTCGTTTTTGAGCTCATTAAGATATTCAGATGCCTGTGCAAAAAACACAGTTTTTTTTTATGTAAGTGTTAACATTGGCACATGGCTAGAAAAACGCTTTAATTTTATACCTTGGCGTGTACTCGTACATAAAATTGTAGCTTGTTATAACGAACCAGCGAAAGCTTCGCATTCCACTAATGCTTACAGGTTATAAAGGGTGTACCTACGCATGCAGGCCCGGAACCAAAAAGGGGTTCTGTTAGTGCCATTTCACATCGTTTTGCGTCATAATGAACATTGTTACGGGCCACCAGGACGGTCGATTCAAGGCCATTCTCCGTACAAAATTAGTTTGGTTCTCATTAAAAAAATCTCTTATAATTTACAGCAACGGAAAATATGTAGTTTCCGACCTAGATGTGGTGGATCCCATTGTCTATACAAAGTTTCATGTTATTCTAGTATGTCGTTTTAAAATGAGAACCAAACTACGTTTGTATGGAGAGTTGAGCGTCCTGGCGACCCTTAAGTGCAAAATAAAAATTGTGTAAAAGTATTGGAGTACTCAATATATTTATTAACTAAAACACGCCGGTAGTAGTCATCTGCGTTAATAAGGCGGCTGAATGAACACAGTTTGACAGTGCGAAGTCCTGACAAACATGTCCGCTTAGTGCGCTAACTGGGGATTTTTTTTTTTTACCACTGCTTTGTAGTGTTGCTATATTATTGCATGCTATGAAGCATGGGTGTTGTGTTCCTGGTGGTGAGTAAGGTCGCCAGAGCTCCCTAGGATGCGCTGTGTTGGGACTGTTGGGAGTGAGGGTCCTGCATGTCTCTATCTGCCAACACAGCGAATCCTCAAGTGAATAAAGGGTCGGCAACGCGCTTGTGATTCTTCTGGAGTCACAAGTGTCCATAGGCTACGGTACCTGCTTAACATCAGGCAGGCCGTTAGCTTGTTTGCCTCCATAGTTGTATAAAAAAAAAAGCTAAAACTTGGTTTTAATCAATTTATGTATAATAGGTATCCCTCCCGATAACTTTTAACTATTAGCTACTAATTTCGAAGTGACATTTCATAGTGTAATATATTATTACACTATGAAATGTCGCTTCGTAGTTAATAAGTAAATTGCTATCGATAAATTTTACACCGGAAAACAGTTCCTAGTTAATTGAATTTTTTCCCCAAAAACCTCTGTAATTGATTAATCGCTTCACCCTGTACATACAGCCATAAACACGGAACCCAAGGTGTGTTTAATTGGTGCAAGTATTTAGAGTTGAGGTGGCAGGAGCTTTTGGAACTTTCATGGGCTTTTAACTAAGGAAACAAAGCGCTTCTGATATGACTTAATGGAGCTTTTATGTAAGTTTCTATCTATAGGTTAGTGTAAGGTTCAGGGGTCGTCTTGTAACTATTTGTAAAGGTGTGCATAGAATGTTAGAAGATTATGGTAGAATATATCAAAGCTTTTCATGTTGAATAATATTTTTTCGGGTTATCTTGCATGTTAATCGTATAATTTAGAGTGAAAACAGGAACGGAAAGTAGGCGCTTATGTAGACATTACAATATTAAAAAAATTAGGGTACCTTACCTACGTAGCATAATTTCGTAAACCAAAATGACAACGCACGAAATTCCTTAGGTACACAAAACAATTAACATATATTTAATAAATCTATTGTTTATAATTTTAAACCAACCGCTTATACTAATAGACTAAGTGCGTATTTTACGTATCGCCCATAGCCCGGTAACCTTGTTCGCTTCCTGTTATATACGTGTACAATTTACATATATGTCTACATACATGTACAACACATATTTATATGTAATACACATTCGAGGGGTGTACACGTAGTAAATGTATTTTGCATACAATGTTGGTATTTTATATTAGTAGTATGGTCATGGTATTTTCTAGGATAACGTAACGTAATAAATAATGGTCGTTCAATCCACAAAAAGCGACCCACTTCTACTTTTTGAGCTACGGATAACATACAAACTAGGAGCCCCTCTTCTTCACTCTCTCTCTCTCCCTATCATTTTCCCTTCCCCGTGGCCTCGTACATTGAACAACCTATAATTATACTAATATACGTAGTAAATCAAATTAAATAAAAACTTAAACATATATAAGGGCACAATCTTACACAAATACAGACACGACATGACATGACAGACATGTTTTTTTGATACCCTACCATACCTTTGTACGAGGGGTGATCCAAAAGTTTTGATAATCGGCATGATTTGGTCTCGTGATGATAACTTGCGAGTGTCATTCCTACACAGATAATACACTAAATACAAAAAAAAAGATTACAAAATTTGTTTTTCTTGAATAGGGAACATTACGCAAAGCTCTGCGTAGGGGGCGACACTAACACAACCCGTAAACAAACCGGTGCCGGTTAATGTACGGCCCAATAATTGGCATCCTCTATATCTATGTCTCTTTTTAACTTATACAAAAAGAGAGAGATAACGATAGATGGACGCGTATTATCGGGCCGTACATTAACCGGCACCGGCGGTCCATGACGTACAATGTCATATTTATTTACCTAACAAACAATAACGAATAATTGATGAAAACGCGTTAAACTACAATCGTTTTATTATCATTCGTGTGTAAAATACCTGTACTGTGATATTAAAATGGCATCCTATAGCCATTTAAAGGTGGATGAGGGCTTTTTTTTGCTTTACGACGTATTGCCGCTTCCCATAGTTTTCATATCATCGTTTCCTTCGGAAATGAATGATGCCCTTCATTTTTGCATCCAATTACGCGGCACTGATGCATTTTATTCATTGAAATATTTTCTTCACTATTTGCAAAGAGAATATAATCACTATGATCCGATTTGATCCAGAGCTTTGAAGGACTTGTCAAAGTTGTCAAAAAAACTGTTTACTAGTTGTGTTAGTGCTGCACTCTGGCGGCAGAACATTGCAGTAATGATCCCTATAGCTAAATAAATATGATGGTATAGAATGTATTCTGACGTTGGCAAAATTCTGGTTTTGTAATTAAAAAAAAATATTTTCAAATTTGAAGTTTATCTATTAATGCCACGAAATTAATATATTATACTAGTAGTGTCATCATTTTTTTAAGGCACGGCTCACCTAACACAATTCAAGTTAGGTTTTTCTGGCTATCCAATACATATTTTTTAATTTATTTAAATAGGGTGAACGTAGGTGACAAATATATGAATATAAATACGATGGGACAGTGATTCATCATAATTTTATAGCAAGTCAGCGAGGTCGTCTAAGAAAAAGCCAAAGAAAAAAAATACCAATCCTATGAGTATTTTTTCTTAGCTGTGCTTGCCGCTTACGAGGGCTGCTTTTCAGGCTTGTGAATTCTATAAAACTAGTTACCTACCGTGTAATCTAAACCAACTCTTTTACGTCTTAATCTTAGATATTGAAAACCCTTCAATAAAATCTGTGCAATTGCGTCGATGTCAGAAGTAAGGCTCAAAGTCACCCAAAGGGCAATGGAGAGGGCTATGTTGGGAGTTTCTCTGCGTGATCGCATCAGAAATGAGGCTATCCGCAGCAGAACCAAGGTAACCGATATAACCCTCCGAATCGCTAAACTTAAGTGGCAGTGGGTGGGGCACATTGCACGTAGAACCGATGGCCGTTGGGGCGGAAAGGTTCTCGAGTGGCGACCACGTACCGGAAGGCGAGGCGTGGGTAGGCCTCCCTCGTGGGTGCACTGATGACCTGGTAAAGGTCGCGGGAGTCCGCTGGATGCGGGTGGCGCAGGACCGGTCATTTTGGCACTCTTTGGGAGAGGCCTATGTCCAGCAGTGGACGTCTTTCGGCTGATATGATGATGATGATGAAGAAGTAAGCCTCATTTCGACTACCTATCCAAAGTTTTTTTTTTATATGAAGCATAATTTAAATATTATTAATATATTATACTGGTAAGTAAACTAAGAAAGAGTGTATTTAATAATTAAAAATCATATTAAGTATACGGATACCCTGTGGTTTTTATGCCGATTATCAAAACTTTTGGATCACCCCTCATGTCTGTGTTTCACAAATATCTAAATTACGTGAATTGCATCCCAAACTAAGCAAATCTGACCAGTGGCTATCTAGGTAACGATATAACGTTATTATAATCTATAGTATAGTATTAGTAATTACTGTATGCAATGATTACTAATGTACCTAGATTCTCAAATACTTACCTACATAGAAAACATCTAAGACAAACACTGCAACATATATTTATCACTATACTTCTTTTAGGTAGCACTAGTGATGGGATACCTGCCTTTTCAGATAAGATAAAATACTCATACTCATACTCCAATAAACAAATACTCAATTAGGTGTCAAAGCGGACCCCAGGCTCCTTTAGGGGCACAACCGGGAATAATAACGCTAGGAGGATGATGATACTCCAATAAACACCTTATAACCAATTAATAGTTAAATCATATCTGCGAAGAAGTAGGTTTGGTCACTATTTAAAAACATCAATGTCAATATTAGGTATGTCATTGTCATTAATTCAATAATTATTAGAAGACTTTTTTTTTATACAACGACGGTGGCGAACAAGCTTACGGCCTGCCTGATGTTAAGCTGGTACCGTCGCCTATGGAGACTTGTGACTCCAGAAGAATCACAAGCGCGTTGCCGACCCTTTATTTACTTGAGGATTCGCTGTGTTGGCAGATAGAGACATGCAGGTCCCTCACTCCCAATCCCAACACAGCGCACCCTAGGGAGCTCTGGCGACCTTACTCACCACCAGGAACACAACACCACATACTTTATAGCATGCAATACTATAGCAACACTACAAAGCAGTGGTGCTATTATGGCTGCGGTCTTCTGTAAGGTGGAGTTACTTCCCCAGTTGGGCTGCTCCACATACGAGCGAGACGACATTCCGCTGTGCCCTACCTCTCTTGCGCTGTGCCCTACCTCTCTTGACGTGTCGCGATTGTTGCGGATGGTAATATTTTTTTCAAATAACGGAGGAAATCATAAAAAAAACCATCCAGAACTCTTGCTAGAAGGTGATAAGATAAAATGGAGGGAAGCATCTGTATGTAGACAGACAAAGATGATGATAGAAGGTATGGATCACAAAAGGACCGGGTATCTGCTGAAACTGGGTAAGAGCAATCTGAGATTGCTGACTGGTATCATTACCGGTCACAATACTCTAAATAGACACTTAAAGATAATAGATATAAGTAACAATGCTTCTTGCCCACACTGTGGGGAGAAAGAAACAAGTAAGCATGTACTAGCGGAATGTGTTATGTAGGTACGCGGCACCGCGGTTTAACACATTTGGTAAAGATATGTTAGAGGAGCGGGAATTGAGGGATATCAACCTTAAAGATGTCCTTCTGTTCTGCAGGAAAACAAGAATAATGGCAGAATTTGATGTGGGAACGCTGCCGGGACAGTAACCTGGAGCCCAAACCTTAGGGAATTGGGCTGAATGACCGCGACGAGTGGTCAACTGCCCGCCTGTTTCCAGCCAGGCGTCCCTTCACAACATCAACAACCAATCATCAACCTTACTCGTACTTACTTGTAAATTCAATTAAATTCAAATTATTTATTTTAGGTTTAAAAAGTTATGGTAGGCTATCGAAAAAACATGTCTCCATGTGTTTTGCCACAAGGCATACAAAATTCAATCAAAATTAAAATTACGACTTCAGTACGATCAAAATTATACACTAAAAATTTATTAAACTAACAAGAACATCAACAACTACTAATTACAACTAAGTTGACATGTTATTTAGAGCTAAGTATCCTATTGTGAATTAATATAAGTAAACCTGACCTGTAATTTATATAAAATTAAATGTCAAATACCTAAAAAACTAAATAATATTAATCGTAATAACTCGTAATTTCAAATTGCATATATTAAAAACCAAATAAAATAACTAAGTAAAAACATGGCTACATCACTAGCCTGTCAGAAACGTCAAAAGCTACCTAAATGCCACAAGCCGCCGATGTCTATTCATCACACAAATAAATGCCCTTACCGGGATTCGAGCTACCAACGAAGCTGAATGGGCTTGTGACCTTAAATTTGTTTACGATGCCATTCGAACCAGTTTTTGTAGCAGTTGTGAAGCAACTACATTTAAAGGACATTAACACCCAAAAAATCGAGTTAAAGACGGACCTCGCTGACAGCAGCCGAAACGCTTCATACTGATTGGCTTTAAAGTATGACGTCACACCGTGCAATTTGTACTAACCGTTACATGGAAAATGAAGTAAATTGCTGTTTCGGTCGCGAAATACTGCGTTTAGGTACATAGTTGTCATACAAATTTGGGTGATTCTACGAGCGTTCCAACCGCCGTCAGTCCGCTGGTCGCATTATTGTCAAAGTTCTTGCAGATTTGAATCCCCTTTCCCAATAAATTGGTAGTAGTCCTGGACTTGTTTCAAATACCTGAAGATGCCATGCCAGTTTGCCGGTACATTGACAATAATGCGAGCAGCGGACTGACGGCGGTTGGAACGCTCGTAGAATAATAAATAATAAAATAAATATTTGCGGACAATCTTACACATATCGACCTAGTCCCAAACTAAGCAAAGCTTGTACTATGGGTACTAGACGACGATATACATACTTATATAAAATAAATAATAAAATAAAATAAAATAAAAAAAAATAAAAATAAAAAATAAAATTCGTTTAATTCAGACAACCACGGGTCCATACATGTTAAAATTATTATCTATATATATATCTATATAGAGAAATAAATACTTAAATACATAGAAAACATCCATGACTCAGGAACAAATATTCGTGCTCATCACACAAATAAATGCCCTTACCGGGATTCGAACCCAGGACCTCTAGCTTCGTAGGCAGGGTCACTACCAACTAGGCTAAAGCGGTCGTCAAATCACCCATTTGTTTCTATAAAAGCGTAAGGATTCTATTGGTACCTTTAAATTTACTCTTGGACAATAAATAAAAAAACTTTTTTTTCTAAACTTTCAAGGTTCATAATCTTTTTATGATTTGAATTATATTTTGGAATTTATACTTTATATTAATGATTTGATGGTTTACTATCCATTTAGCAACACGATTATCAATTTTAACACCACGCAACAAGCCTATTGGCGATGAATTCCATACGATTTAAACATCTCTTGGGATGAGATAAACAACGCAATTCTTTGTAAATAAATATAATGTATATAACGTATGATGATTTTTTGAACAAGCGAGCGATGCAAACGCAGTTTTAATTCTTTGGTAAGTAAAAAAAAAAAAAATATGAACTGTTTTACTTTTTTTACTTCAATAGTTTTACACAAGATATGTTTTATATATAACTTAACCCAATCTTAAATGTTAAACATTATTAGCCAAGTTTAGTTTAGTAGTTTATTATATCATAGCATTGACTTTTTTTTTTGCATTTTTTGTCCGGCTGTCCATTTGTTCTGCTCTACAGGTCGCATTTCCCAACAGATTCGCGTGAAATTTTATGAGCAGGTTCGTTAATTGTATAGTTTTTTCGTCTCTACAGACTCGCGAGTTCTACAGGTCACAGAGCCGCGAGTATTAGCCTATTTCGGCGTCGCGCTGCTGAGCAAAGGCCTCCTATCTATTTCGGCGTCGCGCTGCTGAGCAAAGGCCTCCTATCTATTTCGGTGTCGCGCTGCTGAGCAAAGGCCTCCTATCTATTTCGGTGTCGCGCTGCTGAGCAAAGGCCTCCTATCTATTTCGGCGTCGCGCTGCTGAGCAAAGGCCTCATATCTATTTCGGTGTCGCGCTGCTGAGCAAAGGCCTCCTATCTATTTCGGTGTCGCGCTGCTGAGCAAAGGCCTCCTATCTATTTCGGTGTCGCGCTGCTGAGCAAAGGCCTCCTATCTATTTCGGTGTCGCACTGCTGAGCAAAGGCCTCCTATCTATTTCGGTGTCGCGCTGCTGAGCAAAGGCCTCCTATCTATTTCGGTGTCGCGCTGCTGAGCAAAGGCCTCCTATCTATTTCGGTGTCGCGCTGCTGAGCAAAGGCCTCCTATCTATTTCAGTGTCGCGCTGCTGAGCAAAGGTCTCCTATCTATTTCGGTGTTGCGCTGCTGAGCAAAGGCCTCCTATCTATTTTGGTGTCACGCTGCTGAGCAAAGGCCTCCTATCTATTTCGGTGTCGCGCTGCTGAGCAAAGGCCTCCTATCTATTTCGGTGTCGCGCTGCTGAGCAAAGGCCTCCTATCTATTTCGGTGTCGCGCTGCTGAGCAAAGGCCTCCTATCTATTTCGGTGTCGCGCTGCTGAGCAAAGGCCTCCTATCTATTTTGGTGTCACGCTGCTGAGCAAAGGCCTCCTATCTATTTCGGTGTCGCGCTGTTGAGCAAAGGCCTCCTATCTATTTCGGTGTTGCGCTGCTGAGCAAAGGCCTCCTATCTATTTTGGTGTCACGCTGCTGAGCAAAGGCCTCCTATCTATTTCGGTGTCGCGCTGCTGAGCAAAGGCCTCCTATCTATTTCGGTGTCGCGCTGCTGAGCAAAGACCTCCTATCTATTTCGGTGTCGCGCTGCTGATCAAAGGCCTCCTTTTTATTTCGGTGTCACGCTACTGAGCAAACGCCTCCTATCTATTTTGGTGTCGCGCTGTTGAGCAAAGGCCTCTTTTTTATTTCGGTGTCACGCTGCTGAGCAAACGCCTCCTATCTGTTTCGGTGTCGCGCTGCTGAGCAAAGGCCTCCTTTTTATTTCGGTGTCACGCTGCTGAGCAAACGCCTCCTATCTATTTTGGTGTCGCGCTGTTGAGCAAAGGCCTCTTTTTTATTTCGGTGTCACGCTGCTGAGCAAACGCCTCCTATCTGTTTCGGTGTCGCGCTGCTGAGCAAAGGCCTCCTTTTTATTTCGGTGTCACGCTGCTGAGCAAAGGCCTCCTATCTATTTCGGTGTCGCGCTGCTGAGCAAAGGCCTCCTATCTATTTCGGTGTCGCGCTGCTGAGCAAAGGCCTCCTATCTATTTCGGTGTCGCGCTGCTGAGCAAAGGCCTCCTATCTATTTTGGTGTCACGCTGCTGAGCAAAGGCCTCCTATCTATTTCGGTGTCGCGCTGTTGAGCAAAGGCCTCCTATCTATTTCGGTGTTGCGCTGCTGAGCAAAGGCCTCCTATCTATTTTGGTGTCACGCTGCTGAGCAAAGGCCTCCTATCTATTTCGGTGTCGCGCTGCTGAGCAAAGGCCTCCTATCTATTTCGGTGTCGCGCTGCTGAGCAAAGACCTCCTATCTATTTCGGTGTCGCGCTGCTGAGCAAAGAACTCCTTTTTATTTCGGTGTCACGCTGCTGAGCAAACGCCTCCTATCTATTTTGGTGTCGCGCTGTTGAGCAAAGGCCTCTTTTTTATTTCGGTGTCACGCTGCTGAGCAAACGCCTCCTATCTGTTTCGGTGTCGCGCTGCTGAGCAAAGGCCTCCTTTTTATTTCGGTGTCACGCTGCTGAGCAAACGCCTCCTATCTATTTTGGAGTCGCGCTGCTGAGCAAAGGCCTCCTTTTTATTTCGGTGTCACGCTGCTGAGCAAAGGCCTCCTATCTATTTCGGTGTCGCGCTGCTGAGCAAAGGCCTCCTATCTATTTCGGTGTCGCGCTGCTGAGCAAAGGCCTCCTATCTATTTCGGTGTCGCGCTGCTGAGCAAAGGCCTCCTATCTATTTCGGTGTCACGCTGCTGAGCAAAGGCCTCCTATCTATTTCGGTGTCGCGCTGTTGAGCAAAGGCCTCCTATCTATTTCGGTGTTGCGCTGCTGAGCAAAGGCCTCCTATCTATTTTGGTGTCACGCTGCTGAGCAAAGGCCTCCTATCTATTTCGGTGTCGCGCTGCTGAGCAAAGGCCTCCTATCTATTTCGGTGTCGCGCTGCTGAGCAAAGACCTCCTATCTATTTCGGTGTCGCGCTGCTGAGCAAAGGCCTCCTTTTTATTTCGGTGTCACGCTGCTGAGCAAACGCCTCCTATCTGTTTCGGTGTCGCGCTGCTGAGCAAAGGCCTCCTTTTTATTTCGGTGTCACGCTGCTGAGCAAACGCCTCCTATCTATTTTGGAGTCGCGCTGCTGAGCAAAGGCCTCCTTTTTATTTCGGTGTCACGCTGCTGAGCAAACGCCTCCTATCTATTTTGGTGTCGCGCTGCTGAGCAAAGGCCTCCTTTTTATTTCGGTGTCACGCTGCAGAGCAAGCAGCGCGACACCAAAATAGATAGGAGGCGTTCCTATCTATTTTGGTGTCGCGCTGCTGAGCAAAGGCCTCCTATATATTCTTCCACTCGACCCCACTTTTTACGTGCTCCTGCCAACTCAAGCAGAACGCGTCCAAATCATACGCCACCTCCTTTTTTGGTCCACTACCATGTTAATAAAGATTTATTACGATAACGCTCTATCAATCGTTTTATCGAGCTCTCCGAGGACAGATGGACATGCAGATGATATGTATATAATATATTCAAGAGGTTTGCGAATAGAATCACGAAGGCCAAGTCAATGGACTTGGCAGAGGCCGGCTGGTGATGTGAATGGTTAAATACCATTGTCGTCATGCGGCATATTAATGTATACACGGCACGTGAGACAAGTTTGACGAAATGACGCATATATTACCTCTGTCGCTATATTGCTAAGGACATTATGATAATAAGGGTCTCATAGCTTAGAGCAAGGAGCATAGCAAGGAGCTTCTGAATACAAGCTATTAAACGAGCCAAGAGACATCAAATACGAGAAGCAACTTTTTGCCCCGGGCATAACACCTGCCAGGGCTGTGCACATGCTAAGAGTTTAGATTTCTACAGAGGAGCAATATGCGTTGCCACAATTAGGGGACGGAAAGGCTCATATATATATTATATTTACCGCAACAAAAAAAAGTGGAACTATGCCAAGGAAAACGGATGATATGTATATCCTATTCTGTCCATATATTGTGTTATCGTGCAGAGTAACTCAGAGTAAGTTCATGTTACTATAGATAGCTTGCAGCCTCCGCAGCAGAACCAAGGTTACCGATATAGCACTCCGAATCGCTAAACTTAAGTGGCAGTGGGCGGGGCACATTGCACTTAGAACCGATGGCCGTTGGGGCGGAAAGGTTCTCGAGTGGCGGCCACGTACCGGAAGGCGAGGCATGGGTAGGTCCCCCATAAGGTGGACTGATGACCTGGTAAAGGTCGCGGGAGTCCGTTGGATGCGGGTGGCGCAGGACCGGTCATTTTGGCACTCTTTGGGGGAGGCCTATATCCAGCAGTGGACGTCTTTCGGCTGATATGATGATGATGATGATGATGACTATAGCTTGTCCTGAGTAGGTATTATAGGTCCATGTGGCCACGTCTCAGCTTCCAGATTGGCTTGCGGAGCCAAGAAAGACTGTCTTCCTCCCTTCAGTATCCGGTGCCCTGAATAACACTGTTTGTAGTCTGTTATAGATTCAAAGGGACAATCGTAGACAAGCGAAATGGCTTAATCAAAACCTTCAAGAAAATCTCGCTAGAGGGTTGGGTAAGCAGGCAGATATTCCTGCAGGGTGATTGCGTAACTTTCGGTGGAGCATTTAAATACATCAACTGTCATTTTCGTCATTAAAAATATCGAAAGTTACGCCATTAAACCAATAAGTTTCGTCCACAATGACATTTAGGCTACAAACTTTTATTGTCGACTTTTCTTTTTTCGCAGTCATAGACTACTCCTTGAGCCCTTTCCAATGAGCCTAACCAACATGACCGGTTAATTTTTTTTAGTTTAGTAGTTACTTTACTATGGCTATCTCCTGCCTCCCATCATCAAATCAGCTTAGGCTCAGCTCAGACCTCTGTTAACTAGATGTGTTTTTTTCTCACAAACATAAACGATAGTTTGACTGACGTCTATATGAATAAGGGTATTATTGTATTCAAACATGTGGTTTAATTTACACGTGTATGTTTACACAAATGTGACGTCATTACAAACTCATTAACTGCTCTAATGTTTTACTGCCGTGCTTACGATAACAGCAGTAACTTCGTTCGAAATGCAATTCAAATGTTTACCTGAGTCTAATTCAAATAAAGAAAGGAATTGAATAACATTCCGAATAGAGTTACTGCTGTTATCGTAAGCACAATTTACTGGTTCCAATGAGGGCGTTCTGAAGGTTATCTTCTAGGGTGTTTTTTCAGAACCTTAATTAAATAAATAAATATTTCCGGACAATCTTACACAAATCGACTTAAGGGGGTAATCACGTAACGTTTTGAACGCGCATTACGTAGATCCAACTGTCATTTCTCCATATAAAAATTGACATTTAGATCTACCTATACCTAACGTACGTAAAATGTGTTACGTGATTCTATTTAGTACAGATTATATAATAGTTATCTACTAGTCCCAAACTAAGCAAAGCTTGTAATTAGGTACTAGACGAAGACTTAATTATGATTTCTAATTTTGGTGGACGCAGTATCTAAAAAGTGCTCGGGAGGGCCCAAATAATTCCACTGAAACTCATGAGGTGAATGTAATGTATGTTTTTTTTCGCATCACAAATATTATAGGCACACTTAAAGTGGAGTAGGTACTGAATTGAAGTCGGTTAAAACTTATTTTTAAAGTAGGTACCGTACTTTAAAAAATATTTGTGATGCGAAAAAAAACATACTATTCACTTTAGGAAAAATGGGGCTACTTTGATCATAGTATACAGCAAGATAGATAACTAATATATTCACTGCTAATGTTCACTCACAAATAAAAATAAAAAGCGGCCGAGTGCGAGTCGGACTCGCACATGAAGGGTTCCGTTAAATTGCAGTTTACGATTTATGACGTATTAAAAAAACTACTTACTAGATCTCGTTCAAACCAATTTTCGGTGGAAGTTTGCATGGTAATGTACATCATATATTTTTTAGTTTTATCATTCTCTTATTTTAGAAGTTACAGGGGGGGGGGGGGGGGGACACTCATTTTACCACTTTGGAAATGTCTCTCGCGCAAACTATTCAGTTTAGAAAAAAATTATGTTAGAAACCTCAATGTCATTTTTGAAGACCTATCCATAGATACCCCACACGTATGGGTTTGATAAAAAAAAAAATTTAAGTTTCAGTTCTGAGTATGGGAACCCCTAAAACTTAATGTTTTTTTTCGATTTTTGTGTGAAAATCTTAATGCGGTTCACAGAATACATCTACTTACCAAGTTTCAACAGTATGGCTCTTATAGTTTCGGAAAAAAGTGGCTGTGACATACGGACGGACAGACAGACAGACAGACGGACGGACATGACGAATCTATAAGGGTTCCGTTTTTTGCCATTTGGCTACGAAACCCTAAAAAACCTCATTTTTTGCATAAGTTTTAGTTATTTTACTACTTACCAAGTTTCAACAGTATAGCTCTTATAGTTTCGGAAAAAAGTGGCTGTGACATACGGATGGACAGACAGACAGACAGACAGACAGACAGACAGACAGACAGACGGACAGACATGACGAATCTATAAGGGTTCCGTTTTTTGCGATTTGGCTACGGAACCCTTACAATGATTTCGGAGAGAAAAACCTATTTGATCAAAGTCGCCCTCCGGATCAAAGTATATGTATACTTTGATCCGGAGGGCGACTTTGATGCTTTGGGCGATTTTGGGCGACAGTATGTACTGTCCTACGTAACCGTTACTAGGCGCGCTCGCGAACTTAAACCCAATAGGCACGAGGCCGCTATTTCGAAATGACGTGTTAAGTATACATAAATATTCAAATAGTCCGCATAGGCCGATTCAATGTTGATTTGTAACTACAAGGTGACCAGGCCGTTTCGTAAAACATCTGCCCATCGCAACCGATGTTTCAGGCCGGGTACCTTCGGTATCTATGATTTCAATACAATACTCTTTTCTCAAACATGCTCGGAAATGTATGCGGTAATGTCACGAAATGAAGACATGAAGTTTCTTGTTTATGAAAACCGGCCGCTACTCTAACTTTTTAAATTTGCTTACTAATATTAAACAGACAAAGGAAAAATTACATACTGCCAACCACCACTACTCTTTTTTAATTGTTTTTGTTTTTTCTATTTTTGTTAAAAAAAAACATATTTGTCAGTTTTTTAATGTTTATTTTTTATTTTTTGTTTTTTTGTTATTTTTCGTATTTTTTTATTTTTTAGTGTTGTTTATCGTTTTTAATCATTTTAAAAAGTTTCTTTTCTTTTTTTGATGTTTATGTATATTTATTAATTTTTTAATTTTTGTAGGGTCTTTTATGTTATTTTTCAAGTTTTTTTTTTCTTTTTTGCCTTTTTAAATGTTTTTCCTTTTTGTATGTTGTCTACCCCAAACTCGTCCAGCAATCCCTTACTTCACGGCCTCTACAGTAATGTACTATTATTGTACACTTCAATAGTTAATACAACAATATAGATGTGACAGTAGTACAGAAAACAGCGTTTATAAAAGTAGATGTAAACAACAGGCGGTCTTATCGCTAAAGACTGATCTCCTCCAGACAACGTTTGGGTGGTGGAGAGAAAATGAACAGTCACAACTAATTGGTATATTGATGCCATAGCACTATTGTTTGCTTTAATCGGCATTTGTCATAAAAGTGATTTTCTCTTAAGCTGTAACGGCTTCAGCATAAACCTGTTTTATTTAAAAACCGGCCAAGTGCGAGTTGGACTCGCGCACGAAGGGTTCCGTACCATTATCTATAAAAACGGCAAAAAAATCACGTTTGTTGTATGGGAGCCACCCTTAAAAAAATACTTTATTTTGTTTTTAGTATTTGCTGGTATAGCGGCAACAGAAATACATAATCTGTGAAAATTTCAACTCTTTAGCTATCACGGTTCTTGAGATACAGCCTGGTGACAGACAGACGGACGGACGGACGGACGGACGGACAGCGAAGTCTTAGTAATAGGGTCCCGTTTTACTCTTTGAGTACGGAATCCTAAAAATCAAGCTGTAGGTACCTGCGCACTGCACTTTCTGTAATATTTGTATTTAGATCTGCTTTTATTTGTGTCATGTAATTTGTGTAAAGGATTCACTGAAAATCAGCGTCGGGGTTTTCTATGCTCCGACACATGCTGAGTGGACTCCTTTTTGAGACCACCCTCAACATTGTACTTCTTTTTATTTTTTCCTAGATTTAAGCATTTGTATTTAATGTTGTGGTTGTGTTTATCAAATAAATCATTCATTCGTTCATTCATTCACTCATTCATTCATTCATAATTTAAATATTTTTTGGTTAGAGCCCTTTAGGTTAGCTTTGTTTTATAACTGGATATCGAATAAAAAATTGCATTTTCGAGCATGGTTGTGTTGACGGAGTTGGTATAGATCGCAAACGCGTGGGGCGACGGCGGTTGGCCTACGACCGCCGATTTCCCCCATAAGGGTACCTGTGGGCGACGGGCATGGGGACGTCTGTCGCCTACACAAAGGTCCCTGAGTGATGGGCGTGCCGTCTCTCAGTGCTTCCCCGGAGTTGAGTCCGCAGTGCGGACAGCCGCTGGCGAGGTTGCGGAAGTGTGCCTAGGGCGTTCCCGTGGCCTCGCTTTCTAGCGTAGAGGCGGCAAATAGAGGGGTTTTTAGTGGGTAAACCATAGGCCTCATCAGTCGACATGGGAGTCCCACATAACCACCAGGGTCCGTCCCCACACTCTGGTGGTATGCGAAAAGCATTTTCCCCTCTTAAAAAAAAAGAAAAAAAAAAGAAAAAAAAAAAAAAAAAAAAAAAAGAGAGTTATAGCAATATTAATCAAAATTAATAATCAAGGATAACGTTATTGACGCAAATTAAGCATTACGATTGAAATTGCTAATAGGTATGGTCAACCAATTTGACTCCTAGGCCACCGTAGAACCCTGTCATTTTAACTGCTACATAGTATAGCGACGCAATAATCGTAGTAACCCGTATTGACATAGCATTTACAACGGCAAGGTTCTATGATGGCCTAGGAATCAAATTGGTTGACTGTACCTACCTACCGATTGCCTTCAGAACACTGCGCTGTTCCGAAAAGACGCTAGAAAGTTTACGTTGTCTGTTTATAACAATTCCGAAAAGTTTGGCAAAATATAATGATACAATTTTGGAATTCAATAGTAACCTGTTTCAGGCGGCTTCGATCATCCAGGGCCCTAATTGGATGATCTGTTTAGCCCAGTGCCTTGGCAACGAAGAGCGAACTGACCTAATTAAAACTTAGTCTTAAGGCTGTGGTTGGAGACTGATACCCAGTCTCTCTGAGTCTCAAACCATTCCAAAACGCAGACATCCGTATTGTAAACGTTTAGTCTCGCCTTTGTAACTTGTTTGTGTTGTTGAATTCTATTTATTTTTTACAAGCTTTTTAGGGTTCCGTAGCCAAATGGCAAAAAACGGAACCCTTATAGATTCGTCATGTCTGTCTGTCTGTCTGTCCGTCCGTATGTCACAGCCACTTTTTTCCGAAACTATAAGAGCTATACTGTTGAAACTTGTTAAGTAGATGTATTCTGTGAACCGCATTAAGATTTTCACACAAAAATCGAAAACAAACATTAAGTTTTAGGGTTCCCCATAAACAGAACTGAAACTAAAAAAATAGGTCTTCAAAAATGATATTAAGGTTTCTAATATCATTTTTTTCTAAACTGATTGGTTTTTGCGAGAGACACTTCCAAAGTGGTAAAATGTGTGTCCCCCCCTGTAACTTCTAAAATAAGAGAATGATAAAACTAAAAAAAATATATGATGTACATTATCATGCAAACTTCCACCGAAAATAGGTTTGAACGAGATCTAGTAAGTAGTTTTTTTTTAATACGTCATAAATCGTAAACCGCAATTTATTTTACGGAACCCTTCATGTGCGAGTCCGACTCGCACTTGGCCGCTTTTTTATTAACTTGCAATGTATGTAAGTATGTAATTTGTTCGGGTGGAATCTTGCAACTCAATTTTGAAGCAGATATCTTCAACCGATTGAGCTGTAATTTTGGGTAAAGGTATAGTTTGGGAGCTGATCTGATGATGGAGGCAGAAGGTGGCCATGGGAATTCAGTACTTAACTGATGTAACCCCGTTGAGTTTGGGCTCGTTAGAATCGTCTCAATGAGTAGTTGATGACGTTAACAGAAAAGTACAGTCGGCGATAAAACCTTGTACCAAAAATGACATTTTTGACAGAAATTTATTATTTATTAGTGGATAGTAATGCTTGTAGTTGACAAGCACGTACTTAGCTACAAGCTACGGTAGCCTAGTGGTTCAGGCATGCGGCTGTCAAACGACGGTCACAAGTTCGAATCCCGGCACGTTCCAATGAGTTTTTCGGCACTTATGAATGAATGAATGAAAACCCTTAGTAGAGATGGCATATCATTTGATATTTACCGTTAGCTTTTCGGTAAAGGAAAACATCATGAGGTAACCTGCATACATCTGCGATGAAATTCAAAGTCCCCAACCCGCACTGGGCCAGCGTGGGGATTACTACCCGTTCCCTCTCAAGGGTGACCAGATGTCAGGAATTTTCCTGACATGTCAGGAATTTTATACATATGTCAGGAATGCGGTCGGAATTTTTGGCACATAAATGAAACAATAAAATGTTATACACTGTAAACTTTTGTTTTTAATCACAATAACCAAACATGTAAAGCCACAAGTACTTTGGAGTTTCATAAATTGTTACTTATACTCGTAAATAATCGTAATTATCTTCTCTGCGTCAAGCTCGTGTCAGGAATTAAGGCTGAAAATCAGGAATTTTGTCAGGACTTTTGAAATTTGTATCTGGTAACCCTCTCATCCATCCTGTGCCCAGCAGTGGGACGTATATAGGCATTTAGTTACTGCGTAACTGACGGAAGTTGGTTCAAAGCCTAAGTTTGGAATGGGCATATATTTGTGTGATTAGCATGAATTTATATTTATTTCAAATAGACAGATATTTAAATGATGAGCATAAAAAAAAATATATATTATTTATTTGATTCTGTGACTTAATGTTTTTAAGTAACTACGGTAGGTACCGGCCAATAATATATCACCTTTGCGTTTTATTGTATGAACGTGTATAGAGTAAACAATTTAGGTTTCTTGAAACATCTCGTATTTTACTAGTTACTCGTACATATTTAATATAAAATTTTGACGACAACTGCAATGCAATACTGTAAATTTACGCAGTAGAGCATTTACGCTGAGTTGTGAGTCACAACTCAGCGTAAATGCTCATTATTAACTCTAATATTAATTTCTTAAATAAAATGAAGTTGTAGTTTTTCACGCCACTGCTCGGAAATATGGACAAAGATGTATTGAAATGAGAGTAGAAAGTAGTTCTTAGTAGTACAATTCAAAAACAGTCAAACAATGTAGATTTGCAAAGTAAAATGTAGTGTTTAGCGGCCTTTTTTACTTTCTACTCTGCTATTGGTCGATTATTTTTGAGTGGTTGGTCATTGTAATAGTGGTTGTTCAGTTTGAACAGCTCTTCGACCAATCACAGGGCGTCGAGCGGGAGGAGCGGCGCCGCCGCGCCGGCGAGCGGTGCCGCGCTTCTTTTGTTTTTTGATTAGTATTATGATCTTCAATTAGGAACTTAATTTTGATTTAAAATTATGATTATTTGCGATTTCCTCGCAGTAGACGTGAAAAGCACTATGTTAAGCCTCGGCCGAAAGTGCAATAGCTGGACTCGTACTAACTCGTCCATCTATTGCTTACTTTCTAGCCTCTACAACAATGTACTATAGTAGGTCACCAACCTCGTAAGGCCCCGCGTACTTGAACAATTACAAATTCAATTTGAGTTTTGAACTATTAATATTATTATACGAATAGAATCTATCAAGGTTCTTTCTTTCTTTCTTTCTTTCTTAAATTCAAAATTGCGAAAATCAGTCCGGGCCTTACGTGGTTAAAACTGTGCCAAAGAGGCCTAATTCTAAACGGACACCCGTGTTTCGAGTCCATTCGTATTAATAAATGCGCAATAAAAACCGAATTTATGACGCCATACGGTGTCTAAAAATATGTACATAATATTGAACCTTATTCCGGGAAGATAAGGTTCCAAACGCTTACGTATTTTTAAACGTGGCTGAACGATGTATAATCAGCTGAAACGTGAATCGGGACGGGCCGGCACAGTACACTGTTGGTGAACAGTAAAACACAGGTCACCCATCCTTTACTGGTATATTTGTACTCGTAAATGAGCGTTTAAAAAAAAACTTTTTTTTCAGAATTAAAATATATTTTGGTTTTTCTTACTCAGAATCGCTAATACTATCGATCCTTATACAAGAAAAAAAATCTCCCAGATTTTACTATGCAAGCTTTTTTTCCCAGTGCGTCACGACTATATAAATAAAAAAAGCGGCCAAGTGCGAGTCGGACTCGGTCATGAAGGGTTCCTTAAAATAAATTGCGGTTTACGATTTATGACGTATTAAAAAAAACTACTTACTAGATCTCGTTCAAACCAATTTTCGGTGGAAGTTTGCATGGTAATGTACATCATATATATTTTTAGTTTTATCATTCTCTTATTTTAGAAGTTACAGGACACACATTTTACCACTTTGGAAGTGTCTCTCGCGCAAACTATTCAGTTTATAAAAAAAAAATATTAGTAACCTCTATATTTACCGTTAGCTTTTCGGCGAAGGAAAACATCGTGAGGAAACCGGTCTAATCCCAATAAGGTTTAGTTTTCCCTCTGGGTTGGAAGGTCAGATGGCAGTCGCTTTCGTAAAACTAGTGCCTATGCCAAATCTTGGGATTAGGTGTCAAAGCGGACCCCGGGCTCCTTTGGGGGCACAACCGGGAATAATAACGCTAGGAGGATGATGAGTAACCTCTATATCATTTTTGAAGAGACGTATGGGTTAGATGAATTAATATTTTTTTTATTTTCAGTTCTAAGTATGGGGAACCCCAACAACATATTGTTTTTTTTTCTATTTTTGTGTGAAAATCTTAATGCGGCTCACAGAATACATCTACTCACCAAGTTTCAACAGTATAGTTCTTATAGTTTCGGAAAAAAAGTGGCTGTGACATACGGACGGACAGACAGACAGACATGGCGAATCTATAAGGGTTCCGTTTTTTGCCATTTGGCTACGAAACCCTAAAAAGACTGCATACAATGTGACGATCTAGAAAGGAATATTTGGGACACTTTTTTCTTGTATGAGGAATTGAGGATCGATCAACGGTTCTCAGTAAGAAAAAAAAAAAAAACGACTTCTGAAAAAAAAAATCATGTACTGTCAAGGTCACCAATATGTATATACCCAAAGTTGCAAAAATATGTATACAACAACCTTACTTCCGTAGTAATAAGGTCTGTATACTACATATTTCTGTAACTTTGTGGTATACACCACCACCACATATTGGTGACCTTGACTGTACCTACACTTTTGAATAACGCTCAACTAACAAACGAGCTGTGGGGTTGGTTTGATGATAGTGATGATGGAGACAATTACAAACGATACACCCGTCGCGTTTGAGCTCATTAGAAATCTCTCAAGATGAAAGTGGATTTCTAATCTCTAACGTGAAATACATTGTTCCCCGGAGTTCTATTTTTGGTCATCGCTTGGTGCGCGTTTTGCGCGCTTATTTCCACTCGCGTTGAGCTAACGTGCCAGCACTACCGCGCGATACATATTGAAATTAGATTAAAGGGTTAAATGCGTAACTTTTCGATCGAACGTTAGGTCATTCTCGCAGTCAAAAATACATTTACTTAACAAGTAGAATTAAAATGACTTTTTTTTAAATTCGACTGCTTTAAGTAAATACTTACTATGACACTTTCACGAATAAAACGAATCTAACAACACCTCATATGTCAAAATACATTGAGCCATTTGGTCTCTATCCTGAGAAATATAATTAATCTTGTCCACATACATACGCTCGAAAAATTTAACCCTCTCTCTGACGCCGACTGCGTCAGAGGAGATTTAACTAGTCCAACAACAAGAGGTGTACTGTGCCACTCCTCATTCCCCTCCTCTCTTACACTCCTCCACTTTGTATAGGCTCAACGCGTACTCTTGGCCTGCGCCGAATATACAAAGCTCCAACCCCTTTTGGTCCATAAATATTGTGTCCAGAAATGGACATTAGACTCATCTTGTTTACATCAAGAGGAATCTTGCCCAATGCTCAGGCTGCATCCGTGTGGAAGAAAATTCTCTTGCTTTTGCAGATTTCAGCTATAGGCTGTTTAATACCTGAAAACAATGTACGATAATGATATCTTGGTTGTTTTCTAATTCTATATTTTGCATGTGTTCCAGTAGTAAGGAGAGTTACTACTGGAACATGAAATCAATCATCTTATTGATATTCTGTTCCTTATCCCTTTCAGACCGGATAAACGGGACTGTGCTAATGTAAAATGAAATATTTTGACATGTTTTGATTTGGCAATTAGTTGTAATCAACCCGCACAATTGTATTGGCCAGGTCCGAAAAGGGTAAAGGAAGAAAATAAATTGGTCATAACAAAGCCTAGAAAAATGAAAGACAAACTAACTTGTTTATTAAATCTAGAAAAAATGGATTTATATTCACAAGAACTTATGGTGGGCTTCTGCCATATGCACAGTTTTGACTAAGGAAAAAAACATGGTAACCTGCTATAAGAAAAAAATAGCAATTTTACCTATTTCATGGTTTACAGTCATCTCCGAGTAGATATGCCTAACATATGTACCAAAAGTTACGCAATCGACCAGTAGGTTGTGAAACGAATAGCTGACAAACGCCGGGCCGGCTCGCATCGGTATCAAAAAGCTGTGATTTAAAAATGTGTAAATTATATATGAAAGTGGTGCATTGTTATCTGGAAGTGGAACTGTGTGGTGTGTGGAGACCCCTTTTATTTTGCCCAATACGTAGTTTAGTCGTAGTTCAAACATTTTGAACGAGGCTTGCAGTACTGTTCCTCACGCATGCGCTGCGGCCTGCGCAGACGCCGAGGTCGTGAAATTTTTCTGGTCCCCCGGCCTTGAACCAGTGGTCGCTATCGATAACTATACCGGCGCTAAAATTATAATTCGCTCCTCGATCCGTGTGCCAATTCGACCATTATTGTGGTCTACTTGGCGTTGCTTTCGTAACTGACCTACGGATGGAACTGTGGTTTTAATGTCTTCTTCATATGACTAGGAAGGCACCTCTTACCGTTGATCACGGTTGTACGACTGTCCGTGATAGTTCCAGACTGTATCTCACTGATACCGTGATTCACGGTATCAGTGAGATACAGTCTGGTGACAGACAGACGGACGGACGGACGAACGGACGGACGGACAGCGGAGTCTTAGTGATAGGGTCCCGTTTCACTCTTTGAGTACGGAACCCTAAAAAAGAATGAAATTTAAATAATAAATCTGCAAGAACCCTTTCGCAGGTGACGGCCTCCTCCAAAGAAGTCCATTTCTCCCTATCATGGTATTTAGGTTTAGTAATGCGACTCTATCATATATTCCGATGAAACTTTCTAATCTTTCTATGTTTTTTTTTCAGATTTAAGTTTATTAAAGCTGCAACTCCATATTGACATTGTGTGAGTCCTGTACATGACACAGTATACAATCCTCGTATTCTTCTATTGTTGTGCCCACGCGTCGCGTTTCTGACAATCCGATTAGGTACCTACCTATATCAAAGCTTATGTTTTTTTTGTGCTTCTGTCAGTTCTAGTATACGCCCATAAGATGACAAGGTTCTAACGTTATAGGTCAATATTTAGAGCTTGTTTATTGTTCAGAGTCTAGATTTAGGTATTTTCATAGTTGTTGTTGTTGTAGTAATATTCAGAAATATTAAATTCGAAAGTAGCGAATTCCAGAAGGTCGTTAGTAAATTATGACGTCAATACTACGGCTCTGTATATGGCAGCTTCTGACACACCTTTCATATGACTGACGTAGCTGTTGACGTCACACACGGTTTAAACCAAGTTTATGAAACTTCGCGATTTTCTTAAAAACTTAAGAGAGAAAAAATTAAAACTACCTACTTTATTACGTTCAGGTAACACAATTACCGGAATGGTTTTCGATTTTGGCTTATCATTACATATTTTGAAATATTGTCAATGTGCCCAAAGCCATCCGACAGACAGAGGATGTAATCTAAAAGAGAGCGTTATACGACATACTTAGAAACGAAATTTTCATCAGCTTCAGCGGCGGGAAGGGGGGGGGGGGCTCTTGGGGTTACCTTAGAGAAAAAAAACCCCAAAACTAAACCAGCAACGGCAGAAGGTATCAAGACAGATAGACGCATTTATAAATACTATATCAGCACTATATATTACTTTGTTTGTTACATTAGGAGTTGTTGTGTGTTACGAATTACGCCCCAAGGTGGCTAGTTAATATCAACATGTTTACCAACGGACTTAGAGGGTGAAAACTAAGTTTTAACATTCCAGACACTAATTTCAAATCACCAGTTATGAGCCTGACCAGTCCCATATGAGTTATATAATTAAAATAGGGGTCTAGCCGCTAAAATCCAGTTTATTTACTTGCCTGGGGAATCTAAGTTGAGTACAAATTAGGATCATATATTGCTTGAGACCGAACTGGGTACACTGATTAGTCTGATTACGTGGAAAATATGTTTCTGAATTCGACTGTCGTACAGGCAAAGCGTAGTGCAGGGACCGGTACTTATACTACGTGTAAACGATTTGATAAATAAATGACATATGACTTAAGTGCTAATACACTATTCATTACTAGCTTTTGCCCGCGACTTCGTCCGCGCGGAACTCGTTTACATCGTAACTTTCTCCCCCCTTTTCACCCCCTTAGGTGATGAATTTCCAGATAAAAACTATCTTTAGTAAGGATTCTTTGGGAAGGCCCCGGAATTCAAAGTATCTCTACACCAAATTTCATCTCAATCGGTTCAGCGGTTTAAGCATGAAAAGGTAACAGACAGACAGAGTTACTTTCGCATTTGTAATATTAGTATGGATTGTATGAAGGAAAGGGTCATTATGGCTAAGTTGCATGATTTTATAGATTAGCTTACTCCGAACGCCTTTTTTTACAAAATAGACTCCGCCGCAAACTTGGTTTATATGACCCGCCTCACCATAATGCATGTAGGCTTTCTTCAGTATTATTTTGCATATTTTCATATCACACGGCTGTAAGGACCTTTACTACTAAACCGTAGGACTAAATTAACTGACTTGTAATTAAAATATTTTATATTTAAAATAAAGGTACGTCAACAAAATGTTACATATAATAGTTTTCAAAATAGCCATAATAAAACGTCTTTTTTACCCCGTTTTAGAAAACATCTTCGAAACTACCGCCATAAGGTACCTTTACCCTTGGAAAAATACATGTATGCTATGTAATGTTCCTATTCCCCAGGACTCCCAACTACCGCTATACCGTAAATGGGTTCCATCCAATTTTTCACCCCCTATTTCAGCTCCTTCGAGGATGATTTTCGGGATTTACGGTATAGCGGTAGTTGGGAGTCCTGGGAACGGATAGTTTTTATCCCGAAAATCATGGAGAATGCTCCAGGACTCAAACTATCTCTATACCAAATTTCATCTAAATGGTCTACATCCAAATGTCACCCCCATTTTGTCCCGTTAGGGGATGATTTCCGGAATAGAAACTATCATATGTCCTTTTTCAGGACTCAAACTATATTTCAACTAAATTTTATCAAAATGTGTCACAAACAAATTTCCACCCCCAATTACACCCTCTTAGGGGATGATTTTCGGGATAAAACTATCCTATGTCCTTCCTTAACTATCGCTATACCGTAAATGGGTTCAATCCAAATTTTTATCCACCATTTCTCACCCCCTTATGTGCCCCTTATTTCCTCATTCCATGTGTTCCGGAATAAAAATTATTTTATGTTCTTTCCTTGGACTGAGACCTCTCTCTATACCAAATTTCATCTAAATGGGTTCTATCGAAATCTTTAACCCTCATTTCACCACCTCAGGAAATGATTTTTCGGGATAAAAACTATGCATTGTCCTTCCCTAGGACTCCTTCTATATCTTTACCAAATTTTAACTAAGTAAATGGGATTTATCCAAATTTTCATATCTATTTTATCCATTTGGGGGATGAATTTCGGGATTCAAACTATCCATTGTCATTCTCCGGGATTCAAACTATATCTATACCAAATTTGGTCTAAACGGAGTCCATCCAAAATTTCACCCCCCATTTCATCCCCTTAGGGGAAGATTTCTAGAATAAAAACTATCCAATGTCCTTCCCCAGAACTTAAACTACCTCTAAACCAAATTTTATCAAAATGGATTACATCCAAATTTTCACCCCTCCATTTTACCCCCTAAAGGGAAGATTTTCGGAATAAAAGCTATCCTTTGACCTTCCCCGGGACCAATCAATTTATATATTAAATTTTATCCAAATCGGTGCAGCGGTTTAAGTAGCTCCATACAAATTTCCACCCCCCATTTCATCCCCTTAGGGGTTGATTTCCAGGATAAAAACTACCCTAAGTCCTTCCCCAAGACTCAAACTATCTCTATACCAAATTTCATCTTAATCGGTTCTGCCATTTTTACGTGATGCGCGGTCACATAAACAGACAAACAGATAAACAGACAAACAGACAAAAATTCTAAAAACTGTTGGAACGTGTTCTGTTATCGATTTTAAGTATCCGTAGCCAATTTTTTTTCGAATATCTTCCATGTACAGACTTTCGAACCTCTTCAGCTTTATTATATGTATAGATTGTAGGAAGGTACCGCTGTACGCTATTATTTATATTTGTTCAATTTTGTTCCTACGATGGGCTTGCAACCTTAAATTTGTTTACGATGCCATCCGAACCAGTTTTTGTAGATGAACAAATGTTTGTATGGAAGCAACTACATTTAAAGGACATTAATACCCAAAAAATCGAGTTAAGACGGACCTCGCTGACAGCAGCTGAAACGCTTCATACTGATTGGCTTTAAAGTATGACGTCACACCGTGCAATTTGTACCTACTAACCGTTGCATGGAAAATGAAGTAAATTGCTGTTTCGGTCGCGAAATAATGCGTTTAGGTCCATAGTTGTCATATAAATCTGTTTCTATAAAAGCGTAAGGATTCTATTGGTAGGTACCTTTAAATTTACTCATGGACAATAAATAAAAAAACTTTTTTTTCTAAACTTACAAGGTTCATATCTTTTTATGATTTGAATTATATTTTGTAATTTATAATTTATTACAATTATTTGATGGTTTACTATCCATTTAGCAACACGACGTTATCAATTTTAACACCTCGCAACAAGCCTATATATTCTCCCTTCCCCTTCCATTCTTTGTCCCTTTATTTACTGTGTCTCAGGATTATCACAGGAATGAAAAAAAACCGGCCAAGTGCGAGTCGGACTCGAGCACGAAGGGTTCCGTACCATTATCTAGAAAAACGGCAAAAAAATCACGTTTGTTGTATAGGAGTCCCCTTAAATGTTTATTTTATTCTGTTTTTTAGTATTTGTTGTTATAGCGGCTACAAAAATACACCATCTGTGAAAATTTCAACCTTTAAATTTACTCATGGACAATAAATAAAAAAACTTTTTTTTCTAAACTTACAAGGTTCATATCTTTTTATGATTTGAATTATATTTTGTAATTTATAATTTATTACAATTATTTGATGGTTTACTATCCATTTAGCAACACGACGTTATCAATTTTAACACCTCGCAACAAGCCTATATATTCTCCCTTCCCCTTCCATTCTTTGTCCCTTTATTTACTGTGTCTCAGGATTATCACAGGAATGAAAAAAAACCGGCCAAGTGCGAGTCGGACTCGAGCACGAAGGGTTCCGTACCATTATCTAGAAAAACGGCAAAAAAATCACGTTTGTTGTATAGGAGTCCCCTTAAATGTTTATTTTATTCTGTTTTTTAGTATTTGTTGTTATAGCGGCTACAAAAATACACCATCTGTGAAAATTTCAACATGTCTAACTATCACGGGCTCACGGCTCATGAGATACAGCTTGGTGACAGACGGACAGTGGAATCTTAGTAAGAGGGTCCCGTTTTACCCTTTGGGTACGGAACCCTAAAAAGTGAAGAAGGTCGTTCTACCACCAACCTATCAACCACCAAATCCTAGTATAAGTACCTAAACATCTAGTACGGCCAAGATCGTCACTATAAGGCTGGTTTTAGTGTCATGCGGACCGTCAGTACAGTCGCCATCACATACATCGGAGCAAACAAGCACGTCACAAACATCGGAACACACCTCTATTTTCAAGGCATTAGGGTGCATGTGCCGATATTTTTGAATAGCTATAGTGTACCTATGTATTATGTGATGGCGACTGTACCTACGGATCGCTCCGGACCAGTATGTAATATGTTACACTCTTAAGGGAGGATACGTCCTCCCTTAAGAGTCCGCAGTAAGCTCGGCCGAATTTCACCTTCTCATACAAACGGAGTTTCGTATTCATTTTAAAACTACTTACGTGTTGGATTGTAACGAAACTTTGCGTATACATACAATGACATGCGGTATATGACGGCTAGGCCTGTAATCAGTTTATATGGCTCCTGTTTATAAAACAAACCAAATGCAGCAAAAACAAGTTTTGTATGAAAAACTTAAATTTGCTGTATTTTTTTTATTTATTTTAAGTACAAATTTTCAGAGCAACTAGCTAGTCGTTTTTAAATGATAGCGTAATTACAATTGTATGAAGAATCGAGTTTACTGCGGACTCTTAAGTTCAGGGAGGGTTCATATTGGTCGTGCGGAGCGATCCGTACTGACTGACGGTCCGCATGACACTAAAACCAGCCAAAATGGCAGCGCGACTGATCGAAACGGGTTGTTTTCAAATAAAGTGTTACCCTAGTTATACGGCAAATTTTCGTGACTCACCTGACAAAGTTAACGTTTCTTAATTTTACCTTAACTAGGGTACTTACACTTTATTTGAAAACAACCCAAACGGAGACGCGGCACACTTCCAGGCCCGCTATTCTGTAACTTGTTTTGACCTCACCTCACCGCCAAAAATCTTGAGGCCGCGTTTCATAGTAACTAAGCGTAATCAGCCCCGCTATTCGTAGTAACTAAGCGTAATCAGCCCCGCTATTCTGTAACTTGTTTTAAGGCCCTATATGTTCAGCGAAGTGAAGCGAACATAGTTTTTGAAACAATATAATGCGTCTGTTTATAATATGGTTTTAAAAAAATACGAATAGTAATCTTGAGGCTTTTCTGCAGGGAAATCAGTGATTCGAAACACGATTAAGCAATTTTCGCTCGATAGAAAAAAATCACCAACAAAGGTCTAATAGTTATTTGTTATACAAGGGGGGAAAGTTGTATTTTACCTGCGAGTGTTCATTTGAAACACAAGCTAGCGAAAGGAATCTATGATTGACCACGAGCGAAGCGAGTGGTTCAAAAATAGAATCCTGAGCGTAGCGAGTCAACACACGAGACGTAAAATAATTTTTCACCCATGTATAACACAAATCTTTTCACCTCACTACAGCGAGGAAAATAAGAAAAAAAATAAAAATAAAATTAAAAAAAAAATAAAAAAAGTAAGAAAAAAAAGTTTTAAAAAAGTTGTTTTTTTTAAGTAAAAATTAAGTAAGAAAAAAAGTAAAAAAATAAATCGCATAAAATAGGTATACAAAAAACAAAAATAAACATTGAACGTTCTACGTCATAGTACTTTTAACGTTCTACGTCTACTTTCTTCACATGTTGATCAAAAGCGATTTTCTCAATAGATATCAAACATACAAAAAGGTCTTTCCGAGCAAGTGAGGTGAAAAACATATTAAAATTCACTTAAAACATTCGTAGCAAATTATGCACAATAGCTAAACATATAACAATTGGTTCTAAAAATCGGCAATATCATGTTTGAGGGAACTTAGTGATTACTTTCTTATTTATTTAAACGCACAAAAAATTAAAATTAAAAAAACATGATATCCGCGCTTCCAAACACGCACTTCCATCTCGCTCACGCTTATGCTCAGCGAGAGGGAGAGAAGACCATGAACCTATAGCGCCTTAAGCTCACCTCTCTGTTCACCTTCAAATATGTCTTGGCGCCGCGATTCGTAGTAACTAAGGTAGAGACAGAGGTTTAGTTTCGTTAGGCGTGATTGGTGAATTGAGGCGGATTAGCGCGTTCCGAATAACATTCCTGTAGCCATGTGAACTATGTCACACATAGTCGGGCTCGGGAATAATAAATGTTTGTGTCATGTTGAAATTCAATTGTTGACAGACATTTTTAACGTAAATTACATGATCTTGCGGTTGTTACTGAACTGATTTCCAAGATTGTTTTATCGAACTGGGACGTTGACTGATAGGAATAGTGTCTGATAAGATAAACAAATCAGCAAGTTTTTCTTGACCCTTCAAAAACGCTCTGTTTAAGCGCGTGAATTGGAAAATATCGCGTTCTTTGAAACGCCGTTCTGGGGGCCGATTTTTGACTTTCGAGCGCTCGAAAATTTAATAAATACGATTATATTCTCAAAATTGCAGGCACTTACCTTCTACCGATAGAATTGAATACGAGTGGTCAATACTACTCGTTTTTAGGGTTCCGTACTCAAAGATTAAAATGGGACCCTATTACTAAGACTCCGCTGTCTGTCTGTCTGTATGTCTGTCTGTCACCAGGCTGTATCTCATGAACCCTGATAGTTAGACAGTTGAATTTTTTACAGATGATGTATTTCTGTTGCCGCTAACGCAACAAATACTAAAAAACATAATAAAATAAATATTCGATTTTTTTTATTTGTTATTTTTTTTTCCATAAAACAAACGTGATTTTTTTGCCGTATTTATATATAATTGTACTAACAGAACCCTTCAAGCGCGAGTCTGACTCGCAATTGGCCGGTTTTTTTCAATTTCCTATCGCTATTTCATAATTTTGAAGAGTTTTCGATTGAAAGAGTCGAGCGCTCGAAAGTCAAAAATCGGTTAGGAAACATTAAGGACTTATTTTCATATATCCGATTTAATCGATACATGATTGCTTAAAATTTACTCGACAGAAAATAGTACATTACTTACCTAGGGCGGTTAAACAAAGAATGTCTCAGATCGCAGGTATTTGACGCCCGAGCCGAAGGCAAGGGCGATAAATATGCGCTCTGAGGCTTTCTTTATTACCGCCCGTGGTGAGTACAACATTTTACGTCTCTATCTGGCCAGGAAGTGGGGTTTTCCGCACGCATAGCGTGCGGTAATTCCTACTTTATGGCCAGGTATGACGTAAAAATAGTTGGGTCTAGTTTCCGTCTTAAGGCGATGCAGGTTCATGGTCTTCTCTCCCTCTCACTGAGCATAAGCGTGAGCGAGATGCAAGTGCGTGTTCGGAAGTGGGTAACATTACTTTTTAGTAGGTACATATTAATTGATTTTGGGAATACTGGATAATTTATTAAAAATCTATCCAGTTATTGTGTTAGAACTATAAAACAGCTATCCTTTTTATAAAAATAACATAGATTGTCGTTGAAAATTACGCAATCTCGAACATGAAAGTTTATTTTTATGGTGATATTTACGATTTTTTTACAGAGTTACCAAGCCAATTTTAGGGTCCCGTAGTCAAAGAGTAAAACGGGACCCTATTACTAAGACTCCGCTGTCCGTCCGTTCGTATGTCTGTCACCAGGCTGTATCTCACTGATACTGTGATAGTTACAGCTGGAATTTTCACAGATGATGTATTTCTGTTGCCGCTATAACAACAAATACTAAAAACACAGAATAAAATAGTTTTTTATAGATAATGGTACGGAACCCTTCGTGCGCGAGTCCGACTCGCACTTGGCCGGTTTTTTAATATTATGTTCGGTTACTGTGTTACTTTGTTTCTTTTTCAGTCTACAGTAACTTTTCTAGTAGTAGTAGAATTCTTCATTATTTCTTCACACTGGAAGCTCAAACATCAATCTTTTCGTCAGATCGTGAGCAGGCCTCGCCTGAACTCACCCTACTCAACTCAAACAATAAGTACATTATTTTACGTCGTACCTGGCCATAACGCATAGCGTGCGGTAAACCCCACTTCCTGGCCAGATAGAGACGTAAAATTTTGTACTCACCACGGGCGGTAATAAAGAAAGCCTCAGAGCGCATGTTTATCGCCCTTGCCGAAGGCTTGCTCGGGCGTCAAATACCTGCGATCTGAGACATTCTTTGTTTAACCGCCCTAGGTAAGTAGGTAATGTACTATTACGACACAATCAAGTTTATACTATGGTATTTTACCTCATCTAAAATCTATTATTGAAATTTATCGAATGAAGCCGTTCCCGAAGAATGTTGCATTTCTTTTTCTCGTGCGCGCAAGGCATAAAGTGTGTCTCTCAGAACGTAGAGTGGTTTTCGCGAACCGACTCGATGCTTCTCCTCCGATCCGCTTTTTATGAAGTTTGTAAGGAAATAGGAAACAAGTGACGTCACGATTTCCTATGATCGAACAGCGTCCACTTTTTAATCTTCATGTTTTTTTAATCATAAATAAGTTAAAGCGTGATGTTTGCCGAGTATTTTCGTGAGATTTTGTTATTAGTAATGTAAGGTTAACACATTCACTGCCAGGGATCGCTATGTTCGTAGCCGATCCAGTGGTTTACCTCGTATGTATGTATATAGCGGCAAGCGACTACGAACAGAGAAATACGAACACTTTCACTGCTAGGAACCCGTCTTAGCAGTGAAAGTGTTAACTTATAGATCAAATAACAATTGCTACGCTTTATCCATTCTCTCTGAAACTTGTTCAGAAAATGTAGTCATCAGTGCGTAGGTACTATGGAAATGATTATTCTTTGCTATGGTGTCATTTTCTGGGGTAACTCAGTGGATGTGCATAAAACATTTTTACTCCAGAAAAGTTGCCTAAAAACCATTTTCCGCTTGAATATCAGAGATTCACTTCGTGAAGTCTTTAAAGAAAAGCGTTTCCTCACATTAACAGGAATTTTCATACAAATAAGTTTGCTTGTAAAAAGCCAACTCAACTATTTTCCAACCTGGTCTGGTACTATACTAAATATGATATTAGGGTACGAAAATCAGCTCCTCTATTTTCGAGAAGAGCACTTTTGTAACTGCAATTCGTGTATTAACCATCTGCCATCTGATTTAAAAGCTCTGGAAGGTAATTCGTTCAAAGTTAATTTAAAAAACTGGCTTATAAATAACTCATTTTATAGCCTCAATGAGTTTTTTGGGTCAGAAAATAGACGTGAAAGTTTTTAGGATTTAGTGTAGTAAATAAATGTATTTTTAATGTTGAAATGTTAGTTATATGCTATGAATTTACCTAAATATTGCACGCCCGTAAGTAAGGGTACCTGTTGAAACTATTTGTATACATGTCATCCATACCGTTTTTTTTTTTCATTTTCCCAAACTTTTTGGAGATACACAGTTATGCAATAAATAATTCTTATTCTTATTTTTACTGTTGTCACCTACCTACCGTATTGAGTTCCTACCAGTATACGTCATGGGTACCATATAGAGTGTGTATCGTTAAAAATCGGTTGTTAATTCTCTTGAATAGGCTTATCTTAACATCTTCATAGAACTTAATGAAATTTTAAGTGCCGACTTTCACCCATTCTTAGTCGGATAAACGAATAGAATATCTACTGACAGGCAAACCAATTTACTGTATGTAGTGTACTCGTAGTGTCTTTGTTTTGTATGTCCCTTTTTTAGACTTAGGATGATTATTTGTAGTTATTTTGTATTTTATTTTGTATTTATAATGAATAATTGTAGAAATTAATTGTATATGGACTTAGTCTGAATTAAACGATTTGATTGATTGATTGAATATTAATCGTCTGGTTTTATTTTCGACTAGCTTTTGCCTTGGACTCCGACCGCAGAAAATCGTTTATATCGTATACTTATCTACCTATTCAAATATCTCAAATAAGAACGAAGATACAACCGTTTTAATATTGCTTGATAGAGAGTAGAGAGAGAAAACGTTTGAGACCCGTGACGTCACGGATCTCGAGCGTCATAGTACCTAAATAAATAAATAAATATTATGGGACAATTTTTACACAAATCGAACTAGCTCCATAGTAAGCTCAATAAGGCTTGTGTTATGGATACTAGACGACGATATATTTAATGGATATAAATACCATACAATACATAGAAAACATCCAAGGCTCAGAAACAAATATTCGTGCTCATCACACAAATATTTGTCCTTACCGGGATTCGAACCTAGGACCTTCAGCTTCGTAGGCAGGGTCACTACCAACGTACCAACTATAGGCTAACCGGTCGTCCAATCAACAATCGTTTTATGTGAAGGTGCATTTTGCGGTAATGGAACAGAGTATACTTACCCCCTCATAGAACGTTTTGGACACATAACTTTGTGATTATTTATTGTCTTGTGTTACTTTTTTCTCCATGTGACTATAATTATTTTTAATATTTTTTCGAGAAAATTCAACATTATTGATTATTTTATTTGGTGTCACCATCCCTATTTCCGATCCCTTATTTGTTCAATAGTATTAAAATAAATAATATCGGTGGACAATCTTACACAAATCGAACTAGCACCATAGTAAGCTCAATAAGGCTATTCCGGGTACTAGACGACGATATAATATTTAATAAATACAAACTCTTAATATAGAAAACATCCAAGACCCAGAAACAGATATTCATGCTCATCACACGAATATTTACCCTTACCGGGATTGGAACCCAGGACTAGGATAGTAGGTATAGGGATAGGGATGGTCGCGCGATTCCGCCCGGTAACCGGACAGGCGTCTGCGACTCTGCGCTCGTGCGAGGGTCTTGTGTTCCGTAAATATAGAAACCGGTCACTCGCGATTCGGCCGTGAAATGAATTGATTAGATTTTTCACAAGTAGGTGGACTAAAGTTTTATTTATATCTGAGTAGGTCAGGCAGTTATTGATGTATAATCGCCTACGCTCATTGTTCCCTTAGGGTGATAATAGCTTGGACGTCTCGCGTTATTTGTACGATGGGGCAGAGTTTAGATATTTGCACCGCGAACGCAGACTATTGTACTTGACGTAAGGTAAGCTACAGAGAAACGTAGCTAGAATTTCTATACAGGGGTTAACGTTTCACCGCCGCTGACTTTTTATAATTGGTACGAATACGAAAGAGCTTTTTTATAAATGCTCAATTGCTCATGTAGGTATGTCATTTTTACTCTTTTGTTAAGGACAATGTTCTTAACAATATATTGAACGTGAAACTTTGTATACACAATGCGATCCGCCATATTTAAGGTTGGAGACTAGTTTCTAGTGGTAGAAGTTATAATTTATAATAGAAAAAAAAATCATCTGTCTCTATTTTTTTCTAAAAAAATTAGACCCAAACTACTTTTGTGTGGAGAGTCGAGCTTCCTAGGGGACTCAAAAGTATCTGATTAACAAAATTATTTTTTTGGTGGTCATTGGTTTGGCACACAAAGCGATGCATGAATGAATGGCATGTAGCAATTTAAAACATAAGTAAAAAAAAAGCAAACATATAAGTTTTTCGGGCAGTCCCGTCCACACTACGTAAGCTGAAACATTTCTGTAAACATCTACGTGGTTCTTCAGAATCAGTGTATTCGAAACATTTTTATAGATCAACCAGGGTTAATAAGCGACTTACTAATCGAAAGTGTATGGGAGCCAGCGAGGAAGGCGTTTTTTGACATTCGCATCGTAAATGCCGACGCCGCTTCGTATGGCTTACTCACATGGCCCACAATCGCACAAAACCACGCTCGCGAAAAACATCGCAAATATGACCTGGCTGCAGAAGATCTTAGAGCCTCATTTACTCCCCTTGTGGTCTCCTGTGATGGCATCGTCGGAATGGAATATGAATCCTTTATAAAGAAAACATCTCTAAAGCTATGTGAAAAATGGTCCAAACCATACTCACAAATAATAAGCTGGATCAAAGTCAAAATACAAATATCTATCATCAGAGCAGTCTCTATGAGAATTAGAGGAACGAGAAGAAGAATAGGAAGATTTGGATGCGAAGACGGCTGCGGAATACCCACCATAGAAAACTAGATTCCTCTTCTTTTTTTATGATATTGTATGAGCTAATATTGTATTATTTAACGCAATAAACTATTAGTCAGTATCTTAAGTAAATAAGTTGTCCGTCGTTTTTATAGTGGATACAGCTTTATATAAAATAAATAAATAAATATTACGAGACAATCTTACACAAATTGACCTAGAACTGTGACCTGTTTCATACTGACAACAATAAAATTCTAGATCTCCTATTTTTTCTTATATTTTATGTTCAACACGTTGAAAATCCTTCATGAATAAAATTAGTAGGTACCTACCTAGTTGCGTGGACGGGATCGGGAATTAGTGGTGCGTAGTTAAATGTGACATCAGGAAGACACCAACCAAGCGATTCTCGACGTTGCGTCCATGGCATAAGAACTACGTGGCGGGTCAAGTTGACGTGGTTTTATATATGACGCGATATTTGAATTCAAGGCGCTGGAGTGGACCCGTCGCAATAAATTCGCTAGCACGTATAAAAAAAATAAGCGCGAGTAGCTTATGTACCTACTTACTATATTTTTGTTATTAGTACAGTCTGCCAAGGAAGTGGTGTACCACACTTTTGAACATCGATGTCAGTTCTAATAATAGGCTGTACTTACCTACTCTACAACTTGTGTGTGAGACAAAAGTTTTATAGAAGTTTGTAAACTCTGTATAATGATGTAATTATAGGATCTGTGAATTTAAAGGATTTGGTTCGTGCCATCCACAGTTGTAGGTCTGGTTCCTAAAATAAGCATAGTAGGTACTCATTCCGTATCTCAACCTCGAAAAATTGTTTCTATAAAAAATCTTTCATAATGTGTCATTTGCAAAAATTTTCCGGATTGTTATAAAACATGCCTCACCTAACTTAACGGCGATACTATTTTCAATACTTTGCAAGAGTCAATGGTTTCATAAAAGAATGCCTTCGGGTCATAATATTTGAGTGAAATTAAATGTAACTATTTTATTTAGGTTGCCGAAACATATAATTTGAAATGCATTCATTAATAGCAATGTTTTCCATCGCTATTCGGCAGGCAGTTTTAGGATTTAAGAGGGCGCTCGTTTTTTGGTCAGGAATAAGCGAGAATGACGGATTTTTGACGTTGTAATTCTAAGAAACGGAGAGCTTTTTCTAGATCCTGATTACTTATTTGCATAGGTAAACTCCTCATATTGGTCCTAGCCGCCTCTAATTTACGAAGAACTGAATACTTTAACCGAAAATACCCGATTACCGACAGTAGTTTTCTGAAGAGAGCGCAGAGTCATAAGTTTGAGCCCCTAATACTCCATGATGTTATATGAGAACCTACTTGTTTTTTTCTATTTTCACTAGCGTAATATGTTGCCATTGCGCCTAGCCGCCTCGAATTTTCCTTATTCTGCACGTATATATATGTAAACTGTTCTCAATTACACCATATTTGTCAACAAAATCGTACTGAAAACTCAAGGATTTTCTCATTATTGTTGAATAATTTTTGTATTGAATCTTACACAACATTAAAGTTCATGCTTGTACCAACAAGATCCAGTCCAAAAAATATAACTTTTGTCAAAATTTATATTTATAAATAATTATTCAAAACTAGTATAAATTTACCGTCGCGCGGGAATATATCTCAGTACCGGCTGAATAGCCCTCCGAGACAGACGTGTAGTGTGTTTATTTGTGGCTATTCACGAAGCTAACCGGCCACTCTTCAGATAAAATAATATTATTTTGATCTCCGACTAGGCATAGTTGTTACGAACCTCGGGGTCAAACTATACTGGGGATACATTCGTGAGGCTAATCGAGACAAGTTATGAATTGCATAGCTGCCATATATGACGTAGTGTAGCGAAAAGGCTCAAACCCACCGGATACGTAACATTTAAAATTGAACCTTCTACCTAAAACAAAAGTCATACATTTCAATGGTGATGTCTTGTGGGTTGGATCCTTTTGTCTAAACTACGCGTTCTATAGTCAATTATTATTGTACGAGTGATCGTGATACTTGATAGATTTAATTTATTTACTTGTTACTATCAGTCCACCTTGTTAGTATGTATGTATGTATGGAAGTTTGGGTGAAATCTTCAAATTAGGTACAATTGCGTATCTTCGGTGACATAATATCATAGAGCTGGTCTGATGATGGAGTCGGAAGGTGGCCATAGCAACTCCTAAACTCAACAAGATAAAGCCATCGAATTTGGGCTCATTTATTTGGTCATGGCACGGCAAGACTTTGGTGCTGGATGATTTCCAGAGTCTGATGATGGAGCTATAAGGTGGTCATGGAACTCCTAAACTAAACTAGATAAACCCATCTAGTTTGAGCTCATCTGTTTTGTCTTGGTAAACACTTTGGTGATGGATGATTTCCAGGATCTGATGATGGAAGGTGGTCATGGGAACTCATTAACTAAAATAGATAGACCTATCTTGTTTGGGTTTGTGTGATTTGTCTGTACAAGTACCCACGAACCAGCGACATAATATGCAGGGTTATTGAAAATAACAAGATGAATAAAAAACTTTTTAAAAAACAAGCTTATATGGCGTTTGTTAAGTACAGCACGATCCTACCTTGCATTTAGTAATTATTTTCGTTTATATATAATAACTAGCTGTTGCCCGCGACTTCGTCCGCGTAGAACATGTTATCGTCTAAATGTTTGTTTAAAGAATGAATTTAAAAAAAAAACATTGAAATTAGTTTTGTAGTCTTTTAGTAAACAGTCTAAATCCGAAGTTACAAATCTCTTACCTTCAAAATGTCTTGCTCTCTATACAAACTTAGAACCTCTTTGAACCCTCATAGTATAAGTCTGAAACCGTATTTACAAATTTCTTACTTTAAAAATGTCTTGCTTTCTATATAAACTTCGAACCCTCTTTTAACCTTCTTAGGCGATAAATAAAAAAAAACGCTGAAATAAGTTTTGTAGTCTTTCAGCAAACACTCTATAACCGAAGTTACAAATCCCTTACATTAAAAATTACTTGCTCGCCATACAAACTTGGAATCCCCTTTAGAGGTTCAATTTAAAAAAAAACCGGTCAAGTGCGAGTCGGACTCACGCACGAAGGGTTCCGTACCATTATCTATAAAAAACTATTTGACTATATGTTTTTAGTATTTGTTGTTATAGCGGCAACAGAAATACATCATCTGTGAAAATTTCAGCTGGAACTATCACGGTATCAGTGAGATACAGCCTGGTGACAGACAGACGGACGGACGGATGGACAGCGGAGTCTTAGTAATAGGGTTCCGTTTTACTCTTTGAGTACGAAACCCTAAAAACGCTGAAATAAGTTTTGTAGTCTTTTAACAAACAGGCTAGGATCGAAGTTACAAATCTCATACTTTAAAATTTCTGACTCTCTTTACCAACTTTAAGTTGGTTGGATTAACGCTTTTCAAGGAAAAATTAAGAAGAAGAGTTTTTTTTGTTGTAATAAGCATTTTTTCTACAAACTATCAAGTATCTAAGCTCAATTAAAGTGTTTCCCATACGAATCTTGCACCCTTTTTAACCCCTTAAGGGGTGGAATTTTCCAAAACGCTGAAAGTACTTTATTTGTAAGCTTTCTACAAAGTTTTAAGCGTCTATCACAAAAAAGAGTTTCCCTCATACAAATTTTGCAACCCTTAGTAACCCCCTCAGGGATGGAATTTATCAACACGCTGAAAGTACTTTATTTATATTCTAATAAGTAAGCTATCTACAAAGTTTAAAGTCTCTTGCTAAAAAAAGAACGTTGCCTCCATACAAATGTTGCACTCCCTTTTAACCCCCTTAGGGGAGGAATTTTCCACAACACTTAAAGTTTTTTTTAGGGTTCCGTACTCAAAGATAAATTGGACACTATTACTAAGACTCCGCTGTCCGTCCGTCCGTCCGTCCGTCCGTCCGTCTGTCTGTCACCAGGCTGTATCTCACTGATACCGTGATAGTTCCAGTTGAAATTTTCACAGAAGATTATTACTGTTGCCGCTATAACAACAAATGCTAAAAACAAAATAAAATAAATATTTTTATTGACACGGTACCCTTCGTGCGCGAGTCCAACTCGCACCTGGCCGGTTTTTTTGTATTTCAATAAGTAGGTAATCTTTCTCCAAACGTTTAACTTTGTATCTCAAAAAATTATTTCCCTCATACAAATTTTGCAACGATTTTAACAACCCTTAGGGGTGGAATTTTCCAAAACGCTAAAAGTACTTTATTTTTATTCTAGTTAGTAAGCTTTCCACAAAGGTTTAAGTCTCTAGCTAAAAAAACTTGTTTCCTCCATACAAATGTTGCACCCCCTTTTAACCTCCTAAAGGGTGGAGTTTTCTAAAATAGAATTTTTCAAAACGCTGAAAGTACTTTAATAATATTCTAATAATGCTATTTACAAAGTTTTAAGTCTCTTGCTAAACAAAACGTTGCCTCCATACAAATGTTGCACTCCCTTTTAATCCCCTTAGGGGTGGAGTTTTCTAAAACACTGAAAGTTCTTTTTTGTATTTCAATAAGTAATCTTTCTACAAACGTTTAACCTTGTATCTCAAAAAAAAATTTCGCTCATACAAACTTTGCAATAATTTTGAACCCCCGTAGGGGTAGAATTTTCCAAAACGCTGAAAGTAGTTTTTTTTGTATTTCAATAAGTAATCTTTCTACAAACTTTTAAGCTTCTATCTCAAAAAAGCGTTTCCTCATACAAACTTTGCAACCCTATTTAACCCCTTAGGGGTGGAATTTTTCAAAACACGGAAAGTACTTTATTTTTATTCTAATGAGTAAGCTTTCTACAAAGGTTTAAGTCTCTAGCTAAAAAGACATGTTTCCTCCATACAAATGTTGCACCCCCTTTTAACCCCCTTAGGGGTGAAATTTTCTTAAACGCTGAAAGTAGTTTTATTGTATTTTAATAAGTAATCTTTCTACAAACTTTTTAGCTTCTATCTCAAAAAAGAGTTTCCCGCATACAAACCTTGCAACCTTTTTTAGCCCCCTTAGGGGTAGAATTTTCCAAAACGCTGAAAATACTTTATTTGTATTCTAATAAGTAATCTTTCCACAAAGTTTAAAGACTCTAGCTCAAAAAATAAAGTTTCCTGCATACAAATTTTGCAACGATTTTCAACTCCCTTAGGGGTGGAATTTTCCAAAACGCCGAAAGTACTTTATTTTTATTCTAATAAGTAAGCTCTACAATGTTTGAATTCTCTAGCTAAAAAAAAATGTTTCCTCTATACAAATGTTGCACCCCCTTTTAACCCCCTTAGGGGTGGAATTTTCTAAAACGCTGAAAGTTGTTTTTTTTGTATTTTAATAAGTAATCTTTCTACAAACTTTTAAGCTTCTATCTCAAAAAAAAGAGTTTCCCCCATACAAATTTTGCAACCCTTTTTAGCCCCCTTAGGGATAGAATTTTCCAAAACGCTGAAAGTACTTTATTTGTATTCTATAAAGTAATCTTTCCACAAAGTTTGAAGACTCCAGCTCAAAAAATAAAGTTTCCTCCATACAAACTTTGCACCCCTATTTAACCCCTTTAGGGGTGGGATTTCCAAAAACCCCTTCTTATCCGTCGCTTACTTTATAAAAGCTTGTTTAAGTGTAAATTTCAAGTTTCTAGTTCCAGTAGTTTCGGCTGTGCGTTGATGATCTGTCAGGAAGTCTTCTTTTATATATATAGATAACACACACCGGGGGTTTACACTGGAAAGGAAGATTTTTACGTGGTTTTATTACATTTCCGAGTCATCATCATCATCATCAGCATATCAGCCGAAAGACGTTCACTGCTGGACATACGCCTCCCCCAAAGAGTGCCACAATGGCCGGTCCTGCGCCACCCTCATCCAGCGGACTCCCGCGACCTTTACCAGGTCATCAGACCACCTTGCGGGGGGCCGCTGTGCCTTCCGGTAAGTGGTTGCCACTCGAGAACCTTTCCGCCCCAACGGCCATCGGTTCTACGTGCAATGTGCCCCGCCCACTGCCACTTAAGTTAAGCAATTCGGAGGGCTTTATCAGTTACCTTGGTTCTGCTGCGGATAGCCTCATTTCTGATGCGATCGCGCAGAGAAACTCCCAGCATAGCATAGCATAGGCTCAAAGTCACTCAAAGGGCAATGGAGAGCCATTGCCCTTTGAGTGACTTTGAGCCTTCTTATGAGGCCTTTAGTAAGCGACCACGTTTCCGTGCCATATGTCATCACTGGCAACACACACTGGTCAAAGACTCTCGTCTTGAGATTGAGACACTGCGGAATATTGGACGAAAAGATGTGCCGTAGCTTCCCGAATGCTGCCCAGCCGAGTCGGATTCGACGATTGACCTTCCCTTCGACATTTCCGAGTATCACTCTTTATTTCGAAATAAATGTTTAAAAAACCGGCCAAGTGCGAGTTGGACTCGCGCACGAAGGGTACCGTACCATTATCTATATCTTTAAACGGCAAAAAAAATGTTGTATAGGAACCCCCTGTAGCCTAGTTAGTAACTTGGTAGTGACTCTGCCTACGAAGCTGGAGGTCCCGGGTTTGAATCCCGGTAAGGGCATTTATTTGTGTGATGAGCACAAATATTTGTTCCTGAGTCATGGATGTTTTCTATGTATTTAAGTATTTATTTATCTATGTAAGTATGTTTATCGTTGTCTAGTACCCATAGTACAAGCTTTGCTTTGTTTGGGGCAAGGTCGATTTGTGTAAGATTGTAAAAGAAAAAGAAACAGATAAAAACTAAAATAAAAATAAAATGATGTATTCTGTTTTTTAGTATTTTTTGTTATAAATAGCGACAACAGAAATACATCACATTTCAAATCTCTATCTATCACGGTTCATGAGATACAGCCTGGTGACAGACGGACAGACAGACGGACAGCGGAGTCTTAGTAATAGGGTCCCGTTTTACTCTTTGAGTACGGAATCCTAAAAAGTGACATAGGTTTAAGGCTCAGAACATAAAAAAGGGAGAAGTGCCGTACTGCTTAATTTCAACCAAAACCGATGTCCCCAGTTTTCTCCCACCGCAGCGCCCACAGGCACACACATTGAACCGTGTAAAAACAAAGACTAGGGCGTTGCCAGTGAGTCTACGGCAACATGCAAACAAGGGCTGTGATTGGCTTAAACGCACTACACTAGGGGGGCGACAAACGTTAAAATTATGTTTTATCGACATTGATATTAAAATTAATATTATGTTAAGATATTGATGGTACTTCAACGACATGGTAAGTTTATGTGGTGGTATTTAAACTTCTAGCTACAAGTTTAAATAACACGGGTTGTTAACTTACCATAAATCGCAAGAGTAAAAAATATTGACGAATACCTACAGAGTAACATAAACGGCTTTTTATAAGTTCGTGTTTACATACATTTGAAACTCTGGTCACATCGATATTTTTGACCTGTAGGTACCAGGCCGATCCGACTCGCATTTTGGCGCGAAATAATATGTCCATTACTCATATTACGAGATTTAAGGCTAAGGGCGAGTATCCACCAAAGATGTGCGAAGATGTGTTACCATACATTTTACACCTAGGTTTCAAGCAAGCGAGGTGTCAAATATTCGAAAAGTGTACGGCTGTTATTAAGTGGTTGGAAACATTTTTCTTGAAAATGTTACGAACACATTAACTCTTCTCTGTACAGGAAACCAGTTAGGAACTCTGCCAGTAGCATCTATCCATTTTTTTAGTACCTACTCGGATTCTTTGGAAAACTGTAATAAGAAACCGAGATTTCTTCTTCAATTATCACATTTCAAATGAAAGTAAAAAAATACTCATTTAAAATAAATTATTGGTAATAATATCACATTTTAAGTTGTTCTGGAGCCATTTGCAACTAAATTATATACTTGTATATACAATTTTAATATGTCTATTTACCGTTCATACTGCAACTTAGTGAAAATCTTATTAGTAGGTACCGTAAACATTTTGTGCCTTTTAATCTTATTAGTATGTTATTAGTTACCTTTAAGATAGGCACCCAACCAAAACACGTAATGAAATAAAATAAAACAGCGAAAGTAGTCGAAATAAAATAACTAGTATGATATCGTACTTCTATTTTATCGATTACGCGTAAATTGTAACTGCACTTCGGCACCGCTCTAGTTTGCGACGCCAAGCAGCGGCCGTACCACTAAAAAATTCAAGCATCGTCCATATCCATAGTGGTTTAATACATTGCGCCGTGGTTTACTGTATTGAACGTTCAATGTACAACGCAAAGAACAAAAATATGCTTTTTCGTTCGATATGTTAGTTCGATCCCGAGAAATGATGCGGCGTTGCGTTTATTTGTTAAAATATTAGTTTTTACTGACTTAAGTGAAAATACTAATACTAGCATGTGGTGCGTGACTCCACCATTCATGTAGGTTTTAGTTTCATTCCTATTGTTGCATGTTACCACGCTACGTTTCGGCATTTTGAGTAAACGTGGAAGAACATTTCAGATTCACGGCGAATTGCGACTAACATGCGGTGGGCAGTGACATGCCCATTTGGCCATGTCGCACCGACACGCGCCAAGCCCCCGTTTCATATCTTTTCCTTTTTATGATCTGAGGTTTTAGGCTTTTGAATAAAGTCACGCATTAATTAATTGTATTCTAAATAAAAAGCTGTGTTTGTATAATTTATAATTTTCAGTTCCTTTGGTAAGTAACGGACATTAGCAATTTCTATGAAGGGCAGTTTTTTTTTACTGTCCATAACAAAAAAAAATTTCTTCAAGAAATGAATACGTAAGTACCCAGTAATTTCCTAGTGGTGGGTCTACTGGTATAATTTCATTACATAACTATATATAAATTAGACTCAGATAACATGCAAACTATTAATATCCGTAAAACAAATTATTATTCTTATTACTGACAACTTTAAAACTCGTTAGTTTATTTTATACTAATTAAACGAAACTAAATATTATACTTTGTCATATCATAGTATTTTAATACAAATAGAAAACCTGTGCTCAAAAATCAAATACTTACTTTATTCAAGTTATCTAACTTCGCTAACATGATGTTCTAGAACATCATGTTAGCGAAGTAATACTTACCATTTTTTAGTGCAAGTATCAATATCGGTCGCGGAGTTAATTCAAACGGTGCGCTATACAGCTATTTGCATCGGCAAGCTCCGCGGTTAGTTCTATCCCGATCGCACTTACATATAGCTAGAAAGGGACGGCACCCGCGGCTGGTGCGATCGCGCTGTGCATGTGGGTGTTAGGTACGTTTGTGTGGGTGGTAGTAGTATTTACACACACAAACGCACTACGCGTGTCAAAATACCGAATTCTGAGCGAGCGCTTTTTTGAAGAGCACTCTTAATACAAATATATTAGATTAGATTACTTATTCATTTCATGATAAAAAATTATAATATAATTATACGTTTATTTAACCTAACCTAACTTAACAGAAAATATAAAATAATGTAGAACTATTTACTTGGAAGTAAAATGTTGTGAATCCGACAAACGTTAATTGAGTAAAGTACAGCAATGGTACCAGAAACAGTGTTTTTTTTACAAAACACCTCATTGCAATTTTAAAAAGTGACCCAGGAGACGCAACTATGGCAACTAGTGACAGAATCAAGTAAGTTGATTCATCCATTAACAAATACGGTGGTACACCAAGATTTTTCCTCCAGAAATTAATCTCATTGCAATTTTAAAAAGTGACCCAGGAGACGCAACTATGGCAACTAGTGACAGAATCAAGTAAGTTGATTCATCCATTAACAAATACGGTGGTACACCAAGATTTTTCCTCCAGAAATTAATCGCACGACTCGCAAAGCACGTGATTACAACGCGACGCCCACTGTACTAAGAACTATATCATAGCATAGCTGTGCTTACAGCCAGGACACTTCACGTTAACGCTCGGGTATGAAAATTCATCGGGTCGGGTCAAGGGTCCCTCACTTCGATCGAACACCCTGTTTTCTCATCGTAAAGAATTAGTTTCGTCCACGTTAGAAACCACTATGCCAGAGTGCTGGCGGAGTCGCAGAACATCGTGGGGTTTTAGACGGTAGTCCTGGCGCTGGTATTTTTAATCATATCACTATGTAAATTAACAGATTAAAAGACTGCATGAAGACAACGAAATTACAGACTTATAAAATAGCGTATAGTGACTGCGCGAAGCGATGCGGTGTATTGTGAGATTTCAGAGTAGTTACTGCCTTTTCCGGCCAGGTTCTCTTTGTGATATACATTACAACCGTTACCACTACTTGCTATTTAGGTATCTGGTGTTGTGTTCCTGTGGTGAGTAAGGACGCCAGAGTACCCGTGGATGCACTGATTTGAGATGGGGCGACCTGCATTTATCTCTTGGCGTCAACAAAACGAATCCTCCAATCAATAAAGAGTCGGCCACTCGCTTGTTGTTCTTCTACGTCTGATATCTGCTTACCGTCAGACAGGTCCTATGCTTGTGTGCCACCGTCGTAGTAGTATATAAAAAAACCACAACCACTAACGCACCTTTTGCGTTTTTAACTATACAGTGGCTCAACAATTCTAATCTGAGAAGCAATCCCAGTGACCCAAATATAAAACCGACTCAGATTAGACAAAAGACGCAAGTATAATTGAGGAAGCAGCAGATTTATCGGCTATTTGGCAGCCAACACTACGATTATTGCGATATCACGATCACTACACCAAAGTTAACCATGCTGACGGACGAACTGGCGACGAGGCCTTCTACTATAGAAATAATCAGAATATCTATACTGACAGCGACATCGATAACTGACTGGATAACTTGGTTTTGCTTTCGACGCGTATATTGAAGGAAACAATTGGTCTCAAGGTAAATTGGGAGTTTTCTCCTGGAGTTTTTTAGTTATTATAGTGATGAGGTGTTTATTTTAAAGAGTCGGTCGGAATAGTTCGAATCAAAATATCCCGCGTTGTTTCAAATGGCGTTGGTACTGTTTGAATACCTACCCAGCTCTTGCCCTCGACTGCGGCTCAGGGTGAGTTTGTATCCGTATAGTTTCCTATCTGTAACTGTACAGTTGCCATCACATACATCAGTACACTATAGGTGTTCAAAAATATCGGCACATGCACCCTAATGCCTTGAAAATAGAGGTGTGTTCCGATGTTTGTGAGCTGCTTGTTTGCTCCGATGTATGTGATGGCGAATGTACCTACTTCTCGAGTGGCGACAGGTTCCGGAAGGCGCGGCGTGGGTAGGCCCCCCTCAAGGTGGACTGATTACCGGGTAAAGGTCGCGGGAGTCTGCTGGATGCGGGTGGCGCAGGACCGGTCACATTGGCACTCTTTGGGGGAGGCCTATGTCCAGCAGTGGTCGGCTGATATGATGATGATGATCTGTAATACTTACATCGGTAATAAAGGAGGGGAAAAGCGTCGGCACATAACGGACCCTTTTGTTGAAATTTAAATATATTCCCAATTTTCATGAAAGCTTCAGAATTTCGTTGATGTAGCGTTGACTTTCCTTCTTCAACGCACGTTGGCTTTTGATTTTTGTATGGGATTATTAGAAATCACATGCCGATGAGCCCACAACCACTCGTGCTTGGAACGAGGAATTCAACGCATTCAGCAAATAAATTCAGAAACTTGTAACCCCATTGACCCAATTTCGACAAAAGAGTGCGTATGTGCCAAAACAGACGTAGATGCTATTTGTCCAATGCATTTTATTGTATTTTAATATGCTTGACGCGCGCCCCCAAACTCGCACTTTAGTAACTCCATTCCATCCAACCCAATTTGTGTAGGAACGCACGTAGGGAATTAAAAAACTGTTCATGCACTCAAAATATTACAACACAGTTACACAAAAATATCCTGCCAAATAACTAGACAAGCGTGAGGAAAACTAATTAAGATTTCAACAGTACCGGGCCTATTCGCCTCGTTTACTAAAAGACACGGTTTTCTTGAATATCCCCGTCGCTTACACCGAGCACTCGGGGTGTCTATAGATAGTTAAAGTCACGAGAATTTGTCGAAATTAGACCTTACCCGTATAACAATAAGAGCCAAAGCAGGCGTCTATGTGCGGTGAACTAACTATAAATACCCGTGAATGGGCGGAGGAATTTCCCTCACCCATTGACCCGGGGCTAAAATAGTCGCCTGCGCATCTCGATACGTTAAGGTGCGTAGTCTCGGGAAAATTTAATTTTTGGACGCTTAAAAACTCTGAAAAATTAAAAATTATCCTTTTTCAACTCAAATGTTGCTACCTACTATTACAAGTAGTATATTTTTCCTACTTGTACTAGTAGTCTAGTGAGCATAAGCGTGAGCGCTCTCCAACACGGTGGACAGAATTCATCAAATCTCTGACACACTCCAGTACAAATGACAACTCCCACTCTGCCAAGACTAAAAAGAAGACTGATCAAGTCAAGATCAATGAAACGTGTCGATTTTTTGCCGAATTTCCCTACAAATTGGCTCGCATTCATATTCTTAAATTATAATTTGTTCTGAATGTTATCGTGCAAGTAACGGGTACAATTATATCCGCAAGGGCATTTAGGGTACCATTCGCCTTAACGCAGTGGGTTGATTTGACGTTGGACGTCATTGAAATGGCAGTTAATCATGATTAATGACTTTGGCAGCTCCGATGCTCAAAACTCTCAATTTGTTTGTACGACTTTGAAAAGAAAACGATCAGCTAAATGGGATAATTCCTACGTTACGAAGTTACGTCTAAACTTATTATATATGGTGGATTTAGGCCCACAAAGCGTACAAACGAGTCAATCCTGAAATAGCTGAAGATGCAAACACTACTATCCACCATTTGCACTCAGCATGATACGTAGCCAGATAGGATGACAGTCTAGAAAAAAATATAATGGTCGGCTACGTGGAAGGGAAGGGAGGTAGAGGAAGAGCGCCTTCCGGGTGGATACTTGGATAGACACAGTAAAGGCATCAGCAGCAACCAGCGCCCAGGCTTGCTTGCGAATCACACAGAATAGGAGTAGTTGGAGGCCTTCCTCCAACTTTGGTGCAAGACATCTATGGTACACGAACCTCAGCAATGACGTGAAGAAGAAGAATTATATATTAACACTATCTATACAATGCATCAGCATTGCAATTCAGCGAGGAAGTGCCGCCGGCATCCTTGGTGACAGTACAGCCCCGACAGCCTCTTTTAGATTTAACTTAGATTTAATTTAATTTAGTTAACGTTAATTATCATCTTGTCTATACAATATACACTTTCTTAGCAAAATATGAACCGTATCTTGTCGTGGACGAGATAATACACGTTTAGATGCTTAGCCAATCTGGCGTCACACCAAATCCATAAATCTTGAAACATGATTAGGTCTTATGACGCATAACCAACCCACCATTGATTTTTTTATGAGACCTGATCTATTTCCTCTTCGCCATCGCCTTAACCAAGGGGTCTTTTTGTTCGTCGTTTCGAATCCTAATCATATTTTCGTGTGTTTCGTGCGCTCGCTTCCTCGTATACCGAGCCATGGTACCAGAACGAGCGCGATGTACATATTGAAATGCTATTAGAATGTGAGAAAGGTGAACCAAATAAAGTCCCAGGGTACTCGCGTAGCGCCCACGCCGATATCCCAACGTTTGATGTCTTCTATACATCGGTCACATCTTTTAAAACAAAACCATACTAAATTCAACCTTAACAAAAAACTGTTGAATCTAAATTCGAACATACGTTACACTTCTGATATGATGCGATTTTATTCTTCTGTGGATTCCTTATTATTCTACAGACGTCGGTACAAAAATTGTGCCAACATAGCTGTGATAAATTATTTGTCACTATTAACATGAATTTAATGTTGTATAGGAAACATTTGAAGTTTTCTTAGCATTGTAGGTGTGTAAATAGACATTGCCAAAATCAAAACCAGAACGATCTGGCTTCTTTTGAAGAATATACCAGGAACATAGCTTAATGTACAGTCAGGGAAATGTATTCACGTTCCTTTTTATGCCTTATTGTCATAGTAACAAGAGCTAAAAAGGTACGTGAATACATTTCCCTGACTGTACCTATCCTATATTATCATTATCATCAACAAATCAACTGCAAGACGTCCACTGCTGGACATAGGCCTCCCCCAAAGAGTGCCACAATGGCCGGTCCTGCGCCACCCGCATCCAGGGGACTCCTATATTATACGTAGTCGCTATTTGGAGCAGCCCAACTGGGGAATTAGATTAGACTTACTTTAGACCGAAGCACAGAATAAGTAATAGAAGCCATAATAACACCGCTACTTGCTCTGTTGGTATGTTGTGTTCTGCTGGTGGTGAGTACGGTCGCTAGAGCTTCAGAAAATGTGCTGTGGGACCTACATTTCTCTCTAGCTGACGCACCAAGGGTTGGCAACGCGTTTGTGATTCCTCTGGAGTCGAAAGCGTCCATATGTGGCATTGTGGGCGACAGAATGTAGTTTGTGAAATGTGGGACCTACGGGTCACGAAGAGAAAGGGTGTTGTATAGTATGTGAACGATAAGGCCTACGGGTCACGAAGGGAAAGGACGTGTAACTATAATTCCTTCACATAAGGACGGCAATTGTGCCCAGATTAAGCTCCTAAAGCAAACGGCTCATATAAGAAGCGCGTGATTTATTTAGGACCTAAGTACAATAGGTACAGACGAAGAAAATAGCTTAAAGTAAAGATAAAGGTACCAGGTACCTCCAGTAATTATTTCATAAAGATCGATAGGGGGAGAGCCCCTGATAAATGAGGGAGAGATAGCCAAATTAATTGTAAAGAAACCAACTTGAGACTATATCCAGATCTAGTCCGCCAACAAGGGACATCGGTAACTAGAGTTACATAAAATGTGAAATAAAAATGTACACAACGTATGCATAGAGATTATTGCTTATTATGGTGCAAGAATGGTCAAGGTTCAGGTTGATTTCTCTGATTGGCTAAAAAGACGGGAGCAAAGTCAAACTTATGCTACCACGTTAATGTAAATGTGAAAATTGACGGTCTCACCCGGCCATAGCTTCGTAACCAGATGAGGTACGAAAGCAATTGAGGTATCGTTAGGAAGGTACAGTAAATGCCCTTACGTATGTATAATCACTTTTGATAATTAATGTTAATTAAAGCCACTAGGGCCTGGCAAAGCCATTTCATGTTACCAAAGTTGGTAATTTTACGTAAATATCGACTTTCCCAATTTAAACGGGAAAAGCAGGAAAACTAGTAGATATTGTAATGTATAGCTCAGAAATAGTTCTTTTGAAGGAAAATATGTAAAAACCCTTAAGGTTTCCCTGAAAACCAGGAAAACGTAAAAACTAGCTTTTCCATAGTAAAAGTGGGCGAGGTCTTCAAAATTATATCCCCACCACTTTTAATGCCTTAGGGGTATTGTGGGCGACAGAATGTAGTTTGTGAAATGTAGGACCTACGGGTCACGAAGAGAAAGGGTGTTGTATAGTATGTGAACGATAAGGCCTACGGGCCACGAAGAGAAAGGATGTGTAACTATAATTCCTTCACATAAGGACGGCAATTGTGCCCAGATTAAGCTCCTAAAGCAAACGGCTCATATAAGAAGCGCGCAATTTATTTAGGACCTAAGTACCATAGGTACAGACGAAGAAAATAGCTTAAAGTAAAGATAAAGGTACCAGGTACCTCCAGTAATTATTTCATAAAGATCAATAGAGGAAGAACCCCTGATAATTGAGGGAGAGACAGCCAAATTATTTGTAAAGAAACCAACTTGAGACTATATCCCGATCTAGTCCGTCAACAAGGGACATCGGTAACTAGAGTTACGAAAAATGTGAAATAAAAATGTACACTACGTATGCATAGAGTTTTATTGCATATTATGGTGCAAGAATGGTCAAGGTTCAGGTTGATTTCTCTGATTGGCTAAAAAGACGGGAGCAAAGTCAAACTTATGCTACCACGTTAATGTAAATGTGAAAATTGACGGTCTCACCCGGCCATATCTTCGTAACCAGATAAGGTACGAAAGCAATTAAGATATCATTAGAAAGGTAAGGTAAATGCCCTTAAGTATGTATACTCACTTTTGATAATCAATGTAAATTAAAGCCACTAGGGCCTGGCAAAGCCATTTCATGTTACCAAACTTAATAATTTTACGTAAATATCGATTTTCCCAATTTAAACGGGAAAAGTAGGAAAACTAATAGACATTGTAATGTATAGCCCACAAATAGTTCTTTTAAAGGAAAATGTGTAAAAACCCTTAAGGTTCCCCTGAAAATCAGGAAAACATAAAAACTAGCTTTTCCATAGTGAAAGTGGGCGAGGTCTTTAAAATTGTATCCCCACCACTTTTGATGTCTTAGGGGTATAAAAGAGGCTATAATCGCCGGATATATTTGTGTTCGCTCGACTCCAGTTAGAAGCTCCTACTAGTCTCAACAGTGCCTCAAGAAGTCTACAAGTAGTTCAAAGTGCTTAGAAAGTTTAAATTCAGTTTTTTTTAAAAAGTATATAGAATCAGTTTTTTTTAAAGTTTAAATTCGTTAGTTGCAAGTCCGCCTCCACAAAAAGGCAACGTCAGGTCATTGACGGTCGATAGGGTTCTTCGATCCGGATTTAATCCGAGAGGCGCGTACGTCGCTGACGGAACGTTAGCCGAATTTACGGTACCTTGTCAGTTGAGGGTTGGGAAAGACAGGTTTAGCTGCAGGTACGCGACATGGAGTCGCATTTTTGGAAATCGCAGGTCGCTGGTCGGGGTGCCAGGCTCGACCGCGAATCCACTCGGTCTGAAAAGAGGACCCGCAGGGGGAAGAACTCTAAGCGAGGACGCCTAGAGGCCGCTGGTTGCAGCGTCCCACCATCAGGGCTCCGTCATCACGAAGCCCTAGCCAAGCAGAGCGACAGCAACTCATCGAACAAAACGACCTTCAGATCCCTCAACATCTTCGGAGCCCACTGCCGGGCCCCGACACCAGAGCGAGCACCACTGAGGGATCTGGAGGAAGACACGGCGGAACAGCTCCAGAAGGAGATAGAAGAAATCTCTAGTCAGAGAGAGAAGTTGGAACAGGAGGTAGAAAAATTGAAAGCCAGTTGGCGTAGAAGGTTGAAAGTTATAAAGAAGAAATTAATGGAGAACTTCGAGAAAGTTCTAGAAGAAGAAAGGTTCGTAGACCCGCGAGGTCTAAAACCAGCAGATGTACCGTGTGTCCCGTTTCAAGGGCCGGTACCGAGGTACGCAGCACGCGCAGCGACAGCGAGTGAGTCTGCACCTACAAAGCCGTCAAGAAATTCAGAATCCGCCGTGTCATCAACCACGGCTATGGAAGAAGCCGTGGCCTACCATGTTACAACAGTTACAACACCGAGAGGCGCCAATGTCGCAGCCGCCTCCGAAATATCGACCGCCGGAGCGAAGAGGTCAGGTGTAGTCCCGGAGCCCGGGAGCACCACGGTCACCACAGAGATGACCCCCAATTCTTCTAGCAGAAGAGTAGAGTGGGCGGAATGGCGCAGGAGTCGCCTCGCCCACCCGCCGGCCGCAGCGGCCACCACTACACCAGCAGCACCGAGCACTGCTGCGCTTCAGGACCACAAGCACGAGACAGCGAGGAGACTGGTCATTGCACGCCCGCCCGTCGCTTTGGTAGAAGCAGCCTGCAGAAAGGCAAGAGAACGAAGAAAGGAGACAATGAGAGTGAAAGTGTCTATTCCGGTACGAGGGGCAGGCAGCGACAAGGAAAATGCGCCCCCCCAACCCGTACGGAATCCACCACCAAACCGCAGCGGCGGCTGGTGGTAGTAAAGAAAAGTAAGTAGTAAAGACAGTGAATGAACATGATAGTGAAAGTGATTAAAAGTGTATTTGATGACGAATCATGTCGTAAGACTTTAATGTAGTCTGTCGCTTACCCTTGCAACCCAGTATGTATCTGCGATACATACCGGCGGGGGCATTGTGGGCGACAGAATGTAGTTTGTGAAATGTGGGACCTACGGGTCACGAAGAGAAAGGGTGTTGTATAGTATGTGAACGATAAGGCCTACGGGTCACGAAGGGAAAGGACGTGTAACTATAATTCCTTCACATAAGGACGGCAATTGTGCCCAGATTAAGTTCCTAAAGCAAACGGCTCATATAAGAAGCGCGTGATTTATTTAGGACCTAAGTACAATAGGTACAGACGAAGAAAATAGCTTAAAGTAAAGATAAAGGTACCAGGTACCTCCAGTAATTATTTCATAAAGATCGATAGGGGGAGAGCCCCTGATAAATGAGGGAGAGATAGCCAAATTAATTGTAAAGAAACCAACTTGAGACTATATCCAGATCTAGTCCGCCAACAAGGGACATCGGTAACTAGAGTTACATAAAATGTGAAATAAAAATGTACACAACGTATGCATAGAGATTATTGCTTATTATGGTGCAAGAATGGTCAAGGTTCAGGTTGATTTCTCTGATTGGCTAAAAAGACGGGAGCAAAGTCAAACTTATGCTACCACGTTAATGTAAATGTGAAAATTGACGGTCTCACCCGGCCATAGCTTCGTAACCAGATGAGGTACGAAAGCAATTGAGGTATCGTTAGGAAGGTACAGTAAATGCCCTTACGTATGTATAATCACTTTTGATAATTAATGTTAATTAAAGCCACTAGGGCCTGGCAAAGCCATTTCATGTTACCAAAGTTGGTAATTTTACGTAAATATCGACTTTCCCAATTTAAACGGGAAAAGCAGGAAAACTAGTAGATATTGTAATGTATAGCTCAGAAATAGTTCTTTTGAAGGAAAATATGTAAAAACCCTTAAGGTTTCCCTGAAAACCAGGAAAACGTAAAAACTAGCTTTTCCATAGTAAAAGTGGGCGAGGTCTTCAAAATTATATCCCCACCACTTTTAATGCCTTAGGGGTATTGTGGGCGACAGAATGTAGTTTGTGAAATGTAGGACCTACGGGTCACGAAGAGAAAGGGTGTTGTATAGTATGTGAACGATAAGGCCTACGGGCCACGAAGAGAAAGGATGTGTAACTATAATTCCTTCACATAAGGACGGCAATTGTGCCCAGATTAAGCTCCTAAAGCAAACGGCTCATATAAGAAGCGCGCAATTTATTTAGGACCTAAGTACCATAGGTACAGACGAAGAAAATAGCTTAAAGTAAAGATAAAGGTACCAGGTACCTCCAGTAATTATTTCATAAAGATCAATAGAGGAAGAACCCCTGATAATTGAGGGAGAGACAGCCAAATTATTTGTAAAGAAACCAACTTGAGACTATATCCCGATCTAGTCCGTCAACAAGGGACATCGGTAACTAGAGTTACGAAAAATGTGAAATAAAAATGTACACTACGTATGCATAGAGTTTTATTGCATATTATGGTGCAAGAATGGTCAAGGTTCAGGTTGATTTCTCTGATTGGCTAAAAAGACGGGAGCAAAGTCAAACTTATGCTACCACGTTAATGTAAATGTGAAAATTGACGGTCTCACCCGGCCATATCTTCGTAACCAGATAAGGTACGAAAGCAATTAAGATATCATTAGAAAGGTAAGGTAAATGCCCTTAAGTATGTATACTCACTTTTGATAATCAATGTAAATTAAAGCCACTAGGGCCTGGCAAAGCCATTTCATGTTACCAAACTTAATAATTTTACGTAAATATCGATTTTCCCAATTTAAACGGGAAAAGTAGGAAAACTAATAGACATTGTAATGTATAGCCCACAAATAGTTCTTTTAAAGGAAAATGTGTAAAAACCCTTAAGGTTCCCCTGAAAATCAGGAAAACATAAAAACTAGCTTTTCCATAGTGAAAGTGGGCGAGGTCTTTAAAATTGTATCCCCACCACTTTTGATGTCTTAGGGGTATAAAAGAGGCTATAATCGCCGGATATATTTGTGTTCGCTCAGCCCCACCAGTGGGAGCTCCTAGGAAGAAGAAGAAAGGAAGAAGTAGGGAAATTGTGATAGGAAGTAGGAAATTGTGATAGGGAAAGTTTAACCAGTAGTTTGTGTCTCATTATTTTATTATACCGTTTCATTTATTTTTCGCCAAGTATTATTTTATCGTCACCCCCACCCCATCCTTCAACAGTGCAGCTCAGTCTGCGGGATTAGTGCTCCCCTAGAGCACCTGCGCTATCAAAGCGCGTTACGGCCGTTTAAAAACACGCTGAGCGGTTCAACCGCCGCGGTTCACCCGCCGCGGTTGAAACGCGCGGTTCGCCCGCAGCGGTTTTTAAACGCCCCTTGTTAGGTGACTGTGAGGTCGCGAAGGTCAAACCCAGGCCTGTCGCACATCGACCACGTCGGCGCCACGCGTCGTCCACAGGCATGTATATCGTTCTTCGTTCAGGAAAAGGTATCTTTTTGTCGTTGGCGCTTGTGCCTCTGGTGTCTGCTCACCGTATAGGTACTTGTTTGCCACCGGTGTTGTATAAAAATAAAAAACCTTCATACTGATTCGCCTGTGGCCATACAGGTGAGATGGTTTATTTATTTAAACTTTATTGCACAAACAAAGAGTACTAAAGGCGGACCTAATGCCTTAAGGCATTCTTTACCAGTCAACCGCACACAAACACACTTACACCTATTCGGTGAAGGAAAACATCGTCAAGAGACTGCGGCGCTACCACGAACTTCGAATCTCGAACTTCGTATATCTCCGTCTCTGTCGCTCGAGTACCATAAACCATAAGTGCGGTAGAGACGGAGATATACGCAGTTCGAGATTCGAAGTTCGTGGTTATAGCTCTGGTCTACTCGTAATCCCAAACGTGTCTAGTTTTCCCACTCGGTTGGAAGGTCAGATGGCAGACGCTCTCGTAAAAACTAGTGCCTACGCCACATCTTAGCATGCCAAAGCGGTTAGAGTACAATCGCGAAAAGTTAGGAGGACGATTACGACGCCTGGCGTTCTTCCCCAAATGGTCTTGGAGTGGAATGTCATAGTCGTACCATAAGCGCGCAAATTAAAATGCAGTAAGCGCAATGTCTCCATCGCGAGCGTTTCTCCCGCCCCTAATCCGTGAGTCGTGATGATATTTTCGCGATGCTATTGCGTGGCTAGGAAACAAGCGATTATTTCCTTTTGGGGAAATTTGGTCTTCATTTTGAGACTACCTATAGCATATTGGACACATTTTCGCCAGGTACCTTCCGTCCCGGGGATCTATTTAGATTTAGTAGGTATGTATAGTAGTATTATTATTGTTTTAGTTTTAGTTACTAGTTAGTACATACATCATCATCATCATCATATCAGCCGAAAGACGTCCACTGCTGGACATTGGCCTCCCCCAAAGAGTTCCAAAGTGACCGGTCTTGCGCCACCCGCATCCAGCGGGTATTTAAACATAGTATGTATGTATGTAGTACATACATACTATGTTTAAATTTCTATTGTGACTTATATTTTTATCAAAACCAGTCATTGATACTATAGTAACATTTATCCAATAAAAATTTCATATCCTTTTCTTAAACATGTATACTAATGAAAGATTTTTTTAATCGTATGAGTACATCCGGAAATTACCCCCTACCAACTTACAAAGCTACAAACATACAAGCTTTACCTCTTTAAAATATTATAATAGACAAAGGTAAAAACACGGGCAAAATAGGTTACACAGGTATACTCGCGTTTTTTTTTATTTTAATCAAGTAAAAACATTAAACTCCTTTTGGTTGGGCAGTCGTGTAAAAACAAACTTTAATCAGCTCGACAGTAACCTGTGGTTGGATTTCCGAAAAAATGCCCAAAGTGCTACACTTCTATAAATTCATTGTGGGCGACAGAATGTAGTTTGTGAAATGTAGGACCTACGGGTCACGAAGAAAAAGGGGTGTTGTATAGTATGTGAACGATAAGGCCTACGGGTCACGAAGAGAAAGGACGTGTAACTATAATTCCTTCACATAAGGACGGCAATTGTGCCCAGATTAAGCTCCTAAAGCAAACGGCTCATATAAGAAGCGCGTGATTTATTTAGGACCTAAGTACAATAGGTACAGACGAAGAAAATAGCTTAAAGTAAAGATAAAGGTACCAGGTACCTCCAGTAATTATTTCATAAAGATCGATAGGGGGAGAGCCCCTGATAAATGAGGGAGAGATAGCCAAATTATTTGTAAAGAAACCAACTTGAGACTATATCCAGATCTAGTCCGTCAACAAGGGACATCGGTAACTAGAGTTACATAAAATGTGAAATAAAAATGTACACAACGTATGCATAGAGATTATTGCTTATTATGGTGCAATAATGGTCAAGGTTCAGGTTGATTTCTCTGATTGGCTAAAAAGACGGGAGCAAAAGTCAAACTTACGCTACCACGTTAAGGAAAATGTGAAAATTGACGGTCTCACCCGGCCATAGCTTCGTAACCAGATGAGGTACGAAAGCAATTGAGGTATCGTTAGGAAGGTACGGTAAATGCCCTTACGTATGTATAATCACTTTTGATAATTAATGTTAATTAAAGCCACTAGGGCCTGGCAAAGCCATTTCATGTTACCAAAGTTGGTAATTTTACGTAAATATCGACTTTCCCAATTTAAACGGGAAAAGCAGGAAAACTAGTAGATATTGTAATGTATAGCTCAGAAATAGTTCTTTTGAATGAAAATATGTAAAAACCCTTAAGGTTTCCCTGAAAACCAGGAAAACGTAAAAACTAGCTTTTCCATAGTAAAAGTGGGCGAGGTCTTCAAAATTATATCCCCACCACTTTTAATGTCTTAGGGGTATAAAAGAGGCTATAATCGCCGGATAGAATTGTGTTCGCTCAGCCCCACCAGTGGGAGCTCCCAGGAAGAAGAAGAAAGGAAGAAGTAGGGAAATTGTGATAGGAAGTAGGAAATGTGATAGGGAAAGTTTAATCAGTAGTTTGTGTCTCATTATTTTATTATACCGTTTCATTTATTTTTCGCCAAGTATTATTTTATCGTCACCCACACCCCATCCTTCAACAGTGCAGCTCAGTCTGCGGGATTAGTGCTCCCCTAGAGCACCTGCGCTATCAGAGCGCGTTACGGCCGTTTAAAAACACGCTGAGCGGTTCAACCGCCGCGGTTCACCCGCCGCGGTTGAAACGCGCGGTTCGCCCGCCGCGGTTTTTAAACGCCCCTTGTTAGGTGACTGTGAGGTCGCGAAGGTCAAACCCAGGCCTGTCGCACATCGACCACGTCGGCGCCACGCGTCGTCCACAGTCGTTTTGGTCCTTCGAGCCGGATATGTAGATCCAGAAAAAGTGAAAGTTAGAAAAGGCGACAGTACGTGTGGGTACTCAAAGAAAGTCGTTTGGGGGGTATAAAACCAACGACGCTAGCGAAAACAGCGTAGCTCAAAAATTTATCGCCGCGACGCGATCAAAAGGTAGTGAAAAATCGAACATCGCGTATGTACATACGTCACTACGGAGTCACGACACAAACTACAAACAAGACGTGCAGAATATTGTAGAGAAGTCCTGTCATACCTGTAAGATAGGTTGCCGAAGTGCGCAACCGCAGGTATTCGAGTTAAAAAGGACTCAAGTACGAGAAAAGTACTTAGCAAGTCACGAAGTGACACTAGGCGTTATTTAAGCACGCACGCTCCAAGAGAAGACGAGCACCATGTCAGGAGGCAAGAAGAGGATAACGAGATCCACGACTTCGGCCCAGGAAAACGAAGAAAGGGCAAGGTTCCTGGAACGAGGAGCTACCGCCGCGCAGGAACGCGCACGCGGATCGTCAGCGGATCGGCACAATAAGCCGACTGGGAGTGGCGCATACACTAAGCGCGCCCCTAAGGTTGCCCGGAAGATGCAACCACCAACCAAGGCCCAGGACGACGTCCTGGAGCCTGGAGAAAGAACAGCAACGTCAGTGGCGAAAGGTATCGACGATACTATCGTAGCCGAACCCCAAAGAGGGACAGTCCCGGCACGATTAATAAACATGGGACAACCCCAGTCCCCGTCCGTGGACACCACAATATTATGGCGAGGAGATTTGGACAGGCGGCTACAGCGCCGACCTACAAACATCCCACTGGACGCCCCGTTAGGTAGGGTCATCGTCATTCCCCCGGCGGAGGTAGAGCCCACAGGAGCAGAAAAGGAAGTAACATTCGCTGACACATCGACACCACGCCGAGAGGCATCGATACGATCGAACGAGAGTCGATTATCCGCCACCAGGTTGCTAGAACTGGAGGTAGAAGAGCGCGAACAGCTGGATGAGCTACGACGAAAGGAGCTACGCCATCAAGCTAATAAAAAGAAGAGAGAAATAGACGCCGAGTGCGAACAAGAAGAAATCAATCTGGAGCGCGAATTTATCAAAAAACGCGCCGTGTTGAAGCGAACGCGTGAAGAATCGGAATGCTCGATACTAGACGAGCAATCCCTTATGGGATCAGTAGCCAGGTGGATAGATTCCAGTAAAGAAAAAGGACGAGTAGAAGCGCCACTGGGGTTACCCCCCACTAGGCCACTCGGAACCCACTCGCCTACGCGAGAATATGATCAGCAAAGAAGATCAACAATATACGAGCCACAAACGCCGCACACAAGATATACTACCGAAACTTCGCCCGAAGTAATGGTGCAATTATTTGAAAGAATGCAGATGGCCGCCAGACCGGCACCCAAAGAGGTCTATGAACTACCCACGTTCTACGGGGACATTTCAGAATGGAGGAGCTTCATAAGTGCATATGAAGAGTCGAATCGCCGGTTCAAATTCGGCGATTACGAAAACGTAGCCAGGCTGCGATCAGCGTTGAAAGGCAACGCGAAAACATGTGTGCAACACATACTCTCCACCGCAACACAACCCGAATTAATAATAAAGGTGTTAACCAAACAGTACGGTCGGAGCGACTTTTTGGTGGACAAAGCGCTAGAAGATTTAAAGAGAATGCCTCCAGTAGGAGACAGCGCACACGATCTTAATCAATTTGCAATTAGGATCGTAAATATCGTAAGTACGATTACAGGCCTGAGTCAACGATATTATATAGAAAACCCCATGCTGGTTAGAGAAATTACTGACCGACTAAGCCCGCATCTACGCAGTAGATGGTGCGAGTACGCACGAAGACTCGAACACGAAGGAAAGGCGGAAATACAAAGACTGGCCGACTTCCTGATGGAGGAATCGGAGCTTCAAATGTCTTTCACCCACGCTCGAGCACCAATTCAACGTCAGCAAGCCCCGGGCGACAGCGCTCGGACAGGGCTACCACCGCGCGCACCTACCCCATGGACGAATAGAGCGCGCGGAACAATGCGGCCCCAAGGATGGGCCGGGCAGCAAACGCGACCTCAATGGAGGGCTACGCAACCGAATAACAACAAACCCGCGTACCCCCAATATTCACGCGTCACCTACGCCACGGAAAAGGTAAACACACAGAATGTAATATGTCTGTATTGCGGGGGGGGTCATAGCACTACCGTGTGCTATAAAATTCAACGCCTAAATGTAGGAGCACGATGGGATTGGGCTAGAATCAACAAAGTTTGTTATAAGTGTCTAGATGCAAGACACGCCAGCACGACGTGCAAAGGCAAGCGGTGCGACGCACCCGGATGCCAGTATTATCATCATAAGTTACTACACGGCAGTTACGAGCCAAGAGGGGAAACGACGCACATGCTACAAGAAGCAGGCGCAACAGCAACTGCCACCGAGCGAGAAGCAGAGCTAGTAGGAGAGCCCCAATGGGCGGGACCGTCGGATGCGAGCTGGAGGGAAAAGACTCCGAACGAGTCCAACAATAGCGAAGAGAATAGCTACGCGTCATCATCAGACGCGACCCAGGTGCTTTTAAAAGTAATACCCGTGATTCTATCCGGGCCCAAAGGAGAAGTAGGAGTATACGCACTACTGGACGAAGCGTCCACCATAAGTATGATAGACGAAGAGATCGCAGATCAAATAGGGGCTACGGGCCCGGAAGAAATGCTGAAAGTTAGAGGGATAGGAGCGATATGCCATAAGGCAAACAGCCGGACAGTTAAGCTGTCGGTCAGGGCGCAGGAGGGAGGTAGCGAGCACTCGTTAACACTAAAAACGGTGCCCGCATTAAAAATAAAAGGCCAGAAGGTCAGTAAAGAACTCATCACGAAGTATGAACACTTGAAAGATGCCCACAGCGCTTGTTTTGAAATGGGAGTACCCCAGCTATTAATTGGGGCCGATCACTGGCAGCTAATGATACCAGAGGATATGAGGATCGGCCCAAAGGACGCGCCAGTAGCGGTGAAATGCGCCATAGGATGGGCTATATACGGCGCCGTACCGAAAAATATAGGTGCCCGCGAGCACGCAACCTATCACTTACAAAGTGAAGCAGATTTGGAGCTACACGAAATGGTGAAAAGGCACTTCGCAATCGATTCCCTAGGAATAAGTCTGAAAGACAATATTAAGCCTCAAGAGGAAAGAGCAATGAAAATATTCAAAGGAACAGTAGAAAAGCTACAAAGTGGATTTAAAGTGGGACAATTATGGCGTGAGGACTCGCCACGATTGCCGTCGAGTTACGGCACGGCGCTCACGCGTCTGCACAGCTTGGAAAACAAAATGGATCGCGACAAAGAGTTCGCAGCTGAATACAGCAAGCAAGTACAGAACCTGCTAGACAAGGGATATGCACAACGTTTGACCGAGGTACCAGACAGCCCGGTGAAATACTTTTTACCCCACTTCGCCACCTATAATAAAAATAAAGGCAAATACAGACAAGTATTTGACGCGGCAGCAAAAAATGGAGGATTCTGCCTCAATGATTTCGTCCTGGATGGACCAGATCTTCTACAAAGCCTACTAGGCATATTATTCAGATTCCGAGAAGGAAAGTTTGCAGTATGCGCAGATATACAAGAAATGTTTCTGCAAATCAAGTTACGCGACGAGGATATACCGTCGCAGATGTTTTTATGGCGCGGCCAACGACGAGAAGGAAGACCCGACGTATACTCGATGAACCGGGTCTGCTTTGGCGTGGCCAGTTCACCATGCCTGGCGCAGTTAGTTAAAAATTACAACGCCACGATGAATAAATATAAATATCCGGCCGCCGAGAAGGAGATTCATACGAATCATTATATGGACGACTTCGTGTCCAGCTTTCAAAAGGAAGGAGAAATGGTGCTCACGGCGCAACAAGTAAGCGCCTCGCACGCCCAAGGGGGATTCAAGTTACGAGGTTGGGCGACGAATAGCCCAACGCTATTAAAATTAATACCGACGGAAGAACAAGCGGCCGGGCCTACAAGTCTAGGCGATAAAGAACAGAAGGTTCTCGGTCTAACATGGGATCCGCTTACGGACACCCTAGGCTTTAACACTAAACTATTAAGGGTACCCGACGAGGTAAAAACGAGTAAACGAGCACCCACTAAAAGGGAGTTATTATCGACAGTAATGTCAGTGTATGATCCAATGGGATTGATAGCACAATATATGGTAACCGCTAAGGTTATAATGCAGTCAATATGGAAGACGGTGGATTGGGACAAGCCCCTCCCCGCTGAAGCAACTAAGCAATTTCAGCAATGGCTCAACGCGCTGGAATACGTAGGCAAGATACGTATCCCACGTGGACACGCGCTGTTACAAAAAGATACAGTAATAAGTTTACATATGTTTGTAGACGCCTCAGAGCAGGCGTATGCGGCCGTCGGATATTGGAGATTTAAACACCACGACCGCACCGAAGTGAGTTTAGCCGCGGCTAAATCACGAGTGACTCCGTTGAGGACAGTAAGCGTGCCACGAATGGAGCTGAATGCGGCAGTGGCCGGAACTAGGCTGGCGCAAACTTTGCAGAAAGAACACCGATATGAAGTAAGCCAAGTCACGTATTGGACGGACTCTAGGACAGTATTGTCCTGGATTAGAGATGACGCGCAGAAATATTCATCATTTGTTTCTCATCGCCTGTCGGAGATTTCCGAGCAAACAAACCGGCAGGCCTGGAGATGGCTGGATTCGAAGTTGAACCCAGCAGACGACGCAACGAGATCAAAACCCGAGCAGAAGATAAGAATTGAAGAAAGGTGGTATCAGGGTCCACCGTTTTTGCGACTAAGCGAAGAAAAATGGCCCCCGGTAGTAGGGGCAATAATAGTTGAGCCCAGCGAGCTCAGAAAGACGCACACTACATGCGCAACTCGCAAGTGCGAACCGTCAGCCGTGCTGCCAAGCGTGGAGCGCTTCAGTAATTACGAAAGGTTAATAAGAGCAACGGCTTATGTGTTATTATTTATCGAGAAACTGAAAAGGAAAACGATCGGGTTAGAACTCCGACACATTAAATCGGCAGAAGCAATGTGGCTGCAGCGCAGCCAAAGAAATAGTTTCCCAGAAGAGATACGAGCGCTGCATAAGAAATAAGAAATCAGTCGACACTCGAGACTGTACAGCCTAGCACCAGAACTAGATAGTGACGGCATCGTGAAAATGAAAACACGCTTAAATCAAGCGCCAGTCCGCTATATAGCCGATAAACCCGTCATACTAGACGGGAAAGATCCATTCGTTAAATTGTTAATTTTAAACGCCCACATAAAAGGGGGACACGTGAATAACGAAGCAGTCGTTAACTCCCTCAGGCAAAGCTACTGGATCTTGCATCTCCGACCGAGCGTGCGAACAATCGCGCAAGCGTGCGGCCTGTGTCGGTTGCGTCGCGCCAGACCGCACGCGCAACCCTTCGGAGACCTACCCGCGGAAAGGCTAGAGGTCTTCCAGCGCGGGTTCACCTACGCGGCACAGGACTACTTCGGACCCTGTTGGGTCACTATTGGAAGAAGACGAGAGAAGCGCTGGGTAGCGCTCTACACGTGCCTAGCTACACGAGCTGTGCACCTCGAAGTGGTGCATAGTCTGACTACAGACAGTGCGATTAACGCACTACGACGTTTCGCGGCGCGCCGAGGATGGCCGCGAATCATGTGGAGTGACAACCAAACGTCATTCCGCGCTGCCGCATTGGAGCTCAAGGCCGCGCACAGCGAATGGTTGCCGGCCTTGCGAGACTACGGATTGCAACAACGCATGGAATGGAAATTCATTCCCCCTGGGAATCCCTCCGCCGGAGGGGCATGGGAGCGCATGGTAAAGACAGTGAAGAACGCGCTCACCTACACATTGCACGAAAGGGCACCATCCCAGGAAGCCTTTGACACCCTACTCGCCGAGATAGAAAATATAATCAATTCTCGACCATTAACGCATGTTCCTGTCAATCCCAACGACGAACACGCGTTAACCCCAAACCATTTTTTATTACTTAGCGCACCCGATCAACCATTGATCGGTCTCTGCGAAATAGACGATAGGAGACGATGGCGTCAAGTGCAAGCTCTAGCCAACCATTTTTGGCAGAGATGGTGTAAGGAGTATTTCCCCCTCCTCGCGCCAAAGAGATCGTCGAGCGACGGAGGAAGACAGATACAGCTCGGCGACTGCGTGATCATTGCCGATCCCGCCAACCCGCGCAACGTGTGGCCAAAAGGACTGGTCGTAGCAACCAACCCAGGGCCTGACGGAAGGTCCAGGTCCGCCGACGTGAAAACGAAGCACGGGGTCTTTCGACGACCCACCTCAAGATTAATAGTGATGGCCACAACTGAGCCGAATACAGTGAGTAAAAGTGAATAATTAACGATACAGACAGTGAATGAACATGATAGTGAAAGTGATTGAAAGTGTATTTGATGACGAATCATGTAGTAAGACTTTAATGTAGACTGTCGCTTACCCTTGCAACGATTATCTACGATACATACCGGCGGGGGCATTGTGGGCGACAGAATGTAGTTTGTGAAATGTAGGACCTACGGGTCACGAAGAAAAAGGGGTGTTGTATAGTATGTGAACGATAAGGCCTACGGGTCACGAAGAGAAAGGACGTGTAACTATAATTCCTTCACATAAGGACGGCAATTGTGCCCAGATTAAGCTCCTAAAGCAAACGGCTCATATAAGAAGCGCGTGATTTATTTAGGACCTAAGTACAATAGGTACAGACGAAGAAAATAGCTTAAAGTAAAGATAAAGGTACCAGGTACCTCCAGTAATTATTTCATAAAGATCGATAGGGGGAGAGCCCCTGATAAATGAGGGAGAGATAGCCAAATTATTTGTAAAGAAACCAACTTGAGACTATATCCAGATCTAGTCCGTCAACAAGGGACATCGGTAACTAGAGTTACATAAAATGTGAAATAAAAATGTACACAACGTATGCATAGAGATTATTGCTTATTATGGTGCAATAATGGTCAAGGTTCAGGTTGATTTCTCTGATTGGCTAAAAAGACGGGAGCAAAAGTCAAACTTACGCTACCACGTTAAGGAAAATGTGAAAATTGACGGTCTCACCCGGCCATAGCTTCGTAACCAGATGAGGTACGAAAGCAATTGAGGTATCGTTAGGAAGGTACGGTAAATGCCCTTACGTATGTATAATCACTTTTGATAATTAATGTTAATTAAAGCCACTAGGGCCTGGCAAAGCCATTTCATGTTACCAAAGTTGGTAATTTTACGTAAATATCGACTTTCCCAATTTAAACGGGAAAAGCAGGAAAACTAGTAGATATTGTAATGTATAGCTCAGAAATAGTTCTTTTGAATGAAAATATGTAAAAACCCTTAAGGTTTCCCTGAAAACCAGGAAAACGTAAAAACTAGCTTTTCCATAGTAAAAGTGGGCGAGGTCTTCAAAATTATATCCCCACCACTTTTAATGTCTTAGGGGTATAAAAGAGGCTATAATCGCCGGATAGAATTGTGTTCGCTCAGCCCCACCAGTGGGAGCTCCCAGGAAGAAGAAGAAAGGAAGAAGTAGGGAAATTGTGATAGGAAGTAGGAAATGTGATAGGGAAAGTTTAATCAGTAGTTTGTGTCTCATTATTTTATTATACCGTTTCATTTATTTTTCGCCAAGTATTATTTTATCGTCACCCACACCCCATCCTTCAACAGTGCAGCTCAGTCTGCGGGATTAGTGCTCCCCTAGAGCACCTGCGCTATCAGAGCGCGTTACGGCCGTTTAAAAACACGCTGAGCGGTTCAACCGCCGCGGTTCACCCGCCGCGGTTGAAACGCGCGGTTCGCCCGCCGAGGTTTTTAAACGCCCCTTGTTAGGTGACTGTGAGGTCGCGAAGGTCAAACCCAGGCCTGTCGCACATCGACCACGTCGGCGCCACGCGTCGTCCACATTCATTGTCGGTCACATTATCAGACCTTAGCCCAATTTATACGATAAGACCTCGAGAGTAAACCCCCTTTCCAATAAATAAAATAAACATCGCAATCGGCCAACTTAGTAAAGAATTATCGCTTTCGGGATCTGACGAGTTAAGGGTAGGATTCACAATTCAAAAACTTTATGGAGATCCGATTAGAATAGAAAATAATTTAAACATAATCTAACATCCATGAGTAGATTAGATTTAAGCATTATCGGCGTAGTTTTAGTTGCTATTGGCTATTCAGGGGGCCGAAGAACGTTAAAAAGAGATGGACCATGTGGCTTCGACCAAGTTCGAAAGGAATTTGGTCACACACCACCGTTGAATTGACAGGGTAGTACTTACCAATAAATAAATAATATTGAGGGGGCAGTCTTACACAAATCGACCTAGTCCGAAACTACTAATATAATAGCGATATGACATTTTTTATTTTTTTTTATTTTGGAAAAGTGATTCGGCAAGCCTTACTGAGCTTACCGTGGGCCTATTTAGGTTGATTTGTGTAAGATTGTCCCGTAATATTTATTTATTTATTTAATAAATACATTTTTGAGTCTGCTCCCAAAATTTCACAAGCATCGGTTGAGAAATGTGACGTAGAGGAGAACAGCCGGACAGCAGGACATCCGGAAATCGGAATTTGACCCAAACTGAAGCATAGAACTTCGTTCGCTTCGCTCGCTCGTTCGATTAGAAAACATCAAAACATTCAAGTCTCGGGCCAGGAACAAATATTCTGGCTCATTAGACAAATAAATGCCTTTATCGGAATTCGAGGCAGGGTCAATCAACTAGGCCAACGTGATCATCAAAGGTAGACATAGACAATAGTTTTTTTTTTGTTCTGTCGTAATCGGGTTAAGAATCTTAAGAACCTTTAGGAAATCGCTGTTTTTATGGCCCCACCCAAACGAGGAATCGATTCAGCCATAAATCGGTGGGCCCGACACGCCGCGAATACCATTATAAGTCGCGCTTATTGCAGATAAGCCCACGGGACACCCTATATACACCGCTCTATTTCTTGTTAAGGGCACTACTATTTATATTCGCCATGTATATTGTAACTAGTTGCCCGCAATGCAAAGAAAGCAGGCAAACCCGCGAGATTAAACATAGCCTATGTCCATCCCGCCCCTCGGCCGCCTACGAAACCGAAGCTACATAACCAGTTACGTGTGAAGAATTATTTTCCTTGCTACGAAACCTCAACCCAATCGAACACATGTGGGACTACCTGAAGAGGAATGTTCGGAAGCGAGAACCTGCACCATCCGACATTGAGGAGCTGAAAACGGCGTTACAGGAGGAGTGGGCGGCGATTCCGCAATGCTACGTGCGGAAATTGATTAGGTCGATGAAAAATCGTTTATATAACATGTGTAGAAAGGGCTAGGGGTGGGAACACAAAGTATTGAATTTGTTAAATATTTTTTTTTACGATTATGCCAGGCGTTTTTGCCCAATCTTAGGAAATAAGGGTTTTCCTCGGTCATTGACCCCGATATCAAGGAAAAGAAAATTGCAAAAAAATGCATTTTCATGTAGGCTACACTCTCAGCTATCATTTGGTACCAATTTGAAAATTGAAAAAGTTATTGGGCGGAAAAGCCAAACGTGCAGAGTGATTCCGTTTATTTGCTCTCGAGTGTAGTTACGTACAAAGAATTCTTCTTACGATCGCAATACGTAGTAGGTACTTAGGTTAAGTTCGTTAGGTAGCTTCAGATGCCCGAAGGGCAAACAGACCATAGATAGGAGCCCCGCGTCCGCGGGGCTCCGTCGAAACTGTCCGAATACGAAAAACAAATCATACTTAACTGGTTTCGTAGGAAGAAAAAAAAACTTTGTACGTAACTAGATTCGTTCGTAGCAAGAATTATAATTCTTCATACATAACTGGTTACGTAGTCCACCTGCTACCTGGTGGACCAGCATGACGAAACTACTAAAAGTGGAAAATTTACTCAACTCGACAACCCAGGACAGATTGTCTTGGCGCCAACTAACTAGGAGAGCCAACCCCACCTAAAGTGGGAATGCGCTAAGAAGAAGAAGAGACATAACTGGTTACGTAGCTTTGGTTTCGTAGGCGACCGAAGGGTTCCTTGGAAGTCCATTGTATACATATTAGGTATGTAATGAACCGGAATATTTTCTCCCGCGGGTTTGCCTGCGTTCTTTGCAATACGCGAGTGAAGTTGGGCGGGCGGCTAGTATACTTATAAGGTGATTCTAAATTGAATTGAAAACATTTATTTCAGGCAGAGCACATATAGTGAATAAAGTATTTTATAGTTTTGCTACAATTTGGTAATATATGCTGAAACTATCGAACGAAAACAACTTGTCCGGACCTTGACATTCAAATTGTAAGAGACCATTACATGCAGACTTGTGGCTGCCTTCTGTTTTACAAATATACCGCAATTTACATTCGCATTTAAAATTCGTTTTACATACTTCTTTTCATTTAAATTGATACATACCTTAAAATCATGCAAAAAGATCGAGATCGGCTTGAAGTGCATTGTATGACATGTGATCTTGTCAAAGTTAGAAAGTTAGCGTTGCATTGTTTTATCAATGAATTATGCTTTTTTACCTCCTTCACACTCGTGATAATTTTTTTAATCAATGAGGGTCTCGACGACAGTAATTTGGCACAGTCAATATTACTTAACAACGAGTTTTATTGTTACTGATATGTAGTACAAAGTTCATAAGAACAAACAAGATTGAGTTGATATTTTCTTTGGCGGTGCATTCAAAGCATTCTTGGAACGTTTTTGATTGACGTTTCTGCACTTTATTGATGCTAGAACTTTGTTAGTTTTCGTTAGGTAGGTTCGGCTTATGGCAGTACGGCATCAGTAAACTGTCAATGTCATTAATGATTGTTCACTGCACGCTTACATTTCCATCAGTCTTTCCAGCACGGTTATCACAAGACGGCGTGCGAGCTGTGTCGCGGTGAGATAAATTATACATCATCATCATCATTGCCACAATGACCGATCCAGCGGACTCCTGCGACCTCTACCAGGTCATCAGTCCACCTTGTGGGGGGCTTACACACGCTGCGACTTCCGGTAGGTGGTCGCCACTCGAGAACTTCGGTTCTACGTACAGCGTGCAATATACTATAGCCGTGAAGATAGTTTTAGTTAGGTTTAGTTATTTAGTTTTAGATTTTTTTTCTTCACATTTTGAGCTTATACTCATACTCATTTATTGTTATTGTTTTAGAAAGTAATTTTTTGTTCCTCTTGAAAGTGTACATCCATTTCATATATTATTAACCTTTTATGCATATGGATCCCTAAAAAAGAGAAATGAATATCGTGTGAAAGCTCATCAACTCATTAGGTTACGACCAAGATGGCTGTCCTAGCCATTGCCAACTCTTTTTTGGCTCAATTGCGTCCAGACGGTCATCGCTCTCACCTGCAACACAACTTATACAAAACAGCTTATGTCATTCACAATTCTAAGGCGATTAAGTCTTTTTGCCATGCAAAAACACGCGACCAGATTTATTAATATGTAACTACATATACTATTTTGAATCTTATTGTAAAGGAGTAAGTTCCAAAATGTATAGATACTATTAAACGTGTACTCTTTGTTGTCTGGACTACGCTAGAGGTCCGTGTGTTGTCTGCTGTCCTGGTAACTGGAGACAAAAAAAAACAGTAGGCACCAAAATATCCTTTGCCTTCTTGATTATCTTCCGGATTATCCACGTTCTGCATTCTGCAACAAAAAAGCTAACTTATTTTCAATATATATGTATATGTGCGCATTCCGGATACAAGTCAACGGGAGTGAGAGCATCCTTATTTAAGAAATGACAACTGAAAGTATACCTCATGTTACAAAAGAAACGTCAAACTTTCCGCACATACCTACTCGTACTCGCAGCCCGAACGTCGCTAACTCGGCTTAAGTGTTGGTGTCGTGGAAAACAACCGGGATCCACGAATTAACGCTTTCAAAGCACGGAAGCCTTTTGCGTCGTTATGTTTTGAGGTGTGCAATAAGACTATTTAGTCTCAACCATCGTGGTCGGTATGTTCACGTGAGAATTTCCCAATATGGATTCAATTTCTAGCATTTCTAGCCCAAGCCAGGCCCGTTCCTTTTACCGCTTCTCTCCGAAAAGTATGCCATGATATGAAGTTTCTAGCTTTCAAACGTCGGTTTAGTTAGGCAGAATACCTTCTGTATACGTAAGCAAAGTAGTCTGTAGTCTGTACATATGCAAGTAATATCTAGAAACACGGTAGCATGTCAGGCCAGGAAAAGGAACTGGCAAGGCAGTACTCGTGTGTTTATTTCTTCTGTGTCCATAGACCCCTACTGGACCCTACACGTGGGCCCAGTAAAAACCCTAAAGGTCATAGCCCTATGGTCGCAGAGGAACAAAGTCCTACGTTCCTATGAAAGTGTTCGGTTTATCTTACTTATTGAAAGTTGAAGTCGCTCTCATTTTGAACTATTCGTGCATGAAGCATGACTCTGGTTTTGTCTGATGGACAAATACGCCAATCCGTAGAGGTTCAAAGCAGGGGGAGGTACGTTGCAAAAGGTGGTGTAGAAGATTTTTTTTTAATATTGTTTACATCGATATAACCGAGCAAATGTCAAAAATGGTTACACCAGATTTCTTGGGACAACTTTTGGCAGCCACAAATCCTCGAAATTTTGGGACTTTTTTTGGTTTCTCACTCGTAGCTTCTATAGGTATCCCCTTGGATCGCATAATGGTTTTTAGACTAATGCAGTTTCGCATAATTGGTTTGGCATAATTGTTTGTGGCATAATAGTACTTTCGCATAGTAATATTTTGGCCTACTGTTTTTCTGGCATACTACGCTATTAGCATAATTTTAGCTAGACTAATTTGTATTGGCCGAATATACATTAGGCATACTATTGTTTGGGCTAATAATTATTTGGTATATCTGTCATTATCCATAATTTCAGTTGTCTAAATGAATGAAACTGGTCAAAATACCTAAAATGATATTATTCGTTTTTCTGCTCTTTTATAAAAAAAATAACCTCGAAGACGAAAGCGGGAGCAAAGCTCCCGCTTCCGTCTTCTAACCTATCCGCGATCGTCGGTTTTGCCAAAAAAATATTTGATGCCCACCCTTTGAACAGGGGCTTAGTGGCAAAACCGACTCGGATCGCGGATAGGTTAGAAGACGGAAGCGGGAGCTTTGCTCCCGCTTTCGTCTTCGAGGTTATTTTTTTTATAAAATAGCGGAAATACCTTTTCTTAAAACTTACTACTAATGACAATTAGGCAATTTACTACTAAGAAAACCATAGGCTAAAATCACTAAAATCTAAATTGTGATACGTACCCCTTTTAATAGGATAATAGCGTTATGCATTTTAATATGATGTCAATTGATTATTATGGGTATTCATGTTTATGCTTTTTGTTATTAGTTTTAATGAGGGTTATGCTTTATGTATTTATGCTTTTTAATGTTATGCGTAAAAAAATATGCGAAATGTGACTTATGCATATATCTTATTTTCGGCGTAAAGTAATTATGCGTAACCATATTAGTATTAATAATTGTATGCCTGTCAATAGTAAACCATTTTAGTGCGAGTTCATACATTTGTTGCAAGTGCGAGGCAAGCAAGAGAAGTTGCACTCCCTAGCAAAAACGGCGTTTAGGCATAAGAAACGTGCCTAATCTCTCCTTCTCTGTCTATCGTATAACTTGTATTCATTCACGCACGGCACGTGTAGCGCTAGGGCTGTCACGCCAAGAAAACAGCAATGAGGGCCAAAATTTGTGATTGAGAAAGAAGTTTATTAACATTTGGTTTGTACCTACACATTACAAGCCCCATAGTAGATATATACGAGCGTTTTTCTACGACGTAAGCATTTTTCCCTGTCACACTTGCCTGCTGGCAAAAAAGTGATGAAGCCCTGTACCCACTTACCTATATGTATATGTATGTATTGTTGTATTACTGTGTAGGTATCCCGTTAACAGTAATAAGTACTTACTTACTTATTACTTTTAACCAGCCGGTTCGTATTGTAACATGTATTTACGTATTGTTGTTGTACATTGTAGGTATCTTGCAACTTCATAATATTAAGTACCTAAGTTATACTAAATAAGTACTTACTTATTAAATAAATAATTAAAAAAGAAACTTAAGTACCGTTCACAATTTTGGCAGGTTAAAAAAAAATAAACCATTGCTCCTTTGGGTATTTAAACATCCATATACAGAACACCAGCGGCTGTTATTAGTTTTCATCGTGGCCATCGAACTCCGTAAAAACTAACAGAACAATTAATAATATGTACGCGCGGTTCGTCGCGTTCAAGTCGGCGGCGGCGGCGGATCACGGCACGACGCACATGTGCTCGCTCGAGCGGCGCCGGCCTACGACTGACTGGCTCCTCTAGGTTTCGCGAGCGCTAGGTATCTAACGCGACGCGCTCCACCCACTGCAAGCCCCTTGGTGCAAGTAGCTTTTGTATGGACTCGCACTAAAATATTAGCCTAGTCCGAACAAGGCTTTATCGCTGTTGATAAGACGTCCGTCACGTTCTGCTAACAAGTATGCGAGTGCAACCCACCCTTACACGAAAAGTTTACTAATTTTGCTCATTTATGTTTCATATGGAGATCACGGGGAGAGGCCATTGCCCAGCAGTGGGACACACAATAGGCTCATAAAAATAAAAATAAATATTTTATATATTAAATAGATCGTACAAGAGCTTCGGAAGTTCGTACGAGCCCCGATACAGGTGGAACTTTAGGTCTGAGCGGCGGGCGGGCGGTGCCCTTCGGCGTCCCGTCTGCCCTACGTGACCTCCGCGTTACCTTAGAATAATTAAGGGCTTGCGTACAGAAGGTTCACTGTGTAACAAGCGGTAAAATTACCCGTCCGTCTTGAACCTTTGATGACTTCTGTCAACAGTTGCTTCTGAAACAATTTTTCCTCGGCTTTTTTCATCGCAGCTGTAACTGTAAGGCAAGGCTTACCGTAAAAACCAGTGGCTTGCCTGAAATTTATTTTTAGACAAGCCTTTAGTTATTACACTCTTAACTTTGGAGCTATAATATAAGTCGTGATGTTTCCGATCGCTGCCTACGGTCTCCACCGCCAAAGGATATGTCATTAACTATTTTTTCTACTCCAGTACCGTTATCTGTCATTTATATAGGCTGTAGCTCAAATACAATGACACCACTAATAAGTCGTCGAAAAACTCTATGCTCTATGGCCCAAAAACGTACTGTTTAGCGTACTTTTTTGGTTCATACGTTTTTCATAAAAGCACTGTTTAACTTTTTTTAAATCGGCCGCTATATTGCAGTAGTGCCCCAACTTCATAAACAAATATTTCGAAATGAAAGTATTTATTTACGATTTAACATTTGTATATAATCAATTATTTACTAAAATCATCATCTATTGTGTGTTAAATTACATGTTTTATAAATTATTGGTATTATTTATAAAAATAAACAGTTTGAATTCGGTACGGGTCCCGATTCGGTTTGGTTCGGATGGCAAGTGCACACAAATTAAAAACAAAACAAACCATAAGCAAGAGGTGTCACATTTCTGATTTCCCACCAAAATACAGTTCAAAATGAAAAGACGAAAGATGATAAACTATTAGTCCTGAACTATTAAGATTTGTTTCGTGTTTGTGAAGACAAAAGTGTACGTTCCTTTTAAAATGGTTGAAGAAATTAATAACTGCACTCCTGAAGAAATTGCGTGAGTAGCAAAAGTACGAATAGAAAACTTGCTGCCTGAAAAGTTTAACTATTCTGTAGTCTGCTATTTATTTAAAATTTGTCGTAGAAAAAGTATTGTTTGCAACGGTGTATAACTGGTCTAAAAACGCTCGCGGCGTCTGTAATTGCGATGCTCGCCTTTTAAGACCCTTCTTATACAACAGTTGCATAAAATACTATATAAGAACTAGCGGCGCGGCGAGACGAATATTTGCTGGATTCTATAAACGGGTCTAATGACGATCGTACTCGTATCTTGATGTTATAAGGGTGTTACTCATATCTTTTAGCAAATAAAAATATAATTTTTCTACTCGTCGACTTTAATCTTTGAATTAAAATTTCGTACACGAAACTAAGATCACATACTTTTTAATCCTGGAGCTCCACGAGCTCGTCACGGAGCTCGTATGGTTTCATAAGATAACCGCCAGCAGTCATCTTATGAATCCAGGAGCTGTATAAGATAACTGTGAAGACATCAACGCGCAAAATTACTAAGCTGCTGCGCTTCATTTCAGCGGGGCGATTTTCAATAGATACCAAGTTTGTTTAATAAATTATTATTTCCGTTGACTCGTAGAAAAAGTATTGTATACAATAGTTATTTAATTAGCTTTTTAAGTCTCGTACCTTAATTAGGCAGCATCGTGGCCTAAACGTGGTACTCGACTTAAAAAGCATCCATTATATAACGATTGCATAAACTACTATAGTGGTTTAATCCATATTTTCATGCGAAAGTAACTCTGTCTGTTACCTTTTCAAGCCTAATGACACTTTTTATTTAATGAAGTTAATTTTGTTCATGTCGTTTAACACCCGTATAGTTTACGATCCAAACGAGTGTCGCCTCTGCCCGTAACATTTATAATCCGGCATCCGTATATTCCGTCTGCCCTTCCCGCGAGTACGCGCGCACCGAGCCGCGAGCCTTCAGGAACTAGCGGCGAAACGAATATTTGCTGGATTCTATAAATCAATATGGGTCAGAGGACTAAATCTCTTTTTTGTATTAATTAAGCTACTAACATTAGATTAAGTAAATACTAATAATGTGTGGACCAAATGTTGTCTTTAAATAAATAAATAATAATAATAAAACGGATCTAATGAAGTTCGTATCTTGATGTTGAAAGGGTTTTATTCGATCTTTGATCAACGCGTATTGATTGATCCATGGATATTGGGTCATGGAGTGCAGTTTCTACTGCCGCTTCTACTCATCCCTGCACTACAAGTTGTTCCACAGATGTCTTCTTGACGTGTGATATTCCCAAAGACACACATCAGTCACATCAGTGTTCGATTTTGTGCTTTTTGTTTTCTTGCGACAATAAATCTTTTTTTATTTATTTTAAAGAAAGTGAGATATCCTATAGCAGTATCCAAAGAGTCGCGTCTGCCCGTAACATGTACTACAGTCCCGCCTCCGTCTGTCCTTAGGTACCTCGAGTACGCGCGCACCGAGCTACCGCGGCCCTTGAAAGAAAGAAAGAAGAAAGAAAGAAGACATTTATTTACTACACAAAAGACACACAGAGACAAAGGGAGTAGGCAAACATTACAATTTAACACATATTTTGTGTGTCTTCGCGGCAGTGAATAGGTCGCTGTCTCAGCATTATGCCGAGGTGTCAGACAGACGCTGATTTTCAGACAGCACCGTACGTGACCCACGGAACGCAACACAACATAAGACCATTGATAAACACATAATTATTGTATACACATAATAAATAATAAATGTAATAAATTTGCAAAATATGTACCAGTAGCCAAATGGGATAGAAAGAAAAACACAAAGCACAAACTTGAGGAACTAACGGGCTGACGGCAAGATGGATATCATATCTGTAGATAAGAATTTAGTGGCGATTATGTCTATGTCGCATTTATTTACGAAGTCCTTTAATTTAGGATTTTAAATAGTAATAATTGGATTTGGAATCTATATTGTTGTGAAAGTTTTAGAGGTTTTACTCGTCTGCCTCATAAGGAGGGTTATTTTTCGAGCGTATGTATATATATGTCGCTGCAGTCCAAACGGCTTGCTGGATTTTAACATATGAGGTATCGTTGGATTCCTCTTAATCGTGGTCGTGAGTATATAATTTTATATATAGTCTATAATTTTTGTAAAAATCTATAGTCTATAATTTTTGTAAAAAAGCAGTTGGGTTTCTTGAAAAACCTTTTAATTTCACTTGACCATATTACGCGGTTAAGGTTAAGCGGTCAGTGTACCTACTGTAAGAGATAGTCCTTTAAAATAGGAGTGAAAATCTGATATTCGCAGTCGAAACAGACACACGCAAAAAATCCGTTCTCACATACCAATATTATAATAGCGTTGTCTTTCTCAAACTGACATTTCAACGTAGATGCCGTCTATAACCAGAGTAAAACGAGTAGTAACTTCGAACAATCCAAACGGCGGAGATACGATCTAGGTACAACATGCACATTTTTTTCGTGGCATCCTCATGTTTTGTATGTCTGCGCGTCTCGTGCCCCTCCTGTTCATAAAATATAACAAATATCTGTTATATAAAATATGTTTTGTCCCTTTTTCTCACCAACTCAAAAGTCCAGGCTTTCAGGAACATTTGTCAAGGCCGTCAAATTTGCATTACTTAATTATTTTTGTAGGATTTACCTCTTTCTTGGCTGGCTGGACTCTCGAGCTGATTTCTTGGTTTTATTTCTCTTTACATCAGAAAACATTCGCTGAGCCGAGGTGCCTAGGTACATTTAAGACGAAACGAGTTACACTACTTATTTCCTTAACTTTGACTATGTCCAGACTAAAACTATTGATATGGGTGCTATTACTGGCTATTGCAATTGTAATTCTAACCTCTTTTATGTTAACCGGCGAATGGTGTCGCGTTACCGAACGTTTGAAGTGTGGGAATGAAATAAATACATTCGTTTAGGCTGTGCTTAGCGGAGTGTTGCAAGCTGTGGCGAGCCTAGGGGACAAAGACATGCATATTTATATACATAATTAAATGATTATATACATTTATTAGAGATTCGGATTCGCTAAACTTAAGTGGCAGTGGGCACATTGCACGTAGAACTGATGGCCGTTGGCGCGGAAAGGTTCTCGAGTGGCGAACACGTACCGGCAGGCGCAGTGTGGATAGGCCCTCCACAAGGTGGCATGATGACCTGGTAAAGGTCGTGGGAGTCCGCTGGATGCGGATGGCGCAGGACCGGTCATTGTGGCACTCTTTGGGACAGTCCTAGTAGTAGTCCAGTAGTGGACATGTTTCGGCTCATATGATGATGATGATGATGATTTTATTTATTTATTTATTTGTATCAGGCAACAAAATCCCATAAATACCTTCCAGACTAACCTTTATATCAATATAAATAATTAATAAACTTAAACCCTATACTTATTAAACGAACGATATTTGTATGTCGGAAACGGCTCTAACGATTTCGATGAAATTTTAACTATAGGGGTTCACGCGGGGGCCAGAAATCGATCCAGCTAGGTCTCATGTATGGGAAAATTCGTTTTGTCCGTATTTTCACCCGAGCTGAGCTCGGTCACCCAGGGACTGGCACAGTAAAACGTTGAGACGGCGACGCGCGGCCCATTTTCTGGGAGTCAAATAACCGGCCTCGAAACCGCCGCAAAAGCCCTGAGTAGTAGTTTAGCTATGATTATTTTTGAGAGAAGTTAAGGCGCTATAGGTTCAGCGAAGTGAAGCGAACATAGTTTTTGAAACAATATAATGCGTCTGTTTATAATAATATGGTTTCAAAAAATACGAATAGTAATCTTGAGGCTTTTCTGCAGGGAAATCAGTGATTCGAAACACGATTAAGCAATTTTTGCTCGATAGAAAAAAATCACGAACATAGGTCTAAAACATATTAAAATTCACTTAAAACATTCGTAGCAAATTATGCACAATAGCTAAACATATTAACATTGGTTCTAAAAATCGGCAATATCATGTTTGAGGGAACTTAGTAATTACTTTTTTATTTATTTAAACGCACAAAAAATTAAAATTAAAAAACATGATATCCGCGCTTCCAAACACGCACTTTCATCTCGCTCACGCTTATGCTCAGCGAGAGGGAGAGAAGACCATGAACCTATAGCGCCTTAAAGCGACTTACTTAATAGTACATTATTGCCGTGGCCGGGAAGGAGGCAATTGCAGGCTGAGTAATTTGTTTAAACGGACGAGCTTGCGAGTCCGTTTAATTATAATACGAAGCCTGCAATTGCCATTCCGGCCGAGGCTAATATAGTGCTTTTCTCAAAAATGGGGGAATAAAAAAGACTAAATTAAATAAAAATTGAGGATACTGCAAATTACATACAATTAAACGTCAAAGTATATTTTTTTAAACAGAATCGCAAGTGTATTTTTCTACCGAAAAACACAAAAAAAATGAGACTCTTACAAAAATGTCGCGTTTGCAACAGAAAAATACGAGTTGATTTGGCTGAAAACGACCTGTGCCGTCTTTTATATGCCAGTTTCTACTTTTTAAAAATTTTGGTACTCGACAAATAAAAAAAATTATATGTAACATTCCAGGCGGCCTGCAATGTTTTTAATTTTTTAATTTTGTTCTGGCCTTAAACTATACACTTTACCTTCCAATATGTAGCGAGTTATGTTCACTTTGCGGGCCATTTTTGAGAAAATGAACAACCAATCTTTTTTCGAAAGAACCATGAAAATTATACTTTTGTTTTTAGTTGAAAATAGCCTGCTTTCAAGAATTATTCAGACTTTTTTATTTCTCCATTATTTTTTTTCGCTAGCTCATTAAAATTTGTGCGCTTTAATTGGCTATACTTACCAATTGGCCATACGAATAAATAAATTACAATTAAATCGTTTATTTGCCTGGCATTTTTTTCCATGCAAGTCATGCGGCGAGATATTGTGATCTGGTGGTACCTAAATTTACCAAATTTACCAATCAGATCCCTCAAAAGACAGAGCGTGGGTATACAATAACAATCCGTTTGAATGGCCGGAATGCGAATGCTCATTTTATTTCAAAAACGACTGAACACTTCTGGCGCCATTCTTCCATATAAGTCGCTTTTAAATGACGATTCCTTAAATTCTATTTATCTTTCATCACTCGGCCACTGCATTCGAAAACAGACTAAATCGCGCAGATTTTAAAGTTAAAAGTTGAATGATTATTTAAGGAGACGTAAGAGTTTTTCAAGGCGCAATCGAACAAGAACAAAACACAAATGCAGTTTTAGGCACTCAGTGCAGTGACTTCGAAATAATGGTGTTTAAAAAAACACGGGTGATGATTCCGCTAAATGTTTGTGTGGTTAAACAATTGAATATTTGGATAAACATACGTTTTTGGGACGAAAGGAGAGTCGTGGAACTCTACGTGGGTTGCACGGAATCATATATTGGTGTACCGTCGCCATCACATACATCGGAGCAAACAAGCACCGATGTATGTGATGGCGACTGTACCTACAGTGAAGTGTAATAATATGGGTGCATACAACTTACTCATAAATACGTCGTATCGCTCTTGAATATGTCAGCGGGTTAAATTACTTATTTCTGCACTTGATTGTAATAAATTCAATATATTTACAATACATATAGGTACGTCAATCATTCGTTTGAATACATTTAAACATCATCTCACATTCTACAAGTGACTGACACTTCGAATAGTATTTGCCGGATTGGCATGCATCTTCAGTTTCCCTCCATGATCGCCATGTCGTTAAAACAATTCGAACTTAGCTCCGGACCTCAACTGCGAATCTAAAAACCCCATTTAAATCCACAACAGGAGCTCCAAAGCGGATTCCGAAATCCCGACAGCTCATACTAGTAGCAGAAGGCTTTAGTTGTCACAGAACTTTAAATGATGACTCCCAAAGTTCTGTTCCTCTTCCATCACTCAGTGTCTGCATTAGAAAAGTGAATTTAGAACCATGATTTTTAAGTTGAAACTCTAATGACATTGTAAGGAGTTACGAGAGTTTTTCAAGCCTACTGGACAAGCACCCCTCGGTTGGAGTTACACTTCTTTCATCGCTCGGTGACAGCATTAGCAATTAAACCATAGCTGCCAGTTCTTAAAGTTGAAACTCTAATGACACGATATTGAGTTCTAAGAGGTTTTCAAGGATACTGAACCCCTCGGTTGGACAGGGGTGGATATCGCATTCCGATCACGCCGGCGACTTTAATAATGGGCGAGTGTGATATTGCTACTACCACCGAGGGGATGATATATTAGCTGTTATATTGTTTTTTGTTTATAGACAGGTGGTCAATTTGGGTCGTCACTTTCGCATCAGAATGTGCTATCCGCGCTCGCTTTGTCATTTGAGGCCGAAACGCACTGAAAGCGGTGACGGTGCGGTGCGGAGGCGGCACCGGTTGTAATGTTCGAACTAATTCGAAAGGGTCGCACAGAGTACCGCGGCGGGACGCGGCGCGGCGCGGCATTCTGTGCGGACCTTTTCATATTAGCTCGAACATTACAACCGGTACCGCCTCCGAACCGCACCGCACCGCGCCGCCACCGCTGTCTGTGCGTACAAATTGACGAATGAAAGCTTATGTCCGTGTGGATAAATCTAATATTACATACCTATTAAGATTATGAAGATATTTTTGATGAAGTTTGTAACTCTTCCATGCAATAATACCGAACGGAATAAACTTTTTAGTAGCCTAAGTATATAAAATTTATATAGGCTACTAATACATCTTCGTGATTGTACATTACAATTTCATTTTTATATTAAAATAGACCGACTGCAAAACCTAAAGATAGCGACGACATAAAAAGCCTATACACTCATAATCCGTTCTTCCTCTAAAGTATAATAATAACTCGTATCATGTGTCACTGGCACTTTAAATATTTAACACATGCTAATATTCACACATATATGATTTCGTTAGTTTCCTGTTAAGTCACTCCTCGATAACCTAAAAATATTTGATTGAAAAATATTGATCGCCTATTCCTTGACTCTGTACTGTAGGTGTGTGGTGTGCTCCTGCCCAACTAGCACACTAGCGTTAAAATAACACTTATATCATTCTTATATCGGTTCCAGCCAAGTGTTAAGGTGGTTATAATGCGTTCAATAAAGCTCTAGTAACACTTTTGGAGTTAATTTAATTTCTTAACTCCTCTAAACACTATTAGTTCCAACTGAGATAATTATAACTCACTTATAAAGGTTCAGGCCATTGTGGCACTCTTTGGGGGAGGCCTATGTCCAGCAGTGGACGTCTTTCGGCTGATATGATGAAGATGATGATAAAGGTTAAGGTTATTATAATAAAACCCTTAGCTGACACCAAAATGTGAATTGGGTGGTAGTTAGTAAGGTTGCCAGAACTCCTGGAGATGGGCTGTGTTGAACTATGGGACCTGCACCTGTCCCAAACTGGCCTCCTCAAATCAATAAAATCGGTAAAGCCATTGCCTACCGTTCCACGGGTTACGGTGTCGGATTACAACTAGATTGCTGCCGTCGTGATGCTAAAAAAAGTTATCCAGTGGATATAAATAAATAAATAAATATTACGGGACAATCTTACACAAATCAACCTAGGCCCACGGTAAGCTCAGTTAGGCTTGTGTTGTGGGTACTAGGCGATGATATATATAATAGATACATGCATACAGATACTTATATACATACATAACATCCATAACTCAGGAACAAATATTCGACGGCGACGTTGTTAAAAAGTTATATTGAATCTCTCTGCCCAGACCCATTATAAATTAACTAAGGAAAATGATAGAAAAAAATTAAATATGATTGCAATCTAATTCGTTTTAAAGATGATGTAAAAAACACATGGCCTTCGCGTATACTTGTTTAAATACTTAACATTTTTATTATTTGCATCCGATTATCCGAACGAGTTATATTCTTGTTCGGGTCACCGGTCATAACGTTTGTCATAAAACGGTCGAAATTAACTAGAGTACTAAATTCTGACAAAAAATAAATTTTTGGTAGGTGCAACTTTTTATTACGAAATATTTTTTTTAGGGTTCTGTGCCTCAAAAGGAAAAAGCGGAACGCTTATAAGATCACTTTGTTGTCCGTCTGTCTGCCCGTCAAGCAAGACCTTTTTTATCTCGGGAAAGCGTCGAGGTATCGAATTGAAATTAAAACCATTAAGCACTCAAGTTTACAGTCCCTTGATGCTGCGAAAAAAGCAAACTTCTAAGTTAACCTGAAAAATAGATCGCCTGCTCAAAATTAAAAACAAGTACCTACCTAACTAGGTTTTTGCAAATTTTACAGGAGAGTGAAAAAATAATTTTTAACTTCAAAAACCATTTTCTTAAAAAACATGTCGGAATGGGTTTTTTTCCTAAAGATTTGAACATGCGACTTATTTTAATTACCTGTAACTGAAGCCATTATGGTCGTGCAGCTGAAAATATTTTTTAGCTTGGGAATTTGACACAAAAATCCATAAATATCCACGCTACGATCAAGTAACTTGAGGTACTTGTTTGGGATAAGGTGGTTTATTTTGAATAATTAATGTATACAATACAGTGACCAAAATAAAAACAAGTACTTATCTATTTACTCGTAACACTTGATTTTATTTTTTTGGACATAATACCGACTTAAAGACAAGTAACTAACTTAAGTTGCTTGATTTTAGCTAGTTTGTGATTGAGATACTGGTATTTAATTTAGATTACTTGGTTTTTTAGAGTTACTTGAAATCGTTTTTAACAAAAAATAAAAATGAAGTACACACAATATAAACAAAATAAAAAATTTGTTTTGTGCTTCTTGACACACAGAAACGAATGAGCCAAAAACCAATGAAAAAAAATTACTTATGAATCAAATATAATTAATTTATTATTTAATTTTGAGCAGCCGAGATACGGCCGTTTATGGGTCAAAAAAAGTAAATTTCCACACTCTCAGGGGAATCAAAATTTATAGGGTACTTTCCATTGATCTAGAACTAGAACTATTACATTTGGCAAGTAATATCGTCTTATACTACAAGTACAGGTAATATTGTACGGAACCCTCGGTGGGCGAGTCCGACTCACACTTGTCCGTTTTTTTGCTCAGTTTCAGTTACTTTTGTAAGTATAGTTTAGGAGTTGCTATTGCCACCTTCTGCCTCCATTATTAGAATAGAACACATTGATTATTGCGAACGCAACCCGCGACCCATATTACTTTGTATAACGTCTGACAAACACTTCCGCCTGGCACGGTTTTTTGAAAGCACCTACAGTAACGCTACACATACGTTTTATAAATCCCAACCAATAAAACATAAGTAAATTCGTTATCTTAAATTGCAATGATTAAATTAAAATCCTGCGAGTCATTACAACTTCTGCATAGGTATATCTTCCGGCCAAACTATTATCGTAACCAGAATTCCAGCCATTATCGGCATCGGCGCTATCATTGATACAAGTTTATTTTGGCGAAAAATAAATAATGGCGTCGCACCGACGACTGTCTATGTAAATTTTACGGTCAGCAAAAAAACACAAAATTTCAAAGGGTTGTCAAATTTGGAAACAGCCAACCGTAGCACTTATCGACACGAATGTACGATAACACGAATTGACACGGCAAATACATCATAATCAGAGTTTAATAGTGGCTGAATTCGACTGGGTTTATTTGAGATCAGGCGACATGGCGACGTTAAGAGTCCTTACTCCTACAGACGACCGTATTTTGCAAAATGCTTCCTTTTTCATTCAAGATTACGGCGTAACTATTAATATTTATTCAAAAACTAATAACGTCCTTAAATAATCATTTCTTAAACTAGGGGCTGAAACAGTTCAAATTATTTTTTTTTCTTTCTAAACCTAAAAAATGAGTTTTCTTGGAAGTCATTTTCAAATTTTGCAGTGAGAAGTGTCGTTTCGATTCTCAATTTTGCAGTAAACAAGCATCATTTGGTACATGAATGATTACAATTCAATTTACTATATCTTGTACGAGGGGCTGACATGATTGAAAATCAAAGATTAATTTTAAAACATTGATAAAATACCTTCCGAGTTTTCTTCATTTTCATGGTGAAAACAGGATTACATTATATTTTTTACCGCAAATTGTAAGTATATTTTGCCCTAAGAATAATATTATAGCAAACTGTAACTCTATGTTAACCCATAAAAAAAAATCATAACTATAGGACCTACGTTACCGTAAATGTATATATTTTTAAAAGACGGTACGAGTATAAATCGCGTGCTCATGCGAGCCACCTCAGTAATTGGCAATTAGTTAAGGGCCCCTTCGGGGCCCAACTTAAAAAGAAATGTAGGAAAAAAAAAAAAAAAAAAAAAAAAAAAAAAACGAGTATAAATCGCGTTGCACCGACGCCTCGCGCTCAATCTCCGCCGAGCGCGCTTAGGGGACGGACCTGTGCTCGATTGTCAGGAGTTCGTTGCGGACGTAACCAGGTAGAGAGCTCCGAGAAGTGTTGTATACTACGATTAGAAAATCTTGATCCAAGTACATTTTTTACATCATATTTAATTTTAACAACCGACTCGCTCATATGATGGAGATTTTCAGTGGTACTTGAATTCTGGTTAGGGTTTGCATTATTATTATACCCGGACCTGGATGAGGTCGAGGTTCTCATGATGGAGTCAGGAGTTGGTCACCAGAACTGCTACTCTACTCATCTTAACTCCATCGTGTGTGGGCTCATTAGATTTGATCTGACGAGCGCAATCGATCTAGATGAGGACCAGGGTCTCATGATGGAGTCAGGAGTTGGTCACCTGAACTCCTACTCTACTCTTCGTATCTTCATCGTGTTTGGGCTCATTAGATTTGATCTGACGAGCGCTATCGATCTAGATGAGGACCAGGGTCTCATGATGGAGTCAGGAGTTGGTCACCTGAACTCCTACTCTACTCATCTTATCTCCATCGTGTTTGGGCTCATTAGATTTGATCTGACGAGCGCCATCGATCTAGATGAGGACCAGGGTATCATGATGGAGTCAGGAGTTGGTCACCGGAACTCTTACTCTACTCATCTTAACTCCATCGTGTTTGGGCTCATAAGATTTGATCTGTCGAGCGCCATCAATCTAGATGAGGAGTCAGGAGTTGGTCACCAGAACTCCTACTCTACTCATCTTAACTCCATCGTGTTTGGTCTCATTAGATTTGATCTGACGAGCACCATCGATCTAGATGAGGACCAGGGTCTCATGATGGAGTCAGGAGTTGGTCACCAGAACTCTTACTCTACTCATCTTAACTCCATCGTGTTTGGGCTCATTAGATTTGATAGTTATTATAGCGGCAACAGAAATACATAATCTGTGAAAATTTCAACTCTCTAGCTATCACGGTTCTTGAGATACAGCCTGGTGACAGACAGACGGACGGACGGACAGTGAAGTCTTAGTAATAGGGTCCCGTTTTACAAAGAGTACGGAACCATAAAAACGGTTAAATTAAATAAATTCGTTTCAATTTATTTAAACCACGTATTTGTAAACATATTTTTATATAAATTCATTACCGTATTTTATTTATTTTGATAGTGTCGGAGATTATTAACGTAAGGTACGTTTTAATACAATATTTACAGTGCCAGAAACTCCCCTCTAGGGACTTCTACTTCGAGACTAGTTTTGTGTTTAGCAACCAGTCGTTATCAGTATATGCTGTACGTCATTAAAATTGAATGCCTAGGGGCGGATATTAATGGAAGACTTTGTTTGTATGGGAATCCAAGCGCTCGAATAATCTTTACGTCATACCTGGCCATAAAGTAGCAACTACCGCACGCTACGCGTGCGGAAAATCCTACTTCCTGGCCAGGGAGAGACGCCTGGTTGACTGGACATAAATTGTTGCAAATTAGCTCTAGTATAACCCCTTTCAAGGAATAGGTCGAATTACCAGTCACCCTGTATATTAAATAGTTCTGTAATAAAGTAACGCAGGCCGATAAACGTATGTATGAAAAGTTCTCCGTGTCATTTCCTTAAGTGATGACAATGTTCGTTATACCATGTAACAAGATTGGCTATGTCACGAGCTACTAATAAACAATGTGGAATTGTGCCACAGGGCGCAGTTGCAGGGGTTTTTCTGGCTTTGTGTTTTTACGACGGTAGCCGGGTTCACGCCAACCGTATCGGATACTTGAAATGTTAACGATTGCACAACAAATCGTTTCTGCAGTTATATTATGGTGTTTAGTTGAAAAATATACGCTTTCTTGTTTCTATCTCTAGATAATGTGAAATTTAATAAGTGACAATGAGGTGTAGTCTCATAATATATTCTCATACGAATAAATGAAATTGAAAAATAGGGGACATTCAAATTTGCTACATCGATATGATGGCTTTTTTTTAAACCCAGAATTTGCAGGAGGTAATATTCCCGGGATTGATGGAAACATTAACCGCATTCAAAAATACCCAAGTACCTAAATACACGCAATTAACTTATTGTCCTACGCATTTGACGGAGTCGCAAAGCGAATGTTTCTAGAGACAGAATGGAAATCCGTAATTCTGATTCGATTAATTTTATTAATTAGGTACATAAGAGCCTCTTCACACCAATCCGTAATTATCGACTTCAGATCCAGTAACGATATCGGAGGGAAAATAAATGTATGGAAAACATGCTTGACACACCGCCCAGTCCAATCCTACACCGACAGTAACGGATTGGTGTGAAGTGAACAAGCTCTTACAATTGAGTGGCTTTTCCACAAACCCATGCGGTAGTTGTGCACCCGATTAATCGTTATGGTTTCTAAAAATACCCTCGATCATAAAAGCCGCTGCCGGGACGGTATGCGTGGAATGTCCCGCAGTGCCGGGGTATACTGGGAGGGACAGGCAGACATTAATATATCTTCTTTGCCCAGCCCATTTCCCATTTTAGATGGGGTCGGGCCTCCTCGTACGTTGGCGCCAGGATATTCTATCCTGGGTTGTCGATGTAGTCAGGTTTAGTGTCCTCATCTCTTTTTCGACATTGGACCGCCACGTTGCAGGTGGTCTTCCTCTTCCTCGGGGGTGATTTGGGATGCTCAGGGTTTTCCTCACTGAGTAGTTCTCATCTCGTCGCATAATATGTCCGTACCATCTCATCCTGCTTTCTTGGAGTTTTTCCCCAACTTTGAACGAGCCGCGGACATATTCGTTTCGGATCTTATCGAGGCGTGTGACACCGCCAGCCCACCTAAGCATTTTCATTTATGTTACGTGCAGCTTTTGTTCGTGCCCTTTTTTAGCGGTCCAGCATTCTGCTCATAGTAACCACTCATAGTGGGTCTGACAATAGCTTTGTATATTTTCCCTTTTGTTGGGTCGCACATAACGCCAGACAGAAAGAAAGAAAGAAAACATTTATTCGTGGACAAAACAATGGGTGTAAAAAACAAAACACAGAACGTAAAAATAGCAGGGTCCACGAAAAGGCCCCGACTCAGCATGGTGCTAACCTAGAAGGCCAGCGCTGGTCTTCCGTCGGAACCTTTACATGAGAGATCTCCACTTTAGCCATGCTGAATTCACTCGGTGGGTCACGTCATTGTCCACGCTTGCGTTTGACGAGAGCACAGAGCCGAGGTACTTAAACTGCGCCGATTTGGGCAGAACCTTATCGTCTATGAGTATATCACAGTTGGTATCCTCTGTGCCGCCATAGTCACACTCCATATACTCCGTCTTCGTTCTACTGATGCGCAGCCCGTGTCGTTCGATCTTTTTAAACCAGGCCCCGTAGCATGGATGGCCTTATCACGCGACAAGTGACAGGATAGAGCATCCGTCCCTGGCTGACACCGTTCGATAGAACGAGATGACGCGCTTATCCTATCACTTATCGCGTGATAACGCCATCCATGCTACGGGGCCAGGAATTGAAGGATTCCTGCAGGTCACAGGCGCGTTTGGTGATAAGCACTATATCATCAGTATACAGCACACAGCAACAGGCAGACATTAATATAAAATGTCGTAAAAAGTACTTCATTACAAACTTTATTAACTTGCAATGTAAGTAAGTATGTACGAGTATGTATGTAACTATGTTTCTTCGGGTGGAATCTTGCAACTCAATTTTGAATCTTCAACCGATTAGCTGAAATTCTGGGTTTAAGAATAGTTTGGATGACAATTCAATATTATGGTACCTTCAAGCTGATCTGATGATGGAGACAGGTGGCTATGGGTATTAAGGACTTAACAAACGTAACTCCGTTGAGTTTGGGCTCGTTAGAATCGTCTCAACGAGTAGTTGTTGACGATATACAGTAAGTACCAAGAAATAAATTTTGGACAGAAACTTATTTTACGTACATCACGTCGGGTAGGCAGAGAGAGTGGAATTTCAATACACGGATTTCAGTGGTTGATGATGATGACTTCGGAAAAACTAGAGGCGGCAATAAAGCTTGTCTAAAATATAACTTCTGACGTAAACTTATTGCTCTTATTTGATGTTCAACAGTAGCTTTTCGGTGAAAGAAAACATCGTGAGGAAACCGGTCTAATCCCAATAAGGTCTAGTTTTCCCTCTGGGTTGGAAGATGAGTATGGGTTACAATACTTACAATAAATCCCACTCCCGGTGTGCCCCCAACTCCCGCGCAGCAAATTCGCGGCCCCCATGCGCGACGCATTAGCATAAACATCCACCTAATTATGCTCACATGTAAATCATGCACTTATCGTGGGTTAGGCAACTGGCTACAAGTGTATGAATTGACTTTTCATAATAACTGGTTAAGCAATATTGCTGAATAAATAAATACTCGACGACGGTTGAATATTCAGCATTATTGCAATAATACTGAATAAAATTGGTAATTTTCCATGAATTTTAATTTTTTTCTACTCCCAGGTAATTTTGGATTGTTTGGTAATCACAAGTTCCTGGTTGTTGTTATGATATCAGAGTCCTTTGAGGTCTAGTTTCGGGATATGGATTGCGAGATCATAATATGGTTTCCAGTAAAACAAGTGTTCTCATTAGTTCGAACTCATACCCGTATCCTCTCACATTTTAACCGCAGCTTGATTGTCTCATTGTACCCACCTGTACCCTTATTGTGAGATACAATCGTAACCTAACGTTACGTAACTAATACGAGATCGAATAAACGCGCTTCGAATAGATTTCGATCTCGCTACGGTATTCTTCGATTCGACCCGTCAAACTTGTAATTCACACTGCCGTTGGACTTCGAAACCAACTGCAAAACGTTAGGCACTATGCGTTTAGTTTTCGATGCGTAATTTAACGTTCGATTCGTACTACCAATCGGTAGTGTGAGACATTTCGAATCGAAGAATACCGTCGCGACTGTAGTTTACTATTTCACTTGCAAAATGGCCCGTGATATCGTATTATTCCGTCAAGAGTTACCGTAGATCCGATCGAAATTTATCTCAAATTAAAGAACTTATAAAAATAAGGGTTTTGAATTGACAACATATATCCGCAAAATTCGGATTGTCGCGTATTTTGTATTTAAAAATGCAAATAAATGGCCCCCGCGCCGCCATATTGTATCGACAGTGGACACTGTCGACGTCGCGATGCGCGTATTCTGTAATGTCATAACCGACAAACATTTAAATTAAAACGATAAATGCTAGTGATATAAGGTTGAATATTGGAAAATCGTGAACGAACGTGAAGTCGATGGCGAATTAAGTAATGTATAAGTGCCTCACGTTACAGTTTGGATTTTTAGTTCTATGAGTGACCACCAGGGGCGGTGTATAGACTTTTCATACTAAATCTTGACGATAGGCGCTAGCGCCTGTAGTAAACGCAACTCACGTCAATCCCACGCTAAAAGTACTGATCAACTGCTTCCTCCTCATTTGCGCAAATTCCCTCAATGACAAATATAGATGCGCTCCCGCGTTACACCACCACTGCTTTAGCCAAAAAAAATATTCAACACAATATTGTGCAAAAACATGTATACATTTTCTTTCTTTTAACGACATAAGGTGCAAAATTGTATACATATAATTGTTGTTACCATACTTACTGTGTTTTGAAGTTCGTGCGTAAGCTTCATGGGTATGTATATTTATACTATGTATGTGAATCCAGGCCGTTATTTAGTGGAGATAGTTATCTGGCGAACCAACGCACCGTTTGTTATTTAATTACTCATATCTTTTTGTTGATACAGTTTGGGACAATGGAAGGACTAGACAATATAAAGGTTTGTACGAAACGATTTTTTCATTTAAACGTAAAGTATTTAGGTATTGACGCTGTCTACGAAGCTGAAGGTCCTGGGTTCGAATCCCGGTAACGGTGATGATGTGTGTGATGAGCAATGAGTATTTGTTTCTGAGTCTTGGATGTTTTCTATGTTTGTAAGTACATATTTATATATCTATTCAATACAGTCGTCTAAGTACATGGGTGTTATGGAACATAAGCCTTGTTGAGCTTACTTTGGGGCTAGTTCGATTTGTGTAAGATTGTCCCTTAATATTGTATATTTAAATGTTAATAAAAATTAAGAAAAAATGGCTTGTATGTCCGGCCATAATATAGAAGGGGCCGCTAATATAATCGATTTGTGACGAGCTTGAGTTGATATTTTTGCGTCAATACTTGGGTAAAATTATAGGAAAACATTTAACTGCTCTTTGATTCTTTGCCTTTATTTGTAATAACCAGATTTTTACAGAAAAAACAGAATTGTTACTTATTTTTAGGATTATTTTGAAACTGACACTGACACTAAATATTGGATGTTAGAATTTTATTTATGCTCTCGAATGAAATCTACACTCCTTTTTACAAGCTTTTATTTACTTTCACCTGTCCCATTGTCTGTCTGTCTGTCTGTCTGTAATCAAATCTTGCAAGTTAAATTTGACCCACTTCCCGGTTTCCGATTGAGCTGAAATTTTGCATGCATATGTATATCACATGACATGCAATATTATGATGACATGGAGCTGATCTGATGCTGGAGCTGGAAGGTGGCCATAGGAACTCCGCAATAAAACGACACAACCCCATCCAGTTTGGGCTCGTTAGAATCGTCTCAATGAGTAGTTGATGACGGTATGCAGAAAAGTACAATCGGCAAGCTTGTACCAAAAATGAAATTTTTGACAGAACAGAATCTTGTTATATTGACTTAATATAACTACATCGACGGGACGTCGAAGTTATGTGTACATCTTTCGCTTTACAATGGAATAAGCATGTGGTGTCGTATTCCTCGTGGTGAATAACTTAGCCAAGGATGCCCTATGTTGAGATTGAGACACCTGCATTTCTCATTAGCTGGCAACACATGAAATCCTCAAATCAATAATGGGTCTTCATCGCGCCTATAACCTCTCTAGTCGTAACCGTCCCTAACCGACAGTGACCGCTTTCCAGGCAGACCGTATTCTTGTTTGCCATTTTCGTGGAAAAAAATGGCTGTACACTTATTTCGAACCCAAGTGTACAACACAACAACTATGGGCGGGTCAAACGCTACCGAGTTAGCCCATTTTACTGCTCGGTCGATACTGATAATCTAAATAAGTTCCAAGTTCACAGTAATAGCCCCATCGCGTAAGAATCGTGTAATCGCGGCTTAAGGAGCGTGACCATTATATTTTGATTGCTGATACTCGCTTTTACAAAACCGGAATGCCTCAAATCAAACTATTAACGATTTTAAATTTGAACCTTAAATTTTGAACCTAAAGTCGCATTTCGGTTAAGTGTTTTTTTAAGGAAATCTCTTTTGATTGTGCGTTGGTTATCATTTACTAGCGTTTTAAGTAATTGGGTCATTATTATTAGGATATTTGAATGTTTTTATTTATGCCCAACGTAATTTTTCCGTTAATTTGTTTTTGATTGCAGTGTGCTGAGGCATTTTCAATAAAAAGTGTACTTCTGTTTTTCTCTCAGACTTTGGCAATTTTGCAATTTTCTAACATATAATCATAAGCTTTATTGATTTTAATAAAGGTACAAAGTGTCCCTATTTTTGACGTTTTCCATTTTGCGACGGCTCGGCTCATACAATATGTATGGAAAACGTCACATATTGGAACAGGATCTAAGGCAATCCCATTTGTAAAAATAAAAAAAACGGCTGATTGCATACAATTTTGATCAGAATCTATAACTAATGTGAGTATGGGTATAATAGGCACTCGAAGAGTTGAAGGAAGTCCTCAAATTTTATAAGCGCGGTACCTATAGCAATTTATGCCTTCGAAAACTATTTGTAAGTAGGTAAAACCGTAAAAGTTTTTAAGTTACTTACTTACTTACTTTCTAGGTAAAAGTACCAATAATAAGTAAAGATATGAACGCATGCACTCGAAGTGGGCACATAACATACGAATTCCAAGAAAGCGTTTTCAAAAGTCAGGTTCGTAAATGAACTTTAGTCGACCTGCTAATGTCATAAGGCCACAAGCGACATAAAAACCCAATACACATAAGCCATTTCATTCTTACGGTCTTGCGGTCGGCCATCTGTCATACGAAGACATGTGGCACTTTTTATGCCCTACGATTTGTTTGTATCGCCGTCTCCTCTCGCTCTTGTGTGTTGAGTGTGTGTCTGTCTCTGTCGCGCTAGGTTTTCCTTCATGGAGCGGTAATTGAAATCGAACACTGCATGCGGGTTAAGTGAAAGGACTTGGGCATAGAGTTGGGATGCAGATGGGGCTTTTCACTTTCGATGAGTTTGATGAGCCGTTTAGGCTTGGGAGTATAATTTAACTTGTGGCGGACCATTACATTCAAAAGTGATTTGATATGATATGATATATTTTTATTTGTAAGTAATAATCATTAATTGTCAATTAAATGCATTAAAAAAATATTTAAATAAGTAACTAAACTACTGGGTTAGAATGTTCTATGAATAAAATATAACTCGGCTTCGAGGGTTTCCGTTGGACATTCGCTCTAAAATAATACAAATAATAATAAAGTCGTGATAATAATTATACTTGGTTGGCAAAGTATCTTTAGCACCCCTACAAAGAAGTTTCAATAATATATATGGGAAAATCATGAACCGCAAGAATTTCTACTAGTTTATTAATATACTATAAAGCTCCAGCACGACTCATTTCTCATTCATATGGTTGTTCTCCATGAAGGAGTGTAAATGGAGCTTTGACTTGTATGGCAAAAGTGTAACTGTCATCAATGTGACCCCCAGAAAAATCTGACATTTGGAGATTTGGCTCCAGGAAAAAAGTTGCACTGCAGCCTGGCTAAACGGTAACAGCTAGCTTAGGGGTGCTCGGCCAAATGTCATAGGGAACTGCGTGCAGTTTTTGATGACGGAAAAAAAATTAAAAAAAAACGAAGTTTTTTTTTAATTTTTTTTCAAAATGCTTGTAGTGCGCTGAAATTTGGCTAGCGGAATTCTATATGGCTCTAAATTCTGAAAATATTATTTTTTTTTTTTTAGCTCTAAAAAAAATTTTGTATGGGGAATTTTTTCGATTTTTTTTTCCGGCCAAACCGCTCGACTTTTGAATAGCGGTCTCGACCAAATGTCATAAAGGTTCCCAAGCGGAGTACAACTGCATTTTTTTTTTGGCCGAAAAAAAAACTTTTTTTTTTTTGAAATTTCAAGTTGGTCGCAGCGCGGCGAGATTTGGCATGCGGGGACTTGAGGGGCCAAAGAGTTGTAAAAAGAAAAAAAATTTGGAAAAAATCCAAAATGGCGGACGGTATGGGCAAAACAAATTTGCGAGGCCGTAGGCCGAGCTGCGGGAGCTTAAGGTTTTGCTACTATTTACAGCGCCCAAGTGTCTTTCAAGCGAACCTGAGGGCCGAAGGCCCGAAGGTGAGCTTCGAGGTACGCGAAGGCCGAAGGCCGAGCTCCGCGTAGGGCCGAAGGCCCGAAGCGTCCAGCGAGGCCGTAGGCCGAGCTGCGGGAGTATAGGACTATGCTACTATGCCCCCGAGTGTCTTACAAGCGAACCTGAGGGCCGAAGGCCCGAAGGTGAGCTTCAGGGTAGGCGAAGGCCGTAGGCCGAGCTGCGGGAGTTTAAGGTTGTGCTACCACTCAATAACCCCCGAGTGTGTTAAAAGCGAACCTGAGGGCCGAAGGCCCGAAGGTGAGCTTCGTGTCAGGCGAAGGCCGAAGGCCGAGCTCCGCGTAGGGCTGAAGGCCCGAAGCGTCCCTTCAGAGCGCGCTTACTACGCGAGCCCGAGGGCCGGAGGCCCGAAGGGCGAGCCTACGCGGACACTTACTACCCCCGAGTGTCTTAAAAGCGAACCTGAGGGCCGAAGGCCCGAAGGTGAGCTTCCCGGTAGGCGAAGGCCGAAGGCCGAGCGCCGCGAAGGCCGTAGGCCGAGCTGCGGGAGTTTAAGGTTGTGCTACCAATCACTAACCCCCGAGTGTCTTAAAAGCGAACCTGAGGGCCGAAGGCCCGAAGGTGAGCTTCCCGGTAGGCGAAGGCCGAAGGCCGAGCTCCGCGTAGGGCCGAAGGCCCGAAGCGTCCTGCGAGGCCGTAGGCCGAGCTGCGGGAGTTTAAGGTTGTGCTACCAATCACTAACCCCCGAGTGTCTTAAAAGCGAACCTGAGGGCCGAAGGCCCGAAGGTGAGCTTCGTGGTAGGCGAAGGCCGAAGGCCGAGCTCCGCGTAGGGCCGAAGGCCCGAAGCGTCCCTTCAGAGCGCGCTTACTACGCGAGCCCGAGGGCCGGAGGCCCGAAGGGCGAGCCTACGCGGACACTTACTACCCCCGAGTGTCTTAAAAGCGAACCTGAGGGCCGAAGGCCCGAAGGTGAGCTTCCCGGTAGGCGAAGGCCGAAGGCCGAGCGCCGCGAAGGCCAAAGGCCGAGCTCCGCGTAGGGCCGAAGGCCCGAAGCGTCCTGCGAGGCCGTAGGCCGAGCTGCGGGAGTTTAAGGTTGTGCTACCAATCACTAACCCCCGAGTGTCTTAAAAGCGAACCTGAGGGCCGAAGGCCCGAAGGTGAGCTTCGTGGTAGGCGAAGGCCGAAGGCCGAGCTCCGCGTAGGGCCGAAGGCCCGAAGCGTCCCTTCAGAGCGCGCTTACTACGCGAGCCCGAGGGCCGGAGGCCCGAAGGGCGAGCCTACGCGGACACTTACTACCCCCGAGTGTCTTAAAAGCGAACCTGAGGGCCGAAGGCCCGAAGGTGAGCTTCCCGGTAGGCGAAGGCCGAAGGCCGAGCGCCGCGAAGGCCAAAGGCCGAGCTCCGCGTAGGGCCGAAGGCCCGAAGCGTCCTGCGAGGCCGTAGGCCGAGCTGCGGGAGTTTAAGGTTGTGCTACCACTCACTAACCCCCGAGTGTCTTAAAAGCGAACCTGAGGGCCGAAGGCCCGAAGGTGAGCTTCGTGGTAGGCGAAGGCCGAAGGCCGAGCTCCGCGTAGGGCCGAAGGCCCGAAGCGTCCCTTCAGAGCGCGCTTGCGGAAACCCTACGCCCCCCAAGTGTCTTTAAGCGAACCTGAGGGCCGAAGGCCCGAAGGTGAGCTTCGTGGTAGGCGAAGGCCGAAGGCCGAGCTCCGCGTAGGGCCGAAGGCCCGAAGCGTCCCTTCAGAGCGCGCTTACTACGCGAGCCCGAGGGCCGGAGGCCCGAAGGGCGAGCCTACGCGGACACTTACTACCCCCGAGTGTCTTAAAAGCGAACCTGAGGGCCGAAGGCCCGAAGGTGAGCTTCCCGGTAGGCGAAGGCCGAAGGCCGAGCGCCGCGAAGGCCAAAGGCCGAGCTCCGCGTAGGGCCGAAGGCCCGAAGCGTCCTGCGAGGCCGTAGGCCGAGCTGCGGGAGTTTAAGGTTGTGCTACCACTCACTAACCCCCGAGTGTCTTAAAAGCGAACCTGAGGGCCGAAGGCCCGAAGGTGAGCTTCGTGGTAGGCGAAGGCCGAAGGCCGAGCTCCGCGTAGGGCCGAAGGCCCGAAGCGTCCCTTCAGAGCGCGCTTGCGGAAACCCTACGCCCCCCAAGTGTCTTTAAGCGAACCTGAGGGCCGAAGGCCCGAAGGTGAGCTTCCAGGTACGCGAAGGCCGAAGGCCGAGCTCCGCGTAGGGCCGAAGGCCCGAAGCGTCCCTTCAGAGCTCGCTCTCTACGCGAGCCCGAGGGCCGAAGGCCCGAAGGGCGAGCCCACGCGGACACACACCCCCCGCACCTTCCCGTCACAAGCAAGACTGAGTGCGCGATCTCTCTGACAAAAAATACCCTCCGCTTTTCCCTTCCCATAGCGGAATTTCACTTTCCTTTTCCTTGGATATACAAAAACCAAAAAAATACAGGCAGATTTTGAATAAACAAGTCAAAAGTACAAATAGGTACCGCGGCGCGCTCGCGCGCCGCGCCGCAGGCAATGCACTAGTTTATTTATTATATAACCTAATAATACAATGTATGTTTGTTTGTTAGTATTTTGTAGGTATTTTTATATGTATATTTATTTGTTAGTTTTATTTATTTTTTGTATTACAATGAATCCCACTGTTGGGCAAAGGCCTCCCCCATCTTATTCCAGGTCCGTTTATCGGTCGCAAGTCTTGTATGTAAGTCCAGCGTAATCTTCGATCTCTTAATTTTCTTCTTCCCACCGCTCGTTTAAGGTATCTTGGGCCTTTATAATGAAAAAATCTTTCTACTAGGTAGTACTTCATCATATCAGACGAAAGACGTCCACTGCTGGACATAGGCCTCCCCCAAAGAGTGCCAAAATGACCGGTCCTGCGCCACCCGCATCCAGCGGACTCCCGCGACCTTTACCAGGTCATCAGTCCACCTTGTGGGGGGCCACCCACGCTGCGCCTTCCGGTACGTGGCCGCCACTCGAGAACCTTTCCGCCCCACCGGCCATCGGTTCTACGTGCAATGTGCCCCGCCCACTGCCACTTAAGTTTAGCGATTCGGAGGGCTATATCGGTTTCCTTAGTTCTGCTGCGGATCATTTCTGATGCGATCACGCAGAGAAACTCCCAACGTAACCCTCTCCATTGCCCTTTGGGTGACTTTGAGCCTTATAGGTAGTACTTACATATAATATAATCCAGTAAAAATACGGTTTTTTTGAAAAAATAATTTATAGTGACGCATTTTATGTTTATTTCATTTTAAAATGTTATTCTTAGATGTTTTATTCGAGAATTCTACAAACTTTCCACCCGAAACTATATATATGGGTGTTTTTTATGATTTATCTTAAATATTATAGACCAAATATAAATCAATCAAAATAAAGATGTAAAATATTTATTAATAAAATATGTATATTCCGACTTTTCTAAAGCTAGTTATGTTGTTATTGGCAATAAAATGATTGTACTAATAATCTATTCGTTTTCTTCCTCGTTCTTTGAGATTTCAGACGTTATCATCGGTTACACATAAACGCACGTCGACGTGCTCTGCACCAGCCACCGTCACTTATCCTCTGAGAGGCTTCCATCCCTTATCCACAAACAGATATGTCCTTAATCTGTCTGTCCGTCTGTCTACCATGGATGCGTGCGTTGACCTGCCCTAGGACCTGTTGTCAACCTGAGACGTCTTTAGTTTACACCATACATACATATAATTACGCCTGTTTCCCGGAGGGGTATGCATACATGCAGAGATTATGGATTTCCACTTGCAACGATCTAGACCAGGGGTGGGGGCAAATTATTTTAAAGAGGGCCAGAAAATTTAGGAATTTTAATGGGGGGCCAAAATGTCCAATAAAGATACATAATATTGTAAAAAAAACGGTTATATTTTTTTATTCATTCGTTTTATTATGTATGTATGTACAGCTAGACTACTAGCAGTACCTACATAATATAAAAAGCGGCCAAGAGCGAGTCGGACTCGCACATGAAGGGTTCCGTTAAATAAATTGCTTTTTACGATTTATGACGTATTAAAAAAAACTACTTACTAGATCTCGTTCAAACCAATTTTCGTTAAAAGTTTGCATGGTAATGTACATCATATATTTTTTTTAGATTTATCATTCTCTTATTTTAGAAGTTACAGGGGGGGGGGGGGGGACACACATTTTACCACTTTGGAAGTGTCTCTCGCGCAAACTATTCAGTTTAGAAAAAAATGATGTTAGAAACCTCAATATCATTTTTGAAAACCTATCCATAGATATGGGTTTGATGAAAAAAAATTTTTTGAGTTTCAGTTCTTAGTATGGGGAACCCCAAAATTTATTGTTTTTTTTTTATATTTTTGTGTGAAAATCTTAATGCGGTTTACAGAATACATCTACTTACCAAGTTTCAACAGTATAGCTCTTATAGTTTCGGAAAAAAGTGACTGTGACATACGGACGGACAGACAGACAGACATGACGAATCTATAAGGGTTCCGTTTTTTGCCATTTGGCTACGGAACCCTAAAAATGGCAAAAATATCACGTTTTTTGTATGGGAGCCCCCCTTAAAAAATATTTTATTAGTATTTGTTGTTATAGCAGCAACAGAAATACATAATCTGTGAAAATTTCAACTCTCTAGCTATCACGGTTATTGATTGGTGACAGACAGACGGACGGACGGACAGCGAAGTCTCCAGTAATAGGCTCCCGTTTTACTCTTTGACTACGGGACTCTAAAAACGAATGACACGAACGAACGTACTAAAGTATGACAAAGAATTCGTACACTAATATTTGTACTTTTTAGCACCGTATTATTAATTTTATGTCATCCGGAGTGGTGGGTTGCATAAACATTGAATTGCAATAAGATGTCAATGTATTCATTTTATTGTAATTATTTTTGTCACTAGGCTGGTTTAATCTGACACACACACATACATACATACACATATTTATGGACATATTTGGTCAATGAAATAATTATGAAAAGCTTCAGAAATACGTTTTGGGTGCCTTATAACATTACCATTCAATGTTATTTGTTCAATGTTTTCTACAGGATGCTTAGCTTTAGAATTATTAATAATTTTCCAAGTCGCTTTTGTCTTGTTATTGGATGTACATATTTATATAATGGTCATTTGTGGCATTTTGTGTCAACTTCATTATTTTCGCAAGTCTTTTAGAATAACATTTAAACAACATCTTACTACCAGGACCTGATGCCAGTCTATATTTCCACAACATTTCCCTTTTTCGTCTACAGCAGAGTCTCATACCTTTTGTGATCCATTTAGGCTTACAGGTGTTCGTAATTTTTATTTTCTTAGTTGGAAAACATAGCCTGTAGAATAATGTAAATGTCGCAATAAAACTATTAAACTCTTCATTTGGGTCATTTGCAGCAAAAATATCAATAAAAGTTAGATTTTGGAGACAATCAATAAAGAGCGTAGCCGTGTTTTCATGGAGAAGCGGCCCTTCCACCAAATGTTTACTGTACTTTTTTTATTAAGAGCCCTCATGGCAAGTGTTATTTCATGTAAGGTTCTGAGGCGCTACCACGAACTTCGAATCTCGAACTTCGTATATCTTCGTCTCTATCGCACTTATTTTCGAGAACGGCCCATCACTATTAGGCATGACCCATCATTCCTTTTGCAAGTTATAATATCAAACAAAATTCGCATAAAAACACGTGTGGGATATATGTTTTATTTTTAACTTTGCAGTACAATATAAATACTCATTATTGCACACCTTTAATAAACACAGCAGGAAATATATAATAAATAGAGACAGGAGAACAGAAGTAAACTTATCGCTAATGAGCGAGCTTTTTAGGGTTCCGTACTCAAAGAGTAAAACGGGACCCTATTACTAAGACTCCGCTGTCCGTCTGTCTGTCTGTCTGTCTTTCTGTCTGTCTGTCTGTCCGTCTGTCACCAGGCTGTATCTCAACAACAGTGATAGTTTGGCAGCTGAAATTTTCACAGATGATGTATTTCTGTTGCCGCTATAACAACAAATACTATTTTTATATTTTTTTTCTTTTACAATCTTACAAAAATCGGCTTAGTCCCAAACTAAGCAAAGCTTGTACTATGGGTACTAGACGACGATAAACATACTTATATAGATAAAAAAATACTTAAATACATAGAAAACATTCATGACTCAGGAACAAATATGTGTGCTCATCACACAAATAATTGCCCTTACCAGGATTCAAACCCGGGACCTCCGGCTTCGTAGGCAGGGTCACTACCAACTAGGCTACAGCTACTTTTTATAGATAATGCTACGGAACCCTTCGTACGCGAGTCCGACTCGCACTTGGCCGGTTTTTTTATTTTACACTTAATTTTTTTATTTCGCATTTTCGCATACTACTACAGTCTACTACACATATCGAATTTCTTAGCAGATATGTTGCAAGTTTTCTCGCGATGTTTTCCTTAACTTAAATTATCAAATGACAATTGGTTTCTGTTTACACATGTTGCGTTTTGCCTAATAGCAGCAATTCTTAGGTAATATTGGTTTTCTATTAGCTCTACGAACTGCCATTGTTTTTTCATTATAGATTGACAAGTTATCAAATGGAAAAATTTATATATTATGTTAATATCTCACTGTGAACGCTAACTAATACACTCATATTTATTGGATCCTGCTTTTAATTCTCTTCCTACCGGCCAAAACACGATAAGAGATTCAATTCTCGACAAACACGGGAGCGATGAGGCAAAAAAATGTAAACATCTCTCTGACGTCAACTGTCCAAAATTAAACCAGTTTGAAATCCGGCACTGCTGTATAACCACGAACTTCGAATCTCGAACTTCGTATATCTCCGTCTCTATCGCACTTATTGTTTATGGTACTCGAGCGACCGAAACGAAGATATACGAAGTTCGAGATTCGAAGTTCGTGGTAGCGCCGCTGGACATAGGATACATGTCATCCCGGAAGGGTGTGTAATGTCGATATCTGCGTCTAAATTGTCTAAACTCATATTTCTAACTCATCATTGGCCTTGTACATCTATGATAAGATGATTTAAACAGCGTCTATGTCAAGGTGGTGCGGCATTTACGCACATGACTCGTAAGGCCGATACGGGAGCGACAGGCCCGACCGCATAATTGACAAGTCTATCTGCTTGGACTTAGCACCGGTAACTGCCACTCTCCGTGTTGTTTTCCACTCAGCAGGCTGAAGTGGGTGAAGTGACCTCTTCACGGACGCTGCATCGCCTGGGACGCCAATAACATAATACAGGCATGCCCAAAACCCATATCACTCTCTCGACCTTACCGACTCGGCCCACAGGAATGACAAAGTCAGTACGTGTGGAGTCGGTTCGGTTGCAGGTGCGTAACGGCTGGTACCGAGCCGGGTTTGTTTCAAGTTTGCCTTCTCTGTTACCACCTCTTCCGTTGATCAGCAGGAGGACCACGAGCAGGCGAGATAGCCGGAGCACGTACATGTTATTTCTAACTAAGACCACCAAATTTGCTCATAGCCAAAAGCTCGCCTTTGTGTTTTTAAGTTGGTTTTTATTTTGTCATGTTTTAATTACAATGAATATACACATACATACATACAAATTTGAGTTTATACGTGTGCGATTATCGTTAATATATCGTCGGGTGACAAGCAAAACTCACTAAGTAACAAATACCTACTTAAATCAAAGGTCGTATCTCGATATCGACTACGTACCGAGATACGAGGTTTTGAAGAGCAGTGACAGTTTTTGTAGTGACTTTTGCTTGTCACCCGACGAATAGTCTACGCATATGGGAATCTATTAGCGTCCCTTAATCAACGAGTCTACTCAGACGAAGTAAAGGGCAAATGCTGGTTTATAATAGGTGGTTGGAAACATTTTGACTATATTAATTAAGTACCTATAAATATATTCTTCTGAACTTGAAATAGCAATATTAATATTAAGATATTAACAAAATTTACACAAAACAGACTAAAGCTTGAATAACAAAGGACGCTTAAAGGAGCCCCATGGCGCTGATTTTCAGTGGGGCCCTGAATCTAAAAACAAGAACTAAAATAAAGGAATGACGATTACTCTCACCCTTGGCCGTGTGTACAGACAACATAATAAATGGATAGCGTACGCAAGTGACAGCGTCCTTTTCCAACCACCTTAATCAAAGAGAGACAGCCTTTCGCATAGGTACCTCTGCACCTGGCCCGACTACCTACTACAAAATGAAAAGGCCGTATCTAACAAAATTGTGTTAGGAAGATACGTCTTTTTATCGAGAATGGTAGTTTTATAGTGTTCCGTGGAGTTAAATGGATGGTGATTTTTAGTTTTAATTGCGAGAGGCTTTATTTGCCGGCTGCCCTTGACTCTGTGGCCGCAGATGCGTTCAGGGCTTCCAGTGCGTTCACAAACTCGATTAAGTGAGAGTAGTTATACCAGGCCTGTTCCTCTTGCCGCTTCGGCTATACTCGGCTCTCGCACACCTGACACCTCCGAGGTGTTGATACAACCGATCGCGCTAGGAACGAAAGAATGCGAACTTTGCGGCGACCGAGATGCCATTATTAGAAATTTCTAGCTGTCAGACGTCATTTTTGTTAAGACAGAGGACGTTTTGTAAGTAAGTAGGTACTATTGTATATTGTATTGTGTACACACAGGTACTGGTGTGAATTCTGTTATGTATTTGTTTCCTCGCAAATCGATCTAAAACTACGCTGTAATTAGCGTTAAGTTATTTTGACTCTTTAGTGTCGACTCCTACGCAGTGCAGCAAGGGCTAATTAAACTTCATTACGAGTAGGTACTCACACTATGAAGGAATAAACTCCGCCAAGTGCGAGTCGAACCACCCACAAGTAGGTATATATCTTGACGGTGCGTTTCTTAGTAACTAAGCGTAGGTAGAGGTCTAGTTTTGCTAGGCGTGTCGGGTTAGATGAGGCGCAATCGCGCGTTCCGAATCACAGCCCAGGGAATCAGCGCATTGTTAACCTTTATTAATTTGAGGATTCGTTGTAGAAAGCTAAGTGTACCTAGGTCCCTCACTCTCCCGTTCTGATCATCTAATACTCACCACCAGGAGGAACGCAACACCATATAGCTACAGAACAGAGGAAGATGTAGTGTCACCATACTCGTATCTGCGATCATCTGTATGGAGGTACTTCCCTAGGGCTGCTCCAAAATTTGGAGCAGCCCTAGGGAAGTACCTCCTATTTGGAGTCTCCTATCATATCCCTCATATTTGGAGTCCAAATATGAGGGATATGATAATTCGCTGTACCGGTACCTTTCCTAAAACTTGAAATGTTGTTCAAAACAAGACTTCTTAAAGGAATATTTTTAGGTGCATGACGTAAAACTCAATGTCATTTTTTGTTAATTGAAAATGTCTTATCTTTATACTATTTATTTATGTTAAATGCCGCCAAATACCAAAGGACGCGTATCGAATCGTTATTAGTAAATCCTTTTAACATTTTTAAATAAGTAGGTAGTTACTTTACTACTTAAATATATTTGTTAGGATCGGATAATGACAAAGTGGTTTCCAAGTCACAGTAAATACATATGTAGTTACAAGCAGTAAAACAAATCCGTGCAAACATCCTATTTGAAGCAGTCACAGACCACAGTCACACAGACACACGTCCGTCGCTACAGAGAATTTAAGCGGACTTCAAGATACATCGTCATTCATGTTAGAAATGTCAATAAACTGTAGCGTACTGGCCAATAATAATTTTAGGTAGTTATTCGATATTCAAATACGGCATTAATTTATTTCATATTTCGGCAATCAGCCGTGTCAGTCACCAGCAGAGAAACTGAATCCAACTACTGTTTCGGGTAGCGTAAGTAAAAGCTAAGATAAATATTTCAGCCACTTTCTTATTACACGGATGACTGGCCAGCCAGACATACGTTTTACACATGTTGCCGAAAAATTTAGGTTAAAATGGTAATTTTTCTCAGCTGCTTCATTGTGCAATTCTGTACCGATAAATAAATAAGTATTTGCGGACAATCTTACACAAATCGACCTAGTCTCAAACCAAGCAAAGCTGTGGGTACTAGAGTTTGGCTAACCAAATTTTACCCAAAGTTTTGGCGGGAAATTCAAAAAGTTTTGGGCAGGTCACACTTTGAGTACTTAGTAGGAATTATAGTTTTGATACTAGAAAATATTTTTGATTTTCTGTGCACTGTAGGTTGGTACCTAAAAAATAAGTTAAATAGTATAATAGAGGTTCCTAGAGTAATGCTGCACCGGCACGATGGGCCAAGTGCAGGATTCCATCAACACGCTCGTCGCTCATTACAATACCTAGAAATTTTCGGCCAAGACATGTTTATACGTTTTATATTTTTATATCAAGTTACTACTGACCAGTCACTTCAAAGATTTCTTCTAAATATTGGTTTTCTGTAAGTAACACCTTACGTTCCAATGTTTTGATTTTATTTATATTTTCCAGAACTTCTAGTTTATCCGTTTCTGTACACATTCCTGTTTATGAGATTCCGGTATTAATATATTCAAGTACTTAATCAAAGTTACAGGCAAATGTTACAACTAGTAGGTACGAGTACATAACGTATCAAAATATTTATGCAGCACCAACCTTACCGGGATTCGAACCCAGGACCTCTAGCTTCGTAGGCAGGGTCACTACCAACTAGGCTAAACCGGTTTTGAATATTGAATATACATCAACTACCTATAACCGCGGCTTTTCGCTCGTGTTCTTTAATACGCGGGCGAAGCCGCACGAGCAGCTAGTACATAATATCTAAACGGTTAACTGTTCTGAATTCTGACAGCTGACATTTGACATTTCAGTAATCGCAAACATTATTTTAAGTATATAAATTAGTTGTATAGCTTTCATTTTACAGTTAAAATTGCATGCATAAAATTATATTTTATTACGAAATCTCAAAGTGTTAAACATGAACTCGTGTGTTTCGAACGAGCGTTAAGACAATTTAACTGTCATTTTCCCGTACAATAAGGGACATTTAGATCTACCTTACGCGGCACAATGCGTTACGTGATCATGCATGCGATGGAAAGGGATGGCCACGTTTAGGCTCGTTCAGCATACCTTAATAGGGGGTTTGTTAACTGAGAACCTTCTGTACGTAGTACTATTATTTATTATTTGTTTATTTTATACTTACAGTCTCGCACATCATCTGAGATGATCATGGGAAGCACGGCGAGAATTAGAACTATGAGTGTTAGGCAATATTATGATAACCCAATTGGCATCGCAGATTCGGAGCGGAGACGTTAATGCCGACCTTGGGTGACCTAATTATTCTTTTGTTATCCCGGTATCCCATATTGTATGTTGATTTAACATTGAAATCCATTTTCTTGTTTACAGGTTTTTGTTTAACTTGACTTGTTTGTTCGTTTGTTAGTGAAGGACAAATCTTGAAACTGAATTTTGAACCAGTTAATTTCAACCGATTGAGCAGAAACGTTGGGTATTAGTATAGTTTGTTTTTTTATATGTCATTCAGGAATACCTATAACCTGTCTGATGGTAAGCTGATACTGACACCGTACCCTATGGACTCTTTTGACTCTTCTAGTGCTACCGAAATTTTTACATTTAAGGATTGGTTGTGTCGAAAGTTAGACAAATGCAAATTTTGTTATAACAACGGCATTTAATTTTCCAAACATATACTTCTTCACTATACAAACACCCTCCAGCATTGAATTACAAATTAGTCCCATCAGACAATAACACATGTTACGCCATAAACCCGAATCAAGTAAAAACTTGCACAAAAAAAAACATATCGATTCTACGTTGTTTGACGAGGTCGTTGTACTGTAATAAGTAAAAAACTCAAAAATAATTACATCGTCGTTACCCTATTCTTTGGCAAAGATAGTTCATAGCATCTGCTAAAATCACCAATCACCCTTAAGACAAAGACGTAAGAGTGATGATGCAGGAATTTTGAGTTTTACAACAGTTTCTTTATTTGTATTGTTGACGGTTATGTCACACGTGGCTTGTCACCTCCTGGTCGGATGATTAATGTTCACTACCTCATGTTCCTATGGCTTGATGTTCTCTTACCTTCAAAATTGCCTATCTTATAAGAATAACCTCGCAGCTTGTAACCTTCTTCTTCTGCGTTATAGTTTGGCTTTTTGTACCAAAATTGTAGCAGATTGATCATTATCACCTATTGTAAGAACGCAATTGTTCATGTTGAACTTTACGATTGTCTTGTTAAGAGAGAGATATAAGGTGCTCTTATAAAAAATAGTAAAATGCTTTTGTCATTTCTACATCCGCATTCGTTTATTTCTACACATAAACTATAACAACACTTATACCGCGATATGGCTTAAATTGACTACGCTTTTTTTTATTGAACCAAAGCAATTATTACACAGTATAGTAAAATTTGCGCCAAACTGCATAACAGTTTTTTGGTGAACAGCACTCATTAACTTCCTTATCTACTGTGTAAAAATACTTATCTATTAATTAGGTATAAGTATACAATAATCTATCAATAAGTTAGCGCCGCGGCGCTCAATAACAATAACGTGCAAGGCAAAATTTATACTGCTTATTCTGTGCAGGGATATATCAAAGTAATCACGCAGGTATTGCAAAGAATAGGTACAGGCAAACCCGCAGAATCAAAAAAGCCTATATCCACCCAGAATTACACCCTACATACAAAATCAGAAAAGAGGAAAAGTCTGTGAAACAATCTCACAGATTTTTCCTCTTTATATTTAAATACGAATTCAATGGCTTAATTTATCCGTATATCTGTGGTAGGCTCAACTAGGGTCATAGATTTTGTATGGAATAACTGAGATCGGAATACGTACGGTACGGACATATCGTTTGGAAACATTATCTGGGATATTAACCTGTCGATATGACAAGTAGGTACGTTATATATAACAAGGTTACTTACTACTACTTAAGATCCTATGTCCTATGTAGATGGGGCAGAGGGCATCCACAGTGACTCTCCATGCAAGTCGGTCTTGAGCTTCTCGCTTCATTTCGCTCCAAGACTTCCCGATCTTCTTTGACATTCCCATCACTGTATTTTTGAAACAGCAATGTATGTTAAACAGTAACCATTTCTCGAGCTCGTATGCAGGGTAAGATAAACTATGGACCATACAAAACTGCCCTTCTTTCGAAAAGCATATTGCGCCTAGAATAATTTAACAAATTGCCAACAGCCATTTTGAAACTCCATGACCCTCATTTATTTAAAAACTAGCGACCCACCCCGGCTTCGTGCGGGTTTATATTTATAACACATGCAAGTATTATATATTTATATGTATAATACCTTCCTCTTGAATCACTCTATCTATTAAAAAAACCGCATCAAAATCCGTTGCGTAGTTTTAATGATCTAAGCATACATAGGGACAGACAGACAGCGGGAAGCGACTTTATACTATGTAGTGAAGCATTGTTTAAATTTCTCATATTCCATACAAGAATATTTAAATGATCCTATTAGCATAATATTATAAGCATAATTAACGATTTCATATTTAGTGTATGCTATGCTTGTGGCATGCTATTTTGTGGCTATTTGTATGCCTTAACAGGCAAGACAGTATAGTGATACAATCCATAAACTAAAACACCGATGTACTGTACAGTCACCGGCATCAATATATGATGAATCAAATGCCGCAAAACATACCTATGTTTAACAAATAAAATAATTTGTATTTGCCTCGTCTACCACAGTATCCACAATTCCACAGTACGCCGCCAGGTTTGTTTGGGACGGCCACGGTTATAACAAGGTTATATGACTGTAAATAAAATGTTCCAAACCCTATCAATGTGCAAGTTATCTGCTGTTTGTTGCTAAGCTAAGGCAAATTAAGTATTTCTATTAAAATATCCAGGGCAACATGTGCAAATCCTTTCCTTAGTAATTACCACGCATGATTGTAATTATTGTCGTAATCTTAACGTCTCCCACGATTGTGAGCAAAATTTATGGTTTTAGGGATTAATATTTTATACGTTTTAAAATTATTAAATTGGTTCAGCTATTTGGGTCGGTTGTCAACGGACGGGGCAAGAATTAAAAAAAACCGCTGCATAGCAAGCAGGCTTTTCTCCCTTTGCTTTTCTCCAGTTTGACGCCGGTTGCCAAAGCGAAATCCTGACTAGAAGTGAAATTGAAATGCATTTTATCGTGCCTAGTAAAAAGGAAGAAACCCGAAATCGTGCCATCAAGCCTATGTAGAATTGTAGATACGTAGGTACGAGTAGATACATACATGCATTCAAGTAATTCCAGTATGAGCACCAAAGGGCCTATATATTTCTAATGTTCACCCGATTCTGTCCCGATTTTGGACTCAAAAAGTTTAAAAGTTCTTTGACTTCTCACAAGTTGTTCTGCGTTGAATTCATTGGCATATTCTAATCCATGATTAATATATATCATCCTTGTAAATATATGAATCAACCGCCAAGTTATATAATGTCATGTTTATATCCGATTTAGGAACTCACATCTGCGACATATGTCAGCCCTATTTTATAAACTTCATAAAAACTGGTTTAAAAACTTGATCCAGTCTCTCGTCACATAATATATAATTTACACAACAAATTTATAATATGCGGTCGGCGAATTCGATGCTTTAATAGATGTAGTCTTGTGAGATGTTATAATGTTATTCTTCCCGTTCAGCGGACGGTTGACATGTTAATAGTGTGGTAATGTTATTATTATATTATAATGGTTATTATATAATATATATATATATAATATAATATATATATATATATAATATAATATATATATATATAATAATCTTTATTGCTTACTTTCTTAACCTAGATACATGTAGGACTCTTTGTTGTAGTAGTGGTTATTATACAGTAGGTTGTTGTGAAAGATTAACAGTGGTACCAGAGTATGAGCCTCTGACTTTCAAAATAGGACTAGCCTGTGACTTGAAAGCCAGTGATTCGCTTCGGGTTTACATGTTTATATTTAAGACGCAGGTGGTCACGTGTAATTAAGTACTATGGAGTGCTAAACATATTAATGAAAACATAACTAGAATAAGAAAACTAAATGTAAATCTAAATCTATCTAAATCTTAAAACAGAGAGTAGGTATTATAAGTTTGTAACAAGGCAATGAGCATTATACTTAAGCATTAAAGAGTTGAAATGTGAGTGTTATGTGGTTTGGTGTATCATGTGATATTGTGTCTTGAGATGTGTGGTGTGTTATGTTATTATTGTAGATGACTATAAAGATTTTCCGTTTCAGAGTATGTTAATTTAAGTAGCCAGGCATTTAGTTTGGTTTTGCAGTCATGTAGGTTTTTTGGGTATATATTCAATGCTTTATTTATCTTGTTGTAGAGGCTATATCCAAGGCAGTAATATTGTCGACTCGCAAAAACTGTTCTGTGAGTAACATGAGGACACACAGTATGCTTTCTGCGACGGCCGGCCAGGTATGTTGGGTTGAATGAAAGAGTGGTGTGAACGCGGAGGGTGGTACGTAGAATACAAAGTTGCCTGACGGTCAATACTTTGGTGTCTTGGTATAGCTGCTTCGTGGGATATCTAAAGGGCTTTGAAGTCATGACCTTCAGGACAGCTCGCTGCGCTCGCTCCAGCTGCAAGAATTTAGTTTTGGAAGCACCACCCCAAATTGGGGAGCAATAGAGTAAGAGAGATTGACATAGCGACAGATAGACCATTTTCAACGTGTTTGTATCAGCAGAGTGACGTAGGGTTTTGAAAATATAGATGAGTTTTCTGACTCGAGATATGAGGGCTTCCAGATGAGTGTGCCAGTCGAGTCGTTGGTCCAGTTGCACTCCTAGATACTTTGCGTGTGTAGCTCTAGTAAGAAGAAGGCAGGTACAATTGTTTGTAGGTGTACAGCAGGTATGACATGTGATGTTGTAGGTCGGTGAGGGGAGATTGTTTATAACCAAAGAAAATGTTATGTATGTAGTTTTAGTAATGTTGAGTGTAAGGAGGTTAGCAGCCAGCCAACTTGTAACTATCCCCAAACAGTGTTCAGTATGTATCTTAGTTTCAGTCCAGTCCGAGCCATGAATTAGTAATGCTGTGTCGTCTGCATATGATATAATTTTGCAATTATCAATTTGTAGTTGGCACAATTGGTTTATATATATCAGGAAGAGGGTGGGGCCCAATATGCTCCCCTGGGGCACTCCGTATGTTAGCGATTCCTCGCCACTAAAGTTAGAGCCAATTTTGACTGATTGAAGACGGTTTGTGAGATAGTCCTTAAATTAATTGACCGATAGTCCGTGGGGCCTGGTTTTATTTTAGAGATTTGTCGCTGAATAGTGCGCGTTTCCAAATCACATGAATCTCTTATAAGTGAGAATTAAATACAATGTAGGTATTTTTATTTATTTATATATGAGTAATATGTCACAAATCCATGACTTACAATTATAATGAAAATTCAGAAAATTACGCAAGATGACTGTGAATAAAAAGTAAAACCCTGTTTTACCGTAAGTACTTAACGCGATTTTCGCTTGCTGTCAAGTCACGAATGTCACGATGTACAAAATATACCTTTTTAGGATTTCGTACCAAAAAGGTAAAAACCGGCCAAGTGTACCGTACCATTATCTATAAAAACGGCAAAAAAATCACGTTTGTTGTATGGGAGCCTCCTGTTGTTGTTAGTGACCCTACGAAGCCGGAGGTCCCGGGTTTGAATCCTGGTAAGGGCATTTATTTGTGTGATGAGCACAAATATTTGTTCCTGAGTCATGGATGTTTTCTATGTACCAATTTAAATATATATTTATCTATATATATGTTTATGCGATAAAAATATATGTTTATCGTCGTCTAGTACCCATAGTACCTACAAGCTTTGCTTAGTTTAGGACTAAGCCGATTTGTGTAAGATTGTAAAAAAAAAAAAAAATATATATAAAAACTTATTTATTTATTCTGGTTTTTAGTATTTGTTGTTATAGCGGCAACAGAAATACATCATCTGTGTTAAATTCAGCTGTCAAACTATCACTGTTGTTGAGATACAGCCTGGTGATAGACAGACAGACAGACATACATACAGACAGACAGACGGACAGCGGAGTCTTAGTAATAGGGTCCCGTTTTACTATTTGAGTACGGAACCCTAAAAGCCGGCCAAGTGCGAGTCGGACACACGCACGAAGGGTTCCGGACCATTATCTATGAAAATATTTAGTTTTTTTTCACTTTATTCTGTTTTTAGTATTTGTTGTTATAGCGGCAACAAAAATACATCATGTGTGAAATTTTCAACTGGAACTATCACGGTATCAGTGAGATACAGCCTGGTGGCAGACAGACAGACAGACAGACAGAGAGACAGACATACGGACAGCGGAGTCTTAGTAATAGTGTCCCGTTTTACTCTTTGAGTACGGAACCCTAAAAAGGAACCCTTGTGGTGCGACTCTGTCCGTCTGTCCGTCTGTCCGTTTGTCCGTCTGTCCGTCTGTCCGTCCGTCCATCTGTCACAACATTAAATATCTCAGGAACTACTTAAGCTATCAATTTGAAATTTGGAACCACTGTTAAAAGGGTTAAGAAAATATGAAAAATGGGTATGGAAAATGAGAAAATTAAATAAACATTTTTTTTTCTACAGTGGTTAAATTTTGATTTATTAAGGAAAATGTAGAATAAATACCACCCCCCCCCCCCCTTATCTCATAAGTTTAAGAAGCGAGAATTCTGAAATAATTACATATGATTAAAAGTAACATAAATAATACAGGAAAAATAAAACGATATCTCTATCTAGCTTATTTTTTTTATTTATCAAAAATAATTTCTTAATTAAATTTGTAATTTACTTACTTTTGTATGAAATTTTATATCTTCAATTTATCGTTAAAATCCCTTCTTTCAAATAAAATTTAAATAATCAAAATCGGTACGCGTGATTTAAAGCTATCGCTGATAAACAAACATACTTTTAACGGCTTCCGTAGCCCAGTGGGTAGTGACTCTGCCTACGAAGCTGGAGGTCCCGGGTTCGAATCCCGGTCAGGGCATTTATTTGTGTATTTATCACGAATATTTGTTCCTGAGTTATGGATGTTACATATGTATATAAGTATCTATTATATATTTCATCGCCTAGTACCCACAACACAAGCCTTACTGAGCTTACCGTGGGCCTAGGTTGATTTGTGTAAGATTGTCCCGTAATATTTATTATTATTATTTTTATACTAGGTTGTAAGTTGTTAGTACCTACCAAAATGCAGAAGGCGCTTTGCAACGGTAACTTCTACTATGAGCTGTTTAAGATTGTTCAAGAATGAATTAGGTCCTGACATGACGGGTATGGTGTATGAAAGTTTGTACGGAACCCTCGGTGCGCGAGTCCGACTCGTAATTAACCGGTTTTTTTTAATTTGATTTTGAATCATAAAGTACACGGTATCGGGTTGTGTATGAAGCACATGGGGAGAATGGGTCTGCATGTATTACTGTAACAAACAACCGTTATCGTAGTCAGTAAATAATCGAAAAAGATAGGAAGTAAAAAACTATTTGCTTTCACTTCATAACTGGGGAACAACTTTTTTTAACCCTCCCGGCGCAAAAGGAGGGGTGTTATAAGTTTGACGTGTCTGTGTATCTGTGTGTCTGTGTGTCTGTGTTTCTGTGGCATCGTAGGTCCTAAACGAATGGACCGATTTTAATGCGGTTTTTTTTTTTCGAAAGCTGATGTGTTCGAGATGGTTATTAGCTACTCTCTCTCTCTTCCCAGCTATCACCATACCTACCATGTGGGATATAACATGGTGGTGGGGTCAGCTTTCCTCGTCTTACTTCTCCACTTCGCTCTGTCCTCGACATCGGTTTCGGATAACTTGCTCTTAGATGGTTCTTAGGGCTTGTGCAAAAATCACGCGAGGATCGATAGGGGAGGGGGGGGTCAGGAAAAAATCACGACAGATCACGTTGGGGGAGGGGGGGTATAAGGAGACCTCACGTGTATTTTTCTACAGTGAACGAAACTAAGAAAAAATATCTACCACAAAAAGTAGCCGAAAAAACCTCGCGTGATTTGTGCACGAGCCCTTAGCTACGTTTCAACAAAATCGGTTTTAGCCGTCTTTGAGATATTGAACTGTGAAATTAAAATGTCAGGGGTTTTTCAACATTTCTAAGTTGTAGTTATTTATTTACATTTATACTTAGATACAGTCGGCCTCAAAAATTGCTGAACACCTAAGTACCTTGTCGTTTTCACTCGTTTGACAACTTCATATGGCAGTTTAACATGACGTTTGACAACTTCATATGGCAGTTTAACATGACGTTTGACAACTTCATATGGCAGTTTAACATGACGTTTGACAACTTCATATGGCAGTTTAACATGACGTTTGACAACTTCATATGGCAGTTTAACATGACGTTTAATGTAACACGGGCGACACGGTACAAACGTGTTAAGCCCCTTGTGCGGCTTACCGTACTATCAGTTCTGACAATATAGAATAGCAGAAAGTTACCGTATCGTCTTTCACTATGGAAACGACATCAATGTGCGGAAGCTTACAACAACACATGCGCCTCATATGTCAAACGCGGGTGGTTCCTACGGACGCTGTTCTATTACAAGCCAACCAAACCAACTTACTAACAACACGAATCAAAGGAATATAATATCTGTTGTTCAGTAAATAAGAGCTTTCGAATGTTTTAGATAAGTGGGTCGATGAGGTGCAGTGTGGGTCCAGCTATAAATATACATTTTAGGCATATCTTGAAGATTTGGCAACGTTTTTCAGAATTACTCAGTTCAGCCTAGTTTTTTTAAATATGAATGGAGACATGGACGTGGGTAAAAATGGGATGCCCCCTCTGAGGTAGATTATTAATGGTTATAGAAATAGACAAGACAGTTTGTACCTATCTATTATGCTTTCTCGAGCGCTGAACTAGTAAATCTGGGGGCACGGCAGTACCCCCGCCAAGACGAGCCAAGCGAAGCGCAAGCTAGGCACTATTTAAATATTACCTTTTCTTCTAGCGACAATGTTTAGACATCTAAACATGGTCGCTTGGCCATTCAATATCGGATTAGGTACCGGTATTGAAATCCGATATTTGACCTCAATACCGGGATTACCGGGATTTCGATATTAAACAAAAGAAGTGTTTCAAAGGACCATGCCATGGGCAAAATGGACCAAAAACCAATAGGCATAAAGTTGAATTCCATTGCAAAACTGAGATATTCATATTTTATTCAGAGTGAATATGAGTGAGAACACGGGTTTAATTTAGAGAATACACCTAATTCCGTATTTAATCAACCCGCAGGTCACCTAAGCGACTTAATTATTGAAATATATAATAAAATTTCGTGACAAAATGTGTATTGTATTATTTCTTTTGTATATGTTATTTTTTTTATTGTCACGAATAAATATTTGAATTTGAATTTGAAATAAAATTTACAAAAAAGTACAAAAAAAGCAAAAAAAAAATTATAAAACATAAAAATAAATGACGTACCTAATGAGATAACAAATTGCTGTAAATAAAATGACATTAACTCAGCTCTGTTAGGTTTTGGTTCACGTTCCATACAAAGTTGCCCATGCATGGTCCTTTACTAGATACTTACTTACACTGTCTGTTTAGTTTTCGCTGAAGGTTACGATAAATGTAATATGCAAGCCGACATGCAAGTTAAACCAATCGTAAAATAATAACGATTACGGTTAAACTGCTGTCAATTTTAATTAAACCTACCCAGTGTACTCGGGTTGTCTTATTTAATGCTTTCGTAACCTAATACTATCAACCTTAACACAATGGCTGTAAGTTCTAATTTCAGTGAGCAGGAGCATTATGATAGGAGTGTCCGAGAGTTATGTTTTAACTGTGCTCTAAGAGCAAGTTTCAGCTTTATGGCAATTTTATGTCTTTCCATAGATGAGAAACTTATAGTATTGCGGGCCTCTCTATATTTTATAAGCCTTAAAGTTTTTGTATTTTACTTTTAGGCTTGTTGGTAAGATGTTTGCGAAATAATGGTTACGAATACATTTAGCACAGAATACCTATGTATATTACTAGTATACCTAATGACAATATTGCTTACATACAGATTATGACGACCGGTTTAGCCTAGTTAGTAGTGACCCTGCCTACGAAGCTAGAGGTCCTGGGTTCGAATCCCGGTAAGGGCATTTATTTGTGTGATATTTGTTCCTGAGTCATGGATGTTTTCTATGTATTTAAGTATTTATTTATCTATATATAAGTATGTTTATCATCGTCTGGTACCCATAGTACAAGCTTTGCTTAGTTTGGGACTAGGTCGATTAGTGTAAGATTGTCCGCAAATATTTGTTCATTTATTTATACAGATGGTCCTCTGTGTAAGGGCATTCGCACACTGGCGATTTGCGAGCGTGTTGTGAGCGACGCGATTACTCAACGTGATCACCATGGGTGTGTTTTGAGCACACCACGGTCAATGTTCAATCAGCGTTTTGAATAGTCACACATAAACATTCACGTTCATGGTGACTGTGTCGCGGCGAGTTCGCCGCGGGTGCGCCGCGGGCAAGCTCACTGATCGCTTTCGCTTGTAAACCGCTCGCAAATCGCAAGTGTCATAGCGCCCTAACAAAACCGATATTTGACAGCTACAAACTATACTCGAGTATTGTTATAAACCAACCAATTTAGAATAAGTAAGTTATTAATGTTATTATATGGATAATTATAATGTACATTGATCTCGCCCATGGGGGTGGCATAGTCAGCAGTGGCGGAGCGCCCATACAAGCCGATTCCCACCGGCTTGCCTAAAATTTCTTGCTATATATTACCAAACTCACAAATCATCAAAAAAACAACCCTTTTTTTGTGTTCCGGGTTGTCCAGTGAACATTTTCACGCGCCGCCACTGATAGTCAGTGTGTCTGATCAGTGAAGAATGTTTACATTCCTCTGCATTGATATTTCAATGATTTGAGAACAGCTTAAGTAACAATTGCAAAAACTAAGGTAGGTCAATACACTGATCATTTTTAGGGTTCCGTAGCCAAATGCCAAAAAACGGAACCCTTATGGATTCGTCATTTCTGCCTGTCTGTCTGTCCGTACGTATATGTCACAGCCACTTTTTTTCCGAAACTACTTATAAGAACTATATACTTATATTACTGTTGAAACTTAGTAAGTACATAGATGCATTCTGTGAACCGCATTAAGATTTTCACACAAAAATAGAAAAAAAAAATTTTTTTCGGGGGTTCCCCTCCCCATACATAGAACTGAAACTCAAATTTTTTTTTTCATCAAACCCATACATGTGAGGCTTCTATGGATAGGTCTTCAAAAATTATATTGAGGTTTCTAACATATTATTTTTCTAAACTGAATAGTTTGCGCGAGAGATACTTCCAAACATGTCCCCCCCCCCCTGTAACTTCTAAAATAAGAGAAAGATAAAACTAAAAAATATATATGATGTACATTACCATGCAAACTTTTACCGAAAATTGGTTTGAACGAGATCTAGTACGTTTTTTTTTTAATACGTCATAAATCGTAAACCGCAATTTCTTTTACGGAACCCTTCATGGGCGAGTCCGACTCGCGCTTGGCCGCTTTTTTCCGGCTTCGCTCAATATGAATTCAAGAAGCGGTTCACAGAGTCTAGTTGACGAGGCGTACTGAATCGGATTTGGTTTTGTATTCGTCGAGATCAGGATTCCCTTATGCCACCGACAAACGTTGCACCGAATGCATTGTTTCGCCGAAATTTCATGTCATCTATTTCATGTCATCTATTTCATGTCATCTATTTCATGTCATCTATTTCATGTCATCTATTTCATGTCATCTATTTCATGTCATCTATTTCATGTCATCTATTTCATGTCATCTATTTCATGTCATCTATTACATGTCATCTATTTCATGTCATCTATTTCCCGTTATGTTAGGTTAGGGTGGTTTTATTTTAACAATCCTGAAAAGTTAACTGTTACTGCAAAAAAAAAAGGTTTCGATGAAATGAAAATTCTGAGTTTATTAAAATGGTTTGCAAATTTTGATTGACAAGGTACATTCTTACATACGAACATTGCTAGTTAAATAAAATCTTTGAAAAACCGGCCAAGTGCGAGTCGGACTCGCACACGAAGGGTTCCGTACCATCACTACATAGTATAAAGCAAAGTCGCTTCCCGCTGTCTGTCTGTCCCTATGTATGCTTAGATCTTTAAAACTACGCAACAGATTTTGATGCGGTTTTTTTGTAATAGATATAGTGTTTCAAGAGGAAGGTTTATATGTATAATACATGCATGTATTATACATATAAACCCGTGCGAAGCCGGGGCGGGTCGCTAGTTATCAATAAAAATAAAAATAACTGTTTTTAGTATTTGTTGTTATAGCGGCAACAGAAATACATCATCTGTGAAAATTGCAACTGGAACTATCACGGTATCAGTGAGATACAGCCTGGTGACAGACAGACGGACGGACAGCGAAGTCTTAGTAATAGGGTCCCGTTTTACTCTCTGAGTATGGAACCCTAAAAAACTAAGCTAAATAAGTTCCGGCTTGTCCGTAATCTGTTTGTCAAAACGTCACTGACAAATACTATAACAATTTAAATTCAAGACGTTCAGTAAAATAGACCCCCTTTCTGTTTTTTCTCATCCAATTGGAATGAATCTTTTTGTTAGCCTGCAACTTTTTACTACTCCATTTTGCTATCTAAAAGAACCTTTGTGCATACATGGCATGGATACATAAGTCGTTTTTGTTCCGTATTCGATTTCTATGAATGACTACGAGGTAATTTAATGCTGTAATGTAAAGGAGGTTTTAATCCGTATTAAATCAAGTTTGGAATTGTCTGAAGTTTATGTGATCAGAAAACTTTACTATGCGATTGTACGTTCCTGAAGTTAGTCAAGTTGTATATACAGTAGGGAAAGTACGATAACAAAGGCAAGTCTATTGTCCTTTAAATGGGTTCTACCGAGTTGGTAGAATTTTTATTTAGCAGTCACTTAATTCGTATAAAGAGGTCAAGGAGGCGGCCGGCCCTAGACAGAGTCAGATGGAGGGAGCTACACCGACAAGAGTCTAACTCTTAAATTTATGATGATGAAAATTTATTTAAAGATTCACAGGGAATATTATTTCTCTCATATAATAAAGCTGCCTAACCTAAAAATTTCTTCCACTATACAATAAACTGCAGGCATAGTAATACCACTATGTCATGCTGTGTTCCTGGTGATGAGTAAGGTCGGTCCCGATATGTTGCGTTGTGTTGAGTGTGAGGGAAATGCATTATCTAGCTCTCGACACTACGAATCCTCAAAAAGATAAAGGGTTGGTAACGTGCTTGTAACCCCTCTGTAATCTGGAATTTTACCTTCAGGCAGGCCATGTCATTTGCCAGTGTCGTGGTACGAGTATACCACCACGTGACCTGATTACAGCTATAGGTAATCAGTTCACGTGATGTCATAATTTTGTGATTATTTTATCTTTTTTTCCAGGATACAATTATATTATTATGTTTGTTTTGACGACCGATTAGCATAGTGGGTAGTGATAGTAACACAGCGCCTACGAAGCTGAAGGAGTCGAAGGTGGAACCTGGGTTCGAATCCCGATAAGGGCAAATATTTGTGTGATGAACATGAATATCTGTTTCTGGGTCTTGCATGTTTTCTATGTATTGATGTTCTTGTATCTATTGAATACGTCGACGTCTAGTACCCAACACAAGCCTTATTGAGCTTACTATGCCTATTTCGATTTGTGTAAGATATTATAAGGATCATCTATTACACAAGGAACACGGCTGACGGCGCTGCCTGCATGAGCGTTAACTTATGTTACTTAGTACTTAACATTTTTTTGAATACTAACTAACCTAACATGACGAAGATTTTTTTTATACTATGACGGTGACAACCTCAGAGCATAGAATACTAGAGAGAGGATAAGCCGCCGGCGGCCGTGTCGCAGCTGTATGCTCAATGGGCATACACTGCCATACTGTGCACGCGTGCTGATCGCAGAGAATATTACGTTTTTTCCCAAAATGCCTGATATATCAAATAAGCGTGTAGGTATACAAGTGTGTGTGTTTTAGATGTGTGCGTGCTTTGTCTTGTCAATTACTTGGGCGTTGTGTGGGTTAATGTACTTGCGACAGGCTCACTCTATACAAATCGGCCGCCATGTCCGATCTCCTTATATTCATACATCTGTGGTGACAACCATGCATAGGTACGATCTGCCTGCGGTTCCAGAAGAATCAGAATCGCGTTGCGTTGAGGATTCGTTACGTTGATAGGTAGAGACAACATATAATAACAGGACACAACACCTTGAACAGACACCTCTATAACTTAGGTATCACAGACAGCCCCATGTGCAGAGCGTGCATGGAGGCAGAAGAAACGACTAAACATATACTACTGGACTGCAAGCAGGTAGAAGTATACAGAATGAAGCACCTATAGGTTCTCCAAACACACTACGGGATGCAGTCAGCAACACCAAGGCACTCACCAACTTTCTAGACGAGCTGCAGGGGTGGTTAGAGTAGCGCCACACCGCTGTTTCACGCAAAATAGGCACAATGGATGTCGACTTGCGAAAAACGCCCAGTATAACTAACTAACTAACTATTTAGGTAGAGACAAACGCGGGTCCCTCACTCTTTTTAACACATCCTCTGGAGCTCTGGCGACCTTACCTACTCACCACCAGGAACACAACACAACACCACATACAGAGCTAGTAGTGGCGTTATCATTACTGCGGTTCCTGTAAGGTGGAGGTACTTCCCCAGTTGGGCTGCTCCAAACATGACCGAGGTGACATTCCGATGTACCCCACTCTCAAAAATTAATGAAATAAACATTTAACATGTCGGAACAATCTTACAGAAATCGACCTACTTAGTCAAGACCTAGCCTCAGCAAAAATTAAACTGTGACTACCAGGCGACAATAATATTACATACTCGGAATAAAAAATACATAAAATCTAGAAAACACCATGACTCAGGATGAAATATTCGAATCATCACAAAAATAAATGCCGTTACCGGGAATTCGACCCCGGGCAAGCAACTAGGCTAAAGTGGTCGTTAATTGATAAACATAAACGGAAGACAGTGTGCTATTAATTAGATACCTAGTAGAAGAATTTATTATACACTGATTAAATTTCCGACTTTACTCGTAGAATCCCTTGAAATCACACCTTTCGATCGTACACGTCTTTATGTCGCTTTGTTTACTAAAACTGTAAACGCAGACTTCCAGACACAACACAATCAAACAGCGAAACAAACAGACTCCGTAACGCGAGACGCTCGTTCACTTTTTGCCGCCATTTTTTCAAGAGTGATGTAACGCAGGTTGCTGACCCGACACCTGTTGCGGTTTTTTTTTAATTTCTCGATTCACGATGGACACAGGTTTATTAAGCACTCAGTTTTTGCCGCAACCTCTTTTGGTTATTGATTTATTAGGGCGGGAGTGCGGTGATGGTAAAAAGTAAATGAGTGTTTATAACCAAATTTTTAGAGGTAAGGTTGTCATTATTATTTGTGAACTTTCAAATATATTTATGGATGTACTGAATGACCATTAGATCCACGGGAGATTTTTTGGTCTTGAATAGGCTATTCTACGATTTTGTTTTATATTTTAAGATGTTCGTATAGATTCGATAGTCAACTGATATTTTTATTTCCTCAAAACAATATCGCTTTATGTAAATAAATAATGGTTGAAATTTGAACGTTATATATTCGCGCCAAAAAGGCAGCTGCCATTATAGTGACATCATAATCATAAGATAATAGAAATACAAATAGAAACGTCAAATGTGCGTGTCCTTCTTATCTACGCCTTCTGATTTTTGCATGTTGCTATTCTGACGTCACATAAGACAAAATGGCCGTCGGCGTTTTCGGTCACGTGACATAACTACAGACAGATAATAAAACAACGATTATAATTTTCAAATAAAAAATTAATCTTAAGTTTTTATAACTGAATTGTGTTATATTCGTATTTCTTAATAAGTGTAGGTATAACTTTACATACACACACCCTACATTAGGCTACATTATACACACCCTATTTCCATTTCGTCAATTTGAAACCGCGGCGCTACCACAAATTTCGAATCTCGAACTTCGTATATCTCCGTCTCTATCGCACTTATGGTTTATGGTATTCGAGCGACCGAAACGAAGTAAATATATCTCATACGAAGTTCGGGATTCGAAGTTCGTGGTAGCGCCACAAGTTTCGTATTTGTGCTGATGCTGAGGTAAGCTACCACTACGTTTTTCGAAATTCGAAACAATAATAATCTCCACTTATAATAAATCTCTAGAATCAGCCAGTTTGAAACTAAGCTTTGGGTTGTCACGAATGTTCTTAGGATCCTGTGAACGGAAAAATATGAAACATTTTTTGTAGGTACATTATTATTCTAGCTGCAACTTAGGATAGTTTTTATCCGACTGCGACAATTAATTAATTTTCTTAAATATACGACTTCATTTAATTTATCATTTATTTTTATCGAGATCAAACGCTGCTCCAACTGTCAGCTATAAGAAACGTCAAAAATGGCGGAATTGCTTTGCCTTTCACTTATTAATAATTCAAATCCCGTCTACGATAGACCTTTACGAGACAAATGCTAAAAGATATACCATACAAAAATGTTCGATGCTGATATGAGAACTTATATCAGGCGCGGCTCACTCGCGATTTGTGTTTATCGCTACAAGTACATGCCGGTCGCCCCTTCGAAGGGCTCTATTCAGTAGCTGCCGCGCGTTGGGACGGGACGCTCGCACGGGTCGCAGCGCGTTGCATGCGATAGAAAGGGATGGCCACATTTAGGCACGTTTGGCGTACCTAAACAGGGAATTTGTTAACAGAGAACCTTCTGTACGTAGTACTATTACTTATTCTGTGCTTATATGCGCAAATGTCGTATTATGGCGTAATTTCAATAAATTTGTATCAACAAATTTGAACAATATAATTAACACGAATTTGTTTTTTTTTTGAATGGCAATGGCACGCGCTCTGCGCATTCTGCCAAAGTACCTGCGGCGCTACCACGAAAACCGATAGTCAATGTTCGTATATTTGCATCCCTGTCACTCGAGTATAGTTAGTGCGATAGAGATAGAGATACCCAAATATTTGCGAATTCCGAAGTTCGTGGTTATAGCTCAGGAATCGAAAATATGGTAAATAATCACAATGTATTTTCTCGAAAAAGTATTTAAAATAAATATAGTCAAATGGAGAAATCAACAACGGAAGAGGTTATATAGGTAATGACTAAATTATAAGAGTCCAAAATTTTAAGACGGGGTATGTTCTGTCCCTTTTCCGCAAAACGCACCTTCATATGAAACGATTGTTTTTTACTATGACGCTCGAGGATCTTGACGTCACAGTCCCCGATCGTTTTCTCACTCTAACAAGCGACATTAAAACGGTTGTAGCTTCATCATTTTTTGAGATATTTGAATAGGAGTTTCGTCATCTTCTATCTTTCTATACATATGACTGACTCACTCACTAACTCACTCACTCACTCATCAACGCACGGCCGCAACTACTGGGGCTAGAAATAGAATTTACACCAGAACTACCTTTTTCAACGTAGGCAATGGATAAGAAGGGATTTTTGGAAATTCTACCCCTAAAGGGGTTAAATAGGGGTGCAAAGTTTGTATAGGGGAAACTTAATTTTTTGAGCTAGAGACTTAAAATTTTGTTTAAAGTTTACTTATTAGAATACAAATAAAGTCCTCTCAACGTTCAGGAAAATTCTGCCCCTAAGGGGGTTAACAAGGGGTGCAAATTTTGTATGGGGGAAACTTTATTATTTTAGCAAGAGACTTAATACTTTGTAGAAATATTACTTATTAGAATTCAAATAAAGTACTTTCAGCGTTTTGGAAAATTGGGCCCCTAAGGGGGTTAAAAGGGTTGCAAAGTTTGTATGACCGAAACTCCTTTTTGAGATAGAAGCTTAAAAGTTTGTAGAAATATTACTTATTACAATACAATGAAAGCATTATATAAATTCCACCCGCTAAGAGGGGGATAAAGATGTGCAGTGTTTGTATAAGGGAAACTTTTTACTAAGATAGAAACTTAAAACTCCGTAGAAAGATTAAGTATAGATAAATTATCGAGAACATGGAACTGCATTAATAGTGGTTGTACTGTTTGTAACAAAAGGAGAATAGTTTTCTATTAATTTTTCTTCACAATTTGCCACTGACATTATTTTGGTATTTACTTCTTCAATATATGACAAACCTCTTTTCATGCTGATAGTACGAGAAAATAGAAAATTCAAATATAGAATGCCTGTAAACATACAATACTACTACATATGCAATTCCATGCTCTCGTTAATTTATATCTATACTTGCCTACTTATTAAAATACAAAAAAGTACTGCCAGAGTTTTGGAAAATTTCACCCCATAAGGGGTTATAAAGGGGTGCAAAGTTCGTATGGGAAACACTTTTTTTAGCTAGAGACTTAATAGTTTGTAGAAAAATACTTGCCTATTACAATAAAAAAAACTTGGTTTTTTAATTTTTCCCTGAAAGCGTTCAAAGTTTGTATGGAGAGCAAGAACATTTTGAAGTATGAGATTTGTAACTTCGATGTTAGCTTGTTTAGATTACAAAACTTATTTTAGCGTTTTTTGAAATTCATCCCCTAAATGGGATTATAAGGGTGTTCAAAGTTTGTATGGAGAGCAAGACATTTTTAAAGTAAGGGATTTGTAACTTCGGTTTTAGACTGTTTGCTAAACCACTACAAAACTTATTTCAGCGTTTTTTTAATTCATCGGCTAAGAATAAGGGGGTTCGAATTTTTGGAAGCTTTTAATTCATCGGCTAAGAATAAGGAGGGTTCGAATTTTTGGAAATTTGTAACTTCGGTTTTAGACTGTTTAAGTGTTTACTAAAAGTCTAGGTACAAAACTAATTTCAATGTTTTTTTTTAAATTCATTCCTTAAACATACATTTAGACGATGACATGGTAATACGCGGACGAAGTCGCGGGCAACAGCTAGTATTATAATAATTCACTACATCTGATTTTTGTAGTTGTCAGGTTTTGATAGTTCTGTTTATCAATTTACGTCGCTTTACTTTTCTTTAAAGCTTTACCATAAACAAAAAAACCGGTCAAGTACGAGTCAAACTCGCGCACCGAAGGTTCCGTACAAACTTTCATACAATATCATACCCGTCATGTCAGGACCCCATTCTTTCTTGAACAATCTTAAACAGCTCATAGAGTTACCGTTGCACAGCGCCATCTGCATTTCGGTACTAACTATATGTTTATTTATCAGCGATAGCTTCTTATCACGCGTACCTACCGATTTCGATTATTTATTTTTTATTTGAAAGAAGGGACTTTAAAGATAATCTCATAGGAATTTGAAGACATAAAATTACATAAAAAAGTAAGTAAATCACAAATTTACTGAAAAAAATATTTTTGATAAAAAAAAATACGCTAGATAGAGATATCGTTTTATTTTTCCTGTATTATTTATGTTACTCTTAATCGTATATAATTATTTCAGAATTTTCGTTTGGTAAACTTCGGAGATAAGGGGGGGGAATGTTATTTTTTTCTACATTTTACCACTGTTGAAAAAAATAAAAATGGTTTTAGAAAGTGCAAATCAAGCCCTTTCATATAATACCCCACTTGATATATTTACTAAACTTTGATTTTTTAACCCTCATATTCGTCATTTACACAGAAAATAAAAGTGTAGGTATATTTAAATTTTTAATTTTTCATGCACGTGTCATACATAACCCTCTTAACAATTGTTCCAAATTACGAATTGATAGCTTAAGTAGTTCCTGAGATATTTAACGTTGTGACTGACGGACGGACGGGCAGACGGACAGACGGACAAAGTCGCACACAAAAAAAAAAAAATACATGAGAGAGCAAAGGAGACAAATACTAATACTTTCTGCTGCATCAGAGAAGGACAAAGTGTCCTCGTCGTTTGCCGAGCATGTCCCTAGAGCAGGCGGGGACTCTTTGAGTTCGTTACGAGTTTTTAAGTGGCCATTATGGCGATATGTAAGACGACACTTAATATATTTACGCTGCGCTGAAGCGGTGTGTGAGAGGTGGCTACTCTATACTTATGGACTCGGTACTTATTGTAGGCAAATAAGCATTCGGCATGCCTGATGGAAAGCAGACATTGAAGCCGATGAACGCTGGCGGCTCCAGTCACCTTTGATTTATTTGAGGATCCGTCGTATGGATAGAAACAAAAGCAGTTTGCTCACTCTCAACACAGCGCTTATTTGGAATCTAACTCACCACCAGGAACACAACGCCGCATGCCTACAGCCCCTCTATTCTGTCACTTGTTTTAAGTTCACGTCAACACTCACCCTCAAATATACCTTGACGCCGAGATTCGTAGTAACTAAGCGTAGGTTGAGGTCTAGTTTCGTTAGGCGTGACGGGTGGAGTGAGGCGCATGAGCGCGTAAAGATTTATCCAAAATGAGCGAGAAGACATTCCGCTGTGCCCAGCATCTCTAAAAATGTAGTGGATGGGTCGGCGTTTGAATTTCGCATTGTAGGAAGGGGGGAGGAAAGGGTGTAATTTTATAGGGGTTGGTCACCCTTTTCAAATGACACCCGATATGTGTCTAGGAGACGCGTAGTTTTTTTTAAATACGTGTATGAAGTTCATTTCTAAAGTACCTATACAATTTTGTCACGCATTATCGGGAGGGGGAGGAGGGTGTCATTTTATAGGGGTTGGTCACCCCTTTCAAATGACACACGATTTGTGTCTAGGAGACGCGTAGTTTTTTTTATACGTGTTTGAAGTTGATTTCTAAAGTATAAAATTTTAGTCACGTAACCGAATCTGCCCACCCCGACTCCACGTGGTCTTGTCTGCCCTACCCCTAGAGTGTTTTTTATAAACCGGAGCTGTATGATTTACAATATTAGTTACAGAACCGAGTTTACCCACCCCCAAAAAAGACTAATTTGGTCGTAAGTCCACTATTTTTTTTTATAGAACATACATACCTACATACATACATATAATCACGCCTCTTTTCCAGAGGGGTAGGCAGAGGCAGTCACTTTCATAACATTTCTCATACACGCTCGTCGGTTTGGGGTACTTTTGACCTGGCCTTTTTGTAAGATTTCTCCAATTTGATCGGAGAAAGTTCGCCTTGGTCTTCCCCTTCCAACTTGCCCTTCCACTCTTTTTATATACACTCTCTTCGTTAATCATCTTTCATCCATCCTCTACATGCCCAAACCACCTTAACATATGTACCCTTCTCAATGTTCGTGACTATATCTCCATCTATTCCACACTTATCTCTTATCACACTGTTTCTGACTCTATCACTCAATTTCACTCCACACATACTTCTCAACGCTCTCATTTCTACTGCATTCACTCGACTTTGGTGTATTTTCTGCCACACCCAACTTTCGCTACCATACATAAGTGTGGGCACCAACACTCCCCTATGCACAGCCACGCGTGCCTTTTGCGATATTTTCTGGCTGCCCATAAAGGCATTCAGTGCCCCATTCACTCGATTCCCTACATTCACTCTCCATTCAATATCTTTCTAATGCTTTCCGTCTCCAGTAAATAGTGTCCCCAAATACACAAACTCTTTTACTTGTTCCAGTCTTTCTTCACCAATCATTATTTCGCAGTCTGTCATAATTTCATCTTTTTCAAATACCATCACTTTCGTCTTACTTACATTCATTTTCATCCCTTTCCAATCAAAAGATTCATTCATCTTCGTTACCATCATTTGTAACTCCTCAGCGGACGACGCAAGTAGTACAAGGTCGTCAGCATATAGGAGACATTTGACGCGTAACCCTTCCATTCTCAAACCACATTCATCACCTTTCAGATCCTGCAGACAGCTGTCCATGAATAGATTAAACAACCACGGAGACGCTACACATCCCTGTCTAACACCCTTTTCGATGATAAACCGTTCAGTATATGACCCGTTTATTCTCACGCAAGCACTGGAATCCTTATATAAATATTTTAGTGCTTGAACGAGGCGGCTAGGGCTGTCTACTCCATACGTGCACAACACCGACCATAGTTCATCCCTCATCACTCTATCATAAGCCTTTTCCAAGTCCACAAAAGCGCAATAGACCTTTTGACCTTTGGCCAAATATTTCTCGGCTATGCATCGTAAGGAAAAGACTTGATCCGTACAACCCATACCCTTTCTAAATCCTGCTTGTGCATCCCATACTTTCTCATCGGTCTCTTTCACTACTCTTTTTATCAACACTTTTGCATACAATTTGCCGACGATGCTGAGTAAGCTAATGCCCCTGTAGTTTTTGCAGTCAAGCTGTGATCCTTTCCCTTTGTAAAGAGGAACGATTACGGCCTTGCACCAGTCCCTCGGTACACGGCCGGTGCTGTAGCACAAATTGAAGAGGAGATACAACTGACTCGCTACGACGCCCTGTCCTGCCTTCAGCATCTCAGCGGAAACTCTGTCATACCCTGCCGCCTTACCCGATTTCATTCCTCTCAATGCTTTCACAATTTCGTCCATGCTGATATTACTTTTATCCTCGGTTGCGCTACCATTCAGACTTGAGGTTAGATCATTTTCTTCCTCCCTATCAAATAAACTTTCAAAATATTCCTTCCACCTCCCTAATATGCATTCTGTCTCATGAAACAAACTTCCATTCCTGTGTTTGACTGACATCAGCTCAGAGTTCTGGCTCTTACCTCTGGCTAGTCGAACAGATTTCCAGAAATATTGTATGTTCGTCTGGAAATCCCGCGACAGTCTATCATCCAAATGGTCATTCTGTTCATCTTTCTTTCTTTTTACTACTTCTTTCACCCGCACTTTCATTATTCTATATGCCTTTTTTGCTTCATAGACTTCGTCAAAGGAGGCTTTATTGACTCTTTGGTTAGCTCTTGTAGCTAACCAATCCCGCCACAACTTTTTCTTCTCACATACAGCTTCTTGTACTTCCTTATCCAGCCAAACATTCTTCTTCTTTCTTCCTTTGCTCCTTTGACTGACACCGCACACATCCTGAGCCACTTTAACAACTTTATTTTTAAAGTTGTGCCACAAATCATCCATCTCGCTTAAACCATTCATTCCTTCGAATTCAATCTTCAACTTACTGACAAACTCATCACTTATTTCTTTTTCTTGCAAATTCTCTACTTTTATTCTCTCTAACACGCTAGTAGTAATACGCGGTCGGTGTCGCCATCCCTTGAACAGACCTCTTATTCGGCTCATTACCAGGAAGTGGTCAGTGTGGACACCGGAGCCGCGATATACTCTAGCGTCTAGAACATTCTTTCTCATTCTTTCGTCAACTATTATAAAATCAATCATACTTTTCCTTACATTCTCTGCCTCTCGAGTGTACAAATGGATCCATTTATGGGCAAACATTGTGTTTGCCACACAAAGATTCCACTCAAGACAAATTTCTAACAGACTTCTTCCATTCTCGTTAACTCTTTCGATAGAACATAACCTCAAAAAATAATATTTTTTTTTTCGTGGTAACTATCGATTTCCTAACATTGGGGAGGGGGGGGGGGGGGGTTCCTCCCCCCCTCCCCCCTCCCTCTCCCACCCCCTCCCTACAATGCGAAATGCAACTAAATCCAGAACCTCCTTTATTCAGAAGTAGGTTAAAATATAAAACCACGTGTTTTGATTGCAGTAATCCGAATTCCGAAGTGGTCTGTGTCGACGTTCGTCACTCGGATCGGATGCAACTTGACACTTATTGCTGCCCTGGGAAGTTGGCTCGTAAAACGTTTATACGCCGACATTAAATAAATGTTGCCCCGTAAATAACGCGGTTCGCTTCGTTAGTTCTGGCCGGGTCCTGCCTGCCAAGTTCATGGTCCTGCATCGTCGATCACGTAACGCATTGTACGCGCGTCAGGTATGTCTAAACGTCACTTTTAATATGGAAAATTGACAGTTAAATTGTACCGACGCGCGTTCGGAACGTTACGTGATTACCCCTCTGGATTCGAATCCTAGGTGTAGCGTGTTTTACTTAGTTCCTTCGATAAATAGCTAGTGTTCAGGAGACTCACCTCGAACTCATCCGTCGCTCGGTAGTGGTGTTCTGGTGGCCACCTGGTGGTATTTCCTCACAAGCCGCTAGAGCCTGGATTTGAGTTGTATTCGCGTGTCGCGTTTCGGTTTTTGGGAGTTTCACAGGGCTTGCATGCGCGGTAAAGTGGAGATTGCCATATCAGGCTCAGTGTTGCTAGCTCTCGGAAAATCGTTTCGTTTCGTCTCCGTCGATCTAGCTATATGATTTAATATCAATCGATTTCGAAATTAAATGAATTACACGTTGTGTTATGTATGTGCTAGGAACGTAGAAATACTGAAGCTATGGTAATGCCTATTTTACAACGAACGAGGTGCGGAATTTCTGTCGTGACACTATTTCGTCTGAGCTTTATAGCGAAATTTTGCATGGCTGAGGGTCGTGATTGCTCTGTTTTGATTGGAGTGTCTCTATTACCTGTGCCTGCCCTTTGCATCGTAGAGTGCATTGTGAAGTTTAGTTTGACCATCTGATTGGACTACGTCCTCTAAATAGAGCGTTTACCTTCATTAGAGCGTTTGCCTTCAAACGTCTACTTTCTTAATTACTTATATATTTTTTAAGAAAGTAGACGTTTGAATGAAAACGCTTTGAAGCATTTTTTCTTTGTTTAGTGTGTCTACCTGTGTCTGTCCTTTGCATCGTGGAGTGCATTGTGAAGTTTGGTCTGACCATCTGATTGGACTGCTTACGTCCTCTAAATAGAGCGTTTAAACTTTTTTTTTATCACAGTTTTTTGCGCATAACTCATTCTTTACGGAACCTCAAGTCCGCCAAGCGAGACCCAAACCCACCTCCACATATACATATAATTCGTACAGGGCAACTATACTGCCATGAATGCCAAAGGATCTTCAAGACGTTAAGTGGCGAGCCATATAAGAGCTCACAAAAGGAAAAATCCGTAATTACTGAGGTCGCCGTCATCAAAATCTATGAGGAGAACTATAAGTCCGTCAAAATGTCTTCGTATGAGATAGACTTTTTTTTGATAACAACTTAACAAGTACTATTGTCGACAGGTCCATCGAGGTGTGGCTGAAGACGGGGCGATGCCACAGCGACATCCTGGCCGAGCAGAGGCAGCGGGAGGGCCGCTTGCGCAGGCCGGGCGCCACCATCGTGCTCTGGCTCAAGTGTCAACAGGTAGGTTATCGGTTATCTGCTATATTTCTGACAGGGATTTTGAAGATGACCATACAACTCAATTTGAAAGCCACAGATCGGCCGCGGAAGCAGAACGGAGCAGTTAGCGCACAGGCGAGCTCACATATCAGAGCGAGCCTGGGTAGATAAAGCGCCGATCTGACTTGGCCTTGACTCCCCAGACCTTTGGGGCACCGCATCAGCAGATCTAACCTTATTCATAAACATCTTACTTCGATCTGTCGTTGGGGTTGGGCGAAATATCCGAGGGCTTGGCTGAGGCCTAGAGCTCAACACGTACAAGTAGGTACATGCTGAATTCGAATTGGCGACCGAATTCCACTGAGCTGATTCCGACCACTGCTCTGTAGAAAATATATGGCCCTACCATAGAAAGGCGGAATCGAATTCCGTCCCCATTTTCATCACTTGAGTTTTCGGAATAAAAAATATTATATGTCCAAACGAATGATGTTCAATGTTCTATGTGTTGTTTTCTATGTTCTATGTTAATCCATGTAACGCAAGCAGAGCTGATAAAAACATAGCTATATTAGATATATATTTTCTACGCAAAATAGGCGCATTTATGACGTCGAGTTGCGGAAACCCAGCCCGCGTACAACCTATACAACCTATAGCTATATTCAATTTTTTTTTTCAATTCTTTATTTGTTTCGGACTAGGTAATGTCCATAAGTTGTTAGTATACAATCACGAATTATGACTAAGGTTAGTATTACAAATTAATTTAATCCTATAATCCTAATGGAGTTAGATGCTCCATCCCCTAGCATAGGGTCCTGCACAATGTAGGGTGTTCCAGTGCCTAGGTAATGGAGCATCCAGCCTCGCAGCCAGCGTCCTCAGGATACTGTTACCGCTGCCACACATCCGCCGCATTAGTGCTATGTCCGTCCCGAAAGTCTATATCCACTAGTGAGATATTTTTTGAAACCGGATGAATCCGGATTCCAGACTTTCCAGAGGTTTAACCCCTTACATACAAACTTACAATACTGCAAACTAACAAACTTTACCTCTTTATAACATTAGTATAGATTAAGTAGGACCCACACATATATTATATGAGTATGGTAAAATACTGCTATGCCCATACAATGTATCGAGCATGTGCGCCGGCAGATGTCGTGGCACCTGCCAATCTGTGCCGAGCGCAGCTGGTCGTGTTTACGTTTTTTACAAGGACGTACTACCTGCGGAGCCTGACCCAACATAAGTACTAAGGTTACGTAATTTTGGAACGTAAGCCTTGGCGATTAGGAGTACAATCCCGTGTATATCGGCTGTTAGCGTATTCACAAAGCTTACAGTATTGGGTGAACCAGCGTGTCTGCCGGTCACTCGTTATGAAAGGTCAGATTTTAATGGCGATGAATGATTTGCCGGGGCTGAGAAACGCATAGGTGAAGTGATACAGCAACCTTGTGATGTTTGTTTTGGGTGCTTAAGGAGTAAGTAAGTAAATTAATCGGAGGTTCAACATATGTATAACCACCATATTTGATAACCCTTCACAATTCGTCACCTGGGGCGATATGGTAATACAGCTCAGCCGACACACAATATTGCTATATTTATTTTTCTGAATACTCTCTGTGTAGATCAGTGGTTCTTAAACTTTTGTTAGGCATGTACCACTTTCAGAATTTCAAAAATACCGCGGACCCCTTTCGACGAAAATGTTGTAAAATAGTACATTACTGCAGACGCCGGGAAAGAAGACCCTTCACGGCTAGGCATGTATACTTAGTGCTTTTCTCAAACATGCAATGAAATAAATAAAAAAAACTTCAAGAAAGCTGATGTCGAGTCATATGAGGAAGTCAAGAGGCTGGCAATGGACAGAGAAAAGTGGCGGTTACTCCACCGCCAAGAGCAAGGCTCTTAAGTAATGATGAACTCCGTGACCATTGCCACAAATTGTGGAATGAAATTATAAAAAAAAATACTTCCCGGCCTAGGCCTTCAATTTCCTATGAAATTCCTTTACAGTTCTCTCTCTTCTTCTTCCGCCTGAAACGTGATACTTTGAAGCCTGTTATAACGCACGGAATGACGAAATTTCATTGCATGTTTGAGAAATAGTACATTACTATAGAGGCCGGGAAACGAAGGGTTGCAGGCCAAGTAGATATATATACACTCAAGAGCAAAAGTTTCGGGTCACCCTAAATTAAATAACCGAAATTGGTTTTTTTAAATATTTTACACTAGTCTTATTTACATAATATACTAGTCTTCGTAATACCCAAATGTATTAGCAATTTCCGGAACCTATAATAATGATATCAACATCCAAAAATGACGATTTTTGCGATATCTCGCTCCGTTAACGTTGTTTTTTTCATGGGTTTTTACGAGTCCGATTCAAACCTGGTAACGTGTTTCTTTTTTACTGTTATTTCTGCAGTTTAGATGTAAAATTTAATAAAGCTTATGAAAGGATTAAAAAACTGTACAACATTTGGACTATTTTAGGAAATATGACGGTATTTCATCGACCCGAAACTTTTACTCTTGAGTGTAGACTGCAATGAAATAAAAAGAACTCAATTTTGTTTTATTAGTACCTACAACTAAATAATACGTTTCTGATAGCTGTCAGTGCTGTCACATCATAATCTATAATTGTGTCCCACATTTCTTACTAACAAATATTCCATTTATTCCCTAAATTAAGTGTTAGGTTATAGTTACATGAACTTATATCTAACTATATAGACGAGGCACTACAACAAAGAAAACACTTATAATTTTTATGAAATTTTCATACGCCGTCATGTACCTAACTTTTGATTTCGGGGGCAGTAAATTATTCATGGCTACTTCTGCTCGCAATTCCGGAGGCGTACAGTTCAATTCCATATAATTTTCGTCCGAACTCATTTCGAAATCGATGGCTTTTATTAGAAAGTTTCAAAATAATCACGAACTATTGACAAATCCGGCCAACAAGAAAAGAAAACTTTTTTCAATTTACGCGCCAAACTTTTTTTTAACCTGTTTGAGCAATGTTTTACCCGGTGACATTAACATTAGTCCTAATCTTTTCTTATTTTTTTTGGTGATTGAATGCCAAGACGTACTGTCACAATTTGACGTTTATAAACAAAAGACGGTTGCTTTGCAGGCCTAGGTGTGTAAGGTTGTATAAAATTCCTTTACATATCATCTTCACTAGTCGCACCGGATACGTAGTATTTCCGGACCTAATTTGAAGTAAGTCATGTCAACATTTCATTGCAAGTTTGAGAAAAAACCCATTTAAAGAATCACGTTTATTAGTTATTTTTTTACTCGTGTCAATACTCGTTCGGCAATAACAAAGTAACCAGAATAACAATTTATGCGCGAATTACTGTATGTTTCTAATAAAAACGTTAAGAGTGAACGAAGTGGCCATGGACCCCTAGCAATCATGTCACGGATCCCTAAGGGGTCCATGGACCCCACTTTAAGAAACCCCGGTGTAGATACAAGGATTTATTCATGAGTTAAATCTTTATTTCGGAGAACAGGCATCCATAGCATGAGAGGAAGTTGACTTAGAGCTAAGGGTTACAATCGTACATGAGATTTATTGCAATAATATTACATAAACAATAAATTGGGTTATACCCTTTATCTGCAATAACGTTTAGAATGCTGTTAGGTTGGGACTCCGTCTTTGATGAAGGACAGTGAGTTTTGTTTATTTCTAATGTAAGAATAATTATTTTTTAATGGTGTCTAGTGTCTACCTCTATTATAAAACGTCAGCTGGTCTTTTTTTTTTACTCTTAGTGCGTTGACTAAGAGTAAAATGGACATCATTGACATCAATAAAAACGTCTCAAAATTAAGTCGATTATCTCTATTGATGAATTCACCCATAGACTCTATACTTGACATCTAATTTTAAAACTAAAGCATTAATATTTCAACCTGTTAAAATATTTGTTGGACGGGAAACAGTTTTTGTTTCACATGTTAAGCGTATTCCTATTGTTTGACTTGGCGTCCATCGGTTCATTAAGGAGAATGATAAAAAAAGTACTCGAGCGAATATTTTCATTGTGAAATACACCAGCCATATTACTGAGCCTATTACTGAGACAGTTTTAACCATACGTTATTGGAGATTCCGTGTCGACGGTTCGTACTTTCGCATTCGCATCCCTATGCAATTCCTTAATAACAATATTAATAGATAAAAACCACCTGGTAAAAGGTAACATTTTAATGGGCCCATGGATGCTCAATCGATAATCGATATGCGTTGTCGCTAAAATTCTCAGTAAAACGCTTTACCTGTTAGGGATACCACGCGTACTTACTACTTTTCTTGGAGTACGGCATTAGTCATTGGGGTATTCGCCACATTGGTGCCTATTACAGCGGCAAACATACAAATAAAATAAACATACAATTATAACGAACAGGGTAACATCTGCTTAGAAAACGAACAAGTGTTGTAAGGTGTTTCTCGTCGATAAGAAGGGTTCCGTATATACATATTTATAGGTGATCTATGTTAATCTACGTACCTAATGTTTCAATTTTTATTATCGCTTGTGATTTCAACTACTCACGTTCATAATAAAATCTCCTGGGATCCGCTCAGTTACTTAATCCCAAGAACTGGCGTGGGCACTAGTTTTTGCGAAAGTAGGAACTAGATGATACTGACTTAGTCAAGTGAGTGGGCAAATTAACAATTCCAAGCCAACCAAAGGTCTCTGATGGGCTCAGAGAGCTTACTGTCATAAACAACAACCGGGATCAACGACTTCATCGCGGTTTTTCGAACACCCACACCACACATCACAGCTTAGAAAGGAAGATTCCCTAGCACCAGGTTTCGGACTCTTGAAACGTCAAAAACGCTCTGTTACTTGCAAATGACGTCACGATTATCCATTTTTAAAATGGCAAAAGTTGAAGCGTGACGTTTTCCGAGTAATATTGTGAGTTTCTTTAATTGGTAGGTAATGTAGTTAAGAATAATTACCCAATACCGTATTGGCGACTCCGTGGTGCCTATAGGGCCCTAAAGGGCATCTACTCTCGTGATAGGCCGTATAATCGATCGCGCTAACACCAAACATCTGTCGGCGTGTTGGCTTGTTTTTTACTCATATGTATGTATCGCTGTATGGGCATTGGGCAGCCTGCTGTGTATCGAAATATGGCCTTTACGTTTGCATTTTAATTGTGTTGTTTAGTTCAAAAGTTGGTATCAAAGTTGTCATCGCAACGATATAGAGGTGTAATTTTTTTACTACGGTTATGGCAAACAGGCTTAAGGCCCTGATGGTCATAGCCCCCCCCTATTCTGTAACTTGTTTTAAGCTCACCTCAACGCTCACCCTCAATTATACCTTGACACCGCGATGCATAGTAAATAAGCGAAGGTAGAGGTCTAGTTTCGTAACGGGTGACCGGCGGGGTGAGCCGCATTAACGCGTAGCGAATAACAGCCCTGGACACCGTAGCATGAACGTGTGTAACTTTTATGGATTTGAGGGTTTCGGTGTGTCGACAGCAAGATACACCAGCACCCTTAGCGTGGGATTGAAGTGAGTCGCGTTTACTACCGACGCTACCGCCTATCGTCAAGATTTAGTATGAAAAGTATATACACCGCCCCTGGTGGTCACTCATAGAACTAAAAATCCAAACTGTAACGTGAGTCACTTATACATTACTTAATTCGCGATCGACTTCACGTTCGTTCGTATAGTTTAATCGATTTTCCAATATTCAACCATGTATCACTAGCATTTATCGTTTTAATTTAAATGTTTGTCGGTTATGACATTACAGAATACGCGACGTCGACAGTGTCGACTGTCGATACAATATGGCGGCGCGGGGGCCATTTATTTGCATTTTTTTAAATACAAAATACGTGACAATCCGAATTTTGCGGATATACAACGTGTCCCAAAACTCAACGATAAGCCGGCACCAGAGGATGGAGCTACTTATGATTAGTCGAGAAAAAATAAGGAAAAAAATATATCTCAATTATTTTAGAAATTACAGAAAAAAATGAAATTCATCGAAAATCGACATCCCTAATGGTATTTTTAACGACCATGTCTACAAATATTCAAATATTACTGTTTTTTTTTTGTTTTTGGAAACTTAAGTAGCCCTGCTATCTAACACAGTTCTTAAAAATACCATAATACATGTAGTTTTTACACAAAAAATAATCAAAATCGATTTTGTCCCTACAATTTTGAAAGTTTTTTTCTTACAGTCCACTTTCAATCATCATGGTGTAAAAAAATTGTATTGACACCACAATGGCAATTATTTTCAAAAGTTGACGCAACTAACCAAGATTCCAAAATGGTATAATACTTTAGGAAACCTAGTCACAAAAAAAAACAACGAATTTTTAAACAAGAATCGACATTATTTAATGTTGGCGGTAATCACTTTTACTGTACCCAAAAAAGGATTTTTGTTGTTGAAAAATGTTGAATAAATGCAAAGAAATGGTACAATTTTTTTAAATTTTTTTAAATTCATTTACTACATTATTAATACTACAGTAAATGTTCAAATTGCCTGCCACCGGCATTAATACAGACATGACATCGCCTTAGAAATGATCGTTTTATCCGTCGTGCATATCTTCTACCATTGATATGATCCGCAGCTTGTGTGATTTTTTGGCGAAGCTCGTCCAATGTTGCTATGGGTTTTGAGTAGACTTTGTCTTTGACAGCCCCAGTAGAAGAAGTCCAGGGGGTTCAGGTCGGGCGAACGGGGTGGCCACAAGATAGGACCAAGTCGCCCGATCCAACGCCCTGGATACTCTTGGTTTAAGTATTCTCGCACTGCACGGGCATAGTGAGCTGGGCAACCATCATTTTGAAACCACATGTTTTGTAAATCACGTAAAGGCACGTCTTCTAATAATTCAGGCAAGTCGTTTTGTAAAAAGTTCAAATAGCCATCACCATTAAGGTTTCCTTGTAACTACGACTTGCCTGAATTATTAGAAGACGTGCCTTTACGTGATTTACAAAACATGTGGTTTCAAAATGATGGTTGCCCAGCTCACTATGCCCGTGCAGTGCGAGAATACTTAAACCAAGAGTATCCAGGGCGTTGGATCGGGCGACTTGGTCCTATCTTGTGGCCACCCCGTTCGCCCGACCTGAACCCCCTGGACTTCTTCTACTGGGGCTGTCTTAAAGACAAAGTCTACTCAAAACCCATAGCAACATTGGACGAGCTTCGCCAAAAAATCACACAAGCTGCGGATCATATCAATGGTAGAAGATATGCACGACGGATAAAACGATCATTTCTAAGGCGATGTCATGTCTGTATTAATGCCGGTGGCAGGCAATTTGAACATTTACTGTAGTATTAATAATGTAGTAAATGAATTTAAAAAAATTGTACCATTTCTTTGCATTTATTCAACATTTTTCAACAACAAAAATCCTTTTTTGGGTACAGTAAAAGTGATTACCGCCAACATTAAATAATGTCGATTCTTGTTTAAAAATTCGTTGTTTTTTTTGTGACTAGGTTTCCTAAAGTATTATACCATTTTGGAATCTTGGTTAGTTGCGTCAACTTTTGAAAATAATTGCCATTGTGGTGTCAATACAATTTTTTTACACCATGATGATTGAAAGTGGACTGTAAGAAAAAAACTTTCAAAATTGTAGGGACAAAATCGATTTTGATTATTTTTTGTGTAAAAACTACATGTATTATGGTATTTTTAAGAACTGTGTTAGATAGCAGGGCTACTTAAGTTTCCAAAAACAAAAAAAAAACAGTAATATTTGAATATTTGTAGACATGGTCGTTAAAAATACCATTAGGGATGTCGATTTTCGATGAATTTCATTTTTTTTCTGTAATTTCTAAAATAATTGAGATATATTTTTTTCCTTATTTTTTCTCGACTAATCATAAGTAGCTCCATCCTCTGGTGCCGGCTTATCGTTGAGTTTTGGGACACGTTGTATGTTGTCAATTCAAAATCCTTATTTTTATAAGTTCTTTAATTTGAGATAAATTTCGATCGGATCTACGGTAACTCTTGACGGAATACTACGATATCACGGGCCATTTTGCAAGTGAAATAGTAAACTACAGTCGCGACGGTATTCTTCGATTCGAAATGTCTCACACTACCGATTTGTAGTACGAATCGAACGTTAATTTACGCATCGAAAACTAATCGCAAAGTGCCTAACGTTTTGCAGTTGGTTTCGTAGTCCAACGGCAGTGTGAGTTACAAGTTTGACGGGTCGAATCGAAGAATACCGAAGCGAGATCGAAATCTATTCGAAGCGTGTTTATTCTATCTCGTATGTAGTTACTTATCGTAAGGTTACGATTGAAACTCACGTTAGCCGTACAGGAACAGTACCTCATGTAAGTGTTATCGCTGCGGTTTTCTGTAGGGCGGTAGTAGTAGGATAAAATTATAGCATATTATGTCCATCCAGCAAGTCAATTTTATACACCGGTGAAGAAATATTTAAAATCTGATAAGTGGCTCCGCAGTTTATACCCTACAAATAAACTTACAACCTCACAAACTGTTACTCTTTAATAATTAGCGCACTAGACCTATTTTAAACGGACATATTGTCTAATCTAGACACCCCGTACATACAACGTTTCTTCAAAATTCATTCTAGTAATAGCAATAACTCATTTAGTTAAAGTAAAAGAGGTTGAGTGTGGTTAGATTAATTTATAAATTGTCTTTTTGTTGGCACACCCCTATGCATGTTGCGCAGTGCGCAGCCGCCACAGCAGGTGCGCGGACGGCGCACGCGACTAATACTCGTAGGTTCTTGACTTAGGGCTGTCAATCACTGGCATTTGTCTGTTAACAAAAAAATATATACTTCCATGGAATGCAGCAACTTGCCTTATTCATTCTTAATTATTTACAATAACATCCGATCCGGAATATTTCGGAAATTGACGTAACAGTTAAGTATCGCCTGTTGAAACTTGAAAGTTGTATTTTAAATCTTTAATTGTTTTTTTTTTATTTCGTTCGAGATTTTTTGATTTTGCAATTAATTTTAAAATGCTTAAGTACTGTCAATGCAAACAAAGTATAAAATTAATATTGAATGCCATCCCACTCTCTGTCAGTCAACCCTAATGCCTGGTAAATGTTATATTTGGTTTTTATAACATTCGTTATGAAACCTATTAAACATAAGTTAAATATTTATTTCCTATTGATAATAAAGCGGTGTTAAGTCTATTACAAACAATTTACGACCACCAATAAATGACAGGCGCCTACAAATATAATATAGGGAAAAGACGGCAATATGTATTTCACAAATCGACTTAATCCCAATCTAATAAAAGGTATGGTATGGTACTTGTGTTTTCAAAAACAGATAAGTAATACATAGAAAACACCCATGTGTTAGGGATCAATATTCATGCTCATCACACAAATCGTAAAAGTACTCACCGGGGTTCGAACTGAGGACCAGTTTCGTAGGTAGGAACTACGAACTATTATATACTTAGGCTAGAACAGCTGGCACCTGTTGTGCCAACCCTGATTTATGCGGTACCTCTTTTCGACCATTAGAAAAACAGGTTAAAAGTGTTAAAACGTACGAATGTTTCCCATTAAAATTTGTTTTTTTCCACCTACATCCAAAACGAAGTTTTTTCACATTGAAAGATTGTTTCGCATAATTACAGGATCGATTCCGTTAATTATACATATACTCGTAAAGCAGATTTATAACTTCACTCAAACAGCACCTGTCGTGGACGGTAATAAATTAATTCGCCTTTTAACTAATTTACTACTTAATGAAGACAGTAAGTGCGTTTTAATTAACGACTAATTAATTTGAAGCTGAAAGAGGGATTTGCCGTGGTCTAGAGGCACCTATATGGCATTTTAATTGCTTTAGAAAGTGGAAAATGAAATTATTGGAATTATTCGCCGAGCGGGATTTGAACCAGTGACCTCTGGAATCCGTCCATCGCTCTAAACCAACTGAGCTACCGTGGGGCCGCTAGTGGCGACGAATCTTTCAATTTGGCACGTAGGTTCCTTATAAGGTCTAGGGGTGCACAAAGAAAGGATTTTTCTAAATTCACCCTCTGAGGGGGTTTATTTATTTATCGTATGGCGGTTACTCTCCCACACGGCACCCCAACTACAACAAATGCTGCAAGATCTCAGCACAGCAAGCCTCGAGGTTGGACTCACAATGAACAGAGCGAAAACTCAGTTGATGACCAACAGAGCAAAATGTAAAGTAACGGTAGATGGGCAGGATATACAATTTGTCGATGAATACGTTTACCTTGGCCAGATAGCTTCCTTCGAAAACAGGCAGTCCGTAGAAATCAATAGACGTATTGAGAACGCCTGGAAGAGCTTCTGGTCTTTGAAGGCGCTATTAAAGGGTAACCTCCCTCTATGTCTGAAGCGCAAACTCGTTGACATGTGTATCCTGCCTGTCCTAACTTACGGTGCTCAAACCTGGTCATTGACTGAGGCTCAGAAGTCAAAACTCAAGGTTTGCCAGCGGGCGATGGAGCGCAGCATACTAGGTGTTCGCAGAACTGATCGAATCAGAAACACGGAACTGCGGTCCAAAACTCAAATTGTAGATATCGGTGCCAAGACTGCCAAACTGAAGTGTCATGTCTGCCGTATGCACCTGGAAAGATGGGCCACAATAAATACAGAATGGGCCCCGAAGGACGGCCACCGGAGCAGAGGCAGACCAAAAAGGAGATGGCGGGACGATTTGGACGCGTTCTGCTTGGGTTGGCGAGAGCATGCCAGCAATAGGGCCGAGTGGAGGAAAATGGGGGAGGCCTTTGCCCAGCAGTGGGACACCCAAACAGGCTAAGAAAAAAAAAAAATTGCCGTTACACACCGGTACATATATGTATTCGTATCGATGTCGCTGATAGAGTTCCAGTGTGCGCTGCGAGGTTCAGAAGGACAGTGCAGCTGCCGAGTTTGTTGTTCTTTTAGCACCACCCGGAGGTCACGTGTAGGGTTTCTAGGGTTATTCCTACGGACGTAGAACAACAATGAGGTGAAATGGGGGTCCAAAGTTTGTATGGCAGCACAAAGTTTTCTTATGACGTTATCGCGTAAAATTATCGTCCGTAAACCGACTTTATAGACAACCAATTCTTTGTCTTTTTTATAGATAATGGTACGGAATCCTTCGTGCGCGAGTTCGACTCGGACTTGGCCGGTTTTTACGTAGCCTGGTTTTGTAGGTATGTGGCACTGTGTTCCTGGTAGTGAGATGGTTACTCGCCAAATCTCCTGAGAATAGGCTATGTTGAGGAGTGAGGGACATTTGTCTATGTTTTTCTCGAGTCGTCCATGGCTACGATGTCTACTTACCATCAGACAGGCCTGTTTGTTTGCCAACGTCGTGTATTAAAGACGAAAGTAATAAATAACTTACAACAAAAGATATATGACAACTTGTTTTGCTTGTATGTGTGTTATGTTATGTGTTATGTCTATGCATGTGTGGCAATAGACATAACACACACACAAGCAAACCGAGTTGTCATATATCTTTTGTTGTAAGTTATTTATTACTTTTGTATGTTTGTGTGTATGTTGTAAACAAAGGCAAATCGGCGGCGCGGCAGACGCGCGTGCATCGTCCACCTGTTGCACCCTTCGGGGCATACAGGATGATTTGGGATAAATAAATAAATATTAGAGGACAACCTTACACAAATCGTACTAGCCCGATAGTAAGCTAAATTAAGCTTGTTTTATTTATGATATATATTTAACCCTCTGAAACTCAGATATTTCAGGATTCGCTATGCCGACAGCAAGAGACTTATTTAAACCACCTCTATACATTTTTTTTCAACAAATTCTGTTTTTATTTTTTATTTATGGCTCACATTAAAAAAAACTAAAAACTAAACTTCGCCAAACTGCGGAGCAGGTTGAAAAGTAAGCTTTTCAACCTGCTCCGCTGTTTGTTACTAAGGTAACAAACAGTTTCACTTTCGCTTTCGCATTAATGTTAAAGGTACCAAGGTTCTATTCTAAGTAGCCCATATTTCCGATAGCTTGTAAACCTTTTGTACTTTTTGTACCATATTGCATACTAGCTTAATAAAGAGACAATTGTCATGAAAAAACCACAATCCTTAATCACGGTTTATTACAATACTAGTTACAATATAAATGAATTCAGCCTACGCGCAATAAATCCAAATTAATGTTGCCAATTAATTTAACGGATTAAATTCCGAACCAGCCTGTATAACCGCACCTGGCGTGTCGACTTCGAGCACACAAAAAAGCGTAAGCGACAAATACCATTCAGAATAATAAGTCCTTTTTTGGAAGTTCATATTGCATTTTTTTCAAGCCCTTCGCTGTGTTAACCCAACTCGATACGTATTATGGAAGGTCGTTTCTTTATAACCTTTAGCTTTTTTAAATGCATTTTTCGAATAGTTTTGGTCTGAATTCGAGTTGAATCTATGACTGTTTAAAGGTTAATTAGGGCGGGTCGCAACGACCGCAGTTTACTGACCGGTAAACGTTAAATATGGAAGCGGTAGCTGTCATTTCATAGAGAACTGTCAAACTTGCACTACTTACACAAATTACAAGGCCGTAACTTACGGTACGGTAGTCGTGGGTTCAAAATGTTCGAATCCCGGTTTATTTACACTAATGAGTTTTTCGGAACTTATGTCTTATCTTATGTGTATCAAGGTAAACGTCCCAATGCTCGACACCTTAATGCCTAGTAGTTGACACCAATTGCCTACCTTTATTATTTAGACATCAGCGAATATCTGAACCACTAAATGTAATATGATGTATAAGTAGTTTTTAGTTTGTACATTTTTTTTTGTTTTCCTGATTACAATGAATAATATAAGTATTGTTACAATTTAAAATGTGGGCATAATTAAACAAGTGTTAAATACTTCAATATTATAATCATTTGTTGCAAATGATTATTAATTAGGGGCCAACAGCAACATAATTACAAAAATGTTATGGTACAGATGTACAAATTTGCATGCTGTTTGTAACAGCTGGAAAAGGTGAAACAATAATGTACGAGTTTACTCTAAGACATGTAAACTACCCTTTTTCTGCAAATAAATTATTTGATTGATTGATTAGATTGAAAGTGTCACTGGGACATTTATGATTAGTATGATTGGATAAACATTTACTATCGTTTTTCGGTGAAGGAAAAGTCAAAGGTGTATGTGAATGTGAAGTCCTCAACTTGCACTACTGGGCGAGCGTGGGTACTTTTTTTATACCACTTCCGTGGCAAACAAGCTTACGGCCCACCTGATGTTAAGTGATTACCGCAGCCAATGGATGCTTGCAACTCCAGAGGTGTTACATGCGCGATGCCGTAGAGGATTGTGAAGTGCCGATACGCGGTGCGAGTAGGTATTAAAAAAAATGCTATCTGTTTCACACCGCTCTGCCTCCCGACCCGTATCGTGTGATAGAGAGAGTTGCAAGTCCTGGAGGCAATTGCCTACATTTCCTTCTTGAAATATTGTCTCGGGTGATAACGTTTTTACCCCCCTAAACCATTCTGAAATCAAACAATGTTGGTATTATTGGATTAAGTACACTTTAATCGATGTCTATACGTTTCCCTTTTTTACTAAATCAGTATAGATTAATTAAAAAAAAAATGATACACAAAGTTTTTAAGTCAAAAATATATATTTTTAGATGCTAATAAGTTTTAACGTAAGCAATATTTCTTAAAAAATCAAAACGTACAGACCTAGTTTTTAATTATATCTACAACATGTCCAAAAATTATAAAAATCGAACGATGTTTACGGGGTGAAAAACGTTATCACTTTTTGTATGAAAATTTACTTATACAGCACTCCTGTTTTGAAGAACTCCCTCGGGAAAACCTTGGCAGGGAGGGAGCTCGTTCCACAACCGGAGGGTACGAGGGAGGAAATTTACCGCCGGGATTCGCAATAACAACTTAACCGGAGCTCTGGCTTACACTGGTTGCCTGAGGTGAGGTGATGTGTTGTGAATTACAGCCTACACGAAGAGCATTTGATAATCAGCGGATATACCAAATTGTGGGGCGGGGCTGTTGTAATTCGTTTAGAGAAGTCAATGAACTGATTACTTGGTAGGTGGTCTACAAGATAAGTCGAATAATCATCAAATTTTGGACTCGAGCGCGAAAGGAAACTGGCGAAAATCGGTGTAAAAACGATTTTCACGAAAAATTTATTTTAAAAAGTAATCAGAACTGCTTACTTTTATTTTATACTAGCGACCCGCCTCGGCTTCGCACGGGTTTACATGTATAATACATGCATGTATTATACATATAAACCTTCCACTTGGATCACTCTATCTATTAAAAAAAAAAGCGGCCAAGTGCGAGTCGGACTCGCACATGAAGGGTTCCGTTAAATAGATTGCTTTCTACGATTTATGACGTATTAAAAAAAACTACTTACTAGATCTCGTTCAAACCAATTTTCGTTGGAAGTTTGCATGGTAATGTACATTATATATTTTTTTAGTTTTATCATTCTCTTATTTTAGAAGTTACAGGGGGAGGGACTCACATTTTACCACTTTGGAAGTGTCTCTCGCGCAAACTCTTCAGTTTAGAAAAAAATGATGTTAGAAACCTCAATATCAAGTTCTTAGTATGGGGAACCCCAAAATTTATTGTTTTTTTTTATTTTTGTGTGAAAATCTTAATGCGGTTCACAGAATACATCTACTTACCAAGTTTCAACAGTATAGCTCTTATAGTTTCGGAAAAAAGTGGCTGTGACATACGGACGGACAGACAGACAGACAGACAGACAGACATGACGAATCTATAAGGGTTCCGTTTTTTGCCATTTGGCTACGGAACCCTAAAAAGCCGCATCAAAATCCGTTGCGTAGTTTTAAATACATACATAGGGACAGACAGACAGCGGGAAGCGACTTTGTTTTATACTACTTATGTAGTGAAGTATTAATATTTCTTGATTCTTTTCCCGAAAGAACTGCCAAAATATTACTTAGAGTTTAGAAACAGTATAGAATATAAAAAATATTTCTTTTTCTGTAAATTATGATAGTCAAATCAAGTTATCTATGTAAACCTGTAATTGGCCATACTACTGTGTATTATATTAGTATAGCGAAAGTTACATACTCAGTACGGCTGTTGCAAATAAGTTACATACTCTGTATTGTTTCTGAATAAATAAATAAAAGAAAGAAAACTGACAATTTCTTTTTTTTACAAACAATTCAATGAAGAAGAATACAGGTAATTTAATAGGTAATAATAAAAATAAATACATTAAGTACATCAAAAACACAATAGAATATACAATTAAAACTAGATTTAAAAGCGGCTGGCGGCTTTCTTAGACGTGGAGGGAGCGTTTGATCGTACCACGTATAATGCTATTAGCGAAGCAGCTGCAAAACATGGTATAGAGCCGACCATATGTAAATGGATAGGCAACATGCTAAATGGCAGACTGATAAAGTCATCTCTTTTAGGGGATGAGATAATGGCCACGGCCACAAAGGGATGTCCACAAGGTGGGGTACTTTCACCAACTCTATGGAGTTTGGTGGTGAACTCACTCTTGATAGAACTCAATAAAGGTCCCATCCACACGGTAGGATATGCTGATGATTTAGTGATACTGGTTAATGGGAAATTCCCAAGTACGGTATCAGAAATCATGAACAAGGCACTGAGGGAAGTGGAGAGATGGTGCGACTGTCACCAATTATCCATTAATCCAGGCAAAACTGTAGTAATACCCTTTACTAGGAAAAGGACCCTTCGCGGAATACAGCAGTTAAAGCTGTACGGAAGGGTACTAGAACTGTCCAATGACGTGAAATATCTAGGTGTCACACTGGATAAGGAACTGAACTGGAAGAAGCATACAGATCTCACCATTACAAAGGCCCTGAGGGTATTTGGAATGTGTAGATCAGCGTATGGCAAAACATGGGGACTGAACCCCAAGGTACTGAAGTGGATCTACACCATGATGGTGAGACCCATAATACTGTACGGTAGCCTGGTATGGTGGCCAAGGACTTTAATGAGCACATGCAGAGAGGCCCTGAGAAAGGTGCAGAGAACGGCATGCATGGCTATAACAGGGGCGTTTCGTACCACGCCTACAGCGGCGCTAGAAGTCCTACTGGACCTACCGCCACTTCACATGGTGATTAAGTCAGAGGCGCGCAAATCGCTCTACAGATTAAGAACTCTTGGACTGTGGAGCGATAGCAAGCCGAAGACTAAGCACACAAACATGGAGACTGATGGTTTCTTAGACAGAATAACAAACATGGGAAGCGACAAAATGCTACCCAAGTATGTATTCCACAGGAACTACACAACAAAAGTTCCAACCAGGGCTGAGTGGGCCGAAGGTCTAGAACCACCAAAGTCTGGTATCGAAGACAGTATATGGTACACGGACGGATCAAAAATGGGATCCGGTACGGGAGCAGGCATTTATGCAAATGACTATAGTAGTAGTGTAAGCATGGGTAGTTTGGCAACTGTCTTCCAAGCGGAGACATACGCCATAATTGCTTGTGTACAGGAGAATATAGACAGGCGAACCAAAGGGCGGACTATCTATATACTCAGTGACAGTCAAGCGGCCCTTAAAGCGCTTACGGCGCCGAAAGTGGACTCTAGACTAATTTATAATGGCGTCCAAGCACTAAACATACTTGGAAGGCACAATAAGGTGCAACTAGTTTGGATACCAGGGCACAAGGGCTTCATCGGCAACGAAAGAGCAGATGAGCTTGCAAGAGGGGGCTCTACAAATCACTTTGTAGGTCCAGAACCATTTGTGGGACTCTCGCAGGGGACCATAATATCGGCCTTTAAAGCCTACGCCAAAACCAAACACCAACACGAGTGGAGGAATGAGGCTGGCTTAAGGCACTCTAAGCTCTTCATAGAAGGAGTGGACTCGGGCTGGACCAGAAAACTCTGGAAATCCAGTAGGAAGCAACTCAGAATTATATCTGGGGTGTTCACTGGTCACTTCGGGGTCAAGGATCTCTTGGCCAAGATGGGACTATCTGATAGTTTAGACTGTAGAATGTGTGGCGAGGAGGATGAGACTATGTAACACTTATTGTGTGAATGTCATGCCCTTGCCAGACAAAGAATGAACTACTTTGGTAACGGTTACCCGCAACCAAAGGAATTCAAGGTGCTCCCGGCGAACTGCATCATCCGCTTTGTGGAAATGATGGAGCAAGCCTGGGAGCAGGTATAAAGGAGAGGGCAAATGCACAAAAGATCCCACTGGGTCGAAGTGCATCCGAAAGGGCCCTCACCTAGATAAGATAAGATAAGATAAGATTTAAAACTAAAACTAACATAAAAATAACCTACCAAAAACTATAAATTACTATCTAAATTTGGACCCTTTGGTAGGGTTCCCATCACGCAGGCAGCGTTCCCGCGTTGAATTGCGATGAAGAAGAATGATTCTTGATGAAGTTGTGGTCGAATGATCGGAAATACACCCAAAAATGTACTTATCGGTGCATTATCGAAGTCATTATATCTATTACGTCAAAAAACGACACATGACATAAAGACAACGGAACCAAATTACATACATAAAAGACATTTTTATGCGAACATTTGTGCTTTGTAAGGTAGGTAAGGTAAGGTACTATTACGACATTCTTCATACGACCTTATTACATTAAAGGAGGGCATCTACATAATTATAGGTCCGTCATATGTAGATTGCAGTAATTGTACCCATTACCCATACTTTTGAACTAATATGTGTAGATAAGGGAAAACACTGTAAGTGCAGGTTTTGAATAACTAATTTATATTGATAAAGTCTGTTTAATGGTTTCTTTGTTTGTTTTTGTTAAATAAAACTTTAGGTTGTGTATTTATTTAAACCTTATTACACAGCAACATGTTACAGATACAAAAGGCAAACTTAATACCACGGGGCATTCTCTGCCAATCAACTACATTTCACATACTTCACCTCTTAATTATTAGATAGATATATAGATTTATTTATCTCTTTGAGGCTTCCGATGTTTCGGATGTGTCGCGACTCGCGACATCCTTGGGCGTCGTAGGTCAGAAAACAGATTTTTAGAAAGTCGTAGCGCTTAATTGGATCGGGCTGCCCTATATTTAATTAGCAATCTTGAGGCCTTTGTCGAGGGACTATAGCTATTCGAATCCTGAGTTTTTGACTTTTGCTCGATAGAACATATTAAAATTATTTCTAAAAATCGGCAATATCATGTTTGAGGGAACTTAGGCTATTACTTTTTTATTTATATAAACGCACAAAAAAATAAAATTAAAAAAACATGATATCCGCGCTTCCGAACACTCACTCCCATCTCGCTCACGCTTGTGCTCGGTGAGAAGGAGAGAAGACCATGAACCTGCGGCGCCTTAAGCGGGTATCAACATCTTCTTGCTGCGCGGGTTTTTCGAACTACCCGCACTTGGTCTTTATTAACGACTTGTACACCCACCACCTCCGTCACCCCCGTAAGTCCCGTTTAGTAAAAGTATTGTGTGAAAATCAATGATGTACAGATGTAGTGCATAATGGTTTACCATCGTTTTTTCACGGAAATCTACTAACGTGTCTTGCTATTTCAGTCGGTCATTCAGTCGGTCATGGTACAAAAAGTACTGAGATTGACTGATGTAGCATGACAAATACGAACATTTCCGAGAAAATACGATGGGAAATTATTATTATAATGTATCTCCTGTTTAAATTCACGGGACAAATCCCGGTCCTTTGGAAGGCGTGCGTGTGGATATAGATCCAACACGTCTACTTTGGAGACGAAGTTTAATGTGATGTAATACACCTGATGAAAAACTCACCTTCCAGCAACATACATTAATTACGGCAAATCGTGTTCGCAAACTAATATATATCTTTAAAAGTCTACACAAATCCGCTGACAGACAATTATTAAAAACCGTCTATCTTTCCATATGTCATACTGTCATTACATATTGTATCACCACTTGGGGCGGAGCTGCAAAAAAAATATATACTTCTCCTGGAAAGAGCACAAAGAGCTGTCCTTAAAGTTATCCTAAAGGAACGTCGCCGCTTCCCGACTCAGCTCGTGTACATGGATGTACTTAATGTCCGTGTGGGAGTTTTATTCTGCGAGTCATATTGAAATGTCACTCAAAAGTTATTAATTCTGCCGAATATACAGAACTATCGCAAAAACGTAATTTCAGAATTCCCGTTTCCTCTAAAAATTCAGTTTTTGCCAAAACAGGCGTTGGGGCTATTGTGGGTTATATATGGATAGAAAACGGGTTCTATGGTGATGAGATTTGGGTGAATTATGAAACTGGGCTATTGCAAAAAGGTCCGGACGCCTGCCATAACATTGTTGTACACAAAGTTATCGAGGCAGGCGGTGACTAGCCGCTCATTAGATGGGCCCTTGAAAATGCCGTCATAAAGACGGCCAGGAGCAACACCGGGTGAGCGGCTCAGGGGTGTCGAGAGGTGGTGCTACGCTTTCTCCGAAGTTACTCGCGGCGTAATGCCCTTTAACACTTCCACCCCTGGCCCCTGGAGCATATAGGTCTGACGACTCCTCTCTGGACGGCCAATGAAGGCAAGCCAGAGCTGAGAGTCCTGCGGGCCCCCTTGAAGTTCTACTCCGACCAACGAAGACACGCCGGAGACGGAGGCCCTGACCGACTCTCGGGAGCACCCGGGTCCGTGGGGTCGTTACTCCCCAACAGCTCGCCACAATTATTATTATTATTTATTTTTATTTAAAGACAACATCTGTAACTTGGGCCGAAAATCGTTTCTGTCCGGTGTCTGTCCGGCTGTTCTCCTCTACAGGGCTGTTATTCGCTACGCGTTCATGCGGCTCACCCCGCCGGTCACCCGTTACGAAACTAGACCTCTACCTACGCTTAATTACTACGCATCGCGGTGTCAAGGTATAATTGTGGGTGAGCGTTGAGGTGAGCTTAAAACAAGTTACAGAATAGGGGGGCTGGTCGCACTTCTCAACCGATTCTCGTCGAATTTTGGGAGTAAGTTCGTTAATTATAAAGTTTTTTTTTGTTTTTTTTGTTTGACAATAAAAAAATTAAACAAGACAGCCTTGCGAGTTCTACCGCTCACAGAGTCACTATGATGAACTATACAGAAGATTTTATTCGATATAAAATAACGAACCAAGGTGCCAAGACCGCGAAGCTTAAGTGGGACTGGACTGGACATGTTTGCCGAATGCACGCGGAACGATGGGCCAAATTAGCCACCGAATGGACCCCACAAGATGGCTACCGAGTTCCGAAGTAGAGGCAGACCGAAAAGGCGATGGCGGGACATTTTGTACAGATTGGCGAACACTAGCACTGGACCGAGACAAGTGGCGGAAAAAAGGGGAGACCTTTGCCCAGCAGTGGGACACAATATAGGCTATAAAAAAAAATTACGAACATCTTAACTTAAGCTTAACAGTTTTGGAACAAAATCTTCAAGAGAATATTATTTTACCCAAAACACCTTTTTTATTTTATTTGTTACCATTACGGCCCTACGTGTACCCTCAAATTAAACGGGGGCCCATTTACATACCCATTACGGAGTTTGTTTACTCCAGACCCGAACTTCCTCAAGCCAAACAAACGCGGTCAAGGGCGCTGGTTGTAAATACTTACTTAGTGTACTGTACAGTGTACATTACCGACCGACAATTAAGGAAATCTAAGCGACAGCTCTCAAAGTACAAAATACCGCATACAGATTCTATCCCGCTATATTCAGAAGTGGCCTTACATTTGCCCTTCCGTCAAGTCGATTACGTGTCTGTGACTGAAGTATTACTGGAAATATTTATTTTTCCATTGAACTTACTCGCACCTTCTGATTGCTGTTTATTTTTTAAAATTCCATTACGGGCGAGGTTCGTTAGACCGTTGGGGCGAGTTTATGGTGCACGCCGCGATCCAATCGAGGGGGTGCCAAGAAAAGTCTTATGGGTTAATAAAACTCCTACCTAAGTTTGCCGTGCCATTGTAAAATAAACCTTGTTAGGTCGATGTTAAGATTCGTTTCGAGCAATGAAAAGTGTGTTATAGGAGTTTTCGACAATATTTGATTTCTTCGAATTCTTGCCATGTTCCAGATTAGATATAGGCGCCGATGGCCAAATGCACGGCGGCGGCGCGAGGTGAAATTTTCCACGGCGGCGGCGGCGTTTCGGCGGCGTGGCCTTGAGAGCTTTAGATTTTTGAAGGGATTGATTTCTTAACAAAACTTAAAGAAAACCATATTATTGGTTGCTTTATATTATTTATTTATTAAAACCTAGGTAGCCTTTGCAATTTCAGTCTTAAAAAACAATTAGAGAGCACGTTTACAAAAATAATAATTTCAGTATTTTTTTACTTATATATAATATGTTCGATATGTGCATCCTGCCTATCCTAACCTATGGCGCCCAAACTTGGTCACGAACAGAAGCCCAAAAGTCCCGACTCAAGATTTGCCAGCGAGCAATGGAACGCAGCATACTCGGAGTTCGTAGGATCGATCGGATCAGGAACACGGAGCTGCGTACCAAAACTGGCATCGTAGATGTGGGTGCCAAGACCGCGAAGCTTAAGTGGGACTGGACTGGACATGTCTGCCGAATGCACGCAGAACGATGGGCCAAATTAGCCACCGAATGGACCCCACAAGATGGCTTTCGAAGTAGAGGCAGACCGAAAAGGCGATGGCGGGACGACCTTGACACATTTTGTAGAGATTGGCGAACACTAGCACTGGACCGAGACAAGTGGCGGAAAAAAGGGGAGGCCTTTGCCCAGCAGTGGGACACAAATTAGGCTACAAAAAAAAAAATATATAATATGTATAAACATTGGATTAAGGATGATAGACTATTATATTGAAAAACAGAAGACATTTCTTCTAAACATTTATGTGGGACCCACATGCGTTAATTAATAGTAGATTATACACCAAGGGGATAAAGCACTGTTTTATGTCACGGGAGCGAATTGAATCCCGAACGTAACGAAGGACTCATAATTTAACTCCTGAGCGTAGCGAGGGAGTTATAAGTTAATTCCTGAGCGAAGCGAGGGAGTTAAGACTGAGTCCTGAGTGCAGTGAGGGGTTCAACCGCCCAAGACTAAAACAGTCTTATCCCCGAGGTGTATACTCTACTTTTCACACCTTATGCGAGACAAAAAAACAGGCTCAGTAGATAAATAATGTTTATTTAGCAAATTAAAAGTACATAGTAACATTAGACACATAGTAGCTTTCCATTTGTCAAAATCGTTGTAGGCTTTTAGGTATTTTTCATTTGACTTCTCTGGCAGCAGATTGTTGACAATGCCTATGGCATCTAATTTGATAAACTCAGGAGTCAAAACACTTTCATCACTCGACATTTTCAATATTATTTTTGAAATTAAATCTTCTATAGGCACCTACAAGAACTCGATTTGTTCGTCACGCGTGAACAAATGAAGGCCGGCGGCGTTCCAAATTCGAAAGCACAAGCCGTGGTCCTAGATTCGAAATGCGAATTTCGAGCACCGCGCTCCTCCGGACCGGGGTTCACACGGAGGCAAACTTCATTTATTTTGTCAAATCAAGTAGGCCATGGCCTAGGACAAATTGTGTTTAGCAAAATTAAACTTTATGCATATAGTAATAAGAATTATGAAAAGTGAAATCATATTATTAACCAGCGGGTTACAATGAAATTCAGTACAACATTATAACCCGGCTAATACCAAGGGATTTAATGTCTTGCTTTCGGTAGGGTTTACATGACCTATAATTCGGCATTGTCGAGCATGTGGTTTGAAAATGCTTTTAAGCATCATCAAAATGCTATGTTCATCATCAATATGCCATCTTGTACTTGTGCTCGTTTTAATAGTGGGAGGGGGCAGGAAACGTTGTCTGGAACTTGTAGCTATTTCAGGTGTCTTAGTTGTTTCCGATTCAGAGTCAGTTGAGTCGTCAATTTCGTCATCTTCCAAATGTTCGGCGAATTCTTCAATAGAAGAAAGCATTTCTCGTTGTTCTGCTGATGCAGTATCAAACCTTATTATATAACTAAATTGATGAAATACAAGACTACCAAACCAATCAAATTAAACATATTAAGTAGGTAGGTATAAGTTACTTTGAGAACAAAACATCCTATTAATCACTTTTTGCGTTTTGTAGGCAAAATGCACAATATACTTGTTCAATCACAACAATTCTTCGTTTTTCATTTAGTTCTACCACTAAATGACCAAATTCCGTCCAGCAAAAGCTATGTGTATGTTTTGTAGAAAGATTTTTCATTGGTGTTACGTAAATATCTTTTATTTTTGTTTTGTAAACATCAATAGTTACCGCCGAAACCGCCATTTTACGTTTACGCCGCGCAATAAACACACAACATACTCATTAGATGAAATACTTGACTAGCTAGACTGAGCAAGCGAACGCGTGTCACGCGTTATAGGTGGCAAGGTGGTGCGAGCGTGAAAGCAAGTTGTTAACTTATCGCGACGCCGCGGCCGCGGCGGCGCGCCGCCTGCTTTGCTCAGCGGCGGCGCGTCGATGCGAACGCACGGCGGCGACGGCGCGCCGGCGCGGCGCCCATATCTATTCCAGGCCCCGTAGCATGGATGGCCTTATCACGCGATAAGTGATAGGATAGAGCTGCCGTCCCTGGCTGACACCGTTCGATAGAATGAGACGACGCGCTTATCCTATCACTTATCGCGTGATAACGCCATCCATGCTACGGGGCCTGATAAATAGTGGATTTCAAAATGCTATGAAATTCTGTAAGTTTGTTTACTATTTGTACAAAAATTTAAAGTAAATGTGACAATGTAAGTTGGAGATCTATCCGACTTGCAGTTCGTTTGATATCAAATTTACATTTATTGCAAGCGCTCAATACAATGTAAATTATATATCCAACACTAAAAAAGAACTGTAGGTAGTCCCAGTGGAATACCTCGGCAAGGAACTCATTCCACAGCCATAACGTTCACGGGATGAATTCCTCTAGAACATTATTATCGCGTTCAGTTTCTAGAACAATAGATTTTTTTCGATTCCGTAAAGTAACACCTGATTCAATTAATTAATTCCCGTGTTCGACCATTCTAGGGTGTGAGGTTGAACACCGTGCGGTGCGGTGATAGAAACTATAGGGAGCAGCGGTGTGTGCATTTTATAAATAAGTTTCTGTCAAAATTTTCATTTTTGGTACAAGCTTTTACTGCCGGCTGTACTTTTCTGCATACTATCATCAAGTACTCATTGAGACAATTCTAACTAGCCCAAACTCGATGGGGTTGTGTCGTTTTATTGCGGAGTTCCTATGACCATCTTCCAGCTCCAGCATCAGATCAGCTCCAAGTCATCATAATATTGCATTGTCATGCGATATACATATGCTTGCAAAATTTCGGCTCAATTGGACAACGGGAAGTGACTGAATAATGGATTGCAAATTTTGACGGACAACTTACTTAAATACATACTTACATACATACGAATAGTGCAAGTTAATATAAAGCTTGTAAAAAAAGGTAGAGTTGCCTTTTGTACTTTGATGCAATTCGGCCAAATCAGATAATCTCAATTATAAATGACACAAGGAGGTGAAATTTTTCTTGGACTTCGGACGGGATGGTGTAGTATATTCTTAAAGCATGCATCAAAATCCCGTAGTCCCAAACTAAAGCGAAGCTTGTAATAGGTACTATGCGGGCACTAGACGACGATATACATTATTATATGTATGGACACAATAAATACATAGAAAACATCTTTGACTCGGGACTCGGGAACACATATTCGTGCTCATCATCATTCTTCTTGCCCTTTCTGTGCCCTTACCGGGATACGAACCCGGTAAGGGGATTCATAGGCAGGGGGGTCACTTACAATTAGGCCTAAGTCACCTAAGTGGTCAAATAATACCTTATTTACTGTCTTTATTCATGGGATTACCCAAGTATTTACCTACGTCGGACTGGGTTAGTCATTGGTGGCGGGGCGACGCACGCGCGACCCACATGACATAACCGCAGTGACTGTGGAGGTGCTATGGCCTAGGCTAGGCTATTGGATGCACGCACTATAATTGCCAGCACGGCTAGCGAAAAACCGCGCGAGATAGAATATGTACACACCTATGTATTTTTCCAAGTACATACAATAGAATCTATTCTGTGTCCTATAGTCGTCTCATACAGATCTCGCGTCATCAGTGTTTTTCAACCTGTGGGTCGCGACTCCCTGGGGGATCACGGTCATCACGGAGCCTCTTGAAGGGGGTCGCGATGTAGGGATTTCATATTTGTAAAATAAAAAATATAATCTAAGAAGAGCGCAGAGTGGGGTGGTCGTGAAATATTTTCTTACTGTAGGGGGGTCGCGCCATGAAAAAGGTTGAATAACACGGCAATAGATCATTCAGAAAGAGAATGAGGGGTATCTCGCGCACAGTCTTGTGCTAGCTGTGCAGGTTTAGGGCACTTACGAATTTGGCGAGGGGAATTGGTAAGCGGTGTTTTGTTTTTACCGAGAGCTAACTGATGTCGCCAAGCACGGCTATCACAAGACGGCCGCGACATACTCTCGAGCTCTCTCGCACTATCCGTCTCTCTCCTATTAGACCACTTAGAAAGAGACGGATAGTGCGAGAGAGCTCGGGAGTATGTCGCGGTCGTCTCGTGACAGCCGTGCTGGTTGCCTTACTTGTCGATATACTGCCAGGATTACATTTGCGCAGGGCATGCACTACCGTATTCGTACCTCATCTCTTCAACGCATCTCGTGCCAATCAGGAAACACCCATTTAAATGTAGGCCCGCAGTAGTATACTGCCTTGACTGACAGTTAAAATTGACAGCTGCCAGCTTACTGATACCGCACCGGGATGCGGCTTACCTAGTCTTGGTAAGTTTGTGGGAATAGAGTTCAATGGACGACTCGCCACTGGTGTGTTCCTAACCAGACCAGCGGGCTACAGCCCATTTCCAGTTATCATTAAGTGTGCGGCCTGAGGTCTGAAGTGCTCTCGAGTTGGGCGTGCCGTGCAGCGGGGCGGCTATTCACTACTTGGTTCTACCTTCGGCCATAGGTGACCGAAAATGTGAATTTGATTGTAAATCTAATTAAAATTAAATGTAAACTTAAACTAAACTTAACGTGTAATACTAATATAGTCTTGTAATGTAAGTCCCAATTGTTACAAACACTATTATGGATCTCGGTCTGAATTAAACAATTTTTATTTTATTTTATTAAACACATTCAAACGCATGGGTGTCCGATTAACAAGGGACTGGGATCACTGGCAACTAGGCCAACCGGTCGTCAAACCATGTTAAAGAAGCTTATGCAGCGCCACCTCATACCGCAACATCCATAATATCCACTCCCGCGCGTGCATTAGGAAACAGTCGTGCATCACATGCATCGATAACTGAATATTCACGAGAGAACGTGTGATGCTGCTTTATAGATATTATTAAGAGCACTCTGGATATCCTACCTGGGCTGTTATTTGGTACGCGCTAATGTGCCTCATCTCTCCCATCACGCCTAACGAAACTAGACCTCTATCCACGTTTAGTTACTACGAATGGCGGCGTCAAGCAAGATATATTTGTGAGTGAACAGTGCGATGAGGTTAAAATGGTTTATCATCAAATTGTCGAATCATTTCGTCGAATTTCACTTCAAAGTCAACGTTTCATGTATTTTTATTTCGTCGACAATTCATTTCGTGGAACGGTCATTACAAGTAATTTTAAATCGTGTATTTTTACTTGTCGGAAGATTCATTAAATAGTAGTATTATGTCATGGAAAACGTTTTGTGATTTATTGTTTCAAATATGTTTAATTAACATACAAATTATTACAAGGATTATTACTTATTTTAATTTAAGATAAATAGTTGGCACTTGGCATTACACAGTTATCTATGGCATTACGTTGAGAACGGAACGCAATGCAATGGCTTTAGTACCACCCAGGGGACACGTGCAAGGTTGTGGTAGGTAGCTCCTGTGGACGCAAGTGACAGTTGTACCCCCTGTGTCAAGTGAGTGGGCAACTCGACTGCCAGAGGTTCTTAAGCCGACGAAAGGCCTCTAACTCGGCTTAACGACTACTGTCATAGGCAGCAGCCGGGATGAACTGCTTAGCGTGCCTTCCAAAGCACGGCATTTTAACCTTACCTAAACCTTTTTTTTTTTTTTTTGACGGTGTGAAAATGCTTTACGCATACCCCCGGCCCAGGGGAAGGTTATTTGGGGGTTATGTGGGACCCTCTCCTTCCGCCGCCATCCGACTGATGGTGACTGGAGGAGCATACCCACTAAAAACACACCGGCGTCACCCGCATTCCCGTTAAGGGGGCGCCATGGGATCGCGAACATTTCACCACGACGCCCCCCGGCGGCCCTGGCTAACCAGGACACCCGCGCAAAAGAAAGGGGAGGGCCAGGACGCTTGCCGTGCAGTGTGGGTCCCCTACCAACTGGCTCTACTGGGGGAGGACGCGACCAGCGGCCGCAAACCGCGCGCGTTTTCTACCCTGCCGTCTGCGCCGGAGCGGGAGCGCGTCCGCACTGTCTTCGCGCACCCTCTCCGCGGCCTCCTTCTGCGAGATGACTGTTTCGCAAAAGGAGGCCACCGCTTCCCACGATCTCTCGCTGCCCAGCATGGCCGCCACGACACTGTGCAGCGAGAGATCATCCACATTGAGGGCTGTTACCATAGTGCGGCGCTCCTCGGCCCACCTGCTGCACCACTCCAGAGTGTGCTGGGCCGAGTCATCAACCTTACCTAAACCTAACCAAACCGCCAGCAGCGTGTCAACGTCACCCCGCTTCGCGGGGTGCCTATTTCCGCTCTGAGGGACACAAGTGAACCCTTTTTTTTTTTTTTTTACTTGGGGAAATGCCTTTACGCATCCCACCTAGCCGAGGAACTAGGATGGTTATGACGGACTCCCGGGAACCCCCCGGACTACCGTCTAAAACCACCAAGGTATGCCCTCTCTGCCGTGTAGTAGGGGCATCATGGGATCGCGAACATTTCACCACGACGCCCCTCGGCAACAGCCGCAGCTGCCCTCACTACTGAGGCAAAAGCCCCCCCCCCCCCCTCCCGTCGTAAGCGTGCAGGGCGACACCACACGCTTCCCGACCCGACCAAAGGACCTCTGCGCCGGGAGAGGGTGATAGACCTCGGATTCACCCTCTCAGGTCCCCTTGTAACTTTTTATAGAGGTTTTCTCCCTCGCAGCCACAACTCGGCCCCGGCCTGACGGTTGCAGCCCCCGTGCCTAACATGAATCCTCTGATAGCAGAGGATTTGTCAGGGTTCTGGGTCCGTTATTTATTATAGAGGCAAACGGCAATGGCCTCTCCCTCAAGCCGCACCTGGGGAATCTTGCGATTCCCTGGGCGGAACCCCCCAACCCCCCCGTGTCGGGTTATTGGTAACACCAGCAAGCGATAACTTAGGGTTCACTAAATTATCACTTGCCGTTGTCTCCAGAGCGCACCGGCCAAGACACTACCCATTCCTGCGGATCAACCGAATCAAGAGGAATCGGTAAAGTCCAGACACTCGAGGAGGTTACCCGACCTAGCACCCCACACAAGTGAACCCTAACCTAACCTACTTATAATACAATTGTTACGGGAGCTTTTTTTTTTTACTGCGGAGCCCCCCGTCCCTCCTTTTTCTGGCTGCTCTAACCTAGTTAAACCCCATCAGTTTATTTTGATTATTTTGTAATGCAATTTCGAACAAATGAAATTTGTTGGTTTGTTATTCTGCCATTTAAAATTCATACATAAGGAATAATTTGCCAAATAATATTCCCTGAACAGTTATTCTATAAAATAATAAAAATTGGAATGACCTGGTCATGAAATAAAATTACACCAAATAATAATTCGTGAACTAAATGTTACTTGAAACGTTTTCGATGAAATGAAATTCGTTAAAAAGTTTGTCGACAAAACAAGGGACACCCGGTTAAAATAAAACAAGTTACAGAATAGCGGGGCTGGGGTGTTGAACAACTTTTTGGTTTTCTCATGTAGCCCCACTAGTAAATTTTCGTGAGGGTCGTGTCAGCACCTTCTATACTTCCTGCATACTAAGTTTAATTCCATCAGGCCTCCTTCAGGGGTGGGAGGGACTATAGTAATACTCGTACTCAGGGACTGCAAAACCGAAAAATACCGGTATTCTATTTTAACGGTATGACGTCATATCGGTTGTCAAATAGCGGTTTCGGTAGCGGAACCTTTATATTTCGCTACCGAAATATAACGGTACCTTTATTTTTTCCGGTACCGTAACCGCTATTTAAAGTTACCGATATATCGACTTTGGCCTGGTGTTATTGCCAAACCGCCGGCAAAGGCTCTGCCGCTTTGTATTTTGCCTTTCAATGTTTAGTAGCCAATGCTTCCTCTGTAGAGTGCCAGCTTGCTTACTTTTCTCGATAACCTTTATAATACCGGTATTATAAAGGTTACGGTATCGTTTAAAACTGATACCGCTAACCGTTATTACAAAACGGTTACGGTACCGTTATGTTCGCGCGGCGCGCACAACCTTTATGACATAACGGTACCGTAATGGAATACCGGTTTCATACCGGTATAACCGTAACCGAAATCAGTAAGTCGTACTATCTTGAGATTGAGGTGCATGCGGACGAGGAGTGGGGTTGGGTTTTGTATGTATGTATGTTACTTTATTGTACACAAGAAGGTTGTTTTGTCAGATGACAAGTGTTAAGATGAATTCGGATTCTGTTGGTCATTGAGTTCGGTAGAGAAGAAAAACGCTGCGAATTAAGCAGACGCGACCAGTGTTGCCAACTTCACACGGTCGGTGCATCTTAATGTTAATGTATCTAGGCTCAAAATTACCATTAAGCTCCTTCGTTTCTTTCATACAATCACCACCCCAAAATCATCCTCAAACATTTCAGCACGGTTGTGCTCTTTTTAAAGTCAGAGTTGGCACACTGAAAAAGACGTCACGTCGCGAGTCGCGACGTGTCGGTTAAAATTACTGTTAAAGTTCAACGGAAATATAGCCCAAGGCCCAATGCAACAAATAGCTAAACAAATCACATGCATTAGTGCATAATTACAGTGGCTACCGGCGCGTCGTGACCGGACAAGATATAGATAGGAGTAACGAGCTAGTGTGGCGGGGAATTAATAATCCGACATTACGTGCATATAAACTAGTCGTATATGTCACGGTAAATAAATTAGCTAAAGAGGTTTCTTGACAAGCGTCGCTTTAGATCTTTCTACATCTGCGCTCCTTTTAAAACTAGTTCTATATGAGGCGCACAGGCGGCACGCGGACTGATGTACCGCCGAAACCCCGAATTGCACTTAAGGCCTCCAGGGGACACACACATTTTACCACTTTGGAAGTGTCTCTCGCGCAAACTATTCAGTTTAGAAAAAAATTAAAGAAAACCGCAATATCATTTTTGAAGACCTATCCATAGATACCCCACACGTATGGGTTTGATGAAAAAAAGTTTTTGAGTTTCAGTTCTGAGTATGGGGACCCCTAAAACTTAATGTTTTTTTTCGATTTTTGTGTGAAAATCTTAATGCGGTTCACAGAATACATCTACTTACCAAATTTCAACAGTATATGTCTTATAGTTTCGGAAAAAAGTGGCTGTGACATACGGACGGACAGACAGACAGACGGACGGATATGACGAATCTATAAGGGTTCCGTTTTTTGCCATTTGGCTACGGAACCCTAAAAAGGTAATCACTAAGTTCCCTCAAACATGATATTGCCGATTTTTAGAACCAATTTTAATATGTTTAGCTTGTGTGCATAATTTGTTACGAATGTTTTAAGTGTATTTTAGACCTATGTTCGTGATTTTTTATATAGAGACAAAATTGCTTAATCATGTTTCGAATCACTGATCTCACTGGCTGCAGAAAAGCCTCAAGATTACTATTCGTATTTTTTTTAAACCATATTATTATAAACAGACGCATTATATTGTTTCAAAAACTCTGTTCGCTTAACTTCGCTGAACCTACGGCGCCTTAAAGTACTGCATCGACGCGTGTCTGCGTGAGTGCGTTGCATTGTGCATCGCATCGGACTTTTGTACGGGTTTGTTTTACTGCTTAATAAGTCAAAGCTCTCAACCTGGAGGAAGGTCACCCTTGTGTGGTGCTGGTGCTCCATTTAATTATAATAAGCAAGCCTGCTTAGTACTCGCCCTAATGTACAGAGTTATTGAACTGCGACCGATTTAGGAATGAAGGTGACAGATTCATCATATCGTCATAAACGTGTTATATTGTTTAACAACTATGTATTTAGCTTCCAAACCTGTCGCGGTCGAATAATCTACCAGGTATCTGAGAGCTTAATTGTTTCATGTGCTTCATGTTCCTGGAAGAAATCAAAAAAGTACAGTTCTTCGAAGTAGCCGAACTTAACCAGGAACTGTAGGAAGTGGCGGTCACAATAAATCAAGAATGGCAGCGGAATTCTTGGAGCGTGGGATTGAATTGACGCTCTACCGGCATAATAATGCAGTTTCATTCACCCAAACAAGGCGCATCCTTGCGCAAAAGGGTTAGTCAGACAAGGAAAGTGTTAGGTAACATTCAACCGGTATTGTTACAGATTCTTCGATAGCACAGCGAAAGGGGGTTGGAAAGCATGAATTCCCTAGAGAAAGTAACCAAGGAGATTAATCAAGAGAAATGAGCAACCCACTCACCCTGTGCACCTCAATGGCAGCAGCTCGTGATGTGGTGAAAGCCCAGCTCCTTTCTCCTTCTGCTATGCCTAGGTCTTATAAGCCTCGATCTTGGTTTAGCACAGGTTAGGGTGAAAGCACTATAGAGAAAGCGTTAAAAGTATATAGCCACGAAAGCACCGTGGTATATATGTCTCAGCGGCTGGAAGGGATGCGCGCGCGACGAGAGCCATCTGCATACTAGTCCGCCAATGTTCGGGACTGAGCTATTCGGAAAGGTCGAGATTCGCTTGGCATTGAAGGAGCCTTCAGTGGTGGACTACTCTTAGCTCCTGACAAAAGCCTAGTTACTTAATCCTAAACTGGCATAGTCTAGTGGGTCCCTGCCTGCGAAGTTGATGGTCCTGGATTCAATTCACCCACTATAAATACCTAGGTAATTAATAGTAGATTGATCGTTAAGCGGATTTAGTCTTCGGTGGCTGGATAACTCTTTACGGTCAAGTCACCCACTCACTTGGCGAAGCTCCTCACCCCAAAGATCTCTTAGTTTTCAATCCGGGTTGGAAGGTCAGGCAGTAGTCGCTTCCATAAAAACTAGTCCCGAACTCCCTACAACGTTAAGATCCTCATGTTATTCATAATATACGGAAAAGCCAGCTCAAAAAAGCGGCCCTTCCTTTTCCTTCGACGCAGTTTTTAGAGCGGCCTTGGGAATAATATTAGTAATACTAATTGTAGTATTACCACATCCGTACGCCCGATATCCGCCCACGGCTGACTCAGATCTAGCCAAAACCTAGCTTCCTCGAGCCTAGTGCTCAATGCAGTGCAATGAACTGCCTGCCTTGCATACAAACTACTGACGCTAGCATTGGACGTTTTTTTATGTGAATCGGATACAGATTACAAATACCTAAGGGGATCTATATATATACCTACTATCGTCACCTTGACCGCGCGAATGTGATGAGAATAATGGGTCAGAATTTTCTTAGAGAGAGCGAATACACATTTCTAAAGGTTCGGTTAGGCGTATACACCCCTGGAATTGCAAGCGTCCATAGGATATGGTGACTGCTTAACATCAGGTGGCTTCTTATTTTTCTGACGTGACGTGACAGGTCAGAATGATAACGGTTTCATACATTTATTATGTTTATGTTCACATAATATATATATATACATATATATATATATAGATGAATGTCTGTTAACGATCTGATGTGACGGCTCCTGTTGTGTCACGCGTCAGAACGCATCAGACAGCATCACGCCAGATAAGTAGGTATAAATCCAGCTTAAGACATTGAATCGCGACCGAAGATGGACAGTCTTTCGTCTGTATACAATTAATTCTCGCTTTCATATAGAACATTAGGTGCATAGTCCACATGAATTGAATAGCAAGTATATTTTTTCGCGAATTGCATTAGGTACACTAATTTCCTCAAAAGTGCATTGAACTGCGACTGCGACGCTAACTTGCATGCTAAATAATGACGCAAGAACCGTCAACATAGTGTTTGTTCATGAGAATCATGAGTCAGTAAGTCTACATTTGTTCTCTATTTATATGCTTACTTTATAGCTATGCTAATAGGTAACTGCGTGGCTCCGTCCATTATCTACAGAGAACGCAATAATAGCCGCGAGTTAAAATTTAGCGTATGTCCATCCCAAAGATCCATGCTATATACAGGTGAAAGTTTTTTTTTTAATTGGATTAATAGTTCCGCGCAACCTTTCAGACTTTTCTTCTTTGTAATATTGGTAGGTATAGATATGTCGGTCTTTAAGCCATACAGTCAAGTTGGCTTATAAAAGTGTTCATTTGGAGCATATTAGCATTGTGTGGAAGCGAAACGTGGACAATGACTCAGCGTGATAGAGAACGGTTGGAATAAACCTTTGAAATGTGGTGCTGGAGGTGGATGGAGAGGATTAGTAGGACGGAGAAAAAGACGAACGTGGAGGTGCTTGAAAGGGTGAAAGAAAAAAGGACGTTGTTAAAAACCATAGAGAACAGAAGAGGCAGGATATTTGGAGACTTGTTACGTCACGATTATTACATGAAAACTATAATAGAAGGGAAGATAGAGGGAAAGAGGAAGAGAGGGAGACCAAGAAGATATTTTACAGACCAAATCAAGGAAAAAGTAGATAGCGCGTCGTATCAAGATGTCAAGAAGAAAGCTGAGAATAGAGACGAATGGAAATTGCTCCACCGACAAGAGCCTGGCTCTTAAATATATGATGATGACAGTGAAGATTAAAGCGCAAACCCGAAGAACGTAAAAGAAATGAAATCGCCGCTAAGCGTGAGGAATTGAAGGCCCGCAACCTGTACCACCCACTACAATTTCGTCGTAGGTGCTGACTTGTGGGGAGTGTGATCGCATTTACTACAAAGATAGGCTGTCAGTGTCACTCACCTGAGAAATCACGAGCGACGCCCTCGAGCCAGTTTCTCTTATTTTCTCCAGTCGCCGGGGTCTTTTGGCATACTTAAGTAAGTAAGTTTGCTGACAACGCTAAATAGTGGCACTTCCGAGCTGATCTGACTGGAGGTGATCATATAAACTGTTTTTCAGCCACGTGCCAGTCTGGCATCTTTTGGAACTGAAATTTGGTATACTTGGCATTAACGAGCTGATCCATCATCAGGAAGCTATCATAGGTCCTACACCCTACACTACGCAAGACACACCCGTCGTGTTTAGGCTCATTGGAACTCTCTCAACGAGTAATTCGATGATTGTGCAACAAATATGGTGTTGCTTAGGAGGGGTTACGTGACAGCGTTGCCATAGCCGCGTTACAGCCCGCGTGGCGCGCCGCCCGCACTCATCTCCTATGTATTCCCTATTAGCCTATTTCTAACTTCATAAATTCTATGATAAGGTGGTTATAAGAACTCGTTATTTACGCATCAGATCTAGTGCGCGTTAAAACCGTTTCGAAACAAGCATAAACAGTTCGGAAAACTACGGATAAATACTAAAAAAGCGGCCAAGTGCGAGTCGGACTCGCACATGAAGGGTTCCGTTAAATAAATTGCTTTTTACGATTTATGACGTATTCAAAAAAAACTACTTGCTGGATCTCGTTCAAACCAATTTTCGTTGAAAGTTTGCATGGTAATGTACATCATATATTTTTTTTTGATTTATCATTCTCTTATTTTAGAAGTTACAGGGGTGGAGACACACATTTCACCACTTTGGAAGTGTCTCTCGCGCAAACTATTCAGTTAAGAAAAAAATTATGTTAGAAACCTCAATATCATTTTTGAAGACCTATCCATAGATACCCCACACGTATGAGTATGATGAAAAAAAAAATTGAGTTTCAGTTCTTAGTATGGGGAACCCCAAAATTTATTGTTTTTTTTATATTTCCGTGTGAAAATCTTAATGGGGTTTACAGAATACATCTACTTACTAAGTTTCAACAGTATAGTTTCGGAAAAAAGTGGCTGTGACATACGGACGGACAGACAGACAGACGGACATGACGAATCTATAAGGGTTCCGTTTGTTGCCATTTGGCTACGGAACCCTAATAAAAATGGTAGCCTATGTCACCCGAAGCATAATTTCGAATCGATTGACACCTCATTTATCAAAATCGGTTCAGTATCATAAACGCTACGGCGGTGGAACACGCGCACATACACCTTCCTTTCGGCTCTGCCGTAGTAGGGCAAAAATGACAATCGGCAATGAAAGCTTAGTATTTTTTTTATTATAACAAATGTGCCTATTTCTTTTTATTTTCACCTAACATTGAGCATTAGTATAGGATCGATTATGTCGCTCCACATACGCCGGATGCGCAATTATTTCAAGCAGCATATTCACACAACATTTTGCACTCGACTGTACCATGGCTAATACAATTTGATCCCCTGAATCGTAATAACTGTGCGCAGTCTGAGGACCAATTTATACTAGTTCTCCAGAGGAACGGTCGGAGCGTCGTGAATGCTAGGGCGACGCCGGCGCAGGGACGCCTTGACCCAACACCTGACAATGAGCAGCTCTTGTATATTATAAGTATTATAACTGATGCTGTAATAAATAAGTTTCTATTAAAAAAAATTTTTTTGGTTCAAGCTCTTATCGCTGTAGGTATATTTTTTGCACAGTCATTAACTACTCGTTGCGAGGATTCCAACGAGCCCAAAACACGAGGGGTAATAGCTTGAAGTGCAGTGGCCAGCTCTGTTTCCATCATCTGATCAGTTCGGTGGTGCCATACCATAATATTGCGTTGTTACATAAGTATGCTAAATAGGGGTAAACACCAAAATAAAACCACCAATAATGATGAATTTTCTCGAAAAACGATCAAAAATATTGCCAAATGGAGAAAAAGCAGGGGATTAAATAATCGCAAAGTTATGAGTGGCCAAAGTATTTAGAAGGGGTATATCAGAATATACCCCTTCTAAATACTTTGGGCACTCATGCTTTGCGGAAAACGGACAGATCCCTTTTCCGCAAAACGCACCTTCATATGAAACGATTGTCATTTACTATATGACGCTCGGGGCTCGTGACGAGCGTTTTCTCACTCTAACAAGAGATAATACGTAATTTTTTAAGATGATTCTGAATGGGATTTTCGTCACCAGGCATATGCCTTCTTTCTTTTGGAGTAATAATACATTTTAAGTCTAGGTACACCCCCTTTTCAGCTCCATTGGATACCGGAACGACGACTTAGGGCAATAGATATCTCACCGGGACACCATGGCGGCGCAACCAGTCACCCGCCAGCCCGCCACCAACAAATTGTATGCAGCTCTATGGGCAATATGTCACCGGGACACCATGGCGGCGCAACCAGTCACCCGCCAGCCCGCCACCAACAAATTGTATGCAGCTCTATGGGCAATATCTCACCGGGACACCATGGCGGCGCAACCAGCTGCATACAATTTGTTGGTGACTGCGGCTGGTTGCGCCGCCTTGGTATCCCGGTTGGATATTGCCCTTAGGTTTTTATCTACGTATTTATTTACATAAAAACTAAGTAACTTCAATGGTTCACCGCCCCAAAGCGAGGCTTTGCCTCCGACAGCACGAGTTTTCGTCACTTATCCCGAAGGAACAGCACGAACAGCATGACTTAGATAGACTAGCCGTCTCTTTCTAAGTGTTCTAATTGGAAAGAGACGGATAGTCTACCTCGCCATCCTGTGATAGCCATGCAGTGCAAGTTAAATAAACTTGTAAAAATGGCGGCCAGCCACGAGAACGATCATTTGCTGGTCACGCATTATAAATTCCTTGAACATGACAATAACTCACGTCTAGAGTTCGACCCCGGCCTTGGTTTTACTGGATATATTCGTAGTTTACTTGCCTTGTTACTATTAGATTGCTATTAGATAATAGTACATTATATACTACGTCGAATTCGTAACAAGTCTGCCTAGCACAAGAAGCCCGCGACGCGAGAAAAGGCGCGACAAACAAAAGCAGTGTGTCGCACGAAAAACTTTATTTATCGCCTGAGAGGAAAGAATGAACAATTGATCTGAAGATTTCGTTATCACCGCCCGTGCTGTTTCAAAATTTGAAGTTTTACTGGTCAGGATTTTCGGATGGTAATTGGCGTTAGGTTTCATTAAGGGGCAGTTCTTTCTTTTCGCCATACTTTAAAATTAACATTAGCTAGTGAAAATCTTTACAACATTGATTGAGACAAGATTTAAATTTACCTGGCCTGTGGGGAAGGTCTTTCCACTATACCAGGACTAGGATCTCTTTCTCATGATATGATAGCACACTGTATTTTTTTTTACTTCCCCGTTACTAATACACTGACAGTAAGTATTCTGGCAGTAAAACGTATCGTACTTTTCACGTGTCACTTCGTTACAAGCCAGTTTTTTAACGAAACGCTGCGCTGCCACAAAAAAACAAACACAATTTAAATAGACGTGTCAAATTTGAAAATAGAACGGAGTGTTCTCCGCGTCTGACGGAATGCAATTCGAACGTTTCGAGTTCTATATTTAAAAGGTATGTCGGTTGTCAAAACATTGTTGTGACAGATCGCGCTTCCGGAGTTTTTCGCGGGTTTTACTGTTTCCCATTCCGCACAACGTGGCGAGGGAGGGGGGAGGGATACGGTATTTAATTTATAAACGGGTTCGTAGCATAAATTCGAAAGTCAAAGTGAGTTGAGTACTTAAATTCTTGTACAACTCGTCGGAAATATGTGCGAACCTGGCTTGAGCATACTATAAAGCTGCAATACGACTGATTTCTCCTGATAGAATTGATCTCCGGGAAGGAGACATGGTGGGGGTGAGATTTTGATGGGGTCTTATAGAGGCCGGCCGGCAAGGTGACCACCAGAAAAATCTGACAGCAAGATTTGGCGAAGCGAGTTTCGCAGATATTTCCGACGAGTTGTATTTGCTGCATGTCTCTATCTGCCAACACAGCGAATCCTCAAGTGAATAAAGTGTCGGCAACGCGCTTGTGATTCTTCTGGAGTCACAAGTGTCCATAGGCTACCATAACTGCTTAACATCAGGCAGGCCGTAAGCTTTTGCCACAGTCGTATAAAAAAAAATATTCCTCAAGACTGAGCTGACACTTCCAAAATATTCCTCAAGTCTGAGCTGACACTTCCAAAATCGATTTACAGACTGACTGACTTGACCATCGCACGGCAATAGAATCTATGTACCTACTAATACAATTGAGTTCATAAATATATTTACGTTCCTAAAGGTTCAAAAATATCTGAGCAACTTATGGCCTTTGTTTGTATGCCCTTATTAAATAATTCATGACATCAGTTCAGTGGTTTAAGCTTGGAAACAGACAGGACAAAATTTGTTCGGCTACCAGCATGGGGCCCATTTCTCAAAGCGTATTAGTCTAATAATATTAGTGTTTTGTCTCGTAAATAAAACCAAAAAATGAGACAAAACACTAGTATTATTAGGCTAATACTTTTTGAGAAATGGGCCCCTGTAGGTAACTAAATAATATAATTGATGATTGATTAGTAAATTATTAGTCCAGAATATGGTCATCGCAGATAAATATTCATATCGTAGCGGAAGTGTACCACTGGTCTCGCTTCCCATTTTTTTTTAAACGCGCATCGTGTCTTTGTCCGGATGGCCTCGAGAGCGCTCGTAAAACTAGTATAATATCGTAGTTTCGGGTTCGGCATGTTAATACAATACTCAAGCCAGCTGCCCACACCATCTAATCCTAGAAAGTCATTTGTCTATGATTCTCGCAAGGACATGAGCCGTTTTGTTTTCGCGCGCCATCGTTGTCCGCCCTTGACGCTTGCCACATCCAACAGCCGTGCAGAACCAAAACGGCGGAAGCGTCTACTGGCAACGAACATTCATAAACCTTTTAGTCCAAACGACGCAGCGTAGACGTGCCTCCGAGACGCGACCACGCGGTTACTACTTCCTGAACCTTGTATCTATCCATAAATCGCAATTAAATTTGTACCTAAATTTAAACGGAATAAGGTTTCTTTTCTATAAATGATGTTAAGGAACATAAGACTGTGGAAAAGTAATTGGTAATTTTTTTGCACCGCGAAAAAGTAAAAGCGCTTTTTTAAGTAGCCAATGTTGACAACATCGACACGATTTACTTAATGATAAACTTTACGAAAACATACTAAACCCTTCATGAAATAATCTAAATGTTTTTTCGCTTCCATCGTTTTGCTAATTACCTACATATCTCAATTATGCAACATTTACTTTACAGGGTGACTGGTAATTCGACCTATTCCTTGAAAGGGGTTATATACTAGAGCTAATTTGCAACAATTTATGTCCAGTCAACCAGGGGTCGAAACTCGCTGGTTTCCGAGATATTCGAGTTTTTAGTTTGTATGAAAAAAAATCTCCTTGCAGCCTTAAGCTGGTGATTGTGACAAAAGTACTTCCATTTGGATGGTAAAAAAACATTTTTGTCACAATCAGCACTTTAAGGCTGCATCGATTTTTTTTCAAACAAACTAAAAACTCGAAACATTAAAAAAAATCGTGTTTTGACCCCTGGTTGACTGGACATAAATTGTTGCAAATTAGCTCTAGTATAACCCCTTTCAAGGAATAGGTCGAATTACCAGTCACCCTGTATGTTGTTTTCTTTCTTAGCGTTCCTTGTAAACGATTTCTTTATTGATTAGGTACTTGTAAGAATTATGCCATATGCCAGTATTACATGTGTAATTGTGTATTACATACTTTCAACTAAATACTCAGTAAAAAATATGAATCAACTAAAACATACGCACATAGAAATGAGTTAAAACCGGATATACCTAATGTAAAGTACTAACTTAGGTACCTACGCACTATTGAATACCGGGAAGTACCTACCTAAAGTACCCAATTCGCAGACTTTACAAAATTTCAACTAAACATAGGTAGGTACATTGAGGGTCTGAGGGATGTTTTTTTTTTAACGACGGCGGCAAACGATCATACCAATAGGTACCAAGTACTATATTTTTTTAGAGTATACAATATTTTTGTCGTTTTTTGGAAAATACTATATCTCCCCCAAAAATAGTTGGCAACCCTACCAGGAACACAACAGCCCCGCTATTCTGTATTCCGTATATTTTAAGCTCACCTCACCGCTCACTCACAAATATATCTTGACGCCGGCATTCGTAGTAACTAAGAGTAGGTAGAGGTCTAGTTTGGGTGGCGGCTGGGGTGAGACGCATAGCGCGTTAAAGAATAACAGCCCAGTACATCTACGAAGGAAGTACCGATGTTATTATGTATGTGTGGTGTGGTGAAGGTACTTGCCCAGTTGGGCTGCTCAAAATATCTGCTTCATAGTTTGTATGGCCTTACTATTAACGAGTTTAAAAGCTATTTACTGAGTAAGTATTATAAAGAATATGTTAATTTGCGTGACTAATCAAGATTATTTATTTTAAGTGGCACTTTAGCTTGCTGTAGGTAATTTAAAACTAAACAAAACCATGTAGCTAAAATCTTAATATTGCATTCAATTATTCAAATAAATATAAATAAACTAAGTACTTACTAAATAAGTGGTACGATTTCGTCTTATTAAGATTGAAAACTCAATTCTCACGCAAAGAGTGAGTTATTATTGTTTGATGTTAGTTAAGTGGCACACCGTAATTCTAAAAAGATGTAACTGACTATACTACAATGGCTATGCGAATCTTTATGCGAACGGGGTGCCATTTGTAGTTTTTATCGACTAAAACACAGTAAAATAATAATACTATGTCATTATCTATGGTCGATTGAAAAACTAACTGTAAGTGCTATAGATAACATCTAAATATCGATTCAACTCTATAGATCATGCGGACATCATCGCAGACTCATTGTGTCAAATAAGGAGGCCTCACGTATGCTCATTTCATATCGATCTAGTTTTTGCGTAAAAGCTTTTTATTAACTGATACTTCAGTCGATAAGGCACTTGATTCTAAAAATAAGATAATTACCGTAGGTACAACAACTATTTATGTAGGTATTGCACAATTTAATGATTGCCTATTCTAGGCCGGCTTTAGGTGTGAAATGCGCATATTATTTGTCTGTATTTCAGTGTAATTGCCGGGAACCGGGATGCAAATAGGCAGCTCAATGTTATCTGGAATGAAGTTCCTATCGAACACTGTCCGTACCCGAGATACCTTGGGATAACCCTTGATAGAACGCTGTCTTTTAAGAACCATTGCGTAAAAGCACGTCAAAAGGTTGGTTCGCGTAATAGCCTGCTGAGGAAACTCACATCAACCCAGTGGGGTGCTTCTGCCCACACACTCCGCACTACTGGCCTGGCGCTCTGCTATTCGGCGGGCGAATACGCGTGCCCGGTGTGGCACCGCTCCGCCCACGCGGGCCACGTTACCTCGGCACTCAACGACACTTGCCGAATAATAACCGGATGCCTCAAACCCACTCCGCTCAATAAGCTATACCCTCTTGCGGGAATTGCGCCGCCGGAGACCCACAGGGAGGTGTCCTGCAACGTCGAAAAGCTGAAGCAGGAACAAGACCCCAGGCACCCTCTTCACGGCCATAAACTACCACCGTCCCGCCTAAAGAGCCGCAGGAGCTTTATGCGGTATACCACCGCTATCAAGAGTCCGCAGTCCCAGAAACGGCTCAAACACTGGCAAAACACTCGAGCCCCCCCCTGAAGATTATGTTCGCCCCGCTGAGATGCTTCCCGCCGGGCATAAGCAGCCATGGCCGATCTGGAAATCCTTAAATAGATTGCGTTCCCAGGTCGGCCGCAGCAAGGAGAACATGCTGAATTGGGGCGCCCTAAGTAGTTCAGACGCCCAATGTCCGTGTGGTGAGGTCCCACAAACGATGGAGCACATGTTGTCTTTGCCCAGCGTGCCCGCACGCCTGCTCTAAGCAAGACCTTCGAGACGCGACAGCCACCTTCTGGTCCCGCACAATTTGAAACCATCGACACGAGAAGAAGAAGAAGTGTAATTGCGATAAGTATGTATAGGTTTTAAGAATTCAATAAAACTACAATACAATACAAATATATAACACTTTAAACTCTCGCGCTTTGTACACATATTTAAATACTGTTTAATCCGGGTCTAACGCGATATTTATTTACCTTTATTTCTGACGTTTCGACGGGTTGCACCGGTCATGGTCGCAGATAACTATGGTGCAACCCGTGTCGAAACGTCAGAAATAAAGGTAAATAAATATCGCGTTAGACCCGGATTAAACAGTATTTAAATATGAATACAAATATATCTTACAAAAATCTTACAAAAAGGCCAGGTCAAAAGTACCCTAAACCGACGAGCATGTATGAGAAATGTTATGAAAGTGAGTGAAGCGAAAGTGGTTTGTCAGGATCGTAGCAGACGGAGATCCGTGATCTCTGCCTCACCCTCTGGGAAAGAGGCGTGATTATATGTATGTATGTAAAATACAAATATTCTTTATTGCTCTTCAGAAATAGTATATACTTAATAGAAAAACAGAGGTAAATTAATCATTAACAATGGCATACAACAGACTTCCAGACAAGCTTAGGGTAGTGGGGACGATGCAAAATAATCATATGATTTGATTAGGTGAAACAGAAAACAGAATATAAACAACTTAACTATAAAAAAGACTACACACTTATACATAAATACATTAGTATACCTATACAAAACCGAATTTTACACTTTCTTATTGATTTTCTCACGTTAATGCATTAAGGCGACGTGAGCTCCAAAAACGGATTTTTAAAAAATCGTAGCTCTTGTTGTGGTTATAATACGGCTACCTTAAATTTAATTAGCAATCTTGAGGCCTTTCTCGAGGGAAATCAGCTATTCGAATCCTGAGTTTTTGACTTTCGCTCGATAGAAAAAAATCACGAACATAGGTCTAAAATACACTTAAAAAAATCTTAACAAATTATGCACAATAGCTAAACATATTGAAATTGGTTCTAAAAATCGGCAATGTCATGTTTGAGGGAAATCAGCTATTACTTTTTTATTTATCAAAACGCACAAAAAATTATAATTAAAAAACATGATATCCGCGCTACCAAACACGCACTTCCATCTCGCTCACGCTTATGCTCAGTGAGAGGGAGAGAATACCACGAACCTACGTCCCCTTAATGCATTACAGTCCGTTCAGAGGGTTCTGCTTTGGCCAACTGTCCGTTGGTCAGTAGTCAGGATACGGGTACGCGACCCTGGACTCCTCGAGCTATCAGCACTACACTCCTCTTCCGTCCGTGGTGTTGATATCTTTTTCCCCCTTTTCCACTCCTCATTCCCCCTTTTCCCTCCCTTGCTTCCTTTGTGTACGCGGAAATTTCCCGCGTTTTACGCACGTCATCTGCGTGGCATTGTGGAAGGCCTAGGTGATAGATTGAGGTTGAGTTGCTATCGCCAGACACTGCATCCAAATTCTCTTCTGGTCGTAGCGGTTTACCGTTCCACCGGATTCAAGAGACCTAGGACGAGAGAGTGCACCTGCGTTTGCGCATACGTTTGTGCACTTTAATATATCCTGCGTACTTGACTGCTTCCGAATAAAGGCATTACAGTCCGTGAGCAGCATAAGAACGTGTACAAGCTCTTGCTTGTACACGTTCTTATGCCAAAATTAATAATGTAATTTATTAATGTAGAAGTTGTAAATACTGCCGAACATACCGGATAAACACCAATACTCTTCATTGATTGGACTAGGAAACCATTAACAATCATTGATAGACGAACTGGCAGCTTTTATAGGCGGCTTGTTTAGAAAAAAAATAAGAAAAACACACAGACAGCTGAGCTGACATCACGCGTTCGCGCCAAAAGTAAAGGCAATGGCGCGCAATAAGACTGCCTACGCAAAAAAAGCAAAAATATTTTGTGTACCTACAGTCAATCGCACGGAGGAATAGGAGTCAGGTATCAGTGAGTTCGTAGGATCACGCATGTTTTGATTACCTAAGCGTAAGAATTACGCCAGGTCTTATATGCGACAACTAGTTTCTTATTTTCATAAAGAATCTTTCACGCTGTCAGACTTTAAGTCAAAGAAGAGATACATCAACATAAATGCGAAAATAACCATAAAATAAACAATAATTATCTCTGTAAACCAACTAAAGATGGTAAAAAAGCTAATGTCTAGTATATGGCTTATAAATTAAGCGTACATTACAACGCGTCACGTGGGGCAATTTGATTTCATCGTTGGCAACACTTTTTATTGTTCGAGGTCTACGAACGATGATCGTTACCTGTCGCGACTTGTAGACTCGTGGGAGACTGGCCGGCCAACCAGGATGCTGGGTCAAAGCGTAGATAAAAAATGCAATTCTAAAATGGCGTCTGGCTTTCGCGCCAAAATTGTTCTTTATTATTTTTAAGTGGAAAGACATGCCAAATGAGTTTTTAAGAAAAAGAAAAAAAAAGTTCAGGTAGGCACTATAAAAAAAATTACCTAATGATAGATATCGGTAAAACTTTCATTATAATAGGCTACTTATAGGAATTATTAATCATTTTTGTATTATAGGTACCTAATGCCTGATGAGAATATTTTTTAGATGTTTTTAGTATCACAGACAAATAGTTGATTTAAAACAAAAGTACAGAAGACCTCTCTGTCTGGAGTGGAGGATCACAAAACCGAAATCTTGACTCGAAAATACATTAGGTACTTTCTCATCCACATTGACCACATTTACACAATGATGAAATCACACTAAACATGTCAAAACGGGTATCCTATCGTAATCACTAAATTTCATTTCCCAACTGTATCGATCGTCCGAATTTTTATTTCGGCAAAAAGCATGTTTTCTCGGTGACCGCAAAGTTTTTGATTATTTTGAAACACTTATCGTGTAGAAACCATTGGGTTAGGTTAGGTTAATCGAAGAAAAACGGGTTTTTGACGACACGAAAACTCGGACAAACAATATACACTGGGCTGCAAAAGAAGGTATAACAGTTTTAGTTATCGTAACGTATATGAGTGTTATATTATACCTTCTTTTGCAGGCCAGTATAGTTGGGAAATGACATTTAGTGATTCAGGTAACCGTCAAAACACTCGGTATTTGGTGTTGTGTTCCTGATGGTGAATGAGGTAAACACAGCTCCCGAGAAACACTTTGTCGAGATTGAGGGACCTGCGTTTGTCGCTAGCTGTCAACACAGCGAATCCACAAATTAACCAAGTGTCGGCAACGCGCTTGTGATTCTTCTGGAGTCGCAAGTGTCGATAGGTTACGGGTGTCTGCTTACCGTCACGTAGGCCGTATGCTTGGTTGGGTGGGTTAACCAATTGGTACCTGGTATAAAGGGTGCAAGCCCACCATCCTCCTAGCGTTATTCCGGGTTGTGCCCTAAAGGAGCCCGGACTCTGCTTTGGCAGCTAATCCCAAGATTTGGCATAGGCACTAGTTTAACGAAAGCAACTGCCATCTGACCTTCCAACCTAGAGGGAAAACTAGACATTATTGGGATTAGGTTTCTTCATGATGTTTTCCTTCAACGAAAAGCCACTGTTACAATCAAATGATATTTCGTACTTACATAAGTTTTTGAAAAAACCCAGTGGTTCGAGCTGGGGTTCGAACCTACGACCAGGTTGAAAGTCGTGTCTTACCGCTCGGCTAACACTTATGGCTCTTAAAGTGTGCAAATCGTAGTTTGTTAAAAGAGTAATTCAATACGTAACAATCACCACTGTTTCGTAATAGGAACTGCTAATAATGATGGTCCAACATGGTACTGAATGGGACCATCCATCATGAATGAACTGATTTATTGACCGACCGGTGCCTGATTTAAATAGTAACATCGATAGCGATGTTTCGACAGCTCTTGGTACAGGTAAAGTCGGCGTCAGTGATAATTATGTTTACACGCTTACCTAGTAAACTACTTTGTAATAAGGCGAAAAACGTATATTCGCGTAAACGTATAACGCATTCCTCTGGCTGGGGAACCAGGACGCGTATGACGGACTCCCCGGAACCGCCCGGACTACCGTCTAAAACCCCACGGTGCTCTGCGCGCTGATTAACCCCCTGGCCACGACTTTGGTCTCAAGCGACCTGCGACCAGCGTTTTATCTGTTCATTGCGCGTGATCCCAACTAACCACAGTGCGTTGCGCATCTCGACCGCGCAATGAACAGATAAAACGCTGGTCGCAGGTCGCTTAAGACCAAAGTCGTGGCCAAGGCGTTATGGCGGAGCCACGGGAACGCTCGCACACACTTCCGCGACTCCGCCGGCAGCAAAAGAAGAACCTATCACACACATCCTCAATGGTTGACCGGTAGAGAACGCTAACGTCATCAAGTCAGTCTTTTGTAGGATAAGTTTATTTTTTGTGCAATGAAGATTTAAAACCGGCCAAGTGCGAGTTGGACTCGCGCACGAAGGGTTCCGTAACATTATCTATAAAAACGGCAAAAAAGTCACATTTGTTGTATGGGAGCCCCCCTTAAAAAATTGTTTTATTTTGCTTTTAGTATTTGTTGTTATAGCGGCAACAGAAATACATAATCTGTGAAAATTTTTACTCTCTAGCTATCACGGTTCTTGAGATATAGCCTGGTGACAGACAGGCGGACGGACGGACGGACGGACGGACGGACAGCGAAGTCTTTAATAGTTTCTCGTTTTACTCTTTGAGTACGGAACCCTAAAAACGAATAAAAATAACCTCGATATTTTTTCCGATAGCCACTTGCCAACGTCATGTATGGATCTGAATGTTGGGCGTTAAAGGTGACGGATGAAAAGAGACTGCATGTTACGGAGATGAGAATGTTAAGATGGATGTGTGGTGTGACGAAAATGGACAGAATAAGAAATGAGTATATTAGAGGAAGCCTGAAAGTAGCCCCTATAATCGACAAATTGAGATCCCATCGTCTTGCGTGGTATGGGCATATTATGCGGAGGGATGACAGTCATGTGACCAAAAGAGTGTTAGGTATGAACGTGGAGGGATGGAAGAAACGAGTTAGGCCAAGGAAAAGGTGGATGGACTGTGTGAGAGAGGATATGAAGAGGAAGGAAGTAAGTGACGAGATGACGAGTGACAGGGAGGTATGGAAGAAAAGGACATGCTGCGCCGACCCCAAATAAATGGGATAAGGGCAAGAAAATGATGAGCCACTTGCCAACGTTCAATTTGTTAGAATAATAGATGAAGAAGAAACCCTTTTGCGTAAAAATGAGGACTGTGAAGAATAACGAAGTGAGTGAAGGTGAATTACTGTTGTGAAGAATTGCGAATAAGGAGAAACGCTTCTGTGTAAAGCCTAGTATCTGTCACATAATACGAGTAGATACCGGCCAATAACTAGTGCATTTTCTAAACTTCCGCGTAGCTATTTTATTTAGTTGTTGCCTGAATTCAGGTAGTCCGATGTTTACCATGATTTTTTCCAATCATAATAATATTAATATTTACTATGCAAACATAACCCCATTTGTAAAAAAAAAACTTAAACAGGGACCTAATAAGCAATAGAGCTACACCATCGATAATACACCATTAATCATAATAACTTTATTGATTTGCTATTATGTACATAGATCTATACAGGTGGTCTTACAATATTTCTTGTAAGGGTATTGCAAGTTTTATCTTCTAAAACTAAAGTATAATACCTATAGGTATCACGAAATATGTATACTAAAATCTATTATAACTTGACTGCTTTTTGTTTCAGAAAGTCCACGACGACCGCTTGGACAAGCGAGTGGATTCCATGTTGGAGGACGGACTCATCCATGAGTTACTCGACTTCCACGACCGCCACAACAAGCAGAGGCTCACGGACGGAAAGTGAGTTACCTCCAGACATCACCGTTCAATCACATACGGATGTTAAAAGTGTTGAAATGAAACTAGTATTACGTACCGCGGCGAGTCTTGATCAACTGTCATCTCCGTACAATTTATAACCTCAAAACGTAAAATTATACTGAGATGACAGCTGTCATAGGGATCAAGATTCACCGCGATACGTATAACTGCTCGCTTGATTACCTACGTCCCATAATATTTATGTATACCCTACCTACCTATAGGCATTCCATCTAAGTTAATTCAGTTCAATTCAATTATTTATTTATTTCGGACTAATGTCCATAAGTTGTTAGTATACAATCACGAATTATGAACTAAGGTTAATTTTACAAATTAATTGAATCCTAATAGAGTTAGATGCTCCATCCCCTGGCATAGGGTCCTGCACAATGTAGGGTGTTCCAGTACCTAGCGTAATGGAGCATCCAGCCTCGCAGCCAACGTCCTCAGGATACTGTTACCGCTGTTAACAATTAGTGGAAAGAATAAACAAAAAAACTGCATAGTCAAGATGGCCGACGGGCAACGGCCGCGCCAGTGTCATCTGCATGCAATTCACAACCAATTCACTTCACCACTGGTCTTGCTTAACTTGACCCTAATCAAGCAAAGAGGCCTACTTCCAGCAGTGGACGTCTTTCGGCTGATATGATGATGATGATGAATCAAGCAAAGACACCTTGCAGAAAACCGCAGCTATAAGAACACTACTATACTTGCTCTCTAGGTATCTGGTGTTGTGTTCGTGGTGGTGGTACTAGTATTATATCATGTGCTCGTAGTGTGTCGTCGCTAGAAGTGCCGAGGGTATTTTTTTTTAAATCTTAATTGCAGGAGCTTGGTCGTTAAACGAGAATGGCGCTCCATACGTCCGCTAGTGGAGTCAGCTATATAATACACAATGTTTAGGCCTTATAAAAGGATTTCGCTTGCGCTGACTCAGGCTCAGCCAGCGCCGCGTTACAAAATCCGGTGTGGTAGGTAGTGCGAATACGTCCTCTATTACCCCACAGTCAGCACAGTAAGGGTTGGTAACATTTCCCATAAGGAACTTACATTTATTAGTTGGAGTTGGAACATTTTCAGAGCGGAGTCTCAACGCTATTACAACATCTTGCCGAGAAAGCGAACACTGGGTTATCCAAGGAGACTAACGGCTCAGGCTGGAAAGTCCTGTACAAGATACCTTTTTGTTGGGTACCTACCTGTTTATCGAAAATCTCTTTCCATATATCGGCACAGTACTATATCGGGACGGGTCGCTATTTCTTTAATTTTTTGCGCATCCTCAAATAAATAAAGGGTCGGCATGTGTCTTCTCTGGAGTTGGCAGATCCATTGGTTACGGTGTCCGCTTCTCATCAGGCAGGGCCTGTTTGCCACCTCCGTGGTAATAAAAAAATCCTAACAACTTCTCATACAATCAGAATGATACTGGTCCGAATTATACTGGTTTCCCTGAAGCGAGTTGTCGGTAAACGTGAATAGTAACCCCGTGTGCGGTTCTCTATGGTTTCATGTTTCACTCTATGCCCGTGACGTAATTGAATTTGGTCCTTAATGAGTTAATTACAATTTTAGTTGACGACTCGGAAATTAGCTCCCGCAAAGGTTCGGTGTACTCTTTTTTTTTAAATGTCGTTGAACCTGCGTTACGTAAGCCTATAGTGCTACAAAAATACAATGACTACACGTGTAAAAGCGAAGTAAATTTGTTCTCCTGGTTTATAAATGAATAGCTTATACCCTCGTCTTTGTATGCGAATAAATGAATTATAGTCTGATGCATAAGCATAACCTATAGGTATTATCTACTGGAAATTTTAATCGAGATCCGTTCTATATTTTTTGCGGGTAAGAGTAACAAGCATCCAACATACAACACACATAACACAACACAACAACACACAACACATACACACATCCATAACACACAACAGACAACACATAACACACACACACGTAACATGCTGAGATAGAAATAGAACCCTTTCGTGACAAAACTTTTTCTTTCTTTCAAAACTTTATTGTTGATTATATTAATACGTTTCTTTTGTTTGAGGTTTTTTTATAGGTACTCATGGGACCTTCTTGAGAGTTAGGGTCAGTTGTTTGAAATCGTTGGTAATTTTATTTTATTTTAATCGTAAATAACGTCCTTTAAAATCTGATTGTGTGGAAAGTTGGACAGTTTTGTATGGGATGAATGTTGCCAGCGCCATTTATAACGTTTACACCGGGCTGTAAAATATGGTTAATGTAACCCCTACTCTGCAATCTAAGCTGTTGATGCCATACAAGAAAGTTATCGAGCACGTAATGAGAAGGAAGCTGACTTTTGTGATTCAAAGTACTTGAGCCGATTTACGAAGGAATCCATTCCAGCTGGTTTGTGTCAGCATTAACCCATTCGCCGCCACAGAAAAAAATGCGAGCACGCCACGCAAAAGTCTATTGTTTTTGGACTTCGCATGAAGTCGGTGGCGGGTGGGTGGCAACGGTGACAAACTTGAGTTCAAGTCAGTGGCGGTGAATGAGTTAATATCTGTCATAACAAAGCGGGCAAAATCTGCCACTTTAGGCGTCGTCTGTGTTCAAAGGGTTAAACGACATGTATCAGCGATCTCCCAAGATTTTAACAAGCTTTCCATTGGGTGTTACCACACTATCGATCAAACGTCGATAGGTGCTGCGCCAGCGATGAAGCATTCCAAATCAATTGATCGATTCTCGATCGTTTTTGATCGACGACGATACTACGAGCCACAAGCTGTTTATTTTACTTTTTATCAGCTTATATGAATAAGTAGTTTGTCACAGGCCACCAGGCTAGCCTCTTTGATGACAAATACTTAGTGAAGATAAACGTAAGTCAAAAACAACAGCTTTGACATCTTAACCTGTTGTCTCCCGGTGCCGCGAATTCACGGTATCAATGGAATTTATATAAATTTAAATTAGAACAGAGTTGCATTTGTTTTGCATCATTCGATTTTAGAAATAGAACAAAGTCTACTCTCGTTCGTATTTTGATTTGATTCAAATTTAATTGCCCATTTTCCTGGTATGACGGGATACCTCAGGTTTAAACACAGCCTATGACCATTTTAGACGTCATTGATGTTCAAAAGTTTTTATCTTTTATAATTCGGTATTTGACAAAAGTCAGCTTCTTTTAATGAAACGCCAAAAACGCTTTGTTAGTATGGATTACTATGGAATTTGTAGGGATTAACTATGTTGTGATGTCACTATCAAACGTCCTTATAGTTAGTTTTTATAAATTTATAAATCCAAAAATTAATTAAAGCTTGATACTTTTATCTGTTGCTAATGAAAAAACAATTTAAGTTCACTGTTCTGAAATACGCAACTATTATGTGTTGCCTACTTTACGTTGATTTGGCACACATGTAAATTTATAAAAATTCATAAATTTCATAATCTGGATTAATGCATATTTTAAGGGGTGAAAATGGCAGTCGAATTCTCTATGAAAATGGATTATACAATTTATAAAGCTGTAATACATTGAGATGACATGTGGCTTTTTCCCGCGCGTTCTACGTCAATATTTGTGTAATAGATAATGTGTCGAACGATCAAGTATCAAAACGGGAGCGTCCGCGGTGCCCGGTAGCGACCGCGGCTCCTCCAATGACACGCAGTGTTGATATCGCATGCTGGAAGTGAAAAAGGCTTTAGACTGTCTTTTATCTTTTACTCTACCCCAGCGGTCAATTGGGTAACGTACTTACAAGTAAGTACTTATCGTTTCCACTCGTTTGACAACTTCATATGGCAGTTTAACATGATAGTTCAGTCATTATAGATTTTGACCCGTGGATAATTAGTTCTTGGATTTTTTTTTCGTAGATCCCTCGGCAGGGTCACTGGTAGTGTAAATTCAAAAAGTAGACTGAATCAGGCTCCTGCGTATATTCGAAAAACGGTTTTTCTTGAATAACTTGGCCACACAGAACTATATCAAGATAGAAGGAAAAAGCTCATCGATTAGTATGGGAACCGAGCGTGTAACATTTTGCGTATATAGGTACTTTGACGTCACGAGCGTAATTTAGTGACGGGAAACATAAGCCGCGCGACATCGATTAGCACGCGGCAGTTGCAATAACTTGTAGGTGTATTTTGTATCGATACGAACCGACAGAGGAAATGATAATTAGATTCAACAGAGGAAATGAAAAATAGTATAAAAAAGGTCTTAGTTTTTTTTACAGTATAGAAGGAAAGAGTTCGTCGAGGACTTTATGTCCACTCTCTAAGCATCCTGAACCAATTTCTAAAGGGATTGTTTAAGTCCCTGCTCACGCACGCTACACTTTAATCATTGGCTGAGCTATATGATAAGTCCTCTAAAATACGTCCAGATACCGTAGGCAATGGCCAGAATATAACAGAATTTTAACGTGAGGATCATTCGGAAAACTGAAATAAAATTACAATAAAGAAGTAACCATAATCTGTTTGTTAATAATATTTGCTTTTCACTACGTACATTAGATTTAGATTTATTTATTTCGAGATAAAAATTACAATTAGTATATAGATTTGCATACACTGTCAAAATTATAAGAATCCTTATCACGATCGTCATGATAAGAAATAAAAATATAATATTATTCAAAATGTTAATCCACAAAGTGGATCTAGTGTCTCCAATTACGGATTGTCATTTAACAACTAATATACAATTACCTATTAATCAAAAATAAGCAATGTCAATTACGGTTAAAAAGTTGAATATACAATATAAATATTACACACGAAAAAATATCAAATTAGGTATCAATTAAACACTTAAAAAACGATTTCTATGAACTCATGAACTGCTAAATAATAATATATAAACGTAATTATCATTTCCTCTGATTTCAAAGTTGATTTTAATCGAGTAATAAAATCGCAGTGTACAGCACTGTGGTACAGCACTATTCTTACTTTTGACAGAAAAAAATAGAAATCGATCTTGAACGTGACTCGACAGTTTGAATAGCTTATTTTTACATCGCTGGTTTTGAACGCACGCAAAGTCTGGCTCGTTAAATTAAAGCCGCAATGGAAAACTAGCGTTGGCACACAATCACCCGCTACTTGTTCGATGAAAATAGTAAAATGTAAAATAAATCGTTTATTAATTAATAACAGAGATTTAAGGACAAAAAGTACTCACCGAAAAAAGGAAATACCTCGATTTACAGCTCCAACTTTATTGGAGCCGCTTGAACAATTGGTTATTGCGCAACAAACCATTTTGTGTTTATAACCTGACGTCGCACGCAGACCGCGGTCGGGAGCAGACTGAAGTTCGCTGCGAGCAATGATGACAAATTGTCATCGTTTCACCACGCGAGGTACATACACTCTTTCCTTCTACATATCTTATATTTCTGTGCTTGGCCATTTTTGATTTTACAGTAAAACCGTGAAGACAAAAATTGTAGGAAATTTAATTCTCTACAAGTTTGGTTTTTACAATTTTTCTTCTAGGAATTTTGGAAATTAAATTTGAAAAAAGCGACAAATTCAAAATATTTTCATCATCTCGTTTATTTTCAACTTTACGGCATAAATGAAGAGGACTAAACTTGTAGAGAATCAAATTCTGAACAATTTTGGTTCCCACTTTTTTGTCGCTTTTTTCAAATTTAATTTCCAAAATATCGTTTCTAGAAGAAAAATTGTGAGGACCAAACTTGTAGAGAATCAAATTTCCTACAGTTTTTGTCCTCACTGTTTTACTGTAAAATCAAAAATGGCCGAGTTATTCAAGAAAAACCGTTTTTCGAATATACGCAGGAGCCTGATTCAGTCTACTTTTTGAATTTACACTCCCAGTGACCCCCCCGAGGGACCTATGAAAACTACTAACTAATTAATAATTAATTCACGGGTAGGGTCGGTTTTTTGGATATAATGACTGAACTATGACTTTTAATGCGACACGCACGGTACAAAGTTGTTAAGTCCTTAAGCCCCTTGTGAGGCTGACCGTCCAGTCAAGTGCAATAATATGTATCGATTTAATCCTCTCATAAATATGTACCGAAACCTTAATCCGCTGACATGAGAGCGATGGGCATATTTATGAGTACCTAAGTTGTATTGCACCCATATTTTTACACTTGACTGTACGATGTAGATCTAGACGTCATTTTTTATAAGGGAAATTACAGTTGATTTGTTTTAACGCTCGTTCGAAATTTTACGCAATTACCCATCTGGCCATAAAGTCAATAACGGTCCGACACGCGTTTGGAAAAACTCATTTCGTGTCCACGTAAAATGAGGTACAGTCAACCAATTTGATTCCTAGGCCATCATAGAACCTGCCGTTGTAAACATATCATAACGGGTTACTAGGATTATTGCGTCGCTATGTAGTAGTGAAAATGACAGGGTTCTACGGTGGTCTTGACTGTACGGTCAACCAATTTAATTCTAGGCCACCGTAAAACCCTTGTCATTTTAACTGCTACATAGTAACTAGTGACGCAATAATCCTAGTAACCCGTATTGACATGTTTACAACGGCAACGTTCTATGATGGCCTAGGAATCAAATTGGTTGACTGTACTTACCACGGACGATAATATACAATATTTATATTCAATCCGATTCATTTTTATTTCAGACAAGGTCCATACACATTTGTTCGTAAAAAATAGTAAACTTATGACTAAATGAGTGTTAGTTAATAATAATGCTTAGGGCCTAGAATACTCGTGCGCGCGTCTTTACCTGCACATGCATGGACGTCCAGCGGGCTAGCATAGGACTGTCCCAGCGGTACGCGAACACGCTCAGGATGCTGTTGGGGCTGCCGCGCAAACGAGACAGAAGCGAGGCGCATCTCTTCCTCATCACAGCCGCGAAGCCATCCGTCCGCGCTTCGGCAAACATGCCGGACGTACTACACCATCGCGGCAGCCCCATCAGCACCCGGAACGCGGTATTGTATTGGACACGAAGTTCGTTGTACGCCCTCTGCGTGTAATTGACCCACAGGCTGCATGAATAAAAAGATGCACAAAAGGCTTTGAACAAGGTAATTTTGACATCTTTAGTGCATCTTGCAAACCTGCGGGCCAACATATTGCACCGAACGGCCAACGACCTTCGCTCCCGCTCGATGTCCATGTTGTCGGTGACCCAGTGACCCAAATATTTGAACGAGCTGACCTGTTTCAAGGGAACACCTAACAGGGTTACAGGCGGCACATTGTAGGTTTTGATGGTGCCTGCCTTGAAAACCTTATATAAAGGGTTTATACGAGTATAAAGGTTTGAGGAAATCCGTCGATTTCTCAAGGATTCAACCAGAAATACAGTCGAATTCAGAACTTTATGTTGATGTTTTACAACTTGCGCGGGCCCGCGCCCGACCCGCGCCCGACCCGCGCCCGCGACCGGTGTGTGGAGGCCTTTAACAATGGATGAAAGAATGGCTCATCTAGTGCCTCTACGCGTTCTCATAAGGCTTCTCTGGTTCCCGCGCTCGGCGGCTACTGGGTGCCCTCTCCTTTTACATCTCGCACTAAATGAAGAGTGCGTGTGTGCTAGGCTTACACTCAAACACGCACTGTGCTGGCTAGTAAATCAGTTTTAATACTAGGGTTATAGCTAGTAAATTAGTTTAAACTCTGTGAGCTGAGGGGTAATCACGTAACGTTCCGAACGCGCGTTAGTACAATTTAACTGTCATTTTTCCATAATATATAAAAAGTGACATTTAGATCTACACGACGCGCGAACAATGCGTTATGTGATCGACCTACTGGACAACACTGGTTGGGAACACACGAGTCGCGTAACTATCATATAAAAAAAAAGTATCATTATTAGACCTGCTCACAAAATTTCACTAGAATCAGTTGAGAAATGCGACCTGTAGAGGAGAACAGCCGGTCAACTGGACACTCGGACAAATGGGCAAGCTGAAACGGAGAACTTCGTTCGCTTCGCTCGCTCGTTCAACTAATAACGTAATTGGATAACAATTACAATAGTCGTCGGTCTCTTATAAACCGCGTACAATTTGTATACCTATTGTGTATCATACAGACGTAATACCTACATATCCGAATATCAAATGGAAATCAAATTCCAATTCAATGATAAAAAAGGTATTTTTAGGGGCTCCTCAACTCAACAAGCTCAACCTAACCGACCAAAAATTCTGAAAAAAAGTAGGTCATGATTTGAAACTTTGGTGACACTAACAATTTCTTTTAAATTACATTTTTTAACAATAATTAGGTAGGTAGTACAATACATTATGTAAACAAAAAAGTCAAGAAGGCGGTTTTTTACTTAAAATTTGCTTCTAAATAGGTACCTAATTTAGTTTATTTATATCGTGACCCCATTTTCGGGGAAAAAATATAAAAAAAACTTAATTTTTAATTTATTATTAACTTATTTAATGCCGATTTTCGCAAGTTTCCGTGCGCGGGCGACAAGAATAGCATATCATAATATAGGTACATTTTGACGGCCTCATTCGCCTTAATCAAATACACTCCCAAGGACTGATTATATTCGGGATCCATTAACTTATAATTGGGGTGAATTATGTTTCCCAAACAGATTAATTTCGCAAATTAATGTTAAACTTTGAATTAAACTCTCCACAGGCCGCCAGAATACACCCGAGGCATATTCCAGACTCTTGGCTTCAAGGAGTTCCACGACTACCTCATGTTGGACGTGGAAGAGAGGCAAGGTCGCCAGGATCTATTACAGCAAAGCATAGACAATATGAAGATGGGCACGAGGCGGTATGCGCGGCGGCAGAATAAGATGGTGAAGGGTCGCTTTTTGGAGCACCCTAACAGAGAGGTTGGTGCTTTTTCTTCATCCATCTAATGCCTATTAAAGGACAGGTGAAATTACTTGAAAGAAAAAAACATCGCCTTTTATGTGTACATACATTTAAAATAGCGATAAGTCAAAAACTTTCAATGTACGTATAGTTTTTGAGAAAAAAAAATCACCGGGATTTTTTTCCATATTTCATATTGCGCTGTTTCCTTTTGTACTAAAGCAAAAAAATTGAGTAGATTTTTGAATAAAACTAAAATAAAAAATCGTTTATTGGTAAAAAATATAGAAATAATACCAAGGTTCTCAGTAATTTTGTGATTGGTCATCTCATCACATCATCATCAATATAATACAATACATCATCATTTGGTTAATAATACTGTCAGCATGTTTATTCCCGCGCCATCTACTGTGGAGTAGCGGAACTGAAAGCACATTGTCATTAGTTTCCTCTGCTTAACGCTATCTAGTGTCGAGTAGTGTAACTATTAATAATAACAATGTACCTAGATGTCGCTGAAGATACAAACGAACACTACTATTTTTAATTAGTATAAGAACATTACTAGATGTCGCTTCAACCTTATTTTCTTTTCAGGTTCCGCCGATTTACGAACTCGATACAACGGATATTTCAGCCTGGGACTCGCAAGTGAAGGAAAAAGCTATTCATATAATCGAAAGTTATCTCAATGGAACCCCTTGTCAATATGATCCTTTGAAATCTGAGACTGTTGAAGCAAAAAAAGACATCAATCCCTTTTCAAACAATTACTGTGAAGTATGTAAAAGGGTTCTTATTGGAGACAAAGAATATGGAATCCATTTAAAGTCTAATAAGCACATGAAGGTTTTGAAAAAGAGAAAATTGGAAGAGAAAAAGAAATTGGAAACTAAAAAAACTGATGATGTTAACATTTAAGCTACAACTTTTTAATTTTATTATTGGTGTGTAAATAAAACAAAATTCTCAACTAAACCTTGTATTTATCATTAACATAAACCTAAATATTTACAAACTACTAGCAGTGGTTGCCTCTTCTGATAGGTTTTTATTTTTAGGAGCTCTGTGGTCATAGTGCTCAAACTCAGGGTACTCTTTTATGATTTCATTATAAGCTTCGCATAGTCTTGCAAATTCTGTGTTTGCAATTTGAAAAGGTCTAGTAACAGGGTCTATTTCAGCTAGCTTATACATATGCTCCGCCATTTCTTTCCGCACCTCTTCAGGGAACAAAGTTTGAGCACCTCTGATAGAATACTTCTGTCTCATGGAAAAAATGTTGCGCACGACTTTCTCAACTAACTTAAATGGCAACCTTATGATTGGTTCCCTCATTGGAGTAAGAGTTACCACACCTACATCCACTTCAGGCTTTGGTAAGAAAGCAGAACCTGGGATATCAAATTTGTACTTTACATTGCACCAATTCTGACACATGACAGACAATCTGCATCTCTGTTTGTCGAGTATCCTGGCTGCCATCCGCTCAGCTACTTCCTTCTGAAACGTCAGGGTCATCCTCGCTCTGCCGAAGGCCCATGGTCCTTCCTGTTTCGAGATCATTTCCAGCCAACGGATGATCAAAATTGTAGAAACACTGAAAGGCAGGTTTCCTATCAAGTTTAATGCTGGCGGAGGGTCATCCCATCCAACTTTGACATCTTCCGGAACAAAATGTGCAATATCAGTTTTTAAGATGTCTCCTGTGATTATATCTATATCCACTTTGTTTCTACAAGCATCGGCAACAAGTTCTAGGGTTGGTATAAAACGGGGATCCTTTTCAATTAAGATGAGTTTTCTAGGTGCTTGACGAATTATTGATCTGGTAATGCCACCAGGCCCAGGGCCTACTTCACAAACAACGTTATTCTCTATATTGCCGGCGGCGCGCACTATCTTGCCAATCATACGCGGTTCCATGAGAAAGTTTTGAGATAGCTCCTTTAGAGCTCGGAGTTTATACAGACGTATGACATCCTTGATGCTCGGCAGAGGAGGCAACCTTATTTGCGCCACTTTCGTAGCCGCCGCCATTACTGCTGTATTTTCGCGGGCTCGTTAAAGTCGTCGAGGAAAGTCTCTTGCTTCACAGCGAATATAGAATACAGGTAAATGCTAAACACTCCGGCACCAATCGCGAAACCAGTGACTCTGTTTTTCTTGGCAATTGTTTGCAGCTTTTGGACACGCTCGCGGTTCTTCTGCTCGATAATTTTCATGTACTCGAGCTCAGCCTTCTTCAATAGAGGGTCTTTGGCTTCGAGATTGATCTTGGGCTTGAAATCCCCCATTACGAAATATGCAATTTCTAACCTCAAACAAACACTTGAATGAAATAGTAAATAAATGACAGTGACATTTGATAGCAGTGTTGCTAGCTTATAGCGCGTTGTAGGACTTGTAGATATCATAGCCAATTTGTTTTTAAACTATTTTCAAGAGTACAACCACACTGTAATACAAATAAAAACGGAGAAAACTATGAAGTAAAAATAAAGTCAGGAAAAATCATTTAGAGCCCACAAAAAATAGATCTATGTAGGGTAATGAAATCATAAACGTACTTCTTTTTATTTTAATTTAATGTTGCCGCTTATTAATAATAGTAGCTTTGGTAGATTTACTACCAATACCTAACATTACTCATTCAATAAAACGATTTACCTATAGGGAATTTATCGCGGGCTTATACTATGAATTAAATACATCCCGACTTGTTGAGCCCTTTCAAACGCTCGTAGTACTTAGACCCCTAGTAGACCTAGTAGACCCTAATAGACCCCTTTATTTAATTCAAATATACCTAATCAATCAAAATTACTAGTTTTCACGTTCGAAACTAATATAATATCCTAATCGTCGCGAAAATACCTATTTTATATTTTTGTGTATCTAAAAATCTTAATGCGGTTCACAGAATACATCTACTCACCAAATTACAACAGTATAGGTCTTATAGTTTCGGAAAAAAGTGGCTGTGACATACGGACGGACAGACAGACAGACATGACGAATCTATAAGGGTTCCGTTTTTTGCCATTTGGCTACGGAACCCTAAAAACGTAATAACTTGACGGAAGTTCTCAAAACTCTTTCAACCAACACTGCAACAAACTAATCTAATCACCGTAACAATAGTTACTTCCATAAATATAAAGAATTTACAACCAAAACAAGTAATGTTTTCAAACAACAAATCCTGTTTTGCGCGATATTTTTAAACAGCTGTTCCGACAAAACAAAGACCATGCGCGTGGTTGCCCGCTCGAAACAGTCTTCTCGCTCGCTCCCATGTATCTCTAGCTTTGCAGCCGAGCAAGGTATAGCACATCACAAACGCGCAGTCGAGCACGTCAAATACAAGTCAAATCGCGTCTCGCGACGAAAACGTTTGCTCGTGTTGTGCGGCGGTCGTCCGCTCGCTTCTCGAACTAGTGTTTGTGTCGAAAAATATGCCTTTTATTTCTAAAGACTGGCGCTCACCTGGCGAGGAATGGGTAAAAACACAGGAAGGATGGGAAAAGAAGAAAGTACTTGAGTGCACAGCGCAGAGGTAAGTGTATAACAACACAACTAAATCCTTTGTTCATTGCACTACATCGCAGCAATATAACACTGGCCATTTCCCCCAATAACTAACGCTATTGCAGCTTGCGTGTTTTTCTTAACATATCGTAATTTTGTATTGCAGATATCCCGCTATTTCTAACTATAATAACCCAGTTGATCAGCCAAAGTCATGGTAAGTGTCCATATTTGTTATTTACTTTAGTTTGTTGCCTACGATCAGCTGTTTCTGTTTTCCTCCGTTGCGTATTGATTTTTATGCGAATGTGTGCGTGAGTCCTTCGCCTGGTTTCACGTAGGAAGTCCCTAGTGTGGATTTGAGAGAAGATAAAAGTTTCTTGATGACCTTCAAAAGAATTCTTGAGTGAAGCTCAAGAACATTTTTTCTTCAGGTTATTTAGATGGTTATTCAGGTCGGTTAGGTTTACCTAAAAAGTTTTACTAGTTACTCAAACGATAAGTACCTATTTATTATAGCTGCCTATATAGGTTCTTCATTGTTTTGCTAAGTAAGTAGGTACCTACACTAGACTATTACACAACAGGATGACGTTAAGAAAAATTAAGTTATTTAGACCGTCCTAACGACAAATATTGAACTCGCACAGCTATTTTGATCAGTATAAGTACTATAATATACTAATACTTAAATAATTAATTGAAAAAATATTTAATTCATTATTTATTGCAATTTGGTGATTTTATTTTCGTATCAATAATAATCCAGACAATAGGGGATTTATTTGCCTTGCAAAAGGTGGAGAGGAAAATGTTTTGACTTATATTGGTCGGGTATGAGGTCATGAAAAAAAATTTAAGCTTCCGACCTCGGGCCATGTGTGCGTTTGCAACCATTCTCATTTGAATGGGCCATTTTTTAATGTTTTTGAAATAGCACTTTAATTGTTGCTTCTATGACAAAAGTGTCGATGGCAAGTTTAAAGATGATTAAATTCCTTACATGTTTGGTATACAACATTTATCTGTAAGACTTACAGAAAAAAAATTGCGAGTGGCGGAAAAAGTAGTATTTTTCCAAAATCTCTCAAACTAGCAATTTTCGCGCCAAAATTGTACGCTTCGGATTAAAAGTATCAAATTTATGGGTAAGTATTACGAGATATAAGAACTCATCATATAACATTCATAATATATACGCTCACTTTGTATAAGCTTGTTGAGTATAACATTCACTGGATATAATGAACGAAATTTATAATTTCAAAATATCTACCTACTCTTGTAAAGTATAACGTTATTTAGATACAATACCAATTGATATAACGATTAAAGCGTATAATGTTCATAACTCCTAAGATTGAAAACATAATATATTATACAATTAATCTAACATCGAAAAGCATAATGCTCGTATAGTATAAACGCATACAATTATTTTAAGGGGACGTAAGTTCTCTCTCTCTCACTGAGCATAAGCGTGAGCGAGATGGAAGTGCGTGTTTGGAAGCGCGGATATCATGTTTTTTAATTTTACTTCTTTGTGCGTTTTAATAAATAAAAAAGTAATAGCTGATTTCCCTCAAACATGACATAGCCGATTTTTAGAACTAATTGTAATATGTTTAGCTGTTGTGCATAATTTGTTACGATTTTTTAAAGTGTATTTTAGACCTATGTTCGTGATTTTTTTTTATCGAGCGAAAGTCAAAAACTCAGGATTCGAATAGCTGATTTCCCTCGAAAAAGGCCTCAAGATTGCTAATTAAATTTAAGAAAGCTGTATTATAATCCAAACAAGACCTACGATTTTTTAAAAATTCGTTTTCGGAGCTCACGTCGCCTTAATAGCAATTGCTTGAAAAGCTGAATATACTGAATGTGAATTTCTTAGTGATAGTGTCAAATTTGTGTTTGAAGAAAAGTAAACATTGAAGATATACATATTATATTGGTTAAAATTAAATATTTTTCATGTGTTACGTGGTCTTCCTAATTTAAAATCAACCTTAACCTTATTTTTTTTAGAGAAACGCATGGCAATTATTTTAAACTAATCTAAACCTTTTTTTTTTGACGGTGTGAAAATGCCCGGAGGCTATTTGGCCTCATTTAGTGATGTTTATAAATATGTATGGCACCTATCCCACCAAAAATACGAGAAAAAAAGTAATGTTAATAATGTTGTGTATGTGTATAAATCGAGGTATTTTGTCCATATTTTTTTTGATTATGTGTGTATTTAAAAACTGTTTTTGGAAGGTAATTTAGTGATGTTTATAAATATGTATAGTTTTTGGGCACCTATCCCACCAAAATTACGAGAAAAAAAATAATGTTCATATCAATGTAAAGCAATTGCATTCAGAATTATTGATGTAAATATTTTTTTTTTCTTCAGTTCATAAATATTTTCTATCAAAAATAAATGAGTTGGTATATATTTAAAAAAACACCATATGGCACACATCCTAGTTACATTGACAGATTATTTACATCAAGAATTCTGAATGCAAAGGCATGACACTGCTTTACGTACCTTGATATGAACATCATTTTTTTTCTCGTATTTTTGGCGGGCTAGGTGCCCAAAAACTATACATATTTATAAACATCACTAAATGACCTTTCAAATACAGTTTTTAAATATACACATATTTAAAAAAATATATTGACTTTACCTCGACTTGTCTTCGACATGCAGTATTTTTTTCAAACTTCCGCCATTTACTCTTTTTTTTAGTATATGGTCCTTACCTATGAAATTGGCGGTTTTTTCACAGATATTATTTTGTACGTAATTTATTCATTTCTATTGCAACTTCCAAATTATTTTTTAATTTCATTATTAGACTATGTAACAAAGGTTTTAAATACAAAAAATAGGTTTGAATTTTTTATTTAGTGTTTCAAATTAAAGCTTGAAAACCGCCCTTTTCATGTGCTGCCGGTTAAAGTGTTTCAATTACGTATAGTTTTATGATGCGAACTATTTTTAAGGAATGAAGATATGTGTAAAGTAGCTTAAAAGTTTTCTATATTCCTACCAAAAATTAGTTTGCTTTGAATTTGACATTGCTGAATAATCCGCAAAATTCAATGTATGAAAATCACAGTTTTCATAAAATTCTCCATACACACCGCCAATTTCATAGGTAAGGACCTAATACGAAACTGTACCTTTTTTTTGTCAAAATGAATTCCTCGTGTCTGTGTTAGTCGGTACCGATACCCCACAAAGTCTAGCAACAATAATAGTTTATCGGGGAGGCCATAACGCAGGCGACGCCTACTTTTTCCACATTCACCCCCATTTTCCCGCGCTCATGGGGTGAATCCGACTTGTTTCAGCACATAAAAATAAACTCTTTGATACTTCAGTCAAAACATTTTCCTCTCCACCTTTTGCAAGACAATGTATGGAGGCCGTTCCCCACGAACTGGATTATAAGTAGATTATGAATATCAAAACAACCCCACATTTCACCTGTAAGTAATCCAGTTCCAAACAAATGAATAGATCGCGCTGATTATAAAAAAATAACTTTGTCTTTAAGAATATGTTTCATGTGTCTCGCTATAAAGCCGTACCTCGGACTATAACTTTGTCCACGGAAGCCCGTCCGTCCACAAAGACCTTATATTTAGTCCCATCCTGTCGGGACATGTTTCCGAACGCAGTTTTGTTTTAATGTTTTGAGTCGGCCGCTTAGCTCGATTTGGACATGCGTGGGTGTGGGCCACTTCATTTTGTAACCACAAAAGGCATAATGAATTTATTTATTGGGTACTTTGTTTAGAATAAAGGGCCCTAATTTAAAAAGTGTATTGCATTGGTACAGTCGACGCCAAAAATATGTTTACACTTTTGCACCTTATTCCATTGTAATAAGGCGTAAACTGTAAACATATTTTGGCGTCGACTGCACATACACGATGATCTACAACTCGATTCAAGGTAGAAAGGCCATTTATTGTTCACGCGCGGAAAACGTAAAAACAATGTTAAGATCAAGAGGAGGAGCAAAATCATGATAAAATCCCAGATCCAGGTTATTGTTTGTTACAGTATAAATAACAAATTGCTAAGCCCCTTAGGATATTTTACTCTGGCCTTCTTTTGAAGCACTGTACGGTTATCAAAAGACGTTGCGCGAACTGTGTCGTCTCTTTCTAAGTGTTCTAATTAGAAAGAGACGGATAGTCTATGTCGTCGCGACACAGCTCGCGGGCCGTCCTCTGGTAACCGAGCTAGTAGAATTTAAGTTTTGTTATTGTGCATTTATTAAGAGGCTGACAAGACCAAATTTGTTGAAATTGATATTATTTAAGCACTTGTATAAGAACAACTATTTGTTCTAGCACATCAAAAAAATAATAAGTTAATATTCATCATATTTCCAAGACCGTAGACGGACTCGAAACATAATTGGATGAAATCGGCTCGATGGAAAATAATTGCAAAGATTGGTCTTAAAATCATCTTAAACGGTTCTATGTCCTTATTTTTTTCACGTATGGGTCTGCAATTAAAAACATGAAGTTCTCATATTCATACCTAAACCGCTGACGAGCCATATTTCACAAATAATCCACACTTTTTTTTATTTCAATATTTATTCATTATTTTCGTCTAAAACCTGGCCGCCCAAGTAACACTCGCTCTCGTTTACTCCGATACAAATAGACAGTGTGCGCGTTTTTGGTGTTGACAGCGCCTTAACAACTAGCTTTTGCACGCGACAAAATATTAATCAATTTTGTACAATTCTACGTGTATCTACTTAAGCATATTGTTCTTTATTTGTATGTTTCTGTGTTATCTCCAAATAAATAAATAAGTAAGTATCTACTTTCACCCCCGATTAAAGATGAGGGATGATTTTCATGATAAAAAGTAAAGCTGCGTCTGCTGCGCCAATGTTTTCGATGTTTTTAAACATCTAACATGTTATCTTATCCGTCAGTTTCGGCGAACAAATTGGGTTATGTTTTGATTGGCAAAACATTTTAAAAACCACGGCGTAAAACATGGCGTAGCGGACGCGGCTTAAGTATAACATGTATTTTGATTTAACCCAGCCAATACAAGTATTAGACTAAATATTTACATAACAAAATTCATGTTTATCCGTTTAGTATTAAGGATAAAAACTTGATTAAAAATACCTGCTATAAATATAAATCCTACCCACCTACCCTTTCTACCTATGCAGTAAATCGTCTTTTTTACCGTTCCAATTTCCCGCCACCAAAACTTCGAGCTTCGATTTTTCCCCTGACCCAGATCTAGGCAACCTATCTTTTTTCAGGTCGTGTCTGAAATCTGGAATAGTTGTTATCGGAACTTTTTAGTGCAAGTTCATAGATTTCCTGGGCAATTCGACGGAACAACAAATAATCTACTGAACGGGAATAAAGTATTTATTCCAGTCGTCAGTTTCAGTTCTTAAAAGGGCGTGAATAGGAAAATATCTAAGGACGGAATCTACTAAACGGGATTTAAGACGGGAATAAAAGCGTGCATCGAAAAAGATCGTGTTCCTAGAAATAGGGCCAAATGCAACGGAAAGCGAAATCTAAAAAAAACCTGGTTAATTTTTAAAACGTAGCGTAAAAAGAACAATTTTGGATATTTCTTTATTGACCTTTTCATGGACGCAAGAGAGCTTTTATAGTATCAATACGGTTCAAAAAGAAATGATGCTTAGAGACTCATATTCTGTACAATTGTGACACTTAATGTTGGGATTAATATTCACTAAATTGGCATTGCCATACCTAGGCTGACCAGTATAAAAGTCAGACCTCCCATTATTTGTAGTTGTTACGAAACTCAGCGTAAGTTATACTAAGGAGGGACAGCCAGCACATAAGACATTTTTTGTGAATATATGCCCTGTCAGTGTTGTTTGTCGTCCATTGACATTAGTAATTTATTCCTCATTTATAATAATCAAGGTGACTCGTGAGAACTCATAGGTGTGGTGTGAAGCATTTTTTATACGTAATGCTATTGAACTTAAAGAACAATAAAATATTATAAATACGAAAGTAACTGTGGTTGTTTTGTTTATTCGGTATATTTTCGCCCTAAAAATGTTGCAGATGCTTGATGGTATGCTGACACTGTAGGTAGCTTATAAACTCTTGCGACGACGCCTGATGAGTTGGCCGACTCTTTATTTATTTAAATAAATACAATAATACATAATCAGCCACACGATAAGTAAATACAGAGTCAAGGATTTAGTTCGTCTATAATTTGAATGACTTGACACCAATTGAGTAATCTAAAATCACTCGCACATTTGATTTACAAATATTTACATAACGTTTCGCGGGGTCGCGGGAATCCGCTGGATGATTTTCTGACCTTTGTCCTTTCACCCTTAGAGGTTACAAACCTCAAATTTGCGACCCGCCATAAACCCATAAACAGAATCGCTTAGACAAATCACAATAATTTATCGACCCCGTAAGGTCATATCTGCTTAGAAAATCCTATTTAGTTCCCTCTTTTCATGGAAAGGTACAGGTCTCCTCGTAGGTGCGGCTGACCTTTCTGGGCCGCTCCTGAAAGGTAAAAGTCAAAGCTATTTGGTGATTGTTAACCTCGGGAATCTTAACAGGTTACTTTGAGGTTGTAGAAGGGGAGAGCGCTATGCAGGTATCATTATAGCGTCCCTTCACTGGAAAAGTATTGTATTTATTTATCAAATAGGTTTGCGATATGATACCAGATTGGTTTGGTTAGCCCTTTAATGTTTTATGTTTTGAAACGCCCTCTTTTCCTGATATACTTATTTCACTTTGTTGCTACCAAATTCCTGCAAATGTAAGTCGGATTCAAGTTTCAACCAAACATGAATAAAATTTAGTCCTACACAAGTTTCCACCCGCGACTTCGTCTGCGTAAACCCGGGATAAAAACTATCCTATATTTTAATCCAGGCTATAAACTATCTTCGTGCAAAATTTCATCCAGATCGGTTCAGCCGTTTAAGCGTGATTGAGTAACAAACACTTTACTGAAAAATTGTAAATATGGAATTACTACGTTTATAGAATATCAAATTTCCTCAACAACATACAGGCAGAATTTTGAAGAAAGGATCGACAATTTAACATATGCTGCAGCTATGCCGGGAGCAGTACCTCTTTTGACTAAACGTTAATATTAGTCACCATATTAGTGATCATCATTAGTCTGCAAAGTCTTTTGTGGAAGCTGTTGAAGGAAGGTGGAATGAGTTTGGGGTAAGAAGTATCCTATGTCCTTCTGAAAATTCATCCAAATCGATTTTATGGATTAATAAACAACATGTTGTATGTCTTCAAAGCTGCTTTCGCAAGATACTTGAATGGGATTTTTTTATGACGAGTAAATGTATGATCATTGAAAACTGACGAAACATAGAATTGAAATCGTCATTCTTACAAATACTTATCATCAAAACAATACAATAGTTGAAAACAAAATCGAATTGATGCATCTCTTATCGTATCACCAACTTTATCTATGTAGATGTCATTGAATAAATGCGAAATCTAGGTCACAGCATAATAATTTCCGTGGTAAATTGTGTTAAATTTGGTCGTAGACTGATGCGGTAATCGAAAACTTGATAATTTATACAATTCGAATTACCATTGATAGTCCATTTATAGTATGATTTTTAGGGTTCCGTACTCAAAGAGTAAAACGGGACCCTATTACTAAGACTCCGCTGTCCGTCTGTCTGTCTGTCCATCTGTCACCAGGCTGTATCTCATGAACCGTGATAGTTAGACAGTTGACATTTTCACAGATGATGTATTTCTGTTGCCGCTATAACAACAAATACTAAAAACAGAATAAAATAAATATTTTTATAGATAATGGTACGGAACCCTTCGTGCGCGAGTCCGACTCGCACTTGGTTTTTAGGGTTCCGTACTCAAAGAGTAAAACGGGACCCTATTCTAAGACTTCGCTGTCCGTCCGTCCGTCCGTCCGTCCGTCCGTCCGTCCGTCCGTCCGTCCGTCCGTCTGTCTGTCACCAGGCTGTATCCCAAGAACCGTGATAGCTAGAGAGTTTAAATTTTCACAGATTATGTATTTCTGTTGCCGATAAAACAACACATACTAAAAACAAAATAAAATAAATATATTTATTGATAATGGTACAAGTGCGCAAGTCTGACTCGCACTTGGCCGGTTTTTTATGTTACGAGTACATGACTGAGTTTTTTTTTTTTTTTAAATAAACTATGGTTTTATGATCCAAAGACCCCGCGAGGAATACGGGCGGGGCGAACTTTGGTTCTTTTAACTATTATGACATATGAGACTAGTATATATGTAACTTTAAAATATATTGGTACTATGAAATATAGTTTACGTGTTATTGAATTTTTTAAGGCTGTCTATGATTTTGTTGATGAATTTGGTGAATGATTGAATTGAAGATTCTTTTTTAATTATACTTTTGATGTCGTATGGGTCTATATTTATATTGTTACACACGATTTCGTGGTCTATTCTACTCAGGTTAAATTTAGGGCATTGTCTAAGAAGATGGTCAATTGTTTGTGAAGTAGTGGTGTCACACGGGCACAGATCATCCGCAGTGATTTTGAACTTGTGCAGGTATGCTTTGTGGTACCCATGTCCGGTGAGCACCTGTGTTAATTGGAAGCTGATTGGAATAGCGCCTCTTATGTTTCTTATGTCGCTAATTTTAGGCAAATGCTGTTTAAGGTGTGCTCCAGTTTCCGAATATATATAATTCCGTTCGTGAGCTAAATCAGTGTCCTTTCTTCTATGCAGTTTTTCGTATGAGATTGGGAAATATGCATAATCTGGTGCTTTGTGCAGATTTGCTGCTCTCTTCGCCTCCATATCCGCCATTTCGTTTCCCAGAATTTGATTGTGAGCTTTTACCCAGCAAAATACTATTGTTCCTGTGCCTCTTATTTGAATAGTAAGCCTGTGGATGTTGTGTATAGTGTGTTGGGTGCTATTACGATTAGTTAATTCCTGTAGGGCAGACATGGAGTCTGAAAAGACAGCGACGTCTTGTAAGCGTTCCTGTACGATTTTCTGGCAGGCCATTTCAATAGCAAGGCATTCAGCTTGGTAGACGGTGCAACTGTCATGTAGTTTGAGCCGTTTTGTAAATTGGCTGCCATCCGGGTACAGCATGACGTATGCAGCGCCGACCTTCCCGCCGAGTTTGCTCCCATCAGTGTACACCTGGACGGTATCGGCATTACAATGCGGTTCCATATCCCTACTGTCCTCGATTTTCGAGAATTCGATTACTGGACGTTCTGCTGGGTGGATCATTTTCTTAGTCGTGACCTTCTGCTCAAGCCTGAGGTCACCCGGTAGGTATGATGATGTGCCCCTGGATTTGGTCCTCTCAATCTCCATAACTTCCACAACCTTCAGGTCCAGAGGGATGAAATCTGCCAACGCAATTGCAGCTGTAGTGGATATTGTGCGGAACCCTCTAACCCAGTGATTCCCAAAGTGGTCCAGGTGGACCCCCAGGGGTCCACGGGAGACTTGCTGGGGGTCTACGTAGGCGTGAACAAAAAATGGGGGTCCATAAAATGTTAATGGGGGTCCACGAAAATTTATCTGGTTTTGATAGTAAAGAGCAAAAATGTAAGCATAGTTTTTAAAAGGGCCTACTACCTACCTACATTGTTTTTAGTACCTAACTAAGCAGATTATATTTTAATAAGGCAAGCGACTGTTACTTGTTCAAACTTGCGTATTCGATATTACGTAGGTACAATTTCGTGTACAGACTTGCAAAGCGCTATCCGCCCGACAATGCTTAATGCTTGTTCAGACATGAATTTGATCACCACTATAAATACTTGATGCCAAAGGCAAAGTCATTCATTTGTTTCCGGAATTACGAAAAGAAGGTGTGAGAAAATTTATATCAGTGTTTGCTAGTGCCGGAGAAAAGTAAGTACCTACCTTTTTTTTGTTTTATAGTACTTAAGTATTTTGTTTACGTGTACCAGTCGGTTGATCACAACTGTTTGTATTCACGGCGCAAACGGTGAGGGCAACGCACTCTAAACCGAATAGGTAGGTATCACTAACACTGCGACGGTCGGAAGAGATTAATTCCAATCTTTCCTTCATACTTAAACAGGCTTAGGACTGTCTGACACAATTTTCCGATGTAAAACATTAGTGGTAGATACGTATTTAACAAAGTAAGGGATTTCAGGCGTATTTAAAAGATTGGAATCAACCATTTGTAAATAATCCAGATTATCACTATCACTTATCACCACAGCTATCACTCATCGTCACACGCGATCGGACACTTGCCAATAACAAAGCAGCACTTGTGCATAATGTGCATTAGCCGAAAACCAAAATGTGACTGAGGTCACTGAGGCGGCATTTCACAAAGGGAAGCGCGAGCGCCTTAGAATAGGGATTACGCGCGGGGTTGAAAGGTGCCGCTCGCACGTTATTGGACGGTAGTCCACGTGGACTTATTTTTATTGGATATTGATTAGCAGGCTCGATTGCTAGGTACTATCACCTATTGACTGAAACTAAACAAGTGATTCAAATTAAAATTGTTATTTATTAAATACGTTATTTTATGAAAAAAGAGTTAAAATTTAATAAATAGGTATACCTTTCAATTTCTTATAATGGATACATTAAATGGGCTTTTGGTGTAAGACGGTTAAAAAAACACCTTGTAGATAGGTAACTTCGTAACTTACAGATATTTTAATTGTCCTCTTTTGATTTGAAGACAAAGAGCACGTTTTATTCAATTGTTTTTTCACGACAGAAGCACTGCCTTTCTAAAAAGGCCGAATAAGCAATATTGCAGAGCAATTAATTTTGTAATTTTTCTTGCAAATGACTACTAATTTTATAAAACAGTAATTTCACAATCATTTTAAATTGATTTTGAAGTAACTATTTTATCAAAACTATTTCTTTTTGGAAAGAGCAGGGCTTGAGCTTCGATGCCAGTTTGTCACGTTTTAACAATGAAGCCGCAGACAAAAAATACGCAAATACACGGAGCGCGTGAACTCATTGATTTGATGAAATGTTAGTTATCGCTTTTATGGACAATTTTGGGATTTCGACTTTTATTTTTTTCTTCACAAATATGATCAGTATTTGATACTGAGTACACCAATTTTTATTTGTACTATTAAAAATTTGTGGTAAATTAGGTACTTTAAAATTGATACCGTTTTGTGAAAACGTCTGTATTTGTCTTAGCGGTTTATTAGTTGGTCCCTTTACAAGCCGTAATTCTATTACCGCGTGGTGACAAAGGCTGCGGTGTGATACCTATATTCAGAAAAAAACTTGGTTACTAAAACATTTTTTTTTACAGGTAAGGTAACTGACACGAAACATGGCTACAGCAAAGAAAAAATGTCGACAATATAGTGTCGATTATTTGAAATATGGTTTTGTTCCATCAGAGGCAGACAAACAATTGCCCATGTGCCTATTATGCAACAAAGTTTTGAGCAATGACTCTATGAAACCATCAAAGCTCGAAGATCATCTAAAAAGGTGTCATACTGATAAAATAGGTAAAGATTTGAAATATTTTCAAACATTGAAGGAAAAATATGAAAAGAGACCCACCATGCACAGTATGTTCGCTTCAACATCTCAAAGTAACGATGATGGCTTGCGGGCATCTTACAATATCTCATTACTAATAGCAAAATCTGGAAAACCGCACACTATCGGAGAACAATTAATTTTACCCGCTGTTGAAGAGGTTTTAAAAACTGTTTTGCACAAATCTCCATTTGACGTACTAAAAAGAATTCCATTAAGTAACAATACTGTTCAAAGACGCATTGATGAAATGAGCTCTGATACCGAAAGTTTTTTGTGCAATCATCTGCAAAAAACTCATTTTTCTATACAACTGGACGAGTCAACGTTACCCGGTAATGAAGCATTATTATTAGCATATGTTCGATTTATTATGGAGGAAGAAATTCACGAAGAATTGCTATTTGCCAGAACTTTGGAGACTGACACTAAAGGCGAATCAATATTTAATGTCCTGAGTAATTTTTTTACGGAAAAATCGATTCCATTTACAAACATTATTTCAGCGGCAACAGACGGAGCTCCTGCAATGGTCGGTCGATATCGTGGGTTTATAAGTCATCTCAAAAGAATTATACCAGGACTTACAGCTATTCATTGCGTAATCCACCGACAACATCTTGTGGCAAAACATTTAAGTGACAGGTTGAACCAATCTCTTCATTTTGTAATAAAAGCTGTCAACAAAATCAGAAGCAATGCATTGAATACGCGTTTATTTGCTCAATTGTGCGACGAAAATGATGAAGACTTCAAACGACTGCTCTTACATACTGAAGTACGCTGGTTGTCAAAAGGTGCATGTTTAACGAGATTTTACTCTGTTTTCGATTCCGTATTAGAGTTCCTAGAAAGTAGAGATCCAGATTTAAAAGAAAACTTGATCAAATTTAAAGCAGACATTGCGTATTTGACAGATTTGTTTAAAAAATTTAATCATATTAACTTGCAGTTACAAGGGGACAGCCTGAATTTAATTAAAACAAAGGGGATAATTTCGGCTTTTCTTGGGAAATTGAAATTTATGAAGCAAAACATTAGTCGGCGTGAATTCTCTCAATTTCCAAACTTGTCGCAGGTAGAATGTATTGATGAGGATAACCATACCTACAGTCAACATTTAAGTGCCCTGCATGATGACTTTGAAACCAGGTTTGAAGATATGCTGACGATGGATATACCACCATGGATCATAAATCCATTTGATGAAACGGAAGTGGCTAATGTTGTATTACAAGAGGAGCTGCTCGAGCTAAGCACCAATGAGGAGCTGAAGGTGAAATTTAGAAAAGGCTACCAAACATTTTGGCTGCAAGCAGAAATACCCGAAAAATATCCTGGACTGTGGGAAATCGCAAGGAAATTTTTAATAGCTTTTCCCTCGTCATACCTTGTCGAAAGGAGTTTTAGTGCAGTTACAAACCTCTTAACAAAAAAAAGGAGCAAATTAAACATCACAGAACGGGGGGATTTGCGGTTATTGCTCACAAAAATAAAGCCAAACATTGATCGTTTGCTGACACTCCATCAAATACATCCTTCCCATTAATTAAAATTATGACCTGAACCTAGGTATATTAGTATATTACCTTATTATTTTTTTCTTGTAATTATATTCTTTTAATAAATAAAGTGTTATAAAATGTACCATTTTTCGTTTTTATTTTACCTATCGGAATAAAGGGACAGAACTCAGAAGCGACACAATTTTTATTTTTTGGTGACTTTAAGAATGTGGTAGAAATGTAGCAGCAGAGGGTCCACCGAAACCAGTAAAATTTTGGAAGGGGTCCACGAGAAAAATAAGTTTGGGAACTACTGCTCTAACCGCTTTGATGGCGAAGCCCCTCTGCATGGATCTTAGTGTTCTCTGCACAGTTTTATATTTTATGGCCGCTTCACCCCATATTTCTGCGGCGTATGTAATTAGAGGCTCTATGACATGTTTATATATTATCTCCACATTGGTAGAGTGTATGCCCCAAGTAGGCCTTACGATTTTACACAGCTTTTTATAAATGTTTAATGCTTTTCTTACTGTTTCTTTAGCGTGGTGGATAAATCGAAACCGTTTGTCGATGTGCAGACCTAGTAATTTTATAGAATCACTGTAGTTAAGTCGTAGTTCGTTCATTTTAATGTTGGCGCTCTCGGCCCTTGGGGTGTTGGTTAGCATTTGCGTCTTTTCGGGTCCAAATTTAAGCTTATTATTTATGATTATCAAGTAGCATGATCGCGTTTATGTCGGACATAAAGCATTATTCTCCCTCGCACTTGCTAGTAACTAGTAAGGGACAAAGGGACGAATGGTTTATGTTATGTGCGACATAGTATGGAGCGTTTTTAACGCTAGTAGGAATGTTTGACTTTGTTATTTTTATACCAATTAAAATTTAAAGTCTGTTCATTAATTCAACGGACTAAAATGACGATTCATGTGTTGTCAGTTTATTAAATTTCTTAAATAGTGATGTGCTACAACCGATGATTACCGAAAAATTTTAAGGGTTATCTACCTTATGTTTAGACATTTTGTTTATTCCGTATCGGTATGTTGTTGTGAAGAACTTGAGCTTGTTTCAGAATCGCTGCCCATTTCCACAATTAACTTTTCAGCCATCCCTTCCACAACATGACCGAGTGCCCACATATTATCTTCTACTTTCACAACGTGTGATATGCAGTCACAGAATTCTGCCCCTGTGCGGCTGGCCTAAATACCCTATTATATAAATAAGCATCGAATACAAAAATTAAACTAAATAGTTGGCATTTCTATCCCATTTTATTACCGATTAAACAAGAAACCGTAATCATAGCACCGCACTGTTTCTAATAAGCTGGTATTATTCGTTGCGGTGACGTTTCTACCTGTCATTTTAGTCCGTTGAATTAATGAACAGACTTTAGTACCCACTCTATCATTATAAACGTCTGTTTATCTTTACTGCCCCGAAAGAAATGACGATTAATCAATTATGTAGATCCAAAGACGTCAAGCTAATTGGTTCAGCCTTCAGTGCTATTTATTATCTCAGCATTAGTCAGTCTCATATCGAACATGCCAGTAACCGCAGCTAATGTGAATGACCGGACTGAAAAGAATGAAATCGAAACATTTAAGGTGGTTCGATTGCCATACAAAACGTTATTTGACATTCGCAGGCTTATGGCGTGTTATTTTAAGAAACTTATGTAACAAACTTTCATAAATTGGCTTCCCATTTGCGTTAAATTCCTCCTTTCCTAGAATAAACTTGTATAAACTAGATTAATTTGAGAAATTGGTTTGGGACGTGATATTTTGGTAAAACTATTTTTCTCAAATTAATCTAGTTTATACAAGTTTATTCTAGGAAAGGGGGAATTTGGCGCAATTGGGAAGCCATTTGAAGAAAGTTTGTTACATAAGTTTCTTAAAATATCACGCAGTTAGCCTGCGAATGTCAAATAACGCTTTGTATGGCAATCGAACCACCTTAACGTGTCTTGGTGACGTTAGGGCCGATATACACACGCGATCTACCCTACTATATATTTGGATGTTTCTTACTCAATCACGCATAAACGACTGAACAGATTAAGATGAACTTTGGTGTACAAGAAGACATCGGTTACATGCTAATTCTGGCTTCAGTTCAGTACATCATTCTGATCAGACTGACGAGAGAATTATCGTCGTCAGTCAGTCTGACCTGAATGATGGATTGAACTGAAGCCAGAAGCGTGTAAACGATGTCAGGATGCTTTTTATTCCGAAAATCATCCCTCAAAGTGATGCATTCGGGGGTGGATGTTGATACGGGCGTTCACGCAGACAAAGTAGCAGACACAAACTAGTGTTATACATATTAGCTGCCTGCGCGTCTTCGCCCTACAGGGTGTCCCATAAGTCGCACGTCACAGTGACACTGGAGGTAGGCCAGCTCAAAAGGTGTCCAACCAACCTAACATGACCCCAGTAAAAGTTGCACGGTTTACGAGTTATTCAAGATGGTGATCTAACATTTTCGTGTAGTGATACACGAAAATGTTAGATCTTTCGAAATCGATGCTGGCAAAACAAAAGGCTGGTTAGGTCCCTCTTGAGCTAACCTACCTCCGGTGTCACTGTGACGTGCGACTTATGGGACATCCTGTATATTACTTAGAACCCAAGAGAAACCGCGGGATAAAATATAGCCTGCGTCCATCCCGAGGATCCATATCCCATAAAAAAAACATCCCAGCCAAGTCAGGCATTCTTATTAATCTTTATTTGCTTGCTAACAATGCTACACACTCACTACCTCTTTATTATATTAGTATATATATGTAGATTTCACTGTATTCTTTGTAATGTAGGTCATTCTGACTGCCAAGTGATCGCGACCTGATATCAAATGCGATTGATTTGAATTCATATAGCGAGATGATTTTGTAATGTCACGATTACGACATCTCTCTTCTCTACTATTATAAGGTCAGGTCATTTATTTGTGTATTTATCACGAATATTTGTTCCTGAGTTATGGATGTTATATATGTATATAAGTATCTATATGTATTTATCTATTATATATATCATCGCCTAGTACCCACAACACAAGCCTTACTGAGCTTACCGTGGGCCTAGGTTGATTTGTGTAAGATTTGTGTCCCATAATATTTATTTATTTATTTATTATTTATTTATAATTTTAGATAGTAATATCAAGTCAAGGTGTAACCAATAAAGTCGGACCTCAGACTACAGAGGTCAAATTATACCGAGGCTGTAACCGTGAAAATCTTTCGAATATCTCCATCTCTATCGCACTTGGCGTATTCAGTATTCGAGTGATAAAAAAAAAAAAAATTTTTAACTGTTGTAACTGTATTCAGGTACAACTTAACCCAATCTTAAATTTTAAAGATTATTAGCTAAGTTTAGTTAGTTATACAGGGCGTCCCACGCCTATGCCACATGGAGGGAAAGTACCTTGAATATTGAAGATGGAATATTTTACTGAAAGAAGACATTATTTTATTATTAAAATTAAAATGTCAATGATATGATATACAGGGCGTCCCACGCCTATGCCACATGGAGGGAAAGTACCTTGAATATTTTAGATGGAACATTTTACTGAAAGAATAGATTTTTAAATAATTACATGGTTGAACCGGGAATCGAACCCGCTACACGAGAAAAAAAAATACCCTGTAGCTTTATCATACCGATCGAAAGGCTTTATCATAAGGATTATTTTTTGGTAAATAACATAGTGTCAGAAAGAAAAGGAAGACCATGAATATTTAATATTTTATGTGAAATTTTGTTCAGAAAAATGAAACGCTGACATTGCCGTAAGGACATCAACTGACATTATCATTTTAAAGTACCTATTACTAATAGACCAATCAAATTAGCTAAACCCGGACATAATTCGATAACTGTAATTTTCATTTTCTATGATGTAAAGTATTGTTAGTTATAGTTAAAATAAAAAGAATTAAACATTTTAGGGTTCCGCGTCATTGTAAAAAAAGCAAAAATCTAAATTTTTAACAAATTCTGATTTCATAAGTGCAGCATAATATGTAACTTTGTAAAAGTGCCTCTATTATGATATGACGCTTGCATTCCAGTTAAAGAAATCAAAATTAATCTAATTAATTAACCGGGACTATCAATAATAAAGAAAGTTCAGTAAGTTACACATTTTCTGGATTATCTTACCAGAAATTATAGATAACTGCAATTTAACAAATTATTCTGAATAGTATATTATGTGTGTTGATAAATTATTAAAAATTAAACAGATTATCTTTGCGGATTTCTAAAATCACAAATATTGTTAGTTTTTGGAAAACCAAAATACATAACTACTTGTAAAGTGTTTGATTTATGCTGTCAACATATTATTAGTACTATAAGAAACAAATTAAACAAAAAATATCCACGATTATTAATTAATTCATATTTTTTCGTACTAAAGTTTTAATATGAACCTTATCTCTTGCAGAATAAGGCCGTCATTGCTTTGCGTCTCAACTACCGACCGTGCTGTCGCGAGTCGCAGGCATTCAAGGCCGAAACGCACTGACAGCGGTGGCGAAGCGGCGCGGGGTGGCGCGGAGGCGGTACTTGTAATGTTCGAGCTAATAGGGTATTTGACAACAGTGAAAAATTGTGTTTTCATTCGCAATAGATAAACATTACGAAAATACTCGGAAAGTATCAATCTTTCATTTATATTTGTTATTTTAAGATTTTTAAATTCATAAAAACTAACAATAAGGACGTTGTTTGACTGTGACGTCACAAGCAAGTAATCCCTACAAATTCCATACTAACGGAGCGTTTTTGACGTTTCATAAAAAGAAGCTGATTTGACTTTTGTCAAATACCGTATTTGAAAGGATCCGAACGCTTTTTCCCGGCTTTATTAGATCGAACATTACAGCCGGTACCACCTCTACACTGCGCCGCGCCGCCGCTTCGCCACCGCTGTCAATGCGTTTCGGCCTTCATTTATTATGAATAGGTCAATGATTGTGAAACATTTATAAAGACGAACGTGGCGTTTACCACGGTCCGGCTATGGTGGAGATTTATTGAAATATTGTGTTCATTAGATCGATAATAACTAAATTGTTCAGCATGAGACATAATTGTCGTGGAATGTCGATTACCTATTTATAAGCGCTCAGTCTTCTGTATAGAATTATTTAAATAAAATATGTTACTTGTGTGGGTGCAGAAAGGGGCATTGTTGGAATGATTCTTATTCGAATAATCATTCGAATTAACATTTATTCGCGAATAATTTATTCGTCTACACTTTCGAATGACGAATGATTTATTCTCATTTCATTCCAATAAATCCACGAATAATATTTAAGGATGCGGTTGCTCGTTGTAACACGTACACGAATTTAACATGATCACTACAAGTGTACCTATTTTCAAGTATTAATACCCTTTTCTACTAATTAACAATATTTTTGTGAGTTAAATGAGTCGCTTCATGGGGCATTTAACAGATTTGTTTCAAAATGTCATGTGTGTGGGCTTGTCCATATATTACGTCGTCGTTTTTAGGGTTCCGTACTCAAAGAGTAAAACGGGACCCTATTACTAAGATTCCGCTGTCCGTCAGTCTGTCTGTCCGTCTGTCACCAGGCTGTATCTCACGAACCGTGATAGGTAGACAGTTGAAATGTTCACAGGTGATGTATTTCTGTTGCCGCTATAACAACAAATACTAAAAAACTGATTTTTTATTTTCTTTTTTTTTCTTATACAATCTTACAAAAATCGATCTAGTCCCAAACTAAGCAAACTACTATGGGTACTAGACGACGATAAACATACTTATATAGATAAATAAATACATAAATACATAGAAAACATCCATGACTCAGGAGCACATATTTGTGCTCATCACACAAATAAATGCCCTTACCGGGATTCGAACCCGTGACCTCCGGCTACGCAGGCAGGGTCACTACGAGGGTCAAACTGAAAGTTTCGGGAATATAAAAAAATATGCATTTACATTGATTTAAGTATTTTTATTGTTTTTCAAAGTATTCTCTTTTATATTTTATGCACTTTTCCATGCGTTCAAACCAGTCGTTAAAAATTTTAAAAGCCTCCACTGCTTCTGCCGGCCGCCGAAACACCGCGCCCACCACGCAACTTATCCTTGATTTTGGGAAATGTGAAAAATTCGTTGGGACTTAGGTCAGGGCTGTATGGAGGATGGTCCAGTAGTTCGACTTTTTCACCTTCCAGGTACTCATTTGTTTTACGAGCGGTGTGAGGGCTGGCATTGTCGTGGTGAAGGATGATGCGGCGACTAGGCCTTTTTTCCTAAGTTCAGCAAAGACAATCGGCAAACAAATACTTGTATACCAATCGGCTTTGACCGTTCTACGATCTTCAAGTGGAATAGTAGCCACGTGACCCGATTTGGAGACAAACATAGCCACCATCTTCTTGGCCTTGCTGCGAGAGCAAATAACTTTTTTTGGCTTGAAGCTCGTCTTCGTTACCCCATACTCGAGATTGGTTTTTAGTTTCAGGCTCATATGCGTATATCTACGACTCGTCACCTGATACGACACTAAAAACTGTATTTGAGCTTCCTCCGTTGAATTTATTCAATGTTTTGCGGCACCAATTGACACGAGTCGTTTTCTGCTCGTCAGACAATAAGTGCGGGATCCAACGGGAAAAAAACTTTCGCACGCCTAATTCTTCCTGTAAAATAATTTGTATCTGACTCATTCCAATCCGCAAAGACTCCTGAATTTCCCGATATGTCACATGCCTGTCTTCTTTTATCAGCTGACTCACAAGGTGGACGTTTTCTTGCGTAACTGCCGATTTTGGTCGACCTTCACGCGCGTCGTCCGTGAGGGATACTCGGCCACGTTGAAATTCTGAATACCACCTGTATATTGTCGTCTTTGAAGGTGTTTCATTACTAAAAGCAGCAATCATCCGGTCTCCACATTGTTTTTCTGTTAATCCACTTTGAAAGTCGTAATATTTTTTTACGGGACAATTCCATCATCAGCGGCGACTCAACAACTCGAAAAAACAATTGAAACTGAACCATTGTTTTTTTAGGGTTCCGTACTCAAGGAGTAAAACGGGACACTATAACTAAGACTCCGCTGTCCGTCTGTCTGTCTGTCTGTCACCAGGCTGTGTCTCAACAACAGTGATAGTAACACAGCTGAAATTTTCACAGATGATGTATTTCTGTTGCCGCTATAACAACAAATACTAAAAACCAGTTATCTTACACAAATCGGCTTAGTCCCAAACTAAGCAAAGTCCCTATTATGGGTACTAGACGAACGATAAACATACTTATATAGAGAAATAAATACTTAAATACACAGAAAACATCCATGACTCAGGACTTGGCCGGTTGTCTTTTGTCAATTCTTGACCCCCCCTCCTATCATCATCCTGTTAATTCCTAAATGGACACTACCCGCCTCATAAAATGACTACCGTCATCCAATAGACCCCCCCCCCCCCCCCCCCCAGTTTTGAAATGACGTAATTTATGGACAGCCACTGTCTGTAATTGGATCAATGTATGTTATTAGAGGCGATTACGCATGTTAGATTGTTCAACTATATACCTGTAATTGTACATTGTATGTACTTTATCATGTTATATTCTGATCTGTGTGTTTTTAGGGTTCCGTGCCTCGAAATGGAAAAACGGAACCCTTATAGGATCACTTTGTTGTCCGTCCGTCCGTCTGTCAATACCCTTTTTCTCAGGAACGTGTGGAGGTATCAATCATTTAAAGTTTGAATTCCTGTGCATAGTGTGTGCATGCATTATTTTAGAATTAATATTTTTTACATTAATGTTGCTGTGCCCTAACAGGAGTTCTGTTTGAACAGCCGTTGCGAGCGGACGCTGTTTTGGGACCCTTCCCCGATGTCTCGTTACGCCATAAAACTACACAATGCGGTCCTTCAAAACAATAGTGAAAGCCCAGATGTGCGAGCGCCGCGCCCCGTAGTCCCAGCGATTTACCCATCTCATCTTCTTGAGATCGCCAATAAGTGCCAAATTATAGAAAAGTGTAGTGTGTTACGCGAATATTACGCGGGTTCAGTCCATCTAAGTATTAGGCGCGTAAAGTAAAACCAGTGCGTGCGCCTCTAACGGGTAGCGGTTACGCGCAGCAACGCGGCAGAATCAACATCACAGCCGTGACAGGCCCGGGTGAGAGCATTCCATATTACTTTTTAGGTAGTAGGTATACTTCCTTAATGAAGCAGTTCGGGTTACATAATTAGAGACCAAACTACTGGCCCATATCATAAGATAAGGTGAACGTAGGGGTAATATATACGTACTCAATATTTAATTTTTGTATTTATTGTATTCAATGTTGCCTTCAGTGCCTTTGTTAACTTAGTAAGATTTTACGTTAGATTACAGTGTGTCAATTACCAAACACTTAATTTTCTCACACACTGGAATGAACCCCGTAATAAGCTCGTGTTTAAGACGCTTCGGCAGTGTCATACATATATGTGGTGGATCATAATACCTGTGTTAGTAATATTTGGCACTTATAAGTAATAATATTTTACACCTGAGACCTACAGAACAGATTAATTGATAAATGAAATCTATGTAGATCAGTTATACAAGTAATTCGCTAGGCGCCGCCAATATTATATAACACAATGAATAGTGGATAGGGGCTCAACGAGACTGAAACTGGGCTGAACTGTGGTAGTGAGTGAAACACCGTGAACCTATATCTATTAAAACTACGAAAATTTGCCAATAATGTAATAAGCAAAGTTCGACAATAAGATGACTCGAGCGAGAATAAATTACGCGGGAGACAAACAATGTGCAAACAATGAATAGCGATACATCTGCTTAAACCAAAACAAAAGAACGCAAAAAATGATCGGTTTCTAGGTAGCTGCGCCTGAATACACTTCCTTGAAATGTCCAGATTTTATGGATTCACGCCACGCCAGATGGGCTTGAATAGGCGAACGATATTAACAATATAGACGTTAAAAATGCTACATAAACTTTTAATAAATAAAACACTAGAACGAAAAGAAAACCAAGCTCCAATTAAACGGGATGCAAAAAAATACCTAGAGCTTAAGTGTGGAGGAAAAAAAAGCGTTGAATATGCAAACCTCAGAAGACTGCAGAACCTTACAAATAAATACGAGTTATGCCTTTATTCCACATAACGAAGACTTCTCGCCAGGAAGATTGTCAAACCACGGTAACAGGCAAATTAAATACTAGCTGCTGGTCAACTCTCCTAGTGACAGTGCTTGTGACACTCTGTTTTGTTGTGCAGTGAGTAGTGTTAATATTAAAGTTATGTTTATGTAAATAATGAATCTTGTGTCTGTGTCTGCAGTAAAAAAATGTGGTATCGGTGAAATGAATTGGTTATACCTGAGAGCTGAGACAATGTTTAGTGTGTAGTGACAAAGTTTAAAGTAATACTCGTATTGTAAATCTTTGAAGTAGAGTAATAAAAATAAGCCATACGATAAATGAAGTAATAGTGTCCGCATGACGAATATTCTTGTCAATCAGCCAGTCATTCACCCACATGAATACGTACTGGAAAATAGTAGTTGTTGTGGTTGCGAGTCATATTATGACCTCATGACATACAACAACCACCCCAGAGGCACACAATTAAAGAGAACTTCTACAACACTGCACGAGAAATCAACGCAATGGAAGAAACTGATTGCTAATCAGAGGAACAGGTAGAATGATCTCGAAATAGCGAGCTGTAACGGATCTCCGAAAACACCTTGAACTTGAGAAGACTTTATATGAAGCAACGTGCATCATTTCACCAACGCTCATCCCCCGACGAAGTATCCTTTCTCTCCTCTTTTCCAATATTGGCTAAAGGCTGCATAGCCGGTTGATTGTGGCCGACTGGTTGCGGCTGGTCGGTCTTCCCTTCCCATCCCAGAGCGTGTCACTCCCCACAAAATTGCGCCCCCTGGTATATCCGGCTCGTCCGGGTCAGGCTTGCTTCCTGGCTGGGTGTGGTGCCTATGTTCATGTTCATGTTCATGTAATGTTGCTGTGCCCTAACAGGGTTATGCTGGAACTGTATTTATATGTAACATCTTGTAAGACCCATACTGCAACAAATAAATGAATTAAGCTGAAATTTATATCAAATACTCACGTTTACTGTCTCTTGGAGCTGTGAATAAATCCAACTTCTAAGCCAACACAATCAAAAGATACAGTTTATGCCGCAAATTTCCGCAAGTTTTCGAAACCCGCAAAGGAATCAAAACCTACTTCCCGTGAACTCAGAAACTTGAAATTTGGTGCGAAGCAACGCCCTATAGCACAGATAAAGGAAAGATAGCGAAAACCGTAAATTTTTAGTTATATCACTGAAAATTTAATATCCAGTATATACTGACACGTACTAAGTATGTGAATACATACTTAGTGAGTGTCAGTTTATAGTGGACTTGGTTTTATTGTACGGGGTGGTCCGGAACCCTCGGTGCGCGAGTCTGACTCGCACTTGACCGGTTTTTTTTCACCCGTGGTAAAGCCGAAATAGTAAAAATAAAACAGGTGAAATAATTACAATTAATATCCGTTTCACCATGCACGGCGATGTTACTTGGTATCCTTGATGAAGCGGTAACCTTTTTCAAACAAATTTAGAAACTAGGTATCACTGTTTTGTCTGTAGGAAAATATTACGTTTTTCAGATATATTCTATTAAAAAGCATTCCAACAATATTCGTTCAAAATATTATTCCCGAAAAGCATTACGAATGATTATGCGAATTAAGAAGTTATTCGCGAATAAATATTGGCGAATAATTATTCGAAATATTTATTCGTCATTCGCGAATAATCCTATTTATTCTTAAACGTTATTCGTATTCGAATAAATGTATCCCATCTCTGGGTGGATAAGCATATCTTCTCTTTTTTTTTTGGCGTTCTGGCCAACTGTGTCGGCTCAATTTTGCCAATAAGGATATCGACTACCGTAGGCTCAAAGGGCGTAAGGGACGAAATGCCCATGCCCATATCCCGTGAACTCTGAATCTTGAAATTTGGTACGAAGTATTTATAGCACAAATAAAGGAAAAATTGTGAAAACCGTAAATTTTTAGTTACATCACTGAAAATTTGATGTCCAGTATAAACTGACACGCACTAAGTATGTAAATACATACTTAGTGAGTGTCAGTTTATAGTGGACCTGTTTCTATTGTACGGGGTGGTCCGGAACCCTCGGTGTGCGAGTCTGACTCGCACTTGACCGTTTTTTTTTATGCTAACCACGATCATGGCATCATCTCTTTCATTTACTTAACAGTTTACTTATGTTTTCGATGATAAAAGCAAATCAATCGTTCCTTACGCCCTTTGGACCAGAGTTTTCAAAGGGCGTAAGGGACAAACTGTGATTTTTCATTAGAGCTAAAAATCCTACAATTAGGATATTCCGTTATATTTGTTTTATTTGTACACGGCGCGGTCGGTGCAAAACACGTAATTGAAATTAACTCGTTAAGACGGGTTCGCCGTGCGCTCGCCCGCTGGCGCCCCACTCTCTCCCCGCCTCGCACCCACCGCATGCATCTGACTCCACGACAAGGTCGAGAGTATTTTCAATTAAATTTTCAATTTCTTAAGCGTGAAATTAACATGCTTAATTTTGATGAAAACATGATTATCGTACACAAAAGGCTATTAGTAAACAAAAAATTCATAGTTACTATTTATAATTACTGAGATATACATTATTATTAAAACGTTAAAAATAAATGTTTAATTATTGTCTTAAATGTCTAAAAAGACGCAATATACCTTAAACAGATAAAAACATCATAGTTACCATTTTGGCTTGTCTAGATAATGAGATCAGAGGAAAACTGTGAAAAAAAACGTATATGCGAATTTGATATCAGTTTAATTTTGCTATTAAGTGATCGAATTTGAATGCACCTCAAAGTTATACTAACAAGGTACTTGGTTACCTTTTTTACTTTTAGGAAAAAGTTAGGTAGTGTACGTTAACTCGTGTTTTTTTTAACTACGGTTACGATCGCGGATTTTTTACTTAATATATTTCATTAATATTTGATACTGAATAGTAAAACCCGATAAAACAATAAAAACAACGAGTTTACGAATTATGTCCAGGGTAAGCTAATTTGATTGGTCTATAATGAATCAGTACCCACTTGAGAAGTACGCATCATTTCCCTATTGTAATTGGAGTGCATGATAAAATGATAAAGAGATACGTAATTAGTAGGTACCTGGTTGTATGTAACACATCGAGTTCCTGTCGAATCAAGTTTCTACCGTATCCTGAATCTGCCGAAAGACACGTAAATGATTGTTTCAATGGAACTCATTTTGAGCATTTGATAGATTACATTGATTTATTTTGAATTAAAATGTTAAAATTCATGGTCTTCCTTTTATTTCTGACACTATGTTATTTAGCAATAAATAATCCTTATGATGAAGCCTTTCGATCGGTATGATAAAACTACAGGGTAATTTTTTTTTCTCGTGTAGCGGGTTCGATTCCCGGTTCAACCATGTAATTATTTAAAAATCTATTCTTTCAGTAAAATGTTCCATCTAAAATATTCAAGGTACTTTCCCTCCATGTGGCATAGGCGTGGGACGCCCTGTATATCATATCATTGACATTTTAATTTTAATAATTGTTAATTAAGTTAAGAATTATCATAATTTTTTACACTCAGTATGGCTTTCTTAATTACATAATATATTTGGCTTTATGCGGTTTATAGATATATAGGATGGCACATTTAGATCGGTCAGTATGGGAAAGTCTGAAACTATAAGACATACGAAGATCTCTTCTTAGGAATCATTTCATCGATTTTAGTAACAAGAAAAACTGCATTCATACATTTAAAAATAAACTTGTACTCAGCTCGGGAATCGAACCCGGACGTTTTGAAAAATAAAACTAACACGATTTCTATTTAGATATTGATTGTGTAGGTCTTAAGCAGTAAGTGTTACTATAAAACTTGATGTCTAAAATAAATAAAATGTATTATACCCATACTGACCGATCTAAATGTGCCACCCTGTAAACGAACTGTCATTTTGGGACGAGTGCTGTAGCAACACGAGCAACTCTGGGCTGGCATACTATCATATTTTAAATAGTTATAATATCTTGCTAATATTATACCTATTTATAATATGATAGTTTGGATTAGCCTACCATCACCAACACATAAAACTTTTCCCTGTGTAACAAATATTTTGCCAAAAATGCACTTGATTTGCGAATGGTTTTCGCTTCTTACCGCTCCTAAGCTATATTAAGTAAAATGTTTCATTTTAGGATATGGCACTTAAGGTCTTTTATTTAACATTATGTAAAACTTACTGTATTTGACTGTTTGTTGCCTAAATTAATTAATAAAAAAATTAAAAATTAATTATCCAATCACGAAAAAACGGCTGAACGGATTTATTTTAAACTAGCTTCGCCCTCGTATTGCAAAGAACGCAGGCAAACCCGCGGGATAAAATATAGCATATAACCACCCAGAACATTCTACCCGTAGTTAGAATTTTTGACTTAGGATGCTCGGTTACGGAGATTACCCAAAACATACAAACTAACAACGCTACAATCTCACAGACACTTCCTCTTTATAATATTAGTATCACAGATGTATGAATATAAGGAGATCGGACATGGCGGCCGATTTGTATAGAGTGAGCCTGTCGCAAGTACATTAACCCACACAACGCCCAAGTAATTGACAAGACAAAGCACGCACACATCTAAAACACACACACACTTGTATACCTACACGCTTATTTGACAATAAACGCGCATCATATCAGGCATTTTGGGGAAAACGTAATATTCTCTGCGATCAGCACCCGTGCACAGTATGGCAGTGTATGCCCATTGAGCATACAGCTGCGACACGGCCGCCGGCGGCTTGTCCTCTCTCTAGTATTCTATGCTCTGAGATTAGTATAGATTTGGCATAGGGAAGAATTTATCACTATAATCACCCCACAAAGGATGAAACTGGGGATGAAAGGTGACATCAGAGTTCACGCGGACGAAGTCGCGGGCAAATGCTAGTCAATATTCGGTGAACAAATACTCTTTTAATCTTATCTGATACAAATATTAATTCAAATTGGTTAGAAGGAATTAACCATGTTAATAAATACAATTACAAAACCTTTGAGTAAATAAAGGCGTGAATACATATTTATGCTCAGGTCAATTAACCCTAATATCGCAATGTAACGTGTGTGGAAAAACACGAGGCGAGTTGAGAAATATATGCATTCTGTCTCAATCTCTATAGTCATTTCCATGTTTTTATTTATTTTTCCGTGGAAAGTTAACACATAATAACCAGAAGTAGTAATATTTCTTTATGGCACGAAATTAAAATCATAAAATGACTTGCACATTGCCTCATAAATGCAACTGACGACAGGGACTTGAGCATTGTAGCATTCAGCCTGGATTTGTCATAATAAATCATTCACTACTCACTATTTAAAACCTAATGTGTTTCATAATAAAGTAGTTTTTCGTTTGTTCTGTATGATAGAACAGCCATAATAAGTGCTACTATCCGGCGGTTTTAAGTAGACTATAACTTTAATAGCCGGCACTGAAATGTAGGCTATTTCTGTATCGGGCTCATTACACTGATTACAGATAGGAAAAGTGGTTGAGAGTGAAAGTGCGTGTTTTTTTTGTATTGTACGTTCCGTTCCACGGAAGTAAACAAAGAGTGCTATGAAATGTTAGATGCATTTTTTGCCTCATGGACCTGAGCAATAAAGCATTAATTATAATATATTAACTCACGGATTGTTTATACATTCTACGAGCGAACCGGTCACATATATTAGCTATTTACTTTACTAGGCGAAGGGGTATATTCCTCCCACATCTTATATTGGTTACCGTAGTCAGGTTTTAACTCCAATCCTCCTACAAAATATTTTGTCAATCCCTGAAAATAGTATTTTATGATCGTCATTCACAACACGCTTCTAAATCGCGTAATATATCTTTTCATTTGAATTCACTTGAACTCTAATAACAGTAAACTACGGAGAAATTTCCTTAATTTCTATGGAACAGAAGTACATAGGTCGAACAATTTTTTGATATTTTATAGATTTTGAGTGTTGAAAGGTAATGTAATCGTAAACATTGCTAAATATTCATGCATTTTTGTGTATGACCAGAATTAGGATGTGGGTTGACATTATCCCATGGCCTTATTAGAGTTTAATTTAGCGGGAGCTATTCTTCCCATAGCCCGGTAAATTGTCTTGTCATGTCATAAAAACTCACGTAAGTAATAAAACTGATTTTGTGTTCAACCGAGAGCGAATTCATGTACCTAGCTATAAAATCTCCTTTTAATGACTTTCCCTGAAGACTTTGGAGTTAAACCTTGACTTTGATAACCGATATAAGATGTGGGAGGAATATATCCCTTTCGCCTAATCAAGAATTATAATACGACAAAATCGAGTATGACAGTTAATTACTTAGACAGGCGATGGGATAACCGTAACCCACATTTTTATTTCTGGTTTAAAGGAACATCTCCGACTTTCGTAAATACATTTTTTACAAGGCGCGATACGGTTTATTACGATTACGTATGAAGACACGCTAGTTCTTAGGGGCCTGGTAAAGGGTTAAGGAATAAATTATACGCTCCATCAATTTAAAAGGGATCAAGTAGTTTGCGTTAGTGTGTTTATAAAAACTGGTATATATAATTGTATTTTATTAACCAAGGATTATGTCATTTATTTATAAACATTCCTGCAGTACTATAGCTGTAATTTACGTAATGGGAAATTGCTAATCAGTTTTTTTTTTTCAATTTAGTAAGCACTAAACGTATGTCGATCCAATGAAAGTCTTATAATAAAAGTACCTATGGTAAAAATCTTATATCAATAATATTTTTCTAGAGAATAATAGTTAAATCTAAAGTTAGCTTATCGATTTCTGTGTAATACTGAGCTATAACCACGAACTTGGAATCTTGAACTTCGTATATCTCCGTGTATATCGCACTTATGGTTTATGGTACTCGAGCGACAGAGACGGAGATATACGAAGTTCGAGATTCAAAGTTCGTGGTAGCGCCGCGGTAATACAATATAATCTCGCCAAGAAACTTTTCGCCTGATGACAATTCAAAACGAATATAAAAATTCATATGTCGGATTCGGTTGAGTTCCGCTGGTAACCTTTTCTAGCCGACCAAGCCAAGAATAGGACGGCTTCACTTGGTCGCCTTGCAGTTGTGAAACTGTAAAGATAGAATAAACAGCTAATCTCGAGCACCGATCGATGCTCACGCTTGACGACTTTTTCATTGTTTTGAAACGATTCTTACAAAACGATTACAACAAACTCCATACCACAGATTAGGTAACACTCACAACGAGTAACTTGTGCGTCGTAATTATAGCAAAAGTTATTCCGGATACTTTTAGATTGACATTTTAAGAATGCAATAAAAGAGAATTTGATTCTAAAACGGGAGTGAAACTGAACGTATGCGTGTTATGTATCGTGTCGCCCGTGATTAAAAGGTTGGTCGTTGGACTCGTTGGCCGAACCGAAACATCCTTGGCAGAAAGCCAGGCAGCCAATGCCTAACTGCTAACGCTCGGAGACTGGCCGGTGTAGCCATTAGAGCTGTTTATGGACTACTTTTTTTCATTCGAAATTTAAATGCTCTTGTTTTCTGTCTTTTAATATTCTGTTGGTTTTGTTTGACTCTATTTGTGTTGCGGCAATAACATATCTATATTGAGGGGGAACGTCTGGGAGAAATTTTCATACAAACGTTTTTCTGGCTTTGTGTAATGTTGTTGTGATGTGGATGTTGTGATCTTTTGTCATCTATCTATACCAAGAACCAAGTAATAAGGCTCGCGGAGCACTATTATTGTTGCACTCGCTCGGTCAACTACATGGCAGGTAGGTATAATAGATGTAAATCTGTTCTCATGTCCCTGTACCCTGATCACGGTAAAATTTGCCGAAATTGAAATGACATGAATAGGTAAGCTAGTGATTCTGTAAGCAGTAGATCTCAGAAAAAAAAGTAGAATTTGGGATAAGTGTCTCGACAAAAGAAATATTATAAAATTAACGAACCGGCTCACAAAATTTGACAAGAATCGGTTGAGAAATGCGACCTGTAGAGGAGAACAGACGGACAGACACCGGACTGGGCGCCGGCCGGACTGACAAACGATTTTCGGCCCAAGCTGAAGCATAGAACGTTTGATGCAAAGGGAATATTTTTTATTAATATTAACACATAGCGATTGAATGAAACCAAGAATACCATGAAATTCCTTTTCCGATTCGATAAATTCTATATTAATAACAAAGTAAGGATAACCCTAAAATTGACATTGTATCTAATAATGCACACATTTTTTGGTCATCTTTTTCCATTTTTTTCTAGAACAATTTTTTGCGCTCTATACAGCGCAAACGAGACTTGAACGCACGTTTTTGTTTTATTTTGCCAAGTTTAGGGTCCGCGTTTGCTCCTGTGTGTTATTTTTTCATTTCGCAAAATATTAATAGCGGCTCTCGCTCGAGCGAAAATAAGTGAGAATAGGTACGATCCATGAGAAAAAAAACCGTTCGTCATGCAGATAAATTCCTTTGTGTTTAGCAAACCTAAGGGATTGGTAGTGTGATATTTGATATGATATTTAAATTGAATGCGTTTAAATACCTACTTGTGGATTTCTTAGAAAACTTCTTAACCCTTTGGATGCCAAGAACACCTAAAAGCGTTACGTGTTGTTGTGCCCACTGCCCACGGCGCCAAGAACACTTTTAGGTGTTTATGGCGTGCGCTGTCAGTCACCTTCATACTTTCAACTAAGTTTCATATTCTTAATGCAAAAATATTTTGCGTGTAGGTGTCAATTTCGTACGTGAATAATGGCGTCCAAACGGAAATGGAAACAAAGTATACGAAGATTCATATTTTTCTCTTACATTCCTAGATAAAAGAGAAATGTAGTCGAATCTGACCGTTCTCAAACTTCTAAACTGATTTTTTTTAAAAGCATTAACAGTGGCGGAATAAAAAGGTTGATCAGTTTTCAAATCAAATGATTTACGCGTTGCAAGCACATGTTACCTTTTTAAACTGTGTATCAGACGAGAGTGATGTTTTGAAAATTATGTTCAACTGTTTGACAACAAAGTTCATATTTACTTAGACGAATTTTCCTTGACTATTAATAGTTGAACTAAAACCTTTTTATTAGTTTGATCTTGCCATTACGTTGTGTCAAGTTTGATAAATCTAATGATTAAATCCTCTTCCCTTATTATGTAAACTATAAAATGTGAGTAACAAGGTCCTGTCAATGTCATCATTGCTATTTCTTGTATACGTTTTTTTTTTCTTTTTTTAACTCGTTTTTCAAAATTCGAAGATGTTTAGTGAAATTACATTAATTATGACGGAATGTGTCACTCGGTCGATAAAGCAGATATTGATAAATTATACTGAGCAAGCAAAAACAGATCTTAAGGTGATCAACCTTTTCATTCCCCGACTGTACATACATTATACACGTAGATGTGGAAAACAATAACTACATAAGATATTGCAGCTCGGCTATCACAAGACGGCGTGCGAGCTCTCTCGATTTTTCTGGCACTACGTCTCTTTCTAAGTTTTCTAATAAGAGAGAGACGGATAGTGTGAGAAAAATCGAGGGAGCTCGCGCGCCGTTTTGTGATAGCCGAGCTGCAATATCTTATGTAGTTATTGTTTTCCACATCTACGTATTTACAGTCCAACTCAGACTCGTAACTAGCTCTTTCTATCAGTGCGTAGTGCACGACCTTGAACGAGACAGACGGATAGATGCAAGTTCAACTTTTATTATTATTAATACGGCCTTGTCTCGTAACGCGTAGATAACTAGATACAGAATGAAATGCGTTGCATCAGTTGCATGAAGTCGAAGGATAAAAAAAGTCTATATTCAATTCTCATTTCAAACCTGCTGCCCGCGCGGTTCCGACCAGGGATTGTAACCGGTTTTTTGCAAAAACCTCTAAATAACCATATATCTCGAACTATTTTATACCTCATATGTAGGACTCAGTTGTGTTTTTGAGGTAACGAGTACGTATTATTAGATTGTACAGTTAGAAAATTTAATAATTAACAAAGAACGAAATAATAACGGTTACGTTCCCATACAAAAAAAAAACCGGTTACAATACCTGGTTCCGACCGCATATTACAAAGAACCCAGGCGGCGCCACGGGATAAAATATACCCTTTGTCCATCCGAAAAATCCATTCTAAATGTATACAAAAAACGGAACCCTTATAGATTCGTCATGTCTGTCTGTCTGTCTGTCCGTCCGTATGTCACAGCCACTTTTTTCCGAAACTATAAGAGCTATACTGTTGAAACTTGGTAAGTAGACGTATTCTGTAAACCGCATTAAGATTTTCAGACAAAAATATAAAAAAAAACAATAAATTTTGGGGTTCCCCATGCTAAGAACTGAAACTCAAAAATTTTTTTTTCTTCAAACCCATACGTGTGGGACCCATCTATGGATAGGTCTTCAAAAATGATATTGAGGTTTCTTACATCATTTTTTTCTAAACTGAAAAGTTTGCGCGAGAGACACTTCCAAAGTGGTAAAATGTGTCCCCCCCCTGTAACTTCTAAAATAAGAGAATGATAAATCTAAAAAAAATATATGATATACATTACTATGCAAACTTTCAACGAAAATTGGTTTCAACGAGATCTAGTAAGTAATTATTTAACGGAACCCTTCATGTGCGAGTCCGACTTGGCCGCTTTTTTTTTTAATCGGATAGGTTCTTTCAGGGAGTCAAACCTAAAATGGTACAAACTTATTTGAAATTATATATATATATATAGATTTTATCGTAGTCGGTTTAAGGATAACCGTAATATGTAATTAATTTTTCATACAAACATAATAGCACTTGGACTTTTATTTGAATATTCATACAATATCCACCTTAGTTAAGTACTTAAGTAAGTTTAGCTTTACTTCATTTTAGCGTTTTATAATTCTCATACAAAAACAAATTAGGAAAATACTTATACAAAAAAATACAAAAACAATGCACTCCTTTTTTTTATTCGCGGAAATGTGATCAGTAATTCGGGTACTTATTACTCACATTTTTTATTGGTGCTTTTGTTGTTCAGTTGTATGGAAGCGGACTTCCCGCGATTTCTCAATAAACAAATTACACCAACATAAATGCATAAGTATTTACATTTTACATTAACTACCTATTTTAAGTTATTTATGTTTCCGGTGTATAGATTTACTAACGTAATTTGTTGGATTTCATTTTTGTTGAGTAATTACGTTGCAAGTTAAATAAAAATGTTATTTAATGTATGTATATTGACGCCGATTATTGGGCCGTACATTACAGGGATCCTCCGTAACTGTGACAGCAAACCTGAGGGCCTACCGCGAAAGGCATTCGAAGTTGTCCCTCTCTGTCATACTTACGAGTTCGTACGTAAGTGCAACAGAGAGGGAAAACTTCGAATGCCTTTCGCGGTAGGCCCTCTGAACTTCCTATCTGCACAAATTGTTTTATTAACATCAGCACGGTTATCAATATCATTATCACAACCTGCACGGCTATCACAAGACGGCCGCGACATACTCTCGAGCTCTCTCGCACTATCCGTCTCTCTCTTATTAGACCACTTAGAAAGAGACGGATAGTGCGACAGAGCTCGAGAGTATGTCGCGGCCGTATTGTGCTAGCCGTGCAGACGCGCGAGCTGTGTCGCGGCGATATAGTCTATCCTGTCTTTCTAATTAGAACAGTTAGAAAGAGACGGAAGTCTATCTCGCCGCGACACGACTCGCGCGCCGTCTTGCGCTAACCGTGCAGCATCAATTCGAATTTTAACCCGTCCCCGTCACGCGTCCTGAGGGGTAATCACGTAACGTTCCGAACGCGCGTCGGTACAATTTAACTGTCAATTTTCCGTATAAAAAGTGACATTTAGACCTACCCTACCCGACGACGTTCGTACAATAAAAAAAAAAATAAAAAAAAAAAATGTTAAAATTATTATCTAGGTTTACCTACAATGCGTTACGTGATCGACCTACTGACTGCGCCCATACAGTACAGAGCGTTTTTACAAGATTTTATTTAACTTGCACTGTTCGTATGTAAGTTGTACGTCAAAATTTGCAATCCATTAATTTTATTTTAAAAAAAATCAGTTAAAAAACCATAAACCATTCTAAAAAAACTGGCTAAGTGCGAGTTGGACTCGCGCACGAAGGGTTTCGTACCATTATCTTATAATTAAAACAGTAAAAAAATCACGTTTGTTTTATAAGAGCCCCCTTAAATATTTATTGTATTCTGTTTTCTAGTATTTGTTGTTATAGGGGCAACAGAAATACATCATCTGTGAAAATTTCAACTGTCTAACTATCACGGTTCATGAGATACAGCCTGGTGACAGACGGACAGACAGACAGACAGACGGACAGCGGAGTCTTAGTAATAGGGTCCCGTTTTACCCTTTGAGTACGGAACCCTATAAAAAGGATCATCAATAGACTCTGTTTCAATGCCTTGAAAGATTTTTCTACTCGTCGATTAAAATCTGTGTATTAAGATTTCATAGAGAATACTGCAACGTCACTCTTTTCATCGTTGAATAGTCTATGTTACTGCTGAAACAACCAAAATAACTATTTCGATACGCTTTTTAAAATAGAACTAAAATATAAAATTTGAAAATAGAACTACGTATTTCAATAATATGTGTCCTTGTTTAAGGAGACTCGATCCGATACAAAATTGCCAATCTATGGCGTTTCAGAACGTAGCAGCGTCGCATCATCTGTGAAAAATCTACTTAAACTTGCTGCTGTATCCAGGGCCAAAGAGAATATAAATAAGAGACGGGACTTCGAACAAGGTTTTGGATGACAGTGACATTGTTATTTGATTTTGACATGACAACTCATTCGAACTTTAGCTAGTTTGAAATACCACAATACCAATAAAAATAAACGCTAGTACGGAAGTAGACTTACCAACCTAACGAACGAGGACGATAGTAGGGTTGTAGTACTTAACGTTATCGATAATATTAGAACCCAACGTTATCGATATCGATAAATTATGATTAGGGACGTCGTTGGGCCCACTGCATGAACAGAAAATTGCTTTACAAAATCTAAAACTTATCCGATTTAGGTATGAAATAATAAAAGGAGAACAAATATTTCATACAGTTTATTACACACTTATTTCCAAATCACAATATATTTACAAAAATTCACCAATCTGTACACATATCATTGCGGGTCGCAATGAATTCTTCTCGAACTAAGAAACCTCGTGCTTGTAGGTTTTATCCAAGTACCAACCGTTGTTTATCATAAGTAAATCAATATTGGCGCTTGATATTTCGTTATTAATACTTACGTGTTTTATTTTAAGATAATTATTAATTTTATTTCGTCAAAAGCATTGTTTATTTGACACCATAGTTTGACACACACATGTTTTCTCGTGAAGTTATAATATCCATGGTAACCGGCCAAAGTCACCATGACAAAATGACAGACAGAGAAAGAACGGAAGTATGAGATAGCATGAGTCCGCCATAGCAATAGCACAGATAGAATAAATATAAAATAAATAAATATTTGCGGACAATCTTACACAAATCAACCTAGTCCCAAACTAAGCAAAGCTTGTACTATGGGTACTAGACGACGATATAGATACTTATATAGAGAAATAAATACTTAAATACATAGAAAACATCCATGACTCAGGAACAAATATTCGTGCTCATCACACAATTAAATGCCCTTACCGGGATTCGAACCCAGGACCTCTTGCTTCGTAGGCAGGGTCACTACCAACTAGGCTAAAGCGGTCGAAAACTTGTCACTTGTCAGAACTTGTCAGATTTGATCTGAATTTGAGCAGTTGGACGTCATTCATATTTTTGTTCCTATATAGTTGTGCTACACTGTCCAGGGCATAAAAAAACTACTCTTTGTGATTGGCTAGTATTTAGCCAATCACAGCACAGTACTGCAACATTACGGACGCCGGTGGTGTGATAACTTTTCTTTACAAAGCTAAGCTGAAAAAGTTAAAATAAAAATTAAGAAAATGACAGCGACGAAACATCTGTAACTCCTCAAGAAATAACTACCTATTTCAATTATCTTGTGTAAAAGAAGTCGAAAAGTAGAACTAGACAACGACGCGACGACTTACGATATTTAGTTGTCTTATATACTCGTAGGTATTAGTGACTTAAATTATTAATTTTAATGTACTCGTACAAAAAAGTATTGTTCTCAATAGTGTCATAATCAAGCGTTTTAATCTCGTACCTTACTTAGGCCACTCAGCAAGCTTCGTGGCCTGAACACGGTACTCGACTAAGAAGCTCTCTATTAAATATAACACGATTGTGAAAATACTATTATATTTTAGTGGCATTCATCACTTGGCCCTTGACCGCGTTGTATGGATGGATGTCATACGTGGTTGTAATTAAGTTCTATTAAAATTGTAATAAAGATTTAAAAGCTTGAGGCGCTGAAGTCAGTAACTTCTATATCAGACAGTGCCTGAATCAGACGCCCATCCATTCAACGCGGTCAAGGGCCAAGTTTTTTATTTATTTATTGTATGGCATAAAATTTATCTACTTAAATGTTTATGATAATATTAGATTTAAGGTAAGCAACTGCATCCGTCGAGAGAGTCTTGAAATCAGCCGAATTCCCGCTAAATTTGGTGATGGGACACTCAAAGATGGTACCGTCTGATCTGGGCAGCCACACCGGCACTCCGCTGTCTCGCACCATCCCCATTTGCACCAAAGAGATGCGCAATTTCCGATCCCTGTCCTGATCCGGTTTAGTAGACACCAGGCCCGTCGAGATTCCTCAAAACCCACAGGCCGGGCCCCAGCATCAAGTGTCAAGTGATTAACGCCGGGCCAAGTGATTAATGCCACTAAAATATAAATTATTTTTTACTTTTTAGTTCATCTTTAAATTCTGACACTAAGTATGTACTTTGGTAAAGGTCGCGGGAGTCCGCTGGATACGAGTGGCGCAGGCCCGGTCACTTGGGCACTCTTTGGGGGAGGTTATGCCCACGTGTGGACGTTTTTCGGCTGATATAATGATGATGACGATGACTAAGTAAACCTTGGCTAATCTGTGATATGAAGTTATTCGGTGATAGTTACTTTAAGGTCTAATAGCGGAGTTATTCGATATCTTTACGGCTTGTAATAATTTCCAGTAGGTGGCGGCACTGTCATTCAACTTACTTACGTGCAGCAAGTATCCGAACGCATCCGTCAAAATTAAGAAAAAAAAAACTAAAAAAATACTCAAAAAACCTAACTATCACCGATTAGCCAAGGTTTGCCCTGCCCTACTTTGTTTTCTAATAGAATTTTCCATCGATTTTCTAACTGACAAGACACTCCACTTTAAATTTCAATTATGTTAGCTTGTGCGTTTGCTATATCAAGATCTTCATCGGCCTAACCGCCGAAGACACGTGTAAGTGCTTATATCCGTAATTAAAATTAACTCTATTGTTTACTGATTCATTGATTGCAAATTGATCTGTGATAAGATTGACAATGAGTCAAATGCGCAGTTTAGTTTTGTTCGTAGTACGGTTCCGGGGTGAAAAGGTTCGCCACTTTTGAACCTTCAAGGCATTGAAACAGAGTCTTTTGATGATCCTTTTTAGGGTTCCGTACCGAAAGGGTAAAACGGGACCCTATAGGAAACATTACTGCAATGTTCTGCCGCCAGAAGCAGCACTACCACTAATAGTAAACCAGTATAGGAATATAGGGATTCACACACACATGCACAATTGATTGTCAAATGAGTGACAAGGATGCTTGCATAGACAATACCGCAAGTGGGAACGAGATACAATGTCAACGCTGCTAGTTTCGCCACCTACGAAGAGTTTTGCGTAATGTTCCCTATTACTAAGACTCCGCTGCCCGTCCGTCGGTCTGTCTCATGAACCGTGATAGTTAGACAGTTGAAATTTTCACAGATGATTTATTTCTGTTGCCGCTATAAAACAAGTAGGTACTAAAAAACAGAATAAAATAAATATTGAATAGGGCGGGCTCCCATACAACAAACGTGATTTTTTTGCCGTTTTTATGTATAATGGTACGGAACCCGTCGTGCGCGAGTCCGACTCGCATTTGGCCGGTTTTTTTTATAACTACGACGGTGGCAAACAAGCGGCCTGCCTTGCTGGTATTAATATTAAGCCGTAGTCATTGGACGGTTGCGACTCCAAAAGAATCAAAAGCGCGTTGCCGATCCTTTATTGATTTGAGGATTCGCTGTGTTGATAGCTACTGACAAATGCCGGTCCCTCGCTCTCAGCAAAGCACATCCTCGGGAGCAGCGCGAACTTTCTCGGAAAGGAGGAAAACGACACCATGTATCCCACTTAGCCACTGCTTAATCAACCGTAGCCACAATACACCAGAGGTGCATTGTGGTACTAGTTACCAGTGTGTACCACTGTACTAACTGTATTGTGGTACTAGTGACTAGTGAGTACCACTGTACTAACTGTATTGTGGTACTAGTGACTAGTGAGTACCACTGTACTATTGGTACAATTGTGGTACTAGTGACTAGTGTGTACCACTGTACTAACTGTATTGTGGTACTAGTGACTAGTGAGTACCACTGTACTATTGGTGTAATTGTGGTACTAGTGACTACCACTGTACTAACTGTATTGTGGTACTAGTGACTACTGAGTACCACTGTACTATTGGTGCAATTGTGGTACTAGTGACTAGTGTGTACCACTGTACTAACTGTATTGTGGTACTAGTGACTAGTGAGTACCACTGTACTAACTGTATTGTGTTACTAGTGACTAGTGAGTACCACTGTACTATTGGTGTAATTGTGGTACTAGTGACTAGTTAGTACCACTGCACTAACTGTATTGTGGTACTAGTGACTAGTGTGTACCACTGTACTAGTGGTGTATTGTGGCTACGGTCGACGAGCCTACGTCGCCTTAAGGTGCCGTTAATTCCCCAATTCAATATAAGTAGGTACATTTCGCTATGCCTCTCCTTAATTATCCTCCTCCTTTTCTTATTTTCTATTCCGTCATGTGTTGGTTACTATAAGTATATATAATACTTAAGTGCTTCTAGAAACATGACATTAACAATAGGTAAAAATAATAATAATATGTTTATAATGATTAAGTAATATAGATGTTAACATAACTATAAGTACACACTAACAATAAATATATGAGTTACTTGAAATAAATGATAAAAAAAATATAAGCAATCACCCGCTACGTATTTCCCCAACGGGGATGTTCAAATGTGACTGCGTTGGAGTTTTCCTGTAATATGGATGGACGAGAGTAAAGAAAACAGCGTATTGACTAAGAACGTGCAAAATATATACCTATTCTGCTAGGGTTGCCACATAGGGAATCACATTTCTACATAGTTCTGCTTCAGTTTGGGCCAAAATTCTTTCGTATGTCCGGTTGTCCAGCCGTTCTCCTCTACATATCACAGTTGCGGGAAAAAGCTAGTAGGCATGTATAAATACGGCTATTTAACAAAGTCGTAGAATTAAATCATTATATCACGTCAACCATAACCACAATGTCACAATTATAGTATTCAAGCAGTATAGTTGTATACATACACAACTCTTCAAAGATCGTCTGTGTTTGGGTTGTTCAAATTTTTGGCGGTTAAAGGGTTAAATGTTTTTCACCACGTACTATATTTTAGGCACTGAATACTGACCACACAGACGCCCTGCACTTGTATATACTCCAGGCAAAATACGGTTTTGAAAAACATTAATTTATAATAGCGTTTTTTTTCTTTATATCATTTTAAAACATTGTTCTACGATGATTTATTCAAGAATCCAACAAACTTTCCATCCGGAAGTATTTATACAGATTTAAAAAAAGAATGGATTGTTTTTTTTTTATTATTTATCTTAAATATTATAGTGCAAATGTAAATGAACCAAAATAAAGATAAAACCATATTCATATTTTTTCTGACTTTTCAGAAGCTAGTTAAGTTATCATTTTATTGATGTCTGAAATTTTGTTGGATTTTGTCACTAAGTAACTATTTAATTGATAATATATCCATTACATAAAAACAATCTGCTATTATAAATTATTTCCAAATTTGACATATTTTCCATACAAGCTGTCAGTTCAATGCCTGGACTAATAGTAGTGCCGCGAGAGTTGAGGTGAATGATTTACACACACATCTACTTCATACTTGCGTGGTTGCAAAAAAAATAATTAATGAAATTAATGAGTGAATATAAATGTAAATAAAAATTGTTGCTTTAGTCATATTTGAAGAGGTTTGATTAACGAAGTAACAAATTAATGAAAATATTGGTAAAGCTACATAAATAAAAACAAAGTTATTTATTATTCTCTTTTGTTTTACGAATAATATTATATTCATATACTGATATACCTACGTATATCTGAACTTTATTTATTCATTTAACCCATTTATTTAAATAAAACGATTTGAATCGGTATATATAAATATTAAAATAAAATCGATCAAAATATTTTATTCTCTGTTTTGTTTGACTTCGATGTATAATGGTCTATCTTGCAATTAACTGTTGAACTTGCTATCGGTACGAAAAAAAGAACAGTACCTAATTTCACAATTCCGCTGTCATTAGGTACATGACATGTTGTGTGCGTGACCTCAACTCAACTCTGGTGCCACTACCTATACCTAGTAGTAGGTATAGTAGTAGTGGACTTTTTTCAGCGTCTTGTTTACTTTCAGTACGTTCCGTTTCTTCAAGTAGTATGCCTACTATGCCTTGCAGTCTCGGATAAGGATAAATATAAGCCAAATAGGTAGTTTTCAGCTTATACAGATTGTGTAGATGCAAATTTAGAATGAATTTCGAAGGAATGCTCTATTCGTCGATGGCACTAAGCCAATGTCGTAAAATACCTACTGAAGTCGCATAGTGCCTTTCTCGGTCTTCCTGTTTGCTTCATCATATCAGCCGAAAGATGTCCACTGCTGGACATAGGCCTCCCCCAAAGAGTGCCACAATGGCCTGTTTGCTTGTTAAATGCTAATTTAATGTCCATTTTGCGTCTCGAGTTAGTCAAAATATACAAGTGGTTCTGAAAATGAAAAAACGCCCAAGGGTCCAAATTGTGGTGGCCAAGTAGAAGATAATAGTAGGTAGGCAGACTGTAAAAGTGTGAATATAGTGTTGCAAAAATTATACCTAGCCATAATCAGTGCAGATATTTACATCAACTGCTTTAAAAAGGTAACCGACTGAAAGCACGCACCGACCCGGAACAACTAACAGGTCCACACGACCAATTTACGACGAGCCCCCACACTGTTTATTTGTGTATTCGCACGCGGACCATTTAAATTGGCTGTTTGAACGCATGATGACTCGCCGTTCTATTTTTAAATTAGTTCTTAATTCAAATTTAAATGCATTTCAGTCGCGTTCCATTTATTTATTGAATAGGGAACATTACTGCAATGTTCTGCCGCCAGAGGCAGCACTACCACTAATAGTAAACCAGTATAAGAATATAGTGATTCACACACACATGCACAATTGATTGTCAAATGAGTGACAAGGATGCTTGCATAGACAATACCGCAAGTGGGAACGAGATACAATGTCAACGCTGCTAGTGTCGCCACCTACGAAGAGTTTTGCGTAATGTTCCCCATTTACATAATTATTATTCGTTCACCGTTCGAGTAGGTTTGTTATCATGTCTACGGATTCCCATTTACTATCAGACAGGGGCCCATTTCTCAAAGGCTTAAGTATTATTAGAAAGACATTGCCGTTTGTATTACAAGATACATTACAAGTTTTTGCGAAATGGGCAGGACGTATGCTTGCCTTTAACCCTTCGTATGCTATGCCACACGTTTGAACCTAATTGTTTTATTTACATTTCAAAATCATAATAATCTGATTGGACTATTTTGACATCCGCATAAAAGACCAGTCCGAGCGACGACCTATCATCCGTTTTTATTATCACCTTCCTTTTATCCTAGTATTTCCCATTTTACAAGCTTTTATTTAACTTTACCTGCTCGTTTGTTAGTTAGTGTGGGACAAAGCTTGGAACTGAATTTTCAACCAGTTAACTTCAACCGATTGAGCTGAAATTTTGAGTATAAGTATAGTTTGGATGACAGTACTATCGAGCTGATCTGATGATCGAGACAGAAGGTGGCCATGGGAATTCAGCACTTACCCGACGTAACCCCGTTGAGTTTGGGCTCGTTAGAATCGTCTCAATGAGTAGTTGATGACGGTATACAGAAAAGTACAGACCGCAATAAAAGCTTGAACCAAAAATGAAATTTTTGACAGAAACTTATTATTTTTCACCTTTCTTTTATCCTAGTATTTTCCAGTATACCCTTCGATTGGAATAGCCGCGATATAGGTCACGTTTGGCAAACAGCGACCTACTTCCGACCGCCGCCGTATTTCTGGCCTTCCTGCTTGCGCAACTACGGAATAAAGAATGCCTTTTAACTAAATTACGACGGTAATAACATCGTTATTTACTTAGTTAAAAGTGCATCGTTTGGCGTAAAGGCACAAGTTAAAATGACATCATGTTTTTTGCCGTTTTGACTGGAGTCAACGTTACTTTTCCCATACTTCCAGACTATACTTAATATTATAAATGCAAAGGTAACTCTGTCTGTCGGTCTGTTACCTTTTCACGCTTAAACCGCTGAGCCGATTAAGAGTTCAACACCTGGGAACTAATGATAGTAATGATAGGATATGACAGTTTTTATATGATAGTCTATTCTCCGAAAAAAACCCTGCCTATGTCCAGCAGTGGACGTCTTTCTGCTGATATGATGATGATGATGATCCCTGAAAAGCAATTAGGCTTTGTGCAGGCGTAGCATTAATTCTTTCAGGCGATTAACGAGTATACGCGGTCACAGTTGCGGGAAAAAGCTAGTAGGCATGTATAAATACGGCTATTTAACAAAGTCGTAGAATTAAATCATTATATCACGTCAACCATAACCACAATGTCACAATTATAGTATTCAAGCAGTATAGTTGTATACATACACAACTCTTCAAAGATCGTCTGTGTTTGGGTTGTTCAAATGTTTGTATGTCATTTTCTTAATAATCTCTTAACTCAACTGACACAGCTCATTTATTTATCTTATTTGAATACCTGCGAGACCGTCCATGCCTATTGCAGGTCTGTAGGTAGCCTGCCTGGCAAGCCTCAGTTCGTTTCATCCACGTTTCATCACTTTCGCATACTTATTTATTTATCGTATGGCAGTTACACACTGGTATTCGTATCGATGTTGCTGATAGAGTTTCAGTGTGCGCTGCGAGGTTCAGAAGGAACAGTGCAGCTGCCGAGTTTGTTGTTCTTTTAGCACCACCCGGAGGTCACGTGTAGGGTTTCTAGGGTTACTCCTACGGACGTAGAACAACAACGACCTCCACCCATCCGACCCATACTAATCGCCATTTAATGCGTTAAGCTTGGGTTGTTCTAAATTTTGTATGTCATTTTCTTAATAATCTCTTAACTCAACTGACACAATCTCATTTATTTCTCTTATTTGAATACCTGCGAGACCTTCCATGCCTATTGCAGGTCTGTAGGTAGCCTGCCTGGCAAGCCTCAGTTCGTTTCATCCACGTTTCATCACTTTCGCATACTCGCCATTTATACGTTAAGCTGGGCCGCGGGCCGCGGCCGCGCCGCGATGTTTGTCTCTGCGACAATTGCGACAAATAGATGCATCCAATTGGCTTGGCACAGTTGGCCTTGGCACCTTGGTTCCAAGATTGAATTTTGAGAAGATACTCATCACAGTCATCACTCAGATTCATCCATTACCTTCATTAAGTATTTATCTGCTGATGATATATTTCTGTAAGAAGGATACGGAACCACTTTCATCTGTCTTACAATATAATGTAATGTAGGTATCTATAATTAATGAATCACCACTAACTTCATCATCATCATATCAGCCGAAAGACGTCCACTGCTGGACATAGACCTCCCCCAAAGAGTGCCACAATGGCCGGTCCTGCGCCACCCGCATCCAGCGGACTCCCGCGACCTTTACCAGGTCATCAGTCTACCTTGTGGGGGGCCTACCCACGCCGCGCCTTCCGGTACGTGATCGCCACTCCACCACCACTAACTTAAATCTAGTAAAAAAATTGAATTGACAAAATAAGTACGTTTGAATAGAAGATAAGCATGCATGGGGGTACATTTTGATTTAAATATGTAGGTACTCACTCATCTACGACTAACGCCTTACCATGGTTTGGGTAGTCAGTAACCCAATGTCCTACAGTGAATAACTATACTGCGTATTTACCTTGTATTGCGACTGTGGCCGGCGCACGCGCCGCGCCGATGCGGACGCCATTATAGTGAAAGCGAGAAAGCTAGCTCGTCTAAGGGCGCCGCTAATGACAAACGGTTTTTGTTTCCACTGGATTTTTTGTAGAATTTTTGGGGATAACCAATAAATCGTTCATTCCACTATGACGCACGGCTCTCGCCTCGCATGCATGCGTATTGCGTACTTACCTAACGCGTATGCGTAGATGTGGGGCGCATCTTCGTGCAATGAATCGGATTCGTTCGTACGGTTGTTGAAAACATTAATAATTTACTTTGATAACAAAGTTTTAACCGACTTCAAACCAGTGCCCAAATTGCTTCAAGTTAGACTATAAAATTTGAAGAGTTCCCTCGATTTCTCCAGGATCCCATCATCAGAACTGGATTTTGGTGACAACGGAACCTATCTGGAAGTATATGCTTTCAAACAAATAAATAATTTCTCAAATCGGTTCATAAATTCAAATTCAAATTGTTTATTGCATAAATCACATTACAATTATTAATTACCGAGATATCGCGTAACAAACACACAAAAATACAGTCGAATTGAGAACCACCTCCTTGTTTTGAAGTCGGTTAAAATATAATATTCTTTGGTAATAATAAAAAAATATTAAAAAACATTTATTTCAGGCTCAAGAATCCATGTTTGTTAGTACGTAATAGTACATTATGATACAAGTGTGCTAAGTTGGTCATTATACTCGAGTCGGTTTTTAAGCCTGAGCCGAAGGCGAAGGCTTAATGGAGACGAGAAGTGTAATGACCAATGCTCACGTGTTTCATACGACGTTTTTCAAAACATTTGCGAGGAAAAAAAAAAATGAAAATGTTAAAAGATATGTAATGAAAAGGCACTAGTGCGATAATGTAATGTAAAAGTCACGGCATGGGTAATATTCTGCATTATTTTGCTAATATTTAAAAAGATATGTAATGAAAAGGCACTAGTGCGATAATGTAATGTAAAAGGCACGGCATGGGTAATATTCTGCATTATCAGTGTAAATACGCTGTAATAAGACCTACTTTACGAGCAGGTGTGTTGAAAAATAATTTAAAAGCTAAGTGTTAGTAGGCAAAACAGATAGGTATTATTTAAATTAGATATTAGTTTAACGCTGACACCTGACAGGCACTGTAACGTTTAGGACAAAACTCTAAGTTATTTTACCCTCCCCGTTACAATGCCAACCCAGTGCCCTAACATAGGCCAATCCCAACTTCCTTCCAATATCCTCAGAATGCTGTTCTCACTTCCTCTCACTCGTCTCAGCAGCGAGGCGACCCTCTTGCGTATCTATGATGGCATGAAGCCATCAGTGTGCGGTAATAGTTATACTACGAAATCTCACGAAAATACCCGGAAACCCCTTCAACTTACTTTTTAAATATCAAAAAAGGACGCTGTTTGACCATACAGGTAATCGTAACGTCACTTATTCCTATTTCCCTACAACTTTAAAAAATATATAAAAAGTTATCAGTCAACGTCCCTATTGCGCAAAGCGTAACTTCCGGCAGACTTTTTCTCAGCTACATATAACTTAGATCTTTTCAAGACGTGAGAGAACAGCACTATCTATGTATCATGTAACACCCTCTGATCACTTACCTTCAGGTAAGATAGGGTTTAAACCTACCTGCCTATTTCTATAGTTTAGCTTTGCGTGCGATACAAGTGTTCATCAGATAATATTTTAACGGTATCAAGATTATGCCTCCGCACGTAAAGCTAATTAGAATGCTGATTTAGAAAAAAATATTAGGCTCTATGCAAATGGCAGAAAAGTTGGTTAATGAGCTCCACTAATGAGTAGGCACTACGTTTTTTAATTCGTTTCGTAACCACGAGACGTGGAAACGTCACTTAGGCACGTCACGGTTTCCATACTGTCTATCTAGCTTATGTGTTAGGTAGGTAGTAGTAAAATGACGCGACATTGGTTTTTCAAGAAATTATTGTGCATTTTTGTATCTGTGTTCCTTTTGTATTGACTCAACAAACAGTTAATAACCATCTTGACAGACATAAGACTTTCGAATAAAAAACTGGGCTCAAATCGGTTTATATATGTTGTTGTGGAATTTCACATGTTACATAACATAAAACACGCCTCGTTTCCGGCGGGGGTTCATAAGGGCAAAGCCTGTCTCCTGGCTCAAAATTCGCGGTACATTTTTGTGTTGACAAGTAATGATGGTCGGTAGACTCGGCAGATAAGATCCCAGAAATGTACAGCATATTTTCAACCGACGAAAAAAACGGAGGAGGTTCTCAATTCGACGCGTATATATATATTTTTTTTTATGTATGACCACGCATAACTTTTTACAGAGTAGTTCGATTTTGATAATTCTTTTTTTATTGAAAAGGGTATAACCCGAAGTTGGTCCCATATAAATTTGGAAAAAAAAACCAACCCTAAGGGTACGAAAATAGGGGATGATTGATTTTTCGTCGGTTAAAACTTTGTTTTCAAAGTAAATTATTACCATATTCAGTTATAGAAGTAAAACATTTATTTTTATTTTCAGGGGCCAGGAAGGTGACGACGGCGACAAGGGCGACTCCGTATCCCGAGTACCCCCGCACTGTCATATCACTATTAAATGTACTAGAGAGGTACGTATAACTATTAAAATAAAGTCATTAGTGATGTAAAACACAACACGCACACTGTACCTACGCAAGACACACATGCTTAATACAATCTGTAAAGAAGGTTTTTGCATTGTTTTATGGGATCTGCATGTTCGTGAGAGATCATGACATGAGCAACTTGTTTGTGTTGTGCAATTTTCCCGACATTTATTTACTTAGCTTACTATTCAGTTATTGTCCTTTCACCGTGGTCGAAACAGACGGAGCCTATGTCCAAAGAGTGCTACAATAACCGGGCCTGCGCCTCTCGCATCCATCAGACCTTTACCAATTTTTAGGGTTCCGTACTCAAAGAGTAAAACGGGAACCTTTTACTAAGACTTCGCTGTCCGTCCGTCTGTCTGTCACCAGGCTGTATCTCAAGAACCGTGATAGCTAGAGAGTTGAAATTTTTACAGATTATGTATTTCTGCTGCCGCTATAACAACAAAGACTAAAAACAAAATAAAATATATTTTTAAGGGGGACTCCCATACAAACAACGTGATTTTTTTGCCGTTTTTATAGATAATGGTACGGAACCCTTCGTGCGCGAGTCCAACTCGCACTTGGCCGGTTTTTTTTTAACAGTAGCATCAGGCCAATTCCAGGGTTCCAACGGTACTGTGGGCAATAACAATAATCTATTACTTCTTCTTCGTTTCATAGATTGCAGGTTTCAATGGTCTCTCCGAAGCGGTTCGCCGCCTGGATTTCTCGTCAGCCGTCCGCGACGTCCGTCGCTTCAACTACATCTGCGCACTGCTGGAGCTGCTGCTGGGCGGGCAGCGGCTCACGCACCTGCCCGGCGCGGCGCAGAAACTACTGTTGTCCATGTTAGAGCAACTAGCGGACCAAGGTAAGGGTTCGAAGTAGGGTTCAGCTACAGCGACTGCTGGACGCGCTCGAAAATCCAATGTTAACAGCATATGCACAAAGTTTTATTCGTGATCCTCTAATTCTTTCGCCAGTGGCCACATCGAAGCAGAACCTGAACGCTCTGCGCGCGTTGCTGGTGGCGTTGGGCGCGCTGCGCGAGGCCGAGCGCGGCGCGTGCTGGGGCCGCCCGCTCGGCTCGCGCGCGCTCTGGGGTCACCACGACCACGCCATCGCGAGGATCCACCACATCGCTGACAGCATCCGGATACAGGAGGTCAGTCATCGTCGACTTTATGTCCTCACGCGTGGCCATGTGTGAACCTGAGCGTTAGGGGCCACCACGACCACGCCATCGTTAGGATCCATCACATCGCTGATTGCATTCGGATACAGGATGTCAGTCAACACGGACTTTATGTCTTAGCGCTCTGCGCTAGCTGCTAGTCGCGTTAGGGACCAACACGACCAGGCCATCGCGATGATCCATAACATCTCGGACAAATCCGAACACAGAATCTGTTATCAACCTATACAAGACTACTAATGCGGCTTGCCGTGGCATCATGCTGAGCTCTTTTAACGTCGTTGCTTTGTATGTTTTGTGTTCAATTGTTGAAGACTTTAATAAAGGTATTTACTTTCTTAATGGACATAAGCTTCTTTTAACATGGCATGCCGACGGTCCACTTATCCCTACCCTCTGTCTCATCTAACTGCTCCGAGCAAAAACGAGTATTTGTGACGCGGTGATTCGATTAACTGTGTGACAATGATTCATGTGTAAGCCTTTCTCGTGTGCCAGTGACGTCACATGTTCCGTCACACATAAAACGTACACGACTTATTTGTGACGTATTTATTTATGATCATATAGACATGTTGTTCCTATCGTAATGAGACAATTTTAAGCGTTTACCGAGTGATTACCAAAAAAATATGACTGATATTCACTAGACACGCTGACAGAAACTTATCGTTACCTTGACTAGCATTCGTTGCGTGTCTTGTTTTTCATTACAAGACACGCAACGAATAGGACTTCCTGATAGAAGGATCAATTTCAAAATGCAGTGATCCTATAGGTAAATATTATACATTTTCTCGTTATCTGAATGTCCCTAAGTTTTGGCTGAACAGACAATCCTTGTAGGAAAATGACCTTACTTCCTACCCGTACCATGGTATTGTAACATACCTAGTCTAATATTGATATATTACTTTCCAGCCGGGACCAGAGGTAATGCCTAAACTTCACGATTTGCCTGAGGAGTGCATCAGGGAAGTACTATTGAGGATAGCGGACCACAGGGATTTAGACGTAAGTTTAACTGTTATGACTGTGAAACACATCATAATATCGCTTACGGGACCTTACAGTCTATAATATTAGACTTCAGTTAGATGGTATTTGACAGATAGTCAAATCAGCAACTTTTTATAGAACGTCAAAAATTAATGCTGTTAATATGAAGTTTGTAGTGAAATACAGTCTTGTGACGTCACAATTAATTTTCTAGTCAAACAACGTCCATTTGTTTTCTACGGTCAAACAACGTCCATTTGTTTTCTACGGTCAAACAACGTCCATTTGTTTTGATCTTTCAATAACAAAAAATATCTAAACACGAATCAAGGGTCACCTTGCCAACATTTGCCAAAGTTTCAGTGACCGTTAGCTTTTCAGTATTTGGTACTGAAAAGCTTAAATGGGTTACCATACTTTTTTCAAATGCTTGGAATAGACGATGGTTACAGAAAAAAAAATCTTCAGACAAATGAAACATTGATAAATAACTCATTCAGAGAAACAATATTTCGCGGTTGTGATATTTTCTCCGACTCCAGAGCATGTTATGTGTAGATATGTCATAATGTCACATGATTTGTTCAGGCGGCGTCATCAGCATGGAACGTGATGGCCTCCGTCTGCTCGGAGCAGCGCACGTGGCGCGAGCTGGTCGCGTACCACTTCACCCGCGCGCAGGTGGAGGCGGTCGCCAAGGACAAGGACGTGGACTGGAGGAGCGTGTTCCATCAACTCAGGAAGTGAGTAGACACGTGGTGTTCAGGCGTGGCACGTGAGCCTCCGTCTGCTCGGAGCAGCGCACGTGGCGCGAGCTGGTCGCGTACCACTTCACCCGCGCGCAGGTGGAGGCGGTCGCCAAGGACAAGGACGTGGACTGGAGGAGCGTGTTCCATCAACTCAGGAAGTGAGTAGACACGTGGTGTTCAGGCGTGGCACGTGAGCCTCCGTCTGCTCGGAGCAGCGCACGTGGCGCGAGCTGGTCGCGTACCACTTCACCCGCGCGCAGGTGGAGGCGGTCGCCAAGGACAAGGACGTGGACTGGAGGAGCGTGTTCCATCAACTCAGGAAGTGAGTAGACACGTGGTGTTCAGGCGTGGCACGTGAGCCTCCGTCTGCTCGGAGCAGCGCACGTGGCGCGAGCTGGTCGCGTACCACTTCACCCGCGCGCAGGTGGAGGCGGTCGCCAAGGACAAGGACGTGGACTGGAGGAGCGTGTTCCATCAACTCAGGAAGTGAGTAGACACGTGGTGTTCAGGCGTGGCACGTGAGCCTCCGTCTGCTCGGAGCAGCGCACGTGGCGCGAGCTGGTCGCGTACCACTTCACCCGCGCGCAGGTGGAGGCGGTCGCCAAGGACAAGGACGTGGACTGGAGGAGCGTGTTCCATCAACTCAGGAAGTGAGTAGACACGTGGTGTTCAGGCGTGGCACGTGAGCCTCCGTCTGCTCGGAGCAGCGCACGTGGCGCGAGCTGGTCGCGTACCACTTCACCCGCGCGCAGGTGGAGGCGGTCGCCAAGGACAAGGACGTGGACTGGAGGAGCGTGTTCCATCAACTCAGGAAGTGAGTAGACACGTGGTGTTCAGGCGTGGCACGTGAGCCTCCGTCTGCTCGGAGCAGCGCACGTGGCGCGAGCTGGTCGCGTACCACTTCACCCGCGCGCAGGTGGAGGCGGTCGCCAAGGACAAGGACGTGGACTGGAGGAGCGTGTTCCATCAACTCAGGAAGTGAGTAGACACGTGGTGTTCAGGCGTGGCACGTGAGCCTCCGTCTGCTCGGAGCAGCGCACGTGGCGCGAGCTGGTCGCGTACCACTTCACCCGCGCGCAGGTGGAGGCGGTCGCCAAGGACAAGGACGTGGACTGGAGGAGCGTGTTCCATCAACTCAGGAAGTGAGTAGACACGTGGTGTTCAGGCGTGGCACGTGAGCCTCCGTCTGCTCGGAGCAGCGCACGTGGCGCGAGCTGGTCGCGTACCACTTCACCCGCGCGCAGGTGGAGGCGGTCGCCAAGGACAAGGACGTGGACTGGAGGAGCGTGTTCCATCAACTCAGGAAGTGAGTAGACACGTGGTGTTCAGGCGTGGCACGTGAGCCTCCGTCTGCTCGGAGCAGCGCACGTGGCGCGAGCTGGTCGCGTACCACTTCACCCGCGCGCAGGTGGAGGCGGTCGCCAAGGACAAGGACGTGGACTGGAGGAGCGTGTTCCATCAACTCAGGAAGTGAGTAGACACGTGGTGTTCAGGCGTGGCACGTGAGCCTCCGTCTGCTCGGAGCAGCGCACGTGGCGCGAGCTGGTCGCGTACCACTTCACCCGCGCGCAGGTGGAGGCGGTCGCCAAGGACAAGGACGTGGACTGGAGGAGCGTTTTCCATCAACTCAGGAAGTGAGTAGACACGTGGTGTTCAGGCGTGGCACGTGAGCCTCCGTCTGCTCGGAGCAGCGCACGTGGCGCGAGCTGGTCGCGTACCACTTCACCCGCGCGCAGGTGGAGGCGGTCGCCAAGGACAAGGACGTGGACTGGAGGAGCGTGTTCCATCAACTCAGGAAGTGAGTAGACACGTGGTGTTCAGGCGTGGCACGTGAGCCTCCGTCTGCTCGGAGCAGCGCACGTGGCGCGAGCTGGTCGCGTACCACTTCACCCGCGCGCAGGTGGAGGCGGTCGCCAAGGACAAGGACGTGGACTGGAGGAGCGTGTTCCATCAACTCAGGAAGTGAGTAGACACGTGGTGTTCAGGCGTGGCACGTGAGCCTCCGTCTGCTCGGAGCAGCGCACGTGGCGCGAGCTGGTCGCGTACCACTTCACCCGCGCGCAGGTGGAGGCGGTCGCCAAGGACAAGGACGTGGACTGGAGGAGCGTGTTCCATCAACTCAGGAAGTGAGTAGACACGTGGTGTTCAGGCGTGGCACGTGAGCCTCCGTCTGCTCGGAGCAGCGCACGTGGCGCGAGCTGGTCGCGTACCACTTCACCCGCGCGCAGGTGGAGGCGGTCGCCAAGGACAAGGACGTGGACTGGAGGAGCGTGTTCCATCAACTCAGGAAGTGAGTAGACACGTGGTGTTCAGGCGTGGCACGTGAGCCTCCGTCTGCTCGGAGCAGCGCACGTGGCGCGAGCTGGTCGCGTACCACTTCACCCGCGCGCAGGTGGAGGCGGTCGCCAAGGACAAGGACGTGGACTGGAGGAGCGTGTTCCATCAACTCAGGAAGTGAGTAGACACGTGGTGTTCAGGCGTGGCACGTGAGCCTCCGTCTGCTCGGAGCAGCGCACGTGGCGCGAGCTGGTCGCGTACCACTTCACCCGCGCGCAGGTGGAGGCGGTCGCCAAGGACAAGGACGTGGACTGGAGGAGCGTGTTCCATCAACTCAGGAAGTGAGTAGACACGTGGTGTTCAGGCGTGGCACGTGAGCCTCCGTCTGCTCGGAGCAGCGCACGTGGCGCGAGCTGGTCGCGTACCACTTCACCCGCGCGCAGGTGGAGGCGGTCGCCAAGGACAAGGACGTGGACTGGAGGAGCGTGTTCCATCAACTCAGGAAGTGAGTAGACACGTGGTGTTCAGGCGTGGCACGTGAGCCTCCGTCTGCTCGGAGCAGCGCACGTGGCGCGAGCTGGTCGCGTACCACTTCACCCGCGCGCAGGTGGAGGCGGTCGCCAAGGACAAGGACGTGGACTGGAGGAGCGTGTTCCATCAACTCAGGAAGTGAGTAGACACGTGGTGTTCAGGCGTGGCACGTGAGCCTCCGTCTGCTCGGAGCAGCGCACGTGGCGCGAGCTGGTCGCGTACCACTTCACCCGCGCGCAGGTGGAGGCGGTCGCCAAGGACAAGGACGTGGACTGGAGGAGCGTGTTCCATCAACTCAGGAAGTGAGTAGACACGTGGTGTTCAGGCGTGGCACGTGAGCCTCCGTCTGCTCGGAGCAGCGCACGTGGCGCGAGCTGGTCGCGTACCACTTCACCCGCGCGCAGGTGGAGGCGGTCGCCAAGGACAAGGACGTGGACTGGAGGAGCGTGTTCCATCAACTCAGGAAGTGAGTAGACACGTGGTGTTCAGGCGTGGCACGTGAGCCTCCGTCTGCTCGGAGCAGCGCACGTGGCGCGAGCTGGTCGCGTACCACTTCACCCGCGCGCAGGTGGAGGCGGTCGCCAAGGACAAGGACGTGGACTGGAGGAGCGTGTTCCATCAACTCAGGAAGTGAGTGGTCTATCAGAGGCGTCCCTAGCCCTTGTAGCTCCCGTATGCATCTCGCTTCAAACTTCAAACAAAACCTTACTGTTTGCGCCGATGCCGGTGGTGTTATTCGCTCGACGACTTTAAATAAAACTTCGATAAAAGTTTGACTGTAATATAATTTACAATTATATAGGCTCTGATTAAAAGCAAGGAGAGTGTGGCCGTTTAGATAGTTACAGAAGTGGTTGTATATATGTTATGTCAAAGTAAGTGACCAGCGAGATCTCTAGTTGGTTTAGGTAGGGATAAAGCCACACATGTGTAGCACCATGATTGGCGCATTCAAAGCCCCCCTCATGCAAACCGTGCCTGACGGGCGCGTTTTGCTACTGCTAATGAAATAGATACCTATAATTAAGTTTATACACAAAAAAGAGTTGCGTTCGCAACATACTCCCCGGCGTTGAGAGACTCAATACAATAAATAAAGAAGAAATTAATTTAAATTAAAAAATAAAAGAATCAAGAAGAGGGGAGAGGGCACAAGTTGTTGAAAGCGCGTCGGATGATGCCCTTCTTCGTCATTATGTCGGCGACCCTTGTGACGTTGTCCGTGCCCGGGTAGACCTTCGTGACGCGACCCAGCAGCCATAGCAGAGGAGGTAGCCCGCGATCTTTGACCAGGACTAGTGTGCCGGTCTGCAGCTGGTCCGATGACGTTTGCCACTTGGTTTTCTGCTGGAGGAGAGTGACATACACATTAGAGAAACGGCTCCAGAAATGCTGCTTGAGTTTTTCAACTCTTTGGAACCTCTCAAGTCGTGAGATGTTTGCTTCAGTCAGAGGTTCCTGCGGCACTGACAGGAGCGAGCGTCCAATAAGGAAGTGAGAAGGTGCTAGGTAAGTTAGATCTGAAGGATCAGTAGATAGAGGTGTTAAGGGTCTGGAATTAAGAATACCTTCTATCTGAATCAGGCATGTGTTCATCTCTTCATAAGTTAAGTGTGTGAGAGAGAGAATACGTTTGAGATGATGTTTTGTAGATTTTACAGCGGCTTCCCAGAGTCCGCCAAAGTGCGGAGAATATGCTGGGCTGAATTTAAAGTTAATGCTTTTTTCTGCCATACCTGACTGCAACATGTCGTGGTTATTTTTTAAGAATGTACCGAGTTCGTTTGACGCCCCTACAAACGAAGTTCCATTGTCGGAGTAAAGAGTTTGAGGCTTGCCCCGACGACTCATGAAACGGTGAAGAGAAGCAAAAAAGGACCTCGTGGTAAGACTCGTTACTAGCTCCAAGTGAAGAGCCTTGACTGAAAGACATACGAAAACTAAAATATATGATTTCATGGTTCGGCTACCCCTCCCCTTCCGATCAGCTATCAGCACTGGTCCGGCGTAATCCATTCCCGTATGTAAATAGGGGTATTCAAGCTGTGTGCGGTCTGTGGGTAGATTGCCCATTGCCATTTGAAGAGGTTTAGCCTTGAACCTGATGCAACGAACACAATTATGAACAATCTTACGAGTTAAATCTCTTCCACCAAGAGGATAGTATGTTTGCCGTATACTCGCAAGTAATAGCTGTGGTGGAGCATGTAATAAGGTCAGGTGTTGCGTTTCAAAAATAAGTTTGGTCAAGTGATGTTTACTGCACAATAAAATGGGATGTTTAATGTTATAACTATAGTTGGCATTATTAAGACGACCACCGACTCTTATTAAGTTATGTGTATCTAAGAAAGGGGTCAACGAAAGTAATCGAGTTTTTGGTGGTAACGGTTTGCCAGCTAATAAGAGTTTATATTCTTCAGGAAACATTTCCTGTTGTGCAATTTGTAACAATTTACTTTTAGATGATTTTATCTCTGTGTATGTTAAGTGTGAAGTTATTTTATTAGTCTTGTTTTTGCAGTTGTATATAAATCTGTGAACATATGCCATTATTCTTATTAATCTCGTAAGTTTTGAGTTATTAGCCATAAGCTTAGTTATAGGATTTTCATCTATGTGTGTATGTATGTTTGTATGTATGTTTGTATATAGTGAAGTTTCTGGCAGGTCAACAGTAAGTGTGTTAGGTGTTGGAGGAAACTGAATGAGTGGATGATGTAAGTATTCTGGTCCAGTCCACCATAATGTGGATGTGCTGATATCGTCAGCCTTCATACCTCGTGACACAAGATCTGATGGGTTAAGCTTTGAGGGTACATAGTTCCACGTTTGTCCGCGAGTACTTTCTTGAATTTCATTCACACGGTTACGAACAAATTGTTTAAGACGGTTGGATGACCCTGCCAGCCAGCCCAACACGATCATGGAATCAGACCAAAAGTAAAACTTCACGGTCAGTGATGAAGTGACCTTTGTCCAGAGCCTTGCGCCAAGCAAGGCGCCACAAAGCTCCAACCGAGGAAGAGTGGACGATTTGAGTGGAGCTACCTTGTTCTTTGATGCTATAAGACGTACGCAAACTGCTCCGCTCCCGTCCACAGTCCTAACATAGACACATGTGCCATATGCACGCTCGGACGCATCTGTGAAAACGTGAAGTTGAATTTCTGATGGTGAGTCGTTAAATACCCAACGATCTATTTGAAGTGTGTTTAATTTGGAAAGTGACAACGCAAAAGAAATAAATTCATTGTTGATGTCCGTTGGTAGCTCGTCGTCCCACTCACATTTAAGAAGCCAAAGCTTTTGTAATATGAATTTGGCTTGTACTACACATGGACCGACGAGGCCTAAAGGATCGAAGACCTGACTGACAACAGATAAGATGTTTCTTTTTGTTATTTTATCTGGAATTTGAATGTCGATAGAAAATTGCAACTTATCTATTTTTGATTGCCAATATAATCCCAGTGTCTTGCAGGGTGACGTGCTGTCAAGATTAAGTGCCTTGTTGTCGCCTTTTTTATGGTCGAGAATCGAGTTCAGCAATTCAGGACAGTTTGACTGCCATTTGCATAAGTTGAACTTTGCTGACTCTAATGTGGCACTAACTTCCTTACTTATTTCAATTAACGAGTGAGTGGAGTCGCTGCCGCTGAGAAAATCGTCTACGTAAAAGTCGTGCTGTATTGCGCGTTTGACTCTGGCATCCTCGCATTGATCAGCGAGTGAAAAAAGGCATTTTGTCGCTAAGTAAGGACCAGACGCCGTTCCGTACGATATCGTATTTAGTGTATAGGTTTTTAAGGGATCCGCGGGATCAAACCTAAATATAATTTGCTGCAATGAGCGCTGAGAAGGTTCGACTAGTATAGCACGATACATTTTTTCGACGTCACTCGAAACGATATATTTATGTTGTCTAAAACGAAGCAAGATAGACAGTAAGTCATCTTGGACGGTCGGTCCGACCATCTGAATGTCGTTGAAACTTTTGCCACTAGTCGTGACCGCAGACCCGTCAAAAACGACACGAAGACGCGTGCTCGTGCTATCCCGGACGACTCCGTGATGAGGAAAAAAATATGACTTTATTGAATGATTGAGTGATTGATTTTCGCTCATATGACCTAGATCGATGTATTCTCTAATAAAATCAAAGTATAATTTTTTTAAATTCGCGTCGCTCGCAAGTTTTTTTTCTAGAGATAAGAAACGGCGATTTGCCATGTGATATGAGTCGCCAAGTACATCTGGTGACTCCTTCAATGGGAGTGTGACGACAAAGCGGCCATCTTGATCGCGGGCGGTGTTCTCTAAGAAACTCTTCTCGCAAGCTTGTTCTTCATATGACATGGAATGTGAGGGAGACACCGAGTCTAGTTCCCAGAACCGCGTGAACATTGCTTCTTCATTATGCGTGAGGAATGAGCAAAATAAAGATTTGTTTACATTTTTATTTTTAGTAGGTATGGACCCCGACAAAAGCCAGCCTAATTTAGATTCATGTAGTCGAGGTTTATGTTTACCTAAATCAATAGATGCGGAACCCAAGACGTCCCAAAACACTTCCGCTCCAACAAGAATGTCAATAGCGGACGGCTTATAAAATGACGGGTCTGCCAATACAACGCCGGCTGGTATAGGTATATGCGTTATATCTATATGACAAGATGGCAATGATTTACTGATCTCAGGTAAAACGAAGCAGTTTACGGTTGTCTTATAATCACTATGAGGCGACTGAATAACAATATCACAAGACTCTGTACTATGTGAAAGCTGATTATTGATACCTGTGATCGTGGTTCCCGCGCTGCGCCGCGCTAATCCAAGCTGGACGCACAGGTCTCGCGTCACGAAGTTCGAAGTACTTCCGTTGTCGAGAAGAAGGCGAGCATCGCGAGCCCTTCCATTCACGTCGCACACTTGCACCAAAGCTGTGGATAGCAATACGGACGATTGAGTGGGGGTAATCACATTTGCCTGGATATTACCGCTAAACTGTACATTTGGAATCGGCACATCAGTACTACAAGATGCCTCATTGGCATGTTTATGTAAAAGGGTATTATGTTTATATTTACAATATTTACAATGCGAGAGTACACACCGCGATTCGACGTGTCCCGGCCGTAAACAATTCTTGCATACAGAATAGGTATTCACCTTACTTATCCTCGTATCAACATCTAGCTTACGAAAAGATTCGCACGTAAATAAGAAATGATTTTGTTTACACAATGGGCAAACAATAGGTTTACGATTAGTATTACTCGTAGTATTAAGGAAATTTTTAGGTTTTTGTGTTTCATTATGCGTATATGTTTGTGTTTTATGTTTCAATGTTGTTTGTTTGTTGTCATCAATGTTTTTATGAAAAATCGATTCTAATAAGTCTGCCCTGCTATTCAAAAAAGTAGTGTATTGATGTAATGTCGGCGAACCCGTTAAATGGTTCCGCTGTTCCTCCCACTGACGGTTAGTTACTGAATCTAACTTCTTAGACATAATATGTATGACTAATGTGTCCCAGTGGTCAGTCGGTTCGCCCAATGTAGACAGCGCCCGTAAATTTTTATTAGTTACATCCACCATATTACGCAATAAACAGCTGGATTCGTGTTGCATAGGTTCAAGGTTAAACAATGCCTGGACGTGATTGTTAACTAATAATCGTTGGTTGTCATACCGCTCCGACACCAACTGCCACGCTTTGTGATAATTATCACTGCTAAAATCAAGGCTTTGAATAACAAGGGCAGCACTGCCTTTTAATGATGCACGAAGGTAATGAAATTTACTTATGTCATTAATTGCAGTGTTATTATGTATAAGTGAAATATACGTATCTCTAAAGCCGAGCCAATGCTGATAGTTTCCTTCGAAGTGAGGAAGATCGATCTTCGGCAGACGGACGAAGTCATGCCGGCCTGCTGCACAGGGCGTGGAGCACGAAGACACGGACCCAGCCGGCCCGCGGTTGCTGGCCTGCACGGCAGGACTCAGCAGAAGTCGAGCAGTCGAAACCAGCCTATAGTACTGGCTTTCAAACTGCTCCCGCTCCGCATATGCGTCGTCGGGGGTCGGGGACAACGCCTCGATCTCCATCTGTAAGGCGTCAAACTCTGAATAAAGCGACTCGATTTTATCTAACCGACACTGCATCTCCATAATTTGCAACTCACTTAATTTGTCACACGTTTTAGCCACATCAATGTAAGTTCTAAATTGCGTTAATTTTGATTTAACACTACCACGCTTTTTAATTAAGAGTTTTAACTGTTCGTCAGCCATTTTGTTAAGATATTAAGTGTATTTAACTATGCAGTTATATCTTTTGTGCAAAATGCATGCGACCGCTAACGAGCTACGGGAGGACTGAGGCAATACAAATGAATCCGGAATAGATTAGCAGCTGCGCGAGTTTGTGCGGATTAAGCAATAAATTTATGTTGCCGAGTTGAAAGGTAATAAGCAAAGGAGACGGCTTCTTATGTGGTAGTAATTTAGTTTTGTAATGAGTTTCAAGCAATGACACGTTATGATTTAAGATTAAATATGTATATGTTTTTAAGATGATGACGTAGGTATTGCTGATACGTATAGTGATATTCGTAATTCCGTGAAAAATAGGAACTATGGATATAGAAAGGAATTGGAACGGACTCACTCAGTCAAGTACTACGTGCTCAGGTGGTGCAATGTTCTGATGATGTGGTGGTACTCCAACGAACGTCCTCCTTATGCGTGAACGCTGGGACTCCTGAATTCGACGTCAGCTGCGTATTCTTCTTATGCCGAAGAATCTGAAGACAGCGACGACGACGATTGCGATGGATGGTCAAAGTCCACTTCTGCGAAGACTCCGAAGGCGGCCAAGTCTGCCCTTGTCTTAAAGGTTTCGAAGGACCAATGTTTGCGCCGATGCCGGTGGTGTTATTCGCTCGACGACTTTAAATAAAACTTCGATAAAAGTTTGACTGTAATATAATTTACAATTATATAGGCTCTGATTAAAAGCAAGGAGAGTGTGGCCGTTTAGATAGTTACAGAAGTGGTTGTATATATGTTATGTCAAAGTAAGTGACCAGCGAGATCTCTAGTTGGTTTAGGTAGGGATAAAGCCACACATGTGTAGCACCATGATTGGCGCATTCAAAGCCCCCCTCATGCAAACCGTGCCTGACGGGCGCGTTTTGCTACTGCTAATGAAATAGATACCTATAATTAAGTTTATACACAAAAAAGAGTTGCGTTCGCAACACTTACTTTGGACGGAATTAAACTCATAAAGGAGACAGTTGCCACAGATTAATTAATTGAGTATTGTTCGTTTCCAGGCTGTACGGATTGCGGGAGGACGCGCAATACGCGGAGACGCTGTCGCTGTGCCGCCACTGCAAGTGCCTGTTCTGGCGTTCGCTGGGGCATCCTTGCATCGCGGACCAGGTAACTCGATCATTTTACTGTCTATCTTTATGATTTTGCTCCTAACTGTCACTCTATCCGAACGCGATTTGTTGTTGTTCGCACGCTGTGTTGTCCTATCTACACACATATATTCATGCAGTCTTGTATATCTATATAGACAAATTAACTGATTAATATTAATTGTTATAAAAATGTTCAAAATGGCGGCCGCTATTCTCGACCTTGATTTACACGGAGATGAATACCTGTGTTTATTTTATCGTTCTACGTCAGTAATATAATCAATGATAGATATTGTAGTGTCACTAATGTGTATGTGTGTGTCAGTGCCCGGAGTACCGCGAGCGGCTGCGCTCGGCGGGCGGGCCGCTGCCGCCGGCGCCGGTGCCGCCGGCCGCCTTCCTCAAGTTCTTCTCGCTGTGAACATCAAACAACCACACGGCGATAACGTACTGCATACTTTACTTGCGACCGAGTACAAGCGTTCGGTTGACTCCGAGCGTTCTCGTCGTTAAAGTACTGTACGTATTACTGTCTTGTAGTCTCGTGCTGTATTTCGTTGCCGCATACACTTGACGGTAATATACCGTATATACTTGTGAGAGCTTTGTACTGGCGTTCGACTCCCAGCCTGTGAGTCAGCAGTGTACTTTACTTGTAACCGCTCCTGTCAACTTGACAAATTCACGAGATAAGACCTAGAGCCTCATTTATGGCATTGCGCGGCGCATGACAATGTATAAAACTACCTGTTCATGTACAATCCTGTGCGCGTTCATAAAATTCTATGAATGGGACCTTATTGTCGAACATGTCTAAGCAAAAAGCAGATTTCTTTATTTTTATTTATTTATTTTTATTTATTAGAATAAAAATAAATAAATAAAAATAAATAAATGTGCTTTTTATAAAAAAAAAATATATTAGCTTGAAAATGAACTTGTTATCACATGGGAACACTTTTCCCACTACAAATATAAAATACATACCTTCATAAAATATATTTTTCCATCATAAAAATGTACTTTTGTGCTGATCTTAATACATATGACTACTTAGATTAGAAATAAGAGTAGGCTATGTATATAATCGGCTGCATGTAAACAAAATAGCAGATAAATCTACTCTGGTAAAAGTCGTGTAGAGTAAGTTCTAGAGTAGGTACTTCAAGACATACTATTCACTAAAATAAAAATTACCATTTATAATATCGAAAAGTGACTGATTAAAGATCTCGGGCTTATTAAGGCCTACACACACGTTTTACTTCACTAAAGCTAAGACTAAATATATCAGGCTGAAAATTCATCCAAGCGAAAAAACCAGGTATTCAAAATGTGTTCCATTTTTTAAATTATCGTTAAGTTTAAAATTAATGTACTAAATTTATGGTCTAAGGATGGGACATTTCGGTAATTTGTAGATCGATAAATAAGTTATGATATTTAAATTCTTTAATGTAATGTTGCCAAGATAAAATGTAGTGAGCTTGTTATTGAATTGTGATTCTACTGAACTATATAACTTACACAATTTTGAAATGGTCTGTCTGGGATACTAAACGAGATCTATGATCTGTGGTTGTCATATCAATTGGACATATACACTGGTTAATTGACTAATCAATGTGGAAGTCACGTTATGACATGAAGGTTATATGACTGTAAAATCGCCCAAAGTGTTCCATACCCGCGACCTGTCATAAATTGTGCAAGTTATAATGACATGATTTTTAGGTATGTATTACATGGTTTATAGTTTTTGGATAATAAAGGTATAACATTAAACACTCATGCCAAAATAACTGTATTTTAACTCTCGGAAATTAAAACCGCAAAGGAAAATGCTTTAATAATAATGGCAGGTTTCTATAATAATCATAAATAATTACTAAACGAAAGCCTCTTTTGGAGATAGATTTAAAAATCTTTAAAGAACTAAAAAAAACATTGTTTATACGAGTAAAGTAGTATAATGAATGTCCATCTACCAATGAATTTGACTTTACCAATATTGCTGCCAGAAATTACTTAATAACTTAAGTAACAAGCTTTAGCTAGCGTAAATACACATTGCAAGTTAATAAATAATGATTTTGTCCTTCCGATTCGTCCACTAGATGTGCGTCGTTACTTTTACAATACTTAAGTCGATTTAAGATGGGTCGTAGGTCTGAGACAGTTAGAGAATCAACCTTTGTCGTGAAGTGCTGTCACATCAATAACTGGTCACAATTGACGTGACGCCAAGGTCAGCTATATAACTGGTAAATACGTGTCCCAGGTTCTGGACCCATCAGAAATATGTGCTGGTATATATTTCACGTGCATTATTTATATATTTAAAAAACTGCAGTTTTTCTTATACTCTGAAATAATAAACTTTATAATATATATTATTGTTGTGTGGCAACTCAGAAATGTATTTCAGGACATAGAAAAACCATGAAAAATTTATTGGCAATCGAGTCTGTAGCTATTTTATTTTTTATCGACTAATCTAATGTTTTCACAACACTATTGGGCGAAAGAACGAAATTATACTTATTTTAATTGTCTATGTTATGTTATTGATTGGTTGTTGTTTGTTTTTTGTTTTCGCTTGCGTTAATGTTTGTTTAATTTAACGCTTTAAGAACTTAATGTGATAGGTATCACCAAATCTTTGTTAATTTTATCGGTAGTATTTTTGTTCTGTTATGATTTTATGTTTATTTAAAGCTTACCAGCTTGGCAAATTATTATTTTGGGTTCCTTTCATTAGTTAAATAATGTAGATTAGTATATCTTATACCTGTGTCTTATGGAAGAAAGTATTATAATAATGTAGGTTCTGTCACCCTAAGGGTGAATATCGACTAGAAATGTGCGAAGATGTGTTTCAATATATTTGATACATGACAGTTTGCCTTTAGACTGGTTTTATAGAGACACACTGATCGTTTGTCCTGACAGGCTATCATGTATGATTGGTCCGAAACGTTCAGGCTACGAGCTTGGCCACGCCAGCGGCGATGGCAGCGCTATAAGTGAGAGCGAGAGGCCGCGCTCCGATCTCACGCTCCCACGTAGGTATAGCGCTCTGCGAAGTCGTGGTCAGGGTGACACTCAAATCTGTCTAAATCATTTGTGTCGACGTGGTAGCTAATTAGTGTCGCCGGGATATTTTTCAGAATATATCTAATGTGTGCAATCCGTAAAAATTTATCCGCCATATCGGAGACCCTTTTTCTTCAGAATTTATCTAATGTGTACAATCCGTAAAAATTTATCCGCGACGTCAGAGACCCTTTTTCACGTTTTTTTTTCTAATCAGTCTTAGAATTGTTGGCTCTTCATAGACAATATGACTGGTAGCAGTCATATTGTCTATGAAGAGCTGCAGAGATGTAGGTAATAGCTACTGGATGACAGTTGGTGATCGTCTTGTATATTGTATTGATATGAGCGCAGTACACAGAGTCGAGAAAAGTAGCAATGTGTCGAAGTGCGAGTATCAAACATGTATTTTTTGTCTCTTTTCACCATTGCGTCCCTTTCCCAGCCTCCGTGCATATCTGAAGTGTGTACGGCGCTTTATATTGATGGAAAGGGAGCCAACATGTAGCAACATCAGCCATCACATTCTATTACATTATGTGGGAGTCAGATAGGCTGCCGTTACTAAACTTAAACGCGCCACATTGTACGACATACTTATTACGTGAACACAACTAGTTGTTTAGATATATCGCTAAACTAACGGATCTAGGTTACAAAAAGCAATATTGTGTTACATAATCATATGAAATGCATTATAAAATAAGGACTGTTTTTTTTTTGACTGGTGGTTATGTACTAGAGAGCTGGGACTAAGTCCGTTTAATATATACTATCTGCCGCTGCGACTCCGCTCGCGTTTTACAATGGAGGAAAGTGGAGCCGTGGGATAAAATATAAGTCTCCATTTCCACCCCAAATGTCCCCAACCCCAAAAAACCCTAAAGGAAGGATTACTGGTGAAAGATACTTTGAAATCGTATGATGATTTCCGTAGATCCCTACATGCATACAATCATTCATGATTTGGATTATTCTTGCTCTCTCGGTACATGAATACTGCCCTCGTAATGTAATAGGTATCTCAAAAGATTTCGATGCCTGTAACCTAGGCCCAATGCATCAATTACCGCCCGTTGCTGAGGTTATTCCAATATAGCCCAGATTGCAAATTTATCGCTCTTGCCTTCGGCTCTGGTAACCGGCCTTAAATTGTATATTTTACCGCACTAGATATTCAATGTATTTTTGAAGCGGTTATTCCCTCACGAGGGCAGCGTAAGATGTTGAATTAGTTTAGGCCTAACTGTTTTGTTGTTTGTTGATCTGTCCATCCGTCGCATGTAAGCAGTGCTGCAAACTTGTCCGCCAAATAAATAAATAATACCTGTTTTAGCATTTTAAGGCTATAAAATGTACTGAGAAAGCAGCTAGATTGCAATCGGACGTCACATCAAGCATCGGACTGAATACTAACATAGTTTATTAGGTGAGACAAGTTTGAAGTTACGCTCCCTATAGACAATACAGTTTTTTGCGCAATATACCTACACCCATCCATCCTGTAATTTCAGGAAGCGCTCTCGCTTACTATTTTGCGTTAGACTTTTAATTTTAAAATTAGGATCAATAACAGTTTCATAAAGCAAGTGAGTGGTTATTGCGCAATAAACTTGATCGTCTATGGGCCTTAAATATTGTGGATTATCTTATCAGAATGAAACTTGTTTAAAACTTAAGTCTGAGGTACACTTCGTCATTTGCCGTACCGCTTAGAGTAGCTGTTGATATTGTGATAAAAATATAATTGTAAGGATATAATTATTACTATTAAGTAAGCGTGTTGTTTACTCGCCTGTTGGTCTAGCGAAAATAACGCAGTTAAGCCGAGAAAAACATTCGTCTCTTTTCTGACAACTCACAAGTATGAAGTGCGAGAGGGACGAACGTTTTACTATGAAGGGGGTACGCGAAGTTTGAATATTTCCATCTGTCACTCGAATAGCAAGAATATGAACTGAACTGCGACTCGAAAAGTTTCATCACGCAGTAAACGTGCCGTTTCTATACGGGTAGCAGTTGGAATGCAGTTCACCTCCAACTACCTAGCGGCGCGAGTAGCAATAGTCCCATTACTAACAACCAGTGACTAGTAAATTATGACTGCCGATGTTAAATCATTCCTCCAAAATAGCAATTTCAAGTACCTAAGTGACATCTCAGCGCCATACAAAACGTGCAAATTTTTTGTCATGTAATGAAACTACTATTTTCTAAGAATGGATTTTGCTTTGTATTTATCTAAGGCTCCATAAGACTTAGCGCAGCTATTTCTCACCGATAGCACATTCGCGTTTATGTTTGGCAGAAAACATACCTCCCGCGCTTACATACTTGCTAGTAAGGGACCAATGCTTTATGTCCGACATAAACGTGGCCATGCTAGCTAACATGATCGGTTTATATAGTACGCGATCATGCTACCAGTGCTGATAGGCGCTAAGTCTGACGGAACCTTTGCATAATCTACTAGTCTCTGCTACCAACTATGTATAGTGTAGATGAATTTGTCGAATGCAGCTTCTACTCAACTCAGTCTCTAGCTGTGGTTCTGTGATGCGTTTTGTTTGTGCAAGGGAATTGTTTTCTGTATTGTGTTTTAAATTTACTTTGATACTTTATAACGGTATTTTGAAATAAAGTTATTTTGAATACGATCTTATCTTATTATTTTTAATCCATATAGGTAGTTCCCCTTAACTCTTGGTTCACCAAGAACTGAAAAATGTGCCGAGCTCAGACTAACCAGCCTCTCCAACAAATAATAATATCACAATCGTATACAAATATCAATAAGGGTAGATTGCACCCTTAGAATAATAACGCCTAGAAACGCAGTTCACGCGCAATGGTGAGGCCACTAAAACTCGGCCATAAATGGCCCAGTACGCCGATCGGTGGAACAAAATTGGTGGGTATTGGCGCGTGTGAATACGAGTTGATCACAACTACATGAATCCATTTTATGCCTCACGCTTGGCGCGTCGGCCGTATGAAAATATCCTTCTATGCGTTATTATTCTAAGGTTGCACCAAACCGTCTGTAGTCGTAAGCGGTGTTCGATGTCGTACCGTGTAATGTGAACGGTGTGCATGTTTTCCATACATTTTATTTCGTTCGGACCGTTATCGGATCCTACACCAATATCGTGCTGGAATAATCCAGTACGATATCGGTGTAGGATCCGAACCGGTGTTATGTGAACACGCTCTCAAGTGTTCACGGCTCGGGCTTAAATAGTAATAGTAGTTTTTAAAATTTGACACGGCAACATTGATTTACTGACAATGACAGTGACAGATTGGCCCGCTAACGTCAAAATAACGCCTGAACGCCCACCAAAAAATAAGAGAAAATGATTTCAATCTTTCCAATAATATAACTGTTCAACTACTTCAACTAATAAAATGTTGACATATTAAACTTTCGCATCATAATCATGGATTCCTTAAGTTCCAATCCCTTACCGAATATAGTCGACGTGGAGTGGAAACTAGAAGTTGTAACAAATACTCCTAGCGTCGGCACGGACAACCTGCTATACACTGTAGTGCTGAAAACAGACACGGGCGACGATATACGCTTTAACTGTGGCAGCCAGGAACTGCAGGACTTGGTGTACAAGCTCAAAGATCTGGTGCGTCATTGTGAGACCATTAAAAATCAACTGGCGTGAATTACGAAGTGGACATGTTCATTTGGGTTTCCATCAATGTTTGCCACGATTGTGGGTAAAGAAACATGTTTAATGTATAATACTTGTAAATACATTTATGTATTATAATTAATTGATAAGCATGCAATTTTGTGTTATTTTGGAATTGCCTTCCCTAACTTTTAGATTTTTTTAAAGTTATCAAAATTTCATGACATACTTAATTGTAAATTTGTCCGAATTGTTACTTTACTAATAACTACTGAACTGACTAATTATCAATATTTTTAAACACATTAGCATCCATTGAAATAACATTAGTATTGCAGTTGATGGGGTATGCCACTAAACCTTGTAAATCTGTGGGAAACCAGGACACTACAGTTATATATATATATATATATATGTCACCGTTAAATTGTGAACACCGTCAGTTTATAATCTTACCCGTTATATTGTAATCTGACGGAATATTGTGAACTGCCAAAACCGTTCACAATTTAACGCAATATGTTTCGTTAGTTTATAAACGTTCAGTGTTGAATCGTCAATTTGTGAACTGAGATCAAATCGGCTTGCTACGGAACGTACACAAAGACTAGGTAGGTTAGGTTAGTTAGGTATCTTCAGTTGCCCGAAGGGCAAAGCGCCCAGAAATATGCCGAAATAAATTGAAGAAAATGTCTGAATAACAAAAAAAACAATCATGTTCTGACGTAAGTGGAAACTGATACAAGTGCAATAATTCGCTCAACCAAACAGCGCACAGGTTGCGGTTCCGAATCAGGCAAATTTGATTCAGTTCACAATTTGACGATATGACATTGTTAGTTTATAAACTAACGAAAATTAATGCGTAAAATTATGAATTATTTTGGCAGTTCACAATATTCCGTCAGTTTACAATATAACGGGTAAGATTATAAACTGACGGTTTTCACAATCTAACGGTGACATATATATATATTTTTTTATAATTCATAATCTTTATTACACAAATATACATTAGTTCCACTTCATACATATTTTGCATTTAACTTAGGGCTTAATGAATATTGTGTATAATCAATTTTCAGAAGAGAAATACACTGACCTCTACACTAGGCACAGCCTGTCCTGTAGGTAGCCAATTCGAATGTGAATTTACATAAAAGGTGCGAAATGTTAATAAGATCAGCAGCCACATAAAACAAAACACTACATAAAACATGCTAAACAGCAGAAGGGTAAAATTTTAAATTAAAAACGAAGTGCTTCTAAGCACTTACTAAGTCACCAACGGAATGGTTTATGGAAGAGTGGTGTCTCCTGACACAAGTATTATACAAGCTTTCTATTAACTTGCAATGTATGTAGGTACAGTCGCCATCACATACATCGGAGCAGACAAGCAAGTCACAAACATCGGAACACAGCTCTATTTTCAAGGCATTAGGGTGCATGTGCCGATATTTTTGAACACCTATAGTGTACCTATGTATGTGATGGCGACTGTACCTAACAGTGCCAGAACAAAAATAAATATGAAAGAGTTTAGAATATATAACTATAGGTTTATTTTAGGCAACCTGGTGGGAATTGGGTTGTATGGGCACTCCACCACTGGTACTTAACTAAGTGTGTGGTATGTGATATGTTTGTTTGGGTGGAATCTTGGAACTCAATTTTGAAGCAGATATCTTCAACTGATTGAGCTGAATTTTTGGGTAAAGGTATAGTTTGGATGAAAATTCAATATTATGGTACCTTCGAGCTGATCTGATGATGGAGACAGAAGGTGGTCATGGGAATTCAGTACTTAACCGACGTGACCTCGTTGAGTTTGGGCTTGTAAGAATTGTCTCAATTAGTAGTTGATGACAATATACAGAAAAGTACAGTTGGCAATAAAAGCTTGTATCAATAATGAAGTTTTTGATAGAAACTTAAAAGGAGATTCCAACCTTGCTTTTGTCAACCTTTTTGATTACCAATAAATATTTTTTTCACAAATACTGCAGGTTAAGTCTGCAGGTTTTCATATACTGGTGAGCAGGCTCAGTAGTATAAATAAAACAACTTATTAAAGTTATTTTATATGTATTTGTAACATAAATTAATTCACATCAAAAATAGTGCTAATTTTATTATTGCTGTGCCATTTCCATCACTGTGAAAAAACATTTAATATAATATAAAGTATAACAGTGATAGAAACAGTTCAACCATTCAACTAGATTTATATTATAATTATATTTTAGTCATTATAAGGCACAATTTTACAAGCACAACAGTTTACATAATACATAATCGCTCGAGACTACAAGCAATGCTGGCAATTCGTTATTACAATTCTATTATAAATGTGTATATTTTGTTATTCAGAGATTCATGTTAATCTTATAACTATTCCAACTTTTAATATGCATAAAATGGCTGTTTTAAACGAATTGAATCCTAAAAATCTTCATCTACACACGTGGTATAAAGAAAGAGGTATTTCTATACTACTATCTATAAAAAGAGTGTAGCGACGCGAGAATATGAAAGGTGTACGCGTTCATGTAAACGCGTCAATACTTTGGATTCTGTTATGCGCGTTGGCGCAATATCTCTACTACAGTCAGCGTCATATAGTTAGTAGCAGCCAACATAGCGAAATATATCGTAACACATCCATACTCCTATAGTAATAAAGACGTGTTGCGATATATTTGGCTATTATACCTTGGCGGCTACTAACTATCTGATGCTGACTGTACATAGTTGCGTTCTGTTCGCCCTTTTTTTGCACAACGATGCCAAAGTTTGGTAGCGCGTAGTAGTAGTTACCATTATTTTGCATTGTGATGAGATTGCGAAAATAGTAAATGTTGAAAAAGTTCTAAGTGTGAATTGGGCTTAATATTGAACAATCCCTCATCCTAGCTTTAACCCGGGATCAGCTTTGCTACCTTATCCCAAGAATTGTCGTAGGCACTAGTTTCTTGCAGAAGCGATTGCCACCTGACCTTCTAACCCAGGGAAACTAGATCTTAGTGGAAAATTGGAAATAAGCCAAATGGCATATTGGACATCGAAGTATTAATTAGTGTATATTTGATTATAATAGCACCCATGCAGAATATTAGAAAGAATTTATACCAAGAGTTCTAACTTTTTAAATAACTATTAGGTACCTACATACACTTAGGTTCTTGGATTATGTTAAAATTTAATTAATTTGTATTACAACTTACAACTAGTATCCAATTATAAATTGAATTAGAGTTCCTCAGAAAAAGCAATAAGAGTACAAAAAATACAACCTTAAGACAAAAACAACAATTACAATACTGGCAGTTACAAAATCAAGTGATGTCATAAATATAAAAGGAAAAATAGGCACAAGAAAATTGTTTTGTATAAAAATAATTTGTTTCAGTTGTTCTCAAGTCATATATAAAATATTTGTATATCATTTATTGATACAAGTAATATTGATGGCACTTGGCAATACTTATTGTTAGAAAGTACAGTATTAGGCATACAGGCTGAATGCGGCGATCGAATTCCGCTGCACGATTCCGAGCGGAGTCCTGTATTCAAAATTTATGACGGGCCCTTCATTTAGCCTATTTGTAGCGAACTTAACAGTTTAAAATTACTTTTCAATCTGTGTTTAAATTCCTACGGCCCGTCATGAAACTACAAAAAAAAAGCTACTAAACATATCTTTCCGTGGACCCTTCATTTCGTGTCAACAATTTCAATTTACACTCAGATGAGCTTTACATTGTACTGTTATTGTTATGAAGTTATGTTTGTACATGGGTGAATAAACTGTCATAAACAGTATCCAAGTGTGTACACTCAACCTGGTCGACTTTAGTATCAAAATTGAGTACTGTCTATGTCTATAAAGGGCAAATTGCACCTGTTGTAATCACCGACTACACAAACTCTAACTTATTGAAAGTTAGAGTTAAATAATCCACTGCTATCTCACTCAAACGCATTGCTGCGTCCCTCCGATAACCGAACTAGAACAGGTGCAATAAATCCATAAAACGATACAATTATTTCCCCTAAATCAGTATCCCATAATCCCATTTCAACTGCACATAACCATAGTACCTACTTCTTCATCTTCTCGAGTATGGGCAGAATCATGTTGAAGGAGGGCCGCTTGCCTATGTCCTCGTTCATGCAGATGCGGATGAGTTTAGCGATTTGAGGGGAGACGCCGGGAGGGATCGACACGCGCAGGCCCTCGAGGGCGACTTTCATGCCGCACTCCATTGGAGACAGGTCGGCAAACGGGACCTAAGGATTTTAAAAAGAAGTTTGTATATATTTGCTAAGAAAAACAGAGTAATTCTCTCCAACAAACCTAGGTACAGTCACATCAATAAATGATAGATCAAAAGCCGCAAAAATATCTGACACACTCTAACGGCTCTAGGAATAGAGTTGTCATCAGATATTTTTGCTAGGTACTTGTTATACTGCCCCGTTAGCCGGGAGATTACACGACAGAGTTTCTAAGAAAAAAACTTGGAGTTCTATGATGCCGTTGACTGTACATGTGCTAGGTACTTGTTGCTATACTGCCCCGTTAGCCGGGAGATTACATGACAGTTCTATAATCGCCCATAAAAAAGGGTTAGAATGTCAATAAAATCCTACTTTTGGAGAACTTTACACATAATCACGATAAAAAAAATGAGGAGGGAGCCTCTGGGCCTCGCAACCCGCGTACCTCTCATTATTTAGTAACGTACCTCTCTAGTGGCGAGCTCCCACAGTATCACAGCGAAGCTCCACATGTCGCAGGCCTCCGCGTTGCGGCGCGCGCGCGGCCGCTGCAGCGCCTCGGGCGCCTGCCACGCGGGGGCGTAGCACCGCCCGCGCTCCATGTAACGTACCTCTCTAGTGGCGAGCTCCCACAGTATCACAGCGAAGCTCCACATGTCGCAGGCCTCCGCGTTGCGGCGCGCGCGCGGCCGCTGCAGCGCCTCGGGCGCCTGCCACGCGGGGGCGTAGCACCGCCCGCGCTCCATGTAACGTACCTCTCTAGTGGCGAGCTCCCACAGTATCACAGCGAAGCTCCACATGTCGCAGGCCTCCGCGTTGCGGCGCGCGCGCGGCCGCTGCAGCGCCTCGGGCGCCTGCCACGCGGGGGCGTAGCACCGCCCGCGCTCCATGTAACGTACCTCTCTAGTGGCGAGCTCCCACAGTATCACAGCGAAGCTCCACATGTCGCAGGCCTCCGCGTTGCGGCGCGCGCGCGGCCGCTGCAGCGCCTCGGGCGCCTGCCACGCGGGGGCGTAGCACCGCCCGCGCTCCATGTAACGTACCTCTCTAGTGGCGAGCTCCCACAGTATCACAGCGAAGCTCCACATGTCGCAGGCCTCCGCGTTGCGGCGCGCGCGCGGCCGCTGCAGCGCCTCGGGCGCCTGCCACGCGGGGGCGTAGCACCGCCCGCGCTCCATGTAACGTACCTCTCTAGTGGCGAGCTCCCACAGTATCACAGCGAAGCTCCACATGTCGCAGGCCTCCGCGTTGCGGCGCGCGCGCGGCCGCTGCAGCGCCTCGGGCGCCTGCCACGCGGGGGCGTAGCACCGCCCGCGCTCCATGTAACGTACCTCTCTAGTGGCGAGCTCCCACAGTATCACAGCGAAGCTCCACATGTCGCAGGCCTCCGCGTTGCGGCGCGCGCGCGGCCGCTGCAGCGCCTCGGGCGCCTGCCACGCGGGGGCGTAGCACCGCCCGCGCTCCTGGAACGAGAATTTGGAGTCCGCCATGTTGATGCGCGCTGTCATGTCCTCGTCGATCTGTGAATAAATAATGGATATTACACGTTTAGCTTACTCATAAAACTTAACAAGCCTCTGTGAATTCATGTTTTGTGCCTGTCTTGCAAACACAAATGTAAGGGAACAGATAAAGATAGAGAGGTTGGATTTTCAATAAGGCCGCCACCTTGGATTTTTTTAAATATGGCCCGATTTCGTTCAAAATCGATATCTGAGAGTCCGCGGGGCTTCTTAATACGAATCCGAGGTTGGATTTTCAAAAAGTGGCCACCATCTTGAAACTCTTTAAATACGACCCGATTTCGTTCAAATTCGATACCTGAGGGTCTTCTTGATACGAATGCGAGGTTGGAATTTCAATAATTTACTTTGAAAACAAAGTTTTAACCGACGAATAATCAATCATCCCCTATTTTCCTACCCTTAAGGTTGGTTTTTTTTTTTCAAATTTATATGGGACCAACTTCGGGGTAAGTATACCCTTTCCAATAAAAAAAGAATTATCAAAATCGAACTACTCTATAAAAAGTTATGCGTGGTCATACATTAAAAAAAAATATACGCGTCGACTTGAGAACCTCCTCCGTTTTTTTCGTCGGTTGATAAGTGGCCGCCATCTTGAAATTCTTTAAGTTCGGCCGATTTCGTTCAAATTCGATACCTGAGGGTCCCAAGAGCTTCTTAATACGAATTCGAGGTTGAATTTTATTTTTTATTTAGGACAATCGGTCCTACAGTACTGAGTGGCAGTTTGGGGTTGTTCAGCCAAGAGCCACATGATCCTGTTGGAACGTGCGCAGCGAGCGGTTATTAAGGTTATGCTTAGAAAGCCGTTTCGTTACCCCACTAACCTGCTGTACCACGAAACGAGACTGCTTAGAGTGAGACAGCTCTTTATTATGAAAGCGACCATGCGTACTCATGGCAGCATCTTCAACTCTGATCGCCACGAGGTAATGTTGCGGAAACGTACGTACAAAGTATCAGTCACACCGTACAGGTCCGCACTAGCTAGGAGATCACCGTCATACTCCTATTGCTGCATATATAACTATGTCTGCAAAATTTGTGATATTAAACATCAGCCAGTTCTCAGAGCTAAGAGAATAGTGAAACAGTGGTTATTCACGTTATCTTACTGTGAGACAGAAGAAATCATTCAAAGCGCAAGATAAATTAATATTAACCCTAGAACTGATTCACAAAGTCTCAGTGCTCACGCACAGCACATACGCACGCAACTACACACAAATACACACTGACACACACGCATACACATACACACACACACACACATTCACAATTTCACACATACTGTAATTAGTTCTCTTCATTTGTCTAATGCGTAGATACGCCAGATGTAATGCTATAATCATATTTTAATTCAAGTGCGATCTGTTAACCGCACTCGCAGTAGGCCAAGATACAGGCTCAGCCTAGTTTGGTCACTGATGGACAGCCTCGATATAATGTAATATTTGTTTTTGTGAAATAAACTATTGTGTATTTTCAAAAATTGGCTGCCATCTTGATATTATGGCCTTTTTTAAATCCAAGCTCGGATTCGTGTTAAGAGGCCCCTCGGACCCTCAGATATCGATTTTGAACGAAGTCGGACTTTATTTAAAGAATTTCAAGATGGCGTCCCTTTTTTTTAATCCAAGCTCGGATTCGTGTTAAGAGGTCCCTCGGACCCTCAGATATCAATTTTGATTGAAATCGGACCGTATTCAAAGAATTTCAAAATAGCGGCCTTTTTTTATTTATATCCTCAGATTCATATTAAAGACCTCTCGAGCCCTCAGATATCGATTTTGAACACAATTGAAGTGACATTATATAAAAAAAACACCCAACCCTAATTTTAGCCTTACTTTTTTGAATTCGGTTTTAAAAAGTCAAAATTGACAACCCCTCAGCCTCCCGCTTTCCCGCGTACCCTCATCGTTGGCCCGCGCCGCCACGAGCTTCCAGACTGTATGTAGTTAGACTGTGGTATGGATGGCTCACCATGACATGTCGTGAGTTAAGCTGGTAGAGCGGCAGCTGGTGGTCGCGGTCCTTCTGCAGCGAGTGCAGGTACGCCATGCCCTTGGCCACGTCGTGCGCCAGCCGCAGCGCCGCCGCCGCGTCCAGCACCACGCGGCCCGCGCCGTGCAGCAGACAGACAGACAGTATGGATGGCTCACCATGACATGTCGTGAGTTAAGCTGGTAGAGCGGCAGCTGGTGGTCGCGGTCCTTCTGCAGCGAGTGCAGGTACGCCATGCCCTTGGCCACGTCGTGCGCCAGCCGCAGCGCCGCCGCCGCGTCCAGCACCACGCGGCCCGCGCCGTGCAGCAGACAGACAGACAGTATGGATGGCTCACCATGACATGTCGTGAGTTAAGCTGGTAGAGCGGCAGCTGGTGGTCGCGGTCCTTCTGCAGCGAGTGCAGGTACGCCATGCCCTTGGCCACGTCGTGCGCCAGCCGCAGCGCCGCCGCCGCGTCCAGCACCACGCGGCCCGCGCCGTGCAGCAGACAGACAGACAGTATGGATGGCTCACCATGACATGTCGTGAGTTAAGCTGGTAGAGCGGCAGCTGGTGGTCGCGGTCCTTCTGCAGCGAGTGCAGGTACGCCATGCCCTTGGCCACGTCGTGCGCCAGCCGCAGCGCCGCCGCCGCGTCCAGCACCACGCGGCCCGCGCCGTGCAGCAGACAGACAGACAGTATGGATGGCTCACCATGACATGTCGTGAGTTAAGCTGGTAGAGCGGCAGCTGGTGGTCGCGGTCCTTCTGCAGCGAGTGTAGGTACGCCATGCCCTTGGCCACGTCGTGCGCCAGCCGCAGCGCCGCCGCCGCGTCCAGCACCACGCGGCCCGCGCCGTGCAGCAGACAGACAGACAGTATGGATGGCTCACCATGACATGTCGTGAGTTAAGCTGGTAGAGCGGCAGCTGGTGGTCGCGGTCCTTCTGCAGCGAGTGTAGGTACGCCATGCCCTTGGCCACGTCGTGCGCCAGCCGCAGCGCCGCCGCCGCGTCCAGCACCACGCGGCCCGCGCCGTGCAGCAGACAGACAGACAGTATGGATGGCTCACCATGACATGTCGTGAGTTAAGCTGGTAGAGCGGCAGCTGGTGGTCGCGGTCCTTCTGCAGCGAGTGCAGGTACGCCATGCCCTTGGCCACGTCGTGCGCCAGCCGCAGCGCCGCCGCCGCGTCCAGCACCACGCGGCCCGCGCCGTGCAGCAGCGCGTACAGCGAGCCCCACGACATGAACTGGCTGATCACGACGAGGGACGGTGGCGATGTGCAGCAGCCCACCTGACAAATTAAAAACGTTTGCAGCTTGAAATGTTGAAATCCCAAACATCTCTATCTCAATTTCGAGTATTTGATGGTCACAAATCATGTTACTTTAAATAGCAGAATGATTAAAGTCTATTAAGTCGTTGACTGTATTTCTTTTCTACTAAATAATGAGTACCATTTTACCCCAGAATATTGTGCCGTATTACAAGCGAATATAAAAATATGCGCGGTAATCTGCGGTCTGCGGTCAGGAATAGGAATACTAGGACAACAGTAGTTACCACGGGCAGTATGTTGGGGTGCGAGAATATCCTGAGCTTGGGGAACTCCTCGTTGAAGTCGCGTTGTATGCGCGGCGTGCACTCACGAACAGCCAATATCTTCGCCACGATATCGTTCTTTTGCCAACGGCCGTGCCATGTCTCGCCTGACAACATAACATATTTTTCATTGCACAAAAATAATAATAATTGTGGTAATAGGCGTAGGGGGGTGTAGGGGGGCCAGGCCACTTATGGCTTGAAACTTCAGATGTGTCGCCAGTAGGTAAGACTCATGCTCAGCCCTATCGTGCGCGCTCAGTGTGGACGTCGCTCGGCGAGCAACGACGCGCCTGAGCCGTTCGGCCGAGCGGCTCACCCAAGCCGAGCGCGCCGCATTCTATGTGGACGGTTGTTTTGTGTGGCCGCACGGCTCACCCGAGCGTTTTTGGCTTTTTGGCCGAGATCAAATAAATAAATTTGCGCATGGATTGTAAAAAAGTTGCCGCCATCTTGAAATTCTTTAAATACGGTCCGATTTTGTTTAAAATGGCTATCTGAGGGTTTCAGGGGCCTCTTAATATAAATCCGAGCTGAAATTGTAAAATAGTAGCCGCCATCTTGAAATACTTTAAATGCGGACCGATTTTGTTCAAAATCGATATCTGAGGGTCCGAGGGGCCTCTTAATATAAATTTGCGCATGGATTGTAAATAAGTTGCCGCCAACTTGAAATTCTTTAAATACGGCCCGATTTCGTTCAAAATCGATATCTGAGGGTCCCAGGGGCCTCTTAATATAAATCCGAGCTTGGATTGTAAAAAAGTTGCCGCCATCTTGAAACTCTTATAATAATAACTCTTATAATATATAATCCCGGCTTTCAATGTGTTTTTGAATAAGATCGGACCGTATTTGAAGAATTCTAAGATGGCGGCCACTTTTTGAAAATCCAACCTCGGATGCGTACTAAAAGCCCCTCGAAACTTCAAAAATCAAATTTGAAAGAGAAAAAAATGGCCGCCATTTCTAAATTTAGGTAATTCGGCCGAGCGCATTTGGCTCGGACATGCCGTGCGCGTGTGCGTCGCGTCACACACGCTCAAATTCGACCGAGGGCATGCGGCCGAGCATGCGAACGGCTCGCGCGAGCCGCTCGGATGAACGTGGGGACGGCTCGGGCGAGCCGCTCGGCTGAGCAATGCATCCAGTGTGGACTGTTTTGGTTTTATCTCACGTTAAAATGACGAAATCATTTTTATTATTTTTTCGATAATATAACATAATACATAACAGTTACACAGAATATTGAATTAAAAATTATATTTTGTATGACAAGTATAAACTTAGACGCAAATTTTGTGGAGATAAATGGGTTTCTATGGGAGTGCGATAATTGATGCTGCGTCTGTGGGAAGTCTAATAGTATTAATCCCTCTTAAGGCGATCAACGAGTATACGCGGACGAAGTGTGTTAATAATACCGGAAGGTGTGACGGCCATGCGAGTGTGCAGCGACAGCTCGCTGATGTTGATGCCCTTGTGGCGCGACAGCGTGGCGTCGCGGGAGCGAGTGCGCGTGCCCAGCCACGACTGGTCCTTGAACTGGATCTTCTTCATCTCCTGGTTTTGTTGGATGTCCAGCTCGTGCAGCCTGTGGAGTACATACCGGAAGGTGTGACGGCCATGCGAGTGTGCAGCGACAGCTCGCTGATGTTGATGCCCTTGTGGCGCGACAGCGTGGCGTCGCGGGAGCGAGTGCGCGTGCCCAGCCACGACTGGTCCTTGAACTGGATCTTCTTCATCTCCTGGTTTTGCTGGATGGCCAGCTCGTGCAGCCTGTGGAGTACATACCGGAAGGTGTGACGGCCATGCGAGTGTGCAGCGACAGCTCGCTGATGTTGATGCCCTTGTGGCGCGACAGCGTGGCGTCGCGGGAGCGAGTGCGCGTGCCCAGCCACGACTGGTCCTTGAACTGGATCTTCTTCATCTCCTGGTTTTGTTGGATGGCCAGCTCGTGCAGCCTGTGGAGTACATACCGGAAGGTGTGACGGCCATGCGAGTGTGCAGCGACAGCTCGCTGATGTTGATGCCCTTGTGGCGCGACAGCGTGGCGTCGCGGGAGCGAGTGCGCGTGCCCAGCCACGACTGGTCCTTGAACTGGATCTTCTTCATCTCCTGGTTTTGTTGGATGTCCAGCTCGTGCAGCCTGTGGAGTACATACCGGAAGGTGTGACGGCCATGCGAGTGTGCAGCGACAGCTCGCTGATGTTGATGCCCTTGTGGCGCGACAGCGTGGCGTCGCGGGAGCGAGTGCGCGTGCCCAGCCACGACTGGTCCTTGAACTGGATCTTCTTCATCTCCTGGTTTTGCTGGATGGCCAGCTCGTGCAGCCTGTGGAGTACATACCGGAAGGTGTGACGGCCATGCGAGTGTGCAGCGACAGCTCGCTGATGTTGATGCCCTTGTGGCGCGACAGCGTGGCGTCGCGGGAGCGAGTGCGCGTGCCCAGCCACGACTGGTCCTTGAACTGGATCTTCTTCATCTCCTGGTTTTGTTGGATGTCCAGCTCGTGCAGCCTGTGGAGTACATACCGGAAGGTGTGACGGCCATGCGAGTGTGCAGCGACAGCTCGCTGATGTTGATGCCCTTGTGGCGCGACAGCGTGGCGTCGCGGGAGCGAGTGCGCGTGCCCAGCCACGACTGGTCCTTGAACTGGATCTTCTTCATCTCCTGGTTTTGTTGGATGTCCAGCTCGTGCAGCCTGTGGAGTACATACCGGAAGGTGTGACGGCCATGCGAGTGTGCAGCGACAGCTCGCTGATGTTGATGCCCTTGTGGCGCGACAGCGTGGCGTCGCGGGAGCGAGTGCGCGTGCCCAGCCACGACTGGTCCTTGAACTGGATCTTCTTCATCTCCTGGTTTTGCTGGATGGCCAGCTCGTGCAGCCTGTGGAGTACATACCGGAAGGTGTGACGGCCATGCGAGTGTGCAGCGACAGCTCGCTGATGTTGATGCCCTTGTGGCGCGACAGCGTGGCGTCGCGGGAGCGAGTGCGCGTGCCCAGCCACGACTGGTCCTTGAACTGGATCTTCTTCATCTCCTGGTTTTGTTGGATGGCCAGCTCGTGCAGCCTGTGGAGTACATACCGGAAGGTGTGACGGCCATGCGAGTGTGCAGCGACAGCTCGCTGATGTTGATGCCCTTGTGGCGCGACAGCGTGGCGTCGCGGGAGCGAGTGCGCGTGCCCAGCCACGACTGGTCCTTGAACTGGATCTTCTTCATCTCCTGGTTTTGTTGGATGGCCAGCTCGTGCAGCCTGCAAACATTCAAAATGCACATATTCTGCAAGTAGGCCCCAAGGGCTCTTTAACACCATGTCATCATTCAAACATACGAGCACAGACCGATCAACGTTAAATATGGCACCGGCAGTTGTCACTCCATAGAAACTTATCAAACTTTCGATACATTCCGGTTAACGATATGGGGTAATTATGTGCATGTTGATAGAGCCTTTAAATTACAGAAAAAGTGTGTACGTGCAATCACAAATGCGTGGATTACAGATAGTTGTAGGCCCATTTTCAAAAAACACAATATTTTGCCTCTAGCATGCATGTACATAAAAAAGGTTTGCGAATTTGTAAGGACTCATAGGGAATATTTTAAATTACGTTCAGATGTGTTTATTTAAAGGAAAACAAAGAGCACAAGCACAGGAATCTTCTATATCAACCTCCTTGCCGTGCGGATATTTATAAACGGAACGCCTGCAACAGTTGTATACAATTTTTTTATAAACTTCCCGATAACATTAAGTTGTTGCATGATCTAGAATTTAAGAGGAAACTTTCAAAATGGCTTCAAGAACATTGTTTTTACTCTGTGAAGGAATATATGGAAGCAAGACTATGACAAATAAATATTATGTAAGGTAGACTCAAAATGTATGTAAATCATTGTAATTCATTGTTTTCTTAAACATTTGCATGCTGCTTTGGTTGAATACTGGAACCATGTTCAAAATATGTAAAACCTTTATATACACGTATTCTTGCAAATAAACATTTCTATTTCTATAACGAACATCTCTTACGATAATCCAAGGGCTAGGAGGGTTCTGCACTGCAACGTATTGGAAAAAGCAATGGGATTTGCGAGGACAGTCCTTCAATAACTTCACGTCTGACCCAACTAAGGAACTGCCTGGCTTAGATGAACGACGGAAGATTTGGGGTACACTGAACCGGATAAGGACGGGTGTCAGCCGTTGCAACCACAACCTCCATAAATGAGGCTACAAGCCTTCACCGAGCTGCGACTTTGGAGCACCAGATCAAACAACCGCTCACATTGTGGAGGAGTGCTTTGCGGGAGAACTTACAGCGAATGCCGGGGATTGGCTGTCAAACTTACATATTTTATTGTAAATGTGCCTATGTCTATTATTTTCTATTGTATTTTAAAATGTGTTATATTTTTTATGAAAATAAAGCCATACGACATTATCGCTTACGATTACAGATGGGTAGTTGCAACCCACCCTAAGAGCGTGCGAGAGTATATAATGTTTTCTCAAAAATAGTATGAAATGTTCCCATAACATCTGTGAAGATAGTAGGTATCCAAAAGTGACTCATCCTGGACAATATCTAGAAGTGTCCAGGAAAACGCAAGTGTCCAGGAAGTAAGTATGAAATCCCATTACATATCATAATATTTAAATATAGAACATTTTTTTTATCAAAGATAAGCTAAGGAGGTTATTGGCAGTTAAGGGCCTTTAATAATAAAAAAACCGGCCAAGTGCGAGTCGGACTCGCGCACGAAGGGTTCCGTACCATTATCAATAAAAATATTTATTTTATTTTGTTTTTAGTGTTTGTTGTTATAGCGGCAACAGAAATACATCATCTGTGAAAATTTCAACTGGAACTATCACGGTATCAGTGAGATACAGCCTGGTGACAGACAGACGGACGGACAGACGGACGGACGGACAGCGGAGTCTTAGTAATAGGGTCCCGTTTTACTCTTTGAGTACGGAACCCTAAAAATAACTCCATAGAGGTTGACGTGTCCGAATTGCACTTGTATTGCACGATGTAAAATGGCGGAAAATTCAGTTCAATCGTGTTATTTACTATTTTGATACTAATTAGAAATTCGATACTAACAGTAGAAAAAGAACAATAAAATTAAATGTTCGCAATAAACTTAAAACTAATACTAAATTTATGTATTTATTCTATTGGGGTTGTGGCAGAATATCAGTATCTTAAACAACGTAGAGCAATAAAAAAAAGTCGCACTCGTATTTTGGCGGGAGTCCTAAGAGGAGAGGCGTCTTGTTTGTTACATCACTGTAAGCCTATAAATGTAATGTTTAATAAATAAATAAATAAAATAAATAAATAAATGCACACCTCTGCACCAGCTGCCCCCTAGCCTTATCCAGCGGCGTGTCCCCGTCCCTGTTGGCCAGTGACACGAGCGCCCCGGCCATCACCAGGTCCTCCGCTATCGGCCCGTAGCCCCAGAAGCACGCGTAGTGGAGCGGCGAGTTGCCATGGGCGTTGGTGAAGTTCACATCCACACGGTTCTGCAGGAGCTGTGAGCAATATTTATTTTGTTAATTGTTTGGGCGCCAATGTAAACGGCCATCAACACAAGTACATTGTCTTGTCTGGTGTTCAATTCGAAGTGTAACGCCATAAATAATTAGTTTTTAATTTTATAATTGTATTGTATGTATCTTAGTCTTTAAGATATTTGTTACTATGGGCCTTAGATGCCTGAAATAAACGTTTTATTTATTATAAAACATATGGGACACACCATTTCCAATTTTCTGTTTATTTGGACAAATGGCACAGGGTTTCGAACTCTGTCATCAGGTGACGGGAGTAATTTGCGCAGATTCATAGGGCTTGTATTATATTACGTCATCGTTGTTTGACGACTTTTTGAAATGACGTAACGTGACGTATATGGACAGTAGGGTGGATCACTCAATGTATGAAAAAATTTTTTTTTGCTTTAGCCCTTTTTGGCTGCTATGCAAAAGTTATTCCACCTACCTAACATTCATACAATAAAATATGAAAGAGATATATTCATATTTAGTACTGCCCCAAGCTAACGGAACTTTTACAAAATAGTCTTATAACGCCAAATAAGACTATTTTGTAAAAGTTCCGTTAGCTTGGGGCAGTACTAAATATGAATGTATCTCTTTCATATTTTACTTATTGTATGAATGTTAGGTAGGTGGAACAACTTTTGCATAGCAGCCAAAAAGGGCTGAAGCAAAATAGTACATTTCGATGCTAGTGCGGAAAGTATGTCATTACTTTACGAGTGCCGTTACGAGCCGTAGGCGAGTGGTAAGACTCGGGACGAGTGAAGAATGACATTTCCGCACGTGTATCGAACGACGTTTTTTAATACAGTTGCGAAAAAATAAGAAAAACAACAAGTAAAAACAGTATTAAAAAAAAAAAAAAATTTAACAACTTTATTATTTTTCAACTGTACCTATTACAATGATGTTAGAGAATTGATAATATAAAAGTTTTCCTTACGTAAAATTCCTTACTTGTTGTTTTTCTTATTTTTTCGCAACTGTATTAAAAAACGTCGTTCGATACACGTGGAAAAGTAAAAAGCATTAGTATACGCAAAATACAACTTTGTGCACGATTTGCAGGTACAAAAAGTACCACTTTTTGAGCAATTGTATTAAAAAAAAATTTTTTCATACATAGAGTGATCCACCCTAATGGACAGCCCCATGTCAAATAATAAATTATCTTTTGTAGTGGTACTTGCCAACTGCACAATGGCTCTGTGACCATGAGCTGAGGCCAAGTGAAGAGGAGTGTCGTCCCCCATGTTGGTGACATTGATGCGGGCTCCGCGCTTGATCAACATCTCCACTATCTTCTGATGCCCCTCCTTGCAGGCCCAGTGGAGCGGGCTGAAGTCATGGTCGTCACTGGAAGAATAATGGGTTATTTTAGGACTGTATTCCCGTTAAGCAACTAATACTCTGACCACAAAGGTTTAAATCTTATTATCCTATACTATTAAACAAGCAATATTTGTATGTATATTAATATATTTGACGACCGATTTAGCCTAGTTGGTAGTGACCCTGCCTAAGGTCCTGGGTTCGAATCCCGGCAAGGGCATTTATTTGTGTGATCAGCACGAATATTTGTTCCTGAGTCATGGATGTTTTCTATGTATTTAAGTATTTATTTCTCTATATAAGTATCTATATCGTCGTCTAGTACCCATAGTACAAGCTTTGCTTAGTTTGGGACTAGGTTGATTTGTGTAAGATTGTCCGCAAATATTTATTTATTTATATATATACATATTAGTACATTTAGATTATTACCTAGGCAGGTAAAACAAGGAATGTCTCTGATCACAGGTATTTGACGCCCGAGCGAAGGCAAGGGCAATAAATATGCGATCTGAGGCATTATTTATTACCGCATGTGGTGAGTACAAAATTTTACGTCGCTCCCTGGCCAGGAAGTAGGATATTCCGTACGCGTAGCGTGCGGTAATTGCTACTTTATAGCCAGGTATGATATAAATATATTTTCAATCACGTTCTCGAGAACGCTTTAACGATTTCTATTAAATTTGGAATATAGGGGTTTACGGAGGCGAGAAATCGATCTAGCTGGGTCTCATGTTTGGGAAAATACGTTTTCTCCGTATTTTTAACTGAGCAGGGCTCGGTCGCCCAGGGACTTAATACTTAAATGTACTCATAATAATTTAATGTATAATTTAATAATAATAATATGCATAATTTAATAATAATAATATGCATAATTTAATAATGTGTTTTTGTATGTGTGTAATCATAATAATTTTGCATGCGGACATTGTTGGCGAGATATTATGGGCCGTTATTATTGTAAAAATATTCTACCATATTATTTCATTTTTATTTCATTTCATTTCATGGGCCCTTAGATTCTGCAAAAGCTTTGCATTGATAAGGAATGAACAATTTACAGCGAAAGAGCATCTCACTTCTTGGTAGTTTGGTCCAGCCAGGGTATTAAATTTTTTTTTTACACACCAGTTTATACAGAAACTGATCACAAATGTATTGCCATTGTGATTAGTTTGATTCAGCATGTGAAAGATGTGTAACATATATTGTAAGATATTTCGAATTAAACGAATTGGGCTGAATGACCACGACGAGTGGTAGACTGCCCGCCTGTTTCCGGCCAGGCGTCCCTTCACAACATCAACATCAACAAGATATTTCAACATTCTCTTAATCTAAAAAAAAATATTTTTTAATGTGTGTGACCTTAAGTGTAACATAGTATTGCTGTAATATGTGGCATCATCAGCCCATCTACCTCCAACTGATCAGCACAGGCAGTAGTTCTCAAGACGACGATTCAGACGCATTTGAATTTATTTGCAGATGCATGCAGGTTTCCTAACAACATTTTCCTTCAAGATGAACAAACATGTGTCAAAATTGTAAGAAATATAAAATAATAATAATAATATATACGGTTTAATAATGAAGAGTCTTGACCATTACCTCAAGAGACTCTCGCTAGATGGCTGGATCAAGGGTCAGATACAGAAGGTGGTACTCCTGGATACTGTGCGGATAGTCAGGAGGTTCCTGTCTTTGTCGCCGGTAGCTTAGGCCCCACCTCGCACCCTAGGTTAGGTTTTTATAATGATTTTATATTTTGTATGTATAGTTTTATATTTTACTTTTTATATTGTTATTGTAAAAACCTAAGAGGAGATATAAATAAAGAGAATAATAATATATCCTATGTTGTTTTTTGATGATGAGGTTTTTAATTCTAGATTTCATCTTCAAAATTGAATTATACAGTAGTTTTTGCCCGCTACTTACTTTGCGTGGAACTCGTTTAGATCTTACAAACTAACTTCGTCTCCCCATTTTACCTCCTTAGGGGGTGACTTCTGGGATGAAAAGTATCCTAGTCCTTCCTTACCCAGTATTCAAACTATCTCCTTAACAAGTGTCATCTAGAAATTGATTTAACTGTGATAAGGTGATGCACAGAGTCACTTTCGCAGTCACAATAATTTGTATTTTATTTATATAATCAATGTGTTTCTGTAGCTGTTGGTTCTCCAAACATAAATAAATAGATAATGATAGTAGGTATGGACTTCTTTCTTGACTGAACTGGAACCAATATTATTCCATGAACTTAACGGAAAATATGCACCTTTGACCTTGCTAATTAAATTGGAATTCAGTGAATAGTTTTAACAGGAAAAATTAACAAGTAATAATAGTCCACACCTCTGAAATAATAGTTGACATCTTAGTAGGTATTTATGAGTAATAACGTAGTAAGCGTACACCGTTTACTGTGAACTAATAAACCAAATAATAAATCTATTTTAGCGTTACTTAGAAACATTACTAGGCCAAATAGTACCATGACATAAACAGAGTGGGCGTGTGCTTCCAATGCCATACTCGGAAAACCTGCTGCACCATATGGCTCTTAAATAACTTTAAAGCAACACATAATAACTAAACTTACCCCTGATTAAAATCATGTTCGATATCATCCAGCCAAACTCTCACTTGCAAAGCATTTCCTTCCCGACACCACTGGAATATATCCTCCATTATTTCTTCAAAATCTCACTTCAGCACAAGTTTAAACGGACTATATCGATAAGGCACTGTTTTACTTATATCTAAACAAGTAAATCTAAAAGTGAACTGTAAATGAAATACGAAAACAGTAAATAATAATTTAGTTGGCAGGCTTATTCATTCATCTCCGAGAGATTTGACAGTTTCGCAACAACCAAAAATAAACTATAATACGACAAAATTAAGGAACTCTCAAAAGTGACATCATTATCAAATTGATTATTCCGTCCCTGTTTTACGGAGCATTTAATGGTATAGGCTGTCTCTGTTGCATGATTCAGATGGCAAGTTTAATTGAGTATCATAGTTCTGTGACAGTCGAGTTGCCACAATAAAAAAATTAATCCATGCTTCGGGTTTTTTAACAGGCCGATTCTGTCACAGTGAAAAAGTATCAGCAGCTAAGTAGCTGAAATCAGACATTTATCCCTATTTTTGGGGTAAGAACGCAATTGGAAGTCTCTCTGCTACTGAGACGGAGGGTTGGCCAGTAAGAAAGTAGTAGCAGTAAGTTATAGATAAATTAACGAGAGCATGGAATTGCATATGTAGTAGTATTGTATGTTTACAGGCATTCTATATTTGAATTTTCTATTTTCTCGTACTGTCAGCATAAAAAGAGGTTTGTTATATATTGAAGAAGTAAATACCAAAATAATGTGTGTCAAACTGTGAAGAAAAATTAAGAGAAAATTATTCTCCTTTTGTTGCAAACGGTACAACCACTACAAATGCAATTCCATGTTCTCGATAATTCATCTATACATGGTATTGGTATTTCTCTACAATTCCCATGTCAATTTACCACGTAAAGGATTCTATAAAGAATTCTTCCCAGAAAATCTTAAGGATGGGTTGGAAGTAAAAGTTCTAAATACATTTAAATAACTAATCACAGCCAGAGAGCTGTTAGGCGTAGTGCAATGCTCAAACAGTCCTCATTTTCTTAATACTTTATTAATGTTTAATTTATACAGAAATCATTATTTATTCTCTTTATTCCACTATTTTTTGGCGAAGGTAATCTTCATGGCATGGGATGGAGAGATCTTGAAGCCTTGGAGAGCCTCTTTGGCGGCGGCTGACTGCATCTCATTGGCATATTCCACAAAGGCAATGTCATGCCTGTTTGGTACAAGACGGACTTCCTTGAAACCAGGGAATCTGGAAAATAACAAAATTATATAACAAAACAACACATGAGTTTACAAGTTGCAGTCTAAGATTCGAGTCTACACCAAAAATATTGTACTGTCAGCAATCTTGAAAATCAAATTTAAAAGGGACTACTAATGAGGTTGAATTCAGTGGTAGTATGTCAAACACACTAGCAGGCAAGCAGGAGCTGATTGGGATTACTTTATATTTTAGAGCAGTATTGCTGTTCATTGCCTAACAATGGGCAAACCTATGGATGCCTCACTACTGATCATCATATATCAGTGATATAGAAGGTTGGCAAAACTTATCTTTGAAAATAGTAAAAGTTAAAATGGTACAAATAAGATACTAACTGGTTAAACAACATAGACAACATCATCTCCGAGGTCTCATCAGGCAGATTGGTAAGGAACAGAATCTGGTTAGGCGGCTGCTCGATATTGGTGTGGTTGAGGATGCTCGGCTGTCCAAACCCTGGGATCATACTGGCTCGGGCATCCTTGTTCTTCTTCTTCTTGCTGTCTTCCATGCCCTTGGGCATCTTGGGGCGTTTCGGGCGCTCCTGGAAGGTGCCCTTAACCTTGGCGATGACATCACTGTCGCTTTTGCAGTATTGGATTCTCTGGAAAATTAAGTTTTATATATGATGGGATTCTCTTATTGTAATTCCACAAAAGCAGACTATGGTTAAAAAAGCTTAATGTTGACGGCCTACCCACATTTTGTATACAAAATGCCCACTGCTAATCAAAGGTTGTTATAGTAGGCACTAGAAATACTGAACTGTGCCTCATTAAACAAACACTGTTATTTTGCCAGCAGTCATGGCATCCTCCACGGGTAAACCACCAAATTGAACCAGTAAAAATCTAGACATAGAACCAATTTGCCACACCTATACACAACACTACAATAAATTGGATAACCTATTTAAATGGATGTTATAATCAAAATATTACAACATCAGGCACAAAATATGTTAATAAAATAAAATATGTTAGTTGGAGAAAATTTGGATTAGCTATCCTCATCATCCTCCTAGCATTATTCCCGGCTGTGCCCCTAAAGGAGCCCGGGGTCTGCTTTGACACCTAATCCCAAGAATTGGCATAGGCACTAGTTTTACGAAAGCGACTGCCATCTGGCCTTCCTTGGATTAGCTATCCTAAATTAGGAAAAACCGGTAATTTTTCGGTCAACTTACTAGAAAATGTATTTAATTGTATGACATACATTATTTTGGCCTTTGAGTTTGTCACTTTTTAGTACCACCCAGTGGACACGTGCAGGGTTGTGGTAGGTAGCTCCTGCGGACGCAAGTGACAGTTGTCCGGGACAACTTGTCCCCCCTTTGTCAAGTGATTGGGCAACTCAACTGTTTGAGGTTCTTAAGCCGCCCGGAGGCATCTAACTTGGCTTAACGACAACTGCCATAGACAGCAGCCGGGACCAACTGCTTAGCATGCCTTCAAAAGCACAGAAGCGTTCATTTATAGTAACCACTCAAACAAGGGGTCACCCATCCAAGGACTGACCACTGCGATCTTTGCTTTACCTGCTTTATCGTTTCTGATTCGCAAGCGCCACTGGGCTATGAATGCTACTAGAAAAGAAATAAATAGACTACCTGCTTTTTTCAACAATACATCTGTTCTCACAACAATCTGTTCAGACAATTGTTATGAAATAAACTGTCAAAGTAGCTAAAATGCCACTTTATTAGGAATCATTTACAATTGCTAAATATTTATTCTTTGACTCACCATTGGCTTATCGTAGAAGGGGAATCCTTGCATACTTCTCAAAGCAACAGTAGCACTGGAGATTTCTTTGAAAATCACAAATGCCTGTCCTCTCATTTTTAATGTTTTCAACGCAACTATGTCCAAAATCTGGCCGAACTGTGAGAAAATAGCGTACAGAGATTTCTTTAACTCCTCTTTCTTGATCTTTTCGTTCAAGTTGTTTATGTAGATCGTGTGATTTGGTCGAATATCCATCGCTGAAAATAGAAAATGTATTTTGAGGTTAAACTTTCATATACCTTTATTTCAGCACTATATAGTCCTCTAAATAATTCGTTGCAGTTATATTATCTAAAACAAAAGCGGTTTTATTAATTATGAATACTTACTCATTTTGATAGGATAGCTCACGAATAATTTGTCGACAAGATTTTTTGGGGGTTAGAATACTGGATCACTGTTTTTGACTCAGTTGTGAAACGGGACACAACACAAATGTGTCTTTATGAATATGCGGTGCCAACGTAAAACAAAAACGAATTTATTTCGATAAGTAATTGTACGTAAGTTGCTGAATTGCCGATGCAACAAATACCCGCCGACAATATCTCGCTAGAGACGCTAGATAGAATCGAAATAAAATAAATGACGCTGACTGACGCCTTCAGTGTTACTACTGTTACTGCGGCGCTACCACGAACGGCACGAACTTCGAATCTCGAACTTCGTATATCTCCGTCTCTATCGCACTTATGGTTTGTGGTACTCGAGCGACCGAAACGGTAGTAGCGCCGCTGTTATAGTTGTTATTTTCTAAGCCGTCCGTTCCGCACTAAAGAACGCCGCACTGCAGAACGGACGGCTTAGAAAATAACAACTATACCATACCAACTATCAACGACAAGGGCTCTACAAGCCATACAATTATCACTTCTGATTTGTCGCATCCAATTTCTGACAAATTGTGGCAATTTAAGGGTTCTACAGAATATATGATATTACCACAATTTGTCATTACAACATGTCGAAGTCATAATCAAGTCATAATTGGGTGTGTCGTACAGAGCACCTCTATCACAAGACGGCCATCGATACAGCTCGCGCCGCGAGATACCTCGCTCGCGGTGGCGAAATCTCTCGGTCGCGCTGTCAGTTTTCTCGATTTCAGTATCATAAGTTGGCACATCGAGAAAGCCGGCCCAAGCGAGAGAACTCTGTCGCGGTCGACACAGTGAATGTTGCCATTTATCTAAAAAATTGTCCCTGATGTCATATTGCTTTATGGCAACACTAAATCGGTAGTAAAACATGGAGTAAAGAGTGAATGCCGAGCCTTAGATATGGTACGGCCCTAATCACGATAACTTTGTCTTTTTCTCCCAATACTAAGGTGAAAGAGATAGCGTTTTAAATTTAAACACTGGCGGGAATGGACTTCAAAACAAAATAGCAAAATCAACATGGCCACCAAGAGGAGTGTAAGAAAATTAACCAAATAATATTATCGAGTTTTCAATTATACATTTCATTTTATTTGGCCGTAACGCTGATATTCAACACTTTAGCATAGAATATCAAACTTTTCTTTTACATATTACTTGAAAAATATAACTTCATAAGTGTGGATGAACTTCTCTATAAATAATCAAATGTAAATGTTATTTCAGTAAATTCAGTGTACGGAGCACAAATGCTCAACTCAGGTTGTTAGTCGACCACATGTCGGCCAACAAATTCTTTGCCAGGCGAATTTACCGGCCCACTTGGGGGCAAAAAATTGAAGCCGAGTGGGGTCGTGTGATTTTTTAGCCGAGCATGGCCCGCCAAAGACGGTCCACCAGTGGAAACACGTAAGTAATTTTAAATTGTAAACCTTTATTTCATATTAAATTTGCTACAAGCAAGAAAATTTTGTTTTCCCACTTTTATCCCTTGCAATTAGCAATATGCTATTATGAAATTTTGAATACTTAGCACCTGAGGTTTTACAGTTACTTAATTTAGCCATAGAAAAATGAATTTCAAAACTTTATTAGCTATATAGCATAGCTTCATCTTACAATCTTGATTGCATCCCAAGGGAACTGTGGGTCTGTTCCTAAAAGGTGATTTATAAATAATGTAACATATTTAGTTTGTTTATTGATAGTTTGTTTGACATGTGAACTATGTTTGTAGACATGGCGGGACCTGAAAAAAAAAAGGCACGGGAGGAGGGCGCCAAGGCTCGTATAGCCCTTGGTATAACAGGGAACCATGTTTTGGTCCCCGAGGTGTCGGAGATCTCAAAAATTTTTGGAGATCATCGGTAAAGAGAGTGCGCAGAGCTTGTCTGTGGAAGGAGAGTCAGGGTTAGGGGAGTTCATTGTGAGTACATAAAATATGATATTGTTATTATCTCTTCATTTATTTTCGTTCACAGATTAGGCTTATTACAATATGAATATAAAAGTAAAATAAATATAAAAAACATACAAAATAAAAACACATTATGACCAGCGCGGGCCCTGCCAGCATTACGCTGAGTTGTGACCATTTCGTGACAAATATGTATGTGTCTATGTGTTTATAATTTCCTGTGATTTGTTGTCAACTTGTCAGAAATAAATATTTTCTTTCTTTCATTAAGTATAAGAAACCTAACCTAGGGTGCCGCCGGCAGCGAGGCGGGGCCTAAACTATTATTATTATTGATTGTGGTAAGGGCATTTATTTGTGTGATGAGCACGAATATTTGTTCCTGAGTCAAGGATGTTTTCTATGTATTTAAGTATTTATTTCTCTATATTAGAACAAACTTTGCTTAGTTTGGGACTAGGTTGATTTGTGTAAGATTGTCCGCAAATATTTATTTATTATTTATTTAAACACTAGCAGCTAAAAGCTGATGCGTGTAGGTATATTACTGCACTTGTTGTTGAAAAGTTCTCTTCATATTTTTTAATTTGTTTTATCTAGTCTGTTTTTATAATTACAATTTAAATAAGGCACAGATTTATCACTAAAACTTGAATTATGAAAAAGAATAAATAAAACTACTTATATGCCCCGCAGCATGGTGGCAAAGAAGCTGGCAGAATTTCCCCGCGGTATCGCAATGCGTTGAGCGAGGATGCTGCCTGCTCTTTGGGCCCCAGTGGTGTCCGCTATTGTAAACGCCGCCCAGCGCGCGCATTGGTGATGTCGACCAGACCGACAGAGCAATACATTGCTGGGTAGAGGCAGGAGATCCGACACCTGCAGGTATACCAGGGTGCCCCGAGTACCGTTCTCATTATATTCCTATCATGAAGACGTAACATATATTATTAATATATATTTGACGTTCTGCGAGTAAAGATACCTTATTTTGTATTCAGTTTTGGTACATAACTCACAATTTTATCTATCGTCATCTCCCGCATGTTTTTGCTGACTCATTTGCTCAAAGGTTAGCTGGAAGAGACCTCTTGAAGGGATGAGCTCGCCTTTGTACTTCTTTTTTTAGGGTTCCGTACTCAAAGAGTAAAACGGGACCCTATTACTAAGACTCCGCTGTCCGTCCGTCCGTCCATCCGTCCGTCTGTCTGTCTGTCACCAGGCTGTATCTCACTGATGATACCGTGATAATTCCAGTTGAAATTTTTAACAGATGATGTATTTCTGTTGCCGCTATAACAACAAATAATAAAAACAGAATAAAATAAATATATCCTAATAATAATAATGTACAATTGATAATTGATATGTTGTATTTAAGTATTACCTATTATTATTGATACGCTATTGATAAATAAAAAGATCACCTTCAGAGATATAATTTTTAGATTTTTTTATTTGTAATTGGAGCATTTTCTTCTTTCAATCTCTGTATTATGCGAGTGTAAGCCGCTCGGGCAGAAGTCAGGTCTTTAATACGTCATACCTGACCATAAAGTAGGAATTACCGCACGCTATGCGTGCGGAAAACCCCACTTCCTGGCCAGATAGAGACGTAACATTTTGTACTCACCACGGGCGGTAGTAAAGAAAGCCTCAGAGCGCATATTTATCGCCCTTGCCTTCGGCTCCGGCGTCAAATACCTGCGATCTGAGACATTCTTTGTTGAACCGCCCAAGGTAAGTAATGTACTATTAACATCCTCCTGCAGGATCTCTGGGTCTGGTTTAGTCATCGTAACTACGAGTAATTTAATTTATTTAATTTCAGGAACTAGTGGCGGAGGAAACTTTTTGCTCCGCTTGAAGCTGAAACGGCGGCGGCCTGCGGCATTAAATAATTTACGTTTTTAATATGTTAGGTCAAAGATCAAACATGATTTTAATTTCATTTAATCTAGTCAGCGAGTCTACATGTTTCAGATGATCAAAGATGATTGTGAGGTTTTATTGAAAAGGATCGTGTTGAAAGCTTAAAAGTGATAACTACGTACAATTTTAGATATATGGTTAGAAAATTATACATAGATATAGTGTGAAACATGACTAAATTTTCTATAAGATGATTGTGATACGTGCAGTGACTTTAACTGTGTTCACATTATTAATAGATTTTTAGAAGGATTATATTTGCTATAAGCTGATTGGTGATACCCATATACATACGAGTATTGTGCTCACATTATTATTAGGGTTTTAGAAGAATTTTTTCATTTTTAACCGACTCTAAAAAGGAGGAGGTTATATGTTCCACTGTATGTTTTTTTTTATGTATGTGCGCCGATTTCTTCGTGAGTAATGGACCGATTTCCAAAATTATTTTTTATTCGAAAGAGTATATTTCCGAGGTGGTCCCATTGTCACCAAATCAGGATCTGATGATGGGATCCCAGGGAACTTGAGGGCAACCCTCAAATTTTATAGGCACGCATGTAGTGATTTCGGTATTTTCTATTATATTTCGTATCTTTACCTTCGGAAATCGCAATTTTGGTGAAGTGGAACTGATACTGAAGACCACAGATTTTTTATTTTTTTTTAATTTATTGACCAATATAATCTGAGTAGTACATTTTGGTATACATTTTTTCACCAGCGGAAACCTTGGGGTTTATATGCTGATGACTTATGGAACTCCTCAAAGATGTAAAGTTCGTCAAAGATTCTGACATGATTCCGTTGAAGTAGCAACTCATGAAGTGGTAATTCTCAGATCCTTTAGGAATCGACGGAACTCCTCAAATATTATCAGCCCACAGATAGCGACTTGTGTTTTTTTCTGTAATAATCAACGCATTTGCTCTCGGAAAGCAGTGCATGTAGTAAATTGGAAAGGAAATGTGGAAATGTTCATGTACCTATGTGGCTTGCCGAAGTACTGAATTGAAGTCGGTTTAAACATTGTTTTTAAAGTAGATTATCTATTACATGATTGTGATACTCATATAGTTACCTAATCTAGTCTACCAATATGATTTAATCATTATTATTCTTTCATTTTATTTATTATATTTTACGTCATACCTGGCCATAAAGTAGGAATTACCGCACGCTATGCGTGCGGAAAACCCCACTTCCTGGCCAGATAGAGACGTAAAATTTTGTACTTACCACGGGCGGTAATAAAGAAAGCCTCAGAGCGCATATGTATCAAATACCTGCGATCTGAGACATTCTTTGTTTAACCGCCCTAGGTAAGTAAAGTACTATTATACAGGGTGGAATTTCATAAACTGTACACAATAAAAGGAGAAAAATTTCAGCCAATTTCATCGGTGAAACGGTGTTTTTTTTTTTTTTCTAGTCATTAGTTTTTTTTTTACAGAATTTAGAAAATTTTTGTACAAACTCGGGTAATACACCTAATTCAGACGGTATAACTTTTGATCCAATGGTCCTAAAATGAAAATAAAAAATGCATAGTATTACCAAGGGACAGGTTAATAATTCTTAATAACAATAGAAAACCAACTAGAAGAGAAAATCCGCAAAAAAAATTATTGTTTTTGAAAAATGGCTACAAAAATTACGAATTTTAAAAGAAAAACACAATTTTCTGAAAAAAACGCAGATTTAGTTACCATTTTTTTTGCTTAGTATTAAACCTCACTTAATGCCGATTCTAAAACCGTTTTTAAACTGTCTCAGACTTTGAAAAATACCACGCAAATGGGTACGTAAATCAAACCATAATTTTATTAATTTTAATCCTCTTAAAATCCTTAATGACCGCTTGTTCCCAGGTAGTTGAAGGGTGTTTTTGGGTTGAAGGTGGAGATAACATGAGGGGTATAAAGGCATTGGGCAATAGGTCAACTATTCAGTCGCTCGCAAATCACAATTGCTTGTCTTTGCTCGCCACTTCTTTGATTACTCCAGTACTTGTTCAGTTTGAATCATCATGCCCCGCTTACGAGAGTTTTCGCCGTTACAAATAGCCAACATGCACTATTATTATGGATTGTGCCATGGATCTGCAAGAGCTGCGTGTATCGCCTATTTGGAGCAGTATCCTAATGACGTTCCAAGACCTGCTGCTCGCCACTTTCAAGAAGTTCATCGCCGGTTGTGCAATATTGGCCTGGGATACGGTGGCCCAGATCGCCGAGAGCCAGGAAACATAATTGATGTTGCCATAGAAGAAGCAGTTCTCAGAGACTTGTACGCGGACCCAACCACGAGTCTAAGACGCTTGGCATTGAGGCACGGAATCTCAAAATTCTCTGTCTGGAAAATTTTGAAGAAGGAAGGACTGCATCCATTTCATTATCAACGGGTACAAAATTTGCAAATTGGCGATGCCCGCGTTAGGTGTGTTATGTCGACTTGGATACTTGGCAATATCAGAAGGGATCCGGAATTTACTAGAAGAATTTTATGGATGGACGAAGCAAGATTTACTCATACGGGAATAACTAACTTCAGAAATTTACACACATGGGCTCACGATAATCCAAACCTAGTAAGACCATCTAATTTTCAAGACCAATTCTCCATAAACGTTTGGGCAGCGGTACTCGACGATCAATTGATTGGACCAGTCTTCTTACCGAATACTTTGAACGCCGACAGATTTTTACTGTTACTGAGAGACGAGCTCCCAGAGCTTTTGGAAGATGTGATGTTAGATGTGAGACAACGCCTGTTTCTCCGAATGGATGGATGCCCAGCTCATTGGGCATTAAGAGTTCGACATTTTTTAAATGAGCAATATCCCAATAGGTGGATCGGCCGAGACGGCCCCGTTGGATGGCCTGCAAGATCGCCTTATATGACGCCGTTGGATTATTTTCTTTGGGGTGATATGAAGCAACGGGTATATCACAGAATCGTCAATACCGAAGCAGAATTGCACGACAGAATTTTAAATGCAGCACAAGAAATAAAAAAAAATCCGGGAATGATTCGACGGGCTACGCAACAAATTCAAGCTCGGGCCACATTGTGCCTTCAAGAAAGAGGAGGTCATTTTGAACAATTAATACCATACAGGGAACGCCCTTTGCAACACTAGAATAAGTTTTTTCTTTAATAAAGGTTTATCAATCGAATGTATGACTTTTAATTAAAATACATGATTTTATTTACGCAATTTTTAGGACTACTTTTCTTCCTATTGTTTTCTCTACCTAATACCCGATAACACCCTTCAACTACCTGGGAACAAGCGCTGGGATTTTAAGAGGATTAAAATTAATAAAATTATGGTTTGATTTACGTACCCATTAGCGTGGTATTTTTCAAAGTCTGAGACAGTTTAAAAACGGTTTTAGAATCGGCATTAAGTGAGGATTAATACTAAGTACGTAATTTGTTATTTCCACCTAAAACCCAATAACACCCTTCAACTACCTGTGAACAAACGGTCATTAAGGATTTTAAGAGGATTAAAATTAATAAAATTATGGTTTGATTTACGTACCCATTTGCGTGGTATTTTTCAAAGTCTGAGACAGTTTAAAAACGGTTTTAGAATCGGCATTAAGTGAGGTTTAATACTAAGCAAAAAAAATGGTAACTAAATCTGCGTTTTTTTCAGAAAATTGTGTTTTTCTTTTAAAATTCGTAATTTTTGTAGCCATTTTTCAAAAACAATAATTTTTTTTGCGGATTTTCTCTTCTAGTTGGTTTTTTATTGTTATAAAGAATTATTAACCTGTCCCTTGGTAATACTCTGCATTTTTTATTTTCATTTTAAGACCATTGGATCAAAAGTTATACCGTCTGAATTAGGTGTATTACCCGAGTTTTTACAAAAATTTTCAAAATTCTGTAAAAAAAAACTAATGACTAAAAAAAAAAAAAAAAAACACCGTTTCACCGATGAAATTGGCTGAAATTTTTCTCCTTTTATTATGTACAGTTTATGAAATTCCACCCTGTATAACACGATTGTGACGTGACACTCATATATCTAGTCTTACCCTGTGCTTACGATATTAAATTTTTAGAAAAATTATTATTATTTTTCAAGAAGAGAACGAAAACGACTGTCCAACGAAAAGGAGCGATTTTCATTGTTTTTAAAATTATAGTTATTTTGTTTTGTTAATTTATTCTCACTCTATAACATTAAAAAATCACAAAAATAGATAATGCATCTTTCATTTATATTTAAATATTTACTTCCGGATAAAAAGTTTGCAGGATTCTAGAATTACACTAACTGATTTCAAAAACTCTTACCTGTGTATACTCGACTTCGATGGCCATAGGCTATAGTTTATGCCATGGGTTTACCTGTGCTCTTTGGAACAAGTAATCTATATATATATATTGATTATTTAATTTAATTGTATATACATTATTATTGTAAAAGTTGTCCTGATATTGTGAATTAATGTAAGTAAACCTGACCTGTAATTTATATTACCAATAAAATGAATATGAATATGTTGAACCTAGAAAGCTGTTTTTTTTTCAGAATAGGTAGTTTATATAACGAAAGTACCCACTAAGAAGGGATTTTTGGAAATTCCATCCCTAAAGGGGTTAAATAGGGGTGCAAAGTTAGTATGGGGGAAACTTTATTTTTTGAGCTAGAGACAAAACTTTGTAGAAAGATTATTTATGTAGTTATGTATCATACATATAAACTTTCCTCTTGAATCACTCTATCTATTAAAAAAACCGCATCAAAATCCGTTGCGTAGTTTTAAAGATTTTAAGTATGCCTAGGTCACACGCACCGAGTACTCGGCCGAGAGCACTGTCTCCGCCCGTTTGCTAGGTACGTGTGACCAAGGCATAAGCATACATAGGGACAGACAGACAGCGGGAAGCGACTTTGTTTTATACTATGTAGTGAAGTGATGACCAAGTATAGTATCTACTTGTTAACAAACCAAACTGGTTCGCAAGCCCAATAAATATATATAAAATGTTAATACATTGTTGCATGTATTGTTTATAATTATGTAACTGTAACTACATAATATTATTATTACGTTTACATGTAAAATGACATGTTTACCAATAAATGATTGTATTGTATTATTTTACTGAACTGCATATGAGAAAAGTTAATTTGAGATGTTGTAAACACGATGGGCTCGTTTAATGAAACTCCGAATTCAGTTAAAATGTACGTCTATTAAATTATTTCGCCTTTCGAGGGCCGACCGCATCTCGTCCGCCGCCACGAACGCCGGTCGTTCTTCGTCATTGTTGCCATCATCCTCGGCAATGTTCAACTCCACCCTGCAGGCAAACAATTATAAATATTAAAAAGACATTCGTTATTCAAAATATAAAGTAAATTACGGTTAAAAGTAATATATAAGAAAAGTTCCATTGATTCTCATTTTTTTGTATTTGCATAGTTTGCTCTAACCTACCGTTAAATAAGATAGCCAGTTTCATTGCGAATTACCTACCTACTCGTAACATGAGACTGCACCCAGTATCTCAGGGAGACCAAACTTCTCCCGGAAGCTGGACGCGACCTGCTACCGGCCCGCCTCCGTGCCAGGAACGATAATCCATCTTGGCTTCAATCTGCGGAACAGTTATGACCTTATGACCATGATTAATGAACTAATTATCCTATCCTATCCTATAAACGAGAAATATTTGTATAGGTATAATGATAATAATAATTATTTAATGGTTCTTAAAAAACTTAAATTAATTACAAACTTCTGCCAAACCACAGTGCAGTTTGGTGGCAGACGAGATTCCAATTATTATTATTTATTACATACCTAATATAATTTTAAACCTAATATAATATTTGTTCTGGGTAAGTAGGCACGGTCGACATCAAACATATGTACCTACCTATGCATACACTTTTGAACCTTAATCTTAATCGTTTGCAATATTATACTACATAAATATATATACTTGTAATCACGTTCTTGAAAATGGCTCTAACGATTTCGATGAGATTTACAGTATAGTATAGGGGTTTGTGGGGACGAAAAATACTCATATCTGGGAAAAATCGTTTTCTCCATTTTTTTACGATCGCCCACGGACAAGCTTTAAGTTTATTCATTGCATAATACTTTTACTAATCACTACCACAATTGGTCATAATAGGTACATTTACAGGTAATAAAATTGATGCATATATAAAAGGGATATGATATTCTAATTAATATCTATAAATTAACTCACTCTTGGTTTATGGCTGCTGCCACTTAGTCAAGATACTTTGACATTGTAGCTTGAGCCATGCAGAGGTTGTGGTCTTGCCCCACACCTCTCTGGTAGCTCCCTGCAGCCATAAACATTACGGCTGAAAGCACCTGCAATGTTGAATAAATACAGTTACAAAATATATTCATTGAGTAGGAACTAATATACAGTTTCATTTCGGCCTCTTAGCCAAGGTATACTGGTAGACTTATGACCTGAATCCAAAAATATATGCTTCTGAAAATAAAAGCATTTTAATCAAAAATATTTATGGATATGGACTATATTTACGGATATGGACCTAAAGAACTAATATCAAAGTAGTAAATTATAAAGATAGTTTATTAAAGGTATACCATTTTCGCCTTATTTTGACGGAAATTTTTACGATTAGTTTTCATTACCTATTTTTTACTGTCGCAGGCCTATGTCCAGCAGTGGGTGCCTTTTAGCTGATATGATGATTGTTAAATTTAAGACTTACTTGACTTAAAGTCATATTAAGTTAACAAATTTTTGATGTGAAAAAAATGCTGATATAATATAACTAGGGTCATTTCGCCGGTTACGCGACCACCTTCGGTTAGCGACCACTTGAAGAACATGGTTTTTTCAATTGAAGTTAACATAAATTCTACAGAGCTTATTGAAACAGTCAGCAGCATGCCTTATTGTTTGTAGTTATGGAATAGGAATTTACAAAACTAACGAGAAAATATGCTTTCAGTTCACCAAGTCAGCTAAGTGGTCGCTAACCAGCACATGAAATTAGGTGGTCGCCAACCGGCGAAATGACCCTAAGTCCTATTTATATATATTGTTGTTTTTTCATATAGCGCAACTGTATCTTGCTAAGGCTATCTTCATGAAATGCGTTCTATTAAAATAACGCAAATGTGCATATAAATGGAGTATCTATTTATTAATGATCATCACATTAAGTATGAATCATACCTGTACGTGGACCGGGATGCCATGAGCCGAGGTAGATCCCAGGGCCCCCTCGAGTTATACACTCTTATTTATGCTCGAGTTGCCGAATCAGATATAAACCCATTTCTTAATTGATCCGATAAAGAAATTGGAACTCAGTATTCGGCAACTCGAAGGGGTTATTACTGTCCCGCAACCTCCTCCTAGAAATTTTTCGTTGGCGGATTTCTTCGTTTAGTAACATGAAGTACGCCATTCTGTAAAGTTCACAATTTGGTATTTATTGTCTAAACTTTAAACAAGATGATAATTACTTTCATACGTACTCACAAAATGCCAAGAAATTGGTGTTATAAATGCATTTGTTTAAAGTTAAGCGTGTCTTAGGGGAGGTTTAAGAAAGAATTTGGACTAGTAGCTAGAAAGTTATACTTACGCAAGGGATAAATGTATTTTATTTCCTTCAAGAAGATAACAAAACTTTTTCTCGTTGACTTTAGAGCTCGAAGACAATGTCTCGCCTTTTGACGTTGAGACGCGAAAAATGCGATATATTTTGTCGCTCTAAAGTGCACTCGTGATACGATTTTCGAGAGTCTCCCGCGACCAACTGTCAGCGACAAAAAAAAATTCGCTTTGACATTTGACCGCGAGACAAGAAGCGTCTCGTGATACGAATTTACTATGTCGCGCCTTATATCGCTTTTTGACGCGCGAGACAGGTCGCGGGCTGTCTCGTGATAGCCGCAGATGTAATTAATCCGACCACTTGTCCATGCAATTTCTCAGTACAACTCGTTTGACAGTTGGATCAGCAGCGGCAGCAGCGCAACATGCCTCCAGACAATAGCAATTAGTCAAATTCTAAGAAATAGGCAAGATGCAATATTTTCATTTTTGCTTTCATTTAGAATAGCATGTAGAATAGACCACGAGTGCATTAAAAAATGAAAATACTATAATTTATAGTCAAAAATGTCTGTTTCAAACTGACAATTCAAACTTTCGCGCCTAAACGGATCTACAGTTCCTGTGACGTCACTCGTGTTTGTCACTCGCCATAATTTACGATCATGTCGAAACTAACTTTCGGAATGTTTCTAGAGTCTGCTTTAATAACCATCCCTACTTCCATTTTTATTCAAAATTCTTACATTTTTTTAGGGAAACAATCTTTTGCTGTACAATTATAACCTTTAATTAGTTGTCATAAGTTCATAACGAGTGACGTCACCAGTCGCTAATCGGTGGATAAAAACACGTTCCGTTGCACATTACTTCAAATCGTGATTTTTGTTTGAAATTAGTGTAAATTAAAGTAAAAACGTTTCAGTAGCTATTATTTTATGTTTTTTCAACATTTTGATCACAAAATAATAGTAAATATTAAAGCTGCATCTTCCCTATTTAGGCCGACAAATCACTAAATGTATAAACCCCATAAAAGTACGAGCGAAGTCGAAGTCTTTGTACAGTTTATTTGCTTTTTAAATTATCTGGTGATAAATGCAGAAACAAAATACGGTAATAAAATGAATATTACATCCTTAAGTTCTCTAATTAACGATTCTGATAAAGTATTTTTTGAGTTGGCAGCACCAGGCAAGGCTAGTGATTTGCCGTTGTCGGGAATCATCCGGGAATACATACCCAATATCTGCCAAATTAGTGACGATTCACGATTCAGTTGGCCGGTAAGTATGCCATTACAAAAAAGAAGATATTTCCGATCTATTTAGAGTTTGTGCTAAATAGATAGGGCGACTACATGGCCTATAAATTAATTTCTGCATTTGCCCGGGTCAACCAATTTGAAGTTGTAGCCCACAATTTGTCTGCTTTGCCCAAAGGTTGACTGGTAGTATCTATTGTATAATAAATTCTTCTTCTGGACAACAAAGTTTAAATACTAGGCAGATGTGCGATACTGGGACGGCAAAGGGCATCGGGGGATAACCGAAGTTACGGAAGGCAAGCGCCTGCCACCCACGACTCTCTGGCCGTCTACCGCCGCGACAGTCTTGTGGCGAGGACTAGCTACGCCAGGGGACCGATTTTTGACTTTCGAGCGCTCGAATCTTTCTTTCGAAAATGGACAAAAATTACGAAACGCTCTTTTGAAATAGCGATAGAAAATTGAAAAGCGAGTGGTATTGACCACTCGTATTCAATTCTATCGGTAGAAAGTTAGTGCCTGCAATTTTGACACTAAAATAGTATTCACTTTTATTTAATTTTCGAGCGCTCGAAAGTCAAAAATCGGCCCCCAGATCGTTGACCGTTTTTCGAACACAAAGGCTCTAATGAGCTTGTGAATAAATCTGTTTTTTTTTGTTATCCTCTGATATTTAATTAATCGGAATGTTTAAATTTGTTGCACATTTAATACTATATCAAAAAAAAACTACTTTTTCATCTTAATATTTGCTACTACGTCTTCCAAAAGACGTTTTAGGGTCATTTTGCCGGTTACGCGACCACCTTCGGTTAGCGACCACTTGAAGAACATGGTTTTTTCAATTGAAGATAACATCAATTCTACAGAGCCTATTGAAACAGTCAGTCGTATGCCTTATTGTTTGTAGTTATGGAATATGAATTTACAAAAAAAACGAGAAAATATGGTTTCAGTTCTCCAAGTCAGCTAAGTGGTCGCTAACCAGCACATAAAATTAGGTGGTCGCCAACCGGCGAAATGACTATCAGTTCTTTCGGAAAAAAATGGTAATTCATTTTGACATACGTACTATCGATGGCCGTGGGGGCGGTAAGGTTCTCGGGTGGTGTGGGTAGACCCCCACAAGGTGGACTGATGACTTGGTAAAGGTCGCGGGAGTCCGTTGGATGTGGGTGGCGCAGGACCGGTCATTTTGGCACTCTTTGAGGGAGGCCTATTTCCAGCAGTGGACGTCTTTCGGCTGATATGATGATGATTCGTTTTGACTAATGATTTTTTATTCAAATCTCTCATGTTGGTCCGTGCGCGGTCGAAGAGCACCGCTTATCATGCTAACATTAGCGAGCGAGCGAGATAAAATTTTGGAGGCTACCCAGCCCCAATTTTTTTTCTACTGACAATAGCCTGTCCTTCGTCTTATTACGGCATCGCATTTGAATATTAATGTTTACGGTTTTATAATGCTCGAATGAACGTCCATATTATTTTACTAGCTTTTGCCCGCGACTTCGTCCGCGTGAACTTTAGTATTAACTTCCATTTCCTATTTGATCAACTTCCGTTATTTTTTTATACGTTTGTGTTTCGTAGAACGCTGTGACAGAGTAGTAAACCAAAATGTCTAATACTTTGTCACATTTTTTTAAAAGTTACATTTTGCTCCTCACTCAACGGATCAGCATAGCGATCCAGAGGGGGAACGCAGCCAGCCTAATGGGGACCTTGCCGCAGACATGTTTTAATTTGTTTTGTTCTTGTGTCTATTGGCCGGAAAGGAAACATTAATTAGTCCTGATGAAGGAACATATGCAATTTTGTTTTAATCGCACACCAAAACCACATTTTTCGAGTTCAAAACAAAAAAAAAATTAAAAAACGTCGGTTCATTGTCGTTTGAGAGAGCTTATGGATCATTTGAAAGCACGCAGACATAAATAAATTAAACAACACGAACACAATTAAATATGATTTAATTTGACTTATCTATATTATTTGGTACTTTGGGTCAGATTCTCCCATTTAAAAAATCAAATAAAAACATTATACATAAATAAACCACTACTGCTGACCTCAAGTATACATAACTATTTATAATTAGCCTTACGAACGCCTTGCCATGCCATATACCCTGAGAAATTTACGGTTTCGCTCTATGAAAACACAACAATATATCGATATCAGCCATATTTTTACACCAAATAATAGAGGTTGGGTAATTTGACTAAATATTCATTAATAATCCACCTAATTTTAATACCGATACGATAAAAATGTATGAAAAGTAATCTTCATAAATTCCGTAAAAATCAGGCGAAAATGGTATAAACATTCTTTACTTTATAATTGACTACGTCTATATTACGTTCTTTGGGATACGCGCATAATCCACTTATTTTTGTTAATGAATAAATCTTTCTACAGGCCAGATGAAATTCAATATTATCTCAAGGTCGTAAATATTTAATTAAAATGCCGTTATTTCCTGATGCATATATTTTTGGATTCAGGTAGTAAGTCTCCAAATTTGTGTACTCGAACATGTTTTCATTATAAAAATACTGATAGCATTTTTGCTTGCGGATTAATTTTGTTTCCTAACTTCCGGTCCATAGAATTATTCATTTCAATAGTAAAAGTTGTTTCAAATAACATATAAAAGCCGTATACAAATAATTAGCCTGATATTGAATTATTTCCAAAATAACCGTAATTTTCTCAGGGTAATAACAATACACTATGGGCTACTTATATGCCTTTAGTTAGACGATATCTTTGGATTGGCCTAGACGATATCTTTGGATTGGCCTAGACTACTAAAATTGTACTTTGTTTCCAATGATCTAAATTTTTTCATGTCACATGCGACTCACATTATAATACTTAAGTCTGAACTCAATACAAAATATAGTGTCCTTATATTTAGCGTAATATAATATTTTCTCAGGAAACAAAATTGTATATAAAAATAACCAAGAAAATATACGATATATTCGCACCGTAAATTAATCAAATAATAATTGTGATCTAGGTTAGCGTTAGGCTTACGTTGGTATTACATCCATATTGAAGATCCCGTTGATGTCTTTTTGTCTACCAGAGACTCTAGTATAAGTTTTATCGATGCAATACATTTTCGAACGCGTTTGCGTTTAGGTTCAATTTGTATGGCAACGCGAACAGCGCCTCTGGTGGTAACTATTAGGAACTACGCGTTGCCATACAATTTGAAACAAAACGCAAACGCGTTCGAAAACGTATATGTATCGATAAAACTTATACTTACCCCTGTAGCCCTAGTATAAGTTTTATCGATATAATACGTTTTCGAACGCGTTAGCGTTTAGTTTCAATTTGTATGGCAACCCGTAGTTCCTAATAGTTACCATCAGAGGCGCTGTTCGCGTTGCCATACAAATTGAAACTAAACGCAAACGCATTCGAAAACGTATTGTATCGATAAAACTTATACTAGAGCCTCTGATTGCACCGCCAGGCAGAACCGCTGTAGTCATAGCGGTAGGTCAAAAAATGCTGCAAATGGTGTTAAAAGCATGAAAATCGGAACGATTGATCTTTAGACCATATGAATCAATTTGACCCGTAGCACAAAAAAAATATAAAAAAAACGAGAGGAGTTATGACGTCATCTTATTTTTGTATGGAAAAAAAAATTGATCTGAGATAGGTCACACGATAGGTCGTGTCTGGTATCAAATGAAAGGGCTTTTTGAGCCGATTCTAAATATATAACACGTCATTACATTTTAGTCACATGTTTTAAATAAAAAAATATAAAACAAATTGTAACAAATAATGAAATTTTTTTAAAATTTACTAAATGTTAATATTTTCAAAATTGCTTTCTTGGGGTTTTATTTGAGGATATTAGGTATCATTTGAGGTATATTTTATAAAAAAATATTCATCCGTATCGTATTTGGAGGAGCCCAAACGTGGTATGTTTTGAAAATGATTTTTATTTCAATTAAAAAAAAAGTGACTGAAATGTAATAATGTGATATATTTTTAGAATCGGCTCAGAGAGCCCTTTCATTTAATACCACACACGATAGGTTTCGGAACAAAAAATTTTACAAAAAAAAGATGCATTTTTTTTTGGTGCTTTGAGTCAAATTTATTCATATGGACTAAAGATCAATCGCTCCGATTTGTATGATTTTAACACCATTTGCAGCATTTTGCTGATTTTGTTACTAAACGTTATTACACTATGTTTCATTTCTGTTTTGGTTCCGAATGCGGCATGGACATATTGCCGATTTTTTTCGAGATCATATATATTTACATTCGTTCAAAGTTTCAAACTTATACACTAAATTTACATATAATTTACCAGTTTTACTACTAACCAACACTCTTTTTAGTAAGTTCTATAAAACGATAAAATTTAAACTTTAGATTAAAATAAAATATCATAATAGGTATTTCAAATTATACGTTACCAATAACAAAGATGGCACATCATTCATACATCGGAATGAGAAATTAAGAACTACAATAAATAATTAAAATGCAAGAATATAAATCATCTTTGGACTAATCACTTTGTATTCAATGGCAAGTCATAGATAAAGAAAGATTATTAATAAGACCGTTACCTTAATATTTAGCTAAAACCATACTCTAGCATGCAATACAACCATGTATATTATACTTACCTATTAATATTATAAATTAATTATTTCTAATATCTTCAGCTAATATAGCTTTGGTATAATCGATAGCAATTTTAGTTTTACAATATTTTTTAAAATAATAATAATTGTACATGTGATGAATAAAACGACCATATCTCTCATTTATGTATCTATATAAAAAAGGTATAATTTAAAAGGAGTTTTCATTGTTACATGTTTCCCCAACATACAACTTTTTGATTGCACTCAACTCTCAGTCGGCAACAGGCAGCCCTTACTTGCGGCCCGCGACCCTCCCTGGCTGATTTGTATGTAGTTGAATTCAGAATTTTGGAACTGAATGAATTTTCACAAATAATTAAGAAGTGCGGCCCGCGTCAATTTTTTTAGCTATTGCTAAGTGACCCTTGCAGCCTTGGTTGCTAAAAGGTTGCCGACCGTTGCCTTAGAGGACGATTTCGAGATAAAAGTATATTATAATATCTATATCATTCTCCTTCTGGACCTCCTAATATATTCCGTAAGCCCACTCCCAATACACCTGCGTCTCATGACAGCACGATAAAATGCATTGCAGCAGGTTGAGAAAGTTGTGCTGAGTAAGAGACGTAGGTGTATTGGGAGTGGGCTTACGGACTAAGACTCCAGTATATTTGCTATGGAAATATAAATTTTCCAGAAACCTACCCATAAAGTAATTTACTCTCCGTAAAATCATTAGAACCGTTTGCGAGAACCCATAAAAATATATTAATACTTCGTTTCATACAATCTATAGTATGGAGAATAACGCCAATATAATGCCTTCTTCATGTTATGCTCGATTTACACGTATTTAGTTGTTAACTAATTACCTAAATTTTAACTTAATATTAAGTGACTAAATGCGTGTAAACAATCAATTTAGTTGTAATTATTACTAAATTGATTGTTTACACGCAGTTAGTCACAACTTAATACGTGTAAATCGAGCATAAGTGTTATGAAAGGATACGTTAGTTGTCCACTTAAAAACGGATCTCGTTTGCTAGTTAGGTACAATTCAGACCTATGAAAATGGGAGACACTAGAAATATTAGATGACAGCTATGTAAATAGTCCACATCTGAAACCGAGTCGCAAACTACTACTTGGCAGGATAGCCGAGAATGTATTCCGTCAACGAATTGAGTAGGTGAGATAACATTAGGATAGGTCTAATCCTGTCAAGAAAGATCTCTATTGAAGTTAAATAAATAGCCACCGAATGCCTTTGATGGCCGTTTGGTGGTGCAATATAGATCAAAATATTCTATCAAATCATCCAGCCATTCGAGCCCGTGCAGTCAGAAGGCGTTCACAGGAGTTCTGCGTTCCGCGTTTCATAATCCAATGGAAAGCGAACGCAGAACTCCAGTTGAACGCCTGGCGACACTTCAACGCTCGAGTCGTCTATTGACAAGCCCAGTTAAAGCTACTCCTCTACTACTTCTTGTTCAGATCATCAGTGAGCAGTTCGAGTATCTCCTCTGTGGACTTGTTCTCGTTGACGAACAGCGCCATCTGGTGTTTGGGCACGGTGCCCTGCAGCAGCATGAGCGCGTTGGTCCGGAGGCGGCGGAGCCTCGCGAGAGACACGTCCTTGCTGGGCTCCAGGCCCATGGCCTCGATGGAATCCACCAGGATGTCGTCGATGAGCCGCTTGTTGAAACCTGGATTACGATCACTGTTAACTTCTGATGTAAGCGGACTTGTTATAGACCTGTTCCTGGGAATATTCCCAGTTGGAGATACAGCCCGAGTCCTAGGAACCCTTAATTAAGAGTCCGTTCACGTGCACACTAGGCGCTGAAGCAGTGCCCCCGCCAAGTCGAGCAAAACGAAGCACGGCCGCACCATCCTTTTCTCGAAGCCATTCAGGCCATTTTCAACATCCTGTAATTTTGTGCTGGCTAAAGCTAGAATAGTTGTGATTATTTAAATTTAACGATAGATATTTAAAAAAGGAGGCCGCTATGCACTGTATTTCATATTTAAGTATGTTTTGAATACATCATAATAGTTTTTACGTTGCTGGATTCGTCAATCTATGTGTCCAAAGTTAAAACGGCCGTTCTTCTTTTGAGCTCATAGATCGACGAATCCAGCAACATAAACACTAGTTTGAAAATAAAATATCATAATAGGTATTTAAAATTATACTTTACCAATAACAACGATGGCACAATCATTCATACATCGGAATGAGAAATTAAGAACTACAATAAATAATTAAAATGCAAGAATATAAATCATCTTTGGACTAATCACTTTGTATTCAATGGCAAGTCATAGATAAAGAAAGATTATTAATAAGACCGTTACCTTAATATTTAGCTAAAACCATACTCACAAGGTACTTAAATACGAAGTAGAGTGAATAGCGGCCTCCTTTTTTAAATATCTATCGTTAAATTTAAATAATCACAATTATTTACCGGTGGAGCTAAAGTGCACGTGAACGGGCTCGGTCATCATTTGAACATCCGTGGCATTACGCGGGCACTGATGGCACTTAGTTCAAACATATGGCGTGCACCTTATCATTCTACTAGCACCACGCTTGTCCATAAATGAGACTTAGTACATTCGTTTCCCCGATTCTGTATAATATGAGCTCCCCTAGCCACTTGGCATCGAAAGTGTTAGGACATTTGAGCACCTTCGCCCTTGAAGAAAATGTATGCATTTTCTGCATAATACAGTAGAGGTAAAGTTAAACCGATTTCAACTGAGCCCATGAATGCCCATTGTCTGAGCTTATGAATAGACATTGTTTGCGAACGCGTGCCAAATTTTGCAAAAAAATGTTATCGCCACGTAAAATGTTCATTGAATAATGAATTATATCATCTTCTACAATAGATTCCACATTAGCTACGAGTAAATATACCTGGCTCGCTGGGAGCGGGTTTTCTTTTGTTTTTTTTTTATACAACGACGGTGGCAAACAAGCTTACGGCCTGCCTGATGTTAAGCAGGTACCGTAGCCTACGGACGCTTTATATTTTAGTTCATTTTGAATCTATTGAATAAGACGATAGAGTTCATTATTCAATGAACATTTTATGGCGCTAAGCTTTTTCGTGCAAAAAAACGGCACGCGTCCGACCACACAGTCGTATTGTTAGACTTGAATGCTATTGTTCTGAAGATAAGAAGTTCAGTCCAATTCAGAAAATCTCAACTATATACCGTTTCAATTATAATTTCGACCCACTTGTGTGATTGTTACGGTGTTCCCACAACAAAACAATCAACGATAGAACATTGATCGCCGTACACACTACTGAGGCTCTAGTATAAGTTTTATCGATACAATACGTTTTCGAACGCGTTTTCGTTTAGTTTCAATTTGTATTGCAACAAGAACAGCGCCTCTGGTGGTAACTATTAGGAACTACGTGTTGCAATACAAATTGAAACTAAACGTAAACGCGTTCGAAAACGTATATGCATCGGTAAAACTAATACTAGAGCCTCTGAGCTATCATACCAAAGAGGGAACTTGCATCTTTTTGTTTTATTACGAAAATCAAAAGTATGATCCAGAGGAATATCAACTGTAGCATTAAAACTTTCTTATGATTTCTTTTTCTGATGTTATATGCATTTGAAATGACACCCCCTGAAAACGCTCTATATCTCGGCGCGTTTACTATGGAGTAAGTCATTAATTTGCAATTATCTTCACAAAATTTGCATTTAAGTGATACAAAATATCATTTCTAATTAAATATTCTGTGCAACTGTTGTTATTTTATCGAAAAAATAATATACATTTTTTCGTAATTTTAACGTGAGATAAAATTAGTACAATCGGGTTTTTTATTTTATTTTTCTTTTGTATGATATCTCTACGTATATTATCCGCATCGATTGAGTGCAATTTATTCGAAATTGAAGTTCCATGCAAGTTCCCCATTGATCGAACGATGTGCTTCGGTGCAGGAACACGCCATTATTTATTCAAGAAATATATTTATTTACATAATATTGGGCCATTATACGAACAATTACTCTTTTGCTCTTCAACCCAACACCGTACCCAAGCGAAATAAAACCGTCTCCCTTATAGAATAAAGACCATTTTCCCATAACCGACCGTCACCGAATTAAACAATGGGAAATGATAACACTCACTCAATTACCCATGACGCCGACCGTTGACTCCTGACAAAATGACAATTTATGAACTTGTGAAACACTATAATGTTTCATATATTTAGTGTGGATATATCACAATCCAAGTTCAGCCGTTGATACAAAGATAAACACGTACAAAAGTCGATAGAAGCACAAGGATAAATTTGCAATGTAGCTTGGCCTGAGGGTGGTGGGTCTCTCCCACAAGACTTAAGTAATGCAGTTTAACTTTCCTTCATGCTTTCATCTTTGTATCAGTGGTTTGACAACTTTTGACCTGTTACTAATAAAATAAAACAGCACACACACGACGCAGAAGCTATAAAAAATAGAGATTTTAAAAAATATTGACTTTGTATTTAAATGTTTTTTTGGGTTATGAAGTCATGATTGTGAAATGCAGAGAGCGCCCGGCTATATTTAATTAATTGTACCTAATTCAATAAAACGTGATACGAAACCACATAGAGATTCAAAGGTTTTTTTTTAATAGGAAAGTTTATATTTGTTTTTGGCCAAAAAAATTAATTTCTATTCGCCTGGCATTATATACGGTGCACAGTGCACACGAGGTATATTTTTGGGACTCAATTGTTAAAGTGCCGTTCCCGCGAATTAAAAAAAAAATACTGACTTGCATAGGGCATATTCCCGGCAAAGGCGCATCACTATATGTAGGTTTTTATATAAATACTAGCTGCCCGCGCGGCTCCACCCGCGTATTGCAAAGAACGCAGGCAAACTCACGGGAAATGACATAGCCGATGTCCATCCGGGAAGTCCATTCTATACGCAAATGAAATATTTTTTTAAATCGGATTACTGGTTCCGGAGATAACCCATTGCATAAAAACTGACAAAGCTACAAACTCACCGACTTTTCCTCTTTTTAGGGTTCCGTAGCCAAAATGGCAAAAACAGAACCCTTATATTTTAGTCATGACCGTCTGTCCGTATGTCACAGGCATTTTACTCGAAAACTATAAGGTGTATTTATTTCAATAAAATTTGGAGGATAGGTGTATTTTGTTAGCCGCTAAATAGATCTGTAATAAAATGAGTAAAAAAAAAAATGTTAGGGGTGCACCCATACATGTCTGCACGTCAAAAAATAAAAATACACTGTATGTCCACGTGTGGCACATTAAGAGGCTGACAAGACCAAATTTGTTGAAATTGATATTATTTAAGCAGTTGTTTAAGAAAAACTATTTGATTTAGCATGTTGCGAACGCAACTCTTTTTTGTGTATAAACTTAACTATAGGTACCTTTTTCATAAGCAGTAGCAAAACGCGCCCGTCAGGCACGGTTTGCATGAGGGGGGCTTTGAATGCGCCAATCATGGTGCTACACATGTGTGGGTTTATCCCTACCTAAAGCAACTAAAGATCTCGCTGGTCACTTACTTTGACATAACATATATACCACCACTTCTGTAACTATCTAAACGGCCACACTCTCCTTGCTTTCAATCAGAGCCTATATAATTGTAAATTATATTACAGTCAAACTTTTATCGAAGTTTTATTTAAAGTCGTCGAGCGAATAACACCACCGGCATCGGCGCAAACATAGCACATAAAAAAAATATGTTAATAAAAATAATATTCATCATATTTCCAAGACCGTAGACGGGCTCGAAACATAATTGGATGAAATCGCCTCGATAGAAAATAATTGCAAAGATTGGTCTTAAAATCATCTTAAACGGTTCGATGTCCTTATTTTTTTGACGTATGGGTCTGCAATTAAAAACATGAAGTCCACATATTCATACCTAAACCGTAGACGAGCCATATTTCGCAAAAAAAAATCCACACTTTTTTTATTTTAATTTTAATTCATTATTTTCGTCTAAAACCTGGCTGCTCAAGTAACACTCGCTCTCGTTTACTCCGATACAAATAGACAGTGTGCGCGTTTTTGGTGTTGACAGCGCCTTAATCGATAGGCCTTTCAAAATAAATATAAAGTTTCTCAGCAATTTTTTTGATTAAGTGAATATAGTCGGAGATAATCGCCCCGAAAGTCATAAAAATTGTGTCCCCCCCCCTCTAATTTTTAAACGGTGTATTAAAAAAAAATATAGACATAGCGCTTATCAAATTCTTTTACCGAAAAGTATTTTGAACAAGATCGGTTAAAAGGTTTTCGAGATATTGCTGAAAAACTGCCTTCCCTGCGGAAAAGGATGTAAGTGCCGTAAGATTTCTGTGACGATACGACCTTTTTAATAGGCACGGAACCCTTCGTTGTGCGTGGTTCGACACGCACTTGGCCGCTTTTTTAATATTAGTTTTAATAAAGATTAGGGGACAATCTTACACAAATCGAACTAGCCCGATAGCTCAATAAGGCTTGCGTTACAGATACATATAATTATAATTAGTAGATATAAATAAATTTAATTCATACAAAACATATTCGCGCTCATCGCACAAATATTTGCCCTTACCGGGTTTTGAACCCAGAACTGTCAGCTTCGTAGGCAGGGTACTAGACTAGGCTAAACTGGTAGTCAAAAGTTTAAGCGGACGAATGTTTTATGTCGGACATAAACGCGATCGTGTTAGTTAATCTTATAGCCACTGGCGCTCGACATTGAGTAATCTGCCTCGATACGTCACACAAGCGACACACATTTATATGCAAAGTACACTCCTCCCATTGTAAACCGATTACAACGCTATTCAGGGCACGCCTTAATGACAGTGCATTTGTTATACCATGTTATTGAAGTGACTCATGAAAATGTATGTATGAGCCCGTTGATGTCTAATGCAAGAGATTTTTTTTTAATTTTCCAAAATGGATTCCTGTTATTTGCGCACACACAGGAAGCGATCACACTGTAAATAAAACTGTGCTGTTTAAAAAAGATACGCACCTAGATCGTTGAGCTTTTCCTTGGAAGCGATCATGGTGAACAGCAGGGCTAACAGGAACCTCATTCGGGATACAAGTGTGTCGTCCTTGTCTTTCTTCTTAACACCAGCTTCCCCGCACTCTTCTAAATGAGCCTCCAGCAATGTCTTTAATTTAAAGAAGGTATAACAATTATTACACTTATAGAACTCCATTTTATTATGGATGCTCCGCATATGTGCCTTCATGTGTGGTAGTTGGGAAAAAGTTTGCGGGCACATAGCACATTCAAACGGCTTTTCTCCAGTATGTCTTCTTATGTGGAGCATGAGGGCGTTCGAGTGTGTGAATGGCTGCTTACATATCCGACAAGGGTACGGTCTGGCACCTGTATGGGAGCGTTTGTGGACAGTCAGCTGGGTGGACTGGGTGAACTTCTGTCCGCAGACATCACATTCATGCGGGCGCTGGTTCTCATGCGTTCTCATGTGCTCCGTCAGATGCCCTTTCAGCAGCTTGTTGCAGACAGGACACTGCATCCGCATACCACCATGACTCACTCGGATGTGTCTTGCGATAGAGCTAGGTCTCAGGTACGATTTACCGCAGACCTGGCAAGAGTAATTCTGGACTTGGCTATGGCTTTTTAGATGGTTGGAGTAGAGTAATCGGGAGTCGTAGCTCATGGAGCACATGGCACATTTGTAACGCCCGGGGGCCATGTGTTGCTTCTCATGCATTGCTAGTTGACGCTTCTTTTTGAAGACTTTCTCGCAGAAGACACATGTATGGCGCTGCTGCCTCTCATTCGAATGCGCTTTTTGGTGGAGCTTCAAGTGTTCAATCAAGACAAATGTTTTCTTACAAACTTTACATTCATACTTGATCTTCTCGAAGGCTTCTGGGTGGGTCCGGGCCATATGGACCCGCCAGTTGCCCCGCTGTCTGAATTTCCTGTTTGGACAGTGCATGCATGAGTATGGTTTTAGATCAAGATGCATCAGCATGTGTCTTTGCAAAGAAGATTTCGAGCAGAACTTTATCTGGCAATGGTCGCATTGGTAATGAGTGAGTGAAAGTGAAACCCCATTGCTGAGTTTAACTTTTTTCATTTGCTCCAGTCTTTGTGTGAGGATTTTTGAGTCCTTGTTTTTAATAACTTTCTTAGCATCATTTTTGCTATTTGTTTGGTCAACTTCTACAGGGATATCTGTATGAATAGTTATATATCTATCTACTATCACTTCAATATTATTGTTGTGTAATTTACTTTTCTGTGTTTGTTTCTTAGCTTTTTTAGTTGTTGAGTTTGTCTGTTCTGCAGGAACAATGGGTGCACATGTGTCATTAGTAATTTCAATAACTTCATCATTACTCAGTCCTTTATTTGTTTTTTCAATTTCTTTTGCCGTTTTTCTTTTGATTGGTTTATTTTTATAACTGTCACTGTTGTTTTGGTCACTCAACTCTGTATCATTGTTGTTGTCCCCGCTAGCTTTTGTTTTCCCATCTTTATTTGGTTGTCCAATTAGAAGTTCACTCATTAAAATAGAATCCAAGTATTTTATATGCTTATTTCGCTTTTTGAGTATACCTTCCTTCGATGTGAGCTTATTAGGTTTTCGGACCAGCGCTTCCTTCTGCAAAGTCCCTTTTCTCAGTGCTACATCATTAAATAAATTATCTTTAATCAAGTGACCATTTTCAATGACATACTGTATCCTTTCGTCGGGTGTTAAAAACTTTAGTTCCTCCACTTCCTTAAGCCTCATCGTCTTGTTAGGGTGTTTACCTGTTGATAACTTGTCATCTTTATTTCTCTTTTTTTGTCTATTTGTGTTAGCCATGATGAGCTTATGTTAGTAAGCTTCTTTATTAGTCCCTGTCCGGAAAGTTAATAACTAAGCGAGACCACCACCTGTGTATTAGTAGCTCGTGAGCCGAATGCCTGTACTTACATGATACCAGTAATCACCTCTTTATTATCGGGGGCGTGCACGGTTATCTAATTCAAACAAATGATGCCTCACTAGTGCGTGAAGGACGCCTTTTGTTTTACAAGAACATCTTCGTTACCTTGTTATGATGACTTATTGTTTAGCACGTCGGGTGCTAAAAGATCGAAAGATCCATAACACTCGCGTTAATTTACACCGTTTCGTAAGCTTGTTATATTTACTTTGAACACTGAACAACACTTAAGTTAAATGCACCTACGTATTTTTTGTAATCATGAATTTAATTGTTTTAGACTTTTAGCGGGTGCGAGTGAGATGTATAAACGAAGATGAGCGAGCCGGGCTAACGTCATTTGTTTGACAAGAAATAAATTGGAGCAGTAGAGAGCGACATCTAGCCTGGCTTCCACGTAACTTACCATTTAAAATCTTATTATTCAACTCAAACTGCAAATTTGTGCTATTCAGTGGACACATGCAATAAAATGATTATCTTACCACACAAATAAAAATATAACTACCCGTGCATTTTATTTTATTAATGAAAACTTCAGCGCCATCTATTGTCGCTCTTAGGGCTATCGCATGTCAACTCCATATGTATACGTATAATTAGATATAGTATAGGTATATGGTATAGTACAGAATATATAGGTCACTGCTCGCTCGCCCGGGAACTCAACTCAATACTCGGACAAATAGAAATAAATAATCGATTTGAAACGTCGAATCACGCCGGAGATTATTTATAGACTGGAACCGCGGCCGTGGTTTCGTTTAGAAGGCAATGATGCTCACGAACCTTGGGCTTCGTTCGAATCATTACAATGATTCATTGTAGCATCGTCTATAGAGCGTAGATATTAGCGTATGTAACTTAGAGGTCTTCGATAGTATAGATTCTATACTATAGATAGGAGGTGACCTCTCCTATATATAGGTAGGTAGGTACATTGCGCTTAGGTCGCAGCCATTGCATTGATTTTGAATTGTATGTTCATACCGAATTAATAATTAATAGGATGTATGCCTAAGGGTGATATTCCACTTGTCCAAGATCTTTGTCCAATGTGTGCATTAAGTATTGAGTCTCACGTTTTTTAAGCAAAATGTGAGGCGCAACGAAAAAACCTACACATTGGACAAGTGGAATAAGTACACCCCAAACACAAGAACTCTGAATTGTTTAGAACTTTGCAGGCACTGTACAGTAGACGGCAAACTTCGTGCGCAAATGAGGGGAAGTGGGGGGGCAGCTTGCACGTACAATTCGCCTTTGCGCAGGCAAGGTCATTTGCGCACGAAGTTTGCCGTCTACTGTACCAATGTTTAACACATTTTGTTGATAAATTAGTTGGAACCTAGCCTAGCAGCATGTAATATACCCATGTATTGTCCCTCCGTCGTCGAGGGATAACTGTAGAAGTATAGGTTTACCTAATACTTATGTCTACCAAATTGTGTGTAGGTAGTGTTGCACCACAACAATAAGAATGAAGAAATCGTTAGCTCAGTGACAAGACTGATAAGAATGATATGTGAATTAACAAATACATCCCACTACCATACAGGCAGGATTACTTAATTCAATAGAAAAGTTAGAAATCCTACCTCACTTCAAGCGCCTGTAGTGTATACCTAACGTCCCATCTGAGTATATAATTCTAGATATGACTAATGTATAGTTAGATTACCTACTACTCCTACTAGACAAGACAAACTACTACTACCTACTGATATTATTGATTAACAGACATGAAATTAAAACATCCTAGAAGTACCTATCTACTAAATATAGGTGTACACTCACATAATGAAATTATTTGCGTCGTATGTTTCGTAAAGTCGTAACATCTATTTGAGCGTTGTTAATCCTTTACATCGATAGTAAATACAAGATAGGTAAGTACTCACACTTGTACCTATTTCAACAATGAATGTTGGTAATTAATGTAAGTATACCTCTCATATCCCCCACACCATACTCCTAGCGTTATCCCGAATGTACCGTAAAGGGAGCCCTTCCCTAATCCCAAGATTTAAAAAGAAATGTAAATAAATAGGTAGAGGTGCCTTAAGATATCATAAACTTGAGAAATTATAAATAGGTAGGTACTCACAATTGTGAAGCGTTGCGTTGATGTCTTTCGCATCAGAACGTGGTCGTATTTAAAAGACATCAACGACAAACGTCAAATCAAAAGTATCAAGAATGCAATGCCGTGCCTAGAAAGAGATGATAGATATGTACTTAAACTAAGACCACATATATGAAAATATAGCATAGTAAATTGATTCTGAAGAATTGCGCAGGTCGTTTGTAGTAGCTCGACGTAAAGTAGTTCATCGTAATTAAAACAGGATATAAATACAGTTCATTAGTAGGTACTGTAAGGGATTTTTTTCTAGTTTTTCTTATGGCATCTACCTGGTAACGGAGTGGAGAACAAGATCCAAATAGACTAAATAATAATACTAAACCTCTACGTACAGTCAGCATCAAAAGTAGCTACGCAATCGAAGACGTCAAAAGGTCTTATTCCCTTTTAATAAAGACTGTTGACGTCTTCATTTGCGTAGCTACTTTTGATGCTGACTGTACCTAGGTATAACTTAGTCTCTGCTTCGAAGGTTTACTTTGTCTACTTATGTAAGTATATTATTGTAGGTACTTACTCGTGTCTATTTATCAGTAGGTATGTATAAACAAAGTCAATAGTTCATGTAATATCTCAATTGTCGTGTTTACATACGCGGATGCGGATTTTTTCCGAATGGACAGTAATATGACAATGGGTATGAATTGGAATAATGGTCCGACTATTGTTGTTGGGCCATTAGTCCCGCGAGTGCGAGAAGACACAGTGGAAAGTGAATTGTGCGTATTGCCTATTTTTTACAGCGTAGTGCAAAAAATATTTGACTGTCAGATGTTTTCGCGCACCTCTACACCGGTACTATACGGTCCTTCGAACCGGATTTTATAAGTGCAGTGATACAGAAAAGTACGTTTACTTATACATTTTCTCAGAAAGTCGTGAAAGTATCGCGTGGGAAGTTTTTACTTTTCCCCATACAACGACCGTTTACGCGCCTCGCCTCCAACTGCCCATTTCGCCATCGACCATCGACAATAATATACAGGGTGACTGGTAATTCGACCTATTCCTTGAAAGGGGTTATACTAGAGCTAATTTGCAACAATTTATGTCCAGTCAACCAGCACGGCTATCACAAGACGGCCACGACATACTCTCGAGCTCTCTCGCACTATGCGCCTCTCTCTTATTAGACCACTTAGAAAGAGACAGATAGTGCGAGAGAACTCGAGAGTATGCCGCGGCCGTCTTGTGATAGCCGTGCTGGGGTCAAAACACGATTTTTTTTAATTTTTCGAGTTTTTAGTTTGTTTGAAAAAAAATCGCCTTGCAGCCTTAAAGTGCTGATTGTGACAAAAATGTTTTTTTACCATCCAAACGGAAGTACTTTTGTCACATCACTTAAGGCTGCAAGGAGAATTTTTTTCATACAAACTAAAAACTCGAATATCTCGGAAACCAGCGAGTTTCGACCCCTGGTTGACTGAACATAAATTGTTGCAAATTAGCTCTAGTATAACCCCTTTCAAGGAATAGGTCGAATTACCAGTCGCCCTGTATATATTGGCATTATGCTGTGTTACATGAAAAATAGTTTATTCAGTAACTTAGCTTAACTAAATACAGGTTGGTGTCTCTTTTTAAGTATCGAGATACCTGTACATGACTTAGGTACATAAAGGTAAATACGCACCTTTATGCATACTATACGACGGTTGCAAACAAGCATACGCCTGGCTGGAGGTAAGACACCATCGCTTATGGATGCTTCCGATGCCAGAAGACTCACAAGATGCGCTGGCAACCCCTTTACTGATTTGAGGATTCGTTGTGTTGTCAGCCAGAGACAAAATCATGCAGGTCGCACACTCTCAACATCCTCTAGAGCTCTGGCGACCTGACTCACCACCAGGAAGGAACACAACACCAAATACCCACAAAGCAAGGAGTACCTTTTATGGCTGCTCCTCTATAAACCACAGCCTTACCCGAACCGCCGCTGCCCTGGCCCACCGCTTTCCCCATTGTTCCCTCACAATGGCCGCTTGCACCACGGCGGACACGCTTGCACAACCAACAATGACATTGTTGGCTGCAACATCTCCCGAACATGAGTGAAGTAATGTTCCTGACACCTCGTAGTTGAATGTGAAACTGGTTTATGCAACTCTAGCCGTTGTCAGGTTCGTACTAGCTCGGACTACATGCATCCGGAATTCCACACTCGCTAATAATCCGCCTTGGAGGTGGCGAAGACCCGGCCACATTGCCACCCCAGGCAGATTATTATAGCGAATGTGGAATTTTGAGTGAGATTTTGAATGTTGTTCATGCAACTCTAGCCCTCGTCTTAGGCTCGGACTAGCTCGGACTACAATGCATCCGGAATTCCACACTCGCTAATAATCCGCCTTGGAGGTGGCGAAGACCCGGCCTTATTGCCACCTCTAAGGCAGATTATTAGCGAATGTGGCATTTTGATGGAGATTTTGAATGCAAGTACCTACCTATAAGTATATCGTTTAACTGAGACTGACTGATCCTGCGTAGATCTCTAGTGATCTGCGTAGGTCTGTAATGATCGCGTTTATGTCGGACACAAAGTATTTGTCTCTTACTAGCAAGTAGGTACCTATTGTAAGTGCGAGCGGGACTAGTAAGTAATAGGTTAGGTTTTAAGTAGGCTGTGGTTGCGTTGTGCTGCTAACCGCCAGGGCCAATGGGTATATAGAGGACCCATACATCACCACGCCCTAACTTAACGTCTTGGAGAAGGGTTGAAGCGTTACCAACCCTTCACTCCATTTGGTGTGCGGGTGCTCACAAGGCAGCCGGGGGGCAGGCATCGTGGTAGAATGCTAGCGATCCCATGATGCCCCCCTTAACGGCAGTAAGGGTCGACGCCGCAGAGTGGTTTAGTGGGTATTACCTCATAAGGGCGAGTCCCACATACCCCCTGCTGGGCCTTCCCCGGGTCCGGGGAGATACGTAAAGGCATTCCCTCTGCGTAAAAAAAAAAAAAAAAAAGGCTGTGGTTGCGTGAGAGGGGGACAGCGCTATAGAGAAACTAGTAGACTAATAGAGAAGTTTCGCGTTTCGAGTCGAATCGGGCCTTAGAGGCCGCGTTTATGCAGGCGATATACTAAGCTGTCAGGGCCGTAGCCCGAGTTGAATTTAAGATAGGGCAGCCGTAATTACAGGTAAGGCACCAGTCAAAATTTAACATGATCCAATCTTGTTGAGGCAGTTTCTTAAGGAAGGGCAATGGTATTTTAAGGTAGGGCATTGCCCCATAATGCCCCCCCCCCCTCTAGCTACGGCCCTGTATACTGTGCGACACGAAGCGCGATCTTTCAGGCGACAATGGCGCGACACGAAGCGCGTTCTGTCAGGCGACAATGGCATTTCCCACTTTCGCAACAGTTCGCGCGTCATGTCGCCTGTGCTTAAACGAGCCCTAACGTCACATAAACACAGCATGATGTACAGTCAAGCCCCTGCATGACAACTTGTATCTTGTATGTAGGGGTTGTTAACTAATATATTTAGGTACTTTGCTGACTCTACCTACCCGTACTTACGTTGGTTCGTACATACGCAATACATATTTAAACAATCTAATTTCATACGTTGGTGGACATATTTTGTAATATCGCGGGATTGTTTCCAACTCAAATTGCATTATATTAAATTAATGGAAAACTTGACTCAATCCACGTATTCCGCTGTTTCAAAAGATAACATTTTTAAATAAACAATGGCGTAGAGGCAATTACACGCAATGTTTTAGTACGAATTACTTGCACGACAGACAATAGGCGGAACGGAGTTGAACAACATCTACAAGTTTGTTTGGTTAGAAAAATAATAATAATAATCACTGTGCGTGCGACTGTTTTGTGGGGCCCACTTAGCGAGTTGGCGAGTCACCGCCTGCCTTATACAATTTTGAGACTGATTGTCACGGCAGGTGTCCGCTAGTCTAGCCCAGGGAGAGGTGGTGCTGGCGGTATCTCTTGACATCGCTAACGCGTTCAACACCCTCCCTTGGGAGACCATCAAAGAGGCGCTCAGATACCACCGCGTGCCGGAGTATCTGGGCCAGGTTGTGGCCGCATATCTGTCGGAGAGGACTATCCGATACCCCACCAAAGATCGGTGGGTAGAAAAGAACGTGTCGTGCGGTGTTCCACAGGGTTCAGTCTTAGGACCGCTCCTGTGGAACATCGGCTACGACTGGGTGCTGCGCAGCGCCAACCTGCGGGGGGTTGAACTAACGTGCTACGCCGATGACACTCTCGTTACAGCCCGTGGTGGCACGTTCAGAGACGCCTCCCTCCTGGCAACGGCGGGCGTGGCCCACGTAGTGGAAAAAATCCGGAAACTGGGACTACAGGTCGCCTTGCAAAAGTCAGAAGCCCTGTGTTTCCACGGACCTCGGAGGGCGCCCCCACCTGGTGCTCAGATTGTTGTCGGCGGAGTATCTGTTGGCGTCGAGAAGACGATTAAGTACCTCGGACTCGTCCTCGACAGCCGATGGGATTTTAAGGAGCACTTCCGGAGACTGGCCCCAAAGCTCTTGAGTGCAGCCTCCGCCCTAAGCCGGCTTCTTCCGAACGTGGGCGGGCCGAAAGCAGGCTGCCGCCGACTGTACACGGGCGTAGTGCGGTCGATGGCCCTGTACGGGGCACCCATCTGGGTGGACGCCCTGTCCGCCTACCAGAACAAAGCCCACCTGCGGAAACCGCAAAGGGTCATGGCGGTCAGGGTATCGAGAGCGTATCGCACCATCTCATTTGAGGCGGCCTGCGTTCTGGCGGGCACCCCACCCTGGGAGCTGGACGCCGAGGTGCTGGCGGAAGTGTACCGTCGGGCAGCTGAGTCCCGCCACAGAGGAGACCAGCCAGGCCTCGAGGAGATAAGGCGATGGAGAGAAGACGCTCACCAAACTCTTCTCCGGAAGTGGACGGAAGCTCTAGAGCAGCCGAGAGCTGGCCACTGGACCATAACTGCAGTGCGGCCTGTCCTGCAGGCATGGCTCAATAGGAAGTGGGGTGCGGTTTCCTTCCACGTCACACAGATGCTCACGGGGCATGGCTGCTTCGGGAGGTATCTGTGGAAGATCGCAGGGAGGGAACCGACACCCGTCTGTCACCAGTGTGGAGGGGCGGAAGACACAGCACAGCACACGCTGGAAGTGTGTCCCGCCTTCAACGAAGAGAGAGCTCGCCTCTCACTTGCAGTGGGACCCGATATATCGCTGCCGGCCGTGATTCAATCCATGGTCGACAGCGAGAGATCGTGGCAGGTGGCAGTCTCCTTTTGCGAGGAGGTAATGCGGCAGAAGGAGACAGCGGAACGGGCCAGGGAGGACTCAAATGCGTCCGACCAACGGCGCCGCAGGCGCCCCGGGCGCAGACGGCAGGCGCATAACCGCCGGCTGCCCCCATAGCAAGGACCTCCGGGTGACAGGCATGGGGACAACTGTCGCCCAGCGGATCGAGGTCCCAGAACAGGAGGGCGCGCGGGAAAAAAAAAAAAAAAAAAAAAAAAAAAAAAAAAAAAAAAAAACGTACGCCACAAATGATGGTGGGGGGAACACTCAAAAAAAAAAAAAATCCCCCACAGGTGGGTCCGGTGAGCTGGACAACTGCTGGCGGAGTCGCGGATGTGTGCGAGAGCGTTCCCGTGACTCCGCCACAGGCAGTGGGAAGAACTCCCCAGGGTTTTTAGCCGGTACGAATCCGGCATATCCACCGCGCTTCCCCAAAGCGCGATGGAATCTATGAAGATTTTCCCTGGGTTAAAAAAAAAAAAAAAAAAAAAAAAGGTGTCCGCTAGTCTCCTTCCATAACCCATTATCCAGTCCATCCAACACTCAACTCAATAGCCCATGACCTTAATTTCCATCGCAGTCACAGTGCTGCACTGCAATAGTCTTTGCACCTGGCGGGGATTATCACCGGTTGTATCATGTTGTGCGCTCGGATATGGTATCCGCCATGTGCATCCCTCGCTTTAGATTATTTTTGTCTTAAAGGGCCTCTGCGCTGTTGGCTTTGGCCCCACGCATGCCTTCCAAAAGTCCGGGACCCCATGGTCCCGTGATATGGCACAGACATACAAATAATAATAATAATAATAACCCCCCTATGGGACCACCTTGTCGTGGTAGGGGGGCTTACGGGTAGAAGAACTATAACTGGTTAATAACACCTCAACCGCACCCGTTTAAACGGCTGAACTACAACTCTTAGCACAACATCTAGCTATAATACTTCCTAAACTAACGGTCCCAACCCTTGAAAGTTATCATGGAGCAAAGTAAGAATAATAGATACAATTTACGGTCGCTGCCCGGGGGTCGCCGGGGCGCATCTGGAGCCGGTACTGGATGCCACAGTATGCGAACTACCGGTGGCGCAGAGTTGAGCAGGCGGGCTTGCGCCAACCAAGATATTACAGCCGGTCATCGGGAGCTGAGCAGGCGGGCCACCGATGTCGAAGCTACAGCCGACTCGGGCGATGATACTGAGTCACTATTTTCTTCCATCCCATCAACTCGCCCTTCTTATATGACTAGATCAAAGACCACCGAGTCTAGTAGTAACCCCGAGGATGTTGTGCAGGGTGACCTATTCGAGGACACAGATACTGCACCCACCGAGGGTGAGTCTTCTAAGCGTAACAGATGGACATCTGAAATGAACGAGTTCATACTACGCACTTACCTCCATCTTACATCATTAGACACAGACAAGACCAATTATTTGGAAGCATTACACTTAAAGTTTATAGAAAAATATCCTAATATGAAAGTAAGCCGACAGAGAGTTGGGGACCAGAGACGTGCAATAGTACGTCTGAAGATGATACCCAAAACTACTACAGATAAAATTTATACAGAAGTTAAAGAAGATTTAGAAAAGCTGCAGACTAATATAAGACAGAACACACAAGATAACGGGCATGGTTAACAAACACCCAATACATCCCAACCCCATCAAAACACTGTTAGCAAAAACACACCTCGAATGAGGTGGTCCAATGAACAGAATGAGGCAATAATTAGACTATATCTACAAATAACACACTTAGAAACAAATAGAACAACATACCGGAAACCGTTGCACCAGCATTTCATCACCAAATTTCCATCACTCGCTCATTTGAGTGAACAAAGAATAGCCGACCAGAGAAGAACAATAATACATAACAAATACATAACTGATCAAAGGCTGAAAGAAATAAGACAGGAGGTAGAAGGAGAACTTATGACTGGTCGACAGACAGATAGTACAAGTGAGTTCAATCTCATCTCAGACACCCAAATTAGCGACCCTGGAACACTTAATGACATTCAATATCCAAGTGCCGATCGGATGAATTTGAACACACATACTCTAAGCATACACACCACACAAGATCCACCTGAGTTAGATAGCAATCCCGAAATCGATCAAATATTCTCAGAAGCGCTTGGGCATTTTATAGATACAGATCCTACCAGCCGACCTTTTATACCCAAACAGAAACCATCTAAAAAATTGTCTCGTACTGTTGCCTACATAAACAATAAAATTCTCACAGACAATATTAATAAAGATACCGACTTCCAGACTTTACACACTATAGTTTACTGTGCGGGGTGGACCGCCGCCAAATTTAACGGAGCTAAACTTAATTTGATACAAACAGATACACCTCGCCAATCCCAGGGAAATAGAAAACCGAACTGGGAACACAGATTGGAAAAGAAAATAAAGGACTTAAGAATTAAAATAGGCAGACTGACCCAATATATGAATGGCAATAGAAGCCGGAATTTAAGTTTACACGTAGAAAAAATTCAAGACCAGTATCAGGTCCACTCTACACATGAAGGTCTAAATACAGATCTAGCAGAGTTTCAGGATACGTTGAAACAAAAACTTGCAGTTACCTCAAGCCGCCTCCACAGATACAAGGCTTGCACGCTCCGTAAACAACAAAATGCACAGTTTGTCAACAATGAAAAGCAGTTTTATCGTGAACTTAAAACCGCTTGTACTAACAAACATGAAAGTAGCCAAAATACCTCTAACAGTAACAACGGCCCAGATACAGAAACCTTACACCGATTCTGGTCAGACATCTGGCAAAATCCTGTTGAGCACAACGCTCAAGCAGAATGGATTGAAACTGAAATGTCTACCAACTCTGAGTTATCAGCAATGGAATTTGATTTTGTCCCAGTAGAAACATTCCACGAAGTAATACAAAATTTACATAACTGGAAAACACCCGGTTCTGACCACATTCATAGCTATTGGTATAAAAAGTTTACGGTAATTCACCCTTACTTACACAATCATATAAATAACTTCATTTTGCAACCAGAGACAATGCCAACCTTTCTTACAGCCGGAACAACATACATGCTCCCGAAAGACCATGATGACCCCAAAAACCCAGCCAAATATAGACCTATCACATGTCTACAGACCTTATATAAAGTAATAACCAGTTTCATTTCCAACCTCATCTATAAACACACCCACAGTCACAATATTCTTGCCGAACAGCAAAAAGGCTGCAAAAAACTGAGCCAAGGCTGTAAAGAGCAATTAGTTATAGATTCTGTTATCCTAAATCAGGTATACAAATCGAAATCTGACATGTACACTATGTATATTGACTATAAAAAGGCGTATGACTCTGTCCCCCATTCATGGTTAATTAAAGTACTCGAGATGTATAAAATCCATCCACAGATAATTCTTTTTCTACATGCAATAATGCGAAACTGGACCACCCGACTCAGACTCACTTCACCCACAGGTACAATAGAAACAAGCCAAATCAAAATACAGCGAGGCATTTTCCAGGGAGATGCGCTCAGCCCTCTCTGGTTTTGCCTTGCCCTGAACCCCCTATCTAACATACTCAATAATACAGAAAAAGGACACCCACTTAAATACGAATCCCACGCGAACGACGGACAGACAGACAAAGACGAAATACACCTGAACCATCTACTCTACATGGATGACATTAAATTATATGCCTCTGACGAAACCGACCTTGATCAATTAGCTAATATAACCGAAGTATTCTCACGAGATATTCAGATGGAGTTCGGGATAGATAAGTGCAAAATCAATTCCATGAAAGCTGGGAGAAGTTACAAACATAGTTATACTCTGGAGACCGGTGAAACGATCGACCCACTAGATGAAAAAGCAGGATACAAGTATCTAGGCTACTTGCAGTCGCAACTGATCCATCATAAAGACACAAAAAACAAATTAAAGATCCAGTTCAAACACAGACTTAATTCCATTCTTAAAACCCAACTAAATTCAAGAAATACCATAAAAGCAGTCAATACTTACGCAATACCTGTCCTGACATACTCTTTTGGCATCATCAGATGGAGTAAATCCGATCTTAAATCTTTCCAGCGCACCATAAACACCACTATGACTAAGTTCCGTAAACACCATCCTAGATCCTGCATACAAAGATTAACTCTGCCAAGAAAGGAGGGTGGCAGAGGTCTCATAGATGTGACCAACTTACATAATAAACAAATTACAGCTTTAAGAACATATTTTCATCAAAAATCAAACTCCTCTCTCATCCACGCAGCAATAGAACAGAATGACCACCAGTTTACACCTTTGAACTTAAAAGACCGAACCACCCAAAAAACCGAAGAGCTCACCGACCATACAACCAAAATAGCCCAGTGGAGTGCGAAGTCTCTACACGGAAGACACCGCCAAGATTTAAGCCAACACAATGTCGACAAAGTGGCGTCGAACGCATGGCTAAATCACGGCGAGCTCTTCCCAGAGACCGAGGGTTTCATGATGGCTATTCAGGATCAGGTTATCGAGACCCGCAACTATCAGAAATTCATAATAAAAAATAGAATTTTAGATTTATGCAGGAAGTGCAATAGCCCAGGAGAAACCATTCAACACATCACCGGAGCATGCAAATCAATAGTTCAAACTGACTACAAGCACAGACACGACCAAGTTGCCAACATAGTACATCAGAAACTAGCAATTAAATATAACTTGATTCCTCAGCCAGCCATTCCTTACTACAAGTATACGCCTGAAAATGTGCTAGAAAACCAAACCCACAGAATGTATTTTGATAGAGCTATCTTAACAGACCGAACTACACACTTCAATAGACCGGATATCACTGTAGTGGACAAAATCAATAAGACGGCTCTTTTAATTGACGTAGCAATTCCAAACACCCACAACTTACAAAGTACAATAGCTGGTAAACTTACCAAATATACCGATTTAAAGGATGAAATAACCAGAATATGGAAACTGAGAAACGTCACTATAGTACCCATCGTGTTGTCCACTACAGGTGTCATCCCTCAACAGTTGCATACCTCTATCAAAACCCTATCATTACCACCGTTTTCTTACACTGCAATGCAAAAAGCTGTAATTCTAAACACTTGTAGAATAGTCAGAAAATTCCTACAGAATGAATCACTCACTAACGTACAAATCCATGCACACCCATCAGTTACTCATCTTCCACCCGAGTCAAACTATAACCAAGAACATCTCCCCGATCATCATCATCAAGATGTTCTCTCAGATCATCATCATCAAGATCTTCTCTCAAATCATCATCATCAAAATCTTCCGTCTTAATTAAAACGTAATAGGTATATGAGATGCACTTGGCTTCGGCCCGTGCCTCCCATTACACCAGTATTTATGTAAATACTGAGAAATTTAAAGAAACAAAATAATAATAATAATAAGCCCGCAGGGCAGCTTGTGGCGAGCTGTTGGGGAGTAACGACCCCACGGACCCGAGTGCTCCCGAGAGTCGGTCAGGGCCTCCGTCTCCGGCGTGTCTTCGTCGGTCGGAGTGGAACCCCAAGGGAGCCCGCAGGACTCTCAGCTCTGGCTTGCCTTCATTGGCCGTCCAGAGAGGAGTCGTCAGAGCTATATGCTCCAGGGGTGGAAGTGTTAAAGGGCATAACGCCGCGAGTAACTTCGGAGAAAGCGCAGCACCACCTCTCGACACCCCTGAGCCGCTCACCCGGTGTTGCTCCTGGCCGTCTGTACGACGACGCTTTCAGGGGCCCATCTAATGAGCGGCTAGTCACCGCCTGCCTCGATAACTTTGTGTACAACAATGTTATGGTAGGTGTCCGGACCTTTTTGCAATAGCCCAGTTTCATAATCCACCCAAATTTCATCACCATAGAACCCGTTCTCTATCCATATAACCCACAATAGCCCCAACGCCTGTTGGAACCGGTTCACGGGTATCTACCGATGTACCCGTGAATGGGTTCTAGCAGGTGTATTACATCACATTAAACTTCGTCTCCAAAGGGCCTCTACGTGTTGGATCTATATCCCCACGCACGCCTTCCAAAGGACCGGGCTTTGTCCCGTGAATTTAAACAGGAGATACATAATAATAATAAAGTTCTTTATTGACAGGCAATAGACCCATAAATCAAAAATTGCATAAAAAGTAAACAGTAAAAGTAAAAAGTCAAATTGTATAAGCGTAAAGATAAAATTAAATAAAACCTTAAATTTTTATAATAACCTAATTATGTTTAGGCAGTCACAACCGAAAAGACCTACTTCCTGTTCCTTTCGTGATGCACGGAAATCCAACGTTTGTAGATCGGGTTACTCAGATACCCGGACAGCTCACGGAGGATACTGTTGTCCGACGTTCGGATGTGGCTCCAGAAGGAAGCTATGCGGGAGCGTATGATGGCAAAGAAGTCCGGCACTTTAGCCTCGGCAAACATGCTCGAAATAAACTTCAGATTTAAATTGTTTATACAAATGTTGGTGCAGCGCATACAATTCATACCCTTACCACAGAATTCCCCCGCCCGATTCGTGATTGGAAATGTGACGTTTCCGGTATGACATAGGGATATGCTGATATCCCCACTTTTCAGCCAGAGATTCACTAAGGGACCCAGGGAGAGAGAGAGAGGGGAGAGTCTCCCGCGACCCGTATCGCCAGCGACCGCCAGTCCCCTTTTGTATACCCGCCTTAACGTTTATCTCTCAAAACAAAACCAGAGCGACAGGGACATAATTAATAAATTAGTCACAATACACAAACAGCTCCTTTAAGAAGAGAAGCGATCTGATATTAACGCAACTGGAATCGTGGCTCAAATCTATTTCGATGACAAATAGAGGCAACATACTAAGTAGGTATTAGTATATATGATATGACATTCGTCCTTACGGTCAGCAATAGAACAGAAGTAGGTAACTGTTGGGATGAAATGTGCAAAAGAAGTGCCTTATAATGATGATTATCATCATACCTAATTAAATTTAAAAGAGCCATCTTGTCGGTGGGATAATTTTCAACTTATTCTTCATTCACCGTTTTTATTTATTTCGCTCTGTAATATGACGCAATTTTTTTGCTTCACGTAAGTTTTTTTCGGTTTTTGCTTTTCCATAAGTTATTATTTTCACCCAGTCATCGTGACGTAAAATACGTCCTATGATTCTCTCCTTCATCAGACTTCTCTTCGCATTAACCATTTTCAGAACCTCCTGATTGGTTTTCTTTTGCGTCCAACTGATCCCTTCTAACCTCGCCCAACACCACATCTGAAACGGTTGTTGTCTCTCTGTGTCCCGTTGCGTCATGGACGTCATGGTCCACAATTGTAGGTACAACCGAAATGGGTAACCGTTGGGCTTGGGACCAAATAACACTTGTATTAAATAAATACCATCTATGTAACACGGTTAAACAATAAAGTTTTTTCTATTTATAACCGACTTCAAAAAAAGGAGGAGGTTCTCAATTCGGATGTATATATATTTTTTTTAATGTTTGTTACCTCAGAACTCCGTCATTTATGAACCGATTCGTACAATTATTTTTTTAACTGAAAGTATATGCTTCCAGATTGGTCCCATTGTTTCCAAAACCCCAGTTAGATGATGGAAACCATGAGGAATTGAGGGAACTCCTCAAATATATTAGGCACGCGTGTAGTAATTTCGGTATTTTCTATTATACTTAACTCGTGTATTTACACCCGGAAATCATAAATTTGGTGGAGTGGAAGTGATAATGAAGACCACAGATGGCTTGTGGAACTTCTCAATGATGTACTTCAAACTATATAAGTACCTACGTCACAGATTCTGATATTATTCCGTTGAAATAGCAAACAACGAAGTGCCAAAGGTAATTCTGAGATCCTTGAGGAATCGACGGAAGTCCTCAAATATTATCGGCCCACATACAAGCGATTTGGTTTATTGGTCTAAAAATCAACGCTTTTGTTCTCGGAAATCAGTTCATGTGGTAAATTGTAAAAAAATGTGGAAATGTTAATGTGGCTTGGCGGAGTACTTACTGAATTGAAGTCGGTTAAAACTTTGTTTTGAAAGTAAATTATCTATTTTCACGTTTCGCAGCCATATATATTTAGAGTACCTAAGTACTATGTAAGTAAGAGAATAAGATCATTTTGAGCTTTGTTCTTTACAGTGATGTAGGCGCTATAGCTATTCTGGTGCTACTCTAAGTAAACTATCCCACTAAAAACATAAATGTGAAAATGGGAGCCAAGTTCAATATTAAGAATATGCGTATGCGTGGTTGTCAACTTCGCCGACAAAAGAATTGAGATCTAAATTGTTGCCAAGTTCAGTTAATAATTCTAAAATAAAACACTCGAATTATTTACACAAATCAGATAACTTAGGATAAAATTATGCTTAAAACTTGACTTGGCTAGTTTTTACATACATGATATCTGGATATTTGGCTAATTAAGCTATCATCTTATATATTGTAAGGTAGTCTTCTAAAATTTGGCTTGCTAGTAGGTAAACACTAGCCAAGTCAAGTTTTGAGCATCAATTTATCCTAAGTAATCTGCTTTGTGTAAATAATTCGAGTGTTTTATTTTAAGATTATTAACTCAACTTGGCACACATTTTTAGATTGTTTCCTACGCTTACACACAATTAGCGAACTGGATTCCAAATTTCATCCTTCTAGGTCATCTGGAAGTAGGTTAGATTTGGGTACTATACCTAAGTCAGTCAGACAGTGCTAAAATTTACGACTTTTTGACCTTCATATCGTTATAACCGTTTGAGCTAGCTTCATGAATTTTGGGCTTCTAGATGTCCTTAAGGATATAATTAAACACACGTAGTTTTATGTGTTTACGTTAAAGAGGTTTTGAGTTATAGAAGGGTCAACAGTGGCACCAAGTGGTTCGTGTAATATTACACTCGGCGCTGGCTATATTAGCCAGTTCCTTTGCTTGAACTTGGCTTGACACGCTGCCGCGTGTCTAGATAAAGTACCTACTTTACCTACCTATGCCCATATGTACGAGTAGTTATCTAACTAAACTTACGATACGACAACCGACGACCACTATCTAACGATACAGCTAGGTACCTATTTAAAGTCAAAGCTAAATAAGTATGAGGAATTTCTTATCAGACTTTGTTAAGAGTTCTCAAGATAACGATATAACCTCAGAGGGCACTCACCTCTCGTTAAGACGCTATAGGTTCAGCGAAGTGAAGCGAAACAATATAATGCGTCTGTTTATAATAATATGGTTTCAAAAAAATACGAATAGTAATCTTGAGGCTTTTCTGTAGGGAAATCAGTGATTCGAAACACGATTAAGCAATTTTCGCTCGATAGAAAAAAATCACGAACATAGGTCTAAAACATATTAAAATTCACTTAAAACATTCGTAGCAAATTATGCACAATAGCTAAACATATTAACATTGGTTCTAAAAATCGGCAATATCATGTTTGAGGGAACTTAGTAATTACTTTTTTATTTATTATTTTTACGCACAAAAAATTAAAATTAAAAAACATGATATCCGCGCTTCCAAACACGCACTTCCATCTCGCTCACGCTTATGCTCAGCGAGAGGGAGAGAAGACCATGATACTATAGCGCCTTAATGTCTAACCTAGCATCTTAAGCTAATGGGGTCATACCTGTGCTCGTATTATTATTGTATCTATCGTATCCTTTCTTCTTTATATAAGTTTCATTTCAAGTTAACATGTTCACTGTGGCATGGTGTCAAAGAAGCTAATATACACATCCTATAGTTAATTATTTTCCCGCGGCGAAGGTGTTAAGTAGCAAATATGTTACGCATCTAATAGTCGCACCACACTTAGGAGTTCGTGTTCGCGTTGCGTCGTTGCCTCTCTTTCATTTGCCGTAGGAAGGAAAAAGATGCAACACGAATATTTGGGCAAACATCGCCAAGTGTGGTGCGACCATACGTTGAAAGATAAAAACTTAAAGTACCTCACTTAAAGGTGGAATTGCAATGATTACTTACGATACGAAAATAGTTATTTATGATACAAGTGCGGAAAGTAGGTAATTCCCAACGAGTGGCGATGACCAAAAACACGACTGAGTGTTTTTGATCGACACGACTGACGGAGTGTTTTTGATCGACACGAGTTGGGAATTACCTATTCGCACGTGTATCATACAACATTTTACAATGCATCATGCGAGATGTGAGGAAATAAAAAAAATATGCATAAAGGGTGAAATTTTAACTGTCACGAACTCACGAAATCTCGTTCCCGCATAGTGTGCGGGAATTTTGTACTGAAATCCATTCCGCACGGGCGCGGTGCACCTGGCGCCCGTCGTGCTGGCATCGACCACTTCCCGTGTTTATGTTGAATGAACCATATAAAGGGGCAGTTTCAGAGCAAGTGCATTGTAAAATACCTAAGCGTTTTGTCAATGGGCTTTTAGTGGGGTAATATTTTCAAGAGTATTGTGATTATTTTCGAGCGCATATATGTATGTACCTACCTCTATAGCGTAGACCAGAATAACTTTCATTCCGCAAATTGATTACCGCGGGGTTGAGGACCACATCACATTCATTCCTTCCGTTACATGAAGGCTGGGGTTGTTTGGTATTTAGAATAAGTTCCTAAGTTTTGTTTAGAAAACCCTGACTATCGCCTATGCCTCGTCTTGGTAAACGATAGATTCAACGTCTTCAAGTTTTGTCTGAATCTGCTGTACTCAATATACCTACCTGCCTAGGGACATTTTTTTTTAATTTTTTATTTATTTATATTAACTATACGTCTATCATTACAGTCTCCCAATGCGATAGCGTAGCAAATTATTAACATCACATATATAGGGTATTACATAATTCTAAGTTTTACAATAACATAACACATACAAAGTAACTTTAGTGAATTCATTCAAAGAGTAGTGGAATACATCAACCCGAGTAGCAACTAGATTGAGCATGCGCAGAGCCCTTGTCCAGGGCGCCTCGTGCAATAGGCCGGTGCGCGCGGGCGGCACGGCCAGCAGCGGCGGCCGGCGCCGGCGCCACACGTACCGCGACGGCACGCACAGGCCCACTTCAGCCAGTACCCCAGAGTTACTGACCTTACCGCGTAAAAGTTTAAATACATAGGACACCAGAGTCAACTCCCTCCTAACCTCTAACCGATTGTACCCTACCATGCCCAACACGAATAACGTAGGGTACATTAATGGGTACACGCCATAACATTTTAGATATAAAAACCTTACGAATTTATTTTGTATCCGTTCCAGCATAAATTGGTATTTAGCTTCGTGCGGGCTCCAAACACTCGAGTTGACCTCCAAGTGGCTTTTTACGAGAGCTTCATACAGTGCTCGGATAGCACTTATGTTGGAAAAACCCTGTGCCTGACGCAATACAAACCCTAAGTTTATGTATGCTTTTTTACAAGTCATAACAATGTGATCCCTGAACGAAAGGTCAGCTGTGAAATGCACGCCCAGATCGCGCACCTCCGTGACGCGCTCAATCGGTACCCCTTCTACCACGTATCGATGATGTATCGGGTTGCGAGATCGGCTAAATGATAGTATGGAGCATTTGGACACATTAAAGTGAAGCTTATTGTCTATACTCCACTGTACCTACGACCCGACATGTTTTGTTTGTTCCACTTTTACTAGAAATAGTGGGAAGTAAGGCATTACCTATTAGTCGCAACCTCCGAGGTCGCTCACCTCACCGATTTCAAGCGTCAACACAATTTCTTTTCATAATTACGTCGCACTCTAGTTGTCGCTCGACGAGATGTCGTCGCTGATAATGTGATTTAAGATTTAACGCTGTGATTCTCTCCATCTTAAAGTTAATCCAGTTGCATAGAGAGATAGGTACCTGTGCAATCTCAAAAGAGTGCACTTGCCTAGATTGCCAACTCTATAGGAACAACCTCAATGCTGGCATGGATTTCACTGGCTTATAGGCGAGTGCAAGGACGTCCAATCCAGGATTTTTATTCGGAGCACTCCGAATCTTCCTTCTTCTTGAACTTCCGACCTGCTCTTCGCTTACGTAAGCTTATCTTATCAGGTAGGGTCAGCTGCCCTTTTCTGCGCTTAGGTTACCTATGCGCCCACGAGAATGACTGATGCTTGCATGGAGTTAATTAAAATGTCACTGTCCACCGTCAAAACCACATTTTCACGCATTTGCACACGCGTTTTTGTGCATTTGGTCACGACTTCATCCACTTAGAACTCGTTAATCACAACGCCCTTATTAAATATCCACTAGTTTACAGGTAAGTAGAGTAGATATTTTGGGCATAAAAAGTATCCTTTCTTTCCTGGACTCTCTGTCCCTCACTCTTCTGTAATAAAACTGTGAAATAGTAAATAGGTAGTTGTTAAAACTACCTACCTGCGATCTCATAATATCTGCTATCTTATGGTATATTTTTATACTTTATTATATTATTTGGGCCTTCGTCAAGAAAATAAATATTAGGTACACCTCCGCAAATACATGCCTGCCTCTAGTGGTTGCCAGCCCTATATCGTTCAATCTTAAATTTTCCGCGTATTCAGTTGCACCTCCAATATGCCACCACAATGGAGATTCCGATCATCTCCATTTTCGCTCTAATAACCTCTTGCCGCACTTTATTAGTACACCGTTTCATCTTCGACTAGCGGGGGACCATTTTCCATAGACTGCACTTCTTATTGTCCCTTGCCTTCTCTAATTTATTTCGCTTTTCTGTTTCGCGGCGAGCGGTTCCTTCTGCGCGCATATTTGACGATTTCTTTTTTTAAGGCAGCAATCTTGGGACTTCGGGACAATCAGCCAGTAACTATTTTCGACGAGGCAGTTCAAGTTTTTTTCATGTACTTTTAGTTAGTTTAATGTGTTATTTGTGGCCATGGTGAAGTTTTGGTGGATGTTCGTTTTGTTCGCGAAAACTGCTTCGGCAAGTGACAACGAGTTGCCGGATTCTGAGGCTGGAAAAGGTTTGTACTTATAAAAGTATCCAAACGTTATTTTAAAAGCGATTCAGCAATGATGAAGATACCTACCTATATTAATCAATCATTCTACCTACATGAAAAGCTTTTACTCGGAAAATTTAACTTTAAAAGTATAACTAGCTGTCTATGTCTTTAGATAGCTTTCCTTTTAATGCGGCTTTAACAGAAACGGAATAAATAGAGTAATCCTATTGAAATGAAAGCTGAAATTACCTAACTTCTTTACTGACATGTTCAACTTTTACGCATAGCAAACATAGATACAAATGTAATCTCCTTTTGTCTGTTCTATAAATTAATAACCTAGTAATCTTGTAAATCCATATCTTACTAATCCATATTACAAAATAAAAATAAAAACGAAAGTTATACGTGAATTGGACCATTCCACGGTTTAATTTAATTTACCCATGTCGCCTTCCCACGCTTTCCATATTACGCTTTTTATTCCATAACCTCGAGTAACCAGGAAAGTTAACATAACATGAACGTTTGGACATTGAATCATAGTTAGTAAGTAAGTTCTAGCAAACTATTTCACGGTTGCGAGCCCAAGACAATAGGAGAAAGAACACAATTACCCTGCCTTTCGGTTTTATCTAGATCTTTTCCTATTACAAGTTTATGAGGGAAATTGCGAGGTATCCGGCTCGAAGGACCGTTTTCGCCGTATTAAGTTTGTTTGTGTACGGGTTAAGTATTTTACTATTCATTTATTTTAACTTAGAACATATAAAGGTATTAGGTAGGTACATTTTGATGGACAAAACTATTCCTTATTAAATTATTAACCGCCTTCAAGAAAGAGAGGAGATTTTCAACTCGGTTGTACCTATTTATTACTTTTATTATTTGTACACAATGTCTAGTTTTCGTTTTCTTTTGCTGGATAGAGTAACTACCTAAAGTCCGTTTTGGTTTCTCATCAATATTTATATTTATTTTTTCATATTTTTTTTGCAGACAATCTTACACAAATCGACCTAGTCCCAAACTAAGCAAAGCTTGTACTAAATATGGGTACTAGACGAAGATAAACATACTTAATACATAGAAAACCAACTTATAGATAAAAAGGTTGTCGATCGCGATTCAACGCGGCAATGCGGCGAGTGTGATGGGCACCTTTGCACCCGGAATGACACGGGGCGGGTTATTTGACTAAGTTTTATTGACTTGTAAACTTATCTAATATTTTATGACTTTTATTGTATTAATACGTTTGAAAAAAATATAATATATTATATTATCATCACATCATATATGAAAATAATAATATATAATTATAAAATATATTAAAATATAGATAAATAAATACTTAAATACATAGAAAACATCCATGACTCAGGAACAATAATATATAATTTTAATTGGTTCATAATAATATATGCATGTCGATTTACATGAATTAAACAGATTGGGATAAGGTCTTCTAAGATCTTCGCGTGGCAGTAAAGAATACGCGTCACCTGTCCTTAAAGTTACTGAACCGGTTAAAGTTTCCACCCTGTATAACACAGCTGGGCGTCAATTCGACTAATCATCGATACTTTATTTCAAGACTATTTCATACTATCCCTGAGCTCGCAGTTCCAGTGAGATTCGGTCTGTTCCCCTCCCTCCCCCCAGGAGCGGAAAGTCCATCTCGAGGAATTAAGCTTTCTATTGGCTAAAATTCATTACAATTGGTTAAATTTTCGCATCTATAACTATATTATTAATAAGGACCGTATCGGAAAGAAAGTAGACAACTTTAGGCATCTCTAAAAACTGGTACGTATAAAATCAACATTTTTTTTTAAAATAACGAACTATATCCATTTCTTTTAATTGCATTTAAAAGCAATTACTACTTTTGTCAAACTGTCAACATGGGGCGAATTAGCTTTTTAAGACGATTGGTGCAAAATAAAAGGTATGACGATTAGAAAACTGGTTAAAAAGTACGAGTTGAGTCCCGCGGTCGTGCACAAGATAATAAATAAATTTGGTGACTTCTGTACTCTCCAAGATTTGCCTAAATCTGGAAGAAAACCGGGGACAACCGACTTGGCATGAGAAAAGAAAGTCGTAAGATTTGAATGTTTAAACAAAATCCGTCCCTTTCAATTCGAGATGCGGCAAAAAGAGCCAAAACGGTTATGATACAAAGAATCAAACTAAGATGCAACCTAAAAACCTATAAAAAACTAAAACAACCAAAACGAGATGAAAATCAAACAATAGCTGTCAGAAAACTGGCAAGGAAATTATACGACCGTATATTGACCAAGAAAAATCAGTGCATTATAATGGATGACGAGACCTATTGCAAATTGGACTTTAAAGCCTTACCAGGACCTCAATTTATTACGATACCGGCTTATAGAAGGTTACTCGAAAACATAAGGCCATCAACATCGAGAAATTCGGCAATAAAGTATTGGTGTGGCAAGCGATTTTTCAATGCGGTATGCGATCGCAATCCTTCTTCACTACAGGGACTTAGAACGCTACGGTATACCGTGACGAGTGCTTACAGAAAAGATTACTACCACTAATAAAGAAGCACAGGACTAGCACTTTACTTTGGCCAGACTTGGCTTCTTGTCATTACCTACTTTAAACCAACGAAGGAATGGTATAAAGCCGATAAGGTAGAAGTAGTGGATAAGGAGATGAATCCTCCCAATTGCCCAGAAGTTCACCCAATTGAGTGATATTGGTCTATCATGAAACGACACCTCTAAAAAAACGTCAAAGCTAAAAAAGCAAACGTAAAAAAACAGGGCATCATCAAATGTGTGAAAAGTGATCGTCCAGAATTTAATGAGACACATCAAAAAGAAAGTTAGGTTGCAGGCAAAATATATACTCGTATAATACGACGAATTCATTCAAATCAGTTTTTTATAAAGACCTTATTTTTCAGTTTCTTTTTGTTTCATTAAGTATCAGTTTTCACACTGAATAAAAATATTAATAATATAATTTTGAAGTTGTCCACTTTCTTTCCGATACGGTCCTTATGGATTAAGTTCCGGTTGGATCAAATCGGGCGTAAAGTTTAATAAGTAATTTGACTGTATTAAAATAACGGCGGTTTCAGGTTATCGTTTTTATGGCGCGTATAAGCTCGTGTCGGCGTAGGAGCTTACACCATTTGAAATTCAATGCTATTTTAAAATCATAGACAACAAAGGACGGATGTAGGTACCAGTTTGACATACCGGGGACCAATGATTGAAATCGTCATATCGTGAATCAGTATTGTAACTGATCGGTATTATTATCTGTTCTAATATCATTGAAGAAGGAATGGGCTTTTCACTGGGTCGAAGTGTATCCGAAGGGGCCCTCATCTAGTTAAGATAAGGAATGGGCTGGTCATGTCTGCCGCATGCCGAGTGAGCTGTGGGCCAAGAGCACTGACAGGCAGCCCGACAGCTCGAAACGGAGACGCATCAGACCTCGCTGGCGATGACGGACGAGCTAGACTCGTTTTCAAAGAAATGGCCACAGGAACTTAAAGCACACAGGAAGCTCATGATCGAGAATAATGGAAACGAAGGGGGCGATCTTTGCCCAGTAGTGGAACACTATTACAAACTCCCAATAATAATCATGATTATTTTAGTAACACAAATAGACACCAAAAACCTTTTCCAGAGTCCCGTTTCCTCCCACTGTTCGAGAAGAGGTTCGACCGGCCGATAGGGCCGGGGGGCCTGCCCCCGCTGACGTCGGTGCCCATCGCGGGGGAGCGATGCTCCCAGCGGCTGGAGTCCGCCCTGGACCAGATGAAGCGGCGGAAGAGGAACCAGCCCAAGACTTTGGAGAACCCTGCGGTAAGAATTGGTATTATGCATGGTTGCAATAGGTATATGCTTGTTCTCTCCATGTATCCCTGAGTCCTGAGAGATCAGTGATTTGAGTCGCGTTGGGCCGGCCCAAGAATTTGGATAATCCTGAGGTTAGAATTGGTATTAGGTTACTCTAGAGAGTCTAGAGCTAGGGTAACATACCTTTCCTCATATTGTTCAAGAAGAGACGTGGTGCCCTTCGAATGATATAACCCTGTCATGAAGGGGCTGCCATATCGATTAGACACATGTTATGACAAGGTTTTATCACTGTTTAATCTCCCAAAGTGTTTCAAACCCACGAGTCATCAGCATCACAAATTGTGCATGCTATACCTACCTACCTAATGCGGTAAGCGAGAAATGGCGGGAAAATATCTAGGAACTTACTAAAACGTTCATACCTATACTTATATCTATAACTTCTTGCGTTGCGTTAGCTTGTTAGAGATGACTTAAGCGTTCTAAATACCAGTTAACTGGGTCAATCCGAAGTAGAACCAATGCTAATTAACCAACAAAGCCCATTGTTCAATTCTTACAGAGTCAAAGCATCGATCTAAACGGCTACAGTCTCTACCAGCAAATGCGCAGCGCGCCAGTCGACATGTACGTCACTAGGATGCGAGTGCGACTCCCTCAGAACGCCAACTGGGTGCGCGTCGAGAAATGCTACTTTGATCCGAGAAACGTGTCGCTAGACACGATGCTGCTGTTCCATGATATAACGATCAGCGGGAATGTTGATTTGTACGACGCTAATGAGCTAGATAGGAATATACCGCCGAGTAGAAGGTTGAGGAGGCATTACGCTGATAGCATGTACGACGGGCATCCGGATGAATACAGGTGGGTGTTACTTCCTTAAGTATGTCCCTGTGATCTATATACTTAGTCTTGCATTTATGGGTGGAATCCCAAAACAACGGTAAACTACGAAATCCGAAATGGGAAAACTGCGAAAAAAGATGTCAAACTTCTTCTTGAAGCGCAAAATCTCTCAAATAAGTACCTACCTACATATTTTGTAGTAGTAGGTACCACAGAGCACCGTTCGACATTGGTTTACGACATCTCGTGACATAGCAGTACCTAATCACTAAAGCCGCTGACAAATTCACATCAACTTTCTGGTTCATAGCCCTAACACCTACCTCTGGTTACAATTTGAGGTAATAATAAAAATACACGCTGTATACCTCCTTTTCACAAAAATTTGTTACGACCACGAACATACTAGAAAAGGTACCTAAGTTCCTACTAGAAAAAAAATGCTCATCATCCATCATCCTCCTAGCGTTTTCCCCGTAGTGCTCAAACGAGCCCGGGGTCCGCTTTGGTACCTAACCACAAGATTTGGCGTACACACGAGTTTTACGAAAGCGACTGCCATCTGACCTTCCAACCTAGAGGGAAAACTAGACCTTATTGAGATTAGACCTGTTCCCGCACGATGCTTTCCTTCACCGAAAAGCCGCTGTTAAATATCAAATGATATTTCGTACATAAGTTTTTTTTAAACCCAGTGGTATTCGACTGATACGAGCCGGGGTCAGACCAACCCCGCAACCCCAGAATGCAATAAGTCGCGTGCCTTACGGACCGGCAATTGACGAAAACAATTAATGTGTTGTACCTACGGGCCTACGGCACTATACTCGCCCTCAACCCAAAAGACAACTGAGGCCATAAAACGCTCCGTGCAATACAATGGGATTCCATTGTATTGCACGGAGCGTTTTATGGCCTCAGTCGTTTTTTGGGTTGAGGGCGAGTATAGCTACAAGATTTAGATTAGATTGAATTAGGAAGATGGCACACACGTGTTATATTCTATGCTACCTAATTGCGTACTCTGATCGACAGGTATCGACCAGGCAACGGCTGCAACATGATCCTGCGACTCCGCAAAGCCGGAATAGGCTTCCACACGCGCCCTTTACACCAGCAGCCTGGGAAATTCAACGTGAAAACCGACTCCGAATTCGTTGAGCCTGGCTTCATCAGTGTCTACGCCTACGGCTGCGAGAAGTATATTAACAGAAACTCTGTTAGGAATAAGGATAATCTGCCTTTGAGGCGGAGGAAACGATCTATTTCGGAACAGGAAGATAACACATGGAACAAAGTCTTGGAGCCTCAAGCTAACATAGCGAAGTATCAATGGAACGAGTATACTCTGCCATTAACGCGAAAGAAGCGTACTCATTTAGAACATGAAATATCTGATTACGATAATTCCTGGAACACCAATTATGAGCTTCAGACTCACGCAGCGGAGTTTGAAAGGAACGATAATAATCTGCCGTTGAAACGAACGAAGCGTTTGGAACACAAAATGTCTGATGCGTCTACAGACAATACCTGGAACACAGTCCTCTACCTTCAAACTGACACAGCGGATGAAAGGAACGAACATAATCATCCATTAAAACGAAGAAAACGATCTGATGAATTCACGTTCGATCCTCACTTGATGGAACCACTGGAAGTCTCTGACAGTCGATCTTCGGATAACACATGGAAAACAGTGTATGAGCCTCGGAGTAGAGTGAACTATGAACGGAGCAAACTGTTCAGACCTGAAGATGATTTGGACGAAGTTGAGGAAATATCTAGAGAAATGGAAGATATTTTCACTAAAGGCATAAGGACGCTTTTGACGACATATATGAAGAAGGAGCTGCAGCCTGCTATTAAGGATACTCTGATGCGGAATATGGGTTATGTGATATCATATGGTTAGAAATTAGAATATATTTTCGGAATATAGCTAAGTATGCAACGAAACGCAAATATGAAAAACCGTCTATAAGAAATCATGTAATGGTACGTCGAATGGCGCTTTACTTATGGTCCTTCGAACCGGATCTTGAGACCGGATAAGTGATACAGCTTACTTTAGCGGGTTTAAAATATATGCCTTTCGTATATTGTTCAAGAGATGATTGTCATTTTATCTCACTCACAAATATGCGGTTTCAACGTGCGTTAAAAAGAGCGATAGAGATGAGGTATGTAAAGCCGCGTTATGGTAGTCGCCTGAAGTGCTGCCTATCATATGTATAGCCTGCACGTTAACAAGGCCGTAGACTCGTGCGTGACATGCACGTCGCGTCGACGTCGCGGTCCAAGCTACAATTCAAACATATGGCCCATGCTGCCACGCAACGCGCAACGCCACTCGTGTTTATAAAAGGCCTGATTGAATCATGAGTTAGTATGACATTAAAAGTACCTAATATAAATACATATCTCAGTTTAACAGATTAATTAATTTTATAATATTTCGTTTGTGTTGGGTTAGGCTTTTGAACACATTTTTTGTCACCTTTTTGTCCCCTTAGTAGTAGCAGTCTTGAACCCGTGATTTTATTAACCCATCACAAAAAAAAATGTTAAAGCGTTAAAGTCGTGATCGAATCGAATCAAACCGCGATTAGCATAGTATTGGCGGTGACAGTTTTATCACATAAATACGTCAAAGTTTATATGAACTGACAGCTGCTACACCAATTTTATGAAATAATGCTTAAGCTCTTCATACTGAGCAGTATTTTATGACAGTCAAATCATGAACATATAAGTGGAATATTACAATGTTATTTATATGAAAAAAATCTAATAAAATTCTTTTACTTACAATTGTTTTATTTAAATTACTTCTACAGTCTTTGGAGTTGTACCTTGCTAGTGTTGTTTATTACCGAGATTGATATACATAACAATTCATATTGCACTATACTATAATATAACATTATTAAACTAAAGTTGTTGTATTTAACACATGGTGATGTTACATTGTATATCACAGACATTTTACATTTTCATAATTATTATAGAAGGCAATATTTAACAGCAATAATTAAAATACCTAATGATGATTTCATCATCATCACCCATATTTTTGGGTGGTCAATTGTATTTTAATAATATTACATGGTTTAGACATAGGTCTAAACCATGTAATATTATTAAAATACAATTTGAGATATAATATAAATAAACAATTTACAAAATCCATTTGTGATCTAACTCTTATAATTACCAAATTAACTCTCGTTTTAAAAACATAATGAGAAATGTTGATAAATAAATATGATAGTGATCTACAGATTAATTCATTTCTTAATTAACTAGTTATGGTATAAAAACAACACCATATTGAAAATCAGTCATTAAAAAAATGGCAGTGGCACTTAATTTTGTGGTATTTTATTGACAACGTAAGCAATGTAACTCACCAATATTTCCGTTTTCCACCTTATCTATTTGAATACATACTAGAACATTATTCTTTATTCTTTTGCTATTCCACTAAATAATGTGCAGGTTTATTATATTAGCAATAATGTGATGTAAATACATAATAGCAAAATAATATTGTTGGAATTACTCCAAATAATGTCTGATTCAAACAAGTAATTGAATTCTGTTCAGAGTGGGGTGCCGCGAAATATTTTCTTACTCTAGGGGAGTTGCACCATGAAAAACACTATTTTAGAGCAAATACTATGTCCACTTCAATATTTTCTTCCTTGACTTTAGCAGCCTACTATACTGATACAATCAAATAAAATTTCAAGTCTGAGCTCTCATCAGTATATGTTTTATTTCATCATACACAGCAAAATGCAGTGCTGTGACCAGCACAGCCTTGAGCATGCTGGGCCAATACCCTTTATACAGTGCTAGAAACCCCTCCTCAATTACTGTAAGCTTAATACAGTCCAATATACCATTACAGTACATTTGCTTGCCAAAACTTGTCCTATATTGTTGGAAGCCTTGAATCTGCAATCGTTTTTTCACCAAATCACAAGGATATATAGCAGTCTTGGACACCAAACCGGCAATTGATCCTGATATTAGATTTGCTAGTAAAGATGACTCTACTGTCCCCGCTAAAGTGTCACTTCTTTGAAAGAATTTTACTTTCGTCAATATATTGTCTGTGAATAGTTTGTAAACAGCAAACTGGATACCAGCGTGTGGAGCGATTTGTCCCAAAGTGGGTATTACACCTTTAAATAAAGCTAATGATCCTTCTGTCTGAACCATGGTTTTAAAGGCATGAGTAAATCCTTTGTAGGCTCTTTGATTCTTCTGTTCAGCTATCAGCCGCGTCCTCACTGTGTCGAACGGGAAGGAGAGCATCGTGGCCACGGTCGCCGCCACTGCGCCATTGGAAAAAATGATTGCATGTCGATGAGTATTATAAAACTGAGGGTTTGCTTGTTGGCATGCAGTTGTTAACTCTTCGAACGTCGTAAATTGCAGTACTCCGTATGTTATAGATAGTAATTGAGCTGGTATATGGCCGCTCCATAGCGTCGAGAGTCCCTCTTCCCTCACGATTGACGTTAAGGCTTGAAATACAGAGCTATATTTAGACCCTGTTTTTATCGGTTCCAGTTGAAGTTGGAACCTAATTTTCAGCACATCCAGGGGCTGTGCCACTGCTCTTGTGAAAGCACCGGCTCCTCCGCCGGCAAGAGCTGAGTGAAATGCGGTAACTTTAGATTCATTGTTTTGAATTAGAAACACCATCACCAAACACTACAATTGGGTCTTATAACACAAACTTAGGCGAAATTTTACAAATTGACCTTTTAACAACGCCTAATTCAGAAAAGATCCAGTCTGTTAAACCAAAATCATGATTATTTAACTATTTTTCGACCTTCACGCAATACAAATTTACAAATAGCAATTCTGTCAAAGTCATTAAGTCACTCAAATCAAACGCGTCTAATGTCAGTCAAACAAAACAAAACTAGCGTTTTTATTATTGTGCTGAATATCTTTATCAAAAATGACAGCATCGGAGTAAAAAAAAATATAGAATGGTATGGTGCAGCGGCGCTACCACGAACTTCGAACTTCGTATATCTCTGTCTCTGTCGCTCAAGTACCATAAACCATAAGTGCGATAGAGACGGAGATACACGAAGTTCGAGATATATAGTACTGTTTGGTATGGTCTATTGACTTTGTCATCATTGTGTTTTTTTGGCAGGCTTGCTTGCTAGCTACTAGCTAGTTGCCAACACAGACTACTAAGAGATACTAAGTTGCCAAAGAGAATATAACCACTACGTTTACTAGTTGCTTCTCGACTAACTCAATAAATTCAATAATCTCAATAACTTAAATTCTTTAATTTGAACTATTGTGCTAATCTAGACGGTTTTATAAAAAGCAGGTATTTACAATGTCAGAAAAAATGGGGTTCGAATCGTTGCGAGCGAAGTATAAAGTAAGTTTATCATGTTAACCTTTAACTTGTTTTTTCTGTTTACTCGCGTTAGTTACTTATTTATAAACATTCTTGCAGGATGTACTCTCGAAAGCCTTCAGTACCAACAACATAGAATTGCTGGACTCCTTTTCAAAGATCATTAACGATTCGGACAGAAAAGCCGCGATGGATCAGGCATACCGCGACAAACTTCTTGAGCTTCTAGCAGAGGACGAGGAAACGCTGGAGAACTACGTCTGCTTCTGCATAGACTCCTGCAGACGGCATATGGTGACTCCCACCATGCCTGTAGTACTCCTTGGGGACATATTTGACGCCCTAACCTTAAATAAGTGTGAGAAGATGTTCACCTACATTGAGAATGGTGTAAACATTTGGAAGGAGGAACTTTTCTTTGTTGCTTGCAAGAACAATTTGTTAAGAATGTGCAATGATCTTTTACGGCGTTTATCCCGCTCTCAGAACACTGTGTTTTGTGGAAGAATTCTTTTATTTTTGGCCAAGTTCTTCCCGTTTTCGGAGCGGTCTGGTTTGAACATAGTGTCGGAATTCAATTTAGAAAATGTGACAGAATTCGGTGGAGACAACACAAGTACTCTGAAAGACTCTTTGGATGAGGAAATGATGGTGGAAGAAGTGAAGACCAAGCTGAATATAGATTACAACCTGTATTGTAGGTTTTGGAGCCTACAGGACTTTTTCAGGAATCCTAATAATTGTTATAACAAAATACAGTGGAAAACCTTTGTTGCTGTAAGTATTTACTATTTTATTATGACCTACTTTCACAAATATACATATTCATTGATCCTACAATAAAAAATATATAAATAAATGATTGAAACATTGTTTATCTTATCACCAACACATATTTTTAATAACTTTAACCCATTTGTTGCCTGCCCAGGTGCAAATATTCCATATAGTTTGTATGTGATATTGTGTCAATGGCCAACCAATGTGTAAAATAATTGATGTATGATGTTATATTTGCAATAGTTTAATTTAAACAGTGGTGTCTCTAGCTTTTACCCTAGCACCCTTTAGACCGGAATGGCAGCGGCCTCGCTTCGTCACCTTTTATCTACATACTTAAAGACCACTATCACTTGGAAAGATGGAAAAGGTCGCGCGGCCGCGGTGACGCGTGTAGCCTCGCAGCCACGCGCGTCTTGTTGGTGGTTCTACACGCGGCCGCTCGAGCCGCGCGACCTTTTCAAGCGATACTGGTCTTTAAGTATGTAAATAAAAGGCGGCGGCGCGAGCCTGCTGCTGCCATTACGGTCTAAATCAGCCCTTAGTCTAGCAGGCCAGCGCGCCTGGCGAGTGGTGCTCGGCGCCCCCTAGGACTGCTGCGCCCGTGTGCAATGCATACCCTACACCCCTTCATAGGTAAAGCCGTCTCTGGTTTTAAATTATCAATATTTCTTTTCAGCATTCGGGTAGCGTCCTCTCAGCCTTCTCTTCATACAAACTTGAAGCAATAGAGCTCCAGAAGTCCAAGATGAATCGTTTGAAGCCGGTCCACACGGACGACAACATGCAGGGCACCAAGGAGCAGCACTACTTCGCCAAGTTCCTCACCAATCAGAAGTTGCTGGAGCTCCAGTTATCGGACTCCAACTTCCGGAGATGTGTTCTTATACAGTTCTTGATATTGTTCCAGTATCTTTCCTCAACTGTTAAGTTTAAAATGTAGGTATAGACTAGATTTTCTAAATGTTTGCTTCAAGGAACCTTGGGGTATGCAGATAGTTTGCCACTGCACTGAAAATTCCTATTAGGTAGTATCTCATTGTATCCATGCCAGGCGCGGCTCACTCGCGATTTGTGTTTACCGCTACAAGTACATGCCGGTCGCCCCTTCGAAGGGCTCTATTCAGTGGCTGCCACATGTTGGTACAGGACGCTCGCACGGGTCTTAGCGCGTTGCATGCGATAGAACGGGATGGCCACATTTAGGCACGTTTGGCGTACCTAAACAGGGAATTTGTTAACAGAGAACCTTCTGTACGTAGTACTATTACTTATTCTGTGTCCATGCTTCAAAAGATGTGCGTCAACTTTTATTTATAGTAAAAAAAACATTTCTTTCAAATACTAAACTGTAATTTGAATTGATTTCACTTAATAAAATCAGAAACATTGACTTCTTTCGACAACAGGAACCCTGGGCATCCATAATTAGCATAATGACAACTTTTTTTTTATAAGCCTTTATTTAACGATTTGTTGTATACAAAATAAATCTTATTTAAATAGTTATATTATGCATAGACACTGTGAGATTTCCATTCTTTTCTATTATTCTTTAATGACTTATAGGTTAGGTTTTATCAATCTACAGAAGTAGTTCTCAAAGTTGTCTCTGTACTGTGATCAATTTAACATAAATTTGCGATTTTTTTGGTGTTTAATAGTTATTTGTTGAACAAGAGAGCAAAGTAGATTTTTGCTGCGAGTGTTGATGTTGAGTCCCGAGCAAGCGAAAGATTAGAATCTTGAGAGTAGTGAGGGACTCAAAGGCACGAGATGCAAATATCTTTGCTCTCGTGTGATACATACAACTTTTCACCTCAGCAGTGAGAACATCGTCACGTTAAAAAATATATCGTTAGACTTTTTTACGCACCTATAATATTCTGAATTTGTAATAGACCCCACACTATGATGTTGATGTCAACAACCAGTGCTCGATATCAAAATTAAAAAGCTACTTTGACTCAAGGAGTGAGCAAAATCGCATTTTGCTCACTGTTTTCACGCAGCAAAATATGCTTGTTCGAGCTGCTGAGGTGAAAAAGGTTTTTAGGCCTTTTCCAATATGTCCTTGTGTTTCGGGTTTTACAAGTCATGAATATATGTACTTCCAGTTCCAGTAGCGTTTAAAAACCACTTAATCACTTTAGATAAAATACTGGACTCCAAGTGGTGATGTTATTTAGGCTGCAATGTTTTTGTTTTCAGGGAGACTCAAGAACTAAAGAAAGACCAGACAGATTGGGTGAAGGAGACCAGTTCCCTCATATACCGACTCCTGGGAGAGACTCCTCCGGATGGGCAGCGGTTTGCAGAGTGCGTCCAGCACATCCTCAAAAGGGAGGAGCACTGGAATACCTGGAAAAATGACGGGTGTCGTGGTATGTAATGTTTGCTCACAATTAATATTTTTGCTTATTTTATTGTGCTTTTTTCAGATATGCAATGACACATTGACATTATGTTCCTTATATAAAATATTGCAAAGTATCACGTTTGCGGTGCACCCAGACGAGAGGTCTACAATGGAAATTTGTTTTCTTTTGTTTCAATATCAATCTGTGAAACAACATCATTGGCATTCAGTCATAAAAAATTGGTGGTGAAGAGGGATTGTCAGCCTCTTATAGCCAGAACTGTCAATATCTACTTGGCTGGCAATCTCTATTTTCCCGGCCTCTGCAGTAATGAAAAACTATTGTATTATGCAGAATTCCAAAAGCCGAAACCTCCTCTTGCGGGGGACGAGGAAGTGCGCCGCAGTAAGGTGCGGCGCCGCCCCGTCGGGGACATCGTCAAGGAGTACGAGGGACAGCAGAAGGTCTACATGGGGAAGTGAGTACTGTGAGGGAAGTGCGCCGCAGTAAGGTGCGGCACCGCCCCGTCGGGGACATCGTCAAGGAGTACGAGGGACTGCAGAAGGTCTACATGGGGAAGTGAGTACTGTGAGGGAAGTGCGCCGCAGTAAGGTGCGGCACCGCCCCGTCGGGGACATCGTCAAGGAGTACGAGGGACAGCAGAAGGTCTACATGGGGAAGTGAGTACTGTGAGGGAAGTGCGCCGCAGTAAGGTGCGGCACCGCCCCGTCGGGGACATCGTCAAGGAGTACGAGGGACAGCAGAAGGTCTACATGGGGAAGTGAGTACTGTGAGGGAAGTGCGCTGCAGTAAGGTGCGGCACCGCCCCGTCGGGGACATCGTCAAGGAGTACGAGGGACAGCAGAAGGTCTACATGGGGAAGTGAGTACTGTGAGGGAAGTGCGCCGCAGTAAGGTGCGGCACCGCCCCGTCGGGGACATCGTCAAGGAGTACGAGGGACAGCAGAAGGTCTACATGGGGAAGTGAGTACTGTGAGGGAAGTGCGCCGCAGTAAGGTGCGGCACCGCCCCGTCGGGGACATCGTCAAGGAGTACGAGGGACAGCAGAAGGTCTACATGGGGAAGTGAGTACTGTGAGGGAAGTGCGCCGCAGTAAGGTGCGGCACCGCCCCGTCGGGGACATCGTCAAGGAGTACGAGGGACAGCAGAAGGTCTACATGGGGAAGTGAGTACTGTGAGGGAAGTGCGCCGCAGTAAGGTGCGGCACCGCCCCGTCGGGGACATCGTCAAGGAGTACGAGGGACAGCAGAAGGTCTACATGGGGAAGTGAGTACTGTGAGGGAAGTGCGCTGCAGTAAGGTGCGGCACCGCCCCGTCGGGGACATCGTCAAGGAGTACGAGGGACAGCAGAAGGTCTACATGGGGAAGTGAGTACTGTGAGGGAAGTGCGCCGCAGTAAGGTGCGGCACCGCCCCGTCGGGGACATCGTCAAGGAGTACGAGGGACAGCAGAAGGTCTACATGGGGAAGTGAGTACTGTGAGGGAAGTGCGCCGCAGTAAGGTGCGGCACCGCCCCGTCGGGGACATCGTCAAGGAGTACGAGGGACAGCAGAAGGTCTACATGGGGAAGTGAGTACTGTGAGGGAAGTGCGCCGCAGTAAGGTGCGGCACCGCCCCGTCGGGGACATCGTCAAGGAGTACGAGGGACAGCAGAAAGTCTACATGGGGAAGTGAGTACTGTGAGGGAAGTGCGCCGCAGTAAGGTGCGGCACCGCACCGTCGGGGACATCGTCAAGGAGTACGAGGGACAGCAGAAGGTCTTTATGGGGAAGTGAGTACTGTGAGGGAAGTGCGCCGCAGTAAGGTGCGGCACCGCCCCGTCGGGGACATCGTCAAGGAGTACGAGGGACAGCAGAAGGTCTACATGGGGAAGTGAGTACTGTGAGGGAAGTGCGCCGCAGTAAGGTGCGGCACCGCCCCGTCGGGGACATCGTCAAGGAGTACGAGGGACAGCAGAAGGTCTACATGGGGAAGTGAGTACTGTGAGGGAAGTGCGCCGCAGTAAGGTGCGGCACCGCCCCGTCGGGGACATCGTCAAGGAGTACGAGGGACAGCAGAAGGTCTACATGGGGAAGTGAGTACTGTGAGGGAAGTGCGCCGCAGTAAGGTGCGGCACCGCACCGTCGGGGACATCGTCAAGGAGTACGAGGGACAGCAGAAGGTCTATATGGGGAAGTGAGTACCGTGAGGGAAGTGCGCCGCAGTAAGGTGCGGCACCGCCCCGTCGGGGACATCGTCAAGGAGTACGAGGGACAGCAGAAGGTCTACATGGGGAAGTGAGTACTGTGAGGGAAGTGCGCCGCAGTAAGGTGCGGCACCGCTCCGTCGGGGACATCGTCAAGGAGTACGAGGGACAGCAGAAGGTCTACATGGGGAAGTGAGTACTGTGAGGGAAGTGCGCCGCAGTAAGGTGCGGCACCGCCCCGTCGGGGACATCGTCAAGGAGTACGAGGGACAGCAGAAGGTCTACATGGGGAAGTGAGTACTGTGAGGGAAGTGCGCCGCAGTAAGGTGCGGCGCCGCCCCGTCGGGGACATCGTCAAGGAGTACGAGGGACAGCAGAAGGTCTACATGGGGAAGTGAGTACTGTCAGGGAAGTGCGCCGCAGTAAGGTGCGGCGCTGCCCCGTCAGGGACATCGTCAAGGAGTACGAGGGACAGCAGAAGGTCTACATGGGGAAGTGAGTACTGTGAGGGAAGTGCGCCGCAGTAAGGTGCGGCGCCGCCCCGTCGGGGACATCGTCAAGGAGTACGAGGGACAGCAGAAGGTCTACATGGGGAAGTGAGTACTGTCAGGGAAGTGCGCCGCAGTAAGGTGCGGCGCCGCCCCGTCAGGGACATCGTCAAGGAGTACGAGGGACAGCAGAAGGTCTACATGGGGAAGTGAGTACTGTGAGGGAAGTGCGCCGCAGTAAGGTGCGGCGCCGCCCCGTCAGGGACATCGTCAAGGAGTACGAGGGACAGCAGAAGGTCTATATGGGGAAGTGAGTACTGTGAGGGAAGTGCGCCGCAGTAATGTGCGGCGCCGCCCCGTCGGGGACATCGTCAAGGAGTACGAGGGACAGCAGAAGGTCTACATGGGGAAGTGAGTACTGTCAGGGAAGTGCGCCGCAGTAAGGTGCGGCGCCGCCCCGTCAGGGACATCGTCAAGGAGTACGAGGGACAGCAGAAGGTCTACATGGGGAAGTGAGTACTGTGAGGGAAGTGCGCCGCAGTAAGGTGCGGCGCCGCCCCGTCAGGGACATCGTCAAGGAGTACGAGGGACAGCAGAAGGTCTACATGGGGAAGTGAGTACTGTGAGGGAAGTGCGCCGTATCAAGGTGCGGCACCGCCCCATCGGGGACATCGTCAGGGAGTACGAGGGACAGCAGAAGGTCTACATGGGGAAGTGAGTACTGTGAGGGAAGTGCGCCGCAGTAAGGTGCGGCGCCGCCCCGTCAGGGACATCGTCAAGGAGTACGAGGGACAGCAGAAGGTCTACATGGGGAAGTGAGTACTGTGAGGGAAGTGCGCCGTATCAAGGTGCGGCACCGCCCCGTCGGGGACATCGTCAGGGAGTACGAGGGACAGCAGAAGGTCTACATGGGGAAGTGAGTACTGTGAGGGAAGTGCGCCGCAGTAAGGTGCGGCACCGCCCCGTCGGGGACATCGTCAAGGAGTACGAGGGACAGCAGAAGGTCTACATGGGGAAGTGAGTACTGTGAGGGAAGTGCGCCGCAGTAAGGTGCGGCACCGCCCCGTCGGGGACATCGTCAAGGAGTACGAGGGACAGCAGAAGGTCTACATGGGGAAGTGAGTACTGTGAGGGAAGTGCGCCGCAGTAAGGTGCGGCACCGCCCCGTCGGGGACATCGTCAAGGAGTACGAGGGACAGCAGAAGGTCTACATGGGGAAGTGAGTACTGTGAGGGAAGTGCGCCGCAGTAAGGTGCGGCACCGCCCCGTCGGGGACATCGTCAAGGAGTACGAGGGACAGCAGAAGGTCTACATGGGGAAGTGAGTACTGTGAGGGAAGTGCGCCGCAGTAAGGTGCGGCACCGCCCCGTCGGGGACATCGTCAAGGAGTACGAGGGACAGCAGAAGGTCTACATGGGGAAGTGAGTACTGTGAGGGAAGTGCGCCGCAGTAAGGTGCGGCACCGCTCCGTCGGGGACATCGTCAAGGAGTACGAGGGACAGCAGAAGGTCTATATGGGGAAGTGAGTACTGTGAGGGAAGTGCGCCGCAGTAAGGTGCGGCACCGCCCCGTCGGGGACATCGTCAAGGAGTACGAGGGACAGCAGAAGGTCTACATGGGGAAGTGAGTACTGTGAGGGAAGTGCGCCGCAGTAAGGTGCGGCACCGCCCCGTCGGGGACATCGTCAAGGAGTACGAGGGACAGCAGAAGGTCTACATGGGGAAGTGAGTACTGTGAGGGAAGTGCGCCGCAGTAAGGTGCGGCACCGCCCCGTCGGGGACATCGTCAAGGAGTACGAGGGACAGCAGAAGGTCTACATGGGGAAGTGAGTACTGTGAGGGAAGTGCGCCGCAGTAAGGTGCGGCACCGCTCCGTCGGGGACATCGTCAAGGAGTACGAGGGACAGCAGAAGGTCTACATGGGGAAGTGAGTACTGTGAGGGAAGTGCGCCGCAGTAAGGTGCGGCACCGCCCCGTCGGGGACATCGTCAAGGAGTACGAGGGACAGCAGAAGGTCTACATGGGGAAGTGAGTACTGTGAGGGAAGTGCGCCGCAGTAAGGTGCGGCGCCGCCCCGTCGGGGACATCGTCAAGGAGTACGAGGGACAGCAGAAGGTCTACATGGGGAAGTGAGTACTGTGAGGGAAGTGCGCCGCAGTAAGGTGCGGCACCGCCCCGTCGGGGACATCGTCAAGGAGTACGAGGGACAGCAGAAGGTCTACATGGGGAAGTGAGTACTGTGAGGGAAGTGCGCCGCAGTAAGGTGCGGCACCGCCCCGTCGGGGACATCGTCAAGGAGTACGAGGGACAGCAGAAGGTCTACATGGGGAAGTGAGTACTGTGAGGGAAGTGCGCCGCAGTAAGGTGCGGCACCGCCCCGTCGGGGACATCGTCAAGGAGTACGAGGGACAGCAGAAGGTCTACATGGGGAAGTGAGTACTGTGAGGGAAGTGCGCCGCAGTAAGGTGCGGCACCGCTCCGTCGGGGACATCGTCAAGGAGTACGAGGGACAGCAGAAGGTCTATATGGGGAAGTGAGTACTGTGAGGGAAGTGCGCCGCAGTAAGGTGCGGCACCGCCCCGTCGGGGACATCGTCAAGGAGTACGAGGGACAGCAGAAGGTCTACATGGGGAAGTGAGTACTGTGAGGGAAGTGCGCCGCAGTAAGGTGCGGCACCGCCCCGTCGGGGACATCGTCAAGGAGTACGAGGGACAGCAGAAGGTCTACATGGGGAAGTGAGTACTGTGAGGGAAGTGCGCCGCAGTAAGGTGCGGCACCGCCCCGTCGGGGACATCGTCAAGGAGTACGAGGGACAGCAGAAGGTCTACATGGGGAAGTGAGTACTGTGAGGGAAGTGCGCCGCAGTAAGGTGCGGCACCGCTCCGTCGGGGACATCGTCAAGGAGTACGAGGGACAGCAGAAGGTCTACATGGGGAAGTGAGTACTGTGAGGGAAGTGCGCCGCAGTAAGGTGCGGCACCGCCCCGTCGGGGACATCGTCAAGGAGTACGAGGGACAGCAGAAGGTCTACATGGGGAAGTGAGTACTGTCAGGGAAGTGCGCCGCAGTAAGGTGCGGCGCCGCCCCGTCGGGGACATCGTCAAGGAGTACGAGGGACAGCAGAAGGTCTACATGGGGAAGTGAGTACTGTCAGGGAAGTGCGCCGCAGTAAGGTGCGGCGCCGCCCCGTCAGGGACATCGTCAAGGAGTACGAGGGACAGCAGAAGGTCTACATGGGGAAGTGAGTACTGTGAGGGAAGTGCGCCGCCCCGTCAGGGACATCGTCAAGGAGTACGAGGGACAGCAGAAGGTCTACATGGGGAAGTGAGTACTGTGAGGGAAGTGCGCCGCAGTAAGGTGCGGCACCGCCCCGTCGGGGACATCGTCAAGGAGTACGAGGGACAGCAGAAGGTCTACATGGGGAAGTGAGTACTGTCAGGGAAGTGCGCCGCAGTAAGGTGCGGCGCCGCCCCGTCGGGGACATCGTCAAGGAGTACGAGGGACAGCAGAAGGTCTACATGGGGAAGTGAGTACTGTCAGGGAAGTGCGCCGCAGTAAGGTGCGGCGCCGCCCCGTCAGGGACATCGTCAAGGAGTACGAGGGACAGCAGAAGGTCTACATGGGGAAGTGAGTACTGTGAGGGAAGTGCGCCGCCCCGTCAGGGACATCGTCAAGGAGTACGAGGGACAGCAGAAGGTCTACATGGGGAAGTGAGTACTGTGAGGGAAGTGCGCCGCAGTAAGGTGCGGCACCGCCCCGTCGGGGACATCGTCAAGGAGTACGAGGGACAGCAGAAGGTCTACATGGGGAAGTGAGTACTGTCAGGGAAGTGCGCCGCAGTAAGGTGCGGCGCCGCCCCGTCGGGGACATCGTCAAGGAGTACGAGGGACAGCAGAAGGTCTACATGGGGAAGTGAGTACTGTCAGGGAAGTGCGCCGCAGTAAGGTGCGGCGCCGCCCCGTCAGGGACATCGTCAAGGAGTACGAGGGACAGCAGAAGGTCTACATGGGGAAGTGAGTACTGTGAGGGAAGTGCGCCGCCCCGTCAGGGACATCGTCAAGGAGTACGAGGGACAGCAGAAGGTCTACATGGGGAAGTGAGTACTGTGAGGGAAGTGCGCCGTATCAAGGTGCGGCACCGCCCCGTCGGGGACATCGTCAGGGAGTACGAGGGACAGCAGAAGGTCTACATGGGGAAGTGAGTACTGTGAGGGAAGTGCGCCGCAGTAAGGTGCGGCGCCGCCCCGTCAGGGACATCGTCAAGGAGTACGAGGGACAGCAGAAGGTCTACATGGGGAAGTGAGTACTGTGAGGGAAGTGCGCCGTATCAAGGTGCGGCACCGCCCCGTCGGGGACATCGTCAGGGAGTTCGAGGGACAGCAGAAGGTCTACATGGGGAAGTGAGTACTGTGAGGGAAGTGCGCCGTATCAAGGTGCGGCACCGCCCCGTCGGGGACATCGTCAGGGAGTACGAGGGACAGCAGAAGGTCTACATGGGGAAGTGAGTACTGTGAGGGAAGTGCGCCGCAGTAAGGTGCGGCACCGCCCCGTCGGGGACATCGTCACACAGTGTTCCCTTGGACCTCATTTTGAGACAGTCTTACTTTATTGGATGATCGAATAGTGTTTTGTGCCTCGACTTGCCAGTAGCAGAGGACCTTATTATTGTCACGTAGAATAGAATAGAATAAAAGATAATTTATTTCAGTATAAAGTAAAGTTATACGTCTGAAGCTGTAAAAAAAGTTTAAAGGTTAAAAGAACTTTTTTTTTCAGCAACGATTTGACCAAGCTGTGGAATTTGTGTCCGGACAATCTCTCTGCTTGCCGCACCAAGCAGCGAGATTTCATGCCTTCGCTACGTGAGTATATTTTTTTTTACCAAAGTACAGTCAGCATCATATAGTTAGTAGCAGTCAAATTAGCCAAATAATTCGGTACAAGTCTTTATTGCTGTAAAAGTAAGGATGTGTTACGATATATATGGCTACTTTGGCTGCTACGACGCGTGACGCTGACTGTACAAGCAATCGATATAGTAATTATAATTTTCAAAATGGCGGCTACGTGGTCAACTCTGAATGCATTCACAATTGACCAGACGGAAACTAAGAACGTGACGGACCGCGCATGATAAAGGGTTCGTAGCAAAAAATCCTGTCTTAGTAAATTCACGGCACTTACGTCCTTTGGTTTATTACTAAAATGTATGCAGAAAGAGGTCTCCGACTTAAGGAATCCGACTATAGGAGACGCTGCACGGGCCGATATCGGCCGAACTGCATGCCGGCCGATGCGTGATGCGGCTAGTGTGTACGAGTATACGTGTCGGAAGCACGGCGGCCGGCCAAATCGAGGTCACTTCATACTAGATTTGCTACGACCTAGCTTGGCCATCCAACCAAATTGGTAGGTGTAGCGTCTCAAAAAATATTATGGCTTATAAAAATTATACAGGTACATATATTTATTTAGGTGATAAAAAATAATCGCCATCTAAATTCATTTTTCACACTACATTCATTCTTCATGGAAGAGCTCTCTGACCTCCGTCGTTATTTTAAAAAGTAATTTTGTTTTGGGATGTTTTAATGTTTTTGAACGATAGCAGGTAGAAAAACGATTACCTACTTTTTAATAATGCGTATTGTTGAATGTAACTTTTTTGACATTGAAAATGTTGGCCATATCTTAGAATATTTACTATGATTTGATGATCAATGCAAAAAAGGTTGGCGATATCTGACATGTTCGATTGACAATGACATAAGTGACTTTGACACATAATGACAGTGACATATCTGTCATAGTTTTTGCAAAGCGAAGTCGAGAGTAGACTCGATCGAAGGCACCGGGCACCGGAAGGTATCGGTCCTGAGATATCAGTTTCAGAAGTACTTAATCGTGGGCACGGTATTTTAATTTGTAGGCACAAACATAAAAATTCAAAATGGCGGCTACTCTTCGATACAGTTAGCAGTGATTTATGCCGACCGCTCGACTGAACCCGTCTCCCGGACAGTCGCTCCGTGTAAAAGATAACATAATAAATGTCCCGAAAATCGCTTAAGATTTTGTAGTATATAAAAAGAAAAAAAACACACTTTTTTCCGTTTTTTTTTGTTATTGAATCATAAAGTATAAGGCGTCTGTGCCTGCAAATCCACAATCTGTGCATTGAAAGAGGACATTCAACGCTGCTGCACCAAAGAAACTTGTTTAGAAAACTATATGATCGATAAACATGCTGACAGCGTTGGCTCCAACCGCGAACGTGCGGCGCACAGCGTGTATACTAACAAAAAAGTTAGAAATGGCGGCTATATTTTTTTTATATAGTTAGCAGTTTTATGCTCTCTCGAACTCGTTTGAGGTATGATTAATCCACAGACAGCTACATGCTGACAGCGTTGGAGCCGGGCGCAGGCGCGGCTCGGCGCACGGCGTGTGGTGCGTGGGGCTGGCGCGCGCTGCGCCTTCTGGCGCGCCGCTCGCCGCACTTCTTCATACACACCAACACGCCCATCGGCCGCCTGCCCGACTACCTCGACGACATGGTGAGTGACTACATCAGGCCTGTCCCTCGTGGGGCTGGCGCGCGCTGCGCCTGCTGGCGCGCCGCTCGCCGCACTTCTTCATACACACCAACACGCCCATCGGCCGCCTGCCCGACTACCTCGACGACATGGTGAGTGACTACATCAGGCCTGTCCCTCGTGGGGCTGGCGCGCGCTGCGCCTGCTGGCGCGCCGCTCGCCGCACTTCTTCATACACACCAACACGCCCATCGACCGCCTGCCCGACTACCTCGACGACATGGTGAGTGACTACATCAGGCCTGTCCCTCGTGGGGCTGGCGCGCGCTGCGCCTGCTGGCGCGCCGCTCGCCGCACTTCTTCATACACACCAACACGCCCATCGGCCGCCTGCCCGACTACCTCGACGACATGGTGAGTGACTACATCAGGCCTGTCCCTCGTGGGGCTGGCGCGCGCTGCGCCTGCTGGCGCGCCGCTCGCCGCACTTCTTCATACACACCAACACGCCCATCGGCCGCCTGCCCGACTACCTCGACGACATGGTGAGTGACTACATCAGGCCTGTCCCTCGTGGGGCTGGCGCGCGCTGCGCCTGCTGGCGCGCCGCTCGCCGCACTTCTTCATACACACCAACACGCCCATCGGCCGCCTGCCCGACTACCTCGACGACATGGTGAGTGACTACATCAGGCCTGTCCCTCGTGGGGCTGGCGCGCGCTGCGCCTGCTGGCGCGCCGCTCGCCGCACTTCTTCATACACACCAACACGCCCATCGGCCGCCTGCCCGACTACCTCGACGACATGGTGAGTGACTACATCAGGCCTGTCCCTCGCGGGGCTGGCGCGCGCTGCGCCTGCTGGCGCGCCGCTCGCCGCACTTCTTCATACACACCAACACGCCCATCGGCCGCCTGCCTCGACGACATGGTGAGTGACTACATCAGGCCTGTCCCTCGTGGGGCTGGCGCGCGCTGCGCCTGCTGGCGCGCCGCTCGCCGCACTTCTTCATACACACCAACACGCCCATCGGCCGCCTGCCTCGACGACATGGTGAGTGACTACATCAGGCCTGTCCCTCGTGGGGCTGGCGCGCGCTGCGCCTGCTGGCGCGCCGCTCGCCGCACTTCTTCATACACACCAACACGCCCATCGGCCGCCTGCCCGACTACCTCGACGACATGGTGAGTGACTACATCAGGCCTGTCCCTCGTGGGGCTGGCGCGCGCTGCGCCTGCTGGCGCGCCGCTCGCCGCACTTCTTCATACACACCAACACGCCCATCGGCCGCCTGCCCGACTACCTCGACGACATGGTGAGTGACTACATCAGGCCTGTCCCTCGTGGGGCTGGCGCGCGCTGCGCCTGCTGGCGCGCCGCTCGCCGCACTTCTTCATACACACCAACACGCCCATCGGCCGCCTGCCCGACTACCTCGACGACATGGTGAGTGACTACATCAGGCCTGTCCCTCGTGGGGCTGGCGCGCGCTGCGCCTGCTGGCGCGCCGCTCGCCGCACTTCTTCATACACACCAACACGCCCATCGGCCGCCTGCCCGACTACCTCGACGACATGGTGAGTGACTACATCAGGCCTGTCCCTCGTGGGGCTGGCGCGCGCTGCGCCTGCTGGCGCGCCGCTCGCCGCACTTCTTCATACACACCAACACGCCCATCGGCCGCCTGCCCGACTACCTCGACGACATGGTGAGTGACTACATCAGGCCTGTCCCTCGTGGGGCTGGCGCGCGCTGCGCCTGCTGGCGCGCCGCTCGCCGCACTTCTTCATACACACCAACACGCCCATCGGCCGCCTGCCCGACTACCTCGACGACATGGTGAGTGACTACATCAGGCCTGTCCCTCGCGGGGCTGGCGCGCGCTGCGCCTGCTGGCGCGCCGCTCGCCGCACTTCTTCATACACACCAACACGCCCATCGGCCGCCTGCCCGACTACCTCGACGACATGGTGAGTGACTACATCAGGCCTGTCCCTCGTGGGGCTGGCGCGCGCTGCGCCTGCTGGCGCGCCGCTCGCCGCACTTCTTCATACACACCAACACGCCCATCGGCCGCCTGCCCGACTACCTCGACGACATGGTGAGTGACTACATCAGGCCTGTCCCTCGTGGGGCTGGCGCGCGCTGCGCCTGCTGGCGCGCCGCTCGCCGCACTTCTTCATACACACCAACACGCCCATCGGCCGCCTGCCCGACTACCTCGACGACATGGTGAGTGACTACATCAGGCCTGTCCCTCGTGGGGCTGGCGCGCGCTGCGCCTGCTGGCGCGCCGCTCGCCGCACTTCTTCATACACACCAACACGCCCATCGGCCGCCTGCCCGACTACCTCGACGACATGGTGAGTGACTACATCAGGCCTGTCCCTCGTGGGGCTGGCGCGCGCTGCGCCTGCTGGCGCGCCGCTCGCCGCACTTCTTCATACACACCAACACGCCCATCGGCCGCCTGCCCGACTACCTCGACGACATGGTGAGTGACTACATCAGGCCTGTCCCTCGTGGGGCTGGCGCGCGCTGCGCCTGCTGGCGCGCCGCTCGCCGCACTTCTTCATACACACCAACACGCCCATCGGCCGCCTGCCCGACTACCTCGACGACATGGTGAGTGACTACATCAGGCCTGTCCCTCGTGGGGCTGGCGCGCGCTGCGCCTGCTGGCGCGCCGCTCGCCGCACTTCTTCATACACACCAACACGCCCATCGGCCGCCTGCCCGACTACCTCGACGACATGGTGAGTGACTACATCAGGCCTGTCCCTCGTGGGGCTGGCGCGCGCTGCGCCTGCTGGCGCGCCGCTCGCCGCACTTCTTCATACACACCAACACGCCCATCGGCCGCCTGCCCGACTACCTCGACGACATGGTGAGTGACTACATCAGGCCTTTCCTTCTTGCCCCTTCGGTTGAACTCGGCTTTCGCGTTGACGCTGTCGACAGTGAGGCTCAGTACCCCGCCGGCGTTAAACCGCGCAAACGTGACGACCCTAACTAGACGAAAGAGTACGTGCTATGCGGTTAAGCTGGATGTGGCGATTTTAAGTTTTCTGGCTGTCAAGCATCGGTTTTGTTAGACAGAGGACCTTGCATCGCTTCCGATTCGGATCACATTTGATGTGTTTTGTGGGCTCCTTTCCTCGAGCATGGAGCTAACATGTTAGAAGCGCGTGAAACATATTGAGGATGCGACGGGGACGTGAAAGTGATGAACCAAATTGAGGCGCACGTTCCTATTTTAGAGCACATTAACTCACGATCCATAAGCACACCTACGGTTGCAACTGATCGAAAAAAAGTCCGCTGCACTCTTGATGATGAATAAGCATCTTTTCTCAAACATGCAATGAAATATTCTCTTTACATTCCTTATAATAGACTCGGAAGTATCCTTTTTCGGGCGCAGCATCTCGAGGCGGCTTGAAATGGGATTTCATACAACTTTTCAGGCCTAGGCCTGCAAAGTAACTTTTTAATTTTCATTCCACTATTTGTGGCACAGTATCACGGCATTCAGCCATGAAGATATTTAAGTTTGATTTGAGGATTTTCATTTATTTATTTCATTGCATGTTTGAGAAAAGCACTATACATTGCCTCGGCGTGAAAACGGATTTCCGGCCAAGTAGATAGAGATACGAGTGTTTTCCCGGCCTCTGATGTAATGTACTATTAAGCTTGCAAGCTGCAACGCGACCATTTTAAAGCATTATTTATTATTTACAGGTAAAACGCGTGATTCGCGAGGCCGCCATATTGGAGTCGAACAGCAATGGCGACGCCGCCGGCAGCGTCAAGCAGGAACTCAAACCGGTGACTATGTCAATGCGATCATTATTTAATTATTTATTTGGCGAAGGTACTTGTATTACGAAAGCTACTGCCATCTGACCTTTCAACCCAAAGAGAAAACTAGACTATCTTGGGGTTAGATCGGTTTCTTTACAATGTTTTCCTTCAACGAATAGCTAATGTTAAATATCAAATGATATTTCGTACATAAGTTTTTTGAAAACCCCAATGATACGAGCTGAATGATTGAGCCCACGACGTCCCTATGTGATACGAAATAAATATTAAATTTGATTAACATAGAGACATTCAGAAACAGAGTCGTTATGGATGGTTTCGCGTCCAACACTAGGAGGCCTGTACAAATACAGAGTAACATTAATTCAAAGGGAGACAATAATGTACAGCCAAATAATGTACAGCCCGATAATACGCGTCCAATTTCAGTGGACGCGTATTATCAGCCCGTACATTATCAGCCCGGACAAAGGTGGCTTCCAATTATTGCCCCGTACCAGGTTTGCTGCCTGTCAAAAGCGAACTCTGCCTTAGGTTAGGTTAGGTTAGGGTTCACTTGCGTCCCTCAGACCGTCGACCCGCTGGAGACTTTTTAATGGACGCCAATTATTGGGCTGTATATTATCAGGTCGTACAAGATTGGCTTCCAATTATTATTCCAATATTATACCGTACCGAATTTGCTCAGGGTGATAATGCACGGCCCAATAATGTACGGCCTGATAATACGCGTCCAATGGACGCGTATTATTGGGCTGTACATTATCATGGCCGTACATTAACCGGCACCTAATTCAAAACTCAAAAATGCTGTAATTCTGGCGACCCCAAGTAAATGGCATAAGGACAAGGAAATGATGATGATGACTGAAATTCTGGAACTTGGGATGTGTATGGTAGAGGACAGAGTATTTTATTATATTTTTTAGTATTTGTTGTTATAGTGGCAACAGAAATACATCATCTGTGAAATTTTCTACTGTCTAACTATCACGGTTCATGAGATACAGCCTGGTGACAGACGGACAGACAGACAGACGGACGGACAGCGGAGTCTTAGTAATAGGGTATTGTCGGTTATTTTTTTAATGAGAAAAACACATTTCGGGACACTTTTGGGGGCGAGGGGGGGTGAAGCTCCCCCCGGAGGAATGCGGAGAGTTGATACAATGTAATACTATCCCTACACATCCTAATAGGTACAGACATCCTAACTACAGTATTTTTGCCAAATCATACATTGCGATCTAGGTTGCCTGTATTACATTCCACGCGGCTTAGATTGAAAACAAAACAATGCAATATAAGCTAAGTATTAAAAATAATTAATTAATCAATTAATTACCTGTTCTAGGGTGCTTGCAAAGGAAGAGTGTGTGGATATGTTCATGAAATAGTGCCAGTTCAAGTAATGTTATAATATTACATTAAGTATCTACTAGTACAGTATCAGTAGATTTCACGGCGTGTGTGGCTTCTGGGTTTTTTCATCCGCTTCATTGCACTCGGTCTTGCATCTGACATGAAGATTGACGAGGGCATAACAATAGAAGCACTGTAAGGTTATGTCGGTGAGACAAGATTCAAAATAGCGCACTAAAGGACCATGGGCAACTTTGTATGAAGCTTGGCCCCAAAACCAACACACCTGAGAATTGTGTCATTAAATAGGTCTTTACATATACTTAATTTCATTCTATGAACGAGTTTACTAAGAACTATAGAACGAGTTTATCTTAGCTTAGAGAATACACATCATTAATACATACGTCAATTTTTTTTTGTTTTTATTTTTCACTTTTAAAGTTTTTATTTAAAACACAATAACCATATTTGAGTCGATTAGATGACCTGCGGGATGATTATATACAGGATTAGGTGTATTCTCCAAATGAAACCCGTTTTCTCACCGACCAATTAGACCATATTCACTCTGAATAAAATATGAATATCTCAGTTCTGCAATGGAATTCAACTTTATGCCGATAAAACGAAATCAATCAAGTAGGTTAAGTTTCGGTTTGTTAATCAACCTAGAATTAATGTTTTAATTTATTGTGTGCCCTTACAGGGCAGGGTGTCATGAAGTGACTTATAACAAAAATATAACACCTTATTATGTATGCATGACATAACAATGGATAAATGAATATGAATATGAAATGAAGTAGATAAGCAAACTTTTTTAATGACTCTCAGTTCTATTGGTTTTGGGGTTATTTTGACGCGTGGTCCTTTCGAATAAACGTGTCGATACAAACCCGATAGGTGTGGGGTAGGTGGGTGGTAGGTGGGTTAACGACACTTTTATGTTTAACAAAATGCATTTTCTTTTGTAAATGTAATAAATAAATTAAAAAAAATTTTTTGTTGTTTTTATCAGGGGCCCACTGAAGAAGAGGTTGGTGAAGAGCACATGGAAGAGGTGATGATAAAAGAGGACGACAACAACGATATGGAGCAGGTAAGCTATGCTCTCCACAGGTCTACAGGGTGTAACAAACATGATAGGGATCTGGTTGGGATCCGTAAAGGTCCTCATACAAAAAGATCTTTTGGGCGTCAAATTAATAAAAAAAAAAAGATTTAATCAGTAACTTATACTATTTAACAATATAGGCTGGTGCCTCTTTTTATGTATTTATAATACCAGTATTAAGGGGCTCCAAGCGCTAATTGACTAGTTTTCATGAGTTTTGAGTTGATATTCCTCCGTCATAACAATAGATATATTTATGGCATAAACGTTATTCGGTTCTTCAATCTATTATCTACTTTTGCACGAGTGTTTTTTAGAAAAAAAAATGTATGTATATATTTTTATGATTTATTTAAACATGGTCCAAAAAAGCTCTGTTTTCGATATTAGTATGTTGTTTATGCACTTTTATATATGAAATTTACATGTAACTGTTCGTTATTGACGTCTCTAACAACCCAAGAGAGATTTTTATTTTTAACTCATTTTCATAAAAGTTACGTCCAAAAAACTGGCTTTTTGGCCTAAAACTGCTAAAGTTTGGTGCCATATATCTCGTAAACGGTGAGTTTTGAAGTAAATATGAGATACTATTTCGGTAAACCTCGTTGTTGTTAATACGGTAAGCTATAAAAAACACGAAAAAACGGACAGTAACAGATCGAAGGTCATTGGGAGCTGTGAGCCCCTTAAGAGACACCGCTCTTCCACTGTGGTAACTAACGTATACATAATAAAGGTAACTGACATATAGAAAATTAAGTATTACATGTTGAAAAATCTAAAATTAACAAAGGATAAAAGATACTCGATTTGTGTATACTTGTGTGCATGCGTGGGTGCGTGCGTGCGCGCGTGTGTGCGTGTGTGTAATGATGATGATCGAATACTTCTAGTCACAATGCGATACCAATTAACGCCTTTAGGGGATCGGATCGCCAACATACCAGTCTATAGATACTAATATGACTGTTCTGTGAGCTTAAGATCTCGCGAGTCCGCCTTTTCGTCAAAGGATTTTTTTTTGTAAAATTTCCATATGTTGTGTCAACAAAAAAATCCATATCATTATCGGGCCTGACATCCGAAGAACAGACATACGAAATCATTTTTGCCCAAGCTGAAACTAGAGAAGCTTCGTTCGCTCACTCGATAAAGAGGTAATGTTTGTGACTGAGTTATTTATGTTACGTTACGTATCGTTTCTTATCAATCGTAAAGAGAAAAAAAACTCACTTCATCTGTAAGGCTAGTAGGGCTTCCATAAGTTTTTAACCCCCAGCGCAAAAAGAGGGGCGTGTCTGTGTATCTGTTTGTGGCATCGTAGCTCCTAAACGAATGGACCGAATGTAATGCGGTTTTTTAGTCCGAAAGCTGACGTGATCGAGGTGGTTCTTAGCTACGTTTCAACAAAATTGGTTGAGCCGGATTTGAGATATTGCATTTTGAAATGAAAATGACGGGGGTTTTTCAACTTTTCCAAGTTGTTACTTATTTACGTGTCTCTGGCCAGAGAAAGATGAGCCTTTTTTAGGGTTCCGTACTCAAAGAGTAAAACGGGACCCTTTTACTAAGACTTCGCTGTCCGTCCGTCTGTCTGTCACCAGGCTGCATCTCAAGAACCGTGATAGCTAGATAGTTGAAATTTTCACAGATTATGTATTTCTGTTGCCGCTATAACAACAAATACTAAAAACAAAATAAAATATTTTTTTAAGGGGGGCTCCCATACAACAAACTTGATTTTTTTGCCGTTTTTATAGATAATGGTACGGAACCCTTCGTGCGCGAGTCCAACTCGCACTTGGCCGGTTTTTATATGGTTACTTTGTATACGGCAACAGTAATATCATTGTCTAAACTCTAATGTGTCAAACGTCTTCAATTAGTATGATGTCCGAATCTTCATACTTGATATGCTAACTAAAAAAACCGGCCAAGTGCGAGTCGGACTCGCGCACGAAGGGTTCCGTACCATTATCTATAAAAACGGCAAAAAAATCACGTTTGTTGTATGGGAGCCCCCCTTAAAAAATATTTTATTTTGTTCCGTACACGAAGGGTTCCGTACCATTATCAATAACAATATTTATTTTATTTAGTTTTTAGTATTTGTTGTTATAGCGGCAACAAAAATACATAATCTGTGAAAATTTCAACTCTCTAGCTATCACGGTTCTTGAGATACAGCCTGGTGACAGACAGACGGACAGCAAAGTCTTAGTAATAGGGTCACGTTTTACTGTTTGAGTACGGAATCCTAAAAAGTAACTGTTCCTTAATAAATTAGACTGTTTTTGCTTTTAAAGAGAATGAAAGAGTGGCTTACTGCTAATATTATTCACATTGAATAGTATCACAAAAATCAATTATTATGTCTAGTCAAAATGGAAATTTTGGAGTGGTTTTATTTCATATGACTGTATTTCCTTCTGCTTGATCAGTTGCATTGCATTGTGTGAATTGAAGAAAAATAATCATTCAAGTATCATTATTATTTTATCTCGTTATACACAGTGTTGCAACATGCTGGTTTTTTTTTTTAATTTGCCGTTCTTTTGTAGGCTCATCTTTCCCTGGCTAGAAGCTGGCTAGGTTTATCTTTCTCTAGGTCGGGTTATTCGCGGACGGTCTAAAACGCAAAATGACTAGGGTAATATTTTGCCGATATCGCTTTTAGTCTACATCGCGAACGGTCTAGAACGCTAAATAAACGTCTACATCATTTTCGTCGTTTTATCTTTACGTTAGCGGTATCGACGGAGCCCCGCTCCCGCGGGGCTCCTATTTCTGTAATGTTTGCCCTTCGGCCATTAGAAGATACCTAACGAACCTAACCTACCTATGAGTGGTTATTTTGCGTTCTAGACCGTTCGGTATGTAGACTAAAAGCGATATCGGCAAAATATTACCCTAGTAATTTTGCGTTCTAGACCGTCCGCGATTATACCTCTAGTTCATGTGAAAATGTAACCGCTTTCAGCACAAGACGTTTGTTATCCAGGTGCCCGACTCAACCAACGAGGAGGAATACGACAAGGCGGCGCGCACTCGCGTGACCATGCCCACTCCCGGTCAAATGGACGCGCTCTGCCCCAAGCTGGTCGACTGGAAGAAACTCGCCGTCAAACTCGGATTTAAGCCCGACGAAATCCAGTACTTCGAGTCAGAGAACGCTACAGATCTGTTGCGGGCCAAGAATATGTTGCAATTGTGGTGTGATGATGATGAGGACGCGTCGGTGGAGAATCTGCTTTATATCATGGAGGGACTTGAAATGACCGAAGCCTGCGAGGCCCTCAAGAATTCTAAGTAATTAAGTAATAAATTTTGTACGGATTTTTGTGTTTTACTCTAACCGCAACGATTAACAGAGATTGCATTGAAAATTATATCGCTTTTCACGTAGTTTATCCCATCAATGATGTCTAAAGTCGTCGCAATTTGTTGTTCCCACAGCGCCAAGATCTTATAGTTGTCGTGTACGCTGTCAAAGTTTCGACTTTTCAAGTATGGTTAATAATAGACGGAGAGCTACCTACGGAAATAGGTTTGCAATTTATAGAGCAACGAAATCCCTCTAGTTAGTGTGCCATACTATCATTATTAATTAATTCGGGCGCCTGTCAGCTGTTCAGCGGTGGGTGTGACAGTGGATGGGGACCAAAGAAGTTGTAAAATCAATTGAAGGTGTGCAATTTTTAGAGATTCGAATTAAATACATAATTAGCTATATCACATTATAAATATCACACCAAACACAGAGATCTATAAATTGCACACCTTCAATTGATTTTACAAGCCCTTTGTTGCCCAACCACTGTCACACCCACCGCTGAACAGATTGCCAGGCGCCCGGATTCATTAATAATAATAGTATGGCACACTAACTAGAGAGATTTCATTGCTCTATACATTGCAAACGTATTTCCGTAGCTAGCTCTTAGACCATAATATTCTCTGGCGTAGATTGCATGTGACATTTTTAGGGTTCCGTAGCCAAATGGCAAAAAACGGAACCCTTATAGATTCGTCATGTCTGTCCGTCTGTCTGTCTGTCCGTGTATATTCATTCGTGTATGTCAGCCACTTTTTTCCGAAACTATAAGAGCTATACTGTTGAAACTTGGTAAGTAGATGTATTCTGTAAACCGCATTAAGATTTTCACACAAAAATAGAAAAAAAAACAATAAATTTTAGGGGTACTCAGAACTGAAACTCAAAAAATTTTTTTTTATCAAACCCATACGTGTGGGGTATCTATGGATAGGTCTTCAAAAATGATATTGAGGTTTCTAACATAATTTTTTTGTAAACTGAATAGTTTGCGCGAGAGACACTTCCAAAGTGGTAAAATGTGTGTCCCCCCCCCCTGTAACTTCTAAAATAAAATAATAATAATCTAAAATAAAATAGTAACAGCATTTTCTAGGGAAGTTACCAAACGGAATTGTCATTTTAGTAAATTGATCATATAAATATCCCTGCGACAAGTAGGTACATATATGTGTGTCTTGTGCCGTCGACTGTGGATTCAAAATTTTAATTTATTGCTTAACAGTATTTCAGCGGTCTCGTTCAACAGTATTTTACGCAGTCTTCAAATCTATTTTGACTTCTCGAAGATTCTTAAACCGCCTCAAAGAATTGATGGAATGATAAATAGCCGCGGTACTATAAATTTTATCGCGCTCAGTTAGAAATTCCTCGCGCCCATAAAGATTTTTGCCAGATTTACAGAACTATTCAACGTCGGCTGCTCCGAAATTATACCTTGCACGCATTTCCTCATCGCGGCTGACTCACGGTGTTCCCAAAACAGAACTTATGGCGTACCAATTTCAAACAAAACAACGTTACTGCAATCCCGCCTTTATGTCAACACCCTACGGTCTATAAAAGCTGTTTTGGTTAGGGCGGCGGGATGGTACAGAAAGGCCAGTTACAGTTGACCCATAACACCTCCCACGTTCAGTGATATTCGAGACGATAACCGTAGGGGCGCGGCGCGCGCGCTGGTTCAGCGCTCGCTGGCCGCCGTCCGCGATGTTTACAGAATCGCGGAATAGTGCTGCACCGAATTAGTACGAATGCGTCAATGGTGGACGCGCCGCGCGGCGGACGCGCGTTCGTATCCAGAATTATCGATACCGATTTTTACGATTCGATGCGCGTATTTTAATAATTATTATATACGCTCGGGTGTCCGTGACGTGTCGCGTGTGAAGGATTTGTGCGCGGGGAGTTTTGTAAGTTTTTTTTTCATTATTAAATTTTTTTGTTTGTGATTTTGGATCGAATTGTTCTGTATGATGCTTTTGAAAATCAAAAATAAATAATTGATATGCTATGATGGCAGAAAACAGTTAAAAATACATTGTTCCTTCCATCTAAATTAAATAACCAGTAATTATACCTACGAACGTCAGTGTTATTTTTAAATTATAAGGATCAAAACGTGGCATGCCAAGCCGTAAAGTTTTATGACGGACGGGACGATATATCTTTAAATATAGTAGTAGGTACGCATCATAATTTTAGCTCCAGTCCTTCATATTCTTCAGGAATAAACTGATGCAGTTAGCAACTAAGTATACCAAACATAAACCGCATCTTTTCTGAAAAGTGCATTAATGAAGTGCGAATGAAAATACCGCTGCATAAAGAATGATATATAGGTACCTTCTACCTACACGTTACGTACGTAGGCAGTAAATTGCTTGCTAAGTAATTAGATACCACTTATTTAATTTTTCGTTAATTTTATGGGTTCGGACACCTTGTTTTAGTTCTAGTCCTAAAAGTTGTTAATTTTACCAAGTTTACGTCGCGATTCTTTACAAATTTGATTCGAACTTTAAAGTCGAATCTTACAGCAGCTATAGCAGTTACAATGTTGGTCAAGTTATTGTTACAGGCACGAATTGTAAGGTATCTGGTTCTGATTCTCATACAACACTTTCAGCGTGCTCTTATGTCTTTATAGACATGTTATCTTTAGATTCATAAATCAACTTATACTGGTTGATCTGGCTCCGTTAACTTAACTCTGTCATTAACAGAGCTTCATAATCAAAGGTTTAAGTACGCGGCTAGTTCTTTACGTCAACGACGCAACGACATTAAACCGTCGTGACTGGCGCGGTCGTGTGTGATAATATATTAACTGCGGTATCTTATCGAAGCTAGGACACGCAGTGATGATCGGGTAGATCCACTCAAGGATAGGACTGCGGTTTCTTTCCACCTAAACTAAAATCCACCAAGGAGTCATCGGGCACCGCTCAGGTCACCTGAAGGGAGCTGTCTCTCTCTCTCTCTCTCTCTCTCTCTCTCTCTCTCACTTTAATCCGGGTTGCACCCCCAACTCGTAATACTTCGGAGCCCGTAATCCACTTTCGGATTTTCTAAACTTCGAAAGATTTTCTGCATCCTTGGCTAACCCACCGTTGAGACGCATGGCAACCCTGCAGACGTCATTTGTTTAGCTTTCCTCTTCTGCCGAGTCCTAACTGAGGCGGCATAGCCAGACATTTGTTCGGGTTACTAATGCACGAGTATTTTTTTGTGCCCTGCGCATCCAATATAATAACGGGTTCAGGATGCTGTTGGGGCTGCCCCGCTTTTGTAGCGCATCAGGTATGTTTGCGGAGGCACGTACTGATGGCTTCAGTGCAATAATACGTAAGAGAACCGCCTCCCTGATGCGCCGCGTGCGTGACAGCTCCAACAGCCTCGTGCGCCTGGTGCTGGAGTCTCCTGCCTGCGCTGTGTGGAAGCACTGGGACTCGGTGCACATGAGAGGCTCTGTGTATAATATATTGTAGGTAATATTAGATTTAGGTACCTGACTAACTTAGGATAAGCAATTGTGTATGTACTAATCACTATGGACATGGTCTGAAATAAAAAAAATTGAATTTGAATTTGAATTACCGATTTTTTTTACAGATTTTCTTTCCCCAAACATTTTTTCCGAAAAAGACATTCGCCAAATAATCTTTTGCCAGCTTAACATTTACCAAAATATTTTTTTGCAAGCGAAGGTTAAGCAAATTTATATATGATTGAACATTCAATTAGTTGGTCACAGTATACTCATAGTATATTTGAAGGAAAACATCGTGAAGAAACCGGTCTAATCCCAATAAGGCCTAGTTTTCCCTCTGGGTCAGATGGCAGCCACTTTCGTAAAAACTAGTGCCTATGCCAAATCTTGGGATTAGGTGTCAAAGCGGACCCCGGGCTCCTTTAGGGGCACAACCGGGAATAAACGCTAGGAGGATGATGTGCATACCAAGTTTTAGAGCTACGGTAGCCTAGTGGTTCGGGCATACGGCTGTCAAGCGGCGGTCGTGGGTTCGAATCCCGGCTCGTACCAATGAGTTTTTCGGAACTTATGTACGGAATATTTACCGTTAGCTTATCGGTGTAGGAAAACATCGTGAGGAAACCGGTCTAATCCCAATAAGGTTCTAGTTTTCCCTCTGGGTTGGAAGGTCAGATGGCAGTCGCTTTCGTAAAACTAGATCCTATGCCAAATCTTGGGATTAGGTGTCAAAGCGGACCCCGGGCTCCTTTAGGGACACAACCGGGAATAACGCTAGGAGGATGATGAGTATATTTGTCCAGTTTTTATTTTGACGATTTCATCAAATTCCAAAACATACTTACAACACTTATGAACAAAGAAAATATAGCAAACATAACGCTTGCTTTAAACACATTATTTTCTTTAGTCATAGTTTATTTCACAAATTTTCTTTTACCTGATTTTCATTTTCAAATTTTAATCCTATGTAACCCTCGTCAAAGAGCACAAGCCCCAGTCCCCAGTTGACAGCCCTTCTTTTCTGTCCAGCCCCCGCCCTCCTCCGGGCTCATGTCAGAAACTCGCTTCGTCATCCCTTCGTTTCACAGGCGCAGTCGACCTTCGCTCGCCACCTCTCCCCTTTTCCTTCGCTTCGGCCTCGTGTGCTCGCTCAACTCAGGACCTCCTTCGCGAGCTCCTGCCCCCGCAGGCTTTTATATACTCTAGGCTAGGGGTAAGACAGCCAAAACCGACAGAGACGTGGAAGTTAACGGCCTCCGTAGCCCAGTTGGTAGTGACTCTGCCTACGAAGCTGGAGGTCCCGGGTTCGAATCCCGGTCAGGGCATTTATTTGTGTGTTTATCACGAATATTTGTTCCTGAGTTATGGATGTTATAATAATCTCCTGACCGGTTTCGGCCTCGGCGACTGCCTCAATGGATGTTATATATGTATATAAGTATCTATATGTATTTATCTATTATATATATCGTTGCCTAGTACCCACAACACAAGCCTTATTGAGCTTACCGTGGGCCTAGGTTGATTTGTGTAAGATTGTCCCGTAATATAAAAAAAAAAAAAAAAAAAAAAATGTATGATTCGGTTTTCAGTGGAATCTTTTTTTATGATTTTCATTATTTCATTGTAAGTATTCACATTTTAGTATGCAATTGAAGGACAAAAATGTTGACCAAATAAAGCCTACGGCGAACATTTATTTGAGCAAACATGTTTTGGAATAATAATTTGATTTTTTTTCCATTAATAATGGGGAATGGATGAAAATTTTAGAAATGCCTGATTTTTCAAAAATAATTGACGCAGCTGACAAGTCTGCTACTTTTTTCTGGTGCTAAGGAAGGTTATTCCTATCACCAAAAAAATAATCAGGCACTTCTAAAATTTTGATCCATTCCCCATTCTATTAGTGACCATCCATCCGCACATCGCAGAACTTGCTGGTCTTCCCCTAAATCTCGCTGGAGATCTACCACTTGTTCGTTTCCCTTCCACGTCCCCAGCCCCACCTATGGCCAGCTTCTCAACGCTAACTTATCTCCGTGTCTCGCAACGTGGCCAAGGTACAAGCAGTATGTATTTGTACCTAGATACAAATAGGGAAGGGATTCGCTGTGTTATGTTATGGAATCAGACCGCTGCAGTCTAGTCGCATTTGTTATGCAGACAAGGGGAAGTCGCATCTGAATGCAAATTTTGTCTCGATGTATGGCAATGCCGTCAGCATTACCGTCATACCTACAAGAATTTTTATCGTATATTTAACTTGCTTTGTTCGTGTGTCAGAGGAACCCGTCGTGTTTGGGCCCTCTCAACGAATACCTATTAGTAGATAATTGTGCAAAAAAAAGTAGGTACAGTCGGCAAAAAAGCTCATAGGTACTAAAGAAGAAAAATTTGACAAAAACTTATTTTAAACGCAATTTGGGTTCCGTTGTTCTCTGTTTGACCACCAGATTACTAGCCTAGAATCAGTGACCGGTCGAGTGACCGTGCCTGCGAAGCTGACTGCCCTGGGTAAAATATTATCGGGTAAGAAAGTAGGGAACAAATTAAACCGTCAGAATTTGATGAGCAATCTTTCTCACATACCAACAGGTATTTATAGAGAGCTTTATACTGTGTTTAGACTAATTAGAACTGTTCCTTATGAAGAAACATAACAATTAACCCATTTAGCATTCATTTTAACGATTTACCATAACACTTGTATTAGTTCTGGTCTTTGAAGTCGCTTCTGTATAGTTTTAGTGTCAGCTTGTTTTGACTTGGTTATGCTCGCGAATATGAGTTAGTGACTGGTGCTAACTCGTTTGTTTACGGCCTTCGGCGTGTGTTACAATATGTTCGCGAGTGATATTTTAAATTAAAGGGTCATAAATATTGTTCAAATCTCGACATTTCTGTTTCCACTCTCTTGTTCGATTGCCCTGTGCCTTTTTGTTACCTACGTTGCTGCCTGACGGTCCAGTCAGTAGATCAGCGCCGGTCATCAAGTCAGGCCCTTTAGTGGATTTACTATAGGGTAATTTCGCCGGTTACGCGACCACCTTCGGTTAGCGACCACTTGAAGAACATGGTTTTTTCAATTGAAGATAACATCAATTCTACAGAGCCTATTGAAACAGTCAGCCGTAGGCCTTATTGTTTGTAGTTATGGAATAGGAATTTATAAAAAAAACGAGAAAATATGCTTTCAGTTCACCAAGTCAGCTAAGTGGTCGCTAACCGGCACATGAAATTAGGTGGTCGCCAACCGGCGAAATGACCCTAATAGGCTTGTGACCTTAAATTTGTTTACGATGCCATTCGAACCAGTTTTTGTAGATGAACAAATGTTTGTATGGAAGCAGCTACATTTGAAGGACTTTAATACCCAAAAAATCGAGTTAAAGACGGACCTCGCTGACAGCAGCCGAAACGCTTCATACTGATTGGCTTTAAAGTATGACGTCACACCGTGCAATTTGTACTACTTAACCGTTGCATGGAAAAAAATATATATATATATATATGCGGACAATCTTACACAAATCAACCTAGTCCCAAACTAAGCAAAGCTTGTACTATGGGTACTAGACGACGATATAGATACTTATATAGAGAAATATATACTTAAATACATAGAAAACATCCATGACTCAGGAACAAATATTCATGCTCATCACACAAATAAATGCCCTTACCGGGATTCGAACCCAGGACCTCTTGCTTCGTAGGCAGGGTCACTACCAACTAGGCTAAAGCGGTCGTCAAATAAAGTAAATTGCTGTTTCGGTCGCGAAATACTGCGTTTAGGCCCATAGTTGTCATACAAATTTGTTTCTATAAAAGCGTAAGGATTCTATTGGTATCTTTAAATTTACTCTTGGACAATAAATAAAAAAACTTTTTTTTCTAAGCTTTCAAGGTTCATATCTTTTTATGATTTGAATTATATTTTGTAATTTATACTTTATTACAATTATTTGTTGGTATACTATCCATTTAGCAACACGACGTTATCAATTTTAACACCACGCAACAAGCCTATTGTTTATTGTTAGGATTACTTCTGTCCATGTTAATTTATTGTCACGAATAAATGCTCTTTCTATTCTATTATATATATGTAATCGCAGGGCTCATGTTGAGAATGTTATAGTTTTAAAACCGCACCACATGTAGGTACAGTCACCGGCATAAATATATGATGGAACAAAGGCCGCAAAAATATCTGATGACAACTCTATTCCTAGAGGCGTAAGAGCGTGTGAGATATTTTTGCGGCCTTTGATTCATCATATATTGATGCCGGTGACTGGACAGTCGCCATCACATACATCGGAGCAAACAAGCACGTCACAAACATCGGAACACACCTCCATTTTCAAGGCATTAGGGTGCATGACTGCATGTTCCGATATTTTTGAACACCTATAGTGTACCCACCTATGTATGTGATGGCGACTGTACCTACACAGAAACACAATAACCTTTTTGAGTTCTAATTCATCGTCGTTAAGTCGTTAATTATCTGTAAGACTACGCTTCCCACTTCTGAACACAGGTCTCTTCGAATAGGCTGGTAGGCTGGCCCCATAATAATGGCTCAGTGCGGGTTGGGAACTTATTCACATATCTTTGAATCGCAAATGCATACAGTACCTACAGACTTCCTAAGAAATGTTCTTTTACTGGATGAGGTTAGGTTAGGCTATACTAACCGCTAATATTAGAAAGGATCTAACTGCTTTTTTTAATGTTAGGAATGTAAGTGGTTTATTAAGGTTAACGTTTAGATACGAATAGGCATCTACGTAAACTCATGCAAGATTTTGTTTGCAACACCCACTCTCAGAAGTTTACCGATCAAACTTTTTCTGCTATTTAAATATAGGTTAATTCATCTTATATAAACTTGTGAACCAGAAACATCCCAGAGTTTCCAGACCAAACAAACAGAAAAATACCATCACTGCCTGAAATAGACGCGTAAAATCTAGGACATATCGTAGATTCGTAACTTTTTAAACATCGGGTGCAGAGTGAGTTTCAGCAGCCAATTTTTCAGTTTCGAGATGTATTTCGGTAAAGTGGGCCGTCCGTAAACACGCATCGTCTACATTTGTGCATAAATCCGTAAACACAATGCCGTAATGGCGCCCGCGCGATGCCCCGGCGCAACCGGAAAGTTTTGATTTAAAATTAGCCAGAGTGATTGCCTCGCAACGTCGAATGGAATTTGGATATAACTCAAAGTATCTACGAATTTAGTTATTCGTTTTCGGGCAAGACTCACTAAGAGATTGTTATCATCCTATAAGAAATTAAAATCCGGCTCGAAGGACCACATGTAACAGCCACAAGATGGTGTTTATTAAGGCTCCACCTTTGAAATTTTCGTGAAAATGAGTTGTTTAGTAACCATTTTATACATTATAATATAACGTAACAATTTTCAGGTCGGAAAAAATATTTCATAATCTGCAAGATATGAGAAGTAACATAGTTTTCGTAGAAATCCATTTTAACAAAAGAAAGAAGAGAAAAAAAAATCAAAAGTGAACCCTATTATTTCACTCGTAACCATTTTACTGCTCCATTTTTTATCAGAAAAAGATGACATTTTATAATTTTCTTCATAAAGTAATGAACAATAACTTTAATTTCTTAGTTACTTAAATTTCTTCTCGTTTTCTGAGTTATTCCGAAAAAACATGATATCCGCGCTTTCGAACACGCACTTCCATCTCGCTCACGCGTAGGCGTATGCTCAGTGAGAGGGAGATAAGACCATGAACGTGTGGAGCCTTAAGGTAGATCTGATCTATATATTTGATGATGACGATGACTAATACACAAGTAAATGGCATCATACACACGCACACACATACACACACTCATACGCATGTACAGACACTCTCACACGCACTCTGCTTCACATTAGTTCCTTATACTGTAATAAAAAGAAAGGAAAGTTAATGTATGATTGTTTAATCTATAAGTTTAAATTCTTCTCTAATATTAAAAAATCTACGTTAAAGTTAAATTTAACTATAGGTTTTTATTATGTACTCACTATCTTTGGAAGAGCGAGATCTCCTGATACAGGTATCTCTATACCTACTAGGAGAACTCAACCTTACTCTAATCTAAACTGAACCCTATTTGTTAAATGAAATAAACATTTTTTTTTTATCATCATCATCATCATATCAGCCGAAAGAAGTCCACTGCTTAGTAAAATGGCATATTTGATTAGTTTTGTATTTTTTGCTGCAGGTACTTTTGCTGCGTGTTTTACCTTCCAAAGCACTGCTAAAGCGTTTTTTGGTGTCAAGCCAAGTTCAAGCAAAGGAACTGGCTAGCCAGCGCCGAGTGTAATATTACACGAACCACTTGGTGCCACTGTTGACCCTTCTATAACTCAAAACCTCTTTAACGTAAACACATAAAACTACGTATGTTTAATTATATCCATAAGGACATCTAGGAGCCCAAATTTCATGGAGCTAGCTCAAACGGTTATAAAGATATGAAGGTCAAAAAGACTTAAATTTTAGCATTGACTGACTGACTGACATAAGTATGTATGTAGTACCTAAACCTAACTTACTTCCAGATGACCTAGAAGGATGAAATTTGGAATCCAGCTCGGTAGTTGTATGTAAGCGTAGGAAAAAGTCTGAAAATAAAAAAAAGTTAAAAAATAGGGGGGGTCCCCCATACAAAAAAAAATTGTAGCGTTGGAACCGTTACAAGCAGATATTTGAAACTATCCCAATATATGTATATTTGCTATATGACCGAAATATAAAATAAAGCTAAGTCAAAAAATAAGGGGAGTCCCCATACAAAAAACTTGTAATACGCGCTAAACAACCGGCCAGCGCCAGCGGTGTGTCGTCGGCGGCGCGCGGCACCTCATAATTATACACAGAACAGAAGTAAATCTCAATACCTGCCTAGTTTTCTTTACAAAAAGTAATGATATCCCACCAAAAACATAAATGTAAAAAAGGAGAGCCAAGTTCAATACAAAAATTATGCTTGGCTGTGGGCTTCACCGCAAAAAGAATGGAGATCTAAATGAGTGCCAAGTTGTATGCAAAATCCAAATATGTATTTATACGAACAAAATAACATTATAAACAAGTATTAAACTCTATGTCTTTGCTTTATTACATATGCAATTAACAATTGCTGTTATTTAAAAATGTGAGATCTTAAAATGTATATGTTGAATAACTTTATAAAATGAGAAAATGACTGATATAATGAAAACTGGCCAAGTCAAATCTAACCTACTTTAAGATCCCACATTTTTAAATAACAGCAATTGTTATAGGTCCAATAAAGCAAAGACAATAAAGAGTTTAATAACTACTTGTTTATAATGTTATTTTGTTCCTATAAATACATATTTGGATTTTGCATACAACTTGCACTCATTTAGATCTCCATTCTTTTTGCGGTGAAGTAAGCCAAGATTAATTTTTGTATGGCTCTCCTTTTTAACCGACTTCAAAAAAAGGAGGAGGTTCTCAATTAGGATGTATTTTTTTTAATGTTTGTTACCTCAGAACTCCGTCATTTATGAGCCGATTCGTACAATTTTTTTTTTAACTGAAAGTATATGCTTCCAGATTGGTCCCATTGTTTCCAAAACCCCAGTTGGATGATGGGAACCATGAGGAATTGAGGGAACTCCTCAAATATATTAGGCACGCATGTAGTAATTTCGGTATTTTCTATTATAACTCGTGTATTTACACCCGGAAATCATAAATTTGGTGAAGTGGAAGTGATGATGAAGACCACAGATGGCTTGTGGAACTTCTCAATGATGTACTGCAAACTATATAAGTACGTCACAGATTCTGATATTATTCCGTTGAAATAGCAAACAATGAAGTGCCAAAGGTACCTAATTCTGAGATCCTTGAGGAATCGACGGAAGTCCTCAAATATTATCGGCCCACATACAGCGATTTGGTTCATTGGTCTAAAAATCAACGCTTTTGTTCTCGAAAATCAGTTCATGTGGTAAATTGGAAAAAAAAGTGGAAATGTTAATGTGGCTTGGCGGAGTAGGTACTGAATTGAAGTCGGTTAAAACTTTGTTTTGAAAGTAAATTATTTACATTTATGTTTTTGGTGGTACTTACTAACATTATAAAGTGGACAAGTATGTGAGATTGTAGCTTTTTAAGGTTAGTTATATTTAGGTACAGTCGCCATCACATACATAGGTACACTATAGGTGTTCAAAAATATCGGCACATGCACCCTAATGCCTTGAAAATAGAGGTGTGTTCCGATGTTTGTGACGTGCTTGTTTGCTCCGATGTATGTGATGGCGACTGTTACCTAGGGATGCTTTCACCTTTGTTTAGAATGTACTTTCTGAATGGATATACCTAGGCTCCCTGCGGTTGATATATAGCATATGCAGTATATATTTAGCTTATAGCCCATTCTTTGCGAACGCGGGCGAAGCGAAGTAATTAAATAAATTGGGCTCCCTCCACACGTCACCCTATTTATAGTTTGTACGACTCCAATCTCTACAAGATTTACAGGATAATATGAGGGGCGCCAACTAATTTGGAGCAGGAAGTACTGGATACAAGACGCCGAGTAGGTAATTCACGTCAGCCCACATATCTCATTAAGGTCCTGCGAGATACTACGTACTAACAAGTCTAATTTAGATATTGTCATTTCTGCTTCTTAGAATGCTTCGTAGTAGAAGAAATTATAATGTGTAGTTTATAGTAGAGTTGCATATCGGAGCTGCTAATTTTACTCTTAAGCACATTGAATGGAGATGGTTTTCAATGAAATCGTGAATAATTTTAGGTCTAATGTAGATTTTATCGAAAAAATAAAGTACTTAGCACCTACAATTAAGCATGTATATATAAATAAGACATTTACTGAAAATATTTGTTTAGGTATACCTCTAAATCTTACGGCCACATCCATGAATTTTAATTAATCGACAGGGTAAACTGGTGGTCCCATTGTCACCAAGCCAGGATCTGATGATAGGATCCCAGGGAAATTGAGGGCAACCCTCAAATTTTATAGGCACGCGTGTAGTAATTCCGGTATTTTCTATTACAACTCGTGTATTTGCCCTCGGAAATCGTAATTTTGGTGAAGTGGAACTGACTCAAATATGTAAAGTACTTACCTACGTCAAATATTCTGACATGATTCCGTTGAAGTAGCAACTGATGAATTGTTAATTCTGAGATCCTTGAGGAATCGACGGAACTCCTCAAATATTATCAGCCCACAGATAGCGACTTGGGTTTTTTTCTGTAATAATCTGTAAATGTAATTTGCTCTCGGAAAGCAGTTTATGTGGTAAATTGGAAAGGAAATGTGGAAATTTTCATGTACCTACATATGTGGCTCGGCGAAGTACTGGATTGAAGTCGGCTTAAACTAATTAGTAGTTTTTTGAAGTAATTAGTAATGTTATTACCTTGTTATAAACCTATATCACGGTTTTTTCTAGGCCATTCAGAGTGAAAAAAAAGATACGTCTTTTTTACGAACATACTATAACTAATACCTATTAAATGATTGTATGGCATACAATGTAACGAGAGGGGAGGAGACGCTATTTATGCGGATTGGGAGTCCAACCTAAAACTACGCTTTATAGTTTTTAACTTTCGCAATGTCCACGGGAAATACGCTAACATAAATCTCTGTATGGCCCAGTTCGCACATTTCTCCAGTGCTAATGTATGATTTTTCATTGATATAAACATAATATTACAGTATTTTATTGTAAATAAATATTAATATCAAAGCGGTCTTACTGGACTTGTTCTTAATCTCGCTGTCCACAACAAAACAAATGGAATCGTTACCCACACGTTATAGTCCATTAATGTCAACACAAGAATGAAACAACTAAAGTTATCTTAAAAAAAATACTGAAAAGAACGGAGGAAAAGTTTTCAGGATTGTTGAATTACACAGGTTAACAAGTCGAATGGTAGCGATATTGGGAAACTAAACTTAAGATTGATTCCGTTATTGGATGGAAAGACCGAAACTAAGAGGTAGGTATAAATAGTAAAACCAATGTTACCTACATTTAATTTTATCGTATGCCCCTCTATTACTTAGTCTCTACTAATTCACATGGTACCTACCTAAATGTGTGAAGAAAATATTTACTGAAACACTTTATTAATTCTATAGTGATGCAATAAATATTTTTTCTTAGACAAATAACCATGTCGATTAGTGCCCTCAGCAGGTCGATCACGTAACGCATTGTACGACCGTCGGGTACAATAGGTCTAAATGTCACTTTTTATATGGAAAATTGACAGTTAAATTGTACCGACGCGCGTTCGAAACGTTACGTGATTTGATTACTGATTACCCTAATTTAGAGCAGTTAGGTACCTACACGAGGCGACTTTTTTAGCGACTGCGGAAGAATCACAATTGAGGATTGATTGTGTTTATAACTAGCGATGAATATGGGTCTGAACGCGGCGCAGCTCTAGGTATCTAATAGGGTGGGCCATACATTTTTGTAAATAGCAACACTGAATATCTTGTATAATAACAAATTCTATAGTTTATGAGTGAAGGGGAATTTTACATTACTTTATGCAGTTTTATTTGCAACTAGCTGTTGCCCGCGACTTCGTCCGCGTAGAACTTAATACTTAGAAAATATAATGCAAACAAACTTCTACCATCTTAAGGGATGATTTCCGAGGCAAAAACTATTCTATATCCTTTGAAGGGTCTCAAATTATCTCTATACCAAATTTCATCTAGGTACATGGATTTTATCCAAACTTTCACCCCCTATTTCATACCCTTAGGGAATGATTTTCGGGATAAAAACTATCTAATGTCATTCTTCGGGACTCAAACGACATTTATACCAAATTTCATCTAAACGGGATTCATCCAAATTTTCACCCCCCATTTCACCCCCTTAAGGAGTGATTTCCGGAATTACAACTATCCTATGTCCTTTCCCAGGACTCAAGCTATCTCAATACCAAATTGTATTAAAATAGGTTCCATCCGAATTTTCACCCCCCCACCCTTTTCACCCCCTTAGGGGATGATTTCCGGGATAAAACATATTATATTTCCTTCCCCGGGACTCAAACTATTTATATACCAAATTTCATATAAATCGGTGCAGCGGTTTAAGTAGCTCCATACAAATTTCCACCCCCAATTTCAGCCCCTCAGATATAAAAACTACCCTTTGTCCTTCCCCGGGGCTCATTTCATCTTAATCGGTTCAGCGGTTTAGGCGTGAAGAGGTAACAGACAGACATACTTTCGTATTTATAATATTAGTATGGAAGTATGGATTATTAGTATGGATAGTATGGATTATTTCCGCATGTCTTTTAAATAGAGGTGTAGCTGTAGACTCACTTCAAAAGAAAGAAGAAACGAAAAACTCATTCAAATATCTCAAGAAATTACGAAGCTACAACCGTTTTAATGTTGCTTGTTAGAGTGAGAAAACGATCAGGGACCGTGACGTCACGATCCTCGAGCGTCATAGTAAAAAACAATCGTTTCATTATAAACGTGCGTTTTACGGAAAAGAGACGCAACAAACCCCCTCTTAAAACTTTATACACTTATAACTTAGTGATTACCTATATAGTCTCTTGCGTTGTTTTTTTTTCGAGATAATACAACATTATGATTATTTTGTTTAGTGTCTACATCCCTATTTTCGATAAGATAAGATAAAATAAGATTTCTTTATTGTCTGAACTGTGTACATTTAGTTGTTTTGGGTAAAATAAAGTCCAACAGCTTGCCCATTTCGGACGTACAATATTAAACTTGAAGCTAGTCAAATATACTAAAACAATAACAACAATAGTATTTCCAAATAATTTTAACCATATTCACACATAAAATATTAATTTAGATCTATCCGACATCCGTATTTTCTTTTAAACCACGAATTTCGGAAATCGAAAATATTCGGGTATCTCTATCTCTATCGCACTAACAAATGACAGGAATGTAGAGGGCCTACCGCGAAAGGCATTCGAAGTTTCCCCTCTCTGTCATACTTACAAGTTCGTACATAAGTGCGACAGAGAGGGAAAACTTCGAATGCCGTTCGCGGTAGGCCCTCAGATATACGAACTTCGAGTTTCGGTTTTCGTGGGTTGGCTGAATACGCAAAGAGCGCGCGCGCGTGCCATTCAAAAAAACCAAGTTTATATTGTTCGAATTTGTTGTTACATTTGTACAAATTACGCCTTAATTCGACATTTGCGCATATAAGTTCGCATATCAAAATCGATTAATTTTATATTTTCTTTTGGTACCTATGTGTCTCGTCAATGTATATCGTAGACGGGATTAAAATTATTAATAGGCGAAAGAGAGGCAAAGCAATTCCGCCATTTTGTCCGTAGTATTTCTTATTACTGTGATTTTGACGTTTCTTTTAGCTGACAGATGTGGCGGCGATATACTTTAAGAATAATAAATGAAAAATTAAATGAAGTCGTATATTACGGAAAATAAATTAATTGTCGCAGTCGGATAAAAACTATCCTAAGTTGCAGCTGGAATAATAATGTGCCTATATAAAATGTTTCATATTTTTCCGTCCATGGGATGCTGAGAACATTCGTACCACAGAAAGCTTAGTTTCAAACTGGCTGATTCTTTTTTTAATTTAGAGATTTATTATAAGTGGAGATAAATAGATAGAAGATAATGAAACTCCCATTCAAATATCTCAAAAAATTATGAAGCTACATCCGTTTTAATGTCGCTTGTTAGAGTGAGAAAACGATGAGGGACTGTGACGTCAATATACTCGAGCGTCATAGTAAAAAACAATCGTTTCATATGAAGGTGCGTTTTGCGGAAAAGGGACAGAACATACCCCCTCTTAAAACTTTGGACTCTTATAACTTAATCATTACCTATATAACCTCTTGCTTTGTTTTTTTCTCCATTTGACTATATTTATTTTAAATTCTTTTTCGAGAAAATACATTATGATTATTTACCATATTTTCGATTCCTGAGCTATAACCACGAACTTCGGAATTCGAAAATATTCGGGTATCTCTATCTCTATCGCACTAACCATACTCGAGTGACAGGGATGCAAATATATGAACATTGAGTATCCGTTTTCGTGGTAGCGCCGCAGGTACTTTGGCTGAATGCGCCGAGCGCGTGCCATTGTCATTAAAAAAAAACAAATTCGTGTTAATTATATTGTTCAAATTTGTTGATTTCATTTATTGAAATTACGACATAAAACGACATTTGCGCATATAAGTTCTCATATCAGAATCGAATATTTTTTTATGGTTTATATTTTAGCATTTGTCTCGTAAAGGTCTATCGTAGACGGGATTTAAATTACTAATAAGTGAAAGGCAAAGCAATTCCGCCATTTTGACGAAAATTTGACGGTTCTTATAGCTGACAGTTGGAGCAGCGTTTGATTTCAATAAAAATAAATGAAAAATTAAATGAAGTCGTATATTTCGGAAAATTAATTAACTGTCGCAGTCGGATAAAAACTATCCTAAGTTGCAGCTAGAATAATAATGTACCTATATAAAATGTTTCATATTTTTCCGTTCATGGGATGCTGAGAACATTCGAACCGCGCAAAGCTTAGTTTCAAACTGGCTGATTCTTTTTTTAATTTAGAGATTTATTATAAGTGGAGAAGATGAAGCGTTTTACTGATCAACAACGAGCTTTTTGTGTAAAACAGTTTTATAAAAGCAACAATTTGTATGAAACAGTTCGCCGCCTATTTAGGAGGAAGCCCGGATCTCACTCCCGCCGATTTTTTCGTGCGGGGATATTTTTAAAGTCGAGTACTGAGTTAAAAAACCGAAGACAATATCCAAACTCAAGCAAAACATCCGCGATGAGATAGGCGAGATCCCTCGCAGCATGTGTCAGCGAGTTTCTCAAAATCTGCGTAGTCGTTTGCAGGAGTGCCAGCGACGAGATGGGAGTCATCTCAGAGATGTTATTTGTAAAAAATAAATTGCATTAGATATTAGTCACAAAAAATAAATGATCAGGAAATTAACTTACATGGTTTTATTTTCATCAAATTTTCAAAAGTACCTACAAAAAATTTTGGTCCTCCCTCTATTAGGTCGGTATACTTCTTTTTTTACTTCCAAAATCACGCGGTTTGTACCAATTACATCTTAACAATCTCTTATAGGTAGTTATAGTTTTTGTCATCAAACATAATTAGGTAGGTTAAGTAGGTACTCGAACCATTAGAATTAGATTAAAATGAGAGCAGACAATATCATCATCATCATTTCCTTGCCGTTATCCCATTTAGGTACTTGGGGTCGGCGCAGCATGTCTTTATCTTCCATACTTCTATGTCAGCCGTCATCTCATCACTCACTTCTTTTCTCTTCATATCGTCTCGATAACAGACATTATATCGATGGTTAAATTCATAGAATTAGCTGTTCAAAACCAATCAGAAATTACATACCTAATTCATAATTTGTCTAGGCAACCAGTTCCTCACAAAATCAGACTGCGTAAGCCATTCTGTAATGATGAGACAACAACACAACAACATCATCAAAAAGTAGGTATAACGTCACGTCACGAAATGAAATTGTGCCTGATATCTTAAAGAGACTTTTCACTCAACATCTTCTAAATCTGTTGACACAAGTGAAAAACGTGGCATCCGATCTCGTTCCGAGAACGAATTTAAAAGGGCGATAGCCGAGCTTCCGAAATAACCCAAAGTTTATATTATAAAGCAAGTTTCCTCTTCCGTTTATGTTTTAATAGCGGTCGTGATTATTTGCATTAGGTACATATCCGCTATTCATAACATAATAAATGGTGAACCTAGTTATGTTGTAGCCAAAGTGGGTCAAAAATATCTTGAACTTTTAGAGTAAGGAGCCCTTGTCGAAGTCGAAAGGATAGTACTTACCTACAATACAATAAAAATACATACTCGTCTTTATATAACGCCAAAAAATGAGACAAGAACAGAAACTTCAGTATGGCGACTTATCGACAAGGATAATGTGAAGTTTCTTTTAAAAATTATCTAGCTTTTTTAGCATATCGGCTTTTTGACTTTTTTCCTCGTCAGGACGCTGGCAACGAGCCCAGATGACGGCTGCTTCATCAGATTAGACCTACCTATACTCGTAGTATAGCAATTGCGTTTTCATCTCAGAGCATAGAATACTAGAGAGAGGACAAGCCGCCGGCGGCCGTGTCGCAGCTGTATGCTCAATGGGCATACACTGCCATACTGTGCACGCGTGCTGATCGCAGAGAATATTACGTTTTTTCCCAAAATGCCTGATATGATGCGCGTTTATTGTCAAATAAGCGTGTAGGTATACAAGTGTGTGTGTTTTAGATGTGTGCGTGCTTTGTCTTGTCAATTACTTGGGCGTTGTGTGGGTTAATGTACTTGCGACAGGCTCACTCTATACAAATCGGCCGCCATGTCCGATCTCCTTATATTCATACATCTGTGGTTTTCATCCTACTTACATCACAATTCCATTAAAGTTTTAGTTTAATTCTTGGGAAAACTTGGAAAACTGCATTCCGCACACGATCAGAAGGCACTGGAAACTATTAATTTCGTTTCCTTAATATAATAACTTAGTCTAATGCTAATATCATTGACACCGAATTAGTGCACCCACTCCCTTGTTAAGTATTCACAACGCTTCGCTCGGCTCGGCAGTCAGGCAAACCAGTTTAAATCAGACCTCAGATTACGCGTTTTTATTAATTATTATCAATCCTGGCGTCAAGATTAGGGCTGTGCGGTGAGGAGTGTAAAGACAAGTTGTGAATAGCATAGCTTATATTCTATTAGCCGCGATTTACGGAGCCGTTCAACTCATTAGATGTATTTCTAGATTGCACATGCGTTCATTCATAACTTCGCCCGGACAGGGCACCGCACCGGCCTATATCTATTTCTTGTTCACTAATTGGTCTGTCAGAGTGAAGTGTTGGAGGGATTAAATAGATCAGGGGAATCGGAATTCGTGTTAATGAGGATACGCGTTTAAACTCTGTTCTATCATTTATTGACTAACCCATACACTTTAGGGAAAATCGTGCGTAGGGCGTAGTATTATCTGGCGGCGACGGAGGCGGGAAACGTAAACCGTAATGCCTCGCTTGCTGACAGGCGACTATAGGCCTGTCAGCACTCGAGGCATTACGCCTGTGCGTAAACGCGACCTGAAAGTTGCTTCAGAGAATCCTTCTGCAGGAGAACAGCACGGTATATAGGTATAGTCACACTAGACCGTAGCATAGCGATTATGGTCATTGGCCACGATAATTACATCATTACTATTCTTACTGACAACCTGCTTAAAATTAGTTTGTTTATAATATATGGTTCTCGTACGCTGATGGTACCTATGGTTTGGTGTGGTCATGGTTGGTTGTGGTTCGTATCCGGTTCGAAGGACCATCTCATGCCGCTTCTCGTGCGTGAAACGGTCGCCCGTGTAACACTTGCCTACACACTTTTCTTCTCACTCAACATTGATCTATATTCCCACAGACTGAACGTCTAGAATTCCACACAACTGTGCCATAGTTGCCAATATTAGACGGGGGTTAACATAGTCCAAAACACTCGACATTTTGCACGTGTCGCGCTCAAATAGAATCTATTTATAACTTGCATTGGCTCAAGTTTGCGTCACATCGACTTCCGTTGCTGAGATGTATCAGGAAGCAAAGGTAATTAGGTAATTCGTTTCAAATAATTAATAACACTTCATACGTCTTCTTAATTGTCAACCATATATTATGTTGCCACGGGGCGCTTTGGGGATGATGTTCCTACGCTCATCGACTACTCGCTTGAGGCAAACCAGTGTTAGCAGAGACCTGAAATTGAGCGTAGTTGTTATGAATCTCGGGACCAAGATATACTGGGAGTGAATGTCATAAATGTGAGGGACCACCTTTGTCTGATCTCCGAGTAAGCATAAATGTAGTGAATAGGACTAATAGGAGTGTCAAGTTAGAGTGGGACAGTTTATTTTTGTGAATATAGTGGTGTGTAATGGCGGTTCCAGTTTAGATTGTGTTTAAAGGTATAGAGCGATATTTTACCGTCGTAATTATATCGATTGCTCAACTAACATAGGTCGTGTTAAGAAAATAACAAAGTTTGAATAGGGGTGTAGACTCAAAATGTATTATTACTTCAAAAGAAAGAAGGCAAAAATATATGCCCAATGACGAAAATCCCATTCGATTATCTCAAAAAAATACGAAGCTAAAACCGTTTTAATGTTGCCTGTTAGAGAGAGAAAACGCTCCGGGATCGTGACGTCACGATCGCCTAGCGTCATAGTAAATGACAATCGTTTCATATGAAGGTGCGTTTTGCGGAAAAGGGACAGAACATACCCCCTCTTAAAACTTCGGACGGTTATAACATTGTGATTACCTATTTAATTTCTTGCGTTGTTTTTTTCTCCATTTGACTACATTTTTAATCCTTTTTCGAGAAAATGCAACATTATTGATTATTTTATTTAGTGTCTACACCCCTATTATCGGTGGAACGTTGTCAGCGTTACCATTTTTCGTAGAGACAACCAATTTGATTCCTAGGCCACCGTAGAACCCTGTCATTTTAACTGCTACATAGCGATCGACACAATAATCCTAGTAATCCGTATTGACATAGCATCTACAACGGCAAGGTTCTATGATGGCCTACGAATCAATTGGTTGACTGTCCTATAGGTATTTTTGCCATCAAGAGCTACCTACTTAGACTTCTCTTGAAGCTCTTCACAAGTCTGAATCACTGAAGACGCTGTTCATTCTTATCATTTGTGCCCAGCTAAAAAAAAGTATTAATTTGGATTGCTATCAGTATGCTTTCAATTTTTTTTTCAGAATCGATAGTGGTTTATTGACGTTGGTGCATGTAATACGACTATATAACTAGATAGAAAAATAAAGAATTTTTACTTTAAATTGATTCAGTAGGGTTGTCGGCGCTACTATGGCGATTTATGAGGCCCTAAGATCGGTTCAATCTTGTTCTTCGGGGGTGAGATGTCTGTAAGTAGGGGAGCGGGCCCCATTATGGGATGGTTTCCCAATTTGGGATAGCGAAGTATTTCCGTCTACAGGCAGCGCCAATCTAAGAACACGCTGTGAAATACTGCCACTTGTTGTACAGACGCCATTTTGGAACAATCGCGCGTCTGTCGCCATTCGGCTAGTAGTGAGGTGTATTTACGTCAATATTTTGTTAAAGAGTTTTTGTAATATGCCGGTTAGAAGTTTACTTTTCTTAAGGTAAGTTTGATATTTTGTTTTTGTTTGTGGTTCTGCATCATCTAATAATGTTTGTGTTGAGGTGCATGTGTTGTTTCTTCCTGCATTTCAATTAGTTTTTGGTTTACGACCGTGTGTTGGCAAAATACGTAATCGTCCTAATATGGGATACCATGCAGGGTGTGCCTAATACGGGATATCTAATATTGAGGTACGTATTATAGGTATTTATTGCCTAAATTCGTATTCAAATGACTTTGCTGGGGAAAAGTGGATTCAGTGCACTAAATGTTTTCGGTGGTGCCATGAGTGGTGTGCTGGAGTGGAGCCGCACACCAAAACATTTGTTTGTGATTATTGCTAAGATTATAGGTAGATAAGATAACGTCGATATGCTAAATTAATTAAAAAAAATACCCTAAACTGACTTGTTTCAATCATTACGTGTTTCAATTGTCCCCGGTCCACCCTATAGTATCCCAATAGAAAATTTGCCAAAAAAATATTAATTATTTGACATCCCCATCATGGGATATAGGGATATGGGATATCCCATATTAGGAGCAGTGCCTAATATGGGATATCCCATATTAGGAGCAGTGCCTAATATGGGATATCCCATGATGGGAGTGTATGGTATCCCATATTGGGATACACTGATTTTTTTGGCAAATATTCTCATTTGTAACATTTTTGCCTGTAGTTATAAAAGTATGAATGGTAGAAGAATACAACTTCATAGCAATGCAAAAAATAACATTTCGAATGAATTATTCTTAGTTTGATGAGTATACTGCATTAAAAGTTTATAGAAATAGATGTTCATACAAAACTATCCCATAATGGGGCCCGCTCCCCTACCTATGTGAATACCAGCCCAGAAGCAAAACCGTCCTGCTGGCAGCTTCGGGTAAGCTCTACTCTCGTGCACCTCCGAGGTAACAATTCAGTCGATTGCGATGGACAGTGACGAAATGGCTTAAGTACCTACTCTTACTAGACGACAGAGCAAGTGCGCGATGCCATGATTGGAAAATGAAAATGAAATTATTATATTATATCGAGCCCGTTATGTCCCACTGCTGAGCAAAGGCCTCCCCTCTCCCCTTCCATTCATCGCGGTCTTGAGCAATAACTGGCCAGTCTTTTAAAAAGGAGTCCAAGTTATCCCGCCATCGCCGACGAGGTCTACCGCGTCTCCGTTTTGAGTGTTGGGGCTTCCACTCCGTGGTCCCTTTGGCCCACAGCTCATTCGGCATGCGGTAGACGTGACCAGCCCAGTCCCACTTTAACTTGGCTGCCTTCCGAGCTACATCTTCTATTTGGGTTTTGGAGCGCAGCGTGGTGTTCCGTATGTGGTCCATTAGCTTTACACCTAATATGCTGCGCTCCATAGCTCGCTGGCAAACCCCGAGTTTGGACTTCTGCGCTTCCGTCAAAGACCAAGTCTGTGCACCGTAGGTGAGAACTGGAAGTATGCACATGTCCATGAGCCTACGTTTAAGTGACAGAGGTAGGTCGCCCTTCATTAGGTGTTTCATGGACCAATAGCTCCTCCAGGCGTTTTCGGTCCGTCTATCGACCTATTTCTCTTGTCGCGCCTGGAAAGAGACTAATTGGCCCAAATAAAGATACTCATGGACATATGCTATATGTTCTCCGTTTATCTCTACCCTACTTTCTGTGCTATTGGTCATGACTTTGGTCTTTGACATGTTCATCTCGAAAATGAAATAATTTGAAATAATAATGAAATACGAGTATATACCTATATTTCTTTCTCTTTATTGTTTTAGGAACATTTAATCACTTAAGATTACGTCAGTTCCATTGTACCTTAACCTAAATTACTAAAGCTATGTTTATCTTCCTACGTATTGGTATTAATATATTGCATAAGGTATTCTAGCACAAATAAATGTATCAATTTGGCTTCTTCTGAGGTCGGTGCCGCTAGTATACACTGAAATGCACCCACGTCTAACTTATTAAGATTGATTGTGTGATCAATACTTGCCTAAGTATGGCTTTCATTCCGGGCACACTCCGTGAATAATATACTAGGTACTATGTAAGCAGTTTTTCACGAAATGGTCTCGCCTCAGCATAATGCTGGCTCATGGGCCAGCGCTGGTCTTCCGGCGAGACCATTTGTGGGCCACGTCATTCAATATAGTCTATGACGTCTGCTGTCCGACTGAGACTGATTTGAGTTTTCTGGCTGTCAAAACATCAGTTGCTTTCTACTATATCACCAGTGGTCATATCATTAAACACGCCGCCATTTTTACGCGTCGGAAGTGGGTAATAATCGCGGTGACAGACACATGTTAATATTAGCAAAGATTATTATAATTATCTTTGATATTAGGTAACGTCGTAAAAAACCATTGTGTTTTTCAATAAAAATATTTTGTTTCATGGCCTCAATAGGATGCACAGTCTTAATTTTAGATCTTAACTCGTTAGTATAAGATACAATTTGTAACTGCTTATAACTTCTTACACGTGCCGTGTGTTTTACTGTGTGTGGCTGTAAAACTAAATAATGGTCTACAAACACGCTTTGTTTAATTTTGAACTCTTTCTAACAACAGCCGGCGTTTTTGTACAGTCACCAAAGAAAGGAGAATGGATACCTATAGGTAACATAAGTAACTTGCACAATTTGTGATAATAAACTTGTCATAAATTGACTGTCACACTAACCAGTTAATGATGTAGGGCACTCGTTTTTGTCCGAACTGACTAAGTACCGCCTTCAAACCCAGAGGGGAGAAGATAGACCTTATTCGGCTTTGTCAAGTGGGTGGGAAGGGTGACCATTAGGAATTCCAAGCCGCCCAAATCCGATTATGAATGAATGAATGAATGATATTTATTCAGGTAACACAACATAAGTAACACAAGACAAAATACATTAACATATACATCGAAGACGTAGATCGGGATGTGAACCTGAAATGGCCTCCACTCAGCAATGCAGTTGGTACGGCTAGCGTGATCAACGGCGCTGGTTTTCTGTGGAGCCAGCAGGGTGTGATTACTAAATTATTGATAAATTAAAGCATAAAATTTAGATCATCATCATCAACCTTTATAGGTACTACCCACTAAGTACTCTCAGACCTCTCGTAAATGACGAGGAATAAGCAGTTAGGCACTTACTTAGTTCCGTTAGCCCAGTGCGGTTTGAAGACTTCACGTAGGTACACCTAGTTATTAAAATCGTCCTCACATTACCGCATTTGCATCCTAAAGGAGCTCGGCAGTGGCGTAGCGTGGGTTTTCGCCGCATGGAGCCGACCGGGAATTCGCCGCCCCCATGCATTGAAATATTTTTCGCGATGTTCCTTATCCGCCGCCCCCTCGTATGCCGCCCGGGGCCATGCCCCGCCCTGAGCCCCCTACGGCACTAGAGCTCGGGGTCCGCCTGCTGGGTATCTAATCCATCTGATCTTCCAACCACATACACATAGGTGTAGAGGTGTGTGCGTTAAATAGTTAAGAACTATATCTATTAAATAGAGAGGATGGATGAAAGAATATTAACTAAGAGGGGAAACTGGATGGTACAATTGGTACAGTTAAAAGGGGAAGAAACCCTGAAAAGAGGTCAGGTATACACACTCTTATCTATGGGTCAGGTAAAGAGTTCCCTAGACCGACCAGCATGCAATATATGGAGAATGTCATGAAAGTGAATGAAGCAAGTGAGGTTTGTCAAGATCGTAGCAAGTCGAAATCTCTGCCTTCCGGGAAACTGGCGATGTTATATGTATGTACTTATGTATAAAAGGAAATAAAAAGAGTTCGAAAAAAACCCTCACGCCTTAGAGATTCTAAAAGTTCAATCACCGAAGCAGAAATTGCGCCCACGCCACGAGTCTAGATTTAAATCTGTAGACCTAAAATTTTAGTTATATAAAAGTTATGACGCCCGCAATGACGCAAACCGAACAGCCGTTTTTATTAGTCTAGGTCGTCTAGGATGCTTTTTGGTTCGCGTTGATCAACCCACAGCACTGTAGTGAGAGATGTTGAGTGTTAATGTCTTAAAATAATAAATGCGATAAACGCTAAAAGTAATTGTCTGTTATAATGAAGTAACGCGATGAATGGAAAGGGAGAGGGGAGGCCTTTGCTCAGCAGTGTGACATAACGGGCTCGATATAATAATAATAATGAAGTAACTATTACCTACCTAACTATTTATAAGTGTGCTTTGAAATTTCTTCAGTGATTTTCTGTTGTCCACCCAACAGCAATGTGTGCTCTGTGCATATGTCTGTGTAAGTATCTGTAAGGATGTACGGTAAGATTACTTAGGTAGACTAAAAACTTGCTCTCATAATTTCCAGGTTGCACAGGTATAGTATACTTTGAAATTTTAAATGTGAGTAACAAGTAGATGAGCCACTTGACTTGACGGATGCTACCTCAGAGCATAGAATACTTATATTCATACATCTGTGGATGCTACGCAATGCAGCATTTTTTAACCGACGAAAGGAGGAGGTTCTCAATTCGTCTGTTTTTTTTTGTGTTTTGTTACGCGATAACTCGGTAATTTATGAACCGATTTGAAAAAATGTTTCTTTGTTTGAAAACATACTTCCAGATTGGTCCCGTTGTCACCAAAATCCAGTTATCTTCAAACTTTATAAAAAATAAAATTAAATTCGTTTAATTCAGACAACTACGGGTGTCGCGAAGCCACTTCTGGTCACTCTCATGGCCGCGAATGAGAACCTATAGCACTTAAGCTAAGACCCGTATTAGCATATATGCAACTATAAACATACCCTTACAACTTGCGGAATCCTTTATATATCTGACATAGGGGCTGCCGCCTCGTGCGTGCCAGCTCCCTATGACGTGTGGGGACTTTCGTCCCCAAGAATGTCCTCCAACCTCCCCTTCTAGACATCCCTTACCACCATTGATACTGTCCCAATTCACACGCTATTGTTCCAGTTACCCGGGTGCACCCTTGACTGATGATGATATGGCCTGAAGCCGAGACTACCGAACTACCCTGTTGTTACACTTGTAACTAATCCTCTAACACTAAAGAACTCCACAACTAAGAACTGTGATGTGTGTCCTACAGGTCACGTACATGCGCGACCTGTAGGAAAACCTTATTCATCTACATGATATACCAATACGCCTCCCAAAGAGAATGAGACCTGTGGACGCACATAAATACATCGCATCATAAACAATCATCGTCCGATCTGTGAAAGCACATAAACACACGTGTAAATGATACCCAATCGTTACAATATCATAGGACGCATCGAAAGTGATTATGGAAAGAGCTCACCCTGGTTTTCCTCCAAATCAACCACTACAAACCGCACTTAACTGTTCGTTCCCAATATAGCCGTTCGGAACTCTGACAGCCCGCCTACCCGTCAACCTTGTTATAAAAATGATTCCTTGTAGGTGTTGCTACATAAGATAAATCGGCTGTTTGAGACATAATTATAAACACCAATGTAAATACTATCGTGAATCATGACCATTCACGACACTCCCGGCCCCCCAGAAAACTGGCGATCATATATCCAATAGAGATTATCATCTTTCACAGCTTTATTTAACTCATCCTCAGATCTTTGAAATTACCGTTCTTTTCCCATTGCAAATATTGACAAGCTCTGAATCCTATCGATCACCTTGATTGGGCCCAGTAATCCACATAGTTTCTGATAGCTGTAACGTCTGATAAGTTCATCTTGACGCACTTTTCTAAATCAGTTCCAAGCTCTTCGTGGGGCCCGAGTAGCCAACTGCGAGGTCCTCTATTCTTGAGATTTTGACCAACCAAGCTTCATCGTGTCTTGGCGTTCCATGTCGTAATAAACAATCAAATCAAATATGTCCTATATATATCGTAAAACCATATTATAGATTTGCTAGTGTATGAAAATACTTCTATACATTGTGCATTGCTGATTCATGTATGTACATACTTTTAGGTTACCGCAATAGGATTTGCTTTGCCTTGCTAGATTGAAACGAATATTTGGCCAGATTTTATTGTCATCTTTATACTTGTTTCCTTTTTCCATGGAATGGAATCCTCCCCCGCGGGCAAAATTGCTTACGTTATTAAACGAATGCACGAAGCATTACCACAACTAATGTCAATTTATCTGTTAATCTATTGATTTTCCTGATTCCTCCTCGACCTACTATAAATATTTAAAAATTATTCTGCGCGGGTCAGTGTGATTTTTTTTTTTTTTTTTTTTTTTTTTTTAAAGCGTTTTCTTGTCTATACAATACGAATACACTCCACTGATCACCTAAAAAAATAACATAGGATAGAACATGAAGCTTGAAAGTAGAGGCAAACAACGGGCTGCCCTATGGCTTGACGTTGTTTTTTCTTTTCTTTTCCTAAGACCTGGTTATTATTATTTATTATATAATACCGAAAATTAATTGAATTCTTAAATAAAATACGATCCACCACAAACTAAGTTTGACGGTGGAGTGAGCACTCAGTCTCAATATAAATTAAATGAATTATGTCTCATACTTGATATAAAACCTCTTTTACTAAGACTATATTTAAAATAATACTTTTGTAAAATTGTTTTTGATTTATTTCATACGACGTATACCTCGATAACTGAAATAACGTTAATTCATTACCTCGTATAACTCGTACTTTATTGTTCATTCATTTTCGTCTTGTTTCATCATTCTTGGCTAAATGACCTCATGTTACTTCCAAAGTACACAAAACAAATATACAGTTTATTTTAATTTTTATAAATGTTTTTTTTTTGTTTTTTAATAAAATGTTGTGTTTTATTTTGATTGAAGGATTATGTATGCCTTTATGTACTGTTAATAGAAACGTGCTTAATTATTTCTGTTTACTAACTTTTTTATTATACATTTAATAATCGCACCTCTCTGTAACGAAAATAATCTCTTATCTCACATGTATTAATGGAACCCTCTGTAAATGAGACAGATATTAATACACTTGGATATCTGAGACACTTGTTAAGTGGAATACTTCTTTAAGCGAGACACATCTGCCGGTCCCTTGAAGTCCCAGTTATGTCAAAGTTTAACTGTACACATTTGGCTATATCTGCACATATCTTGCCTATTTTTACGCGCAGTTGTATACGTTTTAATTCAACAATGAAAGTAGTATGCTACGGTGATTTTCGACTCCAATGCTGCACTATCAGTGGTCAAGTCAAGCATTTACCGACCGTGAGAAATATTTTTCTCAGCCTCAAATCTGATCTTTAACAGCCCATTTTATTCTGAGCGTAAATCCGAAATTGGCTGAGCATTGCCAAAATAACCTGTATTGTTGTAGCACTATTGAAATCGCTCAATTGTGCTCGAGTCTGAGGACCACCAAAAATAATTCTGAACACCATGGAAACTGTTCTGATGACAGCTAAACCAAGACCTCTGAGCCCTGCGAAATCTGTTCTGAGGACTGCTTAACCTAGGCCTTTGAGTCTTACGAAAACTGTTCTGAGGACTGTTCAGCTTAACCTAGGCCTCTGAGCCCTACGAAAACTGCTCTGAGGACTGCTTACCTAGGCCTCTGAGCCCAACGAAAACTGTTCTGAGGACCGCTAAATCCAGACTTCTGAGCGTCGCGAAACTGTTCTGACGATCGTGAAGCTGTTTTGAGCACTGCCAAATCAGTATTTTCAGCACTCCTAAAGTGTAATAATGATATGTTGGCTTTGAAGGATACCATAACTCATAATTTTTGGTTGAGTTTTAAATAAAGACTTTGTTTCTGAGCTGAAAGCATGAAAATCATCATTTTCAACTATTGCTTGTATTCTTCATATTATTTACGTCTGCCACGAGCCACCGAGAGCGCCATATAGTATGACGGGTGTCCTTCAACATGTGATTTTCCAATAAGATTTTAGGTTTTGCGATATTGCGTATCTCAATCATCGCACACGGTCAGTATGCGCCATTACATTAGTTCTTATGACCGTGCGACGTTTTATCATGCCTCCTCCCATAGTGTATCGGTTATTAATGATGTTAAACTTGTTCAAATATTCGCTACCCCTCAACCGCTTAAACTCTTTAGTAATCATGCACTGTGTCTGTCACATCAGTATAAATGACTAAATAAAATATATATGTGAATTATTTTCTGGACTACAGAGATACCAGTTTACGCTATAAAATTTATTTCTGCTATTAACTTTAGTGTCACTTGCAGCAGTTCATATTTCATTAGTTATCGATGGATAGTATCTGTATGAATCTCAGTTTATATACATTGATGTGACGTGCTGCAGTCCAAAAGTGTTTGCGACATCTAGCGCAACGTTCAGGTCTTTGTACTAGGTATATGGAAAATTAATTGTGAGCTTTGGATCAGATTGGTCCTTATAGTGCTTTTCCGAACCTTTCAGATTTAATTAACCTTGGTTTATCAATGTACGTAGAGATTCTTCTCTCTTCTCCTTATAAGTACTGTAAGTATTCATTCCGGAATTGGTCATATAGTGTGATGCCCACTCGCTAACACAGTAGGTTAATATTTTAAATTACATTGAATTATCGGTCACCATCAGTATAAGTGACTTCCGTTTAAATTTTATACTAATGGTATTAGTTTCGCTTTCCTTTCCTTCCCTTTTAACACCTATGTAAGGTCGGGTCTCTTAGTCAGTTTGCGACAGCGCGATCGATTATGAGTTGTCTTTTCTTCGACCAGGTTCTTCACATTACATTTTTTCTAATATTGGACTACCACGTGGATTTTGGTATACCTATTCCTCTGGAATGTTTGGGAAGGCGAAGTGCAATGTTATTGATATTATTATGGTATTTTCCTCCTTTTTGAGTGTGTCCGAACCATCGCAGTCTTTGATTGAAGCTACTTTAAAAACTTCCGTGAACGTTAAGTTATGTTATTAATGTCATTATCCTTGCCGTGCACACATGATATCTGTTCTGAGTTATCATCCAGGAGCCAAAAAAAATTCACTAGTTTTTTCTGCAGTTCCTAAGATTGGAAGAACAGTCGTTGCTATAATCAATAATCAAATGCGATGATTTTGATGTCGGTTTTAAAGAAATCCATGATGCTGTTTAAATTAAGGTTGAGGATGCAAGCTTCATGCATCGGGACACCGATTTCAAACCCTTTACCTTTACCATCGGGTTTTAATACTTCTTCATTTTGTTCAATACTCTTTCATTTGATACTTTGTCTGTCCACAAGATTTTCAACATTCTCCTATATAGCCACATTTGAAATGCATTCAGTTTTTTAATTGTCAATTTATTTAAAGTCCAAGCCTCTGCACAATACACAAGGATTGACAATACATAGCATTTAACTAATCTCCATCTCAGTTTTACATTTATATCCTTATGTGTGTATAGTTTTTGCATTTTCAATACTGTTTTTAATACTTAACCATGTAATTTTTGTTAAGGCTGATAGACCAACACTGGTACCCTGGTACCTAGATATTGTCGCCTTAGTACTGCCTCGTGAGATATCACAAGCGATATGATTGAACGCCTTCTCAAAATCTATAAAATGAATGAATTATGTTTGAGTATCATTTAAAGAACATCTCTAGGAATGATGGAATAATGTTTCTTGATTTAATTCTAGCTCGTAGTTGTCCATAAAAGAATTATGTTCCAACTCGTAAGGTACAACAAATGATACAATTCATCAATATTAACGCGTGAATTTGTTTGATCCTTGCATACAGTCGGCGTCAGCTTATCCTACGAGCAGGTATATTCATATCGAAAGGCAAGTTCGCCATATGATGCTTATGTATGACGTGTAGTAACATGGGGACAGTCAGGTACTTAGTTACTTAAGTTCATGTTTAATGCCGTTGTTGATCGTGTTTTGGATTTTAGAAATGAAGTCCCAAACTTGAACTCATTTCTGTTATTCATCGCGGTCTGCTGACATTCTTCTGATGAAGAAAGCGTGATGTTTCGTAAGTTTAGCTACTTGAGGTAACACTGAAAACTAGTGGTCAGTTCCAGCTCCAAGGCTATTTGTCTGCGGATGTCCAGGTTTGAGTCTTCTGAGCTGTTGTCAGGATATTACTAAGTGTTTCTAACTATCAGGTGCCCGAATAGCCATGTTTTTAGACATACAAATTGCTTTGCAAGTGTCAGATGCAGAATCACCTAGGCTCTATGATTTGCCTCTCAGAGAGGCGTTAGACTCATCGGCCTCCACATCGTGTATTGACTGTGTGAACTGTGTCTGATAAACCTGATTGATAATGAACATTATACATTTACACTAATGCTTTTTAAAACTAAAACATGGCCCACTTGACACACATAACTACCAATAACACCATTGTGCCTCAGGTAAACGCATACCGATTCCTTGAATATATATAGCTCAATAGCGACAGCCATCTCGGTTTATCACGCCTATATTTGCTCCCAAATACGATATGTGATCGTACTATGGGCAAGTTGCTCCGAAGTAAATAGAGTATTCATTGCCCAAAAGAAATGCCTCAGAGCAATCTGGGGTCTGAGAAACGTAGACTCATGGAGACAAATCTTTATAAAATATTTTTGAAACTGCCAAATTAGTAAAGTCCAATATGTCACTATTCAAATTAAATGACAACTCTTACCGTAGAGCAGTTACGCATACGGCCTTGTCTATGCCAGCTCCAAGACTAGAAATTTACCGCAAAAACTGCTACTACATAGCTTGCTTAATTTATAACTCCATACCGAAAGAAATTACGGACATGTTTTACAATAGTTTCTGTAGGAAATTGAGCACCTGATTGACAAAAAATTGCTTTTATTCGGTCCAAGATTTCCTTAAAACAACAAATTGTAGGTATACTAAGTACGCACAGTAAATGTTAAGTAAAATTCGTTTTGATAGTACCTATTAATAATTATAATACTATGACAATGGAATTATTTTAGTCATTATTATACTGGACTTTGTTAATATGTTGAATATTATTGAATTGTAAATGTTGTAATGTATGTGACGATTTTCTTTAAATATTTGCACGCCATCAGCCGGCAGAATTGTGCTGGACTATAAAATTGAAATGTAACACTTATAATTAAGGGCATTTATTTGTGTGTTTATCACGAATGTTTGTTCCTGAGTTATGGATGTCATATATGTATATAAGTATCTATATGTATCTATTATATATATCATCGCCTAGTACCCACAACACAAGCCTTATTGAGCTTACCGTGGGCCTAGGTTGATTTGTGTAAGATTGTCCCGTAATATTTATTATTTATTATTATTTATTTATTATAATGACCATGTTTCAAGCAAATAAACGATCTATCTCTCTATCTATCTATTGACTTCATGATCGATTCAGGGTCTCATCAGGTCATCATATATTGACTACTCGTATGTATGTGACAAGCTATCCGCCGCGTGCTACGCACTGTCTAGACTCGCACTTATATTGTCTCTCAGTAAATTGAATCTATTTGATTCTAATTTAAGGGGTAAATCTTCGCGCCGGTGCATGGCAAAGGTTCGCACGGCACTGCCTTTTTTACAAGAAACTTTAGGAACTTAACTATAGTTTACTGACCCTTTGTGCTACACTGTAAATGAGGTTCTTCAGAATGATCATTGTCCCCAGCACATTCCAAAAATTGTAAATTCTATATATTTAGACATGTAAATGAGATGTACAATTTTCAATAAATAATCTTAAATCTAACATTTAAGAGTCCAATTACGAAATATTTAAAACAATCATAATTACAAATCTTTGTTTAACCATAACACTTGATTATACTCAAGTCTGAAGTCTAAACGTATTCTATCCACGAGCCGAACCTTTCGGTTGCACCTACAAAACGTATTCGTGATTCGCGAGATTCACTTAATGAAGTCACGTGAGTTATCTGACTATTTACTTTCAAGTCACAAATGAATTTACTTATACAAGAATTCTGGACACTACTGTGTAAGTCATGGTTTATAGCTAAAGGATTAAAAGAAACTAAGCACCAAAGCTTTCATACCCATTTTACATCCTGATTCAGAGCATAGTATCGGAGTCAACAAAGCTAAGTATTTACGATTTCTAGGTGTACATCTTGTTGTATTTACTAACTTGTTGTAGCTATGGTTACGCATGTAGGATATATTCATGATTAAATTGTAAGTAATGTTACTATTATATTTATCGTTGTGTATGGAAAGCATTTAAATGATTAATACCTGCTGATTATGGTCAATATTGCAATTGACAATATTGTCAACGTATCACGTAGGTATCCGATGAATCTTCATTGGTTTATATTTCAAGACTCCACTTGATTTATTGAGTGACAGATACGTGATGATGATATTTTTTTTATAATAAATGAATTTTTCCCTGCCCTCTAACAATCGACTTGTACCTGAGGGCCACCAGCCACCTCCACACATTATTTTGGAGTAGGTATACTATTTGTGTATCATACTGACAACATTGTTCCATCCCCTGTTTCATCACAGCTGAGCATCACGCACGACCCAACATAGTATACTCACTATGCGACTCATAATATGTCTGAACTCACTTCTTTAACTCTTTAACCAGCATTATCTGATATATCACAACTGTCAATAAATAACACTTCCTTGATTTTCTATGACAGACCGCAAAAATTGGCTATGTCAGTCACCTGAGGGCGCACCAGCGACGCTCTCCGCATTGATTAGCAGTCGCTGAGGCCGAATACGGCTAGGAGAAGATGATAATGACACAGTTAAAATTGCGAGTAACTTATTTTACGTTAAAAGTTAATCCTTCTCGGCATAACCTGGTAATGAAATCATAGCAACTATGCGTAATCGGAAGTCAGACCTAAAGTACACTAGTGGTCTTGAGATAAGTTGCTGGTAACCAAACAATAATGAAGTCAACATCAATTAGATCCATCGAATTGCTGTCAGATCTCTCATTGACAATAACCGCCGAAATAAAAGTGAATCAGCACAAAAGCCTACTGCCACATACTAATAATACAAAAAACAAGTGAATTCCCAGGATGCGCACGCGCATTCTTTTGATCTCAATAATATGGTAAAATAGATATGAGCAACGTATACCGATTTCAGTAATTTATTCGGTATAAATGTACCTATAAACAAATACACTGATGAAATCAGAACGAAACTTGAGAATAACATCATACTGTCTAAAACTTCCTCCTCCTGACAACAAGAAAAATATAGGAAAACCACAGATTGCTCCCAAAGGTTATTATTTGTGTCTGCAGCTTATAGTCTCCTAAGTTCGTACACCCTTGAACCTCTGACGTCTTGATTGCAATCAGAACAATGAATCCGATTCACCAGAAACATTTACTTAGGTCATAATATATTTTCAATAAAAAAAGTAACCATCAAATATAATACCTACATACCTGAAAGAACAGGCTTTGCTCTTTGTTTTTTCCAAAGAAAGGGAGTTGATTCTTTTCACCTCCGTAAACCCGTGTAGTAAATAAATTGCATTGAAATCTGATGCGCTGTTTACGACAATCCATTGACAATCAAATAAATATACCAATGCTGCTCATTGAATAGTTTAGAATAATTATATTTTATATAATCCCATAATTTGTCATTGAGTCAGTAAAAAATACAAATGCTATACATATTTTTTGCATTTATAAGGTCCAAACCAGCCACGAATGTACTTTTACCTACTTTAGTATGATACCAATAAATATTTTTGATTTTGATTGAGAGCCGTACCCATTACCCTATTTATCGTAAGATGACATTAAAATGTACTACTTATGGAAGGTTAATTCCTTATGATGTCTAAAAGGTCTTAAATGTTTGCACCACACTAAACATTGATGAATGGTATGGTTCTGTTATATAACTTGGTTTTAACTGTAACCTTTGCATAAGGAGCACCTCTGACATAATACAGTGATAGTTTGCTGTAAGTATGTTTTCTGAAAGTCAGAAACTTTTAAACCGATTAAGGCTTGGCATCTCAAATTTTGGTAAAAACGAGTTGTTTAGTAACCAGTTTATACCTTATAACGTAACAATTTTCGTGTTGGAAAATAGATATCATAATCTGCAAGATATAAGAAGTGACAATTGTTTTCGTAGAAATCCATTTTAACATAAGAAAGTGGAGAAAAATAAATCTAAAGTCAACCCTATTTTTTCACTTGTAACCAGTTTACTGCTCCATTTTTTATCAGAAAGAGATGAAATTTTATAATCTTTTTCATAAAGTAATGAACTATAACTTCATTTTCTTACTTTCTTAAATTTCGTCTCGTTTCTAAAATATTCCGAAAAACATGATATCCGCACTTTCGACCACGCACTTCCATCTCGCTCACGCTCACGCTCAGTGAGAGGGAGAGAAGACCATGAACGTGCGGGGCCTTAAGACAGGATTTTAATAATGTTAATCTCTTTCTCGTGGATGGTTTTAAAATCTTTAGATTAACTTTATGAACAGTTATCTGTTTTTGAGTCAATCATGCACATGCTACATTTAATATTGGTTTAGCAGGAAGTTGGGGCAAATAAAGTGTTAAACAGATGAAGACTGGCTTAGATCCCAGCATGCTCCACCATGTCGCGAAGCCACTTCTGGTCACTCTCATGGCCGCGAATGAGAACCTATAGCACTTAAGCTAAGACCCGTATTAGCATATATGCAACTATAAACATACCCTTACAACTTGCGGAATCCTTTAGATATCTGACATAGGGGCTGCCGCCTCGTGCGTGCCAGCTCCCTATGACGTGTGGGGACTTTCGTCCCCAAGAATGTCCTCCAACCTCCCCTTCTAGACATCCCTTACCACCATTGATACTGTCCCAATTCACACGCTATTGTTCCAGTTACCCGGGTGCACCCTTGACTGATGATGATATGGCCTGAAGCCGAGACTACCGAACTACCCTGTTGTTACACTTGTAACTAATCCTCTAACACTAAAGAACTCCACAACTAAGAACTGTGATGTGTGTCCTACAGGTCACGTACATGCGCGACCTGTAGGAAAACCTTATTCATCTACATGATATACCAATACGCCTCCCAAAGAGAATGAGACCTGTGGACGCACATAAATACATCGCATCATAAACAATCATCGTCCGATCTGTGAAAGCACATAAACACACGTGTAAATGATACCCAATCGTTACAATATCATAGGACGCATCGAAAGTGATTATGGAAAGAGCTCACCCTGGTTTTCCTCCAAATCAACCACTACAAACCGCACTTAACTGTTCGTTCCCAATATAGCCGTTCGGAACTCTGACAGCCCGCCTACCCGTCAACCTTGTTATAAAAATGATTCCTTGTAGGTGTTGCTACATAAGATAAATCGGCTGTTTGAGACATAATTATAAACACCAATGTAAATACTATCGTGAATCATGACCATTCACGACAACGGGTCCATATTTACCTACATGTTAAAGACAAACTTGAAGCAATGTGGCTACTGATTTGAAGTCGGTTAAAACATTGTTTTTAAAGTAAATTATATGCTGACAAAATAATCATTAATGTTAAGTAGCCAGTCAGCATCAAAAGTAACTACGCAATCGAACATGTGAAAAGTTCTTATTTCCTTTTAATAATAGTTATTTGTTATACAAGGGGGGAAAGTTGTATTTTACCTGCGAGTGTTTCAACACACGAGAAGTAAAATAACTTTTCACCCGTGTATAACACAAATCTTTTCACCTCACTACAGCGAGAAAAATAAGAAAAAGGGTAAAAAAAAAGTAAAAAAAAAAACAAAAAAAGTAAAATAAAGTTTAAAACAAGTTTTAAAAAAGTAAAAAAAAAAATATAACAAAAAAATTTAAAAAAAATTGCCACATTCCCCTGACAAATGATCACGTCAGGGAACACGTAATAACCCTAGGTCAGACCTACCTGGACCTGGCTACATGCCAGTTGATAACGGCTAAACCAGAGCCGATTCTTAGGAGGAATCTACTAAAATAACAGATGGTATTATGCACGCACTGCTTCAATCGACCTACAATGTCGTTGGCACTCATATACCTACACTTTGGAACGCTCAATGGGTCTCTGGGGAGATCTAGAAGAAAACACAATATGGATGACGTTTTTGCTACTTTATAACAGGTGCATGAATATCTGACAGCTGAAGGCGCGCAAAAATATCTATTCAGCCCTGAGCCCTGTAACCACGAACTTCGAATCTCGAACTTCGTATTGTTAGCTATTTAATACATTCTGTAATTTTGGTCCTATTCATCTCATCAAATACTATTAAAATGTATAATGTTCATAAAAGCGCGGGCCAGTAGGTCGATCACGTGACGCATTGTACGAACGTCGGGTAGATCTAAATGTCACTTTTTACATAGAAAATTGACAGTAAAATCGTACCGACGCGCGTTCGGAACGTTACGTGATTACCCCTCTGGTGCGGGCAGTCGTCGACTAGCTGTCAGATAGAGAAGTTGTGTGACAATTTATATTCTGTTAATTCTATAGTAATGTGTCTATGAATAAACTTTATATTTACTAGTCTTCGTGAGTATAATTTACAACAGGAACCCTGGGAATAACTACGTTTCTAACATTTCAGAAGTGGTAAAAACCTTAGAGAAAATCTGCTGGTATGTAACCTCTTTATTATAATGTGAATCACTACATAATTGGTTTGTATATTTACTTACAAAGATGTCAATTACATTATTTTACAATCTTAGTATCGAGAATTAAGAACGAAGTGTGTAGGTTATACGTCACTTGCCTTGAAAGTTAAATGTGGCGAGCAATGGTGATACTCACATTACAGTAGGTGTTATAAACAAGCGTAATCACCTCTAGAACTAAACAAAAGTGTCTGATTTGAAATGATAAGCTCACTTTTTATTTTATAAACATGTTTAACGGGGGGTGTGGTAATTATGTACTTTTATAGTACATCTGAGGGTGCACTAACAAAAGTTGTAAGTAGGTCAATATGGTCATCGCAAAGCGTACCTACCAACAGCCGCCGGAAGTAGGTAGGGTACCGACCGGGCTTGTGTCGGTTTCTTTGCTTTCTACGTTTATGATAACAAAGACTAAGCACATAGTACGTCTGGTGGCGTGCGTGTGTAAGAGAGCCCGGGTTCGATCCCCGGCCGAGTATTAGAAAAATTTACTTGAATACATGATTGGGTTCTGGCCGTTCTGGGGTTTATTTGTATACCCTTTGTTTTGTTGTGTGTGTGTTTCTTGTTATTTCATGTATTTATGACCGCAGCTGACGCTGCTTAAATTCCATTAAGTACCTACAATAATTATGTTCTAAGCGTCAAAAAAAAAAAATTAAAGAAAAACAATAATTAGAACAATACAAATACAACTTATATAAACTAATTAATACTTTAAGAAAAATAGGGTGACAACGTTCAGTTACACGTAGCTACCTACTCATTGCGTAATGATACATTTTATTGTTTTCTTCTCTTCCTCTCTCCTTCACCGACCCCTTTTACTTTCTTCCTTTTCCTTCATACACACACACATTCACTCACTCATTTTTGTATATACCTACCTGTTATCTTGTTTTGCTACTTTGTGGATGCATACATAGTCTCCACCCATACCAGAAACGTGTCAGTCATGTCAGAACCCATACAACAAACGGAAGCGTCAGGCTATACGCCACCACCCCGGCGTCTCTTACGTGATCGTGGGCGAACTAAAGAGTCTCGCAGCAGTCGCAGAAAAATTCGGTATGATCTGCCCATTCGGTCTGTGACAAGTTTGCGTAATAAACGCCGCCGTCATAAACGACAAACTATTAACCGTAGCAGATCTCGAAGACGACGCTCGGATGACTTATACTACAAGTATATTAAAAATTGACACTCAAAAAGTACGAAACGACGGCGTAGTTCCCAATCTAACACATCATCATTTGATGATTCACTTTCATCGACTGCATTCGAAAGATCATCGCGCCCAAAACCACGGCTAAGCAAGTACTCAAAGCGTAAGAGAAGATCGTATGCAACACCGCGCCGTGACATCGACGTTATAAGAGAACTTTCACGTTTGTTTCATAACACCGATCACCACTTTGAAGGGGCGCAAAATGTGATTCCCGAATATAACCCAGATGCTAATGAACAATCGGCTATAAATTGGATTCGCAAGGATAATGAAACCGCTAAAATTTATAAATGGAGTGAAAAACAGATTATTTTCTACGCCATTACAAAATTAGCAGGTCATGCAAAGAAATGGTTCCAGGGTCTTAGTACGCTAAACATGACCTGGCGTGATTGGCAAAAGAAAATAATTAGAACCTTCCCTGATGACAGGAACTATGCATTATTTAATAATAAATAAATATAACATGAAAACATGACACTTACATATAGGTAAGTAAAATGAATAAATAAATATAATAACAAAATCATGAATGTAATTATAATACAATAATGTGACGACGTATAACGATGTTATTAATAAAAAAAAAAAAAAAAAAAAAATCAAAAATACTTTAAATACTTTAGGTACTATTTTAAATCTGTTACTTTAAATGGAGTTAAACTATCCCCATACATTGATTTTGGTAGTGAATGCACCCTTATTCGCAAATCAGTGGCAGGTGAGACTCATCTCACTATAGCAGGCGCGGCTCACTCGCGATTTGTGTTTATCGCTACAAGTACATGCCGGTCGCCCCTTACAAGGGCTCTATCTATTCAGTAGCTGCCACGCGTTGGGACGGGACGCTCGCACGGGTTGCAGCGCGTTGCATGCGATAGAAAGGGATGGCCACGTTTAGGCACGTTTGGCGTACCTAAACAGGGAGTTTGTTAACAGAGAACCTTCTGTACGTAGTACTATTACTTATTCTGTGACTATAGTAAAGTCAGGTCTCCCCTTAATTAAAGGATTTGCTTTTGGGAGTATAGTACCGATAGGTAAAACCAATGTTTATGTCGTGGTCGACGCAGTTGAGGCTAATATTGTAGCGTACATTGTGGACGATCATCTATTAGAAACTGATGTTTTAATCGGGCAATCATTGACTGAACGGTAGTTGTATATAACACAAGTTCTAGTTTAATATTATATTGCGATGACTCCGAGCTAGAAAAGATTAACTTACATGTCGCCCACGACACAGTATTGGAAGAAGGGTTAAATATTTTGAAGGACACACAAGGGCTACTTTTTGTACCCGGAAATATGTGTATGAGACCTGGAAGTGAATATTCAATTCTTCAGGGAGTTTACCAGTTCGTAAAGGTAAAAATTCTTAGAATGAACATGTCGAATGAACACATTAGATTCAAGGGAACTAAGCTAATATCGCGTGTACCTGTAAAAGCATGCATTAATTGCGCCTCATCATATCAGCCGAAAGACATCCACTGCTGAACATAGGCCTCCCCCAAAGAGTTGCAATGTGAACGGTCCTGCGCCACCCGCAGCCACCGGACTCCCGCGACCTTTATCAGTCCAGCTTGTGGGAGGCTTACTAACGCCGCGCCTTCCGGTACGTGGTCGCCACCCACCTTATAAGTAAACGCATGACTCATTATGCCGCTTTCAATTGAAATCATATAAAAACATCAAAATCGATCAGTCTTAAAAGTATTATACTTACATTGAAAAATAATAAAATGCAAATGAGATATAAACTTTAACGCGTTTCACATATTTGCTTCTGTTTCTGATCCAAGTTGTGACTGTTTGTTTATAAATTACTCGGTACCTTACAGGAAAATACACCTAAAATACTTTCATTTGGAATTTTTACGTTTTATTTCACGATATACGAATTTTCCTGTCCCGTAAATAAGCCAGAATAAAAAGGATCTATACCAAATCATTGCATAATCCTATTGTCCATTATTGGGGTATCCATTATAGGCGTCGGTCCATTACTGGGTCTCGAGAAGTGTCCATAACTGGAGATTTGACATATTTTTGCTTTTCTAAATTTTCCTATAAATCTATAGATGTCTCTTCAATTAGTAAAAAGCTAATGTTTCATTTCTTACGAATATATTTTATAGTTTTCGATCGTAATCATTGTTTAAAGTGTAAACATTATTATTTTATTGTTAATGAAAATACACGACCTCTTTAAAGTATCCATTACTGGTGCCACCACGTTTTGACAAAAATAAAGCATCCACTTAAGTATTTCAGCAGGACGATCTTGTTATGATTCTCAATCATAAAACAGAAAAAGGCAAAGTAAGATGATAGCCTCAAAGTTTCGGGGACCCTTTCAGATAACACGCGTCCTAGATAATTACAGGTATATCGTGCGTAGCGCAATATTTTCCCGGCAGACTACTTAAAACCGTGGATAACGATGGCTCCCAAAAAGCACAATACTGCATTATAGGACGTAACAGATGTCCACATCGGTAACTTTAGCATCCAACGACAATAGCTGAAAATTAAGCTTTCGCCTGTATAGTAATGCTATTAAGCGTCACGGAGACAACACTGTAATGTTGCAAACATTAATATAGTTATACAGTTCAGTATTATACAGCTCTTAGCAATCAATGGTACTTTCAGCAGCAAATAAGCATTTTCATGGATTTAAACTAAGCTATATTCTGAATTAAATGACAAAAGTGTACCCTTATAATGCTTGCATTCTAAGATAGAACATGTGAAGTACTATAATGCAGTAAGTTATTCTGTGACTTCAATTAACAATGATATAATGCGTCTAGTTGCATAGAGTAGAACTTTAATACTGGTAATCAGCTTGTTACACGCAATCTTATAATAGCACTTATATAGCCCACATCTTCACTATAAGTGAATCAATATGATCAATATGATGCTAAATTACTGTAAACTGCTATAGATTAGGTCACATGTTACCCATGATCCCCGTTAAAGCTGAATACTTATACTAGCGTCGGCAATAAATCTACTAATGCAGTTTAATAAGATCGGAAGACTCATTTTCTCAGCGCCTCTAAGGTTTATTGGTGGTTCACAAGTGGATTCTTAAACAGCCCATACCATTTAATTGTGATTAGTACAGTGCACATTGAATTGCAGCCATTTTGTGGGGTCTAATTTAACCGTAATATAATAGTAACAATTAATATTTCTTTAGCCAACGAAACTAACAACTGGATTTGAAAAGAAAATCAAATGATTTTATAAGTAAACTGGCTCCCGCCAAATTACAAGTTCAAAATAAAAATATTCCTATTTTTCATCATATCATCAACCTATTTTTTTTTGCTTTAATTTTTAAGTAAACAGTAATATTTTGAGAGCGCGTGAAAGTTTTCATCTATATTCATATACTATTTGACAATAAACTCTCTTTCCCATTCGAATTTTACGTACATGGAGAAAAAAAATCAAGTAGTTTTATATTTACGAACTATTGCTCCACACAAACACTGTCACGAAATGTGGTTCACGCAAACGGTTACGACATTTATGAAAATAATGGAGTCGTAGAGGAGTGAAAAATATTCACAATGCTGCCACTTGTGATTCCTCAAATCCATAGAAGCGTTAAAAAGATCCTGGCTGGTAGTTTGTGCTGAAAAATAGGTAACACACACTCTGCTATTCAGCCATTGTACTGTGTAATGTTTAACACATACTCTCATAATCAGTCAATGTTCAGCTCTTGGGTTGCCTGTTACCTTTAATAATGCTCAAATAATGCTGTTATAATGTCATTGGTTACAGTTATTCAGCTAATAGCTGTTTAATTTGTGCCCAAATCAGAGTTATATCAGCATTAGAGGCGCCTCTAATGCTCTTATTCAGCAGGCTTGTACAGCTTAGGATTATATTGTGGACAGGTTTTCAGATCATATACAGCGCTTCTGTGTTACTTGGGCTGTTACTGATGAAATAAGCTCCACAACTGACGATTCTCTTTCAGGGTAATTGACTACATCTATTATCTGAGTCATTTATATATTTATTAATTAACTGACTTACATCGTATACACTTACCACTATTTTCCCTAATATGACCCTTACAGCATAGATAGCAGTGAGAGAATGATGAAATACGACCCTGAGTGTTGCTGTTAGCCCCTAGTGTGGCCAATATAAGTAGATGACAATGGTCCCCAAGTGTGGTACCCAATGACGTTCCCAAGCGTGAACACTAATGATGATTATCTACTGAAATTAATGAGAATCCCCAAGTGTGACTGTTAGCCCCTAGTGTGGCCAATACAAGTAGATAACAATGGACCCCAAGTGTGGTACCAAAAGAAGTTCCCAAGCGTGAACACTAATGATGATTATATACTAAAATTAATGAGAATCCCCAAGTGTGACTGTTAGCCCCTAGTGTGGCCAATACAAGTAGATAACAATGGACCCCAAGTGTGGTACCAAAAGAAGTTCCCAAGCGTGAACACTAATGATGATTATCTACTGAAATTAATGAGAATCCCCAAATGTGACTGTTAGCCCCTAGTGTGGCCAATACAAGTAGATAACAATGGACCCCTAGTGTGGTACCTAATGAAGTTCCCAATCGTGAACACTAGTGATGATTATCCACTGAAATTAATGAGAATCCTTAAAGTGTTACTGTTAGCCCCTAGTGTGGCCAATACAAGTAGATAACAATGGACCCCAAGTGTGATACCTAATGAAGTTCCCAAGCGTGAACACTAATGATGATTATCCACTGAAATGTCCTTAGATTATAAATTGTGTGCCCCTAGTGTGACTCTAGTGTTTGGACAGGTTTGGACTAATTAATTACACTTAGTAATTATAAACTGTGTGATAATTTTAATTTTTATTAAGTTTATAGATATATAATTCTTGAAGTCTTAAAAATATCAATCATTGTTTGTATTTAGATCTGTGCTACACTAGAATGAGATAAATAAATGGGTACAGTTAAAATGTGAAATAGATAATTATTTATATACATAACACTGTGGACTGATTTCTTGAACTCTGGAAAATATCTATCATTAATGATGTTAGATTTATGTTATATATACTAGAATAAGATCAAATAAGTACAGTTAAAAATGTAATGTAAAATAAGTAGAAATCTTGTAATCAATGCTTCTCAACATATTTTAATTTATGGTGTATAAACAAATCAAGGCATGAGGTCATACCTAACAGTGAATGGCCGAGCGGAGTTGGGGATGGGGTCATCCCCACGGCAGAATGGCCGTCTGTTAGCTATTTAATACATTCTGTAATTTTGGTCCTATTCATCTCATCAAATACTATTAAAATGTATAATGTTCATAAAAGCGCGGGCCAGTAGGTCGATCACGTGACGCATTGTACGAACGTCGGGTAGATCTAAATGTCACTTTTTACATAGAAAATTGACAGTAAAATCGTACCGACGCGCGTTCGGAACGTTACGTGATTACCCCTCTGGTGCGGGCAGTCGTCGACTAGCTGTCAGATAGAGAAGTTGTGTGACAATTTATATTCTGTTAATTCTATAGTAATGTGTCTATGAATAAACTTTATATTTACTAGTCTTCGTGAGTATAATTTACAACAGGAACCCTGGGAATAACTACGTTTCTAACAGTATGTCTCTATCGCACTTATGGTTTATGGTACTCGAGCGACAGACACGGAGATGTACGAAGTTCGAGATTCGAAGTTCGTGGTAGCGCCACTAGCGCCGCTGTTCAGAGATACGGTTTTGGAATTACATATAAGTATGATAATGCTACTAGCGCCCAGAGTCGGCTTTGAGCGTGACCTGCGTGACGGTTATTATAGTGTGCTTTATCTTGTCAGATTTTACTCCAAGTGACTGGACCACATGACTTCCGTTCTTCCCATCATTAGAAATTAGCTGACCCCAGCTTTTAATCTTGACGTGTAGGTAGGAACCTATTTACAGCATACGCTTAAGTAACTCATCAAAATACACATCTAAATACTACTTATTATTGACAACCTCTATGCTTCTGAACCGAACTTGGCATTTCTTACTTTCTGTTTTGGTTGGGTGAATTGACCCGATGCGGTTATTTTTCACCGCCTCGTATTTATTTAAATCCCGGAACCCACTTCTCAGAAATTAGGTCACGACATGATTAATTTCATGTTCTAAGTTAATTCATTAAAGTGACAGACAACACTGAAATCTCACCTCATTGAGACAGAGCCGAAACTGACTTCAAAGCACCGCATATTTATATTCTGATACTCAAAGCTTTTACACCGACTTTTATAAAGAAAGAGTTTCTAGTTACTTAAATTGGGCGGTTTAAGAGGATTGTGAACCTGTAATTTTTCATACAAAAAGCGATAACGTTATTCACCCCGTAAACATTGTTCGATTTTTATAGTTTTTGGACATGTTGTAGATATGATGAAAAACTAGGTATGTACGTTTTGATTTTTGAGAAATATTGCTTGCTTTAAAAGTTATTAGCATCTAAAAATCGATATTTTTGACTTAAAAACTTTGTCTATTGTTTTTTTTTTTTTTTTATTAATCTTAACTGATTTACTGAAAAAGGAAAACGTACGGACATAGATTAAAGTGTATTGAATCCAATAATACCAAAATTATTTCATTTCATAAAGGTTTAGGAGGGGTAAAAACGTTATCACCCGAAACAATATTTCAACAAGGAAATGTAGTCAATTGCCTCCAGGACTTCCTACTCTCTCTATCGGACGATACGGGTGAGGCACAGAGTGGTGTGAAACAGATATAATTTTTTTAAATACCTACTCTCGCCACGTATCGGCACTTCACAATCCTCTTAAAATCCATATTTATTACGCGTGACTAGGTATATGAGTAAGTAGGTACCGACGCATCCACATCCACCCAACTACCCTGCGTATATCGTCACTCCATCTATCACTAACACTTGCACGATTTATGGTGGGTCATAGGATTAACACAGATATAACCTTGTCGCATCCATTGTTTAATTAACCATTGTGTCCAATTCATCAAATGAATCGTTCATTTTGCAAGTTAGGTATATTCTGAGGGCATACCTACTCGTTACCAATCTAAAAGCATTCAAAACTATAATAGTGGCAAACTCACAGCCGAGTACCTACCTAACTAAATAATATATAGGTACAGTCAGGGGTATTAATATACGTACATAAATAAGGACATAAATATATGTAGGTACAGGAGTCTATTTTATTGTCAATGTCATACAGGCGTGTACAGATATTAATGTCCTTATTTATGTATGTACGTATATTTAATACCTCTGACTGTACATTTATTATCCCATAGACCACACAACAAGCCATTTGATAAATAATTCCACTCCCAGGTGATATTTTACAAACACAAACTAGAGCAAGTTTTCAACATTCGTTGCCACACAAAATATACTTCCGTAGTGCGTTTAATATTAGCCACTGAAGAAATAAATGATACGTCTTCAGGATTATCCAGGAAGACAGCTTTACTGCGGTGTTGGTATTAATTCCCGAGATAGGTACTTGTCGTGTGACGGAAATCCAAAGGCATTACAAAGAATAACGCTGACTTTCACGACGTGTTTAAAACAATTAATGTTGCTTAATCATATGCAGACAGGGTGGTGAAGACCGTGTGTATTGAGTATCGAGGGAACGGGACAGATGCCAATATTAACACGTTGATGGACACTAGGTAGGTATGCTCCAGACACAATAGAATTATGTATACAGGCGTCTACAACTCTACATCAGTGTGTTAAGCAGTTACGTATTGGCAGTATACGCTGTAGGAATTGGTAGGCATCGCGCCTTTACCGATGAAGTTCTATATATCTATGGTATCTAGGATAAGCTTGAGGAGCGTTCGGTCGAAGTATTCCCGAACGGAAGAGTTTCTTCTTTGCTTCGAATAGTTTTTACTTTCTGAACTAAATTCTGAACTAGATTCGCCCTGCTTCTTATGAGAGATCCATGAATTTGAAAAGTTCAAAATTACATCTTAAGCCTGAAAAGGAAAGCTTGCGTTTTCCCGCAAGCTTTCCTTTTCAGGCTTGTCAGGAAGTTCCTTCCACTCTTTAGTAGTCCTAATGAGAAAACTAGAAGCAGCTTGATACGTGCGAGTTGGAGGTACGTTAACAACATAAGGGTTGAATCCCAAGTCCGTTCCTAGTCCCAAGAATCTCAAGGTGACCAAATAGCGATGGAGGGATTATCTCATGCAATTACAAAAATAAAAATAAAGAACATTGACAAAGTAATAAATGCACAGCAAACGAATTTCTAATTATTTATATATTGAGTTGTTTAATGGTTGCCAAACCTTGGCCGGCTCTCAAACATGTGAAGCAGAAATGATGCTAATAAATATGATTTATTTCCCAACATCGCGAGATTTCGGTTCAGAAAGTTCATATTAATTTAAGAAGCCAAGAAATTATAGATAGTTAACAGCTGCCGAAAAATAAAAAAACGTTAATTCCTAAAATTGGTTCATCGGTGAACACTTTTCATATAAGCGAAGCGGCACGTTTCACGAAGCTTGTTAATTTACAAGTTTAAACAGGCAACACAGCTCGATTGGCCAGTCGTTATTGGTCAAGCGCCTCAGTGTTGCCAGTTTAGAATAGTAAAATTATAACTTACAGCTTCGTAAAACGAGCCACAGTAGTCCCACCATCTGAAAATACCTACCCAGAGAGGGAGAGGGTATATCACCGCTTCCTCACGGGCACGGGAGGGTGTGTCAGGCTTACACTACCTATCCCAATACTATCGCGGCTATTTCTGGGTAATAAATAATTCCCCATTACATACGTATGCTTTGGGGACGTTTGCCAAAATGCGAAATACATTCACAAGATTTTAAAAGAAATACATTATAATTTATAAATTTATAATGTTTAGAACATTGAGTTATATTGTTTGCGCATGTCAACATACATACGCTCATGAGCGTATGTTGGTTTAGTCTGTGGAGAGCACTGATGGCGGTCGTTTCGAGAGCAGATTGACTTAAAACTTTTAAAAATGCCGTCTTGTGCATTGCGCTATTGCACCTACAAAACCCACAACAATAGTAAAAATACGGGAATCACTTTTCACGGATATTTTTCATAATATTCATTTATTAAATTTTGTTGTAATATATAAGATGCGCGCCATACTGTCGGCCTTTATTTCAAAGATTAAATAATGTAGAAGTGACTAAATCCTAATACTATTTCTCCCTATTAGCTAAGTATAAGCCGTGCTAATGGAACATTAAACTTAATAAACTGACTATTTGAAGCTTTAAAGATCAGCATTTTAGCGCCAAATTAGCAGCAACCGTTTGTTTTTATTTATTTAATCGTTTTTATGATTGACAACGTTCAGGTTGCTATTAAGATTTTAAGTTCTACTCATTTAAATCTTAGGCCAATTCTCTTATATAAATAATGTCCGAGTATGCTCTCCGAAAATGAACCCATTGGCAATTTAGAAGAATAATAAAAATTATCCTGGCAAGGTCGGTGTGTGGTCAGGTTCGAAGTTAGAACGCGTCGTTATGAGTCAAGACTAAGAGGTTTATTACGACTGGACTTAGCCTAGATACATTGATCTGCCCACTACACCGCCATCCATCTTAATTTCCAATTGCTTCAACACATACAACATAGTGCATACTCGGGAAGTATAAAGATATCCAGTATAAAAAAATTACAAATACCAAATATCGATGATGTGATTCGTTTTTAAATCAATAAGTAGTTTATTTTATATTAATGTATTAAATCACGCTATGGCTTTATCTGAATCTAAACTCAGAAAAATGACGCATCTACTGCACGTTCACATACTCTTTGATTTCCAAGATGGCGGCCTGATTGGAAAACGTCAAGAAAAATGTTCTGGGTTGCCAGTCTATACGTAGTAATAGTAAGTCAATGGTTTAGAGTTGCGAAGATAAAGATGCGAGAACAAAAATACTAGTACTTATGAACTATTGAAAAGTTCTTTTGTGTTTAGGAATAGGTACTTTGGCTACTGTGAGAGGAACCCAATATAATTTTACCCCAAACCATAGGATCATTTAACAGAGCTCAATTATTAAGGCTGTGTTGTACCTACGGACAAGTGAGATGATCGGCGGGAACAAGTGTAGGTCGATGTACAGCCATGAGCGTTTCTATACTTCCTAACAGCCCGCCTATCTCACCGCTGAACGCCCCGCTGGTCTATAAACACAGCCTAAAGGCCTCCACACACCGAACGCGGGTTGTGCGCGGCGCAGCGCGGGGCGGGCGCAGCGCGGGTCGGGCGCGGTTGAAGCGGTTTATTCACACCGCAGGCGGGCAGCGTGTAGTAACGGCCCGGCTACGGCATTGCGCGAATTGCGGCGCGGCAAGCGTTTTATATGTTCATTGCGTGGTCAAGACGAACGCATTGTGGTTAGTTACACGCAATGAATTAGAAAAAACGCTGCCGCTGCCGGCGCTGCCGCCGCAGCTCGAAGTCGTGGGCGGGCCGTAACGCGGGCCCGTCCCGGGCCCGCGTTACTACCGCGCTGGACACGCGTTGGTCCCGCGTTCAAAGGTAGAATAAGTATATCTTTTTTATTTCTTACAGATTATACTGACGTTATCATCATATAGTCAGTTATATCATTCACAGAACAATTTAGGCCATTGTCCTTCTGAATACAGGCAAGGAATAACACCATTTATGAGCAAGTGATGTGATGAAAAATATTCACCGCGCTTGAACCGCTTCGCACCCGGCCCGCGCCGCGCCCGACCCGCGGCCGCGCTGCCCTAGTTGTAACTTAGCGCCGCGGTATATAACAACGCGGGCCCGCGTTCGATGTGTGTTCGAAGTGTAGTTTCAATATTTTACAACTTCCGCAGGCCCGCGCCCGACCCGCAATCGCGACCGGTGTGTGGAGGCCTTAAACTCGGCTACCACTTACAGCGGCAGCGGAAGAGGTGCGCCGAGATGCTGCGTTCGGATCACTCGTTCACACGTATCGCGCACCGCTGCCGCTACCGCCCAAAGTCGTGGTCAACTTCTAACTCCTCCTTTAAACGAGCATAATTCTGAAACAACCGGCGCAAGACACATCAGTCAAGCGGCGAGGGCCCAAAAACTGAATCGTCAAAAATATCTACATATAACGGCCTCCGTAGCCCAGTGGGTAGTGACTCTGCCTACGAAGCTGTAGGTCCCGGGTTCGAATCCCGGTCAGGGCATTTATTTGTGTATTTATCACGAATATTTGTTCCTGAGTTCTGGATGTTATATATGTATATTAAGTATCTATATGTATGTATCTATTATATATATCATCGCCTAGTACCCACAACACAAGCCTTATGAGCTTACCGTGGGCCTGGGTTGATTTGTGTAAGATTGTCCCGTAATATTTATTTATTTATTTATTATTATTATTATATACGAGTAGGTAATTATCGAACCTTCACAAAATTTCACGAGAATAGGTTGAGAAATGCGACCTTTAGAGGAGGACAGCCGGACAGCGGGACAGGCGGGACATCCGGACATACGAAAGAATTTTGGCCCAAGCTGAAACGGAGAACTTCGTTCGTTTCGCTCCCTCGTTCAAATATTTTTATCACATCAAGATTCGTAACGCTGAAATAATTATCTTACCTACTAATTACCCTAGACAAACATTCTCCAATTAAATATTCATAATGCCTAACGCCTTTACTAAATTGCCTAGGAAATGTGTTTTGGCAGGGTTCGGTGGGCTATTTAAACAATTTTCTTAATGTGCAGTACATTTGAAATGCGGGAATGCGAAGGTTGCTTGATGTATGTAATATTGTATTCTGATTTAATGTGGACTCCCAAAAAGGTTGTATCTATTCGTCTGCATTGATTTGAGGTAGAAGCCGACTTTAAGGGGAAATCTGAGGTGAGGCGGGGTGCGCGATGCGCGTATCCATAGCAACGAGTTAGCACGTGGTTCTCCTACTCATTCTATCTAAAGTATCTGAGCATGCGCACTAGTGAACCTGCGCGAATAACGCCATATTGTTTCTACTTTGGTGCCGGGGATTAAATGATACGTGATATCTCGGTGACAGAGAGCTGTTAGCTATAGTACAAATGACACTGGCTTGATCACCGATCGACTACTTACTTTAGTCTGGACCGAATCGAAGACGTTATTTATAACTTTTTGATTTGGTATCAATAACGCGAACAGCGCCTCTGGTGGTAACTATTAGGAACTACGCGTTGCCATACAAATTGAAACTAAACGCAAACGCGTTCGAAAACGTATATGTATCGATAAAACTTATACTAGAGCTTCAGAGGCCCTGCCGCGAAACGCAAACGAAGTTCGTTCGTGTATGTCCCTCTCTGTCGCTCGAATAACCAAGTGCGACAGAGAGGGAGATACACTAACGAACTTCGTTTTCCTTTCGCGGTAGCGCCCCTGGGGCTCTCAGGTATAGTTGTTATTTTCTAAGCCGTCCGTTCCGCACTAAAGAACGCCGCACTGCAGAACGGACGGCTTAGAAAATAACAACTATAAACGGTCGACCTATAAATGAGAATCTAACAATAGTATATATTCAATAAATAGAAACAAAAGATACCTACCATTGGATAACGTTTCTTATGTTACAGCAAAATAGAAGATCAACTAGGACTCGAAAGCAGAAGAAAGAAATGGCAGAGAAGATAAGAGTTCTGCATAAAATTGTCTTTTTCCGCTTTGCTGCTGATTGTTTCCCTTGTCAACAGCAAAGTGAAAAGGTCGCCTTTATGAGAACTGGCTCCGAGCTCACCACGGCGGACTCTGGCATTTTTAAAGGCTTTTATGTTCCTACTAGGTACTCGTATTTACCTCACAGAAAACAATCTTGAATCAAGAAATAAATTAGGGAGACCGCCATTAGCTTGAATGGAACAGATATCATCTTGAATTAAGATGTCGAACAAAGAAGACTAGATAACTTTAACTACTTCCTAATTCATTTCTTGGTTCAAGAAAGGACCTCGAATTAAGTAGGTATGTATTTATTTCGGTATAGAAAATAAATGTATCTAAGTAAATTGTATTTTTAAATTTGGAAACGGTTTATCAGCCAGTTGTCAGTTTCGGATTCAGCCGTACGTAAGTACGTACGGTGACAATGCAATATTATGGCACCACCACGCTGATATGACGATGGACACAGAAGGTGATCATAGCGACTCCTACAAACTGTTAGGTATATCATGGGCTTCTAACATGTTTAGGAGATTCCCCATTAAAATAGGGTTGAAAATGACAAGAAAAACGTTGGTGGATGGATTGCAACCCATAAACAGATTTAACACTTTAATTAAACCCAGCTACTAGGGACAGCTCAAATCTAGTTTAAGGCGACGTGAGCTCCGAAAACGGATTTTAAAAAAAATCGTAGCTCTTGTTTTGATTATAATACGGCTGCCCTAAATTTAATTAGCAATCTTGAGGCCTTTTTCGAGGGAAATCAGCTATTCGAATCCTGAGTTTTTGACTTTCGCTCGATAGAAAAAAATCACGAACATAGGTCTAAAATACACTTTAAAAAATCGTAACAAATTATGCACAACAGCTAAACATATAACAATTAGTTTTAAAAATCGGCAATGTCATGTTTGAGGGAAATCAGCTATTACTTTTTTATTTAAATAAACGCACAAAGAAATAAAATAAAAAAAACATGCTATCCGCGCTTCCAAACACGCCCTTCCATCTCGCTCACGCTTATGCTCAGTGAGAGGGAGAGAAGACCACGAACCTACGTCCCCTAAGTATAAGCTTGAATACTAGCTTATATTGATATGACCATCATCACATCAGCCTTAATATTAAGCTTAGGTATTGTGTTGTTTTTATAAAGAAGAAATGTAATCCAGTTACTTTATACACCCAGAGCATGCGTCACAAATCCGGTAGTTGTGATTTTTTGCAGACTTGTTTATGATGTTGGCCCAATGAATAATCCAAGTTTGTGACTTGTGACCTCGAGCGCCCAACGCAACTTTGTCAAAAATCTAAAATACCGCGAAAGTTTTTATTATAACCCCAAAGTACTAGTTTTTGATAGTACCTTCTCAGGACATTTTAAAAGTAGACTAGATTTGCTACAATATAAGACTAGAATTTCCACTGTAGACCCAACAGTTGCCGAGATAAAACCTTTCAAAGTTTATAATTTTTCGAAGTTCGCAACACTAGCAAACTCCGCCGGGGGTACTTGGAACTTCATCCCGCTAGAGTTGTTCGAGAAGAATTTCGAAAAGATTTATCTCGGAAACTATTGGATCAACAGAGACAATTGCAGTCTCATATTGTAGCAAATTTAGTCTACTTTAAAAACGTCCTTTAAAGGTTCTATCAAAAACGAGTCCTTTAAGGATTTCGCGGTATTTTCGATTTTTGACCCAGTTGCGTTCGGCGCTCGAGGTCACACACTTGGATTATTCATAATAATTGGGCCAACATAATAACCAAGTCTAAATTAATTTTGTATTATAAAGCAGTTACCTACACTGCTAACGAATAAATTCTTTTCCTTTAATTTGAAATTTATAACCAAGTCTGCAAAAAATCAGAACTACCGGATTTGACGCAAACTACCCCGTACTTTCAGGCGACAAGGTTACTGGATTAATGGTGATGAGGTGTTATTTTAGTTCGTGATAAATTAGTTCCTATTCTATTATGAACTCGCATTGTTTTGAAATCTGTATGAAACAGGGTAACCGTGTTGTAATAATCATAATTCATGACATGCCCAAATGGGTGTCGCTGTAAATAATATTGTCATAATCAAAATTTACTGCACTTAGTATTTCTATCATGTTTTGTGTCATGTGTTATTTATGTGTTACGTGTAATGTTGACTACAAATACGTCGTTTGAGTTTTGTTAGCAGTAGGTATAACCATTTTACATTTACCAAACTATTCATATTTCCATACTAATCCATACTAATATTATAAATGCAAAAGTTGTCTGTCTGTCTGTCTGTTACCTCTTCACGCCTAAACCGCTGAACTGATTTAGATGAAATTTGGTGTACAAATAGTTTGAGTTCCGGGAAAGGACATGGGATAGTTTTTTATCCCGAAAATCATCCCCTAAGGGGGTGAAATGGGGGGTGAACGTTTGTATCGAGCTAAGATATAAACGAGTTCCACGCGGACGGAGTCGCGGGCAGAAACAAGCAAAGTATATATTTTAGCAGCGATTTGTGAACTGAACTGTATGCCCGTGTTGGTTGTTTTTTTTACTGGATATCATACAAACTCCGTTCTCCCAGTAGCCCGCAGTAATAAAATGTAGGTACGTAAAGAATTGTGCTACGCGCGTTGGAGTGTTGGATGTGCGTCATCGGTACTGAAACAGTTACCTAACAATCGCTGGACTTCTTCGTGTGAAGGAATCAAATAACGGGTATATTTTATTTTGTCAATAATTTGCCACCACTATCTCTCTACCGCTGGACTGCAAATCATACATGTATGTGAATAAAAATGGACCCTTTAACCCATTTATTTAAGGTCTACGATGGAAGATTTTCGGTAAGTAGGAAGTTACATCGTAGATATAAAACGTTGCTACGCGCTTCAGTTTAACGCTAGCATTGATGTGCTCCGGATCTAAGGGGATCTTTTCACCCTTTGACAATTGGTAACTGCTTCCAAAACGCTAAAATTCCTATAAGTTTTCGAAGCATAATCATGGTTGAGCTGCCTATAGTAGGTACAGCCGAGGATAGCTTTGTGAATTACAGCCCTGTCTGGATACATTTTAACGAGCCATAAATTCAGTTTTTGCCGGCCGCCGTTCGGGCGCGCGTAAAACCGGCACTTGTCTTAAATTAGCGGCAATAATGTTGCATGTAAAACATGTATCTGGAGCGCTGCCGGGCCGGGGAGAGTTTCAACCATAACAACCGTACCTACATGTGTGTGGTGGAAATTATTTGAAATTTTGCCTGCAAGTGGGCCTTGCCTAGAATTCGATAATCACACGTCTAATAAAACAACATATTATGTATTCATATACGAGAATCGTGTTCTTTTATAAGACATGTGAGAATCTTGACAGTGGTCAAGATTCTCACATGTCTTATAAAAGAATTCAAAATCAAATACAACAAATTAATTTAGCAATGGTTTTTTCACTTCTCATGCTCGCAAAGTTCGCCTTTGTGCTGGATGTATGCTGCACAAAATGCCACTTTTATCTTATGCTCTAGTGCACAAAGTAAAATTGTTTTAAAGACTAAGATAATCGGGCCCAGCCACACGCACAATAAAACTTCGTAGAATAAACTTGTCATTTTAATTGATTTGCTTTAATAAATTTTACATCCGTGTTTTCCATTACTAAATTAATAAAACCAGATAAAATGGAGTCAATCATTATTTTAAAACGTATCGAAACATTCAATGACTTGGCAGTATAAAGTACCTAAGTATAATACCTAGCTTTAAAAAGTTAAGTGACAGGAACGAGCTAAGTATTATTTAATTTAAATTTGCAATTATTTGTTCTTTTCTCGCAATCGAAGTGAAAAGCAGTGTGTATAACTCCGGTGGCTCGGGTGGATATAAACGTCTCGGGTAAATGGCTCGTTTTATGCACTTGTTGTACAATCTACTATTTCCACCTGCAGGATAGTGGAAAGCTGGACATTTGCAGAATATGAACCTGGACCAAGCATATCCTATCCCACTCCCATTTTGACGCGAAAGTACCCTGATTATATATACGGTAACTTCCCTATGTAGGTTTAAAATAGTCAGCGTTATTGTTACTACACTACACCGAACAACAACAACTAGAACTGTATACTAACATGAGTGCAATAAATGATTTGAGTTTGAGTTGAGTGTAAAATATTTAGTTTTTTTACTTCAAATATTACTTTTCTAGATTTAGATGGGTACTGAGTATTTTGAATAATAGGTTAGAACTAGAATATTTTCAATGGATGTTTATTTGATCTGTCGACAACCCTCGCTTTATGCGTCATGATCTCATCATTCACTCCGTGTCCGGGGAAGAAAAAGGGTGAATATCCACCAATTCCACCAGAGATTTGCGAAGATCTGTTTTCATGTATTTGACACCGAGCTGTCAAGCTTGCGAGGTGTCCACTCTATAATAGTATTTTATAGAATCGTAATACAATGAGACGTGACAGGGCGTTTTTCAAAAAAAGTGTACAAAGCTTTCTTTTTTCAGAATTCGAAATTTTTTGGTTTTTCTTACTCAGAATCGTTGATATTATCGATCCTCATACAAGAAAAAAAGTGTCCCAGATTTTACTATGTAATTTTTTTCTTCCAGTGCGTCACGATCATATAAATAAAAAAAGACTGCATACAAAAATGTGACGATCTGGAATGGAATATTTAGGACACTTTTTTTATTGTTTGAGGATCGATAGTATCAAAGATTCTGAGTAAGAAAAACAAAAAAAAATTAATTTTGAAAAAAAAGTTGTTATGTACACTTTTTTTGAAAAACGCTCGACAACAAACCGAAATAATTCAACAAAATTGAAAATCTAAGCCCTGCTGAAACGAAGCGCAGCCCACCGGCTCAGTCAGCGTTCGTTGATGTTTTTTGTTCTGTGTCCAGGGCGACGTTCTATTGGTCAAATTCATTATAGTTCAGTAAAGGCGCCACGTGATTGGTCAAATTCATTATAGTTGTCTAAAGCGTTGTAAAATAATTATTATAGTTGAGTCGGCAGCTCGTGAGAAAAAAGTATGTGCTTATAGTTTGGTGTACGAAGTCTTAATTCAAACATTAAAGTCGACGAGTAGGAAAACACATTTTTGCACTTCGCTGGTTGATGTTCACCCTAAGGGTGCTTAGCTATATTCGTCAGAGGCATTAAAGGGTTTAAGGGCAAGTAACAGTGGTCCCAAGAATGGAAAATGCAAACACATTGTGTAATTTTTACAACATTTATTTTATACTTAACAGCTTTTCGTGATCAATAACCATAAGACACGGGATGTGGTCATAATTTAGTGAATATAAAACTTTATGTTCACGGAAATAAAGTCCAAAATTATACTACCACTACGTACCGATGTTTTATTGTTGTAGTTTACGAAAATAGTCTCACAGTTAGCTTAGCAATAAAATAATGGATGTAAATTGGGTCTGTTTCACAAAAAAATAAGTAACCGCGTGTGCATTTACGCATTGAAATAGTATTTTTCACAATCGTGTTATAATAGAGAGCTTTTTAGTCGAGTACCGTGTTTAGGCCACGAAGCTTGCTGAGTGGCCCAAGTAAGGTACGAGATTAAAAAGCTTGATTATAACACTATTGTGAACAATACTTTTTGTAAGAGTTCATTAAAATTAATTTTCTACGAGTCAACTGAACTAATTAAACAAACTCGATACTGTTGAAACGAAGTGCAGCCTATCGCTCGTACGCTCGTTGATATCTTAAAAGACATCAACGAGTAAACTCAATAATCAAAGCGATTCTATTCGTCCAATTCATTACAGTTCGGTAAAGCAGCCACGTGATTGGTCGAATTTATTTTAGTTCTATTATCAAATTTTTTTCGGCTGTCTAGAGCGTATCGAAACAGTCATTTCGGTTGTTTCGGAAGTAACAGACTATTCAACGATGAAAAGAGTGACGTTGCAGTATTCTCTATGAAATCTTAATACACATATTTTAATCGTTGAGTACAAAAACGAATATTTTAAATGGCATACGACCCCTGCAGCTACCACGATTGAAGCTCGACGCACATCTTATGACGCCAGTAACACTGTCTCTCTCACTGCAATACAAATTTCCTCGTTATCTCGCTCTAATGTTCGTCAAGATGAGCATAGACACGTCTGAGTTTCTCTCTTTTGTTTTTGTTAGCGTGTTTCTTCTCGAGCTTCCAAGGTTTGGTGATCATCTGCTCCGCCGACTGCGTTCCGGCGATGCTGAAAATTGGACCTTATTGTAATGTGATAACTGATAAGATGTAATATTAGGTCCTTACCTATGAAATTGGCGGTTTTTTCACAGATATTATTTTGTACGTAATTTATTCATTTCTATTGCAACTTCCAAATTATTTTTTAATTTCATTATTAGACTATGTAACAAAGGTTTTAAATACAAAAAATAGGTTTGAATTTTTTATTTAGTGTTTCAAATTAAAGCTTGAAAACCGCCCTTTTCAAGTGCTGCCGGTTAAAGTGTTTCAATTACGTATAGTTTTATGATGCGAACTATTTTTAAGGAATGAAGATATGTGTAAAGTAGCTTAAAAGTTTTCTATATTCCCACCAAAATTTAGTTTGCTATGAATTTGACATTGCTGAATAATCCGCAAAATTAAATGTATGAAAATCACAGTTTTCATAAAATTCTCCATACACACCGCCAATTTCATAGGTAAGGACCTAATATATATCGAAGGTGGCAACTTAATACTTCCTACCGTATATATAAAGCACAGTCCCGAAACAGAAAGAATTTCGGACATTGACACATATATAGATGTCTCTGTCGCACGCGCCGAGCAATATTGTTATCATCACGCTCGCTCAAGAGTACTGTGCGAACATGACTACAATATTGCTGTGCGCGTGCGACAAAGACCACTAGAGTAGAGATGAGTCAATTACCCATGCCAGTCGGTATTTAGCGGCTTTAGCATTAAAATATATTTAAGAAAACAGCTGATATATTATCATTCAAGTTGCCACAATCGACAGCAATGATTATTATTACCATACTTATATTCAAAATTAGTGCAATGTTCCTTATTTACCCTTTATTGAAACTCCGATTTGGAATGAATATTGCATTTTCTGAAACATGCTTGGAAAGCGTCACATTTTGTATGAAAAACAAACACGCGAAGTGCATATTCATTTTATTGGTAATATAAATTAATCGCCTCATTTCCATCAGCCCAAATTTAAAAAGTTTAAACTTCCCTGCCTTGGAGTATAAATAAATAAAATAAATAAATAATAAATAAATATTTGCTGTCCAATCTTACACAAATCAACCTAGTCCCAAACTAAGCAAAGCTTGTACTATGGGTACTAGACGACGATATAGATACTTAAATAGAGAAATAAATACTTAAATACACAGAAAACATCCATGACTCAGGAACAAATATTCGTGCTCATCACACAAATAAATGCCCTTACCGGCTTCGAACCCAGGACCTCTTGCTTCGTAGGCAGGGTCACTACCAACTAGGCTAAAGCGGTCGTCAAATAATAATCCTAACAAAACCATTTAAACGTTCAACTTTTTAAAATTCTTAACTTGCTATACTAACTCGAAACAACTAAGGGAAAATTACTTTCAGCCAAACAAAACTGACCGGTATTTCGGTTGATATTACAAAAAAAAAATTTTTGCTTTTGGTTGTTTATGATTAGAAGAAAATAAGCTAAAAAGTTTAAAACGAGGTAATTGAAGAAGACATTTATTTACTACACAAAAGACACAGAGACAAAGGGAGTAGACATACATTACAAATAAATAATAATAGCATTTAATTCAGAACGTAACGTGTTATAATAACTTTAAAAAGGAGTTTTGAGTGTAACTAAGTAGCCAGTCAGTGCTACCAACTGAGCTATCGGAACCAAATACTCGAACAAAAAAAATATTTCAATCAGTTCCCTGTCAGTGTGTGTGAATCCCTATATTCCTATACTGTTTTACTATTAGTGGTAGTGCTGCCTCTGGCGGCAGAACATTGCAGTAATGTTCCCTATTGTGGCAATTTACGAGGAGGTTAACGATCGGGGAATTTAGCCAACAAGTTCGTACGGACTTACAACGAAGAGACGACACATACAAATTCAATTCAATTCAATTTATTTATTGCAATAATCATGTTCATTGTAGAATGAATGTCAATAGGTAGTAATAAGTAGGTACATGATACCCTACAAGGACACTGCAATTTTCTTACATTCGACATGAGCATGACTTGGACAATATCGCGGTTCGTTGAAACGCCGTTCTGACCAGATTAGGAAAGAATATGGCCAAATTTTCAGATGAGATGATTACTTAAAAATTCGTTGTCGGATAAAATAATCCAATGTCCTTACTCACCTTTTTTAACTTCAGCCTACTCAAACAATACATTATGAAACGACATAACCAAGTTAAAATTATGGTAATTTACCACATCTATAATGTCACTTCAGGAAATACGAATAAAACTTCACAAAGTTGGATATTTATCGAAATTTGGCCAAAAAAGCCATTCCCGAAGAGTTTTGCATCTCGTTTTCTCTGTCACTCCAGAGGAGTCACATATGCGTTCCCAACCCTCTATTGATTTGAGGGTTCGCTGTGTCTACAGAGGGCGAAAATCAGTCCCTCATTACCAACATGGCGCATCCTCTGGATCTCTGGGGACCTAAGGGCCTAGCCACATGTCTGCCCTTACACATCACCACACAATACTACAAGCCTGCAGAGCCAGCATTAGAGCGCTTATGGCTGCGCTCTTCACTAAGGTACAGTAAGGGTAATCACAATAAAATGACATCACTCGAGTTTGAGTGACGGCGGCTTATCAATTGCGACAGGGTTCTACGGTGATACGTGAATACATGTCCCTTACTGTACTTCCCCAGTTAGGATGCTCCAAATATGTGCGAGATGAAATACCGTTGTGCTCTATATATGTATATGTCACCGTTAGATTGTGAACACCGTCAGTTTATAATCTAACTCGCGATATTATAAACTGACGAAAAATTGTGAACTGTCAAAACCGTTCACAATTTAACGCATTATTTTTCGTTAGTTTATAAACTATCAATGTCGAATCGTCAAATTGTGAACTGAGATCAAATCGGCTTGCTACGGAACGTACACAAAGTCTAGGTAGGTTAGGTTATTTAGGCATCTTCAGTTGCCCGAAGGGCAAAGCGCCCGGAAATAGGAGCCCCGCGCAGCGGGGCTCCTTCGACACTGCTGGGTGTCGAAATAAATGGAATAAATGTCTAAATAACAAAAAAAAAACAATCATGTTCTGACGTAAGTGGAAACTGATGCAAGTGGAATAATTCGCTCAACCAAACAGCGCACAGGTTGCGTTCCGAATCAGGCAAATTTGATTCAGTTCACAATTTGACGATATGACATTGTTAGTTTATAAACTAACGAAAATGAATGCGTAAAATTATGAATTATTTTGGCAGTTCACAATATTCCGTCAGTTTACAATATAAAGGGTAAGATTATAAACTGACGGTTTTCACAATCTAACGGCGACATATAGAAAGATAAAGTTAATTACCCCATAATAGGTTTTCCTTTGACGTGCGCCGTGCTTTTTTTCTTCGCGAAGAACACCTTGTCGATCTCATCCGATTTGCTCACCCAGCCCTGAAAAAAATATGTTCTTTGTATATTTTAAACTAAAATTTATACTCAATTTCCTAAACATCTTCAATATCCGTCTTGCAAAGCAATTCTTCTAAAGATACGACAGACTGGGTACGTTTGATTACTTTAAAGATGTGTAAGTTACTATGCACTAAAAATCGCGTTTTCTAAGAAACGAACTTATAAGACTAGTGACTCAGTAAAAGTTCTGCGCAACGTTCATATTTTCTGAAAAATCTTCCTTCGCTTGAGACTCAACTAGACCGATGACTTTCCGGTGCCGGTTAATATACGGCTATGATAATGTACAACCCAATAATTCGCGTCCAATGTGTACGACAATGTATTATCGGGCCGTACATTATCATGGCCGTGCAATATCACTCTGAGCAAACTTCGTCCGGGGCAATAATTAGAAGCCAATTTTGTACGACCTGATAATGCACGGACCAATAATTCGACTCCATTAATCCGACTCCCTGTGACTTCGTATTATCGGGCTGTACATTATCTGTGCGGACTGATAAGCTTCAGCGAGTCGACGCCACCCCGATTTCCCGTCTGAGGGACACAAGTTAACCCTAACCTAACCGACCTAAGACAGAATTCGCTTTTGACAAGCAGCACACTTGGTCCTGGGCAATAATTGAAAGCCATTTTTGTCCGCTCTGATAATGCACGACCCAATAATTCGAGTCCACAAAAAGTGGACGCGTATTATCGGACCGTACATTATTTGGCCTTACATTATTAGCTCCCTGATTTTCCGATTGTCGGCAACGTCTGGGTGGTTTGGCAAGAACCCTCCACGTGAGTTGTAGATTAAACTGTAGCTGATCATCTTACAGTCGCCATCACATACATCGGAGCAAACAAGCACGTCACAAACATCGGAACACACCTCTATTAAGTATTGTACCTTATTCCAAGCCTATACAATTGAGATGGCAACATCTATTTCCACAGGCAACACTGCCTAGTTCCAAGTGACAGCTGCTATAATTCAGGTTTTCTCCCCACCTAACCACCTTTGAACCAGCAACGGCTCGACATCGGCTGCGCGCCGCGGAGCCATCATTGGCGTTCTTTTTCTTGCAGAGGCAACACGTAGTACTAACTTCGGCAGTACTACATATAATATGCTTATAAAACGGAAAATTCCTTGCAATTTTCTGTTGAAATGTTCCATGATAGTGACAAAATTGGTAGTAATCAACGAAATGAAGGTGCAGGATTGTGCTCCGCTAACAAAGGCTCGCGAGTAGCGAGAATTCTTCACCGCCTGGCAACGGACGGATGCCTGTATTGGAGAAATTCGTAAGTAGTACTCATGCAGGAGGTAAGTGCCTCAATGTCGTTTATTCCTCGCGCATGAAGGCAATTTTGATGATTAAGGTTTTTGTCAATTTGCGTACCCGATGACCTGGAAGCCCCCTTAAGTTCTTCCTCCAGTAAAACTGGCACCGCCTACCCATGCCAGTGCTCATTTGAAGGAAATTGATTTCAAATTTGAAACTACCCTCAACTCATCGGGTAGTGCCATTTTCTAAGGAGCACACCGGTACGTAGTGTGATTACCGTATTTCAGTTTCGACTATTATTTTCAAGTCGTTATATATATATGTCAATCTAACCGAACCTAAATTAATTAATATTCTGGGCGGTGCTTACATGCTTACGAATTAGCTGCCATACGAGTGTCGATTTAAATGAAATACCTACATAAAAAATAAGTTCGTATTATGTTCCGGTTTTGCCGATGCAATTCTTATTCAAATTACCTTGCCTTGTAATTATATTTATTAACCAAGTGTTTGTGAATCGATGCAAGTATTGCTGGTTGATTTTCAACGTTCGGCTTTTAAAACCAATCTATATACCGATTTCCCGGTTCAATTAGTACCTACAAACCTACAAATTATATTTAGTCGTCGCGTAGACAGACGTTGAGAGTAACTGTTGCGTATATTCCGCTATAATATCTAATGAAGAGTTACTACTTAATTATATAATCATGAGGGCGCAGCCATGTGTTGACTGTTACGCAGCGGACGCTTGTTCGAGTTCCGTTTTGACACGTTTCATATGTTTGAATTTCAGTAGCTATAAGACATTTTCCAGCTTACGTTACGCGCTACCAACCGTTCAGCTGATGTCTCTCCTATGCAAGGAGTTGCTACCACCCATTCAGCTGTCTCTCCTGCGGAAGGCGTTGCTACCACCCGTTCAGCTGTCTCTCCTGCGCAAGGACTTGCTACCACCCGATCACCTGACTCTCCTGTGCAAAAAGTTGCTACCACCCGTTCAGCTGTCTCTCCTGCGGAAGGAGTTGCTACCACCCGTTCAGCTGTCTCTCCTGCGCAAGGACTTGCTACCACCCGATCACCTGACTCTCCTGTGCAAAAAGTTGCTACCACCCGTTCAGCTGTCTCTCCTGCGCAAGGAGTTGCTACCACCCATTCAGCTGTCTCTCCTGCGGAACGAGTTGCTACCACCCGTTCAGCTGTCTCTCCTGCGCAAGGAGTTGCTACCACCCGATCACCTAACTCTCCTGTGCAAGAAGTTGCTACCACCCGTTCAGTTGTCTCTCCTGCGCAAGGAGTTGCTACCACCCGTTCAGCTGTCTCTCCTGCGCAAGGAGTTGCTACCACCCGTTCAGCAGTCACTGCTGCACAAGGAGTTGCTACAAAGCACACTTTTGCGAATGTTACAGTCAAAGCATAATAAGAAGTCCTTGTTTATCCTTCCCGGCTGGAAATTGACTGTGTCGAGTACTTTCCGCAGCTTAAAGTTCCCGCTGGCTCTGCCGAGTTACACAAAATTACGTAGGTACACGCTACGTACAAGCAAACAAGGTAGGTTGAAGGTGGGGATACTGCGCAGTTTCCAACATGGAGCAGTTTGTAATAATCAGGACAGTCTAAATGCTGTCCTCCAGTACACTGCCCTTCACAAATGTTGTCAGAATCATTGACGGAAGATATCGAGAGACCTTGCGAACCATGAGTTTTTATTGGAGCCGGGTGGGCCAGGACTATAATTTCTCTGGTCTTGAAAAAGGGCATGTTGAAGGAGTACTTAATTATTGAAACGACTCTTCATGTCCGTATACGTGGGTCTTTTCCATTTATTGTCTTTTTCAAGGTTCCCGATTTTGATCACGTGATTGGATGGTGAGACTGGGCGTGTATGTATACTTCATGTATGTACATTCATGTCGTAGAACATACGACGACAATTGCTGAAGGTAATATACTTCGATTTAGATATTTGTTTAGTCTCTCAAATTTTCGGCGGCAGCTTCGCTCATCATTCAGGTAGTTGAGGTCCTCAGATCTCAAAGTACCAGGCTCGTTGCCTGTGCACGCCAGAACTGAAGATTGCTGCATAGCTAAAGGTTTCTCTAGCTGCACGATTTAGGGCTAGCGATCCATGGAGTCCCTGGGATTGCAGGGAGATCTGGCGATTAACATTAAGTCCTTCTCAGCTGAAGGGATTTAGCACAAAGCACAAGATTTTCACGAGATGAGTGGAAAGTACCTATAAGGTAAACGTCCCAATATTGGACATCTTCTATTCTAATAAGTCCCATATTGCTCGCCTTTATTACGTTATAAGTTTGAAAGACCAAGCATTGGCCCCGTGTCGAGCACTGGGATGGTTACCTTACAGACTCGGCATATGCAAAGCATCAATCTTCGAGTAAGTGTCATTTATGAATAATATCCAACAAAGCTTAAAGCTGTTTGTAATTCTAGTTCTCGAGCTGGGCGACCTTGTGATTACCACTTGTATTATCGTTCAATATTATCACCATTTTTACTGGCGTCAGTTCTGTTAGACAAGAGTCCTATCCAAAAGGAGAAATGTTAACGGCTGCTAATGCAAGTTATAGTGAATCTTGCAGATACTTTATTCTTCCTGACATGTTGCCAGTACCGATACCTAAGGGAAATTAATAGACTGACAAACTCATCGCTATCAGATCGTGTCAGATAATCAAACATTTGTATCGTACTTAGTCAACAAAAGCGGTAAGAGTTCAGAGTACCTACACATTCAGTATCTCGTGCTAAACCGCCGGTAGCCTTCGTAGGTACCTACTACATATATTACAGTCGTAGGTCATACACCACCAGGGTAGATCGATTTTAAAGATTTTAATGTCAGTAGGAGTGGCATCCACTCTATTCAACAAGGGGCTCAACATATAATGAATTTAGTCTTTGTCAGATCTCTTCGCGTCGAAGAAAGTCCAAGTAGTTTTGGTACATAGTAACAAGTTCAACGTTAGTTAAAGTTAGTGATTTAAATCAGAGTTAGATGTAAGTACCTAGGTACTATTGGCGTCGACTAGTCCTTTACTCAGTCTTACTCGAAACATCACGGTTTCTCTGATCTGAATGTTTGCATACCTATTAGCTAGTTTGGCGTTTTATCTCAGTGACCTGTGGAATGCGGCCCGCATATAATTATCCCATGGAGAGTCATAATACTACACACTTTGTTTGTGACAGATACCTACCACTAATCTATTTATTAGATAGTTGTAAAAGTCTGGCTGATGAGTAGTGGGCCATCCAATCCCAAAGATGATTTCTTAGCTCAAGGATTAAATTACGCTCAGATATATACAATACCTACACAGGTTTTATCATGTAGTTCTGTGGCCGAACACGGATCCACCGTTTAGTTCACACTTTATTGTCGGCCACAATAGTTTTTCCTGGCTGAACATTTTTGTTTTCAAAGTTACATCATCCCAACTATCCCAAGTGGGTAATATTGACGTGGCTCGATAGTTGAGACTTTTAGGTGGAAGTAACAATGAATTTGATCAGATAAAATTTTGACTCGATTTTGGCTCTAGGGTTTCCTATGAATTACATAATTATTCAAAAATTAGCTGGCTACACGTGTTTAATCCAAATATCGACCCACTTATCAAAACATAGACTGACGTTATTTGTCCCTGGTACAATGAGGATACTCGTATAAAGATAATGAAGTTATGAACATGTGACTTTGTTAAACCAGCTTCATGAACAATCCATTCATGCTTTTCTTAAGAATGCTAATGCACATATCTAGTAGTGTGAACAATAGGTACCTACGCGATAGTCAAGCTGGTTTGACACTCTTGACAGTCGTATTATTATTTCATTAGTAGGTACCTAATCGTCTTGGAACGAGGTAAGTCATTACAAAAGGTGCTCAATGCTGCTATATTTCAGGAAGTTTATAAGAAAACTTTCGGCTTTTAAAACCAATCTATATCCGATTTCGTAGTTTGATATTTTTGTAAGTTAGTCAATGCAAGATGATTGATAATTGAAATTACCTGAGTTTGTATATGAAACTTTTACTGCTGTACAAGTTTTCTTGTAATAAATCTAACTAATATCTTTTTCACATTGGCGTTTTAACGAATCTATACAGTTCTACCTATTTTTAATCCTTAATTGAACCAGCAGCCGATAACAAACACTTCTCAATTGTATAGGCTTGGAATAAGGTACAATACTTAATAGACAAATTTTACCTAAAAATAAAATTTATATTAAGTTACTTACCTTATTCCAAGCCTAATTTCATTGCTGCCTGCTGGCGAATGCTCAAATACTCTTCTATGTTTTATAACATTCAAAGGTATATCTTAGTATTTAAGCTTATTTTTCAGCTACACAATTTAGTAATTAAGCTTATATTTCAGCCACTAAACCTAGTTTTTAAGCTTGTATTTCAGGATAACATATTAGTACTTAAGCTCTAATTTCAGCGGTACCTATAAAGTACCATAATTTGTGTACTTCAAAACCAACCACCTACACCCAATGCGGTGTTTGTTTACATAACATAGTATTGCCACCGGTCTGCCGACCGTGGCTACATCGCCACCTGTCTAATTACAGTGGCTACCTACCGTCCACCTATTTCATATTGGACGGTAGACTCAATTGAGAATCCAATGATGGCTCCGCGGCGCGCAGCCGATGTCGAGCCGTTGCTGGTTCAAAGGTGGTTAGGTGGGGAGAAAACCTGAATTATAGCAGCTGTCACTTGGAACTAGGCAGTGTTGCCTGTGGAAATAGATGTTGCCATCTCAATTGTATAGGCTTGGAATAAGGTAAGTAACTTAATATAAATTTTATTTTTAGGTAAAATTTGTCTATTTTCAAGGCATTAGGGTGCATGTGCCGATATTTTTGAACACCTATAGTGTACCTATGTATGTGATGGCGACTGTACAAGAGAAGTTGAAAATGAAATTTGAATTAACTGTAATAGGCAATAAAGTAGAGTTTGTTCTATTTTAACAGCGGATGAAACAAAGAAAATGCAACTCTGTTCCGTATAGTATAAATTCCATTGAAGAGGAGGATACCTTTTAGACGACTTTTTGCAGCGATAAAAACGCGTGACCCTTGCCTGTCAAAAACACATACAGGGTGTTTTTATTAATTTGCTTTAACTTCGACACAGTGCTTGGTACATTCACAGAAACAAAATTAGCATAATTATATCTTGAGAAAAAAAACATTTTTATTTTAATTTTTGTACAAATTCATTTAATGTAGCATTAACAGTTGTTGTCTTATTGCTCAAGGGTCTTGAAACACATGAAGTAAAAAATATGTAATATCGGACCAACTCACTTTGTAAACCTTCTTGTAGTGTATAGGAACCTTACAAAATTTAAAAGCTGTTATTACGTCACAGTTAAGAGCCATTTACACTTGTGAAATCTGCAAAACTGATTAAATTAAACATTGAATATCTTGATAACAGTAAGAGTTAAGATACTACTGTCTTGGAGAAATGAACTTTATTTGATCTAAACTATGCCCCCTTGCAATTAACGGAAATTGTCATGAACACGTTGTATATCGTGTTTGCATAAGGCCTGCATCACACTGGCGCGGCCTGCGGTTGCGGACCATAGTAAATCTGACAGCTAATGACAAGTTTTCTATTGTCCGCCGCGGCCGGGCCGCGCCAGTCTGTGAGAGGCCTAACGCTTTTCATAAAGGCCTAGTAAGAGCGGCTAGAGGTTTTTTCTGGAAAAGGATGAGGACAGTCTTAAGTCTGTTGGTGTTTGCGAGGAAGATCCATCCTTTTTCATCCATTCATTCTACATGGCCAAGAACATACCAACATGGAGAAAAATACTCAACCGGGCCAAGGGCCACCTGGGGCTGTAGAGCCTCAGATGATGATGATGAGAGGTAAACTGACCTCAACAGCAGCAGCCGCGCCGAGCGGGACACGTCCGGCTGCCCCGCCGCCGTCATGACCCCGCGGTTGACTGTAACTCACCTCAACAGCCCTCGTCTCCCTCGGCGTGGGCTTCCTCTTGCTGTCCCGCAGCAGCTCGTCGACGGGCTGTGGCGGAGTCCCGGGCGGCAGCGCGGCCCAGCGCCGAGCGGGACACGTCCGGCTGCCCCGCCGCCGTCATGACCCCGCGGTTGACTGTAACTCACCTCAACAGCCCTCGTCTCCCTCGGCGTGGGCTTCCTCTTGCTGTCCCGCAGCAGCTCGTCGACGGGCTGTGGCGGAGTCCCGGGCGGCAGCGCGGCCCAGCGCCGAGCGGGACACGTCCGGCTGCCCCGCCGCCGTCATGACCCCGCGGTTGACTGTAACTCACCTCAACAGCCCTCGTCTCCCTCGGCGTGGGCTTCCTCTTGCTGTCCCGCAGCAGCTCGTCGACGGGCTGTGGCGGAGTCCCGGGCGGCAGCGCGGCCCAGCGCCGAGCGGGACACGTCCGGCTGCCCCGCCGCCGTCATGACCCCGCGGTTGACTGTAACTCACCTCAACAGCCCTCGTCTCCCTCGGCGTGGGCTTCCTCTTGCTGTCCCGCAGCAGCTCGTCGACGGGCTGTGGCGGAGTCCCGGGCGGCAGCGCGGCCCAGCGCCGAGCGGGACACGTCCGGCTGCCCCGCCGCCGTCATGACCCCGCGGTTGACTGTAACTCACCTCAACAGCCCTCGTCTCCCTCGGCGTGGGCTTCCTCTTGCTGTCCCGCAGCAGCTCGTCGACGGGCTGTGGCGGAGTCCCGGGCGGCAGCGCGGCCCAGCGCCGAGCGGGACACGTCCGGCTGCCCCGCCGCCGTCATGACCCCGCGGTTGACTGTAACTCACCTCAACAGCCCTCGTCTCCCTCGGCGTGGGCTTCCTCTTGCTGTCCCGCAGCAGCTCGTCGACGGGCTGTGGCGGAGTCCCGGGCGGCAGCGCGGCCCAGCGCCGAGCGGGACACGTCCGGCTGCCCCGCCGCCGTCATGACCCCGCGGTTGACTGTAACTCACCTCAACAGCCCTCGTCTCCCTCGGCGTGGGCTTCCTCTTGCTGTCCCGCAGCAGCTCGTCGACGGGCTGTGGCGGAGTCCCGGGCGGCAGCGCGGCCCAGCGCCGAGCGGGACACGTCCGGCTGCCCCGCCGCCGTCATGACCCCGCGGTTGACTGTAACTCACCTCAACAGCCCTCGTCTCCCTCGGCGTGGGCTTCCTCTTGCTGTCCCGCAGCAGCTCGTCGACGGGCTGTGGCGGAGTCCCGGGCGGCAGCGCGGCCCAGCGCCGAGCGGGACACGTCCGGCTGCCCCGCCGCCGTCATGACCCCGCGGTTGACTGTAACTCACCTCAACAGCCCTCGTCTCCCTCGGCGTGGGCTTCCTCTTGCTGTCCCGCAGCAGCTCGTCGACGGGCTGTGGCGGAGTCCCGGGCGGCAGCGCGGCCCAGCGCCGAGCGGGACACGTCCGGCTGCCCCGCCGCCGTCATGACCCCGCGGTTGACTGTAACTCACCTCAACAGCCCTCGTCTCCCTCGGCGTGGGCTTCCTCTTGCTGTCCCGCAGCAGCTCGTCGACGGGCTGTGGCGGAGTCCCGGGCGGCAGCGCGGCCCAGCGCCGAGCGGGACACGTCCGGCTGCCCCGCCGCCGTCATGACCCCGCGGTTGACTGTAACTCACCTCAACAGCCCTCGTCTCCCTCGGCGTGGGCTTCCTCTTGCTGTCCCGCAGCAGCTCGTCGACGGGCTGTGGCGGAGTCCCGGGCGGCAGCGCGGCCCAGCGCCGAGCGGGACACGTCCGGCTGCCCCGCCGCCGTCATGACCCCGCGGTTGACTGTAACTCACCTCAACAGCCCTCGTCTCCCTCGGCGTGGGCTTCCTCTTGCTGTCCCGCAGCAGCTCGTCGACGGGCTGTGGCGGAGTCCCGGGCGGCAGCGCGGCCCAGCGCCGAGCGGGACACGTCCGGCTGCCCCGCCGCCGTCATGACCCCGCGGTTGACTGTAACTCACCTCAACAGCCCTCGTCTCCCTCGGCGTGGGCTTCCTCTTGCTGTCCCGCAGCAGCTCGTCGACGGGCTGTGGCGGAGTCCCGGGCGGCAGCGCGGCCCAGCGCCGAGCGGGACACGTCCGGCTGCCCCGCCGCCGTCATGACCCCGCGGTTGACTGTAACTCACCTCAACAGCCCTCGTCTCCCTCGGCGTGGGCTTCCTCTTGCTGTCCCGCAGCAGCTCGTCGACGGGCTGTGGCGGAGTCCCGGGCGGCAGCGCGGCCCAGCGCCGAGCGGGACACGTCCGGCTGCCCCGCCGCCGTCATGACCCCGCGGTTGACTGTAACTCACCTCAACAGCCCTCGTCTCCCTCGGCGTGGGCTTCCTCTTGCTGTCCCGCAGCAGCTCGTCGACGGGCTGTGGCGGAGTCCCGGGCGGCAGCGCGGCCCAGCGCAGCGCGCCCGCCGCCGCCGCCTTCAGCAGCAGCCGCGCCGAGCGGGACACGTCCGGCTGCCCCGCCGCCGTCATGAACCCGCGGTTGACTGTAACACCGGTCCGGTTAGAGCTGCCGCACATTGACATGAGCTACTAGTGGCGGCCATTAGGAGCCGCCACAAGCTGCGGACGAGTTCTTTCATATATTTTGTATAAGGGCCGATTTAGACTGGAATAGCAGCGACCGACAGCGGAGCAGGCGTAATGCGTATGCAAAGGTCGCGCGGCCGCGGCCGGGGGTAGAGCCGCCGACAAGACGCGCGTGGCCGTGAGGCTGCTCGCGTCATTGCGGGCGGCCACGCGACCTTTTCAAGCGATACTAGTTTTAGGGTTCCGCACTCAAAGAGTAAAACGGGAGCCTATTACTAAGACTCCGCTGTCCGTCTGTCTGTCGGACAACGAGAGCCGGGATCACGCCCTCTGGGAATGTAGGCTATACGCGGAGGAGAGATCGGAAATGCTGGATTCACTGAGGAGGACAATGGTTGGCCCACGAGGAACTTGTGTCGTGCGAGCAGAACTTCAAGGCGTTGCGCAAGTTTGCGCACTCATGGCACACCAAGCGAAGATGTTTTGAACAATGAGGACAGCAGTGTACCAGTGGTACAGTTCGGCGCCGAGTGACGTGTTGTGGTGTCGAGCCCCATTTGTGGAAGACGAAGAAAGTATGTAGGGCCTGCCCAGAAAGGGAGAAAGGCCGGGACGTATTTAAGAATTTGTAGGGCATCAAGAAACTGCATGCGTGAAAGAGCCGAATTTGGCAAGTAGCGCATGACAGTGCCCAAGTTTCGGTCTGTAAGCCGAAAGGCAGGAAATACCATGAGGCGGTGGAGGGAATGTCCGTCTGTATGTCTGTCCGTCTGTCACCAGGCTGTATCTCAACAACCGTGATAGTTAGACAGTTGAAATTTTCACAGGTGATGTATTTCTCTTGCCGCTATAACAACAAATTCTAAAAAACAGAATATATAAATATTTATTTATCTTCTTTTTCATTATTTCACAATCTTACACATATCGACCTAGTCCCAAACTAAGCAAAGCTTGTACTTGGGTACTAGACGACGATAAACATACTTATATAGATAAATAAATACTTAAATACTCGTACATAGAAAACCTAAACACTCAGGAAAAAATATTTGTGCTCATCACACAAATAAATGCCCTTACCAGGATTCGAACCCGGGACCTTTGGCTTCGTAGGCAGGGTCACTACCAACTAGGCTACAGGAGGCTCCCATACAACAATAGTTATTTGTGCAACAAGAGAGCAAAGTTCTTTTTTGCTGCGAGTGCCAAGGTAGCGAAAGATTCTAAAATTGAATCACGAGCGTAGCGAGTGATTCAAAGTTAGAATCTTGAGCGCAGCGAGGGCCTCAAAAGCACGAGACGCAAATACTTTGCTCTCGAGTAACACATACAACTTTTCACCTCAGCAGTGAGAACATAGTCACGTAAAAAAATACATCGATAGGCTTTTACGTACCTATTCGTCTCGTGGATATTCAGGAAGAAAACTTGATTCGGGGTTCGTAAACTGCTTGTTTTACTCCTCAGCGCGGCTAGTTAGTAACTAGAAGCACGCGAGAGCGCGGGTGAGACAAGGCGCGACACGACAGACTAAAGCACATTTTAGTAATCTATATGAGTCTCGCGTGACACTAGCACTACACTAAAAACTAACCGTACCTATTATTGTTCAAATACTGTCACTGATGTTCCCACATTTCACTCGTATTATTTTCAAGCTATTTTTTGAAATATTCAATCTAATAGACTTACGCGCGTGCGCTCCAAAAACTAAGCGTATTGTTGTTAAATACTGTCTTCTCCTTACGCTTTTATAGAAACAAATTTGTACGACAACTATGGACCTAAACGCAGTATTTCGCGACCGAAACAGCAATTTACTTCATTTTCCATGCAACGTTTAGTACAAATTGCACGGTGTGACGTCATACTTTAAAGCCAATCAGTATGAAGCGTTTCGGCTGCTGTCAGCGAGTTCCGTCTTTAACTCGATTTTTTGGGTATTAATGTCCTTTAAATGTAGTTGCTTCCATACAAACATTTGTTCATCTACAAAAACTGGTTTGTATGGCATCGTAAACAAATTTAAGGTCACAAGCCCATCTTTATTCTTATTGTCGTCATCCGTCCTAGCGGTTTTTTCCGGTTGTACCCTAAAGGCACCCGGGGTCTGTTTTGGCACCTAGCCGGTAAATGTGCGGCCCACTAATCCACCCATGGGCGTTAGGAGGATATAGTTCAAATTTCATCGAGTTTTCATCTCGACTTATCAACTTATTCCCGCCATGTACCGGATTTTATCTCATGGCTCCGCTTGTGTTCTCTATATTTAAACACGCGGACGGAGCCACACTTATATATAATATCATATTATCATAAAAAGTAAATGCTGTAAGTATAAGATTTATGTAGAAATGTGTATACTGACAAGCATGCGCGGTGAGTATGTGCTTGTATTCCACGTGCCCGTGGTCCTCCGGCAGCAGCAGACCGAACTTCTGCTCGAACACTTGTCTGCCAACAAGCTGGCACAGCCGCGCCATCGCCGCGTCGTGGGACCGCATCTAGATAATAATAGTCGATTAAATAAAATTGCATTAAACGTCGGCTTACGAAATTATCAATTTAAAACTAAAAATACCGTATGGTTCAAATTCAGCTCGAAACAATGTATATAAGCCTGTATTTTTTTACTTAATAGGGTCATTATGCCGGTTACGCGACCACCTTCGGTTAGGCTAGAGGCCACCTGGAGGACAACGGTTCTTCAATTACTTCTTAAAGATAATAACATTTCAACAGACGTTTAACAAACCGTGAGCCGTATGCAATATTTTAAGTAGTTATTTATCAGGAATCAACTAAAAAACGAGAAAATATCCTTTCAGTTCACAAACTCATCTGAGTGGTCGCAAACCGACACAATAAATTAGTTGGTCGCTATCCGGCGAAATTACCCTTTTAGTGTATATTGAGTCATTGTGCACAAGTTACCTGGTCTATAGGCAGCACGGCGGTCAGCAGCAGGTCTGGCGCGACCGCGTACGCGGGCAGCACGAGTCCCGGACAGTCCAGGAGTTGCAGTCGACCGTCCAGCACCAGGCTCTGGATGTGGCGCGTGTGACCCGGCATTGTGCACAAGTTACCTGGTCTATAGGCAGCACGGCGGTCAGCAGCAGGTCTGGCGCGACCGCGTACGCGGGCAGCACGAGTCCCGGACAGTCCAGGAGTTGCAGTCGACCGTCCAGCACCAGGCTCTGGATGTGGCGCGTGTGACCCGGCATTGTGCACAAGTTACCTGGTCTATAGGCAGCACGGCGGTCAGCAGCAGGTCTGGCGCGACCGCGTACGCGGGCAGCACGAGTCCCGGACAGTCCAGGAGTTGCAGTCGACCGTCCAGCACCAGGCTCTGGATGTGGCGCGTGTGACCCGGCATTGTGCACAAGTTACCTGGTCTATAGGCAGCACGGCGGTCAGCAGCAGGTCTGGCGCGACCGCGTACGCGGGCAGCACGAGTCCCGGACAGTCCAGGAGTTGCAGTCGACCGTCCAGCACCAGGCTCTGGATGTGGCGCGTGTGACCCGGCATTGTGCACAAGTTACCTGGTCTATAGGCAGCACGGCGGTCAGCAGCAGGTCTGGCGCGACCGCGTACGCGGGCAGCACGAGTCCCGGACAGTCCAGGAGTTGCAGTCGACCGTCCAGCACCAGGCTCTGGATGTGGCGCGTGTGACCCGGCATTGTGCACAAGTTACCTGGTCTATAGGCAGCACGGCGGTCAGCAGCAGGTCTGGCGCGACCGCGTACGCGGGCAGCACGAGTCCCGGACAGTCCAGGAGTTGCAGTCGACCGTCCAGCACCAGGCTCTGGATGTGGCGCGTGTGACCCGGCATTGTGCACAAGTTACCTGGTCTATAGGCAGCACGGCGGTCAGCAGCAGGTCTGGCGCGACCGCGTACGCGGGCAGCACGAGTCCCGGACAGTCCAGGAGTTGCAGTCGACCGTCCAGCACCAGGCTCTGGATGTGGCGCGTGTGACCCGGCATTGTGCACAAGTTACCTGGTCTATAGGCAGCACGGCGGTCAGCAGCAGGTCTGGCGCGACCGCGTACGCGGGCAGCACGAGTCCCGGACAGTCCAGGAGTTGCAGTCGACCGTCCAGCACCAGGCTCTGGATGTGGCGCGTGTGACCCGGCATTGTGCACAAGTTACCTGGTCTATAGGCAGCACGGCGGTCAGCAGCAGGTCTGACGCGACCGCGTACGCGGGCAGCACGAGTCCCGGACAGTCCAGGAGTTGCAGTCGACCGTCCAGCACCAGGCTCTGGATGTGGCGCGTGTGACCCGGCATTGTGCACAAGTTACCTGGTCTATAGGCAGCACGGCGGTCAGCAGCAGGTCTGGCGCGACCGCGTACGCGGGCAGCACGAGTCCCGGACAGTCCAGGAGTTGCAGTCGACCGTCCAGCACCAGGCTCTGGATGTGGCGCGTGTGACCCGGCATTGTGCACAAGTTACCTGGTCTATAGGCAGCACGGCGGTCAGCAGCAGGTCTGGCGCGACCGCGTACGCGGGCAGCACGAGTCCCGGACAGTCCAGGAGTTGCAGTCGACCGTCCAGCACCAGGCTCTGGATGTGGCGCGTGTGACCCGGCATTGAGCTTACGCTCACCTTTAACGGAAACAAAGGGTTGCAGGCCAAGTAGAAGTAGATATAGGGATACGCGGCCGGCAACCCCGATTCTCGCCGAGATTTGTATAGTGCTTTTCTCAAACTTGCAATGAAATAAAAATAAAAAGTTGTATTTTGTTTTATTCGTAGGTTCACACAACTAAATAATACGTTTCTGAACAAAACATTAGCAATGACAACAAGTGTCAATCAAGCAGTGAATGACAGCTGTCAGTGCTGTCACATCACATCATAACCTATAATTGTGAATTGTGTCCTACTTTTCTTACTAACTATTATTCCGCTTTTTCCCTAAATTAAGTATTAGTTTACTGTCACTTGAACTTTTATCTAACTATATAGACGAGGCACTACAACAATGAAAGAAAAAAGACTTATAATTTTTATGAATTTTTCATACGCCGTCATGTACCTACAGTCGCCATCACATACATCGGAGCAAACAAGCACGTCACAAACATCGGAACACACCTCTATTTTCAATGCATTAGTGTGCCGATATTTTTGAACACCTATAGTGTGTGATGGCGACTGTACCTAACTTTTGATTTCGGGGGCAGTAAATTATTCATGGCTACTTCTGCCTCCGCTCGCAATTCTGGATGCGTACAGTTCAGTCGGAACTCATTTCGAAATCGATGGCTTTTATTAGAAAGTTTGATAAGAATTACGAACTATTGAGAAATCCGGCCAACAAAAGAATAAAACATTTTTCCATTTACGCGCCAAACATTTTTTTAACCTGTTTGAAGTAACCTTTTACCCTGTGACATTTACATTAGTAAGTAGTAGTTATTAAGTATTGTACCTTATTCCAAGCCTATACAATTGAGATGGCAACATCTTTTTCCCTGGCAACACTGCCTAGTTCCAAGTGACAGGTGCTATAATTCCGGTTTTTCCTCCCACCTTTGAACCAGCAACGGTCCGACATCGGCTGCGCGCCGCGCGGTCGTCATTGGCGTTCTTTTTCTTGCAGAGGCAACACGTAGTACTAGCTTCGGCAGTACTACATATAATATGCTTATAAAACGGAAAATTCCTTGCAATTTTCTGTTGAAATGTTCCATGATAGTGACAAAATGGGTAGTAATCAACGAAATGAAGGTGCAGGATTGTGCTCCGCTAACAAAGGCTCGCGAGTAGCGAGGATTCTTCACCGCCTGGCAACGGACGGATGCTAGTATTGGGGAAAATCGTGAGTAGTACTCAGGAGGTAAGGTGCTTCAATGTCGTTTATTCCTCGCGCATGAAGGCAATTTTGATGATTATTAAGGTTTTTGTCAATTTGCGTACCCGATGACCTGGAAGCCCCCTTAAGTTCTTCCTCCAGTAAAACTGGCACGGCCTACCCATGCCAGTGCTCATTTGAAGGAAATTGATTTCAAATTTGAAACTACCCTCAACTCATCGGGTACTGCAATTTTCTAAGGAGCACACCGGTACGTAGTGTGATTACCGTATTTCAGTTTCTACTATTATTTTCAAGTCGTTATATATATATATATATGTCAATCTAACCGAACCTAAATTAATTAATATTCTGGGCGGTGCTTACATGCTTACGAATTCGCTGCCATACGAGTGTCGATTTAAATGAAATACCTACATAAAAAAATATTTACCTTGCCTTGTAATTATATTTATTAACCAAGTGTTTGTGAATCGATGCAAGTATTGCTGGTTGATTTTCACCCGGTTCCATTAGTACCTACAAACCTACAAATGATATTTAGTCGTCGCGTAGACAGACGTTGAGAGTAACTGTTGCGTATATTCCGCTAGGACCGTACAGGAGAGAATCTCTAATGAAGAGTTACTACTTAATTATATAATCATGAGTGCGCAGCCATGTGTTGACTGTTACGCAGCGGACGCTTGTTCGAGTTCCGTTTCTACACGTTTCATATGTTTGAATTTCAGTAGCTAAAAGACATTTTCCAGCTTACGTTACGCGCTACCAACCGTTCAGCTGATGTCTCTCCTGTGCAAGGAGTTGCTACCACCCGTTCAGCTGTCTCTCCTGCGCAAGGAGTTGCTATCACCCATTCAGCTGTCTCTCCTGCGGAAGGAGTTGCTACTACCCGTTCAGCTGTCTCTCCTGCGCAAGAAGTTGCTATCACCCATTCAGCTGTCTCTCCTGCGGAAGGAGTTGCTACTACCCGTTCAGCTGTCTCTCCTGCGCAAGGAGTTGCTACCACCCGTTCAGCTGTCTCTCCTGCGCAAGGAGTTGCTATCACCCATTCAGCTGTCTCTCCTGCGGAAGGAGTTGCTACTACCCGTTCAGCTTTCTCTCCTGCGCAAGAATTTGCTATCACCCATTCAGCTGTCTCTCCTGCGGAAGGAGTTGCTACCACCCGTTCAGCTGTCTCTCCTGCACAAGAAGTTGCTACCACCCATTCAGCTGTCTCTCCTGCGGAAGGAGTTGCTACCACCCGTTCAGCTGTCTCTCCTGCGCAAGGAGTTGCTACCACCCGTTCAGCTGTCTCTCCTGCGCAAGGAGTTGCTACCACCCGTTCAGCTGTATCTCCTGCGCAAGGAGTTGCTACCACCCGTTCAGCAGTCACTCCTGCACAAGGAGTTGCTACTAAGCACACTTTTGCGAATGTTACAGTCAAAGCATAATAAAAAGTCCTTGTTTATCCTTCCCGGCTGGAAATTGACTGTGTCGAGTACTTTCCGCAGCTTAAAGTTCCCGATGGCTCTGCCGAGTTACACAAAATTACGTAGGTACGCTACGTACAAGCAAACAGGGTAGGTTGAAGGTGGGGCTACAGCGCAGTTTCCAACATGGAGCAGTTTGTAATAATCAGGACAGTCTAAATGCTGTTCTCCAGTACACTGCCCTTCACAAATGTTGTCAGAATCATTGACGGAAGATATCGAGAGACCTTGCGAACCATGAGTTTTTATTGGAGCCGGGTGGGCCAGGACTATAATTTCTCTGGTCTTGAAAAAGGGCATGTTGAAGGAGTACTTAATTATTGGGTGGGTCTTTTCCATTTATTGTCTTTTTCAAGGTTCCCGATTTTGATCACGTGATTACATGGTGAGACTGGGCGTGTATGTATACTTCATGTATGTACATTCATGTCGTACAACATACAACGACAATTGCGGAAGGTAATATACTTCGATTTAGATATTTGTTTAGTCTCTCAAATTTCGGCGGCAGCTTCGCTCATCATTCAGGTAGTTGAGGTCCTCAGATCTCAAAGTACCAGGCTCGTTGCCTGTGCACGCCAGAACTGAAGATTGCTGCATAGCTAAAGGTTTCTCTAGCTGAACGATTTAGGGCTAGCGATCCATGGAGTCCCTGGGATTGCAGGGAGATCTGGCGATTAACATTAAGTCCTTCTCAGCTGAAGAGATTTAGCACAAAACACAAGATTTTCACGAGATGAGTGGAAAGTACCTATAAGGTAAACGTCCCAATATTGGACATCTTCTATTCTAATAAGTCCCATATTGCTCGCCTTTATTACCTACGTTATATGTTTGAAAGACCCAGCATTGGCCCCGTGTCGAGCACTGGGACGGTTACCTTACAGACTCGGCATATGCAAAGCCTCAATCTTCGAGTAAGTCTCATTTATGAATAATATTCAACAAAGCTTAAAGCTGTTTGTAATTCTAGTTCTCGAGCTGGGCGACCTTGTGATTACCACTTGTATCATCTTTCAATATTATCACCATTTTTACTGGCGTCAGATCTGTTAGACAAGAGAGTCCTATTCAAAAGTAGAGATGTTAACGGCTGCTAACGCAAGTTATAGTGAATCTTGCAGATACTTTAGTCTTCCTGACATGTTGCCAGTACCGATACCTAAGGGAAATTAATAGACTGACATACTCATCGCTATCAAATCGTGTCAGATAATCAAACATTTGTATCGTACTTATCAACAAGAGCGGTAAGAGTTCAGTAGTACCTACACATTCAGTATCTCGTGCTAAACCGCCGGTAGCCTTCGTAGGTACCTACTACATATATTACAGTCGTAGGTCATACACCACCAGGGTAGATCGGTTTTAAAGATTTTAATGTCAGTAGGAGTGAGATCTACTCTATTCAACAAGGGGCTAACATATAACGAATTTAGCCTTTGTCAGATCTCTTCGCGTCGAAGAAAGTCCAAATAGTTTTGTTACATAGTAACATTATATAGTTCAGTTAGTTCAACATTGGTTTAAGTTGGTAATTTAAATCAGAGTTAGATGTAAGTACCTAGGTACTATTGGCGTCGACTAGTTCTTAACTCAGTCTTACTCGAAACAAAGACGTTTTCTCTGATCTGAATGTTAGCATACCTATTAGCTAGTTGGCGTTTTATCTCTGTGACCTGTGGAATGCGGCCCGCATATAATTATCTCATGGAGATTCATTATACTACGCACTTTGTTTGTGACAGATACCTACCACTAATCTATTTATTAGATAGTTGTAAAAGTCTGGCTGATGAGTAGTGGGCCATCCCATCCCAAAGTTGATTTCTTAGCTCAAGGATGGTATCACCTAGGGCGTCTTTTAAACCAACTTAGCTTAGTATCGCATGTATGTATCGTACATGTTAAATTTCGCTTGAACAGATCAATACCTACGTAGGTTTTATCATGTAGTTCTGTGGTCGGACACGGACCCACCGTTTAGTTCACACTTCATTGTCAGCCAGAAAAGTTTTTCCTGACTGAACATTTTTGTTTTCAAAGTTACATCATCCCAACTACCCCAAGTGGGTATATTGACGAGGCTCGATATTTGAGACTTTTAGGTGGAAGTAACATTGGATTTGATCAAATAAATTTTTGACCCGATTTATTTTAGCTCTAGGGTTTCCAATGAATTACATAATTATTCAAAAATTGGCTGGCTACACGTTTTTAATCCAAATATCGACCCACTTATTATAACGTAGACTGACGTTATTTGTCCCCAGTATAATGAGGATGTAAAGATAATTAAGGCTTGTTAAGCCAACTTCATGAACAATCATTCATGCTTTTCTGAAGAATGCTAACGCACATATCTAGTAGTGTGAACAGTAGGTACACGCGATCGTCAAGCTGGTTTAACACTCTTGACAGTCTTAATATTATTTCATTAGTAGGTACCTAATCGTCTTGGAAAGTGGTAAGTCATTACATTAGGTGCTCAATGCTTCTATATTTCAAAAAGTTTATAAGAAAACGTTCGGCTTTTAAAACCAATCCCGATCCGATTTCGTAGTTTGATATTTTTGTTAGTTAATGCAAGATTATTGATAATGGAATTTACCTGAGTTTGTATTGTATATGAACCTTTCACTGCTGTACAAGTTTTCTTGTAATAAATCTAACTAATATCTTTCTCACATTGGCGTTCTAACGAATCTATACAGTTCTACATATGTTTTATCCTTATTGAACCAGCAGCCGATAACAAACACTTCTCAATTGTATAGGCTTGGAATAAGGTACAATACTTAATAGACAAATTTTACCTAAAAATAAAATTTATATTAAGTTACTTACCTTATTCCAAGCCTAATTTCATTGCTGCCTGCTGGCGTATGCTCAAATACCTTCCTATGTTTAATAACATTCAAGGGTATATCTTAGTATTTAAGCTTATTTTTCAGCTACACAATTTAGTAATTAAGCTTATATTTCAGCCACTAAACCTAGTTTTTAAGCTTGTATTTCAGGATAACACTTTAGTACTTAAGCTCTTATTTCAGCTGTACCTATAAAGTACCATAATTTGTTTACTTCAAAACCAACCACCTACACCCAATGCGGTGTTTGTTTACACAACATTGTAACGCCACCGGTCTACCGACCGTAGCTACATCGCCACCTGTCTAATTACAGTGGCTACCTACCGTCCACCTATTTCACATTGGACGGTAGACTCAATTGAGAATCCAATGACGACCGCGCGGCGCGCAGCCGATGTCGGACCGTTGCTGGTTCAAAGGTGGGAGGAAAAACCGGAATTATAGCAGCTGTCACTTGGAACTAGGCAGTGTTGCCAGGGAAAAAGATGTTGCCATCTCAATTGTATAGGCTTGGAATAAGGTAAGTAACTTAATATAAATTTTATTTTTAGGTAAAATTTGTCTATTTTTTTGATGGTTGAATGCCAAGACGATGTGTCACAATTTGACGTTTGAAAACAAAAGACGGTTGCTTTACAGGCCTCGATGTGTAAGGCTGTATGAATAGTAGATTGACCAAGGGTTGAAAGTGACCCATTCTCCCCAAGACATTTCTGTTAGTCAATAGTTCGAGGGTGAAATCGGTAATTTCACCCGAGTTAAACACTCTACTTTTCATTTCGACTGTGAGGAAAGTAAAATACTACATTTAATAAAACAGCTATATTGAGAGTAATCAGTTAAAATTTACAGTAAATATATTGGTAATACTTACTGCCAATGCCAACTTTAGAAAAGTTTAATAAATATATCTAATGGTTTCAATTTTATTTTTGTATCATCTCATCGTGAGTTAAATCAATCTCCATTTCACTGAATTCACTTTCAGAAACCACCTTCAACCTAAAAAGGAGACGGTATTTATATTTATCTCATTTTCCCGCTTTTTCTAATACCAAATGTCACAGGTTTTTTTTTAAGTTATTGGACATACTTACTGCCAACTTTAGAAAAGATTAAAAAATGTATCTAATGGTTTCAATTTTATTTTTGTATATTAGTATTTTTGTGTATTATGTAGTTCTATAAATAAATTTACAGAATTATATGTAAAGAAATATAATAATTATACCTATATCCAACCTCCAACTTTTTCGCACTTGCTACTACTAGATTGTGGTGCCAGTACGGCCATGATAATGCACGGCCAAAATAATGTACAGCTCAATAATCCGCATCCGATGTAGATGGATTATCGGGCCGTGCATTAGTAGGCTGCGGCGCGACTAACCTAGAGGGTCATGCCAAAACGTGAGTAAAGAAAAAGTGTCATTGCATTACGGCGAGCAGCCGAATAGAGGAATAATTTTGAATGTTGATTTTCTGTAATTGCGAATGAAAATAGACCAACTGTAAAAAAGATTTTAATATCAACCTGTAATCGTAATAAACACCTCGTTTAATGCAGGTACCTATAGCTGAGTGTAGACTTGCGAAAAGTTTTATTTTAATGATATGATCATATGACGTAACACTATTATCTTCGACTCCGTGGCTGACCGTAACAATAAAAAAGAATTACTTTCCACCCTAGGGGAGAAAACGCTATTTTCCACCCGGCTATATGCCCATGAAAAGTCAACTTTCAGAACAGGCGAGATGAAAATTCGTTTAGATATCATCTTCACTATCGCACCGGATACGTAGTATTTCCGGACTTAATGTTTCTAGAAGTACTTACTATGTCTGACATACTTAAGTGCTTCTAGAAACATGACATTAACATTAGTTAAAAATAACAATAATATGTTTAATGATATAATATAGATGTTAACATAGCTATAAGTACACACTAACCATAAGTATAAAGTCTAAGTTACTTGAAATAAATAATAAATAAATAAATTGCAAATTTGAGAAAAAGTTTTTAACTAACATTTCGTCTTGATTAAACGTTTGTCTCCAATTCCAAAACATCCTCAGTATTATAATTATTACAGTTGAGTCGCTTGGTGATGGGTGACAGTTACGGATAGTGAAAGTTGAAACCAATAGATAATATTAGCAACCAATTTTTTTTACGTTGTCTTTCCAACCAGTTTTTAGAAAGAATCAAATATCTGTATCGGTCCAACTATACTTAGACCACAAAAAAAAAGACAAAAACAAGAGTCAGATATTGGTATAGAACTTAAACAGGCTATACAAATGAAATAGCAGAACACTGGGTCAAAATGTATCTATGCTATGTACCTATGCACTAGATCAAAATGTATGTTTAGTGTAGTCTCTTGCGTTTGCTAAACGCTAACAGTGACGTCATAACCCTTACGTTCTAGGCCATTATTTCATATCAGCTTTGCCCGAAAAAATTACTCTCGGCATACTTTTTTCAGACGAGTCCCTAGTTTTTATAACCAGTCTGAGCTATATTGATCCTTTCCACAAATCATTGTTAAGTGTTAAATTGTTAGTAAAATGTAAGTTATTTTTAGGTCATCCATGAGAACAATATTTACTTACCTAAGATAAATTTTACTATTCACATCCCCTGAAAGTCTAAATCCAAAATGTCTTCATTAATCTCATATACCTACTTATTACCTACCTTTAACTTGTGCATGCATACTGCGTCGACGACCGGTATTGTATTATATTAAAGAATTTATTAAGTTCAAATTTTTTAAATCTTTTTAGCTTTGTTTCTTTATGATTACCGTCAAACATGCCTACTTTGCCACCAGGGGGAACTTTGCCCTAGAAGCAAATTTTAAAATTTTCCTCTTGGGCAAAGTTCCCCCTGGTGGCAAAGTAGGCATGTTTGACGGTACCTATTTTGTTATGTTAACATAGTTTTTATGTATTAATGAGCCTCCAGGTCTTTTGATTTATGTATATTGGTAATCTTTGTGTACCCTTTATATTTTTGTTTATGTGACTGTTTGTGTTCTAAATAAATTAAACAAAAAAAAATAAAAAAAAGTGGGTGCCCGTAGTAATTTGTTAGTAAAAAAGCTATTATAATTACCTTCTTAGTCTGCATAAGAACGTTGACTGTACTAGATTTCCCCACGTTGGGATAACCTATCATACCAATCGTGATTCTCGGTGGATTCTTCAAATAATCCAGTTCTTGTTTACTCAGTACGTCCAACAATCGATCCCTGTCAAAGATCTCATGAGAATTCAAAAAATTTTCATCTTTAGTTATACTATCATCCTCACTTTGCAATGGTTCTATAGGTTTTCCCAATCTTAAGTTTTCTAGAACCGTGTCTAACGTATCTTGGATCTTACTTAACCTATCAGCTGTATTAGAAACGGCGTTATCAAGATCTTTGATTTGCTTTTTAAACAATTCTATGTCTTCTTCCGTACTCTGTAGGGCTTCTTTTTCATCGACGGAATCGTCTGAGTCTGCTGATTCTGTATCGGATCCTGTATCCTGTTTTTCTGTTTCGCTCTCCTCGGATATCTTTCTCTCTTTATTTGTTTCTTTAGCGGCCGAGAAAAATATTATAGGAACATTCTGAAAAGGAAAAGATTTTTAATGTAAATTCATTGGTCGTAATGTATATTTTTCGGAAACAATCAACTTTTCAGGATTCTAAACTTGATTTAACCTAATGATTTTTATATGTTGACATGTGGTTGACACTTGCATAATAATGACTATTTGCTTTTGGGCTTGTATTCAAATAAAATACACCACAAATGTTTAGCTGTTTGTAAGTGGATTCTAGAAACCCGCTCGAACAATTTCGATCAGAGTTGATTTCGATTTTTATTTACAGGGGGTTTACGGGGCAAAAATAACCACCTAGGTTTAGTTTATAGGAAAATTGGTTTACCCTGTGTTTCCCTCACAATGTCAAGCAAAGCTACTGATAATTGACTTTCAAAACAAAGTTTTAACCGACTTCAAATCAGTAGCCAAATAGCTTCAAGTTTGCCTATAAAATTTGAAGAGTTCCCTCGATTTCTCCAGGATCCCATCATCAGAACTGGATTTTGGTGACAACGAGACCAATCTGGAAGTATATGCTTTCAATCAATGAAAGAATTTTTCAAATCGGTCATAAATTACGGAATTATCGCGTAACATACACACGTAAAAAAAAACAAACAGACGAATTGAGAGCCTCCTCCTTTTTTGAAGTCGGTTAAAAAATTAAGTCTCATCACTACATAGTAACAAAGTCGCTTCTCGCTGTCTGTCTGTACCTATGTATGATTAGATCTTTAAAACTACGCAACGGATTTTGATGCGGTTTTTTAAATAGATACGAGTGATTCAAGAGGAAATTGTATATGTATAATACATGCATGTAAATATTATACATATAAACCCGAAGTGTAAAAAAGTGCGAAGCCGGGGCGGGTCGCTAGTATAGCATAAAGTCTCACCTCTTTTCTGAAATACTCAGCCCACACCTTCCTTTCGTACTCTGTAGTTAGATCGGCTTTGTTCAGCAGCAATATGCACTTGCATTTCTGCTCGCTCGCATACTTCTCCAAGTCCGCACACCTGTAAGTACAAACAATTCAAAGATTTATCCCCTAATTCACAAAATTATACAAACAAAATAAAAATATGTATTTATATTGGCTAAAATGTGTTGTCAATTTTTCACAAACACAACTATTCAAATAGACAGTTAAGAAAAATTCATTTTAACGGCGTTTTAACTAAAATTAAAAAGAACGTTTATGATATGAATAAGGGCATTACTCTTTTATTAACTACCCTATTATGAACTAAAATGTTCTGGCAGTTTTTACAGAAACAAATTTCAAAGTGTCAGATAAAGACAAACGATATAAAAGTATGACGTCACAATCCGCTACTTATTTGTACTAATCGTTGCATGGAAAATCAAGTAAATTGCTGTTTCGGTCGCGAAATACTGCGTTTAGGTCCATAGTTGTTGTAGTTGTTTCTATAAAAGCGTACGGATTTTATTGATAGTTTTAAATGTACTGTTAAGCAATAAAAAAAAAGCATACCTTTCTAAACTTTCAAGGTCCAAATCTTTTGATGATTTTAATTTATTATTTTTTAATTTATACTTTGTTAGAGTAATTTGATGGTTTACTACCCATTTACCAACACTATGTTATCAATTTTAACATTAGTCTACACCCCTATTCAATAGTGTGCATACTCAGACAGCATGCAATAATCCACGTCTACTATATATATCTGTCTCTTTTTAGCCCATGCATAAAGTGAGAAAAAGATCAATACAAAATGAATCTATCACAACAATAAATAAATGCCTAAATTGAAGCATAAACTTTGACTTTATTTATTTATATTTTACACGGGTCTAACGCGATATTTATTTACAGGTATTTTTCAGAAATAAAAGCCAATAAAAATCGCGTTGGGCCCGTGTAAAACAGTAATTTAAATATGTGTACAAAGCGCGAGTTTAAAATAAGTTAGACTTAATTACCTGAACAGGAGCGGGTTCCTCGCGTCAAGCAGTAGCATCACAACATCTGATTTCTCCAGCGTCCGCCACAACTGCTTCCAAAGCTCCAGATTGCGCTCGTAAGGCGTCAAAGCGGCGCCGAGCTTAGCCTATGCAAAGTTATAATTTGCTGTGAGAGAGTGTTATGTGTGAACTCGACTTCATTGTTAAGGGCATAAGGTAGCTCGGATATTTTCGAACCTTTTGGAACGTAGTGAACGTACATATATTTATGAACTCGACTGTACTAATAAAGATTGATTCCACAATAGTGTATTTCGTCGGGTGACAAGCAAAACTCACCAAGTAACAAATACCTACTTAAATCAAAGGTCGTATCTCGATATCGACTACGTACCGAGATACGAGGTTTTGAAGAGCAGTGACAGTTTTGGTAGTGACTTTTGCTTGTCACCCGACGATTTGTTGTTTTTACCAGTTTTGCATAAGTGCGAATATGATGATGGTAACCATTTTCCACCCATCATAGTGGATAAGGCATCCGTCAAGTTCTGGCACATACGGGACTGGACAGTGACGTATGTGTTAAGACGGATTCATTAATATCTAACGTGATGCGCTCTGACCGATCCGATTCTAACCGATGACCTGTTTAGCCGTGTCTACACCGGACGCATATTTTTTATTTTTTTTTATTGAGGTAAACAAACAGCCACTACAAGGGAGTCTTAAATTATTAGCCTTATAAATAAATACAATATGTGTGGCCAACACCGTTCACCACTTATTACTTATTTTATATTACAACATCATGCGGAGTAATTCAAGGGTGCAGCCCCTGAAGTGTTGTGAATCCGGGGGTTAAATACTAACAAAATATAAAAAAAAGAAAGAAAAATAAACAAAAAAAGAGATAATGAGTATGTAAGTTAATATGGTTAAACTAAGTACTTAAACAACATCAAAGTGTTTCAGTTAGTTTGAGTACATCTATTATTTATTTTTTGTATGAACTAATACTAAAGCCAAATATATCTATGTGATTAAAATGTACATTGTAATTGTGAACAAGCCTGCGCAGAGGAGCGCGCTCACCGGCGTTGGTGCGGCAGCGGCCTGTCACAAACAGCCGGTGAGGACGCGCCTCTCGCTGAATACAACGATTCGGTACCTTATATGCGAGTTTGTTATTAAGGGCAATGCAATCAAATTGATTGTTACAGAGGCCGTACAATACGATTGTTTCTAGTAACATGCGCCTGGAACATAATTCTATCAATTTATACTTATGCAACAATTGCTGGTATGGTAGTCTGTTACGATAGCATCTAAAGTTCATGGTATTTAATAGTACATTATTGCCGTGGCCGGGAAGGAGGCAATTTCAGGCTGAGTATTTTGTTTAAACGGACGAGCTTGCGAGTCCGTTTAATAATAATACGAAGCCTGCAATTGCCATTCCGGCTGAGGCTAATATAGTGCTTTTCTCAAAAATGGGGGACTAAAAAAGACTAAATTTAAATCAAGCGTTATTATTAAATACAAATCGAGGATACTGCAAATTAAATAAAATTAAACGTCATATTTTTTTTTAAACAAAATCGCAAGTATATTTTTCCACCGAAAAACGCAATATTTTTATGACACATACAAAAATGTCGCGTTTGCAACAGAAAAATACGACTTGATTTGGCTGAATACGACCTGTGCCGTCTTTTATATGCCAGTTTCTACTTTTTAAAAAGTTTGGTACTCGACAAATAAAGGAATTCATATGTAACATTCCAGGCGGCCTGCAATGTTTTTTATTTTTTAATTTTGATCTGGCCTTAAACTTTACACTTTACCTTCCATTATGTAGCGAGTTATGTTCACTTTGCGGGCCATTTTTGAGAAAAAACTTTTTTTGTACAGTTTCAAGGATGTCAGAGTATTTCTTGTAATAGGGATTCCAAACAGCAACTGCGTGTTCGAGTCGGGGTCTAATTAAAGATTTGTATAATTGTAAGTAGGGTCATTTCGCCGGTTGGCGACCACCTAATTTCATGTGCCGGTTAGCGACCACTTAGCTGACTTGGTGAACTGAAAGTATATTTTCTCGTTTTTTTTGTAAATTCCTATTCCATAACTACAAACAATAAGGCATACGGCTGACTGTTTCAATAGGCTCTGTAGAATTGATGTTATCTTCAATTGAAAAAACCATGTTCTTCAAGTGTTCGCTAACCGAAGGTGGTCGCGTAACCGGCGAAATGACCCTAAGTACTTGGCCGTCGGTATTCCGTACTGGAACGCATCACGAAACCATACATCTTATACGCCTTACTTACTATGGAATTTACATGAAGGTCAAGGTGCAATTTTGAGTCGAGTATGATTCCCAGGTCTCTAATAAATTGAACTTCTGCAAGATTTGCGTTACATAAATGATATGAGCCGTTTCTTTGTAAATTTTATAAACTTATATTTATCTAAATTTAGTTCAAGTTTGTTAACAGAGCAGTAATCTGAGAAGCGGTCCAGGTCCTGCTGAAATCTTTCAGCATCGTTTTCATTACATATTTTGTGATATATTTTTAAGTCGTCTGCGTAAAGTAGAAATTTATATTGTTAATAAATATTGTAAATAATAATGGACCAAAAATAGAGCCCTATGGGACCCCAGAGCTAACAGACGTGGCGTACGATTCATGACCATTAATTGCTACTTTCTGAGTACGATTTGTTATATAGGACTTGAACCACCACCACAAATTTCCCCTAATTCCATTGTATGCAATCTTTTCTAGTAGCTAGCGATGATCCACTCTATCGAAGGCCTTTCGAAAATCAGTATAAACACTGTCTACTTGTACATTATTATTTAAACTTTCAAATAAGTAAGTAGTATAAACTAAAAGATTAGTAGCTGTTGATCTGTGTTGTACAAACCCATGTTGGTTAGAACTTATTTGATTGTGTAAATTTTGATATATCTGCTTGTGAACTAATTTTTCGAAAACCTTCGACAAAGTGGATAAAATGGATATAGGTCTATAATTTTCGACTTTAGTTTTAGAGGCACCTTTGTGCACTGGGACTATATTAGCAGTTTTCCATATTCAAGGGAAGATTCCCTCCGTCAGGCACTTATTAAATAGGATAGCAAGTGGTATGGTGATAGTTTTAACTGTGTTTTTAAGAAAAATGGGTGGAATATTGTCAGGTCCTTGACCCTTAGATAAATCCAGTGTTTTTAGTTCGTGTGAAATGTGGCCAGTAGTTACATGTAGGCTATGTACGTTGATGTTAGACATTGGGTTATTTTCGGGAATGTCGTAGTCTTCGGTAACAGTGGAAGGTTGATAAACGGATTGAAAGAAATCTGAAAACATATTGCATATTTGTGTGCTGTCACTTGAAGTAATATTATTATGGGACGTTAGGTATATCGGTTGAATGAGTGCGATTTGAGATGTAGGTCCAAAAATATTTAATGTTGTCATGTATGCTGTCCTCAGTCTGTTCTAGGTATTTGTTGTAACATATTGTCGTTTCTGACTTAAATCGATCTCTCAGTTTCGAAAAAACTTCATAATCTATTAAATTTTGGTATGTTTTCCATTTGACCCATGCTTGGTTTTTGTTTTTAAATATATGAATTAAGTAGGTAAAAGAAATAAAGGGAGACCTTGCAACAGATGGGAGGATGAAATCAAACACACAGCGGGTCCAAACTGGTTACAAACAGCTAAGTCCAGGGAAGACTGACTCACTTTGGAGGAGGCCTTTACCTGCAGAGGGGTTCTTGCAGAATAATGAGTGCAACAAAAATAATTATAATATTTTAAACTACCTAATATTCTTTATAAAACTTAACTTACTAACATTAAAAACTACTCAACTTTTGATATAACTACTTTGTAAACATAATTCTAAAAGAAATAAAAGGCTTTTTTATTTTTATTTTTATTTTATATGAATTAGCGCGGGAGAGAACCAGCATGGAAATTTGTCAGAGTGAGTTTTTTTATAAGGGACATTGTTTTTAACTATTTTATAAATACGCTCGTAGAACAGTGACACGGCGCTCTCAGCTGACAAGCTAGTGAGAAGGTCAGACCACGGAGTGGTTTTAATTTCATTGTTAATTTTTATGTAGTCAGCTTTATTAAATGCTTATATTTTGATATCGGAAACGATGATTTATGATTTTATTTTATGATATGGGACCGGAGCACGCCCCGCTCGAGCGTGCACGCTCAGTGTAGACGTGCCTCGGCGAGCCACGCCTCGCCCGAGGCATGCGGCCGAGTATCCGCATGCTCGGGCGAGGCGTGCGGCCGAGCATGCGTCCGGTGTGGAGATGGCTAATGACCGACGAAATGAAACCGATATTATTCTGGCGCGTCAGTCGGGATGAATCCGGCTTCATCCACAGTATTAAGTCATACAATTAGTGGGCATTGACCCATGACTTTTTATGTTCTGGCTGCAGATAAATTTTGCCTTAAAAACAATATCAATTGTTCTGTAACTTTAAGATACCATGTGCTAATATTCAACTAGTTTTGATCTCTACATACGCTGATATTTGCTTAATTGAAAAGCATTATGTATTTGTAAATGATTGGACTTATGTCCAAGCATCAGGTAGATGAAGCAATATAAAATGTTTTTCACAGTATGGATAGTATTCAACATGGTTGGTGAATGGTACCTACATGAATGAGGGTAAATGTCAAAGTGATGTCATACTCTATGTATGGGTCGTCACTGTTTGAGATGTTTACATATCACATCTCAATATCTGGTGTCATTACGTTATGTTGTAAAACTATTTCTCCTGAGGCTCTAGTATAAGTTTTAACGATACAATACGTTTTCGAACGCGTTTGCGTTTAGTTTCAATATGTATGGCAACGCAAACAGCGCCTCTGGTGGTAACTATTAGGAACTACGCGTTGTCATACAAATTGAAACTAAACGCTAACGCGTTCGAAAACGTATTGTAACGATAAACCTTATACTAGGGCTACTGATATTAATAGTACATTACATTAGAGGCCGGGAAAACACGGATTTCCGGCCAAGCAGGCATAGACGGCCAAGCGTAGCGAGGCCGGATAGAGATACGAGGCCGGGAATCCGTTTTCACGCCGAGGCATATATAGTGCTTTTCTCAAACATGCAATTAAATAAATAAATAAAAATCCTCAAATCAAACAAATTTTCATGGCTGAATGCCGTGATGCTGTGCGACAAATAGTGGAATGAACATTCTAAATTAGCGATTAGATATTGTATAATACGTGCCGTAGATTAAGTACCTACGTGCGAGATGTGCGAATGATAATACATGTAGCTACTCGTATATATACCGTGTGAGTTAATGAATAAAGAACTACTATTGTGTTGACAGTACTTCAGAGTCTCTCTCTGAGTGTGGACTGCCATAAACCCCTCTGGGGTGAAGTCCACACTCACCCTATCTACTCCCCCATCAACATATTAATTATTGCCAGGCAGTGGACACTATCCTCAACCACCAACCACTGCCTGGCAAAGTGGTGACCCCGACTGAAGAAACACGCTAAACCCGAATCGCGACTGAAAAACGCATCGCCCCCGACTGAAACAAGAAGAACACGCATCGCTGAAGCCCGACTGAAACAAGAAGAACACGCTTCGCTGAAGCCCGACTGAAGAAACACGCGCGTCCCGACGACTAAATACGCAACGATCTGGCAAAGAAGTAGAACAAAATCAAAACGCCTGCTTCCGACGACTGAACGCGCAATCATCTAGTAAAGTGGGGACAAAATACGCCGCACCCGCCTGAAGAAATACGCGGCACCCACCTGAAGAAATACGCCGCGTCACATTGAAGAAACACGCCGCGCCCGCCTGAAGAAATACGCCGCGCCACATTGAAGAAACACGCCGCGCCCGCCTGAAGAAATACGCCGCGCCGCATTGAAGAAACACGATGCACCCGCCTGAAAAAATACGCCGCGCCACATTGAAGAAACACGATGCACCCGCCTGAAGAAATACGCCGCGCCACATTGAAGAAACACGATGCACCCGCCTGAAGAAATACGCCGCGCCACATTGAAGAAACACGCCGCGCCCGCCTGAAGAAATACGCCGCGCCGCATTGAAGAAACACGATGCAACCGCCTGAAGAAATACGGTGCGCCCGCTTGCATTAGGTACATATATGGACACTGCCTAAAACAAAAGTTCAATGAAGAAACGCGCCGCTCCCGACGAGAAGGATCCGCTCCCCACGAGAAGGATCCGCTTCCGAACAGAACAACGCACTCCCGACTGGAACTACGCCCTTGTTGATGAAGAGACCAGATTGAAAACGCATTTTCTCATGTTTCTCTCCAAGACCCCATTCGAACGCCTTCTCATCGAGTATGATATTCCGACAAGGAAGACATAACTGAGAAGCAGCGTTAAAATGTTAATTCATATTACAGCGCACACGACAAGCCAAGAAGCCTAAAACAGCAAATTGTGCATTTTGTCACGCGCCTTCGTGCCACACTAATCGTGGCCGATATTTCGCCGTCCATCGAGCAGCGTCCATGGTGCGACGCCTGCTGCGTCACGGCCCGGGGACATACTGGATGAAGAATTTGCAGCCGTTTAAGCCTGCCTCCAATATTTCGCGAAGAAGAAGTGTAAGGTCGAAGACGTCATTCATTGCAAGGATAGCGTCGCAACGCAACACAGTTGGCGAAAATGCAACTCGTCATAATTATACAGAGCAGAAGCAATTCGCAGCACGCGTAATAAAGTGTCGACGCAGCGCTGAGCGTTGGATAGTTTTTTGTCAAGATCAAGGTCGCGGAGTCGCGTCGTCAGCATATTTTTATAAACGCGCATCACGGTTTCCATTTTTCAAGGTAATTTACTTAAGATGCTATTTTTGATTGTATTTAGATAACTATCATATATATTTTTTTCTATTATTGTGCTGTATGTAACATTGCCCTGGAAGACGAATGCCCAGGATATGAGATAAGCTGCTGCTCTGAGCCTATGATAATATGCCTCTATTTATTTTTATTGTGCTAAGCCCAACTTGTAATTGACCGAAAAGGTAATTCAAGTCTGGATTGTATGTACACGACTATTGTAAGTACTTTCTTTCGCACTGTTTTATAAATGTTGTGGTACACACAGCAAGTTTAACATTTCTCAAGCATCCGAAAACGAGCTTAGAAATGCGTGTGCTATTATATTAAGTACATATTTTGTTTTTTTAGTGATATAGTTGATTTGATTTTTATTGTGTAGGTACCTACCTACTTTTCTCATATATGTATATGTGACCAGTTACTTAGCAGGAAATGGGATTTCATCCCATTTTTGTTGTAAGGGGGGAGATATGTGCCGACGAGGCACATTCTAAATTAGCGATTAGATATTGTATAATACGTGCCGTAGATTAAGTACCTACGTGCGAGATGTGCGAATGATAATACATGTAGCTACTCGTATATATACCGTGTGAGTTAATGAATAAAGAACTACTATTGTGTTGACAGTACTTCAGAGTCTCTCTCTGAGTGTGGACTGCCATAAACCCCTCTGGGGTGAAGTCCACACTCACCCTGTCTACTCCCCCATCAACATATTAGTTATTGCCAGGCAGTGGACACTATCCTCAACCACCAACCACTGCCTGGCAAAACATTAAAATAAATTTACTTCCCTGCCTAGGCTTTCGATTTCGTATGAAATTCCTTTACAGTTCTCTCGAGTTGATCCGCCCGAAACGTGATACTTTGAAGCCTGATATAACCCACGTAATGATGACATTTCATTGCATGTTTGAGAAAATGTAGTTTTCCCTTAAAAACTGCGTCTGTAGTAGGTAAGCAGATGGATGACCCAAATACCTGCAAGTCATTGAGGTGTCGGCGCCAGTCAAGGAATGATTCTCTTTCGCGGTTGGTTTGCTCTTCTGCGGTAATGCCGGGACTCCAAGCAGGCCTGGAAGTAGATATTAATATTTAGTCAACATAGAAGAATAAAATATACTTTTCAAATTAATATATCTCAAAAAACCGGCCAAGTGCGAGTCGGACTCGCGCAGGAAGGGTTCCATACCATTATCTATAAAAACAGCATAAAATCATGTCGTTGTATTGGAGCACCCTTAAATATTTATTTTATTCTGTTTTTTAGTATTTGTTGTTCTAGCGGCAACGGAAATACATCATCTGTGAAAAAGTCTAACTATCATGGTTCATAAGTTACAGCCTGGTGACAGACAGACAGACGGATGGACAGCGGAGTCTTAGTAATAGGGTCCCGTTTGAGTACGGAACCCTAAAAAAAACCGGCCAAGTGCGAGTTGGACTCGCGCATGAAGGGTTCCGTACCATTATCTATAAAAACGGCAAAAAAATCACGTTTGTTGTATGGGAGCCCCCCTTAAACAAATATTTTATTTTGTTCTTAGTATTTGTTGTTATAGCGGCAACAGAAATACATAATCTGTGAAAATTTCAACTCTCTAGCTATCACGGTTCTTGAGATACAGCCTGGTGACAGACAGACGGACGGACTGACGGACAGCAAAGTCTTAGTAATAGGGTCCCGTTTTACTCTTTGAATACGGAACCCTAAAAATGAAAATACAGACAGAAGATTATATTATACATACCTCCTTGGCACCGTGAGCGGCTCATCAAAGTTAGGCTGTGACGTCGCCGCCTCCACCTCACTAGGCATTGACTTCACATATCTGAGGTTCATCTTCTCGGCCGTGAACTCGCGCTGTGCCAGCTCGGCTGTTGACAGGAACTCCTGGAGCGAGGACTCCGCAGTCACAGACTGCAGGTTCAGCCTGCCCCAGTCATAGCCATCATTGATCTCCGTTGTGTGCAGCTGGAGAAAACATAGGCAAGTCAGTCATAGGGATAAGTTTGCCATCTTTATGATGTTAACATGATTTGTCTGTATTTTTACATGCATTTTGTGTAGAATAAAGTATTTGCATCCATAAGTTTTGTATGGTATATTGGTTACTAATAGAGCACTCTTGTGTTTTGAAAGGCATGTTAAGCTTTTGATCCTGGTTGTTTTCTATGCTTGCAGTTGCTAAACCAAGCACCACTAGAAGTTTTCAGACATCACGGAGGCTTCTGCTCCATGATGGCTGAAACCTTACATGCAAGCGTAATCCCATCCAGGTCTAATGTTTTCTTTGGATTGGATGGTCAGATGATAACCGAGTATAGTTGTAGTTATTTGTGGGTAGAAGAATGTTGCAAAACATTGGGAAATCCAATTGATTTATATTATTACTTTGAAGGTAGGCTTAGGGCCGAACTGAGGCCTTGAAGGTAGGTTATTTCGCTAAAAACAAACAATATTCTGTACCCACGGTACTCACGTTACATTTACCGAAGAAACCAAGGAAACCCAGGATATTTCAGGATATATAGGACTGTAAAAATTATATTACTTAAGCGAGCTTATGACGGAATTAAGAATACAACAAAATATAAGAAACAACTCACCATTGTATCCTCGACATGTTTTTTGTGGCGATTCTTAGAAAATCTGTCTTTAATGAGAGCGCGGCCTAGCGATTCTTTATTTTTCTTCCCCATTTTGTCATGTGTTCAGTTATTTCACTGTTTTTTAAACTAAATACTGTTTTATTTTATTTTAAATGCAATACTGTCTCATTAGCATGCACATTAGCATGTTCTAAAAACACATGTTTTGTTTTGACACTTTATGGTCGAATAATGCAAAGAGAATATAATCACTACGTTTTAAGAGGCGGGACTCTCATACTAGCCAATAGAATCAGAGGGCCTACCGCGAACGACATCCGAAGTTTTCCATCTCTGTCGCACTCAAATACGAACTCGTAAGTATGACAGAGAGGGGAAACTTCGAATGCCTTTCGCGGTAGGCCCTCAGTTTGCATGGCACATCGATACCAACATGCAAAACATGTACGTCAAAGAACCAACAAACAGCAATAGTACCAACCTGACAGACTAAAATAGTGTAGTGGCATATACACTTGCTTTTTCTATCGATATCGATAAAATGAACAGGGTTAAAATACAGGCTAATATGGCAACAATTTTTTTATCGAAATTAGGTTAGGTACGGTACGAGTCCACATTTAAGTCACATGTACAGGTTGTGACTTAAATGTGGACCCGAAATAAAATAAGAAACTTTTTTTACTAATGTAATTATTTATAAACATTGTTCGGTTTCGGTACATTAATTTATACATCACTTAAGACTTTTATATAATTATTTTGCGATGCCCTTTTGCTTTGCTTTTTAGGGTTCCGTACTCAAAGAGTAAAACGGGACCCTATTACTAAGACTTTGCGGTCCGTCCGTCCGCCCGTCTGTCTGTCACCAGGCTGTATCTCAAGAACCGTGATAGCTAGAGAGTTGAAATGTTCACAGATTATGCATTTCTGTTGCCACTATAACAACAAATACTAAAAACAAAATAAAATAATGTTTTAAGGGGGGCTCTTATACAACAAACGTGATTTTTTTGCCGTTTTTATAGATAATGTTACGGAACCCTTCGTGCGCGAGTCCAACTCGCACTTGGCCGGGTTTTTTAAAACTGTCAGCAGTTGATTCCTCGGCCTGCTTCTGAAAATATTTTATAATCGAGTTTCAATTTCTTACAACTAAGGTTATAAAATCTTGAATAATTAACCGAAACATACCAAATAAATTACAGAACAATCATTGATATGTCAATAAATTCGTTTAAAAAGTGACTGGACAAACTTTTAAAATATAAAAATCAAATGGATATTGATTTGCACGCACCAGGTATAAGCTGCCTGTGCATCTTAAAATAATCTGTATTTTTTATAGACATATTTCATGCTAGTTCTCACTCAATTCGACTTACTTAACGGAATTATTTGCACTGATAAACAAATAAGCCTGTACAGTTATCGATAGATACAGTACATCTCTAGTACACAATAAAAATGGATATAAAATATCTAATTTAGCTTGTTTATAGCCTGCTGCACTCATAAATATCTAAAAATTGCTAAATCAATGCTTACCGGTCTTCATCCAAGGGAAATTTCGCCATAAACATCCATTTTTCGAGATTTTCACGTAGCGCGATTTTCACAAATTTCACATGTAATAAACCGTCTTTTCGGTGGCATCGTCACAAAATTTATACACCAAACAGTGTTCGATCACCTTTCAATTACAAATTAGGAACAAACGAATTAGAAATTAGCAAAAATAAACAAACAGAGACATGAGACGCAATGACAATCAAAACAAAATGACTGACGAGGTATGACCACAGATTAGTAAGATTAGTTGTAGTACAGAAAGGGTATGTTGGCTATTGTTTGCCATGCAAAGTCCATATAAAAGTTTTTTTATTCCTAGTTGCGTTAGACTGGAATAATGCCTTGTTTACACTATGCCGAAGTGAGCAGGGAAGTGGGCAAGGCAGTGGGCAGCGCGAGTATGTAAGCACCAACTAGCGCTGCCCAATGCTCATAAAGCTGCCACTGGCCGCGCCAGTTTGATGGGGTCTACAGATCATATGATTTCATTACAATTTGTCAGTACAACATGTCGAAGTCAGAATCTCAGAGGGCCTACCGCGAAAGGGATTCGTATCTCTGTCATACTTACGAGTTCGTAAATAAGTGCGACAGAGAGGGAAAACTTCGAATGCCGTTCGCGGTAGGCCCTCAGATTCTGATAAATTGGGGCTGACAAATCATTACATGTATAGACCCCAAAACAATTTGCAAATCTCCAACTACAATTTCATTCAGTGTGGCCAGAGGGCCTACCGCGAACAGCATTCGAAGTTTTCCCTCTCTGTCGCACTTACGTACGAACGCACAGGTATGACAGAGAGGGAAAACTTCGAATGCCTTTCGCGGTAGGCCCTCAGTTAACAGTAAGAAAGCGAAAATTGCGGCATTCAAACTTCTCTCGTAAATACTTTTTTTTCGCGTGTAAGTGTTTTCATGTGCAATAAAGATTGGCACTAACACGGCTCTCCAGTTATTTTTATTCCATCTACAAGTGGTTTTAAATTTGCGTCCAAATTTGAGAATTAAAATGTAAAATAAATATTAAAGCAATATTCTTTCTAAAACATTTTTAATTTTCAATTAAATTTATTTGAATATAATTTGTGGATTAAATAAAACACTTGGCAGATCAAGCAAGTTCCATGGTCCAAATTGTGATTTTCATGCAATTAGTCAGTACATCTCGTTTGACGGTTGGATCAGCAGCGCAACATGCCTCCAGAGCTATAACCACGAACTTCGAATCTCGAACTTCGTATATCTCCGTCTCTATCGCACTTATGGTTTATGTCACTAAAGCGACAGAGACGGAGACATACGAAGTTTGTGGTAGCGCCGCACACGATAGCAATTAGTCCGTTTCTGACAAATTGGGGCTGACTAATCATGACATGTATAGACCCCATGAGAGGCCTACGTCGCTTGTCTGTGCATTTCGTTCCGTTCTACGCTTAGCCAAACGTAAAACCCACAACAAATATCGATTTCGTAAAGTCTAATTTATTTTGCAACTTCATAAACGGAACGTCAGTTCTGGCAGTTCTAGTTCTGCTGAAGCATGGATTCTTGAAGGAAAAATCGTCTCTTCGATTAGAGAATTATTTTGTGAAATTCTAGCGTTTAGCACTCGTGCACTGGTTTATTATATGAGCTTTCAGTTTTAGCCTAAAATACGAGTGTCTGGCTTCCCTGAATAAGTGAAATACTTGCTAGTTTTAGTAATGATGTCCGGATATTATGACCAGCATCATCGCTGGGAGCCACTTGCAGAATTCCATTTTAACATTGATAGCGATGATGACGAGCTATTTGATGAGGATAACTATGTGTATTGCTTATGTAGCAGGGTCTGTATCAGGTATGCAACTTTTTTTGCTTTTTGAAGTTTTTATGAAGAATGAAAACATTTCTGTTGTTTTCTGGATAGTGGATAGGTCTTGATGTTATGCTGGGTCCTACCACATCCTTAGCCTAGGCTAGGCTTCTACGTGCAATCATACTTATAAAACATACCTTTTAAGAACCAATTCTTGTTGAATCTCTTGCTATTCAAATCATGTCATAGATAGGTTATTTTGTTGAAAGGAATTAATGCCTCTTAACAAAACAATCTCTTTATTGTTTCGTGTCAATTTAACATGGAAGTTACCACAATCAAACTGAAAGCAATATGATACAGAGAACAAATATAATAGAATAAGTTTCTATCCAAAATTTCATTTTTAGTACAAGCTTTTACTGCCGACTGTACTTTTCTGCATACTATCATCAAGTACTCATTGAGATGATTCTAACGAGCCCAAACTTGATGGGGTTGTGTCGTTTTATTGCGGAGTTCCTATGGCCACCTTCCAGCTCCAGCATCAGCTTAGCTCCAAGTCATCATAATATTGCATTGTATAAACATATGTATATTGCAAGCATATGTATATTACAATATACATATGCTTGCAAAATTTCAGCTCAATTGGATAACGGGAAGTGACTGAAAAATGGATTGCAAATTTTGACGGACAACTTACATACGAACAGTGCAATTTAATATAAAGCTTGTAAAAACAAAAACCATCATCATCTGAAGCCCAGGACAAGTCTCTATTTCATACAGTTTAAAGGAATCAATATTTTTGTTTGGTGTTAGACAGACCTAACGAATGTAGAGGTCAATTAAATATAAGTCGCCCAAAAGAGGCATTGTATTGTTGGCAGTGTATCTTAATTTGAATGATTAAGACTAACTAGATTTTACTGCCAGCCTGAAAAAGGGTTAAGAGGAAATGTGAGTGCTATATAAAAATTGCATTTCAAGCTGCAGCATTTCCCCTATTTTCTGTGTCAAATTTAAACTTATGTATATAAATTTTCTTCTATCTTCAAGATAGAAAGAACAATAAACAACTTATAACCCAATTAAGCAAAGAGATAAATTCACACATAAGAGATCATAGAAACAAAACAAGAACAGACACAATAAATCACTATATCGAAAAATCGGGAGAAGTAAAACAAGCCTTGAACGAATTAAAGGAACCCCTGAAATGGATTGACAGTATTATACATTATAAAAGTTGTAAAAGGAAAACAAACAGAAAGGATATACTAAACGCAGCCACAGATTACTATCGCGAGTTTTATGACGAGGACAGGTCAGAACCAACATCAACAATTTATGAGAGAAAGAATACTTAAGAAGAAATTCCGGCTATTATGAGGGCAGAATTAAGGCCATAAAGTCGCAGAAGAAAAATAAAGCACCTGGAGAAGACTGTATATCAAATGAACTCTTACTGGGAACATCTGAAGTAACTACAGCTACAATCACGGACTTATTTAACGAAATACTCGCTAAAGAATACATCCCACATCAGTGGACTTCCTCAACTATTATCCTACTGCATAATAAAGGAATGAAAAACGATATCAATAACTATAGACCCATTAGCTTAATGTCAGATGTATACAAAATATTTTCAAAAATATTATTAGACTGTATTACAATAATTCTAGATAAAAAACCAGCCGAAAGAGCAGACAAGGTTTCGAAGCGACTTCTCAACATTAGACCATATTCACACCATCAAGCAAGCTATTCAGAAATGTCAAGAATATGGGATAACATACTATTTAGCATTCGTTGACTATAGTAAAGCGTTTGATTCCCTAAAACACGATAAAATCTGGGAAGCTTTGGCAGCACAAGGAGTTCACAGCAAATACATCTGCATAATCAGCAAGATATACCAGAACATGAAAGCAAAAATACGGACAGAAAGAGTAGGTACATACTTCGCTGTAAAAAAAAGGGGTTCCTCAGGGTGACCCACTGTTCCCTAAACTGTTTTCGGCAGTCCTGGAGAATATATTTAGAAATCTAGAATGGAGTGCACACAGATTGAACATTAATGGACTTCTACTTAATCACTTAAGATTCGCAGACAACCTTATATTGATTAACAACAATCCAAAGAGCCTAACCAATATGCTTGAAGAACTTGTACAAGTGGGACTCCAGATGAATATGTCAAAAACTAAAGTATTGACAAATCAGGAAAAAATACCTATGACAAGACAATTGAATATGTGGATGAATATACGTACCTGGGACAGATAATATCTCCAAAGGACCTCACAACAAAGGAAGTAGAAAATAGAACCAGCATCGCATGGAAACGATACTGGTCCTTCAAAGAAATCATGAAGAACCCCTATATACCCATCCATGCGAAAAAAAGAGTATTTGATTCATGTATCCTGCCCAGTATGACATACGGGTGCCAGACGTGGAGCCTTACAAAACACAATATGCATAAATTAGAAGTCTGTCAACATAACATAGAACATAGTATACTCAACATTAAACTTAAAGATAAAATAAAGCTAAAAACAATTAGGAAACAGACAAATACAACCGACGTAAAATACTGCATAAGGAAACTCAAATGGAAGTGGGCAGGCCATATAATGAGACACAAAAAAGATAAATGGACAAAAGACATAACAGAGTGGTGCCCAAGAGAAAACAAAAGAAAAAGAGGACGACAACATCGCAGATGGGAGGATGACATTGTTAGGGTAGCAACTTGGATGAGAAAGGCACATGATCGAGAGTTGTGGAGGTCTCTAGGGGAGGCCTATGCTGAGAAGCAAAACCAAATGGACGAAGATAAATAGAGAAACATATATAAAAAAAAAACATGTATTATAATTTGGTTGAATTAAAGGCTATATTATTATTATTATATAAATTTTCTAACATTTTTTACATGTTACATCTGTAGCCCATGATAAAGCTAGTGTATTTTTAGTGTTTCACAAGCTGCTCTAGTACATTACTAAACTATATTATAACCATGGTCCATGTGGACGAAGAGCGTAGCCTCCCAACACAAGTAACTGAGATAATGCTAGGATGAAGGAAGGAAGTAAACATTCTCCAATTGTTTCAGGGACGGTGTAAGGCGCCATGTTGAGAAGGAGGAGGGCAGCGAGAGTGATGTGGAGGTGCTTCGGGACTCACACTCCCAGGAGTGGGAGGATGAATCCCATGTCCACTTCTCTGTTGATACCTCTTATAAGGTCAAGTGTGAGGTGAGGTTCTCTTGAAACAATTTTTTTTTTCTGCAAGTAGGTTTGCGAAATATGAAATCTAGTCGGAAGAATTCAGCAAGAAAATTACCAGTTCAATCAGTCGCGGTCTGACTGACACCTCAGCATAATGCTGAGCCAGTGTCCGGTTCACCGCCGCAGAGACACACTTGTTACCTACATGTGTATTTTTAGTTTTTTTTTAGTTTAAAGTGTGTTTAATATGTCCTGTGTGTTATCTTATCTTATCTTATCTTATCTAGGTGAGGGCCCTTTCGGATGCACTTCGACCCAGTGGGATCTTTTGTGCATTTGCCCTCTCCTTTATACCTGCTCCCAGGCTTGCTCCATCATTTCCACAAAGCGGATGATGCAGTTCGCCGGGAGCACCTTGAATTCCTTTGGTTGCGGGTAACCGTTACCAAAGTAGTTCATTCTTTGTCTGGCAAGGGCATGACATTCACACAATAAGTGTTCCATAGTCTCATCCTCCTCGCCACACATTCTACAGTCTAAACTATCAGATAGTCCCATCTTGGCCAAGAGATCCTTGACCCCAAAGTGGCCAGTGAACACCCCAGATATAATTCTGAGTTGCTTCCTACTGGATTTCCAGAGTTTTCTGGTCCAGCCCGAGTCCACTCCTTCTATGAAGAGCTTAGAGTGCCTTAAGCCAGCCTCATTCCTCCACTCGTGTTGGTGTTTGGTTTTGGCGTAGGCTTTAAAGGCCGATATTATGGTCCCCTGCGAGAGTCCCACAAATGGTTCTGGACCTACAAAGTGATTTGTAGAGCCCCCTCTTGCAAGCTCATCTGCTCTTTCGTTGCCGATGAAGCCCTTGTGCCCTGTGTGTTAGTGAATAAATGTATCTTTCTTTCTTTCTTCAGTTTTATTTTGTCCTTGATTTCTTAGTGTAAAAACGAACTTCGGAGTAAACATTACTTAACATTACATTAGAGTTAAATATATGACACTTTATTGCACACAATACTTTAGATGTTTACCAAATGAGAGCAGTTTAGGAAGTAAATGCATCTCTAGTAGTAAGCATTTGTTACTATATTGTTTTGTTGTATTGTTGTACATTTGCTTCTGTTGTTTCTCCAATAAATAAAATAAAATAAATCTATCTCATATGTCTGTGTATTACGCAAGATTTTGTACCTAATGTTATTTTATGTAATATTACAGAAAGACGAGGGTGCCAGTTGTTACTGTAGCGCCTCACATACGGACAACTACTGTTCCACCGATGAGCACGACCCCGCCTTGCAGGGCGTCTCCCACGGCCTACAGCCCAGTGACAGTGGGGCAGATCTCACCTACCCCGACTGCCACTCTGATCACATCACCTACAAACTAGACAAAATGGACCAAGACTTCGCACCAACAGAAACAAACGAAAACTACCTCTCCGAAAACACTTTCGACAAATTCTGGGCCGTCAATGGGGAACGACTTATATGGGCATCGTGGATCACTAAGTACAGTGACTATATTAACCCGAATTATTTAGATGAAAATAATGAGCTGGTTATGGACGAGCAAAATATATCGAAGCAGCACTCGGTAGACGCTATATTTGAAAAAGAAACTGATAGATTCAAGAAAAATATGAATGAGGATGACAACATGAGAGATAGAAAGTTTTCATATGATTCTAAAGTTAATCCGTATAAGAAGAAGAAAACTAATCAACCAGTGGAGAAAAATGATAAAAACAGTGAGGGCAATAAAGACGATACATGGACGCCTATAGGCAGAAGGCGGTCCTGTTCCGAACACGACAGAATGCTCAGCCCTAGGACGATCGCTGGCACCGACTCCATGACCAACGTGACCAAGATCACTCTCTCCAGTTATGACGTCACGTCCAGCCACGTCACTTCCGATTCGTCCCCGACGGATGACTACAGCGTGTCATCGTCCACGTCGGACGACCAGTCGAACGATCAGACGAGGATCGCCAACATTGATGATAATCTGGACCTGCCGTTATCGGAAGAGTTAGACACGGAACAGTACTGGCAGTTATTATGGAAGAAGCATTTCGGAGAGCAATACGCTTTGCACTACGCGAATTATCTCGAAACTAATAACACGCCGGAACCAGAGATTATTATAGAACCGCTTCCAGAAAAGAAAATAGAAGAAAAACTGCTTGACGTAGAATACGAAAACAGCGAAGGGAACTCCCAAGAAATGCCAACAATTATAGAAGTGCAGGCTCAAGTTGACAAGATAAAGCTTGATGACAATGTTAGCAAACCGAGAAAACGGAACAAGAAAACGTCACGGTACCTCGGGTCTGTGGGTGTGCTGCTGCAGAATTTGCTTAAAGAGGAGCAGAAGAAGAGTCGAGAAGAGACAACTGAAGTGGTGGAAGCGGCAGAGGGAGATAAAACTCAGAACGAATCAAGTCAAAGTCAGACTGAACCGGTAAAAGAGGTAGACACTGTAGATGGAGTTACAGAGGCACCGACAGTTCATAATGATAATCATTCAGATGGCGGCGACGAGCCGCCTGAAGAACGGACGGTTTCTTTAAAAAGAAGGTAAGGAACTCGGCTAGATGAGTGCTAGTTTGCTTGTGGATTTTTTAACTTTTTATGAATGAATGAATACTTCTTTATTTCAGGATAACACCCATTACAATAGTAATCATAATGTGAAAAATAGGATATACAATTAAATATGAAAAAATAATTAAAATACCTAAAATCCTTAACTAAAACAATTTTTTGCGATTTCGGTACCGATGCGCAGATAACCAATGCAGGAAAATTGCATTTCGGTACAAGTTGTTATTGACTGTCTTAATTAGTAAATTTAAAATGCTTATTCTGCGTCAAAGCGACGATATTCGGTTTCTAATAATGGCATAGAAATATTAGAAACCAGGTACTCTGGCGTCAGCAAACATTGCTGATGCACTACAGAATCGGGCCTGTTTGGTGATAATACGTAAGGCGTCAATTGTATTGTACAGTCGCCATCACATACATAGGTACACTATAGGTGTTCAAAAATATCGGCACATGCACCCTAATGCCTTGAAAATAGAGGTGTTCCGATGTTTGTGAGCTGCTTGTTTGCTCCGGAGCGGAGAGGAGCAAACAAGCACGTCACAAACATCGGAACACACCTCTATTTTCAAGGCATTAGGGTGCATGTGCCGATATTTGTGAACACCTATAGTGTACCGCGATTGTACTCTATGGGTGGGTTTCACGAAACAGTCTGTAATCGTAAGCGGTGCTTGTTAAAATCGTAGTGTATGGAAAGTTTGTCAAGGTTCTATCGGATGACAGCTGCCGGCGCCATATTTAACTGAGTGTTTCTCAAAAAGAATGCCACAAAAAAAATTCCGAGATTTTCTGCAACTTTTATGTTATTTCTACTCAGAATCACGATCTCTTTCCATCCTAACAGGAGAAAAAAAGTGTCCCAAAATTTCCATACGTTTTTGAACTTTCCTATTGTGTTCCCTCCATACAAAGTATACGGTAAATCGTAACACAATAGGAAAAATATCTTTGGAACATTTTTTTGTCCTACCAGAATCGAAAGAGCTCCTGATTCTGAGTGGAAATAACATAAAACTCCTAGCATAAATTACAATTAACCCTTAATTTCGATCGAAGGTCCATAGTTAAAGCCTCGGTGATGCAGGACAGTCCCAACGATCCTGTTCAGGAAAAAAATACAAAAAGACGGCCAAAGAGTGTGTCTAGCCGGCTGGACGTTGCCAAATTAAGAGTTTAATAGTGGATTGTTTTTTTGAGAAACGCTCAACTTTGATGTGTCTGTAATCGTAAGTTGGCAACTTGCCCTGTTGTTTTTTTTGTTTTCAGCCACGAAATAGAGGATGAGGAGGACACGTCAGAGCTGGTGAGCGACACTTTCTCCGCGATGGGGTTCTGCGTGAGCGGGCGCGACATGCCGCGCGGGCAGCTCGTGTACAAGAAACGGTTCGCGCGGCTGCGGCCGCCGTTCGCGCGCCGGTACAAGGCGCCGAGGAAGACATATTTTGATGATGACGGGAATCCTTGTCAAATGGATCAGGTATGTTGTGATTTGTTAGGATTTTTAGGGTGAATCAGCCCCGCATTTGATCGCCAATAGGGGTGTAGACTAAGATTTTTTTAAGATGCCATATTCGAACCAGTTTTTGGAGAAGAACAAATGCAGGTAAAGAACATAAATAAACAAAAAATTGAGACAAAGATTTAGTTCTGCTTTCAAAGTTTTTATGATTTCATTAAAAAAATTTAATTTATACTTTATTACAATCATTTACATATACCGATATAGCCCTCCAGATCGCTAAACTTAAGTGGCAGTGGGCGAGGCACATTGTACGTAGAACCGATGGCCATTGGGGCGGAAAGGTTCTCGAGTGGCGACCACGTACCGGAAGGCGCGGCGTGGGTAGGCCCCCCACAAGGTAGACTGATGACCTGGTAAATGTCGCGGGAGTCCGCTGGATGCGGGTGGCGCAGGACCGGCCATTGTGGCACTCTTTGTGGGAGGCCTATGTCCAGCAGTGGACGTCTTTCGGCTGATATGATGATGATGACAATCATTTAATGGTTACTATCCATTCAGCAATACTTCGGTATCAATTTTAACATGAGTTTACTACCACCCCTATTGTCGCATAAAGTGACTACGTCTTAACTACAAATTTTTGTTATAGAATGGACTTTCGGGATAGACATGCTATGTTTTATCCCCCGGCTCCGCCTGCGTTGGCGTATTCTTGTTCGATGTCCATTTTCTTGGTGTACTCTGATCAGACACTCAGGAACAGGATACCTCTGTTTCGCTTTCTGTCGCACCAATCAATCATGGCGGGTAAGCGCAACAGTTACAGAGGTGTTCCGTTCTCACATTTTATCGCCCCGCGCGCATACACTAGTATAGCACAGCACTGACAATAGTATAACAGCGAATTCTTAACTCACTTTAACATGTTATTTGTTTTAAAACAGGGTCAAGATTCCCATGACGAGCGAGAAATGCAAACGGACGACGAATGTCCGGCCGTGACGGACACGGAGAGGGACTCCAGGGACGACGTGACCAGCTCGCTGGAGCAGGACGCGGCCATCGCTGCCTCCGTGCAGAGGCCCGAGGAGCCTGACGACCCGGACCCAGAGGAACCATCTGAGAAGATTGCTGAGGAAGCTGTGCTGGACACATCAGGTATGTTTTCTAACTGTCTTGCCTTGATACAGAGAGAGATACAATAGTACATTATTGCCGTGGCCGGGAAGGAGGCAATTGCAGGCTGAGTATTTTGTTTAAACGGACGAGCTTGCGAGTCCGTTTAATTATAATACGAAGCCTGCAATTGCCATTCCGGCTGAGGCTAATATAGTGCTTTTCTCTAAAATGGGGGAATAAAAAATACTAAATTGAAATCAAGCATTATTATTAAATACAAATTGAGGATACTGCAAATTACATAAAATCAAACGTTATAATTTTTTTTAAACAGAATCGCAAGTGTATTTTTCCACCGAAAAACGCAATCTTTTTATGACACATACAAAAATGTCGCGTTTGCAACAGAAAAATACGACTTGATTTGGCTGAATACGACCTGTGCCGTCTTTTACATGCCAGTTTCTACTATTTAAAAAGTTTGGTACTCGACAAATAAAGGAATTCATATGTAACATTCCAGGCGGCCTGCAATGTTTTTTATTTTTTTATTTTGATCTGGCCTTAAACTATACACTTTACCTTCCAAAATGTAGTGAGTTATGTTCACTTTGCGGGCCATTTTTGAGAAAAGTGACAAACTCGCAAGAACACCAGGCAGCTGCCTCAGGGGACCTTGGTCTCTGTTTATAGTATTTCTGTATTGTGTTAATATAACGTGGAAGTTAAAGTTACCACAATCAAATTTTAGCTCTGTGGATAGAGCACTGTACCGGCAATACAGAGGTCGCAAGTTCGATTCTTGCCCTGTGCTTCAGACGATGATGGTTTATGTTTCCATTATATTCGTTCTCTGTATCATATCGTTCATCAAACACTGTTTACACAAACGTGGTTGAATGGATTTGAATTAAACTTAGAATAGAGATAGTTTGTGATCTGAATTAAAACAGGTGTAATAGAGATAGGTTGTGGTCTGAGTTAGGAGGGTGAGGAGAAAGGTGGTGAAATAGGGGATGGATGTTGATACGGGCAAATGCTAGTGGACCATATTTTAAAAACAATATCGCATGCTATTCAATTTGTATCACCGGATATTATTCCAACCAGAATCTTCTGGACAGATTAACCACTCTGTATAGTAGGTTGTTTGGGAAACGAATTCTGTACTAAAAAGAGAAGAGGAAAAATCTATGAGATAGTAGCTTTGTAATGTATGTCGGGTATAATCTTCGGAACCGATTATTCGATTTCAAAAAATCTTTCACTAGTTACTTCCCGGACGGACATAGCCAACATAGGCTATATTTTATCCAGCGGGTTTGCCTGGGCAACTAGTTAATAATATGTGACATGTAATCATTCATTTTTTTTCATTTCCTTGCCCTTATCCCATTTACTTGGGGTCGGCGCAGCATGTCTTTTTCTTCCATACTTCTCTGTCAGCCGTCATATCATCATTCACTTCTTTTCTCTTCATATCGTCTCTCACACAGTCCATCCACCTTTTTCTTGGCCTACCTCGTCTTTTACATCCATCCACATTCATACCTAATACTCTTTTGGTCACATGACTTATGTGACATGTAATATCTATATAATATTATAAATAAATGAGTATGAGTATGAATCGTTCCAGTGGCGAACTCTGAGTCGACTCGGCGCAGACGCCGGCAGAAGCGGCACGCGAAAGCGGATGACGTCACGGACATGCCCATAGAGCTGCAAGCTGACCCCAAGATGCACAAGTATTGGAAGAAACGACATTCGCTCTTCCATAGGTATTCAATATGTACTTATATTATAAAGAGGTCTGTGAGATTGTAGCTATATAAGTTTGTATGTAGGGGGTATCCAATTTTAAAAATTCGTTTACCTATGTATAGAATGGAGTTTCTGGATGGACATAGGCTACATTGTCTTCTGAGTTGTTTACAATACGCACGTGGAGCCGTACACATATAAATATTGAGGGTCAATCTCACACAAATCCACCTAGTCCCATAAGCAAAGCTTGTGCTATGGGTACTAGGAAGCGAACTATTTATATTGTAAATAAATACTTAAATGCAGAGAAAATTTACAAGAGTCAGGAACAAATATTCGTTCTAATCACATAAATGAACCTACTTTATTTTACTAAGAGTACAATAAAGTTATTTACATATATGCATAAATGAACACCCTTACCGGGACTTCGCAGCCAGGGCACTACCACTACCAGATCGGTCGTCTTCATGATTAGGTGTTGTAGGTTCGACTCGGGCATACAGTTGGACTACGAGAGCTGGTTCAGCGTGACCCCGGAGAACGTGGCGCGACACATCGCCGACAAGTGTCGCTACGACGTCATACTCGACGCCTTCTGCGGAGCTGGCGGGAATACGCTGCAGTTCGCGCACACTTGCAAAAAAGGTACTCACTGTTCTTAGCCATTCAGATCACTCTCGGCCGTTTCTGGTTCATTGTTGTGTTCCATTAAACGGAATGGAACTAATTTAATTCAGTTTAATTGTGAAGCACTAGTGCTTCCATCTATCTGCGCTGATCAACCATGTCTTGCAGTTAGATCTTCGGAGTGGTCTCATATTAAGAATCTTACTCTGGCTGATCCTGACTTTAGTGATCCCGGACCAATCAACTTACTGCTTAATGCAGATATTTTCGCTTCATCGTTGCTGAGTGGCCGGAGTCAGGGAAGTCCGGGTCAGCCAAAGGCTATTGAAACATTATTTGGATGGGTCATCATGGGTGGATGCGATGAGAGCCATTCACAATCTTTCAAAACTTGTCGTCGGAAAGATTGTTTTTTCGTGTCGAATTCTTCGCAATCAAATTTGTCGTTGGATAGTTCTCTAAAAAGGTTCTGGGAGTTAGTAAATGTTAGTAGCCCTAGTTAACCAATCTTGTCGAAAGAGGACCAACTTTGCGAAGATATTTTCGTAAATAAATTCTGTCGTACGAGTGAAGGCCGTTTCGAGGTACCCCTTCCTTTCGTTGATCCTGCGAATAAGCTTACCTTCTCGGACACTCGTGAAATCGCGATGCGCAGATTCTTCTCCTTGGAACGCAAGCTTGCTAGACATGCAGATTTTCGTAAAGCTTACGTTTCATTCATGGACGAGTACGAGTCTAGCGGTCATATGAAGGAAGTAGGGTCTCCCCCAAGTAGTGTAGGGAAATTTTATTATATCCCTCATTTTGCAGTCCTTCGTCCTGCGTCTGTCAGTACGCCTCTACGTTGTGTCTTCGACGCTAGCTGTCGCGATAGCAATGGTATATCGCTAAACGATACGCTTTTGGCGGGTCCTAAGCTGCAAACAAGTATCTTTGATATTCTTACCAGATTTCGGTGGCATAAAGTGGTTTTCACAGGTGACATTAAAGCCATGTACCGTCAGATTGTCGTGCCGGAAGAGGATGCTGAATATCAGAGGATTTTATGGCGTCACTCCACTGACATCCCGGTTAAGGATTATATGGATTATATCTTGCGCACCGTATCTTATGGAGTAAAGTCCGCCCCCTACCAGGCTCTTCTAAGTATCGCGCAGTTGGCTAAGGATTCCGCAGTTGACTATCCTGACCGTTCGCGTGTTTTGGATAGAGACATTTATGTTGACGATGTTGTCACAGGCGCTGACTCTATCGAGAAGGCTATACAAATAAGATCAGACCTTTCTGAAATATTGTCGTTGGGTGGGTTCCATTTAAGAAAATGGACCTCCAATCATAAAGGTTTTATCGCTGATCTTCCTGCCAGTGAGTTATACTCAAGTGATTTTAAATGTTTTGATGAACTTTCGGACTTGTCGCTTAAAATATTAGGTTTATCGTGGCGTCCAGACAGACAGATTCGTTCCAGTTTGAGGTTACTACAACCAATGACCAACGGTGCACTAAGCGTATGATCCTTTCGCACATCGCACGCATTTATGATCCGCTAGGATTTTTGTGTCCAGCGATGCTAAATATTTGATGCAGGTTTTGTGGTCATCGGGGGTCCAATGGGATGATGACGTGCCAGTAGAGATAGCTTTAGAATGGATGCGTTTTAAATCGCAATTGTCGTTGTTAAAATCTGTCGTTATACCCCGACGCATTGTTCATTCTTTTGTTTCGTTGCAGCTCCACGGATATTGTGACGCGTCAGAGCGTGGGTATTCAGCAGTCATTTATTGTCGGGCGGTCAGCGCAGAAGGCTCTACATAGTAGTTCTGTTGCGCGAAATCTAGAGTCGCGCCTCTGCATAAACAGTCCATACCTCGTTTGGAGCTTCAGGCTGCCGTGCTGCTGTCAAATCTCATGCTGTCGGTGACGGAGGCCTTAAGACCTCTACATAATATCTCGGAAATATTCGCTTGGTCCGATTCAAGCGTAGCTTTGGCTTGGATCCAGTCATGCCCGTCGCGATGAAAGACGTTCGTGGCCAATAGGGTAAGCCATATACAGGATATTATCGCTCCTGATCGCTGGCGCCACGTGAGCACTCTACATAACCCTGCCGACGTTGGGTCGAGAGGTTTGTTGCCCGAAGATCTTGTTGAATGTGATCTTTGGTGGCGAGGTCCTTCCTAGCTCCTAAAAGAGGAAAAGGACTGGCCTCGGTCTACATTGACTGGGACACCAAACAGCTCTATCGCAGACGAGCAGCCGCTTGGTAGTCTGGTCGTTGCAAACGATCCTCACTTGATTGATGAACTCCTCAACAGGTTCTCCTCGCTTTTCACTTTAAAGCGTGTGTTAGCCCACTGTTTCCGTTTCCTACTGTCGTCGAAGGATATAAACGTCTCAGGTTAAATGGCTCGTTTTATGCGCTTGTTGTACAATCTACTATTTTAATATGAGATGGATCAAGGAAAGTGTCTCATTCGCCGTCCTAAACCCAAAACGTAAGTGAGGTAACTGTTTTTTTTTTTCAAAAATAATTGAGTCCGCTGAAAAGTCTGCAACTTTTTTTCTGGTGCTAAGGAAGGTTATTCCTATTACCAAAAAAAAAAACAGGCACTTCTAAAATTTTCATCCATTCCCCATTGAACTCTTCACCTTGAACATGCCTGCGCTTCTTGCCGCTTTGGCTAAACTTTGCTTTCGCGCATATCCGAAACTCTGTTCACACGAACGCGGTTGACACTGGATAGTAACACTCATCGTACCGCGGCCGTCGTTGCCCCACCATGATGACAAGCAAACGACCCAATGGACTAACAAGCACATGGTATGCGTTCGACCGGGATGCTTTGATTTCAGTTTTTTCGTCGTCAAATATCGGTTTTGTTAGATAGAATATTATTATTTATTACAAGCTTTTATTTAACTTGCACAGGCCCCGTAGCATGGATGGCCTTATCACGCGATAAGCAGTGAATGTTAAAATATATAGAACACGAGCTCCTTACTAATTTCTAGCCAAACTCGTGCCCAAAACCCGTTATGCGCATAGTCAACTACGTATCCAATCACAGCTACCCAAAATGTCAGCCTATTTTCAATTACCAAACACAAATGGATGCGATTGGTCAATTTAGGAATACATTGCTGTGATTAGCCGTCGTGCGTCACGTTGGACGACAGCCATGTGACAGTGACAACGAAAACGGATAATTGTTGAATGGGTAACCATGTGTTGTTTCAAAGCTTTAGCAAAGACTTGGACGCGATCTCATCGTTAAAACTATTTTCATCATGGTCGGCTTTATGGGCTACCGATAACAAGTTGCAGTTTTACGAACTGCAAAGAAATATTCCGGCTTCTCCCTGGTTTTTTAAATTCAAATTTAAAAAAAGAGTAACTAGTTGCATCATACGCCTCAGGCTGGGACATTTGTGCTCCCCTGAATTTTTATTTAAAATCAAAGTCATAAATAGTGCGGAATGTCTGTGCGGGCATGATGTAGGTTCAATTGATCACATTTTTCTCGAGTGTCCTTCAACTCTTTTCTCTCTTTATGACCTACTAACAAAACTTAAAGTCCAACTCCCTACTAATGTTAAAACTCTCTTGGCTAGTTTTGACGTTTTGAGCCCAAAGTCGCTAAGGCTTTGGCTTATTTTATAAATAAAAATAATATCAAATTATAACTATTTATGGATATATATAAGCACTCTTTTATCCACTTATTACCAATATTCAAATATGGTCGTTACGTACAATTAGTCCCTGGGGCAAAATTATTAGGTGCACTCCACGGAACCGTAAAGCCAAAACTTCCCCCACTTGACATTGGCAAAGTGCCTAAGCAGCAAAAAGCCACAACACGAAAAAAAAAAAAAAAAAAAAAAACCATGTGTTGCATGTAAATGCAACAAGAAGCAACTTAGTTATGATAACGTTCGCGTGATATTTTTTGTTTAAGAAGTAGGGCTGAGTCGCCAGGGAAAATACCAAAATATTAATTATTAATTTTTATTTACAATATAATACAAGTAGGCCATACGGTGGGTGAGCAGAGATACGCAAACATTGCTATCTATATTTTTACATATGGATATATTTCCAATTACAACATAAGTCTTCGTTTGTTTACAAAAAAAAAATCAGTACCGTGATTAGTAATGAGACCCAAATCTCAAGTTCCTCTAAATAAAGTTACTTTATTTAACTTTTGTCTTGATGACCAAGCATCGGAGTTTTTATCGCACGGTAAGACGTTAGCGAGCTATGGAGTCAAAATTAGCAATAAAATTTACGAGTGCTGCGACTGCGAATTTTCCATATTTTCTGATGATCAAATATCCACTTGTGAATAATAGGGAACATTACGCAAAACTCTTCGTAGGTGGCGACACTAGCAGCGTTGACATTGTATCTCGTTCCCACTTGCGGTATTGCCTATGCAAGCATCCTGGTCACTCATTTGACAATCAATTGTGCATGTGTGTGTGAATCCCTATATTTCTATACTGCTTTACTATTAGTGATAGTGCTGCCTCTGGCGGCAGAACATTGCAGTAATGTTCCCTATTGACACGTCTGGAATCGTCAGTGAATGACACATGGTACATACTATTCAATTTAATAATCGGTCAGTACATGACATTAGGTCTATCGCAGAATCGTATTTAAATGCATCAGTACATCTTTGAAAGAGGAAATATAACCAAAACATTTATTTGCAATGAATGCAAGATGAAATGTAAAGAACAAAGAACATCCCTTTTTTTGGCATGGCATTTCGAATCGTGTCATTTCAAACGCACTGCTTCATTCCATATTTAGTTTGTAATTGGATGTGTTAAATGAATGATTGCAGTTATCGCGGTGGACATAGACCCGGCGAAGATAGCGCTGGCGCGGCACAACGCCGAGGTGTACGGCGTGGCGGAGCGCGTGCAGTTCGTGCTCGGGGACTTCTTCTCGCTCGCACCCACGCTCAAGGCCGACGCCGTCTTCCTCTCGCCGCCGTGGGGGGGGCCCTCCTACACCGAGGTAACCTTTTGCTATTTGCCGAACACGCATAAACGGTTCATCCATTAGACTATATATATTTTTTTATATATTTTCGGTAAAATTCAACATTATTCATTATGTTATTTGATGTCAACGTCCCTATTGCACTTTGCTTACACTGCGCCGAGTGGTAGTTAGTGAATGAATGATGGAGATTGTTCAAGCTGCTGATTTATTTGTAGAGTGAAGAATACGACATCGAGACGATGCTGGAGCCGCGGCCGGCGTCCGAGTTGCTGGAGACAGCTCGGACCATCAGCAGCAATGTGGCGCTGTACCTGCCGAGAAACACGCGCACAGACCAGGTCAGTATTTGTAGAGTGAAGAATACGACATCGAGACGATGCTGGAGCCGCGGCCGGCGTCCGAGTTGCTGGAGACAGCTCGGACCATCAGCAGCAATGTGGCGCTGTACCTGCCGAGAAACACGCGCACAGACCAGGTCAGTATTTGTAGAGTGAAGAATACGACATCGAGACGATGCTGGAGCCGCGGCCGGCGTCCGAGTTGCTGGAGACAGCTCGGACCATCAGCAGCAATGTGGCGCTGTACCTGCCGAGAAACACGCGCACAGACCAGGTCAGTATTTGTAGAGTGAAGAATACGACATCGAGACGATGCTGGAGCCGCGGCCGGCGTCCGAGTTGCTGGAGACAGCTCGGACCATCAGCAGCAATGTGGCGCTGTACCTGCCGAGAAACACGCGCACAGACCAGGTCAGTATTTGTAGAGTGAAGAATACGACATCGAGACGATGCTGGAGCCGCGGCCGGCGTCCGAGTTGCTGGAGACAGCTCGGACCATCAGCAGCAATGTGGCGCTGTACCTGCCGAGAAACACGCGCACAGACCAGGTCAGTATTTGTAGAGTGAAGAATACGACATCGAGACGATGCTGGAGCCGCGGCCGGCGTCCGAGTTGCTGGAGACAGCTCGGACCATCAGCAGCAATGTGGCGCTGTACCTGCCGAGAAACACGCGCACAGACCAGGTCAGTATTTGTAGAGTGAAGAATACGACATCGAGACGATGCTGGAGCCGCGGCCGGCGTCCGAGTTGCTGGAGACAGCTCGGACCATCAGCAGCAATGTGGCGCTGTACCTGCCGAGAAACACGCGCACAGACCAGGTCAGTATTTGTAGAGTGAAGAATACGACATCGAGACGATGCTGGAGCCGCGGCCGGCGTCCGAGTTGCTGGAGACAGCTCGGACCATCAGCAGCAATGTGGCGCTGTACCTGCCGAGAAACACGCGCACAGACCAGGTCAGTATTTGTAGAGTGAAGAATACGACATCGAGACGATGCTGGAGCCGCGGCCGGCGTCCGAGTTGCTGGAGACAGCTCGGACCATCAGCAGCAATGTGGCGCTGTACCTGCCGAGAAACACGCGCACAGACCAGGTCAGTATTTGTAGAGTGAAGAATACGACATCGAGACGATGCTGGAGCCGCGGCCGGCGTCCGAGTTGCTGGAGACAGCTCGGACCATCAGCAGCAATGTGGCGCTGTACCTGCCGAGAAACACGCGCACAGACCAGGTCAGTATTTGTAGAGTGAAGAATACGACATCGAGACGATGCTGGAGCCGCGGCCGGCGTCCGAGTTGCTGGAGACAGCTCGGACCATCAGCAGCAATGTGGCGCTGTACCTGCCGAGAAACACGCGCACAGACCAGGTCAGTATTTGTAGAGTGAAGAATACGACATCGAGACGATGCTGGAGCCGCGGCCGGCGTCCGAGTTGCTGGAGACAGCTCGGACCATCAGCAGCAATGTGGCGCTGTACCTGCCGAGAAACACGCGCACAGACCAGGTCAGTATTTGTAGAGTGAAGAATACGACATCGAGACGATGCTGGAGCCGCGGCCGGCGTCCGAGTTGCTGGAGACAGCTCGGACCATCAGCAGCAATGTGGCGCTGTACCTGCCGAGAAACACGCGCACAGACCAGGTCAGTATTTGTAGAGTGAAGAATACGACATCGAGACGATGCTGGAGCCGCGGCCGGCGTCCGAGTTGCTGGAGACAGCTCGGACCATCAGCAGCAATGTGGCGCTGTACCTGCCGAGAAACACGCGCACAGACCAGGTCAGTATTTGTAGAGTGAAGAATACGACATCGAGACGATGCTGGAGCCGCGGCCGGCGTCCGAGTTGCTGGAGACAGCTCGGACCATCAGCAGCAATGTGGCGCTGTACCTGCCGAGAAACACGCGCACAGACCAGGTCAGTATTTCATTATGTATTCCTAGGACAAACTGTCCAGTTAGGTAACTCCAACTTTGAGAAAGAGGTCAATCGTCGAATTCGACTCGGCTGGGCAGCGTTCGGGAAGGTACGGGCACATCTTTTCGTCCAATATTCCGCAGAGTCTGTATTGCCAGTGTTGTCAGTGATGACATATGGCACTGAAACGTGGTCGCTTACAATGGGCCTCATAAGAAGGCTCAAAATCACCCAAAGGGCAATGGAGAGGGCTATTTTGGGAATTTGGGAGTTTCTCTGCGTGATCGCATCAGAAATGAGGCTATCCGCAGCAGAACCAAGATAACCGATATAGCCCTCCGAATCGCTAAACTTAAGTGGCAATGGGCGGGGCACATTGCACGTAGAACCGATGGCCGTTGGGGCGGAAAGGATCTCGACTGGCGACCACGTACCGGAAGGCGCGGCGTGGGTAGGCCCCGCACAAGGTGGACTGATGACCTGGTAAAAGTCGCGGGAGTCCGCTGGATGCGGGTGGCACAGGACCGGTCATTTTGGCACTCTTTGGGGGAGGCCTATGTCCAGCAGTGGACGTCTTTCGGCTGATGACGATTGACGCTTTCACTTCACAAAATAATTCTTGTTTTTTTCCGCCTTTTTGTAATTTTGGCGCCTAGAGCGGCCGGTCCCTTAGCTCTACCCTCGGGACGGGCCCTTTCGGGTATCTGCTTTGTTGAATAGGTTGTTAGAACACTGAAGCAAGGTTAAAGACGGGATTTAGTGCAGAGAGGGCAGCAAAGTTCTGGAGTCTCAACGTTTTTGCAGTTTTCAGTTATCTTTGACCAAGAGAACTCTATACAGTAAGAAGCAATACTTTAAGTTAATTGTATCGTAATGGACCTGGGGAGCCGGGAACATCAGCTCGGCAAATATGTGCCCAGATAGGTAATGTTGCTTATATACCATTTGCATAGGGAACACATAATAAATATTAGATTTTGAAATAATAAAATCGCTCACAATGCGATGAGTAGTAGCGGTATTCGGTTCTCTCCTTTCATCCGACTCTGCCTATTTAGGCTAATGTTTTTGGTACAATGTTTCAAAAACGTGCGCAGGAGACACTGCTTTACAGTAAGTGCCACATAAGTTTGCGTCTGTGATGTTAGCTATTACTATTAGTAGCGTCGCAGAGGTATCAGAGGGGATGGGTGTGCGGGAGGCGACTTGTGGCTAACTATTTGTTCCTGAGTTATGGATGTTATTTATGTATATAAGTATCTATATGTATGTATATATTATATATATCATCGCCTAGTACCCACAACACAAGCCTTACTGAGCTTATCGTGGGCCTAGGTTGATTTGTGTAAGATTTTCCCATAATATTTATTATTTATAAACACGAATTGTTTGTTGTAGATCTTGTCGCTGGCGAAGGAGGCGGGCGGCTCCGTGGAGGTGGAGCAGAGTTTCCTGGACCGTCGGTTCGTCGCCATCACCGCCTATTTCTACTGAACTTCCGACTATGCGTGGAAAAAAGAATAACCCAACCAGGCACAGGTGCAACCATTTAAAAGCTCTTTTATTTAGTTTGAATTGTTCCAATGTCTGTCTTTATACAGATCTTTTTCACCTACAAAATTTAAAAAAGAAGCGAGTTAAGTTTCCGTTAAACTGTTAATTAAGTTTAAGTGGATACTTCTTGGTTGCCTATGGCCAATTATGTAATATAAACAATAGGTAGATATGTTGTCTATACGAAATTCCGTGTTTAAAAATGGCCACCAAATTCTGACAGCATTCGTTTCCATTGACGACGCAAAGCTATGGCAAGCTGTGCGACTTGACCAAGTTTTAGTGTGCCACTTTTGGACCTCTTATAACATATCTTCGTATATTCTATATTACATCATTGGCTATGGAACCCTAATATATCGAAATTAATTCACAAAAATCTGTATAAGTATATATGGCAATATTGACTGCGTAGCTCATTTGACTCGCGATACATTGAAAATGGCGGTCATTTCAGCATTATTTTCATGTCCGCCACATAAACTAAATAACATTTTGTGATTAACAACTAATGGCAAATAAAGAAGGATGTAACAAACAATTGTTTGATATCAGATTAAGCTTCTCTACAAAAAGTTATTCCGGAAGTCACGTGATACATTTTGAACTGTACCCCTATACAAGAACGCGAGCAAAGAAGTATCCACTTCAAAACTATACCACATACTCGTACGTATCGTATACCTCTCCCTGTCACACTTATTGAGTTTGTGTTCGACCATCTCGCTCGCTAATGGTATTTATTACCGTGGCGAGTCTAGTGAATCAGATCTTGCAACTCAATGTTGACTAACTTGCCGGCTTGTACACATAATGAAGTCAGGTGACAATGCAATATACTACCTGGTACCTTGGTTGAGCTGCTCTGATGATGGAAACGGATGGTGGACAAAGGAACACCTGAATAACGCATGACAAAAAGTCGTCTCGACAAGTATTACCTAGTCTACTGTGCAAAAAAATACAGTCTACAATAATAGCTTATCTCAAAAATTGCATTTTTGCCAGAAACTTGTTTTTTTTTTTACATTCATCCAGTGATCAAACAACAAATATTACGCTCATACTCGTGAACGTTCAGTAATCCTATTTTAGTTGACTACAGTTCAATCATTTTTTCATTTCTGTCGCTTTGACGTTTGTGTTCGTGGGAAAGGGATTAAACCACATTTTTTTAGTTACCAGGGGGGCTAGCATGCTAATTTTTACGTCGGATTATGTGGTCACACAACTGTCAGTTCCCATACGTTTTTGACGTTTGTGTTACTATAAAACCGTGCATAAAATTAGCATGCTAGCTACACTGATGTTTGTTAAGTTTTATGTAGTGTGTAAGGATTCGAAGCAATGTGGTATAAAACCTGGGTTCACTAATTTTGCGCTCATTCCTGATTTAGCAGCAATAAAGCAATAACAGTATTATGAATATTATGCGTAAAAATAATATTACCTGTCATGGGTATAGAGTGACAAGGGCATAATTGAAGTACCTACATTAAATTGCAAACGAAATTTGTAGATAAATGTAACTTCCCTACACTTTCTCCTAATAATTTCTTGATGTGATGTGGTTTTAGCTAAACCATATTATAGTGATATTTTATAAATACCTACATATATTGTATTCAACATACTTATTAGAAATGTACCAAGTAGAGTTTCTGTGCATTTATGATTTAGTACATATGTGGATGGAGCACAAAAATGTTAATATTTTAACTCGTTTACTACATTTTTCTATGAAATTTTTCTGTTGTATGGAACTGTTTCGACTTTTGTTGTGTACTGTTAAGTACCTAATAAATAGTAATAAAATAACAATGGTTGATCTTTTTTACTCCACCCATGTATCCGGCATTTATAACATAAAATATATTGTACAATAAAGTACTTATGTCAATTTCATATTGGGGGGATAAAGTATATCATAAAATTGTGAATTTCATCCTTATGCTATATTTACTTTATTGATGTAATAAAAGTAAAACTTTGATCATGTTTGTACAGTCAGCTGCGATAAACGAATTGTATCATGGAACACCCGGGTTGGAACGAAGTAAATGAGTATACATGAGAAATGAAGAAAGTAAAATGGCCTGCCCACTTTGATACAGATAGTTCAGCTCAACTTTGCGCATGGACTGGTTAGTTGAGATGTTCTGAACTGGATTGATCTTTTTTTTTATTTATTATTTCAGACGTAAAATTAATAATGTGACAAAAAAAAAGGTACAAACATTTCCACAACGCAGGCTTCGTCAATACATCAAAACAGCAAATGTCTGCAACACGCTTCGTCAATCATTTACAAATTATATATCCACAACAGGTTTCATCAATCATCTGATCATTTGATCTTCTTATCTTCAGAACAATAGAATTCAAGTCTAACAATACGACTGTGTGGTCGGGCGAGTGCCATTTTTTGCAAGAAAAAGGTTAGCGCCACATAAAATGTTCATTGTATAATGAACTCTATCATGTTATAAGTTTTCCGTCTCCTAGACAGGTTGCAGCACAATGCTAACGAGGCCCATCTCCCCGGGTTATATTTTGGAGTTTTCCATCTCCTAGACAGGTTGCAGCACAATGCTACCGAGGCCCATCTCCCCGGGTTATATTTTGGAGTTTTCCGTCTCCTAGACAGGTTGCAGCACAATGCTACCGAGGCCCATCTCCCCGGGTTATATTTTGGAGTTTTCCATCTCCTAGGCAGGTTGCAGCACAATGCTACCGAGGCCCATCTCCCCGGGTTATATTTTGGAGTTTTCCGTCTCCTAGACGGGTTGCAGCACAATGCTACCGAGGCCCATCTCCCCGGGTTATATTTTGGAGTTTTCCGTCTCCTAGACAGGTTGCAGCACAATGCTACCGAGGCCCATCTCCCCGGGTTATATTTTGGAGTTTTCCGTCTCCTAGACAGGTTGCAGCACAATGCTACCGAGGCCCATCTCCCCGGGTTATATTTTGGAGTTTTCCGTCTCCTAGGCAGGTTGCAGCACAATGCTACCGAGGCCCATCTCCCCGGGTTATATTTTGGAGTTTTCCGTCTCCTAGACAGGTTGCAGCACAATGCTACCGAGGCCCATCTCCCCGGGTTATATTTTGGAGTTTTCCGTCTCCTAGACAGGTTGCAGCACAATGCTACCGAGGCTAGTGTTGTGGATAACGCTGATTTTGAGGCTTAAAGACTCGAACCCTAAAGACTCCCGAGGCTTAAAGACTCAAGTGACGAAAATCAATATTTAGCATTCATATGCGTTAAATAAACCAACACGGTTGTTAAACAGCATCGAGTCTTTAAGCCTCGGGAGTCTTTAAGGCTCGAGTCTATAAGCCTCGAAATGAGCGCTATCCACAACACTAACCGAGGCCCATCTCCCCGGGTTATATTTTGGAGTTTTCCGTCTCCTAGACAGGTTGCAGCACAATGCTACCGAGGCCCATCTCCCCGGGTTATATTTTGGAGTTTTCCGTCTCCTAGGCAGGTTGCAGCACAATGCTACCGAGGCCCATCTCCCCGGGTTATATTTTGGAGTTTTCCGTCTCCTAGACAGGTTGCAGCACAATGCTACCGAGGCCCATCTCCCCGGGTTATATTTTGGAGTTTTCCGTCTCCTAGATAGGTTGCAGCACTATGCTAACTAGGCCCATCTCCCCGATAGGCCCATCTCCCCGAATGAAATAATGTATGAAGAATATACATTTATTGCTCTCTATATTGAATGCAAGAAATAAATGGGCAATAAGTACCTTATTATTTTATTTTTAGGCGTTGACAGCCCTCACTATCGGCGACGCGGCGAGTGAGCCAATTCATTTTCACCGTTCATACACAGCCTTAACGTTCCGTTTGGCTTGCGCTGGAGTTGACGACGTCAGAGGGCCATAAATCATAATGTTTTTGCTAAGAAAAAAGCGGCTTTTGTAAAGATCAAAGGAGTGTGCCTTCTGTACTTGTACAAGCTTTTATTGCCGACTATACTTTTCCTACAAAGTCAACTAAACTAGATAATATTTACTAATGAGCCCAGACACGGTCGGGGTTTACCTTCTGTAAATTGAGGAGGCATGATTCGAAACTTTCGAAATCATCCGCGACTCTTAATCATGAACGTTCGCGGCGTCCACATATTTGACTTGTATCACATTCTGCCACTGTAATCTGCCACTCCAGGACATGTTAGGATGACGTGGGCGGCTGTCTCGTCCTCTTCCATGCAGGCTCTGCAGAGAGGACTGTCTGTAACACCTAGCGTAAAAAGGTGTTTGTTTAGTAGTGCGTGACCAGTTATGGTTCCTGTCAGAAGACGGAGTCTTTAGCTTCCTTGACAATCCGGGGTTGATTGTCAGGAGGGCCTCCCCGGTATGCCTGCAGGTCCCTAGGGTGTTCCAATATTTTTGGTGTTCTACCTTGGTGTCCAATAAGAATTTAGGATAAGCAAACTCAATCCTAGTGCCGGAGAATATGTCCCGGGTTCTACTAGATATCCACCAAAGAAACGTAATACGTCCAAAGGTAATGATAGAACATTCAGTAAAAATATAAACAAGTATCCCAATCGACAGAGGCTATTCGTAATAGAGCAGACACAAATGTACATCCGCCATGCAATATGTTTAAGAGTAAAAGTGAGAAAGTGGAAACCAAGCGAACTGTAGATGATATTATAGACAGACCAGTTTTAGTAAACAAAACTCCAAACTCAAATGAAAATAACGCACAAGCCAAACCAGAAGCCAGCAAGACGGAACCAGTAAACTTTCTTACAAATTCGAAACTTATCAACGGGCTGCCAAAACGGAAATTAGAAAAAACAACAGTCACGGTCGATTCATTCAATCGAAGAGGCAAAATAATGTTGCTATTGCGACTCTTCATAAAATGCACAGCCCACAAAGTTGAACAACCTGTGAAACCATGCCCCAAACCTAAAGCTTTGCCACAGGAGCCCTTAATTTTGCAAGATAATGCTTTAACAATCTCGTTTAAGACGAAGACAGAATCCTTTTCGATTTACTTTTTATTGGATGAGTAGCTGAGATTATCTCCTACAGATACAGTTACAAACTCACAAAAGTTCACTTTATGATATTAGTATATTCTCCCACGAACAACATCACGACACCATTAAAGAAATTAAAGAGGTGCCACCAGTCAGAGAAGTAAAGGCCTTCAAGCCTTCACAAAACGTCAGCGACCTTCTGAAGCGATACGAGGACAACGCTCGCGCGGCGCCCCTCATAGAGGACCTCGGCACCAGACTCGAGAGGCAGCTGAGGGAGAAGGACGAAGTCATCAGACAGAAGCTGGCTAGTCAGATGGCTGGATAATATGGATAGTGTTAGAAAGGCTTCAAACGGACACTAGAAAAAACAACAGTCACGGACAATTCATTCAATCGAAGAGACAAAAGAATGTTGCACGGCTCCCAAAGTTGAACAACCTGTGATACCATGCCCCAAACCTAAAGTTTTGCCACAGGAGCCCTTAATTTTGCAAGATAATGCTTTAACAATCTCGTTTAACACGAAGACGGAATCTTTTCGATTTCTTTTTTATTGGATGAGTAGATGAGATTTAGTTACTAACTCACAAAGGTTCACTTTATGATATTAGTATATTCTCCCACAGACAACATCACGTAATAATGACACCATTAAAGAAATTAAAGAGGTGCCAGTCAGAGAAGTAAGGGCCTTCAAGCCTTCACCATACGTCAGCGACCTTCTGAAGCGACAGAGGCTATTCGTAATAGAGCAGACACAAATGTACATCCGCCATGCAATATGTTTAAGAGTAAAAGTGAGAAAGCGGAAACCAAGCGAACTGTAGATGATATTATAGACAGACCAGTTTTAGTAAACAAAACTCCAAACTCAAATGAAAATAACGCACAAGCCAAACCAGAAGCCAGCAAGACGGAACCAGTAAACTTTCTTACAAATTCGAAACTTATCAACGGGCTGCCAAAACGGAAATTAGAAAAAACAACAATCACGGACGATTCATGCAATCGAAGAGGCAACATAATGTTGCTATTGCGACTCTTCACAAAACGCACAGCCCACAAAGTTGAACAACCTGTGAAACCATGCCCCAAACCTAAAGCTTTGCCACAGGAGCCCTTAATTTTGCAAGATAATGCTTTAGCAATCTCGTTTAAGACGAAGACGGAATCCTTTTCGATTTACTTTTTATTGAGATAAAAACTATCCTGTCCTTCCCCAAGACTCAAACTATCTCTATACCAAATTTCATCTAAATGGGTGCCATCCAAATATTCACCCCTCATTACACCCCCTCAGGAGATGTTTTTCGGGAAAAAAACTATGCGTTGTCCTTCTCTAGGACTCCTACTGTCTCTATATCAAATGTCATTTAAACAGGTTCAGTCCAAACCTTCATCCCCTTAGGGGATGATTCCCGGAATTCAAACTATTGTATGTCCTTTCCCAGTACTCAAACTATCTCTATACCAAATTTCATTTAAATGGTTTCTCATTTCACCCCCTTAGGGGATGATTTCCGAGATAAAAACTATCCTATGTCTTTTCCCAGGACTTAAACTATCTTTAAACCAAATTTCATCAAAATGGGTAACATCCAAATTTTCACCCCCTTCGGGGATGATTTTCGGTATAAACCCTATCCTATGTCCTTTCCCAGGACTCAAAACTATTTATATTCCAAATTTCATCCAAATCGGTGCAGCGGTTTAAGTAGCTCCATACAAATTTCCACCCCTCATTTGATCCCCTTAGGGGTTGATTTCCGGGATAAAAACTAACCTTTGTCCTTTCTTAGGACTCAAACTATGACTATACTAACCAAATCTCATTTAAATCGGTTCAGTGGTTTTAGGCGTGAAGAGGTAAAAGACAAACAGACAGACAGACACACTTTTGCATTTACCATATTAGTATGGATTCATAATTTCAATGAGAACAACCTGAACAACGTTTGACACATTTCTATATAACTTTTTTGCAAAAAACGCTTCACAGAGAGTTTATACCCACCTTTTTGGGAAGAAACGGATAAATACGGGTTGATTATATTATCAGTACTTTATAATACCCGGTATTTACCCGTGAGTTTTTATCCACTACCCATCTCTACCGAACCGCACGCACACAGGTAAACATCGTAGTGTGGGTTGAATCGTGGCCGCTCGCCGGGGATCGCGACTTTGCAGAGTTGTAACGAAATGTTTGCTCACTCTTAAGCATTTAAATCCAATAATTGTTTTAATTTATCAGTATTTAATGAGCTATCAAACCATATAATAGCATTAAATAAAAACATTCTTGGTATCATTTACTATGCGGCAAAACATTTGTGACAGAACTTAAGGACCGACTAGGTACGCACACACACACACACACACACACACACACACACACACACACACACACACACACTACATATTAACAACTTAGAAAAGTTGAAAAACCCCCGATAATTTCATATCAAAGTTCAATATCTCAAAAACGGCTGAACCGATTTTGTTGAAACGTGGCTAAGAATCATCTCGATCACGTCAGCTTTCGGATAAAAACCGCATTCAAATCGGTCCTTTCGTTAAGGCGCTAAGATGCCACAGACAGATACACAGACGGACAGACACGTCAAACTTATACTTATAACACCCCTCTTTTTGCGTCGGAGGTTAAAAATGAGCCATCATGGCCGCAGGACAGAACGCAGTTGTGCGGTGGAATGTGATGAGGAGGTGAGATGAGATGTCTCTCTTTATCGCATAGTTGCGTCCTGTATGATGGACTATAATGGCCCATTTTGTTTCACGGCCATAAACCTCGGCCGCAGACAAATAACTTTGGTAATTGACAGTAATATTGCTGTCACGTAGCTGACTGTAAAAAGGTGATTGGGCGCATCCTAACGTTCGTACTACTGAAGAAGCTAGTCAGTATGTAGTTATAGTTTTTGCTTTTACCCATGAACATTGTCTAAAGGCCATTACAGTTACAATTTGTCACCACAACTGGCTATAGTTGGAATGAGACAGCAATACATACCTTTCATTCTAAACAGCAAGTTGATGTGACAAGTTGCATCGTGTCTAGTGTGCTTAACCTTTTCGGCGCAGGTTCAACGCCAACGACTGATATATTCGTCAAGGAGCCGGGCGCGATAGCAACCTTCTTGCATTGGCATAAGGTTGAACTCCTCACTCACAAATGTCTTATTGACTTGGCGTGTGGTTGCCTACTTCTCTTTGACAGAGCGTTGAAAAGGTTAACAAAAAAGGTTAAAGGTCAAGGCCTTACAGATGAGTTGCGCGTCGCACCAGAGCTATAACCACGAACTTCGAATCTCGAACTTCGTATATCTCCGTCTCTATCGCACTTACGGTTTATGGTACTCGAGCAACAGAGACGGAGATATCCGAAGTTCGAGATTCGAAGTTCGTGGTAGAGCAGCAGGCTGGATGATTCCAACGTTCATGTGTTAACGATCGCATGAATACATGACTATGATTACGTTTTAGTTTGGATAGCATCGCTCAACGCGACGGGCTACGCCACGCGTACTCATGAGACTAGGACATAATGCATTCGTTCGAAGCAGAAGTTCGAGACCAATGTTTTAAGTCGGACTTAATTAAACGCGATCATGCTAGCTGGGCCGTTTTGTTTTTGTTAAACTGGGTACGAATTAGAGCAGCCTCGGGTTGAGGCACGCACGGCTCACCTGTTTTGCTCAAATTCGTACACGCTCACCGGCGAGCCGCCGAGAGTCGCTCTTTTGACCGTGCTCAAAGGCGCCTCAATGTGCGTGCCTCGCGTAACTTGGACGTGTATCCGAGCGTGCCGCGGGCAGAATGACAAGTTTATACTTGACTCTGGGCGAGACGCGTACAAATTTGTCCAAGTTGCTGAGCCGTGCGTGTTTTTATTAGTAAATTTACTAAAATAAAACCGTGTCAATTCAAAATTGTTAATAATTCGGTAAATTGTGATAAACGCAGCCGCGGCTGTCACCGTGTCCGCATTTTGAATGACTCACAATGTCAGCTCACCGCGAGCTCGCTGCCTCACCCGCGCAATGTTTATGTGCAACAAATTAAGACAAATTTGCTCGCGCGAGGCGAGCATGCCTCAGGCTGAGCCGCTCAAATTCGTACCCACCTTTAGATATGTTATATTTGAGATAACCAATGTTATTTAAATTACTGCCACAAGATGAGATGTGTAGCAATAAAGTAGCACAATATACTGAACGGGATTCACTTTGTGATAAAACATTGTAATAATTAGCACAATTATATGCCTATTTGTAAGATGTCCGTAGATTCCAAACTTATACTGAACGACTGTTATATAAGAATTTGTGTGATTTATTGCCTGTGTAAATAACTGTTAAGCGAAATATAATCATTATTGAAACATTGCTTTCTATTTTTTTCTAAAGGTCACAACAACATATACAATAACTTGCTATAGTTAGAAAGATGTCTCATTCCAACTATAGCAAGTTGTTGTGATACTCGCACCACACTTGGCGGTGTTTGCCCAAATATTCGTGTTGCATCTTTTTCCTTCTTACGGCAAATGAAAGAGAGGCAACGACGCAACCCCAAGTGTAGTGCGATCATAAAACATTGCTAGTGTTAATGGTTTTAAGATGGCTTGGGCAGGTCCGCTCGCTACCAGTTGTCGTCACCCGGCGCGCTCATATCCTGTCACATGCTTCGTCGTCTCATGGTGAATCTTTAGTATGTATGGTATGTATAGTCCAGGAATGAAAAGGTCCATCTTCGTGGATTGAATGATCTATACATAATTGGCAACTCGGTTAGTGTATTTTTCGCAAATCGCTACATTTGGGCCATTACACGCCCTGGCCCCGTAGCATGGATGGTCTTATCACGCGATAAGAGCGTCGTCGTCTCGTTCTATCGAACGGTGTCAGCCAGGGACGGATGCTCTATCATGTCAGTTATCGCGTGTTAAGGTCATCCATGCTACGGGGCCTGCTATTGTTGGAATGACACAGCATTATAATATGTCCATTCATTCTGACTAGAGCAAGTTGGTGTGACAAATTGCATCGTTCGAAGGCACAGATGTCTCTTTTTAATCCATGCATAAAGAGTAAATGGCACGAGGCCGTACATTATGGGAATCCGCAGAAGGGACAAAACAGTGTAGCGCAACTAAGAACAAAAATATGAATGACGTCCAACTGCTCAAATTCAGATCAAATCTGACAAGTGACAAGTTTTCTATTTGTGCTATTGATTGATATGGCGGACTCATGCTATCTCCTACTTCCGTTCTTTCTCTGTCTGTCATTTTGTCATGGTGACTTTGGCCGGTTACCATGGATATTATAACTTCACGAGAAAACATGTGTGTCAAACAAACAATGCTTTTGACGAAATAAAACTAATAATTATCTTAAAATAAAACACGTAAGTATTAATAACGAAATATCAAGCGCCAATATTGATTTACTTATGATAAACAACGGTTGGTTCTTGGACAAAACCTACAAGCGCGAAGTTTCTTAGTTCGAGAAGAATTCATTGCGACCCGCAAAGATATGTGTACAGATTGGTGAATTTTTGTAAATATACTGTGATTTGGAAATAAGTGTGAAATAAACTGTATGAAATATTTGTTCTCCTTTTATTATTTCATACCTAAATCGGATTAGTTTTAGATTTTGTAAAGCAATTTTCTGTTCATGCAGTGGGCCCAACGACGTCCCTAATCATAATTTATCGATATCGATAACGTTAAGTACTACAACCCTACTATCGTCCTCGTTCGTTGGGTTGGTAAGTCTACTTCCGTACTAGCGTTTGTCATGTCAAAATCAAATGCCAATGTCACTGTCATCCAAAACCTTGTTCGAAGTCTCGTCTCTTATTTATATTCTCTTTGGGACATAATATTCAATATTCTCTTTGGAAGGGGACTGCAATGCCTCATAGGGGCTGTCCATATATTACGTCATTTCAAATGGGGGGGGGGGGGGGGGGGGGGGGTGTGACGGTAGTCATTTTACTAGGTGGTCCATTCAAGGAGTTAATAGGATGATGATGATAGGGGGGGGGGGGTTTCACAAATCGACGACGTTATATAAGGACAAGGCAAGCCCATATGGTCGAAACTAGACATGTATTCAGAGGGCCTACCGCGAACGGCATTCGAAGTTTTCCCTCTCTGTCGCACTTACGTACGAACTCTAAGTATGACAGAGAGGGGAAACTTCGAATGCATTTCCCGGTAGGCCCTCAGCATTTGATAATAATCTATGTCTAGAGCATTCACGACGATCGTTCTAACTTAGTATTGTAATTTTGTTCTATTCAGAGGAAATTTAGTGAATGAAAGACAGAAAAAATCGGAATAGTTTCTTATTATTTAAGAAAAATCACCATATTGAAGATATGAACAGTAGCAACTTTAGTGCAATGTTCCACACACTTCCAGTTTAGAGGTTCATGAAACTGACAAAAAAGATCTGTTTCTTTTCAATAATAAAATTCTAGCAATGTTACACAAAGTTGAAATATTTGTCTGCTTAGTACAATAATTACATTTGGTTAGTTAGGGTTCATTTCGCCGGTTACGCGACCACCTTCGGTTGGCGACCACTTGAAGAACATGGTTTTTTCAATTGAAGATAACATCAATTCTACAGAGCCTATTGAAACAGTCAGTCGTATGCCTTATTGTTTGCAGTTATGGAATAGGAATTTACAAAAAAAACGAGAAAATATGCTTTCAGTTCACCAAGTCAGCTAAGTGGTCGCTAACCGGCACATGAAATTAGGTGGTCGCCAACCGGCGAAATGACCCTATAAAGTTACATAAACCTTGGCTATAATCTAGCTACTTAAATGAGAGGAGCTTCTGTCAAAACAGACCCTTTTGTCAGTTTCATGCCCTCGGTAAGTCCATTACCCTATACTTATTGTAACTTAAAATTACTAACTACACATTATTCTTTCATTTCGCCTTCTTCATCTTCTTCCTCCGCCCCTCGGACGTAGAGGACATTGTTACATCTGATTAGTACTTCTCCAAGATTTCCTGTAAATAAGGTAATGCAAGTAAGACATTAAGTTTTTGAATGTAACTGTACTCTTACTATCCTAGTGGCTCTGCAAGCTGTAGAAATCGCGAGCCAGTCATTAAAAAAAAACTGCTCACAAAATTTCATGTGAATCATTTGAGAAATGCGACCTGTAGCAGAGAACAGGAAAGCAGGACATCCGAAAGAATTTTGGCCTAAGCTGAAATAGAGAACCTTGTTCGCTCCGCTCTAATGAATTGTTTAATTATTGGACAGTATACATGTCGTTCAAATACAACTCGTGATAAAGGTGTGTAAGATATAATCTATACTAGTATCATACAGCGGTAAAGTTTGTAGTTCGCAAGTTTGTGTAAGGGGGTTTTTTCACCAGTATATAGAATAGTCCTTCGGAATGGACGTGTGCTATATGTAATCCCATGGCTTCGCCTGCATTCTTCGTAGCACCCGGACGGGTAGCTAGTTGATTATATCTTACAAAGAATTGGACATTCGTTTGTTGATCAAACTAACCTGTGCATTTGCCATCAACAATTTCTTCCGTGTTAGCCAACTGCAGATTCATGTATCCATCGGCAGATACCAAGAGACCTTTGTATTCATGGCCCCATTTAAGCCTCACAAGCACTGATTTCCCAGTTAGGCTGTTGAGGAAGGGTTTGGGATTGATGGGCATAGCCGCCGCCATTTTCGGTTATTTGGCTGTAAAATACACAATTTACTTATAGAATTTGTGCAAAAAGATATAAAGTATGTATTGTAGAATATGTTACAACAGTACCTCTCGCGTTTAATGATGCAAAAATTGTAATAAATTAGTTATTTACTGAATAACCTATAAACGTGGAAAACACTGATGAATGATGCCGATGCCGCCACAATTTTTTTAATTTAGTAGGCTTGTCTATGTTTATTTTTTTACTTGTCTATGTTTTTGATCTCAAGCTGTTCCAGTTGTGAAATAAATCGCTCGTGTCATTATGACGTTATAATATTTGATAATTTTATTTTATCTATGCTTGCAATCGCACGTCACCTCTTCTCTTGCTGGCAAAACACTACTCCGCGGTTCGTATCGCAAATAAAATAATCGAATTTGAATTTGAACTAGCAATGAACTTTTTCTGCAAATAGCGTAGGCGTTTAAAGTAACTGAGTTATTACATTTTAATATACTTACGTAAGTGGTGATACTACGATACAATGTCGTCTACGTTTACCGGATTTAGTGAAGAAGATTTGCAACGGATCAAATCCGTGGAAACGAGCTCTAACATAGGTAAGCAAATAATGAACTTACATTATATTATATATAAAGGCTGGCTATTATATAAAAACTTTTATTACTTTATATATAAACTCGAGTATCTACTGTATGTCTCTAAGTTTAAACAGTTACTCGAACAACTGAGAATATCTTGACCTCATTTACCTTCGCTAAAAAGCAGTTCACCAGGTAAACACTAAACAGTGAAAAATAACGGGAGCCAAAACTAATAATTTGCTACATGTTAACACGTCTTGCAGGTGCTTATTATTCGTATCAATAATTTCGTTACGCATTATATTTTATCAAAGAAACCGTTACTATTGTACATTATCTTTGTTTTTATTTCATATGGAAATGGGTATGTGCATTGTACATTACGTCATTGTATAGTAAGCTGAGATAATTGATAGTTTTTATAGCAGCTGCAACATTTACATTCTCATGTTTTTTGTGATCTGTATAATATCCTTAACTATGTAATCTTTGCTGCTAGTTCTCTGTATAAGTTTTAAGTGAAAGTGCTTCACTTGAATCTATTTCTATTATTATGGTCGCCGACGGACGCCGATGGTCGCCAATTGCTGTTGTGGGCGGTCGCTAGCTGCTGTCCCTCGTCTGTAAGGGCCCTAATTAAATTTTGGTTTTGTGTTTTTTTTTTCAAACAGAATCTAAAGTCACAACAAACATCAAAAAAGCTCAAATTGGTGCTAAGCAGAAGCGACCATCAAATCAATATAAATTGCCTCTACAAAATCAGAGTTCAGATGAAGCTATAGACATTATGTTTGATAAATGCCGGCTCAGTTTAAAAAACAAACCAATGACAGAGTATAACAACAATGACTCCAGTGATTTAGACAATATTAGCTCAAGTACTGTTGATTTGAACAACGAGGATGATGTGTCTGGCGAAACAAATGATTTAGACAAAGAGATGAAATCAGATGCAATGGAACAAACAGATAGTAGGAAAATCAGTACAGGGGTTACTCCGGACTTGGTGAGGGGTGTTGATAACTACACGGAGGATGAGGTGGTGGCTCACAGCGCGAAAATGGAGGAGTTGCAGCTGAAGCAGAAGATTATGGAGGAGCAGAACAAGAAGCGGAAGGAGATGCTGGCCAAAGCTTTAGCTGACAGGTGAAACTACTTGGTTAGATCAACTCTTTCTGTTTGTTATCCTGTCCCGTTAGCCAGGAGGAGACAAGATGACAGAGTTTCTTAGAAAAATCGTTAGAATATGGGCTTTAAACATGCTTAATAACTATTAAGCATAAACCAGTCATCATCATCATCATCATATCAGCTGAAAGACGTCGACTGCTGGACATAGGCCTCCCCCAAAGAGTGCCATAAACCAGTAAATGTTTTTATTTTTCAGTATCCCCCCATCTTACAAAATGGACTTTAAACATGCTTAATAGATGGGTCATAAAAAAGGGGTTGAATCTGATAAGAAACCCCCCATCTTACAATATGGACTTTAAACATGCTTAATATCTATTAAGCATAAACCAGTAAATGTTTTTATTTTTCAGTAACCCCCCCATCTTACAATATGGACTAAACATGTTTAATAGATGGGCCATAAAAAAGGGGTTCAATGTGATAAGAAACCCCACATCTTACAATATGGACTTTAAACGTGCTTAATAGATGGGCTATAAAAAGGGGTAGAATCTGACAAGAAACCCCACCTCTTACAATATGAACTTTAAATATGCTTATATGGACTTTAAACATGCTTAATAGATGGGCCATAAAAAAGGGGTTGAATATGATAAGAAACCCCACATCTTACAATATGGACTTTAAACATGCTTAATAGATGGGCCATAAAAAAGGGGTTGAATCTGATAACAAACACCCCACTGTAATGTAATCTTGACATGATTCACTTCTTGTTATCACTTTGATTGAAGTAGTTAGATTTGTTATCACTGTCAAATTGGCACATTTTTTACAGTATTTAGAAATATCTTGTGTGTGAAGCATGTTTGGAATTTACTGATGTGGGGACATCAGTAAATTTAAACCCTTAGGGATTGGTCACACTGGACAGAACGCATCCGGTGTGGAAATCCTTTAAATTTGCATTTTTGAAAAGACACCCAGGAGACCATGGCAACTAGAGACAGAAAAAGTTGGTTCACTTATGGTTAATTTTATCAAACTGTCATTAGATTCGGGATTTTCTACCTTGCACGGTAGAGTTGCTTTTTGAATGGACTACTTTGATGCAATTGGGCCAATTCAAATAATCTTTAATATTAACACAATTTCTTCTTGGTCAGATTCAGGCACTTCTTGAATTGTCTGGCCCATTGTGTGTATTTTAACTTACAACTGAATTTTGATTAATAAATGATTTAAACTTCAAAAAACATACTAAAAATATTTTAGAATTTTGCCTTTATAAACAACATTTAGAAACATAATTGAAAACAAGTTTCTGTCAAAAATTTCATTTTTGGTGCAAGCTTTTATTGCTGACTGTACTTTTCTGCATACCATCATCAACTACTCATTGAGACGATTCTAACGAGCCCAAACTCGATGGGGTTGTGTCGTTTTATTGCAGAGTTCCTATGGCCACCTTCCAGCTCCAGCATCAGATCAGCTCCATGTCATCATAATATTGCATTATCATGCGATATACATATGCATGCAAAATTTCAGCTCAATCGGAAACAGGGAAGGGGGTGAAATATCAGTTACTAAATTTAACCCAAGAATAATAATAAAAAAACAAAGGGGGTGAGATAAATAAAAACTTGTAACAAATTATATTTGTGCTTATCAAACCAATCAAAAGTTTTTATTCAGATTCAGATTCAGATTCAGATTTTTATTTGTGAAACATAGGTAATACAAATGTGGTCTTATATAATAGGTATACATGGATCTCTATGTTTTGCCGATTGGCATACAAATGTCAATGCTAAAGAAATTACAAATATAATATAATAATCATTTAACAGGAGCAAAATATAAGTACCTACTTTAACAATGTCAATTATATTATAAATTATAGATCTGTGTCATTCATAAAATCCTGAGTAGAGTAGTAACATTTTTCAACTAGTAACTTCGTAATTTTTTTCTTAAAAGGTTCTTTTTCCAGTTCAATTATGTCTACCGGTATTTTATTATAAATTTTAGGCGCCATTCCTAATAAACTTTTGCTGACTAATGCGGTTTTACACTCTTTACCACGTAACTTGTTTTGGTACTGTAAGCGAGTAGGAAGCTTGCGTGTATCCGCAATTTTATTAAATAAGTTAGGATTACATTTAACAAAGATTGCAACTTCCAGAATATATATACAGGGTAAGGTAAGGATCTTGAGAGATTTAAAATAAGTACGGCAGCTGTCTGTTATTTTTAAGTTACACATGGCTCTTATGCACCATTTTTGAGCTTTAAAGGCTGTTTCCTTATCGACGGAATTTCCCCAAAAAAGAATACCATACCGCAGTGTTGACGCAACAAGGCCATGGTAAGCAACAAGCAGAGTTTTTATATCTACTGTTTTTGATAGTTTGCGGAGTGCAAATGCTGATTTGCTTAGCTTTTTACAGAGTTCTATTATATGATATTTCCAGCTTAATTGACTATCGATAGTGAGCCCCAAAAACTTAGTAAACTCCTACGGTCTCTATATTATTCCCTTGATAATTTATATCCATATGTTTAAATTGATTTCGCTGATAAAATTGCATTATGTTAGTTTTAGTCAAGTTAATTTGTAAATTATTTCTATTTAGCCACCTTATTATGTCAGATAATGTATTATTTATGTCATTTTCATAATTATCTAGGCTATAACATTTTACAATGGATGTGATATCATCGGCAAATAAGATCATGGGGTGATTGATTGCTTTCGGAAGGTCATTGATATAAACCAGAAAGAGCAACGGACCAAGTACACTCCCCTGTGGTACACCATATTTTACATACCGAGCATCTGATAGGGTTTTATTTTCCGTTCTAGTCTTTAAGCATATTCTGTTTATCTCGGTAAATTGTAGTCTGTTAGTAAGGTAGGATTGAATGAGTTCCAGGGGTTTTCCCCGGATACCATACTTGTCAAGTTTATATAGTAACGTCTTGAAATCTACATTGTCAAAGGCTTTAGACATATCAGTAAAAATAGCACTAATAGGTACTCTGTTATCAACACTTTCCAATACAGTATTAATTAAGTCATATATTGCCATATTTATGCTTACATTTTTCCTAAATCCCTTCTGTTCATGACATAATAAGCCATATTTATCAAAATAACCATAGAAACACTTGTAAATAAACTTTTCAAAAACTTTAGAAAATATGGGAATTAGTGATATCGGTCTGTAGTTTTGAGGGTCATCATTGTCCCCTTTCTTAAATAGGGGTTTGACAATAGATATTTTTAACTTCTCAGGAAAAATGCCTTCATTTATACAGAGATTGAATATGTAGCTTAAATGTTTTGCTATGCTTTCATTTACATATTTTATGACAATAGTGGATATGCTGTCAAAACCCACGCTATTTGTGTTTTTTAACGATCTTATTATTGATTCTATATCACTGGATGTTGCTGGCATCATAAACATAGAGTGGGCACTGTGGCTAATTTTACATTTGACATTGTCTGTCTTCTTCTTCTTGAATTCGATTAAAGTAAATATTAATGTATGTACAGTCGCCATCACATACATCGGAGCAAACAAGCACGTCACAAACATCGGAACACACCCCACCCCTATTTTCAAGGCATTAGGGTGCATGTGCCGATATTTTTGAACACCTATAGTGTACCTATGTATGTGATGGCGACTGTACAACCAAATGAATACATAAACTAAATTTAATAGCAAGCCGCGATGGATAGAGTGAGTTTCTAATGTAATCTTGACATGATTCACTTCTTGTTATCACTTTGATTGAAGTAGTTAGATTTGTTATCACTGTCAAATTGGCACATTTTTTACAGTATTTAGAAATATCTTGTGTGTGAAGCATGTTTGGAAGTAGAAATAAACTATGTTTGACAACAAATTCTTCAATCTTATTAGAAAACCTATATGGTACGTTAGTATCTTGCTGTGAATAGAAGTTGACAGTTTTTTCTTTTTTTTATTGAACTCGAAAAAAATACTTATAGCTTATAGTTACATATTTTACCTCGCCAAACTGTATTAGTTTAAACTGTTTTAGTGTACTTCCGTCTATACAGGGTGTACCACGTGACGGCTATTTGATATGAAAGGAAAGTACATAATACCTTTAACATTGAAGGTAGGATATTTTGCTCTAAGGAGGCATCATTTTATTTACATTGGTAAGTAATACTTGCATTCTTATATTAAACATATTGGGAACCAATCTGACAAAATGGAAAAAAAGAGATGCCAATTGGAAGGTTAAATGGTAAGGCACAATTCCTTTTAAGTAACATGGTATCTTAAAATAAACGAGTACTATGTCATTTTCATTTAGATTTAAGTTTCATGGTTGGTTCAATTTCCCAGTGAGGCAAGGATATTTTTAATGCAGTATTATCTTCAATAAAAATAAAATAAAGGTATAATTAAAGGTACTTTCCCTTCAGGTTGCATAGCCGGTAGCCGTCGACACCCTGTATCGACGTCTATCTCGTTTCTAAACTTATTCAGGCCCAATAATAGTCATTATTACTATTTTACAAGCTTACTATTAACTTGTTATTGTATGTTTGTTCGGGTGGAATCTTGCAAATCAATTTTGAAGCACATATCCTCAACCGATTGAGCTGAAATGTTGGGTAAAGGGTTTGGATGACAATTCAAATGTATGGTACCATCGAGCTGATCTGATGATGGAGACAGAAGGTGGCCATGGGAATTCAGTACTTAATTGACATAGCCCTGTTGAGTTTGGGCTCATTAGAATAGTCTCAATGAGTTGATATACAGAAAAGTACAGCCAGCAATAAAAGCTTGTACCACAAATTAAATTTTTTATAGAAACTTATTATAACTACAGTCAACATCAAAAATATATTTAGACTTCTGCACCTTATGCCATTGTTATGAGGTGAAAAATGTAAGTATTTCTTTGGCGTTGACTGTACAAAAGTCAGGTGCAAAAATATTTTCACTTCTATGTACTAACACATAGAAAAATATTATTATCATCTGCACTACTGTAGTCAGTTGCACTTGCTCCAGTAGTTTTTTCACGTTATTGTTAACTATTTCAGGACGAAACAAACGGCAGAAGAGGTGGTCAGACTGGAGAAGATAAAGAAGGAGTTGCAAGTGCTGGACGGGCAGTTTTCACAGGACGTGTCGGTGCTGCGGAAGAAGATAGATCAGTCGTGCCTGACCTATGCTGATGCAGAGTGAGTACAATATATTAACACCTTCATTGCCATTGCGGGTTCCCGGGACTCAAAGTGTTAATAAGTGCGAGTTTGGAATCTTTGCTTATCTCAAATGAGGAATTTCGTGACCCTGCCTATGAAGCTGGGTGATCGTCACTTAGTACAGTCACCTGCATCAATATAATATGATTGAACAAAAGCCCATAAAATATCTGATAGAGCCGTTACGCTCTAACGGCTCTATCAGATATTTTATGTCACATATTTTTGCGGCCTTTGATTCATCATATATTGATGCCCGTGGTTGTGTCTATAGAATCTACAGTCAGTGAGCTTTTAAAACAGAAAGTTATGGTGTTCGGGTGGAATCTTCAATTTTTGCCTAAGACTGCCTAAGAATGTGTAAGAGCAAGCAATCAATTTGTCCAAACATTTTTTATTTAAATGTTAAATAAATAGAGGGAGGTACCTTCTTAGAGAGAGGAAAGGGGAAATTGTTGTTGCTGTATTTGTATCTTCTAGCAACACGGCCTTCCTAGCGGAAGGGAGTCGACTTAGCTGTGAATATTACAGTCAAATAATTCTGCCATTTCTTGCGGGGCCGGGGGGAGAAATTTGCACACAAATGCAAAAACGAAATTGTAATGATGACACTAATACATCAAAAGTGACACAATACACCTGAAAATCTTTCACACCTTCATCAATTTTTGTGTACGAACGATGCCCACTTGGGCTTGTACAGTCGCCATCACATACATCGGAGCAAACAAGCACGTCACAAACATCGGAACACACCTCTATTTTCAAGGCATTAGGGTGCATGTGCCGATATTTTTGAACACCTATAGTGTACCTATGTATGTGATGGCGACTGTACTTTGACAGAGGGAAGATTTGTATACAATATTTTAAACTACATAACATTATTTAAACTACTAATTGTAACATGTTTTTTTTCAGAAAACACTACTTAAGAGTAGAAAAGGAGTTCCTACAAGCCAAAATAAATTTACAAAAGGAAAAAGAGAAAAAAGAGTTACTGACGGAGCATTTGTGTGCCCTCATCACGCACAATGAGACCAGGAAGGCGCAGAAACTAGAGACACTGATGCTGGAACTTGCCAGTGACCGGCGGGGCTCCGTCACACTGACGCTCAGTGACCGGAGGGACTCCGTCACACTGACACCCAGTGACCCGAGGGGCTCTGGGGATGTTACTGTAGAAGACGATGACAATGTAGTGATAGTGGATGGTGTCTGTGAGAAAACTGGGAAGATGGTAGAACTTTGATTACACAACGAATTATTTGTAAATGTTGGTTATACTGGAGACAACCATGTATGAATACTGCCAATCTACTAAGTCTTGTTCCGAAAATGGTTGTCACTAGATGGCGCTATATAGAAAGAGATAAACATTATATGACAGTTACCTCTACAAGAATATATACACTACCTAGTTAAACCCCTTCTGCCGGAAGAATATAACTTAGTATGGTGATTGGAAGTCTTTAGTTAATACTGACTTGTAACTAGTGATACTGAATTTTGAGCGGTATTTTATACAAGTATTTATTGCATTTAAATAAATATATAATTAGCATTACTGAATGTGGTGCCTGAACGAAAATGAAACAAATTGGTCAGTTTATACTAAAATATTCACTTTAAGTGGTAATATAAGGTTAAGTAATTTAAAGTTAAGTATAATAAAAATAATATGATATTTATTGTCTAAACATGACAATTGAATTGTACTAATGTACCTAAAAGCAATTATACAATAGTATATTTTTGTATGTCTTTATTAAAATAACCATTAAGGTATTAAAATAAAACAGAAATACTCGAATATCTAATGAATTTTATTTTCAACATCTGTTCAAAACATTTACACCTAATTAGGTATTTACTATACAACTTACGAATATAAACCAGCATTAACAAATTCGAAGTATCTTTGAAAATACTTTTTGAATGCTTACTCTAATAAATTAATAATACTGAAATAGGTACCATTCTTCATAATATTACATTATGATGATGTCTATTGCATTTGTATTGTTCAGTGTATTAGTTGCACTTATCTCATCCGGTGGAAATATGAAACAGCCATTGTTATTGATATGCACAACAAGCTTATCAGAAGTGTGTCTGAAACTAGCTTATTTCGTTCGGCGCTGATTATTTTATTACCCAAACCAATTAATCCCAGCAGCCCGTTACCACATGCCGTTACGACTAACACTAAGCTACGACTTAAATGGTAACTTGTCAATTTTAAAAGTCTAAGGGCGGGTAGCACATTACGATTACAGATCGATAAACGTTTAAATATGGCGCCGGCAGCTGTTATTCCATAGAATCTTGTCAAACTTTCCATACATACACATTACAACGAACACCGCTTACGATTACAGTACAGACCGTTTGGCGCGACCCACCCTAAACCGGCAATACCGGATAAATGGCCTCGTTATTGGTCGTTCGCCTCAGTGATGCCAGTTAAGTTAAGACTTGCGAAATTGTAACATATAGGTTCTTGCAACGGAGTCCTGGCGTGCGTTGACTTATCACAGTAACATGACAGGTAGGTGTATAATATAAACCATACAAATAGCAGCTTGATAATGATAACATTAGACGACAACATTGAACGGCCTATTTTAAGATTCAGGACGGAGCAGCGTGGCTTAATGTTTGTCTCACACTAACATTAAGAGCATAGGCACAAGTTCAACATTTATATTATCTGGTATCGTACACGTACTCTGTTCTCCACCGTTGACTCGTGCCAAGTCTGTGAGTACCTACAACTCAAACATCACAAAACGTCTTCAATCAACATTGTCTAATTTTTCACAGAAGAATGTCTACCGGCATTTGCCAAAGAACATCCTCCTGCCTGTATGCTATCCCCAGTTCCAATAGGAGAACTTCTTGTCTTTGTCTTTAAGTATGGACTTAATGTTGAGGTCAGCGTTGTGGATTTCTTTCCTCTTGTCCCGCTCTAGCCGGATGAGCTCTAGGCCGCGCTTCGCCGCGCAGTGGTAGCGTTGGCTGAGGGACGCCTCGCTCCCTTTGATGCGAGGAATGTGCCCGGTATAGCCAGCTATTGGAGGGAATTCTGGGGATATTGTGTTTTCTGAAACAAGAAGAATACCTAAGTAAATGGTGATGGTTGACTTGTTTCCGCCAAACGCTTGGTGCCGTGCGTGCGCAGTTCTGTTGTAAAAATCACTGCACGAAATATTGTGTGACTGTCTATAAATGATTGGCCTGAAGAAGACACCTTTAAAGCCGCCGTACATTGAGCCACTAGTGGCCGCCACAAGCTGTGGAGGAGTTCTTTTATTACATTTTGCATAGCTTCGGCGCACACCGAGCGTTTAGTGGCTGCGTCCGAGCCACACAAGCTGAGGGAGTGGCCGCGTTTAGTGGCAGCCACTAGTCGCTTAGTGTGCGGTAGTGTGATCGCGTTTAGTGGCTGCGTCCGAGCCACACAAGCTGAGGGAGTGGCCGCGTTTAGTGGCAGCCACTAGTCGCTTAGTGTGCGGTAGTGTGATCGCGTTTAGTGGCTGCGTCCGAGCCACACAAGCTGAGGGAGTGGCCGCGTTTAGTGGCAGCCACTAGTAGCTTAGTGTGCGGTAGTGTGATCGCGTTTAGTGGCTGCGTCCGAGCCACACACAAGCTTAGGGAGTGGCCGCGTTTAGTGGCAGCCACTAGTCGCTTAGTGTGCGGTAGTGTGATCGCGTTTAGTTGCTGCGTCCGAGCCACACAAGCTGAGGGAGTGGCCGCGTTTAGTGGCAGCCACTAGTCGCTTAGTGTGCGGTAGTGTGATCGCGTTTAGTGGCTGCGTCCGAGCCACACAAGCTGAGGGAGTGGCCACGTTTAGTGGCAGCCACTAGTCGCTTAATGTGCGGTAGTGTGATTGCGTTTAGTGGCTGCGTCCGAGCCACACAAGCTGAGGTAGTGGCCGCGTTTAGTGGCAGCCACTAGTAGCTTAGTGTGCAGTAGTGTGATCGCGTTTAGTGGCTGCGTCCGAGCCACACAAGCTGAGGGAGTGGCCGCGTTTAGTGGCAGCCACTAGTCGCTTAGTGTGCGGTAGTGTGATCGCGTTTAGTGGCTGCGTCCGAGCCACACAAGCTGAGGGAGTGGCCGCGTTTAGTGGCAGCCACTAGTCGCTTAGTGTGCGGTAGTGTGATCGCGTTTAGTGGCTGCGTCCGAGCCACACAAGCTGAGGGAGTGGCCGCGTTTAGTGGCAGCCACTAGTAGCTTAGTGTGCGGTAGTGTGATCGCGTTTAGTGGCTGCGTCCGAGCCACACACAAGCTTAGGGAGTGGCCGCGTTTAGTGGCAGCCACTAGTCGCTTAGTGTGCGGTAGTGTGATCGCGTTTAGTTGCTGCGTCCGAGCCACACAAGCTGAGGGAGTGGCCGCGTTTAGTGGCAGCCACTAGTCGCTTAGTGTGCGGTAGTGTGATCGCGTTTAGTGGCTGCGTCCGAGCCACACAAGCTGAGGGAGTGGCCACGTTTAGTGGCAGCCACTAGTCGCTTAATGTGCGGTAGTGTGATTGCGTTTAGTGGCTGCGTCCGAGCCACACAAGCTGAGGTAGTGGCCGCGTTTAGTGGCAGCCACTAGTAGCTTAGTGTGCAGTAGTGTGATCGCGTTTAGTGGCTGCGTCCGAGCCACACACAAGCTGAGGTAGTGGCCGCGTTTAGTGGCAGCCACTAGTCGCTTAGTGTGCGGTAGTGTGATCGCGTTTAGTTGCTGCGTCCGAGCCACACAAGCTGAGGGAGTGCCCGCGTTTATTGGCAGCCACTAGTCGCTTAGTGTGCGGTAGTGTGATCGCGTTTAGTGGCTGCGTCCGAGCCACACACAAGCTGAGGGAGTGCCCGCGTTTAGTGGCAGCCACTAGTAGCTTAGTGTGCGGCAGTGTGATCGCGTTTGGTGGCAGCCACTCGTGGCTGTAATGTCCGGGCACTCTTTACAGACGTACCGTACTATTGGCTGAAGAAGACCCACCTTTGTACTTGTTGATCTCCCTAAACCGGTTGAGGTCCCTTCGGATCTCGTCCCTGGAGTGCACGGTCTCCATCTTGGGCGCGCTGCGCGAGCGCGCGTAGCTGCGGCTCAAGTCCGCGCGCCGGCGCAGGTCGCGCTGGTTGTCCGTGAAGTCCGCCATGCAGTCATCCGCTGCTCGCCCATATGATTTGCCGTATCTGGAAAATGTGGTAAAGGTCCGTTACACTAATTAATGTTGTGAACTGCTTAGAATGCGGGTTGTCTGTATTCTGTGGCTTACATTGTGAGTTTCTTAAGGTACCTAAGATGAGAGTGAAATAGGCTTTTAATGAACCAATGAACGACATCCTTAAATGATCTTTTCTCGTGACGCAATGTACGCGCGTCAGGTCACTGTCACTTTTAGCATGGGAAAATGACAGTTGCATTGTCCTAACGCTCGTTCGAAATGTTACGAGTTTACCCCTCTGTAATACACCTGTAGCTTGAACAATGACAAAAAGTAATAAATTGTTACAGCAATTTGAACAGTCGGACAGCCAACTGACTTATTAATATTTCGATCAATGCTACAGGGAGAAATACGATCGGGGAAAAGGGCGAGGTTTAGCACCCCCGGACCCCCTTCGGCAGGTACCTGAAGTGCATGCCGGGCACGTAGCCCGTGTAGCCAGTCATGTAGGCGGACTGCTGGCCGATGCCGTCGTACGCGTCGCGGCGGGGGACGTCGCAGCGCGGCATATGATCCAGCTCGTAGTTGTCGCCGCGCCGGTATTCCAGAGAGCTGTGGGACAGGAGGCTTTATGTCGACCACTTTCACTGCCAGGAACGCGCTAGCGGGCGCCTACACCGTAGTCGTATTACGCTACATACGAGGAAAATGACGGGATCGGCTACGCGCTACGATTCTTGGCAGTTATCGAGGCTAATCCATCCAAGGTCAATGCCTCACATACGAATACCTGTATGAGCCATATCTCTACGAGCGAGTTCCGCTACAGCGCGGAAAAAAGCTGCTACGTGCTAGCGTAGCTAACGTGGCGATGCGTGGCCTCGAATGGGCTAAGCAACGCTACATGCTACGCCGTAGCACAAAGCAGAATTTTTCAGATTTGTAGAAAGAAAGAAATGAAGCTGAAATTAAGAGAAAGGAAATGATCGTAGAGGCATGCATGACTCATATGTGAGTCATTGGCCTTCAGTGGGTTAACTGATGAAATATGTACTGATTTCAATTCTAATTTACACGTTCCCTGCCAGGAATCGCTACGCACGGTATCCGTGGTCTTTCCGTTAAGCAGCGGAAAGCGGCTACGGCGTAGGCACCCGCTAGGCGGGATCCTAACAGTGAAAGTGTTAAGTAAATGTCATATCTCACAAAGGACGGAAAGGAAGGAAGTCAAATGTCGCAAAGGAAGTTACTTCAGGGTATTTTAGAGACGTAGAGCAATGTCACCTCGCGCATATTTGGAGCAGTTCGACTGGGAAAGTCAGCCATAATAATGCCACTACTTTCTCTGTGGGTATGTGGTGCTGTTGTCCTGGTGATAAGTAAGGAGCTCACTAGGATGTCCTGTGTTGAGAGTGAGGGCCTCTAGCAATCGGCCCAACTAATCCTCAGATCAATCGAGTGTCGGTAACACTTCTTTGGAGTCGTCGTGATGTAAAAATTGGTCACACATTGGAATGAGGTAGGTACTTACTTGAACAGCCCCTTGGACTTAATCTCCCTAAGTATCTGCCGCGTGTTGTCTCCGTAGCACTTGCCGTAGCGGAACTTCAGCATAGGACAGTGCCCGGTGTATCTGAGACAATGAAAGTGACATATATAAGGAACCAAGCAAAACATTCGTACTCATTTCCAGGCTGTATATTTCTTTATATCTTTGTCTATTATAGTTGTATTATATAGCCATATATGTAATGCCAATAACATTGCTTTAGAGTAGAAACATTTTATAAACCTGACAACTGCATGGTTTGTGGGGTACAATTACAGCAGTATCTAGACATCTTTAAATTTGGTCCTTCGAGCCAGATATGAACAAACGTATTTAACCCATTCTAGACCAATAACTCACAAAATAAGTAGTAGGTATATAGCGGAAAAATGCGGCTACGCACTACGGCGTAGCACAGAACAAACCCTTAAAACCTTACCCACTTTAGTGGATACGATGTACCTATTGTGATAGTGATAGTAATAGAAGTAATATTCTTTATTGCACCACAACATAAGAAAAACATGACACAGGAGTACATTAAATAAGTAATCGTAACAACAGGCGGTCTTATCGCTTTAGAGCGATCTCTTCCAGACAACCTTTGGGTAGCATAGATCAGCAGACAATGTTTGACATTTGCTTGTTCTTTTGTCCTACAAACCTATGCTACCTAAGTGAACGAATCACCTGAAGCGGAATTGAATATCTACGCCCTATCTAGTCAGAAGATTGCAGTTAAAAGATAATGCTAAACAATTTTCCTATAGCAGTCAGGAAAAAAAACACCCACAAATCAAACTGTTAAACTGTCGGCAGATTAACCTTGAAGGGAAAGGAAGTTCGTGACGTCAATATCAAATCAACGGATAGCTCCGTCGTAAAAGAAATCTGCTATGGGTTGCGTGGTTATACCAAAGCACGCAAGTTAGCGAAGCGTTTTGAATTTTGCATATTCGGTAAAAGGATAATTTCAGAGCAGATTTTAGATACTTACACACAAAAAACCGCCCAAATTAGGCTTTTCCTTCCGTCTTGAACCCGACAGAAAAGAAATTAGCCTACTAAACAAAAGTCATTAGGTCACTACCGGGAAACGCAAACGTCGTTACTTCGTCTATACCACCTATGTGTCCCTCTCTATCGCTTTACGTTAGTGCAACAGAGATACGAACAAAGTTGGTGTTTCGTGGTAGCCTGTTGTCTGTTGTCTCTCTGTTTCTGATAATTAAGGCTCGTATTTCAATGGTCGTTGGAGCCTGCGGGATATGCGGGATCTCGGCAGTAACGACTATTAAAATGAGCCCTTGATGACATTGCCTTTAACTTCTGGTTGTGAAGAAAACGGAAGTAGGCATCTACACCTGACATAATCTTGGCCTGTCCACTACCTATTGGAAATAGGACCAATAACCTATATATGTACATTTATTTATGACCCACACAAAACAACACTGCCGTAGTTATTAGGTTGTTAAAATAACTCGTAGTTACCTAACCGCGTAGAGAATTCTTATCACTGCAACTCGTTACGCCGCGAACGTCGTGCCAGGCACATTTCCCGCGCTATCTAACCTAAATAGCTTAGGTATAGTTGAACATCACCTATAGTACTAAGTAATTACAGAAGCTTACCCGTTCACCTATATTTTATCGACTAACAGGTTCGTGATAAGGCATCGTTTGCCGATATTAAATAGCTCTTTTGATTCGCGAAGTTTCTAAGTTGGCACAAGAGTTGTAATTACGACGAAGTCTTAAAAGTTTGTTGGTTAGTTATTTTATTGTTTACTACTTATGTATGAGGGTCGGCAAGTTTCGCAATGTTTTTGTAAAATTTCGGGAGCAATTGAGAATCCCTTAAAAAAACGCCCTCAACACATCGTACGGATATTTTACAAGGCTCAATATCAACTTCACCTCTAATTAGGTATAATGTATATTTAACAATATGCTCGTAGGTATTCAATGTGGTACCTAAATAGTTATTTGTTATGCAAGGCTGCAAAGTTGTTGTTTGGCGCAAGTGCTTGTATTGAAAGCAGAGCTAGCGAAGGATTGTTAGATTGAACCATGAGCGAAGCGAATGGTTCAAAAGTACAATCCTGAGCATAGCGAGGCTTTCAAGGCACGAGACGCCAAACAACTTTGCCGCCGAGCGAAACACACAACTTTTCACCTCACCACCGCGTGGAAAATTATAAATGTAATTAAAGTAATTTGGACCTAATGGTACTCATTTTCAATAAACGTTTGTTTACATTTCATCAAAATCAAAGCATTTTATAATTATTAAATGTAACATAAACATTTTCGCATCTTGAAATAGATTCCACGCTTACATTAAAAAAGTCAAAGTGTTTTTGCGTAGGTACTAGGTACTCACGGGTAAAATAAGGCTCAAATACGCATATTTTACTTTTTTCGTTAACTCAGCAGGCAATAAAATTCATTTTATGTATATCTTCTGCGCTAAAATCTATAAAAAACTTCCATTATTTTGATATTACCGTGGATTTAGAAAAATATAAAACAATGAAATGTAGGTACACGAGTTTTTTCTTAAATTAACTTTTTAAACGGTGCGTTCCAAATTTGCACGAAGCGTAAAATTTTGAAATGTAAAACTACATTTTAAAATTAGTTGTTTGTATTGTATTTTTAAAAGGCAGTCTAATTATAAATATTTCATATGTACTTAATTAAGAAAGACTAAGTATTATTACATTATTTTATGAAAATTAAAATAATGAATTATTAGCTTTACACCATATGTTTCTGAACGCAGGATAATGAGCTCTTATTCCTATAGAAAAAAGTTGGATCTCGCGATAGAGCGTCACGTTCGAAATTCAAAAACTCTTTCCACGCTAGCGGATATAATGGACTTTTGCACGCAGATTTTGAGCGACAAAGCAAGCCTTTTCGAGCCAGTGAGGTGAAATAGTAGATTGTTAACCAAGGGTTAAAAGTGACCCATAGTACCCGAGATATTTCTGGCGCTCGAACGAAGTGAGAGCGCCAATAGTTCGAGGGTAAAATGGGTAATTTCACCCGAGTTAAACACTCTACTTTTCATTTCGACTGTGAGGAAAGTAAAATACTGCACGTACATTTTATAAAACAGGTATATTAAGAATAATCAGTTAAAATACACATACTGCCAACTTTAGAAAAGTTTAAAAAACGTATCTGATCTAATAGTTTTAATCTTATTTCTTGTATTTATATAATTCTATAAATAAATGTATAGAATGATTTGCTTGATATGAAATAAATTAATTATTCGATTTTAGATATACCTAAGTAAACTAATTAAAACTATATCCAACCTCTAACCTCTTTGCACTGGCCACTTGCCACGGCCTACTCGATTGTAATCGATTGTAATCGAGTAGGCCGCGACGACGCTACTAATCTAGAGGGCCATGACGAAACGTGAAAAAAAAAGTTTTATAGCATTATTTCGGGCAGCCGATATTTACAGAAAGGGTTTTGAATGTTGATTTTCTGTAATTAGGAAGAAAAATACCAACAGTAAAATGATTTTTTATCAACATCGTCGTAATGAACCCGTCGCTTAATGTATAGCTGAGTTTCGATATATGTAAAGCTTTCTTCGACTCCGTGGCTGACCGTAACAATTAAAAAAAAATTACTTTCCACCCTAGGGGAGAAAACGCTATTTTCCACCCGGCTATATGCCCACGAAAAGTCAACTTTCAGAACAGGAGAGATGAAAAGTAAATTTCGTTCCATTAACATGCTCTGATGATGAAGTCAGAAGAAGAATAGATAGTTTACATGGAAGCGATAATGCTCAATTGCCCATAAAAGTCATACACAAACCATTTCACTCAATTGAGTTGAGCGTGCGAAAAAACAAACAAACATTACTTATGTAAGTATAGCCGTGAGAACACTTTCATACTCAGTTGTGGCGTGATCGAGACAATGTTGGTTCTTGTGATACTTTCTTTGTTGTTGGTTTTGTGCGTAGCTCCGTATAGACCAGACTTCCGATGTCTCTTCTTTAAAGGAGAATGTGAGTTTTTATATCTGATAAAATATAGGTTAATCTCAACTCATCTCTCTAAGTAACTTGTGGATTATTTTCTACTTAGTCTGAAACACCGGCCTATACCTAACAGTTAACTCATTCACCGCCACGCTACGGTCGTAGCGCTACGCCGTAGTCCGCGCGGTAGCTTAAACTCCGTATGTAGCGAAAAGCGCTCGCAGCGCTCTGACGCACTTGTGTCGTGATTGGCGCTGAATGGGTTAAGGTGGCCTTATATTGTGTTGTTGAATAAGTACTCAGTACAACATTGTACTGACATCTATATTTTACTTAAGTATGTCTAGCTAGGTGCAGCCACGTTAAATATCTACACGGATATTGTTGTGGAAAAAAATGTCGTTACAAACAGCTTCCACGGAAAACTTCCGATGCTATATATTCAGCCGAAATAATGATACGACTATTTTTGTGCGATTTCGTTGTTCAGTAGTTATTCAGTATGGCTCCAGGTAGATCTAGTCCCTGAAGTAACGTACATTGATCAAAAATATCGTATTTCCCTCTATTTTATCCTTTGAGAGGTTAAGTTCTTCGACTAAACTTATATCTATGTAAATTTTTCTAAAACAGTTCAAAGATTGAAATATGAAGTTTAACAAACAGACAGGGTTGCTTTCACGTTATGTGAAATATGGATTTTATTTATGCAATTAAAGTAGCAGGTGCAGTCTGCAGAATATACTACCAATTTTTACCTACCTACTACTTTTTTTTAATTGCAGGTGTGAGCCGTTGCCCTCGCAACATGCATCCATACCACACACGCTGCGACCAGGACGCGTTGTCGCAACGGACGTGTATCTCCAGATATGTTTATCCAATAGGTTAATATTTTGATATTCCTCCTTATTGTAGCATAGAGTTCGGGGTTTACCTGCTACATAATCCAGTTTTGAAGAAGGTATCTTAAAAAAATACTGAATGGAAGAACCTTTTTTAGGATTATGTCAGAGAATTAATAGGACAGTATGAAAACAGATCACCTAATTGATAGTATGTAGAGGGCTCTGAAGATAGAAGTAAAGTAGCCTATTTTTGGGGGCTAGTTGGTGCTTAGTGAGTAGGTAAGTAAGATTTTGGTAGCGATCAAACAAACCCTGCGTGAGGTCCTACCAGCAAATTCAAAGAATGAAAAATCAACGTCTCAAACATGGCAGTATCTCAACTCGCGTACTGCCACTGAGAAATCTAAGGTGTGTTGGGTATCCAGAAGCTTCTAGAATCGGAAATAAGCACAAGACACGTCTACTTAGTATCCACCGTTTATTAGAAGAGAACAATGACAGTTCCCACATCAAGGTGGCGCAGCTTAAATCTACTCTCAATCATAAACATATATTACACCTCCACCCTTATGTCTAACACATAGATATATTAGCTATATTATTAAAATTGTAGAAGATACGACAATAGAGAGATCTCTCAGGGACCGAAGTCCCATGAGAGTTGTTTGGATGTTATATTTATGCAACTGATTTAAGAAACTTCGATAGTGCGATGCAGAACTCGTCAGATTTGACAGGAGTGACGCCACAAGATCTATTTCGCTGTATCATAGGTGCTACACATATGGCTATCACTTAACACACTTATTATGTACTACAAGGGAATATCCATACGTATAATTATGGTTACATTGATTGAGGCTGAATATGACCAATATAGGTACATACATTTACCGCGTTGCGTATAGTAAATAAGCACGAGAACTAAACGAATCACGGTATTCTTTCCGGCCTCCTTCAGATATCTGAAAGGAATATTCCTTTGACCATTTCCACGTTTCCATTTCCCTCAGGTTTCACATGCGGGTGGTCCCGCTGTGACTGCAACGGCGAGCTGATGCTAGACGAGGAGGCTTGGCGCTGCGTGACCGAGGAGGAGTGCCCGACGCCCGGTCGGCGGCGCCGGCGCAAGTCGCGCCGCCGCCTGCGCCTGCCCACGGGCGGCGGCAGCGAGGAGCTCCTCTCGCACATCGGCTGATTGTTCCACTACTGCGAGCTGAGCTGCCGAGACAGGCTACGTGCACCTCGGTGTAAAATGTACATATAATAAAAAGCTACTTTCATTAGTCTCATCTCAGCGTCAAATTATTCAATTTGTACCCTGAAAGATCAGGAACATCAGGACCGAGGATTACATTGTCAGTTCTGCTTAACAATGCGCTTTATGATGAGCGTATATGCTAACCTGAATGTGGTCTTCATTATTTGTTCCACATCAGCCAAATTATGCCTTCCGAGAGCAAATGCATGAGTTAAGAGTTAGCGCCGACGACGCCTGCACCTGCGAGCGAGGAGCTCATCTAAATCATTGGCTGGTTGTTTATCGACGTCCTGGTCGACTTAGTTGCTTCCGGCAAGGCTGCCGCAGCTTACAATACTTAGTAGGTACCTATAGAGTAGTAGGAAGAGTCCGCCAAGCACCGCTCACTAGGTGTCTTTGACGCTTTAGAAATAATAAAAAAAAACAATAAAATGTTATGTTGTACAATACATTATTTTAGTGTTTATATACCCCCCCCCCCCAGTATTTTATACTCGCTATATAAAAGAGTTCAATTTAACCCTTTCGCTGCCATTCTTCGCAATGCAATAATGTCTCTCACACGCCAACATCCTTGCTACAAGAGAACGAATATAAAGTAACGATTTTAGAAGTAAGTACTCCAGGCAAAATACGGTTTCGAAAAACATTACAATCAAATACCTAGCGTTTTTTTTTGTTTATTTAATTTTAACACGTTATTATAAGAAGCTTTATTCAAGAATCCAACAAACATTCCACCCGGAAGTAATTATATACCTACTCGTAGATTTAAAGTAAGCATTCGTGGTCTTTTTTTTGGGTTACTCAAAGAGTAAAACGGGACCCTATTACTAAGACTTCGCTGTCCGTCTGTCTGTCACCAGGCTGTATCTCACTGATACCGTGATACTTCCGGTTGAAATTATCACAGATGATGTATTTCGGTTGCGGCTATAACAACAAATACTAAAAACTGAATAAAATAAATATTTTTATTGATAATGGTACGGAACCCTTCGTGCGTGAGTCCGACTCGCACTTGGCCGGTTTTTGTTTGATTTATATTAAATATTTTAGAGCATATATAAATGAACCAAAATAAAGATTAAAACATTTATTAATATTTATTCTGACTTTTCAGGAGCTATTTCTTTCTTATTCTTTTGATGTCTGATATTTTGTTGGATTTTGCCTCTAGGTAACTATTTAATGGATAAAATATTTCCAATTTTTCCATAAAAGTTGTCAGTTCATTGCCTGGACTAAAGGTTTGTGACAGCGTACGCCTTAACAACTGTATGTTTATTTTTTGTTCCCGGCTCTATAAGTACAACTTGCCATCACTTCAAGCGTGTTTGGTGTTGAAAGTGTTATAGTTGAAATGTCAAAAGTAGCTATGTATTAGAAATTCCACTAGGTACAAATTATTCAGTAGTCCACGAGTGCATGATATTTTAAGTGGGGCAGGTAAATAGTTTAAGATAATGATTTGGCTGCAGGCCAATAAATAGTCGAAGCCGGAAAGTAGGCCGCCATAGTTTTAGGAATGGGACTCCAGCTAGAACCAAATATACTGAAACGACATAAATCATGCTAGGTTAGTACCTAACCTGATTGTTATAGTATAACTTATCATGAACATATTTTACGCTTATAACTTGCACTCTCTATGATGGGTGGTTCTGGGATACTTTGCAAGATTTAACAGTGATTTAACCCTGTTAAAACGTGGCTGGCAATATCATATTCGCATTATCTGGTTAATTAACCAGTCGATTAGACTAGTCACATACTGTCAAATCTCGCAGTGTTCAAAGCCATAAACAAAGTGTAAATTACGATTTCAATTATAAGTATTTGGTATAGTACATTTTGAGTACCGGAGAAGGCCCTTTTTAACCGACTTTAAAAAAAAATGAGGAGGTTCTCAATTCGGATGAATATTTTATTTTTATTTTTAATATTTGTTACCTCAGAACTCCGTCATTTATGAACCGATTCGTAGAATTCTTTTTTTAACTGAAAGTATATGATTCCAGATTGGTCCCATTGTTTCCAAAACCCCAGTTGGATGATGGGAACCATGAGGAATTGAGGGAACTCCTCAAATATATTAGGCACGCGTGTAGTAATTTCGGTATTTTCTATTATAACTCGTGTATTTACACCCGGAAATCATAAATTTGGTGAAGTGGAAGTGATGATGAAGACCACAGATGGCTTGTGGAACTTCTCAATGATGTACTTCAAACTATATAAGTACGGCACAGATTCTGATATTATTCCGTTGAAATAGCAAACAATGAAGTGCCAAAGGTAATTCTGAGATCCTTGAGGAATGGACGGAAGTCCTCAAATATTATCGGCCCACATACAGCGATTTGGTTTATTGGTCTAAAAATCAACGCTTTTGTTCTCGAAAATCAGTTCATGTGGTAAATTGGAAAAAAAATGTGGAAATGTTAATGTGGCTTGGCGGAGTACTGAATTGAAGTCGGTTAAAACTTTGTTTTGAAAGTAAATTATTAAGACGAGACGAAGTTCGTAAATTGAACTTGATAGAATGTAATATGAACTGCCACTTGGCACCCCACTGCCTGCTGGCGTCAAAATCCCGGCCTGATGATTATCTGCACCGTGGACTAAGGCCTTGTTTATGGACAATGCGACTTTGTCAATGTGAAAACGGTCCTAAGCAACACCGTCGCGGGGCCCGTACTCGTAACCTGTCCATAATTTTGGACATGGGCTGACGTGATGGCAAGCGGTCTCCGTAACTTATTGGTGTTTGCAACGACAGGTGTAGATTGTGTAGAGATAGTTCAACTCATCTTTGCGGGTGGATGAATGTGTGTGTGTGCCTATAACAACTGCAAAGTAAAAATTCGTCCGCTCATCTGTGGTAGTGCCATACCCATAGGTTTGGTTTGATATAGACTTATAGACCAAACCTATGGGTATTCACATTCATCCGCCCGCAAATATGAGTTGTCAGTGTCGGTCAGTATCGGCCCAGCGGAATTGAGTTCCATTTGTGTATGATGGTGCCCTAATATTTATTGATTTATTATTGACGTCTACTACGGCTTGGCCTCAGCCTCAAACTAGGAATCTGTGTTTACGGTGTCATTGTGCTTGTGTAGTGTGCAAGCTTTTGTTGCAGTGAACACGATCTTACTGCTAATGGCAACTGCCACAAACAAACACCAGCACAATCCGAACAAAAGACGGATGTTCTTTCAAAAACTACTAATTACCTGCTCTTTCAAACTTCAGAAATCATTCGAACTCAAAGCGGATAGGGTGAAGATATGCAGCTCGCAATAGTCGCAATTGTTGTAGCCGCCTCGATAGTTATTGTAAATTGTGTACCGAATATGTATTTTGAGCTAGTGGAGAAGAAAGTAGAGTGCTTAATGTACAACGGCACATGTAAGTAACAGATCATTGGAAGGTAGGTAGGTACGTATACTTAGGTAAGTCACCAGCATTAATATATGAAACGACTCTATTTCAAGAGCCGTTAGGACATGTCAGATATTTTCAGCAGCAGCAACAGTTAGGCAGTTTTTTTGTTAGGGTGATAACGTAATGTTTCGAATGCGCGTTAGGACAATATAACTGTGGGTTTTCCATATAAAATGTGTCATTTAGATCTACCTGACGCGCGTACATACAATGCGTTACGTGATCGACCTGCTGGTTGTAATACTATATCACTTAGATTCTTAGAATAATAACGCATAGAAGGATAGTTTCATAAGGCCGACGCGCCAAGCGTGAGGCATAAAATGGATTCATGTAGTTGTGTTCAACTCGTATTCACACGCGCCAATACGCAACACAAACGCACCAATTTTGTTCCACCGATCAGCGTATACTGGGCCATTTATGGCCTCACCGTTGCGCGTGAACTGCGTTTCTAGGCGTTATTATTCTAAGCTATATTACCTACTGTACCACGTACCTATGCTATTTATATAAATTTTATTTCTTTGTTAAAAATATGGATCGAGATGCCATTATATTTCTCATCAGCTCAGCAATACATATAGTTGCGTGCGAGTCGAATCCGTATAACTTTGGTTTAAAAGTTTTCTTGCCGTTTACCATGTTAAATGAATGTGACACCAAAAATAACTTAACATTAAGTTAAGTTAACGTTCTCCATTTGCTTTGTTTTTATTGACGACCCGTTTAGCCTATTATGTAGCGAGGCCAAATACCGGTAACAAACGCCAATATTTGTTTGATGAGCATAAACCGAGTCTTGAATGTTATATATGCATGCATTGTACATTTATATCTATCAAATATTATATCGTCATCGAGCCTCGCAATGCAAAAGTTGCATAACATTCTCAAAATATCAGGAAAGTTCTCAGAAATTCCGGATTTTTTTACGAGAATTTACAAACAATTTTCTGTTAGGAAGTGTCCGATGGGATTTTTTCATGGATGTATCATTAATTACATCTTAATAACCTATATTATTCTTTAGGTAGACAATAAAAACAGCTGATATTGCATGTATCCCGGGAAGTCTTGCCATGTTTCAGTGTTTGTAAAAGTCTTGTCCTGAGAACTTTCCATAAAAGGAATTTCGCAACTTTGGAAACTTCCACGTGATGCATTGCTAGTCTAGCCTTACTATAAAACCATTCAATAATTGCCTCTGTTTATTGTAATACTTCTGCTTATTAGCACTTAATGCACTTAATCACATTATCATTTATCAATCACATATTGTACATAATTCATCCGTTTTTTCTGTCTGACATTCACACTTGACAGCCATCCTTCCCGCCATCCGAAATCTCCTTTTTTCTTTTATACCGCATCAGTGTTGCCAACCTGATACGCGTTTGTTCGAGCTTAATAGATAATATGAAAATATAAAGGTACTGAGCGCTGCCAACAATACAAAACATTTTCAGCAAGTAATTAGTGTTACAGCTCGGCCATCCTGTTCATAAACGAGTCTCATCGTTTTAAGGTATTCGTTGTCTTCTTAATTTAATCCTTGCTATGACATATAATATAGCACCGCATATAGAATAAGAATCATGTCCTGACATACTTGAATCCGGTCGATACGAAGGTGTCAGATCCAAGTGTGCAGTTCGCTAGTGTGCGCAGTTCACAGCGTTCTGAGTTCCCGTGCCGCCCTGGCTGGCCATCATGATGTAAATTTTCGTTGAACAACCTAATGATATTACTCAAGGTTTGGAGGGTAACAACTAGTGAAACTCTAACATTAGTTACTGTACTTACCACAATTTATTGTCAGGTAAACACATATCTTTCAAATCAGATACAGATTGTATCAGGTATCCTTTTCTTACACATCTGTAAATCTTGCGTTACGGTTATTGCGCCTAACAGAATTAAGTTTTGTGACCTGATAATATCTATGTATTTAACTTGCGATTTTTTTTTTTTATCAAAAATTTATAACATCTAACCCTTTCCGTGTTCTGTCCAATAACACTACTCAGTATAATAATAAAAGTACAATCCAACCTTTTGTACCAAAGTAGCTATCAATCGGTTTTTTTTTAATTAATGAAAAAAAATACTGTCTCACTTAATTAAACACCAGCGAAAATAAGATTAATTGAGACAATGTCTGTCTACTTGTAACAATAATAATTGCCATATTTGTAGCTAGATATCAGTTCACTTTTGTATTAAATTATGAGTTTTCAAAAATAAACATGAGTCAGTTTATTAAGCACAGCCATTATAAAAATGTTAACGAGATCAGATATCACTATAAACGTGTCTATTCTTACATACACTTTAAAGTATGTACTATACTTATGTGCATTTAAAGCATGTAAATTGAATTTTATACCGCTCTGCCATCCTACCTAAGCGAGACCCATCGCTTTGAAAACAATATAAAAACATAACTTGTAACTTTTTTTTCCATAATTTTCAATTCAATAGTATTGTCTTAAGAAAACAATAACGCATTTATCAACTAGTGTAAATAATAATGATACATAATAAGTATAATAACACTAATCATTATAAAAATACTCTAATACCTATGTAATATTCTAATTGTCATTCACTTGAGTTTTCATTGGATATGTCCGATTCTACGTACTACTAAAACTGAACCATGGATTAATTTTATCAATTGCAACAATTGTATTTTATTCCTTACAGTAGGACGTGTTACGCTAAAAACGTATTTATAAGATGTGCTTGCATGTTTTAATAAAGATTTGTTTAACTGCTCAATCACCGCACTAACATCCGCTTTTCAGTAAGTAAATGTGTCTCTTTTTATTTTTCATATTATAATATCTTTTTAGGGTTTCATAATATTATATTCAAACTTACAGATCACCATCATCATCAACTTACAGATAAATCACTAGAATTTATTATAATGTAAAAAATACAGACTGCATTAATGTAAGAGAAGAAAACTCCAAATCTTATATTTAAGCAAGTTTTCTTAATTGAATACCTAATTTTTTAGAACTATGTCACTAGGGCGCACTTTCATTTACTATAAGGTCCATGGTATTTTACAACAAGCTTTTCAGACTCCTTGTCATGTAGCACTTTCCTTACTAAACGTTTCGGAACACCAGCATACCGACAGTAAATATTCTTCTATCACGCGACCATTCGTAGACGATTTAGTAGTTTTCACGGGAGTAATACTTACGTATTTTATAAACCAACCTACTTTACGAGTAAATAGCAATCAAAACCATACCTTTTTGTACAACCCATTTGTTAATTCGTCGTCAACTACCCCATACAAGCGTCGGTTTTAAAGTCTACTTAAAATGTTGGTAAGCCTCTGTAAGTATTTCTTTGCTTCTTCTCACCTCGTCGTCTGCTGACTGTACTTTAACTATCCAGTCAGTTTCCAGAACATCCTGATTTCCTTCAGTCAGCCCTGGATTACGGCTCGATGCATTCGAGCCATTTGAACATCCGGTTGATATTCACCTTCACACGTATATTTCACCAGGTATTTCACCAGCGTGGTAAACTCGCTTGACAAAGGTGGATTCAGTAATTAATTGCTCTCATAGGACATAGGGATTTGACAGCGTTGCAGTTCATCACAATTTTTAAAATGGTATTCCTAAAAACTAAACACTACATCTGTTCAGCGACTCGACAGCCGCCAGAGTTTCAAGTTCGTATGAAGATAAATCAAGTTTTCCGACTAGAGAAAGAAACTGGTTGCAATACCTTTATTACGTTGCATCAAAATTACCCTTCGATCATATGAAGCTAAGAGTTCTTTTAACCTTTTCTGGATTTCTAAGAATGCTTGTTGCTGTTTGTCGGTCCAATTACAGTTTCTATCTGTAGTAAATCTTTAATAAATTGTCTAAAGAAAACCCTACAAACCCAAAAACTGATGCAGTTCGTGTTGATAGCTTGGCGCCGTAAACTTAATAGAAACAGCTTCGCTCTTATTTAAATTATTGTTTGGCACGGGTCTAACGCGATATTTGCTGACCTTTATTCATGACGTTTCGACACGGGTTGCACTGGTCATGGTCGCAGGTGATGATATTTTAAATATGTGTACAAGTACTCGCACATTCAAAAGTTACACATGCTCAGCTTTAGTGTGCGTCCGCCTTTCTTAAATAGTTGCAACACTTCATCTAGTGTTTTTAGAGTTAGTAAATTGTAGAGTTCTTGGCCGGGATCAAAATGTCGTCCATGTATCCATATGGCATATATTCTACCTTAGCCTCATTCACGATCGTGTTAATGGCGCGATGAGAGACACACGGGGCATCGTTTTTGTTACCACTCCCGTTAGAAGAAAATCCTTTTTATTACAATACTATTCGGGTTAAGGGGTTATGTTTGCACAACTCCTTGGCCATTCTTGTTATCATAAATCCCAGAAAAGAGTATGTCTCTTGCCTCTCAATGAGGCATGAACATATATAAAATAATCGCCTTGTTAATCTTGAAATATACCTCAGTTACTGCCAATATTGTTGTTGTAATTCTTTAAGAAAATGTTTCTGTGGGGGTGGTTTTTGTCATGATGACGATATCAGGTTTTTCCATAGAGGTAGAATAGAATAGAGGGACTCACCCACACATACACACATGAGTGACAAAGATGTATGCATAGACGATACCGCAAGTGGGAACGTGATACAGTGTCATGTTTTCTATCCCTCATCGCGTATACGGATTGTTTGCCACCAAACCTGTCAAAATTTGTACTGAAACTGACACCACCATGACTTCACCGATATAACACGACTAAATTATAAATGACATTAGACGTCAAAAATGTATTAGCTTCTGATACTTCTTAATTTAGTAAGGTTAATTTACCATCGTCCCTTTTGGGTATACGCTAGGACGTCATCTATTATATCCTCTATCTAAGGGTTTTTCTGTAAACGAATGACCCAACAACCTTGACTATAGAGACACCTATGGGTCTAGTTATCATACCCCCCTCTGAGTATCGATAAACCTTCAAGGGATTGTATGAGAGGTCCTATGGATGTTGTTTGTCAATATCGTTTTTGACCACGTGTTAATACCGAAACTTGTGATCTTCTAATTTTTTATAATAACTTTTGCTGCTACATTTCTTATATTGTGAAGTCGTACACTCCTCTGTCAAATGTCCATATCGGAACCACATAGTATGTTTGGCACTTTGTCACACTCAAAGACAGGGTGCCCTAAATCATGACAATGAATGTATCGTTCCCTTTTTTCCAAATGCAAATAATCACCTTAACATATTTTTTTTAATGTTCCAATCATCATCATATTATCAGCCGAAAGACGTCCACTGCTGGACATAGGCCTCCCCCAGATAGTGCCTCAATGAGCGGTCCTGCGCCACCCGCATCCAGCGGACTCCCGCGACCTTTATCAGGTTCAAACAGCTCCTCATAAAAATGGCTTGCTACAGCATAGACGACTTTTTGACCAATATATCATTGACCCACTCATCAGTCCGCCTACCCCTTTCAGACCCGGCCAATACAATTGTGCGGGTTGATTACATTTAATTGTCAAATCAAAAACATAATGTCAATATACTTCATTTTACGTTAGCAGGGTCTTGTTTCTCCGGTCTGAAAGGGCTACCCACGCTGCGCCTTCCGGTACGTGGTTGCCACTCTAGAACCTTTCCGCCCCAACGGCCATCTATTCTACGTGCAATGCCAATAACAATACTTATTCCAGTTTTCTAAAGTTCGCAGTTTTTGAAGTAATCATTATTATTATTATTTTACAGTCCATTCTTTCACTGAAAATCATAGTCTTCATTGAAAGTAAATGACTCGAATATTTTTCCATTTTGGCTATGTGTATATTAGTGTACCTAATCCTTGACACCATGTTTTTGCCACCCTGCTTAACTAGGGTAATGCACAGTGAACTCTCACTTTCATTCCATCCGTAAATCACAACTCACTTATTTACATTTGTCAACATGGGATCAAATTCTAGGATCATGTAAGGGTTACAATTAATTTTTGGCTTGTCAGAGCTCCAAACTTGTTTTATTATTGATAAAAACTTATCAAACATTCTATCAGTGTCCACATCCTTATTATTAATAATATTATAACATTTATAACATACCTTTTTGTCACAAAATTTTTCTTGAAGCATGTTGTGTCTAACCTGTTCCCACGTCAGACTCCGTATTCTCCTCTTCCAACTGTGTTGAGGCTCCTCATTCTCAGCGCCAATATCGGTAGATGAGTAGTTCACTCTTCAACTGGGTCTCCCCGCTGTCCTCCCTGTCCTCCATCTGTTCCTGACATCATCACCGGCCTTAATATCATCACCTTGGTCCCTTTTTAATGTCCTTCCTGTTGGGCATAGCAAAGCTTTGCCATTCTATCCAACTATTTCCATCATGAGTCAGCCTTCGACCATGCATCTCTCCTCGAGATTCAGGTACGCCCTTGCTAAACATCCTGAGGCAGCCTTCGACCATGCATCTCTCCTCGAGATTCAGGTACGCCCTGGCTAAATATCCTGAGGCAGCCTTCGACCATGCATCTCTCCTCGAGATTTGGGTACGCCCTGGCTAAATCCTCTTTTAATATTATTCCAACTATTTTCATTTGAATCCATCCTCCTGATCCTTGTTATTTCAAAGGAATCTCCTTAGATGGATTCTACCTCAATTCTTCCATGTGACATGTCCCGCCACTAATTTCACTTCCATCAGATACCATTTCAGACAGGCATTGTTCATTATAATCATCATTTGTCTCATCCATTACAAATCCATTAATCTGAAACTGTTAAACACATTAGCTACTGATTTATCCACATTATAATCTCATTCAATATAAGAGAAAGAGAAAGAAAGAGAAAGAGAATATTTATTGTTTACCATGTACAATTAGGTCTTAATGATAAATGTGTGAGTTACAATGGCAACCCTTTCGGGCATACAATATTAACTATAAAAGTTACATAGGTATATAATTATTCAGTTTAAGAACTCAAAGTATTCTTTTAAATCATAAAATACATTTTCTGTCAACCATCGTTTTAATTGGCGCTTAAATTGATTTCCGCTCAACATTTTTAGGCTAATGGGTAGATGGTTGAAGACTTTGATAGCGGTGATAAAGGTGCTCCTATAATAGGTTGCGTTTTTGATCGCAGGCAGTGAAATGTTGTACATATACTGTGATCGTAAATTGTTACGCTGTTCTGAGCAGAAGTTAAAATTATATTTATGATTTATTACATAGGAACACAGCTCTAAAATATATAATCCAGTTAAGGTTAGAAATTTCTTTTCCCTAAAAATATTTCTAACGGACTCAGTATTGTACAAGCGGTATATAATGCGGAGACATTTTTTTTGGAGAATGAAAGTAGTTTTGACATGAACAGAATTACCCCAATAAATTACACCATAATTCAACAAAGGATAAATATTTCCATAATATGCATTTCTTACAATATCTTCTGAGCAAGTACTTGATAAGACGGATAAAGCATAGCACTGACTGGATATTTTTTTATTTAACTTTTCTATATGAGATTTCCAATTCAAATGTGAATCTACAGAGACGCCTAAAAAGTTGGTACTGTTTAGGTTTTCTATAATAGCTCCCCCGTGTTCTACATTCAAGTTTATTGGGTTTGTTTTGTAATTTCTAAATTGTATCGTTTTAGTTTTATCTACGTTTACTTTTAAGTTAATTGATTTAAGCCAGTTGACAACAGTTTTAAGAGTATTGTTAATTTTTTCTTGAAAATTGGATCCTGAGTTTATTCCAGAGAATAATATGGTTGCGTCATCAGCAAACATTACGCAAAGTTCATCTATGATGTTTGGCATATCATTAACATACAGTAAAAATAACAAAGGACCAAGGATGCTGCCTTGAGGTACTCCAACTTTAATATGTTGAAATTTAGACTGTGTTTGCTGTATAGTTTTAGTTTTCTTATTTATTATAAAGTCCACCCATGTCCAACTTTTGATGATTAGTTATATTCATCCCAGTGCAACTGTCCCTCATGTAGACCAATTGTGCCAGTAATAACTACACATTCTTGTTTTTACATATCTACCCTGTAAAATTGTAACTAAATTCACTTTTCATTTCATTCACCGACTGTCTACTTTAATAGATTAATCAAATTGTGTCTTTTCATCACACTAGGATGTTGTTTCCACTAACAGTAAATATCAAATTACATATACAAACACCATTCAGTCATGAAATAAGTTTTAACAAAAATGTCATTAGAGTATTGCATATGTATGTAACAAAATTTATTCTAGAACTTTCCATCTAACTTCAACTCCTTTGTATATACAATATTAACATGGCTTGCATGTTCCATAAAATAGTACATTCTAGTCATTCTGTAAAAATATTTACATGAATGTAATAATGCAGTTTACAAATACTCCACTACCCTAAAGACATGTAATAAACTGCAAATTACTCCACTGACAAGAGTTTAGCTCTTAAATAAATATGATGATGACAAAACACTCTGGTGTATAATTTAGTAAGCCTTCTTTCTATTAACAAATTCCCACAGATTGTTTCATACAAGTGTATTCTAGAAAATGTTACAATGTGGAAGATGATCTCCTCCGACACATATCCGTCGACGGCGACATCCTGTATGATGTAAATCTTTTTCAATTACTTACATGTAATGTGATGTCAATCTTTTTCGATTGTCGTATCCATATGAACAAAGTGGCGTATGAACAAGTGCATAATGCACCAAGCAAAACAAACACTCCGTCAATGCTTTTCATAACACAATACACATACAAATCTATTTTAACCAAATATTTCTTACAAAGACAAAGGTTTCATGTCATTATACATATTCATCATTAGTTATCCAAACTTTTATGTTAAGTTTGTAAAACAAATTACTTACTTGGCGTTGCGATAAAGTTGTGGACGTGATTAATGGTGAATTAAGTAATTCACTCGTTCTTGTCACTTCTGACCTATAAAACCATTCAATAATTGCCTCTGTTTATTGTAATACTTCTGCTTATTAGCACTTAATGCACTTAATCACATTATCATTTATCAATCACATATTGTATATAATTCATCCGTTTTTTCTGTCTGACATTCACAATCACACTTGACAGCCATCCTTCCCGCCATCCGAAACCTCCTCCTTTTTTCTTTTATACCGCATCAGTGTTGCCAACCTGATACGCGTTTGTTCGAGCTTAATAGATAATATGAAAATATAAAGGTACTGAGCGCTGCCAACAATACAAAACATTTTCAGCAAGTAATTAGTGTTACATTACATATATCATTTCAGCCTTATTGAGCTTACTATGCCATAGTCTCCTGGCCGTCGTGGCAGAGAGATAGGACAGCGCCTTAATCAGAAACTGGATCTCCCAGCATTTAAGTTTAGGCACTCATAGGTCATCATTTCCTTGCCCTTATCCCATTTACTTGGGGTCGGCGCAGCATGTCTTTTTCTTCCATACTTCTCTGTCAGCCGTCATATCATCATTCACTTCTTTTCTCTTCATATCGTCTCTCACACAGTCCATCCACCTTTTTCTTGGCCTACCTCGTCTTTTACATCCATCCACATTCATACCTAATACTCTTTTGGTCACATGACTTTCATCCCTCCGCATTACGTGCCCATACCACGCAAGGCGATTGGCGATTGGCCACTAGGCACTAACATAGGTATTCAAGTTTAATTGTAATACTAAAATTTATGGATTAATTTGTCTGAATTAAATGTTTTTTTTGCGCCCCTAATACTTATTTAGGTATTTATTTAATACTTATTTAGGTATTTATTTAACCTTCTTGTCTTCCAGGCGTAGACCACTGCCCAGAGAACATGCAGCCCGTCCACAGCCGCTGCCAGCCCACGTACTCCCAGCTGACGTGCGAGGAACCCAGGTCCATGCCGCTGGGCATCATCTGCGACTGGTCGCGGTGTGACTGCGATTTCCCGTTCGTGCTACACGTCACGTCAGGCTACTGCTTCCTGCTTGAGGATTGTCCGTGAATGGGATCATGTGAAAATGTTAAATAAATAAGATAACGCTCTGGGCCTCCATTTTGCAGCTGATAATTTCATTTCGAACCTATTCCCATCTCAATATCAATACCTACATCGCATCAGAAATGTAGCCATGGGCGTATGACGCAAGAAAGAACGCGTGAACTAGACGATCCAATTATTATGGAAATAATACTTCCGAAGTAAATTATTAAATAAAAAATAAATAAATAATAATAATATTTTTTTAATGTCGCTATTAATAGGGGCCCATCTAGCAGTTGGCGAGTCACCGTCTGCCAGAGATAAAAAATGAGACAGTTTATTAGGCAGGCGTCCGATGTTTCACCCAATAGCCCAGCCACTAGTCCATCATTTTCACCCAATAACCCGTTTTCTTTAGATTCCATCAACCAGCAATAGTCCCTATACACCCCAGCGGGTGCTGTCTCTGTGTGCGTCCCATGACACGGGCAGGGACAGCATCCGCTCGGTGTACTCCTTGCATTTCATTAAATTGTCAAAAGGGCTTCTACGTGTTGGCTCAGTTGGTACTTTGTAGGTACCTAGCCCCACGCACGCCTCCCAAAGGTCCGGGACATCATTGTCCCGTGATCGGGAAAGACATACGTAATAATTTAATAATAATAGGGCAGCTTGTGGCGAGCTGTTGGGGAGTAACGACCCCACGGACCCGAGTGCTCCCGAGAGTCGGTCAGGGTCTCCGTCTCCGGCGTGTCTTCGTCGGTCGGAGTGGAACCCCAAGGGGGCCCGTAGGACTCTCAGCTCTGGCTTGCCTTCATTGGCCGTCCAGAGAGGAGTCGTTAGAGCTATATGCTCCAGGGGTGGAAGGGTTAAAGGGCATAACGCCGCGAGTAACTTCGGAGAAAGCGCAGCACCACCTCTCGACACCCCTGAGCCGCTCACCCGGTGTTGCTCCTGGCCGTCTTTACGACGGCATTTTCAGGGGCCCATCTAATGAGCGGCTAGTCACCACCTGCCTCGATAACGTTGTGGATAACATTGTTATGGCAGGTGTCCGGATCTTTTTGCAATAGCCCAGTTTCATATTCCACCCAAATCTCATCACCATAGAACCCGTTCTCTATCCATATAACCCACAATAGCCCCAACGCCTGTTGGAACCGGTTCACGGTTCGGTTCACCGATGTACCCGTGAATGGGTTCTAGCAGGTGTATTACATCACATTAAACTTCGTCTCCAAAGGGCCTCTACGTGTTGGATCTATATCCCCACGCACGCCTTACAAAGGACCGGGCTTTGTCCCGTGAATTTAAACAGGAGATACTTACGTATAAAGTATATAGAATTTAAGAAACCATTTTACCAAACTCGAATAAAGACTTAATCTTAGGTCAACATTGCATTAATTAATCTCAGATTAAAATCGTATCCTGATATAGGTACCGAACACCCCTGTTTACCACGAAAGTTTAACGAGAGAGATCACATCTAAGGTAAACGTTCCAATGTTTGACATCGAATTGCCAGATAGTTGCCACCTCTATTGTTATACGTTATGTATGACTTATGAATCAAGAATGAAAATGTCAATTATCAGGTTAGGGTCAAGTACTGGGACGTTTACGTCACATAATTCATTTAGCAATCTATGGATAAGTAGGAAGGAACCAAAGCATAAGGTTTCGCACGAAATAAAACACGTCTAGTCAAAGCCTCGGTCTTACCTATATTCATGTATATGCGGTAGAAACATTATTGTCCATGTTCATGTTTCTGGCTAGCCAGAGAGAGACAAATAATAGACGCATTCGAGATGTGGTGCTGGAGGCGAATGCTCCGGATACCCTGGACAGCTGAAGGCACAAATGTGTCGATTTCCCAGCTCGGTATCAAAACGCGTTTGTCCACTGTATGCCAGCAACGGCTACTTTCGTACTTTGGGCATGTAATGCGCAGAGGTGATGATAGTCTGGAGAAACTGACTGCGGTTGGCGAAGAAGAAGGCAAAAGAGCCCGCGGACGCTCGCCAACGGGATGGTTAGACCAGATCCAGGAAGCCACTTCAAGCAAATTCCAGCAAGCAGTGAGGGCAACCATGGAACGAGACCGATGGAGACAAATCTCAGGGCTGCAAAATCCAACAGTGATTACGATCCTCAGGAATGAGGGAACGACTGAAGAGAGAGAGAGAGAGATAAGTAGGTGCTGTAGGTAGATATCAATCAATACTGGTAGCTACTTGTAGGTAGTATATATGGGTTTGCATGCACATACACACACACTCCCTCCTCGAGAATCAAGTTAAGTTCAATATTTCCTGCGATAGGTATGTTATCGAGAAAATTGTCATATCACGGTCTGGTGGATGGGGAATTGAATAAATAAAACGTTTTTGACCGACTTCAAAAAAGGAGGTTGTCAATTTGTCTTGTTGTTCTTATTTTATGTTTAGTGATATTGATATAGGTACCTACTTGTTTGTATTGACGTCAAACATATGTAGGTATACATTTTTCGCCTTATTTACCAAGGAATACGGTATTACCTAATATAAATATGTAAAGATATCTTGGAGAAATGGGAATTCATATTTCTATGGGAATTTTAGTAAATACGACTTTTATCTCGACAGCGGTGCAAGTTCACATCTAGTGCTTGATCAAAATATGATGCAGAATGCATGTTTTAAACCGAATATCAAGGAGATTATAGCAGCTAACCAAAGTGCTATGCCAGTTTTGTGCTCGGGTGATGTGAACATCGTGACTGTAATTCCAAATTGTAAATATGAAGTGACATTGAAAGATGTTTTGTGCGTGCCTAACCTTACTACGAACCTGATATCAATAAGTCAGTTGATTAAAAACGGCAACAAAGTTCAGTTTAAAGAGAAGAGCTGCAATGTTTACAATAAGCACAACAAGTTAGTAGCCGTGGCGGACTTAATTGACGGTTTATATAAGTTGGTTATATAGTATATATAGTTATGGATTACAAACATTGCTTGTTTACGTCTTCTTCTTCAGCAAGCTGTGAAGTGTGGCATAGAAGAATGGGACATTTGAATGTAAAAGACTTGAGTGATATGAGAGATGGCGCAGTTACGGGTTTGTCATACAGCGACAAGTCAGTCATCAACAAAAGTATGTGTACCGTGTGTTGCGAAGGAACGCAATCTCGCTTACCTTTTGGTCATACAGGAACCAGGAGTACCAAGGTCTTGGATATAGTACATGGTGATGTCTGTGGACCTATTGAGTCTACATCAATTGGAGGAAGCAGGTACTTATTCTTATTGATGATTATTCCCGCATGGCATTTGTTTACTTTCTCAAAGCAAAAAGTGAAGTCTTTAAGTATTTCAAGGAGCTTAAAGCAATGGTTGAGAACCAACAAAGTAGTAAAATTAAGTTATTCCGTTTAGATGGAGGTATGGAATTTTGTAGCAATGAGTTTGAAAGTTATATGAAGGAGGCAGGCATAATGCATCAAAAGACAAATGCTTATAACCCGGAACAGAACGGTTCAAGTGAACGTAATATTCGTACTGTTGTTGAGCGAGCTCGTTGTTTGTTGTTTGATGCCAATTTGGACAATACCTTTTGGGCAGAAGCCACAGTACTGCTGTGTATCTTAGGAATGAGAATTGTTCAGATGTCACAGTATCAGTTTCAGTTGGGGATAATTCTCAAGAAAAAGTCTCTGTGAAGAAAAGCAGGAGAGTGCGGAGAAGAGTGAACCTGAACACTTAGATCTGAACTATTCTGTAGAATCTGAATATGACAATGCTGAATCTGATTTAGATACCACCTTACAGCAATTACAAGATGTAGAAGAGGTGCAACCACCTGCTGTTTTATAAGGTTTCTTAAAACACCCAATACCAACAAATAAGTCATTATACTGTAACATAATCTTATTTGTCTCTAAATTGCCTAGTACCTGTACCGTACAGACCATATTTCTAGTAACCAGTTTGAGTTTCACACAAGATGGTAAGCCTAAAATAGTCATACACTCTGAGCTGACAATAACGAACTCAATATTTTCATATTTCCCATTCTTAAGGTAAGTTTTAATATTAAGTACATGTGCCCTTGACAGGAATACATTTGTCATCGAGTGTAACTATTTTAATGCGCTTGCTGAGAATGAACTTATCATTCAGCTTGAGAATTTTAAAGGTAGAATAAGACATGCAGTTTACTCGTGCACCCGTATCCAGTTTCGCATTTATGCTCTGATTGTTGATGATTACATTTTCAATCCACTCACATTCAGCAAGCTTGACAGATCCAACAAAGAAAGTCTCCTCGCTGTCCTGTTCTGTTTGTATTTCTTCCTTTATTGCAGCAACTTGCTTGTTCCTACAAACTTTACAGTAGTGGTTCCTGATGCCACACTTCTGGCATTTAGCGCCCATAGCTGGACATTGGTGTGTACGATCCCAATTATTTCCGCACCGAAAGCATTTTCTTGTCTTGTTCTTGGTACTAACATGCAGCACTGTAGACTTATCCATAGTAGTTAGCTCTGTCACCTGCTTCAGTGACAATTCAGCGGCCTTGCAAATTGTTATTGCCTTTTGTAATGTCAAATCTTCAGTACGAAGCAATCTTTCCTTCAATGTAATGTAATTTAATCCAATCAAAATGAAATCCCGGATCAATTCATCTTTCATATCTCTAAAGTCGCATGATGATGCGCTTTTGTTTCGTAAATCTGTCAAAAAATCATCAAAACTCTCTGATGGACCCTGGACTCGCATAAAAAACTTATGTCGCTGCATAGTAACGTTTATTCTGGGAATGAAGTATGCATCAAACCTCTTGACTACAACCTCGAAGCCTTGCTTACCATCGTGGCTCAGGCCAAATGAATTGTATATCTCCACTCCTTTGTTTCCCATACTGTGGAGAAGGAGAGCCACTTTTCTCTCGTCCGATGCGCCTTGTAAATCCTCGACGAGGAGGAAGATTTTAAATTTCTGCAGCCATAGCTTCCAATTCGCTTCCATATATTCAGCAAACTCAAGAGGCTGCATGAACGTCATCATCGTCATCCGCGCCTTTGTTGTTAAAGGTTCTTTAGAATTTTCACCCATCGTGAATATTTGGCTGAATATACGCTATTGTTTTAACAATTTTTATACTTCTGAGACCATGTTTGTGTTTAATATATAACGTATTTGAATAAAACGATTATATCACGAAGCCATCTTTTTTCGAATGTCTAACCACAGACCACATAGACTATACTTAAGCCCGTAACAGTTTCCTACCTACTTGAAACGCGCGGAATGTAATACGCAAAACGAATACTTATTACTTGTCTCGTGACAGTTAGTTATATTGTTGCTCATTATCAGGCTATCGACGGCTCCATCTAAAGCAGCTTTCTTTCATTCATTTCATCATGATTGCATTATTCATGCGTAGGTATGTAATATCGGGAGGAATTGGGCGGTCCGCGTAGCGATGGAGGCATTCAAGATGCATAAAGAAACTAGGTACCTATTTGAAGTCATAAACCGTCATAGTGACTAGATAGTGTTATAAGGAGGTGTGAATTTCATGTACACACTGGCCAAATAGAATAACTATGGTTTGATGCAATCGACTGCGCATGACGAACAATATTTGAACTGTGGATGGAATGACATGTCAAGTCAGTCATTCCGGTTGATTACTTTTATACAAGACGTTTGTCTGAATAATATTTCATGTTTATAATGTAACTTAGTGTAGGTACTGGCCACCGCGCTCTCGCGGCAAGTTTGACTTTATGAATGCCAAAGCTGTCATGTAATAGTACATTTTACAACTAGTGTGAAAAGAATGTCTTTTTACCACTAGTACCGAGGTATCTTGCCACGAGCTGAAAGCGAGTGGCAAGACTCGGTACGAGTGGTAAAAGACATTTCACACGTGTTGTAAACGACGTTTTTTAATACAATTGCGAAAAAATAATAAATTAATATTCGTCTTTTATATATTAATGAATTCTTTAAATAAATTTATATTATTGTACCTCGATCTCAACTGTTAGTGGCTGCATCGAAACTTCTGCTTGCGTATGCGCTCCTGGTACCTATAGGTGGACCGTTTAACTCGGTCCTCGCCTGCGCGGCGCGCGGGTGCAGGGGTATGACTATAACGGGCTGCGGGCGACGTGCGGAAGGCAAACCCCGGCGCCCGCACCCCGTTATCGTCATACCCCTGCACCCGCGCGCTGCGCAAGCGAGGAATGAGTTAAGCGGTCTACCTACAGATGCGTACATTTTCAGCTTCAAAAATGACTTTCATACCAACGCGATCAAAAATAAATACTCCTAGTATTCGTAAGCGTTTTTAATTTCATAATTTCCAAGTAAAAAATCTAATATAAAATTACTGCGTTTCGAAAGTATAGTTTGGAACTAAAAAGTAAAAAGCACTAGTTCGAGAAATTGAGCTTCTCGCACGCTACGCAGCCACAAAAAGTACCACTTTTTGAGCAACTGTATTAAAAAATACATTAAACTGTCTGGTGTGTTTTGGAATAATAAAATATGCAAATATATGTTTACTTATGAGTTTATTATATAATTACTCCATCAAATGGTAGCAGAGCGTGGTTTGCACAACTGTAAGTAAACAATACGTAAAATGGCATCGACGAGTTATCGAAATATTGAACCGCTGACCAAGTCAAACTATGACACATGGTGCTTACAAGCGCAAGCTGTCCTAATTAAAAATGATTATTGGGATATCGTAAGCGGCGAGAAAACATTGCCGCCTAGCGCCGATGCGGCGGCGAAGTTAGCGTTCGACAAGGAGGATTTGAAGGCAAAAGCTGAAATTTTACTTTTGTTGTCACCTTCCGAGCTGAAACAAATAAAGATATGCCCGTCATCTAAAGCAGTATGGGACAAATTAAAAGCCACGTATCAGAGCACCGGGCCTGCGAGGAAAGCGACCTTGCTTAAGCAATTGGTTCTGAAGCGAATGACCACTAATGAAGACATCCGTGATCACATAAATAATTTTATGGATATTGTGGACAAGCTCGCCGATATGGATATAAAAATACCGCCAGAATTGCTAAGCATAATGTTACTCTACAGTTTGCCTACGTCATTTGAAAACTTTCGTATAGCCATAGAATCCAGAGACACATTTGCCCAATCCTGACGTCCTGAAAGTTAAAATTCTTGAGGAATACCAGGCCAGGAATGGTAGTGAACAAGCCGAAAGCTCTGAAGCATACCACTTTAAGAAAGGTAAACAAAAACCATTCTGCAAGAGCTGTAAAAAGAAAGGGCATACTACCGAGGCATGTTGGGGCAACAAAAAGAAAACCGCAGATGAGAAATCAAAAGAAAACCAGTACAGAAATTACAATATCTGTCTGAGTACCGCACATTCAAGCGTCAATGAAGATGTATGGTGTCTTGATAGTGGATGCTCGTCTCATATGTGTGGCGCCAAGCCGCTGTTTTCCACCCTGACTCCTCAAAACGGCAACCTGAAGTTGGCATCTAACAAATACACAAGTCAGATAGAAGGAAAGGGAAGAGTAACAGTAAACACAGACAAAGAAGGTTACAATTTCAATGACACCTTATTTGTTCCTGATGTGTCAGTAAATTTGCTATCCGTAGGCAAAATAGCAGATAGAGGAAACAAAGTCGTTTTCGAAAAAGACAAAGCTTATATAGTGGAGAAGAACGGCGAAGTAACACTGACGGCACAGAGAAAAGATGGACTGTACTACCTTCAATTCAAGAAAGATGAAACTGCTAATTACTCACCAAAAGAGCACAGTGACGTCATGGAATGGCACCGTAAACTGGGCCACATAAATGAAAGGGATCTGAATAGGATGGCTACAGACAACCTTATGTACGGACTGAACCTGGTTAACGAAAAATTAGAAACCTGCGAGACCTGCATTAAGGGCAAACTTTCTAGATCACCATTCCCAAGACATGACGATCTCTACACAACGGAACCGCTAGAAATCATCCATAGCGACGTATGTGGACCTTTTGAGAGTGAAACACTGGCAGGCTCAAGATACTATGTCACCTTTATCGATGATTTTACTCGATATTGCCACGTATATTTCATCAAAAAGAAAAGTGACGTATTCAAGACTTTCCAAAATTACAAAAACGAAGTCGAGACGTTCCTGAATAAGAAAATAAGACATCTGCAATCTGACAATGGGACTGAATACCGAAATAAACAATTCGACGACTTCCTCAAATCTCATGGCATACAAAGAAGATTAACTACAGTCTATACCCCTCAACAAAATGGGATAAGTAATGAGAGAAAAAACCGCTCATTACTGGATAAAGCGAGATGCCTGCTGATCGATGCTAACGCTCCAAAAAAGCTCTGGGCGGAAGCAGTATTTACTGCTAACTACCTCATAAATCGAAGTCCTTCAAAAGCTTTAAAAGGTAACGTACCATTCACGAAATGGACAGGACGAATACCATCCGGCAATCATCTTCACATCTTCGGCAGGAAAACTTTTATCTTGAAAAAGAACAGACGAGGAAAGTTGACACCAAAAACCAAAGAGGGAATATTTATGGGCTACTCGTTAACCTCAAAAGGTTACAGAGTGTACATACCTGAAGATGATGATGTGGTAATAAGCCGAGATATCAAAGTCACTGAAAACATGTACTTTGAAAACAAAGATTCAAACTACGAAAGCCTTGTGAATGAAGAGGAGCGTTGCACAAACAAATCTGTAATAAGAGAGGAAAACAAACCAACAAATGAAAACAATATCAGGCATATAGAAATTGAAATTACAGAGCAGAGAAAGGAAAATGAAGAAATTGACGAAATGGAGACATTCGACGATGCTTTTGAGATCGAAGAGTTACCAGAAAGTGGACGACCACAAAGAGCAAGGCACCCACCTTCATGGACAAAAGATTTCTTATTAGGTGAGAATGAGGAAGGTCATTTACTCACCGAGATCTGCAACATGTCTGACGGAAATGAAAATGAAGAATACTGGCATGACGCTATCAAAGCTGAAATCCGTGCACACATTAAAAATGGTACATGGAAAATTGAAAAGAGAAGCAAAGATACGAAACTTGTGGACTATAAGATGGTTTTAAGAAACAAAGTTGGACCCGACAACAACGTCAGAAGAAAAGTCAGGCTTGTTGCAAGAGGCTTCACACAACGACCAGGAATAGACTACAACGAAACTTATGCTCCCGTAGCTAAATTAAGCTCGATTAGATCTGTCATTGGCATAGCCGTAGAAGAAGGGTTACAATTAAACCAAATGGATGTTACTACAGCATACCTTAATGGTGAAATACAAGAGAACATCTTCATGAAACTACCGGAGTATGTTGAACAGTATGTTACAGAGATAATGGTAGAGGCATGTGACGAAGATGATTTAACTTTATACAACAAGGCAAAAATGATGCTAGAAGATATAAAGAGCGTAGAAGAAGAGAAAGTATGTCATCTCACAAAGGCTATCTACGGTTTAAAACAAGCGGGAAGGCAGTGGTATACTAAATTAGATACAGAGCTAAAGAAACTCGGATTCAAAGCATCAAAGGCTGATCCATGCATTTACATAATGTCGAAAGGAGGAGAAAAGGTGATTATCGCCATATATGTAGATGATCTACTTATAGCCTATTCTTGCCCGAGAAAACTTGCTGAAATTAAGAAGTTATTAAACGAAAAATTTGAAATGAAAGATCTGGGAAGACCAAAGAGACTCATCGGCATAGATGTAGTATACAAGAAGGATGAAATTGAAATCAACCAACAAAAGTTCGTGGAAGATACTCTCAAAAAATTCAGAATGGACGATTGTAAACCAGCATCTACGCCCATGGAGCCTAGTCTCAAACTAAAGAGGAGTGAAGGAGACGAATCTCAACGCTCTCAGCTTCCTTATAAAAATCTAATAGGTACGCTTATGTATCTGGCAATCGCAACTCGACCCGACATAATGTTTGCCATAAGCTATCTTTCACAGTTCAATGACTGCTATAACGAAGAGCACTTCAAGTGTGCTAAAAGAGTGCTTCGTTATTTAAAGTCGACTAAGAGTGTCGGCTTGATATTTAAGAGAACGGGTAATAAATTGTACGGCATGGCAGATGCGGATTGGGGCGCATGTAAACTCGATCGCAAATCGTTCTCAGGCTACGTTTTTAAATATGCGGGAACAGCTGTAAGCTGGATGGCTAAGAAACAAAAGAGCATCGCTTTATCTACTGCTGAGTCAGAATACGTTGCATTGACCGAAGCTGCAAAAGAAGCAATCCACCTGAAAAACCTGTTTAAGGATTTGGGAGCAGACTTCGAACGCATACTTATTCTAAATGACAACCAAGCAGCGCTGAAACTAAGTCAAAACTCAATGGTTACCGCAAAGTCGAAACACATTGATTTAAAAATGCACTTCATAAGGAATTGTATCCAAGATGGATCTGTAGAGGTCAAGTATCTGCAAACCGAAGACATGGAGGCAGACCTGCTGACCAAAGCCCTAGCTGGCCCTCGACTGCAAAAACTACGCAGCAGACTAGGAATCTTCTGATGGCCACGACACCGCCGTGAAGAGGAGTGTAGGTACTGGCCACCGCGCTCTCGCGGCAAGTTTGACTTTATGAATGCCAAAGCTGTCATGTAAAATACATTAAACTGTCTGGTGTGTTTTGGAATAATAAAATATGCAAATATATGTTTACTTATGAGTTTATTATATAATTACTCCATCACTTAGTCGTTATTCTCCTCAATAAATAGTTACTGCCATAGCCCATGTGATTTTATTAACCCAAGAGATAGCAAAGAATTCAGTTAGGATGGACATGCTTCCGCCTTTTATTTGGTACCTACTTGTGTTCGAAAGAATATAATGAATAATCAAGTTTACCTACTCACTGATCAACTTTTCTTCTTGGTGCGTATCGATAATCATAGCTACTTACTCTATTTTTCAGTTCAAAGGTCTGTGTGTTTTTTTTAACACGCACGGTAACAGAATATGTAATAGTCAATGATGTATTTACTTCTAGAGAGACGAGACGAGAGCCTAGACTCGAATGGAGAATGCTGCAACGACAGAGGACCAGGCCCTCTTAATATTGATGAGGAATGATGTAATATAAATAAAACCGGCCAAGTGCGAGTTGGACTCGCGCACGAAGGGTTCCGTACCATTATCTATATAAACGGCAAAAAAATCACGTTTGTTGTATGGAAGCCCCCCTTAAAAAACATTTTTATTTTGTTTTTAGTATTTGTTGCTACCATAATATATATAGGACCGGTCATTTTGGCACTCTTTGGGGGAGGCCTATGTCCAGCAGTGGACGTTTTTCGGCTGATATGATGATGATGATGATGATGATGATGATGATTTGTTGTTATAGCGGCAACAGAAATACACAATCTGTGAAAATTTCAACTCTCTAGCTATCACGGTTCTTGAGATACAGCCTGGTGACAGACAGACGGACGGACGGACGGACAGCGAAGTCTTAGTAATCCCGTTTTACTCTTTGAGTCCGGAACCCTAAAAAGAGGTGTAGATCATTGAGGTATAATGTACTAACGTACTAGAGAAGACAACCGAACATTATCTGTGCGCCGGCCGGCGAGGCGGGGGGCATGCGGGGGGAGGGTAACTTGTCATAGAATTACACTGAAACGATGCAGCCCATGGACTGCAACGCGTAGCGCAAACCTCTTGTTCGGCATGTCATCTCTAGTACGTTAGTACATTATACCTCAATGGTGTAGATACTTTGTCTATACGAAATTCCGTGTTTAAAAATGGCCAATACATTCTGACAGCATTCGTTTCCATTGACGACGCGAAACTATGGCAAGCCGTGTCAGTTAACCAGGTTTTAGTGTGACTCTTTTGGAGCGCTAATAACATCTTTCCGATATTTGTCTAGAGCTTAATTTACCCGGAACCAAACCTAAATTGATAACGCGATACTATCAAAAGCCCTTCCGGGTAACGTAACGATATAAGTATCTGTAATATCCCATGACCTTGACCTGGTGGGGTGTGTAATATGCCGTGTCAAGGGTAGCTTCGGTATGCTGCTGGTGAAATTACAAAAACGTTCCAATATTTTTACGCCATGAGCTAGAATAGCAAATCAACGTTAATGTTTTATTAAAATGATTACGGTGATTTAAATAACTAGGTCACAGCCAAACCTTTAAGCTTCGTTGCGTTTAATTAAGTCATTAAGGTCGTTTTAGTTTGAATTCGTGAATGAAGTGGTGCTTACTTGACTGCTGAATAAAATGTGATTATGTTGTTCTAGTAGTTTATGTCCCCGTCGCCGCAGATGGTGATATCACCACCCTCTTTCCAGTGACACCATCACCAATTTGCATATTTTTACATGCGGTTAATCCGCCCAGCCTCCTTCCGCACGTTAAATGCAAACAAAATAGGTATATACAACAAACCACCACCACCAATAATAATGACCTCGACACGTGTTTCGCCTCTCTACGAGGCATCCAGGAGATGCTGGCAAGAGACGTGCTTTGTTAAATTTGCATAGGTATACAGACTTTATAAAACGTGACTATGTTGTCAAAATCATTCAAGAACAATAAGAAACAGTTGCTAGGATACGTTGTTTTAGGAAAAAACTGTCGTGTCAAGAGAATGGTGTCATAATCCTAATAAAATTGTATTTAAACAATAAATAAAGTGATAAACATTAGTGTGTGCACACAAATAAAAAAAAAGACCTCTTTCTTATAATACAAGTGTAAAATCTTTTCTAAAATCTATTGTGAAATATATTCGAACTTTCGTACTTCCGATTCCACTGCGTCTGGTAAGTCAAAACAAATTCATTAGGTTCTGCGCCCTACCGGAAGGAAAGAAAAGCGATCGCAATGGATTTTTCCACGAAAATTGAACTCGGCAAATTAGCAGGAAAGGAAAACTGGGCTACCTGGAAATACAAAATTTCTATAATGCTGGAAGGCACGGAGGGTGCCATGGAGGCAGTTGAGGGAATGCTCAATAAGCCGGTCCTTGCTGAAGGAGCAGGTGACGCCGCGACCAGCGCCTATAGTACTGCGTTGGCAAAGTACAGGCGGACTGAGACTTGCGCTCTACTCATGCTAACAACTAACATGACCGAGGATACACTTAAGAAGGTTATGAGGTATAGAACGGCACACGAGGTTTGGCAAGAGCTGCACAGGCTATTTGATGGACAAACGGATGACAGAGCGTATAATTTATGCTAGGAATTCTTCGGGTTTCGTCATAGGAAGGAAGATGATGTTCCTACTCATATGTCGCACCTTAAGAATCTCTGGAATGAATTGAAGGCGGAGATTAACAAAATCGACGCTACCGCTAAGCTACCTGAATTGTTCCTGATATGTAAGGTCTTGGATACACTTGACGACCGGTATTTCAACTTTAAGTCAAGTTGGCTAATGCTCAAACAGTCAGAAAGGACTATCGACAGTTTAACGACGCACCTTTGCACGTTCGAAAGAGAGTTAGGTAGTCAAGAGAACTCACGGCAGGAGGCACTAGTGACAACACCTACTGAACGTCAAAATAAGATGAATCCGGACGAGCAGCTGATCTGTAACTACTGTTCTAGAAAAGGACACAGAGTTCGGAAGTGTAAGAAGTGGATTAAGGATGGCAGGCCACCTAAGCCAACTTCGGGCACATCATCAGCGTCTAGCTCAAAGTCCAAGCAAGTGCAACAGATTTCCCTAATGGTTAATGCGTGCTCAACCAATCAAGTACAGGATCGTGAGAACTGGTATGTTGATAATGGCGCAACAGTTCATATTGCAGTAAGGAGGAATTTCTTCACCGATTTTCATGAATTTGATCCAGATCACACTGTGACGACTGCAGACGGAACTTCCATATCTGCTACTGGAATGGGTTCTGTAGAGGTGGAATCAAATGTCAATGGGCACAAGGAGAAGATAACCCTTAATGATGTGTGGCTAGTACCATCCTTAACGAAAAACCTATTTTCGATGCTTGCGGCGCAAGATAGGATGCAGAACAGCCTCTTCACTTCTACAACTAAAGAGTGCAAGTTAGATATTGAAGGCACAACTAGAGTTGTTGGAAGTTGGGTCCGTAATGGCGGACTATATAAGTTGGATTTGAAGACAGTCTTTCCAACGCAGCATTCGACTATTGAGATCAATGCTATAACTGGCTCAAACATGCTACAGCTATACCATGAACGGCTGGTACACCAGGACAAACGACACGTCATTCGCATAGTAAAGCGCGAGTTAGGCATTCAGCTCAGTCAAGACAAAGTGACATGTGAAGGCTGTATTTACGGAAAGTCACACCGAAAGCCGTTCGGGACCAGAGAAAGAGCTAAGGCAGTTGGAGAACTAATCCATACAGACGTTTGTGGCCCCTTTGCAACAAGCATTTCGAAGTATCAATACTACGTACTGTTAAGGACGATTATTCGAGTTATCGCATGGTGTACTTCATGAGACAAAAATCAGAAGTAAAAGATAAACTTCTCCAAATGCTTCAAGAAGTAACGAACGCCGGACATACTGTCAAAACTATACTTAGTGATAACGGCGGCGAATTCGTCAATGAAGCAGTTCGCAGAATATTACAAAGTTACGGTATTCAGCATCGGCTAACTATGCCTTACACGCCCGAGCAAAACGACTGTAGCGAGCGAGAAAACCGAACCTTAGTGGAAGCTGCAAGATCGATTATGCATGCCAGAGGGGAGATGCCACAAACACTATGGGCTGAATTAATGAATACGGTTGCATATGTGTTAAACAGAACAAGTCCCACCAGAGTGGACACCAAAGTACCATATGAACTGTGGCATGGAAGAAAGCCTAAGATTTCGCATCTTAAGATTATTGGAAGTACGTGTTATGCGCATGTTCCAAAACAACATCGCAAAAAGATCTTCCTATAAGCTAAGAGATAGATCGACGCTTACACGTCCTAAAAAGTTCGAGGATTATGTGTGTTACGAAGGAACAGAAAAGTTTCCTGAAACATACAAAGAAGCTCTTTCAAGAGAGGATAGAGCTGAGTGGCAGAAGGCCATGACAAATGAGCTGAGGTCTCTCGAGGAAAACAAAGTCTGGACGTTGTGTGACCTGCCACCCAACCGCAAAGCACTTCCATATAAATGGATATTTAGAATAAAAACAAATCCGGACGGATCCGTAGACAAATATAAAGCTCGTCTTGTGGTGAAAGGGTTTAGGCAGAAAAAGGGAGTAGACTACGAAGATACCCATAGCCCGGTTGCCAGATTAGCTACCGTGAGGGCACTGCTTAGCGTATGTGCAAAAGAAAATATGCACCTGGCTCAATTCGATGTCACTACGGCCTTCCTAAATGGAGAACTGAAAGAGGATATTTACATGAAACAGCCAGAAGGGCTTCATGACGGAACTACGAAAGTGTGGAAGCTAAATCGAAGCCTTTACGGCTTAAAACAAGCACCTCGATGCTGGAATTCGTACTTCGAACAAGTACTAATAGGTCTTGGTTTTGACCAATGTGAGGCTGACTGTTGTCTATATGCTAAGCACGTCGGTGAAGAGAAGATCCTGGTTGCCTTATATGTCGATGACGGATTGGTTGCAGCTTCCAGCGAGCAGCTAGCCAATAGTTTCTTAAATGAACTTAGGTCAAAGCTGATGATAACAACTAAGCCTGCTTCATACTACCTTGGCCTAGAGATAAGGCAAGATGAAAAATCGATAGCCATAAGTCAGCAATCTTACACTAGGAAGATCCTTGAGAGATTTAACATGGCTGACAGCAATCCGGTTTCAACACCAATTGAATCATCTAAATCTGCAGAGGAAGGTTTTGAATCAGGGAAACCTGGCACGGTTCTCTACAGAGAGGCTGTAGGTGCCCTGATGTATCTGATGACAGGAACACGACCTGATATTGCATACGCAGTGGGTGTAGTGTCGAGAAATTTGGAAAACCCGTCAAAAGCAGATTGGACTCAAGTCAAAAGAATATTTAGATATCTCAAAGGCACAATTAATCTTGGGATTAAATATCAAGTCGGATACGACAGCGATGTAGAAGCATACAGTGATACGGACCATGCTGGAGATTCTTCACATTTGCTGGCGGAATTGTATCCTGGTTAAGTCAAAGACAAACTTCCGTAGCGATTTCAACGACAGAGGCGGAAATTGTCGCAGCAAGTGAGGCAGCCAAAGAACTGATTTGGCTCCAGAGGATATTTTGCTTTCTATCCCACCTAAAGAGAGCTCCTTCATTGAAAGTAAATAATGAAGCTGCTATTAGATTGTTACACAATCCCGTGTTTCATAAGCGAACGAAACACATACGTGTACGGCACTTTTTTGTTCGGGAGATGGTGCAAGATGGAAGCCTCAATGTTATGAAAACAAGTTCGGCTACGCAGCTTGCAGATATAATGACCAAGCCAGTCCCAAAACCTAGGCTTACGGAGATATGTGCCAAGCTGGGGCTTGCCCGCAGTTCTTGAACGAGGGAAAGTGTTAAATCTGCATAGGTATACAGACTTTATAAAACATGCCTATGTTGTCAAAATCATTCAAGAACAATAAGAAACAGTTGGTAGGATACGTTGTTTTAGGAAAAAACTGTCGTGTCAAGAGAATGGTGTCATAATCCTAATAAAATTGTATTTAAACAATAAATAAAGTGATAAACATTAGTGTGTGCACACAAATAACAAAAAGACCTCTTTCTTATAATACAAGTGTAAAATCTTGTAAAAGCTTGTCGTCCACTGAGCAAAAACGAGTTCTAGAAACATATCATGGAATTCCGCAAAGTAACGCCTGATTCAATCAATTACTCTTTCTAGTGCTGTTTCTTCTCGTGGGTGTCGCAAGAGGCGAGCATGGGAAGAAGTTGAAGTTTGTTGTGGGCGATGGGCTGCTTAGATAGTAACTAGAATCCTATCAGTGCCATAAGACGTTTTCAATAACAGATTACAATTATTATGTGTTTACAAAATGTCAGGCTGAATGATATTGAAATACGAGGGCTGTTCTGAAAATTTCTAGCTACTCAAAAAAACATATAGATATGGTTATTATTTAGTCACATTTTTTCAAAATACTCTCTTGCAACATCGATACACTTTAGCATTCGTCCAAACCATTTAAAAAAAAAAATTAAAAAAATCGATCTTGCGGAAGGTCGAAAAATGCACGCATAAATTCATCAACTGCGTCATTTGGGTTGTTGAAACTTCGCCATCACAAGTTTTTTTTACGGTGGGAAACAAAAAAAATCGAACGGGACCAGATCGACGCTGTATGGTGGGTGCGGCAATAATTGAACACCGGGAGTGTGCAAAAAATCGATGGTCCGAGCAGCAGTGTGAGCGGGGGCATTATCCTGGTGAAAAAGAATGCCGCGGGTTCCGCTCATCAGATGGTCTTCGCCGAGCTGTTCGAAGGCTTGAGGCAGGCATACTTCCGTATACCAGGGACTAGTGACAGTTCTTCTGTCTTCGAGAGGAATGACTGGCATAGGACCACTGCGTTGAAAAAAAACGGCCATCATTTTTTTGTTAACCCTCCTGCCACGAACAACTTTCATAGGCAAAGTATCTTCTTCGAACACCTCTTTGACTAATGCTTCGTAAATGGTTCGTAGCTATATATCCACGATTGTTCAGTTGTCAGGATGTAGGGCACTTACTGTGATTTGCCGCTATCAAAATTTTCTAGCATATATTTGCACCAATCTACCCGGCGGGATTTTTGCTCTTCAGTAAGCAAATGGGGTATCCATCGCGAACAAACCTTCCGTACTTACAGGTGATCATTTAAACTATTGGAAACAGCTTGTGATCAAATTTTAAGTTCATCTTATATCTCCCTTTGTGAATGTTCCGCTTTTCTATAATTAGCCAGTCCACTTTGATGACATTTTCATAAGACACATCGGTCGAAGGCCTCCCGGGCCAGGCTTCGTCTTTGACGAACTCTCTGCCTCGATTAAATTCTCGAAACCAAAAGGAGACAGTGGCTAATGAAGGAGCAGATTCCCTAAAAGCTATGTGTAAGTTTTCGTGAGATTGTATAAATGTTAAACCTCTTTTGTAGTCGTAATAAATCATCAATTCATCACACGAAACTCTTCTCGGGTAACGTTCATTTTGCAATCGAAACAATGTCGGACTATATTTTTAAACCCCATTTTTTTTCTGCAGTACAGTCTGTCTATTATTTTTGGCCAGTATTTTATACTCAATTAAAAAAGGTTTTAATCGGTAGTAAAAAAAGTATAATTGTGCAAATACACTCAAGAGCAAAAGTTTCGGGTCGATGAAACACCGTCATATTTTCTAAAATAGTGCAAGGTTGTATAGTTTTTTAACCCTGTCATGATCTTTATTAAATTTTACATCTAATCTGCAGAAATAACAGTAAAAAAAAACACGTTACCAGGTTTAAATCGGACTCGTAAAAACCCATGAAAAAAACAACGTTAACGGAGCGAGATATCGCAATAATCGTCATTTTTGTATGTTGATATTTTTATGATAGGATCCCGGAAATTGCTAATACATTTGGGTATTACGAAGAATAGTTTATTATGTCAATAAGACTAGTGTAAAATATTAAAAAATATTAATTTAGGGTGACCCGAAACTTTTGCTCTTGAGTGTAGGTTTTTCACAGCTAGAAACTTTCAGAACAGCCTTGGTACAATTGAAATTAAGAATTAAGACGTAACTAATTATGAATGTGATTAAGTAACAGTGTAGTGCTCTGCCTACCCCTTTTGGGAATACAGATGGGAATCTGCAGTTGTGGCCCTGTTATACAATGTTAAAGGTTCCAAGAAGAAGAAGACAGCGAATCCTGCCAACACAGCGAATCCTCAAGTGAATAAAGGGTCGGCAATTCTGGAGTCACAGGTGTCCATAGGCTACAGTAACTGCTTAACATCAGGCAGGCCGTAAGCTTGTTTGCCACCGTCGTTGTATAAAAAAAAAAGAAGACGAAGTAATGTAGGCACCTAGTCTGTTTCGATGCTTAACATATTACATACTAGCTGTTGCCCGCGACTTCGTCCGCGTAGAACTTTTTATCGTCTTAGAAAATGATTTCTCTCAATACAAAATTTGAACCCTCTTTTAGGGGATAATTAAAAAAAAAGTTAATGTTCATTTTCTAGTTTGTGAACAAACAGTCTAAAACCAAAGTTAAAAATCTCATACTTTAAAAATGCCTTGAAATACTCAAACTTTGAACCAATTTTAACACTCTTAGGGGATGAATTTGGAAAAACTCTGAAATCAGTTTTGTAGTCTTTTAACGTACAGAATAAGACCGAAGTTAAAAATCTCTTACTCACACTTTAAAATTGTATTGCTCGCCATTTAAAATTTGAACCCCCTTTTAAACCCCCTTAGAGGTTGAATTTTTCTAATCGCTGAAAGAACTTTTTTCGTAAACTTTTAAGTCTCTAGCTCAAAAAAAGTGTTGCCCATACAAAGCTTTCTTAACCCCCTTAGGGGTGGAATTTTCTAAAACTCTGAAAGTACTTTATTATTAATTTTAATAAGTAACATTTTGAATAGTTTTAAGTCTAGTAAAAAAAAAAGTTTTTCCCACACAACACTGGCTACCCTTCTTAAGGATCTTAAGGATCCCCTTAGGGATGGAGTTTTCCAAAACGCTGAAAGTGTTTCATTTGTATTCTAATAACTAATTTTTCTACAAAGTTTAAGTCTATAGCTCAAAAAAAAAAGGTTCTCCCATACAAACTTTGCACCCCCATTTTACCCCCTTAGGGGTAGAATTTTCAAAAATTCCTTTTTATCCCTAGCCCACGTTATAAAAGCAACATACTGTGCAAAAATCAACTCTCTAAGATTAGTAGTTTCGGCTGTGCGTTGATGAGTGAGTGAGTGAGTGATTGAGTGAATAAGTCAGTCAGGACATAGGCATTTATTATGTATAAATAAATAGAAGATAATGAAACTCCCATTCAAATATCTCAAAAAATTATGAAGCTACATCCGTTTTAATGTCGCTTGTTAGAGTGAGAAAACGATGAGGGACTGTGACGTCAATATACTCGAGCGTCATAGTAAAAAACAATCTTTTCATATGAAGGTGCGTTTTGCGGAAAAGGGACAGAACATACCCCCTCTTAACATTTTGGACTCTTATAACTTAATCATTACCTATATAACCTCTTGCTTTGTTTTTTTCTCCATTTGACTATATTTATTTTAAATTCTTTTTCGAGAAAATACATTATGATTATTTACCATATTTTCGATTCCTGAGCTATAACCACGAACTTCGGAATTCGAAAATATTCGGGTATCTCTATTTCTATCGCACTAACCATACTCGAGTGACAGGGATGCAAATATATGAACATTGAGTATCGGTTTTCGTGGTAGCGTAAACCGTGATAGGTACTTTGGCTGAATGCGCCGAGCGCGTGCCATTGTCATTCAAAAAAAAACAAATTCGTGTTAATTATATTGTTCAAATTTGTTGATTTCATTTATTGAAATTACGACATAAAACGACATTTGCGCATATAAGTTCTCATATCAGAATCGAATATTTTTTTATGGTTTATATTTTAGCATTTGTCTCGTAAAGGTCTATCGTAGACGGGATTTAAATTATTAATAAGTGAAAGGCAAAGCAATTCCGCCATTTTGACGAAAATTTGACGGTTCTTATAGCTGACAGTTGGAGCAGCGTTTGATTTCAATAAAAATAAATGAAAAATTAAATGAAGTCGTATATTTCGGAAAATTAATTAACTGTCTCAGTCGGATAAAAACTATCCTAAGTTGCAGCTAGAATAATAATGTACCTATATAAAATGTTTCATATTTTTCCGTTCATGGGATGCTGAGAACATTCGAACCGCGCAAAGCTTAGTTTCAAACTGGCTGATTCTTTTTTTAATTTAGAGATTTATTATAAGTGGAGATTATCTACTTATGTAAGTAAGACATAAATATATCCACTTCTTAGCAGATTTTAAGATGGATGATCTCGTAGTCTAGTTCTTATTCATTGTGTTGTGTGAGTGTGAGTGACAAGTTGGGAGCTTATGTATAAAAAATAATCGGTAATTTAAAATTGATATCGGTATTTTTAAATTGTTTGTATGTAGTATGTTAATACTTTATTGTATGTACACAAGACATCTATCCATCTATCCATATTATTATTACGCGAGGCCGATTTTTGTACATGCCATCAGATCTACAGGGTCCGATTTTGATAAATGATATGTCCTTCGATTCGTCTCATGCTGCAGATTTGCAATAAAGTCTTCGTTTTTTCATTTTTATAGGTAAGGTACTAAAATTTTAATAAAAAAAAACTACTGTGCTCTGACCACGTGACTTTGGCTGCGTGACATCACGTGAGCACGTGACGTAACTCCTGGTTTGACTTGATATGACAATGTAAATAAACATACAATAATTTAACTCAAACCTGCAGTAAGTTCTTCAGCATGAGAAATTATAAATGTTGAGTCGGCCTCATATGGATACAACACTAAGAAAATTGAGAAAATAGAAAATAAACGATCTTTTATCAATATTTACAAAAACTGACAGACGAATTGTTTTATTCATAGAGACGTCATTATTATTCGCCATGATTTTTTTTACTTCAAAAAAGTTTATATACAAAACTTATTTTCCCATATTCGAGATGTTGGGAGAAGAATGAGACGGCTTTTTACAAGCTTTTATTTACTTTCACCTGTGACGTTTTCTGTCTGTAATCAAATCATGCAAGTTAAATTTGACCCACTTTCCCGGTTTCCGTTTGAGATGAAATTTTGCATGCATATGTATATCGCATGACAATGCAATATTATGATGACATGGAGCTGATCTGATGCTGGAGCTGGAAGGTGGCCATAGGAACTCCGCAATAAAACGACACAACCCCATCGAGTTTGGGCTCGTTAGAATCGTCTCAATGAGTAGTTGATGATGGTACCTATGCAGAAAAGTACAGTCGGAACTCTCAAAAGCTCTTCGGGGCGCATGCGGCCCGCAGGCCGCAGGTTGAGATAGCTGCCTTAAAGGATATGATTCCCTTTGTACCTACAAATGTTTTGAAGTGGATACTTCTTTGCTCGCGTTCTTGTATAGGGGTACAGTTCAAAATGTATCACGTGACTTCCGGAATAACTTTTTGTAGAGAAGCCTAATCTGATTTCAAATAATTGTTTGTTACATGTTTTAATCCTTCTTTATTTGCCATTTGTTGTTAATCACTAAATGTTATTAATGTTATGTGGCGGACATAAAAAATTTCAATGTGTCGCGAGTCAAATGAGCTACGTCAGTCAATGTTGCCATATATACCGATGTATCTGTACTTATACAGATTTTAGTGAATTAATTCAGATATATTAGTAGTATCCACTTAAACTTAATTAACGGTTGTATCTCCGACACAACCCGCTTCTTTTTAATTATTTTGTGAAAAAAAAAAATAATAATTCTTGTTTGGCGCAATAAAGTGTTAAATTGGACATAGGCTATATTTTATCACGAGGTTCCATTTGGGTTCTCTATAATATGCGAGCGGAGCCGTTCGGGCAGCAAGTACTTATTTGTATACGTACTTAAATGTTTTTCGTCGCATACAAACAATCAGGTACTTACTTACGCTTAACCCTTTGAACGCCAAGAACACCTAAAGGCGTCGTGTGCTGTCGTGCCCACCACGCCAAGAACCCATATAGGCGTTATGACGTCCGCTGTCAAACCAACCTTCACGTACTAAAGTGTCAGTAACACTTTAGTACGTGAATAGTGGCGTTCAAAGGGTTAAACTTTTTTGATCGAAGCTATTGGTGCGTAGCGTATGACAGAGGTGGTCATACGAACCAAAACACAATGAAATAGTTATTTGTTATGCAAGTTGTTGTTTGGCGCAAGTGCTTGTATTGAAAGCAGAGCTAGCGAAGGATCGTCAGATTGAACCATGAGCGAAGCGAATGGTTCAAAAGTACAATCCTGAGCATAGCGAGGCTTTCAAGGCACGAGACGCCAAACAACTTTGCCGCCGAGCGAAACACACAACTTTTCACCTCACCACCGCGAGGAAAATTATAAATGTAATGAAAGTAATTTGGACCTAATGGTACTCATTTTCAATAAACGTTTGTTTACATCTCATCAAAATCAAAGCATTTTATAATTATTAAATGTAACATAAACATTTTCGCATCTTGAAATAGACTGGGTAGATACTAGGTAACCTAAGGCTCAAAAACGCATATTTTACTTTTTCCGCTAACTCAGCAGGCATTCATTTTCACTTCTCATGCTCGCAAAGTTCGCATTTGTGCTGGATGTATGCTGCACAAAATGCCACTTTTATGCTCTAGTGCACAAAGTAAAATTGTTTTAAAGACTAAGGTAAGCCACACACGCAATAAAACTTCGTAGAATAAACCTGTCATTTGATTTGATTTGCTTTAATAAATTTCACATTCGTGTTTTCCAATACTAAATTAATATAACCAGTTAAAATAGGTGTCAATTATTATTTTAAAATGTATTGAACCATTAAATGACTTGGCAGTATGAAGTACCTCAGTCTAATATCACTAGTGTCGAAAATTAAAAATAAATACTTTAAAAAGTGACATGAATGAGCTTGTGGACGACGCGTGGCGCCGACGTGGTCGATGTGCGACAGGCCTGGGTTTGACCTTCGCGACCTCACAGTCACCTAACAAGGGGCGTTTAAAAACCGCGGCGGGCGAACCGCGCGTTTCAACCGCGGCGGGTGAACCGCGGCGGTTGAACCGCTCAGCGTGTTTTTAAACGGCCGTAACGCGCTCTGATAGCGCAGGTGCTCTAGGGGAGCACTAATCCCGCAGACTGAGCTGCACTGTTGAAGGATGGGGTGTGGGTGACGATAAAATAATACTTGGCGAAAAATAAATGAAACGGTATAATAAAATAATGAGACACAAACTACTGATTAAACTTTCCCTATCACAATTTCCTACTTCCTATCACAATTTCCCTACTTCTTCCTTTCTTCTTCTTCCTAGGAGCTCCCACTGGTGGGGCTGAGCGAACACAAATATATCCGGCGATTATAGCCTCTTTTATACCCCTAAGACATCAGAAGTGGTGGGGATACAATTTTAAAGACCTCGCCCACTTTCACTATGGAAAAGCTAGTTTTTATGTTTTCCTGATTTTCAGGGGAACCTTAGGGGTTTTTACACATTTTCCTTTAAAAGAACTATTTCTGAGCTATACATTACAATATCTATTAGTTTTCCTGCTTTTCCCGTTTAAATTGGGAAAGTCGATATTTACGTAAAATTACCAACTTTGGTAACATGAAATGGCTTTGCCAGGCCCTAGTGGCTTTAATTAACATTAATTATCAAAAGTGATTATACATACGTAAGGGCATTTACCGTACCTTCCTAACGATACCTCAATTGCTTTCGTACCTCATCTGGTTACGAAGCTATGGCCGGGTGAGACCGTCAATTTTCACATTTACATTAACGTGGTAGCATAAGTTTGACTTTGCTCCCGTCTTTTTAGCCAATCAGAGAAATCAACCTGAACCTTGACCATTATTGCACCATAATAAGCAATAATCTCTATGCATACGTTGTGTACATTTTTATTTCACATTTTATGTAACTCTAGTTACCGATGTCCCTTGTTGACGGACTAGATCTGGATATAGTCTCAAGTTGGTTTCTTTACAATTAATTTGGCTATCTCTCCCTCATTTATCAGGGGCTCTCCCCCTATCGATCTTTATGAAATAATTACTGGAGGTACCTGGTACCTTTATCTTTACTTTAAGCTATTTTCTTCGTCTGTACCTATTGTACTTAGGTCCTAAATAAATCACGCGCTTCTTATATGAGCCGTTTGCTTTAGGAGCTTAATCTGGGCACAATTGCCGTCCTTATGTGAAGGAATTATAGTTACACGTCCTTTCCCTTCGTGACCCGTAGGCCTTATCGTTCACATACTATACAACACCCTTTCTCTTCGTGACCCGTAGGTCCTACATTTCACAAACTACATTCTGTCGCCCACAATGCCCCCGCCGGTATGTATCGCAGATACATACTGGGTTGCAAGGGTAAGCGACAGACTACATTAAAGTCTTACGACATGATTCGTCATCAAATACACTTTTAATCACTTTCACTATCATGTTCATTCACTGTCTTTACTACTTACTTTTCTTTACTACCACCAGCCGCCGCTGCGGTTTGGTGGTGGATTCCGTACGGGTTGGGGGGGCGCGTTTTCCTTGTCGCTGCCTGCCCCTCGTACCGGAATAGACACTTTCACTCTCATAGTCTCCTTTCTTCGTTCTCTTGCCTTTCTGCAGGCTGCTTCTACCAAAGCGACGGGCGGGCGTGCAATGACCAGTCTCCTCGCTGTCTCGTGCTTGTGGTCCTGAAGCGCAGCAGTGCTCGGTGCTGCTGGTGTAGTGGTGGCCGTTGCGGCCGGCGGGTGGGCGAGGCGACTCCTGCGCCATTCCGCCCACTCTACTCTTCTGCTAGAAGAATTGGGGGTCATCTCTGTGGTGACCGTGGTGCTCCCGGGCTCCGGGACTACACCTGACCTCTTCGCTCCGGCGGTCGATATTTCGGAGGCGGCTGCGACATTGGCGCCTCTCGGTGTTGTAACTGTTGTAACATGGTAGGCCACGGCTTCTTCCATAGCCGTGGTTGATGACACGGCGGATTCTGAATTTCTTGACGGCTTTGTAGGTGCAGACTCACTCGCTGTCGCTGCGCGTGCTGCGTACCTCGGTACCGGCCCTTGAAACGGGACACACGGTACATCTGCTGGTTTTAGACCTCGCGGGTCTACGAACCTTTCTTCTTCTAGAACTTTCTCGAAGTTCTCCATTAATTTCTTCTTTATAACTTTCAACCTTCTACGCCAACTGGCTTTCAATTTTTCTACCTCCTGTTCCAACTTCTCTCTCTGACTAGAGATTTCTTCTATCTCCTTCTGGAGCTGTTCCGCCGTGTCTTCCTCCAGATCCCTCAGTGGTGCTCGCTCTGGTGTCGGGGCCCGGCAGTGGGCTCCGAAGATGTTGAGGGATCTAAAGGTCGTTTTGTTCGATGAGTTGCTGTCGCTCTGCTTGGCTAGGGCTTCGTGATGACGGAGCCCTGATGGTGGGACGCTGCAACCAGCGGCCTCTAGGCGTCCTCGCTTAGAGTTCTTCCCCCTGCGGGTCCTCTTTTCAGACCGAGTGGAATCGCGGTCGAGCCTGGCACCCCGACCAGCGACCTGCGATTTCCAAAAATGCGACTCCATGTCGCGTACCTGCAGCTAAACCTGTCTTTCCCAACCCTCAACTGACAAGGTACCGTAAATTCGGCTAACGTTCCGTCAGCGACGTACGCGCCTCTCGGATTAAATCCGGATCGAAGAACCCTATCGACCGTCAATGACCTGACGTTGCCTTTTTGTGGAGGCGGACTTGCAACTAACGAATTTAAACTTTAAAAAAAACTGATTCTATATACTTTTTAAAAAAAACTGAATTTAAACTTTCTAAGCACTTTGAACTACTTGTAGACTTCTTGAGGCACTGTTGAGACTAGTAGGAGCTTCTAACTGGAGTCGAGCGAACACAAATATATCCGGCGATTATAGCCTCTTTTATACCCCTAAGACATCAGAAGTGGTGGGGATACAATTTTAAAGACCTCGCCCACTTTCACTATGGAAAAGCTAGTTTTTATGTTTTCCTGATTTTCAGGGGAACCTTAGGGGTTTTTACACATTTTCCTTTAAAAGAACTATTTCTGAGCTATACATTACAATATCTATTAGTTTTCCTGCTTTTCCCGTTTAAATTGGGAAAGTCGATATTTACGTAAAATTACCAACTTTGGTAACATGAAATGGCTTTGCCAGGCCCTAGTGGCTTTAATTAACATTAATTATCAAAAGTGATTATACATACGTAAGGGCATTTACCGTACCTTCCTAACGATACCTCAATTGCTTTCGTACCTCATCTGGTTACGAAGCTATGGCCGGGTGAGACCGTCAATTTTCACATTTACATTAACGTGGTAGCATAAGTTTGACTTTGCTCCCGTCTTTTTAGCCAATCAGAGAAATCAACCTGAACCTTGACCATTATTGCACCATAATCTCCACTTATAATAAATCTCTAAATTAAAAAAAGAATCAGCCAGTTTGAAATTAAGCTTTGCGCGGTTCGAATGTTCTCAGCATCCCATGAACGGAAAAATATGAAACATTTTATATAGGTACATTATTATTCTAGCTGCAACTTAGGATAGTTTTTATCCGACTGCGACAGTTAATTAATTTTCCGAAATATACGACTTCATTTAATTTTTCATTTATTTTTATTGAAATCAAACGCTGCTCCAACTGTCAGCTATAAGAACCGTCAAATTTTCGTCAAAATGGCGGAATTGCTTTGCCTTTCACTTATTAATAATTTAAATCCCGTCTACGATAGACCTTTACGAGACAAATGCTAAAATATAAACCATAAAAAAATATTCGATTCGGATATGAGAACTTATATGCGCAAATGTCGTTTTATGTCGTAATTTCAATAAATGAAATCAACAAATTTGAACAATATAATTAACACGAATTTGTTTTTTTTGAATGACAATGGCACGCGCTCGGCGCATTCAGCCAAAGTACCTGCGGCGCATCTTTGCATCCCTGTCACTCGAGTATGGTTAGTGCGATAGAGATAGAGATACCCGAATATTTTCGAATTCCGAAGTTCGTGCTCAGGAATCGAAAATAAGGTAAATAATCATAATGTATTTTCTCGAAAAAGAATTTAAAATAAATATAGTCAAATGGAGAAAAAAACAAAGCAAGAGGTTATATAGGTAATGATTAAGTTATAAGAGTCCAAAGTTTTAAGAGGGGGTATGTTCTGTCCCTTTTCCGCAAAACGCACCTTCATATGAAACGATTGTTTTTTACTATGACGCTCGAGTATATTGACGTCACAGTCCCTCATCGTTTTCTCACTCTAACAAGCGACATTAAAACGGATGTAGCTTCATAATTTTTTGAGATATTTGAATGGGAGTTTCATTATCTTCTATCTATTTATACATAATAAATGCCTATGTCCTGACTGACTTATTCACTCAATCACTCACTCACTCACTCATCAACGCACAGCCGAAACTACTAATCTTAGAGAGTTGATTTTTGCACAGTATGTTGCTTTTATAACGTGGGCTAGGGATAAAAAGGGATTTTTGAAAATTCTACCCCTAAGGGGGTAAAATGGGGGTGCAAATTTTGTATGGGAGAACCTTTTTTTTGAGCTATAGACTTAAACTTTGTAGAAAAATTAGTTATTAGAATACAAATGAAACACTTTCAGCGTTTTGGAAAATTCCACCCCTACGGGGGTAAAATAGGGGTGCAAGGTTTGTATGGGGGAAACATTTTTTTTTTAAATAGAGACTTAAAACTTTGTAGAAAGATCAGTCATTAGAATACAAATAAAGAACATTCAGGGGTTTAGAAAATTCTACCCCTAAAGGGGTAAAATAGAGTGCAAAGTTTGTATGGGAAAAACTACTTTTTTTTAAATAGAGACTTAAAACTTTGTAGAGAAATTATTCATTAGAATACAAATAAAGTACCTAGATTCAGTGTTTTAAAAAAATCTACCCCTAAGGGGGTAAAATAGGGGTGCAAATTTTGTATGGGGGAAACAATATTTTTTTTTAAATAGAGACTTAAAACTTTGAAGAAAGATTAGTCATCAGAATACAAATTAAGTACTTTCAGCGTTTTAGAAAATTCTACCCCTAAAAATAGGGGGCTAAAATAGGGGTGCAAAGTTTGTATGTGGGAAACTATTTTTTTTAGCTAGAGTTCTAAAACTTTGTAGAAAGATTATTTAAATACAAAGAAAGTACTTTCAGCGTTTTGGAAAATTTCACCCCTAAGGGGGTAAAATAGGGTGCAAAGTTTGTATGGGAAAAACATTTTTTTTTTAATAGAGACTTAAAATTTTGACGAAAAATTACTTATTAGAACATGAAAAATACTACATTCGGCGTTTTACAAAAATCATTCCCTAAGGTGGTTAAAAAAGGGTGCAAGGTTTGTATGGGGAACACTTTTTCTGAGCTAGACACTTCAAACTTTGTAGAAAGATTACTTATAAAAATACAAAAAAAAAGACTTTCAGCGTTTTAAAAAAATCTATCCCTAAGGGGGATAAAAAGGGGTGCAAAGTTTTTATCAGGGAAAGTTTATGTTTTTGAGTTAGAGACTTGAAACTTTGTAGAAAGATTACTTATTAAAATACAAAAAAAGAACACAAATCGTTTTAGAAAATTCCACCCCTAATAGGGTTAAAAAGGAGAGCAAGCTTTGCATGGGCAACACTTTTTTTTGAGTTAGACTTAAAACTTTGCAAAAAGATTACTTATTAGAATACTAAAAAAGAACTTTCAGCGTTTTAGAAAACTCCATCCCTAAGGGGATCCTTAAGATCCTTAAGAAGGGTAGCCAGTGTTGTGTGGGAAAAACTTTTTTTTTTACTAGACTTAAAACTATTCAAAATGTTACTTATTAAAATTAATAATAAAGTACTTTCAGAGTTTTAGAAAATTCCACCCCTAAGGGGGTTAAGAAAGCTTTGTATGGGCAACACTTTTTTTGAGCTAGAGACTTAAAAGTTTACGAAAAAAGTTCTTTCAGCGATTAGAAAAATTCAACCTCTAAGGGGGTTTAAAAGGGGGTTCAAATTTTAAATGGCGAGCAATAAAATTTTAAAGTGTGAGTAAGAGATTTTTAACTTCGGTCTTATTCTGTACGTTAAAAGACTACAAAACTGATTTCAGAGTTTTTCCAAATTCATCCCCTAAGAGTGTTAAAATTGGTTCAAAGTTTGAGTATTTCAAGGCATTTTTAAAGTATGAGATTTTTAACTTTGGTTTTAGACTGTTTGTTCACAAACTAGAAAATGAACATCAACTTTTTTTTAATTATCCCCTAAAAGAGGGTTCAAATTTTGTATTGAGAGAAATCATTTTCTAAGACGATAAAAAGTTCTACGCGGACGAAGTCGCGGGCAACAGCTAGTAAGCAATAATCTCTATGCATACGTTGTGTACATTTTTATTTCACATTTTATGTAACTCTAGTTACCGATGTCCCTTGTTGACGGACTAGATCTGGATATAGTCTCAAGTTGGTTTCTTTACAATTAATTTGGCTATCTCTCCCTCATTTATCAGGGGCTCTCCCCCTATCGATCTTTATGAAATAATTACTGGAGGTACCTGGTACCTTTATCTTTACTTTAAGCTATTTTCTTCGTCTGTACCTATTGTACTTAGGTCCTAAATAAATCACGCGCTTCTTATATGAGCCGTTTGCTTTAGGAGCTTAATCTGGGCACAATTGCCGTCCTTATGTGAAGGAATTATAGTTACACGTCCTTTCCCTTCGTGACCCGTAGGCCTTATCGTTCACATACTATACAACACCCTTTCTCTTCGTGACCCGTAGGTCCTACATTTCACAAACTACATTCTGTCGCCCACAGAGCTATTATTTTATTTTATTTTGCAATTATTTGTTATTTTCTCGCAATCGAAGTGAAAAGCAGTGTGTATAACTCGGGCATAAATTAGCCATTTAACCCCTCTCGACTTAACTATCCACCTTCGCCGGTGGCTCGGGTGGATATAAAGTTATAAACGTCTCAGGTTAAATGGCTCGTTTTATGCCCTTGTTGTACAATCTTCTATTTATGTATATCTTCTGCACTAAAATCTATAAATAACTTTTATTATTTTGATATTACTGTGGCTTTAGAACAAAACAATGAAATGTAGGTACACGAGTTTTTTTTTTAAACGGTGCGTTCCAAATTTGCACGAAACGAAAAATTTTGAAATGTAATACTACATTTTAATATTAGTTATTTGTATTGTATTTTTATAAGTAAGTCTAATTATTAATATTTCATAGTTATGTACTTAATTAAAAAAGACTAAGTATTATTAAATTATTTTATGAATATAAAAATAATTAATTATTAGCTGCTCTTATTCCTATAGAAAAAAGTTGGATCTCGCGATAGAGCGTCACGTTCGAAATTCAAAAACTCTTTCCACGCTAGCGGATATAATGGACTTTTGCACGCAGATTTTGAGCGACAAAGCAAGCCTTTTCGAGCTGGTGAGGTGAAAACAGTGTTATTACTTACCTATTAACAACTGCCCTAATAAAGCTCGTAAACATTTTTGTGAAAATCAAATGCCTAAAGTAACTATTTCATTCAACATCACTAAAAGTCATGTTTAATTTTAAATAGGTAGGTAAGGTACCTATTAGTTTCCATTTCCACTGCGCATTTTCCTACTATCACGGTAATTAATAATACAATAACAATGAAACAACGTTGGAATTCTCGCACGCAAATAAACGAAACCAGAAACAAACGACATCCAACATCTCGAACTCACCCCGGTATGAAGGATCCGTTGGTTTGCGTCAGATATTTTTGCCTCTCCCGCCCGCTGACGTCCGTCCACATGTTTAAAGTTTGTTTATTGTGTTTGTTTGTTTGTTACGGCATCGCGACGTGGGCGCCGCGAGAGGGCTCACCCGTGACTGGCACCGACCAACAAGCCTATCGAGTGCAAAGAAAGGAAAGGGCTGCGCTGAGAATGCGCGCGCAAAATAACCGTCGTAGTCGTACCTACAATAAAACATAGATTCGTATAACTATTCGACTACACGACTCACGAATCTCTAAGGCCTATACAAACTCTCGAATATATCGGTCTACATGTCGATCGAGTTTTCACTACACGAGATGATCTACTTAAACCCTTACCACGGGATTGACTTGAGTTGCGTTTACGCAGTCACTAGCAATGTCCGATTAGTGTGCTAGCCGGGCTGGTACTGGTAGCCACGCGATGAAGAGATTTCTAACAATAGAATTTTAGCTTTAGAAAAAAAAAACTCGTACTCATACCTACTCATGAATTTATAATATTACCTACAGAAATATGACATGTCACATAATTATAAACTACACTGAAACTACACACTTACATAAACAAGGTGTAACAAAAATTGCGTCGATCCGTTTAAGAGCAAAACAGGTATCGTGTTCTGCTAAGAAAAAAGTGAGAGTAATTTTTTTTGACGCGATTTTTTTTTGCATTTGTATGGAGCGTTGGCCGACTGGGGCGACCTGCTCCATACAAATGTAAAAAGAAAATCGCGTCAAAAACCTTTTTCTTTTCGTTTTTCTTATCAGGCCCCGTAGCATGGATGGCGTTTATCACGCGACAAGTGACAGGATAAGCGCGTCGTCTCGTTCTATGGAACGGTGTCAGCCAGGGACGGAAGCTCTATCATGTCACTTGTCGCGTGATAACGCCATCCATACTACGGGGCCAGATCACGATACCTGTTATGCTGTTAAACGGATCGACGCTATTTATGTTACACCTTGTATAATATGTGTACGGTGCCAGGTTGCTAGCCCACCGTCCACAACACACTCCAACCCTATAGTCACCAATTACGACATCCACGACGACGAGACAGGGGTTGGTGATAGATATTCTAACACGACACTAAGTTCATTATACAGAGTGTAGGTATTATTCAAACGGGGCAGTGAGGGAAAATCCGTAACTATAAGAGATACCGAAATTTGCTCTTAGGAGTCACGAGACCGATTTTGGAAAAAATAAAAGCTACATTAATATTTTTTCAAAAAAGCCGGGTATCGAACCCGGTCAAATCTGTCTAAAAATCTGAGTTATTTTTTTGCGTAGGTAAATAAATAGTGCTGGATGTAAGGAACAATTGTTGCTAAGGAACCCTGTATCTACAATCACATGGATTTTTAGACAGATTTGACCGGGTTCGATTCCCGGCCGAGTATGAGGCTTTTTTGAAAATCTGTAAATGCAGTTTTTATTTTTTCTAAAATCGGTCTCGTGACTCCTAAGAGCCATTTTCCCTCACTGCCCCGTTTGAATAATTACATCCTGTATATTCTACTTCGAAGTTGTAAGTTGAGTTAGAACACTTAGAACCACTGAAATACTTCATTAATATTGAGCTACTATAGATATTATTGTTACATACTCGTATTATTATATATGTTGCGAGCGAAGATAATACATTCAACTTGATAAATAAAAGACAGCGTGTGATATGTACTCGTAGTACGTATATTCGCAGACTGAACGGCCTAGCTGAAACCCACCCTCATATATATAAATAAATAGTATGGTAGTATAAACTACCCCCTATCTAATACATAACATCTCCACCCTTATTTTCTAACTTACGACTACTAGGTACTTACACCTAGATGGGTGACAATACTGGTGAGTAGGTTAGAGCACGCAAAACAATCAAATGTTCAAATGTTGCTGTAGTGCTGATAAGATTGAGATACTGCAGAACATTTGATTGACGAGCCTGAACTTATGCCTCGACAGGTTTATAATTAACAATAACAAATAGGTAGCTTAGTGTTACTTTATTTCAAAATGAGACATCAACACAACATGTTTTTTACACAGCAATTTATTAATTACCTAGATATGAGCATAAATAGGTAAGGAAATTAACAAGTTCTTAATGTGATTAGTGAGGCTTGTGATCACGCTAAAACTGGCCGTGTCCGGCCCGGGCCGTTTTCTAAGGCCCTGGGTTTTCTGACCACCCGTCGCCGGCGGCCGGCGACCGACGCGTGTCCGCCGCCGACGACGTTCGGATGTTTTGTTCGGGAATGTTTGAGGGTGGTTTCTCTGAAACGCCGCCGGCGGCGGGAAGGTCCGGCCGAGCCACGGCCCGGCCGTGCAGGCACCGAACCGGATAAGAGCTTGTACCAAAAAATATATTTTTGTTAGAAACTTATTATGTAGGTACTTATATTAATACCCTGACTGAACATTCACTAATTAAACAAAACGTGATGCTGAAATCTGCAGTTTGTTCCAAATGAGCGGCGACGACGACGAAGACTGGTCAGTATTGCGCGAGCAGGTCGGAGACGTGGTCGGCGATGGCGCGCGCCGCGTCGCCGGCGAGGATGGTGCGGTGCGTGCCGGGCAGCGGCCGCGTGCGCACCTCGCCCGCGCACACTGCGCGCAGCCCGTAGTCCGCGTCCAGCGCCACTGCCACGCCGCTGTCGCGCGCCGTGAACAGTACCACCGGAGCGCGCAGCCGCGCCGAGGGCCTGTAGCTGTCGCCGATTATAAGTTTGCGCCCTAGTGCGTTCGCTGCGTCCCGCACTGCGTTTCTATCCACGCGCGCGCCGCTTCCGACGATGAGCTCTGTCATATGATCTACGCGCGCCTCCCAGTCCGGAAGTTGCTTCAGTTTGCTCGTCACCTGAGTCAAGAAAAGAAAACGTCATATTCTGTCTAGGCTTTAGATACCACTTTAGCTTTAGATGCCAGATACCACATCCCCAACACTAACCTTAACAGAGTCCAAGTCGAAAAATATCTTCCCCAAAAAGGCGAGCAAGTCAACCTCGTCTCGTTGTGTTGTGTGATTGGCGCGCAGCTTGACGCGCACGGTGTTCGAGCTGACGTAGGCGGGCGAGCCGTCGACGAGCACGAGCCGCACGGCACAGCCGTCCTGCTCCAGCTGCAGCGCCATCTCGAAGGCGACGCCGGCGCCGAAGGAGTAGCCGAGCAGCGTGTAGGGCGGCCGCGGCTGCACGGTGCGCACGCGCTGCACGTAGAAGCGCGCGAGCGCCGCCATGTCGTCCAGCGGCGCCGCGCGCGCGCACTGCAGCCCGTACACCGCGCCGCGCACGAGCGCCGCCACTCCACGCAGCATGTCCACCGTGCCCTCGATCGGATGCACCTGCCGACAGAATTAATTAAGAGAGACGAAATGGCCCTTGCTGGAAAGGAACAATATCATTATATCACTCATATTTGTTTTTACCCACGTGTCGTTTCTGGAAAGTTTAGAAAGTACTACCTATCACCTAAAATGGAAAAGAGACGAACAAATTAACAAACAGTAGGTACCTAACTACCTACCATGAATACCGGCTTGTCGTCGGGTTTGGCAGGCGGCTGCGACGGCAGTCTGACGAGCACTTGTTCGGGCACGAGCTCACTAGAGGCAGCTATGTCCGCTCGCTCGCTGGAGACGGTTGGCTCTGCTCGCTTACTGGTGACGGCCGGCTCCGCCTGGTCGCTGCCGGCCAAGCCACCGGCGCACGCAGGCGTGGCGCCGCTCATGGCGCGCAACTTGCCGAACGTGAGCGTGCGGATCTCCGGCACGCCGAGCAGCACGTTGAAGCCGCGCTCCAGGGTCTGCTTGATCTCAGCGATCATGAGCGAGTCCAGGCCCAGCTCGACCAAGGCCGCCGTCTCCGACACCTTTTTCACATCTTTGATGCCTGCAGCCAAATCGAGTGTTATCACCAGCCGTAGAGATAGTTGTCATAGTCTGACTATAGTTTTCATTGGATCGTCTACCTACATAAAGCTGAGCATTTTGTGTGGAAATGTTATGGACGAAGCATCCGTTTCGTATTTGTAGGTACGGTAACTTCTAACAGTGGCCTATTTGTCATTAGCAGATTTTTTTTTAAACCTAATGGTGTATATTATACTATGGTCCCATTGACCTACTGAACATTGATACTAATGATTGTGAGTGTTGTACATCGTTCAGAGCTGTTCTAGGCAAACTCAAAGGATCAACGAATCTCCTAATTAGTGGAATTAAATTTGACTTGGAATGTTAAGAAGTATGTACCTACTAGGAGTGGTATGTACAAGAATGCTCATCATTCTTTTGATCTAAACCTGCCATAAGTAAGGTAAACGTCCTAGTCCTCGGCATTTCACTAGAGTGTATGACATGGGCACTGTATGTCAAAGTGGCATAGCTTTAAATTCGTAAGAAGTATAGCTTTGACATAAAATGTCCATGGTTATGTACCACCACTAGTGCAACGTCGATACCCAGCGCCGCTCATCATTATAGCTGACAAATTACTCTCGATTGACTAGGATCTCTCTATTTTATGCCCGCTGTAATTTACATTAATAACAACATGCAATCGTGGTAAGAAAAATGTGAAGAGGTACCGAGGATGTTAGTGACGGCGTGCACGATGTCCTGCGCGGGCTTGTCCTGCGCGTGCGCGTCGGCCAGCACCATGGACGAGACTACAGCGTGCGGCGCCGCCAGCAGCGTGTCCAGCACCTGCAGGCACGAGGCGATGCGCTGCGGTGCGGTGCCGCCCACCGCGCGGTCCTCGCCGCCGAACATGGCAGCCGCGAGCCCCACGTCGCCGACGGCGCCCCACTGCACCGCCAGCGCCGGCAGCCCGGCCGCCCGCCGCTGCTCGCACAGCCGCTCCATGCCGCTGTTGGCGAACCCGTAGTTGCTCTGGCCCGCGTTGCCGCGCCCGCACGACACCGAAGAAAACACCACGAAGTGCTCCAGCTCAGGCGCTAGCTCGCGCGACGCCGCGTCCAGCGCGCGCGTTACTGCACAGAGATACACCAGTTATATCGTATGAGTAGCAGTGAACAAAGTAATAAAAAGTAATAAAAGTAATAAAAAATTTATTTGGCATATTTTCTTACATTAATTTCCAGAGGTCTCCGCACTAGGCTTCGCCTGTGTTGCGGGGAACCAGTTAAAAATTACATTACAGTACAGTAACGCGCAATGCAGTCTGGAAGTAGTTGATTATAATGGTAAGGAACCGACCGTCAATCTTGGGTTTGGCGACAACGCGGAAAGAGTCTGGAGTCTGGTTCTCGAACAGCGCGTCGCGCAGCACGGCGGCGAGGTTGAAGACGCCGCCGACGGGAGCGACCGCCGCCGCCTCCTGCAGAAGCGCGCGCGCGCCCGCCGCCGTCGCCGCGTCCACCGCCGACACCACCACGAGCACGCCCGCTGCGCGCCATCTGTGAATAAAGATGTAGATCCATTCCCGTAGTGGTCTTGTAACACAGAAAAATGTAACAAAACCAGTGTCAGGTCACAGCGTCTCACACCTGCGGATGCACCAGGCCTGGTAGCCGGTGCGTACGCCGCTGCGCGAACTCAGCACGAGCGCGCGTGCGCCGCGCCCCACGAGCCACTCGCCCAGCTCCAGGCCGAACCCGCCCAGCCCGCCTGCAACACCGAAGATATATAGATTAGTGAGCCTGGACCAGATTTTATACCGACGACACGACGTTGTATTTTGTGAAGAAGCTTGCATTATTGTATCATTTTTTTCTAGAAATCTATGTAATTGTAATGATAATTGATAATGAGATCAATTGGCCCCACGAATAACGAACTTGCAAATACTTGAACTTTATCATCAGAATTCATAATACTCGTACCTTAAAATTAATATGTAGAAAGTTTGCTGAGATTCAGTAAGTTCAAACTTTCCTTATAGGTACATAACACAGCTATGTACAGTCGACTACAAAGATAAGTATGTTTTTTAATGTTACAAAATTATGTATGTATACCTTATTACTATGGTAGTAAAGTCTATGTATACATATTTTTGTAACATCGTATGGATACATCTCTTTGTAGTCGACTGTACATACCCATATGGCCCCTCCGTCCACTAGGATCTATTTGGTAGGATCCATTATGGATCCGAGTGGACCTTTTGTGCGTTCAGATCTATCAATGGATTTGAACGGATTTATTGGACACTAGAATCCACAACGTGCTGAAGTGGACTACCTACGAACCTACGAAGATCAATTAACGGCTCCTAACTATTTTTCCATATTGTTTAATTTCGTGTTTATCTTGTGTTTTACTCTTATGTACCTATGTTGGTTAAACCCCCGTTTCTTGGTGGTCATACTGGCATGTCATACTAATATAACCAGTGAGAATCGCTTGTATTGGTGGTCATACTTGTCATTTTCCCTCTAAATATAATACTTTTCTTGTCGCCTGTATGCACAGGGGACAAGAAAAGCAGCGTGCACTATATATATAGTGGTACAGTCAGCTTTAAAAACATCTGCATACTTTAGTATCATAACATGTCGCTTTAGTATCATTAGTGAGCCAGCATACAAAAGTATCTAAGGAGTGAAACCAAAGTGTGCCGAGGTTTATTATTTATTACCTATGTTAGTATACACAAAACACATTTCATCAGAAATACTGCTCAATTGCTCGCACAATTCACAGATGAGGTCAATTGCCACCTAAATGAAAGAAAGCATGTAATTGTTACCATGATTGATTTTAGCAAAGCCTTTGATACACTAAAATTAAATAAACTGTATACAAAACTCAAGCAAGCTGGTATACAGGGGCCACTCTTAGAACTTATTAAAAACTATCATACAAACAGGTATAACATGGTCAGTATAGCAAATGAGCAGAGTGAGATGGCTCAATCGCTACAAGGCACAGCCCAAGGCTCAATAATCGGCCCTACTGAATACATAATCTATATGTTAATGACATGTGTAACATATTTAGAGAAGCCTCAGTATACCAGTTTGCCGATGACACCTGTTTAATAACTGCAGAAAAGGACGAAAAAACTGCACAAAGTAAGATGCAGAGTGAGTTAAACATACTATGTGAATGGGCCCATGATGCTGGACTATCTATTAATTATCAAAAAACTAAACTAATGCATATACACTCTCCTTACATCAAAACTAATATGATACCCAGGATTGTGGCCCATACACACTCTTGCATGCATACCACTCACACTTCATGTAATTGTGATACCCTAGAAGTTGTAACACATCACACTTACCTTGGCCTTACACTAGATAATAAATTTAACTGGAATAATCACATAGAAATAGTATGTAAAAAACTAAGAACCATCCTATGTAACATTAACATACTTAAACATAAAATGCCGTACACTACTCTGCGACTACTGTACATGGCCATGGCTGACTCAATCATAAGCTATGGAATCTCTAGCTATGGTAGAACATACAACTTAGACTACTGAAAACAATAGTCCCGCTAAAAATTAAATATAAATGTAGAGATAATTATCATAAACTATTTAAATACTGCAGAGTCATGAATGTATTCGATAAAGTTAAAATGGCAATTGTAATGCAATATAAACATAAATTGGGAGATCTTGTTAAGTACACAAGGAAAGGCAACCTACGAACCCTGACCAGTAAGAATGTATACATAATTAACAAATATAACAACACATATGGGCAAAGAGTGTGGTCTAACTACCTACCCTTTGTATTAAACAGCTTTCCCAAAACTATTGTAAATGTTCATTATGGCCCCCAGTAGTAACATAGATAAATACTAGCTGTTGCCCGCGACTTCGTCCGCGTAGAACTTTTTATCGTTTTAGAAAATGATTTCTCTTAATACAAAATTTGAACCCTCTTTTAGGGGATAATTAAAAAAAAAGTTGATGTTCATTTTCTAGTTTGTGAACAAACAGTCTAAAACCAAAGTTAAAAATCTCATACTTTAAAAATGCCTTGAAATACTCAAACTGAACCAATTTTAACACTCTTAGGGGATGAATTTGGAAAAACTCTGAAATCAGTTTTGTAGTCTTTTAACGTACAGAATAAGACCGAAGTTAAAAATCTCTTACTCACACTTTAAAATTTTATTGCTCGCCATTTAAAATTTGAACCCCCTTTTAAACCCCCTTAGAGGTTGAATTTTTCTAATCGCTGAAAGAACTTTTTTCGTAAACTTTTAAGTCTCTAGCTCAAAAAAAGTGTTGCCCATACAAAGCTTTCTTAACCCCCTTAGGGGTGGAATTTTCTAAAACTCTGAAAGTACTTTATTATTAATTTTAATAAGTAACATTTTGAATAGTTTTAAGTCTAGTAAAAAAAAAAGTTTTTCCCACACAACACTGGCTACCCTTTTTAAGGATCTTAAGGATCCCCTTAGGGATGGAGTTTTCTAAAACGCTGAAAGTTCTTTTTTAGTATTCTAATAAGTAATCTTTTTGCAAAGTTTTAAGTCTAACTCAAAAAAAAAGTGTTGCCCATGCAAAGCTTGCTCTCCTTTTTAACCCTATTAGGGGTGGAATTTTCTAAAACGATTTGTGTTCTTTTTTTGTATTTTAATAAGTAATCTTTCTACAAAGTTTCAAGTCTCTAACTCAAAAACATAAACTTTCCCTGATAAAAACTTTGCACCCCTTTTTATCCCCCTTAGGGATAGATTTTTTCAAAACGCTTAATGTCTTTTTTTTTGTATTTTTATAAGTAATCTTTCTACAAAGTTTTAAGTGTCTAGCTCAGAAAAAGTGTTCCCCATACAAACCTTGCACCCTTTTTTAACCCCCTTTGGGAATGATTTTTGTAAAACGCCGAATGTAGTATTTTTCATGTTCTAATAAGTAATTTTTCGTCAAAATTTTAAGTCTCTATTAAAAAAAAATATGTTTTTCCCATACAAACTTTGCACCCTATTTTACCCCCTTAGGGGTGAAATTTTCCAAAACGCTGAAAGTACTTTCTTTGTATTTAAATAATCTTTCTACAAAGTTTTAGGACTCTAGCTAAAAAAATAGTTTCCCACATACAAACTTTGCACCCCTATTTTAGCCCCCTATTTTTAGGGGTAGAATTTTCTAAAACGCTGAAAGTACTTAATTTGTATTCTGATGACTAATCTTTCTACAAAGTTTTAAGTCTCTATTAAAAAAAAAAATTGTTTCCCCCATAGAAAATTTGCACCCCTATTCTACCCCCTTAGGGGTAGATTTTTTTAAAACACTGAATCTAGGTACTTTATTTGTATTCTAATGAATAATTGCTCTACAAAGTTTTAAGTCTCTATTTAAAAAAAAGTAGTTTTTCCCATACAAACTTTGCACTCTATTTTACCCCTTTAGGGGTAGAATTTTCTAAAACCCTGAAAGTTCTTTATTTGTATTCTAATGACTGATCTTTCTACAAAGTTTTAAGTCTCTATTTAAAAAAAAAATGTTTCCCCCATACAAACCTTGCACCCCTATTTTACCCCCGTAGGGGTGGAATTTTCCAAAACGCTGAAAGTGTTTCATTTGTATTCGAATAACTAATTTTTCTACAAAGTTTAAGTCTATAGCTCAAAAAAAAAAGGTTCTCCTATACAAACTTTGCACCCCCATTTTACCCCCTTAGGGGTAGAATTTTCAAAAATCCCTTTTTATCCCTAGCCCACGTTATAAAAGCAACATACTGTGCAAAAATCAACTCTCTAAGATTAGTAGTTTCGGCTGTGCGTTGATGAGTGAGTGAGTGAGTGAATGAGTGAATAAGTCAGTCAGGACATAGGCATTTATTATGTATAAATAGATAGAAGATAATGAAACTCCCATTCAAATATCTCAAAAAATTATGAAGCTACATCCGTTTTAATGTCGCTTGTTAGAGTGAGAAAACGATGAGGGACTGTGACGTCAATATACTCGAGCGTCATAGTAAAAAACAATCGTTTCATATGAAGGTGCGTTTTGCGGAAAAGGGACAGAACATACCCCCTCTTAAAACTTTGGACTCTTATAACTTAATCATTACCTATATAACCTCTTGCTTTGTTTTTTTCTCCATTTGACTATATTTATTTTAAATTCTTTTTCGAGAAAATACATTATGATTATTTACCATATTTTCGATTCCTGAGCTATAACCACGAACTTCGGAATTCGAAAATATTCGGGTATTTCTATCTCTATCGCACTAACCATACTCGAGTGACAGGGATGCAAATATATGAACATTGAGTATCGGGTTTCGTGGTAGCGCCGCAGGTAATTTGGCTGAATGCGCCGAGCGCGTGCCATTGTCATTCAAAAAAAACAAATTCGGGTTAATTATATTGTTCAAATTTGTTGATTTCATTTATTGAAATAACGACATAAAACGACATTTGCGCATATAAGTTCTCATATCAGAATCGAATATTTTTTTATGGTTTATATTTTAGCATTTGTCTCGTAAAGGTCTATCGTAGACGGGATTTAAATTATTAATAAGTGAAAGGCAAAGCAATTCCGCCATTTTGACGAAAATTTGACGGTTCTTATAGCTGACAGTTGGAGCAGCGTTTGATTTCAATAAAAATAAATGAAAAATTAAATGAAGTCGTATATTTCGGAAAATTAATTAACTATCGCAGTCGGATAAAAACTATCCTAAGTTGCAGCTAGAATAATAATGTACCTATATAAAATGTTTCATATTTTTCCGTTCATGGGATGCTGAGAACATTCGAACCGCGCAAAGCTTAGTTTCAAACTGGCTGATTCTTTTTTTAATTTAGAGATTTATTATAAGTGGAGATAACTAGTTATTAAGATAAAAAAGTTTAGTAAATAATCTTAAATATTAAAGATTGTACTAAATGTAACTAATATATATAATTTAATCACAGATCTGAAAATAAACAGTTCAAATTAAAAAAATTTTTTTTTTTTTCAGTGGGAAATTTGTCAGTTGGTTTTTTCTTGGAAAAAATTAGGCGTTAAGAACGACGTATACTTCGGTTTTTATTCGAACAAAATAAAACTACAATGAGAATGCACTGAGTGTATAGGTACATTTAAAATATGAATTTAGTAGTAGGTACATAGTTATAATTGAAAATTTCGGTGAAGAAAAATATCGCGCGGAAACCTGCATAATACATTCGCGAAGAAACTTAACGGTCTATGTGAAGTCCCCAACCCGCTTCGGGCCGTGTATAGGCTGATATAGATGATGATGATGATGATAGTTACGATTTACATGTGTGTATAAAATTATGAGTGTTTACATAGACCAACAATCGTAAATTATGATTTTTCCATTTATACATAAGTATTTAATAAGTTCATAGCTTACAGCCTGTTTATTAAAAGTTCACATGACTCAATTGATGGGTTATATTCGACATCAAAGTTAACTAAAATTCACCTAAGGATCACTGGCTATAAATAGTTTATATGAATCCATTGATGGATTTTAGAAGACTTGTTAGTTCAACATAATCTATTTGGATCCTAATAGTGCTCAATAAAGTCTACTCAAATCATTTATAGATCTGGAATACTGGACCATTTTTTTTAAATCTATCCGGTTATTGTTATAAAAAAGCCGTATAAAAGATTGTCGTTGAAAATTACGAAATCTCGAATAGGTGATATTTAAGATTATTGTCTTTCTTTGTTTCTTTTTCAGTCAACTGCAATATTTTTTCTGTAGTAGAATTCTTTATTATTTCTTCACACTGGAAGCTCAAAAATCTATCTTTTCGTCAGATCGTGAACCGGTCTCGCCTTAAGCTCTTTGGACTTTATTTTAGTAATTCCCCGGGCCACATAGATGCACTTTTCTACGTCAATACATGAACTATATACAATCCGCACTTGACTTGTTTTCTATACACTGTTACTGCTTGCCTCCTTAAATAAGTGCACAGTCCTAGCATTTGTATTTTATACGTTAAAGATGGAGAAAATGTGATAGCATTGTTACTTTAAATTTAATTTAATTAAATATATTTTTATTTCAGATTTTCATATAACCATATAATGTTAGTAATCTTAATCTAAGTTAGTTAAAAATCTTATTAGAATATTTAATATGAAATGATGCAGCACTCACCGACGAGCACGTAGCTCTTGCCAGGGTGCATGTATGCGCGCGGCACGGCGGCCAGCAGCCGCGCCGGCGCAGGCGCGCTGCCCACCTCCTCGCGCACGCGGATCACCACCTTGCCGATGTGCTTGCCCGTCGCCATGTATCTGCGCAATGGACACCCGAAATGTAAGAGTCGTTTGGGTAATGTGAACTCGTGGAGGTTTATTTGTGTACTTACCGGAAAGCCTGTTCGAGCTGGTTATCGGCGTAGACGGTGGCGGGCAGCGGGCGCACGACGCCGGCCGCAATACCCTCGGCTACGTAGCGCACCATCTCCACCTTTTCGTGATCGTCCTCAACGTTGAACAGTGCATCTAGCAGAACTCCGTGCACTGTAGCGTTCTTCAACAGCACAGCCATGCCGAGCGCCGTGTTGGTGCTGAGGTCCAGCTTGCCAATCTCGAGGAAGCGGCCTCCCTCCCCGAGGCAGCGGAGCGAGGCCTGCAGCTTGTCGCCCGCGAGTGAGTTGAGCACGAGGTCGACGCCGCGGCCGCGCGTGCGGCGCATCACAAGCTGCTCGAACGAGCAGTCGCGCGAGTTGCCGATGTTGGCATCCGGAAGCTGCGGGAAGCGCTCTCGCAGGAAGGTGCGCTTGTCGGGCGAGCCCACGGTGGTGAAGACGGTGCAGCCGGCGTGCAGCGCGACGGCGATGGCCGCCTGGCCCACGCCGCCCGCTCCCGCGTGCACCAGCACCGCCTCGCCACGCCGCATGCGCCCGCGCACTGCCAGCGCGTAGTATGCCGTCGCGTACACCACGGGCACGGTTGCCGCCTGCTCCAGCGACCAGTCGTTGGGTACCTCCCACAATAAGCTTTCGTCAGCTACCACTGTGGTGGCTAGGCCCTTGGCCTGAACAACCCCCATAATGCGCTTGCCGGTTGATGACATCCCACTGAATTTGAATCCTAGTAAACATTCCTGAAAATTTAATTAAAGTTGTCACATGACACCGAACATCGTGTGAGCGTGAACATGGTGTTCGAGGATTCTACCTATCCTACACGTGGCGACTGGCGAGACGAACTGTATTACGAGCTGGTAGAAAACATAGGATAATTATTTAACGAAGTACCTACATATAAAACGTCGGCCGTGTGTAAACATACAGGGTGGAATTTCATAAACTGTACAAAATAAAAGGAGAAAAATTTCAGCCAATTTCATCGGTGAAACGGTGTTTTTTTTTTTTTTCTAGTCATTAGTTTTTTTTTTACAGAATTTTGAAAATTTTTGTAAAAACTCGGGTAATACACCTAATTCAGACGGTATAACTTTTGATCCAATGGTCCTAAAATGAAAATAAAAAATGCAGAGTATTACCAAGGGACAGGTTAATAATTCTTAATAACAATAAAAAACCAACTAGAAGAGAAAATCCGCAAAAAAAATTATTGTTTTTGAAAAATGGCTACAAAAATTACGAATTTTAAAAGAAAAACACAATTTTCTGAAAAAAAAACGCAGATTTAGTTACCATTTTTTTTGCTTAGTATTAAACCTCACTTAATGCCGATTCTAAAACCGTTTTTAAACTGTCTCAGACTTTGAAAAATACCACGCTAATGGGTACGTAAATCAAACCATAATTTTATTAATTTTAATCCTCTTAAAATCCTTAATGACCGCTTGTTCCCAGGTAGTTGAAGGGTGTTTTTGGGTTGAAGGTGGAGATAACATGAGGGGTATAAAGGCATTGGGCAATAGGTCAACTATTCAGTCGCTCGCAAATCGCAATTGCTTGTCTTTGCTCGCCACTTCTTTGATTACTCCAGTACTTGTTCAGTTTTAATCATCATGCCCCGCTTACGAGAGTTTTCGCCGTTACAAATAGCCAACATGCACTATTATTATGGATTGTGCCATGGATCTGCAAAAGCTGCGTGTATCGCCTATTTGGAGCAGTATCCTAATGACGTTCCAAGACCTGCTGCTCGCCACTTTCAAGAAGTTCATCGCCGGTTGTGCAATATTGGCCTGGGATACGGTGGCCGAGATCGCCGAGAGCCAGGAAACATAATTGATGTTGCCATAGAAGAAGCAGTTCTCAGAGACTTGTACGCGGACCCAACCACGAGTCTAAGATGCTTGGCATTGAGGCACGGAATCTCAAAATTCTCTGTCTGGAAAATTTTGAAGAAGGAAGGACTGCATCCATTTGCCAGCTTGAATTTGTTGCGTAGCCCGTCGAATCATTCCCGGATTATTTTTTATTTCTTGTGCTGCATTTAAAATTCTGTCGTGCAATTCTGCTTCGGTATTGACGATTCTGTGATATACCCGTTGCTTCATATCACCCCAAAGAAAATAATCCAACGGCGTCATATCAGGCGATCTTGCAGGCCATCCAACGGGGCCGTCTCGGCCGATCCACCTATTGGGATATTGCTCATTTAAAAAATGTCGAACTCTTAATGCCAAATGAGCTGGGCATCCATCCATTTGGAGAAACAGGCGTTGTCTCACATCTAACATCACATCTTCCAAAAGCTCTGGGAGCTCGTCTCTCAGTAACAGTAAAAATCTGTCGGCGTTCAAAGTATTCGGTAAGAAGACTGGTCCAATCAATTGATCGTCGAGTACCGCTGCCCAAACGTTTATGGAGAATTGGTCTTGAAAATTAGATGGTCTTACTAGGTTTGGATTATCGTGAGCCCATGTGTGTAAATTTCTGAAGTTAGTTATTCCCGTATGAGTAAATCTTGCTTCGTCCATCCATAAAATTCTTCTAGTAAATTCCGGATCCCTTCTGATATTGCCAAGTATCCAAGTCGACATAACACACCTAACGCGGGCATCGCCAATTTGCAAATTTTGTACCCGTTGTTAATGAAATGGATGCAGTCCTTCCTTCTTCAAAATTTTCCAGACAGAGAATTTTGAGATTCCGTGCCTCAATGCCAAGCGTCTTAGACTCGTGGTTGGGTCCGCGTACAAGTCTCTAAGAACTGCTTCTTCTATGGCAACATCAATTATGTTTCCTGGCTCTCGGCGATCTCGGCCACCGTATCCCAGGCCAATATTGCACAACCGGCGATGAACTTCTTGAAAGTGGCGAGCAGCAGGTCTTGGAACGTCATTAGGATACTGCTCCAAATAGGCGATACACGCAGCTCTTGCAGATCCATGGCACAATCCATAATAATAGTGCATGTTGGCTATTTGTAACGGCGAAAACTCTCGTAAGCGGGGCATGATGATTCAAACTGAACAAGTACTGGAGTAATCAAAGAAGTGGCGAGCAAAGACAAGCAATTGCGATTTGCGAGCGACTGAATAGTTGACCTATTGCCCAATGCCTTTATACCCCTCATGTTATCTCCACCTTCAACCCAAAAACACCCTTCAACTACCTGGGAACAAACGGTCATTAAGGATTTTAAGAGGATTAAAATTAATAAAATTATGGTTTGATTTACGTACCCATTAGCGTGGTATTTTTCAAAGTCTGAGACAGTTTAAAAACGGTTTTAGAATCGGCATTAAGTGAGGTTTAATACTAAGCAAAAAAAATGGTAACTAAATCTGCGTTTTTTTCAGAAAATTGTGTTTTTCTTTTAAAATTCGTAATTTTTGTAGCCATTTTTCAAAAACAATAATTTTTTTTGCGGATTTCCTCTTCTAGTTGGTTTTCTATTGTTATTAAGAATTATTAACCTGTCCCTTGGTAATACTCTGCATTTTTTATTTTCATTTTAGGACCATTGGATCAAAAGTTATACCGTCTGAATTAGGTGTATTACCCGAGTTTTTACAAAAATTTTCAAAATTCTGTAAAAAAAAAACTAATGACTAGAAAAAAAAAAAAACACCGTTTCACCGATGAAATTGGCTGAAATTTTTCTCCTTTTATTTTGTACAGTTTATGAAATTCCACCCTGTATAACGAGAAGTGGGGCGTTCGGCGGCGTGAAAAGCGGGCTGGCAAGCGAGTGGAAAACTGCCCCGGCCTGTATATGAACACTCGTAGGCAACGCCATGTTTGCGAGTGTACCGATTGATGCTCCGGTGATCGTCACATTTGTCCACAAAAATGGCCTCACTGAGGTTTGGTTGTTTAGTTGAAGTTTCTAATATTTACCTATTTATAAAATACTTAGTATTGAGTTGAAAGTAATTAGCTACTTTCAGTTATTTTAATTTAGTACTTTATGAGCCAGGTGTCCAGGGAGCGAGTCGGGCGGCAGCTTGCCAGTGGCAAGCATGATGTCGCGGAAGTTGAGCGCCGAGTAGTAGACGCGGCAGGGGGCGGTTTCAAGTCCCCGCATCGTAACCATCGCGTGTCGCAGGTCGCTCTCCACCCAGCGCAGCGACGACAGGTCCCCACGCATCAGCGTGTTGACGTACGCGTGCTCCACCTGCCATTACACATCGATATCATGACAAATGGGTTCCGATTAAGAAATGGTATAATCATATCTATCAAAGTGCATAGCGAGCAATCTTCACCTCGAAGCCAGCGGTATCTTCGAGTGGCAGGTGGCGAAAGGTGCCCCAGACGCCGGCGCGCAGCACGTTGAATGCCAGATCAAGCCGCACCTGCGCCTTGTACGCCGGCGCGTCAGGGTCGAACGCGTCCCTCGCCCCGGGTAGGTAGTAGAGGCGTAGGCGGTCGCCGCCGGGCTCGCGCCGCAGGCACGTGGCCAGGCCTTGCACGCCGGAGCCGGGCGTGCGTGACCACACGTACACGCGCATGTCCTCGCTCTCAGAGCGCTTCATGGCGTCCTGCAGCTGCTCCACCCAGGCGTAGTCGTCGTCGCGCGCCTCCAGCACCACCCTCGCCACTGGCACAGTCGCGGCGCACCGCAACAGCACGTACTCGCGCGAACCAGCGCACGCGCGCGAGACCTGCATGATATGTACGTTTTGGCAAATATTTATATACGAGCATACTGTATCATGTGATACGTAACCGTGGCATCTAGCAACGGTACCAGGTCGAGTGAGGCGGCGGTGAGCAGGGCCGACGCCGCGGGGTCGTCGAGCGCTCGCGCTGGCTCCTCCAGCAGCACGAATCCGGCGGCGCAGCTGGCCGCGGCCAGCGCGCGCAGTTCGCCGCCGCGCCGCGCCACTACGTCGCCGCACAGCACCACGTGACAGTCCGCCGGCAGACCACCTGCTATGTCCATATTCGAAACCTAGAAATTAAATTTTGCATGTAGGTAAGCATTCTTTAATTCTTGGCATAATGTACTCATAGGTACCTACGAGGTTGATGATGTGGACCAACTCGTTAGACTCACTTGGACTAGCGAATGTTGTCGGGTGATGAACTGTAAGGTATAGTAGGCTTAGAGATCAGCACCCACAGGCCCCACAGCCGAAGAGTTAAGATCAAATCGCCAATAGGGGTGATAAACTCAAAATTTATTATTACTCGAAAAGAAAGAAGGCAAAAAATATGTCTAATATAGTGATGAAAATCCCATTCCGATATCTCAAAACATTACGAAGCTAACTGTTTTAATATTGCTTGTTAGAGAAAGATCAAGTCAATAGTAAATGACAATCATTTAATATGAAGGTGCGTTTTGCGGAAAAGTGACAGAATATACCCCCTCTTAAAACACATTTATAACTTTGTGGTTATTTAATTCACTGCTTTACCTTTTTCTCCAATTGAGAATATTATACACTTTTTAACCGACTTCAAAAAAGGAGGATTTCTCAAACATGCAATGAAATTTCGTCCTTCCGTGCTATAACAGGCTTCAAAGTATCACGTTTCAGGCGGAAGAAGAGAGTGAACTGTAAAGGAATTTCATAGGAAATTGAAGGCCTAGGCCGGGAAGTAATTTATTTTTATTTTCATTCCACAATTTGTGGCAATGGTCACGGAGTTCAGCTATGAAAATTTGATTGATTTCTTGAAGTTATTTTTATTTATTTCATTGCATGTTTGAGAAAAGCACTATACATGCCTAGCCGTGAAAAGGGCTTGCCGGGTGAGTAGGATAGTGATACGAAGCCGGCAAGCCCTTTTCACTTTCTTCTTCTTTCCCCGCGTCTGCAGTAATGTACTATAACCATAGAAGATGTTTGGTAGCAAAACTGTTATTGCACTTGTAATATACTTCAGGTATTCATAACATTTGGTACGATTTATAAACAACAGTCGTGAACAATGTTAGATGCTATTTAAATGATAGGCACATGCATTTAGCTATATGCGACAAAATAACAGGCAAGTCGCCACTATGTGGCTAGAACTAAAATTTATGCAGAAAAATATTTTTTGTATTATTATGTTTATTAATGGATTAAGCTACGGTAGCCTAGTGGTTCAGGCATGCGGCTGTCAAGCGGCGGTCGTGGGTTCGAATCCCGGCTCGTACCAATGAGTTTTTCGGAACTTATGTACGGAATTACCGTTAGCTTTTCGGTGAAGGAAAACATCGTGAGGAAACCGGTCTAATCCCAATAAGGTCTAGTTTTCCCTCTGGGTTGGAAGGTCAGATGGCAGTCGCTTTCGTAAAACTAGTGCCTATGCCAAATCTTGGGATTAGGTGTCAAAGCGGACCCCGGGCTCCTTTAGGGGCACAACCGGGAATAATGACGCTAGGAGGATGATGATGTTTATTAATGGATATTTTGATGTTTTTGAACGATATTTTTAAGGTAGAAAAAATATTAACTTTTTAAAAATGCGTGTTCCCGATTGTTAAATATAACTTTTTTTGTTAATGAAAATGTTGGCCATATCCACAAATATTCACAATGATTTGATTATCAGTGCATAAAGGTTGGCTACATCTAAAACGTTCGGTTGACAATGACAAGTGACTTTGACACTTATGACAGTGACATATATATCTGTTTTTTTGGTCTTGAATTAGGTTTTCGAGTATAGGGAGCATTGAAAAATGTGTAAGTAGGTACCGTTATTCCGAGCGGGACCATGGCGGCCGTATACTGCGACGCGTCTGCGCCGGCCACTAGCGTCGCGTCCACGCGTACTCCAGGCTCCGTTTGCAACACTGTACAAGGATGTGCAATGTGCTGTTAGTATAGCTACTTAACTAGCATAGTATTCTTACTAAATCAAAACAAAGTTAAGAACGGCTTCTTTAAATAGCAAACAATGTACAAATCTACCAAAAATGCGCTCTTATACAAGAAACATCCGGTTAGACCATGACGGTTGTATATGTGTTAAAGCACTTATTGATGTTACCTTCCACGGCGTGGGGCAGCAGAAGCGCCTCTGCGGGCCGCTGTAGCGTGAGCTCGACAAGTCTCAGCGCGAGCACGTTGCAATTCTCGAGCGCCAGCTGCAGCGCGGCGGTAAGCGCGTTGCGCCTGAAGCGCGCCGTGTCCTTGGTGCCGACACGCGCGTCCAGCGGGAGATATAGGTACTTCTCGAGCTTCGGCGCTGCTTGGGCGTTGGCGCGGCGTGTCGCCAGCGAGGTCTTCACTCCGTGGAACTCGACACCGCCGGCAACGATAACGTTGAGGTCGCGGTATAGCTGAACTGGCACGCCGCCGTCGCCAGCAGCCTCGGCTGCCGCCACCGCGGCCCGCTGTGCTGCAGGGTCGATCACCACTCGCTGTAGACGCGTCGGTAAGTACAGAACACGCTTATCGATGCCAATGAGGGAATACTGTATCGCCGTATCCATAAACGAGATCCAGTTGCCCTCCCATTTGAGTAGGCCGCGTGTGCCACCTGCGTCAGAAGACTTGATTCCACGGAATAGACCTTGGTAGTTGTAGCCGCGGAGGCGCAGCTCCTTATAGATGTCTTCCGAGTCCAGCGGCAGCAGTTCCTCTTGTCTATCAACATCTTCATCCAGCTCGGCGACGGACAAGCGATCGGCGGCAGGGTCGGTGGTGATCCGCGCCGTGCCCGTGACCACCACTTCGCCGCCCTCGCAAACCTCGAACTCTCCCGAGCCGCTGAACAGGGTGACCACGAATCGCAGCGGTGCGTCGTGCGACACGATAGTCACACGACGGAAATTTACGTTTTCGAGCACCACTGCAGTCTGCTCTATTTCTAACTTGTTAATTTTTGCCACCGTGCGCCAGATCAGCGTCTGTTTAGCAAAATTAAGTAATGAATTAAAAAAAACTGTTATTTGTACCTACGTGAACAAGTGTTAAAGTAATATTGCTTTTTAGTGTAAGTAAGTACACAAAATATGCACAAGTTTATTCGACCAACGTTTTATCAATAAGAAAATAGACATAAAAAGTAAGGCACAGAAAAAACTGTGAAACGTGTGAACACTCACGAGGTATCCGGTGGCGGGGAAGAGGATTCTGCCGTCGATGTTGTGGCCAGCAATGAACCTGTCGTCGGAATTGCCGAGGTCGTACTCGATGATGTTCTCGCCGGTGCGGTCCGCCAACTTGAAGTCAACAACGCTCCATTCGGTGGAGTGGTCCCAGCCGACGTGCGACGCGAGCGCCGGCGTGCCGCGCGACACGGGCCAAGACACGGCAGGGTACAGACGCGACACCTTATAACGTAATAAAATGATTAGTTTAATTTTTGACACCTAATGATACCGCTTAATCAAAAATCTGTCACCTGTGGCTGGGCGCCGGCGGCATAGATGTTGCCCACGGCAGCGAGCAGGTGCACGAGCGCGTCGGCTGCAGTGCGGCGTACCAGCGGCACGTGCGCCGCGCCCGGCAGCGCGCGCTTCAGCACCGCCTGCAGCAGCCCGTGCGGCGCCACCTCCACCAGCAGTGCGCGCGCCGGCACCCGCGGTAGCAGGTCGGCGAACAGCACCGGCGACAGCAGGTTGTTCACAAAATACTCCGCGCTGCTCAGCCTCGCTGCAACATAAGGTCGGTGTCAGCGGAGACCGTCACTCAAGTACCTCACTTTAAAGAGAATACTCAGACTGACCCAGGTCCGACTCCCACTGGTCCTGCGCTACGGAGGAGGAGAGCCAGCGTGCGCTGCGCGGCTTGGGTTCGGGGATGACCTGCTGCAGGCGCGCGCGCAGCAGCGGCGCCACTTCTGCGATGTACTTGCTGTGGAACGCCACGCCCGCGGTATCGACCATCTTTACGAACACACCCTCCGCCGAGAGCTGCTCCACGAACTTCTGCATCGATGATATCGGTCCCGAAATCTGCGGGAAATACTCTCAACCTACTAATTCACAACTTTCACATTAAATGTTTGCCTAAATGATGACGGTGATGATCTGATGATGATGAGTGACGCTTGTTAACACTGACCGTGACACTATCCGACGAGTTGTGGCAGGCGAGTTGTACGTCCTCGGGGCAGCGGTCGGCGGCCTCCTTCCAGCCGAGCCCGACAGCGGCCATTGCGCCTGGCGCTGACCGCGAGTCCAGCGTGCAGCGCCCGCGCCAATACGCGCACAGCACTGTCTGCTCCGCCGTCAGTGTCTCGTCCGCGTATGCGCAGCCTGCATCACACCCAACAAATCATTCATCAGTATCCACTTAAATTGATCACGCATTTAGTTCACTTAAAGTTACCGACTAACTTCATCTATGTAATTATTTTATTCGTATGAAAACAGGACTCAGTACCTTTCCCCAACACAGTGACAAATGTATTGGAAAGAAAAATGCAATTTTAGAAGATCCACATATCTGGCCCCAGTGCCCATAATTTTCGATTATTAGTTGATTGGGCTTACTGACCGATTTCACCGACGGAGTGTCCGACGATGCCGTCGGGGCGCACGTTGAGCTCTCGCAGCACGTCCACCAGCGCCACCTGCACGGCGGCGATGGACACGAAGGAGTTCACGATGTTGTCGAAGGCGGCGCTCGGCGCCTCCGTGATCACGTGCTGGAGGTCCACGCCGTACGGCTCGAGCGCCGCCGCCGAGCGCGCGATGCTCGCCGCAAACGCCGGCAGGCGCAGCAGCGCGCGTGCCATACCAGCCCACTGCGAGCCCATGCCGCTGAACACGAACCAGACCGGGCGCGGGTCGCCTTCACTTTCGAGCACTTCCATCACGGGCGCCGAGCCGCGCGCCGGGTCCAACACGGCGTAACCACGGCGGGGGTGACCGGCGATGGCCCGAGCGTGCACGGCGTCTAACAGAGCGTGCAGCTCGGCATCGCGCTGGTGTTCAGCGGCCAGTTGGAGCAGCCGGTCGACGGCGTCGTCGGTGCGGCCCGAGGCGAGCACGAGGCGCGGCGCCGGGTACGCGGCGGGCGGCGGCCGCGCACCACGCCCTCCCTCGAGGATCACGTGCGTGTTGGAGCCACCGAACCCGAACGAGTTCACGCCTACTATACCGCCCTGCCACGGCGTGTTCGCAATCACCACCTGACACGATAATTTAATATTTAGCAACATTAAAAAGTACCTAGGTCAAATCCCATGGACTTACCAACTTTCAATGTTGGGTTGGGCCTTACTTACTCTATGGTACTCGAAACGTATGTTGTGTATGTTCGTGAATATGTAGGTAGTGCACGCAGAATAGTGATGTATAGGCACAGTAGGTAGAGACTAGAGAGGTAGCTTCAGTGATATGATTTATACATTTTATAATTGTGCAAGAACATACATATAGGTGTTAAGAGTAGGTACAGTAGGTACATGTTAGTGAGATACTATATTTTACATGAGTGCAAGTTACGCCACAATATGACAATACGACATGCAAAATCTTCACTACATAGTTTAAAACAAAGTCGCTTCCCGCTGTCTGTCTGTCGGTCCCTATGTATGCATAGATCTTTAAAACTACGCAACGTAACGTTTTTTTAATAGATAGAGTGATTCAAGAGGATTTATTATAGGTACCTACGTATAAACCCGTGCAAAGACTGCAAAGCCGGTGCGGGTCGCTAGTAAACTAATAAAAAAGGAGCGGGTTGTGTCGGAGATACAACCATTAATTAAGTTTAAGTGGATACTTCTTTGTTGGCTATGGAACCCTAATATATCTGAATTAATTCACTAAAATCTGTATAAGTACAGATAAATCGGTATACAGGGTGGAAAGTTAAAACGGGGCAGTAAGGGCAGCTACTAGATCCCTTGCCGCCACGCAAAAATGGCATTAGGATTTCATTCCTAACTTTTTAAGTGATAACAATCTACATTCACTGATTTTTGAAAAAAGTACAGTTAGCGAGAAAATCATCGATTTTGACGATTTTTTTTAATGCCATTCGATCCCATTCCAATTAAGGATCAAAATACTCTTTGGGACCTACTAAGGTTTGACTACTAGAACGCCCAGAAATCAAAGAAAACTTTTTCCATACAGTTAGTATGGGACTCCCAAAGTGCAAGTAGTCCTTTAGTTAGACGATCTTTAAATTGTATGGAGACGGAGAACTTTATTTAGATTAGAAATGAGAGAATTCATTCCTTGGTTAAAAAAAAAATCTTGTTTTATTCAATGACGGCCAGCTTTATTCGGTAAAAAAATTGTAAAAAGAATACTAGGTAACATCCGTATTCAGAAATTTTGTTCGAAATTTAAAATTTACTAAGGTAAGGGTTTTACAGCACCTGTCCGCTCGTGAGTACTGTCCACATAGTAACGTTTATGAAAACGGGTGTAAATACGTTAGTTTTTTTTTAACAAAGGAATGAATTCTCTCATTTCTAATCTAAATGAAGTTATCTCCGTCTCCATACAATTTGATGATCGTCTAACTTAAGGACTACTTGCACTTTGTGATTCCCATACTAACTGTATCGAAAAAGTTTTCTTTGATTTCTGGGCGTTCTAGTAGTCAAACCTTAGTCGGTCCCAAAGAGTATTTTCACTTCTCATGCTCTAAAAGTTCGTCTTTATGTCGTGCGTAGGCGACATAAAGTCGCTTTTTATGCTCTAGAGCATAAAGTAAAATCTTCGTCGAAGACCAAGGCAATCGCTGCAACAGCCACACGAACATCTTTAACTTCATACAACAACCTCTTTATTTTATTTCGTTTCGTTCGTATTCTAAGACCAAGGCAAAGATACCAACAGCCAAAGTACACAATAAAACTTCATGAAATAAACTTATAATTTGTATTTCGTCTCATTTACTATATTTACGTGTTGCTGTTTCATTTCCTCGCAATCGAAGTGAAAAGTAGAGTGTACAACTCGTCCATAAAACCCATTTTACACTCGACTTTATATCTATCCTCGCTCGCAAGCTCGCTCGGATGGATAAACGTCTCGAGTAAAATGGTGCGTTTTATGCACTTGTTGTACAATCTACTATTTGATCCTTAATAGGAATGGGATCTAGTGGCATTAAAAAAATCGTCAAAATTGATGATTTTCTCGCTGACTGTACTTTTTTTCAAAAATCTGTGAATGTGAAAATGCGAACTTTGCGAGCATGAGATGTGAAAATGTATTTTTTTTAATTACTAGGAAATTATAGGAATATTTTTACTCCATTACCGATAATACCGATCCACAAGTAGTCGCAGTTCAGTGCCGATTAGTGGTCATTCATAATGCGGCCGCTGTTAATGTTGGCCTACATACCTTAATGCGGCCGTCATGAAGCGCGGGGATGTCGGAATTAGGGTCTTTGAAGTGTAAGTTGCCGGGGATGACGCCGCGCTCCATAGCCACCACCACCTTAGCGATGGAGCAGAGCCCAGAGGCCGGCTCCGAGTGGCCCATATTGGACTTGACAGACCCCACCAACAGCGGAGTCTCCCGGCCCTTGCAGAACAGCTCCGCGATGGCGTTCAGCTCCTCCGGGTCTCCCACCTGCAACACATGATCGAGTGTGTGTGATCTCAGAACACTTTAACTGCTTTAGGCCACAGGAGAGTAATCTCTCTAGGCTATATGCGTCATACTCGTGATCGGGTGCTGTTTGTGGAGTCCGGTCTGTTCATGCTTGCAAGGGCATAGTAACTACCTAAATACTAGTGTTATTATCATCATTTTGACGAGAGGCATCATTCTTTTCTTGACACGTTTTATTGTTATTGACCCTGTACATCTCTAACAATATTACATTAATGATCTTTTTTTCTGTTTTAACGCTTAGAGACAGTATACATCTCTATAAGAACATTAGAATAATTATTTATTGTATTTGGACGCTCAGAGACCTTATACATCTCTGGGGTACTAAATTAATATCATAAACTTATTGTTAATTCTGATACTTACAGACCTTATATCGAATGTAATTGATAATATTTTACAATTTTGGATTTTTTTAGTTTTAATTTTTAGTGACATTTAGTTTAATAACTGTTATTAGTTGACTATCAAAATCTGCAATTTTTTAATGATTATTGTGTAAGATTATTAATATTATATTGTAGAATACCACTTGACATGTAAAAGTGCCCTTGTGGCCTATTTGCAGAATGAATAATTGATTTTGATTTTTGATTTCTCACCTTAGTGCCGGTGCCGTGCGCCTCCAGGTAGTCAACGTCCTGTGGTCGCAGGCGCGCCTCCTCGAAGGCCTCTCGCGTGATTCGGCGCTGCATATCGCCGGTGGGGTAGCTGATGCCCTGCACCTTGTAGCCGTCGTTGTTCATGCTTGCTCCGCGCACCGTGCAGTAAACGCGGCGCGCGTCACTACGGCGCTGCAGCAGCACGGCCACCACCGCTTCGGAGCGCACGTAGCCGCGCCCGCTCTCATCGAATGAGGCGCAACGACCATCCGGAGAAAGCATTGTCAGCCGATGAAAGTTAAGAGCCGAGATTGGGTTGAGGCATACGCTCGAACCGGCGACTAAAGCGCTATCGCAGCGTCCCGCGCGGATATCGTTTACGGCCAAAACCAATGCATGCATTGAACCCGCACAGGCAACATTCAACGAAATCGACGGGCCTTTTAGGTCGAATGTGTACGAAATTCGGTTGGGGAACATAGAGCTGTTACAGCCAGTCAAACTGTAGCCATTGCTTTGATTTTGTTTGGATAACGGGTCAAAACTTTCCGATTGGCTGAGACCCACATAGACTCCGGTGCGTGAGCCGCGCAGCTCGGCGGGGCTGAGCCCGGCGTCCACGATGGTCTCGTGCGTCACCTCCAGTAGCAGCCGCAGCTGCGGGTCCATAACATTGGCTTGTCTGGCGTGCACGCCGAAAAACGCCGCGTCGAAATGCGTCAGGTCCTTCAGCTTGCCGCTGCGTTCTGGCAACCCGTACAAACCTAGTACATTCAAATTCAAAATGGTTCATGTCCATTTGTCGAACAACTTGTAACATGCGTATATATATCTATAAACGAAGAAGTCCCGACTGACTGACTGACTGAATGACTGACTGACTCATCAACGCACAGCCGAAACTACTAATGTTAGAGAGTTGATTTTTGCACAGTAGGTTACTTTTATAACGTGGGCTAGGAAAAAGAAGGAATTTTTGGAAATTCCACCCTTAAGGCGGCAAAATAGGGGTGCAAAATTTGTATGTGCAACACTTTGTTTGAGCTAGAGACTTAAAAGTCAGTAGAAAGATTACTTATTACAATACCCAAAAAAGTACTTACATATTTAGAAAAATTCAACCACACAAGGGGTTAAAAGGGGGTTCAAAGTTTATTTATTTTCTCAAACATGCAATGAAATATTCTCTTTACGTTCCTTATAAATCTTATAATAGACTCGGAAGTATCCTTTTTCGGGCGCAGCATCTCGAGGCGGCCTGAAATGGGATTTCATACAACTTTTCAGGCCTAGGCCTGCAAAGTAACTTTTTAATTTTCATTCCACTATTTGTGGCACAGCATCACGGCGTTCAGCCACGAAAATTAGTTTGATTTGAGGATTTTTATTTATTTTTTTCATTGCATGTTTGAGAAAAGCACTATACATGCCTCGGCGTGAAAACGGATTCTATACCTACTTGGCCGGAAATCCGTGTTTTCCCGGCCTCTGATGTAATGTACTATTATTTAAACTTTATTGCACAAAATACAAAAAAAAAAACAAAAAAACAAATGGCGAGCTTAATACCAAATGGCATTCTCTACCAGCTAACCATTGGGTTAAACATAGACATATTCATCCCCTAAGAGTATTAAAGGGGGTTTAGAGAGCAAGACATTTTTAAAGTATGAGGTATGTAACTTCGGTTTTAGACAGTTTGTTCAAAAATTAGAAAATGAATTTCAACGTGTTTTAAAATTTGTCCCCTAAAAGAGGGTTCAAAGTTTGAATTGAGAGCAATCATTTTTCTAAGACGATAACAAGTTCTTCACGGACGACGACGTTGCGGGCAACAGCTAGTATATATACATATAGGTACCTAACTATACATATTAGATTTAGCCTTTGGCCACACAGCATGAACTAAGCAAAACAAAATATAATATACCTACCGAAACAAAAAAAAATTAGCAGTGATAACATCACATCTAGCTTGATATACGAATGTCACTTAAACCTCACAAGAGGTGTGCGCAGATAAAAACAAAGTTACTATACAATGGATCAAGGGGCACAACAGTGGCTCAAGAGGAAACGATGCAGCGGATGAACTGGCCAGGAAAGGCTCAGAAACAACGGCATACGGACCGGAGCCAATCTTGCCCCCTGCCACAAAGCTACATATACAATCAACTGGACCAACACACTAAAGACCTACACCAAAGATACTGGGAGGAGATAGACACATGCAGACAGACCAAAGAGATTCTGTCGAAGCGCGACTACAAACTCACAACCACACTACTAAGGACACATAGAAACCAACTGCGCAAGATAGTGGGTATAATAACAGGATACAACACCTTGAACAGACACCTCTATAACTTAGGTATCACAGACAGCCCCATGTGCAGAGCGTGCATGGAGGCAGAAGAAACGACCAAACATATACTACTGGACTGCAAGGAGGTAGAAGTATACAGAATGAAGCACCTAGGTTCTCCAAACACACTACGGGACGCAGTCAGCAACACCAAGGCACTCACCAACTTTTTAAACGAGCTGGGGTGGTTAGAGTAGCGCCACACCGCCGTTTCACGCAAAATAGGCACAATGGATGTCGACTTTCGGAAAACGCCCAGTATAACTAACTAACTAACCTACCGAAACCCTAGGTCCGTGGGGCCCTGGCGCTCTGAGCCTCTTTAAGGACATGTCGAAGAGGCTCAGAGACGTCACGGGAGACCAAAGAGCTGGCAGTTTCCTCGCTCAACGCATCGGCCTGGCGATCCAGCGAGGAAATGCTGCCAGCGTCTTCGGTAGCATGCCGCAGGGGCCATTTTTAGATATATTTTAGTGTTATTTAGATGTATTTTAGTTTTAGTTTAGTTTAATTATAGTGCTGTATTTATTAATAAATATGATTTCATTCATATACCTACTTAGATATTTTTAAATCATTAGGTACGTAGGTAGGTAATGATTTCCAAGTGTGATCTATTTTATTTATGTATTAACTGACTTCAATAGAAGAAAAGAGGTTCTCAGGTCGTCCTAATTTTTTCTTACGCATGTTCGGCAATAATTCTTTACTATATTACCTATCCGATTTTGAGACTCTGATAAATTTATTTTCATCACACTTGCTCATAAATGGTGCTATTCCATGCCTGTATACACAACAACTGTGGACAATGGCCTAAATTGTTCCCGCGGGAAATAATGGTCCCAAGGGAGTAATGAGCGTGTGTGTGATCTGATTGGTTAAGCAAATCTGGACGGCCGCGTACGACAAGAATTCTGCTCTGTGATTGGTTGGAAAATTAAATCGAGCAGGCCATGCCCTGCAAGAACCACATGCTCCATGCTCTGTGATTGGTTGAAATATTGAAGCTACGCACTGATCTGGAAGTGAAATTGTCAATTTCGTCAACATTTGATTGTTGCGCTTGCATAAAACATAGATTTTTCTGTCTTTTGTAGTTATTTATTTCCTCGCAAATGTGATGAAAAACATTGTGTATAACACGGGCGTAAGAATATTGCAAACTCGAGTTATCAAAAGCCCTCCGCCTTACGGCGTCGGGCTTCTGATAGACTCTCGTTTGCAATATTCCTCATACGCCCCTTGTTAAACAATATACTATTACAGATAAAGTACATATTAAATAAAAAATATAAACTACGATTAAACAGAAAGAGAATAATAAGAAAACTAAATTAAAACTAAAACTAGAAAACAAGGTTAAAATAAAGAAAATGAAATATAAATATATTTTTTATGTCCGGCTCCCATCTGGTCCAAAGGTGCCATAAATACTGGCTGCATTGCCCCGCTGAACTGCCGATTTTGATAGTGAAAAGTAAATATCAGATCCTTGAGGAATGTTAGGATCTTCTCAAAAATATCTCCACTTATAAGAAATCTCTAAATTAAAAAAATAATCAGCCAGTTTGAAACTAAGCTTAGTGTGGTACGAATGTTCTCAGCATCCCATGAACGGAAAAATATGAAAATTTTTATATAGGTACATTATTATTCTAGCTGCAACTTAGGATAGTTTTTATCCGACTGCGACAATTAATTAATTTTCCGAAATATACGACTTCATTTAATTTTTCATTTATTTTTATTGAAATCAAACGCTTCTCCAACTGTCAGCTATAAGAAACGTCAAATTTTCGTCAAAATGGCGGAATTGCTTTGCCTTTCACTTATTAATAATTTAAATCCAGTCTACGATAGACCTTTACGATACACATGCCAAAAGTTAAACCATAAAAAAATATTCGATTGTGATATGAGAACTTATATGGGCAAATGTCGCATTATGGCGTGATTTGAATAAATGTATCAACAAATTTGAACAATATAATTAACATGAATTTGTTTTTTTTAATGGCAATATGCCATTGCTCTTTGCGCATTCTGCCAAAGTGCCTGCGGCGCTACCACGAAAACCGAAACTCGAAGTTCGTATAACTGCATCCCTGTGACTCGAGTGCGATAGAGATAGAGATACCCGAATATTTTAGAATTCCGAAGTTCGTGGTTATAGCTCAGGAATCGAAACTACACCCCGTAAGCCGCGTCCGCTGCGCCATGTTTTCGTGGTTTTTAAACGTCAAACATGTTTTGCCAATCAATACAAAACCCTATTTGTTTGCCGAACCTGCACGGCTATCACAAGACAGCCGCGACATACTCTCGAGCTCTCTCGCACTATCCGTCTCTTTCCAAGTGGTCTAATTAGAGAGAGACGGATAGTGCGAGAGAGCTCGAGAGTATGTCGCGGCCGTCTAGTGATACCCGTGCTGACGGAAAACATGTTAGATGTTTAAAAACATGGAAAACATTGGTGCAGCGGACCCGGCTGTAGGTAGACACTAAATAAAATAATCATAATGTATTTTCTCGAAAAAAGGATAATAGAGAAAAAATCAACGGAAAGGGTTATATGTATAGGTAATCACTAAGTTCCAAAATTTTATGTTCTGTCCCTTTTCCACAAAACGCACCTTCATATGAAACGATTGTTTTTTACTATGACGCTCGAGGATCTTGACGTCACAGTCCCCGATCGTTTTCTCACTCTAACAAGCGACATTAAAACGGTTTTGAGATATTTGAATGGGATTTTCGTCATCTTCTATCTATCTATACCTACATATAAATGCCTATGTCCTGACTGACTCACCCACTCACTCATCAATGCACAGCCGAAACTACTGGGGCTAGAGAGTTGAAATTTACAGCAGAACTACGTTTTACAACGTAGGCAACGGATAAGAAGGGATTTTTGGAAATTCTACCCCTAAAGGGGTCAAATAGGGGTGCAAATTTTGTATGGGGGAAACTTTAATATTTTAGCAAGAAACTCAATACGTTGTAGAAAGCTTACTTATTAGAATACAAATAAAGTACTGTCAGCGTTTTGGAAAATTCAGCCTCTTAGGGGGTTAAAAAGGTTTGCAAAGTTTGTATCAGCGAAACTTCTTTTTGAGATAGTAGCTTAAAAGTTTGTAGAAAGATTACTTACTTATTACTATACAAATAAAAATAACAGCGTTTTGGAAAATGGTATGAAATGGGGTACAATGTTGGTAAAGGGGATTTTTTTGGGCTAGAATCTCAAACCTTTTTAAAAAGATTACATAATAAAATAAAATAAATTACTTTCAGCGTGTTAGAAAATTCCACCCCTTAGGGGTGTATAAAATATTTTTTTTTAGCAAGCGACAAATCTTTGTTGAAAGATTACTTATTACAATAAAACTTTTAGCGTTTTGGAAAATTCCACCTCTAATTTGGTGATTAAAACGGGTGAAAATTTGTATCAAGGAAACTTTTTTTTTGAGCTAGAGACTTAAAAATTGTGTAGAAAGATTATTTATTAGAATACAAATATATAGGTCAATTACTTTCAGTGGTTTGAAAATTTCCACCCGCTAAGAGGGTAAAGAGGTGCAATGTTTGTATAGGAAAACTTTTTTTAGGTAGAAACTTAAAACTCTGTAGAAAGATTAAGTACCTACTTATTAAAATACAAAAAAATACCTACTGCCAGCGTTTTGGAAAATTTCACCCCTTAAGGGGTTAAAAAGGGGTGCAAAGTTCGTATGGGAAACACTTTTTTTAGCTAGAGACTTGATAGTTTGTAGAAAAAATACTTACCTATTACAATAAAAAACCGAGTGTTTTATTTTTAATTTTTCCCTGAAAAGCGTTCAAAGTAAGTATGCGTATGGAGAGCAAGAAAATTTTAAAGTATGATATTTGTAACTTCGATCTTAGCCTTAACAAATAAGTTTTGTAGTCTAAACAGACTACAAAACTTATTTTAGCATTTTTTTTAATATATCCCTTAAAGGGGATTATAAGGGTGTTCAAAGTTTGTATGGAGAGCAAGATATTTTTAAAGTAAGGGATTTGTAACTTCGGTTTTAGACTGATTGCTAAAATACTACAAAACTTATTTCAGCGTTTTTTTAATTCATCGCCTAAGAAGGTTAAAAGGGGGTTCGAACTTTGTATAGAGAGATCTTTTTAAAGTAAAAAATGTGTAACTACGGTTTCAGACTGTTTACTATGAGGGTTCAGAGAGGGTTCTTAGTTTGTATAGAGAGCTAGACATTTTGAAAGTAAGAGATTTGTAATTTCGGATTTAGATTGTTTTCTAAAAGACTAGGTACAAAATTAATTCCAATGATTTTTTTAAATTCATTCCTTCAACAAACATTTAAACGATAACATGTTATACGCGGATGAAATCGCGGGCAACAGCTAGTCTCCACTTATAATAAATCTCTAAATTAAAAAAAGAATCAGCCAGTTTGAAACTAAGCTTTGCGCGGTTCGAATGTTCTCAGCATCCCATGAACGGAAAAATATGAAACATTTTATATAGGTATATTATTATTCTAGCTGCAACTTAGGATAGTTTTTATCCGACTGCGACAGTTAATTAATTTTCCGAAATATACGACTTCATTTAATTTTTCATTTATTTTTATTGAAATCAAACGCTGCTCCAACTGTCAGCTATAAGAACCGTCAAATTTGCGTCAAAATGGCGGAATTGCTTTGCCTTTCACTTATTAATAATTTAAATCCCGTCTACGATAGACCTTTACGAGACAAATGCTAAAATATAAACCATAAAAAAATATTCGATTCTGATATGAGAACTTATATGCGCAAATGTCGTTTTATGTCGTAATTTCAATAAATGAAATCAACAAATTTGAACAATATAATTAACACGAATTTGTTTTTTTTGAATGACAATGGCACGCGCTCGGCGCATTCAGCCAAAGTACCTGCGGCGCTACCACGAAAACCGATACTCAATGTTCATATATTTGCATCCCTGTCACTCGTGTATGGTTAGTGCGATAGAGATATTATACCCGAATATTTTCGAATTCCGAAGTTCGTGGTTATAGCTCAGGAATCGAAAATATGGTAAATAATCATAATGTATTTTCTCGAAAAAGAATTTAAAATAAATATAGTCAAATGGAGAAAAAAACAAAGCAAGAGGTTATATAGGTAATGATTAAGTTATAAGAGTCCAAAGTTTTAAGAGGGGGTATGTTCTGTCCCTTTTCCGCAAAACGCACCTTCATATGAAACGATTGTTTTTTACTATGACGCTCGAGTATATTGACGTCACAGTCCCTCATCGTTTTCTCACTCTAACAAGCGACATTAAAACGGATGTAGCTTCATAATTTTTTGAGATATTTGAATGGGAGTTTCATTATCTTCTATCTATTTATACATAATAAATGCCTATGTCCTGACTGACTTATTCACTCAATCACTCACTCACTCACTCATCAACGCACAGCCGAAACTACTAATCTTAGAGAGTTGATTTTTGCACAGTATGTTGCTTTTATGACGTGGGCTAGGGATAAAAAGGGATTTTTGAAAATTCTACCCCTAAGGGGGTAAAATGGGGGTGCAAAGTTTGTATGGGAGAACCTTTTTTTTTGAGCTATAGACTTAAACTTTGTAGAAAAATTAGTTATTAGAATACAAATGAAACACTTTCAGCGTTTTGGAAAATTCCACCCCTACGGGGGTAAAATAGGGGTGCAAGGTTTGTATGGGGGAAACATTTTTTTTTTAAATAGAGACTTAAAACTTTGTAGAAAGATCAGTCATTAGAATACAAATAAAGAACTTTCAGGGTTTTAGAAAATTCTACCCCTAAAGGGGTAAATAGAGTGCAAAGTTTGTATGGGAAAAACTACTTTTTTTTAAATAGAGACTTAAAACTTTGTAGAGAAATTATTCATTAGAATACAAATAAAGTACCTAGATTCAATGTTTTAAAAAAATCTACCCCTAAGGGGGTAAAATAGGGGTGCAAATTTTGTATGGGGGAAACAATATTTTTTTTAAATAGAGACTTAAAACTTTGTAGAAAGATTAGTCATCAGAATACAAATTAAGTACTTTCAGCGTTTTAGAAAATTCTACCCCTAAAAATAGGGGGCTAAAATAGGGGTGCAAAGTTTGTATGTGGGAAACTATTTTTTTTAGCTAGAGTCCTAAAACTTTGTAGAAAGATTATTTAAATACAAAGAAAGTACTTTCAGCGTTTTGGAAAATCTCACCCCTAAGGGGGTAAAATAGGGTGCAAAGTTTGTATGGGAAAAACATATTTTTTCTTAATAGAGACTTAAAATTTTGACGAAAAATTACTTATTAGAACATGAAAAATACTACTTTCGTCGTTTTACAAAAATCATTCCCTAAGGGGGTTAAAAAAGGGTGCAAGGTTTGTATGGGGAACACTTTTTCTGAGCTAGACACTTAAAACTTTGTAGAAAGATTACTTATAAAAATACAAAAAAAGAACACATATCGTTTTAGAAAATTCCACCCCTAATAGGGTTAAAAAGGAGAGCAAGCTTTGCATGGGCAACACTTTTTTTTGAGTTAGACTTAAAACTTTGCAAAAAGATTACTTATTAGAATACTAAAAAAGAACTTTCAGCGTTTTAGAAAACTCCATCCCTAAGGGGATCCTTAAGATCCTTAAGAAGGGTAGCCAATGTTGTGTGGGAAAAACTTTTTTTTTTACTAGACTTAAAACTATTCAAAATGTTACTTATTTAATAAAGTACTTTCAGAGTTTTAGAAAATTCCACCCCTAAGGGGGTTAAGAAAGCTTTGTATGGGCAACACTTTTTTTGAGCTAGAGACTTAAAAGTTTACGAAAAAAGTTCTTTCAGCGATTAGAAAAATTCAACCTCTAAGGGGGTTTAAAAGGGGGTTCAAATTTTAAATGGCGAGCAATAAAATTTTAAAGTGTGAGTAAGAGATTTTTAACTTCGGTCTTATTCTGTACGTTAAAAGACTACAAAACTGATTTCAGAGTTTTTCCAAATTCATCCCCTAAGAGTGTTAAAATTGGTTCAAAGTTTGAGTATTTCAAGGCATTTTTAAAGTATGAGATTTTTAACTTTGGTTTTAGACTGTTTGTTCACAAACTAGAAAATGAACATCAACTTTTTTTTTAATTATCCCCTAAAAGAGGGTTCAAATTTTGTATTGAGAGAAATCATTTTCTAAGACGATAAAAAGTTCTACGCGGACGAAGTCGCGGGCAAAAGCTAGTATATAAATATAGTTCCGTTTTCCGTAGTTGCCTGTCTGTCTTTGTTACATCGACATGCGCGCGCCGATTAAATGGTGCGGTTGTTGCGTCAGCCGAATTTGTACGAAGGTCGGCCTTTCCAAGTACACATTAAAGGATGACAGGCCGTGGCTCGGCCAGGCTTCGGTATGGCTCGGTCGGGCAAAAACGCCGTCGGTCTTCTTAGTGTAAGGCCTGAGTGGACGCTCGAGTCGTGCGTGCGGGAGAGCGGGGCGTGCGGCGTGCATGTTAAACAAATTAAACTCATACTGGTCTCCTGAGTAGAGGCTGCACAAAGCGAATGCACGCTCGCCCGCCCCGTTGCACGCCCCGCCGAACGCTCCGCTCCGAGCGTCCACTCAGGCCTTACACTTAGAAAACGGCCTGGGCCGGGCACGGCCCGTTCTACCGTGAGTTATCCTTAAGTTGGACGACTATTACTCGGTAACTAGTTATGCTTACGTTTAGCCGTGATAGTTTTCCTTTTAAATTCATTATAAGTACTACTGCCACGAAGTTTTTTCATATTCTCAGTAGTAGCCAACAAAAATTTGTAGACAATATCACGCAAACGGATCAATGGCGTTGAATGTAAAGTAACACTATGGGCCTGGGCACATGTCTGCGTTGCGGCGTCGCACCGCAGACATGTAGCCGGGCCCTAACCGGGCGTCCAGCGGCGGTCGTTGGCAGTGACGAGGCCGGCGCTGGCGAACCGCTGCCGCGCGAACTCTCGGCCCGGCCACGACATTGCGTGAATTGCGGCGCGGCAAGCGTTTTATCTGTTCATTGCGCTGTCGAGACGCGCAACGCACTGTGGTTAGTTGGGATCACACGCATTGAATTAGAATAACCGCTGCCGCCGCCGCGCAATTTCGTGGCCGGGTCGTTAAGCCGGCCACCCACACTAGGTTATAACCTATAGTTATGCCTGCACAGTTCATTTGTGCAGGCATAACTGAACATGTGTATGCACAGAACTGTGCAGGCATAACCATCACTTATATATAACCTAGCGTGGCTTTAGATGCTGCCGCTCTCGGGCAGGCGGCCTGACAGCCCCGACACCACCACGTTAGCGCCCGCGCCTTGTTCGCTCGCTGTTATCGCCATTGTAGTAAAGTTACACTAACCGGGCGTCCAGCGGCGGTCGTCGGCGGTGACGAGGTCGACGCCGGCGAACAGCTGCCGCGCGAACTCCTCGATACTGCCGCTCTCGGGTAGCCGGCCCGATAGCCCCGACACCGTCACTTCCGCGTCCGCGTCATGTCCGTTCACCGCACCCGCCATTGTTCAAGATGCGAAAAAGCACTTCTCAACATCACCTTGAACAAGAAACTTCGTTGATGATTTTCTGCTTATTTTTAACTTCCTATCTTTCCTTAGTTACTGGCAAAGAGTATATCTAATCAATATATATAAAAGAAGACTTTCCTGACTGATCATCAACGCACAGCCGAAACTACTGGGACTAGAAACTTGAAATTTACACCCGAAATACCTTTTATAACGTGAGCGACGGATAAGAAGGGATTTTTGAAAATTCTACCTCTAAAGGGGTTAAATAAGGGTGCAAAGTTTGTACCAGAGAAACTTTTTTTTTTTCAGTAATTTTAGAGATATTTATAGCATATTTGAGAGATTTAAAACTTTGTAGAAATATTACTTACTAGAATACAAATATAAAATTTCAGCGTTTTAGAAAATTCCGACCCTAAGGGGGTTAAAAAAAAAGTGCAAATTTTGTAAAAATTAAACTTTTTTATGCGCTAGATACCAAACACTTTGTAGAAAAATTACCTTCTAGAAGACAAATAAAGTTCTTTCAGCGTTTCGAAAAGTTAAAAAAGGGCAGCGTTTAAAGAAGGGGGGCAAATTTTGTATGTAAGAATTTTTTTTTTGAACTAAAGATCTTAAACTTTGCAGAAAGATTACTTACTAAAATACAAATAAAGTACATTCAGCGTTTTGAAAAATTCAACCCCTAAGGGGGTTAAAAAAGGGTGCAAAGTTTTTAGGGTAGAAACTTTTTTTTTGAGCTAAAGAATTAACTTACTAGCATTCAAATAAAAAACCTTTTAGCGTTTTGGAAAATTCTGCCCCTAAAGATAATAAAAAATTTGTAAAGGAAAATCTTTTTTTTTGAGCTAAAGACTTAAAACTTTGCAGAAAAATTACTTACTATAATACAAATAAAGTACTTTCAGCATTTTGAAAAATTCAACCCCTAAGTGGGTTAAAAAGGGGTGCAAAGTTTGTATCGAAGAAACTTTTTTTTCGAGCTAAAGACTTAAAACTTTGTAGGAAGATTACTTACTAGAAAACAAATAAAGTTATTTCAGCGTTCTGAAAAATTCAACTCCTACGGGAGTTAAAAAGGGGTGCAAAGTTTGTATTGAAGAAACTTTTTTTTAGCTAGAGACTTAAATTTTTGTAGGAAGATTACTTACGTACTAGAATACATATAAAAAACTTTCAGCGTTTTGGTTAATTCCGCCCTTAGGGGACCCACTTAGGTGGGTTAAAAACGGGTGCCCATTTTGTAAAAATGAAACTTTTTTTATGAGCTAGATACTTGGCACTTTGTAGAAAGATTACCTACTAGAAGACAAATAAAGTTCTTTCAGCGATTTGGAAAATTCTGCCCCTAAAGGGGATAAAAAGGGGTGCAAATTTTGTATAGGGGATATTTTTGAGCTAATGACTTAAACAAATGAATTATTTTCAGCGTTTTGAAAAATTATATCTCTAAGGGGGTTAAAAAGGGGTGCAAAGTTTGTATGAGGGAAACTCTTTTTTGAAATAGAAGCTTAAAAGTTTGTAGAAAGAATACTTATTGAAAATGTTCTTTCAGCGTTTTAGAAAATTCCATCCCTAAGGAGATGAAAAAAACTGGCCAAGTGCGAGTCGGACTCGCGCACGAAGGGTTCCGTATCATTATCAGTAAAAATATTTATTTTATTCTGTTTTTAGTATTTGTTGTTATAGCGGCAACAGAAATACATCATCTGTGAAAATTTCAACTGGAACTATCACGGTATCAGTGAGATACAGCCTGGTGACAGACAGACGGACGGACGGACGGACGGACGGAAGGACGGACGGACGGACGGACGGACGGATGGACGGACAGCGGAGTCTTAGTAATAGGGTCCCGTTTTACTCTTTGAGTACGGAACCCTAAAAAGGGTGCAATGTTGGTATAAGGGAACTTTTTTTGAGCTATAAACTAAAAACTTTTTTGAAATTTTACTTATTCAAATAAAAAAAAACTTTCAGCGTTTTAGAAAATTCCACCTCTTAGGGGTGTATAAGGGGGTGCAACGTTTTTATTAGGAATTTTTTTTTGCGAGAGACTTTTTTGTTGAAAGGTTACTTATTACAATACAAAAAAGTACTTTCAGCGTTTTTAAATATTCCACCCCTAAGGGGGATAAAAAGGATTGATCTTTTTATGGAGGAAACTTTTCTTTTTGAGACGTGAAATTGTGTAGAAAGATTATTTATTAGAAAACAAATATTGGTAAATTACTTTTAGTGGTTTGGAAAATTCCACCCCTAAGAGGGGGAAAAGAGGTGCAATGTTAGTATGGGGGAAACTTTTTTTAGGTTGAAACTTTGTATAAATATTACTTATTAAAATACAAAATACAAAAAAGTAGTACTACTGCCAGCGTTTTGAAAAATTTCATACCTTAAGGAGTTAAAAGGGGTGCAAGGTTCGTATGGGAAACACTTTTTTTGAGCTAGATGCTTAATAGTTTGTAAAAAGTTATTACAATAAAAATAACTTAAGGTGTTTTCTTTTTAATTTTTCCCCGAAAAGCGTGTAGCAAGAAATTTCTAATGCATGAGATTTGTAACTTCGATCTTAGCATGTTTGTTAAAATACTACAAAACTCATTTCAGCGTTTTTTGAGATTCATCCCCTAAAGGGTGTTCAAAGTTTGTATGGAGAGCAAGACATTTTTAAAGTAAGGGATACGGTTTTACACTGTTTGCTAAAAGACTACACAACTTATTTCAGCGTTTTCTTTAATTCATCGCCCAAAAAGGTGAAAAGGGGATTCCAAGTTTGTACAGCGAGCAAGACATTTTTAAAGTAAGAAACTTGTAATTATGGTTTCAGACTGTTCACTATGAGGGTTCAAAGGGGGTTCTGTATAAAGAGCAAGACATTTTGAAAGTAAGAGATTTGTAACTTCGGTTTTTGGTTTTGGTTCGGTTGCAAATTTTGTATAGGAGAAACTTTTTTTTATGAGCTAGACACTTAAGTCTCATTGTAGAAAGATTACTTATTAGAATATAAATAAAGTCCTTTTAGCGTTTTGGAAAATTCCACCATTCAGGGGGTTAAAAAGGGTTGCAAAGTTTGTATGAGGGAAACTCTTTTTTTAGGATATAAGCTTAAAAGTTTGTAGAAACATTACGTATTGAAATACAAAAAAAAGGACTTTCAGTGTTTTAGAATATTCCACCCCTAAGCGGTTTAAAAGCGGGTGCAACGTTTGTATGGAGGAAACTTTTTTTTTAGCTAGAAGAGAGAACTTTGTAGAAATTAAGCTTACTTATTAAAATACTATTTGTACCGAAGTTAAAAATCCCTTACTTTCAAAATGTCTTGCTCTCCATTCAAACTTTGGACACCCTTATAATATAAACCCCTTTAGGGGATGAATTTCAAAAAAACGCTGAAATGAGTTGTGTAATCTTTAACAACAAATTTCCCAAAACGCTGAAAGCACTTTATTTAAGTGCTTTCAGAGTTTTGGGAAATTTTACTCCTAAGGGGCTTAAAAAGGGTTGCAAAGTGTGTATGGGAAACATTTTTTTTTGAGCCAGACTTGACAGATTGTAGAAAAAATACTTGTTACAATAAAAAAATGGTTTTTTTCATTTTCCCTGAAAAGCGTTAAAAGGGGGGTTCAAAAAGTGTGTATGGAGAGCAAGAAAATTTTAAAGTATGAGATTTGTAACTTCGTTCTTAGCCTGTTTGTTAAAAGATTACACAACTCATTTCAGCGTTTTTTGAAATTCATCCCCTAAAGGGGTTTATAAGGGTGTTCAAAGTTTGAATGGAGAGCAAGACATTTTGAAAGTAAGGGATTTGTAACTTCGGTTTTAGACTCTTTGCTAAAGGACTGCAAAACTTATCTCAGCTTTTTATTTAAATTCATCGCCTATGAAGGTCTAAAGGGTGTTCAAAGTTTGTATGGAGCAAGACATTTTTAAAGTAAGGGATTTGTAACTTCGGTACAAATAGTATTCTATAAGTAAGCTTAATTTCTACAAAGTTTTAAGCCAGAGTTTAGAGCCGCTCTCCGTCTGTCTGTCTATCTGTCTGTCTGTCTGTCTATCCGTCTTTCACCAGGCTGTATCTCAATAACCGTGATAGTTAGACAGTCGAAATTTTCACAGATGATGTATTTCGGTTGCCGCTATAACAACAAATACCAAAAAAAAGAATTAAATAAATATTTATAGATAATGGTACGGAACGCTTCGTGCGCGAGTCCGACTCGCACTTGGCCGGTTTTTTTTTAATTCATCGCCTAAGAAGGTTAAAAGGGGTCTCAAAGTTTGTATAGAGGGCAAAACATTTTGAAAGTAAGAGATTTGTAACTTCGGTTTTAGACTGTTTACTAAAAGACTACAGAACTAATTTCAATGTTTTTTTTTAAATTCATTCTTTAAACAAACATTTAGACGATAACATGTTCTACGCGGACGAAGTCGCGGGCAACAGCTAGTAAATATATACATATACGGGGTGGGCCCTGTAACAGGAGCAAGTATTCAAAAGCATGCTTCCGTAGAGCATCTGCAGTAACCCCTTGTGTCTCATATATGCTTTCATTTAAATTTAATTCGGAAAAATACCTCTCTGGGGGGGGGGACTCCACAGTCAAACTGAAAATGTTTGTTTTGTGGAGCAATGTATAAACCTATTCATATAACTTTTTGTTGTTAATAAATAAATAAATAAATAATAAAAATATGATACCCCACTTGGGTATCAATTAACTAGACTTTGAATTTTTAACCCCCCTCTTATTCGTCATTTACACAGAAAATAAAAATGTATATATAAATATTTTTCATCCTCCATACACGTGTTAACCTTCTTAACAGTTGTTCCAAATTTCAAATTGATAGCTCAAGTAGTTTCTGAGATATTTAACGTTGTGACAGACCGACAGAGTCGATAAGGGTTCCTTTTTTACCTTTTTGGTACCTCTAAAAAAGGTTCCCTCGAAGAATTATCGGGTATTTGTGCTTTAAAGGGGTGAAATAGGGAGATAGTTTATAATAACCTAGTCGGTCCTTAAGTTCTGTCACAAATGTTTTGCCGCATAGAAAATAATACCAAGAATGTTTTTATTTAATCTATATTTCAAAAAACCGGCCAAGAGCGTGTCGGGCCACGCTCAGTGTAGGGTTCCGTAGTTTTTGTCTGTCACAGTAAGTGTCCCCACTTAAGCGTTGAAAAATATGGGCTATTTGTTACATTGAGTTGACATATTAACGTCAACTCAATCGGGCCAATGGCCCGTTTTTAGGGTTTTAGGGTTTTGTACATACGAGTAAGTACAAAACCCTAAAACCCTAAAAACGGGCCCACAAAGGACGGTGATAACTAAAGAAAGAGTTCCTCAAACTAGGTTTTCGCCTGCGGCGCGGCGCGCGAGCGCGCCGCGGTACTGGTTAGGTTTTCTGCTTCTATTATTCAAAATCTGCCTGGATTAGGTATTTGTATATCCAAGGAAAAGGAAAGTGAAATTCCGCTATGGGAAGGGAAAAGCGGTGGGTATTTTTGTAAGTAGGAATTTGCACTCTAGTCTTGCTTGTGACGGGAAGGTGCGGGGGGTGTGTGTCCGCGTAGGCACGCCCTTCGGGCCTTCGGCCCTCGGGCTCACGTAGAGAGCGAGCTCTGAAGGGACGCTTCGCGGCGCTCGGCCTTCGGCCTTTGCCTACCACGAAGCTCACCTTCGGGCCTTCGGCCCTCAGGTTCGCTTGTAAGACACTCGGGGAAAAGGAATAGCACAACCCCAAACTCCCGCAGCTCGGCCTTCGGCCTCACCTTCGAGCCTTCGGCCCTCAGGTTCGCTTGTAAGACAATTTTTTTTCAGAATCTAGAGACCTACAGAATCCCGCTAGCCAATTTTCAGCGCTCTAGGACCATTTTGAAAAAAAAAAAAAAAAAAACTGTGTTTTTTTTTTAATTTTTTTCCGTCACCAAATCTGCACGCAGTTCTCTATGACATTTGGTCGAGCACCCTTAACCTAGCTGTTACCGTTTAGCCAGGCAGTAGAGCAATTTTTTACCCAGAGCCAAATCCCAAGAACTCAGATTTTTCTGGTGGTAACCTCCCCGGCCTCTATATAACCCTATCAAAACCTCACCTCCACCATGACTCCTTCCCGGATATCAATTGTGTCACCGGAAATCAGTGGTAATGCAGCATATTAATGACTTAAATCTTAACAGCGCCATGTACAATTTGAGCGTTCCGCGTACAGCAACATCTATCGGCAAATTAAGTTAACCATTGCGCGCGAGCTTAAAGTATGGAAGATGTTATTTATGGGATAATTCTTTATTGCGTGAACCGATTTTCACCGTGTTTTATTTAAGTACTTTATTCGAAAGCACGTCATTTCATTGTGATTTTGTAGAAATTACAGGTACAATAAACACCTGCTTGTACGGTTAAATTACAAACTTAGTTCAGAAATTATTTTGTTTTTTTTTTCAAAAACTATTCAACCTATCAAGTTCAAAATAATTTTCCTAGCAAGTTTTTATAAAGTTCTACTTTTGAGATTTTTTTCATATTTTTTAAACTTATGGTTCAAAAGTTAGAGGGGGTGGGACATTTTTTTTTACTTCTGGAGCGATTATTTCCGAAAATATTAACATTATCAAAAAATGATTTTAGCAAACCCCTATTCATTTTTAGGGTTCCGTACTCAAAGAGTAAAACGGGACCCTATTACTGAGACTTCGCTGTCCGTCCGTCTGTCTGTCACCCACCAGGCTGTATCTCACTGATACCGTGATAGTTCCAGCTAAAATTTTCACAGATTATGTATTTCTGTTGCCGCTATAACAACAAATACTAAAAACAAAATAAAATAAATATTTTTATCGATAATGGTACGGAACCCTTCGTGCGCGAGTCCGACTCGCACTTGGCCGGTTTTTATTAAATACCTATCCAACAATATATCACACATCAGGGTTGAAATGAAAAAAAAAAAACACTCCCCACGTTACGTATAGGGGAGGTACCCTTATCAAAAAAAAAACACTTTTTATTTTACCACTTTGTCGGCGTGATTGATATATATATTAGTACCAAATTTCAGCTTTCTAGTGCTAACGGTTACTGAGATTATCCGCGGACGGACGGACAGACAAAGCGAAACTATAAAGGTTCCTAGTCGACTACGGAACCGTCTTGGTCTTCGGAATGTCTTGGCCCTGACTGACTGACTCACTCACTCACTCTGCTCACTCATCATCGCACAGCCGAAACTACTAATGTTAGAGAATTGATTTTTGCACAGTAGGTTGCTTTTATAATGTGGGCTAGGGATAAGAAGGGATTTTTAAAAATTCTACCCCTAAGGGGGTAAAATAGGGGTGCAAAGTTTGTATGGGGGAACCTTTTTTTTTGAGCTAGAGACTTGAAACTTTGTACAAAGATTAGTTATAAGAATACAAATAAAGTGGTTTCAGCGCAGCGTTTTGAAAAATTCCGCGCCTAACGGGGTAAAATAGGGGTGCAAAGTTTGTATAAAGGACACAGTTTTTTTTTAATGGAGACCTAAAACTTTATAGAAAGATTAGTCATTACCATTAGAATACAAAAAAACCTACTTTCAGCGTTTTAGAAAATTCCACCCCTGAGGGGGTAATATAGGGGCGCAAAGTTTGTATGGGGGAAACTTTTTTTTTGAGCTAGAGACCTAAAACTTTGTAGAAAGATTACTTATAAGAATAGAAAAAAAACTTTCAGCGTTTTGGAAAAGACCAACCCTAAGGGGGATAAGAAGGGGTGCAAGGTTTGTAAAAGAGAAACTTTATGTTTTTGAGTTAGAGACTTGAAACTTTGTACAAAGATAATAAAATACAAAAAATGTACATAAAGTGTTTTAGAAAATTCCACCCCTAAGGGGTTTAAAAAGGGGAGCAAGCTTTGCATGGGCAATACTTTTTTTGAGCTAGAGGCTTGAAAATTTGTAAAAAAATTACATATTAGAATTCAAAAAAATTACTATCAGCGTTTTAGAAAATTCCTCCCCTAAGGGGGTTAAAAAGGGGGGCAAGCTTTGTAAGGGCAACACTTTTTTTGAGCTAGAGACTTAAGTAAGATTGCAATACGAAAAAAATGCTTTCAGCGATTAGAAAAATTCAATCCCTAAGGGAGTTAAAAGGGGGTTCAAATTGTATATGGAGAGCAAGAAAATTTTAAAGTAAGAGATTTGTAACTTAGGTATTATTCTGTATGTTAAAATACTACAAAACGAATTTCAGAGATTTTCCAAATTCATCCCCTAAGTGTTAAAAGGGGGTTTAAAGTTTGTGTATTTCAAGACATTTTTAAAGTGTGAGATTTGTAACTTCGGATTTAGACAAAAAAAGAAATTCATTTTTTTTTAATTTGGCCCCTAAAAGAGGGTTTCAACTTTGTATTGAGAGCAATCATTTTCTAAGACGATAACAAGTTCTACGCGGACGAAGTCACGGGCAACAGCTAGTGATATATAATATGATTTGATAGCTCATTAAATACTGATAAATTAGAACGATTATTGGATTTAAATTCTTAAAGCCATATTACACAAATGCTAGTTTCTTCAGAGATTTTGCACTTTTTTAGCCAATCAAAAACACGGACGTGATTCACTGTATCTTTTTTCCATGATTCTTAAAACCTTACAAACTTACGTGAGATTTTAGTTAGAACCCCTCCCTGACTGAACCCTCCCTCCTCCATTTTGAAGCATAAGATAAGTAAGTCTGGGTAAAACTAATTTTTATATTCACATTTTACGTAGTGTAGGTTCAAAGATCAAATTTGTACGCGTTTTTCTGAAAACGTAAAAAGTACGTAAAGTTCTCGATGGGAGCAGTTGGAATTGAAAGCTAACAGAAAACCAAATGCTAGTTGCTAAGCATGGTCTAAAATCGAGGTTTCAGAGTACATAAAAAAAACCTTGTTGGTCATCTGGAACACTGTTTTTTATTAAATTTGTTGTAAGTGGTATTTCTGTCAGAAGCGGCGTGATTTGGGTTCACGATTGTCTTAAATTACAAGGTTTTTTTGTCATATTGCGATAATTGTTCAAAATGTATTGTATTGCAATTTGATTCGTATAAAAAAAGCTTTTTAATCATGTATAATACGAATAAGAACAAGTTTATTGCTGTGTTTCATCTATCAAAAACCTTGTGACAGAACTTAAGGACCGACTAGGTATATGGCGCGTGCGCGTGACTCGCGGCAAAATGTGCTTGTCCCACGAGTGACTTGCAGGAGTTGCAGGCGTCCATGAGCTACAGTAACCGCTAACCATCCGGCGGGCCGTACGCATGTTAGTCCAGGCAATGAACTGACAACTTGTATGGAAAAAATGACAAATTTGGAAATAATTTATAATAGACTATGTTTTCTTTGCAATGGATATATTATCAATTAAATAGTTACCTAGCGACAAAATCCAACAAAATTTCAGACGTCAAAAAAATGATAACTTAACTAGCTTTTGAAAAGTCAGAAAAAATATTAATAAATGGTTTTATCTTTATTTTGGTCCATTTACATTTGCTCTATAATATTCAAGATAAATTATATAAAAAAAACAATTCATGCTTTATTAAAATCTATTTAAATACTTCCGGATGGAAAGTTTGTTGGATTCTTGAATAAAGCATCTTAGAATAATGTTTTAAAATGATATAAAGAAAAAAACCGCTATTATAAATTAATGTTACCTATTCAAAACCGTATTTTGCCTGGAGTTTGTTTGACACCGACGTGGTACATTTCTATGTCAGAATAATTATACTCTGCAATCTGCAGTTCAAAAATTCGCTACTACGTACTTATGTTATTTTTTTGGACCTACCTTTCTACCAGTGGAAATCCAATCCAGCCGTTCAAGACCGTTCGTGCGCGCTGCTGTAGAAGGAATGGATGAGGATCTATCTCTAGCTGAAGCACGCGGCGTACATAAGACTTCTTGCGTGTCAACTTGCTTTATAAAGCGGTGGCGGCAACGGGGTGTATTCGACTAAACGTATGGAATTAGAATAAGTTTTGTTTGACACGCACGCTAGCTTTCTTGCGCTAAGCCTAACGTGTCAGACAGAACATAACGCAAGTGACAACAACTGAAATCAAAAGATATTTTAAAGAACCCAACTGCGTTTTCTAATATTACCTATACTATAACCTTTGTCACTCCCACGATTATAAGGAATCCAACGACACCTCATATACCTACTAAATATACTAAAATCTGTAAGGATTTTTCGGATGTTTAAGTACTTAAGCGAAAGTTGTTGTTAAGCCAACTCTAAATCATTATAAATCCTAAACGGTTATTTAAACTAAAAAATGATTAAAGAAACCTAATAATGATTTGAAATACCTATTCAACGAAACCCCATGACATAGTTCGTCGTACTTTTTTTTTACAATATGACGTCTGGTGGCCGCCATTTTTAACCGACTTCAAAAAAGGAGGAGGTTCTCAATTCGTCTGTATGTTTTTTTTATGTGTGTATGTTACGCGATAACTCCGTAATTTATAAACCGATTTGAAAAATTATTTCTTTGTTTGAAAGCTTCCAGATTGGTCCCGTTGTCACCAAAACCCAGTTCTGATGATGGGATCCTGGAGAAATCGAGGGAGCTCTTCAAATTTTATAGGCAAACTTGAAGCTATTTGGCTACTGATTTGAAGTCAATTAAAACTTAGTTTTGAAAGTCAATTATGAATTTTGATTACTGTCTTGTCTTCAGTGACGCAATATTAACCTTTTCGACGCCAACGACGCATATATCCCGCGATGGTCCAAAGGTTTCCATGGGTATTAGTGTACTTAATTCAATATATATTATGTGTATATAAACTTTATTTATGCAAAATACAACACAAAGAAGAAAACAATACAATACCTAAAACTAACATTAAATAATAAAAACAGCTACATTGGAAATTAAGTGTCGAATAACCCACCCCGGGTCACTCCAGGCGCAAAGGTGCCCATAACGCTAGCCGCATTGCCGCGCTGAATAGCTAACCTTTGCACCTAAAATGACCCAGAGCGGGGATCGAGACCTCTCTCTTGCAAGCGGCGCCCCACTTCCTTAAAAAAGGCTTTGGCTTCTGAGCACCAACACCCAGTAACCTCCACCGCAAGAGGAACGAATAAATACGCGCAACGACAACAACTCAATGCGTGATGACCGTTACTCTCCACCGTAGCGCCGCAGATGCATACGTGAGGTTCAGCCTAGTGGGTTGGGTACCTATTGACCCATGCCTACGAAGCTACGATATTTCTGCGCCGAGCATGAATATTTGTTTCTAAGTCTTGGATGTTTTCTATGTAGGCATTTAAGTAAGTATTTATATACATTAAATATGTATATCGTCATCTGGTACCCATAAGTCCAATGATCGGAATCAGGTCAGCCAAAATACCTATTCTCCGCAAGACGACATAATTATAGAGTGGTTACAAGTTACAACCGGGTAGAAAAACTTATTTTTTCTTCAATACCGAATACCGGGTAGGTATTCGATATTTATCCGGGTACAGTCAGCACCAAAAGTAGTTACGCAGTCAAAGACGTCAAACGTTCTTATTCCCTTTTAATAAAGACTTTTGACGTCTTCGTTTGCGTAGCTACTTTTGATGCTGACTGTACTACCTAGTCGTAATGTTAATCATACATATTTTTACTTACATTACGGGATGCTTTATGTTAGTTTGTAGTAAAAAAATGGATCTAAATATAAATAAATAAATATTTGCGGACAATCTTACACGAATCAACCTAGTCCCAAACTCAGCAAAGCTTGTACTATGGGTACTAGACGACGATATAGATACTTATATAGAGAAATAAATACTTAAATACATAGAAAACATCCATGACTCAAGAACAAATATTCGTGCTCATCAAGTCATCACACAAATAAATGCCCTTACCGGGATTCGAACCCAGGACCTCTTGCTTCGTAGGCAGGGTCACTACCAACTAGGCTAAAGGGGTCGGATATAAGGTTTATAAGGAAAGAAGGAAAAAGTGTGAAATTGTTATAACGTTTAGATTACCTATACCTACTCCAGACCATCATCTTAATCCGTTCAGCCGTTTTTGCGTGATTTAGTAACTATCATCCAAACTTTTTGCTTTTATAATATTATATTACATAGTAGTATTTAGTAGGAAGTAAGTAGGATATTTATTATTCAATTAAATTTTCTGTTGAATAGACCCCAGTTCGGTCTGACGGCTGTTCCGCCCCCGAGTCATGAACAAACATGCTGTATATATATTCATAAACAGGAGGACAGGCGTTGCAGAGCGCACTGCCCCTCTATTCTGTAACTTGTTTTAAGCTCACCTCAACTCTCACCCACAAATATATCTTGACGCCGCGATTCGTAGTAATTAAGCGTAGGTAGAGGTCTAGTTTCGTAACTGGTGACCGGCGGGGTGAGCCGCATTAAGAGGCTGACAAGACCAAATTTGTTGAAATTGATATTATTTGAGCAGTTGTATAAGAAAAACTATTTGTTTTAGCACATCAAAAAAAATATAAGTTAATATTCATCATATTTCCAAGACCGTAGACGGACTCGAAACATAATTGGATGAAATCGGCTCGATAGAAAATAATTGCAAAGATTGGTCTTAAAATCATCTTAAACGGTTCTATGTCCATATGTTTTTGACGTATGGGTCTGCAATTAAAAACACGAAGTCCACATATTCATACCTAAACCGTAGACGAGCCATATTTCACAAATAATCCACACTTTTTTTTATTTCAATATTTATTCATTATTTTCGTCTAAAACCTGGCCGCTCAAGTAACACTCGCTCTCGTTTACTCCAATACAAATAGACAGTGTGCGCGTTTTTGGTGTTGACAGCGCCTTAAGGCATAGCGAATAATAGCCCTGAGCATGGCTTAGGGGTGAATTACCATAATTTGTGAATTTTAGTAGGTATCTTCGCTAATATTATAAAGAGAGTATATACCTATGCAAGTTTCTATGTTGGGTGGGACTATAAGAGAGGTTGGGCATATAATGCCACTATTTGATTTGTAGGGAGCTATGTGGTATTGAGTACGGTGAGTAGGGTCGCCAGAGCTCCAGAGGATGTGATATGTGAGAAGAAGCGAGGGACCCGCGTTCGTCTCTACCTATCAACACAACAAATCCTTAAATCTATTATAGGGTCGGCAACGTGTTTGTGATTCTTCTGAAATGGCAAGCGTCCACAGGTCACGGTGTCTGGTTCCCATCAGGCAGACCGTATGCTTGTTGGTCGTAGCGTAGTACCTATATGTTTAACTTCAATAAATATTTCACCCCACCAATAGGCCCTTATAATTATAACAAACAGTCAAGTAGACCTCACAATAAGAAAATGTTGTACCTAAATAAGATTTACCTTATTATTGTGAGCGACACACTGAGACGGGTGATCGACCGTCACCTAACAATGGGCGTTCGAAACGCGGCGGTTGAACCGCCCGGACGTATGACTCGAACGGCCAGAACACGCCTCTGGGCGTAGCAACACTTAAAGGTAGCAAAACTTAAGGAAAGTCAATCCTTCAGCTTCGCTGTACCTGTGGTTGGAGGGGGGTGATGGTAAATTAAACGAATGCTAAATGAAATACTAACGGTCTTATTCATAAAAAATCCTTAAAACACCGTTGATCAACGTTTTAGTTAAAACACTCACTAAGCCTAATTGACGTTTGTTAAAAAGTGTGATTCATTAACCTCCGCTAAGCCTCTGCTAACTATTGGGCCGTTATTTGACAGATTAGAGATGTTATGTTGCCTGTTCTGGGAAATCATAGAGCAAAATTAATGATTTTCGATTTAAAAAAAAGTTTGACAGCTTAAATACCGGCAAATTGTAGTTAATTCAACTCCACGAAACTAACGTGCACGTAAATAAGATGAAAACTAATAAAAAACGATGTGAAAACTGGACGTTGGAAGACAAGGTAAGAAAGGATACGTATTTACTGTAATTCGGCATTAAATATGAAGTTAATTACTCATGCCTATTTTCAAGAGTAGCCCAATTTATAATCAACACTACATATTATTTTATCATTTGACGCTGCTCAGTTTCTTAATAAAACATACATAGATTGGTAACATTATTGGATAATATATACTATAAGCTTAAAATAAAATTGAATGAAAATCAAAGTGTAGTTGAACATCATGTTTTATTGCTTCAGATTGAAATAATTCCTGCTTTGGATGTGAAATCATGAGCCTTACAAGCCCGGAGAGCCCACCGAGGCTTTGGGGGTAGAAGGGCCTGAGCCCCACAAGCCCAGAGGGACATCTAGAGGAAGAATATAAAGGTATTTATTTATTACAATATAATTTAATATTACATGTGAGTTTCAAATAATAAACAGCTTTCCTATGCTATTTATATTTAACATTGTTTTTTACTTTCAGATATCAGCTACTTAGCCTGTGGGAGCTAAATAGCTGCCGCAGAAATTAAGTGCCAATACTACCAATTAGAACTACACAATATTCCATCTGTTCTCTTCATACTGATATTTTGTATTCAATATAAAATATGCAAGAACCAAATTGAGTTTAATTTTTAATAAGAATAAACATAATTCATCTTTTGTCAATTATTATACAACACCAACATTTTTTCCTCGTATCAAATCCTGCCTGGAATGAGGTATAGCTATTTTATGAATACTTTCACTGCCAGGAACCCGCCTAGCTATCCTTAACCATGAACTAACTGAGGCTAACTGGGGAAGTAGGCAGGGCCGTAGCCAGAGTTGAATTTAAGATAGGGCAGCCGTAATGGCACAAGTCAAAATTTAACCTGATCTAATATGTGTGAGGCAGTTTCTTAATAATTATTTTTATCGTATTAAAAACTTTCTTTCACGTATATTTACAATTTTTTTTATCTGCTTACTTCATAATAAACTGAGAAAGTATTAAATACTTAACATAAAAACGTTCAAAATCGTGTTTAGTTTGCTCAAATACTTGCTGTCAAAATCAGCTGTTTTCAATTCGGCGGCCATTTTTATCCTTAAAATGGAGATAAAATAGGTTTAAAGAAGGGTCTACGGTTCGTTAAGTTAGCGAGCCGTTAAAATAGGCTTGATGGACCCAACAGCGTTATTTGACGTTTATGAATCACGTTTTAGCGAATTCATTATATATGGCGAGGCTATAGCACTGTTTTAACTTTTTATGAATAAGACCGTTAAATATATTAAAAAACAACTGAGAAACAAACTACTTATTTAAAACTTCCCTATTACTGTCCAAACACTTTCCTATCACAATTTCCCTACTGGTTACTTATACTTAAGAGGCTCCAACCTTTGGAGTCAGCGATCACACTTCAACTGGAGAATTCTCCTTGTTATATACCAGCTAGGCCGGCACAATTAGTGGATCCAGGATCCAGGACATTTTTCTATGATCTAACCATTAGGGGGATTTCTAGGTTTACATTTTTCAAGGGCCGCACCCACTTTCTCTTCGGAAAACTAACATTTTACATTTTCTACCACAGTAGGAAAAGTCTCGATTTTTTCTTTGGAAAAATTAATTTTAGGCTATACAAAACAATATGAGACCATCCGCTAACTTTACAGATCAAAATGGGGAACTTGCATGGGACTTCAATTTCGAATAAATTGCACTCAATCGATGCGGATATACGTAGACATATCATACAAAAGAAAAAAAAAGAAAAAAGAACGATTTTATTAGTCTTACCTAACGTTAAAATGACGAAATTATTTTTTTTTTCGATAAAATAACGTAACAGTTACATAAAATATTAAATTAGAAATGATATTTTGTATGACAAGTATAGACTTAAACGTAAATTTTGTGGAGATAATATGCTGTGACGTCATAGCATAAGCCCGTTTAGTATAGAGCGTTATCGGGGGGTGCCAGCGCGCGCAGATTTCAAATGCATATAACATCAGAAAAATAAATCATAACAAAGTTTTAATGCTACAGTTGTTTTAATGCTGGATTATACTTTTGTTTTTCGTAATAAAATATTAAGATGCAAGTTCCCTATTGAGAAAGTCGATAATTACGTAATTTTATACAAATTTAGCTGGACAAAAACCTTCCACGAGCCATAGTGACTCCGTCCTAATAATTCCTACTAAACTAATCACTCATACGTGATCGAGCTATTTTCCCCTTTCTAATGAGGCCTCATACATTGATGTACCTCGCTTTAATAAAAATATTTATGGTCGGCGAAGACAATGGATTCTGGGAAACCAACGGCAAATTGATTATATTTTTAGATTTCAGTACAATATTATTAGCCAATCGCGGTAATCAACTCGCGCTTGACTGAATATGTCACAGCGGCTCTCGTTACGGTCAAGCCTGGCAGGCATACCCCCTTGGGTAAATTACTTTCTGCTTTCGCTTATATCTTTGGATTCTAGGTGCCTGGATGCATTCTGGGATGCTGTAAATTAAGGTAAAAAATAGGCGAACCTTTTAGACAAGGTATAATTCGCGTTACACCTTGTCGTTATTTATTTAATTCTCGATAGGCGAACGTGATTATAAGTTTGCTGGACTAGATCGCCGCTAACTGATGGACCTAGTTTTCATACTGTCTCGAGGGGACTCGCATTGCGAGGTCTTCCCTTTCGACCTCATCGCTCCCTTAGAACCGACTCACTTTCCCCATAACGTAGAGCACCGACCTGACATACTCGACATAGCATTACTAAAGAACGTAGCGTTATCTCTGCGTTCTATAGAAGTGATACACGAACTTGACTCGGATCATAGGCCAGTCCTTTTGAGACTAGGACCTCACCCCAATAGTACGCCACGGACCAGGACACTCGTGGACTGGGACAAGGTGCAATCAGGTCTCCTACAGACAGACCCCCCCCTGCTTAGAGACATTCCTGACATTATAACCACTACCGAACAGACTGACCAAGCGATCGATTCTTTCACCAACTATCTCAACGCTGTACGAAGCGAGGCCTCAAGGGAGGTGTCGGCGGAGGATATCCAAAACCGACCCCTACCTAGGGAATTGAGAGAGTTGGTGACAAGGAAAAATCGCGCCATCCGTACCTACTCAAATCACCCTTCTGCCGAAAATCGTCAAATCCTGAGGGACTTGTCAAACGAGTCCAAACAGAGAATTGCCGAATTTCGGGAGAACTCGTTCAGGGATCTGATGGGGGAGATAACGCCTAGTCATCTGGCTTACTGGAAACTAGCGAGATCTCTCAAATCAGATGCTTGTTGGACCATCCCTCCCTTGAATCGACCGAATCACCAAACCCCCGCGGAGGAGGATAGTGATAAAGCCGAATGCCTTGCGAGCAGCTTAGAGTCCCAATGTTCGCCTAACCTCCTCAACACCGACGAAGTCCACATTAGGTGGGTCGATTCCGAGGTGGACAGGAGATCGCGTCTCCCCGTAACTTCAACCATTTCACCGGTGTCGGTTAAGGAAGTCAGTGACCTTGTCAGGCGTCTTCGTATTAGGAAAGCTCCGGGTGCGGATGGTATATCCAATCGCATTCTGAGACTTCTCCCCGAAACCCTCCTCCTCCTTTTGGTTGGCATCTTCAATGCCGCACTGACCAATGCTCACTTTCCAGCCGCGTGGAAATGTGCAACGGTCATAGGGATAGCGAAGCCCGGTAAACCCCGGACCGAGCCCGCCTCTTACAGGCCGATCAGCTTACTTAGCTCCCTTGGAAAGCTATACGAGCGGATCCTACTCACGAGAATTCTCAAATTTACGGCTGAGAATAACCTCATCATTGACGAGCAGTTCGGCTTTAGATCCAGACACTCGTGCGTCCAACAGGTGCACCGCGTCACGGAGCACGTGCTGGACGGTTTCTCTCGCTTCCAGGGGCTCAAGACCGGTGCGATCTTTCTCGACGTGGCGAAAGCCTTCGATAAAGTCTGGCATAACGGGCTGGTATACAAGTTATACCTGCTCGGTATACCGGACAGACTCGTACTCACCATACGAGATTATCTCACGGACCGAAGCTTTCGCTACCGACTAGAGGGAACGTACTCGATCCCACACTCCATCCGGGCTGGAGTCCCGCAAGGCTCTGTGCTCTCTCCCACTTTGTACTCGTTGTTCACGAACGACATTCCCAGGCACCCTAATGTGCAACTGGGGTTGTTTGCGGACGACACCGCGCTCTTTACGACTCATTGTAAGTACGCTACTATCCGGCGATACCTCCAAGAGGCAACCACCGACCTAGGTCGCTGGTTTCGTCTTTGGCGTATCGAAGTCAACCCGGAAAAAAGCACTGCAATAGTCTTCCACCCGTCTGACTGCATTAGCACAGAAAAACGAGTGGCTCCGATCCAGATGTTTGACCGACCCAACCCCTTTTTTTTTTTTTTTTTTTTGTCCGGGGGAAAATCCTCATGGATACCACCGCGCCACGGGGAGGAGCAGTGGTTATGTCAGACTTGTACTGACTAAAAACCCCCGGGTGTTCCTCACACCCACTTTTTGGCCGGGATACGGGGACCATTATTCTTCCGCGTCCCGGCCAGTGGTCGTCCGCAGTCGGATCCAACACTGGGGGACCACCCATCCCCCCTCCATCAAAACAGTAGTGTGCCCGGAACACTTGGCACACCACCCAACCCGAGGACCCTACTCATTCGGACGACGAACGTCCCCGTGTTCGTCGCCTGGAGGTCCTCCTTATGGTGGCAGTCGGCGGTCGTGCGCCAGCCTCCTGCGGCCAACTCTCCGGCGGCGCTGCTGGGGCGCCTCTACGGCATCCTCTCTGGCCCGTTCCGCCCTTTCCTTCTGTGCCACTACTTCCTCACAGAAGGAAAGCATTGCCCTCCAAGATCTGTCGCTGTCGACCATAGATTTAACTACTACCGGCAGCGACAGATCGCCACCAATTACATGGGCCAGTTCGTCCCTCTGACTCGCCCAGGCCGGACACAGCTCCAAGGTGTGCTGAGCTGTGTCCTCGGCCTCACTGCAGCTATGGCACTCCATAGTTGGTTCTCTCCCGGCTATGCGACACAGGTACCGTCCGAAGCAACCATGCCCCGTAAGTACCTGCGTCAGTCGGAAGGTAAGTGTCCCATGACTGCAGTCCAACCACTGTGACAGTACTGGGCGCACAGCCTCAATCGTTCTAGAGCCAGCAGATGGTGTTGCCAGCCTCTCTTTCCACAGCTCGACCGCCTGGAGCCGAAATTCCTCACGTTTCGCCTCCACCTCCCTTGGTGCTGGCCAATGGTCCTGGGACCGTGCCTCCTCACGCCAGAAGTACGAGTATGCGAGGATTCTGGCTTCGAGGTCCCAGGGCAGTGAACCGGCCAGCACGCACGCCGCCTCCGTGGAGACCGTGCGGTATGCCCGGATTGCCCTGACAGCCATTACACGTTGCGATCTTCGCAGCAGGGCAGAGGTCCGGCTGCCTAAGGCATCGGCCCACACGGGTGCCCCATACAAGGCCATGGAGCGCACCACTCCAAGGTACAGCCGCCGGCAAGAGGCTTTGGGCCCTCCCGTATTTGGAAGTATACGCCCGAGAGCTGCAGCTGCACCTAATAACCTTGGAGTGAGGCGCTCGAAGTGTGCCTGAAAAGTCCACTTGCTGTCGAGGACAACGCCAAGGTAACGCATTGTCGACCCGACGTTGATGGACTGTCCCCCCACCACAATGTGTGCACCGGCTGGAGGCGCCCTCCGAGGCCCATGGAAAGAAATGGCCTCAGACTTGTTCAGTGCAACCTCCAAGCCAATTCGCCGGATTCGGCCCACCACATGGGCTACCGCAGCCGTCGTCAAAATGGCCGTTTCTCGAAAGTTGCCCCCCCGAGCGGTGACCAGCGTATCGTCAGCGTAGCAAATTACGTCCACTCCCCGCAAATTTGCTCCGCGTAACACCCAGTCATATCCGATGTTCCACAGGAGCGGGCCGAGAACCGACCCCTGCGGAACACCACATACCATCTCCCTCTGCCCCCACTCGTGCCGACCGGGAAAGGCCACAAACCTCTCAGAGAGGTAAGCCTCAACTACACGGCGCAAGTATCTGGGCACCCCGTGATAGCGGAGTGCCTCCTTGATAGTTGCCCAGGGCAAGGTGTTAAACGCGTTAGCGATGTCAAGGGACACCGCCAAAACCGTTTCTCCCCGAGCCACCGCCTCCTGTGCCAGGTTTTTAACCCGCAGGATCGCATCTACTGTGGAGCGACCGCTGCGGAAGCCGAATTGGTTATCGACCAGATCGGGGCCCACTTCTCTCATGTGCCTGACGAGCCGGGCTGCTATTACGCGCTCAAATAGTTTGCCCACCTCGTCCAGCAGAACAATCGGCCGATATGCTGACGGTGAATCTGTCGGGCGCCCATCTTTCCTTAGGAGCACGAGCCGGCCCGTTTTCCACTCACATGGAAAGCAGCCCTGTTCCACACATATCGAAAACAGCTCACGGAGCCTGGGCTCTAGGGCATCCATGGCCAGCACCAGTGCTCGACCCGGAATGCCGTCCGGTCCAGGGGCCGTGTTTTTCGCTCTCAGGCGCAGGATAGCAGCTCCCAACTCTCCTTCTGACACCGACGGCACCTCTCTCTCGTCTTCCTCAGCTGCCGAAGGCGCCATTAGTGGTGGCCGGTGTACGCCACGGTTGGGGAATAGTGTGGACACAACCTGGTCCAGGAGCTGCGGGTGAAGACTTTCCGTGACCGGGGGAGCCCAAGGGCGAAGTTTCGACCTCACCATCTTGTATGGCCTCCCCCACGGATCGTGATTCAGAGTCTCCAGCAGCGTCTCCCTGGACAACTCAATGGCCTGACTAATGGCCACTGATAACTCCTTCTTGACTGCAATGTAGGCCTCGTATAAGGAGGTCTCAACCGACTCATTTCGCACCCTTCGCCGGCGGTGGTGCGTGTACCGGCGTCGCGCAGTGACGCATAGCTCACGCAAGTGCGAGAGCTCCGCTGACCACCAGTATACACGGCGTCTTGGAGGGAGACGCTTGGCCCGGGGCATCGCCACGTCACATATTTGCGACATTGCGTCCCGGAACCATCCAGCTCCTGCCTCTACCTCCGCAATCGGTTCCATCGAATCGACCTGCCATGCCTGGACGATGGCTGCCTCCTTAAGTAGCTCCCTATCCATTTTATTAAGCACCCATCGTGGGCCGAGGGTCAAAACACTCCGGTTTGGCGTGGTTAGGGTCATGGGAGATTCAGAGACGTCAAATCGAATGTATCTATGGTCCGACAGCGTCTCCACGCCCACCATGACTCCCCAGTCCTGGACACGGCGCGCCAGGGCAGCATCTGCGAACGTAACGTCCACGATAGAGCCGCCCTGTTGCCGCACGCACGTGTTGACCGTACCTCTGTTCTGTATTACCAGCCCGGACGAGATGACCCACTCCAAAAGCTCATTGCCGCGCGCGTCTGTCGCTGGAGATCCCCACGCCACTGATTTTGCATTGAGATCTCCAGCAACTAGAACCGGGTGCGGATGACTTCTGCCGATCAGAGCACCAACCTCCACCAGAAACTGTTCGAATTCGGCCAGGGTCCGGTTCGGCGAAAAATAAACGCCGATTATTGTAATGTCCCCGACCCATCCCCTGGGTCAACGAGGCCAAATATCTTGGAGTAACCCTCGACAGGAAACTGACTTTCCGTAGCCACATCCGTAGGGTACGCAACCGTGCGTTGTTCGTGTTAGGAAGGCTTGGGCCGATGATCAACAAGTTTAGTAAAATGTCACTTAGAAATAAGCAGACACTCTACAAAACTTGTGTTCGTCCTATCATGACATATGCAAGTGTAGTATTTGCTCACGTGCCTATGTCATCGCTCAAACCGCTTCAGGTCATTCAGAATCGTTTCCTCCGTAGGGCGACTGGTGCCCCGTGGTACCAATCGAACCTCAGCCTGCACCACGACATGGGGATTAGCACCATGTATGGTTTCTTTAAGCAGGCTGTCAGACGTTATTTTGACAACGCTCCCCACCATAGGAATCCGTTAATTAGGAAGGCTGCTGACTACGTTCCCGTCCCTCCCCCCTCTGTCGTTACTCGGCGTTCACTGATTAGGGGCCGCACGGTCCGGCGTCCTAGGCACACACTCACGGATCCGGACGACGAAATCACAGAGTCCATCGAAAGATGGAAGGCTGCGCTTTCGGCGTCCAACTCAGCGCGTACACTACAGCGTTCCCGCCGGCGGGGACGTCCACCGCGTGATCGCGACAACACAGACACTTATAGTCCATATTCGTCCCGGTACCGCCGCATACCGGGTAGAGTCAGTCCGACAAACCCGACCGATGTCGGGCCTAGCTGAGTTTCTTGCTGGACTCTTCTCAGCTAGGGTAGGTTTTAGCGAACCAGCAATCCCAGTAGTTCATCACCACTCACACCTCAGATTCGGTTGAAACCGTTCAACCAATCTCACTGGAGCGCAAACTTTTAGAGTATTCCAGTGTTTACCCCTTCCCGCGTGGTCGTGCCGGAGGTTCCCCTTGGATTTTCCCCAAGCTACCCTCCAACCACGCAGTTCGACTGCTATATTGGGTTCGTCCTATCATAGCAACAGTCAGGTTCAAAAAAAAAAAAAAAAAAAAAAAAAATATTGCGAGGTCTCTACCTCGATTCTAGGTAGCTCTCCTCGGAGCGATATTTGATATGATAATTTATATGGGTTCCTGGGACCCGGATCTTACTATTAAGATATTTATTACAGATGTACCTGTGGTACTTTAATTTATAAAAATGATTTAATGCCCATTTTGGGTCATTAAGATAAGCGAGGCTATTGTGGCGATTTCGCCCGTCTCCTTTCTTCGGGATGATAAAATACCTGTGACAAATTGTTTATTTGACGATTATTTACATACAAATATGGTCAACGACCTCGGGTTTTCCCATAACATTAATTTCTTGACGAATTAAATTATGTGTTAAATTCTTGTTGCATTTACACAGGTGGCTGTCGCCCACTTCTTATTAAAAATTACTAGCTACCCGCGCGGGCCCGCGTTCGATCTGTGTTTGAAGTGTATTTTCAATGTTTTACAACTTGCGCGGGCCCGCGCCCGACCCGCACCCGCGACCGGTGTGTGGAGGCCTAGGAGGCCTACGGCATTGTGTAAGTAAGGTTAACAAATTCGTATATATGGGCTCCACGACATCTACTGGGTCCATACCTCATTCTTCTCCCAACATCTTGAATAAGTATGGGTAAATAAGTTTGTATATAAACTTTTTTGGAGTAAGAAAATCATGGCTAGTAATATTGACATCTGTATGTAAATAAAAAAAAAATCCACAGTTGCAAACGTCTGTCAGTTTTTGTAAACAAATAATTGTAAATAAAAAATCGTTAATTTTCTATTTTCTTAGTGTTGTAATTTCTTATGCTGAAGAACTTACAGGTTTGAGTTCAATTCTTATCTATTTATTTTACATTGTCGTCAAACAGTGTCAAAACAGGCCCCGTAGCATGGATGGCGTTATCACGCGATAAGTGATAGGATAAGCGCGTCGTCTCATTCTATCGAACGGTGTCAGCCAGGGACGGCAGCTCTATCCTATCACTTATCGCGTGATAAGGCCATCCATGCTACGGGGCCAGGAGTTACGTCACGTGAAGTCACACAGCCAAAATCACGTGGTCAGCGCACAGTAGTTTTCTGAAATTATTTTTTCTGTACTTTTTCGATAAAAAAATAAAAAACTAAGATCTTATTGCAAATCTGCAGCATGAGACGAATAGAATGACATATCATTTATCAAAATCAGGCCATAACTGTAGATCTGATGGCATGTACAAAAAACGGCCTCGCGTAATAATAATATAGATTTTTAAGCCACAAAAGGCTAGGCGAATCAAATTGAAATCGATCGTTCAGTCGATCAGTATGATGTGAGAATGATAGTGTAACCGTTGTGAATGACAGAGACAGACAGATCATACTGAGGGAACATTACGCAAAACTCTTCGTAGGTGGCGACACTAGCAGCGTTGACATTGTATCTCGTTCCCACTTGCGGTATGTCTATGCAAGCATCCTTGTCACTCATTTGACAATCAATTGTGCATGTGTGTGTGAATCCCTATACTCCTATACTGGTTTACTATTAGTGGTAGTGCTGCCTCTGGCGGCAGAACATTGCAGTAATGTTCCCTATTAGCGTGTAACCGATGTCTTAGGGTTCGAAATGTTGTGGTTATAATTAGTGTACCTACCTAATTAAAACATGACTTAGGAAAGTTTAAATTCAAAGAAATTATGCTAAAAAGGTCTGCATTACCCTTTCAGGGTCGAGACTTATTCTGCTATTAAATTTTAGCGCATTACATAAAAACACATCTGTAGGTTGGCTAACCTGTCAATTTAAATTTGTTTAAGTGTCTCGCCACTGTCACATTATATATTATTTGGGATTTCTTGCGTTTTTGTTTATTCAAATGCAGCGCAAGCATGTGGTAAAACGAAAACGTTTGACGGTTCAACAAAAAAAATACGCATACATTATTGGCTATGTAGGTGTACATTTCTATTCGATGTGAAGGGTACCTACCTACCTATAATCCGAATGAAAAGGTTTTCTTGACTTTACTAACTTTTTTATTTACTTTCGCGGTATGTACTTACTTCCCACTTGTTCAGAAGAACGTGAGAGATTTGAGTTTGACGCCATAAAACTGAACGTTTTTGTCTCAAAAGATCTATAAATTAGTAGGTATCTAGAACCATTGAATCCAATGATATTAAGAAAATTGTCTTATTTGTTCTGTAGAACTAGACTTACCTATTTATTTAAACTTTATTGCACTCATTGCACTAAACTTATCCTTTATTGACTTACTACCTAGACGGACATTTTCTTTCTCATTAATTCACGTGACGTCTTGGCGATTATTTTCTAGCAGTCCCATAAATAAAACTGAATTAAAATATGGGTTTATAAATGACATAATTGAGGTGTACCTAGACTCAAAATTTATTATTAAGTACTCCAAAAAAAAGAAGGCAAAAAAATATGCCTAGTGACGAAAATCCCATTTAGATACCTAGGTACTTCAAACAATCACGAAGCTACAACCGTGTTAATATTGCTTGTTAGAGAGAGACAACGCTCGTGGATCGTGACGTCACGATCCGTACCGGAAGGCACAGCATGGGTAGACCCCCACAAGGTGGATCAATGAGCTGGTATAGGTGGCGGGAGTCTGCTGGATGCGGGTGGCGCAGGACCGGTCATTGTGCCCGTTTTTGCAGGGAGGCATATGTTATGTCCAGCAGTGGAGGTCTTTCGGCTGATGTCATGATGATGATGCCACTCTTTCTTTATAAAACAGAATATAAATACACACACTGCACAAACGCAAACTATCACGGACAGTACAGATTCAAAGTCACGGAAATCCTAACAGTACGCTTACGTAGGTACTAAACAAAACACTCGTCACTCTAAGCGCCGGCGCTAAGTAATGGTAGTAATGAAACGATTAAATGGAGCAAATGGATCGATTTTGTTCGCAGGCATCGGCAATACATACCTTGTAACTGCACCGCACCGCACTTGTCGACCGGCCCGAACGTACTTGTCCAGAACCTTTTCCATGGTCTTCAACAAGAACGATGAAAGGCTAATGGGTCTGAAGGACTTAGCCTGGGCGTAGTCCTTCTTCCCTGCCTTTGGAATGAATAGGATTTTAACCTTGTTCCACATCTCAGGTAAATAAGTATCCCCAGGCATAGCTCGCCCTGAAAGTTTTTACCAGATGAGGGATGACACAGGGATGAGGACGTCAGCACCATGTTGCAGTAGCACGGGGCTTACTCCGTCCAGTCCCACTGATTAGATTAGATTCATTTATTGCTGATTGAAAATTGACATAATATTTTACAAATTCTCTTTGTACATAAATATAATGAATTCACAGAAAGCTCGTCAGGTAAATACAACAATTTTTTTACAATAATTTCAAGTAATAATAATTAATTAATATATAATAACTTAGTTACAAATTTAAAACAATATTGATCATATGTAATAATGTCAAAAAATATAATATAATGTCTAAACTAGAAAAACAAAAATAAAATATACGTACTTATGTCGAAACATATCAATTTCATGTCAAATAAATGTCCAAAAATATACTTAAATCAGAAATTACAGGCATAATAACAACACAATAAATAATGTCTTGTATGGCTTAAGACTTTATGGCCCATCTCACTATACCCGGTCTGATTACCAAGGCAGCTTGCCTCCAGTCCTCCGAGCGGGGCCTGTGCCGAACATACTCGGCGTTGGGTCCCCTTAACTCAGTGGACCCCGCGGGAAGTGAGTACTGGCCAGTAGTTCCCGGGTATCCGATTCGTTGGTTGTAAAGGTGCCATCTTGCCTTCTTAGGAGACCAATTTGATTAGGCTTTGCCTTGGAGAGCAGTCTGTGGAGTCTTGCTCCATGAGGCGTGTTGTTTACTTCCTCACAAAACTTCCTCCACGACAATGGATCTGATGATCTTGGCTTTCCTTATCTGTTTGCTGTATTCATTCAGGGCCCTACGATAAATCTCCCACTCATTCGTCCTCTTGGCCCTGTTGAATAGCTTCCGTGTCTTGTCGCTTAGCTTTTTAAGCTTGGAGTTCCACCATGGGACCAGACGTTTTGTGGTTTTTACCTTGGGTAGGCAGTTTTCCTCATAGACATACGTGTGGGGTATCTATGGATAGGTCTTCAAAAATGATATGAAGGATTCTGGTATCATTTTTTTCTACACTCAGTAGTTTGCGCGAGTGGCACTTCCAAAGTGGTAAAATGTGTGTCCCCACCCTGTAACTTCTAAAATAACAGAATGATAAAACTAAAAAAATATATATGATGTACATTACCATGCAAGCTTCCACCGAAAATTGGTTTGAAGGAGATCTAGTAAGTAGTTTTTTTTATACGTCATAAATCGTTAACCGCAATTTATTTTACGTCACCCACGGCCGTAAGTTGGATTTACCGCCCACTACGTGGACAGAAAACCCTACTTCCTGGCCAGGGAGAGACGTAAAACTGTGTACTTACCACGGGCGGTAATAAAGAAAGCCTCAGATCGCATATTCAAATACCTGCGATCTGAGACATTCTTTGTTTAAGTAATGTACTAAGTATTACGGATCCCTTCATGGGCGAGTCCGACTCGCACTTGGTCGCTTTTTTCATTTTGAAATAGTATTTTAACATATTTTCGCCTAGTCCTCACCAATTTACGGAGACACCAGCTTAAATATCATCATAATTACCGAGATTTTAATACCTCGAAACCTAAATAGCAAATGCCATTAGAACTATCACTTTACCAGTTTAAAACATAGTAACTCACCTTAGCCGTTACAAACCTAGTAAGTATCTGAGAATAGGGAACATTACTGCAATGTTCTGCCGCCAGAGTGCAGCACTAACACAATTAGTAAACAGTTTTTTTGACAAGTCCTTCAAGGCTCTGGATCAAATAGGGAAGAAAATATTTCAATAAATAAAATGCATCAGTGCTGCGTAATTGGATGCAAGAATGAAGGGCATCATTCATTTCCTAAGGAAACGATGAAACGAAAACTATGGGAAGCGGCAATACGTCGTAAAGCAAAAACAACCCTCATCCACCTTTAAATAGCTATAGGATGCCATTTCATATCACAGTACAGGTATTTTACACACGAATGATAATAAAACGATTGTAGTTTAGCGCGTTTTCATCAATTATTCGTTATTGTTTGTTAGGTAAATAAATATGACATTGTACGTCATGGCGGTTTGTTTACAGGTTGTGTTAGTCAAAGAGTACTATATATATACTGGGCCGGGGTATGACACGCTGTAAGTAAACCTATAAATATAACCTAGTAAGTAATAGGGAGTATTCATGACCTCTTTCATCAATGAATCAACTAGGAACGATTCTTATTTATTTATTCTTATTCTTATATATAAATAAATAATAATCGTTCCCAGTTGATTCAACAGTGGATTCCGTATAGAGCGCGAAAGGGACAACTGCAGCTCGGGCCGATATGACCACGATATGACCTACAAAAAAACTGGCGAAAACGGAGTTTCGTAGTACCCTATTTTCTCTTTCAATTTATAAAAAGAGCTTTGGCTATGTCTGTACGTTTTCTGATTTTCTTTTGTATTCGTTAATTAAATTAGTTTTCTGAGCGTTTGTTTATGGCGCTGAAAGGCGGTGAATTTCGTAGTTTTGAAAGGTCTCTAATTATTACAATAAATAAATAATTAGGTAAAACGAAACATAGGGAAATGTCAGAGGTAAGTACATATTGTACAAAACACAAAATATTTGCTCTTTTGTCATTATCCAGGGAGAAAACGGGGGATTACGTTTGTATGGAGAAATGGCCACCCGCGCATCATCCTTTGCACCCTTTGCAGTCCGCTATGCAGGACTGCTTAGATGCGCCTTACTGGTTTTGTCGTTATGGTCATACACATGCACACTTGCTACATTGAAAAATCAAACGTCACCATTGTTCGCTTAGCCATGACTGAAAGATGTCAGACAAAGTTTACAGAAAAATTTGAAAATCAAAATTATGTTATTTACGTGGGAATTCTAGTTGCTTCGTTAGCTGTGTTATATTTTTATAGGTATAGTATTATAATTATTAACCAGTAAGTTCTGTCGTTGCTTAAGAGATTGTTAACGCCGTTGCAAATTTTGCAGATTTCACTTCGCGACGATAGTATTTAGCTATGTGTTGGGATGTGTGGCTTGTTATTATGGGCTGAATTCCAACGTTTTAGACAGTTTAGTGAATAAAATAAAGTGCCATTCAGTGGTGAGCGGCGTCCAGAATGAAGCGGAGGAGAGCGGCGACGTGGTGAGTTGACACTATTTGTTTACCTTGTTGTTGTTATTTCATTTGCGTCGACGCCTCTTTATTAGGTTCTCATTATTTAGCATATCGTGCAGAACCTTGCTAATTATTACAAAGTGTTAACATTAAGCACAGAATAATGGCCAATACACTGCAGTTGTTGATTTCTAAGCCATTTATCTGGTTTTCAGTATGGATAATTGGAGATCAGTTAACATTAAACATACACTCAGAGGGGCGGCTGTAACTTAATAATAGGGATCTGGCAAAACCATATGTTGCGAACGCAACTCTTTTTCTGTGTATAAACTTAATTATAGCTACCTATTTCATTAGCAGTAGCAAAACGCGCCCGTCAGGCACGGTTTGCATGAGGGGGGCTTTGAATGCGCCAATCATGGTGCTACACATGTGTGGGTTTATCCCTACCAAAAGCAACTCAAAATCTCGCTGCTCACTTACTTTTGACATAACATATATACCACCACTTCTGTAACCATCTATTCGGCCACACTCCCCTTGCATTCAATCATTTGTAAATTATATTACAGTCAAACTTTTATCGAAGTTCGTCGCAAACACCATACTTCACTAAACACAAACACTTGTTAGGCCACAAACTCTTAGGCCCTTGCAGATCAGAATGTTTCCAAATTATTCTGTTGGTAAAATACAGGTTTTAAAAAAAATTTAGCACTGTCTTTTTGTTATTGTTATCATAATTTCTAATAATTTACTGAAAAGTTTTAAATATATTCAGTTATCAAAGATTATGCTAGCCGCATATGTTTATAAATATTATTTACATAGGTAGGATTGTTGTTTCTTATGATACATTAATAAATTGCAGGACTGTGCTACATGTGGCTTGAGCAGCTGCCAACGTCATGAAACTGCCTCCCTCGAGCCCTGGGTTGGGCTCCAGATACACAAGCAGCTGGATCAGGCCATTGAAGAGGTACGTTACTTGAACTGGATGGGTGATATACAATAAATAGTAATAATATTAGAGAGAGAAAAGTTTAACGCCAATTAAATTAGAATTCTTCGCAGAATTAATTCCCAGAAAGCCATTTATTTCGTTAAATAAGTGTAATTACAAGTTGGATATTTATTTATAAGTTTTGTACTAGAAATTTATTTGAGGACCTCTACGAGTAAAGGCCTCCTCCATTCTACTCCACATTTTCCTGTTTTGGCTGTATGGCATGCTGATTTTCGTGAATGGCTACTCGACGATGGTTAGCGGTGCAAAAATTAACCTGGTACAAATGGTTGAATTGGTTTATTTTAAATTAATGTGTTCTCGTTGGTATGGCGGGCTCTAAGTCACACCGGAGAAGTATGGCATTACGCTACCGCCTACTATATTTGGGTATTATATTAGGGTAGCAATATATAACACTTTACTGAAACATTGTAACCTAACGGGCAGCACAAAAAATGAAGCCAAATCACTTATTTTTAAATTTCTTCATTCCTTAAATTATGCCGACACTGAAGCTATCTTTAATATCTAAGTTAGTCTCTAAGTATAAACTTTTCAATGTAAAATATTTTTTCTTACTCCTCCAAATGTAATTAATTCTGTGGTAACTTATTTCTGATGTTTAAAAATTAACTGGTTCTCCACGATACAGGCGTAGCCTAGTGTGGGGACCTCTGGTAACTATGTAAAACTCATTCTGTTTAAATAAATGACTTTTTTACTTTTTACTTTTTTTTTTTACTTCAGAAAATACAAGAATTTTTGTGTAACAAATCGTTTGACTTTCGTAACTTAAACAACACGTTCGATTAACGCCCTCGCGTTTGGGCTGCAGCCGGTACCAGCTATGGTCATAACCATGATTTTCTTTTTCTTCATTACGTAATTAGACACCTGAAGGGTCGCCATACCTGGATCAAATACTTTAAAAAAAAATTTGTATCCGTCCCGGTCTATGTGCAAAAAGTGACAAAAAATAATAAAACAAAATTAAAAGTACATTTTTTTAAAGGAAGTTTAAGAAAGAAAGAAAGAAGATTCAGATTCATTTATTCACAATAAAAGATTACATTATAAATTACATCTCAATTTACAAGAATCCCTATTGTGATCGTCAAGAACATTCAATAAAATAAAAATTTAAGAATAATAACAATTTAAATATAACTATGTCCACTCAAATAATTTAAATTTATAATGTCATAGATATCAGAGTTCACCTAGAAGGATCGTCATTACATATAACCACAATTTAATAATAACAAAAACAATAAATCAGAATTATGCGGTTATGTCAAAAAATTCACTTATAGAATACAATGGATTTTCCAATAGAAAGTTTCTTAATCGACGCTTGAATATTGTTACTGATGTTTCCATTCGTACTTCGGCGGGTAAACGTTCATAATAAGTTGGACCTATGACGCGCGGGTTTTTTTCGGCTAGTGCCATGCGACGTGGGACTGTCCTTAGTCGCCCTGTTGAACGAATAGTCATACCTGGTGAAGAGAGATTTATTGCCACACATAAATAAAAACTCATACACATTAATAAAAACACACATTTTAAAAAATATACAACTAGAAAGGAAAAAAAAAACAACACAATGTGGCAATAGGGATGGACTCAGCGTTTGCTGTGCCACTGATTTGATGTCACAGCGCTGGTTTTCAGTCCACCCCTGACAATTACAAAAGAATTAAAAAAAATGATTGATGATTTTACTAACAATACCTCCAGTAAGTATTCAAATAAATATACAATAACTAAGTAATAAGAATAAGAATAAAAAAGTGAAGAGAATTAATAGAATTTTCTGTGGTACACTCGCTAGGCCTAATGTGATAAAAGCTTACAAATTAGTTGTTTTATTACTTATTAATTAATTAGGAAACTATTTAATTATTTGCTGGTTGCTTCAGTGCATTTTTGTTTATCGAAAATAATTGAATGTAGCTTACTCTTAAAGACATACTCGTATAGGGACATATCATTACGAAGAGGTGAAGGCAGATCGTTCCATATTTTTGCTGTAGCTACCTCTAAATCTGACAGTTTTGTGGACATGGTGTTGATTGAATATATGCACTTTATAGCCTATTCTATTTTTATTCATGAGTTTGGTTACTGTATCTTGAACAGTTTACCTTTATGACAGGGACTGCATAACCGAAAAATACCTGTATTCTATTTTAACGGTATGACGTCATAGCGGTTTCGGTAGCGGAACCTTTATATTTCGCTATCGAAATATAAAGGTACCTTTATTTTTTCCGGTACCGTAACCGCTATTTAAAGGTACCGATATATCGACTTTGGCCTGGAGTTGTTGCCAAACCGCCGGCAAAGGCTCTGCTGCTTTGTCTTTTAGTCTTTAAATGTTTAGTAGCCAATGCTTCCTCTGTAGAGTGCCAGCTCGCTTACTTTTCTCGATAACCTTTAAAATACCGGTATTATAAAGGTTACGGTATCGTTTTAAACTGGTACCGCTAACCGTTATATCAAAACGGTTACGGTACCGTTATGTTCGCGCGGCGCGCATAACCTTTACAACATAACGGTACCGTAATGGAATACCGGTTTCATACCGGTATAACCGTAACCGAAATCAGTCCCTGCTTTATGACACTTTAAATGACAACCTGATTTTTGTTATAGTATCCTAAATTACTCAATAACAAAAGAAGATCGTTGACAGATATTAAGCATGGAGTGTTCTTAGGACCTGCCAGTACACCCCCTGAAAGAATCATCAAATCCCTCGTTGGGGGGCACTCTCACTAGCTTAGCCTGCTAGACCCCTTTTCCCAGTTCCTTACCTTATTAGACCTTTGATTACGACTATTATTATTTTTATTATTTTATTCAGTTCAAAAGACAACATTTGGTCCACAAATTATTAGTATTTACTTAATCTAATGTTAGTAGCTTAATAATGAATACACAAAAGAGATTTGGTCCTCTGACCCATTTGCCACAAAAGAGGACAATCTATCTTGTTAGCTATCATGCTTAGGATGCTGTTGCTACTCCCGCGCACCCTGTCTAACAGCGAGGCCGTTTTCTTGCGCCAGACGGCATCAAAGCCGTCTGTGCGCGCCTCGGCGAACATGGACGATGCGCTGCAGAAACGCGGAAGTTTCAACAACACCCTAAAAGCATTATTGTATTGAATGCGCACGGCATTGTAAGCCCGTTGAGTATATCTAACCCACAGACTCGACGTGTACAGCGATGTACAGAAAGCCTTGAAAAGTGTGATTTTCACTTCATCTGTACACCGTGCAAATCTGCGGGCTAGCATGTTCGCTCGGACTGACAATGACTATACCACTGAACCAAATTTGAAGTTTTAGACATTCATTCGACGCAGAATTTGACCCTCTTTAATATTGAATGGAATACATTTTCCGTCCGACGTACCGTTTTTGTGCTAAATGCAAATACCGTAGGTCACTACGAAAGTTTTGAGATACAAAAAAAGTATAAAAGTTATATTTTTTTTTATTACAGTTTCTCAAAGTACTCTCCATTAGCTTCTATGCATCGATTCATCCGCCTAAACCATGATTTATAGCATTCCCGGTACTCTTCTTTAGGTAGGTTTCTACGGCCCGCAAGTAGGCATTCCGTGCATCCTCAGGACTGTTATATCGCGTGTCACGAAGTCAGAGTTTGATTTTCGGAAAGAGGAAGAAATCGCAAGGAGCTAAATCGGGGCTAAACGGAGGATGACACAATTCTTCTATCCCTGTACTCTTCAAAAAACGGCCCCTTCTTTCATCATCATTTAGGGAGAAAATCCCTCGTTTAAATTGAGCAAACCATCTGAAATAAAACTGTTGCACGCGTTGGTGCATAGTCCCCAAACGCCGAAACTAATCGCTCTCTGCACTCACATTCATTTAATCCAAATTTATAATGGTACAAAATCATCGCACGAAAATGTTCTCGCTTAAAATCCATAGTTGACGATAAAAGCCCTCGGATTTACCCCCGTTTTACTCTTTGAGTACGGAACCCTAAAAATGGTTACACGAGATATCTTGGGACAACTTTTGGCAGCCATATATATATATTTTCATATCTTATCTTAAAAGTTATTAATCATCATTATGATAAACATTTTGTTGTTATAAGCTTATCAAATTATATTCATATCTAGATATTCAATTCAATTCAAATGATTTATTTCAGACTATGTCCATATCATGTTAGTAACAATAAAAACTTATAGAACTATGTTAATGCAAAGAGTTTAAATTAAATGTCATATTAAAAATTACAAATGTCACAAAATAATTACATACTACACTAAGAACATACCTACACATTACATTAAATTATACACTGAACCTCTTGATATGAATTGTGAGCGGACATATTTGTCATTTGAATAAAGCCGGTGGTTTCTTCAAGCCATGAATAACAATTAGAACTATAATAAATTTGAAAACAATTACTATACCTACCTACATGTCACTCCCACAATTGCAACACCTAGTAAATAATTATTCTAGCGATAATTTGCAATTATAAATCTTATTGTATATTGTTGACGGACATAAGTGGATCATAGCATACCTATATGGGAAATAAATGAATTATGAATTATTTAATAAGGATAGTATTCCACTTGTCAGAGATCGTTGTCCAATGTGCATTGTGTCTCACATTTTTTAAAGCAAAATGTGAGACGCAAGTACACATTGGACAAAGATCTCGGACAAGAGGAATACAACCCTAACGGCTCAATGCGGTAGAATATAGATTTTTTTACAACCCGCTCGCTGTTACTTTTCCACTATATTGCTATGCCTTTAAGGGCCATAATTGACATACTTAATTATTGTCAATCCAATTGTATAACGGTGCACTTTGCAGGGAAGTGAAATACACGTTCGTTTTGAACTTCAAATCCATCTTTGTCAATACGAGTATAGATACGCACGCGAACGATCGAGATTAATAATTTACTTTAAAAACAAAGTTTAAACCGACTTCAATTCAGTACTTCGCCAGGCCACATGGTAAGTACATGAAAATTTCCACATTTCCTTCCCAATATACCACATGAACTGCTCTCCGAGAGCAAATGAGTTGATTATTACAGAAAAAACCCAAGACACTATATATGGGCTGATAATATTTGAGGAATTCCGTCGATTCCTCAAGGATCTCAGATTTAACACTTCATTAGTTGCTACTTCAACGGAATCATGTCAGAATCTTTGACGTACTTTACATCTTTGAGGAGCTCCATAAGTCATTTGTGGTCTTCATCATCAGTTCCACTTAACCAAAATTGCGATTTCCGAGGGTAAATACACGAGTTATAATAGAAAACACCGAAATCGCTACACGCGTGCCTATAAAATTTGAGGGTTGTCCTCATTTTCCCTGGGATCCCATCATCAGATCCTAAATTAGTGACAATGGGACCACCTCGGGAGTATACTCTTTCGAATAAAAAAATAATTTTGGAAATCCGTCCACAATTGACGGAGAAATCGGCGAACACACATAAAAAAAATACGTATAGTGGAACATATAACCTCCTCCTTTTTCGAAGTCAGTTAAAAATAGCGGGTGCTGAAACATTCTGAGGCAAGACTTCATGTCACTTGATGATACCTCTTCTTCTTCGTCGTTTCACTCTTGACATAGTGGTCGGTCGTGGTCAACATTTCAGGTGTAGCTTCACAAAACGTCGCCATTCCTCTTTGACAGGCGCCTTCCATATGCTTGCGTGTAGTGCTGGAGTCCATCTCATCCGTGACCTGTCTCGCGGTCTGGTGCCCTCAACCTATCCCTGGATATGAAGTCGTTCGATAGCTACGTTAATGATACCACTGTTAATCAATTGTATTTGTAAGCTCTGACATGAAAAAGAGCCCTTGGGGCATGCTTGCAAAATTAATATTTGAATTTGGATATTTGCAAAAATCGGACGTGCATTGAGTGAGAGATAGTCGGATCCTACAATCGGAAGAAGAATGAAATCGAACGTGTACTGCCGCTCTAAAACAATTTGTGTCCATCCGTAAAGTAATTGCCAAAATACCTTTAAACTACCAGATCATTTGATATTTAACCGTAGATTTTCCGTGAAGGAAAAGATCGTCAGGAAACCAGTCTAATCTCAAGTCTAGTTTTTCCTTTGGGTTAGAAGATGTGATGGTAGTCGCTTTCGTAAAACTAGTGCCTACGCCAAATCTTAGGATTAGGTCATAAAGCAGACCCCGGGCTCCCTTAGGATACAACCGGGAATAACGCTAGGAGAAATATGAGCTTGTTATAATAGTACATTGTTTAACAAGGGGCGTATGAGGAATATTGCAAACGAGAGTCTATCAGAAGCCCGACGCCGTAAGGCGGAGGGCTTTTGATGACTCGAGTTTGCAATATTCTTACGCCCGTGTTATACACAATGTTTTTCATCACATTTGCGAGGAAATAAATAACTACAAAAGACAGAAAAATCTATGTTTTATGCAAGCGCAACAATCAAATGTTGACGAAATTGACAATTTCACTTCCAGATCAGTGCGTAGCTTCAATATTTCAACCAATCACAGAGCATGGAGCATGTGGTTCTTGCAGGGCATGGCCTGCTCGATTTTATTTTCCAACCAATCACAGAGCCAGAATTCTTGTCGTACGCGGCCGTTCAGATTTGCTGAACCAATCAGATCACACACAAGCTCATTACTCCCTAGGGACCTTATTTCCCGCGGGAACAATTTAGGCCATTGTCGTTCTGTATACAGGCATGGAATAACACCATTTATGAGCAAGTGTGGTGAAAAATAGATTATACAGCTACACTATAGACTCTATAGTATGCAGCGTTTGGCAATGCGGCCCTCGATCCCCTTACGTACGACCCGCGAGCCTCCCTGGCTGTTTTGTATGTAAAGGTTTAAATTGAGAACTTTGAGATTGATTGACTGATAAAGTCGCAAATTATTAAGAAGTGCGGCTCGCTTCACATTCGTTAGCCACTGCGTGGCCCTTGGTTGCTAAAAGGTAGCCGACCGCTGCTATAGACTTAAGGGCACACAGCTCACAGTTTCCTTGTGCGAGGAGTAGGTAAACAGATGTTAAGGAAAATGTACTTTGTACCGTTTTGTACGTCGTTTGCTCACGGTTGTCAAGGGCAGTTTGATAATTATTCATATTTGCAAGAAACAATACATGAAGCATTCAAAATATGTGTCGTAACTTTCGTTGCTACGTAATTTATACAAATATTGTAAAGAGGTACAGTCAACCAATTTGATTCCTAGGCCATCATAGAACCTTGCCGTTGTAAATGCTATGTCAATACGGGTTACTAGGATAATTGCGTCGTTATGTAGCAGTTAAAGTGACAGGGTTCTACGGTGGCCTAGGAATCAAATTGGGTGACCGTACTTAATGTCTGCATGGTTGTATGTATGTAGGTATATGAGTCATACTCTGAAAGTAACCATCAAATTTTTAAATTTCTCTGAATCATACTTAGAATGGGCCGTCAGGCTGGACGTTTCTATATTATACTCCAGGCAAAATACGGTTTTGAAAAACATTAATTTATAATAGCGTTTTTTTTCTTTATATCATTTTAAAACATTATTCTAAGATGCTTTTTTCAAGAATCCAACAAACTTTCCATCCGGAAGTATTTAAATAGATTTAAATAAACCATGAATTGTTTTTTTTTATTATTCATTTTGAATATTATAGAGCAAACGTAAATGAACCAAAAAAAAATATTAATATTTTTTCTGACTTTTCAAAAGCTAGTTAAGTTATAATTTTTTGATGTGTGAAATTTTGTTGGATTTTGTCGCTAGGTAACTATTTAATTGATATTATGACACTATTGTGAACAATACTTTTTGTACAAGTTCATTAAAATTAATAATTTAAGTCATTAATACGAGTATATAAGAAAACTAAAGATCGTAAGTACTACATTGTCTAGTTCTACTATCCGACTTCTTTTACACAAGATAATTGAAATGGTCACTGTCACTAGGTACTCATTTTCTTAGTTTTTATTTCAACTTTATTCAGCTTAACTTTGTAAATAAAAGTTATCACACCATCGGCACCGGCGTCCGTAACGTTGCAGTACTGTGCTGTGATTGGCTAAATCTAAATACTAGCCAAATAACAAAGCGTGGGCTTTTTATTTTTTTTATGCCCTGGATACAGCAGCAAGTTTAAGTAGACTTTTGACAGATGACGCGACGCTGCTACGTTCCGAAACACCATAGATTGGCAATTTCGGAATCGGATCGAGTCTCCTTAAACATGGACACATATAATTGAAATACGAAGTTCTATTTTAGTGCCTAAGCAGCAAAAAGCCACAACACGGTAAAAAACAAAAAAAGGTCTATTTTCAAATTTTTTTCGGTTGTCTAGAGCAGTGTTTTTCAACCTGTGGGTGGCGATCCCCAGGGGGGTCGCGGCTGCTTGGATTCTTACTCTAGGGGGGTCGCGCCATGAAAAAGGTTGAAAAACACTGGTCTAGAGCGTATCGAAATAGTTATTTCGGTTGTTCCGCAAGTAACATAGACTATTCAACGATGAAAAGAGTGACGTTGCAGTATTCTCTATGAAATCTTAATACACAGATTTTAATTGACTAGTACAAAAAAGAAACAAAGAAACACAATAACCGAACATAATATAAAAAAATGGCTTGGTAACTGTAAAAAAATCTTAAATACCACCATAAAAATATACTTTAATGTTCGAGATTTCGTAATTTTCAACGACAATCTATGTTTTTGATTTATAAAAAGAATAGCTTTTTTATTATTCTAACACAATATCCGGATAGATTTTTAATAAATTATCTAGTATTCCAAAAATCAATTAATATGTACCTACTTAAAAGTGATGTTACACACTTCCGAACACGCACTTCCATCTCGCTCACGCTTATGCTCAGTGAGAGGGAGAGAAGATCGTGAACCGGCCTCGCCTTAATATTAGAAAGAGGTAAAATCTGTGGGGTTTTAAGTTTGTATGTAGGGGGTAATCTTCAAAAATGATTTCACCAGTATATAGAATGGACCATCAGGACGAGCATGGGCTATATTTTATCCCATGACTTCGCATGCGTTATACGCCAATCAAATACCTTTATTTGGCCCTCTATGCGCGTAATCCGAGTTAGCCCAATCCCAGGAGGTGTGCTAAACTTTTGGGAGCCCAATAACCGCGAAATCTTTGCTCTTTATTCAGTTATTTGCATATAGCACAAAAACGGTACGTCGGACGGCAAATGTATTCCATTCAATATTAAAGAGGGTCAAATTCTGCGTCGAATGAAACCTTCAAATTTGGTTCAGTGGTATAGTCCAAATCAAAGGTCTAATAAGGTAAGGAACTGGGAAAAGGGGTCTAGCAGGCTAAGCTAGTGAGAGTGGCCCCCGACGAGGGATTTGGTCATTCTTTCAGGGGGTGTACTGGCAGGTTCTAAGACCACTCCATGCTTAATATCAGTTCACGATCTTCTTTTGTTTTAATTTAGGATAATGTAAGAAAACTCAGGTTGTCATTTAAAGTGTCATACTGTCATACTCATAATCATAATAGGTAAACTGTTCAAGATAAATCAACCTAGTCCCAAACTAAGCAAAGCTTGTACTATGGGTACTAGACGACGATATAGATATAAGTATCTAATAGTAATATATATTTATTTATTTATCTTGAACTTAAATACATAGAAAACATCCATGACTCAGGAACAAATATGTGTGCTCATCACACAAATAAATGCCTTTACCGGGATTCGAACCGTCCTGGGTCCTCTTGCTTCGTAGGCAGGGTCACTACCAACTAGGCTAAAGCGGTCGTCAAAAGATAGAGTAACCAAACAAAATCCTCATGAATAAAAATAGAATAGGCTATAAAGTGCATATATTCAATCAACACCATGTCTTTAAACTTCCTTTAAAAAAATCTACTCTTTGTTTTATTATTTTTTGACACCTACAAGAAAAATATCGTGACAAGCCACTAATGCCCACTACATATAGATATAAAAATATTTTCAAAAATCTTCGTGCGTTATGTCAAAAAAATACAACCGTCGTACAAGGAGATACAAGCATATAATGAAAGTACCAGTGCAGTGTGTAGATAAGTCAGTATGTAGGTATACTGCACGGGTATCACAAGACGGCCGCGACATACTCTCGAGCTTTCTCGCGCTATCCATCTCTCTCTTATTAGACCACTTAGAAAGAGACTGATAGCGCGAAAGAGCTCGAGAGTATGTCGCGGCCGTCTTGTGATAGCCGTGCTGGTATAGAAAAAAACGTTATATACACCCTGTTGCGGCCGACCAAAGCTGCATGCCTTCACAACGTTGCCTACACATAACGTCAGGCGCTAAAATAATCTACGGCTGTCAAACTACATTACGTTCACTTACTTGCAATCCGATCTTGTAGCAACAAGCATGTTTTATTTTAATTAAATTGTCAAAATACAATTTTGGAGTTTACTTGAAGCTCCCTTATGTCCGCTCAGACATAAAATGGTGGCCCATGAAAAATAAAGTATACACAAATATTGGAAGATACGAAGACAATGTTCCGAGTTCCTACTTCATCGCCGCAAATTTCGCTGCACTAAAAGGGTTGAAGAATGGATTCGTGGACCAGCTGAGGCAAGAATTATCATGATATGGACGTCTAAAAACACGAAGAAGACCAGTGAAGCATCAAAAGTTTCACACTTCGAGTGCAGTCTATAAAAAAAGATAAGTGCCTTGGATTCCTTTGTCCTTCCCAAATCATAACAAATACGTAAAATTATCACAAAATAACATTCAATATCATTAAACTAAGCTTCCATTTGTTAGTTAAAGCAGTGATTTCCCGAAATACATTTAAATAATCATGTTTTAAGAACAAAGAAATTCATCGTTGCATCGTTTGTTTACATACCTACATTCCTACACGGAAAAATATTAAGTGAAATTTGCGTAGTTTTTTCGTAATTTCGTCAAGAATTGGTAAATATTTATGATTAAATGTATGTTAAATGCAACAAATATAATAAAAGTAGTTGTTTAGTATCGAAATTTGCAAGAAAAATATCGTAATTTTCGAATTTGTTTTCACATTAATTTCAAAGTGGTAGTATTTAGTCCCAGTATTTATTCTATTGTGTTTACGCTATTCTCACGTCTCTTGCCGACTATTCCAGCATATTTTCGGCGCGGCAAACCTCGCTCGCCCACGAGCGAAGGAATACGCAGGAACATCATCAGCTGTTTCTGCCGGTACCGGTGTTTGGGGGAAGTGCAGTCCGTGAGGAGCGTGAGCCATTCATTTATCACTTTAATTTAACGCATTTCAACGAAAGTAAATACAACATAACGAATTACAATGCCTGATCCAATCAATACAACTTTAAAAGAACTACTTACTATGCGTAGTTCCATAAAAGGCCAGATTACCAAATTTAAGAACTATATAATTACATTCAGAAATAAAACACAGTTGACAAACGTGGAATTAGCTGAATTAACGCTTAAGCTTGGTAAACTGGAAGCGTTATCGCTTAAGTTCGACGATTTGCAAGACAAGATCGAGGTTTTAAGTCCTGATAATATAGCTAATGAAATCGATGAGCGAGAAGACATTGAGCATGACATTATCATGAATATTGCTACAACGAAAACTCTAGTTGAAAAATATAATCAAATCGACTCCGATTCCCATAAACGCGGGTCTATGATGGAGGCTCAATCTTTTTTCGAACAACAAGACTTGGGGTTCAAATTGCCTCAAATTCAAATTAATAAATTTGATGGCTCATTCTTTCGCTGGCTAGAATTTCGCGATACATACGAAAATCTAATTCACAATAATAGTCGCATAAAACCTATTCATAAATTTCATTACCTACTTTCTTACCTTGAAGGTGACGCCGCCCGGATCGTGTCAAACCTTGAAGTGTCATCGGCCAATTACGCTGAGGCCTGGAAGCTTCTCGGTGAGCGATATAATAACAAAAGATTGCTTGTCAATCATCACATTAGTGCATTGTTCAACATTCATGCGCTCACTCGAGAAACGGAAAGGGCTCTGCGATTTTTGGTCGACCACGTTACAAAAAATTTGCGTGCATTGGCCAGTTTAGGCCAGCCCACAGACAAATGGGACATGTTGCTCATTTACATGCTAACGTCAAAATTAGACAGTCAAACGCTCACCAAATGGGAAGAATTTAGGAACACACTTGATGATGTACCAACGCTAGAACAATTTAACAAATTCTTAATAAATCGCGCGGATGTCCTAGAAGCTCTGAGCAGAAATAAATATGAAAATAGTACATCAAAATCGTTGCCTTTGACATCCCGGCCAATGCCATCAACACAAAACAACAACTATAATAAATATAGTGATAATAATTATAACAATAATAATTTTAATAAGCATGATCGAATGTACACTAACAATTATAACAAAAATAATTCTAATAATCACAATCAAAAGCCTGAAAGAATTTCTTACACGAAATCCTTTGCAAGCATCAATCAAAATATGAATAATAATAAACCAATGATATACCAATGTGTAATTTGCAACGAAAATCATAAAATATACGAATGTCCTACGTTCAAGGGCAAATCCATTCCCGAAAGAATGGATGATGTAAATAAATATAGACTATGCGCTAACTGTTTGAGGCAAGGTCACCCCACTAATGATTGTCGTATGGGGCCCTGCCGGGAGTGCAAGCAGAAGCACAACAGTCTTCTGCACGAGCCATCGACTGTCAATAATGCTGGTATTCTAACCCAAGCAGAGTCGTTGGTCAATTATGGTAATCAAAACAGTCAGGTGCTTTTATCAACAGCGCTGATAGAAGTGTCCAATCCTATTACAAAAGAGAAGCAAAAGGTTCGCGCCCTACTCGATAGCGGCAGCCAGTCCACGTTCTTAACAAAATCGCTAAAAGACAAGTTGTTACTAAAGTCAAACCCAATTGACACGCTAAATGTCATAGGTATTGGCAACAACTGTGTTAACAAAATTGATGAAAGTTGTATTGCGCAAATAAGCTCTCTTAATAGCAAATTCAATGCATTAGCGTCATGCTTAGTACTAAATGAACTTACAAGTGAGATCCCTAAAGCTCCTATAAATGTTCAAACACTAAAATTACCAAAAAATATTCAATTAGCAGCTCCCGATTTCCACCAACCAGCTCCCATTGATATGCTCATTGGGGCTGATTTGTTTTGGGACATCATAGGTAGTGAGCAACAGTCTCTTGGTCCCAACAATCCTAAATTACGAAATACAAAATTGGGATGGTTGGTTTCGGGTCCAATGAATTCAAGTGCTACAAATAGCACAATTCATTGTAAGCATGCAATCATATCAGATGATTCAAATAACAATATCGAAAAATTGTTAGAAAAATTTTGGGAGTTCGAAGAGCTTCCAGACAAAACAAATTTAAACAAAAATGAATCAGTTTGCGAAAAACATTTCTTAGAAAATACGTATCGCCTACCTACAGGTAGGTTCTGTGTTAAATTACCATTGCGTGACTCTCCTGATAAGCTCGGTGATACTTACTACTTAGCGAAAAAACGCTTCATGAATTTAGAAAGAAAATTCGAACGAAATCCCTCTCTTAAACAGGAATATTCAAAATTCATTCAAGAATATGCTAATCTTGGTCATCTTTCTGAATCAACTGTTGTTAAACCTAAACCAGGGTACTTTCTTTGTCATCACGCTGTTCTACGAGAGAAAAGTGAAAGCACCTCTCTTAGAGTGGTGTTTGATGGCTCTGCGTCCTCTTCCACCGGCGTTGCCCTCAATGATATACTTATGGTGGGTCCAAACGTGCAAGACTCTCTTTTCGCCATTTTGATAAGAGCACGACAATATAAATACCTTCTCGCTGGAGACATCGAAAAAATGTACAGAATGGTACAGGTTAATGAAGAAGACCGTGACTTGCAACTTATCTTATGGAGAGAAGACGAGTCTCAACCCATCAAAACGTTACGTCTAAATACGTTATCTTACGGCACAGCAAGTGCCAGTTATCTCAGTGCACGTTGTCTAGTACAAATCGGGGAGGAGCAGGACGATGAATTAATCAAAACAATAATAAAAAAAGATTTTTACGTCGATGATCTAATAACAGGAGCTAACACTGATAAAGAGTTGCGGTACATACAAAAGTCGGTATCAGAAGCCCTCAGTGCCGGATGTTTTAATCTGCGAAAATATAAAAGTAACCTACCATCATTGTTTCAAGATTCTGATATTGACACTAAAGAAAAACTTACAATCAGCGAATCAGCGAGCACCCTCGGAATGGGGTGGGATTCCTCCAGTGACAGCTTAAATTTCCCTGTAAAAGATCAAAGTTCATGCGATAAAATTACTAAAAGGCATATTATGTCCAATTCATTTAAAATGTTTGATCCATTAGGTCTTTTGAGTCCATGTATCATCCAACCTAAAATGCTACTACAAAAATTATGGAAACAAAAATTAGACTGGGATGAACCAGTCCCAAATGATATTAAACATGAATGGGAAAAATATACAAAAAACTTACCAGTTCTTCAACAACTGCATATTTGTAGACCGGTTCTCTGTGATTCACCTACATATATAGAAATCCATTCTTTCAGTGATGCATCTCCAGCCGCGTTCGGAGCTTGCATTTATGTTAGATCCATAGATGCCAATGGTGTAGTAACTGTAAATTTGTTATGTGCTAAATCAAAAGTCTCGCCTCTAAAGGCTACTACAATTCCTCGCCTTGAGCTGGCCGCTGCCCTGCTGGCCGCCAGGCTGTGCAAGGTTGTCACAGACGCCCTTAGGTGCAAACCTGACCGCATGGTCCATTGGTGTGACTCAATGATAGTCATCGCGTGGTTGAATAAAGACTGTTCAAACTTAAAAACTTTTGTAGCAAACCGTGTCAGCGAGATTCTCGAAACCACTACACCATCATCATGGCGCTACGTGCCCACATCAGTAAATCCTGCTGATCTCATTTCTAGGGGCGTGGATGCCACTCAGTTGGTGTCGTTTAAGCTTTGGTGGACAGGTCCAGAGTTTCTAACTAAAAATGAGTCTGAATGGCCGATAGCTCCACAAAAACATAATTGTGATGAAATACCTGAAATAAAAGCAAATGTAAGTTCGAATAGTACTGAGTCAATGTCTATAGTTAACTTTGAAAATCATTCGAAATTAAATAGATTAATAAGATGTTTCTCATATGTAAAAAGATTTATACATAATATAAAAAATCCAAAAACTAAAATCAACGGAAAACTAACATTAGATGAACTTAACGATTCATTTCATGCACTTTGCGCAATAGCTCAAGTTGAAACATTCCCGAATGAATATAATACGCTTGCTAAAAATAAATCGTTAAGCACAAAGTGTAAAATCTTACCTTTATCACCATTTATGCACGAAAACTTGATTAGAGTAGGAGGCCGGATCAGTGCTGCAGAATGCGCTTATGAGAAAAAGCACCCTATTCTTTTACATTCTGCTCATCATTTTACGAAACTTTTCTTCGAACGAGAGCATATTAAAACATTGCACTCCGGTCCCCAAGCACTTTTAGCCTCAGTCAAAGAGACTATATGGCCTATAAACGGAAGACGCTTAGCCAGACGCACTGTTGACAAATGTGTGCGTTGCAGACGCGCCCGTGGTAAGACGCTCTGTCCTAAAATGGGTGATCTACCGCCACAGCGTGTAAATCCCGACTATCCCTTTGTGTCTGTTGGGCTGGACTTTGCTGGCGCTTTTAACATTTTGAATAGAAAGGGACGAGGTAGCAAGCTAATAAAATGCTACTTATGTCTATTCGTATGTTTACGGTATAAATGTGTGCATCTCGAGGCTGTCAGTGACCTATCTAAGGAAGCCTTCATTATGACACTGAAAAGGTTTATTGCGCGTAGAGGCAAACCGCTCGAAATCTTCTGTGATAACGGGCGTAACTTTGTAGCTGCCGCGAAGGAAATAGGTCAATTCATTAAATCAAATACTGAACCTCTATCTGATTTTGCAGATCAGGAAGGCATTAAATTCGTATTTTCACCAACTTACGCTCCTCACTTCGGCGGCATATGGGAAGCTGGAGTAAAATCTGCAAAATATCATATAAAGCGCGTAATGGGACAAAGTCATTTAACCTTCGAGGAAATTTCTACTTTATTCTGTCAAGTGGAAGCAATATTAAACAGTCGTCCCTTGTATCCGTTGTCCTCCTCACCCAACGACTTTCTTTCCCTATCCCCAGGGCACTTCCTAATTGGAAGGCCTTTGACTGCACTCCCATCGCCTGTTCTGGAGAACCGCAGTGAATACAGCTTACAACGATATGAGCGCCTCGAAAAAATCCAACAACACTTTTGGAATCGCTGGCAAAAGGAGTATATATCAGAACTACAGCAGCGAAGCAAATGGAGGACTAGTAAATCAAAACTAAAAGTGGGTGACCTGGTGATCATCCACGAAGAATACGTACCACCATTGAAATGGCGACTTGGACGCGTCGCTCGTCTATTCCGAGGTCCAGATGGAATTTCAAGAGTGGCTGACATCAATACAATAAGAGGATGCATACGGCGACCCCTTGTTCGACTCTGCCCTCTACCTACAACTGAAAGTTGAAAGATGGTCTTTCAACGAGGCGGGAATATGTTGCGGCCGACCAAAGCTGCGTGCCTTCACAACGTTGCCTACACATAACGTCAGGCGCTAAAATAATCTACGGCTGTCAAACTACATTACGTTCACTTACTTGCAATCCGATCTTGTAGCAACAAGCATGTTTTATTTTAATTAAATTGTCAAAATACAATTTTGGAGTTTACTTGAAGCTCCCTTATGTCCGCTCAGACACACCCCTCAATTTCCAAATTCAGTAATTATGAAAGACTAAATTTGGCATTAATTCAAATCGTTTTTTTTCTTAAGACCTTCTACGTTGCACATTTTCCATAAATATGACGTGTGTAAACATTTTAATGTAAATTTCTATTATCATCATCACCAGATTTACCCAATCAGAAAACTAGTTAAATAAACTTTTTTTTTTCACAAATTTAAAGTTGGTCTGAGCGCGCCGAGATTTGGCATGCGGAGACTTGGAGGGCCCAAGAATTAAAAAAAAAATTGTAAAAAAATTCAAAATGGCGGCCGCTATGGGCTAAACAATAACCAAGTACTTTTTGCGAGCCCGAAGGGCGAGCTACGGGCTGCGAGGCCGCTGGCCGATCCCGGCGGAGGGCCGAAGGCCCGGAGTCTCCATTTCGAGTGTCAAATACACGGTGATTTTTAATTCGTGATCAGAGTATTTTTTTTTTGAATTATGTACCTGTTGATACCAAACACGATTAACTCGAAGTTACCTACAACAAACGTTCTTTTTTCTGAATAAAACTGAATAAGGAATTACTTTATAATTCAAAATCATTGTCACCCTAACGTTAGTTTGCGAAAATTTTACGTATCGTGTGTTTGACGTATCTACTTCAGGCGACGACGTAGGCTCGTGGTCTTCTCTCTCTCTCTCACTGAGCATAAGCGGGTCAGGGTATAGCAAAGGGGGCGCAACCATATGTTAGTGTTTTGAAGGGGGGGGGGGGGGGGGAGTTGGGGGGGAGGATCTGAGCTCACGTCGCCTTAACTTCAAGAAATGTAGGGTGATCCAACATTCAGTGGACATTAGTGTTAAAATTATCATTAAGTTTAATTAGATTAGACATTAAACGAAACAGTGATTTAATTGCATGAGACCTCATCCATTGAAATCCGTTTTGGCTGTTTATCAATATTGTTCGACTCCTGATCACGGATTAAAAATCATCGTGTAAGCACTAGCTACCTGCGTGGCGCCGCCCACCTATAGCCGGGTCCACACTGGAAACATGCCTCGGGCGAGGCGAGCGGTCGAGCATGTTCGCCGTTCTGTTTGCCAAACTATTCACGCGACGACGGCTCGGTCGAATTTTAGCGTGTCCGAAGCAACCGCGCGCAGCAAGGCCGAGCCAAGTTCATCATCATATCAGCCGAAAGTGGCCTCCCCCACAGAGTGCCAAAATGACCGATTCTGTGCCACCCGCATCCAGCGGACTCCCGCGACCTTTACCAGGACATCAGTCCACCTTGGGGGGCCTACCCACGCCGCGCCTTCCGGTACGTGGTCGCCACTCGAGGGATACTGCTAAGTTTATGCCATTATTGTTTCTTCCTATTCGCAATTCTGCCCAATATTAATTCCGAATAGAATGGCAGTGAAGAATAAATAATTTGATCAAATTCAGTTGTGCGGAATTCATATTGTGCAGAATCGCGAATAGGAAGAAACGGGATTGTGTAAAAATACTGACCGTGCAGAAAAACGAATGTGATCAAATTCAGTTGTGCGGAATTAATATTGGGCAGAATTGCGAATAGGAAGAAACAATAATGGGATAACTTAGCAGTATCCCACTCGATAACCTTTCCGCCCCAACGGCCATCGGTCCAAGCCAAGTTGACTCGGCCGAATTTACCCACAAACACGCCGCGGCCCGGCCAGTTTAATCTCGGTAAAAAACAGTAGTTTATGTGACTGTACATAATGAGGGGCATTAAACACGATTGTGGAGGCGAGTTTCATAATAACATCACACGAGTGTTTTAATGCCTAATTATGTACAGTTACATACACTATTTTATCTACCCACATGTTATAAATCCTCAATGATGTGTTCGGGAACCATTAGAATAACCGCCATTGCACCGCCATGGCCGACTAGATTTCAAATCATGACCGACAACATCATGCTGCACGACGCCAACACCGGACCTGATTTCCATAATAACATCGATTGTCGATGCTATTATGATTTTTCATACATTATATTAACACTGGCACAGATAAAACGCTGATGTTACGTTACTGGTTGCAATTATGGTGGTCGTTATATATGGTTTCCGAACACATTCTAGAGGATTTATAACATGTGGGTAGATAAAATGCTTAATTTGTGAAACGCAGCAGAAGACGAACGGACGCTTGACGCGCCGAGTGTAGCATTCGCTTATCATTGTTTTGTTTCAGTTTTACAACTCGATCCTGGAGCAGTTCATCAACACGTGGCACGGGCGGTTGTCGGCGCGACCGTTCTTCCTGGACGAGCTGCGGACGCAGCTGCGACGCGCCTCCGCCGCGCTGTTGCGCAGGGCTATCGAGGTACTCTCAATGTTTCAGTTTTACAACTCGATCCTGGAGCAGTTCATCAACACGTGGCACGGGCGGTTGTCGGCGCGACCGTTCTTCCTGGACGAGCTGCGGACGCAGCTGCGACGCGCCTCCGCCGCGCTGTTGCGCAGGGCTATCGAGGTACTCTCAATGTTTCAGTTTTACAACTCGATCCTGGAGCAGTTCATCAACACGTGGCACGGGCGGTTGTCGGCGCGACCGTTCTTCCTGGACGAGCTGCGGACGCAGCTGCGACGCACCTCTGCCGCGCTGTTGCGCAGGGCTATCGAGGTACTCTCAATGTTTCAGTTTTACAACTCGATCCTGGAGCAGTTCATCAACACGTGGCACGGGCGGTTGTCGGCGCGACCGTTCTTCCTGGACGAGCTGCGGACGCAGCTGCGACGCGCCTCCGCCGCGCTGTTGCGCAGGGCTATCGAGGTACTCTCAATGTTTCAGTTTTACAACTCGATCCTGGAGCAGTTCATCAACACGTGGCACGGGCGGTTGTCGGCGCGACCGTTCTTCCTGGACGAGCTGCGGACGCAGCTGCGACGCGCCTCCGCCGCGCTGTTGCGCAGGGCTATCGAGGTACTCTCAATGTTTCAGTTTTACAACTCGATCCTGGAGCAGTTCATCAACACGTGGCACGGGCGGTTGTCGGCGCGACCGTTCTTCCTGGACGAGCTGCGGACGCAGCTGCGACGCGCCTCCGCCGCGCTGTTGCGCAGGGCTATCGAGGTACTCTCAATGTTTCAGTTTTACAACTCGATCCTGGAGCAGTACATCAACACGTGGCACGGGCGGTTGTCGGCGCGACCGTTCTTCCTGGACGAGCTGCGGACGCAGCTGCGACGCGCCTCCGCCGCGCTGTTGCGCAGGGCTATCGAGGTACTCTCAATGTTTCAGTTTTACAACTCGATCCTGGAGCAGTACATCAACACGTGGCACGGGCGGTTGTCGGCGCGACCGTTCTTCCTGGACGAGCTGCGGACGCAGCTGCGACGCGCCTCCGCCGCGCTGTTGCGCAGGGCTATCGAGGTACTCTCAATGTTTCAGTTTTACAACTCGATCCTGGAGCAGTACATCAACACGTGGCACGGGCGGTTGTCGGCGCGACCGTTCTTCCTGGACGAGCTGCGGACGCAGCTGCGACGCGCCTCCGCCGCGCTGTTGCGCAGGGCTATCGAGGTACTCTCAATGTTTCAGTTTTACAACTCGATCCTGGAGCAGTACATCAACACGTGGCACGGGCGGTTGTCGGCGCGACCGTTCTTCCTGGACGAGCTGCGGACGCAGCTGCGACGCGCCTCCGCCGCGCTGTTGCGCAGGGCTATCGAGGTACTCTCAATGTTTCAGTTTTACAACTCGATCCTGGAGCAGTACATCAACACGTGGCACGGGCGGTTGTCGGCGCGACCGTTCTTCCTGGACGAGCTGCGGACGCAGCTGCGACGCGCCTCCGCCGCGCTGTTGCGCAGGGCTATCGAGGTACTCTCAATGTTTCAGTTTTACAACTCGATCCTGGAGCAGTACATCAACACGTGGCACGGGCGGTTGTCGGCGCGACCGTTCTTCCTGGACGAGCTGCGGACGCAGCTGCGACGCGCCTCCGCCGCGCTGTTGCGCAGGGCTATCGAGGTACTCTCAATGTTTCAGTTTTACAACTCGATCCTGGAGCAGTACATCAACACGTGGCACGGGCGGTTGTCGGCGCGACCGTTCTTCCTGGACGAGCTGCGGACGCAGCTGCGACGCGCCTCCGCCGCGCTGTTGCGCAGGGCTATCGAGGTACTCTCAATGTTTCAGTTTTACAACTCGATCCTGGAGCAGTACATCAACACGTGGCACGGGCGGTTTGTAACATTTACCTTATTAAGAACGGTTGCAGTCCTCATCTTTCTAAGGGACACAAATGCACGTCCCATGCCTCAGTCGTGATACTGGGCCATGTTTGAGGATTCTCACATTACGGGACATCTAGCAGGCTTTTCATTCTGTCTCTGTAACAGCAAAGGACGTCTGTACGCTGCTAATGTTAACGTGCGTTTTGGCACACTCTTTTTACCTGTTTTTCTGTGGTTTTAGCAGTATTTTAAATACTGTTTTAGTGCTAATATTAACATTTCCTGTAATTAAATTTTTATGTTTGACAATCTGTCATAACAACGATATTATGTCAAGTTATGTTAACCGCGTCACCATGAAGTTTAGGTTGTATTCACTTTTCGTTATTATGTGATCCTGGTACCTTGTAAATTTTTGAATTGTAAATTTAGAACTAGAAATTCTAGAATTCTGGGTCGGTTGGGGTATATAAGCCCATACAATGGGCGGAACGAGCAGTTTTACGTCGACTTCCAAACCAGGAAGACTTCTAAATTGACCTGTGCGGGGTCACAGTTGGCCCCGCACCTTAAGAAGGTCCCTCCTACGAGTTCTGGCAGCGCGTTGACGAACCACGTCCGTTATCTGCACGTGCTCCTTGTGGACGCCAGTACGCGCCCCTCTTTGGCATCTGTACGCCCTTCCTGCACGCGCTCCTGGGTTGCGCGCCCTATCTGTACGCGCCCCTCTTTGGCGTCTGTACGCCCTACCTGCACGCGCTCCTGGGTTGCGCGCCCTATCTGTACGCGCCCCTCTTTGGCGTCTGTACGCCCTACCTGCACGCGCTCCTGGGTTGCGCGCCCTATCTGCACGCGCCCTTGGATTGCGCGCTTGGACTGCGCGCTCTACCTGTACGTGCCCTTGGACTGCGCGCTCTACCTGTACGCGCCCTTGGACTGCGCGCTCTACCTGTACGCGCCCTTGTTTTGCGCGCCCTATCCGCACGCACCCTTGGATTGCGCACCCTATCTGCATGCGCCTTGGACGGCGCGCACTATCTGCGCACGACCTACCTCACGTGTTCTTTACCTTTTTTACGCTCAACCTCTAAATTCTGTACGGTGTGCCATTGTAACCCCTGCACTTGTCAAAACTAAAAAAATTAAATATACAACCCCGACCCGAATACCTTTTTTCCTTTCTGTAGACTAGCTTTTCTAACTGTTCCGTGGGCTATCAATATCTTGGTAGTCCACGTAACGTGACAGGTTGTCGGCGCGACCGTTCTTCCTGGACGAGCTGCGGACGCAGCTGCGACGCGCCTCCGCCGCGCTGTTGCGCAGGGCTATCGAGGTACTCTCAATGTTTCAGTTTTACAACTCGATCCTGGAGCAGTTCATCAACACGTGGCACGGGCGGTTGTCGGCGCGACCGTTCTTCCTGGACGAGCTGCGGACGCAGCTGCGACGCGCCTCCGCCGCGCTGATGCGCAGGGCTATCGAGGTACTCTCAATGTTTCAGTTTTACAACTCGATCCTGGAGCAGTACATCAACACGTGGCACGGGCGGTTGTCGGCGCGACCGTTCTTCCTGGACGAGCTGCGGACGCAGCTGCGACGCGCCTCCGCCGCGCTGTTGCGCAGGGCTATCGAGGTACTCTCAATGTTTCAGTTTTACAACTCGATCCTGGAGCAGTACATCAACACGTGGCACGGGCGGTTGTCGGCGCGACCGTTCTTCCTGGACGAGCTGCGGACGCAGCTGCGACGCGCCTCCGCCGCGCTGTTGCGCAGGGCTATCGAGGTACTCTCAATGTTTCAGTTTTACAACTCGATCCTGGAGCAGTTCATCAACACGTGGCACGGGCGGTTGTCGGCGCGACCGTTCTTCCTGGACGAGCTGCGGACGCAGCTGCGACGCGCCTCCGCCGCGCTGTTGCGCAGGGCTATCGAGGTACTCTCAATGTTTCAGTTTTACAACTCGATCCTGGAGCAGTTCATCAACACGTGGCACGGGCGGTTGTCGGCGCGACCGTTCTTCCTGGACGAGCTGCGGACGCAGCTGCGACGCGCCTCCGCCGCGCTGTTGCGCAGGGCTATCGAGGTACTCTCAATGTTTCAGTTTTACAACTCGATCCTGGAGCAGTTCATCAACACGTGGCACGGGCGGTTGTCGGCGCGACCGTTCTTCCTGGACGAGCTGCGGACGCAGCTGCGACGCGCCTCCGCCGCGCTGTTGCGCAGGGCTATCGAGGTACTCTCAATGTTTCAGTTTTACAACTCGATCCTGGAGCAGTACATCAACACGTGGCACGGGCGGTTGTCGGCGCGACCGTTCTTCCTGGACGAGCTGCGGACGCAGCTGCGACGCGCCTCCGCCGCGCTGTTGCGCAGGGCTATCGAGGTACTCTCAATGTTTACTTATACAGCAATATAGCCCCGTTACTGGTTACGGGTGGTTACTCAGCCGAGTAACTGCGAGAGCTGTGAGAGGTAGCGGAGCGGTGTCATCCACATCATCCTCAGCCCGTAATAGGGGTGTAGAGACACCAAATACACAAATTAAAACAGGTTGTTACTTTCGAAAACCTACTACTCTTTAAAGGTATATTTAGACGATAAGTTTGTTGATAGAATTAGGTAAAACTAAGATTGATAATTTATTAATACTATTTTTTGTATACTTATATGTAAGCGTCCACCTTCTTATTTGCTGTGGCCAACAGGGTACATGATAGATTATTACATACCATAGATTATTTTAAGACCACCTGTATAATTATTATGTGCAATAAATGATTGAGTATTGAAATAAAATAACCAATAATCATGAATTTTCTCGAAAAAGGATTAATAATATAGTCAAAAGGAGAAAAAAGTAAAGCAGGGTATTAAATATAGGTAATCACAAAGTTATATGTGTCCAAAGTTTTAAAAGGGGGGTATACGCTGTATCTTTTCCGCAAAACGCACCTTCATATGAAAACGATTGTCATTTACTATGACGCTCGGAGGTCGTGACGTCACGATCCACGGGCGTTGTCTCTCTCTAACAAGCAATATTAAAACGGTTGTAGCTTCGAAATTTTTTGAGATATTTAGTCTACATATTGTCTACCGTGAATCCTGGCTTTGCTACCTCGCACAGCTCTTTTGGATCATCATCATTTTTTACTTGTGATCGCCCAATGCTGAGCAATGCTTGACTTTCGTGGGTAGCGGCGGTAGGGTAGGTAAATAATCAAATAAACTTTTTATAAACTCGATTTTTAAAAAACCGGCCAAGGCGAGTCGGACTCGCGCACGAAGGGTTCCGTACCATTATCTTTAAAAATATGAATTTTATTTTGTTTTTAGTTTATTTCAACTGGAACTATCACGGTATCAGTGAGATACAGCCTGGTGACAGACAGGCAGACAGACGAACAGCGGAGTCTTAGTAATAGGGTCCCGTTTTACTCTTTGAGTACGGAACCCTAAAACAACTCAGATTGGACTAAAACATACAATGGTTCAAACTCTTCCTAATAGTCCAGTGTATCACCTTAAGTTCCTACATCGTTATTTCGAATACCCTGTATATTACATCTAATATACATATTTATTGTTCGTTTTTTTTTAGGATTAGAAATAAGGTAAACAAAGAAGCAGTCATCGTTATTCTTTTCTGCTTGGGACCAATATTAGATGTCACGAAGTCCATAACAGAACGAGAACTTAACAGGCCTATATTAGTTATTTTGTATTTTCCTATGTAATAAATTAAAAGAGCGTATTTCCACATCAATTTATTATGTACTTAAATAAAACTATGTAAGTACTATAAAATTCATCCTTGATGCAAAAGTTCACACACCAACTTGTAAATGTTGACCACCATACGTTTCTCATTTGTTGTTCTCTGTTTCTGTATCTTTGCTTTTGGTGAAGGCAAAACGTTCGGGGGAGAACGAGTCACTTGGGATCCTCTGGTTGATCCATCGCAGTCCGCACGCCACCACACACACACACACAGCGAAAAATAAAATCTTAATATTAATTAACAAATAGATACTATTAATAATAATCTCGTAATATGAAATCAACAATTTGTTGATTACCAAGAAAAAGAACGTCATACGATTGACAATTTTGACAAAGTCGTCAGCGAAAAAAACGAACCGATCGTTTCAGACCTCTTCTTCTTTAGGTTTTTTATTATACAACCTTTCCAGAACTGAATAACAAAATTTAAAATAACAGAGTAAAAAAATAAATACTTTCAAAATGAATATATATCGTTGTAAGTATTATTTAGATATAAATAATGAAAACACTTCTATCATTTTAGGGTCGACAACAATAATGTAAGGCTTTTTAATGGCTGTTTGAGATACTTTGACAGTTGTGTAGCATAAAGTTTCTTATATAAAATACCTCGTGCTTTGTTCTTTATCCTTATCCTTCTTTCTAATGCTAAAAAACGCACTATAATTTTACAACTAAATTATGTTTATCTTATACCTACGCATGTCTGTCTGAAAAACCAATCCAGTATGACTGACTAAAGTGGTCTTCCAAAAATCCAGTATTTTTGAATGAAACGTTATGATTATCATTATGGCAGAGCGTATTTAAGTTTCGATCAAAGAGGAAAATTGAAAAATTATTCGCCACGAGCGGGACTTGTGGGTCCCGCCAGTGGCAACGAATCTTTCAATCCCTTCACTCTTCTAATTAACCTTAGGGAGGCTCGTAGCGACATCTACCGTGAGGCCGCTTGTAGACGTCCGTTATTTTCACCGGACGACGGACCGTTTTTTTTGGCGGATTTGTGGTGGTGTATGGTTCACTATGAGTGTATGTACACGCACCGGACACGGATCCGTGTCCGGTGCGTGTACACACATTTATTGTAAGCCACACACCACCGCAAGTCCGGCAAAAAAAACGGTCCGTTGTCCGGTGAAAATGACGGACGTCTACAAGCGGCCTGAAGTTGTTACAAACTTCTGATACGGCACCAACGTCCCAAGTTACATTGAGAATCGTTAGTAACAATGCGCTACTCCATTTTAACAGTAAATTTATACTAAGCAAAAACGTCCGCTAACGAAATTCTAAGTTTCGATCAAAGAGGAAAATTGAAAAATTATTCGCCACGAGCGGGATTTGAACCCGCGACCTCTGGAATCCGTCCATTGCTCTTATCCGACTGAGCTACCGTGGGTCCCGCCAGTGGCAACGTATTTATACAAAAAACGTTTTCAGGTGAACTACTCCCGCTTCCTAACGGAGCGGCTGATACCGTGCGCGCTAAGGCACTACACGCTATGCGCGGGCGCGGGCGCGGAGGCGGGAGCGACAGCGGGCGCGCGGCTCGCGGTGCACCCTGCCGCCAGTAACCGCGCCGCTGAGCTCAAGTATCTGCGCAGCGTCACTGACGCCATCATGCCCTATTTGCTGCAGGATGGGGAGCTGCATAACGCGTGAGTGTCCTGCCATACCATTTTAAACGTGTGCGGTACCAAGTCACGAATATCGTAGGTACAGTACCATTTTAAAACTTCGGTCCAACTCACGAAGATCGTGGGTACAGTAAGGGAAATGTGTTAACGTACCTTTTTATGCCTTATTGTCATAGTAACAAGAACTAAAAAGGTAAGTTAACACATTTCCCTTACTGTACAGTCGACGTTAAATATATGTATACACTTAGTGCCTTATTACTATGGAATAAGCTGCAAAGTGTAAAGATATCTTATCTTAATCAAATCTTGTGCGAGACGCACCTATGACTGGCTCTGGGCTGGGTAGAATTGAAGAGAAATCCTGCACCTTCGGCGTTGGTCGTTACGGCTTAGCAGGAACTTGGTCGGGTCGGGGGTTCTGAATTGAAAGGCTTGTTTACTTTTTCAAGTAATGTCACTTCGCTGCTACTGTAGGTACTGAATTTCATGGGGTCTGGCCGCCCAATTTATACTATTAAGTTACCTCGGCCGGACGCCCCTTCGCCCCGTATATTTGGCGGGAAAGCGATTTGCGCGAGAAATTTTGGCGCGAAATGACATGTTCATTTATTACAGTTCAATCTTACTCTAATACATTATTTACAGTGCTTATACCTATTTCTATGCTATTTATAATATATTATTACACGAGATCCCGCTCGTTCGGCGTAAAAATGCATCTGAAACGCGGGAATTCCGTGTCCGCCCGTATATACGTACCTCGTTCCCCACCTGAGGTATAAATACCGGGTTTCCCCCCTCACTCGCCCATCAGTCGTTGCCTGACTGGCGCGCGAGTAGGATCTCTAGGTTCCTTTAGTCTGTCTATATTTCTTAGTGGAAACTTAGTGTTATCCACTCGTTATTTAGGAAACCAGCGGTATATTACCCTTTTTTACTATGTAGGAATGAAATGTGAGGCCTATTATTCTTTATTTCAGGTGCCGATGACATAAGGCAATAGTAGCGCAATGCCTATGTTATAAGAAGGTTTATAAGCTAGATTATTACAAGTTAGGTCGCGACTGACAATTTTATGTTTATAGCGGGTTTATTCTATGCCGTCCTGCACATCTCTCCCGCCGACCATCGTTCGGGTGAACGTTGGATCTTCTTTTGCGTGCAGGTTCTCAGGCTCCGTCGGCAGGATCACCAGCTTCTTGGTCGGTCTTCTGAAGACTCCGCCCTTGGTGGTCACGTCCACTGCTCGTGTCACGCCGTCGGGGCCCGGGTATATAGCTGTAACCCGGCCTCGTGGCCATGTGTTGCGAGGCAGATTCCCGTCGGCCACTAGCACGATGTCGCCGACGTTGATAGGCCGCCCATGACCGTAGGGCTCCCGCCGGTACTGGAGTGAGGGCAGGTACTCCCGGAGCCAGCGGGCCCAGAAGTGCTCGGCCAGGCGTTGGCTCGTCCGCCAAGTCGCGCGGCCGATGAGTGCGGTGTCGTCGAATGTCCCGGGGTTGGGGGCCCGGGCTGAGCCACCGAGGAGGAAGTGGTTCGGCGTGATGGCTTCTGGCTCGTCAGGATCAACCGCCACGTGAGTGAGGGGGCGGCTGTTCACTGTATATTCGGCCTCGGCGAGCAGAGTAGTCAAGGTCTCCTCGCTGGGGCGGCGCTCGTTGAGCACGGCGTGTAGGGCTCTCTTGACGGCTCGTACCATCCTCTCCCATGCCCCGCCCATAAATGGGGCTCCCGCCGGTATGAAGCGCCAGCTGATACCGCGGTGCGCGGCGTCGGTTTCGAGGGCGTCGCCGTAGGCCACGCGGAGCTCTTTGTCGGCAGCGTGGAAGTTACTTCCGTTGTCGGTCCAGATCTCGGTCGGGCAGCCGCGGCGCGCGATCATGCGTCGGAGCGCCATGACCGCGGAGTCCCCGCCGAGACTTGGTATTACTTCCAGATGTACTGCGCGCACGGTGAGGCACGTGAAGAGTGCCACGTACCTCTTCTGAGTCCCTCTACCGACGGTTACTGTTATCGGGCCAAACAGATCGAGGCCCGTGTAGGTAAACGCTCGCTGGTGGTGGGCGAGCCGGCACCGCGGGTGGTCGCCGGTGGGCGGCACTGACGGCATTGCTTTCTTTATCCGGCACGGCAGGCATCGATGCACTATCATTTTCGTCACGGGTCGCAGGCGTAGAATACTATAATATTGTTTACACTCGTTTATAGTAGCCTCGGCGCCGTTGTGTTGCATTTGCCTGTGTATAAAGTCTATATATAGCTTCACTGCCGGATGATTTCCATCGAGCACGGGTGGCCGTTTTTGTAGTTCGGTGATGTCCACTGCTGCGTTGATACGCGTCTTGATAACAATAACGTCGTTCACTAGTTCGACCGCCATGTGTCGTAGGCGGCTATGTGAGCCCGGTGGCTTATTATTTCTGAGGTCACTGAAGTCGTCATAGAATGACTCCAGCTGACTGGCGCGTATCACTAAGCGTTCCGCTTCACGTAGGTATGTGGCATCGAGTATTTTATACTTTCTATTATTTTGTAGCCTTTTAGACGGCGGCTGCGGCGGGGCGGGCTTGCTTCGTTTATTCCAGTCTGGATCGGCCTGTTTGTTACGCATGGTGCGCTTGTAATGTGCGCGCGCCTTGCGGGTTCGGCATAGGTCGATGAACTGTAATACTCTGCCTATAGTTCGCAGCAAGCGTTCCCACCTCGAGAATCGGGCCGGGTCTGGTAGCCAGGCGAGCGGGCCGGGTTTTCCCTTTACGACTGATATTGTGTGCACCTTTTCTTCACTTATTTCGGACTCGTGCGGTTGTGATGGCTCTGTGGGCCACGTCTCCGGGTCATCACGCAGGAAGGCCGGGCCCTGGAACCACCGATGATCAGTGTTGAACTCGAGCGGGACTGTGCGCGTGGCTTCGTCAGCGACGTTGAGCTTGGTAGGTACCCAGCGCCATTCTTTGACAGCCGTGTACTCCTCTATGGCGGCAATGCGGTGCGCGACAAAGGGCCGGTACGTGCGCGCCCCGGTCCTCAGCCACGCGAGTACTGTGCGGCTGTCGGTCCAGAATGTCTTCGTGTCTGGTTTGAAGTCGTGCTCTTCTATTACTGCGGCCGCTATTCGACTCCCCATCGCCGCGGCCTGCACCTCTAGGCGTGGGACTGATATCACCTTCAGGGGCGCGACCTTAGCCTTCGCAGCTATCAAGGACACGTGCACTCGCCCGTCGCCCGTAGTTATGCGCCAGTATAGCGCGCTTGTATATGCAGATTCGCTAGCATCGACGAAGATGTGCATCTCACGCTTGTTTGCGTCACCGTAGTAGGGGTAGGCGCGCGGAATCGCGAGGTCTCGCAATGCCCTTAGGTGCAGCGTCCACTCCGTCCATTGGCGCGCTAAGTCTGCATCCAGCTTGTCATCCCAGCCAGTTCCGCGCCGCCACACCTCTTGTAGGATTTTCTTTGCTATGATGGTTACCGGCGCCGCTAGCCCGAGAGGGTCGAAGATCGACATTGTTATTTTCAATATTTGCCTTTTGGTAGGCTCGATGTCGTCCAGGGCTCCGGGAGGTAGGCGGCTGAGGTCCAAGTTGAAGGCGAGTTCGTCGCTCGCGGGTTTCCATATTTGTCCCAGGATTCGTTCATTTTTCATTTCGCTCTTATTCAGTTCGACGGGCGCGGACGTGGCGTCCTCCGAAGTGAGGGCTCGGAGGACCCGCGTGGAGTTAGAGGTCCATTGGCGTAGTTCGTAATGGGCCTCTCTATGTATATCGCGTACATCACTTGACACTCGAATCGCGTCTTCTTCTGTTTTGAAGCTGTGTAGGTAGTCATCGACATAGTGATGTCTTATTATTGCTTTGACGGCCTCTGGATGCGTTTCTTCGTGTTTCTGGGCGTTGACGTTCTTCACATATATTGCTATTGACGGTGAACAAGTAGCGCCAAAAATGAGTGAAGTCATGCGATATTCTTGCGGCGCGTCGTCGCCCCGCCGGTCGCCCCGCCATAGATAGCGCAGGGCGTCTCTGTCTTCAGATTTGACTTTCACTTGCATGAACATTTCTTTAATATCCGCCCCCACGGCGACTGGGTGTTGCCGGAAGCGCATAAGGACGCCTGGCAGCGACTGTAGGAGGGCCGGGCCTGTCAGTAGGCGGTCATTGAGCGACACGCCCCTTGTAGGCGCGGCGGCGTCGTGGACAATTCGGACTTTCCCGGGCTTGCTAGGATTCAGCACCGGGAAATGGGGGAGGTACCACACTCTTGATGACTTGGTGGGCGGCGCAGGCTCGGCGTAGCCCTTCGAGACAAGGGCGTCCATTTCTTCACTATATTTGCTTTTAAGTTCTTTATTTTTGTCGAGTTTCTTTTCTATGTTATGAAGTCTTCTCAGTGTATTTTCGTAGTTGTCAGGCAAGCGGCTGTCGGGTTGTTTCCATAATAGCGGTGCTTCATAATGGCCGTCGGCTGTAGTCGTTATTGACTGGGCTAGCATGATACGCGCCCGCTCTTCCGGGCTTGACTGGGGTAACTTCGGCTCGATAAGTAGGTTTTCGAGCGCGAAATATTCACTGAGTTGTAAATTCAAATCTTCATTTTTCTCGGCTTCTTCAATAGTGGTCAAGCGATGCGTCGCATGTACTTGTTTGCCTGTGATGCGTGTGTGTGCACCGTGTAGCACCCAGCCTAGCGGCGTTAGGGATGCCGCTGGCTGATGCCGCTGGCCGCGGCGTGTTTCATTACTGACGAGTAAATGCCAGTTATCTTGTCCGATTAACACTCTAGGTCTCGCTGACTCGTACCGCAGGCTATCTTCTATGTCGCATAAGTGTGCGCACTCGCGGAGATCCTCCTTCTTAACGGACTGTGGTGATAGGCTCAGATCGTCTATGGTATGCGCACCGACCCTATAAGGTTGGTCGGTGCCGCGGATGCTGAGCGTAACACGGCGTGATCTCGATGCGTCGATTTTTTCTTTCGTTATAGCTTCTATTTGTAGCGGCACTGTCGGGCCGTCCAGGCCTAAGTCGTTCGCGAGCTCTTCTTGTACAAGTGTTATCGTGGAGCCGTCGTCGAGGAGGGCGTAGGTCTCGACGGCTCCCGCCGGTCCAGAGACTGTGACCGGGATAATTTTCAGATAGGCTCTCGCTTCTCGGGAGGCGCGCGTCGATGTGACGGCCTCGTTTCTTTCTTCAATTCTTTGATAATGTAGCAATTTGTGGTGGAAGTATTCGCAGCCGTCTCGCTCGCACTTCGTGCGCTTGCATGAGTGCATCCTGTTCTTGTAGCGCAGGCATCGGAAACATAGCCGTTGATCTTTGGCTAGTTTCCACCGGTCTTCAACGGCTTTTTCGATAAACTTAGTGCATTTATCTATTGGGTGACCGGTGTTGTTGCAGGCGGCGCACTTAGGTGAAGGCTTGTCTGTGGTCGCGAAGGCTCGGTGTGTCCTCTTTGCAGGATGAGGATTTGCACCGTCGACGTTCTCGGGCTGCGCGTAGAGTGCGCAGTAGTCCGCCTCGCGTTGCAGGAAGGCTGATATCTTTATTAGCTCAGGCTCGTCGTTTTTCTGCGTATTCGCGTAGTCGAACCATCTGTAGCGTAGGGCGGGCGTAAATTTCTCCATCATTGCCCGTGTCGTCTCCGGGCTGTGTAGATAGTGAGCGCGGTCAAGAGCCTTGAGTGTGGCTATGACGTTGGCTACACGGCTGGCGAAGACACAGATGTCGAGCGGCCCGTCGTTAAGGCGCGGTAGGGCGCGTAAACGCTCGAGCTCGGCGAGGGCAATGGCGTCTGGGCGGCCGAAGCGGGCTTCTAGGCTTCTCATTACTTCGTCTGCGCGAGCGTTGTAAATGAGGAGGCTCTCGACGGCTTCTTTGGCCCTCCCTTTGAGGCATCTTCTTAATCTTGCTATATTATCCACTTCACTATAATTTGCGGTGGTTCCGTTGTAGGCGGCTTTAAATGATAGCCATTCTTGATGCGAGCCGCTGAATGGCGGCAACTCGGCGTGATAGCGTGATGACTCTCTCGGGCCGGCACGCGCGGCGATGGCGATGGCAGAGGCGAGCTCACTCAGGTTCACACTTTGTTGATTCTTCATTACTATGGCGCTATCTTCTTGCGCATTCGCTTGTGAATACATTAACGGCGGCGGATATGCGTCTGTTTCGCGTGGGCGCGGCGGCGTTGGCGCGAAAACGGGAGCGTGGGTTCCCCCGGCGGGGGGAGGGGCGGGGACGGCGGGGCGCACGGCAGCGGCGCCCTGTCCCGCGCCCTCGGCGGGGCTCCTCTCCCGAGCCTGCTCGGCGTACTGTGGGGTTGCAGGCTCGGGTTCTTCGATGTAAGGTGCATTGGAGATGGCGAGGACATGTCTCTGGCTGGTCTCGAGCCATTCATCTATGCGGCGTTCTTGTTGGACTGTAGATATTGTGCCGGTGTCATCGTCGCTGTCTTCGGCTTCTATGGCGGCTATGCGCGCTTGCGCGAGCTCCAATTTGATTCGGAGGGCTTCTTCTCGCGCTTGTGCGAGACGGCGGACGCGATGACTCGACGTTGTTTTCACCGATTTTGACGGCGGCCGTGCGGCAGGATGCTGGCTTGACTGTGGGGTTTCCTGCCGTAGTGTTGCTGCAGGGTGTAGGCTCTCCTGCAGCAGCGGGACTATGGGTGGCAGCGTTGACTGTGGGGTTTCATGAGGCAGTGTTTGTGACTGCGCGGCATCATGATGCTGCCCTATGGGTGACCTCGGCTGTGGGTCTGGACGAGGCACCGGCGTCGCAGGAGTGCTCGTTCGTGAGGTCTCCTGCGAGGGCCTCGAAACTTCTTGAGTCGTAGCAGTTCCCGACGTGGACGTGGTTGCTTGTTCCAGCATGGCTTCTCTTATGTTCGCTGCGATAAGTTGACCGAACGTGCGTTTTCCTGCTTTCGATCTTGTAAGGGGCATCCTCTATGTAGAATCCGGTTTTCGATGGACCAGCATGTGCGTGACGCACCTATGACTGGCTCTGGGCTGGGTAGAATTGAAGAGAAATCCTGCACCTTCGGCGTTGGTCGTTACGGCTTAGCAGGAACTTGGTCGGGTCGGGGGTTCTGAATTGAAAGGCTTGTTTACTTTTTCAAGTAATGTCACTTCGCTGCTACTGTAGGTACTGAATTTCATGGGGTCTGGCCGCCCAATTTATACTATTAAGTTACCTCGGCCGGACGCCCCTTCGCCCCGTATATTTGGCGGGAAAGCGATTTGCGCGGGAAATTTTGGCGCGAAATGACATGTTCATTTATTACAGTTCAATCTTACTCTAATACATTATTTACAGTGCTTATACCTATTTCTATGCTATTTATAATATATTATTACACGAGATCCCGCTCGTTCGGCGTAAAAATGCATCTGAAACGCGGGAATTCCGTGTCCGCCCGTATATACGTACCTCGTTCCCCACCTGAGGTATAAATACCGGGTTTCCCCCCTCGCTCGCCCATCAGTCGTTGCCTGACTGGCGCGCGAGTAGGATCTCTAGGTTCCTTTAGTCTGTCTATATTTCTTAGTGGAAACTTAGTGTTATCCACTCGTTATTTAGGAAACCAGCGGTATATTACCCTTTTTTACTATGTAGGAATGAAATGTGAGGCCTATTATTCTTTATTTCAGGTGCCGATGACATAAGGCAATAGTAGCGCAATGCCTATGTTATAAGAAGGTTTATAAGCTAGATTATTACAAGTTAGGTCGCGACTGACAATTTTATGTTTATAGCGGGTTTATTCTATGCCGTCCTGCACAAATCTACAAGTGATTGAAAGAAAGAAAGAAAGAAAATGTCTATTGTCACACAAACAGATACACAAGCAAAATACATATTGAGATAAAAAAGCAAGATTATTTGTGTGTCATTAGGAACGAACTCAGCATGTGCTGTGACCGTCATTGCGGCTGTACAGGGCTGGTTTTGAATTCGTCCCCTTTTCACTCATACTACATTGACTGCTAATGCGGGTCGAGGTAGAACAAAAAACAAACAAATTACAACATAATTACAATAAATTGGAGCTGGAGACATACTATGATTTCTATTTCCGTGGCAGCGTCATGCACCTGGTTCGTGGTTAGAACGACTGATTCCTTGCACGCTGCATTACACATACATGACCAACAAGCCTTTACTGATTAGATTAATTAATCTGGGAAAAAGCCCAGGACACGCGTCTGATGGAGCGTTTAGCTCCTGCCAATTCACAGTCTGGACAAGAACGGGACTACAAGCTGAGGTTTCCTCATCCTAAAGAGCTCATGGTCCAATAGGTAACCCTTGCCTGTCAAATTAATAGGAGCAAGCAGAACAAGCCTTGTCACACAATTAGCCACATTTAGCTTTGTGTGAGATTCCGTAAAATATCGAATGTCACAAAAGTATATCGATTTGAACGGATTTAATCGCGTATATAATTTTCACCTCACTAGCTCGGAAAGCCCATTTTTATTCTTTAAAAACAGATAGCAAAACTGCATTTTATCCACAAGAGTGCAAAGAATATTTGAAATCCGAACGTGTTATTAGTTACTTTCTTAAACATAATAACATGTAAAGGCCAGTCCAGACAGGACATTTTTCGCCCATCAGATTTATTTTATTTAGGTACCTACCTTTTTTTGAATGTTTTATTCTTTTTTTAAATGTTTTTAATTCTTGTTTCTTTTTTAAATGTTTTTTTGTTTTATAAATCTTTTTTCTTTTTCTCCTTTTCAAAAATGTTGTTTCTCTTTTTAAATGTTTTGTTTCTTTTTGAATGTTTTTCTGTATTTTTTTTCTCTTTTTAATGTTGTTTTGGTCTTTTTATACGTTTTTTTCCTTTTTTTTTAATTATTTTCTTCTTTTTTTAATGTTTTTTGAAATTCTATTTATTTTTTTGATGTTTTCGTCTACATTTTAATGTTTTTTTTTTATATTTTATTGATTTAAATGTGTTTATTCAAGGTTTTTTTTATTTTTTCCACTTAAAAAAAAATAAAAAAAAATTTTAATGTTTTTTTCTTTTTGATTTATTTTAGTGGTTTTTCCACTTTTTTCTCTTTTTAAATGTTTTTTTTTTAAGTTTTTTTTCTTTTTTTATCTTTTTTTTACGTTTTTTCTCTTATTTTAATGTTTTTTGTAACTTTTTTTCTTTTATTATGTTTTTGTCTCTATTTTATTGCTTTGTTTTTCTTTTTTCAATGATTTTTGCTTTTTTCTCCTTTTTATAGATGTTTTGTTTCTTTTTGAATGTTTTTTTTCTTTTTTTATGTTTTTTTGGTCTTTTTTCTCTTTTTTATACGTTTTTTCCTTTTTTTTAATGTTTATTTTTTATTATTTCAAGGTTTTTTGAAATTCTCTTATATTTTTTTGATGTTTTTGCCATATTTTAATGTTTTTTTTATTTTTTATTGATTTATATGTGTTTTTTAAGGTTTTTTCTTTTTCCATTATTTAAAAAAAAAATCCACTCTTTTAACAGGTTTTTTTTGTCTTTTTTTACGTTTTTTCTCCTAATATAATGTTTTTTGTAACTTTTTTCTTTTTACATGTTTTTTTTTTGTTTTTTGTCTTTTTTGCGTTTGTTTTCTTAATGTTATGTTTTTTGTAACTTTTTTCTTTTTTATATGTTTTTGTCTCTATTTTATTGCTTCGTTTTTCTTTTATCAATCTTTTTTAATGTTTTTTGAAATTATTTTTGCCTTTTTTAAAAGTTTTTCTTTATTTTAATGTTATTTTTTTTGTTTCTCAATGTTTTTTCTCTTTTCCTCTTTATTAAATATTTTTTTTAATTTTGTAATATTTTGTTTCTTTTTTCATGTTTTTTTTTTTTTTTCTCATTTTTAATGTTTTTTCCCCCCTTTTTAATATATTTTTTGAATTTTTTCGTTACTTTACTTTTTTGTTTTTTTTTTGTTTTTTTTCCTCGCTTTAGTGAGGTGAAAAAATTTGTGTTACACACGGGTGCAAGTTATTTTGACGTCTCGTGTGTTGCAACACTGGCTACGCTCAGGATTCTATATATATATATCAACCATAGAATCCATTCGCTAGCTCGTGGTTCAACCCTAGAATCCATTCGCTAGCTCGTGTTTCAATTCCACACTCGCGGTTAAAATACAACTTTGCACCCTTGTATAACAAATAACTATTATTATATACATCCCGACGTTCGAGCCCTTTCTAACACTCGTGGTCAACGGGTCATAATCGCGGAAACCAAAGACAATAGTAAATAGTTACAAAAGTATGGCCTCTTATATGGGTTGTTGAAGACCTGAAATAAAACATTTAATTCATTCATTCATTTGAAAGTAGAAAGAGGTTAAGGACTTCTGATGCTGATTGTTTACCCTGGTTTTCATGGATCGCTTGTCTTTCCAGTGCGGTATATCCTCTAAGATCACCTGACCCAATCACCCAGGTGATCGTATTGGACGAATATGTCCTATGAGATCACCCAGGTGATCCTATTCTACGCCATATCCAACACGATTCCCTGGGTGATTTTAGTGGACAGAATTATATCCAGTAGGATACCCCAGAAAATAATATTTCTTTGCAAGTGATTCTAGTGGATGAACTTATCCAGTAAGATCACCCAGGTGATAGTGCTGGAACATTTGTCTAGCACGATCCCCTGGGTGAATTTAGTGGACAGAATTATATCTAGAAGGATACCCCAGAAAGGACATATTCTTCCAATACGATCACCTGGGTGATTGGGTCAGGTGATCTTAAAGGATATACCGTTCCAGAGTGTTCCGCGTGCTGGTCCGCGAGATATTCGCCGGCTGGGTGCTCCTGTCGCTGACGGACCTGCTCGCCGACCCGTACATCATCAACGCGCTCATAATCTTGGCCACCGGAGACGAGACCATGGCTCGGCTGCCAGCCACACCCGATTATAGGGTGAGTTACTGTTTAGGGTGTCGATCCTGTGTTTGGTTGTTCATTCTCGCGAGTTCTACACATCACATAGCCACTAATAATGTTATTAGGTTATTACCTAGTTTACCTACCTATAGTAAGTGTTCCGACTAGACAGAGTATCTACTCGGCTATATCGGTCTTCAAATATACCAGTCGGTGTGATTACCGATTTGAAATAGCCGGCTCTTAACTCTTTTTCAGGCAGAGCCGTCATTTCATAAACATGTAATTTGTCTATCCCACAGGTGGAGTTCCTCTCAACACTGGTGCGTCAGCCGGAGAAGTGCAACAAGGACCGAGCGCAGCTGCTCCGAATAGACCTGGAACTGCTAGTCGGGGAGCCGCGGCATCTGTACGCGTTCATGCAGCACGTCAATGCCACCAGCCAGCTGCAGATGTTGCACCTGTACACGGACATCAGTAAGTGTTATCGCGGGGACCTGGGACTTCTAGAAGCCGTGGTACCTTTACGTCATGCAGCACGTCAAAGCTACCGGACAGCTGCAGCTGTTGCAGCTGTACAAGGACATCAGTAAATGTTGGTGCGGGGATCTGGGACTGCTGGGAGCCGCGGCACCTGTACGTCATGCAACACGTGAAAGCTACCGGACAGCTGCAGCTGTACAAGGACATCAGTGACTGTTGTCGCGGGAACCTGGGACTGCTGGGAGCCGCGGCACTTGAGTACGTCATGCAGCACGTCAAAGCTACCGGACATCTGCAGCTGTTGCAGCTGTACAAGGACATCAGTAAATGTTAGTATTTCTTTTGTGTATTTATCTAGGTAAGCATTTATTTCGTCGTCTAGTACCCATAGCTACAAGCTTTGCTTAGTTTAGAGCTACGTCGAATTGTGTAAGATAACAAAAACCCCAATATAAAAAGAAAACTTTAATTTTATTTTTTTATTTAGAAACAAACGGTCTTAAATTATATATGGCGGCCGAAAGTAAAATCCGGCAGATCACGAAATTCCTAGTCATATCGTGAAACACCGCCATTTCATGATTTGGCTAAATGACATCCGCCATATCGTTCAAAACGTAACGTTTCACGATTTGTCTAATGACGTTCAGACAGATCATGAAATTCCTAGGCATATCATGAAACGCCGCCATATCGTTCAATACTCGCCGTTATACGTAACTAGGGTTTGCTGCGCAAACAAGTTTTTCCGCTCTTTTATAAATATAAATAACGTCGAAGACGAAAGCGGTAGCAAAGCTAAGCTAACATATCCGCGATCCGAGTCGGGTTTGCCACTAAATCGATCTGCCGTATTTTTTTATCAGGCACATCGTGATATGCCTGGTCAACATTTAGCCAAATCATGAAATGGCGGCGTTTCACGATAGGAATTTCTTGTATATTTTTTTTAACTTTGTCAATGCGTTAATGATAATGATGATTATCATCGCCCAGAGGTCATTTTGCTTTTTTAGTGATATTTATTTCAGCAAGTATGGAATGTTTCCCAGCAGACGAAATGCTATTAAATTCTTGATCAGGCGACCTTGTAGCCGACATTGCTTTTCCCACGGCTGGGACTGATCGATATGACGCGGTGGCCATAATCACTTATTTACGATGTTTAGGTATGCTAGGGTCAAGGTCTTCTCAAGCATTCGCTGTTATAAATGACAGATAATATCGTAACTTTTACATGAATAATAAATAAATTTATCTTATTTTTTATTAAAAAAAGGGTTTTATTTCTTTATTCAGTTTTTTACTGACTGAAAAATATACTATATTATCGTGTTGTTGGATCAAATTACAACGTTTTTTTTATTAACGTTCGCGTTTTAATTCTTGATGTGAGTAAATTTTAATAGGTATACATAGGAATTCACGGTGGCAAAAAATCTAATTTGTTAATAGAATCGCAACCTTTTTTAGTTTAAGCACGTGACGGATTTAAGAGTAACTGACAGTGACAGGAATGCTATAGCATCCGTGTCCACGAACGTGCTTATACTTATGAATCGTTTGTCTGCAGAACAGTTTCAAACGAACCTACTGAACCCGGCGCCGAGTCCCGAGGAGCAGGCGGCGCTGTGCCGCGAGGGCGCCGCGCTGCTGGCGCGCCGCGGGGGCGAGGGCGCTGACCTACTCGACACAGACGTCAAGAGGTAACACACGGGTAGTGCACGGTTGTGTAGTAACTAGCTGCTGCACCCGGCGCTGAGTCCCGAGGGGCAGGCGGCGCTGTGCCGCGAGGGCGCCGCGCTGCTGGCGCGCCGCGGGGGCGAGGGCGCTGACCTACTCGACACAGACGTCAAGAGGTAACACACGGGTAGTGCACGGTTGTGTAGTAACTAGCTGCTGCACCCGGCGCTGAGTCCCGAGGGGCAGGCGGCGCTGTGCCGCGAGGGCGCCGCGCTGCTGGCGCGCCGCGGGGGCGAGGGCGCTGACCTACTCGACACAGACGTCAAGAGGTAACACACGGGTAGTGCACGGTTGTGTAGTAACTAGCTGCTGCACCCGGCGCTGAGTCCCGAGGGGCAGGCGGCGCTGTGCCGCGAGGGCGCCGCGCTGCTGGCGCGCCGCGGGGGCGAGGGCGCTGACCTACTCGACACAGACGTCAAGAGGTAACACACGGGTAGTGCACGGTTGTGTAGTAACTAGCTGCTGCACCCGGCGCTGAGTCCCGAGGGGCAGGCGGCGCTGTGCCGCGAGGGCGCCGCGCTGCTGGCGCGCCGCGGGGGCGAGGGCGCTGACCTACTCGACACAGACGTCAAGAGGTAACACACGGGTAGTGCACGGTTGTGTAGTAACTAGCTGCTGCACCCGGCGGTGAGTCCCGAGGTGCAGGCGGCGCTGTGCCGCGAGGGCGCCGCGCTGCTGGCGCGCCGCGGGGGCGAGGGCGCTGACCTACTCGACACAGACGTCAAGAGGTAACACACGGGTAGTGCACGGTTGTGTAGTAACTAGCTGCTGCACCCGGCGCTGAGTCCCGAGGGGCAGGCGGCGCTGTGCCGCGAGGGCGCCGCGGGGGCGAGGGCGCTGACCTACTCGACACAGACGTCAAGAGGTAACACACGGGTAGTGCACGGTTGTGTAGTAACTGTAAGGGTGAGTCCCTTACAATGTAATATACTTAATATCTAAACCCCAGCAGAGACGTCATAAAACGCTGCCTATAGGGTTGGAGTGTAAATCAACTTTATTCAAGATCCTTACGCGAATATATACATGCTAGATTAATACTATACGTGCGCGGTCGTAATTTCCGCGGTCACGCACTGCACATTGGCTTATTAAATATAACTTTAACATAATGCAGTTTTGAGCACGCAGGAAGCGTAGCTCTAAACAATGTACGTGCTCGCCTGTACATCCTGCCACTCCAGAAGAAAGACAAGCTGGGAGTGCTGATTGGTTTTGATTAATATGATAGTGGCTAATCTATTTATAATACAAATTATATGATAATACCAAGTACAATATTATTCTATAGAGATACCTTACGATAAACAACTTTGAAGATTATGGTTATTAGTCACCAAATTTATTTTCTAAGTAATCATTCTTTGACAAGTTTTACTTTACCATCTAGATATTATTTTAAACTTTGCTATGTAACGGTAAAACGAACTGGGCCAAACTGGCTAAACATGTACGTGCCTGCCTGGGAATCCTGGCACTCCCGAAAGGAGACAGGCCGGGAGTGCTGATGGCTGCATTTACTTTACCACAAGACTATACGATGACTATATAATGTAATTTCATAGAGACACCTACCAATAAACAATAACAATTTTGACGGCTAGCTTATTAGTCCCCATGTTTAATATCTGGTGATTCCATTTCTAGGTAAGTAACTTTACTATCTTAGTTATTACAATTTTTCACAAGTTAACCTTGTTATGAATGAGTTACAATATTTATTACGGAGTAAGTTCCATATCGGTTAGTAACATTTGGACTTAACCTATTGTTAAACTACATATAAGAAGTACTCTAATAATTTAAAACACATGATAAAAGATTAAGTTATAAAGGGAAAATAACAAGTAACACCCAAACAATATGTAACGGACGTTACCGCATGATGGCATTTACACTGAATGACCCGCGAATGTTTCGAGGGAGCGGTCCCTCTTTTTGCACCTGAACTATTATTATGCACAGCCTCTCGGAATAAATCATAAAACGTAGGCCACTGAGTATACGTTCCCGCGAACACAGGAATCTCCAACTGCGGCGTTGTCTGATGTCTGTGTAGCACTGACCCTAATCTGGCATACAGACTCCTTTTAATCTCCTTATACAAGTCCGTATACCCATCAAATTCTTCTTCATAACCCCTGTATGAGCCCTTCAACTCATTATCTATCTGTGAATGTAATTTCTTGATGCTAGCCCACTGCGACTGCAAATCCTGCAGTTCTTCATCAAATTCCCATTTTTCCACCATTGCGTCAACCTTAATCCCCTTAACTAACCTCTGCAAAGCCCGAAAATTAGTTCTTTGCTGCCTCAACAGCTCCGATACATCCACAGACCCTTCTGGCCTCGCCGGCTTAGAGACATAAGAACCCAACAGTTTAGAGATTGCCTCATAACTTAACCTTGCCTGCTCAAACACGTTCTCCGTCACGGCTGCTTGTCATCCTTAAACTCTGCCAGCCGAGCATCATTGCTCTCGAACTCCCTCCATAAAAGGTCCACCGTCTTTAACTTATCTTTAATATATTCGGGGGTTTTCCTACCCGCCGGATCCTTGCAAAAGTTCAGCTTAAGTGCTTGCAACTTTTGGAAGATCTCCCTCTGACGCGTAAGTAAAGCCTCCATGATACAATGTATAATAATGGACAGATCTTACTTGATACTGCTGATATTGCGACGAACGGCAGACGCTGCTTTTCACCGTGTCACTGACGCTCGATGATGCTCGATGCTGGTGCGGCGAACGGCAGACGCTCCTTTTCACCGTGTCACTCATACACTGACTGTGTAATGATACTGATACACCTAAAGGCGCACTGTGTTCAGTAAAACTCCCGAAGATCAACGTCGAGAATGATTCGAAGGACCAAAATGTAAGAGTGAGTCCCTTACAATATAATATACTTAATATCTAAACCCCAGCAGAGACGTAATAAAACGCTGCCTATAGGGTTGGAGTGTAAATCAACTTTATTCAAGATTCTTACGCTAATATATAAATGCTAGATTAATACTATACGTGCGCGGTCGTAATTTCCGCGGTCACGCACTGCACATTGGCTTATTAAATATAACTTTAACATAATGCAGTTTTGAGCACGCAGGAAGCGTAGCTCTAAACAATGTACGTGCTCGCCTGTACAGTAACTAGCTGCTGCACCCGGCGCTGAGTCCCGAGGGACAGACGGCGCTGTGCCGCGAGGGCGAGGGCGCCGACCTACTCGACACAGACGTCAAGAGGTAACACACGGGTAGTGCACGGTTGTGTAGTAACTAGCTGCTGCACCCGGTGCTGAGTCCCGAGGGGCAGGCGGCGCTGTGCCGCGAGGGCGCCGCGCTGCTGGCGCGCCGCGGGGGCGAGGGCGCTGACCTACTCGACACAGACGTCAAGAGGTAACACACGGGTAGTGCACGGTTGTGTAGTAACTAGCTGGTGCACCCGGCGCTAAGTCCCGAGGGGCAGACGGCGCTGTGCCGCGAGGGTGCCGCGCCGCGGGGGCGAGGGCGCTGACCTACTCGACACAGACGTCAAGAGGTAACACACGGGTAGTGCACGGTTGTGTAGTAACTAGCTGCTGCACCCGGCGCTGAGTCCCGAGGGGCAGGCGGCGCTGTGCCGCGAGGGCGAGGGCGCCGACCTACTCGACACAGACGTCAAGAGGTAACACACGGGTAGTGCACGGTTGTGTAGTAACTAGCTGCTGCACCCGGCGCTGAGTCCCGAGGGGCAGGCGGCGCTGTGCCGCGAGGGCGAGGGCGTCGACCTACTCGACACAGACGTCAAGAGGTAACACACGGGTAGTGCACGGTTGTGTAGTAACTAGCTGCTGCACCCGGCGCTGAGTCCAGAGGGGCAGGCGGCGCTGTGCCGTGAGGGCGAGGGCGCCGACCTACTCAACACAGACGTCAAGAGGTAACACACGGGTAGTGCACGGTTGTGTAGTAACTAGCTGCTGCACCCGGCGCTGAGTCCCGAGGGGCAGGCGGCGCTGTGCCGCGAGGGCGAGGGCGCCGACCTACTCGACACAGACGTCAAGAGGTAACACACGGGTAGTGCACGGTTGTGTAGTAACTAGCTGCTGCACCCGGCGCTGAGTCCCGAGGGGCAGGCGGCGCTTAGCCGCGAGGGCGAGGGCGCCGACCTACTCGACACAGACGTCAAGAGGTAACACACGGGTAGTGCACGGTTGTGTAGTAACTAGCTGCTGCACCCGGCGCTGAGTCCCGAGGGGCAGGCGGCGCTGTGCCGCGAGGGCGAGGGCGAGGGCGCCGACCTATTCGACACAGACGTCAAGAGGTAACACACGGGTAGTGCACGGTTGTGTAGTAACTAGCTGCTGCACCCGGCGCTGAGTCCCGAGGGGCTGGCGGCGCTGTGCCGCGAGGGCGAGGGCGCCGACCTACTCGACACAGACGTCAAGAGGTAACACACGGGTAGTGCACGGTTGTGTAGTAACTAGCTGCTGCACCCGGCGCTGAGTCCCGAGGGGCAGGCGGCGCTTAGCCGCGAGGGCGAGGGCGCCGACCTACTCGACACAGACGTCAAGAGGTAACACACGGGTAGTGCACGGTTGTGTAGTAACTAGCTGATGCACCCGGCGCTGAGTCCCGAGGGGCAGGCGGCGCTGTGCCGCGAGGGCGAGGGCGCCGACCTATTCGACACAGACGTCAAGAGGTAACACACGGGTAGTGCACGGTTGTGTAGTAACTAGCTGCTGCACCCGGCGCTGAGTCCCGAGGGGCAGGCGGCGCTGTGCCGCGAGGGCGAAGGCGCCGACCTACTCGACACAGACGTCAAGAGGTAACACACGGGTAGTGCACGGTTGTGTAGTAACTAGCTGCTGCACCCGGCGCTGAGTCCCGAGGGGCAGGCGGCGCTGTGCCGCGAGGGCGAGGGCGCCGACCTACTCGACACAGACGTCAAGAGGTAACACTTAAGCAGGTTTTAGAGTTTTACTCAAAGCAAGTATACTTAAGAAGATGAAGCTTTCACACCTTAACCCTTACAAGAGTGCTCGTTAACTTTTATTGCTTTTTAGTTGTTGTTGTGGAGTGTCTCATAAAGCTTAAGGTGTTATACCTACTATAAGGTGCAGGCAGAGGCTTTATAAGAGAGTTGGTCAAGAGTATAGTGATACAAGATACTAGAAGTGTTGAACAACTCATTTGTAAGTATTGAAACTTTTTCTAACGCTTATGGTGTTAGTTATAACACCGTTATTAAGGCAAAGCCTGCACAATATTCTTGACTAAAGGTGTTGTTACTCAATAAGCGTTGTAGAAGACTTAACTGACGCCTAAAGCTTTAGTGTAAGTTCGCCATTGTTTTGGTGAACTCTAACCTACAAATTAATTAGGTTATTCAATATTTGACATCATTCATTATTTATGTTACTCTTACCATTCTATGGATGCCACTTAAGAGCGCACATTAGCTGAGCCTTTTTTCAGATTCGAGAATTGCGAGCTTGTGTGCACGCACGCACACAGACAGTTACATTTAAATTTAGAATACAATGTTACACAATTCATCGGCGATGTTGACATACCACTGTTGGCTATTAAATTATGTCTTTCACGACACATTATCAAACTTACCAGTCACAAATAAGTAGATTCATTTCGAGTAATAATGTATGTCACGTCGTGGCGTGGTCAGTAATCGTTAGCTTTCCGAGTCAGAGGTCTCAGGTTCGAATCCCAGAATGTAATTTATTTTTTTATTTTTTCATGTTATAAGTAGAATATAATATTTAGTCTGGAATTCAATTAAATGCTGTGTTTATAAAAAAATACAGGTTTTGTTGCATTTTTATTGTACACTTGCAGCTCGCGCGGTTTCGCCCACGTATTGCAAAGAACGCAATATACATTGCCTAAGTACATTTTTTGAAATCGGATCAGTGGTTGAGGTTCCGGAAATTACTTCCTACGTGTACATACAAAAAAGTTTCTGTCAAAAAAATATTTTTTGTACATGCTTTTATTGCCGACTGTACTTTTCTGTATGCCGTCATCAACTACTCATTGAGACAATTCTAACGAGCCCAAATTCAACAGGGTTATATCGGTTAAGTACTGAATTTCCATGGCCACCTTCTGTGTCCATCATCACATCAGCTCGATGGTACCTACCATAATATTGAATTGTCATCCAAACTATTAGTTACGAGGGTGGATCAAAAAGTACCTGTGTTAGAAATGAAGACGCATATATTTTTATAAAGTTTTATTTTATCTTTCAACATAATCTCCTTCTAGGTCCTTACACTTTTCCCAGCGTTTCGGCCACTTCTTTAACCCCTCCAAAAAGTAGGATTTGTCAAACCCTTCAAAATACGCTTCTGTCTCAGCTATAACCTCCTCGTTTGACCTGAATTTCTTTCCCCCGAGCCATGTTTTCATATTGGGGAACAGAAAAAAAAAGTCACAGGGAGCCAGATCCGGTGAGTAAAAGGCGGGTGTGGCAGCAATTCGTAACGTAGTTGGGTTAATTTGGCAGTGACAATTTTGGATGAGTGCATTGTCATGATAGAACAACACTTTCTTCTTTGCAAAATGGGGCCGTGTCTCCTTTTTTTTTTCATCAAACCGATCCAATAACTCACTATAGTACGGCCCTGTGATAGTTTTCCCTTTTTGTAAAAAATCTATAAGGATTATTCCCTTACTATCCCAAAAAATCGTGGCCATGACTTTTCCGGCTGATGGGACCGTTTTCGCCTTCTTTGGGGCAGATTCGTTAGAAAAAATCAATTGTTTAGACTGCCGCTCGGGCTCAGGTGTATAGTAATGGATCCAGGTTTTATCAACAGTAACGACACGACGGAAAAACTCCTGCGGATTTCGCTCGAACAAGCCCAAAGACTCCTTCGACATTGATAGCCGTAACCGCTTATTTTCATCCGTGAGCAATCACGGCACCCATCGGGCGGACTTTTTTTTCATATCGTGTATTATATTAATTGCTGTTCTGTACGACACCCCTACAGCCCCTGCTAATTCACGCACTTTGGTACGTCGATCGGTGACCATTATGTTTTTTACCTTTTGCACGACTTCTTCGGTAACCACGTCTGCCGGGCGCCCTGGGCGGTCCTCGTCGAAAACAGATGTACGACCTCGTTTAAATTCATTAAACCAATAACTCACGGTTGTCATAGACGGCGAAAGACCTACGTAGACAGCATCTAACTTAACTTTTATTTGTACGCATATTTTTTCATCCAAAAATAAGAAGCGAATTACGGAACGATATTGCTCTTTCTCCATTTTGTACGAAAAACAAAACAAGTCTTACAAAATTTGCCGCCAAAAAAAACTGAACCATAGACAGTTGCCAGTTTTATTTTTTTTATTTGATAAGGTCAATACTACACGACGGTAATGTCAACTTTCCTAAGTAACGCCACCTGCCATCAAACATGGGTACTATTTGATCCACCCTCGTATACTCAAAATTTCAGCCCAATCGGTTACCGGGAAGTGGGTCAAATTAAACTTGCAAGATTTGATTACAGACAGACAACGGGACAGGTAAAACTAAAAAATTAAAGTTTGTAAAAATATAAGATTTTTTAAGCAAAGTAATTATTTTCAAATAGTCACGTTCAAGTCACGAACATAAAATATGATATCATATAACAAAATTCGCTAAGTTGTCCTTCTATTAGTCACTTTACCCTATCTTTTATCTTACAATTTTAACGGGTTCATTCACAGTTAAGTAATACACATTTATTAACAAAGTATTGCCCTTGTTGGGTATTTGCTCAGCAGGTGAACTATCTGTCAGGGTACCTATTTTACGGCATTATGATATTCGAAATAAAACTTTATTTTGACTTACCTGCTATCAATAAGAAGTGAATTTCCCTCATATACTTCTCACAAAAGGCCGTATATAAAGAAGATATCGATGACTATAGATTTATCGATAACTTTTCACACCACTAGGATATCGACCTTTAGTGTCGACGATTGCCTATCACTTTTTCGTTTGTGTACGTATTTACCATATCGTTGACGCCCCAAAAGTTAGTGTGATAAGGACAACTGCAGCTCCGACTAAAAGCCCCAAGTAAAAATCATAAGAATCGAGGTTTCGTTCTCGACTGTTTCCTCCTCCAAAACTTTATCAATCGTAACCAAATTTTGGTAAATGAATAAATAGGAAGGAAATGCTAAATGTCGGGCTGTTTTGATTTTTGCGCTTATTGTTAACAGATTTGTGTACTAGGCGTATGTTTGCGACTAAGTAATTGGGCCGTTTTAAGCTTTCTTTAAACCTAGCACTTATAGAAATAAGAATATCAAAAAAAAACAAAACGTAGCGACACAGATATTGATGATATTAATATTATTTCAAAAAATCATAAATCTACGGTCAAAAACCTCGGAGGAAACAGTCCAGAACGTTTGTATGGAAAAATGGCCAGTGGTCTTTCCTTTTAATTTACCATGCCACTGGCCAAGAAACAAGAATAGAAAATGATAAAAACTTTAGGTGTCTATTTTATTCTTAATAATTATTATTAGAAATCTTTAATAAATCGTGGGCGCGTTAAAATTGAGATGGAAAAAATCACAAGGGTTTTCACTTAATATCACAAACACAAATCACTTTCAATAGGGAACATTACTGCAATGTTCTGCCGCCAGAGGCAGCACTACCACTAATAGTAAACCAGTATAGGAATATAGGGATTCACACACACATCCACAATTGATTGTCAAATGAGTGACAAGGATGCTTGCATAGACAATACCGCAAGTGGCAACGAGATACAATGACAACGCTGCTAGTGTCGCCACCTACGAAGAATTTTGCGTAATGTTCCCTATTAGTGACTCCTGTCAAATACACTAATACCTATCTTCGCCATTTTGTCGGTAGACATATTTGTCACATAATTTTATAGTAAGAAGTAAAAATGCTCACTTGGAACTCGGTGAGCGCAATAGTGTTTTACTCGTAACACTCTCAGCTAACACCTTAACCGTTACTACGGTGTTTGTAGAGGGTTTATCAACACTTTGGGTATCATATAACGCTGCTCTAATGGCTTTCTAACACCTTTACCTGTAAGATCGTGGGCCTGATTCGTGGTTATAAGGGTGTTAGAGCATGCTCTAACACCTTTTTTACAGGCATTGTAACACCTTAACACTTGGCTGGAACCGATATAAGAATGATATAAGGGTTATTTTAACGCTATTGTGCTACTTGGGAGACGCGAGACGTCAAGAGGTAACACACGGGTAGTGCACGGTTGTGTAGCTGCTGCACCCGGCGCTGAGTCCCGAGGAGTACGATTATTGCCATTAATAATAGTCAAACGTAAATTTAAAATTACGTCAAAACTCGCTTGTTCTTATCTATCACTTTGGTATCCATTTTTTCGACAGGTCTCTGTCAAAAAAATACAAAGTTAAGTTGGATTACGATACCAACTGATGGATTGTTGTGCAGGTTGCAAACAAGCCCCGCGTTGTTCGAGACGGCGCGCGAGATGCACGCGGCGCTCGAGAAGGGGCTGGTGCCGCGCTTTCTGCACAGCGACGAGGTGAGACAACGCATATACCCGATTTTATTACAAGTTTTATATTAACTTGTCGTGTTAGTCAGCGTGGGTCAAATCTTGCCGGTAAATTATGACCAACTGCCTGAAGTCCAATCGAGTTGAATTTTTGTTCAATTATGTAAGTCTGACGACAATGCAATACTATGGTATGGAGACGGAAGGTGGCCATAGGGACACCTCATTTACACAAGATTACCCCGTCATGTTTGGGCTTATTGGAATAATTGTACCAAGAATTAACACATTCAGTGCCCGAAACCCGATATCGAGTCCCTACGCCGTAGCTTTCTGCTACATACGAGGAAAACCAAGGGATCAGCTACGAGCGTAAAGCGTAGCGATTCGCGGTACTGAATGTGTTAAATTTCTGATAGAAATCTATAAAAAAAAAAAAACATTTAATTCAAATAAGATAATCCATAGAGGTTAGTATTACGATAAACTTAAATAACTATGTTAGTACCTAAACTACTACTTAACTGGCAAACAAGCACAAGATCTGACTGATGATAATAATTATTATTATTTATTTATTTCAGATAACTATGTGATCCATATTGACAAAAACAACAGACACATAAAAAATAACAATACCCTGACAAAATAACGATAAACAGACCCCTGACGCAGTTGCTGACTCTTGATTTAACAGATTATATTTGTTTCAGTTTTACAAAATATTAATTGGGTCAAGAATACCGACCGGCTACCAAAAACAGAACAAGAGGTGAGTTTACTGATGTCGCTAGAAAACCAACGCTAATATGGTTTAGCTGATACATTTTGATCAACTATCTAACTAAATATGATCTGAAATACATTGTATCCAACAAAAACAAGGGTTCCGTTTTTGCCATTTTGGCTACGGAACTCTTAACACGAGAGGTGTCGCAGGACAGCCGATTTGAAAAAAGTTTCTTAGTAAAATTGAAGATCTTCCACGACACCCACTTAATAGTAAGGCTGCTGATATAACCGGGGTAAGCGAAGATGTGAATTCATACATGCACCTAACATGCTTGTCAACTACGTGTCCCTATCGTAAACGGTCTTTCCGCCATCAAGAGATTCAAGTTCTTTTTTTTTGCTCTTCTTGTTTTGTTCACCATGTGTCTGGGGTGTAACGCGTGCAAAAAGCTCGTTCCGACACTTCCTAAAAACCGAAATAGAGGCTAATAACCGTGAAGCTCCAAGACCGAAGTCCTTAATTTATCATCGGATCTTTCGGCATAGACAAAGAATATAGAGAAAAGTATTCCGATAAAAACTGGCTGTGATAGACGGAACTCCGTGTGATCGCAGAAGTGTTCCGTTGGGCCAAATTTGGTAGGGAACACAAAAAATTACGGCATCCTTTCTAAATATGAGCCTTTGTGCCAGGGTGCCTCCAGGCCGCTCCAAGGGTCCTAGCGCGCCCGTGTCCGGGCTCATACTGGAGCGCGGCGGCGAAGTGGACGACGGCGCGCTGCTCGCGTGCCTCGACCTCGCCGAGCTGGACGACCTCTACACGTACAAGGTCGTGCTCACCGACGTGGAGATCAGGATGGTGAGTACACTAGTGGACGTTGTGCCAGGGTGCCCCCAGGCCGCTCCAAGGGTCCTAGCGCGCCCGTGTCCGGGCTCATACTGGAGCGCGGCGGCGAAGTGGACGACGGCGCGCTGCTCGCGTGCCTCGACCTCGCCGAGCTGGACGACCTCTACACGTACAAGGTCGTGCTCACCGACGTGGAGATCAGGATGGTGAGTACACTAGTGGACGTTGTGCCAGGGTGCCCCCAGGCCGCTCCAAGGGTCCTAGCGCGCCCGTGTCCGGGCTCATACTGGAGCGCGGCGGCGAAGTGGACGACGGCGCGCTGCTCGCGTGCCTCGACCTCGCCGAGCTGGACGACCTCTACACGTACAAGGTCGTGCTCACCGACGTGGAGATCAGGATGGTGAGTACACTAGTGGACGTTGTGCCAGGGTGCCCCCAGGCCGCTCCAAGGGTCCTAGCGCGCCCGTGTCCGGGCTCATACTGGAGCGTGGCGGCGAAGTGGACGACGGCGCGCTGCTCGCGTGCCTCGACCTCGCCGAGCTGGACGACCTCTACACGTACAAGGTCGTGCTCACCGACGTGGAGATCAGGATGGTGAGTACACTAGTGGACGTTGTGCCAGGGTGCCCCCAGGCCGCTCCAAGGGTCCTAGCGCGCCCGTGTCCGGGCTCATACTGGAGCGCGGCGGCGAAGTGGACGACGGCGCGCTGCTCGCGTGCCTCGACCTCGCCGAGCTGGACGACCTCTACACGTACAAGGTCGTGCTCACCGACGTGGAGATCAGGATGGTGAGTACACTAGTGGACGTTGTGCCAGGGTGCCCCCAGGCCGCTCCAAGGGTCCTAGCGCGCCCGTGTCCGGGCTCATACTGGAGCGCGGCGGCGAAGTGGACGACGGCGCGCTGCTCGCGTGCCTCGACCTCGCCGAGCTGGACGACCTCTACACGTACAAGGTCGTGCTCACCGACGTGGAGATCAGGATGGTGAGTACACTAGTGGACGTTGTGCCAGGGTGCCCCCAGGCCGCTCCAAGGGTCCTAGCGCGCCCGTGTCCGGGCTCATACTGGAGCGCGGCGGCGAAGTGGACGACGGCGCGCTGCTCGCGTGCCTCGACCTCGCCGAGCTGGACGACCTCTACACGTACAAGGTCGTGCTCACCGACGTGGAGATCAGGATGGTGAGTACACTAGTGGACGTTGTGCCAGGGTGCCCCCAGGCCGCTCCAAGGGTCCTAGCGCGCCCGTGTCCGGGCTCATACTGGAGCGCGGCGGCGAAGTGGACGACGGCGCGCTGCTCGCGTGCCTCGACCTCGCCGAGCTGGACGACCTCTACACGTACAAGGTCGTGCTCACCGACGTGGAGATCAGGATGGTGAGTACACTAGTGGACGTTGTGCCAGGGTGCCCCCAGGCCGCTCCAAGGGTCCTAGCGCGCCCGTGTCCGGGCTCATACTGGAGCGCGGCGGCGAAGTGGACGACGGCGCGCTGCTCGCGTGCCTCGACCTCGCCGAGCTGGACGACCTCTACACGTACAAGGTCGTGCTCACCGACGTGGAGATCAGGATGGTGAGTACACTAGTGGACGTTGTGCCAGGGTGCCCCCAGGCCGCTCCAAGGGTCCTAGCGCGCCCGTGTCCGGGCTCATACTGGAGCGCGGCGGCGAAGTGGACGACGGCGCGCTGCTCGCGTGCCTCGACCTCGCCGAGCTGGACGACCTCTACACGTACAAGGTCGTGCTCACCGACGTGGAGATCAGGATGGTGAGTACACTAGTGGACGTTGTGCCAGGGTGCCCCCAGGCCGCTCCAAGGGTCCTAGCGCGCCCGTGTCCGGGCTCATACTGGAGCGCGGCGGCGAAGTGGACGACGGCGCGCTGCTCGCGTGCCTCGACCTCGCCGAGCTGGACGACCTCTACACGTACAAGGTCGTGCTCACCGACGTGGAGATCAGGATGGTGAGTACACTAGTGGACGTTGTGCCAGGGTGCCCCCAGGCCGCTCCAAGGGTCCTAGCGCGCCCGTGTCCGGGCTCATACTGGAGCGCGGCGGCGAAGTGGACGACGGCGCGCTGCTCGCGTGCCTCGACCTCGCCGAGCTGGACGACCTCTACACGTACAAGGTCGTGCTCACCGACGTGGAGATCAGGATGGTGAGTACACTAGTGGACGTTGTGCCAGGGTGCCTCCAGGCCGCTCCAAGGGTCCTAGCGCGCCCGTGTCCGGGCTCATACTGGAGCGTGGCGGCGAAGTGGACGACGGCGCGCTGCTCGCGTGCCTCGACCTCGCCGAGCTGGACGACCTCTACACGTACAAGGTCGTGCTCACCGACGTGGAGATCAGGATGGTGAGTACACTAGTGGACGTTGTGCCAGGGTGCCCCCAGGCCGCTCCAAGGGTCCTAGCGCGCCCGTGTCCGGGCTCATACTGGAGCGTGGCGGCGAAGTGGACGACGGCGCGCTGCTCGCGTGCCTCGACCTCGCCGAGCTGGACGACCTCTACACGTACAAGGTCGTGCTCACCGACGTGGAGATCAGGATGGTGAGTACACTAGTGGACGTTGTGCCAGGGTGCCCCCAGGCCGCTCCAAGGGTCCTAGCGCGCCCGTGTCCGGGCTCATACTGGAGCGTGGCGGCGAAGTGGACGACGGCGCGCTGCTCGCGTGCCTCGACCTCGCCGAGCTGGACGACCTCTACACGTACAAGGTCGTGCTCACCGACGTGGAGATCAGGATGGTGAGTACACTAGTGGACGTTGTGCCAGGGTGCCCCCAGGCCGCTCCAAGGGTCCTAGCGCGCCCGTGTCCGGGCTCATACTGGAGCGTGGCGGCGAAGTGGACGACGGCGCGCTGCTCGCGTGCCTCGACCTCGCCGAGCTGGACGACCTCTACACGTACAAGGTCGTGCTCACCGACGTGGAGATCAGGATGGTGAGTACACTAGTGGACGTTGTGCCAGGGTGCCCCCAGGCCGCTCCAAGGGTCCTAGCGCGCCCGTGTCCGGGCTCATACTGGAGCGTGGCGGCGAAGTGGACGACGGCGCGCTGCTCGCGTGCCTCGACCTCGCCGAGCTGGACGACCTCTACACGTACAAGGTCGTGCTCACCGACGTGGAGATCAGGATGGTGAGTACACTAGTGGACGTTGTGCCAGGGTGCCCCCAGGCCGCTCCAAGGGTATCTTGTAGTGGTTGCGTCTGAGCCACAAGCTGCGTGAGTGACCCGTGCTCTCTAATAGTGGCTGTAATGTATAGCCGCTCTAAAGGTTTTGTCGGAACGTTTGATATTCCGAAATAATTGTTAGTTTCAACAATATGACATTTTATTAGTCACCTTACACACTACAGGCACGTTAATCGGACTTGTTGTCACCTATTTCAGCAAGTCCCTCCGCGCCAAGGCACCGTGCGCGTGTTCACCCTCTGCGTGTGCTGTGTGGAGCGCGGCTCGGAGCCCCGGCTCTGGACCGTGGAGCGCAGCGAGCACGACTTCCACCTGCTGCGGAGCAAGCTGCTCGAGTTCCACGGCGAGCGGCTGCTGAACGAACTGCCGCTGCCTTCCAGGAGGTAACCCTAGTTAATTGTGCAGTCCGGAGAGCGTACTCGGGTCGTCCGACTGGTCGAGACCTGTTGAGTGTCGTAGGTAGTGGGGTGACGAAGTCCAAAAAGATCCGAACGAGATCCAGGCCGTTGAATCGACTGAAACGGCATTTTACAGGGAAACCTGGCGGCCTATAGTGTTGGAAGCCAAGATCTGATTTGGGTCGGCGGATTAAGTAAGTATAGAGCAAAACCTATAGAAGCTAAACTGAAAACCAGAAATGACGGTTGATGGTATAATGAACCAAGCGAGACTGATAGCAGAGTTCTAGCCTGCATAGTGTCCGGCCGCTGGCTTCTAGATTGAACTCTATTTAAGTATTCTACTTTCTTTTTTCGATAGTTTCTTAGTTACGGGGAAATTCAGAGTAATCAATCAGAGGTGCACAGGACAAAATCATCAATAGTTATTTTGTCATTTTTGTATTACATCTGCAGAGACAACAGCCCCCTCGAAACGCTGCGCTACAAATACGAGGACTTCCTCCAGCGCGCCCTAGCGGCCCCACTGCTTCAGAGCAGCGCACTGCTTAGGCTGTTCCTCTCTGGCTCCGACTTCGCAATAGCGGCTGCTGCGGCCGCTCTCAACGGCCCTGATATCGGGAACATGGTCACCGCAGTCACGCATCGCCTGAGGAAAGAGAAGGGGCAGCATTTGGAGTCGTTCCTGAGGAATTTTCTGCTGTCTGCTGACTTGGAGCGGTATCAGGCGCTGTAAGTTGAATTACACGTATAATTAGGGACTGTTCCAATGTGCTCGAACAGTGGACCTGACCTTAACATATTGTCACTGCTGCCACTCATTTTTGTTAAAAGAGAAGCAACAGAATATCGAGGTCTTGAGGAAATGTCTATTAACTAGTACCGCTCCCAAGTTCTGCGAGTACAATAGTACATTGTTTAACAAGGGGCGTATGAGGAATATTGCAAACGAGAGTCTATCAGGAGCCCGACGCCGTAAGGCGGAGGGCGTTTGATGACTCGAGTTTGCAATATTCTTACGCCCGTGTTATACACAATGTTTTTCATCACATTTGCGAGGAAATAAATAACCAAAATAGACAGAAAACCTATGTTTTATACAAGCGCATCAATCAAATGTTGACGAGATTGACAACTTCACTTTCAGATCAGTGCGAATGGAGGGCGTAGATTCAATATTTCAACCAATCACAGAGCCTGCTTGATTATATTTCCAACCAATCACAGAGCAGAATTCTTGACGCTAGCGGCCGTCAAGATTTGCTTAACCAATCAGATCACACACAAGCTCATTACTTCCCATGGGCCATTATTTCCCGCGGGAACAATTTAGGCCATTGTCTTTTTGTATATAGGCAAGGAATAACACCATTTATGAGCAAGTGTGATGAAAAAAACTAAACCTACTCCGTCGATTCCTCAAGACTGAAACTTGTTACCAATGCAACAGATTCCGATCCCCTCTGTTTTGGTGTAAACTAATTGGCGTCCTCCAGCTCCCGCTGAATAATGACGCCCGTGATATCTCTGACGGCATCTGTACCTACATTGCGTAGTTGGCTCTGCTTTTTTCCACGGCAACCCTATACCCATGACGCCATAGTCGAAGCCAAAGGGACTACCGAAAGTTAATCTAGAATGAGACCCAGTGGCGGATCCAGGATTTTGGTTTTGGGGTGGGCTTGGCACCGTTGAGTTGAGCCCCTTAGCCCATGTGCTTATTACATGTAACCCTTAATTTCAGCAAGCAAGGCGCAGGCATTGAAGAAGCGCTAGAAGTAAGCGAGGACGCGAGCAAGCGGCGGCGGCGCGACATCCGCGAGCCGGTGTTCGGGAACAACTTCGACCGGGAGCCGAGTCTCGAGATCCTCGACGCGACTTACCAGGACAAAGTGCGGGGGTTCACGCAGTGCTTCATGTATTTATGTGAGTACTAATATGTTCATTAATTCCGAAGAAGCGCTAGAGTAAGCCAGAAAAATGATTTCAATAAATTGTTGTTATGTTTCCAGTGATAAAAGTGGTGAACGCGCGCAGTTGGCTAGTCCGCGTAGTGGGCGGTATACTGGGCAGCGTGCGGCGCGCAGTCGATGACGTCACGGAGTGCTGGCTGCGCGCCGCACTCGCGCGCAGTCTGTGCGAGCGTCGGCTGGCGCACCTCATTAGACTTGGACATGGTGAGTAATATGTTTCACATATGACCCAACCAAAGCGAGCTAATTATATGAATGGCTCGAAAAATAAGCTTTACCGAGCAGCGTGGCTATCACAGAACGGCCCGCGAGCTGTGTCGCGGCGGCATATACTTATTCGTCTCTTTCTAAGCGTTCTACTTGGGAAGAGACAGATAGTCTATCTCGCCGCGACACAGCTCGCGGGCAGTCTTGTGATAGCCGTGCGGATTGTTCCAATAGCTCAGTTTACTAGAGCGACGGATTGCATATACCTGAATGTCGCAGGTTCGAATTCTGTTCGGAGCGATACATTTTGAATTTTTCCCTGTAATTTGATTTTTAATTTTACATTTGACGTTCTTTTCTCATCTGTAAGAAAAAAATATGCGTGAGCTGATTATATTAATACAACTTCGAAAATGATGTACTTCAACAACAATCATGCATTGTTGTGGCTTAAAAACGTACAAATCCTAAAACGCATTAATTTATTGTTTTTTCTGTTAACAGATCTTTTATTTGGCAAGAAATCCATACCCGTCCGGTTGCCAGCTACGAAACAACGTCAAGTAGCACTCACGCAGCTGCGACGCGCGGTGCCGCCGGCGGCCCTCGCGGCAGTCGGCGGCGGCCGCGCGCTCGACGCAGCGTTCCAGCTGCTGCAGCGACCAGCACTGAACAAACAGGTACTAGTCACTAACAGTTCGTCTGCTCGACGACTGGCGGAGGCAACAACGTCAAGTAGCACTCACGCAGCTGCGACGCGCGGTGCCGCCGGCGGCCCTCGCGGCAGTCGGCGGCGGCCGCGCGCTCGACGCAGCGTTCCAGCTGCTGCAGCGACCAGCACTGAACAAACAGGTACTAGTCACTAACAGTTCGTCTGCTCGACGACTGGCGGAGGCAACAACGTCAAGTAGCACTCACGCAGCTGCGACGCGCGGTGCCGCCGGCGGCCCTCGCGGCAGTCGGCGGCGGCCGCGCGCTCGACGCAGCGTTCCAGCTGCTGCAGCGACCAGCACTGAACAAACAGGTACTAGTCACTAACAGTTCGTCTGCTCGACGACTGGCGGAGGCAACAACGTCAAGTAGCACTCACGCAGCTGCGACGCGCGGTGCCGCCGGCGGCCCTCGCGGCAGTCGGCGGCGGCCGCGCGCTCGACGCAGCGTTCCAGCTGCTGCAGCGACCAGCACTGAACAAACAGGTACTAGTCACTAACAGTTCGTCTGCTCGACGACTGGCGGAGGCAACAACGTCAAGTAGCACTCACGCAGCTGCGACGCGCGGTGCCGCCGGCGGCCCTCGCGGCAGTCGGCGGCGGCCGCGCGCTCGACGCAGCGTTCCAGCTGCTGCAGCGACCAGCACTGAACAAACAGGTACTAGTCACTAACAGTTCGTCTGCTCGACGACTGGCGGAGGCAACAACGTCAAGTAGCACTCACGCAGCTGCGACGCGCGGTGCCGCCGGCGGCCCTCGCGGCAGTCGGCGGCGGCCGCGCGCTCGACGCAGCGTTCCAGCTGCTGCAGCGACCAGCACTGAACAAACAGGTACTTGTCACTAACAGTTCGTCTGCTCGACGACTGGCGGAGGCAACAACGTCAAGTAGCACTCACGCAGCTGCGACGCGCGGTGCCGCCGGCGGCCCTCGCGGCAGTCGGCGGCGGCCGCGCGCTCGACGCAGCGTTCCAGCTGCTGCAGCGACCAGCACTGAACAAACAGGTACTAGTCACTAACAGTTCGTCTGCTCGACGACTGGCGGAGGCAACAACGTCAAGTAGCACTCACGCAGCTGCGACGCGCGGTGCCGCCGGCGGCCCTCGCGGCAGTCGGCGGCGGCCGCGCGCTCGACGCAGCGTTCCAGCTGCTGCAGCGACCAGCACTGAACAAACAGGTACTAGTCACTAACAGTTCGTCTGCTCGACGACTGGCGGAGGCAACAACGTCAAGTAGCACTCACGCAGCTGCGACGCGCGGTGCCGCCGGCGGCCCTCGCGGCAGTCGGCGGCGGCCGCGCGCTCGACGCAGCGTTCCAGCTGCTGCAGCGACCAGCACTGAACAAACAGGTACTAGTCACTAACAGTTCGTCTGCTCGACGACTGGCGGAGGCAACAACGTCAAGTAGCACTCACGCAGCTGCGACGCGCGGTGCCGCCGGCGGCCCTCGCGGCAGTCGGCGGCGGCCGCGCGCTCGACGCAGCGTTCCAGCTGCTGCAGCGACCAGCACTGAACAAACAGGTACTAGTCACTAACAGTTCGTCTGCTCGACGACTGGCGGAGGCAACAACGTCAAGTAGCACTCACGCAGCTGCGACGCGCGGTGCCGCCGGCGGCCCTCGCGGCAGTCGGCGGCGGCCGCGCGCTCGACGCAGCGTTCCAGCTGCTGCAGCGACCAGCACTGAACAAACAGGTACTTGTCACTAACAGTTCGTCTGCTCGACGACTGGCGGAGGCAACAACGTCAAGTAGCACTCACGCAGCTGCGACGCGCGGTGCCGCCGGCGGCCCTCGCGGCAGTCGGCGGCGGCCGCGCGCTCGACGCAGCGTTCCAGCTGCTGCAGCGACCAGCACTGAACAAACAGGTACTAGTCACTAACAGTTCGTCTGCTCGACGACTGGCGGAGGCAACAACGTCAAGTAGCACTCACGCAGCTGCGACGCGCGGTGCCGCCGGCGGCCCTCGCGGCAGTCGGCGGCGGCCGCGCGCTCGACGCAGCGTTCCAGCTGCTGCAGCGACCAGCACTGAACAAACAGGTACTAGTCACTAACAGTTCGTCTGCTCGACGACTGGCGGAGGCAACAACGTCAAGTAGCACTCACGCAGCTGCGACGCGCGGTGCCGCCGGCGGCCCTCGCGGCAGTCGGCGGCGGCCGCGCGCTCGACGCAGCGTTCCAGCTGCTGCAGCGACCAGCACTGAACAAACAGGTACTTGTCACTAACAGTTCGTCTGCTCGACGACTGGCGGAGGCAACAACGTCAAGTAGCACTCACGCAGCTGCGACGCGCGGTGCCGCCGGCGGCCCTCGCGGCAGTCGGCGGCGGCCGCGCGCTCGACGCAGCGTTCCAGCTGCTGCAGCGACCAGCACTGAACAAACAGGTACTTGTCACTAACAGTTCGTCTGCTCGACGACTGGCGGAGGCAACAACGTCAAGTAGCACTCACGCAGCTGCGACGCGCGGTGCCGCCGGCGGCCCTCGCGGCAGTCGGCGGCGGCCGCGCGCTCGACGCAGCGTTCCAGCTGCTGCAGCGACCAGCACTGAACAAACAGGTACTAGTCACTAACAGTTCGTCTGCTCGACGACTGGCGGAGGCAACAACGTCAAGTAGCACTCACGCAACTGCGACGCGCGGTGCCGCCGGCGGCCCTCGCGGCAGTCGGCGGCGGCCGCGCGCTCGACGCAGCGTTCCAGCTGCTGCAGCGACCAGCACTGAACAAACAGGTACTTGTCACTAACAGTTCGTCTGCTCGACGACTGGCGGAGGCAACAACGTCAAGTAGCACTCACGCAGCTGCGACGCGCGGTGCCGCCGGCGGCCCTCGCGGCAGTCGGCGGCGGCCGCGCGCTCGACGCAGCGTTCCAGCTGCTGCAGCGACCAGCACTGAACAAACAGGTACTAGTCACTAACAGTTCGTCTGCTCGACGACTGGCGGAGGCAACAACGTCAAGTAGCACTCACGCAGCTGCGACGCGCGGTGCCGCCGGCGGCCCTCGCGGCAGTCGGCGGCGGCCGCGCGCTCGACGCAGCGTTCCAGCTGCTGCAGCGACCAGCACTGAACAAACAGGTACTAGTCACTAACAGTTCGTCTGCTCGACGACTGGCGGAGGCAACAACGTCAAGTAGCACTCACGCAGCTGCGACGCGCGGTGCCGCCGGCGGCCCTCGCGGCAGTCGGCGGCGGCCGCGCGCTCGACGCAGCGTTCCAGCTGCTGCAGCGACCAGCACTGAACAAACAGGTACTAGTCACTAACAGTTCGTCTGCTCGACGACTGGCGGAGGCAACAACGTCAAGTAGCACTCACGCAGCTGCGACGCGCGGTGCCGCCGGCGGCCCTCGCGGCAGTCGGCGGCGGCCGCGCGCTCGACGCAGCGTTCCAGCTGCTGCAGCGACCAGCACTGAACAAACAGGTACTAGTCACTAACAGTTCGTCTGCTCGACGACTGGCGGAGGCAACAACGTCAAGTAGCACTCACGCAGCTGCGACGCGCGGTGCCGCCGGCGGCCCTCGCGGCAGTCGGCGGCGGCCGCGCGCTCGACGCAGCGTTCCAGCTGCTGCAGCGACCAGCACTGAACAAACAGGTACTAGTCACTAACAGTTCGTCTGCTCGACGACTGGCGGAGGCAACAACGTCAAGTAGCACTCACGCAGCTGCGACGCGCGGTGCCGCCGGCGGCCCTCGCGGCAGTCGGCGGCGGCCGCGCGCTCGACGCAGCGTTCCAGCTGCTGCAGCGACCAGCACTGAACAAACAGGTACTAGTCACTAACAGTTCGTCTGCTCGACGACTGGCGGAGGCAACAACGTCAAGTAGCACTCACGCAGCTGCGACGCGCGGTGCCGCCGGCGGCCCTCGCGGCAGGCGGCGGCGGCCGCGCGCTCGACGCAGCGTTCCAGCTGCTGCAGCGACCAGCACTGAACAAACAGGTACTAGTCACTAACAGTTCGTCTGCTCGACGACTGGCGGAGGCAACAACGTCGAGTAGCACTCACGCAGCTGCGACGCGCGGTGCCGCCGGCGGCCCTCGCGGCAGTCGGCGGCGGCCGCGCGCTCGACGCAGCGTTCCAGCTGCTGCAGCGACCAGCACTGAACAAACAGGTACTAGTCACTAACAGTTCGTCTGCTCGACGACTGGCGGAGGCAACAACGTCAAGTAGCACTCACGCAGCTGCGACGCGCGGTGCCGCCGGCGGCCCTCGCGGCAGTCGGCGGCGGCCGCGCGCTCGACGCAGCGTTCCAGCTGCTGCAGCGACCAGCACTGAACAAACAGGTACTAGTCACTAACAGTTCGTCTGCTCGACGACTGGCGGAGGCAACAACGTCAAGTAGCACTCACGCAGCTGCGACGCGCGGTGCCGCCGGCGGCCCTCGCGGCAGTCGGCGGCGGCCGCGCGCTCGACGCAGCGTTCCAGCTGCTGCAGCGACCAGCACTGAACAAACAGGTACTAGTCACTAACAGTTCGTCTGCTCGACGACTGGCCGAGGCAACAACGTCAAGTAGCACTCACGCAGCTGCGACGCGCGGTGCCGCCGGCGGCCCTATCAGTTCGTCCCACACACACACACATACGCACACACACACACACACACACACACACACACACACACACACACACACACACACACACACACATACGCACACACACACACACACACACACACACACACACACACACACACACACACACACACACACACACACACACACACACACACAGACACAGACACACACCCACACACTCACACACAATCAAGTCAATCGATTTCCTATTCATCAAATAATCTGTGGCAATTATGGGCGTCTTGATCTAGCATGGAAGTAAAAGCAACTATAGGCCGATATCACTCGCAACAATAATAGCTAAAATATTTGACAGTGTGCTTAATACACGATTAAACCACTATGTGCAGATAAATCACAATCAGTTCGGGTTTACGCGGGGACTATCCACAGAAAGTGCAATATTATGTCTGAAGCACACGGTCAAATATTATGTGGATAGAAATTCGCCTGTATACGCCTGCTTCCTAGATCTATCTAAGGCTTTTGACTTGGTTTCCTACGAGATTTTATGGAAGAAGCTTGAAGCCATTAAACTTCCGTCTGAGCTGATTAACATATTCAGGTACTGGTATGGAAACCAAGTCAACAGTGTTAGATGGGCGGATGCCTTCTCGGACTCGTACAGGATGGGGTGTGGTGTGAGGCAGTGGGGCCTGAGCTCGCCTACACTATTCAACCTCTACATAAATGAGCTTTTGGATGCGCTTGGAAGAATGCATGTCGGCTGTCATATTGACGATATCTGCCTTAATAACATTAGTTATGCAGACGATATGGTTCTTCTAAGTGCATCCGTAAACGGCTTACGCAAATTATTAAAGGTGTGCGAGGTATATGCCGAAGCCCATGGTTTAAAATATAATACTCGTATACAAAAAAGCCAGTATATGGTGTTTGAGGTCGGACGAGGCAGAACAGCTGAAGTGACACCCATTAAACTTAATGGAGCTGTCCTTGAAAGGGTTGAGTCGTTTAAGTACTTAGGACACATCGTCACGTCGGACCTCAAAGACGATAATGACATGGAGCGGGAGCGGAGGGCCCTGTCGGTCCGTGCCAATATGATAGCTCGTAAGTTTGCTCGCTGTACCAGGGAGGTGAAACACACGTTATTTCAAGCTTACTGTACCTTCATGTACTCGTGCAGCTTATGGCGTGATTATACAAAACGGGCCTACGGGTCCCTCCGCGTCCAGTACAACAACGCGTTCCGGGTGATGGTGGGGCTGCCGCGCTTCTGTAGCGCATCAAGGATGTTTGCGGAAGCGAGAGTGGATTGCTTTTATGCCACCATGCGCAAGAGAGCTGCATCCCTGGTGCGTCGGGTGCGCGCCAGCCCCAACAACATCTTAAGGATGATAGGGGACAGATTGGACTGTCCCTACTTGCTTCATTGTAGTCGGCTACATGCGCCGTACTCAGTGAAGTGAGCTGTGCAAAGCTTAATTTTTTAGTTTTTGTTTATTTATATTTATAGTGTATGTACTAACATAGTCTTTTTAAGGATACTACTAACAAATAATGGATCTTTGTAATCTGAATAAATAAATGAATTGAATAAATGAATTGAAAAACGCCCGTAGTTGCCGGCCACACATTTCCGGAAGAGTATAGCCCGTCTACAAGCCTCATTATGTTCATCTGTCACAACCCTGATGATCGTACTACACTTGGGGATGCGTGTTTGCATCGCGTCGTTGCCTCAAAAGATGCAACACGAATATTTGGGCAAACACCACCAAGTGGAGTGCCACCATCATGACAAACGTTTCATTTCGTTATTGCATCGGATTCATTTAAATAAACGCTAAACAAAAAACATTGCTGTTTTAGTAATTATACTTTTTCTACATTTTTGTTACAGTTGGTGTACAATCTTCTCGATTTATGCATTATGGAGCTGTTCCCGGAATTAAGTGCCACAGAAAACAAATCACCGAATGAACCAAAGAGTTGAGGCAGATACAGCCACTATACAGCTAAACAATCGAAATTGTATGTTTCTTTGTATCAAATTCGTCCCATGCATTTTGTAAATTGCAAGTGCTCGCTTAACTATTGATAACATTGACGTAGTTTAGCAAAAGGGAACCACCCACAGGAATTTTTGGATTGGTTTTGTTTTAGATTTAAGCTATTTTATAATTTACATTGCATGTTATGAAACCTATTTGCTAAACAACGTCCAATTTATTCAACCTTTTAACCACTAAATTCAAATGCAACGATAACGAGAGACATCGCTCCCTGCGATCATTTGCAGCAATATACAGACCCCTTTATATTCATAGAGCTTAAAAAAAAAGGTCACTTAAGTTTAGTTATTTTTTTAAACTTAACTTAAGTGCCCTTTGTCCCTTTCTCGCAAACACAAATGTCAACGTGACGGATAAAGATAAACGAGTTTTAACGGCGTTTCACCTAAAATAGTTTCAATGAACGTTTATGAACATGGCCCCGTACTTTTCATGCCGATGACATCAATTTGACGTCACGCTGCATAGAGGGTGTTCCCTAAAAAAGTATATTGTAATTATTAATCATTAGTCGTCAATCATTTTAATCTAGTACAAATTACTTCACAAGTATCTATTCACACGTGGAATAATTAATAGGTACCTACTTGATACGTGAAACGTAAATTAAACTATTTGTTTTGTTTTTATACATACATTTTACATGATTAAAATGATTGACGACTAATGATTAATAATTACAATAAACCTATTTGGGATCACCCTATATGCAGCGTGACGTCAAATTGATGTCATCGGCATGAAAAGTACGGGCCCTGTTTATTATAATATAATTAAGGGTGTTTGGAAACAAAAGTTTTCAGCGATGTTAGAAGTAATATTTCGAACATTTTTGACCACATTTACATTAATTTTTAAGTCGTGGCAAAAAGGTTGAACTATCTTGCAGACCTCATTGTATGTATGTACTGCACCTACTGTATTATAATGGCAATTTTTCAATAGTCAGATAAAGATAATTGTTTCGTGTAAAAGAAGGGATTAGAGAAATAATTAGTCAAGTATCTGATGATTTAAAAAAACGACCAAGTGCGTGTCGGGCACGCGTAGCGTAGGGTTCCGTAGTTGCCTGGCCGTCAAGGTTTGCGTTGAGACGTACATTTCTTAAATTGGTCAACTGGAATCGTTTTAGCCGTAATTTTTTTCACATAGTGGTAATCAAAAATATCTGGCGGGTGCTTAATGTAATGCAAACAAAGCCCTGAGGGCCTACCGCGAAAGGCATTCGAAGTTTCCCCTCTCTGTCACACTTGCGAGTTCGTACCTAAGTGCGACAGAGAGGGAAAACTTCGAATGCCGTTCGCGGTAGGCCCTCTGACCCGTGTTTCTTTTAGAAATCCATTTTACTTTTGAACGAGTTATCTTACATAACCTCACACCATGGGATTAACGAAGAAAAAAAATACATCTTCGTTTTACATGTAGGGGATTTACCTAAAATAATGTTTTATACAATTGTTACACGAGAATTTAAGAGCTAATTGTGTAACTATTGTATACAATACTTTTTCTACGAGTCAACTGAAATAATTAAACAAACTTGGTATCTATTGAAAAACTAAGCCCTGCTGAAACGAAGCGCAGCCTTCTGGCTCAGTTTTGTTCTATGACCAAGGCGACGTTCTATTGGTCAAATTCATTATAGTTCAGTAAAGGCGCCTCGTGATTGGTCAAATTCATTATAGTTGTCTAAACAGGCCCCGTAGCATGGATGGCGTTATCACGCGATAAGTGATAGGATAAGCGCGTCGTCTCGTTCTATCGAACGGTGTCAGCCAGGGACGGATGCTCTATCCTGTCACTTATCGCGTGATAAGGCCATCCATGCTACGGGGCCTGTTATACCTAAAAAAATCCCACTTCCTGGCTAGGGAGAGACGTAAATTGTTGTACTCACCACGGGCGGTAATACGGAAAGCCTCAGCTCGCATATTTATCGCCCTTGCCTTCGGCTCGGGCGTCAAGTACCTGCGATCTGAGACATTCTTTGTTTTACCGCCCTAGGTAAGTAATGTACTATTAGTTGAGTTGGGAGCTCCATAGAAAAAAGTATGTGATTATAGTTTGGAGTAAGTTTCAAACATTAAAATCGACGAGTATAAAAATTGTTTTTAAGATTTAGTTCTACCTTTTTTTGGCGTGATTGGTATGTTAAATATACTTGCCATTTTACAGCTTTTTATCACTAAGGGTCACTGAGCTCAGACGCGGACAAACAGGTAGCTAAGTATATGGACGTGGCGAAACTAGAAGGGATCCATGTTAATTACGGAATCCTACAAATCAGCCCTAAATTGTAAATATAATGATATTAATGATGAACGATGTATTATATTAGATAATTATATTTTTGTAATAATGAATACTTATATTTATTAATTGCCTTAATAATTGGTTGAGGTTGTAAAACAAACCAGAACAGGAAGAATTATTGATTCATGGAAATATTGTTTTCTATATGGAAATGTAAAGATTAAAATATTTTCATAAAAAATTGACTTTTATTTTAAAAGACCATCATATCAGCTAAAAGTCGTCCACTGCTGGAAATAGGCCTCCCCCAAAGAGTGCCACAATGACCTGCGCCACCCGAATCCAGCTTATTACCTCGACCTTTACCAGGTCATCAGTCCACATTGTTAGGGGGTCTACTCTACCCACCCTGAGCCTACTGGTACGTGGTCACCACTCGAGAACCTTTCCGCCTCAACGGCCATCGGCGCATTGACGTGCAATGTGCCACTGCCACTTTAGTTTAGCGTTTCGGAGGGCTATATCGGTTGATGAGACCGATTACGGCGATTACTGACAAAACTCATTGGCAGTAAGGCCTGCAACAGACTGGTGCGGCCCGCGGTGGCGGTCAATAGTAAATTTGACAGCTAATGACAAGTATTGACCGCCGCGCCTAGCTGTCAAGCATGCGAGTACAGTCAGCATCAGATAGTAGCAGCCAAGGTAGCCAAATATATCGTAACACTTCCTTACTCCTATAGTAATAAAGATGTGTTGCGATATATTTGGCTGCTACTAACTATCTGATGCTGACTGTATATGAAAGCATCAACGCATATTTCTGGTAGATATTCAGCCTTATAGTATAATCATGCTTCTGTTGTTTTCTAGTCTCGAATTTTAGATAGTGCGAATACGCCCTTAGGACGTGGCTTGACTTTGTTCGGATGTTAGTTTTCCGTTTGAATTGAATTCATTGGGATTTCGGTGACAATGCAATTTTAATTTATTATGTCACCATCAAGCTGGTCTGATGATGGAAAAGCACTCATATCACATTGCCGCAGTATCAGGCCTCATTAGAATCGTCTCGTGTAGACGACGACTGCAAAAAAGTACTGTCTGTAATAAAATTGACAAAATCTTGACACCTCTAACGATGGTGGTGTTGAATTTTTTAAGCAAATACAGAAACGAAACGCAAGAATAATCCAACTGCGTGAAAATAGCTATGATCTGACCTGACATTTCTATTACGCTATGAAATACAAGAAACGCGTCATTGAAAGTCCCGCTCTTGAGAAAATGTGTTTTTGTAATTCTGTAGCGTATTCACCTTTCGCCTAACTTCACAATCAACCTGACATTAGATGTTTTGGTCCGAATTTAGCCTTCTACAACTACTGCTCATGCTGTCCCGCTTGTACTAAGCAGTCATGATTGTAGGAGGAGTGAAATGAATGAAGTATAATGTTTGGTATTTAGTACAACACGGACCTCCATTTGAGCCGACCCGAGGGATGCAAAGCGAAGCAATAGCAATAGCAAATGTCAATTTATTTACTGTAGAAAGTAAAAGGCGATGGGTGTGTGCTTTGTGTTTAGTATGTTTATATAAGACGAAATCAAAATTAGTTCATAGTGTAAATAATAATTATATCTTTTAGGTCATTAGCTAATTGGTAGAAATATTCATCAATAAACTGTAAATATTTTTACAATTTGTGTTCCCGTAAACGAAGGTTGTGTTGTTATGTATCTTTATGCAAACCTAATTAAACTATCATACACTTACATTAAGTGCTATGTTTGCGTTAAGTGATCCGTTTGAACCGTAATGAAAACATCGAACCGAGTGCTGACATGATCGTCTAATGAAATCTATCAACAATGGGTATTCTGGGAAACCCTATATCGCGTAAACATGGCCCGAGCGTCTGAGCGCGTTCGGAATTCAAACATTCGCAATGGCTTCGCCGTGCCAGAAGGGCGGCATGCGGCTGAGCGAGGCTCTCGACAACATGCAGTTAGCTTACAACCCGATCACTAAGCAGCTGCACTTTGTGAGCCCCAAGGTGGAAAAACCCGCGCAAGACACATCAGACGACCTCGACAAGTTGTCCAAAAAGAGCAGTTTCAGTGATGAAGGCAACTTCTCTATATCAACATGTGAGAAGAGTGATACAAGTGACTCCCCAAAGAGCACTTTGAACTGGGGTGGCAGTGTGAGTGGTCACCAGAGAGGCAAAGATGGTGGGTCCTTTTCGAGCACAGTGTCAAGTCTCTCAGGTTGTTCATTGGGTTCTAGTGCCTCTAAGGAGGATATTGGTGAGGTGACATCAGATCAGGAGCAAGCCAAGTTAAAGAAGAAAGGATTGTCTGGTTTCTTTAGCCGGTAAGTTGTGCTTTACTTATTAATCATTGCCACTCTTGCAAATATTACTGTCTATGCCCAATATAGAAATAAAAGAAACTTGGTTTATTTATGATACTTATCAGTTTTTCAAGAACATGTATACAGGGTGGAAAGATATGTTGGGCCCTGGAGGGAAACTACCTTAAATCCTTAAGCTGGCTCATTTTACTTAAAGGAGACATTCCTTTATTTTTAAAATTAAACAAAACTGCATTCAAAGATTTTCAAAAAAGCCTTACACACGGCCGGGAATCGAACCCGGTCGAATTTGTCTAAAAATCGGAGTTCGTTTTTTTGCGTAAATTAATAGTTCTGGATGTATGGAACACTTGTAGCTAAATAACCCTGTATCTACAATCAAATTTCCTACAATTTTTGTCCTCACGCTTTTACTGTAATATCAAAAATGGCCGAGTTATTCAAGAATAACCGTTTTTCGAATATACGCAGGAGTCTGATTCAGTCTAATTTTTGAATTTACACCCTCGGGGGGGGGACCTACGAAAAAAAAATCCAAGAACTAATTATTCACGGGTCAAAATCTATAATGACTGAACTAAGTGGCATTTAATAATAATGTATGGATGTCACAGACTTTTTATAATAATTGTTGTAGGTATATAAATTGTGTCTGATAGTGGAAGATTTTCGAGTGTAATGTCTAATGTGATAATGTTATCTCTCTGATATAAATTATAATGCAAGAGTGCTTGCTACTTATTATTCAAGATAATTACCATGCCATCTGACATATTGTATTGTAAATTATTAAATCATAAAAACTAAAAGAAGTTTTCTGTCCAAATACACAAATACCAACATAGGATGTGAAAATTAGTCAGGCTATCCATTCATGATTTGGACCATCCCTAAGAAATAAAAGGTGTATTTGATTTTGTCATCAAAGTAATATGCTCCAACAATGTTTAGGGGGGACATAAGGGAAAAAACAAGAAAATATTTCTAATAAAAATAGTTTATTCAATAATTATTTAATTCTTGTAAAAATATAAATTTCAGATATACATCTGATAAGAATTGCCAATAATCTGGCAAGTGCATTTTTAACACTATAGATATACCTACCTACATGTTAGCTCAGAAATTATAAAAAATCAAAAATTTATATAAAAATATGAAAGCAGATATATAAAAAGAGATAAGGCCCAATTACCTAGTTAAAAAGTAAGCTCTAAAATGTATTAAGAATAGAGTATAATTTGATAATAAATATGACCAGTCTTCTAAATTTATCATAATTTAACCAACAGTGTCTATGCTATACCAAAACTATCTTTATTTATTTTGACTAGTTCACAAGACATTTCAAACAGTTTTTTCTGGTGGTCCACATTCTTAGAGAACTTGTTACTGATGCCCTCAATGCAATTGCTGATGTATAGTCCTCCTTTCTTCTCCAAGTCCTTGTTGAAACACGCATGGAGAATCGACACTGCTCCTTTAGCTGGGCTCTTGAAGAAAAATTTCATTGCCCAGGGAAACACAGTCTTAAACAAGGTACCATCAAATAAATCTGTATTAACGATGCCAGGATGCACAGAGTAGCACCTCACTCTGTCTCCATTTTCTTCTAGAGTCTTGTTAATATATCTCGCAGACATTAACTGAAACAAAAATAAAATACATCATGTAATACTGAACTTTCCTAACAAACTAACTTATGTTAATATGCATTAAGGCCAATAGGATATGTAAATTACCTGTGCTAGCTTGGACTGTGAATAGGCTGCTGATGTATCATAATACTCTTCGGAATTTATATCATCAAAGAATATTTTCCCTGGATAATGAGCACATGAAGACACATTAACAACCCTTGAGCTCTCCCCAACATTGCTACCCTTTTTCAGCGCTGGCAACAATAGGTGTGTCAAATAGAAATGTCCGAGATGATTGACTGCTAATTGGGTTTCTAAACCATCTTCAGTCAATTTGTAATCTCCAAACATAATTCCAGCATTATTTACTAAAATATGGAGCTCTGGGAAATTCTTCAAAACAGTATCAGCAAACTCTTTTACTGATTTAAGAGACAGTAAATCCAGCTGAAATGCGTGTAAATTTTCTCCATTCTCGAATTGTTCCGCAAATTTTTTAGCTAATTCGGGTTTTCTAATTCCCATAATGACAATAGTGTTCGCTTTCAACAATCCCCGAACGACTTCGGCGCCTATGCCGCGCGCCCCTCCCGTGATGACGGCGATTCTCCTGTTCGCGTCTGGCAACACTATCTTGTTTCTTGTCATGTTCACCCAGTCGTCGATAAGGCCGCCGACGCCCGCTCCCTGTATGTCGAGAGTGTAGCGCACCTCCCACAAAATGTGCTTTATTGGCTTGTGTCTGTTCATGTACCAATAAACGGTTATAGCACTAGTTACTATGACGGCGGAGACGATTACGAGCGACATTTTAAGGTTATGTTGTCGTCCGTCCGACGCGACGCGGCGTTCACACTGACGGTTGCTTTCACCTGGCTGGAAATCCTCGACGCTTTCTCCCTCGTGTTTGTATTCTTATTGTGTACCGTTACACGGGTATTCGATGTGGAGCTAAGGTTTAACTTACGATTTATTTGACAGATTACTTTTGATCCGTGAGCTCCGTTGTTTATCTCTATTGGCGGGGCTGAGCTGAAGTAACGTTATCATGAACGATGAATAAATCGGAATTCCATATTCAAATGTCAGTTGTTCTGCTAGTGTCATTCATTCTGTAGCTAAAAAAGGTCAAGGTCGATTTCGAATTTGATAGGTAGGTAGGTACGCAATAAAATTTCGAACTGTTTTTGGTAGAAAATGAGGTAAAATAACAAAACACTTGTATGTGCAATTAGATAGAATTACAACTTGTATTGAATCACTAAATAATAGTCTTTCTTAACACTCGCGACGCACTAACTGACCGGCAGACGATGAGGCCACGAACTAATAGAAGCTGACACGCCAACTGTGAGGCTCAGACCAAACTCAAATAATTACTTTAATGTGTTTGCACTAACAGTCTCGTTCCAGGAAAACTGCTATTTAGGAGAATGAGTCATATTATTAAAATAAAATCAGTTACCTACTGTAATTAGGTCGCGTTATCAATTTGGTATTCTAATTGTTGTAATTATGGAATTCGCGGGTCAAACGAACCGGATGGTTATATCGCGGTGTTACTGGTTTTAGGGGTAACGGTTCTGTAGACCGCATGCCTAGAAGTCGATGCGCTTACCAAAACTAGTCTCGAATGTGGTTAGAAACAAGCTGTAAAAAACCGGCCAAGTGCGAGTCGGTGTCGGTATCTATAAAAACGGCAAAAAAAACACATTTGTTGTATCGGAGCCCCCTTAAATATATATTTTATTCTGTTTTTAGTATTCCTTGTTATAGCGGCAACAGAAATACATCATCTGTGAAAATTTCAACTGTAACTATCACGGTTCATGATATACAGCCTGGTGACAGACGGACAGCGGAGTTTTAGTAATAGGGTCCCGTTTTACCCTTGGGGCACGGAACCCTAAAAAGCAGTGACCTACTTAGAAATCTTAGAATGCTGACTGCACTTTTGTTCAGGCAGTCATTAAGACAAATGTAAACTCTATGGGATTCTGTAGATTTCCCGATGAAACCTCCCGACCGCACCATTAGACATTAGTAGTTAAAATAAAAAAAATTTTTTTTTTAATATTATTGTAATGTATATTGTATTTGCATGCATGTGAATGTGTTTAACGCAAATAAAGATTTTGACTTTGACTTGACTCGCAGCCACAAAACTGACATAAATTAAATATGCAATTCAGCTCAATCTAATTCTGAAAAATTTACGTCATTTAATCTTTCGATTCCTGTGGCTTCTCGAGCCTAGGAGAGCCGACGGGTTGACTTCTGCAGAGCAGACTTCGGTCAAGATTCGGTAGTATTTTCAGTATGGACCGATTGAATGTTCATGAAAGAGGACTTTTGTTATAAAACAATCCTTTGTGACGTAAAAATTATTGCCCACATATTACCCAAACGAGGTACAGATATACTTTAGTATTATAAAAATGTAAAGTCTGTGAGAGTTTGAAGGACAACGCAGACGAAGTTGCAGGATAAGACATATCTTATCCTGCAACTTCGTCTGCGTTCTGCCGCGTGGACACCCAAAGTACACAGTACAGTAGTTAAGCAAACATGTGTGTTAAGGTATAATTAAGGGTTACAGTTATTCCGCTACGTATCGTAAACTATAGTTTTTACGCAGTTCTCTGAACAGCTATCAAACGGAACTGCAGTAATCGAGCGTGACGCAAACTGCACAAGCTTGGGTACTTTTGCTGGTGCAAAGGAATGCATATCGGTGACGTCACGTCGAGGCAGCCACGTAACCTTAAATGGTTGACATGATATCATACCTAAAGTTGTGCCGACTAGGTCTTTAAAAGGATCGATTCGACCTCGTTCAATCGGTCAAATCACTAAGTTCGGTCTTTTAGTTCCTTTAGTTTAGCGCTAACTACTTGTCCGAGGTTTTGAGATTCACCGACATTTACTCGCCCTTTCCCGTTCACACGCTCGTCAATTCCTGCCTTAGTGAAGGAGCCAAAGACCGATTTCGATCGTGCAATTCATTCCTAATATTCTTAGTTCCTGACCGAATTGAGCCTGAAAGCTGTCTAATAATTTACGGAATACAATTTGCGCCGAATCGAAGAATGTTGTTCGGTACCTAAATCGTTGCCCTTACATTAGTACAAGTATATTCGGTCAACGACACCTATCTCCGTGCAAATTGTATATGCAATGCGGCACGTATGTTTAATCTGATTATGATATTGGATTAATTGATTTTTTAATAATTATGTCTTTCAATATGATAATGGTGCCATTGAACGCGTTGGTAATTGCCATGAGAATGAATAGTGTGGATAATCTATACTAATTATGTAATTGTGAAAGTCACTTTTCTGATCTGTTCATCCGACAACGTGTTACAGGAAGACCTAGAAGAATGGAGAAGGTCGTTAGAGCAAAATGGTTTGCGTATCAGTAGGACAAAGACCGAATACATGTTTTGCAACTTCAACTCCAATGCGCAAGCTAATCCAGGCATTACGCTAAGCGGCACCGCCCTCCCGAGAGCTAAAACCTTTAAGTACCTAGGTTCAGTTCTGTCTGAAGAAGGCTCTATAGATGCAGATGTAATTCAGAGAACAACATCAGGATGGGTGAAGTGGCGTACGCTCACAGGGGTGCTGTGTGACGCAAAAATGCACATAAGAACTAAAGGCAAGGTGTACAAAACGGCAGTGAGACCAGCTCTATTGTACGGCAGCGAAGTCTGGGCAGCAAAAAAGACACACGAGCAGAAGCTGCACACCACTGAAATGCGTATGCTGAGATGGGCGGGTGGAGTGACACTTAAGGATAGAATACGTAACGAACACATAAGAGGAAGCTTTAAGGTTGCACCCATAAGTGACAAAATATGTGAAGCAAGGCTCAGATGGTACGGTCACGTGATGAGAAGACCCGACAATTATGTTGTGAAGAAATGCCTTTCTATGGCTACCAAAAAAAGGGGAAGGGGAAGACCTCAAATGACCTGGTTGACGAATGTCCACAGAGACATGAATAGCCTCGGGCTTAAAGAAGAGGATACCATCCAGCGGACTACATGGCGCCGCATGATAAAGAAAGCCGACCCCGTGTAACGGGAAAAGGCGAGGACAAAGAAGAAGAAGACTTTTCTGATCTGTTCATATTTAAACTACCTACTGGTTTGGCACCATGATACATGTAATATATGTATATAGGGGGTAATCTCTGGAACTACTCATCTAATTTCATATTTTTTTATTTTATGCCACGGCTTCGCTTGCGTTCTGTGTAATACGCGGGCGGAGCCGCGCGGGCAGCTTGTGTTTTTCTAAAGGAATATGTGATGTTCAGTCTGTATTCGGTAGGTAGAATAGAGAGAAGCCAGGTGACGAGACACCAGCCCAACGAGCCACCTGCAAGAAAATTTAAAAATATATTGAATTAATCAAAATATCCGTTTTCTATCCGTATAATGCACCTACGTGTCCATTTTTTTTTGTAGAAAAGTTTCCTCTCTTGCGAAATCTGGTTATAATATAATACAAGGATAATCTGTACAATAATTGAACGCGCCACATAAGTCTACGTAACTCTCATGCAAGTACAATGGCCTATCCCCTACACCCGATACTTGACCGGGGAAACCTGTTTCAGACTGGCCAGTCCCTTTCACCGGCACCCCTGACCTTGGCATCTGTCGTGAACCTCTTTACATTGCTACTTCCTACAACACTTTATAAAGAATTGTATACGTGCTAACCGCAATGTAAAGATGACAGATATCTGTTTTAAAAAAAGAGTTTTAAATTAGCATTTTATCAAACAAAGGCATGTTCTTGAAGGAATGGCATTGTTCACTAACGCTGTTACAACTTTGTGAATGCAGGTACATTATTATATGCACTCGAAGCAGGTGTTGATAATACACCTGATGTTTTTTGTCTTCGACGCAGAATGGTCGCTGGTCGTTGTCAGTCTCAGTCTGGCCGCATGACGTTTCTACAACATCTGCCTGTATTTTTCTGAAAGTGGATTTACTAAAGCCAAGAGGCTCTAGTAAAATAGAAAATAATAATAAGGGAACATTTAAGGAAATCTAAATCAAAACTGAAACCGTCCTACGTCATATCACATATACAAACAAAACTACACGCGACAAATGACCTGCAAAATTGTCCAACGCTGTGCAGCAACCATTAAACAACACAATTGAAAATGAAGCTGAGCCGAGGATGAATTAATTCAAAAGAAAATTGATTCGAGGGTCACATGTTAATGATTTCCGCGTCTCGTCCGCGTCTGACCCCAAACGGCAATGAAATTAATATGCATTAGCGGTGCGGTTTATTCATTCACGAGTACCCATTTTATGCAACTATATTGTGTAACCACATTTTACATGAAAACGTTTAGCCTAATTATAGCATGTATATTTACACCTTAGGTGCGTTTAGAATTTTGATGATTCACCTGCCTGAGTTCATTCTGTCTTAAATTACTGCTGTTACTAAACAAATCACAGAGCATATGACTAATTCTCGGTCTGGTATTACGGGGGCTGCCTTTTAAGTTCTGTCGTTTCCAAACCTCCCGTGATTGCATAAAAAATAACTAGTGTCATCTTAAAATATTTGAATTTAGAATTCGAAAACAAAAGAATGACTCGAAATCGGCCCAACCGTTTTAGTACAGCGTTCGTTCAAAGTTGACAAGTCAGTTGTGAAAATGGAAATTTCGAAGGAAAATTTACGTGCGATAATTTTTTACAACTTCAAAAGGGGCTTAACGCGACTTCAGTGCTTCGAAGAGTTGACTACTGTTTTCAATGATAAAGCACCATGCCTCCGGACTGTGGAACGCTGGTATTTAGAATTTCAACGTGGTTGCTCTAGAGTCTTGGTGATAGACATCGTGAAGGTCGACCAAAAACAGCCGTAACCCAGGAGAACATTGATGCTGTACGGCAACTGATCGTCGAAGATCGCCATGCGACATACCGTGAGATAGAAGCTTCCTTAAGTATTTCAGGGACCAGTGTTCACAATATTTTGCATGATCACTTAGGTTCAGCGTGAGATCAAAAAAGTTGATCTCACGCTGGATACTCAGTGATTTACTCAGTGAAGACCAAAAAACGGCTCGCGTTCGATGGTGTCGCAAAACTCTGCGGCAATTCAACCGAGGAAACTCGAAACATGTTTACGACATTATCAGTGGTGACGAATCTTGGATATATGCCTACGATCCCGATTCTAAACAGCAGTCGACTGTTTGGGTGTTCCAAGATGAGCCAAAACCGACCAAAGTACGCTTACGGAGCACTTCGAAAAAAATGGTCGCCACGTTTGTGGCGAAAAGTGGCCACGTTGCCACCATCGTGCTCGAGGATCGTAAAACGATAATGCTGACTGGTATACCACTGTCTGTTTACCAGAAGTCATCGGCGAGTTTCGAAAAAATTACCCAAGACGTCGTATAAGACTGCACCACGATAATGCGAGCTAGCACACCGCCCGGCAAACAATTGCGTTTTTAAAAGAGCAAAACGTCGAAATTCTATAACACCCGCCGTACAGTCCAGACTTAAGCCCTAACGATTTTTTTACTTTTCCAAAAATCAAGCAACGACTTCGTGGTCAACGGTACCAGACGCCTGAAGAAGCGGTTGAGGCATATAAAACGGCCATTTTGGAGACACCGACTTCGAACTGGAATAAGTGTTTCGAAAACTGGTTCGATCGAATGAAAAAGTGTATTACATATCACGGTGATTACTTTGAAAAACAGTAAATACCATTTAACACTTAAATTGTCTTTAGTTTTTCCAAACGACATAACTTAAAAGGCAGCCCTCGTACTTCCTTTGTATCGCGGAGTTTAGCCATTTACGCGTTTTGCAGCTGCCGGCTCTCAATACGCATGGATTACGTTTTACGTTACGTCACTGCGTGTTCGGAATGGTATTGTTGCCTTTAATTGAAATAATGCTAAGAACGGACGCCATTATAATGACTATTGGACTATTGTTTTGGTGAACAATGCATACTTTTGAGGTTTTATCCATATCGATCGTGTTGTTCTTGTAAGCGCTAAGCAGCCGTGACTCGAGTGAAAGATTATTCTAGTTGTGTCTAGCTAGAGGCATTGGGACCATTTGGGAATGTCCTTAGGAAATTATAACCTTGTTTTGTCTGTTGTATTCGGAGGATTATTTGTCCTTATTAGAAAACTTCGTTTAGCCTTTAAAAGAGCCAGCCAGAGACCGAAGTTTTTCCCAGTTTCCGACCAAACTAAAAGTCTCAATTTTTTTGTTGCTTTTGCGGGTGTTGTTACTTGCAATGTTCCTATTAGCTCAATCATTTGGACTTTGTATGCTAATTATCCACCGAGGAAGTGATGACTAACCTTAGACTCATTAATCTTGAGTCAACAAGACACTTTTGTTACAATTTGCATGCCACGCTGACTCACTTAAAGCATGGGACAAGAGAAACAAAGAGGAGCTGATGATGTTAGGCTGTGCTTTGGCAGGGAACTATTTATGTTTTTATTGAATTGACAAGAACAATGAACGATAAGTTGTGATACTTTTACCACTGTGATTCATACATGTAGGTTTCGGAAAAAAAAACTTGTGTTTTTCGTCGATGACAATATGGTTGCTTATAAGTTGATATATTTTGATTTCCTATTTATTATAAAAACAAGAGAAAGTAAATAAAATTCCAGTATGCTCTAAGTCTAAAGAGACAATTGATTTCAACAGATATCTTCCTTAATGCGGATTTCAAAAGCGTACGCCGATCATGTTTTGGTATCATTCCACAATTCTATCTTTACGCAACCTCTTATCTTATATTGCACGGTATATCTATTACGAAATGGACAATAGGCGCCTGAGAAACCTAAATATGTATCAGCACACCAACTTCTCAAGTCGTGAAATTAACGAATTCCCCAGTGAAAGTAAGTCTACTTGTAATTGTAAGGCATGGTACAGGTCAGTAGAATAATTCGCCATACAAACTCGCGGAAGTTATGAAACTCATTCATAACTTTTTCAACACTTGTTATGGAGCGTAATATTAGCTATAAAGCTGGCTTAGCTGCGCTGTGATGGTTTTATAAACGTTGTCTACGCAGTTAACGCCCCTGCACAAAGCTGTTCATGTCATATTTTAGTTCGTATTGAATAATGCTTGCTCGCTTGTGTAAGACTTGGGAATTATGAGCGTTTGAAGATTAAGCTCTATTATAAAAGGTGATTATATATATCTTGAAATAAAATGCTTATGCAGGCTCCTAATTTCAAAGAATCGCTAAATTATATGTGTGTAAGACAAGAATGGCCGTTGTTTTTACTAAAGTGTATTTAATCGCGTATAATTAACTTATTTATTTACCTTTTCGAGTCGTCCACCAAGGATGTTGTGTGTTGTGTGTCACCAAAACGTCGGGAAACCTCAAATAGTAAAAATAATGTGTCAAGAATCGTGTGAAAGTTTAAATCAATATAAGGATGGTCATATTCGAGGAAGCTAAGCTAAGCGACGACGTTTTAATAGGTAGTAGTGGAAAATTAGTTTTGTAGCATAGATAGCTGGCTCTGTATGGGAATGTAGCTGAGAACTGGTGGAAGCAGCCTAAAGTTGAGTAGTAATGGGAACAGGATAGTTAGTCATAGTCATAGTGATTTATTTGTAAACATAGGTGTTTACTATGTTTCGTCGGTAGGCATACAAAAATCAATGGATAATTAATTAAGTATACATACAAGAGAAACGTTAGAATGCAATCATACAAAGGACAATCATCGGTAAAAATAAGAATTAATAGTATTAGATTCATTAATAATTTACAAAGCCTACTTTTGAATATTTGTAATGGTGATATTAGAAGAATTGAATGACTCCAGTACTCTGTAGAAGTATTTCAAGAGGCCAAAATTGCTAGCAGAGTGCAGCGTTGGGCTTTCTTTTGTTTAATTTGTAATGTCATCAAAATGAGGTCGACACAGAGCCTTCGTGTCTGTAACACTTCTAAAGAGCGTTTGTTGTGGTTGTGTCCCATTAAGGACTATTCAATTGTTAAGGTCGTTCGAATGTTGAATGATTGAACGGAATGTCTATTTATAATCAAATAGAGGCAATTTGAAACGATTGCGGTCAGTGATGCTGAAGTGGACACGCGGCCAACCAAAACAATACCGTTCTAATACCAAATGACATCATTGTCTTTAACTGAAGCTAATGTATAGAGACCCGACGTGTCCCTTTGTCAAATGTGATAGAAATAACTAAGGCATCTTGGAAACTTTACTTTTTATTCGATTTAGTTTGAGTGAAGGCCTGTGCCCAGCTGTGGGGCGTATATACGTAATACGTATATTATATATTATACATATAGGCTGATGATGACAATAAATAAATAAAACATTTGGGGACAATCTCGCACAAATCAACCCAGTCTCAAGCTAAGCAAAGCTTGAACTATGGGTACTAGACAATATATTTATACACTTAACTACATAGAAAACATCCAATACTCGGGAACAAATATTCGTGCTCATCACACCAATAAATGCACTTACCGGGATTCGAAACCAGGACCTCCGGCTTCGTAGGCAGGGTCACTACCAACTAGGCTACAGAGGTCGTCAATAAAGGGGGTAGGTAAAGGAGGACCTCCTCCTTTACCTACCCCCTTTATTGACGACCTTACGACGATTTATTGCTACCTAGCAATAATAATTTAATTATATATACCATTATCCAACTTGATTATATATTATCTTGAATTATTTTTAAATGCACTTTAAACTGTCACTATCGCCTGAACTAGTTCTGTTACCAACTCCGTCACATTATATTTAACGTGTTACAGAAAACTAATCAAAAGTTATTTATTCTTCAATTTAGGCATACCTATTACATGCACCTATGAATGTCGATAAACTACCACCGGTTCGGAGAGAAAACCTCTGCCTCGAGAAGAACCGGCGTAAAAAAACTCGGCGAGGTAACATTTTTTCAAAACAGTAAGAATACAATATATAATTTCAGTATCAGAGTATCATCATCATTTCCTTGCCCTTATCCCATTTACTTGGGGTCGGCGCAGCATGTCTTTAGCCCCTGCTAGACGGTCGCTAACACGCGCTTCCAACCGAGCGACCTTGGTTGGCACCGACCGCCGTAGTATGAAATTTTGCTGCAAACAACTGTCTACACGGTCGGTGCGGACCAAGGTCGGAGGGGCGTGTTGGCGACCGTCTAGCAGGGGTTTTTTTTCTTCCATACTTCTCTGTCAGCCGTCATCTCATCACTCACTTCTTTATAACTTATCAGAGTATTTTTAAATTAAATTAAATTGCTACAGTAGAAAGCCTATTTATTTATTTTGCGATAGATTTCTAGCAATCATTGATATTGTAACATCAAGTCACTATTACCAAATAGTTGTTGAAATTGTAATGGTAGGTACTGGAATGCTTTGCGCATCCGTTTATCAGTGTTCGGTAATCACACTGTCGGAATGGCAACGGACATCAGCCAGCAAACAACACATGTGTGTGGGAGTAAACTGCTGATAACTGATGGCCATAGGACTGTACTTCAATTCGTATTATAACTGTAGAGTAATAACAATATTGGACGGAATAACAGTCGGACGCGAAAACATTTAGTTGAAGATTAATCTGAGGAAATGTTATTGTTCTGAAATGAGCCAACATAGTTGAGCAGTCATTTCGTCTCTATCCTTTGGACCTGAACCTGTATGATAATTATGAAGTAATATAAATCCCGAATAGCGTGCAGTTAAAAAGGAATGCCAGTGGAGCAGAAACAAATTGGAATTTTAACGAGTCTCCGTGTGTTGACCTGCGTCGAGCCAATACAAAGGAATCCATCCGCATTATTCCGCTGGATCGGAGTAAATTTTTATCCGAACGTGCTTTGCGTCTCGATGCGCACTTTATCATACCAGAGTGCAACGCGTAACTGGATACTCAAAATGACATGGCATGATTTTATGTGTTGGTCAGAGTTAAGAAGGCGTTGTAAGAAGGAACTGATTGAAAGATTTAGGGGCTGAGACAGATTGTTTCGATAGCTCAGTTGGTTAGTAACGACGGGCCATGTATGCCTGTGGTCGCCGGTTCGAATCCGGCTCGGAGCCTACATTTTTAAATTTTTCCTTTAATTTGAAATTTATAAATATCGTTAGCAGGCGTAACTGCATTATACAAAATGAATTTGGTCAGAGTTGGTCTGAAAAATTGTCGATTTGGTCGAAAGTTAGAGCACACTAGAAACGTCGCAATTTGTCACAAGACACGGCTGTAATTGGAATGATAGAGCAATACATAAAACCTTTCATTCTAAGTATGGTTGCGTCTCTATCAGATGGTGTGACAAATTACATCGTTTGTAGTGCGCACAAGAGAACCTTATGATTTATGAAGGTAGGCAACATGCAATTTTGAAAGGGTCGGAGAAAAGCATTTTATTGATTAAAGGCTCGACCTTTAAAATTTTCGTAAAATTGAGTTATTTAGTAACCATTTTATACATTATGATTATGACGTAACAATTTTAGCGTCGGCAAAAATATATCATAATCTGCAAGATATGAGAAGTAACATAGTTTTCGTAGAAATCCATTTTAACAAAAGAAAGAAGAGAAAAAAAATCTAAAGTAAACCCTATTGTTTCACTTGTAACCAGTTTACTGCTCCATTTTTTATAAGAAAGAGATGTAATTTTATAATCTTCTTCATAAAGTAATGAACAATAACTTCATTTTCTTACTTACTTAAATTTCTTCTCGTTTTCTGAAATATTCCGAAAAACATGATATCTGCGCTTTCGAAAACGCACTTCCATCTCGCTCACGCTTATGCTCCGTGAGGGAGTGAAGACCATGAACGTGTGGAGCCTTAACAGCAAATTTCACAAGAAGAAACTGTTGTACTTATGAAGAATGAGAGCATTAGTAGCATGTGAACTGAAACGACCGTCCTATCGGGGTTGACGTATTTTATTGCCAATTGAATATCTCCATTAGCAACGACCCAGGTAATTCGTTCTAGTTGGTTATAAAGTTAGGTTTGAAGATATTTGCTTTACGTCCATATGATTCTGTCGCTGCTGGTTGGGGACTGCTTATTCCACCATACACATACGTGACCACCATACGGTTGGCCAACTGGCCGTGTCACTATTTTTCACCACTGATTCATCAGTTCAACTTATTTTCGCTTTTCTAAAGATTTTTAAATACATAACGATCAAAAAATGGACGCTGCTAGAACATAGAAAATCAGACGTCACTTATTTCTATTTCTCGACAAACTTCATACTAACAGAGCGTTTCCGGCGTTTCATAAAAAGTTGTTAGTCAACATCCCTATTCCTTTGCTTAGGGAGTAAACTTAGACGATCTGGCAAATTTTTGACGACTCAGTTGGCCAGAGCGCCATAAAAAAAAAGTGGCTGTGACATACCTACGGACGGACAGACAGACAGACATGACGAATCCATAAGGGTTCCTTTTTTGCCATTTGGCTACGGAACCCTAAAAAGAAGAACTTGTACGACGTGGTTAGTTTCTTTCCCAGCAACTGCTCCCAGTCCTGAAAATATTTATTCCTGAGCCTATTGGGTCATTCCGTAACATTAGTACAAGTCCGTTACATTAGTTTGGGACGAGGTCGACTAGTGACATCCCCTTATTATGTATATTTAAACGACGATCGGATCTGGGTTACAAAGGTGACCTACTATATCGTAATATCCGATGCAGAATTATTTAGCGGCCACCCACGTCATAGCCACGTCATTCGAAACGTAAAAGAAAAGTCGAAGAGTTAATTGGTAGTCGACATTGCTTTCTGACGTATTTGTGGTGGGAACTTCTAATTAATTTGTAACGGAAGTAGTCCATTAAGTAGCTTTTATAATAATATTAATAATGGACTTCCCTACCTGTTATTGTAAGGACCATGATAATTGTTGTATGTTAATGACTGTGTAATCAACTAATCAGTTACTAGTATGCAGATAGCATTACCTATTCATAGTACTTGGATTGTTGCCTATTCTGTGTATTTAGAATCTGTTCTGAACTATAATAATAAAATATCGAATCCGTAGGCAACGAGAAGGTTTTTGTGAGTGGGATAATATACGTCACACGCAGAAATCATACAAATGATACAAGGAACAAAAAATACTAGAAAAACAACAAACCTAATAAAAGCAATAAGAAAATAATTTAAAAAGAAGAAGAGCCTCAAACTGGAGCCCTGATTAAACCACTTGAAAGGGAGCTCGAATATCCAGATCTACTATTAAATATGTGCTGAAGAGCTGTAAGTTTTAAGATTTATTGGATACCGCGATGATGTCATTGAACCAACTTAACTCGTTTACAAACCGTGTGAACTCAATGAGGCGACCATATTACCAACATTATGAATATGTAACACTACCTACTTGAATAGGTTATACATTAAAGTAAGTTCTTGTTACAGTTTAACTTTGTGGTTGGCGAGATCTTTCTTCGGACACATTCGGGGATCATCCAACTTTGGATGTTTTTAGAAAAGATTCTTAGTGTTCATGTATTTTTATAGCTAACTAGCTTCTGCCCGCGACTCCGTCTGTCCGTGTGGAACATGTTTTATCGTAGCTCCATTTTTTGTATTCTGAAGTTTTAATTTTGTAGCTCAAAAAAAGTGTTTCCCTCATACAAACTTTGCACCCCTATTTAACCTGCTTAAGGCTGGGTTTTTTAAAAACCCTAAAATGGCTTTTCTTGTATTGTAATAAGGAGTTTATACACAAAGTTTCAAGTCTCTTACTTTAAATTTTACTCCATCCCCATACAAACTTTCAACTCCCATTTTACCACCTTAAGACTGAAATTTTCAAAAATCCCTTCTTAGTGGATACTTACATTATATAAACTACCTATTGTGAAAAAAACAGCTTTCTAGGTTCAACGGTTTGGGCTGGGCTGCACGTTGATTTAAGTGAGTGAGTGAGTGAGTCAGGCAGGACTTTGCCTTTTATATAGATTAATATAGATTTTTATAAAATACATGCTTCAAGACCCACCACGCATTTGTTTTGTTAGCATGTTGCAGTGTCCCACTGTTGGGCAAAGGCCTCCCCCCTGGATTTCCACTTGTCTCTGTCCCCGCACACCTTGGCCAATTTCTTACGAGCGCGTCCAGGTCATCACGCCATCTCCCTAAATTTGACAATAATGTAGTTGTATATTTTAGTTTTTGCAATATTTTAGATGTCACTCGAACCAACTCTGTGGGGACCTCAACGGGATGAAGTTCCAATCACCTCCGACGGAATTTGCTAGTGTTGCGAAGTTCGAACTTTGAAAGGCTTTATCTCGGAAACTATTGGGTCTACAGAGACAATTGGCAATGGATGAAAATTTTAGAAGTCGCTCATTTTTTTTTTGGTGATAAGAATAACTAGTGTAGAGGTACAAATGATTAAAAACTTAATGATGAACATTCCTTAAAGCGATTTTTTTTAATTTAAGTAACCGCAATGTATGCGGTTTCATTAATTAACGTGCCACCGGTTTTGCGCAAAATTCTATGTTACATATATTGCACCAACCCGTTCAGAGCCACCTTATGATGTCGGCCAAATTCATGTATGTTACGCAAACAGTTTCACGGATTCTCTCGTTACTTTCGTTTATTACGACACATTTGGTACATTTTCTATTGTGCGGGACCATAAAATAGCCGCATTTAATATTCTACGTTTTTAGCCACTTACGTATACGCAGTTTATGCGGTCAGCAAATTAAAATAATGAGGCTAGAAATAGGAAGAAGTAGCCGGTATACGTCGGTGGAATAAAGATGCCATCTTGACGGTTATCATGGCTTCATCTGGTCTTACGGAAAAGTCTATCAAAGATAGATGCGATGCTAGACTTGAGATTGCACGTCAAATTCTTTGATTTTAGATTAATCGTCCATGAGAGTCGCCTGTCTGCCCGCCTTTCAATCATAGTAAACGGCCGGAGGAAGTTATCTGCTCGGTTAAAGATATAAATCTTGCAATCAACTTGAATTATCTACGTAGAAAGTTTAATTTCTTGAGCTCAGTAACAGCTGAAATGATTGCAAGTAACTACACGCTTTCTCTCATTTGCAAGAAAGGTCGTGAAAATTTGAAACGATATAGGCAAAATACGAACTACATGTACATAACGGCAATAATATTAACCTATTTAATATTGTCACTTCGCCATCTGTTTTCAGTAACACCGCTGTGTTGTACATAAAGAGTTCTCGGGCCTGTTCGTGTCGTTATCCAAATATTATTTGCGTTTTTCATTTTCCGAGTGGTATTTGTACATTGTGTGGAATGTGCTCGAAAACTGTGTAAGTAAATGGTGTGTTTTAATAGTTCGCCATAAATTCAGTGCTTCATTGTCCCTTTGCTCATAAAACTACGTAACTTCCAAACAATGGCGTGAAATTCATCCTAGCGTACTTTTACGTTTTATCTCGAGAGACGAAACACTTTGTACGTCTGTTTTGGTTAGCTGTTGGCCAAAATGTATCTAAGAGAGACGAGTGTCTGTATTTATTGACTCTATCACAAAAAGGCAACTAAGTAGGATAGATACTTCTAATGTAGGTACATATTCTTATTGTATCGGGACCGCAAATATTTGTGTTTTCGATTCGGCGCTGCGGGGGCCACGTAAATAGGTCTCGGCCCGCTCCCGCCTGGACAAGGTTACTGTGTTGATGTATATGTACTTGTATAGCCAATTTCCTTTAACCAAATACGACATAATCGTGAAAATAAAGGTTTCAGACTGGAATAAACGGTCGGTGACTTCATCGCTCGTGGTCATTGGCCGTTTTAAATAACTGGAAATGTTTATTTTCCCAACAAACATTAGGTATCATTTATTCAAATGGTTTGTAATGGTTTTCTCTAATTAGTAAATCCAAAATGTGCAGCTAATCATAATCACCTCACCTTGGGTTTTCCGATCAGGTAAAACTAGTAAAGAATATTATAGCTTACCTGTACCTAATATTGTCTCGCAGCCTTGACTTCAGAGTAAATTTAATGGTATGACGTCATTCGGTTATTTATTTGATGTGGAGCAGCTGGCAGTATTAGTGCAGCAATAAAATGCTTTTTATCGTCCATCTTGGAATTTAAATGTTTATAAATGTAATTTGGAGATGGACCCTTCTCTAAAGATACTCTTATACAGCTCTTAAAATAATTCGTGACTAATATTTTGCTCCGTGTAATCAAAGATGATCTTAAAAGATAAGACGCAAGAAGTGATCTAATGTATGTAACTGAATTCTTTAATTAACCCTGCCAAACTGGCTGTGACGGTTCATACAGAGCTCTATAATTATGACTATAGTAATTCATTGCATTGGGTAGATAATTATTTTAATGATTAACATGATATTCATCTGCAGTCGACATCACGATCTTATTCATCGCTGCATCTATCTCAAGTTCTATCTCGGTTTTTTTGAATCCGTTTATTACCTGATCTAAGTGGATAAAAACATGAACGTCTAATAAACAATGAATCTGACAATTTAGCAACGGGATCTCCATGATGAACTGCAGTTAGTTCTAGACTTTCCAGACCTAATGTAGTAATAAAGTGTGAGTTGACAGTTATGATGATCATGATCACGCTTCCTTGCGTCAGACCTCGCTTCTCACGGTTGGCACGCAGGCTGCTTAGGACGGGGACCGGAGGTTGCGAATTGTTGCCAAACTATGTTGACATACGCGTTTCGAAACACAACAACATTTGAAAAAAACAACTCTTTTTTTATTGTAATTGGCCGCTATTAGTTTAAAGCCCGTGTAAGTAAATTGCTTGATGATAATAGTGAGTGATATTGTTCTCGTAATAGATAATATTGATGTTGGATTCTACGTACGCCGCTTTGCTCGAACCGGTTGTAAATGTGTCAGTCAATGTCAATTTGTGCGATGGACAGGCGTATGCGGCCATGGTCCTGAGCTGCATTTACAATACCGGTAACTTGACGAACGTAAGATACGAGTTTACTAAATAGGTATCGAATTTAAAGTTGTATAATTTGGTGACAGTTATTTGATACTTGATTCATATCGAATAATAATGAATAGGAGTTAGGATATCATCTTACAAAGGAACAGCATTCCTTACAGATATTTTATTATGTGTTAATTACAAAGTCACGCAGGATATTTAAATATACACCTCTTAATATCTTGTCAAAATTACAATAAGGCACAAAATGGTCCATGCCTGCTCTACAAGCGGCCAAGAAATGACATACTCACGGGTTTTCGAAAGTCGTCTATAGATTCTCCCGTTGTATCGTCCAGGTATATACAGACACTATACGATGTTCGAATTTGGAATCCGAGTTTTCTTTCCCGACGAAATTGAACAAATAACAAAGCCACGTACATTAACACGAATTGCGAACGTCGCGCATTATGCTTAGAGATTCATTGCGGTAGTACAAATCATTAACCGGTTGAAATTGACCTCAAACGTGGATTATATTATAACTAGCTGCCCGCGCGGCTTCGCCCGCGTATTATAGAGAATCCAGGCAGAGTCGGGGGATAAAATATAGTGTAAGTCCATCTTAAAGGTCCATTGTATACATATACTGATACAACATTTTTTTTAAATCGGAGTATATAGTTCCGGTGATAACCCTCCGAATTTTTCCTGGGAAGGAGACCTAGATTGACATTTACCCCCATAATCCCCGAAATGTACAAACAAATAGATATACAAATGTTGGCTGATTCAGGCTGATCTTAAAGCGAAACATTGTTATTTGTAGATCTCTTTTTGCATTTGGCCAAATTCAAATTCAAATCATTTATTGCACTCATGTTAGTATACATTTCTTAAATTATATATTACAGTTCTACATGAACCCTGTAAGGGCACAGCAATGAAATAAACAATAATTAAAATAATAATAATAATAATAACCGTCACATAACCAACCTACAACTACGCCAACCAACAACAATGTTAGTCAAACCAGATGGAGAAGCAGACAGTTCTTTGATTCACTTGTTAGGTTCCGTACACAAAGAGTAAAACGGGACCCTATTACTAAGACTCCGCTGTCCGTCCGTCCGTCCGTCCGTCCGTCTGTCTGTCACCAGGCTGTATCTCACTGATACCGTGATAGTTCCAGTTGAAATTCTCACAGATGATGTATTTCTGTTGCCGCTATAACAACAAATACTAAAAACAAAATAAAATAAATATTTTTATTGATAATGGTACGGAACCCTTCGTGCGTGAGGCCGACTCGCACTTGGCCGGTTTTTTTTTATATATTAGTAGGTACCTCGCAAATCGCAGACTTCATCATGCCTGTGAAAATAGCCTGCGATGTACAAACGCCTACGAATACTGCGTTTTAAATGCTATGCCATAAATTTAAATGCGCTTTAGCTTTGCGCACTATCCAACGGGTGATCTCTCTTTTCATTTCTGTTGTGTTTATTGTAGCTAATAGCGTACGTTAAACAGTACTAAGTTTTATTTATTACTAGTGACCCGCCCCCGCTTCGCACGGGTTTTTATGTATAATATAATTAATACATGCATGTATTATACATATAAACCTTCCTCTTAAATCACTCTATCTATTAAAAAAAACCGCATCAAAATCCGTTGCGTATTTTTAAAGATCTAATCATACATAGGGACAGACAGACAGACAGACAAGACAACAGGAAGCGACTTTGTTTTATACTATGTAAGTATGTAATTTATTGATGTACGTAGGTATACTAGCTACGAGAGAGAGAACCCAGATGGAGCCGTCTATATCCATAGAAGTCTATATGCATTCTGAAGGTTCTTTCTATATACTGGTGAATTAATTTCGCAATCGGATAAATAGGTAGTTCTGGAGATTACCGCTATATACAGACTTACATCATCACAGACTTCCTTTTATAAATTAGCATAGACATACATACTATAGAATAGAGAAATGATGTAAACCCCTTGTGAAAAACTCCTATGCATTCATACCGGTTTTTTCGAAGACGTTATATTATAGAGCAAATTTACATATTTTTGATGAAACAGCATGGTTAGAGCATCTGATACATCTACCCGTTAGTATAGTAATGTAGAGATACGTGACTTGGAAAAAAGGGTGACCCACTGTTGGCACAATGACCCTATATCTACTTGACTTGACAATTAATGAAGGTCATGAAGTGGATGGGTTTATAAAACTGTGCAAACGCATGGATATAGCACTTGTTTTTCTGCAGCAGGTAAAACAGTCATTAACTTTTTGCTGGTTAGCAAAAAAGTCAAGATGGAAATAACGCGTTAGACACAACAGCGCGATTCACAACCTCTCTTAATTCACCTCTGGTCTCTAGTATTATTTGACTCCGAAATTGGTAACAACTAAGCGTAATTAGAGGTCTCACTTATACTGGATCATCAGTTGCCGGTAATTGTTGAGTGTGACCGCCCAGAACGGAGCAAGTTGAAAGACCTTGTCAAGAATCCGCCTTTGCGTGGGAATTGTTGTTAAACGTCTAATTCGGTGACACTAAATTAAGCGCAGCTAAAAACAAGTTGTCGCCAAATCAGTTCTAAGTTTCTCAATGTCGATTAGTGTAATGTAAAGTGACAAGTTGACAATAGGCTTGTTGCGTGGTGTTAAAATTGATAACGTCGTGTTGCTAAATGGATCATCAAATTATTGTAATAAAGTAAAAATTACAAAATATAATTCAAATCATAAAAAGATATGAACCTTGAAAGTTTAGAAAAAAAAAGTTTTTTTATTTATTGTCCAAGAGTACATTTAAAGGTACCAATAGGATCCTTACGCTTTTATAGAAACAATTTTGTATTACAACTCTAAACGCAGTATTTAGGTCCATACCCTAAACGCAGTATTTCGCGACCGTAACAGCAATTTACTTAATTTTCCATGCAACGGTTAGTAGAAATTGCACGGTATCACGTCATACTTTAAAGCCAATCAGTATGAAGCGTTTCGGCTGCTGTCAGCGAGGTCCGTCTTTAAATCGATTTTTTGGGTATTAATGTCCTTTAAATGTAGTTGCTTCCATACAAACGTTTGTTCATCTACAAAAACTGGTTCGAATGGCATCGTAAACAAATTTAAGGTCACAAGTCCATTCCAATTTTGGCGAAGTGAATGGACTTAATAGGTTTTATAAGTGGGTAGGTCTTTACGTTATGACTTTTGTGAAGTTGTTCTGGGTCTAAATATATATATGTTGTAGTCAGTGCGAACAGTGCTGAACCGGTAAAAAACCGGTTGAACCTTAATTTCCGCTCAGACTCAACAATTAAAGATCCCTTTCTTTTCTGACGGCCGGACTTGCCAGAAAAGTGTTATACGAGTATATACAGGTTCAGTCGTATCGTATTAATACCAAATATAAATAATGTTAATAATAAATAATATTTCTTCAATGGTTTTCAGTCGGTCGACATAGTCGTGGTTATGAGTTATTACTATGACGTCGATGTGGGAGTTGTTTTTCTCAAATCAAATGTTATTGTTTAGGAACAAAACAGCTACAGTGAAGTCACATTAGCGACAAATAAATATAGACCCTATTCCAATCGGATAGGGACTACAAATGATAACATTTTTTGTCGTTTGTATATCTACCACACGGACCAATACAACCAATGATGCACAGAAGGTCACGTGCACAATGGAATGTATTACAGTACAGGCAACAATAGACGGCGAACGCTATCCGAATACATTGACGGCCAATAAGCTATTGATCAGTTTTAATATTCAAACGGTTTTGTAAGCAGAAAGACCAATATAATACTGCATTCCTTGCATAATTTGCGTGGTCCAAATCTAAAACGTGCGGATGCACAACAATCGTACCAATTACTGGTGGATGGTAGAGAATGCTTTATGGCATTATGTCCGCCTTTTGTTTTGCCTTGGAATATTAAATAAATTGTATATATTCCGTTTAACATTTACACCTTGCATTTAATCGTGGATTTATTATAATTTTAGTTCAATCGGAATAAAGTACCATCTACTTAATGCTTGATTTGTAAATCTGTCCTATATCTGAACCTACAACTAAAATATCCCATTTTCTCCATCTTTAGACCTACAAGGGCTAAAGTAATTTTCATGTGCCCTGGATACCCCTCTTCAGACATGTAGCAGCGATATGCTTTAAACTGATTATTTATTTATTATCTGTAGGTACTCCTGTATCGATTAATTCCGGATTAATGTTGCCCTTCCCTTGTAACGTAGCTAACATTGTAATCAGAACCACAAAGTAACCAACGCCTCTACGAGAATGTCGGCGGGAAGCACCCACAGCACAGCCCACATTTCTGGCGTGACCTGTGACCTCGCGTAGGCGTGCCGAGCTATATGCTAGGTCGATGGGATTGTCTCCGAGTACAACATGTTGCACAACTGGTGAAGTGGGTACAGGTGATTGTTGCCAACCTGTCGGCGAATAACGGTGCACTTACACCTTAGGTGTCGCTAGATAAAATGTTTATTTTGAAAAAAAACTGAAATTGTGATTGATTATTTTTGCTCATATGCGAATAAAAGTTTACAAACCATGCCAGAACGCGAGTTCGATTGCTTAAATTTAGCAAACTGTCATAATTTCCATGTGTTTACAGTTATTCTAGTTAATACGTAGGTATATACATATATGCCATGAAATATTAATTACTGCGTCTGGTCATACGTTATAACATGTTCTTCTTTTACCATCTTAATTCTTTAAAACTTTGAAATGAAGACGTTTTCTTTTTACAGTGAGTATTTTGTCTTGTTAAATTCATCACTGTCTGTTTCTCAATGCTGCACTGGCTGGTGGAACAATAAGTCGTTGCTTAAATTCATAAACCTTTTTATACTCGACTTCGAGTTCTCATCCCCAGTTTAATTAGATCCGTAGTATACCAATAACTATGCGTTCCGAAGGTCTGATTTATCTTGGTCTGTGTTATGATCGGTAGGTGTTATGATTGTTATTAATACCAGCCCAGCTGTTCTCGTGAACATCTGGCAGTTTGCGCTACTGTTAAACAACATTTGCACGCTTTACGTCATTTGGCTACGTAATGAGAAAACAATTCCAATGCCTGCTCCAAACAATAACGGATGTATTCAGCTGAGTGGTTCCATTAGTTAATAACTATGTTTAGATGCGATAATTATAGTCTCAATTTGTAAAACACGGTCAAATTATTTTTGTACCGCGCCTGGTTTGCGATAACCGATAACCCGGGAGCACTGCAATGATGCCACAATTATCAAAACTGTACAGAAAACATGTTTTGACCGTATTAGGGTGAATATCCTCCAGCTTCGGACATCTCTAGTGGATATTCGATCTTAGGAGCGCTTTGCTTTTTTAATAGCACTGGCGACTTAGGAATCGACGGTGCTAGCACTCGTAAGTTGACTCCTAAGTCACAATTCTCAATATATACATATACAGAAAACATGTTTTGACCGTATATTAGGGTGAAAATCCTCCAGCTTCGGACATCTCTAGTGGATATTCGTCCTTAGGGCCGCTTTGCTTTTTTAATAGTACTGGCGACTTAGGAGCCGACAGTGCTAGGCGCTAGCACTCGTAAGTTTTTATTTTTTTTATTTAGGTAAACAAACAGCCACTACAAGGGAGTCTTAAATTATTAGCCTTATAAATAAATACAATATGTGTGGCCAACACCGTTCACCACTTATTACTTATTTTATAATACAACATCATGCGGAGTAAGTCAGGGGTGCAGCCCCTGAAGTGTTGTGATCCGGGGGTTAAATACTACCAAATATAAAAAGAGAAAAAAAAAAAAACCCATGCCCGGTCACATTAAAGGCGATAATTGAGTATGTAAGTTAATATAGTTAAACTAAGTACTTAAACAACAAAGTGTTTCAGTTAGTTTGTATTGTTCATAAGTACATCTGTTATTTGTTTTTTGTATGAACTCTTAGTTGCCTCCTAAGTCGCCAGTGCAAAGCAAAGCGCTCCACAGAATTGGGCTGATGACCCAATGTACGCTAACTATGAGCTATAATTGCTATAAATACTGTCTTACTATATTTGTTATATATGTATAGTATGACATACGAGTGAAGGTAAATTGTACATAACTATTGGCACAGAATAAGTAATAGTAGTACAAGTAGGTACTATTGGGTAGTTTTATTGTAACACTTGTAACCTATATGGTTAGACTACCACGAATGAAGGTGTACATAATGACCTGGTAGCTTTGTTAGTACAATGTTATTGCTATACCTACATGCAGCAGAATATTATTTGCTATTTCAATAAGCGTCACGCCGTGCCAGGCGGTGCCAGGGTCCGAGATTATTCATACGTACTAGCTCGATAAAACGATTCAGCGAGATGAGTTAATTTGCATTTGAGATTTTTGCTACACATGTATATTGTAAAAAAACAATATCTTATGTACTACCTATTGACAAAGCGGAACCCTGACGCACCATAAAGTTATATTAGAATAACGTTATACTTATATAAGAAGTCTATTGCAATTTGATTTATGTCGTTAACATGAGGTCCATGGAGGGTCAAGGTTCGATTTTTCCTACGTCGATAAATGGGTATTTGACATATTTAACAGCAGGAACTGCGCCACCTAAAAGTGTCATCTTAAATGTCTACTATTTAGCAAAGTTTATTTGTATTGTACCCGTTAGTTGCCTCTACGCATGCTCGCAATGAGGAAGCATCACTCAATCACGGAAGTAAGTGAATGGCATTTCCATAGCTAACAATTGCAATTTTATTACGCTCATGCTAAAAGTAGCCACACTAGCCACCCACTGGGAACATTGGAAGGGGTATGTTTACATGTTGGTAACCAGATACCAGGATTTTTCCAAGCATGCCAGGAATTCTAATCTTTTGTTGAAAATTTTGCATGACGTGACAGCATGATGAACAATAATCAGAATGAAGTAAATAGGTACTTTTCGAGTTTGTGTCTGGTAATCCACCGAGCAGTGTGCGCCGGCGCCGCGTACCAAGCACGCCCCGGTACCGCTACTCCGAGCGCTCCCCACCAAGTTTTTGCACCACTCCCGCGCACAATTGAATGAAACGACTCCGACGTTATGCAATGTTTTGTACTCAGTGTACTCTTTCTATGTGTAGCTTTTTAAGTTTTTGTTTACTATTCGCCACGGCTGATAATGACGCTGCAAAATATTGTATTGAAAACGTAAACAACATTAAGCAGGTCTTTTTAGGGCTCCGGTCCAAAAAGGTAAAAACGGAACCCTTATGGTGCGACTACGTCCGTCTGTCTGTGTGTCTGTCTGTCAGAAAGTTAAATATCTCAGGAACTACTAATGCTATCAATTTGAAATTTGGAATAGTTGTAAACAAAGCTAATCCACGTGTATGGAAAATGACAATTTTGAATATATATTTTTAATTTATATAAAAATGGACGGTTAAGAGGGGGTAAAAATTAAATATGTAGTTAGTAGGCCAGTAGGGTTTTCTTTTGTTTTCTATAGTGGTAAAATTTTGATTTACAAAGGAAAATGTAGAAAAAAAAAACGGCCAAGTGCGAGTCGGCTCCCGCACGAAGGGTTCCGTACCTTTAAATTTATTTAAAACATTATCTATAAAATAACTATTTTATTCTGTGTTTTTAGTATTTGTTGTTATAGCGGCAACAGAAATACATCATCTGTGAAAATTTCAGCTGGAACTATCACGGTATCAGTGAGATACAGCCTGGTGACGGATGGACGGCGGAGTCTTAGTAATAGGGTCCCGTTTTACTCTTAGAGTACGAAACCCTAATAAATACCATTCCCCCCTTATCCTACGAAGTACTATGGAAAAAGCTTGAAGAAATTAATATGCCTTCGGAAGTAATTAACATCCTTAAGTACTGGTATGGGCACCAGGTCAATAGGGTCAGATGGGCAGGAACAACGTCTGATGAGTATGGGTTGGAGTGCGGCGTGAGGCAGGGGGGGTTGACTTCACCCGCACTGTTTAACCTGTACATTGACGCACTTATCGTCTCGCTCAGCAGTCAGCATGTCGGTTGTCATGTTGAGGTTGTTTGTGTGAACAACCTCAGCTACGCAGACGACATGGTGCTGTTGAGCGCGTCGGTTTGTGGTTTAAGACGGCTGTTAAGAACCTGTGAGGAGTACGCCATGAGTCACGGGTTAAAATATAATGTGGAAAAAAGTCAATACATGATCTTTCAGGCCGGCAGTAATCGGACAGGAAGAGTACCGGCCATAACACTCAATGGAATGCCACTTCATAGAGTCGAGTGTTTCAAGTACTTATTAGGTCATGTCGTTACTGCCGACCTTAAGGATAATGTCGACATCGAAAGGGAGCGAAGGGCACTGTGCGTGCGGGCGAACATGTTGGTTCGCAGGTTTGCGCGGTGTTCGAGCGGCGTGAAGTTAACGCTTTTTAAAGCTTACTGCACGTCGCTGTACACGTGCGGCCTGTGGGCTAACTACACGCAGAGGGCGTACAGCGCCCTCCGGGTCCAGTACAACAACGCGTTCAGGGCGGTGATGGGGCTGCCTCGTTACTGTAGCGCATCGGGCATGTTTGCGGCGACGCACACGGCATGTTTCCACAGCACCATGCGATTGCGGGCCGCGTCCCTGCTCCGACGCGTGCGAGCCAGCGCCAACACCGTCCTAGCAATGATAGCGGGCAGACTAGACTGTCACTATATTATGCATTGTTGCAACAGGCATGTAAGGACTGGATAAGAGAATGTTAATTATGGTTGTGTGTTGTTTGACTTATATAATGAATGTTTTAATTATGTGTTATGTTATGAGCCTATATGTAGCTTGAAATAAATGGATTTTAATTTAATTTTAATTTTATCTCCGAAGTTACCCAGCGAAAAATTTGAAAATAATATATATATTTAATATTAACTTAAATATTACCGGAAAAGTATAACGAGACCTCTATCTAGCGTACTTATATATTTTTTAATCATTTAATATTTACTTTTGTAATTTAATACGTTTGTGTTGAATTTTTCCCTTCAAATATGTATGGAAGTATTCTGAAATTACCTTCTAGCAAATAAAAAAGGAATTATAAAACTTGATAAAGAATTATCTCTGAAAAACCAAATCTTATCTTAATAAAGCGTGGTGAAAGTTTGTACGGAACCCTCGGTGCGCGAGACAGACTCGCACTTGACCGGTTTTTTTTTGTGATTGCTTCCGGTCCTATTTCAATGGGATTAACGCGTGCGGAGTTACGTGCTAGAACAAGCGAAACATTAAAATGCGAAACTTAGTTAAAGACGTGAACCGATCTGAAAGACACAAAAAGTTTAAATTTTTTCATCACATATTAAAATGAAGAATGTTACGAACAAGGGAATGCTTTGTACTACAGTTAATTGCGTTTTGTCTTCGCAACAGTGAAAATAATTAACCGCTTAAGTAATTTCTCAGATGGCGTCCGATTATCTTATGGAAACGTTCTTAACTAGTCAGCTTGTAAACTTCTTTTAGAGGATTCTAAACGAGTCGTCCGTTCAACAACGTTACAAAAAGGGCAAATTCGGTTCGGCTATCGAATGATTCCTAATCTAAAATTCAACCTACGAGTATATCAATATTTTTCATATATGCACTCGTTGGGGGAGGCCTATGTCCAGCACTGGATGTCTTTCGGCTGATATGATGACATGTGTAGAAAAAATAAATATGTTGACAGCTAGAAAAAAATGCATGTCCCTCACACCGCGCATCCACGGGAGCTCTGGCAACCTTATCTTAGCCGTAGCCTAGCGAACTACATAATTATTTTGTTCATGTACCAAGCGTAGTTTGCTTCTCAGCATTTTCTTGAAGAAATCGCGATACGTTTGCAACTTGCATACAATCGGCTAAGTCCAATCATATACTTATTCTAAATAAATTTGGTTGAACGCAGTCTTATGCAAAACAACACTGCTTTTGTAAAACTTATTTCTAATTCTAATTGCGTGTTCGTACATGATACATATATTATACTCGTTTATATCGAGAATAGTAATGTACACAGCATCAATTTAAAATCCGAATATGGGATCATATTGCAGATTGAATAACGACCATTCTCCTTTGTTCGTTTATGACGAGTATGTTTGTGCTCAAATACACGAAGGTCGTATGTTATTTGACTGTATGTAATATACTTCTTGCGTGGAGCTAATCGTTCAAATAGTTTTTATGGTCCATTGGTGATCTGCATATTGAATATTTATAGCTGCCACAGCTGGATTATTGCGCATATACTTTACAACTACCCACCGATGGCCGTTGGGGCGGAAAGGTTCTCGAGTGGCGACCACGTACCGGATGACGCAGCGTTAGTAGACCCCCGACAAGGTGGACTAATGACCTGGTAAAGGTCGCGGAAGTCCGCTGGATGCGGGTGGCGCAGGATCGGCCACTTCGGCACTCTTTGGGGGAGGCCTATGTCCAGCAGTGGACGTCTTTCGGCTGACATGATGATGATGACCTTTACAACTAGACTACGTGAACTAAATTAGGTGGGAAATAGTGTTCGAGTAGGTAGACAGGTACGCCCTACCGCGAAATAAGCGCTGTGCACATACAAATTATCGACACAAATTACGTGGCAGGCCTTACTGAGTAACTGGATGGAAACTTGAACGCTTAAGTACTAATTTGATTGATGACGGCTTGGAGTTCGCGAAGTAAGGTCGAGCTCTTGACCTTTTATGACACAGGTATAAGGAAAGAAGTTTCACAAAACAAGTAGGACTTATATTATAGGGCTTTTATTTAACTTTACTTACATTGTTCTTATGTAGGTATGTACTTAAATTGTCCTTCAAACCTTGCAGTCACATTTGGCCAAATTCCGAAACTCCAGTAGAGTTGAAATACGAGTATTGTACATTACTTAATATGAGTCAGATGACAATGCAATAATATGCTACCATCAAGCTAGTCTGATAAATAAATAAATAAATATTTTTGGACAATCCTACACAAATCGACCTTGTCCCAAACTAAGCAAAGCTTGTACTATGGGTACTAGACGACGATATACATACTTATATAGAGAAATTAATACTTAAATACATAGAAAACATCCTTGACTCAGGAACAAATATTTGTGCTTATCACACAAATTAATGCCCTTACCGGGATTCGAACCCAGGACCTCTTGCTTCGTAGGCAGGGTCACTACCAACTAGGCTAAGGCTTTTGATTAAGACAAAAGGAGGCCAAAAAAACAGCTACACAAGATAAACCTAGTGTTTTGCTCATGGGAACCCTTTCAACGGGTTGTTGGGGACCGTGCAAAAAAACTACAGTCAGCAATGCAGTAAGAACAGATTTTTTTTGACAGATGCCTGTTTTGTTTAGTTTATGAAATGACTGCTTAACTATGTTGACTCATTTCAGAACATTTCCTCAGATTAATCTTTAACTAAATGTTTTCGAATCCGACTGTTACAATATTGTTATTACTCTACAGTTATAATACGAATTGAAGTACAGTCCTACGGCCAGTTATCAGCAGTTTACTCCCACACACATGTGTTGTTTGCTGGCAGATGTCCGTTGCCATTCCGACAGTGTGATTACCGAACACTGATAAACGGATGCGTAAAGCATTCCATTCCAGTACCATTTAAATATAAATTAAAATTAAAATCTGTAATAGTGACTTCAAATCAAAATATCAATGGTTAGTTAGCTTTGTGCCGGAATGTGACGGAGTTGGTAACAGAACTAGTCCAGGCGATAGTGACAGTTCAAAGTGCATTTAAAAATAATTCAAGATAAAATAATCAAGTTGGATGATGGTATGTACTCGTATATGTAATTATGTTATTCATTCTATAAGACGTACAGTGAGCAGCGGACGTAACTACGGACGCGGACTAACTCAAAATGGTATGTGCTAGCCTTATTTTCTTGAGGATGGTGATAGGAGCATATGGAAGAGTCTTGCCAGCAAGTATAGTACACGATGTCAAGATCCTCAGCACTGAGGGAACGACTAATGATGATGATGATTCAAATACCTCCTTCTGCTGCTGATTGTACAAATAGCAAATTAACTGACCATAATTTATTTACTTATTTAAAATATTTAAACTTTATTCCACAAAGCAGATAAGTAACAAAAGGGACTGAATGCCTCAAAGCTTTCTTTTCGTTGACTCGGGCGAGTCGAAAAAAAAACCCGGCAAAGTGCGAGTTGGACTCGCGCTCGAAGGATTCCGTACCATTAAATATAAAAACGGCAATAAAATCACGTTTGTTGTATGGGAGACCCCTAAAATATTTATTTTATTCTGTTCATGTGTGTAAATATGTAAGTATGTAAGTTGTCCGTCAAAATTTGCAATCCATTTGTCAGTCACTTCCCGTTATCCAATTGAGCTGAAATTTTGCAAGCATATGTATATCGCATGACAACGCAATATTATGATGACGTGGAGCTGATCTGATGCTGGAGCTAGAAGGTTGCCATAGGAATTCCGCAATAAAACGACACAACCTCATCGAGTTTGGGCTCGTTAGAATCGTCTCAATGAGTAGGTAGTTGATGATGGTATGCAGAAAAGTACAGTCGGCAGTAAAAGCTTGTACCAAAAATGACATTTTTGACGGAAACTTATTTGGTATTAACTACCACGGTTCATGAGATACAGCCTGGCGAAATACGGTAAGACGGACAGCGGAGTATTAGTAATAGGGTCCCGTTTACGGAACCCTAAAAAAACAACATTCTCTACCCGTCAACCATAAATTTGATTGGCTAACTTGCTAAAGTGGATGCAAGATACACTATTAGTAGACCTATACTACTCATACCTTGTTTCATTGCAATAGGGTTTACGTGTGTGCAGTAAACTATGTCGATGTCGCCGATGATATATGTAAAGCAAACACTTAGCATCAAAGAGATGTGCCCGTGCCAAGTTCGCAATTTCACGAACAGCCGTGATGTCAAAAGCATAATGGTCAGTCCGTAGAGTATTTCTTTGTTGCAAAAGGTGGTGTAGAAGTTTTTTTTTTAATATTGTTTACATCGTAACTTCTATACGGTGCATCCTAGCAAAAAGTCACTCACTTGGAAATTAAAGAACATGAAATTATGCGTCTAATGAGTACCAAAACATATTAATTCGGTTTAGGGACGTAGTTAGAAAACCATGGTTGAAAACGAGGCTTTCCTCAAGTTTGTAAGTTATTTCAAGATAGTGGTTTTTAAGCTTCTGCGTTTCAATTTTGAAATTAAATTTAGGTTTTACCTCCTCAATTGTAGGAATTTACAGAATCGACAGTAATTTCAGCATTAGTATCATCATAACTGGTAATCGAAGAGCTGGCAGTTGTCTCGTGCAACGCATCAGCATTGCAGTTCAGTGAGGAAATACCGCCAGCATACTCGGTACAATGCCTAGGGGGCCTTTTTAGGGTTCCGTAGCCAAAATGGCAAAAACAGAACCCTTATAGTTTCGTCATGAATGCCCGCCAATCCGTCTGTCCGTATGTCACAGACATTTTACTCGAAAACTATAAAGTGTATTTGAATAAAATTTAGAGGATAGGTGTATTATATTCATATTAATTTATTCATAATTGTCAATATTACATGTCTTTTCGCTAACAGAATTAATATGTTTTGGTACTCATTAGACGTATAATTCCATGTTCTTTAATTTCCTACTGAGTAACTTTTCGCTAGGATGCACCGTATAGAAGCTATACGAGTGAGAAACCAAAAAAAGTCCCAAAATTTCGAGTATTTGTGGCTGCCAAAAGTTGTCCCAAGAAATCTGGTGTAACCATTTTTGATATTTGCTCGGTAATATCGATGAAAACAATATTAAAAAAAAAATATTTTACACCACCTTTTGCATCTACGTTATCTTTTGCCACGTAATTGTACGATTGTGCCCATACATAAATTAATCGTTATTATCTGGTATTATGGGTAACAGTCGGTTCTATACATAAATTAAGTACTTAGCTGGATACAGACGTTGACGTGACGTTTTCGTGACGATATAGATAATGTCCATTCATGATCTTTAATTGGTTGGTATCGCCAATAAGCCTTGTTTGTTCGCTTTGACATAACAATTTTTATTATATATTGTAAATTGAGTACCTACTTCATCGGAATCCATATTTCCATACTAATATTATAAATGCAAAAGTAACTGTGCTTGTATTTAGAACCAACAGACAGACTGTTCAATCATTTTTTACGGTAAAAATGTCAGCTGATATTACCTAACGCTCGTTCGAAAAGTAACGCAATTGCCTTGCAAGTTTTAATCGAAATAAATATTGTCATCAGTAGTCAGTACAAACTGACTAGATATAAAGAAGTTCCTTTTACAAATTATAAACAATGTTGCAAGCCAATAACGTGTCCAATAAATAACTTTGCGAATGAATAACTCGTTTGTAAAAGTTGAAAACATTCTCGTTCTATTTCCGTGATTAATGTGATAATGTGTTTAGACAGTTAGTGTGTCAGTGTGCTTTTTCCATGATTGTTTATTAGTTATTGACACTGCTGACTGACGATATATCTGCCATTTGACAGGTTCCATAATAATAATAAAAATAAACCATTTATTTCAGGCATCTAAAGCCCATAGTTACAAATACCCTAAAGACTAACATTATTAAAAATAAATTATTATTAATTAATTATTATTTTATGTTGGCTTGGCTGTAACCGATAAACTTTAAGACTAGGGCCTGCACGATATGAAATATGACTTTTCCACACTATGTCATTGGGATATCCTCACTGACATGTCGCTGTGGCGTGACATGAGCATGAGAATGACAAAGACGTAAAACAGACACATTTTGTAATTCGAATACCGGCAGAGGTTACTAAATTTTCGTAATAGGTGATTCTTGAGTAGGAATATAATATAAATAAATATTAGGTGACAATCATACACAATTTGAACTCATTAAGTGTTGTGTTGTGTGGGTACTAGACGACGATATATTTAATACTTACATACAAATACTTAAATGCATAGAAAACATCGAAGATTCATGCTCATCACACAATTATTTTGAATCGTAGAGCAGAGACCCACTAGGCTACCGGTCGTCAAATATATGACTTTAGGGAGGATATGTTCTCGAACGTTCCACAACGGTGACCTCTTCCCCCACTATTCGAGTTCCGTCGTGCGATGCTCGCACTGACTATTAGCAATATTAGCCCATTATTAGCGTTTTGTGTAGGTACGCTGTGACAACGCTACGGTCAAATACCTTCGCAATTTTTATAGTAGCTTACTAATGGAGTTGTTGCGTTGCTGGTAAACTTTCTCAGCATTCTCGGTTCTTGCAATAAAACCTACTTATTTGCATGCTCGCAACCCATTCGCGACAAAACATGTGCACCGCTAGCACAAAACCGTCTTGAACATTTAGAAATAGACGGGTAGTTTATCTTGCGCACGGTCTTATGCTAGGCGGCCTTACTTTGGCTTGATTCGAAGGGTTATTCATGATCTTACCTATTTGCCGTTTTCTATATCAATACCTTGTCAGTGGGACTAGTATAAGTAACAATTAAAAACAGTTTACCAACCTGTTATCATAAATGTTTGGGACGACTTTCAGACGAAGCAACGCAGTATGTTTATAAGCCGATAATGTAACCAATAACACGGCGCGTGACTCTATTTAATAAGCACACAGCGATTGCGTATGTAAAGTTAAACGATTGTTTAAAATTTAATCCGAAATTACTGTAGGTATATATGCTTTGTCTTTTGACCTTTTATTAACCTCAGCCTTTGACTGCGCTAAAATAATATACTTATTTGAAACCGTTCTGCGAATTTTAATCAGAACCGTATTAAAAATGAATTTTATCGTTTCAACTTCGAACTCTTGAGGTTAAAAGATCAAGCATGTTAGATTGTTGCCCCCAATTAAGTTGATTTTCCACTACTGCTAAGCTAGCAAGATAGCATAGCCACATTAGCAGATAAGTTTTGTCAATTGTACGCCATATTGGCATAGAGTTCACAGGCGACAGTGGCGAGTGTAGAGTTTTATGCAATCATTCCTTCTCGCGATTTTCATCTGGTCAATTTAATTGACAATTACGTGATCATCATCTCTATTGTTACAGAGGCGTGTTCCCATGGAAGAGCAGTTCTTCTACAAAAGCGAGCAACTCGCCGACAACGCCAAGTTGGCGTCTGTTCGGCAGTCGGTCTAGCGGGAGCCTGGCGGCGCGGGAACCTGCGCCGGCGGCACCGGCGCCCGCGCCCGCCACGCCGCACCACCACCGCCGGCAGGGCAGCTCCGCCAGCGACAAGCAGTTCGAGGACCTGGTGGCCAGTTCCATCGCGCTCATACAGCATGACAGGTCAGTTGGATCTGTTTCTGTCGGCACGTTATATAAAACACAAATCTTGCATGCGGGCCTTTTCAACCAGTGAGTCACTGTGCGTGTGCGTCTTGAGATAGAGTACAAGTCGGTTAAGCATGCCCAGGTGGTCAATTTACAAAAAGTTAAGAACCTGTTTTTTTCCAAGGGTTGTACACAGAACATTCACGTTACAATATTATCCCACTGGTAGAGGCATATACTGGTAAAGGTATGTCTGATATGCCCTAAACTGCTCTATAAATAGGTATAATCATTAGTGATTTCCAAGTCTTTACTCCGAAGAAAATGTAATTTAAAACTCTCCGTTATTGCTTATTCATGCATATCTGTTTATTTACTTTCAAGAACACTTACAACAGACTCGTAAGGGATTTTAATTGGCCAAGTGTTTGTGCTACTTACATTGCACCGAACTCTCGAATCTGCGTTGACTGGGAACACTCGCACGATGAGTTCTAAAAACCGGCCAAGTGCGAGTTGGACTCGCGCACGAAGGGTTCCGTACCATTATCTATAAAAACGGCAAAAAATTCACGTTTGTTGTATGGGAGCCCCCCTTAAAAAAATATTTTATTTTGTTTTTAGTATTTGTTAATTGTTATAGCGGCAACAGAAATACATAATCTGTGAAAATTTCAACTCTCTAGCTATCACGGTTCTTGAGATACAGCCTGGTGACAGACAGACGGACGGACGGACGGACAGCGAAGTCTTAGTAATAGGGTCCCGTTTTAGTCTTTGAGTACGGAACCCTAAAAATAAACATGCAATTTTTGATCTTATTCCCCAGATGTAAGTTCCAAAACGTGTAAATATTTAAAGACGTGACTGTATGTTAATAGTTCTCGATGAAATTTACGTTTAAAATATTCCCTGTTTAATATAAGCAAAGACTTTCCTTAGAAACCTTATTCACCGGTATTTCCGACGGAGTCTGATTATTTTCATTATGAGAGTTCTTTCGAACGAGCTTTACTGCGGATACTCAGAATGCTCCATTTTGGGCGAAACCTGCTATGAAAAAATAGTATCGTGTGGAGGTTAATTATGCGTATTGGTCCTCGTTGTAAATGTAAATATATATAAACGATGTTGCGTAGTGTGATATATCTTGTAGGTAGGTATACTGCGTACTAAATACGGTCACATCCGCCGTCGAGACTCACAAATTTAATCAAACCCTTGTTGCCAACCGGATATTAATCCAGCAAGTTAGGTACTGGTAGGCTAAATCTAATTACAATCTAGGCTCGAGGGTCGATGCCCTAGAAATGAAAATGTAATTGGGCAACAATGGCCAACGGTCTGTGACGGATTGAATGGGCGCAGGGCGTCAACCGACAGCTAGCTTGAAATCCATTAAAAATTAAATCTCTGACAGTTCATGGGGCCACGAATGTGATAGTCAAAGTGGCATGAAGTGGGCCGACATCGACGGGACACAATGGTGTGACCTAACTTTGGAGAAAACATTTCTAAACTTTCCTGTCTCTTAGACGTTACCTAGAAAAGACAATGGATGGGAAAAAGTACACAGATTATAGTATTTCCCTATTGGCGTACCATTGACGTCAGACATTATGTATGTGAGTGACGCGCCAAACTTCACGCACTAAACAACCTTGGATGGAAGTCACCTCAGAAGACTGAAAAGAGCTGACTCGCTATGAGCCGGCTTAACCATTCAGACACCCTTACTCTATGATCTATGTTGTTGTCTACGCTCATTGCTCCAAAATAGGGATAGCTAGTTTGATGGGTTCCCCTTGCCTTCCACATTGCAGCTTAGACACGGAAGGGTTCTCGTCTTCTAATAATGATCTGGTCGAGGTCTCTACCAGAATATAACCCATCCGAGGCATCCCGTCAGTAACTTCTACAGTTAATGTTTGTTTGTCTTAGAACTGTTTGTGTGTGTAGGCGTGTGGCAGGTGCAGTCGTGACCTGCCACCACGACCCAATAAACAGCCAGCAGTTCTGATAGCTGCCATTAGCATTATACAGTGGTTCGATCATTCTACGTACATGCACAATTTCCTTTTGGTAATTTGCACTTGTTTTCCTATTCATCATTTTGGATAACGTTAGTACATCGGAGACGCGACTGGCCTCCGTACAAAAGCTAGTTCTATTAACTTTTAATATTAGCGGTTCACTTGGTTAAAATAAATATTTAGCTCCGTAAGTCCCGGATTAATTTTGAGTTTAGAACCTTCGTTAATTCCTTTACAGTTCGTAAACTTGTTTTGAATTTGAACTTACTTATCCGTCCATCCTGAGCACACTTAAATTGGTTCCACGCTTGATATTGGATCCCAACGCATGAAAGTAAAATGGTTTAACTTTTATACGTAAATACCTACTAGTTATTCCTTAAATGGCCACATCCTGGCTTGATCATTAAAACAGGATAGTGTTGATCCAGTCGAACATTACCCACGGTTCCGAGAAGGTGCAAACCAAACAGGAAAATAATCTAAGTAAAATGCATTTTGGGTTTTATCTGAATCAAATATAGATTTTACCTTTATAGAATTCCCAGACATCTGTATGTTGGGAATTTCTCATTTGAAGAACTAACATAAATGGCCGCAAATTCACTCGCTCATAAAACTATAACTGGTCTACTGGTTATAGGCCAAGCAAATTAGATCCAAAAAAACTATTTGAGGAATTCATTCCCAGAGATCTGGAAATCGTTTTAATACCTTCATTTGGTCCTTAATGCATGTAATCCGAGTTTGCACCATCCCAGGAGGTGTGCGTAACTTTTGGGCGCCCACTAACCGCGAACAGTTTTTTGCATGTGCACAAAAACAGTACGACGGACGGAAAATGTATTCTATACAATATTAAAGAAGGTGTATATAATGTAGTACCAACTCCCATTTCAATCGGACACTTTACGCTCGAAGTTGTAGACGATTATGTATACCTAGGACAGACTGGACCTACCTATCCAACTTTGAGAAAGAGGTCAATCGTCGAATCCGACTCGGCTGGGCAGCACTTGGGAAGCTACGGCACATCTTTTCGTCCAATATAGAGAGTCTTTGACCAGTGTGTGTTGCCAGTGATGACATATGGCACGGAAACGTGGTCGCTTACTATGGGCCTCATAAGAAGGCTCAAAGTCACTCAAAGGGCAATGGCTATGCTGGGAGTTTCTCTGCGCGATCGCATCAGAAATGAGGCTATCCGCAGCAGAACCAAGGTAACCGATATAGCCCTCCGAATTGCTAAACTTAAGTGGCAGTGGGCGGGGCACATTGCACGTAGAACCGATGGCCGTTGGGGCGGAAAGGTTTTCGAGTGGAGACCACGTACCGGAAGGCGCGGCGTAGGTAGGCCCCCCGCAAGGTGGACTGATGACCTGGTAAAGGTCGCGGGAGTCCGCTGGATGCGGGTGGCGCAGGACTGGCCATTGTGACACTCTTTGGGGGCGGCCTATGTCCAGCAGTGGACGTCTTTCGGCTGATATGATGATGATGATGATGATGATATAATGTAAAATTTTATTTTCTACATTTTTTATTCTATGGGTTTTTCAGCAGGTATATTTTTTTAAAAGATATACATGTCGGTCTTGAAAAGTCGCAAAATGGAAGTTTGCACCTAAACGACAAAATTTTCCCAGTTTCTAACCTTTGATTTCGACTATACCACTGAAGCGAATTTGAAGTTCTAGATATTCATTCGACGCAGAATTTGACCCTCTTTAATATTGAATATATAGAATACGTTTTCTGTCCGAAGTACCGTTTTTGTGCTACATGAAAAAAAAGCAAAAATTTATGCACACCTCCTGGGATTGGGCAAACTCAGATTACACGTATTTAAGACCAAATATGAAGGTATTAAAAGGATTTCCAGCTTTATGGGATTTAATTATTCGAAAAATTCTAATTTGATTGGCCTCTTATGTAATTTTACCATTGCATAGAAAAGCTATCGATTTGGGTTTTGTGCCGACAAGCTGCTTTGTAGTTTGGCAGATTTATACAATTTGTATATTTTTTTCAAATGTTATGCTTACTAAATTAAATTAAATGCCTATGTAGAAGCAGAAAATCCAGGTTTCTTTAGAGCTATTTCAGTTGACGTTGAAATATTTTCACCAGCAATTTTCTTAAACTGTGAATTGAAATTTGCATAGCTTCGGAATTCTCTTTGCTCGCACCGTCCACGCAGATTAGCCGCTGTCCGTGTAAAGACATGTTTACTATAATTACATAACCACATGCTGCGGGTAATTGCTGCAGGAAGCGAGCTGCTCTCGCGCAACTTTTAGTACCGGTTCGTGACCGCCCACAGATGCCTCTAGGGCTGGTATTCACAAAGCTTCCCGAAACCAGTACAGTTGAACTCATAAGAAGCTGATACACCTTGATACCTTGTCACCTTCACCCGTTTGAAAACTTAGTATGACAGTTTAAATATAACGATGACGTTAATGCGGTACAGAAGTGTTCAGCCCTTGTGTTGGTGTACGTTTGAACTCACAAGTTTAGAGAGTTAGGGCAGCGGACTGTCACCTCGCTCATATTTGGAACAGCCCATTTTATCTGGGAAAGTACCTCCAATTTAAAGAAGACTGCGGACATAATATAAGACCTACACCACTAAGGTACCTAATACTTGATCTGTATAAGTATGTGTTGTGTTCCCTAGTTGTAACGTAACTCGGAGAACTTGGGAGTCAATATACACTAGGGACGAGTGAGTGCTTCGATGAGCCGATACAAATTGTGAATTGTATGGTGGGATTGATGGGGCGGGCTGTTATTTTAGTTTTTCAACTACAAAATATAACTTCAACGTTTTTCATAATATCTTAGGCAAATATCATGAAATAAAAACTTATTTTTATTCCCTATGGAATGAAATGGACTGAACCATCTAAGTAAAAGTTTGTACGTAACTCGGTGCGAGTAAGAAGAAGAGTGTCAGACTCGCACTTGTCCGACTTTTTTTGTAAATTAAGTTGCAGGGCGAGTATTTAAACGCGCTGCTGGATACCCAGTATATATCTGAACTCCGATTACGAATTGATATTAAGATGCTTCGAGTTAAGTTACAATATAGCCATAGGTACAATAATCGGCTCCACAGATAAGAAACCGGTTTAAAAATGCCTGCCCGCCAGGCATGATTCGCGGTTTATCTCTAATCCATAATTGATCTTCGTTTATCTTGGAACCAGTGGATTCATCTTCGAGCTTCCCTGATTCTGATAACCGATATTTCTTCATCGCATTATGTGAGTCTGGGAAGGCTTTGGCCTATAGTATACCAGTACAAATAGCTTCACACTTTGACTACATCGTTGTCAGTTATATTTTGATTATTTGAGGTCAGTAAGATAGTAAGTGGATAGTAAATACCTACCCTTCCTACCGATCCTTTTTATTGCTTTTTTGTGTCAACTGCTCTGCACCTATTAGCTTTCCTGATTAGCCCTGCGGTTGACTGGTAGTCTGGTAGAGAATGCCTTAAGACATTAAGTCCTCCTTTGTACTCTTTGTTTGTGCAATAAAGTTTAAATAAATAAATGCTACCCGGTCACGCTACTGTGAACCTCCCCGAATTGCGACATCCTTTCAGCCTTTCATTTTACCTCCCTGCGCTCGCTACATGCGCTTCATACCGACATACGACGTGTCCCAAAACTCAACGATAAGCCGGCACCAGAGGATGGAGCTACTTATGATTAGTCGAGAAAAAATAAGGAAAAAAATATATCTCAATTATTTTAGAAATTACAGAAAAAAAATGAAATTCATCGAAAATCGACATCCCTAATGGTATTTTTAACGACCATGTCTACAAATATTCAAATATTACTGTTTTTTTTTTGTTTTTGGAAACTTAAGTAGCCCTGCTATCTAACACAGTTCTTAAAAATACCATAATACATGTAGTTTTCACACAAAAAATAATCAAAATCGATTTTGTCCCTACAATTTTGAAAGATTTTTTCTTACAGTCCACTTTCAATCATCATGGTGTAAAAAAATTGTATTGACACCACAATGGCAATTATTTTCAAAAGTTGACGCAACTAACCAAGATTCCAAAATGGTATAATACTTTAGGAAACCTAGTCACAAAAAAAAACAACGAATTTTTAAACAAGAATCGACATTATTTAATGTTGGCGGTAATCACTTTTACTGTACCCAAAAAAGGATTTTTGTTGTTGAAAAATGTTGAATAAATGCAAAGAAATGGTGCAATTTTTTTTAATTTTTTTAAATTCATTTACTACATTATTAATACTACAGTAAATGTTCAAATTGCCTGCCACCGGCATTAATACAGACATGACATCGCCTTAGAAATGATCGTTTTATCCGTCGTGCATATCTTCTACCATTGATATGATCCGCAGCTTGTGTGATTTTTTGGCGAAGCTCGTCCAATGTTGCTATGGGTTTTGAGTAGACTTTGTCTTTAAGACAGCCCCAGTAGAAGAAGTCCAGGGGGTTCAGGTCGGGCGAACGGGGTGGCCACAAGATAGGACCAAGTCGCCCGATCCAACGCCCTGGATACTCTTGGTTTAAGTATTCTCGCACTGCACGGGCATAGTGAGCTGGGCAACCATCATTTTGAAACCACATGTTTTGTAAATCACGTAAAGGCACGTCTTCTAATAATTCAGGCAAGTCGTTTTGTAAAAAGTTCAAATAGCCATCACCATTAAGGTTTCCTTGTAACTACGACTTGCCTGAATTATTAGAAGACGTGCCTTTACGTGATTTACAAAACATGTGGTTTCAAAATGATGGTTGCCCAGCTCACTATGCCCGTGCAGTGCGAGAATACTTAAACCAAGAGTATCCAGGGCGTTGGATCGGGCGACTTGGTCCTATCTTGTGGCCACACTGTTCGCCCGACCTGAACCCCCTGGACTTCTTCTACTGGGGCTGTCTTAAAGACAAAGTCTACTCAAAACCCATAGCAACATTGGACGAGCTTCGCCAAAAAATCACACAAGCTGCGGATCATATCAATGGTAGAAGATATGCACGACGGATAAAACGATCATTTCTAAGGCGATGTCATGTCTGTATTAATGCCGGTGGCAGGCAATTTGAACATTTACTGTAGTATTAATAATGTAGGAAAGGAATTTAAAAAAATTAATAGTATATTACTGCAGAGGCCGGGAAAAGTCATTTCGTGGATGAGTATGGTTTTGAAGGACGAGGCATAGCAGAGTCCTTCAATAGATACGAATCCACGAAATGACATTCCTGCCGAGGCCTGTATACTGCTTTTCTCCAAATATGCGAGGAAATAAAACAAAATCTTAAAAGGTTATATTTATTAAGTCAGTTATACAATATTATGTTTACCTTTATTGCTAGGAAAATCTCATCTGGAGCTTCATTTAAGAATATTGTGATATCCTCATTGGTAAGAATCTTCGATTTCTTGCTTTTGAAACCGGATGATTTCCGTTTCAAAAATGACAATAAGTTCGCGTAGTTCTTAATGTTTATATTATATTTTAGTTGTATAGTACTTTTCAGCATTGAGTACATTGCCCACAGAGTAGAAGGTTTTTTATCTTTTGCAAGTTCGTTAAAATACGCCAAAATAACATTTTCCGACAACGAACTGGTATTTTTCTTCTTTCGCCAGGAATTGAAATTTGCGAACGTTCTTAAATATTTTTCTTCGGATTTAGGCGGAAGCAAGTTAGCTCTCGCCAACTTTGCCTCTGCTGCTAATTCTGGTGGTGTACCCATTGGGATATCTTCGTCACTATTTGTAGAACTCATTTTATTTTCGTAAAAATAACACGGCAGAAAATCTTTGACAAAATGAATTCCAGTTTCCCGCCTAATTTTTTTTTAAGGATATTAAAGTTTAAAGTATTGGGTCCGAATTGTATATTTGATTCCACATAAAACATAGCAATGAAAATAAATAAAAGAAAACTTATAGTATTAGTAAATATAAATATAGGCATTATTACATTTAGTTAAATCGACAATCCCTAAACGCATTAGACATTTAAAAAAACTATACATTTGTTACAAAATATTTATCAGTCCGAGAAAATAATTAAGTCTAAAAAAACTGTCTTATGATTTGGACACAATTATTATTCTATCTATGTCGGTTTTTGTACGTGACTATTGGACAATTGGCTGTATGGTGAATTTGTAGTCTTGCATGAAATTAAAAGTAAGTAACCTGCACAATAATATTTACTTCCCGGGCATGTCCGGGAAGTATTTCCATTTTTTTTAATTTATTATCTCATCAATGCATATAACGATAAACTTCGAGGTGTGTTTTTACTCCATTAATGGAAACATTTCCGAGTAAGTTGGAGAAAAAAAAATTGTACCATTTCTTTGCATTTATTCAACATTTTTCAACAACAAAAATCCTTTTTTGGGTACAGTAAAAGTGATTACCGCCAACATTAAATAATGTCGATTATCTTGTTTAAAAATTCGTTGTTTTTTTTTGTGACTAGGTTTCCTAAAGTATTATACCATTTTGGAATCTTGGTTAGTTGCGTCAACTTTTGAAAATAATTGCCATTGTGGTGTCAATACAATTTTTTTACACCATGATGATTGAAAGTGGACTGTAAGAAAAAATCTTTCAAAATTGTAGGGACAAAATCGATTTTGATTATTTTTTGTGTAAAAACTACATGTATTATGGTATTTTTAAGAACTGTGTTAGATAGCAGGGCTACTTAAGTTTCCAAAAACAAAAAAATAACAGTAATATTTGAATATTTGTAGACATGGTCGTTAAAAATACCATTAGGGATGTCGATTTTCGATGAATTTCATTTTTTTTCTGTAATTTCTAAAATAATTGAGATATATTTTTTTCCTTATTTTTTCTCGACTAATCATAAGTAGCTCCATCCTCTGGTGCCGGCTTATCGTTGAGTTTTGGGACACGTTGTATATACTATTATACCCAGAACGGGACAAACAGAACACATAGATACTATTAAACGGGCAACATTTGTATATTTAGATAGTTAACAGAGGTTCGTTAAGTTTTATAGTTATCAATACTAGGTACTATTGGTTGGAAAAACTACTAAAACGAATATGCGGTTCGCGGCTCGCAGGCCTATTTGCTTCTACCACGGGGATATATTTGTTAGGCTGCACGCAGCGTTAAACTATTAGACCAATCAAATTAGCTTACCCTGGACATAATTCGTAAACTCGTTGTTTTTATTGTTTTATCGGATTTTACTATTCAGTATCAAATATTAATGAAATATATTAAGTAAAAAATCCGCGATCGTAACCGTAGTTAAAAAAAACACGAGTTAACGTACACTACCTAACTTTTTCCTAAAAGTAAAAAAGGTAACCAAGTACCTTGTTAGTATAACTTTGAGGTGCATTCAAATTCGATCACTTAATAGCAAAATTAAACTGATATCAAATTCGCATATACGTTTTTTTTCACAGTTTTCCTCTGATCTCATTATCTAGACAAGCCAAAATGGTAACTATGATGTTTTTATCTATTTAAGGTATATTGCGTCTTTTTAGACATTTAAGACAATAATTAAACATTTAATTTTAACGTTTTAATAATAATGTATTTCTCAGTAATTATAAATAGTAACTATGAATTTTTTGTTTACTAATAGCCTTTTGTGTACGATAATCATGTTTTCATCAAAATTAAGCATGTTAATTTCACGCTTAAGAAATTGAAAATTTAATTGAAAATACTCGCGACCTTGTCGTGGAGTCAGATGCATCATCAGGGGCGCCAGCGGGCGAGCGCACGGCGAACCCGTCTTAACGAGTTTATTTCAATTACGTGTTTTGCACCGACCGCGCCGTGTACAAATAAAACAAATATAACGGAATATCCTAATTGTAGGATTTTTAGCTCTAATGAAAAATCACAGTTTGTCCCTTACGCCATTTGAAAACTCTGGTCCAAAGGGCGTAAGGAACGATTGATTTGCTTTTATCATCGAAAACATAAGTAAACTCTTAACTGTTAAGTAAATGAAAGAGATGATGCCATGATCGTGGTTAGCATAAAAAAAAACCGGTCAAGTGCGAGTCAGACTCGCACACCGAGGGTTCCGGACCACCCCGTACAATAGAAACAGGTCCACTATAAACTGACACTCACTAAGTATGTATTTACATACTTAGTGCGTGTCAGTTTATACTGGACATTAAATTTTCAGTGATGTAACTAAAAATTTACGGTTTTCACAATTTTTCCTTTATTTGTGTTATAAATACTTCGTACCAAATTTCAAGATTCGGAGTTCACGGGATATGGGCATGGGCATTTCGTCCCTTACGCCCTTTGAGCCTACGGTAGTCGATATCCTTATTGGCAAAATTGAGCCGACACAGTTGGCCAGAACGCCAAAAAAAAAGAGAAGATATGCTTATCCACCCAGAGATGGGATAAATTTATTCGAATACGAATAACGTTTAAGAATAAATAGGATTATTCGCGAATGACGAATAAATATTTCGAATAATTATTCGCCAATATTTATTCGCGAATAACTTCTTAATTCGCATAATCATTCGTAATGTTTTTCGGGAATAATATTTTGAACGAATATTGTAGGAATGCTTTTTAATAGAATATATCTCAAAAACGTAATATTTTCCTACAGACAGAACAGTGATACCTAGTTTCTAAATTTGTTAGAAAAAGGTTACCGCTTCATCAAGGGTACCAAGTAACATCGCCGTGCATGGTGAAACGGATATTAATTGTAATTATTTCACCTGTTTTATTTTTACTACTTCGGCTTTACCACGGGTGAAAAAAAACCGGTCAAGTGCGAGTCAGACTCGCGCACCGAGGGTTCCGCACCACCCCGTACAATAAAACCAAGTCCACTATAAACTGACACTCACTAAGTATGTATTCACATACTTAGTACGTGTCAGTATATACTGGACATTAAATTTTCAGTGATGTAACTAAAAATTTACGGTTTTCGCTATCTTTCCTTTATCTGTGCTATAGGGCGTTGCTTCGCACCAAATTTCAAGTTTCTTCTATATAAGTATTTATTTATCTATATAAGTATGTTTATCGTTCGACTAGTACCCATAATACAAGCTTTGCTTAGTTTGGGACTAAGCCAATTTGTGTAAGATTGTAAAAGAAAAAAAAACTGGTTTTTAGTATTTGTTGTTATAGCGGTAACAGAAATACATCATCTGTGAAAATTTCAGCTGTCAAACTATTACTGTTGTTGAGACACAGCCTGGTGACAGACAGACAGACAGACAGACTGACAGACTGACAGACAGACATACAGACGGACCGCGGAGTCTTAGTAATAGTGTCCCGTTTTACTCCTTGAGTACGGAACCCTAAAAAAACAATGGTTTAGTTTCTATTGTTTTTTCGAGTTGTTGAGTCGCCGCTGAAGATGGAATTGTCCCGTAAAAAAATATTACGACTTTCAAAGTGGATTAACACAAAAACAATGTGGAGACCGGATGATTGCTGCTTTTAGTAATGAAACACCTTCAAAGACGACAATATACAGGTGGTATTCAGAATGTCAACGTGGCCGAGTATCCCTCACGGACGACGCGCGTGAAGGTCGACCAAAATCGGCAGTTACGCAAGAAAACGTCCACCTTGTGAGTCAGCTGATAAAAGAAGACAGGCATGTGACATATCGGGAAATTCAGGAGTCTTTGCGGATTGGAATGACTCAGATACAAATTATTTTACAGGAAGAATTAGGCGTGCGAAAGTTGTTTTCCCGTTGGATCCCGCACTTATTGTCTGACGAGCAGAAAACGACTCGTGTCAATTGGTGCCGCAAAACATTGAATAAATTCAACGGAGGAAGCTCAAATGCAGTTTTTAGTGTCGTATCAGGTGACGAGTCGTAGATATACGCATATGAGCCTGAAACTAAAAACCAATCTCGAGTATGGGGTAACGAAGACGAGCTTCAAGCCAACAAAAGTTATTCGCTCTCGCAGCAAGGCCAAGAAGATGGTGGCTATGTTTGTCTCCAAATCGGGTCACGTGGCTACTATTCCACTTGAAGATCGTAGAACGGTCAAAGCCGATTGGTATACGAGTATTTGTTTGCCGATTGTCTTTGCTGAACTTAGGAAAAAAGGCCTAGTCGCCGCAGCATCCTTCACCACGACAATGCCAGCCCTCACACCGCTCGTAAAACAAATGAGTACCTGGAAGGTGAAAAATTCGAACTACTGGACCATCCTCCATACAGCCCTGACCTAAGTCCCAACGACTTTTTCACATTCCCCAAAATCAAGGATAAGTTGCGTGGTGGGCGCGGTGTTTCGGCGGCCGGGAGAAGCAGTGGAGGCGTTTAAAATTTTTAACGACTGGTTTGAACGCATGGAAAAGTGCATAAAATATAAAAGAGAATACTTTGAAAAACAATAAAAATACTTAAATCAATGTAACTGCATATTTTTTTATATTCCCGAAACTTTCAGTTTGACCCTCGTAGTGACCCTGCCTGCGTAGCCGGAGGTCCCGGGTTCGAATCCCGGTAAGGGCATTTATTTGTGTGATGAGCACAAATATGTGCTCCTGAGTCATGGATGTTTTCTATGTATTTATTTATCTATATAAGTATGTTTATCGTCGTCTAGTACCCATAGTAGTTTGCTTAGTTTGGGACTAGATCGATTTTTGTAAGATTGTATAAGAAAAAAAAAGAAAAAAAAAATCTGTTTTTTAGTATTTGTTGTTATAGCGGCAACAGAAATACATCACCTGTGAAAATTTCAACTGTCTACCTATCACGGTTCGTGAGATACAGCCTGGTGACAGACGGACAGACAGACAGACAGACTGACGGACAGCGGAATCTTAGTAATAGGGTCCCGTTTTACTCTTTGAGTACGGAACCCTAAAACGAATGACGTAATATATGGACAAGCCCACACACATGACATATTGAAACAAACCTGTTAAATGCCCCATGAAGCGACTCATTTAACTCACAGAAATTTTGTTAATTAGTAGAAAAGGGTATTAATACTTGAAAATAGGTACACTTGTAGTGATCATGTTAAATTCGTGTACGTGTTACAACGAGCAACCGCATCCTTAAATATTATTCGTGGATTTATTGGAATGAAATGAGAATAAATCATTCGTCATTCGAAAGTGTAGACGAATAAATTATTCGCGAATAAATGTTTATTCGAATAATTATTCGAATAAGAATCATTCCAACAATGCCCCTTTCTGCACCCACACAAGTAACATATTTTATTTAAATAATTCTATACAGAAGACTGAGCGCTTATAAATAGGTAATCGACATTCCACGACAATTATGTCTCATGCTGAACAATTTAGTTATTATCGATCTAATGAACACAATATTTCAATAAATCTCCACCATAGCCGAACCGTGGTAAACGCCACGTTCGTCTTTATAAATGTTTGACAATCATTGACCTATCCATAATAAATGAAGGCCGAAACGCATTGACAGCGGTGGCGAAGCGGCGGCGCGGCGCAGTGTAGAGGTGGTACCGGCTATAATGTTCGATCTAATAAAGCCGGGAAAAAGCGTTCGGATCCTTTCATATTAGCTCGAACATTACAAGTACCGCCTCCGCGCCACCCCGCGCCGCTTCGCCACCGCTGTCAGTGCGTTTCGGCCTTGAATGCCTGCGACTCGCGACAGCATGCTATGCGAACTTAGAACTTAATGCAAATCCAGTTTCTTATTGAAAACAATGCCACCTTCTTGATAGCTGGCGAACTCTCTGAAGCTCTAGCGATTGCTAGGCTAGGCTGTCAAGGTATTTCAAAATTCGCCATATTGTCACAAGGCATCAGTAGCCTAGGGGTACAGGCGGTGGTATTTGGAGTCGTTGATCCGGGGTTCGATCCCTACGACCGACGCACTTTTTGTATGTTTTGTACATTCAAAGAAAAGTTGTAACTACCGCAGAAGAGATGGCGCCTGTATACGCAAGCATTAAATGCCTTCTCAATTTGGTCGAGTTGCCTGTCTATCTCAGTATGTATATTGTAGTCTTTGCGCGACAGCACGGTCGGTAGTTGAGACGCAAAGCAATGACGGCCTTATTCTGCAAGAGATAAGGTTCATATTAAAACTTTAGTACGAAAAAATTATAATACATTAATAATCGTGGATATTTTTTGTTTAATTTGTTTCTTATAGTACTAATAATATGTTGACAGCATAAATCAAACACTTTCCAAGTAGTTATGTATTTTGGTTTTCCAAAAACTAACAATATTTGTGATTTTAGAAATCCGCAAAGAGAATCTGTTTAATTTTTAATAATTTATCAACACACATAATATGCTATTCAGAATAATTTGTTAAATTGCAGTTATTTATAATTTCTGGTAAGATAATCCAGAAAAAGTGTAACTTACTGAACTTTCTTTATTATTGATAGTCCCGGTTGATTAATTAGATTAATTTTGATTTCTTTAACTGGAATGCAAGCGTCATATCATAATAGAGGCACTTTTACAAAGTTACATATTATGCTGCACTTATGAAATCAGAATTTGTTAAAAATTTAGATTTTTGGTTTTTTTACAATGACGCGGAACCCTAAAATGTTTAATTCTTTTTATTTTAACTATAACTAACAATACTTTACATCATAGAAAAAGAAAATTACAGTTATCGAATTATGTCCGGGTTTAGCTAATTTGATTGGTCTATATTGACACATGACGTCATTGTGTTATAATATAAATTCAAGTTACATTGTAGTTTAGTTATAACGCACGGCATTGGGAGGGCACCGAAGTCAGTCACGTTATATTTAAATGGTCAATAATTTTGGTTACTGCGACAGACCGCCTGTTCTTTAATAATCTGAATGTATAGACTTCTATTACAATATTCAGCTGTATTCCCTTACAAACTATACTTACTTCGTTTTTGGCGTTTCGTAGAAAGCTGCTGATTTGACTGTCAGTCACTGTCACTGTGTGTTCAGAATATACCTACATACGAAAAGTGCAAGTTAATACATAGGTAAAGCTTGTACGAGTAAAAACCATATCGTTCTATGTGAACCTATAAATATTTGAGAAGTTCCGTTGACTCCTCAAGGATCCCAGAATCACCTTTGGCACTTCACGTACGGAATCATATCAGATCCACTTTTTAGGGTTCCGTAGCCAAATGGCAAAAAACGGAACCCTTATAGATTCGTCATGTCCGTCTGTCTGTCTGTCTGTCTGTCCGTCCGTCCGTCCGTATGTCACAGCCACTTTTTTCCGAAACCTAAGAGTTATACTGTTGAAACTTGGTAAGTAGATGTATACTGTGAACCGCATTAAGATTTTCACACAAAAATCGAAAAAAAACATTAAGTTTTAGGGGTCCCCATACTCAGAACTGAAACTCAAAATTTTTTTTTATCAAACCCATTCGTGTGGGGTATCTATGGATAGGTCTTCAAAAATGATATTGAGGTTTCTAACATCATTATTTTTCTAAACTGAATAGTTTGCGCGAGAGACACTTCCATAGTGGTAAAATGTGTGTCCCCCCCCTGTAACTTCTAAAATAAGAGAATGATAAAACTAAAAAAAATATATGATGTACATTACCATGTAAACTTCCACCGAAAATTGGTTTGAACGAGATCTAATAAGTAGTTTTTTTTTAATACGTCATAAATCGTAAAACGCAATTTATTTCACGGAACCCTTCATGTGTGAGTCCGACTCGCACTTGGCCGCTTTTTTAGTTTTGGATTGAGGAGTTCTTAAGTCTTCACCACACCAAATTTGTGATTTCTGTGTATAAATACACGAGGTATAACAGAAAATACCGAAAGTACTACACGCGTGCCAAATGTATTTGAGGAGTTCACTCGATTACTCATGGTTCCCATCATCCAACTGGAGTTTTGATGACAATGGGACCAACCAGGAATCATGTATTTTTAAATCAAAAAAGAATTGTACGAATTGGTTCAAAAAATCGGAGTTCTGTACACACATTAAAATTAATAATTTAAAAAAATCATTGAATTGAGAACCTTCTCCTATTTTATTAAGTCGGTTAAAAACAACGTCAATTCGGCCATGGACTATTTGTGTCAATACCTCACAAGCTATTATTTTAACTGCCTCAACAAAAAGAGGATTTTCCAACATGGAACGATTTAAAATTCTATTACAGCAATTTCCAAAGACAGAATGCCATGTTGAGTACACAGAAGCGGAAATGCCTGTATAATTTAAAGACCGTTGGCACTCGGCAGCCCTACAATTTGCTGGTCGTGAACGCTCGCGGGGCCGTCCACTTAGGACTACTTTAGGGCCAATTTTGTTGGATTTGCAGTGCTTTAGGCAGGGTTGTCAATACCTAAATGGTATTAATATATTTATATTACACACTTTTCAAGGTCAAATCTTGTTACTGAATTTTAAAGCAGATATTTTCTAACGATTGAGCTGATGCAAGCATGTTTAATTTGGATGACAATGCATGCATATTATATGGTACCTTAACACGTTGGTTGCCATATCACGCGAGTTCGCGTGATGATCGAATACAATATTGTCTGAGCCACAAAATTGCGGCCGTTGCGTATTGGCTTCTGATTTTTCCTTTGGCCGCTAGGGAAGGGAATTACCTATTTACTAGGGGGCGTGGCCTGTGGGTAGCCATGTTTTACGAGCACTTGACAGTTCGCTCCAAAGACTACAATATACATACTGAGATAGACAGGCAACTCGACCAAATTGAGAAGGCATTTAATGCTTGCGTATACAGGCGCCATCTCTTCTGCGGTAGTTACAACTTTTCTTTGAATGTACAAAACATACAAAAAGTGCGTCGGTCGTAGGGATTGAACCCCGGATCATCGACTCCAAATACCACCGTCTGTAGTCTGTACCCCTAGGCTACTGATGCCTTGTGACAATACGGCGAATTTTGAAATACCTTGACAGCCTAGCCTAGCAATCGCTAGAGCTTCAGAGAGTTCGCCAGCTATCAAGAAGGTGGCACTGTTTTCAATAAGAAACTGGATTTGCATTAAGTTCTAAGTTCGCATAGCATGGTTCGCTCGCCGCAGCCGTACTGTGCGGGTGTGTTGTTTGTGTGGCCATCCATATAAATTCTGCATTTTCGGCTTGGCAACGAACGTGTTAAAGCTGGTTTGATGGTGGAGACGGTAGGTGGCCATAAGAAACTCCTCAATTAGGTACACAAGATAAACTCGTCGTGTTTGAGCTTATTAGAATCCTCTGAATTAGTAGTTGATGACTGAAAAAAAACCAGCCAAGTGCGAGTCGGACTCGCGCACGAAGGGTAGCGTACCTTTATCTATAAAAACGGCAAAAAGATCACGTTTGTTGTATGGGAGCCCCTTAAATATTTATTTTATTCCGTTTTTTAGTATTCGTTGTTATAGCGGCAACAGAAATACACTGTCTAACTATCACGGTTCATGAGATAAAGCCTGGTGACAGACGGACGGACAGCGGAGTCTTAGTAATAGGGTCCCGTTTTACCCTTTGGGTACGGAACCCTAAAAGGTAAAGTCGGAAATAAAAGCGTGTATTTACCTGTTGCTAAAAATGGTTTTATTCAAAGATACTCATTACAAAAAGGCCGCGTTTTAGGTTTAGAGTTTAGGAGGTGAAATATATGTCTACATACGTGTACACGCACTTGTTCAATATCACGTGCTAACAGCCGCAGTACCGTAGTTCAGGCTTAGCCTAACTCGTTTGGCTTCCAGCACGCCACAATCACTGGCCAAACTGGCAACTACCGAGAACTCGCCACAAGGTAACCAATACAAGTCAGACCTCCATTCACGCATTAGTTACCAATCTCGTGGTCAAGATATAATAGGTATGATGAGGTCAGTAGAAGCAGATTGTGAATTGCATGAAGCCCTGTCTTAGAAAGAAATAAGTGAAACGGGAGAGATACAGATGATTGGCAATGTGCGTATAAATAAATATCTTGTCTTGAAAGCCGTTATTTTTCCCCATAGTTATGGCAGTAGTTGGTAAATAGAATAGAGCATGACGTTAATGAGCGTTTCACAAAAAAAAGCCACTAACTAGTATTAATTGTAAAATTTTATAGGAGTTTTATGTTATTTTTACTCGGAACCACGAAATATTTCGATCCTAATAGGACAAAAAAATGTCCCATATATTTTTCCATTGTGTTACCATTTCTCATACACTTTGCATAGGAACAATAGGAAAGTTCAAAAGTGTACCTAAGTATGAAAATTTTGGGACACTTTTTTCTCCTAATGGGATGGAAAGATATCGTGATTCTGAGTAGAAATAATATAAAAGTTGCAGAAAATCTCGTAAAAATGTAGGGGCAGTTTTTTTGAGAAATGCTCTGATAGTACAATAAGTCTTAGAGCATTCATAGTCATTTATTGATAATATTGTTACATGGTAGATTTTATTTGCATGAATGGCATGCCCAATTAACTAACTTTTTAATTTGTTAGTGAAGGTGTCAGTACATTCCTCCATTGTTACGCTTTTGACCTTGGGGCTTCTCTCTGCCAAGAGCTCATTTCGTACATAACCACGCTGGCATTGAAATGGCGACTCGCAAACGAACACAAGATGAGAATAGAACGTCCTCCGCCAACAATGAAGCATTTTGGTAATGGCGTCGCCTGTCGCAACTGCCGCTCAATGCTCCAAACGCCACAGGACGTTAAACTCCACGCCAGTTGAAAACGAAAAAAATGTAAACAAATATGACTGACTATCAGTTGATCTCTCTGAATCTATGAAAAAACTTCAATTGGTAGTGATGGGACATGAACACTGTTATTTTGTTATCGATTCGATTTAGACACGGGACAACAAATGCAATTGATAATCAGCCATATTTGTTTAATTTTTTTTAGTTTTCAACTGGCGTGGAGTTTAGATAAACCGCGATTGTGGCAAATAAGCCTATAACAGTCTGATAGTTGGACACTTAGTAACTCCTAAGTAGTCTACTGGCATAGATTTTCATACTGTGTCAGGGAGTACCCGCCAATTACCTACTACTCGATCGTTTTCTTTTATGTTCCGCTAGCGCCGATTGTCCTTGTGGTAGCATATATTTTAGAATTTCCAATTATTTCTATGCAAGTCTTGTGTTTTGAATTGCACTAGAGGCCGTTATCGAGAGAGTAGGATTATTGTTGCTAACATTCAATTAGGATTATTGTTGCTAACATTAGATAAATAGGTATGTTACAAAGACAGTACGGTGACGGGTGACAAGCAAAAGTCACTACCAAAACTGTCACTGCTATTCAAAACCTCGTATCTCGGTACGTAGTCGATATCGATTTATTACTTAGTGAGTTTTGCTTGTCACCCGCCGAGTAAGTTGTCAATTAGCCGATCACAGGTGGTTTTTATTGGAATCTGTAGAATTAAATCGTAAGATGAATGATCATCCAATGGTTGGTTAATTAACCAGCAGTCTAAATAGATTTGATAGTTTGAGTAAAATCATCGCTGAGTTACGTAACAAAAGTAGTTATATACGCGGGTCAAGTGCTCAAAATGACCTCACACGACTCTAATGTCAAGAGGATAATACGAATATTATTCTACAGATGTCTACACACAATGGTCCATAATAAACTAAAATGCCATTCCATTATCAAATTTAAAGTAGGTAGGTACCCGTCTATGAATAAGCAAATCAAAAACTTTCTCGATATAACGTTGAAGGGCTGACGAAGCCCTAGATGAGCTTCATTATTCGACACACAATGAATTCATCCCGAATAATTGAAGCCCAGCACATTCCTCAGACAACAATACACGAAAACCTTTTTGATCGCAAAAAATGTTGATTGTGTATTTGTTGAGCATAAATATAAATAGCTGTTCAAAGTTCTGGAAAATTTCAAATAAACGGTTCGAGAGATAGGTAAAAGTTACCTACTTTAGATAAAAGTTACCCGCATCTGATAAATTAATCTTATTTAGTTGACCATTTGCTTGTATTTTTCATATAGCACCGTTTCGAAAGTACCTACCTTTAAAGGCGGTCCTATTTAATTTTTTTATGTAGCCTGATGTATTTGGAAAATACTGATATTCTGATACTAAATAACTAGAAAAGACAACACACAAATAGCATAACGTGATATGATATTTTATTCAAGCTAAAAGCTATTAAAATTATTCAAGCCAAAAAATACAAGAAAATCGGTAATTGTTGGCGTAGCAGAATTCCGACAACAACAGCGAATTTTACTAACGACCGGTAGGAATGCGATGGAGTTAATACGGGGTCAGACTTTTGAGTACCTAATAAATGAAAGTTGATTTAGTACGAATAAAATCGGTTTTAGTAGACCGGTATGTGGTTGCATGACCCACAATTACTCGAAAACCATGAAAAGGAGTCTTCATTTTACTACCATGAATATTTCGTCCCGTTTTAGCCAATATGAAACATTTCATATTTCATAAGCGAAGCACAGTTTGAACCGAAATTCCGTTTCTGTAAGACATAGGTACACCAGCAGGATAATCGCGTTACTATTCGAACGAGCGGTAAAGTGAAACAGCTCTTAAAATGAACGCCCCTCCGCTCATCGGCAGGTTTCAAATTATGAGAGAAAAAATATGTGTATGATTGAAAGGAAATATTTATTGCAACATTTCTGAACTGAAACCTTGCGTGGTATTTATATATGTAGAATGCGGAGGGATGAAAGTCATGTGACCAAAAAAACATTAGGTATGAATACTATGAATGTGGCGGGATGAAAGAGGCCAATAAAAAGGTGGCAGAATTGGACTGTATGAGAGACGATATGAATAGAAAAGAAGTGAGTGACGAGATGACGAGTGACAGGGAGGTATGGAAGAAAGAAACATGCTGCGCCGACCCCAAGTAAATGGGATAAGGAATTTTGGATGATGACTTTAGAAACGGTATGTAATTCTAAAGTACTGCAAAACACTCTCCAATACATTGTAACATATCAATTATTAGAGTTCTAATTTTACCTTCAAGTAATGTCGGTTGATATGTCCTAAGCTCGTTAGTGTGTATGGGCTCTGTTTTCCTTTTTAGCTACGAAGTCGAATGACACTAAAAATGAAGTAGATATATGTAGGTAACTGCAAATTGTATTTTACTAGTTACAATAGCCCGATTACAGTAAACGGAAGAGGCGAGCGCAGTCGATTTATAAATCGAACTGCACAGTACATTACATTTCATTAATTTCAACACACAACAAATCCTGCAATGATTTGGTTATGATTTCATAATTTAAAAGGTTTAAATATGAAAATAATTACGATTACATATCTCATCGAGAGACGCAGCCAAGTATATTTCATCGAGAGACGCCGGTTTAAATTTTATCACAAGTAATCCGATCCGATCATCTCGAGTATTTCACAACTGGAGAGGCATGCACTCTTGCACAGGATGCACGGTGTTGAGTGTCGCATCCTCCCGCCCGGCATGTCATCTTTGCTAACCAATGATTCACTTGGAAATACGAACTTCTGAAAAATGCGGGTTACATCAACAACGCTTAGCGTGCCAAATAATGTTAAATATACCACCAGTGCCGCCAGTGTCATCTATTATCGGATAAGAAGTAAGGTAGCTATCTCAAATTATTGTTTTTTCTTTGATTTGGACGATTCATGATCCGTAAGTCAATAAACCGATCCAAAACTAGCCCGTGGAGCAATCTTTATACAAGAGCACTGCGTGACAAATTCAACTCTCCAAGTATGTGTAGGTAAATGGACTAACTTTAGAATTAACTCAAATTTTTAGTTAGCCGAATTGACATTAAGAAGGGCCCTAACTTTATTACGACAGTTCTTAATGTCAATGAACCCTAATCGTCGAGTCTACTTTCTAAATTAAGTTTTAACAAAGAGTTGTGGCTTGAAATAATGAGGAAACGTGACTTTAATCAAATGATTAATAGGCATTCTTTTGAAGTATTTTGTTTGTTAAAGTTAAGGTCTTGTCGTGAGTCTTTCCAGAGTACAGAGACAAAATAGGTTTGATGGGCTATCATGAAGATATGCAATTAGAAATTAGCTTTGCCTCAGCAATTTCGGCGATGCATTGCTAATGGCCTTACTTGTGTCAGCTCTAACATTTGTACAACTGTGTATATTACACCTAAATGTTTTGATTAAATCCGCTTTTTACTAGCATAATGGCAGATTTATATGAAGTTGAATAGGCGCGAATCTGGCATGACACTTCAAGTTTTCTAAGCGAAAATTCAATCGTAAGATTCGTACGTAAGTGCAAGGAATGCTCTTCTTTTGTTTTTTGTAAACTCACAACAAGAGATCTTACATTTGAGCCAAACGCAATACCATGAACTGTTACTGTTATATACACAAACATTAATTCTAAATGCTCTTCTTTTGTTTTCTGTAAACTCACAACAAGAGATCTTGCATTTGAGCCAAACGCAATACCACGAAGAACACAAACATTATGGAACTCTAAAAGCATACCAGTTTACTTGTCTAATAGTTTTAGTACTTTTAGTGTTTCCCGTGAACTCGAGAATCGTGTGCACATAATCACGCGTAACTAGTTTGGAGCGGTTATCTTCCAACTAGGTATCCCTCAGGGCTGAATATTAATTTCACGTCGGCACGCTAATCTTGACGAACTAATTAAAGGTCATAAGTGTTATTACATGTTATAATTATGAGCGTGTGCTCTTCTATACTAACATTATAAATAGGTAAAATCTGTGAGTTTGTATGTAATTTCTAAACTCCTCATCCGATTTCAAAAATATTTTACCAGTATGTTGCCTTTCGGGATGGTTTCGCTTGGGTTCTCTGCGCGCAGCTAAGGCTGCTATTCTTATATTAAACTTTGCGTTGCTGACCTTCTGCGATAGGTACTCTTTCTTACTCTCTAATACTGTGAAGTTGATAGAGTCATAAACAAACAGTGTGCGGTGTCAGACACAACTGTTTGTTACGCATCAATGATTCCGTTTTTCAGAATCGTTTCAGTTGATGGCGTGCAACATTTGCAATGTGACATCTTTACAAAATCTAAATATTTATTCTGCAAATAAGCCACAAGCCAAAATGTATCTATATCTATATACTCTAAATAGTATCATTCATCACACAGACTTCTGAAAGTTACTTACAAATGATGATGCCGTAACAGTTTTTCACCGTTCTAATATCTGTCGCTGTTGTTTCTCAGAGCCTTGCCCTTTCTCGCTATGAACTCCAGGCGCGAGCGTTCTCGTATCTGGTTTTATCCACAGCATGAACTGCCACATCGAGAAATAAGAGAGTTTGCGTGCACCAGCTCGTGAGGTTTAACTAGCTCAGTGAAGTAATCGCATCGCTGTCGTGACGCGCCAACTCGTTAACCATTCCATTAGCTGCAGAATGCAATTTGTTGGTTTGGTTACCTCAAATAGGCTTTTAACGTGGTCCTTAATTATTACAAACTCGTAACATCGTACGTTGAATCGTGAACTATGTAAACAGATACAAAGACGTCTTGTTTTTCACGTGAATTGTCTATTTTGTTATGACGGCTGTAGAAAGTCAATGACCGATGTAGCAAAACAATTTGTGAAATCGGACACAGCTCTTTCAAACTGAAATTCTACCGCGGTATTGAATGCGCAGGTATTGTTTCTTCTAACTCCGTTTCAGTACTTTTCCTGGCCAACATTATTTCCGTCAACATATTATATTGTTCACTATCGGCGTTTAGTTTTTAAACTTGACAACCAAGACTAGAGTGAGACGCCGGTGATTTACTCGAAATAGGTTTCCGATATCCTTTGAGTAAGCAACAAGCAGATACTTTCCTTTTTCGCAATGAAGATTTTGGAATGACTTGCTTCACCGCACCGGGATATCAGACTCAATATCAATGTTACGATACGCAAGTCGCGTTAATCGAGTGATGGAGGTAACGCAACCTCGAGCCAGCTAAGTTATTGGGTATCTTGTCGAATGCCCCTTAGTTAATGTAACACCTTAATTGCAATGTACATGGCTTTACAAATGAACAAAGAATAAAGAATAAACATAGCTGCTGTAATTACACCCTGAGTTGTTGATATGCCACTGATTCACACGAAGCGCTTTGCTTCTAGTATTCTCGCGCGTAGGCGTGCATCCCACTTCCGGCTTGCCATTTCCCAGATATCTATAGGTAGGTATGAATGTAACACCTATTTTCATAAAAAAAAGAAAAGTTATGCTATCACCCCGCAGGTGTAACCACTGCGGTGACATGATCCGCAGGCAGACGTTTTGAAAACCGTCACTAACAATTTTGAATAACTTTTGTGACTTAAGATTCCTTTTTTTCTATTCCAGGCCGTCGAACCTGCCCGCTAAGACGACAGAGGAGGCGCTGCGTCACAAGGCGGAGCACGCGCGGATCATGGAGGCGGCGCGCAGGCGCGTGGAGCGCGAGTCGGCAGCTCGGCTCGCGCGGCTGCAGGAGTCGTTGCGGCAGGAGGAGCGGCTGGCGAGGCATGCGCGAGAGTGGACCGTCAACATCCTGCCCGACTGGCCTGCGCAGTAAGTACATGCTGATCTATGCAGCTACGAGTAATCTCCTAGCTGCCCGCGCGGCTGCCGCGTATTACATAGAACGCAAACCATTGTCGCTGAATAAAATGTATTATATCTTCATTTCATTATTCATACAGATAAAAGAATTTTAGAAATCGGATGTGTAGTTCCGGAGGCTACCCCCTACCTCACAGACGATTCCTCTTCATAATATTTGTATATAAATCTGTCCACTCAGGAAGGCGCTTCACGCTTTTGTGATTTAAACGAATAATTTTGCCAAATTAGTAGTATACTTGAGATTAGTCAACATGGCGAACTCAAACTTGCAATGAAATGTTGACATGACTTACTTCAAATTAGATCCGGAAATACTACGTAACGTATCCGGTGCGATGAGTGAAGATAATATGTAAAGGAATTTCATAGAGCGTTACACACCTAGGCCTGTAAAGCAACCGTCTTTTGTTTATAAACATCAAATTGTGACACAACGTCTTAGCATTCAGCCATCAAAAAATTATAGGATATGATGTGACAGCACAGACTGTCATTCCCTGCTTGATTGACACTTGTTGTCATTGCTAATGTTTTGTTTAGAAACGTATTTTTTAGTTGTTTTAACCTACGAATAAAACAAATTGACTACTTTTTATTTTTACTATATCTACTTGGCCTGCAACCCTTCGATTCCCGGCCTCTATATGTATACTTAGGACACACAGATGTATGAATATAAGGAGATCGGACATGGCGGCCGATTTGTATAGAGTGAGCCTGTCGCAAGTACATTAACCCACACAACGCCCAAGTAATTGACAAGACAAAGCACGCACACATCTAAAACACACACACTTGTATACCTACACGCTTATTTGACAATAAACGCGCATCATATCAGGCATTTTGGGAAAAAACGTAATATTCTCTGCGATCAGCACGCGTGCACAGTATGGCAGTGTATGCTCATTGAGCATACAGCTGCGACACGGCCGCCGGCGGCTTGTCCTCTCTCTAGCATTCTATGCTCTGAGTTAGGACACCTTTCTTCACTCACATGGAGGTTAATATATATGAAATGTCCAATACGGTATTTTTATGCAACTATGCTTCGCAAGAAGTCAACCTCTCAATGAACTCGTGCCTGAGGTCGGTGCGCGACATTAAAAACGAGTCCATTAGTTTTATTACCCACAGTTCTATCGGAACTCGGTCACCTGCTGTGCTGGTTACAGTAGTTACTGACTATGTAAGAGTTAATTTACTACCTACGTATTATCACAACCAGAACGGTGTATTGGATTCTTTTTGCGATATCGATAAGAGAACATTTATTATAAAAACATTACGTAAAAATATTATCCACTTTTCCTTACAGGTGCTCGAGTTGAGCGAAAGAGCTTGGGAGAGTAGGTACAAGTGATCAAAATATATACTTTGTCAGCAAAGGTTTCCGTCACTTTATCCTGTCACTGAGTAATGGAAGTAAAAGAGTGACAGATGATATGAGTGAGTGATAAAAGCACAGGCACGCCGTTCGAATAAATCGTGATAAATGTATGGGATTCTCATAAGATTTATATTCACACAGTCTTGACAAGAAGCGAATCTGATTGCTGCCATAATACTTTTCTGTACGCAGTACGCACACAATGTTTGCGAGCTGCGATAACAAATGACACTCTCTCTTTCCCGATTCATTGCTATTCTTCTGTCTCGAGAATACTTTGTGTGGAACAACAATAACTGCATTCTTGTTGTTTTGACACAGACAGGTCAAAATATATGTATACATATGTATTTATAATTTACAGTCAGCGGTATTAATATACGTACACAAATAAGGACATAATATCTATACACGCCTTTATGAAATTTACAATAGAGTCCTGTACAGATGTTTATGTACGTATATTAATACCCCTGATTATACTTTAACTTACTATAAATAATGTAGGTATCTCACCTTGGTACCTATTGATGTTTATCCTTATTTGTCGAGAGTTAAAATGAACAACTACATCATCTACAATACAATAAATAGCCGGATGTTATTGTTATGAGTTATTTGAGCAAGTAAATACCTACTCGTCTCTGGCTCGTTATATTTTCTATATTTAACTCTAGGAAAGTTTACCTTGTTGACGAATGATAAACATGATACTCGTAATTAAATAACAATTTACCTTGGTTGTTCATCAATATAGCGGAAATGTCTCAATGTCGTATCGTAGGTACGATACAATATTATTACAGATGTATTTTTATAGCGTCTCCATAAATATATTCAGTCGTGTGCTTTTATTTAATCGTATGGCGTGTGTACATAAAATATAAAAAAAACATATTCTTATAGTTGGGGACAGAAGATAGGTTGCCTTAATGCTCTATTACGATGCACCCGTTAATAAAAAAAAAAACAACAGTAGGATTGGAGGTTGAGTCAACACGTTTTAATTTACATGGTAAAATAAGTGTAAGAATTCCACCAATAACTCTGCTGTCAACTCTACAAATGTACCTAGAAACTATACGAAGTATCGTTGCAATAAATTGACTTTTAGAGGCACTATTTTGACTAACACCTTTTTCATTTCCAGAAAAAACGCAAAGCGCACCCAAGAACTGTGGTGGAGCGGGCTCCCGCCCTCCATTCGCGGCAAAGTCTGGCAGCTCGCCATCGAGAACCATCTCCAAATCACCCACCACCAGTACCGCGAGTTCGTTGCCAAAGCCAAGCAGCGGCTACACGAGGCACAACTGCGAAGGAAACGGTTGAAAGTCCACCGAGAAGAACAAAAGACTGAAGATAAAGAACGCCTAGGCTTACCGAGGAATTTTAGCGAGCAGAATCTGAAGTGTCACAGTGATGCGACGCCGAAGTGTTGTTCTAAGTCGAATCCAGACTTGGCTGAGCGCAGCGACGAGTGTTCGATGGAGTTGATAGAGCTGGACATCGCGCGAACGTTCCCTCAGCTGTGTATATTCCAGCCGGGCGGCCCGTACTTCACGGTGCTACATGAGTTGCTGGCCGGATATGTCTGCTACAGGCCCGACGTCGGCTATATACAGGTTAGTTCGATATTAAACCCATTAAGTATAACCAAAGCCATGTGATACATCAATACTTATGACTACGAACACTCATCGGATTACGGGGCCAAAGAGTGGCAACTCCGAGAAATTACTGGGCTCACAGCCACCACGCGGAAGCTGCACACATACACACGCGCGCACATCCTACACATGCAAGCGCGCACCACTTACACTCTTGTATTGTTTATGGCACAAATAGACAGCTAACGTCATCGCGAAGGCAGTGGACCTTCTGTCTTGTGCCTTAGTTCTGTAGAGGTTGTATTTTCAACCTCTACAGCATTATTCTTATTTTGAATAAAGTTTTCCAAACGCTTAAATCAATAAATAAATGACATAAATGAATTGTATTCTGCAAATAGGCCGCAATGCCACTTTTGCAAGTTAAAATTCTCTTAGAATAATACATAATCTATCTGTCTTCTATTATATTTAGAAGAAAATTCAAGACATCCAGCAGTCGCCACTGAGACTTTGGCCTAACCTGTACCTCTCGCGGCGTATTTAACGAATACAATAAACAGTGTCAACATCTAATGAGTTTATCTCTCCGTCCGACTACTACTACTAATAATGCCGTGGTTAAAAGTGAGCGATGTCTGCAGGGTATGTCGTTCATCGCGGCCGTCCTAATCCTGAACATGGACGCGCCGTGCGCGTTCGTGTGCTTCGCCAACCTGCTCGAGCAGCCGGTGCTGCGGGCGGCCTTCACGCGCGATGGCAATACTATGCAAGTGAGTTTTACTTTAAAAGTGAGCGATGTCTGCAGGGTATGTCGTTCATCGCGGCCGTCCTAATCCTGAACATGGACGCGCCGTGCGCGTTCGTGTGCTTCGCCAACCTGCTCGAGCAGCCGGTGCTGCGGGCGGCCTTCACGCGCGATGGCAATACTATGCAAGTGAGTTTTACTTTAAAAGTGAGCGATGTCTGCAGGGTATGTCGTTCATCGCGGCCGTCCTAATCCTGAACATGGACGCGCCGTGCGCGTTCGTGTGCTTCGCCAACCTGCTCGAGCAGCCGGTGCTGCGGGCGGCCTTCACGCGCGATGGCAATACTATGCAAGTGAGTTTTACTTTAAAAGTGAGCGATGTCTGCAGGGTATGTCGTTCATCGCGGCCGTCCTAATCCTGAACATGGACGCGCCGTGCGCGTTCGTGTGCTTCGCCAACCTGCTCGAGCAGCCGGTGCTGCGGGCGGCCTTCACGCGCGATGGCAATACTATGCAAGTGAGTTTTACTTTATTCAACTTAGGGGGGGGGGGGGGGGGGATTTGACAGAATGGGTTCCACAGGCCCTATCAATTCGGCAAGCATATAATGAACGTCTGACTAAATATATTAATAATACTTTATACATTTATAAGGAAGTCATTTATTAAAGACTAACTAAATTGATAGAGTTAATTCGGGCAAGCGCTTAACCAAACTAAAAACCTAAGGTTACCCTATTACATTTTCTACAACCTATTCAAGTCGGAAACCACATTAGAAACAACGGTTAACTTTGGTTAAAACGGTTTTCATAACGATAGGATAACCATTTGGCTAACTATTTAATAATGTTACCCCAGTTATAGCTGCACTGTGTTGAGAGTGTGGAAGAGTGTGCCTTCGTCATATCTTGGGAGTAGATCCCAAAGTGGATAACGCTAGGAGGATGATGATAATGTCGAGGAAAGCACCGACGAGCATAGCGTACCTATGTTTCCAAGCGTAACCTTAACACCCGTATGTTGTTTATCACAGCGGCTGTGGAAGGCGTACACCCGGCTACTCGGCTATAACCTGCCGTCGCTCGCGGAGGCACTAGCCCCGGAGCTGTACCTGCTGGAGTGGCTGTACACGGCGTTCGCCAAGGCCATGCCGCTGGACGCCTGCTGCCGCGTCTGGGACGTATTCCTGCGGGACGGCGGCGCGTTCCTCTTCAACACGGCGCTAGGTAACTATCGTTGTTGGTGACACAGCTGCGGATACATCCGGCCATTCAGGCACAACCTGCCGTCCCTAGCCGAGGCGTTGGCTACGGAGCTATACCTGCGGGAGTGGCTGTACACGGCGTTCGCCAAGGCCATGCCGCTGGACGCCTGCTGCCGCGTCTGGGACGTATTCCTGCGGGACGGCGGCGCGTTCCTCTTCAACACGGCGCTAGGTAACTATCGTTGTTGGTGACACAGCTGCGGATACATCCGGCCATTCAGGCACAACCTGCCGTCCCTAGCCGAGGCGTTGGCTACGGAGCTATACCTGCGGGAGTGGCTGTACACGGCGTTCGCCAAGGCCATGCCGCTGGTCGCCTGCTGCCGCGTCTGGGACGTATTCCTGCGGGACGGCGGCGCGTTCCTCTTCAACACGGCGCTAGGTAACTATCCTTGTTGGTGACACAGCTGCGGATACATCCGGCCATTCAGGCACAACCTGCCGTCCCTAGCCGAGGCGTTGGCTACGGAGCTATACCTGCGGGAGTGGCTGTACACGGCGTTCGCCAAGGCCATGCCGCTGGTCGCCTGCTGCCGCGTCTGGGACGTATTCCTGCGGGACGGCGGCGCGTTCCTCTTCAACACGGCGCTAGGTAACTATCCTTGTTGGTGACACAGCTGCGGATACATCCGGCCATTCAGGCACAACCTGCCGTCCCTAGCCGAGGCGTTGGCTACGGAGCTATACCTGCGGGAGTGGCTGTACACGGCGTTCGCCAAGGCCATGCCGCTGGTCGCCTGCTGCCGCGTTTGGGACGTGTTCCTGCGGAACGGGGGTGCGTCCCTCTTCACTAACTATCCTTGTTCGTTATCATTATCATAGAACTGTGGATACACCCGCCAACTCAGGCTCAAAAAAATCCACCAATAGGAAGAAATGTGTGAACGAGGGTAGCAATGCTGTAGGTGGATTATTTCTTCGCACGCCACTCCGCTACCTTGTACAGCTCTGATTAATGCACGCTAATGGTGGGGCGTACAGAATTGAATTTATGTAGATAGCACGCCCTCCAAGGGTGTTTTAATTTGCGGTGCGCTTTTTAATTCCCTTTTCAGAGATTAGCGCGTTAGTGGACTGTATGTAGGTATCCAACCGTGTGGTCTATTGTCGTAGCTACTTGATGCGAAATTGTGCAGGAAAGTCAGCTGCCTTTGGAATTCGGAACAGGTGGATGAATCAGCTAACAGAAGGTTGGAAATAGGAGTCATGCGCACTTACTTGTGACTTGGGTGAACTCCTCCTTCACGCTAGCGTCTCGTGGCACACCATGTGCTCGTGTGGGGCGCGCAGCGCAATCCCAAATTGTCCAAAAACACCTTCACTTCACGAACACGTTTAATGCAAAGCTGATAGAATAGCACATATAGTTTCCAAACGATGTACAGAGATTTGCGGCGGATTTAATAAGATTTAATGTCTTTTATCAGCGGAGGATGTTACACGCACGCGGGGTGAGAATTCAACAACACTTTTCTCTCGCCAGGTGGGGCGAGCGTTGCGCACACGTCGTGTATATGACAAAGACGGCGCGATATATCAGTGCGCATGTTGGAAAGGGATGATGTAGGTATAGGAATCGCGAGTATAGACACGACAACAGATAAAAGTCGGAAAGACCAACATACGAAATCCAACATCTCCCCCGGCTTGAAGGGTTCCCTTCAAAGAGAAAAGTAATAATTATGTACATATGGATGTACATAGAAAAAGATAATATCGCACCATATAACTAAAGATAAGCGAAGTGTACAATTTACCTATAATTAGGTAATTATACTAAAATAATAACTATTTATGATAACTTAAAAAATATATATACATATATATGTATGTGGTGGCAACCCTACTGCGTAGGCAGCGGGCACCTTAGAGCATTAAACCAACGCGGGCACAGCCGAACGATCGGTCGCTCGAGCGTACCGTTGCGGGTCCGCACTTCAGCAACGCGGACAACACCGTCTCGCCCAGGGAATACCCGAGTTATTATTCCGAGCGGCCACTGCAAGGGTGGCGCGTTAGCAACGTTTATTAAAACTATTGTTCCCACCGCTATCGGCTTGTCTGGAGTATTCCATTTCTCTCTGCTTTGTAAGTTGTGAAGATACTCAACTCGGAACCGTTTCCAGAATGATTGGACAAGCGAGTCTAGCATTGAAAAACGAGTTAATTGATTCGGTCGCTCCTGGCTTAAGTCGGCGGCGGGCAAACGCGGCAACGGCGAGGTTGACATGAAATGAGCTGGCGTTAGCGCGGTGGGTTCTGACGGGTCAGAACTTAGTATATAAAGAGGGCGGCTATTAAGAATTGCTTCGATCTGAGTAAGCACGGTAAGTAATTTTTTGTATGCCAGGATTTGAACACGATGAAGATGAGTTTTAAAGCATTTAATGTTACCTCCCCAAATGCCTCCAAAATGAGGCGAGTTTGGGGGGCTCATACGCCAAGTAATTCGACTTTTTGCAAGTTCTTCCTTGAAATGCGTATAATACGGATCAGACTGAAGAAACGTGTGAAGCTCATTTAGGTAAGCTTTAGAAGCTGCAAAATTATTTTGATATTGAGCAATGCGATTCGCTACAAAAGTTGAGAATCTGTGAGGTGAAGAGTGCACCCAACATAAGACAACTTCAGAGTCAGAAAATGCAAACGTATCCGCAATTGGATGACGCTGAGACAAAACATCGTCAAGCTCGACACCGAATTGACGCGGAAATTTAAGAGCTGAAATCAGTGGAAGCTCACTGATGAACTGCTCCCATAAATGCGATATGTGCGGTGGTGGCAAATCGTCCCAATCCATCCTTAAGAGCCATAGTTCCTTTAAAGGAAACTTGGAATAAGGTATGACAGGGCCGACGAGTGCTAGCACGTCATACAAACGAGCAGTAGCTGAAAGAATAGAACGTTTCGTGCCACTGAGTTGCGGAGGAGAAACGTCAAAGACAAATTCATCCGAAGCGGGAAGCCATCGAAGACCAGAAATCTTCAAAGTGTCGCCGTCACCGAAGGAGACGTCTTCCGACTGGCGGTGAGATATGGGAATGTGCTCTAGCAACTGCGGAGAGTTGCTAGTCCATTTGACCAGATCAAACCCGCCAGCCTCGAAGAGACTGATTAGTTGATTCGCTATCGCAACTGCTTCCTCGGATGAAGAAGCAGAGGAAGCTAGATCATCCATGTAAACGTCCCCCTCGAGAACGGCGGCAGCGTGCGGGAATCTCTCGCGTTCGTCACTAGCGAGCTGGCGGAGCGTGCGAAGCGCGAGGAATGGCGAAGACCGGAGTCCAATGCAGACCCGGTTGAAATGATACATCTCCAAAGGTACTTCAGGCGAAAAGCGATACAAAAATCGTTGAAAAGAGCGGTGGTGCGGATGTACTTCTATGCATAAGTACATTTGGCGGACGTCAGCGAAAAAGGCAACGCGGAATATGCGAACATTCAAAAGAATGTGAAAAATGTCTGCTTGCAAATTACAGCCAGTATGTAGGATGTCGTTTAATGACAGTCCACTGTCAGATTTGCAGCTGCCGTCCAGAACTTGGCGGATTTTTGTCGTGGATTTGTCGTTCCGGATGACCGGGTGGTGAGGTATACAAAACCCTGGCGTTGAGGACTCTTCGGGCGGAACCAAAGAAATAATCCCCTTATCCAGGTAATTCCGAATGACGTCATCATATTTGTCGCGGAGTTGCGGGTATTTTAAGAAATTATTTTCGAGCATCGAAAATCTTCTTTTAGCGGTTACAAAAGAATTGCCCAGATTATCTGGCGTTTGCTTGAAGGGAAGATCGACTGCGTAAGAACCATTATCGTTACGCGTCGTCGTTGCGGTAAATATTTGTTCACATCCCTTGTCATCGGGACGTAGAAATTTCTTTGAGGGTACTTCCTCCAAGTTCCAAAACTTTTCCAAAGTTTGGTTAAGCGGTTCGTGCGTAAACGCACAGAGAGCACGAGTCGCGCGCGGAGGTGACGTCACAGTGACGTCCCCCATTATGACGTAACCCAGGGTGGTTTCCAAAGCCGAAGGCAAGCCGGCACTTCGGACTTTGTCAGAAAGTAAGATGTCACAGAATAAATTTGCTCCTATAAGCATATCAATGGGCCCGGGCTCATTAAAACAATCATCGGCCAGAGGTATATTCTTAAAACAATCAAACAAAGATATGTCGATAGGCGAGTCAGGCAAGTGTGACGTAATGGATTCCACCACCAGAGGCTGAATAGTGTAAGAGTTATCGCCATTACTGTCGAATCGGGAACTAAATTGCACTATTGACATCCCAAGTATTTTTTTGGGACGAACCCCCAATACCTTGAACCCTGGCAAAACGATTCTGGTTCGAAATCGGCAGCGCTAATCGATTACAACACTCGAGTGTTATATAATCAGATTGGCTTCCAGGATCGACCAGAATCCTTGCATAATGAACCTTACCGCTTGCGTCATAAAGTCGAATTTTTGCGGTCCCTAATAAGGTTGTTTTATGCATAAGCGTTCTCAAGTTATCATCATCATTTGCACTCCGAGCCGACAAATGATTCAACGTTGAGTCATGCCTCAAACCATTATCAACCCTATCGGCCGGGTGATAAGATTGCAAATTGCTTGCCACCCCGTTACTACTGCTAGGCCGCGGTGTGGAATTCGCCTTGTCAACAAAAGTGTTGGTACTGGTTTGATGCGAGTTAGGTAAATAAGTTTGTTTATGCGGCGGATTAAAATGTAATAACGTGTGGTGCTGTGCATTACATATACTACACGTTCTGTGTGACATACAAGCGGAAAATTTGTGTTTATAACTAAGGCAATTGTTACACACGGAATTAGTTTTTACAAAATTAAATCTTTCGTACGGGGACATTTTTGTAAAAGCGGCACACTGATATAAGTGTTCGTGTTTATTAGTTTTACACAACAAACAAGAATCAATCGCGGGCGTTTGCGTATTAACGAATGTTTTCGTCGAATTGTTTTTTGGTAGCGGTATATTTTTATTGTTATTAGATCTCGGTTGTGATTGTGAAAATGTTTGTTTTGTTGTCGAATGCGATGCAACCCTGGATTGTTCTTTGACGAAATCAATAAGATTTTTGTACGAAGGACACGTTTCCTTGCGATAAAACATCTCAAATAATTTTATCGATTCGGGATCTAGTTTTTGTAATGCGATATGCAAGAACAAAAAATCTGCTAAATCTTGTAATTTAAGCGCTTTAAACGCCTTAACGGAGGCGTCGAAATTACATAGAAAATACTCCAAATTAGAAGCGGACCCATTCGCTATGGGTTTAAAGCCTAACAGCTGATTAATATAGCCGGCTGCCATGGCGCGTTTGTCTTCATATTTATCAACGAGCGCTTGCCAAATTATGGGATAGTTTTCCCCTGTGGCTGGCAGCCCCGCGCATACCGACCTAGCCTTATCAGTCAGTTTACCTACTAGGAACTGAATGCGTTCGCTATCTGTTAAGCGTGAGTTGTTATGAATCACACTTTTAAATTGTTCATAGAATAATGGCCAATTACGAAGGTCGCCATTAAATTCCATTAGCTGCATAGGCGGGAGATTTTGCTTCAGAGCGGAATGCAAAGGCCGCTGAGACTCTGGCGAACTTTCGATTTCAGACTGAATGCGTTTGATTTGACAATACATATCCTCAAACGCGATCCAGGACTGATAATTAGCGGTTGCATCAGGCGTTAATCGTAAAACGCATTCATTGTACGAGTCTAAAACACGCTCAAAATCTGATCGCAATTGGTCTAGATTTGATACGCTATTTAAGAACGTTTTACGTTGAATTTCGTCTTCGTACGCCTTAACCGACAATTTGTATATAGTTTGTAAGCGGGCGAAGAAGGCACTGCGCTTAGCTTCTAAAATAACCAGTTCATTCTGGACGGGGTCCCTAGCCGCCTCGTCCTTAGGGTCATTTTTCGGTGGCATGATTATAAAACTTAGCCCACACAAATAAAATATAAGTAAACACGATTTGCGGGAATAAAATGCGGTTCAAATAAATGTCCGTAAACACGATTTACGGGAATTAAAAATGCGGTTCAAATAAATGTCCGTAAACACGATTTACGGGAATAACGGTGCGGTTAAATAACTGTGAGTACCTACTCGTAAACACAAGTCGCGGGAAAAAGCGGTTATAATAAATGTTTGACAAAAGTCGTGGAAATAAAAGTGCGGTTAAATAAATGTGAGTACCTACTCGTAAACACAAGTCGCGGGAAAAAGCGGTTATAATACCTAAATGTTTGACAAAAGTCGCGGAAATAAAAGTGCAGTTAAAATAGATGTAGGTATGTAACACAAATCGCGGGAAATAAAAGTATACAAAGGAAATGTGTTACAAAAAAGAAACAGTTTGTGAGAATAAGGCGGTTTAACTATCCGTCTACAAAGTAGGTTAAGCGATGACCGTATAGGTACCTATTGACGGCACAGATCGGAGCGCGCGGCACGCGGTAGTTCGAGAAAAGATTAGAACGAAATAAAAGCGGGTAGATATGAACGAAACCGGTCAGCGCTCCCGAGCCAGTGAGAACAATAGCATGTATTTGTGACGTGTACATCAATTGAAAACTAAGAATCGTTAATGCGTTGCTGAAATGTTAGTATCTATAGAATAATGATACGATGATATGATGCGAAGTACATAGATTTTACGTATCTATGGGTAAATTATATAATATAATGTCAAGGAGCTACTTTAAATAGATATAAATCCTAGGTTGGGAATGAAATATAATTATCCGGATCGTTAGTGACCAAAACTTGGGGCGTACAGAATTGAATTTATGTAGATAGCACGCCCTCCAAGGGTGTTTTAATTTGCGGTGCGCTTTTTAATTCCCTTTTCAGAGATTAGCGCGTTAGTGGACTGTATGTAGGTATCCAACCGTGTGGTCTATTGTCGTAGCTACTTGATGCGAAATTGTGCAGGAAAGTCAGCTGCCTTTGGAATTCGGAACAGGTGGATGAATCAGCTAACAGAAGGTTGGAAATAGGAGTCATGCGCACTTACTTGTGACTTGGGTGAACTCCTCCTTCACGCTAGCGTCTCGTGGCACACCATGTGCTCGTGTGGGGCGCGCAGCGCAATCCCAAATTGTCCAAAAACACCTTCACTTCACGAACACGTTTAATGCAAAGCTGATAGAATAGCACATATAGTTTCCAAACGATGTACAGAGATTTGCGGCGGATTTAATAAGATTTAATGTCTTTTATCAGCGGAGGATGTTACACGCACGCGGGGTGAGAATTCAACAACACTTTTCTCTCGCCAGGTGGGGCGAGCGTTGCGCACACGTCGTGTATATGACAAAGACGGCGCGATATATCAGTGCGCATGTTGGAAAGGGATGATGTAGGTATAGGAATCGCGAGTATAGACACGACAACAGATAAAAGTCGGAAAGACCAACATACGAAATCCAACAAATGGGTTTTGCGAGAACACTCTAAAAATAAAGTTGGTGAGTCGATTATCAGTCAAATAGCGTATTGTCTCTTGCTAATATTGTACATGTTCGTTTCCAGGCATCCTCCACCTATACCAGGACGAACTCCGAGACATGGACTTCATCTCCGCAGCGCAGTTCCTCACCAAGCTGCCCGACGACCTGGACGCCGAAGCCCTGTTCCGCAGCATCAGCGCCGTCAGCATGACCTTGGACGGCATGAGCTTCGAGGAACTAGTGTCGTGTGAGGCCGACGGCAGCTTGGACGATGATGTGAGGTTATGATGACGCTGGAGCGTGGCTGAGGTGCTCGGCGCGATCTCGGTACGGGTCGGGTTATAGCCGCAGTTATACTCGGCTTATAGCGAGGACTTCTTACAGGAACCGGCATGTGAGGCTATTGCGGTTTACTATTATTGTACTCGTGTATCCGGATGGCCGAAAACCGTTTGGCCTGGAGAGTAATAGAGTGCAAAGCGACGACCTTGTGTAGTAGTCACGAGTCAGTCATCAGGATGCGACGAAGAAAGATGGAGATTATGAAGGCAGAGAGTAGCTAAGGTGTTCGGAGTGCTCACAGCACTTGACTCATTTAATGCCAGCGGTTTCGTAACCTTCCGCAAAGGTCGGTTTCTAAAGTCCACATAAATCAATGGGTGACGATATCTACGATTGGAAAATCAATGTGCCCATTTATCACTTCGAATGCTACTCTTTTATGGCCATTGTTTGGAACGCATAACAGTATCGCCACCTTCTGCGGTTTTTACTAGTTTTCAACTGTTTGACCGACAACTTTTGTTTTAAATACGTCTTACCCCATACTTATTTAAACTCAAAATCGGATACCGGGTGTATACATGTATAAATCGGATATAAAGTGCATTCATCCATACTTGTCTTATTTGGTAATCAATATTCTAATCTCAAAATTTATCTTTTTAGGCTATACAAGCTATTTTATCGTAAATGAAGCGTTCCCAGACAAAAAAAAAGTGAAGTGATGTCCGAAAAGTCGTCTCGGCATGATCTATTTATTATTACTCACAATATTGCTATTCTATGCCAAAAAGATGCATTTTGAGGTTAGAATGTTGTTTACCAAATAAGACGAGTAAGGATGAATGCACTGTAGGGCCACACTCGATACGGATAATACCTAATTCGTTTCTTTATTATCCTTATGCTAATTCATAGGTGTCCATCAAATCATAAAATAGTGTAAGTATAAGCCTTGCATTGATCACAATTCAGCTTGCAATTAATTTAATAATTTCCGTCTCTTTTTTTACGGTGAATAGTCTGAATTATAGGCTACCGTAGAATGTGCCTTGAATAATAGTAGAGGTGACTAGAACCAGTCTGTAAACATCATTAGATAATTCTACGAAAACTGCATCTTTTGATGTACACAAAAATTCACGAAACTCTGTTTTTTTTATCCCAGAAACTGAATCGACAGATGAAACGTAGTCAAGATTAAAAATAATGGGAACCTATTTGCTTAAAAAGTGGTACCTTTCGTAGCTTTAAAGTATGTATGTTTTTCCGCACTAAGGCTTTGTACTTCGTCCGTACAACAGTCACATGTGCTCTCTTGACATCCTCCAACTCCTCGAGTAATGCACAGTGCCACGGATTGTTATAGAAGTAAACGGTCTCAAGGCCGGCGCCGAGGTATTCCAGACTATTGACAAAGCCAGGTGGCAGGTGTGTAATTCTGTTGTCGTATAGCAACAACACGAGCCCAATTCTCATGAAATTCTCCAACGGCTCAAGCAAGCATGCACAGTGCCACTGATTGTCATAAAACTACAAGGTCTCAAGGCCTGTGTGTTTCAGGCTACTGGCAAAGTCAAGCGGCAGGTGAGTTATTCTGCTGTTGTGTCCAACCACAAAATGACCCCAATTCTCTTACATCCGCCAACACTTCAAGCTAGTATGTACAGTGCCACGGATTGTCATGGAAGCAAAAGGTCTCAAGCTTGCCGCCTGCTTGTTTCAGGCTACTGACAAAGTTAGGTGGCAGGTGGGTGATTCTGTTACCCGTTCTTACTAAATTTTCCTCTGGTATGAACCCAATTCTCTTGACATTCTCCAACTCCTCGAGAAACCATGCATAGTGCCATGGATTGTCATAGAAGTAAACGGGCTCAAGCTGAGTGTTTCAGGCTAATGACAAAGTAGGCTGGAGAGTAACCTATTATACTCTCCGTTTCTTACTATCTCTTGCTCTGGTACGAACTTAATTCTTTGGACATCCTCCAACTCCTCTTGTATCAGGTGGAGGAGTTAGGTGTCAGGCTACTGACAACGTCAGGTGGTAAGTGTGTGATTATGTTGTCTCAAATACGCCGACTGGCAAAGTCAGATGGTAAATGCGTCAGTCTATTATCTCAAAGCCGGCGCCTGGGTATTTCAGGCTAATGACAAAGTAGGCTGGTGAGTGCTTCAGTTGTTGTCTAGTCAGTGTACTTTCCGTTTCTTATATTTTTTTCTTCTGTTATGAACTTAATTCTCTTGACATCCTCCAACTCCTCGATTAAGCATGCGCAGTGCCAAGGATTATTGTAGAAGTAAGCGTTCTCAAAGTTAGCACCTGCGAGTTTCAGGCTACGGACAAAGTCAGGTGGCAGATGAGTTATACTGTTATTCTGTAGGCACAGCCTATTGTACTTTCCGTTTCTTACTATACTTTGCTCTGGTACGAACCTAATTCTTTTGACATCCTTCAACTCGAGTGTTTCGGGCTGCTGACGAAGTCAGGTGGTAGGTGTGTGATCCTGTTGTCGTATAGCCAAAACACGGAGCCAATTCTCTTGGCATCTTCCAACGGCTCTAGCAAGCATGCAAAGTGCCACGGATTGTCATAAAACTAAAAGGCCTGTGTGTTTCAAGCTATTGGCAAAGTCAAGCAGCAGGCGAGTTATTCTGCTGGTGTGTAGCCACAACCTAGTTTACTTGCCGTTTCTTTATTTTGCCTCTGGTATGAACTTAATTCTCTTGATATCCTCCAATTCCTCGATTAATGCACAGTGCCAAGGATTATTGTAGAAGTAAGCGTTCTCAAAGTTAGCGCCTGCGAGTTTCAGGCTACGGACAAAGTCAGGCGGCAGGTAAGTAATTCTGTTGTTATTTAGTTACAACATGACCCTAATTCTCTTGCCATTCTCCAACAACTCATGCTAGTATGCACAGTGCGACAGATTGTCAATGTCATAAAAGTAAAAGGCGCCACCTGCGTGTTTCAAGCTACCGACAAAGTCAGGTGGCAGATGAGTTATTCTGTAGGCACAGCCTATTTTACTTTCCGTTTCTTACTATACTTTGCTCTGGTACGAACCTAATTCTTTTGACATCCTTCAACTCGAGTGTTTCGGGCTGCTGACGAAGTCAGGTGGTAGGTGTGTGATCCTGTTGTCGTATAGCCAAAACACGGAGCCAATTCTCTTGGCATCTTCCAACGGCTCTAGCAAGCATGCAAAGTGCCACGGATTGTCATAAAACTAAAAGGCCTGTGTGTTTCAAGCTATTGGCAAAGTCAAGCAGCAGGCGAGTTATTCTGCTGGTGTGTAGCCACAACCTAGTTTACTTGCCGTTTCTTTATTTTGCCTCTGGTATGAACTTAATTCTCTTGATATCCTCCAATTACTCGATTAAGCATGCACAGTGCCAAGGATTATTGTAGAAGTAAGCGTTCTCAAAGTTAGCGCCTGCGAAGTTCAGGCTACGGACAAAGTCAGGTGGCAGATGAGTTATTCTGTTATTCTGTAGGCACAGCCTATTGTACTTTCCGTTTCTTACTATACTTTGCTCTGGTACGAACCTAATTCTTTTGACATCCTTCAACTCGAGTGTTTCGGGCTGCTGACGAAGTCAGGTGGTAGGTGTGTGATCCTGTTGTCGTATAGCCAAAACACGAAGCCAATTCTCTTGGCATCTTCCAACGGCTCTAGCAAGCATGCAAAGTGCCACGGATTGTCATAAAACTAAAAGGCCTGTGTGTTTCAAGCTATTGGCAAAGTCAAGCAGCAGGCGAGTTATTCTGCTGTTGTGTAGCCACAACCTAGTTTACTTGCCGTTTCTTTATTTTGCCTCTGGTATGAACTTAATTCTCTTGATATCCTCCAATTCCTCGATTAAGCATGCACAGTGCCAAGGATTATTGTAGAAGTAAGCGTTCTCAAAGTTAGCGCCTGCGAGTTTCAGGCTACGGACAAAGTCAGGTGGCAGATGAGTTATTCTGTTATTCTGTAGGCACAGCCTATTGTACTTTCCGTTTCTTACTATACTTTGCTCTGGTACGAACCTAATTCTTTTGACATCCTTCAACTCGAGTGTTTCGGGCTGCTGACGAAGTCAGGTGGTAGGTGTGTGATCCTGTTGTCGTATAGCCAAAACACGAAGCCAATTCTCTTGGCATCTTCCAACGGCTCTAGCAAGCATGCAAAGTGCCACGGATTGTCATAAAACTAAAAGGCCTGTGTGTTTCAAGCTATTGGCAAAGTCAAGCAGCAGGCGAGTTATTCTGCTGTTGTGTAGCCACAACCTAGTTTACTTGCCGTTTCTTTATTTTGCCTCTGGTATGAACTTAATTCTCTTGATATCCTCCAATTCCTCGATTAAGCATGCACAGTGCCAAGGATTATTGTAGAAGTAAGCGTTCTCAAAGTTAGCGCCTGCGAGTTTCAGGCTACGGACGAAGTCAGGCGGCAGGTAAGTAATTCTGTTGTTATTTAGTTACAACATGACCCTAATTCTCTTGCCATTCTCCAACAACTCATGCTAGTATGCACAGTGCGACAGATTGTCAATGTCATAAAAGTAAAAGGCGCCACCTGCGTGTTTCAAGCTACCGACAAAGTCAGGTGGCAGATGAGTTATTCTGTAGGCACAGCCTATTTTACTTTCCGTTTCTTACTATACTTTGCTCTGGTACGAACCTAATTCTTTTGACATCCTTCAACTCCTCGAGTGTTTCGGGCTGCTGACGAAGTCAGGTGGTAGGTGTGTGACCCTGTTGTCGTATAGCCAAAACACGAACCCAATTCTCTTGACATCTTCCAACGGCTCAAGCAAGCATGCAAAGTGCCACTGATTGTCATAAAACTACAAGGTCTCAAGGCCTGTGTGTTTCAGGCTATTGGCAAAGTCAAGCAGCAGGCGAGTTATTCTGCTGTTGTATAGCAACAACCTAGTTTACTTGCCGTTTCTTTACTTTTCCTCTGGTATGAACTTAATTCTCTTGACATCCTCCAATTCCTCGATTAAGCATGCACAGTGCCAAGGATTATTATAGAAGTAAGCGTTCTCAAACCGGGCGCCTGCGAGTTTCAGGCTACGGACAAAGTCAGGCGGCAGGTGAGTAATTCTGTTGTTGTCTAGTCACAACATGAACTTAATTATCTTGACATTCTCCAGCACTTGAAGCTAGTATGCACAGTGCCACGGATTGTCGTGGAAGTAAAATATATCAAGGCTGCCGCCTGCCTGTTTTAGACAACTGACAAAGTCAAGTGGCAGGTGCGTTATTCTGTTGTTGTGTGGTCACAACCTTTCAACATTCTCTTGACATCCTCCAACGTCTCAAGCAAGCATGCAGTGTCACAGATCAGATTATCAAAAAAACTAAAAGGTCTCAAGGCATGTGTGTTTCAGGCTACTGGCAAAGTATAATGGTAGATGAGTTATTCTTTTTTGTGTAGCCACAACCTAGTATATTTGCCGTTTCTTGCAATTTTTCCTCTGGTATGAACTTGATTCTCTTGACTTCCTCAAACTCCTTGAGGAACCATGCACAGTGCCACGGATTGTCATAGAAGAAAACAGTCTCAAGACCGGCGCCTACGTGTTTCAGGCTACTGACAAAGTCAGATGGCAGATGTGTTATTCTGTTGTTTCAACGAAATGTCATTTTCTATTTTTTACTATATTTTGTTATAATACGAACCTTATTCTTTTGACATCCTCCAACTCCCCGAGAAACCACGCACAGTGCCACGGATTGTTGTAGAAGTAAACGGTCTTAAAACCAGCGCCTGGATGTTTTAGGCTACTGACAAATTCAGGTGGCAGATGTTTAATTCAGTTGTGGTGTAGCCACAACCTAGCATTCCTTACTATATTTAATTAATTTGACATCCTCCAACTTATCTAGTGTTTCGGGCTACTAACAAAGCCAGATGGCAAGTGTGTGATTCTATTTTCATATAGCCACAACATGAACCTAATTCTCTTGACATCCTTCAACACGTTTTAAGTTAGTATGCAGAGTGCCACGGATTGTCATGGAAGCAGAAGGCTTTAAGGCGGTCGCCTGCGTGTTTCAGGCTACTCACAAAGTCAGATGGCAGGTGTAAGATTCAAGTGCCTCAAATCTGGCGACTGGTAAAGGCAGGTGGTAAATGTGTCATTCCATTGCCTGAATTGCCTCAAAGCCGGCACCTGGGTGTTTCAGGCTACTGACAAAGCCAGGTGGCAAGTGTGTAATTATCTTGCCTCACATCTGGGGCCTGGGTGTTTCAGGCTACTGACGAAGTCTGGTGGCAGGTGCGTGATTCTGTTATAGTATAGCCGCAACATGAACCTAATTATCTTGACATCCTCTAACACTTCAAGCTAGTACTCGTATGCTCAGTGCCATGGATTATCGTAGAAGTAAACGATCTCGAGACTGGTGAGTGATTCAGTGGTGGTACAATACAACTTTATTGTATTCTCCGTTTCTTGTTTTTTCGGTACGAACCTAATTCTTTTGACTTCTATAATAATCCTCGAGTGTTTCGGGCTATTGATGAAGTCAGGTGGCAGGTGTGTGACTATGTTGTCTCAAATCCGGCGACTGGTAAAGTCAGGCGGTAAATGTGTAATTCTGTTGCTTCAAAGCCGGCACCTGGATGTTTCAGGCTACTACGAAAATCAGGTGACAAGTGTGTAATTCTGTTTTCGTATAGCCACAACATGTTCCTAATTCTCCTGACATTCTCCAACACTTTAAGTTAGTCACACGGATTATCATGGAACCAGGTTTGAAGGCTGCTGCCTGCATGTTTCAGGCTACTGACAAATTCAGGTGGCAGTCATAAGATTCTGTTGCCTCAAATCCGCTGACTGGTAAATAATAGTCAGGTGATAAATGTGTCTTTCCACTGCCTCAAATCCGGGGCCTGGGTGTTTCAGCCTACTGACAAAGTCTGGTGGCAAGTGTTCATTCTGTTGCCTCAAATCCGGGGCCTGGGTGTTTCAGCCTACTGACAAAGTCTGGTGGGCAAGTGTACATTATTTTGCCTCAAATCCGGGGCCTGGGTGTTTCAGCCTACTGACAAAGTCTGGTGGCAAGTGTTCATTCTGTTGCCTCAAATCCGGGGCCTGGGTGTTTCAGCCTACTGACAAAGTCTGGTGGCAAATGTTCATTCTGTTGCCTCAAATCCGGGGCCTGGGTGTTTCAGCCTACTGACAAAGTCTGGTGGCAAGTGTTCATTCTTTTGCCTTAAATCCGGGACCTGGGTGTTTCAGCCTACTGACAAAGTCTGGTGGCAAGTGTTCATTTTGTTGCCTCAAATCTGGGGCCTAGGTGTTTCAGCCTACTGACAAAGTCTGGAGGCAAGTGTTCATTATGTTGCCTCAAATCCGGGGCCTGGGTGTTTTAGCCTACTGACAAAGTCTGGTGGCAAGTGTTCATTCTGTTGCCTCAAATCCGGGGCCTGGGTGTTTCAGCCTACTGACAAAGTCTGGTGGCAAGTGTTCATTCTGTTGCCTCAAATCCGGGTCTGGGTGTTTCAGCCTACTGACAAAGTCTGGTGGCAAGTGTTCATTCTGTTGCCTCAAATCCGGGGCCTGGGTGTTTCAGCCTACTGACAAAGTCTGGTGGCAAGTGTTCATTCTGTTGCTCCAAATCCGGGGCCTGGGTGTTTCAGCCTACTGACAAAGTCAGGTGGCAAGTGTGTCATTCGGTTGTTGTGTAGCCACAACTTATTATGCTTGCCGTTTCTTAGTAACTTTTGCTCCGGTATGTATAATTTTGTTATTATTTATATATAACGATTCTCAAATCAGTCAACAGGCTGAAACCATCTAGGTGTGTGATTATCAGACAAATCTAGACATTGTAATTTTGCACAAGCTGAAAAGATTCTAGTCTTCTACTTCCGCGTGCCCACTGTTGGGCATACGCCATACGCGTCTCCAATATTTTTCCATGCAGCCCTTTTTGCTGTAGCTCGTTCCCAAACTGGGCCTGCGATCGTTCTTATGTCGTCCGACCATCTAGCAGCTAGATCTAGTTACTAGGATTATTCTAGCTGGAGATCTGCCGAGATTCTTCCTCCTTTGGTCCGCCATCGGATCGCCTCTTTACGGACTCTGTCGCGGAGAGATATACCGAGCATGCTGCGTTCCATGCCTCTTTGTGCGGCTTTAAGTTTGTTGAGTATCCGTGAATGGCCATGTTTCGCATGCATAAGTCTTGACGGGTTGGTTTTCAAAGATTAAGGTATTATTACCATTTTTTTTTCATTTTCCCATATCTTTTATGAGATTAACTCCATTTTATATGCATGGCCGAAGGGACGTGCCGGGGGACCTTTTTTATAGATATATACTGTTTTTGCGACATTTCACTCGTATTCAAGAAATATAAAAAACCTGCTACATGTTTGTCATTTTAGTATCTGGGATAAAAAAACAGACGTCTGCTAGGCATATATAACATAAAAGAACAATTGGTAATTAAATATGAATCAACTATAATTGGAAATTGAATATAATATGTTTCGGTTTAAAATCGAACGTATCAAAACAAATGCAAATCGTTCCATCATGTAGATTTGTAGAATAATATAAATTCAATTGAAGAGGAGAGTTCCTTTTAAAGACCTTTGGGTGGTTAAAGGTTATGGACATGTATGTAAGTAGACTACCTATAATATTCTAAACGATTATAATTCGAATCTCAAAATTAACTGTTAAATTATTCCATATGGAACTATGGGTTGGAGAGAAAGAATAAGTGGAACATTTTTTTCACGTACGATAATGTGTGCTCGGAGGATTCGTTATTATATACACTTTTATTAAAACCTGCTGTAAATAAAATTATTTTATACTATTTTAAATTAATAAGTAAAATGTTAAACTATGACCACTTGTTTATAACGGCTGTCTGCTGTCATAGGAACTATCTCTGTCGCATTCATTTTCATAAATTAATGTTATATTCAGGCATGTCAATGCATGTTGTAAAAAACATTTTATCTTGTTACGAAAATGCGGCGTGATTATCATTATTCATTAATTCATTATATTCTATAAAAATGCTCATACTTTTGTACCAATTTCTTGGCACAAAAATCAAGTTCAAGCCTTGTTTGTGGTTGTTGAAGCCAAAATAATAAAAGGGTTAATTCAACTTTGTATTTGTGAAAAATTAAGATTTTCCAAAAAATACTATGGCCGCCGTTACACATTGTAAATATTTGTTGTAAATAAATTAGCACTTGTTACTACCTATATGGAAACTAAGCCTTAATCATGAGCGTTTTAAATATAAACATATAAAACATATCATATTCTCTAGAAAATATAAAAAACGATAATCATTCATGTACCTGCCAATAAGTATATTATATTTGTATAGAAAATAAGATTATTTATAAATTATAATAGATTTGTTTTAAATAACTGACTTCAAACAAGGTGCTCTTATGCACTCATACTTATATGTAGACGAGTTTCGCTTGCGTAAAGCGTCAGTCTTAGTCACTCTAACGCGAGTACAGGTATAGGGTTCTAAAGCAGCTATTCAAACTTATGTCAGTGTAGTACATTGACAGTGAAAAACTTTACCTGTACAGTGGCCATTAAATACAGTGCACTAGGCAAACATGCCCAAGGACATCTTAACACGTGAAGTGGCTGTAGTGTGTAGATAGTAATTAATCTTTACGCGCGAATGTATGTGCGTGTAAGTTGAGATTTTCTGAACTGGACTGATCTTCTTATCTTCAGAACAATAGCATTCAAGTCTAACAATACGACTGTGTGGTCGGACGAGTGCCATTTTTTGCAAGAAAAATGTTAGCGCCACATAAAATGGTCATTGCGTAAAGAACTCTATCTGGGGGCACGGCAGTGCCCCCGCCAAGTCGAGCAAAACAAAGAGGCACGGCCGTACCATCCTTTTCTCGAAGCCATTCAGGCCATTTTCAACAACCTGTAATTTTGTGCTGGGTAAAGCTAGAACCCTGAATTTTCAGGAACATGTAGGGCATAATATGGCTAACATACAATATCAATAACATTCACTTTGAACTTTTAGTTTAAGAAATATTGTCCGTCAAAGTTCGTTAGTTTTGTCACTGACATACTCACTGATAATGATCACGCTAATTCTAAGGTACTTCAAGCAGACACACAAGCTCCAAATTTCAAACGTAATTAGTTTTTAGCCTAATAACTCATAAACAACCTCAAAATATTGCAATTTCAGTCACGTTTCAGAGATATAAAAACTGCATAAGTAGGTTTGTAATCCTATACAAACACATGCGATTACAAAGTTACTTTTGCAGTTCTTTCCTGCAAAACTTTACAAACATTTGGTAAAATAACATTCCTATACAAAGTCCACAAAAAGAAATAAGATCCCATAAAAAACATTCTATGTAAAAAAAGGCCAAGTCTCGAAACTCGTTCACAGTAAAAAGTGGTGAGATATTTCGTAGAGCCAAATCAGGCATTCTTATTAATCTTTATTTGCTTGCTAAATGAAATTTTGTGACTCGGCAATCACACTTACATAGTTTTAGGTACCTATGCAAAAATTTGTAGGTAACCGAGGTAAATGCAGTACAGTTGTGTGATTCCCAAGTTGCAGAATTTTATTTAGCAAGCAAATAAAGATTAATAAGAATGCCTGATTTGGCTCTATCTCACCACTTTTTACTGAGAACGAGTTTCGAGACTTGGCCTATTTTTTACATGGAATGTATTTTATGGGTCGTCTTATTCAATAGATTCAATATAGACTCAAATATTTAAAAAACCCGCTCCCAGCGAGTCAGGTATAAGGGGCCCTGTGTGATGTTTAACTCGTAGCTAATTTGGAATCTATTGTAAAGAAATAGAGTTCATTATTCAATGAATTTATTTTGCAAAAATTGGCACGCGTTCGCCAACAATGTTCATCAACATAAGCTCAGAACAATAGGCATTCATGAGCTTAGTTCAAATCGGTTTATCTATAGTGACCGTTAAAAGCGCACGCACACATTCAGCCGCGCGCAATGATGAGTTGAACTACCTCTACATACTGTATCTATAAACTCTAACAAACTTGTATAAAACTGAACCTAGTAAATACTATATTTTCTGTAAATATTTGCGGCACGTCAATTATATTGGAGTAATTGTATATTACTATAGTTATATGTCTGTAAACGGAAGCATCGAGTAGTCGGACCGGCCTAATGATTAGTAGAACGTCGAAACTTTCGAAACGTGTATATTATAGCTACATATACTTATTTATTGTGTATATATTTATTGTAATTCATAGAGATTGTTCGTAGTCATGAACGAAGATGTGTTTGGGTAAATTTTAAGTTTACTTGTCTGTAAAGTCTTCAACTCAAAGGCCCAACGGCATGCTTAAAGAAAATATAATACATGAATCCGACCATTAACAACAACATCATATATGAATATGAATATTGTTGTCTTAAAATTTAATACTAGCTCCCGCCTGTCTCAAAATGTTCTATGCTGCCATAGACAAAGTGGTTACCTAATCTTCAGACACTAAACACACTTAGGACGCGTTTATGGTGGAGCGGCGCGTTTGGCGGCGCGGCATCGTAACACTCGCAGCTACAAACCTAAGGTGTTGCATAGAAGTGTTCACGTATAAGCATTAGCGTTTTCATCCTCGCCTGACAACGTGCGCAACGCGTCGCTTGTAATAAACAAGGTCTTACGTAAACTTTAAATTTGCCTATGAGTGATTTTGCTCGATACTAGGAGACAAGGAGATAAAAGGCGAGGAAATACTTTAGTTTGGGCTGACTGCTGGAAACGGCAGTCATTTTTTTATGTATCATATTGTAAAATAATTATAGTCACATAAGTTCAGCTTTAATTCGTTTCTAGGGTAATTCTTGCCACCACTGTATCAAGTCTATGGTCACTTTATAAATTCCAATTTAAAATATTGGCTCAAAATACAATTTTAATCGGTAATTTATAAGTTTACACGTCTTTGGTTACTTTTGGATATGTTTGAAATCCGGATGTTTCGTAATCAGACGGTGACAAAACATGGCTTTTAGTAATCACTTTTAGTGTCTCTACTTTAGTACTTTTAATAAACTGTTAAGATAAGTTACGCGCTATAAAATGTATGCAGATTTAATTACTGATATTGACTTGTATATTGTCAGCTCTATTCCAAGGGAATAAAGTCGTAAGTCGATAAACGCACCCCTTGGATGTTATTTATACACTTGTGATGTGGACTGATATTATATTGTGTGTAATGTATTGTATATTAAACGCCATCTCAAGTAACTTTAATTAGGCTTACTTCATTGTAAATATATTTTAACCAAGCTAGTATTTGGCCCCAAAATAGTGCGGTTTGTAATGCGTGTATTTTTATTGTAAAATAAATTACATATGCGAATTGAAAGTGTATTCTCATTTCATCCTTGCAACGACGTATACGTAGGTATGTACTTTAAGACGAGATAGTTACTTTACTTTTGAGATAGAACCAGTTTTTATAATGTAATCCTTACAAGAGCTACAGAAGTTTGGTACATATAATCCAGTAACTTTGTCGCCTGAAATTACGGGGTAGTTTGCGTCAAATCCGGTAGTTCTGATTTTTTGCAGACTTGTTTATGATGTATCCAAGTTTGTGACCTCGGTCGCCGAACGCAACTTTGTCAACAATAGAAAATACCGCGAAACCCCTAAAGGACTCGTTTTTGATAGAACTTTTTAAAGACGTTTTTATAGAAGACTAAATTTGCTACAATATGAGACTAGAATTGTCTCTGTAGACCCAATAATTTCCGAGATAAAGCTTTTCTAAATTCATAACTTATTCGAACTTAGCAATCTTTTTGCAATAAAGCTTGTCCCAGAAAAAAATGTCGCTTATAAATTAGTAAAATTCCATATTAATTATTAAAATTCAACAAATTTTCCAATACAGGTTTATTTGATATTCCTTTCAATATTATTATTTACACATAAAGATCAGTTTAAAATTTTCCCTTGACCCCTGCCATCAAGTTTTGTACATCGTCATCGGTGATTAGTTTGGATGCTTCATTCCACTTCCGTTTGAAGTTTTCGACTGAAGTGTCATTACTTTTAGGTTTTAAAAGCTTCTGTTTCACACGAGCCCAATATTTCTCAATGGGTCGTAGCTCCGGGCAGTTTGGAGGATTGAGGTGTTTTTCAACAAAATCGACATTATTTGCTTTGTACCACTCTATTGCTTTCTTCGTGTAGCCAAATCAGGCCAGAACAGTACAGGTGAAGTATGCCTCTTAATGAATGGCAACAATCGTTTTTTGAGGCACTCATTCAGGTACAAATCACCATTAGTAAAATATGGTTTACTGCGTTTGCCACATGAACAGATCGCCTGCCACGCGAGAACTTTATTTGCAAGTTTATCAATTTTGATGACCTTATGCTCTTCACTTACTACTTTTCTGTCGGTCCCAGAATAATAGTGGTGTCCTGGAAGTGATTTGAATTCAAGTTTGCAGTAAGTTTCGTCGTCCATAACAGTATAATAATTTTTCTTCGTCATTTTTGAATAAAGCTTTCTAGATCTGGTTTTAGACTCTTTTGACAGTTTTGCACTTCTATTGAGCACTTTAGTTTGTTAAAACGTTTTTATAGAATTATTTCTCTTCACTCGTTGCACAGTAGATTTCGAGATTTTAAACTTTTTGCCCAAGTCTCGTACAGAGAGGGTAGGTTTTTTCTGTAAAGCTGTTATAATCTTCTTCTCGATATTCTTGTTTACAAACCCTGGTTTACGTCCACTTCCAGGCCGTCGCCGTATACCACCAGTCTCCCTGAACCGTTTTAAAACCCTTTGAACGGTTTTTGTAGACGTTTTTAGCTCCGTTGCCACTTTTTTCGCAGAGATGCCTCCATATTGAACATATTTGTACAAAAATTTTTCGTGTAACTTTTCTTGCACTGGCGACATCGTTGAACATCTAGTACTGACAGCGTTTTTTTTTATTTTAATTTATACATGAATGACCATCCTAACGGAGAGTATAGTTTTCAAACCTCTTAAGATTTCATCCTGATATACCACCCCATCTAATAATGAGCGACATTTTTTTCTGGGACAAGCTTTATTTTAGACGTCGCTCTAACAACTCTAGCGGGATGAAGTTCCAAGTACCACGGAGTAGTGTTGCGAAGTTAAATTATAGACTTTGAAAGCTTTTATCTCGGAAACTATTGGGTCTACAAAGAAAATTCTAGTCTCATATTTGTAGCAAATCTAGTCAACTTTGAAAACGTCCTGAGAAAGTACCTACTATAAAAAAAAATCGCGGTATTTTACATTTTGGACAAAGTTGCGTTCGGCGCTCGAGGTCACAAACTTGGATTAAACATTGGGCCAACATCATAGACAAGTATACAAAAAATCACAACTACCGGATTTGACGCACTACCCTGAGAACTTTACGGTTTCGCTCTATGAAAACACAACAATATATCGATATCAGCCATATTTTTACGCCAAAAAATAGGTTGGGTAATTTGACTAAATATGTATTAATAATCCACCTAAATTTAATACCGATACGGTAAAAAATTATGAAAAGTAATCTTCAAAAATTCCGTAAAAATCAGGCGAAAATGGTATAAACTTTCTTTACTTTATAATTGACTATGTCTATATACGTTCTATGGGATACGCGCATAATCTACTTATTTTTGCTAATGAATAAACCTTTCTATAGGCCAGATGAAATTCAATATTATCTCAAGGTCGTAAAATATTTAATTAAAATGCCGTTATTTCCTGATGCATATATTTTTGGATTCATGCAGGTAGTAAGTCTCCAAATTTGTGTACTCAAACATGTTTTCATTATAAAAATACTGATAGCATTTTTGCTTGCGGGTTAATTTTTTTTTCTAACTTCCGGTCCATAGAATTATTGACTTCAATAGTAAAAGTTGTTTAAAATAACATATAAAAGCCGTATACAAATAATTAGCCTGATAATGAATTATTTCCAAAAAAACCGTAATTTTCTCAGGGTACACGCTGTGGGATGATAAAGTTACTGGATTAATATTACGGATGTAAAATAGGTACTTTTAATTTTCCAATTTTGTTACTAATTCTTTGGACTTAAGAAAGTATATATTACAGCGCTCCGCATTCTTTATCCACCCCTTTGTTTATAATGCTGTCTGTAAAGTCTGTGACATAAAAAAATGCACCATACGCAAAGTTAAGTCCACTCTAAGGAAATGGTTTGCTGAACTCTCGTATCGTACTCTCGTACGGAACAGATTTTACGTCATACCTGGCCATAAAGTAGGAAAACGTAAAATGTTGTACTTACCACGGGCGGTAATAAAGAAAGCCTCAGAGCGCATATTTATCGAATCAAATACCTGCGATCTGAGACATTCTTTGTTTAACCGCCCTAGGTAAGTAATGTATTATCTGTAATCATGTGCTTGTCTAATAATAAATTATTCTTATATTCATCAAACATTACTTAATAAAGTAAAAAAAACCGGCCAAGTGCGAGTCGGAATCGCGCACGAAGGGTTCCGTACCATTATCAATAACAATATTTATTTTATTCTGTTTTTAGTATTTGTTGTTATAGCGGCAACAGAAAATACATCATCTGTGAAAATTCCAACTGGAACTATCACGGTATCAGTGAGATACAGCCTGGTGACAGACAGACGGACAGCGAAGTCTTAGTAATAGGGTCCCGTTTTACTCTTTGAGTACGGAACCCTAAAAACAACCTTTGTAACGATAAGACTAACTTTTATAGAATTGCTCACATAATTCACTTTCATTCACTTAATTTTTGACGAGAATTTAACATTTTATGTTATGATATATCTTCAATGTGAATGTGTGTAGGTATGTATGATGTAAGCCACCGGTTTTTTAAAAGCAAATCTGTCCAATTTATTATCGAACAGTTACTTTCTTAGTTACCATATCAAGTACCTATCAAGATTAGGATATACAAATTCAAGACGTTTGACACATTTGACAATGATATTGCTGTTGCCATATAAATTTAATTAAACAATGACGAATCCAGATACAGTGTGTAGCGGCCTACTCTTTTAAACATCTATCGTTAAATTTAAATAATCTCAATTATTTTATAGCGGCGCTAGTGAGCACGTGAACGGGCTCTTAATGTCAATTAGTATGAAGCGTTTCCCCTGCCGCCAGCGAGGTCCGTCTTTGACTCAAATTTTTGGGATTTTATGTTCTTTAACTGTAGTCCTCCCATACAAACATTTGTTCCTCTCCAAAAACTGGTTCGAATGGCATCGTAAAAAAAATTAGGACATTAGCCTAGGTCACTGACGATAGAGACGGAGCAATACGTTGGAGTAAAATACTTTAAGGCCGACCGCACTGAAAGCGGTGGCGGTGCGAAGCGCCGCGTCCCGCCGCGGTATTCTGTGCGGACCTTTTCATATTAGCTCGAACATTACATCCGATACCGCCTCCGCCTCTGTGCGTTTCGACCTTTAACTCCCCTCTAACTTAATCTCTACTGCTGAATGTAGGTACCCGGCTAAAAAGCCTGCCTGCCGTGACTGTTTACGAATCTGTTCCTAAGCCACAATTGCTTTATTCTCTTCTCAGTCTCAATTCGATCAAACAAACATAGAATTTATTTTCAGACTAATCCCTACAATTTTGATTTTTAATCTCGCTCAGGGTAACTACTGCCGGATATCCTATTACAGTTAGGCAGGAGACGCCAAACCAAGTATATATTTAATTGGCTCCTATCTCTGATTAACAATTAACCTGCAGTTAATTGTTAAATTAAAAAGAGATAACCCAGCTACACGTGTCGGTACCTACATATAGGTTCAAAGTTTAAACTGAAAAAAAAGCCTATTGTCTTAATTAATTCATATTTTGCTCAGTAATTAGTTTTTAATTTTATAATTGTTTTGTATGTATGGTTAGTATTTAAGGTATTTGTTACTATGGGCCTTAGATGCCTGAAATAAATGGTTTTATTATTATTCATAGCTAGCGGCCCGCGAAGCACCGCCCGTGCGTGCATTACAGAGAACCCACGCGGAGCTACGAGCAAAATATAGCTTATGTTTATGTATATCCAGAGAGTTCATTCTATATATATATACAGGTACGCTACGAGTACTTGAAGGATATACATTTGTTTTCACCTCACTTGCTCGGAAAGGCCTTATTGTATGTTTGTTAACTATTGAGAAAATCGCTTTTTATCCACATGTGAAGAAAGTAGACGTAGAACGTTAAAAGTACTATGACGTAGAACGTTAAATGTATTTTTTTTTGTAGGCATATTTTATGACATATTTTTGTTTAACTTTTATTTTTAACCTTTTTAACTTTTTTTTATTGTTTTTTTTTTTTTTTTTACTTTTTTTTTTTTTTTACTTTTTTTAAAACTTTTTTTTACTTTTGTTTTACCCTTTTTCTTATTTTCCTTGCTGTAGTGAGGTGAAAAGATTTGTGTTATACACGGATGAAAAGTTATTTTACGTCTCGTGTGTTGAAACACTCGCTACGCTCAGGATTCTATTTTTGAACCACTCGCTTCGCTCGTGGTCAATCATAGATTCCTTTCGCTCGTGTTTCAAATGAACACTCGCAGGTAAAATACAACTTTCCCCCCTTGTATAACAAATAACTACATATTAACACATTCGCTGCCGCGAATCGCTACGCGCTACGCTCGTAGCCGCTCCCGTGGTGTACCTACCTCGTTTGTAGCGGAAAGCGACTACGGCGTAGGCGCCCGCTAGGCGGGTTCCTGGCATTGAAAGTGTTACATGTTTTTCCACAATCAGATAAGTTTAACAGATAGGAAACTCTGCGCATGCTACCCATAGGGTATCCAAAGTGCAAAGGTCATTGATGACGTAACATCCGTAGAGCGCGGTTTATACTATTACTCCAGGCAAAATACGGTTTTGATAAACATTAATTTATAATAACGTTTTTTTACTTTATTTCATTTTAAAACATTATTCTAAGATGCTTTATTCAAGAAGCCAACAAACTTTCCATCAGGAAGTATTTATATAGATTTAAATAAAGCATGAATGTTTTTTTTTAATTATTTATCTTGAATGATATAGAGCAAATGTAAATGAACCAAAATATACATAAAACCATTTATTCATATTTTTTCTGACTTTTTCAGAAGCTAGTTAAGTTATAATTTTTTTGATGTTTGAAATTTTGTTGCATTTGGTCGCTAGGTAACTATTTAATCTCCACTTATAATAAATCTCTAAATTAAAAAAAGAATCAGCCAGTTTGAAACTAAGCTTTCTGTGGTACGAATGTTCTCAGCATCCCAAGGACGGAAAAATATGAAACATTTTATATAGGTACATTATTATTCCAGCTGCAACTTAGGATAGTTTTTATCCGACTGCGACAATTAATTTATTTTCCGTAATATACGACTTCATTTAATTTTTCATTTATTATTCTTAAAGTATACCGCCGGCACATCTGTCAGCTAAAATAAACGTCAAAATCACAGACTAATAAGAAATACTACGGACAAAATGGCGGAATTTCTTTGCCTTTCTTTCGCCTATTAATAATTTTAATCCCGTCTACGATAGGTATACATTGACGAGACACATAGGTATCAAAAGCAAATATAAAATTAATCGATTTTGATATGCGAACTTATATGCGCAAATGTCGAATTAAGGCGTAATTTCCACAAATGTAACAACAAATTCGAACAATATAAACTTGGTTTTTTTTAATGGCACGCGCGCGCGCTCTTTGCGTATTCAGCCAAACAGCGAAAACCGAAACTCGAAGTTCGTATATCTGCATTCCTGTCATTTGTTAATGCGATAGAGATAGAGATACCCGAATATTTTCGAATTCCGAAGTTCGTGGTTTAAATACGGATGTCGGATAGATCTAAATTAATATTTTATGTGTGAATATGGTTAAAATTATTTGGAAATACTATTGTCGTTATTGTTTTAGTATATTTGACTAGCTTTAAGTTTAATATTGTACGTCCGAAATGGGCAAGCTGTTGGACTTTATTTTACCCAAAACAACTAAATGTACACAGGTCTGACAATAAAGAAATCTTATTTTATCTTATCTTATCGAAAATAGGGATGTAGACACTTAACAAAATAATCATAATGTTGTACCTATTATCTGAAAAAAAAAACAACGTAAGAGGCTATACTCGTATAGGTAATCACTAAGTTATAAGTGTATAAAGTTTGAAGAAGGGGTTTGTTGCGTCTCTTTTCCGCAAAACGCACCTTTATAATGAAACGATTGTTTTTTACTATGAAGCTCGAGGATCGTGACGTCACGGTCCCTGATCGTTTTCTCACTCTAACAAGCGACATTAAAACGGTTGTAGCTTCGTAATTTTTTGAGATATTTGAATGAGTTTTTCGTTTCTTCTTTCTTTTGAAGTGAGTCTACAGCTACACCTCTATTTGGAAGACAAGCGGAAAGAACCCATACTATCCATACTAATAATCCATACTTCCATATTAATATTATAAATGCGAAAGTGTGTCTGTCTGTCTGTTACCTCTTCACGCCTAAACCGCTGAACCGATTTAGATGAAATTTGGTATACAGATAGTTTGAGCTCCGGGGAAGGACAAAGGGTAGTTTTTATATCTGAGGGGCTGAAATTGGGGGTGGAAATTTGTATGGAGCTACTTAAACAGCTGCCCCGATTTAGATGAAATTTGGTATATAAATAGTTTGAGTCCCGGGGAAGGACATATAATAGGTTTTATCCCGGAAATCATCCCCTAAGGGGGTGAAAAAGGGGGGGGGGTGAAAATTTGGATGTAATCTATTTTGATGAAATTTGGTGTAGATATAGGTTAAGTCCTGGGAAAGGACATGGGATAGTTTTTACCCCAGAAATCATCCCCTAAGGGGGTGAAATTAGGGGTGAAGATTCGGATGGAATCCATTTTAATACAATTTGGTAAAGAGATAGCTTGAGTCCTGGGAAAGGACATAGGATAGTTATAATTCCGGAAATCACTCCCTAAGGGGGTGAAATGGGGGTGAAAATTTGGATGAATCCCGTTTAGATGAAATTTGGTATAAAGGTCGTTTGAGTCCTGAAGAATGATATTAGATAGTTTTTATCCCGAAAATCATTCCCTAAGGGTATGAAATAGGGGGTGAAAGTTTGGATAAAATCCATGTACCTAGATGAAATTTGGTATAGAGATAATTTGAGACCCTTCGAAGGATATAGAATAGTTTTTGCTTCGTAAATCATTCCTTAAGATGGTAAGTAGAAGTTTGTTTGCATTATATTTTCTAAGTATAAATTCTACGCGGACGAAGTCGCGGGCAACAGCTAGTTGATAATATATCCATTACATGGAAAACATCTGCTATTATAAATTATTTCTAAATTTGAAATTTTTCCCATACAAGTTGTCAGTTCACTGCCTTGACTATATATTGACATCAGGCATGTATGACGACAGAACTTGCCAACGGGATTTACTAAGAATGTTATGTATATTGTGCATTAGACGATAGGGTCTGTCCGGGTCAAAAATAATGAACCATAGTGACAATGACCCACCTTCATATCGTTCCACTACACTGATACCATATTTATTTACTCCACGGTGGTGAAATCCGTTTAGTAGGGACGATCTCTATTGGGTACGAAATATTTTACGAGACTTACTTTATTTATTTTAAGCAACGTATTTTAGACTAATATTTCAATCAATATAATATTTGTATTTACTTTTTACATTGTTATGAATTTGAATTTACCTGTATCTTTTAATTATTTTATTTTATTTTGACTGTATTTGCTAAATTATGATTTATATTTATTAATAAAAATATTATTTTATTTACCAGCTTTATTTCTATTTCTACAGCTTTGCTGACAGAATATGTTGTACATGTAATATCCTTTAACACCAAAATTATAACTACCATACACACCTTCTATGAAATAAATACTTTTGACTTTTTGACTTTGAATATGCAGTGCCACTTGCAGCATCAGCACTTTTAACTTGGGCGGGAATGATTCTCAAACTGCGAAGCTAATAGTAGTTTCAACTTAAGTAATACGGTACGAGAGTATTGCACCCCTGCAGCAAATTTAAAACTCTACGTATATTCATTTGTTCCTTAAGTAAAGATTTGCACTGGTTGATGTTGATACTTATCGTAACTTAGCAACTAGGTAATACATCAAGTTAGCGCCGCGTAACTAAGTAGGTATATAATATAATTCAATTAAACTCTGTGCGCCGCTGATTCAACATCGCATATTCCCGAAAGTACGGTGCAAGCTGTGCAACTATTTCACCAATTTCATCATATACCTACTCGTATTGACCCAGCAACTTTCACGTTAATCCTGAAGTATCCTGGTGCAACATTATTGGCAATGTTGCGTAACATCCACAATCAACATCTAAACTGTTACATAAACAATATACTTATCAAATCAAAGCTGCCATACCGATAGTGCAAAGGTTATCTCGCGGTATGGACAATAATAAGAGTCAAGCCGAGTCGGCCATTACTACCAAATAGGGGTCCGGGACTTGCGCATGCGTGCTCTGACCGCGGGGCGAATATAAATACCGACCCGAACTCGACGCGTTGACTGTCAGATATAGGTACTCCTTCGGGAAATTTTACTAAAGATAAATTAAAATCTGTTTACATTTTAAAAGTTTCGTGTGTAAAATGCCCGGGAAGATGAACGGACCGGGCGAGCCTGGCGAAACCATCGAGCTATTGGAGAAAAAGGTAAGTTTTTGATTAAGTGATGTAATGTCATGGAAAGGTCATTTGACTTAAACGGGTGGTTCTTATGCTGAGTGATTAGGGGTGGGTTTCGCTTGGTTTTCTTCTGATATATTTTTGATTATATGCATTGAAGCTAATGTTTTTAACCGATTAGGTACAAGAACGCACATTTAGCGAGGTGTTAATGTATTTTGTTTTTGTATCTAACTAATTGAAATCAGCTTGTTATTATCTGAAGTCACCTCTATGGCACCGATCTACTCGTCTCTCTGGCCACGTGTGTATTCCCATTAACCCATTCATGGCCAGTGACGACACATATGCGTCAGAGCGCTACGAGCGCTTTCCTCTACATACGAGGTTTAACCTGCTACGGACTACGGCGTAGCGCTACGAGATTAGCCCGGCCGTGAATGTGTTAACAAAACAGAACCTACTTATTTGTTATTTTTTGGCTTTTCAACTTTATTAGAGCTAATCAGCTAATTCCTTATTATTATAATATAATTAGATTTAATTTAGGTTTACTTTTTGTACAAGTATAGGAGTGTAGGTATTTATACTGTGATGGTTTCTGGTTGATCTTCAAATTCTAATTATGCTTTATTTGGGGGATTACGAGCTCTAACTCAAACATACGCAGATTAGGATTAAAAAAAAATGATTAGCAGATGGTAGTCATTTCATTATAACCATAGATTCACATCTCTAGTGTAAGTAGTACTAGTAGAAATAAGGGTTTGCAAGGCGCCTTTTCACCAGCTTTTATTGTGATTTAGGATGTACAGTCATCATCATATAGTTTAGGTAGTAGCAGCCAAAAGTAACCAAATATTTCGGTACCTACACGTCTTTATTACTGTAAGAGTAGTGATGTTTTACGGTATGCCTGTCCCTAGGTACTGTAAGTAAGTACCTACATATTTAAGGACATAGCTTTTCCGTAAAGCCGTCATAGGTGTGGGCAGCGTACTTGCTCAATGAGCGTGATAGGGCTTCTGTTTTCATCTACTCACCCACAGGCTGAGTGCGGAATGTTTCGGCGTCTCCCACCCACATAGACCTACATTGCCAAATACCTACGCGGTAATTGTATCTGAAACGAGAGCTACTTACATACTAATTTAGTCTCATCTTCGATTCTGAGATCGGGATTCTAGTGCAGCACCCCTAATAAGCAAATCAAACTCAGCCAATGTTTTTCAGTCGAGTATTAGAAAAAAACCGGCCAAGAGCGTGTCGGGCCACGCTCAGTGTAGGGTTCCGTAGTTTTTCGTCCGTCACAGTAAGTGTGTGAAATTATTTTGTAGTTTTTTTCAAAAACTATTCAACCTATGAAGTTCAAAATAATTTTCCTAGAAAGTTTTTATAAAGTTCTACTTTTGAGATTTTTTTCATATTTTTAAAAGTTATGGTTCAAAAGTTAGAGGGGGGGGGGACACATTTTTTTTACTTCTGGAGCGATTATCTCCGAAAATATTAACATTATCAAAAAATGATTTTAGCAAACCCCTGTTCATTTTTAAATACCTATCCAACAATATATCACACATTATCTATATTTTTGACTTAAAAACTTTGTCTATCGTTTTATTTATTTTTAATTAATCTAAACTGATTTACTAAAAAAAGGAAAACGTACAGACATAGATTAAAGTGTACTGAATCTAATAATACCAAAATTGTTTAATTTCATAAAGGTTTAGGGGGGTAAAAACGTTATCACCCGAAACAATATTTCAACAAGGAAATGTAGGCAATGGGCTTGTGACCTTAAATTTGTTTACGATGCCATTCGAACCAGTTTTTGTAGATGAACAAATGTTTGTATGGAAGCAACTACATTTAAAGGACATTAATACCCAAAAAATCGAGTTAAAGACGGACCTCGCTGACAGCAGCCGAAACGCTTCATACTGATTGGCTTTAAAGTATGACGTCACACCGTGCAATTTGTACTAACCGTTGCATGGAAAATTAAGTAAATTGCTGTTTCGGTCGCGAAATACTGCGTTTAGGTCCATAGTTGAAATACAAATTTGTTTCTATAAAAGCGTAAGGATTCTAATTGGTACCTTTAAATTTACTCTTGAACAATAAATAAAAAAAAAAAATTTTTCTAAACTTACAAGGTTCATATATTTTTATGATTTGAATTATATTTTGTAATTTATCCTTTATTACAATCATTTGATGGTTTAATATCCATTTAGCAACACGACGTTATCAATTTTAACACCACGCAACAAGCCTATTGCAACCAGGACTTGCTACTCTCTCTATCGCACGATACGGGTGAGGCACAGAGCGGTGTGAAACAGATAGCATTTTTTTAAATACCTAGTACCGCGTATCGGCACTTCACAATCCTCTTAAGTCGAATTGCGTTCCAGCATTAAGTAGCACTTTTTCCTACGAGATAGGATATAAAAGATCTTGAAATTCATATCCTCATCTCGCTCTAACTTATAGCTTGCAGGCTGTAGGTATTGTGAAAGGCTTCTACCTCACAAACATACAAAGGCACAGATAATCACAAGCAAGGGGCTCAAAGGATCTTATATACCGATCGGTCTCTGTCTGTTCTATTTTTAGTTAAGTAACACAATGGATGCTGTAACGTGATGAGTGGCATCCGCCCGCCGCGCCGCCGCGACGTGGGATGACCCCTGCCACAGCCGCAGGACTACTTACTTACTGATAGGTACTTAAGTCATAGTCCATAAATAGAACTTTCCCAGAAAAGAATACATACTTGACAGGTAATTATTCTTGACCCAAGAAATACTACCTACCCACCCGTTTAAAGCTGCAGTGCAACATGTGATGCATGACGTCACACATTTCTCACTAAAAGCTTTCCCGCGCGAATCGGAGTGCAACTTTCCGTCATATCGGCTTTCTGCAATCCCATCCATTCTCGATTTTATATCTACCACTGACATAGTGTAGATAGAAACGTATTACTAACGTATTACCTACACTATAAAATTCTAGGTCGTGAGAAAGATATTACTTATCTTTCTTTACAGTCTAATTGGCTATTGTATGAACATATAAATGCCACAGAATAAATAATAGTAAGGTAAACGTCTATGCGAAGGCCTTTGACTCGATATCCCACAATAGCATTTGGAAAGCTCTACACGAATGTGAAGTCCCAGTGGAGACCATCGATCTTATAAAAGACATCTATTACAAGAGTAAAAGTCGTGTAAAGTTAGAGAGACAAGGCTCTGAAATAAACATTTGTCAGGGTCGAAAGTCTGTACATGGAAGATATTCGAAAACAAATTGGCTAGGGATACTTAAAATCGATAACAGAACACGTTCCAACAGTTTTTTGAATTTTTGTCTGTTTGTCTGTTTATCTGTTTATCTGTTTGTCTGTTTATGTGACCGCGCATCACGTGAAAACGGCTGAACCGATTAAGATGAAATTTGGTATAGAGATAGTTTGAGTCTTGGGGAAGGACTTAGGGTAGTTTTTATCCTGGAAATCAACCCCTAAAGGGATGAAATGGGGGGTGGAAATTTGTATAGAGCTACTTAAACCGCTGCACCGATTTGGATGAAATTTGGTATATAATTAGTTTGAGTCCCGAGGAAGGTCAAGTTTTTATCCCGAAAATCTTCCCTTTAGTGGGTAAAATGGGGGGGGGGGGGGGGGGTGAAAATTTGGATGTAATCCATTTTGATAAAATTTGGTTTAGAGGTAGTTTAAGTTCTGGGGAAGGACATTGGATAGTTAATATTCTGGAAATCTTCCCCTAAGGGGGTGAAATGGGGGGTGAAATTTTGGATGGACTCCGTTTAGACCAAATTTGGTATAGATATAGTTTGAGTCCCGGATAATGACAATAGATAGTTTGAATACCGAAATTCATCCCCCAAGGGGATGAAATAGGGATGAAAATGTGGATAAATCCCATTTAGTTAAAATTTGGTATAGAGATGGAAAGAGTCGCTGGGAAGGACAATGCATAGTTTTTATCCTGAAAAATCATCTCCTGAGGGAGTGAAATGAGGGGTGAAAAATTGGATAGAACCTATTTAGATGAAATTTGGTATGGAGATAGTTAAGAGTCCTGGGGAAGGACTTAAAATAATTATTAGTCCAGAAATCATCTCCTAAGGGGGTCAAATGTGGTATGAAAATTTGGATGGAACCCATTTACGGTATAGCGAGTTGGAGTCTTGGGGAAGGACATAGGATAGTTTACTCTTGAAAATCATCCCCTAAGGGGGTGTAATTGGGGGTGAAAATTTATTTGTGACGCATTTTGATGAAATTTGGTTGAACGATAGTTTGAGTCCCGGAGTATGACAACGGATAGTTTTAATCCCGAAAATCATCCCCTCAGGGATGAAATAGGGGGTGAAAATTTGGATAACTCCCATTTAGGTGAAATTTGGTAAAGATATAGAAGGAGTCCTAGGGAAGGACAATGCATAGTTTTTATCCCGAAAAATCATTTCCTGAGGTGGTGAAATGAGGGTTGAAGATTTCGATAGAACCCATTCAGATGAAATTTGGTATAGATAGAGGTCTCAGTCCAAGGAAAGAACATAGAATAATTTTTATTCCGGAACACATGAAATGAGGAAATAAGGGGATCACATAAGGGGGTAAGAAATGGTGGATGAAAATTTGGATTGAACCCATTTACGGTATAAGGATAGTTAAGGAAGGACATAGGATAGTTTTATCCCGAAAATCATCCCCTAAGAGGGTGTAATTGGGGGTGAAAATTTGTTTGTGACACATTTTGATAAAATTTGGTTGAAAGATAGTTTGAGTCCTGGAAAAAGACAAATGATAGTTTCTATTCCGGAAATCATCCCCTAAGGGGGTGAAATGGGGGTGAAAATTTGGATGTAGCCCATTTAGATGAAATTTGGTATAGAGATAGCTTGAGTCCTGGAGCATTCTCTATGATTTTCGGGATGAAAACTACCCGTTGTCATAACAACGGATAGTTTTTATCCCGAAAATCATCCTCTAAGGAGGTGAAATAGCGGGTGAAAAATTGGATGGAACCCATTTACGGTATATAGCGGTAGTTGGGAGTCCTGGGGAATAGGAACATTATATAGGTAAATATATGTATGTGACGTTCCAAGGGTAAAGGTACCTTATGGCGGTAGTTTCGAAGATGTTTTCTAAAACGGGGTAAAAAATACGTTTATTATGGCTATTTTGAAAACTATTAGATGTAACATTTTGTTGACGTATCTTTATTTTTAATATAAAATATTTAAATTACAAGTCAGTTAATTTAGTCCTACGGTTTAGTAGAAAAGGTCCTTACGGCCGTGTGATATGAAAATATGCAAAATAATAATGAAAAAAGCCTACATGCATCTATTATGGTGAGGCGGGTCATAGAAACCAAGTTTGCGGCGGAGTCTATTTTGTAAAAAAAGGCGTTCGGAGTAAGCTAATCTATAAAATCATGCAACTCAGCCATAATGACCCTTTCCTTCATACAATCCATACTAATATTACAAATGCGAAAGTAACTCTGTCTGTCTGTTAACTTTTCTTCCTTAATTTGGTTGAAATGAAATTTGGTGTAGAGAAACTTTGAATTCCGGGGCCTTCCCAAAGAATCCTTACTAAAGAGTTTTTATCTGGAAATTCATCATCTAAGGGGGTGAAAAGGGGGGAGAAAGTTACGATATAAACGAGTTCCGCGCGGACGAAGTCGCGGGCTAAAGCTAGAGGTGTCAGGCAGGGCGACCCCCTCTCACCAAGAATCTTCATAGCTGTACTCCAAAGTATAATGAAAAATCTGAACTGGGAAAGAGAAGGAATTTATATAAATGGTAAACTCCTCACTAATCTCAGATTTGCGGATGACATCATCATCTTTTCTGAAACAGCATCTCAACTACAAAAAATGATCAATGAGCTAAACGAAGTAAGCAGTAACATCGGCCTAGAATTGAATACTACCAAAACTAAAGTCATGACGAACCACCATAGTATACCCATAAAAGCCAACAACAATACATTGGAATACGTTCAAAGCTATGTCTACTTAGGACAACAGATATCTTTCGCTACGACGAGACTCGAGGACGAAGTCAAAAGAAGAGTTAATATGACTTGGAATAAATTCTGGAGTAATAAAGAAACCCTCAAATCAAAACTCCCCGTAAAGCTCAAGAAAAAAGTTATGGATTCATGTTTACTACCTTGTCTTACATACGGCTCCCAAACATGGATATATAATAATAAAATTAAAAATAGAATACAAGTATGTCAGAGAGCGATGGAAAGGAGTATACTAAACATAAACATAACACACAGAAAAAGAAACACAGAAATAAGAACCACAACAAAAATAATAGATGCTTTGGAACACTCTCAAAAACAAAAATGGAAATGGGCAGGGCATATCGCACGCATGGATAAAGAAAGATGGACACAGAGAGTAACTACATGGCGAGGACCAATAAACAAAAGGAAAAGAGGAAGACCGAAAGAAAGATGGGTTGATGAAATAATCAGAAAAGCTGGTGAAAACTGGATCAAAAAAGCGAAGGAAAGACAAACGTGGAGCAAAATGGAGGAGGCCTTAACCCGTTGAGGGGTCCATATCGATTACCAATTGATTATGCATGTATTTTTTTTACAAAAATAGCTATTACTTATTTAAATTTACTTGTATAAAAAAAATACATACATATATATATATATATATATATATATTTCTCTAAAATAAATAAAATAAAATATATAAAAAACGATAGAAAATAGAACTACTGAAAAATGTCGTGAATTTAATATTTTTATTATGTACAGCTAGTTGCAAATCAGAATTTTTTAATGTAATATTCCTAATAATTAAGTTGTGCATGCTAAAAGAAAAAAATTATAATAATATATATATAATTTGATATTTTGTATACGCCATTCGTTATGGAAATAAAGAGGCTATAATAATAATAATAATAAAAAACGTCTGAGTGCTCGACGCCGCTATACTAGTATATGGCAAGGGCACTTTATATCAAAGCAATATGGGTTAAATTTGAACTAAAAGGATTTTTTCTTCATTCGAATTTGGACATAGAGTGCCCATGCCATATTCTAGTACCTACAGCGTCGAGCTCTCGGACGTTTACTTTACTACGTCAACTATGTATGTCAATGTGTGTAAGTAGGTACTTCTTCTTCTTCTATTCGTGTCGAGGTTCCTCAAATAAGATATGCCGAATGGGCAGCGTTGTAGACAGCTCTGGCAGGGGGCTTGCAGTGGGTGGAGAGCGTCGCGTTTAGATACCTAGCGCTTGCGAGGCCTCAGGCCGCCAGTCAATCGAGGGCCGACCCCGCTCGAGCGAGCACATGTGCGTCGTACCGTGATCCGCCCGCCGCCGCCGACTTGAACGCGATTAACCGCGTGTAGTTACTATTTTGCTGTTAGTTATTACGAGGTTTTTATTTTACGGAGTGTAAATTTCGATGGCCACGATGAAAACGAAAAACGGCCACAGCTGCTCTGTTTATGGTTGTTTGAATACCTAAAGGGCCAATGGTTTATTTTTTTAACCTGCCTACAAACTGTGAACGGTAAGTTTCTTTTTTAATTAGTTATAAGTAAGTACTTATTTAGTATAACCTAGGTACTTAACATTATGAAGTTGTAAGATATCTACAATGTACAACAGCAATACGTAAATACATGTTACGATACGAACCGCCTGGTTAGGTACTTACCGTAATTTTCTTCAAAATGAAACACGGGTTTAAAAAAATATTTTACTTAGCTAGGTAGGTTGTCATATTCTAATTAAATGAGAACGTACTTATAACAAAATACAACAATACACATTATATATATATATATATATAGGTAAGTAGGTGCAGGGCTTAATCACTTTTTTGCCAGCAGGCAAGTCGCTGCCCCAATATTATAGGGTTCTATGTTGCACTTTTATCAACTTGAAATTGAAGTTTGTCAGAGTGACACTAGGTCTAAATTGAAGTACCCCGACAATGTAACATAGAACCCTATAATGGCTATAATATTGGGGCAGCGAAGTGTGACAGGGAAAAATGCTTACGTCGTCGAAAAACGCTCGTATGTATATGTACCTACTATGGGGCCTGTAATGTGTAGGTACAAAGCAAACGTTCGTGGCGTGACAGCCCTAGCGCTACACGTGCCGTGCGTGAATGAATACAAGTTATACGATAGACAGAGATGCAGAGAAAGGGAACGTTTCTTATGCCTAAACACCGTTTTTGCTAGAGAGTTCGATTTCTGTACTTGTACTATTACTTATTCTGTGGCTCTGGCAGTCGCGTCGCGTGTTTCTCTATACTAGGCAGGATTGTAGGTAGGTAGGTAAGTACTTTTACTTTTATCACTTCTCTATTTCCTACTCAATCGTAAACCATCCATGTAGCAATGATCCTAACTAAAACCATTCGCCATTAAGTATCTTGTTTCATATTGCTAAGTATTTTTATTCTGTGTTTTTGTCATAAATTACCTATAGGTACTCAAGACGTAATCGGAAACAGTTTTCATACAATTTCTGTGCAAAGTGTGTGTGTATAAGTGGCTTTGCTTTTGAGTGTACTACATAGGTGGGTACACTAGGTACACGGAATACTTAAATAAGATGGAAACGGCGTGTTAGCTAGTTACTTCGGAATCCTGCGTAGCCAGCCCAACACAATCAAAACTGAATTTGTACATGTAAACACTACTGCAAAACGCTTCTAATTGGTTAAAGCTTTTAATTCCATTACGATTTCACCGGTTGTAATTTTTAGGACGAAAAGTAACTCAAAACTGCATTTCTTGCGGTATAATTTCCAATGCCAAAAAAATGTCACGTTAGTCTATTCTTTATCAATATAGGAGCCAATTTCGAAAGGGGTTTTCAAATATGGAAATGATATGAGAATAGTCTTGATACCTGCTCTCCTTCGTGCATTAGAGCATAACTGACCGTGTGTGAGCGTGACGTACTTTTGACGGAAATTGACATTTACTTTTTGATTGCAAAATTGAGCCCCTGTTCAAATGAAGTTGACGTTTGATTATGTTCAAAACCAAAGGTCTTATGTTACTACTAGCTGTACCCGCGACTTCGTTTGCGTAGGATTAAATGTGTTCCTTCTCTTTGGACCATGGAGGACATAGGTACCTACTTATTGATTATTCATTAGGCCTGCCTAAAATAAGCGCGGCTTGTGGTGGCGGCCAGATGTATAGCTACTATGATAATCAAGGCCGCGTGTGTCTGAAACATTAATTATCATAGTAAACAATTGGCCGCCACCGCAGGTCGCGTTAGCTTGTGACAGGTTTTATAGTATTCCGACAATTCGACCGAAGTTCTGTATAAAATTTATACAGAACTTCGGTCGAATTGTCGGATTATGGCCAGCTCAGCATACAGGACGCAACTATGCGTTCAAGTTTTACTTAAATCCGTTATATCTAATGTCGGTGTAAATTTTAATAAGTCAATATTATTTTTACTTTACTTATTTACAGAAATTGACGGCTTTTAACGGATCTGTATAAAACTGAGTTTAACTATATGTGCCTATAAAAAATAGAACAATTTGTAAAAAAAGGTATAATCATTATAAAAGACATATCTACATCCTTATCTACAAATTATGGGTTTCGCATGCTATGATCTAATTTAAAAGTCGAATCAGCATTTTTAGATTTGAATTGTACAACGTAAAAGTTTTTTATTACTTATTAGTATGAAAGACTGTATGTCTTCACATTAGTATTTAATCATGCCATGTACATGCAACCACGTGGTGGGTAGTGACACGTTTGCTTCTACTAAAACAATTAATTAAAAAGTATAAAAATTATATAACATTTAGCAAGTAGGCAGTAGTGTCATCTACATAATGTCTTAGGTACACATATCTATCAATATACAGCCTAAAAATAAACGTGTTACTCTCAAATTTTTTTTTGTTTTAAGACACGGTTAACATATTGCTGTCCGAATATTTATTTACACAGTCATCAATTTCTCGCCGCAACATTGTAAGGAACATAAGTTTGGTTGGGAAACCGTATTATTCGTAGCATTATCAGATAGTTGTTATGAAAATCATCGATATCATGACCAGTAAAGCTTGTCGGTAAGTTACAATTTGATCAGTCCAAGCAACACTTTAAAAAGGCCACTAGTCATAAATATTGACTACACGACGGATTGACGTCTAAATAGACGTGTATTTTTTTTAAACTACCTTTTGTAGTTGTCTCTAAGGGTAAGGCCTCCCGTTTCCGTCATCAGACTAACTTTATATATATATATATATATATATATATATTAGGTATCATTAGTTAAAAAAATACTTCTGTAAGTTGATCATATTTGATGTACACAAATTAACATTATATATTACTTAGGTACTATAGATACCCTACCGTTTAACTCAGACGGCGCGTGGACGCTGCTGATGCTGCAAAGTAGCAGGGGTGACGTCAAAAAGTAAGGACTTGCCGCCCACTAACCGCCCTACACCCTTTGACGTCTCCCCGCTTGTGCCGCGCGCCGATCAGGGACCATCTGAGTTAAACGCTTGGTCTAAAGTGCAAGTTAAATAAAAGCTTGTAAAAATGCAGTCACTTGATGAATGATGAATTACATTGTTAGACATTGTTACGTTTTTTGGGAATAATTTATGCTTTTACTATTGAATGGCAAAACCGAAGCTTGCCACGTTTACCTACCTGACTACACATTTTTATATGGACCATACAGATAGATGATATCATATGTGTATCAGCCTAGCTAGCACACTAGGTTTTATGTCGGCGAAAATGTACTGAAACGTCACGTAAAACGCGACATAAAGCCTAGTGTGCTAGCCCCCCGGATCTACATGTTATTGTAATTACGAACATGATACACGGCCCCTGTGGCGCCATCAACCCCTAATTACCGTGCATTACACACGGGAAGTGTTCCGAAACCACGTTTACCTACCTGACTACACATTTTTATATGGACCATACAGATAGATGATATCACATGTGTATCAGATCTACATGTTATTGTAATTACGAACATGATTCACGGCCCCTGTGGCGCCATCAACCCCTAATTACCGTGCATTTACACACGGGAAGTGTTCCGAAACATATATAATTTACATAATTTGACGGTACACTATTAATGACAATGATGAATCTGAGACGGTATGTTCGCTGAGTTACTTAGTAGGTACGGCATAAATTATTTAGTGCAAAACTTCTTGATAAACTATGTTAGAAGTTTTATTCTCCGGTGTGTAAACACATACATCAGCGGCATCGCTGACTCGAGAGAGAGCAACGTAGAGTTGACCGTGCGAGAAACAGCTGCTAGTGAGATCTATGCCTGCTTTGCGCAATGTCTGGCCCTGGGCCTTGTTGATGGTCATGGCAAAAGCAACACTAACAGGCAGTTGAATCCGTTTAAATTGAAATGGGTAATTATTGGGAATTATTGGAATGCGCGGAATAAAAACACATTCTCCTGCACCGCAACCGGTAAGTATTTCCGCTTCGATTACGTTCCTCTGTAACGCAACTACTTTTAAACGCGTTCCGTTGCATAATTTTGGGGGGCTTAAATTTCGCATTAAAATGATAGGTACGCCTATTTTGAGTTTGAGTTCATGCGCTGGGAGACCAGACGCTGATAATGAGTTTAAAAATTCTACCGGGTACGTTGTAGCCTCTTCTCGATCGATTACTCGGTTTATCGAGGTATAAGTGTGGAACTGCCCTTCAACTTTTTCCATTATGTTTGAGTTGATTGTTGTCGCCTGATCATTCCGAGGCGTAAGAATGGCTCGCTCGCAAAGCCAGCTGTTCTCCTGATTTATTATGTCATGTGGGTCGCCATACACCGACGAAATAAGTTCGTTGAGATTGGATACCAATTTACATATGTCGTATGTTAAAGTTATTTTGCCTTCTACTACGGGATATCTGCCTTCGCCTATGCTTAGCAACAATTCGGAGAACTGTTGAGCATTTATATTTCCCCCCAGTAGAGCTCGCATATTGGTTGTTAAATTTAATTTGTTAACATATGGCCACAGATCAGATTTTTTAAAGCAAGCATTCACTTCATCCGCTCTCGTTCCACGGGTTACGACTGGTAATGTTTGGCGAAAATCTCCACAGAAGAGTACAGTAAGCCCGCCCATGAGTTGGTTATTTTGGCGTATGTCTTGAAGCGTTCTATTTACTGCTTCAATTGCTTTGCGATGCGCCATTGTGCACTCATCCCATACAATTAGTACACTGTCACGCAATACTTTAGCCTTTTCACAATTGCGCGAAATGTCGCAGACGGGAGTTTCAGTGACATCTAATTGTATGGGAATTTTTAGCATGGAATGTGCAGTTTTTCCTCCGGGCAGTAACGTGGCCGCAATTCCAGATGATGCCACAGCTAAGGCAATTTGACCTTGGATTCGAACTTGTGCAAGAATGAGTTTCGTCAAAAAAGTCTTTCCTGTGCCTCCCGGGGCATCCAAAAAATACAATCCTCCGGATGCATTTGAAACACTTTGGAATATTATATCAAAAACTCCTTTTTGTTCTGTTGTGAGGCTTGAAACCCCTTCAAGAGCAACAGTAAGTTCTGCGAAGTTATAATTAACTTCGGTTGCGTATTCTCTATGAGTGTCGGTTTCATTCAGGTCAGGCTCAGGCAGACCGTAGTGTGGTAACGGGTGGCCGCCAATTGAGATGACAATTTCTTGCAAGTCACACAAACAACAGTTTAATTTGATATTGCGCATGCGGTCATCGAGCTCGTGATGAGTTTCAGGACCTGATGTGCGTAAATAGTCCTCTGCCAAGTAGTTTTGGTATTTTAGCCACAGGTGATTGGCGTCGGAAATCCCGCAAAAAACTAACATCACGGCAAACAACTGTCGTAAACGATGTGGACTATCACCAAGTGATGCTTCTGATAGAGCTTCGTCCCAATGCTGGTCATCGTCCAATAGTCCGCGAGCCCGACAAGCTGCCTGGAAAGTCGGGTACTCGGTGCCATTGAAAATTTTTAAATCTGAAAAAGACGTCGGTCCTCTAACATTGTGCAAAAGCAACCGCACATAAAAACATTCTGCGTTATTGGGGTGCACGGTGTACACCCTTCCAATAACGTGTTCTCTCATGATGGAGGGAAAATTTTCAACAGGCGTTCCACGTCGCCGGCGTGTAAACAATCCGTGTTGTTTGTCATACGTATAGTACGATGGAACTTCGTCATAAAGCAATGTTTTTGCAAAATCGTCTGCCTCGCATAACGAAAAGAATGCCGTTAATGTTGTTTGCCTGGGATTCTCTAACTGTTCTGTTAAATTGTTTGTATTGAAATAAATACGTTGCCCACCTTCTACGTGAACGTTTAGGTGTATCACAGGCGGAAATCGTTCAAAAATCGGAAAACTGAATATCCGCCATGCTGCTTCCGAGGAACTAATGTAACGCCCCGTTTGGAATCTGGTTACTTCGTCACGGTCATTACTTGTAGCAAGCGTAGCCTGATCGGTTCCTTTATTTACATACTTGAAAATGTATTTAATCGATTTTATACTGTTACACAGTTCCACGTTTACATGACCCTGAAACGTTCTCGACAATACAGGTGAGAATGGTACAACCCACCGATTGTCTACTTCCAACAACCGTAGCATTGCAGTAAACCCTCCATGGTCTGGAGCACGTCGCCGGTATTTAGGATAACCATCTTCACCTGTAATTGTCTCTTGTAGTAGGCTTTTCGGAAATTTTTTAACACATCGTCCGTCCTGCATGCAAGGAGAGCTATTGTTTAAAGGGCCACAAGGTCCGTGAATCATGTGTTGCTTCACAATTGCGTGTAAAGCAGGATCTGAAATGGGATTTGGTATTTCTGCGCTTATTACTTTATCTACGTCATGGGGACGTATTTTTTCTTTAAGCCATAAAAGTATATGAGCGTGTGGTAGTCCTCGCTTTTGCCATTCAATGTTATATGTAAAGCACAAAGATGCGCCATACATTTTTTCTTTTGTGAGTAAATTAATTAATAATTTAAGTTTTAAATGAAAAACTCTACTTATTAAGTCGTGTCGGTCATACGGAACTTGACCTGGCAGCAGCTCTTGAGTTATTTCATTCCATTTAGGATTTGTAGTAGCAGTGATAAATAAGTCTGGCTTACCATATTTGCGAACATACGAAAGTGCGTCTTGCACTTGCTCGTGCATGTTACGTGGACTTCCGATGAAGCTTGAAGGTAAAATTACCAAGCGCCCCATGTTCTCGGAATTAGTATCATTTTGCAGTGCATCTTGGAGATCTGCATAATTCTCAGCTCGTAACTGCCTTTGATGAGTGCGGATATAAACTAAACGCTCAGTTTCGATTTTTGCGTACATGTCAACAATGAATTGAGAAAATAGACCGCGAAAACGTTGTAAATACGTAAATCTGTTTAGTCGGACCTGCAAAAGGTAGCAGTAAAATTGTAGCGCCGTGGCTTTTTTGTCGTTTCGTATTGCCCCAGTGGTAGGATCAAGTTGTCGTATTGCAAAGTTATAACCATCTTCACCGCGACAGTAAATAAGCGGATATTGTAATGAATCGTAAGAACGATGGGTTTCACTTATACGTTTCAGACGGTTATCTCGTGCACGTAAGACAATATCACGTTTGTCGCACTGTTGGTCTACCAGAACAACAGCTACTTCGTTGGTAGAAGGAGGGTTGTAGCGACCGCGGTGTTCTGTAGGAGGTCGTTTATCAGCACTTATAACAAATTTGTACTCCTCCTGCTGATCAGGAGGTATAGATTCCAATGCGGCCTTAAAATCGGACAAGTAATGGTTAGACTGATGAAGCATCTCCTGAAGATCAAATATGAGACCGGAGTTTAAATTTGTGAAGTGTTGGTTCCTGATATTAGCCTGCTCTTGGTAATCGGAAACAAAATAAATTTGCAAAAATTTAGGATTTTCTTCGGGCAATAAAGATCCTATTAGGTGATACACTTGTCCTTGCACTTTAAAGGTAGGCATAAATGTCCCGTGTATCACCTGTTTTGCACCAAAAGACGTCATTTGAAAAGCGGCATTATATGTACGAATATTGGCTAGAAATTGTTGTGATAATGGATGTTCTCCATTCAAAAGTGACTTTATAAGTTCAGGCGGATTTGAAAATAAATCAAAACGAACTTTGCCACCTGAACAACAGAATCCCATCGATTCTTTTGCCCACTTCAAAGCTTGACAATTACCGCAAACATTAACCATTCTCCCAACTGAGGCAAATTCTTGGTAATTAATATTAGGTAAGTAGGCAAAACCACTATTTTCTATTTGATCCCATCGAAGTTGTATGAGGTTTTCTTCTTCATTAAAATGTGCGGAGCTTGGTGTAAATGTCTGCGAAGCCCGTGACATGGCATCTTCATCGCCGCTTGCGGAGAAAGGCACCGGGCTCGGTGCAAATGTCTGCGAAACCTGTGACATGGCGACTACACCGCTGCCTGCGGACAAACGCGCCGAACTTGGTATAAATGTTTGCGAAGCTTGTGACATGGCGTCTTCACCGCTGCTTGCGAACAAACGCGCCGAGCTAGGTGTAAACGTTTGTGATATGATGTCTTCGTCTCTGCTTGTAGACAAAGGCGCCGAGCTTGGTGTAAATGTTTGCGAAGCTCGCGCCACAGCGTCTTCACTGCTGCTTATGGAGAAATGCACCGAACTTGGGGTAAATGTTTGCGAAGCTCGTGACGCAGCATCTTCATCTTCACCGTTGCTTGCGGAGAAATGCGCCGAGGTTGGTGTAAATGTTTGCGAAGCCTGCGCCACAGCGTCTTCACTGCTGCTTATGGAGAAATGCACCGAACTTGGGGTAAATGTTTGCGAAGCTCGTGACGCAGCATCTTCATCTTCACCGTTGCTTGCGGAGAAATGCGCCGAGGTTGGTGTAAATGTTTGCGAAGCCTGCGACACAGCGTCTTCACCGTTGCTTGCGAAGAAATGCGCCGAGCTTGGTGTAAATGTTTGCGAAGCTCGCGCCACAGCGTCTTCACTGCTGCTTATGAAGAAATGCACCGAACTTGGGGTAAATGTTTGCGAAGCTCGTGACGCAGCATCTTCATCTTCACCGTTGCTTGCGGAGAAATGCGCCGAGGTTGGTGTAAATGTTTGCGAAGCCTGCGACACAGCGTCTTCACCGTTGCTTGCGAAGAAATGCGCCGAGCTTGGTGTAAATGTTTGCGAAGCTTGTGCAACGGCGTCTTCACTGCTGCTTGCGGACAAACGCGCCAAGCTTGGTGTAAATGCTTGTAACGATTGTGATGTGGCAACTTCACTGCTGCTTGCGGACAAACGCGCCGAGCTTAGTGTGAATGTTTGTGAGGCCCGTGACATGGCGTCTTCACCGCTACTTGCGATCAAACGCGCCGACCTTGGTGTAAATGTTTGTGATGTGACATCTTCGTCTCTGCTTGTAGACAAATGCACCGAGCTTGATGTGAATGTTTGCGAAGCTCGCGCCACAGCGTCTTCACCGCTGCTTGTGGAGAAATGGACCGAGTTTGGTGTAAATGTTTGTGAGGGCCGTGACATGGCGCTTTCGCCGCTGCTTGCGGACAAACGCGCCGAGCTTGGTTTAAATGTTTGTGAAGGCCGTGACATGGCATCTTCACCGCTGCTTGCGGACAAACGCGCCGAATTTGGTGTAAATGTTTGTGAAGCCTGTGATATGACTTCATCGTCTCTGATTGCAGACAAACCTGCAGAATTTGGTATAAATCTCTGTGAAGTCCGTGACATGGCGTCTTCGTTTCCACTTGTAGACAAACCTGCAGAACTTGGTGTAAATGTTTGCGATGTCCGTGGCATGGCGTCTTTTTCTCTGGTAGCAGACAAACGCGCACAATTCGATGTAAATGTCTCTGAAGTCTGGGAGATAGCATCTTGTTCTAAGTCTGAAGTCGCTGAGCTTTGAGTAAGCTCCTCTGATATTCGAGCCTCTGCTTTGCGAACGCTCTCTCGTCTTCTCTTTATAGCGACCCGAGTGCGACGTGAAAGATTTGTCTTTCTGCGAACCATTTTATTCTTTATTGGGTCATGTCTCTAGTATAAGTAGTTACTTTCGAATGCTTTCTTGACTCAAAATCGGGAACCAAAATAAACGTTCTGTTCTTCCTGTAAACAATACAACAGTTAACGGTTTATACACCTATACATATGTATATAAATTATGTTCGATAAACTGCCACTGATAAGGAGTCATTTTTGTAGCTATTGTAACATCTGTGTGAACAGGCTATGTGGGTCGTCGGCCTACCTCAATTGGAATCCATATTCCTGATCAATTTTGCTACAAATATAGTCATACATTCACAGTCGTGAGGAAACATTATTTAGTAGGATTATATGTTTTGTCGCCACAGCACGGCTATCACAAGACGGCGCGCGAGCTCTCTCGATTTTTCTCCCACTATACATCTCTTTCTAAGTTTTCTAATAAGAGAGAGACAGATAGTGCGAGAAAAATCGAGAGAGCTCGCGTGCCTTCTTGTGATAGCCGTGCAGGTCCTAATAGCGCGATAGGTTTTAGTGTCAAGTTTTACGTGACGGTTCAGTACATTTTCGCCATAAAACTTGACGATAAAAGCTATCGTGCTAGCTGGGGCTCTCGGTCGTCGTGGCATGGTATGGCATGTACGTATTATCCATTGCAGTCGGTCATATAGCTACCCACAGGCAGAATTCCGTTGCGAAATTCTGCTTGGCAGGCCACATGTAAAGGTTCCTCTACTTAAATGACGACGAACACAAACTACCATCACGGCGGCAGTACTTATGCGGATGAGATAAAAGTAGGCCCTTTCTCCCTTTAACGCATAGTTGTATCCTGTATGATGGGTCATGAGGTATTGATGGCCCATTATCAAGAGCATGCCTAAGCGGAATGACGGCTACCGCCATGGTACCGCGTATGAAATCGGTGCTAGAGGCGCTAGAGTGTATGGAGCCAATTAACATAAATACTTATGTAATACACGGCCAGATAATGTACCACTTTTTTGGGCCGTGCATTATGAGCCCGAACAAAAGTGGCTTCCAATTATTGCCCCGGACCAAGATTGATGTGATGAATTCAATTCGGCCAGGTCAATAGTAAACTTGACAGCTATTGTCAAATTTACTATTGACTGCCACCGCGGGCCGCGCCAGTAAGGCGTGGCCTGCGGTAACGTCAGTAATAAACTATACGATTATTATTACCCGACTGCCGAAGGAGAGGAGGGTTATATAGTTTACTATTGACGGCCGCGCTAGTCTGTGAGAGGCTTGAAGCCTGAATCACACTGACGCGTCTTGTGTGATTCACTCTGAAAGTAAACTTGAAATTAGCAGTCAAGTTTTATATTGACGGCCACCGCAGGCCACGCTAAGCCATCGCTAATCGCTAAGGGTTAACTTATACCATATAGGTAAGTTATATGTAACTACACCTTAAGGATCAAGGCACGCATGTTTTGTACGAAGTACAACGTACCTAGTACCTACCTACCTATTTCACTCGCGAGGAAAACACATTACATTAGATTATAAGGTACCTACTTACGTTTTCGCTGACCATTCTTTGCAGCATTTAATATTTATATTAACCTACACTACACGAGTTAAGTATGATACCTATGATATGAAATGAATAAATAATGGCGCGAACTTTTTTTTGTACCTATATACCTACTTACTTTGATATTGAAATACCTATGCGCGCGCATGTAAGACAAAAAAGGCTCCAAACAGCCAATATAATATCAATTAATTCATAGTCAGTCAAATATTTTGTGGAAATTATTAAATAATATAATGAAACGTTACGAAGTATGTTTACATTGTATTATTATATTATATATTTCGATATTTTAATCATAGGTTTTAAAAAAGTAGTAAGTACAACTTGATTATTTAAAGGCGTATATAGACGGGCGACCACGGAGGACTCTGGTTTTGCCGGACACCGTGCAGCGTGTAATGGTTCGCGTTCGTTCTTTTGTTCAGTGTGTGCCCACCATAAGAGCTGTTAGGCCTGAATTACACTGGTGCGTGCTACGGTGGCGGACCATAGTAAATTTGACAGCATTAGACAACTCTTCTATTGTCCGCCGCGGTCAGGCCGCGCCAGTGTGTGACAGGGCTTAAGCCTGCACCACACTGGCGCGGCCTGCGGTGGCGGACAATAGTAAACTTGTCATTAGCTGTTAAATTTACTATTGACCGCCACCGCAGGCCACACCAGTGTGTGAGAGGCCTAAAGGAAACGCTACACCTACGAATTTTCCGGACGGCCAAGCAACGTCACAGAAAATCTAGTATGGAGTGACCTTGATTTGGCCGGCCGCCGTGCTTCCGACACGTATCCACACGGACTGAATCACGCGTCGGCTGGTGTGCAGTCCGGCCGATATCGGCCCGTGTAGCGTCTCCTTAAACGGTCTTGCATTGTTTCGACCATGGCGGCCATTACACAGTGAGTATTATCAGGCGACCCACTCATTTTACAATCCCAATCACAGGCATATTGACGTGTATTACAGGATTGAGATAATAGAGCAGAAAATCCGGATAATTTTAAAATCCACCCAAAGATAAGAAATAATCTATCAGCGACTAAAGCCACACCACACGATTCTGTTTGATGGATGGCGCCCATACACGGTGAAGTATTATCACGCGATCCATGCGCATTCTCTTTCTCAATTACTTGATTGACACTTGAGTATTTTAGCAATATTTTTATTATAATCATATTGTGATACTCGAAATTGTACGGTGATATATTTCTAGCTTCTCTATCTTTAATAGGTTATGACAGACAGCTAGAAAAATATCACGATGATAAAAGTGGGCGCACGTTATGGCGTTCTATATTATTTGTCGCACCAACTTGCTTTAGTAAGAGCCATGAAGTCTCTCACAGACTGGCGCGGCCTGGCCGCGGCGGTCAATAGTAAACTTGTCATTAGCTATCAAATTTACTATTAACCGCCACCGCAGGCCGGGCCAGTGTGACTCAGGCCTTACACGCCTAGCAAATTGACACAACCACTTACTATAGTTGGAATGGCGGCCAATACACGGTGATTAAATACTGATGATCCACCATAGCTGTCTCTTTCTACAAAATGCAATAGAAAGAGACAACTATGGTGGATCATCAGTATTTAATCATCGTGTATGGCCGTCTATGAGGAAACCGTATATATCTTTCATTCCAAGGCCTGAATCACACTGCCTGCGGTGGCGGTCAAAACTTGCCAAAACGGACCCGGGGCTACTTTAGGGCACAACCAGGAATAACGCTAGGAGGATGATGATTTTAAGGAGTTCTATACATCTAATGCCTAGTTTACACTATGCCGAAGTGAGCAGGGAAGTGTAGGCAGAATGGGCGTAAAATGCGGTATTACGCCCGTTCTGCCCACTTCCCTTCCAACTTCCCTGCTGACTTCGGCTTTGTAAACGTAGTATAACATTTTGTCACAACAACCGCCTTCAAACTGACTTTACAGCTGCGTCGGTAGATTGCTGTGACAAATTGCTAGTTGTATAATAGCCTTAACTACATCAAGTTGGTTTGACAAATTGCATATATTTGTGCTATATATCAAAAAATAAAATAATTTATTTCAGTAACTTAAATACATATACAAGTATCTGTGCTGGTGCCTCTTTTTAAGTATATAATATACTTGTGCTAAGAAGATCACCGCTCTTCCACATGTTGTGATTTAGGTGTAGGCATAAGTAACTTAAAATATAAATTAGAAAGTAAACATTTTATATTATACTATGTGGTAAGTGTGTGTGTGTGTGTTTGTGTGTGTGTGTGTTTGTGTGTGTGTATCACATTTAACATACATTACATTATACATTGTACTCATATTATTGGGCCGTGTATTATCACCCTGAGGAAACTCGGTACGGGGGGATGCCACATTAAAATTTGTCCGGGCTGATAATGCACGATCCAATCATTCACGTACATTGGACGCGAATTATTGGGCTGTACATTATCATGGCCGTGCATTATCATGGCCGTACATAACCGGCACCTACTCTACAAAGAGAATATAAACACTACGTTATACTCTACTCCGTGATTCCCGAATAAATTATAACCAACAATAAGGATACAATAGCGAAAACGCTGGACGTGGTGTTTGTGAAGTGAAGATCATTGATTTGTAAAGGCATTTACCAAAACCGAATCGTATTCTCAATCCTACAATCGAGTGGTTACAAAACAAACGCTGATGCCTCTCATAGGACAGCTTAACCTGTCCTACCCCACGACTCGCGCACTCATTAATGAGCATAAAACTAATAATAAGATTTGGTAAGTTATGATACTAATATGCTTTATTGATTTGGAGATTCGTTGCATTGACAGTGAGAGACTTACGTAGATTCCTCACAGTGGGTGACCTTACTAACCATCACAAACACAACACTGTCTTCTGGAAGGTAGAGGTTGTTCTCCAGTTGGGCTGCTCCAAATATGAGTGAGAAGACATACTGTGCTAGGGCACAGTATGTCTCAAGCTAGGGCTTGAGCTATAAGACAAACTCACTCTTTTGTGTACCTATTTAATGTAATACTACAGTTATAAACTTTTTTGTTGTAAAAACCTAATCTATATAATAATTTATTTTAGGTATGGATTTTCATGGGCCATGGATTTTCTCAACCAAGGAACATAATAATTATAATATGATGTGTAAAGACAAACCAAAAAAAATGGAATTGTGTTCAGTTGAGTATGCAGAATAAGAAAAGGAAGAAAAACCACTCAGCAATTGGAAAGCCAAAAATAATGAACGATTTACTAAGTTTCAATTATTGTGCTTATTAAAATTGATGTTTGTTTTGTATCTAATTTTATTTTTCACTGGGCACATTATCATATTTGGCAGATGATTATTGCCGAATTATCTATCATCATCATCATCAGTCCTTCCCCCAATGCTGAGGATGGTGACTTCATGTCCTATTGTTGTTGACCAGATTACCCCATGGGCTCCTAACACCCACTTTATGCGTGGCCTCATGCAGATGTAGTTGCAAGGGTTCAGTGATTTGTATGCTCGATTTAGCAGGTGCTCTGCCGGTGTGCTGCATCATAATAATCCTCTCCAGGTTATCTGAAGAACATTGTCTATACTAATATTACAAAGAGGAAAACTTGAGATTGTAACTTTGTATGTAATGGTTGCCAAAGTAATGGGTAATCTCTGGAACCACCAAACCGATTTTAAAATTTCCTTTACCTGAGAAGAGTGACTCTAAGATAAAAGTTGATGGAGAAAGTTTAGAAATTCACAGTGCTGTCTTTGAATTGTTGTATAATATGTACTTGTAATATATGAAATTAAAAACTGCCAATACATCAGATAATTTAAGATTAACATCCTATACTAACCTTTCCTTTCATCACATTGACAGTTGTTATGTGGCAATGACAATTTGTTGTACATTGAGAGCTCTATATGTAAAGAAGATTGCCATAGAACAGCATCATTACTTATTATCTTGGCAATATTATGTCAATTTAAGGTTGTGAAATATCTCCTATCATCATCATCATATCAACGGAAAGACACCCACTGCTGGACATAGGCCTCTCCCAAAGCGTGCCACAATGGCCGGTCCTGCGCCACCCACATCCAGCAGACTCCCGCATCCTTTACCAAGTCCACCTTGTCTATCTCCTATAAAATATCTATTTGCCCAGACATAAGTGGTGAACCTTTTCTTCAGACTGAACATTGCATTGCAAAGGATAGACCTACTGGGTGAAAGATATCATACACTTTGGTTAAATAATCTATATGTTTACTATATGTTTATTTTAAAGAAAATATTCACACAATTAAAATATATTAAATTTTACTAAAAGAAGATTGTAGCTTTACAATTTTGCATGTACCTACTTAATGGGTACCTACATAATATCCAGAACCACTTATTCATTTCACCTGCATGTTGAATGCAAAGGTTATAGGCTATATTTTATCCCGCGAGTTTGCCTGCATTCTTTGCAATACACGGGTAGCTAGTAGGTATACATCGTGTAAAATCAAATGATAGGGAAGTACAAGTAATACATTTTGATAATACAACCAAAATCAATGTTGAGAGTACATAGCTGTCCAGCAAATAACTAAATTACCTATACAAGTAATACTTGTCTCGGTGTTTCTTCATAATTCTTTTTACAATTAGGTACGTCCCAGTTATAAGTTAAAATTCTTGTTAGTTTTCAATGCTTAGATTGACTCAATTCCGTCTTTACGGATTTGTTATGTTGGCCGTCTCTCTTATCTGCAAGAACAGTATCACGCCTGTTTCTCATCTCGAATATTTAATTAAGTAGCATTAACATCAGAATCTCGATTCACTGTATTTTCACCTATACTTACTCAATTTTTCACCTATATTCAATTTTGACTGATATTTCCCATGGGCCTTTTAAATATAATTTCATGATGATCATAATCTTTTGAAACTTGTATAAAATTGCCGAGATATTTTTGGTTGACAAATTTTATAGTACACATCAAATATCAGTTATATCATTCATATCATAACCCGCCATGAATATTTTGACTTCGCAGTTCGCTGACAGCTCACCTGTCAGTGTCACCTGACAGTTGTAGCAGCGTTTGATTTCAATAAAAATAAATTAAAAATTAAATGAAGTCGTATATTACGGAAAATAAATTAATTGTCGCAGTCGGATAAAAACTATCCTAAGTTGCAGCTGGAATAATAATGTACCTATATAAAATGTTTCATATTTTTCCGTTCATGGGATGCTGAGAACATTCGAACCGCGCAAAGCTTAGTTTCAAACTGGCTGATTCTTTTTTTAATTTAGAGATTTATTATAAGTGGAGATGACACTCTATGGTGTTACACCTATTTAAAAATTTGGAATACAAAATAGAGGTGAGACTAAGATCATAATTATCGAAATTTTATATTCTTGGTAACTATATATTGTTTATATAGGATATCGTATATAGTTAAATCAATGTTAAATGCCCTTATTTCTTAGAGTAAGAGCGTTTGCGTACTGCGGCCGATCCGAACCTGATTAAATATCAGTCCGAAGTAGCAGTAAAGTGCTATTTTTGAAAAATTACGTCCGAAGAAATCGGGTAAGTATTACCGAAATTTTGATCTTGTATGCGACCTCATACACGCAGTTCGCAAACGCTCTAAATTGAGATGGTGCTGAAAGCAGCAACTGTCAGAGAAATCGTGTAGCTCACGAAAACATGCTAACACTTTTTAATCGAAATACGTACAACTATTAAATAAATTTTAATATTTACAAGGATACTAAGGACTCACAGAGTAGGTATGACATATCATTGTAATAATAAAATTGCACATTATGAATCCCTTGATGTACCGTGTGATTTGTTTCAATGACAAATATAATTTATTTGACATAAATAAATTAATAACGCGCTTCACGCTAACATCAGAGAAAACATTTTTGACATATAAATACTTCTTGTCTTTAGTGGGTCTACTAGCTTTTAACATAGCACCAAATAGATGTAATAGTCAATAGCTCAACTGGGTCTGAGTATTAATATTTTTCATTAGAATATTTAGAGTTTTTCCAGCAAGGTACTATAAATAGGCTTATTTTTAGACAATGATGACACTCAAGTTTTATGTATTACTGAACATTAGCTTAGACAAAAACAGAACCACAAATATGTATCAAGAGCAGCACGAACTGCCAACCAACTGCCATGCAGTTTGGCAGTAGATTTATTATGTAACCATTTAATGTGTCCTTTTAAGAAATAAACGATTTAATATTAATATAGAGGTGGCAAAGTATTGGCAAAATAAAGTATAGTTTAAATTATTGGATCCCTTTACACGAGGAAGAAGAATATTTATATTATTAGATAATTTTTGTCTTTGTAAATTTTAAATTAGTGAGTTTATCGATAAGTACATACACTAAGCATGGTACCACTCTAGTCATACTGACAATCACCCCGTAAAAATGTCAAACGCGAATAACGCGATACATTGCTGCGTCATTACGGTAGTCCCTAATCTGCGGCTTTAGCTAGCAAGCAATGCAAAGCAATGGCGAATTTCATAATCGATTGCGTATTTATTCAAAAAACTGTTATTTTAGTACTTACCGGTGATAGAAAATCGCTCCAAGAGGAACCTTTGGGTCCTGGCTTGCCTGTCGGCACGACTAAATTGCAGAACGCGGCACGTTTTTATTTTTAATGCGGCAAAAATCGTCAACCACGGTCAACAGACAACTGATCAGCGTTTTGACTGCGTTTGACAGCTTTATGAGTGTTCACTCATAACATCGGCTACACGTACCCCGCCCATTACCGATTCTATAGTATTTACTTGTTCTGTGACTAGGTACTACCACACATTACGAAATGAACGGGCAACTAGTTATTCTAGACACATACATACCTTTGTCAAAAGACGAGGAAACTTAAGATGACATGCAAGTAAGCATTACCTAAGACAAGTAGCTAATGTAGAATGTTCGTGCAGGCACAGATTACAGTATTATAGTTCGTGCAGGGCGCGGACGCCGCTATAATTAATCATCAGATTTCCGTGCCTGCGCAATCTAGTTAGCTAAATACCTCATTAGCAGTATCAAGTATTTTGAAATCGTACACATCTTCAGTATTATTCCGAGAATTAGTAGCAGGAAGGAATATTGTCGCAATAGAGTAGCTTAGTCATTCTTAGTCAGTCTTAGTAATTCAACTAACTTGTATTTAGTAATCGTTAAATAAGCAAAGAGAGAACAAACGATTAGTAAAACTACTAGGTGGTAAATCTCGGTATCAAAGAAAATTATAGAAATTAAAAGTAACCATGAGCAACGGAATTTTAAAGGATAAGTACTACGAAATTGTGTAGTACCTACCTACTCATTAACTAATATGGAATGGTTAAAATAAAATCAATTCGCTTTCACAATACTATAGGTAGGTACCAACATTAGATCACCAACGCGTGCATTGTCATGTCAGTCGCACTATGTTTCACAAATAAAACACTTTTGCACGCAAGTCATAGTTCCCTTGATCAAGATCCCTTGTCTTTAAATCTGTCACTTTGACATTTTTACCTACGTATATTAAGTAGGTAATGAGAAAACTCAGAGCAATGAGAAAGGGTCTAAACATATTTTCCCCTCACTGCCTCGGAAAGCCGTCTTTTATTTATCCTTTAAAACCAGTGAGCAAAAACGCATTTTATCCACTAGTGGGCAAAGTAATTTGACCTTGGAGCGTATCTCATGAACCGTGATAGTTAGACAAATGAAATTTTCACAGATGATGTATTTCTGTTGCCGCTATAACAACAAATACTAAAAAACAGAATAAAATAAATATTTAAGGGGGCTCCCATACAAAAAAACTTTTCAGAATTGCTTGTTGCCTTCATCAGGCGCTGGGTCTCAAAATGTATGGGAAAACTGAAATCCGACACGCACTTGACCGAAAAAAAAAATGTTATTTGTTATACATATATTTTTTATACAAGGATGCAAATTTAATTTTTAAATGAAATAAAGTTGTTTTGCATGTTGCACTTTCCTCGCTACACAGTGAGGTGAAAAGTTTTGTGTTACACACGGGTGCAAATGTATTTTACTTCTCGTATGTTGAAACACTCGCGGGTAAAATACAACTTTGCACCCTTATATAACAAATAAAGACTGTACTTACACGATACAATCCGGGCGCACCTGATCTAGTATATTTTTCTACCAACTGCTTATTAAGAAATATATTTTTTTTTAATAATCCATAGATTTAACACTATAAAATAAAAGTACAATCATATTATAATATTTGAGCATGTGTGAGGTTTTCCGTTATATATTCCAACATACTTATTGTTTTTTTACCAGCAAATTCTGACAGTCTTTGGTAGGTTTCTGCCTCTAAATTATTGATATATTAGGTTTTTGTAAGTGTTCGAAGAGCTATTCTATGCTTTATTAAATTGTATTTTCACAATAACTAACATATTTTTCATTAACTGCTGTTTGGGGCAGTTAGGAGATATTTTCTACTTTAATCCATTTTCTTTTTGGCTGATATTTGTCAAATAATTGCCTTCCATACAAAAATGACTTTCAGTGCTTGAAGTGGTCAGTCTTGCTGGCTACCCCAAGTAGAAACCAGTCAACTAATGTAACTTTTTGGTCAAATGATATTCTTAAAAGTGTAAAACACCTTGTTATAATGTAAATACGATAATGGTATTGTAGTAAAAAGTGAACGACCATTGTCAAATAATGTTGCACAAAAAATTATAAGTGTGTTGGAATGTATAACACAAAAACTCATACTTGCTCGTACATTCTGATATGATTGTAGTTTTATTTTACTTTAAAGTATTATATTTATCTATGGATTATTAAAAAAAAGTGTTGTTGGTAGAAAAATATACTAGATCAGGTGTGCCCGGATTTTATCGTGTACACTGTATGTAAAGTCTTTAACTATTATTTAACAGAGGTTCGCTAAGTTTTATGTAGGTATACGACTTGATGTTACGGATTAGATTTTTGGTACCTATAGGTAACCTATAGGTAATCCACAAACCAATTAACTAAAGGAAATTTTGCTAATTACAAAGATGAGTAAAATTTCCCTTAGTTAATTGGTTTGTGGATACGTAACACTGTTATCTTGAAATATTAATTTAAAATCCATCATACATTTCCTCTCTTTAATTGATATTTAATACTGAGGTGCCCTAGTGGCACAGTGGCGGAGGACATATGGGTCACTGGTTCAGACTTAGCTCGTGGGAAGTCTATGTTCTAGTTGTGTTATTAATGATTTAAACGTTATGTTCGTACCTACTTAATCGTTTTGTAACGTGCTGTGACGCTAGATCGATGACCGACCCCTAATTTAACAATTTTGGTACCTACTAAAATATCTTAGTGTTCCAAAAGGTGAACAAGTCTAGTGTAAGTCGCGAACAAACGAGGAGGCGCAAGGTTTATTTGGTATCTTTAATATATAGTATATTATATATATGTCGGCGGCCGATCGTAAAATCCGGCAGATCACGAAATTCCTAGGCATATCGTGAAACGCCGCCATTTCATGATTTGGCTAATAGTTGACCAGGCATATCATGATGTGCCTGATAAAAAAAATTACGGATTTTACGATCGGCCGCCGACATATATAATGTCATTATCATTTCGTCAGTGGCTTTGAGTCGTGTCGTGTGTGGATTGTGGCTGTGACTTTAAACTTAGCTGGGTATATGGGTAAGTATGATGATGATACCCGAGTATTACAAGATCGTAGTCAGTCCTCGTAATCAGAGGTCAGACTTATACTGGAAATCCTTAGGGTAGATATTGGTATTAGTAATAGGCGTTGTGATTAACAACCCCTGAGGGGCCCTGAGGTCACAACCTCACGAACGCTCTCGTTCTAAGCGGTCCGATACGTTGTGAAATTTAATTTCAAACGGTTTATTGACGTTACGGAGCTCCTGAAGGCACATCAAAAGTTAAGGCCTTATTTAGGCGCTAGCGCTAGGGTCTATTACCTACAGGAAAAAATATTTATATTTACCAAACTGTTAGCTATTGTCTAGAGGAAACACGTCTAGTCTTTGTTGTTTCTGATTTTAACCCTTAAATACAAATGTCAAATTTATAACCCCCCCTCTATTCCTGTCGTTAAAATGCATCACTACTAAACATCACACGAAACGTTCAACCGTTACACATCCGTAAAATACAATCATAATTTAATTTTCTTACATAAGTAAATAAACTACTTATGAAGGTACTTACTGGAAAAAAAATGAATTCGAAATACCTACTCACTAAGATTGCCATCGAACCAAGCGTGCAACAACGTAAACATTGCACAATCTAGTCGTGCCCACTACACTAACTAGGTATTATAGTTTATAGTGAACTGCAGCGCGCAGCCACTGCAGTGTGAAAACCAATGATTAAGGCATTGAGCGCGATAAACAAATCTCTCCACGTTAATGGAAGTTTTACACTTTATTTGGACTAACCTCTTCTAAGGCCGCGCGCCAGTCTACGCGCGGGCTACACGGCGAGCAGGTTTCCCGCTCCTGCGACTGACGTTTGTCATAATTTGGCGGGATCTACCATAAACAACCCATCATCCAGTGAAATTTAGTTTTAATCGTTTAACGTGTGGGACTAAGGAGTGAGAAAACAACAGTATTTTAAATATGATCAGTGATAAAATTGGTTTTGTTGTGGAGAAAAAAGAAAAAGAGAAGTGTGGCTACGACAATGCGGGGTTCGTGTATACGGAGAAGGGAAGAGTCCCGAAGAAGGTGAGTTATTAGAAGGAATTACTTAAAATACGCGTTGTCAAGTGGCCAGCGAATGGGCATTTCTTCAGCAATTGACGCAAGGATCGTAAATGCTAAATTAGTGGTGACCTCGCCGCTTACCGCGCCCCCTGGTGCATGACGGTTAATTTAATCAGATTACCCGATTGAAATCAACTGATGCGAATACAGTCTGTATTTTTAATATTACCTCAAATTGTAACCAGATGTAGGTAATAGGGCTATGAACCGATATTGCAAGAAAAATTTAAGTTAGTCTTATTTAACAAAGTACAACTAATTTTTGAAAATTTATTAAGCAGCAATGTATTCCGTACACTCCTTTGACACATGGAAGAAATGGGTCACTTGTGACATTTGTGACGTCACGTCAGTAAGACAAAGTACTGATACATTGCGTGCTGAAAAATTTTGTATGGAAAAAAAATTGATACGTTAAGAAAATTTTCTTGCAGAATCGGTTCATATCCCTAACACCTACGTCTGGTTACAATTTGAAGGTAATATTAAAAATACTCGCTGTATATACTGGTTGCTCTGTAGGTCGATTACGTAACGTATTGTAAGAACGTCGGGTAGGTCTAAAATTGATACGTTAAATTGTACCGACGCGCGTTCGGAACGTTACGTGATTCTCTGTTTTAACGTTAGGTCTACCCTGAAATTGTATGAATCGTTTTATTTTTAACTCATACCATATCGGTTTCTTTGAGTACCTACACGTGTAGACTTAGTATTATCACAATAAGTAGAAGTTTGAAGCGCCGTACTGGCGGTTTTTTTTTTTCCGTAAAGCTCGTTTAAACCAATTTATTAAGTAGGTATCAAGGTAATGAAGCCCTTATACTGAATTCAACCAAACATCCGTTCGCCAAGAGCGTATCAACACAAAAATAAACCAAACCAAACCATTCAACTAAGACAAACCTTTTTAATAACCGTTATTTAGATCAATTAGTAATTGAAACGATGATATAGGTAGGGTCGTTTCGCCGGTTAGCGACCACTTAGCCGAGTTGCTCACTTTAGATTAGTAAATGTATACCTATTCAATGTACACACATAATAGATGGTATTCGTATAGGTTCTGAGTATAGTCAAGTTTTGAAACCTACAATAAAATATAGCACTTTCATCCATAGATTAGGAAAAAATATGGAAAAGGTTTCAAAATAGCGAATTCGCTGGATAGCGACCGCTTTAGTCGGTTTGCGACCACCTGTTAGCTAGTTGGCGACCACTCATGCAAATAGTGTTTAAGTAGTTAATAAAACGATGCATCATCATCATCATCATATCAGTCGAAAGACGTCCATTGCTGGACAAAGGCCTCCCCCAAAGAGTGCCATAATGACCGGTTCTGCGCCACCCGCATCCATCGGATTCCTGCGATCGTTACCAGGCCATCAGTCAACTTGTGGGGGGCCTACCCACGCCGCGCCTTCCGGTACGTGGTCGCCACTCGAGAACCTTTCCGCCTCAACGGCCATCGGTTCTACGTGCAATGTGCCCCGCCCACTGCCACTTAACTTTAGCGGCTTAGGGCTATATCGATTACCTTGGTTATGCTGCGGATAGCCTCATTTCTGATGCGATCACGCAGAGAAACTCCGAGCATAGCCCTCTCTCCATTGCCCTTTGGGTGACTTTGAGCCTTCTTATGATGCTTCTTATGATTTCTGAAGCGACCACGTTTCGGTGCCACACGTGATCACTGGCAACACGCACTGGTCAAAGACTCTCGTCTTCAGACACTGCGGAATATTAGACGAAAAGATGTGCCATAGCGTAGCTTCCCGAACGCTGCCCAGCCGAGTCGGATTCGACGATTGACCTCTTTCTCAAAGTTGGACCTACCTGACCTGACTGCCCTTATACTACTACAAATTGTTACTCTTCTAAATCTACTTTACATTGCTTGTCAATGCAAAATAGAATCGAAAACGGCGCGACATCTCGCTAACACCATAGTGCTATTATATATATTGCTATTACAGTCACACATGTCGTTCATAGTAGGTATCTAAATGCCACCATTTTACAAGCTTTTATGTAACTTTTAGATTAAATTCTACTTACCTACACTAGCTTCTGCCCACGACTCCGTCCGTGTGTCTCGTTTATATCGTAGCTCCATACAAAATTTCAACCCCTATTTCAGCCTCTTAGGGGATTATTTCGGGGATAAAAACTATCCTACGTCTTTTCCCGGGACTCAAACTATCTCCATACCAAATTTCATCAAAATCGGTCCATCGGTTTAAGCGTGAAGAGGTAACAGACAAGACACACTTTCGCATTTGTAATATAACCATATCATATAATCATATGAATTATTCATTTTATAATTATATATTATTATTATATTACATATACCTACTATAGACATAGCATGGATTGGCGCGGCTTAAATACCTACCGACACAATTGGCTTGCCAAGCTAAATATCGCGGGTGCCGCAAGAATCCATAAGGAAAGAAAAAGAAAAACGATGTGGTCGCTATCCGACTTCTTTGGTAATAATTTTTTTGGGTACGCGACCACCCCATTTTATTTAAATCTATTTTTATAATATGCCGAATTTCAACGAAATTATTACAATAGCTAAATCATTTAAGCAATCAACTAACTAATTTCAGCATAATAATAAAATTAAGTGACGTAACTAAAGTTTTCGCGCCAACTGTCGCGTTATTTTTTTTACAGATTCACTGCATGTCAACACTTTTCGGAAGCAATGTGTGAAATGTGTGAATTGAGGTTATTTTTTCTTGCTTTGGATTAAGCTTTGGGTTTTAAAGTGTATTTATTCTTATTCTGACACTATTCAAGAATAGTTAATAACTAATTAGTTTTCTGTTGGGTTTGTAGAAATGTTAATATCTTTAATTGAAGCAGCCTAGTCCGTCAAGTGGTCGCCAACCGAAGGTGGTCGCGTTACCGGCGAAACGACCCTAGAAGGTAGACAGCCAATTATGAAATAACACAAGAAATAAATTATTATAATTATCGGTAAGCACTGTCAGAAAATTGTTGCAAAAGAGAAGTTAACTGAAATTTCTTGTTGCATTTCTTCTCTTCAATGTACGTCGAAGTAAGTATAGTTGTAACTACTTAATTCGAGTTGTACTTTTCCAAAATTACAAAAAATTAAAACGTCTTTAAAAAGGTAGTTGCTGTAGGTAGTTTATTGTAATGAATCGTCTGATGTATAAAACCCACGTGAAGTTATGCCCGCACGTGTTGGCTAAAACGTGCCGATGCCGCTTCAGCGATTGCAGTTAAGGGGACGTAGGTTCGTGGTCTTCTCTCCCTCTCACTGAGCATAAGCGTGAGCGAGATGGAAGTGCGTGTTTGGAAGCGCGGATATCATGTTTTTTAATTTGAATTTTTTGTGCGTTTTAATAAATAAAAAAGTAATAGCCGATTTCCCTCAAACATGACATTGCCGATTTTTAGAACCAATTTTAATATGTTTAGCTGTTGTGCATTTGTTATGATTTTTTAAAGTGTATTTTAGACCTATGTTCGTGGTTTTTTTCTATCGAGCGAAAGTCAAAAACTCAGGATTCGAATAGCTGATTTCCCTCGAGAAAGGCCTCAAGATTGCTAATTAAATTTAAGGCAGCCGTATTATAATCCAAACAAGAGCTACGATTTTTTTTAAATAAGTTTTTGTAGTTCACGTCGCCTTTATTGTTCCTGTGTAGGTACTAACTTGCTGAAGACTCAAAAGTCTTTACTAATAAAAAGATAAAAATTGTTGCGCACAATTTTAATTTCAGAGATTCTGTTTTCCCCGGACCGGAAACCGTAATTTTTTTAGGTACCTACTTACAGCTAAAGGGTAATTGCAAAGAGAATATAATCATAATTACTACGTTTTGGTAATTGTGTAGAACCCATTAGGCTAGGTTTGTTCTTTTATCACTGCTCAAAAGATCCCGGTTTATGAAAAAAAAAATGTTTTGACCGTTTATTGTCGGTGAAACAAGGGAAAACCCAGACATTAGAATGTTAAATTCAGGAAACTCATTATCTCATTAATGAGGTACCTTGACTAGTCGGCTCTACTACAAGAAAAAAATGGAGCGAAAGCCCATAACATCATAAATAAGATACCGAGTTACCGGGTCCTGAAATATTGGTGGTTTATGCTATTACGGGATTTAGCTCCATTTAGCTGCTTTATGGATGGCGGAGTCACGGGAACGCTTGCGCACACTTCCGTGGACATTAGTCCGAGCCAAAAGCAACTTTACCTACGTTTTCCCTTGTAGGATTTTGAAAATGCATCCCCAAAACGGGCTAGTGGGGAAATGAAACGCACGATTACATTTTTATTCCCATATCATATGCTCACTAATCTCACTATCATATATTGCATGAGATAAAACATGTGTAGTTCATACACGAGGCGCTTGTTAGGCGCTTCGAGAAGACCGGAAAGTTTCCTTTACGCGCTAACGAGTTGTAACCCATTTTAAACGAGCTGTTATGTCAACACCGATTACCCGCTTTTGGTATCGGACATTATTTTGCAATTTTATCTGTATCGGTGTCCGATTCTAATTGTTTAGACACTTTAGAGCGTGAAGTTACCTTGTAATGTACAAAATTAATTCGATACAATTAGGTCATCGAGTTTACATCATTTGCATCGGATTTTTATCTTAAGTTATGTGGAAGGGCTTGATGAATTTAGAGAACTTTTTATCGTTAAAACATCTTTATTGTCTCGTTGCTCGTTACAATCTGACATGTTTGTGGAAAAATCAAAAAACAACCTTGCTTATGTTTCGAACCAAAATTCAAACTAGACTCTCCAAAGAGTTCCGTCATAATATTCCATTCCTACATTCTCGGCCGTCCTGAAAGCATCCTGTCCACAGGCATGCACAACTCAATCTTTGTCACGCCAGTCAAGTTCTAAAATAAACAACGTACGCACAATAAAACTAACAAGTTATTCTAATATGAACAAGAAAACATAATTAGCCATTAACTCAAAAGTTAACCCACCTTGATTATTCCTTAAACACACTGAACCCCACATCTAACAGGTTCGAAATCAACAAATGTCCATAAAGCTTAAACAGTTAACATATTACAATTTAAATAACTATCACCGTTTTACCTCATATAACAAAATAGATAGTACTCTAGATTAGGGTGGTCCAAAAAATTCATTTTGAGATTTTTTTATGGGCCATGCTTTTATTTTGTTACCTATAGCTATAGTATTACTGACGCAAAAAATCAGCTTCCTAGGTCAACTCTAAGAGGGTGCTCATGAAGAGACAGTTTAATTTTTTTTTGTTGAAATACTCTCTTGCGGACTTAATTGTTACAGTTACGGGAAACGTGTTAAGAGTCATTCTTAACGTATAAAGTTAACTTAAAGTGTTTGTATTGGAGTCCATGTGAGTTCTATACCGTAAATGTGTTGTGAAATAGTGTTCAAGAGTACAGAAATTGTTTGAAAATGGCTGTTTCTTCTCGACATAATAATGACATTTTTTTAATTGGTTTTCGAGAATTGGAACCGATCACTAATCTGAATCAATCTTCTGACGACTTAAATAATGACTAAAATAAACTTGATCCCAATGAAGTGCGATATACGTTGTCTGCTACAAAAAAATCTGTGGGAGATTTGTCAAAGTCTAGTGATTTTTTTTACAACACACGTTACCAGCGCTCTAATTATCCCGCTTGCTGCTGCATTTGGTCAAGACCCTGCTTCATTATCGATTTCCCGTATCACAATAAGACGCTCAAGAAAAAAAGCCAAAACGGTATTCAATGCTCACATTAGGGAATCCTTCGCACCAAACTATCCGCTTGTGGTTCATTGGGATGGTAAGATTTTACTTGATATTGAAGAGGACAAAAAAGTGGACCGTCTTCTCCGACGCAGTTTTGAGCTTGATGGAAAACTGGAACCTCAGTAGCCAAGTTCAAGCTATGAGCTTTGATACAACTGCAGTTAATACCGAAAAGGAGCGTGTGCTCTCTTAGAGGCAGGTATTGGTCGAGAGTCTTGCTTGCCGTCATCACATCTTGGAAACAATGCTCGCCAAAATATTTACGCTGTGCTTTGGCTCATCAAGCTTTCCGGCGATTCCTTTGTTTGGCAGAATTTTTCTCGGGAATGTTACAAAGGGCTTAATGCAGAACCTGATCTAGAACCATTTGCTGAAAATACCCGTCAGCCACCGAAACATCTGTTCGAGACGATTACTTCGAGCTTATTGAACTCACCATGGTCGTTATTTATAAAGTACCCGATGACATACATTGGCGATCCCCTGGGGCGATACATTCATGCACGTTAGATGGCGAAGTTGCTTTATTCTTACAAGATCTCTTTGTTCAGAGATCAGAAAGTGCTTAAGCTGACTAAAAGAGAAGAAAAAGCCGTTTTCCAGTTTATCAAGTTCGGTGCGCTGATTTATGCTGCAGCATGGCTTGAAGCTCCTCTGGCGACCGAAGCAGCCGGCAATGATATACAGTTGTGGAAAAACCTCGTAGCATATGAATCTGTCGATTTAGATATTGCAAGAGCTGCAAGAGTAGTCTTGGAAAGGCATTTATGGTACTTGTCCGACGAACTAGTAGGACTTGCATGATTTTCCGACAAAGTGACGTCTGTCGAGAAAGCAATAATAGTGGACGGGATGTACATTGATGCTGGTCCTCGATTGGTGAAAGGGAATGCCTCTATTTTAAGGAGTAAGACCTCTCTTGGAGCCTTTGCATCAAAGAGAACATTAAATACACTGTGCATGCTCGACATTAAAGTATCCTTTCTGCAATTGCCTATAGAAATTTGGCACAAAAATTGTGACTACGTGCAAGGCAAACAGAGAGTACACGGATTACGTGTCGTAAACGATACAGCTGAAAGAGGTGTAGAATTATTTGATAGACTTCTTACCAACGATGAAGAGGAAAAGCAAATTATTTTGCATATAGTGGAACACAACCGGAAGTGTATGCCTACGGAACCGAATAAAATGTCACTAATTAATGCAATTAAAAATAGGATAACTAGCTTTTGAATCAGGGAAAGTGTATGTTTTTGGTTTGATAATAGTTAAAACTAAGATATTTGATCGACCCACTAAGTATATCTACCTACCGACTTTGGAAACGACCTATCTTGTTATTTTAATGTTATGGTGCAAGAAGAAAATTTTATTTTGTACTAGCAATCGCTAATTTGCCGTCATATGAAACCTTAATAACTGTTTAAGTAATAAATAGAAAAGATAATTTAGTATAGATAAATTAACGAAAGCATGGAATTGCATATGCATTCTATATTTGAATTTTCTATTTTCTCATACTACCACTACAAATGCAATTTCATGTTCTCGATAATTCATCTATACCTAAGTTAGATTAATGGATACAGAAGAAGAAAACAACAAAGTTTACGGGAATCATTTTCTTCGGGACTCTCAAATACAAATTTACTTTGGTACCGTCAAACATGCCTACTTTGCCACCAGGGGGAACTTTGCCCAAGAAGCAAATTTTAAAATTTTCCTCTTGGGCAAAGTTCCCCCTGGTGGCAAAGTAGGCATGTTTGACGGTACTGTACACTAATGCTAAATTATACTAAGCTGGTCAAATCTAAGTATCTTGTCGTCTCACCTAATGAGTCATCTGGAATCGAATAGCCTGCTTACGGATAATCAATTCGCGTACTCGTATAGACAGGGAATGTTTACAACCACTGCAGCGTACCGTCAAACATGCCTACTTTGCCACCAGGGGGAACTTTGCCCAAGTAGAAAATTTTAAAATTTGCTTCTTGGGCAAAGTAGGCATGTTTGACGGTACAGGATATTCGATTGCATAATGACTGGGTTAGGTGACAAATAAGATGGCTGGAGTACTTTGCGATTTGTCAAAAGCATTTGACGTTATCAGCCACGAACTGCTGCTGAACAAACTTAAATGGTATGGCAATTGTTTACCTCGTTTTTGTCAAAGCTTAAACAAGTCGTAAAACTACGTCGAAACGGCAAATTGGTGCAATCAGATACAGGTTATATCAATTTAGGTAAAAAAAAATATCAAACCTATACGTGTGGGGTATCTATGGATAGGTCTTTAAAAATTACATTGAGGTTTCTTACATCATTTTTTTTCTAAACTGAATAGTTTCGAGAGACACTTCCAAAGTGGTAAAATGTGTGCCCCCCCCCCCCCCTGTAACTTCTAAAATAAGAGAATGATAAAACTAAAAAAAATATATGATGTACATTACCATGCAAACTTCCACCGAAAATTGGTTTGAACGAGATCTAGTAAGTAGTTTTTTTTTATACGTCATAAATCGTTATGTTAGTTTTAGGTATTGTATTATTTTCTTCTTATACAGGGTGACTGGTATTTCGACCTATTCCTTGAAAGGGGTAGTACTAGAGCTAATTTGCAACAATTTATGTCCAGTCAACCAGGGGTCAAAACATGTTTTTTTTTAATTTTTCGAGTTTTAGTTTGTTTGAAAAAAAATCGCCTTGCAGCCTTAAAGTGCTGATTATGACAAAAATGTTTTTTTACCATCCAAATGGAAGTACTTTTGTCACAATCACCAGCTTAAGGCTGCAAGGAGAATTTTTTTCATACAAACTAAAAACTCGAATATCTCGAAAACCAGCGAGTTTCGACCCCTGGTTGACTGGACATAAATTGTTGCAAATTAGCTCTAGTATAACCCCTTTCAAGGAATAGGTCGAATTACCAGTCACCCTGTATAGTGTATAGATACTTAAATAAAATTTAACGCAATTGAATAATTTAATTTAATGTATCTAATTTTCTTTCTTGTTATCTTTTACCTTATTTTCTAGTTTTAGTTTTAATTTAGTTTTTTTTTTAATTTTTAATTTTGTGTTTAATCGTAGTCTATAAATAATTTTTATTTAGTATGTACTTATTGTGTGTTTTTATGTTAAACTTATTGCCGTTTGACATTAAAAAAAAAAGAATAATCCCTACGTACCAAGTATCAATTCAGATTCAATCAATTCGAATCGTCGCGCTCATATGATTTTTAATTATGGCGATAAACGTATAAACGAGGACAATAGCGTCGTTGTCAATATGTTTCTCATTCAATTTCAGTTGTTTTCTAACCGTACGAGTATGTGAATCGAACACAATTGTGAATTAAATAATTTGACTTTACTTGACTTTGAAGTAAATTGGCGTACATTAGACACACAACGTTCATGAGCAATGACCGATTTAAGCCTGCATCACACTGGCGCGGCCTGCGGTGGCGGACCATAAGGAAGGCCTTTCACAGACTGGCACGGCCTGGCCGCGGCGGACAATAGGAAACTTGTCATTAGCTGTCAAATTTACTATGGTCCGCCACCGCAGGCCGCGCCAGTGTGTCCGCCGCGGCCAGGCCGCGCCAGTCTGTGAGAACCCTTAAGCCTGCATCACACTGGCGCGGCCTGCGGAGGCGGACAATAGTAAATTTGACAGCTGATGACAAGTTTTCTATTGTCCGCTGCGGCCAGTCGGGTAATCACGTAACGTTCCGAACGCGCGTCGGTACAATTTTACTGTTATTTTTTCATATAAAATGTGATATTTAGACCTACCCGACGTTCGTATAATGCGTTACGTGATCGACCTGCAGGCCGCGCCAGTCTGTGAGAGGCATTAAGCCTCTCACAGACCGACGCGGCCAGCAGTGGCGGTCAATACTAAATTTGACAGCTTATGTCAAGTCCACCACCGCAGGCCGGACTAAGGCCTGAATCATACCGGCGCGTATGATTCAGGCCTTAGTCAGCACTAATATTACGGATAGTGCAGGTCGATGACCGTGCAATTTTTATTAACACATTGGTTGCCGTTGACGCGATATATGGAATATTTGCTAAGTACATAAATAACTTAACTCTTGTAATATAAAACTTACTACCTAAAACTTACTTCTATATAAAAAAAACGACTTTTTAACAATAATTATTATTCTTTTGACATTGTACACTCTAAACTCGCATGATAAATATTAATTTACCAATTAGCATGTAAGGTATAAATGTTAGTCCTAATATTAATGGTAATAATAAATACAAGCTCCTTACATCCATTTTGAGAGCAAAAATTAACGCACACATCGTTGCGAACAACGTTTTGGCCCCTGCTCAAAATGGATGTAGGGTTGGGTCTCGTGGTACTAAAGAGCTCCTCCTCATAGACATGACCATTTGCCAAAGAGTCCGGCGGAACAAAGGCCGCCTGGATTGACTACAAGAAAGACTATGATTCGGTGCCTCATTAATGGCTGAGGAGGATCTTAGAGCTGTATAAAATTGATGCAGTTCTAAGATCCTTCTTAGGCGCTTGCATGGGGCAGTGGACCACAGTTCTTCGTCAACCGGGGGGAGGAGATGGCCCCTCTGGCCCGCAGGACTTCATAAGGATTGAACGTGGGATCTTCCAGGGTGACAGCCTGAGTCCTCTGTGGTTCTGCCTAGCACTGAATCCACTCAGCACCCTGCTGACGGAATCGGGGCTAGGTTGCCGGCTTCGGAGAGAGGGTGAGGTCATTTCTCATCTGCTCTATATGGATGACCTCAAGCTATTTGCACCGAATAGACATGACCTGTTGGAACTACTGAAAACAACAGAAGTCTTCAGTAGCGCCATCAAAATGGAATTTGGTGTCGATAAGTGTGGGGTTATGCATGTACAGCGGGGTAGAGTTGTAAATTCAACAAATTTACAACTTTCCGAGACAATGTCCCTCAAATCTATCTCCGAAGCAGAAACCTGGTATGTCACAGTCATTGGGTATAGAGTGTGAGGGCGTAAAGCGGGCGGTGAACGAGCGCTTCTTTTGTCGCCTGACAAAAGTACTTACTAGTCTTTTGTGATGCTGTGTGGGGTGATGCCCTTGCTCACTTACTCCTTTGGCGTACTAAGATGGACTCAGACTGAGCTGGATGCCCTGGACCGAAGAGTTCGTGTACTGCTTACTGCGCATCGCATGCTACACCCACGCTCGTCTGTTATGAGACTGTTCATCTCGCGGAAGTGTGGAGGTCGCGGCTTTTTAAATGCCAAAGACCACCACAACCGTGAGGTATGCAGTCTCAGGGATTATTTCCTAAGCAGCGAGTGTGGGATGCATCGCGGCGTAAGTGGCGGTAGACGGAAACTTCACCCCGCTCTCCTTGGCAAACGAGAACTGGCGCAGACTTAAAGTAATGAGCGGCGGGGACCGCAGTTCTGCAAGGCCTTCACAGGGCCCGATTTAGATCTGCTCGCGTCGGTGAACTGGCTACGTTTCGGGGATCTCTTCGGGGAAACCGAAGGTTTTGTCTGTGCAATTGCGGACGAAGTTATCATGACGAACAATCACCGGAGGTATATCCTGAAGGACGGTACGGTCGACATTTGTCGGGCATGCCACCGTCCCGGGGAGTCACTCAGGCATATTATCTCCGGTTGTGGTCATCCTGCTAACGGCGAGTACTTGCATAGACATAACCTTGTAGCCAGAATTATTCACCAGCAACTTGCTCTTTTATACGGTCTTGTGGTCTCTGAAGTGCCTTACTATAAGTACACACCTGCGCCAGTTCTTGAAAATGATCGTGCCACGCTCTATTGGGATCGATCTGTCATCACGGACAGGACTGTTCTTGCTAATAGGCCTGATATCGTGCTGACAGATCGATCGAAACGCCAGGCAGTGCTCGTTGACATCACCATTCCCCATGACGAGAACCTCGTGAAGGCCGAGAAGGACATAGCCAGCAAATAACTAGACCTGGCACACGAGGTAACCGCCATGTGGGATGTTGATTCGACGATCATCGTCCCGATATCTTCTCCCCTACACCAAGCATTGATGCTACTGAATAACATTTTAACCAGTGACACCCATCTCGACGTCTTTTTCACACCAGAGAATCGTTTTCTAGCCGCATCTTGTCACTATCTAGAATCGATTGTCACACCTAGCTCTATCTAATTATTAATACCCAATTACCCATGTGCACGTACCTATTGACTATTGATTGTTAAATATTATTTATCATTGTATTTGAACCCATTTAATTACTTTAATTTTATTATAAACTAGCTGTTGCCCGCGACTTCGTCCGCGTAGAACTTTTTATCGTCTTAGAAAATGATTTCTCTCAATACAAAATTTGAACCCTCTTTTAGGGGATGATTAAAAAAAAACGTTGATGTTAATTTTCTAGTTTGTGAACAAACAGTCTAAAACCAAAGTTAAAAATCTCATACTTTAAAAATGCCTTGAAATACTCAAACTTTGAACCAATTTTAACACTCTTAGGGGATGAATTTGGAAAAACTCTGAAATCAGTTTTGTAGTCTTTTAACGTACAGAATAAGACCGAAGTTAAAAATCTCTTAACACTTTAAAATTTTATTGCTCGCCATTTAAAATTTGAACCCCCTTTTAAACCCCCTTAGAGGTTGAATTTTTCTAATCGCTGAAAGAACTTTTTTCGTAAACTTGTAAGTCTCTAGCTCAAAAAAAGTGTTGCCCATACAAAGCTTTCTTAACCCCCTTAGGGGTGGAATTTTCTAAAACTCTGAAAGTACTTTATTATTAATTTTAATAAGTAACATTTCGAATAGTTTTAAGTCTAGCAAAAAAAAAAAGTTTTTCCCACACAACACTGGCTACCCTTCTTAAGGATCTTAAGGATCCCCTTAGGGATGGAGTTTTCTAAAACGCTGAAAGTGTTGCCCATGCAAAGCTTGCTCTCCTTTTTAACCCTATTAGGGGTGGAATTTTCTAAAACGATTTGTGTTCTTTTTTTGTTTTTTAATAAGTAATCTTTCTACAAAGTTTCAAGTCTCTAACTCAAAAACATAAACTTTCCCTGATAAAAACTTTGCACCCCTTTTTATCCCCCTTAGGGATAGATTTTTTCAAAACGCTGAAAGTCTTTTATTTTTATTTTTATGAGTAATCTTTCTACAAAGTTTTAAGTGTCTAGCTCAGAAAAAGTGTTCCCCATACAAACCTTGCACCCTTTTTTAACCCCCTTAGGGAATAATTTTTGTAAAACGCCTAATGTAGTATTTTTCATGTTCTAATAAGTAATTTTTCGACAAAATTGTAAGTCTCTATTAAAAAAAAATATGTTTTTCCCATACAAACTTTGCACCCTATTTTACCCCCTTAGGGGTGAAATTTTCCAAAACGCTGAAAGTACTTTCTTTGCATTTAAATAATCTTTCTACAAAGTTTTAGGAATCTAGCTAAAAAAAATAGTTTCCCACATACAAACTTTGCACCCCTATTTTAGCCCCCTATTTTTAGGGGTAGAACTTTCTAAAACGCTGAAAGTACTTAATTTGTATTCTGATGACTAATCTTTCTACAAAGTGTTAAGTCTCTATTTAAAAAAAATATTGTTTCCCCCATACAAAATTTGCACCTTTATTTTACCCCCTTAGGGGTAGATTTTTTTAAAACACTGAATCTAGGTACTTTATTTGTATTCTAATGAATAATTTCTCTACAAAGTTTTAAGTCTCTATTTAAAAAAAAGTAGTTTTTCCCATACAAACTTTGCACTCTATTTTACCCCTTTAGGGGTAGAATTTTCTAAAACCCTGAAAGTTCTTTATTTGTATTCTAATGACTGATCTTTCTACAAAGTTTTAAGTCTCTATTTAAAAAAAAAATGTTTTCCCCATACAAACCTTGCACCCCTATTTTACCCCCGTAGGGGTGGAATTTTCCAAAACGCTGAAAGTGTTTCATTTGTATTCTAATAACAATTTTTTCTACAAAGTTTAAGTCTATAGCTCAAAAAAAAAAGGTTCTCCCATACAAACTTTGCACCCCTATTTTACCCCCTTAGGGGTAGAATTTTCAAAAATCCCTTTTTATCCCTAGCCCACGTTATAAAAGCAACATACTGTGCAAAAATCAACTCTCTAAGATTAGTAGTTTCGGCTGTGCGTTGATGAGTGAGTGAGTGAGTGAGTGAGTGAGTGAATAAGTCAGTCAGGACATAGGCATTTATTATGTATAAATAGATAGAAGATAATGAAACTCCCATTCAAATATCTCAAAAAATTATGAAGCTACATCCGTTTTAATGTCGCTTGTTAGAGTGAGAAAACGATGAGGGACTGTGACGTCAATATACTCGAGCGTCATAGTAAAAAACAGTCGTTTCATATGAAGGTGCGTTTTGCGGAAAAGGGACAGAACATACCCCCTCTTAAAACTTTGGACTCTTATAATTATAACTTAATCATTACCTATATAACCTCTTGCTTTGTTTTTTTCTCCATTTGACTATATTTATTTTAAATTCTTTATCGAGAAAATATATTATGATTATTTACCATATTTTCGATTCCTGAGCTATAACCACGAACTTCGGAATAGGGAACATTACGCAAAGCTCTGCGTAGGGGGCGACACTAACACAACCCGTAAACAAACCGGTGCCGGTTAATGTACGGCCCAATAATTGGCATCCTCTATATCTATGTCTCTTTTTAACTTATACAAAAAGAGAGAGATAACGATAGATGGACGTGTATTATCGGGCCGTACATTAACCGGCACCAACAAACCGCCATGACGTACAATGTCATATTTATTTACCTAACAAACAATAACGAATAATTGATGAAAACGCGTTAAACTACAATCGTTTTATTATCATTCGTGTGTAAAATACCTGCACTGTGATATTAAAATGGCATCCTATAGCCATTTAAAGGTGGATGAGGGCTTTTTTTTGCTTTACGACGTATTGCCGCTTCCCATAGTTTTCATATCATCGTTTCCTTCGGAAATGAATGATGCCCTTCATTCTTGCATCCAATTACGCGGCACTGATGCATTTTATTCACTGAAATATTTTCTTCACTATTTGATCCAGAGCTTTGAAGGACTTGTCAAAGTTGTCAAAAAAACTGTTTACTAATTGTGTTAGTGCTGCACTCTGGCGGCAGAACATTGCAGTAATGTTCCCTATTCGAAAATATTCGGGTATCTCTATCTCTATCGCACTAACCATACTCGAGTGACAGGGATGCAAATATATGAACATTGAGTATCGGTTTTCGTAGTAGCGCCGCAGGTACTTTGGCTGAATGCGCCGAGCGCGTGCCATTGTCATTCAAAAAAAACAAATTCGTGTTAATTATATTGTTCAAATTTGTTGATTTCATTTATTGAAATTACGACATAAAACGACATTTGCGCATATAAGTTCTCATATCAGAATCGAATATTTTTTTATGGTTTATATTTTAGCATTTGTCTCGTAAAGGTCTATCGTAGACGGGATTTAAATTATTAATAAGTGAAAGGCAAAGCAATTCCGCCATTTTGACGAAAATTTGACGGTTCTTATAGCTGACAGTTGGAGCAGCGTTTGATTTCAATAAAAATAAATGAAAAATTAAATGAAGTCGTATATTTCGGAAAATTAATTAACTGTCGCAGTCGGATAAAAAGTATCCTAAGTTGCAGCTAGAATAATAATGTACCTATATAAAATGTTTCATATTTTTCCGTTCATGGGATGCTGAGAACATTCGAACCGCGCAAAGCTTAGTTTCAAACTGGCTGATTCTTTTTTTAATTTAGAGATTTATTATAAGTGGAGATTAGTACGTAAGGTTTATCTGTCAGTGGTAATTATTACATTAAATAAAATAAAATAAAAAATAAAAAGATAGTCGTTTCGGCGAACGGTTTAATAGCGAAGAGTCTCGACCATCACCTCAAGAGACTCTCGCTAGATGGCTGGATCACGGGCCAGATACAGAAGGCGGTACTCTTGGATACTGCGCGGATAGTCAGGAGGTTCCTGTCTCTGTCGCCCTGACCACCGGTAGCTTAGGCCCCGCCTCGCTGCCGGCGGCACTCTAGGTTAGGTTTTTATAATGGTTTTATATTTTGCTTTTTATATAGTTATTATTGTAAAAACCTAATGTAAGAAGAAAGTAAATAAAGAGAATACAATTTAATATACATATATGTAAGGTATATTATTGTACAGATCATATCCAATATTAATTGGTCGACTGGTGATTCATGAATCATGATAATCACGATTAATTTTTGTTCCGAAACATCTATCCTATCTGTAAATTGACGTTTCATTGGCATATTTTATGGAGTAAACTTACTTATAAGGGGTTGTTCGAAATTAGTCTTCTTTAATTATATATCTGTAGACCTCCGTTATTAAACTTTAAATGCGTGTCACAGTGGAAATGGAACTGGTCAGAGAAGTGGGTTACGGTTAATCTAGAGTAGGATAGATTTGGATCTAAACCTAACCTTAGTAAGTCGTTAAAACTAGATGGCATAGTTTTATATGGTCGCGTTTTACACGTCAATTTGAAGTTGAAGCATCTCTCACGGGTAAACACATCTCTTTACTTAAAAATATACATGCGCTATAATCCAAATAAACACTTATATACTAGTATACTAGCAATTAATACATATAATAGAGAGGAAATAAATGTCTGTGAGGTTGTAAGTATGTAAAGATGTGCGTTTGTATGTATAGACCGTAAGCCCACTCCCAATACACCTGCGTCTCATGACAATACGATAAAATTCATGGCAGCAGGTCGAGAAAGTTGTGCTGAGTAAGAATCAGAAGATTGTCGCACCTAAAATTGGCTGAAAGTTTGAAATACTCGTATTCTTCACTTCCGGTCAAAATTGTAAGGGTAGGTATATTTACGTCATGTGACAACAGTATATACTGTTTCGTTTGTATACGAGACATGTATGTAATTTAGCCCTTTAATCGTAGAGAGTGTAAATCTAAGTCTGTCAATCCTGAAATGTCCGGAAGTACTTGGCAGACGGAATCGAAGGTGGCCAACTTTCTAGGTCTAGTAGGGGTAATCTCCCGAACTACTTTCAACAGTTTAAGTATAAAATGGACCTTCAGGATGGACATACGCTATATTTTATCCCACAGCTCCGCCTAGATAGAAGGACTGACGCCTGGATAGTACTCCTAAAATAAGCCTATAAATAATAAGGGTAGCGTAACTAAAAACCCCTCTATGGTCCTCCTCGACGAATTTTGGACGGCTCTGGGATCTCTTACGTAACTCACCAGAGCCACCCTAAGCATCACCCCTCTATGGGTCCTACTCTATATTTTTTATGGACGATCGCAGGCCCGAAATGCGACCGTTTGTGCTACCCCGAAGGTCCCATTTAGTCGCCTTGTACTGCAGGCAGGGAATACCGTAGCCATATTCTAATGCTCGGGCTACAGAGTCTTATGTTCCAGCGATGCCATGAGGTTAGATCATAATTGAATATGTTGAGGTTTCCTAGCGGGCCTAGCACGACTGACACCGCGACGCGACGCGAGACGGCGCAGTGCAATTGAGACGGTAGTCGTTTTCTCGCGCGCATCGCGACGTGGCAGCGGATTGTAGACTCATTACATTAGGTACCTAAGGTACCAATAGACCTCAATTCGGTTCTTCTATTTCAAATACCAATCGCATTGTGTGTTTGCACGCTCGTTCCGATACGTTAGCTCAGCGCGAAACACAATGAAATTTGAATCAACACGGTGACAAATAAAAAAAATACCTCTAGGACATTGACGTGATTGACGTGAGTGCATGTCTCAGTTCATGCTAGCCCGTCTGCCGTTTTCCGCTTACGCAATTATTCATTGACATTTTCTTTTTATTAGGTAGTATTTTTTTTATGTAAATATGCACATTCTAATCACTATAATTCAATCCAATTAGTTGGGCCCTTAATGCTGAGGACATTGACCGCTGTTACTGAGTAAGATAGAGCTCGGATTTGTTTTTTGAAAATGTAAACTCCCTTATTTTATTACAGAATTGGAGAATGTTGTGGTTTGATATCCAGAGTCGTGACTAATCGTACCGTTATTTTTAAGTATTTATACCAGAAATAAAGTGTCCTCTTTTCTTCATTCTAATTTGTGACCTTTTCTACGTTCAGTCACACAGTAGAACGAAACCCGCAAATAATTCAACCCAAGGGTGGATACATGGATAGACAGATTATCGAGTCAGAAACATCGATAATGGTTAGTGACGGTGAAGTAGCTGTAATATACGTAGGTACGCAGTGTTATTCCGAGTAAAGGCCACTTCACCTCGTAAACACGGAAATGTGCCACCGTGTTGTAATTAATGGAACTGTAGATGAGGTATACTGAAGAAAGGCACACACTCATAGATTTGTATTATTATGGCGTAGGAAGCTAAAAGTATTTATGGAAGTTATCTCTGGGCGATACTGAGTGCTCCCCAATCTCTCAGGTTACACGACACGACCAATGTGCCTCAGTCCAAAACAACCCAACTAGCACGCACGATACGTTTTATCGTTATCTTTTACGTGACGTCTCAATACATTTTCGCCGTAAAACGTAACGATAAAACCTATCGTGCTAGGCCCTAGAGGCCTTGAGGCCCTCAAGTATACTTAATCAACTCGCTTTCGTGAAATAACACACAATACAGGATGTGGCCTGCCCTTAGTCCACTTTCACAACCGTTTTTCACAACTAGTTAAGAAAACCCACTTTTTATTCCTTCTTTCATAACTGGTTATGAAAAAGTAAACAAAAGTGTTTTTTTCTAAACTGACATTCATATTATGCTGCCGAATCACGAGGTTGTGAGCGGTTATACTTTAGAGTACGATGCACTGCGATGGACGTTAGCACGAGTCCATCGTCTTTACCCCGGCAAGGACGGAGTTAGCCGGGTAGCCGATTTTAAAACGATCAGAGGGATCGAACGCCATGCACTCAATAAGGTGTGCCCCCTCCCTGATGATGAAGAGGAAGAGTTGCAGGCAGCTTCAGCTCCAGCCAGCACTGCCAGTTCTTCAGCTACCTCCAACGGGCCCCCAGCATGTCTACGACAACGCGACAGGCGACAGCGGTCGGTGTGCGGGAGCGCGGGGCGCGGGATCCCTTCCACCGACGACTAGCTCAGACGGCGGCGATCACAACACCGACCTGCCTTAGGGCAGGTCGGTGTAGGTACGACGACGAGTGAAGCGAGGTGAAGTGTTAGGAAGAACTGCGACCCTACAGCGCGCGAAGCGAGCGTGCCGCGGCAGCGGCCGGCGAAGCGCCAGAACCTTTATACGACAAGTACAACCGTCACAACCTCGTAACCGTCACAACCAGCATAATATGAATGTCAGTTTAGAAAAAAACACTTTTGTTTACTTTTTCATAACCAGTTATGAAAGAAGGAATAAAAAGTGTTTATTATTAACTAGTTGTGAAAAATAGTTCTGAAGGTGGACTAAACGGTGGCCTGTACCTAATAGGAGCAAAAAATTAAACGGTAGATTGCCAATCAGCAATCAGTTCCAAGTGGTTAATAAAAAAACAAGAAAATTTTTTTTGAAGTATTTTACTTACCTGGAATACCTACTATCAATATTATTTTACATTTTAAATACAAAAACCTTGCCAAATGTTAAAAAAAAAAAACTCCAAAAATTTATGAAAACAAAGACACTATTAATCACTATGACATAAGTGCCCAGTGTTCTACCAAGATATTTAATGAGTTACATGATACGATATCGTGATGTCAAATTTCATTACTTATGGGTCACAACTTCAGTTTTTTTTCCGAACTTATTAATTTTGAAACACTGGGACCGATATAAAATAACTGTGGATTTTCTATGGAGTCATCCTGCTCTCATGCTGCTCATATTACATGCCACACCCGGTATAATAAGCCATAGTTAACCCATTCACAGATGCGAGGATGATCTTAGACTAATAGGAGGAAACATTATGGAGAAAAAAATCTGTAGATAGATAAGAATGGAAATCTTTAGAGGATTATGCCCGAAGGCAAGACGACAGTGTCAGTGTACTTACCTGCTTAAATAAGTTTTTTGTAAAAAATCGTTAAATAAAGGCTATAATAAATAAGTAAAGAAATAAATTCACGGCCACGCGACGTTCGTAGCGCTACGCCGTAGTCCGTAGCACCTTAAACTACATATGTAGCGAAAACTGCCCGTCGTGAATGCACGTCGCGTTTCTTGCAGCAATACAAACGCACGTTTCACGAAAGCGCGACTGTATAGCACTATTAGACAATGATCATCATCATCATCTAATAAATAAATCGTTTAGGTACCTTTGATTATTGTTATAAACCAAACCAAATCAAACCTTAAAGGTTCAATGGTTTAAAAAAATCTTTAGACAAATTACTAGTTCAGGGAAAAGAAAATTCGAAACATATTTCTCTTTTCACGCATCCGATGCAGTGTGCTTGAGCCTTTAACAGTTTATGTTAGTGCTTCAGTGTTTCAAGGTAGAACCATTTCATTTCATTTCATTTATTCCTTTATAAAACGTAGTTTTACATGTCAATTTACCACTCGATAAGTTAATTGTGTTCAGTGGTTTGTTTGCCCACGTCGCCTGATTGTCAAAGTGTTGTTTTATTGTTTAAAGTTAAAGTTAGATAAAACGAATTGAACTACAGATCGAGTAAGGATTGATTACAGATTGCCTAGTAGAACACATTACAGTTTATGAAGGTATTATTACTAGTTTGTTCTGCAGCGTTAAAAGGCTACATGGTTGAGCATTTACGCCCTAATGGCGTTCTTTTTATACGGAACTGGCCGATTGCTCAATTTTTTCCGGATTCAAATTCACGGCTTGACGTAAAAATGTATGAGTCAAAGACATTATTTTAAATTTCTACAAGTATCATAGAGTAAAATTGAAAAATTATTCGCCACGAGTGGGATTTGAACCCGTGACCTCTGGAATCCGTCCATTGCTCTTATCCAATTGAGCTACCGTGGGTCCCGCGAGTGGCAACGAATCTTTCAAGCTCTTCACTCTTCTTCTTCTTTCTCTTTTTTCTTCTTCTTTCTTCATTTTTCTTTTCTTATTTGATAGAAACTTAGAATTTCGTTAGCGGACGTTTCTGCTTAGTATAAATTTACTGTTAAAATGGAGTAGCCCATTGTTACTAACGATTTTCAATGTAACTTGGGACGTCGGTGCCGTATCAGAAGTTTGTAACAACTTCACGGTAGATGTCGCTACGAGCTTCCTTAAGGTTAATTAGAAGAGTGAAGGGATTGAAAGATTCGTTGCCACTGGCGGGACCCACGGTAGCTCAATCGGATAAGAGCAATGGACGGATTCCAGAGGTCGCGGGTTCAAATCCCGCTCGTGGCGAATAATTTTTAAATTTTCCTCTTTGATAGAAACTTAGAATTTCGTTAGCGGACGTTTCTGCTTATTATAAATTGACATTATTTTAGTGAGTATATAGTATAGTATAGTAGTTAGTCGAGTTAGTGCTCCCCCGGTCCTTTAGGACAGTGTACGTGTCGATAGCAAATTTTGTTTATTACGGATCCTTATTCTCGCTTTCACGTCGTCCGTAAATAACTTTCAAAAATCAAAAAGTGCTTAAAAATAGAGAAAAGGTAAAATAAAATTATCCAGCGATTAATGGACGCAGCCATTTCACTCCTGCGTGATCTTTGGCTCACCCTTTTTTCACCCGCGACATCACCTTCACATGCTCACCCCCTTCATCACCTCACCTTTTTCACCCGCGACGTCACCTTCACCATCACCCCTAGTTACGGACACGTGATAACGAACCTGAGGCTATTACGCCGTGCCTATTATCTATTCTGTGGACGTGCTAACGTAACCCTTTTACCGCACACTGGTTATTTTTGTGGACGCGCCGTTGAGCGGATACGTTATTTTGCCTTGCACCGCGACCACTTTCTTAGATTTAAGTTTGTGATCATTATATTGATTGATGTGGAATAATTTAAAATTATTCTTGCGTTAATTGCGTCCTCATTTAGAGTTTAATTTAAAATTATTCTTAATCTTATTTTAATGTTTATTTGGATTTTGATTTTAAATGGTTCTGTGTTACGCCATTATTAACAAAAAAATGTCAATGTTAAGGAAAATATAAAAACGAGAAAAATTTGGTCAATTAAATCGTCAAGAATCCCATTTCTTATTGGAATCAATTGTATAGGATATTCAGTTTTATGGTAATTGTGGTATTTAAAGTGTCCATTCACTTGTGTTATTTCTAAATGAATTTATAGCCTGACAAGTTTCTTTTTGACCCACGTTGCGGATTTTTAATGGAACTAATTTATTTTACTGGCAATGAGAACTTTTTGACAATAAACGTTAGAAGTCATCGGATGTCACCGATGTAAACAAACAGCAAGGAAGACGAAATATTTCGCAATTGTAACAAAAAGTATGTATTTTTTTTTCTTATTTAAGGTAGTTTTTGATCTACAATAAAATGTACTATATAAAAAGAAAGAAAAGCTGCCGTCGTGTCGTTGCCGCCAATTAAAAAATAGACCCAAAACAAAACTATAAACAATAGACGACATCGATAAATGTCCCATAAGGCATAAAGTTCGTGAATTTTATGTTGCGTAAAAACAAGTAGGTACCTTGGTACCAAGCTTGCAAACCTTGCTTACCGTTTTGCAAAAAGACATTGGTTTTACAGACAGTTGGGAGTTAGGAGTACTCGCGTTTGCTGTTGCACAGTATGGAATTTTAATATAAGTCGAGCGTTCGGATATTAGGGTTTAAAGAAAAAAATATTTACATGCAGTAAAAAATAATGCCTCTCGTTTATTCGGAAAAGACCCTACATTGATACTTCTCTCAATCACGCAAAATGTTTGCTTTTTACATTCAACAAACACCACACCGCCAATACATGTCCCGACTATACATGACATATCGACGGTGGAAAGGCAAAACCACTGAAGCGACATTTTTTGAATTTTACAGGAGAGCAATTTAAAGTTTTTTTTTGATAAAAAAAATCGTAACTTTATTTCTTGCTAACTTAGAGTGTTGAGTTATATGCACGTGTTATTTCGAATTATAATAGCTATTTAATAAAAATAATGGTATTCTCCTAAACATGGCGGGTTCGAAAATAAATGTCGCTTAAGTGAAAAAGTCCCCAAAAAAATCCCGGAAGAACCATTGAAGCGACACCATCATGCGACAACAGTTATTTTCAACATGTCCGAAGAAACACTGAAGTACCTTATCTTAAGAAATATGTACCTGGAAGAAACACTTTAAGTGACATGACATCGAAAATGAACGATTTTTAAAAATACTGTATGCGACCATGGTTATGATTGAGTGTACGGTTAAGTGACACAGGTTAGATTTTACTCAAAAAGTGTGTCGCATAAAGTAACATTTTATAAAATTGGCGCTTATTTTTGTATTACCTTAAGCGACATGAAAGTCATCAGATCGCCATGAAACCCGGCTCAATCGACGCAGAAAAATCGCTGCTTTCAACGATATATATAACTCTATTTTGACCAAAATGTCGCTTCAGTGGTTTTGCCTTTCCACCGTTGATATGTACATTATTGCCATACACTTTTATTTATTTTTTATCCAATAACGGTGGAAAACAAGCTTACGGCCTGCCTGATGTTAAGCAGTTACCGTAGCCTATGAACACTTGTGACTCCAGAAGAATCACAAGCGCGTTGCCTACCCTTTATTCACTTGAACAGCGGCTTGGTTGGCTATAATTACTAAGTTTTATGGGTAGTGTTTACAACTTAGGTTCATTTCAAAAGATATGTCAACGATTGTTTTAATAGCCTTTAGAATGGGGAATGGATGAAAATTTTAGAATTGTCTGATTTTTATTTTGGTGTTAGGAATAACCTTCCTTAACACCAGAAAAAAATTGCAGATTTTTCAGGTGCGTCAATTATTTTTGAAAAATATAAACAGTTTCCTCACTTACGTTTTGGGTTTAGGACGGCGAATGAGACATTTTCCTTGATTCGTCTCATATTACAAAAAATATCTTAAAAATCCGTGGTAAACTGACACTGGTGTTAGCATTTTATATTATTTTCTGCATTTTGTCATTATTGTTAAATATAAATTCGATTATTTAATTAGTTAAGAGTTATTGATGTTGACAATGTTCCTAAATCCCAGCGCTCCTATTGGTTGACATCTGGGGTGGCGCCACTAGTAGTTTGTTGCTATTAGTTCCTTTGATTAAGTGGCGCCACCGCAGCAGTTATTATGGTTGAAGTGATCGCCGAGTCGATTCATTCGAGCACGATCACTTGAACAGAGCGCAAGTTTTGGTTAATGTAATCGCATTTGGGTACGAATAAAACATAGAAAGTTTATCCTGATACCTGCCATTTTGATTTCAACACTGTGACCCGTCAACCCCAGAAGCTTCGTGGCAAGGAATGTTTTACAAATTTCAGAAGCAGGGATAATTAAACGCTCACAAGGTATGAATATCTGTTTTAAATTTACTTAAACGCCGTATTCTGCTATGGCATCTTGTTTAAATTTATGTACATTGATCAGTTTTAATGCTAAGGAAGCACAGCGAAAATTACGGGTTCGATTCCCGTTCAAACCGTTTCTTATTTAAATATTTCTCGTTTAAAATTAATATTGAAGCAATACTTCCAATATTAAACTAAAAGTGTATTGTTAATTTGTTAATGTGCGTCAATTTCGTACTGACTTGTTGCTTTTGTGAATTCTTCTACATCTGCCTATTGTGATTGCGTAGATGTCGGGCATGGAACATGCGTTATTTACCAAATTTGGAAGTTTGAGAAGGGCGAGTGCTTTGTGTTAGGTGACATTCGTGTGCTTAACTGTATTTATCGTTACGGAATTATTCCGGAGGTTCATACGGTTAGTCTAGCATGTTCATCTTGCTAGGGCACTCCCTAGAGATGGACATGCTAGATAAACGAATAGTTAGAATATTTTTAGGATTAAACTGTATTTATCGTTACGGAATTATTCCGGAGGTTCATACGGTTAGTCTAGCATGTTCATCTTGCTAGGGCACTCCCTAGGGATAAACATGCTAGATAAACGAATAGTTAGAATATTTTTAGGATTAAACTGTATTTATCGTTACGGAATTATTCCGGAGGTTCATACGGTTAGTCTGGCATGTTCATCTTGCTAGGGCACTCCCTAGAGAGGGACATGGTAGATAAACGAATAGTTAGAATATTTTTAGGATTAAACTGTATTTATCGTTACGGAATTATTCCGGAAGTTCATACGGTTAGTCTAGCATGTTCATCTTGCTAGGGCACTCCCTAGAGATGGACATGGTAGATAAACGAATAGTTAGAATATTTTTAGGATTAAACTGTATTTATCGTTACGGAATTATTCCGGAGGTTCATACGGTTAGTCTAGCATGTTTGTCTTGCTAGGGCACTCCCTAGAGATAAACATGTTCGACGCTCCAGTAGAGCCGATATATGTAGAGCCGATATGTAGAGCCGATATGTAGAGCCGATATGTAGAGCCGATATGTAGAGCCGATATGTAGAGCCGATATGTAGAGCCGATATGTAGAGCCGATATGTAGAGCCGATATGTAGAGCCGATATGTAGAGCCGATATGTAGAGCCGATATGTAGAGCCGATATGTAGAGCCGATATGTAGAGCCGATATGTAGAGCCGATATGTAGAGCCGATATGTAGAGCCGATATGTAGAGCCGATATGTAGAGCCGATATGTAGAGCCGATATGTAGAGCCGATATGTAGAGCCGATATGCAGCGCCGATATGTAGCGCCGATATGTAGCGCCGATATGTAGAGCCGATGCAAGAAAACACTTTTAACTGTGTCGGTATCTACTTTATGGAACTTCTCATCGGCTCGGATTTCACTAATTTTCAGCACAATGAAGGAAGACTCACGCTCAAGATCTCGGCACTCACGTGGCAGCCCAGTACTCCCATGTGGCGGCGGTGGCAGGGAACCTCGCAAACGTGGCAGAGAACAAGGGCGACGGCAGCGGCGGACCCCGGAACCAGCACGAGGCAGCGGCATAAGCAGGCAACGGCAGTTGCGGACGCCGGAACCAGCACGCCACAGCGTCACAGGCGGTAGCGGTCGCCCAGCATCAAGAAGACGCAGCCAAGGTAGCCCTACATCCTTCCTAGTAGACGATCATGACGAATCAAACAATATTCAAAATCAGAGCCGTAGTAGAGTCTCGCGTAGTCACGATCGATCAGGCAGTCAGACAGCACACGACTGCTATAGGGAACGTCGCAGGGACTATCGCTCACGCAGCAGAATTAGAGATCTTTCTAGACGCAGCAGAATTAGAGATCGTTCTAGTGGCGATCATAATAGGGAGTTAGTTTTAAAATTCGCGGACATGATTGAGAATCTTACTAGTAGTAGTAAAAATAAAAAAGAAACATTTTCGAATACCAACGTGGTTCCTGAATTTGATCCCTCGTTAAAGAACCAAACCGTTGACAAATGGCTCTTTTAAAGGTGAATGAAAGCGCGACTTTGTATGAGTGGACGGAAAGGCAAACTATTCACTACGCTATGCCGAAACTTGTAGGTATTGCTAAAAAATGGTATGAGGGTTTACCGTCCCTTTTATTAAGTTGGGCTGACTGGCAACGTAAACTGAGGAGTGCATTTCCGGCTAACGATAATTATGGTCAAATGATGTCAGAGATGCTTAATCGAAGGGCGAAATTTGGTGACTCATTAGAAACATATGTTTATGACAAAGTTAATTTGATTAATCGATTAGAGGTAGTTACTGGTAGGAGGGCAGTAGAATGTATCTTACATGGCATAGACGATAGATCAGTACGAATGGGTGCGGAAGCTGCACAATTTGATGATTGTGACAAATTGTTAGCGTATCTACGTAAAGTTCAAAAGTCAGATCAAACTAACGTTAAAAGGGCTAATACAAACAATAAGCCTTTCTACAGACCCGAAAATATAGGTAAACCGTTAATAAGGTGTTACAACTGTAAAGAGGAAGGATATAGGAAGGATATAGGAAGGATATAGGAAGGATATAGGAAGGATATAGGAAGGATAATGGAAGGATATCGGGAGGATTTGGAAGGATATTGGGGTGGGTATGGGAATGATATCTGAAGGATATCGGAAGGATATTGGAAGGATATTGGAAGGATATTGGAAGGATATTGGAAGGATATTGGAAGGATATTGGAAGGATATTGGAAGGATATTGGAAGGATATTGGAAGGATATTGGAAGGATTTTCTAGAATAAGGACTTATTATAATTAAAACTTGTTAAATTTCAAGAATGTATGTAATTGTTCCTTGTAATCAATTTCTTAGTGTGGTTGACAATAAAACATTTCTGTCAACTTCACTTAATCTTTCTGGGGAACAATTAAATGCATTAAAATGTACTTTTAGTGTTTATTAGGGTTCTGTTGAAATGTTTAATGAGAGCGAATAAGGCAAACCATATAAAAAATTAAAATGATTAATAAAATCTTTTTTATACACAAGTTGAAATTGTAAAATAGATAATGTATAAAAAATTTTCTTCTTGATATCATAAATGAGAACAAATTCGGCTCTTATGTATTCAACACGAGGGCGTGTCACATAGTCAGGATGGACGAATTTGTTAGCATTTTATATTATTTTCTGCATTTTGTCATTATTGTTAAATATAAATTCGATTATTTAATTAGTTAAGAGTTATTGATGTTGACAATGTTCCTAAATCCCAGCGCTCCTATTGGTTGACATCTGGGGTGGCGCCACTAGTAGTTTGTTGCTATTAGTTCCTTTGATTAAGTGGCGCCACCGCAGCAGTTATTATGGTTGAAGTGATCGCCGAGTCGATTCATTCGAGCACGATCACTTGAACAGAGCGCAAGTTTTGGTTAATGTAATCGCATTTGGGTACGAATAAAACATAGAAAGTTTATCCTGATACCTGCCATTTTGATTTCAACACTGTGACCCGTCAACCCCAGAAGCTTCGTGGCAAGGAATGTTTTACACTGGAAATGATATTGACAGATGCAGCAGCTATATTTGTCATTGCCAGGGTCAGATATTCTAAATATTTTTTGTAATATGAGACGGATCAAAGAAAATGTCTCATTCGCCGTCCTAACCCCAAAACGTAAGTGAAGGAACTGTTTATATTTTTCAAAAATAATTGACGCCGCTGAAAAATCTGCAACTTTTTTCTGGTGCTAAGGAAGGTTATTCCTATCACCAAAAAAAATCAGGCATTTCTAAAATTTTCATCCATTCCCCATTCACTAAGGCACTAGTGAATACGGTATTTGACTAAAGTCAAATCAGCTTCGTTTTATGAAACGTCAGTAGCTCTGTCAGTAGGTACGGAATTTGTAGGGATTACTACTTGCTTGTGACTTCACAATCAAACGTCTTTCTTGTTCGTTTTTATGAATTTAAAAATCTTAAAATAGCAAACATAAAAAGTAAAGTATCAATGAAATATTGATACTTTCCCAGTATTTTCGTAATGTTTATCTGTTGCTAAGTTCTTAATTCATACAACACAAATATGGTTAGGCTTTAGGAGACTAGAAAAGACACTCATCTTCTATGTGAGAACATTGAATACATTGACACCGTGGATACAACCGTGGGCAGTCAGCTTTTGCAATAATTTAGCATTTAAATGCTACATACATTATAATCCTAATCGTATCTGTTGCTAATGAAAAATCTATATATTTTCACGTTGTGAATACCCTATTATGAGATTATGACCATAGTTTCTTGTTTCATTACCTTCGTTTTAGTCTTGCTTGGACTTAGCTATTGCCGTGGTGGCGTACACTTACCTATCGCAGACAAATGGAAAGTGCATAAACCAGCAGGTGTGGGGAAACTCAAGTGACGATGACGATCTATATTCGTCGACACACTAATTAGACTACCCGGAGCTGCACTGTTTCACGCCGGTTTATATGACGTCATATAATCTTAATTTGCAAGTAAAGTAAAGTTAATGTTACCATGGCAATGCAGCCTTCTGAGCACACTTCCCGCGCTGAGGCGCTGACAGCGATTATGGCAATGTTTTTATTTTTGAAGTAATTTTTGTATAAATGATATAATCAGTAAAATGAAACGTATATAAATACAAAATCTATTAGGTGCCATCTAGTTATGTCACTATATAAAATTTGACATTAAATATGGGCCAATCCTTAACACTAAACTTTCTAGTATTCTTTCTATAACTTTGAAATATTGGAGTAGGTACCTTAGGTACAATGGGGGATATAAGGGATACGAACTTTGTATATTACTGTTCAGTGTCCATTCTTTCTGGCCCCGTAGCATGGATAAGTGACAAGATAGAGCATCCGCCCCTGGCTGACACCGTTCCATAGAACGAGACGACTTTCTTATCTTGTCACTTATCGCGTGATAACCATTCATGCTAGGGGCCAGTAGGTGGTTTGTAGATAATTATAAGAACTTTCGGCATAAATGTAAAATCACCAAGATTTGTAATGTCACGGTGAATAGGGAACATTACGCAAAACTCTTCGTAGGTGGCGACACTAGCAGCGTTAACATTGTATCTCGTTCGCACTTGCGGTATTGTCTATGCAAGCATCCTTGTCACTCATTTGACAATCAAATGTGCATGTGTGTGTGAATCCCTATATTTCTATACTGGTTTACTATTAGTGATAGTGCTGCCTCTGGCGGCAGAACATTGCAGTAATGTTCCCTATTCAAATTAGAGGTTATTCATGTCAGATAGTCAGGTTATTCATGTCGCCCATACGTATTAACGTCAACAATACTATTTATAACGATTCATATTTTCCACTTATCGTTTGTTTTGCACATTAGACACGGTATGTCTAACCAGAACCTTGTTATGTGCCACAGTGCTAATTTCATCAGTACATGTGAATCAGATATGTAATATTATGTGTAAGTACATACAAACCTACACTTATAATATACCTAGGTACAGCATCTGCCACAGAGAGGTGACACGTGTTTAGGAAAAGGGATCTGTGTATAAAAGTAGTGTCGTTGTAAAAATGTATCTACATAGTTACACCATTATAAGAAAATCACTCGTGGCTGCTGAAAAAAGACGCTTTTAGTTATTTAAAGGTTGTGCGGAAAAGTTTACTATAATGGAGTAGGACTTAGCGAAAAGGCATCTTGTCATCTACAGATGATGGGCCTCTCCTGGGCACTACCTTACGGAAGATTTCAGCCATAACACTATCTTGCTCTGTGGGTATGTTTTTATTAATAACTACCTACTTCACAAGTGCTCTCATATATTTAGTCCGAATCGGATCAGCGAAAATTTGTTTTAATGTGTGCATTTTCTTTTTGTAATAAAATTAATGAACAATTTTCGTCAATAACTGACTGCGTTGTCATGGTTGAGATTTCTCTCGGACATTTTCAACATAATGCTCTCTTTTTACCAGCGAAACCTACTCAAGGACATCTTCAAAGTGTCCCAATTGTGAGTGAAAACTAGAAGCCGGAAGGTTCCCTTGACCTGTTGATCAATTATCTGTTCGGACCGTTTGCCCATGGTTACGTTAGGATACAGGTAGAAAAGTACAGAAATACCTAAGTTTCAGATAAATAAATAAATATTTGCAGACAATCTTACACAAATCAATTAATAAAAAGCAATTGTGCGCATTTTTTTCTATATAAGTATCTATATCGTCGTCTAGTACCTACCCATAGTACAAGCTTTGCTTAGTTTGGGACTAGGTTGATTTGTGTAAGATTAATTGAAATACTTATTTCCATTATACATATTATATTCCCACTACATACCTAATTATGTAACATTGCTAAATAAATATTAACTTAAAACATTTAGGCACAATTTATGATTATTTCGAATAGTTGTGTGAGTCGACTTTTAACGTGGAAAGTTTATACCAAATAGTATTACAAAATGTAGATATATCAGATTTGTTACAAAAACTACTTAGATATTTGAAAACTAAATTTCCAATGGGGAACTCACTGCTTCAATATTATACACAATTTAATGGCGGAACAAACTTTTTTTTTGTTACATTTACGTATAATGCCGCGTAGGTAACTTGAATTGAATGTGGAAAGGCAGTTAAATAAAATGGAGAAGCAAGAAGAAAAATGATAAAATCACATTGGCTTTAACTACTTACTAACCATTTCATCAACAGCAAAAAAAATGCCTACCCCGTGGCAGGAGTGCTGGCCGAATGGCGCGATCCGCCTCCATCAACTATATCCTAAGCCTTGCCAGAACCGGAACACCGGAGGTCCTAGAGCCAACCGACATGCCTAGCTCGGGACGATGGCAAGAGGCCGGATGGCTCGACCCTGATTCCTTAGACGTTGCACATACGTAGATTTCCCCAATCTAGGCGGCCAAAAACATTTTATCGTATAATCGAGTTTAACATGGGATATTTAATAAAAAACCTTGTATTCTTTTATAATTAAATATTATTTCAATAAATAAGTAAAAAAAAAGTAATAATTTTTTTTATATAAAAAATTTATATCAAAAATTAATTTAAGCTATAAAAATACACTTTTGCATCTTAGTCATTTTCATATACAGTATAAAATAAATAAAAGTATACAAAAAACATAAAATTTACAGAATATGAGAATACTTTTATTATCTATTCGGCTCAGCAGCCATTAATAATTCCATTGCTTCGCTGGAAAACGTCTTGTGTGCCCTTTTGTTTTTGGTCCTCGTACTGCTCAAAAGTGGGTCCGAGGTTAGCAGTAGCCCGTGGCAAATGTCCAGGTTACACGCTTCCCTAGAAAACTTTCTCGCATAGTTTTGCCTGCAACTCCGAAAATGCTTATTCCGGGCTTCTGCCGCTTCCTCAGACAGTTGACCGATTGGCAATATCGCGTTTTCTATAATTTTCGCACCATGTATTAATACTTTGTGCATAGTTGGCGTCATGGGATGTCAACCATATTCATTAACGTACAGCTTAGCCGTGTCCAAGGCATATGCGTCGTATTTTGTTGCATCAATTTTGTGCCCACTTGAAATTGTCTCCAAAATAACTTTACACCTATGAATTAATTCGTGATTAATCCCTGTAATCTCAGCAGCTAACTGCGTGTTTTCAAAAAATCTTCGACTTGTGTTTCCGTCGTTAGTATTTCCAAAGTTTGCCTTAGGCATATCTATCAACAGGCCAGCTTCTGCCCGAAATCTCTCCTGAATTTCCGTTTTTCTTTGCTTTTCTAACTCTTTTTCTTCCTGAGTCTTCCTTTCTCTGTACTTTTTTACAGGTAGCCTGTACGCCAAAGTACAGATTAGCCGTGTCCAAGGCATATGCGTCGTATTTTGTTGCATCAATTTTGTGCCCACTTGAAATTGTCTCCAAAATAACTTTACACCTATGAATTAATTCGTGATTAATCCCTGTAATCTCAGCAGCCAACTGCGTGTTTTCAAAAAATCTTCGACTTGTGTTTCCGTCGTTAGTATTTCCAAAGTTTGCCTTAGGCATATCTATCAACAGGCCAGCTTCTGCCCGAAATCTCTCCTGAATTTCCGTTTTTCTTTGCTTTTCTAACTCTTTTTCTTCCTGAGTCTTCCTTTCTCTGTACTTTTTTACAGGTAGCCTGTACGCCAAATGTAAAATGCTTTCAAATATACGTATTCTCGCATGTAATACTGAAATGCCAAACTCTATGGCCTCGGCACTTGTAGCTTTACTTTTCGATAGGTCGTTAAAATCGTTTGATGTGGCTCCGCATATGTAACATTTTATGGTAGACTTCGTGTTTGTGGCCGCGTTGCATACTTTGCCATCAACCATTGTCATTTTTAAAATGTGTCCAAAGACATATTCTTGGCCGTTCAGGTTTACTTTTGTTGGATTAAGGGACTTGGCAGAATTTCGTATGTTCCTTATTTCTTCCTTGGTCACATCAGTAGATTCCTTCACAAACCGAAATCTTATAGGACGGCAAAATCGTGAAGATGAAGGAGTTGGATTTTGCCACAAGACTTTACTGTTTTCTTCTCCACAAACAATTTGCAAAGGTACAAAAGAACTTAAAAATATGTTTGCGTCTGAGTCGGCATCGTCGGAAAACGTTTGTTTGAATCGTGCTTGTTGTGATCCGTCACAACCCCATTTGCAAATTATCCTTAATGATTGCCTTTCACTTTCACTGAGTGTTATCAACACATCTTCTAAATATATAGATAAGCGCGTAATAGTATGATCTAATAGGCTTTGAAGTTCCATTTCTGCGCAGGTAGCAGAGACACGCAACGCACTTTCTGGTGGATAACATTCCTGTTTTGCCTTTAACAAGAGATCATAACACGGGTAATGTCTTGGGTTAGTAGCCCTTATTATTTCGTATTGTCGCCGAGTAAGATCGGCTTCCACAAACATCTGGAGTGCTTCAAAAGGAGACAATGGTGCGATTGATTCTGATTCCTTATTACAGCATTTCTTGTACTTAGTGGCTCGTGTTGGAGAATTCGTTATTTCCTTGAGGACTTTTGAAGCATCTCTTTTTCCACCTGTTTGTAAACACACTTGTGCAGCATGGACTATGATATCATCATCTACAGTAGCTCGGATTTCTTCTGTTTTCCTCCTTTTGGTCCGTTCACTCGATTCCGCAAATAATTTGTTGGGACGACCCTGCCGATGAATCGTTTCACAAGGGATTTCGAAGGTTCCTTCCAACCAAGCCTGATTTTGAGTTAAAAACAGATCTTCTCTCCTCTTTGCAGTTATCCACCTTTGCATTATTTGTGCCTTAAAGTTCGAAAACTTACGTTTGAGGTTCTTTTTACTTTCTTCGGTGTGGCCATAACACTCCAAGAGATTATTTTCCAATTTCTCCAAGTTTTCACTGAAACTTGGTAAATTCTGTTCTTTTATCTGTTCATACAAATATTTACGAGTCACTTCTTTAATACCAGAAGCACTGGATAACTCTGAAATAAAAAAAACGAATTATGTTAAAGTAGAAAAATGTGAAGACGTTTTAGAGTTTTTGCCCTGTTAACTTAGATTGGTTTAGAAATTGCGAGTAGCACGTAGTAGCAGCCGTTTTCACCGGTTTTGTTATGTTTAATATGTAACCAAAATTTTAAAATATTAATGGTCGCTGAGACGGACTAAAATGCATTTCAAAACAACCTTTAAACTTTGATAACTAAGAAAAAGTATCATTAAAAAAGGTCTCAACTTTAACTTAGCATTTAGTATGAAAATAAGGTGAAAATAATAAATTTTATGAAGCAAATACATAGATTCTTACCTAAATTATTAGAATCCATCACGTTAACGTCACTTTAGATCGTAAAAAAATAATTATGAACTTTGTAAGTAAGAGTAAATTTAACGCGCTTAAAACTGATATGCACACTGCTAGCGATGATCTAGTTTTGAATACCTGTTGATAAGCACATGCTTTATCAAATAAGTTAAATAGGGTGGGGGTGGGTCCCCAGGAATGTCAACTATATAAGGTAATTAGTAAATTATACCGATAATGAATCAATGATCACTAATTGGACTTTTGGCCGCCTAGATTGGGGAAATCTACGTATGTGCGTTGGGACGGACGCTAGTCTGGGACGCCACTTGTGTGGATACCCTAGCGCTGGCCCATGCCACCGACACGTCTGAGCATCTCAAGCGCAAATATGCAGCCATATAGGTGCTGGCTGCAATTTTGGGCCGTTTGGGATGGAAAGCCGTAGGGATAGGGACCCGGTGCCCATAGCACCTTCAAGGAGCTGGCAATGCGTCTTGTCGACGAAAGGCTGGCACGGACCTAATTGCTGTCCAGCGCGGCAATGCTGCCAGTCTTCTGGGCACGCTGCCGCCAGGCTTAGAGTTTGAGCTTTATTTAGTTTTTAGTTTATTTCATCCTAAGCTTAGTTTTTTTTGGATGTACTTTTAACTGTTTGAATAAATGGATCCTAAAAAACCCCAGCCAAAAAAAAACATCAAAATAAATTCTAGAATCTCGTCATTAATATGCTAATTTCAGCTCGGACTATGAATGATTGACGACGAGGTATATTCGGATCCACTTACTGACGTCAGCGCTTGTTATGTGCGATTATGCGTTGGCCTCGACATTGACACTGCAGCAGGTTTGAGGCCACGGCGGAACGGACAGACGCACACTTACACGACAACTATGGCAGAGCTAGATATTAGAAGAGTGGCCTATAACAGGGAACTAATAACCAAACGGTGAATTATTTAACGTAGCTTGTCAGATAATACCAAGTGCTTAAATAAAAAAAGGTAGCGTACCTAAATACTTTTTCCTCGCTAAATAAGGTCACCAACTTGTTTAAAATACAAAATAATCCAAAGGGCCATTATATCCCGAAAATCGTAAAAAATGCAACTCGTTGACTATAACGTAAAGGGCGCACTCGAAGTGCTCAATCCTTAGTGAGTGATAGATCTTGTTTGAAATGCGAGACCATGATGTCAAAATCTATTAAGTACTTTTTCTACTCCTGTACCGTTATCTGTCATTTAAATAGGCTGTAGCTCAAATACAATGACACCACTAATAAGTCGTCGAAAAACTCTATGTTCTACGGACCAAAAACGCAATGTTTAGCGTACTTATTTGGTTCATACATTTTTCATAAAAGCACTGTTTAACTTTTTTTTAAATCGGCCGCTATATTGCAGTGGACTTCATAAACAAATATTTCGAAATAAAAGCATTTATTTACGATTTAACATTTGTATATTATAAATAATTTACTACAATAATAATAAATCATCATATATATAAATATTGTGTGTTAAATTACATGTTTTATAAATTATTAGTATTATTTATAAAAATAAACATTTCGAATTCGGTCCGGGTCCGGATTCGGTTTGGTTCGGATGGCAAGTGCAAACAAATTAAAAACAAAAGAAACCATAAGCAAGAGCTGTCACATTTCCGATTTCCCACCAAAATACAGTTCAAAATGAAAAGACGAAAGATGATAAACTATTAGTCCTAAATTATTAAGATTTTATTCGTGTTTGTGAAGAAAAAAGTGTACGTTCCTTTTAAAATGGTCGAAGTAATTAATAACTGCACTCCCGAAGAAACTGCGTGAGTAGCAAAAGTACGAATAGAAAACTTGCTGCCTGAAAAGTTAAACTATTCTGTAGTCTGCTATTTATTTAAAATGTGTCGTAGAAAAAGTATTGTATGCAACGGTGTATAACTGGTCTAAAAACGCTCGTGGCGTCTGTAATTGCGATGCTCGCCAAGGCTCGCATCGCAACCCACGCCACTCGCGTTGTAAGACCCTTCTTATACAACAGTTGCATAAAATAATATTAATCGGTAATCGGTGTATTATGATCCGCTGCTCCAAAATCCTGGATCTGCCACTGGGTGTTTTTAAATGACTTAGGGTCATTTCGCCGGTTGGCGACCACCTAATTTCATGTGCCTGTTAGCGACCACTTAGCTGACTTGGTGAACTGAAAGCATATTTTCTCGTTTTTTTTGTAAATTCCTATTCCATAACTACAAACAATAAGGCATACGGCTGACTGTTTCAATATGCTCTGTAGAATTGATGTTATCTTCAATTGAAAAAACCATGTTCTTCAAGTGGTCGCTAACCGAAGGTGGTCGCGTAACCGGCGAAATGACCCTATTATCTTTTCTATTACTAGTCATAAGCAGTATATCTTTACGTGGCTCACAAACCTACGGTATATGGTCAAGTGACGAATGGCTAACTGTTAACTGCCGTGTGAAGTTAAATATGTACGTAATAACAGGATGTAGGTAGATGTTTTCAGACGCTGTGTTTAGATTACATTGCGACGGAATAAAACAGCTCGCTATTTAAATACTGCCTTTTTATAGAATAGAATGAACTAGAACGGAACTTTTTTTCATATGCACAGTCAGCACGTACTGCTACGCATCAGGGCGGGTCTTGTTTCTCTGGTATAAAGGATGATTCACAGTCTACCGTTCCGTGCCCGTTCCGAATTCAACCCGAGCCCGGCCGGACCTCGGCGCCGAGTTTTCCATACATTAACCCGCACGACCAATGTAAACTTCAAACAAACACTCGAAACAAACAGCGACACCCGTCCAAAAGTGGGATAGCATATGTAATTCCTGCGAAAACAGGGACAAGTCGTCAGTACTATACGTAAAAATAGTCCCGGTCACTAAATACCACTATAAGTACACTGACAACAACAAGCGATTAGTACATAAATAATATGACACCATGCCTATAATAATATGGCCTACCAAACTATTATATGAATAACCAATGAATTAAAAAACAAAACATTTGTACCTAAGCGGATCTAGAACAACTTTTAGACGTCAACATTTAATAGCTACCCATTATTTATTACTATCGCCAGTTTTTAAATTTTTCAAACTTGATATTTTCTTTAAACTTAAGTCGCATCAAAATACCCAAGTCAAAACATGGGCCCCAAGCCCCAATGCTCTCGTATTTACAACAACGTGGCGAACCGTAACATGCATATAATAGAAGTACGTAGGGGGCGTACGGGGGGGGGGGGGGGGAATTGCGAGGAGTTGAATGGAGGTTTCCGCTTGTAATATAAGTTACAAGTTGTTATATGCAATAGGCCCTAGAAGGTCGATACATAAACTCACGCCTTTGTTCCCAAACGGGGTAGATGACTAATTGTAAATAGGTTTGGAGATGGAGAAAATGCGATCTTGCAGTGATAAGTTGTTAAGCGTCTACACTCTAACATACAGACACGCCCTATTCCTAGAAGGGCTAGGCTGATCACATACAATTTAATTTTGAGTGTCTCTTCTCAATTGTAGGTTTAAAGATGAAGAAAAAGTTACAGTGATCGTTTGCTAGCCCATCCCCCACAACGGCGGCCACAACGCACTAGACCTTACCTTGCCACGATTGGCCCTTGCCAGACTTTAGAAAGTCGATAACATCATTCAAAGTTAGAAGCGTCGCCTTGAAGTCTGACAACACGTCAGAGTCGAACAAACAAGGTCTAAATTCTTTTGTTTTTATGTTATGTCATTTATTTTAACAGAATCATGGAAAAAATGTAAAAGTGATTCGACCTGGTTAGAACCGATTATACGCTCCGCGATGGATGACGCCATAGGTTGACGCCATGTTACATTTTGACATCAGCGACAGTTGATGACAATGTTGCCAGTAGAAAATATGATATAAATATAAACAGACACCGTATGGACGTCACACACTCCAGTAGCGTCTAGCGCAACTTACTCCCAAGTCGCTCACTCAGCGATTCTTGTACCTATCACTCGCACTGTGCAAATGAGATAGAGGAGGGTAGATTTTCTCGTCTCGCGTCGCGGTGAAAACTGACTCTAGCCCTGCCGCACCAAAAAGTAAATAAAAAGCAATATTATCAATTTATCAGTGTTACCTGGTGATTAGTGAAAATTTTAATTAAAGGCAACTTTATGAAAAACCCTTAAAAGTTTGCTGAGTTGAAGCGGGCATAGAGCTATGGCGAAATTCGTGATATTTATAGTTAATATTAAGGAATACTTTCTCGAGCCGAGATTAGCAATTCTAGATCTCGTGTGAAAAATTCTGAGGTCGAGTTCTCGTCAGGAAAAAATCTCTTAATCCCGACAAAATTGAGATTTTCCATATTTTTGTAGCTACTTGCTTACAGTATTGCTAGTGATATGTTGGAAATAAATGAGAAAAACTTTTGAATAGAGGTATTCAACCTAAAATCTAAGTTTTGAAAAAATTACAATTTCTTCTTAGGTGTATAACCTGACAAGTTCCTATTTAGCCGTCGCTATGTTGCGGATTTTCAGTGGAACTAATTTATTTTAATGGCAATGTTTTTTTTTTATTGAATGTCACCGATGTAAACAAAACGAAAAAAAATCTTCATATTTCAGAATAATAATCGATTTTGCAATCAAAATGCCCAAAAAAGTTCAGTCCGATGCAAAAAAATCATTTTAAATACATTCAAATGGTTGCGGCAGAAAAAGGACGAAGGATTTAGCAGCATTCCAATAAACAATGTTTTGAAATTAGTTGTTGACATGACGGGTACTGATATTCATAGTGCGGTTGTAATGAACTGGTAAGCATGGTACAAAATATGTTTATTACTTATTAAATTATTTATTTTTTCTCATTTAAGGCGTCTGTAGTGCTACAATCTAAAATATACAATAAGAATGAGCCGTTATCGCCATTGCCACCGATTACAAAAAAACAACCAAAAAAAAATACAAATAGACGACTTCGACTAATGTGCCATAAGGCACAAAACTCTTTCATTCTATGATTTGCGAAAGCAAGTACTAGCTCTCAAAACTCTGCTTACCGAATTGAAAAAAACCGGCCAAGTGCGAGTCGGACTCGAGCACGAAGGGTTCCGTACCATTATCAATAAAAATATTTATTTTATTTTGTTTTTAGTACTTGTTGTTATAGCGGCAACAGAAATACATAATCTGTGAAAATTTCAGCTGGAACTAGGACCTGGTGACAGGAAAGTTATTTAGACGAAATAAAAGAAGCAAGGGACAAAAATATACCTCTTGTTTATTTAGACGAGACTTACATCTATACTTCTTTTAACCACGCATAATGTTGGCCAAGCAAAAATGAGCCCGGTGTGTCGAAATCCGTTTCAACCGGCAAACGATATATGCCGGTGGACCATCGGGATTTGTTCCCAACGAACTCCTAATAAATATATAATGATAAGGAAAATAAAGCCGATTATCATGACTCCATGAACAGGAACAATATTAAGAAATGGGTAAAATAATAATAAATATATGGATGTCGAATATTTAGAATCGAATTTTGACGGATAGGTAATTATTCATATTTAATTATCAACCAACCATGCTCTTCCGATTACCTGAAAACATAGTTTCACAATCTACAAGTACATAATTATATATCTCACTCGTTCTTGCACGATGCCAATACACACTGTCCCGACTATTCATGACGTACACGTATTATTGCCATATCTAAGCTGTTTGTAGCGACACTATATCAGGGCTAAATAGGAACTTGTCAGGCTATAACTGGTGTAAGTAAATATAGGTACGTAAATGATAAATAATTTCTTTAGAGGCAGTTGTTTGTTACCTTTCCAAGCACTTAACAACACGAAAAATTAATATGCATAATTGAAATCTCATTCGAGATTTTCTGCCAACAATATTGAATCTCGAAAAGCGATAAAAATGTTTTAGTTGCATGAAATAATTTAAGAGGAGACGTGTTGTTTTATGCAGACTAAGAGTCCAACAAAAATTAGGCTTTATGGCCCTTAACTTTAGTTACGCCTTTACATTTTTTTATGTCCACAGAAGAACCGCGAAACTAAATCTCTGTATGTCCCAAGTACGACTCGCGCTAATTGACCAAGAGACTATTACAAAACGACATAATTATAGTATAAACTACACGATAATTATGATTATGACAGATAATGAAGTGCCAATTGCCATGTAGAATGGCAATTGTTCAATAAATGAATAGCTCCATTATTCATAAAAAATTTCTCCCTCGTCGCTATAGTAGGACTTAATTGGGAATTTAAGAGATGCCATGTTTATAGCTCATTCATTACACGATGCACCCCACTTTCATTGCGCACCTACTAACTACCTATTTCGTTATTTCACTTAACCTACTTAAAAAGTAGAGTTTCTGTCATGCGATTTCTTGAATAACACAGAACAAAAAACCTATTACACGTGCTGTATGCTCTATCAAGTAATTAATAACCGAAAAAAGCATATTAAAATGTAATATTTCTTCAGATATGGTAAACGTCCCAGTATTTGTCACTTTCAATCTTAATCCATAACAATACAGATGAACAATAGGTGCTTATAACAACGATAATGGGGATACCGCGCAATCGCGATGCTTGGTAAACGCCACGTGTTCGCACCTGACTGTACTTCCGTTCACCACGACAACACTTCACTAAAACGTTACTCACTATTACACTTCACTGTACTTTACTTTACCCGGTTGTATTACTTCTTGTTGGTTACTACTTTGAGCTTGAAGGCGACTTGACCCCATGTTTTCAGGAAAAATCTCGTTATCTAGTTTCTACTAAGGATATCGGCATCTAGCGGCAAATTCATTGACTAATTTTGATATGTACATAGTTTCTTTATATTCCGTAGGCGACATGTGGCGTATGGCCGTTATGTATTAACTAAATGTTACTAGTAACTCCATCTATTAGGTTTTCTAGCTTCTACAAATCTCAACATCCTCCGCCGCCTAGGAAGTATTCCTTGCTCTAGTTAGAAAGTCTACACAGCTTGGTTATCGATCGTTGTGTGATCCCAAAAGCTGTGCGTATGTCGTACATACGAGTCAATCCATCAGTGCCAGTGTATTTCTTCAGTACTCTACCAACTCTCCAATTCGCTGGGGGATATCTAGGATCTTTGATTAATACCAGTTCATCAAGTTCTAAATCCTTTTGTAGTGTATTCCATTTTGGACGTACTTGTAAGCGAGAAAGGTATTCTGCTTGCCATTTCTTCCAAAAATCTCTTAGCATGCGTTGAGTCAATTGCCATCTCGACAAGCTTGATATTGTACTCTGTTCATAACTACGATCTGAGACCTTAGTTTTCGCCGTTATTAAAGACACTTGACATTGTGATTCATCTTTGTACACATTTCTTATGTACACTACTGCAGCATATCCTGTCTGAGATGCGTCAGAAAATCCATGTAGCTCGATCGCTGAATCTCTACTGGAACCAGTCCACCGTGGAAGTTGTATATCCGATAAGGCAGGTAAGTCATCTTGGAACTGGACCCATTCTTCCTTTAGATCTGCTGGTAACTCTTCATCCCAATCTAGCTTCTCTAGCCATAACTTTTGCATGAACCTCTTGGCTGTCATGATAGCTGGTGCTAACCATCCCAACGGATCGAAAAGTGAAGCGATCTGAGCAAGTACCTTTCTCTTAGTGACAGGTTTGGCATTCTCTGCATCAATTCTCTTTTGTGTAACTTTCAGGTTGTCTTCGTCCACGTTCCAAATTATACCTAGTGTCTTTATGTGGCTCTTCCTGTTCATATCTAAGGTAGATGAGTTTTCTCTCTTTTCAGGTTGTATGGCGGACATGAATTCTTCACTATTAGAAGCCCATTTTTGTAATTCAAAGCCTCTTTTGCTCATCACTTGTTGGAGCTGCTCGTCGGCTTCTAATGCAGACTTTACATCGTCAAATCCTGTAAGTACATCGTCCATGTAGAAGTCTCTGTTAATGATTTCAGATGCTGTAGGAAATGCTTCTCTTTTTTTCTTTGGCCAGCTGTTTTAAGGTTCGAATCGCCAAATATGGGGCTGAGGCTGTACCAAATGTTACTGTAAGCATTCTGAAATCTTGAATTTCTTCATTTGGATCGAATCTGTACACTATTCTTTGATAGTCAGTGTCTGTTTCTCGCACTTTAATCTGACGATACATTTTGACGACGTCTGCGACGAAGCATATTTTGTGTTGTCTCCATCTCATGATGACGTCTCTCAACTCTTCCAATAGAGTTGGGCCAACTAATAATTCATCATTGAGAGATACTCCATTACTTCCTTTACAGGATGCGTCGAATACGACTCGTACCTTTGTTGTCTCTCTATCCTCACGTACTACTGCATGGTGTGGCAGGTAAACTGTTTTCATATCTCCATTAGGTTTATCTACCCGTTCCATGTGACTCAAGGTAAGGTACTCTTTGATAACATTATCATACTCTGTTTTCAATTTGCTGTTGTGTGCTAGCTTCCTCTCAAGACATTCTAGTCTTTTCACAGCAATTGTGCGTGAATGTTCGGGTAGAATCGGTGTATCTCGTACGAATGGTAGTCCCACTATGAATCTTCCATCCTTGTCTCTTGCTAGTGTTTTCTCATAAATCTCTTCAGCTCTAGTCTCGAGTGGCGTCAGAGTGTGTTTGTTCTCTATTTCTAGCGTGTCCGATTCCCAGAACCTTTGCAGCATGTTGTCTAGGCTTACATTTAGATGCATGCTAACAATTCTTCCATTTTTCCCGTACTCTGTGGGTGCTCCTCCTGATATTATCCAACCGAATAATGTCTGTTGCGCAAGCGGAGATCCTGGCTCGCCCTTGATGACGCCGCTCATGAGTATGTCAGTATAGACGTTGACACCAAGTAGCAGGTCTATTTTTCCAGGATTGTGGTAAGTAGGATCAGCTAGTTCCAATCCGTGTAGTTGAGTCCATTGTTTTATGTCAATCTTTGTGACAGGCATGATTTCAGTGACTTGTTTTATCACGTAGGCGGTGCATTTCATCTTGTAGTTGTCGTTTATTCTCGATACGACTTCTATCTCCGCCGCGTGCTTGATTGGAGTCGACATTTTTCCAACACCTGTGACATGACCATCCACATTTGTTCTCTTGAGTTGTAGTTTTCGTGCTGTTTCTTCTGTTATGAAGGACTCTTGAGAACAAGGATCTATAAGGGCTCGAACTACTTGCGCTCCTCTGCTCGTCGTAATATTCACTAGTGCTGTAGCTAAAAGAGTAACCTGACTTTGTGAGGCACAGTGAGATATTATCTTAATCGGTGGTGTAGTTTGTTCTTTGTTTTCATTCTCGTTGTTTTCTTCTCCTAATACCGGGTTCGATTTAGTAACGTGCAATAGCGTGTGATGCTTCCTCTTGCAACGCAGGCATGAAGTATTGCGTTTACAAAATCTAACGCCATGTCCAGACCGTAAGCAGTTGAAGCAAAGACCTCGTGTTTGTACTTCTTGGGATCGTTGTTCGGGATCCAGCTTCGTAAACTCCTTGCAGTTGAATATAAAGTGATCCTCATTACAGAAACCACATTGTTGTTTGGAATCTGCAGTGCTGCTATGCGGGGCAATTGCATGGAATGCTTTGGTTTTGAGTTGTGACTTCTCTCTTGGGTGTGCAGTTTGAATCATCTCTAGTACTCTAAATCTCCCTTCTAAGAATGCGCTAAAGCGGTCCAAAGTGGGTAACTCTTCCACAGACAATAGCTTCAAGTCTTCTTCCCATTGTTTATGTGACTCAGCATCTAACTTGTTCACTAGTAGATGGATGATTATGGGATCCCAGTTATCGATGCTTATGTCATTGTTATTTAAGCTATTCAGACATTCTGCCGTCGTATCTAGCAGCTCTTTGACACCTTTAGCTGATTCAACACTAAGCTTCTTTTGACCCAAAAATCTATTCAAGATTGTATTCACCACGATCCTCTTGTTATTGTATCGGTTATGCAATGTATTCCACGCCACTTCGTAGTTCTTTTCAGTAATCTGAATGTGTTTTAGTAGTTGCTCTGCTTCACCAATAAGACAACTCTTCAAGTAGTGCAGTTTCTGCACTGGGCTCAATGAACTCTGGTTATGAATGAGAGATGTGTAGAGATCCTTAAAAGTCCCCCAATCATTGTAATTTCCATTGAATTGTGGTATGTTGATCTTTGGTAGCTTCACTTCTTGGCACTGTGGTCTAATGGATTGAGCTCCCTTTCCTGCTATGTCATTTCGTTGAACTTGTTCCAAAATTTCAAACATATCTGCTTTGGTGTTTAAATACTCCTCTTCTCCAATGCAGTGTACATCTTTTACAAAATATTCATGGTTCTTTCGTTGTTCCGCTGTAGCTTTCATCAATATCTCTCGATGTGTTTCTTGGAAAATCTCCCAATGTTTATCTAAGTTCTCAACTCTCACTGTCACATAAGCTTTAGTAAGTCGAGCCTTAGGAGACTTCTTGAAATTTGTTGTAGCGCTCTTAAGAGAGTTGTAGTTATCCAGTTGAACTATGTATAATGAATCCATTTTTGCTAAGTCCAATTCTAGATTATTTTCTAAGTTCGAAACTTCCAACAAATTCCAACTATAATTTTTGAAAAATTTTACAAGTCCTTGAAACACGATTTTATTCTAAGTCCAAAACAACGCGAAATATTCTAACTCTCGGAACCACGTATTTTTTCTAAGTCCAAAACACTTCTGAATATTCTAAGTCCCATTAATCACGAGAAATTTTACAAGTCCAAACTTTTGAAACGACCTTACTCGAATATAGTCCTTAGTGCAATCCAATAGAGTTCACTTTTCACTGCACTATCACTCGCGTTACAGTCTATCCTGCTCGAAGGACCAAATGATCGCACCTGACTGTACTTCCGTTCACCACGACAACACTTCACTAAAACGTTACTCACTATTACACTTCACTGTACTTTACTTTACCCGGTTGTATTACTTCTTGTTGGTTACTACTTTGAGCTTGAAGGCGACTTGACCCCATGTTTTCAGGAAAAATCTCGTTATCTAGTTTCTACTAAGGATATCGGCATCTAGCGGCAAATTCATTGACTAATTTTGATATGTACATAGTTTCTTTATATTCCGTAGGCGACATGTGGCGTATGGCCGTTATGTATTAACTAAATGTTACTAGTAACTCCATCTATTAGGTTTTCTAGCTTCTACAAATCTCAACACCACGTATAAGCCAGGTATATATGTCTTCCGCTCACTAGAAAATGAGATGTAATGTTGTCTTAGATAATTGCTTTTTTGGACAAATGCCGATAAAGGTCGAAACGCACTGAAAGCGGTGGCGGTGCGGCGCGGTGCGGTGCGGAGGCGGTATCGGTTGTAATGTTCGAAGTACCGCACCTCGCCGCACAGCCACCGCTTTCAGTGCGTTTCAGCCTTAAATAAGGTGTTTGTAAACGGTTGGCTGAGATAAAAACGGAAAGTAAAGACCCTACTTTGGAGTTTTTTTTTAGGAATAACTTGAGGCAATTGTTTCTGTCTTCTGACAAACTCCAAAATATAGTCAAGATACATATACTACTTATACGAAAAAAATTATGAACGGAAACGAGGAGTGCGTCGAAGTGACCATATATGTGTGGTAACGATGTCTGTGGCATCGTAGCTCGAATGGAGTCCGATTTGAATGCGGTTGTTTTTATCAAAAGTCTTGTCAGTCGAGATGGTTCTTAGTTATGATTCTCGTGTCGGGAGCGTTTTAAAGTTAGTTATTTTGTAGTTCAGAATTGGAAAAGACTTTCCCCCTTCAAGGCCAACGACTCACATGTAAGTCACGCCTCTACGAGCGATATACGCTACCGAGCGGAAAAACGCTGCTACGTGCTACGGCGTAGCACCCATGGCGATGCGTGGCCTCGAATGGGTTAAGGGCTATACAGTGTAACAGACGTTACAAAGTTCATAAATCATGACACAACTTTTCCTAATATGACTAAGCTGTGTACCTACGTACCTACATACAGTCCATATCAAATATATGTAGGTTTCGCCTTATTACAATGGTATAAGGTCCAAAATTGTATACCTTTGAAGTTGGCGTACATGATCTACGTCCCGGCATGATTTCCTCGTATCGCGGGTAAACCACGACGAGCCCCTTTGACGTCAACTGAAACCGCAGACAATATGACTACCTACTGTAGCTGAATTGTAGTCAATGCTCACGTACACACCCCTTTTCAAGGTTTAAGGTCATTGTTACTTTCTTATATGACGATGATGGTCGTAAATAAGCATATGGTAGGCCATGGAAACCAACACGACCCATAAGCATGGCTGCTTGCAACTCCCAGACATTAAACGTTTCCGGTTTTGTTTTTCCATAGTATTATGTAGTAATAGCCGCCTGATTTCGCTGACATCATCATTTTATTAATTCAATTCTACTTTCATTAAAACTCGAACTAGTTATCTTCTTCTTATATATATATATATCTACAAAAGAAGAAGTTCTGACTGACAGACTGAATGACTCACTGACTCATCAACACACAGCTGAAACTATTAAAATACAAATAAAGTACTTTCAGTGTTTTAGAAAATTCCATCCTTAAGGGGGTAAAAAGGGGTGCAAGGTTTGTATGGGGCACACTTTTTTTTGAACTTTATATAAAAAAAAAAAAAAATTATGAAAAAAGTGCTTTCAGTGTTTAGATAAATTCAACCCTGAGGGGGATCAAAGTTTATATGGAGAGCAAGGAAATTTTAAAGTAAGAGATTTGTAACATCGGTCTTATCCTGTATGTTAATAGACTACAAAACTAGTTTAAGAGTATTTTTTCAAATTCATCCCCTAAGAGTGTTTAAAGGGGGTTTAAAGCTCAGAGCATAGAATACTAGAGAGAGGACAAGCCGCCGGCGGCCGTGTCGCATCTGTATGCTCAATGGGCATACACTGCCATACTGTGCACGTGTGCTGATCGCAGAGAATATTACGTTTTTTCCCAAAATGCCTGATATGATGCGCGTTTATTGTCAAATAAGCGTGTAGGTATACAAGTGTGTGTGTTTTAGATGTGTGCGTGCTTTGTCTTGTCAATTACTTGGGCGTTGTGTGGGTTAATGTACTTGCGACAGGCTCACTCTATACAAATCGGCCGCCATGTCCGATCTCCTTATCATCTTATTATTATTATACATCTGTGGTTTAAAGTTTGTGTAGAGAGCAAGACATTTTTAAAGTATGAGATTTGTAACTTCGGTTTTAGACTGTTTGTTTAAAAACTAGAAAACGAATTTCAACGTTTTTTTTTTAAATGTTTTTTTAAAAGGTTAAAAGAGGGTTCACTGTTTGTATGAAGAGCAATCATTTTTCTAAGATGATAAAAAGTGCTACGCAGACGGAGTCGCGAGCAACAGCTAGTTTATAATATAATTTACAAATGAAAGAGAAAAATCGTACATTGCTTTTTTCTAATCTCCAAAAGTGTTAGAACTAGTAGTTTCGTAGACGTTCGCCGAATAGTAAATACGTAGAAATAAGTACCACCGACTTTAATGCTTAACAGGAAAATTATGAAACAAAGCTAATAGTAATAAATAAATAAATAATACGTAGAAACCTATGACTCTTTTAATTTTGGTTCGAATTGGAAAAAAAATGCGATAACGTTATTTTGCTGGGAAAACAATGACTTGTGAAATGAAATGCACTTCTTGAAAATAACTTTACTATCCTGATTTTTTTCATAAAATCTGAAGATGGCAAAAAACACTATCTGAATGAAAATTGAGGATACATAAATCATCTAATAATGAATTACAATTAAATAGATTTAGATCGCAATAGTGGCAATATAGCCTGCATACAATACAAAGGGGGGGGGCGGGGGGAGGCACTGGCCTCTAAACCCGCCATCCTCCACTCAACTAATCTGATCATAGTTGAGTGATTGCAGATTTAACAAAAAAATAGATGTATACCCATAGTTAGGTAGTTAGGCTGTAAAGCGATAAGCCCGCCTGTTGTTACCATTACTTATTTAATTACTACTACAGTAAATGCTTGTGCACAAATCACGCGAGGTTTTTTCGGCTACTTTTTGACCCCCCCCCCTCCCCCTTGTGATATTTGGTGAGGTTCTTGGCTACCTACCCCCCCCTATCGAACCTCGCGTGATTTGTGCACAAGCCCAATGGAGATACTTACCCAAATTATAATTAGATGATACTTATACTGATTTGTGATTACATATACATGTTCTTAGGTTGGTTGTGAATCTTGTAGCATAAGGAAAATGGTCTGGTTATACCGGATCATTATCAAAGGAATACACGTAAAATAAATAACATAATCATAAAACACGTCTTGCTAAATTCTATTGGAAATACCGTAATCTAACTGACCAATGAAGAGAACAGTCAAGTCTCTGTCAGTTGTGATATAAATAGCATCGTTTTATGCTTTTGTCTTCCTAACTACAATGTTAATTTCCTATCAAATATAATTTGATGCATAAATTAACTATAAGTATAACATCAGATATTTAGGTACTAGTCCGCCTAAAGTGATCTGGGAGCGGCAGGTCGATCACGTAATAGACGGAGAGCTGAGGGACCAAAACTGCAACAGTTTTATAAAGGCTGATATTTTAATATTAGGTCATAAATAGCTTGAATATCAATAGCCTGCCGTCAGTCAGCCAGTTTTTGGGACAACTGGCGTGGGGGTGGTTCCGAACTTGTTAAGAAAACACCTAGTACGTCGCAACTGTTTTATAAAATCTCAAAATTTGTCTGTGGATAGTAAGACAACTAACGAACTATGCTGACATAGTCAGTCTGTAGAATATTGGAACAGTACGCGTCAGCAGCCCGCTAAACCCGTCAAAAAATTTTGGTTGGTGAAAGTGTTTTATAAAATCGAAAATAAATCGTGCAAGTAGTTCATAGTACCTAAAACCAGACTAACATAGTCAGCCCAAAGTTTTATGGAACATAAGCCGTCAGCAGTCAATAGAACGGTGCACCGCACCTCCACGCCAGTTGTCCCAAAAACTGGCTGACTGACGGCAGGCTATTGATATTCGAGCTATTTATGACCTAATATTAAAATATCAGCCTTTATAAAACTGTTGCAGTGTTGGTCCCTCAGCTCTCAGTCTATAACGCATTGTATAAACGTCGGGTAGGTCTAAATGTCACTTTTTATATGGAAAATTGACAGTTAAATTGTACCGACGCGCGTTCGGAACGTTACGTGATTACCCCTCTGACCCTGTTTCTTCAGTGGACGAATAGTTGAATAGGTAGGTACAACTCGTCCAAGCTAAGAATGAGTGTAGCCAGGCAATGCAACCACGATTAGTAATTCGAGATCTCGCCAGACAAATTGATGAGATCTCGATTAATCACGAAAATATCGAGAGTATTTTTTTATATTGGTCAAAATTAAAATGTTTGTTGAAAAAAAGTAGTTTAAGATTCATATAAATACCTACCTATATAAGTACAAAAAGAACGTAAACAATCTGCATATGTGTATGTACACTAAATGTTGTTTTGAAAATAATTATTTTGAAGCAGGAATCTTTTGCTAAGGACTGAAATCTCGTTCCAGATCTCGATTATATCGGTCGAAATCTCCACCGAAATCTCGAATCCACGAGATTTTCTGCATGCCGCCGAGATTGAATCTTGAAAATTCGGTCGAGATCTCGCGAGTCCGATCATTAATTATTTTATCCTTAAGTGGGTAAGGTTAGGGGTTAAAAAACTGGCTGTGACAGACCGTTGTGACGTTCCGTTGGACCAATTTTTGTACGGAACACTAATTAAAACGATCTAACCCAGGACGTTCACCTTGAATATTTAGGGTACGGTACTTGCTTGGTAGAGTTAGTTTTTCCCTCGGTCGAGGGAAAGCTTGTGTGGTCACACAAGTGAGGAGAGACCAAGTTGCACTGCTCAGCTATCACCATCGGAGCCTTCAATTTGAAGTATGTTCGTTCTAAAATCGTCTCTTTGTTTAGTAGGTTTATTAAATGGTAGCTACTTAATTAACAAAAAAAACTGGCCATTTGTGGCTATTTGTGGTTATCGCGGCAACAGATCATCTGTGAAAATTTTTACTGTCTAACTATCACGGCTCATGAGATACAGCCTGTTGACAGACAGACAGCCAGACAGACGGACGGACAGCGGAGTCTTAGTAATAGGGTTCCGTTTTACCCTTTGGGTACGGAACTCTAAAAATAACACATTCTAATGCATTCTCCCAATCGGGAGCCCCAAATCAAATAGCTTTACAATCAATCAATCAATTTACTTTTAATGTCATGGATTTGATCATTTTAACGAAGCTAACTGTTTTCGAATATTCTTCAGTGGACAGATTCAATAACAAATTGTTGATAAGTGGAGGAATGTGTAAATATTTAGACTGCTCAAGTGAACACAACCGGGGATATTGACTGAACGTATTGGATTGAAATCAAATTTATATTTCACTCGCTCGCTTTCGCTTGGACGCGTACATTGAGTTACTTATATTACTAGAGTAGACATCGCCTAGCAAAAATTTGTTGGTTTAGTCTATGGCGAGATCCATCAGTGGATGGCGGTAGTTTCCGAGTGTAGTTGGACTTATAACTTTTAAAAATACCTTTTTGTGCATTGTGCTACACAAACACAACAATAGTAAAAGCACGGGAATCACTTTTCATCGGTAAATTCAGGGATTTTTTAATAACATTAATTTTTCTGTATTTATAAGATACGCGCCATAAAGGCGGCCATTATTTCAAAGATTAAAAAATTTAGAAGTGACAATTTTCTTATACTATTTTGCCTTATTAGTGCAACATTAAACTTAATAGACTGACTATTTGAAGCTTTAAATATTTTAATTTTTGCGCCAAAATAGCAGCAACCATTTTTTTTTTTTACTTTAATTAACATTTTTGATTAATTATTGGCAACGTTTAAGTAGTTGCCACTTATTTAGGCGAGTTCTCTTATACCTATGTATAAACAATGAACGCGACGCGAGTAGGGTCTCCGAATATGAATTAACCCATCACCAATTAAGCAGAATAATAAACATTAGCCGCCGTCCATTTTAATTTCCAATTGCTTTCAAAGCTTCGATGTCTGAGGATCCGCATGGACCTTAAATAAGACGACACCTGACAGAAATTGCAGAAAAATGCATCAATACAGTGCATCCTCGGAAACTATAAAGATACCAGTACTTATAAAAAATTACAAACACCAAATGTCGGTGATTAAATGAATAAGTAGTTTTAAATCACGCTATGGCTATATCTGAATCCTTACTCAGAAAATTGCCGCATCTACTGCACGTTCACATGTTCTTTGAGTTTCCAAGATAGCCGCCTGATTGAAAGACGTCAAGACAAATGTTCTGGGTTGCCAGTCTATACGTAGTAATAGTAAGTCAATGGACGCGTAAGCGTGAGCTCGACTATCACAAAACGGCGCGCGCGCGAGCTCTCTCGATTTTTCTCGCACTATACATGGGTCTCTTTCTAAGTCTTCCAATAAGAGATAGCCGTGCTGAACGAGTGGGCGCAGCAAATGTCAATTTGATATGAAACCATTGTGTTGAGTCAGATATACCACCAGGTGACTTTGTCTGGACGATCCAGCGCATACGCACTCGCGGTGATTCCGATCGACTCTGGGGGTTTTCGAAAACTGCAACACAATATCCATAACAAGTTATAAGTATGAGGAAAACCAGCGACATATAAGCGTAGTAGCCGACCGCGCGGGACCATTTGCCTCTGTTCCCTATCCTAGTGTATTGACGTCATTTGTGGGTTGACATGGAGTTCGACAATTACGGTTTGGACTTGAAGACTTACAAGATTTACGAAGATCCTGAAAAAGAGGTAGGTTTAGATATAACATTTTAGGCATTACAAATTTAGGTAAGTACCTAAAATTTTCGTACATGAGTGACTCAAAAAATTAAATCAAAATCAAACGTTTATTCTGCAAATAAGCCAAAAGGGTACGTATACATGTCAATCAATACCTAATTTACAATAAATATATATAAATATATAATATTATTACAATAATTATTTCGAAGTTGCAGTTTAATACAACTAAATTTCACAAAATGAAAACAATATTACAAAAAAATAGCCATTACATTAGATACAAAGTCTCTATCAGAATTGACTAGAAGTTTATGATATCATTTAATATCCCAGAGATATATAAGGTCTCTGAGCGTCCGAATAATAATTATTCTAATGATCTTAGATATGTATACAGTCTATATTAAGCTTCGAAACACAAAAATAAGTAGGTACATTCGTAATATTATCAGAGATGTATTATTTATTTATTATAGGGTCAATAAAACCCCTGACTGAGTTTGGTATTAAATTATTGGATAACAATACAACGAAACTTGAAATTACCCTATTTTACATCTATACAACAATAGCAACAGAATAAGAAAATAACTTAATTAAACTAACCTAAAGTACTTAAGAAAAAAAGCGGCGAGAGAAAGAAAAAACATTTTGAATTTCAGTTCTAAGTATGGGGAACCCACAAAATTTATTGTTTTTAGTCTATTTTTGTGTGAAAATTTTAATGCGGTTCACAGAATACATCTAGGTACTTACCAAGTTTCAACAGTATAGATCTTATAGTATCGGAAAAAAGTGACTGTGGCATACGGACGGACAGACAGACAGACATACATGACGAATCCATAAGGGTTCTTTTTTTTGCCATTTGGCTACGGAAACCTAGAAATAAATAAAAGGTCGCGTCCCAGCGTAAAGGGTTCCCATAAGACTGGCTGCGATCCCCTTTGGATGGCTAGGCCGACCCGCTGGGCAAGAAACGACCCAGCTGGTTCCCGGATTCTTTGGCCAACTTTTTGCCAGTTGGCATCGCCTGGGTCCCAGGGTCCAACCGTTTCGTTTTAGCCCCTGCTAGACGGTTGCCAACACGCGCCTCCAACCGAGCGACCTTGGTTGGCACCGACCGCTGTAGTATGAAATGTAGCTCCGAACAACTGCGTCACCAAGGTCGCCCGGTTGGAGGGGCGTGTTGGCAACCCTCTAGCAAGGGCTATTGACAGCAATAGCCGGAAAAACATGTGAAAACGAGGACTAGGAAGAATAGTGAATATGTTGAAAATCATGTTGTTGTGAAGAATTGCGAATGGGAAGAAACACTTCGGTGTGAAGCGCTTATTTCTCCTCATCTTATGCGTTTAAAGTGAGACGACGGTACTTTTTGCCAAGTTGGACAAGGGGGCGAGTGTGAAGTGAGGGGTGCGGGCTATATGTGGGGCGCCAGGTATGCTTACTGCCTATAGAGATCAAAAACCCAAAAAAACAAGGTTTTTAGAAGTTAGTAAACATGCACAGATTTTCATTTTATTTCAACGAATGCTGGCAGAAAACTACAGAAAGTCTTTTTGTCCGTTCTGTTACGGGAATGGAATGCCGTTTAAATTAATTAATTTAGGCTATTAGTTATAATATAATTCTGATCTTCGAATATTTAAACATTACATATTCAAAACGTACCTTAAACCTGCGAACCAGGTACCCAGTCATCGGCGGATGACTGGGTTATGTGGTATTTCTATCCATTAAAAACTCCACGGCGGCCGACATCTGCACTCTCATGCGGAGAACTCCAGGATCTCATACTGAACGCACTGGATCCCTCCTCGCGCCTCGCCACATCTGGCTCGTCCTAGGATGATGATGGTCGCCCACCCTGGGGTTTTAGGTGAGTGCCCCGGCCCCCGCCAGAAACACTGCGACCCCGATGACCCCCTTTAGTCGCCTTCTACGACTGGCGGGGGAGACCGTAGACCTATTCTTGATACGAACCTAGGGTTTCAATTATTTTGGACAGAACACAGCATCAATATCCTGCTACTCTACTTAAAATTCGACCATTAAAATAAGAAAATCATCTAGCAACACCTTCCTAATATGCCACATTATCTACTCGGAAAACTCTAAGTAGTTTAAGAGCAGTTCACGTCAGTTTATCTTCTACTACAGTGTATTGTAAATGTACACTTATGTGTAAAATTACCTGCGCGTCATCATAAGTCGGTACTCAACATAATGGGTGCCTTTGGTCGTATACATGGTGCATCGTATTGTTTGTACATTTTCATAATGCACAGAATCTATGAAGTATAACAGGGGAATGATGAGATTGAAAAGAGGAAAAGTCTGTGAGTTAGTAGCTTTGTACGTTTCTATGTAGGGGGTAATATCCGGAACTACTTGTCTTATGAAGTTTTATCAGATTTCAAAAAATCTTTCAGCTGTTGTATACTTTGTGTAAGATGGGACTATCTGATAGTTTAGACTGTAGAATGTGTGGCGAGGAGGATGAGACTATGGAACACTTATTGTGTGAATGTCATGCCCTTGCCAGACAAAGAATGAACTACTTTGGTACCGGTTACCCGCAACCAAAGGAATTCAAGGTGCTCCCGGTGAACTGCATCATCCGCTTTGTGGAAATGATGGAGCAAGCCCCCAGGCTTGCTCCCAAGCAGGTATAAAGGAGAGGGCAAATGCACAAAAGATCCCACTGGGTCGAAGTGCATCCGAAAGGGCCCTCGCCTAGATAAGATAAGATAAGATAAGATACTTTGTATAGACTGTGGCCTGTGGCCTGCGTTATTTGCAATACGCGGGTGGAGTCGCGTGGGCAGCTAGTAGTAAATAAGTTTTACAACTGCTGTCTGACCTTCCAGTACATCTTGTTGCTGCTTTCAAGTCGCGTCGCACGCGACTGAACGTCTCATGTGTCACTCGCACTAAGGAAATTAGAAAGAAAAACTAGACTTTCCCGTTTCGTGGTGTCGCGTCGCGGTGTCAGTCCGCTAAAGAGAAATTAAATTAGAACTTGATGTGATAAGGAACTTCGTCAAGTTAGTGAACAACTTGTTAGAATTTGCGTTGATACTCTCTGGGAATCCCAGAACTGAATATTAGGTACACCTGCAAATAGTATCTTATTTAAATGCAGAGAGCGCAGTAAAATGCGGCACATTATGTTAAATAGCCGGAAAATGCCACAAGCAACGTTAAATGCTTACTTAGGTTTAGTACTAAAACTTGTTACACTGTTGGGTAATCTTGTCGTAGTAATCGCGACTGGGTTTCAAGTCCTGGGTTTGAACTCTTTGTTGCTTGAAATAATCTGCAATACCAAATAGTGGATAAAGTCATAGGTAGGTAGTACCTACTAGGTACTCATTGTGTACAAAGATTTGTGAAATTACCAGTCTATCTATATTTATTTCCCTACTAGCTGTTGCCCGCGACTTCGTCCGCGTAGAACTTTTTATCGTCTTAGAAAATGATTTCTCTCAATACAAAATTTGAACCCTCTTTTAGGGGATAATTAAAAAAAAAGTTGATGTTCATTTTCTAGTTTGTGAACAAACAGTCTAAAACCAAAGTTAAAAATCTCATACTTTAAAAATGCCTTGAAATACTCAAACTTTGAACCAATTTTAACACTCTTAGGGGATGAATTTGGAAAAACTCTGAAATCAGTTTTGTAGTCTTTTAACGTACAGAATAAGACCGAAGTTAAAAATCTCTTACTCACACTTTAAAATTTTATTGCTCGCCATTTAAAATTTGAACCCCCTTTTAAACCCCCTTAGAGGTTGAATTTTTCTAATCGCTGAAAGAACTTTTTTCGTAAACTTTTAAGTCTCTAGCTCAAAAAAAGTGTTGCCCATACAAATTGAATTTTCTAAAACTCTGAAAGTACTTTATTATTAATTTTAATAAGTAACATTTTGAATAGTTTTAAGTCTAGTAAAAAAAAAAGTTTTTCCCACACAACACTGGCTACCCTTCTTAAGGATCTTAAGGATCCCCTTAGGGATGGAGTTTTCTAAAACGCTGAAAGTTCTTTTTTAGTATTCTAATAAGTAATCTTTTTGCAAAGTTTTAAGTCTAACTCAAAAAAAAGTGTTGCCCATGCAAAGCTTGCTCTCCTTTTTAACCCTATTAGGGGTGGAATTTTCTAAAACGATTTGTGTTCTTTTTTTGTATTTTAATAAGTAATCTTTCTACAAAGTTTCAAGTCTCTAACTCAAAAACATAAACTTTCCCTGATAAAAACTTTGCACCCCTTTTTATCCCCCTTAGGGATAGATTTTTTCAAAACGCTGAAAGTCTTTTTTTTTGTATTTTTATAAGTAATCTTTCTACAAAGTTTTAAGTGTCTAGCTCAGAAAAAGTGTTCCCCATACAAACCTTGCACCCTTTTTTAACCCCCTTAGGGAATGATTTTTGTAAAACGCCGAATGTAGTATTTTTCATGTTCTAATAAGTAATTTTTCGTCAAAATTTTAAGCCTCTATTAAAAAAAAAAATGTTTTTCCCATACAAACTTTGCACCCTATTTTACCCCCTTAGGGGTGAAATTTTCCAAAACGCTGAAAGTACTTTCTTTGTATTTAAATAATCTTTCTACAAAGTTTTAGGACTCTAGCTAAAAAAAATAGTTTCCCACATACAAACTTTGCACCCCTATTTTAGTCCCCTATTTTTAGGGGTAGAATTTTCTAAAACACTGAAAGTACTTAATTTGTATTCTGATGACTAATCTTTCTATAAAGTTTTAAGTCTCTATTTAAAAAAAATATTGTTTCCCCCATACAAAATTTGCACCCCTATTTTACCCCCTTAGGGGTAGATTTTTTTAAAACACTGAATCTAGGTACTTTATTTGTATTCTAATGAATAATTTCTCTACAAAGTTTTAAGTCTCTATTTAAAAAAAAGTAGTTTTTCCCATACAAACTTTGCACTCTATTTTACCCCTTTAGGGGTAGAATTTTCTAAAACCCTGAAAGTACTTTATTTGTATTCTAATGACTGATCTTTCTACAAAGTTTTAAGTCTCTATTTAAAAAAAAAATGTTTCCCCCATACAAACCTTGCACCCCTATTTTACCCCCGTAGGGGTGGAATTTTCCAAAACGCTGAAAGTGTTTCATTTGTATACTAATAACTAATTTTTCTACAAAGTTTAAGTCTATAGCTCAAAAAAAAAAGGTTCTCCCATACAAACTTTGCACCCCCATTTTACCCCCTTAGGGATAGAATTTTCAAAAATCCCTTTTTATCCCTATCCCACGTTATAAAAGCAACATACTGTGCAAAAATCAACTCTCTAAAATTAGTAGTTTCGGCTGTGCGTTGATGAGTGAGTGAGTGAGTGATTGAGTGAATAAGTCAGTCAGGACATAGGCATTTATTATGTATAAATAGATAGAAGATAATGAAACTCCCATTCAAATATCTCAAAAAATTATGAAGCTACATCCGTTTTAATGTCGCTTGTTAGAGTGAGAAAACGATGAGGGACTGTGACGTCAATATACTCGAGCGTCATAGTAAAAAACAATTATTTCATATGAAGGTGCGTTTTGCGGAAAAGGGACAGAACATACCCCCTCTTAAAACTTTGGACTCTTATAACTTAATCATTACCTATATAACCTCTTGCTTTGTTTTTTTCTCCATTTGACTATATTTATTTTAAATTCTTTTTCGAGAAAATACATTATGATTATTTACCATATTTTCAATTCCTGAGCTATAACCACGAACTTCGGAATTTGAAAATATTCGGGTATCTCTATCTCTATCGCACTAACCATACTCGAGTGACAGGGATGCAAATATATGAACATTGAGTATCGGTTTTCGTGGTAGCGCCGCAGGTACTTTGGCTGAATGCGCCGAGCGCGTGCCATTGTCATTCAAAAAAAACAAATTCGTGTTAATTATATTGTTCAAATTTGTTGATTTCATTTATTGAAATTACGACATAAAACGACATTTGCGCATATAAGTTCTCATATCAGAATCGAATATTTTTTTATGGTTTATATTTTAGCATTTGTCTCGTAAAGGTCTATCGTAGACAGGATTTAAATTATTAATAAGTGAAAGGCAAAGCAATTCCGCCATTTTGACGAAAATTTGACGGTTCTTATAGCTGACAGTTCGAGCAGCGTTTGATTTCAATAAAAATAAATGAAAAATTAAATGAAGTCGTATATTTCGGAAAATTAATTAACTGTCGCAGTCGGATAAAAACTATCCTAAGTTGCAGCTAGAATAATAATGTACCTATATAAAATGTTTCATATTTTTCCGTTCATGGGATGCTGAGAACATTCGAACCGCGCAAAGCTTAGTTTCAAACTGGCTGATTCTTTTTTTAATTTAGAGATTTATTATAAGTGGAGATGGAGATTACAATCTTCTTCCTCAAGAGAGTGTTGTTAACGATTCATAAAAAAATACTGATTTATTTTATTTTATTTATTACACACGGGACACCAACAGAGTACATAAGATAAAGTAACAGTTGTCTTTGACATAAAATATGTAGGGGCTTATGTACCCTAATTATAGGTGAACACATCGTTTTATATTACAAGATAGCTTAAGTATGAGATACCTATTGATTTTAAATAGGTAGGTATACAAATTATATGATAGGGATCTTTAATGTCTAAAAGCAAGGGGAAATTGTTTTCTTAAGTACTACATTAAAATAAATACTTAATTTTACGAATACTAAATTAAAATATAAACAATATTAGAATTATTTGGATACGTTATAATTTAATTTGGGTTATTAATTGACGAAGCAAGTTGTTGGATTATTTTCTTTTTATGGGTTTCAATTGTATCGTGATATAAGTATATCCAAATTGGCTGCTGTAGCAATATTGTTGTATAGTATGTGAATAGCCTATCCAGGGGCTAGGGGTACACTGAAGGTTCGTGTGGGGGCTCGACGGGAGTTTGGTTTTGGGTATAAGGCAAATCTTGTCAAACATGTTTAAGAGGGGCGTGTGATCAGGTCCGTGGATTTGACGAAGTATCCGTTGAATCCACTTTGAAAAGATCATTTTCCAAAAGTATACTTTCAAATACCTAAGTTTTATCATAGAACGACAAAGTGTTGGGGTTTACCTATTCCCATATTTTTCTAAGTAGGTAGAACCCAAAACTTTCAAACTGCAGAAAAATGTCCATCGGAAACATTCAAAACTTCCATTTCACACATTTCTAAAGGCATGTAGAATACGGTCCCTATTAGCACCATTTGTTTGATGTTTGTTAGCCCTACGTGTACGATGGTAAGGTAACCAAGATGGGAGCTCACCGCACCTTTGTGCATCTTGCATACTTACTGCCATTACCGCGCACGTGGCGATAATCACGTGGCTAGCGCGGTCTGAGTTTGCCCTAGCTTCCAATATTCGAAGTTCGGGTTAGGTATAAATACAAGGCGACTTTTGGCAGCGGTCGAGTGACTATTATAGGGCTAGTATCGCGATACTGTCGCACTTTCAAGAAATTTCAGCTCAGTCGTCCTATATTATAGCCATTATAGGACCTATCTATAATATTGCGCTGTCATCGAATTTATAGAAGTATGCCAAATTTCATCTTAAGGGGACGTAGGTTCGTGGTCTTCTCTCCCTCTCACTGAGCATAAGCGTGAGCGAGATGGAACTGCGTGTTTGGATCATGTTTTTTAATTTTATTTTTTTGTGCGTTTTAATAAAAAAAAGTAATAGTTGATTTCCCTCAAACATAACATTGCCGATTTTTAGAACCAATTGTAATATGTTTAACTGTTGTGCATAATTTGTTACGATTTTTTTAAGTGTATTTTAGACCTATGTTCGTGATTTTTTTCTATCGAGTGAAAGTCAAAAACTCAGAATTCGAATAGCTGCTTTCCCTCTAAAAAGGCCTCAAGATTGCTAATTAAATTTAAGACAGCCGTATTATAGTCCAAACAAGAGCTACGATTTTTTGAAAATCCGTTTTCGGAGCTCACGTCGCCTTAAAGCAACGTAGGCTCGTGGTCTTCTCTCCCTCTCACTGAGCATAAGCGTGAGCGAGATGGAAGTGCGTGTTCGGAAGCGCGGCTATCATGTTTTTTTAATTTAAATTTTTTGTGTGTATAAATAAAAAAGTAATAGCTAAGTTCCCTCAAACATGATATTGCCCATTTTTAGAACCAATTAAAATATGTGTAGCTGTTGTGCATAATTTGTTACGAATTTTTCAAGTGTATTTTAGACCTATGTTCGTGATTTTTTTCTATCGAGCGAAAGTCACAGACTCAGGATTCGAATAGCTGTTGTCTCTCGAGAAAGGCCTCAAAATTGCTAATAAAATTTAGGGCAGCCGTATTATAATCCAAACAAGAGCTACGATTTTTTTTAAATCCTTTTTCTGAGCTCACGTCGCCTTAATCCGATACCGACAAGTGGCTTAAAAATTATTTGCAAATTTTGATGGACAATTTACTTAGGTATACATACGAACAATGCAAGATAAAAGCTTGTAAAAATACCTTAATGTGTACTACGTAAAAAGATAAAACAAAGGTACAAATGCACTTAACATATTAATTAACCATCAGTTACTACTTCATATAAAAAACTGTCATAAGATTTAATGCTGTTTAATTTTGAAAATTATCCGTGAATGTAGAGGTGTGTAGAGTAGGTAGAACATTTGTGTAGATAATATGGCTACTTACACAGGCATTGTGTGGGTGTGAATAAGGATGGACAATGGACATTTTAATAAGCTTGAGGCGGACAGTTAGTTGTCTATGGTTTTTTTATTTGAGGAAAATCAGACGCGGAATCATACTTCATTTGCGTACGCTGGCCACATAATAAAATTGAATCAATCTACTGTATGTAAATCAAGGAATTGGTTTACTACATTTAAACTTTAATGTACTCTAATAATACAGTCGAAAAGTGGTGGATCAATTTCCTGACTGCATGTACCTTTGTCTTAAAAAAGTAGTGGGGTTTTTGAAAATCTTTATGTTACCGGTGAGGTAATAGTACATTGTGCATTAAGGGCCGTAAGAAGGGGATTACTAACGAGAGTCTATTAGAAGCCCGACGCCAAAGGCGGAAGGCTTTTAATGAGTCGAGTTTGTAATCCCCCTACTGCCCGTGATACACACAATGTTTTTCATCACATTTGCGAGGAAATAAGTAACTACAAAAGACAGAAAATCTAAGTTTCATACAACCGCACCACTCAAAAATTGACGAAATTGACAACTTCACTTACATATTTGAGGAGGGCGAGGGGGCGTGGCGCCCCATGGCCTGCTAGATTTTTTTCAACCAATCACCCAACTAGATTTGCCAACCAATTTGTTTGATTTGTTTTTAACCAATCAGATCACACACAAGCTCATAAATCCCTGGGGAGTTATAAATCCATAACTCCCGCGGGAGGTAAATCGGCTTTAGCTGCTCTATAAACTTGCCTGTAATACACCCTTTACGAGCAAGTGTGATGAAAAAGTAGTAACGATGCAAACTAATTAATCAAATTTAATCATGCATGTTGATTGTCACCTACTGTCACTTTACTTTTACGATACGATACCTACCTATATCACACAACCTTAACCTTACTTTTCTTTGTTTCAGGTAATCTCCACTTATAATAAATCTCTAAATTAAAAAAAGAATCAGCCAGTTTGAAACTAAGCTTTGCGCGGTTCGAATGTTCTCAGCATCCCATGAACGGAAAAATATGAAACATTTTATATAGGTACATTATTATTCTAGCTGCAACTTAGGATAGTTTTTATCCGACTGCGACAGTTAATTAATTTTCCGAAATATACGACTTCATTTAATTTTTCATTTATTTTTATTGAAATCAAACGCTGCTCCAACTGTCAGCTATAAGAACCGTCAAATTTTCGTCAAAATGGCGGAATTGCTTTGCCTTTCACTTATTAATAATTTAAATCCCGTCTACGATAGACCTTTACGAGACAAATGCTAAAATATAAACCATAAAAAAATATTCGATTCTGATATGAGAACTTATATGCGCAAATGTCGTTTTATGTCGTAATTTCAATAAATGAAATCAACAAATTTGAACAATATAATTAACACGAATTTGTTTTTTTTGAATGACAATGGCACGCGCTCGGCGCATTCAGCCAAAGTTACCACGAAAACCGATACTCAATGTTCATATATTTGCATCCCTGTCACTCGAGCATGGTTAGTGCGATAGAGATAGAGATACCCGAATATTTTCGAATTCCGAAGTTCGTGGTTATAGCTCAGGAATCGAAAATATGGTAAATAATCATAATGTATTTTCTCGAAAAAGAATTTAAAATAAATATAGTCAAATGGAGAAAAAAACAAAGCAAGAGGTTATATAGGTAATGATTAAGTTATAAGAGTCCAAAGTTTTAAGAGGGGGTATGTTCTGTCCCTTTTCCGCAAAACGCACCTTCATATGAAACGATTGTTTTTTACTATGACGCTCGAGTATATTGACGTCACAGTCCCTCATCGTTTTCTCACTCTAACAAGCGACATTAAAACGGATGTAGCTTCATAATTTTTTGAGATATTTGAATGGGAGTTTCATTATCTTCTATCTATTTATACATAATAAATGCCTATGTCCTGACTGACTTATTCACTCACTCACTCACTCACTCACTCATCAACGCACAGCCGAAACTACTAATCTTAGAGAGTTGATTTTTGCACAGTATGTTGCTTTTATAACGTGGGCTAGGGATAAAAAGGGATTTTTGAAAATTCTACCCCTAAGGGGGTAAAATGGGGGTGCAAAGTTTGTATGGGAGAACCTTTTTTTTTTGAGCTATAGACTTAAACTTTGTAGAAAAATTAGTTATTAGAATACAAATGAAACACTTTCAGCGTTTTGGAAAATTCCACCCCTACGGGGGTAAAATAGGGGTGCAAGGTTTGTATGGGGGAAACATTTTTTTTTAAAATAGAGACTTAAAACTTTGTAGAAAGATCAGTCATTAGAATACAAATAAAGAACTTTCAGGGTTTTAGAAAATTCTACCCCTAAAGGGGTAAAATAGAGTGCAAAGTTTGTATGGGAAAAACTACTTTTTTTTAAATAGAGACTTAAAAACTTTGTAGAGAAATTATTCATTAGAATACAATTCAGCGTTTAAAAAAAATCTACCCCTAAGGGGGTAAAATAGGGGTGCAAATTTTGTATGGGGGAAACAATATTTTTTTTAAATAGAGACTTAAAACTTTGTAGAAAGATTCGTCATCAGAATACAAATTAAGCACTTTCAGCGTTTTAGAAAATTCTACCCCTAAAAATAGGGGGCTAAAATAGGGGTGCAAAGTTTGTATGTGGGAAACTATTTTTTTTAGCTAGAGTCCTAAAACTTTGTAGAAAGATTATTTAAATACAAAGAAAGTACTTTCAGCGTTTTGAAAAATTTCACCCCTAAGGGGGTAAAATAGGGTGCAAAGTTTGTATGGGAAAAACATATTTTTTTTAATAGACACTTAAAATTTTGACGAAAAATTACTTATTAGAACATGAAAAATACTACATTCGGCGTTTTACAAAAATCATTCCCTAAGGGGGATAAAAAAGGGTGCAAGGTTTGTATGGGGAACACTTTTTCTGAGCTAGACACTTTAAACTTTGTAGAAAGATTACTTATAAAAATACAAAAAAAAGATTTTCAGCGTTTTGAAAAAATCTATCCCTAAGGGGGATAAAAAGGGGTGCAAAGTTTTTATCAGGGAAAGTTTATGTTTTTGAGTTAGAGACTTGAAACTTTGTAGAAAGATTACTTATTAAAATACATTTCAGCGTTTTAGAAAACTCCATCCCTAAGGGGATCCTTAAGATCCTTAAGAAGGGTAGCCAGTGTTGTGTGGGAAAAACTTTTTTTTTTACTAGACTTAAAACTATTCAAAATGTTACTTATTAAAATTAATAATAAAGTACTTTCAGAGTTTTAGAAAATTCCACCCCTAAGGGGGTTAAGAAAGCTTTGTATGGGCAACACTTTTTTTGAGCTAGAGACTTAAAAGTTTACGAAAAAAGTTCTTTCAGCGATTAGAAAAATTCAACCTCTAAGGGGGTTTAAAAGGGGGTTCCAATTTTAAATGGCGAGCAATAAAATTTTAAAATGTGAGTAAGAGATTTTTAACTTCGGTCTTATTCTGTACGTTAAAAGACTACAAAACTGATTTCAGAGTTTTTCCAAATTCATCCCCTAAGAGTGTTAAAATTGGTTCAAAGTTTGAGTATTTCAAGGCATTTTTAAAGTATGAGATTTTTAACTTTGGTTTTAGACTGTTTGTTCACAAACTAGAAAATGAACATCAACTTTTTTTTTAATTATCCCCTAAAAGAGGGTTCAAATTTTGTATTGAGAGAAATCATTTTCTAAGACGATAAAAAGTTCTACGCGGACGAAGTCGCGGGCAACAGCTAGTTTTAAAATAAGGATGAGCAATTTGCTACGATTTTGCACTTAGACTTCGGTGCCAAGGTATGAATTATTTATATCATAAGTAGTAGAAAATCATCTAAGGGTATGTCACTAGATTAGTAAATTATTATTATTAGATTATATTAGAACAGATGATATTTATCTTTACGGCATTCAGCTTGTTTGAAGCGATTGCGACGACATATAAGCGCAGTAATAAAGATTACCCGGAGACACTTGGGGAATACATACCGTCTTATTACTTGTAGGTAGTAGGTACTTAAATGTAATGACAGACACGCCAATAGCGCGTTTACATACGTCAATAAAGACAGTTGACTGATGTTAAAGGATTTGTAGATCCTGGGATATATTCGAGAAACGTTTCGGATTGACATCTGCTTGGTATTATACTCCAGGCAAAATACGGTTTTGAAAAACATTAATTTATAATAGCGTTTTTTTTCTTTATATCATTTTAAAACATTGATCTAAGATGCTTTATTCAAGAATCCAACAAACTTTCCATCCGGAAGTATTTATATAGATTTTAAAAACGAATGAATTATTTTTTTTTTTAATTATTTATCTTGAATATTATAGAGCAAATTTAAATGAATTAAAATAAAGATAAAACCATTTATTAATATTTTTTCTGACTTTTAAGAAGCTAGTTAAGTTATAATTTTTTTGATGTCTGAAATTTTGTTGTATTTTGTCACTAAGTAACTATTTAATTGATAATATAAACATTACATAAAAAATCTGCTATTATAAATTATTTCCAAATTTGACATATTTTTCATACAAGCTGTCAGTTCATTGCCTGGACTATTAGCAGGTTTTAGTTGCACGAGCTCGCTTGTGCGCCAATCTTGACGTCGAACTCTAAACCGATTCTAATGAAAAACATTTCTAGTAAGAATCGTGGCGGTAAAATATCTTGTAGGACAGTCCTAGAAATCGCGGCGGTCAGTACCAACGGCGGCATAGGTTGCGAAATAAGATGTGTTCAATCAATGTGTTCTGCGCACTCTCTCTGATAAATATGTTCACTCGGTGCTCATGGAAGCGACTGCGCGCCGTAGGTTTTGATTTCATCTAGATACAGGACCACATGTATACAGGGTGTTCGGCACATGAACCGTCAAATTTTTTTGGCGAGCTGGTAGTGTCATGTCCTACCTTTTTTTTTTTTTTTTTTTTTTTTTTTTTTTTTTTTTTGATGAGAAATAAATTTCCACTTTGCACCCTTGGACGCTGGATCCTAAGAGTTACGGTCAAGGAGGTACGATTTTTTAATTATTTTTACCTTAATTACCCAAAATCTGACCATCGAAGCCCCATAACTTTTTTGTGTATGTTTTACATGCATAACTTGCCTAATTCTCTTACGTGTACATAGTGCGTGTTTAAAAATATATTTTTTTGTTACAAATTACACCACAAAATGAACACGTGAGGCTTTTTGTTAACAAACAAAACGAATTTACGAAAACATCTACACTTCAAAATTCAATTTTTTTTTTTATAAATTAATTAGGGTCCAAGGGTGAAAAGGTAGGAAATGACCCTACCAGCACGCCAAAAAAAATTGACGGTTAATGTGCCGAACACCCTGTATGTATATGGATATCTATCAAATACTATGCGCAGTGTTGAACCAGAATTATCTCCTCATATATGGAAGAATTTAGTCAGAAAGTAACGAATCTTTTTCTTGTCATATCACATGATATGCGCCGCGGAATGGCATACAAATATCACAAATTGTACAATCGGTCGTACCAAACGGCCTATTCAAATAATTGATAGTGATTGTATCATCTTGAACCCTCTTTTAGGACTTTATAAAAATGGCGGTAAAATTCGTTCGTGTAGTTTGTACTCTGTAGTTTACTTAAAAAGAGAAGGGACAAAACATTATTTAACTAACAGATGCTTCTCAAGCGTTATTCTTTAAGTAACTGTGTCTCTGTTGGTAGTAGTGCGATGTAGAGTTCAAGTAGCTTGCCCGATAGAAGCATTTTCCTGTAAGATTAAAATGTTTAAATCATTTTCCTGTTTAGTAATATGCGGTAATACATAATTATTTTTTCAATCTTTAATTATGAACGGATTTGGGTCATTGTTAGATTTAGGTTCGCGTCTTTCTGTGGAGTGTGGACATTGCCAAAGTTAAGGGCTATAAAGCCTAATTTTTGGTTGAACTCTGAATCCACATAAACGGCGTCGCCTCTTCTATAATTCTGTGCGATAAAAACATAAGCCCTTAACTATTGACCACAAAAAAGACGATTTTTGTTTTTGGGACTGACAATGACCCATTTATGGCTTGTTTTGCAAAATTATCGCTTTACATTAAAGGTTACACTTTGTGACACTTAACACATAAGTTGAGATCATAAGTTTACGACGGTTCGTTCATTCTCATTCGGCTTGGATATTGGTTCATATGTTATGTACAAGTAGATAGGCATCATCTGCTGCACCATGAATACACACTTTACCAACATATATTAAATTCTCCTTCCCGTTATTAATAAAAATACATGAACAGGAAGTAGGGTAGACTGGGTACGGTTAAAACAGAGGTCGGTTGAAACAACGTAAATATCTCGCAAACCGTTGGCGGCGAGGGGTCCAAGGAGGGAAAGAAGCGGACGATCGGTTTGTAGGTACACGAAAAACATCGTGACATTGCTTCCCGCACGCGTAATTTGTTTGTAGAAGACACTATTGTATTTTGGTCCCCAAAAGTAAGTATTTTCACTCGTAGAGCTTTTCAATTATTCTGGTTTCTATTTAAGTGAGAGTATTGAGTGTGTGTTTATGTTTGAAGTGAAGCTTGTGGATCACGTCAGCGTATCTAGTTTTACTTTATCATTATTCTCATTATTACTACAGTGGCTTTTTTCCGAAAGTAGGAGGTGGGGACGGTTGAAACGGGACGGTTGCAACAGAGTAATTTGCTTGTATTTTTTTGACATTGAATAATGAAAGTCAAAGTAAGTTTTCTTTTAGTTTATTTTCATGTATTTTAATTAGTTTTGTTACGTTTAAAATGCAAATAGTTTATTTTTGTTTTGGTTTAGACTGACTGATAATATACGTAGAGTTTAACTTGTAAGCGCAAAAAACGCAAGCTGATTAAAAACAGTTCCTAATTTATAGTAATCTCATAAAAAATACGAATAAAACACATAAAAGTATAATATTTTGTCACTGTTTCAACCACCCCTGGGATGGAGACAGTTGAAACAAATCGGTTTTTTTTTTCAATTTGATCTACTGCTAAAACTAGAAAACCTGGACCCAAAAATCTCTTTCCGTTTAGTAAATAATAACACACTCTTTTATTTGATATATTTTTTTCATCTCACAGATTATAAAAAGCAAAACTACGGACGATATACGAAAAAATGGTTCAATCGTACCCAGTCTACCCTACGTAACCGAATAAAGTATGTATAAAAAATAATTCAATATAATAATTGAATAATAGTTTAGTCTTGTATTTTATTCCTAATTGTTATATTTTATACTTTTTATTTAAATAAAATGTGTCGTACATTCAATATAATAAAAAATGAATTCCATTATATTCAACCGAATCTTATCGGATTACAGACTGTTGTTTGAAACTAGCCCAAGTATCCTCTGCCTAGATAGCATAATTGAGTCTATGTCGGACGTAAATAAACCATTCGTCTCTCTGGCACTATATTACTTGCTAGTAAAGGACGAATGCTCTACAACTCGATCAAACTAAGAATGCACCTCGCGTCGAACAAGTTACACTGAGCGAGGTGCATTCTTAGATTGGTCTAGTATAGTATGTCCAACACAAACACGGTCATGCTAGGCTAATAATCTTATAATCGTATCTTTTTAATCATTGACTAAATACCAACACGATGTTGATAAGACTAGAAATGGTCTGGGATAATCGTGGATTGGTGGATAAAGCGCGTTCGTGGGCAAGCGAGACGTGCGTAGTGGCACGCGCCTGCGCCTGCGCAGGCCTCGATGCGACACGCGCCAAAATGAAAGTAAAAATAATTATTAATTACTCGTTTGCAAATAATTATTAATGGCACCCAATAACACTAAAAGTAAACAAACCCTACACATTAATTTAATCTAATTTCTACGAGCTAACCGAATGTGGAAAACAGAGCATGTTAACAACCAAATCGCTTTATTCAATTCATGTAGTAGATAATGTTGGTGCATGTGGAATTGAGGATGTTATGCATCACGTGCCCATAAAAAAAGTCTTAATAAAATAACAGTGCTACGGCAAGAAGAAAGGCATACAGAACTGGCAGTTACTTTTCCTACTTAGTTTTTAGGGTTCCGTACCCAAAGGGTAAAACGCGACCCTATTAGTAAGACTCCGCTGTCCGTCTGTCTGTCTGTCCGTCTGTATGTCTGTCCGTCTGTCACCAGGCTGATCTCATGAACCGTGATAGTTAGACAGTTTAAATTTTGACAGTTGATGTATTTTTGTTGCCGCTATAAAAAATATAGTAGAACAAACGTGATTTTTTTTGCTGGTTTTATAGTTAATGGTACGGAACCCTTCGTGCGCGAGTCCAACTCGCACCTGTTAAGGCGCTGTCAACACCAAAAACGCGCACACTGTCTATTTGTATCGGAGTAAACGAGAGCGAGTGTTACTTGAGCGGCCAGGTTTTACTTAGACGAAAATAATGAATAAATATTGAAATAAAAAAAAGTGTGGATCATTTGTGAAATATGGCTCGTCAGCGGTTTAGGTATGAATATGTGGACTTCACGTTTTTAATAAAATTGCAGACCCATACGTCAAAAAAATAAGGACATAGAACAGTTGTTTAAGATGATTTTAAGAATAATCTTTGCAATTAATTTCTATCGAGCCGATTTCATCCAATTATGTTTCGAGTCCGTCTATACGGTCTTGGAAATATGATGAATATTAATATTAACTTATATTTTTTTTGATGTGCTAGAACAAATAGTTTTTCTTATACAACTGCTTAAATAATATCAATTTCAACAAATTTGGTCTTGTCAGCCTCTTAAAATTGTCTGCGCACATTTCGGTCCACAATGCAGACACACCTCGTCTGACTAATTTTATTATGACGGTTGGCCACGCATGAGGCACACTATTGTGGTACAATTTGAAACCATTTAAAACCGGTGTTGTATTACAAATATTACAATAGCGTCACTTTGACACACGTATTGAAATGTGATTGATGCACAATATTGATTTCCTATATGTAGAAATATTTCATGTACTTACAACATTCCCATTGTCTATATAAAGTTACAAATAACTGAGCCAGTACAGTTGTAAGTAATAGTTACTTACTAAAAATCTTGAAGTCTTCAGACTAAAAACCACCAATGGTTAGAAAAAAATATAATATTTGCGGACAATCTTACACAAATCAACCTAGTCCCAAACTAAGCAAAGCTTGTACTATGGAAACTAGACGACGATATAGATACTTATATAGAGAAATACATACTTAAATACCTAGAAAACATCCACGACTCAGGAACAAATACTCATGCTCATCACACAAATAAATGCCCTTACCGGGATTCGAACCCAGGACCTCTTGCTTCGTAGGCAGGGTCACTACCAACTAGGCTAAAGCGGTCGTCAAATTAAGTAGGTATACTTATGAAAAATGATCCCTATTAGCTCTGATGGAAAAAAACAACCCAATTGTCGCCTGTGTGCATAAATAAGTACACAGCTGCGCCCCTGTAACGTTCATTATTTGCTTTTCTGCGAACATAACAACGCTGTTATTCACATAGCTTACGCCACAGAACTAACCTGGTCTCTGGTAAAGCATAGTTCTTATGAAACTGGGGTTCAACTTATACTCACTAGGGTCTAGGTCATAAACTATCGTTTTGTGAATATGCAGAGCGTGCGTCATAGCGTTCGTATGATCCCGCAAGCCTCGAATATCAAGGACGGCTACATAAGAAGAAGTATTGATAAAACAGCAACCATTTTTGAAGCTTCGGAAATTTATTCTCCTGTTTTTGACTTTCCTTTCACATATACCTAAGTATCAGTTGCCATGAACGTGCCAGTAGTAAAGTAGGTACTTTACCTTAAATGAAAAGGTACCTACTACCTACACGATATTTTTTTAGCGGCGCTTACATTTTCGACTATACTTCACGTGAATCTACAAGCGTGCCGAACCTTTGTCGGTAACCAGCCCCGCTATTCTGTAACTGGTTTTAAGCTCACCTCACCCACAGGTCACGCCGCGATTCGTAGGACTAAGCGTAGACGGTAGAGGTCTACTAGTTACGTTTTAAGCGATTTCGTTTACAGAATCCCTTCGGCCGCTTACGAAACCAACGCTACGTAACCAGTTACGTGTGAAGAATTATTTTTCTTTCTACGAAACTAGTTACGTACAATTTTTTTTTTCTTCTTACGAAACCAGTCGTGACATTATCTTTCGTATTTGGACATTTTCGATTCTGGGGACCGATTTTTGACTTTCGAGCGCTCGACTTTTTCACTCGAAAACGGTCAAAAATTACGAAATGCTATTTTGAAATAGCGATAGAAAACTGGAAAACGAATGGTATTGACCACTCGTATTCAATTATATCGGTAGAAAGTAAGTGGCTGCAATTTTGACCTACAATAGTAGTTACTTTTATTTAATTTTCGAGCGGTCGAAAGTCAAAAATCGGCTCCCAGGCAAGCTACCTAACGAACCTACCTAGTGTTTTGCGATCGTAACAGGTTTCCAACAAGGAAGAAGAATTCTTTGTACGTAACTAGTTTCGTAGCAAGAATAATAATTCTCCACACGTAAGGTTACGTAGCGTTGGTTTCGTAAGCGGACGAAGGGCCACGATCGATACTGCACCGCGCAAATTATTTAAACTGGATGCTGTCCTTGACTGTGAACTATACCTATAGTGCTTGCGAGGTAAAATTGCCTCAACAGAATAAATTGAAAACTGAACTGAATAAGTGATGATGATGATGATGATGATGATTACTAAAGAAGTAACTATAAAGTAAAAGTATATATACTTCTTTAGTTTATCGCCCTTGCCTTCGGCTTGGGCGTCAAATACCTGCGATCTGAGACATTCTTTGTTATACCGCCATTGGTAAGTAATGTACTAATAAATATCCATCCATCCGTTTTGGATGACAGCAGGTAATGGAATCTCGTAGGTACAACATTGCCTCCCTAGATCGGCGTTGGAAGTAGGTAATTATCGTTAAAATTGTTATACCGGAAGTGTGAATGCACTACTTTATGTAGTAAAACATAGACACTATAACATACCTTTTGAGACCGACACGGTTTCCACTCGATGAGGACTTGATGTTTATCAATAATCATTAATCACTAACCACTTGGTCGCTCATTGTAAAATAGGAATTATGAACATGCATTTTTATTCATGTATCTTATAATAAGTAGATACTTATTCTTCGATATATTACTGATATGACAAAAGTATTTTTGATGAATCAATTAAATAAACCGACCAACTTAAGAACACAGAAACCGGAACCAATCATTTATGGCATTTATGATTACCATCATTGGCAATTTTAACCTAAGAACACAAAGACAACAAATTAGTTACTAGAGATCCAAATACACAGTGGAACTGTAACGTCGCTGATTAAGTAATGTAAATAGGCCGTCAGTAGTATGATCTGTCTGTCTCTGTCATTCACAACAGTTACACTATCATTCTCTCATAAGATAAATTCAAACCCCGGGGTTTTCGGTGCGGGAATAACTTGAGAAAGAGTAGAGATAAACAGATAGGTTATTCTGACAAAATATCATATTGTGCCTAATGAATAAATACCTTCCTGCGAAAATTATACCATTTTACCTTAAGTATTTTATTTTAACTTAAGTAGTAGGTAATTTGGCATTTCTACCAAGTCTTACGAGTACGAGATAATAATAAAAATAATGTTAATTAATTGCCGTCAATTAGTAGTTGACACGATTTTCATAATAAACAATTACCTAATATTTTTCGTACATTTGGAACAGTTAAGCTTCGGCGTTCTTACAACGATCTTTCTACGTCGGCAGTCTTAATAGGTGCAAATTAAAAAAAATTAACTCGATTGTTGCACGATGTGTTAGCGATTGCAGTTCTATTTATTTTCCTTGTAACAATTAATTCATAGTTTTTTTTTAATAGACAAGTATCTTTTTATTCAATTATATATTCAGTAGGTAAGTACATTCTGTTTTTAAGTCAATACCTACGAGTATTCTTTGGCTAATGTCATTCATTCCTGCACCGAAAACCCCGGGGTATGAACATAATACTGATGGAATGAACTGACGCCAGAATTAGCGTGTAACCGATGTCTTACACAACAGTACAAACTACAAACGATATGCCATGAGCTGAGATAAATACGCCATATATTATATGTGTCGATTGCACCGCTTCAGTCACTGCCGTGCCCGCACAAGCGGTCAGTGTCGTCGCGATATTCAGGAAAATAGGCCGCCGAACGGCAGCCGTTGCCTGAATAAAAAAAAAATCGAAAGTTTACTTTTAAATAGTTCGAATTTCGTTTTGTTCTAATCGTAAACTGCGGTTTTGTTACTGGCCAGTTATTTTCTAGTTAAAGCGGTATTTTTCTACTGTTTGTAAATTGGTAAGTCAAAACGCTGTTTTTGGTATGCGGGATTTTTATCTTTTATTTTTATGCATGTAACCAAAACACATATGCCCGTAAGTAGATAGATATTTGTATAGATGTTTTTGTATCAACTTATAAGAACGAGTACCTACCTAACGTCCTACGTCGTAAATCCTAATAACATAATAATAAACACTTAGTTCATCTACCTGTTTTTATAGTTTTTATACTGCTTGAAATTTATCTTGTTTATGATCTTTATATTAGTGAAGAAATAAAAGGATTATAACTCTTAATTTGCTTTAGGACATATAATGTTTCTTATTAGCTTATAATAAAGCCGCATGCATAAACGTGATACGTCTAAATGTACCTAAATACGTTTATAAAAGTATATAAATAAAGATTATATTTCAATTAGACTTCAAGAACTCACCTGTTTGTAATCACGTTAAAATTCTGGTTAGAAAGAAAAATTGATAATTGTACAATGTGGAAAAAGTCGGCAGCATAAACTTGGAGTTCGATTTTCGTCCTGCAGTGCTACGCTAGTATGCGCGTTCCAATTTCCTTTGATCTTTGTATCAACGTGCAACTGTACAATTAAAATTAGGTAAAGCCCTTCAAGAGGCGACGGGCTGTAACTATTTAATAATACGCAACATTTCATACTGAACAAAAACGCACATTATCTAAAAAGGGAAAAAAGTAATACCAGACACAGCAAACTGCATTTTTTTAAACGGCATCGCGTTTGAGTTAAAACTAAAATGCACTTTTGTTTGTAGGTTTACTTAGTCTGTCTTCTTGGTCGTGCACTTTTGACTAAGTGGTCGTGGTCATGTCACGGTCGATTTTTGCACCACAGTGGCGCGAAAGAAGGGTTTGGACCACCATAACTGCGAGTTTTTGAAGGTATTAGGAGCTGGGCCTTCGTTCCCCTATAGACCAATCAAATTAGCTTACCCTGGACATAATTCGTAAACTCGTTGTTTTTATTGTTTTATCGGATTTTACTATTCAGTATCAAATATTAATGAAATATATTAAGTAAAAAATCCGCGATCGTAACCGTAGTTAAAAAAAACACGAGTTAACGTACACTACCTAACTTTTTCCTAAAAGTAAAAAAGGTAACCAAATACCTTGTTAGTATAACTTTGAGGTGCATTCAAATTCGATCACTTAATAGCAAAATTAAACTGATATCAAATTCGCATATACGTTTTTTTTCACAGTTTTCCTCTGATCTCATTATCTAGACAAGCCAAAATGGTAACTATGATGTTTTTATCTGTTTAAGCTATATTGCGTCTTTTTAGATATTTAAGACAATATTTAAACATTTATTTGTAACGTTTTAATAATAATGTATTTCTCAGTAATTATAAATAGTAACTATGATTTTTTTGTTTACTAATAGCCTTTTGTGAACGATAATCATGATTTCATCAAAATCAAGCATGTTAATTTCACGCTTAAGAAATTGAAAATTTAATTGAAAATACTCGCGACCTTGTCGTGGAGCCAGATGCATGCGGTGGGTGCGAGGCGGGGAGAGAGTGGGGCGCCAGCGGGCGAGCGCACGGCGAACCCGTCTTAACGAGTTTATTTCAATTACGTGTTTTTCACCGACCGCGCCGTGTACAAATAAAACAAATATAACGGAATATCCTAATTGTAGGATTTTTAGCTCTAATGAAAAAAATCACAGTTTGTCCCTTACGCCCTTTGAAAACTCTGGTCCAAAGGGCGTAAGGAACGATTGATTTGCTTTTATCATCGAAAACATAAGTAAACTCTTAACTGTTAAGTAAATGAAAGAGATGATGTCATGATCGTGGTTAGCATAAAAAAACCGGTCAAGTGTTCCGGACCACCCCGTACAATAGAAACAGGTCCACTATAAACTGACACTCACTAAGTATGTATTTACATACTTAGTGCGTGTCAGTTTATACTGGACATCAAATTTTCAGTGATGTAACTAAAAATTTACGGTTTTCGCAATTTTTCCTTTATTTGTGCTATAAATACTTCGTACCAAATTTCAAGATTGAGAGTTCACGGGATATGGGCATGGGCATTTCGTCCCTTACGCCCTTTGAGCCTACGGTAGTCGATATCCTTATTGGCAAAATTGAGCCGACAGGCCAGAACGCCAAAAAAAAGAGAAGATATGCTTATTGTCACCCACCCAGAGATGGGATAAATTTATTCGAATACGAATAACGTTTAAGAATAAATAGGATTATTTGCGAATGACGAATAAATATTTCGAATAATTATTCGCCAATATTTATTCGCGAATAACTTCTTCATTCGCATAATCATTCGTAATGCTTTTCGGGAATAATATTTTGAACGAATATTGTAGGAATGCTTTTTAATGGAATATATCTCAAAAACGTAATAATTTCCTACAGACAGAACAGAGATACCAAGTTTCTAAATTTGTTAGGAAAAGGTTACCGCTTCATCAAGGGTACCAATTAACATCGCCGTGCATGGTGAAACGGATATTAATTGTAATTATTTCACCTGTTTTATTTTTACTATTTCGGCTTTACCACGGGTGAAAAAAAAAACCGGTCAAGTGCGAGTCAGACTCGCGCACCGAGGGTTCCGGACCACCCCGTACAATAAAACCAAGTCCACTATAAACTGACACTCACTAAGTATGTATTCACATACTTAGTACGTGTCAGTATATACTGGACATACAATTTTCAGTGATGTAACTAAAAATTTACGGTTTTTGCTATTTTTCCTTTATATGTGATATAGGGTGTTGCTTCGCACCAAATTTCAAGATTCTGAGTGCACGGGAAGTAGGTTTTGATTCCCTTGCGGGTTTCGAAAACTTGCGGAAATTTGCGGCATAAACGGCTGTATCTTTTGATTGCGTTGGCTTAGAAGTTTGATTTTTTCACAGCTCCAAAAGACAGTAAACCTGAGTATTTGATATAAATTTCAGCTTAATTCATTTATTTGTTGCAGTATGGGTCTTACAAGATGTTACATATAAATACAGTTCCAGCATAACCCTGTTAGGGCACAGCAACATTAATATAAAAAATATTTATTCTAAAATAATGTATGCACACACTATGCACAGGAATTCAAACTTTTAATGATTGATACCTCCAAGCGTTCCTGAGAAAAAGGGTATTGACAGACGGACGGACGGACAACAAAGTGATCCTATAAGGGTTCCGTTTTTCTATTTCGAGGCACGGAACCCTAAAAACACACAGATCAGAATATAACATGATTAAGTACATACAATGTACAATTACAGGTATATAGTTGAACAATCTTACATGCGTAATCGCCTCTAATAACATACATTGATCCAATTACAGACAGTGGCTGTCCATAAATTACGTCATTTCAAAACAGGGGGGGGGGTCTATTGGATGACGGTAGTCATTTTATGAGGCGGGTAGTGTCCATTTAGGAATTAACAGGATGATGATAGGAGGGGGGGTCAAGAATTGACAAAAAACAACCGGCCAAGTCCTGAGTCATGGATGTTTTCTGTGTATTTAGGTATTTATTTATCTATATAAGTATGTTTATCGTTCGTCTAGTACCCATAATACAAGCTTTGCTTAGTTTGGGACTAAGCCGATTTGTGTGAGATTGTAAAAGAAAAAAAAACTGGTTTTTAGTATTTATTGTTATAGCGGCCACAGAAATACATCATCTGTGAAAATTTCAGCTGTCAAACTATCACTGTTGTTGAGACACAGCCTGGTGACAGACGGACAGACAGACAGACTGACAGACTGACAGACAGACAGACAGACGGACAGCGGAGTCTTAGTAATAGTGTCCCGTTTTACTCCTTGAGTACGGAACCCTAACAAAACAATGGTTCAGTTTCAATTGTTTTCTCGAGTTGTTGAGTTGCCGCTGAAGATGGAATTGTCCCGTAAAAATTTATTACGACTTTCAAAGTGGATGAACACAAAAACAATGTGGAGACCGGATGATTGCTGCTTTTAGTAATGAAACACCTTCAAAGACGACAATATACAGGTGGTATTCAGAATTTCAACGTGGCCGAGTATCCCTCACGGACGACGCGCGTGAAGGTCGACCAAAATCGGCAGTTACGCCAGAAAACGTCCACATTGTGAGTCAGCTGATAAAAGAAGACAGGTATGTGACATATCGGGAAATTCAGGAGTCTTTGGGGATTGGAATGAGTCAGATACAAGTTATTTTACAGGAAGAACTAGGCGTGCGAAAGTTGTTTTCCCGTTGGATCCCGCACTTATTGTCTGACGAGCAGAAAACGACTCGTGTCAATTGGTGCCGCAAAACATTGAATAAATTCAACGGAGGAAGCTCAAATGCAGTTTTTAGGGTCGTATCAGGTGACGAGTCGTGGATATACGCATATGAGCCTGAAACTAAAAACCAATCTCGAGTATGGGGTAACGAAGACGAGCTTCAAGCCAACAAAAGTTATTCGCTCTCGCAGCAAGGCCAAGAAGATGGTGGCTATGTTTGTCTCCGAATCGGGTCACGTGGCTACTGTTCCACTTGAAGATCGTAGAACGGTCAAAGCCGATTGGTATACAAGTATTGGTTTGCCGAGTGTCTTTGCTGAACTTAGGAAAAAAGGCCTAGTCGCCGCATCATCCTTCACCACGACAATGCCAGCCCTCACACCGCTCGTAAAACAAATGAGTACCTGGAAGGTGAAAAAGTCGAACTACTGGACCATCCTCCATACAGCCCTGACCTAAGTCCCAACGATTTTTTCACATTACCCAAAATCAAGGATAAGTTGCGTGGTGGGCGCGGTGTTTCAGACACCGGCAGAAGCAGTGGAAGCTTTTAAAATGGCCATTTTGTCGACTCTTTTTCAGCGTTCAATAAGTGTTTTAACGACTGGTTTGAACGCATGGAAAAGTGCATAAAATATAAAAGAGAATACTTTGAAAAACAATAAAAATACTTAAATCAATGTTACTGCATATTTTTTTTTATTCCCGAAACTTTCAGTTTGACCCTCGTAGTGACCCTGCCTGCGTAGCCGGAGGTCCCGGGTTCGAATCCCGGTAAGGGCATTTATTTGTGTGATGAGCACAAATATGTGCTCCTGAGTCATGGATGTTTTCTATGTATTTATGTATTTATTTATCTATATAAGTATGTTTATCGTCGTCTAGTACCCATAGTAGTTTGCTTAGTTTGGGACTAGATCGATTTGTGTAAGATTGTATAAGAAAAAAAAAGAAAATAAAAAATCTGTTTTTTAGTATTTGTTGTTATAGCCGCAACAGAAATACATCACCTGTGAAAATTTCAACTGTCTACCTATCACGGTTCGTGAGATACAGCCTGGTGACAGACGGACAGACAGACAGATAGACAGACGGACAGCGGAATCTTAGTAATATGGTCCCGTTTTACTCTTTGAGTACGGAACCCTAAAAACGACGACGTAATATATGGACAAGCCCACACACATGACATATTGAAACAAACCTGTTAAATGCCCCATGAAGTGACTCATTTAACTCACAAAAATATTGTTAATTAGTAGAAAAGGGCATTAATACTTGAAAATAGGTACACTTGTAGTGATCGTGTTAAATTCGTGTACGTGTTACAACGAGCAACCGCATCCTTAAATATTATTCGTGGATTTATTGGAATGAAATGAGAATAAATCATTCGTCATTCGAAAGTGTAGACGAATAAATGTTTATTCGAATAAGAATCATTCCAATAATGCCCCTTTCTGCACCCACATAAGTAACATATTTTATTTAAATAATTCTATACAGAAGACTGAGTGCTTATAAATAGGTAATCGACATTCCACGACAATTATGTCTCATGCTGAACAACTTAGTTATTATCGATCTAATGAACACAATATTTCAATAAATCTCCACCCTAGCCGAACCGTGGTAAACGCCACGTTCGTGTTTATAAATGTTTGACAATCATTGACCTATCCATAATAAATGAAGGCCGAAACGCATTGACAGCGGTGGCGAAGCGGCGGCGCGGCGCAGTGTGGAGGTGGTACCGGCTGTAATGTTCGATCTAATACGATTGGGTCCGCACAGAATACCGGCCGGGAAAAAAGCGTTCGGATCCTTTCATATTAGCTCGAACATTACAAGTACCGCCTCCGCGCCACCCCACGCCGCTTCGCCACCGCTGTCAGTGCGTTTCGGCCTTGAATGCCTGCGACTCACGACAGCACGGTCGGTAGTTGAGGTGCAAAGCAATGACGGCCTTATTCTGCAAGAGACAAGGTTCATATTAAAACTTAAGTACGAAAAAATATGAATTAATTAATAATCGTGGATATTTTTTGTTTAATTTGTTTCTTATAGTACTAATAATATGTTGACCGCATAAATCAAACACTTTCCAAGTAGTTATGTATTTTGGTTTTCCAAAAACTACCAATATTTGTGATTTTAGAAATCCGCAAAGATAATCTGTTTAATTTTTAATAATTTATCAACACACATAATATACTATTCTAAATAATTTGTTAAATTGCAGTTATCTATAATTTCTGGTAAGATAAGCCAGAAAATGTGTAACTTACTGAACTTTCTTTATTATTGATAGTCCTGATTGATTAATTAGATTAATTTTGATTTCTTTAACTGGAATGCAAGCGTTATATCATAATAGAGGCACTTTTACAAAGTTACATATTATGCTGCACTTATGAAATCAGAATTTTTTAAAATTTTAGATTTTTGGTTTTTTTACAATGACGCGGAACCCTAAAATGTTTAATTCTTTTTATTTTAACCATAACTAACAATACTTTACATCATAGAAAAAGAAAATTACAGTTATCGAATTATGTCCGGGTTTAGCTAATTTGATTGGTCTACTACCTTATTACTTATTCTGTGCCATAACCATAATGAGTAGTTACCCACCAAAATGACGATCGCATAGTTTTTCAAAGCCTATACAAGGTGGGAACTGTAACAGGAGCAAAATAATATTCAAACGGACACTTCCTTACAGCATCTGCAGTAATTGCTTGATTTTTTTTTTAGTTCAGGGAAATTTTGATCAAAAATTATTACCTCCAAGTAATGTATCTTGGCACCACGAGATCATAGCACAGCAGTCAATGCAGATTTTGAGGTAACATCATGTTGAGTCATAATAGATTTGGATTTTTGTTTTTAAAAGATATTTTTTCGATTTTTTAATTTTTATTTCGATTTTTTTAGTGTTTTTTAAATAAAAAGTTCAGAAATAGCATTTCAGAAGAGTAAAAAAATACATGTACCTATACTTATTTTGAATAAAAAAAAAACTCAAAAAAATAATAATTATTTAAATTAAAACCACTCGGAAATAATTGTTCTTGCGATTTTTTTTTAGAAACAAACTGTCTTAAATTATGTACAAATTAATTAGCCAGAAGCTATACAGTAACAATATTACTAGACCTACAGTTTCCTTTTTTTTATTAATTTAAACAACTAAATCACTAACTAGGATAACTGTTATCATTAGGTACAAACATTAGTACAGTTATAATCTTATGTACTTACAGTATTACTTGTACAACAACCTTAAGTAAAGTAAATAAGTAAGTAAAGAAAATACACGTAAAAAGCATTTTTTTACAAAATACATTAATTTTTCAAAATACTTTTTTTTTGAACTTTTACCATAATCTGATATTTTATATTAGGTACACACTATTTTATCATTATTTTAACAAGGAGTAAATTTGTTTTTTAAATGTGCTTAACTACCAAACTTTACATTTAAAGAATTCCTTACAAAATGCGTATATTTAGGTCGTCCTGCGGGTTCGTCTCGGCTCGGCCTGCCATACGTCCTCGCCACAATTACAATTCATACGATACCAAAAACCAGAGGGCCTACCACGAAAGGCATTCGAAGTTTTCCCTCTCTATCATACTTGCGAGTTCGTGCGCAAGTGCAACAGAGAGGGAAAACTTCGAAAGCCGTTCGCGGTAGACCCTCTGACGCGAGATACTGGTCAAACTGAAATGGACCTGTTTTGATTTTACGTGCACCAACAAGAAATAATGAATTAAGGCTGGCTACTCACTTACTCTTCAATGTATCCGATTTTTTTTTATATATACATCGTTAGTCGTCATTAATTGTAAGATACATAAATACAGACGACCTTGTTGGTAGTGCCTGCGAAACTAGTGGTCCTGGGTTTGAATCCCGGCGAGGGCAAATGTTTGTAAGGTGGGGTACGAGAATTTATTTCTTAGCCATAGATGGACGTAGCGTAGGACAAATGATCCAAATCAAACGAGTTAATTATACCAGAGAGGCCTTTAAGGTGCATATTAACATTCAGGAAAAATACTTCAACTTTAAACAGTGTTTTCATATAGATATGTAATCAATGTACCTATATCAATAACGCAATTTTCCTATAATATATCGATTTGTGTGTGATTGTCCCCTAATTTTATTTATCACAATTATACATATAAGACTTATGGGTGAATTGCAAAAAAAATGTGCATAGTTAAGAGCCTTAATCTAACCTACGCTTTAACTTTTTTCCATTGTGTAACGGCAATTACCCATACATTTTTTATAGGTAACTTTCGTTACACAATGGAAAAAAGTTAAAGCATAGATTAGATTAAGGTTCTTAATTATGTAATTTTTTTTTGCAATCCACCCTTATATTTTTTGCGAATCCCATACCATTACATGACTCATGCGCAAACGGTTTTTGTACCCGGATAGCTATCTATAGTCCCCCGCGGCTATGAAATCAATCCTGAGACATGCCTCTAGGGTTGAATAAAATATGTAATTTTTTCCTATGGTTGACATTGTCATTATTCAGAAACTTCATAGTTGCGCAATGTGTCAGGATTGACTTCATAGCCGCGGGGGACTGTAGTGCTACCGCCCTTTATATAATTAAATTGTTAGTTCATAACCTTACCTCCTATGTTAGCTCTTTTTATGGATCTAAGTTAATAACTGTCCACGAATGCGATGTGCAATTTTAACGACAGTTGTCTGTCTAACGAAAAGTATTTTGTTTTTATTAATATAAAAAAATTCTTAAAAATATATTGAATAAGAATAGTCGCAAAGCATTAAAACAAAACCAACTTAATTTATAAGAAGAAATCAGAAATGCAAAAATTCAAGATTTTCCCCTAATATTTATTTAATTATTCATGTGTGCACTCAGCTTAACGTTGGCGGTGTCATTGATCTGTTTATTGCGACTGCGTCCGTTTATATATGTATGTATTGTACAACAATAGGAAAAAACAACTGCATGCGGCAACAGAAGGAAAGGAATTTCGCTCGGACCGGCCATGTCGATAAAAACTGCAGTGAGTTCCGAATCTTACTACTAGGGTTGTGTACCAAGTATCGAAAATAGTGCATAAGGGCTAATCAATCAACTTTTTTTGATGCTCGTTGCGATAACGTTACCACACACACACACACACACACACACACATCATCATCATCATCATCATATCAGCCGAAAGACGTCCACTTCTGGACATATGCCAAAATGACCGGTCCTGCGCCACCCGCCTCCAGCGGACTCCCGCACACACAAATACCTACATACAATACAGTCATTTACATTTTATCGTGGGGTATTTCTTAGTGATTATCTATCGTTCAATATCTTAAATACATGTGACTTTATGATTTTACAACAAGTCGATTCTATCTGTTATCTGTTAAGATCGATAACTTGGAGTTATCGAAAGAATAATTATCGCGGAATTAGGTAGTGACTTGCGAATTTGCGATATTGCGACATATTTAATCTTAGCTTATAAGTATTATTCAAAGTATTTCAAATAGATAACTAACCTACCTATTTATTGATCCCATTGTTAATTGAAAAATAACACGATTGAAGTGATACTATCCATCCATCCATAGATAGATACTATTAGTTACTGATATTATAAATGCAAATACTTAAATCAGTCTATCTGTTCATTTGATAGTATATAGTATTATAACGATATATAATGTTTGGCATGTATGGTTACTTATGTAGACATGTAGTGTGAGACTCGGAAAAATACGAAGTTAAGTATGAACGACACCGCATACGCATGCAAGAGCATATCTATATATATATATAAAAGAAAGTCGTGTTAGTTACACCATTTAAAACTCAAGAACGGCTGGAACGATTTTGATGATTGTGAATTAGTTGGATTTGTCTTCGCCCCAAATAGCAGACTAACTATAAAAAAAAATAAAAGATTAAGTTTTTTTTCATGCATTTTTGTACGGCGGAACGAAGTTCGCGGGGTCAGCTAATTTTTAATAGAATTAGTAGATATCTATCTATTTGTATAGGTATCGATGCAAATTCAAACTAATTGGTAGGTACCACAGATGTATGAATATAAGGAGATCGGACATGGCGGCCGATTTGTATAGAGTGAGCGTGTCGCAAGTACCTACATTAACCCACACAACGCCCAAGTAATTGACAAGACAAAGCACGCACACATCTAAAACACACACTCTTGTATACCTACACGCTTATTTGACAATAAACGCGCATCATATCAGGCATTTTGGGAAAAAACGTAATATTCTCTGCGATCAGCACGCGTGCACAGTATGGCAGTGTATGCCCATTGAGCATACAACTGCGACACGGCCGCCGGCGGCTTGTCCTCTCTCTAGTATTCTATGCTCTGAGGTAGGTACCATACCTGATACCTGCTTTAAGTTGTAATTAAATTTTATTTATTAATACAGTAAGCGCATGACAACCCTGAGTCCTTGCCTACAGACCCTACAGTCCTGTTGAAGAAAGTAAACTGCAAGTTTAAAGTTATTTGCCAAATGACTTTAGATCTTAATGCACTGTCATAAAGTTGCCACCTTAGCATATTTTCCGGATCACGTAGGCGTGGGGTCGTCGACCTTTTGACTTAAGGAAACATCAATCTACGTAAAATCAGTAGTCAGTACTATTAATACGGATATCAATTGCTGAATAAAGTTCGTGGGAAAAAAATAAGGAACTGAGTAAATCTTATTGTTGATGAAAAAGAAGCACGTAGGTCTGGTTTTTATGCATCTTTGCTTTTATATCGGAAGTGTATTGTGAAGGGCTGTCAACGTAATTTAGTTATGTTATAAAATGGGATCTGATCATACTTAAGTAATAATATAATGCGAAAGTGTGTCTGTCTGTCTATCTGTCTGTCAGTCTGTTACCTCTTCGCTTGAACCGATTGAGATAAAATTTGGTATAGAGATAGTTTGAATCCCGGGGAAGGAAATAGAATAACTTTTATCCCGGAAATCATTCTCCTAAGGAGTTGAAATGGGGGTGAAAGTTTGTATGGCGCTACGATATAAACGAGTTCCAAGCGGACGGAGTCGCGGGCAAAAGCTAGTTAACCATAAAAAATGTGACGTCACTAAGTATTTTGTATTTCCCTACAAATTTCATACCGAGGTCTTTGGAGTTTTATTAAAAGTTGCTGTTTTGACCACACATACCGTTTCAATACCTTTTTCACCTCACTAGCTTGGAAAGGCCTTTTTGTTTGTTTGATATCTATTGAGAAAATTGCTTTTATCCACATGTGAAGAAAGTAGACGTAGAACGTTAAAAGTATACTATGACGTAGTACGTTAAATGTGTTTTGTATATTTTAAGAAATACCTATTTTTTTTCTTTTTTTTCAGCTTTGTTTTAACTTCATTTTTAATTTTTTGAAAACTTTTTTTTATTATTTTTTTAACTTTTTTATTACTTTTTTTTTACCCTTTTTCTTCTTTTCCTCGCTGTAGTGAGGTGAAAAGATTTGTGTTATACACGGGTAAAAAGTTATTTTACGTCTCGTGTGTTGAAACACTCGCTACGCTCAGGATTCTATTTTTGAACCACTCGCTTCGCTCGTGGTCAATCATAGCATCTTTTCGCTAGCTCGTGTTTCAAATGAACACTCGCAGGTAAAATACAACTTTCCCCCCTTGTATAACAAATAACTATTGATTTTGCAATGTAATATAAAATTTGAATATGTATGTAAGTATCTGCTCGAACTACAATGCTGCATTTTACCAGTAAACAAGTGCTTCTACTAGCCAAGCCAATCTTCGTTTTTTACGATAGCTAATATTGCCCAATGAAAGAGATGACTGTCATTAGTGATAACGATAGACATACCTACTTACGATAACTATTAAAAAGCTCGTTGTGATGTATCTTTAAGAAAAATAATCGAATGCCACCGGTTCACCCCAAAGTTAATAACTTTACCTGGCTTGGACGGACATAAAATATAAATGCAATGTAATAATATCTCCCAGAGACCCTCAGTAAAATTCACAAAAATATGTAAATTTCGTGCCCAATATCCACTTTAAACCGGCTCTGATGACATGATAAATGATAACATAACAGATGTAAGTTAAATGACATAATTACTATGCGAGAAAAAATGTACAGGAAGAGCAATTCGCTTGACGATTACGGGGAGGTAATAAGCTTCTTTGGGTGTAATTTGTACTGCTCCGTTTTTGGACATAATTATGTCAACGGAATAATCTAAAGTAATTTGCTATTCATTATTATCTTATCTTATCTTATCTAGGTGAGGGCCCTTTCGGATGCACTTCGACCCAGTGGGATCTTTTGTGCATTTGCCCTCTCCTTTATACCTGCTCCCAGGCTGCTATTCATTATTACAGTTGCAGTTAAAAAAGGCGTTTAGCAGGTAGACATGAGATACAAAACGGCACCAATTTTCGTGAAATTCGATATTTAATACTTTTTCCGGCCAACCACGCTAAATTCTGGAAGGCAGGTAACAAACAATGACTAACGTGTTCTTGTTCAAAAAATCTGACCGAAATGATTAATATCTTAGGTATTTTTAAACAAAACAAACCGACCGTCTCAAGTTATTTATTGTAATCCCTTCAAGTGTCATCGACTGATTCCTCACTGACTCACATCAGCAGTATCAGCACATCACTGAATCAAAGAGTAAATATTGACAAAGCCCCATTACGGTAAATTAATAGTCCGCAGTAAATTCTATTCTCCATACAAACGTAGTTATTCTCATTTTAAAACTACATGTTGGATTGTAACGAAACTTTGCAAATACAATGACATGAGGTATATCTATGTCTGAAATTAGTTTATATGGCTTCAGATACCATAAGAAAAAAAATACAACGAATACAAGTTTTTCATACAAAACTTTGCTGCATTTCGTTTGTTTTATAAACTGGAGCCATATAAACTAATTTCAGACATAAATATACCTCATGTCATTGTATATGCAAAGTTTCGTAACAACCCAACACGTAGTTTTAAAATGAGAGCGTAACTACGTTTGTATGGAGAATAGAATATATAGGTACTGCGGACTCTTAATTATCGGCACAAACCTATTCGTGCATCACTGGAGCCATACAATCAGCTGTTTGTTTAATGCTTTACTCACGAGCGAAAGACGAGGGCATTAGGTAAACAATACTCATATTTTAATGTTTACACAATTTTACTCTCCCCGTCAGGAAATTGGATTTTCTGGCAAAGTTGCTCCAATAGTAGAATCAAGCGGAAGCCCATTTTATATAAAAGACAGGATAAAAGTGTAAACGCGGATGCGGATGTGCAGAGGCCGTCCTTACTCGACATGTCAGCTTCATATCGGGCAACCGCCTTACACATGAGTCAATTAACAATATTAACATTTCATTTAGCAACTAGGCTACTGACAATATCTCGACTTAGTAATGTAGGTACCTACATATTGGAAAGCGACCTCATCGCTTTCCAATATACATATTTTGTCTTCCCTTCACTTTTCTTTCTACCTTCTGTCTTCTGTCTCTTTTCCTTTTCCCAACTTTTTTTTTCACTGACGTACCGTAACGTTTACAAACAAAAAAGTATCTAATACAAAAAAAAATATCTATATATATTGACGTGTACCCTATGCTTGTAATCAGGTCGGACTTGCACTAATTTTCCTCATCCGTCCTGGTAAACGTTACTGTTACCTACTTAGTGCGTATCATCCCAGTCTAATGTATGTACATAATATATTTATGCAATAATTACTTCGGGTTAGATTCACATTACATGCACCCTGAAAATATATACACTCGACAATTTTTCTAAGCAAATCTTCATTAAACATTATTTAATATGTCAAAGTATATTAGCCCATCCCATATCATATCAAGAACCCCAAGACCCCAAGAAAAACGAAATAAACAAAATAAAAAAATATCGAAATCACACAATGAACCCTCAAATGAACAAGGGTCGGCAACGGGCTTGTGAGTCTTCTGCAGTCGCTAATCTCGATTTTTGTCGCACTATACGTCTAACTTTTCCAATAAGAGAGAGACGGATAGTGCGAGAAAAATCGAGAGAGCTCGCGCTCCGTCTTGTGATAGTCGTGCTGCTTATCATCAGGTATAATAGACGGCAAACTTCGTGCGCAAATGTACTTTGGCTGCGCAAAGGCGAATTGTACGTGCCAACTGCCCCCCCCCACTTCGTCTCGCATGTGCAAGTTGTTTGCCGGGAACTATAGGCCGTACCTATGCATGATTGCCACCGTCGTTGTATCAAAAATAAGAAATAGAAATAGAAAAAACTTTATTGTTTAACCGTGTAACATAGATGGTATTTTATACAAGTGTTAGGTCCCAACGGTTACCCATTTCGGGTGTACAATATTAACTTAAAACTAAGGAAAACAAAACGAATATATAACACAATCATTTTCTTTAAGATGAAAATTCAAAAAATTATTTTAATGAATAGAAACCATTCTTATTTAACCATGTTTTTAGATTACGTTTAAATTTTACGTCATCCAACATTTTTATATCGTTAGGAAGCTGATTAAAAACTCGAATGGCACTAATAAATGTGCTTTTATTTTTTCTGTCAAAAAAATTGGTACAAACTTTTATTTCCAACTGCACTTTTCTGTATACCGGTCATCAACTACGCATTGAGACGAGTCTAACGAGCCCAAACTCAACGGGGTTAAGTCGGTAAAGTACTGATTTCCCATGGCCACCTTCTGTCTTCATCATCACATCAGCTCGATGGTACCATAATATTGAATTGTCATCCAAACTATACCTTTACTCAAAATTTCAGCTCAATCGGTTGAAGATATCTGCTTCAAATTTGAGTTGCAAGATTCCACCAGAACAAATTAGGTATCTACCTACTTACATACATTGCAAGTTAATAGAAAGCTTGTACAAACTGTCTTATGCATGGCATGGATCATGTGGTACCTGCTAATGTGGTAGGTCGCATTCCTGACTGATTGTTGTGGAATTTCGAGTGCTCTTTTCGACCTTACCCCATTTACCACATTTTATCTCATTACCAGATTAGTAGATAAGTAGGCAGACAGATTTCAAGATGCATATAATCTCTCTACCTACAGATAATAGACATAATCTTACCTATTCGATAACGCAGTGAGGTCTCCATCTCGATTGACACTTGGATTGATAAACATTTTGTATCATATATATCTGTTACATGCGTGATCAATCTGAAAAAAAATGTGACGGAAAAAATAGATAAAATAAAGAAACTAGCCCAGTACTATGAGACATTTTATGGTTAAAAAGGACCCCATGCGATTTTAATTTTGAGATTAAAACATTCTGGCTAAAAACAAATCAAAACAATCATCATCATCACCAGCACAATCGCACAAAACCACGCTCGCGAAAAACATCGCAAATACGACCTGGCTGCAGAAGATCTTAGAGCCTCATTTACTCCCCTTGTGGTATCCTGTGATGGCATCGTCGGAATGGAATATGAATCCTTTATAAAGAAAACATCTCTAAAGCTATGTGAAAAATGGTCCAAACCATACTCACAAATAATAAGCTGGATCAAAGTCAAAATACAAACATCTATCATCAGAGCGGTCTCTATGAGAATTAGAGGAACGAGAAGAAGAATAGGAAGATTTGGATGCGAAGACGGCTGCGGAATACCCACCATAGAACACTAGATTCCTCTTCTTTTTTTATGATATTGTATGAGTTAATATTGTATTATTTAACGCAATAAACTATTAGTCAAATCATGTTTTCAACGGGGATTTATTTATAAGTGGTTCGGATTGGATTCTAGATGGCATATGTCGTCGACTTTGTCCGCAACTATCTTCCGCGTAGTAAGTAGGTACCTAATCCCACAGCTATTATTATCACTCCCATAAAAACTCCCCCCTTACACAACACGCACTTAAATTGCATTTATACCTAATGAAGAAAAGAAACAATCAATTCTAAAGAGTTCTGGGTCATGCTGCATATATATACTGACGAATTGACTCGGGTAATTTTTTACACATAAAATAATTCAAGCTTTGTTCTGAGAGTCTAAAATGGATATCAAAGGAGGATGAACACTTAGACATTCAAAAAGTCGATATCAAGATTTCCTCACTGGCCTACGGATCACTAAAAATACTCACAGCATAACAAACTACCTATAAACATAGCATGCAATCATATCATATCTAGTTGTCAAAATTTCTATAGCATTTCACTTGAATCCTCGAAGCCGATATCATCTTAAAAACAGTGTCAAGAGTACTTACAAAACTGACACATTTCATTGATAACCGAAGTGTTGACGATGTTTGGCCGGTTCGGGTCAGATGTGGCGACTTTGGGGGCGGTTTCTCTGTTCGGGGCCCCCGCGTTGGCTGGAGCCCTGGTGGTTAGGGGGACGGCTGGAGTCTTCAGTGGGGTTATGAGCGAAGGAGGCATGTGTTCTGGTTCTGGATCTCGTTATACGGTAAATATCAAAACCTATCCCTTTAAGTATGTTAGTGATTGGCTGGAGGTTGCATTTGCAATTTACGACTTTGAACATATTTGCATAATTTCAGATTATAATTATATATGAACATTATGTAACACGGATTTAATAGCAAATTGCACTGTCTAATGAATATGGGTATAAATTGAAGTAAAACCGTTTAAAAAACTTTAGATAAAATATAAAGAACAGATTAAGTTTTAAAATCAGAGACGTTTTACACTGTAAAATATCATTCGAGCAGCCAATACTCATACATTATACATATATGTACTATAGGCATATATCTGGGGGCACAGCAGTGCCCCCGCCAAGTCGAGCAAAACAAAGAGGCACGGCCGTACTATCCTTTTCTCGAAGCCATTCAGGCCATTTTCAACATCCTGTAATTGTGTGCTGGCTAAAGCTAGAACCCTGAATTTTCAGGAACATGTAGGGCATAATATGGCTAACATATAATATAATTAACATTCAATTTGAACTTTTAGTTTAGAACGATTGTCCGTCAAAGTTCGTTAGTTTTGTCACTGACTTTATTATATACTGATAGTGATCACGCTAATTCTAAGGTACTTCTAGTTGACCCACAAGCTCCAAATTTCAAACGTAATTAGTTTTTAGCCTAAAAATTCATAAATAACCTAAAAATATTGCAATTTCAGTCACGTTTCAGAGATATAAATTAAAATTAAAAATCATTTATTTCGAACTAATTCATCCATAATTTGTTAGTAACAATATATTAACTTAAAAAAAAAAACTTAAAAACTAGTGTTAGTAACAAAACAAGTAACTTAGAAAAACTAATATCGGCGTGAGGGGGCACGCACCGGAGCATGCGCCTCGTCCCAGTACCGCATTATCAGGCAGTCCACCCGTTCAACAAGCGATTGCAGGATGCTGTTGGTACTACCCCGCACCCTCCGCATGAGTGATGCCACCCTACTGCGCATTATTGCGTGGAATCCCGGCACGCCCGCCGCCGCGAACATGCCGGACGCACTGCAATAGCGGGGCAGACCCAACAGCACCCTGAACGCATTATTGTACTGCACTCTTATGGCATTGACGGCCCGCTGCGTATACCCAACCCACAGCGCACACGAGTAGAAGGATTGACAAAATGCCTTAAATAAGGTAACTTTGACACCCTCACTACACCGTGCGAACCTACGGGCCAGCATATTGCAACGGACCGCCAAGGCCCGGCGCTCTCTCTCTATGTCGAGATCGTCGCATAGCGTCTCCACTACCCAGTGCCCCAAGTACTTAAATTGTGAGACTCTTTTTAATGGCGTGCCGTCAAGTACAACTGGCGGGACAATATCATAAGTTTTATTGCCCGCCTTGAACAACAACAGCTCACTTTTCGTCGCGTTGTACTTGAGGCCTTGGGCTGCAGCATAGCGCTCGCATACGGCTAGCAAATTCCTCAACGCACTGATGCAAGGGCTCAGCAACACCATGTCGTCCGCGTAGCTGATGTTATTAATAACTTTTCCACCAATAGAACAACCCACTGGGGTGTTACTGAGCTCCTCGATCAGTCGATTCATATACAGGTTGAAGAGCTTTGGAGACGTCAACCCACCCTGTCTTACTCCGCACTTCAACCTGTATACGTCCGACAAACAACCAGCCCATCTCACAACATTTGTTTGGTGCCTATACCAATATTTAAATATTGATACAAGCTCCCTGGGTATACTTGTCTCTTCAGATAATTTTGACCACATGATATCGTACGACACTAGGTCGAAGGCCTTAGAAAGGTCCAAGAAACAAGCATACACAGGGGTCCGTTCTTTTGCATAATACCGGACAGTGTGCTTGAGACAGTAAATAGCTGACTCAGTCGACACCCCAGCTCTGAAACCAAACTGAGCGTCATTCAGCTTTACGTGAGCACTTAACTGTTGATCAAGCAGACTATCCAGCACTTTTGCAATTATAGTCGCTAGAGAGATGGGCCTATAATTGTTTTTATCCGATACATCACTCGTTCGGTTCTTAATAATCGGTATTACAGTGGTTTTCATTAACTCGTCGGGCAGATAAGAGTGTCCGATGGATAATGCAAAGAACATGGCTAGTACCCTGGGCAGATGAGGACCGGCGTACTTGAGATGCTCCACACTGAGGCTGTCATGCCCGGGCGACTTGCCACGCGACATATTCCGTATGACAGTAGCTATATCTGTAGCGGAAAAATAAATAGGTCGGTGACAACCGCCCCCACATGGCTCCTCAGTGGTAGGCGTCCCACTTAAACTGTTATGCCGAGGTTGAACCTCAAAATGAGTTCTAAAAAGATTAGCAATATCCACCGGCTCACACGCATCCCCGACGCTCACAGGTAGGCTCGGCCTAGGATCAAGACGATTGGTCTTTTTCCAGAAAGATCCAAACCTTTTGGCATCGTGATGCGACGCCAAAATATCCATTTGAATTTGGTCTTGATTATTTTGACACCATTTCAGCTTCATTTTAAAATGTTTCCGGGTAGAACACATTGCCTGATAGGTAGGGCCATGTTGAGGCTTACCGCTACTAACCCAGTCAAGGAAAGCAAGCCGAGCCTCTCCATGAGCATCTTTGACATGTTTGTTCCAACCAGTGATGTACCGACCATGAGTAGGTTTTTTACAGTCATAACTAAGCAAAGCTGCCTCACTTAACACCGATATTATGTTATTGTATATCTCACATATATACTTCCTGTGGTTTACATCACTACACATAGTATCACAGCACTCTCTGAGTTCAGATGGGAAATCTATGCCTGCAAGTAACTTGTTACATGTTTCAGTATACCTAGCTATTTGACATTGCTCCCTTGTTCCCCACATGACTTTGTTTCTAAGTGATATAAACTGCGTAAGTAAGTTTGTAATCCTATACAAATACATGCGATTACAAAGTTACTTTTGCAGTTCCTTCCTGCAAAACTATACAAACGTTATTTGCGGTTGGTAAAATAACATATACATACAAATTCTACAAAAATAAATGAGTTCCCATAAAAACATTCCACGTAAAAAATAGGCCAAGTCTCGAAACTCTTTCACAGTAAAAAGTGGTGAGATATTTCGTAGAGCCAAGTCAGGCATTCTTATTACTTAATCTTTATTTGCTTGCTAAATAAAATTTTGTGACTTGGCAATCACACTTACATAGTTTTAGGTACCTATGCAAAAAAATAGTAAAGTTGTGTGATTCCCAAGTTGCAGAATTTTATTTACCAAGCAAATAAAGATTAATAATGCCTGATTTGGCTCTACGAAATATCTCACCACTTTATACTGTGAAAGAGTTTCGAGACTTGGCCTATTTTTTACATGGAATGTTATTTATGGGATATATATATACGAGTACATTCACTTGAAGCCGATTCTTGGAAGATCATAATAACCGGTCAAGTGCGAGTCGGACTCGCGCACGAAGGGTTCCGTAAATCTCCCATACAAAAAATCACGTTTTTGTATGGGAGCCCCTAATATTTATTTTATTTTGTTTAAGTATTTGTTGTTATAGCGGCAACGGAAATACATTATCTATGAAAATTTCAACTGTCGAACTATCACGGTTCATGAGATACAGCCTGGTGTCAGACGGACAGACAGACAGCGGAGTCTTAGTAATAGGGTCCCGTTTTACCCTTTAGGTACGGAACCCTAAAAACTAAATACAGTCAACAAAGACTCATTGCGAAATTTTGACTCGTGTGTGTAGTAAAATTATAACGCGTAAAACTGGACAATATGTAAACTTAGGTAGGTATTTGGGAACGAGTCACGTTTTTAGCTATTAAGCTTTCTTTAACTTCAGTTTCAGTTCCATGAAAAATATCAACAACGCATTGTTACCATAACAAAAGAAACTGGTGGACGCGCGTTTTCGAGGATTTACGAACTTTTCTAGTAATTACTGCATAAGTAATGTATGCGTTTTGTAAATTTGTACGACTGTCATACCAAGGTTTAACGAAGTCCTGAGGGCAAGGAGATATTTCTAAATACTCCTCGCAAACTAAATACATATACCTAGTCGTTTGGCACAAGGCCATCGCTTTATTGCACTCATTATGGTTTTGGACAAAACGTTAAATAAATAGGATTTTAAACAAAATAATTTACATAACCTACTTCACTTTTTTACTGGGACTCGTTTTACGTGAACGTAGGATTGAAATCTAATTTAAATTAGTCATGTGCGCTTAAAGGTCATTTTGTTTTAACACAATTTGTTCGTTAAATTCCTATAGACTTTATCAAATAAGGCCGGATTCGACTACACAGATATACTTAAGGACTTAATCAGTAATTTTTTGCCTTGTTTGGCCTGTAGTGCAGTCAGTAACAAATCTGATTTGGGATAACCTCCCCTCCCTGGGAGCCTTATGGCAGGGGTTTTCCCTTAATCAGAGTAAGTTTACTACTGTAGGTACTACACAAAGTGCCAAATTACCTTTTAAGGCGACGTAAGGCTCGTGGTCTTCTCTCCCTATCACTGAGCATAAGCGTGAGCGAGATGGAAGTGAATGAGCGAACACGCGTTTTTAGGGTTCCGTAGCCAAATGGCAAAAAACGGAACCCTTATAGATTCCTCATGTCCGTCTGTCTGTCTGTCCGTCCGTATGTCACAGCCACTTTTTTCCGAAACTATAAGAGCTATACTGTTGAAACTTGGTATGTAGATGTAGGTATTCTGTGAACCGCATTAAGATTTTCACACAAAAATCGAAAAAAAAACATTAAGTTTTAGGGGTCCCCATACTCAGAACTGAAACTCAATTTTTTTTTTCATCAAACCCATACGTGTGGGGTATCTATGGATAGGTCTTCAAAAATGATATTGAGGTTTCTAATATCATTTTTTTCTAAACTGAATAGTTTGCGCAAGAGACACTTCCAAGGTGGTAAAATGTGTGTCCCCCCCCCCCCCCCCCCCTGTAACTTATAAAATAAGAGAATGATAAAACTAAAAAAAATATATGATGTACATTACCATGTAAACTTCCACCGAAAATTGGTTTGAACGAGATCTAGTAAGTAGTTTTTTTTTAATACGTCATTAATCGTAAACCGCAATTTATTTCACGGAACCCTTCATGTGCGAGTCCGACTCGCACTTGGCCGCTTTTTTTTTATTTTATTTTTTTGTGCGTTCTAATAAATAAAAAAGTAATAGCTAAGTTCCCTCAAACATGATATTGCCGATTTTTAGCACCTATTTTAATATGTTTAGCTGTTGTGGATATTTTTTTACGAATTATTTAAGTGTATTTTAGACCTATGTTCGTGATTTTTTCAATCGAGCGAAAGTCAAAAACTCAGGATTCGAATAGCTGTCGTCCCTCGAAAAAGGCCTCTAGATTGCTAATTAAATTTAAGGCAGCCGTATTATAATCCAAACAAGAGCTACGACTTTTTTAGTAAGTACAAAAAATTGGGAGACGACGATCAACGATGACCCGACGTCGACTTATCACTTCGCCGTTAAGTATTCTAAGTATTCTAACCCTAATTTGGTACCTCGTCAAAGAGGTAAACATTGTGAGTATGTAACTATGTGAGGATGTAGCTTTTCAAATAGAATGAACCTTCAGGACTATAGGCTTCGATTGCGTTTTGTGTACCTAATAACTACGCGGGCGCTAGTTGAAAATAAAATAAGAAGATACCTAACCAATATTACAATTATTACAAATAGATATCTCCAAGCAGGGATATGAATTGTATAGCTTTGCATACCGCACTCTTCTACCTACTATATGTGTGTGTGTAGGAATAAGATCTCGATAATATACCTACACTCATTGGTCTTATAAACTGAATTGCTTATAAACTTTATGTCATTCATTTTATTGCTTTTAGAGTTATCGGAATGGGTTCAATAATGAAAGATACCAATAAACAAACGATAAAATAAAGGACAGATTAAATTGGGACTTTACATATAGGTACTTAACTTACCTACATGTCGGCAGATAACTATAGATTATAATGAATAATTATTATTGTGCAAATGTGTGAGTGACCCAAAGTAAAGGTGACCAGATGTCAGGAATTTTAGACATATTAAGTATGTCAGGAATGCGGCCGGAAAAAGGGAAATGTCAGGAATTTTCGGCAAATAAATGAAACAATAAAATTTTATACACTGTAAACTTTTATTTTTAATCACAATAACAAAACGGGTAAAGTCACAAGTACCTACTTTGGAGTTTCATAAATTGTTACTTATAAATAATCGTAGGTGATCTTCTCTGGGTCAAGCTCGTGTTAGGAATTTTGGCCGAAAATCAGGAATTTTGTCAGGACTTTTGAAATTTGTATCTGGTAACCCTACCCAAAGTAGAGTTATTATGCCGGCTACGCGACCATAACCCCACCCAAAGTAGAGTTATTATGCCGGCTACGCGACCAGCATCAGTTATCGACCACTTGAAGGAATAGGTTTCATTAACTAATTGTGCGGCTGACTGGCTGTATACATTTTTGTAGTTATATTTGAATAGGAAAATATTCAGTTCCTTTTCACCAACTCATCTAAGTGGTCGCAAACTGGCACTCTAAATAACTGGGTCGGTAACCGGCGCAATTGCGTTTCCTATTCTCCACCAGTTAAAAGATAAAATAAAATGTTATTCAGAACAAAACAACAAAAAAAGTTATTCAAATTAATTTGAATATCACTGCGTCGCGACACACACACACACACACACACACACACACACACACACAACTTGATTATCAGCTTTATGCATGAAGACCAACACTGTATTGCATCAGGTACATACTTACATAATATCATCCCGTTGCGATGGAGTGGCAACAGTCAGTAGCTCGTTGTCTTACAATAAAGAAGTGTGTAAGTATGACTGTATCTGTAGCAGGCGCTACTTAACAAAGTAGTTATGTATGCACCGGATTGCGATTTGTTTGCCTACAAGTGGAGTAAAGTTCTCCCTATTTTTAAAAGATTCTGTGAGATTCATTTTTAAATATTATTTGTTAGATACTATAAATTTTATATTTAAATAAATAAATAAATAATATACATATATCTACTAAAGTTAAATTGGCATTCAATTGACTTCTTAAAGTGTTATAGAGGTTCCTTGTCATGAGTCGCAGAGCGTTTGAGTTACACAACTACCCGCATTTACACTAGATATGTTGTAAGGAAAACTATATACATACATTAAATATGCTTGATTACATACACATTCATTCATAGTTTGTCAATAAATGCTCTGAATAGTTGGAATAATATTCAAGAATCGCTTACTACCCATATTGTTTCTCTAATGAATTGATCACTTGTGCAACGGCGCAATGAAACGCATGCCAATGGAAATATGAAGTTTACAATTTTAATCTCCATTTCTATGCTATAAATTGCATTTATATCGAGGAATGTAGCATTTCGTAATCCATTGACCACATTCTTTTGACGATATGTTTAGGAATCTATATACGAGCGGTACCACTCGGCGATATTTTGGAAAGATACAAACACGATAGTATCGATGCAGATTACCTAATACTTATTTATGGCTAGTGTCGCGATATAGTCCCGGGTTGTTGTGTAACCGGTCTACTAGTTCAACCCTACATAATAATGGAATTGACCGACCAAATGCCGAAACGCACAGACAGCGGTGGCGGTGCGGTGTGGTACGGCGCGGAGGCGGTACGGGTTGTAATGTTCGAGCTATATATGAAAAGGTCCGCACAGAATACCGCGCCGCGTCCCGCCGCCGCGGTATTCTGTGCGGACCCTTCCCCGTCCGAACATACCGGTTCCGCCTCCGCACCGCGCCGCGCCGCACCGCCACCGCTTTCAGTGTGTGTTTCAGCCTCTAGACGCCAGCGGGCAACGGAGCGACAAGCGTCCGATCATAGATTGATTGACTTCTTCGGGACATGCATACACAGTGCAGTTCAGCTCCAAATACGTATGGGATAATGAAAAAAACATAGATTGATTGAACTTGATCAAATGTATGAAGTATGAGCTAGGTACCGCTCGTCGCCTCGCTCTGCGCGCTGGTGTCACACCGCCACATAATAGGAATGATGCCTCATGTTTAAATTGTTAACGTAGTGTTGCTAAATGGATAGTCAACCATCAACTTATTGTAATTAAGTATACTCGTACATTATAAAATATAGTTAAAATCATAAAGAGATATGGAACTTGAAAGTTATGAAAAAAATATGCATTTTTTTATTGTCTAAGAGTAAATTTAAAGCTACCAATAAAATCCTTACGCTTTATAGAAACAAAATTGTATAACAACTATGTACCTAAACGCAGTATTTTGCGACCGAAACAATTTACTTGATTTTCCATACAACGATTAGTACAAATAGCAGTTGTGACGTCATACCTGTGTGGCAATTAGTATGAAGCATTTCGCCTGCCAATCTTTGTCTAAATTTTTGGGGTATTCATGTTCTTTAATTGTAGTTGCTCCCATCCCATACAAACATTTGTTTCTCTCCAAAAACTGGTTCAAATGGTACAGTAGACGGCAAACTTCGTGCGCAAATGACCTTGCCTGCGCAAAGGCGAAATGTACGTGCAAGCTGCCCCCCCCCCACATCCCCTCATTTGCGCACGAAGTTTGCCGTCTACTGTATCGTAATTTTTTTTTGTCGTCACCCCTATTGTAGATGGCGTGTTGAAATGTTTGTCCTATTGTATATCTATAATAATGTAAGTATAAATAATTAGCAGCTCACGCGGTTTTCTCTCGCGTATTACAAAGAACCCACGCAGAGCCACGGGATAAAATATAGCCTATGGCCATCCCGAAGATCCATTATATATACTGGTGCAAGTTTTTTTTTATTATCGTATGAGAGTTTCAGAGATTTAAATTACACACAAACTTACATTTCACGGGCATTATATTCACTTGTAAAAAACCTTTTCCTGCAAGTGGTCGCTAACTGAAGCTGGTCGCGTTACCGGCATAAAGCCCCTAATTACCGCGTAAACCCCAAGCGCGCGGCGCAGTATCAATGTCAAGTGCGTGCGACCACCTGCCACGTTATTCACAACCTATCACGACTCACCTCACTAATCGGCCTTAGTATAACTTGACACCTCCACATTGGCTTGCCTTGTTCGGTAGGCATTATGAATACCACCCCGTGGCGTGCGCGGTTGCTTCCGAGTGAACCGATAGAGTCGCTACTGCGCTAGATTTCGACGTCAGAGAGATGTACTTACCTACACATTTTTTACTTCATCACAAGGGATATAAACATGTCTTTGACATGAACCTCCTGAACCCTATTAGCTAGGAGAAGATTTTAACATATAGGGTCCAACAGTGTAAGGGAATCAACACTGATCTTTCATAGTCAAACAGTAGGTACATGAACTTATCAGTTGCGGAAAACATTCAGTAAACCTGTATAGTTTAATACCTACACATGCGAAAAAATTCAAACGCGAACTGGACCAGCTTGGGTACTACTGCCGGTCCTGCGCCACCCGCATTCAGCGGACTCCCGCGAACTTTACCAGGTCATCAGTCCACCTTGTGGGGGGCCTACTCACGCCGCGCCTTCCGGTACGTGGTCGCCACTCGAGAACCTTTCCGCCCCAACAGCCATCGGCTACTGCCTGATCCTTTTTATCCATGAGAGGAGGCCTGTGCCGGCTGTGCATATTATTGAGAGGAGGCCTGCCGCGGGACGTAGGCTACTTATGGCTGATGATGAAATTTTTAGTGAAAATTTGTGTGAAATAAAGTTTCTATATTTAATTAACAGTGCCTTAGATATTACAGGAGAAACTTCGTTGCTATTATAGTTTTGTAGGCGTTTTATGTTTTTTTTTTTTTTTTTTTAATTTATTTATATATATAATTCTTTTACAATACATGGCCAGACAGCGGACAAAACCCAGCAGGGTTTAACTGCCACTGCATTCACTCAATTAATATTTAGTTTATACATAGGATAACAAGCTTATAAAAATAAAGCGCACACGGCGATTGCCTACACAAAATGCGACATTATGACGTGATATGCTGTGAAGCACTTGGGAGCACGCTGGAGACGTGCATACCGTTTCTTATCCTATTGCCGCGGCTTAGGGTCCAAAAACTGCATACACGTCTACGGCGGCAACAGTAATTTAGATTAGCTATTTCATTAATTATTACTATCAGGTTTGGGATATACAAGCAGATTTCATTATACGTTTACAATGTTGCGGTTTATCACATATATTTGTGAGTACATCAGATGGTAAGTCATTCAGGATACTAGGTAACAAATATTCCCATCTTCGTTTACCATAGACATTGGTACATTTTGGTAACACATATAGTGGTAGGTATACTAATTTTCTGAGTCTTAGTGGTCTAGTAGTTTTAGTTAATTTCTCTAAATTATCGAGTTCTTCAGCAATAATTAAAATTTTGAATCTATTGTATATACTAATGACATTGCAGTATCTCAATATTTCCTTATCTTGTTGGCTAAACTTTTTTCTAACTGACTTTGGTACTAATGCTTTCAATAGGCTTAACTGTAATTTGTAAATTTTATCAATATATGTGTGATAAGTTCTGCCGTAGCTAGTTAGTCCATAGTCAATAACAGACTGTGCTAGGGATAAATATAGCATTCTAAGAGTACTGTATGGAACTTTAACCGACCACACTGACTGTGTGGTACCAAAATGTAAAAGAGTCGTGTTAAATACGCATTATATATACTAGACCAAGCAACCCCATCAATTCGCGATTTGACCATAATAACGTTCAGCGTACATAATATAACTTTGCTCTACCCTTCCTCTCCCAGCGACCTATATATGGGTCAAACGGATTGTCCCATCCTCCCACTCCTTATAGTAATATTGTATGCCACTGACCCATATATAGGTCAGCTCGGGAGTCTAGGCCTTGCAGCAGCCGTTTTCCAAGAACTCTAGTGCTATGAACGACTTAAAATTGTATGGAAAAGCTGCTGATAATAGGGAACATTAATGCAATATTCTGCCACCAGAGTGCAGCACTATACCATGCGATGGTGTTATTTATAATAATAATTGGTTGTTAGTTTTGAACTCATTCTTAGGAAAACCAATCGTCATCATCATTCTTAGGAACGTTCCTTTGGCCCATACTATAGCACATCCTTTATACCTGGGAGCAGGTATAAAGGAGAGAGCAAATGCACAAAAGATCCCACTGGGTCGAAGTGCATCCGAAAGGGCCCTCACCTAGATAAGATAAGATAAGATACTATAGCACAAACCGTAAACCCAGTAAAGGAAGATAGGGACTCACACACCCATGCACAAAGTCAAATCGCTGTGTAATCGCTGCCTTACTTTCTCAATGGTCTATACTCATTCTACCAACATAGTAAAATGAAAAATGTTCAACCACACATTACCGGTTTTCACTTCCCTAGTAGAGAGAAACAAGTTACGAGCGAAGTGACATTTGTTAGACGTTTTTCCGCTTTTAGCATCCTGTTTGACGTCTTGTTCCTTGTAAGCAAATCAAGCAATCACCAAAGAGAACGTCACAGACAAGGTCACTTTGACTACGTGTCATTGGTTGTTCAACCTTATCAGCAGATAATGAAAAGTGAAAATACGTCTACTGCGTTTTTTCATCGCACTGTCAACTTGTTGTAAATTTTATTTCCGTGCATTGCAAAATGTAAACTAACTAAACAGTTTGGATCAAGCGTATTCACGAAATGGACGTTTGATTCAAAGTGCTAATACAATTACCGAATTTAAAATGAGGTCGTCTCTATTCCGACGCAATCATGTCAGTGACACTGAGACTGAGCCACTTTTGGCTGCGATTCCTGCGGTGCCTGGACCCAGTACTTTCCAAAATGAGGTAATTAATGGGCTATTAGACGACGACCATGGCAAATTTTATAGTAACCTTCTTCATAGCAACGGCTTTTTATACAATTACAAGATTTACAAGTTAGAACTTTATTTCTAGGTCATTCCAATACCTTTGTTTTAGTCAACAATTATGGTTTTGTACCGATTTATGCATTTGATTGACCTTTACTACAAAACATTTTGCACAAACAGTCTCCTGTTTAGCTAAACATTACAGTCAACATCAAGGATATGTTTACACTTTGCACCTTCTTTCATTATGATGCGGCAAAAACTATCATCATCATATCAGCAGAAAGACGTCCACTGCTGGACATAGGCCTCCCCCAAAGAGTGCCAAAATGACCGGTCCTGCGCCACCCGCATTCAGCGGACTCCCGCGACCTTTACCAGGTCATCAGTCCACCTTGTGGGACCCACGCCGCGCCTTCCGGTACGTGGTCGCCACTCTAGAACCTTTCCGCCCCAGCGGCCATCGGTTCTACGTGCAATGTGCCCGCCGGCAAAAACTATACTGTATACATAATATTATATCAGAAAGTTATGAAGATCTGTAGGAGAAATTTATGAGTGTCTTCTGAGTGAACCCAGTTAATGTAAATAAAGAGTTGCCTCAAAGATGAGATGGAGGATTGTATTTTATTGGGAATGGGATAGTAAATACATGAAACGTGATCTGATTTAACAAATTAACCCATTTGTTGCTGAGGCGCGAATATCCCATATAGATAAGACGCGGCCCTTTAGGACATCACACATGAGATACTTACACAATACTACTTATGGATGGTAATAACTTAACTGGTTAACTCACTGTAATCAGGGACATAATATATACTAATTATTATATTACACATAAAAAAAATCTTAGCAAAATAAACTTGCCTCCTATTAACCTAATACAATTTTTATAGCAATGCCTGTTGGTCATAATATCTATTGTTAAAGCGAAATACAGATGTAAGACAAGAATACCTTATCTCACCTGTCAGTGAAATAAATGAGAATGAGGGCTTCAAACAACAAGAATGAGGGCTTCAAATTATAAAGTGAGTCGAGTGACCGCACACATAATCTTGCATAGAGATTCGCAAAAAGATGTAATTTAGTTAAGTACTTTATCTAAAATAAATAGATTTAAATATATTTTTTTAAAAAGAATTTTATTTAATTTAAAATAACTACAGTGAGTTCCTTAAAACAAATTGTAACTGCGGGCTTATTAATTGTAAAATGATGCTAAGATTTGTCTCTGCCTATATGCCTGATGGTAGGCAGAAACCATAACCCGTGGATACTTGCAACTCGAAATGAGTCTCATGTGCATTGCCAACCTTTTATTGATATAATCCTCTATGGACTTATTAAAAGGGTAGTTTTGAACTGTCCTGACTGAATCCGTATTTTAATTTAATTTGTATTTACACAAATTTAATATAATTTGGTTTGATACTAATTAAGGAGTCTATTGTGTTCGAAATGAAGCATTTATTCTTTTATTATATTGCGACATTGCCTTAACCCTTGTTCTCTCATGTTTCAGCGCACCGAAGGGATGGCGAACATCGGCGTGTCGCACGATGTGCTCGTGGAGCCGCGAGACACCGGCCGTAAGCTGCCGCAGTACATCGCTGCGCTAGCAGGTACATACCCAGCCCTCGAGTCCTCGTCTTAAGGCTCCTCTACACAATGGGGCATCATGGCCCATCAATCCCATCATACAGGATGCAACTATGCGTCAAGGGGAAGAAAGAGATGCTTCTGTCGAATTCCAATTCATAACTGTGTCCTGTCCTGCTGCCATAATTAAATAAATTTAAATAAAATAAAATGCATTTATTTCGGTCAACTTAAAAAGGATCCATAGGTTGTTAGTATGTACTAGAAGACTTATATAACTATGTTAGGCCTTAAACTTAAATGTAGGGAGGACCAGTGCCTCAGTAGGCTACCGTCCCAGCTGTCGGCCACCACGTTCAGGAGACTGGCGGCTGGCGCGCACCCTGCGGAGCGTCGCGGCGCAGCGCTTGCGCAGTGTCGCGTGGAAACCGTCCACTTGCGCGTCCGCGAATATACCGGACGCACTACAGTTGTGCTACAGTGTCGCGGCAGCCGCAACAGTACCTTGAACGCATCATTGTATTGCACACGCATTGCATTGAGCGATCGCTGTGTGTATTTGCACCATAGGCTAATTGCCCATTGTGTGTGCCTTTAAAGCTTGGTCAGAACTTTAAGCAGTGTACTATAGTTTCCTATGCTGCTGTGTACTGATCTGTCTACTGGAAGTCGTGGCCAGGCTTAGAGTATAGATATACTCTTAAGTGGTTAAGCCCTCAGGCGGTTATCACACTGCACTGACTCACCTGGGGCGTCTAGAACCCTAGATTGTTAAAGCCAGCATCAGATATGGCGGTTACATCCTGAAGGAGCCCTGGCTAGGGAGCCTTGTGCAATCAATTCAACTCCTGCAAAGATCAGGCAACAGAAATAAAGTAGGTAATTCACATTCACACTGTAATAAATGTTTACGAGTTTTAAGTTAGGTAATAATACTTTTTGTCAACGTAAAACCTATATTGTAAGATTTATAACCTTGTTTATATGCAAGAGTTAGCTTGGCTATCTGGCATGATAAATTGTTATGTTTTGCAGACATGCTATATTTGCAAGTTAAATTGTAACATATGGTAAACGGCCAATTATCTAGTCATAATAAAAATATTTACTAGTAACTCAATGTACCAAGCTTAATTGGTATTCATTTTGTTTGTTAGACAAGGTTTTGAGTGTCTAGAAGAACTATTTTTATATGTTAGAAACTTAATAGTCGCTAGGACGCTCAACTCTCCATACAAACGTAGTTAAAATGACGTGCTAGAGTAACATTTTTTGAGACAACACAATTTGTATATAAAAAGTAGTGATATTCCAGTATGCCATAGTCGACCGTGCTGGGCAGTCTTAAGGCTAGGGCTTGAGCAATAAAGCTCCTGCGCTCGCTCTAGTACAGACTAACAGTATCTGGCATAATTTGGCTAGCTGCCTGCTGCCATCTGCTTCCTAGTCAGTAAACTTCTTTATTTTTGGTAACTAGTCTTGATATTTAAAATAATGTTTGATCCGGGTCTAACGCGATATTTATTTTCTTTTATTTCTGACGTTTCGACACGGGTTGCACCGGTCATGGTCGCAGATAACTGTCGTCCCAGCAAGTTGTCAACAGAGATATGGGTTAACAATATTTCACTACCCTCCAAAATTCGATAAAAACATGGAGGGTACACCCGAAATAAGTCCACTACCCGTCCATTTTAATGTTAATTGTCTAGGGCACGACACAACACTCACAGTATCCGCGCACACATCCGAAGATATACGAGATTCCAGTTTCTGAATCACTGGTCCCCAAGTCGCCGATAAATTGAAACCATCCTGCCTATTGAAGTTCTTCGGGTGTTTCTTGATTTCAATTGCCTCTCGTACGATCCGCGGGTAATAGTGGCGTTCCGTAGAGAGTAATAGCGTTACGGGCTTGTGCAATTCAATCCAATGATTCGATCCACCATAAGTGGTCCGCTATTGCGGATTTGTTTATTTGTCGATTCCAGTGGCTCCCTCTGTAGTCCAGGCAATGAACTGACAGCTTGTATGGAAAATATGTCAAATTTGGAAATAATTTATAATAGCAGATTTTTTTTATGTAATGGATATATTATCAATTAAATAGTTACTTAGTGTCAAAATCCAACAAAATTTCAGACATCAAAAAAATGATAACTTAACTAGCTTCTGAAAAGTCAGAAAAAATATTAATAAATGGTTTTATCTTTACTTTGGTTCATTTACATTTGCTCTATAATATTCAAGATAAATAATAAAAAAAAAACAATTCGTTCTTTTTTTAAATCTATATAAATACTTCCGGATGGAAAGTTTTTTGGATTCTTGAATAAAGCATCTTAGAATAATGTTTTAAAATGATATAAAGAAAAAAAACGCTATTATGAATTAATGTTTGTCAAAACCGTATTTTGCCTGGAGTACTGACGCCATGTGGTGGAACTAGTTCCTATTCCTAAGTATAACATTTGTTTAATGTGGATTGTCCAAACATTACTTGCCAAGGGCGGTATAACAAATAATGTCTCAGATCGCAGGTATTTGACAATAAATATGAGATCTGAGGCTTTCTTTATTACCGCCCGTGGTGAGTACAAATTTTTAGGTCTCCCCCTGGCCAGGAAGTGGGACTTTCCGCACGCGTAGCATGCGGTAATTGCCACTTTATGGCCAGGTATGACGTAAAATATATAACAGTATATTATTTTTCCATTGTGCGTTTACTTGCCTGGAATACGGGTGATTTGCATAATGTGCCACTTAGTATTTATTCAATGTTATTTATGATTAGCCTTATATACTTGCAACCAACAAGACTAGAAAGCGACGACCGAGCTCTTTCAGTATAATTAGGATTAACGCACACATATCGATAACGATCGCTTTTTTTGGTAGCCATAGGCCACTCTCATCAAACTTATCAATTCAGAGGGAAATCAGACTTTATAGTGATTAGCCAAAGTTCCATCATATTATAGCATTACACTCCATTGTATTGAACCAAACATTTTTCAATTCCAGCTACCCTGGGCGCGCTGGCAGCCGGTTCTATGCTCGGCTGGTCCTCCCCCGTGGTCTTCAGGATCAAGCAGGAGAACAGTACCGACTACGACTTCACGGTCTCCGAATCGCAGGGCGACTGGGTCTCCTCTATGGTGAACCTGGGCGCTGCAGCCGTCTGCTTCCCCATAGGACTCATCATGGACGCTATAGGCCGTAAAAAAACCATGCTGTTCCTAGTATTACCGTTCACCATTGGTTGGCTTTTGATCATCTTCGCATCGAACTTGGCTATGTTATTAGCAGGCAGGTTTATCACTGGTATAGCCGGAGGAGCGTTCTGTGTGACAGCTCCGGCGTATACCAGTGAAATCGCCCAGGATTCCATCAGAGGCACCCTCGGATCTTTTTTCCAACTCATGGTCACCGTGGGAATCTTATTTGCCTACGGCGTCGGAAGCTACGTCTCTGTGCTAGTGTTCAACGTCCTCTGCGCCTGCATACCTATCATATTCGGCGTAGTCTTTTTCTTCATGCCAGAGAGTCCAACCTACTTAGTCGTGAAGAATCGAACGGACGAAGCGCGCGATGCCCTGATCCGGCTCCGGGGGAGGAACTACGATGTTGATTCAGAGCTGAACAACCTGCGAGCGAAGGCCGAGGACTCCAGGAACAATCCAGTTTCGTTCATGAGCGCTATAACCAAGAAGACTGCCTTGAGGGCTTTGTTGATCTGCTATGCGCTCATGTTCCTCCAACAGCTCTCTGGGATCAACGCGGTCATCTTCAATACTTCTGACATCTTTACTGCCGCCGGCGCTGCGATCCCCGCGGCCATCGCCACTATCATTATCGGTGTTATCCAAGTAGTAGCGACGCTGACGTCTAGTTTAGTAGTCGACAGACTAGGCCGACGAATCTTGCTGCTGCTATCGGCTCTAGTGATGTGTATATGCTCGACGGCTCTTGGAGTTTTCTTCTTCTTACAAGACACTCACGGTTCGAACGCATCGATAGTGCAGTCTATATCCTGGCTGCCGTTGCTCTCGCTTTCTCTTTTCATCGTGGCGTTCTCGCTCGGGTTCGGCCCAATCCCGTGGATGATGGCGGGTGAACTTTGCACAATCGACATTAAAGCTTTCGTTGGATCAACTGCCGGTACCCTTAACTGGCTTCTGGCTTTCACCGTGACAAGTACATTTAACTCTCTGAATTTAAGCATCGGCCGAGGGCAAGTTTTCTGGTTATTCGCTAGCATTATGCTCTTAGGTTTTGTGTTCATCTTCTTTGGTGTACCTGAAACCAAGGGCCGCAGTGAGGACGAGATTCAAGTGATGCTCGGCGGTGAACGGCGGCAACGCGTTGAAGAGAAGAAATAAATAGACTGAGTTAAGTGTTTTGTACTGACTTGAGGCGTTTTGCCGTTAAAGACCATTCTTATTTTGGATTCGTAACCTTAAAATGTCAAGTTAATAAAATAATGTCTCTACATTCTCCAATCTTTTTTACATGTTATATAATCACCAATTTTGGTCTAAAATAATATTTTGAGGTTAGAAGTAGCCGAAATATGAATGTCTGAGCTTTGGTCGAATAACGCTTCAAGTGATGTTTATTTATTTTGTGCGAGTACCAAAGACCTGTCCCATTGCGCTGCGTGGCCGATTAAGTAGTTAAGTCGTAATGTTGAATTTATTTGATTTTAAATTATTTATTATTAAATAAATATTGTAATGTTGTTTGAATGTATGTGGCAGCTTGATGGTTGTGTGCTATGAACATGGAAACATTTATACAATAATTCGTGTGTCACGTGCATAATATTTCTTTCATTCTCTTATCTTATTTATTTGGTAGCTAACCTCACAAAACAGTTTCAAGGGCACTCAGTAATTCATTTTATATCCTAATATCATTAAATAAATTTACTGATATATGACAAAAATTAAAATTTGTATCATCTATTTCTAAATATAGCAATTCGAGACTACATTTTTGTTTCGAACAGTTTTATGAACGGAATAATGACTGATCTAGATGTAGCCCAAGATTGCCAAAACACGTCCATTCTGAGGTTAGTTTAGACTCCAAATAAGATAAGAAAATGTGATTGGAGTCCTATGTTATAGAAGCTAAACGATTGTTTATAATTTTCACGCTAAGCTTTAAAAGACCAAGGGCCGTAGGGCGACGGCAGTATGAATCATTCCAAACCACCTCGCTGTTAGACCATAGCGATATCTTTCACCCATATCATCAAATATCATCACTAGAGTTACTAGACTGTACTAGATGTGAGCAAATTAAAAAAAACATAAAAAAAACGCTATTAGTTCGTAAAATGTTAATTGTAGTTTTTATATAAATATAGAAGGAAATGTGTTGTTATAATAATATATTTTGAGATATTATATTGTAATCAGCATGGTTATACATGTAGCGAATTGTTTAAGCATAATAGGATAATATATTAATTATTTATGTGGTCACAATGCCGAAATGAAATTGATATTATAGCTGTGTAAATTATATTAAAAATACCTATTATAATAAAGATCAACTATTTGAGCGTTTTATGTCAAGTCAATGCACAATTATTCTTAGTTGTATAAATAGGACGAAGATAGGTTTACTTAACTATTTTTACGTCATATCTGGCCACAAAGTAGGAATTAATCCCACTTCCTGGCCAGGAAGAGACGTACATTTTTGTACTTACCACGGGCGGTAATAAAGAAAGCCTCAGGTCGCATATTTATAGGCCTTGCCTTCGGCTCGGGCGTCTAACACCTGCGATTTGAGACATTCTTTGTTTTACCGCCCTAGGTAAGTAGGCAATGTCCTATAATGACTACAGTCGTCGTGGGCAAATATGTCCGCGACAGCCATAGTCTGGCATCGATGGCGCTCAGAAATTTAAAGATTAGTGTTCCCTAATCCTAAAATACCTACATTACGTAAAGACGAAAAGTAAATAAGTATTTTAAGATCTGTGCCATTCTGCCATTACATTCTTTCTCATCCGTAATTTAACGGCTTAAATCTACGTGAAACAAAAAACTAGACGGGATGAATTTTGTCCCAGTCAGATACAGTCGCCTAATTAGAAGCTCTAGTAATTTTATAATTTGTGAGCGCCTTGGTCTGATGATCCATGTCATTTGAACTATATAAGTAGGTAAAAAACTTAAGAAAGGGTATGTAGCATGTAGTGGCCTGTTTGAATAGACATTCCATATTTAAAATTAGTAACAATGAAAACAAATGCCTATTCGAACGGTCCACAACGTTCTACATTGCAAGCGAGGCCTTAAGTTTTCATCTATAGGTAGGTGGATTGCTCTGGTAATTTAAGTATATCTTGGTCTTTGACATTTGCCATAACATAACAAACACATACCTACTTAAATCAATTTGTATACCATTTTAAACATTTGTGACGATTTCATACTTTTGTACTTTTATTTTAGTTTACAACTTATGATATTGATTTGAGTGTTTCTTGGCGTAGATTAAGTTGCGTTATAGTGGCCGCGTGCTGTGAGTTATTTTAATATTTTTAATTAGAGTTAGGTTTAACTTTATTTACAAAATAAAATGTTGAATATAAAAGTATTTTGTTGTATTATTTTTATTACTCAACCTGTGAGACAAAGCTCTGGGCCCTATATTGTTTCACGCCTTTATTAGCGACGGTAGCTGTGTTAGTGGTTCAGTTCAAGAATGCGTCTGTCAAACGGCGGTTTTAGGTTCGAATCCCGGTGCAGCTTTTCGATGGAGGAAAACATTGCGAGGAAGCCCGTATGCAACTGCTGATAAATTCAATGGTATGTAACGATAAGGTGAAGTCCCCAACCCACACAGAGCGAGCGGTATGAACTAGTCCTTTCAATTCCGCTCATCCCTGAGATCCTTTAGGGGTTTGACGTCTGGCTCCCACCACGTCTGGTGGTTATTTAGGCCTCTTCCCAAAATGTGAACTCCCACCACGGCTTTTTCCCATTATGTACACTTCTCAAAACGTCTACTTACCAAAATATCTAATTCTCATTATGTACACTTCTCAAAACGTCTACTTTGTTACTTAATTAGCAAGGCACTAATGTGCTCAACATTTTCATAGGCCAGTTGGACTAAGTAACAACTGGACTAATTAGCAATTTTGTTCGTATAAAGTCGGTTTTGGCGCTTCGCCGGCCGCTGCCGCGGCACGCTCGCTCGGCTCGCGCGCTGTAGGGTCGCAGTTCTTCCTAACACTCCTCCTCGCTTCGCTCGTCGTCGTACCTACACTGATCTGCCTTAGAGTAAAATAGGTAGGATAGACGACTGGCTACTTAGGCGAGTTGCTACTTAGACCAGACGCTACTTAGGCGAGTTGCTACTTAGACCAGACGCTACTTAGGCGAGTTGCTACTCAAAAATAAAGTAGACTAGTTGCTTTTTAGACGAACTGCTAAATTAGACTTGATGCGATATAAACCACCTGCGTCTTAGACGAGCTGCCCCATAGACGAGTTATTTTTTTTTTAGAAATAGAAAAGTTTATTTCTCCGAATATGGTACAATTGTTGGTATGTCTTACAAATTTCAGTTTCACATATCCTGCCGATATCGGCGTAGAAATATTATTGAATTTAAGTAGTTAAATCATAAACATTCAAATTATCAAGACATCAATATTAATTAAATACAACAGTTGCGTTTTAGACGCCGTGCTACTAACCCTGAAAACCTTTGTATTTTGGAAAGTCTGAAAAGTTATCATTTTCGTAAGTAGCTACTTAGAAAAAGTTAACATTTTGGGAAGTGGTAATTTAGGAAATAAGCCATTTTGAAAAAGTTAACTTTTTGGGAAGCGGCCTAAAAAGCCACCAGACGTGGTGGGAGCCAGACGTCAAACCCCTAAAGGCCTGAGATCAGGCATGTGCCTAGAGCATTGGGACATATACATATAGGCTGAAGATGTATTACCCCGACCTACTTGAACAAATTGGGTATGCCAACTGAGAACACTGGCAAAAGGAAGCAGGTCCTGCTAAATGTTTTTTTTATTTGTTATACCTACGATTTTTGTAGTAGGTAAGTATTACTACTTTGCAAGTGTAGGTACTTATAACGTAAAAAATACGTTAATTACCTACTACGTTCTACCGCGTGAGAACTGAGAACAATGGCATAACGTTGATACTTGGAATAGACGATCGTGCCGTGTGGTAGGATTATACCTAGTGTATCTAAGCATTTTTTTTGTAATTTTTCATTATAATAAATGTTTTCAGGTCTAGGTACTACGATAGGGGGATCAAAAAACTGGTTGGCAAATGTGTTGATTGGATGTCTGAGCAGGGGCTACCGCGAAACGAAAACGAACTTCGTTCGTGTATATACATCTCCCTTTCTGTCGCTAGTTCGAGCGACTGAAAGGGAGATAGGTAGGTAAGGTACTCGGACGAAGTTCGTTTTCTGTTCGCGGTAGCCCCTTTGGGATCTATACAATATATAATATCAGAAGTCAGAATGCCTTCCGCATTTTTTGCAAACGGAACTTCACTGAGAGCCCCCACTAGTAGTAAAAAACTGGCAGGACCAAAAGTCTCCTCCCGCACACCCGTCCAACTCCTATGACACCACTGGAATACTGGAACGCGTAGGTACCTAGTAGTATAACTAACATCAGAGCTGCAAACGTACGTGGCGCGTAGACCTACATAATATATCACATAGTTATCTGAAATAAATAAATAATATACTGTAGGTACATGTAACCGTACCCGGAATTTTCCGTAAGGATTAAACTAATAAATTCATCGTCATAATGTTGTCTCATTTGTGTGTCGTCCATCGTATCAAGTATCATGATTCAGCCAATCTGTTTAGTATTAGCATTGCATATTGTGAACTGTTGCCGTTGCCCGTTGTCTTAAAGTAGGTAAGTATCTAAAATACTTTCGCAATGTAATGCTAGGCAATGCAATGATACTTACACCTCAGTACAGTACTATATGATACGGGTCAAAGGTTCGAATTTCAACCGCAAGAAACAAGCAGTCATTCAACTCATGCAATTGATACTGAGTAAGTCTAGTAACTTCTGTAAACTCGTATCTCAAACAATTATCAAGCGAATTTGGACTTCTTTCCAAGCTTTGAGTTTTAAGTTCGAATTGGTGATAACACCTACTTATAATTCACCGCTCATCGCTCCTAGCGAGTAGTCTGTGCCCTGTTATTATTCTACTCACTTAATAAATTTAAATTAACGCTCAAACAAAAACCTACTTTACTACGCAAGAAACAGGTTCCGTCTTCGCTGGACTACTTTTTCTGTCATCGCTTCGGACGCTTATCAGTTCGCCTGCATCGGTGCGCTTCGGCATAGTATATGCAAAATAATAACATCAAACATGGCAAACTCGGCAAATGAAGAAAAATATGAGTCGGAGCCAGAATTGTCGACCAGAAAAGGCGCTCCTTCACTTGCACCAGGAAGGAAAAGGAAGCAACACAGTGACATGGAAGATGTGGCGTCCCTACGAGATGAAATAAAAATTATGATGAATAGCCTAAAGGAGGACAGGAATGCCCAAAATTCAAAGTTTAATGAAGCCATTGAAGAATTGAGATCACAAAACAAGCAAATAATCAAAACCAATGCTAACATAGAGAAAATTTTGGAGCACACCACCTTGCTTTATGATAATTTGGAAAAGAAAGTTGACCAAATATCTATAGAGCACAATGAAGCGATTCTGAAAATAGAACAACTTGAGAACCAAATGGAGGACATGCAGAGGGCACAGCGTATTTCAACACTAGAGATTAGAAACATTGGTGAAACGGAAGATGGGAATCTAACCAATATTACTTCAAAGATACACAGCGCTCTACAGATACCATTCGCGCCTGATTATATAAAAAATATAAAACAAATCAGAAATGGAAATAATAAATTAATTGTTGTTGAATATCAGACCACACATCATAGTAAGTCAGTGCTGCAAGCATTAAAGGCATACAATATCATGCACAAGGAGGATAAGTTTAACACGCTGAACCTTGAAATAGCAGGGGAAAAGAAACTGGTCTACATCTCAGAATCCTTATCACCTGTAGCCCGTAAACTGTACTACTTCGCACGAGACCTGCGCAAAAACTATGATTACAAGTATTGCTGGACAGGGCAAGGCAAAGTGTTTGTCAAGAAAACTGATAGCTCGGCAACTATTTGGATCAAGACAGTCAAACAAATTGAAGATTTGAAAGGAATTAAAAGGAATCAGTGACTATTTTTAGACTCACTTTGTAAGTTGTTGTTTATTATTATAAGAACATTAATTAACAGTGCACACGATACAATAAACTCACACTTAAGCACTTCACACATTCTCTACTCATTCAATTATCTAATTAAAACACACACTACACTCATAATACAACTATGTTACACCAATTACTCGTTCAATCCTGACCTATGCGGTTACGGATTCAATTGCCACTGGGATGTCTATATTCTAACTATTAAAACTAAATGTTTAGATAATGGATGACATTCAAGATTTGCTGACCGATATTGATCATAGTGTCAGCACTGGCAACTCTGTGGCAATCAGCAATCCTGAGGATTGTAGAAGTATTTTCACTAACTTAAATCCGCAAACTAAAATATTAACTCAAAACATCAGAAGTATTAACCACAATTTCAATGACTTGCAAGTTTTGATCACTAGATTTGATGTGGATTTTGACATTATTATACTAACTGAATGCTGGCTTCACGAGGATGTATCTATACCGACATTACCTGGATATAATTCTGTATACACAACACGTTACATCAACCAAAATGACGGTATAGTTATATTCTGCAAGGATGGTCTTCATATAAAAACTATCGAACCATTAGAATGTCAGGAGTCAAATTGCCTTGTATCAACGATCGGTAAGGAATATGCGTTTGTTTCAATATACAGGCCGCCTTCGTTTAGAAATACAGACAACTTTATTACATCATTAGATGCAGTTTTATCTAATCTGAAACAGTATACAAACATTATTATGCTAGGTGATGTGAATATAAACATAAAAAATGATGCCTTGGATACCAGATCGTCAGACTATCTTGACATGTTAGCTTCTCATGGACTTCTACCATCACATACACTTCCTACCAGGGGCAACAATTGCCTTGATCATTGCATGATAAAGACCATTCTCCCTAATATCAAAATAGTATGTGATACATCCACTACGGATCATTCTCCAGTAATTGTATCTTTTACAAAGATTCCCAAACATAAGGCAAGCCAATCACGTACGTACAGAAAAACTGACTATCATGCAGTGATCTCCGAACTAAAACAGATGGACTGGATCAGTATTTTGGCGGCATTAGATGCCAATTATATAACAAATCTATTCATACATCTAGTCGTCAAATCTATGGAAAAGCACACACGTTATATAAAAAGGTCACGTAGAAAACAAAATATCAAGCCATGGATCACCCCCGGTCTAATTAGATGTATGAGAAACCGAGATAATCTACACCAAAAGCTAAGAAAAGACACTAGTAATGTAATACTCACCATTACATATAAAAGATATCGCAATACATGTAATAATATCCTTAAAAAACTCAAACGAGCTTATCATGCGTCCCAAATAAACGAACACAGAAATAATCTCAGAAAACAATGGGCTCTGATTAAAAACGTATGCAATCTTAAGTCCAATACGGATACCCAAAATGATGTGATTACAATAAAATCGTCTCCACAAGAATCTGCAAATTATGCCAATGAGTACTTTACAGGTGTTGGAAGTGACTTGGCTAGCGAGATCATAAATAAATCTAACTCATCGGGAAATCACATTATCAAAAACAATGCACCAATCGCAACACCTGTGCACTCTATGATATTACTAGAAACTGATGAGCTAGAAGTCAAACATACTATACATAAACTAAAAAATAGCTATACTACTAGTTGGGATGGTATATCTTCAGCCTTCTTGAAACTAGCTGCTGATACACTAGCATTGCCCATATCTATCATATGTAACACGAGCTTCCAAACTGGAGTATTTCCTGATGCACTTAAAAGAGCAGTCATAATTCCTATTTTTAAAGCTGGAGACAGAGACTGTATCTCAAATTACAGACCAATATCCTTATTACCGAACATAGCCAAAGTATTTGAAAAAATTATTAACAAAAGATTAAAGGTATACCTTGAAAAATACAATCTTATAAGCAGTAATCAATATGGCTTTAGAGAACGTAAATGTACGGAAGATGCAGTTCTACATGTAACTAATTATATTGTTGATAAATTGGATCGTAATAAAAAAGTACTGGGTATTTTCCTGGACCTTAAAAAAGCGTTCGATACAGTCTCTGTCCCTATACTAATTACCAAGATGGAAAGCATAGGTATACGTGGCCTACCGTTACAACTTTTCACTAGCTACTTAAATAAAAGGAAACAATCAGTAAGAGTTGGCGATTTGTATAGTACGGAGAGTGAAGTTGAGTATGGTGTGCCTCAGGGTAGTGTCTTAGGGCCTACCCTGTTTCTTATTTATATTGATGATCTGTGTCGCATAACTAACTCACACGCCGATATTATAGCTTTTGCTGATGACACCGTTTTATTGTCTTACGGGGATTCATGGGAGGAGGTCGCTAATCAAGCACAAACTGAATTTAATCACATAAATGCGTGGCTTTCCAGCAATCTCCTTACGCTAAATTTGGCAAAAACTAAAATTATGGCATTTTGCTTGAGGAATACCCCACAGACACTGCATAGAAACATATCAATTAAATTGCATAACTGCCAGAGTGATAATGTATGCACGTGTCCATATATAGCCGAAACTGCTTCTATTAGGTACCTAGGTGTCCTACTTGATAAAAATCTCTGTTGGCGCGAACACATTTTAAATCTAACGTCAAAAGTAAGAAAATTGATATATGTCTTCAAAAAACTCAGACAAGTATGCGACAAAAAACTGTTATTATCAATGTACTATGCACTATGTCAGTCGGTAACTTCCTATTGTATCACAGCCTGGGGAGGTGCCTCTAAAACATTGATGATTACACTAGAGAGAGCTCAAAGGTCGGTACTTAAGGTTATGACATTCAACAAATTTAGATTTCCTACACACTTACTTTACCGTGAAACCATGGTACTCACGGTTAGGCAACTATTTATTAAGTTATTATTACTAAGACAACACAAATGCATTCCTAATTACCCTGCGACCAAGAGAAGAAATGATCTGGTATATTATATTCCGACTCACAAAACTACGTTTTCAAAAAAATTCATAAGTGTATTTGGCCCAACGTTATACAACAAACTAAGCAAACAAATTCACCTACGGTCACTTAATCTGCATTCCTGCAAAAAAACGGTGGAACAGTACATACAGAACTTGAGTTATGAAAATACTGAACAACTACTTAAACACATGGTGTAACACACACACGCACATACATAAACATACACACACACGCACATCACACACATATACACACACACACGCGCATACATACACACGCATACTCACACACACGCATCCATATATAAACTATATTACTACGGTTGTACAACATTATTTAAACCCCGATACGTTATTACAGTGTAAAATTATGTTAAGTTTTTAAATATACTACTTGTTTACTTCTCGACTCGACACAGCGCTCGCTTAGGAGGCGTTGCTAGGCTATTGTTCACCAATCTTTTGTAAATGTACCCCACATTTAACAAGTTTGCTACCATTTAAATATATATGTTTTTATGGGTATTAATAGTTAAGGACAGTGAATCCTGATCCACCGTTATACAGTTCACACTAGTACGGGGATCAGTTGAAGCTTACTTGGCTCATACTTAGTTACCTTCTTGTACTAATATTAAAATGTAAGCATAAATATGTACACGTATTACTTTAATAAACGTTGTTTGTTGTTTGTTGTTGTTGTTGTTATAATTTGGTTTTTAAGAGGATGGAGTACAGAGATAGGTAAAGAAATTAAGTAAAGCCCCTCTTGCATGTGGGGGGTGACGGGTTCGAATAGGCATTTGTTATGTTTGTGTAAGACAATTTAAATATATATGTACCTAAGTAATGTCTGTTCGAAAACGTCACCACTACATACAAGAAAGGCTTTACGTATGTGTTTTACCTATAACATTGTAAACAATGTTATAGGTAAAAGGCACCCTAAAGGGCATTTTCATAAAATTGTGTAGGTAAGTACTTACTTACCCAACTAGCGCGGTAACTCAGTGTCAGTTTTGTGACGAAAATTTATTAACATACAAATTATGTGAAAATGAACTTGTTTCACATTTAAATAAAGTGTTTACTTATGCATATCATTTATAAATTAAAAAGGAAAAGTTAACGTTTACGTATACAAACTGCATATACTTCATTGTAGTCACACAGTTTTTGTTTGACGACTCCCGCTAATTGGATAGTACAGTACTTACAGTTTTTTTTAAATGCCCTTGTATCTCATTGCAGCACTGATTGTTGTGCATTTGTTTGTCCGAAATCTCCATTCCAAATTCAGCCGTAAACAGTCGTCAGTAAGGTTGGTAGTGGGTTGTAGCTAACAATAGACAAACACAGATCGGTAGGTACAAAAATAGGTAGGTATATATTATGTATTTCTCTACAATAATACATTTGTTATGTTATGACTTTCATTATGTTTCATATGATAAAGCTACAGGCTTGGAGTAATAGGTACTATTAGTACCTGGAAAACAATGTTAACAAAGTAGTAGTAAAATAGAAACATGATTTAAAAGACTGCATTTTAAAACCTTTTAAGGATTGCAATTAATTATAAGTATACCTAATATTGTATTGAAAATACAGCAGTTTGCTACGGATTCTGTTAACTCTTTTTATCTAAAAAAAAACCGGCCAAGTGCGAGTCAGACTCGCGCACGAAGGGTTCCGTACCATTATCTATAAAAATATTTATTTTATTCTGTTTTTAGTATTTGTTGTTATAGCGGCAACAGAAATACATCATCTGTGAAAATTTCAAGTGTAACTATCACGGTATCAGTGAGATACAGCCTGGTGACAGATAGACAGACGGACAGCGGAGTCTTAGTAATAGGGTCCCTTTTTTCTCTTTGAGTACGAAACACTAAAAATAGTGTTTTTTGGATTAGATAGGTACTAAGCAGACTTCTTACGTATACCATACAAAGAGTATGTTATATTCAGAGTTATTTTCACATGCGTTAGACTAATAGAGTTCTACATAAGTATATTCAATTCACAGCTATTCAATAAGTAGGTATACTTATAAATATTTCGATATTCTCATTAATTGTTTCGTAATTACAAAAAAATACCTACATACCTACTTAGTTAAGGGCCTTAATCTAATCTACACTAACTTTTTTCCATTGTGTAACGACAAGTAACTGGGTAACTTTCGTACACAATGGAAAATTTTAAAACAAACATTAGATTAAGGCCTTAAACAATGTAAAAAAATTACAATTGACCCATGAATGTCGTATGTTTTATGTACATTCAAATTATTAATATATTATTACTATGTTAACCTTGATGGCTGTATTTACCTACTTTTGGCAATATAAAATGGCTGGCATTGTTTAAAAAATGATCATGGGGCCGATTTTTGACTTTCGACCGATCAAAAATTAAATAAAAGTATTATACGATTAGTGTCAAAATTGCAAGAAATTACTCTCTACCGATATAATTGAATACGAGTGGTCAATACAATTTTCAATCGCTATTTTAAAATAGCATTTCATAATTTTTGACAGTTTTCGAGTGAAAGAGTCGAGCGCTCGAAAGTCAAAAATTGGTCCCCTGGACAGTAAACAATCTTAAATCTTATTTCTACTGAAATAAAACTAAAATTGCATATAACATTGCCAACATAAAATAATATTAAAATGATGCTTAGTATAAGTAAGTACCTTGTTTGCACACAGTTGAAAAAACACTCATCAGTACAAATATCTCAACATATTTGGCTCCTTTCTGCATTGCTAATAGTCTGGCTGCCAATACCAATTCCACTATTGGTGATCTTTGTCCAATGTGCATAAGTAGCGTCTCACATTTTGTTAAGCAAAATGTTAGACGCAAATACACATTGGACAAAGATCTTGCATAATACATTGAGAACTTTACGGTTTCGCTCTATGAAAACACAACAATATATCGATATCAGCCATATTTTTACACCAAAAAATAGGTTGGGTAATTTGACTAAATATTCATTAATAATTCACCAAAATTTAATACCGAAACGGTAAAAAATAATGAAAAGTAATCTTCATAAATTCCGTAAAAATCAGGCGAAAATGGTATACACTTTCTTTACATTATAATTGACTACGTCTATATTACGTTCTTTGGGATACGCGCATAATCCACTTATTTTTGTTAATGAATAAACCTTTCTATAGGCCAGATGAAATTCAATATTATCTCAAGGTCGTAAATATTTAATTAAAATGCCGTTATTTCCTGATGCATATATTTTTGGATTCAGGTAGTAAGTAAGTCTCCAAATTTGTGTACCGTAAAACCATACAACTATAGTCCACTAACCCAACTATGGTCCAAAAGTAAACTCATTCGTTTCCATCAATACCGATTTCGTATTAGTGATTTTATACGTTTTTATTTAAATTTGTGTTATTACATATATTGCATGTCTTTAAGTTCATCCACGAAAATAGTCACACCTGAGCAAGTAATATGAGAATTGATTTGGACCATAGTTGGGTGACCTGGACTATAGTTGTGTGGTTTTACGGTACTCAAATATGTTTTCATTATAAAAATACTGATACCATTTTTGCTTGCGGGTTAATTTTTTTTCCTAACTTCCGGTCCATAGAATTATTCATTTCAATAGTAAAAGTTGTTTAAAATAACATATAAAAGCCGTATACAAATAATTAGCCTGATATTGAATTATTTCCAAAAAAACCGTAATTTTCTCAGGGTATAAGTGGAATACCACCCTCTAACGCAAAGTTCAACGCATTAGGTTCAATTACGCGGCAATACTAAAAGTCGTACCTTTTACAATTCCATAAATCGTAAATTTTACTTTACAAATAATTCTTTTACAAACCAATATCAAGATAGGTAACAACCTAATAAAAAAGGATAGGTACAAAGTAGGTACCAAAACAAGAAATAATTTTAAAACCAAATTTATTTAAATTTTAAATATAGCGTAGACATTAATTTGACTAAGATAAATCACGTTTCAAATGTCTGTGCACTTTTCTGGTATACGATAACTCGGCAGCGCCGTGGTGAGGTCATGGAACCTGCCCGGCTAGCTAAAGCATTCCTCCATCTCGCAATTACATACTTGTTAGTGAAGGACGAATGCTTTACGTCTGACATAAACGCGATCATGCTAGGTTGGTGCACAGATATTTCCATTATATTATATAAGGTACAATCTTTCTTTGGTAACTTATTTTGTGCAGTGACAGCTCTGCTATACTAGCTAGATGAGAAGTTCAAAGATTCTCAATATCTTATAGGTACACAGTTGACCAGTGGTGTGCTGCACATGTACATCGTATCCAAGGCGCAATTGGTTAACTTTTCTTTCAAGAGCTGTAGAAGTAGAAAATGGTACCCTTCAAATAGGGAAGTCAGCGGAGACTGGGTTCCATGGACACCACGCCATTGTTACATACTTTTGAGCTCTTCAACCGTTGCTACTGCCCTGCCCTGTGACTGAACAGCAAGTAGGTAGGTACACTAATCCTTAACATAGGATTACGAAACATCAGCCTCGAAGCTACCTAATAACTGCCCTAATTCTAATAGAAAATAACAGATTGCGACATTTACAGATAACATCCAATATCATACAAACGCTTATAGATAAAATACATATATATGTACATTCAATTAAATTCATAACAATTTTTACAAAATTTATACAAATAGAGGGTACGGGTACATTCAGCAGGTTGCCGCCACTTTCGACAATAATTCCCGAATACTCTCGCGAACATGATATTTTGCAGGGTGGGATTTTTTTTACAGATTTTAGTTTACAGTTTAATTAATTAACATTGATTTTTGCCTGGTGTTTAAAATAATTACAATAACAATACTTTCCGAATAATAATACTTAAAGACAACGAGAATGTACGTTTTTCTACGAGTGACGCGATCTGCCGTAGTAAAGTATCTACAGTAGGTTCAAACTGGAACCGCCCCCTTCTATCTTAGAATATGCACTTCTGTAGAAATTACAGCAAAATAATGAATTCATAGTAGCATTGAGCGAGGATGAGCTCTGAGTGCGGTACAGTCCCGAAGACACCTCATCGCAGCGCGGCGCACCCATGAATGTATGCAGGTCACTTTTGGGGAAGCCCTCTTTATAGTACTGTTTAATAGTATCATATGCATCCATTATTACAGAAATGAATAAACTCAGAACAACATATATGTACAAACTGATGAATGAGTACAGGTATATGCGGCTAAACCACCAGAGAAGATGAGACTTCTTTGACATGACTGAGAAGGTAGCGAACATGTCATCTCCGTTTATTAAAGAATATAGACACTCTGAAGTGGTGGCCAGGGATCTGAACTTCATGTGATATGGTCCTAATACCAGCCAGCCACAGAATGTGAAGCCTGCGTAGAGAAGGAGTGCGCAAATTGAGAACCTGAATATCTTAGGAGCTGCTTTTTTCAATGTTAGAATGACGACATTGTAAGTTTTGAAAAAGCCCAAATATCTTAGCACTCCGAACCAGACTAAAAGGTTTCCTATACCCAGAAATAATGAGCAGACATTCCATTGATCATTGGTGTACTGATTTCGCTCTATTTGTTCTTTGATAGCCGATCCCATGATGATTAAAATATCATTGGCTATGATCATGATGTACCAGACATTTAGGAATTCTAATCTTCCGTCCAAACTCAGTTCTTTATTGTAGGCTTGTCTGAAGAATTGAACCGTCAACTCTTTTAAAAGTTGAGCTCGGTAGATTGCCCGACTGCAAAGAACTAGGGATATAGAGCATATCAAAATTACAAAAATATTGAGGATGCTTCGTAATATTTGATCAATTTTGTTATCCGTCACATATTCCTTATCACCCTTACAAGTAAGTTTGTATGGTTCAGCTTGTAAGCTCAAAGATACCTGACCATCATGGTCTTCATTGTCAAACACTATAGCAACATCAAATCGGAAACAGTCCGGTGGAGTAATAGGGCCAGCGGCTCTGAAGTTGATAGTTTTAATGGAAAACATGAGCTCAGCTCGCACTAAAGATGAAAAATCCACATCCAAGTTAGATTCTTTGATAAAATTTTTAGAACTGAACAATTCTTCAGTTTTAGTAACATTTATACATGAAGATACAATTTCTGCATTAAACTCATAGCTTTCATTGAAGCCATTAATGATGCCCCGTTTATAGTTGAACTGGCAGAACACTGGAGGGGGCGGATTGTTGTTTTCATCATTGTAAGAGTATGGGCCGATGGCATTGGAAAGGTTGTAGTATCCAGAGTATGCATAATCTAGAGTATTATAGAACTCGTCTAACTTGTAGACGGCCAGAGGTCCCGCGCCCGGAGGGTAGGTGTTGATCTCGCGCGTGGAGTCCCAGCCGAGTAGAAACAAGTGCGAAAAGCTAACTCTGTTATCTTCAGTATAATTGACGTGATTATATCTGTTGTGTGCAAACAGACACAGTTGAAACGTGACGAGCACTATCTTGATGAGCTGCACCACGAACTTGTATGGAAATTTCCGCTTGGCCTGCCACTTCTCGATCGGGTTCATGAAAAAAAACTGCAGCTTACGTCGCATTTTTTCTTCTAACTGTGAAATATTCGCGGATGAGGTTGCTTGAGGAAAACCTTGATTGCCATTGCTTCCTGGTGGATTCCCGGTCATTTTGCTGTCTTCCTCCCCTTCGGAAGCAGTGTGTTCTTCTGGCGACGAGCTTATACCCTCCATTGCTATCGCTTCTATTATAATTAATTATTCGCAAATAAACAAAGCTCAGATGACACTCGGACTCACGTCTTTGTTTAGATAGGCAGCAATATCCATAAATAGCTGATTCATACAGCCCTGCCACTAACAAGATAATGTAGATTTATTGGTATTATAAAATCGATTAATGTCCTTTGTTATTCAATTAAATCACTGCATTTTCTTATGATTTGACTTGACACTACAGTACATTACGCACGAATCAATCACGTCACGTTCGGAGACAATCCGTCAATCACCCACTCAACTATGCACCCACTTTCAACACAGATAACGTAGCATAACAAACATGCATGAATTTGGCCAACGTCACAAAATAAACCGGTAACGACCTTTATGAACCGCACTAGAAACGTCAAACAAAAAAAAGTCTAAGCTTAACTTATGGTCCATATTGTACAATACATCACGTACACGACTTTTTTGAAGAGTAATTCGAAATTATTTACTTTCATTAATTATTATACAAAATAGTGTAAACCTTAGTAATCCACAGTTTATGATCTCACTTTTAAAACATGGCTTTAACAGCGGAGAGGCTTAGAAACGACGACAGGTACTGACCATTACGTCCGTTCTACTTACGTATTGTGATATTCGAGGGAAAGTTTGTAATAAAATTTGGCTATCGATCTCATGAGCTATAATTAAGGCACTTAATTGCAGCGGTGTAATAGGAGTGTTTATTTTCAGGTTTTCTGGCGAGAATGTTACGCAATTTCTCCTTTTTTTGCCATTCGGACTATGCCTATTTGTGTTTCGGACAATATTGGCTTTAATCTTATGGGTCGCCTCGATAATACTGCCCAACAAATCCTCGGTTAGGCAGATGCTGACGAGCCTCGCCTGTTGGACATTTGGTGAGTGTTCCTGCTAATGCTCAATTAGCATAAAATACAAGATAAAGTTCACATATATGTTCCATGCTACCAGTTTTGAATAAGTATTTCCTGCTTGTTATAATACTGCCATTATAATCTATGATACATAGTATTAGGTAGATTGTTATGACCAGGGAGCGAAACTATGGTGCCGATGACAGTTCAGTGTTCCCTTGGACTTCATTTTGGGACAGTCTTACTTTATTAGATGATCGAATAGAGGGAGATGTCACGAATGAAGGACAAAAACTCCCGCGTGGCTCACTATCATAGTTTTGAAACTAATGCAATCTAAACTTTAAGTCCCGGAATTTTAAGATAATCTTAATCTTTTTTTTAAAGAAACCAACTTATATACACTTTGATTTTGCACTGTGATGAAAAGGCTTACTGTAAGGCTAAATTAGGGCTTCTCAGTTTCAAGATAATCGCGAAAATGTCAAAATCGTATTTATTTTTTTGTGATTAATGTCTTTAGTATTCGCAATTTATTTTGGCTTATAAACGTAGCCACAATAATGGACCACAAAAAAATCCGATTGCATATATCACTGACTTCCGGAGAAAACAATTTTTTTTAAATCCCGGTTTCCGGGATTTTGTTAAAATTTCAGTGTTATTTATTGGCGATATTATTAAGTACCTCGTATATAGCTGGCATGTGGCATTATTTGGTATACATCTAGAAATCATGAAGTACTTAGGTATTTCTTATGTCATGTCATGTATTTCTTGTTATGTCTCATGTCATGTTCTTCGGTCAAAGTTATTTGCACTTGTATGACTTTATTTGATATTTAACACCTTAATTATAGCACCTCAGCTAGGTACTTAGTTGTTTCTTATATTTGAATAGCTACCTAAAATATAGGTATTGTACCACCATACCCTATTACGACTCTGAAGGTCAGTACAGATCATGCGATACTCTCTGTGTGGACTGCACGATCTACTAATATCTATGTAATGCGGGAAGGAGTCCACCCTCGTTAGGCATGCTAAAACCCCGTATGGTAACCATAGTCGTTTTACTTGGAGGGAGCGGGGGTGAGGCACTATGGAGCCTTAGCGTGTACAGAAACTGATGAAGTTAAGTTGTAAAATATATTCTCACAAAGGAAAATGACAGATTATAGTAGAAGACGAAAAGTAAACAATTAAAATATAACACTGAAATTTTATCAAAATCCCGGCAACCATGATTTAAAAAGAAAATTGATATATTTATGCCATCAATTTTTTTTATGTAGTAATCCATAATTGTGGCTACTAAAAAAACAAATACGATTTTGACATTTTCGCGATTATCTTGATACTGAGAAGCCCTAGCCTGGCCACAAATGGTTTATAATTTAGCCTTACAGTAAGCCTTTTCATCACAGTGCAAAATCAAGATATATATAAGATGGTTTCTTTAAAAAAAAAAAGATTAAGATTATCTTAAGATTCCGGGACTTAAAGTTTAGATTGCATTAATTTCAAAACTATGATAGTGAGACACGCGGGAGTTTTTGTCCTTCATTCGTGACATCTTCCTGTATTCGATCATCCAATAAAGTAAGACTGTCTCAAAATTAGGTTCAAGGGAACACTGTGCGGCGATCTTGAAAGTGACACATCAGTGTGTCTACGGAGTCACAGTCTGAAGAATATTTAAATATCGAATACGTAGTTGGAATCAGATATGGATGGATAGATATTTATTATAAAGCATATAATTTTTACATTCAACCAAATACACAAAGCAAATGCACACTGTCCTGACTATACATGACGTATCCACTATCTATCTATCTAATGCTAATAAATAACACTGAAATTTTATCGAAATCCCGGAAACTGGGTTTTTTATTTTATTGTTATCTCCTGAAGCCCGCGATATATGCAATCCGTTTTTTTTTGTGGTAGTAGTCCATTATTGTGGCTACGTTTTTAAGCCAAAATAAATTGCGAATACTAAAGACATTAATCACAAAAAAATAAATACGATTTTGACATTTTCGCGATTATCTTGATACTGAGAAGCCCTAGCCTGGCCACAAATGGTTTATAATTTAGCCTTACAGTAAGCATTTTCATCACAGTGCAAAATCAAGATTTATATAAGTTGGTTTCTTTAAAAAAAAAGATTAAGATTATCTTAAAATTCCGGGACTTAAAAGATTAGATTGCATTCGTGTCAAAACTATGATAGTGAGCCACGCGGGAGTTTTTGTCCTTCATTCGTGACATCTTCCTCTATTCGATCATCCAATAAAGTAAGACTGACTCAAAATGAGGTCCAAGGGAACACTGTGCAGTTGTATGACGTCAAGCTACATACAGAGTGTTTTTATCTAGATTATATATATTTAATCAAATAACAACTTATTGGCCTCTATAGTTTACTGATATTGTAACTTGAGTTGAGGGTTTTTATTAATGTATGTGTGAAATGTATATATGTCAATAAGAAAGAAGATGCAATATTATGTTTAAACTTTAAGCGTTCTGCATGCTTCGTCATCCAACGAAACATTTGTTGTGTTGTTTCATTTACTTGAGATAAAATGTTTTTTGTTAGAATTACATTACCCAATAAAAAAAATATTCATATCGTTTTTTAATATTTAAATTATTTTTCATCACACTTGCTCGTAAAGGGTGTATAATAGGCAAGTTTATAGAGCAGCTATACCCGATTTACCTCCCGCAGGAGTTATGGATTTATAACTCCCGAGGGAGTTATAAGCTTGTGTGTGATCTGATTGGTTAAAAACAAATCAAACAAATTGGTCGGCAAATCTAGTTGGCCGCGCGTCACAAGAGTTCTTCTCTATGATTGGTTGAAAAAAATCTGGCGGGCCATGCGGCGCCACGCCCCCTCGCCCTCCTCAAATCTGTAAGTGAAGTTGTCAATTTCGTCAATTTTTGAGTGGTGCGGTTGTATGAAACTTAGATTTTTCTGTCTTATGTAGTTATTTATTTCCTCGCGAATGTGATGAAAAACATTGTGTGTATCACGGGCAGTAAGGGGATTACAAACTCGACTCATTAAAAGCCTTCCGCCTTTGGCGTCGGGCTTCTAATAGACTCTCGTTAGAATCCCCTTCTTACGGCCCTTAATGCACAATGTACTATTAACATTTTTATAAATAAACAATAATATTTATATTACCATTATTACATTATTAAGAATCATTGAGGTTTTAAAAAAACATCCTATACTTATGCGACTGCGTCATAATGATGTTACCGGCACCATCGTTTCGCTCCCTGGTTATGTCCTTGCTTGTGTAAAATATATTTTGAGAATGTCCTATTACTTTAAAAAAGCATATTTGTAATGGCATCCAGGATTTATAATAAGCTGCCAGAAGCCATTCTGAAACTGCAAGATCCACCTAAGGTGCATTCAATTCGGGTAACTCCGAAAATCGGGGAATTCCGATAATTTCTACCAATCCAATAGTATTTTTTTAGGAGGGTAACTTCGAATAAAAAAGGAATATGTACATTGTGTCAGAACTATATATAAGACTCACTTTTGTACAGTACCGGTCAAAAGTTTAAGTTCACCCTTTGTTTTTGGTACAAATTTGTACTTTTGTGCGATAATGTTTTGCAGTTCAGATGTCGAGAATTGTTTCCAACTGATTCGTTATTGTTTACGTAGATGTGTTTAATTAGTCAGACACAATTTACGTAGATTTCTAAACAACTGATTCCCTAAAAACCAACATTGTATCTGATCATTGTACGTTTTAAGTGGCAAGCCCATATATGGCCCAGCCTTTGCCGTCATTCCTATAAGATTTTAGGGAATGCGTTGTTTAGAAATGTACGTGAATTGTGTCTGACTAATTAAACAAATCTCTGGAAACAATAACGGATCAGTTGGAAACAAATTTCGGCTTCCGAACTGCAAAAAATTATTGTCCAAAAGTACTCATTTGTACCTAAAACAAAGAGTGAACTTAAACTTTTGACCGGTAGTGTAGATCATTCGGAATAACCCGATTTTCGGAATTACCCGAATGCACCTTATATTTAAAAAAGATTTGTAATATCTATTAATTATAATTATAATTCATATAATTTTTGACACTTAATTTTTTTTATTAATAAATGAGTATTTTTAGTTTATTTTTAGATTATAGCTTTTTAGTCGAGAAAGCATATTATTCCACCTGTTATAATCATTTAAAAACTCTTTTAGATGATTATGACGTTCAATACCGATTTAAAGCGCAATTTACACATGCAAGAAATTGCATGCAAGTTTCATTACATTGCGGGTTACCGAGGATGCTGAGTTCAATTGATCTACCGAACTCCGCAATGTAGTTAAACTTGCATGCAATTTCTTGCATGTGTAAGCTTAAGTAATATAACATCTTAATTTATTTTAATAAATTCGACATTTATGAAAATTGCATGCTGCATGCCAATTATTACTTTTTGTATGCCTTGTGGCTAAACGTAGTGATACATGCAACAATAATAACACATATGTACATAGTTACACACCTGTGTTTTATAAATACAATTATTTGCCTATAGTAAAATAATCTAAAATAATAGGTAAAAATCCCACTTTTCAAAAAGCCTCCGCGGCAATGAAGATTATGTCATTACTGATGAACTAGACACTTTAGAGACTGTCTCGCTGCAGTTTTGCTGGTTTCTCGAAAATAGTAATTACGATTAAATTAATCTTGTAGGGAAAACTCGCTTTGCGTTGTTGGTTTTTTGAGCACACTACCCAATTTTGCTCTTGTCTTAAAAAAATAAATAAATGTAAAGCTGAAATAATAGATATAATTTGTGTTATACACTACATTCGTGTATCTTTTCTAGTTTTGCCCTAAACTAGCGTATATATTGAAATTTAATTTGAACCAATGCTCTATTTAGCTTTCATTTGGTACCCCACATGTGTATGAACGTTGCATGGTTTGGGTGTAATTTAAACTTTTCCAAGCGTGGCTGCGGCGTTTTTGATGACATAATTACAGGGGAGACAAGACTCCTTAGAGACTGTCTCCCGGCAGTTTTGGAATCCAGTGGACATGCCTAACAACATACCAATATATGGCGACGGTATCCGAAAGTGAAGTATTTGTTTGACGGGATCCCCTAACAACACGCACTTTAAGAGGATTGTGAAGTGCCGATACGCGGCGCGAGTAGGTATTTAAAAAAATTCTATCTGTTTCACAACGCTCTGTGCCGCGCCCGTATCGTGCGATAGAGAGAGTAGCAAGTCCTGGAGGCAATTGCCTACATTTCCTTGTTGAAATATTGTTTCGGGTGATAACGTTTTTACCCCCCGCAAACCTTTATGAAATGAAATAATTTTGGTATTATTAGATTCAGTACACTTTAATCTATGTCCGTACGTTTTCCTTTTCAATAAATCAGTTAAAATTAATTAAAAAAAAAAACGATAGACAAAGTTTTTAAGTCAAAAATATAGATTTTTAGATGCTAATAACTTTTAACGCAAGCAATATTTCTCAAAAATCAAAGCGTACAGACCTAGTTTTTCATTATATCTACAACATGTCCAAAAATTATAAAAATCGAACAATGTTTACGGGGTGAAAAACGTTATCGCTTTTTGTATGAAAAATTACAGGTTCACAATCCTCTTAAGAGTGCTCTTCAAAAAAGCGCTCGCTCAGAATTCGGTATTTTGACACGCGTAGTGCGTTTGTGTGTGTAAATACTACTACCACCCACACAAACGTACCTAACCCCCACATGCACAGCGAGATCGCACCAGCCGCGGGTGCCGTCCCTTTCTAGCTATATGTAAGTGCGATCGGGATAGAACTAACCGCGGAGCTTGCCGATGCAAATAGCTGTATAGCGCACCGTTGGAATTCACTCCGTGACCGATATTGATACTTGCACTAAAAAGTGGTAAGTATTACTTCGCTAACATGATGTTCTAGAACATCATGTTAGCGAAGTTAGATAACTTGAATAAAGTAAGTATTTGATTTTTGAGCACAAGTTTTCTATTTGTATTAAAATACTATGATATGACAAAGTATATTTAGTTTCGTTTTTTTAGTATAAAATAAACTAACGAGTTTTAAAGTTGTCAGTAATAAGAATAATAATTTGTTTTACGGATATTAATAGTTTGCATATTATCTGAGTCTTATTTATATATAGTAATGTAATGAAATTATACCAGTAGACCCACTACTAGGAAATTACTGGGTACTTACGTATTCATTTCTTGAAGAAATTTTTTTTTGTTATGTACAGTAAAAAAAAACGGCCCTTTATAGAAATTGCTATGTCCGTTTCTTACCAAAGGAACTGAAAATTATAAATTATACAAACACAGCTTTTTATCTAGAATACAATTAATTAATGCGTGATTTTATTCAAAAGCCTAAGACCTCAGATGATAAAAAGGAATAGATATGAAACGGGGGCTTGGCGCGTGTCGGTGCGACATGGCCAAATGGGCATGTCACTGCCCACCGCATGTTAGTCGCAATTTGCCGTGAATCTGAAATGTTTTTCTACGTTTACTCAAAATGCCGAATTGTAGCGTGGTTACATGCAAAAATAGGAATGAAACTAAAACCTACATGAATGGTGGAGTCACGCACCACATGTGAGTATTAGTATTTTCACTTAAGTCAGTAAAAACTAATATTTTAATAAATAAACGCAACGCCGCATCATTTCTCGGGATCGAACTAACATATCGAACGAAAAAGCATATTTTTGTTCTATGCGTTGTACATTGAACGTTCAATACAGTAAACCACGGCGCAATGTATTAAACCACTATGGATATGGACGATGCTTGAATTTTTTAGTGGTACGGCCGCTGCTTGGCGTCGCAAACTAGAGCGGTGCCAAAGTGCAGTTACAATTTACGCGTAATCGATAAAATAGAAGGACGATATCATACTAGTTATTTTATTTCGACTACTTTCGCTGTTTTATTTTATTTAATTACTTGTTTTGGTTGGGTGCCTATCTTAAAGGTAACTAATAACATACTAATAAGATTAAAAGGCACAAAATGTTTACGGTACCTACTAATAAGATTTTCACTAAGTTGCAGTATGAACGGTAAATAGACATATTAAAATTGTATATACAAGTATATAATTTAGTTGCAAATGGCTTCAGAACAACTTAAAATGTGATATTATTACCAATAATTTATTTTAAATGAGTATTTTTTACTTTCATTTGAAATGTGATAATTGAAGAAGAAATCTCGGTTTCTTATTACAGTTTTCCAAAGAATTCGAGTAGGTACTAAAAAAATGGGTAGATGCTACTGGCAGAGGTCCTAACTGGTTTCCTGTACAGAGAAGAGTTAATGTGTTCGTAACATTTTCAAGAAAAATGTTTCCAACCACTTAATAAGAGCCGTACACTTTTCGAATATTTGACACCTCGCTTGCTTGAAACCTTGGTGTAAAATGTATGGTAACACATCTTCGCACATCTTTGGTGGATACTCGCCCTTAGCCTTAAATCTCGTAATATGAGTAATGGACATATTATTTCGCGCCAAAATGCGAGTCGGATCGGCCTGGTACCTACAGGTCAAAAATATCGATGTGACCAGAGTTTTAAATGTATGTGAACACGAACTTATAAAAAGCCGTTTATGTTACTCTGTAGGTATTCGTCAATATTTTTTTACTTTTGCGATTTATGGTAAGTTAACAACCCGTGTTATTTAAACTTGTAGCTAAAAGTTTAAATACCACCACATAAACTTACCATGTTGTTGAAGTTGTTACCCATCAATATCATAACATAATATTAATTTTAATATCAATGTCGATAAAATATAATTTTAACGTTTGTCGCCCCCCTAGTGTAGTGCGTTTAAGCCAATCACAGCCCTTGTTTGCATGTTGCCGTAGACTCACTGGCAACGCCCGAGTCTTTGTTTTTACACGGTTCAATGTGTGTGCCTGTGGGCGCTGCGGTGGGAGAAAACTGGGGACATCGGTTTTGGTTGAAATTAAGCAGTACGGCACTTCTCCCTTTTTTTATGTTCTGAGCCTAAAACCTATGTCACTTATTAGGATTCCGTACTCAAAGAGTAAAACGGGACCCTATTACTAAGACTCCGCTGTCCGTCTGTCTGTCTGAATGCCTGTCTGTCCTTCTGTCACCAGGCTGTATCTCATGAACCGTGATAGATAGAGATTTTCACAGATGATGTATTTCTGTTGTCGCTATTTATAACAAAAAATACTAAAAAACAGAATACATCTTTTTATTTTTATTTTAGTTTTTATTTGTTTCTTTTTCTTTTACAATCTTACACAAATCGACTTTGCCCCAAACTAAGCAAAGCTTGTACTATGGGTACTAGACGACGATAAACATACTTATATAGATAAATAAATACTTAAATACATAGAAAACATCCATGACTCAGGAACAAATATTTGTGGTCATCACACAAATAAATGCCCTTACCGGGATTCGAACCCGGGACCTCCAGCTTCGTAGGCAGAGTCACTACCAAGTTACTAACTAGGCTACAGGGGGCTCCTATACAACAAACGTGATTTTAGATATATATATTTTGCCGTTTTTAGATATAGATAATGGTACGGAACCCTTCGTGCGCGAGTCCGACTCGCACTTGGCCGGTTTTTTTTAACATTTATTTCGAAATAAAGAGTGATACTCGGAAATGTCGAAGGGAAGGTCAATCGTCGAATCCGACTCGGCTGGGCAGCATTCGGGAAGCTACGGCACATCTTTTCGTCCAATATTCCGCAGTGTCTCAAGACGAGAGTCTTTGACCAGTGTGTGTTGCCAGTGATGACATATGGCACGGAAACGTGGTCGCTTACTATAGGCCTCATAAGAAGGCTCAAAGTCACTCAAAGGGCAATGGAGAGGGCTATGCTGGGAGTTTCTCTGCGCGATCGCATCACAAATGAGGCTATCCGCAGCAAAACCAAGGTAACCGATATATCCCTCCGAATTGCTAAACTTAAGTGGCAGTGGGCGGGGCACATTGCACGTAGAACCGATGGCCGTTGGGGCGGAAAGGTTCTGGAGTGGCAACCACGTACCGGAAGGCGCAGCGTGGGTAGGCCCCCCGCAAGGTGGACTGATGACCTGGTAAAGGTCGCGGGAGTCCGCTGGATGCGGGTGGCGCAGGAACGGCCATTGTGGCACTCTTTGGGGGAGGCCTATGTCCAGAAGTGGACGTCTTTCGGCTGATATAATGATGATGATGATGATGACTCGGAAATGTAATAAAACCACGTAAAAATCTCCCTTTCCAGTGTAAACCCCCGGTGTGTGTTATTATTATATATAAACGAAAATAATAACTAAATGCAAGGTAGGATCGTGCTGTACTTAACAAACGCCATATAAGCTTGTTTTTTAAAAAGTTTTTTATTCATCTTGTTATTTTCAATAACCCTGCATATTATGTCGCTGGTTCGTGGGTACTTGTACAGACAAATCACACAAACCCAAACAAGATAGGTCTATCTATTTTAGTTTAGGAGTTCCCATGACCACCTTCCATCATCAGATCCTGGAAATCATTCATCACCAAAGTGTTTACCAAGACAAAACTGATGAGCCCAAACTAGATGGGTTTATCTAGTTTAGTTTAGGAGTTCCATGACCACCTTATAGCTCCATCATCAGACTCTGGAAATCATCCAGCACCAAAGTCTTGCCGTGCCATGACCAAATAAATGAGCCCAAATTCGATGGCTTTATCTTGTTGAGTTTAGGAGTTGCTATGGCCACCTTCCGACTCCATCATCAGACCAGCTCTATGATATTATGTCACCGAAGATACGCAATTGTACCTAATTTGAAGATTTCACCCAAACTCCCATACATACATACATACTAACAAGGTGGACTGATAGTAACAAGTAAATAAATTAAATCTATCAAGTATCACGATCACTCGTACAATAATAATTGACTATAGAACGCGTAGTTTAGACAAAAGGATCCAACCCACAAGACATCACCATTGAAATGTATGACTTTTGTTTTAGGTAGAAGGTTCAATTTTAAATGTTACGTATCCGGTGGGTTTGAGCCTTTTCGCTACACTACGTCATATATGGCAGCTATGCAATTCATAACTTGTCTCGATTAGCCTCACGAATGTATCCCCAGTATAGTTTGACCCCGAGGTTGGTAACAACTATGCCTAGTCGGAGATCAAAATAATATTATTTTATCTGAAGAGTGGCCGGTTAGCTTCGTGAATAGCCACAAATAAACACACTACACGTCTGTCTCGGAGGGCTATTCAGCCGGTACTGAGATAAATTCCCGCGCGACGGTAAATTTATACTAGTTTAGAATAATTATTTATAAATATAAATTTTGACAAAAGTTATATTTTTTGGACTGGATCTTGTTGGTACAAGCATGAACTTTAATGTTATGTAAGATTCAATACAAAAATTATTCAACAATAATGAGAAAATCCTTGAGTTTTCAGTACGATTTTGTTGACAAATATGGTGTAATTGAGAACAGTTTACATATATATACGTGCAGAATAAGGAAAATTCGAGGCGGCTAGGCGCAATGGCAACATATTACGCTAGTGAAAATAGAATAAAACAAGTAGGTTCTCATATAACATCATGGAGTATTAGGGGCTCAAACTTATGACTCTGCGCTCTCTTCAGAAAACTACTGTCGGTAATCGGGTATTTTCGGTTAAAGTATTCAGTTCTTCGTAAATTGGAGGCGGCTAGGACCGATATGAGGAGTTTACCTATGCAAATAAGTAATCAGGATCTAGAAAAAGCTCTCCGTTTCTTAGAATTACAACGTCAAAAATCCGTCATTCTCGCTTATTCCTGACCAAAAAACAAGCGCCCTCTTAAGTATGCCAAAAATAAACTAAAGAGATCACTCTTACTTGTGAGAGATGAGCGCTATCTTTTGACTTTTTTTTGTTTTTAGGGTTCCGTACTCAAAGAGTAAAACGGGACCCTATTAATAAGACTCCGCTGTCCGTCTGTCTGTTTGTCTGCCTGTCTGTCTGTCCGTCCGTCTGTCACCAGGCTGTATCTCAACAACCGTGATAGTAAGACAGTTGAAATTTTCACAGATGATGTATTTCTGTTGCCGCTGTAACAACAAATCCTAAAAAACAGAATAAATAAATAATATTTATATATTTTTTTCTTTTTTTTTCTTTTACAATCTTACACAAATCGGCTTAGTCCCAAACTAAGCAAAGCTTGTACTATAGGTACAGTCGACGCCAAAAATATGTTTACACTTTTGCACCTTATTCCATTGTAATAAGGCGAAAACTGTAAACATATATTTGGCGTCGACTGTACAATACGACGATAAACATACTTATATAGATAAATAAATACTTAAATAAATAGGTACATAGAAAACATCCATGACTCAGGATCAAATATTTGTGCTCATCACACAAATAAATCATACCAGGATTTTAGTAGTAGGCAGGGTCACTACCAACTAGGCTACAGGAGGCTCCCATACAACAAACGTGTTTTTTTTGCCGTTTTTATAGATAGCTAGCTTTTGCCCGCGACTTCGTCCGCGTAGAACTCGTTTATATCGTCTCGCTCGATAAAAACTTTCACTCTCTTTTTCCGGTTTAGGGGTAGATTTCCGATATAAAAACTATCCTATGTCCTTCCCCGAGACTCAAACTATCATCATCATCATCATCATATCAGCCGAAAGACGTCCACTGCTGGACATAGGCGTCCCCCAAAGAGTTCCAAAGTGACCAATCCTGCGCCACCCGCATCCAGCGGACTCCCGCGACCTTTACCAGGTCATCAGTCCACCTTGTGGGGGATCTACCAACGCCGCGCCTACAAACTACCTCTATACAATTTTTTTTCTAAATGGGTTGTATAGTAGCTCCATACAAATATTCACCCCCCATTTCACCCCCTTAGGAGATGATTTCCGGGATAAAAACTATCCTATGTCCTTTCCCGGAACTCAAACTATCTGTAAACCAAATTTAGAAAGAAAGAAAGATGATGATGATTTCCGGGATAAAAACTATCCTATGTCCTTCCCCAGGACTCCCAACTATCGCTATACCGTAAGGTTCCATCAAAATTTTCACCCCCATTTCACCCCCTTAGGGGATGATCTCCGGAATAAAAACAATCTTATGTCCTTTCCCAGGACTCAAATTATCTCTTAACCAGATTTCAACTAAATGAGTTCCATCCAAATCTTCACCCCTCATCTGATCCTCTCAGGCGATGATTTTCGTTACAAAAACTATGCGATTTCCTTTCCCGGAACTCCAACTATCTCTGTACCGAATTTCATTGAAATGGGTTCTATTCTAATTTTTACCCCTCATTTCACCCCCTCAGGAGATGATTTTTCAGGATAAAAACTATGAATAGTCCTTCCCTGGGACTCCCAATATCTCTATACCAAATTTCAGTCAAATGGATCTTATCAAAATTTTCACCGTCTATTTTATCCCCTTAGGGGATGATTATCGGGATTGAAGTCCAAGTCCAATATAGATAACTATCGACCTATCTCGATTCTCAACACCGTAGGAAAGCTTTTTGAATCCATAATTTTTAATAATATCTATCTTTTTGTAAGTCGTGGTAAATCGGATAAACAGCATGGTTTTCTAAAAGGACGCTCGACAGTCTCAAATTTATATTAATACTGAGGTGTTGATGTAAATCACTGCGCAGTAGCTATCAGCATAGTTGGCAATTAGTGTTTTATTGCAGTCTTCATTAGTGTTTGAGTTACAAACAATACAATATTACAAAAATATTTTACTCATATAGTAAATATGATAATCACATTTTCCTTCAACTTGTGTCCTTCCTACACGTAAAGACTATGATGATGACGATGAAGATAATAATGATGATGTCTGTCAAAAAGTACATTTCTAATATACTCTATCCGTAACTGTAAGAGTAAATTCTGTCAAACGAACGCAAGCAAAAAACTACATTGTGCTTTGACTATAATAGTACATTATTGCCTTGGCCGGGAAGGAAGCAATTGCAGGCTGAGCATTTGTTTAAACGGACGAGCTTGCGAGTCCGTTTAATTATAATACGAATATAGTGCTTTTCTCAAAAATGGAGATATAAAAAATACTAAATTGAAATCAAGCTTTATTATTAAATAAAAATTGAGGATACCGCAAATTACATAAAATTAAACGTCATAATATATTTTTTTAAACAAAATCGCAAGCGTTATTTTCCACCGAAAAACGCAAACTATTTGAGGCTCATACAAAAATGTCGCTTTTGCAACAGAAAAATACGAGTTGATTTGGCTAAATACGACCTTGTGCCGTCTTTTATATGCCAGTTTCTACTTTTTAAAAAGTTTGGTACTCGACAAATAAAGGAATTTATATGTAACATTCCAGGCGGCCTGAATTTTTTTTAATTTTTTAAGTTTGATCTGGCCTTAAACTATTCACTTTACCTTCCAATATGTAGCGAATTATGTTAACTTTGCGGGCCATTTTGAAAAAAAGTATTTTTGGCTTGCGTTTTTCGACAGGATTTACTTTACAGTTTCGAACGTACGGTCAACCAATGTGATTCCTATGCCACCGTAAAACCCTGTCGTTTTATTTAACTGCTACATAGCGACGCAATAATCCTAGTAACCCGTATTGACATAGCATTTACAGCGGCAAGGTTCTATGATGGCCTCAAATTGGTTGACTGTACTACATACTCGTATACAGGCTTTTATTTTCAACTACTTTTTGGCACAGTCAAACTGAGAGGAATCTAGTGTGGATGCTTGCCTCCTTCGGACCAGCTTTATGTGGTACCTTCCTTAGTACGGTAATTTATGGTCATCCTTAGAATAATAACGCCTAGAAACGCAGTTCACGCGCAACGGTGAGGCCACCAAAACTCGGCCATAAATGGCCCAGTACGCCGATCGGTGGAACAAAACTGGTGCGTTTGTGTGCGTATTGGCGCGTGTGAATACGAGTTGATCACAACTACATGAATCCATTTTATGCCTCACGCTTGGCGCGTCGGCCGTATGAAACTATCCTTCTATGCGTTATTATTCTAAGTGGTCATCTGACACAAGTGTACAAAATGTCAACTGGAATGACCAAAACAAACTAACATACACTGCAAGTGACGACCTCTGTTGTAGCCTAGTTGGTGTTGGTAGTGACCCTGCCTACGAAGCCGGAGGTCCCGCGGGTTCGAATGCCGGTTAGGGCAATTATTTGTGTGATAAACACGCATATTTGTTTTTGTTTATTTGTTTATTTATTAAGGACCTTCAACAATAAGCATACCATTACATAATATAGCACAAGCACAAATTAAAACCAAGTACCTTATTAATTACAGAAGGACACAGCATGCACCAATTAATACCTAGTGAAAATAAAAATAAAAACAGATTACAATTAGTTTGACTACAATTAGTTTTTTAGTGTTCCATAGCCAAATGGCAAAAAACGGAACCCTTATAGATTCGTCATGTCCGTCTGTCTGTCTGTCTGTCTGTCTGTCTGTCTGTCTGTCTGTCTGTCTGTCCGTCCGTATGTCACAGCCACTTTTTTCCGAAACTATAAGAGCTATACTGTTGAAACTTGGTAAGTAGACGTATTATGTGAACCGCATTAAGATTTTCACACAATAATCGAAATAAAAACATTAAGTTTTAGGGGTCCCCATACTCAAAACTGAAACTAAAAATTTTTTTTTTTCATCAAACCTATACGTGTGGGGTATCTATGGATAGGTCTTCAAAAATGATATTGAGGTTTCTAACATCATTTTTTTCTAAACTGAATAGTTTGCGCGAGAGACACTTCCAAAGTGGTAAAATGTGTGTCCCCCCCCTGTAACTTCTAAAATAAGAGAATGATAAAACTAAAAAAAATATATGATGTACATTACCATGTAAACTTCCACCGAAAATTGGTTTGAACGAGATCTAATACGTAGTTTTTTTAATACGTCATAAATCGTAAACCGCAATTTATTTCACGGAACCCTTCATGTGCGAGTCCGACTCGCACTTGGCCGCTTTTTTTTACAATTAGTTGTTCCTGAGCTATGGATGTTTTCTATGTACTTAAGTATTTATTGATCTATATAAGTATGTATATCGTCTATATTTATCTATTTATGTATGTACCCTAAACCGACGAGCATGTATGAGAAATGTTATGAAAGTGAGTGAAGCGAAAGAGGTTTGGCAGGATCGTAGCAAATGGAGATCTGTGATCTCTGCCTACCCCTCTGGGAAAGAGGCGTGATTATATGTATGTATGTATGTATATCGTCGTCTATCTAGCACCCATAGTACAAGCTTTGCTTAGTTTGGGACTAGGTCGATTTGTGTAAGATTGTCGCAAAATATTTATTTATTGATGCGAAATTTCTTAATAAGCTAAAAAAATGGCTGACTGATAAAGCTTTTTATAATTTTAAGGAGTATATATAAAGTATTGGTAATAATAATAATTTTAATCATTGTATAATGTTGACATTTTGTTATTCATACCTAAATATTGTTATATTATATTAATTGAATAATCAAATTCATGTAACATATTATAATTCTAATTTTGACATTTTGTTACTCATACCTAAATATTGTTATGTTATACTAGTTGAATAATCAAATTCATTTGACATATTATAAATATTATAATTCTATTTTTGACATGTAAATTTTTATATTTTATGAATAAATGAGTATGAGTATGAGTATTTAGTTAAATAGAAGCTTGTGAAATATAAAAAAAAAATTGCTGATGAAGATACACATCATGTAGTTAAAGAAAGCGTTCAAATAATATGAACTTACAAATACAGATTGCAATATTGGCTAATTTTACAATAGTTTCCTTGTCAAGATATTATTGTGGCCACTAATTTGCATTGAATGAAGAGCTGAAAAACATTGACCTTACTCGAGTTAAGGTTATTGTTTTCAATTAAACATTATTTTTCTCGCGCCATCTCAATAGGCGTTCACTTCATGGCTAAATACAGGTTGGCTAAAAAATATGCTGACAACATTTTCCTTATTCATAGAAAAACGTGGAGGCTACTCGCGTGATTTAAATGTAGATAATTTATTACGGATTGTAGTAGATATTAGACGCAAGGGTTTGTCCAGTAAACACCGATAGCTTGCAGAGTTTGCAAGAGTAACCTTGAACGAGCTATGGCATTTCCTTGTTAATTTGAAAACCATTGCGGTCATATTTTGAAGATACTTACATCGATTCTTATAGTCAAGATAGATAACTTAATAAGTTTTTTTTAATGTCCTTGTTTAAAAGTCGTGTATTTAAATAATGATATTACAGCAGGGCCTCGATTATCCGTATTACCCACGCTATTACGAACACCTCTATAATCCGAACGATTCATTCGTCAGTCATTTTTCCCTACAGACGTTCTTGACTGTTTCAGTTTAATATAATCAATATCTGTGTCTGTGCGAGTATGTTATGCTTATATAAATATTCTTATTTTTATAAGTGCTAGTTTGCTTCAAACAATGCTTATATCGGCCCATTTAAATAGGCCTATTATACAAATCCGTTAACAATAAGCGCAAAATTCAAAACCGTACGACATTTAATATTTAATTCCTATTCAATTTTCAAAATCTCCTCCATAAAAGTCGATAGCTTGTCAGTCGGCACTCTCACCACAAATGGGTTGAAAACTCACTTTTCTCAAACATGTAATGAAATGTCGTCATTACGTGGGTTATATCAGGCTTCAAAGTATCACGTTTTGGGCGGATCAACTCGAGAGAACTGAAAAGGAATTTCATACGAAATTGAAGGCCTAGGCCGGGAAGTAATTTGTTTTTAATTTTCATTCCACTAAATGTGGCACAGCATCACGGCATTCAGCCATGAAAATTAGTTTGATTTGAGGATTTTTATTTATTTATTTCATTGCATGTTTGAGAAAAGCACTATACATGCCTGGCCGTGAAAAGGGCTTGCCGGCTTCGTATCACAATCCGGCCTCCCTACGGTCGGCCGTCTACACCTACTCACGCGACAAGCCCTTCTTTCCCGGCCGGCGTCTGCAGTAATGTACTATTTCTCAAACATGCAATGAAATATTCTCTTTACGTTCCTTATAATAGACTCGGAAGTATCCTTTTTCGGGCGCAGCATCTCGAGGCGGCCTGACATGGGATTTGCAAAGTAACTTTTTAATTTTCATTCCACTATTTGTGGCACAGCATCACGGCATTCAGCCATGAAAATTAGTTTGTTTTGAGGAGTTTTTATTTATTTATTTCATTGCATGTTTGAGAAAAGCACTACTGTATACATGCCTCGGCGTGAAAACCATTCCAAAAATTCCCGGCCTCGTATCTATACCTACTTGGCCGGAAATCGGTGTTATCCCGGCCTCTGATGTAATGTACTATTGTGTTGGGACTCCAACCGCTTGAGTCACGTTTATAATATGCCCGTGTATGGTTCCAGGAGTGTATGTGAAGGTGAAGGGGCAACGAGACTCGCGATGCAGCATGCTGGTGGCCAACTACGCGTCCTGTCTGGACTCGCTAGCTGCGGCTCACTCGCTTGGCACCATTAGTGTGAGTATCGAGAGGGCTAAGCCCCCCCCCCCCCCCCCGCAATTGGGTCCTTATTAAACCGAGCCTCAGCTCAAGCCCTCCCCAAACAGCGTAAAGCCCCTGTTAGCGACGTGCTCAAAATGGGTTTCTTTTAAGGCGCAGCCGGTTCACGATCTGAAGAAAAGATTGATTTTTGAGCTTCCAGTGTGAAGAAATAATGAAGAATGTAAACTGAAAAAGAAACAAAGAAGTTTTATAACCTAACATATTATAAAAAAATGGCTAAACTCTGTAAAAAAATCTTCAATACCACCATAAAAATAAACTTAAACCTCGTTAAACGTTTGAGCTTAATTTTCAACGACAATCTGTTTTTTTTTTATAAAAAGGATAGCTTTTTTATTATTCTAGTTTAATAACCGGACAGGTTTTTAATAAATTATCCAGGTTTCCAAACATCAATTAATATGTACTAAAAAGTGATGTAAAACACTTCCGAACACGCACTTCCATCTCGCTCACGCTTATGCTCAGTGAGAGGGAGAGAAGACCATGTACCTGTCTCGCCTTAAACTGTTTTTTTTTTTTTTTTTTTTTTTTTTTTTTGCGGACAATCTTACACAAATCAACCTAGTCCCAAACTAAGCAAAGCTTGTACTATGGGTACTAGACGACGATAAACATACTTATATAGAGAAATAAATACTTATATACATAGAAAACATCCATGACTCAGGAACAAATATTCGTGCTCATCACACAAATAAATGCCCTTACCGGGATTCGAACCCAGGACCTCTTGCTTCGTAGGCAGGGTCACTACCAACTAGGCTAAAGCGGTCGTCAAAATTTTATGTATTTTTTCAACACACCTGCTCGTAAAGTAGGTCTTATTACAGCGTATTTACACTGATAATGCAGAATATTACCCATGCCGTGCCTTTTACATTACATTATCGCACTAGTGCCTTTTCATTACATATCTTTTTAAATATTAGCAAAATAATGCAGAATATTACCCATGCCGTGACTTTTACATTACATTATCGCACTAGTGCCTTTTCATTACATATCTTTTAACATTTTCATTTTTTATTTTTTTTTTTTCCTCGCAAATGTGTTGAAAAACGTCGTATGAAACACGTGAGCATTGGTCATTACACTTCTCGTCTCCATTAAGCCTTCGCCTTCGGCTCAGGCTTGAAAACCGACTCGAGTGTAATGTCCAACTTAGCACACTTGTATCATAATGTACTATTATAAGGTACTTCGGTAATTTGAACCTCTTAGTTTTAAGGTATACGTGTGACGCAGCGACATAGTGCTAGCGGTCATGCTTTGACTCGACCTGTAGTCGTCCTCTGTGTGTCCGCGCGTGACACGTACCTACTGCTCTCTCAATTGTATCACGTGGTGTCAGTACTTTTCCGAAATTAAACTGTTTTCGAGTCTCAAATCAGTGTTTTTTTATTATGGAACACCTACAGTGTTTACAGGCCCCTTAAACCAAAATCCTCGATTCGGAACCACAGCCGAAGAAAATGCTGTAGCAAAAGCAAGTGAAATATAGAGACTGCAAGTGTATAGACCAGGGACTGATTTCGGTTAAGGTTATACCGGTATGAAACCGGTATTCCATTACGGTACCGTTATGTCGTAAAGGTTATGCGCGCCGCGCGAACATAACGGTACCGTAACCGTTTTGGAATAACGGTCAGCGGTATCAGTTTTAAACGATACCGTAACCTTTATAATACCGGTATTATAAAGGTTATCGAGAAAAGTAAGCAAGCTGGCACTCTACAGAGGAAGCATTGGCTACTAAACATTTAAAGACAAAAATACAAAGCAGCAGAGCCTTTGCCGGCGGTTTGGCAATAACACCAGGCCAAAGTCGATATATCGGTACCTTTAAATAGCAGTTACGGTACCGGAAAAAATAAAGGTACCGTTATATTTCGGTAGCGAAATATAAAGGTTCCGCTACCGAAACCGCTATTTGACAACCGATATGACGTCATACCGTTAAAATAGAATACCGGTATTTTTCGGTTACGCAGTCCCTGGTATAGACATTTGCAGTCGCGTTCATTTAAAAGAATGAACCTGCTGTAGCTGGTTTCACTTTAGTTAGAGCATTAATTTCGTGGTAGTTTCTGTAGTAGGTACTGCCAGCTGTAAAGAAACGTTACGCTACTTAGCATACAAACTTTTTTTTTTTTATACTACGACGGTGGCAAACAAGCTTCCGGCCTGCCTTGTGACTCCCAAAAGAATCACAAGCGCGTTGCCGACCTTTTATTCACTTGAGGATTCGCTGTGTTGGCAGATAGAGACATGCATGTCCCTCACTCCCAACGCAGCGCATCCTAGTGAGCTCTGGCGACCTTACTCACCACCAGGAACACAACACCACATGCTTCATAGCATGCAATAATATAGCAACACTACAAAGCAGTGGTGCTATTATGGCTGCGGTCTTCTGTAAGGTGGAGGTACTTCCCCAGTTGGGCTGCTCCACATACAAGCGAGATGACATTCCGCTGTGCCCTACCTCTCTAAACTTCAATGCAGCGGGAGACATGTTTCATGTTTAAGCCTATCATTTCGAGGCGTAAATGCTATACTAACTGCCGTTTCCGTTACAGCCGGAAATGATTACCGTTTATCTTAAATAATGCAAATGGTGGAGAGGCGATATACATAAATTAATCAGCTGTATTCATATGTTGCAGTTACGGAAATGGAAGGTGCCGCCATTTTTTGCATCGACGTTAGGCATCAGAAACGCGGCCCAGTTTGTTAGAAAGTGAGTAAAAGTTTGTGTGATTAGATACATATTGACAATCGCAGTACTTAATACAAGAAACATGGAAAAAATATCCTTAGAGTGGGTTACACATGGTGACTTTTTGCACCGATACAGTATCAATACAGGTGACTATGGCTAGTGTCGCGATACAGTTTCGTGTTCTGTATCTCGCGTTTGTATTGCCGTAAAAAGTTGTCGTGTTTTATGTACATACAGTGCAACAATGCAGATTAAACTTTTCACCATTACTCATATTTGTGATGATTAAATTGTAAAAAAAAAGAAAATATTAGATGCATGCAATTGTACAGATAATGTCGAGGAAGGATTCTATCTCTTCTGAATCGTCCCCTCATTGCTGAGGTTCGTGATTCATTCTGATCTTGCCAATCAGTTGTCTCCAACGGTGGCGCTCCGTCGCTTGGTGAAGTGCGGTGCTGACTTCGGTCTCGAGGTCTTTCTCCTAAGGATCCTATACTAGAAACAATCCGACCGATATTATCGGACAATGTGAACACGCTCTAATACGAACGCTTTTTGCAGAGAGCACTTCGGCGAGTGCACGAGCGCGCCGCTGCTGCTGCAGCCCGAGGGCGGCGCGGGCAGCGCGCGCGGGCTGCTGCGCTTCGCCGACTGGCCCTTCCCCGTCGCGCAGCGCGTCCAGCCACTCACTATCGGTAAGTAACTTCGGCGAGTGCACGAGCGCGCCGCTGCTGCTGCAGCCCGAGGGCGGCGCGGGCAGCGCGCGCGGGCTGCTGCGCTTCGCCGACTGGCCCTTCCCCGTCGCGCAGCGCGTCCAGCCACTCACTATCGGTAAGTAACTTCGGCGAGTGCACGAGCGCGCCGCTGCTGCTGCAGCCCGAGGGCGGCGCGGGCAGCGCGCGCGGGCTGCTGCGCTTCGCCGACTGGCCCTTCCCCGTCGCGCAGCGCGTCCAGCCACTCACTATCGGTAAGTAACTTCGGCGAGTGCACGAGCGCGCCGCTGCTGCTGCAGCCCGAGGGCGGCGCGGGCAGCGCGCGCGGGCTGCTGCGCTTCGCCGACTGGCCCTTCCCCGTCGCGCAGCGCGTCCAGCCACTCACTATCGGTAAGTAACTTCGGCGAGTGCACGAGCGCGCCGCTGCTGCTGCAGCCCGAGGGCGGCGCGGGCAGCGCGCGCGGGCTGCTGCGCTTCGCCGACTGGCCCTTCCCCGTCGCGCAGCGCGTCCAGCCACTCACTATCGGTAAGTAACTTCGGCGAGTGCACGAGCGCGCCGCTGCTGCTGCAGCCCGAGGGCGGCGCGGGCAGCGCGCGCGGGCTGCTGCGCTTCGCCGACTGGCCCTTCCCCGTCGCGCAGCGCGTCCAGCCACTCACTATCGGTAAGTAACTTCGGCGAGTGCACGAGCGCGCCGCTGCTGCTGCAGCCCGAGGGCGGCGCGGGCAGCGCGCGCGGGCTGCTGCGCTTCGCCGACTGGCCCTTCCCCGTCGCGCAGCGCGTCCAGCCACTCACTATCGGTAAGTAACTTCGGCGAGTGCACGAGCGCGCCGCTGCTGCTGCAGCCCGAGGGCGGCGCGGGCAGCGCGCGCGGGCTGCTGCGCTTCGCCGACTGGCCCTTCCCCGTCGCGCAGCGCGTCCAGCCACTCACTATCGGTAAGTAACTTCGGCGAGTGCACGAGCGCGCCGCTGCTGCTGCAGCCCGAGGGCGGCGCGGGCAGCGCGCGCGGGCTGCTGCGCTTCGCCGACTGGCCCTTCCCCGTCGCGCAGCGCGTCCAGCCACTCACTATCGGTAAGTAACTTCGGCGAGTGCACGAGCGCGCCGCTGCTGCTGCAGCCCGAGGGCGGCGCGGGCAGCGCGCGCGGGCTGCTGCGCTTCGCCGACTGGCCCTTCCCCGTCGCGCAGCGCGTCCAGCCACTCACTATCGGTAAGTAACTTCGGCGAGTGCACGAGCGCGCCGCTGCTGCTGCAGCCCGAGGGCGGCGCGGGCAGCGCGCGCGGGCTGCTGCGCTTCGCCGACTGGCCCTTCCCCGTCGCGCAGCGCGTCCAGCCACTCACTATCGGTAAGTAACTTCGGCGAGTGCACGAGCGCGCCGCTGCTGCTGCAGCCCGAGGGCGGCGCGGGCAGCGCGCGCGGGCTGCTGCGCTTCGCCGACTGGCCCTTCCCCGTCGCGCAGCGCGTCCAGCCACTCACTATCGGTAAGTAACTTCGGCGAGTGCACGAGCGCGCCGCTGCTGCTGCAGCCCGAGGGCGGCGCGGGCAGCGCGCGCGGGCTGCTGCGCTTCGCCGACTGGCCCTTCCCCGTCGCGCAGCGCGTCCAGCCACTCACTATCGGTAAGTAACTTCGGCGAGTGCACGAGCGCGCCGCTGCTGCTGCAGCCCGAGGGCGGCGCGGGCAGCGCGCGCGGGCTGCTGCGCTTCGCCGACTGGCCCTTCCCCGTCGCGCAGCGCGTCCAGCCACTCACTATCGGTAAGTAACTTCGGCGAGTGCACGAGCGCGCCGCTGCTGCTGCAGCCCGAGGGCGGCGCGGGCAGCGCGCGCGGGCTGCTGCGCTTCGCCGACTGGCCCTTCCCCGTCGCGCAGCGCGTCCAGCCACTCACTATCGGTAAGTAACTTCGGCGAGTGCACGAGCGCGCCGCTGCTGCTGCAGCCCGAGGGCGGCGCGGGCAGCGCGCGCGGGCTGCTGCGCTTCGCCGACTGGCCCTTCCCCGTCGCGCAGCGCGTCCAGCCACTCACTATCGGTAAGTAACTTCGGCGAGTGCACGAGCGCGCCGCTGCTGCTGCAGCCCGAGGGCGGCGCGGGCAGCGCGCGCGGGCTGCTGCGCTTCGCCGACTGGCCCTTCCCCGTCGCGCAGCGCGTCCAGCCACTCACTATCGGTAAGTAACTTCGGCGAGTGCACGAGCGCGCCGCTGCTGCTGCAGCCCGAGGGCGGCGCGGGCAGCGCGCGCGGGCTGCTGCGCTTCGCCGACTGGCCCTTCCCCGTCGCGCAGCGCGTCCAGCCACTCACTATCGGTAAGTAACTTCGGCGAGTGCACGAGCGCGCCGCTGCTGCTGCAGCCCGAGGGCGGCGCGGGCAGCGCGCGCGGGCTGCTGCGCTTCGCCGACTGGCCCTTCCCCGTCGCGCAGCGCGTCCAGCCACTCACTATCGGTAAGTAACTTCGGCGAGTGCACGAGCGCGCCGCTGCTGCTGCAGCCCGAGGGCGGCGCGGGCAGCGCGCGCGGGCTGCTGCGCTTCGCCGACTGGCCCTTCCCCGTCGCGCAGCGCGTCCAGCCACTCACTATCGGTAAGTAACTTCGGCGAGTGCACGAGCGCGCCGCTGCTGCTGCAGCCCGAGGGCGGCGCGGGCAGCGCGCGCGGGCTGCTGCGCTTCGCCGACTGGCCCTTCCCCGTCGCGCAGCGCGTCCAGCCACTCACTATCGGTAAGTAACTTCGGCGAGTGCACGAGCGCGCCGCTGCTGCTGCAGCCCGAGGGCGGCGCGGGCAGCGCGCGCGGGCTGCTGCGCTTCGCCGACTGGCCCTTCCCCGTCGCGCAGCGCGTCCAGCCACTCACTATCGGTAAGTAACTTCGGCGAGTGCACGAGCGCGCCGCTGCTGCTGCAGCCCGAGGGCGGCGCGGGCAGCGCGCGCGGGCTGCTGCGCTTCGCCGACTGGCCCTTCCCCGTCGCGCAGCGCGTCCAGCCACTCACTATCGGTAAGTAACTTCGGCGAGTGCACGAGCGCGCCGCTGCTGCTGCAGCCCGAGGGCGGCGCGGGCAGCGCGCGCGGGCTGCTGCGCTTCGCCGACTGGCCCTTCCCCGTCGCGCAGCGCGTCCAGCCACTCACTATCGGTAAGTTAACTAATTAACTAACTAAAAAACTTTTCTGTAACCCGCTGCTACCTCCTCACTCCTCCTTCGTTTTCATATCGTCTCTGAGAGTCAAGCCACCTTTTCCTTGGCCTACCTCGCTGCTTACATCCCTCCACATTCATATCTAATACTCTTCTGGTCGCACGATTTTTAGTGTGGGTTGCACCAAACCGTCTGTAATCTTAAGCGGTGTTCATTAAAATCCGAATGTATGGAAAGTTTATATGGGATGACAGCTGGTGGCGCCATATTTAACCAAACCTAATGTGGTTTACCGCCTTACGGTCGAGGTTCATTTGAACGTCATGAAACAACAAGGTCCATTTCCACTTGCAATAATATTCTGACAGTAACCTTAGCGACAATCAGATCTCACAGAAACTTGTCAAAACTGGTAGACCACTTTCTTGGCCGACCGTACAATCCGCCCTTACTGGGCTGGCTCGGTGACCCAATGGGTCCCCATGGGTCTTGGTCTCCGACAAAAGAGCGCGCTAGTTTGGTAGTCCTACACAAAGTGTTGCCAGCTGGTGCTGGGTCCGAGTTCTCGTAGATCCGCTTCCACCACGTTCTTCCAGCGATTGAGCATGTTACTTACTTACAAAGTATACTTGTGCAGAGGTGGAGCGCTTGTTCACCACGGTGACGGTGCACTCGACGCACGGCGCCGGGTTCCCGTGGCGCGACGCGCTGTGGTTCCTGTGGTCGCCGGTCACCGTGTACACGCTCACCCTGTTGCCTCCTGTGGCCGTCGCGGGGGACAGCGCCGCCGCAGAGCTGGCCGGCGTCATCGCTGAACACTTGCAGGTCGGTGTCACTTAGACAATGGGCTTGTGACCTTACATTTGTTTACGATGCCATTCGAACCAGTTTTTGTAGATGAACAAATGTTTGTATGGAAGCAACTACATTTAAAGGACATTAATACCCAAAAAATCGGGTTGAAGACGGACCTCGCTGACAGCAGCCGAAACGCTTCATACTGATTGCCTTTAAAGTATGACGTCACACCGTGCAATTTGTACTAACCGTTGCATGGAAAATTAAGTAAATTGCTGTTTCGGTCGCGAAATACTGCGTTTAAGTCCATAGTTGTCATACAAAATTATTTCTATAAGAGCGTAAGGATTCTAGTGGTACCTTTAAATTTACTCTTGGACAATAAATAAAAAAACTTTTTTTTCTAAACTTTCATGGTTTATATCTTTTTATGATTTGAATTATATTTTGTAATTTATACTTTATTACAATAATTTGATGGTTTACTATCCATTTAGCAACACGACGTTATAAATTTTAACATCACGCAACAAGCCTATACTAAGGTATTGGGATAAGAGCGGAGACGCAACGATTTATATAAATTTTCTAAAAATAAATCTTAAAAGTCTGACAATTTCTGAATTTTTGATGGTGACAATTAGTCTCAATGTTATTAACATTCATTCTCCATAAACATTGTAAACAAGTGTGTACAATGTCGACTAATAAAATATATAATTACAGATAGAAGCGACAGACATCGAGTACTCTGCGCTGTGCCGGTCGCCGGCTCCGACCCGGCCAGTGCCCGCTGGTCCCTCGCGCGAGCTGCAGCGCCGCGCCCAGCAGGTCAAGGAAGTGCTGCCAAGGGTACCGCTCAAGGACATCATGAGGGACTTAGGTAACTATCTAGTATCACAGATAGAAGCGACATACATCGAGTACTCTGCGCTGTGCCGGTCGCCGGCTCCGACCCGGCCAGTGCCCGCTGGTCCCTCGCGCGAGCTGCAGCGCCGCGCCCAGCAGGTCAAGGAAGTGCTGCCAAGGGTACCGCTCAAGGACATCATGAGGGACTTAGGTAACTATCTAGTATCACAGATAGAAGCGACATACATCGAGTACTCTGTCGAGAGAGACCCGGCCAGTGCCCGCTGGTCCCTCGCGCGAGCTGCAGCGCCGCGCCCAGCAGGTCAAGGAAGTGCTGCCAAGGGTACCGCTCAAGGACATCATGAGGGACTTAGGTAACTATCTAGTATCACAGATAGAAGCGACATACATCGAGTACTCTGTCGAGAGAGACCCGGCCAGTGCCCGCTGGTCCCTCGCGCGAGCTGCAGCGCCGCGCCCAGCAGGTCAAGGAAGTGCTGCCAAGGGTACCGCTCAAGGACATCATGAGGGACTTAGGTAACTATCTAGTATCACAGATAGAAGCGACATACATCGAGTACTCTGCGCTGTGCCGGTCGCCGGCTCCGACCCGGCCAGTGCCCGCTGGTCCCTCGCGCGAGCTGCAGCGCCGCGCCCAGCAGGTCAAGGAAGTGCTGCCAAGGGTACCGCTCAAGGACATCATGAGGGACTTAGGTAACTATCTAGTATCACAGATAGAAGCGACATACATCGAGTACTCTGTCGAGAGAGACCCGGCCAGTGCCCGCTGGTCCCTCGCGCGAGCTGCAGCGCCGCGCCCAGCAGGTCAAGGAAGTGCTGCCAAGGGTACCGCTCAAGGACATCATGAGGGACTTAGGTAACTATCTAGTATCACAGATAGAAGCGACATACATCGAGTACTCTGCGCTGTGCCGGTCGCCGGCTCCGACCCGGCCAGTGCCCGCTGGTCCCTCGCGCGAGCTGCAGCGCCGCGCCCAGCAGGTCAAGGAAGTGCTGCCAAGGGTACCGCTCAAGGACATCATGAGGGACTTAGGTAACTATCTAGTATCACAGATAGAAGCGACATACATCGAGTACTCTGTCGAGAGAGACCCGGCCAGTGCCCGCTGGTCCCTCGCGCGAGCTGCAGCGCCGCGCCCAGCAGGTCAAGGAAGTGCTGCCAAGGGTACCGCTCAAGGACATCATGAGGGACTTAGGTAACTATCTAGTATCACAGATAGAAGCGACATACATCGAGTACTCTGCGCTGTGCCGGTCGCCGGCTCCGACCCGGCCAGTGCCCGCTGGTCCCTCGCGCGAGCTGCAGCGCCGCGCCCAGCAGGTCAAGGAAGTGCTGCCAAGGGTACCGCTCAAGGACATCATGAGGGACTTAGGTAACTATCTAGTATCACAGATAGAAGCGACATACATCGAGTACTCTGCGCTGTGCCGGTCGCCGGCTCCGACCCGGCCAGTGCCCGCTGGTCCCTCGCGCGAGCTGCAGCGCCGCGCCCAGCAGGTCAAGGAAGTGCTGCCAAGGGTACCGCTCAAGGACATCATGAGGGACTTAGGTAACTATCTAGTATCACAGATAGAAGCGACATACATCGAGTACTCTGCGCTGTGCCGGTCGCCGGCTCCGACCCGGCCAGTGCCCGCTGGTCCCTCGCGCGAGCTGCAGCGCCGCGCCCAGCAGGTCAAGGAAGTGCTGCCAAGGGTACCGCTCAAGGACATCATGAGGGACTTAGGTAACTATCTAGTATCACAGATAGAAGCGACATACATCGAGTACTCTGCGCTGTGCCGGTCGCCGGCTCCGACCCGGCCAGTGCCCGCTGGTCCCTCGCGCGAGCTGCAGCGCCGCGCCCAGCAGGTCAAGGAAGTGCTGCCAAGGGTACCGCTCAAGGACATCATGAGGGACTTAGGTAACTATCTAGTATCACAGATAGAAGCGACATACATCGAGTACTCTGTCGAGAGAGACCCGGCCAGTGCCCGCTGGTCCCTCGCGCGAGCTGCAGCGCCGCGCCCAGCAGGTCAAGGAAGTGCTGCCAAGGGTACCGCTCAAGGACATCATGAGGGACTTAGGTAACTATCTAGTATCACAGATAGAAGCGACATACATCGAGTACTCTGCGCTGTGCCGGTCGCCGGCTCCGACCCGGCCAGTGCCCGCTGGTCCCTCGCGCGAGCTGCAGCGCCGCGCCCAGCAGGTCAAGGAAGTGCTGCCAAGGGTACCGCTCAAGGACATCATGAGGGACTTAGGTAACTATCTAGTATCACAGATAGAAGCGACATACATCGAGTACTCTGCGCTGTGCCGGTCGCCGGCTCCGACCCGGCCAGTGCCCGCTGGTCCCTCGCGCGAGCTGCAGCGCCGCGCCCAGCAGGTCAAGGAAGTGCTGCCAAGGGTACCGCTCAAGGACATCATGAGGGACTTAGGTAACTATCTAGTATCACAGATAGAAGCGACATACATCGAGTACTCTGCGCTGTGCCGGTCGCCGGCTCCGACCCGGCCAGTGCCCGCTGGTCCCTCGCGCGAGCTGCAGCGCCGCGCCCAGCAGGTCAAGGAAGTGCTGCCAAGGGTACCGCTCAAGGACATCATGAGGGACTTAGGTAACTATCTAGTATCACAGATAGAAGCGACATACATCGAGTACTCTGTCGAGAGAGACCCGGCCAGTGCCCGCTGGTCCCTCGCGCGAGCTGCAGCGCCGCGCCCAGCAGGTCAAGGAAGTGCTGCCAAGGGTACCGCTCAAGGACATCATGAGGGACTTAGGTAACTATCTAGTATCACAGATAGAAGCGACATACATCGAGTACTCTGTCGAGAGAGACCCGGTCAGTGCCCGCTGAAATATGACCCGGGAGACGTTGCAGTAAAAACTACGCTTTTACTTTTACAGCTGTGACACGCAACGTAGACGTGACAGTGACAAACTTCCTGGAGGGCGTGACCCCGTACACGCCGGAGCCCGCCGCGGAGCCCCCCGCGGGCCCCTCGGGCGCCCCCGCGGGCCCCTCGGGCGCCCCCGCGGGCCCCTCGGCGCCGCGCTACGTGTCCCCCGCGCCGCAGGCCGCCTTCCCCAAGTGCGCCCGGGAGCGCCAGCTCAGCTTCCAGGACCGGAAGACACAGATGATCGCGGAGGCGCGCCAGAGGTATATAGAGAAGCGCGGCCTCAACCTCACGATGACCGGCTAGCGCGGCGTTGCCTTGCATATTTTCTTATTTAACCGCCGGGTCGATCTTGTAGACGCATCACAACGATATAATCGATAAAGGAGCGGGACTCTGTTTGCCGAAAAATCTTGTTTCATATATGACGGTCAAGGACTTAATTTTTGAGCCATTTAGGTGTCAACTAATGTTGGTTTTTTAATAGTTAATTCCACTTGTCCAAGATCTTTGTCCAATGTGTATTTGCGACTCACATTTTGCTTATACAAATGTGAGACGCAATGAACATTGAACAAAGATGTTGGACAAGGGGAATACCACCCTGAGCTATGAAGTATCCGTTATACAGTGAGCTCTAACCGCTCGGCCACGACTTTGGTCTGAAGCGACCTGCGACCAGCGTTTTATCTGTTCATTGCGCGTGATCCCAACTAACTAGCAGTGCGTTGCGCGTCTTGACCGCGCAATGAACAGATAAAACGCTGGTCACAGGTCGCTTAAAACCAAAGTCGTGGCCAAGGCGTAAAACGGCTCACCAATTAGTCCGCGACTGTACAGTCAGCATCAGATAGTTAGCAGCAGCCGAAGTATAGCCAAATATATCGTAACACATCCTTACTCCTATAGTAATAAAGACGTGTTGCGATATATTTAACTACCTTGGCGGCTACTAACTATCTGATGCTGACTGTTCCTGTAAAATAATTTTCTCAAACATGTAATTAAATTATAAAAAATAACTAAAAACTTTTTTATGGGGGAACGCCGTTACGGCGTCTCACAAATTAATATTGAAACAAAAGGTCGCTTTGCAGCCTCAATTTTGTATGAAATTCTATTACGTATCTCTTGTCTCTGTATACGTGATACTTATAAAGAACTCAACGTTAAAATTTCAATGCATGTTTGAGAAAAGTAATTTTATAGTAGCTACGAGTTCTAAGAAAATTGGATCGACCCCGTTACCCTTTTGAACGCTGTCATATAACCGTGGCTGCGGATAGTACCTATAGAAGAGTCCCTATATGTATGTATATACCGTAATTTGTCATATTTTAATTAAAACATTTATTTGTTATGTTTCCCATTTCGTAATGTGGAAACAGGATTGTTGACTGACTGCTATAAAAATTCATTAATCTTAACCTGTATGTTAATGTTCTGATTTCTGACACAATATATTTATAATAACTTGTGAAATTACATGTATTCATTAAAAACACCAATATAAGCTATGAAAAAAACCTTAATTATATGACATTATAGAGTTAAATATAAATAAAAGAATAGAGTTAAATGCGAGTGCAAATATATCTACCTAAACAGATGACAGACATAACGTAACATAATTTAAAACTAAAATAATATTTATCCTATGGACCGAAACCATGCCGAACCGAAGCGATAATTTTGCACCTCAATACTACACTTCGTTTGCTATACAACCTTTTGTGTACCACTGACGAAAATTTAGGTCAAATCCTTGTTCAATAAAATCTAATATCATTCTAAATTGCTAAAGAGCTTTGCATCGTTCGATTTTGAAAACAATAAGAATATTCTATTTCGTATTTTCAACTGATCCAAATTTCATTGGCAATTTTCCTATGGTGTCAGTAATGTGGCAGTAATTTAAATCTGGGTATGTGATGTAATGCTGTCATCTGTGTTGATATAATATTTCCAATTGACTGTATTCTGCTCACAAGAATTGCGAGAGTATGTACGCGTAAGTTAGTTTTATGTAACTGTTAAATTGATTTACTTAGGATCCTCATATTTTATTGTATTCTCTTCAGTCATTTGAAATATCAGATTCGATCTTGCCTCGCATGATAATTAAACTTTAATATTAGCTTCAAAATCCTTGTCATAAACATAGATACATTTCATTTTATTTTCTTAAGAATACATGTTAGTATACATGTTTATGGCGTTGAATGAACGAAAATACGTGACTTCCGTCTTACGATGAATGAAAAAGCATTAAATAATGTTCAAATTTACATTAGAAATATCTTGTATCTCTCTATTCAAGAGATTAAATTGAAATTAAATTAGTCGACAAGCGATAATATAGCTGCATTTTACGTCTCATATGTATGCTATGCTAATTACGACCCTGTACCCTGGTAATAAGGTGGTGACGAATTGAAACGTCAAAATGGAGATTTATTATCAACGTGATTGTACTGTACTGTACCTCGATTTACATGAGTTCTATAAATAAATAGGTTGTTTCCTACTGTTTGTCTTAATCTTAAACCCAGTTAAAAATTACCACTGTTTTTCAAACTACGCATAACCTTTTTAACCACCGCTGTTCGCTATGCGTGTATTATATTTAGTGACAACACTATTAATGGCATGACAGTTTTGTAATGTTACTAAAATAACTATAAATATGTATGGGCTGACATTAGTATCAGATACATCTGGCAATTCATTTAGCCCTATCCTTTTCATTCACATAACAGAAGAAAGGAAGAGGAACTACCTACCAGAAATTCAAATTTTTGGTAATAGAGAAAGTATTTTTATGAGAGAATTCAATGTTAGTTTTAGTGTACATGTGCCTAAATGCTGCATGTTGTTTATATTATTCACTATTAAATCGTCGAGTTAAGAGGCTGTAAGTAGAATACTTATAAATAATAAAATTAAGTTAGGTTCCGTCTACATTGGCAACTTTGCCTCCTTGTGGATAAAGTTGCAAGTCTGCTCGCAATGGTTTTTATCAATAATAATGTCATGCACTGGCAGCACTATAATGGAGGTTTTTGATGACAGCTGTCAAAAGCCACCAGTAAAATGAAAAGTAATTCATTAAATATGACTGCTTTTAGATTTCTAAAATCCTTCATTATGATACCTTTGCCCCTAGTATCAGTAGTCCGATTATCGGACTACTGATACTAGGGGTACTTTTGAGGTTGGAAAGGTTGGTGGTACTTTATTTGTATGGGTTTGGAGGTGGTCAATACGTAATTGACTACTGTCATGCATATGATACTTATTGTACACCCTCAGGCAGTTACCGCGGGAAGCAGACTTGTGACAGTACGTCAGTTGTAATACTTGACAGACGACAGTGATGTTTAATGACTTCCATTTGTTTGTAAATAATACACCAAAATGGATCCCTATAATGTATGGATTAACTAAAATCTTAGACTAATATGTACAGTACAGAGAGCTTTTAAACAGAATACGAGTATTCTGGTCCGGGTCGAATATCTTCATTTGGCATAAGAACGCGTAAGATTAACCGAGAGAGAAATGTAGTCCCGAAGATTATTAAGTGGATTATTAGTAAGTGGTCACGGACTGTACAGTAAGGACCCATTTTTCTAAATTACTAATAATATTATAATTGCAATAAAGTGTATAGTGTACATACCAGTGGCGGAGCGCCCATACAAGCCGATTCCCACCGACTTGCCAAAAAAATATTTTTAGACAAGTCTATAGTTAATACAACAATAAACACTTTCGTAACTTTCTGTGTTTCGGGTTGCCCATCGACAATGGGGAACTTGCATGGGACTTCAATTTCGAATAAATTGCACTCAATCGATGCGGATATACGTAGAGATATCATACAAAGGAAAAAAAAAAACGATTTTATTAGTTTTACCTAACGTTAAATAAAATGACGAAAATGTATTTTTTATTTTTTCGATGCGCGCGCAGATTTCAAATGTTATATGCATCAGAAAAATAAATCATAACAAAGTTTTAATGCTACAGTTGTTTTAATGCTGGATTATACTTTTGTTTTTCGTAATAAAATATTAAGATGCAAGTTCCCTATTTCCACGCGCCGCCACTGTTCGTCTGTCCGATATATGGCGTGACTTAAATGTATCGAGATTAAAAAGTGCACCTTCATGCATGCATTTGCATTGCAGTAAAGCCTATTATATAACTAATAATTAACAACTTAGAAAAGTTGAATAACCCTCCATATTTTCACTTCAAAGTTCAATATCTCAAAAACGGCTGAACCGATTTTGTTGAAACGTAGCTAAAAACCATCTCGATCACGTCAGCTTTCGGATAAAAAAACCGCATTAAAATCGATCCATTCGTTTAGGAGACAGCCACGTCAAACTTATTTATAACACCCCTCTTTTTGCGTCGGGGGTTAATAAAATGACAATCTCTCTTTCCCGCCGTCCAATTTTGTGCAAATGGAATCTTAGAACATCAAAACTTAAAATAATCCAATACTACACGAACATTCTTTATTGCTCACTTAAATAGTTTAATAAAACTAAAATGAAACATAAACAATGATTGAGTTTTTATTTAGTCAATCAGATCATCCAATAAACCAGGGACTGCATAACCGAAAAATACCGGTATTCTATTTTAACGGCATGACGTCATATCGGTTGTCAAATAGCGGTTTCGGTAGCGGAACCTTTATATTTCGCTACCGAAATATAACGGTACCTTTATTTTTTCCGGTACCGTAATAATAATAATAATAAGCCCGCAGGGCAGCTTGTGGCGAGCTGTTGGGGAGTAACGACCCCACGGACCCGAGTGCTCCCGAGAGTCGGTCAGGGCCTCCGTCTCCGGCGTGTCTTCGTCGGTCGGAGTGGAACCCCAAGGGGGCCCGCAGGACTCTCAGCTCTGGCTTGCCTTCATTGGCCGTCCAGAGAGGAGTCGTCAGAGCTATATGCTCCAGGGGTGGAAGTGTTCAAGGGCATAACGCCGCGAGTAACTTCGGAGAAAGCGCAGCACCACCTCTCGACACCCCTGAGCCGCTCACCCGGTGTTGCTTCTGGCCGTCTGTACGACGACGCTTTCAGGGGCCCATCTAATGAGCGGCTAGTCACCGCCTGCCTCGATAACGTTGTGTACAACAATGTTATGGCAGGTGTCCGGACCTTTTTGCAATAGCCCAGTTTCATAATCCACCCAAATCTCATCACCATAGAACCCGTTCTCTATCCATATAACCCACAATAGCCCCAACGCCTGTTGGAACCGGTTCACGGGAATCTACCGATGTACCCGTGAATGGGTTCTAGCAGGTGTATTACATCACATTAAACTTCGTCTCCAAAGGGCCTCTACGTGTTGGATCTATATCCCCACGCACGCCTTCCAAAGGACCGGGCTTTGTCCCGTGAATTTAAACAGGAGATACATAATAATAATAACAACATTCCGGTACCGTAACCGCTATTTAAAGGTACCAATATATCGACTTTGGCCTGGTGTTATTGCCAAACCGCCGGCAAAGGCTCTGCCACTTTGTATTTTTGTCTTTAAATGTTTAGTAGCCAATGCTTCCTCTGTAGAGTGCCAGCTTGCTTACTTTTCTCGATAACCTTTATAATACCGGTATTATAAAGGTTACGGTATCGTTTAAAACTGATACCGCTAACCGTTATTTCAAAACGGTTACGGTACCGTTATGTTCGCGCGGCGCGCATAACCTTTATGACATAACGGTACCGTAATGGAATACCGGTTTCATACCGGTATAACCGTAACCGAAATCAGTCCCTGCAATAAACTGCGAAAATTAATTATGGATGCGACACAAAACGTTTCTCCTTCCCCCCCTTTGCCCTTTTTTGGGGGGCTAACAAAACCTGCGGCCAAGTCACGTCGCACCTCCGAGACTGTAAATAAGAAAGACAAGGGCAGATTTGTGTCGTCTCGTTGCGTCGCGGCGACAGATAAGCCGCAGTCAAGTTACACAATCACAACAGGGTCATTGTCAGACACAAAAACAAAAATCATCTTTCCGGTGGTCAATAGTTAAGGGCTTACGCTCACACATAATATGTTTTTATCGCATAGACTTATAGAAGGGGCAACGCCGTTTATGCGGATTCAGAGATCAACCAAAAATTAGGCTTTATAGCCCTTAACTTTGGCAATGTCCACCGAAGAGACGCGAACCTAAATCTGACAATGACCCAACAATGAGGTCTGAAAAATGACAGATTATGATGATGATTTTGTTTTGCATCATCACTACCCTAAGGTCGTCTGGAAGAGATCGCTATATAGCTATAAGACCGCCTGAAACATGACATTGTTTACCAATAAATCGTTTTCCGAATACCGACGTACCTATGGAAATATTGCGTAGGACTCGCCAGAGACGATTGGAATGGAGGCTAGTCGGAATACCCTTGTTTTACCGACAAACGTTTCATCGAATGAATGTTTCGCCGAATTTTCATTTCGAAAACATTTTTTTTTCAGATACAGTATAGTTTTCGTGATAGTTATAAAACAAACCTAACCTAATGGGTTCTACACAATGACCTTTTAGCCGTACCTAAAGAGTTAAGAGTCCCCGTCAAGCTCGGCCGAATTTCACCTTCCCATACAAACGGAGTTTCGTTCTCATTTTAAAACTACGTGTTGGATTGTAACGAAACTTTGCATATACAATGACATGAGGTATATCTAGGTCTGTAATTAGTGTAGGTATATGGCTCCAGTTTATAAAACAAACGAAATACAGTAATAACAAGTTTCCAACACATATTATAATAAATAATAAGTTAAAAATACAGCATTAAGAAGTATGAAAAACTTAAATTCGCTGTATTTTGTTTACTATGGTATTTGAAGCGGCAATTACACTTCGTCGTTCGCCGCATGCTGCATGCGGCGACCGCAAAAGTGTGAAGAACACGTTAGTCGGCCGCATTCGGCGATCGACAGCTGCCAACAAACTGACATTGGCGGACAGACTAGTGTAAAGATGACGTTTGTAGTTTAAAATGAACTCGGCGATCGCATTAGGTGAACGACGAAGTGTAATTGCCGCTTAACGCTACATAAACTAATTACATATTCTAAGTACAAAGTTTCCAACTAGCTAGTCCTTTTAAAATGAGAGTGTAACTACGTTTGTATGGAGAACCGAGCTTCCCAGGGACTCTTTAACGGTTTCCGAGTAAAATTCGATGATATGAAAATTCGGCGAAGCAATGCATTCAGTGAAACGTTTGTCGGTGAAATATCCCAGGCTAGTCCCAACGGCTGAGCTCAAAATGTATAAAAAAGTATTGTTGTAAAGACAGTTATAATATGTGCTATTAACTAAGTTGTGTAAGTACTTTATAGCCTAGCCATATAGCTATTCAAGTTTATATGAAGGCGAGAATAAAATAGTTTTGTTCTGTAACTCATGTTTTATTTCGGTCACTTACAGTATTAAATACATGCTGAATGTTACTTCAGAAAAAGCTTCAATGGTTCAGAGTTTATCTTATCAAGCTAAGGCTGCGTTTTCATACATTTAACACTTAGCTTACTTAAGTCTCAGTTAGCACATTTGATAATGTAATCGTAAGAGGCACGACCTTACCCATGTGTTTAATGGATGAAAAGTATTTATATCGAATATAGTAGATTAAAAAAGACGTACCTAGACAATTTTAATGATACATAATCTCTCATTTACTCTCGATTAGTATAAAATGTGTTCGTCAAACTTAAAAATGCAATGCTAAAAAAGTAATTTTAGTTTTTTAAGACGGAACCCTATTACTAATACTCCGCTGTCCGTGTCCGTCCGTCTGTCAGGCCACATCAGCTACAGGATACATCTCATGAACCGTGATATTTAGATAGTTGAAATTTTCCCAGATGATTTATTTCTATTGCCGTTATTTTAACAACAAATACAAAAAAAAAACAGAATAAAATAAATACTTAAGGGGACGTAGGTTCGTGGTCTTCTCTCCCTCTCACTGAGCATAAGCGTGAGCGAGATGGAATTGCGTGTTTGGAAGCGCGGAAATCATGTTTTTTAATTTTTATTTTTTGTGCGTTTTAATAAATATAAAAGTAATAGCTGATTTCCCTCAAACATGACATTGCCGATTTTTAAAACCAAATTTAATATGTTTAGCTGTTGTGCATAATTTGTTATGATTTTTTTAAGTGTATTTTAGACCTATGTTCGTGATTTTTTTCTATCGAGCGAAAGTCAAAAACTTAGGATTCGAATAGCTGATTTCCCTCGAGAAAAGCCTCAAGATTGCTAATTAAATTTAAGGCAGTCGTATTATAATCCAAACAAGAGCTACGATTTTTTAAAAATCAGTTTTTGGAGCTCACGTCGCCTTAAGGGGGCTCCCATACAACTAACGTGATTTTTTGCAGTTTTTATAGATGAAGAAGAGAATGGTACGGAACCCTTCGTGCGCGAGTCCGTCTCGCACTTGGCCTGTTTTTTATTTATTATCAGCCAGGAATTTTTTTATGATTTTTTTTCTTTCTAAATTCGATTTTAAATACATGTTATTGACTCAACAGATGGGAGAAAGTGTTGCCTATATTCGCATGTAGGTTTATAGTAAACCTACAGCCCGAGTCTCGCGGGCGTCCGCCTCGGAGTGCCGAGGCCGGGAGTAGCGACCTCCTGTGTGACGGGCACGTCCTGGTCGCGTATCTTTTTGTCTTCGGCCATCTTGTGTTCAGCGGCTTTCATCTCCTCTTCCATGCGTTCGAGGTGGACCGCTGCCTCCTTGCGCTTGTCGCGGTTCGATCTGTAACGAATAAACTACCTTCAGTACTTCACTACATTTTTTTAATAGAGTGATTCAAGAGGAAGGTTTATATGTATAATACATATAAATTTAGTATCAGCATTGCACCCGTGCGAAGCCGAGACAGGTGGCTAGTATGATATAAACAAAAAAATTGCGAGTGCTTCGTATGTTTGAAATCGAGATATCTGAAAAATTGTGTTAGTTGGAACTGTCCGAGGGCCCCTTATGATGCGTCATGCTTTTCAGGAGACCGCGCTTCCATAATGGATTCACAGTTTTGAACACGAAGCACACCACGTGTGCTCATTGTCAGTTCATTTTGCATGGGGATAGTGAACGTGTAAAAATTTATAACACTGTTGTTATATGAATAGTAATATATAAATATGTAGACAGAGCTATTGCAGCAAAATGTAAATTAAAATTGTATCTCAATTATAAAACAATATGTATATGAAAGTTTCGAAAAATATGGAGTTTACCTTCAGCCAAGGCATATTTCACGACCAAAACCGCAATTTACTCGAGTTGCCATGCAATTAAGCATTAAGGGGCTCAACGATGTGACGTCACTACCTGTCAATCAATATGGACTGTTTCCAACTGTCGTCAGCGAGGCCTGAAGATGACTTTCGTTTTTAGGGTTCCGTAGCCTAATGGCAAAAAACGGAATCCTTATTGTATTTTCATGCGTACAAATTGTAGTTGGTCCGATACAAACTGGTTCAAATGGAAAAACATTGGATACTAGCCTGTTCTAGTACTCACTTGCCAGTCTCCTTGACGGAGAAGAACATGGGCCCGAGCTCGGCTAGCCAGCGGCCGTCAACAGCCGTCACACAGTGCATGTACTCCTTGGTGGTCATCATCAGCTCGTGGTACACCACGTAGTCGGGCGAGTCCCCCAGCCCGAACAGAGATGTAGTACTCACTTGCCAGTCTCCTTGACGGAGAAGAACATGGGCCCGAGCTCGGCTAGCCAGCGGCCGTCAACAGCCGTCACACAGTGCATGTACTCCTTGGTGGTCATCATCAGCTCGTGGTACACCACGTAGTCGGGCGAGTCCCCCAGCCCGAACAGAGATGTAGTACTCACTTGCCAGTCTCCTTGACGGAGAAGAACATGGGCCCGAGCTCGGCTAGCCAGCGGCCGTCAACAGCCGTCACACAGTGCATGTACTCCTTGGTGGTCATCATCAGCTCGTGGTACACCACGTAGTCGGGCGAGTCCCCCAGCCCGAACAGAGATGTAGTACTCACTTGCCAGTCTCCTTGACGGAGAAGAACATGGGCCCGAGCTCGGCTAGCCAGCGGCCGTCAACAGCCGTCACACAGTGCATGTACTCCTTGGTGGTCATCATCAGCTCGTGGTACACCACGTAGTCGGGCGAGTCCCCCAGCCCGAACAGAGATATAGTACTCACTTGCCAGTCTCCTTGACGGAGAAGAACATGGGCCCGAGCTCGGCTAGCCAGCGGCCGTCAACAGCCGTCACACAGTGCATGTACTCCTTGGTGGTCATCATCAGCTCGTGGTACACCACGTAGTCGGGCGAGTCCCCCAGCCCGAACAGAGATATAGTACTCACTTGCCAGTCTCCTTGACGGAGAAGAACATGGGCCCGAGCTCGGCTAGCCAGCGGCCGTCAACAGCCGTCACACAGTGCATGTACTCCTTGGTGGTCATCATCAGCTCGTGGTACACCACGTAGTCGGGCGAGTCCCCCAGCCCGAACAGAGATATAGTACTCACTTGCCAGTCTCCTTGACGGAGAAGAACATGGGCCCGAGCTCGGCTAGCCAGCGGCCGTCAACAGCCGTCACACAGTGCATGTACTCCTTGGTGGTCATCATCAGCTCGTGGTACACCACGTAGTCGGGCGAGTCCCCCAGCCCGAACAGGGCCGACGTCGGGTGTAGATGACACGGCATGCCAGTACGGGAGTTGACGTATTCGCCAATGCCTTTTAGACGCGCCGCTTGCTGGAAGTACGCTGTAGAATTGGAATAAAACAGTTGATTAAATAGGTTCAGGTATTTATTGTCATGTTTATTGTATATGTTTTAATTTGAACACAGCGCATCCTATAGGAGCTGTGGCGATATTACTCGTCACCAGAAACACAACACCACATACCCACAGAGCAAGTGCATTCGTGCACACCTGCACATTTTGCAGCATTGACATACGTTGCACATTTTGTACCAATGGTACACCTTGCATACTTTGAACTTTTGGTACACCTTGCACACTTTCATAGATAGATAAACCTTGCATACTACCCGATTGGTGGGCATTGCACAATTTGCACCATTGGTACACCTTGCACACTTTGCACTTTTGGTACACCGTGCACACTTTGCACCATTGGTACACTTTGCACACTCACCGGAGCAGATGCACTTCCGCACAGTGTCCCAGTCGGTGCCGCAGGACTCTAGCGGCAGTCGCTGAGCTTGCATAATGTCTTTCAGCTGTTGTCTGACTTCGCGCACTTTGCGCATCGCTTTTCCGTGCACGAAGTGTTCGGTGCACCATGAGCTGGAATAGCTGGAACAGAGATTCAAATGTTAAGACCGGTTAATTCAGTGTTTGTTATATTTGTAGTGTCTCACGGAAAAATAATGACCATATACATAAATAAATATTATATGGGACAATCTTACACAATCCTGAGGAATAGTTAAGTAAATTTTAAGATCGTTAGCACTCCTCAACTGTAATTTTTCCATTCAAAAAATGTATTTTAGGTCTACCTAACGTATGAACAAAGTTACCTACGAAATTGACCAACTGGTCTACGCACTCCAAGGTGGACGCTGGCAAGACTCGAGCTGTTTATGTGGAATCGAGCAACGGTGAGTCTTACAAATGTGCAAGTTGCGGTTGTTTCCAACAATATGAAATAAATACTCGGAATTTGTAGGAAAAAATATGAGGGAATTCTTCTAGGAAATTGAGAGAAATTGCCAAGAGTGTGGAACTTTCCATTGGGACATCAGTATGCTTACTTGTTAGACTTCCACTGGTTGTAGAGATGCAGCAGGGTGAGGTGGTCAGACTCGGGCACCTGGAACTTCTCTTTTACTGCGTCGGCCTCCTCCTCGCGCCCTTGGGGCCGGTAGAACACGGACGGCACTGACAGCATTGACACTGGAAATAAATAAGTAGAAAAAAAATTACGTTAAGAGTAAATAAATAGTCATCTACACGGTACTGTTTTTTTTTATACCAAGTCAGTGGAAAACCGGCGTACGGCCGCCTGATGGATGGAAAGCGGTTACCGTAATCTATGGACTCTTGCAATTCCAGGGGACTCTTTTGATGAACCCCATACTGTAGTCCCTCGGGAAAACCGGAGCAGGTTAATTCCACAGCCGGAGCGTTCGTGGGTGGAAATTCTTCTGGAACCGTAACGTGCACCTAAACTGGTTCCAAGTCATGACTCATGAAGATGAAAGCCCTGCCATTGGCGAGCAGTGCGATGGTAGAATGTGGCCATGGGCATCATGTTCTTCGGAGCACGGACCGTCATAAATGCGGTAGAACACATAACGAGGGAAGGTCTCTCCTTAGGCTTAAAGGCTTATCGCTTGCGAGTTTGGGATCGTCGACGGTTCGCACAGCACGTCTATACGTGTACGTACTGTAGAGGATGTTAAACCTCTACAGTGCTGTTTTTCGAACGAAGTCCTATGCTTCAGCTTGGGCCGAAAATCGTTTGTCCGGTGTCTGTCCCGCTATCGCACTGTCCGGTTGTTCTCCTCTACAAGATACGATGAGCATCTTGCACTGCGGCGGGTCGAGCGGGAACTCGGCCATCTGTCGACCGAGGGCCGTCAGCGCGCCTGTGCCGTCTAGAGCCACTAGTATCTACCCCACTCTCTAGTCTCTTACCCACGATGAGCACCTCCGCGCTGCAGCCCATCTCGCCGGAGACGATGAGCATCTTGCACTGCGGCGGGTCGAGCGGGAACTCGGCCATCTGTCGACCGAGGGCCGTCAGCGCGCCTGTGCCGTCTAGAGCCACTAGTATCTACCCCACTCTCTAGTCTCTTACCCACGATGAGCACCTCCGCGCTGCAGCCCATCTCGCCGGAGACGATGAGCATCTTGCACTGCGGCGGGTCGAGCGGGAACTCGGCCATCTGTCGACCGAGGGCCGTCAGCGCGCCTGTGCCGTCGAGAGCGCCCAGGATCCATAGCTGGTACATGGAGTTCAGGATTGTGTCCTGCAAGCAAATGTGACGTTACATTACATTGTTTAAATTCACGTCTGTGTTCTAGACTAAAAGTGGATAGGCAGAGCACTTGCAATCTAATTTAAGCTTCTGCTGGTGCTATGATGAAAGTTCTATTGGAGGGTTCCTCAAAAAGTCGCTGACAGATTGGCGAGTTGGTGAGCCAATAAAGATCAAAGAGAAGCGAGATAGTCACGTACCGGCATTGCATATTAGACCTCTTGTCAACTCACTCACCTGCGGCGGTGGATCCATGAAGTGGAACGCCAGTAGATCCTCCACTCCCAACGATTTGAGCAGCAGCACCGTGTTAGCTAAGTTAGTCCGCTGTATCTCAGGCACGAAGGAGGTGAGTAGCTCGTGCGTGTACTGGCGCTGCGTGTAGACCTTGTGTATCACTCACCTGCGGCGGTGGATCCATGAAGTGGAACGCCAGCAGATCCTCCACACCCAACGACTTGAGCAGTAGCACCGTGTTAGCCAAGTTAGTCCGCTGTATCTCAGGCACGATGGAGGTGAGTAGCTCGTGCGTGTACTGGCGCTGCGTGTAGACCTTGTGTATCACTCACCTGCGGCGGTGGATCCATGAAGTGGAACGCCAGCAGATCCTCCACACCCAACGACTTGAGCAGTAGCACCGTGTTAGCCAAGTTAGTCCGCTGTATCTCAGGCACGATGGAGGTGAGTAGCTCGTGCGTGTACTGGCGCTGCGTGTAGACCTTGTGTATCACTCACCTGCGGCGGTGGATCCATGAAGTGGAACGCCAGCAGATCCTCCACACCCAACGACTTGAGCAGTAGCACCGTGTTAGCCAAGTTAGTCCGCTGTATCTCAGGCACGATGGAGGTGAGTAGCTCGTGCGTGTACTGGCGCTGCGTGTAGACCTTGTGTATCACTCACCTGCGGCGGTGGATCCATGAAGTGGAACGCCAGCAGATCCTCCACACCCAACGACTTGAGGAGTAGCACCGTGTTAGCCAAGTTAGTCCGCTGTATCTCAGGCACGATGGAGGTGAGTAGCTCGTGCGTGTACTGGCGCTGCGTGTAGACCTTGTGTATCACTCACCTGCGGCGGTGGATCCATGAAGTGGAACGCCAGCAGATCCTCCACACGCAACGACTTGAGCAGTAGCATTGTGTTAGCCAAGTTAGTCCGCTGTATCTCAGGCACGATGGAGGTGAGTAGCTCGTGCGTGTACTGGCGCTGCGTGTAGACCTTGTGTATCACTCACCTGCGGCGGTGGATCCATGAAGTGGAACGCCAGCAGATCCTCCACACGCAACGACTTGAGCAGTAGCATCGTGTTAGCCAAGTTAGTCCGCTGTATCTCAGGCACGATGGAGGTGAGTAGCTCGTGCGTGTACTGGCGCTGCGTGTAGACCTTGTGTATCACTCACCTGCGGCGGTGGATCCATGAAGTGGAACGCCAGCAGATCCTCCACACCCAACGACTTGAGCAGTAGCACCGTGTTAGCCAAGTTAGTCCGCTGTATCTCAGGCACGGTGGCGGCGAGTAGCTCGTGCGTGTACTGGCGCTGCGTGTAGAGACAGTAGGCGCGGCCGGGGCCCGTGCGGCCCGCGCGGCCGGCCCGCTGGCGCGCGTTGGCCTGGCTCACCGGGTAGATCTGACGACAACCAAGACAATCAGTTAAGGCACGTCTAGCAATTCGTCAGGGCAACTTGTTGCAAGATGGAGAGCGAGCAAGTTCGTGTGGGAATGGAATAACTGTAAGTTTATATAACTTTGACGTATTTACATGGCAAAACTGTCATCACATCACCAATGGCGGTTAGATAATAGTGTGCTAAAGGACGAATATTTTTTAGTCAATGATGACATACCACGAATGTTAGTACTATGTTAGGACAAAATACCGTTGTATTAAACTAGTCATTGGCTCCTACTTTTTTAAAACACAGGTGGAGCCGCAAAATAAAATATAGCAAATATTGTTTTTTTTTTTATTTAAATAGTATCCATCTAGAGAGACCATCCTATACTCAGTTGAAAGACTTTTGAAAAACAAACACAAACTTATAAAGCTATACTTTTTACTATTATAGCATTATAAGTTATATAAGATTAGAACTCCTCTTTATAATATTAGTGTAAAAAATATGATAAATAACATATACAAATGAATCGTACCTGTAGTGCGTCCATACCGATCCTCGGGTTGTATACTTTGAGCTTGCAGTAGCCGCAGTCAATGACGTACATTATTCCATCCACGGTCAGCGATGTTTCTGAAATCATCATACAATTGGTTATGACTCAAAAAAATACTTAAAATATAGAGATACAGATTTTAAGTCGCCAAACTGTATTCACAGTTTATTGGCGAGTTGCGCTCTCTCATTTAATATATATTTACATGTTGCTTAATTCCAGTGGCGGATCCCGGGTTGACTCCATTAACCTCCAGTCTTCAAACAGATATGGACCATATAACACGTATTCTGCTCTTGTTGTTGTAAAGAAGATGCAAGTTTTTTTTGCAGAATACGTGTGATATGGTCCATATGTCTGTTTAAAGACTGATCGTGGTTTACGACACAGCAGCACAGCACCCTAGGAAAACACGATGCAAAGCGCCGCCGTAAACTGAATACCTGCGGCGTCGCACCGTGGATTTCTGCGGCGCCGCAACGAGAGTTTTTGCGGCACCGCACCGCAGACATGTGGCCGGGCCGTTAAGCTCCAGTGAGCTCACCTCAGTAGGTTCGATTTTAGTAAGAATTCAGATGCCCGCTATCTAGGCCCGCTAGTGTAGTGTTATACGGCACCTGCAATATTTGTGGCGACAATGCACTTGCGCAGCCCCTGCGGCGCGCGCTGGAAGATCTTGGCCTGGAGGTCGGCCGGCAGCTGCGAGTAGATCGGCAGAACCGTGAGAGGCGGCGCGCTGTCCAGGTCTGCTAAACGCTCCGTCAACACCTGGGAAAAAAATAAAATATTGTTTCGAAAAAAAACCTCATCATCACCATCATTATCAGTCCACTTGGATGAGAGGAAAAATACAAAATGGTAACAACACAAGAAAGTTAAAATTAAAAATATGCCTTAATTGGTACAAACTTTACTAGGAATGCTCTAAATATCAATTTGACAATTTTAAATTATTAATGACATTAAACTGTTAACATGTTATGTTTTTTTCTCTAAGCCAGCAATGAATGATTTACCTCGCAGGTCACTTCGATGTCCTCCTGACCAGGCATGAAGATGAGGATGTCACCTTCCTCCGGCTGCAGGTGGATTTGCAGGGCCTGAAACAATATAAGTATTATTGAAATAACCGCTTTAAGAAATATAATTTATTGAGTACTTTTGAGTGCTGCTACGGATCGCCCAAAGTCTGCTCGGATGACACAACCTGCATATTACGACCAAAATATAAATTATCCTCCTAAGTCTCCCATTCCAATCGAGTTTCAAACTGACAATCGAATGGACAATTATCATCATCACTATTTAAGAGCTCTTGTCGTTGGAGTAACCGCCACTGATTCTTGTACTCTGCCAGCCTCTTGACGTCTTTGTACGACTCGACAGCAACTTTCTCTTTTATTTGGCTGGTGTAAGTAGGTATGTCTGGGCCTTCTGCCTCTCTTTCCTTCGGTCTAGCCCTCCAAGATATTTAGAAAGAACCTGTCGTGCCGTATTAGGTGTCCGATCAGTTTGCCTCTTCTGTTTGGAGAATAAAGGTGCAAAATTAAAAATCGCAAAAATCTATCACAATGTTCTTCAATTTATAGGTCGCATATATTTTAGCAAGGACATGGGGACGAAAGCTTCCTAATAACTTTTTTATAAAATTACAATTTAGCAACCAGTTAGCAACGCATGAATTTTCTTAAAAGAATTTACATAGAGACAAAAAATTCATTCTAACTGGTATCGTATATCATTCTATCAATTATTTTCTAACGTGGAAAATGGTTTTCTGAAACCCTTTTATTAGCCAAGTGAATTTAATTAACCTTCCATATTCTCCACCAGTGCCGAGTTCTGATACGCAAAACTCTACACATTAGAGCGCACGTGACAAAATCTGCTTAAACCTAATCTAATAACCGTTCGAGCTTATTTAGTAATCCGCTGAACCACGGTCCAATAGGATTAGGTACAGGTGCACCGCACTGACGTCGCAGTTACGGCAAATAGGTATTACGCGATTAAGAGAGCAAATTGTGATACGGGAGATTCATAGGTGATAGTAAATGCGTCATAATTATTAGGCAATTCGTTGTGGGCCCCGAATGAGAAGCAAGGAGGAAAAAAATCGTCATAATAGGGTAGTTTCAATACGTCAAAATTGGTAACGTAGTGTTGCTGAATGGATAGTAAACCATCACATGATTGTAATAAACTATAAATTAAACATAATTAAAATCATAAAATAAAAATTGTGGACCTTGAAAGTTTACAAAAAATACGTTTTTTTTTATTGACCAAGAGTAAATTTAAAGCTACCAATAGAATCGTGACGCTTTTATAGAAACAAAATGGTAAAACAACTATGGACCTATACGCAGTATTTCGCGACCGATACAGAAAACTGATTAGTAGGTACAAATAGAAAACTGTGACGTTATACGTTTATGTAAATTAGTATGAATCGTTTTGGCTGCTGCTAGCGAGATCTTTGACTCAAAATTTTGGGTATTTATGTTTTTTAATTTATTGCACACAAACATTTGTTCCTCCCCAAAAACTGGTTCGATCGGTATCGTATAAAATTCTTAGGACACAAGCCTATTATCTTGTTATTGTTACATTATATTATTATCTTGTGTCTATAAATATTACATTAAATACCTACTATGGGGACTATATTTATTACACATAGGAGCTGAGCATTCGACACATTATTCAACCCAAAAATCCTTTACACCCTATTTCACCAACTTGACAATTGTCACCTGACAACGACAATTCTCCGTACATTGCTGGTTCCACAAGTAACCTAGCAACCACTTTAACGTCTAGAACAAGCAATGTATGCCGAATTGTCAGTGTCAGTAGCTCTAGTATAAGTTTTATCGATACATATACGTTTTCGAACGCGTTTGCGTTTAGTTTCAATTTGTATGACAACGCGTAGTTCCTAATAGTTACCACCAGAGGCGCTGTTCGCGTTGCCATACAAATTGAAACTAAACGCAAACGCGTTCGTAAACGTATTGTATCGATAAAACTTATACTAGAGCCTCAGGTGGCAATTGTCAAGTTGGTGAAACTTGATCGATTTGAACGACGGACTTTAAGTGAATAAATGCCATGGAGTTTAATTTATGATTTACTAGTAGGTAAGTAAATAATCTGATTTTTGAATTGCATACGAATAAATAAATTACACAAATTGGACGAGGGGGCAATCTTACACAACACAAAGCCCCATAGTAAGCTCAATAAGGCTTGTGTTATGGGTTCTAGACGAATGCTTAAATATAAAGAAACCATGGATTATTATTAGCATTAGAAATCTATAAAGTAACAATTATTAAGACATGAGATGCAGCCGTGACGAATCTAGAAACGATTAGATTAGAAACATCGCCTGAATACTGTCATAGAATAAATGAAGGCGTAAAAATATCTCATTAGATAAAGAGCCAATGCTTTTAAGCTTATTATTGTTTGTCTACGATAAACTAATTTCTCTATAAACCACTGGGGATCAAACCAATCCACTCTAAAGCCAATGTTCAATATTACGTTTTAAAAATAACCAGTGTCCAATAAGTCGACGTCGAAGACATTTTATAGGGACTACGAGTACATATAAAGGAACTCGCCCTTGAGGTAACCCTGACCTGTGCTAGCGTTGCACGTTTATCGGTTTTCGTTAGACGACGGCTTCGTGATTAAAAGTCAGAAGTTACTTTGAGTTTTGGTGAGAATCCAGAGAACTTTATAAACGCATTTGAAAATACATTCCGCTTTCAAGAAATATTAAAGCAAGGTTATTGCAATCACGAATCTTAGGATTAATTAATTTGCAACGCGATGCGAAACCGTGTATTAAATAAAATACGGTTCATATAGGAGTTTGGAGAGTGCGATGAAAGTTATGATAAAGTCATTGTCCCTAAAAAGTATACATACTATAGGTATACAAAGCTTATAGTACCTACTCTTAGTTGCTAGCACAACTTCGCTCGCTTACTTTAAAGAACACGGGCAAGCCCATTGGATAATTACAACCAACTACAACGTAGAAAAGAAAAACCCTCGATATTTTCATTTCAAAGTTCAATATCTAATGAAACGTCAGACAAAAACCGTCTCGATCACGTCAGCATTCGGACAAAAAAAGCCGCATTAAATTCGGTCCATTCGTTTAGGAGCTACGATGCCACAGACAGACACACAGACACGTCATACTTATAACACACCTCTTTTGGCGTCGGAGGTTGAAAATATAGCCTAAATATGCACATATGCACTTCCGGAAAATCCGTTCTATACACCAGTGAAAGAATTTTTGAGATCAGATTAGTTTTTTCCACTAAGTACATATAAACATCTAAGCTACATTCTCAAGGACTTTTCTTCTTTGTAATATTAGTGTACTTACATAGAAAATACTAGGTACCTATAGTTTTACCTACTTTTAATAAAACTGGAATTGATTGAGAGTTTATTTTTAAATGGACTACGTTGATGCAATTCGACAACTCAAATAATCTCAAGTATAAGCGTCCCAACTTTATTTAGCCTAGAATTTTCATTACTTTACAAAGAGTAAACTTTGACTTTCGGTACAACTATTCGGGCCTTACAAACTTTAAATCCCCAGACAGCAAATAAGTACCTACTTACTTTCAGTTTCTCAAGTGTTAGCTGAATAAAAATGCTGTTTATTTATCTGAAGCAGTTTTTAAAGTGAACAAGAAAATTAAGTGGTTGCAAGCCCTCGAGGGTCCCGTCACGAGTAATTGTTATGCTCATGCGTCAGAACTTTTCAGAATTCTTGATTACAATGTTGCATATGTGGTTAGAGATGAAGTTAATATAAGTTTTGTAATAAATTTCTGTCAAAAATTGTATTCTTGGTACAAGCTTTTAATTTTGACTGTACTTTTTTTTGCACAGTCATCAACTGCTTGTTGAGATGGTTATAATAATAATCAGTGATCGGCACGACCCGTGCAACACCGCGGGATTCCGAGAAGAAATATTAATATGGACATGACATGCATGATTATAATCCCGTGATTTAGTTCGCAAAAATAATATTAATAAACTCATAAATTGTATAAATTTTCAATAAAGAAAATCTTGATATACATTGATTTTATTTTATGTTGCGTAAAATATTCGCTGCGACACCCGAATAGACTCCTCCCGGTGGAGCGACGGCTGGCAAAGTCCGAAAAGGTGACTCACATAATGGGACCGACTATATATAATAAGTTACCGGTAGAAGTCACCTCAGCCCCCTCACTGCAATGTTTAAAAAAAAAAACTAAAGGCTTGGCTTCTCGAGCACACACTGTATAGTTTTGACGAATTTTTAAACATTAAATTATAGTTAAAATTACTTTTAATTAAAATTTCATGATGTACTGAATTTATTACGAATTTATTACTTACTAACCAATTGGTTTTACTTTATATTTAATGCTTTATTTAAATTGTAATAAATTGACATATAATATACTAACGATATTATGAATAAATGAATATGAATATGAATATGAATATTAAGTGCACTCATATACCCTTTTCCCGACTACATGGCATGTCGAAGATCACTATCGGATTTTCTATTGTTTGCGTTTATGACCAAACGCATAGTTTAAGCTGGTGCGAAAAAGACAGCTGATAGTAATATTAACAGAGTTGATGTCATCCTTCTCTAATTTACTGATAAGGAATGCAACCAATTTCTAACAACAAATATGTTTACTTTTACTTATGTTCTTCGGGTCATTAAGTTCGGCCGTGGAGATTTAAGGTTATTTGTGTAAGGATTGTGCAAATAGGTTTCATAATAATTATGTCCCCGTTATGTACTTAACCGACATGAGAAAATATTGTCTTCCTTTACCGACTTGAATTCCGGAATCCCGGGGAATATCCATATTAACATAATGATTGAGGTCATTGACACCTTGTTGCACGGGTCGTGCCGATCATTGATAATAATCCATTTATTTCAGGCATCTAAGGCCCATAGTTACGAATACCTTAAAGATTAACATACCTACATACAATACAATTATAAAATTAAAAACTAATTATTTGGGCGAAGTAACAGCGTGGCTTCGTTGCGTCGTCAATTCCAGTATGATGAACCACGGGTTTTAGTTTAGAAGTTGCTATATGGTTATTTTCTGTCTCCATGATCAGGTCACCTTGGTTATCACCGAACTTACATAAGTATGCTGTATGCTACAATTCAGCTCAATCGGATAACGACAATTGAACAATTTTGTCCCTTAATATTCATGTATAAAAAAACAAAATAGATAAGTTGTCCTTACATATGTGAAAACTCTTTTTAACCGACTTCAAAAAAGGAGGAGGTTATATGTTCCACTGTATGTATGTTTTTTTTATTTTTTATGTATGTTCGCCGATTTCTCCGTCAATTGTGGACCGATTTCCAAAATTCTTTTTTTATTCGAAAGAGTAGGTATACTTCCGAGGTGGTCCCATTGTCACCAAATCAGGATCTGATGATGGGATCCCAGGGACATTGAGGGCAACCCTGAAATTTTATAGGCACGCATGTAGTGATTTCGGTATTTTATATTATGATTCGTGTTCGATGCATCTTCGGAAATCGCAATTTTGGTGAAGTGGAACTGATACTGAAGACCACAGATGACTTATGGAACTCCTCAAAGATGTAAAGTTCGTCAAAGATTCTGACATGATTCCGTTGAAGTAGCAACTCATGAAGTGGAATCGACGGAACTCCTCAAATATTATCAGCCCACAAATAGCGACTTGGGTTTTTTCTGTAATAATCAAGGCATTCGCTCTCTGAAAGCAGTGCATGTGGTAAACTGGAAAGGAAATGTGGAAATGTTGGTGGCTTGGCGAAGTACTGAATTGAAGTCGGTTTAAACTTTGTTTTTAAAGTAAATATAACTAGTCCCATAGTAAGCTCATTAAGGCGTACGTTATGGGTACTATGTAGACGACGATAGATTTAATGATTATAATAAGTACATATAAATAATACATAGAAAACATCCAAGACTCAAAAACAAATATTCATGATCATCACGCAGAAAGAAATGTAACTAAATTAGAAGGATTGGCAGAGTTCAAAAAAAGGTTGTTTGCATTTCTAATTAAAAAAGCCTACTATTCACTAAGGGAATACTTGACAGATGAAGAATTGTAACTGTTTATGCATGCTTCATCTCAACTTAAAATATTTGTATGCCTTATGGCAAAACATAGAGATACACTATACATAATTGTAAGACCTTTCAACCTATGTTTACAAATAAATATTTTGTCTTTGTCATCACACAAATGTTTAAGATATTTAATAAAATTAGCGACGAAATAGAATGCCTAAGTTCTAGAAACATCTTCAACAACCGTCTCAAGGCATTCCTGATAAAGAAGAGCTACTACTCGTTAAACGAATTCCTTGATGACAAAGATGAATAAATAGAGAAATGTTGTATAAGTAAACTTGAATTTAAATACTATTATTAGTTAAGTTAGTATATACGCGCTATTGTGTGCCCTGACAGGGCGTCATGTATCATGTACCTACAGACTTCCATGAAAAATGTAACCAAACACCAACATTATTACCTACATACATGACTATACAATGAATAAATGAATATGAATATAAATATATGCCCTTACCGGGTTTCGAACCCAGGACTTTCAGCTTCGTAGGTAGCGTCACTACAGGTCACTACCCACTAGGCTAACCGGTCATCAAATCGTCGTAGTTACATACGAATAGTGCAAGTTAATATAAAGCTTGAAAAAAAATATATTTTAAAAGCTCCTGATGAGTGACGTGAATTAATTATATTAGCCTCCGCGTTTACCAGCTCTATACTTAGATCCGTTGCCCATTAGTTGATTACTAAATGTCGCACTTTGTTTATTTACAAATGGAACGTGGCTACTGAATGTAAAACGACCTGAGGCTCTAGTATAAGTTTTATCTATACAATACGTTTTCGAACGCGTTTGCGTTTAGTCTCAATTTGTACGGCAACGCGTTGCCATATAAATTGAAACTAAACGCAAACGCGTTCGAAAACGTATTGTATAGAGCCTTTGAAACGCTGGCGGCAACGTGAGACCAGAGGAACGATTAGACTTTCAAAATATGACATGCCACCAGCACCTTATAGGGATATCCCTAGGTAGGGATAAACTTAAATACGTAAAAAAAACATCCAACATTCAGAAACAAATATTTATGCTCATCACACAAATATTTACTCTTACCGGGATCCGAACCCAGGTCCTACAGCTTCGTAGGCAGCGTCACTACCCACTTGGCTAACCGGTCGTCAAAATTGGCTACACGGCCGCACCCTCATATCGATTGGGTTAAGTAACTAATTTTTGTGCTGTGTGTCTAGGCCGAACGTTGAACTGGCCAAGCCTCTACCACAGTAGATATATAGCTGAAAAGCAGTAAAACAAGTCCTTACAAACATCCCATGTGACACACTCACTGGTTCAAATCCGGTTCGAAGGACCACTTAGCATGTTCAATAAAAATATGCTTTTACTGTTAATAAGGCGTTTATTCATGAAAATAAACTAAGTTTTTGGAGCAGCACATCTGCCATGATCAATGATCGAAATAGAAGGGAAAAAAGTGACAGTGGTGAGATAAAAGAAATGCATTTTGATACATGCACAGTAGCCTACTTTTTAACAGATATTTATCTGTGATAATAATCCTATTTATTTACACTAATATTTATAAATCTATTTTATTTATTTTAACTATTATTTTTACATTTATGTCCATGCCTTGAACACTCACGAAGATATGGGTCGATAAAAAAAATGTACCACATTGATGGACAGTAGGCGCCTATAGGCGTAATTCTATTGTTTCTGGAGTATTGTCCGTCAATGTGTTAAGCGCAAGTTGGGATAGGCGGTACATTACGTCCGCGTGCCACGCATGTGTTCACTGATTGTAAAAGGAGCGCAGGTCTTAAGATAATCTAGTTGATAATACTGCTTCAACTAATATATTTACTGTGCCTCTACAATGTTTAGAGTGTTTAGACGGTTACCTTCACAAGTAATTGCTGAGTTGATGGACATTGACATACGATACTGCCACTGCCATTTGCAAGCACCATTAGTAACTTGACACCATAATTGGCAATAAATGAATTAAATCAAGTTCGGGCGGAAAGGTTCTCGAGTGGCGACCACGTACCGGAAGGCGCGACCTGGTAAAGGTCGCGGGAGTCCGCTGGAATGCGGGTGGCGCCGGACCGGTCACTTTGGAACTCTTCGGGGGAGGCCTATGTCCAGCAGTGGACGTCTTTCGGCTGATATGATGACTCAAAAAAGTTTAAATGAAATAAAGATTGGACAGCATCCTTATGTTAAAATGTATAACATGGTGTACCTACATATTCGGATAGTAAACTATCAAATAGAATACATTGTAAATTACGAAAAACAACATAAATACGTCTTTTAAGATTCGAAAATATTGTAAATATTTTATCGTCTATGATAATATTGAAAGTTATCAATAAAGTTCTTATGTTAATTAAAATAAATTGTATAATAACTGTTAGTACGGATATAAAGTTTTGACACTAACGATGTCTGAGTTGGACCATTGTTTTTGTCTTTTGCTGCGGAAAATCAAGAAAGCGGAAAATCAGCCAGGGGCAAACCCACCACGCGCTGTAATAAAAAAAACCTCAGATAGCATACCTGCGCTCTGAGCCATTCTTTGTTTTTCCGCCCTAGAATGTTAAAACAGTTAGAAACGGAATGGGTGAATCGAAAGAATCGACAACTTTCTTTAAGTTGGTTGGAAAAAGATACCTGCGACATTTTGTATCACCCAACCCAGGTATAGGGTACAGATTCTATATTTAAAGTAGTCGCCGCATGGCAACGATTCGCGAATAGCGAGGGAGCGTGCCGTAAAGTTGGAAGTTATGGAATAGTTGCATAATACTAACACTGTTTACGTGATATTGTTAAACAAGAACAAAGGCGGAGGCCTTGCGGGTCGTTGACACCGGCGAAAACAGAATAGCACAGCTAGCTAGCTTAAACATACGCCGCCCCACATTGTTGGTTTTACAGCATCCTTTTTTAACAATATTCTGGCGTTAATGATCACGCGATCCCGGATAGACCACTCAGTCGTAACGTGAAAGCGAAATCCAACCCACGAAATAGCTAATGTTGCTAATTCGGAGTAGGTAAAAAATTACAGAATATTGATGCGGACATTTTAGTAACTTTCATGACCATGGACAAACAATTATTGCTGCATTACTCTCACCTGTTACCAAATACCATTTACACTGGCGGTTTGTGGCCTCATACCGAATGCGGGCAGCTCGTGCTATTACTTTTTCGAGCAGATTGGAAAAAAAACAGGATTAAGCACTTAACCTTACATTACATTACAAACACACATTTTAAAATCCGTTGGACTAATCTCGGGATAAACTCCATTCTTGTTTGGTTAAAAAAAGTCCTAAGGCACACGTGGTAGAGCTGTACTCAGGGAAAGTTTTACCAAGCAAGAAACCACATACCAAATAGGGTGAAAAGCAAAAATGTACTTGAACAAAAAAGGCAAGCGTTTATACCTACTCTAGCACCGGTGGCTGAAGTACTCGATTTTTTAAATAAGTAGCTATGAATTATGTTGTACTGCGGAAAACCAATTCATAAACTGGAGCGAAAAAGAGAGACGTTTGTCAGAGCTGTGATTAATTGGGGCTGAAATCGATAATGTAAAATTATAAGCATAAAGATTGATTATGCAAACGAAATTGTATAGTCACGGATGATGCTCACAGTGAGTTTATTGCCAAGAATTTTATGTTTCATCGATCATAAATCAATCTTGTTGCTTTTTTATGTTAGTGTAAAACAATCATGCGAATCTTGCTACTGAAAACCTATATGCTTTTAATGGAGATTTAGCACAGTTCAATTACAAAGACCACCTTACAGAAAACCACACCACAACACAACACCATTTGTATACGTGCTGGAGCGAATGGGCTTGCATGTACCGCGTGCGAGTGGGCCGGCGGTCGGTGCGGCGGGCGGCGCGGGCGGCGCGGTGACGGCGCGGCGCCCGCGGCGTCTGTTCGCGGTGCCCGGCGTGCGCACCAGGCGCGGAGCGAACGCTCCCTCTGCTAGAGCGCGAACCATCCTAAACAAGATCATGCAGGAAACCGACGACATTGATATATTTGCCGACAGTATTGGCGTATTTTGTAGAAAAGTTTTAGCCATACTTACCTAGTTTCACGAGTCTGTACAATGCTTGCTCAGCTCAATCTTTGATTGATTAGGTAATTTAGGTATATTTAGTTTATTTTTATGATTGCTTCTTTTTGAATTGTTCCTACCTAAATTGTTGTATTATTTATAGTGATGCTACCTCCTATGAATGTGTACCTACCTCATAAGTGTTTTGGTTATAAACTGTAAACTTGTGTGTGATTAATAAATAAATAATAATAATAATAATTTGCAGAGCAAGTAATAGTTTTATTAAAAACTATTACTTGCTCTGCAAATGGTGTTTTGTTCCTAATGGTGAGTTGTAAGGTCGCCAGGGACAGACACTTGCACTACACGATGCCTCCAAACCAATGGCAACGCCCACGCGAATCGAAAATGAATCCATTTTGTTTTCAAGTTCAGGCCGCGTCCAATAAACTCATAATCTTCCAATTCATGACTTTAAATTGATAACATTACAATAGACTCATTTCCCCGCGTTTTGTACACGAGCTGATCACGACATGCATTACATAACTCGTGCATTAAAGATTATGTCAACTGATTGCAGCAGCTTCACTTGATAATGTCAACTCATCATAGTTATTATGCTATTAACCTGAGAACGGTCTTTGGACGAGACATTATGTTTGTGCGATAAGCGCAAAGTTGATGAACTTGGAGATTGGGCATTGGAATATAAATCTTGTACCATTGTGATACGGTTCGATTTAAGTCACGATCGATAGTTTAGGTACATATAATGTAGGTGTATACTGTGATTCGGCTTCCAACTTTGACACTGACTGAACATGAATACTGATGGTCCAAATGTCAGTAAAATCAGTAAAATAGTCTGACTTCACGACGCAAAGAGGTGCAAAAAGTCGACTGATAACACCGCTTAGCGACAAATATAACGGATTTCAGATAACGTATCATTGCATGTTACGGGGATGAGAATGTTGACATGGATGTGTGGCGTGACGAGAATGTATCGGATAAAGAATTATTCTCCTCTTATATTAGAGGAAGTCAGAAAGAAGCACCCATACCTGAAAAGCTAAGAGCAAATTGCCTACGGTAGTATAGATAGATATGTCATGGGGAGGATAATAATCACACAAGAAGGATATTAGGTAAGAATGTGGAAGGTTGTAAGAGAAGAGGAGGAAAAAGATGGATGGACTGCGTGAGAGAAGATATACCTAAATAGGAAGGGTGTGAGTGACGCGGTGACGGGAGATAGAGAGACATGGAAAAGACATGCTGCGCTAACCCCATTTAAATTGAATAAGGGTAAGCAAATGATGACGAAATAACGGAGGTATAATTGTTATACATAACTTATAAACATCGTTGTACTAGTGATTGGTTGTGATACGAATTGAGGCAGGTTGAGGATAGTAGATTTTTAGGACGCAGATCTTAGGTTATAAGTATTTTGATAGGTTTAGGAAAACATTAAGAAAGGCAATAGAAACAAATCAAGTTTCACTTCTAGCTATTAGTAAACTCGATTGCCTTCCTGTGATGCAGCACACGTCGAGTTTATCGAACTTTGAGGATTAAAGTTAATAACTATTTCTTCTTATTGTCTAAGCACCTCTGTTTGCATAATACCTAGACAGCCGGGTTATGGTTACGTTCCGGGCTGTCATAAATTTTAACCGTTGGTTAATATAATAACCGTGGTTTATCGGAACCGTTGGAGCGCGACCACTCTTCCTTATGGCTGATTTGTTAAATTATATAAAACGAAACGTTCGCGTATTGCAAAAACGCAGAAAAACCCGCGAGATATAGTAAAGCCTATATCCATCTGGAAAATCCATTCTGTACACAGGTAAATAATTTTTGAAATCAGATTAGTAGGTATACTAGATACATAAATATTGTAGAAATTCCGAGTCATTAAAGCGCGTCTAACTCGCCATGGCATGTTATTAAAGCAAATCGAATAGCAATATTCCTCAAAGGAAAACTTAACATTTTCCTCAAAGGAAAACTGATCAAATGTCTTAAAATGTGTTAAACCATGGAAATAGAGATATCCCCACCGTTTAATTCAATTCAATTCAATCGTTTTATTTCAGACCATGTGATCCATATACTGTTAGTAACGAAATAAACTTAAAACTATGTTAGCAATTATTATAATACATAAAAAAAAAAGAACTACAGTACTACTTGACTTACGTCATAGTAATTCTGACCCGCTCGATCCAGTGCCACAATATGTTGCAATTAAATCTACCAGCCAATACCTTCAGAATGCCGTTTTGACTTTCCCTGACCCTAATGTCTGCTGTCTTTTAATCGTCTAAAAATCGGAATGACCGAGGCATGAAACAATCAGATACCTATCCTAGGGATGTCTGATTTGTACTTTAAGACAAATCGAATCGTGGTCCTGTGGTATTAAAAATAATGAAACACCACACAAAGGTGTTACTAAAGGCTGAAACGCACAGACAGCGGTGGCGGCGCGGTGCGGTGCGGCGCGGAGGCGGTACCGGTTGTAATGTTCGAGCTAATATGAAAAGGTCCGCACAGAATACCGCGCCGCGCCGCGTCCCGCCGCGGTATTCTGTGCGGACCCTTTCGCATTAGTTCGAACATTACTGATATGTTAGAAAACCAGCCATTTCACCTCATAATGCTATCTGTAAAATATCACGAATAGGTTGGCTCGGCTCGGACAAGACTTCAGGCGACGACGGCCGCGGTGGCAGCGCTGTGATATACATGACAGTGAGAGATCCGTGCGCGGTCCTCTCACTCCCTCGCGGCGGTGTGCCATACGAGGGACAGAGAGACCGCGCTCGGATCTCTCACTCCCACGTATGGCGCACCGCTGCCGTCGCCACGGCTCGAATTCGTAGCTGAATAGTAAGGGTTTTTTAATTGTTATAGGTACCACGTCGGTGGCAAAGAAGAGTAAGGCCCGCTTGATAGCAAACGGTTCTCGTAACCGATGTTCGATGGTACTAAAGGAGGTGTCACATGTTGACAGTTTTGTCATGTTGACAAAACTCTTTAAATAAAGATAATAAAAAAAAAAACATGTTGACAGCAAGGTAACACTGCAGTGTTCGCAGTAACGCAGACGTAACGCCTTTTCTTTTCGAACTCACTATGAAATAAATTTTCGGAGTCGTTGAGGTCAGAGTTTCGTCAAATCAATTTAAAACGGTATGCCATATTACTGGATGACATAATAAAATGATTAGGTAAGACGTCTCAGTTTTAGAATTCCGTACTAAATATATCATAGTTTTCTGTCCGGCAGTAAAAAAAAGTTAGATAGGTACATTAATAAATAAATAAAAGTTTACACAGTCTTTGCCAACCGTAGGTATTTCACTGTCATGGACTAATTAATAGCGAAATTTGAATAAATAGGTACCTGTCTGATCTATACCCTTCAATAGTTTCAATGATCTATATTAAACTTAATTCACGAAGTTGCTTCACACTCCTACTACTACCGTGAGTGCCAAAAGATTGGTACTATCAATTGTATAATGTTGGAGTGGCGATTATTTATTAGTTGTAGCTTTAATTGTAAAGGAATACTTGCTGTGCCCTAACAGGGTTCATGTGCTAACCAACCCTAATGTAACACCTATTTTATAACACATGATAAATATGCAATAAATGAATTATGAATTAGATACGAACATTTTAATATTACATAAAATAATTATAAGTACCTAGTTACGTTTTATTACCACCATCATTATTATCATGATTATGACCACGTACCGGAAGGCGCGGCGTTGGTAGGCCTCCCACAAGGTGGACTGATGACCTGGTAAAGGTCGCGGGAGTCCGCTGGATGCGGGTGGCGCAGGACCGGTCACTTTGGAACTCTTTGGGGGAGGTCTATGTCCAGCAGTGGACGTCTTTCGGCTGATATGATGATGATGATGAGATACATTTTATTAGGACTCATCAAATAAAGCATCTAATAACATAGATAACATTAGTTAAACATGACTAAACTATTATTAAATTAAAATAACTAAAACTAAACCTTAAACTTAGAAAAAAAAAAAAAAAAAACTAATTAAATAAGAGGCCTGGGCCTCTTGGCAGGGTGTCCATAACGCAGGCATTATTCGTTGCTTTGATTTTGATGAAATGTAATAAAACACTTGATTGAAAATGTGTAGCTGGATATGGCTTGCATTCCTCCTTGACTTTGCATTACACCTACTACCTATATTCATTGCGGTGGTGAGGTGAAAAAAATTGTGTTTCGCTCTGTAGCCAAGTTGTTTGGCGTCTCGAGCCTTGAAAGCCTCGCTATGCTCAGGATTGTCGGTATGGTAAGTATTAAGAATCGAAGGAATTCGCAGTGGGTATATATGCTTCTAGAACCTATACAGGTGTAATCTCGTTACGTAAGATGACGCGTGAGGAAGACATGCCAAGGTGGGCCGATGATCCGTCAATACCCACGAGATTGTGAGAACCGGGATTGTGCAAAAGGATTAGGCATTTTAGGACAGCCTGGTTTATATTCTGCAGTAAACATTTTTCGTTTGATGATGATGATAAATATGATTTTGTGCAATGTAATCTTTGACTACATAAATCCTACTTGAATAAATGATTTTAATCTTTATTAGAATATAAACTACTTAATCATTATATGATGATGATAGTCGTAGGGCTATTCCTGATAGAAATAAGCGTTGACCATAAATTAGTTTTCTACTAGCGACTCGCCCCGGCTTCGCACGGGTTTAACTGTATAACACATGCATGTATTATACATATAAACCTTCCTCTTGAATCACCCTATCTATTAAAAAAATCTGCATCAAAATCCGTTGCGTAGTTTTAAAGATCTAAGCATACATAGGGACAGACAGACAGCGGGAAGCGACTTTGTTTTATACTATGTAGTGATAGTGATAATGACTCTATGGCAAGTAGCAAAAGTTTTATGGTCATGTTTTAGGTGATGTTTTGGTACATTTGGGGCATAAAACTTATGTTACGAATGACGACGAGACTCAATGATACGTAAAGGGTTACCCTATTATTCATAAAACTTAACAACCTCTGTTAAGTAAAATGTGTTTTGTCCTTTGCCCATAAACGCACATGTAAAAGTGGCAGATATAACGAATTTTAGCACTAGTTTAAAAAATAAGTTTGATGAACGTTTCTAATAAGGGCCAAAAGTGCGCACCAACCGTAGGGCCATTCCACTATGGTCTTGAAAAAAAAACGAAGTAGGTACTTAAATGTTGACAGGAATTAATGTACAACTAAATAGGTGAGTAACTATGTAGGTACCTGTTTAACAGCTCCGTCCACGTAGTCCTCACAGACGTTCTTCCCGAAGAAGGTCTCGACGGGGAAGGTGCGCCCGGGGATGGTGAAGGTGGGTACGTTGCCGAAGAACGTGGAGAACTTGGTAGAGTCCATTGTAGCGGAGGTGACGATCAGTTTAAGGTCGCTGCGACGGGCTACCACCTGGAAATAATAAACATCCATTATTAATAACAATAAAATACTAATAATAAGGGTTGGTTGCTCCAAACCGTCTGGAATCGTAAGCGGTTTTCGTTAAAATTTGAATTGTATGGAAAGTTTGGCAAGTTACTACGAAATGACAGCTGATGTCGGCGCCATATTTTATGTTGATCAGTCCGTAATCGTAAGTTTGTGCAAACCTCTCTAATCACTGGGTCACGGAGACCCAGAGTGACAACAAGGACGTGGAGATTGGGCACTCTCAGTCAGGAGCAACATGTTGATTCGTAGGTTTGCAAGGTGTACCACCGACGTAAAGATTACCCTTTTTAAGGCGTTCTGCCAATCATTTTACACCTGCAGCCTATGGATCAACTATACGCAAAAGGCTTACAGTGCCCTACGCGTCCACTATAATAATGGGTTTAGGATGTTGTTGGGGCTGCCGCGCCATTGCAGTGCATCAGGGATGTTTTGCGAAGCGCACACGGATGGGTTTCACGCCATAATGCTTAAGCGGGTCGCGTCCCTCATGAGGCGCGAACAGCCTCCTGCAGACGGTGGCGGCGCGCTTGCTGTTCCATTGGGATAGGTTGCATAGGCCATCCAACTGCTAATTGTAAGTGTGATAAAATACCTACTAACATAGTTTTAAGATCACTGTTACTAACAAATTATGGAAATAATATTTTTGAAGTAAATTATTAAATAAAAATAATCGATTTTTAACTTACGAATAAAACAAGGTCACCATTTATGGCATTTATATAATATACATAACATAGGTATACAATTTCAGCTTTAGAGTAGGTACGTACCTACTCGTAAGTGATGAGCGCGTAGAAACTCGAAAGGCCGTTAATAATAGCAATTACAATTAAAGCACAATTTCACGCTCTGTCAGTTCGGATGCTAGGTAGGTATATGCTATTTGCGCAACTCGCAAAAACGCCTTGTACGAGTATTTCTCCTTTACCTGGTTCCAAATATGCACCTTATTTTAAATGGCATAAGGTTCATTCGTGAATACTGCTTCGAAAAGAATTAAGATTGGCAACATGGCAACGTTACTTATTTGAATTAAAAAGTAAGCGCTTTTGTGTTTATTTATAACATATTTATTTTCTTTTTAAATCACTAGTTCTTTTTGACCTTTCTATTATTGTGAAAATGCTGTTTTTAGGGTTCCGTACCTCAAAAGGAAAATACGGAACCCTTATAGGATCACCTTGTTGTCCGTCTGTCACGTAGAGGTAAAATAAATAAAAATACCCTTTTATTTTTGATTTGACATGGTAATTGAAAGAAAATTAACGTAAATTGCACTAAATTAAATAGGTACACTAAATAACACTAGCTAAGTGCGTTTTCAGCAGAACCCTATTTTTTTGCCATTTTTTCCTAACTTGGGCCCTCCAGAACTTGTTGGCGTAGAGGTATCGAGTTGAAATTAAATCCATATACTCAGGTCTATTAGTCTCTTAAAGCTGTGAAAAAAACAAACTTCTACTAGTAAGTAAACGTAAAAAAAAATACGGCCGTTTATGCCGCAAAGAAAGTATATTTCGACACTCTCAAGATAAGCACAGATACACTACAATTAAATACTCATCATCATTATCCTAGCCTTGGTCCCATGTCATTGGGGTCGGCTCTCCGTATCATTTTGCGCCATTCTTCTCTATTATGCATCGCGTCAGGGCTTGCGCGGCGCAAGCTATCGTCTTTAGGTCCTTCAGGGCTGTAGGTACTCAGCCAAGTAGTTATAGGGCGACCTCGACCTCTTCTTCCCTCTGAGATATTATTTATCATTTGTTTGGTCATGTGGTCATGATACTAAAGATTAATTTAATATAACAGAGTAGGTATTGGTTATATATATATATATATATATATATTTTTGTAGCCTAATTTGTGTCCCACTGCTGGGCAAAGGCCGACCCTTTTTTCCGCCACTTGTCTCGGTCCAGTGCTAGTGTTCGCCAATCTGTACAAAATGTGTCAAGGTCGTCCCGCCATCGCCTTTTCGGTCTGCCTCTACTTCGAAAGTCATCTTGTGTGGTCCATTCGGTGGCTAATTTGGCCCATCGTTCTGCGTGCATTCGGCAGACATGTCCAGTCCAGTCCCACTTAAGCTTCGCGGTCTTGGCACCCACATCTACGATGCCAGTTTTGGTACGCAGCTCCGTGTTCCTGATCCGATCGATCCTACGAACTCCGAGTATGCTGCGTTCCATTGCTCGCTGGCAAATCTTGAGTCGGGAGTTTTGGGCTTCTGTTAGTGACCAAGTTTGGGCGCCATAGGTTAGGATAGGCAGGATGCACATATCGAACAGAAAAATGTTCGCGTGAAGCGCGTTCATTTTATTAGGATTGGTTTTATTCTACCATGAAATACACAAAGCCACCTTATCAGTATTCCGCAGACCGTAGGTCTCATTTGTTCCCTTGATTGCACCCGATTCAATATCCCGAGCCTCAGCCGGGGAGTTTCATGGCAATTTGAACTTAATGGGACAGATAATTGGGTTCGTTTTATCAACGCTTGTCAGGCTGGATTAATCGGTTTTTATTTCTAAAGGTATTTGCGTGATACTCGTACATTGTTGTTGGGGGATATTGAAACGGGTTAATCCGCTCTCACATACATAGCACACGTTTTAGTTAACTCTACCATGTTCACGTGATTCTAGACTTTATGTCCACATGCACAAAAATCTATTTCGGATCCCACAGCGTGCTGTACGTCTAGCACAACTTGCTACTAAGTCGTGTCGCGCGCGACTCAGCGACTCCTGTCTCACTCGTATTGTGCAAATTAGAAAGAGGCGGGTGGATTATCTCGACTCGCGTCGCGCTTGTTGTGTACTTGTGTCAGTTGTGCTAGCCCCGCTGGTGAGACTAAAGTCTATAATATACAGTGGATCTCTTTTATATCTAAGACGAATAAAGTCTGGCAAACACAAGTTAAACCCACTAGATTCAATTACGCGGCAACACTGTTTGTCAAAATAGCAAAAGCTTAAAACGTTTAGTGCAGCAGCGTAATCGAATCTATAACAAGCGTATCTCTGTCCATCACACTCTCTCTCACTCTCTCTCTATCGTACTCTCAGTCTCGCGTTCTCCCTTTCGTTATAGCGGGTTCAACTTGCGTTTGCCGGACTCTAAATCGTCTAATTTCATACTCATTTTATCACGGTACCATCTTTACAGCGCAGCGCTTACGTATTTCGCAATTTAGTAGATAAAAAAAACATGTGAAGAGATGAGTAATAAAGAAAGGTGTCACAAGGGCGTTGCGACACTAGCATGACGGAGCACGCGATGTTGACACAGACACAGAAGATGACACGTGTACACACGGGGTTAACACCCTTACGGAAGAGTTAGCGCGATTGTTTGTCACGCGACAAATATACTCAGTCTATGTCTGTGTTGGGCCGTTGGGCCTGAGCTGGCTTGACTGATCGACCAACGGGCTCACAGGTGGTGGATACTTGGATAGTGTAGTGAACGGTTACTTTGTTTTTAGGGTTCCGTACTCAAGGAGTAAAACGGGACCCTATTACTAAGACTTCGCTGTCCGTCCGTCCGTCCGTATGTCTGTCACCAGGCTGTATCTCAAGAACCGTGATAGCTAGAGAGTTGCAATTTTCACAGATTATGTATTTATGTTGCCGCTATAACAACAAATACTAAAAACAAAATAAAATATTTTTTTAAGGGGGACTCACATACAACAAACGTGATTTTTGCCGTTTTTATAGATAATGGTACGGAACCCTTCGTGCGCGAGTCCAACTCGCAGTTGGCCGGTTTTTTATTCTTATACACTCTAGTCTAGATATGATATATCTAATCTAGATATGATGGTAAACTGCAAATATGGTGAATAAGTAGGCCCCAGGCGCAAATAAATATTGAATCGCGTATAATAGTGGACCGGGAATCCAGAGACAGAAACACCGAATACGTTTATCGCGTTTCAATTTTTTTTTTGTGTTTTGGTCTTTGTATCAATACCACACAAGTCACATGTCTTTGTGACTTGGCAAGTAAATGCCGCCAATAAACAGGCATTCCCCTAGTATCAGGCAGTAGTGACTAGTACTGGCAAAGAGCCGAAGAAGTGGATTCCTTAAGCGCTTCTGTCCAGATAACAGAAGGCAGACTCATGTCTATTCTGAACTGCGGTGACGAAAGCAACTAAGTATAAGGATACTACCGCGGCATGCGGGCACACTACACAGTGCTATTGCGTCCTATTTGCAGAATAAAAATCATTTATTTCATTGATTTATTTCAAAAGACTCAAAAGATAATCTCATCTTTAATTTTTTTTTAAACCCTGACATTTTCATTTCATAGTAATTTTACTCATACACATCAAACTGGAACTTAGAGGCTCCGGCATAAATCCTGTTTGCCAAGCTGCCAAAAATGTGGAAGATCATGCCGGTTTTGTATTGGACTCCAAAAACGATGTCCTCTAAAATCGACACAAAGGTCTATGATGATTAATGTTCGATATCCTATGAATTTACATTTACGATGTAGGTACGAATAGGTACGTCCTTCGTTTCTCGTGTGACATGGCGAAGTCCCAACTTCTTTCCAATCTGTCACCTCATGACACTTTCACGTCGTTGAACAATACCAAAGATCATTACGAAACTTTGAAATGACGTCCCCGTCTTATTTTCTATCCTAGCAGTGTGATATTGTAGAAAGCAAGTGTGGTTGTCATGATCGCATTGTCATGTCATGTCACACCGACGCAGACGTCCCGAAGCCAAATTAATGGTCAGGACTAGAATATACGAATTTAAATCATAGTACATGTACATAGGATGCACTAAGCTTGTTGGTATAGAAGCCCTTATAGAGATGTGCGAGTTACGTTATGCACTGTTTACGACCATTGACAAAAGGGAAAGGAACTTTCAGATAGTATTTGTCTGAAATCTATGTTGATTTTAACAGAGTTCATTGTTTAAAACTGTCGACAATACGTTTACTTAGAATTTCGAAATTGTATTCACAATGAAACTGTCAGCGCTTTTTCAAAGTTTTATGACAGCTCAACAAGCCTGTGACATTTATATTCCTATATCACGATATTTGTTATTATTTCCATTTACATCGATGAAAATGGTCGCTATACTCGCTATAGGATAAGTTGAGTTCCATAATGCAAATTAATTTCGCCTCAACGCACTCGGTACAAGCCGGACACTCAAATTATATGTCAGTCTTGACTCAGTATTTGAATATAAGATTAAAAATAAGCAGCGAAACTTCTAGACAACACATAGTTGTATATACCCTGACGTAACAAGTACATTTAAAAGTCGTCCAATAAAGCAGGATTAATTGAATTGAATTACTCTACGCATAATTGTTTTTGGCTCATGAAACTATTATGTACATAAATAAAAATCCTCAAATGTTTGATCAAACTTCATCACGTAAGAAATGTTTGACCAACAAATGTTGGACTATCAGTTTGTTTACACGTCGTGTCAACGGTTGTTGATCGAGTATAAGAACATTCCGAAACGACGAGCCCCCAATCACGTGACGTTATTTTAATAACGCTCGGAAAACAAATGACGGCGTCCCATTGGTGCGTTTAAATTTAGAATGCGTTCGATTGCTCGGCCGCTTGCCGAATATCGTGCTTGGCGTGCTTTGACAAAATCGCTATGACATGGATGCTAATAAAATATGTTAGCGATATTATATTTCCTTTAAGAGGATTGTAACTCTAAAAAATTGTTCTAATTATTAGATCACTGGAATAACAGCCGTAGTACTGTCAGCATCAATAAATAAATAAATAAATAATTAAATATTACGGGACAATCTTACACAAATCAACCTAGGCCCACGGTAAGCTCAGTAAGGCTTGTGTTGTGGGTACTAGGCGATGATATATAGAATAGATACATACATATACATACTTATATACATATATAACATCCATAATTCAGGAACAAATATTCGTGATAAATACACAAATAAATGCCCTGACCGGTATTCGAACCCGGGACCTCCAGCTTCGTAGGCAGAGTCACTACCCACTGGACTACGGAGGCCGTTGAATCAATAATATGTAGGTATACGAATTTGAGTCTTATCCCACCACAGACATAAGTGCCGAAATGTTTACATATTTTTGATGCTGACTGTACAGTCAAGTGTAAAAATATGGGTGCATAAAAGTTACTCATAAATATGTTCCATAGCTCTTAACTATGTCGGTGGATTAAGGTTCCGGTACATTTTTATGAGAGGATTAAACCGATACATATGTTTGCACTTGACTGTACGTTAAGTTAATTCATTATGTTCATATAATGGTTTCATATAAATGTATTTATCAGTTGATAAAGTAATCGATTATTATCATTTTGATAATTAGATTTACTTATTATTACCAGACGAACTGGAACAGGTACTACGACTAGACTCAAGGAGTAAATAAATCTAACATTTGACCATTTTATTTTAAAACAATTTGTTAGGCACGTATTATTGTATTTCAAATGATTGAGATGAGAGCAAGACCTAAGTCTAAGAAGAAATAAAATTATCATTTATCATGTTTCGTACTTTACTTAACGACTGGGATCGGATGGAATAAGGGACACTAATCAGGTTGAGCTCCGCACATAGTAACTAAACAAGTATTTTTTTTGTAAAAACAAATACAAACAACATCGTCATATGTGAACACAATCGAATTTTAACCAAAGGCAAATAAAGATCCGTATTTCAAGTCATTTTCAACTTCAACCAACTTACATTGTTCTTAGCGAGACAATACCTACCTAGTTGACACTAAATAATTTATTTATTTTAACTGTGTACATAGCAACAGTTTTATAATATGCGATTACAGCTGGTATAGTAAGTCAAAAGAATGTGACGTCACTGATGACGTCAATGGTCATGACACTGATGTATCGTTCCGTGTGGGATAAAATACCACTAACTGAACGAAATACACTAGAGATGTCTATTAATGACATTAGATTCGTTATCGGGTTAGATGCAGAAATGTTGGTTAGCTCCAGGAAAATTAGTTTGCAATGTACGGAATTAGATATTTAAATTACATTTTGTAATTGTTTCTATATGAGTATATGACAAGCGAATACGACTGTAATATAATAGAAATTAAACAAATTTGTACTAGCTAGGCGCCTATTTGAATAAAACCCTCGGAAATAAAAATAGTGTGAAGAGAGTTATTATGTAGCTGGTTCACCGATTTTCTATACAGTACATGATTACTCACACACACACACACATGCACATTGCACGTAGAACCGTTGGCCGTTCGCGACCACGTACCGGAAGGCGCGGCGTGGGTAGGATGGACCAGACGGACAAGATGGACTGATGACCTGGCAAAGGTCGCGGGAGTCCGCTGGATGCGGGTGGCGCAGGACCGGTCATTTTGGCACTCTTTGAGGGAGGCCTACTATCTTTAGTCTTTCGGCTGATATGATGATGATGACGAATATTTAAGTAATGTTAAACCTTAATTGATTTTGCATTTTTATTGAAATTGGCAGTAACCTTCATTGCATGTTTTAATTATTCAAAAGATTGGTACAATGAACTCGTGCAAAGACAATTAAAGATAAAATTTAGATTTCTTTGTTCAAGCAGACACGACATCGAATAAATAAAAAAAAAAACTTGACTTAAGGCGGCATCTGCATTTTAAGCATTTTGCATAGTCATTGAAATTGCGACTATCACTTTATAAAACTAAGTTTCATTATTCTCCAAAAATCTGACGTTTCAATGCCAGCCTAACTCGCAACGACGCATCTACGCTCCGATAGTTAAAATTTATCTGTCCGTGGGAGCTAGGAGTCAAGTGCAGCGGTCACGTGAAGTGTCCCTGTGACGTAATAACCAGCGAATGTTATTTAGATTTTTTTCTACTCGTCGACTTTAATCTTTGAATTAAGATTTCGTACACGAACTAAGATCACATACTTTTTAATCATGGAGCTCTACCAGCTGGTGACGGAGCTCGTATGGTTTCATAAGATAACCGCCAGCAGTCATCTTATGAATCCAGGAGCTGTATAAGATAACTGTGAAGACATCAACGCGCAACATTACAAAGCTGCTGCGCTTCATTTCAGCAGGGCGATTTTTAATAGATACCAAGTTTGTTTAATAATAGTACATTATGATACAAGTGTGCTATGTTGGTCATTACACTCGAGTCGGTTTTTAAGCCTGAGCCGAAGGCGAAGGCTTAATGGAGACGAGAAGTGTAATGACCAATGCTCACGTGTTTCATACGACGTTTTTCAACACATTTGCGAGGAAAAAATAAATAAATAAAAAATGAAAATGTTAAAAGATATGTAATGAAAAGGCACTAGTGCGATAATGTAATGTAAAAGTCACGGCATGGGTAATATTCTGCATTATTTTGCTAATATTTAAAAAGATATGTAATGAAAAGGCACTAGTGCGATAATGTAATGTAAAAGGCACGGCATGGGTAATATTCTGCATTATCAGTGTAAATACGCTGTAATAAGACCTACTTTACGAGCAGGTGTGTTGAAAATTATTATTTCCGTTGACTCGTAGAAAAAGTATTGTATACAATAGTTATATAATTAGCTTTTTAAGTCTCGTACCTTAATTAGGCCACTCAGCAAGCTTCGTGGCCTAAACGTGGTACTCGACTTAAAAATCATCCATTATATAACGATTGCATAAACTACTAACTGAGATGCGCGAGCGGCTCCGTCCGCGTATTAAATAATTTACTTTAAAAACAAAGTTTTAACCGACGGATAATCAATCGTCCCCTATTTTCCTACCCTTAAGGTTGGTTTTTTTTTCCAAATTTATATGGGACCAACTTCGGGGTTTACTCTTTCCAATATATTTTTTTTATCAAAATCGAACTACTCTGTAAAAAGTTATGAAATGAAATGAAATGAAATGAAATTTTATTATGTACGTGGGAAATGGGTACAATTTGCAGTTATAGTTGCAGTAGATCTGGTTGGCTCACCACACCCTACCTTTTCAGGTGTACATACATCTAATTACACATATCAAAATAAATTAAATGTCAAGAAAAAGTTGATAATACAATTAAAAGGAATCATATAAAAAAATCATTGATATTATGATAACATTTATACATAAACATTATCTAAACAAGATTTTTAAATAAGTTTAGCTTGTTACACTTAAAACTATCAGGTATCTTATTATAAATTGTGATGCACATCATATAGCAATTCTTGGAGATAAGTGCTAATCTAGCTGCAGGTTTATGTAGCTTATGTTTATATTGTGCTCGAACGTTACGGGTACTCATCTGCTGTGCTTCTATAAACTGGGTTTTGTACTTATGAACAAAAACAGCTACCTCCAAGATATAGAGACACGGGAAGGTAAGTATGCCATTATCGATAAAGAACGGCCGGCATGATTAAATATAAACTTGAAAATATAAATAGTCCATATGGTTAGAATATCTAATGAGCCGAAAGTGAAATTAGTTAATTGACAGAAACACAGAACGAGTTAATAGCAAAACGTCATGAAATAATCGTCGTCAATAGTCTACAAAATTAGAATTCCCAATTCGTCGAAAGTAAAATTATTTGATTGACATGAACACAGAACGAGTTAGTAGCAAAACGTCTGGAAATTTAATGTGTCATAATTTATAAATATGCAACAGTTTAAGCTAGGCTTATAAGTTATAATATTAATATGGATATTCTGAGATTTTTGTTTGTTAGTAACGTATACCCCCTAAAAACATTGGTTTATCCCATCGCACTTAAAAATTTTAGATTGTGCGACAAGGTTTTAATTCTCAAGTGTCATATTATAATACTTTATATACTTTGAAATCCAGACGTTTTGCTATTGGGTCGCTTGGCGTTTATTCCATTTAGCAATAAAAACATTGCACAATCCAGACATTTTGCTTCTTGAATGTTTAGCGTTCATGTCTGTGTAGTAACTAAGACGTTCTAAGATACAAACGTGTTGATACCGGACCATTTAGCATTTGTGTCTATTAAGAAATAAAGACATTCGAAGATAAAGATGTTTTGCTGCTAGATCATTTTAAATTGTTACGTTCTAAGATCCAGACGTTTTGCCAAAGAGTCATTTAGCATTCATGTCTATGTAGTTACAAAGACATAACACAATCCAGACATTTCAGCTATATTGTCCTTTAGCGATAAGGTAAATTTGATAGTGACCCAAACGTGCGAATACGAGAGACAGTATTTTAACAATAATACGGTTAGTTTTTAGTGTTGTGTTAGTGTCACACGACACTAGTGTAGATTACTAAAATATGCTTTGGTTTGTTGTGCCTTGTCTCGCCTCCCGCTCTCGCGTGCTTCTAGTATTAGGTACCTTTTAGCCGCACTGGGAAGTTAAAACAAGCAGTAAAGAACGCCAAAACAAGTTTTCTTCCTGAATATGCACAAAAGAGTGCGTAAAAGCTTATGCATATATTTTTTGTGTAAAATATGTTCTTACTGCTGAGGTGAAAAGTTGTATGTGTTATTTAAGGTATATTAGAGAGCAAAGTATTTGCGTCTCGTGCTTTTGAGTCCCGCGCTTGCGCTCAAGATTCTAACTTTGAATCACTAGCTACGCTCGTGAATCAATTTTAGATTCTTTCGCTTTCTCGGGATTCAAAAACAGCACTCGCAGCAAAAATAAACTTTGCTCTTTTGTTGCACAAATAACTATTAAACAATTTAATTATTCATGACTTCTCCTGCCATCGGTGAGTACCGTCAACATATAACCTTATCAAACGGCACTCCTATTGCTCTAATTTCTCTGACCGTGGGAGCTAGGAGTCAAGTGCAGCGGTCACTTGAAATCTGCGTGACGTAATCGGTAAATGTTACTCAACATTACTACGTTTACTTTGCCCACTTATTTTGATAGGTTTACACCAAGCTATTATTAGAAGAACGCTCTTTCGGTCTTATAAAACTTTCGGGAACTACCAATGCCTTGCTGCCCGTGACCATGGCATTACCATCTAAAATTTAGCTATAATAGGGAACATTACGCAAAACTCTTCGTAGGTGGCGACACTAGCAGCGTTGACATTGTATCTCGTTCCCACTTGCGGTATTGTCTATGCAAGCATCCTTGTCACTCATTTGACAATCAATTGTGCATGTGTGTGTGAATCCCTATATTCCTATACTGGTTTACTGTTCGTGGTAGTGCTGCCTCTGGCGGCAGAACATTGCAGTAATGTTCCCTATTGCAATAGAACACTAAATAACCAACAATGTTGTATTTTCTCGAAAAAGGATGAAAAATGTAGTAAAATGGAGAAAAAAGCAACGCCAGAGGTTAAATAATCACAAAGTTATAAGTGTCCAAAGTTTTAAGAGGGGGAGAACATATTCTGTCCCTTTTCCACAAAACGCACCTTCATATGAAACGATTGTCATTTACTATGACGCTCGGGGATCGTGACATCACGATCCCCTAGCTAGCTCTCTAACACAGTGTTTTTCAACCTTTATCATGGCGCGACCCCCCTAGAGCAAGAATCCAAGCTGCCGCGACCCCCCGGGGGTCGCGACCCACAGGTTGAAAAACACTGCTCTAACAAGTAACATTAACATGGTTGTAGCTTCGCCATTTTCTGACATATTTGAATGGGATTTTCGTCATTAGGCATATTTTTTTGCCTTCTTTCTTTTGAAGAAATAATAAATTTTGAGTCTACACCCCTATTGTGTAACATATGTCGGAACTTTAATCACTGACAAAATTACATAAAACATGAAATAATATTTGATGTGAAATATATAATCACATAATTATCCTCATAGAAGCTCATTTAAGTTCTTTATCCTAATAAAGAACCATGAAAGTAAGGAACAGGTAAAGGCAACTTGGACTTTCGGTGGATGCCTTTCGGGCTGTGAAGCGCACCCACTTTTGTGACTAAATCCATAGTCTAGCCGGTAAGCGGCGCCAAATAGGGCAACGGCCGCTTTAGTCAGCTTTTCAACCTCGACATGGAGGTCTATTTGTCTCAACGTATTGATTTCATATTTGTATGAAATTTGTTGTGGGCAGTCGTTCTAATACGTCCGCCTCGCGTGGAAGCGAATGGGACGAGAAGTGTTACACCAATATGTTATCAATGGGCTGATGCATATAGAACTCGTGTTTGTGTGATGCCTTTTAGGGTTGTAAAATTGTTTGGAGTGATTGGTAATATACTGGTCTGGCTTGGATGATAATTGTATTGCGCCCAGTTACGCCTTTTTCATGTCATTTAGAAATGGCCTAATTAAGATACTGTACTTACGTAGAGGTTACTTGGGTCGTTTAAAAGGAAATTCATCTCGGTTACAATGCGGGTCATTACGGTATGGGCCTTATTCCCTGACGTTTAAGTTTAGTATGCCAATATCACATATAAATGCACGGTAGGTATTGCCTTTCAATGTTTAAACCTTATTTTATTACAAATTTAGAAGTACGGATGAAATTAATATTTTTTATGAAATCGCATTCACACTTATCTGATCTCGGTTGATACAGAGCAGGTGTAAATAGTGATATCAGAAAGGGAGAAAACCCATTAGCAAATTTAAGTCCACGGTTTATGAGCCTGTACTCGTACGCTTTACGAGATTCAAACCGTACTTATATCTAACCAGTTCTCAAGACCTGTTCGCTTAGTGTGTAGTGGAAATAAGTACCTGTACCTAACTAAGAAGTGAAATCAAAACATTAAAAAAACCTAACAGCTTTTTTCAAATATTAACAGCCTATGTCACTCACACGATTATGGGGATTCCAACGATAACTTATATGTCAAAATCCATGACGCCGTTTGGTCTGTATAGCCAGTGAAATAGAATATATCTACTTGTCCACTTCACATACGTACACACATACAAAAAACATAACTCTCCTTCTGAAGCAGTCGGGTAAAAACTTTAAACAATTCAGTAAGGCGAAAGACAATTAGGAAGATCATTTTTTTTTGTTTTAATGTAGTTTCAATACAACAAAAGCGATGAGACACCATTTCAATGTTTCTGACAACTAATAAGGTTAGGTAAGGAAATCAAGAAGAATAATAGAGATGCGAAAGTATCGGCTACTTGCTTTATGGGTATTTGGTTTTACTTATGTTCCCGGTGGTGAGTAATGTTGCCAGAGCTTCCGAGAATGCGCTTTGAGAGTGTGGTATAGTACCATCGCCAACACAGTTAACTAACCATCCCTGCACTTTATAAGCATTGTAAGTAACAAGGTACAATATAAATACAGGATGGTCAATTGACTGTGTAGGCGTAAATTGCACGTCCGAAAGTGTAAGAGTAAATCATGCCATAAAAACGCAAACATAAAACTACTTTATAGTCAGAGCATAAAGTCGATTTTTGGTTGCGTTTGAAAGAATTTAATCTTACACTTCCGAATAGACTATACCTGCATTTGTCTCTTAGCTGTCAACACGAAACCTCAAATCATTAAAGGGCGCTTGTGACTCTTGTGGTATGGAAAGCGTCTATAGGCGACGGTGTCTGCTTACCATCCGGCAGGCTGTATGCTTGTTTACCACAGTAGTAGTATACAAACGTTCTTTGGCTATTTAAGAGTCTCCAGGAAGCTCGACTTTCTATACAAACGTACTTAATTTAGTTTTCATTTAAAAACTGCATGCTAAAATAACATGGAACTTTGTACAACACAGTACACACAACGGGATCCGCCATATGTAGGTCAGAAACTAGTTCCTGTTGCTAGGAATTATAATAAAAAAAATAGCAGAAGAAGTTTTTCTTATCTCTCTATTTTTTTTTACCAACTTTTTTTTTTTTTTTACGTGGAGAAAACCTGCGAACCAGTTACCCAATCATCGGGGGCTGACTGGGTTATGTGGTATTTCTATCCACTAAAAACTCCACGGCGGCGGGCATCTGCGCTCTCATGCGGAGGACTCCAGGATCTCATACTGATAGCACTGGAGTCCTCCTCGCGCCTCGCCACATTTGGCTCGTCCTAGGATGATGATGGTCGCCTTCCCTGGGGTTTTTAGGTGAGTGCCCCGGCCCCCGCCAGATTTTTCTACCAACCTAGATAAGTTTCGTGTTATTCCAGCACGTTGTATTAAAATGAGAGCCAAACTAGGTTTGTATGCGGAGCCGACTTCAGTCGAGCTTCCTGGGGACTCTTAACGAATAGACAAAGAAAAAAATATGTAAATAGTTATGTATGAGTTTTATTTTTCATATAGCTCGTTAGAATTACATCTTGAAAATTGAATTTCCCATTGAAATCTCCAGAACTAACGGCCACGCGAGCAACGCGAGATTTAACCAGCAAAAATGTTATGCATTCTTTAATCGGGTCAAACACGCCACGATCAATTACCAATGGTACATTGTGTCGCACACCACAGAACACGAGAGCGTTATTACCATTTCGGTGCATACCAGTTTGTGTCGGTTGACACCGGTGCCGTGTGGAATAGATTGCTGGCCCTTTGTTGAGGTAATTGGTAGGAAGCAGGATGTGCTGTGGTGATGCACATGATGTGCTTGTAGGTTCTACTTACCACTTAGATATCTAGACGCGGATATTTACCGTGTAGGTATGGGACTGTTGTTTATGCGTTTACGCTTTCGTGATTCATTGGCTCGGCTCATCAAGGACGTATAGTATTTGTAAGGCAATTTCTAAAATAAAGTGGAGTTAATCAAAATGTTGACGGATTTACAAAAGAGATTCTTTAAGAAAATTGTCTGTGGGTCGAAGACGATGGGCAGATCGCGAGCCACTCCTGCATAAGAGCTCAGGAGCGGAACCAGTGGTAGATTATAGACTGTAAGAGAGGTTCCCCTTGCCTACCAACATTGAATTTAAATCGAAAAGTGTTTTTAGATTAGACAACACTCCAAATTGCTATTATCTTACCCAATCTCGACTTACAAGGTAAAATAATAAAAGTGAGTGTTTGGCATGCCTCCGACTTGTTTCTTTGAAAAAAACCTGTCAAAATATTTACAGATTCATCAACCAACATGTGGAACAAGATGTACGAGTAAGGTTATAAGTTGGTACAATCCTATGCAGTGCATCCCACGGGAATAAAATCCAGTTTTCTGAATAATTGGACTAAAAAGGCAAGGTATACTGGTTCAACGTGGTCGGTTGTACGACACATAAACCAATTATCATACGGCTCCCATGGTTATTATTCATTAACAACCTACACCTCTGGAACTGCGATTCACAAACTATCTCGATTCATCTCACCACTCGTTTCTAAGTGTAACTTGATACCTAATTTCGTAATAACCATGTGTAATCGAAGGTAAGATTTATATTGGCGGGTTTGTCCATTGCTTTTAAGCTTTGTGAATAGAAGCCCTTGAATGCGAGTTATACCTAAGTATAAAGCGGTCGGATGACTGGGCTGACTGGCAATTGTTTGATTGATTGGTTGAGATAACTCTTGTAATTGTTGTTTTGTGATTACTTATGTTTGAGCTCAAAAAACTGGTTTTCTACAGGTCCCTTCAGTTTGTTTTGGTTTGTTTGCGGGCTGTAAATAAAAAAACTACAAGGTATATTCGTCGCGACGTATTGGTCCGACATCAAGTTTACATTTGCAACACTCTCGTTTTCAAATCGCCTTCTCGTACCCAAAAGCGTTAAGTTTATTGACACCTGTTCAAAGGTATATTTATATTTATTGATCTTCAAAAAATCAACCTTCAAGAATTCGTGTTTTTAAAAGTTAAATAAAAGCTTGTGTGGGCGACAGAATGTAGTTTGTGAAATGTAGGACCTACGGGTCACGAAGAGAAAGGGTGTTGTATAGTATGTGAACGATAAGGCCTACGGGCCACGAAGAGAAAGGATGTGTAACTATAATTCCTTCACATAAGGACGGCAATTGTGCCCAGATTAAGCTCCTAAAGCAAACGGCTCATATAAGAAGCGCGTGATTTATTTAGGACCTAAGTACAATAGGTACAGACGAAGAAAATAGCTTAAAGTAAAGATAAAGGTACCAGGTACCTCCAGTAATTATTTCATAAAGATCGATAGGGGGAGAGCCCCTGATAAATGAGGGAGAGATAGCCAAATTATTTGTAAAGAAACCAACTTGAGACTATATCCAGATCTAGTCCGTCAACAAGGGACATCGGTAACTAGAGTTACATAAAATGTGAAATAAAAATGTACACAACGTATGCATAGAGATTATTGCTTATTATGGTGCAATAATGGTCAAGGTTCAGGTTGATTTCTATGATTGGCTAAAAAGACGGGAGCAAAAGTCAAACTTACGCTACCACGTTAAGGAAAATGTGAAAATTGACGGTCTCACCCGGCCATAGCTTCGTAACCAGATGAGGTACGAAAGCAATTGAGGTATCGTTAGGAAGGTACGGTAAATGCCCTTACGTATGTATAATCACTTTTGATAATTAATGTTAATTAAAGCCACTAGGGCCTGGCAAAGCCATTTCATGTTACCAAAGTTGATAATTTTACGTAAATATCGACTTTCCCAATTTAAACGGGAAAAGCAGGAAAACTAGTAGATATTGTAATGTATAGCTCAGAAATAGTTCTTTTGAAGGAAAATATGTAAAAACCCTTAAGGTTTACCTGAAAACCAGGAAAACGTAAAAACTAGCTTTTCCATAGTAAAAGTGGGCGAGGTCTTCAAAATTATATCCCCACCACTTTTAATGCCTTAGGGGTATAAAAGAGGCTATAATCGCCGGATAATGTTGTGTTCGCGCAGCCCCACCAGTGGGAGCTCCTAGGAAGAAGAAGAAAGGAAGAAGTAGGGAAATTGTGATAGGAAGTAGGAAATTGTGACAGGGAAAGTTTAATCAGTAGTTTGTGTCTCATTATTTTATTATACCGTTTCATTTATTTTTCGCCAAGTATTATTTTATCGTCACCCTCACCCCATCCTTCAACAGTGCAGCTCAGTCTGCGGGATTAGTGCTCCCCTAGAGCACCTGCGCTATCAGAGCGCGTTACGGCCGTTTAAAAACACGCTGAGCGGTTCAACCGCCGCGGTTCACCCGCCGCGGTTGAAACGCGCGGTTCGCCCGCCGCGGTTTTTAAACGCCCCTTGTTAGGTGACTGTGAGGTCGCGAAGGTCAAACCCAGGCCTGTCGCACATCGACCACGTCGGCGCCACGCGTCGTCCACAGTCGTTTTGGTCCTTCGAACCGGATCTGTAGATCCAGAAAAAAAGTGAAAGTTAGTAAAGGCGATAGTACGTGTGGGTACTCAAAGAAAGTCGTTTGGGGGGTATAAAACCAACGACGCTAGTGAAAACAGCGTAGCTCGAAATTTGTCGCCGCGACGCGACCAAAAGTGGTGAAAAATTAGAAATTGTGAATGCATGTATGTCACTACGGTGTGACAGCATAAACTGTATACAATACGTGCGGTGTATTGAGTAAAAGCCCTTTCATGCCTGTAGTGTAGGTTGCCCAGAGCGCAACCGCAGGCATTCGAATAGAAGAGTTCTAGTAGAAGTACTTATTCGGTCACTACGGTGTGACAACAGTGTTATTAAGTGCGCGTGCACTGAAAAGCCACAATGAGAGTGGTATAAATAGGCAGAATTAAGCCAACATTATGAACGGAACGATTCCGATGAGGCCAGTCGGGAGCGAGCGGACACCGTATCACAAATACATCCCTAGAACATGGCTCGCCGAGCCAGCGGCGTACGGCGCACACACCGCGCACGCCGCCCGGGTTGCCAGGAAAATGCAACCGGAAAATTATGCCCGAGACGCGGTCTGGGAGCAATGGCTGAGGAGAAGAATGCCAGCCCCTATGAGTATCGACGATACTAGAAGAGCCGACTCCCAAAGAGGGGCGGTCCCCGCAGTTTTATCAAACATGGACGTTACAGAGTCCCCATATGAGAACGCGAATATTTCGTGGTGCATAAAAGCTGAAAGATGGCTGCAGCAGCAGTACGAATATGAGAACATACCCCTGGGAACTCACCAGAGAGGGATCCTCAAAAACCCCCTGACGGGGGGAGCGCAGGTCGGCAAAATGAAGAAGAGAGTCACGTTCGCTGAACCACTGACGACATGCCGGCCAGAATCGCAACAGTCAACCGAAAATCGGTTATCGGCGACACGCCAGCAGGAGCTCGAACAAGAAGAGAGCGAGCAACTAGCCAAGTTACGGAAAAAAGAAATGCTGCAACAAACAGCACACCAGGAAGAAATAAGGAAAATAGACGCCGTTCTTAGACAAGAGTTACTAAAAATGGAACAAGAATCCATAAATAGGCAAGCCCTATTAAAGAGAGCACAGCAAGAGGAACATAAGTGCTGGCTAAGAAATGCCAACGAGAGGCTTATAGCCGCTGCAGAGCGTCGCCGACGCGATGCAGCATCAACGTCGGAGCCCGTCCGGCCAAAAGAACCGCGATGGCGCGACCAGTTGCCGGAAGTCGTCGACTTCGGCACGTCTAGGAAGCCCCAACAACGGGGGCCCCACACGACTGACACTCAGTCATACGGGCACCTACAGACCGCTGGTTGCGGTGCCCCACCGTCCGGACCACCACCGGAAACCTACATCGCGCTCGCCATGGCTGAGAAACATCGCCAACGCAACGCGACACCCACGCCAGAGCCCGCCCGGCTGACAGAGCCGCGGCAGGGCGACGCCTTGCCGAAAGTCGCTCACTTCGGCATAGCTACAAGGCCTCAACAAGAGGGAGCCTACTTGGATGACAGCCAGTCGTCCGGGCACCCACAGACCGCCGGTCACGGTGCCCCACCATTGGAAATTATAAATACGAGCTCAGAGGCAGCGCTCGCCGTACCGAGCAACACAGAGGACAATACAGTGTCCATAACCACAGCGCCAGGGTGCGCTATGGCTCACCTCACCGCTGAACCGACCCACGGTCGCCCGGGGTTGGTTGCAGCTCACGCCGACATCACTCAACCGACCCGCGGTCGCCCGGGGTCGGTCACGGCCACTCTTAACATATCGGCCCCTGGAATAGCGGGGTCGATCTCCACCGCGACGCACGAGAGTGCCGCGGTCGCCAGTTGCGGAAGGGCGAGCCAGCTCGCCATCACACGCACTGCATACAGCGGAACATCGTCGGCGGCACAGCGCAAACGGCGCCCCGCCGACCCGCCAACCTTCGCGACGCGAGAGGCAGCGACTAGTAGTGTCGCTTACATGAAGAAGGGCCGCCGGGACGCGCAGTTGACACTGCGTACTGGCAATAGTGGACAACCCCCGGCTCCACCGGAGCCACCGGATGACGCAGCGCCTACAAGGCCTGCTCAAAACAAGAAGAAGAAGGTAAAGATTAAGATCGGCGATGGCAGGGTCATCGCCGACCCCGCCGACCCACCACGCGATTGGGGGTACCGGCTACCAAGTGAAAGTGTGTTACCAGTGGTGGCCGCTCAAGGGCCACATAAGGTAATTAAAGTGAAAAGTAAATAATAAACACAGTGAATGAACATGAAAGTGAAAGTGATTATAAGTGTAATTGGTAACGAATCGTGCCGTAAGACTTTAATGTAGACTGTCGCTTACCCTTGCAACCCAGTATGTATCTGCGATACATACCGGCGGGGGCATTGTGGGCGACAGAATGTAGTTTGTGAAATGTAGGACCTACGGGTCACGAAGAGAAAGGGTGTTGTATAGTATGTGAACGATAAGGCCTACGGGCCACGAAGAGAAAGGATGTGTAACTATAATTCCTTCACATAAGGACGGCAATTGTGCCCAGATTAAGCTCCTAAAGCAAACGGCTCATATAAGAAGCGCGTGATTTATTTAGGACCTAAGTACAATAGGTACAGACGAAGAAAATAGCTTAAAGTAAAGATAAAGGTACCAGGTACCTCCAGTAATTATTTCATAAAGATCGATAGGGGGAGAGCCCCTGATAAATGAGGGAGAGATAGCCAAATTATTTGTAAAGAAACCAACTTGAGACTATATCCAGATCTAGTCCGTCAACAAGGGACATCGGTAACTAGAGTTACATAAAATGTGAAATAAAAATGTACACAACGTATGCATAGAGATTATTGCTTATTATGGTGCAATAATGGTCAAGGTTCAGGTTGATTTCTATGATTGGCTAAAAAGACGGGAGCAAAAGTCAAACTTACGCTACCACGTTAAGGAAAATGTGAAAATTGACGGTCTCACCCGGCCATAGCTTCGTAACCAGATGAGGTACGAAAGCAATTGAGGTATCGTTAGGAAGGTACGGTAAATGCCCTTACGTATGTATAATCACTTTTGATAATTAATGTTAATTAAAGCCACTAGGGCCTGGCAAAGCCATTTCATGTTACCAAAGTTGATAATTTTACGTAAATATCGACTTTCCCAATTTAAACGGGAAAAGCAGGAAAACTAGTAGATATTGTAATGTATAGCTCAGAAATAGTTCTTTTGAAGGAAAATATGTAAAAACCCTTAAGGTTTACCTGAAAACCAGGAAAACGTAAAAACTAGCTTTTCCATAGTAAAAGTGGGCGAGGTCTTCAAAATTATATCCCCACCACTTTTAATGCCTTAGGGGTATAAAAGAGGCTATAATCGCCGGATAATGTTGTGTTCGCGCAGCCCCACCAGTGGGAGCTCCTAGGAAGAAGAAGAAAGGAAGAAGTAGGGAAATTGTGATAGGAAGTAGGAAATTGTGACAGGGAAAGTTTAATCAGTAGTTTGTGTCTCATTATTTTATTATACCGTTTCATTTATTTTTCGCCAAGTATTATTTTATCGTCACCCTCACCCCATCCTTCAACAGTGCAGCTCAGTCTGCGGGATTAGTGCTCCCCTAGAGCACCTGCGCTATCAGAGCGCGTTACGGCCGTTTAAAAACACGCTGAGCGGTTCAACCGCCGCGGTTCACCCGCCGCGGTTGAAACGCGCGGTTCGCCCGCCGCGGTTTTTAAACGCCCCTTGTTAGGTGACTGTGAGGTCGCGAAGGTCAAACCCAGGCCTGTCGCACATCGACCACGTCGGCGCCACGCGTCGTCCACAGCTTGTTTAAATAGAAACCTCACAAACACGCAGTTGGTGTTTAAACTGTCTGTAAGAATGTTTAAAAATAGAAAAATGTATACTTTTTTAAGTTTTCCAGCTCATCGAATGATTTCAATAATTTTAGATTTGTTTAGTGATGTCAATTCAATGTCGACCTTAATCAGTCCGGATCATTCCTGTCATCGCGTAGTGACGATACACCTACTGTTGAAGCATGTATAACGTAGTCGGAATTTGGCGTCTCACCACGGAAGTGGAATGGAGGAAGCAATCTCCTTCATTGTGTAGACGGCATTAAATTTAACGATAAGGTCACTGTTGCATGTAACGATAAAGATTACCATTAAACATTGATCGGCCATCGGCCTGGAGAGAATTAAGAAAATGGAACAGGAACGTTAAGAATAGTTCTTATAAGCACGTTCCACGTCACATAAAGTAGCTAATCACGGCTGCTGTCGACGTACGAATTTTCGCAACACGCCTTTGATCCCGGTTGTTGTCTACATCAATAGTTAACCCAAGAGAGCCCTTCGAGAGATTTTAGGACTTTTAACAATCAGGAATCAGGATGCCTCAATAAATAGACCTTCTTTCCCTTAGGGTTGGAATGTCAGGTGGCAGGTTCCGCAATAACTAGGGCCTACTAAATTATCATTTTCGATTGCCTATTTGTACCAAGCGGTGTTGGTACAAATAGGCAATCGAAAATGATAATTTAGTATTTCCCTTATAATACTAAGTACCTACACAGTAGTACTAAGTATAGTAAGGTAATAAGGATGTAATAGTGAAATGAATTTTATGATAACGAGTACAGTACAGGCGTCCAGATAGTAACAGTCTGTCAGTTGGAACATTTCCATAAATGTCATGTCAGTTGAATTATGTATGCAGCTATAAAACAACCAATAACCCTGTCAGCCAATTGGTATCTTAATTAAAGTATTGTCCAATTAGGTTAAGGTATAGCCAGTAGTGCACGTACAGGAAGGTGACTGCACCCACAGGTTGACTCCCCACAAGGTGGACTGATGACGTGGGAAAGGTCGCGGGAGTCCACTGGATGCCGGTCGCGCAGAATCGTTAATTGTGGCACTCTTTGGGGGATGTCTATGCTCAACAGTGTACGTCTTTATGATCTGATGATGGTGATGATAGTAGTGGAAATAGCTACGGGAGTGCCAGTAATAGAGTACACATACACAAAGTTTTAAAGCGGAAGTGCAACCCACGCATTTGCACAGGAATGCAAGACACGTGGGCTCGTTGTTCCTGCCTTGACGGGTATAGACCAAGCAAACGAACATGTGTCCAGTGTTTTCCATGTTTTCTTAGAGAAAAATGCAAGAATGCGAATGCGATGTAAGTGAAAGAATACACATTCATTAATTTTGCGTAAAATAAAATAAAAATACAGTATAGTTATGTTATACATATAATACCGTCTGTGTTCCTCCGAGGTGTGTTTCGGTAATTCTAGATCTCTTTTTATGACGATTTAGTGATACTATGTAAAATCTTCAAACTTAAGACGATATATATACTTAGATATGCATAATAAAAAATATTGTAAAGAAAGTGAGTGCAATCCTCGCCAATAAATACTGTGTTTGGCGAATTTTTAAGTAATAGAGAATGTAACTTATTATTTTTGGAAATATTATAATTAAATTAAAATTATTTTTTTTAGAATAGAAAAAGAAAAATCATTTATTCGTGACAAACACGATAAACAGAAACAAAAGAAACATGTCTAGAAATGGTCCCAACATAGCATGTAGCTGGCTATAATCAGCGCTGCTTGGTCTTCTGTTGGAACCAACAATAGTGACCGCCATTCAAAGAAGTCACCATGTAAGGGCCCGGCCACATGTCTGTGGTGCGGCGCCGCAACGTAAAATTTTACGGTGCGGCGCCGCAAAAACGCACGTTACGGTGCCGCATAGATCAACGGTGCAACGCCGCAACGCAGAAAGTCACGTTGCGGCGCCGCAGGAATTCAGTTTTGCAGCGCTGCGCCGCGAGCTTATGGCGCCGCGTTGCATCGTGTTTTCCTAGGGTGCTGTGTCGTAATAATACCACGATCAAACAGATATGGACCATATCACACGTATTCTGCTCTTGTAGTTGTTAAGAAGATGCAAGAATAAATATCTGCAGAATACGTGTGATATAGTCAATATCTGTGAAGACTGATCGTGATATTATCACGACACAGCACCCTAGGAAAGCACGATGCAACGCAGCGCCGTAAACTCGCGGCGTGGATTTCTGCTGCGCCGCAACGTGAGTTTTGCGGCGCCGCACCGCACCGTTTTGCGGCGCTGCGCCGCAAAATTTAGCGTTGCGGCGCCGTACCGCAGACATGTGGCCGGCCTCTTACGAGCTGATATCAATACCTGTCACGGCTTAAAGCGGTGACGACAGTGGCAGCAGTGCACACTATACGTGTGAGCGACCGATCAAAACCCAGCATTTACCTGTGGTGCATCTTCCGCCGCCGCTGTCGGTAAGTAGTGGCCTCAGTGCCTAATAGACTCCCTTAAACAAAAGTTGGATGATTTCCTTAAGAATCGGAACCAAGCACCTCTACAGAATGTCAAGAATTTAAGACAGATTTGGCAAGTCAATATTTGACGTCACATTCACATGCCAGTGTGCGTCAACGGAAGAAGGTGGGCGATCACATAAGTCGAGAACAATAGGAATTACAATGATTAACAATTCATAGGAGACTTCGGATACAGAGTTGTGAAGACTGATACGCAATGTTTTGTAGTAAAATAGTATTCTTTCAATAAATTTAAATATGTATATGTACGTACTTGTAGTAAAATAGTGTTGTTTTATTGCCAATCAACAGGTATTTAAATACTGTTTTTTTTCGGGTCTAACGCGATATTTAACTATTTACCTTTCATCTAACCTTTAATTAATCAACAGGAACTGAAAAAAAGACGATGTGGCAACGGTGTGCAACACTTGAAAGACCATTTCACAAAAAAATACTTATTTATTTGTAAGGCATTATTTCCAAAGATTTACACAATCATAAGCTGCGTTTAAAGTAAGTACGTTCGTTCATAAAGTACTTACCCAAAGCACCTACTTCCGATACCGGCACACGTCGTGGTAGTACCTATAGACAAACTGGTGGCTCCTGATCACTTCTAAAATTGATTTTTGGGTCACTCTCGAGAGTTGCAAATGATTGATTAAGCATCTAGGTACGGTGTTTTGCAGCCGATGGAGACACGGTTTGTTGAAAACAGGCTTCGTAGCACTTAAACTACAAGGTATTTAACAACCTTCGTAAGTTTATTTATACAACTAAATCAGTTACAGAGAAAGAAATCGTTTTACATAACATAATAACAGCGGAAGCGGCGGTGGTCGCCGTTAAAACTGGTGTTTACACCGCTTTCGATAATGTGGCGTTTCCAGAAATAGTCATTTTGTGAACATTTAACACAAAACAGGAAGTAAAAGACGTCTAGCTGATCGCAATTACACAGTTCATTCTTCATTATACTTAATCATTAAGTGTGAGATGTACCGAACCTCGGACTCCTAAGCAAACCTATATCTACTTCTTCTTCTTCATATTTCTGTGCCTCTTCCCGTTATTTGGTGTCGGCCCTCCTCGTTCTCATGCGCCAGGTCGGTCGATCCTGGGTTGGCTCCTTGTTCAACTGGGCCTGTTTCAAGTCCTTCGACATGGCGGACCACCACGTAGCAAGCGGGCGACCTCTGCCTCTCTTGTTGTCCGGTAGTGCGAGGGCTTTCTTCACGACATGGTCTTCGTCGCGTCTCATGACATGCCCGTACCATCTCATACGAGATTCCTTGACCTTGTCGGCGATGGGGGCGACCTTGTAGCTTCCTCTGATGTGTTCGTTACGCACTTTATCGAGTCTCGTTACACCGGCCGCCCATCTCAGCATCATCATCTCAATTGACATGGAGTTTTTGTTCATGTGCTTTTATGATCGCCATACACCATAGCAGGTCTCACAGCTGTTTTGTAGACCTTGCCTTTGGTCTTTATCGGCATATGGCGGTCGCAGAGCACACCGGTGCACGGTGAGCTCCCTCAACCTCTGCCAAGCTACATTTACCCTGTGTGTCACGTCCATGTCCACATTTGCGTCCGCGGACAGGACCAGGTATTTGAACTGGCTTACTTTCGGCATTGGGTGTCCACCCATGCTGATTATGGGTGCTGTCTGCTCTGTGAGGCTATAGTGGCATAGTAGGTACTCCGTTTTGCTTCTGCTAATCCTTAATCCGTTGGATTGTGGTTTTTTGTGGAGTTGCAGTTGTTCCGCGCATTTTTCAATGAGAACAACATCGTCTGCATACAGCAGGCACAATGGTAGGGGGTACTGGATATCTTTGGTGAGGTAGTCCATGACAATATTAAACAGCAGTGGGCTAAGGGCAGATCCTTGATGCACGCCAACTTTGACCTCGAAGGGATTGCTTGTACCATCTAGGCTTCTCACTCGTGTGCTTACGCTGTCATACATATCCTGTACCAGTGATATGTAGCACTCGGGTATTCTTTGCGATCTCAGAGCTTGCCATACTAGTTTACAAACCTATATCTACTGAATATTATAAAGTTAAGTCTGTGCTGAGGTTGTAACTTTCGATGTAGAGGGTTAGTTCCGGAACCTAAGTAATTTCGATTTCATTCATCTGTGTGTAGAATGGACTTTCCGGGTGCAAATAGGTTGTATTTTATCACAGGACTTTGCTTGCGCGGGCGGCTAGAGGGTCATTAACGCAATTATGTAAGTGATTGAGAGCCAGATCTTAGGCTCCAGCAGCCTTAACATTTGGGGACAAGAGCACTTCAACATTTGTCAGGCCAATTACAACTCAAAAAGCTGAGGAATTGAGGACGCTAGTGGGGTTATCGCTAAGATGACAGAGAGAGAGACAGATAATAAAGTTGCGTTGAAATAATCGTTTTCCCAAATTGTTTCCCCATTCGACAGAAAATGTTTTAATTTGATATCCGTATACTGACATGCAAACGAAGTCGCTTCATTAGGCTGATTATAATGACATTTAAAATGGGCTCACGACGGCATTAAGTATACCCAGTTGCGTGTGAAAATAGGAACGTTCGGTTAATTAATTACGTTTGGTGGCTATTAAATTCGTTTGTACTAGTATTACCTACGCAATGGGGTCAGGGTCATATTCATATCATTCTATCACAGGACGGCCCGCAAGCTGTGCCGCGGCGACATTAGACTATCCACCTCTTTCTAATTAGAGCCGTGCAGATTGATTTTTGCGAATTCGAATTTGAAAGTCAAAACCTCGGTTAAATAATTTGTACAAGTGCGAAAGGACTATATAGGATCGATTACGATGTTAGATATCGGAGAACCGATTTCACTATTTCACGATGTAGATTCATAAAATAACATCAAGAAAATATGGGAAATTCATAAGTTTCATGGAATAACATTCGTAATGATGTTATCCATTTGTGTAGGATGCATAATCCTAATAAAATAGGTTAATGTCAACATTTGTCATCAATTCCGTCGTCTACCGTCGACTTTTAAACCTTTAGATATTATAAGTAAGCAAAATGATTGTAATAAGATTAAGTAAATAGTTCATTTTTTTTCTTCATTTTTCCCGTACTTTTTGGAGCTAAACTCCACTTTGTACGCATGGACCCAGTCCTGAAGGGAGTTGCCGGGGGATATTTAATGCTGGGGAAGTAAATGGACAAACATAATGGTAAATTCAGTACAAAAAGACTGATAACAAACATCAATCTGCAAATACGAATGCCAAAGTTCACTCGTTCATTTAACGTTTTATTCATAAAACGTAACAATAAAGATAACCAAACTTTACCGCCATTTATCTACAATAGGTTTAACGGGCTATTAATGAATGAAGAAATAAGAAACTGTCATGTCTGGCTGATAAATGTTTTCTGCATCACCCCGTGAGCTTTTATATTCAAGGGACAATTCACCTAACCCAAAACAGAAGGGTTAGAGATCGGTAAAAAACAGGGCCATAGGTGGTCACGATCACGACCACGACCATCAACTTTGAAGGACTGACAAAGAAAGGACACACGTGTGGAAACTAGTCCACAGCTTGGATAATAGAGACGTGTAGTTTTTCAAGCGAAGGTCGTGTCCCAGTTCTCGAATGTCTAAACAGATGTACTAAATATGACCTGCCTTATTTGGAGCAAGGAAACTTCTTCGCGCAATTGGAATAGTGTGACTATTCATAGGAAACTAACTCATCACGCAGCCTGTTTTAAGTTAGAACTCACAGGTTTAATTTATTTACTGTAGGTAAGGTTTCATAAAGCATACCGTTCTAAGTTAGAACTCCAGGTATTTTTTGTACATGAAAGTATTCGTTCTACTATGTTTTCCAATTTTATTAACAGTATTCAAAAACCTTGTAAAATAATTAACGTTGAATAGAATACAGTAGGTACAATTTACGCCTGTATTCCCAAAAGAGATAGGCAGAGCTTATTAAATTTTATTTTCAGTGCTAAATACTACTAGCAATCGTAGGCTTAAAGATGAAGAACATGTGATATTGTGGTGGCATATTGTCAGCCTACTGCCCAAACTTCAAGCCCATCCCCATAGTAGACTCTTACAACACCCATGGGAAGAAAAGAGGGGGTGCTATTTAACCCGGGTATACGGGTATAAGTAACAAGCGTAAACGTTTTTATCCACCACGTCGGAACGGACAAGGCATATATTTGCGTTGAAGGTTGGATGTTATGTTTATTTGTTTGCGTGTGCGCATTAATGTTCCCATTTATTCTCCTTTTTTGCTAAACACGAACCCCTGGGTACCAAATATGCTGACCCTAGAAATTATGTCTATGACTCCAACCACACATAAGGCTTCATACCTCAGAGCATAGAATACTAGAGAGAGGACAAGCCGCCGGCGGCCGTGTCGCAGCTGTATGCTCAATGGGCATACACTGCCATACTGTGCACGCGTGCTGATCGCAGAGAATATTACGTTTTTTCCCAAAATGCCTGATATGATGCGCGTTTATTGTCAAATAAGCGTGTAGGTATACAAGCGTGTGTATTTTAGATGTGTGCGTGCTTTGTCTTGTCAATTACTTGGGCGTTGTGTGGGTTAATGTACTTGCGACAGGCTCACTCTATACAAATCGGCCGCCATGTCCGATCTCCTTATATTCATAGGTACATCTGTGCTTCATACCTCAGAGCATAGAATACTATTCATACATCTGTGCTTCAAACCCTTAACTTTCGCAATGTCGACAGGAAAGACGCGAACCTAAATCTTTGTTTATTTATTATGACATTAATGACGCATGAAGTGTTTGGAACCTGATAGGGTTATCTTTACATGACGTTACTATCGTTCAGTCGAAACCGAAAGTAAGCGTTGAGGTAGCTCATTAAATAACTGTCTAAGTTATTAACAGATAAGATGACTATGCAGGTGATGATGACGTCACGGAAACTTCACATATTTTTAACAGTCACACTAATTCAATCAACACTCGTTACTAGTTCAAGTACATGAACACATTTTCTTCCATTTGGTCAAAAAAATTAAAGACCGCAACCATAATGACACCGCTAGTTGATAAGTACGTGTTGTTTTATTTCTGGTGGTTAGTAAAGTCACCAGAGTTCCAGACAGGGTTTGTATTTTATTGTGAAAGCATTAAATCTTCAAATCGAAGAAGTGCATACTTTATCATCATCATCATATCAGCCGAAAGACGTCCACTGCTGGACATAGGCCTCCCCCAAAGAGTGCCACAATGGCCGGTCCTGCGCCACCCGCATCCAGCGGACTCCCGCGACCTTTACCAGGTCCACCTTGTGGGGGGCCTACCCACGCCGCGCCTTCCGGTACGTGGTCGCCACTCGAGAACCTTTCCGCCCCAACGGCCATCGGTTATATGTGCAATGTGCCCCGCCCACTGCCACTTAAGTTTAGCGATTCGGAGTGCTATATCGGTTACCTTGGTTCTGCTGCGGATAGCCTAATTTCTGATGCGATCGCGCAGAGAAACTCCCAGCATAGCCCTCTCCATCGCCCTTTGAGTGACGATTGACCTCTTTTTCAAAGTTGGATCTAACTAACTGGACAGTCTGTCCTAGGTATACATAATCGTCTACAACTAGTGCATAGGCATAAATCGCCCAAGACGTAGTTTAATTATGCTATCACATTGTTAACTATTATCTGGAACAGTAAAAAGCGCAGGCATCAAAATCTCTCTATGACAATTATACTACTTTTTCTTTGTTCAATAAAGTTATAAGAAGTGACTATTAGCCTACTGTCCCGCATATTAATAATATATCATGTTGCCAACTGCTGGAAGACCCAAATGAATCAGTGTAAAATGAATAAAATGATTAACTAAATTAGGTATTCCTCGCGTTGATAGGCGCGACGGACGGGCTCACAACGTGCTATTTATAAGACCGAATTCGCATTCGGACAATTGATGTAGGTACTCGTATAGCAATTAAATGGCTTGGGCAAACTGAAGAGTGTTCTCTGTAGGGACATTTTAAAAAGGGACACTTTAAGATGGGCGTGTTCATGGGCAAATTCAGTAGGAACAGTTGCCAAATCTCGTGGTAAATGAAGGATGAAATAAATGCACAAATATATCTGAGGGCACGGCAGCGCCCCCGCCAAGTCGAGCAAAACAAAGGCACGGCCGTACCATCCTTTTCTTGAAGCCATTCAGGCCATTATCAACATCCTGTAATTGTGTGCTGGCTAAAGCTTGAACCCTGAATTTTCAGCAACATGTAGGGCTTACATATAATGTCAATAACATTCAATTTGAATTTTTAGTTTAAGAACTATTGTCCGTTAAAGTTTGTTAGTTTTGTCACTGACATACTCAATTCTAAGGTACTTCTAGCAGACCCACAAGCTTCGAATTTCAAACGTTATTAGTTTTTAGCCTAATAATTCATAAAAAACGTTTCAGAGATATACAAACTGCATAAGTAAGTTTGTAATCATATACAAATACATGCGATTACAAACTTACTCTTTTACCCCCCAACGCCTTAAACTAGGGTAGGGGATGCAATTTTGTATGAGACTTCAGCAAATTTTGATGCTAGAGGTCTGAAAATTTAAATAGGGACTCCTTATTATAAATAACAAAATACGTATTACAGGACTTTTAGTAAATCACCCCTCTACCCTTTAAATTAGGGGATGGAAGTTTGTATGGGTTTTCCTAAAACCTACCACTACCAGCCACGCTCTAAACATTCTATATCTTGGCTAAAAAGTATAGACCCGTCGCTTATTAATGTCGCTTATAAATTCATTCAGGGCGAGAGTCTATGCGGCGACTGGGATGTGCCCAACAAAGCTATACTTTTTAGCCAAGATGTAGAATTTTTAGAGCGTGGCTGGTAGTGGTAGGTTACGCTGTGTGGAGTAGGAAGCTTGGCGCTCCTTATGATCTGATATCTTTGTAACGCTGAAAGCTATATGGGCTAGCGAGTCTTGGCAGTCACTTTACATGTAATGTTTTTGGTGGGATTAATCTTTATTTGCTTGCTAAATAAAATTTTGTGACTTGTCAATCACACTTACATAGTTTTAGTTACCTATGCAAAAATTAGTAAATGCAGTAAAGTTGTGTGATTCCCAAGTTGCAGAATTTTATTAAGCAAGCAAATAAAGATTAATTTTCATCGTCATGGCATAAAAAGTCGAACCGCTATGCAAAATTGATATACGAAATGAGTAGACTACAAATCTAGACCTGTCTATATTAAAGTCGAAACGAATTGCTTTATTGTCAGACAACTGCGATAGCGGCAATCGCGGTAAAACTGGACCAGAGCAATCACTCGATCACCCCCGTTTACTTTCCAGACAGATGTGTACCTATCGTCTGTCATTATCACTTTTCTGTCAAGCTATTGACCTCAGTCGATAAGAGTATCTCAGTGAGAATGAGAATGATAAGCTGATGTTCTTGTGAAACTAATCTACTTATTCTAATATGATCCAGAGGAAAGTCTGTGAGATGTAATAGGTTTGTGAGATTGCAAGATTGTATGTAGGGGGTCATCTCCGGAATTACTCATACGATATAACTTTCACCAGTATATAGCTTCTTCGGGATTGACATAGGCTGCCATTGCGCCGCGTGGACAGCTAAGTAAAGAAGTAAGGACCGTATCGGAAAGAAAGTAGACAACTTTAGGCATCTCTAAAAACTGGTACCTACGTACATAAAATCGGCATATTTTTTTTTTTAAATAACGAACTATATCCTTTTCTTTTAATTGCAACAAAAAACAATTACTACTTTTGTCAAACTGTCAACATGGGGCGAATTAGCTTACACGTTCGTAAAAATATTTTGGACGATTGGTGCAAAATAAAAGGTATGACGATTAGAAAACTGGTTAATAAGTACGAGTTGAGTCCCGCGGGCGTGCACAAGATAATAAATAAATTTGGTGACTTCTGTACTCTCCAAGATTTGCCTAAATCTGGAAGAAAACCGAGGACAACCGACTTGGCATGAGAAAAGAAAGTCGTAAGAATGTTTAAACAAAATCCGCCCCTTCAATTCGAGATGCGGTAAAAAGAGCCAAAACTTCTTCGGCTATGATACAAAGAATCAAACTAAGATGCAACCTAAAGACCTATAAAAAACTAAAACAACCAAAACTAGATGAAAATCAAACAATAGCTGTCAGAAAACTGGCAAGGAAATTATACGACCGTATATTGACCAAGAAAATCAGTGCATTATAATGGATGACGAGACCTATTGAAAATTGGACTTTAAAGCCTTACCAGGACCTCAATTTATTACGGTGCCGGCTTATAGAAGGTTACTCGAAAACATAAGGCCATGCATCAACATCGAGAAATTTGGCAAAAAAGTATTAGTGTGGCAAGCGATTTTTCTATGCGGTATGCGATCGCAATACTTCTTTACTACAGGGACTTTAAACGCTACGGTATACAGTGACGAGTGCTTACAGAAAAGATTACTACCACTAATAAAGAAGCACAGGAGTAGAACTTTATTTTGGCCATACTTGGCTTCTTGTCATTACTCTAAAACAACGAAGGAATGGTATAAAGCCGATAAGGTAGAAGTAGTGGATAAGGAGATGATTCCTCCCAATTGCCCAGAAGTTCACCCAATTGAGCGATATTGGTCTATCATGAAACGACATCTCTAAAAAAACGTCAAAGCTGCCACCTCAGTTGAAAACTTTAAAAAAAAGTGGAACAGGGCATCATCAAATGTGTCAAAAGTGATCGTCCAGAATTGAATGAGACACATCAAAAAAAAAGTTAGGTTGCAGGCTTTGAAATCAAGTTATTCCGGAAGTCACTTGATACATTTTGAACTGTACCCACTATACAAGAACGCGAGCAAAGAAAAAGCCACTTCAAAAAAATTGCACGATGTACAGTTAACCAATTGCACGATGTATAGTAACCCGTATTGACATAGCATTTACAACGGCAAGGTTCTATGATGGCCTAGGAATCAAATTGGTTGACCGTACAGTCAACTTCAAAGATATAATTATGTACTTATATACAGTTGTCGCTATATTATCAAGGAATAAGGAGCAAAAGTGTAAAAATATATTTTTTGCAGTTGGAGAATTACAAATGCTTACACATTGTGAGTTCCTAGGTAATTACTCTCATTCAATCACAGGTCACATTTGTATACGTGACTCTACCAACGTAGCTACGGGGGCCGAGGGCGGTCAACGGCTGCGCAACTGCGACGTTATACTTGTGTATCACCAGTTATTAGATTTTTCTTAAGCATTGCGAGATTCAAAATGACTCAAAAAAAATACTTTCTTTCCGCCTATGAAAGTGGGGATATCTCTATGATGTGATGTCACAATTTAAATTTCGAATGGGACCCTCGTTTGCGTCACTATACTCCATTCCAGACAAGACTAGATAGACGGAAAAAAGGTTCTTTGTAGTCAACTTTTTATGGGTCATATTTTTGATCTAGTACCTAACGTTCGGCTAGGTCTTGCTCCAACAATTACCCTAGCAGCCGTGATAATCTTCTTTCACTCATCATTTCAACAATACAGTACAAATACACTTTATTGTACACAACATAACCAAATCTATTCATTTAAAGTGCATACGAAAACTTCATAGTTAAAACATAACAGCGTAGTTACAGGGGCCGGGGACGGGCATCGGCAGCGCGTTGTCATATATGTACCTATAGTCGTTTTTCTAAGCCCTTGGCCTGCCCACGTTGCGTTACTACGCATTAAGCGTCAAAACGGCGCAATAACCTTGGTTTTGAACAGCGAACCAGGTAATTAATGAACACAAAACGAACCGTCACAAAACTGTGCAAAGCGCAAAGGTAAACGGCATAGACAACACATCAGAAACGCTCTAAGTTGCGCCTATACACCTAATTAGACTACGATTAAGTTCGAAATTTGAAGGGATCTGATAATTGACATATCTAGTTCGAAAGGGAGATTGTTGGGACATTCGATACGTCATGTGTTCGAGTATCGGATGGCCGGTCACGCACGTGGCAAAGAGCGTGGGCGCCGTCTGGGTCTGCGGGGGAAGGGGTTGCGACTGTTGCGAAGGACCTTCTCGGTTTAAGTTAACGTATTAAACCCTCAGCAGGACTATCACAGGACGGCCCGCGAGCTGTGTAACGGCGACATAGACTATCTGTCTCTTTCTAAGCGTTCTAATTAGAAAGATACGGATAGTCTTTCTCGCTGCGGCACAGCTCGCGGTCCGTCCAGCACGGCCATCACAAGACGACGCGCGAGTTCTCTCGATGTTTCTCGCACTGTCCGTCTCTCTCTTATTAGAAAACTTAGAAAGAGACGTATAGGGCGAGAAAAATCGAGAGAGCTCGCGCGCCGTCTTGTGGTAGGCGTGCTGTGATAGCCATGCAGGAATTTCATCTAAGACAAGCTACGTTTTATAGGGGACAACTTAGTTTTGAAAAATTCGACAAAAGACCCACAAAAGCTGTAGAGACTATTTGCTGCAAGTGCCCATACAAAAAACCATACTGTGAACTTTATGAATTATGATTCAATCATAATCACCATCATTTGCTTGCCCTTATCCTATACTAGCTTCCGCACGCGACTTCGTCTGCGTGGAACCGGGATAAAAACTATCCTTTATTTTAATATTTTAACTATCTTCGTGCAAAATTTCATCCAAATCGGTTGAGCCGTTTAAGCGTGATTGAGTAACAAACATCCAAACTTTCGCATTTATAATATTAGTAGGAGGATAATTTGGTGTCGGCGCCCATGTCTTTTTCTTCCATTATTCAGGCACTCGTCATCTTGTCTTATTTCCTTCGTCTACATATCGTGACTCCTGGGCTGTTATTCGCTACGCGTTAATGCGGCTCACCCCGCCGGTCACCCGTTACGAAACTAGACCTCTACCTACGCTTAATTACTACGCATCGCGGTGTCAAGGTATAATTGTGGGTGAGCGTTGAGGTGAGCTTAAAACAAGTTAAAGAATAGGGGGGCTGTACGATTCAATATACAACGTGTCCCAAAACTCAACGATAAGCCGGCACCAGAGGATGGAGCTGCTTATGATTAGTCGAGAAAAAATAAGGAAAAAAATATATCTAAATAAGTAGTTCCATCCTCTGGTGCCGGCTTATCGTTGAGTTTTGGGACACGTGGTAGATATATTTTATTTTATATATTTAGATATATTTTTTTCCTTATTTTTTCTCGACTAATCATAAGCAGCTCCATCCTCTGGTGCCGGCTTATCGTTGAGTTTTGGGACACGTTGTATAATAAAATGAAAAAAAAACGGCGTTTCTTCATAATTCAAATCTTGCGTGACTTTTGGGACAACCACAAAATGAGACGGTGCGCTCACTCTTTGACGTAACTTGGTGCTTTGAGCAGCTCTTAACCCTACGCAACTAATCTGTGTGCCTGTCTGTGGCATTGTAGCTCCGGACGAACCGATTTCAGTGCGGAGTTTTTAATCAAAAGTCTTGTCTGTCGAGATAGTTTGTAAGCTATGTTTGTTTAATACATTTTCAATTATGTAGTCATCGTTTGTTCATTTATAATTACAGCTTGGGAAACGTAAAGATCGTAATGGTTGCTAATTTATTCCATGTTTCTGAATGCGGTTGTAAAATTTCAAATCAAATTTATTCAGACTAATGTAGAGATAAATCAAACGAAGCATGACAATATGAATCATGGTGTAAATATACACGGTGCGTGTGCTAGTTGTATATTTAATGAGGCTATTACCATTCACACCTGCGTTTCGATGCCCTTCGAAATGTAATTTATCAAGCTTTGAACTTCACTACTGAGTACCTTTATAACGAGAGACTGGAATTTTCGTCATACATACATATATATGTATCGACTTTAAATGTATAGATATCGATTGCGATATGCGTACGTAATTTCAAAACAGGTATTGAGCAACTTGTGTAATTGCGGGAAGTTAATAAATTGTAGTTACAATGCACTTGCTCTGAAAGTGCGCCTTTATATGGTTCAATATAAACACGGGAACTCCTCTATGCCGGCACGCCGGTGCGGGGCGGGGCTCCCTCGTGCGGGAATGGATTTCGGGTCAATATTTCCGCACACGTGCGGGGATGAGATTTCATGACAATTATATTTTCCCCTTTTATGTACCTAAATATATATTTTTATTTCCTTGCATGATGCATTGTAAAATGTTGTATGACACACGTGCGGATAGGTAATTCCCTACTTTCCGCACTTGTATCATAATAGTTATTTACAATGCACTTGCTCTGAAACTGCCCCTTTACATGGTTCAACATAAACACGGGAAGTGGTCGATGCCAGCACAGGATTTCAGTACAATATTCCCGCACACAATGCGGGAATGAGATTTCGTGAGTTCGTGACAATTAATTCAAAGTTTGTATGGAGAGCAAGACATTTTTAAAGTAAAGGATTTGTATCTTCGGTTTTAGATTGTTTGCTAAAAGACTACAAAACTTATATCAGCGTTTTTTTTAATTCATCGCCTAAGAAGGTTAAAAGGGGCTTCGAAGTTTGTATAGAGAGCAATACATTTTAAAGTAAGAAATTTGTAACTACGGTTTCAGACTGTTTACTAAAAGACTACAAAACGAATTTCAATGTTTTTAAAAATTCATTCCTTAAACAAACATTTAGACGATAACATGTTCTACGCGGACGAAGTCGCGGGCAACAGCTAGTTATAAATAATTGAGGAATCATTCATCATCTTTCCCAGTTGCATCCTAAGGTCCGGTTTGGCACCTGGCAATCTGAAGAATTTCTAACACATGAAAAAGTATTTTCATAAAGATGTTAAGATTTTATTACGTGAATATCGATATTGGGAAGCCGATGAATGAGAAGTCACTATGACAGCTCAAAAATGCAACGAAAATTCCGGTCTCTGGTTATTACACACTAGCTACCCGCGCGGCTTCGCCCCCGTATTGCAAAGAACGCAGGCAACGCTGCGGAATAAAATATAGCCGATGTCCATCCAGAAAGTACATGCCATACACAGGTGAAGGATTTTTTGAAATCGGATATTTGGTTCCGGGGATACTCCCCTACAACTTATACCTACAAAGTTATAACCTAACAGACCCTTCCTCTTTATAATATACAGGATGTATTATTCCAAGAATAGGATAGACTTTGCAAAGGTGGTTACCGACGCCCGAAAAGGCATGGCAGATAAAGAAGAAGATTATTCCAAAGGGAAAGTGAGGGAAAATCTAAAGCTGTAAGAGTTTAGGAAATTTGCTCTTAGGAGTCACGAGACCGATTCAAAAAAAAACTGCGTTCAATGATTTTCAATAAGCACCATACACGACCGGGAATCGAATCTGTTCAAAGTCTAAAACTTGCAGTTCGTTTTATTGCGTAAATTAATAGTGCTGACTGTAAGGAACAACTGTTGTTATTTAACTGCCCCGTTTGAATAATATTACGCCCTGTATATAATGTATTTGTATAGAGAATCAGAGGAAAATGCCCTATTTCATAGTTTTATTTACAGAAAGGGGTTTCAGATTTTGCGTCACTGCCACGTTTGAATAATAAGCCCTGTATATAATGTATTAGTATAGAGAATCAGAGGAAAATGCCCTATTTCATAGTTTTATTTACAGAAAGGGGTTTCAGATTTTGCGTCACTGCCACGTTTGAATAATAAGCCCTGTATATAATGTATTAGTATAGAGAATCAGAGGAAAATGCCCTATTTCATAGTTTTATTTACAGAAAGGGGTTTCAGATTTTGCGTCACTGCCACGTTTGAATAATAAGCCCTGTATATAATGTATTAGTATAGAGAATCAGAGGAAAATGCCCTATTTCATAGTTTTATTTAAGTACAAAAAGGGGTTTCAGATTTTCCCTCACTGCCCCGTTTGAATAACACGCCCTGTATATAATGTATTAGTATAGAGAATCAGTATCTTTAAATTAGCTATTGTCCGACCACAAACTTTTTTTTAAACTTGCAAGTCTTATGTCGTTTTATGATTTTAATCCTATCCTATATATATATATATATATTATAAATTTGAAAGTTTCTCTCAATCGCGCTTAAAAATTGTCAGTATTGTATCTAAAATTGACATGTTTCAAATGTTTTTTATTGTTTTTAGTTTATTGATAAGTACCCGCTGGTACTGCAATTGTTAGTTGTATTATTTATTTTAATTTTTTTTTATGACATGATCTCTTGTGATTTTATATTTTATTTTTGCAACGATCGGTACCGTATTGTTATTTTTATTATTACCTATTGCTTTATTTGTGTATCAACGAAATGAAATATAATTAAATAGTAAGTTTGCGTAATTATGTACCTAAACGATCGTTATTTGAAAACTAACATAAGGTAACCATGTACTTATGTAAAATTTATAAACTAAACTAAACTAAACGGCTGAACCGATTTGGATTTTATTTTTTTATTTAATCGTATGGCAACCTTTACACGACACGGGATACCGTTTTGTGGCGTTGTGGAAGTGTGATTTACAATTTCTACACGGAACAAGTCATGGGCAGAAGTTGGTTGTCTATCTAAATATACGTGACCATTCATTAATGCAATTTAACATCAACTGCGACAGACTTGCATTAAAAATAGAATTGCGTTTGCGTGCATTTTAGTTAATTGCAAATAAAGGAATTAAATGCGGTTTTCCTGCTCGTCGCTCGCACATTGTATAAGTTACAGTGGCGGCGCGTGCGAATTGTCACTGGACAACCCGGAGCATAAAAAAGCGCTGTTTTTTGATGATTTACGAGTTAGTTAATATATAGCAAGACATTTTAGGCAAGCCGGTGGGAATCGGCTTGTATGGGCGCTCCGCCACTGATAAGTTATAATAAATTAATATTACAGTCAATTGTTATATAAACTTGAATAGCTCTCCAAGTAAGTGAATATAAGGTAGGTACAGCCGGAAACATTGAATTCTCTCGGGTCAGAAATGATTGATTGTTTTTTTTAATTTGGCTTAAATATGTGGCGTGTAGGGATATCGTCGGGGTATTCTACTTTCTTGTCGCTTTCAAAATAAGATTGATAGAGGCATGAAAGAAAAACGATATCCTAGGGATGTCTCCTCCGTCAGTTAAGACGTATGGAATTGCGCCCTTGTCGAATATAGCTTCTTGACATACGAGTTGAGCCGACACAGTTGGCCAGAACGCCAAAAAAAAAGAGAAGAGTATCACTGGAGATATCACCACTATGGTTATATGGTCACTATGATATTCTTAACATAAATCGACTTCCGCTTCATTCGTCTTGTACGCAGGCTAGATGAGTTCCAGCCTCCTGAACAAACCGGTTTCTAAAGAGGCTTTACTTCGATAAAGTGGTTTCGATCGAATCGAAGGCTTTCTCGTAGACCACGAACGCTAAGCAAAGGGGCAGGTTATACTCCTCAGTCTTCTGTATAACCTGACGGAGCGTAAGGAACCACATATATTTATATATCAAACCTCTTTCTGCGCGATCTTCAAGCCATGAACTGGCGGGAAATGTCGGAAGATCGGGCCAAGTGGCGACAACACATTGGTAAGCCGCTGTAGTTTTTTTTTTTTATAAACTATGGTTTTTTTATCCAAAGACCCCGCGAGAACTTTGTTACATTTGACTTGGCCAGTTTTTATCAGAATTAAAAAATGTACATGTTGAATAACTTTATAAAATGACTGATGTAATGAAAACTGCATGGCCAAGTCAAATCTAACCTACTTTAAGATCTCACATTTTTAAATAACAACAATTGTTATAGGTATCCAATAAAACAAAGACATAGAGTTTAATACTTGTTCATAATGTTATTTTGTTCCTATAGATACATATTTGTATTTTGCATACAACTTGACACTCATTTAGATCTCCATTCTTTTTGCGGCGAAGCCCACAGCCAAGCATAATTTTTGTATTGAACTTGGCTCTCCTTTTTTACATTTATGTTTTTGGTGGGATTATTATTTCCCCACTGTGTAATTATTTTTAATGCCTCATTGGCTCTATTTTCTAACTCTATTGCTGTGCTGCAGGTGACGATTAATAGAACGTCGTCTGCGTACGCCTGCAAGTGACAGCCATCAGGTAGTGTAGTGAATAGTAGATCGTCCATTATGCTATTCCAAATAAGCGGCCCCAGTACATCACAATAATTAAATTCTATGGTTCGGTCTTTCATGTAATTTTTAATTATAGAGAAAATGTTTTTCGGACATCTAATTTGTAGCAATCTATTCAGAAGAGCGGGCCACCAGGCATTATCAAGCGCTCCCTTGATATCCAGGGAGACAGCTGTTACGAGTTTTTTGTTGTTTTTAGATTCCTTCATCCTGCTGATGGCCTCGTTCAGAGCGTTAGTTGTGTTCGACTGAGCTGTAAATCCATATTGTCTTGGGATTTAGTTACTTGTAAGTAATACGATTTAGTTACTTGTGAGACGTGTTGCAATTAATTTTTAAACGACTTCAAAAAAAGAGGTTCTCAATTCGTCTGTATTTTTTTATGTGTATGTTATGCGATATCTCTCATTTATGAACCCATTTGAAATTTTTTATCTTTGTTTGAAAGCATATACTTCCAGATTGGTCCCGTTGTCACCAAAATTTAGTTCTGATGATGGGATCCTGGAGAAATCGAGGGAACTCTTCAAATTTTATAGACAAACTTGAAGCAATTTGGCTACTGATTTGAAGTCGGTTAAAACTTTGTTTTGAAAGTACCATTATTCTAGTAACTTTCCGAAGACGTTAATTTATCCTATAGGCATGTAAGCTGTGATTTCCGTGTAATCGGATTTTGTTGGTTAAGGGATGATTTTAACAAACGCTTTTTTCCAAGGTGTAGGAAAATGGGATATATGTAGGCAACGGTTTAATAATTTTGTGGTCAATGCTGGGTATGTTTCGATGAACTTTTGGCAGATGTCTGATGTTAGATGGTCGGGTCCTGGAGCCTTCTTTGGATGCATGCTCTTTATGCAGTCTAAAACTTCATGTATTAAAAAGTCTGGACCATCTTCATTATTTGGTGTGTTTTGAATTCTATCTCTCGGTCGTCATCGGTGTCGTCAGGGAAGAAGTGTTGGGTTAAGGCTTGTGCAGTTTCGTCGCTTGTTTGTAGTTAGTTTCATGACATTTTTCAAAAAACTTACTTGACTGCACAAACTTCCAATTTGGCAATGCCCGAGTCAATTACTAATTGGCACAACACATACAAAAACAGATTAATCGATTGTCATTTTGATACGTATATTATTGCCCTAAATTCCGAAGCTCATCTTCGATTTTCAAACTTAAGGCACAAACAATAAAGCATTCAATCCAACAAACGTTTTGTAAGTAATACGATGTAAAGTCGAAAACCAGATTTATCTGGCTGCGGATCAATAAGCAAGTGGGTTATTTACTTAACATAAGGAAAACTATGTGGAATGGAACTACGAGGAGCCGTATTGTTTTGATATCGGAATACTGTGTTTGTGGGGCGTATAATTTCCGGGAGCAAATGATCTAGTCCGACCGGATATCCTGTGCCATTATATTAAGTTGCAAGATTTTTCTCGCACACACTCAAACGGAAATATGCGTCCTTACAGACGTTAATAAGGATATTTAAATTAAATCGCCCGCGAAACGCAACGATTTGGAAGCTGGCGAATGAGACGCCGGTAATGGTTTTTTCTCAAACATGCAATTAAATGTCGTCAGGCTTCAAAGTATCACGTTTCGGGCGGATCAACTCGAGATAACTGTGAACGAATTTCATACGAAATTGTAGGCCTAGGCCGGGAAGTATTTTTTTTTAATTTTCATTCCACTATTTGTGGCACAGCGTAACGGCATTCAGCCATGAAAATTAGTTTGATTTGAGGAGTTTTTATTTATTTATTTCATTGCATGTTTGAGAAAAGCACTATACAAGTATGCACAATTAAGCATGTGTTGCATATAAGCGATGCATAAATTTAATAGAAATACCAGTAAAGAAATGTAATTAGTTAAAACTCGTTGACTCATAAAAATTTTAATATTTAAGATTAGTAGTTAAGAATAAAATAATGTATTTAGAAAAACGAAATTTTTATGCCTAGCCGTGAAAAGGGCTTGCCGGCTTCGTATCACTATCCGTCTATACCTACTCACCCGGCAAGCCCTTCTTTTCCGGCGTCTGCAGTCATGTACTATTTATACAATATTGCCGGCCTAAAGCTAGAAGGGTAGGTAACCCTGGGCTCCCTAGCCCCTGACAACTTCTTAAATTCTTGCTTAACCACACTCGTATTTTCAGGACCAACAGTTGCAAGTTACTATTAACTCGTCACAGAACAAATCAGTGGTCTTTACTCCCTACGGTGGTCCAGTTGGGAAATATACACGATTTTTATCAACAAAAGTACCTAGTATACAAGTAAAACGTCAAGTAACGTTCAGTGCGCGATTCAACTCCCACTCAACTTAGCTATCTACCCCTGCATATAATATTAACCCCAATACAACTAAAAGCACTCTTCAGTGACTGTTTTAAACCTCACTGCATTGAGTTAAGGTTTATACTGGTCTGGTGCATGCTGAGTCGACTGAGAACGGGCATAGGCCACTGTGCCCATCTCCGGAAAAAATGGGGCTGGAGCGAGCAGGGATGCTGCGATTGCGGATGCCCAAAGCAAACTGTGCGGCATATCGTCTTGGAGTGTCCACTAACCAAATACGATGGTCCAGCAGAAGATTTAAAAAAATGTACGAGTGCAGCTGCTAACTATCTGGCAGAATGTAAATTTAGATTATAAAAACAGTGTATTTTAATAGCCATACGATAAATAAATACTTAAATATACTAATGATTACTAAAGTTAAGTCGTAGTTTGTACGTGACTGAGCTAACGTTAAAATGCTTTTCCTTGGGCTACTTTTTTAGCCTTCATACAAATATAACTTGGACCTGCTTTCAGACGGCAATGTTGTTAAGGAGACATGATAATTCAACTGAAGGATAATTTTATTTCATTATTAACCCAAATTTTAACAGTTTCACATTCCTATTCTATTTTTTATGCGATCAACGGTAGGTATCCTTCGGACACGAATCAACAGCTTGGTGAAGTTTAAATCGTCAACAAGCATAAATAAAAAATCTGTAACCCGACTACGGAAAAATAACTTTTTTTACACAAAAGGTAGTCGATGTCACCCGGAGCATAACTTCGAATCTATTGACACCTCAAAAAAATCGGTTAAGTATCTTAAACGCACGTAAATACAAACTGCTAAAATCATAACCCTTCCTTTCTGGCACAGTCGAGCAATAAAGGAAAAGTGTAATTTTGGCGCACTAGATCTACAGTGAAAAATTGATAAGTCTATTATACGATGTCGTATGCGTATGAGTGGCCCCGATAGCGCCCACAGACTTTAATAGGGAAAACGATAGTTAACAGTTATTTTGTTATTAACCGTAACAACACTAACAACTAAAGGCCGCGTCGCAAACAACATACATAGTTACGTTATTCGGGATGAATACATAAAAGGTAAATTGGGTCTCAAGGGAAAAGCTACGGTATTCTAGTGGAAAAGTTACGGTAGCCTAGTGGAAAAGCTACGGTAGCCTAGTGGTTCAGGCATGCGGCTGTCAAACGGCGGTCGTGGGTTCGAATCCCGGCTCGTACCAATGAGTTTTTCGGAACTTATGTACGAATTATTTACCGTTAGCTTTTCGGTGAAGGAAACATCGTGTGGAAACCGGTCTAATCCCAATAAGGTCTAGTTTTCCCTCTGGGTTGGAAGGTCAGATGGCAGTCGCTTTCGTAAAACTAGTGCCTATGCAAAATCTTGGGATTAGGTGTCAAAGCGGACCCCGAACTCCTTTAGGGGAATAACGCTAGGATAATGAATGGATGAAGGGAGAAAAAATTATGTATTTACGGCGAGGTATACAGGGTGACTGGTAATTCGACCTATTCCTTGAAAGGGGTTATACTAGAGCTAATTTGCAACATTTTATGTCCAGTCAACCAGGGGTCGAAACTCGCTGGTTTCCAAGATATTCGAGTTTTTAGTTTGTATGAAAAAAATTCTCCTTGCAGCCTTAAGCTGGCGATTGTGACAAAAGTACTTCCATTTGGATGGTAAAAAAACATTTATGTCACAATCAGCACTTTAAGGCTGCAAGGCGATTATTTTTCAAACAAACTAAAAACTCGAAAAATTAAAAAAAATCGTGTTTTGACCCCTGGTTGACTGGACATAAATTGTTGCAAATTAGCCCTAGTATAACCCCTTTCAAGGAATAGGTCGAATTACCAGTCACCCTGAATTGTATCCTGAGTGAAGCAAAACATTCTTGAGCGTAACGAGGGATTCACGTGTTTACGCCAGAGACGGAAACATTTTTGCCACCGAGTGACACATACTGCTTTTCACACCTTCTATGAGGAAAATTTAAATCCCTTATTTGAGGTTAACAATGATTTTTTCTCAAACATGCAATGAAATGTCGTCACTACGTGGGTTATATCAGGCTTCAAAGTATCACGTTTAGGGCGGATCACTCGAGAGAACTGTAAAGGAATTTCATACGAAATTGAAGGCCTAGGCCGGGAAGTAATTTTATTTAATTTTCATTCCACTATTTGTGGCACAGCATCACGGCATTCTGCCATGAAAATTTGTTTGCTTTGAGGAGTTTTTATTTATTTATTTCATTGCATGTTTGAGAAAAGAACTACATGCCTAGCCGTGAAAAGGGCTTTCCGGCTTCGTATCTATACCTACTCGCCCGGCAAGCCTTTCTTTCCCGACGTCTGCAGTAATGTACGTAATGTAATGTATTTTCTGAATAGCAGGATCAGGGAAGAAAAATACAACTTTGATCCCTGATTTGAGGGCAACAATGACTCTTTTCTGAATAGCAGGTGTGAAAAGGTTATTTCATTTCAAATACGAGAAAAAAAACCCAAAAACTTTTTTTATTTTCTAAATCAGTCAGATCCTATAGAACCCATTTAAAAAGTGTTTTTGTGTGGATTATTTGGGCGGGGACTGTTACTGATTTTAATAATAATTGTGTAATTAATAATGTTTGTGTATGTACAATTTCCTGGACGCGCTTTTGAAGTGGTTACCTACACTGAAAACCGATTTTTTATTGTTTATGTATGACAAATAACATTATCAAATGTATAAATTTATATGTACAATATATCAATAAAGAATTAAACCCATGCATAATAATAATCCAGAAGCTTCAAAAATGAATACAAATTTATCAAAGTGCGGCTGTATATGATTCTGCCATTGTTCAATTTTTTTTATGACTTTAGGACGCGGTTCCGAAGTGGTTACATTGAAGTACGAAAGCTTAAAAAATGTACTCAAAAGTCTTCAAATAGCAATATTTAACAGTTATCAAATAATTAATTTATTATCATAATAATTAAAAATAGGTGGTAGGCATAATAATTATCAACTTTTCAAAAATCAATTAATTTTTATGAAACGGAGGCTGTACCGTTTCTGCCATTGCTTTTATTTTATTACTTTTCAGCCCCAGGCCCTACAGGCGCCATGTATCAAAAACAATGACCTGCTTTCAGAGTATGTACATGAAAACATTATTTCCACATGGTCGTATAGAAATTGTAAAAACGTCGTTCGAACCAATGTTATTATCTTAAGTTCTTATCATGGCGATAATCATTATCTATCCAAAACTTGAATATGACCGATATGAATACTTCATATCGTGAAGATCATATAAATATTCCTAGAGCTTCAAGATGTTTGTTTTATGCATGTCACATTGTTGTCATGCCACCGTAACCCAAGAATCGAGCACGCGAACTCTGGGATTGTGCAATTAGGTCAACCTAATACGGTCTATGGTTCCGCGATTAATGATTATTACTCCTTAAATAAAACGATTTGATTCGAAGAGACTTATTGAATGAATGAAAATATTTATTTTAGAACCATATCGGTTAATAGTAATATTTTAACTGAACCTATTATTATAATACACATGAAAAGTACACTAACTAATAATAACTTTAAGTACACATGATAAACGATTCAGTTAAAAGGAAAATAAAAAGTAAAGCACAAACATAGTCATTATTTAAAAATAATGTTAGATAATTTAAAAACATCAAAATATTAAAATAGGCAAGATTACAATTTTAAGGTAGATTTGTGAACATTTAAAATATTAAAAGGATTAAAATAGGCAAATAATGCAGGCATCGCTTTCGAGTGGATGCCGCCGGACGGAAGTAGAGACTCAGTGGAGAGTGACCTGCGAGCAGGGCTGTTATTCACTAGACCTCTACCGACGCTTAATTACTACGCATCGCGGTGTCAAGGTATATTTGTTGTTGAGCGTTGAGGTGAGCTTAAAACAAGTTACAGAATAGGGGGGCTGTTGGACTGAGCTAGAGCAAGGCCAGGGACGTCGCCGAGGACAGGAAGGCGTGGCGCGAGTTTATGAAGGCCCTATCTACCTCTGGAGTGCCCTAGGACAACAAAACAAATAAAACGATTTAGACGGATTTTATCGCGCATATCTAGGGGCAAGGTAATAGTGACCAAGACGAGCCACCTTTTCCCGAAACGCTTCGTCATTTTTTTGAACCCTCATAACTTGGGTTAGGATTATATCAGATAAACAACATTGTCGGGATATGATGTCAATAGTCGACTTATTAGTAGTAGTAGACTTATTATAGTGTTCCGAACTCGGAGGTTTTACGTCGGTCGAACATGGCGGGTATGGAATGTCTGCTCATAAAAGGCCAATTGCGTTGGTGTGGACACCTTGTGCGTATGGCACCATCAAGACTGCCTAAAGCTATATTCTACTCTGAGTTAGCCTTGGGTAAACGTAGAGCTGGTGGGCAGTACCTACGTTACAGGGATGTCCTAAAACGCCACTTGTCTGCCACCGGCATATCATGTGAGTCGTGGGAGGAACTTGCTACTCGGAGATCGGACTGGCGTACTGCTGTCAATACGGGTATCAATGACTTTGAACACTACCGTCTCATAGATCTGGACGCCAAACGCCAGGTCCGTAAGACTCGGCCCAAGCCCTCCTACCACTACACCTATGACTCAAGTGGACAGCTTCACTGTGTCTCTTGCTGTCGTACGTTCAAAACCAAATTTGGTTTTGCAAGTCACACTCGAGCCCATGCACGTAAAGTTTCCCAATCTTAGATTTTGTCAGGATGTCGCCGTCGACGGATACGTCTGGGAGGACATCATCAGTCGACTTATTAAACATATAAAGTTGCATAAATCTTATACGCTCTTATAATTAAAAAAAACACCGATTTCACTGACTTACTCACGTTAATCATCAAAACCTCTAGGGAATCTCTCCTAAAGTCCTAGAAAGCTGAAATGTGATATGTAAGCTAGTATTAGTACACAATCAACAAAAGAAATCTAAAAATTTGAACCCCCAACCCCTTAAACTAGGGGATGGAATTTGTAGGAGACTTCCGCAAATTTTGATGCTAGGGTTCTGAAAATTGATATAGGGACTCCTTGTTATAAATAATAAAAGGCATATTCCAGGATTTTTAGTAAATCACCCCCCCCCCCCATTTAATTAGGGGATGGAAGTTTGTATGGGTTTTCCCTTAAACTTTTTTAGAAATTACCTTTCAAAAAGGAATGAGATCCCTCCAAAAACATTACATGTAAGTAAGTGATGATATCTGCCGAACAGGAAGCAAACAGTGGATGAGATTAGCACAGGATCGGGGAGAGTGGCGTAATAAAGAAGAGGCCTATACTCAACAGTGGGTGGATACGGGCTGAATAGATAGATAGATAGATAGATAGAAGTGATTACCAAGACTCCCTCGATCATATAGCTTTCAGCGTTAAAAAGATATCAACTCATAAGTAGCGCCAAGCTTCCTACACCAGACGGCGTAACTCTACCACTACCAGCCACGCTCTAAAAATTCTATATCTTGGCTAAAAAGTAATAGACCCGTCGCTTATTAATATCATCATAAATTCATTCGGCGCGAGAGTCTATGCGGCGATCGGGATGTGCCCAACAAAGCTATACTCAGCTTTTTAGTGTTTAAGGTATAATTTGTTACTATGGGCTGTAGCTGCCTGAAATAAATGGTTTTTATTTTTTATTTAATTATAATTATTGTTTAATGCAAACTGAAGGTGGGTATAGGTACATGTCAGATATATAGGCTCTTTAGCAATACTGGTTAACCCCCTGTTGCTTTTTGTTTATTTATTTGGCTTTTCTGTTTATTCATAAAACTTGACAAAACTCTGTTAACTAAAATATCAAATACAAATGTCAAGTGACGGCCAAAGACAAACTCAACGCCGTGTTAGCTGAAATAGGTAATAAAGGTAAGAATGGGTAAAGCCATAAATCATTTATTGAATGGTGACCCAATTACTAAACACGACAGACAGTCAATATTAATTTAAATTGAGTGATAACAAAATATTCCATTATGCTACCAATAATGTTAATTGTATCGAATTGATACAATAGAATGGCCCAATAAAAGAATATGCCGTTCAGTGTGTAAAGCTTCTAATAATGTCAAGTACGCAACGTAACCAAATTGACAATAATCCCAACCACGTGACTAACGCGGTACGTGCCCTGAAATGTGTAGGTACGTGAAGTTATCTGGCTGTATGCCATGTGCCCACGATTTACTACACGACAGACATCACTAAAAACATAACAATACAAATTAAAACTAATCACATTGGGTTTGAGGGTACATTTTTGCATGAGATTTAATAGTCTTTAGGATCTTTCGTTTTCGAGTTCCCTCTCTCTTGATTTTAAAGTAATACGCTTGTTTTTGCACAATTCCTCAGGTTCAACGTATTTTAAGTGCAAATAGCGTCCATTGTCAGCGAAAATGGCCTTGTATCTTAAAGTGGGTGCTTAAAATACAAAAGACACGAAGTTTTTTGTGGATTGCTAGTTTAATTAGCTATACACATAGGATTACGAAGTTTTGAGTGCAGAATAGGAGATACCTAATACTTGATTGCTGGAATTAAGCAAGAATATTAAGAATATTAGAAATAAACGTATACAACAGAACATTAACAATTTAGCACTTTAATAGAACACACACTTGTCCATAATTGTAACTGCAACACATCTCCATAATAAGCCAATTATATTGTTCCTTTAGTAGCAAATGGACCCCATTTGCTTAAAAGCTTTTACGTGAAGCTATTAAACGTATAGTGTCCATCATAATTCATTCACAAACATTATTAGGTGTAGAGTGTTTTGACAGTTATGTCTAATGCATCAGAGTCTTGGCATACGTCCATTAACACTAAGTATATGTATAAAATTTCTACTCAAACAATTTGAAGAATATATAATGGAGTGCAGTGCGAAAAGACAAGAACAATTCCGGGACGACATTGACCTGACACTTATCTTATGTTAACAACGATATCTAACAACGATTCGTCGACAAATTGCTTAAGATATCTGCTCCGAAAAATTCGGCACACGATAACATTCAATGGATAACAATTATTCAGTACAGGATCCAATAACGTGCCCTGGGGCACACCAAAGTTTCACAGGCATGTGTCAATATCAAGGTTGATTTTGGCCAGTTACAAACTACTTAGGACGTAATCACTCGTAGCTCGAAAAACAAAGTTTTTGTGACGTTTCTATTTCTGGCATGTAGACATCAGCGCCGGGCGCTCGCTTGCTAAAATAAAGATGTCCAAGATGAGTACAAGCCCGTCTAGCCAAGCTGATATCGTAGTGTTTGCGTGGCGTCTGCCAAGTACCCCGCTCACTGGCACAACGTCCTACAGGACATTGTGATATTACTAACATAGGACTTTGTGTTAGGGAGCCAGTGGAATGTGCGTGGTACTGCAATGCTTGCAGGGAATGCAATTGTTACTATTAATAGTTCATACATCGTAATTCTCAGGTACTAATGTACTCGACGTCAACGCGGCAATTGTTGATAAGGGCGAAGCTACATGAGGTTGAGCCCGTATTATAAACATTTAATTTCTGACATTATGTCATGCAGCACCACACTTTAATTCTTCGGTTTAGAAATTTTATCAATTTAGTAATCTTATTACTAGGGATCAGAAATTCGGATCCATATTAAAGTAGGCATCCCAACTGTGGCAGCGACCTATGGGATGAAGTATTTAAATTCTTATTTGTAGATATTTTCTGATCTGGGTACTAAATGTTTAATTTATCTGTACTCAATTAGATATTTACTAACGGTTCTGTGAGATGTAGGACTCGCGAGTCGGTTTAAATTTTTTTTTTTAAACTCCGTTAAAACTTTGTTTGCTTCGCTCTCTCGTTCAATAAATAACGAAGTCAGAGAAACCAATTGACGTACCTACCTTTAGCTTTACCCCAAAAAAATAAATACATAGGTATACAATGACAGGTGGCCCAGAACAATAGAGACCACATTTCATTTCAAGAGGTTAACACAATAAATATTAAATTGAGGTTAATTACTTAATGTAAGTATTTTCAATTGGTCATTGCACCAACTAATGTCTGTGAGTTTCTTTACGGTGAGTGTCTCTACATATATTATAATTTACTAGCGTACCGCCCCGGCTCCGCACGGGTTTACTCGTATATACTGTATAATAGTATTAATAGTACATGCATGTATTACACATATAAACCTTCCTCTTGAATCACTCTATCTATAAAAAAACCGCATTATAATCCGTTGCGTAGTTTTAATAAGGACATACAGACAGCGGGAAGCGACTTTGTTTTATCCTATGTAGTGATGATAGTGATAAATTGAAATAGCAATTAAGATTCGCATCTTAATGGCATTGGTGAACATCCGTGGGCGACGCTGCACAATGCCATTTCACAATATTTACTCCGAAATATTACATTTGTTTTTTTTTGTATTGCATTTTCTCGAAAGCCTCAGTCTTTTTAGGGTTCCGAAGCCAAATGGCAAAGAACGGAACCCTTATAGATTCGTCATGTCTGTCTGTCTGTCCGTCCGTATGTCACAGCCACTAGTAGATGTATTCTGTGAACGGCATTAAGATTTTGACACAAAAATCGAAAAAAAACATTAAGTTTTGGGGGTTCTCCATACTCAGAACTGAAATTCAATTTTTTTTTTCATCAAACCCATACGTGTGGGGTATCTATGGATAATGGATAGGTCTTTAAAAACGATATTGAGGTTTCTAATATAATTTTTTTCGAAACTGAATAGTTTGCGCGAGAGACACTTCCAAAGTGGTAAAATGTGTGCCCCCCCCCCTGTAACTTCTAAAATAAGAGAATGATAAAACTACAAAAAATATATGATGTACATTACCATGCAAACTTCCACCGAAAATTGGTTTGAACGAGATCTAGTAAGTAGTTTTTTTTTAATACGTCATAAATCGTAAACAGCAATTTGTTTTACGGAACCCTTCATGTGCGAGTCCGACTCGCACTTGGCCGCTTTTTTTACATTTAAAGCTACCTATGACCAGTTTGCTTTTACATGTGTTATATACTATGTTTATATACATAAATAAGTTTGTGATTAATTTACAAAGTAGCAATATTTGTATCAATATCTTAATAGGTAGGTACCTACTTGTACCAATTCGACGGGCCTATAAACATTAAAAATTATGCCATCGCGCAAGGCTTTTGGCGGTCGGAGCGAGAGAGGCCGGTCACTGGCTACATGCCCATCCCTCTCAAAATACCGGTACCTTCCTGGATCCGACCTCCCTTCGTCTCGCGACTGGTCTGCAGCTAGGGGTCACGGTATGCACTCCACACTTATGCCCTTGTACGGACGTGGACCGACTGGGTCACCACTCACCACGGACTTTGTTGTCAAAAAAGTGCAGGCCGCTTTTCAAGTCATCCGACACTTAATGACATAATCCGCCGGTCTCTTCCCACCATCAATGTGCCTGCTCTTTTTGAGCCACCTGGCATTGTCAGAGATGATGGCAAAATATCCGATGGTGTGTCTCTGGTTCCGTGGAGTTTGGGACGGATGCCTGTGTGGGAAGCTACCTGTGTGCTAAAGCGGGTGCAGCGGCGAAAAACGCCGAACTTCTGAAATGTAATAAATATAGGAGCCTCGGCAGAGAGTACAACTTTGTTTGTACCCTTTGGCGTCGAGACCCTCGGTCCGTGGGGTCCCAGTGCGCATAAGTTATTTGCGGAAATCGCGAAACGTCTGGTTGATGTAACTGGTGACCAAAGTGCTGGCGGCTTTCTTGCGCAACGCATCAGCATTGCAATTCAACAAGGAAATGCCGCCAGCATTCCTCGGTACAATGCCTAGAGGGCCTTTTTTAGGGTTCCGTACTCAAAGAGTAAAACGGGACCCTATTACTAAGACTTCGCTGTCCGTCCGTCCGTCCGTCCGTCCGTCTGTCTGTCACCAGGCTGTATCTCAAGAACCGTGATAGCTAGAGTTGCAATTTTCACAGATTATGTATTTCCTAAAAACAAAATAAAATATTATTTTAAGGGGGGCTCCCATACAACAAACGTGATTTTTTTGCCGTTTTTATAGAAAATGGTACGGAACCCTTCGTGCGCGAGTCCGACTCGCACTTGTCCGGTTTTTTAGATTTAACGTAGTTTTAATTTACATTAGTTAAGGTTAATTATCATCTTGTATTTACAGTATACAAATATAACAAATATATTAACAATTTTGAAATATTAGAGGTGATTTGAAACCGGTATTATTCTTCTCCCTAGGCCTATCAGCACTGCTATGAAAGGACGGCTCGCGGGCTGTGTCGAGGCGACATACACAATCCGTCCCATTCCAAGCACTCTAATTAGAAAGAGACGGATAGTCTATTTCGCCGCGACACAGCTCGGGGGCCGTCCTGTGATAGCCCGATATCCGTGCTGGAATATAAATTTAGCGGCCACTTACAAATAAAAATACGTAGTTTATTTAGCAGAAACAGATGAGCATACAAAACATATCTATCATACTCCAAACTAAACTGAGCCTGTATCTTGGACGTCTGCGAGAGCGATTAACAATTATTTATTAACTTAAAATTAAAAATTCCAGGTAATTTATGTATACGTTGTACGGTACTTAATATATACGTCGTGGTTTTATAGTGATGGCTGATGGCGTTTACATTTATCGTAAGTATAATTCGTCACAGTTATTGTTGCATTATGCCCGCCTTTTACAATTTTTTTTTGCATAAACAAGTGGAAAAAATAAATAAATAAAATAAGAAATCCTCCGCAACGAATCAGACGGTCGTTGCTCTTATAATTACAATGTCCTCGATAATTGTTTTAATAATGAGAATATTATCAGTGGCGCCACTGCTGACCTCCGGCGTGGTGAAATTAATTTGTGTTGATATGAATATGACTGTGGGCATGAGTGTTAGCAGAATATGTTTCTGTCAAATAATTTAATTCAAAAGCAAAGTTTTAACCGACTTCAAATCAGTACCCAAATTTCAAGTGTGCTTATGAAATTTAAGGAATTCCCTCGATTTCTCCAGGATCCCATAATGAGATCCTGACTTGATGACCATGGAACCACCTGGGAAGGATGCCCAAAGGATACTCAAAGATTAAAAAAAAAACCAAATCGGTCCAGGCGTCTTCGAGTAGGTAATCGGAGATTTATGTATGATAAAAAATAAAAGATTTCAACGAATTAGGAACCTCCTCCTTTTTTGAAGCGGGTTAAAGATAAACGTTTGGTACAAGCTTTTATTTGAGTATTTTATTTATTTATTAAACTTAAAAAAACTATTACATTACATACATTTTACATTTATTTATAGGTAGATTTTAATTCGCTAAACTGTATTCAAAGTGCTACAGTGTATTTCTCATTGCACGAGACTGTACTTGGTTTTGCACCGCCACCAACTACTCGTTAAGAGGGCTCTAAGGACCCAAACACGATGGGTTTACCTTCTGTGTCCACCATGAGATCGGCTAGGTGGTGCCATAATAATAATGCGTTGTCTCCAAACTTACATACATATGTGTATCAAACTATCAATTAATTCTATCTTTAAGAACTATACAATGTATACCTATGTTTTACGAATATAGTATTTTATGCAACTGTTGTATAAGAAGGGTCTTAAAAGGAGAGTGGCGTGGGTTGCGATGCGAGCCTTGGCGAGCATCGCAATTAAAGACGCCACGAGCGTTTTTAGACCAGTTATACACCGTTGCATACAATACTTTTTCTACGACAAATTTTAAATAAATAGCAGACTACAGAATAGTTAAACTTTTCAGGCAGCAAGTTTTCTATTCGTACTTTTGCTACTCACGCAATTTCTTCAGGAGTGCAGTTATTAATTTCTTCGACCATTTTAAAAGGAACGTACACTTTTGTCTTCACAAACACGAATAATCTTAATCGTTTAGGACTAATAGTTTATCATCTTTCGTATTTTCATTTTGAACTGTATTTTGGTGGGAAATCGGAAATGTGACAGCTCTTGCTTATGGTTTGTTTTGTTTTTAATTTGTTTGCACTTGCCATCCGAACCAAACCAAATCCGGACCCGGACCGAATTCGAACTGTTTATTTTTATAAATAATACCAATAATTTATAAAACATGTAATTTAACACACAATAGATGATAATTTATTATTATTGTAGTAAATAATTTATAATATACAAATGTTAAATCGTAAATAAATACTTTTATTTCGAAATATATGTTTATGAAGTTGGCACCACTGCAATATAGCGGCCGATTTAAAAAAAAGTTAAACAGTGCTTTTATGAAAAATGTATGAACCAAAAAAGTACGCTGAACAGTGCGTTTTTGGGCCATAGAGCATAGAGTTTTTCAACGACTTCTTAGTGGTGTCATTGTATTTGAGCTACAGCCTATATAAATGACAGATAACAGTACAGGAGTAGAAAAAATACATTATGTTTCTGTTATAAATAAATAATAATAATACTTAATAAATAAAGTCCTTTATTGATAGGCAATTAAATAACCCATAATATAAAAATGTTATGAATTATTTCCAAATTTGTATTTTTTTCCTTACTTTACGATCTACTTTCAAAATTTGTATTTACATCAAGGATAATAAATACCGACATAAATTGAATTGATTAACTAAACATTAGTATCTAATACTTAATACAACATCCATTTGAAAACCTAGTTGTGTCGAGGGACTGGGCGGTAAGTAAAGCTAGTACAAACACATGTAAAATATCCCTTTACGGCCTAAGGTGTGAATTGAGCCGTTACAAAATCAATATACTGAGTTATTCCCACCTGTTAGATTGGGGAAAAAGCTGTTGTTGCCACTGGTAACAAATTGTTGGACTCATTTTAATGTTAACTACCTACTACCATAAAATAAATTACTTGCAAATGGGTGACAAAATGACCTTTTTTCCAGACTTGCAAATTACTTTAGTTAATTAGGAACACGACAACGTTTGTTCCTTGTATTTGTGAGTCTTTTCACAGAGTTCATTGACTCCGTTAAGTAAATTTATACAAAATCGATACCGAAATGAGCTCATCAATATGTATTTTAAACGGAACCCAGCTAATACCAAAGACACCGATTCTTATTAAAAGCTGACAAGAAAGAAAGTTACAAGAAAGTTTTTAATATTAGGTCCTTACCTATGTGTATGGAGAATTTTATGAAAACTGTGATTTTCATACATTGAATTTTGCGGATTATTCAGCAATGTCAAATTCAAAGCAAACTAAATTTTGGTAGGAATATAGAAAACTTTTAAGCTACTTTACACATATCTTCATTCCTTAAAAATAGTTCGCATCATAAAACTATACGTAATTGAAACACTTTAACCGGCAGCACATGAAAAGGGCGGTTTTCAAGCTTTAATTTGAAACACTAAATAAAAAATTCAAACCTATTTTTTGTATTTAAAACCTTTGTTACATAGTCTAATAATGAAATTAAAAAATAATTTGGAAGTTGCAATAGAAATGAATAAATTACGTACAAAATAATATCTGTGAAAAAACCGCCAATTTCATAGGTAAGGACCTAATATTTCCCCAGAAATGATTCTTGCTGATCCGACATTTTATATATTTCGTAATTATGTGAAGAAAAAATGGTCTTATAATCAATTTGATGTCTTTACATTGGCCTAAAACTAACTTAAATATACGGCAATATGGAATTAGATTGAAAGACGACGTAGGCCCGCAAGTCAGGTTCCCAGGTTAGATTCTCTGACACCATTTTAGGACCATGGAGCGCTCTCGACGGTTTTGATAATATAATAAGCTCTGAAATATGACAATACTCGTAAACGCTACAAACTTAGGCTCGTCTCAGAGTGCAAGTAGTAGTTAAATATATGAAAACTCATCTTTGTACGTCTCTGGTTGATATATTCACCCTGATAGAGCAATGTAGAGTGCTTTGCCAGATTCTGTTGTCATATTTTTTGTATATAAATGACTGACCAGTGATTGACTCTAGTCGATATGGTCAGCAACGAAAGCGCCTAAGATGAAGCTCACTGGTTCAGTAATAGCCTAATATACACTCTTGTTTAGAAGGCACTTACTTCGTTTTAAAGATAGCACGTCAGCTAGCGAGGCAATTTCCAACAGAACTAGTAAAGACTTCTTGTTCTTTATTCCGTGCAATTTGCATTCCCCTAAAATTCCTCCCCTATTACATCATCCAGTGGATATAATGTAATATCTATTTTAAACAGGAATAAAATAACGAACGCTCTCGTATCTCACGCTATATAAAGGCTCCCTTCAAAGCTATTTTAAGAACGAGTTGATACCTAACAAGGACACAGACTGCATTCAGCTAGGCGACGGCGTGGGCTATAAATGGAGCTAAGTGAATTACACCTAAGTGTCGGCGATTATGCCGAGAGTTGTGTTCTTGAGTAATTATGTAACTTTTGATGATGTCGGTTTGAACTAACACATGATTGAATGACAGACAATCCTAGATGCTGATCAGGGGCACTGTTGCGTGTACGCAGTTGAATGCCAAGAGCGATCCTACGACGGGCCCCGTTTACAAGGCGGAACCAGATCTCGTTGGTGGTTTTAGACGGTAAGTCCGTCATACCCATTCTGCCTCCCTGTACAGGAAGGGAAGCATAAATGCATTTCTTCGAAGTTAAAAATAAAACCGGCCAAGTGCGAGTTGGACTCGCGCACGAAGGGTTCCGTACCATTATCTATAAAAACGGCAAAAAAAATCACGTTTGTTGTATGGGAGCCCCCCTTAGAAAAATGTTTTATTTTGTTTTTAGTATTTGTTGTTATAGGGGCAACAGAAATACTGTGAAAATTTCAACTCTCTAGCTATCACGGTTCTTGAGACAGACAGCCTGGTGACAGACAGACGGACGGACAGCGAAGTCTCACTAATAGGGTCCCGTTTTACTCTTTGAGTACGGAACCCTAAAAAGGGACACAGTTGCGTAGGTAGTAAGCGGGTGGGTTCATAACCGGAGATCGTGAAGGGGCTTGTTGATAAGACAAATAACACAAATATACGGAGCGATATGAAGCCCATAATTATAACGCAACTGGGTATTAAACACGTAATATACAGCCCAATTAAATGAGTAAACAAGGTTGAAACTTCGTACAGAAGCCGAGAAAGAATAGTAGGTTGCTGAAAATTGGTCTTCCAAGGAGATCAAAAACAGGTTATGAAAGTTTAATGGAAGATACCTGCTGGGCAAGTTTCCGTGAAAAATGATTAGAAAATCAATCCAGCTAATAAACAACACGAGTTTCGAAAGTCAATCTAGTTATTTAGTAGCTGATTTGAAAAGTCGTATAGCAAATGTAGATGGTTTAATACGACACCAATACAAACATCGATCGATTACACGATATTTATCAGTCTGGATAAAGTGTGTTAACCACGCGATTGTACTTCTAATTTCAAGATATTTATGTATGTCCTAAAATACTGTAACTTTCACTAGACTTTTGCCTGTTTTGTTGTCACATATACAAATGTGTGACAGACGTTATTGCTATTGCTATAGATCCGCTTCAAGATAAAGCTCTTGTAATATGCAACTGAATTAATGCAACATAAGTGGGGCGCAATTCAAGCTGTTTGTGTGTTCGTACTCCAATCTGAATACCTAATATCTAACTTGTTATACCAATATCTAAAAAGCTAACTTCGGACGAAGTATCATTCATTTCCAGTGATCGGCACGACCCGTGCAACACGGTGTCAATGACCTCAATCATTTTGTTAATATGGATATTCCCCGGAATTCGAGTTGGTAAAGGAAGACAATATTTTTTCATCTTATAATGTGCCAGTATTAATACCCATTTTACATATGAAACCTATTTGCACAATCCTTACACAAATAACCTTAAATCACCACGTCCGAACTTAATGACCCAAAAAACAAAGGTAAAAGTAAACATATTTGTTGTTAGAAATTGGTGCATTCCTTGTATGTAAATTAGAGAATCTGTTAATATTACTATTAGCTGCCTTTTTCGCACCAGTTTAAACCATGCGTTTGGTCATAAACGCAAACAATAGAAAATCCGAAAGCGAGGTAGTCGGGAAAAGGGTTTTTTGCACTTCAAATGATTACATTTAACAGTTTATATGAGTGCACTTAATATTTTAATCAAACTTAAAATAAAATCAATGTATATCAATATTTTATTTAATGAAAAATGATACAATTTATGAGTTTATTAAATGTTCTGACTTCTATTTACAAATACATTCATAAATTAACTCTTTATAGAATAAATTTTGCGAACTAGAATCACGGGATTATAATCATGCATGTCATGCCCATATTCATATTTCTTCTCGGAATCCCGCGGTGTTGCACGGGTCGTGCCGATCACTGTTCATTTCGGTTTTTTCTCGAAACTGCAGTTTTTGTAAGCTCGTTAAGAAATATACATAGAATGGAAATGCTAAAGTTACTCGTACGAATACCATACGTCGTACCGTACAAAATTCATAGCTTATTAAAAAAAAATAACATTCCGCTCTGCTCGAGGAATTTTCTCTACAATGGGTTTTTTCATGTTATCGCCTACGTGTGGTGTTCTACGAAATAGTTAAGTAAACTTGTTTTGTTATTTATTTCGGACACTACAATTATTTGATTTTTAAGCCGGTTGATAGTACACACATCTTTCATTAGGTAAGTTTTGTACTACGTTACAAACACGTATCGAAATGTGTCTGTCTTTTAACAGCAGTATTTTCTTACTAATTAATCAAGAAACTGGTAATTGATATCACCAATACCATACCGCGTGCAGGCATCGATGGAATTTGCACCGGTACAGCATAAATAAATTAGAAAGTGACTAGCATAATTACGGAGACTGGTTGGAGGTTGCAGTGACCATTACACGGTCGATCTTGTATATTATTAAATTAAAATGTGTCAATCCTGAAGGTTCATTCAATGATGTGGTGAAATAACTTACTATCTTAGAGTTAGTTCAAACGGATCCACAGAAAATCAGCGTCGTTGTACTCCGCATCTCGAATTCTCGACCCATGCTGTGTGGACTCCTTTTTTGAGGCAACACTAGATTGCTTTTCTAGATGTTGTTCCAAAATAAATGTATTCCACACAGAACAATCTCTCTTCTTCAGTCGTATACTCTTGTCAGAGTTCCGACCATTTGCCAATGGTCGGAGCTTTAGCTATGACGCGCCAGTTCAAACGGTCTGTGGCACTATATAATAAATTATTACTTGAATCAAGAAATAAATAAGGAAGACAGCCAATATCTTTAATGAAACATATATCATCTTGAAGTAAGATGATTCTCTCGAACCAAGAGAAAAAAATCTTGGCTTAAGCTTTTTTCTTTTTATTCGATATAGTTTAACATCATCCTACTTTATTAATTTCTTGGTTCAAGAATATTCACTTTACGTAGGTTCTTATTTTTTTTTGTGCAAGGTATTCTTGACGAAGTTTGAGCGTGTAATAGATATTTAAATAAGTCTGATTGGATTCGCTGCAATATGAGCTATGCGACTAGGTGCATGCGATTATTGGTAAAAGGGTTTTTAGAGAGCGGATATTCTTTTTATAAATATTTTTTTATTCTGATTATCTGCGATCAGTGACAACAACTATGAGCAGATAAGTTGGAAGGGGTTGGCGATTGGCAAGGTAGGGCCATTGCTTTAGAATGGCTTTCTTGAGTCTCTTCATTGAGTTTGGCTTTAGAAGCAACTGTGATAGAGTTAGCTGTGTAGCGTTTTGCCTCTTCGAGTATGGTTGAGATTTCCAGATACTCGTGGATTTCTGAGTTGCGAGCGTACCAGGGCGCTGATGACAAGACCCTTAAGATGTTTTGAGCTCTCTGGAGAGACAGTATATTGGATTTAGAGAGCGGATTTGGATTAATTATGTCTTGCAAGAAGAGAAAATTAAAAGTACCATGTTTAATGAAATAAGGTTCTCTAGTCTCTTCTACAGGCGCAAAACGACTTGTCCCGGAGCATAAATTGGTAAATTATGAAATTTTTCTAAGGCAACTGCCTGCAGTAGAATACAAAATGAAGGCCGTGTCCTTGTTTGCCACCATCGTAGTATATTAAGTAAACCACTATTGGAAGTAATTTCTTTTCTCTATAGCTAGATATACAAACATACATATATGCTGTACAGTTCACACGTTAAAAAGAAACACATAGAAGCATATCACTACATAGAATAAAACAAAGTCGCTTCCCGCTGTCTGTCTGTCCCTATGTATGCTTAGATCTTTAAAACTACGCAACGGACATTGATGCGGTTTTTTTAAATAGATAAAGTTCAAGAGGAAGGTTTATATGTATAATACATGCATGTATTTTATACATATAAACCCGTGCGAAGCCGGGGCGGGTCGCTAGTGTTATACAAAAAGCGCAAGACATGCAGCTTTACACGTGAATATAAAATTTAGAATACGTGGTAAGCCTTGGCCTTATATAATAAACGGTCACGTTGACAATACCATTTAAACATGCAATTTGTAAACTTTACGAGAAGCAGTAAAATCGAGATTACAACACTGTTGCAAAATATTCCTAATGTTCTATCTCTATACCAGGGATCGGCAACCTTTTAGCAACCCAAGGGCCACATAGGAGATAACAAAAACGACGCGGACCGCTCTTCTTCATTATTTGTGACTTTATCAGGCAATTTCAAAATTCTGAATTTAAAAACCTTAACATACAAAACAGCTAGGGAGGCTCGCGGGCCGCATGACATTTGCAACACATACCTAACGTAATACGTTGAAAAACTCCATGCGCATCTACAGGCGCAAGGATTTTTTAAATTCAACCCTTAAGAGGGTTAAATTGGGGATGGGAATCTTTATACCGTGTGCTGTCTCTCCACTTAACTACATACTATTTTTATGTCTTAGTTTTACGAGACCTTTACGAGACATACAAATAATGGAACTGACCACACAAGCACTTTATACCAGAGCGTCAATAAATTGTTATGATGTCAAATGTTATCGCGTGCGTTTGACCCGGCCGATATAAATAGAATTTATTGACTGTCAGATAAGAGTCCCAACTCCCAACGCGGTCTAACCACAGAACAGTTCCAAACAGATGCAAGTGCTAAGGTCTACATAGCATCGTACCACATTCTATAATCTAGACCGTATTCGCATACGCCTGGCTTAAACAATTGACGGTAGTTCTGGCAACATTAGATGGAACGGTTCAACTGCATAGAATTACCTTTTCACTTACGTCTATTTATGAGAAGATTGTAACTGGGCTAAACGGATTCAGATTTACGGAAAATTCCTTAACAGTTGAGGGTATTTGTTTGAGATAGTTCAGGGCAAGTCCTACGCTTATTGGAGTTGCGGACGCAGCTGATATGACTGAGTAGCTCTTAGGTAAAACCATTGTCTAAAAATCTTCCATCCCTCATATTCATTTGATCCTGTTAACAGTTGATTTCCGGGCTTAGCTGGTAACCTGTGTGAGGTTTCCCGGACTCAGACTGTATTCACAGTCCATCTAGATTACCTAAGCATGAAAAGATAATAAACAGACAACATACTATATTATCTACTAATCTAGGGAATAGTGAATAATTTTTGCCCCCACGAGGTGATACAAACGTAACCATTGACAAACATAGCTTTATAAATACTGTGGATCAAAGTCAGTCTCTGATTCATGAAAATAAATCGAATCCAGAAGGCACGTGGAGTGGAACATAATTATTGAAACTCTATTACTCACGCACAACACGGCTCCAACTGCTATGTAGATACTCCAAAGTGTTGAATATAACTTACCTGAAATGAAAAGGAAAATTCCATTTAAGTATGTCGCACATATCAGCTAAAATTAGATGAAAAACGAATATACGGCTCCCCCGGCGATCACCGTCGCTTTTTGAACGCTAGCAACTTTGGGGTGTCACACAATGCCAACCCTCATCATCATCAACCCTTGCCTTACCAGTAGAGTAATTTCCAACAATATTCCATTCGTTCAAATTAGAGAAGCGTTCCTCTACAGTATTCCAATACTCCAACTTAGGGAACCTTCTATAATGTATTCGATCAAAAAGCACGCGGCATCCTCAGTGCTCAACTTGTTCGTGCTCAATTTAACCTTATATTATAACAGTTAAAACAGAATGCTAGGGTCAATGAAAAATCGTGTGTTAAAATAACGGTATCGGTAGTAGTTAGTCTGCTGTGCAACAATGCAATGTAAATGAAAGCACGCCGCATAACAAAACCGATTCAATCCCTCGTGAGTTGAGTTACCATATAAAATGGATCCATACAGATTGGACTACTTGGAGAGATTCCAGAATAACTTAATTTCTGAGCAATTGTACCAAGCCAAAACCTCGTGCCATTTGATGGAGTCTCATTAAAACAGTATGTAAACAATGTTCCCTAAATATTCTGCTATATATCACGATTCACGACGGAGAGGTGCCAAATCGCCAGCTCTCGCCTTAAGCTTAAATGTCGTATGTTGGTATTAGTGTTCAACGTAGTTAAGACTTTTTGAAGCGAAGTAGCTGCGTGGCGCACCTTAAATCGTTGGTAAACAGAGAATAATGGATCAGCGACATATGTTTCTTGGCTTTGACCTAAAATAAGATGCTATTAGGCATTAAAGGGTTTCAAAGTGCAGTCAATATACTTGTCTGTTTGATAAATAAACGTTGTAAACTCAAAACCAATAATATTCGATTGGGATAAACGCTAAGTGAATTTGCACGCTAAAATGGGTCATAAAGATTATTAGGTTCACGTCTTTATGGACATTGCCAAACTTAAGGGCTTTAAAGCCTAATTTTTGGTTAGATTGTTAATCCATATTATTAACAGCGTCTTCTTTAATATGATTTCATACAATCAATAAATATTTTTTATGCACGGAAGCCCTTAACTTTTGACCGACATGAAAGACGACTTTTGTTTTACTCAATCTGTATGACCCAAATACGTAAAGCGCGGAAATTATTTTATAAGTAATGTAATGAACTAATGAATTACAGAAACAACGACAATTTTGTGAGTCCCCCTAATCTTAGAGTTTTTTATCGGTTGTATCTTTACAGCTAATGTTTTGAAGCTCCCGCCCACTGGGAATGACAAAAATTGGAGAGACTTGATTTTGTTAATGACACCGCCACATACCTACTAAATCTGAGAGAAAATTAACTCCATTATATTTACGCCTTTTATTACGAGCTCTTATTTAACTTGACCTGTTCGTTTGTTAGTCTGGGACAAATCTAGAAACTGAGTTTTGAGCCAGCTAACCTCAACCGATTGAGCTGAAATTTTGGGTAAAGGTATACTTTGGATGATAATTTAATATTATGGTACCATCGAGCTAATAAGAAGGTGGCCATGGGAATTCAGTATATACTTAACCGACGTAACCGCGTTGAGTTTGGGCTCGTTAGAATCGTCTCAATTAGTAGTTGATGACGATATACAGAAAAGTACAGCGGTTTAAGCGTGAAGAGGTTACAGACAGACATACAGACAGAAAGATATACAGACAGATAGAAATACACACTTTCACATTTTATGGATAATGATTATAAAGAGGAAAAGTCTGTGAGATTGTAAGTTCGTAAGTTTGTATGTAACGGGTAATCTCCGGAACTACTTATCCGATTTCAAAAATTCTTTCACATGCGTGTATTAGAATGAACTTTCTGGATGTTTATACGCTATGTTTTATCCCGCGGATTTGCTTGCCTTCTATGCAATACGCTAAAAGGAAAACAGTTCCACTGTCCGTTTATTCCAGAGTGATCTAGTACAAGCAAATCGAATCAGGTATTACTTAGTCATTCTGACTGGCTATCTACTGTAGGATATGATTCAGATCTAGACTGAGATCATTTGATACGGACGAAAATTTAAGTTATTGACACATATGAGTGGATTTGCGTCCGCTTTAGAAATAAACGTCCGATTCATTCAATATTTCCGACGAATAAAACTGATTCAAAAGTATTAAAATGATAAACTGAAATGTTGCTGATAACCGCAATTTACTTTAGGTATACTAAACTAAATAAGTATCTATTCGAATCTTTAGAGCTGAAAAGAGTACAGAAAAGTGAATAGATAACAAAAAAGGCTTGTTTCAACGTCTTTTGTTGTGTTATGTGTTGTTTTTGTTTGCTTATTTTATTGTTTAATATGTGTCCTGTGTTTGTGAATAAATGTAAATTTCTTTCATTGCCATCAATCCAATTACAAATGCAGGAAGCATTAAGCATTAGTATTAACATATCACATAAGTTTCATTACGAGTTTTTAAAGGCGTTGCCAGATGACAAGGAAGAAACGCATCTTCGATAGCAACTTAGCAAGTCTATTTTCGATTGATAAATTGACAAAACAAAGACATTAATTGAAGAATGGACAATATGTTATATGCAACTCACCCAGGAAAACATTACAGATATTTAAAGCAACCAATGGGGAAGACAAAAACATATTAAGAACCCTAATTGAGTCGCGGAAGTCCGTATACAAAAGCACCTGTACCACACCAATGTTGGTCATTGTCAACTTGTCAACGCCGAAGTACAAAGTGCAGGCCAATATATGTTTGTGCAAATGATTTGTACTCTAAGCCAATCATTGTTGGGACAACACAGCAAAACACCGTTTCGGTGTTGTACCATACAACTTATCATCCACAAAGATGCGTATGCGAAGTTTCAATACTATTCGACAAAAGATTCAGGGCATTAATTGGAAAATTTTGAGATTTTTCAAAGGCTAACCGCCTGCCTGAACTAGGAAACTTAATGGAGAAATCTTGGCAATTTTAGTTTTTGGCAATTGACAGGCGTCTGTCGTCGTCAAAGACATGAACGTGGGGATTATGCTTTCAACTATCCTGGTTGCATTTAATGCTCTAACATCGCAGGGAACACAAATGTTAGTTCAAATGTTATCAGATTACGCGAAGGTCGAAACTGCAATGATGCGAAATGCGCACTAGATAGCGATAACATTCGACGTGTTAATTATAGTCATATTGTTTGTCGCGTCATAGGAGACTTGTGACGCGTATATAAAGGTCATTTTGTGATATCTTCATGAAGAGAATCTAACTTACACACTGGCTCCATGTTAGGAATATTTCGATTTCGATGAGATTTGATCCGTAAATTTTACTAACTCAACGCCATTTCATCATGTGACTCTCAGTAAATTGGTGGCGAATATCTGGGATGCCCAGTAGTGTTGTGTAGACGCTGTCAAATACCGCTGCAAGCATTATGTCGTAGGTATTCCCGTTATCTTGAGCTTGGCTTGGACAAGGGTCAATCTCACTCGTCATACTTACACTCTATGTTTACTTGTTGTGTAACCGTTTGTTTATGTTGTCACGCCCACAGGTAATAAGACCGTAGAGCGTCGCTTTAATTCTGATATGTCCTATTGTCCTATTGGTGTCTGGTCTGCGTTATTCAAAGTCAAGTGTATAGTTCAACAGGTTGAGTTGCTTTGGAGTATCTCTTTTGCTCTATCCCAGTTGGTACAATTTGTATATTTTTATACATATATTAGATTTCAAATTGTATTGTTTTTAGAGACCGGAAAATGTCCAAAACACTGACCAGATTTTCTCAGATTGTTCGTATTTTTACAAGAAAAAACCCACTGTAACCGAGTGACTTTTAATCTGTAGGTCGCGCGCGGGTTCGAACCCCGGGTCGTATCACTGGTTTTCTTTCTAAACAACCTACGTACGAATTATCATTTGATATTAAACAGTGGTTTTTCGGTGAAGGAAACCATCGTGAGGAAACCGGTCTAATCCCAATAAGGTCTAGTTTTCCCTCTGGGTTGGAAGTTCAGATGGCAGTCTCTTTCGTAAAACTAGTGCCTACGCCAAATCTTGGGATTAGGTGCCAAAGCGGACCCTGGGCTCGTTTAGAGCACAACCGGGAATAACGCTAGCAGGATGATGATGTTAAGAAATCGGAATCACCACTTACCTATAATTATCATACTAAAACTTCCGTCAAACAAGCTAAATAGGATTATGATATTGATGATGTTACGTTTCAAATTGTAGTCGTTGTCTTTAGAGACCAGAGAAAATCCAAAACACTCATCACATTTTCCCAAATTGTACGTAAATATTTTTACATGCTTTTACCTAACTTGCTATGTTCGTATTTCTATGGTTTCCGAAATATGCAAACCGTTTTTCAGCCACTACAGGTATATCTGATGGAGCAGAAATGTGGCATACTTATGTAAATTCGGTGACAGTGCAATATTATGGCACCGCCGTGCTGATGGTGCTGAACAGAGACCGGAATTTTCGTGGCATTTTTGAGCTGTCATAGTGACTTCTCATTTATCGACTTTTAATGTATAGGTATTGACAGCGATATACCTACGTATGTAATTCCAAAATAGAAATTGAGCCACCTACTTACTAATTACAGGCAAATAATTATATTTACCTAAATAATTACAGTTTTTCACAGTTGCATCCTAAAAAACCCCGGGTTCCGCTTTGGCAAGGGGCAATCTAAAAAATCACACGATTAAATAATTGTAAAAATGTTAAGATTTTAAGTTTATAACGTTAAAATTTATTGCCTGCAATTACACAGCACATTACAATAGGTTGCTCAATATCTATTTTGAAATTACAATCGCTATCGATACCTATACATTAAAAGTCGATAAATGAGAAGTCACTATGACAGCTCAAAAATGCCACGAAAATTCCGGTCTCTGGTTATGAAGGAAGGAAGGTGTTTGCATTGCAACCCTCTCAACGAGTAGTCGATAGTTGTGCATTAAAAGTACAGGCAATCAAAACTGGCACCACACATTATCTTTTTGACATAAATGTCTCTTGGAAAATTAAAAAAAATTGTGAGTTCGAGCCTCGTTTTCGCCTTGTAATAGAGAAAAAACTGTCCGCAAAAATAATGCTTAACGAGCATCAAGAAATGTGTATCTTGTAAGATACAATGTCAAAAAAAGGGTTAAGTAACAGACTATACTGAAAACACGTGACTTTTGCGAAAATGCCTTTATAATCTACAATTGATTATATGGATTACCCTTTGCAATGGACTGTAATCTTGGTGATCAATTAGTTTCCTACTGATAAATTGATAACTTATCTTGTGAAATTCCTTATAGGTAAACTCACATTAATCGCAATTTCAAAGTTTTTACTAAGGACCCTCTCCCTCTGCCTAAGCACAACAAATCAACGTGTATAAAGTTACCGTGTCTACGAGCGTTTTGATGGCACAGTGGGCTGCCATTTTTGGTGCTTGCAAATGTTATAAATACCTGAAGTATTACAAGTGTTAATAACAGTTTTTCTACCAAAAATCTTCTATGGTTAAATATTTAACAGGGCATCGAGCATTTTTGTAAATAAGTTGAATTAACTTGTATATTTAAATCGTAGGTTTAAAGTGTTAAAGTGGTAGTGACCAATAAATACATTTTTGTACTCGTCGATTAAAATCTGTGTATTAAGATTTCATAGAGAATACTGCAACGTCACTCTTTTCATAGTTGTAGTCCATGTTACTGTCGAAACAATCGAAATAACTGTTTCGATACGCTCTAGACAACCGAAAAAAAATCGAAAATAGAACTAAAATAAATTCGACTAATCACGCGGCTGCTTTACCGAACTGTAATGAATTGGACCAATAGAATCGCTTTGATTATTGAGTTTACTCGTTGATGTCGTACGCTCGTTGATGTCTTTTAAGATATCAACGAGCGTACAAGCGATAGGCTGCACTTCGTTTCAACAGTATCGAGTTTGTTTAATTAGTTCAGTTGACTCGTAGAAAATTAATTTTAATGAACTCGTACAAAAAGTATTGTTCACAATAGTGTTATAATCAAGCTTTTTAATCTCGTACCTTACTTAGGCCACTCAGCAAGCTTCGTGGCCTAAACACGGTACTCGACTAAAAAGCTCTCTATTATAACACGATTGTGAAAAATACTATTTCTTAGTGCAGCCTTTTAAAAAGTGAAAATATACCACCGTAAACATATTTTATTTTAGTGGCAACCCACGTTGGTCTCGAATTACGTTTTCCACTGTAGGTACGTATATTAAATTACTTAGTTAAACATACGTAGGTATATTAATAATAAAAACGTGGACGGTTACAAAGCTATAACCACGAACTTCGAATCTCGAACTTCGTATATCTCCGTCTCTATCGCACTTATGGTTTATGGTACTCGAGCGACAGAGATAGAGATATACGAAGTTCGAGATTCGAAGTTCGTGGTAGCGCCGCAGAATCGCATACCGTTGTTGCGCTGTGTTGTTTTAATGTTAGTTAAATATTTAAGGATTTTAATGGCAAAAATGGAAAATTGGTCAAATCTGAGTACATTGTGGATTGGCTATTACGCTTATGCTATTTTTGTATGAGCTGTAGGCTGTAGACCATTACTCAAAATTCAAATACTGCATACCAGTATCGTAGGAGTAGGGATGCGAATCACACTATTGAATGTACACGTAAACTGTTTGGTAATATTATTGGCATATTCGACTGTGCCAGTCCATCTCACAAACCCCGCGTATGGGATTTGTTTTCAGAAATATCCCGTACAACGAGATTCTATGGTCACACAAGTTGCGCAGTGTCAGTTCTCACGAGTCTCTGGGGACCGGTCTCACACCTTCGATTGTTACGATCGATACACGCGCATACGCCGCCGATTAATAACAACAAACAGTTCACATGAGCATTTCCACTTATGACCAAATTTTTCCAAAAATGTAATCTTAGGATAAAAACTTTTTGGTTGATCGAATTGACAGTTGGTTCCATTCGTTATGGATCAATATCGAAAGCCATTGTATAAATACTTAGTTATAGCAAGGTAATTGTGTTAAAAGTAATACGCGTAGAAAAACAAGGGTGAAAACGTTCATACAGTTTCACAGAATTCCTTCTGTATATAGGTACACGTTGTGCATTTTAAGTTATCGCAAGGCTTTTTTGGGCGGACTGTTCTGAAACCAAAACTGAATGCCAGTCTCACTGAATGAAACTAATATGCACATTCAGATGTGCCATTTGTGGTCAGTAAAACCTGTGGTTGGTATCTAATATGCACATAATTTAAAAACGCAGAAATAACACTTCGATATTTTTGAATATCAAGAATTGCTTAGTTATTTAACCCCAGCTATTATGATGACCTACAATGTTTCTCTGGCTGATTTTTGGCTTTTATTTTTTAAATTATTCAAAACTTGAATTTCGTACGAGATCCTTCTAGAATCTTGTCAGATTTGGAAGACAAATGACAGACCGTTCATTCTGTTGGTGTATTTTGTCGTTTAAGCACGATCTTTTGCTGATTTCTTTCCTTCACCAGATTAGATTTTTATTCTTCCGGCTAATACCAGTTCTTGCCATCGAAGTTAAACTAAAAACCTCCTCTCAATACCAAGCGGGAGTCGAGTTGCTGTTTTTACGCTGCGAACAAGGCAGTTCGCAGGTTCTATACTGGATTTTTTATTTTCTGAAAGGTCAGACGCCTGATAGCGTGCTGGGTAAGTTTTGCTCGTTTTTGTTCAGATTTGGCTTGTAGTTATGTCAACTGTATAGTGGGTTTTACCATTTCTGTATTTACTTTGTAGCTTTCTGGTACGGGCCACGAGCTCTACCACACCGTGAACCACGTTTGTCTCTGCTACCGCCAGTGCCGGAGTAGAGGAGTGAGTGACGTGCGCTAGCTGCTTAACTGAAACGAATCCTCGAAGTTGCGTCTGAGCGCAGGGACCCGCGCCTTGCGCATACTCCACTTCGGGAGCGGACCTCCGGCTGAGGAACTCACCTGTGACGTTTTTTTCACCTTTTTAAAACGAGTTTAATTAATTATCCGTAGTTAGGAAGGCCTAGGATTTCATTTTAAAACCTTTTATTTAATGAGTGCAACTAGTTTTTACCCTAAGCATTGTCTGTACGCTTTACCTTACCTCAAGTGAACCTCGGTATGAAGGTCTCAACTCTTGACAGGTTTTTCATCACTCATCAGTTGCACGCCACTAATTTTTCCCTAAATTCTGTCCGTCTGTAGTTTTATTCGGCATTCCCTCTTGGTTATATCATTCACCCATTAATCCATCCATCCAACCGTTTCATTCATCCCAATTCCGTTTTTTTCACCATACCAGTTTTAAGACGCGACCCTTCAAAGTTGGTTCTGTTCGTCGGGTTCAGGATAGCGCGTGAGCCAGCGCATTTCTTTGCGGCATCTGAAGGTGTTCGGGAAATCTAGTTGTAAACTTTTGTGACAACCATTTCATTTGTTTTAACGTTTTACTCAGCTTAGAAATAGTGTTATATGGTTTCGTGTTACGTGCTTATTTTTGTTGAAATAATAAATAAATAACTTTAAAGTGTTATTGTTGAAATAATTATATACCTGAATTACAATCGTGTATATTTGCAAGCGTGTTTAATTTTTATACAAATTTTGCTGCATTACATACACTACTTTATCTATCCACATATCATAAGCCTCCATGATGCATTCAGGAGCCGCATATTATGACCGGCATCGCGGCGTGATTTTCTGGCAGCTGTCATAGTTCTTTTTTAATTCAGAGACAAACTAGAGTCCGATCCAACTATCATATCGTTCGATATCTCACTTACGTGCGACATTTATCAAATTTATATGCAAATTGACAGTTCATTTCGAACTAAACGTCATCTCGACTGTTATCAGAATAGAGGTTCAATCAAATTTCTTTGTTTTTCAGAGACGTTCGAAATTTGAATGAAATAATATTATCGAAATCGATGTTATTATTTAGCAATAATAACATTTTCACAGATAAGAAATTTGTTCTAACAACACAGTTTATTTTTATGGTGGTCATAATGAGCGGTTCTTGAACGCATCATGGAGGGTTTATGATATTTGGATAGATAAAAGATTTAATATCCTTGATGATATCACGCAATGCATATGCAATAAGTCTGAGAACCTTGTACTTACAGTCTTACATATAAAATACAGATATCAAATTGATACTGATACATTATCTTGAGACTCACTTTTAGATAGCTTGCTAAGCTGTTACACATAACTTCTAGAAAGTTTCGATAAGATTAACTGATAGAAGACAAAAACAACATAATGTACGGGAAAAACCAAAAATATCAGACGAACTCTGACTATGTAGTCACCCTTCTTTTTTTATTACCGAAATATAACTGGCTTTTATTTAGCTCAGCTCACTCACGTACGATAGAAGTCGAATTATACAGAAAGACTACTTGAATCAGTAGCTCTAGTTTAAGATTTATCGCTTCATATACGTTTTCGAACGCGTTTGCGTTTAGTTTCAATTTGTATGGCAACGCGTAGTTCCTAATAGTTACCACCAGAGGCGCTGTTCGCATTGCCATACAAATTGAAACTAAACGCAAACGCGTTCGATATGGTTTTGTCTCGATAAAACGTATACTAGAGCCTCTGGCCTATCCCACTGTCATTTTGGCTCGAAATGACGCTTATCTATGGTAGGGCTGTATATCGTATTGCATACAATGAAGTTTCATATATGCGTTCCGTTGTACGTCGTAACAAAATAGTTTAATTGCACGCAAATCAACATACGAATTTCAATTTTACAACATTTTGCCAACATGAAGAAAGAAGTAATCACATTGCATAATATGAATGGTCAACCCTATGATTAACTATTGGAAAAAAATACAGCAAACGTCATCACTTTACGCGGCACAAAAGTATGCATGTCTGAAGTTAGCCTCGAGTCGCCTCCCGCATACCCGTCCGACCCCTATGACACCTTTGCGGCGCTAATACACCGTAATGTGTGACTGTGTGTACCTAACTTAATTTAATTTAATTGTGTTTTGAAAATGATGTCTTGTAAAATGTACTTTTACCAATAAATATCTGTATTCTGTATTCTGTAATAGTAGCTAACATCAGACGCGCAAACTTTTGTGCCGAGTACTGTAGGTAGTGGACCTCCTGTATCTTTAGGTACTATTAATAATTCTGTGCTTGAATCAAACATTTCATTTAGTACCTAAGTTGATCTTAAATGAAACAGAAACCATCTCCAATTATCGGTACCTACCTATATCATCGTCGTCTAGTATTACACTGGGCACAAGCTTAGCTTAGTATGAGCTTTATGTACCTATTTAAGATTGGCCGCAACTATCTATTATTATGTGAGCTGTTGATCTCGCAAGCGTCTTTATTTATTTCGAAAAACTGAATCGATAAAATAAATCTATATCATTATTGAACTTGCTCGCAACATTTGACGAGAATCGGTTGAGAAATGCGACCTGTAGGAGAACAGCCGGACATCAGGAAATCAGAACATACGAAAAAAAATCGTTCCAAGCTGAAACAGAGAACTTCGTTCGATTAGCTCGCTTGTTCAAAAACGGCTAAGGCAGAAATCGAGGTGATTATTATAAGCCTTCCGATTCCCAATTTTGGTACGGAACATTAAAAGTGCGTGGTTACTTAAACTTGTAAGTATTAAAAACCAAAAAACTATCAATATTAATTAAACGTTTTCTTTAAAAGGCTATCGCATTGTCCTGATCGCTGAAAATCCCAGGAAACAGTGGAGGTTATGTACAGCGGAAATCCGAGTTTGGGTACAAAACTGCCTTCATTATGTTAAAGTTTGTCGAGACCGGTTCGCTAGTGCATTTTAACGATTTTATAATCCGCCATGTCGAAGCAATCAGGCGAATATTGTCATAATTTTTGTAACTTTTTACAAACTTTATATTAACTTGCACTGTTCGTATGTAAGTATGTAAATATGTCAGTTTGCAATCCATTTTTCAGTCACTTCCCGTTATCTGATTCAGCTGAAATTTTGCATGCATATGTATATCGCATGACAATGCCATATCATGATGACATGGAGCTGATCTGATGCTGGAGCTGGAAGGTGGCCATAGGAACTTCGCAATAAAACGACACAACCCCATCGAATTTGGGCTCGTTAGAATCATCTCAATGAGTAGTTGATGATGGTATGCAGAAAACTACAGTCGGCAATAAAAGCTTGTACCAAAAATAATTTTTTTGACAGAAACTTGTTTTATTATTACTTCGACGGTGGCAAATAAACATACGGGCTGCTTGTTGTAAGAATAAGAATAAGTTTATTTTGGAACAACAACAGGCATATACATCATATAAGGCTTAGATCTAAAGAAGGAATCTAGTGTTGCTTCAAAAAAGGAGTCCACTCAGCATGAGTCGAGACACGCAGTGCAACGACGCTGATTTTCAGTGGATCCTTTAAGTATACCGGATTCCGTAAGCATACCTACACATCACATGCGACTTCATAACGACCACAAGCGCATTGCCAACCCTTTATTGATTTGAAGGTTCGTTTGGGTGCCAACATGCAGCTAGAGATAAATGCAGGTCCCTCAGTCTCAACACAGCACGTCCGTCACGTCACGGGAGCTCAGGCCAGGTTGCTAACCCCCAGTAACACAACACCACATACCTCAGACCAAGCAATGGCATTGTTGGTTGCGGTATTCTGTAACTACTGCCGGGAACAGAAAAGTAGGATAAAGAACTAGCATGATTCCTTGGGAGATGATTGTAATGGGCTGTGTATATAGACGTTCCTGGAACTTGGAAGCATGAGCTGGTGGGGTGGATAAGTCTTACAGATTGAGTGACTTCAACAGTGGATTTATATCCGTGGAGTTTGAAACTCTTTTGGTTTTTAAACTAGTATGCGCTGGGTATATAACGAAACGTATCTTTACTAATAGTATATAGTAGGTAATATAATAGAAAACAATTAAACGTTCTACTCGCTCTAACTTTTTTCTTTTTTAATTTCTAGCAACATAAACTAGTTTCTGACCTAGATATGGCGGATCCGATTGTGTATGCAAAGTTTCATGTTATTCAAGCACGTCGTTCTAAAATGAGAACCAAACCACATTTGTATGAAAAGTCAAGCGTCCTGGCGAACCTTAGATTATCAACTAGCAACCCTAAAACAAGAATAATTGTGACGTAAAGTGCATAGTACTGGAGTAGAGGACTGGCAGTACAAGGCATAACGTATTAAATCTAAGAGCGGGATAAAAATAGGTACCTACGTAAAACGGAGCGACGTAATAAGGGTTGTTATTTTCCCCAAGTCCCCAAAGCCACTGAGGGAGAGAAGCCCAGAATAGATTTCAAGACGACGCAAATAGATTAATAACAATAATAGTTGTTGGGCAAGCATTTTATTGTTTCCCAATATTCGAACTCCTTAAACGCCCATTTCTTCCTTCATGGTGACAGACTAACGGGTATGCGTTCCGAGCTGCTGTCACTTGCTTTGATTATCGACAACGGCGGACTGTGTAAAAATATTTGGTAAAACTAATTATCTTATGGTGTTACGTGCGTACTTTTGACTTGAATACATACCTAGCTGCGGGGCCCCGGATTAACATCTACTTCTGTGCGTGTGAAGCATATCCAGGTAAGAAATATATCAGGTGAGTGGGTTCGGATAGAGGTAGACTTTAGAATGCTGCATGGGTTAATACATATATACTACCCTTTGGTACAGTTATACGTCGAACGCAATAATAAAACAGTAGGTGACCCGATTGACAGCTGCCACAAAATGTGATGTCCGCCTGTTTAGTGTTTCTGTCATTTTTAGCATAATATACCTACGCAATATAATCTGTTTAGATAGTTTTTAGGGTTCCGTACTCAAAGAGTAAAACGGGACCCTATTACTAAGACTACGCTGTCCGTTCGTCCGTCCGTCTGTCTGTCTGTCACCAGGCTGTATCTCACTGATAACGTGATAGTTCCAGCTGAAATTTTCACAGATGATATATTTCTGTTGCCGCTATAACAACAAATACTAAAAATACAGAATAAAATAGTTTTTTTATTGATAATGGTACGGAACCCTTCGTGCGCGATTCCGACTAGCACTTAGCCGGTTTTGTGTGCATTCAATCGAGAAATAAATTTGGAACACCACCAATATCTTGAACGAAACAGATATCATCGTGAATTAAGGTGATTATCTCGAATCAAAACACAAAAACCATGGCTCGAGATAATTAATTTCGCTTCATTGGAGATAAATTAACATCCTCCTAATTCATTTCTCGGTTCAAGAATATTTACCTTGAATCGAGGTCGCATATATATTTTTGATGTCATCTGTATCAACCAATTGCGGACACTGACAACATTAATTATTGTTAGGTCTCAGATACAACTTAGATCACGAACTACTAACTAGATAAGCGGCGCTTCAAGGTGAACGCAGATTTCTTATCGATTGTTATGTGTTCTTGATTTATTAATCAAGATAAGTTAAACGGTGGGATTACAGTATCTAATTATCATCACGTTTCGTGTAATCTTCATATGACGGAGCGTTTTGTGAAGTCAGTCTCGGATACAAATAAACGCACGTGAAAAGAGCGACGGGCGCTGTTCTTTTTTTTTAAACGTGCGTTTTTCGAACTCATAAGGTCGCTGTTTCACCGAAGGAAAATATTTTTTTAACCAACTTCGAAAAAGGAGGATCTCAATTCGCTTTTTTTATGTATCTCAAGAGGTCGCTATTTCACCGAAGGAAAATATTTTTTTAACCAGTTTCAAAAAAAGAGGAGGTTCTCAATTCGCTTTTTAGGGTTCCGTAGCCTAATGGCAAAAAACGGAACCCTTATAGATTCGTCATGTCTGTCTGTCTGTCTGTCTGTCCGTCCGTATGTCACAGCCACTTTTTTCCGAAACTATAAGAGCTTATACTGTTGAAACTTGGTAAGTAGATGTATTATGTAAACCGCATTAAGATTTTCACACAAAAATATAAAATAACAATAAATTTTGGGGTTCCCCATACTAAGAACTGAAACTCAAAAAATTTTTTTTCATCAAACCCATACGTGTGGGGTATCTATGGATAGGTCTTCAAAAATGATATTGAGGTTTCTAAGATCATTTTTTTCTAACTGAATAGTTTGCGCGAGAGACACTTCCAAAGTGGTAAAATGTGTGTCCCCCCCCCCCTGTAACTTCTAAAATAAGAGAATGATAAATCTAAAAAAAATATATGATGTACATTACCATGCAAACTTTCAACGAAAATTGGTTTGAACGAGATCTAGTAAGTGGTTTTTTTTAATACGTCATAAATCGTAAAAAGCAATTTATTTAACGGAACCCTTCATGTGCGAGTCCGACTCGCTCTTGGCCGCTTTTTTAATGTATGTTACCTCAGAACCGATTCAGGCAATTTTTTTTTTAAATTTGTAAATACGCTTCCAGATTTGTCCCTTGTTATCAAAACTCCAGTTAGTTAGATGATGGGAACCAGGAGGATTTGAGGGAACTCCTCAAATATATTAGGCACGCGTGTAGTATTTTCTATATAATATTGTCTATTATAACTCGTGTATTAACACCCGGAAATCAAAAATTTGGTGAAGTGGAACTGATGATGAAGACCACAGATGACTTATGGAACTCCTTAATGACGTACTACAAACTATAAGAGTACGTCACGGATTCTGATATGATTCCGTTGAAACAGCCACTGATAAAGTGCCAAAGGTGATCCTGAAATCCTTGACTAGAACTCCTCAAATACACTGGCCTGCAAAAGAAGGTATATCACTCATAAACGTGACGATAACTAAAACTGTTATACCTTCTTTTGCAGCAGGCCAGTGTATTGTGTATTATCGGCCCACAAACAGAGATTTGGGTTTTTTCTGTATTAATCAACGCATTCGCTCTCGGAAAGGAGTTCATGTGGTAGGTGGAAAAGAAATGTGGAAATGTTCATGTATGTGGCTTGGCGGAGTACTGAATTGATGAAGTCGGTTAAAACTTTGTTTTTAAAGTGAATTATTATATATCCCCATTGGCCTGTGGACAGTCATTCTGTGCGTCTGCACACCCCCCCTCCCCCTCCCCGCTAATACTACTTAAGCCGGACTCATATTTGTCTGACATGACATGACGTATCGTGATGCGACAGAACGATATAATACATTTAGGTACTAACTGCCCGCGCGGCTTCGCCAGCAGGTTTTCCTGCGTTCGGGTCGTTCGGGATGAAATATTCAAATACAGAAAGTCCATTCTACACGCAGGTAAAATACTTTTTAAATTTGTACTATGGGTACTAGACGACGATATAGATACTTTTATAGATAAATAAATACTTAAATACATAGAAAACAACCATGACTCAGGAACAAATATTCGTGCTCATCACACAAATTAATGCCCTTACCGGGATTCGAACCCGGGACCTCCGGCTTCGTAGGCAGGGTCACTACTAATACCAACTAGGCTACAGAGGTCCTCATAATGACATTTTTGTATGAGAAAATGACAGTTGAGTTGCCCTTACATACATCCGAAATCTGACTTAATCATCCGTTTGGTGCGCTCTGACAGCAGGAGCCATCACGTCAGATAAGTACGAGTATGAATCCCGGTTAAGAGAAAGACTTTTTTATACTTAATACTCTTTAGAATTTAAGAAATAACAGAACCACCCGTGTTAATAAGCCCAGAGGGCCTTGGGATCCGCTAATAGGATTATGTGCCAGACAACCTCGCGTTGATAAGGGCGTACTTATATGTGCTAAAACGTAGGTACGTAGGTATTGCTCACGCAAAATGTACCATGACAATATACAATGAGTTGCTGGCAAGGTGCGGAGTGATAAGTCCAACTAGTAAGTTATCTAATCAGTCTTTACACTGTACAAACTTATAACCGTTATAACCGACTTTCTTTCCTGGATCAGAATCAAATCTCTTTAAACTTTTTTCACTCATGACTCACTTAAATCAGTTGTGTGATTGTTACAGAACCTTGAACCTATTATAAAGAACCATTGAATGCAGTATTACCTATTACCTACTCATAAAAAATATTAATGTATTAATGTTCATGTTCATACATACATACATATAATCACGCCCGTTTCCCGGAGGGGTAGACAGAGCTCACGGATTTCCACTCGCTACGATCTTGACAAACCTTTCTTGCTTCATTCTCTTTTATGACATTCTTCATACATGATCGTCGGTTTTGGGTACTCTTGACCTGACCTTTCTTTAGGATTTCTTCGATTTGGTCGGAAAAAGTTCGACGAGGTCGTCCCCTAATAACTGTACCATCCACTTTTCCATCATACTCTCTCTTCAGTCATTCCCTCATTTCTGAGGATCGTGATCACTACTGGATTTTGCAGCTTCGATGATTTGTCTCCATCGGCCCCGATCCATGGTTGCCCTCACTGCTTGTTGGAATTTGATTGAGGATGTGACCATCTAGTTGGCGAGCGTCCGCGGGCTCTTTTGCCTTCTTCTTCGCCAACCGCAACCAGTTTCTCCAGACTATCATCACCTCTGCGTATTACATGTCCAAAGTACGAAAGCAGCCGTTGCTGGCAAACAGTAGACAAACGCGTTTTGGTACCGAGCTGGGAAAGAATCGACACATTTGTGCGTTCGGCTGTCCAGGGTATCCTGAGCATTCGCCTCCAGCACCACATCTCGAATATAGACGCATTCTCTCTATGGCTAGTATCGTCCATCGCATACATGCGGTTTTCCCTCATACACTCTTGTATTAATGTTCGCACTTCCAAAATGCAACAGAAAGATCGCGTAAACATAACTGCTATGTTATGCTTATCAATCTCCGTGTAAATAAGTGCATAACATTGAATTTTAACCAAACAACTTCTAGTGTCATATTTATGTACCTACAATAGACGTTATGTCAATAATCAGCGTTCTCGAAAAAACAATTTGACCTATCCAGTACAACAAATATTAGATGCGTATAACAAACACTCGGTTTTGTAAACATCAAACAACACAGTGCAAGAAAAGAAACGAATACTTAAACATAAAAATGTGGATAGTTAATAGATAGATTGTTATTAATTATTATCCTGGATGCACAAGCATTTAGGTCACTGTCCGTGAGAGGCAACATGCTGGCTCATAGATTTGCTCGCTGTACTGCGCCTGTAAAGCCATCTTTTTAGAACCTACTGCTAAAGTTTTTACACGAGCAGTCTACGGGTCAGTTTTACGCAGCGAGCGTAATACAGTGCATTAAGAGTGCAATACAATAATATCTTCAGGGCCTTGTTGCGGCTCCCCCGCTATTGCAGCGCGTCGGGAATGTTCGCCGACGCTGCCGTGGACGATTTGTACGCAATGATTCGCAAGAAGTCGGCATCCATTATAAGACGGGTGCGGGGAGTGGCAACAGTATCTTGCAGATGGTCGCCGAGAGGCTAGACTCTGGCGTCCTGTCGCGCTTCATAGATCTGCACGTCAGGGGGGATAGATGAAGCGCGGGAGGAGCCCTAGTAGTTAGTTTTAGTGTTTTATTTATTTTTATATATTTCATGTGTAGTAGTTTAAGGCATTTTTTACTAACAAATTATGGAACCAGTTTTCTGAATAAAATGATTTTTTTAATTTTAATTTTTTTTTATTTAGAGTTGGGCAAAGTGAAATGTCATCGCACTCATATTAAGAGCAGCCACACGAACAAGTATTTATTTATTATTATTATTTGTTTTGTGGGCCTTAATATGCCGCTTCGACCAGCAAGTGATCTAATTGTGGCAGCCCTTTCTTTAGAGTTCACCGTTACGGCCCGTTGCCTCCAGGAAATTTCAGATTCTTTGGGCGGTGATATGTTGTACCTCTTCTGGGTGCCGCCTTAGGTAGGTACTTCTTTTGTGCATGAGTGGTCTGGAGGAGCAGAGAATGTGCATTGCTGTCTCCTCTGTCTCCTGTCAGAACCTGCAGGTTGCGTCCTGCTTTATACCCATTTGAAACAGTTGTTTGTTCAATTTGCAATGTCCTGTCCGGATTCTTGTCCCTGCGCAGGTTTTGTGCCTTTTTAGTTGTAATAGCTCTTTAGACAGCTTACTATTGAATCCTTTGATCAGGGCTTTAGCTTGTTTTTGTCCTTTGGTGAACTTCCACAGCTTGATTGCCTCTGATTTCTCCGCGTTGTTTAGCAGAGAATATGCTTTCCGCTTTGAGATACCACGAGCAAGTACCTCCTCCTTACGGATTGCTGCAGCCATTTTAACGCCATTACTAGCTCTGTAAGCATGTCGTGTGGATTTGCTTGCCTTCTTTGTAATACGCTGGCGGATCCGAGCGAACATCTAGTGCAAACAAAATGTAGAAGATTTTAGTTGTTTAGTCATTAAACTGATGGAAAATACCACTTTTGCTCGACATTTACACATTGGCCCGGTACATCAGAGATAAGTAGAACTGAAAGTCAAGTACGGTCAAATGTCGACATGATAAGTTATATCACGCTGTGTTTACCCAAATCTTAATGAGGTTTTACACACAACATCAGTAAGTCATGTCATCAAAGTTTCCAATAACATTTTTGTAATCAGTATTTTTCATATGTACCACAAGCATGTATGTTGCTGACAGGAATCGAGTAGGTACTGCTAAAAAAAAGGGTAAGTAAGGTAGAGCACCGGAAGGCGCAGCGTGAGTAGGTCCCCACAAGGTGGACTGATGAGCTGGTAAAGGTTGCGGGAGTCCGCTGGTTGCGGGTGGCGCAGGACTGGTCAGAGGCCAATGTCCAGCAGTGGACGTCTTTCGGCTGACATGATGATGATGAATTACAATTGAAGTAAGGAAATTGTTTTCCTGGCAAAGACTTAAGATTAAATTTCACCTCGCATGTGGAACAGGCTTTTTCACTAGACCTTTACATGCGACGTTATGTTTTGCGATTCCAGTACTTTCTTGTCGTTTTATTTTGACAACCGCTTTAGCCTAAGTGGGTAGTGACCCTGCCTATGAAGAGATCCTGGGTTCGAATCACGGTAAGTCCATTTAAGGTGGTTCGATTGCCATACAAAACGTTATTTGACATTCGCAGGCTAACGGCGTGATATTTTAAGAACCTTATGTAACAAACTTTCATCAATTGACTTCCCATTTGCGCCAAATTCCCCCTTTCCTAGAATAAACTTATATAAACTAGATTAATATGAGAAAAATAGTTTTCCCAAAATATCACGTCCAAAACCAATTTCTCAAATTAATCTAGTTAATACAAGTTTATTCTAGGAAAGGGGGAATTTGGCGCAAATGGGAAGCCAATTGATGAAAGTTTGTTACATAAGTTTCTTAAGAGTGCTCTTCAAAAAAGCGCTCGCTCAGAATTCGGTATTTTGACACGCGTAGTGCGTTTGTGTGTGTAAATACTACTACCACCCACACAAACGTACCTAACCCCCACATGCACAGCGAGATCGCACCAGCCGCGGGTGCCGTCCCTTTCTAGCTATATGTAAGTGCGATCGGGATAGAACTAACCGCGGAGCTTGCCGATGCAAATATCTGTATAGCGCACCGTTGGAATTCACTCCGTGACCGATATTGATACTTGCACTAAAAAGTGGTAAGTATTACTTCGCTAACATGATGTTCTAGAACATCATGTTAGCGAAGTTAGATAACTTGAATAAAGTAAGTATTTGATTTTTGAGCACAAGTTTTCTATTTGTATTAAAATACTATGATATGACAAAGTATATTTAGTTTCGTTTTTTTAGTATAAAATAAACTAACGAGTTTTAAAGTTGTCAGTAATAAGAATAATAATTTGTTTTACGGATATTAATAGTTTGCATGTTATCTGAGTCTTATTTATATATAGTAATGTAGTGAAATTATACCAGTAGACCCACTACTAGGAAATTACTGGGTACTTACGTATTCATTTCTTGAAGATTTTTTTTTTGTTATGGACAGTAAAAAAAACTGCCCTTCATAGAAATTGCTATGTCCGTTTCTTACCAAAGGAACTGAAAATTATAAATTATACAAACACAGCTTTTTATCTAGAATACAATTAATGAATGCGTGATTTTATTCAAAAGCCTAAAACCTCAGATGATAAAAAGGAATAGATATGAAACGGGGGCTTGGCGCGTGTCGGTGCGACATGGCCAAATGGGCATGTCACTGCCCACCGCATGTTAGTCGCAATTTGCCGTGAATCTGAAATGTTTTTCCACGTTTACTCAAAATGCCGAATTGTAGCGTGGTTACATGCAAAAATAGGAATAAAACTAAAACCTACATGAATGGTGGAGTCACGCAGCACATGTGAGTATTAGTATTTTCACTTAAGTCAGTAAAAACTAATATTTTAATAAATAAACGCAACGCCGCATCATTTCTCGGGATCGAACTAACATATCGAACGAAAAAGCATATTTTTGTTCTATGCGTTGTACATTGAACGTTCAATACAGTAAACCACGGCGCAATGTATTAAACCACTATGGATATGGACGATGCTTGATTTTTTTAGTGGTACGGCCGCTGCTTGGCGTCGCAAACTAGAGCGGTGCCAAAGTGCAGTTACAATTTACGCGTAATCGATAAAATAGAAGTACGATATCATACTAGTTATTTTATTTCGACTACTTTCGCTGTTTTATTTTATTTAATTACTTGTTTTGGTTGGGTGCCTATCTTAAAGGTAACTAATAACATACTAATAAGATTAAAAGGCACAAAATGTTTACGGTACCTACTAATAAGATTTTCACTAAGTTGCAGTATGAACGGTAAATAGACATATTAAAATTGTATGTACAAGTATATAATTTAGTTGCAAATGGCTTCAGAACAACTTTAAATGTGATATTATTACCAATAATTTATTTTAAATGAGTATTTTTTACTTTCATTTGAAATGTGATAATTGAAGAAGAAATCTCGGTTTCTTATTACAGTTTTCCAAAGAATCCGAGTAGGTACTAAAAAAATGGATAGATGCTACTGGCAGAGGTCCTAACTGGTTTCCTGTACAGAGAAGAGTTAATGTGTTCGTAACATTTTCAAGAAAAATGTTTCCAACCACTTAATAAGAGCCGTACACTTTTCGAATATTTGACACCTCGCTTGCTTGAAACCTAGGTGTAAAATGTATGGTAACACATCTTCGCACATCTTTGGTGGATACTCGCCCTTAGCCTTAAATCTCGTAATATGAGTAATGGACATATTATTTCGCGCCAAAATGCGAGTCGGATCGGCCTGGTACCTACAGGTCAAAAATATCGATGTGACCAGAGTTTTAAATGTATGTGAACACGAACTTATAAAAAGCCGTTTATGTTACTCTGTAGGTATTCGTCAATATTTTTTACTTTTGCGATTTATGGTAATTTAACAACCCGTGTTATTTAAACTTGTAGCTAGAAGTTTAAATACCACCACATAATTTTACCATGTCGTTGAAGTTGTTACCCATCAATATCTTAACATAATATTAATTTTAATATCAATGTCGATAAAACATAATTTTAACGTTTGTCGCCCCCCTAGTGTAGTGCGTTTAAGCCAATCACAGCCCTTGTTTGCATGTTGCCGTAGACTCACTGGCAACGCCCGAGTCTTTGTGTTTACACGGTTCAATGTGTGTGCCTGTGGGCGCTGCGGTGGGAGAAAACTGGGGACATCGGTTTTGGTTGAAATTAAGCAGTACGGCACTTCTCCCTTTTTTTATGTTCTGAGCATAAAACCTATGTCACTTTTTAGGATTCCGTACTCAAAGAGTAAAACGGGACCCTATTACTAAGACTCCGCTGTCCGTCTGTCTGTCCGTCTGTCACCAGGCTGTATCTCATGAACCGTGATAGATAGAGATTTGAAATGTGATGTATTTCTGTTGTCGCTATTTATAACAAAAAATACTAAAAAACAGGATACATAATTTTATTTTTATTTTAGTTTTTATCTGTTTCTTTTTCTTTTACAATCTTACACAAATCGACCTTGCCCCAAACTAAGCAAAGCTTGTACTATGGGTACTAGACAACGATAAACATACTTACATAGATAAATAAATACTTAAATACATAGAAAACATCCATGACTCAGGAACAAATATTTGTGCTCATCACACAAATAAATGCCCTTACCGGGATTCAAACCCGGGACCTCCAGCTTCGTAGGCAGAGTCACTACCAAGTTACTAACTAGGCTACAGGGGGTTCCTATACAACAAATTTTTTGCCGTTTAAAGATATAGATAATGGTACGGTACCCTTCGTGCGCGAGTCCGACTCGCACTTGGCCGGTTTTTTAAACATTTATTTCGAAATAAAGAGTGATACTCGGAAATGTCGAAGGGAAGGTCAATCGTCGAATCCGACTCGGCTGGGCAGCATTCGGGAAGCTACGGCACATCTTTTCGTCCAATATTCCGCAGTGTCTCAAGACGAGAGTCTTTGACCAGTGTGTGTTGCCAGTGATGACATATGGCACGGAAACGTGGTCGCTTACTAAAGGCCTCATAAGAAGGCTCAAAGTCACTCAAAGGGCAATGGCTCTCCATTGCCCTTTGAGTGACTTTGAGCCTATGCTATGCTATGCTGGGAGTTTCTCTGCGCGATCGCATCAGAAATGAGGCTATCCGCAGCAGAACCAAGGTAACTGATAAAGCCCTCCGAATTGCTTAACTTGAGTAGCAGTGGGCGGGGCACATTGCACGTAGAACCGATGGCCGTTGGGGCGGAAAGGTTCTCGAGTGGCAACCACGTACCGGAAGGCACAGCGTGGGTAGGCCCCCCGCAAGGTGGACTGATGACCTGGTAAAGGTCGCGGGAGTCCGCTGGATGAGGGTGGCGCAGGACTGGCCATTGTGGCACTCTTTGGGGGAGGCGTATGTCCAGCAGTGAACGTCTTTCGGCTGATATGATGATGATGATGATGATGATGACTCGGAAATGTAATAAAACCACGTAAAAATCTTCCTTTCCAGTGTAAACCCCCGGTGTGTGTTATTATTATATATAAACGAAAATAATTACTAAATGCAAGGTAGGATCGTGCTGTACTTAACAAACGCCATATAAGCTTGTTTTTTAAAAAGTTTTTTATTCATCTTGTTATTTTCAATAACCCTGCATATTATGTCGCTGGTTCGTGGGTACTTGTACAGACAAATCACACAAACCCAAACAAGATAGGTCTATCTATTTTAGTTAAGGAGTTCCCATGACCACCTTCCATCATCAGATCCTGGAAATCATCCATCACCAAAGTGTTTACCAAGACAAAACAGATGAGCTCAAACTAGATGGGTTTATCTAGTTTAGTTTAGGAGTTCCATGACCACCTTATAGCTCCATCATCAGACTCTGGAAATCATCCAGCACCAAAGTCTTGCCGTGCCATGACCAAATAAATGAGCCCAAATTCGATGGCTTTATCTTGTTGAGTTTAGGAGTTGCTATGGCCACCTTCCGACTCCATCATCAGACCAGCTCTATGATATTATGTCACCGAAGATACGCAATTGTACCTAATTTGAAGATTTCACCCAAACTCCCATACATACATACATACTAACAAGGTGGACTGATAGTAACAAGTAAATAAATTAAATCTATCAAGTATCACGATCACTCGTACAATAATAATTGACTATAGAACGCTTAGTTTAGACAAAAGGATCCAACCCACAAGACATCACCATTGAAATGTATGACTTTTGTTTTAGGTAGAAGGTTCAATTTTAAATGTTACGTATCCGGTGGGTTTGAGCCTTTTCGCTACACTACGTCATATATGGCAGCTATGCAATTCATAACTTGTCTCGATTAGCCTCACGAATGTATCCCCAGTATAGTTTGACCCCGAGGTTGGTAACAACTATGCCTAGTCGGAGATCAAAATAATATTATTTTATCTGAAGAGTGGCCGGTTAGCTTCGTGAATAGCCACAAATAAACACACTACACATCTGTCTCGGAGGGCTATTCAGCCGGTACTGAGATAAATTCCCGCGCGACGGTAAATTTATACTAGTTTTGAATAATTATTTATAAATATAAATTTTGACAAAAGTAATATTTTTTGGACTGGATCTTGTTGGTACAAGCATGAACTTTAATGTTGTGTAAGATTCAATACAAAAATTATTCAACAATAATGAGAAAATCCTTGAGTTTTCAGTACGATTTTGTCGACAAATATGGTGTAATTGAGAACAGTTTACATATATATACGTGCAGAATAAGGAAAATTCGAGGCGGCTAGGAGCAATGGCAACATATTACGCTAGTGAAAATAGAAAAAAACAAGTAGGTTCTCATATAACATCATGGAGTATTAGGGGCTCAAACTTATGACTCTGCGCTCTCTTCAGAAAACTACTGTCGGTAATCGGGTATTTTCGGTTAAAGTATTCAGTTCTTCGTAAATTGGAGGCGGCTAGGACCAATATGAGGAGTTTACCTATGCAAATAAGTAATCAGGATTTAGAAAAAGCTCTCCGTTTCTTAGAATTACAACGTCAAAAATCCGTCATTCTCGCTTATTCCTGGCCAAAAAAACGAGCGCCCTCTTAAAATATCACGCCGCTAGCCTGCGAATGTCAAATAACGTTTTGTATGGCAATCGAACCACCTTAAGTATTTTTGTGTGATTAGCACGAATATTTGGTCCTGAGTCAAAGATGTTTTCTATGTATTTAAGGACTCATTTATCTATATGCTGTATGCAGCTGCGCATCGAAAAAGTGCCTTTTCCAAACCGATTATTAGTATACTTGTACTATTGCTAGAGATCCAAATTTTTGATATGTATATCTTCAGTTCATTGGCTATGTTCGTACTTCGTAAAATCACGATTGCTTACAAAAACCTCGATAGATTTTGCCTTTCAAAACAGTGCTTTTTTACCACCAAACTCGAAATATCTCAAAAGTTATTTGGAATATTACAATGAAATTTGTTATGATAGGTAGCTTTTTGGTAGATCTATCTACCGGCTTCTTAGAATTTCAATATGTTTGATAATTCAATACATTTGGTCATTTGTCTGAAAAACCGGGTGTCCGCGTCATGCAAGCGCGGTGGCGAGTACAATTTAGTACGCCCGTGGCCACTGCCGACGACGGACCTGTGAATGTTTACCTGGCACGCAAATACGCCTTTTTGCAGCAATTATTTCAAGTTATCAAGGTAAATAAAAATATATAAAGGAATAGGAAACGCTAATACATGCTGGAGAACACATTCGAAATGATAGAATAACAAATATAAGGTATGCGATATTTACTACATTAAAGCGTTTCTACATCCGCACCTAAAACGTATTAATAGGTAGCTGGAGCATATTGACAAGATGTCAATAAAAATCTTCAGTTATCCTGAATACGTATTTAGAACTGTTAGGTAGTAAGTAGTCGGGTGTAAATCGGATTCGGACACGAGCACATGGTTGGGGGGGTAATGGTACCAATTATGGACTGTACGAATAATAGATTTATTTATTCATACAGAAATATATCAAAAGCATTTAGGGCTATTGCGCCGGATAGCGACTACCTAGACTAAAGTCCTAAACGAGTTGGTGAACTGAAGTATATTTACTTGCTGTTTAGTAGATTCTATTAAAAACGAGTGCGGAAAAAGACCCTGCCACTCCACCAGCAGCAGGCCACGGCCCTTCCTCATCTTCGTCATAGACAAACATGCATACATACGCTACGGCACATCTTTTCGTCCAATATTCCGCAGTGTCTCAAGACGAGAGTCTTTGACCAGTGTGTGTTGCCAGTGATGACATATGGAACGGAAACGTGGTCGCTTACTATAGGCCTCATAAGAAGGCTCAAAGTCACTCAAAGGGCGATGGAGATGGCTATGCTGGGAGTTTCTCTGCGCGATCGCATCAGAAATGAGGCTATCCGCAGCAGAATCACGGTAACCGATATAGCCCTCCGAATCGCTAAACTTAAGTATCAGTGGGCGGGGTACATTGCACGTAGAACCGATTGCCGTTGGGGCGGAAAGGTTCTCGAGTGGCAACCACGTACCGGAAGGCGCGGCGTGGTTAGGCCCCCCACAAGGTGGACTAATGACCTGGTAAAGGTCGCGGGAGTCCGCTGGATGCGGGTGGCGCAGGACCGGCTATTGTGGCACTCTTTGGGGGAGGCCTATGTCCAGCAGTGGACGTCTTTCGGCTGATATGATGATACATACGCTCGAAAAATATAAACTTCCTTCTGAGGCAGTCGGGTACAAAGTACTACAGGGTGTTCCCCTATACAGCTGCAAAACTTTGCCAGCTGTTTGTGCACATGATACCCATCACAAAACACTAAAGTATGCCGTTTCACATCTCGAACTCACTCTGCCACCGCTGTTTCTCCAAATAACTACCAAGAAAGCCTACCCCGCCACGCCCCTTTAAAAATAAGCCCACTAAAGCAAATAAATGTGACGTTATCTAAGTGAACATACCTTTTGTCGTGTAATATATAAACCCGTATGCTGGGTTTATTATCGTTTTAAACCTTTCAAAGTTATTTGTCAAGTTGGCTAACTGTTCTTTTCGTGTAATATTCTGTCAGGAAGGAACCCCTGTTGTATTGGATAGCTTATCTGTGGACTCCAGTGTTGCCAGAGTTCGCGCCCGCTGACCAGCGACAAGGAGAAAAAAGGAATATCGCGTTGAACATTTACGAATCAATGATTAGATGTTTTGTTCGTCACGGGTTTCCATTTCATAATTCATAATCCACATAATTTATTGCATTTCTACTGTAGCGGATGACTAGATGTTTTCTTGTTTACAAATCAACACGACAGATTGTTGCAACAAGTTGGCGCGTCTACTTGAACTTCGGGGACCGGGTTTGAGAGAGCTGGCAATGTCGAAGTGTCAGATAGCGCACTTCCTATTTTATTTTGGTGTGCCGGAACACGTTTTCTGGGCGATTGCAGTATTTTCCTCGTAAGTATTGTTTAGAAGCCGTGTTAACTTCTTGGAAAAGCAGTAATTGCATAGACATGTTGTCAATTTTCAGTTTGCCGGTGTAATCAAGCCTTACAGGCAAGTTGAGGCCGTGGTGCTCTCCCACGCGACTTGACCTGGCTGAATACCACCGTGTTGCGGTTAAATCGGCGAGCCACGGGAAGCAAGGCCAGGGCCATTGGTGGCGGAGTTGACATTTGTCAATACCCATCGACGTGGGACAATTTTCCTCCGACAGGTTAGTTTTGTACTGTACCATGGACCGTTTTATTCCCTTGATTATTGATTGCCGGCCCACAGACTACTCTTGAGCCCCGGCCCGCTATCTAGCCCCGTGCCCGCCCAGTTTGTACTTGCTATTCTTGGCTAACCGTCTCATCGCTTGATGGAAATTCCAGGAGGTGTTTGGTAGGGGCCTGATCGTGCCCGAAGCCACCCGCGCCAGCCGAGCCAGTACTCCCGTTGTCGGGAACGCTCCGTAGCACCGCCTGCGATGGAGATGCAGCTAAGCTCATAGCCTATTATTTTAACATTACCAAATGGTTCTAGCGCAATCGACCAAAGCGTCATCAAAATCCTACCCTTAACATTTGTTTTTATACCTAGTTAGCTTTTAGTGAGGACCTAGAACGAAATAAAAGCTTTGGGTTACCTTCAGACCTTCTTTCATTTGCCCTAGCACAAAGGAAACTAATTACATGGCGCCCCGAACAGGTTGATGACGCTTAAACTCATTTCCCTCCTTACAACTCCATTTACTGTGAAGGTCTGAGTCTGGTCGCTTGCGCTATACCTAAGTATCTGAATGCAGACTTTCCGCCATAATAGTGTTAATGTCACACTTTAGTACATTGAATAGTTTGGACATTGACCTACATTACTTATAGTTACTTACCTACAACATACGGTCAATTATAGCACTTGGTTTGGCAAGTGATTACCTAAGTACTACCTATAGTTAAGCTTTATAAATTACAAATAACCTTTTAACAGTATTCATAAAAGAAATTACTACTATAAGCATTGTTTACCATTGTGTTGAACTGGCAAAGAGTAAAATATTGCATACCATAATCCACATCCTTTGGATTTTTTATATTTTTACATTTTTACATTTATGTTTTACACAAAATATTTACTTTGTTGTTATTTGAACTCAGTGACCCCTGTGACTGTGAACACAGGACTATAGGAATTACTGTGAGTTTAATATACAGGACAGTTGTTACACATCCAGTAGTATTGTTTAAATATTTAATATACCTACAATTGCCTTAAGCGCTAACGACGATGTATTAATAAACTCAGTGACTAACTAGGAGACCATAATACAATTGCAATTGCTGCAGTGTCATAGTAACACGAAATACAAACGCTTTTATGTGATTGGTCGATCGCGCTTTAATCATAAGCATCGATTAGCTCTTAAAGGACATTGAACCGGGTGGCTTAGAGCTCATACTTACTGTCCTACTCTTACTGAACATTTAGACTTCTGCCACACAGGCATAGTGTGCTCGGGCTGATTAGTGGTAATTACCGGGCTGATATTTTTATCGAAATATTACAACGATTAAACATACGTGTACGTGACAATGTCGTCAACAACCGGATTAGAGGAGCGCCCAATAGCCTTCAATCTCCTTAAGAAGGATGAGCTCCAGTACGAGGTCAGGGTGCGCCAGGCGGCGCCACTACCTACAGTGATGGAACTTAGGAGCCAGCTGCGGAAGCTGAACCAGGACATACCTACAGATGAGGTCGCGGACTACGAGGGAGATGTCGCCGCCGAGCTGGGCATAATCTCGTCAAAAATGGACGACCTGCGCAAGCTGCTGCAAGGGTCAACACAACCTCGCACCTCGTTAAAGGTACTCAATCGTGTTCAAGCTGCTGCACACCACCTGTATCACCGACTGACTCGACTCTCACCTTCAGGGTCGGAGATGAGCAGCCACAGCGAGCTCAGCGACCAGCTAGATGGGGTACTGGTGCGGTTAGATACAATATTGCTCACATTTACAAGTTCGTTGACAAAGAAGCAAGACACTACCGTCGCTGCACCTACCTGCGCAGCGCCACATAACAATAATGCAGTGCAAAAATTGAACTTAAAATACTCCGGTAAGACCTGCGTAAAGGCCTACCTACACAAACTAGAGCAGGTGCGTGTCTCCCGGGAGATCCCTGACTCAACACTGTTCCGCTCGGCATGTGAGCTCTTCACTGACGAGGCATCCTCATGGTTCGATGGCGTTTGTGATCAGGTACACTGCTGGACGGACCTCAAGAGTATGATGCTCCGCGATTACTTGCCGGTAGATTACAACGAGCGCCTACTATGCGAAATAAGGGCGAGGACGCAAGGATTTGACGAATCAATAGTGAATTATGTCAGTGTAATGCTTAATTACTACTCACGCTTAGAGTCCCCACTACACGAAGCGGAAAAGTTGAGTATTTTAATGCAAAACATTAGACCGTTTTTTTCAAAACAATTAGCTTTGTTTACTATCGACTCCATCAATGACCTTAAAGACCGCTGTCGCCAGCTGGAGGCTGCAACTCAACGTGCAAAACGCTTCGCGGAGCCAAATAGAGACTTGTCCAAGTCTCTTGCTCAAGACTTGGTGTATAAACCTATGACTACAAAACCGGTATCGGCGGTACAAACCCCTATTGATTTTTGCGTTCGGTGTCGAGTAGAGGGACATTCGTTGAAGGCATGTAAGGCGGCACCCAAACTGGTCTGTTACCGCTGTGGCGAGAATAACGTAACGGCACGAAATTGTCCCAACTGCACCCCTGTACCAAGTACTTCAAAAAACGAGTGATACCGAATCAGGGTATGGCTGATCCGGTTTCAATCAAAACCAATAAAGTATATAACAGAAGAATATTCATACCAACTCCTAAAAATAAAAAACAAAAACTTACAATATATCAAAACCATACATCCCTGACACACAACAACAACGAAATTAGTAAACCAATTAACATACCTAATACCCTGCATCCTATCCCCGTCCTAACTAACAAAGATAACACCCTCTCTTCCCCGCTTATTAACGCTTTATTCCACACTACTAACAAGTACAACACCCCTCCCCTGCCTGCTTGCTCCCGCCCCACCTCCCTGACCCATACTAACACAATCACTAATGTGTATAATAACCGAACATACCCAAATAACGAATTTTACCCAAATAACCGGTTCACCGAAAATTACCAAAACGTGTATTCTTGTCCGGAACCAACTACAATACCTTCCACTACTATTACTTACCCAATTAACGAATTTTACCCAAATAACCGGTTCACCGAAAATCACCAAAACGTGTATTCTCGTCCGGAACCAACTACAACACCTACCGCGACTACTGCATACCCAATTAACGCAGATTACTCAAATAACCGGTTTACCGAAAATCACCAAAACGTGTATTCTTGTCCGGCACCAACTACAATACCTTCCACAACTGTTACTTACCCAATTAACGAATTTTACCCAAATAACCGGTTCACCGAAAATTACCAAAACGTGTATTCTTGTCCGGAACCAACTACAATACCTTCCACTACTATTACTTACCCAATTAACGAATGTTACCCAAATAACCGGTTCACCGAAAATCACCAAAACGTGTATTCTTGTCCGGAACCAACTACAATACCTTCCACTACTATTACTTACCCAATTAACGAATTTTACCCAAATAACCGGTTCACCGAAAATCACCAAAACGTGTATTTTCGTCCGGAACCAACTACAATGCCTACCGCGACTACTGTATGCCCAATTAACGCAGTTTACCCAAATAACCGGTTCACCGAAAATTACCAAAACGTGTATTCTCGTCCGGAACCAACTACAATACCTTCCACAACTGTTACTTACCCAATTAACGAATTTTACCCAAATAACCGGTTCACCGAAAATTACCAAAACGTGTATTCTTGTCCGGAACCAACTACAATACCTTCCACTACTATTACTTACCCAATTAACGAATTTTACCCAAATAACCGGTTCACCGAAAATTACCAAAACGTGTATTCTTGTCCGGAACCAACTACAATACCTTCCACTACTATTACTTACCCAATTAACGAATTTTACCCAAATAACCGGTTCACCGAAAATCAACAAAACGTGTATTCTTGTCCGGAACCAACTACAATACCTTCCACTACTATTACTTACCCAATTAACGAATTTTACCCAAATAACCGGTTCACCGAAAATCACCAAAACGTGTATTTTCGTCCGGAACCAACTACAATGCCTACCGCGACTACTGTATGCCCAATTAACGCAGTTTACCCAAATAACCGGTTCACCGAAAATTACCAAAACGTGTATTCTCGTCCGGAACCAACTACAATACCTTCCACAACTGTTACTTACCCAATTAACGAATTTTACCCAAATAACCGGTTCACCGAAAATTACCAAAACGTGTATTCTTGTCCGGAACCAACTACAATACCTTCCACTACTATTACTTACCCGATTAACGAAGTTTACCCAAATAACCGGTTCACCGAAAACCACCAAAACGTGTATCCTGGTTCGGACCCAACTACAATACCTTCCCCTACTACTATTTACCCGATTGACGCCGTTTACCCGAACGACCCAGTTAGCCCAACACACGCGATTCCGGTAACCACCAACGATGCTGCTGCCTTACTCGTTATCAACGACCCAGTAACTGAAAACAAAGCACCCATCTCAATTGATTGCCCTAATGAGTTACAAGTCCCAGTTAAATTACATAGTACTGGGAGCAGGCGGAAGACATGCCAACGTGGTGCGGCAGACCAATTACCATCAAATTTTGACGGGGATGAGTGGCGGTCCTGGCTGGCGACGATTGGCGCGTTTTTCGAATGCGGCCGAACTGCTAAAAAATTAAACAGTTACATAGACGGGTCGGACTTGCGTCCTTACCTTACGATACAAATTTACAGTCTGTCTTATACGGGCCTTTTGGATTCCGGATCGGAGTTATCTATTATTGGTGGCGATACTTGGAAACATTTTGAAGACCAGGTTACCCTTCATAAATCACACGACTTGAGTCGGATAGTAACGGCAAACGGCTCCTCTTCCCCTATCATGGGCCATATATTCTTGCCAGTCACAGTCGACGGTAAGACTGCGATAATCAAATTCTACGTAATACCAGAGGTACCAACTAAGCTATTATTTGGTATTAATTTTTGGAAGGCATTTAATATTGGCCCGGATGTGCTGTCTTTATTACCAAACGACTGTTCCTTGTCGGATGAAGAACATATCAATACCGTTGCGTCGGAAGTTAGGTTTATACAAGGCTTTGAGTCTCTGTCATCGGAGGAACAGCGCCAAGCGGAGAATATATTAAAGGAATTCGAAACCATATCCTCAGAGCGGAAGGGTTTAGGACGAACTCGTCTACTCACTCACGCTATCGATACTGGTGATGCGAGACCAATTAAGCAACGCCATTATATGTTATCTCCCTCGAAGCTCGCCGAGCTAAACAGGCAGTTAGACGAAATGCTCGAGCTGGATGTGGTGGAACCAAGTAGCAGCCCATGGAACAACCCCGTAACCATGGCACCGAAATCAGACGGAACCCTCCGATTCTGCCTGGACAGCAGGAAGCTAAACGAGATTTCAAAACACGATGCTTATCCACTGCCACTAATTAACCAGATTTTAGATCAGCTCGGGAACGCCAAATTCTTGTCGTCTTTAGATTTAAAATCAGCCTTCTGGCAAATTGGACTAGACTCACAGGCGTCTAGGGAGAAGACTGCTTTTACGGTGCCAGGCCGTGGTTTGTTCCATTTTAAGGTAATGTGTTTCGGTCTAACGTCGGCTCCAGCGACGCAACAACGTCTGATGGACGTCCTGTTTGGCCCAGAGCACAACGGACGTATTTTTATCTACCTGGATGATATTATTGTTGTCTCAGAATCGTTTACTGAGCATTTGGCCCTACTACGTACGGTGTTTGAGCGACTACGTCACGCTGACTTGACTATTAACTTATCTAAATGTAAATTCTTCCGCAGACAACTCAAGTACTTGGGTTTTGTTGTAGATGAATACGGTTTACGTACAGACCCAGACAAGGTCAAGGCAATTATTGATTTCCCAACTCCGACGTGTCGGAAGGACGTCAAACGCTTTCTCGGCACGGCGTCATATTACCGCCGATTCATAAAGAATTTTAGCAACATAGCAGGACCTCTTAACCAGTTAACATCTACCCGAAGGGGTGCTCCACCCTTTCGCTGGTCCCCGGAGGTGGATACAGCTTTCGGAGAGCTCAAGGTTGCCCTAACTACGGCACCGGTCCTAGCCTGTCCCGACTTTACCAAACCATTCGCGGTGCATTGCGATGCCTCAGATTTTGGGATTGGCGGAACCCTAACCCAAACGTTCGAGGGGGAAGAACACCCCTTAGCGTACTACAGTCGTTCCCTCACGCCCCAGGAGAGGAACTACTCGGCCACAGAGCGGGAGGCATTAGCTGTGGTAAATGTTGTTGAGCATTTTAGACCGTATTTGGAAGGTGATCGCCAATTTCAAATTATAACAGATCACTCCAGCTTGAAATGGTTCCTCAACCTTAAGAACCCAACAGGCCGCCTCGAGAGATGGGGTTGCCGACTGTCGCCTTACAACTTTGTGGTCGAGCACCGTCGAGGCTCGGAAAATATCGTGCCGGACGCCTTGTCCAGAGCCGTCCCAGTATACTTGATCGATACTAACGCGATTAATGATAATTGGTACTTACAATTATATAAGAGGTGCGAGTCTAGACCAGGCTCCGTTCCCAATTTACAGTTAATGAACGGTCGCTTGTACCGCTACACTAAACCAAAAAACGCGTTGTCGTCGGATTTTGAATGGAAGGAAGTTATACCTCAAGACTTCCGATTAGAGATCATGAAGGATAACCATTCGGTTCCGACCGCTGCGCATTTGGGCACAGCAAAAACGTATAATAGACTAAAATTGCGCTACTTTTGGCCGGGTATGTATCAGGACGTCGTCCGGTACGTTGCACATTGCTCTGCGTGTGCGGCACATAAGCATAGCCAGCTTCCCACCCCGGGCTTCATGGGAAGCGCGAAGGTTTGTTGCCGCCCATTCCAATGTCTGAGCTTGGACCTCGTTGGTCCTTTACCCCCTTCGCGGAAGTTAAACACTTATATATTGGTGGTTGTGTGCTGTTTCACCAAGTATTGTATGCTGTTTCCCATGCGACGCGCCACCGGGGCAGTCATTTCCCAAAGGTTGGAGGACCACGTATTCATGATCCACGGAATACCTCAAACCATTATTGCAGATAACGCTTCCTATTTCACTGGCGGCGACGTTCAAAGGTTGTTCACGAAGTATAACATACCACAGCTGCATTACACGCCTGTGTATTGCCCACAGGTCAACACAGTAGAGCGATACAACAAGACCCTCGTTATAGCCATTTCCACGTTCATCGAATCAGACCACCGCATGTGGGATGTTAACATTTCGCGTATTCAGTTTGCGATGAATACCTCAGTGAACGATTCTACATCATATACCCCGTTCTTACTAGTACATGGACGGGAGGCAGTTCCCGATGGTACAATCTATGGTGAACCAGAGGAGGTTAACGAGATTGTTTTTTCATCTAGACGAAATTACCTGGATAAAATCAATACCTTAAGAGATGTCTATTCCACCGTGAGAGAGCTGTTACAGAAATCTCACGATCGCAACATCAAGTACTACAATGATAAACGCCGCGACATTGAATTCGAGGTTGGAGATGAAATATGGAAACGCACCTTTAAACAAAGTAAGGCCAGCAAGTATTTTGCGGCCAAACTAGCACCCAAGTATGAAAAATGCCGCGTCATACGGAAAGTATCACGTTTAGTTTACGAACTGGAAGACGAAAATGGCAAGCGCTTAGGAAAGTGGCATGTAAAAGACTGCAAGCCAGTGTCCCCAAACGCCATTTGAATGATTACGTTTATTTTCTTAATGTGCCTAATTTGGCACCTTTTGCTATATCTTAGGTAAGATTCCTATTTTCTTTTCTGTAGTACCGCAGGCCATTACGCGATCGTTTCCAGCGCCGGCCACGCGGATTCTATTGATGCCAAGGTGCTGCAGGACTTGTGATTCTGGGCCGAGAATCCCTGTCTTAGTTTAGTTTTCTCTTTCAGGAATGGAGATCATGTCTAATTTAAGTTGCAGCTCGAGGGCGAGCTGGAATTTTACTCCCTCAACTCTTTTCCCTCGAAAAATTCTCCTAGGTGAGGGGGTGTAATATATAAACCCGTATGCTGGGTTTATTATCGTTTTAAACCTTTCAAAGTTATTTGTCAAGTTGGCTAACTGTTCTTTTCGTGTAATATTCTGTCAGGAAGGAACCCCTGTTGTATTGGATAGCTTATCTGTGGACTCCAGTGTTGCCAGAGTTCGCGCCCGCTGACCAGCGACAAGGAGAAAAAAGGAATATCGCGTTGAACATTTACGAATCAATGATTAGATGTTTTGTTCGTCACGGGTTTCCATTTCATAATTCATAATCCACATAATTTATTGCATTTCTACTGTAGCGGATGACTAGATGTTTTCTTGTTTACAAATCAACACGACAGATTGTTGCAACAAGTTGGCGCGTCTACTTGAACTTCGGGGACCGGGTTTGAGAGAGCTGGCAATGTCGAAGTGTCAGATAGCGCACTTCCTATTTTATTTTGGTGTGCCGGAACACGTTTTCTGGGCGATTGCAGTATTTTCCTCGTAAGTATTGTTTAGAAGCCGTGTTAACTTCTTGGAAAAGCAGTAATTGCATAGACATGTTGTCAATTTTCAGTTTGCCGGTGTAATCAAGCCTTACAGGCAAGTTGAGGCCGTGGTGCTCTCCCACGCGACTTGACCTGGCTGAATACCACCGTGTTGCGGTTAAATCGGCGAGCCACGGGAAGCAAGGCCAGGGCCATTGGTGGCGGAGTTGACATTTGTCAATACCCATCGACGTGGGACAATTTTCCTCCGACAGGTTAGTTTTGTACTGTACCATGGACCGTTTTATTCCCTTGATTATTGATTGCCGGCCCACAGACTACTCTTGAGCCCCGGCCCGCTATCTAGCCCCGTGCCCGCCCAGTTTGTACTTGCTATTCTTGGCTAACCGTCTCATCGCTTGATGGAAATTCCAGGAGGTGTTTGGTAGGGGCCTGATCGTGCCCGAAGCCACCCGCGCCAGCCGAGCCAGTACTCCCGTTGTCGGGAACGCTCCGTAGCACCGCCTGCGATGGAGATGCAGCTAAGCTCATAGCCTATTATTTTAACATTACCAAATGGTTCTAGCGCAATCGACCAAAGCGTCATCAAAATCCTACCCTTAACATTTGTTTTTATACCTAGTTAGCTTTTAGTGAGGACCTAGAACGAAATAAAAGCTTTGGGTTACCTTCAGACCTTCTTTCATTTGCCCTAGCACAAAGGAAACTAATTACAGTCGGTATGGAGTTATTGATATGACTCACTCACTCACTCACTCATCAACGCACAGCCGAAACTACTAAGACTAGAGAGTTGAAATTTACACCAGAACTACCTTTTACAACGTAGGCAACGCTAAGAAGGATTTTTGGAAATTCCACCCCTAAAGGGGGTAAGAATTTCCAAAAATCCTGCCTGAATTATTAGAAGACGTGCCTTTACGTGATTTACAAAACATGTGGTTTCAAAATGATGGTTGCCCAGCTCACTATGCCCGTGCAGTGCGAGAATACGTAAACCAAGAGTATCCAGGGCGTTGGATCGGGCGACTTGGTCCTATCTTGTGGCCACCCCGTTCGCCCGACCTGAACCCCCTGGACTTCTTCTACTGGGGCTGTCTTAAAGACAAAGTCTACTCAAAACCCATAGCAACATTGGACGAGCTTCGCCAAAAAATCACACAAGCTGCGGATCATATCAATGGTAGAAGATATGCACGACGGATAAAACGATCATTTCTAAGGCGATGTCATGTCTGTATTAATGCCGGTGGCAGGCAATTTGAACATTTACTGTAGTATTAATAATGTAGTAAATGAATTTAAAAAAATTAAAAAAAATTGTACCATTTCTTTGCATTTATTCAACATTTTTCAACAACAAAAATCCTTTTTTGGGTACAGTAAAAGTGATTACCGCCAACATTAAATAATGTCGATTCTTGTTTAAAAATTCGTTGTTTTTTTTTGTGACTAGGATTCCTAAAGTATTATACCATTTTGGAATCTTGGTTAGTTGCGTCAACTTTTGAAAATAATTGCCATTGTGGTGTCAATACAATTTTTTTACACCATGATGATTGAAAGTGGACTGTCAGAAAAAATCTTTCAAAATTGTAGGGACAAAATCGATTTTGATTATTTTTTGTGTAAAAACTACATGTATTATGGTATTTTTAAGAACTGTGTTAGATAGCAGGGCTACTTAAGTTTCCAAAAACAAAAAAAAAACAGTAATATTTGAATATTTGTAGACATGGTCGTTAAAATACCATTAGGGATGTCGATTTTCGATGAATTTCATTTTTTTTCTGTAATTTCTAAAATAATTGAGATATATTTTTTTCCTTATTTTTTCTCGACTAATCATAAGTAGCTCCATCCTCTGGTGCCGGCTTATCGTTGAGTTTTGGGACACGTTGTATTTACAAAAATTAAAAAAAAATGTCAATACAGTGATTGGTGTTAAATACTTCAAATACATGTTAAAAACTCTCAAAAAATACTATAACTAAAGAATATTATAACTAAGGAATGTCTGGAATGGAATCATGTTAAGTCGTAGGGTCGTTTAAGTAATCTTTAATGGTATAATAACACTTTTCAATCAAATATTGATCTATTGATTGAAATGATTGATCCAATAATGTCATGGAAAGATCACATAGATACATTATACAGTAAGTTAGCAAGAGGGATCTATGCTCTAAGACAGTTAAGACCACTTGTGTCAGAAAGTTGCTTAAAAGAGCTGTATTATGCGTACATATACTCTCAACTTTCATACGGGATAATGCTTTGGGGCAACAGTACGGATTATGAGCGCATCCTAAAGATCCAGAAACGTGCAATTAGAGTACTTCCCTATGCAAAGGACAGATACACGTGTCGCGAACATTTAAGAAAACTTAGTTACAACTTATATATTGGAAGTTTTGATGTATGTTAAACGTTATCCAAATGAATTTCAAAGGAGAGGTGAAAATAGTTCGAGATCAATGAGAAATGCGAATAACTTAAAAAGAAGCGGGTTGTGTCCGAGATACAACCGTTAATTAAGTTTAAGTGGATACTTATTTGTTGGTTGTCCCCGTAAAATATATATCTGCATTAATTCACTAAAATCTGTATAAGCACAGATAAATCGGTATATATAGCAACATTGACTGACGTAGCTCGTTTGACTCGCGATGCATTGAAAATGGCGGTCATTTCAGCATAGTTTTCATGCCCGTCACATAAACTAAATAACATTTTGTGATTAACAACTAATAGCAAATAAAGAAGGATTACAACATGTAACAAACAATTATTTGAAATCAGATTAGGCTTCTCTACAAAAAGTTAATCCGGAAGTTACGTGATACATTTTGAACTGTACCCCTATACAAGAACGCGAGCAAAGAAGTATCCACTTCAAAACAACCTCGCCCAGACTTAGAATAGGCACAAAACTTCCGAAGTTAATAGGACAAATACTTTTTAACCGGCTACCTTCAAACCTTAAAACCAGAACGAACGACAACTCTTTTCGCTTCCATGTAAAACAACTATTGCTTGAAAAAACACTGTATAGTTTACAAGAATTTCTTTCAAATTACTAAATAACAAGATCTTAAAAGCTTGACGTTAATATTTGTATTATGTTTTCTTTCTCTATTTTATGTAATAGCATTATGCTATGAGTATGAGTATTATTAAACTATTTACAAATAATAACAATTCTGTACACAACTGTACACATCTATTGTATTTTATAGTAACTGACAAATTATAATTTTAACACATTTTTATCTGTATATTCATTGTACTATGATTTCAATTGTAAAATTATGATAATAAACAAATCTGAATCTGAATCTGAAGTCATTTGTCTTTTAAATTTATTAATATACAGTGTTTAATTCGGTCTGGAATTTTATTGAAAATGTTTGGTGCCATTCCCAAGATTCCGCCTCTGATTAGCACTGTGTTGTTGCTACCCTGCAAAGTTTTCAATTTTTGTTTGTATTGTTTACGTGTCGGAAATCTGCGGCCTTCTGAAACGTTACTGAACATGCTTGGATTGGTCTTGACAAAAATACCTACTTCTAGGATATACAGTTCTTCTAGTTTGTATGGAGAGCAAGACATTTTTAAAGTAAGGGATTTGTAACTTCGGTTTTAGACTGTTTACTTAAAGACTAGGTACAGTCAGCGTCATATAGTTAGTAGCAGCCAAAGTAGCCAAATATATCGTAACACATCCTTACACCTATAGTAACAAAGACGTGTTGCGATATATTTGGTTACCTAGGCTGCTACTAACTATCTGATGCTGACTGTACAAAACTAATTTCAATGTTTTTTTTTATTAAACAAACATTTAAATTTCTTAAACAAACATTTAGACGATAACATGTTATACGTGGACGAAGTCGCGGGCAACAGTTAGTTTATATATATATATATATATATTTATTTAAGCTTTATTTATTCCATATTGTTTGTGTTAGTACATATTTACTAAATCTAAAAGATTTATGCCATTTTTTCTTTCTTATATGGACCCCATTCGGGTAAAAGCCATATATCGCCAGATATTAGGAGAAAAGAAGGGCACTGGAAGCAACAAACTGGTCAGGGCCGAAAGGCAAAAGAAGGAAAGGTAGACGACGAAGACTTTGGACCAATGACATAACTGAGGTCGCCGGACCTAGCTGGATGCAGTTGGCTAAAGACCGAAAAAAATGGCATGAGATCGAGGAGGCTTTTACCTAAATTTACATTTGCTTTAAAAAATTCAATATAAATCAAACAAAAAAAGACAATTTAAGCTTAATTTATATTTATATAATTACTTTCGGTTGGAAAATTTGTTGGATTCTTGTGTAAAGCATCTTAGAATAACGATTAAAAATGAAATATACAAAAAAACGCTATTATAAATTAATGATTTTCGAAACCGTATTTTGCCTGGAGTATAGAGCCAAGTATAAGACTAATCTTGTTGGCTTGTTGAGAGTATCAAGGTCCATCGCGGTGTGGCCGCTGGTCGAGGTAGCATGGTAGGCAGCACGCGCCGCGCGAGCGCAGTGACATAACACTTTTAGGTATTTAAGAGACAAATTGAATTTGTTATTTTTATATGATGTTTGGTCAAATTACATTTTTTAATAGACATAGTCATGTACTGAAGAACTTGCTGGTCTTAAAATAACCACCCTGTATAATAAAATGCTCTTCTGACTAACAGTGGTCTAATTATCCAGATTTTGATCAGTCAGTCATACTTATGTAACAAAGGTAATAATTATGGTAATAATACTCCTTGCATTTCATTAAATTGTCAAAAGGGCCTCTACGTGTTGGCTCCGTTGGTACTTTGTACCTACAAATACCTACCTAGCCCCACGCATGCCTCCCAAAGGTCCGGGACATCATTGTCCCGTGAGCGGGAAAGACATACATGGTAATAATATAATTTGCCAGGAGATAAATAGATGAACATAGCTATTTGTTTATTATTTTTGATGGTTTCTTAAGCGGGTGTTAACCGGCGCTATAACTTTACCTATAGAAGTAATCGATTTTATTTCGGTTTAAAAAACCTGTAATATATTAGTACAATCCATAATTAGTGACGTTCACCCTTAGGAAGTGAAGATGTACTATTATTTTATCAGTTCTACGTATTTGGAAAACGGAAGCACCCACATAGGAACTGGGAAAACGATAGGTGGATTGATGATGAAGAAATCTGTACTAACATATCTTTGGAAAGTAAGTGTCCATAATTGATGTCATCATACTACGATGTACTTAAGAACTGTAACTACCTATTATTCCTTATTTTCTTAAAAAAAATATATTTAAATAAATAAATAAACAATAAATATTTGGGGACAATCTTACACAAATCAACCAAGATTTGAAAAATAAAACAATTATTCAACAAGACAAACATTTGATCGTATGATCCGCAAAAACGAGCCGAATACGGATGCCAACAGAATAAGGCCGTTAGCGGGGTGCGCGGGACGCGCGTCTCCCGCTCCGTCTGCCTCACCTCCGCAAATACCTAAATATCGTCTAATAAGAGCGCCTTAAAGTACGTTTATTGTCGTCTATTAGATACCCATAGTACAAGCTTTGCTTATAGTTTGGGACTAGGTCGATTTGTGTAGGATTGTCCGCAAATATTTATTTATTTATTCTTGCACGACCTACTGTTTGGAAGAGATATTGAGGTTTTAAAACCGTAATTAATAGATTTAATTTATCAGGATTTCACAAAAGATACTGGCTGGAAAAATATGTTGTTTTCTCGTGGTTCTAAGGTTGTAACCTAAACGTGTCCTGTCAGGCGCATAGAAACGTGACCCCCCTGCATCCGAATTTCTAACCATGGGTGGCTGTAGCAAGAAAAACCATAATATATCGTAATCGTTAAACGCAGCGTCTTCGAAGTCTCGTGTCTCAGCGTGTTTACACTTGTCTCTACATCTGCATTCAGTGATTGAGGAAGGTCGCAGACGGAAATAGCGACAGGTTAGCTTTAGCAGTAGCGCCCACTGAAATGTCACGTGACTTTATTTCATCGGGATATCTATGATATTGTCAAGCAAGTTACGATCGTGTTTTGTCATTGATGCATGATATCACTATTACCCGTGACGAGGGTCGATGTTTTATATGATATTGACAATTGAGTGGACATTGTTTTTTGGCAGTTCCGTGCGTCTTTTCCGGGGTATTCCCTCATATAACACTAGTTTTAAAAACATAATAACAAACCGATTTGGGTGCGTTTTTTGAAAATCGAATGCCTTGTCCTTCGATATGGTTTGTTGTGTGAGGGTGTGTTAGAAATAGAAGTAGAAAAGCTTTATTCAACATCACATTACACGAAATTATAATTAAAGATACATTAGACACAAGATTAGGATTAAATATAAATTTAAAATTAATGTTACAGTTATGATGTGTGTGTGTGATGTTAAAAAGTTTTAGATTTTTAATTTATGTAGGTACTTAGTTATAAAACTTAACACCCAACTTAGGATTAATTGGTTGGTTTGAGTACCTACTAGGATACCTCAGACAGACAGTACACAGATAGCACACGCCATAACCAATACCGTTGAGTAACATCATATTATAAACGTGTTTGTATGAATCACGTGCTTGGCATTGAATATGAAAATTTGCATAGGTACATTCCACATAGTAAACGAAACTTCATAACTTGGATTTGACGCTTAGATTTTCCTGTGGGGATTTCTGCGTTTCATATTTGCCGTTATAAATGATAACTTACATTATACATCTTTATTTATAATCGACATAATGTTTTAAATGTATGTTCCATTGTGCATACCCTTGTTAACATCACACAATGTTATGCCTCGTATGGTACTGTACCTAATGTACCCATAGATTTTATTAAGTGTACACTGTAAATATAGTCAAGTTTTCCAATATCAACCTTTCAAAAATATCTACTCATGCGTATTATGGCAGTACCTAACAATAAAGAGGAATAACAAACAAATGAATCTTTAAATAAAACAACATTACCTACAAAGGCATTGATCTAGTTTTTAGCGAAAGTCGGAACAAGATTCCTTCATCAGGACCAACTAGATTAGTAGTGTTGACTAAAAATAGAAAAAGATTCAATGCAACTTTAAATCGACACTATAAAAACTTGTTCATCTGATTTAAGAAGTTTCACAAAAAGTCTGGTGAAAATGTGTCGGGTATGAAACGTGAGACTTTAAAAAACAGTTTTTTTCGACATTCCAGCAAAAAAGATGAATGTAGGTAGTGAATTTAGGAGGTGTATCAAGGTCATGTATCCAGTTTTTATAAGATCTCGATAAAAACCAGTTTACTCTACCGAGTATTATGTATGATATATCTTTGATGTTTGTGTGAGATTGTTTTGGGTCATATCTACTGTCTCATATCAAATGGAAGTAGGCTTGTGGAATGTTTACTCTTTGCTTAATTTACAGACTGGTTTTAGGTCATGTAATCCCTCACCTTTAAATTACCCAATAAACACAAAGTACCTAATCATATCTACATTAGTACATTTTTAACAGACTTCAAAAAAAGGAGGAGGTTCTCAATTCGTCGGAATATTTTTAACCCCCGACGGAAAAAAAGGAGTGTTATAATATAAGTTTGACGTGTCTGTGTGTCTCTAGTGTGTGTGTGTCTGTCTGTGGCATCGTAGCTGCTAAACGAATATACTGATTTAAATGCGGTTTTTTTATGCGAAAACTGACGTGATCGAGGTGGTTCTTAGCTACGTTTCAACAAAATCGGTTCAGCCGTTTTTGAGATACCCATTGAACTTTGAAATGAAAATGTCGGGGGCTTTTCAATTGTTCTAAGTTGTAGTTATTATGTATGTTCCCCCAATTACTCGCAGGCGCCTGGACCGATTGGAAAATTCTTTTTTAGTTTGAAAGGTTACCCTTCCCAGGTGGTCCCATGCTCACCAGGTCAGGATCTGATGGTGGGATCCTGGGGAAATCGTGGGAACTTTTTAAATTTTATAGGCATACTTGAAGCAATTTGGGTCCTGATTTGAAGTCGGTTGAAACTTTGTTTTGAAAGTACATTATGACTAGTAAAGTGGCATTGCGGCCTACTTGCAAAGTATAGTAAATTTAATTACATTATTTGAGAGGTAGAGCACAGCGGAATGTGATCTGGCTCATATTTGGAGCAGCCTGAACGCTTACCTTTGCTTTGCTAACGTCTTCGAGTAATCGGGAAACATACATAAAAAATAAAAGATTTCGACGCCTTGAGAACCTCCTCCGTTTTTCAATCAAATCAATTTCTAATACGAGTAAGTAGTAGATCTCAGGAGACCTTTCCACAAAGAGTCAACTCCATATCTATTCCGTTTCAGCGAGCGCAAACACAATCTAACCAATTTCGCGCTTAAGACGTTGTCATAGAGGCCTTTATCGCTTGATGTTCTAAGTGACCTGCTTTGCTTGCTATTCTAGTCTAAATGGGACAAGGCCTGGCTTTATTCGGCATAAAACTTTACGGCCGATATGTTAGGCTTCGCTGATAACAATCGAGACAAACGATATGGATTTAGATACTAGAAGTGCCTGCTTGGTAACATTGGGGGTGAAATATATTCGACATTGCGTAAGAATTGGACCTATTCAAACCACGTAAAGGACTAGCTCACATAAATATGTATCCCACCAAGCAGAGTTAAGTGAAACGGTAATAAGTTTCTGTCAAAAATTTAATTTTTGGTATAAGCTTTTATTGCCGACTGTACTTTTCTGTATAGGTACCATCACAATCATCAACTACTCATTGAGACGATTCTAACGAGCCCAAACTTACGGGGTTACGTCGGTTAAATACTGAATTGCTATGGCCACCTTCTGTCTCCATCACCAGATCAGCTCGATGGTACCATAATATTAAATTGTCATCCAAACTATACTAATGCCCAAAATTTCAGCTCAATCGGATAACGGCAAGTTACTGAAAAATGGATTGCAAATTTTGACGGACAACTTACATAAATATTTATAATACCTACATACTTACATACGAACAGGTCAAGTTAAAAAGCTTGTAAAAAGCCTGGAGTTGAATGTGTGAAACCTATCCTCTAGCCGCCCAAAGGCCTATTAAAAGACAATTTAAAACAATAGAATCATTAGCTTAGCGAGGGATATCAGGAATATCAGGGAAGAAAAACAAAACTTTGATCCCTCATTCGAGGGCAACAATACCTCTTATCTGAATAAGAGGTGTGAAAAAAACATTGTACCTTGTTTTTTTTATACTACTTACATAATGCTTTCAAAGAATAAGGTGAAAATGTCGTGTCACCTATATCTTTGACATCATTAATTGCATTTAAAGTTCAATTTGCAAGGACATCCCTTTTTACTTCATACAATACTAGATCACTCTAAAGCGCCGTCGTCGTTCACACTAGTATTTCAAATAAAAACGATTAACCTCTAAAGGAGATATTTAAAAAAAACGCTTTACATCAAAACCGTCTTTCACACCACTGATGTCTGTATTCTAAAACTGACTTTGACTCTCCATACTAAAGTTCAATTTTCAATGTGTTTTGCAGAGCAGTTTAGGGATCGTTGGCAGCTTACGTGACTCAACTCACGGATCTGAATGCGTGTAAATGCTCACGGCACACAAAAATACGCGTAAACTTGGATTGTGTGTCATTAATCATTCATTATAGTTGAGATTTTGGAATTGGAATCATTGAGTTATGGGCATTTTTTATTTTTCTTGTATCTTGATGTTTTTGGCTTGTCCAGTGCCTTTGACACCCTACAAATACGAAACACGTCGAAAAATTGTACTTGTAGCGATTTTAAAACATCAATAATATATCTAAATCGTATAAAAACCCAAAAAACCTATAATTTAGCATTAAATTTACCACATTTTCTTGGTTTTTCTGGCTGCCGACTCTCGATTTTTACCTGTCCACCTTTGGAAAGCCAACTTCAAGTATCGATTCGAAGTATTAGGACTTGTATATTGTGCCTGGAAATACTTGTTTCTGATAGTGGAAAACATGAATTTTATTAAATTAACCTTATATTTATCTCGCTAAAATATTTTTTACATAATAAACTAAAATTAATCTTGTCCAGTGATTTTGGAAAAGTGGACATGTCCACACTTCGTTACGATGATTTTGTTGGAACGAGGTATTTTTATTACCAAATTAGGTGTTTATTTTGATCTAGCATCATATATCGATACGTAACATCATTCGTTTTGTTTACAAACTGTTCGTAGTGGCTAGAAATCGCTCGCGAACGGTGCGTCGAGTGGTGGACCCAAAAACTAGTGTCCTGGTTCCGTTACGAGATTACGAAGATTCCTATATTTTTTCTGCTAATGCGACTCAATTATCTTAATCTGTCATTATCACTAACCATGATTTCAGTAAAATAACATTACAATAGTTAAACACAGTATATTTGGTATTTGTAATTTTTTTATACTATTTTATTTTTTTGTATATCTTTATACTTCCTTAGGATGCACTGTGTTGTCTGTGTTGAAGCAATTGGAAATTAAAATGAATGGCGGCTTATATTTGTTATTCTTCTAAATTGCTAATGGGTTCATATTCGGGGACCATACTCGCTTTGCGGACATTATTTTTATAAGAGAATTGGCCAAGGATTTAAATGAGTAGACCTTAAAATCTAAATAGCAACTGAACGTTGTCAATTCATAATAGTAGTTTATGTGACTGTACATAATGAAGGGCATTAAACACGAGTGTGGGTTTATGAAACGAGCCGAAGTGCTGTGAAGCCGTGTGGGTTTATGAAGTGTAGCGTGTAGGGTTCAGTAATTGTTCGTCCGTCACAGCAAAGATAATTAAGACAAGGAAGATTGCTCACTCCATACAATGCTACTAGTCACACGTTAATCTTATTATCGTCGCCGGTACCTCGTAGTTCCCCTTATTATTTTAGATGGCGTTATTTTCAATGTAAGCGGTGAAGCAGGCTGCTAACTAGTCACCTCTAACATAAGATACAACATTTTGGGCCGTGCGGCCATTTGATTTTGGTCGAGTGGTTCGGGTGTTTGACTCACAAGTCTGAGTACGTCGGTTCGCGTCCCAACTCCTGTAACCTGTTTTTGTATTTTTTCTTGCCACGAGACACGTCGCGGCGTCAGTTGAGCGTTTTTCAAAAAAGTGTACAAAACTTTTTTTTCAGAATACGCATTTTTTTGGTTTATCTTACTCGGAATCTTTGATACTATCGATCCTCATACAAGAAAAAAAGTGTCCCAGATTTTTTGTAAGGTTTTTCTTCCCGTGCGTACGACCATGTAAATAAAAAAAGACTGCATTCAAAAATGGGACGTCTGGAATGGAATATTTAAGACACTTTTTTTCTTGTATGAGGATCGATAGTATCAAAGATTCCGAGTAAGATAAACCAAAAAAATGCGTATTCTGAAAAAAAAGTTTTGTACACTTTTTTGAAAAACGCTCAACTGACGCCGCGACGTGTCTCGTGGCAAGAAAAAATACAAAAACAGGTTACAGGAGTTGGGACGCGAACCGACGTACTCAGACTTGTGAGTCAAACACCCGAACCACTCGACCAAAATCAAATGGCCGCACGGCCCAAAATGTTGTATCTTATGTTAGAGGTGACTAGTTAGCAGCCTGCTTCACCGCTTACATTGAAAATAACGCCATCTAAAATAATAAGGGGAACTACGAGGTACCGGCGACGATAATAAGATTAACGTGTGACTAGTAGCATTGTATGGAGTGAGCAATCTTCCTTGTCTTAATTATCTTTGCTGTGACGGACGAACAATTACTGAACCCTACACGCTACACTTCATAAACCCACACGGCTTCACAGCACTTCGGCTCGTTTCATAAACCCACACTCGTGTTTAATGCCCTTCATTATGTACAGTCACATAAACTACTATTATGAATTGACAACGTTCAGTTGCTATTTAGATTTTAAGGTCTACTCATTTAAATCCTTGGCCAATTCTCTTATAAAAATAATGTCCGCAAAGCGAGTATGGTCCCCGAATATGAACCCATTAGCAATTTAGAAGAATAACAAATATAAGCCGCCATTCATTTTAATTTCCAATTGCTTCAACACGGACAACACAGTGCATCCTAAGGAAGTATAAAGATATACAAAAAAATAAAATAGTATAAAAAAATTACAAATACCAAATATACTGTGTTTAACTATTGTAATGTTATTTTACTGAAATCATGGTTAGTGATAATGACAGATTAAGATAATTGAGTCGCATTAGCAGAAAAAATATAGGAATCTTCGTAATCTCGTAACGGAACCAGGACACTAGTTTTTGGGTCCACCACTCGACGCACCGTTCGCGAGCGATTTCTAGCCACTACGAACAGTTTGTAAACAAAACGAATGATGTTACGTATCGATATATGATGCTAGATCAAAATAAACACCTAATTTGGTAATAAAAATACCTCGTTCCAACAAAATCATCGTAACGAAGTGTGGACATGTCCACTTTTCCAAAATCACTGGACAAGATTAATTTTAGTTTATTATGTAAAAAATATTTTAGCGAGATAAATATAAGGTTAATTTAATAAAATTCATGTTTTCCACTATCAGAAACAAGTATTTCCAGGCACAATATACAAGTCCTAATACTTCGAATCGATACTTGAAGTTGGCTTTCCAAAGGTGGACAGGTAAAAATCGAGAGTCGGCAGCCAGAAAAACCAAGAAAATGTGGTAAATTTAATGCTAAATTATAGGTTTTTTGGGTTTTTATACGATTTAGATATATTATTGATGTTTTAAAATCGCTACAAGTACAATTTTTCGACGTGTTTCGTATTTGTAGGGTGTCAAAGGCACTGGACAAGCCAAAAACATCAAGATACAAGAAAAATAAAAAATGCCCATAACTCAATGATTTCAATTCCAAAATCTCAACTATAATGAATGATTAATGACACACAATCCAAGTTTACGCGTATTTTTGTGTGCCGTGAGCATTTACACGCATTCAGATCCGTGAGTTGAGTCACGTAAGCTGCCAACGATCCCTAAACTGCTCTGCAAAACACATTGAAAATTGAACTTTAGTATGGAGAGTCAAAGTCAGTTTTAGAATACAGACATCAGTGGTGTGAAAGACGGTTTTGATGTAAAGCGTTTTTTTTAAATATCTCCTTTAGAGGTTAATCGTTTTTATTTGAAATACTAGTGTGAACGACGACGGCGCTTTAGAGTGATCTAGTATTGTATGAAGTAAAAAGGGATGTCCTTGCAAATTGAACTTTAAATGCAATTAATGATGTCAAAGATATAGGTGACACGACATTTTCACCTTATTCTTTGAAAGCATTATGTAAGTAGTATAAAAAAAACAAGGTACAATGTTTTTTTCACACCTCTTATTCAGATAAGAGGTATTGTTGCCCTCGAATGAGGGATCAAAGTTTTGTTTTTCTTCCCTGATATTCCTGATATCCCTCGCTAAGCTAATGATTCTATTGTTTTAAATTGTCTTTTAATAGGCCTTTGGGCGGCTAGAGGATAGGTTTCACACATTCAACTCCAGGCTTTTTACAAGCTTTTTAACTTGACCTGTTCGTATGTAAGTATGTAGGTATTATAAATATTTATGTAAGTTGTCCGTCAAAATTTGCAATCCATTTTTCAGTAACTTGCCGTTATCCGATTGAGCTGAAATTTTGGGCATTAGTATAGTTTGGATGACAATTTAATATTATGGTACCATCGAGCTGATCTGGTGATGGAGACAGAAGGTGGCCATAGCAATTCAGTATTTAACCGACGTAACCCCGTAAGTTTGGGCTCGTTATAATCGTCTCAATGAGTAGTTGATGATTGTGATGGTACCTATACAGAAAAGTACAGTCGGCAATAAAAGCTTATACCAAAAATTAAATTTTTGACAGAAACTTATTACCGTTTCACTTAACTCTGCTTGGTGGGATACATATTTATGTGAGCTAGTCCTTTACGTGGTTTGAATAGGTCCAATTCTTACGCAATGTCGAATATATTTCACCCCCAATGTTACCAAGCAGGCACTTCTAGTATCTAAATCCATATCGTTTGTCTCGATTGTTATCAGCGAAGCCTAACATATCGGCCGTAAAGTTTTATGCCGAATAAAGCCAGGCCTTGTCCCATTTAGACTAGAATAGCAAGCAAAGCAGGTCACTTAGAACATCAAGCGATAAAGGCCTCTATGACAACGTCTTAAGCGCGAAATTGGTTAGATTGTGTTTGCGCTCGCTGAAACGGAATAGATATGGAGTTGACTCTTTGTGGAAAGGTCTCCTGAGATCTACTACTTACTCGTATTAGAAATTGATTTGATTGAAAAACGGAGGAGGTTTTTTTATTTACATGGTCGTACGCACGGGAAGAAAAACCTTACAAAAAATCTGGGACACTTTTTTTCTTGTATGAGGATCGATAGTAATAACGAGAATATATAAACAAAAAAAACAAATTCTGAAAAAAAAAGTTTTGAACACTTTTTTTGAAAAACGCCCAGTTGTGCTAGTCCCGCTAGATAAGTTTACTAGAATCAAGCAGAGTACAATAGTTTTAATTTTATTCAAAATTTTCCGAATTATATTTGTCATTTTAACTATTAACTTATTTATTATTTTAACCTTAATAATTTTTGATTTTAAGCAAACGCCCGTAATTAAAGATTCAGATTTTTTTCGTTGAGTAGTCTGTGTGAAAAATAATTTATAGTAAACCTAGTCCCGAAATCGCGTCGACTTAACGTAATTATCACAGCGGCGCTACCACGAAGTCCGAATCTCGAATGTCGTATATCTCCGTCTCTGTCGCTCGAGTACTATAAACCTTAAGTGCGATAGAGACGGAGATATACGAAGTTCGAGATTCTAAGTTCGTGTTTATAGCATTATCATCCCGAAATCCACTTTTTCCCTAACAATTTTTCTCAAATGTTTTTGACTATTTCGTGTATGTACATCTAAATAAATATAGTTTTCACCTCACTAGCTCGGAAAGCCCATTTTTATTCTTTAAAAACAGATAGCAAAACTGCATTTTATCCACAAGAGTGCAAAGAATATTTGAAATCCGAACGTGTTATTAGTTACTTTTTTAAACATAATAACATGTAAAGGTCAGTCCAGACAGGACATTTTTCGCCCATCAGATTTTTGATTTTATTTAGGTACCTTTTTTGAATGTTTTATTCTTTTTTTTAATGTTTTTAATTCTTTTTTTGTTTTTTAAATGTTTTTTTGTTTTTTAAATGGTTTTTCTTTTTCTCCTTTTTATAAATATTGTTTCTCTTTTTAAATGATTTGTTTCTTTTTGAATGTTTTTCTGTATTTTTTTTTATTTTTAATGTTTTTTGGTCTTTTTTATACGTTTTTTTCTTTTTTTAATGTTTTTTGAAATTCTATTTATTTTTTCAATGTTTTCTTCTACATTTTAATGTTTTTTTTATATTTTATTGATTTAAATGTGTTTATTCAAGGTTTTTTTTTCCACTAAATATTATTTTTTAATGTTTTGTTTCTTTTTGATTTATTTTTGTGGTTTTTCCACTTTTTTTCTCTTTAAATGTTTTTGTTTTTGAGTTTTTTGTCTTTTAATTTTTTTTACGTTTTTTCTCTTATTTTAATGTTTTTTGTAACTTTTTTCTTTTATTATGTTTTTGTCTCTATTTTATTGCTTTGTTTTTCTTTTTTTAATGTTTGTTAACTCACAGGTTTGTTAATTATATTGTTTTTTATCGCGATTTTTTTATAACTTTTTATCAAATTTAAACTTAATCGGCGCAATAAATAATAAATTCATCATCATCATCATCATATCAGCCGAAAGACGTCCACTGCTGAACATAGGCCTCCCCAAAAGAGTGCACGTAGAACCGATGGCCGTTGGGGCGGAAAGGTTCTCGAGTGGTGACCACGTACCGGAAGGCGCGGCGTGGGTAGGCCCCCCACATGTTGGAATGATGACCTGGCCCCCCACATGGTGGAATGATGACCTGGCCCCGTAGCATGGATGGTATCACGCGATAAGTGACAGGATAGAGCATCCGTCCCTGGCTGACACCATTCGATAGAACGAGACGACGCGCTTATCCTATCACTTATCGCGTGATAACGCCATCCATGCTAGGGGGCCTGGTCGTGGGAGTCCGCTGGATGCAGGTGGCGCAGGACCGGCCAATAAATAAATACTTTAAATAATTTCAAGATGTCGGAACGGCAACTTTTCCCATTCTGACCTCTGATTTGTTTTTGTGACCTATTAGATCCTCCCATATCAATTTTGAACACAATCCTTGAGTGAGATTCTTTAAAACAATTATATCTTTCGCGACGGCGTCGTAAGATCTCAACTCTTGTCAATGTAGGTTATTGTGTTATCAACTTTGTATGAAAATGTTATTTTACCAACCACAAATAACGTTTGTATAGTTTTGCGGGAAGCAACTGCAAAAGTAACTTTGTAATCGCATAAATTTGTATAGGATTACAAACTTACTTATGCAGTTTGTATATCTCAAAATCGTGACATTTCCATACAAAGTTGATAACAGAATAACCCACAGAAAGAAATGAGATCCCATAAAAACCTTCCATGTAAAAAATAGGCCAAGTCTCGGAACTCTTCCACAATAAAAAGTGGTGAGATATTTCATAGAGCCAAGTTAGGCATTCTTATTAATCTTCATTTGCTTGCTAAATAAAATTTTGTGACTTGGCAATCACACTTACATAGTTTAAGGTATGCAAAAAATAGTAAATGCAGTAAAGCTGTGTGATTCCCGTGTGGTTTTTATGGGATGTAGGTATTTAAACGAGTTCGAACGGGAGAATTGGTTATAATTATAATACCGTTCCATTCCAACTTCCAAAGGTTTGCAGGGCTGTTATTCGCTACGCGTTAATGCGGCTCACCCCGCCGGTCACCCGTTACGAAACTAGACCTCTACCTACGCTTAATTACTACGCATCGCGGTGTCAAGGTATGTTTGTGGGCGAGCGTTGAGGTGAGCTTAAAACAAGTTACAGAATAGCGGGGCTGTGTAGCTGTGGTGTGTCTATGTATGTTTATAGATTGTACTACGGGTTATGAGCAAAAATAGACCTTACGTTTTGGAAGTAAGGTTGCAAATTTATTGTGTGGTAGGCTGGTAGGTAATTGTCGCGTCAAGCAAGTAACATTTTAGAGCATATCGCTAACTGTTTACATAGCTCAAAAGCTATCTGCCAGACTTACGTGCAGAAGGGACGAAGTTCAAATCTCATACATGTTAACAATATTTTGTTTGTCGATATTTGTAGTTTTAGAATTTAGTAGTTTAAATTAAGTTCGCGGGTTAGTTTAAAATCATTTGAAATCGAAATCTTACCGATGCTAGATTAAAATATGCAAATATGAATACTGAAAGTGTCAACAGCAAGTTTGTTGTAAGTAGGTATTTGTAAATGTTTTACTTTGTGCGTCGTTATATTTGTCAGGCTGTCAGCCTGCGATCGACCGATCTCTGGTGACCAGCGGCGCTACCACGAACTTTGAATCTCGAACTTATATCCCCGTCTCTATCGCACTTATGGTTTATGGTACTCGAGCGACAGAGACGGAGATATACGAAGTTCGAGATTCGAAGTTCGTGGTAGCGCCGCAGCCACAGACCACTTAACCTATAGACGCCACTTCATAAAACTTTGTCTAGTATTTCATTATGCCAAATTGGCGGGGCGCGGGGGGCGACAAGTGCACTGTGATTGGCTGGCTCAAGGGCACGGTGCCGCGCGCCATCTTGGGTAGTGATGGGACACACTCGAAAAATATACTACAGAATATAAGTGTAAATATTTTAATTTGGAACCAACGTGTCAACATTAAAGCGAATATCATATTTTATTGGTTTTTAAAATGTATTAGTTTCGTGTATATGCGTCTAATAGCGCTGTGCGGTTGTGTTTTTTTGCTAAGTACGTACATTCATAATATTATATAGTAAAATATAGTATATATATTATACCTAGTATTATAGTTTGGAATGGAATAAGTCATAAGTAATTTATTTATAATAGTATAAATATTACATGTCATCGTTTGTTTAATAATTGTCATCGTAAATAATATGGAATAGTATGGAATTAGTATGAAATATGGATGGATAAAATGGATGGTTCAAAATTGGCTTTTGTCTACAGCCGTGACTTTTCTATTTTCTTTTACACATATTCAATGCATAAACAAAAATAAATTCCACTAACTATTAGAGTTTTGTAAAACAATATATATACTTACTAAATAAGTTTTTATCAAAACAATTTTTTTGGTACAAGCTTTTATTGCCGACTGAACTTTTCTGTATCCCGTCATCAACTACTCATTGAGACGATTCTAACGAGCCCAAACTCAACGGGGTTACGTCGGTTAAGTACTTAATTCCCATGGCCACCTTCTGTCTCCATCATCAGATCAGCTCGATGGTACAATAATAATGAATTGTCATCCAAACTATACTTATACCCAAAATTTCAGCTCAATCGGTCACTGGAAAGTGGGTCAAATTTAACTTGCAAGATTGAATGTGAAAGTAAATAAAAGTTTGTAAAACAAAATAAAACATTATTTACAAATACAATACACCTCTCATAAATAAATACAGTATTAGTAGTATTTACTTCAATAATACAAGTTTGTTGTATTACACCACAGTTCATATTGTTTTCCGGATATCGGTGACGTAAGTTATTGACCAGTCACATCACTAATTAAGACACTGCAATGGTGCGACAAAGACGGAATGCCAAGAAAATGTAAGCGAAAGAAAAAGACAGCCGTTGAAAGACATCAACGCAAAACAACCTTTATAAATTTAAATGCTAGGTTATGATTGTTTTTGCGTTGTAAAAAGTAAAAAATTGCTTACCTGTGAAATAAAATCCCATCCTTTTGAAGACTTGATGTCTTGCTACAATTTCCACACAGTTTAACCATACAATAAGGCATATTTTGTACACTTTATAGCCAAGAAAGCAATCGAATATTACATGTTACTTCGTGAACGGTCGACCGCGTACTAAAATAATGTTTGGGGGCGTGGCAGCTGCTTGGTGTTCTTTGAGCTTAAGCTTGGCTCACGCGGGCGCCTTGGTAAGCGGCGTCTATAGGTTAAGTGGTCTGTGGCCGCAGCCTAGCCTAGCCCAGCACATGCTGAGACTGGGGCCTATTGTCACAAATTCAGTTTTTTACTTAGGTACTGTTTGTTAGTTTGTAAGTTTATTTTATATTATTTTATTTTTTCTTGTAATTAATACTTTTTCTGATTCTGATTATATGTTTCAGCAAGGGGTACGCTTTTTGGACGAAATGGTATTTTTGTATACGACTGAATTCATTAGAAAAAATACTAAACTCTAGTCGGAGTAACCATGTTTGTTTAGAGCAAAAACTATGGGATACGGTTCGTTTTAGATTTCAATCGAATAATAAAATTGAAATAGTGCTAAAGTAAATTTGAATTTGCTTTAAATTACTGATTTTAAATCAAAATCTCTGATTGTTTTAAGTTTATTTAGTTATGCACGATTCTTAAATATGCGCCATCTAGCGGAATGCCATACCCGCGCGTAGCCATTCAGCTTAGAAAAACGTGCGATCGATGGATCTAGTCACCGATTAAAAATTGCTTTGTATTATTTTGCTATTTGCGTGTTATTTTGTGACAATGGTGTATTGTATGCCTTAAAATTTGTTAATGTGATGATTTAGGACACTAAAATGCAATATTTTGACAAATTCTACGCTACTTTTTTCATTGAGAGTCTAGTAGCGCCATCTCGGATTATTTTATGAACTACGGCGACGTTTCCACAGAGTTAGCAATCTTCCTAGTCTTATAATTATCTTTGGTCACAGTAAGTGTGTGAAATTATTTTGTAATTTTTTTCAAAAACTATTCAACCTATCAAGTTCAAAAAAAATTTCCTAGAAGGTTTTTATAAAGTTCTACTTTTGAGATTTTTTTCATATTTTTAAAACTTATGGTTCAAAAGTTAGAGGGGGGACACATTTTTTTTTACTTCTGGAGCGATTATCTCCGAAATTATTAACATTATCAAAAAATATTTTGGCAAACCCCTATTCATTTTTTAATACCTATCCAACAATATATCACACGTTAGGGTTGAAATGAAAAAAAAAACCACACCCTACGTTACGTATAGGGGAGGTACCCTAATAAAATAAAATATATCACTTTTTATTTTACCACTTTGTCGGCGTGATTTTTTTTTTTTTTTTAATATTCATATATTTATTCAGCTTACTTAAACTAGGTATACAATTTAGGTAACTACGGGTAACAATACTGGTATGTTGTATTATAATATAAGTAAAGGTTAAGATATCAAGTTAAGTAAGCTACCTTCCGTACTAGTTTAAACTGTATTACGGCAAGGTACCCTCCTTCTCCTCATGATCAACCACGTAGCCATAGATGGTAGGAACATAATAGCAGTTAGAATTGTTTACAGTATGTATATAACTATAATTATTAACCTAGGTACAAGGATCGTTACTAGTATTATTTTAAGGCATTTGGTTTCAATGTAATTCATAACATCATTAGCATAATTATTGCATAAGTATCTAGGGACTGTATTAATAAAGAATGAGTATAGTAGTGTGGTGTGTGTGTGTGTGTGTGTGTGTGTGTGTGTGTGTATATGTTTATGATGGGAATAGCTTTTGCTATACAGTGCGGAGACCAATAAAGCAATTCTTGAATGGCATGCGTAGCACGGAGGGGTCATATAACCATGTACGAGCACGATATAAGCTAGTTTGACACTAGAATTAAAATTTCATACTGCGCTCAACCCTAGGCATAATATAGGATTTTCAGAGTTAAGACTAGTAACTGCACCTACTATTTATAGGTAATACATAAGTTAAAGTTGTTAGTGCTATGGGCTGCTATAGAGGTCGTTAGTAGGATAGTGCGGATGGTAGGTAGTGTTGTTAATAGCAAATTGTAGTTGGTAAGTGTTTAAAGTAGGCAGGGCTGCAAGTAGGTTAGTATTATAGTGGGTTCGTTATAATAGTTGAAAGTGCAGGTATCCTGTCCATTAGTAGTTATCAAGATATTATTCGGAGACGGTTTTCAGTTTCCTCATAATTTAGGTTTTTTAGAAAGGTGGTAAGGGTAACAGCTTTATTTTATTATTTATTTTGCATTGCTGTAGTACAACTTGTTTAGATATGCGGTTATATATTAGATATGGCCCAAGGAACAGGGGGAAGCTATGCGAAAACTTGGTTTTGCAGGTTGGTATATTGTAGACTATGTCTAACCACCACGTTGAGAACCACATACTAAATGTTGTGAGTAACTGCTTCTATCGCCTTAAAGTCCTATATAATATACGTGATTACCTTAGTGTCGATTTGCGTGTCGACCTATGTGAATCGCTTATATTATCTAGGTTAAACTATTGTGATGTCGTGTATGACGGGTGCATTACTGGTCGTTCCAAGAGGCTCATACAACGAGTGCAGAACGCATGTGCTCGTTTTTGTTTCCGAGTCCCTCCCCGGTCCCACATCACTCCATACTTGAACGCCGCTAACTTGCTTAACATGTCTGCACGCCGACGCCTGCACCTTGCCACTCTGCTTTTCGGGGTGCTTACCTTTTCAATAAACTGGTATGGTCAAAGAGTGCGCGCAGATTCAAGGCAATGGCTATAACTCCTATGCACCGAACCGCTGCTTTCCGAGGTAGCTTCAAGTTCGCGGCGTCTAAGTGCTGGAATGATATCCCTCCCCCTATCCAAGGGGCGCTTAGCAGATACACCTTTAAGCGTAAGCTTAAAGGCTATTTGTTGACGCTCCAAAAATCCTAATCCTAATCCTGCACTTTTGACAGCAAAAATATGCCAATTGCACATTTTTATCTAGTTTTTGTTTTTAGTTTAATAGTAAAATTTACTTTAATGTGTAACGTAGTTATTATTTTATTAAAGCTGCATCTAGGTAGTGCTGTATGTATTATATCACTATGTATTTATGTTTATTTCTCTCTCGCCTTGCACAATTAATTATATGTATAGTTGTGTAATTATAATTGTATGACGTTTCCGTGAGTCACCAACGGTGCTGGCTGAAAATCAGCGCTGTAGGTGTCTGACACCTCAGCATAATGCTGAGCCAGTGTCCGGTTCACTGCCGCAGAGACACACTTGTTACATGTTTTTACTGTTATTTTTATTTATTTTTGCTTAATATATGTGTCCTGTGTGTTAGTGAATAAATGTATCTTTCTTTCTTTCTTTCTTTCTTTCTTGCCTTCTTTTATGGGGTCGTACATCCGAACTATGTTTATGTTGTCTGCAAATAACTGACTTAATGAATAATTGCCTGACAGAGAGTACATCGAAATCTTTGTAAGCACTAGTTGTAGAATACCGTATGTTTTTAAAGGTGGTAACCTTGATAATCGCCCGCTGAGCACGCTCAATTTTACTGACAACTTATTTGCTATTGATATACATATTAGTACCAAATTTCAGCTTTCTAGTGCTAACGGTTACTTATATTATCCGCGGACGGACGGACAGACAAAGCGAAACTATAAGGGTTCCTAACTTCCTAGTCGACTACGGAACCCTAAAAACACATAAAACATGTAACAAGTGCGTCTCTGCGGCATTGAACCGGAGACTGGCTCAGCATTATGCTGAAGTGTCAGTCAGACACCTACAGCGCTGATTTTCAGCGAGCACCGTTGTAAATACTAACTAGCAACTAGGTCGATTAGTATACCTATTTATTTATAGATATTTGTATATTTTTGCTGCAGTCTTTGCCGTCGGTACAACTTTGGGTTAGCAAAACTTGTACTATGATACTGGACGTCGATATAAATATACTTACTCGTATATATAATACAAGCTTCCGCCCGCGACTTCGTCTGCGTGGACCCGGGATAAAAACTATCCTAATACATATATTTTAATCGAGGCTATGAACTATATTCATGCAAGATTTCATCCAAATCGGTTGAGCCGTTTAAGCGTGATTCGTGATTGAGTAAAAAACATACAAACTTTCGCATTTGTAATATTAGTAGGATAGATAGGTAGGTAGGTACTTTAAAAACATTCAAGACTCAGGAATAAATATTCGCGCTTATACATAACACAAATAAATGCTCTAACCGGGATTCGAACCCGGGGTCACTAGTCTACCACCAGAGTTGGGCATTCAAGAATAAAATCATGAATAGAATAAGAATAACGCGTGAATAAAATCAAGTTGATTTTATCCCCGTCAAAGTTATTCCAAATAAGTTTAGTCGGGAATAATTCTTGGGAATGAAAATGGAATGAAGATAGCTTATTTTTATTCAAATAAAACTAATCCTGATTTTTTATTTTAAATAATATTCCATGAATACGAATGTAGTTCCGCTCTCCACCTCCTGACTCCATCATCAGACCTTCGACACCAAGTATAATGTATAGAACTCGTCAAAACAAACCAAATTAACCCTAACTTGAGGGGTATACCAGTTACCATTGAGGAGTTCCACTATCCACCTCCTGTTTCCATCATCAGAACATCGTCACCAAGAGTTATGTATAGAACTCGTCAAAACAATTCAAATGAACCCTAACTCGAGGGGTATACACAAGTAGCCATTGAGGAGTTCCACTATCCACCTCCTTACTCCATCATCAGACCATCTTCACCAAGTGTTATGTATAGAACTTGACAAAACAAGCCAAACGAACCCAAACTCGAGGGGTATACAAGTTGCCCTTGAGGAGTTCCACTATCCACCTCCTGACTCCATCATCAGACCATCGTCACAAAGTGTAATAAATAGAACTCGTCAAAACAAACCAAATGAGCCTACACTCGAGGGTATACAAGTAGCCGTTGAGGAGTTCCACTATCCACCTCCTGACTCCATCATCAAACCATCGTCACCAAGTATACTGTAAAGAACTCATCAAAACAAACCAAATGAGCTCACACTCGAGGATATACAAGTAGCCGTTGAGGAGTTTAACTATCCACCTCCTGACTCCATCATCAGACCATCCTCACCAAGTATTATGTAAAGAACTCACCAAAACAAACCAAATGAGCCCACACTCGAGGATATATAAGTAGCCGTTGAGGAATTCCACTATCCACCTCCGGACTCCATCATCTGACCATCGTCACCAAGTATAATGTAAAGAACTCATCAAAACAAACCACATGAGCCCACACTCGAGGATTTACAAGTAGCCGTTGAGGAATTCCACTATTCAATACTCAATACTCAATCATTTATTGCACATAATGGTTATACAGGTGGTCTTAAAATAAAGTATGGTATCACATCATGTACCCTGTTGGGCGCAGCAAATAAGAAGGTGGACACTTAGGTACATATAATTCAGCATACAAAAAATAGTATTAATTAATTATATATCTTAGTTTTACTTAATTCTATTAACAAACTTATCATCTAAATATTCCTTTAAAGAGTAGTAGGTTTTCGAAAGTAACATTTGTTTTAATTTGCGTATGAAAACTGTCTCTTTATTTTCATCTTTCAATTCTTTCGGCAATTTATTATATATTTTTATCGACATTACAAAGGGTCCTGACGAATGTAGGTTTAGTCGTGATGGTGGTAGCAATAATTTGCCTTTATATCGCATCGTACGGTTTTTGATTACATCTTCCAGTTTCGTATAATTTTCCGGGTATTTACGGACAAATTTACAAATTTCAAGAATGTAGATACATGGGAGTGTAAGTATGTTGTATTGTTTAAAATGAGGTTTACAACTGTCAGTCTGTTTAATATTAGCTAGAATTCGAATGAGTTTTTTTTGTAAAATGAACAGGCTTGGTGCGTCTGTGCTATTGGCCCAGAGAATAGCTCCGTAGCTCAGCCAGTTGTATGCGTACGAGTAATATGTCTGAAGTGCAGTTTTTAAGTCAGTCGTTTTTTTAATCTTTCTGAGAGCGTATACAAATTTAGAAATTTTGTTTCGTATATTTTTAACGTGTGGTTTCCAGCAAATGTGTTTATCTATTACTATCCCAAGCAGTGTACAATTGTCAACAACTTCTATTTCGGTATTGTTATAAATATATGATATATTTAGAGGTTTCTTTTGCTGTGGGTGGAATGACATAAGTTTTGTTTTCGAGAAGTTAATTTGGAGATTATGTTCGCTTAACCAACCCTATTCACCTCCTGACTCCATCATCAGACCATCGTCACCAAGTATAATGTATAGAACTCATCAAAACAAACCAAATGAGCCCACACTAGAGGATATACAAGTAGCAATTGAGGAGTTCCACTATCCACCTCCTGACTCCATCATCAGACCATCGTCACCAAGTATAATGTTTAGAACTCTTGAAAACAAACCAAATGAGCTCACACTCGAGGATATACAAGTAGCCGTTGAGGAGTTTCACTATCCATCTCCTGACTCCATCATCAGACCATCCTCACCAAGTATTAAGTAAAGAACTCATCAAAACAAACCAAATGAGCCCACACTCGAGGATATACAAGTAGCCGTTGAGGAGTTCCACTATCCACCTCCGGACTCCATCGTCAGACCATCGTCACCAATTATAAAGTGTAGAACTCGACGAAACAAACGAAACGAACCCAAACTCGAGGGGTATACAATTAACCGTTGAGGAGTTCCACTATCCACCTCCTGACTCCATCATCAGACCATAGTCACCAAGTATAAAAAAAAGTTAAAAATAAAAGTTAAACAAAAATATGTCATAAAATATAGGTACCTACAAATAACAAAAATAAACATTTAACGTTCTACGTCATAGTACTTTTAACGTTCTACGTCCACTTTCTTCACATGTGGATAAAAAGCGATTTTCTCAATAGTTAACAAACATACAAAAAGGCCTTTCCGAGCTAGTGAGGTGAAAAGTTATCTTTTATTTAAATAAAATGTAAGTTAGAATAACCCCATTTGTGGAATAATTATTCCGTATTTCATTCCTTATTTAAGATAAAAGTAGCGTGAATTATTCCCGTTCAATTTATTCCAGAATAACGAGCGCATTAATTTATTCTTATTCCCATCGATTGGAATAGGAATAAAAATTCTGTTCTTATTCTTATTCAAGATAACTTTTGCCCAACTCTGTCTACCACTAGACTAGACCAATGTGGTCGTAAAACCATTCATAATTAGGGTAAAACCCTATCCGCAGGTAAATCCTAAGAAATCCCAAGTGGGTATTCCCTATCCAGTATACCTACCTAATAATGTATTCAATAACAGATGCAACGAAGTGCAATAGATGTCGCATTCACTTTACTTTATGACTAATTGTAATCGTGATTCATACGTAAATGCGTCGTTTGTAACTATTTATTTTGATAAGATAAATACGTCTTATATATTAGAATCATTTATGATTAATAAGTAGGTATATTTAGAACCCAAATGATTAGTGCACCATTTATGTTATGATTAACATGCACCATCATACTCGTAGAAATACTTGGAATGAATGTTTATATGCACTGCATCCGACAACATAAACTGCATCCGTTATGACTGCCGCCACCAAAGACACAGTGGAATGTCTTCTAACTCAAAATTGGGACACTGGGGAAGTACAATCACGAAGCTGGATTGTTGAGAGCACTTGCTTGTTGTAAATAGCAACTAACTTGCTTATTTGTTGAGAGAAAGAAGTCGTTTGATACAAAGAGATTTCCCGATGTCTCCCATAAATGAGTTTTAAATACGATATCCAGTGTATGTATAAGTGTTTTTTTTTTTATAAATTTCAAATTAAAAGAAAAATTAAGGGTCCGAGCCGGATTCGAACCGGCGACCATAGGCATACATGGCTCGACGCTACTAACCAACTGAGCTATCGGAACAATCTGTCTCGGCCACTAAATCTTTCAATCAGTTCCTCCTTACAACGCCTTAGGGAGTCGTGTTTATAAATTTCGTTAGCAGCGTTACTGCTTAATACAAAATTAATCCAGTGTAAGTGGCTCCAAAATCCCGCTGTAACTGTACCACAAACTTGCAAAATAAAATAACACTAAGTTCTTAGTTTTCTTGTATAAGATAAGGTAAACGTCCCAGTGATTGTCACTGACCTAATACTTGAGATTAATACACGGCAAACGGCAACAAAGGATGTCAAGATGTTAGAAAGTGGTTAGAAATGTTTCTAGTGGTAGGTACATTTTTTTTCACACCTCTCATTCAGAAAAGTAAATTTTGGTCCCCGACCAGAGGGAGCAAAATGCTACTTTTCTGTTCAAGCTACTTTTTTAATTTATTCATTGGCTTGTAGCATTTACGCAATGTGCCAATGGAATCTTAATAAAATAATCGATTGTAATTTCATCGTAATCGACAACCGTGTTTGTGTTTCTGTTTTTTTTGTGTTCTGTTTTTTTGGTTTTTTATTGCCCTTTTTTTTGTCTGTTTGTTTTTGTTTTATTTGTTTTTATTTGTGTTAGTTTTTTTGTTGTTTTTGTTTTGTTTGTTGCTTTGTTGTTGGTTGTTTTTGTTATGGTTTTTGTTATGCTGTTTTTTTGTTTTTTTTTGTATTTGTTGGTTTTTTTGGTTGCTTTTTTAGTTTTTTGTTTTTTTTTAGTTTTTTTAGTTACGTTTTTTTGTTTTTGTTTTTTTGTTTCCTGTTTTTTGTTTGTTTCGTTTGTTTTTGTTTGTTTTTTTTTTCGTTTGTTTTTGTTTTTTGTTTTGTTGTTATTTTATTGTTTTTTTTATTTCAGTTATTTTGTTGTTGTTTTTGTTTTGTTTGTTTTTTTTGATGTTTGTTTTTGTTTTGGTTTTGCTGTTTTTTTGTATTTTTTTTGTATTTGTTGTTTTTTTTTGTTTTAAGGTTGTGTTTTTAGTTTTTTTTGGTTATTTTTTTAGTTTTTGTTTTTGTTTTTTTGTTTTTGTTTGTTTTTTAAAAATTTGTTTCTGTTTTTTTTGTTGTTTTTTTTTTGTTTTTCTTTTGATGTTTTTTTTTGTTTTTGTTTTGTTTTGCTACTTTTTTCCTCATAGTCGGTGTGAAAAGTTACATGTGTCACTCAGGAGCAAAATTATTTTCGTCTTGGGCGTTAACACTTGAATCCCTCACTACGCTCAGGATCCTAAGTTAGAATCCCTCGCTACGTTCAGGATTCAATACACCGCCCTCGCCGTAAATATACTATTTTGCTCCCTTGTGACACAAATAACTATTTGTGCCCTAACATGTGGAGCGCGCGGAACACATTGAAATTCCATACGAAGTGATGAACCAAATTGACACCCAGAGTTGCGAGCGTCTATATGTCGGCGGCCGATCGTAAAATCCGGCAGATCACGAAATTCCTGGGCAAATCTTGAAACGCCGCCATTTCATGATTTGGCTAATAGTTGACCAGGCATATCATGATGTGCCTGATAAAAATACGGCAGATCGATTAGAGCAACGCATTCGTCGATATTCCTATACCGGGCACATCGTGAAAATCCGGCAGATCAGGAAATTCCTAGGCATATCGCCTCCATTTCATGATTTGGCTAAACTTTGACCAGGCATATCATGATGTGCCTGATAAAAACTACGGCAGTTCGAGTTAGTGGCAAAACTGACTCGGATCGCGGATAGGTTAAACTCTTCGAGGTTAATTTTTTTTTAAAAAGAGCGGAAAACTTGTTTGCAAACCCTAGTTACGTATAACGGCGAGTATTGAACGTTATGGCGGCGTTTCATGATATGCCTAGGAATTTCATGATCTGCCTAAACGTCACTGGTGGGTGTTACTTAGCCAGATGATGAAATGGCGGCCTTTCATGAGATGCCTAAGGAATGATCTGCATGGCGGATGTCATTTAGCCAAATTATGAAATGGCCGCGTTTCACGATATGCCTAGACATTTCGTGATCTGCCGGATTTTACGATCGGCCGCCGACATATATACTAGCTCCCGCTTGCCATCAGAGAGGATTGAAACTTGTTTGTCACCATTGCAGTGAAAAAAAATGCAGGCAGCGCATGCGCGGGTGTGATCATTACCACATCGATCTAATCTTGTCATACTTATATGATTGATGGCGCTTAAACTCGGGCGCACTGGAACTTTCCTGTGCTTTTTTTTAAGTACCTATCTACTTTTTGATAAGCATTTGTGTGGTTCCGTCATTATGTTTAGAAATATTGATTATAATTTTGGGCGAACAAATTGTTTATTATCCAGTGGCGAAGGGTCGACAAAGCGAATGAATACACACTGGCTTTATCTGCCCACTTTTCTTAATAAAAAATCAACTGTACAAAAATTCTCGTTAGTTTCGTTTGAGATTAGGCTGTTCAACCTATCATGACATCATGAAACACACATAGGGACGTTTGCAACTCCAGCCAATACCGATCTTTTAAAAACCGGCCAATTGCGAGTCGGACTCGCGCACGAAGGGTTCCTCTATCTATAAAAAAACTATTTTATTCTGTGTTTTTAGTATTTGTTGTTATATATAGCGGCAACAGAAATACATCATCTGTAAAAATTTCAGCTGGAACTATCACGGTATCAGTGCCTGGTGACAGACAGACGGACGGACGGACAGCGGAGGCTTTGTAATAGGGTCCCGTTTTACTCTTAGAGTACGGAACCCTAAAAAGTGAATACGGTATTTACCCTATATAGCCTAGCTATTCTCCCATCCTCTCCAATTCCTCAGTTTAGTAAAAAAAAAAACAAGCTGGTTTTCAAGTTTCTCCTCACTCTGATAGGTAGTGAAAGTTATAGTCGTATCGAAGGTAAATAACTCCAATGTTGTTAGGTAAAAGTATTAAGAACCTTCATCAATATTAATTTAAACCTTTTGCGAAGATTCCGTGGATCATTTTAATGTTATAAGATAAGATTAAATATTTGTCTGAACTTTGTAAACTTGCAATAAAATTTGCATAACTTGATTAATGAAACAAATTCTTTTCAGGCTTTTATGCAGATTAAGTTGACTAATATGTATGGGAGTTTTTAAAAGCAGTTTAAATACATGTCAGAGAAAATTGAATACACTTACGTATGCCTTTTTTTAGAGTGCCTGATAGTAGGTATAGTTGATTATTTAATGTGAACGAGTTGTTATAAAGTTGTCACTGGAATGTGAATCTTTTAACTTAGACGGTAGAGTTGCTTTTTGAATGGACTACTTTGATGTAATCCGGCCTACTTAAATAATCTTAAGTATATGCATGCATGTTTTGGTCAGGTACAGTCAACCAATTTGATTCCTAGGCCATCATAGAACCTTGCCGTTGTAAATGTTATGTCAATACGGGTCACGAGCATTATTGTGTCGCTATGTAGCAGTTAAAATGACAGGGTTCTACGGTGGCCTAGGAATCAAATTGGTTGACCGTACCATAGACCCATATGACCTCAAACTCGCAAATACGTTGCAAACTGAAGATTAACACAAATAATTTCAAGTTTTTAATATATTATAAATATGGACGCTCCACGACCCGCTCGTAGCGGAGCGTGCATTCAGGCCGAACACCTCAACACTCAATAATATTGCAATATTTATCGCAATACTTCATTAACGCGCTTCGTTGATCAATGGAATCATTGCGTCTATCAATCATCCGTAGACTCATTTGCATGTGACGTTGTTTAATGTTCACGTTTGGTAATCATGTAAATCTCGGTATTATGCCACTAAATCATCTCAGTGATGCGGTGACGTATCATTGCGCAAAACGTCATGTGATCTGAGGCTGTAGTATAAGTTTTATCGATACAATACGTTTTCGAACGCGTTTGCGTTTAGTCTCAATCTATATGGCAACGCGAACAGCGCCTCTGGTGGTAACTATTATTTAGGAACTACGCGTTGCCATACAAATTGAAACTAAACGCAAACGCGTTCGAAAACGTATTGTATGGATAAAACTTATACTAGAGCCTCTGATGACTACCTAAGAAACGTCACGGTTTGCGAATGAAATCTGATATTAGATTCTCTCGCAGTTATAATTAGGTTGGTCAATCGACTGTTTCTTGTTGTTATTCTGTCCCATATAAAAAAATATTTCACCAGCATATAGAATGGACTTTCGGAATGGAATTTCGGCCTACATAAAATAAGTTTCCGTCAATAATTTAATTTTTGGTACAAACTTTTATTGCTGACTGTACTTTTCTGTATACAGGATGTGGCCTGTAATAGGAGCAAAAAATTAAACGGTAGATTGTGAACAATTATTTCCAAGTGGTTTTACACGAAAAAAAAATATTATTTTTGGAAAAAAAATCTTTAAAATTAGTTTACTTGTATTTTTTTACTCTTTTGGAGTGCTATGAGTAACTTTTTATTTTAAAAACAAAAAAAATGAAAAAAAAAATTAAAAAATCACAAAACTATCTGTTGAACACAAAAATGCAAAAACTATTTTGACTAATTACATGATGTTAACTCAAACTCTGCATTGACTGCCGTGATATGATCTCGTGGTGCCAAGATACATTACTTGGAGGTCGTAACTTTAGGTAAAAAAATCTACGAAACCAATTTCTTTTAAAGTGAATGATACACAAGGGGTTACTGCAAATGCTCTAAGGAAGCGTCCTTTTGAATATTTGCTCCTATTACAGGCCACACCCTGTATATACCGACATCAACTACTCATTGAGACGATTCTAAGGAGCCCAAACTCAACGGGGTTACGTCGGTTAAGTAGGTACTGAATTCCCATGGCCACCTTCTGTCTCCATCATCAGATAAATTCGATGGTCCCATAATATTGAATAGTCATCCAAATCACATTTACCCAAAATTTCAGTTCAATCGGTTGAAGATATCTGCTTCAAAATTGAGTTGCAAGATTCCACCCGAACAAAAATAGTTACAGTTAGTCAGCATCAGAAGTAGCTAAGCTAAATATCATGCTTTTACGTACATGTATAGTACACAGATCCTTATTCCCTTGACATTAGAGTTCGTGTGTAGATAATTTTGAGCACTAGGACCGCTTAGCAACTTCTGCTGCTACAGTCGTAAGTACATACATATATAGTTAGGTACATTGCAAGTTTTGAATGAAAAACTACTTCTGTCTCTATTTTTTTCTATTTTTATTTCTATTGTTGTTATTCTGTCCCATATAAAAAATTATTTCACCAGCATATAGAATGGACTTTCGGGATGGATATAGGCCTACATTAAATAAGTTTCCGTCAATAATTTAATTTTTGGTACAAGCTTTTATTGCCGACTGTACTTTTCTGTATATATACCGTCATCAACTACTCATTGAGACGATACTAAGGAGCCCAAACTCAACGGGGTTACGTCGGTTAAGTAGGTACTGAATTTCCATGGCCACCTTCTGTCTCCATCATCAGATAAATTCGATATTGAATTGTCATCCAAATAACATTTGAAGATATCTGCTTCAAAATTGAGTTGCAAGATTCCACCCGAACAAAAATAGTTACAGTTAGTCAGCATCAGAAGTAGCTAAGCAAAATATCATGCTCAAAATGACGTACATGTATACACAGATCCTTATTCCCTTGACATTAGAGTTCGTGTGTAGATCATTTTGAGCACTAGGACCGCTTAGCAACATCTGCTGCTACAGTCGTACGTACATACATATATAGTTAGTTAGGTACTTACATTGCAAGTTTTGTATGAAAAACTACTTCTGTCTCTATTTTTTTTATATTCTTATTTCTAGCAACAGAAATTAGTTTCCGACCCAAATATGGCGAATCCCGGTGTGTATACTAATGTTCATGTTATTCCAGCATGCCGTTTCAAAATGAACCAAACTTCGTGTGTATGGAGAGTTGAGCTTCCTGGCCCCGTAGCATGGACGGCCTTATCACGCGATAAGTGACAAGATAGAGCATCCGTCCCTGGCTCACACCGTTCGATAGAACGAGACGACGCACTAACGAGCATTTTGCCTTCAGAATCGGTCAGAAGTAAAAAAAATCCAAATGTAGCTAATGACACCAATGCCATAGTTATTTTGTACCTAAGTTAACGTACTATCCGGGAAAGGGTTTGAAGTAGACCCTTTCCGCACCCCTCCGCTGCTGCACAGGTAGTCGGAATCTAGAGTCGTTCAGAACGCACGCCTACATTCTCGATACGCTCTATTTTTGTTAACTTTTAAGAGTTATAAGTTTTTTGAAGTTAAAGTGACAAGTTTGAGTTATGGATCCTTTGGAACAAGGTATGTACATAATTTAAAAACCAAAACATTAAGACTTTGTTAAAAATTTTATAGCATTTAAGTCCATCATCTAAAGAAGGGCAAAAAATTGTTTTTTTTTTGAGAAAAAAGGGGTTTATGTTATAGTGTCGAGGAAGATCTAGTAAATTTTTTATAGTATTCTATAGGATATTACCCTGCTATAACAGTAAAAACACTTTCCACATCTTTCCACGACTTTGAATTAAAGGACTTTAAAGTGCATAGGTATTTTTCAATTTTGTAAACAATTTTCATTTTGTCGCAGGTTTGACATCTAATGCTGTGGAAGATAAAGGAAACCCAACAAAACCCAGCCGTTTTTAAAAGAAACAATAGACCTTTTCAAGCCCAAACCAAATAACGATGATTCATTAATGGATGAAGAAGAATAAATGTATTTTTTAAAAATATGTACTTATTTTTACTAAAATATACTTTTAATAAGCTTTTTCATGCATTTTCATTTATTTCCAACTTGAAAATTACTCAAAATATTTTTGTCCGATTCTGAAAGAAAAATGCTCGTTAGTGCGACGCTGTTATCCTGTCACTTATCGCGTGATAACGCCATCCATGCTACGGGGCCAGGGGACTCTTAAATATGCATAACATTTAGATTTTTTTTTCAAGAAAATCCAACGAACTTTTTAGGGTTCCGTAGCCTAATGGCAAAAAACGGAACCCTTATAGATTCGTCATGTCAGTCTGTCTGTCCGTCCGTATGTCACAGCCCCTTTTTTTCCGAAACTATAAGAACTATACTGTTGAAACTTGGTAAGCAAATGTATTCTGTAAACTGCATTAAGATTTTCACACAAAAATAGAAAAAAAAAAACAATAAATTTTGGGGGTTCCCCATACTTAGAACTGAAACTCAATTTTTTTTTATCAAACCTATACGTGTGGGGTATCTATGGATGTATGGATAGGTCTTCAAAAACTTCATGTTGAGGTTTTTAATATATTTTTTTTCTAAACTGAATAGTTTGCGCGAGAGACATTTCCAACGTGGTAAAATGTGTGTCCCCCCCTGAAACTTCTAAAATAAGAGAATGATAAAACTAAAAAAAATATATGATGTACATTACCATGCAAACTTTCACCGAAAATTGGTTTGAACGAGATCTAGTAAGTAGTTTTTTTTTTAATACGTCATAAATCGTAAACCGCAATTTATTTAACGGAATCCTTCATGGGCGAGTCCGACTCGCACTTGGCCGCTTTTTTCCATACTAGGTCGTGCGGTGTCTTTGGAAAAAACACTTGCTGGTAACTCGAAAGGCACTATTGTAATTGAAAGATAGTTGTAATGGGTACTCAAAGAGTACCTACATCTAAATGTCTGTCAACTTGGACCAGTTTGACAGGACTGGCTTCCCACGAGGCAGCTTGACCCAAAAGGTACTTACAACTGCCAAGCTAGCACGATACGTTTTATTGCTATATGTTTTAACTTTTACGTGACGTCTCAGTACAATTTCGCCGTAATACGTGATGAGAAAACCTATCGTGCTAGGGCCTCTGACAGCTTATTTCATAGGTAAAATTGTTGCCATATAAAGAATTTGAAATAAAATGCTTTTGACGCGATTCGCTGGCCAGACTATATCATATCTAGGAGAGCCTTGGAATGCTGTGTTATGGCGCCTCAAGTCTCAAACAGTATATCTAATCATTACCATTTATATAATATGTATATTACGAACGATAAAAACCAACGAACGATAAACGAGTGATAAAAACTAGAATTTTCATCATGTTTTGATGAAAATTCTAGTTTTTATCACTCATTTGATCCAAAAACCTGATATGTGTATAGTATGTGGCAGATAGTGATTTGATTATTTTTGACGTCCATTTCGTATGGCGAGGCGAAAACATAAACTTACGAGATTATTATTAGGTCCTTACCTATGAAATTGGCGGTTTTTTCACAGATATTATTTTGTACGTAATTTATTCATTTCTATTGCAACTTCCAAATTATTTTTCAATTTCATTATAAGACTATGTAACAAAGGTTTTAAATACAAAAAATAGGTTTGAATTTTTTATTTAGTGTTTCAAATTAAAGCTTGAAAACCGCCCTTTTCATGTGCTGCCGGTTAAAGTGTTTCAATTACGTATAGTTTTATGATGCGAACTATTTTTAAGGAATGAAGATATGTGTAAAGTAGCTTAAAAGTTTTCTATATTCCTACCAAAATTTAGTTTGCTTTGAATTTGACATTGCTGAATAATCCGCAAAATTCAATGTATGAAAATCACAGTTTTCATAAAATTCTCCATACACACCGCCAATTTCATAGGTAAGGACCTAATATATACCTCTTTTCCGACCCATTCTATTACTTCTAAAGTCACATGTGGCGTTTTAACTTTTTGGTTTTTTGTCTAATTCACTGATGATCACTTTTCGGTCTCAGTCTTTTAATTGTTTAAGGACATTATAATGCCGTTTTACTCTAACTATAGCTATATATTGTCGTGACAAAACGCTAGGTGTGTAATGGCCTTTTATAGCGAATGTGATCGAAAACGAACGAGATTAGTCACTATTATAAACACTGAACGTGGCCAAAGATATTGAATAAGTAAGAATATATCGAATGTACAAATGTAGAAGATTACGATAGCATAAAATGCCGCTACAGCCAAACAGAGGCGGGAAAAGATGAGTTGAACCATCTATACCTATACCTAACTAACTTATGTTATGAAACTTCTATAGCACTACGTAAAATATGTCAAAATTGACAGCTGCCAGATGTGACGCCACAACTGAAAATACAAGTAAAGGTGCTTGTTTACAAATGGATTTGCCACTGTCTGCGATGGCAACCTTTTACCGGCTGCTTAGGCTATTCTTAAACTATCTCAACTAACACAACCTCTCATCCCTATTGTAACACAATGTGTCTGCTTTGCCTTAGGGTTGACTGGCAGATAATGCCGTGTGGCATCAAGTTCATGTTTTGTACTTCAAGTATTTTTGTGCAATAATAAAAAATAAATAACTAACTTGTGATCTACCCCGCACCTCCACCATGTGAGCGAGCTGAGCTACGGATGGTAAAGAAGTTGTTCGTTCACTCATATGAACGATATTATTATTCCATTCTATTTAATATAATTTATTGTATAACACCAATTCTAATCTAATAAATAATTCATACTAACATAGATTAATGATAATTGTACCGTACTAACAACTTTATGGGCTCCTGGCCTGAAATAAATAAATACTTAATAATTATTATTCTACATCAGCCATACAAAGTCTGAAGGTATTTATTTATCCATCAAACGGAGACAGTTACTATTCCAAATTCAAACTTATTAGTCTTATTACCTGCCAGCAGTGCCAGCCTCTGTCTCAGAAGGAAATCTGTAAATAGACCAATCAAATTAGCTTACCCTGGACATAATTCGTAAACTCGTTGTTTTTATTGTTTTATCGGATTTTACTATTCAGTATCAAATATTAATGAAATATATTGAGTAAAAAATCCGCGATCGTAACCGTAGTTAAAAAAAACACGAGTTAAAGTACACTACCTAACTTTTTCCTAAAAGTAAAAAAGGTAACCAAGTACCTTGTTAGTATAACTTTGAGGTGCATTCAAATGCGATCACTTAATAGCAAAATTAAACTGAAATCAAATTCGCATATACGTTTTTTTTCACAGTTTTCCTCTGATCTCATTATCTAGACAAGCCAAAATGGTAACTATGATATTTTTATCTGTTTAAGGTATATTGCGTCTTTTTAGACATTTAAGACAATAATTAAACATTTATTTTTAACGTTTTAATAATAATGTATTTCTCAGTAATTATAAATAGTAACTATGATTTTTTTGTTTACTAATAGCCATTTGTGTACGATAATCATGTTTTCATCAAAAGTAAGCATGCTAATGTCACGCTTAAGAAATTGAATATTTAATTGAAAATATTCGCGACCTTGTCGTGGAGCCAGATGGATGCGGTGGGTGCGAGGCGGGGAGAGAGTGGGGCGCCAGCGGGCGAGCGCACGGCGAACTCGTCTTAACGAGTTTATTTCAATTACGTGTTTTGCACCGACCGCGCCATGTACAAATAAAACAAATATAATGGTTTTTTTTTTTTTTTATATCCTAATTGTAGGATTTTTAGTTCTAATGAAAAAAATCACAGTTTGTCCCTTACGCCCTTTGAAACTCTGGTCCAAATGGCGTAAGTAACGATTGATTTGCTTTTATCATCGAAAACATAAGTAAACTCTTAACTGTTAAGTAAATGAAAGAGATGATGCCATGATCGTGGTTAGCATAAAAAAAAACCGGTCAAGTGCGAGTCAGACTCGCACACCGAGGGTTCCGGACCACCCCGTACAATAGAAACAAGTCCACTATAAACTGACACTCACTAAGTATGTATTTACATACTTAGTGCGTGTTGGTTTATACTGGACATCAATTTTTCAGTGATGTAACTAAAAATTTACGGTTTTCGCAATTTTTCCTTTGTTTGTGCTAGGTAAAAATACTTCGTACCAAATTTCAAGATTCAGAGTTCACGGGATATGGGCATGGGCATTTCGTCCCTTACGTCCTTTGAGCCTACGGTAGTCGATATCCTTATTGGCAAAATTGAGCTTTAACAGTTGGCCAGCAGTATTCCAATACGAATAATGTAATGTTTAAGATTAAATAGGATTATTCGCGAATGACGAATAAATATTTCGAATAATTATTCGCCAATATTTATTCGCGAATAACTTCTTCATTCGCATAATCATTCGTAATGCTTTTCGGGAATAATATTTTGAACGAATATTGTAGGAATGCTTTTTAATGGAATATATCTCAAAAACGTAGTATTTTCCTACAGACAGAACACTGATACCTAGTTTTAAAATTTGTTAGTAAAAGGTTACCGCTTCATCAAGGGTACCAATTAACATCGCCGTGCATGGTGAAACGGATATTAATTGTAATTATTTCACCTGTTTTATTAGGGTTCCGTAGCCAAATGGCAAAAAACGGAACCCTTATAGATTCGTCATGTCCGTCCGTCTGTCTGTCTGTCTGTCTGTCTGTCCGTCCGTATGTCACAGCCATTTTTTTCCGAAACTATAAGAGCTATACTGTTGAAACTTGGTAAGTAGATGTATTCTGTGAACCGCATTAAGATTTTCACACAAAAATCGAAAAAAAAACATTAGGTTTTAGGGGTCCCCATACTCAGAAATGAAACTCAAAAATTTATTTTTTCATCAAACGCATACGTGTGATCTATGGATAGGTATTCAAAAATGATATTGAGGTTTCTTACATCATTTTTTTCTAAACTGAATAGTTTGCGCGAGAGAAACTTCCAAAGTGGTAAAATGTGTGCCCCCCCCCCTGTAACTTCTAAAATAAGAGAATGATAAAACTAAAAAAAATATATGATGTACATTACCATGTAAACTTCCACCAAAAATTGGTTTGAACGAGATCTAATAAGTAGTTTTTTTTTAATACGTCATAAATCGTAAACCGCAATTTATTTCACGGAACCCTTCATGTGCGAGTCCGACTCGCACTTGGCCGCTTTTTTTTTACTATTTCGGCTTTACCACGGGTGAAAAAAAATCCGGTCAAGTGCGTGTCAGACTCGCGCACAGAGAGTTCCGGACCACCCCGTACAATAGAACCAAGTCCACTATAAACTGACACTCACTAAGTATGTATTCACATACTTAGTACGTGTCAGTATATACTGGAAAGTAAATTTTCAGTTATGTAACTAAAAATTTACGGTTTTCGCAATTTTTTTATCTGTGCTATAGGCCGTTGCTTCGCACCAAATTTCAAGTTTCTGAGTTCACGGGAAGTAGGTTTTGATTCCCTTGCAGGTTTCGAAAACTTGCGGAAATTTGCGGCATAAACGGCTGTATCTTTTGATTGCGTTGGCGTTAGATTTTTTCACAGCTCCAAGACACAGTAAACCTGAGTATTTGATATAAATTTCAGCTTAATTCATTTATTTGTTACAGTATGGGTCTTACAAGATGTTACATATAAATACAGTTCCAGCATAACCATGTTAAGGCACAGCAACATTAATATAAAAAATATGAATTCTAAAACAATGCATGCAACAAACACACTATGCATAGGAATTCAAACTTTAAATGATTGATACCTCCACGCGTTCCTGAGAAAAAGGGTATTGACAGACGGACGGACGGACAACAAAGTGATCCTATAAGGGTTCCGTTTCGAGGCACGGAACTCTAAAATATATTACGTCATTTCAAAACAGAGGGGGGGGGGGTCTATTGGATGACAGTAGTCATTTTATGAGGCGAGGAGTCTCCATTTAGGAATTTACAGGATGACGATAGGAGGGGGGGTCAAGAATTGACAAAAAAACATCTGGCCAAGTTTGGTTCGTTGCATGGGAGCCCCCTACTGTAGCCTAGTAGGTTGGTAAGGGAGCTGCACTGAAAGTATCGGGGGGGGGGGGGGGGGGGGGGGGTATATTTACGAACTTATTTTTGACACATATTATACCTTTTTATAATGTCTGAAGTTTCATCATAATAAAATAACACACTGGCCACATAGAAAAACACAAAACCGGCCAAGTGCGAAGTTTATTTGTGTGATGAGCACAAATATGTGCTCCTGAGTCATGGATGTTTTCTATGTATTTAAGTATTTATTTATCTATATAAGTATGTTTATCGTCGTCTAGTACCCATAGTAGTTTGCTTAGTTTGGGACTAGATCGATTTGTGTAAGATTGTAAAAGAAAAGAAAAAATCTGTTTTTTAGGATTTGTTGTTATAGCGGCAACAGAAATACATCACCTGTGAAAATTTCAACTGTCTAACTATAACGGTGCGTGAGATCTTTGAGTACGGAACCCTAAAAACGATGACGTAATATATGGACAAGCCCACACACATGACATATTGAAACAAACCTGTTAAATGCCCCATGAAGCGACTCACTTAACTCACAAAAATATTGTTAATTAGTAGAAAAGGGTATTAATACTTGAAAATAGGTACACTTGTAGTGATAGTGTTAAATTCGTGTACGTGTGTATATAACGAGCAACCGCATCCTTAAATATTATTCGTGGATTATTCGATGATTTATTCGAATGAAATGAGAATTAATCATTCGTCATTCGAAAGTGTAGACGAATAAATTATTCGCGAATGAATGTTAATTCGAATAATTATTCGAAGAAAAAGCATTCCAATAATGCCCCTTTCTGCACCCACATAAGTAACATATTTTATTTAAATAATTCTATACAGAAGACTGAGCGCTTATAAATAGGTAATCGACATTTCACGATAATTATGTCTCATGCTGAACAATTTAGTTATTATCGATCTAATGAATACAATATTTCAGTAAATCTCCACCCTAGCCGAACCGTGGTAAATGCCACGTTCGTGTTTATAAATGTTTGACAATCACTGACCTATCCATAATAAATGAAGACCGAAACGCATTGACAGCGGTGGCGAAGCGGCGGCGCGGCGCAGTGTGGAGGTGGTACCGGCTGTAATGTTCGATCTAATACGAAAGGGTCAGCACAGAATACCGACCGGGAAAAAAGCGTTCGGATCCTTTCATATTAGCTCGAACATTACAAGTACCGCCCCCGCGCCACCCCGCGCCGCTTCGCCACCGCTGCCAGTGCGTTTCGGCCTTGAATGCCTGCGACTCGCGACAGCACGGTCGGTAGTTGAGGCGCAAAGCAATGACGGCCTTATTCTGCAAGAGATAAGGTTCATATTAAAACTTTAGTACGAAAAAATATGAATTAATTAATAATCGTGGATATTTTTTGTTTAATTTGTTTCTTATAGTACTAATAATATGTTGACAGCATAAATCAAACACTTTCCAAGTAGTTATGTATTTTGGTTTTCCAAAAACTACCAATATTTGTGACTTTAGAAATCCGCAAAGAAAATCTGTTTAATTTTTAATAATTTATCAACACACATAATATACTATTCAGAATAAATTGTTAAATTGCAGTTATCTATAATTTCTGGTAAGATAAGCTAGAAAATGTGTAACTTACTGAACTTTCTTTATTAATGATAGTCCCGGTTGATTAATTAGTTTAGTTTTGATTTCTTTAACTGGAATGCAAGCGTCATATCATAATAGAGGCAATTTTACAAAGTTACATATTATGCTGCACTTATGAAATCAGAATTTGTTAAAAAATTAGATTTTTGGTTTTTTTACAATGACGCGGAACCCTAAAATGTTTAATTATTTTTATTTTAACTATAACTAACAATACTTTACATCATAGAAAAAGAAAATTACAGTTATCGAATTATGTCCAGGGTAAGCTAATTTGATTGGTCTAAAAGGCGTTTATACAATCTTTATAGTAGAGTACTCAGGAGGTCTGAATTATACTGGTTCTCGTTAAGCTTATACCATTGTGAATATCAGCCTAATGCTGGCTTGCATTGAGCTACTGGACTCCCACGGCTCATCCATCAGCATCACACAGTTCCGGATGACCTTCCTACTACGAAATGTGAAGTTAACCATTAGCTTGTTATAATTATAATATTCTTGTAATGACCGGTGTCGGAAATGGAACTTTGGGCAGTGTAACATACGGTTGTAATTCAAACTTCAAGGAGTGGTACCAGATTTTGATTGACATTGTTTTGTTGTTTAGAATAGATGTTCGACAATAATCTCAAGACGGTTGAAAAATAATCTCCGAATTAATATAACATCCAATAGCTACCAAGGTAGGTAGCTACTGGAACTGTTTTACTGATACGAGGTTGTGATTATCACTTGTTTTGTTTGTTGTGATTTGTTTTAGTACCTTAGTAAGAAATTCGCAGCTCTTAATACTGTGACATAAGGGCTATGATAATTAGAAGTTTTTTTATACTTACAGCCTTTTTGTAAAAAAAAAAATATTTCGTAACCTTGGAGATGAAACTTTCGTGTCGTTCGAAATAATAGCTGGACTGTTTTAAAATATTACTTGGAATTGTAGACATTATCATTACGATACGACCAACAAGATAAATAATTAAAGTATTAGTTTGTTTGTTTTGTATTTAGCCGCTCAAAGTCCTGAAAGTTCGCTAAGTTCTGCTTTGAGTTGTTGCTTTTTTCGAGGTCATATTATTTTATCTACTGTCCTGTCAGGCAACGCAACTTATGTACGAAATATCATTTAATATTTAACAGTAGCTTTACGACTAAGGAAAACATTGTGAGGAAACCGGTCTAATCCCTCCCATCAAGGTCTAGTTTTCCCTCTGGGTTCGAAGGTCAGATGGCACTTGCTTTCGTAAAACTATTAGTACCAGTGCGTACGAGTTTCTTGGGATTTGGTGCCAAAGCGCATCTCGGGCTCCTTTAGGGTAGCGAGGGGAGCAAGACGCGATGCAGTTTATTAAATTGCCGGTAAAACCACCCGGTTTTCACAAAATTGACCAATTAAACAAACATCTCCGTAACCTTTCGGATGCTTTGGCACTGGCAGGGTTATATTATAAATTGTAGAACACGATTCTGTCACAAAGTTAATTTTTGATAGCACTGATCAGTGCTAAGGGGCTGTCCATATATTACGTAATTTCAAAAGGGGGGAGGGAGTCTGACCATTGGATGACGGTAGTATTTTTTTAGGCGGGGAGGGTTCATTCAACAGGATTATGATGGGGGAGGGGGTGGTCAAAAAACGATGACGTAATATATGGACCAGTCCTAAGTTATACGAAGGGTAAATAGTGTTAAAAAGGGGATGAACATCTGTATGGAGATTATCCATTGTTAAGTGAAAATATGATATTTTTACCCGGCTTACAGGCAAGACAGGTGCAATTTTACGAGTCTAAACTGGCAACACTGAGGCGCTTGTGCAACAACGACTGACCATTTGAGCAATGTTGCCAATTTAGACTTTTAAAATTGTAACTTGTAACGGGTATCTCAATAGGAGTGCACTATTAATTACCTTAATAATAAACTAATTTTAGGGTTATTAACCGACTTCAGAAAAAGGAGGAGGATCTCAATTCGATTTTTTTTTGTGTGTTCGTTACGCGATAACACGTTAATTTATGAGCCGATTTGAAAAATTATTTCTTTGTTTGAAAGCAGATTAATCCAGATTAATCTCGTTGTCACCAAAATCCAGTTAAGATGATGGGATCCTGGAGAAATCGAGGAAACTCTTCAAATTTTATAGGCAAACTTGGCAACTGATTTGAAGTCGGTTAAAACTTTGTTTTTAAAGTAAAATATTTTAATACCTTCACTCTTATTCAGACACCCGTTAGTTTCTTGAAAGTGGCCTTGGGATATTTTTGTATTTTCTTAGAGGGCAATATGCATCAAGTTCCAATCACTAATTAAACAGACGTCAGATTTACACAGCTACAATTTCCATCGAGATTCAAATTAATACTTGTTTTTACAGTTCAAAGCAGCCTTTAATTAACTTAACAAAGCTCGACGTAGCGTCCCACGCTTTCGAGTTGGAAATAACTAATTCATTAGTATACTACACTAACGAACCAAGTTTGCGGGATAAAATATAACATTACAGAAACTTGAGCTATTCTATAATTGTTAGACTTGTTGCACACTTGTAAGTTACTTACGTAAGTTCAGTACAAATACTGCTGACGTTCACGTAAGTCGTCTGTAAGCAATATTTGTACTGAACTTACGTAAGTAACTTACAGGTGGAAAGGCCGCCTTATGCCAACTTGAACTCTGTTAGTAAGTTTAAATCTAATTATACCTACTAAGTAACTAGTGACTCTATGAGCTGTAAAATTCGCGAGCCGGTTTTTTTCAAACAATTTTTTTATTTAGAAATCTGAATCGACAAAAAAGTTCTATGTAATTACTGAACCTAATCTGCTCACAAAATTTCACGAGAATCGCTTGAGAAATGCGAACATACATACGAAATAATTCTTGCCCAACCTACAACGGACAACTTCGTTCGCTTCGCTCGCTCGTTCAATAATACTAGCATTAGTGGTCATGTGTGTCATTTTAAAGAACTGTTCATTTAAACAGAGTTGGCCTTATTCACAGACGTCCAACAAAACTACCCAAACCAACCACAAACCAAAATAGTACCCACTATTACTATTACCTACATAGGTAAAATTCTGTTAAACTCCCTTTGTCTTTGTATCTGCCACTCAGACAATTATGTTTGTGAGAAAGAGATAAAACACGTCTAGTTAGCAGAGATTTGTTAAGTTTTATGATAAGAAGCTAATACCTCTCTATAGCAGATTGACAGAACTATACCTCTTAAAGTATCTTTTCTCAAAAATGGCCCGCAAAGTGAACATAACTCGCTACATATTGGAAGGTAAAGTGTACAGTTTAAGGCCCGATCAAAATTAAAAAATAAAAAACATTGCAGGCCGCCTGGAATGTTACATATAAATTCCTTTATTTGTCGAGTACCAAACTTTAAAAAAAGTAGAAACTGGCATATAAAAGACGGCACAGGTCGTATTCAGCCAAATCAACTCGTATTTTTCTGTTGCAAAAGCGACATTTTTGAATGAGTCTCAAATAGTTTGCGTTTTTCGGTGGGAAAATACACTTGCGATTCTGTTTAAAACAATATATTATGACGTTTAATTTTATGTTATTTGCGGTATCCACAATTTGTGTTTAATAATAAAGCTTGATTTCAATTTAGTCTTTTATATTCCTCCATTTTTAAGAAAAGCACTATATTAGCCTCAGCCGGAATGGCAATTGCAGGCTTCGTATTATAATTAAACGGACTCGCAAGCTCGTCCGTTTAATCAAATGCTCAGCCTGCAATTGCTTCCTTCCCGGCCACGGCAATAATGTACTATTACATATGCTCACATGCCCGCAATGTGCGAGGACCTTCACGAAGAAGATTGGCTACATAAGTCACATGCGCGCACACGACCGTCAACAGCATACCTGGCCCCGTAGCATGAATGGCCTTATCACGCGATAAGTGACAAGATAACAGCGTCATCTCGTTCTATCGAACGGTGTCAGCCAGGGACGGATGCTCTATCATGTCACTTATTGCGTGATAAATCCATGCTACGGGGCCTGAACCACAGAATAAGTAATATACTACGTACAGAAGGTTCTCTGTTAACAAATTCCCTGTTTAGGTACGCCAAACGTGCCTAAATGTGGCCATCCCGTTCTATCGCATGCAACGCGCTGCGACCCGTGCGAGCGTCCTGTATCAACACGTGGCAGCCACTGAATATAGCCCTTCGAAGGAGCGACCGGCATTGTACTTGTAGCGATAAACACAAATCGCGAGTGAGCCGCGCCTGCCTGAACGCAGTCGCTGTGGCCGAAATCGGCCGGGACTACATCATCACATCACATAGGTTTTAATTTCTACTCAATAAACATTCTTGGTCTCACGGGACCATTTCATAACACAAAGTAAGCTAGCACGTTGCAACATTCGCGAAGCAACCAATTACCCAACACAGCGGAGCGTGCACACGAGGAACACATCAAGATGCATGAAAACAGATCGCTGTGAAAAAAACCGGCCAAGTGCGAGTCGGACTCGCGCACGAAGGGTTCCGTAAGTACCATTATCTATAAAAACGGCAAAAAAATCACGTTTGTTGTATGGAAAAAAATACAAAGTTTTTAACCGTTATTTAGTATTTGTTGTTATAGCGGCAACAGAAATACATCATCTGTGAAAATTTCAACTGTCTAACTATCGCGGTTCATGAGATACAGCCTGGTGACAGACGGACAGACAGACAGACAGACGGACAGCGGAGTTTTAGTGATAGGGTCCCGTTTTACTCTTTGAGTACGGAACCCTAACCTAGCTAACTAATACCCGGGGTGTGCCGCGGGATAATATATAGCCTATGTCCATCCCGAAGGTCCATTCTATATACTGGTGAACGAGTTTTTGAAATCGAAGATTACCCCCTACAAACAAACTTTACCTGTTCTTAACTTTATCTATACTTACTTCTATATCTATACCATAGTTACAAAAACTATAAAGAGGAAAAGTCTGTGAGGTAATCTCCGAAGCAGCTTATCCGATTTCAAAAATGTATTCACCTGCGTTTAAGATGGACTTTCTGGATGGTTATTGTATCTATATATCTGTCTGTCTGTCTGTTACCTCGTCACGCTTGAACCGCTGAACCGATCTAGATGAAATTTGGTATAGAGATAGTTTGAGTTTCGGGGAAGGACATAGGATAGTTTTTATGCCGGAAATCATCCCCCAAGGGAATGAAATGGGGGGTGAGAGGTTGTATGGAGCTACGATATAAACGAGTTCCACGCGGACAGAGTCGCGGACAGAAGCTAGTAGGCTATATTTTTAACCCCCGACGGAAAAAGAGGGGTGTTATAAGTTTGACGTGTCTGTCTGTCTGTCTGTGGCATCGTAGCTCCTAAACGAATGGACTGATTTGAATGCGGTTTTTTTATCCGAAAGCTGACGTAATCGAGGTGGTTCTTCAACAAAATCGGTTAAGCCGTTATTGAGATATTGAACTTTGAAATTAAAATGTAGGGGGTTTTACAACTTTTCTAAGTTGCAAATAGTTATATTCGGCGGGCTTGTCTGCGTTGTTTGCAATATGCGGGCGAAGCCGCACGGGCAGCTAGTATCTTTATAAAGCAAATAAGTTACTGTAATTTTTTTTAATGTTTGGTCCAAGCTTTTATTGCCGACTGTACTTTTCTGTATGAAAATGAAAAAATGAAAAAAAGTTTATTTAGGTTATAAAAGTAAATTAACAGATAGCAAAGGTTGGAGCCTCCTATTAAGCAAGTAATTTTGCTTGTGTCAGGAGACACCGCTCTTCCAAAAAAACAAGAAGTGGTACATAACCCATAATAAAGGTACTTAATATAACATTGTTTAAATATTAAGGTAAGTACAGACATAATCTATTTATATCTATTTATTTATTTAATTTAAAAGTAACCGTCATCAACTACTCATCGAGACGATTGTAACGAGCCCAAACTCAACGGGGTTACGTCGGTTAAGTACTGAATTCCCAATTCCCATGGCCACCTTCTGTCTCCAACATCAGATCAGCTCGATGATACCATAATATTGAATTGTCATCCAAATTATACCATTACCCAAAATGTCAGCTGAATCGGTTGAAGATATCTGCTTCAAAATTGAGTTGCAAGATTCCACCCGAACAAACATAGTTACATAGTTGCATACCTACATTGCAAGTTAATGAAAAGCTTGTAAAAACGTTGCTGATGGGATCGGTACCTTTATTGTGAGATACAATCGTAACCTATCGTTACGTTACTACTTACGAGATCGAATAAACGCGCTTCGAATAGATTTCGATCTCGCTACGGTATTCTTCAATTCAATTCAATTCATTTATTTATTCAGATTACAAAGATCCATTATTTGTTAGTAGTATCCTTAAAAAGACTATGTTAGTACATACACTATAAATATAAATAAACAAAAACCTTCTTCGATTCGACCCGTCAAACTTGTAACTCACACTGCCGTTGGACTACGAAACCAACTGCAAAACGTTAGGCACTTTGCGTTTAGTTTTCGATGCGTAATTTAACGTTCGATTCGTACTACCAATCGGTAGTGTGAGACATTTCGAATCGAAGAATACCGTCGCGACTAGTGTAGTTTACTATTTCACTTGCAAAATGGCCCGTGATATCGTAATATTATTCCGTCAAGAGTTACCGTAGATCCGATCGAAATTTATCTCAAATTAAAGAACTTATAAAAATAAGGGTTTTGAATTGACAACATATATCCGCAAAATTCGGATTGTCGCGAATTTTGTATTTAAAAATGCAAATAAATGGCCCCCGCGCCGTCATATTGTATCGACAGTCGACACTGTCGACGTCGCGATTCGCGTATTCTATAATGTCATAACCGACAAACATTTAAATAAAAACGATAAATGCTAGTGATATAAGGTTGAATATTGGAAAATCGATTAAACTGTACGAACGAACGTGAAGTCGATCGCGAATTAAGTAATGTATAAGTGACTCACGTTACAGTTTGGATTTTTAGTTCTATGAGTGACCACCAGGGGCGGTGTATAGACTTTTCATACTAAATCTTGACGATAGGCGGTAGCGTCGATAGTAAACGCGACTCACTTCAATCCCACGCTAAGGGTGCAGTAGTTAAGTGCCAACCTTCGATTACGCGTGTAATTGTTACGTATCTTGGGCTTATATTACTCGGGACGAGCGGTGAGTTCTAGGCGATGAATGGATGAAATAGTAGTACCTACCCCGAAAGATTTTTCGCAGTAAATAGGTCAGAACCTCAATCAATATCAACCTGTCACGATGATGGATAAGGGTTCTCGATATCTCAATAGGACGATCACTCAATATACTGCGCAGTAGCAGGCCTATCCCAATAAAGTCTTCGCGAAATGACATTTGTCATCGGTAACCTCCCAACCCAAATCTAAGTTTCAGGGTCATATCGAATATCGGACATCGCCATCAGCGTACTCATTTTTCCCGATTGCAGCCCGGGGTCAACTTTGACACCTAATCCCAAGATTTGGCGTAGCCACTAGTTTGACTAGTTTACCTTCCAACTCAGACGGAGAACTAGATCTTGGTCGCATTCATTTAGTTCTTTTTTGCCTGAAACACAGGGTATACTAGTTCAGGCACGTGTTATGTGCCTCTAATATTAAGGGGACGTAGGTTCGTTGTCTTCTCTCCCTCTCACTGAGCATAAGCGTGAGCGAGATGGAAGTGCGTGTTTGGAAGCGCGGATATCATGTTTTTTAATTTTTTTTCGTTGTGGGTTTTAATAAATAAAAAAGTAATAGCTGATTTCCCTCAAACATAACATTGCCGATTTTAAGAACCAATTGTAATATGTTTAGCTGTTGTGCATAATTTGTTAGAATTTTTTTAAGTGTATTTTAGACCTATGTTCGTGATTTTTTTCTATCAAGCGAAAGTCAAAAACTCAGAATTCGAATAGCTGATTTCCCTCGAGAAAGGCCTCAAGATTGCTAATAAAATTTAAGGCAGCCGTATTATAATCCAAACAAGAGCTACGATTTTTTAAAAATCCGTTTTCGGAGCTCACGTCGCCTTAAGCTCTTAGTCTATAGTAAATAAATACTGATGTACATTATGTTTTATCAATGAATTATAGGACTGATGACCTGGTAATGGTCGCAGGAGTCCGCTGGATGCGGGTGGCGCAGGACCGGCCATTGTGGCACTCTTTGGGGGAGGCCTATGTCCAGCAGTGGACGTCTTTCGGCTGATATGATGATGATGATGATGAATAAATTATCTAAAATTATCTATCTGAACCGATTACCTGGCGTTAAATACCACATCATATGAAGGGTCCACGGAAAGAACATGTCTAGTCACTTTTTTTTTCAAAATGAGATTTTAATGTCAAAATGTTGAGCTCGTTATGAACTATTACGTGACATCAAAATCTCATTTTGAAAAAAAAGTGACTAGACATGTTCTTTACGTGGACCCTTCATATTTCGTAAATGATTTTTTTGAAAAACTCAGTGGTACGGTCAGCCTCACATGGGGCTTACTTAACACCTTTGTATCCTGTCGCATTAAGAGTCCCCGGCAAGCTCGGCCGAATTTCACCTTCCCATACAAACGGACATTCGTTCTCATTATAAAACTACGTGTTGGATTGTAAAGAAACTTTGGATATACAATGACATGAGATATATCTAGGTCTGTAATTAGATTATATTGCTGCAGTTTATAAAACAAACGAAATACAGCAAAAATAAGTTTAGTATGAAAAACTTAAATTAGCTGTATTTTTTTACTATGGCATCTGAAGCTACATAAACTAAATACAGACCTGGATGGTACTTAACTTATTCTAAGTACAAAGTTTCAGAGCAAACTAGCTAGTCGTTTTAAAATGAGAGCGTAACTACGTTTGTATGGAGAATCGAGCTTACTGCGGACTCTTAAGAGGGTATCCTAGCAGCATTTTTCCATACAAACGTATTCCCCTATTTCCTTCCTGGTTTATCCCTCTAGAGGACTCGTTTTTTTTTATAAAATCTAGGTGTACTGTATGTATGCCCCTGTCATTTACTTTTTCCCAAAAAATAATTACCAAAACAGATACGAATTTTCGAAAACCTAAAAAATGTCCCATTTTTACTGTCATATTCAGATGACTACCAGATAAATATGAAAAGTTTTTACGTTAAAACAAAATAATAGAAACATAGATCTACTCTTCCTCTAAATTTCAACACCAAACATAATTGAATCGGCGCAGGTTTGGCGGAGAAAACAGGGGAATACAAAGCATCGATCTTGTCAAGATTTTGTAGTGAAAATCGGTCTGAGCTGCGGTTGTCCCTATCGCGCATCGCACGCGGTCGCTTGGGCGCAACGCGACGGCAATAGTTTGTACAAATACCTATTTCTCAATTTTGTCGCAGACCGACTACGCTCTTAAGGTCGATGTAAATATTTATATGTATACATCAAGTTATGTCCATGTCATAAGGTGACATTTTATTACATAAATTATTTTCCCTCTTAAGTAGCATTATTTCCTTTCCACATCGAGCAAATTGGATTAGTTTCGGGACACAGCTTGTCTGTATCTGTAGTTCTAACCTTTCTCATCAAATAACCGTGAACCTGATAAATCTTTCAGACAACTGTTTGTACAAGTCAATGATACGTAATATGCCGTGAAACAAAATTTGCTAAATAAATTAGTCAACATATACTCGTAAATACGTGTGGACATTTTTAGCGGACACACGAAAACTACGTCATTCACAGATAATTGGATCTAGCACGTGACAAGACAAAAGCATGACCAAATGATGCTACAAAATACCCTTAAACACATGTTGATATTTACTCTAAATTGAACCTTATTAGGATACAAATACATACAATCGTCATGTGCTAAGCGCGAGGTTATTTCAGACTTTTTAGTTAATCACATTATAATAGGTTTCCTATAATTGGAATTGCAAAGACACGACTGCAATTAACACTGAGCTGTCATTTACTTAACGTTCAAGTTCTAATTAAGTAAGTTATTTATATTATAGGTACTGCCTGCCCGCGTAGTTCCACCCGCGTATTACATAGAACCCAGGCGGAACCGCAGGATAAAATCCTCAGAGCATAAAATACTAGAGAGACGACAAGCCGCCGGCGGCCGCGTCGCAGTTGTTAGCTCAATGGGCATACTCTGCCATACTGTGCACGCGTGCTGATCGCAGAGGATATTACGTTTTTTCCCAAAATGCCTGATATAATGCGCGTGTATTGTCCAATAAGAGCGTAGGTATACAAGTGGGTGTGTTTTAGATGTGTGCTTGCTTTGTCTTGTCAATTACTTGGGCTTTGTGTGGGTTAATGAACTTGCGACAGGCGTACTCAATACAAATCGGCCGGCATGTCCGATCTCCTTATATTCATACATCTGTGATAAAATCCATCCATACTATCCATACTAATATTAAAAATGCAAATGTGTGTCTGTCTGTCTGTCTGTTACCTCTTCACGCTTAAACCGCTGAACCGATTTAGATGAAATGTGGTATAGAGATAGTTTGAGTCCCGATAAAGGACATAGGATAGTATTTATCCCATAAATCATCCTCCAAGGTGGTGAAAGTCTGTATGGAGGTACGATATTTAAACGAATTCCACGCGGACGGAGTCACGGGCTGAAGCTAGTTCTAAATTGTTATGTATGCGACTAGCGTATGTATGCATGTGTGTGTGGATGAGCCCCACGTTATCTATATGTCACCGTTAGATTGTGAAAAGCGTCAGTTTATAATCTTACCCGTTATATTGTAAACTGACGGAATATTGTGAACTGCCAAAATAATTCATAATTTTACGCATTCATTTTCGTTAGTTTATAAACTAACAATGTCATATCGTCAAATTGTGAACTGAATCAAATTTGCCTGATTCGGAACCACGGAATTTCGGAACGCAACCTGTGCGCTGTTTGGTTGAGTGAATTATTACACTGGCATCAGTTTCCACTTACGTCAGAACATGATTGTTTTTTTTTGTTATTCAGACATTTTATTCCATTTATTTCGGCAACCAGCAGTGTCGACGGAGCCCCGCTGCGCGGGGCTCCTATTACTGGGCGCTTTGCCCTTCGGGCAACTGAAGAAACCTAACTAACCTAACCTACCTAGTCTTTGTGTACGTTCCGTAGCAAGCCGATTTGATCTCAGTTGACAATTTGACGATTCGACATTGATAGTTTATAAACTAACGAAAAATAATGCGTTAAATTGTGAACGGTTTTGGACAGTTCACAATTTTTCGTCAGTTTATAATATCGCGAGTTAGATTATAAACTGACGGTGTTCGCAATCTAACGGTGACATATACATGAATATACAGTGCATTACTTAAGGTGGTTCGATTGCCATACAAAACGTTATTTGACATTCGCAGGCTAACGGCGTGATATTTTAAGAAACTTACGTTACAAACTTTCATAAATTGGCTTCCCATTTGCGCCAAATTCCCCCTTTCCTAAAATAAACTTGTATAAACTAGATTAATTTGAGAAATTGGTTTGGGACGTGATATTTTGTGAAAACTATTTTTTTCGAATTAATCTAGTTTATACAAGTTTATTCTAGGAAAGGGGAAATTTGGCGCAAATGGGAAGCCAATTGATGAAAGTTTGTTACATAAGTTTCTTAAAATATCACGCCGTTAGCCTGCGAATGTCAAATAACGCTTTGTATGGCAATCGAACCACCTTAACTAGCTACCGGTTGTTTCACTTGTGTCCCTGCCCATCGACGAGTGACGACGAATACCCGCGTTATCAAAAAAAAACATGTCGGCTGGACTATTTGGTATTTAACCAGATTTGACCACACACGACCACACACGAAAACACACACACACACACGGTGTGTTTGAAAACACACGTGATAAGGGAATAGGTGCCAAAGCTGACCCCGGGCTGCTTTAGGGCACAACCGGGACAAAACGCTAAGGAACATAAAAAAATAACGCAATCGGATAAGTTGTCCCTTAGATTACCTACCCCGTACATTTTTTCCTCACACTTTTCAATTTTATAATATTGGTACATATAGATATAATATAGACTAGGTGCCCGCGCGGCTCCGCTCGGTGCGACTGATTTAACAAGATTTACCCATGAAGCCGTGCAGCCCCGCTATTCTGTAACTTGTTTTAAGCTCACCTCACCGCTCACCCGCAAATATTATCTTGACGCCGAGATTCGTAGTAACTAAGCGTAGGCAGAGGTCTAGTTTCGTTAGGCGTGGCGGGTGGGGTGAGGTGCATGAGCGCGTAAAGAATAACAGCCCTGTATCTTGGCTTGTGCAAATACGCAATTCGTAGACGCAGGGTGACCGGACGCCCTCAAGTTCAGTGCAAGTCGATGAACTAGAAAGCCGTAAATCATATCTCTGAGTTGCTTTTTGACATAAAAACAATGTAATGTCCATTAATACAAGTTTTAAGTGGCACTTTCGAAGTAGGTAGGTACTAACTTTAGTTTGATAAAATCAGAAGGGATCTATGTGACTGAACGTTTTCAATTGGAATCAGTTTCGTGTTTGCTGCACATAATTAATACATAAACATTAATAAATAGTATATATTTTTTAAATCCCCCTTTTGTCTACTTTTTAATAGTGATTATAGAAGGAGGATTTTAATCCTTGCATCCCAAACTCGGGTAAGCGATATCGCAAGAGCGTACTTACTTAAAACAAGCTATTCGTAATCATATTCATAACGTTTTCTCCATATCTTAACCTACAATTTCTAGAAGTGGGATTGTGAGTTGCTCTGCATACCCCTTTTGGGAAAACAGGCGTGAGTTTACATACCTAAGTATGAATCACAGAATAAGTAAGTAATAGTACTACGTACAGAAGGTTCTCTGTTAACAAATTCCCTGTTTAGGTACGCCAAACGTGCCTAAATGTGGCCATCCCTTTCTATCGCATGCAACGCGCTGGGACCCGTGCGAGCGTCCCGTACCAACGCGCGGCAGCTACTAATGGGCCGCCAATTTGGCGGCCGCCGGCATGTACTTGTAGCGGCGCGACGCGACGGGATCACAGAGTGAACCGCCCCAGCCCCCCTATTCTGTGCTGTTATTCGCTACGCCTTAATGCGGCTCACCCCGCCGGTCACCCGTTATGAAACTAGACCTCTACCTACGCTTAATTACTACGCATCGCGGTGTCAACGTATAATTGTGGGTGAGCGTTGAGGTGAGCTTAAAACAAGTTACAGAATAGGGGGGCTGTAACTTGTTTTAAGCTCACCTCAGCGCTCACCCACAATTATACCTTGACACTGCGATGAGTAGTAATTAAGAGTAGGTAGAGGTCTAGTTTCGTAACGGGTGACCGGCGGGGTGAGCCGCATTAACGCGTAGCGAATAACAGCCCTGGTATGAATGTGCGTCAAAAGTGCATTCCGGAATTGACCCCCTTTACTACGCATAACGAGCTCCACATAAATGGCAATACAGACAATTCATCAGAATGCCACCGAGGCCGGTCACTCCGCTTCCGTCAGGAGTCTATATGAATAAACATATTAAATTTAAATTAAATTGGTGCTATACGCACTCCTCTAACACGTCTTCTTTGGCGCGCGTGGAAGCGAGCACGCGCTACTAATATCAATTTGATTACATGGAACACTTCGTTTCCGATGCGTACTCGGAAGATATTCCCCCTGTCGCAGCATACCGGTGAACATTCTGGTACGGACACGTCCAAAAACATTGTAAACGAATGCGAATCTTACCCCAACGACATAAGTAGCAAAATGCATGCACATTAATGGACTACTCATACTCTTTTGCATTGGACTTTTAAGTAAGGTAGTAACGAGACGACTTCTCAGTGTAGGTATAGGGTACTCGTAGTATCTTCATGCTTGGAACGGGACAACTAGATCCATATCCATATACATATAGGTGGGGTCCATTTCGTGACAAAGTGTGTTTTATTTTATATTATTTTCTCAAACTTGCAATGAAATGTTGACACGACTTACTTCAAATTAGTTCCGGAAATACTACGTATCCGGTGCGACTAGTGAAGATGATATGTAAAGGAATTTCATACAACCTTACACACCTAGGCCTGCAAAGCAACCGTCTTTTGTTTATAAACGTCAAATTGTGACAGAACGTCTTGGCATTCAATCACCAAAAAAATAAAAAGATTAGGACTACTTAATGTTAATGTAACCGGGTAAAACGTTGCTTCAAACAGGTTAAAAAAAAGTTTGGCGCGTAAATTGAAAAAAAGTTTCTTTTCTTGTTGGCCGGATTTGTCAATAGTTCGTAATTATTTTGAAACTTTCTAATAATGAAAAATGAAAATGAAAAATGATTTATTCGAAATCTTAAAAACTTTACAGATATGCAGGCTGGTGCCTCTTTTTAGGCAATCAAGATGCCTGTGGCAAGACACCGCTCTTCCTTAGAGTTTAACATGATACAATAACAAACATAGGTTATTTAGTTAAGTGAACAGAGGAGTGGATAGAGCATAGGGCTGGGCTTATTTTAAAAAGTTTCAAAAGTTTGGATAAGCCATCGATTTCGAAATGAGTTAGGACAAAAATGATATGTAATTGAACTGTACGCCTAGCAGAAGTAGCCATGAATAATTTACGGCCCCGAAATCAAAAAATAGGTACCTACATGCCGGCGTATGAAAATTTAATAAAAATTATAAGTGTTTTCTTTGTTGTAGTGCCTCGTCTATATAGTTAGATATAAGTTCATGTAACTATAAACTAATACTTAAATATTTTAGGGAATAAGCGGAATATTTGTTAGTAAGAAATGTGGGACACAATTATAGGTTACGAAGTGACAGCACTGATAGCTATTAGAAACGTATTATTTAGTTGTACGAATAAAACAAATTGACTACTTTTTATTTAATTGCAAGTTTGAGAAAAGCACTATACAAATCTCGGCGAGAAACGGGGTTGCCGGCCGCGTATCCCTATATCTACTTGGCCTGCAACCCTTCGTTTCCCGGCCTCTATAGTAATGTACTATTCTTTTTGTATGTGTTTTTGTTGTCACGAATAAATATTTGAATTTGAATTTTTAGATTTTTGTACCGTTTTTTCTTTGAGATGTGAAGTATTTCTAAAGGTTCTGATAAATGAAATATTTTTGCACATACTTAGAATTATTATTACTTAGAATTATATCGTTGTCTATTTATTACACATACTATAAAACAAGGCTTATTGATTAATCTCACTATAAGGCTAGTTATATAAACGGTAAAATTGTCCCCTAATGTTTATTTATTTATCCGTAATTCGGTAGCTTATCAATTGTCCGAATACAAACTGTGGATACGTTCAACTTAATTTACAGTAGTAGTATAGTACAGTTTACCTACAGCAGAGTATTCACAAAACACTTTGCACTCTACTCTGATCTGGTCCCTTGCATAACTTGACCCCATCTTTCGTAGTAACTGCCTAATCGAATGCAAGACTTATGCTGGCTCGAATGTAGTGCATGTAATGGTCGCACCACACTTGGCGGTGTTTGCCCAAATATTCGTGTTGCATCTTTTTCCTTCCTACGGTAAATGAAAGAGAGGCAACGCCGCAACGCGAACACGAACCCCCAAGTGTGGTGCGACCATAAGCTTTATGAATATTAACAGCGCAAATTTCAACGAACGCTAGACGAGAACTACTTAAAGACCAATTTACTTTACCACAATTCCTAATTCCATCACAGTTTCATCCTATTTTAATATGTATATAAAACCTTCACTGATCATATTTAGAACCCCTGCTTTTGCTATTTGACATTGTCGAATCTAATGTTATCTGGAATTAACTGCTTATATTTAGTTTGATTTCATATTAAACAAAATTCAAAACTGTTATTCGGAGCGTTTAATAGTAGTTTATGTGACTGTACATAATGAAGGTCATTGAACACGCGTGTGGGTTTATGAAACGAGCCGAAGGCGAGTTTCATAATAACATCACACGAGTGTTTTAATGCCTAATTATGTACAGTTACATACACTACTTTATCTATCGACATATCATAAGCCTCCATGATGCATTCAGGTTGTTTTCTGGCAGCTCGGATCCAACTAATCCAACTCTCATATCGTGAGACGTTTGTCAAATTTGTATGCAAATTGACAATTAATTTCGAACTAAACGTCATCTCGACAGATATTAGAATAGAGGTTAAATCAAATTCTTTGTTTTTCAGAGACGTTCGAAATTTGAATGAAATAATATTATCGAAATCGATGTTATTATTTAGCAATAATAACATTCTCACAGATAAGAAATTTGTTCTAACAAAACTGTCTATTTTATGGTGGTCATAATGTGCGGTTCTTGAACGCATCATGGAGGGTTTATGATATTTGGATAGATAAAATACCTTTTTCACTTCTCTTGCTTACAAAGTTCGCCTTTGTGCTGGATGTAAGCTGCACAAAATACCAGTTATATGCACTATAGTGCACAAAGTATTTTTTTTTAATCCTTGGACTTAAATATTCGCTGGTGGCTCGCGGGTATAATGGCTCCTTTTATGCACTTGTTGTAGGTACACTCTACTATGTTATTAGGTATTTTGTTTTGCGGTCTCGTCTCGGAAAGTTAATTAACGAAGGTAAAAAAAGGTCCACTACTGGGCAAAGGCCTTTCGTGTAGGATTATTGTAATAGAACCCCCGCTGCGCGCTGTCTCAGTGTGGCTAGGGTACTTTGCACCTTTTAATTTCTTCACAGCTGTATGCAACGTGCCACGTGTCTACATCGTTGTAACTTGTAATACACCACCTCTGCATATTTTTGAGGTTATAATGCACCAATATTTTTATGTTGAAGCTTTAACAAAAAAAAATACTACGTACACTGAGTATAACAATTCCAAAGTCCACCGCTTTTATTCAGAATACTAAGCCTTGTTTATTTACAATCAAATGTTTACACACAATAGGTACTCTCATTTTCACATCTTCATTACAATCATTACCCAACAGCGGAAGTAGTTTTTTTTATTTACATAATTAATCACTACCGTACGAATAGTGAATTAAAAAACTGGCGCCGGCATGTCGCGATGGAGGGGGGCTGTGAGGTCAGCTTCGGTGCAACGGAACGCAGGGATGGGGGACGCTCGGCGGCAATGTTATCGATAGTTTTCGATATTATGATGTCGATGAAACTGTTTTTGGATATTCACTTAGACGAGGGTTTGAGTTAAAGCCAAGTACGCGACATTGATGATTGATGGACCCGTGCGTTTTATATTTCAGTAGGTATGTCAATATTTTGATTTGTAATTCAATTAAATGTTGCTTTGGGACTGACTATAAGAGCTCTACAAATTTAGATGGCTAGGTAAAGAGGTACAGATGTACGGGACTTGACTTGTACCATTTTTGACAATAATCACACAACTTATGATGAGTCAAGGTAAGAAACACTTGGGAAATTTAACAAAAGTACAGCAAAATTACTTCATTTATAACTTTGAAACAATAATTTAATGTTTCAATAACTATAAGACTAAAACTATTGAGTACCGGTTAACCTGGGTAGTGATGCTGCCTACGAAGCTGGAGGTCCTGGGTTCGATTCCCGGTAAGGACAAATATTTGTGTGTAAAGCATGAATATTTGTTTCTAAGTCGTGGATGTTTTCTATGTAGCTATTGTAGTATTTATATCTATTTAATATATCGTCACCTGGATGCGGGTGGCACAGGACCGGTCATTTTGGCACTCTTTGGGGGATGCCTATGTCCAGCAGTGGACGTCTTTCGGCTGATATGATGATATCGTCATCTAGTACCCATAACATGCCTCATTGAGCTTACTATGGGGCTAATTCGATTTGTGTAAGATTGTCCCCTAATATTTATTTATAATATGACATAACACAAGCAGATAGAAAGTTTTAACTAGCAAACATTTGTCAAAATTCAGTAAAACATCCACTCAATTGACGCCCAAGCCCTAAATAACAGAATCTAGTTCAAACATAAAAGTCTAAACGTACTTACCATAAATATCAATATCACATATAATTCGTCGCGTCCAACGATATACTGCCCATCACTAGAGAGGTCAGGCAGTGAGAAGGCGGCCCCTCCTCCGCACCGCGCCCCCCTCCACCGTATAAAACTCCGCCCGGCCACGCGCGCCGCGTCTATCGCCGCATCACCGCCGTGTAGCACGTACGCCCCATGAACGCAATCTCACGCGAACCAAATTGTGAAAGTGTTGCATATAAACCGCGATTTCTCGACAGCGAGAGTACCGCGCCCACGACAATTCAAGCAGTTTGACAATAGTGTTGGTGGGAGTGTGAATTGAACTTGTAAAATCCTAGGTGGTTCAATGGAAGCGAGGTTCGTGACTTGCCGGAGCTTCCAGCAGATCAAGCCGCCTGAGAAGAGCCTCGCGCCGCCGCCGACGGTCAAGGGGCTGCTGTCTCGCTTCGGAAGCCAGGCCCAGGCTCTGTTCGCGCCGAAGAAACCCCGTTTCGGATCATCGGTAGCGATCCACAAGCTCCGCGAAACAAAGTGGTTTAAGCATGATGAACAGAACATCTTGTGCGCAGTCCTCGAAACTGGGTTCCTCCTTGAAGTCCGAGCTGAAGATCCGCTGCCACCGGACTCCTGCCTGTCTCCGGACTACCATATGTATGCCATCGCCATGTGGAAGAAGGGTAAAGGTACGTAAAAATCACTCGGAATGCGTTGCGGATGCATTGCACAAAACAACACGTACCTACTTGAAATCGCAGTTTATCGTTGTAATAATTGGGACATGCGATAACGTTCGCGCGTGCTGCGACACTGGATTTAGCTTCGCACGTAGACACCGCATTGTAAATAAATCATGTCGTAACACTCGCCATAATACAACAGATGAATGGGGAGGAACGCTCGCAGCCGGCCACAGCTTATTATCGCGTATTACCTAAGGTCAAGACGATTAAACATAAACTTTTTTATCGACAGAAAAAACAAAAAACCCGGAACAGATAGAGGTGTTCACGGTCCAACAGAAAGGTGTGAGAAAACGTGTCGTGAAGACTACACTTGCTGCATTCTGGAAGAAAGATTCCGTGATACGCATCAACAACGTGGATGACAAACAGGAGTCGCCGAACAGCGAAAAGGACATTCGAGCAAAGGTACAAAACAAGGTCAACACACACAAATTCCGATAAGTCATTTAGCTAAAAGCTTATTTTTTCCATAATTTCAAAATTTTCAAAGCCATTTTCCACTGAACGTGGTTAGGTTAGGTAAGTATTGAAAAAAAAAACACTACAGTGGAACATTGTTTTCTAAATAATAAAAGGATAAAACAGTTTAGACAAATGTGTTTTTTCGGATAAATGAACTTTCGGAATGATGAGTTTACCTACCCAAAAACAAGTCTCAACGAGTTTCCAATTCACTATGACTTCCCACATTATCTTACTTAACGGAGTCATCGTTCTTACGTCCTTGATTAGTCTAACGGCTCGCATATTTTAACAGTGACGAGGCGAGGTTTCACAACGCAATTTTATCGGTTACCGAACAGCCTTCAACACACTACTTTCGGAGCTCATGCAACGCGCGAATCGTTGACATTTGCAACAAACGAGACATAATTATGCGTAACTCTTGTTTTCCAAACAATCCCTGTTCCGTTGCATTTGTTTATTTGAAAACACGCCGCGAATTAGATTCCGTTTCAATTGGCCATGCCTCGTTTTAGATGCAGATTCTTAATGACCCTGATAGCAGACGCGACATTCTGGGCGACGTAATTGTCATGCTTCGTTTACGCCTTAAATAGGTCATCTATTTCAATACGGCACTCTATTGTTTACCGCATCACTCCCTGAGTTCTAATACATTAATGCATGTCTAACTAACTTCTGAACCTTGAATGGTCTCATCAATATCTTGAATCGAACTTCAACGTTCTTCCTTCATGTCTAGGCGTGCGACGTCAGAATTGGAAAACTCTCTTTTCAGATTGCGAAAGCCTTGAGGGGCTTTCGTTCTTTGGAAACCGTGGGAACAGTATGACGGGAGCTACTAAGGAGCTTCTCCTGATTGCAGCTGGACATGGCTACTAAATCCAGGTTCGAGAGGAACTGGCATAATACCCTGCACTTCGTCCACTGGTGCCGGTATGGGGAGACTCCACAAGAAGCTCGCATGAGACAGGTAACTAACACGTCTACTAAGCATGAAGAAAGTAAATTTTAAATTCCGAACAAGAATTCTAGAACCTTCAATAACGGTCTCGGTTTACCGGTTGGCGTAAATCACTTTGCGCCGATGCATTTGCAGCAAAATCTAATTTAGTATCGACGTTTCAACGTTCGCTCCGTTCGTTTTCGGTTCTAGAATTGATATACAGACGTGGCCAGATGATTAAGAACACGATTTTTTTTCCCATACAGTTGCATACAGTTATCACTTTTCAAATTTGATCATAATTTATAACGTGTTTGATTAATTGTGTTTCTGATTATACGGATGTAACCGTGTTTAAACAGTATTTAATATAGTGCAGATACCGCTTCTGTACAATTTTGGCTTTCAAAAATATAGGCGATCGAATCAACACTTTTTATAAGTTCATACATAGTCCCTAATTACAGTACCTACTTATGAACTTGTAAAAAAAATTCCATTTGACCATCCGTATTTTTTTAAGCACAACTTTTACAGAAACTTTATATAAACTAAATTAAATCTTATTTAGACACAGATACCTCCATATAATCAGAAATAAAAATGGCCAAACATATTTTAATTCATCATTAAAATTGAAAAGTCACATTTGTATGCAGTTGAATGGGGAAAAAATCGTGTTCTTAATTATATAGATAATAAAGAACAAGATTTTTAATCACGATTGTATGTGATTGCATGCATAAACGGGATAATTCAACAGTCCCTTGTCCGTATGCATGTAATCTTTTTACTTCTTTTCAATTTTGTCTTTAAATCAATGCTTATTGTGATTGTCTATGCTAAACTTAAGTTCTTAAGTTAAGTCAATGTTTCAACGGGGCTTTCTCATTGGAAGAGTGGACAGAGGCGGCGATCATACGTGCACAGAGTGCATGGGGCATCATCAGGCATGGCACTGGGATCAACAAATAAAAAAACCAGATCGCACAACGTAGCCATTCTGTTACAGATCAGCTTAACGACGTCGAAAACACCCATGATTATCATCTTTTGATGGTAATCGTTGAGGCGCTTTGGACTTACAGCTGGCAACTTTAATACCGGTGAGGTTTTATTTTTAATACCGATTGGTAAACTGTACAGGAAAATGTGGCCCTTTATATGTGTATGTGTTTTCTAACGTTTAGATTAGATATTTATACTAATATTTCTTTGCGTGTCGTGAACGAGGCAAAACGTGTCTAAACGTGATTATATACTTAGCATAGTATCTTAATTTAGATTGATAAGATAATTAAATCCAGATTACAAAAGAATGCCTTAGTAATTATGTTGGTAGCGACAGAGCAGCAACTTGCACAAAAGTAAAAACCCGTTTTAGCACATTAAAGTCACTATAAGTAATTGATTAACCATTTAATGCCTATTTAAAGAAGAAATCAACGGAATTTTAATAATGATGTAGAAAATTGGTATCTATAGAGCGGCAATGTACTTTTTCACTTCTCATGCTCTAAAAGTTCGTCTTTAGGTCGTGCGTAGGCGACATAAAGTCGCTTTTTATGCTCTAGAGCATAAAGTAAAATCTTCGTCGAAGACCAAGGCAATCGCTGCAACAGCCACACGAACATCTTTAACTTCATACAACAACCTCTTTATTTTATTTCGTTTCGTTCGTATTCTAAGACCAAGGCAAAGATACCAACAGCCAAAGTACACAATAAAACTTCATGAAATAAACTTATAATTTGTATTTCGTCTCATTTATTATTTTACGTGTTGCTGTTTCATTTCCTCGCAATCGAAGTGAAAAGTAGAGTGTACAACTCGTCCATAAAACCCATTTTACACTCGACTTTATATCTATCCTCGCTCGCAAGCTCGCTCGGATGGATAAATGTCTCGAGTAAAATGGTGCGTTTTATGCACTTGTTGTACAATCTACTATTTCACTTCTCATGCTCTAAAAGTTCGTCTTTAGGTCGTGCGTAGGCGACATAAAGTCGCTTTTTATGCTCTAGAGCATAAAGTAAAATCTTCGTCGAAGACCAAGGCAATCGCTGCAACAGCCACACGAACATCTTTAACTTCATACAACAACCTCTTTATTTTATTTCGTTTCGTTCGTATTCTAAGACCAAGGCAAAGATACCAACAGCCAAAGTACACAATAAAACTTCATGAAATAAACTTATAATTTGTATTTCGTCTCATTTATTATTTTACGTGTTGCTGTTTCATTTCCTCGCAATCGAAGTGAAAAGTAGAGTGTACAACTCGTCCATAAAACCCATTTTACACTCGACTTTATATCTATCCTCGCTCGCAAGCTCGCTCGGATGGATAAATGTCTCGAGTAAAATGGTGCGTTTTATGCACTTGTTGTACAATCTACTATAAAATCATGAACGTAAAACACTAGTTCAGTTTTAGTTTTTAGTATGTACATTAAAGTCGTTAGTTAAATACTTATTTATTCAACGGTCTATTTAAAAATATTTAAACGTATTTTATAATGAAGTTACCTACAAAAGGTTTATGAAAGCACGAGTTTTTCGCACCTTGCCACAACAATGGTACCTAATGTTTAATCAGCTTGGTTTATGTACGTCATTCCGTCGACTTTGCCTGCTAGTATGTGTGTATGTAAAACTCATGTGACTTTATCCTCATATTTTATTAGTACCTTAAATTTATTTAGTGATTAATTAGGTACATTATATAATTGGTTAGCTTCTGTTAGACACCACCTGCCGGCACGGCTATACGTCCGCGTACTACATAGACAGAGAACCCAGGAAAAGTCGCGGGGTAAAATATACCTAGCCTATGTCCATCCTGTCTTGAAGGTCCATTCTATATACTGGTGAAAGAATATTTGAATTCGGATGGGTAGTTCCGGAGATTACTGTCTACATACAAACTTACATTTTCACAGACTTATGTTCTTATATCTTTTTTTTTTAGCAAAAATATACATATCGCTTACAGACTAGTCCAACACGTGATATGTACAACAATAAGAGAATTATATTAGTATAGTTTAGTTTGTTAGATAATCGTTCTGGACTCAAACTGTATGTTTTCCTTGATTTGAGCCCTCACTCATTTCGGACGATTTGATTCTTGAAAAAAATTCAGTTTGTTTGCATAAACAAAAATATAAGGGGTACACAAAGAGTACAAACAGACCTAAAGCTAAATACCTGGAGGTTCATTATTTTAGCATTTAGTAAGTAGCAATATTGTTTTACAAATCTGCGGCTAGTAACGTATTAGAATACTTTGAAGTCAGGCAAAATTGAGCCGACACAGTTGGCCAGAACGCCAAAAAAAAAAGAGAAGAAGTACTTTGAAGTCATTGACATCGACATAAAACAGCAACAACAAAGTAGACATGTCGTATAAAAGTCCAGCAAAAAATTGTATACTTAAAGCCAACTCTGCATTTGCGTCAGCAAGAAGCCGCGGCGGTCACTTTGTTGAGGAAAAATAACTTTGTTTCCTTAGGGTTTTCTTTTTATTATTTGCCCGTAATTGGGTTGCATTCATCCGTATTAAGAGCTGCAATAACCAAACAGCAAGTTGAAAAAGTCGTAACAAAAGCAGTTTTAGATTGCATAAACATTTGCGTATGCATCATTTTATGTTAGAAATTTGAACGTTGTTTTTTTGAGTTAGGCATTTTATATTTAATGTGTGTGTTATTTTATTATATTTGTAACGTATGGTGGCTGGTGAATACTCAAAACACGTTTGCATTAAATTCCTAACAATTATTTATATTGTGGACTTTCAGCCATATTGGACTGCCTTTTGATGAAAGTTAACCCTTCCTCTCCCAACGACTCACATGTGAGTCGTCCGGTAGGTCCCACATGTGGGTAATTTTTTATTACCCTGGAATCCCAATGACCCACATGTGGGTCATGATTTTTTTTTTAATTTGAACCATATATACAAAATACACCAGGGTTCATTTTCGAGGTCTGACTGCTGGACCAATGGGACCACACATGCCGACAGACATGTAAGTCGTTGGAATTCCAGGCCTTCGATCACCCGATCGCTGGAAGAGGAAGGGAGATACGAATCGTAGTTTAATTTTAATTTCGACAAGGACAGGATTAAACTTTGATAAGACTTATAAATCATCTTTGAAATAGAATATTCAGTCATTACATAAATAGGTAGTAACGGAGATATAACAACACACTTGCTTTTGCGCAGGGATCCCTAATTCTTATGGCTAGAAGTCTGCCCGTGGCGGTTTTATAATATTAGTAATATTGTTTTTAACCCCCGACGGAAAAAGAGGGGTGTTATAAGTAACACGTGTCTGTGTATCTGTGTGTGTGTCTGTCTGTGGCATCGTAGCTCCTAAACGAATGGACCGATTTGAATGCGGTTTTTTTTCCGAAAGCTGACGTGAACGTGATCGTGAGATGGTTCTTAGCTACATTTCAACAAAATCGGTTCAGCCGTTTTTGAAATATTGAACTTTGAAATTAAAATGTCGGGGGTTTTCAACTTTTCTAAGTTTTAGTTAAATGATACCAAACTTACATAAGTATGTCAAATTTCGGCTCAATCGGATATCGGCAAGTGAAAAATTTTGAAGGACAACTTACTTACGACCGGTTTAAGTTAATAAAAAGCTAGTAGGTATAACAAGCATAAAATGAAAATAAAAAGAACTGTCATGCCGACTACGGAAAACTAACTGAAAAAAGAACTGTTCTTTTATACAAAGGATAACCTATGTCACCCGGAGCATAATTTCGAATTCGGAACCACTTTCATCAAAATCGGTTTCTATATCTTAAACGCTACCTTCGGTGCGGTGGAACACACGTAAATACAAACATATACTGCTAAAATCATATCCCTTTCGGCTCTGCCGTAGTCGGGCAAAAAAAAGTCTATACCTAATCGAAAACTAAGCGAGTAGAAGTATGAGACGCACAATAGGTACAATACAGGGGCAATACCGGTTATGGTACTAACTGATAACTTTGATTTTGTAATGTTGGCAGTTTATCAGGTTCTCTGAGTAAGGTTGTATGAATTAGAAATGTCGAGTACAGTTGAATACATTAAGAAGTAAGAAAGAATATAGTCAATAATTCCTTAGCATGACCGTCTGTGATACCACTGACAGTCGGCATGTTCTAAAGAATGTCATTTTATACTTTGCTGTCACATGAATAACCTTGATTTATGTTGACTTAGTACAGTTATGTTTATTTAATATGAAGGTCGTCTATTAATAGATATCGGTCATATCAGCAATACTGCCGTACACGGATATATATAATACTACAGTTATTATTGTTTATTATTAATAGTTTTTGCATGGATATCTCATATCAGTGTCAAGTAACTGTACAGTCGACGGAACGGATATGACAATTATCGCCTTATAACAAAGTAATAAGGTGCTACATTGTAATACTGCGTCGCCACCGACTGTACATTCGTTTTTACGTAAGTAGTTTTATCTTAACTTAGACACGACTGAGCTGTAAAATAGTTTTATTACTTTGTTTAAATTAAACTAAGAATATATTATAGTTAGCACCCCAAGCTTAGTTTGTGTAATATTTTAGAAATATAATGAGCAACATTCTCATTTATCATCATTTCTAGGTAAGTACATACATTACTTTAGGACGAGATAAGCGTAAATATAAAAAAAAACTAGTTTTCTGGTTAAATTTTTGGGTCAGTATTCGGTAAATAATACATAATTATTTTAGTTAGATACTTTTTACAGTGATCGCTAAAGATTTTTTTAAAGTTCATACTCTAGGGCCTATCGGATACCGACCAGCATATAAATCACTTATAAGAAAACGCGTTAACTGGATAATGACTTCATCACTATTGTTCTCTTAATGGTTCTATAGAATGCATAGTATAAATTACAATCTCAAACACAAACGACTTATACGGTTATATAACAACATTAATCATGTTCAATGTTCATAGATATGTTGAACAGTAGGTACTTATCCTTTGTATTTGAGTACCTACCGTTATAATCAATTAAAATACCTTACATATGTACTTACTGTAATATACCTACTGGAAAATCAGAATCTTGTAACATACCCCACTTCGCATGAACGAATTCGGAATTGTTGTTTTTAGGGTTCATGTTTATATATCGGTAGGAGAGTGTTATTTGTTAAATTATGCAGGGCATTCGAAGTTTCGAATAGCTGTTGAAGATCGTATACTTACGTATCCCTTTTCTGTCGTTCGTATATAGGCGATAGAGAAACACACGATTTCAATCTTCAATTTTCATGGTGATGTAATATAAAATATACGTAGATATGTAATAAGCGGTCCAAAAGTGGCACACTAAATTTTGGTCATGTCACACAGCTTGCCATAGTTTTGCGTCGTCAATGGAAACGAATGCTGTCAGAATTTGGTAGCCATTTTTAAACACGGAATTTCGTATAGACAACATATCTACCTATTTTTATATTACATCATTGGTGATAGCTCAGATAATTGGGCGCGTATGCCCCACAAAATAGCATATCAAAACCATAACGCCAATTTCTCCCTTGTTGCAGATAAGCGAGTCGCTCAAATGGGGTAACATCGGAATGAACATGGGAGTGATGCTTGTCAGCCAGAACAACGCGCGGGCCAAGGCAAAGTCGGTCTGAGTGCAGCCGGCCAGCGGCACCGCTGGCAACACCTGCTACGCCTGCTTCTGGCCACCGACATTTAAAAACATTGACGACGTTTGAATTTGGAACGCAGCTCTCACTTCAGTTCGTTTTATGAAATTCAATGTTTCTTAAACTGCCAGTATATGGAAGCATTGACGGTTTCAATTTAAAATTGGAACACGGTCTTGAAGCTCTCACTTGATTACTGAATATTTTTTTCTAATCTGCCAGTATCTGAAAACATTGACTCTTTGAACTGTCACTTGAGTTCCTTTTGTATTTTCAAATGTTTTTAACGGCTGCCAGTATCTAAAAGGAAACACTGTTTTAATCTGGAATTGGAACACGATTTTCAAGCTCTAATTTCACTCCCTTTTTTAAAAATCAAAGTTTTTAATGACTGCCCGTATGTTGCTCCATGGATTGGAAGCTTTAATTTTATCAGAATCTTTGTGAAAAAAACGTTTGAGACATTCCCGAACTAAGACAGACCCGTGACTTACTTTTTAACTGTTGACATATTTTCTAACCTACTATGTAACTTTTTAATTATGTCTATTATAGGCTATAATTTATAGATATCTTGTTGTGGTCAGGGATGACACCCTAGTCTTACGTTATGAGTATTCCTAAACGTTCATAATCTGATCGAAAAAGACTGTTCTGTTTTTTCTAAGAAAATTATAAAACCGACTATGAACTTGATCTTTAAGTATTTAGCTGCTGTTTTTCTAAATCTCTTATTATACTTAAAGTTTTTCTTAAACTTGTGTAGTCTGTTGTACTTGTTAAACGCATATTATCTTCTATTCATAGTCGGGTAAAGTTACGAGAGAGTATTGTGGCGCAGTATGAGAGTATTTATATTTATTTATATCTGTATACTAGGGCCTAATGTTCCGAGAGTATTGTAATTTAAATGTTCTATTTATAATGAAGCATTTTTATAAATAAATAATGACATAATATAATTTGGTATTTATTTGAGATCCTTACTATCAGGAAAATAAATTAAAGTTGATATTAGCTTACCATGTGGTGTGGCAAGGACATTATTCACAATTCTCCAGAATCATGCATTTTCGTTAAGTAAGGTGGAATGGTTACTTTGATTCAAGGGGTGACTTTGATCAAATAGGGTTTTCTTTGAAGTCATTCTTTTTACGTGTGGGTGAACTGTGGCAGTGAATATATTAGTTATCTATCTTGCTGTATACTCGATTAAATCATCTTAATTTCAAATAGTTCTGCTTTTATACTACATTCTAAATGGTCAAAGTAGCCCAATTTTTTCCTAAAGTCACGCCATTCCACGGTATATATAAAATCATACGATAGGAGGATGATGAAAATTACCCTATACTCTTTGGTAGACCAACCATAGATAAACCATTGGGTACTTTGCAAGTAATCATGATCCTATAATGTATTATTTCCGAAGGCACATGCAAATATAAGCTATCTACGATTATATTATACACATAGATAGACTATCGTCAAACAGTCAATTTGATTTATTTAAGCGAAAAGAATAAAATTCTTCAAATAGCAGAGAGCAGTCATTCTACAGTTATGGAAGACATCGAAAATACAATTCGTAGCAATCGTTGCTTGTTAGAACTTTCCTTCTCTCTTGTTCAGTCAAAACCATCAATATGTTTACGTTAAAAAAGGAATTAATTGCAGGCTTTTATGACCATGAAATTATTTTGAAGGTCCCTTATTTTCGACGACTGTTCAGGAGCAGAAGCTCATGTCCAACCTCACAATAGATCAAATGAAATCACGATGTTCCGCTCAGTCGGTAGTAGATGAATTTCACCTTCATTATAATCCTAACCTCAACAGTCAACACCATCCACCGGCGATAAAATATCTATATATACTACTGAGGCGGAAACATCATCCTTTAACATTTCTCAAATCGGTAAAAGTATTGCAGTGAATCATTAAACAACAAATAAGTGAGAGTACGGCCCATGCGTGCCTAAACGAACGTTGAAATTATCAATAACGAATCGCTTTACACCGGTTTTATATTTAACAAGGCGGTGCTAGCGCCATCTAGTTCCTGCCAAATAAGTTATCGAGGCCCGTTTTGGTACGACAGTAACAGATGGCGCTGTAACTGTTACACAAAGCTCGAACATCCCTTCACGAGCACTCGTGGTTCCCACGCGTATTAAATAGCGCCACATATTTCCGATAGATGGCGATGTCGTATAGTCACAAATAAATAAGACGAATAATAACGAAAAGTTGTTGTTACATATCAATACACGTAAAGCCCATGCCGATTATAAATACAATTGAGTTATCCTTTACAATAGCAACATTTGAATATTTATTTGTATGGCTTAGCGGTCGTGCGCCTCGTCCATTATGATTGCGCAATAGTTGTCCAAGTCTGGTTCACGCAGGCCTTCACGCAGCAGTATACCGTCGGTCATGTACAGTTTGATGACGGTGTTAGGTGTATTGTTAGAGAATTCATTTTGCAATACACGTCGTTGTACAGCTCAATAATTAGTCTGTTGAGTGTTGATGTAGCTAAAGCTAAAGAGATTAGTTGAAATTCGCAGTTCATTCCGAACGGCGCGGCGCCACGGCAGTCTTGGCAACTGTATGTGGCCTTGAATTATTCATAGAATCCCAACAGATGGCGTTATTCATCACTTACCTCTCTCAGCAGTCCAAACAGCATGTCGGTGGACAGCGAGCGCTCGTGCGCCTCGTCCATGATGATTGCGCAGTAGTTGTCCAAGTCTGGTTCGCGCAGGCCCTCTCGCAGCAGTATGCCGTCGGTCATGTACTTGATGACTGTGTTCGGTGAGGTGCAGTCTTCGAAGCGGATCGCGTAGCCGACTTCGTCTCCTGAAATAGTGATTAGTATTAAATAATAAGATTAATACAATCTTTTATGAAATATATGTTAGATAAATAAATATGAAAAATTGTCTGGTAATCGTCATACTTATCATATCATCATCATCATCATATCAGCCGAAAGACGTCCGTCCACTGCTGGACATAGGCCTCCCCCAAAAAGTTCCAAAGTACTTAGTATGAATGGTTTTAATAGATGAACATTTCTGGAAAAGTGTGTAAATATTTAGAATGTCAATGGGGAATGGATGAAAATTTTAGAATTGCATGATTTTTTTTTGGTGTTAGGAATAACCGTCCTTAGCATCAGAAAAAAATTTCAGACTTTTCAGCTGCGTCACTTATTTTTAAAAAATATCAACAGTTTCTTCACTTACGTTTTGGGTTTAGGACGGCGATTGAGATACTTTCCTTGATCCGTCTCATTTTACAAGAAAATATCTTAAATATCCGTGGTAAACTGACACTGGCAATGATATTGGCGGCTGCAGCAGCTATATTTATCATTGCCAGGGTCAGATATTTAATTTTTTTTTTGTAATATGAGACGGATCAAGGAAAGTATCTCATTCGCCGTCCTAAACCCAAAATGTAAGTGAGGAAACTGTTTATATTTTTCAAAAATAATTGATTCAGCTGAAAAGTCTGCAATTTTTTTCTGGTGCTAAGAAAGGTTATTCCTATCACCCAAAAAAAAAATCAGGCACTTCTAAAATTTTCGTCCATTCCCAATTAAGTAAAACTTTTAATTCAGTCAACGTAGTCTGAGGGGGAAAGTAGCGCCCTTTTCGAAAGGGAAGTATAGGGACATAACATAACCATTCCTGCCTAGGAGTGAGGAGAGCAGTATAGGAAAAGGTACCGTGGTGGGGAAAGTAGAGCGAGTGAAAGGGAAGGTAGAAAATCGTAATGTTACCTAGCTTGGTGTGCATCTCGTCAGAGACGCGCTTACGTCGAGGCTGCGTGTCGAGGTCGTTTTGAGAGGGGAAGATTCGTAGAAAGAGACTGCCGAAGGGCACAAAAGCACTGCTCCGAGAGTGAAGTATGGGGACAGGAAGGGATGAGTAAGGGGACACGGCAAAAGAGGAAGAGAGGATTCACAGAAACGATGGGAAGAGGTACCGTGGCGAGGAGATCAGAGAGTGGAACGGATGGTTGAGATAGGTGCATGTAATGTGCCTAAATTTAAGAATAAAGAACTAATACTTTGTGACTCGTAGTGTTACCTAGCTTGGTGTGCATCTCGTCGGACACACGCTTGGCGACGGACATGGCGGCGACACGTCGAGGCTGCGTGCAGCCGATCATGCCGAGACGGCTGTAGCCTTCCTCGTGGAGGTACTGGGTCAGTTGGGTCGTTTTACCGCTGCCGGTCTCACCTGGATATAAATAAATAAATAAATGTTTATCATCTTTAAGGCTTATAGTGCCAGGTCGACCGCAGTAGCGACAACTTATTGAAATGGGGTATCCTGAGTGGCTCATACGCCCGGTGTATGTGCGGGACGACCCCTCAAACTATGGCACATATGCTAAAGGCACACTTGCTCAATTGGGGAATCTCGAATGATGCACTATTTCCATCTTTACCACAAAGTCCACACGAGTTTTAGTCAGATGAAGATTATAAGTCATGATGGCAATGTAAACGGTTTTGACTGACCTGAACGACAGAACCTTCGTGCTCGTAAATATTATATAGGTATTATTCATAATTTGAGAAAGTGCACCTTCTGAGAAAATATCTCTTCTGAGAATTTACTCTATCTGAGAAAATGCACTTTTTGAGAAGGTGCATTGGGAAGTGCACTTTTAGAGACAGTGTACCTTCCTAGAAAGTGATCCTTCTAAAGAAGTGCACCTTTAGAGAAAGTACACAATGGGGAACTTGCATGGGACTTTTGACCGGAGATAATTGCAAATGAATGACCTACTCCATAGTAAAAGTGCCGAGAATAATTATAAGTTGTGACGTCATAGCATAAGACCGTTTAATATAGAGCGTTTTTGGGGGGTGCCAGCGCGTGCAGATTTCAAATGCATATAACATCAGAAAAAGACATCATAAGAAAGTTTTAATGCTACAGTTGATACCTATTCCTCTGGATCATACTTTTAATTTTCGTAATAAAATAAAAAGATGCAAGTTCCCTATTCGGGAAAGTGAGTTTTGCGAGCCTGATCCGACAGCGGCAGTCGTGGGTCAAACGTGTGAGCGAGAGGCAATCCGATCTGTCGCTCCCACGTATGGTGATAAAAACCTTAGAAGTAGTAAAATAATATTTAAAAAAAAACCGGCCAAATGCGAGTCGGACTCGCGCACGAAGGGTTCCGTACCATTGTCTATAAAAAACTATTTTATTCTGTGTTTTTAGTATTTGTTGTTATAGCGGCAACATAAATACAACATCTGTGAAAATTTCAGCTGGAACTATCACGGTATCAGTGAGATACAGCCTGGTGACAGACAGACGGACGGACGGACGGAAAGCGGAATCTTAGTAATAGGGTCCCGTTTTACTCTTTGAGTACGGAACCCTAAAAAAAGATTAAAACTAGAACTCTTAGATTTATTTGTTAAAAGTGTTAAGTAGTGCACGGCATGTCGTGTTGCATAACCGAGGTATACTTAATGTAGTTATTTGTAGAAACGCTTTTTCCTGGTTTAGTTTATTAGGGTTAAGGTAGTTCGGATAAGAACAACAGTGGTAACGAGCGTATTTTCCGCCAACAAACTGTCCTCAGTTTCATCATCATCATATCAGCCGAAAGCCGTCCACTGCTGGACATAGACCTCCCCAAAGAGTGCCACAATGGCCGGTCCTGCGCCACTCGCATCCAGCGGACTACCGCGACCTTTACCAGGTCATCAGTCCACCTACCCACGCCACGCCTTCCGGTCCTCAGTTTGGGGGATCATATTTTGTATAACTAGCGTTTAAGTTATTGTGAGACAAATAAATAAATAAAGATGAAAACCTCACCGACGATGATAACGATGCTGTTCTCTCTTATAACTTGCATCAACTCCTCCCTCACAGCGAACACGGGCAGGAACCTTCGTTGCTCCTGTATAGTCTTGTTTTTCACGAATGCAGACTTCGATTCTGGCTCCTTGCCGTCTTTTGTGGCTGAAAATGCATTTATTCATTGCTTCATGTGGCTAATCTCTGTCTATATTTATTCAAAATTAGAATCTTGAGCGTAGTGAGGGACTCAAAGGCACGAGATGCAAATATCTTTGCTCTCGTGTGATACATACAACTTTTCACCTCAGCAGTGAGAACATCGTCACGTTAAAAAATATATCGTTAGGCTTTTACGCACCTATAATATTATGAATTTGTAATAGACCCCACACCATTATGTTGATGTGTCACCAGTGCTCGATATCAAAATTAAAAAGCTACTTTGACTCACGGAGTGAGCAAAATCGCATTTTGCTCACTGTTTTCACGCAGCAAAATATGCTTGTTCGAGCTGCTGAGGTGAAAATATTTTATTTAAATACATTTTAATTTGAATAGGAGGAATATTTATATTTCGTCGGGTGACAAGCAAAACTGACTAAGTAACAAACTGGGTCACCACGGTTTTTGTTGTCAAAAAAGTGCAGGCCGCTTTTCAAGACATGCGACACTTAATGACATAATCCGCCAGTCTCTTGCCACCATCAATGTGCCGCCTGGCATTGTCAGAGATGATGGCAAAAGACGCCATCATCCACGGGTGTGTCTCTGGTTCCGTGGAGTTTGGAACGGATGCTTGTGTGGGACGCTACCTGTGTAGACACACTGCCACCGCCCCACATCCAACGGACTACTTCTAAAGCGGGTGCAGCGGTGAAAAACGCCGAACTTCTGAAATGTAATAAATATAGAGGCCTCGGCAGAGAGTACAACTTTGTACCCTTTGGCGTCGAGACCCACGGTCCGTGGGGTCCCAGTGCGTATAAATAAGTTATTTCGAATCGCGAAACGTCTGGTTGATGTAACTGGTGACCGAAGAGCTAGCTTTCTTGCGCATCAGCATCAGCATTGTTGCAATTCAACGAGGAAATGCCGCCAGCATCCTCGATACAATGCCTCGAGGGCATTTTTTAGATTTAACGTAGTTTTAATTTAATTCTTTTTATAAAATATTAAGTCAAAGGTCGTACCTCGATATCGACTACGCACTGAGATACGAGGGTTTGAAGAGCAGTGACAGTTTTGGTAGGTGACTGTTGCTTGTCACCAGACGATTTGTATGATGTTAGTATAGATAGACTTACCACTGTCCAAGTGCTCGGCGTACTTGTACGCTTCCTTCGTAGGCCCGTCTTCTGGTTCGTCCTCCTTTTTCTGTATTCCCATGATGTTACCTGCGCAGATAAATAATAAACTCCAAATTCATAAGATCAATTGTTAGAAGTTACATAAATAAAAAAATATTATGGGACAAACTTAATCAAACTAATTGATAATTTAATAAGGCTTTGGTAATAATAATAAGTGCTAGGCAACGATAAACTTAGTAGGTCAGGTTTTCATTGGGTAGAAATATTCCCCCTAGCTATTTACCTGGGTCACAGGTTTTCTCCATAGGAAAACAGAAAGGTAAACCCTACGGGTTCGGCTCGTAAAACACACTTTCCCGAAATGTGCACTTTCTGCAAAGGTCCACTTTCCGCAAAATGTACACTCCCAAAATTAACACTTTCCCAGTTTGGAAACTTTCCCGAAATGTGCACTTTTTCAAACAGTGCACTTTTCCAAAACGCACGTTTTCCCAAAATGTACACTTGCCCATTTAGGGCACTTTCTTAAAAGGTACTCATTTATTATTTAGACACATTCTTCACACACACACACGCACACACACACACCACACACAAGCACACGTACACACGCTTCACACTTTTTTTTAAATCCATACGCATTTCTTGTCTTAAATTCAATCTCATCTAAATCGATTGTGTAGAGGAGCCTTAAGTTTGATGGCAAAATATTTTTTTTTAGGGTCTGGTAGTCAAAATTGCAAAAAGAAACGCTTATAGTTTCGGTCTTTCTGTTCATCCGTCTGTCCGTCTGTTTGCATTTGTACTATTTCATAGAAACCCTTAGTACTATAAACAGGGATACCCCTAAAGTAAATATACCTTCTGCGAAAGTGCACATTTTGGGAAAGTGCACCTATTGAAAAAGTGTACATATCGGGAAGTGCACTTTTAAAGACAGTGTACCTTCCGAGAAAATTACCCTTCTAAAGAACTGCACCTTTAGAGAAAGTGCACATTTCGGGAAAGTGTGTTTTACGAGCCTAACCCAACCCTACGTACCGAGTTTAGTGCCCTCGAGTTTCCAATGCTTCTTTTGCGCCTTGCGTCGCTCCTTTTCCAGTCGGAACGCCTTCACCAGCGCGGAGCCTTTACGCGCGTTCAACGCCATGTCCGAAGTCGGGTCCTTCACCTGCAAGAACAAGTTCAGACATGTCCAGTTAGTTTTAGAATGCACGCTGACAATATTATAATAAATCAGGGAAAATTGTAACATTCGACAATTACTAAGCACTGATCAGTGCTATCGAAAACTAAATGTGGATATTTTACTTCATTAAAATTGGATAAAAATCTATGCAATTAAGTATTATATTTATCATACTAAATTCTAGGTTTGTTAAAAATTAAAATTTAGTTACAAAGAGGGTCTTAGTCGCACGGATGGCAAGCGACCTGATGGCCTAACGTTGGTGCCGTGGGAGAGAGGACGTTGCTTGGTCTGACACGCTACTTGCGTCAGCACCTTCGCCGCCTTTCATATCAGTCGCACTGTACGCGCGGCTGGAGCGGCAGCCGAGTCTCAGGCGGCGGTGAAGCGCCAAAAGTATGCTCCATTGGGCTCGGGGTATATTTTCGTCCCTTTTGCGGTGGAAACGGCGGGCTGCTGGGGTGCTGACGCGAAACAATTCGTGCGTGACATAGGCCGTCGACTCAGGCAAAAGGGAGAGGACCCCCGCTCCGAATCGTTTCTGGTGCAGAGACTGTCCATAGCCATCCAGCGGGGTAATGCCGTGAGCATTATGGGCACTTTTGCACCGGAAGCGATAACGAACGGGGTTAACTAGTTGTAGTGTAGTTGACGTGTGTATTTATATTATACTAGTTTTATGTATTTTTAAATTTATGTTTTTTAAATTGTACTTTGACATGTTATATAAATAATAAGTATAAATAAAATAAATAAATGTTACAAAGAGATAATAGTAGAATAAATATAAAGCTGATTTAAGTTTAACTAGCGTTTTTCGTAATCAAATTTTGAGAGAAGTCAAATAAGATATTATGACATTGATATGTAGGTACCGACGAAGTTTATTCGTTTCGTTTTTTTTATTGACTTTGTACAGCGTATAAGTATCGCTATACAGTGAGGAAATACGGCCAGCCTTCTGGGCACCTTGCCTGTTGACGGCGACTTAGGCCAATTTTTTTTACCTTTAGGTTAAGTTTTATACTGTTGTTTTTATTAATTGCCTTTGTAAAAGAATTAGGATTTAGAATACAATCATCATCATCATCATCATATCAGCCGAAAGACGTCCACTGCTGGGCATATGCCTCCCCAAAGAGTGCCACAATGGCCGCATCAATCAATCATCAGCAATCATCTTGCTGACACATAAATATGCATGTATCCCTGCCTTGTGTTGAGGTGTAGTTGTGTTGTGATCGTGGATGTGGTTTGCGTGTTACATAGACTGAAATGTTGAAGCGGGAATTAAATTAAAGGAATTTGGCGCAAATGGGAAGCCTATTTATGAAAGTTTGTTACATAAGTTTCTTAAAATATCACGCCGTTAGCCTGCTAATGTCAAATAACGTTTTGTATGGCAATCGAACCACCTTAATGCTATTTTTATTCAATATCTAATAGCTGTTAAATGTAATTGGCAAGTTCAGTATTTTCATGCCATATCAAATGATAATATACAGTATGAGTCTAAGGCCGGTCCTAGACCTACAATAACTTTGCACAATATTTTTATGGCGCAATATTATTTTCTTGTGTTTGTGCTTCAATACTAACCCTAAACGGTCAAAAACATTGCACAATTTGTAATTTTGTGCAATTTAATGAATCGTCTATTTTTAGCCTAATCTAATACGGAGAAAACGAATTTTCCCGGACATGAGACCTATTTAGATCGATTTCTCGCCCCCATAAACACCTGCATTCCAACAATATAATAAAAACTAGTACTTAACTACCTAAACGAACTTATACACAGAATACACTCGCATGTACTCGATAATATTTCAACTTGAAAATCCTATACTATTAAACGAGCAATATTTGTATATTGATTAGTCTTATGACAAATAAATTACATGTGTTCCACTAAAATATTTGTATATATATGTATATATTCAGCGCCATGGCTTGTCGTGGCAATATGCTGAGTGGGGCTTTGAGCGTCGTTTGCTGTTATTTGTATATGTTTTTTTACGTCATACCTGGCCATAAAGTAGGGATTACCGCACGCTATGCGTGCGGAAAACCCCACTTCCTGGCCAGATAGAGACGTAAAATGTTGTACTTACCACGGGCGGTAATAAAGAAAGCCTCAGAGCGCATATTTATCGCCCTTGCCTTCGGCTCGGGCGTCAAATACCTGCGAGCTGAGACATTCTTTGTTTAACCGCCCTAGGTAAGTAATGTACTATTGTAATCGTGTAGAGCGTTAATAAATAATTATCTTATCTTATCTCTTATCTTTATAAGTGACTCTATGTAGTGAAGGGAGGTAAGTAAGAATATGCAACATGAAAGTATTTGGTGCTCTATCAGAAACTTGAAAAAACCTTGTTTTTACTGTAGATACGAGTAGATGCAAATTTTTAATTGGTACCTCACCTCATTTGAAGCAGGACATTGTAACACCTCATTTTTGGAAATTCTAATTTCATATCTTACCCTAGACTTTTAACAATTTGAGTGCAGGATGGGCGCTGTGCTTTTTTTTCCTTTATTAGGTGTTTTTTTCATGTTATCGGCTACGAGCGTAGCGCTACCAAATATTTTGTGTTAACTCACCGGTATAACAGGTTCGGGCTGTTTGGTGAACACAATCCGTCCGTCAAGGAATGGCGGCACAATGTTGTGCACCAATAAATGTACTCGGTCCACGCTTTCCTGTAACGAACAAACATTGCTAGTTAACTAAAAGGTGCTAAAAGTATGAGCTGCTAAGGGCGAATCGGGGGTATATATACCCGAGTTAAAAAATCTCGATAGCGCGATTCAGAACATTCCAAATTCAAAAATCTTACCTCGTCCATGTCGCTATTCACGTTGACGGCGTGCACCACCCCGCTGGTGAGCATGCGGTTCCGCTCCCACAGCTCGTTGTCTCTGTCGCTCTGCTGGCGCTGCGCGGATACTTTGCGATTCCGTCTCTTTTCTATCTGCTCCTCTTTCTTGGCGATGTATTCGGAGGAGTTGCCCGCGAATGGGTCGGATTCGTCTGTTTCACCTGAAGATATTTAAGCACATGGAGAAATCTGCACCGCGTGATAAGAATAAGAATCTTTATTGCAACCAGCTTAAAATAGGAAACAAAATCGGATGAACAAAAGAAAGTAAAAAGAAAAGAAAAAGTACAACCGCATAACTTAAATCTAGTAAACATTGGTGTGACAATGGGAGCCGATCTCAGCATGTGCTGCCTCAGAAAAGGATATTTTGCTCTTTATTACATTTTTGCAGCCATTTTTCCACTCAAAAGCTCATGAAGGAAAGGAGTGAAATGGTCCTACAGTCTTCAGCCGATTCGACCTTATACCGGCAGCTCAATAAACAGATCTCCAAGTCCCTTACCCGCGATCTGCGCCAATTGAATACAAATCGTATTGAAGAGGCCATCCAGCGTAATAAGGGCTCTAAAGTGTTCTCGAGAGATCTGTCTATTGGGCAGAGCCAGCTCGCCAAGTTACAGACTGAAGATGGTAGAATCGTTTCTTCTAAATCTGAGATTCTGGGTGAGAGCGTTTATACGTAACAAATGCCCTTGTAGTACCAACTCCCATTACAATCGGACACTTTACGCTCGAAGTTGTAGACGATTATGTATACTTCTAGGACAGACTGTTCAGTTAGGTAGGTCCAACTTCGAGAAAGAGGTCAATTGTCGAATCCGACTCGGCTGGGCAGCGTTCGGGAAGCTACGGCACATCTTTTCGTCCAATATTCCGCAGTGTCTCAAGGCGAGAGTCTTTGACCAGTGTGTGTTGCCAGTGATGACATATGGCACTGAAACGTGGTCGCTTACAATGGGCCTCAGAAGAAGGCTCAAAGTCACCCAAAGGGCAATGGAGAGGGCTATGTTGGGAGTTTCTCTGCGTGATCGCATCAGAAATGAGGCTATCCGCAGCAGAACCAAAATAACCGATATAGCCCTCCGAATCGCTAAACTGAAGTGGCAGTGGGCGGGGCACATTGCACGTAGAACCGATGGCAGTTGGGGCGGAAAGGTTCTCGACTGGCGACCACGTACCGGAAGGCGAGGCGTGGGTAAGCCCTCCCACAAGGTGGACTGATGACCTGGTAAAGGTCGCGGGAGTCCGCTGGATGCGGGTGGCGCAGGACCGGTCATTTTGGCACTCTTTGGGGGAGGTATATGTCCAGCAGTGGACGTCTTTCGGCTGATATGATGATGATGATGATGATACATTTTTGCTCTTTTTCTCCGCTACTCAGGTTGTCTACAAGAGATCGCTATTTAGCGATAAGACCGCCTGATGTCCACCTCTACCTACTTTCTATTGTTAAACGTTTCTATTTGTAACTGCTTCGTTTGTTATAAAGAGTATTTGCATTGTATTGAATAATTTGAGGAAAAATATCCTGTAACAAATGGATAGACTAACGGCAATATGATGATTCCGTAATCCGGACTTTAAATGACAAATAATAATCAACCTGTATTTATATTTGAGTCTGAATAAAATCATCTTTGCATGGATTCACGGACACGTGACAGGATAAGAGCGTCGTCTCGTTCTAACAAACGGTGTCAGCCAGGGACGGATGCTCTATCTTGTCACTTATCGCGTGATAAGGCCATTCAAGCTACGGGGCCTGATAATTCCACGTGTAAATAAGCTACATTTTCATGCCATGTAAATTGTACACGAGCGTCTTCCTCAAACTCCTATACTAGAGAAGAACGTCCATAGCTGCCGCACCTTTAGTCTGCTAATTGTGTTTGACCAGGGTAGAGGCTAGAGACTGTATGCACATCATCCTCCTAGCGTTATTCCCGGTTGTGCCCCTAAAGGAGCCCGGGGTCCGCTTTGACACCTAAGGCTAGAGACTGTATACTGTAATGAATTCATACCTTCTCCCATGTTGTACCATTCCCTGTCTAGTTTCTTCTCCGCCTCCTGCCAGTCGGGGTCGTCCACGTCCTGGACCCGGCGGGAGCTGACCCACCTATAAATCATTAAAAAGAAATTTGAATCACATGAACAAACAACACATGACTATGATGTAGTGCTATGATTTAGTGCATCACTGAGAAGACTGGCGTAAACCGTTATGGCTTTATAGTCCAGGCAATGAACTGACAACTTGTATGGAAAAAATATCAAAGGGAATAATTTATAATTATAATAGCAGATTTTTTTCTATGTAATGGATATCATCATCATCACCATCATTTCAGCCGAAAGACGTCCACTGCTGGACATAGGCCTCCCCCAAAGAGTGCCAAAATGACCGATCCTGCGCCACCCGCATACAGCGGACTCCCGCGACCTTTACCAGGTCATCAGTCCACCTTGTGGGGGGGGGGTAATGGATATATTATCAATGAATTAGTTACCTAGCGACAAAATCCAACAAAATTTCAGCCAACAAAAAATGATAACATTGAGAACTTAACAAGCTTCTGAAAAGTCACAAAAATATTAATAAATGGTTTTATTTTGGTTTGGTTCATTTACATTTGCTCTATAATATTACAGATAAATCATAATAATAAAATAATTCATGCTTTATTTAAATCTATATAATAGGGATGTAGACTCAACATTTATTATAAATTCAAAAGAAAGAAGGCAAAAAAATATGCCTAATGACGAAAATCCCATTCGAATATCTCAAAAAATTACGAAGCTACAACACAACTGTTTTAATGTTGCTTGTTAGAGAGAAAACGCTCCGGGATCGTGACGTCACGATCGTCTAGCGTCATAGTAAATGACAATCGTTTCATATGAAGGTGCGTTTTGCGGAAAAGGGACAGAACATACCCCCCCCCCCCCCCCCTTTTAAAACTTTGGACGCTTATAACTAAATAAAATAAATGTTACGGGACAATCTTACACAAATCAACCTAGGCCCACCGGTAAGCTCAATAAGGCTTGTGTTGTGGGTACTAGGCGATGATATATAGATACTTATATACACTACTTATATACTTATCCATAACTCAGCAACAAATATTCGTGATAAACACACAAATAAATGCCCTCACCGGGATTCGAACCCGGGACCTCCAGCTTCGTAGGCAGAGTCACTTACCCACTGGGCTACGGAGGCGTTTTTACGGAGGCCGAGACTTTGTGATTATTTAATCTCTTGCGTTGCTTTTTTCTCCATTTGACTACATTTTTCATATTTTTTCGAGAAAATGCAACATAATTGATTATTTTATTTAGTGTCTACACCCCTATTACTTCCAGATGGAAAGTTTGTTGGATTCTTGCATAAGGCATCTTAGAATAACGTTTTAAAATTAAATAAACAAAAAAACTCTATTAGATTGTCTTTTTGGACAGTATGTTTAAGTTGCTCATATCTACTTACTTGTGAGGTGTAGCTCTGGGAGTGGACCTAGCTCCCGCGGCTTGGGCGTGGGGAAGTCCTAGCTGGACTTGCGTACTTACTTGTGAGGCGAAGCTCTGGGAGTGGACCTAGCTCCCGCGGCTTGGGCGTGGGGAAGTCCCAGCTGGACTTGCGTACTTACTTGTGAGGCGAAGCTCTGGGAGTGGACCTAGCTCCCGCGGCTTGGGCGTGGGGAAGTCCCAGCTGGACTTGCGTACTTACTTGTGAGGCGAAGCTCTGGGAGTGGACCTAGCTCCCGCGGCTTGGGCGTGGGGAAGTCCCAGCTGGACTTGCGTACTTACTTGTGAGGCGAAGCTCTGGGAGTGGACCTAGCTCCCGCGGTTTGGGCGTGGGGAAGTCCCAGCTGGACTTGCGTACTTACTTGTGAGGCGAAGCTCTGGGAGTGTTGTCATAAGGCCGGCCCTTGTGGTCCCTCAGTCGGCGCTGGGACCGCTCTGACCCGTGGCCTAGCTCCCGCGGCTTGGGCGTGGGGAAGTCCCAGCTGGCCTTGCGTACTTACTTGTGAGGCGAAGCTCTGGGAGTGTTGTCATAAGGCCGGCCCTTGTGGTCCCTCAGTCGGCGCTGGGACCGCTCTGACCCGTGGCCTAGCTCCCGCGGCTTGGGCGTGGGGAAGTCCCAGCTGGACTTGCGTACTTACTTGTGAGGCGAAGCTCTGGGAGTGTTGTCATAAGGCCGGCCCTTGTGGTCCCTCAGTCGGCGCTGGGACCGCTCTGACCCGTGGCCTAGCTCCCGCGGCTTGGGCGTGGGGAAGTCCCAGCTGGACTTGCGTACTTACTTGTGAGGCGAAGCTCTGGGAGTGTTGTCATAAGGCCGGCCCTTGTGGTCCCTCAGTCGGCGCTGGGACCGCTCTGACCCGTGGCCTAGCTCCCGCGGCTTGGGCGTGGGGAAGTCCCAGCTGGACTTGCATACTTACTTGTGAGGCGAAGCTCTGGGAGTGTTGTCATAAGGCCGGCCCTTGTGGTCCCTCAGTCGGCGCTGGGACCGCTCTGACCCGTGGCCTAGCTCCCGCGGCTTGGGCGTGGGGAAGTCCCAGCTGGACTTGCGTATTTACTTGTGAGGCGAAGCTCTGGGAGTGTTGTCATAAGGCCGGCCCTTTTGGTCCCTCAGTCGGCGCTGGGACCGCTCTGACCCGTGGCCTAGCTCCCGCGGCTTGGGCGTGGGGAAGTCCCAGCTGGACTTGCGTACTTACTTGTGAGGCGAAGCTCTGGGAGTGTTGTCATAAGGCCGGCCCTTGTGGTCCCTCAGTCGGCGCTGGGACCGCTCTGACCCGTAGCCTAGCTCCCGCGGCTTGGGCGTGGGGAAGTCCCAGCTGGACTTGCGTACTTACTTGTGAGGCGAAGCTCTGGGAGTGTTGTCATAAGGCCGGCCCTTGTGGTCCCTCAGTCGGCGCTGGGACCGCTCTGACCCGTGGCCTAGCTCCCGCGGCTTGGGCGTGGGGAAGTCCCAGCTGGACTTGCGTACTTACTTGTGAGGCGAAGCTCTGGGAGTGTTGTCATAAGGCCGGCCCTTGTGGTCCCTCAGTCGGCGCTGGGACCGCTCTGACCCGTGGCCTAGCTCCCGCGGCTTGGGCGTGGGGAAGTCCCAGCTGGCCTTGCGTACTTACTTGTGAGGCGAAGCTCTGGGAGTGTTGTCATAAGGCCGGCCCTTGTGGTCCCTCAGTCGGCGCTGGGACCGCTCTGACCCGTGGCCTAGCTCCCGCGGCTTGGGCGTGGGGAAGTCCCAGCTGGACTTGCGTACTTACTTGTGAGGCGAAGCTCTGGGAGTGTTGTCATAAGGCCGGCCCTTGTGGTCCCTCAGTCGGCGCTGGGACCGCTCTGACCCGTGGCCTAGCTCCCGCGGCTTGGGCGTGGGGAAGTCCCAGCTGGACTTGCGTACTTACTTGTGAGGCGAAGCTCTGGGAGTGTTGTCATAAGGCCGGCCCTTGTGGTCCCTCAGTCGGCGCTGGGACCGCTCTGACCCGTGGCCTAGCTCCCGCGGCTTGGGCGTGGGGAAGTCCCAGCTGGACTTGCGTACTTACTTGTGAGGCGAAGCTCTGGGAGTGTTGTCATAAGGCCGGCCCTTGTGGTCCCTCAGTCGGCGCTGGGACCGCTCTGACCCGTGGCCTAGCTCCCGCGGCTTGGGCGTGGGGAAGTCCCAGCTGGACTTGCGTACTTACTTGTGAGGCAAAGCTCTGGGAGTGTTGTCATAAGGCCGGCCCTTGTGGTCCCTCAGTCGGCGCTGGGACCGCTCTGACCCGTGGCCTAGCTCCCGCGGCTTGGGCGTGGGGAAGTCCCAGCTGGACTTGCGTACTTACTTGTGAGGCGAAGCTCTGGGAGTGTTGTCATAAGGCCGGCCCTTGTGGTCCCTCAGTCGGCGCTGGGACCGCTCTGACCCGTAGCCTAGCTCCCGCGGCTTGGGCGTGGGGAAGTCCCAGCTGGACTTGCGTACTTACTTGTGAGGCGAAGCTCTGGGAGTGTTGTCATAAGGCCGGCCCTTGTGGTCCCTCAGTCGGCGCTGGGACCGCTCTGACCCGTGGCCTAGCTCCCGCGGCTTGGGCGTGGGGAAGTCCCAGCTGGACTTGCGTACTTACTTGTGAGGCGAAGCTCTGGGAGTGTTGTCATAAGGCCGGCCCTTGTGGTCCCTCAGTCGGCGCTGGGACCGCTCTGACCCGTGGCCTAGCTCCCGCGGCTTGGGCGTGGGGAAGTCCCAGCTGGACTTGCGTACTTACTTGTGAGGCGAAGCTCTGGGAGTGTTGTCATAAGGCCGGCCCTTGTGGTCCCTCAGTCGGCGCTGGGACCGCTCTGACCCGTGGCCTAGCTCCCGCGGCTTGGGCGTGGGGAAGTCCCAGCTGGACTTGCGTACTTACTTGTGAGGCGAAGCTCTGGGAGTGTTGTCATAAGGCCGGCCCTTGTGGTCCCTCAGTCGGCGCTGGGACCGCTCTGACCCGTGGCCTAGCTCCCGCGGCTTGGGCGTGGGGAAGTCCCAGCTGGACTTGCGTACTTACTTGTGAGGCGAAGCTCTGGGAGTGTTGTCATAAGGCCGGCCCTTGTGGTCCCTCAGTCGGCGCTGGGACCGCTCTGACCCGTAGCCTAGCTCCCGCGGCTTGGGCGTGGGGAAGTCCCAGCTGGACTTGCGTACTTACTTGTGAGGCGAAGCTCTGGGAGTGTTGTCATAAGGCCGGCCCTTGTGGTCCCTCAGTCGGCGCTGGGACCGCTCTGACCCGTGGGCTAGCTCCCGCGGCTTGGGCGTGGGGAAGTCCCAGCTGGACTTGCGTACTTACTTGTGAGGCGAAGCTCTGGGAGTGTTGTCATAAGGCCGGCCCTTGTGGTCCCTCAGTCGGCGCTGGGACCGCTCTGACCCGTGGCCTAGCTCCCGCGGCTTGGGCGTGGGGAAGTCCCAGCTGGACTTGCGTACTTACTTGTGAGGCGAAGCTCTGGGAGTGTTGTCATAAGGCCGGCCCTTGTGGTCCCTCAGTCGGCGCTGGGACCGCTCTGACCCGTGGCCTAGCTCCCGCGGCTTGGGCGTGGGGAAGTCCCAGCTGGACTTGCGAAGCGGAGCGCGGTCGTCGTCATCGTCGTCCCAAGCCGTACTCTCAGGAGGCTTTAGGACTTTCATGCTGAAATTATTGCTTGGATTAGGAATATTGTTTAAATAATTGAAACAAGCTGTGGCTTTGCCCGATTACAAATAGCTGGGTCCACACTGGACGCATGCCTTGGCCGAGCACGCCTCGCCCGTGCGTGCGCGCTCAGTGTAATGTGCCTAGGCGCGTTCGGCAAACAGAACGGCGAACAGTCCGCATGCCTCGCCCGAGGCATGCATGCAGTGTGGACCCGGCTAATAACTAGATTATTAGCGGAACTGCGGTTAAAATATACCATGTCCATCACGAAAAGTCTGCTTATACTAGTGAAAGAGTTTTTGGAATTAGATGACTGGTTCAGTCAGCATCAAAAGTAGCTACGCAAACGAAGACGTCAAAAGTCTTTATTTAAAGGAGATAAGAACTTTTGACGTCTTCAATTGCGTACTACATTTGATGCTGACTGAACCAGTCATCTAATTCCAGAGAGTATCCCCTTCCCAGCATACAAACTTACGAACGCACTACGCTTCTTTTCTCTAAGTTACGATGCTTTGGAAGGTTCTAAAATCAAAAGTTACACCAAATGGTTTTAACATTAACATCTTGCGATATACACTCACCATATAAGAAAAATTGGCAATGAAATTTGAATATTTTGAATGCAGTATTATAAAAAAAAACCTTCAACCAAACAATGGAAAGGCCCCGGGGGAAAAGTTATTTTTAAGATTCTTTTTTTGTCATTTTTGAAATAAAGGCCTTTTATTTAACAGAAAATTGAGTAATTTCTTGTCTCTTAAATCGAACGAAATGCCACTCTGTTCCAAATTAGAATCATATACATTCCATTGAAGGGGAGGATAGGCTTTCAAAAGGCCTTTGGGCAGCTTGACTCTAGAGGGTAAAAACTAAAAATATTATATCCCCAAAAATATAAAAGGCATTGACAATAATATATATTTTTTAAATACAATAAAATTATACCTTATAAAGAAAGCTTATTCTTATTATACATTAGATGATTTTTTTAAATGATGAGTAGGTATGAGGAGTGGACTTAATTGTAGGTAATTGTAACAGATTGATATTATGAATTATTATTAATTAATTATTGCATTTTCAATTTTAATTTATAAATTATGTGAAATCTTATATTTTAATCTAATCTTCATTTTTCATATATTTTGTCAATTGTCAACAGAATGTAACAATTATTGTTTTCTCAAACATGCTCGGAAATGTATGCGTTAATGTCACGAAATGAAGACATGAAGTTCCTTGTTTATGGCTGCCTACATTACTTCTTGGCCTAGGCCTAATGTATGAAAACCCTAACTAAAAACATTATTGGCCGCTACTCTAACTTTTTAAATTTGCTTACTGATATTAAACAGACAAAGGAAAAAATACATACTGCCAACCACCAATACTTTTTTTTAATTGTTTTAGTTTTTTGTAAAAAAAAATTGTTAGTTTTTTAAATTTTTTTTTGTTATTTTTCGTTTATTTTTAAGTGTTGTTTATCGTTTTTAATGATTTAAAAAAATATCTTTTCTTTTCTTGATGTTTGTCTATTTTTTAATGTTAAAATTTTTGTGGGGTCTTTTATGTTATCTTTAAGTTTTTTTTATCTATTTTTCCTTTTTGTTTTACTTTTTTTAATGTTTTTTGTTTTTTTTGTCGTTTTTTTTATTTTTTTCAAGTTTTCCTTTTTGTTTTACTTTTTTTAAGGTTTTTTTTTCCTTTTTTTTGTTTTTTTAATGTTTTTTGTTTCTTTTTTTTTTCTTTATTTGTTTTTTTTCCTTTTTTTGTTTTTTTTTCCTTTTTTTTTGTTTTTGTCCATTTTTTTGTTTTTTCCTTTTTTTTTTGTTTTTTGTCATTTTTTTGGGCGTTTTTTTTGTTTTTTTAGTTGGTTTTTTTTGTTTTTTTAGTTGTTTTTTTTTAATATTTTTTTCCTTTTTGTTTTACTCTTTTGTAATGTTTTTTTAATATTATTCTTTTTTAATGTTTTCTTTTTCTTTTTAGATTTTTTTATCTAGAATCTTTCTCACTTTAGTGAGGTGAAAAGGATTCTATTTTTAAACCACTCACATTCGCTAGCCCGTGTTTCAATTCCACACTCGCGGTTAAATTATAACTGCACCCTTGTATAACAAATAACTATTTATTATTTCCTCACATCGTTTGAGAAAAGCACTATACAAGCCTCGGCCGGAACAGGGATTGCTGGACTCGTTGTATCCGGCCTCGTCTACGACTCGGGCGTCTAGCCCAAACTCGTCCATCAATCCCTTACTTCACGGCCTTTGCAGTAATGTACTATTTGTAAATTATAATTTATTTCATTGCTCTTACAGGATTCATGTTTAACTGTAATTGAAGAACTGTATACTAACATGAGTGCAATAAATGATTTGAATTTGAGTTTGAGTTAAATATAAATACCTACTGTGTTTTCTTTATAAGTTAACATTATAATTTACCTTGGTGTCCGGGGTTCATCTTTGAACCTAGGTTCATAATAGCTTCTCCTAGAGCTATCTCTGTTGCTCCTCTCACTCCTATCACTTCTGTCACTTCTATCACCATCCCTACGTCTGTCATTATCCCTTCTGTCACTCCTATCATCATCTTTCCTTCTGTCTCTATCCCTGTCTTTCCTATGGTCATCCTTATCTCTGTCACGACGATCATAGCGGTTTCGGTAGTAAGGATGGTCTTCGTCTTTTGAGCGAACTTTTTTCTCTTCCTGAGTGGAGTTGTGGACACCTTTCTCTTTGGCCTCCTTGTCTTTTCTGGAAACAATAAGATAAATATTTTTGTTAATAATTAAATGAATGGAAAACCTGACTTTAATCTTACAAAAGATCACAAAATGCTTTAATATTTAATATTCTGCATTCTGAAACACAGTTCCGCAATACAAAAAACTATTAGTGAAAAACCGTCCACATGCGAGTCGGACTCGCGCACTAAGGGTTCCATACAATTACCTATTAAAACAGCAAAAAGAACACGTTTGTTGTATGTGAGTCCCTTAAATAATTATTTAATTCTGTTTTTTAGTATTTGCTGCAATAGCGGCAACAGAAATAGATCATCTGTGAAAATTTCAACTGTCTAACTATTACGGTTCATGAGATGAAGCCTGGTGACAGACAGACAGACAGACAGAGGAGTCTTAGTAATAGTGTCCCGTTTTACCCTATGGGTACAGAACCCTAAAAAGTGTCTGGTATGTGAAAGTTTACATACAGACCATACAGTTCATATGTATAAAAGAGTCTTAGGTTGGGGTGTAGCAAAGGGTATGCAGGACTTAAAAAAAAATTTCATCGGTGGGTCATCATTATGACACATATTTTATATATTTCTATCGTTTAGACTACGCCAAAATAAGCATACTTTATATGAAAATAAAATCTCTAAAATAAAAAATGGCCAAGATTTTGGACCTCAAAATTGAAAAGTCTCTAATACTGAATCATTATAATACCCGTATCATCGAAACTGCTGAAGTCACGCGAAACCTATTCTACTCTTAACTTTAAGGCAGGTCGGTGTTGGTACGACGACGAGCGAAGCGAGGAGGAGTGTTAGGCTGAACCGCGACCCTACAGTGCGCGAGCCGAGCGAGCGAAGCGAGCGTGCCGCGGTAGCGGCCGGCGAAGCGCCAGAACCGACTTATTTTTGAATTTATAGTTTTCCAAATATTAAAAAAAAATGTATTCCTAAAATGTATACGCCCATCATTCCAAAAATATGTATACAACTCCTACATGTGTCATAATAAAATCCCACCATCGAAAAGTCCTGCGTACCCTTTGCTACACCTCGACCGAGTCTTAAGAGCGTGGTCTACCAATTACGCGATTTTGTTATATATTTCACCACAATAACAAACAACATAACCTTAAAAACAACAAATACATGTGAGTATTTACCTCTGTGACCTCTCCAACTGCCTCAGAAGAGCTGCCTCCGAGATACCACCCGTGTATGTCGGGGTTTCTTCATTATGCTTCCTGTATTTACGCTCTTTTACATCAGAAGACGCTGGTTTCTCATCCTCCTCATTTTCTTCTTGTTGGAAGGAAATGAGCCTATTCTGCTTCCTTTTAGCCGCAGCTAGTTTATCCAGGCCTAGTAATGAAGGCCTTGCGAACTGAAAATCATCTGGTTTGTCCTTCTTTTTGATTATTAAACCGCCAACTGCATCGCCAGACGTGCCTTCTAAACGATGAAGGTTTTCTTCGCCATCGGACATCTTGAGATGTTTTCATCAAACACAATAATTAATTAAAACACGGTAGGTAAAAGTTTAATCACGCATTTGAGATTTAAGTGTCTGAATACGGTAAAAACACACAAATAAATAAGCGCGCAACAACGCAAACTTGATTTGACGATTTTGACGTATATCAGCTGTCACGCTGTCAGAGGTGTCACCTGCTTTGACGCATGTTGAGTATTGCAAGTGAAGAAAATAATAATGGATGTATTCAAATAAGGCGCATCCAGGCCGTCCTGTATGGTAGTCAATAAGCCATGCCAATAAAGAATAGGATCTAACTGTTACTATGAATGACGCGTGTGTATACAGGGTGAAACATACGTCACAAACAGAAATCTTTGTTTCTATCGCAGTACTTTAAGGCAAAGTCATTGCATTAACTCTAGAAGCAAACAATTGAACTTTATTTATAGGTGTAGGTAACACGGCGGATTAAAATAATGCATAGAGGTTTTACACCCTATACGGATTGTTTCTGGTGAGACGTCACGAAAAGATACTTGACTGATGGATGTCATGTCATTCAGAAAAGCGCTTACGACAATCCCTATTTAATTAGTGTTTCTTGTTTACAAGTTTATAACATCTCATATGTCTATGTTAAAACAAATATAGTTCGTTTCTACTGTAACCCGAGTTTACTTCGCTACCAGCCACATAGGTAATAATTTTAAATAGCAAAAACACCAACCTTATGGTCACCCTATTTGACTACTATGGGTCTATGACAGTTTAACGTAGCAATTAGAGTGACCATGAGACGCAGTAAATTAAAAACAATTTTTTTTACGCACGAATTAATAAACAACGTTTCCATATTTTTGCCTGTTGTCACGTCCACGTGTTTAAACAAAAGTTAACCATTAGGAAACACATATTTCTGTTCACGACTTAGGATTCATCCTGTATACATATTATACTCGTATGTTTTGTAGCACTTTGATGTATACTGCAAAAAAAAACGTGCAGGACAATGCCATGTGAACGAAGCCTATCACATCTACATTTGAAAGGCTTATTGTCTTCAGAACCAACTGCCCTGATACACCCTATTTAGGGTTCCGTACGCAAAGAGTAAAACGGGACCCTATTACTAAGACTTCGCTGTCCGTCCGTCCGTCCGTCTGTCTGTCACCAGGCTGTATCTCAAGAACCGTGATAGCTAGAGAGTTGAAATTTTTACAGATTATGTATTTCTGTTGCCGCTATAACAACAAATACTAAAAACAAAAAAAAATAGTTTTTTAAGGGGAGCTCCCATACAACAAAATGTTCTAACTCCCAGCGAGATACGAAAAACAGAAATGTAAGTACTTCTTTTATTATTAACAAAATAAGTGTTCATTTAATATAATTTAATTAAAGACTTGAGCGTTATTAGAAAATATAATGGCGCTTAAAGTGCCATAAAGTTGCAGGTGATTAACGGTATGTTGTTATAGTGTACAATTTTGAATTAAATGCCTTATTCAGGAGCTAGGATCGCAAGCATGTGTTTTACGGTTACCACTAAAGTTACCCCTACGAGCCCGGTCTTAGCTGTGTAAGCTGTTTCAGACAAATATATAGTAGTTTTGCCTCGGCTCGCGTAGGCAAAGAGTATAATAAAAAAGAATCGTGCCGCCAAAACAATATTTGCGTCGAGGAATTTATTATATTCAACTGTGGAATGGTTTCTTTTCTCGCAATCGAAGTGAAAAGTAGAGTGTATACCTCTGGACTGAAATCCATAGATTACCCCTCGAACATTTTTCCTTCACTTCGTTCGGGAAAATAACCATGTTGTGGTAATATAATATGGCCTATTGTAGACCCTAGTTAAACAATCTATAACCCTATTCCATATAACATTAGAATAATCATGCGTTAGTCGTCATGTGATTTCAAGGAAAACCATTTTTAAACCTAATTAAAAAGATTAGTATTGTTGTGCTTACCTTAAACCCGCAACAGGGTTTGCCTCAAGCAGCTCTACTTCTTCCACAATCGGGTCATATTTGCTCCTTCTATGGTGATTCCTTAGCAAGATTCGCCCAGGACTGCTTAGCCATGAGGGCATGGATTGGCCAGTTGCTGAACGATACAAATGAAGTAATTTCAGCGTTTTGGAAAATTCCACCCCTAGAGAGTTAAAAAGGGTTACAAAATTTGTATGAGGGAAACTTTTTTTTTGAGATAGAAACTTAAAAGTTTGTAGAAAGATTACTTATTAGAATAAAAATAAAGTTTTTTCAGCGTTTTAGAAAATTACACCCCTAAGGGGGTTAAAAATAGGCGCAAAGTTTGTATGGGGAAACTTTATTTTTTGAGCTACAGATTTAAAACTTTGTAGAAAGATGCCTTATTAGAATAAAAATAAAGCACTTTCAGCGTTTAGGAAAACTCCACATCACTCACTCCAAAAATCCATCCCTGAGGGGGAAAAAAGGGGTAAAAATTTGTGGGGTGGAAACATTTTTTTTGAGCTAGAGACAATTCATTTATTTGCAATCATGTACAATAAACACATGCAACTTAATACTAAAAGTAGGTAGGTACTGTACAATGGCCCTGTTAGGGCGTAGCAACTGATTTTTTTTTATTTAAATACAGTTGCACAAACGCATGCTAAAATAACAAAAATTGTTAAAATATAAAAAAAATATTTCGTAAAATCAATTTTTAATTGTGATTCTCGATTAGGCTGATAAAATGGATTACGATAAAAAAACTGGATTTGAAATTGTAGAGAAAGATTATAAATTATTCGAATACAAATATAGGTTAATTACTTTCAGTGGTTTGGAAAATTCCACCCCTTAGAGGGGGAATAAGAGGTGCAATATTTGTATTGGGGGAAACTTTTTTTTAGGTAGATTACTTATAAAAATACAAAAAAGTACCTACTGCCAGCGTTTTGGAAAATTCCACCCCTTAAGGGGTTAAAAAGGGGTGCAAGGTTCGTATGGGAAACACTTTTTTAGACACTTGAAAGTTTGTAGAAAAAATAATTATAACAATAAAAAAACTTAGTGTTTTCTTTTTAATTTTTCCCCGAAAAGCGTTTATAGGGAGTTTTCGATCTTAGCCTGTTTGTAAACAGACTACAAAACTTTTTGCCGTTTTTATAGATAATGGTACTTACCAGTGGCGGTGCGTGAGCATTTTCTCTGGACAACCCGGAGCAAAAAAGGGGCTGTTTTTTTGATAATTTACGAGTTTGGTAATAAATAGCAAGAAATTTAAGGCAAGCCGGTGGGAATTGGCTTGTATGGGTGCTCCGCCACTGTTACTTACGGAACCCTTCGTGCGCGAGTCCGACTCGCACTTTTTTACCTTTTCTGGTACGGAACCCTAAAACCGACGAAGCGCTTCGAGAAAAGGTAGGTAGTGCCCTGCCCATGCGCTTCGCTTGGCTCGTCTTGGCGGGGGCACCACCTTGCCCCCAGATTCAGTAGGTGCGCGTAGGCTATAGTGCGTTTTTTTTAGCATTAGAAAGAAGGATAAAGCACGAAGCACGAGGTCTTTTATATAAGACACTTTATGCCACACAACTGTCAAAGTATCTCAAACAGCCATTAAAAAAGACATACAATTATTGTTGTCGACCCTAAAATGATAGAAGTGTTTTCATTATGTATATCTAAATAATACTTACAACAATACATTTATTTTGAAACTATTTATTTTTTGACTTTGTCATTTTAAATTTCGTTATTCAGTTCTGGAAAGGTTGCATAATAAAAAGCCTAGAAGAAGAGGTTTGAAACGATCGGTTCGTTTTTTTCGCTGTCGACATTGTCAAAATTGTCAATCGTGTCACGTTCTTTTTCTAGTTTTCTTGGTAATCAACAAAATTGTTGAATTCAGATTACGAGATTATTATACGAGTAGGTATCTATTTGTTAATTAATATTAAGTTTTATTTTTCGCTTTGTGTGGTGGCTTGTGGACTGCGATGGACCAACCAGAGGCAGGCCCAAGTGGCTTGCAAAAAGACCGACTCGTTCTCCCCCGAACGTTTTGCCTTCACCAAAAGCAAAGAGACAGAAACAGAGTCCGTTAACAACAAATGAGAAACGTATGGTGGTCAACATTCACAAGTTGGTGTGTGTGAACTTTGCAGTAAGGATGAGTTTCCGGGTAAAGTAGATTGCACCCCACCGCGTAATCACCATATATCGTACTTAAAGCATAGCTCTGTATTAAGGCTATTAAAATAAAAAACATGTTTAATTTTATAGTAACTTACTTACAAGTTTTATTAACATAATAAATTGATGTGGAAATACGCACTTTTTATTTATTACATAGGAAAAATACAAAATAACTAATATAGGCATGTTAAGTTCTCGTTCTGTTAAGCACTTCGTAAATAGGGAACATTACTGCAATGTTCTGCCGCCAGAGGCAGCACTACCACTAATAGGGTAAGTGCACCAGTGAATGAACGAAAACCTGCTTATTTGCTTTAATTAAGAGTTCTGTATATTTCTAGCATACCGGGTATTTTTTTCTCGATTAGAAGCATTCACTGTAAGGGTTTTGTAACCTTTATATCAACTCAGTCGCAACTACTAAATGAGCGACGCTTAAAGTTGACGGGCTATGGGCGTGGATTTTTTGTATTAATAAGGGGACAAGATTGTCACATTTTATTTGATATGCCATCGTACTAGTTTTATAAACTTGAAACTTATGGTGTGTGGTTTTTGGAAATCATAAGAGCGAAATTGTGCTGTTCAAATATCGTTTTAAGTTTTTTAAGTTTAGATTCTCGTTTTTTAGAAGGTGTTCTATAACTAGAATTAAAAACCGCCTAAATCCAGTGAATAAACTGGAGTGTTCTATCACTGGCAACGTCTGTTTTAATGTTTTCGCAAAATCTTATGTTCTAGTGATTGTAATAAGATTTAGTTTTTAGTAACATAACCACCAATGGTTTGTCCATCGTTGGTCCAGTGTTCGAACAAACCTCATTTTCGAACACAAAGGTAGTTCATTCAATGGTGTATAGATTTCCAGTAAATGAACATCGACCGATAATTACCTAGTTCATTTATTGGTTTTTGGAACCAGTTAATGAACGAACATTTGTTACAGTTTTTTAATTGTTTTTAGAAAATGTAAACACTTAACTACTATCCCGTGTGTTGGTATATCGAGATATACCAAAAAAAATCGCTAAACAGCAATTTAAACCAATAAACCATAACTATAACAGTAGTTCATTCACTGGTGTTTAGTTGTTCATTTACTAGAAAACCGGGTTCATTCACTGGTGATTTTCCATTTTTCTACCTAATAGGTCATATAACTTAAAACTATGGAAACTAATTGCAAAAGCAAAGTAATTTAAGCAAACTAGAATACTTGTTTGAGCTGTACAAACAGTCATGATCGATATTAAGTATAGCTATCTTATATAAAACAATTTTTGAAGTCAAAAATATCCTTAAGCGTTCATTCACTGGTGCACTTACCCTAGTAAACCAGTATTGGAATACAGGGATTTACACACACATGCATAATTGATTGTGAAATGAGTGACAAGGATGCTTGCATAGACAATACCGCAAGTGGGAACGAGATACAATGTCAACGCTGCTAGTGTCGCCACCTACGAAGAGTTTTGCGTAATGTTCCCTATTCTAATATTTGTCCCAAGCAGAAAAGGTTGACGACGACTGCTTCTTTGTTTACCGTATTTCTAATCCTAAAAACAACGGACTAATGGAAGTGTGGCGCATCGAGTCGATTGTCGGTTTTTGAAGCGTGTCAAAATGCCGCATGTTTTTTTTTGGATTTTGTTTGACTTCCCCAAATTCTGGCAGGAGTATTTGTGTAGGCTTGGAGTTTGTGAAGGCTTGTCGAGCATGTCGAGCCTAGATTTATAAAACGCAGCAACTTTTTCAAAAAGGATACGGTCAGTTTTATAGAAACGTGACTCCTCTGCATTTCAACTTCTATGTAACTGAGTAAAGTAGTAGACTTTTGTGTAAGTTATTAAGTTTATAGACATAGCCGTAGCCTTACCCGATGTCTTTGATTGAAGTCCTCTGTAAGTAATTGACAACATTTCATTTTTTCAAGAGGGCCATTTTATGATTTATTTCGCTGTGTTTTTTTATTTCTCCCTAAATTGTAATTTTCATTCAAAAGTAGGGAATTCCAGAAGGTCGTAACTAAATTATGACGTCAACGTTACGGCTCTGTATGGCAATTTGCACACCTTTCATATGACAGTCGTAGTATTGACGTCACAGACGACTTAAACCACATTTATACAATTCGCGATTTTCTTAAAAACGGGTGAGAAATGAAATCTGAAAACTACTTTATTTTATTACGTTCAGTAACATAATTACCGAAATGGTTTTCGAATTATAGACATCATTACGTAATTTGAAATGTTGTCAATTGCCTGGCATTTGACGTGCTGGCCGCTAACTAGTTAATGTATGTATGTTATTACATTATCCTATTTACCTATGTACCATATGTACATGTGGTTGTCGTTATTATCAAAGAGAATATAACCACTACGTTTATGTCATTACATTAGCAAAGACATACATACATACTGAGATAGACAGGCAACTCGACCAAATTGAGAAGGTTTGCCAGACAGTGGTTGGTGGTTGAGGATAGTGTCCACTGCCTGGCAATAATTAGAATGTTGATGGGGGAGTAGACAGATGAGTGTGGACTTCATCCCAGAGGGGTTTATGGCAGTCCACACTCAGAGAGAGACTCTGGAGTACTGTCAACACAATAGTAGTTTTTTATTCATTAACTCACACGGTATATATACGAGTAGCTACATGTATCATCATTCGCACATCTCGCACGTAATCTACGGCACGTATTATACAATATCTAATCGCTAACTGAGAATGTGCCTTGTCGGCACAGAAGGCATTTAATGCTTGCGTATACAGGCGCCATCTCTTCTGCGATACTTAAAACTTTTCTTTGAATGTACAAAACATACAAAAACTGCGTCGGTCACAGGGTTTGAACCCCGGCTCATCGACTCCAAATACCGCCGTCTGTACCCCTAGGCTACTGATGTCTTATGACAATACGGCGAATTTTGAAATACCTTGACAGCGTAGCCTAGCAATCGCTAGAGCTTCAGAGAGTTCGCCACCTATCAAGTAGGTGACACTATTTTCAATAAGAAACTGGATTTGCATTAAGTTCTAAGTTCGCATAGCATGGTCATTAGTTGTCAACAAATCGGTAGACGAATACCATTGTTAGATATTTGGTTTATTATTATATTATATTAAGGTTTAGTGGAGTTTTAAACATATGATAAATATGATGTTGTAAGTTGTGTAGAATTCAGATCATGCCGTGTGTAGTGAAGGAAAGCTTTCCGTAATATGTGTACTAAGTATGTGAAAAAATTAAATTGTATAAAATCCAGAATTCTGTTGAGAAAACGTGTGTGTTAATAGCAATCCATAATTGCCTGGCAGTTCCGAAGTATACTATCCGCAGTATTATCTTTTATCAGTAATCGGCAACAATTTTGGGAACCTGGCGTTACTTAAGGTAGGTTTACAATGTGTCGTTCCAGCCTAGTCAAATTTGCCTGCGTACGTAGCAATTTATCGGCTCACAACTTGTTTGGTAGTTGAACCGTCACTCTATACCACCTCATGGTATGTTCTTGTTCCAGGCACCACCTCTACACGCCATACGTCTGCAGTCATAGCATCCGGTCGGTTCACAACAGATTGGAAAGACAAGTTGGTAATCAGATTGTTATCATTGTAGACCGCATTATCCGATTCCAAGCTACATGTGCTATGCATTTCCCCGCCGTGTAGGGGAAATCGCTCGTAGAGGCAAGACTCATATTTGTGGCCTGTGCATTCAAACTCAAAAGTGTTTATTTGTTAAACATAGGTACATCTGGATACAGTGGTGTTCAGATAAGAATGTTAGTATCACTATGTTTTGCCTTTTGGCGTACAAAAACAAGCTTACAATAATAATATGGCTTATATTATTATTAAATTTAAAATTAAAAATAATTCAATAAATCATTGAATGGGTCAACAGATTCACTGCCAAGAATCGCTACGCGCTACGCTCGTAGTCGATCCCGTGGATTCCCCCGAAAGTAGCGGAACGCGTATGTGGCGTAGGCACATACGCGTTCCGCTACTTAACACTTTCAATGCCAGGAACGCGCCTAGCCAGTGAAAGTGTTAACCCATTCAGCGCCCATGACGACACACACACGTCAGTGCGCTACTTGCGCTTTTCGCTACGTACGGAGTTTAAGCTGCTACGGACTACGGCGTAGCGCTACGAGCGCAATGTGGCCGTGAATGGGTTAAACTACATAATATAAGCACCTCCATGCGATTCTCTTTACGCTGAGAGTGAACAGACGACAAACAACCCACATTCTACATTTCTAATTACTAATTCATGTATCGTCAGTCATGTGTCATGTCATCATGTTTTCCCGCTCGGATTAACTTTTTAATCCATCAATGCTATCAATATTCATGAAACGGACATGTTTGCGGTGCGTTTGAGTTTACTCGTTACGACATTTACGACGCCGGCTACCTGACTGATAAATAGTGTGGCCACCAACTTTGCCAGTAATAGAAAGACTAACCCCCTTATTCATAAAACTTAAAATGCGTCTGCTAAATAAAATGTGCTTTGTCCCTTTCTTTCGAACTCAAATGTCAAAGTGACAGATAAGGACAAACGAATTTTAACGCCGTTTTAGTTAAAATAGGCTTGTAGAACGTTTATGAATACGGCCGTAAAAAATTATAAGTACAGTCACCAGCAAAACCCATTCGAGGCCAAGCAACGCTACGTGTGCTACGCCGTAGCGCGTAGCTGCTTTTTATCGCTTTGTAGTCGTAGAGGCATGACACCTATTTTAACCCATTCAGCGCCCGTGACGACACACATGCGTCAGAGCACTACGAGCGCTTTTCGCTACATACGGAGTTTAAGCTGCTACGGACTACGGCGTAGCGCTACGAGTGTAGCGTGGTCGTGAATGGGTTAAGTCTTTATCCATCTTTGTTCGTTCGTATACCTCCCGCTCTGTCACTCGAATATGCAAGTGCAATAGAGATGGAGATACTCGAAAGTACGAAGTTTTCGGTTCCGTGGCAAAATTGTTTCTATGGCTGCCGCCTACCGCTAGGCGCGGATTTTCAGTTACACGTGAAGTCATAAAATATTTCGCCGTAGCTCGGCAGAACGATGGGATTTACTGCACCATTTCGCCCCGCCTCGTTATTTAGTGCGTGACACTCGGTTTGTGTGTGGGGTATTTAAGTGGTGGCTGTTAATATTTTCGTTACTTTTTTTTACTTATTAAAACACGGCACATGTTGAAACCACTCGCTTAATTTTACACGTTATCGTGATGGATGGACTGACTTGTATTAAGTAGGGTACACCGGGGTCAATAGTACCACGGGTCGAAAGTACCATCGCCTATAACTCTTCAACTACATCGAAAAATGCATGAGCATGTATTGCATAATATCTAAAGCCATAGTTTTGATAGGCAATTAACCACTCTTGTAAAGCATAAATATATTATCAATCGCCATAATAGTTTTGCGCATAATGTTTTAAAGTCATATAAAGTCGGTTCTGGCGCTTCACCGGCCGCTACCGCGGCACGCTCGCGCACTGTAGGATCGCATTTCTTACTAACACTCCTCCTGACTTCGCTCGTCGTCGTACTGTTCCCTGTTTTTCTGGTACAATTGACCCGTACTAGGGGTCAATTGTAACACAAGGACTTCATGAACAAAAACTCAATTTGCATCATTCTGATAGCCAATTATACTAAAATGTACCTAAGCGATTTTTACGTGGAAGCTTTAGATTCTGATTTATAGGTCATTATTTCTAAAGTGGTACTATTGCCCCCGGTCTACCCTATGTGTACGTACTTTAATCTGTCGACACGTCAAACATTAGCGGTTACACTAAGAATACGCACTTCTTTGGTTATATTGTATAAAATATACTGTAAAAAAGAAAAAAACTTGAGTATTCGTTGTTCGTAAGTCGATTTAAAAACAAATTGGAACTAAACGGCCTCCATTCCACCCAAAGATAACATTTCCGTAAAAATATGCTCATGGAAATAACCGTTAAGGTTGTTGGTCCATCAAAATATCACACGAGGATGTCCTGACGCGGGGTCTATCGTTCTCAACGTATTGCCTTGGTAGTGGCATGCCATTGCTTCCACGAGCGCCAAGCACAAGTCTTAATCAATGATACAGATAATGCGTGGAAAGTTTTTTCTGTCATAGTCTACTGACATACAATTTAATAATCATAAATTGATTATGCAATCGGCTTCCAAGATTGTGTTACAGATGTCTGAGGACTGGCTGGAGCCTGGTGACCCGACATACAGGTTTCCCCTAGTTCGGGCACCAGTCTCCGCCGCACAAGTAATGTGACTACTTATAATAACCACAATGTTAATCTGTGTAAACTGTATACTTTGTGGTGGAGTTAAATACATACTTTTTATTATTATTTATTTATTAATTTTACCCAGCCTGTAATTTTGACACAGTTGCTTTTCGATCGAACTGATATTATGTCTGATATACGGCTTAAGTATTTAGAAATAACAATAATAGTAGGTAGTTGCTCTTTCATATATATATATATATTATATATTTAAATTGACTTATCAGATTTTTTACATCATTAATGTTACAGATGGAGACTCCATTTTCTTTCAGTTTATACATTGTATATATGATTTAATTTACCTAGCTGAAAAAAAAACAGGTTTAATATGATTGTAACATAAATAAGATCTTCGAAATCTATCCCCGCTCTACTCACGAGTGCAAAAATAAGGTAAGAAACTGGATTACCTAAGACTTAAAACTATGAAGAACCCAAATCTTTCTATAAGGCATTTAAATAATTGGTGGTTTGAATTTGAATTGCAAACACACAGACACGCGTACTCGTACACTATATTATACTTTTAAGTTAATGAATAAATCATTTGAAATCATTTCATTTCATAATAATTTCAATGGTTTTAGAGGAAACTCATATTTCATGAATTCGGATATTTTCTTATTTCTGCGGAATCACTGAGAATTTTTGAACAATAAGGCAAGTTTTCCTTCCCCTAACCTGCAGCTACGGAAGCTAATTAACCAGTCGATGTGAATGTGAAATCTATTTTGCCATTTATAACGCTATAGGTAGTATAGTAACGCGTAATAAATGTAATTAGGATGTCACATCAAAACGTTGAGTCAGATAGACCTGAAGAGCAAGATGCAGGATGTGCCGGCAATAGATTAATGACGGCAATTTGTATGCAGAACCGCCGCGCTTGTTAATAAATAAATCCTAACGCTAGGTCAAGATTCAGCTGATTTGGTTCCAACGATTTTGGAACTATTTTGTTCCTAAGATAACTGAATAATACGTTGTATAAATGACTAGCTTTTGCCCGCGACTCGTTTATATCGTAGCTTCATAAAAACTTTCACCCCCCATTTCACCCTCTGAGGAGATTTCCGGGATAACAACTATGCTATGTCTTTCCCCGGGACTCAAACTATCTCTTCGCCAAATTTCATCTAAATCGGTTCAGCGGTTTAAGCGTCAAAAGGTAACAGACAGACTGACGGACAGACACACTTTCGCATTTATAATTTATAATATTATTATATTATATTATATATTGTATTATATTATATTATATAGTAGGTATATATAGTATGTATAGTATACAACGTGTTCATGACAATTTCCGTTAATTGCAAGGGGGCATAATTTAGATCAAATTTAATAAAGTTCATTTCTCCAAGACAGTAGTATCTTAACTCTTACTGTTATCAAGATATTCAATGTTTAATTTGATCAGTTTTGCAGATTTAACCAGTGTAAATCGCTTTTAACTGTGACGTCATAACACCCTTTTAAATTTTGTAAGGTTCCTATACACTACAAGAAGGTTTACAAAGTGAGTTCGTTCGTTATTACATATTTTTTCCTCATCATCATCATATCAGCCGAAAGACGTCCACTGCTGGACATAGGCCTCCCCCAAAGAGTGCCACAATGGCCGGTCCTGCGCCACCCGCATCCAGCGGACTCCCGCGACCTTTACCAGGTCATCAGTCCACCTTGTGGGGGGCCTACCCACACCGCGCCTTCTGGTACGTGGTCGCCACTCGAGAACCTTTCCTCCCCAACGGCCATCGGTTCTACGTGCAATGTTCCCCACCCACTGCCACTTAAGTTTAGCGATTCGGAGGGCTATATCGGTTACTTTGGTTCTGCTGCGGATAGCCTCATTTCTGATGCGATCGCGCAGAGAAACTCCCAGCATAGCCCTCTCCATCGCCCTTTGAGTGACTTTGAGCCTTTTAACATATGTTTTACATACATGTTTTTTTCATGTTCAAGACTCTTGTAAAATAAATCAATAACCGTTAATGCTACATTAAATAAATTTGTACAAAAATCGGAAAAAAAAAAATTGTTTTTTTCTCAAGAATCGAATCGAAGACGACCCCGTCTAAATAAGTCCTTAGATCGCTGATCATCACCTTTCTTCTCTTCTTCTTTCTTTAAATTTAAGAGTTATCCTCTTGTCGTGGAGTATTTTCCACTTCTCTCTGTCGTACGCCATCTCCTTGACTCGCTGATACGACACGACACCAGCTTTTTCCTTTATTTGGTCCATATAACTGCGCCGTGGTCTTCCCCTGCCTCTCCTTCCATTATGGTTTTAAAGAAGTTGTCGTGCCGTATCAAATGTCCAATTATTTTCCCCCTTCTAGCGCTGATGGCGTTCAGGATCGCTCTCTTCTCTTTTACCCTTCTTAACACGTCCTCATTTGTTACTCTCTCAGTCCAGCTTATGCCTTCCATCCGTCTCCAGCACCACATTTCAAACGCTTCCAGTCTCTCTCGATCCCTTTGTGTCATTGTCCAGAACCCTTTAACGGATAATAATCCATTCGTTTTGTCTAAGAATTGAACCCTAGTACATAACAATATATTTCTCGCTTATAAAGGGTTAAGTTAACAGTAACTATCCACTACATCCGTTGCTGCTTGGTTGGGGATAGCATATTCAACCTATTCGGAGCTAGCCATCACATCTGAGTGCCAATCCTACTACCCACCACATGTGGACCCATTTTGTGGCGTGTAGCTCAGCCGCCGGTCAGCCATTGCTAATACATAGGTGATAGCAAATATCTATATATATATATAGGTACATATTTTTTTTTTTGACGGAGTGGCAATGCACTTATGCAACCCCCAGCCGGGAAGCTATAATGGGGGGTATGTGGGACTCACACTCTCTACCCACTAAAACCACTCTGGCGTTTCCGTCCCTGCCGTTAATGGGAGCGCCATGGGATCGCGAACATGTCACCACGACGCCCCCCGAAATATCCTTCCCATTCAAGGGCAATGACTCACATGCATTGTGATTTCATGCCTCTATGAGTGATTTCAACTACAAACTGGAAAAATACTGCTACGCGCTGCGGCGTAGCACAAGTAGCGTGGCTTGGCCGATTGGGATAGCCAATCTTATAATACAAAAACATCGTTAAAAAAATATTCAGACAGATGCTCATCACAAAACCTAACGTGTCCCATTATTCAAATTGAAGATAAACAAAGGGGAAGCAATGTGCCTAATCTTCTTTGAAGTGCGTATTCATGGTTGTGGTAAAAATCACCAATGATACTCTGTCTTGTCTACGGACATCTGGTATTCCGCGAAACAAATCATTACATACTATTATTTGGAGATTTAACTTTGGCATGCCAACTCTAAAAGAAATACTAGACTAGCTAGTAGGTAGACCCTACTCTACTCGTTTGACCACGAGCGCTGCGAGGGCTCGAAGCGTTAGGATATATTTTTAAAACATAATAATATATACGTGATAAAATCCTTTTAAATTATTTAATTGAATGGGCAAGAGTCGTCGAAACCAGAGACAATAATTAACTCTATAAATAAAAATAAAAAACATGTTACATTACGACGGTTACCGACGCGTTTTCACGGGGGCCCGGCAATTAAAAACAAATCCAGACACACAAAGTAAACTGTAATAAATCAAATTAGTTCAGTGCAATTGCCGGCGCGGCGGGCGATGTATACAAACAATAATATCTCGGTCTAATTGCACGTGCGAATAAATCTTTTCATTTTGTACAATCTACTGAAATAGAACAGTGTTTGACCAACGTCTGTCGCATAGGGACGTGTCGGACTTTAAAAAAAACAAACGCGATTTGGCGCGAAAATATATTTTTATTTTTTGTCTTTAAATTGCGGATTTTAAATTGTTTTTATTCGAAAACTTTCCTTTTTGGTGGACATACGGAGTTCGTGATAAAAATAAGAATCATAATTTAAAATATGACTAAAATTGTTCCCTAATGTTTTTGTGAATAATGATGCGATGTGTAACAATTTATAGTGGATGACATAATAAATTCGGTGAATTGTGTGTGATTTTTATGTTGTAGTTCCGTTAGAATGGCTGACGGAGAAAATCCAGTGGAGAAAAATGAAGGTAAACACGTGTTGTTGAAAATGTTACCGATATTCCGAAGGTCTCTTTTAATTGCTCGTTAGTTTGATATTTGTTCCAAGGCAAACACACCGCTAAATACCTACACACGCCGCAACGTATAAATCTTCATTTTCCAAGAAACAGCTATTAGACGAAAGCCGTTGGAAATGATAACATAGTATATTCGTGCCTATGTACTTGTATTTTGGTAGTGGGCTTAACATGTTTCTTTATTATATGGCGGGATAAAATGTTTCTTGGCGACAAAGCTGGCTGTTTTTCTTCTTCTATGGTTACGAGACGTCAGCCTAAAGTTGTGTTTTTAAACTACACTTGGGTTAACGTGTGACTTGAATTGCTGAGTAGGTATTGTGAGGTGCGTTGCAGTTAAAAATATTTAAGGTGTCCTTGAAGACATTTGCAGTATCTTAAATTTAAAGTCATTTGATAACCTAATTGAGAATTATTAAGCTTGATATACCACCATCATCAGTCATCAGTCCACCTTGCAGGGGGCCTACTCACGCCGCGCCTTCCGATACGTGGTCGCCACTCGAGAACCTTTCCGCCCCAACGGCCACCGTCCGCTGACGGAGTCCTCTGGATGCGGGTGGCGCAGGACCGGCCATTGTGGCACTCTTTGGGGGAGGCCTATGTCCAGCAGTGGACGTCTTTCGGCTGATATGATGATGATGATGATGAAGCTTGATATCGAAAAAAATAATGTCAATATTGTATGTATGTACAAAAAAGTTCAATGGTTTGGTTTCGAAAATGGAAAGTTTGGCCTCTTTATTCTGTTTTGTGACGAAACGTGGCTCCAGAAACGTGTTTATTTTCCACGGAATAAACTGAAGTAGTGTGTCATGGTCGTCATGGAATTTAATTAATACTTATCCTTAGATAAATCCCGACACGCGGCGTAGCAATTTTCGGCAATGCCACGGAGAAATATAAATATCGACTTCCGGGCAATATTATTATATTGCCCTACCAAACCCCTTCAGTAAAAGTCCTAGAAGAGCTAATTTGACTTGTAAATTTAATAAACGTGGCCTCTAATGAATAATTTGAATGAATCTTTAGATTAAAGTATACATTAACTTTGCCACGGCTCGGAGAGAAGTTGTTAGGATTTATTAATTATTCAGTAAAATGGAACATGTGTTTAAATGTCGGTTCCAAGAATTCGGATAGACACCGTACCGAGTGCTGTCGTAGTTATGTTTTCAGGGATAATTACATTTTAATAACATGTTGATGTTTTGTGTACATTCCTCTGAACTTTAACAATTTTTCGTTGCTTTCCAAATGTCATGTTAACAGTTACCTATACTAAAACAACATTCACAAAGGTCGGCAAAGGTTTAAGCCGCGCCTATAATTGAATAAAAAAAAATTTTTCTTTGCTTATCTACCTACTAAGTATTATACCGCTATTCTCTATTTTATATGAAACCTTGGCAATACTTATTATCCTACTTTATACAGTAGTCAAGTCATAATTATGGATTTATAGACTTTCGTTGCTAACCGTACCGTACAGTTTTTACCTACGTTCACCACTAAACCATGAGGGGTCACCCGTCTAACTGACATCTTTAGAATGAGTCGATTATGAATTACGCGTTATTTACCGTCGTTACCGACTCCTTTCATTTTGCACGATTAACAAAACATGAAGTCTGAAATCTTTGAGTTGTCATATCTGCATTGTGTTATATTATATAATTCAACTGCAGTCATCATTTGCATTGATACTATGCCATATTTTGTAATTACTAACCAATGATGTAATATAAAAAAAACCGGCCAAGTGCGAGTCGGACTCGCGCACGAAGGGTTCCGTACCATTATCTATAAAAACGGCAAAAAAATCACTTTTGTTATATGGGAGCCTTCTGTAGCCTAGTTGGTGGTGACCCTGTCTACGAAGCCGGAGGTCCCGGGTTCGAATCCTGGTAAGGGCATTTTTTTGTGTGATGAGCACAAATATTTGTTCTTGAGTGATGGATGTTTTCTATATATTTAAGTATTTATTTATCTATATAAGTATGTTTATCGTCGTCTTTTACCCATAGTACAAGCTTTGCTTAGTTTTGGACTAAGCCGATTTGTGTAAGATTGTAAAAGAAAAAAAAATCACTTTTGTAGTATTTGTTGTTATAGCGGCAACAGAAATACATCATCTGTGAAAATTTCAACTGTCTACTGTCTTACTATCCCGGTTGTTGAGATAAAGCCTTGTGACAGATGGACAGACAGACAGACAGACAGATCGCACACGAAGGGTTCCGTACCATTATCTATAAAAACGGCAAAAATATCACGTTTGTTGTATAGCCCCCTTAAATATTTATTTTATTCTGTTTTTAGGGTTCCGTACTCAAAGAGTAAAACGGGACCCTATTTCTAAGACTTCGCTGTCCGTCCGTCCGTCTGTCTGTCACCAGGCTGTATCTCAAGAACCGTGATAGCTAGAGAGTTGTTTTTTTTACAGATTATGTATTTCTGTTGCCGCTATAAGGGTGAATTGCAAAAATTTTGTACATAGTTAAGAGCTTTAATCTAATCTACGCTTTAACTTTTTTCCATTGTGTAACGGCAATTACCCATACATTTTATATGGGTAACTTTCGTTACACAATGGAAAAAAGTTGAAGCATAGATTAGATTAAGGTCCTTAATTATGTACAATTCTTTTGCAATCCACCCATAACAAAAAATACTAAAAACAAAATAAAATAAATATTTTTATTGATAATGGTACGGAACCCTTCGTGCGCGAGTCCGACTCGCACTGGGCCGGTTTTAACCGTTATTTAGTATTTGTTGTTATAGCGGCAACAGAAATAGGTATATTATCTGAGAAAATTTCAACTGGCTAACTATCACGGTTCATGAGATACAGACGGAAAGCGAAGTCTTAGTAATAGGGTCCCATTTTACCCTTTGGGAACGGAACCCTAAAAATGGTTTACAACTTACGTACTAACAGTGCAAGTTAAATTAAAGTTTGTAAAAAATAATCGAATGTGTCCATCCCATCAATTGTCATTGAGACTGTTCGTATCAATGTCAAGCCATACGAGTAGATAAACAGTCTTATTTATATACCTTTTTAATATAACGAAGCGCCGGTATTTGTTGCCAGTACTCCCACAGTATCACTGGCCGAATATAAACGGCTGAACGCATGAATTATAAAAGCAGGGACGCAATTCCGGCCGTTTAATAATTCATAGAATGAAGAATATTCATTCTTTGGCTAGGATTGAAAATAAAAAGTGCGTTATGTGTGGTTTGGAGGGCTACGGGTTGGAGGTATATTTCTGTTCGTTGTTTCCGATCTCATATTATTTTATTTTGTATTTAGCCTGTACTGTCCCACTTACTGATGTGCCGACGGAAAGTTTCCTATATTGCGAAATGTTTCTGCAATTTCACATAGGAAAATTTCGTACATTTTCCTAATTTTTGTACGGGAATTGAAACTTTCCATTTCCAACATGGAAATTTACGTGCTGAGAAGCATAAAACTGTAACTCTTATACATAGTATAGCTTCTCAGGACGTAAATTTCCTTAATTCCTTGTGAAGCTTTCTAGAAATTTCCGAGATCTTTTCCAACTTTTTGGAAATTCTCCGCAATTTCCACATCACTAGTCCCACTGGTGGGCCAATGTCTCCCGCTCTTTTTTCTAAACTAGACTAGTCCTTTTTGTATAATGCAGTTACGCCTGCTAACGATATTTATGAACTTCAAATTAAACACGCCTCCCTAAGGCGTTGTAAGAAGGAATTGATTGAACAATTTAGGGGCTGAGACAGATTGTTCCGATAGCTCAGTTGGTTAGTAGCGACGGGCCATGTATGCCTGTGGTCGCCGGTTCGAATCCAGCTCGGAGCCTAAATTTTTCAATGTTTCCTTTAATTTGAAGTTTAGACCAGTCCTCCCGAAAAGCGTTGACATCCCGCCTTCTCCGTCTGAGTTACGCGTTACGCCGATCTCAATTTGTTGATCTCAATCACATTAAAAATAAAAACCTACTTATGTTTTGCACGCCCGAAACATAATGCATGTTGGGATTGTAAAGATCTGAACAGAATTGAAACCCTGATGTGACAGCGGACTAAGTGTCCTCTTTTCAGTGTTATGTTTTTTTTTGTAATTTGTACGCGGTACTGTTGGTAATCTAACTACAACTACACTGAAAGAAATAGCTTGTTGCTTTTTTAGGGTTCCGTACTCAAAGAGTAAAACGGGACCCTATTACTAAGACTTCGCTGTCCGTCCGTCCGTCTGTCTGTCACCAAGCTGTATCTCACTGATACCATGATATTTCCAGTTGAAATTTTCACAGATGATGTATTTCTGTTGCCACTATAATAACAAATACTAAAAACAGAATAAATTGAATATTTTTATTGATAATGGTACGGAACCCTTCGTGCGCGAGTCCGACTTGCACTTGGCTGGTTTTTATTTTTCTGTAAAATTGCTTAAAATCATAACAATATGTAAACCGTTTAAATTTAAAAAAATAGCCGAGTTGAAAAGTTGTCAAACAAAATGTAACGTAATACGGAAAGTTACAATTACGAACACGACAGGTTGACATCTCACACGGACTTGATGATAGATAGGGACTTCAAAAATGATATTTTGTGTGTTCAAAGTTATGTGTGTTCAAAGAACGCCTGATTTGAATCGCTGATATATTTTAGAAGGGTCATCGGAATTGGGTTCAGTACACATAATACAAACTGAAAGATTTATATGGTAGGTATGTAGCGATTGGCAATAGCGATCGTCTTTCATTCCTATGTCTTAATACGTTAACGATATCCTTCCTCGATATCTGTTCTTTTGGACAGTTATTGCAATCCGAGGCCATAAATCGTTAACCGTCGATTTTTTTTTTTTTAATTTAAATTATTTAGAACAAACAGTCACATAAACAAAAATATAAAGGGCACACAAAAAGTACCAATAGACATAAATCAAAAGACCTGGAGGTTCATTAATACATAAAAACTATGTTAACATAACAAAATAGGTAATCATAAAGAAAAAAAGCTGAAAAGATTTTAAAAATTTGAACTTAATAAATTCTTTAATATAATACAATACCGGTCGTCGACGCAGTATGCATGCACAAGTTAAAGGTAGATAAGTAGAAATATGAGATTAATGAAGACATTTTGGATTTAGACTTTCAGGTGATGTGAGTAGTAAAATTTATCTTAGGTAAGTAAATATTGTTATCATGGATGACCTAAAGATAACTTACATTTTACTAACAATTATTAAATATTATTTCATATACGAGCTTTAGATGAGGAACTACAAATATGACACCAGGATGAATCACTACACCGATTGCTATTGCCTTGCCTACAGTAGAATTATTATATTTGACTTTGGTACCTGAAAAATAACTTAAAATTAGAACACGACACCCATGAGCTCACAAGCCCTGTCTTAATGTTTGGACACGGAATGTCTCAGCATCTCGACTGGTCTTTGAAGTGCCATTAATAGCCTTCAAACGACAAGATTGAAGTTTACGATAGCCGGTCTCACGGCGTTGAGAACAAACAAGACACGGTTGTCGAAGCGTGAATCAATTGGTTTATGTATGACCAGTACCTACGCCGCATGTACTTGCACGAATAGTGCCAAAGCTTTTGGCAACTTGGGGGTACACTCAACAATGTAAGTGTACTAAGTATACCAGCCCTAATTGGAACGCACCAATTCACAAGTGATGCTTAGTTTCACTATGTCAAAAGATGGCATCTGTTTGAATAAATTAATTTGTTTCCATTCGAGTCTCAGCATTTAGGATCCTGAATCATTAAAGTTTCTGTTTACCTCAATGGTTGACTGGTAGAGAATGCTTGTCCTGAGAACCTTATGTCCTCAACAATAAAATCATGTTGACATATTTTTGATTATTTATTCCGTGTACATATTTTAGAACTATACTGTACCTAACTCTGTGGTGGAAACACCGGGACTCTTTTTTAGTAAAGTAAAGTAAAGTATTTTTTCTACTCGTCGACTTTAATCTTTGAATTAAGATTTCGTACACGAAACTAAGATCACATACTTTTTAATCCTGGAGCTCCACGAGCTCGTCACGGAACTCGTATGGTTTCATAAGATAACCGCCAGCAGTCATCTTATGAATCCAGGAGCTGTATAAGATAACTGTGAAGACATCACTAAGCAAAATTACTAAGCTGCTGCGCTTCATTTCAGCAGGGCGATTTTCAATAGATACCAAGTTTGTTTAATAAATTATTATTTCCGTTGACTCGTAGAAAACGTATTGTATACAATATTTATATAATTAGCTTTTTAAGTCTCGTACCTTAATTAGGCCACTCAGCAAGCTTCGTGGCCTAAACGTGGTACTCGACTTAAAAAGCATCCATTATATAACGATTGCATAAACTACTATATTGATTGTAAACTGTGTAGATACAGGTGTTAAAATATATAAAAAAGTAACAACAGTTGCTAATTCCAAGCGTACAATATTAAGACTTAAAATTAAAAGTTAAAAATAATGATACTGTGCACCGACTGGATATATACCTATTCTAATTTATGAGATTAGTCTTTTAGTTTATTTTCAAAGGATTGCCGCGCCCGCGCCAATCGTTATGCCTTGTTTAATGTCACGTAAAATGCAAATTAACAACCGAAGCAAACTTTAAAGAGGATGTGTCATGCAACAGAGAGAAAGGGCGTGTTCCGGTATATTTTTATGTCAAACGTCCGGTATGATGTCATCCTCGAGATGGTGAAGTTTCTGTATTTTTGCCCAACTATGGCAGAACCGAAAGGAAGGCATATACTTTAACAGTCAATGTCTGTTTAAATAATTAAGTGTTCCACCGTATACCGTAGACTTTAATACGTATACTGAACTGATTTTGAAGAATGAGGAGGTATCAATCGATTCGAAATTATGCTCCGAGTGGCGAGGCTACCTTTTGTATGAAAAAAAATCCCAGTTATTTCAGTTACTTTTACGTAGTCGGGATACAGTTTTTTGAACTTTTTATGCTTGTAGTACTTACTAGGTATTATTTAATTTGTGGTAACACTATGGACTATGTCAATATGCAATATCAATAAAACACTCAGTTTGGCTAAGCGATTTTAGATCATCCGATAGAACATATCTAATGTTGGACACTTGCTATAATTAAGTATAGGTAGGTGAGTTTGGCAAATTTTCGTGAGAAACTGACAAAGTTAACGTTTCTTAATGTTACCTTAAGTAGGGTACACTTACTAAGGTACATGTATCTGGATAAAGTATAGGTAAGTAGGTGGCCCATAAAACTGCTCATTTCACAGCGTAACCAGCTGTGAAATGAGCAGCAGCATAAAGTCATAACACAAAACATAACACCGGCAATTTCATGGTTTATACAACGGTAATTGTACTGCTAACTTGAGCTGTAATTTAATTTTAACTTCAATTAAGTTTAATTAATGATGGTTTAGGTTATCTTAGGAGTCAGTGCAGAATCTCGACAAAAACATGACCTCTGATTATTTTAGGGCGTGAAATGAAGACTCTGTCCTTTTCAACCTAAATACAACACAATAGGAGTCGCACACAAATAGAGGGTCGCCATGTGTGGGAACGAAAGGAGCTGCTCAAAGTAGAGGCCGAGCTATCATAGTTGACTGCAAAGTCTCCAGGGGCCCCGCAACTAAGAAGGCTTCATGGGGCCCCCTAACTCCTGCCTCTAATTAACGTACTAGACCAGCTATAATCAACCTGCGGCCCACCGAGCTTTTGCGACCTATGCGATGCTAGTATAAAATTCCCATAAATGTACCTTGTGGTCCGGGGCTCCTTAGCTAAAATGTATTTGCGGCCCTCGTAGAAATAAGGTTGAGTACGGCTGTACCGTACATACCAGATTAAAGCTGCAGTAGATGCATCACTACACGCAAGAATAAGGAAGGCGAATGTCAGAGAGGAATGGCGGCGTGTTGCGAAGCTTTCTACCAAAACCTGAAATGATGATCATACCACTCTGTCAAGAGTGAAATGACGAAGAAGGAAGGGAGGAGTGACTGTAGGTACTAGACTATTAGCTGGCCCAATCCGATGGGTTTTGTAACGGAGTAACCCGCGATATTAGGAAGATCGCGGGTCCTCCTAGATGAGAGGCGTACCTACTTGAAGATAGGATGCTCAGCAGTGGGCGAATACAGACTGAAAATTATCACGATAATGATGATGTTACGCTGTATCTGCATGATTATTGTACTTGATGACACTGGGGCATCCCGATGAGTGAAGGACAATTTCTGAACATATTCGTTGCAAATATGCATATCGCAAAATGCGCGGCTGTATCACTGCAATAAATAATTAGCCGTGTGCGGTGCCTCGAAAAATATGAACTTGTACAAAAATGTCACCCAATATTCTATAAAACGACTGACATTCGGGCTCGCTGCCAACACTGAATCCTAAATCCGCTTTCTTTCATTGGCGCCATTGCCACCCGCTTGTGATTCGTTTGTTTAGGCTTTTAATAACTCGAAATAAAATATTTTTCAACACACCTGCTCGTAAAGTAGGTCTTATTACAGCGTATTTACACTGATAATGCAGAATATTACCCATGCCGTGCCTTTTACATTACATTATCGCACTAGTGCCTTTTCATTACATATCTTTTTAAATATTAGCAAAATAATGCAGGATATTACCCATGCCGTGACTTTTACATTACATTATCGCACTAGTGCCTTTTCATTACATATCTTTTAACATTTTCATTTTTTTTTTTTTTTTTTCTCGCAAATTTGTTGAAAAACGTCGTATGAAACACGTGAGCATTGGTCATTACACTTATCGTCTCCATTAAGCCTTCGCCTTCGGCTCAGGCTTAAAAACCGACTCGAGTGTAATGACCAACTTAGCACACTTGTATCATAATGTACTATGACAGGATTCGGCCCCTTCGTTTGAGGTCTTTGAGTACACACTTACTGAACGTGGCATGTGTAAAGAGATTGTGTAGGTAACGTTAAATGTATACAGCAAAGGGATGGAATGGATGTAACGTGAACAAAATCAGGGAAAGAATTATTCAAAGTTCGAAAATTGCAAGATAAATATAAATGTTATTAAAATAGACAAAATATCCTGCATTTAACTCCAAATAAATTCGTATCAAAGTTGAATTGCGCATCGCACGCTTATGCGCGTGAGCATTCTAAGATTCTGAAGCATAAGCATTTAACGAACAAGAGAATCATAATTTTCCGTACTATCTCAGTACGTCAGTAAGAATCTTAGAATTTTCTAAAATAGACTCAGTTGAATAGGGCAGTGGAGCCTTAGTCTAGATTTTTTGCTATTTCAATCACTCATACTCGAGAAGTATTTGTAAGTCAGGGTTTGATTGGACAGGGATCAAAAATGGTGAATGTCAATCATACATTTTCAATATGATCTTATTGCTATACATAATAATTATTTATTTATTCCTAGTTTACTTCTCGGTTTTGTAAATAGGTACCAATAACATTGGGTTACTAGACTTATAATACCTAGACGTGAGAGTCGTTAGGTTTACTATAAAACACGAACGACCTATTTAAGTGCTAACTACTAATTTGACGGCCCATTAACTTGTTTGATGATCAACACTACAAAATGAGGTTAATTTAAAGCTCCACTTTAGTTAAACAAACCAGACAGTGGTCGATTCAAACATTTGGACGCCAACAAGCATAAAAAGTTAAGAACACTTGATCTCGACTACGGAAAACTAAATGGTAAAAACAAAACAAAAGGTCTGTGTCACCCGGAGCATACTTACTTTCGAATCAATTGATTTCTCATTCATCAAAATGTATCAGTTTCTTAAGCGCTACGGGGAAATACCCGTAAATACAAATAATACAGTCGATATTGTTTAACCTCGAAATTTCGGGGAGTTTGATGAAATTTGGTACGATTGTTCGTTGGAAGCCCTGTTTTCGTCTCCCAAAAGTCCCCGGGTCAGGCCCTTGTAGAACGGCCGCTATCTTGGGAAATGTACTCCATTCGTAAGAAATTCAATTTTTTTTTAAAAAACTACGTACCTACTCTATGAAAACGTGGTCTACAGCAACATTAAAGCTAAATAAATTCTGCACAAGCCTGTAGTACACAACCTTGACGAGAAAACGTGTCTTCGTGGAGAGAAATTCATCCACATGTGAGATTTTCCCTCAATATCCTTCCAGGGAAGATTCTCCGAATTTGGAACTCGGGAGAATTTTAAATGCACTTTGATTTACACAATAGGATATGAACTACATTAATAATAACATTTTACCCGACTACGGCTAAACCCAAACTAATTGGTAATGGATTAAATTTCTCGTTAAGTAGTGATAGTTTGCTACCACCTCCAGGTCAAGATGCTTGATGAATTCCAAAAAATGAGGTGGTGTTAGATTTCTCTTAATGCTGACAACGTGTTGGCACACATCGAGTTAAAAAAAAAACAATATGGCTGGCGTGAGTGGAGACCAAATCTGAAATCACAACTTTGCTTCTAGCATTTAATTAATCGGGGGGATTTCATTAAACATGACATTTAACATGACTTCATAATGTGATGGTCAAAACATATTTTAGGGCAAAAATGGGGCAAAATGCAAGTGACACACACTCACTGAAATCTCTGTTTACATGTCTTAAAATTTGAACTTTAGGGACCATAGGGGCTTGGCCCTTGGTGTTTTGTCATTTGTGTAAAAAGTTACATCCGAAACCTGTCATTATAATCTTGAGGTGATGTTGACATTGTGATACAAGTATGTGTGCGATGTTAAACATTACACTAAAGGCTTGTACTCTGAATCATTCGATAAGGAAGCTGAAGGAACTTGTTCAACAAAATAAGATGCTAATTTTGTTACACATTTCTAAGCATTTTCTTTTTACAAACTGTCAGCATTTCAATTTGAAAATAAACATATCAAGGTTATTAGTAGATCAATACTGAGTATGCTGTGTGCTTGTAAGTATAAATAAATAAATAAATAAATATTACGGGACAATCTTACACAAATCAACCTAGGCCCACGGTAAGCTCAGTTAGGCTTGTGTTGTGGGTCCTAGGCGAAGTATGTTAAGGTTTATAAATTGTATTATGTAGGGGGTAAAGTCGAGAACGGTTTCACATGGACATAGCCTATAAAGTATACGTTATCCTGCGTGTGCGCCTGGGTTTGTCTGTAATACGCGGGCGAAGCCCGGTAAGCAGCTAGTTTACAATAAAAGTAAACAAATCGTTGCCAAACGCGAGTGTATTATGTCACTTTCCATGTGTGTCCGATAATGACTTGTTTATTTACACGGCTAATTGAATTGTAATGAAGAGTTTCCACCCACCTGACACGCTTCAACTTTTTTTACACTTGTCACAAATTTTGATATATCGTGTCTTTGCCTTCTTTGCTCACATAAGGTGTTCAAGCGTTTTTTTAAATATTACAAGCTTTCTATTAACTTGAGATGTATGTACCTTACTAACTATGTACACTAGGGTGTGGTATGTCACTATGTTTGTTCGGGTGGAATCTTGAAACTCAATTTTGAAGCAATTATCTTCAACCGATTGAGTTGAAATTTTGGGTAAAGGTCTGACTAGGAGGTCAGAGGTGGAGGTCTGATTTTGGATAACAATTAAATATTATGGTAACAGCGAGCTGATCTGATGATGGAGACAGAAGGTGGCCATGGGAATTCAATAGGTTAACCGACGTAACCCCGTTGAGTTTGGGCTCGTTAGAATCGTCTCAATCATTAGTTGAGTATACAGAAAAGTACAGTCGGCAATAAAAGCTTGAACCAAAAATTAATTTTTTGACAGAAACTTGTATTTTAATACCATTTTAGCATCGATGAAGGGTGAAAATGAGGAGTGAGGTGAAGTGGAGGAAATGGTAATATTTTTAATAATTATTTGAACTCCAGTAAATCACTTATCGTTAAGAGCATCTTTAGGCTTTGAGTTTGTTCAGTTCTTACCCGACTGCGACAGAAGAATGGTTATGTTTTTCGATTATTGTATGTACACACACACATTTGTATATTTCTTTGACATGCTCTTTAGATTAAAATGCCTTTCGGATTTTAAGTGTGAGCTGTCGTTAGATTCCTCTAAGTTGTGGGAGTGACATACCTACACCTACCCATTTGAAGAATGCTCAAAATCAAAATCAAAATCAATTATTTATTCTGCAAATAGGCCACAAGGGCACTTTTACATGTCAAATGGTGTTCTACAATATAATATTAATAATCTTACACAATAATCATTTTAAAATTGCAGATTTTAACTAATTAGTACCTAAATGGTTACAAACTAAATGTCACTGAATGAAAACTAGAACAATCCAAAATTGTAAAATATTATCAAATACATTCGATATAAGGTCTGTATCAGAATTAACAATAAGTTTATGATATAATTTAGTACCCCAGAGATGTATAATGTCTCTGAGCATCCAAATACAATTAATAATTATTCTAATGTTCTTATAGAGATGTATACTGTCCCTAAGCGTTAAAACAGAAAAAAAAGGATCATTAATGTAATATTGTCAGAGATGTACAGGGTCAATAACAATAAAACGTGTCAAGAACAGAATGATGTCTCTCGTCAAAATAATGATAATAACACTAGTATTTAGGTAGTTACTATGCCCTTGCAAGCATGAACAGACCGGACTCCACAAACAGCACCCGATCACGAGTATGACGCATATCTCAGCCATCGCCTCCCTCAACCATATGTTAGGGAAGGTGGCGACCCGATCAACGACGCCACCGTAAGCAAAGCCCTTTAAGCGAGCATGACATATTCAAGCCACACTGGACATTGATAATAGCAAAGATTAAAGCTACTTGTTCGGCGAGAAAAAGCATTACGTGCTCTCATGTTACATAAAACGGAACAGCTATTTCCGGTACTTATAATAATTACAAAGGTAATACGCCAAGACAATCATACTCGAAGGTATATTAATTCTAATACAATTTGACTGCTACTGGCTTAAAGGCATTTTTGTCGTTTATGAAATCGTTGACATTATAATACGCCTTGCTTAGCAAATATTTTTTTATATGAGACTTAAATTTACTTAACGGCAAATTAACAATTTCGGTAGGTATTTTATTGTAAAAACGTATACAGTTCCCCACGAACGACGTGCTAACCTTGCGAAGACGACTGTACTGCACTGCGATCTTGTGTTTACTTCTGGTGTTGTAGTCGTGGATATCACTGTTGAGATTGAAGTCCTGAAGGTTTTTCCGCACATACATAATATTCTCAAGAATGTATTGGCATGCTACAGTAAGAATATTTGCCTCCTTAAATTTGTCCCTGAGAGAATTTCGGGCTTTTAGTTCGTAGATGGAGCGTACAGCTCGTTTCTGTAGCACGAAGATGGTCTGGATATCAGCCGCTTTTCCCCACAACAGGATTCCGTAGGACATAACACTGTGGAAGTAACTGTAGTACACCAGCCTGGCCGTCTCAACGTTTGTTAACTGTCTTATACGTCTTACTGCATAGGCTGCAGAACCAAGTTTGCCGGCTAGGGTGTCGATATGCGCATGCCATTGTAGTTTTGAGTCCAAGGTGATGCCTAAAAACACTGTTCTATCTTCAAATTCCAGTTCATCGCCCTTTAATTTGATCCTGGTATTGTTGACGTGCTTGACATTAGGTAAAGTGAATCTGATACACTTTGTTTTCTTGGAATTTAACAGTAAATTATTTGCTGTAAACCATTCCACAACAGTGTTGAGCGCATCATTAATATTATCGAAGCTTGTCTCTTTCCTGTCTACCTTGAAAATAAGCGACGTGTCGTCTGCGAATAACACTATATCATGCTTATCTTGCAGTTAAGTTGTTCTTTTTTTTTGATGAAAAAATATCCTCTAATGTACCTATGCCTAACATTAAGTGATAAGGCCCTATAGATGTCTGGATAGGCTTAATTCGAAAAGTGCTTATAATTTTGTCGAAAGGTTAAGGTACGTACATTAATATTGCTATTGCATAAGTGACTCTGAGCACTCTCAAACTTAAACACACAAAGACTATGTAGTTTTTATAATTATGGGCTTTAGAAAATGCACGTAGGTACAGCCAGCATCAAAAGTAGAGCGCAAACGAAAACGTCAATGTCTTTTAAATGGCAATAAGAACTTTTGACGTCTTCGATTGCGTAGTTACTTTTGATGCTGACTGTACATGTGCATTCTTGAACAAGTATGCTGAAATAAGTAACCGCCTTCAAGACATGTAGCAACTTTTATATTATCGTTTCATTCAGTGTCTGAGCTATTTTCAATCAGCCTGTACAAATAAAATTACGAATACTCAGAAAATTGTGGTACGCACTTACAATTAAAATGTGCAAGTAATAAATAAACTAATTAACCTCCATTGACAGCCCAGATGTCACCTGAAACATCGGTTCGGTGACATCGGCCAGGAATAGCGTTGTTGTTGGCCGGCTTCCAGGTTATTCGGCCCTAGTGCATGATTCAAGTTCACTGTCGGTATTATACGTTTTATTTCACCCGGGTCTAGTCTCTTCCTTAGTAACTAGGTACACTTTTTTTTTTTTGAATTTTTATTTAAGGAGCTTAGTCGTTAAACGAGAATGTCGCTCCATACGTCCGCTAGTGCAATGGAGTAACTGCTATCTAATTATATTTATGTACCTCGAAGTTTCAGGTTTGTTGCCTTGTCAAGCGTTTGGGCAAGTGGCCTGTAAGACTGTATTTTATTATGCAAAGTCATCTACTACTCGGGGCTATTGTATACCTACAACGACCTCTAACACGGCGTGTTTATCGCGTGTAGTTTAGGAATTCCTATTCATTCTGTCCTCATCAGATCAGCTAGATTGTCCCATGATTACTGCATTGTTACTGAATTTACATAATGCCAAATTTTAGTTCAATTGGATTCCAGCCAGAAAATGTTTTTTTATTGATATTTTCTGTTGTTGTGGTTAGTTAGGGTTTTTTATCTTTCAGTCGGCCCTTTTGCACCAAATTGTCCTGCTATCCCCTTCTTGGTCTGTCTTTGCTCCTGTGGCCTTGCGGTGTCCACTCCGTACTACTTGGCTCATCTTTCCGGATGCATACGACAAACGTGTCCAGCGCACTTCAGATTGGGAAAGATGGTTTAAGACGGCCAACTCACATACGAATATTACAAGTTAAATTACCAAACTGTTTACCGCATTAGTACATCATGATACAAGTGAGGTATGTTGATCATTACATCAGAGGCGGAATTGTCACGCGAACCGCAGGTGAGCGTGACAATATAGCCGAGCATGTAATTATCAAAGCTCACGCGTGTCATACGACGTTTTTCAACACATTTGCGAGGAAAAAATCCTTTTCATAAAATGAACATGTTACAGGCTCCTAAGTTGTTTCCTTTAGTTATTGATGACAACAGGTTTTTATTCACACATTTGTACATCTCCAAAAATGTACAGTGGCGTCAATTCTATGTATCACTTTTCTATTCACTACGAGTAAATTTTTTTAACAATAACAAAACACGCATCATCAATGTTTACAAATATTTGTGAAATTACCTATAATGGCGCGCAAATATTTTTTTTCGTAAAGTTCGCGCAGTGCGCCCGCAGCGAGGCTTAGATGAAATCTCTAAACAGCCAATACAAAATAAAATAAATATTTTCTTATTCAATATAAATTCATGTAAAATGTTATCAAAAGTAAATAGTTTTACTAAATGAAACGTTTCTATATCATATCCAACAAGAAATAATCAATTAATCCACAAGAAGGATTTAATTTGTTTAGTCGAGTAAGTATCCATTTGCCGAGAATTAAAAACAAACCTGTATAACCCGGTCAATTTAAGAATGCGCCGCCGCCGAGTCCATACACACACCTTGCAGCAAGGTGCCAACGTGTCTTAATCGGGATATAAACGTAACTACACGAGTGTCGTAATGTTATTAAACACGCGTGTTTAATACCCAGGATTATGAGCCCAAAAGCGGCACAATAAGAGGCACGTTACGAGCAAATGTGTTGAAAATTATGTTAATCACTACATAGTATAAAACAAAGTCTGTCTGTCCCTATGTATGCTTAGATCTTTAAAACTACGCTATAGATTTTGATGCGGTTTTTTTAATAGATAGAGTGATTCAAGAGAAAGGTTTAAAAAAATATGTCCAATACATACCCGTGTGAAGCCGGGGCGGGTCGCTAGTGAATTAATAAATGCCAATCACATTAGTAGAAAGAATACGTAAAAGTAACATCATTCGCTGTCAATTTCCCTAATTTGGGGTAAAGTTATTTCCGACGCGGCACCTAAATTAAATTGGTTGGATTTATTTTTATATAATGCAGTTACGCCTGCTAACGATATTTATAAACTTCAAACTGGTTGGATGTAGTATAGCAAAAGTCTCTTTTTTAGGTATTTTTTTCTATTTCTAATGTTTTTTTTCACCTCAATGCTTAGTATGGTAAAAATTGAAAAAAATAAGCACCAACTGAGCAGGCAATTCAAGTCACTCTAAATCATCTCATCAAAGTGGGGTACAGTTTTAATCCCTATATCTTCTGACGGTAATTATACTAGCCTATATCTTGGCATGTCTGACCTAAAGGTCACGTAATTCAACTGGAGTGAAGATGTTGTGACGGGCCTATAACAGCACTCTTCGCTTATATATGGTTTTAATTTATGTCGAGGGCTCAACGCTCCCTGCTCAATGAGACGTGGCAAGGGCAGAGCAGGTTTATATTCAAGTAGGTACTTAATGTTGAATAGACTAACTATTTACAACTCACAAATTACACATGATACATGACTTGCACACTTTGGGAGATCTAACATTGAATTTTGGCTCCTTTAGGCAAAACGCTAGAAGGAAGATAACCTCATTATAAAGTGGGTCTCACAACCATTAATAATTAATCAGTTAACACTTCCAGTACCAGAAACCCGCTGGAAGGGCGCCCTGCATGTGGGCGCTTCCCTATGCAAACGGTTTTTTCCCATGTTATAGACCACGAGCATAGCGCTGTGTCCAATCATTATGAAAGCCCCGTCATGACAACCCGGTTATGGTGTTTCTCAAAGTATCCCACCTCCAATCCTGCAATTTATTCAGCCAACATGTGAATAGAGTTAAGTACTTAATATTATTCTGGTAAAAACACCTTTTTCTTAAATAATTAAACCGTCTGTCTAGTTTTCTTCGTAAGATTCATATATTTTCATTAATAATTGCTTTGACACGTTGATGGACCCTACTCCAGATACAAATGAATTAACAATAGAATTACGTACCTATATAGACGCCTACCGCCCCCGTCCATTAACGTGTTCAATGGTATCTTAGTTCGTTTCGTCATCCACAAAATTAATATTTTTTTGACAACGTCAGATGGGGTCAGATGTAAGAGTGAAAACGAACACTTAAGGGATATTAGACACTTTGACTCTGTTTACTGCCAAATCAAGCTAGATTATAGCTTAAGGTGAAGCAGCTTCAGAAAAGTACCAAAATGGGCTTGGAAATTCCTACTTCATTACGCGAAAACTACATAAAATGTAACGGTTTCTTATTTAAATGCTATTTGAAGATATTTGCTACAATTATATAATGCCCAACACACGATTTGATTAATTTGCCTCGATGAATTAGGCTCGCAAAGTTAGCTCTGATTGCGCGTTTTTCGGTAGGTCGAGTTGACTAAAAACCAGAACCATTTTTTTGCTAGTCAATGTTCAGTATTTATTTTTGTATCCTTTTATTCCTTATTATATATTTGACAACGTAGTAGGCTAATTTTATTTTTAATTAACGTAAATTAGTAACATTAAGCACATAAATATAAAATCTCGCTCGAAACGGATGCGCGTAAGTCATTCGTTTGAATTTTAGTAGGCAGATGGCCAAGGGGCCTCGGGCTGGACGGACGTCTGTCGCGATTTTTTGCATTTTGACAACTGTAAAATTCGCTAGTTTAATACCAGCTGTTAGAAAATAATACATTTTCAGGGAGAATTAATAGGGTGTCATGTGGGTGGATAAACGTTTAAAATAGATTTTCGGTCATTTTTACAATTTGTTCTAATTTAAAACACAAAAGTTCGTTCACAAACCCTACGATTACAACCCGATTTTTCATATTTCTCATCTTAAGATCCCGTTATTAATGAAAGAAGTTCGAATACGTTTCTTTAGAATGTGGAATATTTTTTTATCACACGGGTCACATTGTCTAGTACGGTTTATGTGCGATACATCTCGCTGCCCCAATATTATAGGGTTCTATGTTACATTGTCGGGGTACTTCAATTTAGACCTAGTGTCACTCTGACAGACTTCAAATTTCAAGTTGATAAAAGTGCAACATAGAACCCTATAATATTGGGGCAGCGATCTGTCATATAGAAAGATTTGACATTTGGCATTTACGCTGTCTTAGGCCTTAGATATATCGTTTTCAATAAAATAATAATATAGTAAATTTTTTTTTTTTTTTTTTCACTCTGTTATTTTATTGATGCATAAAAAACTTAACACTAGGCACTTAAATCTACTTAACTACTAGTATATATACCCTCTCCAAGGTCACAGCCCTTGGGAAGGGTGCCCATAAGGCTGGCTACATTTCCTCGTTGAATTGCAATTCCAATCCGTTGGCCGAGGAAGTAGCCAGCCCTATGGTCAGCCGTATTATCTAAAATTTTTTTCTTTATTTCTTTATAAAGCCTATGGGCGTCAGGACTCCACGGCCCGAGAGTTTCAACCGCGAAGGCCGCAAATATGTAGGTGTTTGTCAGGCCCGCATATTTGCGGCGCTTCGCGGCTTCTGCCGTTGTTGCCGCCCCGCCCCCCCTCAAAGAAGTTGTGGCTAAATGGGACGGGGCCATGGTGTCCACGCAGGTGGCGTCCCAGATAAGAGGCCGACCCATCCGCCACGGAATGAGTGTCAATCCATCGGGTCTCCTGCCATCGTCACGAGCCAGGCCGGGAGGTTCCAGGACGGCAGGCACGTTTACGCTGGCAAGAGCCCGACGGATGACGTCATTAATGCTAGCGTGGCGGGATAAGCGGCCGGCACTCTTTGTGCATGAGAGGCCGTGGTAACCCAAACGGTCTACCTCCACTCCGCAGGGGCAGCGGTGAGGTACTACGATATCCGCGCCTAGACGGAGACCGACAGCCAACCTTAAAGAATTGTTGTCTAGGAGAGTTGCACAGTGAATAGAAGGGTAAGCGTGTAGCCAAAATCCGGATTCGGGTTGCGATAAAGCCAATAAACGGGCTTTTTCAGTCCTCGTAGAGGCAGAGTTTAAGAGCCACTCTGATGCCTGGCGGCAAAGAGGTTCATCCCAAGTTCTTTGTACTGCTTTATTTGATGGCAGGGGTTTACCCGGGCAGGCTAGCTGCCACGCATCCTCTGTTTCGTGTAAGTACGCTACCTCAAAATCTCGAAGTGAGGGAGTAACGATTTTACCTATAAGTGGTAACGTACTGTGAACAGAGGAAAGAAAAGCAGGAAGAACGATGCTGGAAATTTGCCTGATTCCCAGGCCGCCATGTCGGATTGGCAGGGTAGCTTGTAGAAATTGCCTTTCATTGATTTGGACGTTGAAAAGTTTTTGGATATGTAGATGCATGATGTTGTCTATTTTTTCGCATAAATTAGTAAATTTCCAGAAGGGGCTACACCTTAATGCGTAAGTCAATTTGGGGACAAAAAGGCAGGACCGAAGAATGAAAAGAGCCATGTGTGAGTTTATTTTGAGGAGTCGGTCAGAGTAATCAGAGAAACGGCGAATTTGGGAATCGACAAAATCCGGGATTGCTTCTTCGAAAACTGGGGCTCCGAGAAGATGAAGTGAGCTATTTGAGAGGACTTTAATGCCTGGACAGATGTTGTTAAAACTGTCAATAATCTGCGATTTATTTATAATTTCAGGACTTATAAAAATCTCGCATTTATTCATATTGAGTTCCAGACCGATCTCTTTAAACTTTGGAATTAAAGATGAAAGGTCGCTGAGAACTGAGCTCGCTTCACCACCCAGGCTGCCGTCATCGAGATACCACATGTTAAATTTGGAATTTAGAGCCGAAATTATGGGATGAATTGTAAGACTGAAGATGGCTGGCCCTAATGGGTCGCCTTGTTGACAACCGACAGCGGAGGAAATATTGTGGTTTTTGTACATTAATTTTGAGGGTGAACTGTAACATTGCCAAAGATATGGATATAAACTAGGGATATTTTTTTTAACTTCTGTCAACAAAGCATCGCGGTTGACGGAATTGAACGCATTTTTGACATCTAGTTTTACGAGTATCTGTTCTTTGGAGTTGAGAAGGTAAGTTCGGCAAGCATGGACGGCGGCTTCACAACCACCTCTAGATCCAAAACCCAGTTGGACTGGCTGAAAGATAGGCTCTAAGTCCTTCACGACGTATTTGCAGCAAACCTTTGATGTTAACCTTCTGAATGTTGACCCTATAGCGATAGGGCGAATGCCACCATCTTTTTTGCCAAGTGCGCAGAGGTTTGCCCCATATAAAATTGGAACAACTTCTGGGTGGACTTTACCTGAAAGCAAAAAATTTACAAGGCGAGTGATGGACGAAAGAAAGTTATTGTTTCTGCCACCCGGAGAACCTATAGTAAGGTCCTTCAGGTGCTGGGGTGTGATGCCGTCTAAGCCACCGGCCGAACCATTCTTGAAAGACATAATGGCGGCCAACACTGCATCTTCGGAAGCTTGAAGACATGGCAGGGCTGGGCTAGGTGGGTCAGGGAAGTTAGGGTATGGATGAGCCGGTGGGTGCTTTGCTAGTAAGGCTGCGAGTGTTTCGGGAGTATCTGGGGCGGCTGAGTCACTACAAAAAAGAATTTTCGCAGCACCTTTGAGGTCCCCATCGTTCACTTTAGCCTCAACCACTTTGGATATGTCTCGATGTTTAAGTCCAATTGGGGAAGTGCGTTGCGAAGTATCAACATTAGTTGAGCGAGAACAATTCAGTTTAATTTTGGCGGTTAGAGAGCGATGTGAATCTTTTTTGGACACATGCAAGGTATTGAAAGCGAATAAAAGAAGATTTTCCCAACTTGAAACCGAGTTATTCGCGACGCAATCGTCAATCGCCTTGGTAAGGCTCGAAGCGACAGAAAATCTGGCCCCTCTCGGGATTCGCTTGATAACTGGGAAGGCTCTCTTATGTTCGCTTAATATATCAGAAAGAGAAACAGCGGCGTTAATAGAGGTGGTAGGGACTGGCGGGTGAAGGGTAGATATGTTATTTCCAAATTTATGGGACTTGCCTTTGTGTATGTTCAATCCACGCTGTCCCTTATAGAATTTGGGAGTGATACAGTATGGGCATTGAATAAACTCGGGTGAGGACTGACTATCTAGTTGGCTGACGGTTTGTGACGGAGAGGTTGACATCAACAAATAGAAATATACACAAAACACTTAATATACACAACACACTTATAAAGTTTATTTATACATATTGACAGCGCTCGTTGACACGACGACGGTTGTCGGGGAGGCGCGACGGCGCGGCGGCCTGGGCATCCTTATAGTTTTGTAAAGTAAAAATTGTTTGTGGATTCTGAGAATAGGTAAATCAGGGTTCCGTTCCGTGGCTGGTTTGGCCTGGCTGGGTTAATAAGATTGTATCAAACGTGACAAACGTCAGATGGTTTCTGTGGACTCATGGAGAAAGTAAATCTATTCAGGTGGGATTTATTTCAATGCGAAGGTTTATATTATAAATTAGGAAGAAATCTTCATATTTCCTTGACCTTCCCGACCTTGTATATTAATTTAAATAATATTTTTCAGATGAGATTGAATTCTCGTTGACATATCAGTTTGACGTTTTTTGAAAATCGTATAGTGTACAAACTATAACGATTATGATAGTATATTGTGATCCGCTGTAATAATGACGCCATCCAGTTAAATCCCCTGCAGTTCCAACCAATTGAATGTGGAAAGACATTGTCAGAATATTTATACCTACTCGGAATCTGCAAGCATGATGTAATTTGTGTTTATTGTGGTCAAATCAAGACGGATTATTGTCACCCAATTGGATACAGTTCTTCAAGATACCTCCTAACTACACTTCAACTCCAAGTTTTGAACACATTCACTGCCCAGAATATCTACGCACTACAAGGAGCGATGCCTACGGCGTAGGCGCCCGCTAAGCGGGTTCATGGCAGACCTGAGTGAGAGTTTGAAAGTCAAGTGAGGAAGAAGAAGTAGTAAATAATTATAATAATTAATATGCCTAAACAGTAAAGTATTCCATTGCATAATATATAGTTTTGCATAATTTTGTTGCCTAACATATTTTTTTACCTACAAATAATGAAGTAGGATGATTTCATTGTATGATGTTATTTACATTGAATGATATACTTTTTAGTCTTGTGGTATAAAACATTTCTACTAATGAAGAATTTGTTTCATTTTCTTTACCTACTCTGAGGCTAAGGAATTCACTAGAACAGACATATTTAGATTAAGTATGCTGATTTTGTAATCTGCTTGCGTCTTGGTCAAGTGCGAGTCGGACTTGTGCACGAGGGTTCCGTACCATACTCGCAAGATTTCAAGCTAATTAGCATGTCTAGTTTAACGTAGATGGGACACACGGAGCGTTATTATGAATCGATTGACACCTTATTAATCGGTTCCGTATCTTAAACGCTATGGTGGAATTGGTATGCCTATCCGGAATAGCACGTTCCCGCTGCCGCTCGCTGCTTAGCCAGAAACTCATGGCCAGGCCTTTAAAGCTTTATCATCCTCCTAGCGTTATTATTCCCGGTTGTGCCCCTAAAGGAGCCCGGGGTCCGCTTTGACACCTAATCCCAAGATTTGGCATAGGCACTAGTTTTTACGAAAGCGACTGCCATCTGACCTTCCAACCCAGAGGGAAAACTAGACCTTATTGGGATTAGACCGGTTTCCTCACGATGTTTTCCTTCACCGAAAAGCTAACGGTAATTCCGTACATAAGTTCCGAAAAACTCATTGGTACGAGCCGGGATTCGAACCCACGACCGCCGCTTGACAGCCGCATGCCTGAACCACTAGGCTACCGTAGCTTCCTTTAAAGCTTTATGGGAAGGATATAATGATGTGACGGATCTTGCCAATGAGAATACAATTAGGTTGCTAAAATCGACTTCCGAGCTATGTTTACAATTTGGCACCTTATACCTTTGTGATAAGGCGAAAAAGAAAAATATTCTATATATCATCATCATTATCATATCAGCCGAAAGACGTCCACTGCTGGACATATGCCTCCCCAAAAGAGTGCCAAAATGACTGGTCCTGCGCCACCCATTCTATATATAGTAGTATAGAATATATAATTTTTTCGCCTTACCAGCTAAGTCTCATATCTGGGAAATTCTTTTTCTCTATTTTCACCCAAGCAGAGCTCAGGTTTATATGTATGTATGTGATACATACATATATAGTATAAAATGGCATATCATTTGTAATCCTATGCGTACAAAAGAAATATGAGTAAATAAAATACATTACTTACAAGCAGGAATCGAAATCGAGGGGCCATCCAGGAAGTACGGCAGTCAGTACAATTATCAAAGAATTATTATTAGTACCATTTTTTTATACCATGTATTTTGCAAACAAACACACGGTTTGCGAGATATCGAAGCCTATGGACGCTTGCTACTAAAGAGGATTCACACATTGGAGGATGCTTAGGGTTCATTTGAATTAACTCACAGATATTCACTAGTTTACGATATAATATTGCTTACCTATATTACTCTTTGTAGATATAGGTCAGTAGAAATCGACACAAAATAGGCTTAAATCGCAAGGGCATGGTTTTTCGGTATATTGAACCGATATATAGTTAGGATAGTGTGAACACGAAATTTTGGTTTAAAAGTCATAAACTATGCTACTTTGACCATCAAGCTGTAGTACACTTTAAAAGATAAATAAATTTAAAACAATTTGAGTTAAGCCACAGGTCTATAAACTCAAGCGATGGCCCTTCAAAGATAGTCTATTTTCCCGAAGATTGTCAATTTTAAGTCATGGTCCCGTCCGGATCAAAATATTGGCAAAATCCCTCGTCCAATGAGAAAAATTGTTGGATATAAAGTTTTGTTGATATGTAATTTTCTTTTATACAAACCTTTTATAAATTCTGTAAGACTACACGCACAATCTTGAAAATACGAAAAAAAGGTAAAAATAGCTTTTTTGAAGAATTGAGTGCAAAAGGCCTTCGAGTACCAAGTATCAATGGAAAAAAGCAATAAATAATCATCATCATATCAGCCGAAAGACGTCAACTGCTGTACAAAGGCCTCCCTCAAAGATTGCCACAATGACCGGTTCTGCGCCACCCGCATCCAGCGGACTCCCGCGACCTTCACCAGGTCATCAGTCCGGTCCCCACCCGAGAACCTTTCTGCCCCAACGGCCACCGGTTCGACGTGATTTAGGTTTAGATTTATTTCTTTCGAGATAAAAATTACAATATATGTCCTTATCACGATCGTCAATAATAAGTAATAAAAATAAAATAATATTCAAAATGTTAATACACAAGTGGAAATTGTATCTCCAATTAAGGATTGTCATTTAACAACTAATAGACACTTACTATTGAACAGAAATAAACAATGTCAATTTATGCATTAGGTACCTAAATTTAAAATTTGAATATTCAACATAAATGTTACACAAGAAATAATATCAAATGTGCAATGTGGCGGCGCCAATACCTACACATTACTATTAATTTTACTCATTTACTTTATTTATTTTTAATATACAACCACACATTTTTGAACGCATCCTATTACACACCATACCTGGCAACTTTCCTTCACCCCCACCCCAAACCACAGTGCACTAAAAATACCCATCGCGCGCGCGCTAACGCTCAATCAAAAACTATTGAAAAAACTCAAAAATCCTACAAGTGTGCATACAAAAACCACAAGTGATTACCGAAGTACAAGTGTTTACTGTGAAATAACAAAATTCTTTATTGTTTGCTGAAACACGAACGCAATACTGGATTGCCGGCTGGCGCCAATTAAAAGGTTTGTCCCGCCACACCACAATGTGCCCCGCCCTCTGCCTTTTAAAAGCAATACGGAGGGCTATAAATCATGTAAAAACGATAATTACTTTTTAATTTACAGACTTCTTTTGGTTTGGTTCAGCTAGAAGCTTTTCTTCAGGTTCTTCCACGCTTTCTTCCTCAGGTTCTTTCAGTTTTTTGAGTTCGTGTTGTGCCTGGGCTTTCTCAAGATCGTTCTCGTCATCGCCTATCAAAATCAAAGCGATGATTTCGAATAATTTTCCTGAGCAAATTAAGCATAGAACTGAGCATTTGAGCTTAGCTCTCTGCTAGTTGGTGGCAAATGTGCATGCAAAGCCCTTTGAATACCTATACATTTGTCAGTATAGTAACACCAAATGTCTCATTATTTGATAATCAATTTTTACCTATTTTAGTGTTTTCGAGATTGTGATTGAATTATTAGTCTCACAGACCTCTCTGTGTTTTAATGAAAGCAAATTAAATTGAGTATAACATTATTAATAATATTTTTTCTCATAGCGCGAGGGATTTATGATTATGTTTTGGTCCAGACAGGGCAATTTAAAATCGACGAAGTTCGGAAAAATATATAATTTTCGAAGGGCAATAGCTTCGTCCCCTTAGAGCTTACAGATTTGCAGTTTAATTCAAATAAAATTGTTGGAATAAGGAACTTGCATCTTTTTATTTTATTGCGAAAATCAAATGTATAATTTAGCATTAAAACAACTGTAGCACTAAAACTTTCTTATGATTTATTTTTCTGATTTTATATGCATTTGAAATCAGCACGCGCCAGCACCCCCCGAAAATGCTCTATATTAAACTGGCTTATGCTATGACGTCACAACATATATTCTCGGCGCGTTTACTATGGAGTAAGTCATTAATTTGCAATTATCTCCACAACATTTGCGTTTAAGTCTATACTTGTCATACAAAATATCATTTTCTGTGCCAATTCAATATTCTGTGTAACTGTTATGTTATTTTATCGAAACAATAATAATTTTTTTTCGTCATTTTAACGTGAGATAAAACTAATACAATCGTTTTTTTTCTTCTGTATGATATTTCTACGTATATACGCATCAATTGAGTGCCATTTATTCGAAATTGAAGTCCCATGCAAGTTCCCCATTTTAATCAACTTTAAAACTCAGGCGTAAATGTAAAAAAAAATCCTAAAATTTCGCAGTTTTACGCGTGTCGCGCAACTGGCACCTGATCCATAAAACAAAACCAAATAAGTTACTGACAAAATTAACCTACATACAAACAGGTGAAGTTAATATAAAGCTTGTAAAAACCAGAACTACATCGTGCTTTGCGATTTTAATGTCGAATTCTATAGTCCTAACAACGCATCGCTTTGAACCAGGTTCATTGGATGTGGTACTGGAGAGCACCGAAGAGTTTTTATGATCTTCATGAATATACAAATAACTTCCACATATCACTAACAAATTACTATAATTATGTTATTAGTGTCTACCCTTTGATGTAGGTATCACCATCACCTGCGACTACATTACTCACTTTCGGTTTGCTGACGACACTACTTACCGTACATCACAATCATAGAGGCACCAGGGGGTGTCAGTGACAGTGATTAAAGAGTACTAAATACGTATTAATATATGTAGGTACGAGTTTATTAGGTCTATTTAGTATAATTATATTCTGGCCTGATATTGGTTTACGGGTATACCTAATACATTGGTGTTACACTTTCATAATAACACTTACAACAGCAGCAGAAACCGAATGTATAATTATGTTTTAGGTCGGTTTTTTATACTTAGTATTATTTGTAGTACCTACTTTTTTGCATTCTCACACTATAAAACTAAGGAGCAAAATAAGGATTACGTAATATAGATACCTACCCAGTAACGTACAAATAGGTACGTACCAACAAGGCTCGATCATTCTGACTGACGTGATCGCTTAATGGCCCCTCTATTTTGATGAGTTGAGACTTGAGAATTAAACTGAATTTTCAAATTTAATTATCCATCCAGGCTCAAGCCCCCCAAAAAGCCAGTTCGATCTGAGTCCTTACCATAATGTTACCCCTTTTGTCAAGCAATGTTAATAAATTTTCGCTTGCTTATTTTCATGAAATTTTGCACCTTAGCGAAGACCGAATAGAGTTGCTATGACATTGCCAATCTAAAGACTAATCTATTGACTTATCAATAGTACATATTTCATATACCAAAATGTACCTAAGAAACATACGCAGAATCATCGCAGAATAAGGAAATGTCAACAAGTCTGACATTTTTCAATAAGATGTTTTGACAATTTCACTTTCTGTATGGAGGTTGGTGACTGATTTACATGTATAATATCACGAAAGCAAAAAAATACCGAGGTCAGTGACCTGTCACAGTAAAGTGAGATAGTGTGCGTGAAATGTAGCGGTGTGTGTTTCTGGGGAGAATTACGATAATGTTGCGCCGCCTAGTAGGTTTTTAGTGTCGCGTATGTAGCTTCACCCGAGATGCCTCACCTTAAATGTGAAACACTATGTCCCCGTTAAATCAAAGCAGGCAATCAAAATGCTAACCTTACGTCACTTTATCTGCGTTTCCTTCTCAACGCATTTGTGAAATTGCTTCGACGCAACGTACGAATACAGAAGAAGGTCTTATTCCATTTTTGTTCAATTGTAGCATACAATTATTTAACGAGCGAGTGAATTGAACGTAGTTCTCTGTTTCAGCTTGGGCAAACATGCTTTCGTATGTCCAGGTGTCCTGGCTGTCCGGCTGGTTTCCTCTACAGGTCGCATTCTCAACCGATTCTTGTGATCTTTTTATTTTTTGATATATTTAGGAAACATACGGTTGCAAATACAGGAATAGAAATGTAATATTCATGAACAAACCTAGAGTTCCATTAATTATATAAAAGAACAACTTATTACTTACTTATTTTGACAGCAGGTAGTATATATAATAATTATATTATAGTTTTTTTCAGTCGAAACTGTTTTTGGAAAAATACTATTCTACATTTTTGGCTATAGTACCTACTTACTTAATCGATATTTAAGTAAGATTACTAAATGGAACCTATCTCAATAATGGCATCGAATTGCTACAGTACCCTGAAGCCTGCAGAAATTTACACTTAGGGCGAGTGCATCGCATCGGTAACTAAGGTAAACTTCCTAATGTATGACACATTAATGGCAAATAGTTGACACTTATTGTTCACCTCTTTTGTTATGAATTGATGGAAAGTATTGGGCCAGTGTCACAGAATAAGTAATAGTACTACGTAGAGAAGGTTCTCTGTTAACAAATTCCCTGTTTAGGTACGCCAAACGTGCCTAAATGTGGCCATCCCTTTCTATCGCATGCAACGCGCTGCGACCCGTGCGAGCGTCCCGTACCAACGCGCGGCAACGACTAATGGGCCGCCACAACCTCCAGCAATAATTGGAGTTACACTCCAGAATCGCTATATAACAAAAATAAAAAAAACTAATGGGCCGCCAAATGGCGGCCGACCGGCGCGACGGAACCATAGAGTGAACCGCCCCTGCCGGTGTCGAGATTTTACCCATCATATAGAGTCATTCCCAACTCGTCCGCATCTCTTAATAAATGATAACGAGTGGTGAAAGGAGACGAGCTATGAATTAGGACGAGTTAGAAATGTGGCAAGTTTGCGAATGCTGACAAGTTTTTGCCCGACTAAGGCAGAGTCGAAAGGAAGGGATATGATTTTAGCAGCGTTTGTATTTAAGAGTACCGTAGCATTTAAGATACTGAACCGATTTTGATGAATGAGATATCAATCGATTCGAAAATATTTATAGGAAAATAAACGGTTATTTTTTCAGTTCATTTTCCGTAGTCAGGATACAATGTTACTAACTTTTAATGCGTGGTATTGGTAAGGAGTGAATCCTCTGTAGCGAAATCATATTGATGTGAATATCATGTCTGTCGTTAGAGTTATAAGGGTGGAAACTCAGCTCCGTTATGACGGTTAGTCAACGGAGCGCGTTGCTTGGGCGCTTGGTTTGATGAGATATCTTGCTCTACTTACTGTCTTATAAATTTGACATGCATAAACATTTATAGAGCAAGTTCATCGTGACATGGGTCATTCTTGAGAATTGTGTCTGCGGTTGGGTCTAATTACCGCGACGTTTTACTAACTGTTAGTTATAAGCAAATTATGATTCAATGTATTCGAATGAACTTCAAATGTTTACAAATGATGACACTGGGCGTCAGTATTGCCATGATTAAATTATTCTGAAAGTGTGCAACATCATTTTATATGTGTTGCCAGAACGTAAACGAGCCGCCAGTGTCATCATTCAATCATTCGTTCAGCAAATTGTTCGTTCTCAAATGTTATAAAAGTAGCGGGAGCGTTAAACCGCTCTCTTTCTCTTGTGAAACTGGAATGAATAAACAACTAATCCTACTTCGAGTATTATTTACATTTTCTTAATTAATATAACATTTTATATGGAGTCGCGTCAATTAGACGCAGTCACAAATCTGAAGAATGACCCACATAAATAAGTTTCAGTCTATTCTTAGTACACCGTAGAATATTAAAGTAAGTTAATAATATAATATGCAGGGTGTTTGGTCCATCGTTTGCCAAATTAAAACGTCAGGTAGTTTGGGTCATTTGCTATCACTTCCAGCATTCAAAAAAAAATTGTAGCCACGGGTTTTTTTATGTTAAAAAAAACAAAGGATCCCCCCTCAGAATTTAATTTTTTTTTAAATATTTAAAAAAAACCCGTGGCCATAATTTTTTTTTGAATACTGGAAGTGATAGCAAATGACCCAAACTACCTGACGTTTTAATTTGGCAAACGATGGACCAAACACCCTGTCATAACGGTCTATCGTTCGCAATTAAAGAGACATGAATTCTATCTTAGATCATCCGAAAAGGAAATTCCCTATGAATATCATCTAGCTTCTCCCACGACGGCGAAAAACCGATCTAGCAAGGCAGCATTCCCGGGAAAATTTGTTATAAAAAAATATATCATTTTGTTAATATGACGATATATTTAGGAGGGACTGCAATAGTAGTTTATGCGAATGATACATAATGAGAGGCCTTCAAATACGAGTGTGGTTTTATGAAACGAGAGCGTCAGCGAGTTTCATAATAGGATCACACGAGTGTTTTAAGGCCTAATTATGTACAGTTGCATACACTACTTTATCTAAACACATATCATAAGTACTCTCAGATGGGTTCAGAATCCGTAGGGAAACGACCTGCATTGATGACAACAGTAATGGCGGCAATTCGATCCTCCGTCAAGACGAATGTTTTTTTTTAATCATGGACAAACGAATGAAGTCACTATTCTCATGTCACTCGAGACCAAATATCGTGCGGTTTTTATTAAAAAAACATACTGTATTGACGTTTTGTATCGATAAAGCCGCGTCCGCTGCGCCATGTTTTCGTGGTTTTTAAACGTCAAAAATGTTTTGCCAATCAAAACAATACCCTATTTATTTGCCGAAACTAACGGAAAACATGTTAGATGTTTGCAAACACCGAAAACACGGCGCAGCGGACCCGGCTTTACTGTTTTAATATCTATGGATACTAGAATAGAGACCCACTTGAGTTTTAATAGCTGTTCTAAATTTAAAGTTACTAAAATCGATAGTGCATAGTGTAACAACATTAGTAGTAAGTACAGGTTCTCATAGTAAAATTGGATGAAATAATGCTGGTCATTTCCTACGGTTTCTGAACGCATTTTAGAGCACTAATGATATGTGCGTTGATAAAACATACTCCAATACCTTAATGTAATGTAATTTTTTATCATGATATAAATAATCTAATAGAATACGTAGAGTTAATATGAAGGAAACAAGCGTATACATATTAATCGTAGTCAAATAAACATAAATATCATGCAACAGGAGGTCATTTTTTACTCCGGCAGTACCGACAACAACGGGGTTTCAATATATCATGTCTTTAATTTGATGCTGAAACGATTCAACCTAGGGATGGTGAATTTTTAACCGACTTTAAAAAGGAGGAGTTTCTCAATTCGTCGGATCCTTTTTTTGGTATGGTACTCGATGACGCCTGGACTGATTTGTTTTTTTTTGTTTGGATGCATATATCCTTCCTACGTAAAAAAATATTAAATTAAAATTGAACTGTTTATTTTCAGATCTGATTGTGATTAAATTACATGGGTTACGTTTAGTACAATCTTTAATATTTAAAATTATTTACTAAGGGCCCCCTTAGTAAATAATTTTAAATATTAAAGATTGTCCTCAGATCAGGACCTGATGATGGAATCCTGGAGAAATCGAGGGAACTCTACAAATTGTATAGGCACACTAGTACTGTATTGTAAATTATTTTTGCACGTTTTATACAGGGCTTATGGCAGATCGTCTGCCAGTAGGGTGGGTAGGTAGAGTCCCTTGCAACACATTTTAGGCCAATTAACACTTGTTCTGCCCACGGTGTATTTTTATTTTTAGGGTTCCGTACCCAAAGGGTAAAAAGGATCCTATTAAGGACCGTATCGAAAATTATGGAAACAAGTTTGTAAGGGTAAAAAAAAGGTTGCAATATTTAGAATTTTCTTTCATAATATGTCAATGTGACAGGTATATATTCAATTATTGGAATTTAATATAAAAAATAACACAATTCTTCTAATATCCAAGATGAAGGGTTTATCAGATAAAAAACGACTTTCAATTGTGAACAAATACTGCATGGGATCGGATATGTATGTATATGAGAAAGATAGCTGCAGAGGAAGCAGTTAGCCTGAAAGCGGTTTATAATACCATCAAACAATTCGGCATGAATCATACTTTAAAAGATTTGCCTGGTCGTGGCAGAAAACGCGGCCCTTTGCGTCCTAATTTGGACAAGAAGATATGCGAACAGTTTTCCCGGAAAAAAGACATTTCCATTCGGGATTGTGCGAAAAAATGCCATACAACTATAGGCATGGTCCAGCGTGCCAAGGAGCGGAACTTGTTGGTAACATATAAAAAGCAAAAACAACCGAAACGCAGCAAAATCCAAGAGTCTTCCGTCAAAACTAGGGCTCGGAAGTTATACGACCAAAATTTAAGTAAAAATGACCAATGCATCATCAACATCATGGACGATGAAACTTATGTCAAACTTGACTACAAAACATTGCCTGGGCCGCAGTTTTATACAGTAGAGAGAGGAGCAAAGGTCCCTAAAGAAGACAAAGCAATTTTGATGAGCTCTGGTTATCTCCATGAGCAACCAAAAAAACTTGAGGTGCAGAGATCGTGGGATGAGATTTTGAGCCGACAAACTTATAACGAGTTGCTAGAAGCTACTTCTGAGTGGAGTTAGCTTTAGTTAGGTTGAACCCGAATCAGGAGCCTGCTTGCATGCATTGCCTTCATCGCACTTGGGAACCTTATTGGATGGCGATTCTCTGAGAATTGGCGCTGCGTTGAGGCTTGGGTGCAAAGTTTGTGAGCCACACCTTTGCGTCTGCGGGGTGATGGTGGAGTCTAATGGGCATCATGGGCTAAGGCGTGTGCGGAGCGCTGGTAGATTTTCTCGGCACCATTATATAAATGATATTGTTCGCCGGGCTATGGTATCGGCAAACGTGCCCTGCGTTTTGGAGCCCCAGGGTTTGAGTCGGATGGATGGGAAGAGGCCAGACGGTCTTCGGACCAGTCACTTAGGCACTCTTTGGGGGTGGCCTATGTCCAGCAGTGGACGTCTTTCAGCTGATGTGATGATGATGATGATGATATACTTATCATTATTATCATTATCACCTATCCAATCGAATGATGGCTCAACTGAAATGAACGTAGACGACACGTCCGTAAAGATTCAGCAACAAGTGGCATGCCCTATTATATTTGTGTAGGCCGGCAGCTGTAGGTAGGTACAGTTAGCAACGGCTATGTATCAAAACAAAATAAGTTTTATGGTATATAAAATACAGTGTGCACAAACGCATGAACAGTTCAAAAAACTGTAATCCGACTACAGAAAAAAAAATTGTCATACAAAAGTTAGCCTATGTCTCCCGGAGCATTATTTCGAACCGATTGACATCACATTTATTCTGTATCTTAAAGGCTATGGTGGTACATACATACGTAAATGGGTCGATCAACTTTTTTTTGTTGTTAATCACACAGAAGTAAAGACAGAAGACAATGTGACAGAATTTCTTAAAAAAAATGTTACAACGTGGACTTTTAAAATGCCTAGAAGTTGGTCCATACATAACGGGGCTGAACATGACAAGAAATTCCCACATTTGGCGAGTTTTAACCCTTGACCTTTCGGATGCTTTGGCGCTGACATTTACGCTGACATTTATTTTGGCGACGACAAGGTATAAAATCGCAGTTTTAAAAAAAGTGATCCAGGAGACGTAACCATTGCAACTAGTGATAGAAAAAAGTTGATTCACCCACTGCTTAACATTATCCGTTCCTTTCAGCTATGCCGTAGTCGGGCAAAAAGGGATACAACTAGTGATCGACGAAAAATACTTTGGTGCGTTATTTTATTTTTGTTACATGTTTTTATTTGAGTGGCAGTGTTGTGTTGATTGTTTGATGAGGTCTTTCAAGTCAAAGACCAACTTACACTAAAGTCCAATCAAGTTGTAACCTTGGACTTAAGTGTAAGTCATATGCTGAATATTAAGGTCTGATGATGCAGACAGAAAGTGGCTTTAGCAACTTCTTAACTACAAGACATACATGTTGAGTTTGGCGGCTCATTTCGAGGCTTATAGACTCGAGCCTTAAAGACTCGATGCTGTTTAAGAACCGTGTTGGTTTATTTTACGCATATGAATGCTAAATATTGATTTTCGTCAATTGAGTCTTTAAGCCTCGGGAGTCTTTAGGGTTCGAGTCTTTAAGCCTCAAAATCAGCGTTACAATCATCTCAATGAGTGGATGACGATGACTGTGCACAAAAGAACAGTTGGCTATTAAAGCCTTTTACCAAAAATAAATAAAAATACGTAATTATATAAAATACAATTTATACGTCTGAAGTCTCGACACCCTCCCTACCAGACAGCGCAACATCTGATGGGAAAACCATTCGTGATAAATGAAAGATGGAAGGATGAATGGAAGTCAAATCCTCCTAGGGCCGACGTGATGAGCTACGATCCTACACAAAAGCCCAGCGACTCCTCGCCCCCCAGACAGGAGTGGTGTCAGTTGAACAGACTAAGAACCGGACATGAACTCTGTGGGGATTATATGTACAAATGTGGCTGGCGAACTTCACCAGCATGTGATTGCGGAGCACCTATGCAGTCTATTCACCATATCATCTTTGACTGTCCAAAACGCAAATATGCTGGGGAATCCCTTAATTTATGCTCTCCTGATGTGGACGCAGCCCGATGGGTGAAGGAGCTAGACGTAAAATTATAGTTATATATAGATTTTATAAAATTCAGATTATATATTAATATGTTAGCAGTAACCGACCTTTATACCTTGCCATACGATTAAATAAATAAACAACTTATTTACGACCTAGCCTGCGAATAAAAAGCGAATGAAATGACTTTTAATCATAAAGCATAGTCGATAATTAACTAAAAAAAACAACACAAAAATGGGCGTTGTTCACAAATTTTCTGTTTGTCAAAATTATAATATTTAGAATTAAATTGAACATCATCTTTACACAGTTCTGCTGTCGCTACGCATTCGTCTCGGTTTTATTTGGCCGATGGTCCAGTTTTATTACTTTCTGCGACTGTCCGAAATAGACGAAGGTTAGGGTTAAGTCTGCTAAACCAAACTAATAGTTAGAAATTTACTTCGATATCTTCCTGGTGATTTAACTGAATGCTGCGGAAGAGAGGGTGATGTGTTTTAAGTACGTTTTAAGGGTTATGAATACACGGAATATTTATTTAACTCTATTGTAAGACCTGTCCCTCTTGACGCATTTCACCCTTAAGCCTCTCACAGACTGGTGCAGCCTGGCCTCATCGTAATAGAAGTGGGTGAAAATTGATAACGATTGACGATTTAATTAAATCACATCACACTTCACATTAATATTATAAATGTGAAACAGTATCTATATGGAAATCCATGTGGTCAAAGATACCTACATAATAAAATGACATCGACGGAAATTGTATTTATACAACTAACGTTAAAAACTTCAATACTGCGATGCAGCGCGTCACACATTCCCAGGCATATTCTAGCCGTAGTAGGTAATTCTTCCGATTTTTCTATGCGTTTAAATTCTGCCAAACCATATAAAAACGTAAAAAAAAGTTTGATGGAGTTTAGGTATCCGTAGACAGAGTTCGAGAATGACCGATTTAAAAACACATCACCAGCGCCATCTTTTGGTATCCAGTGGCGACAAGGATTCTTCGCTAATGTATCCAGTGGCTTTGAGGACAGATTAAACAAAAATATGCCAACCGATTTTATTGAAACTTTCAAATATTGTTGTTTATACCTCAGAGTAGAACATAGCGGGCCGTTTTTTTAGATATAATTACTTCAGAGGGTGGAATAAGGAACCAAAGATTGTATGGGATAATTTTTTTTTAAATAGATACTTAAAACTTCGTAGACTGATTAAATATCAAAATATCAGAAAACTCATTTCTGCGTTTTTGAAGATTCATTTCCTAAGGGGGTCAAATGGCGTTTGAGAATTTGTATGAAAAAAAAACGGTCACCCATCCAAATATTGACCTCACTCGACGTTGCTTAACTTTGGTGATTGTTGCGAAGTGTTCATCGCTATTAGACTACATATAGGCAAGTAGTTTCTGAAGGTTACATTATATTTTAATGATTTTTATAATTACAATATCAGTGTTTTTAAAATAAAAATGTACTATTTACTAGAAGGCGACATATTTGTATAAGTCAGCTACTGATCACTAGATGGCGAGACCTGTCTCAAGACGAAATAAACGCATGTCTGAAAGCATGACGCGTGTGGACCAAGGTGGAAAAGTTCCATTTCACGACAAACATACGAGTACAGCTGTTTGATGATGTAGAGTCGGGTGCGTATGCTCAAAAATTGCTCGAGATAGGCGACGGTCGATTAAAAACTGATGATGAAGTTATGATTCTATTCACCAACCAATTTTGTCAAGTTGTGGATTCGGAAGACGAGCTTATTGCTCAAGTTTTTCCGTATCTGCAACAAAATATTCTGGATGAAAATTGGTTGTGTGAAAGAACCATACTGGCACCAAAAACTGAGACAGTATCAAAAATAAATAAAAAAATCTTGGAAAAAATATCAACCGAAACAACAGTGTACAACTCCATAGATACAGTAATGACATCCGACGACAGCACCAGTTACCCGGTTGAGTTCTTAAACTCTCTGGAGCTATCCGGGGTACCTTCCCACAAACTCGAATTAAAAGTAGGCGTACCAGTAATGTTAATGCGCAACTTAGATGCACCAAAATTGTGCAATGGAACAAAATTACGGGTCACTGAATTGGGAAAATACATAGTAAAGGGCACAATCTTAACTGGTGAAGCGAAAGGAGAAGATATACTCATACCCCGTATTCCAATTATACCTAATAACTTGCCATTTAACTTTAAACGACTACAGTTCCCTTTAAAAGTAGCGTTTTCAATGACAATTAACAAATCGCAGGGTCAAACCTTAAAAGTAGCGGGATTACATCTCAGCACGCCATGTTTTTCCCACGGGCAGTTGTATGTATTCGTATTCGTTTATTCATGCCATCACATACAAGTTAAACAACAGTAACATGATACCCCGATGGGGCGCAGCAGAAACTTAAAACTATTACAAGATTAAAACTATGAATTTATTACATACAAAAGGAAAACTGAGCAAGGAAACAAGTTAAGCTGAGAAAAAACCATCCAAGGTATAGTAGCATTTTTCGAGAAGGATTGTTTTTAATCGGTTGGTAAACATCCTCTCGCTTTTTTCCTCTTTTATACTGTCGTCGATTTTATTATAAATTTTGATTGACATCGCGTGTGGACTTGAGGCTTGTAATGTTAGTTTGGATCCCGATACTGTAGCTAGGTTATTTTTAAACCTGGATTCGTAACGCCGCGTTTGATCTCTAATGGACGTATATAGTTGTGGATGTTTTCGTACAAATTTGCACATTTCGAATATGTATATGGAGGTCATAGTTAAGATTTAATTTTTTTTAAAGTAAGGTGTACAAGTTTCTGGGCTTCTTATATAAGCAAGTATTCGAATACCTACATTTCTTTTGAAGTATAAATATATATTTGTCATCTGTACTGTTTCCCCATAATATTATTCCATATTTAAGCCATGAGTAGGCAAAGGCATAGTAGGCGGTGAGTGCCGAATTTAGATCAGTAGATCTTTTAAGTTCTCTTAGGGTATAAACGAATGATGATAATTTCGTTTTAATTTTAGCAACGTGCTTTTTCCAGTTAACATTAAAATCAATTTCGAAACCCAATAATGATGCTGACTCTACGCATTCTATACTTACGCCATTATCGTTTAAATTGATCATCAAGGGCTTTTTTTGATACGGCCGAAATTGAATTAGTTTAGTTTCAGATAAGTTTAATTTCAAGTTGTGGTCTTCCATCTATCTTGTTATCGAGTTTATGAACAAATCTATTTCGATGTTAATGTTTGTGCTGTCGTTACATGAAGTTAAGAGTGATAAGTCGTCTGCAAAAAGTACGCAAGTTTGGTTAGGGATGTCGTTGATATAAATTAAAAATAACAGACAACCAATCACGCTTCCCTGCGGAATTGAATGTGTCATATACTGGATGTCGGATTTTACATATTTAATTTCGCCTGATGCTTCCTCAAAGTGTTCAACTTCAACGTATTGTACTCTATTTTCAAGATATGATTTGAACCAATTGTACGTTGTTCCCCTTACTCCTATTCTATAAAGTTTATTTAAAAGTATATCGTATTGGACCATGTCATACGCTTTCGACATATCCAGCAAAATACCGATTGCATATTTTCTGTCATTGAGTATGTTAAGAATTTTATGCATGTACTTATATGCAGCCAGAGTGGTATATCGATTTTTCCGGAAGCCATTTTGTGCTTTATCAAATATGCTATATTTTTCTCAAAATGAGGATAACCGTTTGCACATAGCGGCCTCAAAAATCTTTGAAGAGGTTGGCAGTAATGCCACGGGGCGGTAATTACTGGGGTCTGTTTTTTTGCCTTTTTTGTAAATGAGTTTAATTATTGAATGTTTCAGCATATCTGGGAAGGTTCCTACCGAAAAGGATTGGTTAATTAGCAGGTGAAAAGACAACGTTAATTCATCGGCACATTCCCTTATTAACATCGGAGGCAGCTCATCCACTCCGCAACTACGTTTATTTTGTAAGTTCATAATAATTGATTTTACCTCTCCTGGGTTTACTGCGGTCAAATAAAACGAGTTTGTGGTGGGTAGGAGCACAGGCCGCCTGCGCGGCACAGCGCTCCCAGCCCTGACGACACCGACTGATGCAAAAAAAGAGTTGAATATGTTCGATACCTGTTTAGGATTTGACGTAAGTTTATTATGGATCGATAGTTGAATATTTTGCCGCGTCCGTGGTGCCACTTTATTAGTGCGTTCTTTTATTAGTTGCCACATTGCTTTTACTACATTCTCGGACTTTTGTATTTTTTCGATGTAGGTATTGAATTTTTTAGATTTCTATACGGCTCTCTTTGTCACGTGTATGTAGCTTGCTCACGTGTGTCTTAATTTAAAAATCTACATGTTTAAATAGAAGTATATTGGAATAAGTAGCAGCGGCGAAACGGCCAACTTATTTTTTTAGTTTCAGTATTTTTGTAAGCTTTTCGCTTAGGTGCTTTATTGTCTGACAATTTACTAGGTAAGCAAAGTATTTTTTTTAGTTTTAATTATAAATAGCGTGAAAAAGAAAATAATCTCTAGAGGGGGTACAATAACAACAATTTGTGTAGTGAAACGAATTCTACGCGGACGAAGTCGCGGGCAAAAGCTAGTTGTTACATAAATACATATTTGGTTCATGTGAATCGTAAATGGTTTTTCTAACAAAACTCATTCACGATTACAAAGCTTATATTGCTGACTGTTCTTTTTTGGAACCATCAACTACTAGTTGAGAGGGTTCCAACGGGTACAAACACGACGGGTTCATCTTGTGTAGATTGGACTAGGAGTTGCTGTAGCAGCTCATTGTCATCGAATTTACATAATTAAGTAAATAGGTATGGCAAATTTTTGCTTGAGCTAATATTTGTCATGGTACAATCGGATACCGCTAAGTGGCTAATGATTTGCAAATGAAGGGCAACTTAGATAGTTACATTGTTTTATTTTATTACTTTGATTTTTGGGCCTTAATATGCCGCTTCTCAGCAAGTGATCTATTGTGGCAGCCCTTTTTTTAGAGTTCACCTTTAAGGCCCGTTGCCTCCAGGAAATTCCAAATTCTTTGGGCGGTGATATGTTGTACCTCTTCTGGGTGCACGATGTGCCACACTAGGTTCTTTTGTGCATGAGTGGTCCGCAGAGTTGAGTCACCAACGGTGCTGGATGAAAATCAGCGCTGTAGGTGTCTGACTGACACCTCAGCATAATGCTGAGCCAGTGTCCGGTCATGTCCGGTTCACTGCGCCGCAGACACACTTGTTACATGTTTTATGTGTTTTGAACTGTTTCTTTTTTGTTTAATATGTGTGTCCCGTGTGTTAGTGAATAAATGTATCTTTCTTTCTTTTTCAGAGAATGTGCATTGCTGTTTCCTCTGTCTCCTGGCAGAACCTGCATGTTGCGTCCTGTTTCATACCCATTTGAAACAGGTGTTTGTTCAATTTGCAGTGTTCTGTAAGAACTCTGGTCATTGCGCAAGTTTTGTGTCTTTTCAGTTCTTTAGACAGCTTATTATTGACCCCTTTGATCAAGGCTTTAGCCTGTTTTTGTATTTTTGGTGAACTTCCACAGCTTGATGGCCTCTAATTTTTCTGCGTTGTTTAGCAGAGAATGTGCTTTTGGTTTTGTGATGCCACAGAACGGTTCTAGGCAGACCAGGGTTGTATCTGCGCCCTTCCTTGCAAGTTCATCTGCTTTTTAATTTTCTACAATCTCGGAATGTCCTGGTACCCATAGATAAGTATGAGTTATTTGGAACTAGCCAGGGTGTTTAGATTGTTTTTAAATACAACTCTGGACTAGTTTAGAGTAGGACTCTAGACACTCTAGATAGTTACATACGAACAGTGCAAGTTAAATACAAGCTTGTGATAAGTATTTTTTTTAAAGTAAACTGCCCCAAGGCTTTGTCTGATAAGTTACAAAGTACTTAAAAATGTATCTCTAGACATGTTACTTTCCATTGTTTGTGTTTGTAGTCAGACACAGATTATATCTCCTTGAGCTCGCTGAACACTGTGACATTTGTGACACTGAGCTAGGGGTACCTCAAGTCCTGATAGTAATAAAACGCGAAGGTTTGTAAGGATGATTGGATGTTTGAAGTTGTAACTTTTTCTGGCTAAAACGCCACTTATAAACTATCATACTTATTTACATACGAATAGTGCAAGTTAAATAATTGACTTTAAAAACAAAGTTTTAACCGGCTTCAAATCAGTACCTAAACCGCTTCAAGTGCGCCTATACAATTTGAAGAGTTCTCTCGATTTCTCCAAGATCCTATCATCAGATCCTGACCTGATAACCATGGGACCTCATGGAAAAAGGATGATACCCTTTCAATCAAAAAAAAAATTTTTCGAATCAGTCCAGGCGTCTTCGAGTAATCGGGGAATATAAATATAAAAGAATAGGAATAGAAACGATTCCGACGAATTGAGAACGTCCTCCTTTTTTGAAGTTGGTTAGTAAAATTTTTTAAAATCCGGTGAATAAACATACATTGAGCTGCAGACACATCACAAGAATGACTCGTGTGTTATCCGTCTGATATTCGGTTTTTTTTTATCTTGATTTATTTGTGAGCTTTCGTCAAACTGACGATGGCAGTTCCAGCAGGCCTATTAACTATTACAACCAGTCAACGAAACTTAGGGAAAACATCAACAAAATTTGTATGAATAGGTACTTAATCTTATTTACAAAAAAACTCGTTAGTACATAAATTGTGCAACTTTTGAGAAAGGTTCCTCTAATATTGATTGATAAAAAACCCCTATTTGCGCTTTAACGGAGACTACGTAAAAGTTGATTAAAAAATGAAACCCCGAGTTAGCGAGTAGACAGCCCTTATATCCAGTTACAGCAAAGCAAACGACGTTAAACAATGTAAACAAAAGGCCGACTCTCAAACTGTAACGCCGCGCTTAATAAAAGCTCTCCAATTTATGACAGCTTTCTAACGCCTAATCCAATGAAAAGCTCTCTAAAGGGCTTTTACTTGGATTCAATAGAGGTGTACTGTTAAATACAAAAATCTCGTGGAACAAATACACACAGAACATTTTTTACTGTATAAATCATGTAATATGCTGGCAATCAACCCTGTGGTGTAAATAGTAAGTTGTTGTCATACAGTTTAACACGCAAATATAGTATATCGCGCGATCTAGGCGAGCCAACTAGTGTAAGATTATTTTAAGCTATTTCGGATCTTGGCTGTGTATACAGGGTGTATTGTAAAGCGTGTGCCAAACGACCAGGGTGGATAGGATAGATACGTGGAAGCAAGAGATAGGAGCGCGGCCTCTCGCTCCCACGCTGCTGCAACCCCGCTCTAAATAGTGGCCAAATTGTAATAGTTAGATTAGTTAGTAGGTTATCATCATCATTATATCAGCCGAATGAAGTCCACTGCTGGACATAGGCCTCCCCCAAAGAGTGCCAAAGTGACCGGTCCTGCGCCAACCGCATCCAGTGGACTCCCGCGAGTCGCGGGCCGCGACCTGTACCAGGTGATCAGTCCACCTTGTGGCCTACCCATGCCGCAGTAAGTAGGTAATTACTATAAATATAAACCATGGTATATACAGAATGTATTTTAAAACACAAAACATTTGAGGTAAATTAACACTGTCCGGCCACGGTATTTTTGTAATATTTTTTTCAAATCTAATTTCGGTAATTTCCATAATCTTACTAGTTTCGTTATCTATGCATTCATGCATGCGTTTTTTTAACTAAAAAGTTCATCATCATCATCATTTTCAGCCTGTAATCGCCCACTGCTGAGCATAAGCCTCTCTTCGCGTACGCCACTTATCCCGGTCCCGTGCTAGTCTCATCCAGAAATGACCCGCGGTCTTTTTTATGTCATCAACCCATCGAGCTGGTGGACGACCAACGCTTCTTTTTCCTGCAATTGGCCACCAATCCGTTCACGTTTTGGTCCACCTACCGTCACGCTGCCTGGCATATTGGCAGCGTGACTAAAAAGTTAAATAAAAAAAAAATTGCTATAAAATAAATGAGCCGGCAATGTGTAAGTTTACCGAAAATAATAATTACTTTAAAAACAAAGTTTAAACCGACTTCAATTCAGTACTTCGCCAAGCCACATAGCTACATGAACATTTCCACATTTCCTTTCCAATTTACCACATGCACTGCTTTCAGAGAGCAAATGCGTTGATTATTACAGAAAAAACCCAAGTCGCTATCTGTGGACTGATAATATTTGAGGAGTTCCGTCGATTCCTAAAGGATCTGAAAATTACCACTTCTTGAGTTGCTACTTCAACAGAATCATGTCAGAATCTTTGACGAACTTTACATCTTTGAGGAGTTCCATAAGTCATCTGTAGCCCAGTGGGTAGTGACTCTGCCTACGAAGCTGGAGATCCCGTGTTCGAATCCCGGTCAGGGCATTTATTTGTGAGTTTATCACGAATATTTGTTCCTGAGTTATGGATGTTATGTATGTTTATAAGTATCTATATGTATTTATCTATTTTTTTTTTTATTTTTTTTTTCTTTTTAATATAAATTGTGTATTATAATTAAACTTAACTAAAACTAAAATACATCTAAATAAAACTAGAATATATCTAAAAATGGCCCCTGCGGCATGGTGCCGAAGACGCTGGCAGCATTTCCTCGCTGGATCGCCAGGCCGATGCGTTGATCGAGGAAACTGCCAGCTCGTTGGTCTCCCGTGGCGTCTCTGAGCCTCTTCGACATATCCTTAAAGAGGCTCAGAGCGCCAGGGCCCCACGGACCATTTATCTATTATTTATATATATCATCGCCTAGTACCCACAACACAAGCCTTACTAAGCTTACCGTGGGCCTAGGTTGATTTGTGTAAGATTGTCCCATCATTTTTTTTTTTTATCTGTGGTCTTCAGTATCAGTTCCACTTCACCAAAATTGCGATTTCCGAAGATAATACACAAATTATAATAGAAAATACCGAAATCACTACATGCGTGCCTATAAAATTTGAGGGTTGCCCTCACTTTCCCTGGGATCCCAACATCAGATCCTGATTTGGTGACAATGGGACCACCTCGGAAGTATACTCTTTCGAATAAAAAAATTGACGGAGAAATACATAAAAATATATAACCTAATCCTTTTTTGAAGTCGGTTAAAAATCGACAAGGTCAACTTCATGACACACTTAAAACAAAAGTACGAGTTCCTCAGATCTGCGGATCTCATCTTAAATTCTGTCTCTCTTGAGTAAATACACCCTGTATATACCTACCACGGTTTATGTTTTTAGTAATTACTAACAATTCTAACTATTTCTAACTATTACAGCTCGGCAACTACTACAAGCGGGGCGGCAACAGCGGCAGCGACACGCCATACGAGCGAGATGCCACGCTCTTATCTCTCGCTCCCACGTATCATGAAATTCTGAATCGTGAGCCGCTGCCGCTTGAAGTCGTGATCACTCCGCGCGATGATCCCCGTAGAGATCCTTTTTACCGTTATCTAATCTCAAAACCCACCCTATAAAACAAGTTCTCGTTAGGGGATGATTTCAGGGACGTTGTCTCCCTTCTCGACACTGCTTGTATAGTCTGTATAGGCCATTGATGATGCGTGGATGATTTCAGGGATAAGTACCTATAATTTATCGCCTGGACCCAGCATGAGATAAAATTGTATCATAAGGTCTATTTGGTGCATAAAATCGCATTGTATTCCCATCTGAATGTGTCTTTGGTGCACCTCTTCGTGGCACATTAGCACGGTGCGCAGCATGGAACCCAGCGCGCAAAACAGAATTCAATGCGAAAGCTAAAAATCTCCTTTAAAACTTATAACGTCACGAGCTCGATAAAACCGCGATAATTGGTCATCTCGCCTGACTGTCGACGACATAAAAGTTTAATGGTGAATCAGCGGATACTGTGGGCAGATACCGAGTTATTTATACCATATTTCATAGGAAAATCATCATAAATACGGTAATTTCATGTTAACCATAAACTTCGGCGTTTATATCGGTATAAACTTGTGTACAGATTTTGCGATGTTTATTTTAATACCACTTCGGTGGCATACAAGCTTACGGCCCGCTTGATGGATAGTGTAGTGTAGTTCCATCCGCGTATCATTAATGCAGGCTGGGCCACGGGATAAAACTAGTCTACCATCAACTCGGAAGTCCATTCTGTTACTGTTGAAAGAATTTTTAAAATCAGACGTTTAGATCGGATACAAACTTTCCTCCGTATAATTTTAGCATAGATTAGGTCAGTAAATATTATTCAAAAACTTACTGTTGCCGAGAAAAATAGGAAGGTAATCCCATAACCACATTCCCTCCCATTTTGAACGGTCGAAAAAGCTACAAATCAAAGAATACTTTATGCTCTGATCATGAAACTTTGGCGTGAACGATATATGGAGCCCAGATTTTATGCATGTACGGCACATTCTTTTCTTTGACATTGGCTTTCACTCACAATATTTTGCTGAACGTATTGAATTATGAATTGGTTTTGTATTGATCGCGCGCTCTCGTTCTTAGGCCGCGTTTACGCAAACGTTAAGGTGCCAACTATTTGGCATGGCAGCAGGTAGAGAAAGTTGTGCTGAGCAAGAATCAGAAGATTATCGCACCTAAATTTGGCCGAAAGTTTGAAAATTCCTTCAATTCCTCACAGTGTGTTTTTTGACCCAAATAAGTGACATCCTTTTTAGGGTTCCGTACTCAAAGTAAAACGGGACCTATTACTAAGACTCCGCTGTCCGTCCGTCCGTCCGTCCGTCCGTCCGTCTGTCTGTCACCAGGCTGTATCTCACTGATACCGTGATAGTTCCAGCTGAAATTTTCACATATGATGTATTTCTATTGCCGCTATAACAACAAATACTAAAAAGACAGAATAAAGTAGTTTTTTTTATAGATAAATGGTACGGAACCCTTCGTGCGCGAGTCCGACTCGCACTTGGCCGGTTTTTTATTAGACAAATCTATTGCTTGTATCGTAACAAATGCGAGACGAGATGTCCCGTGTGCTGATTTTCAATATTTATTAAAATATTTTTTTTTATGATTGTGTGAGTTTGTCACGAATGGAAAACGAAAATTAATTCCTATAAAAAAACTAAGGCTCGTTCATTGTTTAACGTGGCATTGTTTTATGTGGCAATTGAATGCGCATATTAATCCGATTTCACTTGCTCTTAAATGTGAACAGAATTTCTCCTTTTTGGTTTTTATTTTTTATTTCCATTTCTAGATCGAAGTAGAAACTCTGGATGAGTGGGATAGATTCCTTATAACGTTTATTTTTTTACATTCTACACACGCGGATGTTCAGAGAACATGTGATAAGTAAGGAAATCTGGGCGATATCAGTAAGCTTTCAGTGAAGAGTAGACACCGCATTCTGGATACCGCTCCGCCAAGTGAAGAAGCGACCTGAGAAAGAAACGGATAATTTAGATTTTATTTCGGACAAATGGTTCTTCAGAATTTTATGTGTCCCCCTTCGTCGCCTTTTCTGGGCTCATATGGTAGGTGGCATGGCCACTCGGTATCGAATCAACTTTAGACTAGACTAAAGGTAAGCGTCCACATGTCCGCATTAGACGCATCGCACGCAACGGATTTTGGTATGCTTTGTATAGAGACTCATACAACAGCGTCCACTTATTCGCATCGACCTGATCCGTTTGATGCGATCCGTCCGATGCTTGCGATGCGGCTATATGGACGCTTATCTTAATAGACCCCTCCTCTCTACAACACTCCGCGATCTCCTACACCGGAAACAATACACAATCAAACCTTGCCATTGAATAAGATAACTGGCATCCCGCCAGCACGTATAACACGTGCAAATCAAAACGTTTCAAGCGTAGCTCAAGTTTATTGTAAAATAGACTGTACAACAGGCTGCGTTAAGTCTAAAATTCAAATGAGCTGATTTCCTTGGGAGCCGTTTGGTCTCGCCCGGGTGACATTGAATTAGGTAAAATGTGATATAAATATCAACCTTGTTTAGAACAGTTAAGGTTGATAATAGCGTTTGTTCAGCTGTTATCCTTTTTCAAAATGACTTATTTCAATTGGCTACTTTAGTTAGTTTAGTCAGAGACTTCTAAATTACATAGACTATCAATGTCTACTGTGTCGCACTCATTTACAAGAACCGTCCTGCTGTAGCTAGTTTCAGAGGTCATCATAGTTATTTTTTGACCCGACTACGACAGAGCTGAAAGCAAGGGATATTATTTATTTTAGCAGTCTATGTTTGTAAAGTCGCCATCACATACATCTGAACACTACAGGGTGTCAAAATATCTGAACATGCACCCTAATGCCTTGAAAATAGAGTTGTGTTCAGATGTTTGTGACGTGCTTGTTTGCTCAGATGTATGTGATGGCGACTGTATTTCCGTGTATTCCACCGTAGCGTTTAAAATACTGAACCGATTATTGATACATTGGGTGTCAATCGATTCGAAATTATACTCGGGGTGATATAAGGCCCTTTTGTTAAAAAAACAATTCTTTGTAGTTAGTTTTCCGTAGTTGGGTTACATTTTTTGAACTTTTTATGCTTGGTATTAGCAGTCTTTAAAATTTACTAGTCTCTACCTTCGTCAGCTTCAGATAACCAATTATTGGCGACAAGCTACCCAGGATGTCGTGTCTTAGTGTCCGAGGCCAAAGTCCATTTCGGGTCGCTGAGCCAGCGTAGCAAGTAAGTAAGCAAGTCTCTGGTAAAGTATTACGAGTAGTTAGTCAAATGGAAAGCTTAGTCATAGCATCGAAAGAGGTCTAGTCACGGTCTAGTCTGCTCGTCATATCAGCCGAAAGACGTCCACTGCTGGACATAGACCTCCCCCAAAGAATTCCATAATGACCGGTCCCGCGCCACCCGCATCCATCGGACTCCCGCGACCTTACCAGGTCATCAGTACAACTTTTTGTGGGCCTACCCATGCTGCGCCTTCCGGTACGTGGTCGCCACTCAAGAACCTTTCCGTCCCAATGGCCATCGGTTTTAGTTGTGATGTGCCCCGCAAAACCACACAAAATTCTAGTAGGTACTTACTATGTACCTGCTACTAGTTACGAGTAAAATTATTATCAATAGAGCAGATTACTTTTTCACCCAGTTTGTGTTTTTCCTAATTCTTTTGTTGTGGCCTATATTAACACTTCAACTACCAGGAACCCGTCTAGCGGGCGCCTACGCTACTTAGCAGAAAAACCATGGGATCGGCTACCAAGCGTAGCGCGTAGAGATTTTTGGCAGCGATCAGATTGTGTTAATACACCGTGTATTTTTTTTATTTCCGTTAACTTTAAGGGGAGAATCCTCAGGTTAAATGGAACTAATTTCTCTAAGAAACTAGTGTCTTAACTCTTACTATTTTTCAGATATTCAATAAATCAATTTAATGAACGAATCAGTGTGAAGGGCCCTTTATTTTATTTACGTTTTAATTTTCGTCAACGAAAAAGGGAATTATTGGAATTTGAACCTGGGACCCCTCACTCCATAAGCAAACTATTTACCACTGATCCATGTGTTGACAAGTGTTGTCGTAGGTGAAAATTAACTTTATGTTAATTGAGATTAAGTGTTAGAGCCCTCCCACACTGTAATATTGATTTAGTTTGTATGAAAAATGAAACAAAACTTTTTTTTTTCGAATTTAACAAAAAGCAACATACCAGGTAGCTTCTGTTAATGAACCGAACATCGTGTCGAAATTAACGGAAATCAAAAAATACACGGTGTATGATGACCTTAACATTCAAACCCATTCGAGACCTAAGCAACGAGTCACCGGCTACGCTGTAGCGCGTAGCTGCATTTTTACGCTTTGTAGCGGAAATCACCCATGGGAGTAAGTTTCATATATGTGAGTGGGTTAACAGCTAGGCTACGCTCGCGCCGAAGTCTATAGCAGCCTAATCTCGCCGCAATTTTGGCGTAGCCCTTTGACTTTTAAGAGATCAGCACTGAATAAAAATGTGTACAAGGGTCAATCAAGGGTGTAAGGTCGCCAGAGCTCCCTAAGGTGCGTTGTGTTGGGAGTGAGGGACCTGCATGTCTCTATCTGCCAACACAGCGAACCCTCAAGTGAATAAAGGGTCGGCAACGCGCTTGTGATTCTTCTGCAGTCACAAGTGTCCATAGGCGACGGTACCAGCTTAACAGCAGGCAGGCCGTTAGCTTGTTTGCCACCGTCGTAGTATAAAAAAAACATCAACTCTTTCTTGTTGTTATTCTGTCCCGGTAAGCCAAGAGACAACAGTAACAGACTTTCTTAGAAAAAGTACTATAAACTGGAGTCCTATCATGCTAAGGAGATGCCCCACCATGGAATGGGTTTACAAATATGACAAAAACACGTGTTTAGTGGATTTAAACCCCATAAAATAATAGTTTTAAAGAGTGACCCAGGAGACGTAACCATGGCAGCGAGCAACAAGAAATAGTTGATTGACCCACAAACAGAACTAACGCTGTAGCAAATAAAATATTATTCTCTTCCTCTAGTCCCGATCAAGACATTTACTAATAGCAGCCCGCACGGCTTCGCCCGCGTATTTATTATTATTACATTTATTTAATAAACAGAGTATATAAACATGGGTACATTAACTGGGTCTCACAAAACTGTCGGAACAGTTTGTCTGTGTGATTATAAACATAATAATACAGAGTTAATAATTAATTAATTAGGTACTAATTTATAAATAGGTTTAGGTTAGACACATGTTTAATCTAACCTAAACCATGCATACAGTTACTTATGTGTTATGATACTTAAATAATGTCGTTTTAATTTTCTTTTAAAGTCGTTTTTTATTCTTTCACGGCTGATAGTTTCTGGTAGACTGTTCAGAAGGTAAGGGATACGTTTTTTTAAGGTTCTGTCGCCATAAAAGTTTTTAACCTTCGGTACGCACAGTTTACCGGACGCCATAGCCCTAGTTACATAAGTATTATCGACTGTTTTTAACAAGCTATTTTCAGAGCTAGGTTCCAGACTGCTATGGTTATTTATAAGTAGTAAATATTTATGTTTAAGACAAACTGGCAGTATTTTACAGATTTTGAAAAGAAGTTAGTTTAATTGCAAAGAACGCAGGCAAACCCACCGAATAAAAAAAAGCTGTTAAAAAGATTTTTTTTTAAGTCGGATAAGCGGTTCCGGAGATTACCCAAGACAAGCAGACTTACAAAGCAACAATCTCACAGACTTTTCCTCTTTTTAATATTAGTATATACAAATATGTTAGAATGTTTACTTTATACGTATTCCTATAGCTAAGAACTTAAACAACACCTTACAAATTCCTGTATCGAGAAACTGTCCTTTGTTATATCGAAAAGTCCAACACAGGCACCTATTCCTTCGCAATTGTCGTTGGATAATGAACCTTGCAAGCCTGGCTTTAAAGTGGATATTCCGTAAACGGAGTTTAATTTACTGCATAGTTGAAGTTTGAAGTGTTGGAAATTTAATCAACATCCAATATCATGGGATAGTTTGAGTTTGAAAATGGAACTTTGTTTATTTTATACCCTGTGTAGTATATTGTATACACTTGCAAGTGCATTTTTTCCCCTACTACGGCAGAGCCGAAAGGAAGGAATATATTTTTCACTTCTCATGCTCGCAAAGTTCGCCTTTGTGCTGGATGTATGCTGCACAAAATGCCACTTTTATGCTCTAGTGCACAAAGTAAAATTGTTTTAAAGACTAAGATAATCGGGCCTAACAGCCACACACATAATAAAACTTCGTAGAATAAACTTGTCATTTGATTTGATTTGCTTTAATACATTTCACATCCATGTTTTCCATTACTAAATTAATAAAACCGGATAAAATGGAGTCAATTATTATTTTAAAATGTATTGAACCATTAAATGACTTGGCAGTATGAAGTACCTAAGTCAAATATCACTAGTGTCGAAAATTAAAAATAAATACTTTAATTTAAAAAGTTAATTGACATGAATGAGCTATTATTTTATTTTATTTTGCAATTATTTGTTATTTTCTCGCAATCGAAGTGAAAATCAGTGTGTATAACTCGGGCATAAATTAGCCATTTAACCCCTCGACTTAACTATCCACCCTCGCCGGTGGCTCGGGTGGATATAAACGTCCCAGGTTAAATGGCTCGTTTTATGCACTTGTTGTACAATCTACTATTTAGCAATCTATGTTCGAATTTTCGTGTAGCGTTTATTATAGTTACTGAACTAAATTGATAAATGAGGTGTCAAATGATTCGAAATTATGCTCCGGTAGACAACCACCTCCTTGTCTCGTTTCCTTTTGTATGTAAAAAAACGATGTTCTTTTGCAGTTAGTTTTTCCGTAGTCAGACTGAACTTTTTGTGCTTGTTTTAGGGCTAAGCTAAAGGGGACTATCACTACATCATTTTCATGCTGTACGCGCAAGATGACGTCATAGAGTGCTATACATTTTTATTGGGCGTAGGTATTCGACGCTCGGTATATAAGAACGTGCTAATTTGATTCTCATTTGCATCTAAAAGCTAATTTTTAACCGACTTCAAAAAAGGAGAAGGTTCTCAATTCGTCTTTATTTTTTGGTGTGTTTGTTACGCGATAACTCGGTAGGTAAGTTATCAACGGATTTGAAATTTTTTTCGTTGTTTGAAAGCATATTATACTTCCGGATTGGTCCCGTTGTCACCAAAATCCAATTCAAATGATGGGATCCTGGAGAAATCGAGGGAACTCTTCAAATTTTATAGGCAAAGTTAGAAAGAGTTATCTTGTTTTTACCTTTAACCACAGATCAAAGAATACTAGTCTTTAATTAACAAAATTACCGGCCAAGTGCGAGTTGGACTCGCGCACGAAGGGTATCCGTACCATTGTCTATAAAAACGGCAATAAAATCACGTTTGTTGTATGGCAGCCGCCTTTAAAAAAATATTTTATTTTGTTGTTATAGCGGCAACAGAAATACATAATCTGTGAAAATTTCAACTCTCTAGCTTTCACGGTTCTTGAGATACAGCCTGGTGACAGACAGACGGACGGATGGACGGACGAGCGAAGCCTTAGTAATAGGGTCCCGTCCGCACTCTTTGAGTACGGAACCCTAAAAAAGGACAGCACGAGCTGTAACTTCTATTGAAAATGGGGTCCATTACAGTTTTACCTTTAACAGTTAACTTATTACCCTTATCTAGTAGAAACGTGTTTCCATTAAAGAGTAATTGATGTCAAAATAAGGATAAATTTTGTAAAATATCCGTGCACTGAAAAAAATAAATTTTAGCAAAGGACCTTTTTAGCTCGGTTAAGAAAAAAATGGTTACATATAACCATGATTCATTTAAAACGCGCAATAAAGGTTTGCTAATGGTAAACGAGCAAATACTGCTAAACTTCCTCGGTTATTTTAACACAATACTTATTTATTTCCAAATGATTGTCTCGGTAAATCCAATCCATACCCGATTCGGTTAAAGATGGACAAGTTTACATTGTTATATGCTGACCACAGCCTTGTTTAATTATAGACCTTGAAATACTTGGTTAACATTTGATAAGTTGTTTTAAGAATAAGAAGAATAAGAATAAGAATTTTTATTAATTCACACATAGGTTAACAGTATTACACCAAATCACTTATGTGGTAACTAAAAAATACATAACATAACAAAAGATATTTATACACACTTTATGCGAAATTTAAAACATACGGTAACGATATAAAACAATAAACAAAAACTAAAATAAACTCATAAACAACTTCAACAAGAAACATGTCCCAGTTTAAATCTAAACTCTGTTATGCGATAAGAATGTTAATACTTTTCTACAGAACACACCAATACTGTCAGCAAATATGTCTATACCGTCGGCTTCCTGTATTATGGGGCATTTCACGTCAAACCAGCCACTAAAAAAAGTCGATGTTTCCGATTTGAGTAATTTTTGGTTATATTATAGCGATATATGTTGTCGGCCCAGACACGAAATAGTTTTGCACTGAACAGCTTAATTGCGGAATTACGGGACATCGAAGTTTTGACTTACCCGGCAGTTACGCGCCGCTTTGAACCGAAATACAGACTTTTTGAAGTTATAACAAAACTAAATAAGTAGTGTGATAATAACTTCATTAAAAATGCTTTTTAGTTACATTATTAAAATACAAAAAAAATTTTTTTTTCTTAAAGATTAATGAGTTGAAATTTTTTACATCAAATTTTAACAAAGTTGGACCATTTTTTTTTATTTTATTTTTTTTTTCAAATATAGCTTACTGTCCATAGATTATCCCCTTCAAGTTTGAAAATGGGCACGAAAGTAGTTTAGGAGCTAGATCGGTTACAATACCAAAGGGCGCTACCGCAACGCAGGCGCGCCTGGCGCGTGGCGCCAAAGAGTATAACACGCTTGGCTACATCATCCTATAAATGAATCATTACTATTAATTAATCGTTTTAAGATGTAATTGAAAAACCAACAGCCATATCCAGTTATATTATATACAGATTTATTTACACATTAATTACAGGTTCATAGGTACAGATATATTTACACAAATTTATATACATTTATTTACATATTTTTACAATTTTATGAGTTTCACTATTGCTTGTTCGTTTTATTACGATACCACCAGCAGTAGGAATAAATGCGTGATATTTTTTTGTACCAGGTATAGTCACTGAAGAGTCAAATCTGTTTTTTAGAAAAACCCTGTTTTCTTCAATTTCTTCTTTTCGAGCGTAGTAGACATATGTTTGAGGCATTGATGATTTGGCCCATAGATATAATCTCTCGGGTGTTGTTATGGCATTATTTGGCGTAGCCTGTAAACTTGCCCGTGTTGCCAGACGTTTCAAGTTTCCACCAATGCCATCACACGGGCCTTTGCCATGTGAAGTGGCGTGAAAATGAAATTCTGCATCTGCTATAAAATCTTCTTTGAAATAGGATAAGTTAATAAAATTGAATCTATTTTTAAAATGTTGCGATGCGCCGTCAGTTATATATATATATTTGCTGGTAATTATGTTTTTCTCGTGAAGATGGTGTTGCAAAATTTTTTGATAAGTGTAGAAGGTGGCAGTGTCATGCTTTAAATCATCTGAAACCATGACAACACTTCCGTGTTTTAGTTCCTGATCTTGTTTGTAATAATAAACGGATGTAAGGAGAGTCGCTTGATCGTTATTCCAATGAAATGACTGGGCAGCATCTTGGACGACAAAGCTGTAGTTTTCAGCAAAATCGCACTGGGCAATAACGTCTCCTTCTAAAATAGTGTCCTTTAATAATCTAAAATATTCTGCTTGCTGTTCCGCTATAAAAGCATGGGGTTTTAAAAGATCTAAGGCTGAGCAAAGGCTATCTACGAAATCGTCTGATGGCTGAACTTGAGAAGCAATAGTAAAACGGTCCGTACCAACCCATGTATTGAACTGTATATTCGTCACTTGATTTTCATCGAATGTTTTTATAAGATGCTCTCGAATTTCATTGAGGCCAGGGCAGTCCTTGCAACGTTCGCTTACTGGCGATTTATTCGACATCAAGTGGCAAGTTGGGGTTTGATTAGGACACATCATCTTTTGCAAGAAATCCTTGTAAGATGTAAGAGGGATCGCAGTATTTTTAGTAAGATCCGGAATGCCAGCTCCCTCTATCATCAATTTAACGTTTTGATGATAGATGCAAACGCACACAACATGAGTGCCAGGATCTCCTGCCAAAATGCATTCCCTAGGCCGCAACGAGAAAAATTTCGTAAGGCCAACTTTTAATCCAGGATATTCTTGTTTAAATTGGTGATAAAGCTCGTTAATGTTACACATTAGCAGCTGCTTTTGTACATGAACTCGTTTGCCATCATCTAACTTTATAGACACAAAATCTTTCTTTCCAGGCATAATTCTAGAATTATCTTCTCTTAAGTAAATTTTTTTCACTAGATCTAGAGTTTCTAAGGATAACTTACGCCCCTCTCGTGGATTCGGTGAAGACAAAATTCCATTTTTTCCAACCAGTTCTTTAGCCTTTCTTGCTTGCCATCTAGATGTATTAAACTCTTCAGCAAGCCGACGTTCACTCCATGATTTTGGGGCTACAGTTAGAATCATCGTTTTTAGTGACACAGATGTTGACGGGTTATTAAACTTTTCTTTTAATTGTTCAAGTATTTCGCTGTCATTATATTTCAAATCCTCAGTCTGTGTTGCTTTAGTAAGCGCAATTTCTTCAGGAGCATAGCAAGAGCTTTGTGAAGCTTGAGTTGATAATTCACTGGATTGGCTACTTATTACGACCACATCCTCGTCGGTTATTAGTGGCATTTCACGAGTAAGTCGCTCTCTACACTGCTTACAAACGTAAAAGTTTTTACAACTATCAAAATTCCACTTTTCTGCTAACACTGTAGTAAGTTTTCTTAAGTCCTTTAATTTTCTATGCACAGGTATTTTAAACGGATTACAACATCTATCATTATACGGAGCCATATCTGTATTCAAAAGTTTCAACAAGAAAACAATGTCACAAAGTTACACAAAAAATCGTTCGTCACGCGTCCGTGTCAGTACGTAGTTGCCAAGCCACTAACTAAAATAACGGCTAAATTTAAAAAAACAGAGCGTCATAGCTCTGTCTCTTTTACTCGTTTAATGTAACATTAGTAGCTACGTTCGTGCACGAACTGTTTTGTCATAGTAATCATAGATGGCGCTACGGAATATAAAATTATATCAACTTAACTCGCACTCACTGGCGCCAGGTGGTTGCGCACTTTGGCATTGTAACCGATCTAGCTCCTAAACTACTTTCGTGCCCATTTTCAAACTTGGGGGAGATAATCTATGGACAGTAAGCTATATTTGAAAAAAAAAATAAAAATAAAAAAAATGGTCCAACTTTGTTAAAATTTGATGTAAAAAATTTCAACACATTTATCTTTAAGAAAAAATTTTTTTTTTTGTATTTTAATAATGTAACTAAAAAGCATTTTTAATGACGTTATTATCACACTACTTATTTAGTTTTGTTATAACTTCAAAAAGTCTGTATTTCGGTTCAAAGCGGCGCGTAACTGCCGGGTAAGTCAAAACTTCGATGTCCCGTAATTCCGCAATTAAGCTGTTCAGTGCAAAACTATTTCGTGTCTGGGCCGACAACATATATCGCTATAATATAACCAAAAATTACTCAAATCGGAAACATCGACTTTTTTTAGTGGCTGGTTTGACGTGAAATGCCCCTTATATGGTTTAGAGCTGTGCGCGCTCTGGCAGTAGGAGCGTTCGCACCGCGCCTCGTGCGCTCGCCGGCTACAGCGAACAGCCGCCGCGGGCGCCGCGCCGCCACCGCGCCGCCCGCGCCGCCCGCCGCGCCAACCGCCGGCCCACTCGCTCGCGGCACCTGCAGGCCCATGCGTTCCAACACGGACGCGTTGTCTACTCTATTATTTAGCAGCTGGTAATAGTGTACTATATGTATAAATTTTCTCCGAGTCTCAAGCGTGTTAAGGCCAGTCATTCCCGAAACAAACAGGGATGGGTACATGAACGGATAGTATCCGTATCGTCGCTTGTAGATATGCCTGGCGAATTTCTTTTGGATTTTCTCCAACATTGTGCTGTATTTGATCTCATGCGGATCCCACACTACTGCACCGAATTCAAGTCTACTGCGGATATACGCATTGTATAGCATGATTGCGACTTTGGAGGTTGAAAATCGGGAAGCTATCCTCATTATGAATCCCAGCGTTTTAGATACCTTTTTGCAGGTCTTCGTAATATGTTGTCTAAAGTCGAGTTGGGTGTCCAGAGTAAGTCCTAAGTCTCTTATTTCGTCGGTCCGTTGAAGTGGGTTGCCGCGAAGGTTGTACTCAGTAGCGATTGGTGAGCGGAGTCTAGCGAAAGTAATATATTCACATTTCGAGGCGTTAAAGTCCAGTCTATTGTTATCACCCCATTCAGCAATAGCGTCTATGTCATTCTGTAGACGTACTCGGTCATTGTCGTCCCTAACACGGTGGAAAAGTTTTATATCATCTGCGTTTTGTTGCAAGTAACCGTGTGAATGGTTAAGAAACAGACAAGTGGCTTAAGTAAATATAAGCCTTTCTTTATCGGTTAAAAATAGACAAGTTGACACTGTTATTTGCTGTCAACTGCGTTATTTCATTTCAGACCTTGCATACTAGGTTAAAATTAGATAAATTGTTTTGTTGCAAATAACTGCGTAAATGACTAAGAAACAAACAAGTGGCTTAAGTAAATATAATCCTTTCTTTATCGGTTAATAATAGACAAGTTTACACTGTTATTTGCTGTCTAATGCGTTATTTAATTCTAAGTCTTACAACACTAGGTTAAAATCTGCTAAGTAGTTTTCCTGCAAATAACCGCGTGCAATATTAAAAAACAAACAAGTTGCTTATTTTTAGTTAATCAAGCACAGCTCGGCAGTTAGCCACCGAGTGAGCTATCACATTTTTATTTTTACAACAGTTACTTATTTACAATTAAATCAGAAATTGACTAATTTGCCTTCGCAGCCGTTTTGAAGCAAAGTGAGGCGGCCATTATGTAACGGGACTTGTAGCCGTGCGGGTGACTTATCTTGTTGCTCTTGTAAATTTTATTGTACGTATAATATTGTAAGCAGACACTGTCAAGGTCCGACCCTGGAACCCCTCCCGTGCCGCTGGAAGTATAAACAAGCCACGGGAACCTCTCCGAAGGCACTCTTGCTTGGGCCGCGTTATGAGCGTTGTGTGCTGTGGTGTGATTTGGGCAATCGTGGTGCTAATTAGTGTTTGTTAGTTTTGTGAAGGCTAAAGAGACATTACAAAAGTTTAGAATAGTGAATAGTGTTAGATTATAGACATAGACATCTATTAAATATAACAAGTCTGATTAACAGCAGACTTGTTATATTTAATAGATGTACCAATGGTTTTTACAAAGAAGATGTTTCATTTACTCTTTTAGCTTATAATATTATACGTTCTGTTGTGAATTGTGAAGCGCCGGCCATCAATAGACCTCTTGATTTATTCGTCAATGGTAATACTTACCTGTTTTCTCAATTTACCTTATTAGTTTATTTTAATTTACCGTATAGGTATGTGATTGTGATGTTTAAATAAAGCTTATTTCTTTGAATTCAGTTTTCTTTTGTATCTCCTAAGATCGGTTGTACAAACCTACACAATGCAACCGATCTACTTGGTAATTCCAGCAAACTACAATTTGGTATAAGTAGCCAAGTTACTCAGTACTGACAATTGTCTCTATTGTGTAGAAGCAACTTGCCTCTACCCAATAGACACAATTGATAGTACTGAGTTACTTGGCTACTTATCTTATACCGATTTGTAGTTAGCTGGAATTTCCAAGTAGATTGGTTGCCCCTACCCAATGGACAAAATTGACAGTACTGAGTAACTGGGTACATACACTCGTTTTAGTTAGCTAGAATTACCAAGTAGATCGGTTGCATTTACCCAATAGACACAATTGACGGTACTGAGTAACTTGGCTACTTATAATCGTTTTAGTTAGCTGGAATTACCAAGTAGATCGGTTGCATTTACCCAATAGACATAATTGACGGTACTGAGTAACTTGGCTCCTTAAACCGAACTCACCGGCTGAGGCTGCAAAGTAAAATTGGCTCAATGCAGCCAACTTTGCATTGTTGTGACTAATGTTACTACTATGTTATTAAGAAACAAGTATTTTTAACCAATTATATAGATTACTATTTGTCAAGTAATGTCAGCAAAGTTGACGTATTTGTTTTTAGCAACAAACTTTGCAGGTGCTATATTGGCAAACATGCTTAGCTATTTCTAACAGTAATTTGTTTATTTTTAACCCATGCGTTTTTTCAGTGTGTATTTACTATAATGTAGGTAACATTGATGCTGCTAATATACTGTATACGTCATCATAACACAAAAGGAATATTATCATTTTACATGTAATCTTAATGCGTCCAGTCATTGTATGACTATATTTTATTTTAGTCAATATTTATGGTTTGTGGTGACGATTAAAATTTTAAAACCACTGTTATAACACCTCAACGTATTTCCCATTGCGTACTTATATTACTCTACATTATGAGCAATTGATTAGCGTTATTAGTCCAGTTGATGGTTGAATTGTTGACTATTTTATAACATTGTAAACAACAAACATAGGTAAGTACTTATACGGGACTTGAACTATTTAAATCCACGTTGAAATAAAAAAAACCCTTTTTATTTAGCATTAGCATTTTGTTATTGTCAGACGCCAAAAAAAAACGTTGGGTCTTTATGTTTCCTTTTTATCTCAGCCAAATAGTATTTTACCACGTCAAAGATCGTAAGACCAAAAATACGAATAAAACTTCACAAGTCAACAGCATTAATATCGACATTTGTTTTGCACAATATTCTTTCTTAAGTGTTGCAGTAGTAATATTTTCCCTGACACATTTTAAATGTCAAAAAATTTGTGGAGGAGCGTTAAAAACGAAACACCACCGTATTATAAGTTTAACATGTATCATCTCATCTGTGTGTATGTCGCATAGTAGCTAGTTTTTCTGTGTCAGTGGTGTTTTTTTTTATTTTATATATGTTGGTACTGAATTACCATACAAAAGTGTACCCGTTATTTTTGCTCTTGAGTGTTGTAATTTGAAAATTGTTTTACTCTAATCTGCTAAACATCAACAAACAAACACCATGTTTATAAACAGGTAAATTCACTACATTTCCTCAAACTACACTACCACTCTTCGTATAGGGACACACATTACGTTAGCCAAGTACAAACCAATTATCGCGTGAATAATATTAGCCACCATCCGAATCCAAAGGATCAAAATATCACGTATTAGCTATGTACTTTAGTTGTTTTAGGTGCATTCATGTTTATAGAATAACGGTTTTCCTGTAAAAGACACTGGCCACCAAGAATAAAAAATCAGTTGAAAATATACTACCTACTCTACAGGTCCATTGAAAAACAATTTTCCTGTAGGTAAAACATACTAGTGCTTATTTATTTGCGATAAGGTTCAATCTAATAGCTTAAGGATCAAAGCGTGCGCGCATGGTGTCGGAAAGATACTGGCCATGGCCATCACCGTTTAAATAATCAGTCGAAAATAGCGCTTGTTCAGTTGTAATAAGGTCCAATCGTATGGCGCAGGGATCAAAGCATGGTGTCGATTGAGCAATATTTTGCTCTGAATCGTCAATAGCTGATGTAGTGATGACTGAGACAAGCCGGCTGACCGCAAATTAGAGTTAAATTTAGAGATACAGTCAAGTTCGTTTATATAGCTGAAATTATTTATTAGTTGTATGATACAAACTGAGTTCGTGACTTCTGTCAATTACTAATTGAAATGTTTAACTCAACTAAGTGCTTCAATTAAAATATGATACTATATTAGATGAAAACTATTCTCACAGCTACTGTCACAAACATAAAGCCTTATACAGTATGTGTGTGGTATAAACAAAATACACTATAACAGTGTCCCAAAAGTGGCCTAGTCACAGACATATTGTCCACACCTGTTAACTTGTGTATGCGAATAAATTAATGAATAAAGCTGGGTAAATGTATCTATATATCCAATCGTTTCCCGCAGATCTTCACATTTTATTGCGCATTTGCCATGAACAAATTTTATTTGAAGGCTTTGGAGGCTCCGTGGTCCAAGGTGAAAGATCAAAATATTATTTTAATTAAATGAAAAACAAAACAAGGTAATGTTTTTTTATCTGTTTACATTTTCACAGATTTTTGAGATCGTTAATATTTCCGCATTTTGGCGCCGCTTTTTCCTAAACACGAGGGCCAAGCTAACCCCTGAAACTAATAACCTATCCTGTACCTGCTAGATTCGGCCTCGTAACAAGTGAGTTATGGAATAAACTTAATGAACTCAATCTGACATAATGGCTGAATAAATAAAAAAACAGTCGGATAAGGGTGAATTGTAAAAAAATTGTACATAGTTAAGAGCCTTAATCTAATCTACGCTTTCACTTTTTTTCATTGTGTAACGGCAATTACCCATACATTTTATATGGTTAACTTTCGTTACACAATGGAAAAAAAGTTAAAGCATAGATTAGATTAAGGTTCTTAATTATGTACAATTTTTTTGCAATCCACCCATAAACCAACAACGAAATGAGTCCGTATTTTCATTACCTGCTCTTTCTTTTATATCAAATACGTGTAACTTATTATGCCAACTGGCTTAGTAAAATTTCCTTCGTCCGTGTATGACAAATAAAAAAGTAAATTCACAAGTTTGGAATACACCGCTGGCTGGCTAGATTTTCCCGCTGAAATGGTAACGGTTTTCTTGTTTTCCCTCCAGTATCGCACCGGCACTCTAGGCGAGAGGTCGCGCTCCATTGTAGTCGAACCTTCATAAGTTGCGTCGCGTAATTTTATTGGGTTTTAGTTCTGTGATTCCATTATTGTAGTGTTATGTTTGTTTGATTGTGAGTTTCTATAATGAGTTTTGTGGGTTTTTGTTAAGTTCAATAGGACATAATGGCTGATTTAGACAAGGAGGAGGATGTAGAGGGTATGTTTTTAATACCTATACGTATCAATATATTATAAACTTATGTTAGGTATACTGTACATGATCAAAATAAACCTGAAAAATGCTTTCTAAAAAAATTCATAACACATTTTTTAACGAAAAAGACAAGTTAAAGACGATATTTTGATTTCTAGAATGAGATAAGTTAGATGAGTATTAATGAAAACCTAACCAAATGAATTAAACATTGTCCATTTATAATTATGAAACTTATTTCAAAAATTTCAGGTACATATTTTAATTCAAAAGTAACTTTAGTTCATTATGGCCAAGAGACGTTATAGGTACCTAATATTAAAATTTATATTCCAGTTTATCTGACTTTGTTTGTCTAAAGATTTTGAGTTCATGAGTTAAGGTGAGGTTTTAAGCTACCTAATAAGTTATATTTAATCAATGTACATGATCAAAATAAACCTGAAAAATGCTTTCTAAAAAAAATCATAACACATTTTTTAACGAAAAAGACAAGTTAAAGACGATATTTTGATTTCTAGAATGAGATAAGTTAGATGAGTATTAATGAAAACCTAACCAAATGAATTAAACATGGTCCTTTTATAATTATGAAACTTATTTAAAAAATTTCATGTACATATTAAGTTCAAAAGTAACTTTAGTTCATTATGGCCAAGAGACGTTATAGGTAGGTACCTAATATGTTATATTCCTAATATTATATATAATTATTTATATTCCAGTTTATCTGACTTTGTTTGTCTAAAGTTTTTTAGTTCATGAGTTAAGGTGAGATTTTAAGCTACCTAATATGTTATATTTAATCAATGTTTACTAAAACCCACCGGCCTTATCTGTATTTAATTTAATATCTTAATGACAAAATGTTATTAAGTTTACCAACTCAAATACTTACATACCTAGTTAGAAATTACATACAAGTATGTAGCGGGTAAACTAATGAAACTTATCTATCCGATTTTTTTACCAGTAAAGGGCCTTCGGAGTGGATTGGCTCGTAGCTTCACATGTGTTTCTTGTTATACCCGGGCGAAGCCGCATAGGCAGCTAGTTTAGTCCAGGAATGAAAAGCTTTGCCACTTTTCGACCTTAAGCAAAAGCTGTTAAGGTCCAAAAGTGGCGAACCTTTTCATTCCGCTACTGTACACCATAGTAAAAATGGCAAAATTTTAGTAACCGAGAGTTTTATATTCACTCGCGACTGCACCCCGCCCCACTCTTTGTCATTCCTTTTATACTAATTTGACAAATAAGTGAGCAGCATTTTCTTTTGATCATCGTACCTACAAAAATATCCACGTATTCTTTATACCATACGAATTGCGGTAATAAGTTGACTTACGGTTATTGTATAATGGATTCCATTCCATTATCGGTTGTGTGACTTGTTTGTTACACGGGTTTTATGGAAATCTTTGACTGCAATTTTACTTGACTCTCAAAGCATTGTTTTTAAACAACTAGATGGTCGCATAGATTTACCAGTTACAACCCGAACATCAATTCTACACGATGAATTTTACGAGTTTTAGTTAAACTAGCTACGTCCATCATTTGGAGAGGTGTGAATTAACCGGTCTCAGTTTTATGGCAACGCAAAGGGTGGTTTTTCTGGACTGTTATTTAATTATGGTTTAAAGTATAGTAAGGGTCGTCACGTTTGCGACACAGAGTCAACCGTGTTCGGGTGCAGCAGACTTTAGTCGAAGCGGCAAGAGGGAGAGGTTTGGTTGAACGAACTTCGAATTCGATAACCACCCAATGTCTGATTAGCCTTGTTTTCTAAATGTGTTAGTAAGTAAGGGCGTTACAACTAGAGTATTCACGCCACTGTAGTCACGCCACGGGAGTCCACTGGATGCGGGTGGCGCAGGACCGGCCATTGTGGCACTCTTTGGGGGAGGCATATGTCCAGCAGTGGACGTCTTTCGGCTGAACTGATGATGATGATGATGATTCACGCCACGTGAGTGTTTTTCAAATAATGGAATACTACGACACTTTACTGCTTGAGAAATTTCGCCAACATCACCAGAACCCTCTTCTGACAAAAGCAGAATAACAAATTTTTATACAGGGCGTCCCACGCCTATGCCACATGGAGGGAAAGTACCTTGGATATTGTAGATAGAAGATTTTACTGAAAGAAGACATTATTTTAATTTAAATAACAATTTAAACTGCATTCATAGATTTTTAAATAATTATATGGTTGAACCGGGAGTCTAACCCGCTACACGAGAAAAAAAAATACTATGTTGCTTTATCATACCGATCGAAAGGCTACATCATAAGGATTATTTTTTGCTACATAACATAGTGTCAGAAATAAAAGGAAGACCATGAATTTTAACATATTAATTCAAAATTAATCAATTTAATTTATCAAATGCTCAAAATGAGTCGCATTGACAAAATCATTTACGCGTCTTTCGGCAGATTCAGGATACAGCAGAAACTTTATTGGACAGAAACTCGATTTGTTGCACCAGGTACCATCGGTCAAAGCCGGAGTGGACCAGATTCAAAACAGAATCGCTTGCAATGCTATACGGCTGGAACCAAAATGCGCCTTTAACCCTTAATTGTATGATGTATGACACAGTATACACATTTTTTGATGTGCTTTTTGTATTTTTTTAAAGCACATTTTTTTTGCTCTTGAAGGCGCAAACGAGGTTTTGAACTCACGATTTTTAGGTTAAGGTCTAAAACTCTAAACTCTGGCTTTGGCCGATAGTACCTACTAATTACGTATCTCTTTATAATTTTATCATGCACTTAAATTATAATAGGGATATGATGCGTACTTCTCAAGTGGTCACTGATTCATTCATTAGAAATAGGTATTTTAAAATGATAATGTCCGTTGTATGTCCTTACGGCAATGTCAGGTTTAAATTTTTCTGAACAAGATTTTACATCAAATTTAATGTTGAAATGCATGGTCTTCCTTTTATTTCTGACAATATGTCGATCGGTATGATAAAGCTACAAGGCATTTTTTTTCTCGTGTAGCGGGTTCGATTCCCGGTTCAACCATGTAATTATTTAAAAATCTATGAATGCAGTTTAAATTGTTTAATAAATCAAAATAATGTCTTCTTTCAGTAAAATGTTCCATCTACAATATTCAAGGTACTTTCGCTCCATGTGGCATAGGCGTGGGACGGATATAAACATAGAACCAAAAAAACGTCGAAATAGTTTGATGATTAAGAAGTAGCTCATACCAATTCATAAAAATACATGAGGTCACGGTATTGCCCAGACTGCATCCGTATTTAACACATTTATAATCTAAAGCAAATATTGTGTTCGTAATCAACAAATTCAACAGGGTCATTCTCAAGAAAAGTATTTCAGGGTTTTAACTATGACGAGACCGATGATTCTATGTATATACTCACATAATATATCTTGAATAACATCTTGTTGTACTCTCTCTTAAGCGAATAAATATATGTCCTTACCTACTGCCACTGCGCGCGTATAGAGTGAATCCAATATTTTAAAATGAGCTCCTCTCCAGTAAGTAATTGGTATTGAAAAGGCGTGAGTTAAAAATTGCAACACTTCAGAAAGAATATTGTTGGAGAATAGTAGTTTATGTGACTGTACATAATGAAGGGCATTAAACACGAGTGTGGGTTTATGAAACGAGCCGAAGGCGAGTTTCATAATAACATCACACGAGTGTTTTAAATGCCTAATTATGTGCAGTTACATACACTGCTTTATCTATCCACATATAATAAGCCTCCATGATGCCTTCAGGAGCCGCATATTAAGACCGGCATGGCGGGGTTGTTTTCTGGCAGCTGTCGTAGTTTTTTTTTTAATTCAGAGACAAACTAGAGTCAGCTCTTACCATCTATCGTTCGATATCTTACTTACGTGCGACATTTGTCAAATTTGTATGCAAATTGACAATTCATTTCGAACTAAACGTCATCTCGACTGATATTAGAATAGAGGTCAAATCCAATTTCTTTGTTTTTCAGAGATGTTCGAAATTTAGCAATAATAACATTTGTTCTAACAAAACAGTCTGTTTTTATGGTGGTCATAATGTGCGGTTCTTGAACGCATCATGGAGGGTTTATGATATTTGGATAGATAAAATATTTATTGTAACACTTTAGGATGTGTATGTAATGGTAAAATATTAATGATAATAATATTCTAACACAAAAAATTAAAATGAATAAAGGCCATAATAATAAAACAATGATACCACGCTTAGGAAAGGGTGGTATACAGCGTTTAGTAGGTACACCGTTATATTTTAGATTTTAACTAATTTGGGATTCATATTTGTTTGACGTCGTGTTGTCACGTGACAGAACGATATCGGCTGCATACATCTATAATGGTTATATTCACATTTATACAATGCGCGCTGAAGTGACGATGACGCCTCGCCTGTTGTGTTAGGGGTCAGAACTCATCAAAAAGCACCTCGTCAGATAAATATGGATCCGGCTTACGAGATGAATCTTTTCGCAACCAAAAATGTTGCAAAACTTGCAAAACTTGACCGAATCGCCGAAATTTTATACGGGATTACGGCGACGTAGGCTCGTGGTCTTCAAGTATTCAAGTATTTATTGCAATCATGTTGTTACAGTATATTACATAGTTGTCACATCACATGCCACAGTAAGTCCCAAACATGAACCCAGTGAGGGCATCGCAAATGTTTCTAAATTAACTTACAACTAAATATCATCATCATCATATCAGCCAAAAGACGTCCACTGCTGGAAATAGGCCTCCCCAAAGAGTGCCAGAATGACCGGTCCTGCGCCACCCGCATCCAGCGGACAAACAAATATATTTATAAGTAACATAAGACAGTACGAGTATCTATAGTTAACAGATCTAGACATCAATTCTTGGTAATTTTTTGTTGTAGGTATTTATATTGTTGTGTAAGTGTTGTTAATATAAGTATTTATGTATTTTCTATCTATATAACTTAAATAAATAAATATTTGCGGACAATCTTACACAAATCAACCTAATCCCAAACTAAGCAAAGCTTGTACTATGGGTACTAGACGACGATATAGATACTTATATAGAGAAATAAATACTTAAATACATAGAAAACATCCATGACTCAGGAACAAATATTCGTGCTCATTACACAAATAAATGCCCTTACCGGGATTCGAACCCAGGACCTCTTGCTTCGTAGGCAGGGTCACTACCAACTACTCCAACTAGGCTAAAGCGGTCGTCCACTTATTAAACTTAAACATAATTATCTATATGTCTACTGGTATGGTTTAGTAGTAGTAGTAGTAGTAATATTTGTGTACTGTTTACAGTTTGTCATCTAGATATTCATTTATAGAATGATTTATCCATTTATTGTTTAGTTTATTTTTAAAGAGACTACATTTATTTTCTTTTTATAAGCTTTATATTAACTTGCACTGTTCGTATGTAAGTATGTAAGTTCTCCGTCAAAATTTGCAATCCATTTTTCAGTAACATCCCGTTATTCAATTGAGCTGAAATTTTGCAAGCATATGTATATCGCATGACAATACAATATTATGATGACTTAGAGCTGATCTGATGCTGGAGATGGAAGGTTGCCATAGGAACTCCGCAATAAAACGACACAACCCCGTCGAGTTTGGGCTCGTTAGAATCGTCTCAATGAGTAGTTGATGATGGTATGCAGAAAAGTACAGTCGGCAATAAAAGCATGTACCAAAAATGAAATTTTTGACAGCAACTTATTTTATGTATTCCGGTAGTTTATTGTCCCCCTCTCACTGAGCATATAAGCGTCAGCGAGATCCTCTTAAGCGGTGTTTAACTAGTTTGAATGTGAAAACCATGATTATTTAAATACCTAATTATTTAGTTGTTTTTTTCCGAGAATCACCCAGCTGACCTTCCCATAGTTCCCATAGCTAAACCTCGTCTTGAATTTCATGAGTCCGTGAGTGATGCTCTAATCAGTCTCGCGTTTTTCATTGACGAGTGACAACGATTGTTAGTCAAGGTGAAAATACTTGATCTGCGTAAAGCAGTCGATATGTGTTGAACAGTACGGATACTGGTGTGGCTTTACGTCCACTAAAGCCGCACTGATCTGACGTGTCGTGCCGTGACGCGACAGAACGATGGTTTCAAGACTTTTTTTTAATACAACGACGGTGGCAAACAAGCTTACGGCCTGCCTGATGTTAAGCAGAGGTACCGTAGCCTATGGACACCTGTGACTCCAGGAAAATCACAAGCGCGTGGCTGACCCTTTATTCACTTGAGGATTCGCCGTGTTGGCAGATAGAGACATGCAGGTCTCTCACTCTCAGCAGCTCTGGCGACCTTACTCACCACCAGGAACACAACACCACATGCTTCATAGCATGCATACATATAGCAACACTACAAAGCAGTGGTGCTATTATGGCTGCGGTCTTCTGTAAGTATCCCCAGTTGGGCTGCTCCACATACGAGCGAGATGACATTCCGCTGTGCCCTACCTCTCTTAAACATTTCCTCTACCTCTCTACAAACATTTAATACGGTTAGATTCACAGTAACTTGATACGTTCTAACGTGACGATTCCTTTTGTTTCCAGCGTCAAAGAACATTAGCTTTTTAGCCGACTTCAAAAAAGGAGGAGGTTTTATGTTCCACTGTATGTATTTTTTTTTGTTAATGTATGATCGCCGATTTCTCCGTCAATTGTGGACCGATTTCCAAAATTATTTTTTTATTCGATAGTGTATACTCCCAAGGTGGTCGGTCACATTAAAAAAAATACATACAGTGGAACATATAACCTCCTCCTTTTTTGAAGTCGGTAAAAAATCTAAGCCACACCAAATACCAAGAGATTGGACGCCGATAAGCTCAACAGCTCAAATTAGCCCTGTCCACTTTAGCCTTGATACCACGACGTTTCACGAGGAAGGAGATAACCACCACACCTCACCCGAAACAATGTACCGATGACCTAGACCTTCAGTAACGAGGAAACCAATGCGGGGAGCAATTTTATAATATATCTAAGGGCAAACCTGTTGCTCACGACATACTGTTTCTACTATATCACTGTGCCCGGTCATTGGCCTTGGGGCGGATTTGGCAGCTTCCCAAAGTAGTTTTGCGGGTTCTGAAGATGAGACTGTCCTTAACTCAAAAGATTAAGGTTGCTATTTCGATGTCATGACAGAAAACGCGTTGGTTTGATGAGGTCTGGGCGGACTTGACAATTTGCACCAGTTTTAATGTTAAATGTCTCAATTTGAGTTTATAATTTCAGTTCAGTTGTCAACAAAATATTTATAAATGTGCACCGAACAAATAAAATAAATAAAACTCCGAAAATATATGTGTGCATCTGAGAGTAACCAAAGTCAATTAATTATAGCCGTGAATGTAATAATTACGAGTCACGAGTCTTAGTTCCATAATCGTTGGCGCCTGAGTGTCCGCTCGGGTTGGGCGTGCAGCGGTGCGGTGTGCATGTTAAACACATGCATAACGCTGCCGCGACACCGCAGGCTCCGTTTCAAGCAGCGATTAAAATTAAGAATATCACTTCCATATTCCTCGATAGGCAAAACAGATAACGTTTCCGGCCATACTTAGTGTCAATACAGCTAGGCATAGGAATTTCATAATTCCGAAAACTATGTTCCTCAGAAATAATTTGAGGACTCGTGAATATTACGTATTTATTCGAGTATTTTCTCTTGAATCATCCTCCTGGCGTTATTATTCCCGGTTGTGCCCCTAAAGGAGCCCGGGGTCCGCTTTGACACCTAATCCCAAGATTTGGCATAGTCACTAGTTTTACGAAAGCGACTGCCATCTGACCTTCCAACCCAGAGGGAAAACTAGACCTTATTGGGATTAGACCGGTTTCCTCACGATGTTTTTCCTTCACCGAAAAGCTAACGGTAATTTCCGTACATAAGTTCCGAAAAACTCATTGGTACGAGCCGGGATTCGAACCCACGACCGCCGCTTGACAGCCGCATGCCTGAACCACTAGGCTACCGTAGCTCTAGTATTCTCTCTTGAATCATCTGCGTCCAATATTTAGTTTACAGGAAAATGGAGTTGGGATTTTTTAACACCAAATATAATAATCAATAATGTTGAATTATCTGAACGTAGGTACCTTCACATGCATCGATTGTCATTTACTATGACGCCCGAGACCCGTGACGTCACACAAATATCTTCGTAATTTTTTGAGATATTCGAATAGGATTTTCGTCATTAGGCACATTTTTTTTGGAGTAATTTTATAATTTGAGTCCACAACTATTTCAGAATAATGCTTTCCGGCAAATGACGCTTTGGACTTTTTGCACTTTAAAGGTTTGGCTTAGCTACTTAGCCATAAAAACTAGATCCATAACTTCGTACGTGATGATAGCGATCGCGTGTGACATCAGTTTATTTGCCTAGAGGAGTGTCCTCATCAAGGCAATTAACCTCAGGACGGGTTATGGGCGCAGGGTTCAGTACATTCCGATATAATTACCTACTTTTTACGTATTACTAAAAAGCCAGAAGATAAAAAAATTGCTAAATGGTACTAACAATTATAAAGAATTCCGTTTAAAAAGGTCTAGTTAAATATTTGGCGAACACTTTCGCATCCAGCGGACTCCCGCGACCTTTACCAGGTCATCAGCCCACCTTGTGGGAGGCCTACCAACGCCGCGCCTTCCGGTACGTGATTGCCACTCGAGAACCTTTCCACCCCAACGGCCATCAGTTCTACGTGCAATGTGCCCCGCCCACTGCCACTTAAGTTTAGCGATTCGGAGGGCTATATCGGTTACCTTGGTTCTGCTGCGGATAGCCTCATTTCTGATGCGATCACGCAGAGAAACTCCCAACATAGCCCTCTCCATTGCCCTTTGGGTAACTTTGAGCCTTCTTATGAGGCCCATTGTAAGCGACCACGTTTCAGTGCCATATGTCATCACTGGCAACACACACTGGTCAAAGACTTTCGTCTTGAGACACTGCGGAATATTGGACGAAAAGATGTGCCGTAGCTTCCCAAACGCTGCCCAGCCGAGTCGGATTCGACGATTGATCTCTTTCTCGAAGTTGGACCTACCTAACTGGACAGTCTGTCCTAGGTATACATAATCGTCTACAACTTCGAGCGTAATAAAGTGTCCGATTGTAATGGGAGTTGGTACTATTTATTTATTTATTTATTAAAACAATTATTACACAGTATTACAGTTACAGAACTAATGCACTGTGAATCTTAGAATTAACATTTCCAGCATACTTAATATACTATCGAAGACTGACGGTCATCCATCGTCTCGCTAAACCTCAAGCATTCACGACAGACTTTTACCCAGCTACAAGCGAAAACATCCCATTCAGAAGCAGATGCGAGAAGTACACTGAGGCAGTGAACTATATATTGTATATTTGATTTGTTGGTATATTTATCATACTATTGCCATAATGGACGCGTTAAATGCGGTAATAACTAGATGAATCAGCTTTGGTACACAGTACGCTATGTTATGAGACTCGTAATTGTTGCTTGACCATAATTAGTCGTAATGTATATGGACATAATGAAGTCTAATGGATCTCTCTAAGTCACTATGGTTCTAAGATACTTGAAATGGCTTACATGTCGCGCCGATGTGTCTAAAAATTTAAATCAATCTTACATTTCACTTTAATCCCGTTTTAAGGATGATTCACGCTAGAACGGGTCGTCTCCGGCCCGGGCCGTTTTCTAGAAAAAACGACGGCGTTTTTTTTTGCGGCCGAGCGATGGATGAGGCTCGGAAGCGGCTCGGTGTCGGCGCGGCCCGGCTGTAGCTCGGCAGGGCTTGGGTATGGCTTGGCCGGGCTTGAGTATGGCTCGGCCGCGCAAAAACGCCGTCGTTTTTCTTAGAAAACGGCCCGTGCCGGACACGGCCCGTTCTAGCGTGAGTCATCCTTTACCCGACTCCCTCAGAAGGAGGATTATGTTCTTCGAGCGTATGTACCTATGTAAGTATGTCGTGGGTATGTATATGGACAAGATCATCTTGTTTCACGGGCTACAGTCCTAACGGCTTGATGTGTTTTAAGTAACATAATGAGGTGTCTTTTGATTTCTTTCATATTAGAGGAAGTAACATGGGTTATTATAATATTTGAAGAAAGATGTTGAGTTTTTCAAAAAATCTATGGATTTCACTTGTTAATAATAATTATAAATTAAGTTGACAGATTTCTGGTGCAATCAGTCAACGTAAGGCAGCTTATAGCGGGCTGTTAGGGAGTAGCGACCCTACGTACCTGAGTGCTCCTGGGGGTGTCCTGTGGTCAGGCTGAGCCGATCGGGTGGATGGTTGGACAGGCCCCCCACCTCTGGCTTGCCTTAACTGGCTGTCCAGAGTGGAGTCGCAAGAGCTGTTGCTCGAGGGTAGATGTGGACACCTAAGTGGCGAGTTGGCTATATGTTTAAAGTCCAGTGCCACCTCTCTACCCCCCCAGCCTCTCTGACTGGTGTTAGCCCTTAGGCCATTTTTTAATGTCGCTATTAATAGGGGCCCATCTAGCAGTTGGCGAGTCACCGTCTGCCAGAGATAAAAAATGAGACAGTTTATTAGGCAGGCGTCCGATGTTTCACCCAATAGCCCAGCCACTAGTCCATCATTTTCACCCAATAACCCGTATTCTTTAGATTCCATCAACCAGCAATAGTACCTATACACCCCAGCGGGTGCTGTCTCTGTGTGCGTCCCATGACACGGGCAGGTACAGCATCCGCTCGGTGTACTCCTTGCATTTCATTAAATTGTCAAAAGGGCCTCTGCGTGTTGGCTCAGTTGGTACTTTGTAGGTACCTAGCCCCACGTACGCCTCCCAAAGGTCCGGGACATCATTGTCCCGTGAGCGGGAAAGACAATTATAAATTAATATTAGTGTACAACAAACATACATAAAACAATAATAAACGTTTCTGTGGAAATTCGTTTTCTCCGAAGCAAAGCTCGGTATCTCAGGTAGGTAATAAGTAGTAGTAATACGTCATACGTTTTTTGTAAGATATAACAAGCCTGACGACATGTCTGTATAGTAACAAAATAAGCACTTAGTTACATGTTTGCTGTTACCTACCGAATATTTCCCAGTAATAGAAAAAAATCTTCTACAAAAACTTCCAAAAACCCGAGCGCAAGTGTCCTCCAAACTCTTGATTAAATCTTTTATGTTTTAATACTTCTAGTTTTTAGGGTTCTGCCAGAGCTCTCGCCAATCGCCATCGTTCGTAAAGTTTATATTAAAGTTGGCTTAGAGCGACCAAACACACATTATTCCGAAAAGATTGATCTGCCAATTTTCTCGGCATAAAATCGACAACCTATAACTGCAGAAATTTCGTTCGTACTTTCGGCAAGGCACTTCGTCAATTCTCATAAACCAAGCCCGCGGGTGGCGCAGGACCGATAACTTTAGCACTCTTTGGGGGAGGCCTATGGCCAGCAGTGGACGTCTTTCGGCTGATATGATGATGATGATGAAGCCCGCGTATGGGGGAAATGTTAATTATATTCTGTGCATGAGAGAAAAAGATGCATAACTCTTCGGAATAGGCTTTTTTGGACAAATGTCGATAAAAATCTATATTATAAATAAAGTTTCATAAAGCGCCCTATCTCCATCCTTCTTTTCTTATCTAAGATACTGAAGAGCACTTCATCGATTCCCTACCTACTGACATTTCAAACTCTACACAAATGATTACAAAACAGTAAAATCTTTGCTGTTATTGAAGTGAGTATTAGGTATAACGGCCGCCATTTTTCGCCCGCCGTATAAATGCCCCACATGTCCCTAGCTCAGCCAAAATCCACATGATTAGCTTTATTAACACAGTTCACGTCCAGTCGCACACCAATACATAAAGCCATATCTACAACAAGCCTGATAGCAACATATATCATTTTTATAGTAACTTATGTTATTTTGTTTCTGGACGTTATACTGTCCCGCCGTCAAAGAAGTTACGTTACTCCGTTATTTTATTATATTTATTTATCGTATGGCGGTTACACACTGGTACATATATGTATTTGTATTGATGTCGCTGATAGAGTTCCAGTGTGCGCTGCGAGGTTCAGAAGGAACAGTGCAGCTGCCGAGTTTGTTGTTCTTTTAGCACCACCCGGAGGTCACGTGTAGGGTTTCTAGGGTTATTCCTACGGACGTAGAACAACAACGACCTCCGGGTTATTATATTTTGTGCCTACACAAATTCCATTTCAAATGTTAAACTGATTACTTGGACATGTTGGTTGTTGATTCGTTATTGTTATGTTCTTTTATTTCGATGTTCTTCAATTTTAATGGATTTAAGACTTATAGTTGATTTTCACTGGTCGGATGTCTGACCCGACAGCTGTTCAACGTTATCCTATTATTCCTTTATCTAATGACGACAGGCTTAACGGCCCATTCACGACATTGCGCGAATTGCGGCGTGGCAAGCGTTTCATATGTGCATTGCGCGGTCGAGACGCGCAAAGCTCTCGGGTTAGTTGGGATTGGGATCACACGCAATGCATTAGAAAAACCGCTGCCGCTGCCGCCACAGCGCAATATCGGTGCCGGGCTGTTAGCCTGGTCTGAGCTATAACCACGAACTTCGAATCTCGTATATCTCCGTCTCTCTCGCACTTATGGTTTATGGTACTCGAGCGACAGAGACGGAGATATATATATACGAAGTTCGAGATTCGAAGTTTGTGGTAACGCCGCTGACGCTGCCTACGAAGCTGACGGTAATGTGTTCGAATCCCGGTAAGGGTAAATATTTGTGTGTTAACTTGTTTTATTTGGCGTACATAGTAAAAACCGGTCAAGTACGAGTCTGACTCGCGCACCGAGGGTTCCGTACAAACTGTCATACACCATACCTGTCATGTCAGGACCCCATTCGTTCTTGAACAATCTTAAACAGCTCATAGTAGAAGTTACCGTTGCGTTGCAAAGCGCCTTCTGCATTTTGGTACTACATCTTACAACCTAGTACCTATATTTGTTTATCAGCGATAACTTTTTATCACGTATCACTTTTAATCAGTACGATTTTGATTATTTATTTTTTATTTGAAAGAAGGGACTTTAACGATAATCTCATAGGAATTTGAATACATAAAGATTCATACAAAAGTAATAGAATTACAAACATAATTAAGAAATGATTATCTCCACTTATAATAAATCTCTAAATTAAAAAAAGAATCAGCCAGTTTGAAACTAAGCTTTGCGCGGTTCGAATGTTCTCTGCATCCCATGAACGGAAAAATATGAAACATTTTATATAGGTACATTATTATTCTAGCTGCAACTTAGGATAGTTTTTATCCGACTGCGACAGGTAATTAATTTTCCGAAATATACGACTTCATTTAATTTTTCATTTATTTTTATTGAAATCAAACGCTGCTCCAACTGTCAGCTATAAGAACCGTCAAATTTTCGTCAAAATGGCGGAATTGCTTTGCCTTTCACTTATTAATAATTTAAATCCCGTCTACGATAGAGCTTTACGAGACAAATGCTAAAATATAAACCATAAAAAAATATTCGATTCTGATATGAGAACTTATATGCGCAAATGTCGTTTTATGTCGTAATTTCAATAAATGAAATCAACAAATTTGAACAATATAATTAACACGAATTTGTTTTTTTTGAATGTCAATGTCACGCGCTCAGCGCATTCAGCCAAAGTACCTGCGGCGCTACCACGAAAACCGATACTCAATGTTCATATATTTGCATCCCTGTCACTCGAGTATGGTTAGTGCGATAGAGATAGAGATACCCGAATATTTTCGAATTCCGAAGTTCGTGGTTATAGCTCAGGAATCGAAAATATGGTAAATAATCATAATGTATTTTCTCGAAAAAGAATTTAAAATAAATATAGTCAAATGGAGAAAAAAACAAAGCAAGAGGTTATATAGGTAATGATTAAGTTATAAGAGTCCAAAGTTTTAAGAGGGGGTATGTTCTGTCCCTTTTCCGCAAAACGCACCTTCATATGAAACGATTGTTTTTTACTATGACGCTCGAGTATATTGACGTCACAGTCCCTCATCGTTTTCTCACTCTAACAAGCGACATTAAAACGGATGTAGCTTCATAATTTTTTGAGATATTTGAATGGGAGTTTCATTATCTTCTATCTATTTATACATAATAAATGCCTATGTCCTGACTGACTTATTCACTCAATCACTCACTCACTCACTCATCAACGCACAGCCGAAACTACTAATCTTAGAGAGTTGATTTTTGCACAGTATGTTGCTTTTATAACGTGGGCTAGGGATAAAAAGGGATTTTTGAAAATTCTACCCCTAAGGGGGTAAAATGGGGGTGCAAAGTTTGTATGGGAGAACCTTTTTTTTTTGAGCTATAGACTTAAACTTTGTAGAAAAATTAGTTATTAGAATACAAATGAAACACTTTCAGCGTTTTGGAAAATTTTACCCCTACGGGGGTAAAATAGGGGTGCAAGGTTTGTATGGGAGAATTTTTTTTTTTTAAATAGAGACTTAAAACTTTGTAGAAAGATCAGTCATTAGAATACAAATAAAGTACTTTCAGGGTTTTAGAAAATGCTACCCCTAAAGGGATAAAATAGAGTGCAAAGTTTGTATGGGAAAAACTATTTTTTTTAAAATAGAGACTTAAAACTTTGTAGAGAAATTATTCATTAGAATACAAATAAAGTACCTAGATTCAGTGTTTAAAAAAAATCTACCCCTAAGGGGGTAAAATAGGGGTGCAAATTTTGTATGGGGGAAACAATATTTTTTTTAAATAGAGACTTAAAACTTTGTAGAAAGGTTAGTCATCAGAATACAAATTAAGTACTTTCAGCGTTTTAGAAAATTCTACCCCTAAAAATAGGGGTGCAAAGTTTGTATGTGGGAAACTATTTTTTTTAGCTAGAGTCCTAAAACTTTGTAGAAAGATTATTTAAATACAAAGAAAGTACTTTCAGCGTTTTGGAAAATTTCACCCCTAAGGGGGTAAAATAGGGTGCAAAGTTTGTATGGGAAAAACATATTTTTTTTTAATAGAGACTTAAAATTTTGTCGAAAAATACTACATTTGGCGTTTTACAAAAATCATTCCCTAAGGGGGTTAAAAAAGGGTGCAAGGTTTGTATGGGGAACACTTTTTCTGAGCTAGACACTTAAAACTTTGTAGAAAGATTACTTATAAAAATACAAAAAAAAAGACTTTCAGCGTTTTGAAAAAATCTATCCCTAAGGGGGATAAAAAGGGGTGCAAAGTTTTTATCAGGGAAAGTTTATGTTTTTGAGTTAGAGACTTGAAACTTTGTAAAAAGATTACTTATTAAAATACAAAAAAAGAACACAAATCGTTTTAGAAAATTCCACCCCTAATAGGGTTAAAAAGGAGAGCAAGCTTTGCATGGGCAACACTTTTTTTGAGTTAGACTTAAAACTTTGCAAAAAGATTACTTATTAGAATACTAAAAAAGAACTTTCAGCGTTTTAGAAAACTCCATCCCTAAGGGGATCCTTAAGATCCTTAAGTAGGGTAGCCAGTGTTGTGTGGGAAAAACTTTTTTTTTTACTAGACTTAAAACTATTCGAAATGTTACTTATTAAAATTAATAATAAAGTACTTTCAGAGTTTTAGAAAATTCCACCTCTAAGGGGGTTAAGAAAGCTTTGTATGGGCAACACTTTTTTTGAGCTAGAGACTTAAAAGTTTACGAAAAAAGTTCTTTCAGCGATTAGAAAAATTCAACCTCTAAGGGGGTTTAAAAGGGGGTTCAAATTTTAAATGGCGAGCAATAAAATTTTATAAAGTGTATGTAAGTTAAGAGATTTTTAACTTCGGTCTTATTCTGTACGTTAAAAGACTACAAAACTGATTTCAGAGTTTTTCCAAATTCATCCCCTAAGAGTGTTAAAATTGGTTCAAAGTTTGAGTATTTCAAGGCATTTTTAAAGTATGAGATTTTTAACTTTGGTTTTAGACTGTTTGTTCACAAACTAGAAAATGAACATCAACTTTTTTTTTAATTATCCCCTAAAAGAGGGTTCAAATTTTGTATTGAGAGAAATCATTTTCTAAGACGATAAAAAGTTCTACGCGGACGAAGTCGCGGGCAACAGCTAGTTGATAAATAAAAAAACACGCTAGATAGAGGTATCGTTTTATTCTTCCTGTATTATATTACTCTTAATCATATGTAATAATTTCAGAATTTTCGTTTGGTAAACTTCGGAGATAAGGGGGGGGGGGGGGGGGGGGAATAGTATTTTTTTCAACATATTCCTTAATGAATCAAAATATAACCACTGTAGAAAAAAAAACGGTTTTAGAAAGCGTAAATTAAGCCCTTTCATATCCCATTTGATCAATAACTAGACCTTGAATTTTTAACCCCCTTCATATTCGTCATTTACACAGAAAATAAAAATGTATATATATTTTTTATGTTTTCCATACACGTGTCTTAACCTTCTTAACAGTTGTTCCAAATTTCAAATTGATAGGATAAGCGAACAGAGTCGGCATAAGGGTTACTTTACTCCATAAACAAGTTACTAAAGCTCCCTATAATACAAATGTTTACAAGCTGTTACGACTCTGAAGAGTTAAAGGAAAATTGTTCTACAACATACATATACTTCTACCTATAACAATAGATGTTGCTAGTCGCTATAGATGACTTTGGGGCCTTCCGTTGTACTTAATGTACCTATCTGAATAAACTTCATCTCATACGTAGGTACTTAAAGTATAAAGTATTTTTTTTAAAATTAGTATCATGTTTTTTATCCAATTTAATGCAGTTGTCAGTAGGTACCTATAGGTTTTGCCAATCGTTTTTCTTCACCAGTGTAGACCATTGACGTCTACTGCTGTAAATACAGAATGTACCTTAATAAAAACCCAACACTTAAAACTCGTTATAGTATGAGCGGATAGGATTGTAGTTAATATACCTACGTCAGATACTAAACAAAAACTTGTATGGTCCTTTGAACCGGATGATATTAGTGAAGGGGTGCAAATACTTTACTCATATTTCATATAAAAAAAATGTGCCATGACACTTCTTTCCACTCACATTTTATCAAGCGCTTTGCATACGGCAGGAACGATTCAAAAAATAAAATATATTAAAAAAGACAAGGCAAAACAAACTTTTACATTGTATAGGTATCTAATTGAAAGAAAAATATTTCCATTGTGCAATATTCCACCGTGGAAAAGTTTAGATTTATCTCCAATAGTGGATTTCTGAAACTTTGATATCCTCGGGGAGGGAGAATCTGCTGAGCAGCCCTTTTCGCCCCTGGGGTGAGGTATTTCGTGAAAATTCTGAGCTGGTGGAAAATTGTCTCGCATATATGTAAAATAAAATAAAGGGGCACAAATATGGAAAAGGTATCCTTGTAACAATCTTTCTGAGTGCAAGTGCCTTTATTTTTTCATAAGAATGTACATGCACCAATGAGAAAAAACAATCGCTGGTTGGACTAATAATTCGCGTAAACGTTAGGTATGTGTAAAATAATTTTATAATATGCACGTGAGCCCTTAACTTTTTTACCTATCACAGGAAAGATAACGATATATTATTAAAGCTCGGAAACGAAATTATTCGATCGTGCAGTCATTGTTCCAATAGTTTGTCCGTTCATGCAATTTCGACATATTTCTAACTAGCTCTTCTAAATAAGGATGGTTGTTATGTTATTCTATACTATTAAACGAGCAATATTTGTATATATATATATATGTATGTATGTAGTTATATATATTTTTGCAATCACGTTCTCGGAAACGGCTCTAACGATTTCGATGAAATTTGGAATATAGGTGGTTACGGGGGCGAGAAATCGATCTAGATAGGTCTCATGTCCGGGAAAATTCGTTTTTCCGTATTTTCTCAATTTTCATCCGAGCGGAGCTCGGTCGCCCAGGGACTGCTAGTTAAAATGCAGTTATCAGGTGGGTTTTGACGAAATTAGAGAATAACGAAGCAGACACATCGAGTATTTTTAGGCAAGTATTAAAAGTGGGTGGGAGGTGTACGAGTATATGTTTTTAAGGGCTTAGCTTTGTTAGTATGAATGTAATGCGGGTAATCTCTGGAACTATTCATTCTTAGGCTATATTTTAACATGGGAGCCCAAGTGTGGATTTTAGGATTTACTCGAGTGCGGCAGAATATAATTTGGGGGATGCCTTGTACCCTGTTCAGTACCTCCACCATTTATAATGCCTCTGTATGATCGTCTATTCGTCATCAAAAAAGCCACCACGGGCTCGCATCTTGTCCAAATTGTCAGATTAGTGAATGGGAGCGTCTTTCGGGTCTACTTAACGTCCCCTGTAAATATCTGACGCGCTCGATTATTTGTTTTTTCTTCGTTCATACTTGTACTCTTCCGCTGGCCACTCCCACTTTCTAAACTATCAGATTAATATACTTCGGTTATCAGCAGTGATCGGCACTACCCGTGTAACACGGTGTCAATTACCTTAATCATTATGTTAATATGGATATTCCCCGGGATTCCGGAATTCGAGTCGGTAAAAGAAGACAATATTTTCTCATTTCAGTTAAGTACTAGTATATAACCGGGACAAGATTAATGATTTTTACCATCAAATAAAACAACATGAATTTAATGACCCGAAGAACATTAGTAAAAGTAAACACTTTTGATGGTAGAAATTGGTTGCATTCCTTATCAGTAAATTAGAGAAGGATGACATCAACTCTGTTAATATTACTATTAGCTGTCTTTTTCGCACCATTTTAAACTATGCGTTTGGTCATAAACGCAAACAATAGAAAATCCGAAAGTGACCTTCGACATGCCAGGTAGTCGGGAAAAGGGCTTTTTTGCACTTCAAATGGTTACATTTTAACACTTACATATATATGAGTGCACTTAATATTTTACGCAATATAAAATAAAATCAATGCATATCAATATTTTCTTTAATGAAGAATGATACAATTTACGAGTTTATTAAATATTATGACTTCTATTTACAAAAAAATTTATTAACGCTCAATAGAGTTATTTTTTGCGAACTAGATCACGGGATTATTATCATGTCCATAAAGTCCATATTAATATTTCTTCTCGGAATCCCGCGGTGTTGCACGGGTCGTGCCGATCACTGGACTTATCAGAGACACGTGGGGCTACACACTATCAAAAATCTGACGAGCTCGAGTGACTGTTTTTATTAGGTACATTGTTTTTTTTTACCTGTAGGCGCCTCCCCCACCATAAAATGCATACATGATATAACTTTTTTTTCACCTACTATTCAAAATCTATACCGTCTCAGCGAGAGTCAAAACGAGGTTTAGTTTGCGTTTCGTAGCTGCGCGGAAAGCTATTAAATAAATCTAAGTTATTTTCTGTACTTACAAGCGTTTTTGTTTTCATTCGGCACAACTTGCTGCTAAGTTGCGTCGCGACGCCGCGCGGGTGACTCAGCGACTCCTGTCTCACTCGCACTGCGCAAATCAGAAAGATGAGGGTAGATTTTATCATGGACTTGCATCAATGTTTCCCAAATTTTACCAAATACTAATTACTTTTTTTTTTTTTTTTTTTTTTTAATAAATAATAAATATTACGGGACAATCTTACACAAATCAACCTAGGCCCACGGTAAGCTCAATAAGGCTTGTGCTGTGGGTACTAGGCGATGATATATATAATAGATACATACATATAGATACTTATATACATATATGACATCCATAACTCAGGAACAAATATTCGTGATAAACACACAAATAAATGCCCTGACCGGGATTCGAACCCGGGACCTCCAGCTTCGTAGGCAGAGTCACTACCCACTGGGCTACGGAGGCCGTTAAATTACTCGATGAATAAATTATGTCATCATTCTTGAAGACTGTCGCTTTGATGAGGGTCTTAGCTGAGTGACAAATGTTTTGAACCGACTTCAAAAGTAAGTTAAAGTTTAATTCCTGTTTAGCTATTTTCTCGTTTTCAGCGAAGTATGTTTTCCTAATAGGGAACATTACGCAAAACTCTTCGTAGGTGGCGACACTAGCAGCGTTGACATTGTATCTCGTTCGCACTTGCGGTATTGTCTATGCAAGCATCCTTGTCACTCATTTGACAATCAATTTTGCATGTGTGTGTGAATCCCTATATTTCTATACTGGTTTACTATTAGTGTTAGTGCTGCCTCTGGCGGCAGAACATTGCAGTAATGTTCCCTATTGTTTTTAATTTAGGTATAGTTATTTCGGATAAGAGACCTAACTTTAAACCTCTCTATATCGTAAAACCTCTGTATCATTGAAGTCATTCGAGCAGTTTTTGTGAATCCATTTAAATCAAATAAAAATACTAATGTTGCTCATTTAATCCAAATAATCCATACTATACTTACAATGGAAATGGATTTAGTTTGTAAGTACTTGTATAATTATAATCTATTTATTTAAATTTAAACTTTACCCGTTTCCTTGCTCTTGAGTGTAAGTCCGTACTAAAAAAAAAACGAACATAGGCAACTTTCGACACTAAGTTTAAATGTCCTCAATTGTACGTAATTGAGGACATCTTTTATCTTATCTAAACTAGTTCGAAAATTTATTAATTTTATTAATATCGTGCATAGCAACATCTTATAATAACATTTCTTAAAAACCGTCAGCACTGACGCACATACTTGGGCCCTCAGTCCTCCAAGGACCCTCGACCCAAGGACGCACACAATGCCAAGGGCTTGCTGGGCTTACATTGTCTTATAATAGATTCCTTGATAACGTCCTTAGGGCTTGACCTCTTTCTAATTGATCGGCTGGGTTAAGTAAACTGGTGGTTAAATTATGAGTAACGCTTTTACAGTGACGAGCGTGAGTCGGTTCCGCCTCATGAATTTTAACTTAAAATTCAAGAGCGTTTAACACTTTCACTGCCAGGAACCCACCTAGTGGGTGCCTATGCCCTAGGCTCTTTCCGCTATTTAGCAGAAAATCACGGGACCAGCTAAGCTACGCGTAGCGATCATTTTCAGTGCCTTGGTGGTTTTACACGTTAAGGTGGTTCGATTGCCATACAAAACGTTATTTGACATTCGCAGGCTGACGGCGTGATATTTTAAGAAACTTATGTAACAAACTTTCATAAATTGGCTTCCCATTTGCGCCAAATTCCCCTTTTCCTACAATAAATTTGTATAAACTAGATTAATTTGAGAAATTGGTTTGGGACGTGATATTTTGGGAAAACTATTTTTCTCAAATTAATCTAGTTTAATACAAGTTTATTCTAGGAAAGGGGGAATTGATGAAAGTTTGTTACATAAGTTTCTTAAAATATCACGCCGTTAGCCTGCGAATGTTAAATAACGCTTTGTATGGCAATCGAACCACCTTAAAGCAGCTTTTTTACCAGCGCGGCGGGAATTTAAAGAAGGACAATAATGATTATATTTTGTTAAGATCATTTCAAGTTTAAGTTTATACTAAAATATATACAAGATCAGCATAATAAGAATAATAGAACGCCATTAACTATGGGAAACATTCCCCAAAACTGCAACCGAATTTCAACTTATTGCTCAAGCAATATGGTTCTTATTTTAAAATGTAAGATATTTTTCGCATAACTTCGTCCAATCGGTAAGCCTTCTAAAGCGAAAAGGCTTAAAAAGTTTCTGGCTTAGCTAGCTGGCAATTTAACTGACAACCCTTATTCTTGGTGCGACATAGTCTTAACTTACTGTAAGCTTCGCCGTCAGTTACAACCTTGTCACGCTAAGGAAGCGACGTAATTTAAATTTGGCCCCAAGTGTTACTCTTTGATAGCGGTATTGGCCAAACTCTCGGATTCTTATCTGTTTGTCTTGGTTCAATTGGTTGAGAGTTTGATTTTAGCTCAAGCTGTTATCTAGAGAGGCTTCGGGTTTAAACTAATATTACCTGCCGACTATTTAGCATACTTGGTGTCTCATTCAAAAGAAACCACAATACCCTTATTTTCAAATTCACAACAAAAAAATTGTAATTATCCTGAAAAAGTTCAAAAAGACACAAAGTTCAATTCTACCCATCATCTATTTCAACAGTTACCCAATACTCTTGCAAAGGATCACGTGCAAGGAGGACATTCAACTCTGCTTTAACGTAATTCAGAAATTTGTATGCAAAATGGTCAAGAAAAATTTCGACAAAAGAATGCGTAAGTCCCAGAAAAGCCACGGACGCCAGTATTTTTTTCCAGTTGGACGAACTAATTATATACCTACAGATGCCTATTACTCAATGACTTTGGCGTTTGTATAGTTACTTATATGGATATTGTTACTTGTTATTGAACTATAGAACTTCTTTGCTCGCGTTCTTGTATAGGGGTACAGTTCAAAATGTATCACGTGACTTCCGGAATAACTTTTTGTAGAGAAGCCTAATCTGATTTCAAATAATTGTTTGTTACATGTTTCAATCCTTCTTTATTTGCCATTAGTTGTCAATTACAAAATGTTATTTAGTTAACGTGGCGAACATGAAAACAATGCTGAAATGACCGCCATTTTCAATGTATCGCGAGTCAAATGAGCTACGTCAGTCAATGTTGAAATATATATACCGATTTATCTGTACTTATACAGATTTAAGTAAATTAATTCATATATATATTTTACGGGTACTGCCAACAAAGAAGTATCCACGTCAGCTTAATTAACGGTTGTATCTCCGACACAAACCGCTTCTTTTTAATTCTCGTATCTAAGGATTTTTGTTTTGTTAGTTTGTCTCTTGCACCCACCTTTTGAAAGTCTCTGTTTGGTCCTATATGGTCGACTGGTAGAGAATGCTTTGAGGCATTATGTCCGCCTTTTGTTAATAAATAAATGACTTGTTGCTTGCAAACGGAAACCTCTTTCCAGACCCTTTTATTATAAGGAGATCATCATCATCATCATATCAGCCGAAAGACGTCCACTGCTGGACATAGGCCTCCCCCAAAGAGAGCCACAGTGACCGGTCCTACGCCACCCGCATCCAGAGGACTCCCGCGGCCTAAGGAGATATCCGCTTATATTACAGTAGCCATCACACTCTAGGTGTTCAAAAATATCGGCACATGCACCCTAATGCCTTGAAAATAGAGGTGTGTTCCGATGTTTGTGAGCTGCTTGTTTGCTCCGATATATGTGGTGGCGACTGTACAAGTTGTTATAGAACAGACAGGTCCCAGGTTGTGAATCGCATAGCACTCATGTCGGTTATACCTCTCTGTATATTTAGAGCGGGGTTCCAGGTGCTGTTAAACAAGCGTTATTTTTTTTTATTTATTTATTTAGAACACAATTAGTCACATAAACAAAAATATAAAGGGCACACAAAGAGTACCAATAGACATAAATCAAAAGACCTGGAGGTTCATTAATACATAAAAACTATGTTAACATAACAAAATAGGTAATCATAAAGAAAAAAAGCTGAAAAGACTTTTTAAAAATTTGAACTTAATAAATTCTTTAATATAATACAATACCGGTCGTCGACGCAGTATGCATGAGCGCAGTACATTATAATTAGTGAGTGTGTTAACTTATGTTATACCCAAGGTTTATAATGTATACAAAATGTTTATCCTCATTTCCGATAACTTCAAGGGTACATTTCTCAGGGAAAGTACATTTCCTTAACCTCTTAAGGGCCACCATATAATACAAATTGAATCACTTATTGTTTGAAAAATGTTTGATACAAAACAAATGCAACCCTATTCCAATTGTAAATGATTTAAATTCCTTTAAGAAAATAAGTATATTAATCGGGTGTAGTCTTATCAAGATTGTGAATCATTCTTGGAAATATAATCTCACTGTAAGGCAGCCTGTTGCTAACCTCTACTATTAAGTTTATATGTTCTGTATTATGATTAATGATTAGTTTCGTATATTGCGGTTTGCAATAAATATTATTGGTATTGTATTGTATCCAAGTTAAACATGGAGTTGCCTGATATATAACCCTTGGGTGCATACGGTATCAATCATTTTGTAATTGGACTTAATTTCAATGCTGTTAAGGTCCAAAAGCGTTGAACCTTTTCATTCCACGACTGTACAGTTAAATCCACGTCACATTTGAAACTCCGTGTCTAGTTTCGCAAAGTCTATAATTGTCATTAATTTGATCACTACTTGTGTCATCTCAGTTATATAATTTTTGAGACTGTATCCATCTAAGGATTAAATGGATGCTGACATATAATTTTATGGCCGGTGGCCTCATTAGGCTTTCACCGAAACAGAACAGATACTACTGCGCGCCTACATTTCAATGAGTGCTTCCTGATCGGCGCGCGAGCTTAACACTTGCAGTACTGCATGCGTACCGCCCCGCTTTCGCGTAATTTAATACTGGCAACACAAACTTGTCTCATTTATTTTTTCACAGTAACTATTCTTAAATTTTTGTTATTTTCTTGTCCACAGAAGAGGAAGGCACAGAGCTTGAACTGGAAGCGCTGTATCGTCGCTATTGCGTGCGGTTGAAACACGCGTTGTTCGTGTCAGCACTGTGCGTCACGCTACTGTTGACGGTGATACTGCTGTCCGCCGTGTGCATCCTAAACGCCGATGTAAGTAACCCCAGTAATACAGGAGTGTCCAGAAGAGGAAGAGGAAGCTTGAACTGGAAGCGCTGTATCGTCGCTATTGCGTGCGGTTGAAACACGCGTTGTTCGTGTCAGCACTGTGCGTCACGCTACTGTTGACGGTGATACTGCTGTCCGCCGTGTGCATCCTAAACGCCGATGTAAGTAACCCCAGTAATACAGGAGTGTCCAGAAGAGGAAGAGGAAGCTTGAACTGGAAGCGCTGTATCGTCGCTATTGCGTGCGGTTGAAACACGCGTTGTTCGTGTCAGCACTGTGCGTCACGCTACTGTTGACGGTGATACTGCTGTCCGCCGTGTGCATCCTAAACGCCGATGTAAGTAACCCCAGTAATACAGGAGTGTCCAGAAGAGGAAGAGGAAGCTTGAACTGGAAGCGCTGTACCGTCGCTATTGCGTGCGGTTGAAACACGCGTTATTCGTGTCGGCGCTGTGCGTCACGCTACTGCTGACGGTGATGCTGCTGTCCGCCGTGTGCATCCTAAACGCCGATGTAAGTATAAAGAGAGAAAATACATTTCTCAAACATACATTACTGACGAACATGTTTATATGTATAGGATGACAAAGTTACTTATGCAGTTTCTAGATCTAGAAAACAGGATTGAAAATTCAGGCTTGTAGGTTTATCCACAACAAAGTTACAGGGGGGTTGAAAATGCTCCGAATGGCGTTTAGAAAAGAATGGTGCGGCCGTGCCTTTGTTTGTTTTGCTCGACGTGGTGAGGTTACTGCCGTAGTGCCCCTAGATAAGAAACTTCTACCTCCCATTTCGCAACCACATGGAATTATTCCCTGGATAAAAAGTATCCTAGTCTGGTTCTCTGGCAATCACCATAATTGCACCCAAATAGGTTCAGCGGTTTAAACGTGACAAGGTAACATACAGATAAATACGAAGTTACTTTCGCATTTAAGTATATTATGACTATAGATTTACAGTTTTTGTTCGATTACTCAAGATCAATTCATACATAGTTTTAAACCTGTACAAGTACGTAAAAAGTAGTAGTAAGTAGCACGTAAAAAGAGTTTCAGGCGCTTTTTGATATAAAATGTATATCCTGGATGTGCGCAATTTGTTACATCTGTGAAATTTTACAACAACAAAGCAGATACATGCCAATTCACATTTAAACCGACAATTATTCAATACTCTGCCAAGGCTTAAACCGACAATTATTCAATACTCTGCCAAGGCTTAAACCGACAATTATTCAATACTCAGCCAAGGCACATACATGAACATTTCCACATTTCTTATCCATTTTACAACATGAACTGCTTTCAATGAGCAAGTGCGTTGAATATTACAAAATATTTGAGCCCGATAATATTTCAGGAGCTTCGACGATTCTTCAAGGATCTCAAAATCACTTTTGTCACATCATTAGTTGCTATTACAACGGAATCATATCAGAATCCATGACGTATTTTTATAGTTTCAAGCAGATCATTGGGGAGTTCCGTAAGTCATTTGTGGTCTTCATCGTCAGTTCCACTTCAACAAGTTTATGATTTCGGGGTTATACACGAGTTATAGTAGAAAATACCGAAATTACAACACGCGTGCGTAATATATTTGAGGAGTTTTCTCAATTCGTCATGCATGGTTCCCATCATCGAACTGGAGTTTTGATAGCAATGGGACCAATCTGGAAGTAAGTATATATATACTTTCAATTAAATACAGAATTGTACGGAATCGGTTTTCATAAATGACGGAGTGCTGAGGGGTAATCACGTAACGTTCCGAACGCGCGTCGGTACAATTAAACTGTCAATTTTCATTCAGACCTACCCGACGTTCGTACAATGCGTTACGTGATCGACCTACAGAGGTAACAAAAACATTGAGAACCTGTTTATTTTTTAAAGTCGGTGAAAAAGAGCTCCAGGCGCCGTTTAAAATGTAAATACGTGTGTAATGTGGGCATTTTAAATATGCAACATTACATTAGTCGTCCCCGGCCGCAAAATCCACGTTGTATCACATTGTTGGCTCGTGCTAATTTCAAAAGCCGCAACCCGCGTACATGCGGTGCTTAACGAATGTAATCTACACCAGTTTGCAAACTTAATAAACTTCACCAGGTTGAGGTTACATGAGCTTAGGATTTGCATCGTTGTATGAGTATGTACTCGTAGTTAAGACAATAATTATATGAGCTTAAAGAAAGGCGACTAAGTGATTACGATTAATATGAGTTTTTCGGGACGTAGGTATGAGACAAATTTCCTTTTAATACCTTATTTTAGAGAATCATTAAAAAAAACTTTACCTGTATTTTAAGAGCGGGTTTAGCCTTACGATTACATGCCGAACAACGTTAAATACGGCGCTCTCATGTCTTAGTCTAAGGCCTGAGTGGACGCTCGGAGCGGAGCGTTCGGCGGGGCGTGCAGCGGGGCGGGCGAGCGTGCATTCAATTTGTGCAGCGTCTACTCAGGACACCAGTATGAGCCTCATTTGTTTAACATGCACGCCACGGGTGAGGTGAGGCGCATTAGCGTGTTCCGAATAACAACCCAGAGGCTTGAGGCGCGCAGGAATGAACTAAATAAATTCCGTCCGGCTCGCGGGCGATTTTAACGCAGCGAGCGAGTGCTCGCGTCTTGCGACTGTGTGCGTGCGCTCACACATAGACAGCCCCCGCCGCCCACAACAGCGCGACAGAAACATTGCGTCCAAAATTTGAGATTTGAAAAGTTGCTCAGCTAGGCAATGCTCTTAAATTCAAATCGAAATTTCTTGGCTTAAATCTGTTAACCCATTCAGCGCCCATGACGACACACATGCGTCAGAGCGCTACGAGCGCTTTTCGCTACATACGAAGTTTAAGCTGCTACAGACTACGGCGTAGCGCTACGCGCGTAGCGAGGCCGTGAATGGGTTAACCCACTCGCCGCCAATCACGATACACATGCGTCAGAGCGCTACGGGAGTTTTCGTTACATATGGACATTACAATTTGACGACCTTGGAACCCGGTAGCTGGGCTCTGCTCACTGAATGTGTTAAATGTACCAACATTTTCGTAGCGCTAGGCGTAGGAGGGGGGAGTCAGGTCACAGTGTTAACACATTAACTGCCAAGAGTCGCTACGCGATACGCTCGTAGCTAGGGTTGCCAACCGTAATATATTATATAGCATTGTACTATATTTTGACTATTTGTACTATAAACTGTTAAAGAAATATATAGTACGCGAAAATACTAAATTTTGGGGGACCTTATGAAGAGTTCAAATTGCCGAGGTTTTACTAAATAGCAGTGGCGGAGCGCCCATAAGAGCCAATTGCCTAAAATTTAATTTTAGGCAAGCCTAAAGTTGTATTTTCTAATCTATTTCATAACTTTTTTGTTTCGGGTTGCCCATAGAAAATTTTCACGCGCCGCCACTGCTAACTAGCACCATTGGCCAGCCAAGTACTATATTTTTTACAGTGTGCTATATTTTTGTCGTTTTTTTCTGGAAAATACTATATCTCCCCCACTGCCGCCTAAATAAGCACATGCAAACGATTGGACTGTGTGACACAAGGCAGTGCAGATTCTGCTTTGAAGCAGAGGAGACGCCTACACACATACTAACCGATTGCCCTTGCCTCATGCGCAGTCGTAACTCCTTCCTGGGCAAACACATCATGTGCCCGGAGGAGATCAAATTTCTTGAGTTCAACAAAATCCTGCAATTCTTCGAGTTTGCAGGACTTGACCAAGAGTTGTAGTAAGTGGCGATCACAATAGATCAGCGATGGTCGCAGTGATATAAGGGCTTTGACAGCCCGAAAGCCACTACCAGAATAATAATAATAATATCTCCCCCAAAATTAGTTGGCAACCCTACTCGTAGCCGATCCCATAGTTTTCCCCGCTAGACGGGTTCCTGGCACTGTCAATAGCGCTATGAGCACGCGGTGAATGAGCTATGTCATCTTAACGGCCTACGAACTTGCCAATATTAATTTTCCCCTATAGTTCAAAAACCAGGGAGGAAACAGTCGAGAGCGTTTGTATGGGAAAATCGCAGATAGGCATTCCTCTTAAGCTAATTTACAACGAATATTTAGGGAGCTTTAAGCTGCTTAGGTTACAATTTCATCAAAAACTTCCCGGACGTGACCCTTATATGTTAACTAAATAAACGGCACTAAACCGGGCGCGGCCAGGGAGCGCAGACCAGTCGTTGTGAATATAAACGACCGATTAAAAGGAAACTTTAAGACCATTCTTTAGGCGTTTGAACTGTCATCTAGTACTTGTAACGAGTAATGACAGTTAGTTGGATAAGAAATAAGTATCCCTTAACAATCACTCCGTGCATGAAGGTGGAACGACAGCGCGAACTTTCCATAAAACGGCTTTCGAACTTCACTACATAGTATAAAACAAAGTCGCTTCCCGCTGTTTGTCTGTCCCTATGTATGCTTAGATCTTGAAAACTACGCAACGGGTTTTAATGTGATTTTTTTATACTTTAAATCTTTATCAACATAATTATTTGACAGTTAAAAACCTACTTACAATACATAACTATAGAAAAAACTTAAATAAACTAAATAAACCCAAAATTAGGAAAAACATAAATTTAATCAAAAGAGGTCTCCAAGGTCGGATCCCTGCGGAAGGGTTCCCATAAGACTGGCTGAGTTCCCTCTTTGTATGGCTATGCCGATCCGTTGGGCAAGGAACGAGCCAGCCCTATGGTCTCCGGATACTTTGACCAATTTTTTTGACAATTGGCCAAATAATTGGTGAGCGCCTGGGCTCCAGGGTCCGAGGGTTTCGACAGCAAAAGCCGCAAAAACATGCCGGTCTGTCAGGCCGATGTATTTGCGGCACTTTGCTGCCTCCGCCGCTGCAGCTGCCCCGCCTGCTCTCAAAGATGTAGTGCCAAGGTGGGACGGCGCCAGGGTGTCAACGCATGTAGCGTCCCAAATGAGGGGCCGTCCTTTTTTATTAGATAGAATGATTCAAGATATAGGTTTATATGTATAAATTGTATAATACATGCATGTATTATACATATAAACCCGTGTGAAGCCGGGGCGGGTCACTAGTCCTTTATAAAATAAATAAATAAACAGATCACATAACTGTAGGTATGTGATCTGTAGTGTATGTAGGGTATGTGATCTGATGTGATAAGTAGTGATATTATTATGGTTGTTGTCTTCTGTAAGGTCAAGAAACCCCAGTCGGGCGACTCCAAATACGAGCGAGTTAACATTTGTACCTTGTTAGTTTTAACATTGCTGCTAACATTAATTATTTATATCTAATTATGTTGTTAAATTCTGCCACAAAATCACAAGCCCCGAGAAATCGTGATTTGCCAAGTCAAAAATGAACTTAATTGAAAATTTTCAAAAAATTGACAATCCATGTAAAAAAACTCGCACGTTCGTATCAAGTCGGTTGTAAAGGGATAACAAGATTATTGAAAACACGGTTTGCATGATAGGATAATCCTTGGGAATTTTTCCAGTTAAACTTTGAGCTTTGTGTTAATGCTGTTATACCCACTTGCGTTTAGGTGGGAGTATTCTATCAGTCGCGCGTTTATTTTCAAGTGATTAGTGTGTCCTCTGTGTGGAGGCTGGTGGAGCATGCAGTAATCCCATAAAGGCATAATTGACTTCCCGAAGGCACCGGCATTTGACCCTAATCTGGTTAATGCATGGACATGAGTGGACGCCAACTGGAAGGTCACTACCGGGTCAATTCGGTCAATGTCAAGATGTTTCAACAATATCCGAACGCAGAAAAACCCGTAGTACAAAAAAATACCTGTGTTCACCCAGAAAGTCCATTACCTGCAGGTGAGACATTTTGAAATCGGGTTAGTGGTTTCTGAGATTACTCCCCAAATACAAACTTACAAAGCTTGGATGTCATAGACTTTTCCTTCCTCTTTATAATATGTATGTATTACTTTATTGTACATAAAACATTGCAAGGTGAAAACAGAAACAAAAAAACCGGCCAAGTGCCATTCGCGCATGAAGGGTTCCGTACCACTATCTAAAAAACGGCAAAAAAATCACATTTGTTGTATGGGAGCCCCCTGTAGCCTAGTTGGTAGAGACCACAGATGTATGAATATAAGGAGATCGGACATGGCGGCCGATTTGTATAGAGTGAGCCTGTCGCAAGTACATTAACCCACACAACGCCCAAGTAATTGACAAGACAAAGCACGCACACATCTAAAACACACACACTTGTATACCTACACGCTTATTTGACAATAAACGCGCATCATATCAGGCATTTTCGGAAAAAACGTAATATTCTCTGCGATCAGCACGCGTGCACAGTATGGCAGAGTATGCCCATTGAGCATACAGCTGCGACACGGCCGCCGGCGCGGCGGCTTGTCCTCTATCTAGTATTCTATGCTCTGAGGTAGAGACCCTGCCTACAAAGCCTCCGGCTTCGAATCCCGGTAAGGGCATTAATTTGTGTGATGAGCACAAATATTTGTTCCTGAGTCATGGTGGATGTTTTCTATGTATTTAAGTACCTATTTATTTATCTACATAAGTATGTTTATCATCGTCTAGCACCCATAGTACCTACAAGCTTTGCTTAATTTGGGACAAGGTCGATTTGTGTAAGATTGTAAAAGAAAAAATATATGTTATTCATTTTTTCTGTTTTTTAGTATTTCATGTTATAGCGGCATCAGAAATACATCATCTGTGAAAATTTCAACTGTCTAACTATCACGGTTCATGAGATACAGCCTGGTGATAGATGGACAGACAGACAGACAGACAGACAGCGGAGTCTTAGTAATAGGGTCCCGTTTTACTCCGTGAGTACGAAACCCTAAAAAGAAGTACAAAGGCGAGCCTTAAGGGATCTCTTCCAGCCAATCTTTGAGCAAATGAGTTAGCAAAAACATGTAGGAGATGACGATAGACAAAATTGTGAGTTATGTACCAAAACTAATATTAGTGTAAATTACAAAGAATGCAGATGGAGCAGCAGGGTAAAGTATAGCCTATGTCCAACCTGAAGGTCAGTTCTATGACATTGTTAAAATTATTTTTTTATTGATTTAGTAATTCCAGAGATTATACACAGTATTATCACTGTCAAGAAAGCTTATAAAACCATCTTATGAAATACTTAATTAAATACCCAAACCAAAATCGATGCCTATTACATTTCTAAACCCGTGATATTACTTTTATTAGGTTTTTTAGCAAAAAGGAATGTCGCGACTGACCGGACAGCCTGCGGGTAACGATTATTTGTAACTCTCTGATTTTGTTACCTAATGCATTACTCGACTAGTTGAATTTCATCACTAGTGGCTCATACAGAGATTTAATTACGCGTATTTCCTATGGTCATAGTCAAAGTTAGGGCTTGTTTAATTTTTGGTTGGACAGGTTTTTTTTTCCGCACTTACACCATGAAATGTTGGACCACTGTGTAACATCTTTTACGTTTTTATGTGTTCAAGATCTGTGGCTGAGCTCTTTTCATGTCATATTCAGAATCTGAAAATGCTATATAACACTTCAAGCTTTGTAGCGATTTGTACACATATTTAAATTATCATTTTACACGGGTCTATTGCGATATTACTGTGATACTGTGAGTGTTGTCTGTCGTGCTCAATTTGTAAAATAATGGACGGGTACTGGATTTTTCGGGTCTACCCTCCACATTTTTAGCGACTTTTGTAGGGTAGTGAAATATTATGCACCCATATCTCCGCTGACAACTTGTTGGGACAACAGCGACCGTGACCGGTTAAACCCTAGTCGAATCGTCAGAAATAAGGGTGAATAAATACCTCGTTAGACCCGTGTAAAATATGTAATTTAAATATCTGAAAATGCTTTCAATATTTGCATATTGGGGCTTCTAAACGGTCCATATTTTCACTGCAATATGTGGCCGGCAACTAAAAGTGTTCCTCTCTTACTCACATGTTAGAGAAAGACACCAATAGTTGCCAAAATATGGCCCGTTTAGAAGCCTGTATGAGACAAACTTTGAGCGCTGAAATTCAACCGGCCTAGTTACCCAGAGCACTCAGGGCCGAAGGACGGTCGGTTGTAGGGATATTGGAATTCCTGTCTTGTCCATGTTTTCATTGCTTCTCTAATTATCGGGCTGTCGCCGCAATCTGATGTTATTGCCTTTTATAATTGAAACTATTTTCTAGAATTGTGTCTAGTGTCTGTAGTGGAAAATCATTTTACAGTTTTATTCTTTGTTTTATGGCCTACTTACGTGTAAAAGGAACAATGACTTTTAAAGCCATTTTAGCTAAACGGGCAGATTCAATTAAAGGTATAATTGAGGGCCTTAGTTCTTTTTTAATTCCTTTGATTCGCTGGCTTTGGGTTAATTATCAGATAAATTAGATGATTGATTGCAATTGTATGTGAGCATTGTTTTGAACACAATAACAGGTTAAAACATCATATAAGATTACATCACTAAGGCGAACTTATCTGTATAAGACATCTCTTTCAGGTAACCTTTGATCAATTATGCATAGCTGCAAAGTTAAAATCGAAACGACTTATAGAACTGAATCAAAGTCACGGAGTACGCCGACTGATGTACAGTTCAACCAATTTGATTCCTAGGCCATCATAGAACCTTGCCGTTGTAAATGCTATGTCAATACGGGTTACTAGGTTTAATGCGTCGCTATGTAGCAGTTAAAATTACAGAGTTCTACGGTGGCCTAGGAATCAAATTGGTTGACCGTACCGCTGACTACCCCGACTTGCACTTAAGTTTACTGTATCGACGCGTGTTTGTGTGAGTGCACCATATCGGATGCTTGTATACTGACTTGATTTACTGCATGTAGCCATATATCTACTGTGACTTTATTGTATGACGCGCCCTTTATATTAAGCACACTAACCACCTTATTCATAAAACTTAAAATGCGTCTTCTAAATAAAATATTCTTTGTCCCTTTCTTACAAACACAAATGTCAAAGAGAAAGATAAGGACAAGCGTTATTACCCCCTTAAAGGGGTTATTAATTTTATTCTGTTTTTTTAGTATTTGTTATTATAGCGGCAACAGAAATACATCATCTGTGAAAACTTCAACTGTCTAACTATCACGGTTCATGAGTATATGACCTACTCATGAACCGTGATAGTTAGACAGTTGAAGTTTTCACAGATGATATAAGGTCATAGGGTCCCGTTTTACCCTTTGGGTACGGAACCGTAATAATTAAAGATTCTGTTGAATCAGGAACCTCCTCTTTTTTTTGAAGTCGGTTAAAAACCATTCCATTAAGTTTAGTTATCCGGACTCAGTCAAATGCAGCTGCGTTGCCGACAGGCAAACGTCAGGAATATCGAAATGCACTAATTGCATTCTACATACCTATGCGGCTCTGTTAATTAAATTAGCTAGGGGGGGGGGATCCGGTGCGATACACATTCCAATTAGATTTTATTTCAATCTTTGGATTCAATCTATTGTGGGACATGTTTACAATTATTTTTATTGATTATTTAGGGTTCCACAATTATACAATTCTTTATGTAACAATTTAAGGCACCGCCAAACCGCATAATAACAGTTTTTTAGCGGTATTATCACCCTCGTTTCAAATCATGAAATCACACATCTCAGGGGACAACCCGAGCCCGCCACTTTCCACTATTTAAAGAGCTGTAGGTTATAGCTGATAGCACACAGTTAGTTTAGTGGTTGTTGTTATTGTATTAATTAACACTTTCACTGCCAAGAATCACTATGCGCTACATACCCGTTCCCGTGGTTTTCCCCGTATGTAGCGGAAAGTGACTACGGCGAAGGCGACCGCTTAGCTGGTTCCTGGTAGTGAAAGCGTTAACCCTTTTCCAGGCCGGCGATTGAAACATGACAATCAAATGTCAGTCTTATTCATTGACATTAAGATACATATTTGACAGTATGTTAGGTGGTCAATATAACGCCACAGCCTGGAAAAGGGTCAACTAGCTGCCCGCGCATAACAGAGTACCCAGGCGAAGCCACGGGATAAGTAAAATATAAATTACCTATATCTATCTGAAAGTTCATTATATACACAGGTGAAAGAATTTTTGAAATCGGTTGAGTGATTCCAGAGTTTTCCCCGTACAAACAAAAATACACAATCTCACAAACTCGTCTTTATCACTTTCAGTGCTAGGAACCCTCTAGGTGGCCGCTCGCTCATCGCAGGCGCTTTCCTCTACATACGGTTTCTCACATGTTATCGGCTACGAGCGTAGCGCTACGAAATCGTTGGCACTGAATGTGTAATATTATTTATTACAGTCTGTTCCGGACGATGCCTATAGGGACATCTATTGACGATCATCTTAACCACATATATCGCGTCACACATAGGGTCATTTCGCCGGTTAGCGACCACCTAATTTTATGTGCCGGTTAGCGACCACTTAGCTGAGTTGGTGAACTGAAAGCATATTTTCTCGTTTTTTAAGTTAATTCCTATTCCATAACTACAAACAATAATGAATACGGCTACCTGTTTCAATAGGCTCTGTAGAATTGATGTTATCTTCAATTGAAAAAACCATGTCCTACAGGTGGTCGCTAACCGAAGGTGGTCGCGTAACCGGCGAAATGACCCTATCGCGGCCAATAGCAACGCCGGACAGACGATCGTCACCCGACGTCACGATATAATTTTCCTTCTACCCCTTTCCTCGAATCATGTACTATATGACTTGCAAATTAGAATTCCAAGAATAAGCACGTATACATTTTGATCTTTTTATTTTATCATCTAAGACTAGTCGCACTCTCTTATTTTCTACACGCATTCAACGCATAACAACACACACACACTCTATTTGAGAGCGTATAAGATTAGAAAAATCTAGGAAAAAAATGTATTGTTATGAAAGCACTTTGATCGAAATAAGTAAAACTAGTACAATATTTCCCTTTGATAGCCTAGATAAAGCAAGAAACGTAGACGAATTTGTTCGTTAATCTTCTACGAGTATATATGGAATCGTTAGCTATATGGAATGAATGAGGTATATAGTTAGTATAGATAAAAGCTACGCTACGAAATGCTACGTTGGCGCGTGCTACGAATGCTACGCTGTAGCCACGTAGCCTCTCTGGGGAATGCTTGTAAGTTGGATTAAGAAGATTGCAATTGCAATCTTCCCAATCCGGTTCGCTTAGGTTTTAATTAAAGTGAAAGTCTTATCTGTGCTCAAGAAACTTAGGAGAACGGATTTATCTAGATTTATAACTACAAGTTCATCATCATCATCATATCAGCCGAAAGACCTCCACTGCTGGATAGAGGCCTCCCCCAAAGAGTGCCAAAATGACTGGTCCTGCGCCACCCGCATCCAGCGGACTCCCCCGACCTTTACCAGGTCATCAGTCCACCTTGTGGGGGCCTACCCACGCCGCGCCTTCCGGTACGTGGTCGCCACTCGAGAACCTTTCCGCCCCAACGGCCATCGGCTCTACGTGCAATGCCCCGCCCACTGCCACTTAAGTTTAGCGATTCGGAGGTAACTACAAGTTAAAAAACATAAATGTAAACACCAATAACACCATAAACATAGCTGAGAAGCATCTCGACAAAATCAAAATATTTATTATTTTTACAAGTCACCACAAAACTGTAGTGACAGTTTGACTGTGGCAGCGACAGTCTCTAGGTAAGGCATTCATTAACAAAATATTTAGTTATTCATTAGTAACAGTAGTAGTATAACTGAGTATAATATAAGTACATCTAGGTAATGCTTTTTTAGCAGTCTCTTAAATTTATTCTTATTTTTTTCACGTCTAATGGCTTCGGGCAAACTATTGAGTAGGTATGGGATACGCTATTTGAGAGTTCTGTCCCCATAGTAACACAAAAACACTTCAATTCGAAAAGTTTCAAATATTATCCGTAAAAAGCGCGTCCTATAAGGAATACTGCCCCCAATATTGTCTAAGTTTTCCCATTTGCAGCAGGCTTGCCTAGAAGAAATTCATTCTCCGAATGTTGTTAAGCGGGGTATCAATATGAGATAAGTAAGTTACGACTGTCAATATGATTTCAGTGTGTTTCGCGCGCTTGCGAACGCAAGTGAACACTTGTGCCTTCATCTTCAGGTATTCCGTCATTGGTATGATCTATGTCGGTAAGTTGTCAGGGTCATTCCCACACCGAATATTGATCACCTCTGTAAGTATTTACATTTTATCAAAATGGACAAAGTAATAAAAGTTCTTGGGCGTTTTTCAAAAAAAGTGTACAAAGCTTTTTTTTTTCAGAATTGGAATTTTTTTGGTTTTTCTTACTCAGAATCGTTGATATTATTATGTAATTATATTATATATATATATATTTTTACTATGTATAAAAAAAGACTGCATACAAAAATGTGACGATCTGGAATGGAATATTTAGGACACTTTTTTTCTTGTATGAGGATCGATAGTATCAAAGATTCTGAGTAAGAAAAACAAAAAAAAAAAAATTGAAAAAAAAAGTTGTTTTGTACACTTTTTTTGAAAAACGCTCTCTTGGAGGTTCAGATGAGTTCTATGAATTTACACATTCACTGCAAATAATCGCTAGGCACTCCGCTCGTAACCAATCCCGTGGTATTCCCGGTAAGTATACAGGGTGTGGCCTGTAATAGGAGCAAATATTCAAAAGGACGCTTCCTTAGAGCATTTGCAGTAACCCCTTGTGTCCCATTTATTTTATTTATTTTTTGGATTCGGAGATATTTTGATCTAAAGTTATGAACTCCAAGTAATTTATCTTGGCACCAAGACATCATAGCACAGCAGTCAATGCGGATTTTGAGGTAACATCACGTAACGTGTCATAATAGTTTTTGCAATTTGCTTTCCAAAAGATATTTTTGTGTTTTTTTTTTTTTTTCTTTTGTTTTAGTTTCTTTAAAATAAAATGTTACTTATAGCACTCCAGAAGAGTAAAAAAATACAACAAAAGTTATTTTATAGAAAAAAAAAATCATTTTTTTTATTTTTTTTCACTTTTAACCATGTGAGAATAAGTGTTCACAAGCATAATAATCTACCGTTTAATTTTTTGCTCCTATTACCGGCCACATCCTGTATAAGCGTCTACGGCGTAGGCACTTGCCGCTACTTACTTAGCACTTACTTGGCAGGTGCCTGGTAGTACATGTAACCCGTCTAAATCTCGCTTTTGGATAAGGACAGTAGTCAATACAAGTAGGGTCTAATTAAAATCTAATTGTTATCGCAGCGCATATCCCTATCGCCAACTCAATCACTATCAATTAAAACCTGGAGAGCTTCCTACATAACCTCAAACCGGTAGGGTATGTTTCACTCCGAATATAAGAAAAACTAATATTCCTTATAGAACATGGCTGTTACGTCTTTTTTCCATTGAACGTACAATGTGCTTGGTCCTTATCAAATTACTTGTATTGTTCCCAGAGGTCTCATTTGTACCGCACTACGGCAGGGTCTCTTTCTGGTGCGGACAGTGGGTAATAAGGTTTGGGAGGTTGTGGGCAAGTGGGAAACTGTATATTCGTGTAGGGATACTCGTAACAATAACAACTATTGGCTCTGAGAGATCTAGAACTCGTGAGCCCGTATTATTTTCAAAAAATTTTGTTTTAAGCCATACTGAATCGAAAAAAACTGTATAATTATTGAACCTGCTCACGAATGTTCACGAGAATCGGTTCAGGGATGTGAGCCGAACGCTACGAGCTGTGAGCTGAGTACAGCTGAACATACGAAAGAATTTTTGTCCAAGCTGAACGGAGAACGTCGTTCGCTTCGCTCGATCGTTCAAAGAGTGTGTACAGTACTAGCTTACTTCACGCGCGGCTGTAGTGTGAAAATATGTAGCTAGCTATCCAGCTACTAAGATAGCTTAGCTATGAAGGGAAGTTCTAAAAGACCTTGTTGTGTAAGTATTCCGATCACAATACAAAGTAATAACTGTAACTCCTGAAAGTTTGTCTCACTCGCTCGATTATGTTAACTCGATTTGTTGTGCTTTACGCCTGCGCACGGACCGACATAACCAGCATCATATCAGCCGAAAGACGTCCACCGCTGGACATAGGCCTCCCCCAAAGAGAACCAAAGTGATGATATATTTACATGTGTTCCACCGTAGCGTTTAAGATACTGAACCGATTTTGAAGAATTAGGTACCTATTTATCGATTCGAAATTATGCTTGGGGTCTACGTATTAAAAAAAACATTTTTTTCAGTTACCTAGTTCTCTGTAGTCGAGATTTTTTTTGGACGTTTTATGCTTGTTTACATATTAGTATTAAATGATCTACAAGAAGTTCAAACGTTCAGATTTTTTTAGATTCATTATTTAGCCCATTTAACCCTTATCCAGGCAGGGGCGTTATATCGACCACATTGTACCTATTGAAGGTCAATATAATTGTACTTTAAAAACAAAGTTTTAACCGGCTTCAAATCAGTAGCCAAATTGCTTCAAGTTTGCCTATAAAATTTTAAGAGTTCCCTCGATTTCTCCAGGATCCCATCATCAGAACTGGATTTTGGTGACAACGAGACCAATCTGGAAGTATATGCTATCAAACAAAGAAAAAAAAATTAAATCGGTTCATAAATTACCGAGTTATCGTGTAACATACACACATAAAAAAATATACAGACGAATTGAGAACCTCCTCCTTTTTTGAAGTCGGTTAAAAATAGACAGACATTTGATTGTAATTTTTCAACTGCCGGCCTGAAAAAAGGTTAACACTTTCGGCGCCTACGTAGCCACTATCCTATACATAGCAAAAAAACCACGGGATCGGCTAAGAGCGTAGGTAGTTAGTTAGTTAGTTATACTGGGCGTTTTCCGCAAGTCGACATCCATTGTGCCTATTTTGCGCTACTCTAACCTCTACTCTAACCACCCCAGCTCGTCTAAAAAGTTGGTGAGTGCCTTGGTGTTGCTGACTGCGTCCCGTAGTGTGTTTGGAGAACCTAGGTGCTTCAGTCTGCTTGCAGTCCAGTAGTATATGTTTAGTCGTTTCTTCTGCCTCCATGCATGCTCTGCACATGGGGCTGTCTGTGATACCTAAGTTATAGAGGTGTCTGTTCAAGGTGTTGTGTCCTGTTATTATACCCACTATCTTGTGCAGTTGGTTTCTATGTGTCCTTAGTAGTGTGGTTGTGAGTTTGTAGTCGCGTTTCGACAGAATCTCTCTGGTCTGTCTGCATGTGTCTATCTCCTCCCAGTATCTTTGGTGTAGGTCTTTGGTGTGTCGGTCCAGTTGATTGTATATGTAGCTTTGTGGCAGGGGCAAGATTGGCTCCGGTCCGTATGCCGTTGTTTCTGAGCCTTTCCTGGCCAGTTCATCCGCTGCATCGTTTCCTTTTGAGCCACTGTGCCCCTTGATCCATTGTATAGTAACTTTGTTTTTATCTGCGCACACCTCTGTGAGGTTTAAGTGACATTCGTATATCAAGCTAGATGTGATGTTATCACTGCTCAGTGCTTGTAGTACCGATTTACTGTCTGATAGTATCCGTATGTTTGTGTTTTCGACTTGTAGAGCGTAGGTAGCGCCGTAGCGATTCCTTGCAGTGAATGTGTTAACACTTTCACTACAAGGAACCTGCCTAGTGGGCTCTTAAGCAGCCGCTTTCCGCTAATTAGCAAAAAAATCACGGGATTGGCTACAAGCGTAGCACTTTCTGGCGGTAAATGTGTTAAGGCGCCGTAGGTTCAGCTAAGTTAAGCGAACAGAGTTTTTGAAACTATATAATGCGTCTTTTTATAGTAATATGGTTTTAAAAAAATGCGAATAGTAATTTTGAGGCTTTTTTGCAGCGAGATCAGTGATTCGAAATATGATTAAGCAATTTTCGCTCGATAGAAAAAAATCACGAACATAGGTCTAAAATACACTTAAATCATTCGGAACAAATTATGCAAAAAAAACAAAACATATTAAAATTGGTTCTAAAAATCGGCAATATTACGTTTGAGGGAACTTAGTGATCACTTTTTTATTTCTTTAACCGTACAAAAAATTCAAATTAAAAAATCTGCGCTTCCAAACACGCACTTCCATCTCGCTCACGCTTATGCTCAGTGAGAGGGAGAGAAGACCTACGGCGCCTTAATACTTTCAATGCCAAGAACCCTTCTAGCGGGCGCTTAAGACGTGGCTGCTTTCTGCTACTTAGCGGAAATAACACGGGCCTTAACGATTCAAAAACGATCATCTGGCTACTCCCGTTAATTTAACTAATCCTGCATTTTTGAACGCGCTCGCGTGGACAAGGCATTACCATATTTCCCTCGGGGAAACATGTCAAGCTTGCATGCATATTATAGAAAAAGCGTTATACTTTGTTCCTCGTGCAAATTTTAAATTCTTACATTTTGATTATACGAGGCCCACTTATAGTATAACAATACAAACATAGGTTACATACACGTACGGTGAAGAAATTATAAGAAAAATGTTCTCAGCCTGCCCCAAGCTAAGGTGGTGACGCAGAGTGACTGCTAAAACAGCGGTAACAACACAAAAAAAACGTATAAATACAACACAATAAATAACAAAACGTTGATCTTCCTGCAGACCGAACGCGCCTTAAGAGGTGTCAACTATAATAGGGTCGTCAACAATATGTCTAGTCGGCAATATTTCAAGGGGACGGGTAGGGCAAGCCTTCTCCATACAAATGTTGTGCAAGTTTTTCTTCATTTGTGTTGGCGCTACAAATATAAGTTTTAGTCAGTACACTTATTTTTTTGTTAGCTATTCACTGATGTTTTTTTATTATTATTATTTTCAAATCTAACAAAATTTTAACATCATATCCAATATGAACAAGCAAAAAAACGAATATTCTGTAGTGCCAAAACCGACGATAAAAAACTTGCACAACGGTTGTATGGAGAATGCCTTGCCCTACCCGTCGCCTTAAGGCAACGTGAGCTCCGAAAATGGATTTTTAAAAAATCGTTGTTCTTGTTTGGATTATAATACGGCTGCCCTAAATTTAATTAGCAATTTTGAGGCCTTTTTCGAGGGAAATCAGCTATTCGAATCCTGAGTTTTAGACTTTCCCTTGATAGAAATAAAACGCACAAAGAAATAATATTAAAAAAACATGATATCCGCGCTTCCAAACACGCACTTCCATCTCGCTCACGCTTATGCTCAGTGAGAGGGAGAGAAGACCATGAACCTACGTCCCCTTAAGGATCTGGAACGCGCATGTATACCCTGCAGATCGATCGCGTAACGCATTGTACGCGCGTCAGGTACTAAATCTACATTTTTTGTATGGAAAAATGACAGTTGTTAAATTGTCCTAACGTACGTTCGGAACGTTACGTGATTACCCCTGGGGAGTTGCAAGCGTCCATACCAGGTGGGTTGTACGGTTGTTTGCCACGGACGTCGTATAAAAACATATTTGAAATGTGAACAGTACAGTTGGTACCTTCGGGACTTTACTTCAGATGCAGGTTTTTGTAATCGACTGGTGCTTACTTGTATGTTCACGTTCATCTCTTCCACACAAGTAGTCCTATATTAATTACCTATTTAAACAACGTAGCAAACCAAGTCAGTACCTGTTGATACTATAACGATTCTTTAGTGGTATATGTATCAAACACATTCACTACTCTTTTACCACACACCTGCCACCACATAACCCTTAAAACTTTATTTCCTAAAATGGTTTGAGGTTTTTATAACACTGTCATTAATTTCATTATGTATTCCAACTTCCGTTTCGCCTGGATAATGAAAGTCATTAAATTATCGCGGTTGGCCTCTCTCTTTGTTATAGCTTTAACTTTTTATTGCACGACAGAGACAACTCATTAATTGGTAATAAAGTTCCGCAGTGGCATGAATGAATAAAAAGAGACTTGAATCTGAGATCAAAACATGCATATCTTTAATTTAATAATATAAGATTTTATGAAACTTTGATACGACCTGTATTTAATACATTTAATGATCCTATGATTATTAAATTAACGTAAATGTCCCAGTGTGCTTGATACTGCCCCAATAGTTTGCACTTTCAGTCTTAATAATAATGGAGACAAGAGGTATGAGATGTCAAACATTGGGACGCTTACCTTATTTCCTACAAAATGGGTTTGTTGAAATAAACATGGTATAGTTGAATTGGTATTTTGGGATATTACACAGGGTCGTAATACGATATAACATATATTACGGGATGCAATGTCAAATATAGTTCATCGTTACCCATGGCTCCACCCCCCTGGTCACAGGGTAAAATAAACGAATAAGGATTTGACACATGAGTCATGCCTTTACGTGGAATTTCCGCTACAGAGGGGCAATTTGCTGCTGCGCGCTATGGCGTAGCACACGAAGCGCGCCTCTAATGGATTACATCCCACGCTGGCCTAATTCACACGCGTATACGCGAAATTACACGTCAACTCTTCTTTTTGTAACCGAAAAAAATAGACCGGATCATGAGTTTTGCTAAATATTGTATCAACCTTTTTTTTTTTTTCGTGGAGGAAACCTGCGTACCAGGTACCCAATCATCGGGGGATGACTGGGTTATGTGGTATTTCTATCCACTAAAAAAAAACTCCACGGCGGCCGGCATCTGCGCTCTCATGCGGAGGACTCCAGGATCTCATACTGAACGCACTGGAGCCCTCCTCGCGCCTCGCCACATTAAACTGTATCAACCTAACAAGCATTTTGATAGCACATTCACTTTTGTCCCAGGCCCTCCACCAACAAGTTCAATCTCTGGCCACCCTCTCCGTGATCCTCTTCGTGCTGTCCATCGTGCTAGCAATGGCGCTGTTGCCAGCTGCGCCGGAGTGGGAGGCACTAGCGTTGTCTGGCTCGGTGCTGGTGACGGCGTGTCTGGGCGCAGGCACGCTGATGGCCACGCATCATGCGCCGTTGCCGCTCTTCGCACTGATATTGGTGAGTTTGAACTGATACTGATTTTATTTTCTGTGCTGCCGCCAAACACAACTCGGAATGTGGTGGTGATAGTAGACCCTTCACTACCGTGATCTAGCACTCGTTCTCAAATTGACTGATGAATGGCATTCAAATTAGCGAATCGACGCGAACAGAGTTAATTAGAAATATGAATTAACGGAATAGTGTGAACGTGCCGATGGTCGGCCGTATTAGCTTGATACTAATGCGGCGACTGCATTTGGCAGACGAAACAATGCAACTGCCCCTATTCGGATGCAGGCATGTTGAGTCTTTATAAACAGTGCCTTTGTGTAATAAACTCCCGGCTGCAAGTGAATAGCAGAACATTTTCCAAAATCCTTAACACATTTCCAATCCATAATCATGGCACTACCAAACCTCAGTTTCCACACAGGTTTTAAGACTCGAATATGCTCTTATTTTGGGATAATCCGGATAATAACTGAATGAACGTCGCCGGCGGCCGGAGTGGCTTTGCGGATAACAGGCCGCGGCTCTCAAGGGATTACTGAAGGAATGGGTAGTTGTGACTTGTTTATTGGTCGTTCGAAAAGTTTACCTGAAGGCTAAAAGAAACTTAAGCCTTGAACCTCCATTCTGCGAAGATTCATTCATTCATAATAGTAATGTTTTATATATTATTTAGGATGCGGGACGAAAGTAAAAGCCAAGTCAACGACACAACTGATTTATTTTGGGTTTACCCACCAAAAGATAATTATTAATCTACCCCCCATTTGATGCATACACCACACCTCCCCCTGTTACAAAAAAAAAGAAGATAAGAAAATCTAACTTAACTATTCAGTTTTTTTATTTTTATTTTTAACTCATTCACTGCCAAGCAAACGCTAGTAGGTAGTGCTACGCCGTAGTCCTAAACGACCCGGCCCAATCTTTATGTAGCCAAAAATTGCTCGTAGCCCTGTGAGGTGCCTATGTTTTTGTGATTGGCACTAAATGAGTTAAGTAACATTATAAACTATAACATATACTTAGATTGTAGACAAACAAAACTTTAATACTACCGTAATGTATCGGCAGTTAATTGGTAGCTAAATAGGTAGGTATAACTGAAATAACAGAAATGTGCCAAAACCATTAAGGCACATGATTGTTTAAACATCGGCAACTTACAACTAAAATTACTGAAGTCGCTATTACAATATAAACAAAAAACAATCTTAACCACACGGAAATACTAATCCACCTTAACTCTTTAATCATAAGTTTCAAAATTGCGTATCTAATGGTTAATGAACGTGATGTCAGCCCAATATAATTTAAGTTTTGCCCATAACCACCAATATAGGCACATTCATATGTACACAAACGGAAAACATGAACCAAATCAAGTGACTGTAAGGAATACTAGTAAATATTGATAATATACGAATTTTTAATCTTTATATTTGCCTTTAGCTAGGTTCCTACAGCGACGTACAGGTCGTTCCTGTAACACGTTATATTCGGGTTTTGGCAAGTCAATGGATGCTGGCATTGGTGGCGCGTTTTCATTTTGAATGTTAGTTTTCGGCGGGGTCTCCGGAGACTCCTCTAACGGCTCTTGGTAGTCATCGGACTCCTCGCTCGACTGATCACGTACCTTACCTTTTGGTTTAGGTGGTGACATATCGCCATCTCGCTCTGACACCACTCGGGATAAAGAGTGACGATTCGCCGGCGTCCGAATCGGCAACAGCTGATCGATGTGGCGTTTCCACTCGTGCCCGTCGGAAAGACGCACCGTATACGTGAGTGGATCTCGACGCTCGGTGACAACCCCCTCGGCCCACTTACCGGACTGCCGGCGGTAGTCGCGCGCCAACACCGCGGCGCCGGCCTGCAGGTGCCGCTCGGCGCCCGGCCGGTGGCGCCCAGCGGTCTCTTGCGCCACGCGCACTCGCTCCTCACATTCGAAGGTAGGCAGTACGACGTCTAACCGCCCACGTAGCCTCCTACCGATCATGGCTTCTGCCGGGGTTACGCCCGTCGTGCAATGGTCCGTATTACGGTATTGAAATAAAAACCTGCAAATAGCCACATCGACATCCACCCCTTCGTGTACTGCCTTTTTCATTGCTCGCTTTGCGGACTTTACGGCATTTTCGGCGGCTCCGTTCCCGGCCGCCCTATATGGACTCGTTATCGTGTGTGTAATAAAATTCTTGCTCATATACTCAGCGAATTCAGCCGAAGCAAACGGCGGCCCCCCATCGCTGACTATCTGGCTGGGTAAGCCGAATCGGGCGAATTGCTTCCGCAACTCGAGTACTGTTGCTCCGGCGTTGGTGCTAGTCATCTTTTGTACTTCGATCCATTTACTGTGGGCATCGACTGTTACTAAATAATGTTTACCCTGAAACTCACCAAAGTCCACGTGTAGGCGCTGCCACGGGCGCGACGGGAAGCTCCACGGGTGCAGCGTGGCGCGCGGCGGCGCGTCGCGCTGCTGACGGCACGCGGCACACGCGCGGCACAGTGACTCGATTTCCGCGTCCAACTGCGGCCAGTACACATACCCACGAGCTAAATTTTTCATTTTGACGACGCCGAGATGACCTTCGTGGAGCTCTCTCAACACTGGTTGCCGTAACCTGTCCGGTATGACGACCCGATGGTTGTACAAAATGCAACCCCTATCGATCGACAACCTCTCTCTTCGATAAAAATAGGGTTTCTCTTGCTCGGCCGTCAGGCTTGCCGGCCACCCATTCATCACGTAATTATATATGTTTTTCAACACCGCGTCCGTCTGAGTCGCCGACGCCACGTCCCTCGCGCTGATCGGAAACGACCCCTCCACGTAATTAACATACGAGACCGCCTCCAACCCTGTGTCCCTACGTCCGCCCGGCAGCGGCAATCGAGATAACGCATCCGCATTGCCATTGTCATTTGATTTGACAAATTCGATTTCAAAATCGTACGCTGCCAGTCTAGTCGCGTATCTTTGTAATCTACTAGCCGCCGTCTGCGGCAAGCCATGCTTGGAGCCAAAAATAAAAGTTAGAGGCTTGTGATCCGTTTTAATGATAAAATGTCTACCATACAGGTACTGATGGTGCTTAATAACTCCCGCGATTATCGCAAGCGCCTCTTTATACAGTTGACTGTATGCGCGCTCGGCCGCGTTCAGCGTGCGAGACGCGAAACAAATGGGGCGCTCCGAGTCATCTGGAAAACGGTGCGACAACACGCTGCCGAGACCGTACGAGCTGCTGTCGACTGCCAACACTAAAGGAAGCTCGGGCTCGTAATGCACCAATACGCCTTCGCTAGCCACCACACTCTTAACATGACTAAATGCCTTATCGCAATCTGAGGACCAAACCCAAGGCACGTCTTTACGTAGTAACCGGTGCAACGGATACAGCGCTGAACTAAGATTGGGTATAAACTTTGCGTAGTAGTTAATTAATCCTAAGAAAGATCGCAACTTTGTGACGTCATTAGGCGCGGGCGCCTCCACAATGGCCTTGATTTTATCCGGGTCTGGGTGCAGACCTTGTTTATCGATTATAAAACCGACATAATTTATGCTATCCTGCATAAACGAGCATTTTTCAAGTTTAATTCTGAGACCTACCTCGTGTAATCTCTCAAACAGCGCCGTCAGGTTGGCGATATGTTCGTCCCTGTCGCGCCCGGTTACCGCGATGTCGTCGAGGAAGACCGCGACCCCCCGCAGCCCCCTCAACGTCTCCTCCATGAACTTTTGGAATTTCTCTGGAATACAACTTAAACCAAAAGGGGTACGTTTATACATAAATGTACCTATATGGGTGGATATGGCTGTGTACGGCTGAGATTCATCATCCAACAATAGTTGTTGGTAGGCGTTAGTAAGATCTATCTTACTGTACTGCTCCCCCCACTCAGTGCAGCGAATAACTCCTCGATCCGTGGCAGCGGGTACGGCTCACGTACCAGTTTAGGGTTCACGGTAACTTTGTAATCACCGCAAATACGAATTTCACCTGATTTTTTAATCACTGGTACGATAGGTGTTCCGAAATCGGAATAATCTACTTTAACAATAGTACCTTCTGCCACAAGTCGTTCGAGTTCTCGTTCCACCGGCTTACGTAACGCGAGGGGCAATGACCTCGCTTTGATAAACACAGGGTCAGTATTTGACAATTTTAGTGATATTTTTTTAGTGCAGGTACCTAAACCCGGTGTGAACACGGTCGGAAACCTTTGCCGCAAATTTTCCATTAATTTTCTTTCTGTCAAATGAAATATGTAATCGTTAATTTGAACGGTATCAATTTGTAAATCTCTTAGCCATGAGCGGCCTAGCAACGGTGGTCCACCATTTTTGATAACCCATAATTTTAAGTTTTCCGAAGCGTGTTCACCCAATACAGCATTTACAACTATATAACCAAGAGGTTTAATTACAGTCCCCGTATAAGAACGCAAGCTAATATCACTAACCTGCAACGGTTCATCTTTAAAGTACTGTTCATAGCAACCCGAATTAATCGTGGATAACTTACTACCCGTGTCCAGTTCAAAGGTCAATTTCACTCCGTTCACTAACATCTTAATCATATACGGTTGGTCGTCTTTGCCGCATACGTTGAGATTATAGAAGTCGTACTCCGAATCTTCATCGCCGTCGAGATAATTATGTCCGCGTCTTGGCGCCTTTTCGATAGCGCCCTGCGGGCCCTTTTTACACATCGATTTTAGATGGCCCTTCTGGCCACAGCTATCGCAGTTGTAGTTTTTAAACCGACACCCGTCTGCACGATGAGGTTTGCCGCACCGCCAGCAGGCACGGCCGGCGCCCGCGGCCCGCTCGCCGCGCCCGCCACCGCCGCCGCCGCCGCCGCCGCCGCCCGCCGCTCGGGCGCCGCGCGTCTCGACGCGGTGCAGTGCCTCAGCCGCGCCGTGTCCCGCGGTGGCCGCGCTGGCTCCACAACCCGAGCCGCTCGTCTGTGCGTGCCGCTCCGCCGCCTCCAGCGCCAATGCCAACTCCACCGCTCTCTTATACGTCAACGTCGCTTCCGCGAACAGGCGAGACCTCATGTCGTCATTTGTCAGGCCGGACACGAATTGGTCTCTTAAATTCTCTTCCAGGTTGCTCCCGAAATTACACGTACTGGCTAAGTGTTTCAAGGCCTGCAAGTACTCTCCAATAGGTTCGCCTGTTCTCTGTCGTCTTTGACGAAACACGTGTCGCTCCGCAATTTCGGAACGCTTAGGTTCGAGATGGTCGCTGACTATTTTGACAAGTTCGCTGAATGTTTTTGTCTCGGGGTCGCTCGGCGCGCACAAATCACACATCAAACTATAAGTAGCTTCACCAACTAGCGTCACTAAAGTGGCCACTTGCAATTCCGCCTTAATCTCATTTAAGGTTATAAATTGTTTGACACGTCTAATGTACGCCGACCACTTTTTACTAGCTAAGTCGAAAGGTTCAATTTTCCCGATCGGCATGTTTACAAAACACTGCACGCGTAAACAATATAATTTTTGATTATTATTAGCCTTTAATACTCGTCGCCAGTAATGTTTTATATATTATTTAGGATGCGGGACGAAAGTAAAAGCCAAGTCAACGACACAACTGATTTATTTTGGGTTTACCCACCAAAAGATAATTATTAATCTACCCCCCATTTGATGCATACACCACAATAATAAGCCTAGTTGTAAGTGCGTCCTGCTCTTACGAATCTTGCCCATTTGGCGATGTCTAAGCAGAAGCAAACCCTGACCAATACAATTCAAATTTAATTTTGTATCCTATTTCAGTGGCGCGACAGTAAAACCCCTTTAGTTTCCCAACATTACCCTTCAGGTTGGAAAAAGTGGCTTTGCGTTAATGACACTAAAGCCGATAGTACCTATAAAGTACATCTATTGGGAGGAAAAACATGATTTCGAGACCGCTGACGAGTACGTGTATTTTTAGAAAAAAAATAGTTGGCATGTGTTTTTTAATTTTATTTATTTAATATCTACCCTTAATTACCAAAATCAATACGTCTTCGGACTATTCTTCGAGTAAGTCGTTTAAATGCCGTGAAATTGGAATTTGCTGGTCCTCTATGGTGGTGTTGATATTCAACACTACGGAAAAATTGTGAATGAGTATACGGTCTGAAAAACACCGTATTGCAGTTTGAGCTACTCTTTTGATTCATCAAAAATGTTATTATTGTAAATGCCTTTTACAATAATAACATAGGTTTATTCATAAATAATTCCTAAATGTTACATCAAAAGGTAGACGGCTAATATATTATTCAATGCCAAGTAAATAAAGATCGCCTACGTTCCTGTACGAAAAGGCTTGAACATTTACCAGAACTGTCACAGTATTTGTCCGGGCAGGAAACAAGTCTTTTCTCGCCCGACAGACAATTTGACAGGTGATCGATGTATCGGAACTGGCTAGAATGAACAATATGCTTTCCAATATTTTTACCCGATTGAAGTTTGTGGTTCTTGAAACTTATTGATGAATTGCATTGCGTCGTTCAGTTTCAATCATTCAGAGGTTTTTGAGAGCATTTGATGATGTTTGAAATTGTAGGATTATATGTAGCTAACTTTTAGCATCAAGTTCTGGGCACAAGTGATAATAAGCATCACTATTTGACTGACACCGTGCCGAGTGTCATTCGATGAATTTTCAGCGCCGCAGTTGTGTTTTGTTTTATACGGTATGTTTTTTTCGTTAATGTAAATAATTTAATGATATTTGATAGTATTGATGTGAAAAAAATATACAAAAACACTACAGAAGTGAGAAGTGCATATTGCCTGCACTTATGAAAGTGTTGTAGTTTGCCAAAGTATTTATGGAGATCCTGATAATAATTTGAAAATTCCATATCGTAAGCTATAATTTTAAATTTTACCATCAAAATCTTCCGCTTTATTTATTGAATGTCAGATATCATTACTTTAATTAAATAGTAGGGTAAGTTACTAATTACAAAACTTCAATATTTAAATTCCGTAACGTTTTAAAAGTTCTTGAAGGTTTCATGAGAAAATACTTTTACTATGAAGCTACCGTATTTGGTACCTATTATGGTTGAAACATGTAGCATTTAGTACAGAGAGTGGAGTGCAAAAGGTTATTTGTTACGTAAAGATTCCGTTCAGATTGCGAAGGAAAATGTTGCATTACCATTAGACACACTTATATACTTAGTCCAAGGCAAAATAGCTTAGCTAAGCTATGACGTAATAGAACACTAGAGGGGTACAAACACGTAACTTTTTGAACGCGCGTTAGGACATTTCAACTGTCTTTTTGACCGACTTCAAAAAAGGAGGAGGTTATATGTTCCACTGTATGTATTTTTTTTAATGTAACTGTGTTGGCCGATTTCTCCGTCAATTGTGGACCAATTTCCAAAACTCTTTTTTTATTCGAAACTATACTCCTGAGGTGGTCTCATTTTATATCGTAGGTAAATACAAACCTTCACCCCCAATTTCAACCCGTCAGGGGGTGATTTCCGGGAAAAAAGTGTCCTATGCCTCCTAAAAATACTGTCTCTACACCAAATTTCATCAAAATCGGTTCAGTGGTTTAAGCGTGAAGAGGTAACAGACAGACAGACAGACAGACAGACAGACAGTAATAATATTAGTATGAATGGTATGGATCTTTGACGTCCTACACAGTACATAGAAACATTCGCTTGGCTGTTCTAACATAGCTCGGCGTGCAACAAAGCGAGCGCGCGAAACATTTAAATCAAATTTGAAACGCGAATATTTATGTCTCAAATAGACCCCAGGTGGTTCCAATAATCTCACCTAAGGGATCGCCAGGTCCGACATGTAAGTGCTTGCTAAGTGCAGTGTCTGAACTCCGAGAGCAAATAGGGGGATAGTCAATACTACGTACACCTAGTCGATATATTTTCTAAAATCAATACACAAATTTTAAAAATACATGGGTTAGTTATGTTAATGTGAAAATAACACAATTAAATTACAAGTACCTGAGCGACAACAATAGTACGGAGCAAACAACTTTTCCCAGATATGATACCTAGCTAGATTGATTTTACGCCCCCATAAACCCCCAGTATTGCAAATCATAAGAGCCGTTTTCGAGAACATGTTTACAAACGCTACGCTGCCCTATGAGTTTTTATGAATTGTACTGTGGCGACAGCGGTTTAAACCTCTTTAGTTGTTACCCGCGAATCGCACTGGCTACCGATAGAGATGACAGGAGGGACTTGTCAAGTATTTTCTCGGAACGGGTTGTATTATTGTATGATGGTTAATTGTGTTAATAAATAACAAGTTTATGCAACGTAAAGGTTTTATAGTTTGATTTATCGCTATCTCAAGAAGTACCCTTCAACTGGTGACCCCGACGTGATTTGAACACGCAACCTTCAGTACTAATCCGAATTTAAATAATAATCTGCAGTATGTGGTTCAATCGCAAATATCGCAATGGATCTTCCGTACCTATAGACTTAAAGTATATTTGGGTCAATCAAGTTTTTCTTGTTGTTATTCTGTCCCGGTAAGCCAAGAGACAACAGTAACAGACTTTCTTAGAAAAAATACTATAAACTGGACTCATATCATGCTATTATTATTATTATTATTTTTTTGTGGGCCTTAATATGCCGCTTCGACCAGCAAGTGATCTATTGTGGCAGCCCTTGTTTTAGAGTTCACCGTTAAGTCACGTTGCCTCCAGGAAATTCCAGATTCTTTGGGCGGTGATATGTTGTACTTCTTGTGGGTGCATTATGTGCCGCCCTAGGTAGGTACTTCTTTTATGCATGAGTGGTCCGCAGGAGCAGAGAATGTGCATTGCAGTCTCCTCTGTCTCCTGGCAGAACCTGCAAGTTGTGTCCTGCTTCATACCCATTTGAAACAGGTGTTTGTTCAATTTGCAATGTCCTGTCAGGATTCTTATATCATGCTAAGGAGATGCCCCACCATGGAATGGGTTTACCAATATGACAAAAACACGTGTTTAGTGGCTTTAAACCCCATACAATAATAGTTTTAAAGAGTGACACAGGAGACGTAACCATGGCAACGAGCAACAAGAAATTGTTGATTGACCCATTTGGGTCAATCAGCTTTTTAACCCACGAACGCAAAAGAGGGGTGCTATAAGTTTGACTGTGTGTATGTTTATCTGTGGCATCGTAGCTCTTAGTACTTAAAAAAGTTGAAATCCCCCGATATTTTCATTTCAAAGTTCAATATACAAAGTCTATAATAAACATACTACTTGTGTTACCTGCAGTGCTTTAGTTGAATAATTTTTGATACTGTATGCATCGAAGGGTTAAGGACAGAAAGGTGGTTCGATTACCGAACAAAACGTTATTTGACATTCGCAGGCTAACGGCGTGATATTTTAAGAAACTTATGTAACAAACTTTCATTAATTGGCTTCCCCCTTTCCTAGAATAAACTTGTATAAACTAGATTAATTTGAGAAACTGGTTTGGGACGTGATATTTTGGGAAAACTATTTTTCTCAAATTAATCTAGTTTATAATAATTTATTCTAGGACAGGGGGAATTTGGCGCAAATGGGAAGCCAATTGATGAAAGTTTGTTACATAAGTTTCTTAAATTATCACGCCGTTAGACTGCGAATGTTAAAAGACGGTTGTATGGCAATCGAACCACCTTAAGTCTTTTTCATGTTTCTGTCATAGTGGAATAACCTTATGACATGACAGGTTCGTAGATAACACTTAAACATCGAATCGGGTCTGAGAAGTAAAATCACAGTCAAATTATACTATGATAGTTAACTTGTAAAGCCATTGAGCAGATTTTTTTTTGCATTTAACTGGGTACACTTTGGAAATCTTATTCTGATTATCATTATACTTAACCTCGGCTACAAGTCAAAGCCCAGAAAGAGCGATTGTACCCCGAGGAGATGGAGATAAACAATTCTTCTTATTTCTGTGTTAATTCATTAGTCCCTAGAGGGATAAATTAATTAACACAGGCGCTTCTAACTTAATATTAGTGTCCGTTGGTTTGGAACTTTTCTGTTTATTTCTTTATGTATATCACAGTCCTAAGTAAGTACTTTTTTGTTGTATATTTGTCCTAGAAAATCCAAATGATACGACGAACCCTTAAACCAATACAGGGTTGCCATCGCATTGTGACTTTTCTGGTGTCGCAACCATAACGTATTAGCCTGATAGACGTCTACCTAGCTACAGTAGCTACATACCTTTTGGCGACCGGTTAGCCTAGTGGTTAGTGACTACCTCTACTGCCTACGAAGCTGTAGGTCCCGGGGTCGTATCCCGGTAAGAGCATACATTTGTGTGATTAGCATGAATATTTTGTTTCTGAGTCTTGGATGTTTTCTAATTATATAAGTATTTATATATTCATTAAATATATCGTCATCTAGTGTATTTACTATTTATTTACCATTTTTTTTTGACGGAGTGGAAATGCACTTTTACAGGGTGGAAAGTTAAAACGGGGCAGTAAGGGCAGCTACTAGATCCCTTGCCGCCACGCAAAAATGGCATAAGGATTTAATTCCTAACTATTTAAGTGATGACAATCTACATTCACAGATTTTTGAAAAAAGTACAGTCAGCGAAAAAATCTTCAATTTTGACGATTTTTTTTAATGCCATTCGATTCCATTCTTATTAAGGATCAAAATACTCTTTAGAATCGACTGAGGTTTGACTACTAGAACGCCCAGAAATCAAAGAAAACTTTTTCCATACAGTTAGTATGGGAATCCCAAAGTTACTTGCACTTTAGTCCTTTAGTTAGTCAACCATCAAATTGTATGGAGACGGAGATTACTTTATTTAGATTAGAAATGAGAGAATTCATTCCTTTGTCCAAAAAAAAACGCGGGGGGATGCGTTTTTTTTTGGGGAAGCTATAAAAGAGTCCCACATACCCCCATGTGGGACTCTCACCCTCCAGCCAACTCTATTTAAAGACACTCGATCTTTAATAATCTCAATTGTTTTTTTTTTATTCGATACAGCCGATCGCGTTGAGAACGAAAAAAACATGTACCACGCGGCGAGCGTGCGTGAGCGAGAAGCCATCATTCGATTTTTTTAACCATCAAACATCGGTTTTGTAAGACAGAGCCTTCTGTACTCTTGTAACACCCCTGGAGTTTCAAGCGTCCATAGGCTATGCCAGGGGTCGCCAAATGGCGGACCGCGGTCCGGATCCGGACCGCCGACCTATTTTGTGCGGACCTTCAGTAACCAGTAACTTGTATTAAAGAGTACGTACTTGAATAAAATTCTTGAATAAGTTGATGCATAATATGTGAGATGGTTAAGTAAAGGCTGCGTTTAACAAAGATTCTCCGGCATTTTAGAACATTTGAAGACATTTAACGACAATAGCTTGCACCAATCGACGGCACAAAATATATATACCTAGCACATAGGTACTTAATCCTTCTACATATGGCCTACTCTTTAATCGAAATATAATTATCTGAACCTGAAATAATTTGGATGGAGTGCTCGAAGCGACTCGCCGAAATAACGGGTGACCGGAGGGCTGGCTCATACCTCGCACAGAGGATAAGCATTGCCATCCAACGTGGCAATGCTGCCAGCCTTCTGGGCACGTTGCCCAGCGACGGCGAACTCGGACAAATATTTTATTTGTAAGTTATTTTATTTTATAAGTAATTTGGATGGTATTCAATTAACCTAACCTATTTTTTCAGTATTTTACCCAATGTCTTGTGTACAAAAAAGTATTTACATACATACATACATACTATTCAAGTCAGGTCAACAAAGTTGCCAATGAGACTCCCCGGGATCCGAGAAGAAATTGTAAAAGATCGTTCATTTTCTATTTTCTTAGTGTTATATTCATATGTGGCCGACTTAACATTAATGCATGCTAAAAAACTTAGTACAGGTTCAATTCTTATCTATTTATTTTGGTTTATCATCAAATTGTCGACACTCACTTCGTCGAATTTCACTTCAAAGTCAACGCTTCATGTATTTTCATTTCGTCGAAAATTCACTTAGTGGAATGGTCATTACAAGGAATTGTAAATCGTGTATTTTTACTCGTCGGATGATTCATTCAATAGTTGTATTATGTCATGGAAATCGTTTTGTGATTTATTGTTCCAAATATTTTTAATTAACATACAAATTATTACAAGGCTTATTACTTATTTAAATTTAAGATAAATAGTTGGCATTACACAGTTATCTATGGCATTATGTTGAGAACAGAACGCAATGCAATGGCTTTAGTACCACCCAGGGGACACGTGCAGGGTTGTGGTAGCTCCTGCGGACGCGAGTGACAGTGGTCCCCCCTGTGTCGAGTGAGTTGGCAACTCGACTTTCAGAGGTCCTTAAGCCGCCTAAAGGCCTCTAACTCGGCTTAACGACTACTGTCATAGACAGCAGCCGGGATCAACTGCTTAGCGTGCCTTCCAAAGTACAGAATTTTAACCTTTTTTTTTTTTTTTTTTTTTTTGACGGTGTGAAAATGCTTTACGCATACCCCCGGCCTGGGGAAGGCTATTTGGGGGTAATGTGGGACTCTCTCCTCCCGCCGCCATCCGAGTGATGGTGACTGGGGGAGCATACCCACTAAAAACACACCGGCGTCACCCGCATTGCCGTTAAGGGGGCGCCATGGGATCGCGAACATTCAAACCACGGCTCCCCCCGGCGGTCCCGGCTTCTACTCGTGCCAGGACACCCGCGCCAAAGGAGGGGAGGGTCAAGACGCTTGACCCTCCCCCCAGACGTGTAGGGCCATGTGCAATGTGGGTCCCCAACCCACTGGCCCTACTGGGGGAGGACGCGGCCTGCCGCTGCATACCGCGCGCGTCTTCGACCCCTCCGTCTGCGCCGGAGCGGGAGCGCATCCGCACTGTCTTCGCGCTCCCGCTCCGCGGCCTCCTTCTGCGATATGACGACTTCGCAGAAGGAGGCCATCGCCTCCCAAGATCTCTCGCTACGCAACATGGCCGCCACGACGCTGGGCAGCGAGAGATCACTCACTCCAAGGGCCATCGCCATTGTGCGGCGCTCGTCGGTCCAGCGAGTACACCACTCCAGGGTGTGCTGGGCCGTATCATCTTCAGCGCCGCACTCATGGCAGGCGGGGCTTCCCTCCCTTTTGATTTTATGCAGGTAATGACCGAAACATCCGTGTCCGGTCATCACCTGCGTTAATCGGAAGTCCACCTTACCATGGACCCTATCCAGCCATTCATCCAGTGACCCAAGGAGTGCCCCTACAGTACGGATTCCGTAGGGGGAGTCCTCTAGGTCGCTTTTCCAGCGTTCGCGCAGCCTGCGCTCGGTCTGCCGCCGCGCCGCCCTCACCTCCTCAGGAGCGGGGTAATCCCCGGTGGCTCTCCACCGCACCCGCTCCCTGTGTGCCTCAGCTAGCACCTCCGCGTCGAGCTCCCACGGAGGAGTGCCAGCCAAGGCGCACGCTGCCGCCCACGCCACCGTTACGTAGGCCCTGCATATGCGTATGGCCACCACCCTTTGTGGCCTACGCAGCAGGGTCTTATTTGCCCTGCTTAGCCTGTCTGCCCAAATCGGGGCCCCGTAAAGGGCCATACTTCGGGTGACACCGGCATATAGGCGACGGCACGCGACGGACGGCCCCCCCACGTTGGGCAGCAGCCGCCCCAACGCAGAGGCCGCGGCCACTATCCGAGGAGCAAGTAGGCGGAAATGCTCCCCAAAGTTCCACCGCTTGTCAAGGATGAGGCCCAGATATTTAATGTGGGGCCTCACCTGAACCATCTCTCCGCTCACTCGCAGCGCAGCACCCGCAGGCGGCCGCCACCCCCTCCCCTTGAAGATTATTGCGTCTGTCTTGGGGAGGGAGACCTCCAACCCCAGCAGCCGTATGCGGGTGACAGTTAGCTCCGCGGCCACTTCCGCCTGCCGCAGAGTCTCCCTCATCTCCGCTCCCCGAACAGCCACCATCGTATCATCTGCGTAGCAGATTACTGCCATTCGGGGAAGGAGGTCACCCCTGATGGCCCAGTCATACCCCAGGTTCCATAGAAGGGGTCCAAGAACAGACCCCTGGGGCACGCCGCAGGCCATAGGCCACGCCCTCCTTACTCCTCCTCTTTCCTCGTAGAGCACTACCCGCTGCGTGAGGTAGTGCTCTACTATACGCCTCAAGTAGGGAGGCACCCCGTGATACCGGAGTGCCTCCCCTATTACTGTGTACGGGAGGGAGCCAAACGCGTTGGCGATGTCGAGCGATACCGCCACTACTCCCTGCCCCCTCCCCTCCGCCTCCTCGTTGAATGCCCTGAGGGTACTCAGCGCGTCAATACAGGACCGCCCCGCTCGGAATCCGAATTGGCGGTCCGATATGTTGGGACCCGTATTGCCCAGATGCTTGACGATCCGGGACGCAAGGATTCTTTCCAGCATCTTCCCGGTCTCGTCAAGCAGGACGATCGGCCTCCACCCGGATGGGGAGTCTGCCGGCCGACTCTCCTTTCGGAGGAGGCAGAGTTTGCCCTCCTTCCAGCATTGTGGGAACCGCCCCGTCTCCAGACAATCGTCGTAAAGTTCTTTGAGGCGGCTCCCTAGGTGCTCCATCACCAGTGGTAGGACCCTACCGTGCACTCCGTCCGGCCCCGGGGCCTTTTTGCAGGCCCTCAAGCGGTGCACTGCCCATGCCAACTCACCCTCAGAGATGGGTACCACCTCCATTGGCACCTCCTCCACCTGCGGCGGCGCCATTGCCGGCGGGGCGAAGTCGAGGGCGGGTGGGAATAAGCCCACCACCACCCGTGTGAGGAGCTCCGGCTCTAGGGAATCCATGGAGGGGCCATTTCGCATTTTATTGCGCACGACCTTGTAAGGCCGCCCCCACGGATCTCTGTCCAGCGTGGCCAAGAACACATGGTGTGCCGTGTCCTTGGCTTTGGCAATAGCCAGGCACAGGGCCTCTTTCGCTTCCTTTAAGGCCCTGTGCAGGAGCTCCTGCTCTTCCGGGGTGTGTCTTCGTCGCCGGCAGTGGGTGTAGTCTCGTCGTGCCCTATTGCACGCGAATCGGAGGGCCGCGACCTCCTCCGACCACCAGTAAACCTGCTTTCGCGCCGGCAGCCGCCCCGCCCTTTTCATGCTACTGTCACATACCGCCGCCAGCGACTCACGGAATTGGAGCGCCCTCTCTTCCACTCCTGCTGCTCGGTCCAGTGCTCGGCCCCACCTCGCCTCTATCAACGCGGCCTCCTTCGCCGCATCCCTGTCGAGGCTGCCTAGGGACCATTTCGGGAAGGCACCCCTCCTCCCCTGTCCCACAGCATTGGGCAACTGGACCCGCCTTGCTTCGGAGACCCTCAATCCGAACCTGATGTAGAGATGGTCGGAGAGGGTCTCTACGTCTCCCAGGACACGCCAGCCCGATGCGCGGGCAGCAACGGCAGGAGTCGCGAACGTTACGTCCACGATGGACCCCCCCTGCCGGCGCACGCACGTATTGGCCGTGCCCTGGTTGAGCAACTCCAATCCAAGGCCCGCCGCCCAGTCCTCCAGCACCTCCCCTCTTGGGTCCGTTCTGGGGGAACCCCATGCTGTGCTCTTCGCATTGAGGTCCCCCAGAAGTAGGACCGGTGCCGGAGCAGCGCCGCCCACAACCCTCCCAAGCTCCTCTAAGAATTGCTCGAAGGCAAACAGCGGTCGGTTAGGGGAGAAGTAGACGCCGACCAGCACGATTCCCCCCCACTTCACCGCTGCGTACCCCGGCCCGCTCCTGATTTTCGTGATGGAAGGGTGGCTGCCCAATGGAGGGACCACCACCGCTACCAGGCCGTTAGTGTCCCCAACCCAGTTGGGCTGAGGTGACACGAAGTACGGCTCCGCCACCACTGCAACACTGATGCCCCACTCCGCCATATTTTGGATTAGTAGATCCTGGGCACGGGCGGAGTGATTAGCATTACATTGCAGGACTTCCATATGTTGAGGTAGTGGTTGTCCTGGCATCACTGTTCCATGTGTTGGCCCCCCGCGATGTTTCTGGAGGTCTCCGTTGCCCGGGCGGAGACCTCCTTCCCTCTGACATTAGGGGGGACACACGATGGTCCCCGCATAATATGGCCCGCTGGCAGCTTGGCCTGGTGACATACCGCACACCACGGGATGGGAGCACTGCAATCCTTGGCCATGTGCCCCGGCGTGCTGCACCTAAAGCAGCAGGTACTGCGATCAACCGGTGACGGGCACATGGCCCTGGTGTGGCCCGCCCCCATACAACGATAGCAGCGCATGGGCAGAGGTTGCATCGCCTCCACCCGCGCCGCTGACCACCCCAGCATCAGTCGACCCGCCTCAGCTAGGGTCTTGGCCGCCGTGATTGGGCACCTGACGATCACGGCGCCAGACCCATTCCCCAGCCATCTGACTCTCCCAACCTCAATTTGGGCCTCTGGGCACCTGCTTTTGGAGGCCACCTCTCCCTTAATGTGGTCGGAGGTCACGGATTCGTCAAATCCGCTGACCCGGACCTCCGCTTTTTTGACAGGTCTGGTGACCTCCGCCACGTCTCCAATGAGGCCCCGGAGTCTCTCAGCCAGCTTATCTGCAAGCGGGCCACTATGAGTCCCGGGAACCTCTATTTTACGGGCCCCTGTGGCCGTCTTCCGCACTCTCACGTGGTCGATGCCCAGCTCATCCAGTTTGAGGGTGGTCGCCCTCCCCATTATCGTTAGGTAGTCGGTCTCCGCCTCCGGCCTCAGAGACACGACTACGGCCGCCGACGTGGGCGCCACCAACTTGCGCCTTTTTTCATGGACCGGGGCAACCGCTGCTTGGGGTTGGGAGGGCTTTGTGGCCTTTTTGGCTTTTTTGGCCTTCCCCCCCTTGACCACATCCGTCCAGGGTTCCGCAGCGGATTCCGGAGCCAGAATGGGCACCGAAGACGTCGTCGAAGCCGTTGGCGCAATCCTTTCACCCGCCATCGGCGGGGCCGGTGCCACGGGAGGAGGAGAAGCCTGCCTCTTCTGCTTCTTTTGCTTCGGCTTGCCCTTCTTGCCAACGCTGGCAGCAGGTGCGGGAGCCTGACTGGCCTCCTGCTCTGCCACAGGTCCGGCCGCTTCCTGTCTTCTCCGGTCCGCCGCTAGCGGAGGGCGGAGGATCGGCTCCGCTGGGAGGCGCCTTTTGATGTCGTCGAGGCGGACGTTTAACATTTCGCCCACCGTTTTGATAAGGTCTCTCTTGAGCTCCTCTTTGAGCTCAACGAGAGACTCCCGCAGCAACGGCTCAGCCGGGATTGCCGTCTCAGTAGTCTGGTTCCTTTCAGAGAAGGCCTTCCTCAGGGCCTTCGTTTCTGATTGAAGGTGCGCAAGTTGCTCACGCATCCTCTTATTTTCAGCCCTTAAGCAGCGGACTGCCTCCTCCGGCTCGTTCACGGAGTCTGCAAAGCCCAGCAGCTCCCTGCAGTTCGCGTTCATGCGACCTCGCACGTCTCCCTTGATATTGCGGCACTTAGCAATCTCCGCCAGGATTGCATTTGCGCACCGCTTCACTGCCTCTGCAGATTTCTGGGGTGCAGCCCCTTCCTCACCATCGGAGAGCACTATAGGCCGCTCCGTCCGACATGACCTAGTTGGGGCCGGTCTGCAGAAGGCATCTGCGCCTGCCCCTTTCTCGAACTCCGACAACTGGGATTGTCGGAGTTGAGCTTTGACATCTCTCAAGTCAATGTGTTCCTGTTCCTCCACGGGATGCCGTCTTCGGGAGGAGTTCCTTTTCCGTTCGGGGGCCGTTTCTTCGTCACTGCCCCTGTCTGCTCTACCCCTTTTAATGGAGACCTCTTCCACCGCCATGGGAGTCATACTCTCCGTGGAGTTTAGGGCCCTTGCTCCCCCTCCAATATAGCCACTTTGCTCCTCCTCCCCATCGTCTACATCTTCAGTATGTGCCCTCGTCGAAATGTCGGCACACGCCAACAGGGCGTCTACCTCCACCATCTGTCCGTTTTCAATGTCCATGTCATCGCCATTGTCGTTGCTTGTATCCAGTCCGTTTGTTGGTTTTTTCATTAAGTTTGCCATTTTAATCCCACGAGTAGGGCCGAACTAAAACTACACCCCCGGGTGACGCCCATTCCGCGGGTGTGGCTACATACTGTAGAGGTCGCCCGGTATCTACAGGTTTTAACGACTTTGCTGTCGGGTGTTAAAGGATTTTCCTTCCCGCGGGCCGGCCAGTTAAGGCAAGCCCTCCGGTCTGCACGCTAAAAGCTGGCACCTCCCGTACCCCATACCGCCACTGATGGGGGTCGTTGGGAGAATGCTGCGGGTTCCGGGATTCAAGGAGAGCTGGCGTAGGCTCCCCTCTTGGTAGTTCGGTCAGAACTACCCTCCTTAATTATATTCCCCTCTCCTTAGTCACCTCTGGAGTACCCTCTGCTGTATCAGAGGAACTAGAGCGACTCCTTCTCCGCGCCACTGGGCGCTCTCTCCTCGTGTGCTGCTCTTCGTCTGGTTCCTCCCCCCTCGCCTTCCCGGTATGGGTGGCCCTATCCGGTATAGCCTCGGGGATCCTGGGAACACGCAAGCCCCCCCACCACAACAAGGTGACAGCACGTCGGGGGGGACAGAATTTTAACCTAACCTAACCGCCAGCGTGTCGACGTCACCCCGCTTCGCGGGGTGCCTATTTCCGCTCTGAGGGACACAAGTGAACCCTAACCTAACCTATTTATAATACAATTGTTACGGTTGTTTGTTTTTTTTACTGCGGGGGGCTCCGCCGTTTTTCTGGCTGTCCTAACCTAGTTAAACCGCTGTAATCAGTTAGATTTGATTATTTTGTAATGCTGTAATACAATTCCGAACAAATGAAATTCGTTGGTTTGTTATTCTGCCATTTAAAATTCATACAAAAAGAATAATTTTCCAAATAATATTCCCTGAACAGTTATTCTATAAAATAATAAAAATTGGAATAATCTGGTCATGAAATAAAATTACACCAAATAATAATTCGTGAACTAAATGTTACTTGAAACGTTTTCGATGAAATGAAATTCGATGAAAAGTTTGTCGACAAAACAAGGGACACCCATTTATTTTATATTGTCGTCTCAAGTCAAAACTGGAGTTACGTCACGTGATGTCACACAGCCAAAGTCACGTAGTCAGCGCACAGTAGTTTTTTGAAATTATTTTTTTTGTACTTTTTCAATAAAAAATGAAAAAATTAAGACCTTATTGCAAATCTGCAGTATGAGACGAATCGAATGTCATATCATTTAATAAATTCGGACCATAACTGTAGATCTGATGGCATGTACAAAAAACCGGCCAAGTGCGAGTCGGACTCGCGCACGAAGGGTTCCGCACCATTATCTATAAAAACACTATTTTATTCTGTGTTTTTAGTATATTTTGTTGTTATAGCGGCAACAGAAATACATCATCTGTGAAAATTTCAGCTGGAACTATCACGGTATCAGTGAGATACAGCCTGAGGGCCTACCGGGAAATGCATTCGAAGTTTCCCCTCTCTGTCATACTTACGAGTTCGTACGTAAGTGCGACAGAGAGGGAAAACTTCGAATGCCGTTCGCGGTAGGCCCTCTGGTGACAGACAGACGGACGGACGGACGGACGGACGGACGGACGGACAGCGGAATCTTAGTAATAGGGTCCCGTTTTACTCTTTGAGTACGGAACCCTAAAAACGGCCTAGCATAATAATAATACAGATTAGTCGATCGTTTCAGTTTCTGGAAATTTTTCAAAAACATTTTTACCTAAAAAACTGCTAGTTCTACAGCTCACAGAGCACTAGTTCTGTACTAGTGACAGGTACGCCCAGCATAAGTGATACGGTATGCTTGTTTGGAACAAGTCCTTAAAATGGGCCGAATGACCTGGTGAAACCTGGATGAGCACGGCAATGGAAGTGGCGAGTGGAAGGAACATATTTCATTTTATATAAATAGGTACTTGTCCCTGCTTAAAACCATTCAACTAAAGTACTAAACAGATCCACTGTATGTTTCATGTGTTATTAACTTATTATATGCGCTTTATGGAAAAAAGGAAACAAAACCCTTTTGCTCAAAAACCTTGATGTCCATAATAATTCACTAACAAACGTAATGTACCGTTACTGGCAGGATTTATATTTCAATTTTCCGCCCTCGGGTTTTGTCTGAATGGTCTATTTGTTACCGCTTTCATTCATGTAGTAAGTAGTTCTGAGAAAAAGCCTTTAATATATTACAATGTTTGACACGTGACAACGACACGTGTAGATAAATTTCGAATATATATAATATATTTATTTATTAATATCTCTAATAATCTCATTTAAAATTTGAATCTGACATAGAATACCTAGGTTAGGAGTCAAACTAATTGTAATTTGTTTTTATTATTTTTATTTTCACTATTAATTGGTGCATGCTGTGGCCTTCTGTAATTAATAAGGTACTTGGTTTTAATTTGTGCTTGTGCTATATTATGTAATGGTATGCTTATTGTTGAAGGTCCTTAATAAATAAACAAATAAACAATACGGCTGGCCATATGGTCCATTTACATGGTGCAACAACTCGAGTGTGATTTTCATTACATTGCGGGGCTGCGGGGTAGCGAAATACGATCAATTCAATCAAACCACGACGACCCCTTTAGCCTAGGTGGTAGTGACGCTGCCTACGAAGCAAGAGGTCCAGGGTTCGAATCCCGGTAAGGGCATTTATTTGTGTGATGAGCACGAACATTTTGTTCCTGAGTCATGGATGTTTTCTATGTATTTAAGTATTTATTTATCTATATAAGTATGTTTATCTTCGTCTAGTACAAGCTTTGCTTAGTTTGGGACTAGGTCGATTTGTGTAAGATTGTCCGCAAAATATTTATATATTTATTTACATAATTAGACATTTCATCTAAATTTTAAACAACGAATACTAAACAAGAAATAGAAAAATTAAAAACTAATTACAAAAAAAATAGCCCGTCCAAAAGCTCTGCCTGCGGCAAGGACCCCATGACGCTGGCGGCATTTCCCCTTTGGATCGCAAGAGCGATCCTTTGGGAAAGGTATGCGCCAGCTCTGGGGTCGCCTATTTTGTCTGTATTTTTGCCTGTGTCCTGTGTACAATAAAGTATTTACATATGTCTATGGTATGTACCTACAAGTAACAAGCCTTTGTGAAATGGGCCCCTGTCCGTGAGCTCTAACGGCTCAGAGCGAGAGACTTGAGCACGGCCTCTCGCTCGCCACGTATTAGCACCACTAGAGGCAGCCTCGGGCTGAGCGGCTGCCTCGGCCTGAGGCAGCGCAAGTCGAGACGCAGCCACTGGCTCTATATACCTGAAGCACGCCGCACGCCGCACCATGAGGCAAATTCATTGCCGCGGGCCAAGTCATGTTTTGTCGGTTTTTTGGCGCGCTCAATCAAATGAGCCTCTAATCCGAGATCCGCTAAGCGGAGACGGGCGTGTTGCTTCAGGTCGCAATGGACTACGATACTGCAGTGAAACTAATAAAACTATACTCTATAAGCTGGAATAGGTCGCACAACGAAAACGTGTTTGTGTGTCTGTGTGTGTGTCTGTCTGTGGCATCGTAGCTCCTAAACGAATGGACCGATTTGAATGCAGTTTTTTTTATCCGAAAGCTGGCGTGATCGAGATGGTTCTTAGCTACGTTTGAGATATTGAACTTTGAGATGAAAACGTCGGGGATTTTTCAACTGTTCTAAGTTGCAGTAATTTTCTATCAAAGATGTTGATAGTAGCATCTCGAAGTCACCATGTGCTCATGCGTGTAAAATTTTGAAAGCTATCGCCATCACCTTCAAACGTAAGGTCGAATAAAAGTGCTCACATACATGCTGCATTCTATTGCGATCGGATCTCTTTTTTTCTACCATCGGTGCTTCCTCTTTTGCATAGATTTTTGTTGTATTGCCTTTTCTACGTGCGCCTGGCTGGTACCATCGTGTTTTTGCTTTAAACTGGCTCGAAGTTGTGGATGTGACACACTTCAGCTTGATCCGCAACGTGCCTCAAGCCTAAGGTTCAGAGTGAGCAGCCTCAAGTTGAGGCTACTCGGCATGGAGCTGCTCTAATGGATACGTGGCTTATGGCGTACCGCTGCCGCTACCGCCGCCGCTCCAAGTCATGGCTGAACCCTTAGCATAGAATTTGAGTTAGGAAGTGAAATCGTTGCTTTTGGCATAAGAAAGTGTAAGAGCGAGTGAGAGAAGTAAAGAAAGTGTTCAATTGCACATAGAATTTACTTCTGTAACCGAATTTTAGGGTTCCGTAGTCGACTAGGAACCCTTATAGTTTCGCTTTGTCTGTCCGTCCGTCCGCGGATAATCTCAGTAACCGTTAGCACTAGAAAGCTGAAATTTGGTACTAATATGTATATCAATCACGCCGACAAAGTTGTAAAATAAAAAGTGTTTTTTTTTTAATTCGGGTACCTCCCCTATACGTAACGTGGGGAGTGTTTTTTTTTTTCATTTCAACCCTAACGTGTGATATATTGTTCGATAGGTATTTAAAAATGAATAGGGGTTTGCAAAGACCATTTTTTGATAATGTTAATATTTTCGGAAATAATCGCTCCAGAAGTAAAAAAAATGTGTCCCTCTAACTTTTGAACCATATGTTTTAAAAATATGAAAAAAATCTCAAACGTAGAACTTTGTAAAAAAATTCTAGAAAATTATTTTGAACTTGATAGGTTGAATAGTTTTTGAAAAAAATTACAAAATAATTTCACACACTTACTGTGACGGACGAAAAACTACGGAACCCTACACTGAGCGTGACCCGACAGGCTCTTGGCTGGTTTTTTATATTATTTTGATTCAGATTCGTTTTCTATAAGCCTTTTTAAAAACCTATTACCACGCGCGTGAGTATGCATAATTAGCTTACATATTTAATAAAATGATTAGCATACTTTTGTACCCTTAATTGTTATCGTGACCAACCTCTAAAATTCCTCTCACTCTTACGAATATTATTTTCATAGCAACCAGTCCTTTAATCCGTTCTCCTTTAAAATATCGCTTTCCTTTACCCAGTTAAAATCTTCTAATGATCATCAAGCCCTTTTTACTGCACGTTGTTAACTCATTTTCTAGTACAACTTTGAATTTTTATCAAACTCAAAATCACACACTGGATTTTTTAATTCCCTGATTAGGTACAAATTTAATTAATATACAAAACCAGGAAAAGAAAAATAACTCACTATTTGAACCTAAACATAGGTACCTCTTTTTGCGAAGTGAAACTCTCCGAATGGGGAATGGATGAAAATTTTAGAAGTGCCTGTTTTTTTTTTTGTTTAGGTGTTAGGAATAACCTTCCTTAACACCAGAAAAATAGTATAGTAATAGTAATAAATCTTTATTGTTCAAAAACATAAGTTTGTTACAACTGGAGCCTTGGAGACTGCGTTAGTTTACACTGTGTGTGTGTGTGTGTGTGTGTGTGTGTGTGTGTGTGTGTGTGTGTGTGTGTGTGTGTGTGTGTGTGTGTGTGTGTGTGTGTGTGTGTGTGTGTGTGTGTGTGTGTGTGTGTGTGTGTGTGTGTGTGTGTGTGTGTGTGTGTGTGTGTGTGTGTGTGTGTGTGTGTGTGTGTGTGTGTGTGTGTGTGTGTGTGTGTGTGTGTGTGTGTGTGTGTGTGTGTGTGTGTGTGTGTGTGTGTGTGTGTGTGTGTGTGTGTGTGTGTGTGTGTGTGTGTGTGTGTGTGTGTGTGTGTGTGTGTGTGTGTGTGTGTGTGTGTGTGTGTGTGTGTGTGTGTGTGTGTGTGTGTGTGTGTGTGTGTGTGTGTGTGTGTGTGTGTGTGTGTGTGTGTGTGTGTGTGTGTGTGTGTGTGTGTGTGTGTGTGTGTGTGTGTGTGTGTGTGTGTGTGTGTGTGTGTGTGTGTGTGTGTGTGTGTGTGTGTGTGTGTGTGTGTGTGTGTGTGTGTGTGTGTGTGTGTGTGTGTGTGTGTGTGTGTGTGTGTGTGTGTGTGTGTGTGTGTGTGTGTGTGTGTGTGTGTGTGTGTGTGTGTGTGTGTGTGTGTGTGTGTGTGTGTGTGTGTGTGTGTGTGTGTGTGTGTGTGTGTGTGTGTGTGTGTGTGTGTGTGTGTGTGTGTGTGTGTGTGTGTGTGTGTGTGTGTGTGTGTGTGTGTGTGTGTGTGTGTGTGTGTGTGTGTGTGTGTGTGTGTGTGTGTGTGTGTGTGTGTGTGTGTGTGTGTGTGTGTGTGTGTGTGTGTGTGTGTGTGTGTGTGTGTGTGTGTGTGTGTGTGTGTGTGTGTGTGTGTGTGTGTGTGTGTGTGTGTGTGTGTGTGTGTGTGTGTGTGTGTGTGTGTGTGTGTGTGTGTGTGTGTGTGTGTGTGTGTGTGTGTGTGTGTGTGTGTGTGTGTGTGTGTGTGTGTGTGTGTGTGTGTGTGTGTGTGTGTGTGTGTGTGTGTGTGGTGTGTGTGTGTGTGTGTGTGTGTGTGTGTGTGTGTGTGTGTGTGTGTGTGTGTGTGTGTGTGTGTGTGTGTGTGTGTGTGTGTGTGTGTGTGTGTGTGTGTGTGTGTGTGTGTGTGTGTGTGTGTGTGTGTGTGTGTGTGTGTGTGTGTGTGTGTGTGTGTGTGTGTGTGTGTGTGTGTGTGTGTGTGTGTGTGTGTGTGTGTGTGTGTGTGTGTGTGTGTGTGTGTGTGTGTGTGTGTGTGTGTGTGTGTGTGTGTGTGTGTGTGTGTGTGTGTGTGTGTGTGTGTGTGTGTGTGTGTGTGTGTGTGTGTGTGTGTGTGTGTGTGTGTGTGTGTGTGTGTGTGTGTGTGTGTGTGTGTGTGTGTGTGTGTGTGTGTGTGTGTGTGTGTGTGTGTGTGTGTGTGTGTGTGTGTGTGTGTGTGTGTGTGTGTGTGTGTGTGTGTGTGTGTGTGTGTGTGTGTGTGTGTGTGTGTGTGTGTGTGTGTGTGTGTGTGTGTGTGTGTGTGTGTGTGTGTGTGTGTGTGTGTGTGTGTGTGTGTGTGTGTGTGTGTGTGTGTGTGTGTGTGTGTGTGTGTGTGTGTGTGTGTGTGTGTGTGTGTGTGTGTGTGTGTGTGTGTGTGTGTGTGTGTGTGTGTGTGTGTGTGTGTGTGTGTGTGTGTGTGTGTGTGTGTGTGTGTGTGTGTGTGTGTGTGTGTGTGTGTGTGTGTGTGTGTGTGTGTGTGTGTGTGTGTGTGTGTGTGTGTGTGTGTGTGTGTGTGTGTGTGTGTGTGTGTGTGTGTGTGTGTGTGTGTGTGTGTGTGTGTGTGTGTGTGTGTGTGTGTGTGTGTGTGTGTGTGTGTGTGTGTGTGTGTGTGTGTGTGTGTGTGTGTGTGTGTGTGTGTGTGTGTGTGTGTGTGTGTGTGTGTGTGTGTGTGTGTGTGTGTGTGTGTGTGTGTGTGTGTGTGTGTGTGTGTGTGTGTGTGTGTGTGTGTGTGTGTGTGTGTGTGTGTGTGTGTGTGTGTGTGTGTGTGTGTGTGTGTGTGTGTGTGTGTGTGTGTGTGTGTGTGTGTGTGTGTGTGTGTGTGTGTGTGTGTGTGTGTGTGTGTGTGTGTGTGTGTGTGTGTGTGTGTGTGTGTGTGTGTGTGTGTGTGTGTGTGTGTGTGTGTGTGTGTGTGTGTGTGTGTGTGTGTGTGTGTGTGTGTGTGTGTGTGTGTGTGTGTGTGTGTGTGTGTGTGTGTGTGTGTGTGTGTGTGTGTGTGTGTGTGGTGTGTGTGTGTGTGTGTGTGTGTGTGTGTGTGTGTGTGTGTGTGTGTGTGTGTGTGTGTGTGTGTGTGTGTGTGTGTGTGTGTGTGTGTGTGTGTGTGTGTGTGTGTGTGTGTGTGTGTGTGTGTGTGTGTGTGTGTGTGTGTGTGTGTGTGTGTGTGTGTGTGTGTGTGTGTGTGTGTGTGTGTGTGTGTGTGTGTGTGTGTGTGTGTGTGTGTGTGTGTGTGTGTGTGTGTGTGTGTGTGTGTGTGTGTGTGTGTGTGTGTGTGTGTGTGTGTGTGTGTGTGTGTGTGTGTGTGTGTGTGTGTGTGTGTGTGTGTGTGTGTGTGTGTGTGTGTGTGTGTGTGTGTGTGTGTGTGTGTGTGTGTGTGTGTGTGTGTGTGTGTGTGTGTGTGTGTGTGTGTGTGTGTGTGTGTGTGTGTGTGTGTGTGTGTGTGTGTGTGTGTGTGTGTGTGTGTGTGTGTGTGTGTGTGTGTGTGTGTGTGTGTGTGTGTGTGTGTGTGTGTGTGTGTGTGTGTGTGTGTGTGTGTGTGTGTGTGTGTGTGTGTGTGTGTGTGTGTGTGTGTGTGTGTGTGTGTGTGTGTGTGTGTGTGTGTGTGTGTGTGTGTGTGTGTGTGTGTGTGTGTGTGTGTGTGTGTGTGTGTGTGTGTGTGTGTGTGTGTGTGTGTGTGTGTGTGTGTGTGTGTGTGTGTGTGTGTGTGTGTGTGTGTGTGTGTGTGTGTGTGTGTGTGTGTGTGTGTGTGTGTGTGTGTGTGTGTGTGTGTGTGTGTGTGTGTGTGTGTGTGTGTGTGTGTGTGTGTGTGTGTGTGTGTGTGTGTGTGTGTGTGTGTGTGTGTGTGTGTGTGTGTGTGTGTGTGTGTGTGTGTGTGTGTGTGTGTGTGTGTGTGTGTGTGTGTGTGTGTGTGTGTGTGTGTGTGTGTGTGTGTGTGTGTGTGTGTGTGTGTGTGTGTGTGTGTGTGTGTGTGTGTGTGTGTGTGTGTGTGTGTGTGTGTGTGTGTGTGTGTGTGTGTGTGTGTGTGTGTGTGTGTGTGTGTGTGTGTGTGTGTGTGTGTGTGTGTGTGTGTGTGTGTGTGTGTGTGTGTGTGTGTGTGTGTGTGTGTGTGTGTGGTGTGTGTGTGTGTGTGTGTGTGTGTGTGTGTGTGTGTGTGTGTGTGTGTGTGTGTGTGTGTGTGTGTGTGTGTGTGTGTGTGTGTGTGTGTGTGTGTGTGTGTGTGTGTGTGTGTGTGTGTGTGTGTGTGTGTGTGTGTGTGTGTGTGTGTGTGTGTGTGTGTGTGTGTGTGTGTGTGTGTGTGTGTGTGTGTGTGTGTGTGTGTGTGTGTGTGTGTGTGTGTGTGTGTGTGTGTGTGTGTGTGTGTGTGTGTGTGTGTGTGTGTGTGTGTGTGTGTGTGTGTGTGTGTGTGTGTGTGTGTGTGTGTGTGTGTGTGTGTGTGTGTGTGTGTGTGTGTGTGTGTGTGTGTGTGTGTGTGTGTGTGTGTGTGTGTGTGTGTGTGTGTGTGTGTGTGTGTGTGTGTGTGTGTGTGTGTGTGTGTGTGTGTGTGTGTGTGTGTGTGTGTGTGTGTGTGTGTGTGTGTGTGTGTGTGTGTGTGTGTGTGTGTGTGTGTGTGTGTGTGTGTGTGTGTGTGTGTGTGTGTGTGTGTGTGTGTGTGTGTGTGTGTGTGTGTGTGTGTGTGTGTGTGTGTGTGTGTGTGTGTGTGTGTGTGTGTGTGTGTGTGTGTGTGTGTGTGTGTGTGTGTGTGTGTGTGTGTGTGTGTGTGTGTGTGTGTGTGTGTGTGTGTGTGTGTGTGTGTGTGTGTGTGTGTGTGTGTGTGTGTGTGTGTGTGTGTGTGTGTGTGTGTGTGTGTGTGTGTGTGTGTGTGTGTGTGTGTGTGTGTGTGTGTGTGCATTTGGACGACTCCTTAGGGTAGGAACTTATAATGAAGACGTACTCATTATTTAACTTCTAACATAGGTATACTCTATTACTAAGACTCCGCTGTCCGTCTGTTACCAGGCTGTATCTCAAGAACCGTGATAGCTAGAGAGTTGAAATTTTCACAGATGATGTATTTCTGTTGGCGCTATAACAACAAATACTAAAAACAAAATATATATTTTTTAAGGCGGGCTCCCGTACAACAAACGTGAATTTTTTGCCGTTTTTATAGATAATGGTACGGAACCCTTCGCGTAGTACTCGCACTTGGCCGGTTTTTTTTAATTAAGAGACAAACTAGAGTCGGATCCAACTATCATATCGTTCGATATCTTACTTACGACATTAGTCTAATTTGTATGAAAATTGACAATTCATTTGGAACAAAACGTCATCTCGACTGATATTAGAATAAAGGGTAAATCAAATTTCTTTGTTTTTCAGAGACGTTCGAAATTTGAATGAAATAATATTATCGAAATCGATGTTATTATTCAGCAATCATAACATTTTCACAGATAAGAAATTTGTTCTAACAAAACAGTATATTTTTATGGTGGTCATAATTTATTAAAATTTACCAAAACAAGCTATGTTCAAATTACCTAATTTTGTCAATGTTCATGGGAAAAGAAACGTCAGATATCTTCTTCCTTATATAATAAACCAACTACCAAAAGAACTACAGCATAAACGTAAATAGCTTACAATCGATACCTAGTATCAAAAGGTATCTGACGTTATCTGAACCCAATACGAGTGTATTGTAATAATTATGAGCCTATAACGGTGATGTATTCAAGTAAATTAATGTACCATAGCGAACTATTCATCAGCATATAAACCCTAGAGGTTTCCGCTGGTGAAAAAATGTATACCAAAATGTACTACTCAGATTATATTGGTCAATAAATTAAAAAAAAAAAAAATGTGCGGTTCTTGAACGCATCATGGAGGGTTTATGATATTTGGATAAATAAACTACTATTATTATTAATAATAATAATAATAAGCCCGCAGGGCAGCTTGTGGCGAGCTGTTGGTGTGCGAGACGCACCTATGACTGGCTCTGGGCTGAGTAGAATTTGAAGGGAAATCCTGCACCTTCGGCGTTGGTCGTTACGGCTTAGCAGGAACTTGGTCGGGTCGGGGTTCTGAATTGAAAGGCTTGTTTACTTTTTCAAGTAATGTCACTTCGCTGCTACTGTAGGTACTGAATTTCATGGGGCCTGGCCGCCCAATTTATACTATTAAGTTACCTCGGCCGGACGCCCCTTCGCCCCGTATATTTGGCGGGAAAGCGATTTGCGCGGGAAATTTTGGCGCGAAATGACATGTTCATTTATTACAGTTCAATCTTACTCTAATACATTATTTACAGTGCTTATACCTATTTCTATGCTATTTATAATACATTATTACACGAGATCCTGCTCGTTCGGCGTAAAAATGCATCTGAAACGCGGGAATTCCGTGTCCGCCCGTATATACGTACCTCGTTCCCCACCTGAGGTATAAATACCGGGTTTCCCCCCTCGCTCGCCCATCAGTCGTTGCCTGACTGGCGCGCGAGTAGGATCTCTAGGTTCCTTTAGTCTGTCTATATTTCTTAGTGGAAACTTAGTGTTATCCACTCGTTATTTAGGAAACCAGCGGTATATTACCCTTTTTTACTATGTAGGAATGAAATGTGAGGCCTATTATTCTTTATTTCGGGTGCCGATTACATAAGGCAATAGTAGCGCAATGCCTATGTTATAAGAAGGTTTATAAGCTAGATTATTACAGTTAGGTCGCGACTGACAATTTTATGTTTATAGCGGGTTTATTCTATGCCGTCCTGCACATCTCTCCCGCCGACCATCGTTCGGGTGAACGTTGGATCTTCTTTGCGTGCAGGTTCTCAGGCTCCGTCGGCAGGATCACCAGCTTCTTGGTCGGTCTTCTGAAGACTCCGCCCTTGGTGGTCACGTCCACTGCTCGTGTCACGCCGTCGGGGCCCGGGTATATAGCTGTAACCCGGCCTCGTGGCCATGTGTTGCGAGGCAGATTCCCGTCGGCCACTAGCACGATGTCGCCGACGTTGATAGGCCGCCCATGACCGTAGGGCTCCCGCCGGTACTGGAGTGAGGGCAGGTACTCCCGGAGCCAGCGGGCCCAGAAGTGCTCGGCCAGGCGTTGGCTCGTCCGCCAGGTCGCGCGGCCGATGAGTGCGGTGTCGTCGAATGTCCCGGGGTTGGGGGCCCGGGCTGAGCCACCGAGGAGGAAGTGGTTCGGCGTGATGGCTTCTGGCTCGTCAGGATCAACCGCCACGTGAGTGAGGGGGCGGCTGTTCACTGTATATTCGGCCTCGGCGAGCAGAGTAGTCAAGGTCTCCTCGCTGGGGCGGCGCTCGTTGAGCACGGCGTGTAGGGCTCTCTTGACGGCTCGTACCATCCTCTCCCATGCCCCGCCCATAAATGGGGCTCCCGCCGGTATGAAGCGCCAGCTGATACCGCGTTGCGCGGCGTCGGATTCGAGGGCGTCGCCGTAGTAGGGGTAGGCGCGCGGAATCGCGAGGTCTCGCAATGCCCTTAGGTGCAGCGTCCACTCCGTCCATTGGCGCGCTAAGTCTGCATCCAGCTTGTCATCCCAGCCAGTTCCGCGCCGCCACACCTCTTGTAGGATTTTCTTTGCTATGATGGTTACCGGCGCCGCTAGCCCGAGAGGGTCGAAGATCGACATTGTTATTTTCAATATTTGCCTTTTGGTAGGCTCGATGTCGTCCAGGGCTCCGGGAGGTAGGCGGCTGAGGTCCAAGTTGAAGGCGAGTTCGTCGCTCGCGGGTTTCCATATTTGTCCCAGGATTCGTTCATTTTTCATTTCGCTTTTATTCAGTTCGACGGGCGCGGACGTGGCGTCCTCCGAAGTGAGGGCTCGGAGGACCCGCGTGGAGTTAGAGGTCCATTGGCGTAGTTCGTAATGGGCCTCTCTATGTATATCGCGTACATCACTTGACACTCGAATCGCGTCTTCTTCCGTTTTGAAGCTGTGTAGGTAGTCGTCGACGTAGTGATGTCTTATTATTGCTTTGACGGCCTCTGGATGCGTTTCTTCGTGCTTCTGGGCGTTGACGTTCTTCACATATATTGCTATTGACGGTGAACAAGTAGCGCCAAAAATGAGTGAAGTCATGCGATATTCTTGCGGCGCGTCGTCGCCCCGCCGGTCGCCCCGCCACAGATAGCGCAGGGCGTCTCTGTCTTCAGACTTGACTTTCACTTGCATGAACATTTCTTTAATATCCGCCCCCACGGCGACTGGGTGTTGCCGGAAACGCATAAGGACGCCTGGCAGCGACTGTAGGAGGGCCGGGCCTGTCAGTAGGCGGTCATTGAGCGACACGCCCCTTGTAGGCGCGGCGGCGTCGTGGACAATTCGGACTTTCCCGGGCTTGCTAGGATTCAGCACCGGGAAATGGGGGAGGTACCACACTCTCGATGACTTGGTGGGCGGCGCAGGCTCGGCGTAGCCCTTCGAGACAAGGGCGTCCATTTCTTCACTATATTTGCCTTTAAGCTCTTTATTTTTGTCGAGTTTCTTTTCTATGTTATGAAGTCTTCTCAGTGTATTTTCGTAGTTGTCAGGCAAGCTGCTGTCGGGTTGTTTCCATAATAGCGGTGCTTCATAATGGCCGTCGGCTGTAGTCTTTATTGACTGGGCTAACATGATACGCGCCCGCTCTTCCGGGCTTGACTGGGGTAACTTCGGCTCGATAAGTAGGTTTTCGAGCGCGAAATATTCACTGAGTTGTAAATTCAAATCTTCATTTTTCTCGGCTTCTTCAATAGTGGTCAAGCGATGCGTCGCATGTACTTGTTTGCCTGTGATGCGTGTGTGTGCACCGTGTAGCACCCAGCCTAGCGGCGTTAGGGATGCCGCTGGCTGATGCCGCTGGCCGCGGCGCGTTTCATTACTGACGAGTAAATGCCAGTTATCTTGTCCGATTAATACTCTAGGTCTCGCTGACTCGTACCGCAGGCTATCTTCTATGTCGCATAAGTGTGCGCACTCGCGGAGATCCTCCTTCTTGACGGACTGTGGTGATAGGCTCAGATCGTCTATGGTATGCGCACCGACCCTATAGGGTTGGTCGGTGCCGCGGATGCTGAGCGTAACACGGCGTGATCTCGATGCGTCGATTTTTTCTTTCGTTATAGCTTCTATTTGTAGCGGCACTGTCGGGCCGTCCAGGCCTAAGTCGTTCGCGAGCCCTTCTTGTACAAGTGTTATCGTGGAGCCGTCGTCGAGGAGGGCGTAGGTCTCGACGGCTCCCGCCGGTCCAGAGACTGTGACCGGGATAATTTTCAGATAGGCTCTCGCTTCTCGGGAGGCGCGCGTCGATGTGACGGCCTCGTTTCTTTCTTCAATTCTTTGATAATGTAGCAATTTGTGGTGGAAGTATTCGCAGCCGTCTCGCTCGCACTTCGTGCGCTTGCATGAGTGCATCCTGTTCTTGTAGCGCAGGCATCGGAAACATAGCCGTTGATCTTTGGCTAGTTTCCACCGGTCTTCAATGGCTTTTTCGATAAACTTAGTGCATTTATCTATTGGGTGACCGGTGTTGTTGCAGGCGGCGCACTTAGGTGAAGGCTTGTCTGTGGTCGCGAAGGCTCGGTGTGTCCTTTTTGCAGGATGAGGATTTGCACCGTCGACGTTCTCGGGCTGCGCGTAGAGCGCGCAGTAGTCCGCCTCGCGTTGCAGGAAGGCTGATATCTTTATTAGCTCAGGCTCGTCGTTTTTCTGCGTATTCGCGTAGTCGAACCATCTGTAGCGTAGGGCGGGCGTAAATTTCTCCATCATTGCCCTTGTCGTCTCCGGGCTGTGTAGATAGTGAGCGCGGTCAAGAGCCTTGAGTGTGGCTATGACGTTGGCTACACGGCTGGCGAAGACGCAGATGTCGAGCGGCCCGTCGTTAAGGCGCGGTAGGGCGCGTAAACGCTCGAGCTCGGCGAGGGCAATGGCGTCTGGGCGGCCGAAGCGGGCTTCTAGGCTTCTCATTACTTCGTCTGCGCGAGCGTTGTAAATGAGGAGGCTCTCGACGGCTTCTTTGGCCCTCCCTTTGAGGCATCTTCTTAATCTTGCTATATTATCCACTTCATTATAATTTGCGGTGGTTCCGTTGTAGGCGGCTTTGAATGATAGCCATTCTTGATGCGAGCCGCTGAATGGCGGCAACTCGGCGTGGTAGCGTGATGACTCTCTCGGGCCGGCACGCGCGGCGATGGCGATGGCAGAGGCGAGCTCACTCAGGTTCACACTTTGTTGATTCTTCATTACTATGGCGCTATCTTCTTGCGCATTCGCTTGTGAATACATTAACGGCGGCGGATATGCGTCTGTTTCGCGTGGGCGCGGCGGCGTTGGCGCGAAAACGGGAGCGTGGGTTCCCCCGGCGGGGGGAGGGGCGGGGACGGCGGGGCGCACGGCAGCGGCGCCCTGTCCCGCGCCCTCGGCGGGGCTCCTCTCCCGAGCCTGCTCGGCGTACTGTGGGGTTGCAGGCTCGGGTTCTTCGATGTAAGGTGCATTGGAGATGGCGAGGACATGTCTCTGGCTGGTCTCGAGCCATTCATCTATGCGGCGTTCTTGTTGGACTGTAGATATTGTGCCGGTGTCATCGTCGCTGTCTTCGGCTTCTATGGCGGCTATGCGCGCTTGCGCGAGCTCCAATTTGATTCGGAGGGCTTCTTCTCGCGCTTGTGCGAGACGGCGGACGCGATGACTCGACGTTGTTTTCACCGATTTTGACGGCGGCCGTGCGGCAGGATGCTGGCTTGACTGTGGGGTTTCCTGCCGCAGTGTTGCTGCAGGGTGTAGGCTCTCCTGCAGCAGCGGGACTATGGGTGGCAGCGTTGACTGTGGGGTTTCATGAGGCAGTGTTTGTGACTGCGCGGCATCATGATGCTGCCCTATGGGTGACCTCGGCTGTGGGTCTGGACGAGGCGCCGGCGTCGCAGGAGTGCTTGTCTGTGGGGTTTCCTGCGAGGGCCTCGAGCCGTCTTGACACGTAGTTCTTGACGGCACTATGGGTGGCAGCGTTGACTGTGGGGTTTCATGAGGCAGTGTTCTCCACTGCGCGGCATCATGAGGTTGCTGCCCTATGGGTGACCTTGGCTGCAGGTCTGGCCGAGGCGCCGGCGTCGCAGGAGTGCTTGTTCGCGAAGTCTCCTGCGAGGGCCTCGAACCTTCTTGAGTAGTAGCAGTTCCCGACGTGGACGTGGTTGCTTCTTCCAGCATGGCTTCTCTGATGTTCGCTGCGATAAGTTGACCGAACGTGCGTTTTCCTGCTTTCGATCTTGTAAGGGGCATCCTCTATGTAGAATCCGGTTCGAAGGACCAGCATGTGCGAGACGCACCTATGACTGGCTCTGGGCTGAGTAGAATTTGAAGGGAAATCCTGCACCTTCGGCGTTGGTCGTTACGGCTTAGCAGGAACTTGGTCGGGTCGGGGTTCTGAATTGAAAGGCTTGTTTACTTTTTCAAGTAATGTCACTTCGCTGCTACTGTAGGTACTGAATTTCATGGGGCCTGGCCGCCCAATTTATACTATTAAGTTACCTCGGCCGGACGCCCCTTCGCCCCGTATATTTGGCGGGAAAGCGATTTGCGCGGGAAATTTTGGCGCGAAATGACATGTTCATTTATTACAGTTCAATCTTACTCTAATACATTATTTACAGTGCTTATACCTATTTCTATGCTATTTATAATACATTATTACACGAGATCCTGCTCGTTCGGCGTAAAAATGCATCTGAAACGCGGGAATTCCGTGTCCGCCCGTATATACGTACCTCGTTCCCCACCTGAGGTATAAATACCGGGTTTCCCCCCTCGCTCGCCCATCAGTCGTTGCCTGACTGGCGCGCGAGTAGGATCTCTAGGTTCCTTTAGTCTGTCTATATTTCTTAGTGGAAACTTAGTGTTATCCACTCGTTATTTAGGAAACCAGCGGTATATTACCCTTTTTTACTATGTAGGAATGAAATGTGAGGCCTATTATTCTTTATTTCGGGTGCCGATTACATAAGGCAATAGTAGCGCAATGCCTATGTTATAAGAAGGTTTATAAGCTAGATTATTACAGTTAGGTCGCGACTGACAATTTTATGTTTATAGCGGGTTTATTCTATGCCGTCCTGCACAGTTGGGGAGTAACGACCCCACGGACCCGAGTGCTCCCGAGAGTCGGTCAGGGCCTCCGTCTCCGGCGTGTCTTCGTCGGTCGGAGTGGAACCCCAAGGGGGCCCGCAGGACTCTCAGCTCTGGCTTGCCTTCATTGGCCGTCCAGAGAGGAGTCGTCAGAGCTATATGCTCCAGGGGTGGAAGTGTTAAAGGGCATAACGCCGCGAGTAACTTCGGAGAAAGCGCAGCACCACCTCTCGACACCCCTGAGCCGCTCACCTGGTGTTGCCCCTGGCCGTCTTTACGACGGCATTTTTAGGCGCCCATCTAATGAGCGGCTAGTCACCGCCTGCCTCGATAACCTTGTGGATAACATTGTTATGGCAGGTGTCCGGACCACTTTGTAATAACCCAATTTTATAGTCCACCCAAATGTCATCACCATAGACCCAATTCTCTTTTCCATTTTCCTACAATAGCTCCAACGCCTGCTGGGACCAGTTCACGGGTATCTACCGATGTACCCGTGAATGGGTTCTAGCAGGTGTACTACATGACATTAAATTTCGTCTCCAAAGGGCCTCTACGTGTTGGATCTATATCCCCACGCACGCCTTCCAAATGACCGGGGTTCGCCCCGTGAATTTAAATCGGAGATACATAATAATAAATATTTGCGGACAATCTTACACAGATCGACCTAGTCCCAAACTAAGCAAAGCTTGTACTATGGGTACTAGACGAAGATAAACATACTTATATAGATAAATAAATACTTAAATACATAGAATATATATTAGAATTGAAACTATTGGTGTTCCAGGTGTGATGTTTAAATCCTGAATTGTAAGCCTTGAAGGCCGAGTATAACTCGGATCTCGGTCTGAAATAAACAATTTTTTTTTTAATAACTATCTACTTATGTAGAGACGACGTAAAAGAGATGTATGGTTCACCCTATCACAAGGGAATAGGCTGCAAAATTGTAAACATAATATCTATCAGTGCAAGATAAATAAAAGCTTGTAAAAAAACTAAGCTCCAATTAAGCAACACATTGAAAATCACAGACCATACTGAAAATCGTTCCATTGTAAAAGTGCGGTCGAACAGAAACAGTTGAAGGTAACCTTTCGAACTTCAAATGCTTCCAATTTGTATCCAGCCAGTAAAAATAAAACAATCACTGAAAATAAATGCATTCCGAATTCAATTTGCAGCGATCGCTTGGCCGAGCATTTGTGGGTGCGTAATTTGAAATGCGGAGATCTTATAAAAGAAAACAAAGAATGTGGTATTGCAGACTTAGAAAAACGTTTTATCCACCGGCTTCATAGCTTCAGTTCGCCGAGTAGCTTAGGGTGGGTTGCACCCTCAGAGCATAGAATACTAGAGAGAGGACAAGCCGCCGGCGGCCGTGTCGCAGCTGTATGCTCAATGGGCATACACTGCCATACTGTGCACGCGTGCTGATCGCAGAGAATATTACGTTTTTTCCCAAAACGCCTGATATGATGCGCGTTTATTGTCAAATAAGCGTGTAGGTATACAAGTGTGCGTGCTTTGTCTTGTCAATAACTTGGGCGTTGTGTGGGTTAATGTACTTGCGACAGGCTCACTCTATACAAATCGGCCGCCATGTCCGATCTCCTTATATTCATCCATCTGTGGTTGCACCAAACCGTCTGAAATCGTAGGCGGTGTTCTTTAAGGCTAGGCCGGCTCACGATCTTCTCTCCCTCTCACTGAGCATAAGCGTGAGCGAGATGGAAGTGCGTGTTTGGAAGTGTGGAACATCACTTTTAAGTACAACATTAATTGATTTTTGGAATACTGAGGGCCTACCGCGAAAGGCATTCGAAGTTTCCCCTATCTGTCATACTTACGAGTTCGTACGTAAGTGCGACAGAGAGGGAAAACTTCGAATGCCGTTCGCGGTAGGCCCTCTGGATAATTAATTAAAAATCTGTCCGGTTATGGTGTTAGAACAATAAAAAAGCTATCCTTTTTATAAAAAAAAAAATATATCTTCAACAACAACTTTATTGCTCGAGATTTCGTAATTTTCAAAGACAATCTGGTTTTTTTTATAAAAAAACAAAAAACAAGAATTCTACAGAAAAACTACTGTAGACTGAAAAAGAAACAAAGAAACACTATAACCGAACATAATATTATGAAAAAATAGCTAGGTAACTCTGTAAAAAAATCTTAAATATCACCATAAAAATTGAAAACATTAAAGTTTATTTTTATGGTGATATACTGATATATAAGATTTTTTTACAGAGTTACCTAGCCATTTTTTCATAATATTATGTTTCGTTATTGTGTTTCTTTGTTTCTTTTTCAGTCTACAGTAATTTTTCTGTAAGTAATTCTTCATTATTTCTTCACTGGAAGCTCGTCAGATCGTGAACCGGCCTCACCTTAAAGTCTGAATGTATGGAAAGTTTGACAAGTTATGGAATGACAGCTGCCGGCGCCATATTAAACGTTGATCATAATCGAGTAGCCACCTGATGTATAAATGTGATACGCAATAAACGTTTGATATTTGATATTTGGTAGCTGTTCTAACGAGCGTTATATCAATTCTCATTTTCAACTTCCTTTAAAATCCGTTCATCCGTTTCTGCCACAGACAAACATATAGATACACGGATACATGTACACTTAATAACACCACTTGTTTTCGTCGGAGGTTAATAAGCATAAAAAGTGAAAATAAATGTAACCCGACTACGGAAAGATAACTGAAAAAAAACCATCTATTTTTATCTACAAGAATAAAACTAGTTCAAACAATGCATTTTATAAATTGAATTCCCAACAAAGCGCAATTAGCGAAGGATAGCGTCAACAAAGAAAATAGCAAGAAGTATCGTGAACAATACTGCAATCCTTAGGCTGAAAACGACGTATGTCAGTATCAAACTTGAACAAAGATACGATCGTTTTGAATTGAGACGGTTGCAGATAGTGAAAACGAGTTGTGGAACTTACTCTAGTGGACACGATGGAAATTGTTTTTAGTATGGATGGAAGCACAACTTCTGCTGACGGTACCTACTTAGTTATGCAGATTTTTATTTTTACTGCTAAAGCAAAATGTTTTAAATAGGTGCTTTCTCGTAAAGCGCGACTTGCAAATGCAAGAAATTGCATGCATTGCGGGGTTTGACGGAATAATTGAACTCAGTATACCTCAGTAACCCGCAATATAATGAAACTTGTACGCGATTTCTTGCAAGTGTAAATTGCGCTTAAAGCTGTTTCTTTGCGTTTTATTTTAGGGTGTTCTTGAGAGTTGTCCTCATACTACCTATTCTAAAATTCAGACACTTTTGGTCTGCTCTCCTGAAGACCGTAATGATTCCCCTATTTACAAATCTGCGCATGCTGTAGGCACCAGGCCTTGAAATACCGGTATTTTCCGAAACCGGTATTGAAATTTGAAATTTACCGGTGTTTGCAGTAAATACCGGTATTCGAAAATAATCACGGAACTAAATCACTTCTCGCATGACGCCGGCTCGGCAGGCAAAGCCGCCGTACATCCGTAGGTACGCCGCGCTCTTTGTATGTAGGTGACGTGCTGCCGCCTCGACGCGCACTCACAAAGAACCGGTATTTCCTTAACCGGTTTTCTGGAACCAAAACGAAGAAAATCTATAAATACCGGTATGTTAAGTACAAGTATTTTCGGTACCGGTTCTAAGTCCTGATATCGACTGACATATTGACTGATGAAAATGAACTTTGAGGCTTCCGCACTGTACCACACAGTACCGTGCGGAATTTATATACCTACGAACTGGTACTTGCATACAACGAGAAAACCGTCGCTCCGCACACCGCAGCAGGACGCGGCGACTATGTGAAGAGCGCCTAACAACATTGCAAACAAATCCTAGTGAACTGCAGCGGTATTTGGGGGGGGGCGCGTTCCCTTAAAACATCTATTGCAAAATATCGAATTGCCGACGTCCATGCTTACCAAAATATCAGATTCCCAAAATACCAGTATTTTTATATAGGTATTATGTTCCTTTACGGGCGGGAGAACGCTGGATGCGGGTGGCGCAGGATCGGTCAGTTTGGAACTCTTTGGGGGAGGCATAGGCCTCCCCCAAAGAGTCCACATAGGGTTGACATAGGTCCAGCAGTGGACGTCTTTCGGCTGATATGATGATGATGATGTTCCTTTACACACCCAAAACATCAAATTTCGAAATCACAAGAATCTCAAAACACTGAAATACAAACCTGATCTGGAAAACACAAATTTCTCGAAACAACTTTATCTCACTTTAGCATAATCATATAATACAATTGTTAGGAGTAGACCGACGTGTATAAGATAGTGAATTGATGCTTTTTATTTTTTTATTTTTTTTTTGAACCTGACTGTTGCTATGATAGGACGAACCCAATATAGCAGTCGAATTGCGTGGTTGGAGGGTAGCTTGAGGAAAATCCAAGGGGAACCTCCGGCACGACCACGCGGGAAGGGGTAAACACTGGAATACTCTAAAAGTTTGCGCTCCAGTGAGATTGGTTGAACGGTTTCAACCGAATCTGAGGTGTGAGTGGTGATGAACTACTGGGATTGCTGGTTCACTAAAACCTACCCTTGCTGAGAAGAGTCCAGCAAGAAACTGAGCTAGGCCCGACGTCGGTCGGGTTTGTCGGACTGAGAATTGATGCATTTTTTTTTTTTTTGAACCTGACTGTTGCTATGATAGGACGAACCCAATATAGCAGTCGAATTGCGTGGTTGGAGGGTAGCTTGGGGAAAATCCAAGGGGAACCTCCGGCACGACCACGCGGGAAGGGGTAAACACTGGAATACTCTAAAAGTTTGCACTCCAGTGAGATTGGTTGAACGGTTTCAACCGAATCTGAGGTGTGAGTGGTGATGAACTACTGGGATTGCTGGTTCGCTAAAACCTACCCTAGCTGAGAAGAGTCCAGCAAGAAACTCAGCTAGGCCCGACATCGGTCGGGTTTGTCGGACTGACTCTACCCGGTATGCGGCGGTACCGGGACGCATATGACTGGAGAATAGATGCTGAGCGGGCGGGGGTATTTATATTCCGGCGCGTCCGTCATCTAGTCAGATAGGACCCCATAAGGGGCGGCCAATTACCTTTTACCATACCGTGTACTGAGTGTGTTTTTACCATGAGCCAGCTACGACATCCCTTTATTTAAATAGTAAATTCTTACGACTAATACAGAGTCATAACATTTAGTAAAAATAGTACAGTGAGAAAGTAATTTAAAACACAAATACTAATCAACAAACCGAAATATCTTATACCTACTAATTGACTTATCCCTATTAATTATAATAATAATATATAATAATTTATTGATAAAACATAATGTACATAATAAGTGTTTACTATAGACTAGGATCTTAATATTAGAGGCAAATAACACGTGCCTGAACTAGGATACCCTGTGTTTCAGGCAAAAAAGAACTAACAATTGAATATGTTATTCACATGCAAAATATTATTCTTATTTACTAGGTAGTACAAAATAATTAGTAAGTTAATAACCTATATATAAAAAAGGTATAAAAAGATAGAAGATAGAACAAAATTATTTTAAAACGATAAATAACTTCTCAGTATCGTCATAGGACATATTATGTAGGGCTTCTCGTAGCGTTGATTTACATTTCATGTAGTTTAGGGGATATAAATCTAGCCGTGCATTAAGTCTTTTGTAAAGAAGTGGACCTAGGAAAAGAAAAAATCTAGAAGAGAAAGCGTGTCGTGTTTGAGTATAATTAGGACAAACAAAATCTTTACGCCTTTTACTGGCATGATCAGTGTTGTAAGGGGTTTAAGCGTGCTGTTTTAAAACTGTGTGCAATATAAATAATTGTCGGACTGTTAAAACTTCACATGATTTATAAAGCAGGCTAGTGGGGAATTGATAGGGGCGGAAAGTAGAAACCTTAAGAATTGCTCTCTGGGCCCTTTCTAGGTTTAGTAATGTGGTTTTAGCCAAGCCACCCCATGAAGAGATGCAGTAAGTTAATACAGATTGACATAACGCAAAGTAAACTTGTTTGATTATGTGCGAGTATCCGATCGTACGTATTTTTTTGAAAATAAATATTAACTTACGAACTCTAGTGCACAACGCTTCCACATGAAGTCGAAAAGAGAGAGAGTCATCAATTATGATTCCTAAATACTTTATTTTGTTTGTGGTAGCTATGCCCGGACATGCACACTGGTTATTTGTGGGATGTTTACAATTGTGAGCATAGATTTTAAGGTTAGTCGGAGCTAGTTTCGATTTGCGCATGGAAAACTTTATAACATTTGTTTTCTCCGAGTTCAGGGTTAGTAGGTGATGTAGAAGCCAGTTACTTACGATATTAAAGCCTCGCTGTGCATATTCATAGACTTGCTCTACTGAGTTTGCAGAAAAAAGTAGGACAGTGTCGTCAGCGTATGAAATGATTTTACCACAGTCGATTTTAAGATTACAAAGGTCATTTATATAAATTAAAAACAGCGTAGGACCTAAAATACTTCCCTGTGGGACCCCAAAAGAGGCATTATGTAGGTCAGAACTCATAAAATTGTCGATTTTTGTGCGTTGCGTGCGACCGTCTAAATAGTCTGCAAATAATTTGAGCTGCGTACCTCTGATTCCTAATGATTCAAGCTTGTGAAGCAGGATGGGAACGGAGACGGTATCGAAAGCTTTAGCAAGGTCAAGGAAGATTCCCAAAGTCTGATTACCCTTGTCTAGTTCTTGCACTAAAAAGTCAGTCAGTTCGTGTACGGCGTCGGCAGTTGATAGTTTCGACCTAAATCCAAACTGACTTTTAGACAAGATAGCTTGGCTCTCTAAATATTGGACAAGCCTATTATTGATGATTTTTTCTAATATTTTTGACGTCGAAGGTAGTATGGAGATTGGTCTATAATTTGACACCTGGTCTTTACTACCAGATTTGTATACAGGAACCACAATAGCTTTTTTCAGACATATCGGAAATATTCCTTCAGAAAGGCACTTTTGGAAAATGAAGGTGAGGGGAGGAACCAGGATGTGTCTGAATTGTTTGAGTATTTTATTAGATATACCATCCCAACCTTTAGCCGAGTCATTTTTTAAGCCCATAATTATTTGGTCCACCTCTCGTTCATCAGCATTTAACAGCACAAATGATGTCAATGTATTGTTGTGGTTTGAAACATGGTTAGGGAGGGGTAAAGGCAGGTTTCGCTGGACTTTTTCAGCTAATTTTTTTCCTATGTTAACAAAAAAATCATTTGCGCAATTAGCAGATGCTAAAGGTGAAGAGCAGACTTGTGACAAACCGGAACATGATTCTCGTTGTTTTGCTGTGTATGTAACGTTTTTAATACACTTCCAGACTAGTTTACTGTTTGTTCCGGCCAATTCGAGTTGTTTTTTGTCGTAGTTAGATTTAACTTTTTTCAGCAAGTCATTACAAAAATTACGATATCTTTTGTAAAAAAGTTGTAGAACTAAATTGTCCGGATTTGATTTAGCTTTAAGATGCAGTTTGTCTCTGTGTTTCATGCAACGGATAAGTCCGGGTGTAATCCACGGTTTAACATTAAAATATTTACTACTAACACGAATGTTTACGGTATTATGCAATATTGCTTGCTGGACTTTTTGAATCAGGTATGACATGCTAGTATCTGCGTCAGCGGAATTGTAAACTGGGTCAAAATTAATGTTGCATAAATCACGTTCAAGTTTATAATAACCTAGATAATAATTTTAACATGTATGGACCCGTGGTTGTCTGAATTAAACGAATTTTATTTTTATTTTTATTTATTTATAATACAAATGTCTAACCTAAGCTGTGTCTATCTGCGACAATAATACTTGATTTCTCAAACCGCAGATTTCCAATAAACGAGATTTTTAATATACTTACAACCTACTAGATTTCAGAACGCCAGATCCCAAAATATCAAATTGATATTATTATTTTGTTGTCTAACCGTACTTATTGTAATCTACTTATTTATTAAAGCAAATTAAATAAAATAACAAGTTTATTCTACGAAGTTTTATTGTGCGTGCGGCAGGTTAGAGCCTTACTTTGTGCACTAGAGCATAAAAGTGGCATTTTGTGCAGCTTACATTCAGGCATAGGTTAGCTTTGCAGGCAAGAGAAGTGAAAAGACATAATATTGTTCTCTAGATAAGTTTTACGTAATAAAATTTTAAATTAATCTAGTGTCTGCTGACTCTACGGACCGGAAAGTTTAAATATTCACGGACTTTTTGCAGTTAATCGCACGTTGCATGCGATGCACCGCTGCTTATTTAAACTCAGTGCAAAAGTAGGGAGTCGAAATGCTTTCATTTCAAACCATACTGAAGGAAAGAATTTTATTTACACTAAGACCGAGTAGAAAGACTGTCTCCTCGTATCGTAAATTATTGTTTTAGTGGACTAAATATGTTAGCAATTAAAACCCCATTTGATACTAGCGCAGTAACCGTAGCAATATACCTATTTAAGTTTACTAGTTTCAGTAAACCTAACGTTTACCTGCTGGAGATGCCCTCGTCAGTATGACGAAAACTCCCAAATATTTAATCCTAGATTTTTTTAGAAAAACAAGTATGTTCGGTCGGTCTTTGATTAGAGGGCAGGCAAAATAGACCACGCGATCGAAAAAAGATCTATTTCTCTTCTTCTTAGTCGGTCCCTCTTGACTGAGGATCGTGCCCGAATGCTATAGCCCTCCGTGCAGTTCGGCTCCTCGTCAAGTGGACTGCATGAGAAAGACTGCATTTTGCAGCCCTCTTGATTGCATCAGTCCAGCGCACCGGAATCCTTCCTCTAGCGCGTTTGCCTTCCACAGAACCAAGAATTGGGAATTGATGAAAATGTTAGATGTGCCTGATTATTTTTGGTGATAGGTATAACCTTCCTTAGTACCAGAAAAAAGTTGCAGACTTTTCAGCTGCACCAATTGTTTTTGAAAAATATAAGCAGTTTTCTCACTTACGTTTTGGGTTTAGGACGGCAAATAAAATAAGACAATTTGCTTGATCCGTCTCATATTACAAAAAAATATCTTAAAAATCCATGGTAACCTGACACTGGCAATGATATTGACAGCTGCAGCAGCTATATTTGTCATTGCCAGAGTCAGATATTTAAAATATTTTTTGTAATACGAGCGCGGCGTGGGTAGGCGTGAGTGTGGGTAGGCCCCCCACAAGGTGGACTGATGACCTGGTAAAGGTCGCGGGAGTCCGCTGGATGCGGGTGGCGCAGGACCGGTCATTTTGGCACTCTTTGGGGGAGGCCTATGTCCAGCAGTGGACGTCTTTCGGCTGATATGATGATGATGATGAATACGAGACGGATCAAGGGAAGTGTTTCATTCGCCGTCCTAAACCCAAAACGTAAGTGAGGAAACTGTTTATATTTTTCAAAAATAATTGACGCAGCTGACAAGGTCTGCAACTTTTTTCCGGTGCTAAGGAAGGTTATTCCTATCACCAAAAAAATAACCAGCCACTTCTAAAATTTTCATCAATTCCCCATTATTTGTTGTTGAAAGATCTACATCTACCATTATCTCATGAATGTATTTTTGTTACAGATGGTGCACACAATGATGCCCATAGCCCGCTCCATAGCCCTGGCCATGTCTGCGGCACTCACCGTCGCCTACATGGGCGTGGCGTTAGGTCTGGGGCCACAGAGCGTTGAGAATCAGTTCCATCGGCAGGTCAGTTTTCATTTTATACTATGACGTTTACGAGAACAATATTAATTTGCTATTCCTCAAAAAAAAAGTGCTGGTCAATCAGCGATGATGAGATGCACCTATAGTAGCGTATTTTTCCATGCGGTTAAGGTGCCGTAGGTTCATCTCACTGAGCATAAGCGTGAGCGAGATGGAAGTCCGTGTTCGGAAGCGCGGATATCATGTTTGTAAATTTTATTTTTTTGCGCATTGAATAAATAAAAAAAAACCGGTCAAGTACGAGTTCAAGAAGAAGTTCTGCATTTTGGTACTAACAACTTACAAACTAGTACTCGTATGTTTGTTTATCAGCATTATAGCTTTTTATCACGTGTACCGATTTCGATTATTTATTTTTTATTTGAAAGAAGGGACTTTAACGACAATCTGATAGGAATATAAAGATATAATTTTTGTATTTATTGTTGTATTGATTTTTGGTATTGGTATTTTTTCTACATTTTCCTTAATAAATCAAAATTTAACCACTGTAGAAAAAAAATAAAAACGGGTTTAGAAAGTGCAACTGGCTTGAGTTACACTTTCTAAAACCGTTTTTATTTTTCTATCATAGGATACTCCACTTGATTTATTTACTAGACTTTGATTTTTTAAGCCCCCTCATTTTCGTCATTTAAACAGAAAATAAAAATGTTTTTCTTTTTTAATTTTCCATACGCGTGTCTTAACCCTTTTAACAGTTATTCCACATTTCAAATTGATAGCTTAAGTAGTTCCTAGATATTTAGCGTTGTGACAGACGGACGGACGGACAGACGGACAGCCAGACAGACAGACAGACGGACAGACGGACAGAGTCGCACCATAAGGGTTCCTTTTTTACCTTTTTGGTACCCTAAAAAGCAATCACTAAGTTCCCTTAAACATGATGTTGCCGATTTTTAGAACCAATTTTAATACGTTTAGCTTTTGTGCATAATTTGTTATGAATGTTTTAAGTGTAAGTATTTTAGACCTATGTTCGTGATTTTTTTTATTGTGCGAAAATTGCTTAATTATGTTGCGAATCACTGACCTCTCTGCAGAAAAGCATCTAGATTACTACTCGTATTTTTTATAATTCAAAAAATAGGTTAAAATTTTGCCTTATTACTAGAACAGTCGACGCCAAAAATACGTTTACACTTTTGCGCCTTATTCCATTGTAATAAGGCGAAAACTGTAAACATACTTTTGGCGTCGACGTACAAAGGAAAGTGCAAAAGTGTAACCATTTTGTATGTATGTATGTACCTATATTTTCTAGATCGGGATCAAGAGAGCTCCTGATTCTGAACAATGAAAAATAAATTCTGAGAAAAAAACGTAAAAGTTGCACATTTGAGTGAAAACGCCCTGGGGGCCGATTTTTGACTTTGGAGCGCTCCAAAATTAAATAAAAGGAAATACGATTGTAGTGGCAAAATTGCTGGCATTTACTTTCTACCTATAGAATAGGGAACATTACGCAAAACTCTTCGTAGGTGGCGACACTAGCAGCGTTGACATTGTATCTCGTTCCCACTTGCGGTATTGTCTATGCAAGCATCCTTGTCACTAATTTGACAATCAGTTGTGCATGTGTGTGTGAATCCCTATATTTCTATACTGATTTACTATTAGTGGTAGTGCTGCCTCTGGCGGCAGAACATTGCAGTAATGTTCCCTATTGAATACGAGTGGTCAAAACCACTCGTTTTTCAATTACTTATCGCTATTTCAAAACAGCATTTCATCATTTTTGTCAGCTTTCGAGTGAAAGAGTCGAGCGCTCGAAAGTCAAAAATCGGTCCCCAGATCGTATAATTGCGAAACAGTGCTTTTGATTCTTGATCCAGTGCTTAGACGACGTCGCAATTAACGCCGCGACACGAGACGAGAAAATCTACCCCTCTTTTCCTAATAGGGAACATTACTGCAATGTTCTGCTGCCAGAGTGCAGCACTAGCACAAACCGTAAACCAGTAGAGAATATAGGGACCCACACATACATGCACAATTGATTGTCAAATGAGAGACAAGGATGCATGCATAGACAATACCGCAAGTGGGAACGAGATCGCAAGGGTAGCTGAGTCGCGCGCGACACGACTTTATAGCAGCAAATTGTGCAAGCCCCCCTTGAGGGTATTCAGTGCGCGGCTGAAAAAACAGTCAAACAATTATATTTTCAAATCAATGCCGTCTCTTCCAAAACGAATGTACCTAGTCCTAATTTATTTCACTCGCTCTGTCGATGTCGCTAAGTTTAGCCTGATACGCTGTGCTCTTTGCCAGCTCCACGGAATCCATATAAAAATCAGTTTTTTTGTCAAAAAGGATCATTAATTCTAAAAACTCCCGAAAGAACACTCAAGTTTTCACCTCACAATGGAAAGCACCAGCCTAATTGCAACTGACTTGATTGGTTTCATTTCACCGGAGCCTACGGGTCAAACGAACCGAGAGTCAGAATTATTATGCAAGTAGGCTGTTGAATCGGTACTCACTTTTTACCATTTCTTTTAAACGTTCGATTGGTTGTTGTATTTCTAGAACACTACAAACGAACTTTGAGCAGGAACGGAATTTATTTTCAATTCCTATAATTTATCATTCTATACCTACTCAACTTTGTCCCTCCAATTTTTCCACAAGAAATCAAATAAGCTCTATCAGATAATAATCCCTTTTGAAAATAAGCAGCGTAGACGAAAGAAAACAAATGAAGGGGGAAAATAAGGTTATTGTTGTGATTGTTCGCCCTTATCTCGAGTTCAGAGTAAATCCTGGCAGGCGTGGCGAACAATGGGTTTACGTTACGGCTCGGTTGTGTAGGAGAAAGTTAAATCATGTTAAAGGCTAAAGGTTGACAACGCCTGGGACTGACTAATATTGCCTCGATAATTTGGCGTCGGCAGTATCGAGTTTCGGGTTGATGTGCTCCTTTGGTAGATTTTATTTTTTAACCCCCGACGGAAAAAGAGGGATGTTATATGTTTGACGTGTCTGTGTGTCTGTCTGTTTGTGTGCGTGTGTTTCTTTCTGTGGCACCGTAGCTCCTGAACGGATGGACCGATTTGAATGCGTTTTTTTTATCCGAAAGCTGACGTGGTCGAGGTGGATCTTAGCTAAGTACGTTCAACAACATACTTTGAAATGAAAAAGTCGGGGGTTTTTCAACATTTCTAAGCTGTATTTTTGTTATGCAAGACGCAGCTAAGGGTGTAGACCAATCAAATTAGCTTACCCTGGACATAATTCGTAAACTCGTTGTTTTTATTATTTTATCGGATTTTACTATTCAGTATGAAATATTAATGACATATGTTAAGTAAAAAATCCGCGATCGTAACCGTATTTAAAAAAAACACGAGTTAACGTACACTACCTAACTTTTTCCGAAAAGTAAAAAAGGTAACCAAATACCTTGTTAGTATAACTTTGAGGTGCATTTAAATGCGATCACTTAATAGCAAAATTAAACTGAAATCAAATTCGCTTGTCCGTTTTTTTTAACAGTTTTCATCTGATCTTAATATCTAGACAAGCCAAAATGGTAACTATGATGTTTTTATCTGTTTTAGCTATATTGCGTCTTTTTAGACATTTAAGTCAAAAATTAAACATGTATTTTGAACGTTTTAATAATAATGTATTTCTCAGTAGTTATAAATAGTAACTATGAAATTTTTGTTTACTAATACCTTTTTGTGTACGATAATCAAGTTTTCATTAAAATTAAGCATGTTAATTTCACGCTTAAGAAATTGAAAATTTAATTGAAAATACTCGCGACCTTGTCGTGGAGCTAGATGCATGCGGTGGGTGCGAGGCGGGGAGAGAGTGGGGCGCCAGCGGGCGAGCGGACGGCGAACCCGTCATAACTGCCGCGCCGTGTACAAAAAAAATATACAATGGAATATCCTAATTGTAGGATATATCCTACAATTAGGATAGCTCTAATTAAAAATTCACAGTTTGTCCCTTACGCCCTTTGAAAACCCTTGTCCAAAGGGCGTAAGGGACGATTGATTTCCTTTTATTATCGTAAACATAAGTAAACTCTTATGAACACACTGTTAAGTAAATGAAAGAGATGATGGCATGATCGTGGTTAGCTTTAAAACACTGGTTAAGTGCGAGTCAGACTCGCGCACCGAGGGTTCTGGACGATCCCGTACAATAGAAAAAATTCCACATAAAATTTTCAGTGATGTAATAAAAAATTTACGGTTTTCGAGATTTTTCCTTTATTTGTGCTATAAGACGTTGCTTCGTACCAAATTTCAAGATTCAGAGTTCACGGGAAGTACCCTGTAGGTTTTGATTCCCTTGCGAGTTTCGAAAATTTGCGGCTTAAACGGCTGTATCTTTTGATTTCGTTGGCTTAAAAGTTTGTTTTTTTTCACAGCTCCAAGGGACAGTAGACTTGAGTATTTGGTATAAATTTCAGCTGGATACCCTTCCACGCGTTCCTGAGAAACAGGGTCTTGACAGACGGATGAACGGACGGACGGACAACAAAGTGATCCTATAAAGGTTCCGTTTTTTTCCTTTCGAGGTACGGAACCCTAATAAGTGAAAGCTAAGAATTATTCGATTTATGAAATTACAAATTACTACTTATTTAATATTTAAAGCAAGAGTATTTTGGCGTAACAGACACATTTGTGTAAAAGTTCACAATGCAAAATCGCGTATCGTAGAATGAACTGAGAGTTACGACAAAATGTATCAGAGACATTCCTTCTATACCAACCGATAGAGAGAAAAAAACTGAGTATGACTGCATTTTAACTCATTTTCGATATTTAGTCCCATACGCCCTTTGAAACTACGGTAGTCGATATGCTTATTGTCACCCACCCAGAGATGGGCAAAATTTATTCGAATACGATTAACGAATAAGAATAAATATTTCAAATAATTATTCGCCAATATTTATTCGCGAATAACTTAATCATTCACATAATCCTTCGTAATGCTTTTCGGGAATAATATCTTGAACGAATATTGTAGGAATGCTTTTTAATGGAATATATCTCAAAAACGTGATATTTTCCTACAGACAGAACAGTGATATCTAGTTTCAAAATTTGTTAGAAAGAGGTGACCGCTTAAACATCGCCGTGCAAGGTGAAACGGATATTAATTGTAATTATTTCACCCGTTTTATTTTTTATATTTCGGCTTTACTACGGGTGACAAAAAAACCGGTCAAGTCCGAGTCAGACTCACGCACCGAGGGTTCTGGACCACCCCGTACAATAGAAACAAGTCCACTATAAACTGACACTCACTAAGTATGTATTCACATACTTAGTGCGTGTCAGTGTATACTGGACATTACATTTTCAGTGTGTAACAAAAAAATTACGGTTTTCGCAATTTTTCCTTTATCTTTGCTACAACAAGGCGTTGCTTCTTACCAAATTTCAAGTTTCCGAGTTCACGGGAAGTACCCTGTAGGTTTTGATTCCCTTGCGGGTTTCGAATACTTACGGAAATTTGCGGCATAAACGGCTGTATCTTTTGATTGCGTTGGCTTGGAAGTTTGATTTTTTTACTGCTTCAAGAAACAGTAATCTTGAGTATTTGATACAAATTTCAGGTTGATATCTCCACGCGTTCCTGACAAAAAGGATCTTGACAGACGGACGGATGGACAACAAATTCAGCTTGATACGTTACTGAGAAAAAGGGCATTGACAGACGGACAACAAAGTGATCCTATAAGGTTTCCGTCTTTTCCTTTCGGTGTACGGAACCCTAAATACACACAGATATAATATAACATGATTAAGTACATACAATGTACAATTAAAGGTATATAATTGAACAATCTTACATGCGTATTTGCCTCTAATAACATAACATTGATGCAATTACACACAGTGGCTGTCCTTATATTACGTCATTTCAAAACAGGGGGGGGGGGGGGGGGGGGGGGGGGGGGGGGGGGGGGGGTATTAGATGTTTGTTCCTGAGTCATGGATGTTTTCTATGTATGTATATAAGTATTTATTACGAGGGTAGGCCCCCCACTAGGTGGACTGATGACCTGGTAAAGCTCGCGGGAGTCCGCTGGATGCAGGTGGTGCAAGACCGGCCATTGTGGCACTCTTTGGGGGAGGCCTATGTCCAGCAGTGGACGTCTTACGGCTGATATGATGAAGTAATTATTTATTTATCTATGTTCGGGCCGATCGTCTGCACGCCCCTTAAGGCGCTCTTATTAGACGATATTTAGGTATTTGCGGAGGTGAGGCAGACGGAGTGGGAGACGCGCGTCCCGCGCACCCCGCTAACGGCCTTATTCTGTTGGCATCCGTATTTATTTTTCAAATCTTAGTTGATTTGTGTGAGATTGTCCCCAAATATTTATTATTTATTTATTTATTTAAATCCATTCTTTTAGAAAATAAGGAATAATAGGTAGTTACAGTTCTTAAGTGCATCGTAGTATGATGACATCAATTATGGACACTTACTTTCCAAAGATATGTTAGTACAGATTTCTTCATCATCAATCCACCTAGCATTTTCCCAGTTCCTAGGTGGGTGCTTCCGTTTTCCAAATACGTAGAACTGATAAAATAATAGGACATCTTCACTTCCTAAGGGTGAACGTCACCAATTATGGATTGTACTAATATATTAATTCTTTTTTAAACCGAAATAAAATCGATTACTTCTAGGTAAAGTTATAGCGCCAGTTAACGCCCGCTTAAGAAACCATCAAACATAATAAACAAATAGCTATGTTCATCTATTTATCTCCTGGGAAATTATATTATTACCTACTAGAGACCCGCCCCTGCTACGCACGGGTTTATGTGCATAATACATGCATGTATGGTTTGTATTATACATCTAAACCTTTCTCTTGAATCACTCTATCTATTAAAAAAAACCGCATCAAAATCCGTTGCGTAGTTTTAAAGATCTACGCATACATAGGGACAGACAGACAGACAGCGGGAAGCGACTTTGTATTGATGTTACATGACTGACTGATTAAAAACTGGATAATTAGACCACTGTTAGTCAGAAGAGCATTTTATTATACAGGGTGGTTATTTTAAGACCAGCAAGTTCTTCAGTACATGACTATGTCTATTAAAAAATGTAATTTGACCAAACATCATATAAAAAGAACAATTTCAATTTGTCTCTTAAATACCTAAACGTGGTATGTCACTGCGCTCGCGCGGCGCGTGCTGCCTACCATGGTACCTCGACCAGCGGCCACACCACGATGGACCTTACACTTGTTACTTGACTCTATACTCCAGGCAAAATACGGTTTCAAAAATCATTAATTTATAATAGCGTTTTTTTTGTATATTTAATTTTTAATCATTATTCTAAGATGCTTTATTCAAGAATCCAACAAATTTTCCAACCGGAAGTAGTTATATAAATTTTTATTAAGCTTTAATTGTCTTTTTTTGTTTGATTTATTTATTGAATATTTTAAAGCAAATGTAAATTAAGGTAAAAGCCTCCTCGATCTCATGCCATTTTTCTCGGTCTTTAGCCAACTGCATCCAGCTAGGTCCGGCGACCTCAGTTATGTCATTGGTCCAACGTCTTCGTCGTCTACCTTTCCTTCTTTTCCCTTCCGGCCCTGACCAGTTTGTTGCTTCCAGTGCCATCTTTTCTCCTAATATCTGGCGATATATGGCTTTTACCCGAATGGGCTCCATATAAGAAAGAAAAAATATATCTTTTAGATTTAGTAAATATGTACTAACACAAACAACATGGAATAAATAAAGCTTAAATAAATATATATATATATATATATATATGAACTAGCTGTTGCCCGCGACTTCGTCCACGTATAACATGTTATCGTCTAAATGTTTGTTTAAGAAATTTAAAAAAAACATTGAAGTTAGTTTTGTACAGTCAGGATCAGATAGTTAGTAGCAGCCTAGGTAACCAAATTTATCGCAACACGTCGTTATTACTATAGGAATAAGGATGTGTTACGATATATTTGGCTACTTTGGCTGCTACTAACTATAAGACGCTGACTGTACCTAGTCTTTTCGTAAGCAGTCTAAAACCGAAATTACAAATCTCTTTTTATTTCAAAATGTCTTGGTCTCTATACAAACTTAGAACCCTCTTTGAACTCTCATAGTAAATAGTCTGAAACCGAAGTTACAAATTTCTTACTTTAAAAATGTCTTGCTCTCTATACAAAATTCGAACCCCCTTTTAACCTTCTTAAGTGATGAGTTAAAAAAACGCTAAAATAAGTTTTGTAGTATTTTAGCAAACAGTCTAAAACCGAAGTTACAAATCCCTTACTTTAAAAATGTCTCTATATATATGCTCTCCATACCTACAAACTTTGAACACCCTTATAATCCCCTTTAGGGTATGAATTGCAATAAACGCTAAAATAAGTTTTGTAGTCTAAACAGGGTAAGTTCGCAGTTACAAATCTCATACTTTATAATTTTCTTGTTTTCCATACAAACTTTGAACGCTTTTCAGGGAAAAATTAAAAATAAAACAGTTTTTTTATTGTAATAGGTTAGTATTTTTTCTACAAGATATCAAGCCACTAGCTAAAAAAGTGTTTCCCATACGAACCTTGCACCGCTTTTTAACCCCTTAAGGGGTGAAATTTTCCAAAACGCTGGTAGTACTTTTTTTGTATTTTAATAAGTAGGTACTTAATATTTCTACAGAGTTTTAAGTTTCTACCTAAAAAAAAGTTTCCCCATACAAACATTGCACCTCTTTATCCCTCTCTTAGCGAGTGGAATTTTCCAAACCACTGAAAGTAATTAATCTGTATATTTGTATTCTAATACATATTCTTTCTACACAATTACAAGTCTCTAGCTCAAAAAAAAAAGTTTCCTCCATACAAATGTTCACCCCTTAGGGGTAGAATTTTTCAAAACGCTGAATTTTTTGAAAACACTGAGCTTACCTTGAGGCTAGTTTGATTTGTGTAAAAGTGTGCTTTACTCGTATTTATTGATTAATTACGTCGATTTTTTTTCGGCAATGGCGGCGCGACAAAACCCACGGTAGCTGTGACTTGCCAGCACTAAACAGTGTTATAATATAGATGTGTTTAGTAAACACATCTATATTATAATCTGCTTGTTTTAGTGCGGATACATGATTCATGGAGATTTTGAGATAAATTGACACTTAGTTTCTTATAAATATGTAAATATTCAATTAAACGGACAAAAAAGAAACGTACCGTACAATTGGCAATGCACAAAATACTGTACGTTCTACGTCCACCGCATGCTTGGCAACGTCCAATATGCTTGACATGAACTGATTTTTTATATTAATTTATCTTTCCAGTATTTATAAAAACATAAATATCCATAAAACAATAGCTTCAACTAAATTTCCATATTTTTTTCCTTTTCGATTTAAGGTGGTTCGATTGCCATACAAAGCGTTATTTGACATTCGCAGGCTAACGGCGTGATATTTTAAGAAACTTATGTAACAAACTTTCATCAATTGGCTTCCCATTTGCGCCAAATTCCCCCTTTCCTAGAATAAACTTGTATAAACTAGATTAATTTGAGAAAAATAGTTTTCCCAAAATATCACGTGACAAACCAATTTCTCAAATTAATCTAGTTTATACAAGTTTATTCTAGGAAAGGGGGAATTTGGCGCAAATGGGAAGCCAATTTATGAAATTTGCTACATAAGTTTCTTAAAATATCACGCCGTTAGCCTACGAATGTCAAATAACGTTTTGTATGGCAATCGAACCACCTTAAGGGTTAAGGAAAGTATAAGTAAGTAGTATTTAAAAGATTGAAATCAACAATGTGTACCAATTACATCTACTATTCAAAAAGCAATGTACCTATCTATGTAACTTTCGACCAAAACCAGGCGCGGCTCACTCGCGATTTGTGTTTATCGCTACAAGTACATGCCGGTCGCCCCTCCGAAGGGGCTCTATTCAGTGGCTGCCACGTGTTGGTACAGAACGCTCGCGCGGGTCGCAGCGCGTTGCATGCGATAGAACGGTATGGCCACATTTAGGCACGTTTGGCGTACCTAAACAGGGAATTTGTTAACAGAGAACCTTCTGTACGTAGTACTATTTATTACTTATTCTGTGCCAAAAGGCACTTTTTTCGAGTGTATAAGTTTTAATTAAATTTTATTCTTATTGCCATTTTGAGTGATTGCTGTTTTTCAACATGATTTTTGAATGGTTCGTTAGCTAAATGTATGTAAATTATGGGATGATCAATAAGTCCATACCGACAAAAGGTATGTTCACTTAGATAACATCACATTTATTTGCTTTAGTGGGCTTATTATATTTTTAAAGGGGCGTGGCGGGGAAGGCTTTCTTGGTAGTTATTTAGAGAAGCAGCGGCGGCAGAGTGAGTGCGAGATGTGAAACGGCATACTTTAGTGTTTTTTGATGGGTATCATGTGCACAAACAAACAGCTGCCAAAGTTTTGCAGGTGTATAGGGGAACAGCCTGTAGTTCTTTGTACCCGACTGCCTCAGAAGGAAGTTTATGTTTTTCGAGCATCATCATCATCATATCAGCCGAAAGACGTCCACTGGTGGACATAGGCCTCCCCCAAAGAGTGCCACAATGGCCGGTCCTGCACCACCCGCATCCAGCAGACTCCCGCGCCCTTTACCAGGTCATCAGTCCACCTTGGGGGGGGCCTACCCACGCCGCTCCTTCCGGTACGTGGTTGCCACTCGAGAACCTTTCCGCCCAAACGGCCATCGGTTCTACGTGCAATGTGCCCCGCCCACTGCCACTTAAGTTCAGCGATTCGGAGGGCTATATTGGTTACCGTGGTTCTGCTGCGGATAGCCTCATTTCTGATGCGATCGCGCAGAGAAACTCCCAGCATAGCCACCTCTTTCCCCCTTTGAGTGACTTTGAGCCTTCTTATGAGGCCCATAGTAAGCGACCACGTTTCCGTTCCATTTGTCATCACTGGCAACACACACTGGTCAAAGACTCTCGTCTTGAGACACTGCGGAATATTGGACGAAAATATGTGCCGTAGCGTATGTATGCATGTATGTATATGACGAAGATGAGGAAGGGCCATGGCCTGCTGCTGGTGGAGTGGCAGGATCTTTTTCTGCACTCGTTTTTAATAGAATATACTAAACAGCAAGTAAATATACTTCAGTTCACCAACTCGTGTAACAGCCCTAAATGCTTTTGATATATTTCTGTATGAATAAATTAATATATTATTCGTACAGTCCATAATTGGTACCATTACCCCCCCCAACCATGTGCTCGTGTCCGAATCCGATTTACACCCGACTACTTACTACCTAACAGTTCTACGTATTCAGGATAACTGAAGATTTTTATTGACATCTTGTCAATATGCTATCCAGCTACCTATTAATACGTTTTAGGTGCGGATGTAGAAACGCTTTACTGTAGTAAATATCGCATAACTTATATTTGTTATTCTATCATTTCGAATGTGTTCTCCAGCATGTATTAGCGTTTCCTATTCCTTTATTTATTTTTATTTACCGTGATAACTCGAAATAATTGCTGCAAAAAGGCGTATTTGCGTGCCAGGTAAACATTCACAGGTCCGTCGTCGGCAGTGGCCACGGGCGTACTAAATCGTATTCGCCACCGCGCATGCACGACGCGGACACCCGGTTTTTCAGCCAAATGACCAAATGTATTGAATTATCAAACATATTGAAATTCTAAGAAGCAGGTAGATAGATCTATTAAAAAGATACCTATCACACCAAATTTCATTGTAATATCCCAAATAACTTTTGAGATTTTTAGAGTTTGGTGGTACAAAAGCACTGTTTTGAAAGACAAAATCTATCGAGGTTTTTGTAAGCAATCGTGATTCTACGAAGCACGAACATAGCCAATGAATTGAAGATATACATATCAAAAATTTGGATCTCTAGCAATAGCACAAGTATACTAATAATCGGTTTGGAAAAGGCACTTTTTCGATGCGCAGCTGCATACAGCGCCTTAAACGCCTCTCGTGTACGCTCTTTTAGTCTGTGGTTTTGAAGGTGACACTTGGCTGTCACTTTTTTGCTTGTCATAAATTTTCACTGTGAACACGTTCGTGCGGAAAACGTGGTTCTTTGGTAATATCGCTCGCTTTGTAGACACACGGGTGTTCGAGTGTTTTGTTTGTGTATTGGTAGACAGTACTTTGAGACTCGCGTTTGGTGGCCTGAAGGCCCGAGTCGTTTTGGTGGAAACAGTGACATTTGGTGATATGTGCTTGGTGGACCGCGTATTGACGGCCCGGCCGCCCGTGGTAAGACACGGCGCTTCCCTTGGCCCCGGAGACCAGCTTGGGAGACTTGATTTAACTTGACTTTGACTGGACCTTGACGGAAGCTGCACAGAATTTACAAATATCGTGTCGCCAGGAATCCATTAAGTTAATCATATTTTGACACTTTTGATAGCCATTACTGGCAAGAATTAGACCCACGGATAGTGAGGCGCGCTCAGTTCCTAGCATTAGGCGAGGACTGAACAATCTATATAAGATGTTTATCGTCGTCTAGTACCCATAGTACAAGCTCTGCTTAGTCTGGGACTAGATCGATTTGATCGATCTTACGATTGTAAAAGAAAAAAACAAGTTAAAAAATATTTATTTCGTTTTTAAGTATTTTTTGTTATAGCGGCAATAGAAATACATCACCTGTTAACATTACAACTGTCTAACTATCACGGTTCGTAAGATATAGCCTGGTGACAGACGGACAGACAGACAGGGAGACAGACGGACAGCGGAGTCTTAGTAATAGGGCACCATTTTACTCTTTGAGTACGGAACCCTAAAAACGATGACGTAATTATATAAGCAAGCCCACACACATGGCATAATGAAACAAACCTGTTAAATGCCCCATGAAGCGATGCACCTAACTCTCAAAAATATTGTTAATTAGTAGAAAAGGGTATTAATACTTGAAAATAGGTACACTTGTAGTGATCGTGTTAAATTCGTGTATGGTACGTGTTGTATTGTAAGTAACGAGCAACCGCATCCTTAATTATTATTCGTGGATTGTTCGAGGATTTATTCGAATGAAATGAGAATAAATCATTCGTCATTCGAAAGTGTAGACGAATAAATTATTCGCGAATAAATAAGTGACGAATATATGTTTATTCGAATAATTATTTGAATAAAGAATGATTCGAATAACGCCCCTTTCTGCACCCCCTTAAGTAATACTTTTTATTTAAATAATTGTGTACAGAAAACTGAGCGCTTATAAATAGGTAATCGAGATTCCACGACAATTATGTCTCATGCTGAACAATTTAGTTATTATCGATCTAATGAACACAATATTTCAATAAATCTCCAGCCTAGCCGAATCGTGGTGCACGCCAGATTCGTGTTTATAAATGTTTGACAATCATTGACCTACCCATAATAAATGAAGGCTGAAACCCATTGACAGCGGTGGCGAAGCGTCGCGGCGCAGCGTGGAGGTGGTACTGGCTGTAATGATCGAACTACGATCTAATACGAAAAGGTTCGCACAGAATACTGGCCGGGAAAAAAAAAAGAAAGAAAGAAAGAAAGAAACATTTATTCGAGACAAACAACACACAGCGTTTGTCACGAAACGGTTCTATCTCAGCATAAAAGCGTGCGGATCCTTTCATATTAGCTCGAACATTACAAGTACCGCCTCCGTGCCGCCCCGCGCCGCTTCGCCACCGCTGTCAGTGCGTTTCGGCCTTGAATGCCTGCGACTCGCGACAGTCCGGTCGGGAGTTGAGGCACAAAGCAATGACGGCCATATTCTGCAAGAGATAACGTTCATATTAAAACACAAGTATTAAAAATATTTGAATTAATTAAAAACCGTGAATATTTTTTGTTTTATTTGTTTCTTATAGTACTAATAATATGTTTTTAATACAGTTGCTCAAAAAGTGGTACTTTTTGTGGCTGCGTAGCGTGCGAGAAGCTCAATTTCTCGCACTAGTGCTTTTTACTTTTTAGTTCCAAACTATACTTTCGAAACGCAGTAATTTTATATTAGATTTTTTGCTTGGAAATTATGAAATTAAAAACGCTTACGAATACTAGGAGTATTTATTTTTGATCGCGTTAGTATGAAAGTCATTTTTGAAGCTGAAAATGTACGCATCTGTAGGTAGACCGCTTAACTCATTCCTCGCTTGCGCAGCGCGCGGGTGCAGGGGTATGACGATAACGGGGTGCGGGCGCCGGGGTTTGCCTTCCGCACGTCGCCCGCAGCCCGTTATAGTCATACCCCTGCACCCGCGCGCCGCGCAGGCGAGGACCGAGTTAAACGGTCCACCTATAGGTCCCAGGAGCGCATACGCAAGCAGAAGTTTCGATGCAGCCACTAACAGTTGAGATCGAGGTACAATAATATAAATTTATTTAAAGAATTCATTAATATATAAATGACGAATATTAATTTATTATTTTTTCGCAATTGTATTAAAAAACGTCGTTTACAACACGTGTGAAATGTCTTTTACCACTCGTACCGAGTCTTGCCACTCGCTTTCAGCTCGTGGCAAGATACCTCGGTACTAGTGGTAAAAAGACATTCTTTTCACACTAGTTGTAAAATGTACTATGACAGCATAAATCAAACACTTTACAAGTAGTTATGTATTTTGGTTTTCCAAAAACGACCAATATTTGTCATTTTAGAAATCCGCAAGGAGAATCTGTTTAATTTTTAATAATTTATCAACACACGTAATATACTATTCAGAATAAATTGTTAAATTGCAGTTATCTATAATTTCTGGTAAGATAAGCCAGAAAATGTGTAACTTACTGAACTTTCTTTATTAATGATAGTCCCGGTTGATTAATTAGTTTAATTTTGATTTCTTTAACTGGTATGCAAGCGTCATGTCATAATAGAGGCACTTTTACAAAGTTACATATTATGCACGCCGTGGAAGTGGTCACATCATATCTTTATTGGGTAACTAACGTCAAAGTTAATCAAACACTTAACTGTGCTAGCTAGCTGGCACGTCTGTAGGGCGCGTTATGGCTTTTAAAAGGTGACATGAGTGACATGTCCCCAGCATGTCATAATAGTGATATCCCCGCCATCATTGATTTATATTTAGAAGATATGAAATAGGTAACATGTGTATTTTGTAGGTTGAATACCGGCCTTGGTATACATTTAGGTACCCTAAAACATGTAGAGAGATGGTCAAGTACACGAAAGTTTTAAGCGGTGCTTTGTTATAACTTAAAAGAGAAATGGATTATTCTAAACAAAGTTACGGAGGTTAACTTTGCTTGTCTATGGTTCTAACTGCAATGTTGTACAGTCGAGGTCGAAGAATGTACTCATTTATTGCCTTATTTAATACAATGGAAAAACATCCAAAATGAACATAATACTATAGGTAGGTACATTATCTTTGACGTCGACTGTTAGATGTGACATTTTGGCAACATTTAAATCATTTATTTTATTTTAATTGTGAATATAAAACCAATATTTAAGCTACAGTTACAATAAGATTCAACCAGCCACCGTGTCTCTCATATCTAGACATGCGAAGTTACGAACCTTTTTAGCTGTTGACAGCTAGCGCCTGCCGGAGCGCGATAAGCGACGTGTCGTAATTGAAAATCTTTGCTCATTTGTTTTGTGCAGGCGCGGCATGTGCATCGTATAAAGTGGTGCAAACTTCACACCCGTGTGCAAACTTTGTTAAGGCTTGGATTTAAATATGCTGTCATTTAACTCAATATCGTCGTCTTTGTGAACAAGTCATTTATTCAAGAACTACATATATAGATTGCGTCTGAAAGTATTACAATAATTAAATCTAAGATCGCTAATAAAAACACGTCATGGTACCTAGGTATGGTCTCATCTTCAGCCAAAATACGTCCCAGAGAAATGACGTGGATGATAGAGAATGTATGTTGATGTAATATCCTTATGCTGGTTTAGTGTAAATGTAAATAGGGGACATCACATACACCTTAGAATTAATCGTTAGAAATATGCTGGGTTGTAGTCAAGGTCACTAATATGTATACACCACAAAGTTACAGAAATATGTATACAGACCTTATTACTACGGAAGTAAGGTTGTTGTATACATATTTTTGCAACTTTGGGTATGTGCATATTGGAGACCTTGACTGTACCACCCGGGTAAGTACAATTTTTAGTTTTTTTTTTGTAATAGGTAGGTAGCAAAATAAGAGCACTATAAATGTCAAAAGACTTATTACCTTATTAGGTATCCTCTCAGATCGAAGTTCGGGACCAACGTCCCTGAACCGCATGATGAAGTTAGGATTTGTACGTTACAAAGACATGTAGGTACCTACGCTCTCAAATGTACTTCACAACTTTTTTTCGATTCAGTTATGTATCTTATCTAACTCAGATAGGGGAACGAGCACCTAAGCTACTTAAGTTAATTTAAGTTTATTTTGAAAAAAGCTTTTATTTTGTTATGAACATAAGTATCTACTTACTTACGTATTTCATACGTGTGTGCTAGCGACCTCCGCTCCGTTTTATATTATAGGTAAGTAGGTACCTAACATTATTTTGAATCCTTTATGCACCTTTTTGTTAAAAAAAGTTTAAGTAACTAGGTACTAAGTACTTGAACCTTGTAAGTACTTTTACCGTGTTGTTTTCCATTGGTTTGTAATTAAGCTTACAAACTAATGGAAAACAATACGGTCAACTATGATATGATTCATATTCTCAATTAGTAATTTAAGTACCTACCTAGAACCTTTGTTAAGGTTACAAATAGGGACAGTCAGTCCTAGTTTCCAGAAGATTGCTTCTAAATCATCATTGGAACTTATAGGTACTTAGGTTGTAACAAAAATCGTCACGATCCGGGTGTTAATCGAGTGCCACATTGGAATTAGAAATAATGTAACTGCATACTTTTTTTTTTCTTAGCCTGTTTGGGTGTCCCACTGCTGGGCAAAGGTCACATACATACCTAGGAAAAAAAAAATTCGACACCAATAAAAAAATGTGTTTTAAGATAAGTCTTATATATAAAATATATATATAATTATAATTTTTAACCGACTTCAAAAAAGGAGGAGGTTATTAACCGACTTCAAAAAAGGAGGAGGTTATGTTCCACTGTATGTATTTTTTTTATGTATGTTCGCCGATTTCTCGGTCAATTGTAGACCGATTTCCAAATGTTTTTTTTTATTATTCGAAAGAGTATTACTCCCGAGGTGGTCCCATTGTCACCAATTTAGGATCTGATGATGGGATCCCAGGGAAATTGAGGACAACCCTCAAATTTTATAGGCACGCGTGTAGTGGTTGCGGTATTTTCTATTATAACTCGTGTATTTACACCCGGAAATCGTAATTTTGGTGAAGTGGAACTGATGATGAAGACCACAGATGACTTATGGAACTCCTCAAAGATGTAAAGTAGGTAGGTCAAAGATTCTGACATGATTCCGTTGAAGTACCAACTAATGAAGTGATAATTCTGAGATCCTTAAGGAATCGACGGAACTCCTCAAATATTTGTTCCTGAGTCATGGATGTTTTCTATGTATTTAAGTATTTATTTCTCTATATAAGTATGTATATCGTCGTCTAGTTCCCATAGTACAAGCTTTGCTTAGTTTGGGACTAGGGGGCCGATTTTTGACTTTCGAGCGCTCTAAAATTAAATAAACGTAAATATGATTGTTGTGTCATAATTGCAGGCAATTACTTTCTACCGATAGAATTGAATACGAGTTGTCAGTACCGCTCGTTTTGCAATTTTCGATGGCTATTTCAAAATAGGATTTCATCATTTTTGTCAGTTTTCGAGTGAAAGAGTCGAGCGCTCGAAAGTCAAAAATCGGTCCCCAGGTCGATATGTGTAAGATTGTCCGAAAAATATTTATTTATTTTTTATTTATTATCAGCCCACGTATTGCGACTTGGGTTTTTTCCGTAATAATCAACGCATTCGCTCTCGGAAAGTAGTTCATGTGGTAAATTGGAAAGGAAATGTGGAAATTTACATATACCATGTGGCATGGCGAAGTACTGAATTGAAGTCGGTTTAAACTTTGTTTCTAAAGTAAATTATTATTTTTTAGATTGACTACTGAGTCTTGGTTTGAAGGGGGATTGCCTACTCCAACAAAGCTAAATTTTATTCTGGCGTCAGAACGAAATGTTATTCAACTTATTACTATACACCGTGCGATACAATAAGTACCCTAAGAACTTTACGGTTTCGCTCTATGAAAACACAACAATGTATCGATATCAGCCATATTTTTGCACCAAAAACTTTACGCTGAGGCGAGACCATTTCGTGACAAACTGCTTAGTATATTATAGTTAAGTAATACAGTATTTTAAGTTTCTTGTCACGAATAAATTATTTCATTTTCAAAAAATAGGTTGGGTAATTTGACTAAATATTCATCAATAATCCACCTAAATTTAATACCGATACGGTAAAAAATAATGAAAAGTAATCTTTATTAATTCCGTAAAAATCAGGCGAAAATGGTATAAACTTTCTTTACTTTATAATTGACTACATCTAAATATATACGTTATTTGTAATACGCGCATAATCCACTTATTTTTGTTAATGAATAAACCTTTCTATAGGCCAGATGAAATTCAATATTATCTCAAGGTCTTAAAATATTTAATTAAAATGCCGTTATTTCCTGATGCATATATTTTTGGATAGTAGATAGCAGGTAGTATGTTTCCAAATTTGTGTACTCAAACATGTTTTCATTATAAAAATACTGATAGCATTTTTGCTTGCGGGTTAATTTTTTTCCTAACTTCCGGTCCATAGAATTATTGATGTCAATAGTAAAAGTTGTTTAAAATAACATATAAAAGCCGTATACAAATAATTAGCCTGATATTGAATTATTTCCAAAAAAACTGTAATTTTCTCAGGGTAAAGATAAGTAGCGCTAAATCGATTAGGATGAAAATTTGTATGGAGATTGTCGGAGACGGACAGTTACCTAGGATTCTTTCTTATCCCACAAATTGTACCCGACTACCGTGGTATTTGGGTTTTTACCCCATTAGCTTATACGAGTATCGGAATGCGATTAAATATATTCTAAGTATGCAGAATATTCAACAACAGACAAAAACTAAAATAAAAATTGGAAGGAATATTGTTTTGTACTTGACGTACTCGCGTGATTGGATTTAATTCGGTTCAATGAACTTTGCACGACACGATATGTCTGGTTTAAAAGTGAGCTAGGTATGTTTCTAGTTTCTGCAGTGTAGTACTTAAATAATTTTTCAACACATTTGCTCGTAACGTGCCTCTTATTGTGCCGCTTTTGGGCTCATAATCCTGGGTAAATATTAAACACGCGTGTTTAATAACATTACGACACTCGTGTAGTTATGTTTATATCCCGATTAAGACACGTTGGCACCTTGCACCAAGGTGTATGTATGGACTCGGCGCATTCTTAAATTGACCGGGTTATACAGGTTTGTTTTTAATTCTCGGCAAATGGATTCTTACTCGACTAAACAAATTAAATCCTTCTTGTGGATTAATTGATTATTTCTTTTTGGATATGATATAGAAACGTTTCATTTAGTAAAACTATTTACTTTTGATAACATTTTACATTAATGTATATTGAATAAGAAAATATTTATTTTATTTTGTATTGGCTGTTTAGAGATTTCATCTAAATAAGCCTCGCTGAGGGCGCACTGCGCGAACTTCACGAAAAAAATAGTTGCGCGCCATTATAGTAATTTCACAAATATTTGTGAACATTGATGATGCGTGTTTGGTTATTGTTAAAAATATTGACTCGTAGTGAATAGAAAAATGATAAATAGAATTGACGCTACTGTACATTCTTGGAGATGTACAAATATGTGAGTAAAAACCTAGTGTCATCAATAACTAAAGGAAACAACTTAGGAGCCTGTAACATGTTCATTTTATGAAAAGGATTTTTTCCTCGAAAATGTGTTGAAAAACGTCGTATGACACGCGTGAGCTTCGATAATTACATCCTCGGCTCTATTATCACGCTCACCTGCGGTTCGCGTGACAATTCCGCCTCTGATGTAATGATCAACATACCTCACTTGTATCATAATGTACTATTTTCTACTCCTGTACCGTTATCTGTCATTTATATAGGCTGTAGCTCAAATACAATGACGCCACTAATAAGTCGTCGAAAAACTATGGCCCAAAAACGCATTGTTTAGCGTACTTTTTTGGTTCATACAGTTTTCATAAAAGCACTGTTTTACTTTTTTTTTTATATCGGCCGCTATATTGCAGTGGTGCCAACTTCATAAACAAATATTTCGAAATAAAAGTATTTATTTACGATTTAACATTTGTATATTATAAACTATTTACTACAATAATAATAAATCATCATCTATTGTGTGTTAAATTACACGTTTTATAAATTCTTGGTATTATTTATAAAAATAAACAGCTCAAATTCGGTCTGGGTCCGGATTTGGTTTGGTTTGAATGGCAAGTGCAAACAAATTAAAAACAAATCAAACCATAAGCAAGAGGTGTCACATTTCCAATTTCCCACCAAAATACAGTTCAAAATGAAAATACGAAAGATGACTAATACTTTGATTCGTGTTTGTGAAGACAAGTGTACGTTCCTTTTAAAATGGTCGAATAAATTAATACCTGCACTCCTGAAGAAATTGCGTCAGTAGAAAAAGTACGAATATAAAACTTGCTGCCTGAAAAGTTTAACAATTCTGTAGTCTGCTATTTATTTAAAAAAATCGTAGAAAAAGTATTGTATGCAACGGTGTATCATCATCATCATCATTTGTCTGCGTAGAATGTTTGCAAGCACAATTTAACAAGGACTCTAGATTTTAAAGGATCTGGTAAATTAGTTAGTATATACCAGGGTATTTATTGCAAGCATGTGCGGTTTCGGCCTAAGGGTGGATATCCACTAGAGATGTACGATGCTGTGTTTTCTTATATTTGACACATGTCATGCGAGGATTCTAATGTATAAAGTCGCACATCTCTGTTGTACCTTCATTCATCCTAAAATATAACTTTTTATGTATTATGAATAGAAGTCGGCTGTGGTTCAATTTCCATACAAAATGTCTTTTGACATTCGCAGGCTAATGGTGTAATATTTTAAGGAACTAAAGTAACAAACTTTCATAAATTGGCTTTCCATTTGCGCGAAATTCCCTCTTTTCGAGAATAAACTTGTATAAACTAGAATCATTGAACATGAACATGAACATAGGTACCGCACCCAGCCAGGAAGCAAGCCTGACCCGGACGAGCCGGATATACCAGGGGGCACAAGTTTATTAGGAGTGACACGCTCTGGGATGGGAGGGGAAGACCGACCAGCCGCAACCAGTCGGCCACAATCAACCGGCTATGCAGCCTTTAGCCAATATTGGAAAAGAGGAGAGAAAGGATACTTCGTCGGGGGATGAGCGTTGGTGAAATGATGCACGTTGCTTCGTATAAAGTCTTCTCATGTTGAAGGTGTCCTTGGGGATCAGGTCCAGCTCGCTATTTCGAGATCATTCAACCTGTAGCCAATATTGGAAATGAGGAGAGGCTGGAGATGTTGTTAAAAGATGAGCGTTGGTGTACGTTGCTGTAAGCTCCTTCTTCTTGTGTTGGAGGTGGCTTTTCTAGGAGGCTGTTACGTCAGACTCGTTATTTCGGAATGATTCCTCCTCCTCTTCTGATTCGCTATCAGTCTCTTGCATCTCGTAAATACCGCGGGCAGCTTTATTGATTGTATCCTTGTCCGATGCCATGTTAGGCCATTCGTTGGGGCTAATGGGGTAGTACATCATGTCCTGTGTCAGGGAATCTTCCCATGTAAATATGGGTCGACCTACCTTTAGTTTCTTTGCCTTGTATCTGTATGCTGCATTTAAGAGGTGTGCATTAGGGCGTCTGAGGATGTGTCCAAAATAGCACATTCGAAGGCATTTTATCCTCTTAGTTATCGTTTTTCCGTCCAATATGTCGTGTATTTTGCCAGGGCTGGGTGATGTGCCTGAGTTGTTGATCATGTCTCTCAGTATTATTCGCTCGTACCTCCTCAGTTTTCGTCTGTTGACCTTGGTGAGGGCTGCGCATTTAAGCCCGTACGTCATGGTTGGTTCTATAACCATTTTGTATAGTAACCTTGTGATTTGCCACTGCATACGTGATTCTTTAATAAAGTTCGTAAGAGATTTTGCATTTTTAACACCCTGTTTGCAACGCGAATTTACGGTGTCTGTTCTGCTTAGTGAGGAGGTAATATACGTTCCTAAGTATTTGATTTCAGTGGTAGGGATAACCGTTGTGCCATCGAGTGTAATGAAGTTCCTATGACTCTTATGTATTGGGTCGCGAACTAATACTTTAGTCTTCGTTTCATTAACTTTTAGTCCTACAGTGGCGAATAAGGCGTTGGCCTTTGAGTAAATTGCGTTCATCTGTTGAAGGCAGTTGGACACTATAATTACGTCGTCCGCAAAGGTCAAAATTAGTGGTAGTTGTATTTGGTCATCCTGCTTTAGTTTAACAAAAGGAAGTTCATCTTCGAGGGTTTGAAAAACATCGTCCATCAGTATGGTGAACAGTCGTGGTGAAAGTGGGCAGCCCTGTTTGACTCCTTTGCCTTTTTTAATCCATTTTGTTTGTTGCCCCCACCATTTAATACAGGTAGATTCGTTCATTGTGGCTTTGACTATCCGATTCGTCATAGCTCTGTTAGTTCTCGATAGTATTATATCTCTCAGGGCATTTAGGTCCACCGTGTCAAAGGCTTTTTCTAAGTCCACTGCTAGGACATATGTTTTCTCGCCCGCTCTCCATTGCTCGTCAAGAATTCGTCGCAGGGTAAACATATGGTCATCCGTCGACCGGTTTTGTAGGAATGCTGCCTGGTAGTTTCCTAATTCTTCGGTCATTTCGTCCAGCCTAAGGAGGAGGAAGTTGGCATATATTCGGTAAGCTGTGCTGCATATAGAGATGCGTCTGTAATCGTTGACACCCTTCGGATTAGCCGTTTTTGGCAGAGGTACTTGGATTGATTGTGTCCAATTGGGCGGTAAAATATTTTTTGTCCAGGCTTTTCTTATATGTTCAAGAATTTCGGCTTTTAATTCTTGCGTGTTGGCTTTGTAAAGCTCCGTGACGACTTGATCTATTCCAGGCGCCGTGCCGTTGCGCATTTGACTCGTGATTTTCTCGATGTCGTCCATTGAAGGAGGCTGTCCCAGCTTGCTCGGGTCCTCATCACTTAATATATCGACCCAAGGCCCTTCTGTTTTGTCCAATTCTTCTTCCCATTTAGACATGGGGATAAAGGTGTTTTTGATGCGTCGCCTTTCCTTTTGCCTGTGTCTTCTGTAAAAGTCGTAGGTAATCTTCATTCTCATTGACGGATGGGTTTTTGCTAGGCCTCTAAAAAAGGCGCGGCATTCTTGTTGGTCCTCCGCTGATTCGAGATTGTGTAAAAGGCGTCTGCATTCCTTTAACTTGTTTTTGGTAGATTGGTCTAGCGGTCGGCGTTTCTGTTGGAATTTTGCTTTTTGCAGGTTCGCTAATGCAATTCTCCGTTCCTTGGAGTAATTCGGCTGATACTTGAGCACTTTGTGGGCCGCATTTTTCATAATGCCTATTATCGTTTCCCATGGCAATGGCATTTTTTCGTTCTCTGGTTTTCTGTTCTCTCTGATCAGTTCACTTAAAGACTTTCGGTATTCTTTTACTGTGGTGGTGTTTTGCAGTTGTTCGTAGTTTAGAGTTTTGTAGTTAAATGAGTGTGTTGTTTTGTTTTTGTTTTTAAGTGATCGAGTGGGGACCGTCTTATTAGATATGGTTCCTAGGGGTTTTAGTTTGCCCCATACGAGTTTGTGATCTGACAGGTTTGAGTGTTCGCCTTTGATGTAATTGAATAGTGGTTTGCCATTAGCCTGTGTCATAAAGTGGTCAATCTGGGAGGTTTTATTGCCAGCTCTCCAGGTGACTTTGCAACTTCTTCGGCCGTGCGACGTTTCTAATCGGAGTTTTTCTCTTGAAATCAGATCTAATACGATTTCTCCATTATAGTTGGTTTTTGGGTGGAAAAGATTGTTACCTATTTGGTTTTTCTGATGGCTCTTGCCCGATTCTTTGTAGCCAATGTGCGCATTGAAATCTCCTAAAATTATTGTAGCGGGCTTCTTTGGCTTCTCTTTTAATAGTTGTAGCAGGCGCGTTACGTCGTTTGTTGCTGCTGACGCAGTGTTGGACCAGTGAGTTGTAATAACGAATATGTCTATTTTCTCGCCTATTTCAATAGAGGCTGCCATATTATTTGTGTTTGCCTTTGTCCAGTTTAGCGTGAGTCCGCTGTTTTTTCTTATAAGGATGGCTAGACCTCTTCTGCTGTTATTTCCACTTAGATTCCATGTGTAGTGTTTGGATTCGTACGTTCCGGTTTTTAAGTGAGTTTCTTGTAAACATGCAATGTGTATTGATTTCGATTCTAGATATAAATCAATGTCGTTTTTTTTCCCCTGTGTGGCGGCGCCTCTTATGTTCCATGTGGCAATATTGATATTATTGATGAGGTTTTGTTCAGTGAGATGTGGCCTTGGTATGGTTAGTCTATATCCCGTATCGTCTGGTAGCTCTTCTGGGCTGCCTGCACTCATGTTCGTTTCGTCTTGGGTGGCATTTGTCGTGAGTGTTCCCAAATGGGTTTCGAAACAATCGTAGTGGTTAATGCTGAAAATGAGGCCTATACAGCCCACCGCGTCGCTGGGTACCATAGGGGTTGTCGCGAAGCCACTTCTGGTCACTCTCATGGCCGCGAATGAGAACCTATAGCACTTAAGCTAAGACCCGTATTAGCATATATGCAACTATAAACATACCCTTACAACTTTCGGAATCCTTTATATATCTGACATAGGGGCTGCCGCCTCGTGCGTGCCAGCTCCCTATGACGTGTGGGGACTTTCGTCCCCAAGAATGTCCTCCAACCTCCCCTTCTAGACATCCCTTACCACCATTGATACTGTCCCAATTCACACGCTATTGTTCCAGTTACCCGGGTGCACCCTTGACTGATGATGATATGGCCTGAAGCCGAGACTACCGAACTACCCTGTTGTTACACTTGTAACTAATCCTCTAACACTAAAGAACTCCACAACTAAGAACTGTGATGTGTGTCCTACAGTTCACGTACATGCGCGACCTGTAGGAAAACCTTATTCATCTACATGATATACCAATACGCCTCCCAAAGAGAATGAGACCTGTGGACGCACATAAATACATCGCATCATAAACAATCATCGTCCGATCTGTTAAAGCACATGAACACACGTGTAAATGATACCCAATCGTTACAATATCATAGGACGCATCGAAAGTGATTATGGAAAGAGCTCACCCTGGTTTTCCTCCAAATCAACCACTACAAACCGCACTTAACTGTTCGTTCCCAATATAGCCGTTCGGAACTCTGACAGCCCGCCTACCCGTCAACCTTGTTATAAAAATGATTCCTTGTAGGTGTTGCTACATAAGATAAATCGGCTGTTTGAGACATAATTATAAACACCAATGTAAATACTATCGTGAATCATGACCATTCACGACACTCCCGGCCCCCCAGAAAACTGGCGATCATATATCCAATAGAGATTATCATCTTTCACAGCTTTATTTAACTCTTCCTCAGATCTTTGAAATTACCGTTCTTTTCCCATTGCAAATATTGACAAGCTCTGAATCCTATCGATCACCTTGATTGGGCCCAGTAATCCACATAGTTTCTGATAGCTGTAACGTCTGATAAGTTCATCTTGACGCACTTTTCTAAATCAGTTCCAAGCTCTTCGTGGGGCCCGAGTAGCCAACTGCGAGGTCCTCTATTCTTGAGATTTTGACCAACCAAGCTTCATCGTGTCTTGGCGTTCCATGTCGTAATAAACAATCAATCATAATATGTCCTATATATATCGTAAAACCATATTATAGATTTGCTAGTGTATGAAAATAATATTTCTATACATTGTGCATTGCTGATTCATGTATGTACATACTTTTAGGTTACCGCAATAGGATTTGCTTTGCCTTGCTAGATTGAAACGAATATCTGGCCAGATTTTATAATCATCTTTATACTTGTTTCCTTTTTCCATGGAATGGAATCCTCCCCCGCGGGCAAAATTGCTTACGTTATTAAACGAATGCACGAAGCATTACCACAACTAATGTTAATTTATCTGTTAATCTATTGATTTCCCTGATTCCTCCTCGACCTACTTACTATAAATATTTAAAAATTATTCTGCGCGGTTCAGTGTGATTTTTTTTTATTTTTTTTTATTTTTTTTTTAAAGCGTTTTCTTGTCTATACAATACGAATACACTCCACTGATCACCTAAAAAAATAACATAGGATAGAACATGAAGCTTGAAAGTAGAGGCAAACAACGGGCTGCCCTATGGCTTGACGTTGTTTTTTCTTTTCTTTTCCTAAGACCTGGTTATTATTATTTATTATATAATACCGAAAATTAATTGAATTCTTAAATAAAATGTGATCCACCACAAACTAAGTTTGACGGTGGAGTGAGCACTCAGTCTCAATATAAATTAAATGAATTATGTCTCATACTTGATATAAAACCTCTTTTACTAAGACTATATTTAAAAAAAAATACTTTTGTAAAATTGTTTTTGATTTATTTCATACGACGTATACCTCGATAACTGAAATAACGTTAATTCATTACCTCGTATAACTCGTACTTTATTGTTGATTCATTTTCGTCTTGTTTCATCATTCTTGGCTAAATCACCTCATGTTACTTCCAAAGTACACAAAACAAATATACAGTTTATTTAAATTTTTATAAATGTTTTTTTTTTGTTTTTTAATAAAATGTTGTGTTCTATTTTGATTGAAGGATTATGTATGCCTTTATGTACTGTTAATAGAAACGTGCTTAATTATTTCTGTTTACTAACTTTTTTATTATACATTTAATAATCGCACCTCTCTGTAACGAAAATAATCTCTTATCTCACCTGTATTAATGGAACCCTCTGTAAATGAGACAGATATTAATACACTTGGATATCTGAGACACTTTTTAAGTGGAATACTTCTTTAAGCGAGACACATCTGCCGGTCCCTTGAAGTCCCAGTTATGTCAAAGTTTAACTGTACACATTTGGCTATATCTGCACAGATCTTGCCTAGTTTTACGCGCAGTTGTATACGTTTTAATTCAACAATGAAAGTAGTATGCTACGGTGGTTTTCGACTCCAATGCTCCACTATCAGTCGTCAAGTCAAGCATTTACCGACCGTGAGAAATATTTTTCTCAGCCTGAAATCTGATCTTTAACAGCCCATTTTATTCTGAGCGTAAATCCAAAATTGGCTGAGCATTGCCAAAATAACCTGTATTGTTGTGGCACTATTGAAATCGCTCAATTGTGCTCGAGTCTGAGGACCACCAAAAAGAATTCTGAACACCATGGAAACTGTTCTGATGACCGCTAAACCAAGACCTCTAAGCCCTGCGAAATCTGTTCTGAGGACTGCTTAACCTAGGCCTTTGAGTTCTACGAAAACTGTTCTGAGGACTGTTCAGCTTAACCTAGGCCTTTGAGTCCTACGAAAACTGTTCTGAGGACTGTTCAGCTTAACCTAGGCCTCTGAGCCCTACGAAAACTGCTCTGAGGACTGCTTACCTAGGCCTCTGAGCCCAACGAAAACTGTTCTGAGGACCACTAAATCCAGACTTCTGAGCGTCGCGAAACTGTTCTGACGATCGTGAAGCTGTTTTGAGCACTGCCAAACCAGTATTTTGAGCACTCCTAAAGTGTAATAATGATATGTTGGCTTTGAAGGATACCAAAACTCATAATTTTTGGTTGAGTTTTAAATAAAGACTTATTTTCTGAGCTGAAAACATGAAAATCATCATTTCCAACTATTGCTTGTATTCTTCCTATTATTTACGTCTTCCACGAGCCACCGAGAGCGCCATATAGTATGACGGGTGTCCTTCAACATGTGATTTTCCAATAAGATTTTAGGCTTTGCGATATTGCGTATCTCAATCCTCGCACACGGTCAATATGCGCCATTACATTAGTTCTTATGACCGTGCGACGTTTTATCATGCCTCCTCCCATAGTGTATCGGTTATTAATGATGTTAAACTTGTTCAAATATTCGCTACCCCTCAACCGCTTAAACTCTTTAGTAATCATGCACTGTGTCTGTCACATCAGTATAAATGACTAAATAAAATATATATGTGAATTATTTCCTGGACTACAGAGATACCAGTTTACGCTATAAAATTTATTTCTGCTATTAACTTTGGTGTCACTTGTGTGTTCATATTTCATTAGTTATCGATGGATAGTCTCTGTATGAATCTCAGTTTATATACATTGATGTGACGTGCTGCAGTCCAAAGTGTTTGCGACATCTAGCGCAACGTTCAGGTCTTTTTACTAGGTATATGGAAAATTAATTGTGAGCTTTGGATCAGATTGGTCCTTATAGTGCTTTTCCGAACCTTTCAGATTTAATTAACCTTGGTTTATCAATGTACGTAGAGATTCTTCTCTCTTCTCCTTATAAGTACTGTATTCATTCCGGAATTGGTCATATAGTGTGATGCCCACTCGCTAACACAGTAGGTTAATATTTTCAATTACATTGATTTATCGGTCACCATCAGTATAAGTGACTTCCGTTTAAATTTTATACTAATTGTATTAGTTTCGCTTTCCTTTCCTTCCCTTTTAACACCTATGTAAGGTCGGGTCTCTTAGTCAGTTTGCGACAGCGCGATCGATTATGAGTTGTCTTTTCTTCGACCAGGTTCTTCACATTACATTTTTTATAATATTGGACTACCACGTGGATTTTGGTATACCTCTTCCTCTGGAATGTTTGGGAAGGCGAAGTGCAATGTTATTGATATTATTATGGTATTTTCCTCCTTTTTGAGTGTGTCCAAACCATCGCAGTCTTTGATTGAAGCTACTTTAAAAACTTCCGTGAACGTTAAGTTATGTTATTAATGTCATTATCCTTGCCGTGCACTCATGATATCTGTTCTGAGTTATCATCCAGGAGCCAAAAAATTTTCATTAGTTTTTCTGCAGTTCCTAAGATTGGAAGAACAGTCGTTGCTATAATCAATAATCAAATGCGATGATTTTGATGTCGGTTTTAAAGAAATCCATGATGCTGTTTAAATTAAGGTTGAGGATGGAAGCTTCATGCACCGGGACACCGATTTCAAACCCTTTACCTTTACCATCGGGTTTTAATACTTCTTCATTTTGTTCAATACTCTTTCATTTGATACTTTGTCTGTCCACAAGATTTTCAACATTCTCCTATATAGCCACATTTGAAATGCATTCAGTTTTTTAATTGTCAATTAATTTAAAGTCCAAGCCTCTGCACAATACACAAGGATTGACAATACATAGCATTTAACTAATCTCCATCTCAGTTTTAGATTTATATCCTTATGTGTGTATAGTTTTTGCATTTTCAATACTGTTTTTAATACTTAACCATGTAATTTTTGTTAAGGCTGATATACCAACACTGGTACCCTGGTACCTAGATATTGTCGCCTTAGTACTGCCTCGTGAGATATCACAAGCGATATGATTGAACGCCTTCTCAAAATCTATAAAACGAATGAATTATGTTTGAGTATCATTGAAAGAACATCTCTAGGAATGATGGAATAATGTTTCTTGATTTAATTCTAGCTCGTAGTTGTCCATAAAAGAATTATGTACCAACTCGTAAGGTACAACAAATGATACAATTCATCAATATTAACGCGTGAATTTGTTTGATCCTTGCATACAGTCGGCGTCAGCTTATCCTACGAGCAGGTATATTCATATCGAAAGGCAAGTTCGCCATATGATGCTTATGTATGACGTGTAGTAACATGGGGACAGTCAGGTACTTAGTTACTTAAGTTCATGGTTAATGCCGTTGTTGATCGTGTTTTGTATTTTAGAAATGAAGTCCCAAACTTGAACTCCTTTCTGTTATTCATCGCGGTCTGCTGACATTCTTCTGATGAAGAAAGCGTGATGTTTCGTAAGTTTAGCTACTTGAGGTAACACTGAAAACTAGTGGTCAGTTCCAGCTCCAAGGCTATTTGTCTGCGGATGTCCAGGTTTGAGTCTTCTGAGCTGTTGTCAGGATATTACTAAGTGTTTCTAACTATCAGGTGCCCGAATAGCCATGTTTTTAGACATACAAATTGCTTTGCAAGTGTCAGATGCAGAATCACCTAGGCTCTATGATTTGCCTCTCAGAGAGGCGTTAGACTCATCGGCCTCCACATCGTGTATTGACTGTGTGAACTGTGTCTGATAATCCTGATTGATAATGAACATTATACATTTACACTAATGCTTTTTAAAACTAAAACATGGCCCACTAAACATAACTACCAATAACACCATTGTGCCTCAGGTAAACGCATCCCGATTCCTTGAATACTAGCTCAATAGCGACAGCCATCTCGGTTTATCACGCCTATATTTGCTCCCAAATACGATATGGGATCGTACTATGGGCAAGTTGCTCCGAAGCAAATAGAGTATTCATTGCCCAAAAGAAATGCCTCAGAGCAATCTGGGGTCTGAGAAATGTAGACTCATGGAGACAAATCTTTATAAAAAATAAGTTTATGACAGCGCCTAGTATATATATTTTTGAAACTGCCAAATTAGTAAAGTCCAATATGTCACTATTCAAATTAAATGACAACTCTTACCGTAGAGCAGTTACGCATACGGCCTTGTCTATGCCAGCTCCAAGACTAGAAATTTACCGCAAAAACTGCTACTACATAGCTTGCTTAATTTATAACTCCATACCGAAAGAAATTACGGACATGTTTTACAATAGTTTCTGTAGGAAATTGAGCACCTGATTGACCGAAAATTGCTTTTATTCGGTCCAAGATTTCCTTAAAACAACAAATTGTAGGTATACTAAGTACGCACAGTAAATGTTAAGTAAAATTCGTTTACTATGACAATGGAATACACAACACAAGCCTTATTGAGCTTACCGTGGGCCCAGGTTGATTTGTGTAAGATTGTCCCGTAATATTTATTATTTATTATTATTTATTTATTATAATGACCATGATTCAAGCAAATAAACGATCTATCTATTGACTTCATGATCGATTCAGGGTCTCATCAGGTCATCATATATTGACTACTCGTATGTATGTGACAAGCTATCCGCCGCGTGCTACGCACTGTCTAGACTCGCACTTATATTGTCTCTCAGTAAATTGAATCTATTTGATTCTAATTTAAGGGGTAAATCTTCGCGCCGGTGTATGGCAAAGGTTCGCACGGCACTGCCTTTTTTACAAGAAACTTTAGGAACTTAAGTATAGTTTACTGACCCTGTGTGCTACACTTTAAATGAGGTTCTTCAGAATGATCATTGTCCCCAGCACATTCCAAAAATTGTAAATTCTATATATTTAGACATGTAAATGAGATGTACAATTTTCAATAAATAATCTAAAATCTAACATTTAAGAGTCCAATTACGAAATATTTAAAACAATCATAATTACAAATCTTTGTTTAACCATAACACTTGATTATACTCAAGTCTGAAGTCTAAACGTATTCTATCCACGAGCCGAACCTTTCGGTTGCACCTACAAAACGTATTCGTGATTCGCGAGATTCACTTAACGAAGTCACGTGAGTTATCTGACTATTTACTTTCAAGTCACAAATGAATTTACTTATACAAGAATTCTGGACACTACTGTGTAAGTCATGGTTTATAGCTAAAGGATTAAAAGAAACTAAGCACCAAAGCTTTCATACCCATTTTACATCCTGATTCAGAGCATAGTATCGGAGTCAACAAAGCTAAGTGTTTACGATTTCTAGGTGTACATCTTGTTGTATTTACTAACTTATTGTAGCTATGGTTACGCATGTAGGATATATTCATGATTAAATTGTAAGTAATGTTACTATTATATTTATCGTTGTGTATGGAAAGCATTTAAATGATTAATACCTGCTGATTATGGTCAATATTGCAACTAACAATAGTGTCAACGTATCACGTAGGTATCCGATGAATCTTCATTGGTTTATATTTCAAGACTCCACTTGATTTATTGAGTGACAGATACGTGATGATGATATATTTTTTATAATAAATGAATTTTTCCCTGCCCTCTAACAATCGACTTGTACCTGAGGGCCACCAGCCACCTCCACACATTATTTTGGAGTAGGTATACTATTTGTGTATCATACTGACAACATTGTTCCATCCCCTGTTTCATCACAGCTGAGCATCACGCACGACCCAACACAGTATACTCACTATGCGACTCATAATATGTCTGAACTCACTTCTTTAACTCTTTAACCAGCATTATCTGATATATCACAACTGTCAATAAATAACACTTCCTTGGTTTTCTATGACAGACCGCAAAAATTGGCTATGTCAGTCACCTGAGGGCGCACCAGCGACGCTCTCCGCATTGATTAGCAGTCGCTGAGGCCGAATACGGCTAAGAGAAGATGATAATGACACAGTTAAAATTGCGAGTAACTTATTTTACGTTAAAAGTTAACCCTTCTCGGCATAACCTGGTAATGAAATCATAGCAACTATGCGTGATCGGAAGTCAGACCTAAAGTACACTAGTGGTCTTGAGATAAGTTGCTGGTAACCAAACAATAATGAAGTCAACATCAATTAGATCCATCGAATTGCTGTCAGATCTCTCATTGACAATAACCGCCGAAATAAAAGTGAATCAGCACAAAAGCCTACTGCCACATACTAATAATACAAAAAACAAGTGAATTCCCAGGATGCTACCATTCTTTTGATCTCAATAATATGGTAGAATAGATATGAGCAACGTATACCGATTTCAGTAATTTATTCGGTATAAATGTACCTATAAACAAATACACTGATGAAATCAGAACGAAACTTGAGAATAACATCATACTGTCTAAAACTTCCTCCTCCTGACAACAAGAAAAATATAGGAAAACCACAGATTGCTCCCAAAGGTTATTATTTGTGTCTGCAGCTTATAGTCTCCTAAGTTCGTACACCCTTGAACCTCTGACGTCTTGATTGCAATCAGAACAATGAATCCGATTCACCAGAAAACATTTACTTAGGTCATGTTTTCAATAAAAAAGTAACCATCAAATAAAGTACCTACATACCTGAAAGAACAGGCTTTGCTCTTTGTTTTTTCCAAAGAAAGGGAGTTGATTCTTTTCACCTCCGTAAACCCGTGTAGTAAATAAATTGCATTGAAATCTGATGCGCTGTTTACGACAATCCATTGACAATCAAATAAATATACCAATGCTGCTCATTGAATAGTTTAGAATAATTATATTATATATTTTGTATATAATCCCATAATTTGTCATTGAGTCAGTAAAAAATACAAATGCTATACATATTTTTTGCATTTATAAGGTCCAAACCAGCCACGAATGTACTTTTACCTACTTTAGTATGATACCAATAAATATTTTTGATTTTGATTGAGAGCCGATGATGGGTACCCATTACCCTATTTATCGTAAGATGACATTAAAATGTACTACTTATGGAAGGTTAATTCCTTATGATGTCTAAAAGGTCTTAAATGTTTGCACCACACTAAACATTGATGAATGGTATGGTTCTGTTATATAACTTGGTTTTAACTGTAACCTTTACATAAGGAGCACCTCTGACATAATACAGTGATAGTTTGCTGTAAGTATGTTTTCTGAAAAGTTTTAGAAACTTTTAAACCGATTAAGGCTTGGCATCTCAAATTTTGGTAAAAATGACTTGTTTAGTAACCAGTTTATACCTTATAACGTAACAATTTTCGTGTTGGAAAATAGATATCATAATTTGCAAGATATAAGAAGTGACATTGTTTTCGTAGAAATCCATTTTAACATAAGAAAGTGGAGAAAAATAAATCTAATGTCAACCCTATTTTTTCAATTGTAACCAGTTTACTGCTCCATTTTTTATCAGAAAGAGATGAAATTTTATAATCTTCTTCATAAAGTAATGAACTATAACTTAATTTTCTTACTTTCTTAAATTTCGTCTCGTTTCTAAAATATTCCGAAAAACATGATATCCGCGCTTTCGACCACGCACTTCCATCTCGCTCACGCTCACGCTCAGTGAGAGGGAGAGAAGACCATGAACGTGCGGGGCCTTAAGACAGGATTTTAATAATGTTAATCTCTTTCTCGTGGATGGTTTTAAAAATCTTTAGATTAACTTTATGAACAGTTATCTGTTTTTGAGTCAATCATGCACATGCTACATTTAATATTGGTTTAGCAGGAAGTTGGGGCAAATAAAGTGTTAAACAGATGAAGACTGGCTTAGATCCCAGCATGCTCCACCATGTCGCGAAGCCACTTCTGGTCACTCTCATGGCCGCGAATGAGAACCTATAGCACTTAAGCTAAGACCCGTATTAGCATATATGCAACTATAAACATACCCTTACAACTTTCGGAATCCTTTATATATCTGACATAGGGGCTGCCGCCTCGTGCGTGCCAGCTCCCTATGACGTGTGGGGACTTTCGTCCCCAAGAATGTCCTCCAACCTCCCCTTCTAGACATCCCTTACCACCATTGATACTGTCCCAATTCACACGCTATTGTTCCAGTTACCCGGGTGCACCCTTGACTGATGATGATATGGCCTGAAGCCGAGACTACCGAACTACCCTGTTGTTACACTTGTAACTAATCCTCTAACACTAAAGAACTCCACAACTAAGAACTGTGATGTGTGTCCTACAGTTCACGTACATGCGCGACCTGTAGGAAAACCTTATTCATCTACATGATATACCAATACGCCTCCCAAAGAGAATGAGACCTGTGGACGCACATAAATACATCGCATCATAAACAATCATCGTCCGATCTGTTAAAGCACATGAACACACGTGTAAATGATACCCAATCGTTACAATATCATAGGACGCATCGAAAGTGATTATGGAAAGAGCTCACCCTGGTTTTCCTCCAAATCAACCACTACAAACCGCACTTAACTGTTCGTTCCCAATATAGCCGTTCGGAACTCTGACAGCCCGCCTACCCGTCAACCTTGTTATAAAAATGATTCCTTGTAGGTGTTGCTACATAAGATAAATCGGCTGTTTGAGACATAATTATAAACACCAATGTAAATACTATCGTGAATCATGACCATTCACGACAGGGGTAAAACATGCTGTTTCTCGTAAAGGGGCTCTTTGGAATACTTTTACATTAATGCCATAATATTCCGCCGCCGCTATCAGAATGTCGGTGCCGCCCCATGTACCGTCATGGTATTGTGATTGTATGTAATTTTGGATTTCGCTGTCTTGGGCTATCACGTCAAGGTTACTTTTAATAGCAAGGCGCATATTCTTGTCGTTTTGGTTTTCGTCAACGTAACGGGCAAGGTCCCGACGGATTGCATGGTGGTCAAACGTAAGATCATATAAGTCGTTAATTTGATACGCTATCGCGCGGTATAGACAGTTTCCATCTCCTGGTATATTGACGATAGGGTTGTCGCTATCCATGTTTAGTCCTTTGTTGAGTATTGGTGGTGGGCTGTGGAAAGGGCTTACAATCTATTGTTATATTAGCGACTAATCTAAGTTGGCCTGTAATTGGCCTTAGTAGACGATTGGTCCGATACGGGGCGATTGGGTGTTGGTGAGATAGTAATTAACTCGTTGACCAAGCTGTATTAGGGACGCGTGGGGACCGACTTGACTTGGCTCAATCGTTTCTGACAATGGTGTATGCTAGGTTGTTATGTCGTTTTCGGCGTTTGATATTTAACTAAATTCTAAAGTAACTACAGTTGTCGGCTCTGACTAAATGTAAGTAACTATGCGTGGTGACGTCCTGCCGTGGGAGCCCTCGTCCAACTATAATGATTGTTGTCGGGGGCCGACTAAGACGTTGCGCTAGCAATGTACTTTATCGCTTAGCAAGGGTGGTCTAGATAAAAGTGAAAACGCCTTAAATTGGGTATGAATAGTTTGGGCTACAACTCTTTCAGGCCGACTGTCGCTAGAGGAGGCGGTGTTAGACTCTTGAGCGGTAATTAATTAGTGGTGCCTTATAACATTAATGTGGTAGGCCCCCGGGACCCTAATAATCAGTTGAACTAGGCTAAGGCTTCTGTGTTCACAATCGTTCGCTGGCAATGCGGGACAACGGAATTATTGTGGGCATACACGAGCCCTGCAGCACTTGGCTGTGCCAGGCCAGAAGGGCCTTATTTTTAAGTCTAAGCTAAGTAAGCCTAAGTTTTGAGGTAAGGATATGCGTGCGGCACTATTGTTACGGCATGATCTATTGTAGGTAGGCCGTGGCTAACTATGCGGGGTTTCTAAATTGCGTTGTGAGGGTGGGTAATGGCCAGCCAGATGTTGGGCCACTGGAACTCTTACGTATTGTGTGAGATTTATTTTAGTTGGTTTGTCGAATTTAAAACACAAGATTTTATGATGGGGGTTTTGACGCCATTTGATTTTTTTAAACCAAGGACAATGCCTTTATTTTGTTTTATGGTGTCTATTCCGGAGAAACCTGAAAGCTTTGGGTAGGTACCATATGGCTGACGCGTGACTCGTTCGAGGTAAGGAGTTTCCGAGAAGTTATTTTTTATCTGCCCGGAATTGATTTAGGTTGTTTGATTGTTACTTAGTTTAGGAGCTAAAGTAATGCAATCGTTTTGGTTGCTCGTGATATGTTCTATGAGATGAATTTGATTTGGGGTTTTTCTGTATGATGACGGCTTTTGGTTAACAGTTTGTTTATACCTGTTTTGTGAGAGCCGTAGATTGGGGAGGTATCGCGCTATTGATTTCAGAGTTTTAGGGGCTTGGTAATTTTGAGGTTTTGTTCGTTACTTCGGTCAATACCTAACCTAGGGATAGGGCCGTTATATAGCAATATTTTAGTGATTTCCTTAATGAGGCGTTTGTATTAGAGGAAACAGTATCGCGACGGAGCTTGAACCTCGCTCTTTTTGCTTATGAGGGCTTATCACTAATTATGGTGGTAGCCGGATAGAATTATATATATATTAAAGTTGGTAGGACATAAATAAATATGAGTCGATTATTTAGCGAGGAACTACGTACAGGACGTGTGCGCGTGCAGTGGTCACATATCACAGTTCCCAGAGGTGTTGTGTCACTTGAGGATCAGGCCTTGTCCTACAGGTGCAGAATATTTGGCGAAGGTGGACAAAGCTAGCTGGCCTAGTATAGTTAAGTCGGCGTAAGAGATAAGAGTGGATGGTCTAGACGGGCTGGGGGATTCCCGAGACTGTGAGGCTAGTTGTAGTACTTGTTGTTTGATTGGGTATAATGTGGGTTAAGGGTAAGATATAGGTCTCGTATTTGTAGCCCTTAGAGTAAGGGCCTAGAGAATTACAACTTGAGCCCCCACAATAAAAATGGAATAATCTCACCGGCTTCGCCTCGACGACGGTTGCGGGCTGCGGGCGGTTGCCGCCACGCGTAAGGTGTGGTCGTAACCGCGGTTGGCGGGGTTTCGGATTGCCCGACACTGAATGCACTCACTATTAGGACCTTATGATATGTGAACACACTGCACGTTTCTATAAACCGGCACTTATGAAACGATGGAATATGCAATAAACATATATGAATATGGCTAAACCGGCACTTCGCGAGCTCAGACGGGGTGAATAGCTCGGACTACGGGGCGCGGCGCTCGCACATCTGTGCTGTTCGCTATTGTTTTGGGAGACTTATTGTGTAATTTTATGGTGTAACGAGAGGTCGGGTAATGCTCAAAGAACGACGTCCGCTCGCAACGGCTGTTCGAACAGAACTCCACTTGTATAAACTAGAATCATTTGAGAAAAAAAGTTTTCCCAAAGTTTCACGTCTCAAACTAATTTCACAAATTAATTATTCTAGTTTATGCAAGTTTATTCTAGGAAAGGGGGAATTTCGCGCAAATTTAAAGCCAATTTATGAAAGTCAGTTACATGAGTTTCTTAAAATATCACGCCGTTAGCCTGTAGCCTGGCAATCGAACCACCTTAAAAATAGGTTGTTCCAAAATGTTTAATAATTCAAAGTTTACATGTCTTTGTAGTCACTCTAGAAATTGTATCTTCATGTTGTACTTTGTATTCAGCTAGTCTAGAGCAGTAAACAGGAAACGTAACACAAACTCCGGGATTTCCAACTTTAGGGTCAAAACTTTGTTTATGACTTGACGGCAAATGCAGTGGATTTGTGGAATGGAGTGGATATTTGTATGAGAAATTGTTCTTTTACAAGGCTATATTAACTGAATATTCCTGTACCTAAGTGTTCATGTAACAAAGTAAGCATTATGCATGCGGTATGTTGCCTGTCAATTTTCACCTAAGTACTTTCATAAGACATCCTCAAGTCTACCGATGTTCCACAATGCCTGAAGACTCGCCTCTTTAACCAATGTGTCCTGCCCACCATGACGTACGGTGCCGAGACATGGACGCTAACAAGTGAGGCTGTGCACAAAATACGAGTAGCACAGAGAGCCATGGAGCGCGCCATGCTCGGCATTAAACTACAAGACCGAGTGAGGAATGTTGAGATCCGACGTCGCACTAAGGTGCGCGACGTTGGAGATACCATTACCGAACTCAAGTGGAGCTGGGCAGGACACCTTGCCAGGCAGAATGATGGTAGGTGGACCAAAAAGGTGTCAGATTGGTGGCCACTTCTAGGTAAAAGGAGCGTCGGCCGTCCACCAGCTCGATGGGTGGACGATATAAGGAAGATCGCGGGTCACTTCTGGATAAGATTAGCTCAGGATAGGGACGCGTGGCGTACTCGAAGAGAGGCCTATGCTCAGCAGTGGGCGATTACGGGCTGACAATGATGATGATGTTGATGACTTTCATAAGTCATATCGATTAAAATTTGTAAGCAAGTACATATACGACATTGGAATAATTTGGTACCATCAAGTCTCGATAATGGATCCTGAAGGTGGAACTCATCATTGGCTTATAATGAGCCTTCGAGGAATGCCTTGAATGCTTACGGATTTTTATAACAATGCCGCTTTCATTTTAGGCTTCTACATTTTTTTATAGAAAATATTGATAAAGGTTAGTGCAGGCCTCTTATTTTGCTATTGAAATGAGACTTGTCTTTGGATCAATCAACTTTTTCTTTTTATCATTCTGTCCCGGTAAGCCAGGAGACGTTAGTGACAGAGTTTCTTGGAAAATCATATTATAAATTGGACTTTTGGATTCCTAGCAAACTTAGGAGGTTAGCCAATATAACAAAAAAAATTTGGCAAACCCAGTTGTAGTGGATTTACCTAAACCCGATGAAATCATAGTTTTCCAGATGACCATGGTAAGGAGCAAAAAAAATTGTTGATTGGCCCCTTTGGTAACGTCTCAATACTCTCAATGGAGGTATAAGTTGGGCTGGCTGAAATTTTATAGCTAACGTCATCACTTCATCAGCAGTGATCGGCGAGCGCGGTAGCATTTTATGTCACTTTAACGTCAAACGTACTCGTAATGACTAATATGGATAAGTCTGTGTGTTGTTAAAAATGAAACCATATTGTTAAAAAATCACTGAATTTAATTATTAGACAATTATAAGTGGCCTGTACTTTATAATCATAATAAACTATGTTAAAACCTCGGTAATAAAACTGCAAACATTTTAATATAAAAAATTGAGCACGAAAATGTTAATAGAATCATATCCATTTTATATTTTCGTCGAAAAATTGCTACCGGTCGCCGATGAAAAAATGCAGTTACTGGAAATTTTATGACTTAATAATTTACTTTCAAAACAAAGTTTTAACCGACTTCAATTCAGAACTCCGCCAAGCCTAATGAACATTTCCACATTTTTTTTCCAATTTACCACATGAACTGATTTCCGAGACCAAATGCGTTGATTTTTAGACCAATAAACCAAATCGCTGTATGTGGGCCGATAATATTTGAGGACTTCCGTCGATTCCTCAAGGATCTCAGAATTACCTTTGGCACTTCATTGTTTGCAATTTCAACGGAATAATATCAGAATCTGTGACGTACTTATATAGTTTGAAGTACATCATTGAGACATCACACAAGCCACAAGCCATCTGTGGTCTTCATCATCACTTCCACTTCACCAAATTTATGATTTCCGTATGTAAATACACAAGTTATAATAGAAAATACCGAAATTACTACACGCGTGCCTAATATATTTGAGGAGTTCCCTCAATTCCTCATGGTTCCCATCATCCAACTGGGGTTTTGGAAACAATGGGACCAATCTGGAAGCATATACTTTCAGTTAAAAAAAGAATTGTACGAATCGGTTCATAAATGACGGAGTTCTGAGGTAACAAAATACATCCGAATTGAGAACCTCCTTCTTTTTTTGAAGACGGTTAAAAACAAAGGTTTAACCGACTTCACCGATTTAAACCGATTTCGCCCACTTAGGACACCGCGTTACAGTGACACAAACATGCGCGCGCGTCTGTATCGAGACGCTACGCATAGATCATCTCATTCTCATATTCATTCCCATTCCCATCGATACTGTATCGTGTTTCTATCGCTGCAAATAGTCGTCGTATGTAACCGCTCTATACATGTTTCTAATCTTGGCTAGAAGAAGGCTCTAATCAAGACACGTCTTTAAATTAATAACCCTTACATACCTATACGTTCATGGAAGGCTCATAAGCTCAGCAACTCAATATTCAGGAGGTATCGCCATGCAGTAGAAGGGTTAAATTATGTTATCTTAAGTTACTCGCAGTGCATACAGAATTTGTAGGTAATTAAGTTATGGTGGGTTAGTCTGGTTGACAATGTTTAAGGTGGTTTTGTTAGTTATTTAAATTATTTTTCCATGGCTTGAGATAATAAGGGGATATAAGAGGGGAGGGGGGGGGGGGGAAGGGGTAGGGAGGGCCCTCGAAGATGATAGCGGTCCTGGGATCCAATCTCGATAAATGCATGAGTATTTTTTCCTGTAGAGATTCTTTTTTTGAAAACTGCTTACCAATGTTTAGAGACAGGTTGCATATTGATATAAGATAACCATCTTATATTAACTACAGATATGCGAAGAACTCAGCTTCCACCACTATTGTATTTTTCAATTTTATTTTTTCTACTAGTTTCCACCCGCGACTTCGTCTGCGTAAACCCGGGATAAAAAGTATTCCATATGTTAATCCAGGCTATAAACTATCTTCGTGCAAAATGCTATTCAGCCGTTTAAGCGTGATTGAGTTACAAACATCCAGACATCCAAACATCCAAACTTTCACATTTATAATAGTATACAGGGTGACTGGTAATTCGAAACTGGTAACTTGAAAGGGGTTATACTAGACCTAATTTGCAACAATTTATGTCCAGTCAACCAGGGGTCAAAACGAGATTTTTTTTAATTTTTCGAGTTTATAGTTTGTTTGAAAAAAAATCGCCTTGCAGCCTTAAAGTGCTGATTGTGACAAAAATGTTTTTTTACCATCCAAATGGAAGTACTTTTGTCACAATCACCAGCTTAAGGCTGCAAGGAGATTTCTTTTCATACAAACTAAAAACTCGAATATCTCGGAAACCAGCGAGTTTTAAGCCATGTAGGTCGATCACGTAACGCATTGTAAGAACGTGGGGTAGGTTTAAATGTCACTTTTTATATGGAAAATTGACAGTTAATTTGTACCGACGCGCGTTCGGAACGTTACGTGTTTACCCCTCTGGTTGACTGGACATAAATTGTTGCAAATTAGCTCTAGTATAACCCCTTTTAAGGAATTGGTCGAATTACCAGTCATCCTGTATAGGGTTCATAATAGTTGTGTATGAGCGGACATACTTTTACGCATATGAATTTATTTAGTTTGTAATAAGGAAAAAAAATAGATACGTCGCAACTAGGGTTTGCAATCCGGATATCCGGATATCCGAAAGATCCGGATATCCGCGAAATTTTGGATCCGGATCTGACAAGCACCTGGATCCGGATTTTTCGGATATTACGGATCCTTAAAATACAACCATGAAAACAGAAAACACGGCTACAAAATGATGTATTTACAGAGTCCACGTTGAAAGTAGAAAGGTATAATGTAGATAATTCTCAATCTCTGTTTTTATTCGCCACTTCGTCATCCCAGACCAGATTATTTTTGTTTTTTTTATTTATTGCTCACAAAATAAAATCAACATACTACAAACTATAGTAAAACTGCCGCAGTTTGATGGCGAAAGTTGGCATTAGTTTAGATGCACTAATCTCCCGTAGGCACTTAGTAATTAAATAAATCCAATACTACCTATACTATACCTACCTTTTAAAGACCTATTTATTAACATTCTACAAGCCTATTTTAACTAAAATGGTGCTAAAATTCGTTGGCCCTTATCCGTCACCTTGGAATAAGCACATTTAATTAAGCAGAAGCATCTTATAAATAAGGGGGTTAGTTTAGGTGTACCTAAAGAAATATTTAAGGAGTATTATTTTCTTATTATTTTATTTTTGGGCCTTGATATGCTGCAGCCCTTTCATTAGAGTTCACCGTTAAGGCCCGTTGCTTCGAGGAAATTCCAGATTCTTTGGGCGGTGATATGTTGTACCTCCTCTGGGTGCACGATGTGCCGCCCTAGGTAGGTACTTTTTGTGTGCATGAGTGGTCCGCAGGAGCAGAGAATGTGCACTGCCGTCTCCTCCGTCTTCTGGCAGAACCTGCAAGTTGCGTCCTGCTTCATACCCATTTGAAACAGGTGTTTGTTCAATTTGCAATGCCCTGTCAGGATTCTCGTCACGGTTTTGTGCCTTTTGAGTTGGACAGCTTACTATTGAACCCTTTGATCAGGGCTTTAGCCTGTTTTTGTCTTTTGGTGAACTTCCACAGCTTGATTGCCTCTGATTTTTCTATGTTGTTTATCAGAGAATATGCTTTCCGTTTTGTGATACCACAGAACGGTTCTGGGCCGACCAGGGTTGTGTCTGCGCCCTGCCTTGCAAGTTCATCTGCTGTTTCATTTCCTACATTTTCGGAATGTCCTGGTACCCATCTAAGTATGACTTTGTTTTAAGAAGTATATTTGACACGGGAAGTAAAAAGTAAATGCAGCAACAATACCTACTTTTTATAATTGGAATATTTTTTTAAATATTTAGGAAGATGTTCTTGACTTATAATATTATGATCATGTAAAGTAAGCATAGTGTCATATATACCGCTTTTGCCATATCTAGACATAGTTTGGCCTAATGGAATGTTCCCTGCTAGACAAACACCTTTTCCCTTAATTTTTACGATTCCTGTGTTGGCTCTTCTTGTAATCGATTACTCAGTAGGTAAGGCGTCCGGGTCATCATGTCAATTTCTCCTTCTAGGCTTGAGAAATCGGCGTGACTAAACGTAAACAAAGGAATAGCGGCATATCATTTTTATTGACAGATCAATAGCACCTAACATATTCTAGTGGGACAGTAGGCCTGCCTACTTCGTCTGTCTGACAACAAAAAAAATAAGTAGGTATCTCATCATCAAGTAAAAATGTAATGCTAGAATAAGTGACTTGCTTACCTTTCCTGTTCAGTAGGTAATCTGAACAGAGACAACTCTGGAATCGATGTATTATTTATTTAGACACCCAAACACACAGCAATAAGTTCTCCGTCGATTATCACACATTTTTTTTCATTTATTTAGCGGTGTTAGCCCCGACTGGCGCACTGAGAAACGGGTCGAGATTTTGTTTGAGTGTGCGACAGATACTGTGGCGCACACATACAAACCGCGCGCGGTGCGTTTGTATGAAGATAACATACTTTGTCCTCCTTTTACTATGGTTCGAGCTAATATGAAAATATCCACACAGAATACCGCGCCGCGTCGCGTCTTGACGCGGTATTCTGTGCGGACCCTTTCGCATTAGTTCGAACATTACAACCGGTACCGCCTCCGCAGTCTCCGCACCACGCCGCGCCGCACCGCCACCGCTTTCAGTGCGTTTCAGCCTTTACGAGTAGGTGCGCGACATTGGAGATACCATTACCAAATTCAAGTGGAGCTGGGCAGGACTCCATGCCAGGCAAAATTATGGTAGGTGGACAAAAAGGTGTCAGATTGGTGGCCAGTTCTAGGTAAAAGGTGTGTCGGCCGTCCACCAGCTCGATGGGTGGACGATATTAGGAAGATCGCGGGTCCCTTCTGGATAAAAAATATTAGCTCAAGATAGGGACGCGTGGCGTACTCGAAGAGAGGCCTATGCTCAGCAGTGGGCGATTACGGGCTGACAATGATGATAATGATGAAAATACCTATAGGGATCAAAAAGTACCTGGCTGGCGTGGCGTCCAAAGACCCCGATTCCCACGGGCTTGCCTCCTCTGACACTGGAGCACCTAATTCTTGAGTTCTTGAAGAAGAACAAAGGTTAATTCGATCCGGCTTGAGGACTATTTGACGCTACACAAAGTACCCAAGTGCTGCTAAATTCTACACAGTACTTGCAGAATGTCAGATTGTCGGTAACGCACTGTTCGCCAGTCCATATGTCGGCGGCCGATCGTAAAATCCGGCAGATCACGAAATTCCTAGGCATATCATGAAACGCCGCCATATCGTTCAATACTCGCCGTTATACGTAGGGTTTGCAAACAAGTTTTTCCACTCTTTTATAAAAAAAAAATAACCTCGAAGACGTCTTCTAACCTATCCGCGATCCGATCGCTTTTGCCACTAAATCGATCTGCCGTATTTTTTATCAGGCACATCATGACATGTCTTGGGAATTTCGTGATTTGTCGGATTTTTACGATGTGCCCGGTATAGAGCTAGGAATATTTTTTTTATTTTTTTATTTAGTTGTACGGGACACCAACAGAGTACATGTTAACAAATCTTAATTTAAATATTTGCTTTTATTTGGGTTTACATGCACCCCAATTACAGGTGAACACATCATTCGCAAATATAAATCATGCATAATTTAAAACAGTTAAAAGGATATAATCGCAAATCTTAAATAGCTCTTCAACAATCATAACGCTTGGACAATAAAAGAATAGAATATACATTAAGAATTCATGAGGAAGATATTCATATAAGGTTCTAAATTTTTGTTTCTTTTTTGTTGTTTTTATAGACGACGAATATCGACGAATGCATTGCTCTAATCGACCTGCCGTATTTTTTATCAGGCACATCATGATATGCCTGGTCAACTATTTCGTGATCTGCCGGATTTTACGATCGGCCGCCGACATATAGACTACGTTGACCGCTTACCATCAGACGGGCTGTATACTCGTTTGCCACCCACGTGATAAACTCGTAAAAACGGCTGAAACTCGTGTTGCAACCTTTTCTCCGTGGGAACAGTCAAAAACAAAAGCACGTAACTAGATCCCATAAGTAAATAAAACCTCATCTAAATCTTTCACGCCGACAGGCAATTAGAATTAATTACGACCCAGTTTACACAACAAGAACACATCTCATTAGTTGAAACCCGGCGGTTAGAACCTTCTTTCCATGGGCAGGTTTCAACACTGGCGAAAAAAAGGTACTATGTCTCAATTTTGAATAAACGATTTTGTACCTTAACTTAATTCGATAAGTCATAATATAGCTTAGTCTTAAGTACCTAGTTCGTTGACAAGGCTCGACATTGTGACCTTCACACGCGTGTTACTGAGACATTAAAGGATCGTTAGGGAGAGTGACAAGACTGAGACAAGTGACAATGAAAACTGATAATGAACTTGAGACTGGGGCGTGAAGCGGGTTTAGGGCGCGTTTGTGGATAAGCGAGGCGGTGAGCGGAGCGGCGCACGTGTGGTTCCACGCGCAAATACAAATATAAAGAGTGGATGTAGGGGTGAGGTTTAGAACTCGCCTGATAGACAGCGTCATGCACCTACGCGTCACCAGCCTATAAACAGCTGTAATTGGTCAGCCAGATTCAGATCCGTAAACCATTTTTTCGGCCTCAACGACGAGGCAGCTCTACCCAACATCGCCCCCTAACCCCTCTCTACTCTCTACATACAACTGTCCCTTATTTTTTATATTTGTTGTAAATATTTATTTGCTTTTTATCATCATCATCATCATCATCATATCAGCCGAAAGATGTCCACTGCTGGACAAGGGCCTCCCCCAAAGAGTGCCACAATGGCCGGTCCTGCGCCACCCGCATCCAGCGGCCTCCCGCGACCTTTACCAGGTCATCAGTCCACTTTGTGGGGGCCCTACCCACGCCGCGCCTTCCGGTACGTGGTCGCCACTCGAGAAACTTTCCGCCCCAACGGCCATCAGTTCTACGTGCAATGTGCCCCGCCCACTGCCACTTAAGTTTAGCAATTCGGAGGCCTATATTGGTTACCTTGGTTCTGCTGCGGATAGCCTCATTTCTGATGCGATCGCGCAGATAAACTCCCAGCATAGCCCTCACCATTGCCCTTTGAGTGATTTGAGCCTTCTTATGAGGCCCATAGTAAGCGACCACGTTTCCGTGCCATATGTCATCACTGGCAACACACACTGGTCAAAAACTCTCGTCTTGAGACACTGCGGAATATTGGACGAAAAGATGTGCCGTAGCTTCCCGAATGCTGCCCAGCCGAGTCAGATTCAACGATTGACCTCTTTCTCAAAGTTGGACCTACCTAACTGGACAGTCTGTCCTCCTAGGTATACATAATCGTCTACAACTTCGAGCGTAAAGTGTCCGATTGAAATGGGAGTTAGTACTACATGGACGTCTTGGTCTTATCCATGTTCATCCTTAGACCAACTCGCTCGGAAGCTATACTGAGGTCATCGAGCATAGTACTCAAGTCCTCCATGGTCTCAGCCAAGACTACTATATCATCAGCAAACCGAAGGTGAGTGATGTACTCGCCGTTGATGTTGATGCCTAACCTTCTCCAGTCCAGAGTCTTGAAAACGTCTTCCAGTACAGCGCTGAACAGTTTTGGGGAAATAACATCCCCTTGTCTGACACCCCGCTGCAGAGGAGTAGTGTAATAATGGGGCTTTCAAATATATTCGCTGCGCTCATATATTTGAAATCGGCCCCTTTATTACACATGGTATTTGAATTCCCATACGGTTATTTGTTTCGTCATTATTCAATTGATATTTGAAAGCCCCAATTGGGTATTTGTTTCATCATTATTTGAAAGCCCCAATGGAGTATTAATTTTGTTTAGAAATGTTGCATCAAATTTTACTAAGTATGTCATAGGACAATCAACATTGTCTTTAATAACATTTACTTAAGATGGCTGCAATTTCATAATCACTTTGAAGTTGTATCAAACATTATTTCAAATAGCAAAAAGCTTAACACAACACACATCCAAGGCGGCCAACCCTCAGTTGCATGCAAGGGTCCCAGGAAGTGGATTCCTGGCTTAAACCCTCATAGCGCAAAGCGACTATGGCGTTTACACACAACATATCTAACAAGTTGATCAGGCTCGATAGACATGATCGCAACCCCCAGGAAGTGGATTCCTGGCTTAAGGCTACGGTTTTACGTGTTTTGAGTTTACCCCCTCCGGGTGTGGCTATCCATACCTATCGACCGCCTAGGTATAGAAAACCTGAGTTTTCAAGTTCTGTATTCAACACAACAGACACACCGGGTGGCCAAATCCAATGCATCTGAATTACGTGTTGGGGAAGTTCGGTCGCAACTTCCCGGCAGACTTAAGACTGCTTTTTTATTTATATGAACAAATGTAAAAACTTCAATAGCGCGATGCAGACCGGATTTTCTGATTGGTCGATTCATTTGACGTGCATACTCGAATATTTGAAGAACATCATTCATAAAAGTAAGTAGTTCGGATAACTTGAACCATAATCATAGCGCATTAAAATATAAATTAAAATCCATGCACTAATGCACTTATGACGTACAGGTACCTACGTTATGAATTTATAATGCAGAATATTACTTTACAGAACATAACTCGTGAAAGTAGTTCGGATAACTTGAACCATAATCATATCGTATTAAAATATAAATTATAATCCATGCACTAAATGCACTTATGACGTACAGGTACTTTATGAATTTATAATGCAGAACATTACTTTAAAGAACATAACTCGTGAAATTAGTTCGGATAACTTGAACCATAATCATATTGCATTAAAATATAAATTATAATCCATGCACTAATGCACTTGTGACTGAGTACAAACATGAAGCCTTGAACTCGTCACTCATTCAGGTTTCATATTGCAAACTGGCTATTTAGGGATCCGTGTCAATAAATCAAACGAAAGTACAATATTTTTTTGCTATATTTGTATTTAACATTACATACATGTATGTGTAAATATATTATTTTTTGAATAATAGGTATGACGACTACAACTATACTAAAACATTAAATATTATATTTGTATATCGAAATATTTTCTAATAATAAAGGAACATTTACTTTTTTAAGTATATCCATACATGAAATAAAATTAAAATAAATTAAATCTAACTTAAATCTAACTTAAATCTAACTTAAATCTAATAATTTACATTGCTTAATCTTTTTACAATTTTATCAACTAGTCCTTCGGCGGAATTCAATACGTCATCATATTCACGATCGACGACATATTGCACAGCCACGTTTTCAGACTCGTTGTCCAGTTCAAGACTGGATATGCTTATATTAATAAGACGCAGACCTTTTGTATTTTGTTTAATTATATAGGAATTCAATCCACTGTTGCAGGCTTTGTTTTTTCTGCTGCTCGTCTTTTTCTTCAAGGATTTCTTCGATATTTTCGAAGGCTTTTTTACCTCTTGAACGTTATTCAGCCTATTCATACATTCCTGTTGGTGCTCTAGGTAACCATCTAAATCTTGTGAGCATGGTAGCTCGTCATCGAATGCAGCTTGAGAATAAAAAGTGGAAATATTCGGCTCACTAACACCTTTGGACCTGGGTAATGGCTGCGAACTGGAATTACTCTGAAAATAAGCACAAAACATTTTAAATGGTGTAACTGCAATATTAATAAAACAACCTGTTAGAAGCATGTAAATATTAAAAGCGCCAACTCACCATTTTCACCGAAGTATATGATTTAGCGATCTCGGACGACGTGCGTTTATGACAAGTTTTTCAGTCAGAATGATTTTCTACAATTGCATTAAATTTAATTGTTAGGTACGTAAACTGCTTATATCGTGAAACGTGGATGCACCCAGTACAAGTTCGAACATGTTAACACGTCTAAGGTGTCATTACGTATGACCATTATAGGAATGTTTTAATTACAGGTTCTGACAGGTTTCATAAACTAATAGATTTTAAAGTTACATCCTTGCGAATAATCGCATTCAGTGGAGCGATTCTTTTCCTATACACGTTCCTTCTTAGTTACACTCATTATCGTAAACGTATGCAAGATATGCCTTTCGTAATATATGCCGATTTTGAATCGTTATTAGTGTCTAATACAAATGGAAAACGGGATTAGAAAATACTATTCAAATACAGATGCATGTACCAGCTGCTTTTGCGTACTATGTTGTATGTTCGTACGATAGTTCTCTCAACATATCGAGGAGAAGATTGCGTTGCTAAATTTCTCGAATATTTGCAAAGGGATATATCTACAATAAGCAACATTTATTCGAACCCCAAACCGATGGTCATTACTGAGACTGAAGAAAAGGATTTTTTAAATGCTCAACATTGTTTTCTTTGTGGCAATTTATTGCTTGGTCATCATATCAGTTAGAGATCATTCGCATGTCACTGGAAAATTTCGGAGGGCTAGCCATAGTTACTGCGTAACCTTCGCTTCCGTTTGCCAGAATTCGTGCCCGTGTTTTTTCCACAATTTGTCCGGTTATGACTCGAATTATTTTCGAAATCGAGATCAAGTGATGCCGGTTCGGTTTGTGGATTCATTTAATTTTTAGGAGCTAGTTTAGGAGAGCTTGTAAGCACTTTAGACGACGAGAAAGATTTCGTACACCTTGCACATTTTTATCCATTAAAGATGCATTTTGATCTACTGAAACGTAAAGGTATTTACCCTTATGAATGAAATCGCTACGAAGAGCAATGTTTACCTCAGAAACATAATTTTTACAGCTCATTAACTGATGAAATTATATCAAAATATGATTACGAGCATGCGAAACTTGTTTGGAAATCATTTGGACTCAAGAATTTAGGGGACTACACGGATCTTTACCTTAAATCTGATGTGTTGTTACTGGCTGACATATTTGAAAAATTCCGTCAAACTTGCAAAGTTAACTATAGGCTAGATCCTGCTTTTTATCTAACCGCACCAAGTTTAAGTTTTGATGCTATGTTACGAATAACGAACGTATTTGGGGGGGACTATGCTTATGTTCAACACGATATGTCAAGGCAAATAACAAATACATGCTTGATTATGATCCTAGTATACCGACTGTATCAAAACAGAAAAAAGCTAAGGGTACAAAGAAACACGTCTTCCGTCATCTAGATTTTGAGAACTATAAAAAGGTATTGTTAAATAACGAAAGGTTGAGAAAGACAAACATTGTATTTAAATCATCAAAGCATGTTATTTTCACGCAATCAGTCAAAAAAGTTGCACTGTCTTCAAATGATGACAAACGTATCTTGCTAAATGACCGAATATCAACCTTATCTTGGGGACATGAGTTTTGATATTTCTTCAACTTCGCTACGTATTTGTAACGCCTACAACATTTGCTTTAGCAAAATCGTAGAAGAGATGTTGTGTTATTTAATAAGATATTCTAGAACTAAAGTGTTTTATTTAATTTCTATTGCTATCCTATGTGTATCAGAGCATTTCAACAAATTAGTGTACCTAATTAGCGTGAGTTGTTAAATAAAAATTAAGCATTCAGTTTGTATAAAAAATTACTGTTTTGTTTCAATTTATGATATCGCACGTTAATTGGGTACATGAATTATTGAAAATGTCCATTAAGGCAGGTACACTTGATCAGTAAAATAAAAATTCCAAGGTATGATAATTAAAAATACAATTTATTAATTTTTTTTCCACACATTATCTAAATACCATGTTTTAATACATATTATGTTTTTTAACGCACATTTATTTTTATGATTAACACAACTCACATTGCGATTTAAACAATACTTATTATATAGGTCACAAGACGAGGGAGCATTCATCTCTCCTATATCAATTACATTACAGTCAGCAAGCACACACATCTTTAACCCATTTAATCTTTTCATTGCCTTTAACAAATATTTGCTTGTGCTGTAAATGAGTTACAATAATTCGTTTGAACTCTCTGAAATCAACATAACCTTCACGCCACAATATACCTAGATTCTTTTCTACCCATCTCACTCGTCTTTTTTCAGTTTCCGATAGAGTAAAGAATGGGTATGGAGGTTTTATTAAAAATGATTGTGTGTAATCATTTGTACTGTATGCAAATTCTTTAACAATAAATTCATTTTCCGAGGATTTAAAACCCTGGAGGTCTACAAACAGATAGTCCAACATTTATGAAATTTTACGGGTAATATTGCTTAGCGGCTTATATTCTACAATACTGTCATTTAAAATAAGACAATAAGCTGAAGTAAGGTCAGGTAAATCTGATTCACATTCAAATTCAACTCTTACATCTACTGACCCTGTTTTTAAGGTTTCGTTTTGTCGTGAACAGTCGATAACAAATAGAGGTGCAACGTCTTTAAATTCTTGCGGTGACAGCAACGGCGCCTGGCTACGGTTGTAATAAGACTGTTGGAATTTGGCATACTGTTCGTATAATAAGGCAAATTTTTCCGTTGAAAAACTGACATTCAAGTTTTCGTAGGGAAAATAGGCACAATTCAAAAATACTTTTACGTCTTTCAAATTGCAGTGATCGAAGCCGGTTACATCTTTGTGAGCATCATTTTTTCTGTTCGTTTTGAATCCAATTATAACATAGCGCGGTTTTTCAATTTGAGATGATGTTTTGATGGCCCACGAATGTTTTGATGTTTGAGGTAAAAGTGGATACTCGTACAAGTCCCAATTTCTAAAGGCTATTTGAATAACGTGATCTTTTTCCAAATGTTTCAGTAATCTCAATCTTTCTCGATCTGAAACCTTAATATGAGGCATACGCCAGACTATCTTAGATATAGTGAGGTTATCTACATATTCATGTGTATTTAGTTTTACGCAGTTCAAAGTAGTATTTGATCGCAAGAGAACGAGTTCATGCTTGCATGCTATTATAATCTTGCCATAGTCTTCAGCAAAACCAAGAACCTTTTTTAACGGTATAGACACTGAAAATGATCCATGTGAGTTTTTTATGCCTTTGATATCCCAACCCCACTGCTTTGACATCGACGATTCAAGTTCATTCATGGATATGAGAGATTTCATTGTTGTTGTGACCCCAGCATTCTTAATTCTATCAATTTCAATACCGTTCAGCTCGTACCTAATATCTTGGAACAAATGGAGAATTGAGTTGTTTGTGAAAAGAACATTGTTCACTTGCTGTTTCGTTTCTCTGTTCAATACTGCAATTGAACCCTCTACGTATAAAGTACTTTCCGACGGCAGCACATATAGATCTTGTTGATTAATAGGTATACGAATTTCATCATTTAAATTAAAACTTGTAACGTACGGCTTATACGAATGATATTCGAAACTTTCTATAGAGTTGTCGATGTTGAAATTATCTGTTACTGATAATATACTCATTTTAATAAACCTATTATTTTTAAGAACTGTTTATTTTCCTTCGTAAGTGCACCTTTAGGTGTTCTTTTCTTAATAGCACGAAGAGTACTAGTAGCTTTCTTGCACAGGTTCACGCTTTTATTAAAGTCTATCATTTTTACGAATATGTAAATATATTTGAATTTCTTCACCACGTAAATTCACCAAATGATCGTTTTCATCTAAAATTCTTATTTTAAGAGAGTTCAAACTTTTTTGAGTAACAGGAAAATAGATAACGTTTTTTGGTGTTTCTATGATCCGGTAACCAGGCGGAACATTAGGTACAAACTCGTGAATAATATGACCAGATTTCCCGTTCACAAACGATCCGCTCACGATGTCGCATTCAACTCTGACTATGGTTGTAGACAGAATGGATACCGGCAAAGCGGACTCGGTTAATATATTCGCTGGAACAGTTTCTTTCCCAAAACCAAGAAGCTTACCAATAGTGTCTTCTTTATTGAAGTGAACTTTTTTAGAACACAATATAGAGGTTTTTAACGTGTTATTGTTGCATGTTAATGTAAAAGAACAATCTCGGAGATGAATTTTGAGGTAATCATCAATATCTTGCAGTTCATATGAACCTTCAGGTATTTCTACTACTTCATTTTCACCGTAATAAAACTTATTATTTCTCTTGTCTATATTTGGTATTGAATTAAACGTAGACATATATAGCAAACCGCATTCATAATCACCATCGAGTTCTAAAGCAGGTGAGTGATTTGTTATAAGAGAGGAGGAGCATCCAGTTATAGACAAAGTGAAAGACATTGTGTGAATGTTAATTTTTTTATTTATCAGTTACTTATAAATGGTTAGACCAAAATAGTTTCAAGAATTTTATACATAAATGTCCACAATTTACAGTATTAAACTTTTGGTAAGTGGCATAATTGTATGAAATGTTACAGTCTTTTAAATAATTTATTAATTCCAACGGCGGTTGAAGATCACCATAACTATTAAAATATTCACAATATCTGTTAATTTTGACGTAGGCTACCCAGTGAGTTCCTTGGTTTTCAGAACTATCTAAATTTATGATTGCACATTCTACACTTTTCGATCGTCTTGGTAAATTATCTCTCATAAAAACACCTCTAAAGTGAGGTATGTCCGTTGAGTGTTTTAAGATGTCAAAATTAGTGAGTGCTCGCCTAGGTAACCGATCATTCAGTTTTTTGAAGCTTTGATACATAATCCTTTCCCACTTTTATATGGCTTAATATGTAACCCTTTTCCCAACGCTATAGATTCCATCATCTTGTTGTGACGTTCAGATTCAGCAAAGTTTTTGCTAGCAGTTTTGTAATCGTTAACAGCTTTTGCGATTCCAGCAGCTCCACCAGCCAAAGATCCTAACGCAGAGAGCCCCGCAAATATAGGAATGAGTGGAAGGAATCCTCCGGACTTCGGAATGGGTAGTAAGCGTGGTACACGCAGTTTACTCGTATTGTGAACAGAGATTATTCTTTTGGCTGCGTCCAATGCTTGACTGATTGCAGCGGATTTATTTTTCGATTTGTTTATTTTTTTTAATTCCGTACGAATTTTTTTAACAAAATGTTTGAATGATTTAATTCCTGCACCAGCCTTTAATTTAGACTTCATCACTTTGCTAACTAGCCATGAGGCAATTTTTTCTCCTCTCTTGGAAGTTTTTGACTGTAATCTTTGTTTAGCCATTTTATACAGTTCTAAATCAGCACGGTGACGATCACTCAAATCGGAATGATTTTCGTAAGCTATGTCGTGCTGCATGCACGCGTTGTCTAATGGATTGATTCCTTTATCACCTCTTTGCAACCGTTTATGTAATTTTGTGCCTGGTCCACAATAATTATACCCAGGCAGGTGCAGTTCAAACGGCAAGTGATTAATAACGCTATTTACAAGTCCGCCTCCTCTCATTACCATTAAGTTAATGATAAATTTACGTTAGGCAAAGTGTATAAATATTATTAAACAATATCATCTCTATTAATCCAGCTATTTTCACTATCATCAAGCCCTAACCACTTAATATACATTTTGCTACCCTTTCTTTTCATAACCTTTTCTATAAGATATATGTTTGGACACAGAGTTTTCTGCAGTTCTTGTTCATAAAATGTACCAAGTATAGGGTTTTTCCGTAGATCTTCTATATGGTAAGTGAAAGGGTGGGTGTTGTTCACTTTTTTTATAGTAAAGAGCTCAGTCGACCAATTTGGCGTATACCCCTTACGAAAGACACTTTTGTATTTGCTGATGCGAACTTTATCTCCAACCTTAAATTTATTGGATTTTTGATGTAAATAAATTTGTGATTTGACTATGTTTTCCTTAACTTTTTTTTCATTTTTAGAATTCACTGCATCAGGCCTAAATTTAGTTGTACGATGTACAGTTTGATTATAAGACTGAACGATATCAGCTAAAGGTCTTCCTGCCCATTTATAGTTTCCTATAAAACTAAAATATCTGTAAAGTTTTCCTTTGAGCGTCTTTATCAACCGTTCAACAATAGAAGCTTTTTTGACTGAGTATGTAGAATAATGGTTAATGTTTGAGGATTTACAAAAACGTTCGAATTCATTATTATAAAACTCTGTACCGAAGTCTGTTTGTAAATTAAATGGAATTCTTTTATATGTTTTTATAATTTTTTCAAATGCGTTTTTGATCTCAGTTTTAGTTTTAGATTTTGATGGAGCACACCACGCATATTTAGAAAATGCATCAATTACAACTAGGATATATTTATATCCTTTGTTGAACGTATGAAATTTTTGTAAATCTAATAAATCTGCTTGCCATAAATGATCAATTCCCTTTAAAATAACTGGTCTGCGTTTGAAATTTTTACGAGCTGCTCGATGAATTTCATTCACGATTTGTTCTTTTGTCATTATTGGTATGTTTAACGATAGTCTCTACTTCCTGTTTGGTATAAAAGTTCACTCTTAACTGTGCATTTAGGTTGTGAATCTGAACCTTTATAGTGTTTAATATTTGATCAAGTTCTTTTTTGTCGTAAAAAATCGTAAAAGATTGGTCGACATACTGCTTGTTAACTGCATCATCTGCTGTCAGTGGTTTTGTAACGCCTTTCAATCTTGAAAATTGTAAATCATAATCTCCATTATCTGATCTCAAAAGTGCTTTATCAGAAACTGTCGTCAAACGTAAACGCTTGTGCACATGATGACCAAACTTGTCGATATTCATTTCTATTTTGTTAGTTGTTATTTACTGAAAATCCTCTCATTAACTGTCTGGTAAAGAATGAATTTCGAAGTTATATATTATTCACGTGCCCAGCTTCTCGTAACTCTTCAATAATAGATATAATTTCGTTATCCAAACCAGTATTACCAGCATCGCGCGAAGCAATTAACAGTTTCAACCTTTCTACAAGCTCGTTAGGATCATCCCAATAAACGTAGTTAGTATCCTTTTTAACGCTTTTTAATATAGGTAATCCTTCACCCTTTGTACAACTTTCCGTGCTAGTCGTTCGCTGTTTTGTCAACTTAAAAAGCGGTTTTATAATGTGTAAATATTTCTTGCCTTTGTTACTTTTGATTGCTTTGTTTGGATTAAAGTCTCGCCTGTGGACATTCGTTTCTAGTAAAAGTATTTTATAATTGTGCTTATCTTCTTCTGTTATGACACCTAAATCAGGTACTTTCTTAAATAATAATTCTTTTAATCCTGGTGTCAAGTGTAGTATACGCCCATTGATTTTGAGTTTCTTATTAGCAACACGAACTGAAGAAGATCCTAGCATAAGCCTACCACGTTCTGTTCGAACACCAAAAGGAACATTATCAAAGGTACTTGACTTTTTAGCAAAAGCAGGATCATTGCGTGGAGAATAAAATGATGTATCGTTAGAGTTATCCGTAACATTACTATTAACGCTTTTAAATGTCTCATTGTGATCCTCAATGTGTTGACTTTCATTTGATAGGTTCTCATCGTCATCATCATTAGTATCATTACTTTCTTTCGATAAATTGTCATCATCATCATCAGTATCATTACTTTCATTCGATAAATTGTCATCATCATCATCATCATCAGTATCATAACTTTCTTTCGATAGATTGTCATCAGAAATATTCGCATTGGAATCAAATGATTTATGCAAAACAGTTTTATCGCTTATGCATCCATCGCTGTTTTTTGCACTATCCGGACTAAATTTTATTTTTTTTACTGTATTATTGCCAAATTTGAATTCGTCATAAGATTCTAAGTCATCAGTATTTAAATTAGCGTTCATTGTACTTTTTGTTATATTATTAAGCGGTTTGGTAATTGGTTTGAAGACCGACTCAAGAAGCATGTTATTGTCATTTTGTATGGCTCGAATAAGTTTGACCTTTCTTTTGACAGCCTCTGTAGACTTTAATAGTTTTCCTTTTACATTTTTCTCTTCGCTAGTAATGCTACTCATGTCTGATCTCGATGGTTTCTTCGATAACAATAAACGTATTATTTAAATACATTCCTTTAAATTATATATTAATCAATTACAATAAAAGTATCAAAACCCATTCTATAACATCCCGAATTTTTAGAACAATCTTTATTTATAACCAAATAATTATAAGGTGTGCTCCACACTTTTGCACACATTTCTCTAAACTTTAACCAGGTCATATCGCATCCCACGTGTTCGTCATATACATGACGTAAATTGACGTCATCTTGTTTGAAGATAATTATTAAATTTGCGTTGTCTCTAATTAACTGTTTCGGTATTTTACTGTACGTTTGATTCAAGTAGAAGCTATCGATACATTTGTGTCTTCCCATGGCAAAATAATCTCGAATGTTATTTTGATTCTCACACGCTACGTCATCAAATATTATAATTGAATTAATATAAGCTTCATGAGGGCTAATTACTTGGTCATTTTCACTGTACTTTTGATAAGTGACTGATGGAACTAATGTCAATACCTTTTCTAAATACAGGTACATTGGTTGGAAAAGTGTTTTAGAATAAACATAAACATGTTCAAAACGCAGTCCATGCTCGTGAAGAAGAAGTCCGATTAATAAATTCGTTTTTCCACAGTTAGAGGGTCCGCAAATAACACAGCGGATAGTGTCAGGTAAAAGTTTACCGTGGCGCAAGCTGCGTTTCTTACCAACTGCACAAACCACATCCAATTTCATGCTCTGAGATTGTTTTTGAAATTTCATATTTCTACAAAAGAAGACGTGTTACTAGCAGGAAAGTTTTATCTCAAATGATGTGGATTAAAAGGACAATAAGTAGTTATATTCTGGAAGGATCGCCTCGAATGCACATCAAAATGAGTTAGTCCAAATATCACTTGAATAATGATGAAACAAATAACCGTATACAAAATTAATACCCAATTGGGGCTTTCAAATATCAATTGAATAATGACGAAACAAATAACCGTATGGGAATTCAAATACCATGTGTAATAAAGGGGCTGATTTCAAATATATGAGCGCAGCGAATATATTTGAAAGCCCCATTATTACACTACTCAGAGGAATAGGCTTCGAGCTCTGATCCTGAAGTCGGACTGATATAGTGGCGTTCTCGTACAAACATTTCAGTACTTCGATATAGCGGCGGTCTACTTGGCACCGTGGAGAGACTGTAATACAGCCCAGGTTTCGACCGAATCGAAGGCTTTCTCGTAGTCTACGAACGCTAAACAGAGGGGCAGGTTATACTCCTCAGTATTCTGTATAACCTGGCGGAGCGTGTGGATGTGGTCTACGGTACTAAAGCCTCTTCGGAAACCGGCTTGTTCGGGAGGCAGGAAGTCATCAAACCTGCGTGCGAGACGATTCGTAATGATTCTTGAAAACAGCTTATATAGACATGGCTCAGAAGTGAGATGGGTCGGTAGTTCTTCAGCAGGGTGTTGTCACCCTTTTTGAAGAACAGCACCACCTCACCTCTGTTTGCTTTTTATAAATAAAGATAATTGAATCAGCCATATCATGACGCGTACCTGTACCTACCTAAGGGCGGTTATACACCCGGCGACTTTTTGCAGCGATACAAACGCGCGTTTTACGAACGCGCGACTGTCGCGCGACACTAGCCATTTGTATCGCGCTGTGTGTTACAGCTCTAATTTATTTATTTATTTATCTACTAAGGCAAGGTAACAAAATTTAAATTACAGAGTTGCTTAAATAACATAGTTCAAATATGGAGAATTCTAAATTAACATTTCAATAATAACCAAGCACAACATTCATTCGCTTATAAAATTAATAATTCTATTTATCTGTAACAAATCATGGTAAGTATATATAGCTAGTTTTAAATAAAATTACAAAAGAAAGTTCATTGCACGGTACGGCTATTATAATGAGATCATGTATCTAAATTACGTGTTAAACGTTATTTGACATTCGCAGGCTAACGGCGTGATATTTTAAGAAACTTATGTAACAAACTTTCATAAATTGGCTTCCCATTTGCGCCAAATTCCCCCTTTCCTAGATTAAACTTGTATAAACTAGATTAATTTGAGAAATTGGTTTGGAACGTGATATTTTGGGAAAACTATTTTTTTTAAATAATCTAGTTTATACAAGTTTATTCTAGGAAAAGGGGAATTTGGCGCAAATGGGAAGCCAATTGATGAAAGTTTGTTACATAAGTTTCTTAAAATATCACGCCGTTAGCCTGCGAATGTCAAATAACGCTTTGTATGGCAATCGAACCACCTTAAGTGAAATATATCTACATCATTACATATTTTATTGTAAGAAGTGCACATACGAGCCAGGGGACTATGTTGTGAGACATTGTTCTGAGCAATTGGTATTAAAAATTGAGCGGGGTTACGGCATGGGTACAACAGCATTAATTCATTATTTTTTCGTCTGTTCTGTAAACTATCAAGTTTAAAATGGTGTAACCTGTTTTCATATGTAGTTAATGTTCTTTTGAGTTTAAATTTATATACTAAGTGTCGTAAAAAAATTCTTTGCGTAGCTTCTATACGGTCTATGTGTAGGTACATTGTAATATGGTGACCAGATGGATATTCAAGACAACTTCTAATCAGAGCACTGTATATAGTCAGAATACAATGGATATTTTGAATGGTTTTATGGTTCTATATATGAATCCTAATAATTTATTAGTTTTTTTCTATAACAAAATTATAGTGAGCGGTAAAAGAGAGCTTTGAATCAAACCAGACTCCGAGATCCCTGATAACTGTTACACGCTGCAGATATATATCGTTAATGCTATAGTCAAATATTACAGGGTTTTTGTTTTTCGTAAATGTGATAACATTGCATTTTTTCACATTTAATGCCATATTGTTGTCTATACACCACTCATTTAAGTGACACAGGTCTTTTTGAATTGCATAACAATCTCCAATATTGCTAACTTTATTACAGATCTTTAGGTCGTCAGCGTATACTATACTAACGTGTTAGAATTGATGGAGTCCAGTAAGTCGTTAATGAATATCAGAAAGAGAAGTGGGCCCAAATTTGATCCCTGAGGAACACCAGAACTGGCTTGAAACGGAAGAGAATAAAAACCACGAACATTTACTAGCTGTGAACGGTTTCGAAGATAACATTTTAACCACCGGAGTAAAGATCCATGTATTCCGATGTGTTCGGTTTTGATACAGAGAATATTATGGTCAACCTTGTCGAAGGCTTTAGCAAAATCTGTATAAATGGAGTCAATTTGAGTTCGAGTATTTAAAACGGAGCAAAGATATTCAGAGTAGCATAAAAGATTACTGTTGGTGGAACGATGTTGCATAAATCCATGTTGTTTGGGACTGGCTATATGTTTAAAGTGTGCATAAATATGTTTGTATACAATACTTTAAATATTTTAGATAAAGAACAGAGTACGCTGATTGGTCGATAATTCATGACATTTTTCTTATCCCCTGCTTTGTGGATGGGAACTATTTTGGCAATCTTCCATTGATCGGAAAAGACTCCCTCTGAAAGTGACTTATTAAACAAAATGAGTAACGGTTTAGCTATGGTAATGAAACAGTTTTTAAAAAAAATTGGTGGTATCCCGTCGTCACCTGGTCCTTTGTTAACATCTAAATTTACTAGTTCAGATTTAACTTCTGATTCTTGGATGACTATAGTTGAAAGGTTGTAGTTAGCTCTAGGGAATTTAGGGGTGTAAGAAGTAGAAGTCTGCGTAGAATACTTTCAAGAGAAATATTTGGCAAATAGGTTCGTTATAGGTACCTTCGCTTGAACAAGAATCATCTAAATGCATTTGGTTGGGGATTCCGTCACTTGTATTTTTTGACTTTACATAATGCCAGTAAGCTTTTATGTTGGTTTTGATATTCTCTTCAGTGCGATCTATATAAGAGTTGAAACACGTTTGAAGTGCAGTTTTAGCTCTATTACGTAAAATACTAAATGTATCATAATCACGAGGATTGCCAAATTTTTTATATTTTCTGTGATATTTATCTTTGTCTTAAAAAAAACCATGACGGGTATTGTGTGCTTTTATTCTTTCGCTTAGGAGTATGTTTGTCAATAATATCCCAAATAACTTTGTAGAACACGTTACAAATTCCGAACAGTTTAAGTGAATGTACTGTTCCCAATTTATTAATTTTAATTGTTCTATGCATTTGTCAAAATCAGTCTTTCTGAATTGGTATTTTGGTGTAGGGTTCTCTTTTAGTAAGCGTAATGATTCGACTCAATTTAAATGGGTGGGTGGTGAACATTTGGGCGACTAATAGCAGAAGCTTCAGTTATTTTACAAGATATCTCTGGTTCCACTAATATCAGATTAAGAATACGGTTAATGTGATTGGTTATGTTATTTAATTGGGGGTAATATGTTAGCTTAGCTTATAAGTACCGTAAACTCGGGTTACTTTGACCCAACATTCGGTTAAAAACCACACATAGCAATGTCACATAAAAAATGTGATTGGTCCCTTTATCTAAAATACAAATGTCAAAGTGTATTTACAAAAATACAAATGTCAACAAATAAATACAAATAAAATTATAACGCAACCGGGCCGTTAGTCTGAGAGGATATACTTACATATTTTATGGGCCGGGAAAAAACCCTATTTTTTAGTCCAATAGTTTGTCTTCTTGAGGGCGAATAAAAATATTTCTAATGATAAGCAACCATTCAGTTTAATACAAACACTTGTCAAACTGAATAAGAAACGTTTCTTTGGCTTCATACTTTAATACTTAGTTTCCTATACATACCTATTCTTAGTATAACTATAAATTAAACCAACCATGACTAAAACCCGTAGGTACCAACTTATCGTGGTTTACACGTCACCTTGAATCACAAAAGTTGAATCAAAGTTTTCCTCTTTTGCTCATCGGATGACTTCGGGAAACAAAAATTAGGTCAAATAACCATTTATTTATAAATAGGCAAATTACGTTAAACATTACTGTTTTGTAGTTTTCAAGAGTTTTGTCAATAATTTACTTAAAAAACAATGTTAAAACTGACTTCAATTCAGTACTTTGCTAAGTCACATAGCTAGTACATGTAAATTTCCATATTTCCTTTCCAATTTACCACATGAACTGCTCTTTGAGAGCAAATGCGTTGATTATTACAGAAAAAACCCAAGTCGCTATGTGTGGTCTGATAATATTTGAGGATTTCCGTCGATTCCTCAAGGGTCTCAGAATTAACACTTCATTAGTTGCTACTTCAACGGAATCATGTCAGAATCTTTGACGTATTTCACATCTTTGAGGAGTTTCATAAGTCAGCTTTGGTGTTCATATCAGTTCCACTTCACCAAAATTGCGATTTCCGAGGATACACGAGTTATAATTTAATGCAGGAATGGATGACATTAGCCACAGCATAGGTATTGACTTAAATACAGAATGTACTTACCTACTGAATAATTAATTGAAAAAAATATACTTATAAAAAAAAGCTATGAATGAATTGTTACTAGGCAAAGAAATGGAACTGCTATTGCAAACACATCGTGCAACAATCGACTTCTTCAAAAAAAAATGCACCTAATACGACTGCCGACGTAGAAAGATCGTTCAGTTTGTTGAAATGGATATTTACAGCTAGACGCCGAAGCTTAACTGTTCCAAATGTAGAAAAAATATTAATTGTTTATTCTGAAAATCGTGTCAACTACATAATAACCCTAGATGACCCCCAGGGCTGGCGCTTACCTCTCTCAAAGAATCGCCCTCGCGATACAGAGAGGTAACGCAGCCAGCGTCATGTGAACAATGCCGCAGGAAGATCTCCTTGACGGGGTATACTTTTTATAAATAATACTGTCAACTACTAATTGACGGCAATCAAATAACATTATTTTTATTATTATCTCGTACTCGTAAGGCTTGTTAGAAATGCTAAATTACCTACTACTTAAGTTAAAATAAAATTGTATAAATTTCGCAGGAAGGTATTTATTCATTAGGCACAATATGATATTTTGTCAGAATAACCTATCTGTTTATCTCTACTCTTTCTCAAGTTATTCCCGCACCGAAAACCCCGGGGTTTGCTTATTATAGAAAATGCCGAAATTACTACACGCGCGCCTATAAAATTTGAGGGTCAATCCTCAATTTCTCTGGGACCCCATCATCAGATCCTGACTTGGTGACAATGGGACCAGCTTTTTGGAAATCGGTCCACAATTGACGGAGAAAACGTTGAACATAAATAAAACAAGATACATACTGTGGAACATATAACCTCTTCCATTTTTGAAGTCGGTTAAAAACCATACGTATTGCGTTAAATAATAGCCAGTATCAAAGAAATCTTGTAAAAAAATATTTAAACCAAGTTGAACACATTCATTAAAACATTCATTGCCTCTCCAAGTCTCCACGTATCGCTTGCGAAGTTTTGGCAATGTCGGCTGGGGTCGGTCATCACTCATCAGTTGTACGTACGCTAAGCCGTTATTGTAACAAGCTACAGTGGAGATTAACACTAAGGTGACATGCCTTTCAAAGCACGGAGATGCTATTAAAAAGTACCCACTTTTATTTATTTTAATTTTATTTATTAAGTACATCCACATCATATATATTACAATTCACTTAAAGCTAGTGTATTAAGAGGTATTTATTTCTGATATATACAACAATTACGGAAGTACATAACATTGGCTACGCATGTTGCAGTGATATCAATAACAGTTAATAACTTATACATTACAAAATAAGAACTAATATTAACAGAACTTATATGTTAATATCTATAGAACTAATATTATTTGCAATAATGGCGACAGTATTCTTTTAGTTTTGGCAATGATGTCGATTTAAACTTAGGTAGACGGTCGTGGAAGATGTCGATATATTCATTTTGGCTGACAAAGTCATTAAAACTTGAGCAAATTCTCACCATAGGACACTGCAAGCCAAGGTTAGTCCTGCTGACCGTAACCGACGTAGCTTACTACTTTCAGTGTCAGGAAAACTCTGCCTTTGCTCGTAGGGACTTTTCTCCGCAAACTGATTTTCGCATGTTAGGGATCAGCTACAATCGAAACGCTAAGAAAACTGTAGCACTCCTCACGAATCATCATCCCGTCCACAGACGCCATCAGGCCATAATATATCATCTCCATCAACAGAATTGGGTTGTTGTAGAAATCGTATGGCACCATAGAAATTCATAGGGCCTTGATAAGCTTGTGCCACTTCCTGTCCTGTCTAGTTTATCATTAGTATTAAATTCATTTCTTCTTCTTTGACAGTTGTTCTGTGAACTGGCTCTCCTGATGTCTGCAAGCGGCATCGGCCTGTACTACCGGGCGCTGACCGAGCGAGCCCACAGGAACACCTTCGCTGGCACCAGGACCTGCCTAGAGCAGCGGGTGAAGCTGGAGTGCGAGCGAGAGCAGCAGGAGAGACTGTTGCTCTCTGTCATACCTGCGTATATCGCTGCTGAGGTAAGTCTTTAATGCAGAGTAAACAACTGACACTGCGGCGAGACGCGTGACTAGAGATAGCTACCCTACTCTTTCTAATCTACATAGTGCGAGTGAAACAGGAGTCGCTGAGTCGCGCGCAACTTGGCAGCAAGTTGTTCTAGTCTCCCTGTTGGCTAAATTGATTTGGGCTTTGAAACCCGGTGGCGATATCCGGTAGGAAATTGGGTTATGTGGCGTATCCACTTAAAAGTTAAAATACCGTGGCGAACGCCATTTGTGCTCTTATATCTCAACGATCTCTATAATAAGAGGCTGCTAGTTTCGTTACCACTGACCCGTCTGGTTGGTCGTCGTTACCTTTTGTAGGGTATGTAGTCAAAAACCAAAAGCGTCGTTAAAATGGCCATTATAAGACTTTCGTTTACCGTTAATCTACGCCAATTCAGCACCAACTATACTATCCGCAAAACGACATGGCGAGTCAGGTCGTAAAATATTAGAAGCATGCTATTATTACACACAAAAAGGTTTCATTGTTACTTTTATTGCCCAACTCGCCACTTAGTTTTGCGGATAGTATAGTTCGTCTACCGTGATGGTTGAAAAGGGAGAACCGTTATCTCTTACTTTTCTACATATGTAGGTAAGTAAAATTAAAATCTTGGTTGGCTGCTCAAAATTAAAAACATGTCTATTTTTCTCGAAAATATGTCTTTTTGGCTCATTTGATTCCCTGTATCGAGGCGCACAAAACTGCATTTTCATTTTTTCTATATTGTGTTTGGGTCATTGTCAGTCACAAAAACAAAAATCATCTTTCCGGTGGTCAATAGTTAAGGGCTTACGTTTACATATAATATGTTTTTATCACATAGAATTGTAGAAGGGGCACCGCCGTTTATGCGGATATAGAGTTCAACCAGAAATAAGGCTTTATAGTCCTTAACTTTAGCAATGTCCACCGAAGAGACGCGAACCTAAATCTGACAATGACCCGTTTAGGTTTTCAGTAATTTGTTAAAATACATTACAAGTAACTCAAAACAACTAAGTAACCTTAATTAAATACAATTATCTCAATCAAAGACGACCTAAAAACAAGCAACACTAATCAGTAACTTGTTTATTACTGGGTCCTATGTCAAAAAACGTATAAAATAAATAAGCTAAAATAGCAAATAAATTGTAAGATTTCAAAAGAACCACAAATCACTTTGTCCCAAACAATACATCTTAATGGCATGCCTGTTTGCTGAAACTCATCCTAATTATTTTAAGAAGCTTGACTAAATGGTCGTAAGAAAACTGCGAGCGCAGTATAAATATTTGCTATAACGGCCAATTTGTAGATCCGATATTTATAGCAAAAATGCATATAACATGACTGTGTATTGTTATATTTAATAAACTTCCTAATGAATTGAGAATCTTGCATGGTAAAGTTTTCAAGATGAGGCTGCTAACTTTTATTGGAAATACAAGCGTGAGTATATAGCTACGTATTCATTATAAAAAAAAATATAGGAGGCTCGTTATGTATGTTGGTTTTTCAGCGATAATTCTTTTTTATGTAAACGACTTCAATTTATTTTATTTTATGTGTGCTTTCATGAGAATACTTATGTTACAACATTCAACAACAACATTTTCCGTCAAACATCAACATTTATATATAGCCCTTGATATGCCACTTGGTCTAATTACTAGACTTTGAATGCTTCTCCCCTCATATCCTTAATTTTGTCATAGCAAATAAAGAGAACATTAAAAACATTTATTTTTCTTTTACGTGCGTTAGGCTCGTTTACAACTATTCCTAATCAATTGGATAGCATAAGTAGTCCCTGAGATGTATACGTTGTGACAGACAGACGGTAAGAGTTGCATCATAACATAAGGGTGCCTTTAATACCTTTTTGGTACGGAACCCTAAGAAGTGTTTCATTCGTGTCGGATATCAAAGAGGAAAAAGAAATGAGAAACAAACTAGCTGTATATTTAATTCATAGGGCATTCAGAGTATTACGAATCCACTTCAAGGATGTGCTTACTGCTGCGTACCATGCGATGTTTCTATCAGAGTGAGATGCCATTGCTACTCCAACTATTTTACCGTCATATATTAACGGAGGAATACCTTTTTCTTTTTGTGAGCATTTTGGCGCAATTACTATACTTGGACCATAGTCGTGATCAAACGGTTCCGGAAATCTTACCACTGCCTCGCCTCACCTACTAGTAGAGGCCGAATGTTATCCTCCAGTACTACCTCATTCGAATCTTCGGCTGTCATCCCAAAACGGGCATACTTAACTGGAAGACCTGTCAGTGCTTTATAGTCGATGGCTGATAACATCCCAATCGTCTTGTTCTTGATTGGTGTGGTACGAATGAGGGCCATGTCGTTGAAAAGTATTATTGTATCCCCACTTTCCACACTGAAGAATGCTGGATGGCGAATTACGTTAAGAACCTTGGCAAATGCACCTTCGTCACTACGTCCGTGAGTGGTGAAATTTTTGTATTTTATTCTGTATCTGCCGCCGATCATGCAATGTGCGGCAGTGAGCACCCAGTTGTGAGCGATCAGGCTGCCAGTGCAGAATCTGCCCCATCCCTGCAAGTGCAAGCTCACCGCGAAGGGGAACTCGTTGTGGACGTCCTCCCGCCCCGCGTGGACTCGCAGAGGCTGCCGCGCCTCACTGCAGCAACATAGCGCAACTTGCTATTTTTATTTCTTTTCAAGTTATTTCCAAATGTATTATTTTTATTTTTTTGATGTTTTGTAATGTCAATCTGTAGTATTTACTATATTATTTGTATATACATGTTAACCTTTATTGTATGTTACAATCATTTTTTTATATGACTTACAAACTTATACGTTAGAGGGAGATACATTGTCAACACATTGCCATTACAATTACGAGTATACGACAAAGAAATGAAATCTGGATTCTATTTGAATGAAACCGCGGAGGTGTTTTACATAAACATGACAATAATACTGAGCTGCATTTCATAATATATTATGTTTCGTCTCAACGATACTTTACCAAATTTAAATGAAGCCACAAACATTTACTCTGATATTGAATTGACGGAAACCTGTGCTAAAACTATAATTTATGTTCAGCGAAATCTTCAAAATGAACACAAATCCATAAACTAATATCAGTGTCATTCAATTTCGCAATCGCTTCAAATGTAATAACTATTATTTCTTTCGTAACGGAGATAAAAAAATAAAACTGCAATATCAGATTCATTGCAGTTGATATTTATTACAGTGTATAGCCGTATACATGCAGAGTATGACGAATATACCTACTCCAAGGATGTGCTTTACTGCAGCGTATCATGCAATATTTCTATCAATGAGGGATGCCATTGCTAGTCCGACTATAAACGGACCTCCTGAATCTCCACCGCGAATAATTCCAATGTTACATAGGTGATGACGTCATTGGTACATATGCGTAGGAGTACAAATTGTACAAACTACGGTTTCCGTATGACTTTCGCACAAAAAGGATCAGTAAGCGCATGAGTATCAGTATTTAATTGACATAGGCCAAGTTCGAGATATAAATACGGCGCCGTAACTTATTCCCTATTTCATACACTTGACATTATTTCTCCATTTTTAAAACGTACTCTGTTAACCTTTACCTACTGGATATACAAGCGTGAGAATATAGCTACGTATTCATTATAAAGATGTTAGTTTTCCAGCGATAATTCTTTATCATGTAAACCGATTTTAATATAATTTATTTTATGTGTGCTTTCATTATAATCTTATAGATATTTGAAGAAAAAAATACATAGGGTGAAATGATTGATTAAATTAAATTACAAACTTAGTTCAGAAAAGGTTTTCTCCCGTAAGATGAACTGATGATCTTGTTAAGATCGCGGGAGTCCGCTGGATGCGGGTGGCGCGGGACCGGTCATTGTGGCACTATTTGGGGGTGGCCTATGTCCAGCAGTGGACGTCTTTCGGCTGATATGATGATGATGATGACACTTTTTTCTGTAATATTTATTATAATGTTAATCTTATGTAATAATTTCAAAATATCGCTTGGTAAACTCGGAGATAAGAAGGAAAGATTTTTTTCAACATTTTGCCTCATACATCGAAATTTATTCGCAAAATATGTAAATTAATAAAAAAAAAATCTGTTTCAGAATGTGCTTCTAAAGCACATTCGTTTGATATCGCACTTACCTCATTACTAGAACTAGACTTTTTTTTTCTCCCCTCATACCTATCCTTAATTTTTCATAGAAACTAAAGAGAACGTTAAAAAAATAATTTTCCATTCACGTGCGTTAGGCTCGTTTACAACTATTTTAAATCAAATTGAAAGCATAAGTAGTCCCTCTGATTTATACGTTGTGACAGACAGACGGACAGAGTCCGTAAGGGTTTCTTTTATACCTTTTTGATACGGAACCCTAAGAAGTGTTTCATTCGTGTCGGAGATCAAAAAGGAAAAAGAAATGAGAACAAAACTCGTTATTTTATTCATAGTATCTAATTCATATTAAATAGCCATAGGCATTCAGAGTATTACGAATCCACTCCAAGGATGTGCTTACTGCTGCGTACCACGCGATGTTTCTATAAGAGCAAGATGCCATTGCTACTCCAACTATTTTACCGTCATATATTAACGGACCTCCCGAATCTCCACCGCGAATACCTTGTTCTTTTTGTGAGCATTTTGGCGCAATTACTATACTCGGACCATAGTCGTGATCAAACGATTCCGGAAATCTTACCACTGCCTCGCCTACTTGTAGAGGCCGAATGTTATCCTCCAGTACTACCTCATTGGAATCTTCGGCTGTCATCCCAAAACCGGCATACTTAACTGGAAGACCTGTCAGTGCTTTATAGTCGATGGCTGATAACACCCCAATCGTCTTATTCTTGATTGGTGTGGTACGAATGAGGGCCATGTCGTTGAAAAGTATTTCTGTATCCCCATTTTCCACACTGAAGAATGCTGGATGGAGAATTACGTTAAAAACCTTGGCAAATGCACCTTCGTCACTACGTCCGTGAGTGGTGAAATTTTTGTATTTTATTCTGTATCTGCCGCCGATCATGCAATGTGCGCAAGTGAGCACCCAGTTGTGAGCGATCAGGCTGCCAGTGCAGAATCTACCCCATCCCTGCAAGTGCAAGCTCACCGCGAAGGGGAACTCGTTGTGGACGTCCTCCCGCCCCGCGTGGACTCGCAGAGGCTGCCGCGCCTCACTGCAGCAACATAGCGCCAAAAAGATAAAACGCCGCATCTTCAGCAGTATTAGTTTTTACTTTATTATTTTAATATACATCTTAACCTTTATTGTATGTTACAATCAATTTTATTATATGACTTACAAAATTATACGTCAGAGGGAGATAAATTGTCAACACATCGCCATAACAATTATAAGACAAATAAATGAAATCTGGATTCCGATTCTGTCTGAGGTTTTTTACATAAACATGACAATACTTAGCTGCATTTCATATTATGTTTTGTCTCAACGACACTTTACCAAATTTAAATGAAGCCACAAATACGCTGATATTGGATTGATGGAAACCTGTGGTAAAACTATAATTTATGTTAAGCGAAATCTTCAAAATGAACAGGAATCCATAAACCAATATCGATGTTATTCAATTTCGCAATCGCTTCAAATGTAATAAAATAACTATTATTTATTTCGTAACGGAGATGAAAAAATAAAACAGCAATATCAGATTCATTGCAGTTGATATTTATTACAGTGTATAGCCGTATACATTCAGAGTATGATGAATCCACTCCAAGGATATGCTTAGGTATTTACTGCAGCGTACTATGCATTATTTCTATCAATGAGGGATGCCATTGCTAGTCCGACTATAAACGGACCTCCTGAATCTCCACCGCGAATACCTTATTCTTTTTGTGAGCATTATAGCGCAATTATTATACTTGGACCATAGTCCACAATTTTTCGCGACCACTGCTTCTCCTACTTATGTAAAGGCTGATATTTGTCATGTTCCTTTAACTCTTTTCTAATCTTCTGCTGTAATCGTGAAACCGGCATACTTAACTGGAAGACCAGCCAGTGCCTTAGGCACGCGTACGGATTCCGAATTTGATTTTCGACTTATAGCGCTCGCTGGCGTTTACAGAACAATAATTATCGCTCTAGAGGGCTGTAAATGCTGTAAGTCGAAAATCGAATTCGGAAACCGTACGCGGATTCCGAACGTTTTCGCCCAGAGGGCCTACCGCGAAAGGCATTCGAAGTTTCCCCTCTCTGTCATACTTACAAGTTCGTACGTAAGTGCGACAGAGAGGGAAAACTTCGAATGCCGTTCGCGGTAGGCCCTCAGCCTTCTAGTCTTATACTATATATACTTCTAGATTGGTCCCGTTGTCACCAAAATCCAATTCTGATGATGGGATCCTGAAGAAATTGAGGGAACTGTTCAAATTGTATAGGCAAACTTGAAGCAATGTGAGTACTGATTTGAAGTCGGTTAAAACTTTGTTTTGAAAGTACAATTATTGTATTTTAATAAGTAATCTTTCTAAACCACTGAAAGTAATTCACGTATATTTGTATTCTAATAAATAATCTATTTACACTATTTCAAGTCTCTAGCTCAAAAAAAAAGTTTCCTCCATATAAACTCAACCCTTTTATCCCCCTGAGGGGTCGAATTTTCCAAAACGCTGGAAGTTCATTATTTGTATTGTAATAAGTAATCTTTCAACAAAGTTCCTCGCTAAAATGATATTTTCTCCATACAAACGTTGCATATAAACCCCTAAGGGTCGAAGTATTTAACTTTAATTTTAATTAGTAAGCATTCTACAAAATTGTATGTCGCCTAAAAAATGTTTCCTCCATACAAATGTTGCACCCACTTTTAACCCCCTTAGGGGTGGAATTTACTTAAACGCTGAATATACTTTTTTTTGTATTCTAATAAGTAATCTTTTTACAAAGTTTTAAGTCTCTAGATTAAAAAAAAATTTTTCGCATACAAACTTTGCACCCCTATTTTACCCCCTTATGGGTGAAATTTTCTAAAACGCTGAAAGTACTTTATTTGTATTCTAATAACAAATTTTTCTACAAAGTTTAAAGTCTCTAGCTCAAAAAAAAAAGGTTCTTCAATACAAACTTTGCACCCCTATTTTACCCCCTTAGGGGTGGATTTTCCAAAAATCGCTTCTTAGTGGGTATTAACGTTATATAAACTACCTATTGTGAAAAAATCAGCTTTCTAGGTTCAATGGTTTAGGCTAGGCGTTGATTTAAGTGAGTCAGTCAGTCAGTCAGTCAGGACTTTGCCTTTTATATATATATAGAAGATAACTGAGTTTTTTGAGCATTTTGGCGCTATTAAATTACTTGGCCAGGGCCTCCAAATCAAGCCAAAGTCTCTCTGCGATATCACCATTGCATCGCCTACTTGAACAATCTGATATTCGTCATCTTCTAGTATCTTCTCCGGATCTGAAAGACAAGTCAGTACTCTATAATCGATGACTGATAACTTCCAAGTTCTTATTGTTGGATTGGTGTAGTCTGAATCGGGGCCATGTCGTTATGGAGAAGAATATCTTCAATGTGTAAGAATCCATGATGGAGAATGACGTTAAGAACCTTGACAACTGTAACTTCTTGCTTCGTGGTGATTTTTTTGTATTTTTTTCTGAATCTGTCGTAAATTTCGACGTCACCTACGCAATGGCTGGCGTTGAGCACCAAGTTTCGGACAAAGAGACTGCTATACCCTATCTATTTAACAGAGTTAGCAAAGCGTTTTTTCTGTTGCACTTTTGTATGAAAATGAAAGGGACAAGAAACTGCCAGTGGGCGTCAACAATCGCACGTCGATGGCGGGCTCGGCTTACATGCCGCTTGTTGCAATATTCGTAATAATTCTCGTGATTTTTGTTTGTAGTTAGAGGCACCTCAAATAATTAACTAATTGATAACATGACATTGTCATGTCATGTTTATTCATCTATAGATCATAATTATGTAATTTAAAGTAGTAGTTAATAATATTTAAATATGTGCTCTGCAGTGCAGTGGGAGAAGTCCGAGTCACAGAAGAAGCAGAAAACAGTTCGATAAAAAAGCCGAGTCACAGGTTAAATAGGAAACAGTCCAACAAACGAGCCGAGTCACAGGTTAAATGGGAAACAGTCCAATAAACGAGCCAGGTAAAAAATTGTAACCAAAGATAAGCACTTGAAAGCGTCCGCACCGTACGAGCGACAGATGTTGACTAAATTTAGACAGGCATGAACCTACCTTGTGCCTGTGCATCGTCCTTATCGCTGACCAATTACGTGCATTCTCTGTTTTCTAGTACTAACTCTGTTAAATAGACAAGGTATAGTGCAGAATCTGCTCAGGTAAGTCTACACGCTATAAGCGAAGGGGAATTCGTTGTGGACTTCTCCCTGCCCCACCTGGACCCGCAGTTGTCGCATCACCTCACAGGGCCATGACAAGACAACTAACTTTCCCCACATTCTGATATAGGAATAAAACATTTTTTGTTATAAAAATACATGATTGAATTTTAAGTACTTTACAATGTTATTTTATTATCATTTCAACTGTTATATATAAATCAGACATCTATCACCATGTATGAGTGTGACCAAAAATGGTCTAGTTCGAATTGAAGGAAGCCGGCTACAAACTTATGAGTGACTGAATGTTCAGTGAAATCTTCAAAATCAAATTCGTTAAGCTTTATTGGTGTTGTTCAATTTTGCTATCGTTTCGAGTGTAATAACTTCGATGGATATGTATATAGAATACTTGTTATTTAAACTATTTTACTCGGTATCGTTTATGAAAAGTTTACAATTTTGGTAGGTAGTGTAGGTAGGACGGCCTAGGATGCGGGGGGGGATTTCTGATATCTCTATAAATTTGAGCTTCAATTATGTGATTTATTTTCACATCATCAATATCATCATAATCATAAGACTCATTCTCATAACCTTTGGTTTTTTATTTTCTACTGTTTATTTACTTAAATCAAAAAAATGCAATGTAGTTTTAAGTAGTACGATTTAAGTAGGTAGGTACTGAAGGACTTCTTTACAAACTTTATATTAACTTGACCTGTTCGTATGTGTAAGTATGTAAGTTGTCAGTCAAAATTTGCAATCCATTTTTCAGTCGCTTGCCGTTATTCGATTCAGCTAAAATTTTGAGCATTAGTATAGTTAGGATGACAATTCAGTGTTATGGTACCGTCAAGCTGATCTGATGATGGAGACAGAAGGTGGCCATGGGAATACAGTATTTAACCGACGTAACCACGTTGAGTTTTGGCTTGTTAGAATCGTCTCAATGCAATATACACAAAAGTACAGTCGGCAATAAATGCTTGTACCAAAAATTTAATTTTTAACAGATACTTATTATTGTTTAAAAAACCGGCCAAGTGCGAGTCGGACTCGCGCACGAAGGGTTCTGTACCATTATCTTTAAAACGGCAAAAAATCACGTTTGTTGTATGGGAGGCTCCTATAGCCTATTAGTTGGTAGTGACCCTGGCTACAAAGCCAGAGGTCCCGAAAAATAATTATTTATTTATCTATATAAGTATGTTTAACGTGGTCTAGTACCCATAGTACAAGCTTTGCTTAGTTTGGGACTAAGCCGATTTGTGTAAGATTGTAAAGAAAAAAGAAAAAAAAATATAATAAATTCATAGCGGCAACAGAAATACATCATCTGTAAAAATTTCAACTGTCTAACTATCACGGTTGTTGAGATACAGCCTGGTGACAGACGGACAGACAGACAGACAGACAGACAGACAGACAGACAGACAGACAGACATACAGACAGACAGACAGACAGACAGACAGACAGACAGACAGACAGACAGACAGACAGACGGACAGCGGAGTCTTAGTAATAGGGGACCTCTTTCTCTTTCTCTTTTACTCTTTGAGTACGGAACCCTAAAAATGGAGGAAGGAAAGTGAAAACATAATGTTTAAAACCGAGGGAAAGCGACTTAAATGAGTGAACACAATAAGAAAGCATTACCTACGGTGTTTTCAGAACAACGTTATCCCAAAATAATGAATTATAATGGGCTACATTTTTGCTTTGTGAATGACAAAACTCCTAAATGTGTCCATTGTCACACACTGTGAAATCTGAAACTTGTTATTTACGTGTTAGGTAGAATATAAGTATAGAATGAACAAGTGATATCTAAATATGTTTCAAAAACCTAACACCTTTTTTCAAAAAATATAGTTTTTGTGACTCCCACGATTATGAGGAATTCAACGACTCCTCATATATTATGTCAAAATTCATCAAGCCGTTTGGACTTTTCTGGATCTTTTGGACTTGGAATTTTCATGTCCACATACAATGATGTAATATATAAAAATATCGGAGGTCGTTGTTGTTTTACGTCCGTAGGAATAACCTTAGAAACCCTACACGTGACCTCCGGGTGGTGCTAAAAGAACAACAAACTCGGCAGCTGCACTGTTCCTTCTGAACCTCGCAGCGCACACTGGAACTCTATCAGCGACATCAATACGAATACATATATGTACCAGTGTGTTACCGCCATACGCTATATACATTTCTTTGACGTCGACTGTACAACTAGATGAAGAACAGCCGAGCATCGAGACAAACATTCAAGTGTCGTTAGCGTAATGCTCACAGCGAACGCATTCGTTGTGAGCAAATGTGAATATTGATTTAATGAAATAAAAAGCGGCCAAATGCGAGTCGGACTCGCCCATGAAGGGATTTATGACGTATTCAAAAAAAACTACTTACTAGATCTCGTTCAAACCAATTTTCGGTGGAAGTTTGCATGGTAATGTACATCATATATTTTTTTTAGTTTTATCTTTCTCTTATTTTAGAAGTTACAGGGAAGTGTCACTCGAGCAAACTATTCAGTTTAGAAAAAAATTGTATGAGAAACCCCAATATCATTTTTGAAGACGTATCCATAGATACCCCCCCACACGTATAGGTTTGATGAAAAAAAAAATTTGAGTTTCACATCTAACTATGGGGAACCCCCAAAATGTATTGATTTTTTTTCTATTTTTGCGTGAAAATCTTAATGTGTTTCACAGAATACATCTACTTACCAAGTTTCAACAGTATAGTACTTATAGTTTCGGAAAAAAGTGGCTGTGACATACGGACGGACTGACAGACAGACAGACAGACATGATGAATCCGTTCCGTTTTTTACCATTTGGCTACGGAACCCTAAAAATAATTTAATTCGGGTATCATCGAGCCATAAGAATACAATACAAATAAACTAAATTAAAAGGTTTGACAATCACAAATTTAAAAATAAATACTTAAGTAAAAATAATAATAAATAATTAACAAATAGAAATTGATTAATAAATAACCTAACTACCTATCTTTATTTATTTAGTTTTACCATAGAAAGGTGGCGATTGGCTTGTGCATAAGGTTCAGAGGTATATCACCACAGTGCCGTAAATATGCACAGTCCACCCTACTTGCTAACATCTGCAGGATGTTGTTGGGGCTGGCCCGCACCCGACACGTCGCGACGCATCAGGGACGCACTGCGTTTGAGCATTGTTGCGTAAAAGCAGTCTATTCCTGCATCAGCAAACATCCCCGATGCGCTGCAGAAACGGGGCAGGCCCATCAACACCCGGAACGCATTGTTGAATGGCACCCGGAGAGCCTCATATGCCCGCTGCGTATAACGGCTCCACAAACTGCATGTGTAGAGGGAGGTGTAGTAAGCCCTGAACAATGTGATTTTTGCCTCTCTTGAGTATCGCGCAAATCTTCGTGCGATCATATTCGCCCGTACAGAAAGGGCCCTCTGTTCCCTCTCCAAGTCTTTATCGTCTTTGAGATCGGACGTCACCACATGTCCAAGATATTTAAAATGATCCACTCTAACTAGAGCTTCCATGTTAAGATGGATATTGGGAACATTCTCCATTCTCTTACGTCCGATCTCAAAGACCTTAAATTGACTTTTGCTTGCATTATATAGGTACAAGTTTGTGACTGCTAGCAAAGTTCTCACAGATCTTAAGCAATCTTCGTAACCCGCAGACCGACGCGCTCAGTAGAACCATGTCGTCAGCGTAGCTCAAATTATACACGCACACGTAGTCCACGTGACATCTGACATGTGTTCTGCCGAGCTCCTCGATCAGATCATTCACGTGTAGATTAAAGAGTGTGGGTGAGCTCAGGCCGCCCTGTCTCACACCACACTCCAACCTATAGTTCTCAGACAGAGCGTCAACCCATCTAACGCTGTTGACCTGATGTCCATACCAATACCTAAATATACTAATTATTTCCGGTGGTAAGTATGTAGCTTTTAGCTTTGACCACAATGTATCGTAGGAAACCAGGTCAAAAGCCTTAGATAGATCGAGGAAACAGGCGTAGGTACACAGGCGTCTTTCTATCGACATAATATTTGACAGTGCCGTGCTACAATGGAGCCGCGGCCACGGCATGGCGTGTAGCTGACCGTTACCCCAGTTGCATTAAGGCCATCTGTTACCATTTAGCCTCAAGGCCACGTAATGGGATCATGTGGTTAGTGACCAGTGACCACAAATGGCTTAACGTGGTCGCAATCTCGCAAGTCGCAATTCTTGGTGTAATAAATAATACCTAATACTACAGGGTGAAACTAAATTTGCGAATAGAAATATCAAACAGTGAATCTACTCATGATCCTAAGCAAATTTTACTAGATATGGGGCCATCTTTATGTAATGAAAAAAAAAACACTATTTCATAAGTCTTATTTTAGACTGACGAAAATGTATGAACAGCTGGTCTATTTTTAACTAATTCAAAGTTGGTTCTATAGTACAAGTTGCTCAGAATCCCTCCGGAACCATCGGTCTACTTTCCCGATCGGTCCACTTTCGCAAACTGTCTACTTTCCCGATCGGTCCACTTGCTTTTCTCTTATCCGTCTACTTCCTGATCAGTCTACTTTCCTGATCTGTCTACTTACCAAACTGTCCATTTTCCCTAACTGTCTACTTGCTTCTTATCATTTCTCTCCCAAGTGTCACAACAACTGGGCTGTACAGTCGCCATCAGATATATTTCGGAGCGGCCAAGGTGTCCAAATAGAGCAAGACTAAATTTCAATAATTTTTTTGCACACCTGCAGCCGAAAATATCTGATCGCCTGAAATATTAAATATCTCTAAGCAATAAGGGCGGTTTGACATTTTGTGCGATCAGATATTTTTCGCTTGTTCCATCTAGTCATACTCGTACACTTAGTTCTACATGTATGACTAATAAGAAAAAAAAATCCGCTTAGTTCTACATCCATGTATGACTTCTTTGAACACGTAAAATGGATTTTTTTTGTTGTCTTGTCATACACCTACACGATGGAAAATTTGTTTCTAAGGCAGGTCAGTGTAGGTACGACGACGAGCGAAGCGAGGAGGAGTGTTAGGAAGAACCGCGAATCTACAGCGCGCGAGCCGAGCGAGCGAAGCGAGCGTGCCGCGGCAGCGGCCGGCGAAGCGCCTAATTTTTTTTTTGAATTTTTTTCTTACTCAACAAAAATTACTATAAACTTAGTCTAAGTCTTCGCCAAACTGCATAACAGTTTGTTGGCGAATATACACTCTTTATAATTATGTTTTGGTATCTATATTATGTGTACAATCTATGATTTTTTTTTTTTTTATGATTATTATTAGCGGTAAACAGGAATGGCAACATTCATTTACCTATCAAGTATGGCTTTGAATTTTTGATTATCTCTCGTTGATGAGACCAGCAGTGGAACGTATAGAGGCTGATGATGATGGTTTTAATGCAATTACACTTTTTAATGACATTTCTTTGACGCTCCTTGGGGTCATGTCCCTCCTTAATTAAACAAAAACTTCTTGAGACGCCGATATGAAAACCTACAGATCAGGTTTGTTTATTTATTTGGCGCAAAGTTGGGAAAAACTTTGATACATTTTTACTTGAAACTTTGTTTTTGTTTCGGTTTTTTTTTTATAAAAATAGAAATTTCCCTGTACCAATGGCGCTCCTAGCTAGAATTCGTTATAGGTATAGTGGAAAAACACTTTCCAAGGGCCTTTGATTCAATATTAAGTACGTAATTGTTATAGAGAGTTTGAATGGGAGGCATTTTTCTCAGCCTATCTTTAAGTATTTATTGTGTGAATAGGTCAGATGGAGGAAATCCTGGATCTAACTCTAACGGCTCAAAGTTGGAGCGAGAGAACGGAGCGCAGTCTCTTGCTCTCACGTATGTCACCACTGACGCACGGAGTCCTGGCCAAGACTTTAACCTTTCTCAAGACGTGTTAAGTCTAAGCGGTCTTCAATCTAGCGTGATTTAGTCATGAGCATTATCATTATATCAGCCGAAAGACGTCCACTGCTGGACACAGGGCTCCCTCAAAGAATGCTAAAGTGATCGGTCCTGCGCCATCCGTATCCAGCGGACTCCCGCGACTCGCGACCTTTACCAGGTCATAAGTCCACCATCTAGGGGGTCTACCCTACACTGCGTCTGATAGCGTAATTTAGTAAGACAATGATATTAAGGTAAACGTCTCAATGTTTGGCACCTTAACCCTTAAACATGACCCCATAAATTGGCATAACTGTCGCAGGGATCAATTGCAGCCATGGAATATATTCCTCGCAAAGGATGTTTTCAAAGCAAGTTGTATTTTAATAAAAATAAATTATTTGAAACTTATTGTAAAGAAACTAAGGTTCTAATTCCATGAAAACGTATGTGGTCGCTATCACCAGTGCCTTAATAAGGGTTAACGCCTGATTTCACTTCTATCGTTATGGATTAAGAAGAGTGTCTAGTATTGGGCCAGTGTCTTGTATTAGAACGTTTACCTTAATTCCAAAAAATAATCATAAGACTTATTATTTTCCGAAACTTCTAGTTTCTTTTTCAAGTTTACCAGGCTCTGAATAAAAGATCACGCGCCAGAACAATTGGGCGACGTCAAAGGTATTATGATATAACTTTAGGAACTTGTTATTATTTGATTACATTATTATTTATAATGTTAACATTACAGTTCCATTCAAGTTTAGCAGTCACTAAGTCACAGAAATTTACATAGAATAATAGTACATTTTACAACTAGTGTGAAAAGAATGTCTTTTTACCACTAGTACCGAGGTATCTTGCCACGAGCTGAAAGCGAGTGGCAAGACTCGGTACGAGTGGTAAAAGACATTTCACACGTGTTGTAAACGACGTTTTTTAATACAATTGCGAAAAAATAATAAATTAATATTCGTCATTTATATATTAATGAATTCTTTAAATAAATTTATATTATTGTACCTCGATCTCAACTGTTAGTGGCTGCATCGAAACTTCTGCTTGCGTATGCGCTCCTGGGACCTATAGGTGGACCGTTTAACTCGGTCCTCGCCTGCGCGGCGCGCGGGTGCAGGGGTATGACTATAACGGGCTGCGGGCGACGTGCGGAAGGCAAACCCCGGCGCCCGCACCCCGTTATCGTCATACCCCTGCACCCGCGCGCTGCGCAAGCGAGGAATGAGTTAAGCGGTCTACCTACAGATGCGTACATTTTCAGCTTCAAAAATGACTTTCATACTAACGCGATCAAAAATAAATACTCCTAGTATTCGTAAGCGTTTTTAATTTCATAATTTCCAAGCAAAAAATCTAATATAAAATTACTGCGTTTCGAAAGTATAGTTTGGAACTAAAAAGTAAAAAGCACTAGTGCGAGAAATTGAGCTTCTCGCACGCTACGCAGCCACAAAAAGTACCACTTTTTGAGCAACTGTATTAAAAAATAAATTACCATAAGGCAGAAGTGGTGTTTAGACATCAGTCAAGTTGCTACACATATTTTGTCAGGGCTGGTATTCGACTTAGAAAATGTGTCCTGTCTCCGGTATGATAATATAAAGAGAGAAATTAGAGAGGTGGGGAACAGCGGAATGACATCTCGCTCATATTCGAAACAGCGCAGGACCTTACAGAATACCTAAATAACAAACTTTACTGATGGTTCCAAGCACATTGCACGTAGAACTGATGACCGTCAGGGCGGAAAGGTTCTCGAGTGGCGACGACGTACCGGAAGGCGCGGCGTTGGAAGCCTACACGCCTCACGCTACATGCTGATTTGGAGTGTGTCAGGAATACCGTTTTTATGTTACATTCTGCTTGGTCTGTAGGTATGTGGTGTGGTGTGTCCCTGATGGCGAGTAGGGTCGCCAAAGTACCCAAGGATGGGGCGTATTGAGATTGAGGGACCTGCAGTTGTCTCTAGCTGTCAACACAATTAATCCTAAAATCAATAAATGGTCGGCAACGTGCATGTGATGCGTCTGCTTGTTTACCACAATCGTACTTTATAACTGTAAACGGGAGACGTGCTGGGGACACGTGTTGGTAGGTACGAGTATGTCGAATGTTGAGTTTACTCTAACAGTTTCGGATAGAGTAAATATACCCATATTTACTCTATCCGAAACTGTTAGAGTAAATTCTGTCAAACAAACGCTAGCAAAAAACGAGTTTGTGGTTTGACTATAAAGTATTTTTTTACTTTCGTTTTTTGACAGGAATTATTCTTACAGTTTCGAACGTACTATAATTGTTTAAGTTTTCGAACGAATGTTAGGAATTATCATTTTCCCATATTACAACAAAATGACATACAGATCAACGTACGTATGAAACGTTTCACAATCGACCAGCTGACCCAATGTTTGTCTTTATGTATGTACACCAGCATAGACTAAAATGACTTTGATGTGTTGCGTTTTTTTTCCTATCTACTTAGTGCTGTAACCTGTGCCAAAAAATATACCTTTGAATCGCAAATTTATGTGTCTCTGAATCCTTGGCTCATTTATAAAGTTTTTTTTTCTAGACTACCTCAAAAAGGGTAGGTAAGGACGTTTTATGAACAAAATAAAAATGCAATTAAGTAAAAAAATCTAAGTACTCGTTTATTAATACGTATCTTAATAATAATATTACGACTAACTTTAAAACTAGATCAGTCACAATTGGTCGTTTAAATCATAAAATCCGAAACACGACTTGCCACAAATATAAATAAATATACAGCCAGCGTGTACAATGTTTACGTAGGTACAGCCTGATTCTAAAAATACTTGGCAGTTACAACCATTTCAATATGTTGGGTTTCGATGTCCAACGCAAACCTGGTGGCAACGCTTTCATTATTTACAAAACGTTAATGTAGAGATTTTACTTATTTGGAATGTGGTACTTGAAATTCGTTTAAGTTTATTGATGTGGATGAAGTGCTTAATTACTTATCACTGATGACTCTGCTTAAATATGGCTTGAGGTCAGACTTGTGTAACATTGATTATGATAGGCATCTCACGCTTTATCGAAAATAAACCTTTGACCTTGTGGTAGGAAATCATCCAATTGTAAGTTCACAGATCTCTCATATCAACACCTTGTGCCAATTATCATTCGACTTGGCCTTCGTTAAAAGCTCCTTTGCCATTTTGACAGAGACAACGAACTCACTGAGATAGTTGAGCATAATGTCTCGAGGAATCACATATCAAGCATGTAGATGGTACTAGCGCTTAAAGATCTTGGTACGCCGCTCTGATTGGTCAAAATCATCCTTCAGTTGAATGTGAACTCATGATTGGCTTATGTCGCTAGCATCAACGCTTGATCATGCTTCCCTTCTAATATCACATTCAAGCCTCGGTGGACTTGTCTGTAACTGTTCAATTACAAGCATAAATTATTCAACATCACACCGATTATGATTCCGCATAATCTTTCCTTTCAGCATCGGATTTTCCAATGTTGACATGAATCGTAATTGCTTCGTCGTTCTCAGATTTCATTATAACATCATTCCACTGAATCTCGGCTTTCTTGCTATAATTTTCATTCTCAATAAGAATAGCTGACTTTGTACATAGTGCTTTAGATTGGAACTCCACTAGAGCGCAGTAGTCACTTTTTCTAGATTCAGACTTTGCATCTGCGATGTAACCTAGTTTCCTCCTCATCACCTCGACTCTGACGTGGTAGTTGTAGATGCAAACTTTGATGATGAATGCGGATTTTTGGTGGAGAAGTATGATCTTGTACTTGGTTCTGCAGCAGGCGGTTTTCTTGAGTTTCGTTTGAAAGTTCTCTATGAGGATCTTAATCTTTTGGGAGTAGACGGCGATGATGTTGTGGCTGCTCTGGAGATGGGCTGAGAGTTCTTCGAAGGGGATTGAGCAGCAGTTTGCGGTTATGGGGCAGGTCATTGTGTCGAACTTGCAGCCTTCCTCGTGCTTCGGTCTTGTGGCCGCTGTGAGGAGGTCTGTGCACCCGCGTCTGGGGATAAACAAGTTATGAGGTTAATTTATTTATCGAAGTCAGTCATATCATATTATGATGAATTTTTGAATTCGTTATTCATAATATTTGAGGTAGAATTGTGCAATGTCCAGCAATGCACTACCTCACGTCTTTAAGTATGCTGATCAAGTCTTAAAGTTCACAAGTTTTCATAAAAGTAATTAATTTGACCTAACAAGTTAGATCTAAATTATTTTTTATTAGTGTTATTACACTTCAATTATTGCTATCAGAAAAAGGAACATTACAATGAAATACGAATTTCAGATCACTCCGGTTAACTACCTACTTAATGAAATGTCAGCGAGTCCTTTCTTTATCGCAGAAATTAATACTGTTTCCAATGAATTATGGTTTGTATTCTCTATGAATATAATACAAAGATGGTATATGAGAACTGGTGTACCTTGGTCGCATAAAATGACGGTTCTTATTACTAAAACATACCACTTATGCACTGCATAAAAGGCAATAGTCACGTATGCCACTTGGGTAATACCTGTTTTAAACCTAAATGCGTTACGTGTGTCTAGCTCTATTTATTCTAATACCCTTGTATCTCTTTGTTTTACGCGATTGTACTCCTAATTGTTATGCGCTTTTATCCTACTATGGCGTACACATTTATGTAAACCTGTCACATATGTGACATATGTGTGTATGATTATGATGTTTAAACCAATGAAAAATATTAAGTGAAAGAGCAAATATCGCATATTTTTTTCAATGATGTTAAGTAATACTATTAAAGTAAGTGAGTACGCTATTTGTTATTCTGAGAACATTATACCTTAATAACGTAATGGAAGTCTGTCCCCATCACTAGAAATTAATTCCTACGGCAACGTCTAGAACGTAACGCTCAACTCTGAAAGTTGGTTAATATTACATTAAGTTCGAGTACACGAATTTCTAGTATTATTACGTGATGTCAAAGCATATAACTTGACAGGCAAGTTAAGTGATTAACATTAGCTGAAAATATGAACAGACAGCTTCATAAGTTGCTGAACACCTAAAGAAGTAAGTTCACTCGTTTGACAACTTCATACGGCAGTTTAACAAGACGTTTAATGCGACACGGTACAAAGGTGTTAAGCCCCTTGTGACCCTTGCCCGTACCATATGTATACCTATCCAAAAATAGGTCGGAGTAAATATCTGGTTAAAAATCTTTATTCTCATAAGAATAATATTCCATTATACAATTTGAACATAAATATTATTATAGGTACCTATCAATTCATTAAGAGTGCTCTTCAAAAAAGCGCTCGCTCAGAATTCGGTATTTTGACACGCGTAGTGCGTTTGTGTGTGTAAATACTACTACCACCCACACACACGTACCTAACCCCCACATGCACAGCGAGATCGCACCAGCCGCGGGTGCCGTCCCTTTCTAGCTATATGTAAGTGCGATCGGGATAGAACTAACCGCGGAGCTTGCCGATGCAAATATCTGTATAGCGCACCGTTGGAATTCACTCCGTGACCGATATTGATACTTGCACTAAAAAGTGGTAAGTATTACTTCGCTAACATGATGTTCTAGAACATCATGTTAGCGAAGTTAGATAACTTGAATAAAGTAAGTATTTGATTTTTGAGCACAAGTTTTCTATTTGTATTAAAATACTATGATATGAAAAAGTATATTTAGTTTCGTTTTTTTAGTATAAAATAAACTAACGAGTTTTAAAGTTGTCAGTAATAAGAATAATAATTTGTTTTACGGATATTAATAGTTTGCATGTTATCTGAGTCTTATTTATATATAGTAATGTAGTGAAATTATACCAGTAGACCCACTACTAGGAAATTACTGGGTACTTACGTATTCATTTCTTGAAGAAAATTTTTTTTGTTATGGACAGTAAAAAAAAACTGCCCTTCATAGAAATTGCTATGTCCGTTTCTTACCAAAGGAACTGAAAATTATAAATTATACAAACACAGCTTTTTATCTAGAATACAATTAATTAATGCGTGATTTTATTCAAAAGCCTAAAACCTCAGATGATAAAAAGGAATAGATATGAAACGGGGGCTTGGCGCGTGTCGGTGCGACATGGCCAAATGGGCATGTCACTGCCCACCGCATGTTAGTCGCAATTTGCCGTGAATCTGAAATGTTTTTCCACGTTTACTCAAAATGCCGAATTGTAGCGTGGTTACATGCAAAAATAGGAATGAAACTAAAACCTACATGAATGGTGGAGTCACGCACCACATGTGAGTATTAGTATTTTCACTTAAGTCAGTAAAAACTAATATTTTAATAAATAAACGCAACGCCGCATCATTTCTCGGGATCGAACTAACATATCGAACGAAAAAGCATATTTTTGTTCTATGCGTTGTACATTGAACGTTCAATACAGTAAACCACGGCGCAATGTATTAAACCACTATGGATATGGACGATGCTTGATTTTTTTAGTGGTACGGCCGCTGCTTGGCGTCGCAAACTAGAGCAGTGCCAAAGTGCAGTTACAATTTACGTGTAATCGATAAAATAGAAGTACGATATCATACTAGTTATTTTATTTCGACTACTTTCGCTGTTTTATTTTATTTAATTACTTGTTTTGGTTGGGTGCCTATCTTAAAGGTAACTAATAACATACTAATAAGATTAAAAGTTACAAAATGTTTACGGTACCTACTAATAAGATTTTCACTAAGTTGCAGTATGAACGGTAAATAGACATATTAAAATTGTATGTACAAGTATATAATTTAGTTGCAAATGGCTTCAGAACAACTTTAAATGTGATATTATTACCAATAATTTATTTTAAATGAGTATTTTTTACTTTCATTTGAAATGTGATAATTGAAGAAGAAATCTCGGTTTCTTATTACAGTTTTCCAAAGAATCCGAGTAGGTACAAAAAAAATGGATAGATGCTACTGGCAGAGGTCCTAACTGGTTTCCTGTACAGAGAAGAGTTAATGTGTTCGTAACATTTTCAAGAAAAATGTTTCCAACCACTTAATAAGAGCCGTACACTTTTCGAATATTTGACACCTCGCTTGCTTGAAACCTAGGTGTAAAATGTATGGTAACACATCTTCGCACATCTTTGGTGGATACTCGCCCTTAGCCGTAAATCTCGTAATATGAGTAATGGACATATTATTTCGCGCCAAAATGCGAGTCGGATCGGTCTGGTACCTACAGGTCAAAAATATCGATGTGACCAGAGTTTTAAATGTATGTGAACACGAACTTATAAAAAGCCGTTTATGTTACTCTGTAGGTATTCGTCAATATTTTTTACTTTTGCGATTTATGGTAAGTTAACAACCCGTGTTATTTAAACTTGTAGCTAGAAGTTTAAATACCACCACATAAACTTACCATGTCGTTGAAGTTGTTACCCATCAATATCTTAACATAATATTAATTTTAATATCAATGTCGATAAAACATAATTTTATCGTTTGTCGCCCCCCTAGTGTAGTGCGTTTAAGCCAATCACAGCCCTTGTTTGCATGTTGCCGTAGACTCACTGGCAACGCCCGAGTCTTTGTTTTTACACGGTTCAATGTGTGTGCCTGTGGGCGCTGCGGTGGGAGAAAACTGGGGACATCGGTTTTGGTTGAAATTAAGCAGTACGGCACTTCTCCCTTTTTTTATGTTCTGAGCATAAAACCTATGTCACTTTTTAGGATTCCGTACTCAAAGAGTAAAACGGGACCCTATTACTAAGACTCCGCTGTCCGTCTGTCTGTCCGTCTGTCACCAGGCTGTATCTTATGAACCGTGATAGATAGAGATTTGAAATGTGATGTATTTCTGTTGTCGCTATTTATAACAAAAAATACTAAAAAACAGAATACATAATTTTATTTACGTCATACCTGGCCATAAAGTAGGAATTACCGCACGCTATGCGTGCGGAAAACCCCACTTCCTGGCCAGATAGAGACGTAAAATTTTGTACTCACCACGGGCGGTAATAAAGAAAGCCTCAGAGCGCATATTTATCGCCCTTGCCTTCGGCTCGGGCGTCAAATACCTGCGATCTGAGACATTCTTTGTTTAACCGCCCTAGGTAAGTAATGTACTATTTTATTTTAGTTTTTATCGGTTTCTTTTTCTTTTACAATCTTACACAAATCGACCTTGCCCCAAACTAAGCAAAGCTTGTACTATGGGTACTAGACAACGATAAACATACTTACATAGATAAATAAATACTTAAATACATAGAAAACATCCATGACTCAGGAACAAATATTTGTGCTCATCACACAAATAAATGCCCTTACCGGGATTCAAACCCGGGACCTCCAGCTTCGTAGGCAGAGTCACCACTAAGTTACTAACTAGGCTACAGGGGGTTCCTATACAACAATTTTTTTGCCGTTTAAAGATGTAGATAATGGTACGGTATCCTTCGTGCGCGAGTCCGACTCGCACTTGGCCGGTTTTTTAAACTTTTATTTCGAAATAAAGAGTGATACTCGGAAATGTCGAAGGGAAGGTCAATCGTCGAATCCGACTCGGCTGGGCAGCATTCGGGAAGCTACGGCACATCTTTTCGTCCAATATTCCGCAGTGTCTCAAGACGAGAGTCTTTGACCAGTGTGTGTTGCCAGTGATGACATATGGCACGGAAACGTGGTCGCTTACTAAAGGCCTCATAAGAAGGCTCAAAGTCACTCAAAGGGCAATGGCTCTCCATTGCCCTTTGAGTGACTTTGAGCCTATGCTATGCTATGCTGGGAGTTTCTCTGCGCGATCGCATCAGAAATGAGGCTATCCGCAGCAGAACCAAGGTAACTGATAAAGCCCTCCGAATTGCTTAACTTAAGTGGCAGTGGGCGGGGCACATTGCACGTAGAACCGATGGCCGTTGGGGCGGAAAGGTTCTCGAGTGGCAACCACGTACCGGAAGGCACAGCGTGGGTAGGCCCCCCGCAAGGTTGACTGATGACCTGGTAAAGGTCGCGGGAGTCCGCTGGATGAGGGTGGCGCAGGACCGGCCATTGTGGCACTCTTTGGGGGAGGCGTATGTCCAGCAGTGAACGTCTTTCGGCTGATATGATGATGATGATGATGATGATGACTCGGAAATGTAATAAAACCACGTAAAAATCTTCCTTTCCAGTGTAAACCCCCGGTGTGTGTTATTATTATATATAAACGAAAATAATTACTAAATGCAAGGTAGGATCGTGCTGTACTTAACAAACGCCATATAAGCTTGTTTTTTAAAAAGTTTTTTATTCATCTTGTTATTTTCAATAACCCTGCATATTATGTCGCTGGTTCGTGGGTACTTGTACAGACAAATCACACAAACCCAAACAAGATAGGTCTATCTATTTTAGTTAAGGAGTTCCCATGACCACCTTCCATCATCAGATCCTGGAAATCATCCATCACCAAAGTGTTTACCAAGACAAAACAGATAAGCTCAAACTAGATGGATTTATCTAGTTTAGTTTAGGAGTTCCATGACCACCTTATAGCTCCATCATCAGACTCTGGAAATCATCCAGCACCAAAGTCTTGCCGTGCCATGACCAAATAAATGAGCCCAAATTCGATGGCTTTATCTTGTTGAGTTTAGGAGTTGCTATGGCCACCTTCCGACTCCATCATCAGACCAGCTCTATGATATTATGTCACCGAAGATACGCAATTGTACCTAATTTGAAGATTTCACCCAAACTCCCATACATACTAACAAGGTGGACTGATAGTAACAAGTAAATAAATTAAATCTATCAAGTATCACGATCACTCGTACAATAATAATTGACTATAGAACGCGTAGTTTAGACAAAAGGATCCAACCCACAAGACATCACCATTGAAATGTATGACTTTTGTTTTAGGTAGAAGGTTCAATTTTAAATGTTACGTATCCGGTGGGTTTGAGCCTTTTCGCTACACTACGTCATATATGGCAGCTATGCAATTCATAACTTGTCTCGATTAGCCTCACGAATGTATCCCCAGTATAGTTTGACCCCGAGGTTGGTAACAACTATGCCTAGTCGGAGATCAAAATAATATTATTTTATCTGAAGAGTGGCCGGTTAGCTTCGTGAATAGCCACAAATAAACACACTACACGTCTGTCTCGGAGGGCTATTCAGCCGGTACTGAGATATATTCCCGCGCGACGGTAAATTTATACTAGTTTTGAATAATTATTTATAAATATAAATTTTGACAAAAGTTATATTTTTTGGACTGGATCTTGTTGGTACAAGCATGAACTTTAATGTTGTGTAAGATTCAATACAAAAATTATTCAACAATAATGAGAAAATCCTTGAGTTTTCAGTACGATTTTGTTGACAAATATGGTGTAATTGAGAACAGTTTACATATATATACGTGCAGAATAAGGAAAATTCGAGGCGGCTAGGCGCAATGGCAACATATTACGCTAGTGAAAATAGAAAAAAACAAGTAGGTTCTCATATAACATCATGGAGTATTAGGGGCTCAAACTTATGACTCTGCGCTCTCTTCAGAAAACTACTGTCGGTAATCGGGTATTTTCGGTTAAAGTATTCAGTTCTTCGTAAATTGGAGGCGGCTAGGACCAATATGAGGAGTTTACCTATGCAAATAAGTAATCAGGATCTAGAAAAAGCTCTCCGTTTCTTAGAATTACAACGTCAAAAATCCGTCATTCTCGCTTATTCCTGACCAAAAAACGAGCGCCCTCTTAAGGGTCACTGTAGTTGTTGCTAGGATATTATTATTATCATCAGACGGAAACAAATATTCGTGCTTATCACACAAATAAATGGCCTTACCGGGATTCCAACCCGGGACCGCCAGCTACGTAGACAGGGTCACTGCCAACTAAGCCAAAGTGGTCGTCATAATTCAGTGGTAAAAAAAGCAGTGACGGATTTTATACCCACAAGAAATGACAACAGTAGTGTAAATGAAAATAATAAACTGGCTATTATTATTACTTAAAATATTTGATTCAACAATTCCATATAGAAAATTCTACTTAATAATACTTCAAGGTCTAAAATTGAGCCCACGCAGGGCTTGAGTGTACATATTCCATCAACATTTCCCACAATCTTTAATACTTACAGTTTTCTTTTTATTACTGACATTTTACAAACTAAAATCCCGTTTAGCCGAAGAAGTCTAAACATAATGTTACCTCCAGTAACAAACATATTTTAATAACTTTTACTGTGCCTCCGTAATAAATTTCGTGATTTATATATTTTCATAATTTAACTGTTTCATTATTAGTTTCGTACAATAACAGACTCTCTCACTACATCTACTTCGTTCACTGCCTCAGGTGTCCTTTCATTCTATGTGCCCTTGGGGGCGAACATTAGATTTAATTATTCGGGGCATAATTAAAACTAGGTATTCATGTTAACTTACTTTAATCAATACAACAGGTCTTGTCCGAAATGTATTTTACTTAGCTAGGGATTCGCTTTTATTTTGCATTGGAGAAGACTATTGTCGTTAGTAATCAGAGAAAATTCATAAATTGGATGAGTTTTGATGAAAATAAACCCACTTACGGCGGGTAAATATGGTACCTAACTGATATTAAAACAAATAATTAAATCAATTATTTAGTGTACATTAAGATGTCTTCTACAACATAACTATCACGATTTCGTATTCTCTTTACAATCTTTTTTTTAGTTTTTGCGGTGGGTTTGATTATTTGTGGACTCTTCATTAACTATATACCTATAGTTCACTTAAATTATAGTTACTTAATGCAAACTTTATATATATTATGATGAACAAAATGGATTTCATGTCTACACGGTAAAAATAACCTTGCCTACAATGCCATACTTGAATCGAGAAGATTTATTTTATCCCATGAAACATTGTAGGTATGCGTCAAAATTTAAAGAGATCAGTTTATCTATATACTTTGAAGTCGACATTGATTAAATAACTTAAAGTCTTATTCCTCAGGTGTAGAGTCCGTTAAACTTTCGTTCATGATTATTTATGGCAGCGTGTACCTGGGCGTTTTCACTCAAATGTGCGACTTTTACTTTATTTCTCAGAATTTAGATTTTTTCATATATTCTGTATGGACCGTCACATAGTGGAATCCTAAAAAATGTAAGTATGGAAAATTGAGGACACTTTTTTTCTTAATTGGATCAAGAGTGCTCTTGATTCTGGACCGGAAAACCAAAAAAATCTATATTCTGACAAAAATAGTTAAAGTCGTACATTTTAGTAAGAACGTTAGCAGACGATATTACAAATAACATCAGTCCTGATATATTACAATTTCATGATTTAAGGTTGACTAAACATCAGCTTTGCTATACATACATTAACTAAAACCTTATAATTGAGCCCTTATTATATATGAAAAACGTATTATTTATTTGCTTCTAAAGAGTTTAGCTCACCTATGCAAATTAAAAGATTTACACATCAAAGTAAATATAACATGAAATATTATAGGTATCAATTTATTTACCAGATACAAAACAAACAGTTGTCTCGTCTCTGTTCAAACGGTGTTTTAAATCTAATTGGTCGATTCAAAATGAAAAGGATACAAAAGTAAACAGGTTTTAATATGCACATAATGAAATTTAAGTTGTTTATGATGCGTTCTACACACTACTACAAATACAAGTTTTTAATGTAAATTTAACTTCATATGCGAATTTCATAAGTCCGGCTGAAATCCGCGAAAGATAAGAATAGTCATAAGGTACCTACGAGAAATATGCATGGAAAGAGTCAAGTGACCCGTTTCCTTCACAGTGCATAAATAGATAGAGATGGTTGTTGCTTGCCGTTTCACATGGACTCAACTAACTCTTCAAGTATATATTATAAAATTCCTCTCAACCTATTATTATTATTCTGGTAGTGGCGTCCGGGCTGTCAAAGCCCTTATATCACTGCGACCATCGCTGATCTATTGTGATCGCCACTTACTACAATTCTTGGTCAAGTCCTGCAAACTCAAAGATTTGCAGGATTTTGTTAACCTGAAGAAATTTGATCTCCTCCGGGCACATGATGTGTTTGCCCAAGATGGAGTTACGACTGCGCAGGAGGCAAGGGCAATCGGTTAGGATGTGTAGGCGTCTCAGACCTATACCTAAGTAGCAAAAAGATCCTCTATTTTTTGTCGTATACTTACCTACTATATACATGTATGCATATTAATAGGTATAGTAGTTACGCATTGAGCAACAATAGCGGTGCGATTAAATATTTCAACAGGAACTTACCAAATTGAAAAGTTGAATATCTAACAAAAATTTAATCATCCTAATGGGTGTGTCAATTTTGTAGGTAATTTTATAATATCTAACGGTTATTATTTATTATGTGGATGGGTTATAATAGCAGAATTACTATGATTGCCTGTTATTCCATTACAGCGGTTAGCAACTCATTTTGTTTTCGAGTGCAGTAAATTTGACATTGCGTGTCACTGGGGCAGATTCAGCACTGTGTCAAGGTTTATGCTAATTTAATGTGAGCGGAGTTCTTACGGTTAATTACTCTGTCTTTTTCATTTGTTTCAATCTCATTTTGATTTGATTAGTCCCGAGGAATGTAATATCCAGAAATATAAAATTAGTCACATAGATTGGTAATCTTAACTTGAAAAGCCCTGCTCGTTTTTTCCTTTTCTATAATCTTAGATGATTTATTATTCCCAAACCAAATAAATAAAAGATGAAAAAATCACCAAATTACATCTTCTTACATTATTAAATTGTATAGGTACGCAATATGTCCAGTTAATGAATACGAGTTACCTACCTATTTACTGCCTATAAACAATGACTAAACTCATAAAATACCTCAAACAAATAAATAAGATCGAATCTTTATACGGCTATGTTTATAGCAGCCTAAAATACCCTCATAAAAAAAACTTTTAAAGGTAACATTGACGTCGAATGCAATGATCCAGATAAGTATCAAATAAATCGTAAAATAGATTAAAAGTGCACAAGTTTATGTGTTGGGACTAGGTTTATTGGGCTCTCTATTCTTAGAATTAACGGCCGTAATACCTACTGGTTCATATATAAACCGAATTTGCACTATGCAAAGTATTACGTATAACCATACATATTTTATGTGAAAAGTCTTGTTTTATGTGTATCCTATATATTTGTTATCAAATAGAAAGCGAAATTATACAGAGATATTGTGTACTCACAAAAAATATTTTAATAGCATTTTCCAACCTATCTAACCCAGGTTTCATATGCAACCTGGGTTGGATAAGTTGGAAGATGGGAATGATCCCACAATCTTAATCCATGATTTTTCAAAGCTTATTGAACCTATAATTATAATTTCTGACGCCTTTGCTGATCGCAGCTCCACAGATCAAAAAGGTCCCACTCTAACCTGATCTATTTTTGCAGTATGCACTGCTGGACATACCTAGTCGTTGAAATTTACTCATGCAATCATGGAAAATTAAACGGCTGTATTTTGAATGGTGTCAACTAATTATGAACAACACTACAGTCCCCCGCGGCTATGAAGTCAATCCTGACACATTGCGCAACTATGAAGTTTCTGAATAATGACAATGTCAACCATAGTAAAAATTTACCGCGGGGGACTATACGGGACAAAATAATCCTAGCCTAGCTCCTTAATGAGAACTACATCAGCTTGATAGTTACCTGTAATTCCGACACGGCAACATAAGATCGTTGACAAGTCTCTGCAAAGCCAGGCATGGCGCCGCGGGCGCGCGCAACGCTCCCCTGCACCATGCGCATCGGGAAATGCGACGGGAGCAGCGAGCGCACCATACACCGCCGCACCAGGGGCAGACACAGGGGCCACAGCACTGGGGAAAGAGCAATGGATATGTTACAATTTAGGCTAACCATTATTTTTTTCTGGAACCGGGAAACGCAACTTAGTACTTATGATATGGACCGATTCGGGTGGAAGAAAACAAAAGACGACCGTTGACCGGAACGTGTTCTTCTACATCTGTATTTTGATTTCGGGATAAGAAATTACTAGCATCCGGACCAGGCATTTCATCTCAGTCCTTAATTTGGGCCTTGGACACCGTATTTACAATTCTAAGATTGTACTTGTCCTGAGTGAGAGCTTGGTTACAACAGGTTGGTCCTATGTCAGTACGATTGAAAAGGTACTGTACGGGAAACATACAAACTTGCCTAGAATTTGAAATAAATAAATCAACGTCAAGCCCAGAGGCTTGAAGGGTTACACTGAAGACACTAAGACATAGGTATAATGTAAATAAAAAAATGTAATAACACAAAACTTACGGCCTTTTGGCTGGGGCGGTAGTGTAGTGTTTCGATGTACCGCGATAATATTATCTTTTTATTTAAGTGAGCGAATCGCCAACAAATTGCTTTGCAGTTTGGCGAATCTTTAGGTTAAGTTACTAAAATTGTATTTTTTTTGATTCCAATAAAAAAAAAAAAAAAAAAAAGTGAATTAAAATGTCTAAAGGTTATCATATTCAAGTAAACCTCCTTCATAAAATATTCGTGTTCACCGATACCAGTTCAAGAGGAAGGCCAAGTTGTGAAATTGACTCTTGCATCATGGAAATAAGATTCACAATGCGGTAACCCCTGGAGATGAATTCGGGCCAAGGCGATCAGTTATGTTATGAGATATCATGTAATATGCGTGTACGTGTTTTCAAGTTCAGAAGAACGAACGTTGAATAATTAAAACTAAAACCTGCCAAGTGCGAGTTGGACTCGCGCACGAAGGGTTCCGTACCATTATCTATATAAACGACAAAAAAAACACGTTTCTTGTATGGGAGCCCCCCTTAAAAAAAAATTATTTTGTTTTTAGTATTTGTTGTTATAGCGACAACAAAAATACATAATCTGTGAAAACTTCAACTCTCTACCTATCACGGTTCTTGAGATACAGCCTGGTGACAGAGCACAGACAGACAGACAGACGGACGGACGGACGGACGGACGCACGGACGGACAGGGAAGTCTTAGTAATAGGGTCCCGTTTTACTCTTTGAGTACGGAACCCTAAAAATGGACTTGCGTAAATAACTATTGCAATTTTAATGCGGATGTTTGCTAAGGATCTATTTGACTGGGAATATGAAACGTTACCGGTTTGTTTACCGTGTTATACATATAATGTAAAGTAGATGTGGAAGTAAAAGTAGACGCTGAAGCCAATGGACGCTTGCGCTCACAAGCACGTTGCCGACTCTATTGATTGGAGAATTCGTTGTATTGTCAGCTAGATACAGACGCAGGTCCCACTCTCATTTCTCAACACTACGCATTCTAGAGAGTTCTGTCGAACTGACTCATCACCAGGAACACAACACCACATACCTATAGAGTAAAGGCCTCCACACACCGGTCGCGGGCGCGGGTCGGACGCGGGCCCGCGCAATTTGTAAAACATTGAAACTACACTTCAAACACACATCAAACGCGGGCCCGCCGCGAGCCCGCGGGCCTGCGTTCGATGTGTGTTTGAAGTGTAGTTTCAATGTTATACAACTTGCGCGGGCCCGCCCCGACCCGCGCCCGCGACCGGTGTGTGGAGGCCTTAAGAAGTGTATCCATTTTTTTTTCGTCTCCAGTGGAGACTCCACTACTTATTTAATGACTTTGATCATATGTGTTACTGCTTTCCTGTATTGATTTCAAAATCTGCTACATCATATCAAATCATATCTACAAATTAATAAAATACTACTGACGCACATAGAGGTTGATAAAATAAACTACAAGGAACCTTGACCTTTCTTTCCCAAGAAATAAAAAATATAGGCGTCCGCATTTTGTTCATTCTTGGGCACTAAACTATTATTTTATTACTACTACTCACTCGTACAATGATGAATAATAATACGTATAGCCTGCCGCTACAAAGATTATCTAACATATTATTATCTTCATGTCTAAGTACACTTAACTGGTCACAATGACACAATGCAAAAGATATAACTCACAAAGAACAGTCAATGCGGCCGCAAAGTGCCACTTTACGTAACTACATCGTTAAGCAAAATATGTCTAGCTACATCAATTTCTATGTTCTAAGTCCATTGTGAGGTGTTATTTTGTGAAGACCAATGTGTTTTGAATTAACGCCTAAATTATTTAAAGTAACGCCGTGAAATTCCATAATTTTATTTGCATATTTTGAGCGGGAAGAAAGTCTGTTTGTTTTGTCGTTTCCTTACAAATACATAGTAGACATAGTGTTCGTATTATCTTATTATCATCTTATATATAACCATTTATATATTTTGTTATTTCATAACGAGTGGAATGCTGGCGATGTCTGTGTTTACGTTTTGTCATTACATCAAGTTAAAAATCATCGCAAAAAAATCGCACGCAATCTCGTTATCGCAGATCGAAGTATTTCCGCATTAAAGCGAATCAATAATGCGGTCAATGCCAGTGCTGAAAGGAGGTGGATTTTTACTGGCTTTATTTAAGTAATAATATATTTCTTATACTCCCATGCTAATATTAACTATACAGAGACAATGTTTGGAACTCTGTTATTTAGTACGTTTTTACGTTACTGATCATCTCCGGAAGTACTCATACGATTTCTATAATTCTTTAACCAGTTATATATAATGGGCCTTCGGGATGGACATATAGGCATAATACTATTATTACTAGTATATAGATAGTACAGTCGCCATCACATACATAGGTACACTATAGGTGTTCAAAAATATCGGCACATGCACCCTAATGCCTTGACAATAGAGGTGTGTTCCGATGTTTGTGACGTGCTTGTTTGCTCCGATGTATGTGATGGCGACTGTACTATTATTTATTCTGTGACATAGGCTAAATTTGTCCCGTGTTACCGCCTGCGTTATTTGTAATACTTAAGCGAATGGTATAGACATGTATAACTTGAATACCTTATGTATGATTCCATTTGTTAGGTAATTTCATGAATTAAATTTTGTAATGACATTGAATGACTTTGCTAGTAAGTTGATTATTAGACGTTTACTGTGACAGAATAAAATTAGAATCAATACAAATTCTTTCAATTATAGCTCTTCTAGCTCATCTGAGCAATATAACATCTGGTTAATGTGTCGCTTCCATTTTAAACCTTCTACATCTACCACATAAGTAGTTCCTGGTATGGACTCTTCTATCACTAAACCTTGAACCCAGGGCCTGCTGTCCTTCCTAAAGTCTCTTACCATTACCTTCTGACCGATTTCAAATGCAATCTCTCTTTTGCCCTGTTCTCTTTTTCCTACCCTCTCCTGCACTATTTCTAACAGGGGCGGCGGGCGCAGTAAACTAAATCTGTTTCGTATTTCTTTTATGATTAATTATTATTATTTCTTACATGTTACTTTAATTAATTCGAAGATATCTAAGAATTTGTTAAAAACAATTGAAAAGAAAATATTTCTTTGTATTTTAAGGAATTTTATTTTAGCTTTAGTTTCATTAGGTATTTTAAAAGTAGACAATCCCCTTTGGTGCAAACAAAGAAAGAATGAAGTGTTTTTTTATAACTACAGATAAGCCAAAGGTAAAATTAAACGTTAGATTAAACATTCGAAAATACTCCATTTCATTTAAAAAATCTGCGTAAGTAAGTAAGGAATCGACTCTCTCCAGTATGATCAGTAGAACCATACAAATATTTAGGGACAATCTATGTATCTATTTTATGATGATTTTATTTTATAATGAGATAATGACACGAGTCTATTTCAACACTTCAGTGCGTGTTTAGATAATATTTTGGCACTTACCCTATCTATAGGTACAATTGGTAAAATAATTGTGATTGATCGATATTATCTCGTATTAAAATGAATTCACGCGCACTTTTATAAGAATTAGCATATTATTAATAAACACAAATAGTTTATGCGAGATTAACTAATTGGTTTAATCCGTTTGTAAATGATTAGGGGCTTTTAACTATTAGCGATGGTAATGAGTGGTTGTCTGTGGCATAAGCGTTATTTTAGGCGATGTTGAGTGAGGAATGCGATTAGCCCCAATGTCGGGTAATACCGAGGGACATCCTAACACTCCTTCTGATATGTGTCTAAAAATATATCCGAAAAAGTGCGCACGATAAAATACCGTACCGATTCCAATTCGTTATATTTTGAAATAGATCCTTTGTCAATATTATTACAGATAGTAAAGTCGAGCGGAGGAGCCAAGGGGACAGCTAGTAAATAATATTTATAAAGTTCATTAACAAAAGTCTGCGTGTATGCGATTTCATTAATTGTCAGGTCTGAGTCTTCACTGCAATATTCTCTTACCTGTAACGGTTCCAAACATATGCTGCACTCGGAGAAGCGTGTGAGTACCTCGTCGCAGTTCGGGCATGCGCACTGCGCAGCGTGTCCCTCCTCTGTCGACTCCAGCGCAGTCGGCTCCACGATCGGCAGGGGCTTGTCTGGAAAGAGAAATAAACAGGTCAAAATATTGAAAGCAACTCAAAGAAAAGTGACGTGTGGTAACTTTAATGATGCCTCAATTCTTGTTAACCACGCCTCGTGTCTTACACGTACGAGTAAAACGAAAAAAAACTAGGTCCACGAATGACGTTTTGGACTAATGTCTAAAATTATCTTTTGGATAGTTTTATTCATGTTTGACCGTATGAGATTTTAGGCATGGTAAAATACCGACATTTTTAACTTTATTATGTCGTTTGATAGGGACTTATTTGAGTTGGCGGCGTAAAAAAGGAAAATCAAGATTTCTACCGCAGGAAAGACGAGTTCTGATTTTTCAACTCCCCACAACGTGTAGAAAAGTTGCAATTTAAATTGAAATCTGCATAAACAACATGAATAAACCCGGGAACTCAGAACGCTGTTCATAGTTAAGCTAATTAGCTAATTGATATCAGCTGAGAAGAAATGAAATTTCGAGGTAATTAGGTTGTTTTGCATAATTCAGAAAATCCCTCGTGAACTCGGCCTTTACAAAAGTCAAAGGTTAAGTCTTATTGCAAATATACCTATAGTGTAAATAAGCGTGTTATTATTTTGAGCCTGATATCGTGCTGACATATTGATGTAAGCGTCAGGCAGTGCTCGTGTCAAACAAACCTCGTGGAGGCCGAGGACTAAGTAATCACATGTAGCTGGCTCACCAGGTAGTCGTCATATGGGATGTTGATTCGACGATCATCGTCCCGATAGTCGGTCTAATAGAGAAGAATCTCGACCAACATTTTGAGAATCTCACTAGATGGTTCAAGAGTCAGAATCAGGAGGTTCCTTTCTCTGTCATCGTCTCATCGACGAGACGGCGTAACTCTAGGTTACGTTTTTTTTTTCAAAATACGGTTATGTATTTGTACGAATTTTTCAATTCAAAATCTAACCTAGGATCATAAATAATTAATCTGAATACATTATTTTGATACATTTTATCTAAAGGTTAAGTGTTGTCTTATAATTAAATTTGCCTTGGAGTTAAAAATATTATACTTAAATTGATAATTAACATAACTCTTATCAAAGAGGAAGTGATTACTTTTTATTCCCACTTCTTATCAGTGTATAAACAGTAGATAACGTTTCTTAAATAAAAATATAGTTTACATTCATTCCTATATAATATTATTTTCATAAGTTCATAACATACATTAAAGATCGTCTGGAAGACGCTCTTTCGCTAAAGACCGCCTGTTATTTTGTTACCTACCTACCCTACCTATGTCATGCATGATGCTGTATATTTTTTGAATTATTTTGTACCTGCCTGCTGCATTTTTAAGAGGTACATACCATTTGTAATAAAGTCAAAGTTATTTATTCTTCAATTTAGCATATCGCATGCACCTATGAATGTTGTTAAGGTGGTTCGATTGCCATACAAAGCGTTATTTGACATTCGCAGGCTAACGGCGTGATATTTTAAGAAACTTATGTAACAAACTTTCATCAATTGGCTTCCCATTTGCGCCAAATTCCCCTTTTCCTAGAATAAACTTGTATAAACTAGATTAATTTGAGAAAAATAGTTTTCCCAAAATATCACGTGACAAACCAATTTCTCAAATTAATCTAGTTTATGTAAGTTTATTCTAGGAAAGGGGGAATTTGGCGCAAATGGGAAGCCAATTTATAAAAGTTTGTTACATAAGTTTCTTAAAATATCACGCCGTTAGCCTACGAATGTCAAATAACGTTTTGTATGGCAATCGAACCCCCTTAAACCAGGTACCACCGCACATACGTCAATTTGACCGATTTTAGCGGTCAAAACTATTTTATGGTTAAAATGGTTCAAAATAGGACAGTTAATGAAAAAAATCATAGTTTTACATAATTTTTTTTTTTTTATCAATTAAAAAAATACAATAAAAAAACTAAATTTACTAATGAAACTTGTTAAGAAAATAATTAATATCTTAGTAGTAAAATATATTTTCTTACATGTATATTTAAATATTTAAATTAGAAACAATAAATATATGTTTACTGCTAATCTATGAAAGCCTCTAATTTCGAAATTGCCGCCTTTTGGCGTTTAATTCTTGCATAATAATTTAGTTGAATATGTAAAGTATTTATGATAAAAAAATTACGATGATGATATTCGATGATATATAACAAAATAACGATTCAAAATCAATATCTATGAAAAAAAAGTTAATTGTGAAGGGTCATATTTAACAAGCACGAAATCAGTAATATATGGCATAAATATTAGACTGTGTTAACTTAAAATATTACTTTTTACCTTGGTTACTGGAATCCATTACAATCACTACTTGAAAAGTAATAGAAAAATAAATATTTACTTTCGAAAACTTGTAATTTTAAGAGTCCCGTGAACAATAATGTACGCAATTGCTGATCGTCAAACTTCGACTGCCTCCTGTGCAGCTCACACTCATTAATGAAAACAAGTGGGGGTAGTATAATGTACCTGGGTCCATTAGCTATCTCCACGTGTTAATTGTTTATCTCTATGGTGATTTATAAAAATAAACTTTTGGCCGCCTAAATCGGTCAAATCGACGTCTGTGCACCGGTCCGGAAAGAAAACCTCAGCTACGAGAAAAACTGGCGAAAAAAACTATTCGAGGATAAAGACGAGTTCTGATTTTTCAACTCCCCGCAACGTGTAGAAAAGTTGCAATTTAAATTGAAATCTGTATAAACAAGATGAATAAACCCGGGAACTCAGAACGCTGTTCATAGTTAAGCTAATTAGCTAATTTATATCAGCTGAGAAGAAATGAAATTTCGAGGTGATTAGGTTGTTTTGCATAATTTAGAAAATCCCTCGTGAACTCGGCCTTTACAAAAGTCAAAGGTTAAGTCTTATTGCAAATATACCTATAGTGTAAATAAGCGTGTTATTATTTTGAGCCTGATATCGTGCTGACATATTGATGTAAGCGTCAGGCAGTGCTCGTGACAAACAAACCTCGTGGAGGCCGAGGACTAAGTAATCACATGTAGCTGGCTCACCAGGTAGTCGTCATATGGGATGTTGATTCGACGATCATCGTCCCGATAGTCGGTCTAATAGAGAAGAATCTAGACCAACATTTTGAGATTCTCACTAGATGGTTCAAGAGTCAGAATCAGGAGGTTCCTTTCTCTGTCATCGTCTCATCGACGAGACGGCGTAACTCTAGGTTACGTTTTTTTTTCAAAATACGTGTTATGTATTTGTACGAATTTTTCAATTCAAAATCTAACCTATGATCATAAATAATTAATCTGAATACATTATTTTGATACATTTTATCTAAAGGTTAAGTGTTGTCTTATAATTAAATTTGCCTTGGAGTTAAAAATATTATACTTAAATTGATAATTAACATAACTCTTATCAAAGAGGAAGTGATTACTTTTTATTCCCACTTCTTATCAGTGTATAAACAGTAGATAACGTTTCTTAAATAAAAATATAGTTTACATTCATTCCTATATAATATTATTTTCATAAGTTCATAACATACATTAAAGATCGTCTGGAAGACGCTCTTTCGCTAAAGACCGCCTGTTATTTTGTTACCTACCTACCCTACCTATGTCATGCATGATGCTGTATATTTTTTGAATTATTTTGTACCTGCCCGCTGCATTTTTAAGGGGTAAATACCATTTGTAATAAAGTCAAAGTTATTTATTCTTCAATTTAGCATATTGCATGCACCTATGAATGTTGTTAAACCAGGTACCACCGCACATACGTCAATTTGACCGATTTTAGCGGTCAAAACTATTTTATGGTTAAAATGGTTCAAAATAGGACAGTTAATGAAAAAAATCATAGTTTTACATAAATGAATTTTTTTTATCAATTAAAAAAATTGATTTAAAAAAACTAAATTTACTAATGAAACTTGTTAAGAAAATAATTAATATCTTAGTAGTAAAATATATTTTCTTACATGTATATTTAAATATTTAAATTAGAAACAATAAATATATGTTTACTGCTAATCTATGAAGCCTCTAATTTCGAAATTGCCGCCTTTTGGCGGTTAATTCTTGCATAATAATTTAGTTGAATATGTAAAGTATTTATGATAAAAAAATTACGATGATGATATTCGATGATATATAACAAAATAACGATTCAAAATCAATATCTATGAAAAAAAAGTTAATTGTGAAGGGTCATATTTAACAAGCTCGAAATCATAAATATGGCATAAATATTAGACTATGTTAACTTAAAACATTACTTTTTACCTTGGTTACTGGAATCCATTACAATCACTACTTGAAAATTAATAGAAAAATTAATATCGGTCCGGAAAGAAAACCTCAGCCACAAGAAAAACCGGCGAAAAAAACTATTCGAGGATATTTTTTTTCAAAACAGTGTTATTGTATTATTGTTAAATATAGGGTGGGTAGGAATATACCGACAGATTTTAACCATGGCTTCCCGAGGTTATTAGGAGTAAAAAATGTAAAATGAACTCAAGTCAAATTCAGCAAGAAAAAAAACAAAAAAACTAGTTATGTCGGTTTTTGTAAATAAAAACTGGATAACTATCGCTTCTCCATGGAAATTATGCCTTTTAATAAAATGGTTAAGATTATTTTTCCAAAACAAGGATGAATTTAGTGAGTGGTCACTTTTATGTCTGTGAATAGCGACGCAAAACTTGGCAACATCAGTGGCAACTTCGTTACCAAAAGAGCTTAATGCACTTTAGTAATCACAATAAACAGTTTACATGAAAATTGAGAATATCTTCAAAACTAAGCCGGATTTGATTGGCTTTAATCTAACAGTTTGTGCTTCTAATGACCTCAGGAATCCATGGTTAAAATCTGTCGGTATACTCCTGCCCACCCTGTATAATACCAGACACACAAAATTGTATGTTTTGTGTGACCTTCTAAAATATAATCTAGATCTTTTAGAATTTAGCTTATTTTTATGAGATATGTATTATTAGTACCTACCTATTTACTTTACTATAACAATTTTGCCGGCAAAACAACGTTTAATTTACGCACAACGTTAACAACGCATAAATTTAAAAGCAATTTCACAGTTCAATTAGCAATAAACTAACTTCACTACTTTGTCCATAGACTATATGAATATATTTTGTTTTACCTACTACGTTACAATGTTACTCTTAACTTTATGGGGTTATAGCTAATTTACTTGCCTTTGTTTTCCGGCAGAAAATCAGCGGGATCAAATTCAACAAACTTCATTTTGTATTTCACTTTTCACACAAAGTTCAATGTCGATCAGTCCGCCAGTTATGGCTCCTCGAATTAAACTAGCGCTCTTAAAAGATTCAGTGACATTAAATTAGCACTGACTCATAAAACTCGACCAAATAATGATTTATATAGATATGAATACGAAATGTGTCACGTTATTCCTCAACGCGTGAATAAGTAATGATTTACGCTCCGCGATAGCAGTACTTTTTATACTGGTCTGGCACTGATACTACTAATTTTATTTATACATACGAACTTTATGGCTTTCTGCTATATCAGCGTTTACACTTATGATGTAATGTTTGCAATTGAATTGTTTAGTATCTAGTTCACTATCAGTAGGTACTATGAAATGCTTTTACATATGAACTGATGTATGTTGCGATAGATGTATTCTATGTCACGTTTTTCCATTCCGATTTCATAGCTAGTCTAGGAGTACGTCAAAGATTATAGTACTTACCAACAAGCACTTTATATATGTAGAACGTTAACTCCATGAGGAATCGCACCTCTCCTCATTTGCGTAGGTAGAGGTACCTAAATACTACCTATAGCTCGACCGCTTAAGGCGAATGTAACCGCTGGACAACGGGATCATTATTTTAAAAAAGTGATTAAGATTAAATTAGTTTGATTATTTTCTCGAAATAACTGTCAAAATACCACTTAAAGTTTAGAATCACTAGCGATTTCATCTACATATTAGGTACTGACGTAACCATAAACTTGAAATGTCGAATTCCATGCCACTTTATGTTTAGGTATCGTTTATGGTGTAGATATACGATTACTCGTATATAAAACATATAACGATGTTATTATTATGATATGTATATTAAGCATAAAAGAGACTTACCTGCAGACAAACTGTTCAAACAGTTTTGCAGGGACATGTTTTAGAATAAGTTTTTTATATATTTGGTTAATAAATATAATAAAAAAAAAAAAAAAAAAAATACAGGCTATGACAGCGTAGACATTCTATTCGCTTCCTGGCCCCGTAGCATGGATGGCGTTATCACGCGATAAGTGATAGGATAAGCGCGTCGTCTCGTTCTATCGAACGGTGTCAGCCAGGGACGGATGCTCTATCCTGTCACTTATCGCGTGATAAGGCCATCCATGCTACGGGGCCTGGTAATATAATGTTTATATTTCCGACGTACGAAGACGGGCTGATAACCTTCTTTAGATCACCGGAAATCAGTGGAAAAGAAGATCCATGTTGAAACCTAAGTATATGTGTAGGTCAGGGTAACTTCGGATTGATATGAGGGGTAACTGCGTAACCAATTAATCGAGCTTTTGGACAACTTTGCCTAACGTTGATTGGTACGACGCGTTTCACACGTTACGCATTCGACGTGCTGATCCTCATTATCCCATACCGATTAATTACTTAGTCCCCATTTAGTTTTTGACAACGTATAATCTTTACTTTGTATTCTTATCCGTTCTCAAAAACTGCTGAGATTGTAGCTTTGTAAGCTGATAAGTTTGTAAGTTTGTATGTAATAGGTAAGCTCCGGAACTACTCATCCGATTTCATAAATTCTTTCACCTGCGTTTTTGATGGACTTTCCAGGTGGACATAGGCTAAGTTTCATCCCGCGAGTTAGCTTGTATTCTTTGGAATTTGGGCAGCAAGTATTTAACAAAGTCAAAAAGAAAATTAAATATTTTAATATGATCAGTGACCTCGGTATTATATCTTGTGTTTTCGTGATCAGCTTGATGTGTATCTTGAATTGGAAGTTCTACTCTTGCCTTTACATCTGTATGATGGGGAACAATATTGAATATTTTTTTTCTATGCGGTAAATAATGTGACTATGCAATGAAAACTGCAACTGTTTTTAACATGAGAAGCTGCTTCTAAATTTAAACTATAATTAGACTTTATGTAATTGTCCAAATCATCTAAAACTTTATCTAGACCACACAGGAACTCTTATTTAAACGCTAGATATATTTCTAGTTTGCGGAAACGGCTCGTGATACACAACCATCACACAAATTACGTCATCAAACGCAACTATTACAATTAACAACGATAACATAGCGTTATAAATGTTATAACACATGTGACGCAATGGTCACAGAGAGAAAGGTTTTAAGGCTAAACTAACGGTCCATGCAGCTTAGAACCGAAAAGTGACAAGCCTGTACCAGCTTATTACATATTACGTCTTTTCGGTACGACGGTGTTTAAGCAGTTCAGAATGTAAACGTAATAAGTCTGTTTGAACGCCAAACATCATATGCTTCCTTTCTGTTGGTCTGTTATAACCTGTTCCTCTGGCCTTTAAGAGCTTAGTGCTATAGCTTAAGCTAGGTATTGCGCCTGGTCAACGGTTTCATCTGAATGACCTGATTGCGGTAAGATAGAAAAGTACCTTTACCTATTATAACTCGTACGCGCGCGTATTATAAATAATACAAGCGGAGCCGCAGGATACAATATAGCCTATGGCCATCCTGAGGGACCACTGATACTAATGAAAAAAAACCGGCCAAGTGCGAGTCGGACTCGCGCACGAAGGGTTCCGTACCATTATCATTAAAATACTATTTTATTCTGTGGTTTTAGTATTTGTTGTTATAGAGCGGCAACAGAAATACATCATCTGTGAAAATGTCAGCTGGAACTACGAGTTGATACTCGGTATCAGTGAGATACAGCCTGGTGACAGACAGACGGACGGACGGACGGACGGACGGACGGACGGACGGACGGACGGACGGACGGACGGACAGACAGCGAAGTCTTAGTAATAGGGTCCCGTTTTACTATTTGAGTACGGAACCCTAAAGAAACACTTCAGATGAGTAGGTAGTTCCGGAGATCCCCTACATACAAACAAACAACGCTACACTTGCATTTCACGAACTTCACCTGTTTTTATTATTAGTATAGATTAAATATGTAAAGAGTGCAAAAATTATCTAAATTTGAATAAAACAAACAGACATCCAAATGTTGAGCACCGTTTTAGTGTACTGTCATCATAAACTTTAAATTGGATGCCCCGAAACGGAGTTTTTGGTTCAAAATAAAGTTTCTACGCGCTCGTTCATTTTAAGGGTTCCGTACTCAAAGAGTAAAACGTGACCCTATTACTAAGACTCCGCTAACCGTCTGTCTGTCTGTCCGTCTGTCACCAGGCTGTATCTCATGAACCGTGATAGTTAGACAGTTAAGGTTTTCACAGGTGATGTATTACTGTTGCCGTTATAACATCAAATACTAAAAAACCGAATAAAATAAATATTTAAGGGGGCTCTCATACAACAAACGCGTTTTTTGGCCGTTTTTACAGATAATAGCATGGAACCCTTCATGCGCGAGTCTGACTCACACTTTTCCGGTTTTTTATTATACCATTGGCTCGAAATTGGCGGAAATTCATGAGAAAAATCCTTACAAGTTTTAAATACGAGTATAATCGTGCAGCCTGGTGTAAGCGGAGCTTACTGATATAAGGAATCAGTTTGAGCCGTAATTCGCCAATTTCAATAGAAGATTTTTAACCAAGGGCTGAAAGGCACCCATTTCTGCCGAGATATTTTGGCGCTCGAACGAAGTGAGAGCGCCAATAGTTCGAGTCAGAAATGGATGACTTTCACCCGAGTTAAACACTAGAGTGAGAGCACTTTTCATATCGAATACGAGGAAAGTAAAAAAAACCCACAGAAGGAAAATTTAACAATATGTTTATTCAAAGTATATGTACAATTACTTGAAATCAATGGAAAAATAGAGCAATTTGCGAATGTAAATGTAGTATTTTTGTCTTGAATATTCACATTATATACAAAAAATTAGCGCCACCTGAAAACAAATTTATAAATTTAGTTACATATGATTATTTAATTACCTTTGTTGCCAAATAAACACCATCAGGAGCTTCATTTAAGAAGGTTTTTATCTCATTTTCAGTAAAAGTCTTGGATTTTTTGCTTTTAAAGCCATCCAACTGCCTTTTTAGAAACTATGTCAGCTTACTGTAGGTATTTCTTTAAATTCACGTCATGTTAGTGGTTTTAAGATTTATTGAATATATACTCCACAGCGTTGATAGTTTTAATTTCTTCGATAAATCACTGAAATAAAGTTAGCATCACAATTTCCGAGAAATATTTAACTCTCTTTGCGGACCGCCATCTTATAAGATCGGTATATATGATTTCATATATTTTTCTTTTGAAATTTGCGGTAAAAGGCCTTCCACGATAGATTGGGCTTCTGTTCTGATCAAATCAGGCGTTAAGTCGGTTTCAAATCACTGGATGAACTCATTTTAATCGCGAAAATGTATTTAAATTAAATTCGTCTTACAATACAAAAGTTCGCACTAGTTTGGCTTCCCCGCCCTTTAACTTTTTTCAAGGACCATAATGCACGTAAACTTTTTTTACGCGCGTTTTCGGTGAATTAATCGGTGTCTTAAATAGCATATTTTTTCTTCTTCTAAAAACGTCGCCTTCGTTTAAAGCCGTAACAGACTACCCCACCGCACCGCGACCTTCGTGCGCCGCACCCATAAATGATACTATGTGTATTTATTAGTAGTATTTAGTTGAAGGTTGGCTGTATGCGTTTCTGCCTTAGCTCACATGCACAACTTTAAGATAAAAAAAGGTTTTTGGGTGTATTCTATTTGCCACCACCTCATAGAACCTAGTGAATATTTTAGCTAAAATAAAAGTAAGTAATGAATTTACAACATAAACTTATTTTACATTTATAAAATCAATTCCATGAACTAGTAAGAATTAAATTATTTACCTACCTTCGTCAGTGGCGGGGTAAGTATTGATATTTATTAGAATAAGTTTTCCGCATACTGCTTATAGCTAAGGCGAGGACAAATTGGAATACACAACTTTTCTGCTCTAGAGCAGAAACGTATCATTTTCAGCACACTTTCTAGAACACCAACGATTCACTTTCAGAGCATGAGATATGAAAAAATATTTGTGGTTCAATGGACTTCACAGTAGGTAGGTAGTATAAAAATAAGTATTTTTTGAAACAATGAAACAAAAGAAGAATACAATATACAATATACGGATAAAGGCTCAAAATAATAACATGCTTATACTACTAGAAATACTATAAACCGATATCATCATCATATCAGCCGACAGTCGTCCACTGCTGGATAGGCTTCTCCCAAAGAGTGCCACAATGACAGGTCCTGCGCCACCCGCATCTAGCAGAATCCCCCGACCTATGCCAAGCCAGGTCAACAGGCCACCCTGTGGGGAGGTCTGGTCTATAGGTACCCACGCGTAATCCTGTAATATATTATAAGTACTAGCGATCCGCCCCGGCTTCGCACGGGGCACGGGTATATATTTATTATACATATAAACCTTTTTCTTGAATCACTCTCTCACTCTAATCTATTAAAAAAACCCGTTGCGTAGTTTTACAGATTTAGGCATAAATAGGGACAGACAGACAGGGGGAAGCGACTTATAATACTATGTAGTGATTATAACACGGTAGTGGCAGACGAAGCATTAGACAAAAAAAAATACTTTTCAACGTAGGCAGTCTTTTGTTTTCGACGTATTGACGCGGGTCCGATGCAATCTGCATCGAAGAAATTTCGAAAATTATTAAGGTAAACAAAAGCTCTTCATAGAAGGAGTGGACTCGGGCTGGACCAGAAAACTCTGGAAATCCAGTAGGAAGCAACTCAGAATTATATCTGGGGTGTTCACAGGTCACTTCGGGGTCAAGGATCTCTTGGCCAAGATGGGACTATCTGATAGTTTAGACTGTAGAATGTGTGGCGAGGAGGACGAGTCTATGGAACACTTATTGTGTGAATGTCATGCCCTTGCCAGACAAAGAATGAACTACTTTGGTAACGGTTACCCGCAACCAAAGGAATTCAAGGTGCTCCCGGCGAATTGCATCATCCACTTTGTGGAAATGATGGAGCAAGCCAGGGAGCAGGTATAAATGAGAGGGCAAATGCACAACAGATCCCACTGGGTCGAAGTGCATCCGAAAGGGCCCTCACCTAGATAAGATAAGATAAGATAAGGTAAACAAATATCATGTCAAAGCGGCCGACCGTGAATTGTATTTTTTTATGTGTACAAAGCGCGAGTGTTTGAAGTGTAATTATAAAACTATAGACTTCATACTAAAAATGTGCAGATCTTGGTACTTATAACAATCTTAATATACATACCTAGTTACCTATTCTTAATCAGCGTGATCTGAATACTGAACTCAGTCAAGGTTGTCTGTTACATAATACATGTAACAATCTGCTGGCTTCGTCTTTCGCCAACTTATTAGTTCCGGTAATAAACTCAAAAAATAAGTCTCAGCATAACAATTTAGTGAGATTAACAAACGCAAATGTAACCTTGCAAGTGGTTTTCAAATGTTATTTGATCTAAATGAGATGTTGGTAGATAAAGAAACTGCAACCAATTGTGAACAGTGTTGTAAACGTAATGCGGTGTCAAGATTAACGCTAGACCAAGGTTTTTTTTAACCTGCAGAAAGAAATCATTTGACGTTCATCATGCAAATGTTTTACGTCATAGGTTTGTTCCAAATCTTTTTATATGAAATTTCCCGTGAGATTATATTGTTACATCTATGAACAAATAAGCATCCATTACTTATTGATTTTATTTCACATTCATTTTCGCTTATTCAACATTGTAATAATTGATGCCAATTGTCTTTATACAAATACTAAGTACCAAATGGAACGATAATCATTCGAAACAAATGAAGCAAATACATGTTTTATATAGGTTTTTCCAAAAACATGACCCAAAAAATGCAACTGGTTTAGAATTACTGTTGGTATAAGATCAAAATAAATATAATAGAGTAGGGTCAGTTATATGACTCTTACATTTAATGATGTGGATATAGACCGATTCTAATGGCCAATAACAAACCGGTGGAAAGAACACTTTGTAGATATTGAAAATCAATTATCACCAAAATCTGAAACTGTTTTTTTTTTGTTCTTTCTTCTAGACTCGTTACTAATTGCCGTATCATATCATAACAGATAATAATGTGAAGTGTACTTCCAATAGAAAATACTTGCGTATTTGCAATAGATTGAGACATAGTCTTTCTAAGTAGTAATTTGATATTTACTTTGCTTGGGCGTAAACCCCGGTGGCCAGTATTATGTCGCAAGGAATTACTGTTATGGACAACCATTACCTCAATTACCTGCCCGCATCGTGGAAGAATAAACTTATAATTTAATAGCCTTGAGTCCTAACGGATATTGTGCCAGGTGTTCTGGCTTAGTGCTCTAGTGCAGCAATAAAGGGATTTGATGAAAATATTTTTGTAAAAGCTTTGGTTTTGGATATTGGTTTAGGTACCTTCTTAAATATTCATTTAGAAACCGCAAAATAAATTGTGCTGGTCCGAACATACATTATGTATATTTCACTGCAATTGATGCCATTCAAGTTTTTATAATTTCAGTAATGCTATTTAAGAAAGTCCGCAAATATTCGATAATAAACCACCAAACAAATAACAAATATAAACCAATTAACAAAGAATTCTCTGAAAAACCGCAACTGTTCAATAAAACGCAATTAATAGCCACGTCACGAAGGACATGCATTCTGCACTGGAATCCACTTACTCACCGCTCACAGTCATATTTATCTGGAAACACCCACTGATGACGATACACGTGACGTCACAGTACACCGAGATGTCAAAGCCGAATCAGATGAAGTCACACAAGTCAATAAAGATAATAGAGTATGTGATGAGATGCTCGAAATTGATATTATGAAGAATTGTTGACACAGCGGTTCTTTGATAGGCATATCTCGCAATTTTAATGAGTAATTGGGATGGTGATGTAATGTTATATTATGACTAAGATTAGAATTCCTGGAATTTACTTGTCTCATGTTAATGTTTGCATTGTAAATATAACTTGTTAGTGAGAGGTTTTAATAGTGAGTTCAAAAATGGAAAATAAAGTGACCTCCAATAAATGTGCATAGAACTTAAACGAAACTTTAAAGTTTGAAGGGATTCTTAGTTATTTTAATTAAAAGTCTAGTCTTCACACGATATCATTAATCATTATGAAAGACACAGATTCTTTGATCGTTTTAATTAAAGAAATGAAACCCCAGAAACATTTTGTAAAAAATTGGTAAACCTAATTAAATTACCTACTAGGTAGGTACTAATAATCATTTTAATATTGTATGTAATTATGTATATTCCTAGGAATATTTTTCCTGGACATTTGAGTCATGAGAGTTGTATATGTAATGCCTGCACTTTGTCAAGTCATGATCAAGTAGCATATTGTGATGTGGCTATGACACACATTTGAAAAAAATGGTGTTCTCCATCAAAACAGTGTGGACACTAATATACAGCCGGGCTCACATTTATGCCCATTTTATTTTTGTTGTAGATTAAAAAAAATCGTCATACTTAATTGAGTAAAAGTGGGTTGGTTGGAAGAGCTCGTGTTTCTGGGCAATATAAATTCATAAAATATCCTATTAAATCCCTAAATATTTGTACTATAAACTCCACTAAGTTACGAAGTACGATATTTTTTTCCGTTTTATTTTTATAAAAGACTGTCCAGTGATGGACCCTAGTCCCACCTGGCCCCGTAGCATGGATCGTTATCACGCGATAAGTGATAGGATAAGCGCGTCGTCTCGTTCTATCGAACGGTGTCAGCCAGGGACGGATGCTCTATCCTGTCACTTGTCGCCTGATGGTAAGCGACTACAGAGCCTAAGTTCAGTTAAAGCTGATTGACTCTTGTCTTGAATGCACCTAGATCGTACTCGTAGTACTCAGGAAGTACAGAATCCAATAAGTTTTCTAACTCTGATGCAATAAAATTTTAGGACACTGTAGGAAACTGTGCGAGCTCTTCCAACCCACTTTTAGCCAATTCTAACGAACAATAAAAATCATCATACAAATAAATATCGGCCTATGAAAATGAAAATGAAAGGAATAAAAACACTGAAAAATATTTATCACAAATAAACAGTGCATTAAAAGGTTAAAGGTTGGGACTTCCTATTAAGCATGCAATATATGAATCAGGAAGCCCAGCTCCTCCATAGCAACAAGTTGGATTGTAGGTTTAAGGAAATAAACAAAAAGAAAGCTAAAAATATAATTTTTTAGGCCTATGATATCGGTATCATACATTTGTAACGGATTATTCACATCTGGTGCTCTCTTTTGTAACGCTATCCTGTCGTGTTAGGCTTCAACATCAGAGACCATCACGTCAGATGACTATGGATCTGGCCTTTAGATTGTTGAACCGAATGATATTATGTTATTGAACCTTTTTGTAGTCGCCATTGAATTTCGTAAGATGTACACTTGAGTGCATTGTACATTGTACATTGTTGATTAGAGTTTATTATCCTCAAGATAAAGTTTATAGGATAAACATCATTTAAACCAACCGCGGGCAGTATTTTCTGTGGGTATTCATTGTTTGACTGGTCGTTAGTAGTGATTTTTTTGTGAAAGAGTAACCTTAAACCAAAAAGAGCACGCATATAATGTCCGACACACAATGGCTATTGTTTCACTTCAGATGTATCAATGGATGATAGACAACATTACTTTTTTGTCAAATTTATATTGTGAGAGAATTTCGAATTATTGGACACAGGATGCAATGAACACATTTTTTAGGAATCAAACGTAGAAAATACAAGGTGACACTATAATTGCTATAAAAAGATGTTTTTGATTCAGCTGATGAAGAACAAAAGGTATTTAGGCAAATCACTGCGATTTATTTCGTGTTGTGTCAAAGTTACGAATTTTTATTTAATATTCTCTTCGTTTTTTTTGACCACAACACGGTTGCATCCCTCGCGTAAACCGGGGTATTATTTGTCATTATTAGGGTTCCGTAGTCAAAGAATAAAACGAGACCCTATTACTAAGACTCCGCTCGCAGTCTGTCTATCTGTCTGTCTGTCTGTCCGTCTGTCACCAGGCTGTATCTCATGAACCGTGATAGTTAGACAGTTGAAATTTTCACAAATGGTGTATTTCTGTTGCCGCTATAACAACAAATACTAAAAAAACAGAATGGTACGGAACCCTTCGTGCGCGAGTCCGACCGCACTTGGCCGATTTTTATTTGCTACAGTCAGCAAAAACTAACGGATGAAAAAAAAACACACCTACCTACTGGATGAAATTCGAACCAATGTTCATTTCAGTAGTTGCTAAACGGCACGGTATTGAAATTAATAACGCAATAGATTGAATTTCGCCGATTGTATGCGGATTCGGTTCGCTAAATTAAATGAGAAATCATTTTATTTTACATGGCTGGAAAGCCAATTTAAATTAAATAAGTAATACTTATAGTCGATGGGATTTTAGTTCAATTAAACGAAATTAATTAACTGTTCTTATTAGCGATAATTATCAATTATTGACAAGTAATAAATAATTAACAATGAGAACATCAATCGTCATTCTGGCCTAGAGATAATTTAATACGTAGTAAAGTAGGTACTATATAAGATATTCATGGTTTACGTCTCATTAGAGAGCAATCTTTAAAAATGTTGCCTGATGGTAAGCGAGGACAGAGCCTAAGTTCAGTATACGTAGCCTATTTACTCTTGTCTTGAATGCACCTAGATCGTAGTTCTCAGGACATACAGAATCCGATAAGTTTTCTAGCTCTGATGGAATTAAATTGTAGGACACTGTAGGAAACTGTGCGAACTCTATCTGCCCACCCACTTTTAGCCAATTCTAACGAACAATAAAAATCATCAAACAAATAAAAATCGGACTATGAAAATTAAATAATAAAAAACTGAAAAATATTTATCACAAATAGCGTCGAGGCGGGCGACAGCGTTTTGTTGAAAGCTAGGTTCCTCATTAAGGGGCTACCCGAGGTTTTCATCGATTTTTGACAAGTTTTGAATCGATACAAATAAATACTTTTGCACTACAGATAGAATAAGGTAAATGGCTATCGAATCTTCAATCTTTAATCTCCATTTTTGTGTACCATATTTTGAAAGACATGAATAGTTCTTTTTTTATGATTTTTTTAAACATTGTCTAAATAAACACATTCTTTGTTATAAGATTGCTGTGAAAGATCTAACATATATTACGAAGTCTACATATTTGAGTTTGTCTCTGGTGTCTCTATAAACGTGTGTAGGGCTTTGATTTTAAACTAATTAAAACAAAAGTTATGGCCAGAAAGCCTGTTTTTTGGTCTAAAATTGTCCTACTTTGATGCCAAATATCTCGAAGACAGTGATATTTGAAGTGGATATGGGATAATATATTGCTTAAAGCTGTTGTTGTTAATATGATAAGCTACAAAAAACATTAGAAATCTAAGGGATTCAGATTGAAGGTCATTGGCGTATGGGATCCCCTTAATAGTACAACCGTTGTTTTACCGTTTTGCTGCTTTGGCTACCGCGCTGCCCCAAAATGCACTTCACCCGAATGCGGTTGACACTAGTACTTAATAGTGACACGTACCGCGACCGGCGTTGTACAGTCAGCATCAAAAGTAGCTACGCAAACGAAAACGTCAAAAGTCTTTATTAAAAGGGAATAAGAACTTTTGACGTCTTCGATTGAGTAGCTAATTTTGATGCTGACTGTACCACGATTTTAACCTTTTCTAAAAAAAAACCCGCTATTATTTATTGCAATTTTTTCCAGGAATTTTATGTTATTTCCACTCAGAATCAGGAGCTCTTTCAATCCTGGTAGGACAAAAAAATGTCCTAATGATATTTTTCCTATTGTGTTCCCATTTACCATAAACTTTGTATGGAGGTACCTAAGACAATAGGAAAGTTCAAAATTGTATGGAAATTTTGGGACATTTGTTTCTCTTATTAGGATACAAAGAGATCGTGGTTCTGAGTAGAAATAACATAACAGTTGCAGAAAATCTCGGAAAAATGTAGTGGCATTTTTTTTAAACTTCTGTAGGTACGTAAGTTTATTTTTATTTTGTGGTACAACTAATTATGTAAACTTCTCTCTTTCTTATAAGATTCGTTGTGGATAATCAATGGGATCCTACCTTCGATTTCAACATGTTCTCCGCTAGAAGAGTCTGACGAATCTTCTTCCATCTTCTTCTCAGTGACTATCGTTACACTGTTTTCTCCGCAGTCATTGTGCTGTCTCTTTTCCGTCACCGAATGGAACTGTGGGCAAAAAATATGTCATAAGTATATTTATAGATAGGCATATATAGCATTCGCATAACACTATTATTTTCACGACGCAGTCTTTTGAAATTATTTGCTGAAATAAGTAAAGTGTCACAGTATTTTTGTAAGCTGCTGCGAGTGAGACAGCTTTACATCATGAAAGCAGTTTCCTGGACCCCCATACATGCCTACTGAAATAGCCAAATTACACAGAAATTTTGAGCAAGCGTGTATTCAAAGCGCCTCTGCCGCCACTTTGATCAGCGTTGGCCAGGAGAAGTCCTGCATTTTCTCATCCCCACATCTACAATAACATTTGTAATAATCTTAACGTTACCCGTGGTTAAAGCCTAATGTGTAGTGAAGAACTGGTTATTGACGCTTACTCTCTATACTCTATATCTCTATACTCTCTGACTGAAAACCTAATATAACAAAAGTAACCAAACCGATACTGTTATTTAACATGTCTTTAATTTTAAGTTTTATTGTGATCGCCTTTTTAAAATTTAATTTAATTTAATTTATTTAACATCTAACACTTAAATTATAAACGTTATATCACAACACGAACTACTTAAAATATTGCCATTTTGTTCCACAAGACTACAACAGTATACTGTTGTAGTCTTGTGGAACAAAATGGTAATATTTTAAGTAGTTCGTGTTGTGTAGACATGTTAAATTGTTTTCTAGAACCTAGTTAACTATTTGTAGAAGGTGCGATGCTATACCACGTAACGGAAAACGCAGCGTGAAAATCCCCCCAACAAGGCAAAAAGGCTGGCCGACAATTTGATCAGGATCAAGGGAAGCCGTTGGATGAGGGCGCCGCAAGACCGGGCCGGAGATCCTTGGGGAGGCTTTAGTCCAGTAGTGGACGTCTTTCGGCTGATGATGATGATGACGATGTGGTGTTATGTTTATTAATCAAGAAGCTGGTGACGATACAATTATCCATCGACAAAACGACAAAAAACTTGACATGCTTTTTTCGACTCTATTGCTTCTATTTTGTCATTTGCATCAAAAATGTTGATCCGTAATCAACGTCGTTATAGGATTTATATCACATTCATTAGCATCTGATCTGAATCCACTAAAGACGCGCGTAATAGCTTCTGCAACATTGTCATCTGCAGTATAATGGAGGTATAAATCTGTCAGCTGCAGCCTGCATCTGTTATGAAATGAAAGGCTGGCGCTTGCGCAACGCACGGCTGATCTAGGCTTTTGCAACGTGCGATTAGTTGACGTAATCCATACATCTACTTATCTTTACATCGAGTTCATCTTAACTCCTTATTTGCACTTTTCTTTAAGCGTTTTTTTCTGGTTGCGTCGTAAGAGCCCTAAACCCAAAGAAGTTATGTAGGCATTGGTTTGGAAGCGACTGCCACCTGACTGTCCACAAGATAAACTAGCCCTTTATGGGATTAATGCGATAAATGTATCAATCGGAAAACGACAAAAACTGTCCTGTTTTATTCTCCATTACTCCTATCCCATTTGTCATTTGCATCAAAAGTTCCGACTTCCGTACCGTAAGTTCAGTACTTTTTTACTTATCTTTATATTTTTATTAATAAATCTATCATTCCATGTAGAAACTAGAAACAATAGTAGTCGTATTTGCAAAATAAATTGAAGACATAGATATAATGTAATTTTCATCTGTTTGACCAGCTAGTAGAATCAACTAAAAGTACCTAAGAAAAGCATTAGGTACCTACGCAACGTGCATAAAGTAAAGCATATAGCCTGTGTGACGTCAATAACTTTTAGTAAAATGTCAATTAAATAAGGAAACTATATTAGTACGAGATCAGATATGGAAAGGGCGTTGATACACTTAATGAGCAGGAAATAAAATTGTGAATTTTGTACGTGCGTCACGAAAGATTGAAGTGGCTTTTAATTTGCGAACAAAACACAGAAAATAATTTAAATGAGTGTCATTCGATGTCAAGTTATTTCTATTAAACTTTATAAATAAATAATATTTAATAAAAATCCAACTATCATTCTATTTTAAAATTTTATATGAATGTGATCGATAAGTCAATTAATTTTTTTCTGCATAGACAGGGTTAAATATCTAATTTGTAGGCTTTGCATTGATGAAATCCTTACAATATTGACTCTCAAGCATGATTAATTAATTTAATGCAAATTATACGCGCATATTATGTAGTACCTAATCAACATCAGGAAACATTGATACAAAGACCCGCACGTCAGTTCATCAGATCAAAACTATCCTTATTGCATGGCCATAGGTTTCAATATTGGTTACTGGACCATATCCTTGTATCTGCAGATAAAAAGGTCATAAGTGGGTAGCCTCACTATCACTAACCACTCTAACCAGAGCCGGTTATCCCCGGATGCAGAGGTAGTTGTTTTTTAACTCGACGCTGGGAAAGGATACGCCACGAAGATAATATGAATGAATTCTTGTTTTAAAACAAACAGGCACACACAAGCAAAACCTCGTTCCCATATTGATACATTCTGGTTATTGTATGTTTGTACTACTATAGGTATTATCAAACTACGATTAGAATATAATTGAAAGTTGACAGTTTTGTCATATAAATACGTCAGTTTATATGAACTGACTACTATAGGGGTGTAGACTCAACTTTACCAGAAAGAAGGCAAAAAATATGGTTAATGACGAAAATCCCATTCAATTACGAAGCTACAACCGTTTTAATGTTGCTTGTTATATAGAGTATTATAGAGGAAACGCTCCGGGATCGTGACGTCACGATCCTCTAGCGTCGTAGGTAATTAAATATGCGTTACTATGTAAAAAACCTGACATGTAACTTGGTATAATTAATAAAGTATTTGTATTTGAAAAGGGACAGAAACAGAACATATCCCCTCTTAAAACTTTGGACATATTACTTTGTGATAATGTAACCTCTTGCGTTGCTTTTTTCTCCATTTGAGTACATTTTTAATCTTTTTTCGAGAAAATACAACATTATTGATTATTTTATTTAGTAGACACTAAATAAAATAACCCCTATTCCAATTTCAAACTCATGCGGTTGAGTAATTCATGTGTACGCTTTTGTCCCTTACTCCTTTCTAATAAGGCGATTAATGTAAGTATATATATTTGACGACTGACGTACACAATGAAAGAAGAAATTAAAAAAAAAAAACCGGCCAAGTGCGAGTCGGACTCGCGCACGAAGGGTTCCGTACCATTATCTGTAAAAACGGCAAAAAAAACACATTTGTTGTAAGCCCCCTTAAATGTTTATTGTATTCTGTTTTTTTAGTATTTGTTGTTATAGCGGCAACAGAAATAAATACATCATCTGTGAAAATTTCAACTGTCTTACTATCACGGTTCATGAGATACAGGCTGTGACAGACGGACAGCGGAGTCTTAGTAATAGGGTCCCGTTTTACCCTTTGGGTATGGAACCCTAAAATCTACCTACTAGCGCGATGTAGAATTTATATTACTCGAAAAAAAGCCCATATTTCTGACGCTTCAGACATTATAAACTATAAACGTTTTGTTCCGAATCAATACCGTTGTATAGTTTATTTTTTTAATTTTTTTATTTATAAGCTTTTTCGCTATTGCGAATATATCGCTCGATAAGTGCCTCTTATCTTAATTAACTTATACTAATTATTTTACAATGTAAACAAATGTATCTGTCCTTCAGACCATATTTTACAAGCTCTTATATCTTTCCGACCATCTCAGACATTGGATTGGATAAATAGCTATTGCATATAATCCGATGGAACTGCCCTTGAATATCGGTCGCCTAATTGCATCATTTCGGACACATTCCATTAATACATGGTAAACATCTTCTACGCGATTACACGCACTGCATAACGGTGAATTTACTTTTCTCATGAGATATGCAAACTTATTCAATGGAATGTGTCCGGAACGCAATCGCAAAAAAGGACAAGATCTTGCCTACTCAGCGGGCTGTTATCAATCCAAATCGTTCCGAATCAATACTGTTGTATAAGTTATAATACGAAAGAACAGTTAATTTCCGATTTCGACTTTATTGACGTCATATTACCAATAACGTAATATTTTACCATAGGTATATTTTTTATGTTTCGGTTGACCTAGCACAATCAATCCGTACTATTACGAAACCCATTGTCTACATGCAGTCAAGTAAGAAAAATTATTACTTACTGGCCGTATAGGCCTAGCATAATGCTGAATATAGTTAGTTTTGTTCTAATCGACAAACTCCAAGCTGTATTTTAAAGTCCATGCTAGGGTTAGACTTGTTCGACGGGTCATCCACCTGGAAGGATCACGTTCGTACGAGTTTGTTTTTTTGCTTTGTACTCGTATACGTGGAAGGGTTTGGAACGTGTGAGATTGTTTTCATTAGAGGATATATGGCGCTCTATGATTTTCATAGGTCATTGAAAGAGCGACGAGCGAACTAAGTTCTTTGCTTCAGCTGGGGCCAAAGTTATTTCGTACTATCCGGGTGTTCTTCTCTACAGTTCGCATTTCTCAAGTTTTTTAGGGTTCCGTACCTCGAAAGGAAAAAAACCGAACCCTTACAAGATCGCTTTGTTACCCGTCTGTCTGTCTGTCAATACCCTTTATCTCGGGGACGCGTGGGAGGTATCGAGTTGAAATTAAAACCATATTATTATACTCAAGTCTACAGTTCCTTGAAGCTGTGAAAAAATCAAACTTCTAAGTGAACATAAAAAAAGATACGGCCGTTTAAAACGTATATTTCGACACTCTCAAGGGAATCAAAATACTTTCCGTTGACCTACAACTATACCTACAGGTACATTTGTAATTTTGTACGGAACCCTCGGTGGGCGAGTCCGACTCGCACTTGTCCGGTTTTTTTTAGTTGAATCAGGTTTTCGTTTTTTTAAGGGGCTCGTGCGTCAGTTTTAGATACAGTTCAACTCAACTGCAGCTCCACTATTCTGTAACTTGTTTTAAGCTCACCTCGAAGCTCACCCACGAAAATATCTTGACGCCGCGATTCGCAGTAACTAAGCGTAGGTAGAGGTCTAGTTTCGTTGGGCGTACGGGTGTGGTGATTAGCGCGTTACTAATAGGGGCCATGTGCGCGCCACTTTGTGCTGTATAAAGTAACATGTCCCGATCTCGACAAAACGATGGAAATTTTCCTAAACCATGTCCATGTATTTTTTTCCAGTTTAATTAAGAAGCACTCGCTCAGTGCATGATAACCTGTTAAGTGAAGTTAATCCACGCAAGAATACCGCTTACCGGACTATCGTTAACTATCCGAGTAGTATAAACGAAAAACTAATAATACACATACGATAATTACATTTTGCTAGTCGTCAGTATAGCGTTAATACATAGTGTATACTTATACAATATGTAACTTTTAAATTAAGGTGTTAAATATATCTGCTCCTACCTGAATTTTCTGGTTCAAGTGACATGCGGTGACTGCGTGGCGTATTGATGATCGCTGGATTTATTTGCATAATGATTTAAGTATATGTGTTATGGGCTTTTATAATAAAGATAGTGGATAAGTAAATCCAATGCCACGAGGAACATAGTCTTGAGTGCACAAAAGGCACGTGTAGCGAGAAAAATCCGGTCCAGTGCGAGTCGGGCTCGCGCACCGAGGGTGCCGTACAAACGGCCTCCGTAGCCCAGTGGGTAGTGACTCTGCCTACGAAGCTGGAGGTCCCGGGTTCGAATCCCGGTCAGGGCATTTATTTGTGTGTTTATCACGAATATTTGTTCCTGAGTTATGGATGTTATATATATATATATATATATAAGTATCTATATGTATTTATCTATTATATATATCATCGCCTAGTACCCACAACACAAGCCTTACTGAGCTTACCGTGGGCCTAGGTTGATTTGTGTAAGATTGTCCCATAATATTTATTTATTTATTTATTTAAACTTTCATTAAAACCCCGCTTTATTATGAAAAAATCATAGCAATACTGTCCGAGTCCACAGTCCAGTATGTGTAGTCACACACAGACGAGTGATCCTCCGAGACACGAACAACCGCAGGTTCTATTGCTGAAGCGTGCACACTATCCTTCTTATAGTTTCTATTTCGACGTCCAACAATCGTAACAAGCGTGATCTATCTCACAGGCAGCGACATCTAGCGTGTAACTGCGTAAACTCGTATGTGACGTGTCGACGTGTGTCTGTATACGACTGGTGCTACCTCAGAGCATAGAATACTAGAGAGAGGACAAGCCGCCGGCGGCCGTGTCGCAGCTGTATGCTCGATGGGCATACACTGCCATACTGTGCACGCGTGCTGATCGCAGAGAATATTACGTTTTTTCCCAAAATGCCTGATATGATGCGCGTTTATTGTCAAATAAGCGTGTAGGTATACAAGAGTGTGTGTTTTAGATGTGTGCGTGCTTTGTCTTGTCAATTACTTGGGCGTTGTGTGGGTTAATGTACTTGCGACAGGCTCACTCTATACAATAAATCGGCCGCCATGTCCGATCTCCTTATATTCATACATCTGTGGGTGCTACAATCACTCCATAGTATAAAACAAAGTCGCTTCCCGCTGTCTGTCTGTCTGTCCCTATGTATGCATCTTTAAAACTACGCAACGTATTTTGATGTGGTTTTTTGAAATAGATAGAATGATTCAAGAGGAAGGTTTATATGTATAATGCATGCATGTATTATACATATAAACCCGTGCGAAGCCGGGGCGGGTCGCTAGTTATTCATAACTTTTGTTTTTCAGAGATATTTATTTATCAAGAGAACCAATTTCTATAATATTTTTTTTTATTTCCAAGAAGGTACTTTCAGAATACTACTTTCATTCGAATTTGAAGGAAAAAAAATAAACACAGAAGTATGAAATGACAAACTTAATTAATAAATTATTTTTGAAGTTAAAAAAAGCACGCCAGATATAGAGATCTCTTTATACTTTTCCGGTATTATTTACGTTAATATTAATCATAATATATTATTTACATATCTATACCTATATATCGCTTGGTTAACTTCGGAGATAAGGGGAAGGCTAGCAGAGGACCAAAATCTGTGGCTGTTACTCCACCGACAAAAAAAAATGTTTTAGATTGAGCAATTTCAAAGCGTTTAATGAAATTTGTTAAATGTAAAAAAAAAAAAAAAGCAATCTCATATGTGAAACCCCACTTACTGACTAGAATTTGAATTTTTGCCCCCCTCTCTTATCCACCCTTTTTTATAGAAATTAAAAATATATCTTTATTTTTTTCATTTTCTAGTAGGTAGGTACCCGTGGATTAGTTTTGTTTACAACTATTCCAAATTTAAAATTTATAGCATTAGTAGTTTCTGAGATATTTAACTTTTTGACAAACAGACAGACAGACGGACGGAGTCGCACCATAAGGGTTGCAGTTTTACCTTTTTGGTCCGGAACCCTAAAAACGCTAACGGAAGTCAGTCCACTAATCCTTTATAATATTGTATCATTCCTCTACTTTATAAATCTTTTATCATATAAGATATGTTGTTTGGTCTTGGCTTTGGATTGATTTACTATTTTCATTCTATTTGTTAGTATGTTTGTTACTCAATAGAAATCTCCCCAGAGTACCTATCTGATATTTCTACATCGCTTGTTACAAAAGTAAATTCGTTAGGTTTAGTATCTAATGTATAAACTAAACGTGCATCATGTTTAAGACATTTGTGCTTGACATTACTAAATAAACTTACGGATCTCCGAAACAAGACCATCTTGGTTTCCCGTCGTACGCTCCGGTAGTTCCCACTATAAAAACATTCGTCCTCATCATCCGAAGGAACATGATAATACACGACGCGGCGTCTCATTTTGAAAAGAAAAACACGTCTGTTGCAAACACACACATTAATTTACAAAATTTGAACGAACAACGTGAGTGTTTTGTTAATTGTAACTGTCGCTTAAACGGCTCTGATTGAAAAAATGTAACGTTTAAAAATATTGGCTGGTTAAAAAAAATAGATAGGGTTTAAAAAGTTTTGTTGGTGGATAGGATTTGATCACGACCGATTGGGCTCCAAGAATAGTTGCTACTGACGGTAACGGTTGATCAGAAAAAGTTTCACAAGCGACAATAGCCCAGAATAAGTACGTAAGCCTTTGTGTGAGCAACAATGGCTGCGTTTTTACTGATACTGCTTATTTTGTCTGAGGCTAAGTGTCAAAATTGTTTCCCAATAAGTGCTATCTATTTCGGTCAATGCACTGGTACTTGATTTGTAATAAAGAAATGCAGACTTTCTTGTTTCTTGTAGCTCTACACTACATAAATAGTTCATAAGTCAATGACATTTAAATAGCAGTGAAGAATAAGTAAGACTGATTAGTAATTGGCTCTTTTCTTATCTATCTTATCTATCTAGGTGAGGGCCTTTTCGGATGCACTTCGACCCAGTGGGATTTTTTGTGCATTTGCCCTCTCCTGTATTCCTGCTCCCAGGCTTGCTCCATCATTTCCACAAAACGGATGATGCAGTTCACCGGGAGCAGCTTGAATTCCTTTGGTTGCGGATAGCCGTTATCAAAGTAATTCATTCTTTGTCTGGCAAGGGCATGACATTCACAATGAAGTGTTCCATAGTCTCATCCTCCTCGCCACACATTCTACAGTCTAAACTATCCGCTAGTCCCATCTCGGCCAAGAGATCCTTGACCCCGAAGTGACCTGTGAACACCTCAGATAAAATTCTGAGTTGCTTCCTACTGGATTTCCAGAGTTTTCTGGTCCAGCCAGAGTCCACTCATTCTATGAAGAGCATATAGTGGCTTAAGCATGCCTCATTCCTCCACTCGTGTTGGTGTTTGGTTTTGGCGTATGCTTTAAAGGCCGATATTATGGATCTGCGCGAAAGTCCCACAAATGGTTCTGGACCTACAACAATTGGGTCTTAATAGAAGGATTCACAGATAAAAAAAGAGTTAAGACTTAGTCTGAACTGAACACTCATTATTCATCTTAGGTCGATCTTTTTATTACAAACTAAGCACAATTTACTCTTAACATGGAGACAGCGAACTTTTATAAAAAGTATCAATGTCAGTTGAGACTTGAGAGTGCGACACGACGGGTGACTTTTATAAAAATATATTTAAAAAGTGTAAACATGTTTATGATGCTAACTGTACCTACCCTAACACTTAAAACTCACTCGCTTTGTAATATACCATTTTTAATAAATTACTTTACACGGGTGTAACGTGATATTATTATTTTTTTTTTGTGGGCCTTAATATGCCGCTTCGACCAGCAAGTGATCTATTGTGGCAGCCCTTGTTTTAGAGTTCACCGTTAAGTCCCGTTGCCTCCAGGAAATTCCAGATTCTTTGGGCGGTGATATGTTGTACTTCTTGTGGGTGCATTATGTGCCGCCCTAGGTAGGTACTTCTTTTATGCATGAGTGGTCCGCAGGAGCAGAGAATGTGCATTGCAGTCTCCTCTGTCTCCTGGCAGAACCTGCAAGTTGTGTCCTGCTTCATACCCATTTGAAACAGGTGTTTGTTCAATTTGCAATGTCCTGTCAGGATTCTTGTCACTGCGCAGGTTTTGTGCCTTTTGAATTGTAATAACTCTTTAGACAGCTTACTATTGAACCCTTCGATCAGGGCTTTAGCTTGTTTTTGTCCTTTGGTGAACTTCCACAGCTTGATTGCCTCTGATTTTTCCGCGTTGTTTAGCAGAGAATATGCTTTCCGTTTTGTGATGCCACAGAACGGTTCCGGGCCGACTAGGGCCGTGTCTGCGCCCTGCCTTGCAAGTTCATCTGCTCTTTCGTTTCCTACAATGTCGGAGTGCCCTGGTACCCATCTAAGTATGACTTTGTTGGAGTTCGCCAGGGTGTTTAGATTAATTTTACAATTCTGGACTAGTTTAGAGTAGGACTCTAGTGATTCTAGTGCCAGCAGAGCAGCTTGGCTGTCCGAGTTGATGTAGATATGTTGGTTCCTTAGGTTTCTTTCAAGATTTATCTCCACGCATTTATTTAATGCGAAGAGTTCAGCCTGAAAGATTGAGGCCTCCTTCCCCATGCTGACGCTAGCTTTGAACTTTGGCCTCTCACCGTAGATACCACATCCAACATCATCACCTTTTTTTGATCCATCTGTATACCAAATGTGGCTTCCCTCCTTGAAGTCCATTTGGTCATTTGTCCATTTGTCTCTCGGAGGTATTTCCACTGTATACAGTCTAGTGAATTTGCATTCCACGTATGTGTCGTCAGTGGGCATGCTTAGGTTTTTGTTATCAAAAACAAGGGCCTCAAGTTTGCTTAGCGCTTGAGAGCGCCATTTTGGCCTTGTTAGTGTGCATATCCTGTAGATGCACTGCTTCGCGTGATAGTTATTTACCTTTATTTCAGACGTTTGGACACAGGTTGCACCGGCCATAGTCTCAGAGAACACCTACGTGATCATTACGTTGTTATGAATGTTTTAAATGTGTACCTACCTATAGTACCTACACTGTATGTTTGTATGAAAAGGTACAGTTTGGTCCGTTACAAAAGGAAGTGCGTACGTTCGAAGGAAACGTGAGCGGTGGGACTTCCTCGTATGAATGAAGTGTTATTCCTTCCGCGCATGCGTAAACAGACGGCGGTGTGACTTTTGTTTTAGGTAGTAACCGCCTTCCATGAAATTCGAAATTCAAATACAGTATGGGACACGACAAATGCAAAATTCATAGCCACCAGAGTAGGTAGGACTAATATATAGTTATCGTGGTATAATCAAAGAAGTATTTTCTACGTCATTTTGTACTATGTAGATTAAAATTGACATCATTAACACCACCTAAGTAAACATAAACTGTTTGAACTGCGTAGATGAAGTAACTATTCTTATCAATGTATTACATACCTACTTTGTAATTAGTAAAGTTAAACACCTAACAAAAAAAGTTACTATGTGAATATCAGTTTAATTTCACTCCTTTCGATATTAACATCTTCTCAAACATTCAGTGCAAACGATTTCGTAGCATTTCATGGTTTTCACTCTAAGTAGAGATAAGCGTCTATAAGCTCTTTCTTGGTTAAAGAACATTTATTATTATTATATGGAGCCCGTTATGTCCCACTGCTAAGCAAAGGCCTCCCCCCCTCAAGAACAGTTTTTTTACGTTGGGTGAATGCATTGACGCACCGTCCGCCCGGTCAGAAGGCCCAGACTAGGCTACCCACTAAACCCCCAACAATATAGGGATGATGACTAAGATTTTTTAACGATGCCATTCGAACCAGTTTTTAGAGAGGAACAAATGTTTGTATGGGAGCAACAATAATTAAAGAACATAAATACCCAAAAAATTGAAACAAAGATTGACCTCGCTGGCGGCAGGCGAAACGCTTCAATACGGGTATGACGTCACAACCTGCTATTTGTACTAATCGTTGTATGGAAAATCAAGTAAATTGCTGTTTCGGTCGCGCCATACTGCGTTTAGGTACATATTTGTGATATAATTTTGTTTCTATAAAAGCGTAAGGATTCTATTGGTAACTTTAAATTTACTCTTGGTCAATAAAAAAACATATATTTTTTCCAACTTTCTTTCCTTTTATTATTTCAATTATATTTTATTATTTATCATCATCACCATATCAGCCGAAAGACTTCCACTGCTGCACATAGGCCTCCCCCAAAGAGTGCCAAAATGACCGGTCCTGCGCCACCCGCATCCAGCGGACTCCCGCGACCCTTACCGACCTTTTATTATTTATACTTTATTACAATAATTTGATGGTTTACTCGTACTAAGTATACATTTAGCAACACTATGTTACCAATTTTAACATGAGGTATCATGCCTCTTCTCCAACCATGTCGCTGGTCGCTGCCAAGGAGGGCCAAAAGTTCGCTTGACGCATTCTACTTTGAAATATTTTGCACCTTGAATCAAGTTTTTTTTTTGTGTGCCTTTGGTGACCTAAGGCTTTATTTCCTCCTACGCTGACGTCGGTCGCTGACGTCGGTCGCGCGTACGAATGTAGGCTGTACGCTGGCATTTCAGTCAGTGTGTGCGGTGTCCCATAGAACATGGTGTATATTCGTACGCCCGACCGACGTCAGCGTAGGAGGAAATCAAGCCTTGCTTGCCACAGGGACACGCCTACATGCAGAGTAGTTCATCGTTATCCCTATTACGTATTACTTTATCACCTACATACTTATCGAATATTGGGCTGATCCACATCGAGCGACACTATCAGATGACAGTCTTGAATTGATATCTGCTCTCAATACGTAAGAGTTTAGGTTACAGCTGTTATCTTATATTCGGATACGTAGTTAGAGAAATTGCTCATATTAACTGCATTGTGATTGTTTAATGCGACACACAAAGACACAAACAGACGAATGAGGCGGCACGTCACTTGCGATATTTAGGTATATTTACCGTAAACCTGTGCGCGCGAACATATAGGGCATAATATCATCATCATCATATCAGCCGAAAGACGTCCACTGCTGGACATAGGCCTCCCCCAAAGAGTTCCAAAGTGACCGGTCCTGCGCCACCCGCATCCAGCGGACTCCCGCGACCTTTACCAGCCTACCAACGCCGCGCCTTCCGGTACGTGGTCGCCACTCGAGAACCTTTCCGCTCCATCCACGGCATCTGCACGTGCAATTATAATGCATATTATGGGTTACATATATTCTTAGAAGAATTATTTCGACACGTTTCGTGTGGACTTTGCAAGTCTTTTTTTAACTACGTCGTAATATAAAAATAGAGCATTTTATCACTGTCTTATCATTGCTAGTGTCATCGTACGCTAATCTCAATCCCAGGCTTATTATATTTATGTCGGTTGCCAATGTTTACCTATACCAGAGGCCTTAGCACACTAGGTTTTATGTCGGTCATGTACTGAAACGTCACGTAAAACGCGACATAAAACCTAGTGTGCTAGGGCCTCAGTGCCCCCACCAATTCGAGCAAAATAAAGAGGCACGGTCGTACCATCCTTTTCTCGATCCTATTGACACCGCTGTGAAAGGAAATTTGTTTGTGAGAATACATACATATGAGAGAATGAACATAGGACCTCTACAGTACCTACAACCCGGTCACAATATATGTGCACCTCGCAATGTTTTTGTAATCAAAATTATTGTTTTTTAATAACAAACCCTTCATCAATAATAAATTGATTTGAAAAGGTTAGTAAATTTTTTTTACCTCCACATTTCTCGAAAAAACTTTTTTTCACACCGTACCCAGACCGCCGATATGACTTCACGAGGTCAGGTGCACAGATATTGTGACCGGGTTGTATACTCATACTTATTTATTCATAATATTACAGAAAAATTACATGTCACATAGTGTACATTAAAATTGCATATTATGTGCATTCTACATAACAAGGACACTAAATATACCTACAGGAAATTCATTGCATTATGTTGTTTTATGGCGTCATAAATTTGTGTAAGTACACATAATTATTTACGTAATGTTAATTTAATTTAATAATTACCGAACACTAACTACCTACGTCAAAGGCTTATTTACTACCATTTATTTATGTCGGCTCGTAATTGGCACTCATATTGTCGCATCTCGAACAGATCAGAAATAAGTTTCTGTCAAAAATTAAATTTTTGGTACAAGCTTTTAATGGTGACTATATTTATTTTTGCAGAGTCATGAACTACTCACTCAGATGGTACCAATGAGCTCAAACGTGACGGGTTTCTGTTAAATAGTTTGGGAATTACTAGCATATTATTATTTTATTATACATAATTATTTAAGAATGTAAATGAGATTCATACCTACAGAATATCGAATAACTTAATATTAATTATCAAATTGAATAAATATTTGTATTTGTACGGCCACCTTCTGGCTCCATCAAGATCAGCTGGGTTGTGCCATAATATTGCGTTATCACCGAATTTACTAAGTATGCCATCGGATAAACATGCAGAAACATTCTATTTTTAAGCCAATTTTCCATAAAAGTTATAGTAAGCATTCCCTACTTTATAAACTGTTATTTTTACACCTATTTGCGATACTATAAAAATCCGTATCTATTCTTACTATTTCGGCTCATATCCCGTCCATCCTTATTCATTCAGAAGGAGGTTTCCAATACACTTATGTATTTCGAAAGTACTTTAATAACACTTTATTTAGAACGGACTCATGGCGCTAACAATAAGAAAAAGTACAGATATTCTCACGGCACTATCGATAATATTGAGTCTTATCTGTAATCAGACAGACAGATACTTACAGATATGTCAGCTTTCCTCTTTACCTGTCAGCCTATAATTATATTCACACAGTTTTATAGTGGCTCGTGAGCACCAATGTATTTTGAACTCCTATATTCTCAACTACACGTTGCAGATTGAATTTCTACTGGTTTTCCTGTAGCGATGCGTTCGGGAAGCTTTGTGAATACCGTCCTAGGTTTCTGTGAAATGTTCTAGATTTTAATTTAACACATGCCGCCTGACGTGTTAGGAGCTTTTTTTATAGCAAGTGAATTGTCGATAACATGCGGCTTTCTGACTTTTGTTCAAGCAATCATAGGTGTTATGTTCTCGTGATATCTTCACTTCAAGTGTCTTTCTTCAAATGTGCTTGTAAAAAAAAACAATGCTTGCTGTGGTAATCCGGTTTCGTCTCAGTACTTGTCTACGTTTTAATGTGCACTGAGGCAATTGTCAAGCTCCAATGAAAATTGTGTGTTTTTGTATGTTTCCAATTGGTAGCAAATCTTGACATATCACCACTCTGTTACTGAGCTTGTCTCTCTGGCCTCACCGTGATAAGGTAAAATGAACAGGATCCATTATCTATTTCCAACAAGTTATAAAGACTAAAAAGGAATGCGGGAATACACTAACAAACAAAATACATCCGAATCGCCAATGCGTCAAAAATTATTGGATACAATGCAAATTGATTATGTAACTGCAAATGTACAAGAGACATTGTTCTTTTATTCATATTTAGGTACAGTCGCCATCACATACATAGGTACACTATAGGTGTTCAAAAATATCGGTACATGCACCCTAATGCCTTGAAAATAGAGGTTACTAGGTAGTCATGCCATGCAAACTACTATCTTCTTTTATCACTTTGTGGGTAATTTTTTGAGAAAAAATCTCATATACAGCGTGGAAATCCAATACGAGCAAAGAATTCAACCAGACAGCCCTCTGTCTGGTTGAATATAGTAGCGTAAACATTATTTAAAGGGACTTTTTAAGTTACACTTAATTAAAAGACTATAATTAATTTTTGAAAAAATTCTGAGCAGCAATGTAACGCAAATGATTCTTGGTGGTGACAAGTACCTAACTGTCAACGAGACTTAACTTGAACATTTAACGTTACATTGCGGGCTGAATTATTTTGTATGGTTAACTTTTTCGTTGTAATTTTAGACAAAAATTATCTTAAGGCTTGTACACCCGCTAACGTCCTTGAGTCGTCGTCCGTATGGGCCAGCGCGCGACTGATCGGGCCTGCCGAGCCTCCGCGCGCGCGCATTTTGTAGGTATTTAAACATAGTAATTAAGATAATCATTTTATTTATTCAAACTCTGCGAATTTGTCTATAAATATTTAATAACTTTATTTGAATACAAAAATTTCATTTAAAATATCTATAGTTTAGTCATTATATTGAATAAACTTTACAAAAAGAGGTAACTTTAGGATTTTTTTCTATCGAGTGAAGTTCATTAGATCGCGTAACTGAATGCGACTTTGACTAGATTAGATCCTTAAGTAATACGTATCTTTTTTTTTGATTTTTGAACCCTATTTTCTACGTCTGAGATTGTTTTAAAAAACTCGAAAACGCTGCCCCTGTTGACTGTCGAGCCTTAATACGCTTCTTAGGTCCTGTACTAACTTACCACCATTTAAAGGTTTGCTCGTATTGGATTTCCACGCTGTATAAGTATCGCACAATATAATATTTAAAACATCATTCGTTCACGATTCTCGTCGATTTAGGTTAATCTTGCCCCGATCGCTCTTTAGTGACAATTTGGTTGGAATAAATTCGCCGAGGCATTCTCCTTCAAACTGTACCATCTAGTTTTCCCTGATACACTCTCTTTGTTAATTTTCCTTCACCCATCCTCCCTGGGCTGTTATTCGCTACGCGTTAATGCGGCTCACCCCGACGGTCACCCGTTACGAAACTACACCTCTACCTACGCTTAATTACTACGCATCGCGGTGCCAAGGTATAATTGTGGGTGAGCGTTGAGGTGAGCTTAAAACAAGTTACAGAATAGGGGGGCTGCACGCCCAAAATATCTTAGCATGTCCTTTTTACAAGTTTTCTATTAACTTATGTACCTGACTATGTATATAACTAACTATGTTTGTTCGGGTGGAATCTCGCAACGTTCGCGTTGACTTCCTTTTATTGGACTTTTACTGAGATAAAAAGTGTGTTATGTTATGTTAATCTAGGCTATAGGTACTCTATTTGCATACTAAAATTCATCTTAATCCGTTCAACCGTTTTTGGGTGATTTAGTAACAAACATCCAGACTTTCGCAATCACTACATATTATAAAATAAAGTCGCTTCCCGCTGTCTGTCTGTCTGTCCCTATGTACGAGTATACTTAGATCTTTAAAACTACCTTGATCTTTAAAGGTTTATATGTATAATACAGTAGTTACAATACATGCATGTATTATACATATAAACCCGTGCGAAACCGGGGTGGGTCGCTAGTTATAATAATAAGTAGGATGATTCAATATGTAGGTACACATATCTCATATCATGATATTGATAATCAAACTTTCCCGTAACAGATTGTATGATCTGAATAGCGTAAACATATTTCACCACACCCGCAAATAGTTCGGTAGATACAGACAGACAAACGGTATTTCGGGAACAACGCGGCTGACTCATCCCGGATGTGTCATCTCGCCAGACTGGAAGTTACTGTATGTGTGTATGTATGGAGAATACCGCAGACGTATGTATGAAGAATATTTACTAAAAGGGGTGCTCTTCTTTATATCTACCAAGTAATAGCAGAACAATGAGAGATGTTTTTTGGTTTGTTTTAGTGTCTCAAAATAGGACATTTCGGTCGACCCTAACGTAACATACGCCTTAACCCTTCTTTGCATGATTTTTTTATTTATTTTTGAAATAAATCACGATAATGTCAGTTGACCTCCACATTTCGGTAAACATATAAAAAAATATATATGAGGTAAGTTTTACATGATATCTTTATTTTTTGATATGATGGAAATTTCCATCATTATGCAAACTCTGACCTTAAGCATATCACAAATACGTTCCATTTCAAGCTATACTGTTCTTGAAACATAAAAGTCTTATAATAAATATGAATCTCCCGCAAAACTACCTTTAATTTGCTTTAATTAACAGGACAATGTTATGATGGGAATTTCCATCACCATGCAAAGAAGGGTTAACTTTTGTATTTGTTGAAAGGCACGACAAACAGGTACCTATAGTAAATCTATGATAGCTAGACTATATTAAATCATCAGTCAATATCACACACTCTTTTACGTTTCAAATCCTTTCTAACTTGGTGCACCTTTCCTCATAGTTGTATAGTTGTATACCCATCCCTCGTTATTGCGCTGTAGCTAAACCTGTCAAATACATCCTCCAAATGTTTGCAAATATACCTACATGAGAACGATACACTACTATTATTTTCCGCGTCTAATACCATTTGATATGCAAACGTGTCAGGAGCAAACCTGTTACTCCTCAGTGGTGTGCTCTGAATAATAAATAAATATCAATCTTATCTGAAGACGAGTACCTAGTCATACAAAATGCTGGTTTTTGAAGCATTAATGCTATTGAATAATCTAATGGAAAATAAAAAAATAGAAACTTATTTTATCAGATATATTATTAAATTCAGATCGATATATAATTTGAAACGATTGTGGTTTTAGTAGGTCACTACATTATTTTTCAAAATAATTCTTCAAAAGATGCTGTACAATATTTATGCAACAAAGACAATGTATGGCTATAAAAGGAATGTATTTTCTATGAATTAATCAGTTATAAACCAAGCCGCGTGTAGTCATTATCTACCCTGAACGTCCCACACTTCAATGCTGTCTCTACCTTAAAATTTGGTAATGCTTCAAAACTCCAAGTGCTCTCCGCGGTTCTTTCAAAAAAATATTCGTTATTCATTTATTTTACGTCAGTATTTATTTAATTGAACGTAGTTTATTCCAAAGTAATCGTTGATTTTAACAGCATGAATATTTATTCATTTATTTTTAGCTAAATACATTGACAGGTCAATGTTACACTTGCTTTATTTTGAGGATATCCAGTGTCACGAATAGGCAATGGATTTTTTCAATTCTCGTGTGGTGGTTTGCGATGAGTAAAAAGTACATATAAACATTACTTACCCTTTTTAGGAAATCTTGCGAAACACTGACTCAACGAATACAGACACTAAGGTCATCAACACTGATATTGCATGTTTTGCAATAAGTACTTTTTTGCATCGTGCTAAGGCTTAATCTGCATTTATGATTATGACTCTTCGGGGCTAGTGCTATGTCCTTTTATATAAAAAAAACAGTTTATTGCTTTAAATGTTTACTGCATGAGAACTTCATTTTATACAAATTCGCATCAAATAAACTACAAAATTGTACTATTGTGTTTTCTTTGTTTTGAAATGGGATAGGATGCAAAATATTTTGCTTTCGCTTCTTTGCAAGTAGGTAGACCTTAAACTAGCTGGTCCAGGAGGGGGAGAGGGGGATTTCAGTGTCAAACCAAGCGGTAGGTTCGGGTCGAAGATAACAATCTACCACCTGAGCCTTTAATTTTATAATCAAAGTACTGGACCCAAGTGCAATAAAAAATACTTTATTATTTAAGAGCTTAAAAAAATCTAGTGGAAAATAAAGGGTATGTATTATTGATGTCCCACTTAAACTATGTAGTTCAACTATAACAACTTTCTTAGTCAAAACTTGACAATAAATGTTAAACAAAATTACAGTAATGGAATTTCATACACTTTCTTGGCCGCTGTGATGATTTAAATTTAAAAATTTGCGCTCGTCGGTGAAGAGGAACTTTACGTACAGTAGTCAGTCCCTAAGGCAAACATTTCCGAGCATTTTGGAGACAAAATTGAATTATTGCATGTTCCGTTAATATTGATTTCATTTCCGATCAAGTGTTATGCGAATAATGAAACTGAAAGCTGATAAAATTGTTATTTTATTTGGTTCGTTTCTTTCACGAGATCGTGGGAGTGCATGAACAAAACATGGGAACGAGTAAAATCAACTCAATTGAGTAATGTTTACTCCAATTACCATGGAACTCGTTCCCTTGTCGTTTAGTAGTACCTAAGTACTTCCAGGGGTGTCTTTACAAAAAAAAAATTGTTTCTTAAATGAATGATTGGAAGGTGTTGCAGATTAAGTAAGATTTTTTTCCCTGTCAATCTTTATGACAATGACAGAAGGGTTTTTTCGCTACCTATATTTGCGAGGAGTTTGGCGGATGGCGGAAACTATTAAAAAATGTATTGCTTCGTCGGATTCGAACCGGACAAATATCGTAAGCAGACGTAAATTGATATATTTACGTGCTTACACAACATCGAAATATCCTCCCTTGAATAAAATAGTGAAACATGACAATGGAGTACGAACGCAAGAATATAATAATATTTGGTAAGTAGTTCAGGAACTTAAATAAATTATATCAAATTGATGACTTTAAGGTGGTTCGATTGCCATACAAAGCGTTATTTGACATTCGCAGGCTAACGGCGTGATATTTTAAGAAACTTATGTACCAAACTTTCATCAATTGGCTTCCCATTTGCGCCAAATTCCCCCTTTCCTAGAATAAACTTGTATAAACTAGATTAATTTGAGAAAAATAGTTTTCCCAAAATATCACGTGACAAACCAATTTCTCAAATTATTCTAGTTTATGTAAGTTTATTCTAGGAAAGGAGGAATTTGGCGCAAATGGGAAGCCAATTTATGAAAGTTTGTTACATAAGTTTCTTAAAATATCACGCCGTTAGCCTACGAATGTCAAATAACGTTTTGTATGGCAATCGAACCCCCTTAACTGTAGGACTTTAAAGGTATCTGTAGGTACACAAATTCAACACTTTTCTTGGCAAATTGACAAGAATACGAGCCTCATTAGCCCCCACTTCAGCAACACACTTTATTTACTTGGTGCCTTATGGAGTAATAATTACCGTCAGATACTAAAATTCTATTACATAAATAATATTAATTACCTACTTTTTCATGTTCGTACGTGACAAACGAAAATTTCTATAATCGATTGACTTTGTTGCGACATGTGCTAGAGCTAGTCCATTGCATACATAAATTTCTATAATCGATTGACTTTGTTGCGACATGTGCTAGAGCTAGTCCATTGCATACAGTCATAAATTCAATCTAAACCAAAACTGTTTTCTTTATAATTCAAATCTTGAGCGACTTTTGTTACACCTATTTAGTAGTACAATGAAGAGGCGGGTCTTCCTGTTACATAAATCCTTTATTTGTCACGAGAAGCAGGCGTTGCAGGAAAAAGAAAATATAAATGTTGTTAATATATAAGTATAATTTGTATATGCAAATAACGCGGAATGATAAAAAATATGCAAACATGGCTTTTATGGCTATCAAAGCCTGAACAAAATACAAATATTTTTCTCACTAACGTCCATATAAGACTGAATGAATTTAAATAAATAAATAAATAGTTTTAGAAAAACTTAACAAGGCTTTTGTAATGAGTATTAGACGACAATATACACCTATATTTACGTACTTATGTAAATACATATTTACTTAATTGCATTCAAGACTCAATAACAAGAAATAAAAAGACTCGCACATGAAGGGTTCCGTGAAATAAATTGCTGTTTACGATTTATGACGTATTAAAAAAAACTACTTATTAGATCTCGTTCAAACCAATTTTCGGTGGAAGTTTACATGGTAATGTACATCATATATATATATTTTTTAGTTTTATCATTCTCTTATTTTAGAAGTTACAGGGAGGGGGGACACACATTTTACAACTTTGGAAGTGTCTCTCGCGCAAACTATTCAGTTTAGAAAAAAATTATGTTAAAAACCTCAATATCATTTTTGAAGACCTATCCATAGATACCACGTATGGGTTTGAAGAAAAAAAATTTTTTGAGTTTCATTTCTGAGTATGGGGACCCCTAAAACTTAATGTTTTTTTTCGATTTTTGTGTGAAAATCTTAATGCGGTTCACAGAATACATCTACTTACCAAGTTTCAACAGTATAGCTCTTATAGTTTCGGAAAAAAGTGGCTGTGACATACGGACGGACAGACAGACAGACAGACGGACGGACATGACGAATCTATTAGGGTTCCGTTTATTGCCATTTGGCTACGGAACCCTAAAAACCCGTGCACACAATTATTTCGTTACCTTCGCGGCAAGCCTTCGGCATCCCAAACAGTCCCAACTATAAATTAAACGGTCATTGTCAGTCAGTGCTCAGTACCTATACCAGTTTCCAATTAAATATCGCTTTAAATCAGCCTTTTTCTCGACATTTCTCTTACTAGGTCACAATTTCAAGGCAACGAACCTTCACCTCAACTACAAGGACGGTCGCTTTTGCGTTTCCGTGTTTTTTGCTGTTTCAACGCGACAGTGCAATGACTTCAACTAAAGCAAATATTGTGATGAATCCTCATAATACAGAACTGACAGACGTGATATTATCGTGTGTTTGTGTACTGGAATAAGACGCAAACGTCTTAGTCCACATAATTAAATTGTTTATTCTCAGACAAATCTGAGAATAAACAATTTAATTGTGTGGAATAATCTTAGGTATAATAAATTGTAATCATGCTTGGTCGAATTGACACTGAGTGAAACGTCTAATCCTGTTGTAATCTGTAGGTATCCATAATACAAAACATACATTTGTTATATCAATAATTACATAAATGAAAACATCCCCGACATAACACATATACTCGTACCTAGTTGAAAACCAACTCGACAGACAAGACTTTCGATAAAAAAACCGCACTCTAATCGGTTCATCCATGTGGGAGATAATTAACACATTGGGCACATTTCATCATAGAAATCTTAATTTAAGAGGTAGATATTCAGGTGCAAGTTTCGAATAGGAGTTCACGACGAAGACGCAAAACAACTACATAGTAAAAAGGAACACTTTATACTTATTTTCCAAGCGCAAACTACATAACACCTTTGTGCAACAATATCGCTACTGTAAACAATCGACCATTGACAATGTCTGCCAAGTGGCAGTCGGAGTTCTAAATTCGAATTTAAAATGCAAACATCCCCAATAAACTGGTCAGTGTTCGCTCTTAGAAAATTGGATTTCAAACGAGCACCGCTAAATTATTGAAAGGAGTGAAGTTGCCGCTTTTATGTAATACTAGCGACCCGCCCCGGCTTCGCACGGGTTTATATGTACAGATAAATGCATGTATTATACATATAAACCTTCCTCTTGAATCACTCTCGGAATTAAAAAAACCGCATCAAAATCCGTTGCGTAGTTTTAAAGATACATCATGCCCCTGAAGTGGCATTAGAATTGATCCTAGTCTAGATCTGTGTGTACATCTTCAAAATCAGAATGACAAAGACATGAAAGTAAAACGATACCTATCTTTCAATAATAGATAGACTGGAATCCCATTATATACAGTTAGGTATATAACTAGATACGTAGGCAAGAATGTTTGGAATTTGAGCGTCTCCTCTATATTGGTCATCTTTTACGTGGGGAAATGCCTTTCCGCGTCTCGCCCGGGGGAAGCCAGGGCGGGTATGTCGGACTCCCGGGAACTGCCCGAACTACCGACTAAAACCTTGTTCCATCTCGTCACCAAGGTGCCGGGTTACGGGCACGCCGAAGCACTCTTCCGCGACCCGACGGTGACTGGCCTTGTTAGGGGCCCCAAACTCTGTAGCAGGTGGTAACATTTTTTTTTTTTTTTGTACGTTGGGGGAATGCGTTGATGCACCGTCCGCCCAGTCGGAGGGGGACCGGACGGGTGTGTGGGACTCCAGGGCAGAAGGTCCAGACTACCCACTAAACCCCCAACGATTGTCCAGCCATTTTCGCTTACAAGGAGGGTCAAAGGTTCGCTTACGCATGCAACTTTGACCCTCGCGACTAGCCCGCTTTACAGGCCTGGCCAGGGAGAGCGCCCCGGGACAATTTCGAGGCGCTTCAGACCCGTGGACTTTTGGTTAGCTAGGGTCCCCTAACCCTGCAACCTGGTCCACTACGGCGGGAGGAGCAAGTGCGCATAACGCCGACGTGCGCGCCCCGCTCTACGTCTGCGGATATGGGGAGCGGAAGGGTCGTCCTCCCGCGCTCTTTCCGCAGCCTCCTTCTGCGCCATTACGGAATTGCAGAAGGAGGCCATTGCTTCCCATGACCTCTCGCTGTCAAGCATCTTAGATACAATGGTTGGCAGCGAGAGATCCCCACCCAATACATCGGACAAATTATGCCGCTGCGGCCCCCATGCCGAGCATACCTCCACTGTGTGGCGCACATTGTCTACTGCTGTGCCACACCCGTGGCAGCGGGGGTTTTTTTCTCGTCCAGCAACTTGGTGCAGGTACTCTCCAAAGCAACCGTGGCCTGTGAGGACCTGCACCAGGTGAAAACTTAATTCGCCGCGTTTGCGGTCGACCCACCTCTCGAACTGGGGCAAAATTGCCCCATGGTTATTCTGCCGGCCGTGGACACCTCCAGGTCCGCCCTCCACCTCGGGAGAAGGGCGGTCATAGCTGCATCCCGTAGCCCTTCTACCTCCCGTTGATTGGGATGTTCTCCCCTGGCCCTCAGTTCCGCACGGTATCTAAAGATCTCGGCCAGAACCTCCGCCTGCAGTTCCCAGGGCGGATCATTGGCCAGTAGTGTGGCCGCTGCCCAGGACACCGTGCGGTACCCTTTGCATGCCCTCACGCTTATTACCCTTTGCGGTCGCCTTAAAAGGGTCTTGTTTTTCGACGTGAGGGTTTCCATCCATGCTCCGGACGACTCCACAGTATAGACGCCTGCAGGAGGACTGAGGACCTCCTTGATTGGGAAGCAGCCTTCCCAGCGCTGCTGCAGCACCTACCAGTTTGGGGGCCAGCCGAGTGAAATGTGCCCCGAAATTCCACCTGGCATCGAGGGTGAGGCCGAGGTACCTCATGTCGGTCCCTACCTCTATGGCTGTCCCCAAGCAGGTGGTAACCTGCACCAACTCAACGAGTGGCGCGCGGGAACACGCGCAACGCCGTCTCGGGCCAGTTAATGACGCGGCCGACAGACTTCCCCAAGCCTGCCGGCCCTGGCCACAGTTAGGGGGGAATGTGGCGAGCGTAGGCTCGCTGCCTTCGCCCAATTCGCCGCTGGCGACCGGGATCCACAGAGGTGGCTTCCCTTTCGCGTTCAGCGGCTTCTTTGGCCTCCAATACGGCCTCGCAGAAGGCAAGGACCGCTTTCCATGCCCTGTCGCTGTCCACCATTGTGCGAACTATGGTAGGCAGCGAGAGGTCATGGCCTGTCGTGGCGCAGAGAGCTTGGCGCTCATCATATTGGTCATCCCTTGAGTAACTTAACATAACTCTAATACAATTTTATTCTCTCATTGTAATTAATCGTTGTTTTAATAGTTTAGGTACACTATTGGTTAAAATATTGTCTTCAAATATACAACTTTGGCCTCGATTTCTCGACCGAAAATGTATTATAACCAATACACAAGCAAGCATTTACATTGCTGTTTTTAATCAAATAATTTACTGAATGATTTAAAACTGTAACTTGTAACACATTTTTGGAGTTAAAATACTTTTAAATTACCTACTTAAAGTAACTTTAAATGTGACACGCACTCAATTTGTAACTTGTTTACAAAAATCTCAATGTGCAATGTGAATTTTAAGTTCTTTGTCTGAAAATTAATATCTCAGCTCGCTTAGTATTCAATTTAGGTACAGCTTAACTGTCATGTGACCTTGTTGTACAAATATGTTACAAGTACATTGTACTTGAATAAATATTATGTGACCACCACGTAGTTGAGTCCTTAGTAAATGCATGTTGTGGTTATTTATATTACTAAACAGTAAACGAAGGGTAAGAATAAGTCAATGTCAAAATGCGATATGCTTTGTATGTAAATTATTCCTCGGATTTATGACCGTAATTTCATAATAGCAGTTTTTTGACTCTCCACAACTACTTATGCAGTTTTGGGGGGGCAATAAAATTGGGCAGGTATGGAAGTTCATCTTCATGGATATGACTGTATATCATCCATAATCCTACTATCCCGGCTATAAAAACGGCTGAACGGATTAAGATGATTTTTTGTATACTTACAAATAGAGTACTAGCCTGGATTAACATATAGAATACTTTTTATCACAGTAAAAGTCCAACAAAAGGAAGGCAACGCGAACGAAGTGCCGGGCAAAAGCTAGTAATAGAAATAAAGATGTAACAGAGAATAGTGATATCAATATTTTGGGAACCATCTTACTCAAATTGAGCTTAAGAGATTGGTGACCCAATAAACTTTTTTCGTGACAAGTACAAACTTTTATATTTTAAATATCGAACACCCACTCAGTTTCATCCTTACTTATCTGTATTGCATTCGTCCTCTATCAATACATAAACCATTTACGTTTAACCATCTTACTAAGTAGTTCGTCGTTAAATATTGTCCTTCAGAAGGCCTTAAGATTCCAACTATAAATTCATACGTTTAACAATGTCGCTTTTTACGCATAGGACTTGCGTGTGTCTTCACCATGGAATATTTAATTGAATTCTTAACATAAGTAAACAAAATCCAGTCTAACCTGCATATGCATATCTAGTACCAGTTATTCATCTTTCTTGTTTATCTTGCGTTCTTTTTATAAAATACTAGATGGAAAAGGACCGGGCGACAATTAAGTTGCAAGGCTTGCTTTAAACTTTGTATAATTACAGACGCACCTGTGAATTAATTATTCCCGTCCTCGCCATAACGGGGTTGTAATATTTTTTTCTAAAAGTTTGAAATAACTTGGTGCGACATGAAAAACTGGCGTGGAGTAGCGGAGCGCCAGAGTGCGCTTAATTGGTGACATCCTGTGGGATCATTGACAGGTGGTGTGCGAGAATGCGATCCTGGTACTAAAGTTTTAAGTTTGTTAGCTTCACTCAGCTTGTTATATCGTATTTACAAGAACTTACTTTAAAATATGGAATTAAGACACTTAATTACCTTCTCATTGTTATCCAACAGACCACACGAATAGTTACTTACATACTATAAATTCATTGTCAAAAATATGGATGTCTTAAAGGTATTTAATGTTTCCTTGAATTCTACTGCATCGAAGAGTTTGATAGGCTCATTAAAAGCCAAGCGCAGCTTAGCTAATGATATTGATATATATTAAATAGGTAGTAGCTTCTGTTCGCATCATCAGACGCTGATTAAAATATACCTAGCCCATCTATAGATGTTGTTTTGATGAATTAACAACGTCCCGCCCTGTACTGTCCTGGAAAGATTGAACAGTGTTCATTTGGTATTTTTACGTGAAATAGTAACAGAATCCAAAAATCCTTCCAAACCTAAGTACACCTTTATTAAAAGGAATTTAAAGAGCATTGCTTTTTCCTCGTCTCTATCATCAAGCCAAAGCTAAGACTCAAAAGCCAAAACTGAAAGGGTTCTTAGGAAACATCTTTATTAATTCAGGGGCAGTATTTATTACTCAAATTCGTATCCGTCTTTGGGGACTTCTGCGGCTGCAATTTCCCTCCTCAACTAGACTTATCTAGTGCTTACATCCTTTTTGTTTTAATACCCTTGCCTTCGTTATCAAGTTACCAGCAATCGATAACCAGCGGATGCGTGATACCACTTCCCTGTTCATTAACTCGCTATCCCTCTTCATGTACAGTCTTTAAAAATATCTACACTATTATGACTCTTATTCCTTAGACTTTAGTTCCAAAACCTATACTTTGTAGAGGTGTGACAATCGACGACGTGTTTCCTTTGCACGTTAGTCCTTTGTAATAGGCGATAAATGAGTTATCTTTGACGTCAATTGTAGCAGTACTATAATTAGACGTCCATAATACAGGATTTATGTTCTTGTGACTTGCAGAATCGAGGGAGTCTATAAAACTAAGTATCTGCTCACGGCGTTCACGTTCATGCATTTTTATTTCGTTTTATCAGCTTTTACACATAAAGAAACGATGCCTGCATAATTTGGTGACATTGGCAATGTCAATGCTATAAACAAAAACGAGATAAGTTTCATGACTGCTAGGTGCCAGCATTTTGAATTTGGCAAATCTGTTACGAATCAGGCCTGATGAACGAAATAATTAAAACATTTATAATTTTACGCTTCATTCTCATATAATTCAGTGCACTAAACTAAATTGTGAACAACAAGGTCAATTCGCTTTGTAAAAAAGTATACTGAGATCACCGTTTAGATGTAACATGTAATGGGTTTCTTTGTCCTTAAAAAGCTCTGCTTAATGGTCACTAATCAATTAAAAGGTAACCTACTGGTGTTTCATAGTCTTATAAATCACTATTAGTAAACAAAGGGAACTAAATGAGAACCCTTATCAATGTATTACTAAATCTCTTAATTATTCTATAATTATATGTAAAATAGAAGAGCTAGAGAGGAACTCGAATATGAAGTTTTCGTTGCAACAATCGCAACATTGGCATAACCGCTTGCGAATTGCAACTTATTGACCGTCAATGTTTAAATTCACATGACTCAGCCACATCATAACTTCATAACATAAACAGAAGCAGAGTATGATACCAAACAATAAATATTGGGACATTTCCAAATCAAACTGACGTCACACCATTCACAGGTCCCTTGTAGGAAACCTTGTTTTAAGACTAACGTGTTTGAAGTCACGTAGCAACCGGTAGTTAGTGGTTACATTTTATATCGACACTCGTATTATCAGCATCATTTACCTTGGCAAAATCTGTTACTGAGAGCAAAATAACCTAAGTCCATCAGCTATACACGATAATACTGCTAATTGCTAAGTGTTTATGTCTTATAATTGCGTACACTCACGAGGACATAAGTGGCTCTAACTCGAAATAGAAATACTCGTATTAACAGCAAATGAAACGATTCTTAAGCTCGGATGCACGTACACTAATCGATCGAAGTGTCTTTTGTTAATTAGTTATGTAATAAAAAAATACAAAACGTATTAAAAGACATAGACCTGTAAAAATGATTAGACCGTAGCAGATGTAGATCTTGTAAAGTTGTATATAAATTGTGGTTCAAACACTTTCAGAAATGACATGAATATTATTTAATGTCATTCCTTCTTTCGTTAATCTCGATTTCCTTTACTCAAGCAAAACACAGTCAATTGAATTGAACATTGTTTCTTAGCTCGGCGTAGATTAACGAATTCATAACACTGGTAATGTTAACAAGAATATGTAATTATGATTAAGTAATGCGCAATGCGTGATTTAATATGCTCCATTAGAAAAACCTGTTCAATAACTTCTAAGTACAAATATAATGACGTAGGTAAGGTGGGTGAGTGGGTGCATGTATTTATGAACATTTTGCGATTTATACCGCAAAGTGTTTGCTACCAAAAGTGCTTGCTTATTATATGTATATTCAATAAAACTTTGTCGAATTACGATCTTAGATCGTCTTGGTCGCTTGAAAAATGCATAAGAGCAAGATCTTCCTTGTCCACAAGGAACATTTATAATTGATTGCCATCACGCAATCCCGTATTACCGTATTATCTTAACGAGTATTCTTGCAAAATCTAACCAGTAATCTTACTCATTTGCCACGTAGACTCATTTGTGAAACGTTGACAGGATATTGAGAGGAAGTTTACAGATGTGAATCATGCTCTTAATTCTTTGTTGTCTCATCTTTGTTAACTGTACCAATAATGCCATCATCTTAATTTTAAGATGAATCATCTAAACTTTTTAATGACACGTCATTTTCGTTTTGTGGTATATACCACATAATATATGTATGTCCTTACTAGTCAGAGATTTAGAAAATGTATGCATTTGATACTTAAATAAATATATATATTTCGATGTCATATATTTGTATGTTTATCAAAGCGGAAGAGCTATAAAGCAAAACACACATACTTCTTTTATGAATTTCAATAACCAGTTTATATAATTAGTAGATCATTAATTAATCGCTAGAACCCTACACAGTATCAAACGTTATACATGTATTATTAGTTGATTAATGATTACAGACATCTGACTCCCATCTTCTCCATCATTCTCTTTTATTAGACCATGTGCTGTCCTTATTTTAGAGAATAGGTACGAATTCCGAATAGAATAAGAAGTTGGTATTTATCACGAAAGAACAATGAAGTACATCGACAGTAATACTATGCACCACTAAGTTACTACAAAGTATCAATACCTACTCCACACGCATTCGATAGCTCTTTACGGGTTATCTAATTATCACCAACTACAAAAACTGGTTCCCAATTCCGGTTTATTACCTGCCCGTGCATTGTTCCTTTATTTATACTGTATTTCGATAAAAACGTCTTGCTAGGGATTTTTATTGACCATGCCTGATTGTGACGTGGTATTTTAGGTTCATAGTGTTTCTTTGTTTATTAAAGCGTTGATTTAGGACTGTTTGACTTTAAGAATGATAATATGAAACTAAAGTGGATGTCAACGAAATGTTTTTTTTTAAATAGTTGTTTTGGTATAAGTAATCGATTTAAGACTTGATCATCTTTCAGGCGTTATTCCTGGATGTGCTCAAATCAGCCCGGGGTCCGCTTTGGTACAGTCAGCAGCAGAAGTTGCTAAGCGGTCCTAGTGCTCAAAATGATCTACACACGAACTCTAATGTCAAGGGTTTAAGGATCTGTGTACGTCATTTTCAGCGTGTTATTTTGCTTAGCTACTTCTGATGCTGAATGTACCTAATCCCAAGATTTGGCGTAGGTAGGCATTAGTTTAACGCAAGCGACTTCCACCTGATCTTCCATCCTAGACGGAAAACTAGACCTTAAAGAAAGAAAGAAAAAAGACATTTATGCACTACACAAAAGACACACAGAGACAAAGGGAGTAGACATACATTACTTTATAACACATATTGTGTGTGTCTTCGCGGCAGTACCTTATGGGTATTATACCGGTCTCCTCACGATGTTTTCCTTCACCGAAAATTCACTGTTAAATATCAAATTATATTTCGTATATACGAGTAAGTTTTCAATCGATTAAAGACAAGTAAACGATTTAAGACTTTAAAAAAAACTCACTTCGTTTCGTAGTACTTAATTGATTTTAATCACTATTCTGGTGATTTGTTAAGTAGGTAGGTGCCACGTTGACCTGCCTATAAAAAAGTAAAAAGTAAAAAGTCATTTATTTAAACAGAATGAGTTTTACATAGTTACCAGAGGTCCCCACACTAGGCTACGCCTGTATCGTGGAGAACCAGTTAATTTTTAAACATCAGAAATAAGTTACCACAGAATTAATTACATTTGGAGGAGTAAGAAAAAATATTTTACATTGAAAAGTTTATACTTAGAGACTAACTTAGATATTAAAGATAGCTTCAGTGTCGGCATAATTTAACGAATGAAGAAATTTAAAAATAAGTGATTTGGCTTCATTTTTTGTGCTGCCCGTTAGGTTACAATATTTCAGTAAAGTGTTATATATTGCTACCCTTATATAATCGCCAAAACGTTTACCAAAGCTGGAAAGAACTCTAGGAACTGGTAACCTAAAGACGCGTTTTTTAAGTAGTGTGTCGTAGCAAGTCATATATTTAGAGGTTTTGTGTGTACATAATGAAATTTTAAGGATATAAAGTTGACGTACGGTTAAAACGTGTGATTCGGCATACAAGGTCGCAGTTGGATATCGAAAGGGCCTCTTTAACATGACTTTCAGCACCGAACGTTGCGCTCTTTCAATTTCCAACATGGTCGTCTTTGCTGCGCTGCCCCACGCTGTGATACAATAACTGATTACTGACTGGCACAGCGCAGTGTAGACTAGTAGTAACAAAGAGCTATCTGCAGACTGCCGAAGTTTTTTGAAAATATAAATAGATTTTCTAATTCTTGCGGAGAGTTTGTTTATGTGGTGCTTGAAATTTAGTTGTTCGTCGACAAATAGACCCAGGTACTTAATAACGTCAGTGCGCTGGATGGAATCGCAGTTACAGGAGATGGCAGGGAAGTCTTTACAAGAATGAATTTTTATAACGGGATTGAGGGACGGTTTCGATGAGGCGGTTTTGTGAAAGCAAAGAAATTTTGTTTTATTATTGTTAAGGGTCAAAAGGTTGGCACGAAACCAGTCGGAGGCAATTTTCATGCCTGTTTCTGCAGCAGCAACTGCTTTTTCCCAGCTAATGTCATTAAACAGAATTACCGTGTCGTCAGCGTAGCAAATTATTTCAGAACCTGGAATTTGCAGGTTTAGGATGTCGTTGATGTAAATAATGAAAAGAGTGGGTCCGAGTATGCTTCCTTGCGGTACGCCAAATTTAATTTGCTCCGTAGTACTGCTAATAGAACCCACTCTGACCAGTTGACTCCTCCCGGACAGATAGCTCTCAAACCACGTCAGCGGTACACCACGTATGCCTAACATTTGTAGTTTCCGTAGCAAAATTGGAAAGGAGACAGTGTCAAAGGCTTTTGCCAGATCTAGAAAGATACCCACACACTTGGAGTTATTATCTAGGTAGGAAGAAACAAGGTTGGTAAGAAGTGAGGTGGCGTCCTCGGTGGAAAGGTTCTGCCTGAAACCGAACTGTCTCTTAGATAGAAGACCGAACTTCTCAAGGTACTTAACTAAACGAGTGTTTACCAGCTTTTCCAGAATTTTTGAAAAGGTACTAAGCAGAGATATCGGTCTATAGTTTCCAGGATTATCTTTGGGGCCTATGAAACAATATTTTACAAACGTGTCTAATTAACAACAAATCAAATCTATTCTTCAGTGGACTTATCTGGGAATAAACTAGAGTTTATATAGAGTCTATAAAATTTTACGTTTTATCTGAGATTAAGACCATTTCCAAGTTTGGTTGAATCGGGTCTAAGCAAATACGTAATAGCGAAAAAAATATGTAGGTGTGTGTGTGTGCCCATGCATTACCAAGTTCAGTTGAAGATGACGGTGCCGGCTATTAAGCCTTTGGGTACACGTTAATGATCCAATCACGTCTTACCCTAGTTATACTGATCGTTATTCCGATATTGTCTACCACCATTCCCGGAGGCACAAATCTCTATCTTGTACGTGACCGTAGAGTGAAATCGTGTGTTGTTTAAATGTATGTACAAATCTAAACCTTAATCCCTATACATACGGTTAGTGTTCATATTATAAGAACGTGGTCATAATACACACGGGGTTCCACGAATTGTTCCAATTATTAATAACTGGGTTGTGTTTAATGAAGATTAAATTAAATTGCGATTTCAATTAGTAAACAAGTACGTAATAACTACGTGGGCAAAGAACAATGAAGGATGTGGCTACTTTACAATGCAGGCCCATCGGTTGACTGGTAGAGAATGCCTCATGCCAGTAAGTCCACCACTTGTACTTTTTTGCTGGGCAATAAAATTTAAATAACAAAATAATTCGTAAAAATGCATAGATGCGTGACTCTAGCATGCTCTACGTAATTAATAATTATGCATGTTGATTGCATTAAATTAAATTACACTTGAAGAAATATAACACGTGTATGGTAAATGTAGCAATAATAAACGCTAATTGAATGCATCGTCACACGTTAGACCTAAAATCCATTTACCTAGTACGGTTAAGTCACACATACCTACTTACAGAAAAACGCCATAAAACTAAGCGCATATTTTACCTGTAATAAACTTATAAAACCAACTGCGCATCATCAATCTGTAAACACACAAAAAAAACAAAACAGTTATTTAAAACTCACCAATCCTTGTATCCTAGGAAACATTGTGCACTAAAATCAAAACTTCCGACAGTCAAAACTCGATACAATAATGTTTACACAGCACGATCACAACACAGAACACACACACAATCCTGACATGCGCGCGAGTGGACGCGTGAGACGCGAATGAAATGAATGCGCTTGCGGCCAGTACGGGTGAATCATGGTGGGGAGTCCTTTATCTTTTGTTTGTTTTACCCTGAAAGGAAGTTTGTGAAACGGTGGGGTTAATCCCGTTTCGGACTGAAGTGCGGCGCGGTAGAGTTCCTGCCAAGACAAGCTAAATCGTGCCTTTTTTGAAGTGTCGTTATCATCATCTTAATATTCAGTGATAGACAGTAGTGTTGTAGATGTTTTTATTACTTACAAACCACGTGGAAATACTAAGGCCGGATGCAAACATGAATAACGACTTCTGAGGTTAAATTAACGTTAATTGTTTGTCTAACCTTGAAATAAATCCAATTCTTGTATGATAAAATTGACTATGAATAGGATAGTTACAATATCATCGTAATTATGTGGAGCAGTCCAACTGGGGAAGTACCTCCACCTTACAGAAGACCGCAGCTATAATAGCACCACTGCTTTGTAGTGTTGCTATATTATTGCATGCTATGAAGTATGTGATGTTGTGTTGCTGGCGGTGAGTAAGGTCGCCAGAGCTCCCTAGGGTGCGTTGTGTTGGGAGTGAGGGACCTGCATGTCTCTATCTGCCAACACAGTGAACCCTCAAGTGAATAAAGGGTCGGCAACGCGCTTGTGATTCTTCTGCAGTCACAAGTGTCCATAGGCGACGGTACCAGCTTAACATCAGGCAGGCCGTAAGCTTGTTTGCCACCGTTGTAGTATAAAAATATATATATATATATATATATATACAGGGTGTTTTGTAGCTGGGTGCAAACATTTAAGGGGGAGATACACTAGACCATGTAGAACATATTCATCCAAAAATTATATTTTTTTAGCGATTTTTTGATTTTTAAGGGAACTTTTACGATTTTAGTATGAACAACCCAAAATTGGTCAATTAAATGCTAATAACTTCCAATCCAAACAGAAATGTCCGTTTTTTTTTATTATTTTAGTAGTCTAATGTGTCCTTGATCGTACAAAAGAAGTAGATTGAAGCACCATTGTGTCCAAAAAAGTTATGTGCAAAGCATTTAAACTTTACAAAAATAAAAATAAAATCTTAATTTTGATGTTTTTAAAAAAAATATATATATTAAAATTTTGGATGAATATGTTCTACATGGTCTACTTTATCTCCCCCTTAAAGGTTTGCACCCAGCTACAAAACACCCTGTATATATTTTTTGCGTAGATTTTAAGATCTTAATGAAATTTTACTAGACTTTTTTATGATATGCCCAGAAGTGCTCTTAATATTAAAGGCCATGCAAGGATCAAAAAAACACGTGGTCGAATTGGTACCTATATTTTTACACATCCAAAATTAAAAAATCAAGGATTTTCAGTGGTCAATTAGTAGGAATATACCATTTTGATACGGTTATGTATTGATTTTTATTATATATTATAATTTTTATTTAATTTTTTATTATTGAATCAGCAGACAACACAGTTGTTTGGAATTTTACGATACAAAACAAATTGTTTCAAATAGAACTTTTACTCCATGTTAGGCCGAGAGAAATATCTGGAATGCACGAAACGATAAAATATTGTTTAGTTAGAATATGATACTATATACCTATATGTATCTATTATTATTTGTGTCCAGTATTGACACCGTTCAACCTCGTTAGTTAATTGAGTTTTAGGTTAAGTACCGACAGGGATCGATCTTATCAAATCAATAACAAATTTGTATTTTGTTGCTTTTAAATAAAATTGCCGAGAAATGTGTAGCACGTCATTAGTAAAATATGTAGGTACTGCAAAATGCTGGTGTAGGTACACATCGGCCTAATAATTTGGTAGAATCAGTGAGTGTTCTTTTCTTTACAATACCCTTGTTTATGGCATTGATACCAATACAGGATACAAAATTTCTTGAGTAAGTCTTTGCACATGTTATTTGTAAAGTGCGAGTTTCGCGGCCGGGTCGCGAGACGACGGTAACCGTTATTGACGACCTAATACCCTAAAAAGGATGCAAAACAACTAACAATGGCTAGCTAATTTTAGGAGATTTTCACTTTTAAACTTATTAGCTCGTAATGAAAGTTGGAATGTTTTAGTTGTTTATCCTTGAGACTATGTGCATTTTTTCAATTAATTTGAGAAAAATAGTTTTCCCAAAATATCACGTCCCAAACCAATTTCCCAAATATATTTTATAAAAATATAGTTTATACAAGTTTATTCTAGGAAAGGGGGAATTCGACGAAAATGGGAAGCCAATTTATGAAAGTTTGTTACATAAGTTTCTTAAAATATCACGCCGTTGGCCTGCGAATGTCAAATAACGTTTTGTATGGCAATTTCCACCTTAAATAAGTTGTTAAGTCATTTATCATTTAAGTATCATTCATTTACTTATTATCATTATTGTCACTAACGTAGTTCATAATTTAAGTCTCCACCGGATGGCAATATTAAAGTAGTACCTCTACAGTTTCAATTTAGAATGCCAGTGACAATCTTATATACCTATTCCATAATTATATTCATTTTCAGTGTTTCATTATTATTGCATATCTTGACGATCGCTGTACGATAAGTAATAAAATGTAAGAAAAATGTTCTGTGAAAATTGTACAATGAAATAAATAAATTAAAACTAAAACTATGATCATACTAACACCATGTGGATCGACTAAATATATTTTATTTTATTTATATCCATAGATCAGCGAGAAGATATATTGAACGTACTTTATGTCCATAGGTTGTTACTACGCAGTGCAGTATGCGATATTTGGTGTAGCAATAACCCTGACAATTTAGACCTACATACACAAGTGTCATTTCACGCCAAATTGTTAGTGGGATATACAGATAGGCCTGGTCTGATAGTAATACTTTCAAATGTTCATAGTCACCAGCAAATATTTGTCATATCTAAACAGAGTTTAATGACTCGTTTTGTTCTGACTAAGATCATCATTTCCTTGCCCTTATCCCATTTACTTGGGGTCGGCGCAGCATGTCTTTTTCTTCCATACTTCTCTGTCAGCCGTCATCTCATCACTCACTTCTTTTCTCTTCATATCGTCTCTCACACAGTCCATACACCTTTTCCTTGGCCTACCTCGTCGTTTACATTCATCCACATTCATACCTAATACTCTTTTGGTCACATGGCTTTCATCCCTCCGCATTACGTGCCCATACCACGCAAGGCGATAGGCTCTCAATTTATCCGCGATAGGTGCTACTTTCAGGCTTCCCCTTACATACACATTTCTTATTCGGTCCATCCTCGTCACACCACACATCCATCTTAACATTCTCATCTCCGTAACATGCAATCTCTTTTCATCCGTCACCTTTAAGGCCCAACATTCTGATCCATACATGACGACATGGTCTTGTTCTGATTAAGATAACAAAATTCTGTGATTAACGTTGAAACAGAAGCAACGCTTTTGGTAATTACTTCCGAAAGTAAACTAAGTCCTTATTACAATAATTTGCAAGTAAATTGCCCTGTTAATTATTTTTCATTATAATTTGGAACCGGTTTTCGTCGAATTTTTAATGACGGAAGTTCAAAATTTGAGTCGGCAAAGGATTAAACTTTAATTTTCAGATCCGGTGCTACGGAGTTAATTTTATGGTAAATGGTAAATAATTAAACACAGAAAATAAAACGTGGTCGTAATCACCACGTCTTTGTTTACAATACAATTCAAATGGATTAATAAATGGAATAACAACGCTAATTCCCGTTTCCTTATCAAATAAGTTTCTATAAATTATTTGCTTCTTGTAACTGTCAAATACCGAATGTAATCATGGTGGCTAGGCTAACGTGCAATCCGCTTTTTTAAGGAACGACGTAATGTAACTTCAGCCTAGCTAGCCTTATCGCTTTTATCTCGGACATCAAGTATTTTTTCACGCCACTGTTCGGAAATGTGGCAATATATGGTCAAAAACTAAGCTGGAAAGTAGGCAAAAGCTGTAGCACCTGAACCACCACTACTACAATGATTAATTGTAGTAGTGGTTGGATAAAAATCATTAAAGGGTCTTTTTTTTGCCGCAACTTTATTCTTAATAGGTAAATAATATTAGGTTATTTATAGGACCAATTACTTGTTTAAAAAAAAAAGAAACGTCAAAACCATTCAGTTCACGCTTAAGGCGTTTTTACTTTTGTAGCTGATTGTGGTTTTTTAGGAAAAACGCTTCTAAGATTAGAGTCGGTTTGAAGCAAACAACAGAAAAACACCTCTTAAAAGTGATAAAAAGTAAAAAAGGCGGGATCGGAAAATACTTACTGCATTGGATAGTATAAATTGTGTTTGACTAATAATTTACTTTCAAATCAAAGTTTTAACCGACTTCAATTCAGTACTCCGCCAAGCCACATTAACATTTCCACATTTTTTTTCCAATTTACCACATGAACTGATTTCCGAGAACAAAAGCGTTGATTTTTAGACCAATAAACCAAATCGCTGTATGTGGGCCGCGATAATATTTGAGGACTTCCGTCGATTCCTGCCACTTGATTGTTTGCTATTTCAACGGAATAATATCAGAATCTGTGACGTAGGTACTTATATAGTTTGAAGTACATCATTGAGAAGTTCCACAAGCCATCTGTGGTCTTCATCATCACTTCCACTTCACCAAATTTATGATTTCCGGGTGTAAATACACGAGTTATAATAGAAAATACCGAAATTACTACACGCGTTCCTAATATATTTGAGGAGTTCCCTCAATTCCTCATGGTTCCCATCATCCAACTGGGGTTTTAGAAACAATGGGACCAATCTGGAAGCATATACTTTCAGTTAAAAAAATAATTGTACGAATCGGTTCATAAATGACGGAGTTCTGAGGTAACAAACATTAAAAAAAAAAAACATCCGAATTGAGAACCTCCTCTTTTTTTGAAGTCGGTTAAAAAATACACGAAACACGTAACTACGCTATAATGTAAGTACTATATAGTTATTCAAATGTTTTCTTATTTCCTCGCAGTAGTCGTCATAAGCACACTATGTAATGCCTCGGCCGGAAACGCTAAAGATATATTATAATATATGGACTCGTATTAGCCCGCTGGACGTCCATGCATGTGCAGGTAAAGACGCGCGCACGAGAATTTTAGACCCTAAGTATTATTATTAACTAACACTCATTTGAGTAGTCATAAGTTAATAATTTTTTACTAACAAATGTGTATGGACCTTGTCTGAAATAAAAATGAATTGATTGATTAATTGATTACTCAAACTCACTCGTCCATCTTTGAGCGGTTTTCCGGCCTCTCCTACAATGTAAAGGGAATAGTCCCTCGCACTTTTGGGATGAATTGTTTATGTCCTACGTGTATATAAACACGATGATGCTAGGCTAGGGTGTGTTGTCTAAATACGTGCTGTCGACTTTGTAGTTTTGAAGGGGCATTATGTTGTATTTGTGCTAATATTATAAGATATGTGTTCTGAATTTTGGTCAATCACGCAAAGCGGTCAAACTTTGACTTGCATTAAAATATTTGATATTGATACTTTCACTATAGTTGAAAGTTGGCAAAGAAGTTTATGCAGACGAAGTCGTGGGCAAAAGGTAGTATTTTAATAGTCACCACGAGAGTGCTTGCGTCAAACACAAGTGTTGTTTTCCTGTTACCACAAAAAATATTAACAGGAAAAATTAACGATACCTATACATACAGAAAAAAACGCATTGATACCTACGCATGATGGAATAAAACGACGTCATCAGGCCCGCTATTCTGTAACTTGTTTTAAGCTCACCTCAACGCTAACCCACAAATATATCGTGACACAGCGATTCGTAGAAAATGCATAAGTAGAGGCCTAGTTTCGTTAGGCGTGACGGGTGAAGTGAGGCGAATGAGCACGTAACGAATAACAGCCCAGGGCCAACTTGTTTTAAATCTCACCTTACCGTTGACCCATTAAATATGCCCTTTGGGCTGTTATTCGGAACGCACTAATGCGCCTCAGTTCACCTGACACGCCTAACGAAACTAGATCTCTAACTGCGCTTAGTTACTACGAATCGCGGCGTCAAGATAAATATTGGTGAGTGTAAGGTGAGGAAGTGAGGTTAATAGTACATTGTGATACAAGTGAGCTATGTTGATCATTACATCAGAGGCGGAATTGTCACGCGAACCGCAGGTGAGCGTGATAAGAGAGCCGAGGATGTAATTATCAAAGCTCACGCGTGTCATGCGACGTTTTTCAACACATTTGCGAGGAAAAAATCCTTTTCATAAGATGAACATGTTACCGGCTCCTAAGTTGTTTCCTTTAGTTATTTATGACAACAGGTTTTTACTCACATACATTTGTACATCTCCAAGAATGTACAGTGGCGTCAATTATATTTATCACTTTTCTATTCACCACGAGTTAACATGTTTAATAATAACCAAACACGCATCATCAATGTTTACAAAATTAGTGAAATTACTTATAATGGCGCGCAACTATTTTTTTTCGTGAAGTTCGCGCAGTGCGCCCGCAGCGAGGCTTAGATGAAATCTCCAAACAGCCAATACAAAATAAAATAAATATTTTCTTATTCAATATAAATTCATGTAAAATGTTATCAAAAGTAAATAGTTTTACTAAATTAAACGTTTCTATACCACATCCAAGAAGAAATAATCAATTAATTCACAAGAAGGATTTAATATGTTAAGTCGAGTAAGAATCCATTTGCCGAGAATTAAAAACAAACCTGTATAACCCATTCAATTTAAGAATGCACCGAGTCCATACATACACCTTGCTGCAAGGTGCCAACGTGTCTTAATCGGGATATAAACATAACTACACGAGTGTCGTAATGTTACTAAACACGCGTGTTTAATACCCAGGATTATGAGCCCAAATGCGGCACAATAAGAGGCACGTTACGAGCAAATGTGTTGAAAAAAAAGTTACAGAATAGCGGGGTAGGTATAGGGAATGCAAACCGGTTAACCGGTTAACCGGTTAACCGGTAAATTGACTAAATATGAGGCCGGTAAATTACCGGTAAATTAAAATCAAAACCGGTAATTTACCGGAACACAAATTATAAGTAAAATACAACATTTCAACGATTGTTAATGCTTCATCGTCATGTTTATACCTCAATTACCCTCCTTTTATAATGTAAATTGAATAAACTTGTTACTGTTATTTAGCTTAGCTCATGTAGGATCAAATTAATGCAATCGTTTGTAGAAGCTTCTTAAAATATAAACACGTTCCCGGTGCCGTTCTATAAAATATGAATAATGATCAGTTTGAATAAGTACAATAGAGACGCCTTATTTAACATACTTTAGAGGTATACTTATCAAAACAATCCAAAGAAATACCTCTCTTCGTCTTACTGGGAGGGAGAAAAAGGCAAGGAACAGAGGTGTGGTGGTGCTTTTCTTCAAAAAGGGTGACAACACCCTGCTGAAGAACTACCAACCCATCTGACTTCTGAGCCATGTCTATAAACCGTTTTCGAGAGTAATTACAAATCGTCTCGTACGCAAGCTAGATGACTTCAAGCCTCCCGGACAAGCCGGTTCCCGGAGAGGCTTTAGCACCGTAAACCACATCCATACGCTCCGTCAGGTTATACAGAAGACTGAAGACTGAGGAGTATAACCTGCCCCTCTGTTTAGCGTTCACGAACCACGAGAAAGCCTTCGATTTGATCGAAACCTGGGCTGTACTAGTCGCTCCAGTGGCGCCAAACCGCCCGCCGGCGCGGTTGACTACCGCTTTATCGAAGTATCGAAGTGTTTGTACGAAAACGCACTTTTTCAGTCTGACTCCATGATTAGAACGCAAAACCTATTCTGCCGCAGCGGGGAGTCAGTCAAGGAGATGTTATTTCCCCAACCTGTTCACCGCTGCACTGGAGGATTTTTTCAAGACTCTGGACTGGAGAAGGCAGACATCAACGACGAGTACATCACTCACCTTCGGATTTCTGAAGATTTAGTAGTCTTGGCTGAGACCATGGAGGACTTTAGTACGATGCTCGATGACCTCAGTAAAATCTCCGAGCGAGTCGGTCTAAAGATGAACATGGATAAGACGAAGATCATGTCAAATGCCGATGTAGTGCCAACTCCCATTACAATGACGCAATCGGACGATTTAGAGTTGTAAACGACGAGACTGTCCAGTTCGAGTTCTGTCGGCTCGGTTTGACCAGTGTGTGTTGCCAGTGATGACATAATATATGGCATCTGAAATGTAGTCGCTCACTATGGGCCTCAATAGAAGGCTAGAAGTCATCCAAAGAGCAATGAAGATGGCTATGCTGGGAGTTTATCTGCGTGATCGCATTAGAAATGTGGCTATCCGCAGCAGAACTAAGGTAACAGATAAAGCCTTATGAATCGCTAAACCAATACCACAATTTGGAACCCCCATGAGCTCCACTCCTAGAAAAAGTTATAAAACCGTTTTTTGAAGCCCGTAGAAACATATATTTAGTGAATTATTATTTTAGAATACTAAGTGGGCTTGTAGTTAGTTTCTGTAGAACTGGGGACAATTCCAACCTACCTGCTAATCCCCAAGGAACGTTTTCAGTTGTGTTTTTTGCCCTCATACTACTGAGCAAGTTTTAAATATGAAAGAATCTGATAATTACGGCATTTACGGCACATGAAAACTCTTTTTATTATATCATAGCTTATTTTTACGATAAATAAACGTCAAATAACGATACTTATTAGCCAAATTGAATTTACCGGTAATTTACCGGTTAACCGGTTTTGCCTCACTCAAGTCGGTAATTTACCGGTAGTGAAATTTGCCCGGTAATTGCATTCCCTAGGTAGGTATCATTTGAACTACGTCGTTGAATTGGACCTGCATGAAGTTCAAGCCATGAACTGGCGGAAAATGGCGCAAGATTGGGAGAAGTGGCGAATACTCGTGTCGAAATAGGTTAGTAAGTAAGCGACGTCATCACCCTTTTGTCAGCGGATTGATAAGACAGTAAAAGTGCAGGTTTATCACTTTTGAACCTTTACCAATAATAGAGTAGAAAAGTGGTAGACCAGTTTCTTGGACTAGCTGCCTACGTGGCTCCGCCGCTTATACCTAGAATTTGTAGAGCGTGGCTGGTATTGGTAGAGTTAAGCCATGTGGAGTAGGAAGCTTGGCGCTACTTATGATCTGATATCTTTTTAGGGAGTCTTGGATTCCTGGCAATCACTTTACATGTAATGTTTTTGGTGGGATATAAGTGTATATATATATATATAAGTAAACAGATTATTTAGTGTACCAACTATCCATACTATAATACTTATCTGTGGATTGACGAAACCTGCGCTGTGGATCTTGACGGTATGTTACTCGTAGGTATGTAGTGGTTCAGTAATCTCCACTTATAATAAATCTCTAAATTAAAAAAAGAATCAGCCAGTTTGAAACTAAGCTTTGTGTTGTTACGAATGTTCTCAGCATCCCATGAACGGAAAAATATAAAACAGTTTATATACGAGTAGGTACATTATTATTCTAGCTGTAATTTAGGATAGTTTTTATCCGACTGCGACAATTCATTAATTTTCCGAAATATACGACTACATTTAATTTTTCATTTATTATTCTTAAAGTATATCGCCGCCACATCTGTCAGCTTTATGAAACGTCAAAATGGCGGAATTGCTTTTCCTTAATTTCCCCTATTAATAATTTAAATCCCGTCTCCGATAGACCTTCACGAAACACATACCAAGAGGTAAAGCATAATAAATTAATCGATTCTGAAATGAGAACTTATATGCGCAAATGTCGTATAAGGCGTAATTTCTGTAGACACTAAATAAAATAATCACAATGTTGTATTTTCTCGAAAAAGTACTTAAAATGAAGTCAAATGGAAAAAAAAACAACGCAAGAGGTTATTTAAGTAAGTAATCACTAAGTTGTAAGTATCCAAAGTTTTAAGAGAGAGTGTATGGGAGAAACTATTTTTTTTTTGAGCTAGCGACTTAAAACTATGTATAAAAATTAGATATTAAAATACAAATAAAGTACTTTCAACGTTTAGGAAAATTCTGCCCCTAAGGGGGTTAGAAAGGGGTGCACATTTTTTATGGGGCAACTTTATTTTTTGAGCAGGAGACTTAAAACTTTGTAGAAAGACTACTTATTATAATACAAATAAAGAACTTTAAGCGTTTTGAAAAATTTCACCCCTAAGGGGGTTAAAAAGGGTTGCAAAGTTTGTATGAGGGAAACTCCTTTTTGAGATACAAGCTTAAAAGTTTTTAGAAAGATTACCTATTACGATACAAATAAAGTATTTTTAGCGTTTTGGAAAATTTCACCCCTAAGGGGATGAAAAAGGGTTGCAATTTTGGTAAAGGGGATTTTTTGGAGCTTAATCTCAATTTTTTTTAGAAAGATTACTTAATAAAAAAAATTCAAGATATGAGATTTGTAATTTCGATCTTAGCCTGTTTAGACTACCTACCAAAATGATTTTAGCGTTTTTTGAAACTCTTCCCCCAAAGGGGATTATAAGGGCATTCAACGTTTGTATGGAGAGCAAGACATTTTTAAAGTAAGGGATTTGTAACTTCGGTTTTAGACAAAACAAACATGCTAAAATACAACAAAACTTATTTCAGCGTTTTTTTTTTAATTCATCGCCTAAGAAGGTTAAAACGGGGTTCGAAGTTTGTATAATATAGAGCAAAACATTTTTAAAGTAAGATATTGTTGTGTAAGTGTGTATAGAGAGCAAGACATTTTGAAAGTAAGAGATTTGTAACTTCGGTTTTAGACTGTTTACTAAAAGACTAGGCACAAAACTAATTTAAATGTTTACTTTAATTCATTCCTTAAACAAACTTTTAGACGATAACATGTTATACGCGGACGAAGTCGCGGGCAACTGCTAGTTATTATATATGTTTGTGGTTTTTTCCTGAATAAATATTTCTTAAGTACTATATATAATATTATGCTTTTGCACGCGTAAACTACTGAATTGTAAAATTGGCACATAGAAAGGATGGACATGGGCTTCTTTATTGTTTGATATCCACCCCCAGGGAGAGAAATGGGGTTGCTTTCAAATAAATGTGGAGAATGACTGGTCTCGGGTTTGTACTACCTATGTACTTTAAAAATGCGAATATTAATTGTAACTTTTTTTACAATCGGTTTACACTGTTAAGTAAGCAGATGAATTAAGTTCATAACAGGGGTTGGATTAGTACCTATTGTCTCAAGTAATGGTTTTGCAACCAGTTCAATATCGGTTTTCCAGTTTTTTTCTGGTTTTGACAAGCATTTCACAAAGCCGCTATTGCTAATTAATAGTTGCTGGTGTGTCTGGTATTCCCTTCTTTTCCAGTCAGTTAGTACTTAGTATAATGACGTTTAAACAGTGGTGTAATCACTTGCTTTGTCTGTCGTTCTTTGATTAATCCTTTGTCTATGGGAAATATAACATAATTTGTAAATTTATAAAAAAAACAGGATGGTTTTATTAAAATATTTACGTATAACACCATAGGTACACTTACAGAGCAAGTAATGGTATTCTTATGGCTGAGGTTTTCTTGAAGATGCATGTACTGGACACTTCATAAGCTATGAAGTTTCCAGTATACTATAAACTGATCTCTAAATGGCTCAACAATAGGCTTGTTGCGTGGTGTTAAAATTGATACCGTCGTATTGTTAAATGGATAGTAAACCATCAAATGATTGTAATAAAGTATAAATTACAAAATATAATTCAAATCATAAAAAGATATGAACCTTGAAAGTTTAGAAAAAAAAGTTTTTTATTTATAGTCCAAGAGTAAATTTAAATATACCAATTAGAATCCTTACAATTTTATAGAAACAAATTTGTATGACAACTATGGACCTAAACGTAGTATTTCGCGGCTGAAACAGCAATTTACTTCATTTTCCATGCAACGGTTAGTACAAATTGCACGGTGTGACGTCATACTTTAAAGCCAATCAGTATGAAGCGTTTCGGCTGCTGTCAGCGAGGTCCGTCTTTAACTCGATTTTAATGGGTATTAATGTCCTTTAAATGTAGTTGCTTCCATACAAACATTTGTTCATCTAAAAAAACTGGTTCGAATGGTATCGTAAACAAGTTAAAGGTCACACACAAGCCCATTAAAGTCCGTGAATGTACATACGAACCTACCCTCTTCTCTAGTTGAGTTGCTCCAAATATAGTGATATTATATTTGAATGTACCCCACTCGTCGTAAACTGATTTTGTAAACCAAATATATAAATTGAAAGGTAGTTATTTTTTATACGAAAAAAACTGGTTTGCTTAGGTTTTTTTTTTAATGACGTTTTAATATCACATAATAGTAGCACTTCATTTTGAAAAGTTTTGTAGGTAGGTATATTATATTTTTATAGACTCTTTACGTAGATACATCAAATTAATGTAGTCTTTTTTGGTTCGGTCGCATGTGACTGCTAGATCAGCTAGATGGAAGTTTCAATAAGAAATAAATAGTCATAGTATTTTTATTCATGAACAATACAGGAAAAAAACGAAAACGCACTGGTGCCATTGGCTCTCGTTTTTGACTATTTATTTTCTTAGGTACTTTGATAGTTGGTCACAAACCGACATTAGATTCTCTCTAAACACGTGTAAGAACGGCATCGTGAAAAAGCATTGGTGGTGAAAAAGCGGATTGGGAGTGCAGCAGGGAGTTTATAATGTTTTGTTTGATTCAAATTCTGCCACCAGCATCCTCGGTACAATTCCTGGTGGGTGTATTTTAGATTTAACTAAGTTTTAATAAAAAAAAAATCATTATTATCATCATCATCATATCAGCCGAAAGACGTCCACTGCTAGACATAGGCCTCCCCCAAATAGTGCCAAAATGACCGGTCCTGCGCCACCCGCATCCAGCGGACTCCCACGACCTTTACCAAGTCATCAGTCCACCTTGCCCACATCGCCCAGGCCTACCCACATTTTTCATTATACTTACCTCCATATTTTTATTAAGTCTTCATGTCAAAGGCGGGTCCTTTAGCCGTATACCTTTGGGGCCTTTACCCGTGTAATGAATTCGCATACCTCATCATCATTGGCCTTGTACATCTATGATAAGATGATTTAAACAGCGTCTATGTCAAGGTGGTGCGGCACTTACGCACATGACTCGTAAGGCCGATACGGGAGCGACAGGCCCGACCGCATAATTGACAAGTAAATGTTGTGCACGATGATATAGGGAGGACAGCAGAACGCTGGTGTCTCTGTTCTCGTCGGAACGACTGAAGATCGAACCAAGCTGCATCATGCGCAACCATACCTTCGCACATGGTCTTCCTCCAGTGGTCTCGGTCCTCAGATTCCAGTTCCCATTTGGTTGGCTCAATCTTAAAGGACAACATGTCTCGTTTTGCGCTGTCCTTAAAACGAAGCATTATTCGCCCTACTGGTCGTTTCGCATGGGCTATGTCGCTCAGGAGAGTTATACGTGGCAAACGAGAGGGCTTCATCCTTTGCAAGTGCCCCAGCCAGCGAAGACGTCTTGGCTTCAATTCTGGGTAAACGTGCGATGCTAAGCACCCTCTCGTTTGTAACTCGATCCTTCCATGAGATCCTTAGAATACGCCGAAGACATCGCATATGGAAGTTGTTCAATTTCCGCCCCTGTTTAGCATACGATGTCCAAGTTTCAGCACCGTACAAGAGTATGGACAAGATGCATGTCTGGTACACGATCATCTTCGTATTATAGTTAGGTGTTTGTTATCCCATACCCTTGTACTGAGCTTTCCAAACATCGTGGATGCTTTGCCAATGCGGACGTTGATCTCTACGTCCAGTGAGAGGTTGTTTGACACGGTGGACTCAAGGTAGCAGAAACTTTCTACAACTTCCAGAGGCATATTATCTAACAGTATTGTTGGGTGTAGATTCAGGCCTTGAGCCATTACAACTGTCTTCTTGGCGTTTATTAACATGGAAAATAGCTTACATGCTGCATTAAACTTGTCCACAACTCTCTGTAGCTCCTTCGGCGATGCTGCAACAAAAGCGGCATCATAGGAGTATGGAGAAGAATATGCCAAACAATATGGGCGCCAATACGCAACCTTGCCGCACTCCTCTACACAATTGGAATGGATTTGAGGTTTTACCGTTATGGACAACCGAGCCCTGCAAAGTTTGATCAGGTTTAACGGCTTTGGCGGACAACCAATAATCTGCAGAATTGTGTAAAGTCCTTCCCTACTGACGGTATCGAAGGCTTTATTTAAGTCAACAAATGCCACCAGCAGGGGAGTTTTCTGTTGTCTGCACTTTTCCTGGAGTTGTCGCAAAGTGAAGATCATGTCGGTGGTGCAGCACTGAGCACGAAAACCGCATTGAGACTCAGGATACACGCGATCTGCTAGTTTTTGTATACCTCAAGCCCCAATTAAATTAAGTTAATTTATTCTATTTATCGTATGGCGGTTACATACTGGTACATATTATGTATTCGTATCGATGTTGCTGATAGAGTTCCAGTTACGCGAGCGCCAGCGCTGCAAGGTTCAGAAGGAACAGTGCAGCTGCCGAGTTTGTTGTTCATTTAGCACCACCCGGAGGTCACGTGTAGGGTTTTTAGGGTTATTCCTACGGACATAGAACAACAACGACCTCTGACTAGTTAAATAAAGTTAATGTTAAGCATCATCTTGTAGGTATATACTTTAGAAAATAAAATTATAATAACTTTCAACTCGTGTTTTGTTAATGTATCTAGGATAAGGTAGTCGTTAGGTATGCCTCGCACTTAAAGTTTCTTGCGCAATGACTACTTCAGCTTAGATTACTGATAGATGCAATTCTATTGTCTCTGATGATCTAGCACTTAAATGATGTACTTTAGATTAAATAACGTAGGCATACTTGATTTACGAGTTATAAATAGCAGGTATTAGTTTACCTACTATGCAGTTAAGTTTAGCTTGATTTTTTGATGAATTAAATTTGGTATCGTGTCAATAATATTTGCGTATTAACCCCCTAACGCAAAAAGAGGGGTGTTATAAGTTTGACATGTCTGTGTGTCGTAGCTCCTAAACGAATGGGTCGATTTTAATGCATATTTTTTGTCCGAAAGCTGACGTGATCGAGATGATTCTTAGCTACGTTTCAACAAAAAAGTGATTTGTGTTTTAACTGCTATTAAAAGTTAATTATTTCATATAATTTTACTTCATTACTTTTTTTGTATAACGCAGTTACGCTGCTAACGATATTTATAAACTACAAATTAAAGGAAAAAAAATTAAAAATTTAGGTTCCGAGCCGGATTTGAACCGGTGACCACAGGCATACATGGCCCGCCGGTTCAAATCCGGCTCGGAACCTAAATTTTTCAATTTTTCCTTTAATTTGTAGTTAATTTTACTTCATTAACCGGGATTTTTATTTAGTATGTGGCATTGTTTATCCCAACACAATATCAGAAATACAAATATTTTTATCTTGAACCGCGTGTTTATAAGCAAAATGTTTCTTAAGCAATTCCTGGCTCATATTGTCGTCAAACTTTTTCTGATATCTCAATCATCGTCACAATATTTTGTGACGATGATTGAGATAAACAAACAATGGTAACCGGGTCATGCGATCTTATCTTATCTTCAATATGTTAACAGCCCGATTTGTTTCATTTAGGACAGCAATTGTTCTAGTTTTATCAATTATTTAGATATAAGCACAGGCGATAAAACATGGATATCGCGTGAATACCTATTCTGCGTGCAAAGTACTTGGCACGCGGAACTAGGTGGGCTTCAAGATTAACATGTATTCCAGGAGGTCAGTTTAACTAAACGTTGTATTCATCATCATCATCATCATATCAGCCGAAAGACGTCCACTGCTGGACATAGGCCTCCCCCAAAGAGTTCCAAAGTGACCGGTCCTGCGCCACCCGCATCCAGTGGACTCCCGCGACCTTTACCAGGTCATCAGTCCACCTTGTGGGAGGCCTACCAAGGCCGCGACTTCTGGTACGTGGTCGCCACTCGAGAACCTTTCCGCCCCAACAGCCATTAATCTACGCGCAATGTACCCCGCCCACTGCCACTTAACACTTGGTTCTGCTGCGGTTAGCCTCATCACGCAGAGAAACTCCCAACATAGCCCTCTCCATTGCCCTTTGGGTGACTTTAAGCCTTCTTATATGGCCCATTGTAAGCGACCACGTTTCAGTGCCATATGTCATCACTGGCAACACACACCGGTCAAAGGCTCTCGTCTTGAGACACTGCGGAATATTGGACGAAAAGATGTGCCGTAGCTTCCCGAACGCTGCCCAGCCGAGTCGGATTCGACATTTTATTTTGTTACTTTGTCCTGTCCTGACAAATATTAATGCAAATCGGCGCACCTGACCTCTAAACACGTAAACACCGATAAAAACATACCTAAGCAAAGACCTGTTCTATATAAATTATCTAAAAAGAATTCCGCAACTTGATCCTTCTCTTTCAGCGTCACACAGTTCCATGGAATACGCGGTTAGACAAAGGCGTCACTTTTTTGAAAGTGGAAAATGACACCGTTAGTCGGCAAAGTGGCGAGTCACGGAGCGTAAGTGGGCCAGACGGTGACACATGGTGACGCATAGTGACGGTGACGTATAACCCTAGACATTCCGTACTTCATGGTAGTCTTAGAATAATAACGCCTAGGAACGCAGTTCACGCGCAACGGTGAGGCCACCTAAACTCGGCCATAAATGGTCCAGTACGACGATCGGTGGAACAAAATTGGTGCGTTTGTGTGCGTATTGGCGCGTGTGAATACGAGTTGATCACAACTACATGAATCCATTTTATGCCTCACGCTTGGCGCGTCGGTCGTACGAAACTATCCTTCTATGCGTTATTATTCTAAGATGGTAGTCTACTATGCTACGTATGACTATACGTATACTACGTAGGTATGAATGACTATTTAATTATAATAACGACATTATACATTGTATCAATTATGTGTTTAGGTATTCGTATGAAATATCTTGTACCATTTTAAATTGTAACTGTTTTCAAAAAAACACTTGACTTGTATATATTTATATGTCACCAATAAATTTTAGCTTATCTTATCTTATCTTTGTAATGTGCTATATTACAGTCAAGTGTCAAAATATGGGTGCATACAACTTACTCATAAATTTATGTCCCATCGCTCTTATGTCAACGGATTAATGTACATATTTATGCGAGGATTAAATCCATCTATATTTTTGCACTTGACTGTAAGTACACAACACATTACATACTTTTCTGGATGGAAAACCTATACAGTATTCCCCGTTGACATAGAACCATGATTACAAGTATATAAATAATTCCGAAAATGTAATCTAACCTAATCTAACCATATCGCATAAAAATACTGTCCGAAGGAAATCAGCGTAAAGGGCACCCAGACGCTGGTGAACACTTTGTGGCAGGAGTTCATGTTACACTAGACATTCCTACCCGTTAAAATTTGAATAGCTACAAAGCAGGTAAGGAAGGTGAAGGCGACCCTCGTGCGCGAGTCCGACTTGCACTTAGCCGGTTCTTTACACTTGACATGCCCTAATTCGACCACACTTTGTTAAAGCACTCCTACGACCATTTTTATTAGAAATAGGAGAGGCAAGATGATGGGCCACCTGATACGGCACGACAGTTTCTTCCTAAACATCTTGGAGGGTAAAATTGAAGGCAAGAGAGGCAGAGGAAGGCCTAGGCTAACATATTTTAGCCAAATAAAAGATAAAGCTGATGTCGAGTCATATGAGGAAGTCAAGAGGCTGGCAATGAACAGAGAAAAGTGGCGGTCACTTCACCGACAAGTGATGATGATGATGACGACCATTTTTATAATCCATCTTTTCAGTAATCCATGGTAACTGGACCTCGTGTTAATGCCTTGCGTTCGTATGTATAGTGATGGATGAGTTAGTAGGTAATAGCTATGTGATTAATTGCACGTAGGCATTATGTATTGTGTAAGGTTAACTTGAAGTTATTTGCACGCAAATTTGTATTGCGTTGTTTTGTAGTGATTATTACGTAAATGGTTTATTAGTGTTCCGCAAAGGCAATTTGAACACGTGTGGTATATCCGTTATTGTACCTCAAGGCTTATCCGTTGGTCTCTGTCATGGGTGTTTGTGTTATAGAGCCTTGGCTATAGTCACCTACTAAGGAGGCATGTGGACCAAAAAATATCCAATTAGGTATGATTCTTACATCTCAACCTTAGGGTAACCAGACTCGACAACTTGGGGGCCTGTCTTTTTTCGTGACCGTGAAAGTGTGACGCCGCAAGTCTATTATAGGGTTGTGGACATGCCCATCGTGCCCACAATCTTGGATCCTCTCTTGAATGTATTATGTCGGCTTTAATTGTTTTGTCATCAATGCTGATTGAAACGCTATACTTACCTATTCTGAAATGTGTTCTGAGATTAAATGAACAGTGTCGGCTATCTGAAGTTTTATTTTTAATTATCTGCTGCCATCGAACTGTCAACAGCAAACAAACGTTGGAAAAAGTACCATCAGGTGAAGTCAAACTTTTATAGCGCCGAGCTTCCCGAGCGGATTAAAGCTTTATTTGATTATGCTTTTAAATGTCAAAAGTTTATTTATAACTTCGGGACTTGACAGTGGCTTTCATTTAAATGGGGATGAGGCTAACCTACCTTTCAAATTAAAAGTTTGTTTTTTTTTAATTTGAAAGTTTTGAGTGATTTTGTTGTTTTCAGTTCCATCAAATAAGAAATTAATCCAAGACTAGTCGATACAACTTTATGTTTATTTTTCCGATATGTTTAAATTGGACAGTTAATTATTATCATTTCATTAAATAGGTCATGTAAATAAATGTACACCTCCCAATGCAGTGCAATGAATGAATGAATGTTTCTTTATTTCAGGCAATAAACCCATTGCTACATTACAATATATATGATACAAAGAAATAAAATAAAATCCTTAACTAATACAAATACGTACAATTATTTGCGATTCGAGTGCCGATGCGCAGATAACCAATCAAGAAGATTGCATTTCGGTACAAGTTGTTACTGACCGTCTCAATTAGCACATTATTAGAAATGTATTTATGGCTTTCTGGATTTCCACAAATACAATTCCATTCTTGTATATTTGTTGTTATCCTAATATTTGTATTGATATCTGCTGTAACAAAGCGGGCAAAAATATCTGACACGTCCGAACGGCCCAAGACTCGTGTGAGATATTTATACATATTTACGAGTGCTTTGTTTATGACAGATATAAATGCTGGTGGCTGTACAAATTCAGTTACTTACCTAATGTAATTGTTTCATCATTGATATTATATCATCCCCTTTAATAACGAGGGCATCAAAATTGAATTCTACTCTTTTTGCATGTGAAACAAAGATAGTAGTGTTCGGTTTAAACCGTTTTGATTAATTCTGTCATTGGATTGTTTCACCTGCCTTTGCCTGTAACCACGATAACTAAAGATCAATTTTAGAATGTATCCATATCTTTTGCACTTACTAAATTCGAGTGATAGAGATGGAGATATACGAACTTCGATCTTCCATCACCACCCGGTGTTGGGTCTTCTGATGCCCAGGAATAGTCATCGAAAAGATTTCACCACACCTCGGTTAGACATGGAGGATGTGTCAGATTCTTAGACATCAGTTACACGGTAATTCTGGCTTCAGTTCAGTCCAATTCTGATCAGATTGACGAGAGAATTATCGTATAACCCTTGAGAATGACAGAAAACTGACAGGAGACTGACCATCACTCCGAGCAAAACAAAGAGGCACGGCCGTACCATCCTTTTCTCGAAGCCATTCAGGCCATTTTCAACATCCTGTAATTTTGTGCTGGCCAAAGCTAGAACCCTGAATTTTCAGGAACATGTAGGGCATAATATGGCTAACATATAATATCAATCATATTCAATTTAAACTTTTAGTTTAAGAACTACCTATTGTCCGTCAAAGTTCGTTAGTTTTGTCACTGACATACTCACTTATATACTGATAATGATCACGCTAATTCTAAGGTAGCTAGAAGACCCACAAGCTCCAAATTTCAAACGTAATTAGTTTTATCCTTATAATTCATAAAATACCTTAAAATATTGCAATTTCTCAAATAAGTAAGTTTGTAATCCTATACAAATACATGCGATTACAAAGTTACTTTTGCAGTTCCTTCCTGCAAACGTTATTTAATTTTGCGGTTGGTAAAATAACATTCCCATACAAAGTCTACAAAGAGGAATAAGATCCCATAAAAAACATTCCATGTAAAAAATAGGCTAAGTCTCGAAACTCTTTCACAGTAAAAAGTGGTGAGATATTTCGTAGAGCCAAGTCAGGCATTCTTATTAATCTTTATTTGCTTGCTAAATAAAATTTTGTGAATTGGCAATCACACTTACATAGTTTTAGGTACCTATGCAAAAATTAGTAAATGCAGTAAAGTTGTGTGATTCCCAAGTTGCAGAATTTTATTTAGCAAGCAAATAAAGATTAATAAGAAAGCCTGACTTGGCTCTGAGAAATCTTTTTACTGTGAAAGAGTTTCGAGACTTGGCCTATTTTTTACATATAATGTTTTTTATGGGATACGATAATTCTTTCGTCAGTCTGCTCAGAATGATGTACTGAATTGAAACCAGAATTAGCGTGTAACCGATGTCTAACTGACTGAAAGACGTGGGGTTTTCCTTTTGCTGCTTGTGGCGAGCCACGGCATCGTTTGCGCATACTTTCGTGAAATATGGTAATATGGTAGCCCTGAATAGAATATAATAGTAGGTAATGTATTGTCACACAACGTAACAGTTAACAACACTGAACATAATAATGTATCAAGAAAAAGCAAACCAGTAAAATAGTGTGTCCAGGAATGAATTTGGCATTTGCTGCGGTACAGACTAGCTACATACAGCATTGGTTTTCATTTAACCCCTGATGACAACTACCCTGTTCTGTCCATATGTGTGGTCGCAAAGGTGAGGCAGCGATCTGGTCTCGCCATTGGTTTGGACAACGGTCACTTTTCATATTTTTTAATAATAGTCTTTTGTTCCAGGTGAAACGCTCAATCATGCTCAAGATGGCGGACGCCTGCGCCGACAGCTCGAAGCAGACACGCTTCCACGAGATGCACGTCCAGCGCCACAACAACGTGAGCATCCTGTATGCTGACATCGTCAACTTCACCCCGCTGTCTGAGCGGCTGAGCGCGTCGGACCTGGTGAAAACGCTCAATGAGCTGTTTGGGCGGTTCGACCAGATTGCTCAGGTGAGGGTATAGAGATCATAAGAGAGCATGATGATAAATTACTTATTTACATGCCTACCTATAAGCCATAATCTTGGTCCCTTCGTTAGACTAGGTACCCGTGCTGGATTGCAATAGCATACCTGCGCGGCTCCCTAAACGTTTGGCAGTTTAATTTAGTTGAAAAACACTATTGTTTTGGTTTGGATAGTTCGGCCTGACTACCACCTTTAGCATTGAATAGCTAAATTAAACTCTTGTGCTCTGAGTTATTGTTTATTCGCTAGCCATCCTACCTAAACTTATAGTAGCCTCTTTATGATCCAAGGAAAGTTACGAATGTTTTTCAGTAGTTTCAAGCTTCGAATTTCAAAACGTCTGCAAGTCAATGTGAATTGAGAATTCAATCGTGGATTCAAATGTTAGTTTAACACTCAAAGCGCTAGCAATTCAGCATTTGTGTTGAGAAACACCTATGCAGCTATGAAGTATTTTCGCACATCATTATGATGCTCCGCACGTTTCGTGAAGTAAAACCGTATTTACTCTGCACTTAAAGTTACTTTTAGGTAAAAATGGTTCCGAAAAATACGAGCGCCTGATAATAACCGTAAAGCAAAACGTTTGCTGAGGGAATGCTCAATATTGCGAAGGTATAAACGTTAGGAGTGTTAGGAGATTTGTGCCGAGTCGAGGCAGAGAATAAGTAATAGATTGTAATTACTGCATTTGCAAATAAATACGGAAATGTTTCTTCTTTGTTCCTCTGAACTGGGTAGGTACATTACGCTCACTTACGTAGTCTCGCTTCTATGTGTAACTGAAAATACATGTATAGGTACACTTTCACACCTTATTCCATTGTAATAACGCGAAAAATTTAAGTACTTACATCGGCTTTATCTAATCGAAATTACAAATTTATAAATGGACTAGCTGCCGGCGCGACTAAGGCCGCATGAACGCGGGCAAACCCGCTGGATAAAATATACCCTATAACCTATCCAGAAAATATATTCTACACACAGGTGAAATAAATATTAAAATCGGATAAGCGGTTCCAGAGAAAACCCAAAACATACAAACTTATAAATTTACAAAGCTACTATCTCACAGACTTTTCCTCTTTATAATCTTCTTCTATTGGTACCTACAAGTCTACAAGATATAAATGCCTATTTCCTGACTGACTGACTCACTCACTCACTCGTCAACGCACAGCCAAAACTACTGGGACTAGAAACTTAAAATTTACACCCGAACTACACCTTTTATAACGTAGGCGACGGATAAGAAAGGATAAGTGTATGTAGTAAGCTTACTTTTTAAAATAAAAATCTTTCGGCATTTTGGAAAATTCTACCCCTAAGGGGGTGAAAACGGGTTGCAAAGTTTATATGAGGGAAACTCTTTATTAAAATAGAAGCTTAATAAAAGTTCGTAGAAAGATTATTTATTGTAATACAAACAAAGTACTTCCAGCGTGTTAGAAAATTACACCTCTAAGGGGGTTAAAAGGGGGTGCAACATTTGTATGGAGGAAACATTTTTTTTTTAGCTAGAGACTTTAAATTGTGTAGAACGATTAATTATCAAAATACAAATAAATTACTTTGAATGGGAAACACATTTTTTTGAGCTTAAGACTGGATATTATGTATATAGAAAAATACCTATTACAATAAAAACAATAACTTTAAGCGTTTTTAAATCCCCAAAACGCGTTAAAAGCCCGGTTAAAAATTCATCACCTAAAGGGGTTTTTAAGGATGTTCAAAGTTTGTATGGAGAAGAAAACATTTTTAACCCTTTAACAGGCAAGAATACAATTTATCCATAATTCAAGTCTCTTGATATTGCATAAAGTTAAAAATTCTGCACCATAAAAAAATACAAAAAGATGACCTTTACAGGTGGTCATTTTTGCCTTGAAATTTTTTAATTGCCCTATAAAGGGTTAGTAAGAATTTTGTAATTACGGATTCAGAGTGTTTACTATGAGGGTTCAAAGGGGGTTTCAAAATGTCTTGTAGAGAGCAAGACATTTTGAAAGTAAGGGATTTGTAACTTCGATTATAGACTGTTTAAAGACTACAATACTAACTAATGTTTTTTTAAATTCATTCCTTAAACAAACATTTAGACGATAACATGTTCTACGCGTCGCGGGCAACAGCTAGTATAAGTATAGATAGATATATGTAAGTCGACCCACCTATGTTCCTATGTAGTGTTTGTCGCATAAAGCAAGCTCTGTAAAAAATGATTTAGGCCTATACCTACCCAATGTAGTATACTTACCTATCACAAGTGAGTGGTTAATTATTATTCCAAAATCTTAATGTCAAATTACTTTTATGACAAATTTATATCAAGACTACCCAGCAACCATTCATACAAACTATGCAAAAGCTTCCCAGCTAATATTACATTCAAAACAATCCACAATTTCTCAACAAAGTTTAACCACACTTGTCTAACTAAATATCCAGTTGGCGAAGGGCATGAAGCCGCAGCTAAACATAACAAGCAGAACAGTAACTATGGTAGTTCGGAACTCGCACCCGACCCGACTTACCAAGTGATTATTTACACGGAGCGCGCGACATTTCACGCCTTTCACGGTGTGCGGATTTAATGCCCAGGGAGCCTATTTCAGTCAACGTAATGAAATGGGTTCGGTTTCACATTTCTCGTTGGATACTCTCTTCTCAGTAGAGAATACAATAGTTAACGATTTTGGTACATATTTTAAACAATGTTCATCCATTAGGCCTTGAAAGTTTGAACATACAAAGCAAAAACCAAACACGAAATCATAAAAAAAACGTTTTTCTGAATTTAGAAGGAACATAGATAAGTAACATAACATAACGAACGGAAAGGGCAGTTGCAATAGCTCCTTAAAGCAAAACATTTTAACAAGTAAGATCACTTCCTATTTACCTAGGTACATATTTGCCACGATTGGTCATATTCATAACTTAATTGTCTAGAATTAAAAAATTAGGGGCATGTCAAAAAGTCACGAAAGCAGATACATGTACAGGTAAGTATAATCCTATTCTACTTATCCTACTCATATTATAAATGCGATAAGTTTGGATGTTTGTTACTCAATTACGCTTAAACGGCTTTACCGATTTGGATGAAATTTTGCACGAAGATAGTTTATAGCCTGGATTAAAATATAAAAAAGTTTTTATCCTGGGTCCATGTAGACGAAGTCGCGGGCGGAACCTTGTAGTTAAATAAGTTTCTGTCAAAATTGCATTTTTGCTACAAGCTTTTATTGCCGACTGTACTATTCTCTATACCGTCATCAACTATAGTCTGATTTTTATTCGCACAGAATAAATGTAAACAAAGGTGTGGCCGCTAACGAAAAACATTAGCAGCATGTGATATTTAAAATATATATTTTTTAAAGAAATCTACTTTTAAAAATGAATCCTTATATTTTATTCATGATCAAATTGTTTAATTTTTTGATTACTAACATAATTAAGATATTAACATTTCATCATATGGATTTAAAAGGAGAAAATCGGTTTCCTTAGCAAAATTTATTTAATGCACTGGTATCACTGTTTCGCTCTTTTTCGAGCGTCGAGTTCTCCAATACCTATACAACCTTTCAAAAATATCTAAGCATGTGTCCTATATCAGTAACAATAAAGTCTCTGTATAGATATTTTTGAATGGTTGTCTGTGTAGATATTTAATTATAATGTCTCATTGATGTGTTTATTTACTATTTCGGACAAGAAAATATGAACATCCTAACTACTTATTATACATTAATATTTTTTGCTGGCCCATACTTTAACATCCCCTGCAATGTCACTTTGACATTGACGTAACTTTGTTTACATTTTTTCCGTGCGAATAAAAATCAGACTTTACTCATTGAGACGATTCTAACGAGCCCAACGGGGTTACAAAGGTTAAGCACTGAATCCCCATGGCCACCTTCTGTTTCCATCATCAGATTACAATACAGAGTACAATAATATTGAATTGTCATCCAAACTAATACCTTTACCCAAAATTTCAACTCAATCGGTTGAAGATACATATCTGCTTCAAAATTGAATTGCAATATTCCACCTGAACATTGTAAGTTAATAGAAAACTTGTAAAAAAATCAATTGTTTCACACATTATTAAAAATCTCTTTCCAGGCAAATAACTCTGGTACCTAAACCAGACTGCTTCTACTTTGAATATAATGCTTTGTTTTGTTTCTCGTCTCATACACAGTATAATAAAGTCTTAATTCTCTTATCCAAGCTCCGCTGAACAGAAACTGTGAAATTGAATAACCCCCGTCTAAGTCTGGGAGCATACCTAATAGGTATTACGAACTCAACGGAGCTGGTAAAATATCAAATAGTAAAACTCAAAATAACTGGCGAGTCGAGCGTTAAGATACTAATTAAGGGCAAACAATTGGTGAAAGAAAGTTCTAGCGCGGGTTAGGGAATGCATCTGGCCTAGCTGAGATCTCGCGAGATTTACGAGATCTCGCGAGATTGGGCGTTCTTCACTTAATGCTTCTTTTTAATGATTATCAACTTGTCGAATAAAAATAAACACTGCATATCGTGGTTTATTATATCCGTATTATAACAAAACAACACAATTACTATTTTCTGAATATTATTGTAAGGTATGTAGGCATGCATGTACCTCTATATGTAGGATAAGTACGGTGGCTGCGATCACCGCGGTTATGATATTAAAGCTAGTTCGTTAACAGCTACGTTGTGTGTCACTTTTCTACCTGCCCGCTCCTATATTTATCAATTATTTATATAAAAACTTTAAAATTTTAATCAAGTAAGCAACAGTAGGTTTTAATTTGTCAGTCAGATAAGAAAATTGTCATGCTGTGTTTTTTATGGAAAGTTCAATCTCGCAATCTCGTGAGATCTCGTACGAAGATTCGAGACTCAGTGTCGTAAAATATGGACGAGATCTCGCGAGATCGAGATTGCATACCCTAGCACGGGTTGAAAGTTGGATATTTATTTATTTAAACTTTATACAAATACAAAATCATTTATTAACCAAAAATAACAACATGTAATGATACTGAAGACTTATCTATCAGACTCCAAACTAGACTGAGCCTGTGTCTTAGACATCTGCGAGAGCGATTGACATTGAATTAACTAATAAATACTTAAGTACCTAAAAACTTGATCACAATTGGAAAGTCATAACTTGACAGGGCAAATTAATTAATTGAAATTGATTACCTTAAAAATTCCTTATCGCACATACACAAGATAAAGTACAAATGGCGGACTTAATACCATAAGGCATTCTTTACCAGCCAACAATTGCACAGTGATTCGCGTAGAACAAGCTAGCTGGGCAAATAGTATTTTTCACAATCGTGTTATACTCGTAATAGAGAGCTTTTTAGTCGAGTACCGTGTTTTAGGTACGAGATTAAAAAGCTTGACTATAACACTATTGTGAACAATACTTTTTGTACGAGTTCATTAAAATTAATTTTCTACGAGTCAACTGAACTAATTAAACAAACTCGATACTGTTGAAACGAAGTGCAGCTCATCGCTCGTGCGCTTGTTGATATCTTAAAAGACATCAACGAGCGTACGACATCAAAGCGATTCTATTGGTCCAATTCATTACAGTTCAGTAAATCAGCCACGTGATTGGTCGAATTTATTTTAGTTGTCTGGAGCGTATCGAAAAGTAGTTATTTCGATTGTTTCGACAGTAACATGGACTACAACTATGAAAAGAGTGACGTTGCAGTATTCTCTATGAAATCTTAATACACATATTTTAATCGTCGAGTACAAAAATTATATTTTTGCATTTCGCAGTTCACATGTTCTTTTAATGTTTGATTTCATGCCAAATTGTATTTTTGTACATAGTTTTCATTATTTATTTATATATTTATTACATTACACGGAACACAAACAGAGCACATAAGATAAAGTTACATTTGTCTTTGGCATAAAATATGTAGGGGCTTATGTACCCCAATTACAAGTGAACACATCGTTTTACAGAATAAGATAGCTTAAGAATGAGAGATTGATTTTAAATAAGTAAATAGGTTGGTATACAAATTATGTGATAGGGATTATAATGTCTAAAAGCAAGGGGAAATTCTTTTCTAAAGTACTAAATTAAACTAAATACTAAATTTTACGAATACTAAATTAAAAATTTATACAATGTTAGAATTATTTAGAAGAATTATAAATAGGTTTAAAAAAATGTCATAAAATAATTATAAAATAAATTAAATTAATATAATAAAAGGATCCAGCGGACTCCCGCGACCTTTACCAGGCCACCTTGTAGGGGCCTACCCACGCCGCGCCTTCCGGTACGTGATCGCCTTACGTGGTTGTCTTTCGGCTGATATGATGATGATGAATAAAAGGATAATCATATAAAAAGTGTTAACTAATTATTGTAACTTTATGCTTATAATAATTTACAAATTATAAATAAATTAATAAATAAATACTTAAGCATAAAGTTAATCATTCTACACCTATTTATGTACTAGGCCAAAGCTTCGTCGCCGCTGAATTTGTCGCTTCTTTCTTCAGTCGTCTTTGTAGATTTGGACTCAGTGACATTCTTGATAGCCTGAGCTACGTTCCTATTGCCTGAAGATCGAGCAGATACCTCAGCAGCAAACATAAGCTCGTTGGTACTTCTTGACTGAACCAAATCATCCACTCTTCTCCGCTTTGTCCTCCTTCTGCGGTCCAGAAGGTCCGGGTTCCTGTGGGTTTTTTCTCGTATACGTCGAAACTGAATTCTGCGGCGCTACCACGAAATTCGAATCTCGAACTTTTCTGTCACTCGAGTACCATAAATCATAAGTGCGATAGAGACGGAGATATACGAAGTTCGAAGATCGTGGTTATAGCTCTGGACCTCACAGCCACTCCGAAGTCCTTTTGAGGAAGTTTTCTTTTTTGCATCCTGCGGCTTTCCCTCTCTCTTCAAATTTTGCTAATAATCTTGAAATATTATCCCTCAGGGAGTCTTCTGTTGCACCACTCAAGTCACGTTTCGACAGTATAAATTGAAACAGTTCCTCTTTCTTAATATTCTTCAAAATAATCCATTCTCGATACGCCAATCTGAACAAATGGAAAAAAAACTAAAAATGAATTAGCGAGCATTTGCGAGGTTTACGACAAAATTTTTCTATATTAATGAGAGCTTAACATATAAAAAAAATGTTGTGGGAATCCTTGGGGTAATATATACAAGTCTTGGGGTAGTATATTTGCAAGTCACTTGTATATTAAAGGGTATTGCCAAATCAAGTGGAAATTGCCAATGAATAAGTTATTTATTGGCTCACACCGCGCTTTGGAACGAAAAAGGTGATTTGTGGTCGTATTGTGGTATAAAATACCCACAATATCAGCTTTGCTATTCACAACTGGTTTCACCTCACTTCACTTCTCAACTCTAGTTTATCTTGATTCCCGAGACTCGCAATGAAACGTATAATAGGAGGTCTGTCGTACACTGGTAAGCCTTAGGTGAGATGAAGCATACGGAATAACAGACCATGCCTTTGCGACAATGCAATTTATTTTTTTGAGCAATTAATGGTATCGATTTTGGAAAATGCTTATGGTTACACCTTTTCATCGGTGAAGTAAGCATGCAATTGAAATTGCATGCAATAAGCAGATAAACTTAAAACGAATTTATGGTTATCTCATGCGATTGACCGACCAAATCAAACCGACGACCCAATCACACAAAAAACATAACCCCTTTGTACAGACAACACACAATCGGGTGAAAAACAACAACATTACAAAATACAAAAATACAAATACAAAATTATTTATTGTTCGAATGTGAGTGGTTATAAATGGGTTAGTATTTTAGTTACATCACAATTAGCCAGAGTTTGGCGTTATTTATCGATACTGTGGCTTTATTAGGTGAAGTAAAATTAAATAAAAGCTTGTGAAACATAGCCGTATGGTATCTCTTAGATCATCAAATAGTAATTCGCTTAAAAAGACCTCGATCGTGAATTACAAACTATCAGCGTCAGCGTGATGGATGGATGGAGCTGGGGAACGAGCAGCTTCTGAAAACGATGGCTTTGCTCACTAGTGCAACTCGTTTAATGCTTTTACGTTAGCGGATTGAGTTTTAATTTAATATCTTTGCGGTCATGTTAGTTTTTTGAAGCAGATGTGCAAAGCAGAAGGTACATAAGTATAAAGGGAAAATCTATGCGTACTATCCATACTAATAGTATATGTATCAGTGCTGGCGGCGCGTGAAAATTTTCACTGAGCAACCCGGAGCACAAAAACAGGCTGTGTATGGGCGCTCCGCCACTGATATGTATGTATGTATGTATGTATGTATGTCTACTACCTTTCCACGCTTAAATCTCTGAACTGATGTAGATACCAGTGGCGGAGCGCCCATACAAGCCGATTCCCACCGGCTTCCCTAAAATTTCATGATATATAGTACCAAACTCGTAAATCATCAAAAACAGTCCTTTTATTTGGCTCCGGGTTGTCCAGTGAAAATTCTTACGCGCCGCCACTGGTAGATACAATTTAATATGGAGATAATTCGAGACCTTGAGAAGGATAGTTTATGTCTTGGAAATCATCCTTTAAAGGGGTGAAAAGGGGAGTGGCAGTTTCTATGTTCTTTGTATGTGGGTAGGAGTGCGATATTGATGTCTGGCCTGTGTAGTATAGCATAGTTGCTGTACAGGCAAAGTGTTAAACCCTTAGGTTATTAACGAGCGGTATAAGAAGACGAAATCTAGTTGGAAAGAAATAGAATAGTTTTGCATGCGACGGTCAACTAAGGCAACCTTTTGTCACAGCGATAAGTGTGAGAACCCAATAATGATGATGCTTACTGGATATCCTAAAACACACGTGTAAAATAATTTCCCATTAAAATTATATGGTCCTTTTATTTTTTATTGCAAAACACAAAATAAATCCTTTGACCGAGGAACAAAAGACGTGAAAAGTTAGTAGATCACACCACAACCACTCTCATCTGTTTTTCTTTAAAAGTCAAACTTCATTCTTAGTATCTCTCAGATACAAGAAAGTGTATGATTGGATGGATCATCCATAATGAAGTCTGAAGTAAAAAAGTATGAACAACCTTTAAGTGTCATGGGTATAAAGCCTTCGTTTTTTGAGCAAAGAGCAACTTTGAGCCATTTCGAAAGTTTATAATCGATGGAAGCCAACCTTTGAAGAAGATTATGAATACAAAATAGTTATTAAATATTATGGTGTGTTCTACTCGATAAAGTTTATTGGGTGTCACTAAAGATCTTTAGCTTTAAGTAAGTAGGTACATAAAAACATAAAGGAAGCTTTTGAAATGTGGTGTTGGCTAAAAATAATTGATTTGAAACAAAACTGATTGAGAAAGTTTCAACTATTATCCTATATTCTATACTATTATAAAAATGAAAGTTTGGATGTCTGGATGTTTGTTACTCAATCACGCTTAAACGGCTGAACTGATTTGGATGATGTTTTGCACGAAGTAAGTTTATAGCCTGGATTAAAATAAAGGATAGTTTTTATCCCGGGTTTACGCAGATGAAGTCGCGGGTGGAAACTAGTAGGGAATAAATGTTTATTAAAAGCTTTATCTACGCACATATCATTAGTGCTCTAAAATGCGTTCAGAAACCGTCGGTAATGACCAGCATTATTACAACCAATTTTACTATGACAACTTTCTTGTCTGTGGTAGTAGGTAAAATCTGTACTGTAATGTTATTACAGTACAGATTATCGGTATCGTTATGAGTTTAAATTTGGAACAGCTGTCAAAACTCAAGTGGGTCTCTAGTCTAGTATCTATAGATATTAAAACAGTTATCGATACGAAATGTCAATATATTATGTTTTATCTTTTTTACTTTTTTAACTTTTTTTTTTCCTTTTTTTCACTTTTTTTTTACCTTTTTAACTTTTTTTTCTTTACGACCTTTTTTTTCCGCTTTCAACTTTTTTTTTACTTTTTTTTTAATTTTTTGCACTTTTTTTTTACTTTTTTCACTTTTGTTCCTTTTTTACCTTTTTTTCCTTTCTTTTTACTTTTTTAACTTTTTTTAATTTTTTGTCACTTCTATTCCATTTTTACCTTTTTTTTACCTTTTTTTTAACATTTTTTTTACTTTTTTTATACTTTTTTCACTTTTTTTTCACTTTTTTTTATTTTTTTTTGCTGTTTTTTCCTTTTTTCACTTTTTTTTACTTTTTCTAAAAAAATTTTTAAATAAAAAAAAAAAACTTTTTATTTCAAAGATAACTTACAGGTAGCACTCGTAGCAATGCAGGTCATTTTCCTACGGCTTCTGAACCCATCTTAGAGTACTTATGATATGTGTTTAGATAAAGTAGTGTATGCAACTGTAGATAATTAGGCCTTAAAACACTCGTGTGATTATTATGAAACTCGCTGACGCTCGTTTCATAAAACCACACTTGTATTTTAAGGCCTTTCATTATGTATCAGTAGCATAAACTACTATAACAAAATAGGAGAGGCAAGACGATAGAACGCTTAATCTGAATCGAGGCTTCGAGGTAGATATCGAGGGACGCCATTTATTTATGAAGGAAAACTTGCATCTATTGCAAAAATGTTGGCAAATAACAGAAGACTAGAGAATGCAAAATGACTAAGTACTAGATTTTCATTGGCCGTTATGTCACACATGCTTTACAGCATGCGGGTACTCCCCACAGACGGGGAATGCATTTTGGAAATTTCACGCACGTCGAAAGCGACTTACGAAAATGCGCCTTTAATAATGACGTTACCGCCCGTCGTACAAAACAATGCAAGTATATACAATTACAGAATAATGTGCTACAGTTTTACTGGTCACATATGAACAAAGCTCCGCAGTCAATTCTTTAAATTCGTTCATGGAATGATTTAAAATGAATCTCGCTAATAATTCTTTGATTTCTCATCGGTTGACCATTTTGTTCTAAAAACAAAAGAGAATGTAAAAAAATTCAATTAAATTAAAACCCCATTGAATATAGGATAAAGCTTCGATTGAAAGGCTTGGAGACTGAAACGAAATGAATCCTTTAGTTTTCAATAGCTTCCACTGCAATTGCAGATTAAGCTGCACAGACGAGAAATCAGTGCCTGGAGCGAATTATAATTGATTATTGATTTTCTAGTTTTATGACTCAGAAACAAAGTTCGTGATCATTGCACAAATAAATGCCCTAACCGTGTAAGTAATGAATCTTATCTTATCTTAGCAGGGTCTACCAACTAGGCCAGTGTATGTCCACTTTAGATACATCGCGAAAGAATACTGCTACGTGCTACGGCGTAGCACACCACGATGCCTGCGCTTAGCACACAATGATGAGTTTAGCACCCGCTTGGTATTCTACGAGCTTCTTTATGCCCCAAGGGGTGTAAAATGTGAAAGCTTTGTGTGAGATGCAATATCAGAAACGAGCGGAAAGTTGAGGAATTATGTCCTGTTCGGGACATAGTCTGCATTTTAGTTTAGTTGGGTATGGTTTTAAATGAGAAGTGAAATGACACATGGAAAAATATATTTTTTTCAAATTTGTTTACTGGATCATCAGGAACCCGTCTAGCGTTTCGTAGTTTTCACTACATACGGGGAAAACCACGGGATTGGCTACGAGCGTAGCGCGTAGTTAATGGGTTAAGTAGCACTGCAAAAACCTACATTATGCATTATTACTCCCCTTAAGCACTTAAGAGCGTTTAACCAACCGAATGCAAGTCTCGTAAATAAATTGTTATTGAAAGTTGTCCCCGATTTAAGTAACGTTCGACAAACGATAAGTTAATTAATCTATCTTTATCGCTGTATCTATTAGGTAAGTTGAAACTGTTCAAAGCCTTTGATCTGTCGCCCTTTGAACTTCATTAGGGGCAGCGCGTCCACTGCTATTGGTTTTAATTGACTGCTTCTTAGCTCTCACTTAAGTCTAGAGTGCATTAGGCATTTGATATGGGCACTAGGATATCTACTTACCTTGTTCTAACACAGTGCTACTGTAATGATATCCGTCTTCTATTTATGGGTGTAGCTAATGAACATGTTGTAATACGATTAAAAATGAAATTCTTTATAACATGGTATGTGTGTCCGCTCCTTGAAAATTATATCATTAGGATTATTAAATTTCGTTGTCCGCTTAAACCTCTTCTCAGGATCACATAGGAGTATCAAATTGAAAATAATATGAAATATAACAAAAATTATACAACACCTTAACCAATTCACGGCCACGCTACGCTAGTGCGTAGCAGCTTGAACTGTAGCAAAAAGCGCCTGTAGCAGCATGACGCATGTGTGTCGTCATTGGCCGTGAATGGGTTAAAGCGGTGAAAAAAATCTAACTTCTAAAGTCAACGTACCCAATTGAATTACATGTCTGCTTATACATACCATATATTTTTATACTAGTAAAGGAATCGAAACCTATATATTATTTTCCGTTGCCCAGTCCGTTGAAATTTGGTAAAACGCAGCAGTCTTGTAGCAGATGTACAGGAATAAAAAATCTGAAATCCTTAAATCTTTTACTATGGGTTAACCGTAAGTTGGCGCAACCCACCCTTAGTGCGATGATATGACTAGGCACTGAAAAGTCTAATATGGTTATGTGTTAACATTACCATATTAGAAGGACTACAGGACAGTATGTCCATAGAAGCTTGTGAAATTTTCCATACATTCAGATTTTAACGAACACCGCTTACGTTTGTGTGTCACCTGTTTGTGTGTCTCTAAATCCATAATCTCTGCCCGCAGGAGAACCAGTGTATGAGAATCAAGATCCTAGGAGACTGCTACTACTGCGTGTCAGGGCTGCCTGTGTCTCGCCCTAACCACGCGTACAACTGCGTCAATATGGGGCTGCAGATGATCGACGCTATTAGGTGGGTCAATCAATTATTTATTAACCCCCGATGGAAAAAGAGGGGTGTTATAAGTTTGACGTGTCTGTCTGTCTGTATGTGGCATCGTAGCCCCTGAACGAATGGACCGATTTGAATGTGGTTTTTAGTGTTCAGTACTCATATAGTAAAACGGGACCCTATTACTAAGACTCTGATGTCCGTCTGTCTTTCTGTCTGTCTGTCTGTCTGTCACCAGGCTGTATCTTACTGATACCGTGATAGTTCCAGTTGAAATTTTCACAGATGATGTATTTCTGTTGCCGCTATAACAACAAATACTAAAAACAGAATAAAATAAATATTTTTATAGACAATGGTACGGAACCCTTCGTGCGCGAGTTCGACTCGCACTTGGCCGGTTTTTTGCGAAAGCTGACGTGATCGAGATGGTTCTTTGCTACGTTCCAACAAAGTTGGTTTAGCCGTTTTTGAGATAGTGAACTTTGAAATTAAAAGGTCGGGGGTTTTTCAACTTCTCTAAGTTGTACATAGTCATTGTTGTTATTGTGTTCGTTTAGCCAGAAGACCATTTGGCAACGTTTCTTAGGACTGCTACAGCATGAACTTTTAACATGCTTAAAGGATGCCCTATAACTGGTAACCCTACAAATGGTGGATTGAAACACATAACATTGCAGTTTTAAAGTTAACCAGGAGACGTAACAATGGTAACTAGCCTTTCTCTTCTTAGCTATACTCGTATATTCCACATTTTTATCTTTCTTCGCCACATCACTCTGTCCTCGACATCGGCTTCGGATACCTTGCACTATATCATGCATAACCACTAACCATAGCAACTAGAGACAGAAAAAAGTTGATAGTCAGCTTCTTGAGAAATGTACCAGCATAAGAATAGGACTAATAGATTATCAACCAGATATGTGCTAATCTGTGATTCAAGTTTTCTCTGCCAGTTAACCTTCTTTTTTAGTAACCTATAGTCATTTCCATCAGGTTCGTCCGCGAAGCGACCGGGTTCAACGTGGACATGCGCATAGGCATTCACACCGGCAATGTGCTGTGCGGTGTGCTGGGGCTGCGCAAGTGGCAGTTCGACGTTTGGAGCGATGACGTCACGCTGGCCAACCATATGGAGTCCGGCGGGATCGCGGGGTGAGCATGCTGAATACATGCTCTATCTGGGCCAACTTTTATATTACTAAGGTTATTGCAACTAGGTATATCTGTCTGGTAACGGCAACTAAATTTAAGACAAACCTTGTTTTTTTAGTTTGAATTCTACAGCTTGTGCTTAAAACTCCTCAATATTGTTTAATAAATCTACACAGGGCAACATGTGCTGGAGTATTTAATTCCAATTTGAAAAACAGAGAGGATTATTTAAAATAAATAAAGCCAGTCTAAACTAAACTTGAAACCGTATATAATATGTCGGCGGTCGATCGCAAAATCCGGCAGATCACGAAATTCCTAGGCATATCGTAAAACGCCGCCATCTCATGATTTGGCTAAATTACATGCGCCATATCGTTGAAAACTTAACGTGTAACCATTTGTCTAATGACGTTTAGGCAGATCATGAAATTCCTAGGTATATCATGAAAGGCCGCCATTTCATGATCTAGCTAAGTAACACCCACCAGTGACGTTGAGGCAGATCATGAAATTCCTAGGCATATCATGAAACGGCGCCATATCGTTCAATACTCGCCGTTATACGTAAGTAGGGTTTGCAAACAAGTTTTGCCGCTCTTTTACAAAAAAAATATCCTCGAAGACGAAAGCGCGAAACTTCTAACCTATCCGCGATCCGAGTCGGTTTTGCCACTAAATCGATCTGCCGTGTTTTTTATAAGGCACATCCTGATATGCCTGGTCAACGTTAAGCCAAATCATGAAATGGCGGCGTTTCACGATATGCATAGGAATTTCGTGATCTGCCGGATTTTCACGATGTGCCTGGTTATAGAGCTAGGAATATCGACGAATGCGTTGCTCTAATCGATCTGCCGTATTTTTTATCAGGCACACCATGATATGCTTGGTCAACTATAAGCCAAATCATGAAATGGCGGCGTTTCACGATATGCCTAGGAATTTCATGATCTGCCGGATTTTACGATCGACCGCCTACATATATACGGTTTCAAGTTTATTAATATGCAAAGTCTGAAACATTTCATGTTTTTTTATTCAATTTATCCGTGCACGGGTTGAGAGCAGGCAATTCAGCTTCTCTTCATCCGACAAAATTAACTCATCCACGAATTTCTATTTTCCGGCCTCTGCAATCTCCACTTATAATAAATCTCTAAATTAAAAAAAGAATCAGCCAGTTTGAAACTAAGCTTTGCGCGGTTCGAATGTTCTCAGCATCCCATGAACGGAAAAATATGAAACATTTTATATAGGTACATTATTATTCTAGCTGCAACTTAGGATAGTTTTTATCCGACTGCGACAGTTAATTAATTTTCCGAAATATACGACTTCATTTAATTTTTCATTTATTTTTATTGAAATCAAACGCTGCTCCAACTGTCAGCTATAAGAACCGTCAAATTTTCGTCAAAATGGCGGAATTGCTTTGCCTTTCACTTATTAATAATTTAAATCCCGTCTACGATAGACCTTTACGAGACAAATGCTAAAATATAAACCATAAAAAAATATTCGATTCTGATATGAGAACTTATATGCGCAAATGTCGTTTTGTGTCGTAATTTCAATAAATGAAATCAACAAATTTGAACAATATAATTAACACGATATTGTTTTTTTTGAATGACAATGGCACGCGCTCGGCGCATTCTGCCAAAGTGCCTACGGCGCTACCACGAAAACCGAAACTCGAAGTTCGTATAACTGCATCCCTGTCACTCGAGTGTTGTTAGTGCGATAGAGATAGAGATACCCGAATATTTTCGAATTCCGAAGTTCGTGGTTATAGCTCAGGAATCGAAAATATGGTAAATAATCATAATGTATTTTCTCGAAAAAGAATTTAAAATAAATATAGTCAAATGGAGAAAAAAACAAAGCAAGAGGTTATATAGGTAATGATTAAGTTATAAGAGTCCAAAGTTTTAAGAGGGAGTATGTTCCGTCCCTTTTCCGCAAAACGCACCTTCATATGAAACGATTGTTTTTTACTATGACGCTCGAGTATATTGACGTCACAGTCCCTCATCGTTTTCTCACTCTAACAAGCGACATTAAAACGGATGTAGCTTCATAATTTTTCGAGATATTTGAATGGGAGTTTCATTATCTTCTATCTATTTATACATAATAAATGCCTATGTCCTGACTGACTTATTCACTCAATCACTCACTCACTCACTCATCAACGCACAGCCGAAACTACTAATCTTAGAGAGTTGATTTTTGCACAGTATGTTGTTTTAATAACGTGGGCTAGGGATGAAAAGGGATTTTTGAAAATTCTACCCCTAAGGGGGTAAAATGGGGGTGCAAAGTTTGTATGGGAGAACCTTTTTTTTTTGAGCTATAGACTTAAACTTTGTAGAAAAATTAGTTATTAGAATACAAATGAAACACTTTCAGCGTTTTGGAAAATTCCACCCCTACGGGGGTAAAATAGGGGTGCAAGGTTTGTATGGGGGAAACATTTTTTTTTTAAATAGAGACTTAAAACTTTTTAGAAAGATCAGTCATTAGAATACAAATAAAGAACTTTCAGCGTTTTAGAAAATTCTACCCCTAAAAATAGGGGTGCAAAGTTTGTATGTGGGAAACTATTTTTTTTAGCTAGAGTCCTAAAACTTTGTAGAAAGATTATTTAAATACAAAGAAAGTACTTTCAGCGTTTTGGAAAATTTCACCCCTAAGGGGGTAAAATAGGGTGCAAAGTTTGTATGGGAAAAACATATTTTTTTTTAATAGAGACTTAAAATTTTGACGAAAAATTACTTATTAGAACATGAAAAATACTACATTCGGCGTTTTACAAAAATCATTCCCTAAGGGGGTTAAAAAAGGGTGCAAGGTTTGTATGGGGAACACTTTTTCTGAGCTAGACACTTAAAACTTTGTAGAAAGATTACTTATAAAAATACAAAAAAAAAGACTTTCAGCGTTTTGAAAAAATCTATCCCTAAGGGGGATAAAAAGGGGTGCAAAGTTTTTATCAGGGAAAGTTTATGTTTTTGAGTTAGAGACTTGAAACTTTGTAGAAAGATTACTTATTAAAATACAAAAAAAGAACACAAATCGTTTTAGAAAATTCCACCCCTAATAGGGTTAAAAAGGAGAGCAAGCTTTGCATGGGCAACACTTTTTTTTGAGTTAGACTTAAAACTTTGCAAAAAGATTACTTATTAGAATACTAAAAAAGAACTTTCAGCGTTTTAGAAAACTCCATCCCTAAGGGGATCCTTAAGATCCTTAAGAAGGGTAGCCAGTGTTGTGTGGGAAAAACTTTTTTTTTACTAGACTTAAAACTATTCAAAATGTTACTTATTAAAATTAATAATAAAGTACTTTCAGAGTTTTAGAAAATTCCACCCCTAAGGGGGTTAAGAAAGCTTTGTATGGGCAACACATTTTTGAGCTAGAGACTTAAAAGTTTACGAAAAAAGTTTTTTCAGCGATTAGAAAAATTCAACCTCTAAGGGGGTTCAAAAGGGGGTTCAAATTTTAAATGGCGAGCAATAAAATTTTAAAGTGTGAGTAAGAGATTTTTAACTTCGGTCTTATTCTGTACGTTAAAAGACTACAAAACTGATTTCAGAGTTTTTCCAAATTCATCCCCTAAGAGTGTTAAAATTGGTTCAAAGTTTGAGTATTTCAAGGCATTTTTAAAGTATGAGATTTTTAACTTTGGTTTTAGACTGTTTGTTCACAAACTAGAAAATGAACATCAACTTTTTTTTTAATTATCCACTAAAAGAGGGTTCAAATTTTGTATTGAGAGAAATCATTTTCTAAGACGATAAAAAGTTCTACGCGGACGAAGTCGCGGGCAACAGCTAGTAATGTAATATTTTTGTATACAAGACACGGGTAAAAATACAGACAAAATAGTTTGTGGGCTTGTGTTCCCGGTAGCGAGTAAGATCACCAGAGCTGCCGAAGATCCATTTTGTTAAGATTGTAAGGCCCTGTATTTGTCTCTACCTGCAGACACAACAAATCCTCAAATGAATAAAGCGTCGACAACGCACTTGTGATTTTTCTGAGGTCTCAAACGTTCACAGACATATTAGTCGTGTCCGCATACCATCAGCTAGGCCCTATTATTTATTTAACAAAATACAAAAAAAATATTACAAATTTTGAGCTTAATGCCAAATGGTATTCTCTACCAGCTAACCATATAGGCCCATATAGAGTCATATAGGCTAGGCCCTATTCTTGTTTGCCACCGCTGTGGTACAAATACTGCATGTGTACGTATTGAAATCTTATGTGAATCGTCTTGATGCATGAGTTCCCATTTGCTTTCGCATTCAAATGTGGAAGAGCGCGACGCAATATTGAGATAGGATTGGTATTGAACTAAAATAAAATTGTTAGTTGGAAAAAGGCCCTTAAACTAGCAAAGTACATTGGATTAAGTGACACTGCGTATTTTTATTAAAATCCGCTACTCCTCCAAATAAACCGACTCTGAGCAATTACCTTCAGGGTGACACCATACTAAATTATAATATCAAACGGAAAAGCTTTTACTTTGTCCAGTAATTAGTTTTTTTCCGGCAGGATGTGGCCACGGAAAGCTTTTACGGTTTAATGCAGTTGGGGAGAAAAAGTTTGCTTTCCGCTTTAGGTTGGGAAAATGCATTTATTAATGCTAGTAAAATACTTGTTTTTTGACCGGTTTTTAATAAAGGTTCCTGGCAATTGGTTGGGAATATTAAAAATGCCTTACGAGGAACGTACACACACATCTTGCTGAATGTAACTTATTAATAGAATAATGATAAAAAACCGGCCAAGTGCGAGTTGGACTCGCGCACTAAGGGTTCCGTACCATTATCTATAAAAACGAAAAAAAAAATCACGTTTGTTGTATAGGAGCCCCCCTTAAAAAAAAATATTTTGTTTTTAGTATTTGTTGTTATAGCGGCAACAGAAATACAAAATCTGTGAAAAATTCAACTCTCTAGCTATCACGGTTCTTGAGATACAGCCTGGTGACAGACAGACGGACGGACGGACGGACAGCGAAGTCTTAGTAAAAAAGCATAGTCGTCTGAAATGCTAAGCGATTTAAATCCGATAAGTTGAAGGTTCTAAAATAAAAAAGCTTTGTAAATTAAAATGCAAATTAAATTAACTCAAAATTTATGCGAACCACCATAGATTTCAATTTGCAATGGCTAGAAAGTTATGGATTCTGCAGATCACGATTAAACAGGGCACTTCGGTCGGACGATTAATGGAAGACAATGTCTTCTTTGCAAATGAAAATTGATGAAAATCGATCCGAGTCCAGTGACTCGTGAACCGAGGAATTTAATAACTTCCCATGATTGAGGGAATAATAAAGATGTACTTATTTAGGAGGAAAAACGAAACTCGACGGTCTATGTTATTTCGTGATTTTTATTGAATGTAATTTTATTGTCTTCGGTGTCTGCGACTAATAAGTCATTAAATAAAACTTTAAACGCATTTTAGCGAACTTTATGCTTTTAATGCACCCTGACGTTTTAACCTTTAGCAGCGCTCGTGTTTAAGCGGGGTAGACTATATAAATTTAAATGAAGTTTCTTTACGGTTATTGTAGAATATTTTCTTTTATAACACAACAATAGCCAATAAAAAAATATTTTTAGATATTTTGTCTTATTTGTCTAATGACCATATTTCGTGATACAGATATGTACCTATTGGGGAACTATTTACAGCAGTCTCGTTATTTTTAAGGAATGCGAAATTGTACAGACTTTGGCAATCTTTATTACGTACTATTCCTCATCATCATCATCATCACCATGTAATCACCCACTGCTGCGCATAAGACATCGGTTACACGCTAATTCTGGTTTCAGTTCAGTCCATCATTCTGGTCAGACTGACGAGAGAATTATCGTGTAACCCTCGGACTGACGGACTTATGGTCAGTCTCCTGTCAGTTTTGTGTCATTCACAAGGGTTACACGAATTACACGATCGTTATCTTGTCAGTCAGAATGTTCTACTGAACTGAAGCCAGAATTAGCGTGTAACCGATGTCTAAACCTCTCTTTAAATAGGTGGGCATTTTCAAAAATAACACATACCTACCCAATTAGCGTGAGTAGCAGTGTCAGTTTTGTGACGAAAATTAAGCATATAAAAAAATTACTCGATTCACATTTCTCGTAACGTGTTTATGCATATGATATACAAATTGAAAAAAAACTATAATTTTCTTACAAACCGGACACTTCATTGTCATCAGTCATCACAAAACTGACACTGAGTTATTAACTACTCACGCTAATTCGGTACATCATCATCATCATATCAGCCGAAAGACGTCCACTGCTGGACATAGGCCTCCCCCAAAGAGTGCCAAAATGACCGGTCCTGCGCCACCCGCATCCAGCGGACTCCCTCGACCTTTACCAGGTCATCAGTCCACCTTGTGGGGGGCCTACCCATGCACGCCTCGCCTCCAGGTACGTGGTCGCCACTCGAGAACCTTTCCGCCCCAACGGCCATCGGTTCTACCTGCAATGTGCCCCGCCCACTGCCACTTAAGTTTAGCGATTCGTAGGGCTATATCGGTTACCTTGGTTCTGCTGCGGATAGCCAGCGCAGAGAAACCCAACATAGCCCTCTCCATTGCCCTTTGGGTGACTTTGAGCCTTCTTATGAGGCCCATTGTAAGCGACCACGTTTCAGTGCCATATGTCATCTCTGGCAACACACACTGGTCAAAGACTCTCGTCTTGAGACACTGCGGAATATTGGATGAAAAGATGTGCCGTAGCTTCCCGAACGCTGCCCAGCCGAGTCGGATTCGACGATTGACCTCTTTCTCGAAATTGGACCTACCTGGTTAGGTAGGTCCAATTTCGCAACAGTCTGTCCTAGGTATACATTATTGTCTACAACTTCGAGCGCAAAGCGTAATTGGGTACATCATTATTTGAAAATGCCCATTAATCCTATGCTAGTAACCAGGTCATTACCTGGTGATGATGTTTTTTGTCGTCAACCCATCGACTGACGCTTTTATTGCCTGTAAGTGGCCACCAATCCGTTAACGTTTTGGTACATCTACCGCCACGCCGCCTGGCGATATGTCCTGCCCAACTGTTGAGTTTAGTAATAACTTCTCTCTCTCTCTCTCTCTCTCACATGGATCTCAACAGTCGCCGCTTCACAAGTTACTAGTCTCTGGTATTAATCTATGGCAATATTATTTCCCAGCCGCGTCCATATCACGAAGGCGACTCAATTGCAGCTCGGAGGACGGTTTGAAGTCGAGCCTGGCGACGGAGCCTCCAGGGAGGGCTACTTAGCCGACCACAAAGTGGAGACCTTCCTCATTATACCCCCAAAGGTAAGCCTGGAGTCTATAAAGTTATCATCATCATCATATCAGCCGAAAGACGTCCACTGCTGGACATAGGCCTCCCCTAAAGAGTGCCAAAATGACCGGTCCTGCGCCACCCGCAAAAGTAAAGTTATCCACTTTGTGTATTTTATTTAATATAGAATGAAAAGGTTTTAGGTTTTGGGCCCGTGGCTTCGTCGCAAGAAAAGCCTGTTTCGTATTTCCGAGAAACGTCATACCCCTGCATAGAAGTATGTATGCAGGGGTCACGATTATCTGCAGCTAACTGTACGAAAGGTATATTGATCCAGGGATGAGCAAAGCTGTGTTTTTGGGTCAATCAACTATTTCTTGTTGCTCGTTGCCATGGTTACGTCTCCTGGGTCACCCTTTAAAACTAATATTTTATGGGGTTTAAATCCACTAAAAACGTGTTTTTGTTATATTGGTAAACCCATTCCATGGTGGCGCATCTCCTTAGCATGATAGGAGTCCAGTTTATAGTATTTTTTATAAGAAAGTCTGTCACTGTTGTCTCTTGGCTTACCGGGACAGAATAACAACAAAAAAAGTTGATTGACCCTTTTATATGTTTTACATTTAGCTGCCAAGCAAGAGAGGTATCAAATACATGAAAACATTTTATTTTCGCACAAAAAAAAACGTTTTAATCGGTTTAGTAATTTACTGGTGATATGGTATAATTTACGTACAGACAGGGTTAGTTTCACATTTATTACATACTAGCTGTTGCCCGCGACTTCGTCCGCGTAGAACTTATACTTAGAAAATATAATGCAAACAAACTTCTACTTACCATCTTAAGGGATGATTTCCGAGGCAAAAACTATTCTATATCCTTCGAAGGGTCTCAAATTATCTCTTTACCAAATTTCATCTAGGTATATGGATTTTATCCAAACTTTCACCCCCTATTTCATACCCTTAGGGAATGATTTTCGGGATAAAAACTATCTAATGTCATTCTTTGGGACTCAAACGACCTTTATACCAAATTTCATCTAAACGGGATTCATCCAAATTTTCACCCCCATTTCACCCCCTTAGGGAGTGATTTCCGGAATTAAAACTATCCTATGTCCTTTCCCAGGACTCAAGCTATCTCTATACCAAATTGTATTAAAATGGGTTCCATCCGAATTTTTACCCCTAATTTCATCCCCTTAGGGGATGATTTCTGGGGTAAAAACTATCCCATGTCCTTTCCCAGGACTTAACCTATATCTACACCAAATTTCATCAAAATAGATTACATCCAAATCCCCCCCCCCCTTTTCACCCCCTTAGGGGATGATTTCCGGGATAAAACCTATTATATGTCCTTCCCCGGGACTCAAACTATTAATATACCAAATTTCATCTAAATCGGTGCAGCGGTTTAAGTAGCTCCATACAAATTTCCACCCCCAACTTCAGCCCCTCAGATATAAAAACTACCCTTTATCCTTCCCCGGGGCTCAAACTATCTGTATACCAAATTTCATCTAAATCGGTTCAGCGGTTTAGGCGTGAAGAGGTAACAGACAGACAGACACACTTTAGCATTTATAATATTAATATGGAAGTATGGATTATTAGTATGGATAGTATGGGTTCTTTCCGCTTGTCTTCCAAATAGAGGTGTAGCCAGGGGGGAGACAGTGACATACACGTTGACGTTTGATATAGATAGAGCTACCATCTTGTACCGCACCTAAAAACTTACTATTCCGTAAAGTATATTTTCGGTTACTAAAATAATGGCACAGGATATCGCTATAAAATCCATGTAAAATTATGAGTCATAAAATGTTTTGGATATTATTCTTTAATAGTATTTTGAAATAAAATAAAATAACATTATTCAATAATGTAATTTACATGAATTCAGCTGTTTGTTACATTAACTTTATTTTTCACTTGGCCACATTTGCCTAACCAACCCCTCTATGGTTTTGACGTTTGACGGCAACTGCTGTAAAGTATGGTGAACCAACTCTATGGTTTGGTTACCATGGATACGTTTCTCTGTTAGAATTTTTTATGTCAAATTGTCTTACGTATTTTTACTATAAATCAAACAACAAGTAACATTAAATATATACTGCTTTATTGTTGTCACGTGTTCCTCCACTTCGCTGTTGAGAAGTAATTTCAGGACCCTGCATTCTTTGTCTTCTTTTGTTACTGTGTTGTTTTGCGCATATACGAGTACTGATATACTGGACATATATATTTGAAAATGCCCAGATTATGAGCTGTTGGCTGTTAAACCGATGGTAAGTTTATATTTTACGTATTACGTGATTCACTAACAATAACAGTGAAGTGAAACTAGATATGTCAACTTGTCCTAAACATCCGTGTTCTTACTGTTTCAGATATACCAACCCATCGTTTCAAGAATCCCTACAAGATTCCTGAGCAATTCAAAGCTATACTCTTGTTGTTTGAAAGTTGTAGAAATCATCCGATTATGACTACTATAGGAAGAAGATCATTTGTGACTAACATTTTACAGATGCTGACAAAACCCATAATAACTGTACCTAGAAATAGATTAGCAGTGCCTTCGCTTTATTTAGCTGGTAAGCTTCAGCTAGATGTTCATTCTGAATTATATAAGCGGAAATGTGAAGTACCTCTTCATTCTGCGGCTACTCTATGAGTACAAATACAAGACGATGATCTACCGACATACTTTACTGTTGAAAAAAAAAACACTGAAATTCGTAGGAAACATATACGAGTATATATTTCCGACAAACCTCCAAGGATATTTGCTAGTAAAGTCTTTATTAAAAGGGATTAAGAACTTTTGACGTCTTCGATTGCGTAGTTACTTTGATGCTGACTGTACCCTTTACTCCGAAATAAACATGATTATATTATATAATAAGTTTTGGTAATAAAGGCGTGAATCTACGTTTATGCATGTAGGGATGTATATTTTGTGAATGTAGGAAAAACAGGATAGAATAAAACAATCACCATAATAGGAATTCTGGTACCTAAGTTATTTTGACATTTATGCAAATATTGTAATTTTTATCGTGAAATAAATTATTATGAATCATCTGCTTGACTTGAGATTTTATCCATTATTTAATTTGATCGTGTTAAGATTTCACTTACACTGTTATTTTCGAATGCATTTTCTACTTTGGAGATAAGCATGTCAATTGAATTTATTTCGCCCACAAAAGGATTTTTGTTTGCAAGAATTTAAATCGATTTGCTTAACTCCAAAGATTACCTGGGGCGATTTTTCTATCGTTGTCGATTATAATTTTCGTAAAAATTTTATAAAATTCGGCAGGTTCGAAGAGCTTGTGATTCTAAAAACCCCATTGAGTTAAGAATATCACGTTTTTCACTCAATGGAAAAAATGTAGGAAATTGTGCGGACATGCATTGTACAGAATCACGAGCTCTTCCAACCAACAAAAGTTTTATCCAATTCTGACGAAAACAAAATCGACAACGATAGAAAAATTTGCCCAACTAGTAGTAAAGTATGCTTTGTATGCATGTGTAGGTACTGGTTCCACACGCACACATACATAGTTAGTTTCGGGAGCATTAAAAGATGGCGCTATCAAACAGGTTTCCATTAAATGCTTCAAGAGGGCACTCTTTACCTATATACTTACTTTACTCTTTGGGTGTAGCTGTAGACTCACTTCAAAAGAAAGAAGAAACGAAAAACTCATTCAAATATCTCAAAAAATTATGAAGCTACAACCGTTTTAATGTCGCTTGTTAGAATGAGAAAACGATCAGGGACCGTGACGTCACGATCCTCGAGCGTCATAGTAAAAAACAATCGTTTCATTATAAAGGTGCGTTTTGCGGAAAAAAGACGCAACAAACCCCCTCTTAAAACTTTATACACTTATAACTTAGTGATTACCTATACGAGTATAGCCTCTTGCGTTGTTTTTTTTCGAGATAATACAACATTATGATTATTTTGTTTAGTGTCTACATCCCTATTTTCGATAAGATAAGATAAAATAAGATTTCTTTTTTGTCAGAACTGTGTACATTTAGTTGTTTTGGGTAAAATAAAGTCCAACAGCTTTCCCATTTCGGACGTACAATATTAAACTTAAAGCTAGTCAAATATACTAAAACAATAACAACAATAGTATTTCCAAATAATTTTAACCATATTCACACATAAAATATTAATTTAGATCTATCCGACATCCGTATTTTCTTTTAAACCACGAACTTCGGAATTCGAAAATATTCGGGTATCTCTATCTCTATCGCACTAACAAATGACAGGAATGCAGATATACGAACATCGAGTTTCAGTTTTTCGTGGTTTAGCTGAATACGCAAAGAGCGCGCGCGCGTGCCATTCAAAAAAACCAAGTTTATTTTGTTCGAATTTGTTGTTACATTTGTACAAATTACGCCTTAATTCGACATTTGCGCATATAAGTTCGCATATCAAAATCGATTAATTTTATATTTGCTTTTGGTGGTACCTATGTGTCTCGTCAATGTATATCGTAGACGGGATTAAAATTATTAATAGGCGAAAGAAATTCCGCCATTTTGTCCGTAGTATTTCTTATTAGTCTGTGATTTTGACGTTTCTTTTAGCTGATAGATATGGCGGCGATATACTTTAAGAATAATAAATGAAAAATTAAATGAAGTCGTATATTACGGAAAATAAATTAATTGTCGCAGTCAGATAAAAACTATCCTAAGTTGCAGCTGGAATAATAATGTACCTATATAAAATGTTTCATATTTTTCCGTCCATGGGATGCTGAGAACATTCGTACCACAGAAAGCTTAGTTTCAAACTGGCTGATTCTTTTTTTAATTTAGAGATTTATTATAAGTGGAGATATTCAGATAGGTTATCTTTTAGTTTAAACTTTATTAATCAACCTTCCTAATGTAAGCTTTATTTTCCTTAAACATATAGGTGAAGAAAGACTGGAACAAGTAAAAGAGTTTGTGTATTTGGGGACACTATTTACTGGAGACGGAAAGCATGAGAAAGATATTGAAAGGAGAGTGAATGCAGGGAATCGCGTGAATGGGGCACTGAATGCCTTTATGGGCAGCCAGAAAATATCGCAAAAAGCACGCGTGGCTGTGCATAGGGGAGTGTTGGTACCCACACTTATGTATGGTAGCGAAAGTTGGATGTGGCAAAAAAGACATCAAAGTCGAGTGAATGCAGTAGAAAAGTATGTGTGGAGTGAAATCGAGTGATAGAGTCAGAAACAGTGTGATAAAAGATAAGTGTGGAATGGATGGAGATATAGTCACGAACATTGAGAAGGGTATGTTAAGGTGGTTTGGGCATGTAGAGAGGATGGATGAAAGAAGATTAACGAAGAGAGTGTATATAAAAAGAGTGGAAGGGCAAGTTGGAAGGGAAAGACCTAGGCGAACTTTCTCCGATCAAATTGGAGAAATCTTACAGAAAGGCCAGGTCAAAAGTACCCTAAACCGACGAGCATGTATGAGAAATGTTATGAAAGTGAGTGAAGCGAAAGTGGTTTGTCAGGATCGTAGCAAATGGAGATCCGTGATCTCTGCCTACTCCTCTGGGAAAGAGGCGTGATTATATGTATGTATGTATATAGGTACACAATATTCCTTAGTAAGTATTTTTATTAACATTTGGACAATATCATCACTCCACCTTTTGTATGGTCTGCCTCTTTTACGTTTTTTATATATTATAAACCAGTTCATTAGATGATCGGGCGCCGTCTGGCGGAGAGGGGTCTTGACCCCCGTTCCGGGTCATTCCTGGTGCAACGTCTGTCCATCGCGATTCAGCGCGGCAACGCGGCGAGCGTGATGGGCACCTTTCCACCGGGGGTGGCTCGGGGCGGGCTCTTTGACTAAGTTAATAATTTATTATTAACACTCATTGTACCTTTTTATTTATTGTCTAACTGTGTAATTGACCAAAGTGTATGTATGTTACATTGGATATAGTTATTAAAAATAAATAAACATATTCCAAGCCAAAAAAAAAAAAAAAAAAAAGTTCAGAGCAAAAAAAAAAAAAAAAAAGTTCATTAGTATGTGTGACCATCTTTCATCCATAACTCTCTGCGTATGTCTTGCCCATTTCCACTTTAATCGAAGAACGTGTTTTGTTATCTCCTTGGCTTTTGTTCTTTCTCTGATTGTTCTGTTATTTACTCTATCCTTCCTTTTTATGTTCATAAAACTTCTTTCAATTCCTCTCTGACATATTTTTATTTTATTTAATGTTTTTTGAGTCATTTTCCAGGTCTGACATGTGTAGGTTAGGCAAGGCATAAGGCTGATTTGCATTGCTTTAGTTTTTAGTGGCGTTGGTAGTGAACTTTTGAAAATTTCCTTCATTGCCCAATATTTGTTCCAGGTTTGTTTGATACGTCTATTTATTTCTTTTTCATTGCATGTAGTAAATGATATTAAATGGCCTAGGTAAATGTAACCCTCCACGTATTGTAGAGTAGATTGGTCTATTGTTATTTTAACTTGAACGCCGTTAGTCATTAGTTGTGTTTTGTCTCGGTTTATTTCTAATCCTGTCGCGAGACTTTCAAGTCTCAAGGACTCCATCATCCGTTCCAACTGCGTCGGATCTTCAGAGAGTAACACTATATCGTCCGCGAATCGTAAATGTGACAAATAGCTTCCATCTATGCGTATTCCCATGTTTTGCCATGCAAGTTTCCTAAAAATGCTTTCTAGAACTGCAATAAATAGTTTTGGAGAGAGTGGGTCACCTTGTTTCACTCCACGCTGAAAAAGATGGGCCTGGAGACTCTAGCTTGACTCTTGCTGTACTATTCTTATATATTTCTTTTATTATTTCTATATATTCATAGTTTAATTCTTGTTCGTCCAGTGACTTCCATAGATGAAATATTAGTATCCATCAAGAAACTTAAACATGACAAAAGCCCTGGAGCTGATGGTATAAGTGGTATAACAAATGATATGATATTGTCATTAGCCGAATTTATAACAACACCGCTCACCAATCTGTTTAACTTGATAATGGAAAAGAAGAAAATACCAACTCAATGGACAAACTCGGAAATAATCCTGCTCTACAAAAAAGGTGATGCAAGACGAATATCTAACTACAGACCAATAAGCCTTGTATCCTGTATTTATAAAGTGTTTGCTTCCACACTGCTACGACGCATAAGTAAAACCATAGAAGAAAATCAGCCAAAAGAGCAGCCTGGCTTTAGGAGAAATTATTCGACAGTAGACCACATATACACACTAAAAATGGTAATTGAAAAATATATAGAATACAACAAGACATTGTTTAAATATGTTTTATAGATTACTTAAAGGCATTCGACTCCATTTCACATAACCTTCCTAATACGATACTGTAAATACATTCATAAATACTGCTGTAAGTATTCTTGCAAAATGGGTCCTAACGTGACACATTTTGCAACAGAGTTGGTATTGGTAGGTACAATGTCAACTGTGGTAAAGTTCTAAATCGACCTACTTTGCGGCAGACTGTGAAATAACTTGCAGATAGTTACATCGCGCTAGGTGGTCAATATCACTCGTCATATCGCATTGCTATATAATAGTTATAGATTAGTGACGGTAAAAATGTGGGTATAACATACATTGTTTTCAGATTGACGACCTCTGTAGCCTAGTTGGTAGTGACCCTGCCTACGAAGCCGGAGGTCCCGGGTTCGAATCCCGGTTAGGGCATTTATTTTTTCCTGAGTCATGGATGTTTTCTATGTATTTAAGTATTTATTTATCTATATAAAGTATGTATATCATCGTCTAGTACCCATAGTACAAGCTTTGCTTAGTTGGGGACTAGGTCGATTTGCGTAAGATTGTCCCCAAATATTTATTTATTTAGATGTATGTATTCTAGTGAACATCTCGTAAGCCTTAACGTATCAACAACGATTACTCCAATTGACGCCGCACGCCACTTACAGCGTCACGTCCTATAGAAATGTAGCTACACTTCCATACAATAGTACGCGGCGCGCGGCATTTAGCGGAGACCACGGACTCGTACAACTTGATGCTGTACTCAGCTTGCGACGTCGACCGGAGACCAAGTCCCTAGGAAAAGCTTTTCAGTATCAGAAGGAGATGTGACATGTCGTGGGAAATTGACCGCTTAACAAGCCTTTATCACAGCCATTCAATTCACACAGTCGTCGGCCCCACAGTACATTATTCACATCTGGCTCTGAGCACTACGCAATTTAAGGATTCACTTACAATTGATGAGGCGACGACGCCGCCGTAATAACCAGACTAAAGGTGAACAACTACTAGATGTGCGAAGCTATGATTTCATTTATTTAACACGTAGCTGTTTACATAATAAAGTAAACATAATTATATCTTCGCACATATCTGGTGGGTATTCACCCTAAAATATACATGGTGAGCAATCCAAATGCCAATGAGGACAAATCAGAAACTATAAATTACAGAAAGTATTTGTATTAGGAAAAATGATGACGTTTTTGAATAAAAATTGCATTCAATGGTTTTCACAGGACCTGCTGATGTAATATAATGGGAGAAAGTTAGTTAAGGGTTCCGTAAGTAGGTACCTCAAAAGGAAAAAAAGAACCCTTGCGGTGGTCCTACCACGCCGTAAAAAAAAGTCAAGTTATTTATTCGTCAATATAGCCATATTAATTACATGCACTTTTATCCGTCTGTCGGACAACAAAGAACGGGGAATATTCTAGCGGTTGAAACAGTTGCAGTGGTTGCCGGTTCAAATAAAGATCATTTGTTTATTTCCAAAACAGTGTATCCTTTATACAGACGTCTGCAGTTCAGATTTATTCCGGTAATCTACCGTCTGTTGTCGCAGACGGTTGTGAACGTGAATGTATTTGTCTCAAGTTTAAATAAGTTAAAGCTAGAATAATTCGTATGCAGTTATTTTGGCGACTATCTCAAGTTGTTTAATTTTCTCTTTCCGTTGGCGTTTGGGTCACGTTTAGTTTTTAATTTATAGAAGCGTGGTATTTAGAAAGTAGTGGCAAACGTAGTAGGTCCCTAAACACTTAAAGCCTGTCACTTGAATAAAAGTCAGAAACAAGGTTTAATTCGGATGTCCTCAAGGCGGCTGTTGAGAGTATATGGCATGAGTTATTTTTCTGTCTCCAAAACAGTTCCCATTCAAAACGCTATTTTGTTAAATCTCTAAGGGCCCGAGAGCACTGCGTGTGATAATCAAACGTCCTATTTCGAATCGGATATTTGACTATAGTAGTTTGTATGGCAAGGGTCTACAATAAGCCATATTACCACGAGACGGTTATTTTCCCGAGCGAAGTGAGGAAAAATTGTTCGAGTGGTAATATGGCTTTTAGACCAGAATTATACACTCTACTTTTCACTTGGACAGCGGAATGTCATATCGCTCGTATCTGGAGCAGCTCCACCTTACAGAAGACCGCAGCCATAATAGCACCACTGCTTTGTAGTGTTGCTATATTATTGCATGCTATGAAGCATGTGGTGTTGTGTTCTTGGTGGTGAGTAAGGTCGCCAGTGCTCCCTAGGGTGCGCTGTGTTGGGAGTGAGGGACCTGCATGTCTCTATCTGCCAACACAGCAAATCCTCAAGTGAATAAAGGGTCGACAACGCGCTTCTGATTCTTCTGGAGTCACAAGTGTCCATAGGCTACGGTAACTGCTTAACATCAGGCAGGCCGTAAACTTGTTTGCCACCGTCGTTGTATAAAAAAAAATGTAAAAACAAAGATTACCTATACCTATACATCCACAATCAATAATAAACTCCTAGGCGAAAAGATTGTTTTGACACAGAACACAGATACTTACCAGATAGTCTATAGGCGCGTCCAAACGGCAGAGCCCGCTCGATTTTAATATCAGCTGTTTTCTGGTTAGTTGATTGATAGCAAATACAAATGTTTTTTAAAGGGTTGTGATTGGTGGATTTAATACGGTGAAGTGTTTTGATTGGTCAAATTATTTTTTTTTGTAAATCAGGAATATGTGTACATATTTTCCCTGGGGGTTAAATGTACATACTACTTTAGCCCCACTTGCTAAGCCTAATATTTATGTATGACACTCTTTTCGAGCATGTGAAGTGAAAAATTGTTTAAAATGCGGATATTTTTGCCCGACTACGGCAGAACAGAAAGGAAGGGATATGCAGTCTATTTGTGTATGTTCTACTGTAGCGTTTAAAATACTGAACCGATTTTGATAAATGGGGTGTCAATCGATTCAAAATTATGCTCCGGGTGACATAGGCCATTTGTATGAAAATAAAAAGATGGTGGCTGTCACGTCACATACAAATAAGTGACTGACTATGAAAAAAATCTTTTGCTATCGTAGCGCGTTGGGTATCAAATGAAAGAGGAGAAAATTTAGAGTTCAAATATATAGAAATATTATTCATAGTTACTTTTCCGTAGTCAGGATATAGTTTTTTAAACTTTTTATGCTTGTTATAAATATTAGGGTCTCGGTTCTTAAGGTATCTAAGTATTTAGAATTAGAGATCGTTAGAAAATAATCAAAATGGCGTCTTTATAGAATTTTATCGTAGCTATACAATATAGGATGTCCCTAAAACTAACGCCAAGCCGCAAACGTGTGAGCACCCAAGTCAAAACATTTATACATAATTAGAAAAAAAACCCAAGTAATTTAAAACAAAAATATTTTTCATTAAGTAGGTACTTGATGAAAGTTGAGCTTTGAATTAACACCAAAAAAAATTATTTTAAACGTGACTTGGTTTTTTTTCTATTTATTTAATAACATCCTGTATGTGTGTGAAAAGCTCTCAATCCTCAGATATTGACGCATCGGAAACTTAACATTAGTCGTTTAGTCGTATATTTTCAAATCAGACCTTCGATCCACGTTTAGATAGGTATATCTCGGATTGTGTGTTTGTGAATTCTCAAGGTTTTCACACCGATGAATTAAACCATCTCTTCTCAGATTAATGCTCATTCTTCGTGAATGTGGCAGGCTCTTATACTCATAATAATAGAAGATAAATGAAGATGAAACACGTGGGTCCATCATGACAATAAGCACCTAGAGAATTCGACAAATATTTAATAGTGTCGAATATGGTAGTATTGGTAGTAGAATTAAACCAACTGAGCTATCGTGGGCTCCACTCGTGGTGACATACTTTTCAATTCCCCTCTTCTAATTGTTCCTGAGCGAGGCTCAACATGAAGTTATTACAAGTTGAGACATTTGTACCAATAGGTAAGTTGTAATAAGATCACGCTCAATGGTTCCAGGTCAACGGGAAAAGATGTCAATCTATACATTTTATTTAGCGAAATTGCTAAGCAAATTTGAAACTGTGACAATTGCTTCACGATTAAACGTATTAAACTTAATCTATAAAAAAATATATATATATTTTAACACCACGGGAATATACCTTTACGCTGCAGTTGCACTGATGATTTACTGCTTCTTAACGCGAATAGAGAATAGGTATATTGTGATTGTAACCACAAAACACATATAGCCCACAACAGACTCCATTATTCCGGAGCGTTGGTCAATCTCCATTCAAATCGAGCGACAGGACAGGTAAACATATGTTGATGGACAATAGTCGGAAATTGGCAATATTCGTGACCGCCGGCGTTCTCCGGATGGCTGAGCTCACTCGGGCGTGGTGCGAGTAAACAGTTACGAGATATCTTTCTTTACTAATACTATAAAGAAGAAAAGTCCTCTATTCCACTAAGTTCAGCTGGAAGTTCAACTAGTTGAACTAGTTGGAAATAATATTCCAGTTATTACAACTTTAATGTAATCATTCCTAATAGTTAAATAGTTGAAATAATTGGATTTATTTTTCCAATTAAGTAGTTCAACCAAAAAGAAACAATGCAACAAGCATGTTGAATATCAATATGTTGAATTTGCATAAAGTTGGATTCCTAAAATGTACAGTTTGCAAAAAGTTGTATTTGCTGCATGTATAACCTAAAAATATTGAATTCGCTTAAATGTGGAAATGGCATTGATTTCGGGAGAAATGTTGGTTTATTATCACCTCGACTAAAAAAGCAGCTGGTCTAAAACGAATAGTTTTGACGTAGTTTTGATTTCTGGTCTGTTTGCCCTTCTGGCATCTGAAGATACCTAACAAACCTAACCTACCTACCAGTAGTACCCACCAGGTAGTTGTGGGAATTCAACTCTTAAATATTTCAACATAATAAGAATTCAATATTTTGCAAAACTAAAAAAAATCAACATTCTGGGAAAATAAACATTTTGGGATTTCAACATTTTAGGAATTCAACTTCCTGTTCCTTAATGGTTTACTTTTGAATGTTTTCTTTTAAAATAATAATAAAGTTGAACTAATAGGATCATTTTTGTTCAGAAAGTTCAACTTTGAAAATGAGTTACAAAGTTGTAATAACTGGAATATTATTTCCCATTAGTTCAACTAGTTGAACTTAGTGGAATAGAGTCTTTGCAGGTTGGTATAACCCGCAAGAGTTAACTCGTTCGTATGACGTTAGTACGCGCTCGAGTCTCAAGTTAACTCTTACCGGACATATGTAGGAGGTAATTTCCGGAACTACTTATCCGTTTCGAATAAATATTTCTCTAGCATATAATAATAAAATAAAATTATAAACATTTTATTCATCAACAATTGTTACACTTTTTAAATAACAGTTTGATGCCTCTTTTTAAGTATATTATACCTGTGTTAAGCACCACAGCTCTTCATTAATCAGTAGGTACAATACAATTGTAAATAAAAATAATTGACAGAATAAGACATTAAGTTTACATAGAATCAAGAGTAAGAAAGGAATAGCTCAATAGTTTAATAATCGTTGACAGTATCTGGGTAAATTGAACAAAGATCTAGTAACTAAGTGTGAGTAAGTATTAGGAACTAAATATTTTAATAAATGCATGTGTGTTGATGTTTGAAAGTATGCGTGTTCGTGTATATTTTACATTAAAATATAAAATGGTCCTTCAGGATGGATAAAGACTATATTTCATGCCGCGGTTTCACCTGTAGGTCGATCACGTAACGCATTGTACGAACGTCGGGTAGGTCTAAATGTCACTTTTTATATGGAAAATTGACAGTTAAATTGTACCGACGCGCGTTCGGAACGTTACGTGATTACCCCTCAGGATTATCTAATACGCGGTCGGAGCTGCGCGTATTAGCAGGTATAAAATACCTACATTTAGTAAAATTCTTAATTTCCATGAAACTAACACACCTAAAACCGTCCAATAAATTCCTAACCTTATTTTATACCGTATCTCAGGGTTATCAACTTATCGTACCAGGGCTGAATTGCTTCAGACAACCCAACCTTAATTCGATGAGATCAAAGCGGCGATGCCGTATCGACTTAATTGTGCCTAGTTCGGGTTTACGACAGGAGTTAGGACGAAGAATCTTGTTATTTGGTTACTGCGTGGCTTGTCCCGATATTTCCGATAGAATTTACTCTGTCTATGTTTATAGGCCTTGTTTATTTTGTACATAGATAACAGTGTCTATACTAATATTATGAATACGAAAAGTCTTATAGGTAAGTAATTTCGTTTCGTTCCGTTATAAAAACCAGGGGAACATTTCTCAAAAGCTTGTAACTTGTAATACAAGCGGAAGTCTCTTTTCAACTTCTCTCATTAGAAAGAGACTGTCGCTTGTATTGTAAGCTACACGCTTTTGAGAAATAGGCCCCAGAAGGTATTACAAGTAGTTAAGTCGCATCTCTGATAGTTCTTTATGAAAACTGGCCATTAAATTTTTTATTTAATTTTTTACAGAGTAAATACCGCTGTCAATCTATTTGGGTTTCAACTATCCTTGTAATTGAGATAGATAGATAGATAGAAAGTTCTTTATTGTTTGTCTTTTCGATGTTACAATAATGTCCGCTAAACGGGTGTGTCCTTAATGTAATATGTCTTAAAGATCTATACATTTATTTTATGTTGTGTAGCAAATTTACAGCTCACAGATGAGTGTTAACATAATGATGTTTCACTCCACTTTTAATTTTAAAATATGTTCCCTTGAAGGTACATGCCGTTTACTGACACGTTTATGCCGGTCCTTTTTGGGAACATAGTTTATTTCTCCGATCCTGTTGCTATAAAGCATTGGGTTGTATTCTTGACTAAGGGTTTTTCATCCTCACTTACTGTAGCAATTTTTGGTTTTAAATTGCATAACTATCTACTTATATCCTTAAGAAACAAAGGTACTGCAGAAGAAAATTATATGACCTAAAATAAATGGGACAGTAGGTTTTTAAGTTCTCTAAAACTTATTAATATTTTGCACCCGGAATGTTCCAGAAACCCTCCGGCATATCAGAGAACGGGCGCCTCTCCGTCTGCACAGTGGACCGCAAGGCCAGCATCGTGTCGTCGATCTACAACGACGTGTCGCCGACAAAGCCACGCGACAACATCAGCCCGGCGCCGTCGACGAACAGCTTCGAGGATGTCGTGCCGAGAGTTTTGAGGACGGAGTCTATGAGGACGACTGTCGGGGCGCCTGGAGGTAAGACATCGTAAGGGGAGATACTAAAGACTCGGTCCCGACTTACAGCAGCGACGGCAGTCGGCAGCGGTTCACCATAGGCCATAGGCGGGATGCTGCGTTCTGCCACCGCTCAAGGTCGTGCCTGAGCTGATCCTGGCCATCCCTTCGAGCGGCACCATACGTGGAGGCAAGAGGCCACGCATCGATCTCAAACGGAATGACATACCTACATCGTTGATCGGTCTGTAATCATAAGTTGGTGCAACCCGCCCTATTATTTTTTTGATTATTATCTTAGATTTAAATTCACGGGACAAAGCCCGGTCATTTGGAAGGCGTGTGTGGGGATATAGATTCAACACAAAGTTTAATGTGATGTAGTACAGTCAGCATCAAAAGTAGCTACGCAAACGAATACTTCAAAAGTCTTTATTAAAAGGGAATAAGAACTTTTGACGTATTCGATGTACACTGTACACCTGCCTATAATAATAATAATTTTTTTTTTCTTGCGCTCGTTTCCGCGAAGATAACGCCTGACATATCAAAACAAGCGACTAAATGCCAAATAGCAATGTTTAGCTTAATAATAACTAGTCAGTACGAAGTTTTGCGCATTCCCTCACCTCTCCTCGCCGGCATACAAAGCAACTTTTATTTGATAGTTAAATCTGAACTTTATTACCCGACTGCCGAAGGAGAGGAGGGTTATTTTGAACTATATATTATGTACCGTCAATCTCTCGTTAATATTTATTTTGGTAGTTTTTGAGCTAAACATTCTCAAATCTTAAACATTCCGCAGACCTCAGCAGACGAGCTTCAGTGAAAGTTGAAGGTGCTAAAATGGTGGTATTTGACAGTCAAGCAACGAGTCCAGGAGAAGGATTGGGCAACGGAGTAGCGCCAGCTAGTACTAAACCTAAAAGTCGGAGCGGCTCTATCATTGGAGCCATAAGTCCCATTATGGGAACAGGTAAGGAAATGTCCAACATAATTAACTTCGTTATACGATGAAAAGTACATGAAGATACTTGGTTAAAAGTACATGTAGAAGATACGTATAAGTTATCATCGCTTGCCCATATCCTATTTACTTAAGAATTTTTTTTTCTTCCATACCCCTCTATCTTAAAGACAATGTAAAAATGCAATTATAATCTCAAATTATTACGACAAGTAAGGAGATACCTTAGTCAACCTAAATTAGGGAGATAGTCAAATCCAAATAGCTTTACCTACAGCAATATTTAGTAGCCAATTAAAGAATTTGAAGTGCAAGTTTTGATAATTATGACATGTGAAACAAAAACATGTGTAGCATACTTATGTTTGTACAATTCTTAGAGTAAAACAAATATGTTCGTGTAGTTTAGTTAATTATATTATTTTCTTTAGAGAATAACTCTGGATTGGAAATGACTCTTGATATTGAGTTGGACTTCCTACCGCCTACCGTATTTTCTAGAATGTTAAGTACTATTTCGACCGAATCTTCACTTCAATGTTAGTTTATACCAAGAGTCATGAAACATGATCCTGAATCATACATTGTGTGAATTGTGTGGTTGATATTTGTTGTTTATATTTGTTCGTTTCATCTTCCTTATTATTTTCTTTTAATCTATCATGTTCCATATTTTAGGATTCAGAATCACGATTTGTAACCACATCATGCAAAGATTGGTGTTTAGCACAAGAAATCATTTGAGCAATTCATTATCTGCCACTTATTTTAAAATCATTTACATGTGTTTTGTGGGCATTCTTTTCTTTTCTCCAATATTTATGACACAGTAGGAAGCTAGTTTTGTTACTGTTCCAGCAATACCTGGTGTCCCTAGTAGGTCAAGACCTTCTAGTAAAATGACGAAATATGTGGAGTGTTGGGGCGCCGATAAGCCTTTTGCCAACATCACCGATTCTACTCTGGCTAAGAACATTGGAATTTCTGTAAGTTTACCCGAATTTTCTAAAGTGGTAATTATTTGGACAGTTGCCTGGCTTTCTTAAGAGGATTTTTAATTTGTTTTTCAGAGCCTTGCTATGATAGAGCACAATTTATTACCTCAAAGGACAACATGCTGTGATTGCAGGTTAGTCTCTTATTTTGTGCTACTTTACTTATATAGGTACTCGTACCTATATTTCGAGTGTTTTTGCAAAATTTGAGAATTTCCTGGTTAAAGAAAACACAACGAAGTCATAGGTATCATTTTTCACAAGGCTTTCGATTAAGGAAATCCGCACTCAAATCGGTGTATCCGTTTGGGAGCGACGATGCTACAGACAGACACACAGTCTACACATGTAAGACTTAGAAAACCCCTCGTTTTCGTTGAGTGGTTAAAAATGCAATCATCACTTTTCAACTGATTTTACAAGAGTATAAAACTACGGTATACGAGTATACACAACACAATAAGAAAACAGTACAATATCATCTTAACCTAATGTATCATAACTTTATAACATTCATAACACTGTTAACTCTACCTTGTTATTTTCACATTCTAGCAGTAACACAGAAGACATGAACCGCGTCACACTGTGGTTCACACGCGGCACCCAGGAGACACAGTACCGGAACCAGCGCGACGAGCACTTCAAGTACAACGTTGCCTGCGCTGCGCTACTGTTCCTGCTGCTAGCTGTGATCCAACTGCTTACTGTGCCCACGTGAGTACTACAGGAATTCTAGTAATACTACAGAAGACATGAACCAGGACACGCTCTGGTTCGCCCGCCGCACCCAGGAGAGACAGTACCGGAACCAACCCGACGAGTATTTCATGTTCCTGCTGCTAGCTGTGATCCAACTGCTTACTGTGCCCAAGTGAGTCTACAGGAAGTCTAGTAATACTACAGAAGACATGAACCAGGACACGCTCTGGTTCGCCCGCCGCACCCAGGAGAGACAGTACCGGAACCAGCCCGACGAGTATTTCATGTTCCTGCTGCTAGCTGTGATCCAACTGCTTACTGTGCCCACGTGAGTACTACAGGAAGTCTAGTAATACTACAAAAGACACGAACCAGGACACGCTCTGGTTCACCCGCGGCACCCAGGGGATACAGTATCGGACCGACCGCTTTAGCCTAGTTGGTAGTGACCCTGCCTACGAAGCAAGAGGTCCTGGGTTCGAATCCCGGTAAGGGCATTTATTTGTGTACGAATATTTGTTCCTGAGTCATGGATGTTTTCTATGTATTTAAGTATTTATTTCTCTATGTAAGTATGTATATCGTCGTCTAGTACCCATAGTACAAGCTTTGCTTAGTTTGGGACTAGGTTGATTTGTGTAAGATTGTCCAAAATATTTATTTATTATTTATTTATCTTACCCCCCCCCCCCCCCCAGCATGGGGGGTATGTGGGACTCTCACCCTCCAACTCTATTTATAAAGGGGGAGGGAGTCTACCCACTAAAACCACTCCGGCGTTTCCGTCCCTGCCAGTAGTGGGGGCGCAGTGGGGTCACGACGCCCCCCGGATACGCCTAACGTTTGGTTGGACCCTTAGGGTGGGTTGCACCAAACCGTCTGTAATCGTAAGCGGTGTTCGTTAAAATCTGGATGTATGGAAAGTTTGACTAGTTTTTATGGAATGACAGCTGCCGGCGCCATATTTAACGTTAATCGGTCTGTAATTGTAAGTTGGTGCAACCTGCCCTTAAGGCCCCGCACGTTCATGGTCTTCTCTCCCTCTCACTGAGCATAAGCGTGAGCGAGATGGAAGTGCGTGTTTGAAAGCGCGGATATCATGTTTTTCGGAATATATCAGAAAACGAGACGAAATTTAAGAAAGTAAGAAAATGAAGTTATGGTTCATTACTTTATGAAGAAGATTATAAAATTTCATCTCTTTCTGATAAAAAATGGAGCAGTAAACTGGTTACAAGTGAAAAAAAGCGGCCAAGTGCGAGTCGGACTCGCACATGAAGGGTTCCGTAAAATAAATTGCGGTTTACGATTTATGACGTATAAAAAAAAAAAACTACTTACTAGATCTCGTTCAAACCAATTTTCGGTGGAAGTTTGCATGGTAAGTACATCATATATTTTTTTTAGTTTTATCATTCTCTTATTTTAGAAGTTACAGGGGGGGGGGGACACATTTTACCAGTTTGGAAGTGTCTCTCGCGTAAACTATTCAGTTTAGAAAAAAAATATATTAGAAACCTCAATATCATTTTTGTAGACCTATCCATAGATACCCCATACGTATGGGTTTGATAAAAAAAAATTTTTTGGATTTCAGTTCTGAGAATGGGGACCCCCAAAAATTACTGTTTTTTTTTAATTTTTGTGTGAAAATCTTAATGCGGTTCACAGAATACATCTACTTACCAAGTTTCAACAGTATAGCTCTTATAGTTTCGGAAAAAAGTGGCTGTGACATACGGACGGACAGACAGACAGACAGACAGACATGACGAATCTATAAGGGTTCCGTTTTTTGCCATTTGGCTACGGAAACCTAAAAATTGATTTATTTTTCTCTACTTTCTTATGTTAAAATGAATTTCTACGAAAACTATGTTACTTTTCATGTCTTGCAGATTAGGATTTATACTTTCCGACACGAAAATTGTTACGTTATAAGGTATAAACTGGTTACTAAACAACTAATTTTTACCAAAATTTGAGATGTCAATAAATGGCGTCTCGGCTTATACAACTAGTTAAATCTAGGTATATGCATAAATCAAACCACTTGAATCATTTCATGTACAAAACCTGTTAACTATTGACCACAGAAAAGACGACTTTTGTTATTTTTGCTTTGTATAAAGCAATTTAGTGGTTTCGTTTGATCCACTATTTTTAGTCATGCATTTAATTTGCATTTCGATGATTTAGTATTGATCTATTACTGAATGATTGGGACACCGGTTTAATAATCAAATATCGTTTAAAAAAAACTTTTAAATAACTAGCACACTATGTATAGTTGAGATTATTTAAGTTGGCCAATTGCATCAAAGTAGTCCTTAGAGCAAGATTGCAATTCCAATAATAGTCTTATAAAAACTCAGATACGTTAATTTAACAAGTTGTACTGCGCAAATTCACACGCCGCTTTTTATGCCGGCCGCAAAAACGCCGAAACTTATTAACTTGCCCTTCGGCCAAAATTTTTCTTTTTTGAATATCGCTAGGTAGGTATTTACGTAAAGTCACACACAGCATTTATATCTGCCATATTAAGTAAAGTGCTCGAAAATATGTGACATGTCCTGATGAAATAGTCGTGTCAGATATTAATGCGTGACTGTACCATGAAACATAATCCATTTACTAAATTTAAGCCCACAAACCACACCCACGTTTTATTATATACCAGCAAAAACTTAAATAGCAAATCACGGTACGCTAGTAAATCTCAATTAGCACCGAAAGAAAATTAACTGCAGCGACCCCGAGGCGCGAACACTTTACCTAAATTGGATTTATTTAGTTTAGGTACTTTATTTAAAGCTGTTTTGCGGCTGAAGGCTTCTTTAGTACCTAATTGACATAATATTATATTACTAACCACCCGCGTGCTCGTGTATTGCAAAGAATATAGACAAAGCCTCGGGATAGAATATTGCTTATAACCATCCCAAGAATCCATTCTACGCGCAGAAAAAAAATATTTTAGAACCCATTACATACAAACTCACAAAGCTTCGATCTCGCAGACTTCTTCTCTTTATAATATTATCTAAATAGAATAGATAAGTAGTTATGCAAAGCCTGTAGATAAAATTTATATTCATGCAACAGATTTCATCTTTTTGAAGTAGAAACGAGCTATAAATCTACTCAATCATTTCATCAAAAAGACAGCTGCGTTCAAAGGACTTATAAGTTTTTAATAACCACAATTTTAACTACGACAAGGCAATAGTCTTAAGACTATGTAAGTAGGACGGGACCGAAATGTAAGACTACTTGTATTCTTTGATCTGTGCCGCTGGCGTCCAGTCCACGGCCTTACACGGGGGCGTTTAACGCCCCCGTCGTTTAAGAATCGAGGGGACAACAAAAAATCACATTGGAATGGGTTGCATATATGCTCGAATCCATCCTCACGGTTGTATCTTGTATTTTTGAACCATAATGGATAGAAATGTAAGACTAAATTCTCTCAAAAATGCAAACACAAAACTACCTAGTCAAATCAGAGCTATATGCTACACTAGTCGTTTTAAGCTCGCGTTCGTATCATATTAGTCCCACGATTCTTCAATTTATGAGGGATCCGAGACACTAGAAGAGATTCAACAGTAATAATATCCTTGTAATTAAATGAATGATAAATTCAACAACTTCTTTACTTCTGTCAAATTCATTAAAAAGACACTAAAACATTTTCAGGGGCATTATCCTGTACGCTTCTTTCGGGCCTACGCTGTTCACGCTCATGGTGTTCGTGTACCTGTCGTGGTACGACGGTACGTTCCCTCGTCGGCTGCAGTCCGACGTGCCTGGGTCAGATGACTACTCTGACAACTGCACGAAACCTGGACAGGTGAGCCTTAATGAAAGCGCAAGCCGCGAAAGAGTCAGTGTGGTACAACAGAGCCGATCAGTTCTGGTCTGCGGGTTGCCACACCGAGTTAAGCGAGTTAGGCGCTGTTAGGCCTGCATTACTCAGCCACGCACGACTGCTGACATGGTGGAGTATATTCACGGGTAATACCATACCGCCATACCATCCTGGTAGTAGGGAAAGTTAGGACCACTCGTTCACTTTTTACTGTAAACTTTGTAAATAAATAACTAGAGGTCTCACATTGTAGCTTTAATAAGTGTGGTCTGATCTTCGTACTAAACGAAATGACCAATGGTGATTTTTCTAAAAATAAATAATTGTTCGAAAGTACCTACCCCGTACGGGGTAGTCCCGTACTCTACCCTACCGCTATTATCAGAGGGTCCGCCGCTAGGTATACCACCCACACCTTCGAGTACCTACTTAAAAAAATACAAAAAATAACATTTATCTTGTATTCCCAGGTGGTGACAAACAACAGATACATCAGAATCACAATGTTCTTAGTATCAGTTCTACTGATAGGTGCTTGCGCAATTATAAACCTAGTAAGTAACGAAATCATTTTTAAATACTTCATTTCCTCTGCAGTTCTACAGTGTGACCTAATTATAAAAATGTTGAACCTACCTATAACGTACTTATTCCCTTATAGCTATTGGTTAAAGAACATTATTTCTAGTAAAATTTGTATCAGGCAGTAACGTATGCTAATGAAACTTATAAACTAACAGGCGTTGTTAGTTGTAAGAGGGAACTATTTGAAAGATTTTTTAAGAGCGACGGGCTGCGTGTGCTTGAAGGTTGGACAGGTTCGTCCCCTATTCGGAGCAATATTTTTTTCTTAATTAACCTTTAATTTGAAATTTTTCATTTCTAGTTTCAACCCGACTCTGTCGACGACCTGTCTGACACCATGAGGTCCTTGTTTCAACAGAACAACACCAACATTACTACTACTACAGCTACTCCTGAAGTGAAAGCTGACAAAGTGCGTTTCGAATTAGAAGAGGCGCCGGTGGGTACCTCCCTCATCGGCTCACCTTAGCTTTATCCCGGTGTCACCCTGACGGCCGAAACGCACCGAAAGCGGTGTCAGTGCGGTGCGGTGCGGAGGAGGTACCGGTTGTAATGTTCGAGCCGGTTGTAAGGTCCGCACAGAATACCGTCCCGCGCCGCGTCCCGCCGCGGTATTCTGTGCGGACCTTTTCATATTAGCTCGAACATTACAACCGGTACCACCTCCGCACCGCGCCGCCACCGCTGTCTGTGCGTTTCGACCACGCGGCTCGGCCACGTGGCAGCGGTGCCCCATTCGTGGGAGCCGTAAAGCCCCGGGGTCTACTAAACTTGCTACGTAATTGCAAGTATTGGCATTGACACTCTTGTTTCTGTGGTAGCTACTACCATACCTTCCAATACAGAGACTAAGCTAGAGCTAGTTGGTTTCATCAAATGAGTGGGCAACTTCAGTGTTATAAGTTTTCAGACCCTTCTCGAAGGCATCATAGAAAATAACCGAAATCGACATCTTAAAGTACTTTCCAAAACACGGAAGCGCTCATAGTAAGTAACTCTATGGAGTCTATGGTAACCACTCAAAGCGCTCAAAGTCACTTTTACCCCTTCAATCTTGAGGGCTTTAGCGCCAAATTTTTTGAATGGACTCATAATCCACATAATCAGCGTCTTTTCTTTTATAACTTTATGTGTTTAAAACATGTTATAGGTATATGCACGAAAGCCCTTATTTATTGACCACGGGAAATACAACTTTTGTTTGCTAGACTCTGTATCATCATCATCATCCTCCTATAGCGTTATTATTCCCGGTTGTGCCCCTAAAGGAGCCCGGGGTCCGCTTTGACACCTAATCCCAAGATTTGGCATAGGCACTAGTTTTACGAAAGCGACTGCCATCTGACCTTCCAACCCAGAGGGAAAACTAGACCTTATTGGAATTTGACCGGTTTCCTCACGATGTTTTCCTTCACCGAAAAGCTAACGGTAATTCCGTACATAAGTTTGCTAGACTCTGTATGACCCTAATAATGTATTCGAATATAACTGCTTGTAGTTTTCATCACCATCAAAATAGATGTATATATAACTATTATGTATAATTTCCAGAGCTACCTGTACAGCTCAGTACTGACGCTAGCGTCAATATCCGTGTTTCTTCGCGTCGGCTTCGTGCTCAAGTTGGTAGTGATTAGCTGCGTCCTGACCACGCACATCGCGCTGTTCGAGTCTTCGAAGCTATTTCATAATACAGTTCTGGAAGCGCCGGATCCACAGGCTGATGAGTAAGTTGTTACTTTACCACTATAGTATGGGGCATATGCATGATATACAGGGGTCGGCAACAAACGGCCAGCGAGCCTCCCTGGCTGTTTTGTATGTAAAGGTCGTTGAATTCAGAATTTTGGAATTTCCTGATAAAGTCACAAACAATTAAGAAGTGCGGCCCGCGTAAATTTAGTTAGCTCCTATGTGGCCCTTGGTTGCTAAAAGGTTGCCGAGCCCATCGACCATTTCTTTGCGTACACTAGCATTTACTAGACTAGTCTAACTAATCTAATATTATACAGATGAAAAGTCTGTGAGATTGTAACTTTCAAAGTTAGTATCAATTTAGGGGGTAATATCCGGAACTCAAAAAATTACGAAGCTACAACCGTTTTAATATTGCTTCTAAGAGACAGAAAACGCTCGGTGATCGTGACGTTACGACACTCGTAAATGACAATCGTTTCACATGAAGGTGCGTTTTGCGGTAAAGGTACAGAATAACAGAACTATACCCCCCGCCTAAAACTTTGCACACTTATAACTTTGTGATTATTTGATCCCCTGCTTTACTTTTTTCTCCCTTTGACATATTTTTATTCCTTTTTTGAGAAAATTCAACATTACTGGTTATTTTATTTGGTGTCAACAACCCTAATTATTGCCCACCACTTCCAGGTTCCCTATGCTCCCGTACGCGACGAAAGCGGGCCTTGTGCTGATCTTCGTGGCCGCCCTCCTGCACATCCTGGACCGGCAGATCGAGTTCACCTCCAGGACGGACTTCCTCTGGAAGGACAAGCTCAAGTTCGAGCAGGAGGAGGTGGAGACGATGCGGGGGATCAATAAGGTACGTGACTGGGGGTTTATTAGGTGTTAAGAGTCCGCAGTGCTCGGCCGAATTTCACCTTCCCATACAAACGGAGTTTCGTTCTCATTTTAAAACTTTTGGATTGTAACGAAACTTTGCATATACAATGACATGGGGTATATCTAGGTCTGTAATTAGTTTATATAGCTCCAGTTTATAAAACAAACGAAATACAGCAAAAACAAGTTTTTTATGAAAAACTTAAATTTGCTGTATTTTTTACTATGGTATCTGAAGCTACATAAACTAATTACTTAACTTTTCTAGCTAGTCGTTTTAAAATGAGAGCGTAACTACGTTACCAACAAGGAACAGCACTTAAGAGTCTCCAAACTCATTACATGAAGCAGTAAATAATAAATACCAAAGCATAAACTTCTTGGAGGAGCTTGGGTGGTTAGAGTTGCACTGCCCACTTTTAAACGCAAAATAGGCACGTTTGATGTTGACTTGCGCAAAATGCCCAGAAGAAGTAGGTACCTAACTAAAGTGATCTATTAATATTACAAAGCAACCATTTCATAATTAATTTATGTCTGCAATTATTATTCCTTTGCAGATACTTCTAGAAAATATACTCCCAGCTCACGTAGCGCAACACTTCTTGACTTCTGTAGCGTCCGAGGTACGTAACACGATGAGTTTTCGTTTGATGTTATTAAAGCGTCTCTTATATCATGACTAAGCTACCCAGTACCCACCCACATGTTTTCTGGAAAAGATCGCTCTTTAACAATAAGACTTAGATAATTATTGTTTGCCTCTGCTTGTACAGTCGCCATTACATACATCGGTACACTATAGGTGTTCAAAAATATCGGCACATGCACCTTAAAAATAGAGGTGTGTTCCGATGTTTGTGACGTGCTTGTTTGCTTCGATGTATGTGATGGCGACAGTATCAGCTGTGTTCTGTACTGTTTTATGATACTATTGAGGTGTAATATAAAGAAAGAAAGAAAGAAATCATCATCATCATTATCCTCATATCAGCCGAAAGACGTCCACTGCTGGACCTAGGCCTCCCCCAAAGAGTGCCAAAATGACTGGTCCTGCGCCACCCGCATCCAGCGGATTCCTGCGACCTTTACTAGGTCATCAGTCCACTTTGTGGGGGGGCCTACCCACGCCGCGCCTTCCGGTACGTGGTCGCCACTCGAGAACCTTTCCGTCCCAACGACCATCGGTTCTACGTGCAATGTGCCCCGCCAACTGCCACTTAAGTTTAGCGATTCGGAGAAAGAAATACCTAAAGAAAAATATTTATTCGTGACATAATAAAAAAAGCAAAAGTACGAAAAAAATATATAAATTACAAAATGACTATAGAAAAAATAAATACAGAATAAAATAAAGTTTAAAGTTCAAAGTATTTATTTGTCAAAACACAGGTTATAAAGATGTTAAAAATAAAGATTGTTTGTATTGCATGTGAGAAAGACTCTCAATCCCGGATGCATCCTCAGTCGGTACTTCAGAGCCTGAGAGTTTCTAAGACACACTTGAAATAAGGTTACAGTAAATTGGTGTTTAAGTTAGTTATATTATTATTTTAATATGTAATAATAAAAATAAATACATTAAGTACCTACAAAAACACAATAGAATATACAATTAAAACTAGATTTAAAATTAAAACTAAAACTAACATAAAAATAACCTACCAAAAACTATAAATTACTATCTAAATTTGGACCCTTTGGTAGGGTTCCCATCACGCAGGCAGCGTTCCCGCGTTGAATTGCGATTGCAAGTCTTTGTGCAAGAAAGCTGCCTGCGCGAGGGTCGCCTGTTGCTTCCCTCAAGCGTTTGCTGAGTACCCCGTGAAGCCCACGCGCGCCCTTGCCCCACGGGCCAAGTGTCTGGACACCAAATGCAACGAACTCGTACTGGGTGCCGAGACAATTGTATTTGACCGCCTTTGCTCGTTCCCGTGCGTCTGCCGCCGCGCCGGCACGTCTGCTGGTCGAAGGGAGGTAGGACGCAGCCAACGTGTCAGCGCAAGTGGCGTCCCACACCAGTATACACGGTCCATCTTCCACGGAATCAACGACATCCCGTCAGGGCGCTTACCATCGCTCCGCACAAACTGGGGCTCCAGAGCGGCGGGAACAGTTAATTATAGCTTGTTAATTTGTTTTACGTCACCCGAGGCCGTAAGTTGGATTTACCGATTTTACAGAAAATCCTTCTTCCTGGCCAGGGAGAGACGTAAAACTGTGTACTTACCACGGGCGGTAATAAATAAAGCCTCAGATCGCATATTTATCGCCCTTGCCTTCGGCTCGGGCGTCAAATACCTGCGATCTGAGTCACTCTTTGTTTCACCGCCCTAGGTAAGTAATGTACTATAATGTTTATTCTCAACGTAATGGTTTCAGGAGGACCTGTACCACGAGCGGTACTCCAGCATCGCTGTCATGTTTGCTTCCATACCAAACTACAAGGAGTTCTACGATGAAACAGACGTTAATAAGCAGGGGCTGGAGTGCCTGCGGTTACTTAATGAGATCATCTGCGACTTTGACAAGGTGAATATTAGACCCTATTTGTTTAGTTTAGATTAAACTTTTATATTATAAATTGGTTATGTCAGCCTATCTGTGTATCAAGTCTAAACGAATTATTTACATTTTGCGTGTACTTGTATTTCATATGTTTTGTGTATTAACATAGGTATCTAGACTCATGTCATTTTAACTTACCTGGAATTTTAATTTTAAGTTGTTAATCGCTCTCGCAGACGTCCAAGATACAGGCTCAGCCTAGTTTGGAGTCTGATGAATATTTTTTTGTATGCTAATCTGTTTCTGTTAAATCAAATATTTGTATAGTCAGCTGCAGAGAAACGTGACCCTCCTTGTGCGTATAAGTTTTTCGTTTGTCTGCATCTGACTGTACCTACATTCTAACCAATTAAGACTGACGCGGCGTTCATTAACACAAAGTCAAATAAAAAAAAGCGGCCAAGTGCGAGTCGGACTCGCACATGAAGGGTTCCGTGAAACAAATTGCGGTTTACGATTTATGACGTATTAAAAAAAAACTACTTACTAGATCTCGTTCAAACCAATTTTTGGTGGAAGTGTGCATGGTAATGTACATCATATATATTTTTTAGTATTATCATTCTCTTATTTTAGAAGTTACAGGGGGGGGGGGACACATTTTACCTCTTTGGAACTGTCTCTCGCGCAAACTATTCAGTTTAGAAAAAAATGATATTAGAAACCTCAATATCATTTTTAAAGACCCTATCCATAGATACCTCACACGTATGGGTTTGATGAAAAAAATTTTTTTGAGTTTCAGTTCTAAGTATGGGGACCCCTAAAACTTAATGTTTTTTTTCGATTTTTGTGTGAAAATCTTAATGCGGTTCACATAATACATCTACTTACCAAGTTTCAACAGTATAGCTCTTATAGTTTCGGAAAAAAGTGGCTGTGACATACGGACGGACAGACAGACGGACATGACGAATCTATAAGGGTTCCGTTTTTTGCCATTTGGCTACGGAACCCTAAAAACGGTTTTATGAGACATAAAGCACAGTGGGGTATCATCTCGCTCATAGGTATTTGGAACAACCTAAGGCATTAAGTCCGCCTTTTGTACTTTTTGTTTGTGCAATACAGTTGAAATAGATAAATAAATAAACCTTATTGGGATAGTCCGTGTTACGGAACTTACTTGGCACTGTTAACATGACGAATTCTCAAATCAATAAAGGGTCAGTCCTTTGGAGTCATAAGCGTCAAAAGGCCACGGCGACCACTTATCATGAGACAGGCCGTTTGCTTGTGCCACTGTCGTGTTAAATAAAAGAAAGCACAGTCAGTAAGGCTTCAGGCGCCCTTTTAAAAGTCTGAAAGCTACCAGGGCTCCAGAAAGTTGCTGAAAGTTGAGTCTTGCTAATTAAGCGAGAATCTGAATTTTAACTACAAAAAGTTGCGGCCTGGGTGAATTTTCCAATTGTAAAGAATCCGGAACAAATAATCTATCCGATATAATAATCATCGTATTATTTAAATTTTCAGCTTTTATTAAAGCCGAAGTTCAGCGGAATAGAGAAGATCAAAACGATCGGCAGCACCTACATGATCGCTTCCGGACTGAGGCCCGGGAAAGAGGATCAAACTGTAAGTTTATTCATTATGTTTTTGTTTCGGTTCTACCTACTAAAATTAATATTATTCTCAAGTTAAATACTGCCCCCGTTACGAAGAAAGGCGCTTGTCACATGATGTCGAAACCGAGAAAAAAAATGATTAAGTTAATTAAATGGTGAAAAATTTCCTGTGGCCAAATGAAAAAAAATAGAGATGTTCTGTAAACGACTTTAGTTAGGCAAATACTTTGCGCACACTGTAGTTTTTATTAATTCTATAATTTATTCTTATTTATTTTATTTCCCGCTTTTTTGCTTTTCATCCTAGTAAAACAATGTTTGGAAAATACTATTATACTTAGTAGAAAAGGCACTAGTAACCATTTACGTCCTATTAACGAAGCCCAATTAGAATGCTGCCATTCATTCAAGTCTATAACAGATATAACCCCTCTTTCTCTTAAAATAAAGGACGCATTTAACCACAAGCGTCTTTTCAATGATATATTTGATATATGACTGATTTGATTTGTGGTCACTAGTGCCTTTCTTATGTTGTGGTGATGACGTATGCGTCAAATTCAACAATAATGCTCTAAAGCTGAGACTTACTTAAAAAGACGCAGGTGACCACTTGCGTCTTTTCAACTTTTTATCAAACAGCAGATCATAAGTTGCGTCTTTTATTTTATGGAAATGTTGAAAAAGTGAAAAAACAAATTGGCGCATATACGCACTTACGCCTTCTCCAAAAAAGATAAAATGATGGGTAAAATCATCACAGCAAAGTGATCGGCGCTGTATCTACCTGCTGTTTTTTTGGAAATAATTCAATATCAGGCTAATTATTTGTATACGGCTTTTATATGTTATTTTAAAAATCTTTTACTATTGAAGTCAATAATTCTATGGACCGGAAGTTAAGAAAAAAAATTAACCCGCAAGCAAAAATGCTATCAGTATTTTTACAATGAAAACATGTTTGAGTACACAAATTTGGAGACTTACTACCTGAATCCAAAAATATATGCATCAGCAAATAACAGCATTTTAATTAAATATTTACGACCTTGAGATAATATTGAATTTCATCTGGCTTATAGAAAGGTATATTCATTAACAAAAATAAGAGGATTATGCGCGTATCCCAAAGAACGTATATAGACGTAGTCAATTATAAAGTAAAGAAAGTTTATACCATTTTCGCCTGATTTTTACGGAATTTATAAAGATTACTTTTCATTATTTTTTACCGTTGCGGTATTAAATTTAGGTGGATTATTATTGAATATTTAGTCAAATTACCCAATCTATTGGTGGTGTAAAAATATTGCTGATATCGATATATTGTTGTGTTTTCATAGAGCGAAACCGTAAAGTTCTCAGGGTAATCGGTCTATTCCCACTAGTTCTATTATGTAGATATTATATTAATTAAACTACTTGGAATTTAAATGTACCTCAAGATAGGAAGAAAAAATCCGACTGGTTCCATTAAAAGAACAGAAAATAGAACTACCTAGTAGGAATGGAACGCTGTATCTATGTTTGCCTTAAACTCCGAAACTACGAAGCCGATTTTGACGCGATACATACTTTATGTGTAGGTACACAGTGTCAGATTCTCGTGTAGGTATGTATAGGTGAACGAACTGGTTAAGGTATAGATTTAATTTTTTTTATTTCACAACACAAAATTGCACTTAAAATTACATTACATTAATTTTAGGAATCTATATTGTGATAGTCAGGTATATAATTATGTAATATCTATATATAGTCAGCAGCAGATAAACGTGATACATAGATATAAACTTCTAATGCGGACATAAACAGATAAATATAAAATAACACCTCTATAGCCTGACAAGTTTCTATTTGACCCCAGCCACGTACACAGCGACACTATCTCAGGGTCAAATAGCGGCGTATCGGGCCTTACATGACATGTCTTTTTTTCAGGACGCAAAAGGCAAAGAAGAGCACACGGTAGCAATCCTGATAGAGTTTGCTTTTGCTCTGATGACGATCCTGGATCAGATCAACCGGGAGTCTTTCCAGCGATTCAAACTTAGGATAGGTGAGTATATTTACCTACAGACCAGGCAATTGAATATTTACAAAAACTATAAATACTTACATAAAAAATGTTTGTGTTTCAATGTCAATGAAAGATTGATTTTGTAATAATTAAAGTCGTGTTCAAAATCGATAAACCGCCAACTGGTTGTTTATACAGTCTGCAATCATAAGTTTTACGTTTCTCTTTACGAGAGCGCCAGTAATTAGATTAAATTGGCTACAGTAAAAGTGCAATTTAGACTGAGTGTACATGGTTACAGTGAAGAATAGGAATATTAGTTCATATTCTATGTCATAGAATGAGAACTTATGCCTACGTCACGTCAACATATACCTATTTGTAAAATATTCCTGTAATCTGATTCCGTCTGCACAGTTTTCAGTCTATACTTTTGTTGATTGATACTTAATTCAATTTTACTGATTTTTGGTAGGTCTTAACCACGGGCCAGTGATTGCTGGTGTGGTTGGCGCCCAAAAGCCGCAGTACGACATCTGGGGCAACACCGTCAACGTGGCCTCTCGCATGGACTCCACGGGGGTCATGGGCCGCATCCAGGTCACCGAGGACACCGCCAAGTCAGTACTACTCATTAACTTGCTAAACATCATAAATTTCGTCATTAACGTCATTCGCTTCCTAACCATCATTTGCATGCACGTAACCGTCATCTTCCACAGCATTTCTCGTCTACTTACATATTCACTTCATCATGCCCACTAATATCATCAACCTCCTAACTCATTACCATCTTCATCATCAAAAGCCGCAGCACGACTTCTGGGGCAACACCGTTAACGTGGCAACTCGTATGAACTCAAAGGGGGTCATGGGGCGCATCGTGGTCACTGACACAGCCAAGCAGTACTGGTCTACTGACTACTTACAGAGTCTACAGATCATCATTATCGTCATCGACGTCATTCGCTTAGTCGCCTTCCGTCTTAATATGAGCATCACTGTAGGTCAGACCTCTATCGTATGAACTTCACAGGTTACCTGATGCCTGATTACCATTTTGCTACCAATAGTTGCGAGTTCATATTGCTGCTAAAATTCGCCGTATGTAACAACTGTCCTTAATCTAAGTTAAGCATCAAAAGTGACGCCTGAAGCTACATTGAAAGCGACTCACTTTCGTTAGTTTTGCTGCACTATTCTCCCAGGCGTTGATTATTGTTTTAGTCCGCACCCGTTTGTTTTTCCCAGTAAAGCCCCTGCTAGACGGCCAACACGCCCTTCCGACCGAGCGACCTTGGTCCGCACCAACCGTGTAGACAGTTGTTTGGAGCTAAATTTCATACTACAGCGGTCGGTGCCAACCAAGGTCGCTCGGTTGGAGGAGCCTGTTGGCAACCGTCTACCAGGGGCTTAAGCGGCATCTTCGACACTGTAGGAGTGCTGAATATTTAAAATGTACCTCTTCGCACTGTTCGTGGTAAAAACTAATATAAAACACGAAATAGAAAAATAAAACAATTGTCATACCCACTCGGTCGAATTACCACTTAATTTGAAATGTAGGAGAGCCAAGTGTCAACTCGAACAAGCTATATTTCAGTGCGTAGCTCGTAGGTAAGGTAGGTACTATTAGAAATAGTCCATTCTAGTGTTTTTTTTTTATGTCGCAGGGTCCTCATGAACGCCGGCTACACGTGCGAGTGCCGTGGACCCACGTTCGTGAAGGGCAAGGGAACACTCACCACGTACTACGTGAAACCGCCCTCAGCCTGCGGGGGGATGTAATGATTTTATACATAGCACCGCATATCAGCGTTTTTAAACCAGTGGTTAGCGACCTGGCGGTCGTGTTGCCTCTTCAAGTGGGTCACAGTTACTAAAAAGACTACTGAAGATTTGATATTTGTAAAATAAATAATATGAATGTAGAACAGGGGAGATTGCGAAATAGTTTTCGCTACTAAAGGGCGGGGCGCCATAAAAAAGGTTGATAATGACTGCCTTTTATAATTAATTTATTGCAATCAATGTTACATACATATATATTATTTACAGGTGTTGTGGAAAAATTTGGAAAACATGGACCCTGAGTAGGGCATAGCAAAATAGGACTTAATTTAGTACCTACTTAAAATTAATTAGAATCAATAAATTACATTAAATTAACCATGCATTTTAAATTTAAAAATATTGAACACGTGATAGCTTATCATTATTAATTTAATATTTAATTGAAATCATTGAATTTGCTCTATTAATAAAAAATAAAAAAATAAAATAGAAAATATATATTATATATATATGAATTCAAATACTTGCAATATATGTCGGAGAATGTAAGAAATAAGAATACAATATGAAAATGCAGTAATATCAATAAATAATAATTAAATCGTCAATTTCATTATACAATTCAAAGGTACGAACATTAATCAGAGTCATGCGACATAAATTCTTGATACGAGTAAAATGATTTGCTGATAAGCCACGATTTGAGTTTACTTCGAAAGATGTTGTAGCTTTCCTCATTTTTTATACAGTCAGGAATTTTATTGTAGATTTTTATTGACTGATAATAGGGTCCGTTTTTATACAAAGTTAATTTTGGTTCTGGAAGAGCTAAGTTATTATTTCGACGTGCGCTTTTTACACATTGGAAGTTAAATATGTGTTTCCTTACAAATGGGTCATTGTCAGTCACAAAAACAAAAATCATCTTTCCGGTGGTCAATAGTTAAGGGCTTACGTTTACATATAATATGCTTTTATCAAATTATAGAAGGGGCAACGCCGTTTATGCGGATTCAGAGTACAACCAAAAATTAGGCTTTATAGCCCACCACTTTGGCAATGTCCACCGAAGAGACGCGAACCTAATTCTGACAATGACCCAAATAGTCCAACCTCCAACACGTATAAGTATGCACGGTAAGGTAAGCAGGTTAAAATTAGTAAAATGAGGTCAGCAGCTATCTGGTTGTCGTATGTTGGCTACAAGGCATTCACAACAATGCAAATCAGGCAATGAATGTAAAGACTGTAGGGTTTAATAATTAATAGATGAACAGCACGATGTGCTAACGCGCCATCCGAAAGAAACGATATCGTGAATGTCAACATTTTTGTAAACGTCCAGTTATATGTCGGACCATATATTGCGTCCGGATTACCGTGCCAGCTGAGCAGACACCAACAAGCACGCACTCTTGTGTGGCGATAGTAAGGAAACCTGAGGGATTCCAATCTTAAGATTAGATACAAGTCAATGGCCTCACGACATGCATAATTTTGTGTGGATATGACCTAAGTTTACGGTAATCAAATATCAGTAAAATAAAAACTTTCTGTTGATGATAAACAAGGTACTGGATTTTAGAGTCTGATTAAGCTATACAGCAAAAAGAACGTAAACGGATGTTAAGCATTAAATATTGTATGGAACTTGGAATAAACTATGTTCTTGATTGGTGGAATTGACACTGAATCTCAAAATGATCTATTTGCAAATATAGATGAGTTAACAGACGGTTTTTCTTTTAATAATGGCGTTATATTTTACCTATCTGCAGAAACATATCCATTCACACAAAATTGGAGCTACTGCTAACATTATTTATTTATTTACCGTATGGCTTATTTTTATTTGTCTACTTCAAAGATTTACACTGCTAACAGTGCTGCAGTGCTAACTTGACACTATTATCGATACTACTCAAACGAGAATATACACAACAATATATCTATTTAAACCAATAAGTAACAGAAAGTTAGAATCGGATAATATCTCTCTTTGATATCTTATATTTTTGGAACTCAGATACATATATTACATATCCTTAATATGAAATAGGTATTATTGTATCCCGCAAGAGTTAACTTGAGACTCAAGCACGTACTAAAGTCATAGGTCTCAAGTTAACTCTTGCGGGTTATACTATGCGACCCAAATAACATATGGATTGAATTTGCACACCAATTCATACGGGTAGGCTAACGATCAATTTTTTATTATTGTCAGCTACTGTGTAATATGCACCTAGCAACATTAAGAGCAAAGTTGGCAATCAATGCTAGACAAGTTAGTATTTTAAACATACTAATGTTGTTTGGCTCGCATAGTACCTACTTAAGTATATAAGGTAAGAGTGTATAAGCCTAGTAATTTATTTTGATAATGTTTTTAAGCTGTCCTTCTATTTTTAAGTGAAAGGTCCAAGACCTATAATATTATGATTATATTTCACAATGCCAAATATTATTTATATCTTAGAATGTAATTGTTACAAAATGGTAGGTAATTAATATTTAGTTTTAGTTTCCTATGTATCTTTATCTATCCTCGTGCCATCCACCATACAAATTTTTGTTGTTAAAATTTTAATCAAACTGTTTATAAAATAGCGCTCAATTCCGTTTGTTTTGAAAGTGTACGAAACAAAACAAAAGCGATATTATCTAAGATCGTTCTAAGGATACTACTAACAAATAATGGATCTCGTTATCTGAGTAATAAATGAATTGAATTGAATTATCTATTTTAAGAATGCGGAACGTACATTCTATTGCACATTTGGCGGCACGAGGCTAGGTATGTGAAAATACTTTTTTTTTTAAATGAGTATTATAATTTCTAAATGACCCAAGTCGTTTTGTTTTTGTCTCATATGATTGAATTATTTATATTAAAAAACAAACATAGTTAACTATCCATACTATACTATATACTATATACTATACTATACTATATACTATATACTATATACTATACTATATACTATATACTATATACTATATACTATATACTATATACTATATACTATATACTATATACTATATATACTATATACTATATATACTATATTAATATTATAAATGCGAAAGTGTGTCTGTCTGTCTGTCTGTCTGTCTGTCTGTTACCTCTTCACGCCTAAACCGCTGAACCGATTTAGATGAAATTTGGTAAAGAGATAGTTTGAGTCCCGGGAAAGGACATAGGGTAGTTTTTATCCCGGAAATCGACCCCTAAGGGGATGAAATTGGGGGTGAAAATTTGTATGTAGCTACTAAAACCGCTGCACCGATTTGGATAAAATTTGGTATATAAACACTTTAAGTCCCGTGGAACGACATTGAATAGGTTTAATTTCGTAAATCATCCCCTAAGGGGGTGAAATGAGGGGGTGAAAATTTGGAGGTAACCAATTTTGATGAAATTTGGTTTGGAGATAGTTTAAATCCTAGAAAAGGACATAAGATAGTTTTTATCCCGAAAATCATCCCCTAAGGGGGTGAAATAAGGGGTGAAAATTCGGATGGAACCCATTTGAATACAATTTGGTTTAGAGATAGTTTGAGTCCTAGGAAAGGACATAGGGTAGTTTTTATCCCGGAAATCCACCCCTAAGGGGATAAAATTGGGGGTGAAAATTTGTATGAAGCTACTTAAACCGCTGCACCGATTTGGATGAAATTTGGCATTTAAATAGTTTGAGTCCCGGGGAAGGACAAAGGATAGGTTTGACCCCGTAAATCATCCCCTAAGGGGGTGAAATGAGGGGGTGAAAATTTGGAGGTAACAAATTTTGATGAAATTTGGTTTGGAGATAGTTTAAATCCTAGGAAAGGACATAGGATACTATTTATTTCGGAAGTCATCCCCTAAGGGGGTGAAATAAGGGGTGAAAATTCGGATGGAACCCATTTGAATACAATTTGGTTTAGATATAGTTTGAGTCCTGGGAAAGGACAAAGAGTAGTTTTTATCCCGGAAATCCACCCCTAAGGGGATGAAATTGGGGGTGAAAATTTGTATGGAGCTACTTAAACCGCTGCACTGATTTGGATGAAATTTGGTATTTAAATAGTTTGAGTCCCGGGGAAGGAAAAAAGATAGGTTTTATCCCGGAAATCATCCCCTAAGGGGGTAAAATAGGGGGTAAAATGAGGAGGTGAAAATTTGGACGTAACCAATTTTGATGAAATTTGTATCAGAGATAGTTTAAATCCTGGGAAAGGACATAGGATAGTTCTTATCCCGAAAATCATCCTTTAAGGGGTTGAAATCAGGGGTGGAAATTCGGATGAAACCCATTTCAATACAATTTGGTATAGAGATAGTTTGAGTCCCGGGGAAGGACATAGGGTAGTTTTTATCCCGAAAATCTACCCCTAAGGGGGTGAAATTGAGAGTGAACATTTATATCGAGTTTCTTAAACCGCGGCACTGATTTGGATGTAATTTGGTTTATAAATAGTGTAGTATATCAAGTGAAACACGCAGATGCAAACAACAACTGATTTATTCAATACCAATGTGGGTACACCATGCAATTCTTAACTACCCACAACATCTCCCCCAAAAGCAATCGCTAACAATAACAAGTAACATATTTAAATAGGTATATATAAAACCTGGAACTATTCTATAATAACACGGTTGCGTGACTAATAATAACATGAATACATATGCAATACGAGTACCACACAATTTTATGACGGTAAGTATTTTTATTATTTAACTATTTACTATAATCCTCTATCCTTCCCCCAAAATACGACTTTATATATGATGTTTAAATATGAGTTAATTAATTACATATTACATTGCAATTCTTAATAATCACAGTCAACGAAGGAAGGATACTGCTAAGCCCATCATGAAGAGACCTTATTTCAGTGACATAAGATTCACAGACGGTTCAATAAATATAACTTATATGGTAACGTAACTATAATTACAAATATTACAATGTTTACTCTAGTTTAATGTACTTAGTAATAAAAAATTAAAAAAATATAAACATGCATTTATTTTTAGTGTAATAAAAATATATGTGATACCTACATAACAAGTAGGTATATTTTAGAATCATCTGCAACACGTAAACAAAATGAACATTTTGATGATAAATGTTACACTATTATAAATGTTACCTTATGTTTTAATTTTAATTTGTTTTGTTTACTGTTGATTTTTTTCATTTAGGAATTTGGCTCGGCTACGAGTCATCATTCCATGAGTGGTAGGATCAGAGCTATTTTCTACTTTATTATTGGAGGCATTAGGTTGAAGTTTACATTCTTTCGCCTGACCTACTTTTTCGCTAGCGTCCTTGAACTCGTTGTCCGCATCAGCTGATGCCGGCGCGAGCGAGCCTAAAGATGCTGACGGTGCATTGGGGCTGGATTCGCACTTTATTAAATGACGCCGATTACGCCTGTATCTACCACCTAACTTATTTTCTATTATGTACGAGCGGGGTGTATTGGCATTTCCTATAATGGTTGCTCGAGTCCTTGTCTTTCCATCAACACATACGACTTCATCGCCCGCACGTAGCGATGGTAATGTCTTACTATGTTTGTCATATAACTCCTTAGCTCGCATTTGATTGCGTAACATAGTCGTGTGTTCTGATGGGTGGACGGGTCGCGGGGTCAACAACTCGGGGTGCACAGGTAACTTACATCTGAGCTGACGACCCATTAGTAGCTGCGCAGGAGAGCTCAAGCCATCCCTAGGAGTATTACGATAGTTTAGCAAAGCTAATTGAAAATCTTCGTTACTGCTTATTGATTTTTTAAGAAGTGATTTTACTGTCTGTACTGCGCGCTCACTTTTACCGTTTGCCTGGGCATAGTTTGGTGATGACGTCACGTGATTAAATCCCCACTTCCTAGCAAACATTTTAAATTCCCGACTGCTGTATTGAGTTGCATTGTCACTCAAAAGTGTTTCTGGAATGCCATGGCGTGAAAATACTTCTTTCATTTTTACTATTACCACGTTAGACGTGATGTTTGGCAAGTTACACACTTCGACAAAGTTGGAATAGTAGTCCACGATTATTAGGAAATATTTTTTTCTTAACTCAAAAATATCAGAACCTACTTTTTGCCATGGCAGCCCAGGAATCTCAATTGGCATTAAAGGTTCTCTGGCGGGTGTATTTAAACTCTCCTGGCAGGTGTGGCAACGTCTTACACATGCCTCAATATCCTGCGTGATGCCGGGCCAGAACACGACCTGCCTTGCGCGTCGCTTGCAACGGTCCATGCCCATGTGACCTTCATGTATAATATTGAGCATCTCTGCTCGTAAGGCTCGCGGAATCAAAACTAAATTATTTTTAAATACTACTCCGTCTAATATAAAGAGATCTTCTCTAAACGCCCAATATAATCTTAACTCACTCACTACTTCAGATTTGTGGTCTGGCCAACCCTGATTTATATACTCGCTCAGTTTTAGGAATTCTGAGTCACGTTTTGATTCTTTTTTGATGAGTGAAAGTTTATCATTTGACATTGGCAGATTGCTCAAGACCAATTGTACCTGATACATATTGTTTTTGTGCACCTCGTCACTGTATAGATCGGGCAGCGACGCACGAGACAAGGCATCTGGTATATACATGTACTTCCCCGGTTTGTACGTGACATGCAAGTCATAGTGCTGCAAACGCAGCATCATGCGCTGCAAGCGTGCTGGAACGGACATTAAAGGTTTTTTAAAGATACTCTCCAAGGGCTTATGGTCTGACTCCACGACGACATTTTCTTTACCAAATATGTATTGGTGAAAATGCTCACATGCAAAGACTATCGCCAAAAGCTCTTTTTCTACTTGCGCGTACCGGTGCTGCGCGTCGGTGAGCGTGCGCGATGCAAACTCCACGGGCCGCCCGCCCTGCATGATCACGGCGCCCAGCGCGTCGCGCGACGCGTCTACCGAGAGCAGCACCGGCGCGGCCACGTCGTACAGAGCCAGTACGCCAGCGCCACACACGACCTCTTTTAACTCTTCGAAAGCCTTTTGCTCACTTTGCTCCCACCGCCATTCATTATCTTTCTTTAAGAGATTTGTCAACGGTACCGCGCGTTGAGAATGGTTCGGAATAAATTTAGACAGATAATTAACTGCTCCTAAAAATCTTTCTAGGCTTTTCCTGTCGTGTGGTGCTGGCATCTCTTTTATTGCCCTTACCTTATTATCGTCTGGTCTCATGCCATTGGCATCAAATATATGTCCTAGATATGTTACCGACTGTACCCCTATTTTACATTTCTCCTTATTAAATTTAATATTAATGTCCCTAGCCCTGTTCAAAAGTGCGCCTAGCCTCTCGTCATGCTCATGTTTAGTCTTACCCCATACGATTATGTCGTCCACAAAACTGTCTACCCCTTCTAAATCTTCTAGAAGTTGACGCATTTTACCATGAAATACTTCTGAAGCGCAATTAATACCGAAAGGCAAGCGTAGGAACTGGTACCTACCAAAAGGACTCGAAAAGGTACATAAGTCAGCACTCTCATCATCGAGCTGAACAACCCAAAATCCCGAGTTAGCATCCAGTACGGAGAAGCAGGTGGCGCCGTGCAAGCGCGTGGCCAGCTCGGTCAGCGAGGGAAGCTGGTAGTGCGCGCGCCGCACCGCCACGTTCAACTCGCGCGGGTCCAGGCAAATGCGGATCCCACCGTTCTTTTTTGCAACCAATACTAAAGGATGAACCCATTGAGTAGGGTGTGACACCTTCCTTATCACTCCCAACTGTTCCATGTTCCTAAGCTCATCCTGTAATCTATCTCTCAAGCCTAACGGAATTTTCCTAGTAGCACTTATGACTGGCGGCACCGATTTGTCTATAACGATATGGTACTTACCCGGAAGACATCCTAAGCCCCTGAACAAGTCGGAATATTTTTCTAATTTTATAATATTAATCCTCTTTATTAAGCCAATATCCTCACATGACTGCCGTCCCAACACGCTTTGACATTTTATGTTAGCTACAGCAAAGTACAGGCTGTAACATTTGTCTTTATATTGCCATGATAAATTACAAACGCCTTTCACAGGAATGAGTTCACCCGTGTATGATTCGAGTGTTATTTTTGTCATTTGTAACAAATTTGCGTCAAATCCCAATGATAAAAATCTCTCAAAAGATATAACATTAATATCTGCTCCCGAGTCAAGCTTAAATTGTTCTGCTCCTCGTTCACAAATCAAAGTTTCCGTCCACTGCCCTCTCTTAGTCGAACAAGAAACCATGTCCATAAAAAATGGTTCATTTTCATCGGAATTACTATCACATAAGCCACTCTTTTCTATCTCATACACTCTTCTCACCTCATTATCATTATTAACAAACCGAGATTTACACATTCTAGCAAAATGTCCTCGATTGCCACAAGAAAAACATGTTACGTACTGTGCCGGACATTCTCGGTTGGCGCAGCGCGTGCCGCCGCAGCCGCCACACTGTCGTTGCGCCGGGCCGGCCTGGCCGGAGCGGCCGGGACCCGAGCGGGCGCCGTCGCCGCGCCCGCGCCGCGCGCCGCCGCCGCCGCCGCGCTGGCCGACTCGCGCGCCGCCTCGCGCTCTGCGCTCCACTGCGTACACCTGTGCACCACTCGAGCACTCACCCGCGACACCCAATTGATGAACACTTTCCTTTGACGCTTCCTCGGCCTGACACATCTTGATCGCCTTCTCAAGGTCAAGATCGTCGCATCTCAACAGCCTATCCCGCACGGTGACGTTCCGGACGCCGCATACTATGCGATCTTTAAGTAAATCATCGCCTAAATTGCCGAATTTGCAATTGTTACTTAACAGCCTCAGCGCTGTTACGTAAGCCTGGATCGACTCGCCTTCCTCCTGATTACGCGTAAAAAATTTATATCTTAGTAATGTTGTATTCACCTTTGCACCGAAAAAGGCATCAAATTTTTTTAACACGACATTGACGTCATCCTTTTCGGTCTCCGCATCGAAGGCAAACGTTTGATACACGTCAAACCCCTCTGGGCCAATGAGGTTAACCAGCAAGCTGGCTTGCACTCCGGGTGACTCACTGCTCACCCCAGACGCCTTCACAAATAGCAGGAATTGTTGTTTCCACCGTTTCCACGCGTCGGCCCGAGTAACGGGACCGCCCTCCATGTTTAACTCGGGCGGTGGCCTGGCGTGTTCCATGCTTCACAATACCTCACTGCACGAGAATAAGTTACAAATTCTTTTATATTTGTATCGCACAGGTACTTGTGCTCTGCAATATCACTTATTTAACGAACTTCCAACTGATAATAACTGAGCACCGCTGTCACCATGTAGTATATCAAGTGAAACACGCAGATGCAAACAACAACTGATTTATTCAATACCAATGTGGGTACACCATGCAATTCTTAACTACCCACAACAAATAGTTTGAGTTTGAATCCGGAAATCATCCCTTAAAGGGGTTTAATGAGAGGGTGAAAATTTAGAAGTAAGCAATTTTGATAAAATTTGGTTTAGATATAGTTTAGGTCCTGAGAAAGGACATAGGATAATTTTTATCCCGGAAATCATCCCCTAAGGGGATGAAATTAGGGGTGAAAGTTCGGATGGAACCTATACGAATACAATTTGGTATAGATATAGTTTGAGTCCTGGGAAAGGACATATAGGGTAGTTTTTATCCCGGAAATCCACCCCTAAGGGGATGAAACTGGGGTTGAAAATTTGTATGGTGCTACTTAACCGCTGCACCGATTTGGATGAAACATAGGACTGTTTTAATTCCGGAAATCACCCCTAAGGGGGTCAAATGGGGGGTTGAACTTTGGATGGAACCCGTTTAGATGAAATTTGGTATAGAGATAGTTTGATTCCCGGAGAATGACATTAGATAGTTTTGAAAATTTGGAAAAAAGGGGGTGACATTAGGCGTGAAAATGTTGATGGAACCCATTTAGATGAAATTTGGTATAGAGATAGTTAAGAGTCCTAGGGAAGGAAATAGAATATTTTTTATTTCGGAAATCATCCCCTAAGCGGGTGAAATGGGGGTGAAAATTTGGATGAACTCATTTAGATGAAATTTAGTTGAGAGATAGTTTAAGTCCTGTGAAAAGGCATAGGATAGTTTCAATTCCGGAAATCACCCCCTAAGGGAGTGAAATGGAGGATGAAACTTTTGATGGAACCCGTTTAGATGAAATTTGGTATAGAGATAGTTTAAGTCTCGGAGAATAAAAGCGGATAGTTTTTATCCCGAAAATAGTTCCCAAGGTAATGAAATAGGGGGTGAAAATTTGGATAAAACCCATTTAGATGAAATTTGGTATAGAGATAGTAAGAGTCCCAGGGAAGATGCATAGTTTTTATCCCGAAAATCATCTCCTGAGGGGGTTCTTAAAACTTTGTAGAAACATTACTTATTTGAGTACAAACAAAGTGCTTTCAGCGTTTTGGAAAATTCCACCCCTAAGAGGGTTAAAAAGGGCTGCAAAGTTTATATGGGGAAACTCTTTTTGGGATAGGAGCTTAACAGTTTGTAGGACGATTAGTTATTGAAATACAAAAAAAGGATATTCAGCGTTTTAGTAAATTCCACTCCTAAGGGGGTTAAAAGTGGGTGCAACATTTGTGTGGAGGAAACATTTTTTTAGCCGATTTACAATTTTGTAGAATGCTTATTAATTAAAAATAAAATTAAATACTTTCAGCATTTTAGAAACTTCGATCTTTAGGGGTTTATAAGAACGTTTGAATGAAGAACATATTTTTTTAGCGAGGGACTTAAAACTTTGTTGAAAGATTACTTATTACAATAAAAATCAAGTACTTTTAGCGTTTTGGAAAATTCGACCCCTAATGAGAATAAAAAGGGGTGCAAGGTTCGTATGGGAAACCCATTTTTTGATCTAGAGACTTGATATTTTGTAGAAAAAATACTTATTACAATAAAAAAACTTAGTGTTTTCTTTTCAATGTTTCCCCGAAAAGCGTTAATTCAAAGGTTCAAAGTTTGTATGCAGACTATCAGAGCAAGAAAATTTTTAAGTATGAGAATTGTAACTTCGATCTTAGTATGTTTGTTAAAAGACTACAAAACTCATTTCAGCGTTTTTTGAAATTCATCCCCTAAAATGTATTATAAGGGTGTTCAAAGTTTGTATGGAGAGCAAAACATTTTTAAAGTAAGGGATTTGTAACTTCAGTTTTAGACTGTTTACTACAAGACTACAAAGCTAATTTCAATGATTTTAAAAATTAATTCCTTAAACAAACATTTAGACGATAACATGTTCTACGCGGACGAAGTCGCGGGCAACAGCTAGTTAAGCTATATTTAAGAAATAATGAGACCTAGTGAGTTTTTAAGATTCTATCTATTTTTCTATAATTTTGTACATAAAGGCGAGACTAAGAATTATTTTGAATATGACAATATTATTTATAAATTAAATAGCTAAAGTAGACATTACAATTACTTTGCATTTAATAGTTAATGGTTTGATATTTAGGAGTTTTATTTTTAAATACTCATTAGTATGGTGCTAAATTATTAAGTAGCCTAATTTTAAATTATTTATTTTAGTACATATATTTTAAACTACCATCCGTTTGCGAAAAAGTTGTTACAGTTGTTTGACTCCTAGTATTTTATTTAAGTGCAAGGATTGATCCGTATACCTACCTAATTTTAATCAAACACTGGCGACACCGATTCGCACGATACAATTACATTATTTTCTGTCATTTATACTTTAGGTATTATTATAAATGTCACAGAATGGGAAAAGCGTCCTCCAAACTGTGAAATACAATTTGCGCAAAAATATTGTTCAACATAAAATGTTTAACTAATATCACAAAATATAATCAATGTGGGTGTTAGGTGTCTCTTACTCGTAATTACTGTAACATACAATTTTGAATAACATATACCTACATCATTATGTATTTAAATAGTACATTATGATACAGGTGAGGTATGTTGATCATTACATCAGAGGCGGAATTGTCACGCGAACCGCAGGTGAGCGTGATAATAGAGCCGAGGATGTAATTATCAAAGCTCACGCGTGTCATACGACGTTTTTCAACACATTTGCGAGGAAAAAATCCTTTTCATAAAATGAACATGTTACAGGCTCCTTAGTTGTTTCCTTTAGTTATTGATGACAACAGGTTTTTACTCACATATTTGTACAGTGAATGTACAGTGGCGTCAATTCTATTTATCACTTTTCTATTCACTACGAGTCAACATTTTTAACAATAACCAAACACGCATCATCAATGTTTACAAATATTTGTGAAATTACCTATGATGGCGCGCAACTATTTTTTTTCGTGAAGTTCGCGCAGTGCGCCCACAGCGAGGCTTAGATGAAATCTCTAAACAGCCAATACAAAATAAAATAAATATTTTCTTATTCAATATAAATTCATGTAAAATGTTATCAAAAGTAAATAGTTTTACTAAATGAAACGTTTCTATATCATATCCAACACGAAATAATCAATTAATCCACAAGAAGGATTTAATTTGATTAGTAGAGTATGAATCCATTTGCCGAGAATTAAAAACGAACATGTATAACCCGGTCAATTTAAGAATGCGCCGAGTCCATACACACACCTTGCTGCAAGGTGCCAACGTGTCTTAATCGAGATATAAACATAATTACACGAGTGTCGTAATGTTATTAAACACGCGTGTTTAATACCCCGGATTATGAGCCCAAAAGCGGCACAATAAGAGGCACGTTACGAGCAAATGTGTTGAAAATTAGTTTTCAACACACAACCTACGGATAAAGTGAGAAAAGTTTTTAGTCTTTATGACATCGTCATAAGATTGAATTTTCCCCGTCCAGTGGAAACGTTTTCTCACTATACCTGTACCCTAACGATAGAAATGTTGAAAGCTAGTTCTGAGAGATTTGAATGAATTTGAATTTTGAAGATATTATCAATTTAATAAAAGTGATGTTGAATAATAACACTGTTTCATTTCAATTTGTTTTCCGACTATTTAAAATACCTAGGTACAGTCAGCATCAAAAGTAGCTAATAGAAGACGTCAAAAGTTCTTATTCTCTTTTCATAGAAACTTTTGAAGTCTTCGTTTGCGCCTACTTTTGATGCTGACTGTACCTACTTAACTTTTCCTGTTAATAATTTCATTCTTTAGGTAGGTACTCACAATACACCTAGTTCTTAATTTCTAAAACTTAAAATGCATCTGAGAATAAAAATATGTTTTATCCCTTTCTACAGATAAAAACAAACAAATTTTAACGGCATTTTAGCTGAAATAGCTTTTGCAACATTTTTTTATGTTTATGAACAGGGCCTGCAAATAAGTAATGTTTGTGAGGTTAGGTTAGGTTTAGCTTTATAAGTTTGTACAGGGAACTTGCATGGGACTTAAATTTTGAATGAATTGCACTCGATGCGGATATACGTAGAAATATCATCATTCTCATATCAAGAGAAAAAAATTAATGAAAAAAAACGATTGTATTCACCTTTCATACGTGAAGAATGGCGTCCAAAGGGTAAAAATATTTCACCAGTATAATAGAATGGACCTTCTATATATGAGTGAAATATAGGCTACATTTAATCCCGTGGCTCTGAGTAGTCTGAGTTGTTGGGTTGCCCGGACACCCGGACCAGCCGGTTACTTTTAAAGTGCATCGAAGTTCCTTGAGCATCTCGTCTGTCAGATAAATTATGAATTTAAATATAACCGCCATTTCACGCCCACATTTCAATATTAAACTTACCATTTTAGACCCGCGTCCGTTGCAACGGGCGGCGTCCGAATGAATTCGAAATTTGAATTTTGGATTTGGAACGTTCGAGGCGGTTAATTGGTAATTGCTGGTTGCGGCCACCTACGCGCATGCGTGATTTATTTTAGTAGAACCGCCTTGTGGACTATTGTTTGTGGTTTATTATTTCATCCGGACAGGTTGGTGGCTAAATTGAGGTGAGAATCTACTAATAATCAAAAAGTGACTTATTTGGTTCCTACATGCTATTTTTTAAGCTATGGGATAACTTGTTCTGTGCTATGGGCTATGTGGGAGTTTCTCTGCGTGATCGCATCAGACCAAGTTAACCGATATCCGAATCACTTAACTTAAGTGGCAGTGGGCAGGGCACATTGCAAGTAGAACCGATGGCCATTGGGGCGGAAATATTCTCGAGTGGCAACCACGTACCGGTAGGTGCGGCGAGGCTAGACTGATGACCTGGTAACGGTCGCGGGAGTCCGCTGAATGGTGGCGCAGAACCGGTTATGGCGCTCTTTGGGGGCGGTGGACATCTTTCGGCGTCTGGTGTTTTTGTAGTTTTTACGAGATTATCTCACTTTACTTTTCCAGGGGTTTGATTAGACTGAACATAATCCTGTAAAACTTCAGTCATAAAATAGTTCTGTTATCGGTTTAAAGATCTTTATTTCTCATAATAAGAATAACTGTAATTCACTTACATGAGAAAAAACATTATTTGCTAAGTTTACTTGAGTTATAATTTTTAATATGTGCGTACTAGTACTTAGGTTTTATTGGAGCGCCTTTCCAAATGCCGTTAGTAAGAAACTGCTTCTGTTTATTGCCTCTACATTTTTAACAGGCTCTCAACATAAAAAGTAGGGTAAATAAAATTTTTACTAAGTACCTACTACTTATTTCTATACGTATTTCTACTCTATGCCTGTGTTATATCTACAACGTGTGAAGGCATTCCATACGAACGTATATTTTTAGTGTAGTTTAGAATAATACCTAACGTTACGATCAGGACAGCTTTTGTTAAAATTATAATTTCTTTTACAATCAAATTATATTAGCAAGCATTGAATTTTACCCCTTATCGAATCTTGCTTTTGCCTTGTGCACCTGTCATTTGTAACTACTTATTTAGTTTTTGGTGTTAATTCAAAGAATTATACATCGAACAGCAGCTATGAACATAGCATTACTTGCTGCTCGAAAAACTTTAAAATCTAATTACTTCAGTACATTTACGCAGATTTATTTTGTTTTGTAAAACACTTCAATTGCTGGTTTAAAAAGTGCTGGTATGGAATTTGGGCGTTTTCAAGAAAAGTTGTTCAATTTCGTATGATTTTATATCTGGATTAAAATCGTTTTATTCTACTCAGAATTTCAAGCTCTTTCAATTTTAGTAGCAGAAAAAAAGTGTTCTAAGTTTTTTCGTTCCGTAACGTTACCGTATGCATGCATATAAGTTTGTAGCGTAATGGAAACAAAAATTTGAATGACTAACGCGGGGCACATTTTTTTTCTCTTATTAAAATCGAAAGGGCTTCCAAACTGAGAAGAATAAAACGATTTTTATCCAGATACAAAATCATACGAAATTGTACAACTTTTCCTGAAAACGCCCATTTACACACAGTATACTTATTACTTACTAGTCTTACTTCCAATGCGCACATTCATTGAAAGAACAACTTATACTTAACTAGATCAGTCTGGCGTTCTCGTGTCAAAATATAGATTAATTATAAGTTATAACCATTAGCTATTTAACGTGAGAACATTCACATTGATTCTGATTACAGTCCTCGGTTATTAATTAGGGTTTTGTAATTATTGGCTTGGTTAATATTAATGTTGGAGAATGTTTGCTTAATTTAATTTATTGGGTTTAACCGTCGCAAGCTTTGGCTGTAAGATGAATCAGGACCATACATTTAAGAATTATCATATAAGTGATTTGTAAGATGAAGACATTGACCACAACACGTCTTGTGCGTATGTTATCATTAGTATTAAATTCATTAGATTATCACAGATTAACTTAGCTAACTAACTTAACTAAAGATAAAATTAAAAACTGGCCAAGTGCGAGTCGGACTTGCAAACGAAGGGTTCCGTAAGTACCATTATCTATAAAAACGGCAAAAAAATCACGTTTGTTGTATGGGAGCCCCCTTAAATATTTGTTTTATTCTAATTTAATTATTTATTTTTAAAGTAAGTAAGTTAAGGGGTAAGTACCTAAGTTTAGTTTTTGTTTAGTTTATATCACTAAATAATCTGTGAATATTTCTAGCCTCTACTCGACAAAGCCGTTATCAATATCGAGTGAAAACGAGCAAAAAATCACGTTTGTTGTACGGGAGCTCCCTTACATATTTATTTTATTGTTTTTAGGGTTCCGTACTCAAAGAGTAAAATGGGACCCTATTACTAAGACTCCGCTGTCCGTCTGTCTGTCTGTCTGTCTATCTGTCTGCCTATCTGTCTGTCTGTCTGTCTGTCCGTCTATCACCAGGCTGTATCTCATGAACCGTGATAGTAGACAGTTGAAATTTTCACAGATGATGTATTTTTGTTGCCGCTATAATACTAAAAAACAGAATAAAATTAATATTTAAGGGGGATCCCATACAACAAACGTGATTTTTTTGCCGTTTTTATAGATAATGGTACGGAACCCTTCGTGTGCGAGTTCGACTCGTACTTGGCCGGTTTTTTAGTATTTGTTGTTATAGCAGCAACAGAAATACATCATCTGTGATCAACTGTCTTACTATCACGGTTCATGAGATACAGTCTGGTGACAGACGGACAGACAGACAGACAGACAGACAGAGGGATGGACAGCGGAGTCTTAGTAATAGGGTCCCGTATTACCCTTTGGGTACGAAACCCTAAAAATGATGTGAAGAAGCGTCGATGTTGTGTCGTCTCAATAGGGAACTTGCATCTTTTATTACGAAAAACAAAAGTATAACCCAGCATTAAAACAACTGTAGCATTAAAACTTTGTTATGATTTATTTTTTTGATGTTATATGCATTTGAAATCTGCGCGCGCCGGCACCCCCCGAAAACGCTCTATACTAAACGGGCTTATGCTATGACGTCACAGCATAGCCTTTACTATGGAGTAAGTCATTAATTTGCGATTATCTCCACAAAATTTACGTTTAAGTCTATACTTGTCATACAAAATATCATTTCTAATTTAATATTCTATGTAACTGTTACGTTATTTTATCGAAAAAATAAAAAATAAGTTTTCGTCATTTTAACGTTAGGTAAAACTAATAAAATCGTTTTTTTTTCTTTTGTATGATATATCTACGTATATCCGCAACGATTGAGTGCAATTTATTCGAAATTGAAGTCCCATGCAAGTTCCCCATTAGGTAGTATTCTCGTGTTAAAAATGTATTCTCGTTTGAATGTAATTTCTTATATGGCTTCGGTTACACGCTAATTCTGGCGTCAGTTCAGTTCATCAGTATTATAAGAGAAAGATAGTGTAACTTTAATGACAGGGATAGACAGATCATACTTGTGGACTGAACTGACGCCAGAATTAGCGTGAAACCGAAGCCTAAGGCTCCGCGCGGAGTATCAAAATTTCATTTCAGCTTGGGCGAAAATTCTTACCTAAGTAAATATGTCCGGATGTCAAGTTGTCTGGTGGTTCGGGTGTTCGCATTTATCACCGATTCTCATGAAATTGTGTGAGAAGACTCAAAAATTAAGTAAGTATAGGTACCTAAGGTTTTTTTTTGTCGATTTAGTTTTTGGAAAAGTTTTTTTGAGGAAAACTGACTCGCAAGGTCTACAGCTCACAGAGCCACTAGTATAGAAAAGTGTAACGACAAGTTTCAGAGAACGCTAACTAAGATACCTCAACGCCTTTTATCATAACATAACATAATAATGAAATTACCTATTACCAAAGCGAGCACTTTCATTTTAAAAGAAATCTGTGACGTAACATGATGTGCATCTTACGTAGGTAACCACTAACCGAAATTAAAGTCTTCAAAACATGCAACCTCAATTTCGAGCGACATATTTTCGTGCAAAAAATCAATATCGATAAATACCGCATACTATTAAGAGCAATACATCCATAATGACTTTTAAACGGTTCGCGGAACGGTTGGACAATGTGTGGCCAGAATCCGAAAGTAAAAAAAGGGATAAAATTAAAAGTCGTCATTTCCAGGGGGTCAATTTGAGACATGTACAGTCTGTCTCACAAGGGGCTTAACAACTTTGTACCGTGTCGCATTAAACGTCATGTTAAACTGTCATATGAGGTTGTCAAACAAGTGAAAACGACAAGGTACTGCTGCTGAGGTGTTCAGCAACTTAAGAGGCCATGTCAAGCAGCGAACAAGAAACTTGAAACAAGCATCTTTTTTCTTTTGCACAATAACTAATGCTTTGCAACGTTATGTGTATCGGTAACGATGCTTCTTGCCCACACTGTGGGGAGGAAGAAATAAGTAAGCATGTACTAGCGGAATGTGTTATGTACGCGGCACACACATGCGGTTATTCGGTAAAGATATGTTCGAGGAGAGGGAATTGAGGCATAATATAAAGAGGGCAAAGTATGTTATCTTTATACAAACGCACCGCGCGTGGCTTGTATGTGTGTGCTATACTATCTAGAATTTCGCACTGAGAAACGGGTCGAGATTTTGTTTGAGTGTGCGTGCGGCGACGTATATGCGCAGTGGAAGCGTGCTGGGCCCATAACCACTTAAATTATAGTAATAAATCAGTGGAATCCTTGAAGAAAAAGTATATTTGTTTTGCATACAATGGAAAACAGAAAAGGAATGACATAATAAAATATAAAAAACAAATATCAAAAAGATTGCAGGGTGACAGTATTATTTCATAACAAGAAGGTTTAACAGATAACATACCTAATACTTTGCCCTCTTTATACTATGATTGAGGGATATCAACCTTAAAGATGTCCTTCCTGTTCTCCAGGAAAATAAAGAAGAATGGAATAATTTGATGTGGGAACGCTGCCGGGACAGCAACCTCGAACTCCAACCTCAGGGAATAGGGCTGAATGAACGCGACGAGCGGTCGACTGCCCGCCTGATTCCGGCCAGGCGTCCCTTCACAACATCATCAACATACATATATGATGTATGTCAATCTATGAAATCATGACAATAACAATGACGAGGGCGCAGCATTCCTCTGAAAACCTAAAACTGTTGCAGCACGCTTAGCACAAGACGGCGCGGCGCGCAAGCTGTGTCGCGGCGAGTTAGACTATCCGTCTATTTCTAAGTGTTCTAATTAGAAAGAGACGGATAGTCTATCTCGCTGCGATAAAGCACGCGCGCTGTGTTTGAATGACCGTGCTGTGCGTGTCGTTGCATGAAGGTACTCAATTCTTCTCGCCAAAATGCAGCACCGAGCCTATCTCCTAACTCGTATACAATAACAGTCAGCAATATGAATTGTGCGTAAACGTCCGTAATGACTCTTAATTGTTTCACGGAAGGCCCATATTTATTGGTTGAACCAATTTTTTACCGTTTGCGAGATAGACGATTATTCTGTTCAACTGCAGTAGAACTGTTTATGAAGCGCTCATACGTGGGGCATACTGAAAGTTTCTGAAACTGGCTACGTACAACAAGAAAAAATTCAAAAGTAAGTATATATATATTTTTTTTTATAAAAAAAATATTTATTTATTTATTATTTATTTAAAATTATGAAAATAGAACTCTTTGCGAATATTTTACTTTTTAATTTGCGAGTGTCATTTGTTTTTTCAATGTAGCGTCCTTGTGAAAATTGTGTGTTGGTGTAGCAACGAATTTATGTCGTGAAAATTTTCGTTCTATGATATTTTATGACTTTCGCTGTCGCCTTAGTCATCAAGAGAGTTGCCAGAGACTTCAGTTGGCATTTGGTGATGAAGCCCTATCTGGCAGCTCTGTGTATGCATGTTTTGGAGAATTTAAATGTGGACGAGATCATCTCCATGGCGATGTACGTGAAGGTCGGCCGGCGACTGCGGTTACGGAATCTAATATCAATACTGTACGACAACTAATTGAAAGTGACAAAAAAAATACTTGCCAGCAAATTCGTGATTAATTGGGCATTGGAATGAGCCAAGCACAATTTCAAATGTGCATCTGAAGGTCCGGAAGCTTTGTACTCGATGGATACCGCATAATTTAACAGAAAACCAGAAACGACTGCGTGTAGAGTGGTGCCGTAAAATGATGAAAAAAAATTGATGGAGAGCAGTCATTAGCTGTCTATAATATCGTGACAAGTGACGAAACCTGGGTGCACTGCTTTGAACCGGAAAGAAAAAGCCAGTCGGCAGAAATGGTCTTTCCTTTTGAAGATTTATCGACCTAAGTTAAGAAAAGTCGGAGCACCGGCATGAAAATGGTTGCTTCATTTTTTGGCAAATCAGGACATTACACTACGATGTCACTTAAAAATTAAAGAACAACAAACAAGTAACTGCTAATTGGTATGCAAATACTTGCTTACCCAAAGTATTAGAAAAGGTTCGCGAAAAGCGTCCTCGCAGCAATGTCGTCTTGCACCACGATAACGCGTCCGCCCATTCCGCTAAGATAACGAAAGCGTATTTGAAGGCCTCAAATGTGGAAATGATGACACATCCGCCATACAGCCTCAACCTCACCCCTCACCCCTTGCGACTTCTTTTTATTTCCAAAAATTAAAGATACACTTAGAGGTTTACGATTTTCAAGCCCGGAAGCGGCGCGGCGGTGGACGTGTTCCAAGAAGCCATTGAAGAGGTGTCTTCAGAAGACTGGGCCTCCTGCTTCACACAATGGTTCGAGCGAATGAAAAAATGTGTAAATAGTGAGGGTATATACTTTGATAAACAATGAATGTATTATTAATATAATATCTGGTCTCATTCACGAAAATCCAAAAATGTTCAGTATGACCTAAGTATTAGCGTATGGCTGTGTATCGCCAGTAGTCCGCGAGGCCAACATTGACTGAGGTTTGTCACTGGGTGTCAATATTGGCCTTCAGTGAGTTTTTGATTACCGTCCTAAGTCTGGCTGTAGGCTATCCTAATATAACGAATTTTCAAATTAATGAAGGGCCAACGCACTTTTGACTCCTGTACTGTCGCAAATTTCCATAGGCTACGGCGTCCATCAAGTGGGCAGTGTGCTAGATTGTGCTATGTATAGACAAACTCATAAGCTGCTACACTTAGTTTAAGGTAGCCGAAAACCTTTTTCAGAATAAGGCCGTCAAAAATGACGGGTGACCGCCCGTGGCAAATTTATGCGTTTTCATTGAACCAGATTTAATCAAGTTCGCCCGAAAGGATCGACAGTTTTCTGTAATTAATATCGGCCGAATATTCAATTTACGTGGATTTATTCGACCGACCTTCTATTATAAGGCAGCGCCTCCGTAATTTGGCATTTTCGGAATTATATCGCTGGCATTTTGGCGTTTTTACCAGTTTTTGTTTTGTAGAATGAACAGCTCAAAATCTTGTAATCTGTATATCACTTTGATCACACGCTCTCATTTCTTTTGTACTTATTTCTCTCATAAGATTTTATAACTTGACTCAAGACAAACTTAACTTATTAAAAAATCTTGATATTCTACCATTCTGACCTTTAAGTGTTTAGGTTTCACTACCGTGTTAAATTATTGAAACACCTACGGAACGTAAAAAACTGTGCAAAGTAAGAAAAAAATCGTGCGTTCAAGTCTGGTTGCGCTGTATAAAGCGCAAAATATCGTTATAGAAAAAAAGCTACATGGTAACAAAAAAATGTGTGCATTATAGTTTTTTTGATTATCTGCCAATTTTATGGTTAAGTCAAATCAAACCACCACATGATAAATTCGTCGGCTAATAACTATTAATAAGGCTGCACGATATGCGGATTAAAGTCCCACAAGTTCGAGAAACGTTCCATTGTGTGTGAAGACACAGATCAATCTTTGAAACGTTCCATGTATGTAAATCCCCTAGAATGACGACAAGGTAAACATCGTTGACATGCATTGAGGGTGCGGGATAGCCGGAACTCAGATCTAAGCTACCCTGAGGTGCATCACTTTATGTGGTCCTGTTACCTCTTTTCGCACTGTGCTGATTAAGAAGGTTAGACTTTCTTGTCTCCGGTCACGTCGAGGCGTCAGTTGTGCGAACCCAGCTGATGCGATGCCCTCCTAATTATTATTTCTACTGACTGACTGAGCTAGACTTCAAGGGCTCCACACACCGGTCGCGTGCGCGGGCCCGCCGCGGGCCCGCGCATGCGACCGGTGTGTGGAGGCCTTCAGTCTGTTTCGCGCAAGACGTGACTTGGCAGAAAGTTGTACTATATAATATAAGTAGCGTGGCGTCTGAAATGTGCCTTATAAATTGGAGTACTCGAAAGACACTCAGTTACTACGATATTTAATGTATTCCTCGATATAGCAGCAATACAACACAAACAATGGTAAGATTCTTAAGAAAAATACTGAGAACCTTTAAGATTTCAGTAAGCGCAATATTTGCATGCAAGCTGTTGAAGCGTTAACTGTGAATATTGAGAAGTGTTCTCACGACCTTCATATTGCCTGATGTCTCACCTCAGAGGTTAAAATTACCAAGTATGAATTAGCGGCCCATAAACATCATACAACTCCATACAACCATACATTGCGTTTATCGCTGGCGAAATAAAGCACTAAATAATGATGTTTTAACCAGAAACAGGTATGTAATCTATTTGACAAGATTTAAAGGAAATTTCGAGAAGTGGCTTATAAGATAAAGACGTCTGTTTATCCGGTGACCACAAACACTTTGAAGTTGAGAAAATAAAATCTAGAACAAAGTAAGGTACGTTTACCTTACTTTGTTCTAGATTCCTACTCGATGTTGCACTAGTGTATGGCATAGCCACTTCATGTCAACAACATGGCTTAAATTCGAATGACGAAAATCTGTTCTAATTTAACCCTTGAATAAAAGCGTTGATATACCTAAAGTGCCCATGCCATATACTAGTACAGCGTGGAGTACTAGGACGTTTACCTTATGTTTCGAGGATTTTAAATGCCATTTACGTCACTTGACAAACATTTAACGACTCTAAATATGTATGTTCGAGACCAATTTTGTTGCAGTTTGAATAGGGCGTCAGAGGAAATTTTAAATTAAAGGGAATCCCCGTAATTATAATATTTTTTTGCTTATTTTCTCAATAGCAAATGGTAAAAAACCGGCCAAGTGCAAGTTGGACTCGCGCACGAAGGGTTCCGTACCATTATCTATAAAAACGGCAAAAAAAGCACGTTTGTTGTATGGGAGCCCCCCTTTAAAAATATTTTATTTTGTTTTTAGTATTTGTTGTTATAGCGGCAGCAGAAATACATAATCTGTGAAAATTTCAACTCTCTAGCTATCACGGTTCTTGAGATACAGCCTGGTGACAGACAGACGGACGGACGGACGGACGGACGGACGGACAGCGAAGTCTTAGTAATAGGGTCCCGTTTTACTCTTTGAGTACGGAACCCTAAAAAGGAAACCGTAGTGAAAAGTAGAGTGCAGATGTGTAATTCGTGTATAAACCAGTTTTTATGACACGTTGTAGGTGTCTTAGTGACGAAAATGCACTTAACATGGTATTTTACAACTTCTTTTTATTGCTAAATGTAAATGGAAAGATAACAAAGAAAACGTAATAAAACTGATCTAAGTGTGAAACGAAACTACTGTTTGTGCAATTGACACCATGCTTTGGGCCTACCGACCTGCGACCTGCGTAATCGTTTTACAAGTTTTACAACCCTACTTGAAGATAACAATTAAACAATAGATGTCGGTAATATTTGGTTTGATACAATCTACTACTCACAAAACGGATATAAAAAGAAACGAATGAAACATTAACATTTATTTCAGTAGGTACTTAAAAATGCCCAATGCTCAAGTTTCATAAGTCCAAGTTTACCTTTGATTTGTAAGGGACGGCCATGCAATTATTACAAATTAACACGCGAACACGGTCCACTAAATAAACCCCAAATAACATACCTCAAACCGATATATTTGATGCTTTAAGCGATTCACTTAACACCCACTTAGCGAATCTCAACCTTATTACGAGAGCTCTTCAATTGCTTTTTGTTTGCAGCAGTTACGAGTAAAGTGACATTTGGGTTCCATTGGCTATACATTTGCGAGAAATGCTCTGATTTTTAAACATAAGAATTCTTGTTACTTATAAGAAGAAGTGGTGTTTGTGTGATTCAAGCATGCGACTTTGAAACAGACGTCGGTTTGAATCCTGAGGGGTAACTGCGAATTTTCGGACGAGTGTCAACAACTAGTCCCACTAGGTTGCGAAATGTTCCATTGTGTCAACACATAGATCAATCTTTGAATAATTTGCTTTCAAAACAAAGTTTTAACCGACTTCAATTCAGTAGGTACTCCGCCAAGCCACATTAATATTTCCACATTTTTTTTCCAATTTACCACATGAACTGATTTTCGAGAACAAAAGCGTTGATGTTTAGACCAATAAACCAAATCGCTGTATATGGGCCGATAATATTTGAGGACTTCCGTCGATTCCTCAAGGATCTCAGAATTACCTTTGGCACTTCATTGTTTGCTATTTCAACGGAATAATATCAGAATCTGTGACGTACTTATATAGTTTGAAGTACATCATTGAGAAGTTCCACAAGCCATCTGTGGTCTTCATCATAACTTCCACTTCACCAAATTTATGATTTCCGGGTGTAAATACACGAGTTATAATAGAAAATACTGAAATTACTACACGCGTGCGTAATATAATTGAGGAGTTCCCTCAATTCCTCATGGTTCCCATCATCCTACTGGGGTTTTGGAAACAATGGGACCAATCTGGAAGCATATACTTTCAGTTAAAAAAAGAATTGTACGAATCGGTTCATAATTGACGGAGTTCTGAGGTAACAAACATTAAAAAAAAAAAAAAAAAAAAACAAAAACATCTGAATTGAGAACCTCCTCCTTTTATTGAAGTCGGTTAAAAAGATTTAAGATTTTCTTTGATTTAAGATCTGTCTGACGAACGTACAACACTTTACGCAATTGACTGGCTCTGGTTTCTCACAATAAGTTTTTCAGAACTTATGTTTGAATCTTTTTTTATGTTAACTGACAAAATAGTCTTTGGTTTTTTCAGGGTGATATGAGTACGTTCGTAAGGAAACCGTCCCCTATCCGAAATGGACCCAAGGAATTACATTGCGCCGATAACGCGACCAGCGTTAGTTAGCGACCACCTTGGAGGATTAAAGATTAGCTTTTCTACAAACCCAAATAGTACATTGTGATACAAGTGAGGTATGTTGATCATTACATCAGAGGCGAAATTGTCACGCGAACCGCAGGTGAGCGTGATAAGAGAGCCGAGGATGTTATTATCATAGCTCACGCGTGTCATACGACGTTTTTCAACACATTTGCGAGGAAAAAATCCTTTTCATAAAATGAAAATGTTACAGGCAAGTTGTTTCCTTTAGTTATTGATGACAACAGGTTTTTACTCACATATTTGTATTTGTACTTACATCTCCAATAATGTACTGCAGTGAGTGGCGTCAATTCTATTTATCACTTTTCTATTCATCACGAATCAACATTTTTAATAATAACCAAACACGCATCATCAATGTTTACTAATATTTGTGAAATTTCCTATAACCTATAATGGCGCGCAACTATTTTTTTTTGTGAAGTTCGCGCAGTGCGCCTGCAGCGAGGCTTAGATGAAATATCTAAACAGCCAATACAAAATAAAATAAATATTTTTTTATTCAATATACATTCATGTAAAATGTTATCAAAAGTAAATAGTTTTACTAAATGAAACGTTTCGATATCATATCCAAGAAAAAATAATAAATTAATTCACAAGAAGGATTTAATCTGTTTAGTCGAGTAAGAATCCATTTGCCGAGAATTAAAAACAAACCTGTATAACCCGGTCAATTTAAGAATGCGCCGAGTCCATACATACACCTTACTGCAAGGTGCCAACGTGTCTTATTCGGGATAGGTATAAACATAGCACATTGAGTGTCGTAATGTTATAAAACACGCGTGTTAATACCCAGGATTATGAGCCTAAAAGCGGCACAATAAGAGGCACGTTACGAGCAAATGTGTTGAAAAAACAGTTATCCATACCTACATTTTATTTATAGTAACTTCATGGGAATCCTCAAAAAAAATACAAAACATCCTTTTCATCATACTTGCTCATAAATGGTGTTATTCTATGCCTGTATACGGAAGGACAATGGTCTAAATTGTTCCCGCGGGAAATAATGGTCCCAAGGGGAATAATGAGCTTGTGTGTGATCTGATTGGCTAAGCAAATCTTGGCGGCCGCGTACGACAAGAATTCTGGCTGTGATTGGTAATCGAGCAGGCCATGCCCTGCAAGAACCACATGCTCCATGCTCTGTGATTGGTTGAAATATTGAAACTACGCCCCCACTCGCACTGATCTGGAAGTGAAGTTGTCAATTTCGTCATTGGTGCGCTTGTATAAAACATAGATTTTTCTGTCTTTTGTCGTTATTTATTTCCTCGCAAATGTGATGAAAAACATTGTGTATAACACGGGCGTAAGAATATTGCAAACTCGAGTCATCAAAAGCCCTCCGCCTCACGGCGTCGGGCTTCTGATAGACTCTCGTTTGCAATATTCCTCATACGCCCCTTGTTAAATAATGTACTATTTTGTTCACCAACTAATTTAAGTGGTCGCAAATCCGCAGGAGGATAAACGGCGCAATGTTTTACCCATTTAGACCATGTTATCTTTTGGTAAAACTGGATTAGTATTTGTCCTAGTTGGACATCGATTATCAGTTAAAATCATTTTCCCTGTTTGTTGCTATCATTAATTAACTCCACTACTCGTAGGTTTCTTGAATAATCTTTAGTCTTAGGTTTTTAGAACATGTTTCAATTTTATTGTTGTCATATGCAAAATGCTTGGTTTTGGGCATTACCTAGATATTTCACAATTAATCTTAACGTTTAAATAAGATAAACGTCCGAGTACTCGACGCTATATTAGCAATCATCTTAGTTCGAAGTTTTGATATTAAGTGCCCATGCCATATAATAGTTTGTTTTGATATTATAAATTTGTATTCATCGCACAGCACCTATATATCGAGCCAACCTTATCAAAGTTAAAATGAAAGTTATTTATTTTTCAGATTAGGCATATAACATACATGCACCTATGAATGTCGATAAACTACCACTGCTTCGGAGAGAACACCTCTGCTTCGAGAAGAAGCGGTGTAAAAAAAATAACAGTTTACAATATGTAGGTACTAGTATATAGTTTCAGTATCAGAGTATTATGAAATTACATTGCCACAGTAGAAAGCCTAGACGACCTCTGGGGTGTTATTCGCTACGCGTTAATGCGGCTCACCCCGCCGGCCACCCATTACGAAACTAGACCTCTTCCTACGCTTAATTACTACGCATCGCGGTGTCAAGGTATGATTGTGGGTGAGCGTTGAGGTGAGCTTAAAACAAGTTACAGAATAGCGGGGCTGTAGCCTAGTTGGTAGTGAGTCTAGTGACCCTGCCTACGAAGCCAGAGGTCCCGGATTCGAATCCCAGTGCATTTATTTGTGTGATGAGCACAAATATTTGTCCTTGAGTCATTGATGTTTTTTATGTATTTAAATATATATTTATCTATACATAACTATGTTTATCATCTTCTAGTACCCATAGAACCTGCAAGCTTTACTTAGCTTGGGGCTTAATTTGGGGCTTAGTTTGGGTTCGATTTGTTTAAAGATTGTCTTTTAGTTTGTGAGACAAGATTTTGAGGGTTACATACGCCTTTACTGTGAGAGTGTACAGTTCCATCTCTCTTCTCTTATCTCTATTCTATTCTTTGTAGTAGTGTACTCGCCTGTACACGGTAAGATATTTGTGATCAGTTCAAATAATTTGAGCGAAATAATATTGAGTTGATTAATGGCACTTTGATTGATCCTAGCATCTCCGCAGGTCTTTTACGCTTAAGGTGGAGCGACAATGTGAGTTCCACAACCATAACAATGATGAGAGGTCTTATTATTTAAAAAAAGTTTAACATTTTTAAAATGTTTGTATGTGACGTATAAAATATTCTAAACACCCTGGCGAACTCCAACAAAGTCATACCTAGATGGGTACCAGGGCACTCCGACATTGTAGGAAACGAAAAAGCAGATGAACTTGCAAGGCAGGGCGCAGACACGGCCCTGGTCGGCCCGGAACCGTTCTGTGGCATCACAAAACGGAAAGCATATTCTCTGCTAAACAACGCGGAAAAATCAGAGGCAATCAAGCTGTGGAAGTTCACCAAAGGACAAAAACAAGCTAAAGCCCTGATCGAAAGGTTCAATAGTAAGCTGTCTAAAGAGTTATTACAATTCAAAAGGCACAAAACCTGCGCAGTGACATGAATCCTGACAGGACATTGCAAATTGAACAAACACCTGTTTCAAATGGGTATGAAGCAGGACACAACCTGCAGGTTCTGCCAGGAGACAGAGGAGACTGCAATGCACATTCTCTGCTCCTGCGGACCACTCATGCATAAAAGAAGTACCTACCTAGGGCGGCACATAATTCAATTCAATTTTATTTCGGACAAAGTCCATAAATTGTTAGTAACATATTACTTAATTCTAGGGTTAGTATTAATATTAATATAGGTCTAGGTGTACATACATAGGGGGACATGCAGCTGCACCCAGTGCCTCAGCCACGGTGAGTCCCACCGGTCGACCAGCGTGCACAGGATGGTATTCGAGCTGGCGCGCCACCGTCTCAGTAGCGAGCAACACCTCTTCCTGATAATAGCGTGGAAGCCGTCGATCCGCCCCTCCGCGAACATGCCAGAGGCGCTGCAGTGTCGCGGCAGCCCGAACACCACCCTGTACGCGTTGTTATATTGTACCCGCAGAGCGCTGTATGCCCGCTGCGTATAGCTGATCCATAGGCTGCACGTGTAAAAGGACTGGCAATATGCTTTAAAAAGCGTAGCCTTTACCTTATCAGTACATCGTGCAAACCTACGAGCCAGCATGTTACAACGCACAGCCAGCGCTCTGCGTTCCCTCTCCATGTCCATATGGTCACACATGTCGTCCGTGACCCAGTGGCCCAAATATTTGAAATGATTAACTTGAGCTAAGGTAGTACCACAAAGAGTCACAGGGGGGACTCTGTAGACCTTATTACCTGCTTTAAATAGCATAACCTCGCTTTTTTTAGCATTATATTTGAGCCCCTGGGCCTCCGCGTACGACTCACATTTGCGCAATAAACTGGTTAAGCCACCCACTGAGGGGCTCAGCAGCACCATGTCATCCGCGTAGCTGATGTTATTCACGCGCACCCCATCTATAGAACATCCCACACTGACACTGCTGAGCTCCTCCAGCAGTCGGTTCATGTACAGGTTGAAGAGGCGGGGCGAACTTAACCCCCCTTGCCTCACCCCGCATTTCAACCTGTACACCTCCGAATACGCTCCAGCCCACCTTACACAATTTTCTTGGTTATCATACCAGAACCTGAGCAACCTCACACGGCAAATCAGTCTCAGATTGCAACTTATGCCACAGCATATCATAAGATACCAGGTCGAATGCTTTCGACAGGTCCAAGTAACAGGCATACACAGGCGTTTTTCTAGCCGTGTAGTACTGGACAGTCTGCTTTAGACATAGGATGGCTGATTCGGTGGATAAGCCAGGTCTAAAGCCGAACTGGGCGTCATGCAGGCGGATATGCTTTGCCAGCTGTTTGTCAAGCAGACTGTCCAGAACCTTGGCAATAACATTAGCCAAAGAAATGGGCCTGTAGTTGGACATGTCAGAAACATCGCCGGTTTTGTTCTTAGTAATTGGGACAACTACTGTGCGCATAAGTTCATCCGGAAGGTAACCGTGACTCAAACAAAGGTTAAAAAACAATGCAAGAGTTCTTGGTAGGTATAATGCACCCACAAGAAGTACAACATATCACCGCCCAAAGAATCTGGAATTTCCTGGAGGCAACGGGACTTAACGGTGAACTCTAAAACAAGGGCTACCACAATAGATCACTTGCTGGTCGAAGCGGCATATTAAGGCCCACAAACAAAATAATAATAATGTGACGTATCATCTCCGGAACTACTCATGCGATAAAAAAAAACGTTTTATGCACCAATGTATAGAAGATCCCTTTAGGAAGAACATAGACTATATTTTATCCCGCAGCTACGCTAGTTTTTTTCGACAAGAGAAGCCGCGTATTTTGTCCCAGCAGGAAATCAATAGCTATAAATTGCCATAATCTACAAAACACAAATAAACATACACGCTTTCATATTATTAATGAGACCCGTAATAACTCAAGTAGTGGTACAAACTGCCTGATTATCTCAAAATAATTATGAAGACCACATTAAATCTGCCAATGTAATCGTTTGCCGCAAAACAAGCAATTGTTCTCGCGAGATATGGACACGAAAGTACATTTTTTAACCGCATTTAAAAATAAAATAGGTTATTATCTGCAGCGCTCTTCGGTAAATCGAATTTATTAGTTCATTCAGTAATAAAGTAAGAACTTTTTCTTGTTTCCCTCACTGAAATATGGTTCTGAGTTCCGTATGTGTAACTTCAGGGCTTCGCAACCTTGTTAGGTCTTAAATTAAATTATTTTTTAAAAATATTAATATGAATATACCAAGCGATCGTATTAATACGGTCGCTTGGTTTGATGGTAATGTTACACATTTCTGTACCTACAAGAAGTAATTATAGTTTTTTGTCTTTGGCTCTGTGAGCTGTAGAAATAGCGAGCCTGTCATTTGTCAAAAAAAAATGAAAATGTGAATCGACAAAAAAAACTATAAGTATTTAACGAACCTGCTCATAAGTAAAATAACGGTTAAACCACCGTATAAAGAAAACGTCCGAGTGCTCGACTGGACGAGGGGCAGTCTATGTCAAAGTGGCATGGCTTAAATTCGAATGAAAAAAAATCCTCTTAGTTCGAATTTAACCCATACACTAGTACAGCGTCAAGCACTCGGGCGTTTACCTTAAAATGAGAATAAGAAGGGGTCGCTGGCCGAAATAGATAATCTACTCAGTATGAACTTTAGCGTGAAGAAAACTGAATAAAAATATTTAAAACCGTGAGTTTGTTACCCCTGATTTGCCGCCTGCTCCAACTTAAAAAAGGCTTTAAAATCGGCTTATTGGAGCGGCTGATCCCGTTCCGATGTTCATCTTATTTACGAGGGTGCGTACGCGCCGCCGAGTTAAGGTTTTTGGGATTTTGACTTTCTGTGAAACGGTGGACTTTATCAACAATGCGAAAAACCCGATTGTAAAAGTTGCAAAATCAAAATCAATTAAATCAAAATCAATTATTTATTCTGCAAATAGGCCACAAGGGCACTTTTACATGTCAAATGGTGTTCTACAATATAATATTAATAATCTTACACAATAATCATTTTAAAATTGCAGATTTTAACTAATTAGTACCTAAATGGTTACAAACTAAATGTCACTGAATGAAAACTAGAACAATCCAAAATTGTAAAATATTATCAAATACATTCGATATAAGGTCTGTATCAGAATTAACAATAAGTTTATGATATAATTTAGTACCCCAGAGATGTATAATGTCTCTGAGCATCCAAATACAATTAATAATTATTCTAATGTTCTTATAGAGATGTATACTGTCCCTAAGCGTTAAAACAGAAAAAAAAGGATCATTAATGTAATATTGTCAGAGATGTACAGGGTCAATAACAATAAAACGTGTCAAGAACAGAATGATGTCTCTCGTCAAAATAATGCACTTAATGTTTTTTTTATTTTTTTACTGTACGGCGGTGGGGACCAAGCATACGGATGGTAAGAAGATATCGTAGCCTATGGACATTTAGAGCTCCATAAATATTACAAGCGCGTTACCGGCCCATTATTATTTTGAGGATTCGACGATCCGAGTCGACATTCTCGTGAAATGACGTGTCTTTAGTAACTTCCCCGTGTAAGTCTAAGTTGTCAGGGTCAATTACCAATCCGAATGTCACACACCACCTATTTACTTTTTGGTAAAATGGTGGAAGAAGTACGTTTAAACTAATTGAACCCTGCACAATCAAATTTCTAGCAAATGGTTGAATATTATTTCATCCAACAACTGCGTGCATTCTTTACTCATTACTACTGGTATACTGGTACTTTCGTTAGGTACAAAACAGCAATTTGAAGGAAAATCTCAGATTAAGTTACCCGAAGATAATCAAAATCGCATTCTGAAATTGAGCTCTTGGTATTGAAATAAAAACCGTGGAAAATAAAGATAAATGTTGTTGATTTTAATCCTGAAACTAGATCTTTATCACGCGGAAATAAATACTTAAGATCCATTAGGTACGCCAGTTTTTAATAAAATTGTGATGTATCAGTAACACGAGTGTATAAATCATTTCGTCATAATCCGCTTAAAGTAATACAGGAGCTAAAGTAAACTTAGGTAAATACGGGCTCTTATTTATAAAAACACTTTCAAAAATGTGACTATTGCTTTGAAAATTGAGTCGGAAATCAAACGACAAGACTGGCCGTTTACCACTTTATGAATAAAATTACTTTAGATATACTAGTATATACTATCTATGACAAAGTAGCGTTATTTGTCAAACTGTTATTTGAGAATTTGAACTTTATAATGTTTTAATAGGATTCAATTTTGCTCGCTACCAGTATGAATCAAAATATGCGTAAACCATTGATTTGATTAGATATTATATTGCGTTGAGTGTGGTCTGAATGTGGTAACCGACTCTTTCGATTATTTCTGTTAACACATATATATTGAAAATACCTTTTCCACAGGCTAGATTAATATATCAATCTAATAATTTGACAGGAAAAAACTTATCTTATATCCGTAGTCTGATATAAAATATTTTCACGTAAAGTAAGTCGAAGGTAAGTTATATTTCAATCATTACTATATTTCTTATACAGTTTACAGTATAATGTTAAAAACAGGTATTTTAAGTTAACATAACCTTTTTCTTTCTTTTTGCATTGTATAATGGTGTAAGTTGTAACTGCACTTAACTATCATAAGTGTATTTACAACATATATACACAGTTTTGGTCTTAATTTAAACATATTTTAATTTTTTATATTTTTTTTACTTGTAACTGCAAAAAATCATGAAACTATAGGTCTGATATAGCATTACTCACATAGCCATCTAAGTTACTTATGTGTTTTTTAAGACTGTTTGTTTCTCAATAAATAAATAATAATTTAAAAAAAGCACAAGTTCTTAATTACACATGGGATTTGTAACATCTCCTTTTAGACTGAAGTAAGAAGTAACCTTCAAAAATATATAAGCACGGGTTTTTTTTCCGCGGCGGAGAAAACCTGCTAACCAAGTTATATAAGTCATTCCCCGATGATTAGATTCTGTGGTATTTATTATATTCACTAAAAATCCACGGCGGCCACCCATCTGTGGTCTGCTGAGGACTCCAGGATCTCCTACTGGACGATAACGATCTTCGTCTTTTTCCTTGGGGTTTTTAAGTGAGTGCCGCGATCCCGATGACCCTATTTTGTCGCTTTTTACCGGGGCAAATCGTAGTCCTTTTCTCATCCGTGCTTACACGGTTGAAATAAACAGGTACCTACTAGCAGTTAGCATCCATAATAATATTTTTTTTTTTTTTTTTTTATTGTATGTACGTTAGTCTTTAAGGTATTTGTAACTAATATGGGCTTAGATGCCTGAAATAAATGGTTTATTATTATTATCTCCGCATTTAAATTCACGGGGCGAACCCCGGTCATTTGAAAGCCGTGCGTGGGTATATAGATCCAACACGTAGAGGCCCTTTGGAGACGAAGTTTAATGTCATGTAGTTACACCTGCTAGAACCGATTATTATTATTACATTTCAGATAGGAGGTAGGGACAGAGATATAATATGAAGTCCGAAACATAACGTTTCATTCAATTTAACTTTACGGCACCCGCAATCATGCCAGACAATTTATAAATGAACATCAAACCTTAAATCCCTTCATAATTAGCAGTATCGTTAACCAAACATTATATCCGACGTATCGACATCCGAAAGTAAATGACTTATAATACATGTGTTTCGACCAATATGTTATTATTAAATGTAACTTACACGGCCCCATAAAGACTCTCATTAAAATTGATGAGACCGCACCTTATGATTAATTCCATACATTTCATCTTACGAGAGAAATCAATGCGTTGAACGAAACGTTATTTCATTAATTTATTAAATCAAAAATTGAACGATGTATAAAACCGTTTTGGTAAAAATGAAAGTAGCCGTATTCCAAATTCGAAAAATAGTTCGAAAAAACTGACCGTAAAGTAAAGGCGGTTGTTCACTGCTTGTTTATTGAACCATAAAACTTGGAAATTATGAAAATTATAGTTAATCTGCTCTGCTAATCTGCTAATCATTATTGAAACTGATACCAGATATCAATTCAATTTACTGCCACATAAATAGCTTCTTCAACCACAAAAAAACATAGATAGGTAGGGACAGTCGCCATCACATACATCGGAGTAAACAAGCAACTAACAAACATCGGAACTCAACTCTATTTTCAAGCCATTAGGGTGCATGTTCCGATATTTTTGAACATTATGTACCAGTGGCGGCGCGTGAAAATTTTCGATAGGCAACCCGGAACAAAAAAAAGTTATGAAAGAGTTTAGAATATATAACTACGAGTAAGAGTAGGTATAGCCGGTGGGGAACGGCTTGTATGGGCGGTCCGCCACTGGTAGGTACCTACTCTTTCCGATGAAGCGGACAGTAGGTAACGTAATTCTAATAAAAATTTGGAATCATAAATTAGGTACAGTCAGCATCAAAAGTAGCTACGCAATCGAAAACGTCAAAAGTTCTCATTCTCTTTTAATAAAGACTTTTGACGTCTTCGTTTGCGTAGCTACTTTTGATGCTGACTGTACTACATATTATTTTGTTAAAAAATATGTACACAATGCATTTCCAAAAAAGGGGTCTCGGTACGGTTATTTTTCTGTTTTTAAAGGGCTGCTAGCATCCTTCTGTTTTTGAATACTTTGTTGAGTGTTTTTAAAGTCCAAATTGTAGCCGGTACCAGTAAAAGACTAATAGTGAGTTGCATCAACCACAATTTATTAGGCCGGTCAACGTTAAATACTAAATAATGATAGTCGCCGGTGCCATATTTAAAGTTTAAGACGGTAAACGTTAAATATGGCACTGGCAGTTGTCATTCTTTATTTAACGTTAACCACTAAAGCAATGTTTGATGGAACCCGTCCTTATAAGAGAATTCAACAAGTCAAGGCTACGGCTTCGAAAAAAAACATCATGCACAGCACAGTAAGAAAGCGCCCTTACAATAAGTGTCGAGCGATTTGCAATACGTTCGAACTACTAATTGTCGAGCGGGCAGCAATCATTCCGTCGTCGGCATTCGGTGACAGTGTTCGATTTCACTCCTAGGGCGCGATTCTCAGGGTTCCTTAGGTAGATGGAATACGTAAAAATTTGGTGAATGCCAGGTTTACGCTGACTCTTCTCGTGGCAGAGGTTTCTTTTTCAAAACCGGTGGTAGTTCATTAACAATCAAAGAGTAAAGTAAAGAACTTTAACTTTTTAACGGAAAACTAAATACATTGCGGTCTGATGCAAGTGTGTAATAAACATAATAACTTTTCCCATATCGGTATTTTAAGGCATTTACACAATGCAAATCTTAGCATATTGTCATATTGACTTTAGAGACCTTGTCAAGTTTCGCGTCAACTCACGCTTGCCCGTTTTTTTACGATGAAGCCGTTAAGCGACGTCGTTTAGCGTTTAATCGTCGTTTAAACTTAACGCGCAATTAGTGGCGATAAACGCAGTGAGCCGGCACGGGAGCTGTGACGGGTTTAATTTGAATAGGATTCGGATCTTTAATTCTCTCTCGCTTGGTCTTACACGTCCATATTGACCAAAATAAACGATCTCACCCAAGTCCGAATAGGTACTAAAAGTACAGCTTTAGTTGCAGAGGCTGACCACAGAAACTGAGGCTATGAGGTTGTCTGTCAACAGGAGTAAGAATAAGGGGAGATTAACAGGACCGGCTGTCTGCATGACAATTGAGTCGGTAGACAACTTTATATACCATTGGTTCCTATATCTGCAACGACGGAAGCAATGCCCTAAAAGTAAGTATACATCGTCGGATAGCCATGGACAGAGACGCAATGACGCGATTAGGAATTTGAAGAAAACGGGCCAATCACGTTCAAAACGGAGATGGTGTAAAGACTTGAACCATTCTGGCAAAGAAAAAGGCTTAATGTAGGTATTCGAAACGTGGTGCAAGCGAAGAATAGTACGAATATCGTCGACTGTGAAACGCACTTATATACCGGTCCTTCCACAATCCCACATAATAGGTATTGCGGCGAATTTTGATCCCTATGACAGCTGTCATTTCCGTACAAATAAAACCTTAAAACGTAAAATTGTACTTAGATGACGGAGATAGAAAAACCGCTAGCAGTGTCACTTAACGTCGTTAAAAGTGTTCCAACTCCCGGGCTAGAAGGAAATTATAATTTTATTTGGTCACACTATAACTGTCGGCCCGTGATTGGCTTGCGCAAATTGTCATGAATGATTTCCTGGGAACCCGAGCATATTGTGTTTGTCTGTACAGATGTGTGTAGTGGAATAAGGAAACGTTATTTTGTATGTACATTTTGTAAATTAGATCTTATTTTAACTTTAGGTAATGCCATAGTTTTTGTCTGCGACTTCCATTCGCGTATAACTCTGTATACAACGTGTAAGTCGCCTCAGCGAATGATTTTCGGGATGGAAAGGAACTGATTTGAGAAGTTACTTTTACCACTTTCATGACTTTGCTAAATTCGTCTTGTACGGGCGTGGTATAATTTGTGATAAAAGAAAGAAATAACGAGCCGACTGGGTCATGAAACGTTAGGTCGAAAGTCTCTCTCGCACTTTAGTTATGCGCATATTAGTAACGAGAGACAGCGAGTACGCGAAGAAGGTCATTTATTACCCCATCGTCACGTCAATTTTGGTCTTACTAATAGTTTGTGTTTTATCCACAGCGTCATGTGATGAAAACTGGGAAAATCTGTCTATTCGTTTAGGCGCTACGATGCCACAGATATGCACAGATACACAGACACGTCAAACTTCTAAAACTCCTCTTTTTGCGTCGGGTGTTAAAAATTGTGATGCATGCCAATCAAATAATCTGTCATTTTATCCTGCCATTGGTAATGGAATTCTACGTACACCCAATTAATCCATATCGTAACGGCACCCAATGAATAGCTAGAATAGTTGGCAACTCATTTTGCTCTGTCCGCTTCTCTTTATGTCACCGCCTCTTTAGTATTTGATAAAGGACATAATTACAGTAATAACTCGCGAGTCGATGGTCGATCATGCCGCATAGTTGGCTATAATCGCCATATATCTAGTTGCGCTCGTTATAAATCATGGAATTCTGCGTTTGGATACGTATATATTGGTAATATTGGGATAAGAACTAAGTATTGCCACCAGATATCTTTCTGTAGCTAAGTCCACACCAGTCCACCATCAGAAAGCGCACGTACAACAAAGCATGCGTCATATAATTGCTGTCATACTTATTCTTACTTAGACTGAGTGCGACAGCTCTATGACGCATGCCTTGTTGAACGTGAAAGCGCACTGGTGAGGACATAGATTTTGACATCAAAAAAACAAGGTGATAGGGGTGAAGGTGGTGGTTTTATTGATAAAAATAAATAATAAGGGATAATCTTACAAAAATCGAACAAGTGCCATGGTAAGCTCAATAAGGCATCGGCATATATCATTAAAATTGTATCGTCTTTCACGTGCTCAGTCTGACACGTTAACGGAAGTCAGTTAGTGAAATACATTGAAATACAAGTGAAATGAGAAGCGATATACAAAAGTTGGTATCCAGTGTAGCTACACTATAAAGATTGTATAAACACCTTTTACAGATCTCCTTCTGAAACAGAAATAGGCACTAATAAGTTTCAATTCAGAATTAGTAACTGTGTCACTTTGATAAAGAAAAGCTGACAGCTTCGGTTATCGTGTGACTGTTTAACCAACAAGACGTTGTTTGTAAATATTCGTATGATACATATAGAAGACGAAAAATGCAAGTAAAATGTGTGTGTTATGTTATTGTTAAATTTTGAATTATCTAATACCCTATATAAATATGTTATGTTAATAATTTGCTACGCTATCGAATTGGGAGACTGTAAAGAAAGGCGTATTGTTATTATAAATAAATAAATTATAATTAAATATTTCCCTACTATTCCTTAGCTCAGTGTTCTTATTTGGTGAAGGTGCGAGTGTATCCGAACGGCCCACAGACCTAGCTCATTAGCCGCGTGCGCATCACGTAGCTATTATATTGTACGGGATCTGCGCGTGACAATATGCCGATACAGTTTTGTTCCTAATGACGTCCGATTGGAACGAGTTTGTTTTGGAGCGGTGTTTGAGTGTGGAATCTTAGTAGCTTACGACAAAGAGAATACCAATGACGCACACGCACTTCTAACCAAAATCCTCTGCAACAACTAGGTACTTAAGCAATTTATGAGAACGAAATGATAGAAAACTATTTTCATAAATATGCAAAATTCGCATGGCCTGTTCATTCCACTGCTCGCTGGCACCAACGAATTTATTCGCAGATATTATGCAGGTTTCCTCTCGATGTTTGCCTTTGACGAAAAGCTAATCATCAAACTATATTCCGTAAAAAAACAGATTGAAACGAGCCAGGATTCAAAACTGCGACCGCCGTTTGACAGCCGCATGCCTTAACTACGCTACCATAGGTTTCTGTTGTATAGATATTCTAGAAATATAAATATGATGAAGACGAATTCCACAGATGGTCACCGCTCAACAAACATTTCGCAAGCACAATACGGGCATTAATATTCTAATGCTTGTGGGAGAGATCGTCGATCGATATCTGCAAGTAACATCACAACGTTACAAAATTTGTCTCATGCTCACCAGTATAAGTCTGACCTGTCTCTACATATGTAACTAGTTATTCTGTGGATGATGGGTGAACATTTTGGTTGTAAGTCCGACCTTTGCAAGTATGTGGCGCGATCCACCTTTGTTTCATGTTATTGTTTCTCAATTTGTAAGTTTGTGTGAGTAACTCATCCAATTTCAAAAACTCTACATCGTCAGAAGTGTGCCTATTATGTGGATGTCTTTCATACGCCAGAAGAGTATGTGACTACCCAGAATCAAACAATTTCAAGGCTGTACCATTGAATTCCGTCATCAGGGATGGTGGAACAAACTTTTAAGGAGCATATATGTATCAATCAATCAATAAGGCCGCCATAAAGACCGGTACTCGTTTTACAAAAGTCACGTATTCCTAGCATATTTCCAGTTTCATGTCTCTTATTTTTATTTACATAAATTACATAATATATACTTATCTATGATTACTCTAATCATTCAATAAAATATAAAATTAGACTAAGTTCCTAGATCTGCGCTTTACGAAAATGTTAATTGCCCCAGCAGCATGGATGGCGTTATCACGCGATAAGTGACAAGATAGGCGCGTCGTCTCGTTCTATCGATCGGTGTCAGCCAGAGACGGATGCTCTATCATGTCACTTATCGCGTGATAAACAAGGCATACTTATCACTAATCTGGAGGTCAAATAATACCAGAGATGAATAGTGAAACGAGGTGAGGCATTGTGAATGCCATAGCTGATATCCATCATGAGATAGGCGCACCTGCTTGTCCGTCATTTGTCGTCGGATGTCAGGCTTTGGTCAGCCTTTAATGTAATGCGGACTGTACAGTTGTGCTCAATTAGAATTACCTTAATATTCCGCGAGTCATACGGAAATAACAAATGCACGGGGCACAAAGTCAGAGGGCTGAATGCTCTAAGAAGAGACATTTGTTACTTTGAATGAAGTCTCCATACTTTCAATAATGAAATTGGGACTTCTCGGTAAGTATCCTTTTTAAGAGCCCGTTCACGTGCTCACTAGCGCCACTGGTAAATCATTGAGATTATTTAAATGTAACGATATACATTTAAAATTTACACACTGTATTTTGTATCTAAGTATCATTTGAATACCGCATAATAGTTTTTACGTTGCTGGATTCTTCAATCTATGCGTCCAAAGTTAAAACGGCCGTTTATCTTTAGAGTTCATAGATCGACGAATCCAGCAACATAAAAACTAGTTTGATGTATTCGCAATAAAAAATACAATGTGTAGTAGCCTACTTTTTAAAATATCTATCGTTAAATATAAATAATCTCAATTATTACCAGTGGCGCTAGTGAGCACGTGAAAAGGCACTTAAAGTTCAATGATCACGCACTGATGTATAACATAACTAAACCATACAGCTAACAATATCTTAATTAATTTGTTGTACCTACCTACTTATTGGTACGGCTATCGATCTTTAATTATTTCTACCTATGGAACATTTATGAAACATTTTGTATAGTTTACTAATTAGTTTTCGGTAATAGTTACATATTTACAAACAACATGATATCAGTAATATTAAATAGGTACTTAGTACTTATGATGATAAGCGACCCCCAAATTAAATCGTGACTGTACTTGTAGCTTCTCCACACTTCTGAATACTATAAGTACAATATAGGTTTAGCTATTTCAAATATTCAAATGACTACAAACGGCTAAACCTCAACAAATCCAACACAAATTCTCGCGGCGCGGTTAAATTATCGCCTCGATTCTCACGGCCGCCCGTCACTGCTAATAAAATTTATGTCACAGCAGAATCGATTCATTCGGATGCAGTCAATTCTATTCGGAATCGAATGCGTGTGAGGAAAATTATTAGGTATAGCGGTAGGCGTGCCACCTGCCACGCCAGGCGATAGTCGAATCGGAATCGTTGGAGGACTCCCGCGTTGGTGGTTGCCGCGATCCGCGATTGTTTTCGGTTCATGTACGCATTGCGCTTATAATTATGTTGTTTAAATATCTAGCATAGGGCTTATTTACCACTTTCCACTTTGTATGGACCGTGGACCAAAACCCAACCGAGTTGAGGAGTTATGTCATTTTATTTACAGTAAGTTGTTATCCCATTACGTCAATTTTGAGGGTTCCATACTCAAAGAGTAAAACGGGACCCTATTACTAAGACTCCGCTGTCCGTCCGTCCGTCAGTCTGTCACCAGGCTGTATCTCACTGATACCGTGATAGTTCCAGTTGAAATTTTCACAGATGATGTATTTCTGTTGCCGCTATAACAACAAATACTAAAAACAGAATAAAATAATTATTTTTATTGATAATGGTACGGAACCCTTCATGCGCGAGTCCGACTCGCAATTGGCCGGTTTTTTTAATGTTATTTGTTTTTTTTACTTTTTATGTTTTTACTTACAACAGAATAACAATAATGAAGTCGCTTAGATGACCTGCGGGATGATTAAATACAGAATTAGGTGTACCTTTTCTCCAGATGAAACCCGTTTTCTTACTCATATTCATATTCACTCTTAATTAAATATTATGAATATCTCAGTTCTGCAATGGAATTCAACTTTATGCCCATAAAAAGAATTTAAGGCGCTGTATGCAGCTGCGCATCGAAAAAGTGCCTTTTCCAAACCGATTATTAGTATACTTGTACTATTGCTAGAGATCCAAATTTTTGATATGTATATCTTCAGTTCATTGGCTATGTTTGTACTTCGTCAAATCACGATTGCTTACAAAAACCTCGATAGATTTTGCCTTTCAAAACAGTGCTTTTTTACCACCAAACTCGAAATATCTCAAAAGTTATTTGGAATATTACAATGAAATTTGTTGTGATAGGTAGCTTTTTGGTAGATCTATCTACCAGCTTCTTAGAATTTCAATATGTTTGATAATTCAATACATTTGGTCATTTGTCTCAAAAACCGGATGTCCGCGTCATGCATGCGCGGTGGCGAGTACAATTTAGTACGCCCGTGGCCACTGCCGACGACGGACCTGTGAATGTTTACCTGGCACGCAAATACGCCTTTTTGCAGCAATTATTTCGAGTTATCAAGGTAAATAAAAATATATAAAGGAATAGGAAACGCTAATACATGCTGGAGAACACATTCGAAATGATAGAATAACAAATATAAGGTATGCGATATTTACTACATTAAAGCGTTTCTACATCCGCACCTAAAACGTATTAATAGGTAGCTGGAGCTGACATTTTAAACTAAAGTATCAGTGGGCGGGGTACATTGCACGTAAAACCGATGGCCGTTGGGGCGGAAAGGTTCTCGAGTGGCAACCACGTACCGGAAGGCGCGGCGTGGTTAGGCCCCCCACAAAGTGGACTAATGACCTGGTAAAGGTCGCGGGAGTCCGCTGGATGCGGGTGGCGCAGGACCGGCTATTGTGGCACTCTTTGGGGGAGGCCTATGTCCAGCAGTGGACGTCTATCGGCTGATATGATGATACATACGCTCGAAAAACATAAACTTCCTTCTGAGGCAGTCGGGTACAAAGTACTACAGGGTGTTCCCCTATACAGCTGCAAAACTTTGCCAGCTATTTGTGCACATGATACCCATCACAAAACACTAAAGTATGCCGTTTCACATCTCGCACTCACTCTGCCACCGCTGTTTCTCCAAATAACTACCAAGAAAGCCTCCCCCGCCACGCCCCTTTAAAAATAAGCCCACTAAAGCAAATAAATGTGACGTTATCTAAGTGAACATACCTTTTGTCGGTACTCATCAACGCACAGCCGAAACTACTAAGACTAGAGAGTTGAAATTTTCACCAGAACTACCTTTTACAACGTAGGCAACGCTAAGAAGGATTTTTGGAAATTCCCCCCTAAAGGGGGTAAATAGGGGTGCAAAGTTTGTATGGGGGAAACTTTATTTTTAGAGCTAGAGACTTAAATTTTTGCATAAAGATTACTTATTAGAATACAAATTAAGTACTTTCAATTCAATTAAATTTATTTTGTTAAACATAGGTTACAACTTTTACAAGTATTGTTGGTATACAAAATATAAGACTTCTGTGCATTACCCACAATGTAGGTTTACAAAATATTTCAGCCAGCTAATATATTTATAAAAATTAAAAAAAATGTCAATACAGTGATTGGTGTTAAATACTACAAATACATGTCAAAAACTCTCAAAAAATACTATAACTAAAGAATATTATAACTAAGGAATGTCTGGAATGGAATCATGTTATGTCGTAGGGTCGTTTAAGTAATCTTTAATGGTATAATAACACTTTTCAATCAAATATTGATCTATTGATTGAAATGATTGATCCAATAATGTCATGTAAAGATCACATAGATACATTATACAGTAAGTTAGCAAGAGGGATCTATGCTCTAAGACAGTTAAGACCACTTGTGTCAGAAAGTTGCTTAAAAGAGCTGTATTATGCGTACATATTCTCTCAACTTTCATACGGGATAATGCTTTGGGGCAACATTACGGATTATGAGCGCATCCTAAAGATCCAGAAACGTGCAATTAGAGTTCTTCTCTATGCAAAGGACAATACACGTGTCGCGAACATTTAAGAAAACTTAGTATCTTAACATCAGTTTCAACTTATATATTGGAAGTTTTGATGTATGTTAAACGTTATCCAAATGAATTTCAAAGGAGAGGTGAAAATAGTTCGAGATCAATGAGAAATGCGAATAACTTAAAAAGAAGCGGGTTGTGTCCGAGATACAACCGTTAATTAAGTTTAAGTGGATACTTATTTGTTGGTTGTCCCCGTAAAATATATATCTGCATTAATTCACTAAATCTGTATAAGCACAGATAAATTAGTATATATAGCAACATTGACTGACGTAGCTCGTTTGACTCGCGAGGCATTGAAAATGGCGGTCAGCATAGTTTTCATGCCCGTCACATAAACTAAATAACATTTTGTGATTAACAACTAATAGCAAATAAAGAAGGATTAAAACATGTAACAAACAATTATTTGAAATCAGATTAGGCTTCTCTACAAAAAGTTAATCCGGAAGTTACGTGATACATTTTGAACTGTACCCCTATACAAGAACGCGAGCAAAGAAGTATCCACTTCAAAACAACCTCGCCCAGACTTAGAATAGGCACAAAACTTCCGAAGTTAATAGGACAAATACTTTTTAACCGGCTACCTTCAAACCTTAAAACCATAACGAACGACAACTCTTTTCGCTTCCATGTAAAACAACTATTGCTTGAAAAAACACTGTATAGTTTACAAGAATTTCTTTCAAATGACTAAATAACAAGATCTTAAAAGCTTGACGTTAATATTTGTATTATGTTTTCTTTCTCTATTTTATGTAATAGCATTATGCTATGAGTATGAGTATTATTAAACTATTTACAAATAATAACAATTCTGTACACAACTGTACACATCTATTGTATTTTATTGTAACTGACAAGTTATAATTTTAACACATTTTTATCTGTATATTCATTGTACTATGATTTTAATTGTAAAATTATGATAATAAACAAATCTGAATCTGAATCTGAAGTCAATTGTCTTTTAAATTTATTAATATCCAGTGTTTAATTCGGTCTGGAATTTTATTGAAAATGTTTGGTGCCATTCCCAAGATTCCGCCTCTGATTAGCGCTGTGTTGTTGCTACCCTGCAAAGTTTTCAATTTTTGTTTGTATTGTTTACGTGTCGGAAATCTGCGGCCTTCTGAAACGTTACTGAACATGCTTGGATTGGTCTTGACAAAAATACCTACTTCTAGGATATACAGTTCTTCTAGTTTGTATGGAGAGCAAGACATTTTTAAAGTAAGGGATTCGTAACTTCGGTTTTTTAATTATTAATCACTTAAGAAGGTTAAAAGGGGGTTCGAATTATATATAGAGAGCAAGACATTTTTAAAGTTAGAAATTTGTAACTTCGGTTTCAGACTATTTACTATGAGAGTTCAAAGAGGGTTCTAAGTTTGTATAGAGAGCAAGACATTTTGAAATAAAGAGAGATTTGTTTCTTCGGTTTTAGACTGTTTACTTAAAGACTAGGTACAGTCAGCGTCATATAGTTAGTAGCAGCCAAAGTAGCCAAATATATCGTAACACATCCTTACACATGTATCGCAACACGTCATTGTTACTATAGAGTAACAAAGACGTGTTGCGATATATTTGGTTACCTAGGCTGCTACTAACTATCTGATGCTGACTGTACAAAACTAATTTCAATGTTTTTTTTTACTAAACAAACATTTAAATTTCTTAAACAAACATTAAGACGATAACATGTTATACGTGGACGAAGTCGCGGGCAACAGCTAGTTTATATATATATATATATTTATTTAAGCTTTATTTATTCCATATTGTTTGTGTTAGTACATATTTACTAAATCTAAAAGATTTATGCAATTTTTTCTTTCTTATATGGACCCCATTCGGGTAAAAGCCATATATCGCCAGATATTAGGAGAAAAGAAGGGCACTGGAAGCAACAAACTGGTCAGGGCCGAAAGGCAAAAGAAGGAAAGGTAGACGACGAAGACGTTGGACCAATGACATAACTAAGGTCGCCGGACCTAGCTGGATGCAGTTGGCTAAAGACCGAAAAAAATGGCATGAGATCGAGGAGGCTTTTACCTAAATTTACATTTGCTTTAAAAAATTCAATATAAATCAAACAAAAAAAGACAATTAAAGCTTAATTTATATTTATATAATTACTTCCGGTTGGAAAATTTGTTGGATTCTTGTGTAAAGCATCTTAGAATAACGATTAAAAATGAAATATACAAAAAAACGCTATTATAAATTAATGATTTTCGAAACCGTATTTTGCCTGGAGTATAGAGCCAAGTATAAGTCCAATTTTGTTGGCTTGTTGAGAGTATCAAGGTCCATCGCGGTGTGGCCGCTGGTCGAGGTAGCATGGTAGGCAGCACGCGCCGCGCGAGCGCAGTGACATAACACTTTTAGGTATTTAAGAGACAAATTGAATTTGTTATTTTTATATGATGTTTGGTCAAATTACATTTTTTAATAGACATAGTCATGTACTGAAGAACTTGCTGGTCTTAAAATAACCACCCTGTATAATAAAATGCTCTTCTGACTAACAGTGGTCTAATTATCCAGTTTTTGATCAGTCAGTCATACTTATGTAACAAAGGTAATAATTATGGTAATAATACTCCTTGCATTTCATTAAATTGTCAAAAGGGCCTCTACGTGTTGGCTCCGTTGGTACTTTGTGGGTACCTAGCCCCACGCATGCCTCCCAAAGGTCCGGGACATCATTGTCCCGTGAGCGGGAAAGACATACATGGTAATAATATAATTGGCCAGGAGATAAATAGATGAACATAGCTATTTGTTTATTATTTTTGATGGTTTCTTAAGCGGGTGTTAACCGGCGCTATAACTTTACCTAGAAGTAATCGATTTCATTTCGGTTTAAAAAACCTGTAATATATTAGTACAATCCATAATTGGTGACGTTCACCCTTAGGAAGTGAAGATGTACTATTATTTTATCAGTTCTACGTATTTGGAAAACGGAAGCACCCACATAGGAACTGGGAAAACGATAGGTGGATTGATGATGAAGAAATCTGTACTAACATATCTTTGGAAAGTAAGTGTCCATAATTGATGTCATCATACTACGATGAACTTAAGAACTGTAACTACCTATTATTCCTTATTTAAAAAAAAATAGATTTAAATAAATAAATAAACAATAAATATTTGGGGACAATCTTACACAAATCAACCAAGATTTGAAAAATAAAACAATTATTCAAGAAGACAAACATTTGATCGTATGTTCCGCAAAAACGAGCCGAATACGGATGCCAACAGAATAAGGCCGTTAGCGGGGTGCGCGGGACGCGCGTCTCCCGCTCCGTCTGCCTCACCTCCGCAAATACCTAAATATCGTCTAATAAGAGCGCCTTAAGTAGATCCATAAAAAAGATTCCATGTAAATAATGGGCCAAGTCTCGCAACTCTTCCACAGTAAAAAGTGGTGAGAAAATTTCGTAGAGCCAAGTCAGGCATTCTTATTAATCTTTTTTATTGTAAACACATGTATTTTCTCAAACATGCAACGAAATATTCTCTTTACGTTCCTTGTAATAGACTCGGGAGTATCCTTTTTCGGGCGCAGCATCTCGAGGCGGCCTGAAATGGGATTTCATACAACTTTTCAGGCTTGCAAAGTAACTTTCTTTTGTTTTAACGTCCAACCTCATACAGACAGCGTCAAAGATGGCGGCAGGTTTTACGAACAGCTGATTTTAATTTTTTATTTTATTTCATTGCATGTTTGAGAAAAGCACTATACATCCCGGAAATCATTCCCTAAAGGGGTGAAATGGGGGCGGAAGATTGCATGGAGGTGCAATGTAAAGGAGTGCCATGGGAATAGCTAGTGACAAAATGTATTCATTTACGTAAGCTTCAATAGTAAAATGACATTGCCACTTACCACCTGCTACGTTTGGAGCCAATTTCACATACATTTCTCATTCAAATTTGGTTTGAATGTGTTTCGTGGAAGCAGTCCTAGTATTAAATCAAAGTCAACAATCACAAACGACGCATGCATGACACATATTAAAATCAATTTTAATGCCAACACAATTAGTGTCAGATTACACAAAATATGATTTATGTCGGCATTAACATGATAGTATACATAAACTATCAATATTGTTAACCGGTGTCAAAAGGGACACTTAAATTTAACTGCACCATAAAATTAATGACAAAAGAATCATTAAAATATAAAGCAATAATTATTGAACAATCATTATAATTGACGGTAACGTATGCTCGTATTATTTTATGTTCCGATTCATATAGAGTCGAGTTTACGACATCCTTGTTCGAAGTATAATATATCGTAATGTTTAATGTTTAGTTTTGTCAATGAGGTTGGATTCTTTTGTGGGTATATATTTGGTAAGTTACTTATAAATTTTTGCGAATGGAACAGTTACGGTTATGAACATTCCTCCAGATATTGTAGCTGATAAGAGAGCTGCACTAATAACAGAACAACCTAGTTTTAAAATGTCGATTAAAATAATGTATTTGAACTGTAATCAAATACCGTACGGTGGAATGGGCAGTAGTTTTTCACTTATTACTATATTCTATAAAAACTTTACATCTTTTAACCTATATAATATGTTGAGAAGTACAATTTAGTCACTTGTGGACCAATTTAATTAAAAAATAGTAATCATAATTATGTCATTACTTTTTATGTCACGATGTCACCTGACAATATTATCGAAGACCGTTTCACGACAAAGGCTATAAACATAAAAAATAATTTAATTTTGTGTCATCCCAGTTTTCGAGGGTAAACTTGTTGATTTAACGACGCGCCGACGAATCGACATCTTTATGTCAATCATTATATTTAAGTTTTATAATAAGTCGAAACCTGGCGTTGATGTTAACCTATATTACGTTTCAGTAGCCTAGTAATTCAAGTATACATGTGGCACGCGTGTGCAACTGTCAATCGGCGGTCGTGCGGGTTCGAATCCCGGCTCGTACCAATGAGTTTTTCGGAACTTGTGTACGGAATATCGTCTAGTTTACAATTAGCTTTTCAGTGAAGGACATCGTCAGGAAACCCGCATTCGTCTGTGGAGAAATCCAAGGGTATATGTGGAAACCCCAACCTAAATTGGCAGGCCTCAGTTGTTTTTGGTAATTCTTACTTTCTTTTTCTTATTGAAGTCTTATTCTTAGTCTAATTTTATTTTAAAAGCTACTACTCGACACTTTCAGGAAAAAAATAAGTAATCTAAATAGAGTTTAATCTTGAATGGATGCTCAACGGTTTTATTAGAACTTAACAGTTCTCGTGTCTTTTTACCTTAAAAATACTTTCAACAGCTGGCTTGTATTGAAATACAGTGTAAACGTGCAACACGGTCGCGGGGTCGAAGGCATAACTCAACACCTCGCATGCCAATGAGGGTATATTTCAAACTGCCGTGTGGCCACCTCTTCATACGGTACTTCTATTACTATATTTTTAATGGAATACTGGTTTTCGCTTGAGATTCCAAACTCCACGCAATACTCGTAAGTTGTTCCAGCGATGCGCAAAACTATTTCGATAAGGTTTTCTTCGGTTCTTCGTCGCGATAGAGCTTAAACTGGGTGTAATTTCTATTGGGATAGTGGAGTTTTTAATTTAAAAAGATGTTGGTTTCAAACTGATAAGGAGAAAGTGAAAAATATTAAAAGAGAAAACAAACAATGGCGCAAAAACAAAGAAATGGCAATTTTTGAACTTAAACTTTATCCTGACCAACCTCAATGTATTGTCACCCAATTACTGTATTATGTTCAGCAGAAATCTGTTTCCAGCAGAGGGGTAATCACGTAACGTTTTGAACGTGCGTTAGGTAGGTAGATCCAACTGTCATTTTTCCATATAAATAGTGACGTTTAGATCTACCTGACGTGCGTACAATGCGTTACGTGATCGACTTGCAGGTCGATCACGTAACGCATTGTACGTACGTAAGGTCGATCTAAATGTCAAATGTTATATGGAAAAATAACAGTTAAACTGTCCTAACGCACGACCGAAACGTTACGTGATTACTCCTCAGAGGGGTAATCACGTAACGTTCCGAACGCGGGTCGGTACAATTTAACTGTCAATTTTCCATATAAAAATTATATTTAGACCTACCCGACGTTCGTACAATGCGTTACGTGATCGACCTACGACTTGCATGCCTACACTTTTCCGCAACAATAGTCGGATGGCTTTATGATAATAAGTCGAAGGTTACGAATAACCCATGTTATTGTTGATACCATGAGCTGTTCCATTATATTATGCAACAGAAAACACAAGTAACAATGGCTGATCCTGCCAGAATCGAACCTCAGCACATTCTCACTCACGATTCCCTTTTTCCCCACGAGTTTTTTCACCGCTCACCCATATAATATAGTTCCGTGACGAACACTTGGTCAGACTCATACTGGCTCGGCTGAAATGAGATGCTAGTAAGACTTGTGAATACCCCGAGCCACGACCGTCCTCGCCCTTTGGCTTGCGTCAGAAGCCATCAACCCATTTATTGTTTTAAATTGATACAGCACTTTACTGGTAGACATTAGTTGTCAGTTGATTAGTCGTGATCATCATTTGTTTTAGACAAGTCCATAGTCAATGTTACCGACGTATTTATTTTAATTTAGGTATCTGCGAATATCTAATAGCTCAATTGGTTTGGTCGATAAGATTCACATGGTGGAATGTGAAAACTCTCCGGTCAGGATCTTATAGACTACGTCAGCCAAAGGAAAAGAAGCCTTCAAAACCTAAAAATAATTGTAACTTAAGTGGCCATAGTTCTATCATTTGTAATGTAATTAGTAACCAAATTAAACGAATAATATTTGTATGTTAATTTGTTTACTTCGGTGTTTGTGTAATGTGTTTATTTCGGTGAGACTAACAATACAGAGGCTTACAAGGTCGAAACATCAATCTAAGTAGGTCTTTCTTCTGGGAAAACTCGCTTTCTTCGAAAAAACACGAAAGATGGATACATATATGTAAGGCAAAGTCGCATTTTGTCGGCATCAGTAAGGTAAGCTGTTATTCAAGCAAGCCAGTAGCTATAGATTATTTAACTGCGCGCCTAAATTTAAATGAGTGCTTTCGAATTGGCGCGGTATGCACGAAGCCAAGTTAAATACAGGTAGTATACTGAAAAGCAAGGAAATCTGGGTGATATTAGTGAGCTCTCGGCAGCGGTAAAGCGGTTGATTGTGACACACGCATAACTTTGTCCTATAACAACTACTGTACTCGCACAATTTGACAATAAATGATTTCTGATTCTGTTTCTGAATAGCGTGTTGACTTTGACTTTTGACTTTGACAAGGAGGTTACGGGAGTCCGCTAGATGCGGGTGGCGCAGAACCGGTCACTTTAGCACTCTTTGGGGGATGTCCAGAAGTCTTTCCGCTGATATGATGATGATGAAAGTACAATACACATTTCGCATACCAATTCCGCCCCACCAAATGCGCTGTGTCTGTATCCTATACTATTAAACGAGAAATATTTGTATGTATATATATAATTGCAATCACGTTCTTGGAAACGGGTCTAACGATTTCGATGAAATTGGAATACAGGGGTTTACGGGGGCGAGAAGTCGATCTAAATAGGTGTCATATCCGGAAAAAAATGTTTTCTCCGTATTTTCTCGATTTTCACCCGAGCAGAGCTCCGTCGCCCAGAGACTATTTAGTAAAAGGTGCTATGGAGACACAATTCACTTTGACTATTTGGCTCCTCGTAGGTACTATCTTCAAAGTCTGTATTTGTTGGAACCTACCTAAGTAAATTCATACTTCTAAGAAATACGCTTGACAGCAGAGGGCGCCATCGGGTGCAGCGGGGGTGGGTGGGGAGTGACTGTATTTTACTGATCAATTAATCTACATTTTTTTGTAAATTGCCCACTTGGGTATTATCTTCATTTATTTATTACGGGTAAAAACTAACAATAAGGTAATATATACTAAATTACAATATTAAATACAAATCTAAAATAACTTAATCAAGAATAACAAGAAAATAAAACTAAACTAAAGTTGACTAAAGGAAGCAATAAGGAAGTTATTTATTATTTAATCGTATGGCAAAACATAATTTGAGAGCAATCCGAGTATAGCTTTGAGGTTGTTAAGCCAGGCAGCTATGTAAGGTGTCAGAGCGTGCATATCAGCAGGTCCAGGGTAGGAGTGAAGAGGACAGCGCCGGAAGATGTGATCACTGGTTTGATCTTCTTCTCCGCACCCGCGGAGCGGAAAATCCTTCCACCCCCACTTAATATGCTGGAAGGCATTGCAGCGTCCATGCCCAGTTCGCAACCTGTTCAGGCGGCACCAAAGTTTGCGAGGGAGAATAAGGAAGTATTTATTTAATCGTATGGCGATCTGTAGAGAATAGGCGAATATCCATGTGATATTTTTATAGCCTATTTCGCCGAAAGTGTTGGCGCTCATTTAGCACCACCCAGAGGACATGTGCAGGGATGTGGTAGGTAACTCCTGCGGACGCGAGCAACAGATTGTTCCCCAGGTAAAATAAGGGAGTAAAAATGCATAAGTATTATAAAAAGAACACCCCGTTAAGGAGATCCTCTTGCGGCATTGTCCCCATGACGCTGGCTGCGTTACCTCTCTGTATCGCGAGGGCGTTTACAGACATGATGTCTGTCATTATGAGATAGGTACAATGGTTTTTTTTTTGAATAGCTTATATACTAGCACACAGCATGATCAGCAAGTAAGTGTAATCAACTGCGCAATAGGTATATACAACACTGTGTCGAGTCGACCAAATATTATGTTTTCATCACACTTGCTCATAAATGGTGTTATTCCATGCCTGTATACAGAAGGACAATGGCCTAAATTGTTCCCGCGGGAAATAATGATCCCAAGGGAGTAATGAGCTTGTGTGTAATCTGATTGGTTAAGCAAATCTGGACGGCCGCTCGCGACAAGAATTCTGCTCTGTGATTGGTTGAAAATAAAATCGAGCAGGCTCTGTGATTGGTTGAAATATTGAAGCTACGCCCTCCACTCGCTCTGATCTGGAAGTGAAGTTGTCAATTTCATCAACATTTGATTGGTGCGCTTGTATAAAACATAGGTTTTTCTGTCTTATTTCCTCGCAAATGTGATGAAAAACATTGTGTATAACACGGGCGTAAGAATATTGCAAACTCGAGTCATCAAAACCCCTCCGCCTATGGCGTCGGGCTTTTGATAGATTCAAGTCGATATGTATAATGAGGAAAAAAATATATTATAACTAATAATATATAAATAGCTAATTTTATTCTATCGAGGTACATTAATCAAATCGTGTATTCGGCCCCATAGAATTGTAGCCAATATCATAAAACACATTTTAAAAAACTGTCCAATGTTGTGTATGTTTCGCGTAAAAAATAGAAAATGCGAAGCCCCATTCTACCCGCTTTTGGTAGTTTTCTGAACAGAACTCGTCTTCATATTTCTTTCTTTCTTATTTAGGGATGGTTTTCTTTGTATTTTATATAAAAATATCATCTCAAAGTAATACGAAACTATAAGGACTGACTAATAAATTTATTCCATTAATGGTAGACGTTATAGTTATACAATTCTTCACCTGTTGAATTCCTCGGCCGATTTCCACACGCGAGGAATGTGTGAACATTCATAAATAATTCGAGTGCTTCTGCGCACCTATTGATATGGAAATAATTGATAGTTAGCAACGATTGTCATGTTTATTTCTAGACGTGCAGCGTGCATGCAAGGCTGTAGTATTAGAGAACAGATCTATGAATAGAAAATATAAAAACAAGCTTTTGCCTAAAGGGCGTCGGTGACCACCTTTGCAAAGTCCATCCTATTCTTGGCCAGTCTTGCGAGCGTGGCCGCGTCCTTGATGTCCGTCCATTTTTAGGGTTCCGTAGCCAAATGGCAAAAAACGGAACCCTTATAGATTCGTCATGTCTGTCCGTCTGTCGGTCTGTCTGTATGTCTGTCCGTCCGTATGTCTTAGGGGTTTTAGGGGTTTTAGGTTAAGTTTTAGGGGTCCCCATACTCAGAACCGAAACTAAAAAAAAATTTTTTCATCAAACCCATACGTGTGGATAGGTCTTCAAAAATGATATTGAGGTTTTTAATATCATTTTTTTCAAAACTTAATAGTTTGCGCGAGAGACACTTCCAAAGTGGTAAAATGTGTCCCCCCCCCCCTGTAACTTCTAAAATAAGAGAATGATAAAACTAAAAAAAATATATGATGTACATTACCATGTAAACTTCCACCGAAAATTGGTTTGAACGAGATCTAGTAAGTAGTTTTTTTTTAATACGTCATAAATCGTAAACCGCAATTTATTTCACGGAACCCTTCATGTGCGAGTCTGACTCGCACTTGGCCGCTTTTTTGATATTATCAAGCCTCCTCCTCTACCCCGTTTTCCCTCTATTTTTCCCGCTTATATTATAGTTTTTTCTTCTATTATAGTTTTCAGTGTACGCGTTTACACTCGTTAAATTGAGGAATACTCCGCATGTACGTGTACAAAATCCACCAGCAAATAATGCTATTAGACTTTTCATAGGCGCATCAATTATCACATACATATGTTTAATTTAATTTGCATTGACCGAATTCACTTCCGTTTTTAGGGTTCCGTACTCAAAGAGTAAAACGGGACCCTATTACTAAGACTCCGCTGTCTGTCTGTCTGTCTGTCCGTCTGTCACAAGGCTGTATTTCATGAACCGTGATATTTAGACAGTTGAAAATTTCACAGAAGATGTATTTCGGTTGCCGCTATAACAACAAATACCTACCTACTAAAAACAGAATTCAATAAATATTTAAGAGGCCTCCCAAACAACAAACGTGATACTTTTTTGCTCGTTTTTTTCGATACTTATTGATAACGCCAACAGGTCAGACGCTTGAAAAAATCACAGCATATTTAGTTATATATTCATTTTAAAAATGAATAAATAATTTAAAATAAAACAAATATTTAAGGGGGGCTCTCAAACAACAAACGTGGTTTTTTTGTTGTTTTTATAGATCATGGTACGGAACCCTTCGTGCTACTAAATTAATAAAACCAGATAAAATTATAAATCAATAAGGAACATTACTGCAATTTTCTGCCACCAGAGGCAGCACTACCACTATTAGTAAACCAGTATAGGCATATAGATTCACACACACATGTACAATTGATTGTCAAATGAATGACAAGGATGCTTGCATAGACAATACCGCAAGTGGGAACGAGATACAATGTCAACGCTGCTAGTGTCGCCACCTACGAAGAGTTTTGTGTGCATAATTACTCGTAGTGCGTAATGTTACCTATTATTATTTGAAAACGTACCTACTGAAATATTAAATGACTTGGCAGTATGAAGTACCTAAGTCTAATATCACGTGTCGAAAATTTAACTTAAAATCTTTGAAAAGTTAAGCTTCTCCGGAACGAGCTACTATTTAATAAAAATTTGCAAATGAAAGGTCCACGGAAAGAACATGTCTAGTCTCATTTTTTTTTCAAAATGAGGTTTTAATGTCAATATGTTGAGCTCATTAGTCATTATGAACTATACAGGACATTAAAACTCATTTTGAGAAAAAAGTGACTAGACATGTTCTTTCCGTGGACCCTTGAAATACTTGTTTTAAGCAGTGCAAAGCAGCAGTTACAAGCAGTGTGTACAAGTGTACAAGTGCATGAAATGAGCCATTTTACCTGAGACGTTTAGCCACCCGAGCCACCGGCGAGGTTGTACTTGTTGTACAATCTACTATTGTTACTTTATTTGTTTAATTCCACTCTGATTTTCACAATGATCTGAGCCGGATATAACCAATTGAGGCCGGTGTTGACACAGAAAGGGACTCGTCCTTCCTTTGTTATCTGTTGTGTTTAGTTTCTGACATTCAGAAGACTTGTATGACACAGAATAAGTAATTGCGTAAAAACGTTTTGGTATAAGCATAGTGCCCAGCATTTTCTTAAATTAGTTGATATTTAGATCTTTGTACGGATGCTGTAAACTATCGCGGGTGGAATGCTCGAGTCAAACATACATCTCAAGTGCCAATGCCAACTTTAGTAGCTTATTTTAAATACTGTACGCCATACGATTTATATGAACAAATGCCTAATCAAAGTGCAACAGGCCATTAGCCGCAGTAAAGAAGTCGTCTATAACTTGAATAACGTTGTATTGTTAAAGTCAAAGGCAAATTTCGACGACACCGGTACACATTGTCCTGGCCGAGTGGTAGCTTGAACGCAGACCTGAGTACCTAACACTGCTGAGGTTCTGCGTTCGAGACCCATTGGGCTGGCAATGTTTTGTCTTTTTGTATTTTTTCCTTTTGAAATATTTATGAGTATTAACGATGTTATAATGAGGAATGGATGGAAATGTTAGAAGTGCCTGTTTTTTTTTGGTGATAGGAATAACCTTCCTAGCACCTGAAAAATAGTTGCAGACCTTTCAGCTGCGTAAATTATTTTAGAAAAATTTTAAAACTTTTCCTCACTTACACGTATTGGGTTTAGGATGGCGAATAAGACACTTTTCTTGATCCGTCTCATATTACAAAAAAAATATTTAAAATATCTGACCCTGGCAATGAGAAATATAGCAGCTGCAGCTGTCAATTTCAGTATCAGTTTACCAAGGATTTTTAAGATATTTACTTGTAATATGAGACGGATCAAGAAAAGTGTCTTAGTCGCCGTCCTAAACCCAAAACGTAAGTGAGAACTCTGTTTATATTTTTCAAAAATAATTTACGCAGCTGAAAAGTCTGCAATTTTTTTCTGGTGCTAAGGAAGGTTATTCCTATCACCAAAAAAATAACCAGCAGGCACTTCTACAATACTTATTCGTAGCACAAACAAAAAAAATAACTTTGACAGTCTTTATATTCATTTAGATATTTATTCAAAATTGTGAAACAACAAAACAGCAATAAAAATATTAACATATATCCTATGTCCTTCGCAGAGTCTCAGACTATACCTATACACTAAGAATAATAACGCCTAGAAACGCAGTTCACGCGCAACGGTGAGGCCACCTAAACTCGGCCATAAATGGCCCAGTACGGCGATCGGTGGAACAAAATTGGTGCGTTTGTGTGCGTATTGGCGCGTGTGAATACGAGTTGATCACAATTACATGAATCCATTTTATGCCTCTCGCTTGGCGCGTCGGCCGTATGAAACTATCCTTCTATGCGTTATTATTATTCTAAGCCTATACATATATCTTAATCGGTTCAGCGGTTTGAGCGAGCAAAAGTATATACATATCAACCTAAGCAAATCTATCTCAAACTAAGCAAGGCTTGTTCGATGGATACAAGAGAACTATACCTACCTATACTTAGGTACAGTAAGCATCAAAATGAGCTACGCAATCGAATACGTCAATAGTTCTTATTCCCTTTTAATAAAGACTTTTGATGTCTTCGTTTGCGTAGCTACCTTTGACGCTGTCTGTACAATGAGCATTGATAAATAAAAACTTTTTCACTTCTCATGCTCTAAAAGTTCGTCTTTATGTCGTGCGTAGGCGACATAAAGTCGCTTTTTATGCTCTAGAGCATAAAGTAAAATCTTCGTCGAAGACCAAGGCAATCGCTGCAACAGCCACACGAACATCTTTAACTTCATACAACAACCTCTTTATTTTATTTCGTTTCGTTCGTATTCTAAGACCAAGGCAAAGATACCAACAGCCAAAGTACACAATAAAACTTCATATTTACGTGTTGCTGTTTCATTTCCTCGCAATCGAAGTGAAAAGTAGAGTGTACAACTCGTCCATAAAACCCATTTTACACTCGACTTTATATCTATCCTCGCTCGCAAGCTCGCTCGGATGGATAAACGTCTCGAGTAAAATGGTGCGTTTTATGCACTTGTTGTACAATCTACTATTAAAACAGAAAACCACCAAGACTCGGGAACAAAAATCGTGGTCATCACACAGTTAGTATATTTTGTGTCTGTCGTGTTTTGTTTCTAGGTCTTTTAAAAGCCAAAAGGTAGATATCTATATATAAACATATATATTAAAGTTGGGAATGCACACTTGCACACATTCTTAAAGATTACATTTCAAACCCGTTAATTAAACATTTATCGCAAGTGCGAATGTCAATTACCATTGCCACTAATCACAGTGTAAATTACGCCATTAGGCGCAGTAAAGACGTCGTTAGTAACTTAAATAACGTTGTATGTTAAAGACAAAGGCAAATTTCGACGACACCGGTACACATTGACCTGGTCGAGTGGTAGCTTGAACGCAGACCTGAGTACCTAACACTGCTGAGGTTCTGCGTTCGAGACCCATTGGGCTGGCAATGTTTTGTCTTTTTGTATTTTTTTCTTTCGAAATATTTATGAATAAATATTTACGATGTTATAATTATAACAGTATTTTTATTTAAATAATACACACAAGCTTTTTCACAGCTATTCACATTTTAGACAGGAAGAAATAAAGTTGAAAACTTTCGTCCTTCCTTTGTTATCTGTTGTGTTTAGTTTCTGACATTCAGAAGTTATCTCTAGATAACTTACAGAAACAATCGTATACCGAAGGGAACATCCCAATTTTAATTTATTTCTGTCTATACACAAAACAGAAATATTAAAGTAAGGATGAAAATGAAACATTAATACATTGCTGAACAATTGTATAAGTACACATAAATTTGGTCTTAGGTAATATAGTTATTCAGAGAGAGGAACACTGACCTACATATACGGTAAATATTTATACATATTAAGCTATGTCAAATTAAAAAATTTCACCTAATGACACAGAATAAGTAATTGAGGAAAAACGTTTTTGTATAAACATAGTGCCCAGCATTTTCTTAAATTGGTTGATATTTAGATCTTTGTACGGATGCTGTAAACTATCGCGGGTGGAATGCTCGAGTCAAACATACATCTCAAGTGCCAATGCCAAATTTAGTAGCTTATTTTAAATACTGTACGCCATACGATTTATATGAACAAATAGACCAATCAAATTAGCTTACCCTGGACATAATTCGTAAACTCGTTGTTTTTATTGTTTTATCGGATTTTACTATTCAGTATCAAATATTAATGAAATATATTAAGTAAAAAATCCGCGATCGTAACCGTAGTTAAAAAAAACACGAGTTAACGTACACTACCTAGCTTTTTCCTAAAAGTAAAAAAGGTAACCAAGTACCTTGTTAGTATAACTTTGAGGTGCATTCAAATTCGATCACTTAATAGCAAAATTAAACTGATATCAAATTCGCATATACGTTTTTTTTCACAGTTTTCCTCTGATCTCATTATCTAGACAAGCCAAAATGGTAACTATGATGTTTTTATCTGTTTAAGGTATATTGCGTCTTTTTAGACATTTAAGACAATAATTAAACATTTATTTTTAACGTTTTAATAATAATGTAACTATGAATTTTTTGTTTACTAATAGCCTTTTGTGTACGATAATCATGTTTTCATCAAAATTAAGCATGTTAATTTCACGCTTAAGAAATTGAACATTTAATTGAAAATACTCGCGACCTTGTCGTGGAGACAGATGCATGCGGTGGGTGCGAGGCGGGGAGAGAGTGGGGCGCCAGCGGGCGAGCGCACGGCGAACCCGTCTTAACGAGTTTATTTCAATTACGTGTTTTGCACCGACCGCGCCGTGTACAAATAAAACAAATATAACGGAATATCCTAATTGTAGGATTTTTAGCTCTAATGAAAAATCACAGTTTGTCCCTTACGCCCTTTGAAAACTCTGGTCCAAAGGGCGTAAGGAACGATTGATTTGCTTTTATCATCGAAAACATAAGTAAACTCTTAACTGTTAAGTAAATGAAAGAGATGATGCCATGATCGTGGTTAGCATAAAAAAAAACCGGTCAAGTGCGAGTCAGACTCGCACACCGAGGGTTCCGGACCACCCCGTACAATAGAAACAGGTCCACTATAAACTGACACTCACTAAGTATGTATTTACATACTTAGTGCGTGTCAGTTTATACTGGACATCAAATGTTCAGTGATGTAACTAAAAATTTACGGTTTTCACAATTTTTCCTTTATTTGTGCTATAAATACTTCGTACCAAATTTCAAGATTCAGAGTTCACGGGATATGGGCATGGGCATTTCGTCCCTTACGCCCTTTGAGCCTACGGTAGTCGATATCCTTATTGGCAAAATTGAGCCGACACAGTTGGCCAGAACGCCAAAAAAAAAAGAGAAGATATGCTTATCCACCCAGAGATGGGATAAATTTATTCGAATACGAATAACGTTTAAGAATAAATAGGATTATTCGCGAATGACGAATAAATATTTCGAATAATTATTCGCCAATATTTATTCGCGAATAACTTCTTCATTCGCATAATCATTCGTAATGCTTTTCGGGAATAATATTTTGAACGAATATTATAGGAATGCTTTTTAATGGAATATATCTCAAAAACGTAATAATTTCCTACAGACAGAACAGTGATACCTAGTTTCTAAATTTCAAGTTTCTGAGTTCACGGGAAGTAGGTTTTGATTCCCTTGCGGGTTTCGAAAATTGCGGAAATTTGCGGCATAAACGGCTGCATCTTTTGATTGTGTTGGCTTAGAAGTTTGATTTTTTCACAGCTCCAAGAGACAGTAAACCTGAGTATTTGATATAAATTTCAGCTTAATTCATTTATTTGTTGCAGTATGGGTCTTACAAGATGTTACATATAAATACAGTTCCAGCATAACCCTGTTAGGGCACAGCAACATTAATATAAAAAATATTAATTCTAAAATAATGCATGCACACACTATGCACGGGAATTCAAACTTTAAATGATTGATACCTCCACGCGTTCCTGAGAAAAAGGGTATTAACAGACGGACGGACGGACAACAAAGTGATCCTATAAGGGTTCCGTTTTTCCATTTCGAAGCACGGAACCCTAAAAACACACAGATCAGAATATAACATGATTAAGTACATACAATGTACAATTACAGGTATATAGTTGAACAATCTTACATGCGTAATCGCCTCTAATAACATACATTGATCCAATTACAAACAGTGGCTTTCCATAAATTACGTCATTTCAAAACTGGGGGGGGGGGGGGGGGGAGTGTCTATTGGATGACGGTAGTCATTTTATGAGGCGGGTAGTGTCCATTTAGGAATTAACAGGATGATGATTGGAGGGGGGGTCAAGAATTGACAAAAAACAACCGGCCAAGTCCTGAGTCATGGATGTTTTCTGTGTATTTAAGTATTTATTTATCTATATAAGTATGTTTATCGTTCGTCTAGTACCCATAATACAAGCTTTGCTTAGTTTGGGACTAAGCCGATTTGTGTAAGATTGTAAAAGAAAAAAAAACTGGTTTTTAGTATTTGTTGTTATAGCGGCAACAGAAATACATCATCTGTGAAAATTTCAGCTGTCAAACTATCACTGTTGTTGAGACACAGCCTGGTGACAGACAGGCAGACAGACAGACTGACAGACAGACTGACAGACTGACAGACAGACAGACAGACGGACAGCGGAGTCTTAGTAATAGTGTCCCGTTTTACTCCTTGAGTGCGGAACCCTAAAAAAACAATGGTTCAGTTTCAATTGTTTTTTCGAGTTGTTGAGTCGCCGCTGAAGATGGAATTGTCCCGTAAAAAAATATTACGACTTTCAAAGTGGATTAACACAAAAACAATGTGGAGACCGGATGATTGCTGCTTTTAGTAATGAAACACCTTCAAAGACGACAATATACAGGTGGTATTCAAAATTTCAACGTGGCCGAGTATCCCTCACGGACGACGCGCGTGAAGGTCGACCAAAATCGGCAGTTACGCAAGAAAACGTCCACCTTGTGAGTCAGCTGATAAAAGAAGCCAGGCATGTGACATATCGGGAAATTCAGGAGTCTTTGCGGATTGGAATGAGTCAGATACAAATTATTTTACAGGAAGAATTAGGCGTGCGAAAGTTGTTTTCCCGTTGGATCCCGCACTTATTGTCTGACGAGCAGAAAACGTTGAATAAATTCAACGGAGGAAGGTCAAATGCAGTTTTTAGTGTCGTATCAGGTGACGAGTCGTAGATATACGCATATGAGCCTGAAACTAAAAACCAATCTCGAGTATGGGTTAACGAAGACGAGCTTCAAGCCAACAATAGTAATTCGCTCTCGCAGCAAGGCCAAGAAGATGGTGGCTATGTTTGTCTCCAAATCGGGTCACGTGGCTACTATTCCACTTGAAGATCGTAGAACGGTCAAAGCCGATTGGTATACAAGTATTTGTTTGCCGATTGTCTTTGCTGAACTTAGGAAAAAATGCCTAGTCGCCGCATCATCGTTCACCACGACAATGCCAGCCCTCACACCGCTCGGAAAACAAATGAGTACCTGGAAGGTGAAAAAGTCGAACTACTGGACCATCCTCCATACAGCCCTGACCTAAGTCCCAACGACTTTTTCACATTCCCCAAAATCAAGGATAAGTTGCGTGGTGGGCGCGGTGTTTCATCGGCCGGCAGAAGCAGTGGAGGCTTTTAAAATGTTTAACGACTGGTTTGAACGCATGGAAAAGTGCATACAATATAAAAGAGAATACTTTGAAAAACAATAAAAATACTTAAACCAATGTAACTGCATATTTTTTTATATTCCCGAAACTTTCAGTTTGACCCTCGTAGTGACCCTGCCTGCGTAGCCGGAGGTCCCGGGTTCGAATCCCGGTAAGGGCATTTATTTGTGTGATGAGCTCAAATATGTGCTCCTGAGTCATGGATGTTTTCTATGTATTTATGTATTTATTTATCTATATAAATATGTTTATCGTCGTCTAGTACCCATAGTAGTTTGCTTAGTTTGGGACTAGATCGATTTTTGTAAGATAAGAGAAAAGAAAAAAAAAGAAAATAAAAAATCTGTTTTTTAGTATTTGTTGTTATAGCGCCAACAGAAATACATCACCTGTGAAAATTTCAACTGTCTACCTATCACGGTTCGTGAGATACAGCCTGGTGACAGACGGACAGACAGACAGACAGACTGACGGACAGCGGAATCTTAGTAATAGGGTCCCGTTTTACTCTTTGAGTACGGAACCCTAAAAACGATGACGTAATATATGGACAAGCCCACACACATGAAATATTGAAACAAACCTGTTAAATGCCCCATGAAGCGACACATTTAACTCACAAAAATATTGTTAATTAGTAGAAAAGGGTATTAATACTTGAAAATAGGTACACTTGTAGTGATCATGTTAAATTCGTGTATGTGTTACAACGAGCAACCGCATCCTTAAATATTATTCGTGGATTTATTGGAATGAAATGAGAATAAATCATTCGTCATTCGAAAGTGTAGACGAATAAATTATTCGCGAATAAATGTTTATTCGAATAAGAATCATTCCAACAATGCCCCTTTCTGCACCCACACAAGTAACATATTTTATTTAAATAATTCTATACAGAAGACTGAGCGCTTATAAATAGGTAATCGACATTCCACGACAATTATGTCTCATGCTGAACCATTTAGTTATTATCGATCTAATGAACACAATATTTCAATAAATCTCCACCATAGCTGAACCGTGGTAAACGCCACGTTCGTCTTTATAAATGTTTGACAATCATTGACCTATCCAAAATAAATGAAGGCCGAAACGCATTAAAAGCGGTGGCGAAGCGGCGGCGCGGCGCAGTGTAGAGGTGGTACCGGCTGTAATGTTCGATCTAATAAAGCCGGGAAAAAGCGTTCGGATCCTTTCATATTAGCTCGAACATTACAAGTACCGCCTCCGCGCCACCCCGCGCCGCTTCGCCACCGCTGTCAGTGCGTTTCGGCCTTGAATGCCTGCGACTCGCGACAGCACGGTCGGTAGTTGAGACGTAAAGCAATGACGGCCTTATTCTGCAAGAGATAAGGTTCATATTAAAACTTTAGTACGAAAAAATATGAATTAATTAATAATCGTGGATATTTTTTGTTTGGTTTGTTTCTTATAGTACTAATAATATGTTGACAGCATAAATCAAACACTTTCCAAGTAGTTACGTATTTTGGTTTTCCAAAAACTAACAATATTTGTGATTTTAGAAGTCCGCAAAGAGAATCTGTTTAATTTTTAATAATTTATCAACACACATAATATACTATTCAGAATAATTAGTTAAATTGCAGTTATCTATAATTTCTGGTAAGATAATCCAGAAAATGTGTAACTTACTGAACTTTCTTTATTATTGATAGTCCCGGTTGATTAATTAGATTAATTTTGATTTCTTTAACTGGAATGCAAGCGTCATATCATAATAGAGGCACTTTTACAAAGTTACATATTATGCTGCACTTATGAAATCAGAATTTGTTAAAAATTTAGATTTTTGGTTTTTTTACAATGACGCGGAACCCTAAAATGTTTAATTATTTTTATTTTAACTATAACTAACAATAATTTACATCATAGAAAAAGAAAATTACAGTTATCGAATTATGTCCGGGTTTAGCTAATTTGATTGGTCTAAAATGCCTAATCAAAGTGCAACAGGCCATTAGCCGCAGTAAAGAAGTCGTCTATAACTTGAATAACGTTGTATTGTTAAAGTCAAAGGCAAATTTCTACGACACCGGTACACATTGTCCTGGCCGAGTGGTAGCTTGAACGCAGACCTGAGTACCTAACACTGCTGAGGTTCTGCGTTCGAGACCCATTGGGCTGGCAATGTTTTGTCTTTTTGTATTTTTTCCTTTTGAAATATTTATAAGTATTAACGATGTTATAATGAGGAATGGATGGAAATGTTAGAAGTGCCTGTTTTTTTTTTGGTGATAGGAATAACCTTCCTATACTTCGATTTTTTTAGCATTAGAAAGACCTTTACAGAAGTAAGTGTAAGGTTTTTTATAGAACACGTTTTACGATACCTGCCGTAAATGCGGCGGAATAAGTGGAAAACTATGAAAACATTTTTTAAAGCATATTAGACGATAGCAAAATGTGTAATTTGCATTTACTTAAAAGGATTATTTAATAATACAGCATTAATATTTTATTTGTGTTATTTTTAATGTATCGCAAAAAAATTGCATGATAAAAAACCCAGAGAAGCAGAGGTTTCAAACAAACGGAACGTTTTAAACGCATAAATTGCGACTAAATTGAAGAGATCGTGTCCCACATCAATAAGAGTTTAGCGTTTTGACATTTGCAATCGGTCGGATAAAATGTCCGCCATTACATTGTTCATGTTAGTTTTTAAACGTCACTCTCATCTCGTATGTCATGCGAATGCAAGTGCAAAACTTTGTCATTATCCAGAATCTTGTTGTTTTGAGTTTTTAAGTTTCATTGTTTTCCGTTCAAGTTATTTGTTATTGTTGTTGTTATTGTTATTATCTTTCGTTGATAGTGCGGTTCAGTTCAGGTGCCTGAGTGCGGCCTTTATTCTGATACTACCTACTAAATAATAACTCCTAATAACTACAAGGTTACATCGCACTAGTGTGTGGTGGACGATGTCGGCAAAGCTTCAAATTAAGCTAAAATAGGTTCTACTTACTTATTTCAGAGAGACCACTTGATATGCATGCATTTTAAGGTTAACACCACCCAATTCAGTGTAGTGAAAGGTTAGGTTAGGTTAGAAATAGTTAAGTACCTATGATGTAACAAAGAAAAATATACAATAATTTAATATTTTATTATTTACTTCTGAAGAAACAGGTTTACGACACCTGCTTCTTTGTTTATCGAATTTCTAATGCTAAAAAAATCGAAGTATAGCACCAGAAAAAAGTTGCAGACGTTGCAGTCCTTTCAGCTGCGTAAATTATTTTAGAAAAATATAAACAGAGTTCTCACTTACGTTTTGGGTTTAGGACGGCGACTAAGACACTTTTCTTGGCCATTAGCCGCAGTAAAGAAGTCGTCTATAACTTGAATAACGTTGTATTGTTAAAGTCAAAGGCAAAATTCGACGACACCGGTACACATTGTCCTGGCCGAGTGGTAGCTTGAACGCAGACCTGAGTACCTAACACTGCTGAGGTTCTGCGTTCGAGACCCATTGGGCTGGCAATGTTTTGTCTTTTTGTATTTTTTCCTTTTGAAATATTTATGAGTATTAACGATGTTATAATGAGGAATGGATGGAAATGTTAGAAGTGCCTGTTTTTTTTTTGGTGATAGGAATAACCTTCCTAGCACCAGAAAAAAGTTGCAGTCCTTTCAGCTGCGTAAATTATTTTAGAAAAATTTTAAAACTTTTCCTCACTTACACGTATTGGGATTAGGACGGCGAATAAGACACTTTCCTTGATCCGTCTCATATGACAAAAAAAATATTTAAAATATCTGACCCTGGCAATGAGAAATATAGCAGCTGCAGCTGTCAATTTCAGTATCAGTTTACCAAGGATTTTTAAGATATTTACTTGTAATATGAGACGGATCAAGAAAAGTGTCTTAGTCGCCGTCCTAAACCCAAAACGTAAGTGAGAACTCTGTTTATATTTTTCAAAAATAATTTACGCAGCTGAAAAGTCTGCAATTTTTTTCTGGTGCTAAGGAAGGTTATTCCTATCACCAAAAAAATAACCAGCAGGCACTTCTACAATACTTATTCGTAGCACAAACAAAAAAAATAACTTTGACAGTCTTTATATTCATTTAGATATTTATTCAAAATTGTGAAACAACAAAACAGCAATAAAAATATTAACATATATCCTATGTCCTTCGCAGAGTCTCAGACTATACCTATACACTAAGAATAATAACGCCTAGAAACGCAGTTCACGCGCAACGGTGAGGCCACCTAAACTCGGCCATAAATGGCCCAGTACGGCGATCGGTGGAACAAAATTGGTGCGTTTGTGTGCGTATTGGCGCGTGTGAATACGAGTTGATCACAATTACATGAATCCATTTTATGCCTCTCGCTTGGCGCGTCGGCCGTATGAAACTATCCTTCTATGCGTTATTATTATTCTAAGTCTATACATATATCTTAATCGGTTCAGCGGTTTGAGCGAGCAAAAGTATATACATATCAACCTAAGCAAATCTATCTCAAACTAAGCAAGGCTTGTTCGATGGATACAAGAGAACTATACCTACCTATACTTAGGTACAGTAAGCATCAAAATTAGCTACGCAATCGAATACGTCAATAGTTCTTATTCCCTTTTAATAAAGACTTTTGACGTCTTCGTTTGCGTAGCTACCTTTGATGCTGTCTGTACAATGAGCATTGATAAATAAAAACTTTTAAAACAGAAAACAACCAAGACTCGGGAACAAAAATCGTGGTCATCACACAGTTAGTATATTTTGTATCTGTCGTGTTTTGTTTCTAGGTCTTTTAAAAGCCAAAAGGGAGATATCTAGATATAGACATATATATTAAAGTTGGGAATGCACACTTGTACACATTCCTAAAGATTACATTTCAAACCCGTTAATTAAACATTTATCGCAAGTGCGAATGTCAATTACCATTGCCACTAATCACAGTGTAAACAAGCCATTAGGCGCAGTAAAGACGTCGTTAGTAACTTAAATAACGTTGTATGTTAAAGACAAAGGCAAATTTCGACGACACCGGTACACATTGTCCTGGTCGAGTGGTAGCTTGAACGCAGACCTGAGTACCTAACACTGCTTAGGTTCTGCGTTCGAGACCCATTGGGCTGGCAATGTTTTGTCTTTTTGTATTTTTTTCTTTCGAAATATTTATGAATAAATATTTACGATGTTATAATTATAACAGTATCTTTATTTAAATAATACACACAAGCTTTTTCACAGCTATTCACATTTTAGACAGGAAGAAATAAAGTTGAAAACTTGTTGGTAGCGCAAACAAAAAAAATCACTTTATTCATTTATTAATTCAAAATACTTATCTACACAGCATAACAGCAATTAATAGTATTTTATGCAACTGTTGTATAAGAAGGGTCTTAAAAGGCGAGTGGCGTGGGTTGCGATGCGAGCCTTGGCGAGCATCGCAATAAAAGACGCCACGAGCGTTTTATGACCAGTTATACACCGTTGCATACAATACTTTTTCTACGACAAATTTTAAATAAATAGCAGACTACAGAATAGTTAAACTTTTCAGGCAGCAAGTTTTCTATTCGTACTTTTGCTACTCACGCAATTTCTTCAGGAGTGCAGTTATTAATTTCTTCGACCATTTTAAAAGGAACGTACACTTTTGTCTTCACAAACACGAATAAAATCTTAATAGTTTAGGACTAATAGTTTATCATCTTTCGTCTTTTCATTTTGAACTGTATTTTGGTGGGAAGTCGGAAATGTGACAGCTCTTGCTTACGGTTTGTTTTTTATTTAATTTGTTTGCACTTGCCATCCGAACCAAACCGAATCCGGACCCGGACCGAATTCGAACTGTTTATTTTTATAAATAATACCAAGAATTTATAAAACATTTAATTTAACACACAATAGATGATGATTTATTATTATTGTAGTAAATAATTTATAATATACAAATGTTAAATCGGAAATAAATACTTTTATTTCGAAATATTTGTTTATGAAGTTGGCGGCACCACTGCAATATAGCGGGCGATTTAAAAAAAAGTTAAACAGTGCTTTTATGAAAAATGTATGAACCAAAAAAGTACGCTAAACAGTGCGTTTTTGGGCCATAGAGCATAGAGTTTTGCGACGACTTATTAGTGGTGTCATTGTATTTGAGCTAAAGCCTATATAAATGACAGATAACGGTACAGGAGTAGAAAAAATACTTATCCTGTGTCCTTCCCAGAGTATCAAACTATACCCATACCTTTCATATAAAAAAATAGATTCAGTGGCTGTTACTATTTCACACTCATTTATATTATTCTAATATTAGTAAACGGGCTATCAGCCGCAGTAAAGAAGAGAGACAGATATAAAAAACCTTTATTTGTTTGCTACAATCTCACAGAACCAACATCGTACAAAATAGTTATTTGTTATAAAAGGGTGCAAAGTTGTATTTTACCCGCGAGTGTGGAATTGAAACACGAGCAAGCGAAAGGATTCTATAGTTGAACCATGAGCGAAGCGAGTGGTTCTAAAATATAATCCTGAGCGTAGTGAGTGTGTCAATACACGAGAAGTAAAATACATTTGCACCCGTGTGTAACACAAAACTTTTCACCTCACTGTAGCGAGGAAATTAAGTGCAACATGCAAAACAACTTTATTTAATTTAAATAATAAATTTGCACCCCTGGTCCCCTGTATAAAAAATATATAACAAAAAACTATATTTTTTTGAATTTTGGTCAAGTGCGAGTCGGATTTTAGTTTTCCCATACATTTTGAGACCCGGGCCTGCTGAAGGCAACAAGCAATTTAGAAAAGTTTTTTTGCATGTGAGCCGCTTTTATTCTGTTTTTATTATTTGTTGTTACGAGTATAGCGCCCACAGAAATACATCATCTGTGAAAATTTCAACTGTCTAACTATCACGGTTCATAAGATACATGAGATACGCTCCAAGGTCAAACTACTTTACCCACTAGTGGATAAATGCGTTTTTGTTCACTGGTTTTAAAGTATAAAAGACGGCTTTCCGAGGCAGTGAGGGGAATAATTATAAATTAGTCCGACGAGCGAGTTGTCACAAAACATAAATGCAGCAAATTGAAAAAAAAATGCATGCTGGTAGCACGAAAAATACACAGCGGCGTAAATCTTCTCATAAACTGGCGCGGCCTGCGGTGGCGGTCAATAGTAAATTTGACAATAGTTGTCAAGTTTACTATTGATGGACCACTCCCGCAAACCGCACCACTGTGTTTCAGGCCTAATATGTATTTAGGTATTACTGACAGCTTAAATCATAGGTAACATTGTTGCCATATTATGTAGGTAAAAAAAAACACGTTTGTTGTATGGGAGCCTCCTGTAGCCTAGTTGGTAGTGACCCTGCCTACGAAGCCGGAAGTCCCGGGTTCGAATCCTGGTAAGGGCATTTATTTGTGTGATGAGCAGAGTCATGGATGTTTTCTATGTATTTAAAGTATTCAAATGTGTTTTACTTCTCGTGTGTTGACACACTTACTACGCTCAGGAGTCTATTTTAGAACCACTCGCTTCGCTCGTGGTTCAACTATAGAATCCTTTCGCTTGCTCGTGTTTCAATTCCACACTCGCGCGTAAAATACAACTTGGCACCCTTGTATAACAAATAAACTATACTAGTACTACAGTCAAGGCACGGGCTCGACTCGACAAAGGGTAGTGTAGTGTGAGTCATTCTTTGTAAAGGCCTGATTGTGGTTGAGATTATTTTATGTGGCAGACTTTTTATAAAACTGTTATTGGAATTGAAGTCTTCTACATTGGACGGTAGAGTTGCTTTTTGAATAGACTACTTTAATGCAATTCTGCCAACTCAAACAATCTCAAGTACTTGTGCGTGCCCTCCAACTGACCAAACGAACTGATGATTTGGTGATTATTTGACGTTATTTCCCTTTAGCGGAAATAATAAGAGTAATAAACTAGTAACTACCTAGTTAAAAAACAAACAGCGCAAGGTTTGATACTTTGAACATTTATGGTGTAATCGTTGCATTATAGATATTTTTGCAAGTAGTTGTTTATTTAAAAAAAAGGAAGGAACTGGTTACTTAAGCGGGATTTTAAATGAGTTTCTGCCAAAAGAGTTTTCCGATACAATATTTTATTTATTTTTCACAGTTATTTACCAACTACTCATTAAGAGGATTCTAACAAGCTCAAACATGACGTGTTTATTTTGCAATTGAGGAATTCCTTCCAAACTATGCTCACATATTGAAGCTTTATAAAATAAAATACCAAAATAAAATTCACGAAGAAGAGCCCCATTTTTTTCTACTTAGGTACACTTGTGGACGAAATCAATTTGTAGTGGGTGTGCATGCAATAAAAAGTTGTGGGGCGCTGGAGTTTCCTCCGGAATAGAACGATTTACTCATACATAACAACACAAAACTACACAACCAGGAATAGAGACAACCACCAAGGTGGATGTTCCAACATTTCTTTCAGTTCCTCTCTTGGTGGCATGATAATGGCATCCTTGTTTTCCGGCACCGGCATTTTAGCGTAGCGCAACAGAGTTTTACATTCCACTTCGTTGCTAATAACTTCTTGAGAAGTCCGAATCTCAATCGTACATTCCATACCGATCGTGTTCAATGGTGAACCTGTCACCGCTAACGGATCAATGCTTTGCACGTCAGATTTACAAATCATTGTACTTTCTGGCGAATCTACGTCAATGGTTTCGGACTTATTCTCATGAATATCACTCACAATGGATTCTAATACAGTTAAATTGACCTGAGATGGATTAACACACACAGTTGTAGTATTTTCACTTGCATTCGGCACTTTACGCTTGCCTTCTGCAAAAGTCGTCACTATAGCACAAGGTATCTTTAACACTTCCTCTTTTTCGTTCTCTATTATTCTCATGAGACAAGTTGCTTCTTCTTTATTTTCATTCGTTTCGGTAGAAGTTGAAGACAAAGAGCTGTCATGGTCTATGCTGCTTGGAGTTGAAGAGCTGCCGCGCCTGTAGTAACTATCTTGATAATAATGATGGTGAACTGTATGTGATCGGCCCATATTATACATCGTCAAGCCAAGCAACAGGGTGTTGAATCGACTATTAGATCGTCTATACTGACTCACATACACGTATTGCGGTGCGGTGTAATAAGAAGGCACTCTCGGGACATGGTATCCTCCGTATCTTTGTCCGTATTTCATACCTCTCTGGTTGCCTAGCCCGGACAGGCCGTTCGAAGACGGATAGCCATGCGAGCCGCCAGAACCATGCCCAGAATATCCGGAAGATGCAGGGTAAGTGTGTGATCCGGAGCTCTTTCCACCGAAGATACTTTGAAAGATGCCGCCAGAGCCACCTCCGCGTCCACCGCCCCCACGCCCGCGCCCGCCACCGCCTCGCCCGCCACCTTTACAATCGACGTAAGCAATAGTCACAACGAGGCACAACAATAACAATTTCATAATATTGCGTTTGTAGGGAGACGTGATACGTCCCCTTCAGTCTGGACGGTTCTGTGTCGCCGTAGAAGGGGCCCGTTTATCGACTAGTTAAGTGTCTCAATGGTGACGTGCGGGCTGAGCTGCGTGTTTGTACAAATCACCGGTCTACTTTAATGGACAGATTGCCCCGTAAGGGACGGATCCCAAATAGATAATGACATCATGACCAGTATTCGCCGAAAAATTGTGTCATACGGGTATCCCCCATTTTCATGAACGTATTTACTTCTTTAAATCTGATTTCTCAAATTGAATTAGCACAAAGGGTGGACTTAATTCCTCAAGGCATTTTCTACCGGATCTATTTAAAATAGTAGATTAACCTTAAATTCGAATGAAGAAAAATCCTCTTAGTTCGTATTTAACTCGGATTGCTTTGACATAAAGTGTCCATGTCAGATAATTAACACTAGTGCAACGTCGAGGACGTTTGTCTTTATTACATTAATTATAATTACCTACCTACCCATTAATTCGTGTTACTTTTTAATTTGAATTTGAATATAAAAAAAGATAATTTATCTCGATTACTATTATGTTCTACCTATGACAAGACAAATCAACAACTTTGCATTTTAATCCAACTTACCAAAGAACACATATGAGCAGGCGTATAAATATGAAATGCATAACGGTTCCCATAACGAGCGCGTGAAATATTAGCGCGACGCAGTGATGTATAGGGCATTAAGGAAATCATTACTGCATTCCTTGATAAATGCTCGATTTTCGGCCCTATGGGAACTGGGTTACACACCAGCAGATGGTAGATGCAGAAAGGGATTTGCTAAACTTAACTACTGTCGGAGTCCTCAGATAATTATATGGACTTTGAAGGTAACTGTTTTAAAAATACAAACACTGAGTGGTATCAGAACAAAGCAGCAGCAGAGCCAAGGTAACCGATAGCCCTCCGAATCGAGTGGTTATCGAGTAGCAACCACGCATAGCAAGAAGTGGGTAGACGCCCGACAAGGTGGACTGATGACCTGGCAAAGGTCGCGGGAGTCCGCTGGATGCGGGCATTTGGCACTCTTTGCGGGAGGCCTATGTTCAGCAGTGGATGTCTTTTGGCTGATATCATTATGGGTGCTAAGCTGTGTTTTCATACAAGTGACACCCAGCTTTCATTCAACTATGCAAATTTATCACCGTTGCATAAAATACCTATGTCGATCTGTCAATAGCAACTAGTCTCATTATAATAGTATTCCTAACCGAAAAGTAAATATGGCTGTCTTCTTAAGACGCTCGTGAGTGCCTAACAAGTTTAGTCTTCACGCTACGCTCCCAATACAATAATTTAATTTCCATCTCTCCATACAATAAAACATTTATATTGTCGCTTCCGTATTAGCATGAAGTGCATTTAACTTCAGCAAGTCTATGCTAAATTGAAGCTTGGAGCTTGGGAATAGGGTTGGGTTCGGAATGGAAGTGTGAATCATTGTCGTGCATTATTTAATACCAATATTACTGGTGGCGTGAAGATTGAATAGCGTTAGTAATAAAAGCCTAGCCTTGCTTCGTTTATCGGATGAAAATATTAAGAAAATAGTCCGGAATACTGTTCGATGGGATAAATAGGCTTTGTCTCTCTCTTTGAATATGAATGTATGACATACGAGCAGTCACATAACTGATCAGATAAAAATAATAGTACCTACATTACTGCAGAGGCCGGGGAAAAAGCGAATGCTGATAAAGTAGATGTTTTTTGTTGTCAAAAACAACAGATCACAGACCCACTATACACATACTTAGTTTAAATATAAAAGCACCATTATTCTTAGGTATTCTCAATACCTCCGGGTAAATATGAAAAGAACTGTGAAGTTAAAGGTTTACGTCAAATTTATCTTTCTTAACACTTTTACAGCTTGTTCCTTGGAAATAGCGCAAAAACTGAATTCGCATCTTTGACATTGATTGTACTAAAAGATCTTTCTTTTACAATCTAAGCTGCTGTATCGCTGTATCGTGCCACTGCTGTATCGCTACACTATTAAGTTTGCAAGCAACTGAAGATAATTGTATCACTCCCTGTTGGTGTTACGTTTAACCATGTCAGTTCCCACACTTTGTATGAAGATATCATTTGTATGAATAACTGTTTGTATTGATAGGTTATATCGCTGTTCGTTGGAAGTGAGACGAGCGGATTGTGATTGGGTTCTTTGAAACTAGCTTTTGTCCGCGACTTCCTCTGCGTTTAAGGCCTCCACACACCCGTCGCGGGTGCGGGTCGGGCGCGGGCCCGCGTAAGTTGTAAAACATTGAAGTGTAGCTTCAATGTTTTACAACTTTCGCGGGCCCGCGCCCGAACCGCGCACGACCCGCTCCCGCGACCGGTGTGTGGAGGCCTTTAAAGTCGTATCTCCATAGAAACTTCCGCTCCTCTATTTCACCACCAGGAGAGACGATTTTCTGGATAAAACTATCCTTTGTCCTTTTTTAGGAATGAATTTCAAATTATTTTAGGTATGGGCCAGTAGGAAATGGATTATTCAAACGTAACATCTTTATTTTCAGGTTTACTACGTAAATGATTAATTAAAAACGCACCTGACAAAACAGATATAGCTAAGGATCATTTCGACCGATAGGTAAAAGCTTACACACGTCGGTTAAAGTTTGTGAGTGTGTAGTCTTTGTGCAGCTTTGTAAGTACTAATCCGATTTAATAAAATCTTTCACCAGATATAGATTGGACTTTTGGGATGGACAAAGGCTATAGTTTTTTAATACGCGAGAGGAGCGCGCAGGCATTAAGTATGAAATAAATGAACCCTAAATCTTTGATCTCCTAACAACCAGTCGGTCAAGTCATACTAAAGAAAGGTCCACGCGAGACAAAAAACAAAGATCTTTTGTAAAAATGGCCGCGTCATGTTTCTTAACAGATTTAATTAGGCACATTTTGATATCCTTACAATTTGATAGCAATTTAGTATCTGTAACACCGGTGAGCCTATTTGAGTAAGCGTATTGAATTGAAGTCAGGTTGATATTTGTTTACTGACTTGTTCTGATTTGTTGAGTAGAGTTTATGAGCGGAACTGACTCTTTACACATGTAGGGCACAATGTCATCATACTATAATTTTTAGAGCAACCCGACTGGGGAAGTACAGTCACGAGCACAAATATCATCATCATCATCGTGTCAGCAGAAATATGTCCACTGCTGGACAAAGGCATCCCCCAAAGAGTGCTACAATGACCGGCCCTGCGCCACCCGCATCCAGCGGACTCCCGCGACCTTTACCAGGTCATCAGTCCACGCTGATCGAGAACTTTTCCGCCCCTATAGCCATCGGTTCTACGTGCACGACCACTGCCACTTAAGTTTAATGATTCGAAGGGCTTAGGGTTTGCAAGATCCGCCAATATTTTGGATCCGGATATTTCGGATATTTCAATTCAACAGATCCGGATATCCGGATCTTTCGGATAATACGGATCCACAAGGTTTTTTTTGGTATAAAGTAGGAATTGTAAGTTTACATCAAGAAAAAACGGCTACACCACCGTATACCTGAAATACGTAATGTATTTTAAATAGGTACGCATTACCGAGGTCATAAAGAGTATAAACTTCTTTTTTTATTCAACTTTTTATTTACAACTACAAACTAACCGGCAAAGTGAGAGTTACGTCACTGAAAGCTGTCACTTGAATAACAACCAGGGGTAATCAACGTAACGTTCCAAACGCGCGTTAGCTATCGAACTGTCATTTTCCCACATAATTTGACATGACATGTAGATCTACCTTACGTGCATACAATGCGTTACGTGATTGACCACAGCAGGTCAAGTTAACTCCGTATCGTACATATATTTCAATGAGCTCTATGTACCGGAGTTAATTCAATAGGGTTGTAACTAGGTATCAAATCTAGGAGGAGAAATTGACAATGTGATCCGGACGAGGGAAAAGGTGTTTGTCTAGCAGGGGGCATTCCTTTAGGCAAGACTGTGTCTGGATATGGCAAAAACGGTGAACGGGCATTAATATAGCGTACCATGCGTATTATATTACATGATCATATTATAGGTCAAGATCATCATACTAAAAATTAAAAAAAATATTACAAGTATTAAACGTAGGTATTGTTGCTGCATTTACTTTTTACTTCCTGGGTCAACTATACTTCTTAATTATTTCTATAGGTTTATTTAACTAAACTAATCCCCTTATTCATAAAACTTAAAATGGCTGCTAAATAAAATGTGCTTTGTCCACTTCTTACGAACACAAATGTCAAAGTGACAGATAAGGACAAACGAATTTTAACGCCATTTTAAATAATTCAAATAGGCTTTTTGAACGTTTATGAATACAGGCGTAAGTCTTTAGTAGGTAGCTATATAGGTAACATTGGATTTATAATAATTACTTTGTGTCTTTGTCTACGGTGAATTAGTGCATTTAAACCAACGCCAACTTTCGCCATGAAACTGCGGCATTTTTACTAGTTTCTAGTATGTAGGTTTAATTAGTTTTTGTGACTAATAAATTAAAAACAAAAATAATCTGGTCTGGGATGATGAAGTGGTGAATAAAAACAGAGATTGAGTAATCTACCATTCGGTTTTCAGCATGGACTCGGTAAAAACATAATTTTGTAGCCGTATTTTCGGTTTTCATTGTTGTATTTTAAGGATCCGTAATATCCGAAAGATCCGGATCCAAGAGCCTGTAAGATCCGGATCCGAAATTCGGCGGATATCCGGATATTTCGGATATCCGGATATCCGGATTGCAAACCCTAGAAGGGCTATATCGAATATCGGTTACCTTGGTATCACATATATATGTCACCGTTAGATTGTGAACACTGTCAGTTTATAATCTTACTCGCGATATTATAAACTGACGAAAAATTGTGAACTGTCAAAACCGTTCACAATTTAACGCAATATTTTTCGTTAGTTTATAAACTTTCAATGTCGAATCGTGAAATTGTAAACTGAGATCAAATCACCTTGCTACGGAACGTACACAAAGACTAGGTAGGTTAGGTTAGATAGGTTTCTTCAGTTGCCCGAAGGGCAAACCGCCCGGAAATAGGAGCCCCGCGCAACGGGGCTCCGTCGACACTGCTGGATGCCGAAATAAATGGAATAAAATAATATCTGAATAACAAAAAAAAAAACAATCATGTTCTGTCGTAAGTGGAAACTGATGCACGTGGAATAATTCGTTCAACCAAACAGCGCACAGGTTGCGTTCCGAATCAGGCAAATTTGATTCAGTTCACAATTTGACGATATGACATTGTTAGTTTATAAACTAACGAAAATCAATGCGTAAAATTATGAACTATTTTGGCAGTTCACAATATTCCGTCAGTTTACAATATAACCGGTAAGATTATAAACTGACGGTTTTCACAATCTAACGGTGACATATATATGTCACAACAAAGCGCGCTCAAATATCTGACAAGACTCTATTTCTCGGGCCATAAGGACGTTGCAGATATTTTTGCCCGCCTTAATATGGCACAAATTAGCGCTGGACTGTACCTACACCTAACTGAAGACTGCTTGCATCCATTATTACAATTTTTTTTATTGTATGGCATTAATACCGAGTCAGCGAGTCTACATGTTTACAAATTAATATCTAAGTTCTTCACTCATTGGGCTGCGTTACCATTTCATGGTAATAAGTCCAGAGGATCTCCAGTGTACTTTCTTTTTTGGGCACTCGTGGATAATGTGATAGGTTGACTGTATGGATGCCCCACAGTCACACTTCGGAGAATCGCGCTACCGACACCTAAACACAAACTCGCCACATCGACCGTGTTCAGTGCGAAGTCTCTTTAGTTGGCACCACTTATAACGCCATTATAACAATAGTAGGTACTTTTTCTGCATGTACTACGGCACGACTATCACAGGATGGCCAACGAGCTGTGTTGCGACCAGTGAGTCGATCACGTAACGCATTGTACGAACGTCGGGTAGGTCTAAATGTCACTTTTTATATGGAAAATTGACAGTTAAATTGTACCGACGCGCGTTCGGAACGTTACGTGATTACCCCTCAGGGGTAATCACGTTACGTTCCGAACGTGTGTTTAGACAATCCAAACTGTCATTTTCCATATAAAATTTGACAGATAGACTATCCGTCTCTTTCTAAGTAGAAGCCTTCGAAATACACGGATAGTCTATGTCGCCGTGCTGGTGAATAAGGCCGACAGAGTTCCCGAGGATGCGCTGTATATTTAACCAGGGAGCTGCACTTGTCTCTAAAACTGCAGTTGTCTCTATAACAAGGGAGCTGAACTTGTCTCTATAACTATCGCAAAGCCAACTCTTTCCTCTCAGGATAGTGTGGGCAACGAGCTGGTGACTCCGGTGTCGGCATACCATACCATCCACCACCATCGGACAGGCTACTGATGTGCCGACGGAAACTTTCCTATATTGTGAAATGCTTCTGCAATTTTACATAGGAAAATTTCGGAAATTTTCCTCATTTTTGTACGGGAATTGAAACTTTCCATTTCCAACATGGAAATTCCCTGTGAAACTTTCTAGAAATTTCCGAGAATTTTTCCAATCTTTAGGAAACTTTCCGCAATTAGGACAGGGCGTATGCTTGTTTGTCACTATTGTGGTAAATAAAAACGCTTTGGCAAGCAGACTAAACGAGTTTAAGGGATTGGCACGTCGAAGCCAGTGCGTGCATTAAATATCAATTTGATTTTAATAAATAGAGAGTTGAATAGATCGCAATGAACTGGTTTAAACTTGCATTGTTAGTGGAATGATCGACATTGGTTCTGTGGTCAAAGTACTTTTTTTTAATATCCCGCTTTGTACGCAAATAAGCGTACCTACGTTTCACTCAATATATTTGAAATATAATCGGTCGAGTCTCCATAAATAAATAGTCTACTAACCCTGGCAACTTTAGCGGTGTCATATTACACATTGCCAAGGTATGTGAGGATACTAGGACTATCTGTGTTGCCAAAAATATTTTCTTGTAGATTATTCATTTCCATATTTTCCTAGCGTTACTGTTCCGCAATAAGACTACCAACTTATTAAGTAGATAGCTAATTTATTTATATGCATCGCAAAAGATAATCGATAAGAACTTATTTACTTATTTCTATTAAAATAATAATTTATTCCTGCTTTTAAACATTAATAATTAGCAATCTAGGTATTTTATTAAATTCCATTGGCTGATGATTAAACAGCTGACTGATTGAATAAGTCTAGTAAGAGGCTGGATTGAACTAATTAATAGTATGGCAACAGGTAACGCAGTAGCATCAAGCAACTTAAGTGGCTTGTCCACCAAAGAGGAGAGGTGAGGCGATGCTAGTTTAGTCATCGGCACCTAAGTAGAACCGATATGGCATCATGAGTGTTCATTAGTTCGCATCGCATGTATAGCGTGCGCGTGACCCAGCCCCGTTGCGCGCTGCTCATTTGTTGCATCCAAAAATTGAGGGTACTGCGCAGGTTTTAGTCACGTGCAGGATATTATATTTTCATAGCGATAAAACAAATGCCTACTTTTATCCCTGACAGTATGCAATAGCTGTACGTCCACCGAACAAATGAATAATGCGAAGCTAGCACAACTAACGCTACTAGTTACGAGAGACCAGAAAATGAGGGTAGCCTCCTCTTTTTTTATTTCTTAGTGCGAGTGAGACAGGTGTCTCTTAGCTTGGCAGCAAGTTGCGCTGGTCCCTCTCACACATGATTTGTGGCTTCTTCCAACCTGAGCTGCTACCGCAAAACTAAAACGAACTTATTGTATTCTCTCCGTCGCTCGAATAAGTAAATGCGTGTGACAGAGCAGAGATACATGAACGATTTATTTTTTCCTTTGTGGCTAAGAGTTCTGGAGCCCCTCCTGCAAAGAAAGCACGAATGAAATTCGGTTTTGTTTCGCGGCAGCCGCTCTGATCTCTCGCCTGAGTGCTGCCACCTGGCCCCGTAGCATGGCATCCGTCCCTGGCTGACACCGTTCGATAGAACGAGACGACACTATTATCCTGTCACTGTTTATCGCGTGATAACGCCATCCATGCTACGGGGCCTGGCCCCGTGGCATGGATGGCCTTAACTCGCGATAAGTGACAAGATAGAGCATCCGTCCCTGGCTGACACCGTTCGATAGAACGAGACGACGCTCTTATCCTGTTACTTATCGCGTGATAACGCCATCCATGCTACGGGGCCTGGTTACATAATGTATTCTGAAAGACCCTCGACTCCATCATCGCCTCGCTTCTCTTCGTCGGTGGAATACCTCCTTAATACCTGGTTAATTTACTCAGAATCACGTACGTCACGTACGTGAGTATTAACGGCGGCGCATCTATGGGCAATATGTGTTTAGTCACATTTACTTAGACGCTTATAAGCATCTTGTTAAGGCGAAGGCATTGTTTCGGTTCTAATTCTAAAAGTTCTAATTAACTTTACTAATATTGTCATTTTTGTGATTTTGTATGTCACCGGCATCAATATATGATGGAACAAAGGCCGCATATCTGATGACAACTCTATTCCTGGAGCCGTTAGAGCGTGTCAGATATTTTTGGACCCGGACACAGGAACTTATTTATTCTATTTCAAAATATCTTTCATACTATGTAGATTAAATCATTGGGATGGACTTTGGTTACATTTTATCTAGCAGCTTCTAGTAATACGCGGGTGGAGCTATGCATGTGTTAGATTATTATGTAATATAGCACATAAGCTTACCAGTAATTTAAGTTAAGACGCGAATTAACCTTCTTTATTGATTATTTTGTCACTTTTCTGTGTCACCAGACTATTGGATACTGATTTGACACTTCAATGAAAATATGTCGGGTAAGTGTATAATCGTTGACTTACTAATAATATTGCCAATGCTAAAATTAAAATTAATATCAGTATGTAATTTTCATGGTGCCTATTTATAATGGTTTTAATATGTTTGTGTATATTTTAAATGAATACTAGTAAGAATTTATTGATCAAGTGATTGAAATGACTGACTAAACTATCCATGACGTCACGTGTTTATCGAACAGAGGTGGCGTGGTCGAACACCTAGAATCAGGTATAAAAGGGTTCGACCGGCCGAGTCTAATTTATTATTGTCACTGCTGTTCCATGGTGAACATCTCCTGGGAAGTCCAGTCAGTTAAGTAACCCTTGGTATTAATTATGTACTTTGTGATATTGCTGTGTATTTCAACTGCATTATATGTTTGAATTATTATTGATGCTTTGATTATTAGTCACGTTATAAGTGAATTAATTAACTTATGGATAATTTAATGATAAATAAATGAATACTTATGGTTTGAAGGTTTTTACTGGTATTTTGGCCAATAAAAGAGTTGTTACAATAATTCTATGATTTTTATTATAACAAATACTTTATTATATTTCCCTTGCCTATTCAACATAGTAGTAACGAATTGTTTAAATCGGGTACAGTGTACACGAATAAAGGGGTAAGTAAGTAAATACTACAATGTTTCAGCTTTTTATTCTCAATCCATAACCGTGGTAATAAATATTACAAATAATATGTTGATATCATAATTACTATAATTCGCTTTTATTTACATTTCTGTCACATGCAGCGATTATCCACATTATAATAACGATTTTCCATCTAATATAACTGATGACCGCGCAAAGAAAAAGCCATAAATGAGACCAGAAAAAAACCTAATTGGTAATTCAAATTGTATCTTTAATATAATCAATAACTGTTGAATCAGTTAATAAACTTACAGTTTTAGAAACACATAAATGGTTTTGCAAAAGGATTTTATTTAAGTAAAAATAACCGGTAAGCAATCTCCCTCTTAACATTGCCTCAGAATTGCCACCCCACTTCTAACACCAGCTCTATTTAAGGCAACATTAGTGTAATTACCGAGCAAAACCCACTCTTATTAGTCCAGGCAATTTCTCACCTCGCACACATTTTAAAGAGGAATGCGCATGTAAAAAAGCATCAACTATTTCGCAGAATGTCGGCAAAGGGAGTGATGGGGAATTAGAACTAATTTTCTGCAATAAATGGTGGGAAGGATGTCGTGGGTTCCTGTATCTAATTGACTTACTAATGAGTGGAACTAAATCACTAAAAGTCACTTCTAGGTCTTGGTTACGGTTACAGGTTTGTTAATGGATATAAATAAATTACTGAGCTTGTTATTTATCTCCACTTATAATAAATCTCTACATTAAAAAAATAATCAGCCAGTTTGAAACTAAGCTTTCTGTGGTACGAATGTTCTCAGCACCCCATGGACGGAAAAATATGAAACATTTTATATAGGTACATTATTATTCCAGCTGCAACTTAAGATAGTTTTTATCCGACTGCGACAATTAATTTATTTTCCGTAATATACGACTTCATTTAATTTTTCATTTATTATTCTTAAAGTATATCGCCGCCACATCTGTCAGCTAAAAGAAACGTCAAAATCACAGTAATAAGAAATACTAAGGACAAAATGGCGGAATTGCTTTGCCTTTCTTTCGCCTATTAATAATTTTAATCCCGTCTACGATATACATTGACGAGACGAGACACATAGGTACCAAAAGCAAATATAAAATTAATCGATTTTGATATGCGAACTTATATGCGCAAATGTCGAATTAAGGCGTAATTTGTACAAATGTAACAACAAATTCGACCAATATAAACTTGGTTTTTTTGAATGGCACGCGCGCGCGCTCTGCGTATTCAGCCAAACCACGAAAACCGAAACTCGAAGTTTGTATATCTGAGGGCCTACCGCGAACGGCATTCGAAGTTTTCCCTCTCTGTCGCACTTATGTACGAACTTGTATGTATGACAGATAGGGGAAACTTCGAATGCCTTTCGCGGTAGGCCCTCTGCATTCCTGTCATTTGTTAGTGCGATAGAGATAGAGATACCCGAATATTTTCGAATTCCGAAGTTCGTGGTTTAAAAGAAAATACGGATGTCGGATAGATCTAAATTAATATTTTATGTGTGAATATGGTTAAAATTATTTGGAAATACTATTGTTGTTATTGTTTTAGTATATTTGACTAGCTTTAAGTTTAATATTGTACGTCCGAAATGGGCAACCTGTTGGACTTTATTTTACCCAAAACAACTAAATGAACACAGTTCTGACAATAAAGAAATCTTATTTTATCTTATCTTATCGAAAATAGGGATGTAGACACTAAACAAAATAATCATAATGTTGTATTATCTCGAAAAAAAACAACGCAAGAGGCTTTATAGGTAATCACTAAGTTATAAGTGTATAAAGTTTTAAGAGGGGGTTTGTTGCGTCTCTTTTCCGCAAAACGCACCTTTATAATGAAACGATTGTTTTTTACTATGACGCTCGAGGATCGTGACGTCACGGTCCCTGATCGTTTTCTCACTCTAACAAGCGACATTAAAACGGTTGTAGCTTCGTAATTTTTTGAGATATTTGAATGAGTTTTTCGTTTCTTCTTTCTTTTGAAGTGAGTCTACAGCTACACCTCTATTTGGAAGACAAGCGGAAATAATCCATACTATCCATACTAATAATACATACTTCCATACTAATATTATAAATGCGAAAGTGTCTGTTACCTCTTCACGCCCAAACCGCTGATCCGATTTAGATGAAATGAGCCCCGGGGAAGGACAAAGGGTAGTTTTTATATCTGAGGGGCTGAAATTGGGGGTGGAAATTTGTATGGAGCTACTTAAACCGCTGCACTGGTATATAAATAGTTTGAGTCCCGGGGAAGGACATATAATAGGTTTTATCCCGGAAATCATCCCCTAAGGGGGTGAAAGGGGGGAGGGGGGGTGAAATTTGGATGTAATCTATTTTGATGAAATTTGGTGTAGATATAGGTTAAGTCCTGGGAAAGGACATGGGATAGTTTTTACCCCAGAAATCATTCCCTAAGGGGGTGAAATTAGGGGTGAAAATTCGGATGGAACCCATTTTAATACAATTTGGTATAGAGATAGCTTGAGTCCTGGGAAAGGACATAGGATAGTTGTAATTCCGGAAATCACTCCCTAAGGGGGTGAAATGGGGGGTGAAAATTTAGATGAATCCCGTTTAGATGAGTTCCGTTGGTATTAATGTCGTTTGAGTCCCGAAGAATGACATTAGATAGTTTTTATCCCGAAAATCATTCCCTAAATAAAATAGGGGGTGAAAGTTTGGATAAAATTCATGTACCTAGATGAAATTTGGTATAGAGATAATTTGAGACCCTTCAAAGGATATAGAATAGTTTTTGCCTCGGAAATCATCCCTTAAGATGGTAGAAGTTTGTTTGCATTATATTTTCTAAGTATTAAGTTCTACGCGGACGAAGTCGCGGGCAACAGCTAGTATATATATATATATATATATATATATATAGCCGAGTTTGTCAATTGGGTGTTATTTAACTGAAATTTCGTAAATCAATCATGGAATCTTGCTGATCAAGTAGTTATTATGCAAACTCATGTTATTGTAAGCTGCCTATTTATGATTTAGTTTTTGACCATTATCAAAATTATTTGCGGAACAAGGATTGCTGCCTGATTTTTTTATTGCAAACAAAATCATTGTATGCTGACCAAATTATTTAAATGCTGTGTTTTAGTGCCTCACCTAATTTTATAATTGCTGAACATTTAATTACTTCTCAAAGAATATCGCATAAACACAAATATAAAAATCATTTAAGACAATTTGGCGTTCTGCTGTTATGTATGGGTAGTGTATGTACTATTTGTAGCATGGTCGCCAGAACTCACGAAAGACGCGCTATGTTGAGTGACGGAAAAAAGTTTACAAGTGGCAATGAAAATTAAAATTCATTAGCTTTGTTCGCGCGCCTCTCTACCTCCCCCCTCCTGGACCGACCCCCATATAGTGACTCGGGGGTATATTATACTCGCGTTAAAAAAAACGATAGCACAATTCAGAACATTTCAAATTCAAAACGCCCGTGCGAGTGCTCTAACGTACGCACGTTAGAGAAGTCGCACGGGACCAGGTAAGCTATCCTTCTCACTTCATCAATCTCTAGCTCTGTCTACCTGTATCTATACGGCACTCTTGCTCGCACCACCAACACCATAAATTCCTTATCATAGTAGTGAGGAACGCGCAGCTATAGCAGTGACTGAATAAGCGCTTCGTTTCTTCTTTTTGGGAATACAGGCGTGAATTTATATATTTTATGTAATACTTTAAACTTGACAGCTAACTTACCTGGCTGACTTGTAAAATGCCGTCAAAATTCGGACGTACCTATCCTATAAAGTGCCATTCATAATATTTACATTAAGTTAAACACGGTTTTTATGAACATCGGAATATATCGTTCCGATATGGACGATATCTCAGCATAAAAACGCAATAAAAATCAATTACGACATTGCACGCATGTTAATGTATTTAAATTTAAAACGAAAAAATTGCGTCAAGTGTGAGACGCACCTTAACCAATTTTCGACCGACTTTCAAAAAAGCAGGAAGTTGTACCAGTGTTCATTGAATCAATAAAAAAACGCATCGCTTCAGAACGTAGCAGCATTTATAAGCTTTTTTTAGAAAGGCGGTAAGTAACATAATATCTATGTACTAATCTCATTAGTTTTTTTTTTCAACGTGTTTTTGTCGTGTTAGAATGATTAAAACCTGTCAAAAGATTTTGATAAATCGATGTGTAAAAATAATATTTTGTAATCGTGTTGCGACCACGGAACCCTGAATTCGCACAGTGAAAGCGTATCATGAAAAATAATGTGTTGGAACAATAACATTTTACAATCAGCCCTCGGATCGATTCATTTTTGGTATCGACTCCTTTCCTGCCCTGCTTACTCTTAAGAGCGTATCTTCGCACTAAATTCCTTTTAGTTACGCCATTCTGTCCACATATGGCAGTGCCATCGACGCATACGCACCGATTCGCCGCGGACCGATTTATCGGCCGAAATCGGTTGATTAATTATAAATGCGTAACAGAATTTTTAATTTAATGATTTTGAGTGAAACCCTGATAACGTTGTGCTTAAATTATTGGTAGTAATTAAAAGTTATTATTTTTATGAGCTTGGGTATGATCTGTTTGTCCCTGAGGGAACGGATATCTTAAATATATTTGTTTATGATGACCGGCAATTTATCACAGTAAAAACGGAAGTAGAAGCTTCAGCAAGGGCTGAATATTTATAGCATTCGTCAATATTTCATTACTGTTTAGTGTCTTTCAAACGTGAGATGTGTAGATCTACCAATTCAAATGATAAGTATAACATTTGAGAATAATTTTAACTCTTATAATATATTTTTGTTTAACACAATAATTTTATAAGTTGCTTATGTAGGTAATTAATTATCGGAATTTTATGTTTTCTTGCTTCCTTGCACAGACAATAGATGCAGTCTAATATGCATTACCTAATAAAAGACAGGTAGGTAGATTAAAAAACTCCTTCATACAAAATCTTTAATAAGTTTATCTATCTAAATATCATAAACCCTCCATGATGCGTTCAAGAACCGCACATTAGGTATGACCACCATAAAAAAAAGACTGTTTTGTTAGAACAAATTTCTTATCTGTGAAAATGTTATTATTGCTAAAAAATTTTGAACGTTTCAGTCAATCTCAGTCGAGATGGCGTTTAGTTCGAAATTAATTGTCAATTTGCATACAAATTTGACAGATGTCGCACGTAAGTAAGATATCGAACGATATGATGATTGGATCCAACTCTAGTTTGTCTCTGAATTAAAAAAAAACCATGACTGCTGCCCGAAAACAATGCCGCGATGCCGGTCATAACATGCGGCTCCTGAATGCATCATGGAGGCTTATGATATGTGGATAGATAAAGTAGTGTATGTAACTGTACATAATTAGGCATTAAAACCCACACTCGTGCTTGATACATCCCTTCATTATGTACAGTCACATAAACTACTATATTGAGCCCGACTGCCCGACCAAGAGTTTTTCAGGTGAAGCATTATGCGGCAAAGAAAGACTGAATGTTTAATAGATATCGTAACATAATTTTAGTACACATAATGACATACCGCAAGGTTCAAATGCGTTATTGTTTATTCACGAAAATGTTGGGTTGCTCCACTTTAAATAAGTATGGGTCATCTCATCTCTGATACTAAATAAGTATGGGGTCAGCGAAGCATCGATACTTTTAAGTTGAAATTAAGCTATAACACTAACTGTTACATAAAAGGTCGTTTCGCTCTCGATGAAACACATAAAATTTTATATTTTCTGTGGATGTAGTGCATGTCATGAGAGAAAGGAGTTTTTTGAAAATTAATAATTATTTAAAACTTGGAAACATACGAGTAGGACTGGCTGTCATGTTGAGTTTCCTTTTTTTAATAGTTATTAATTTCGTGGCTCTGGCTGTGTTTGACAGGAACCCACATATTTCACAAAAAATATAAATTTATGGACCTTGGCTACCTTCTTATTTATAAGAAGTATAATTTTATTATGTCAAAGCGGACCCCAGGCTCCTTTAGGGGCACAACCGGGAATAACGCTAGGGCGATGATGATGATAATAATTTAATTATAGAATTTTCGATAACATTGTGGTCATGCACTTATTTAGTATTCTGTTTTATCTTTTTGTAGCTGAAACTATTAAAGGAACATGATTTGGAAATCTAATATATGTAGGTCAAAACAAACACACATCCAAACCCCACGCATCATATAAAAAAAACTGCACTGCACACATTCTGATGCTGATCATAACATGTCACGAGTTCTCAAAAAATCAAGTCAGAATATATTGTGCTCTTTTTTTTTCTCCCATATTTTTTTGAAGTTTAACTCCACTTTATATGCATGGACGCTCCAGGGGAGAGTATATTGTGTGCTTGCCGTGCCTGGCGCTTATAGCCTGCTATCGCCCGCTCGAAGCCCAAAGCGCATATTGTTGCTTGCCTTTATTACAACGCTACTGGAGATCCTGCTCCAACCAAATTAAGTGTCATAAATGTTAACACCGATCGTAACGTTTAACGTCGACATTACCCGAACTAACCACCCAAAAAGACCCAAGTCCTCCCAAAATCAAGATATGTAAAACCTTTTTAAGTATGACGGCCAGTTATAGGTTTTGGTAAATTCGTATTCGGAAGTGATAAGGCTAGTGATAAAATTGGACAAAATGGGATCGTTCGATTATTTTGTTACGGGTATTGATGGAATTGTTAATGATATTGGTGCATAATGATGACGAAAGGAGCAAGTCAGGGTGATTGACAATATTTAGGTTAAACATTTCGCTTGAAACAATGAGCTACAACTACATTATAATTAAAGTAAAAATGTTTACGCCCAATAGGCAAAAACGCGGAATAAATACTTTGTTATTAAAATAAGACCCTATTTGTGACCTGTGTTTTACAAATAAATATATTCTTTCTTTCTTTCTTTCTAACAATCATAATGTTTTTCATAACAGGTGAAACTTTCTTCAATTTGTCACTGATTATTAACTGAGGTCAACCATTGCCTAACAATGAAAGATTTTTTTTATTCTCGTACGAATAAACCCGTTCATAAAACTTAACAAACCCTAATCAAGAGGTAATCACGTAACGTTTCGAACGCACGTTAGGACTGTCCAACTGTCATTTTTCCATATAAAAATTGACATTTGGACCTACCTTACGTACCTACATTGCGTTACGTGATCGACCTGCTGGTATACCGTAGTATTGTTAGTATCAAAACGTTGCGTAGTCGGATCGCCTGAAAATTCGTACCATTCTGAAAATTACCTACTTTTGAATGTCGCAAATCCTTACTAATGTAAACAAATTACAATTATGTATTTATATAAGTCTCTCTTTTAAAACACTGGTATATAAAACTGAAGCGATAAGATGGCATAAGCTTGTAAATTATAATTGAAAAAAGATAATAAATATCATCTTATTAGCTTATTAGATCTCATTATCTTTATAAATAATAACAAAATCCTATTCCTAAACCTATTCTACTTTTACACATAATATCAAAATCGTACAAAAGAACAAGAAGTTAAGTTAGTAAATTACAATTTGCTAGTCCATCAATAAAACTGATCACACAATCAATCAGATCCCACGGCCGGTCAATCATCCCGATTTGGCCACAATGGGAGCATTACTGGCCGAGTTCAACAAGAGACGGCCTTTGGCCCTGCGGCAATTTAATATAGATCTCTCTGCTGTCAGGCCAAAGACGCGTGCGCGGGAGGATGAGGCATATAAGAACAAAAATATTATGTTTACTGGTGTATTTCTTTCGAAAAAACAATTCTTGAATAAAAAAACCTATGGACTATTGTTACGTAAACATCACAATTATATCCGAAATCGACAGGAACCTTCCTCCAATAAATACAAGTAATTGAAATTAGATTAGGGCCAATAATATTCTTATTTGTATGTACGACAAAGGTTTATAAAGCAGTAAATTACTAATAGAAAAGGCAAAGTTCCGAGGTAATACAATTATTCGATAAGTTAAACACAATTTTTTAAATTGATCTACAATCGACGAAATTACCCGTGTAACAAACATATTATGGAACAAACACACCGATATGAGCAAATATAAAACCTTCTCCCAATTCACAGGTGTTTTAAAATCAGCCTTAAATTTTTGTTACTGCTCCGGATCGGGACAGGGAATTGTGCATCTCTTTGGTGTAGATGGCGATGGTGTGAGTCAGTGGAATGCCAGTGAGGCCGCCCAAATCAGACGGTATCAAATTCGAGGACACTCACCATATTTTGCGGGAAACCGACTAATTTCAAGATTCTCTCGACAGATGCAGTTGCTTACCTTAAAAATCTGATATCACGAAAAAATAAGTACCTATAAACATTTGTAAGCCTTACGATAAATAGATAAAACTTCTAACTTCCTGGAGCCCGTGGGAACTAACGCTCCTCCAGTTTAGGCAATATCGCTCGCCTTCGAACTATGATTGTTGGCTACGGTTACGGTTGATTTATTCGCGCACCTTAGACTTTGTCACGACGCGACCAGACTTAACAGGAATCGTTTATACTCTAACAAAAGAGCATCGTGGCACATCTATGTTTTCAAAAATAGACCAGTACAAAGATTGTCACGTGAAGTTGCAATATATTCGGCAGCATAGCGGCGGTGAAGATGTTTTGGCCCGGTCTGAACCGTTGGTGTGCGTTTATTTTTTTATTTGTGGTTTGATCTTTGTGTCTATAGGTCTTTCAAAAGACTAACCACCTTCTTTAAGTGATAGAATAAATGAATGAAATTGGGGCACACTCATTTTACACAGGTCGACGCTAAGCAGTACTTGTACTATTGTTACAGTCAGCATCAAAAGTAGCTATGCAAACGAAGACGCCAAAAGTCTTTATTAAAAGAGAATAAGAACTTTTGACGTCTTCGATTGCGTAGCTACTTTCGATGCTGACTGTAGTAGACGACGACAGACAAACTAATATAAATAAAACAATACTTAAATACACTGAAAACATGAATGAGCCTTGAAAGGCTCAGGAACAAATTTGCTGCTCAAAACACAAATAAATGACCTTACCGGGATCCGAACCCAGGAATTCCAGCTTCATTGGCTCACTGCTAGTTGGCCAAAGTGGTCTTCAAATATAAATGTGTATACTGAAGATGAGGAACAGCACCCAAGTATTTTCGTTCCAAGTCTACTGAATTGGGAATGGATGAAAATTTTAGAAGTGCCTGATTATTTTTTTGGTGATAGGAATAACCTTTCTTAGCACCAGAAAAAAGCTGCAGAATTTGCTGAAAAATATAAACAGTTTCCTCAGTTAGGTTTTAGGCTTAGGACGGCGAATAAGACACTTTGCTCGATCCGTCTCATATTACAAAAAAATATCTTATGAAATCCGAGGTAAACTGACACGGGCAATGATATTGACAGCTGCAACAGCTATATTTGTCATTGCCAGGGTCAATATTTAAAATATTTCTTGTAATGTGAGACGGATCAAGGACAGTGTCTCATTCGCCGTCCTAAACCCAAAACGTAAGTGAGGAAACTGTATATATTTTTCAAAAATAATCGATGCAGCTGAAAAGTCTGCAATTTTTTTCTGGTGCTAAGGAAGGTTATTCCTATCACCAAAAACAAAATCAGGCACTTTTAAAATGTTCATCCATTCCCCATTGATATTGTTTGTGTTCTTTTGCCGCTTACTCCAATTCAATATAGAATTAAAACAAGAAATACTCGCATTAAACACCTACATCCATTAAAGACACATCACTCGCATACTTACATTAAAGACACTGGAGACATAACGAAATACACGAAAGACACTGGAGATATAAAGATTTTTCTAGGTACCTACCTATTAATGGAAATTAAAATGAAAAAAAAACCGAAGGAGTTTCGTAAATAATTGTGTGCAATGTCGTAATTGAAAATCTCAGCCACATTTTCCAACACTACTACAATTTAACTGTTCCATATAAATACTTACTAATTTCTTTGCCCATACTTGACAAACTGACTACTAATTCGTTTAATTACCAACCTGTGTAATAATATCTCCTAATGTAGCCATCGGTTCCACTATTCAAAGCAGTCGATATGACATAGCTACTAGTTAGTCAATGTGCTTTCCCTCTCACACCTTACTGGGAATGTATCAGAAAAATGAGACAAATGTTACGCGTGCAGAATTTAAAGTTGTAGTGGAGCAGTGCTTAGACCAAACGGTATGCGCAAAAACTGGTGTGACTCTATAGGGAGAGCTTGGTGCTTAGTACGCGGTAAACTGTTCATATTGATCACGTACGTGTCATAAAATAGCAATAAATCACTGGTATTAGCTTAGGGCGTGATCGATTAATGGTGATTACTAAAATGTCAACTAAGATATTCTATTTCTCAGTTAAATATAATCTTTCACTACGTTTTGAACACCTGATTAAGAAAAAGCAATTGAGTAAAATACCGATTTCACATTAGAGTTCCTGTGATGATGAAAGTTACAGGCAGCTGAGAAATAATTCATTCACAAATTGGAATTAATTGACGTGAAAATGAACATTTAAAACTAATTTGTTTTACTAAGTACCTTGAACAAAAATATTTTGACTGATTACATTTTGTAAATTATAGGATTTTCATTTTGTACGAACCCATTTATTCTTTATCTAGAAGCCCATTGTATTCTCTGATTGTCATTATAGTCATCTTCCTTTTAAATTTACGGAACTTGTGTACACAACGACCAGTGGCTGCATTAATTATTTTAATGTTGAAATAAATTTAATGTTGAACTGAGTCAGTGCTCTAGTTATGTCTATGGATCCCGCCCTTATCCTCTCGCTATGGCCACGTCAACTCACGCGCCGCTTGACATCTACGCGCACGCGGCCACGCGCGTTCAGCAGTTGCACAAACATGCCGTACCCAGTTAACACTACCTGTACACGCTCAGAATCAACGGTGACTTATGGGTAATTTATCATTTTATTGGGTACAGTTTTAAGAGGTTTGGAATGATTGTAATTTGTTTTTTGAACTGCTGATTAGCGGTAGTTTTATATTTGTAATCTATCTTCAAAGGCGTTTGTCTAACTTTTTCTTCATTTATGTTTTCTCAACCGACCAAAAAAACAACAAATCAGAATGACTTTATACGTTACTTGGCTTGTTCGGTTTGTAAAGATAGGCGGATAGAAACTAAATTAACGATAGCTGCTACTACCGATGTGTACCATTTTAATTTCCATTTCCTTAAATATTCTATCCTCATGTTATGGAAGAGAAAAAAGCTTGTAAAAAAGGATGAAGACTTCCCCTTAATAGTTAGAAGCACAAATACATATCAAATTACGTATATAATGCCTACTACGCCAATGATTGTATACTGATATTTATTATTCAGGAAAATTCACTGTAAAACCTGACGCATATTAGTTAGTCATTGAATTTACAATATCTGATTCCTTGAACCCAAGTACTTATTGTATTCATGTATTTATGTGCCCTAGATGTGCTTCTGAGAAAATCTGACTCATAAATACTTATGTTAACTATTTGTAACCTCATTGTGGACTGTATGAATTATCACAGGTGAAAAACAAAAGGCTGCATAAAAATCTATTTCAGTTTGCTTGCATAGTTTCAGGTAAAATAAAATAACTGCTTTAATTTAATTCCATTGAGGTGTTTTTTTATTTAAACTAGTGGTAAAAAAGTAGTTTTAACAGATAAATCTAAACTCAAACAAACTTTTTAGGACTCTTGAAAGATAAACAGCTTTAGATGTTTAACAGGCTTCTGGTTTTTTTGATACTTCATTAGCGCTGCTTTCCCTGTTGCTCGAAGAATTGGAGTAAGCATCTGTGTTTTCTTCAGTAGGTACCTAAGTATGAGAAATAGACTCTTGTGAAGAACCTTGACTTGTTTCTGATTGAGTTTCTTCATGCTTCTCATGCGAAGATTCCGATTTAGCTTCGTTACATGATTCTTCTGAAGAGTTGTTGCTGTCTTCTTGCGCTTTGGTATCTGACGAAATAACAAAGCAAATTTTATGTACCTCACTTAGATTTGTTTTTTTCTCAATTTAGAAAAGCCGCGGATAGGCAAACAATCAAAAGTCAAGTTGGTAAAACTAGGCCTTTAAAATATATTCTTACAACTTACGATTTACAATGACGCCTTTCAGCGGGTTGTCTTGTGGTTTTTCAGTTTCAGTATCTATGTTGGCATTTGATGAAACATCTGAAATATTATTATCATAACGATGATGTTGTGTTGGGACGCCTGGCGGAAAAAGGCGGGCTGTCGATTGTTTGTTTCGTTCAGTTAGCCCAATAATCACGATAGCATAATTTGTAACGAAACCATTTTAATTGAAACCGTAGTCCAATTAGGTATTTTTTACCATTGTTGTCATTAATTGTCGTACAAATATTATTGATCCACAAAACTTACCATTTACAATGACATCTTTTAACGGGTTATCTGGTGGATTTCCAGTTTGAGTGTTTTTGTTGGCGTTTGATAAAGCATCTGAAATGTTAAATATGGACAACAACATATTATTTATATTTTTTTTTTCTCATTTTGTATACGCCTTTTTATTAGGTACTATCTCAGTATTCAGTAATTTAATTCATCGTTTAATTTCATATAAAAATTACGGATTTGTAAAACCTACCATTTACAATGACATCTTTTAGCGGGTTGTCTTGTAATTTCTTAGTAGGAGTGTTTTTGTTGGCATTTGATGAAGTACCTGAAGTTTAACAGGCACGTTAACATTATTTTTAAAAACAGTATTAAATGGAAATGACAGTCCAAAAGCGTATTTTATACCATTGTTATCGTTTCGTGGAGTATAAAATATTTTTGATTCATAACACCTACCATTTACAATGACATCTTTTAGTGGTTATTCAGTTTCAGTGTTTTGGTTGGCATTTGATGAACCACCTGAAGTTTAACAATCGCGCATAATAAGTTAAATATTCTAATTTGTTAATTGGGTTTCTTGTCATATAAATAGTATTGTTGTTTAATAAAACTTACCATTTAAAATTTCATCTTTTAGGGGGTTGTCTTGTGGTATATTTGTTGAAGTGAAAAAAAAAGCATTTTAATTATGAAACTGTCCGAGTCTTATTTTGTTATCACATAATATAATTCATCATCATCATCATCATATCAGCCGAAAGACTTCCACTGCTGGACATAGGCATCCCCCAAAGAGTGCCAAAATGGCTGGTCCTGCGCCATCCGCAATACAATTAAACGTAATAAATTATACATTATAGGTAGTTAAATAATTAATTTGGATAAATATTAATATTATAAAAATATAGAAGATTAATAAAACCTACCATTTACAATGACATCTTTCAGTGGATTGTCTTCTGTCTTGGAATTTTCAGGAGTGTTGTCATTTGACAATTTATCTGGAATATAACTATCCCGTTATCATATTTTTAGGTTAATATTTTAAATGAACACAATATACCTAATTATTATCGACATTTGATGAATCTGAAATGTAATGACATAGTTACTTTAAAAACCAAATTTTAACCAACTTCAATTGAGTACTTCACCTTATTTGGAGAGGACCTCGATTTATCCGGGATTCTTTCATCAGATCCTGACCTGGTGACCATGAGATACCTTTTCAAACAAATTAATAATTATCGAAATCGGTCCAGGCGTCTTCGAGTAATCGGGGAACATAAATAAAAATAAAATATTCCGACGACTTGAGAACCTCTTCCTTTTTTGAAGTGGGTTTTAACAGCTCGTTGCATTTTTAAAGTAATTATTTAAAGCTTGTCCTTTGATGCACCAATCCCCAGTTACGTCAAAAAGCTTCTCATTTTTGTTAGGGAATCGGCAATAACGTCTCCTAAAAATAAAAAAAACTTACCACCATTAAAAGTGACATCTTTTAGTGGGTTGTCGTCTGGTTTTTCGGTTTGAGTGTTTTCGTTGGCATTTGACGAAGTACCTGAAATAAATCACGTTGGCGTTTTAACTTTAGTTCAAGTAATTTTATAACGAAAAGTTCATTTATTCCTTAATAACAAGGCAATTAATAAAAACAACAATATAAAATGTTTGAACTACGACAAAACTACGTATTGGGCAAAAGAAAATGGGGTCTCACTTAATTATCTCCATAGGCTGGGCTTTCTCATTCCGCTTCCAGATAACAATGCACCACTCCTATGTATAATGTTCACATTTAAAATCACAGCTTTAGAAACCGATGCGAGCCGGCACGGCGTTTGTCAGTCAAATAACGAAACGATTGACATATTTAATAATGTACGAACCATTTAACTGAATACCACCAGAAACATCACTAGTTCACCCAATACTCATTCGTGGATCTGTATTAAGAAGGTCTGGCTATTGTAATAACAAGGTCTGGCTACTACCATTTCATTTCACAAATAAACTTACCATTCAAAATTAGGTTTCCTAATGGATTTTGAGGCTCCTCATTTTCGTCTGGTGAGTCTTTATTTGTATCATCTTGCGTAGTTCCGGTTTCTGTGTTAGATGTATCGGCAGTTGCATTTGGTGATTTTTCAGAAGCGTTGTTTTTATTACACTCGTTTCCAGTCGATGCTTCTTGAATAGGTTCCGTATTGTCTTTTGAATTATCTTTGCTGGCACTATCTTGCTTAGCATTTTCTGAGGTTGTTATTGCATTACTAGTGGTTAGCCCTTGCGACGCATTGTTTGAAGTATCGTCAGATTTGTTTTCATTAGTAACTTTATCACTAGGTTTAGATGGTATAGGAGATGATCCCACAGTATTTACTGGTTCTTTTGATAGATCGTCTGGTTTGATGGAATCTTCGGACGTATCTGCATTTTTCTTTCCTTTAGTATCCTCATCATGTGGCCTTACTGGGATTGGAGAGGCTTCTATATTATAAACCGGTTGGAATGGTAAGTATTTTACGTTAAGTGTGTTTGTATTTTTGGTATCACTTGATTCGTTTTCAGTTACAGGTTTGGCAGGGATAAGGGATGCTCCTACTGTATCTGACGGAAGTGGTGATAAATTCTCGATTTGAGAAGTTGACGAAACTTCAGATGATAATGGGGCTGGACCAAGTGAAGTATTGTCTGATTTAGCTTCGGTTGATATTGCATCACCAGTAGTAAGCCCTTGTGACGCATTGTTTGAAGTATCGTCAGATTTGTTTTCACTTGTAACTACATCACTAGGTTTAGATGGTATAGGAGATGATCCCACGGTATTATCTGGTTCTGGTGATAAATCTTCTGGTTTGATGGAATCTTTGGACGTATCAGTAGTTTTCTTTCCGATAGTACCTTCATCATGTGGCCTTACTGGGATTGGAGAGGCTTCTATATTATTAATCGGTTGGAATTGTAAGTCTTTTACGTTAAGTGTGTTTGTATTTTTGGTATCACTTAAATCGTTTTCAGTTACAGGTTTGGCAGGGATGGGGGATGCTCCTACTGTATATGACGGAAGTGGTGATAGATCCTCGATTTGAGAAGTTGAGGAAACTTCAGATGATAATGGGGCTGGTCCAAGTGGAGTATTGGTAGTTTGAGGAACTAGTTGAGAATTAGGAACCGCTTGGCTATTTGAAGGCACATGCACGACGTTAAGTATTTTCCGATTACTACTTGAGGGGTTATCTGGTAAAGATGCAGGGACTGCTTGTCTGGTTAAAGGTACATGCACAACATTAAGCAATTTTCGGTTATCATTTGAAGGATTATAGTATGAAATCTGGCCAGAAAGTGGAGCTGAACCTATTGGATATGAAGTTTGAGAAACGCGGGGTCCTGGTTGCGAGGGTGAAGAGGGGTATAGTGCGTTATACGGAAGTTGTGGAGCAGTTGAGGGCGATAAAGACACTGGTTTAGGTGGTTGAGATGAATGTGGTCTGATCGGTCTGTGATTAAGTAAATACAGAATTGAAGGCGGCAACATACGATGAACTGAAAACAGTTAAAGTGTATAGTAGCGTTGACTGTTTATCCTGTAACAAAATCGTTCGTACTTTTTAATCTATTTACCTGATACATGTTTTAAATCAGATGCTCCTGTAACAAACAAAGCAGCCTTGAATATCCTCGATATCGACATAGAGCGAAGGATAATTAATTTTATATTATTTAACAAGTAATTATTTTTCTTGCCTCTGCGAATTCGTAATTGTGACAATATACCACGCACATGTAACGGCTACTTTAAGATACGGTGTAATGTTTTGGAGTAATGCTTCAGATCATGAAATGGTATTCAAGAGTCAGATGAAATTTTTAAGATCTGTATGCGGTATTAAACCGATCGATTCAAGAAAACCCTATTTCATACAACTTAAAATATTGACTCTACCTTACCTGTCCATGAAATATCACTGTATGTCCAATATAACCATTACACTATTTTTAAGCTAGAGCTTGCGGTATCAGGAGAAAATTAATTATAATACTTTAAAACCAGTTTTTATATCAAAGAGTATATTAGGTATGTCAGCCCGAATATATATTAAACTACCAGCGACTATTTTGAAATTGGAAAGCGATAATGAATTTAAATAATAAATAAAATAAAATCAGTTTATTGCAGACAATAGTCCATATTACACAAAAAAACAATAATAAGAATACAAATAAAACTTACTATCATTCTTATGATGCAAGTGTTGTAATAACAACACTTGCATCATAAGAATGACTAGTTCCTGTCCATATTGTAAGTTATGCATGCTAGTTTCTGTTCCCATCGCGATGAACGGAAGACTACATAGTACCGGTAGATAGGGCTACATAAGTAGATAGGGCTGCAATACGGCTTCTGTTGATAGCAAAAAAGTTGGGAACCCCCGCTTCCGCAAACATGCTCGACGCACTGCAAAACCTGAGCTGCTTCAGTAGGACTGTAGGATGCGAAAAGCGTCATTGTATTGTACCCGCAGTTTTGAGTAGGCTATTCTACTAAAGTTAACCCAGAGTTGGCATGTCTACAAACACTGGCAAATGCTCTGAACAGAGTCACTTTGACACCGTTCGTACACCGCGTATTTAAACCTACGTGCGAGCATGTTACATCTAACAGATAAGGCCCTCCTTTACCTTTCCATATCAAGGTCATCCTTGAGATCACTACTGAGGATATGTCCAATGTATTTAAATCTATTGAAAACCTGCACTGGTATGCCATTCAAAATCAATTCCAGAATTCAACCTGGACGCCTTTCTGCCCTAAAAACCATCAACTCGGTCTTCTGATCATTATACTAATTATTCTAATTTAAGACGGCGTTATATAACTTTTTAGCTTCTGAAGCCTATTACTCCGTCCGAGAATACCTCAATGACATACATTCTTTGTATTATCAACTTATGCATGTGATACACCATGATATTCTTATATATACTTGCATGTCCTTGTGACCAAATATTTAGTCCTGTTCTATTTCTTTTTAAACCACCTATTTGTACTATGTTTAGGCAAGTAAATGATATTTTCGAATGGGAAATGAATATGAACATTACTTTCCACTAATGCATTTCCACTGAGAGTTGACGCAGCCTATCTATTTCTTTCAAACCCCTGTCAAGAAGAAGGGGGGGGGGGGGGGGGGTCTGAGAAGGGTCTCGTCACTCATTGCCTTCATCCTTCGGATTAACAATTGTTCACTTTACCTGAAGTTGGTGCTCTTGGTAGTGCTGGTGCTGTTGGAGCGATCGGTGGCGTAGGTGGTACCGGTGGCGTAGGTGGTACCGGCGCAGTTGGGAGTACCGGTGCAATAGGGGCTACCGGTGGTGTAAACGGTATGGCAGTGTTTGAAGACAACGGGTTTTGAGGAACCGATGGCGATGTGGATGCTGCTGGTGACGGTTGCGAGTGACCAATTGGTCGGGAACGAAGTAAGTATAATATTGATGGTGGCAGTACTTGGTGCACTGAAATAAATAAATAAAGTAGTAAGAAATTGAATTAAGATACTAAAGAATTATATAAAGAAAATTTGGTTACCTGCGACATGCTTTGTTGCCGCCGAAGCGCCTGAGTCAATATTTGCGCCTGAAATAAAATGAGCCAGATTAGTCGCATACATTGTATTTTAATCATGTCAAACTATCTGAATCCTTTGCTTTGGACATTGACTGTTGCAAAAAGATTTAAATAAAGACAGACACTGACTGCTTGGCTCCTACTGGTAGGTACCTTACCTACTGTAAACCTCAAATTGTAGTCGAAATGACGAAATACAATAAAGCAACGCTACTTTTAAACACACTTATGTGAACACATAATTCGAAAAGCTTGAATAATGTCTTAAACTAAATATTATTATAAAAAAAAATTAGGGAAAATTACACATGATATTTTTTTAAGCAGCTTGATATTTTCTGAATTCGTTTTAAGTGTTTTCTAAAAAGCGAACCCGAAAACACGTGTATTCATTATATTTTTCGACTCCACCGTTTCAGCAAGAAATTTCGAATTGGTATTTTAAAGATGTTCCAGATTTTTGTAAGGGAACGTTTGATTTCAGTATGGTACTCATATAAAAATAAACGTAATAGAACTGACAAATCTAGATATCGCGATCGAATATGCGCTCTGGGTCATGTTTTGGGAGAAACAAGTTAAATACACTTAGTTTATTTTATTAAAAAAAAACTGTCTTGATACCATTGCATATCAAGACAGTTTTTTAACGTTAATTAAAAACTCACGTATTTCTCCAAACAAAGTTAGAACAAACAGTATGCACAACATTTTTATGGACGCCATTTCTACCATTCCTTCATCACTCCCGCAATAGTTTAAACGACGCGCCAAACTAGCAGACACTTTTATAGACTTTCTTACTTCCAATATCCAACTGAACAAACATTTGCTTTATAAATTGTTAATATATGCTACGAGACATATTATTTTCTTGCGTTAATACCGGAAAATTAATGCTATGACGTCAGTCAGTAGGTACTAGGCAAATATTTTTAAACAGACATGTGGATCAAGACATTTAATCAATCCAATATGTGCGACAAAAAAGTTGTGAAGTACGTATTGAACCGAATTTAATGAAAATTATGACATATTTTGCAATTAGCCAGTTCGTCGACATGGCTTAAGCCCACGGACCGTCGTCCGAGCAATCCGATAGAATTTTACGTGTTTTATAAATCTGGAATAGTCTATGATGCCCATATCATGTAAGTAAAATTAAGAATTAGGTAGGGACATACGTTTAAATTGTTTTATCACTAAAGTCCTTTTTCGCTAAGTTCGCCGTCTTGTTTTTTGTACCACATAGTATTTTACCAGATAAATTATAATGACAAGATATAAACTGAACTAATTTTAACTCGACGAGTTCAAGGTTCTAATTAACCATGAAATTAGACGGTAGCTAAATAAGAAATTGTAAAAAATGGTGGTCTGCAGCGTGTTCAAACATGAATACGGTCATATTTCTTAAAAATTGCGATTGCGAAAAAAACATGGTATTCAAACCGCAAAGTGAAAACTAGAAAGATGTTAGGATAAATTAGGCTAATAAGAATGGGTGTATTTTGTATAATTTTTATCACATTCTATTTCAACAAATTGACATCTGACAATGACAATGCTCCGTACATCTTTGGGTCTGCACCTGAAGCACTTTGAGCCGATTCGTCGAGTCGTTGTCTTGTGACAATTGCCGAATTAGTGCTTGCCATCATATGATACCTAGTAGCCTTTAACACCAAAATAGCTGTAGCCGGCCGCTGTTAACTTCAAATCGTTAAAAGAATTCAATAAGAAAGCTAATAACAATACGACATCTGATGTTAATAATCTTATTTATTACTAATACTAGTTTAAGACTTTGGCAGCTTATCTAAGTACCCCATTCTAAACACGGCAGGTAATGATAATAACTTTCATCCCGTAATCATTTATCATCAATTCGAGCATTCGGCAATCATCAATCATCAAATGGCGCAGCACGGGAGCCAGGTAATGATATAAAACCTGACTCAATCCATCATCAGTCTTGCTTTTAATTGAATTTGAAATAATTATTTTAATGAAAGCCACTTCCCGGTTTTGAAATGAGTTAAAAGGGCATTCTATTAAGTAGAGTTTTTTTTAGAGCCGATGGTGGCTAACTAGAACCGTCCTACCTGATGACCACCGTTTCATATGGAAGCTTGGGACTATAGAAGATGCGATTATTGATTTAACGATGCGTTTTCAGTGACCAATGCAGGTCCTTCACTTTCAACCCAGCGCAACCTCGGAAGCTCTGGTTATCTTACTGACCACCAGGAACGCCGCACCACATACCTACAGATAGATACACGTATGTACCTATCCAATGGAGCATGCTATGCGAACTTAGAACTTAATGCAAATCCAGTTTCTTATTGAAAACATTCAACAACAAACCTTCTTGATAGGTTGCGAACTCTTTGAAGCTGTAGCGATTGCTAGGCTTAGGCTGTCAATGTACATCCATAGCCTAGGGGTAAAAACGGCGGTATTTGGAGTCGATGAGCCGGGGTTCAAACCCTGCGACCGACGCACTTTTTGTATGTTTTAACAGAAAAGTTTTAATATCGCAGAAGAGATGGCGCCTGCTGTACGCAAGCATTAAATGCCTTCTCATTTTGTTCGAGTTGCCTGTCTATCTCAGTACGTATATTGTAGTCTTTGCAATGGAGATTGAATTTTGTTTCAATCGTGTCAAAGTGTGTATTCAGTCTTTCTTGCCAGAGTTTAATGGCCTTTTTGATTGGACGTACTAAATACGCGTTTTTTGTGTTCTCCTGCCGCGGAACTTATCAGTCCTGATGTAAAATATATTGAAGTGCGATATAGATTAAGATTTGCCTGGATGCTTGGGTTATATTATTATTTATATCCACTAAACGCTCCAATGCGGCCACATCTGCGTTCTCATACAGATGACTCCAGGATCTCATACTGAACGCTTAGAAGTTCCCTTTACGCCTCGCTACATCCGGCTCGTCATAGGGAGATACAACTTTGTTCTATGTACTTTGTCGTTTGGTCTGGGATTCTTAGGTGAGTGCTCCAGCCGCCAGACTTCGCGACGCGACCCCTTTTACATCAGTTGTGAGAGGCCGTATTCCAATTCTTGTCCGAGCCTACACTGTTGAACTTTTGCTCCCTAGATAAATCCCTGTCTCATAACGTGTAACAACTAGCGAGCTAATAAGATGTAGAACTAACGCGACGGTTAAAAGAAAACCTAAATCTCAATCGACAAAAATATCTATATAAATATCGAACATGCTCACAATATTTCACGAGAATCGGTTGAGTAATGCGGGACATCTGGACGGAACGGAGAACTTCGTTCGCTTCGCTCGCTCCCTCAACTAGTGCACGTGCCAATACAGGTTTGACATCAAGCCAACACCTCTGATAGAGATCAATGCAATAAAAAATGAAACGTCAGATTCCACATTAAACACTGCAATCCTAGTGTTAATTATGACACGGTCGTAATTGGTTATAATTCTGACCATAATTGGCACAATTATGGCATGATTGTCCGCTTGACAGCTTTTTGTTACACTTGTCTTATTGTTGTTGTTGATGTTGACTTGTCTTATTAGGTGAAGACTGCAGAGCTAGGTATACAGGGTGAGGTACTGATGGGTCAGTTTGAAGCTTTATTTATTAGGTTTATGGAAGAAGTAGACAAATCTAGCAAAATCATCGTGGAATCCACCTGAGAAATACTTTTCGTATTCCAATTTGATTTCAATGTGTTTTACACTAACTCCGCTCTCCTTTTTCAGTAAATAAAATGACATAATTTACTTTAAAAACAAAGTTTTAACCAACTTCAATTCAGTACTCCGCCAAGCCACATTTCTTTTGCAATTTACCACATGAACTGATTTTCGAGAGCAAATGCGTTGATTATTAGAGAAAAAACCAAATCACTGTATGTGAGTCGACAATATTTAAGGACTTCCGTCGATTCCTCAAGGATCTCAGAATTACCCTTGGGGCACTTCATTGTTTGCTATTTCAACGCAATCATATCAAAATCTGTGACGTACTTTTATAGTTTGAAGTAGGTACATCATTGAGAAGTTCCACAAGCCATCTGTGGTCTTCATCATCACTTCCACCATCACCAAATTTATGATTTCCGGGTGAAAATACACGAGTTATAATAGAAAATACTGAAATTACTACACGCGTGCCTAATATATTTGAGGAGTTTCCTCAATTCCTCATGATTCCCCTCATCCAACTGGGGTTTTGAAAACAATGGAACCAATCTAGAAGCATATACTTCCAATTAAAAAAGGAATTGTACGAATCGGTTCATAAATGACGGAGTTCTGAGGTAATCTCAATTACCTCAACTAGTGTAAGATTTACCCCCTAATATTTATTTATTATTTGTTTATGTCCCCACATCTGTCTTTTAGAATCAGAATGACAGAGACATTAAAGTAAAACGTCGTCTTTCAAATATTGAAGCAAATAGCAGCCCAAATAGAACTTTGTCAAATTGACAAATAAACGTCGGCGGACACATTTCTTTATTTTTTCGACTTCTTAAGGAATATATTATATTTTCCACTGTAAGTATTTTTTTATGTATGTTCTCCGATTTCTCCGTCAATTGTGGACCGATTTCCAAAATTCGTTTTTTATTCGAAAGAGAATACTTCCGAGGTAGTTCCATTGTCACTAAATCAGGATCTGATGATGGGATCCCTGGGAAATTGAGGGCGACCCTCATATTTTATAGGCACGCATGTAGTGATTTCGGTATTTTCTAATATAATTCGTGTATTTACCTTCGGAAATCGCAATTTTGGTGAAGTGAAACTGATGGTGAAGACCACAGATGACTTATGGAACTCCTCAAAGATGTAAACTTCGTCAAAGATTCTGACATGATTCCGTTGAAGTAGCAACTCATGAAGTGGTCATTCTGAGATTATTTAGGAATCGACAGAACTCCTCAAATATTATCAGCCCACAGATAGAGACTTGGGGTTTCTCTGTAATAATCAACGCATTTGCTCTCGAAAAACAGTGATGCATGTGGTAAATTAGAAAGGAAATGTGGAAATAATATGTGGCTTGGCGAAGTACTGAATTGAAGTCGTTTTAAACTTTGTTTTTAAAGTAATTAAACAGTTTCTTGTTTAACGTTTATTTTTTCACGTGAATGCTAAACTAGGCGCGTCCATACAAAAACAGAGAGACATTTCACTCTTATAATATTATTCGGGAGCTTATAAAAGCGAATAGAGAAAACATCCTTGTTTAACAATCAAAGCGACCGCTGAATCGTTTAGCAAAAGCATACTTATTTATGAGTTCCTAGGCGGAAGTGTTAATGTGTACAGCGTCAGTCTTAATAAGAGCTAAGATGGAGATAAAACAGCCGTATAAGGCGCTTTGTGAAGGCGGGGATATATGGAAGCGGTGCTTTTTCTGCAACGACTAATTGGAACATAGATGTGGCATTTTTAAAAGGGTTTAGTCGAGTAAGGGTTTTTATACACTATCCGATCAGCGGGCGTATAGTAGTATATCCATCACAAAACTGTCAGATTTAGAGGTAGCTTTAAATTCGCTGCAGCAAAAATATGGAACGATCTGCCTCCACCTCTTCGTAATGATATGTCCCTATATGTCTTTAAAAGTAAGCTACGTTCAATTATTTTCGATAAACAAAAATGCACTGAAGCAACCAGCAAATAAATAAATAAATAAATAGTTTCCTAATTATATAATAAGTAATGAAACAACTAATTTGTAAACTTTTATCACATTATGCCTAACGAGTGTGTACACAGCAAATTCTACTAATTGCCTTCACTTTTTTATTCTTTTTTTTTAATTTTAAATTCTAATTAGTTATTGTATATTTATTTGAATACTTACTGGAGTTATTGTTAGTAAAACCCGCAAATATTTTTTTTGAATTCTTTTGTAATCGTCGGGGGTGGACTGAAAACCTGCGCTGTGACATCAAATCGGTGGCACAGCAAACGCTGAGTCCATCCCTTTTGTCACATTGTGTTGTTTTTTTTCCTTTCTAGTTGAATATTTAAAAAAAAATGTGTGTTTAATTAATGTGTATGAGTTTTTTATTAATGTGTGGCAATAAATCTCTTTCTTTCTTTCTTTCTTTCTTTCTTTCTTTCTATAGTGACATCCGTCACACTCACATACTTATCAGAACGTGACGGATGTCTTCACAGCGATAAAGGCAAAGGCTCAAATGTTAGCTGGAAGAAATCCCTTATGGGATACGTTCGCCTTTGTACCAACTTTAATCTTACATAAATCATGTTCATGTTTTAACCTGTTTTGTGTACAATAAAATGCACACATACATACATACATAAAGTCCCTTCGCCGACTTGAGCCTATCGAAAAATAGTATGAGCAGCGCTGACGGCCCGTATGATGCCTTATGTTAAAATTGATAACGTAATGGATAATCAACCATCAATTTATTGTAATAAAGTATAAATATAAAATAAAATTAAAATAATAAAGAGATAAGGATCTTGAAAGTGTAGAACAAATATAAAGCTACCAATAGAATCCTTACGCTTTTATAGAAACAAAATTGTATAACAACTATGTACCTAAACGCAGTATTTCGTGACCGAAATAGCAATTAACTTGATATTCCATACAACGATTAGTACATTTAACAGTTGTGACGTCATACCAGTGTGTTAATTAGTATGAAGCGTTTATGGCTGCCGCCAGCGAGGTCAATCTTTGTCTCAAATTTTTGGTATTTACTTATGTTCTTTAATTGCAGATGCTCTCATACAAACATTTGTTCCTCTCCAAAAACTGGTTCGACTGGCATCGTAAAAAATCTTAGTCAAATATTCACCATCCCTATTTTTCAGTAGGCGTGCACTCGCTACGGGCACACGCTCAAGTCGCCGCGCCGAAAGGCCTAAGTGATAAAATGGGAACCATGCTATACGCCCGCAAAATCGGAGAGATGGCATATCCTTTCGGGTGTTTGACACAGCATCTTAAAGTTACGATGCGCCTAAGAAATCAAATCAGTCAATCAAATCTTCCATTAGCATATAGAATGGGTCTTCAGTATGGACAAAGGCAAAGGCTCATCTCGCGGCTTTGCCCGCACTCTTTGTAAAACGCGAGCGAAGCCGAAGCGCGAACAGCTATATAGTTATAAGTGAAGGTAATGTTTTGATATATGTCCTACCTACAATAAACGGACAATTTTTTTGACTGAACGACTTACAGTACTACAGTGAGTAAGTTCTCTGCTACTGTTTATTAATATTCATTACTTATCTTATTGAGTATAGATGTCCAAGTTTTTCTATTTAATATCACATTTCATCTCAATAGGACTCTTGTCTTGTTGAATTCTCTATAACGCAATATCACTGGAAGAATATTGATTAGGTTAAACTTTATTAGGTTACCTATAAAACGTTAGGTTATAAACTCATAACATATTGAATAATAAGAATAAGAATTATTTATTGCATAACTGTGTATGGTAAATAATAATGCACTCAGAAACCAAGACCATAAGGCAGACATAGCTGTTGTACCATATATACAAACTTTGACATCTCTGTTCACGAAAATTTTCATTAGTTTGAGACAAAGATGAAACAAAATTGATATACTAGCTAGATAAAAATCACATAGCGATTTTTGAATTCGCACCGGCGATATGTATTTTTTTTTTTTTTTATAAGTACAGTGTTTTACATACTTAGAAGAGATAAGTTTTCTTTCTAGACCAATAAAGTTGTGGCCCTGCTGGTCGTTTGCTTAACGTTTCGTACGTACGTTAGGTAGATCTAAATGTGATTTTTTGTTAGGGATATTGACAGTTGAATTGCCCTAACGCTCGTTTAAAAAGTTACGCAATTAAGGTTCGATCTCATCGCAGCTTGACGCCGCCGCGAACTCGTACGCTGACGCGGCTCACGCGTCACGATTTTTACACACATATTTCTGATTTACCGCAGCGTCAGAGTGGGCGATCCTTTATCCCTCTGATCACCACTAGCAGCTCCACGCGCTTTTTGACTAGTTTTGATGAGTTTGAGTTTATATTCCTCCGTCATTACAATAGATATATTATGCTACAAACGTTAATCGGTTCTTCCCTGTTTACATTTAAAAATAAGCTTAAACTCCACCTACTAAAGCAACAAGCTTTAGTAGGTGGAGTTTAAGGCCTGCGTCTCGATCTGCGTCTGTGCTAAGAATATTATTTTGAGTAGGATATTATTATAGTAATTGCAACTCAGGTTTTGGTTTGGTTTTCGCTGGACATAGCGTGGACTATCTCTGTATACCGTACAGTATGTATATTCTTAGGTTAATATCTCTTATATAGGTTCATAAGTTAGTTTTAGTTTAACGGATCCACTGAAAATCAGCGTCGTTGCAATGTGTGTCTCGACTCATGCTGAGTGGACTCCTTTTTTGAAGCAACACTAGATTCCTTCTTTAGATCTAAGCCTTTTATGATGTTTATGCCTGTTTTTGTTCCAAAATAAACTTATTCTTATTCTTATTCTCTCTTATTCTCTTCAATACTTTATCTACTTTTGCAAGAGAGTTTTTTGGAAAAAAAATGTATATTTACTTTTCTATGATTTATTCAAACTAGGTCCAAAAAAGCTCTGTTTTAGATATTAGTATGTTGCTTATGCACTTTTATATATGAAATTTACATGTAACTGTTCCTTTTTGACGTTTCTAACAACCCAAGAGAGTACTTTTATTTTTAACTAATTTTTACAAATGTTACGTCCAAAAAACTGGTTTTTTGGCCTAAAGCTGCTAAAGTTTAGTGCCATATATCTCAAAAACTATGAGTTTTGAAGTAAATATGGGATACTATTTTGGTTTATCTCGGTGTTGTTAATACGGTAAGCCAAAAAAAAACACGAAAAAACGGACGGTAACAGATCGAAGGTCATTGGGAGCTGTGATCCCCTTAAGTTACATTTCATCAAAAGTATGTAGGTAGTACCTACCTATTGATATGACGAATGTTTCAATTAGCTTGACCCGTCCTTATAAGGGTGCACCGCTACCTACCGCTACCGATGCCGCTGCCGCCGCCTCTCGAAGTTGTGGCATAACATTTTATTTGTGTCATGTAAAATATCGCTCATTTAGGTGGTGCACCCAGGGGACACGTGCATTGTTGTGGTAGGTAAATCCTCGCGGAGGAATTGTCCCAACAATTTCGGCGAAATAGGCGCTAATATAAAAATATCACATGGATATTCGCCTATTCTACAGATCACCATACGATTAAATAAATGTAAAATATCCTTAATTAACATTTACCTATTTTGCATAAAACCACCGTTAAACTTTAGTCAATTAATTACAAAATCGCATTTATTTATTTATCTCAGCCACACAAATATCGCTCTTATCGCATTAACATAAAGTCCTCATTGTGAAGCTTGTAAACATCGTCACTAAAAATCGGCCGGACGCTGAGCAAGGCAAAAAATAATTCCGAAAAGGCGTATAATCGTTGCCAATACAACACTTTTACGCTAATTTATATGGCTGTGTGGGTGGATACGAATAAAACCTAAAGATAGTAACCGCTTTGACGCTTCAACGCTCTTCCGCTGTTTTGCGTCACGGCGTAACGTAGTTATGAATGAAACAGTCATGAATGGAGTTATCTTAATCGCGCGATATTTCTTGTTTACGATAGGTCAGTACGCTTTAGATCTCGAGCGATAACCTGCTAACGGGATGTGGTTTATAGGAGAGAGTTGATGGGGTTCAGTAAAAAAACATGTCCAAGTTGGAGGTGGATATTGTTGAGGGTTCGAAATCGAAAATGTAATTTTTTCTCGAGACTTGTAATTTCTAAAACTACAAATGCTAATTATATCCATTATGATTCAAAGATACAAGATACAACCGTGAGGATGGATTCGAGCATATATGCAACCCATTCCAATGTGTTTTTTTGTTGTCCCCTCGATTCTTAAACGCCCCCGTGTAAGGCCGTGGACTGGACGCCAGCCGGGTAGCGGGGCGACTAGCTAGCTTATACATTCACGCAAAGATTATTAAGGCGACGTGAGCTCCAAAAACTGATTTTAAAGAATCGTAGCTCTTGTTTGGATTATAATACGGCTGCCTTAAATTTAATTAGCAATCTTGAGGCTTTTCTCGAGGGAAATCAGCTATTCGAATCCTAAGTTTTTGACTTTCGCTCGATAGAAAAAAATCACGAACATAGGTCTAAAATACACTTTAAAAAATCATAACAAATTATGCACAACAGCTAAACATATTAAAATTGGTTCTAAAAATCGGCAATGTCATGTTTGAGGGAAATCAGCTATTACTTTAAAAAAAAAAAACAAGATTTCCGCGCTTCCAAACACGCACTTCCATCTCGCTCACGCTTATGCTCAGTGAGAGGGAGAGAAGACCACGAACCTACGTCCCCTTAAGAAAAAATCTTTAATTTGAGCGACTTGTATGAATGTATGGGCAGCCACTCGTCGCTGCCCTCTGGCGTCAAATGAAAGAATAAGAAGAAAGAAGAAAAAAAATATATATATAAACAATTGAATTGATTTCGTTTTCGTCAAATTGAAATTAATTGTGTACGCTACGAGCACATGCAGGTAACGCACATTGAAATTCACAACGTAAGTTTCAAATTGCTATTGATGAAAATACGGACGGACATACAGCGAAGTTACGTACATATTAAGGTCCCGTTGGAACCCTTTGTGTACGGAGCTCTAAAATTTAAGGCACGCATATGAATATGACCTACACTAGAGGCATTATTTATTTAGCTACTTATAGGTAACGACTAAAAGAAGTTGATAATTGGGTTCTCGGATGTCAAAGGAGTCAAGTTTCAAAGTTTATCTAAATTAGGTGCTAGAATTATTATGTTTTTGGAAGGAGATCAACAAAATAATCAGTATACATTAACATTAATTTTTTTTCGAATATTATTATGACATAGTATAACACATTTATTTATTCAAAGCATACTTAATCAAAGCAATCCACAAAGTTAAATATCCACAGCGCAGGTTTCGTCAAACATTAATTAAAGAAAACGTCGTAGTTTTCGACGCGTTTCACTAGTGTATGACATGGGCAGTTTGAATGAAGAAAAATCCTCTCAGATCGAATTTAACCCAAATTGTTTTGACACAAAGTGTTCATATCGACGGTGGTGGAAAGGCAAAACAACTCAAGCGACATTATGGTCAAAATAGAGTTATATATATCGTTGAAATCAGCGTTTCTTTCTGCGTCGATTGAGCCGGGTTTCACGGCGATCTGATGACTTTCATGTAATACAAAAATATGCGCCTAATTTAAAAACGTTACTTTATGCGACACACTTTTTGAGTAAAATCTAACATGTGTCACTTAACCGTACACTCACATACAGTATTTTTAAAAATCGTTCATTTTCGATGTTATGTCACTAAAGTGTTTCTTCCAGATACATATATATTTTATAAGATAAGGTATTTAAGTGTTTCTTCGGACATGTTGAAAATAACTGTTGTCGCATGATGGTGTCGCTTTAATGGTTCTCCCGGGATTTTTTGGGGGCTTTTTCACTTAAGCGACATTTATTTTGAACCCGCCTTGTTTAGAGGAGTAACATTATTTTTATTAAATAGCTATTAACATTTGATATAACACGTGCATATAACTCAACGCTCTAAGTTAATAAGAAATAAATTTACGATTTTTTTAGTCAAAAAAAAACTGTAAAAATGCTGTCCTGTAAAATTCAAAAAATGTCGCTTCAGTAGTTTAGCCTTTCCACCGTCGAAATCATACACCAGTGCAATGTCGAGGACTAGGAAATTTACCTACCTTAATTAATTTCTAAATTCACTTTATTACACCACTGGATACTCTACACGTCAAAATAGCTTCACGAAGTTAATTTAAGTTTAAGTTTATTATAAAGTTTCTGCATCCGATACGATTAAAAAAAAAAAATCTTGCATTTTTTTTGTTTTTTTTTGTAGATGGTCACTACCCACTATGCTTAACCGGTAATCTAGGCATTAAAATAAATAAATATTTGCGGACAATCTTACACAAATCAACCTAGTCCCAAACTAAGCAAAGCTTGTACTATGGGTACTAGACGACGATATAGATACTTATATAGAGAAATAAATACTTACATACATAGAAAACATCCATGACTCAGGAACAAATATTCGTGCTCATCACACAAATAAATGCCCTTACCGGGATTCGAACCCAGGACCTCTTGCTTCGTAGGCAGGGTCACTACCAACTAGGCTAAAGCGGTCGTCAAACTATTCCCTATTTTGGTTCTGTCAAAATTATGGGTCCCAATAAAATATGGATAAACAATGATAAATTATAAGCACCAAAACCTCTGTATTATGTTATTGTTACCCAGATGTTACGACTTTACGAGTAGATATGTAAATCCTTGGGCATATTTTACTGACAGTTCATAACATCAATTAATTACGAGTTAAAGGTTAGTTAATTAATAATAAGTTTGGGTACCTACCAAAGCTACGAACGTTCGGAACCGATAAAAAAAATGATTTCAACAATATTAAGATTCGATTTTTAGAGTGATCATACAATATAGACAGGCATTAGGCCTGCAACGCTAGTATGTAAATATGTCCTTAAACTAAAATGTGATGCAAACATTTAATTAAGGTAAGAAATACAGACATTTACTAATGAAAGAGATGCAAAGAAGAATTTATTTTGCCATCGACCCTACTGCTAGTGTTAATTAAATTAAAAAAAAAGTTTTTTTAAACATGATGCTCATGGCCCGCAGCCATCGATGTAATCGACTAAGGAACTTTCATCGATCCATTTAAATCGGTTCGCACCAAAACTCTGTATTAACCTTAATGTGCCTTGATGACCGGCCCCGGTGCCAGATTTGATGTGTTCTACTAGGAACTAAGCGTTAAAACATCGTAAACTATAATGATTCATTTGTACAACCGGTTAGCCTAGTGAGTAGTACTTAGTCATGAGCTTGATTGGATTGTTGGTGGCTTGGATGTTTTTGTGTATTTTAGTATCTATATCTATTAAATATATCGTCGTCTGGTACCCATAACACAATAAGCCTTGTTGAGCTTACTATGGGACTAGGCCGATTTGTGTAATACTGTCTCCCAATATTTATTCAATTATTAATTGAAGTCCTATAATATTACATTTATGTTATTTAAATGGCATCCTTATCTAGAGAATTGGGTTAAGCACACGTTTATTCAATTGAATAGGCGACAATGGCCTCATAATAGTAGCTTATCCTTTCTTAGGGGTATTAGTGCAAGCGTTAGATAAATTATGATCAAATGCAACTTATAAACTTTTGCAACTACAAGCGTAAGAAATATATGATCAAATACTACGTTTAGCTGGTCAGACAATTATTTTAGGGTTTCGTCAAAGCTAGGTGCGGGTAACATATTACCTAAGAAAGTAGAGAATATCACAGTCATCTCAGTACTATCTTCATACTTCGTCTTTCTTCTGCTGTACTTATTTACTCAGTCAGTTCACCAAACTTTTATTTATTTATTTAATCGTATGGCGTATCTACAAGTTAAGTATTGATGTTTTCTATGTATTTAAGTATGTATTTCTCTATATAAGTATCTATATCGTCGTCTAGTACCCATAGTACAAGCTTTGCTTAGTTTGGGACTAGGTTGATTTGTGTAAGATTGTCCGCAAGTATTTATTTATTTATTTATTTTATAAAAAAAAAAAAAGTTTAATAGTAATTTTAATAGTAAGGTTCTAAGTGGAGTACACTTTTCGGTTAACCGATTCACTCGATATTCGTCACAGCGAATCGATACGAGTCGTCGGCGATATCATTACGACGTGATATTTTAACTGAAATATTGAATGCCTTTGTATTGGGCCCCATTACGATATTGCTGGGTACAGGGCCTGTTTAATTTCAATTAGGTACTCTCGTTTCGGAATTTGAGGGAGTTGCACAGAATGCACAGGATGATGCAAAATTTTAAAACAAAATAGGTGACAGTTATCAAGACTTTCATTTTGTATACTTAGACGACCTATGGTCATCTCCTAGATACCGAATGTTATTACGTTATGTTATAAGGCATTACTTCGGCTGATTGGACTTTTCGCAGTAAAAAGAGTAGTTAATTCTGTGTTAAGTCCGGAGCATTGTTTGTTTACAACTTTTCTTGAGTACTTAACACATAAAGATGTATTTGTCAAATATCAGGAAATAAGTATGGTTTCGGTATTTTTTGATACTTAGTACTTCATCGACTGTTTTATCCTTCACATCAAATCTACTTGACATGGGACTTGAATGTATTTAATCCTTGCAATCATTATTTCAAGAGTACATCTGTCTGTCAATATAGACCGCCAAACTAAAAAAGAGTCGGCTTGAAAAATTAAATCAAATTACAAAATGGTATACGTATTCCTTTACGTATTTCATTATTTACTACTTAAAAACATTAAAATTAAACAGTAGTTTCTTCTACGAGAGTAAATAGCAATTCATGAAACTGAAGCGTCTAAGCTAATAAACGAATCTTTTTTTTCTAATGCTAGCAAAACATTTGGTAGCATATCATGGGTATAATATTGGGAGCATATATGTACTTTTTTTCTTATATAAGTAAAATTACTATCAGCATGTATCATGGTGCCCCAAAAACATACGCCTGACCCGGGTGTCGGAGTCACGTCCGGGAATCGCATGAAAATTATAAAGGAGTTAAGTGAATTCGCCGCGATCCGTCGGTAATGGCCGCCTAATGACAGCTGTCATCGGTTGCGCGCTGGGAAATTTACGAGCTCGATAGTGAGGGGAAAATAATCGGTATACCTAACTATCGAATTTCTTTAAAACCATCATGGAAGGAAAGATAGAAGGAAGGAGAGGAAAGGATATAAGCTGGTACCATAGCAGGAAATAAGGCTGGCGTACGACAGAGAGAAATGGAAAAGTCTCCACCGATAAGAGGATAATTCTTAAATTTGTGGCGATGAAGACCTTACTATCGATGTTTAGACATGTCATAAGACCGTAGACATAATAACATTACTGCATGTTCTGTAGCGTATGTGGTGTTCTATTCCTGGTGATAAAGTTGCTCCCGAGAATGCACTTTTTTAAAAATGAGGGGCTTGTATTTGTATCCTCAACTCAACAACAACGAGCAGTAACACCTTGAAGTTGCAACTTGCAAGCGTTCATTTATAGGTTACGCTCCGTTTACTATCATGCAATTCTAAAACCATTGAATGAAATTGCTCTCCTTGATAAACAAAATCTGCTATATAGCAAATTTTTAAGGATTTCACGTTTAAGTGCATGAATAATACAGAGAATTTATCAATTTTAAACGGTAATAAGTAAAGTAAGCACCAATTAGACATTTAATATGTCAAATTCAATACATTGTTTGTTTACAATTTTTTTGTTTTCAACTGGTGCTTACTATACCTACCTATTATGAGCCAGAAATCGACGCTACTCTCGATATTTTAAAAGTATCAAGAATGTGAACCTAACCGTATTTCAGCGGCAGCAACACGTAGTCAAAACACTGTTGACGTACAGCAGCTCTGGAAGGAAGATTGGATAAAGCAAGCCAGCAGCTAACGGCCGCAAATCTCAACGCAACGGTCAAACAAAAAAAAAAAGAATAATAATAAATCAGCCCATATAAGTCCCACTGCAGTGCTGGGCTCAGAACTCCTCTCATAAATGAGAGGGAACGGCCAGTAGTCCCCACGCTGGCCAGTGCGGGTTAGGGACAGGAAACAACGGCACCATTGTTTCCTAGCCTAGCACCAACCGCCTAGAAAAGGCGCCTCATAATTCAAAGATTTGTAAATAAAAGTTCTGATCTATCGACAAGTCAATTCCAACTATCGACAATTTCCCATCTATACGGGACTGAATAAATTTGTTCCTCCACCTAATAATCATTGGGTAATGATTTTAGAAAATGAACGCATCGCAAGATGCCGTTGTTTTGGTGTTTTTTATTGCAAAATGAAGTTATAAAAGTTATTTTATGATCAAAACATTACGATGATCGAAAAATCATAATGCAACTTTCCCAACATCCTTTATTTACCAATTCTTTTTTGGAATTTTTTTGCAAATTTATTAGGTCGTGAAAAACATTCTCAGAGAGTGTGAGTAGAACATAATGGCAGTAGCTTCATAAAAATAAACATTTGAAATTATTATTTATTCGCCCACTAGTTTCCACCCGCGACATCGTCTGTGTAAACCCGGGATAAAAACTATCCTATATTTTAATCAACTACCTTCGTGCAAAATTTCATCCAAATCGGTTCAGCCGTTTAAGCGTGATTGAGTAACAAACATCCAGACATCCAAACATCCAAACTTTCACATTTATAATAGTATATATATATATATTATTATATAGGATACTACTTAGATACGTTTAAAGCGTACGATAATAACAAAAAATACCTTATAGGGATACGTTTGCCTTTGTTCATACACGTATAAATAATGTTACCTCTAGGTCGATCACGTAACGCATTGTACGCGCGTCAGGTAGATCTAAATGTCTCCTCATATATGAAAACATGACACTTACATTTTACGTAACGTGATTAACCCCTCTGCTCTTGTTATTCTTATTTGGTTGTTCTTCTCTATATCTTGTAAGCACATAGGTCCATTAAATTTACATACATATACACAAATGTTTATTGTAAACAAAGTAAAGAACCGTGTTTTGGTACGCTCCAGTTAAACCGGAAGTATCGTGTGCCGGAAACACAGCCATGTTTAGTTAAGTTCGTTTCTCCGTTTACCACAAAGTAAAAAGCCATGTGCTTGAATGATTCCCAGGTATTAATGTTTAGAAATGAGAAAAGGAAGAAAAGTCATTGTTGTCCTCAAATGTGGGATCAAAGCTGTACTTTTCTTCCCTGATCCTGCTATTCAATCCTGGATTTCAAATTTCCTCCTAGAAGGTATGAAAAGAAGTTGCCACTTGGTAGCAAAATGATTTCCATCTTGTAGATACGTAAACACCTGAATCCTTCGTTACGCTCAAGATTCGACTTTAGGATCTCTCGCTACACTCAGGATTCAATATACCGCCGTAAATATATAATGTTGCTCTCTTGAGGAACAATCTACTGGTTAAATTTGCATTATTTCAAACCGATATATACATATATTTTTTATACAACGACGGTGGCAAACAAGCTTACGGCCTGCCTGATATTAAGCTGGTGCCGTCGCCTATGGACACTTGTGACTTCGGAAGAATCACAAACGCGTTGCCGACCCTTTATTCAATTGAGGATTCGCTGTGTTGGCAGATAGAGACATGCAGGTCCCTCACTCCCAACACAGCGCACCCTAGGGGCCTCTGGCGACCTTACTCACCACCAGGAACACAACACTACATACTTCCATATTTATTTCTTTATTTAAACTTTATTTATTCCACATAGCAAAAGACAAAAGGCGAACTAAATGTCATAAGGCATTCGCTACCAGTCAACCATCGGCTGAACACAAACTTTGGTGCTTGTGTTGGTATTCCGAAAAACATCGTGGTAACTTAGTCGTATGTACCTACCCATATTTAAGACACCTGAGAGAATCTTCTCATTTGTCACGTGGTCACTTGAATATTCCCGTCATATTTTATTTATTTAAAAAACAAATTAGGTACCTACTTATTCCAACCCTTAAGGTCTCATGTCTCAGTTAATATAATTATTTTTCTTTTACACGACGCATGAACAGAATTTCTAACCCAATAATGTAAAAAAAAACTATGACAGAAGGTAAGTAAAATAAATAGACAGAAACTAAAACTCTAAACATCGAAACAGTGCATGCGTCTTTACCTTGCACTTGACGACATACAGACACGATATTAAAATTATAACAAGCCAGGATTCATCGAACTTCTTAGCAAGGAACCTAATGAGTTTGCAATCAAGTACTTCATATTACAAATCATCATCATCATCATTATTATAAGTCTGTAATTGGCCATTGTTGAGCATTTATCCCGGTCCCGTGCTAGTCTCATATAGAAATGACCCCCGGTCTTTTTAACGTCAAGCTGGTGGATGACCGACGCTTCTTTTTCCTGTAAGTAATATTACAAAGATGGAATGTCAATTAGAAACTTACTACTTATACTAGAAGCAAGAATATTTTAAGTTTTTTACCCATGCTACACTGAAATTAGTCATCTTACCTTCACACATTTCAACTACCATAAACTTCATCCAACTATTTATAACCGCACGTATTTTGAAAACTTGCCAATTAACGAATTATCTACGCCCACCTTTAAAAGCAACCCAACATGATACTTTAAGTCACCCAACATGCCTTATAAGCTTAATGAAACAAAGGCATTATTCATATGATATTTTTTCAACCCATACAAAATAACTTACACTCAATGAGTATTATCGGGCACTCGATACGGGCATAAAAGACTATAAAATACAATACAACCACGTAAACTTATGGCTGTCAAACTAAAAAACATTCAAATATCAACCTTGTTCCCTAGACAATACAAACTCGCATGTTTGATAAAGGTGGCAATGATAAGTTGGTGTTTCCAAAAGGTCTGCTTTTCTTTGTTGAGTGACCAAAAATATGGTGGAACGATCCGTTACGTATCGAAATTTATTTGGAGATTCGAGATCTTTCGATTTTGAGGACACCGTAGACGCGGCCTTTTTCACGGCATTTAAAAAAAGATTGCAGTATATTGCGTCGAACGGAATATCAAGTTCTTTTTTCAAAAATATGAGGATCTCGTGTGATATGTTACTGACGCGTTGTATAATGTTTTTCGATGGCTTGGGATTTGTTAAATAAAAACTGATTGGTCAAATCTTTGCCAAATTCTCGGGAATTAGCCAATCTATGATACTATTGATAATTGATTACGACTTTTTTATGTTTTAGTGAGATTAATATGGAATTTTAATATAAAGTTAGGATAGTACAAAGGAATTTCATGTTGCTGATATTCATCAATCAATCATATTCAATATCATAGCCAGTGTCAGTTTACCACGGATTTTTAAGATATATTTTTGTAATATGATACGGATCAACGAAAGTGTCTCATTCACCGTCATAAACCCAAAACGTAAGTGAGGAAACTGTTTATATTTTTCAAAAATAATTGACGCAGCTGAAAAGTCTGCAATTTTTTCTGGTGCTAAAGAAGGTAATTCAAATCACCAAAAAAGTTATCAGGCACTTCTAAAATTTTCATAGATTCCCCATTGGTGTATTGTGGAGGTTAGTAAGTTTGCCAAAGGATGCGCTATTTAAAGTGAGGGACCTGTATTTGTCTCGTAACTGAAATAGACTCAACGAATCCTCGTATCAATAAAGGACCGGCAACGCGCTTGTGCTCCCCTTGAAGTGCAAGCGGCTGTGGGATACGGTGTGTGTGTACCACCATTACCACCGTACCATTTTTTTCTGTTCCCTTTTGTTTTTTTTTTGCTGCCTGTTTCCTCTCATCCATGAGATGAGGCCTATGCTCAACAGACGGACGTATATAGGCTGAATTATTATTATTAAGTATTTATATTTTTTATAATTTTTTCTCCGCCTTTGTGGTGTAAACAAATAGATGTGTGCTTCAAAGATTTTCCATTCACTATTGTAAGCCTAAAGTGTCATTCAATAGAACTTGCAAACTATGTAAACAAACAATGTATTGAAATTGACATTTTAAATGTCAACAAACAATGTATTGGAATTGACATTTAAAATGTCAATTCCAATACATTGTTTGTTTACATAGTTTGCAAGTTCTATTGAATGACACTTTACTACACAATATGATAGTACTGCTAATAATATGTTCCATTAGCAATTGTTTACATGTATTAGGAAATCATAATTATGTAAATTAACTGCACAAATTAAATTCCAAAATCAGAACCTTCAATGTACTACGTGTTGCACTAAATAAAGTATGAAGATCTGTCACTTACACACTTGTCAATTTACTTTGCTATACACTGCTGGCAATTTAAATTTTGTAAGAGAGTTAATAAAGTCTGAATTTTAATTTATTAATTATATTAAAGTCATGGTTTAGTTAAAGAACTAATGTTACTTTACTCTACTTTAAAAAAAGCCCGCATGCCGGTAACACACTGTATATAGAATAATAGAATAGAATAATTTATTGAAACAACCTTATTGCTAATGTTACATTGTGCTTAAGACTGTGGTTGTGTATACCTACATGTGTACCACCTCATCTTCGTAACTTTCACAATATAGCTCCGCTTCCTTACTCTACGGCCTATACCGTAGATCTTTAACACTCCCAAAACGAACAAGTGAGACAGCAGATCTAAATCGGAGCCATAAACTACTAAAGCGTAACGCAACGTCCTATTATACCTATACCTAATGCGGATTTCCAGAACAATCCTCCACTATTAACACGGTGTGTCAATCACTTAACCTACCAACTTATCGGTTACAATTGTAGGACCTTATTACTAGGGCAAATGAGCCTGTTTTTCTTTGACGTTGTAAGGGAAATGTTGGTTGGTTGCACATGCCGTCGGTAGGGTACTTTCGTGTCAATCTGTCTGGATATCGAGGGGTGAAGTAGATGGTATCGCCAGTTCAATAGGATTCCACAGTCTATGGTTAAGGTGATGTGAAACGGTGTAAATTGTGCCTTAGAGATAAGGACCTGCATTCGTAATCTTTTTTACCGTGTTAGAACATATAAATTATCTTTGATGTGCCCTTACACGTCAAATCCGTTAATTAATACGACTATAGCTTCTAGCTACTTTAATAGGTACCTACTAATAAGACCCAATTCATACCATATAATTTTATATGACTGAAATGTGCACTTCAATGTCCATGATCACATACATCCAAAATTTAAATGTTTACATTCCAACTAAAAATTAAAATTCAAAATCCAATTTGCGTGCTAACGATAATGTTTCGTACCTGAGGGGTAATCACGTACTTAAATTTACTAACGCGCGTTAGGATAATTCAACTGTCATTTTTCCATATAAAAAATTACATTTAGGTCTACCTAACGTACATAAAATGCGTTACATTACGTGATTGACATGCTGAAATACCTGTACCTAAATCTATATACATGTCTTCGTCTTAGGGCCTGTTTACACATTGATTAGTGATTAGTGCGAGTAGCTTTTGTATGGACTCGCACTAATCACTAATCAATGTGTAAACAGGCCCTTAGCGAAGTCATGGCGAAGTCAAATTGATTTTTCTGTACCCATTTTCTCATTTGTCTGTTTAGATTCTTATACAATTGATTTCTCAAAATCGAATGGAAAACTGTAAAAAAAACGTCCCATTGTTTGACAGTGGGCCAATGCTTGACAAATTTTCATTCTTAATACATAACATAACAATGAAATTGGACGATAGGTGTGACCTGTCACCCATAAGCTGTCAAACATTGATAGGTACGTTTTACTAAATGCGCTAATAGGGTTAACTTTCTAAAATATGTCCCATCCAGATGTCAAAAAACCTTTTTTGTTTTGATAGATACGCTGGTTAACTTAAATAAACCAGTCAAGTGCGAGTCGGACTCGCGCACGAAGGGTTCCGCACCATTATCTATAAAAATATTTATTTTATTCTGTTTTTATTATTTATTGTTATAGCAGCAACAGAAATACATAATCTATGAAATTTCAACTGGAACTATCACGGTATCAGTGAGATACAGCCTGGTGACAGACAGACAGACAGACAGACGGACAGCGGAGTCTTAGTAATAGGGTCCCGTTTTACCCTAAAAAGATTTCATATGTACTATAGGTATGAACAAAACCCATAAAAACACTTCAAAAACTTTGTTTACCTACTTTAACGCGCTTCCTCGATTCTGAATACATACTACAAACATACCTTCTTTTTGTACCGACATAAATTACAAAAACATGCCGTTTACCTTATTATGTAGACTTTAAAAACTCCGAATAGTACGTGACGACTCCCGAATCACTTCACAAAAGGAAAGAAAACCATTTTTCTGTACTGCTATCTCTATGGTATCTCCGGTAAGAAAATCACCTAAGCCTCCTTTTATACAGTGAACAAATTTATTCCACTTTTTGTCCAGTCTTCTCCTTAAACTATAGGTATTTTTCCCGCATGTCCACTCCGTGTGACCAACGAGGGACCAACTAATTGTTTTCGAAGCAATAATTGCCTTTTCGAGACTTAATAGGGCCATTAAAGCTCTAGAGCTGAGCTTTGTGGTTGCCTTTAATTATTGAGCTATGGCAAGCCTCTTTGGGGTTAGTTTGCGAAGTCGAAGTGTCTTTGATGGGATTTAAAGTGGTGATTGTTATGTTTTTAGCTTGGAAGGAAAATGCATTTTGTGAAAATGTGATCGTATTAAGTACCTACAATTGTTTAGATTTATGCACGTATTGTGAGTAAAGTTAAAAAAGTAAACTACAGGATATTGTTTTGTTACAATGACAATTTTAAGTTGTATCCATTATGAAATACGAGTCATACGACATTAAGGTATCGTTTAATCGTGTAAGGTTTTTTAATTGCTTTTATCAGTAGGTTCTACTTAAATCAATATAAAATATAACACGATCATCAAAAGCAGAACTTACTAAGATAACATATGAATGCACATAACTACTTTATAGCGATCTATGATAATTATGATGACAAACTACGGACTAAGTTTTGTTCTGTGTGGCAAAACAATACAGCCAGCACGCCATCTTGTTGACTAAAAGTCCTGATGAACCACCGTTTGAATACCGTCATCCAACTACTTATTCTTTTCATTGATCATAATCATAATCAACAAAATGGCCAGTCGAACATCAAAACAAATCCGTCCGCGGTTCCATTGTTACTTTGTTTACGACACGTCTTCTTAATGGTATGATTGTCCGATAATTGGTGGGCACCGTCATAAAATCAGTCGAATTATGGTCGCGGAGTGCTGATTTGTGTAACGGGGCGTAATGAGCTGCATTTAGATGTATGGGGTGAGTCGAACTGAATACGATAGTAGATATTTGCTATAGTGGATTATGAAAGGAGATAGAGTTAATGAAGGTCTAGACATGAGTGCTGTTGTTTTATACGGCGTCATCCATTTAAGAGGCTAACGCTCTTATTAATACTTGAACGGTTAATGACCCTATTTTAGCTAAAATGGTGGTAAAATTCGTTTCCCTTTATGTCACTTTGACATTTGCGACTCGAAAGTCTTTTCCGTCTTATCGATGCTTATCTGTTTGTTATATTGAGGGTTATTTATTTCCAACATAAATAATCCCAAGCAAATGTGAACAAAGTGACATTCCTTCATCACTTACTAACTTAGTAGGTAATATCGGCTACTCAGTTACCGACCTAAAGTATCGGCTTTGTATGTAGATCCTTTTCAAGACAGTAGGTTGATTAATGCACAATTATGCATTGTGAGGCGGCAGATTTAGACTGATAGGGCTTTAGTGAACCACATACCGGGACGCGTGCTGATTTAAATACTGCTCACAAGACTCATCTGTAGGCATAAATATAATGTATGGCGTTATATGGAAGTGCACACAACCTGGGATAGTGTTTTTCTCATACAAACATATAAATAAATACATTGTTCGCGTCTTTCCGGACATTGGTAAACTTATGTCATACATACGGTCGCTATAAGTATTATAAAAATAAATTTTAATAAATATTTGGGGACAATTTTACACAAATCGACCCAGTCCCAAACTAAGCAAAGCTTGTACTATGGGTACAAGACAGATTTCCGATTTCAGATTTTTATTGCGTTCATGTTGTAACAAAATAGGTCTTAAGGCTAGGTGTAGTTCTAACATGAGCTCTGTCGAGCATTGCAATATCTATAAATATTCTAAATACATATCAAACTTGAAATTAAATTTTTACAATAAATATTATTACAATTAAATTACAATTACCAAATTATACCACAATATTTAATTTATTATTAAAATATACATTATATTATAAGTCAATAAAATTAAAGTTAAAGTTAAAGTGCAGGCATGTCGAAAAAAAAAATATACATCTCTTAATTATGTCATGTATCACTAAAGAACTCATTAATTGAGTAGTACGCCTTTTCTAACCATAAACGTTTTAACTCCTTCTTGAATTTCATGTTATTTTGGCTCTCTTTAATGGAATCGGGTAACTTATTATAAATTCTGGGGCTCATTCCTAAAATTCTTTTGGATAAAAGAGCTGTCTTAGAAGGGTGTGAATGTAGTTTGTTCCGTTGCCGTTGCCGCTCGCTGTTGAAACCTTGATATTGATTTAAATTGTGTCTTACAAATAGAGCCATTTCTAATAAATATAAACACGGAAAAGTCACAATTTTGAGGCTTTTAAAAAAAGGTTTACATGATTCTGTGGGCCTCAGTCCGCATATCGCTCTTAAACATTTTTTCTGTGCTCGAAACACCTGCAGCCAGTTAGTTGAGTTGCCCCAAAAGATAATACCATATCTTAAGGAAGACGAGACATATGCATGATATGCAGCTAATACAGTTGGTTGGTCGACTATTTTTTGCAACATGTATAGAGCATATGAATAGCTGTTTAATTTAGAGCAAACACCTTCCACGTGCATTTTCCATGACATACAGCTGTCTAAGATCAGTCCTAAGAATTTCGTTTCCGTGGTTTCTATAATTTGGATTATCATTATACTTTATATCTAGGTCCCTAATATTATTGCGTTGCTGTTCAAAGTGCATGATACATGTTTTAGCTAGATTTGTTTTTAGATTATTCATGTTTAGCCATCCTATTATTGTTTCTAAAGTATTATTTATTTCTAATTCATAGTTAATGTCGTCACTAAATATAATTGTTCTATCATCAGGAAATAATACCATTGGATGTCTAGTAATCTTTGATAAGTCGTTAATATATATTAGGAATAACAAAGGTCCCAATATACTCCCCTGTGGTACACCATATTTCACGCTTCTTAGTTGTAAAGATGATGTGGTTTCAATTTTTGTTTTACGGCACAGTTGAGTAATTTGAGTCATCTGTTTTCTATCACCCAAGTACGATTTAATTAGTTCAAAAACAATACCCCGCACTCCATATGAATGTAACTTGGTCAAAAGTATATCATGGTTTACAAAGTCAAACGCTTTAGTCATATCCATATATATTGCCGAGACTGGCATTCCTTTATCCATATTTATGTAGACTCGTTGTTGTACCAGTTCGTAAATTGCCATATTGATTGATTTGTGTTTACGAAAGCCTTTCTGCTCGCTCGTGAATAAATTGTTAATTTCAAAATATTCGTACAGACATGAATAAATAGACGATAATATACTTACTTATACAGATAAATACATACTTAATTATATACATAGAAAACATCCATGACTCAGGAACAAAATATTCGTGCTCATCACACAAATAAATGCTCTTACCGGGATTCCAACCCGGGACCTCGGGCTTCGTAGGCAGGGTCACTACCAACTAGGCCACAGAGGTCGTCAAAACGTATTTTTAACCGACTTCAATAAAGGATGAGGTTCTCAATTCGTCGGAGCTTTTATTTTTTTATATATGTTCCCCGATTACTAGAAGACGCCTGAACCTATTTGAAAAATTATTAATTTGTTTGAAAGGGTATCCTTTGATCAATCAATAATTTATTGCGTTTCATGGTAGTATAGGTATAAGATCTTAAAGCTAGGTACAGTTCAAACATGAGCTTTGTTGAGCATTGAGCATAGCAATTTATTAAAACTACAAATTTAAAATGTCAAAATACGGAACTTCCCAGGTGGGTGGTGGATTTTATGATGGGAGCTTGAAGAAAACTGGCCTCAGTTTAGCGAAGCAAGAAAATATGTACTTAACATTAAGTTGTTTTTTGAGAATTAAAAAAAAATACAAGTGAGCTCCGAAAATTTTACAGGCACACATAAAGCTATTTCGTAATGGATTTGAAAGCGGATTTGAAGTTAGTTAAAACTTCGTTGATAAAGTAAAATTATTTATGTCACACACGATCGCCATACTGCAAACCTAGCCAAATAATTTATTTTGACTGTGGCTTTATTAGACCAAACAGGAATAAGGACTACTCTGTGAGTTAACGTCAAAATTGTATGACTAAACTAGGAATAAACAGTAGGTATTCTTGTTTAGTCGAACTGATACTCGAACTACACAATAGTTATACAATACAAATACTTACTCTTTTTTGAATATCTCACACAAAAAAGTAGTAACAAAGAAAAACAAAAACAATAACATGTAGGTACAGGTAGACACCAAGTGGTCTTATCGCTAAAGAGTGATATCTTTGAGACAACCTTGCGGAGAAAAAGAAATAAAAAGATTATGATTATGAGAACTATTTCGAACAGTAAAGTTTGATGGTTGCCGATTGTTTCTTTTCGAATTACCTTAAGGCGCTGTCAACACCAAAAACGCGCACACTGTCTATTTGTATCGGAGTAAACGAGAGCGCGTGTTACTTTTAGACGAAAATAATGAATAAGTATTGAAATATAAAAAGTGTGGATTATTTGTGAAATATGGCTCGTCAGCGGTTTTGGTATGAATATGTGAATTTCATGTTTTTAATTGCAGACCCATACGTCAAAAAAATAAGGACATAGAACCGTTTCAGATGATTTTAAGACCAATCTTTGCAATTATTTTCTTTCGAGCCGATTTCATCCAATAATGTTTCGAGTCCGTCTACGGTCTTGGAAATATGATGAATATTAACTTATATTTTTTTTGATGTGCTAGAACAAACAGTTTTTAGTATACAACTGCTTAAATAATATCAATTTCAACAAATTTGGTCTTGTCAGCCTCTTAAGTCAAATAAAGTTGAAGTGGACATTCGTATGGTAAATTTCCTGATATCACAACTATCTCACAAGAACGGCCACATTACGAACTGCCAAAAAAATCGAGTGGCTTGCAACTATTAAATATACCTCAACATACCGATTTTATACTTTAAAAACCTTAACAGGGTATTTATATGTTTCACGGGTTGGAAGATGTGTCGATAAGTTGGTAAGGTCGCATAATATCATCGTTCACCCTCACACTTAAGGTACTTAATAGTTATTGGTCATAGTGATTATATCTAGGAAGAGATTTAAGCGATACAATGCAACCTTTGTGTTAACGTAAACTGCCGGTAAAGAGCAGTTGTTGGTGGTCTTTAACAAGTTTTTTAGTTTCCGTGACTGTAGGTGGGTTTTTAAAATGATTTTAAAAATTGAGCTAAAATTGTGTAGTAAGATACTCATGTATATAGATAAATCGGAAGACGATATATTAAGATGATGTCAGAGAGCTATTCTGATGATTGATGAATTTCTCTACCTCTGCGAGGCCCTTCAGCGGCGCTACCACGAACTTCGAATCTCGAACTTCGTATATCTCCGTTTCGGTTGCTCGAGTACCATAAACCATAAGTGCGCTAGAGACGGAGATATACGAAGTTCGAGATTCGAAGTTCGTGGTTATAGCTCAGGCCCCCAGAGCGGACTTACCGCAACGAATATTTACTACCGTTACTGGCCGCACTGCAGGCCAAATGGGGGAAAAAAAAACTGATGAAGTCGGAACCGAGAACTCTGAAACAACGCAAGGTTGTTTTATTGATTTACAGAATATTTATGATGAGTAGAAATAAATACAAAACCAAGTCAGCGATAAAAGTATGTCTGTTAATTCACTCTAAAACCCTATTGTTTCTACAAAACCATTCAAGCCTGGAGAGCTACCCCAGGACTGAAACATTCCAAGGCACTTATTAGAGCCTTTAGCAAAAATGCGTCTTCTGACGCCTTGGCGCTAAGTAGGAACCGCCTACGCATGCTGGTCAGGGTGCTTACTGGGCACTGCCGCCTAAATAAGCACATGCAAATTGCAAACGATAGGACTGTGTGACACAAGGCAGTGCAGATTCTGCTTTGAAGCAGTGGAGACGCCTACACACATCCTAACCGATTGTCCTAGCCTCATGCGCAGTCGTAACTCCTTCTTGGGCAAACACATCATGTGCCCGGAGGAGATCAAATTTCTTGAGTTCAACAAAATCCTGCAATTCTTCGTGTTTGCAGGACTTGACCAAGAATTGTAGTAAGTGGCGATCACAATAGATCAGCGATGGTCGCAGTGATATAGGGGCTTTGACAGCCCGAAAGCCACTACCAGAATAATAATAATAATGTCTGTTAATTTATATGAACTTATTAAAAAAAATGTAATGCAGTACTTACCTACGTCACTACACAATATTACGACTACTTATTAGTAGAGCTATGTTGTCTGTCAATGGTCTTTGAATGAGAGTGATCTATATAATTATAAATATAGGTAGGTACATTTATTGATTGCTAAAATCATACTTAACCCTTCGTTTAGGATTTGCCGTAGTTGAGAAACAAAAAAATATGGTCAATGATTTTTGCCTAACAGAGACGAATAACAGTAAAAGAATGGACGACGATTTTAATAAATAGTTGTAATATTCCAATCAGTGTTCCATAATCTAATTCACGGTTTCATCTCGTAAAGGATGGCTCAAGCGTGCCGTGAAATCCAGTAATAATCCATCTCCCTCTAAAATATAAATACCTACAATATTATTTTAAAGAAACTAGAAATTTTGAAGTCCTTAATAATCGAGAATAAACGGAAAACCATATGGTTGAAATATAAAGCAAATGTTACTAATTAACATATTTAATAAACTAAGTATAATATAGAATAGAACGAAAAAAAGGAAAAAAAGCACTTGAATCTCGTTTTATGCAAGTTGCCGCGTTAAGATGCGGCGTTTAGTCCTTCTGCCGCTGTAGTTACTGCAATGAAGTTAAACGTCTCCTGACCTGGGGTTCCACACAGGGTGGGAGAACGTGCAGGTTCCCAGGGGTAGATTCTGCACCGGCAGCTTGATCACTCGCAACCGGGTGCTCGCTGCCGGACATTGCATCCATAACTTCAGATTTAGAATAAAATCCAAAAACATCACCGGGTATTAAAGCAAAGGTATATTTGCCAATGTTCATTACGTAGGTAATTCGCCTTCCAGCATATTTGGATATGTTCTTCTCCATAACGATATGGCCCCCGTACTGGGAAATTATTTTCCATCGACTATAAGGCTGGGCGCAAACGTTTGGAATCCACATACGGTTTCCAAAGTAATATTTTCACTTACAGAGCGATAATTATTATTCCGTAAATGCCAGCGAGCGCTATAAGTCGAAAATCGAATTTGGAATCCGTACGCGGATTCCGAACGTTTGCGCCCAGCCTAAGGCACTGGCTGGTCTTTCAGTTAAGTGTGCCGGTTTCACGATGAAAGCAGAAGATTAGAAATGTTAATGGAAGATGACAAATATCAGTCTTTACAAGGAAGTAGGAGAAGCAGTGATCGCTAAGAAAGTTGGACTATGGTCCGTTTATAATAATTGCACCAAAATGCTCACAAAAATAATAAGGTATTCGCGGTGGAGATTAGTCGGACTAGCAGTGGCGTACCTCATCGATAGAAGTATTGCACGCTGCAGTAAGAACATCCTTGGAGTATTTTTTTTTTATTTATCGTATGGCGGTTACACACTCAGGGTTATTCCTACGGTCGTAGAACAACAACGACCTTTTGGAGTGGACTCGTCATACTCTGAATGTATACGGCTATACATTGTAATAAATATCAACTGCAATAAATGCTAGAATACGAAAGAAATTATAGTTATTACATTTGTAGCGATTGCGAAATTTAATGACATCGATATTGGTTTATGGATTCGTGTTCATTTTGAAGATTTTGCTAAACATAAATTATAGTTTTAGCACATTTTTCCTATAATCCAATATCAGAGTATTTGTGGTTTTATTTAAATTTGAGTATATATATACAGTGGAACTGCTTTTTTTGGAAGTTGAATTTAGTCTATACATTGAGAGTACGATTAAACATAATTACCTTAGCCAGACTCCCGTTCGCTCGTTAAAATCTATCCGAATGGCAACAATAGATCGTGACCCATCGGGATCTCGATTTCTCACTGGCTATGAATAAATCCGCAGTTTGGCCGGCCGTTCGTCATCGCTGGCCCGATAATATCTGGGAGTGCATTAAAATTTTCACGTTCCGCTGTTTTCTCACGATGCTACGGTTTGGTTTAGTTTCAGAGAGTCCTTACCGATATAGTCAAAATATAGCTATACTTATTCGTTATTGAGGTTTTTAACATAAAACTTCGTGTAAATTACTTCGTTTATCTAGGACATCAAGGGGAAATATTGTACTAGTTTTACTTCGAACATTAAGTGCTTTTCAAATATAAACATACTTATGTTTCCTTTTCGTCCCGCGTCTGCTAAATATAGGCTAATTCGATACCTGTAGTAACCACCAAAACGCCACTTTTCAGAAGAGCAAAAAAACCAAAAAGAAAATTCGTTTTTTATCATTACTTTTTGGTTTTCAGATTTATAATGTTCATAATTGGTACAAATTTCTAAATTTTGAAATTGCATCGTATTATTGATTGCAATTTAAGATACATTAAAGAACAAAGAAAAAATAAGGCTGGGTGTCTTTAACGCCCCAAAAATTTAAAACAAATGGCATATACGACCATAAAATAGGTATGCTGTTTCTGTGAAATGCTTAGGGCGTTAAAGACACTCAAAGCAGTTTTATAGTGAAATATGGGCGTAAACGGGGTTTCAATTTAGAGGTAATTAGCTATTAGTTAAAACGTTTGTTGTCTTTCCAATTATTATTTTAATTCAACCAAATGCGCTTGCCATGATTAATAAATAGACAGTTTAAACATATGTTTTTCATTAGTTGTATTGTAAACATAGGTAAAAGAAACAAACAAAAAACATTAAATAAAAACGATTTCAAATAAAGTTATTAGTTATGGGTCTCATCATCATGTGCCGTTGCCAGTAGGTATTCATATGATCTACCGGAAATATTCCCGGAAAGATTTTAATGTTGCCGGCAATATATAAGTCCTGGTCTTACTTACTAACTGACATACAAAGAGACCTTGCCCGTTAAGTTCGCACAAGAGATAGACGGTACGGTTTACAAAACCGACTTCAAAAAGGAAAAGGTTACGCTAGCTATATTTTGTATACAGTTCAGATTGCAATGTTGCATTTTAATTAATGAGTCCGATTATTGTGAACAAGGATTATTCAAAAAGCTTTTGATCTCGAATCCCTCGGACCCTCAACAGATATCGATTAAAGATGCAGTCATTGTTTAGATAGATAGATCAAAATGGCAGTTCAATCCAATTCTTTCTCGGGTCTAAGTAAGTAAGGATGCATCGGTTCTAAGTAAGTTAATAAAAACATGTGGCATCTTTTTTTCGATTCTGAATTCTGACCTCGATTTGAAAATCGAAATGTAAGCAATATATAGCAGTATTGCTAGCAGTTTACTGAGAATATTCCTAATAAAATATATTCTATGTCTGGCAACATACGGAAAAAGTATGAAGATAAAATATTTTCGATATTTATTTTTGTGCCCGGTACAAACAGTTTAGTTACTTACAGAAAAACATTTTTTAAATAAATCGGTTATAATACAAACCTTATTTGTCGAAATTTACCAGACGCGTCAGCTACTAGGAAGATTCTGACCTCGAGCAATGTTTCTAGCATTCACACATTGGTATAATTACTCGTACATATACCTACAGCTTACCTCGTAAAATTGGCGGTATTCAATCAATGCTTATTGAAATGATACGAATGGTTGTGTCACTATCACTATGAAAAATGAATTTATTTATTGGCTTCTCCGCATTACAACAGAAAATTTTCAAGATGGGTGATTAAGATTATGCGCCACGATTTTACTGTTTATGCCAACTTCTACGTCTTAAACGCCACAAACGCAAGCATTAACCCACTGATTTAGATGTCTTGGGGCGTATAAGCCAAAACCTTTGTCGGTTGTGGGGCGTATAAACCAAAACCCATAGATTGTACTTAAGTATTTGAGCATTTTTGTGTTAGGTGGTATGAGTCAACAAAAAAATCATACCAAATATAACATGGTCGTATAAGCCATTTTTGATGGTCCTCGGTCAAAAATGACTTATACTACCTTTAAATTTTGTAATCATTGTAACATACGACCCAAAAATTTCAAAGCTTAAATTTTAAAACTATTACGACCTAAATTTTACTAAAATCGTGTTGAAAGATGAAAAAAACTCGGGTCGTTAAAGCCATTTTTTTGCGAATTTCGCTACTTCAACTACATCGATCGATAGAGAAAAAAAAACTGAGTACTTAAGGTGGCATTAATAAGTCATTTTTGCCAAAATGGTGGTAACGCCCTTTGAGTCTGCAGGTATCGCTATGTCCATTCTGGAGTTCTATACTATACACAGATAAAATATTTTTTGAAATCGGATAAGTGGTGCCGCAGTTACCCCAAACGTACAAACTCACAACGCTTCTATCTCAAAGACTAAAGCCGGAGTTATACATATTAGAGCCACGCCGCGTGTCGTCACGCGTACTTTGTATTGAACGTGGTGACACGCGGGACTGAGCTAATGTAACCACGTTCATACAAAATGTATGTAACCGATTGCGTTGCGACACGCGGCGTGGCTCTAATATAACCCCGGCTTTATCGTCATTGTTATGTTAGTACCTAATGTCCTAGTTAATTATGTTATTAATAAAATTTTACATTTTACAAATCACTAAATATACTAATTTAGAAAATGTAAACATAGCTTTATACCTTTTTTTTAATTTTTGGTGGCCTAACCCACCAAAAATTGTAAATGTAACTCTCGAGACAGTAACAAAGCAACGTACGTGACAAGTATTAACGCTCGATGTAAAAAAGCTAAAAAAAGGAATAAAGCTATGTTTACATTTTCTAAATTAGTATGTATTTTACAAAATGTAAAATTAATAACATAATTAACTAGGACATTAGGTACATTGTGAAAATGGTGTGGTTTCTGTCTTAAATATACTTACAATAAAACGACAAATAATTCTATTAAATTATCTATCTGTCATTTTGCTAATTGTAACTTTTTGTGTAACTTTGTGTATTTTTAACTTCATGTGAAACCAGCTTAAGGTAACTCTCGGTAACTCTCGCAGCAACGATTGTCAAAGTTTCCTGGTAACACTTGGTAAATCTCGTGACAGAAAAATCTTGCGGCTCGACCCTAAACTTGAGATGTTGAGAGACTCGAAATTAATCCTCTGTAAAGCTTCAATTCATGATTAATTCACAACAGTAAGAATAGAGCAATTTAACATCAAAAGTAGTATTTATTTATCGTATGGCGGTTACACACTGGTTCATATATGTATTCGTATCGATGTCGCTGATAGAGTTCCAGTGTGCGCTGCGAGGTTCAGAAGGAACAGTGCAGCTGCCGAGTTTGTTGTTTTTTTAGCACCACCCGGAGGTCACGTGTAGGGTTTCTAGGGTTATTCCTACGGACGTAGAATAACAACGACTTCCATCAAAAGTAGTATATAAATTCAGTAAACTTACGTGGACAGTTTTATCTTCACACACTAAATAGATGTCAAGTTTTGGTGGTTGTAACCACCAACCATTCATGTTGTATGTTTGTTTTTTTTGTTTAGCAGGGGCATTAGTGTTGCCATATTAACATTGGTTTTGACACTTTGAATACATGGATATTAAATAAATATTTGCTAGGTAACGCTCGCAATGTAACTCTCGAGATATTATGTTAATAATAATAATATATTATAATGCGTTTCATGTCGTAAAAATATGTAAGAAATCGTAATTAACGATAATATGAGCAGTCATTACTAAGAAAAGAATATGATAATAGTTATTAACGATACAAGTGCAGAAAATAAGAAGAGGGTGTTTTAAAAGGGAGGGAAAGGAGTGTTTTAAATCGACACGAAGGGAGTGTTTTAAATCGACACGAGTTGCGAATTATCTATTCGCACGTGTATCGTACAATGTTTTACAGTACATATGGCTCTTTAAAGTTTCGACATATGCACGGAAAGTGCTCTTTTCCGCACACGTGTGGAAAAGTAGCACGATGTGTACTGTAATAGTACATTTTACAACTAGTGTGAAAATAATGTCTTTTTACCACTAGTACCGAGGTATCTTGCCACGAGCTGAAAGCGAGTGGCAAGACTCGGTACGAGTGGTAAAAGACATTTCACACGTGTTGTAAACGACGTTTTTTAATACAATTGCGAAAAAATAATAAATTAATATTCGTCATTTATATATTAATGAATTCTTTAAATAAATTTATATTATTGTACCTCGATCTCAACTGTTAGTGGCTGCATCGAAACTTCTGCTTGCGTATGCGCTCCTGGTACCTATAGGTGGACCGTTTAACTCGGTCCTCGCCTGCGCGGCGCGCGGGTGCAGGGGTATGACTATAACGGGCTGCGGGCGACGTGCGGAAGGCTAACCCCGGCGCCCGCACCCCGTTATCGTCATACCCCTGCACCCGCGCGCTGCGCAAGCGAGGAATGAGTTAAGCGGTCTACCTACAGATGCGTACATTTTCAGCTTCAAAAATGACTTTCATACTAACGCGATCAAAAATAAATACTCCTAGTATTCGTAAGTAATTCGTAATTTCCAAGTAAAAAATCTAATATAAAATTACTGCGTTTCGAAAGTATAGTTTGGAACTAAAAAGTAAAAAGCACTAGTGCGAGAAATTGAGCTTCTCGCACGCTACGCAGCCACAAAAAGTACCACTTTTTGAGCAACTGTATTAAAAAGTAAATTATATAAAGTTTATTCCATTTGGCTCAAGATGTTGTTTTTAATATAATCTCGCACTTAAAAGTGTTGAGGTAAGTTATGGACACGTATTTTTAGTGTGAAATATATACCGTATGTTGTTTTTTTTCCCATACAATAAAATGACATTTGGATCTACGTAACAAACATACAAAACCGTAATCGACCAGCAGCAGGGCACATTAACAAACTGTGTTTTTATTATTATTCGGATCTGCTCTGTATTCATAACAGAACCGATACCAATATTGGGTCACACCATACAATCCGGTATCAATAACGCAAATGGACATCATTTTTATTCGGGCGAGACTCGACGGGCGATTTTATAAATGAGCCTATTTTAAAGTATGGGCTGGTTTATACCGTGACCCAACTAAGGGACTTGATATTTAAAGGAAACGTTGTATTGTTATGTACCTACTTCTAATTGGTCAGGAAATGGTGTTTGCGTGAATATGTACTGATAATAGGATTGTGCCCTAATTTTTTTTACTGTGCCATTCGAACCGGGTTTTGGAGAGGAACAAATGTTTGTATTGGAGCAAGTGGAGCAACTACCTACAATTAAAGAACATAAATACCCAAAAAAATTGTCAAAGATTGACCTCGCTGGCGGCAGGCGAAACGCTTCATACTCATACTCATTTATTTATAATATAGGTACTAATTGATATTAATATCAATTAGTATATTATAACTTTAATTAAAGTATGACGTCACAGTTTTATATTTGTACTAACCGTTGTATAGAACATCAAGTCAATTGCTGTTTCGGTTGCGAAATACTGCGTTTAGGTCCATAGTTGTCATACTTTTGTTTCTATAAAAGCTTAAGGAGGATTGCTAGCTTAAAATGTACTTCTGGACAATAAAAAAATCATATTTTTGTAAACTTTCAAGGTCCATATCTTTTTATGATTATAATAATATTTTGTAATTTATACATTATTATAATAATTTGATGGTTTAAGTACTATCCATTTATCAACACTGCTTTATCAATTTTAATATGTGGAAACTACCCTATATGTTATAATATTAATTGAATAACAGACCTCTTAATTGTGTAAGTATTTACAGATTAATAAAATTTGTATTTTTTGTTGTAGTGCATAGTGTAGTTGAAGTACTTAAAAAATTACAAATAAGTAATGGACTGTTTAATTCGTTTTTTTTCTGCAAGCTAATTAGGCTAAAAAAAGCTCTATTGGGCTTGACGAGATAAATATGAGAACCAATAGCTTCGATATTATTTTTATTTTTCCAACATCATTTTATAGGTTACACTTGGACTCTTATGCAGCTGGTACGGTACATAATTACACTTTATTACAATAAGTTATCTTTCAAGACGTGCGCTCTTGACCCCAACTATGAACCCAATACAATATTTTTTAATAAAATAAAATATTTTTCATTGCAATCAACTAATATCGCCAGGAATTTTTTGTACTGAAAGAAGAGCAAAATGGCGATTACTCCACCGACAAAAGCCCGTCACTTACGTTTATGATATAATTTATTTCGGTATCTAAACGAAACCATCCAGCATCCCAGTCAGAACGTTCCCCGATATCGATTAATATAGAAAATTTTCGTACCTCAAAATTACGGATCGATACCGATCGAGCCCGCCCCATATTCACGCGGAGACCACCGCGGTGGCCAACAAATATCGAATGAAAAATCGATTCGAATAATCGACGCACTGGCTGCAACGTTACGTAATTCCAATTTTGAATTACGAATCCGTTGCGGCCATTTGTTAGCGCTGGTGGTGTGAAATTGGGGTTAACTTTTATTTTGTTTGGACTTTTGGCATTAAAATCCAAATGAATTGGTTATACAGAGATTTGGGTTCGCGCGTTTCATGACTTCCATGTGGACATAGTCTACGTTAAGAGCTTTAACTCTACGCTTGGTGTAAATAAATGTCATTGATAATAATATTATTAATGTACACAATTTTGGCTATCTTTTTTCAAGTATACATTTAATTAATAACGTTTTTTGCTCTTTATAGCGTGACTGAGGCTCGAATGATTTTGCCAAGTTTGAGGATACCTAAAGTCTTATTTTTCGTAAAATATATAACTTTCACTTTTACGCACATACGCTGTTAGTTATTGATCATCTTATCTTATCTTATCTTATCTAGGTGAGGGCCCTTTCGGATGCACTTCGACCCAGTGGGATCTTTTGTGCATTTGCTCTCTCCTTTATACCTGCTCCCAGGCTTGCTCCATCATTTCCACAAAGCGGATGATGCAGTTCGCCGGGAGCACCTTGAATTCCTTTGGTTGCGGGTAACCGTTACCAAAGTAGTTCATTCTTTGTCTGGCAAGGGCATGACATTCACACAATAAGTGTTCCATAGTCTCATCCTCCTCGCCACACATTCTACAGTCTAAACTATCAGATAGTCCCATCTTGGCCAAGAGATCCTTGACCCCGAAGTGACCAGTGAACACCCCAGATATGATTCTGAGTTGCTTCCTACTGGATTTCCAGAGTTTTCTGGTCCAGCCCGAGTCCACTCCTTCTATGAAGAGCTTAGAGTGCCTTAAGCCAGCCTCATTCCTCCACTCGTGTTGGTGTTTGGTTTTGGCGTAGGCTTTAAAGGCCGATATTATGGTCCCCTGCGAGAGTCCCACAAATGGTTCTGGACCTACAAAGTGATTTGTAGAGCCCCCTCTTGCAAGCTCATCTGCTCTTTCGTTGCCGATGAAGCCCTTGTGCCCTGGTATCCAAACTAGTTGCACCTTATTGTGCCTTCCAAGTCTGTTTAGTGCTTGGACGCCATTATAAATTAGTCTAGAGTCCACTTTCGGCGCCGTAAGCGCTTTAAGGGCCGCTTGACTGTCACTGAGTATATAGATAGTCCGCCCTTTGGTTCGCCTGTCTATATTCTCCTGTACACAAGCAATTATGGCGTATGTCTCCGCTTGGAAGACAGTTGCCAAACTACCCATGCTTACACTACTACTGTAGTCATTTGCATAAATGCCTGCTCCCGTACCGGATCCCATTTTTGATCCGTCCGTGTACCATATACTGTCTTCGATACCAGACTTTGGTGGTTCTAGACCTTCGGCCCACTCAGCCCTGCTTGGAACTTTTGTTGTGTAGTTCCTGTGGAATACATACTTGGGTAGCATTTTGTCGCTTCCCATGTTTGTTATTCTGTCTAAGAAACCATCAGTCTCCATGTTTGTGTGCTTAGTTTTCGGCTTGCTATCGCTCCACAGTCCAAGAGTTCTTAATCTGTAGAGCGATTTGCGCGCCTCTGACTTAATCACCATGTGAAGTGGCGGTAGGTCCAGTAGGACTTCTAGCGCCGCTGTAGGCGTGGTACGAAACGCCCCTGTTATAGCCATGCATGCCGTTCTCTGCACCTTTCTCAGGGCCTCTCTGCATGTGCTCATTAAAGTCCTTGGCCACCATACCAGGCTACCGTACAGTATTATGGGTCTCACCATCATGGTATAGATCCACTTCAGTACCTTGGGGTTCAGTCCCCATGTTTTGCCATACGCTGATCTACACATTCCAAATACCCTCAGGGCCTTTGTAATGGTGAGATCTGTATGCTTCTTCCAGTTCAGTTCCTTATCCAGTGTGACACCTAGATATTTCACGTCATTGGACATTTCTAGTACCCTTCCGTACAGCTTTAACTGCTGTATTCCGCGAAGGGTCCTTTTCCTAGTAAAGGGTATTACTACAGTTTTGCCTGGATTAATGGATAATTGGTGACAGTCGCACCATCTCTCCACTTCCCTCAGTGCCTTGTTCATGATTTCTGATACCGTACTTGGGAATTTCCCATTAACCAGTATCACTAAATCATCAGCATATCCTACCGTGTGGATGGGACCTTTATTGAGTTCTATCAAGAGTGAGTTCACCACCAAACTCCATAGAGTTGGTGAAAGTACCCCACCTTGTGGACATCCCTTTGTGGCCGTGGCCATTATCTCATCCCCTAAAAGAGATGACTTTATCAGTCTGCCATTTAGCATGTTGCCTATCCATTTACATATGGTCGGCTCTATACCATATTTTGCAGCTGCTTCACTAATAGCATTATACGTGGTACGATCAAACGCTCCCTCCACGTCTAAGAAAGCCGCCAGACATAGTTCTTTATTCTCTATAGCCTGTTCAGCCTTGGTTGTTACCAGATGAAGTGCCGTTTCCGTTGACTTTCCTGGCTGATATGCACATTGCAGTTCGTGCAGCGGATGTCTCCTTAGTGGGCCATCCCTTATGTGTCTATCTACCAACTTCTCCAATGTTTTGAGGAAAAATGACGATAGACTTATCGGCCTATACGATTTGGCCTCACTGTAATTATTGATCATACAATACATTGTTCGGTTTTTCTACAAAGTAGTAGTAGTTTCTAGTGTATGACCGAAAACTATAAAGACTTGTTTACCTAATTCGCTCGTCTATAAATAAATATAAATTTACATTTTGAATGTGATATATGATTTGTATTAAGAAATTCAATAACTGATCATCTGTATCATATCTGGATGGTATCATCCGTGTCGTGTATTATTTAAAGATTCTAAAGAATTATTCCTTTTAATCTGCATAAAATGACTCGCATGAGTCGAGCCAAAATATTACACGGTATTAATCAACTTGTATGTTGTATGTTTTAAAATAAGAATGAAAAGTTTAAACAACTGTATCCCGACTATAGAAAACTATTAAAAAACTGATTTTTTTCATGCAAAAATGTCACTCGGAGCATAATTTCAAATCGATTGATACCTATCGATTAACAGACGTAAATACGAACTAAAATAGACTGCTAAAATCATATACCTTCCTTCCGGTTCTGCCGTAGTCGGACAATTATGAATATGAACAATTGTTTTACTTGATTTTTTAACAGAACACATAAGAAAGCATGTTTTTTATTGAAGTCAGAATCAATCAAAATTAGTGGCAATAAATGTCAAGTCGGGCTGGTTTCACGTTCCTAATAAGTTTCAGTTGTTTTTTATAATTACACGTCTCGTAATGCCACGCTAGCTACCCCGCAATTGCGATAAACTTATATCAACCGCACACTGTAAATATGACTTGATGTATTTTGGGTAGATATAAATTTAAAACTGTGAACTTCTACCTATTCGAAGCAAAGTACCTAAGCTATTTCGAAGGCCTCTGTTTGCCACGCTTCTTCAGATAGATTATTAGACACATTTAATAAAATTTATACTGAGACTGCGAAATATGGGAGCTATTAAAAATGTTTTAATAAACGTTTAAAAGGTATCAAATAAGTACCTATATTAAAACACGGGTTTGCACGCCTCTGGAGGATATAGGTAAACTCTAAAGCCGGATTACACCAAATGGGAATAACCACAACATTCTTCTACCTATTTAAATACTGTTTAATCCGGGTCTAACGCGATATTTATTTACCTTTATTTCTGACGTTTCGACACGGGTGAGTTATCTGCGACCATGACCAGTGCAACCCGTGTCGAAACGCCAGAAATAAAGGTAAATAAATATCGCGGTAGATCCGGATTAAACAGTATTTAAATATGTGTACAAAGCGCGAGAGTTTAAAGTGTTATATTCTTCTACCTGTTTTGCTAAATACCTACTGTGTATGTGAATAAGTGGTAATTTTATGAGCTGTCAAAAAATGCAATTAGAAATAAAAGGACAACACTAGACCTGCCCTTCTTATTGCAAACGCAGTACTTTCAAAATGGCGGTTTCGAGATAAACGCGGTAAACATATTTTGTGATAGAGTCTGGCAAACGAAAGTTGCACCCACTAGATTCAATAACGCGGCAACACTAAACGTCATACGCATACATTTTGACCAACAATGTTGCCGCGTAATTGAACCTAGTGGGTTCAACTTTCGTTTGCTAGACTCTATCTATATAACAAATTTGTGTGAATAACTTTGAAGTGTACTGATAAATTGTAAAAAAAGAAGCGGGTTGTGTCGGAGATACAACCGTTAATTAAGGTTAAGTGGATACTTCTTTGTTGGCTATGGAACCCTAATATATATATCTGAATTAATTCACTTAAAATCTGTATAAGTACAGATAAATCGATATATATGGCAACATTGACTGACGTAGCTCATTTGACCTGTGATACTTTGAGAATGGCGGTCATGTCAGCATTATTTTCATGTCCACCACATAAACTAAATAACATTTTGTGATTAACAACTAATGGCAAATAATGAAGGATTAAAACATGAAACAAAGGATTGTTTGAAATCAGATTAAGCTTCTCTACAAAAAGTTATTCCGGAAGTCACGTGATACATTTTGAACTGTACACAAGAACGCGAGCAAAGAAGTATCCACTTCAAAAAATCAAGCTTTCTATTGACATATTTTTTTCTTTACTTTACTGCCTTATTTGGATAAAATGCGCAGTACTGCATTAGCATCAACTGTGCTTGTGGGCCTTACAGTATTACTAAGACTAAATGCAGTATTTGTGTTTATTACTGTAAAATCACCTAGCACGTGTTCAATACTGCTTGTCTAGTTCGCAATCACACCCAATTTTATGCATGGTACTAGTTAAGTGTAGCTAAGATTTAACTTCTGGCTATTTTAAGTGACGAAGAGACGAAATAACACAGATTTTAGGTAAGTATTAGAAAAAAAAAATATTATCGAAATAACTGAACTTAAAAATACCTACTTGAAGTTAATGTAGCCATCTTCCAAAATCTATTGGTCTACGTCGACGCTCTGATTTGCTAGCACGAAACGCGGCACTGCACCGTGCGGCTTCGACGCATGCGAATATTTTTGTTACTCTCGCTACTCGTAAACGCAGCACTAGTAGAAATACTGCGTTTAGTTTTAGCATCGCAAGAGTAGCTCTTTGTTATTCTCGCTACACTCAAATGCAATAATGTCTAATACTGCGGCTTTAGTTAGTATTCGTTGCAAAAAAAGTTTATGCCAAATGAATCTGCAGTAAACGTAGCAAGTACTGCATAAACTTCTAGCACATGCTGAATGCTGCAGATATTGTTAGCAAAAGTAATATTTTTATGCAAGTACTGCGTTTTTATAATGAAAATTATTTTTTTATGTATAGATTAGGCTCTTGGGATGTCATTTTTGCAAAAAAGTGAAAATCCCAAAAATGTCTATTACTGCATTTACTATTATCAGGGCAGAGACTAAGTCTACGCCTCTTTATTAAAGAAGCCAATTGTCGGAAAAAAACTGAACATCTAATTATTTACCACTTTGCATCAAACCGTCTGTAATCGTAGCCAGTGTTCGTTAAAATCTGAACGTAAGATAAACGTCCGAGTGGCCGACGCTGTACTAGTATATGGTACTCTATGTCAAAGTGACATGGCTTAAATTCGAATGAAGAAAAATCCTCTCAGTTCGAATTTAACCCATATTGCTTTGACATAAAGTGCTCATGCCATAAACTAGTACAGCGTCGAGCACTCGGACGTTTACCTTATGGAACGTTTGACAAGGTTCTATGGAATGACAGCTGCCGGCGCCATATTTAACGTTGATCGATCTGTAATCGTAAGTTTCTTACCATAATATTCAAAATGAATTACAACGCATTTTGTTATTAAAATTTAATAACGTCTACGGGTACTTTCCGACTAGCCCCGCCATATTTTTTAACCGTTGGTTTCAAGTGCGCGGTAATACATTTCCATGAACTTACGAGCGTACAATCTTTGCCCCATAACTTATTCCTTCAGAATCAATTTTCATGTTTACACTGACCACTAAAAGCTGGTATTTGGCACCCATTACTTAGACCAAGAGTGTTAGGGCTGCAACAAAAAATAAAATCAAGGTTATTATCTCGGAAAACCTCTACTCCGAAATACGATTGTATAGGCAAAATATCCGCAAATCTAATTATGGAAACTTTATTGAACAAATAAAAAGGGACAATTTGCCTCAGGCATTCTATACCAGTCAATAATTTTGCTAATCAGAAACTTTAGTTGTACAATTTTAATTTAACAAAGACGAGCAAACCAAAAACTGTTCCATGTATAGTCGCCATCACATACATCGGGGCAAACAAGCACGTCACAAACATCGGAACACACCTCTATTTTCAAGGCATTAGGGTGCATGTGTCGATATTTTTGAACACCTATACTGTACCGATGTATGTGATGGCGACTGTACCTACTATTTTAGGGCGGGTTGCATCGACCAGGCTTTATTGACCAGCAAATGTTAAATATGGCACCAGTAGCTGTTATTTTAAAGTGAACTGTCAAACTACTCATACAATGAGATATAAAACGGACGGAACAAATGATTACAAACGGAACTAACGGAGCCTTAGTTTCTCATGCTCAAATCCAATGAACTTCTTCTTCATCGAACTACTGAACCATGCCGTTTTAGCTTGAAATGGAACAGCATTGCAGTCAGAAGCATAATGTGTTCAACCTTACGACACTAAACGTAACACAAAATTACGTCTAGCAACATCTCCTACCGTATCGCCATCCTCCTGCAGATGATGCCTCATAGAGGCAAAACACGTGTAGTGGTTTTTTTTTAATTATTTGGGGTGGTATGTTGTAATTATTTGCATGTATGCACGTGCGAAGGGAGGGTCTTCCTGTTAACCGCATGCGTAATACGCAAATAGGTGCATCTAATCATCGCTAATAGACCTGCACGCTTTTTAGCGGAATAGCAAGAAAATATTGTTCTCGTAACTCAAAATCACTTTTGCCACTCGCAGTGCCAACCCTGCGCCGCCGCAACTTTTCTACGAAAGCACTTAAAAGAATCTCGATAACCGAATTTCAATTAAGTGTCATAATCATGGCGTCCGATTTCTGGAAAATTTACGCCGCATCACAATTTCGTGCTCGTTCATTACGCTAAGTACGGGCTCGATGAAATTTCGAATGATAATTCGAGTGATTTGCCCATAACCAACCTGGTTTTCGTAGTGTGAAGATCCTTGTTTTTTTTTTAATTGGAGGCCACCATGTTGATTCTGAACTACTCAAATAATACGCCTCTTTTCACGTGCAAAGGTGCTCATAATGCTTGCGATATTTTCCTGTTGAATGGATTGTTTGCACTAGAAACGATTTCAGTTCCATAGTCTGGCTACTGTCAGACGCTGTTGCACTTTTACCTTCGTAGAGTATATAGCTAAAACCCGAAGGCAGAGGACGTATTTATTTGATTCGATTACATCGGCACTAGTAGATAAATTATACATATGGACTAAATATATATAAGATGGGACTATCTGATAGTTTAGACTGTATAATGTGTGGCGAGGAGGATGAGACTATGGAACACTTATTGTGTGAATGTCATGCCCTTGCCAGACAAAGAATGAACTACTTTGGTAACGGTTACCCGCAACCAAAGGAATTCAAGGTGCTCCCGGCGAACTGCATCATCCGCTTTGTGGAAATGATGGAGCAAGCCTGGGAGCAGGTATAAAGGAGAGGGCAAATGCACAAAAGATCCCACTGGGTCGAAGTGCATCCGAAAGGGCCCTCACCTAGATAAGATAAGATAAGATAAATATATATAAAATTTATGCTCTCTTTTACCGCTGGTTTGAATGTAGTCTTGGGCGGTCTCAAAACATAATAAAATAACATAAATAAGTAAATTTTTATATAATATACTAGCTTCTGCCCGCGACTCCGTCCGCGTGTAACTCGTTTATATCGGAGCTCCATGCAACCATTCAGCCCCCATTTACCCCATTAGGGAATGATTTCCGGGATAAAAACCATCCTATGTCCTGCACCTGAATGCTAACTATCTCCATACCAAATTTCATCTCAATCGGTTCAGCGTTTTAAGCGTGAAATAGTGACAGACAGACGGACACACAGAGCAATTTTCGCATTTATAATATTAGTATGTATAGTATATTATTTTTCATCACACTTGCTCATAAATGGTGTTATTCCATGCCTGTATACAGAAGGACAATGGCCTAAATTGTTCCCGCGGGAGTAATGGTATTTTACAGCTCCCAAGGGAGTAATGAGCTTGTGTGTGATCTGATTGGTTTAAGCAAATCTAGATGGCCGCGCGCTACAAGAATTCTGCTCTGTGATTGGTTGAAAAAAAATCTAGTAGGCCACGCGCTGAGATTGGTTGAAATATTAAAACTGCGCGCTCCACTCGCAATGATCTGGAACTGAGGTTGTCAATTTTTGATTGGTGCGCTTGTATGAAAGATAGATTTTTCTGTCTTTTGTACTTATTTATTTCCTCGCAAATGTGATGAAAAACATTGTGTATAACACGGGCGTAAGAATATTGCAAACTCGAGTCATCAAAATCCCTCCGCCTTCGGCGAAGGGCTTCTGATAGTCTCTAGTTTGCAATATTCCACTTACGCCCCTCGTTAAACAATGTACTAATATGTATGGCTGTGGCTAGTATGTAGGAGGACCGAGACTAAGTTCTGTAACAATCGTGAAAGAGAATTTTAGTTTCAGGAAAAAATAGTAAAGTAGGTATAGTAATTAAAACATAGGCATAGATGGCACCGAAAGAGCAAACCGAATACGAATAACTTTATTAGATAGCTCTTAGCTTCTGAGCCAACACTGGCTTTATCATATAAATGGCTATTTTGCAATCGCAAACACCTCGTAATTATATAGACCTCAAGTTAATAAGCACATTTAACGTCGTAACGAGGATGGACATATTTTAAATACTTTACACTTACAAAAATGCTAAAGTTCAATTTAAAATGGCACGCTGTCACACCGTAGTGGCATAAATAACAATGTTAAAATATTTTGTCATAATTTTACTTTATGTTAAGTTATGATTGTGGCCTCGCAGTTTACACGTAATTTTTAACACGTCTTATTCCGCAATTCGTACTGGACAAGTAAATATTATAATGTACCTTTATTAACAATACATTGAAAAAATTAACAGTCCGTTAGCACTTTGAGTAGGTAAATACCTACTTTGAGTAGGATTCGGGTCTGGGTTTATGTGTGTATTCCTCTCTCGCCTTATTTTACACCCAACTGACCTATTGCGTTAAGTTTCAAACGAATGATTTGGTATATCATAATGCCATTTTTGTAGGGGAAAATGACTGTTTAGTTGTCCTAACAATAGTGCGAAAAGTTTCGCAATTACCCTCTGGGCTTAACTCACGGATATATACAGTTGACTACAAAGAGGATGTACCATCACGAACCGGGATTGTTGATCCACTTACCCATGTTTCTAATTTGGCCGTGTAATGCAAATCGAATAGCAGCCAGCCAGTCGGTGACATCGGTTATTGAATACACGGCTAAATTACAAGTATAATGGCAAGTGGCTCAACAATCCCGGCTCGTGACTGTACATATCCATTTTAAGAACTTATAGCATGGCAATGAGGTGAAAAAATGGGTAAGTATATATTTTCATCATATCAGCCAAGAGACTGCTAAATAGGCCTCCCTCAAAGAGTGCCACAATGACCGGTCCTACGCCACCCGCACCCAGCGGAGTCCCGCGACAACATGTCATCAGTTCACCTTCTGTGTCTACCCATGCCTGCACTTGCCGGTACTAATTCGTAATCGTAGCTTGAATGAATAAAATTAACTTTACTTTTATTGACGACTGCTTTAGCCTAGTTGGTAGTGACCCTGCCTACAAAGCAAGAGGTCCTGGGTTCGAATCCCGGTATGGGCATTTATTTGTGTGATGAGCACGAATATTTGTTTCTGAGTCATGGATGTTTTCTATGTATTTAAGTATTTATTTATCTATATAAGTATGCATATCTTCGTCTAGTACCCATAGTACAAGCTTTACTTAGTTTGGGACTAGGTCGATTTGTGTAAGATTGTCCGCAAATATTTATTTTATTTTATTTATTACTGCCTAAGATATTGCTTTGCGGTGTAACAAGCTTTCTTGAGTAGTTGGAGTAAAAAACGGCCTCCCGCCGGCACCTCCGCATTTGCCTACAATTACCCGCATAAGGCACCGCCGGCGCATCTTTGATTGCGCGCATGCGGTATCGATCTTTATGAATTATTTATCGGTTATTAATAATTTTGAGGGAAATTAAGGATGGATCCAGAAACAACCTTGTTTTATAGGTATAAAAAAAAAAGTACATTTGATAATTTAGCACTTTAGATCTTTAACGAGTAGTTTGATTTGCGATATTTTTGTTTGTTTTTGTCGTATGTGTGTTTGTTTTAATGAATTGCTGTCACGAATCAGCGGACCTAATGAAAGTCATGTTTATCTTGAAAGTTAAATTGATGACCCAGCAATGTACGTCAAATTTTCATAGACGCATGACAATGGTCAATTAGGTGAAATAGGAAGCTCTTCTTCATTATATCACTTGATACAAAGAGAGGGCTCGTTATGTATGTATAACTATACAATACAATACAAACTCTTTTTTTTGCACACTCACACAAATGAAACAGTTACATAGAGAAACAAAACAAAAACATGTAGGTAGGTAGAGGTAATTATTCATTTTAATTTAAACGCGACCACAAATATTACCCCTTTATTTTGACTAACGGCAAGTTCCAAAAACTGATTCGACAAAAAAACTGCTATATAATTATCAAACCTGCTCACACAATTTCACGAGAACAAGCCTTTGACCTGTAGAGAAGAACAGTTCGACAGCCGGACATATGAAATAATTTTGGCCCAAGCTGAAACAGAGAACTTCGTTCGCTTCGCTCGCTCGTTCAATGAGAGCAGTTCATCGTCTTTGAATCGGTAATAATTGTATGGATCTGTTTCATTCTTAAATATCAATTCGATTCTCAACATTTTAATAAGCAAAATGCTAACGCTTGAAAAATGTGCGTCGTATGTCATTCACAAATAAACAAGTGAAATCAAAAGATTTTTCAAAAACCCCAACTGCTTTTTTGCTCATATTATAGCCTATGTCACTCCCACGATTATGAGGAATCCAACGACACCTCATATGTCAAAATCCGTCTAACGGTTTAGGCTACAGGGCGTGTCAAAGAATAAGACATACACACAATACATACATACTTACATACATACATACATACTTACATACATACGCTCGAAAAACATAACCCTCCTCTCCTTCGGCAGTTGGGTAAATATGAGTAAAACCTATAGAAACTACGCTCATTTTCTATGTTATTCTTGTGGCTCGCATGAATCGTGGAAAAGACAATATTAGCATAGTTGTAGACCTGTTGGTTCGTGTGCAATTGTGCATGAATCAAAACCGACCGCGGCCGGGCTGAAAGCAGACCGTGCGACCGCCCCGTGACGCCCTGTGACTGTGTCCACAGAAAGCTAATACTATCCAGTCCACAGAAAGTTACTACACGGACGATTTTTGAAGCGGTGATACGTGAGCGCGATGCGTAAATCGTGTCAACAGAAAACTTGTGTATTTTTAAAAATCATAACACACACAATTTAGTTTATATTTTTTTATTTATAATTTCTCAAAAATTTACTTAGTCCCATGACATTCATTTTCATTTTGGTATATACTTAGGTATTCAAAATAATTATATTAACAATAAGAATAGGTTGCCTATTGATAACATACTAAGTTTTAAGCTTAAAGACAATTTAAAAGGCATTTTCACATTTACGGTGCGACCTACCTTAGTGCGAACGAGATTACTTAAACGCCATCACCCACAGTGTACACCGCGCCTTAAACTCAGTTAACGTGCAAACAGTTAACCAGTTAAGTTAACTGGTCATTGTTGAGCCGCGAGTGACAAATGTTAATGTACACGCGCACGGCATCTTAACGGGGATGGAGAGTGCTTTGTAACACTGAATTAAAGTATTAAGCACCCACATCTTGCATTCTCCGAGGATTTTTTTGTGTGAAATATGCGTTTGCTCGCAATTGTTTTACCATAATTGGGCCGATATTTATTTTCTTATTATCTTCCTACTACCTACCAAATTTATCCAATTCTGATGAAAAATCAAAATAGACTAGAAAATGGAAATATGATAGCAGCACGTAGGGTTACATTTAGTACGCAAAATATAACAATCCGGCGGAACAAGAGACACGCCGTAGAACTAAACCACTAACGAGCCATATTTTACAAATAATCCACACTTTTTTTTTATTTTAATATTTATTCATTATTTTTGGCCTCACGCATGTTTAGTTTTTGGTGTTGACAGCGCCTTAAACCTTCTGTTTACCACAACTATCCTAACAATATCAAATCAACAGGTTGAGTCAAATAGACCACTCATTTGGAAATCTAGCAGTCACGTCACGGGAAAAACTACCTGACGTCAAAGGAGTAATTTGTCAACATAAAAACTTACCTACACGCGAAGTAGTTTTATCCATGTTCGTACGTGTTTATAATGAGGATAGGCTTGTTCGGAACTGGTTCATAAATACGGTAATTCTAAATATTTAAATACGTGCGTTATGGATTTATTAAATGATTCTGCGGCATTCATTGCTTTTTTTTCAAAAGCGTTAGCAGATACGTTTTGCAATGGGGTAGTTGCCTCAAGTTATTATAACAATGTGTCACTATATGAAAAAAAAATTAAATTCCAAAAAATATATCTAAATTTCGAAATAAAAATATATTTTGTATAAAGTCCAGAGGCCTATTTCTCAAAAGATTGCAACTTGTAATTCCAGCGGAAGCCTCTTTTTAATTTCTGTTATTAGAAAAAAAATCCGCTTGTATTACAAGTTGCAAGCTTTTGGGAAATGGGTCCCAGCTGGTACGTCAAGTAAGTACATCTAAATACATTTTTTTTTGGGAAAATGAAAGTTGAGTTGTCCTAACCCAACGTTATAAAAGTTACGTAGTCTAAGGAATACATTATAAAATGGCCGAGCTACTTATCAACACATTTAATTTAAATACAAAAGTAATATAAGACTTAAAGAACCTAATAAATACAATCTTGTACACTTTGATCAAACACCCTGGCACACCAAGGGTTCCATAACTCCATACTATGTTGAAACATTTGAGTTTTATGGTCATTACGTAATATAAACTATAAAGTAAAAAATGCCGTAATCTTTTTATAATTCATATAATATATCAAAATTATAAACATAACGTAATAGGTATTTTATTTAAATTATTGCTGTGTTTAGTTTATCACGTTATTTTTTCCCTTTCCCTGAGAATTTAGTTGGTTTTTTTTTGTAGTATTCGTTAAGAATTACGTAGATTCATAAAACGCATTAAAGTATTCATCCAGCATGGCTATTTTATGAATATTAGTAGAGGAGGAGAGTGCACCGTAAAGCTCCTTAGTAGAGTTTTTTTTTCAACCGAGCTCATTATTTGCCGTCGGCGCGTGTCATATTTTGCCAAAAAAAAGTTAGCGCCACCGCCAGTCAAAAAATAACTGACTATAATAGGGTCCCCGTTGCACCTTTTGCATGCATAACCCTAAAAATCCATCCCATATCTTAAAGCAACACTTACATAAACCTCAACTACAAACCGGGCGACATTTCACGATATCGCATACGACATCGCATGTCGTCACGTATGGATCCACCATATTTATTATGAATATCCGATTTCAATTTATTACATGCGCGTGATCATGTCTCGTTTTTTGCGGCGCTACCGGTTGTGCTATCGAGCCATCTAAGTTCGTTTTAATTTGCTAATACGTTTAGCTTAAGATAGCAAAGCCGGGATAGATATTAAAATACCGCAACGCTCTTTCATATACAAAAAAAAACTGATGTAAGTAGTTTTCATTTAATCGGAACGGTATTAAATTGAAGTAAGAAAATAATTTAAACAAATGTTAATTTCTTAATTAAATAAGAAAACGTAATATTCTTAATTTATAATATAAATAAATATACATAGGTACCAATATATAATACTCGTAGTTTCGTGACACTACACTTGTGTGTCAGAAGAAGTTATAGATTTTATGTTGAAAACAGCCTCATTTCAAGATTTTTTAACATCGTAATATTCTTCGATGAGAAATGTAAGCGTTCAGATTAGGTACCTACTAACGAAATATCTGAGGATTTATTTTTTCATCATTATTGAGCAGCTGTTTCAACGACAATGATCTGGCGTAACTATTCCCCTTGATTCCATTACATTTTGTACGGAGAGTTCGTACAGGGATTCACTACCTAAGTACCTACATGAACATCATACCTATTTACTAGGAGGCTCTGTGACCTGCAGAACTCGCGTGCCTGTCTTTTTTTTAATTTCTCCACAACTAATCGACAGAAAACCAACTATATAATAATTGAACCAGTGCACAAAATTAATCACGAGAATAGGTTAAGAAATGCGCCCTGTAGAGGAGAACAGCCGAACATCTTGACATCCTTACATACGAAATAATGGTCGCCCAAGCTGAAACGGAAAACTTCATTCGCTTCGCTCGCTCGTTCAATTAACTGTCGTTAACAATTCGTTGTAGCAAATCCTCTTAAAATAAATTATCATTTCCTGTATTTCTGTAAATACGAGTATTATTCAAAAATCATCATATTTTCTATAACAATCTACCTGATTGTCGTGCCAGCTCAATGTATAACTTTACAACCCTGCCTATACAAATATATGTAAATTAATAAGAAATTTCAGACCCTTACGCCCTAAGGCATAAATAACCCTAGTTCCTAATTATCTGTGCTGGGAATCGAACTTGGACTCCTGCGGTTATAGGGCCAATTAGAGAGGAATAAATTGGCACCTCCCAAGCGGATGTCAGCACAAAAACCATTAGTAGGGGTAATTTGTAAGTATGGAAGGCCAATTTGCAGGAGCTGACTTGAATGTTATTGCTGTGGGGTATTTTTCCGACTTCCAACGGTTCGGTCCGACTCATATTTTATATCACGTACCACCTGTCTGATGGGTAAATGCTGCTTTAAGAACGTGCGTTGGGACATGTCAACTGTAACATTAAATGACGAAAATTACAGTTGATGCCCTAATGCGCGTTAGAAAAGTTGGGCAATACGATATTTGGAAACTGTTATGTCGGGATGGCAGTTTGTAGCCATTCTGAACTTATTATAAATCACCTTTACGAAACATTCAAGATAATAGAATAACATATTTGTGCTCGTCACACGAATAGGAGCCCTTATCGGGATTCAAATCTGCCAGCTTCATACCTACTCAAGGTAGTTGCATTGTTAAAAGTAATTCGTTTTTACCACCATTCTACTTTTTAAATCTTATCTTCGGTGAATCTATAAAAATTCTACGGACCAGTTCTGCCCATACTAAAAAAGTCGTATGTTACTATGTATCCTAGTGTACAGATACGGCGTTTTAACATCAAATGGCAGTCTTCTGGCATCTAAAGAAGGCAGCTACAAATTTCTGCGCAAGATCATGGCTAAGGTATGTCACACCGCTCTGTACCAGCGGAAACATTGTCTCTTCGGATGTACTAATTTACCATGGAGCGTCAACGTGGAACAAGACAGAAAAGAAGAGCGTTTTTCTGAAGCGTATTTTGTTGGATCAATAAGGAGGTTAGAGAAAAATAGAAAGCGGAAAATTAAAATAATGCGCCGATTTTGCGTAGGAGTTATTACATTAGTTATACTACTACTATTATACCACTACTATTATTCGTGCCAACCCAGTTCCACCAGGAAGCCTAGCAGACCCTTTATGCTGTCGACGGCCTCCGGTAGTGACCCCGGTGTTCCGAGGTGCTTTGCCCGGTATTCTGCCACCCCAGGACATGTCAGGATGACGTGGGCGGCTGTCTCTTCCTCTTCAACGCAGGTTCTGTTTAGTAGTGCGTGGCCAGTTATGGCTCCTCTCAGAAGACGGAGTGCCGGCCTCTTTAGCTGTTTTAGCTTCCTTGACCATCCGGCATTGATTGTCGGGAGGGGCTGCAGCTGGTTTGCCTGCAAGTGCCTAGGGTGTTCTTATATTTTTGGTGTTCTACCTCGGTGTTTAGTCGCAGTGTGCATTTGCCGATGTGATGGCCGGAACATGGTGACACCCGTCAAAATTGCGTACGAAACAGCAGGTCACTAAAGGCAAACATGTGACTGTGACGAACACTCTATTTAGTCAGGTTATATGTTCCAGCGCTAGCCTGAGCAAACTATGTACGGTTTTGTTACCATTTGCGTTACCGTTCCGCTACCTCTTGTAACTTAACATACAATTTATGAGCTGCGATGGACGACAGACATTCAAGAATGCCTTTTTCTCACATAACGCCTAGAAACGACGCGTGAGCGCAAAAACTCATCCAATTAAAAAGATATACTGTCCCATTACAAGATCTGAAGCTTATCTTTTATCATTTAATTCATATCTCACGTATAAACCAGGCTATTGATTTACCAATGTATTATATTTTGTCTCGTTCGTACCCGTTTATGTTTTCACGAGATAGACTGCGAAGTATCATGGGAGGAATTCCAATTTGTTAGTGGGCTTATGGCGCTTTTTCGATTCCGGGCGTGAGGCATAAATACTGTTTTAAGACCACACATTACGTGTTTTTTGCAACGCTTCGTGTTGACTATTTGTGGTTGCCGCGTTGCTTTCTTTTGACTTTGTTGACACTTCATTCTTCAAGTAGTTAGTGATATATTATATATCATTAATTTGATTTATTTAAATAACATACTAGCAACATTTGTCCGCTTTATTTATTTCAATGTTTTTCTCACATCCCACTTGCTATTATTACTAACTGTTTGGCCTAAAGGTTGACTGGTAGAGAATGCCTTATGGCGTGAAGTTCGTCTTTTGTATTTGTGACTTGTTGCAGTGCAATAAAGTTGAAATAAATAACGGTTGTGTTACTTTCGATGAGGTATTGGTTTGGATTCCCAGCGATGAGTTTTTGATACTCGTACGTACAGAAGTTATGTAATCAGACAATACAATACAAATACTACGAATAAACAGAGATACAAGGATACACAAGTCATCAGGCCATCTTATCGCTAAAGAGCGATCTTATTCAGCCAACCTTTAGAGAGGATTTTATAACGATTGCTAGAAATAGCACTGAAAGGTAGATTTCATGTGCTCTGCATTTTGGGAATTAATACAGGCGTGTCTTTACATTATTATATTTTTATCTCCTTATACGGAGTTAAACCAGTTTTTGAAATTAAAGGTACCTTTTGGACTGATATTCAATTTGCTATTACTGAATAATATTGCACAACACGTAGATATCAGACCATTGCATTAAATCGGATAGACCTTCTGCGAAAGAATTCAAAGGTCTGTGTGAGCCAAACTAATTGAAAGCCTAGACTATAGGGTCACAAAATAGCATCTAAGGACATAATTATGCTAACTTTATAAGCTTTAAAACTATTTCCTAAGTTCTACACACTTTGCTTTATAAGGGCACTTTTTCTCAAAATGTATTCACACATCAATATGTATTAATGTAAATACATGAACTCATAATTCGTCCGTAATCCGACATAGTATTAAGAGCGTCTTGGACTGCCGCATTTATCTGCCGTTTCAACATATCAAAGGATAAATATGTTTTATTTATACGGTGCGATAAATATGTCGCGCGCGACATAGTAAATTGCGTCGTATAAGTCACCTTCATAATATCGTTTCGTTCGAATAAAGTAGGTTGAATGTGTATTTTATAGTATAAAATAGGCATTCAAGCTAAGTATTTATAATTTAATCATGAAGCTTAGTTATCCACGGTAAATTATACAAAATGCACATAAAAATTATCACAGCGTTCTTTATCGGTTACGACACATTTTAAGAAAAAAATATTGCAATACTGTATTTGACAACAATATTATAATGTATGACATTAAAAACATCAAGCATAATTTGTAGTAGTTTATGTGACTGTACATAATGAGGGGCATTAAACACGAGTGTGGGTTTATAAAACGAGCCGTGGGCGAGTTTCATAATAACATCACACGAGTGTTTTAATGCCTAATTATGTACAGTTACATACACCATTTTATATACCCACATGTTATAAATCCCCAAAACCATTAGAATAACCGCCATTGCACCACCATGGCCGACTAGATTTTACAAATCATGACCAACTCCACCGGACCAGCACCACCCCAATACCGGACCTGACCTCCATAATAACATCGATTTTCGACGACAATCGGCGACATTATAATAAGTAACACTGGCACAGATAAAACGCTGATGTTACGTTACTGGTTGCAATTATGGTGGTCGTTATTATATGGTTTCCGAACACATTCTAGAGGATTTATGATATGGGTGAAGATAAACTTATTTTTGTTGTCAAGTTAAAAAATTAAACTGATATCATTAAATTACTTCAATGAAAACTATACAAAATATACAGTGTCTGTTTATAAATAAAGTAGTATATATATGTGTATATATATATATATATATATATATATGATGATGGTGACGATGTCCTCCCAGACGTATCCGTCGACGGCGACAATTTACAATTAGATTGTTTGATTTATTATTTGTTATTTGCGTGCATGGGCGCGAGAGTGACTCGCAAATCCAAACTTGGTTTTGAAGCTCCGGTGACATGAAAAACAATCAATAAAGGTAAGTGTAATGGTAGGAGGGCTTGGGCTGAGTTATATGAATCTGACGTTTATATATACTCGTATAGTACGAGTACGTTTACTTTACAGTACCCTTATTTTGAGATAACAATCGTAACCTAACGTTACGTAACTAATACGAGATCGAATAAACGCGCTTCGAATAGATTTCGATCTCGCTACGGTATTCTTCGATTCGACCCGTCAAACTTGTAACTCACAAATCTCACAATGCCGTTGTCCTACGAAACCAACTGCAAAACGTTAGGCTCTAGCGTTTAGTTTTCGATGCGTAATTTAACGTTCGATTCGTACTACCAATCGGTAGTGTGAGACCCAAATTTGACATTTCGTATCGAAGAATACCGTAGCGACTGTAGTTTACTATTTCACTTGCAAAATGGCCCGTGATATCGTATTATTCCGACAAGATTTACCGTAGATCCGATCGAAATTTATCTCAAATTAAAGAACTTATAAAAATAAGGGTTTTGAATTGACAACATATATCCGCAAAATTCGGATTGTCGCGTATTTTGTATTTAAAAATGCAAATAAATGGCCCCCGCGCCGCCATACTGTATCGACAGTGGACACTGTCGACGTCGCGATGCGCGTATTCTGTAATGTCATAACCGACAAACATTTAAATTAAAACGATAAATGCTAGTGATATAAGGTTGAATATTGGAAAATCGTGAACGAACGTGAAGTCGATGGCGAATTAAGTAATGTATAAGTGCCTCACGTTACAGTTTGGATTTTTAGTTCTATGAGTGACCACCAGGGGCGGTGTATAGACTTTTCATACTAAATCTTGACGATAGGCGCTAGCGCCTGTAGTAAACGCAACTCACGTCAATCCCACGCTAAAAGTACAGCAGCATTTTACTGTACTTGTATTACCGTAATCCAATCAAAATCCTATCGACATATACCTCTTCGGTCATTTTAAAACTTCTTTAAACATTAATCAAATACCAGCACTAAACTAGTAACAGTTATTTCCTTTCATGGTCTAAAATAAACAACTCAAACTGCACTGCTTTGCCAGAGTATCGATCGTGAAATCGTCCAACACAGCTGAATTGCTCAAAACATCACATTTGTCTGTAAGTATATCACTCAACACTAGTAAATAAAGTCCGTGGACAGCTAAATTGCTCTCGCTTCCGTACCACGCGGAATATCATCAGTAAGTTCTTCTAGTCCATCGTCCGATCAATTATCAACCTTAACTATTTTAATTTTAAGTAGCTTTCGCATTGACTCGTGTTTGGAATGAAAAATCCAGTCCGACAATTCATATTCGATTCTATTTCCAACTGCTAAGCTAGAAATCTTATTAACTGTATTCTTTCAACCACCATGTTCTTTATTCAAATTTGCACTTAAAATTTTGGAATTTAAGGTTGGTTTTCATTTGTGCTGTGATCTCAGTTATTTTGCTACAATTATTTAGTGGCAACGCAAGATAACTAACGAGGTATCAGAACGGTCCAAGCGGGCCCTTGGAAATGTCTGCTTCACAGAGCTCCTTTAGGAGTAGCGACAAATTGTTCCTATTCAATGGTTTATGCTATGTCTAAATGGACCTAGCAATTATTGGTGGCTCGCTTTGGTATTCGTTTAATGAACATTGTTTTCGATTCCTTTAATGCACTGAATGGGCTTGATAATAGTGCAATGATTTGTTTTCGTTGATCTCCCAGCTCTGTATAATGAGGGTCTTTGTCGGCTTTCTTTTGAATGTTGGTCTAGTATGGAAGTTTTCAAGCTGCAATAATACATTTTATTCTAGAAATGCTTCTGTGAAAATACGACTGTTTATACGTTGTTACCGACTTTATATAAAGAAGATCGTAAATACAATATAACATTCAATTAGATCATCATCATATATTTAAAAGGTAGCTTGTCGGTGGAGTAATTTACTATTTTTTAAGGTTCCGTACTCAAATAGTAAAACGGGACCCTATTACTAAGACTCCGCTGTCCGTCCGTCCGTCCGTCTGTCTGTCACCAGGCTGTATCTCACTGATACCGTGATAGTTTCAGCTGAAATTTTCACAGATGATGTATTTCTGTTGCCGCTATAACAACAAATACTAAAAACACAGACTAAAATTGTTTTTTTATAGATAATGGTACGGAACCCTTCGTGCGCCAGTCCGACTCGCACTTGGCCGGTTTTTTTTCTACATTATTCCATTACGCCAATTTAGTAATTCAAAATAGTTAGGTACCAACTCGTTGGTTATTTGTCAATTTGAGAAATGTTGTAAATTAACTTTCTTTCGACGTATTTTGAAATATTGGGTTACTTATCCCTGCGCAGAATCGTAAAAAAAACAACATCATAGGCATAATGTGAGAACAACCTGTACACACTTCTTTCGTGTTTCCGTTACGTTCTTTCAACGAGCGCGTAAGAAAAAGTAACGCAATGGATATATATTTGACCTTCTCTTTCCTATGGGATTATGATGTGTAGTTGAGTAGTGTTTATGCTTCTACGTAGGCGTTAAATCTCAAAACAAAATTCTGAAAGAAAGTGTCAACTTTTTCATAAATTGGTCTATTTTTATCGCGTAATCTGTTTAACTTCAATTATATTATCACTCAGACCGAAATGCCAAACTGGTTGGTTTCATAAATTATGTAATTATTATTAGTGACTATTGGATGGTTTTTATTGATTTTGTGGGAATTAGTTGATGTGATTGAAATAAAAGAATATGCCTAACATAAAAATGTTTTGTAATATAGTAACGTATGCGTAAAAAACGTGTATTATTATGGAAAGTTAACGCTGTCGTTCCAACTTAAAGGGTAACAAAATAATGCGAAAAACACAATATAGCTACTTCACGAGCTTAATAACATATTTAAAGAAGTGTTAAACGTGACAGGTACAAAATTGAATTCTCACCGGCCATACCGTTAAAATAAACTACTTACACATTCTGACGCTGTTGTGGTCGAACAATCATTTACAATAATAGTAATCATTGTAAATGATTGCAATGAAACGAGCAATCAACAATAATATTTAGTAGCAGGCAATTGTGAAAATGTCATTCCTCATAAAGAAAAAATCTTCATTGTGTAGCTATAATGAGATTTCGGTGTGATATTCATTTAAAAGTTAATGCCGTTAATGTGAGGATTATGACATTTCGTTTCAATGTTTTTATGAGTGTGTGCGTGCGTTTTTATTTATTTATTTATGTAATCGTATGATGTGTACAAGAAGAACACTAACTCAGTGTCCCAAAGCTATGGGATTTTGTAAATTATACGGAGTTTCTAGGGGGTCCGATTGTAAAGCCAGGATTACATTCAGCCGTAGTGACCAGCGAAGTGGACAGAACGGGTGTAAAATGCGGTATTACGTCCGTCCTTCCCACTTTCGTGCCCACTTCCCTGCTCACTTCGGCTGAATATAATCTGGGGGTAAGGGCCAAGGCAGCAGTTGGTATTGGCATTATATCTTAAGAGGAATTACGGGCTGGCACGCGCTCCATACATCAGCTTGAAACTGGCAGCCGTAGTAGTAGAGGAAAAAAAGACGTTCCTCCGCCAAATGTAATAAACCTACTTCAATAAACATTTTCTCTAACCAAGATTCGATCAACGAAGAGTTTTATTATGGTCCTATATTCCGTTTTACTAGATATCTGTATTGGTTAATGAACTAGATCGGCTTATAAAACGCAAATAATACACTCACTTAACCATTGCTTACAGATAGCTAGTATAAAACAAAGATAAAACGAAGCATACCTTTGCACCCGGTTTGACACAAAGCGGGTTATTCGTTGGGTACCTACCTATTCATCCCCGTAAACTAAACATGGCTAAATGGGAAACTATTTAGCTTAGCTTAGTTTACGAATTATGTGTGTAGTACTATGGGTAAGTATACGCATTTTTAGGGTTCCGTACTCAAAGAGTAAAACGGGACCCTATTACTAAGACTCCGCTGTCCGTCCGTCTGTCCGTCCGTCCGTCCGTCTGTCTGTCTGTCACCAGGCTGTATCTCACTGATACCGTGATAGTTCCAGCTGAAATTTTCACAGATGATGTATTTCTGTTGCCGCTATAACAACAAATACTAAAAACACAGAATAAAATAGTTTTTATAGATAATGGTACTGAACCCTTCGTGCGCGAGTCCGACTCGCACTTGACCGGTTTTTTGTTAATTTGTGAACTAAGATTTTTTTTATTATTTTTCTCATAACGTTTTAAAAGATGTATAATATAAATTAAAACAAAACAGAATTCGCAGTTTCATTCAATGTTTCTCTAAGCTTCCGACGTCAAGTCTTTCCTCTATCGTTTCTACGAGTAGGTAATTCTAGAATAAACTTCAATCCTCCCGTTAGCTACGTTATCGGAGAGACCTAAAATTATCAATTCAATATTATAATCCCGGAATAGTCAGCTTTTTAAAATGTAGTCACCATTTCCGATCGTAGAAATTAGAAGTCTATAGAGAAATCGAAGTGTGTAGTGCTACGGCCTGGCAATTGTTATACGTATCATGGAGAAAATCCAACAGAAATCTCCGCCACGACGACGACAAAAGTTAACCATTATGGAACAATCTAATGCTAAAATGAAAATTCCATTAAAATCCAGCTCAGTGTATCGCTGGTTCACTGACGGTAACCCCTCTCCAGCTAGACACTCGGACATCGTTGCTTCTATAATACTTTTAGCACTAAATCTTTCCATTTGTTTCGGTACATGTTTGGATCTACGACATGGGTGATGGAAAGTGAAGTGCAAAGTTTTCTACACAGTCGGATGATTTTCTCTTTACATGGTCATACCATCACCGCAGCCATCTCCCATGCCAAAGATTCTCCCAAGCCTAGAGATACCAGTCATCTGGTATCATCAGACTTGGGACGTTGAATGAATGAATGAAATGAATGAATGAAATTATTTATTTGCTTTAAATATGGTATACAAGAGGTGGTATTTTATAATTAAGTTGCGAATACATGTTTAACCATAATATGGCATGCAAACATTTTTGAACACATTATAAAATTATAAGTTAATTATTATATTAATTAGGAAGTAAATGTCAAAAGAATAATAAAATTCAAAAGCAATCCATCAATACCATTACCTAATATATATGTCAATCATTTAAAATGCCTTTTCTTTTAGCCAGTGAAATAATTTAATTTTAAATTTATTGAGTGTCAATGCTTTAATGTCATCTGGTAACCTATTATAAATGCGTATGGCCATTGCAAAGCAATTTCTCCGACATAATTCTGTTTGTAGTCTTGGAAAGAATAATCTGTTTGGGTACCTAGTATTAAAATGGCACACCTTGTCTATGGTACAAAAGTTATATGAATGAGATTTGACAAATATACCTATTTCTAAAATATATAAGGACGGTACAGTGAGAAGATTTAATTTTTTGAATAAAGGCTTACATGAGGTCAAAGAATTTACATCACAGATACCACGTGTACATTGTTTTTGACATATGAATACCCTGTTGATATCTTTTGAGTTACCCCACAGTAATATTCCGTACCTACAAATAGATCCAACATAACCATGGTAGGCCTTGAGTGCAGTCTGTTGGTTTGTTATTTTGGTTAGCTTCCAAAGTGCGTATACAAATCTATTTATTTTCCCGCATATATATTGGATATGTTTACTCCAGGAGCATTTACTGTCAATTATTATACCTAGGAATTTTATTTCGTCAGATTCGGCTATAATGTTATTTTCATATTTATTTAAATTTATTAAAGACATAATTAATCTATACATTTTCTTGTAAATAACAACTTAACACATTATAAAAATAAAATTAAGCTAACCTAAAAAAAGTGTGGCAAGGTACCGAGTACGCTGGCAGCATTTCCTCGCTGAATAGCAATGCTTATGCGTTGAGCGAGGAAGCTGCCAGCTCTTCTATCCCCTGTGACGTCCACCAACCGTTTTGCCAATTCACGGTAGAGTGCCTGTGCGGCTGGGCCCCACGGACCAAGAGTCTCGACACCAAAAGCAACAAAGTTGTAGTTGGTATCGAGGCCCCTATATTTGCGCCTTTTGTTCGCCTCGGCAACCTCTGCCGCCGCACCGGCCTTATTTGTGGTACTGCTGAGATGGGAGGGAGCCAGTGTGTCTACGCAGGTCGCGTCCCACACAAGCACCCGTCCCATCTTCCACGGTATTAGTGTCATCCCATCTGGTCTTTTGCCGTCGTCTCTGGCGATTCCGACCGGCTCGAGTACCGCCGGTACATTCACGCTGGCAAGAGACCGTCGGATGATATCGTTAAGCGCGGCGTGACGGGAGAAGCACCCCGCACTCCTCTGGCAAGACAGTCCGTGGTGCCCCAGCTGGTCGACGTCGTGGCCACAGTGACATTTATGTGGAGCGCATATGGGTACCCCAAGGCGGAGGCCAACTGCTAGTCGCAGTGTTTCCGGCCCCAAAAAAGTACCTGTATTTGCCGAGGGGTAAGCAGCCTCTTTAGTTCCTGCAGCAGCTAGGCGGGCGCGTTCGACTCCAGAACTATTGTTTAAAAGGTTAGAATATGATAAATTGGAAATAACATCATCCCAGCTCCTTTGGTATTTCGGATTCCGAGGAACATCTTGCCCCGGGCAGGCAGACAACCAGGCGTTTCTAGCGTCATCCAAACCCGCGATCTCAGAGTCTGAGGGGGAAGCCCTAAGGATTTTGCCAATGAGATTGGACGAGCTGTGGACGGACGATAGGAAAGCTGGTAGTGAGACACTAGAAATTTTTCGCACCCCAATCCCGCCATAACGGACGGGGAGGGATGCTTGACACCAGGACTGTTCGCTGAGCTTTAAATTTAGAATAAGTTCCAGATTTGTTTTGACTAAGGAGTCAATTGGTGTTAGTAAATTTTGATGTCTCCAAAAGGGGCTGCAGCGAAGCGCGTATGTTAATTTAGGGACGAAAAGGCAGAATTTTAGAATAAAGATGGCTGAATGAGGACTGATTTCAAGTAGACGATCGGCGCATTTTTGGAATTTTGAAACAGTATTGTTCATGTAGTTCTGAAAAGAATCCTCAAAAATAGGAGTCCCTAGGAGGCTGAGCGAATCCTTTGAAACAATTTGGATATTTGGTGTTAAATTATGGAACTGGTGTGAAAAGTCCGAATACTTCAGTACTGTACTGTGAATGTAGAGCTCACACTTGTTGTAATTTAGTTCCAAACCAATAGAGGCAAATTTAGATTTTAGGACTGAAAGGTCAGAGAGTACGGTAACCAAGTCACCTCCTAGGGTACCGTCGTCCAGGTACCAAACATTGAATTTTGAACTTAAATTTTGTATAATAGGATTTATAGCCAGACTAAAAATTGCCGGCCCGAGGGGATCCCCCTGCTGGCATCCTACTTCGGAGGAAAGTTCGTGATTGTGATAAGTTAATTTGGAGGGATCCGCATAACAGTGGAGGAGGTAGTTGTAAAGTTCCGGAACATTATTTCTAATTTCTGCCAGCAGGATATCTCTATTAACTGAATTAAACGCATTTTTTACATCAATTTTTAAAAGGACCTCGCACTGGTCGGTGCTGAGGTAGGTGCGTAGGGCATGGACAGCAGCCTCGCAACCACCTCTTGTCCCGAAACCTAATTGTGTAGGTTCAATGTGACTGTCAGGTTTCCCTTAATGCCATACCTGCTGAGAAATTGAATGTATGTTGTTTGTACGTTGCATCTTTATCCCAGCAACAGGACAGCACATGCTTTTGAGTATCTAAGTCAACCGACTTATTAAAATACCTATGCTTAAATCGAACATACCTCTAAAGCAACAAGCTCTATTAATTCCTGTTCAGTAACATTATGCCCAGGTTTTTTCACGACAAATGCCATGAGCAATTAATTTTGACTATCGCTAGAGTCTGTTTTCCCAATCACACCTCCAGCGTCTAGAACGGCAGGGTGCTGCAGTAATATATTTTCCAATTCGACATGGGAAATCTGGAATTGAAACGTTTAAAATACCGTAAGTTACGCAAACGAGAAACTTGAGAAATAACGTGCAAAGTAAAACAAATAAAAAAGATAAAAAATAATTTGTTATAAACTGGTCAATTGCGTAACGTTTCATACGTAAAACTACCCGTTTCAAAAGTTACGCAATTACTCTTCAGGACTCGAACAAGGATTAAAATGAACAAACTCTAACCCTTATTATGAATTATATCAGTTATCCTATCAATCTTGTAAAAGTATCTATTTTCATCAAAATAGCCTAAGTCTCCAGTCCTGTAGAAGCCATCTTCGTCCATGCGGATCTATGTCTAAGTAGCTTTTCATGATTGTGTGTCATTCCACACAGTTTTCACCGGGTTCATTTGGATCGAGGATAGCACGGGTTGTAGGATCCACTACCTAAAAACATTACATAGTATTGCAACAAAATTCGTTTTACCATCCTAGATAACTGCAGTACATAGTCAGAACAAGTCCGCTTCTCCAGCTTTAGACAGCAAGGGTTTGGTCGTGTTTTCCGATTTCAATTTCTGTATCATAAATACCTATTTACCTACCTAGGTATAAAGAATGGAACCTCAGTATAGAAATAGAGCTATCTCGAGGTTTTGCAAGGGTTATTTGTACAATACGATTAAAATCAGGTAACGATTCTGATGTTAGCTACTAGTAGCGCCGCAAAGGTGTCAGAGGGGTCGGACGGGTATGCGGGAGGCGACTCGAGGCTAACTTCAGACACGCAAACTTGTGTGCCGCGTACTGTAATTCGCGAGCGATCCACGCGTTTTAGGTAGGTACATATACCCGTTAACACACCAGTGCCAAAAGTAGAACCGAAATTAACAGCAACCGGTTTTTTTTTAATTCCGAAGCCCGGTTATGAAATTTTGTCAAAATAATCGGTTATAACCGGTTTGTTCGGTTTAAGTTAAAACAGGTTTTAACAAGCTTTCTATTTATTGTAAATTAATATATTTTTACATTTCATGAATAAAACATGTTATTTATCAATGTGCATAAAAAACTTAACACTAGGCATGGTTTGCATTTCCCAGTCGTAGCACTACAATATTATATTCTAATATATATTTTTATTGTTGTTTTAAACTTGCTGTTGATTAAAGTTTTTGTAATTACAATTTACTAGCTTCTGCCCGCGACTTAGTCCGCGTGAAACTCGTTTATATCGTAGGTACAAACTTTCACCCCCGTCAATTAGGGTTCCGTACTCAAAGAGTCAAACGGGACCCTATTACTAAAACTCCGCTGTCCGTCCGTCCGTCCGTCCGTCTGTCTGTCACCAGGCTGTATCTCACTGATACCGTGATAGTTCCGGCTGAAATTTTCACAGATGATGTATTTCTGTTGCCGCTATAACAACAAATACAGAATAAAATAGTTTTTTATAGATAATGGTACGGAACCCTTCGTGCGCGAGTCCGACTCGCACTTGGCCGGTTTTTTTTATTTTATATTATGTACCTAGGATTCTGATCTTTGCATAAAGTTTTAATTTCGTAGCTCAAAAAGAGAGTTTCCCCCATACAAACTTTGCTATTTAACCCGCTTTGGGGAGGATTTTTCCAGAACCCTAACTTCACTTTACTTGAATTACAATACAATACCAGTAAAAGACACGTAACAGAGGTATTATTACCATTAAACGATTTTCTTATCGAAGAGTTCAACAAGGTACTAAGAGATAAATTAGCAAGCGTGTACTTCATACGAATGAATGTTGGAGAGATAAGAGAACTGTTATTTGTCTTTTACTTGTTGAATGTGAACAGTAATAGGTAGTAAAACTATTGTGTACTAAATAGGATATTCTCCATGGATATCTTGAACCACAGACGAGAGGAAGACCAAATGTTTGTTAGATAAATTTTATCCTGAATAATAATCCTATCGATTACCTATAGGATAATAAAATAGCGAGTGTTTGTTTTTTTTTAATTTTAGTTGGTTTGAGTCCCGAGCGCGGCAAGCGACTTTAAAAAAAAATCTATGAATGCAGTTTTGTTTCTTTTAAAAAGTTAAGGAATGTCTCCTTTAAGTAAAATGAGCCAACTTAAGGATTTAAGGTAGTTTCCTTCCAGAGCCCGAATTATTTTTCCAACCTGTATATGGCTACGTTTATAATATAACACGATACGATGTAGGTCCTATACCGATTTGTTCTGTTACTTTACATATAACTTACACTGACAATTCACTTTAATTTCACGCCTTAATCGATATTCCTAGTTAAAATTACCCGTAGATTTGGGTAGATACGGGAAATAACGGGTAAATGTGTATTTACCGGGTTTTAACCTGGGTGGGTAAATTGGGTAAATAGGTATCTGCCCATCTCTAGGTAGAATCTTACATTCAAAGAGCTGTAAAGATACCTTACCCGGATGAAGAACATTGAAGATTTGACCGAACGTTTTTAACCATATATCGCTGTAACCTCAATAAATTGGTTTGTTTAAAATTAATTTCAATGTTGCGCTTTTAATGATTTCGATTTTCGTCTTAACATTTAAATAACTATTACTTACGAAAATAATATCAATATCGCATAATTTAATTAATTTAATCGATTCTGTAATCATAAACACACACGAATGGTGAGATCGTTGTAGGTAGTTGTAAGAAGTTAACACTTTTACTTAATAATATATTCATTACATTTATACATATAATATGCGCGTTACTTAAAGTTAAATGTTGTCACTCGCAACATTTAATTATAAGTAGCGCACATATTGCGCTCGTACGAAAGAAAAAAACCGGTCAAGTGCGAGTCGAACTCGCGCACGGAGATTTCCGTACCATTATCTATGAAAACGACAAAAAAATCACGTTTGTTGTATGGCAGCTCCCTTAAATATTAATTTTATTCTGTTTTTTAGTATTGTTTGTTATAGCGGCAACAGAAATACATCATCTGTGAAAATTTCAACTGTCTAAAGGCCTCCACACACCGGTCGCGTGCGCGGGCCCGCGCACGCGACCGGTGTGTGGAGGCCTGAACTATCACGGTTCATAAGATACAGCCTAGTGACAGACAGACAGACAGACTGACGGGCAGCGGAGTCTTAGTAATAGGGTCCCGTTTTACCCTTTGGAACCCTAAAAAATTAAAGGTGTAACTTATCTTTTATCAAGTTCTTCGTGTGACAATATTTAATACTTATTCGTTGATTAGAAGTAGTACCTACATTTATTGTTGAGGCTTGGAAATAGGCAACAGAGCCCTCTTCGTCTCGGCTCTGGTTTCACACCAAATAAAATCTATGTAAACCATTTTTCATAAACGAGTATTTATAAGTTAGTGTCTGTATTATTACATTTTATAGGAGGAAGCAAACGAGAGCCGGACTTCGAAATAGGCATTTTCTTATGGACGAAACGACCAATATACCTAAGCAATTGAATAAGCGAGCGAAGTGAACGAAGGCCAAAATTATTTCGTATGTCCAGCTGTTCTATTTCCTCAACCGATTCTTGTGAAGCTTTGTGAGTAAATAGGTTCGATATTTATATAGATTTCTGTCGATTCGGTTTTTGAAAATTTTCCAAAAGAAAACACAGCTCGCGAATCACACCAAACCCAACCCTATTTGGCTTATTTGAAACAAAGAGCAGCTTAGCTTGTAGGTACTCGACCACGTTTTGGAATGAAGGTGAAAGTGTTGCCTCAAAATTAAGTGTGTAAATTGGCGGCTATTCCATTCCCGAACCTAGCGGTTGAATAATATGAATAGGGGTAAAGGTCCCAGGGTCATGCCCATATCGAGCTAACGCTGGGTCCGGCAATCGAACCCGGATCTCGGAGCTAAATACCGAGCTTGCGCGGCGCTGATAGCATCCCTACACGTCCCTTAAATCCCGGCCTGTGACGCACCAACATATCACTCGGGCGCAGCCGTATTGTGAGGGGATACTGAGACGATATAGCTTTTTATTGAAGTCTAGACGTCGTCCTTATTGGATTAAAGGCGCAAATAAGAAACTTCGGCAACCCCATATATTATTATTGGTTGCCGCGATCTTGCATTTTACTAACCTAGGGCGGTAATACAAAGAATGTCTCGGATCGGAAGAATTTTCCGCCTGAATCGCAGACAAGACGGAGAAATATGCTATCCGAGGCTTACTTTATTATCGCCCTTGGTGAGTACACACTACACAACTGTATGTATCCCCTGTGGAAATGGGATTTTCCGCACGCGTAGCTGGTTGTAATTGCCAGTAAACTCATACTCATACTTTTATATGGCCAGGTGTTACGTCAAAATATTATTTTACTTTGTGCATATAAATCTATAAATACGAACTAAGGGAACTCTTCTGGTAATATCCGAATGGTGAAGACTGTTCATGGTTCACCGCCTACTGCTGGCTATATGTTAACGAATTTTATTCACCTAAACTGAGTGGATCCAGCAATACCTAGAACGTTATAGTGCTGCAGAATACCCCAGAAATACTTTCTTCACTACTACGACGGGACGGGACGAGCAGACAACATAGCCCATTGGACGGTTCCTACTCTAGAAAAATCACAAGCGCATTGGATCCCGTATGCTTGGGTTACACTATGCTCCCTTCCGTGGCAGTGGAGAGAGAAATGGGCATTAAAGTGGGCAGCGTGAGTGATGTAAACACCAACTCGCGCTGCCTATTGCTGCCCTACGCTCCCTTTATTGGTGGTTTTTGTGGCAGAAGTCAAAGGACTGGCAGCGGCAGCGCGTGCGAGTGTTTACATACTGTCGTGACACTCACACCGCCGTCAACCGTCGCCGCGTTATCCACGGTTGGGTAACCATGCGTATTGCCGTAGGCAAAGCGCATATTACCTCCATTCCACAATAACTAACTCAAGAGTATGAAAAGTAAATTTACTTGACGCTACTGTCGTCCTCCACTGCCCGAGGCCCAACGCAAAAGAAGTATGGAGTGGCAATGTAAACGCTTGCTGCCCTTAGACGCTGCCACATAAATGTTTACGGCAGGTGGCAGGGCAGCGTGAAGTGGATGTGGCATAATGTAACCCAGGCATTACTTTCAACACAGCATATTCTGGGCAGCTCTGGTGACCTTACTCACCACCAGGAATCCAACACCACATACCTACAGAGCAATTAGTGGTGTTTACTATAGTCGCAATCTTCTGTTGCGGTGTGATTCCATCCTCGATTGTCATGAGTCTTAAACTTAATAGAATTGAGCTAGAAGATCCTCAAAAGATATCACATTCACATCGCCCCATCCGAATACGGCGCACGGCCGAATGGCGGCATACCGATCTTTACTCACCAGACGTTTCCTTAAGACATCGCCCATTGAAGATAACTATCACACCGACATAACCCCAGAGACATGAGGATGCTCCGCGTGCCTGCTTGCTTTATTGCTGACCTGGCGCGTAATTTGTTGAATTTCTTAATTGTCTCGTAAGTAATTGTTCAGTCGTTAAAGTAACTGTAGATTAAGTTGTACGATGTATTGTCTGGTTTTATTGGTTCGCGGGAATGTTGGTGTCGTATGTGTAAGGAAAGGCGATAAACAGTTTGGCGTTGACAAGTTTGTTTGAGTGACCTAAAATTAAGAATCGCAAGGGCTTCTACGACGCTGTTTTCTTTGTTAATACCTTTCACATCATCAAATTTGTCTATGGATGTAATAACTTTATTTATTGTCGTACCTTGTGTACCTAATACGATATGGATTTAGTTCTAAAACTATTGAATATGGACTTAAATAAATGTTCATAAGTACGAGTACCTATTGTTAAGATCTGTGTAAACTATGGTTGCAATAAAAGCTATGCAATGACTTTGACTACATACTAGAGCCTACTACGAGTACTAGCACTGTTTTTCTAAAGACAACTGTTGTTCAGGTACTTCATTCAGGAAGCTGTTTATGTATGATCACAATCAAATCCATTACAAAATTCATGCAATTAAAGGACGATCCTGACTGATTATAAGAGCAACTAAGTGTTTTAGAATACATGTTTAATTAGCTTGAATAGTTATGCTTCTCTTCAGTAAGCTTCAGTAAAGCTAAAGTAAACTTCTGCTGGAATAATTTAATTTTGTTTTTAATCCTTATGCGTGCTAGACTATACCTAAACTACTATAGCGAAGACGTCTTTTGAGTGACCACTGAATGGGTACAACTGATCCTAGCTAGCATTGCCTCGGCACGTGACGTACTTTGAATAAAACGTTGTAAGTGGCTATGGGCTCTGAACGTACTTATGAAGTTATTCTTCCGAGAGCGCGATAAGCTGTAATTTACTACTTTGTTTACTAGTTTAGGAAGTATTTTACATATTCTCACATGTGATGGCAGAAAGGAGTTAGAGCACAAAAAGGACTAAGCTAAAGTGGAAATTCATGGCAGCTGGGGACCGATTTTTGACTTTCGAGCGCTCGAAAATTAAATAAAAGTAAATACGATTCTAGTGTCAAAATTGCTGGCACTTACTTTTTACCGATTGAATTAAATACGAGTGGTGGATACTACTCGTTTTTAAATTTTCTATCTCTATTTTAAAATAGAATTCCATCATTTATGACCGTTTTCGAGTGAAAAAGTCGAGCGCTCGAAAGTCAAAAATCGGTCCCCAGGTCGAAAAATTTGTGCTGAGCAAGAATCAGAAGATTATTGCACCTAAAATTGGCCGAAAGTATGAAAAACCCTTCCCTTCCAGTCAAACTTTTAACAGTAGGTAACTATATTTTCGTCATGTGACAATAGTACGAGACATGTGGCATCATTTATCCCTTTAATCGTAGAGAAAGTAAACCTAAGTCTGTCAGTCCTGAAATGGCCGGAAGTACCTACTTGGCAGACGGCGCCAAAGTTGGCCACCTTTGGCACGTCCTGCCAAGTACTTCCGCAAAATTGTTGTCACATGACGTAAATATACCTACCGCTAAAACTTTCGGCCAATGTTAGGTGCGATAATCTTCTGATTCTTACTCAGCACAACTTTCTCGACTGCTGCCATGCATTTTATCGTGTTGTCATGAGACGTAGGTGTATTGGAAGTGCTCTTACGGACTGAAGGCGAGAAGTTTACCCCTCACAGAAATCATACAGGATAGCAAGCGCTACTGATTTTTCTAGTTACTCCATCTTCAAATTAAAAAGTAAATTACCGTAAAATGGGGTGAGTAGGGATTGAGGGGGCAGATGGGATGCAAATATTTTCAGTTGCTACTTTGATTTTCTGGCTCAGGTTGCCCTAAAAGTAATTTTATAATACTTTTATACATATTTTCTTATCTTGCGGCAACACGGAGTAGCCAAATTATAACATTAAAAAAAGTGGATTCTCTAGAAGTGAGAGTGGCTTTCGTCATTGTGGCTTTCGAGAAAATAGTTTTTCACAGTTAATCCGGTAACTCTGCAATGTTGCCGGCAACTTAATCTTTAAAACCTACCCCACATCGCACAGAACCCATATATCGCATCCACGGAACAAATTTACATATAGGATTGGTATCCAGCGCCATCTAGGAGCAAAACAACTAACACACGGTTACTTTTTATCTAAATTTGTCCATTTGCAGTTTTTTCTCCAGCCATTTGAATCAAATAGTGTGAACAGTCCATTGAATTCAATGAGATGTACAAGAAATTTATTCAATTGATCATTAAACTCGCGCGTTAAGGGCCCACTGTCTACAAGAGGTGTTATTAATTGGTTTGCGCTAGGTTTAAGGTAATTTACTACGAACTGTCTAGAAACACTAAGATAGTCAATCGATTATAGACCCTATCGCTTTAAATTAAGGTCCCTGGCCGTTATTTGCCATACAATGTTGACGTGGAATCGTGGAGTGGTGAAATTTATGGACGTCGTGGTGTTGGTGTTAATTGTAAAAATATACGGTTTTTCTCATTATGTGCTAAAAGCGGGACGAGTTAGACTTTCATCTGAGAAGCCCGCCTTATATATTGAGCACCACCTAGTTCTAAATTACAGGAGAATTTTGAAATTGATAATGGTAGCCCATACTTAGATTTTCTAGACATAACTACCTTATTTATTTTATAGAACTTTAAATCAGCGTTTTAGCCGGGTAGAAAGTAGAAACGAATCTAATTCACGAATAAAATTAATTTAATTTATGTAAACGTACCTATATCTTACTGCTGCTTTAGCTACTGATAACGTCATCATCTCATGCACAGTCAACTAAAAACCAGTTGTTATAAGGTGAAAAACTTATACATGTCTTAGCAGTCTACTGTACGAAACATTGTTTGATAAACCTACTTCCTTTCATTACATGCAGGAGAATTAATTAAGAACTTACTCGTATTTTAACGATCGTTTGCATAGTTACAGTATAAAAGCAAATCAATTAGGAATGTAAATAGGATTAATGGCTTCATGTCCGTGTACCATACAAAGGCGGAGCTGACGCCTGGCGCCATTAAACTCACAATTAACTAGTCGTCATTTACTCAGAACTTAAACTGTGCACTTTTTGTTTGTAATTACTTATTTTGCTTTAAAAAATATACGATATTTTATTACGTTTTTAAGTCATGAGCGACAGCGAGAGCGGAAACGGTTTTTGTTTTCATAATGTTACTGAATAATATTTAATGGGACAACATTACACAAAATCTAACTTGCCCCATAGTAAGCTCAATAGGCCTTATATTATGGCGATATGGGAACTAGACAACGATATATTTAATATATGTAAATACTTAAATAGGTACCTATATTGAATACATGTACCTACTGACGGGAACCGCCATTACATTGTTCATCACGCAAATATTTACCTTTACCGGTATTTTAACCCGAGACCTTCAGCTTTCCATGCAGGGCCTCTGCTCTACTTACTATTAGCTAAACCGGTTGTCAAAAATTACCAACAACGCTAATTCATGCGTTGCTCTAATAAGGTTTTGGCAAAAGTCAGTTTTCATAATGATTGTACTAGTAAATATACTTGTAACATTGTCAATTTGATAATAATTTTCTTTAGGTATTTAAACCTAGCAAATTCTATTAAGCATTCATTCCGTCGTCAATTAATGATTTATCTAGATTTTTTAAATTAAGTCGTCCTTTATTATCTTTTTATTATCATTTATCACTGCTAAGCTCCTAACGATAAAAAAACAAGCGAAAAATGTATATTTTTAGCATCTAATTTAATCAAATTATGGCCCTATTTACACAATGCTACTTAGGTATATCTTAGATGAGTAAATAAATAGGTTGTCATATCAAGTATTATTTACCTCTATGAGTTTCAAAGATGCTCCCGTATTCCATCCTTTCTAAATCCGTCCCTTCGAAGCCATTGATAAATCATGAAATAAATCACGATTAAACGCTACTGCTTGTAAATTATACCCACGCGTTAATAGGGCTAGATCATGGTGACAAGAAAATTGCTAAATTGTAACCACCGGCATACCTAAGTTGATTTATTGCGATTTAATACACCATTGTAAAATAAGCCTAAGAGTTTCAAAAATAAGGTGGTTTTTAGAGTGAGAGTTACAGCACCCAAAGGTAATTTGATGGAAAAATGTAACTGTAGGACTGAAGTTGATATATATTCGTTTCAGTTAGGTATTTGGGATGCGAAGAAATAATTATTGCAAGGGGAACTTAGGAATAGTGGATTATTTAGTGCTTTCTAGTTGCATTCCATTCTTAGTGTCTTTTCAAATTAAATTGCGCATTCCAGTTCAAATTGCCTCCACACAATACTGATTAGCTGTCGCATATATTTGCTACCGCCGCTACGTAGATAATTATTTCTAATGATGTAGTACCTATTTACAAAGCTCTCTTTGTTATTTATGGGCTTAGAAAAGGTTACTGCGTTGGGATATAAGGTGAAATTAGAAAACAGCTTGTATCTGGTTGTATGGTTTTATTTAAGGGGAAGGAGTCGCAAGGCAGGTAGGTATAGGTACTTTTGCTTATTTCAAAGAGGCGAAGTTTCGGATGTGTTCTCGTAGCTCAATATATCAGATATACACCGATATGAACGTAACCTGCAGGTCGATCACGTAACGCATTGTACGCGCGTCAGGTAGATTTAAATGTCACTTTTTATACGGGAAAAATGAAAGTTAAATTGTCCTAACGCGCGTTCGGAACGTTACTTGATTATCCCTCTGTACTCAGCAAATAAATTCATTTCATTTTATTTCAATATTTTGTTTTCGGCGAGTACGGTAGATTGAATCCTAAATAAAGTGAAAGATTCTACAATAGAATCCTAAGCGTAGCGCTTTATTCGCAAGTAGAATCATGATCGTAACGAGGAGTCCAAGGCCCAAGATGGAAATTAATTTGCTACCTACCGAGTGCACATACAGCTTTTCACATAATTTATGAGGATTTAGATTCCTCATTTGAGTCTATCTCTTATTCTGAATAGCAAAAACGGGGAAGAAAAAACAATGACCCCTTATTTGAATAGCAGAAGTGAAAAAGTTTACTGTTTAGATGTTCATAACTAAAGTGGAAAATAACTTATTAAAAAACGAATATTATCATAGGGATGTATATATACGAATCAAAATAGGCTATTTTTAAGAACAACGATTGATTATTTACAGGTCGACCCACGAGGGCTGGCACGAATGAATTGAACGAGTGAATGATAATGTCTATGTGTGCATCACATAATTATTAAATACAGGTTGATGCAAAAAGTGATTATGATAGTTGTGTTTTAGATAATCTATGGAGAATCTTAAATATGAAACCTTTGGACGTCAAGAACACGTTCGATTTTTGACATTAAAAATAAGTCAGAAAAATAAATATAAGTTTTATTTACAAAGGACTTTAACAATAATTACTAAAATGATTAACATGATACTTAATGCAGATTATAAATATATATATCTGGTGGCACGGTAGTGCCCGCGCCAAGTAATTTATTTTTGATTGAATAACGAAAACTTATAAGGTGCATGTTTACAACATATTAGGAGGCCTCTGTATAAGAACGGCACTCACACTGCCACTCACAGTGACAAGTGACATTACTTTCGGTTAATTAATTCATGCCAGCTCTCGTGAATCGACCACCTAAATAATGCATTATCACAGTACATTATACTTAATAGTTACTTGATATTGGAACAATAAGTTTATTATAAATAATGTAAAATGAGATCTCGAATAAAATCTAGCTACTTGCTTTTGAATTGGAGATAATTCTACACCGAATTATCGACAGAGGCAACAGATAATAAGGTTAAATTTTGTACAAAGGATTTGCGTAAAAAGGTTAAAGTGAAAGTGGGCTCATTTGTCGACCTAAGAGATAACCTTTGCCCATACTGTGTGCTTATCTTTGTATCGATATTATACCAAACAGAACCAACAGCAACACTTCCTATAATCATCAATTCATCATGCTTACGACTGATATCTACTGTTTTATTATAGGGTCTCAAACGTGCTACCATCAGGCGGAACGTATGCTTGTTTGCCACAGACGTGGTATAAAACCTCTCATGCATAATATTATCGTTTTTTTCTTTTGTTTACCGGTATTGCCATTTTGGCTAACCTGTAAATTTACACATTTGCACTCTAATTCGCATATTTTTATAAGACTACATTTTTGCATTCAAATAAGGATCTTACGTATTATACCACCAAGATGTGATATATTTTACAACCGAATTAGAGTGAGATAAAATTTGAAAAGAGTTTCGGGTACTATTTTTTCGACGGCAATATTAAGAACAATGAAATTTCAAATCTCAAATTTTTGACGCAATGTTTCTGTCGCGCTGTTGTGGGCGGCGGGAGCTGTCTATGTGTGAGCGCACGCACACAGGCGCGAGACGCGAGCACTCTCTCGCTGCGCGCCGTTCCGTTGACATCGCCCGCGAACCGGACGGAATTTATTTAGTACATTCCTGCGCACCTCAAGCCTCTGGGTTGTTATTCGGAACACGCTAATGCGCCTCACCTCACCCGTCAAGCCTAACGAAACTAGACCTCTGCCTACGTTTAGTTACCTACTACGAACCGCGGCGTCAAGATTTATTTGTGGGTGAACGGTGAGGTGAGGTTAAAACAAGTTACAGAATAGCGGACCTGCTGTTTTTGTTTTTGGTATTATTGCGAATTTTACTTATATCCCGCAAATTTTTGTGAGTCGGCTTTTGTTTACTGGACTTTTTATGGTAGTCTGGTACCTACGTACAGGTTAGAAAAAAGATTTCCCACAGGCAACGCAAAATAAAACTCTGTTATCCGTGTCGCAAACACTTTCACAAGTACAAAGATTAACCTATTGTTAGGTTTAGGTAGGTAAAACCTCTCTTATTATAGTGGAAGCAACTATAAGCTCAAAATTTGCCAAAAATGGGCGTTTTTCAAAAAAAGTGTACTAAGCTTTTTTTTTCAGATTTCCTTTTTTTTGGTTTATCTTACTCAGAATCGTTGATACTATCGATCCTCATACAAGAAAAAAAGTGTCCCAGATTTTACTATGTAAGTTTTTTCTACCAGTGCGTCACGACCATATAAATAAAAAAAGACTGCATACAAAAATGTGACGATCTGGAATGGAATATTTAGGACACTTTTTTTCTTGTATGAGGATCGATAGTATCATAGATTCTGATTAAGAAAAACCAAAAAAAAACAAATTCTGAAAAAAAATTGATTCGTACACTTTTTTTGAAAAACGCTCAAATACTGTACTTCTGAAACATATGGACATGTAGGACAGAGTATTAAAAATATATATTCACGCACGCGGGGGGGAGCTTCACCTCCTCTCACCCCCAAAAGTGTCCCGAAACGTGGATTTTTTCATTAAAAAGAAAACCGTAAACAATACATGAAAATGGGCCCTACTAAAATAATCCTTGATAAATTTACTATCAACTTCTCATAAATACCAAAGCAATATATCTTATGATTGTCGCGCAATCTGCCACAAAAAGTCAATTTTATTATGATTCCTAGGTTTTTTTTTAAAAAAAAAAAAGTAAAAGTGTAATTTTCTCAAAAAGATGAATATTTATTGCCAAGGTATGTATAACAAAAATAAGGGATAGAATTTTCTCTATAAAATTAGATATAGTTTATTTATAAACTCCTGCAAATCATGTTGCTGCGCCATTTTGAAAATTAATTGTCATCTGGTGGAGGCAATCTTGATCGCAATGTAACAAAATAAGGAAAATATTGTAGTTCCTGAAACTTATTCGGATGTATAGGGAGGATATTTCGCTAAATGGCTGAACACATACAATTTTCAAAATTGCATAGAAACGTATAATTTACTTTAAAAACAAAGTTTTAACCGACTTCAATTCAGTACTCCGCCAAGCCACATGAACATTTCCAAATTTTTTTTCCAATTTATCACATGAACTTATTTCCGAGAGCAAATAAATACGTTGATTTGATTATTACAGAAAAAAACCAAATCGCTGTATGTGGGCCGAGAATATTTGAGGACTTCTGTCAATTACTCAAGGATCTAAGAATCACCTTTGGCACTTCTTTGTTTGCTATTTCAACGGAATGATATTAGAATCAGTGACGTACTTTTATAGTTTGAAGTACATCATTGAGAAGTGCCACAAGCCATCTGTGGTCTTCATTATCACTTCCACTTCAACAAATTTATGATTTCCGGATGTAAATACACGATTTATAATAGAAAACACCGAAATTACTACACTCGTGCCTCATATATTTGAGGAGTTCCCTCAATTCCTCATGGTTCCCATCATTCAACTGGAGTTTTGAAAACAATGGGACCAACCTGGAAGCATATACTTTCAATTAAAAAAATAATGGTACGAATCGGTTCATAAATGACGGAGTTCTGAGGTAACACACATTAAAAAAAAATACAACCGAATCAAACAAACAAACCTCCTCCTAATTTTTTAAGTTGGTTAAAAATGAAGGAGTGTATTAATAATTTATACCTCATTTTAAGGAAGCGGAAAGCGGTTAAGTAAGAAAGTCTTGAGAAATCTAACCTTTTAGCAAAAAAAATGCATAAATCATAAAGCATATTTATAGACGTTTCGTGGAAAACTGCGTAAAAACCACAAGTGATAGCGCTTTGGTATGTATGAGACATTGATGATTAATTTATCAAGGATCATTTCGGTTATGAACTTTTTTTGTGTATCTTTTATGGTTTTTCTTAAAATTAGTAATACCCGCGTTTTGGGACACTTGTGAGAGGAGTGAAGGTATGGGGGGGGGGGGGGGGGGGGGGGGGAGGTAAGGAGGGGTGCGGTGAGTGAATTCAATTTAATACTCTGTCCCTCCCAACACATCCCAATAGGTTTCAGAACAACAATATTTTTCAATATTTTCCATACATTGCGATCTAGGTTGCCTGTATTATGTTATCATCATCATCATCCTGGCCGATGTTGACCACGGCGACTGGAAATATGGCTAATTAGAGCGTCGTTCGTGAGCTCTCGGGTGACTGACGTAGCCTATCTTTGCAGAGAATGTGCGGCCACATCCCCTACAGGTCATCGATAATTTTTCACCACTAGCGTATCGACAAAATATGTCAACGATTGTTGCCCATCACTAATCCTTCTGTGTACGTATATTTAGAAACTGCCTCCACCTCCAATTCGTGCGATAAGGACAACTGCAGGTCGGACTAAAATTCCCACGGAAAAATCACATAAATCAAGGTTTCGCTCTCGACTGTTTCCTCCTCTAAAACGCGACTAATCATTATAAAATTTTGGAAACTGCAAGAGGAAGAAATAATCTATGCCGGTACGTTTTGATTTTTGGGATATTTGTTGTCATATTTGTATACTGCGCCTTTTTTTGCAGCGAATTCAATAAAGCCATTTTGCGATTTTCGAGGCGCTGTAAGATTCTTTAAAATGAAAATATCCAAAAAAGCAAAAGGTAGCGGCATAGATATTGATGATATTGATCTTATTTGAAAAAATCATTGCTCTAGGTTCAAAAACCAGGGAGGAAACAGTCGAGAGCGTTTGTATGGGAAAATCGCAGATAGCCATTTGATTTCGCTAAATAATAGTTATGGTTCGTTGGCAGTTGATCAGTAATAATTTTCAAACAGGATACTTAAGGCCCTATAACATTATGCGACAGCTTAGGTACGATTACGATTTTGCAAATAATATATTACTTTTGAAATAGGTGCCTCACAACGATAAAAAAATAATATTAAATTTGCAAAAACTGAATCGACAAAAAACTATATATAATATAGATATATAATTATCAAACTTGCTCACAAAATTTCATGACAATGGGTTGAAAAATGCAACCTGAATAGGAGAACAGCCGGGCATCCCGACAGAACTACAAAATTATGTAAAAATTCTTGCAAAGCTAAAACGGGAAAGATCGTTCACTTCACTCTCTCGTTCAATAAAAAAAAAGATAGTAATCACTCAAAGCGGTTAAGCAGACATCTGCTTAACCGCTTTGAGTGGTTACTATCTTTTTTCCACATGGATGTTGACGTGGTTTGCTTAAAGGCCAGGGTGCTCCAAACCCAAAAATTCAAGTTATTTCGTTAATATTTAATTCACCGTCTTAGTGCGCTAAATTGAAAGCCTGCAAAAACCAGAACAAGTAAAATGATTAATGATGCGCAAGCGGCTCCCGAAACAATCCGCCATTTTACACCGCGGTTATTAAGAGAGCCAAGCGCGAGAGGGTTTGAAAGGACATTGGTTCATATTCCTAGCCATCTGGTTTCGAATGTTGCAGATCGGAGAATAATGTCATCAGTTCATATCCTTTTTTGACGTTGGGGGACTGCACTGACGCACTGGGGGATCGGGAAAGTGTGTGAGAATCCCGGGCAGAAGACCCAGACTTCTCACTAAACCCCCAACGATTGTCCAAACATGTCGCTGCCAAGAAGGGCCAAAGATTCGCTTGACACTTCTTTGACCAAATTCTTCTTTCCATATCCAAGTGTTATCTCCGTTGCATCCTTAAAGACACCGGGGTCTGCCTGTCACCTAATCACTGCGGTATGACCTTGCGATCCCCCTAGAAAACGAGACCCTGTCTGATTTAGGAGCTTTGTCAAGTGAGTGGGCAACTAGACTTACAAATTACCAAGCTGCCCAAATTCCCCGAAGTGGTTATGTATAAGAATTTCATATTTCAGCTTATTACATCAATAATTTTCCTAACTGAGGTTTAAACTCAAGACAGCGAGACTCTCTACAAACTAGCCTAACGCGTGGTTAAGAAATAAGCTACAATAGTTTCACGGTGAAACTATTGTAGCTTATTTCTTAACCACGCGTTAGGCTAGTTTGTAGAGAGTCTTCACTTTCACCTCACCAAGTCAAACCAAACCATCACACTGCAGCTGCAATAAAACTGATAGGATATCCGTAAAGCCACTTCGTATCAAGTGCCCGTGTCACCATTGTCAACTGAACCCTGCCAGGCTATCAGCAACCGCCTCACGTAAGTGCTTTTTGGAGGAAAACCTATTAAATTTTATGGTTCTTTTCCATACCCGCTTGCTCCAATTTTTTGTGTCTTCGTACGTAAGAAAGTACGTTTCGAGGAACGGCTATATGGCACTGGATGTGCCGAGTTTTTACAAATCGATGATGTTAAACACAAGGTATACAGGTGGCTGCCGTTTCGTCACAGGGGCACAGAATAAGTAATAGTACAAACAGTGGGACGTTTTTTCACGTGTCACAGGCGCGTGGCAAATGTTTTTACTAGCTTGTATTTAGTTTCACCTGTCCCGGTGCCTGTAATGAAATTTGACCCCTTCCCGGTGACCGATTGGGATTACATTTTTGGTAAAAGTATAGTTTAGATGACAATTCAATATTATGGTACCATTGAGCTGAGCTGATGATAGACACAGAAGGTGGCCTTGGGAATTTAGTACTTCACCGGCTACACCCCTTGAGTTTGGGCTCTTTATAATCAGAGTGTGAAGCGCTGTGTCGGCAGTTCAGCCTCCCCGGACAGGACGGGATGCGTAAAGACATTTCCCCAACGTTAAAAAAAAAATGGGCTCTTTAGAATCATCTCAATGATTAGTTGATGACGGCATACAGAACAGAACAGTCAACAATAACAGCTTTTACAGACGCCATCACATACGTCGGAGCAAACAAGCACGTCTCTATTTTCAAGGCATTAGGGTGCATGTGCCGATATTTTTGAACACCTAATGTGATGGCGACTGTACATACAAATAAATATTTTTTTTTTCAGAAACTTATTTAAAGTTTTTGTTACTCCGTCGTCAAGGAATCCCATATAGAAGTTTCGACAAGACAACTCTTTTGACAGCCTGAACAATTGCGGGAGAATTTTCATGGATGTGAACAAGGTGGAAGAATAAACGCCCCTCTGACAGGGAGATTGACATGTTGCCCAACTGCCACTGCCCTAGAGTGGTAAAAGGCAACCGTGGGCAACACGTCAATCTCTCGGAGCTAAATCCGTATTATAAATATTAGTATATTTACAATATATTGACAGATAGAAGCTCCCAAATAATTTGCAATTCGTGTAGGTATTGGTAACACTTATACACGAATCGTAATTATATTTTAATATATTTGTATAAAAATGCCCCGTTTAGTCGATATAATGGGTCAATGGTTGATTGTCAACCATATGAATAAAATACTACATAAATCCACGGTTAAACTCGCGTATTAAAAATCACGACAGGCGACATGTTTTATCCGGCGACATATGATTTTTTTTCAATCTGAATTCAACGGACAATTTTTAGGGTTCCGTACTCAAAGAGTAAAACAGGACCCTATTACTAAGACTTCACTGTCCGTCCGTCCGTCCGTCTGTCTGTCACCAGGGTGTATCTCAAGAACCGTGATAGCTAGAGAGTTGAAATTTTCACAGATTATGTATTTCTGTTGCCGCTATAACAACAAATACTAAAAACAAAATAAAATATTTTTTTAAGGGGTCTCCCATACAACAAACGTGATTTTTTTGCCGTTTTTATAGATAATGGTGGTGGTAAAGGGTTCCCTTCATGCGCGAGTCCGACTCGCACTTGACCGGTTTTTATTTGCATTTATCACTATACATCCACTCCGAAAGTCCAAACCAGTCCACAGATTGACATCTCGCACCATCCAGCACTCTATATCCACAATCTGCGGCGGTCGAACCACTGTGCACAGATCTTGATCCTCGTAAAATTTTATGTGTCTCGGACAAAGAGAATTTTGTTAATTAACTCCTTGGACCGCACAGTGGTGCTCGCGCTCATAGATAAAAGCTTGTTATCGATCGGAATCTTAACAAGTCCAACATGGTTTTTTATTGACAAAGTCTTTGTTTTTCTGTTCCGATTGGGATTCGAAATTTGAACGCTATGAGTTCCTATCGTCTGTTTGTTTTCGCTTATTTGCGAAGTTTGAAAGGAATATCTTGATTTTCATTGACATTTTATGTCTTCATTGCATTGCAGATTGCCATCGGAGCAGATTCTAATCTTTTTATGATTATTTATTGAAGACATTTAAATAAGTCAGTATCTATGCCTTGCTTTATTTAATTTGAAAGGTTTATATACGTAAAATATTTGCACATACTTAATATTTTAATTTATTAATAAAAAATCATGAACAGTCACATTTAATATCATATTTTATAAAAAAACTTCACAAAACATTGACTTTATAACCAAATAAAAAACACTTTGCAATTTAATCAGTAATTTTGACAAAGATCAATACATTGGTCATTTACTATGTGTTTTAGAAAACCAAAATTAAGCCAGTCTAACACATCTCTATAAAAACAAGTTTTTAGTAAAACTCCATTCGTTTGTCTGTAAGCTGAAAACAAATTTCGCTCTACACGCTTTACCCGATTTTACCCAACCATTTTTATCCCATCCAAACATAACATGAACAAACATTAACACAAATTAACTGAACATGAACAACTATACACGCAATCGGAATTTAAACAACAGGAGTCGATTCCGCAAAAGTGTCCTTAATTACTGCCATTAAATGCCCACCAGGCGGAAAACGGTGCATTGTTGACTCCAAACGGAGTCCCGGGCGTTTGTGGACATCAGAAGTGGGACCGTTAAACACTGCGCGTACAACGGCACGATGTTCTCGCGATAAATTTGTTATTTATGATGGTACGTGATGCGCGGAGCGCAATGTCGACCAATTGTGTTGAGGCGACGTATTCTGAAAGTCAGTCGTCAACTTGCGCATTTGCTGGGGTGGAATCGGTATGCAGTATTTTGAACTTTACCGAAAGCTTACTGATGTCACTCCGATTTCTCAACGTATCGGTATACTGTCTATATAACATTTTCGTAGTAGTAGTAATTCAAATTAATTGTGCGTGGAGGCGGCGCAGTAGGCATGCAGATCACATTAAAACAACCCCTCTTCCGCGCATCCCGCTCCAAACAGGATTCACTCATTTAACTGTAGGGAGGTAGACGGTAGACTTCACATACCTACACACTTCAACTTTTTTCACAGGGTTTCGATGATTTTTCTCCTTCACCAAAAAGCTAACAAATGTTATTCCACATATACATTTCGAAAAACGAACTGGTTCGTAACCTGCCAACAATATAGGATTCGATCCCACAGCCGCCGTTTGACAGCCGTATTCTTGGACCATCAAGCTACCATAGTAGTATAATAATATGTTAATATGTATTTTACAAATGTTATAAGTTTTAGGAATCCGGAATAGTCCCGCGCTCTGATTGACGCGGATTACGGGGAACAGAGCGAAGGCATTTCAACACTGAGCGCAGGAGTCCTGCTAATAAGCCTTAATGCGTTACAATTAGTCTCGAAATGTTTTAGAAATGCTCTTTTTTGTGGACACCCGCAGACAGTGACTGATCTATCAGTCGCGTCATTGATGATTGGGAAGATTCACGTTTTGGCAAAACCTTTTCGGTTTTAGTAAAAAACAATATTGTCGTTCTACTACTTTTGATGTTTTATTTAAATAGAACGTCGGTGTCATATGAACTGCTTGATGGTAATCAGACGCCTATGGACGCGTTGCCGACCTTTTATTTACTTGAGACAGCTAGAGCCTAGTGCAAATGAGATAAATTGATTATAATTTAAGCAATTCCACCGCTTACCGTGGGCCTAGGTTGATTTGTGTAAGATTGACCTGTAATATTTATTTATTTATTTATTTCACGTATTATTTTTAGTGTACATACCTATAACTTCGAGTAATACCTATTTTCACTTCTGTTTCTCGCAAAGTTCGTCGTTATGATTTAAGGTATATTTAATACTAGGTCGAATCGCGTGAGTTTAAAACTATAACACAGCATTTTTTTTTATCTACTCAAAATCAAAGTGAAAATCAGAGAATATAAAATGATATTAAAATATACTCAATTTTTTATAAACCCTCACCGTCCCCTCGGATCTATAAAGTGGCTGTTTTAATACACTTGTTGTATAATGTTTTAGGTATTTCACATCAATGCTCCTTTTATTCCGATTTGCAATCACTTCTAAGTTACAGCACAATCTTCTTTAATTTATTCTTATAACCCTTTTTATAAATATAACACTTTAGCATTATCCTATAAAAAGTAACAATCTCTTTGCCCTGCCGTTAAAGTATTTAGTTATCTTAATTTTATCATAATTCCTACAAAGCTACTGAGGACATAAAAATAAATAGACTAATAATTTTCAATATAAATAGCACGCGCCCATTAGAACGACTATTATATTTAAATAATTGGTCCACAATAATTAACATATCTTAATGGATATGTTGTTTTTTCAGAAGTAGCTAAGTGCTGTTAAAACATATGGAGGTAGAGTTAGGTAAGTTATATTATACTAGCTTTTGCCCGCAACTTCGTCTGCTATTTTCGTTGCTTTATGAGATTACAACCCAACCTGATACACAAAACCATCTGCAGAAAAAAGTTTTAAGAACAAATTGACAACCTGGCTTCTGAGGGGTAATCACGTAACGTTCCGAACGCACGTCGGTACAATTTAACTGTCAATTTTCCATATAAAAAGTGACATTTAGACCTACCTGACGCGCGTACAATGCGTTACGTGATCGACCAACTGGTGGACAAATGCTTTTATAGTGTAAAAAAGTATTTAGATTTTGTTTGACATAATTATGTTATTTAATTATTATTATTTTTCTCTTTCTCCTTAATGATTGTTATTCACATTTTTTTTGTATTTCTATTATTTCATCTTGTTATATTATACGTCAAATATGCCTACTTTGCCACCAGGGGGAACTTTCCCAAAAAGCTAATTTTAACCAAATCTGGTCTGGTAATAAACGAAAACATAGCATATTAGGGCAAACCTTACAATTTTTTGTGGAAACTAGATTATATTTATGACTTTACTTTGAGTCATATTGTCATATTGCAGCAAATTGTGGAATGTGAGGTCTACATTTCCGTAGGGCAAAGATTGAACAAATAAGGTAACATTACCCATCCGTAGGTATTGTGTAAAACTTTTTGTAGTTAAGACCAAGATATTCAAACGGACGCCATGTTTGCCCAAAAATTTTTTTTCTCAACATCATAAGAGGTATCCGTGTCCGGCCCGGGTCGTTTTCTAAGAAAAACGACGGCGTTTTTCTTAGAAAATGGCTCGGGCCGGTCACGGCCCGTTCTAGCGTGAGTCATCCTTTAGGCAACTAACATCGTACAAGTGGATGAAGTCACGGGCAAATAAAATAAAAATACAACTCAGACACCAAACTTCACAAGCCCAACTCACAGATTTGATCAAATCACACATCAAAGTAAGTACCGAGTTTACGACAGTTTACATCTATTTTATATACCGCTGTTTACAATACGAACGTGTAAATGCATATTTACACTTCATTATCAAAATCAGGGAAGGCTTTACGGCGTTGTATGTTTCGCGTATCATTCTGAGATCGTCAGACGTCTGCGTTTAAGGCGCAGCTTTTTTTTTCAATATAATTATTGAAACAGAAAAAACACAGTTGGTCTGTTTGTTACATTTTTACGGCTAAACTTTATTTTATTATTATGATAAAATATGACATGTAGAAAACTTGAGCCCTAGCGACGGATATTGTGTTTTATCCAGCCACTGGGGGAAAACTGAGGATTGACAGAAATCAACTGGATGGAGCCACATGCAACATTGTGCGGCTGTATGTAAGTGTAGTGTATAATTTGAGTGTGAAGGTACTTGATGATGATGTTAATGATGTTGTGATGGGACGCCTGGGCGGAAACGGCCGTCAATCGCTCGTCGCGTTCATTTAGCCCAATTCCCTAAGGTGGGACTTTAAAGTTGCTATCCCGGCAGCGTTCCCACATCAAATTCTTCCATTCTTCTCGAAAAAGAAAACCTCGTGAAGAAGGTACTTACATAAAATTGAATCCTTTGACTCATCGAATAATAAAACGAAGAGGACTCTCGAATAAAAGGCCCATTTTTATAATTAAACTAGCTTCTACCCGCGAGTCCGTCCGCGTGGACCTCGCTTATATCGTAGCTCCATACAAACTTTCACCTCCCATTTCACTCCTTTAGGGGATGATTTCCGGGACAAAAACTATCCTTTGTCATTCCCCGGGACTCAAATCAAATTTTATCTAAATGGGCTCCATCCAAATTTTCACCTCCCATTTCACTCCCTTAGGGGATGATTTTCGGGATGAAATGTTATCTTTGTCCTTCCCCGGGACTCAAACTATCTCTATACCAAATTTCGTCAAATAATTCTAATACTTTCCCCCATACAAACTTTGCACCCCTATTTAACCCTCTTAGGGGTGGGGTTTTTCCTAAATTACTTTTGTTGTATAGTAATAAGGAGTCCATACACAAAGTTTCAAGTCTCTCACTTAAAATTTTCCCCATCCCCATACCAACATTCAACCCCCTTTTTACCCCCTTGAGGATGGAACTTTCAAAAATCCCTTCTTAGTGGGTACTTAAGTTATATAAACTACCTATTGTGAAAAAATCTGTTTTCTAGGTGCAACGTTTTGGGCTGGGCGTTGATTTAAGTGAGTGAGTGAGTGAGTCTGTCAGGACTTTTACGTTTATATATATAGTTTTTTTTTAATGTAGCGCCCTCTAGTTAGACCTTACCTACTTACTCACTTTAACACATGAAAATCTTAATAGTGTCTGCCCTGCCCATATAATCCAACTAAGTAAAGTTTCGTTTTGTTACAGTCACATACTTATTTCACAGGCAGATTTTTGACATTTTGTTGAACGAATAAACGGTTAGTGTTTACTGTTCGACGCAACACGGTCAACTGTGAATCATCCTCAAGTTTTCGTGAATGAGAATAGATCTAGATACGATTCCATTTTGAACACACACAGCCTTTTAAAAAAAAAAACTACCTCTTAAGTGCATGCAAATTACGTCTTGCTTACTTTATTGCCTGAGTTTACGGGTTTACAAATAAAGTGACCACATTAAGATAACAGCTTAACCGACTTAACGAGTGGTCGCTTAACAAGCCCGATTAAAAAATGTAGCAAAGATAAAATTAAATTTAAATTTTAAAGAGACTAATTTTACACGTTAGAGATAGCGTTAATCTGGATTTCTGGGCTTTTTTGCTTTATGCTGAATTTTAAAGTGTAAACTTGTTTGAGATTATAAGACTACGTTCGACCGTAAAGAAATCCCGTATTTCCTTTAGGGATAGGCAGAACATTTGGAATTTGTTTTGGGTGTCAATTCTAGTAATTTAAGCTTTAAGGATCACTCAACACTCTCCGACTCTAGTTCCAAAGTCGACTCGTAAAACACAACATCTATTGTTAACAGTGTTAAGATTTAATCTTTGCCTTGTTTCTTGTTGAAGTTGTATAATATGAGTTTATTTTAGTTTTTGTTTATTGTTTTATATCGTTACCGTATGTCCTTAATTTCGCAAAAAGTGTGTGTAAATGTCTCTAGTTATGTATTTTGTAGGTACCACATAAAGTGATTTGGTGTTATACTTACCTACTGTTAACTTAAATGTTTATGTGTATATTAATAAAAAAAAACTTGAAAATTTTAAGCCAAAGGGTTGTAGGTACTCACGGAGGATATATCAATACATAGTATAAAACAAAGTCGCTTCCCGCTGTCTGTCTGTCTGTCCCTATGTATGCTTAGATCTTTAAAACTACGCAACGGATTTTGATGCGGTTTTTTTTAAATAGATAGAGGAAGGTTTATATGTATAATACATGCATGTATAATTTGTATTATGCATATAAACCCGTGCATAGCCGGGGCGGGTCACTAGTAAACGATAAATTATTGAACGACCGAGCGAAACGAACACATTTCTCCGTTTCAGCTTCGGCCAAAACTCGGATGTCTGGATGTCGAGATGTCCCGCGGTCCAGCTGTTCTCATCTAGAGGTCGCATTTCTCAACCGATTCTCCTGAAATGATGTGAGCAACTGAGCAGGTTCAATAATGGGCTTGTGACCTTGGTTTTTTTACGGCCTCCGTAACCCAGTGGGTAGTGACTCTGCCTACGAAGCTGGAGGTCCCGGGTTCGAATCCCGGTCAGGGCATTTATTTGTGTATTTATCACGAATATTTGTTCCTGAGTTATGGATGTTATATATGTATATAAGTATCTATATGTATGTATCTATTATATATATCATCGCCTAGTACCCACAACACAAGACTTACCGTGGGCCTAGGTTGATTTGTGTAAGATTGACCCGTAATATTTATTTATTTATTTATTTACATAGTTTTTGTAGAGGAACAAAAGTTTGTATGGAAGCAACTACATTAATACCCAAAAAATCGAGTTAAAGACGGACCTCGCTGACAGCAGCCGAAACGCTTCATACTGATTGGATTTAAAGTATGGCGTCACACTTTGCAATTTGTACTAACCATTGCATAAAAATGAAGTAAATTGCTGTAGCTATCGGTCGCAAAACACTGCGTTTAGGTCCATAGTTGTCGTACAATTTGGTTTCTATAAAAGCGTAAGTATTCTATTGGTACCTTTAAATTTACTCTTGGAAAAAAAAATTAAACTTTCAAGGTTTATATCTTTTTATGATTTTAATTATATATAGTAATTTATACTTTATCTCAATAATTTGATGGTTTACTATCTATTTAGCAACATGACGTTATCAATTTTAACACCACGCAACAAGCCTAATAGAGAATGTTTTTGTTGATTCAGTTTCTCGAATTAAAAAAAAACTTTTTTGAAAAAATATCAGTCTTGCGTGTTCTTCAGTTTTTAACGACATCCTAAAAAGGTAATCAGACACACTAGCCTATAGACCCTTGCAGCTCCAACACCATGCACGTGTCAACTCGTTATGTTACAGCTTCATCTTCATCATCATTTAAAAGCATAGCTCGGTTGAGTGATTCCCATTTGTTCGCTTCTCTGATTAAAGGCGATTATTCGAGCGTTTCAAACGCTTGATTTCGGTGGCCACATTTTTGAAGTAGTGGCGGCTGATTTCGATTTCGTTTCTGGTAAGCATATAAGTCTACATCTACATCTTACAAATATCTTAAAACCGGCCAAGTGCGAGTTGGACTCGCGCACGAAGGGTTCCGTACCATTATCTATAAAAACGGCAAAAAAATCACGTTTGTTGTATGGGAGTCCCCCTTAAAAAATATCTTATTTTATTTTTAGTATTTGTTGTTATAGCGGCTACAGAAATACATAATCTGTGAAAATTTCAACTCTCTAGCTACCACGGTTCTTGAGATAAAGCCTGGTGACAGACAGACGGACGGACGGACGGACGGACAGCGAAATCTTAGTAATAGGGTCCCGTTTTACTCTTTGAGTACGGAACCCTAAAAATGACATCAACATCTATGCCCACTTCTTCAAAAATGTGGCCACCGATGTCAAGCCTTTGAAACGCTCGAATAATCGCCCATAATACCTTGGGATCCTGATACGACATTACAGCACTTACAGTTACTTAACAGCTATTGGCTGTCTATTGATATCATGCTCTTGTATCTGGGGATATTAAGGGTCGCCATGACGCGCGACTATCCATACAAATGTAGTTCGGTTCTCATTTAAACACGACATGCTTGAATAACATTGTATAGATAATGGGATTAAAAAAAAAATTAAAATAATTGAGCCAGTAGAACGTTTTTCATGCATGTCTCTGATCGCTTATTTATATCATTATATTTACGGTGCTCAAACCTGATCATTGACTGAGGCTCAGAAGTCCAAACTCAAGGTTTGCCGGCGGGCGATCCATCGCAGCATACTCCAGTATGCTGCGCTCCATCGCCCGCCGGCAAGGTGTTCGCAGAACTGATCGAATCAGAAACAAGGAACTGCGCTCGAAAACTCAAATTGTAGATCCACATCTACAATGCGCTTTGCCCAATGCCAAGACCGCCAAACTGAAGGCTGGACTTGTCTGCCGTATGCATCCGGAAAGATGGGCCACAATAAGTACAGAATGGGCCCCGCAAGACGGCCACTGGAGCAGAGGCAGACCAAAAAGGAGATGGCGGGACGATTTGGGCGCCTTCTGCTTGGGTTGGCGAGAGCATGCCAGCAATAGTACCGAGTGGAGGAAAAGGGGGAGGCCTTTGCCCAGCAGAGGGACATCCAAACAGGCTAAGAAAATAATTATATAATTATTTATAGCAACAGAAACTAGGTCGGAAACTAGATATGGCAGATCCCATTGTAGGTATATAAATGTTTAATGTTATTAACTTATTATATCTATAAAGGAAAAGGAAGCAAAGATAACTTACATAGTTATAGACCTATAAGTATCATCCCAGCCATAGCTAAAATTTTTGAATACGTTAGCTAATCGGTTAAGACAGTTTCTTGAAAACTTCCGGTTACTTAGTGAAAAACAGTACGCATACAGGCAAAACAGATCTTGTATAGCCGTAATTCGTGAGACCCTAAAAAATATAATGGCCGCAAAAGAGAGTCAATCCCATGTTGCGATCCTATTATGTGATATGACACGGGCTTTCGACCTTTGTGACCATAGTGTACTGGACAAAAAGTTCCAACACATTGGTATACGTGGCCCCGCGCTTAAGTTAATGTTGGACTTTTTAAATCTACGGAAACAAAGTGTTGCGCTAAACAATGGCTTAACTACATCGATGAGCGGTGATATCGATATCGGCGTACCTCAGGGTTCGTCCCTGGCAAATCTGTGCTTTCTAATCCAGGTGAACGATTTACCCCAGGTAGCTGATGGTGACATGTACATATTTGCAGACGATGCTTGTGACATACTGAGAGCCAACACCATCTCTTCACTTGAGAATCTCATATCCTCCGAAGTATCAAGATTGCAAACGTGGTTTAATGCAAACGGCTTAGTCCTAAATCTGCACAAAACCCAGGTGATGCACATCAACCTCGGAGGTAGACCCCCACGTCCCCTAACTATTAGTGTAGACGGCGAGGCACTACCACAGGTAGGTACCGCCAGGTTTCTGGGCGTCACCTTAGATGCAGCGCTGAAATGGGACGCGCATATAGAAGTCGTCTGTAGTAAATTGTCAGGGGCTTGCTTCGCTCTGAGTAGACTAGCGCGTATTCTACCCTACCACCAACTTAGGTCGAGTTACTTTTCACTTTTTCACTCGGTGATGTGCTACGGGCTAGAATTCTGGGTTACAGCAGCTGAATGGCAACGAGTTTTTATACTTCAAAAACGAGCTATACGGATTATTTCACTCGCACCGTCAGGCACCCTTGCAAAGCAACTGTTTAAAGATGCCAACGTAATGACACTAACCTCACAATACATCTTCTACATAGTAAAATACGTGAGAAGCAATATACACCAAATTCCAAAATACACTTCAAAAAGCATGCGTCTTGCTCAGAGGAATAAGAACACATTGGCCACGACATGTTGTCGACTTATGAAATCAACAAAAATAATGTCTGTAGTAGGGCCGCGTATCTACAATAAATTACCCTCCGAATTGAAAGATATTGAAAATGATGCGACATTTCTTAATAAGCTAAAAAAATGGCTGACTGATAAAGCTTTTTATAATTTTAAGGAGTATATATAAAATATTGGTAATAATAATAATTTTAATCATTGTATAATGTTGACATTTTGTTATTCATACCTAAATATTGTTATGTTATATTAATTGAATAATCAAATTCATGTGACATATTATAATTCTAATTTTGACATTTTGTTACTCATACCTATATATTGTTATGTTATACTAGTTGAATAATCAAATTCATTTGACATATTATAATTCTATTTTTGACATGTAAATTTTTATATTTTATGAATAAATGAGTATGAGTATGAGTATTACAGTATGCCGTACGTTTGTATGGAGGGTTGACTTGAGTCGACCGTGCTGGGGACTCTTCACAAACCACATACACCAAGCGATACTGCGTAAATTTTCAAACGAGCGTTAGGACATACCAAATCATATTCCGATGCAAAAAGTACATTTAGATTTCCTAACGTACCTACGTACGAAACGTGACGCAATCGACTAGCTGAACTAAAAGAACTAGTGGACCTAAAATATTAAACTATTTAGGTACTTCGACAAATAGTGTTGTGGACTCAAAAAAATAATATTAGAACTCCAAAAAAAAGTTAAGGCAAAAAAATATGGCTGACTAATGACGAAAATCCCCTCAAAAATTACGAAACTACAACCGTTTTAAAGTTGCTTGTTAGAAAACGCTCGGGGGGCGTGACGTCACGGCACTCGAATGTCATAGTAAATGATAATAGTTCTATATGAAGGTGCATTTTGCGTAAAAGGGACCGAATATCCCTCTTAAAACTTCGGACTCTTATGACTTGGTGATTATTTAATCTCTTGCGTTACTTTCTTTTCCAATTGAATATATTTTTAAGATTAATAATCCTTCTTTGGAGAACATTCAACATAATTGATTATTTTATTTGGTGTCAACATCCCTATTGAACGAGTTTGAAGAGTTCTGTTCAAAGACTGAGCAAGCATACTCGTAACTCCTTTCCTTCACGGAACCCTAAATTGTCTGAAATGCACGTCCGCGGTTAATACCGCTAGTGTCACAATAAAAACGGCTGCGCTTTCTTCGTTGCGTCAGAAGCCGCTGCCACAATTGATTTATTGTGCTTGTACGGATATACAGGAGACTGCGGTCTTGAGGTTTAACTGACGATTGTCTCTTCTTCTTTTCCTTGTCCTGTCCCCATTATTTGGGGTCGGCTCTCCTAGTTACTTTTCACCAGGATTTAACTGACGATTGTATACTTATGTTTTTTTTAATTACTTGTCGGTGCTGTTGAGCAGACGACGATAGTAAGCGACTACCGTACCAACCAAGCATGCCCTTTACCAACTTTTTAAAAACATGGACTCTCATCTCATGCAAGACCTCATTACCTCAGGAAAACCTCAGCATGAAGCAAAATTCCTGTAGAACCGCTTCTTTCCGTACCTCAATAGCTACCGATTTGACGCCCATCAATTTTCGCATTATATTAAAGGGGTTCCGAGTTCCGATCGTAAGCTGCTGAGGTCCTGTCCTTTAAATATAAAGGTTTCTAGAGGCTCATCGTCGACGAAGCACCCTCTTACCAATGGTTTTCGTTTGATTCGTATGAAAACCAACACTGTACTGTATAGGTATTTTAAGATCGCTCCCGAGACCCCAATCCCTTGTACACCCCAAATAAGGCTCGAAGATGGCCGATCGGCAGAAAGTACTAATTGCGACGCACGCGCAAGCGGCCGGTGTTTTTTAGGAGAATTTGTTAAAAAGGTAGTAAGTACCCATTAGTTCCCGATAAAGTAATCCTTTTTTATATAAACGGGGCAGTTTCGGGTTTGCAACTGGATTTACTTAAAAGGTGTTCGTTGACGATAACGGAAGTATTTTTGGTTAACTTTGAAATGTAATTTGGTAGTCGAATGTGAATAACCGTGGTCAATTTATTTAAATCAGCTTCAATGAGCTTTTCTAGAGTGTTTTTCTAAGTACCTATATGGAGCCTATACCTACTTAAATATTTGGCCGTTCAGTCAAAGACCGTTCAAACGAATTTCCAAGTAGTCAGCAATCAAATCACGTAACGTTTCAACTTCAACTGTCATTATCCCATACAAAAAGTGACATTGACATCTCCTTGACGTACGTTCGTACAGTGTACAATGCGAAACGTGTGATCGACCTGCCAATTTTCAATCGTCTTAATGTGAGAAATGTTACCGTTTTATCCTGAAACTCTCACAAAACTTTGTAAATTCCCATTCAAAAAGTTTTCCTTATGAAATTGCTAAACTAGCCGAAACTTTCCCTACGAAGTTTCAAAATTATGGAAATTTTGCACGTGTTTAAAAAGATCTCTTTGGGGTTTTATTGTGCGTTGTCTTAAAATATTAATTCAATTGAAATTTACAACAAATAAAAATGTAAAATGTCTATTTTACTATTATTTTTATTTTCTTATAACCTAGGTAACTACTAAGTACTAATTGATCCAGTAAGTAACAACCTACACTATATTTTGATACATTGTAATAAGGAACAGTGAATAGCAGCTCGTTACGCTAACAAAGCGCGTGATAAAACTGTTAAGAAGCCTTTAATTAATGAGGTGCAGTAACTGCGATCCACAGATAGCCTAGTTTAGTTCTAGATTTTAGTCTAACGTAGGCTGAGTCACACGTGGTGGCTAGCTCAGCTTCATTTATTGGGTCGTAGTGCAAAAACACACTCTAGATGTTTTTCGATTCCGTTTTCAAATAGTAATGTAAAAGTACCAGTGCCCGGCACAAGTAAGTCAAAACAGCAGAAGTGAAAAATAAGTGTCAATTATTAGGTGTCATGCAATGGGACATTTACCTACCTTATACTAAAGTTGGTTAAGGCGTCTGCATTTTGCGAAGCGAATTTGTCATGCGGTATTTTGTACCGAAAGCTTACTAATGAGGCATAGATTTCCTTATTTGTTAATATTTTGTCAGTGTTATTTGTGCAGTTAGTATTATATTGCCCTTCCTTTTAGCCATGAAAACCATCTGTTGAGTGTGATTTGAACCCGAAACCTCTATATTAGAAACGAAGAGTGTATCATATTTGTGATCACAACATAGTATAAAACAAAGTCGCTTCCCGCTGTCTGTCTGTCTGTCTCTATGTATGCTAAGATCTTTAAAACTACGCAACGGATTTTGATGCGGTTTTTTTTAATAGATAGAGTGATTCAAGAGGAAGGTTTATACGTATAAAACATGAACCCGTGCAAAGCCGGGGCGGGTCGCTAGTTATATTATAAATAGGTATGGCACGGACGCGGCGGCGCCGTACGCATGCAGTACGAGTAAGTAAGACATTCCTATTGCCACGCTTTTGCGCATCCCGCGCCAATCGGCGCTTGGCAGCGGATCCAGTTATGAGTAAGGTTAAGGTTTAGGTGTCATAATCATAATCAAGTGTTCACAAGTATTCGTCCCTGAATCTCTGATGTTTTAAGAACTGTTTCATATAGGTACCTTTATCTGTTTATCGTAGCTTATATAGGTACTCATCGGGCAAACCGTTCAGTTACAGAGAAGGTGCGATGGGCTCCCAATATCTATCTATTTACCCTATATTGCACACATTTTGAGTCACCTTCTTGCATTTTTTTCTAATAAATAGAATGAAATTTTGCGCTTAATGCTCGCACACGAGACTTGAAGACACGTGTATTTTTATTTTACAAAGTTTAGGGTTAATACAAAACCCGCCCGTGTGGGTCAGCCCCATCGCGTGCTTTACTAAGTCATCGTACGCGCAAGAATTAATTGGGTGCAGGATGCGCGCCGCTACAACTTCATCCTAAACGAGTGCAAACACAGTTTTGTTGCGTGCTATTAAAGGACTGCTTAGGATCTTATCTCTCTCGTTGTTTTAGACGGCAAATACTACTCGATATTTTTATGCCCCCAGTCACTACGTGACTGAAAAGACACTTAATGGCTCAACAAGGTATTGTTGCCTGAGGGTAGGATATCCATAACACCATTATTAGTACCAATTCCTAAAATTATTAGCCCCAAATTAGGTAACCGCTGAATAATAAAATTATATGTATAATATAGATACTTTTATCGCTGTAACATGTATATATATTTATAATTATATTTTATATTAATAACATTATTGTATCATCCGACACAAGTCGCACAGTACGCTGTCCCGCACACCCTGCTGGCTCCACAGAAAACCAGCGCCGTTGATCACGCTAGCCGTGCGAACTGCATTGCTGCATGAGTGGAGGCCATTTCAGGTTCACATCCCGATCTACGTCTTCGATGTATATGTTAATGTATTTTGTCTTGTGTTACTTATGTTGTGTTACCTGAATAAATATCATTCATTCATTCATTCATTCAATAATGTGGACATGACTCCAAAATTAATCAAAATGTTATTCAATTAATTAATTTCTTACATGACATATTATTTGATTCCTAGTCAATAAATACAAAAGTTTGTTTAAGTATAGATTTATAAAAGAAAATAATCAGTATTTTTTCCAAATTTTCTGCAGTAATTCTATTTCTTTTTATATAAAATACAAATAGAAATCAATACAATCAATACTAATTTACATGCATAGCTCTTAGTGCATTTAACCATCAACTTAGTAATGTAGAAATGTTACCTTGATTATCGTTGCATTGAAATGTACGGATAAGAGCGATTACCATTTCCGAACATTCATCGAATTTTGATGAATCGATTTGTTTCAAGATATACTTCCAACACTTTTCCTTAAGGTGGTTAAGAAATTGCTTTGGGACGTGATATTTTGGAAAAACGATTTTTCTCAAATTAATCTAGTTTATACAAGTTTATTCTAGGAAAGGAGGAATTTGGCGCAAATCGGAAGCCAATTTATGAAAGTTTGTTACATAAGTGTCTTAAAATATCACACCGTTAGCATACGAATGTCAAATAACGCTTTGTATGGCAATAATAATAAATATAAAATAACAGCGTTTTTAAACTGGCGATATTCAGTACCCATCAGTAAAGAACATGCCATTATTTAATTTTGCTGCCGTTTAGGTACGTTACGTACCTACGTAATTTAGGTACGGCAGTTACGACTGTGATTTGGCAACTATCAATGTCAAAATATATATATTAAGAAAAAGTAAATCCAAGGAGGTGGGTATTATTTCTAGTGAAAATAATCGTGTCAGTTTAAAATCGTAACTTCATTTCATTATTATATGAAAATATTTACGAAAATGATAACCACTTCAAATAACATTTTCCTTATAGTTATTAGCACGTATAAACTATTGTTATCTCCGGAAATTAAAATTTAATTCAAGAAATAATTAATTGATTAACATTTTGATTAATTTCGGAGTCATGTCCACATTATGTCCGATCTCTGATTGTAACTAATGTTTTAGGTAATCCGGCTTATCCGATTTCAAAATTTCTTTCTCCAGCGTGTAGAATTGAAATCTGGATGGTTATAGGCAATTTTTATATAATGTAGCCCACATTGGCCTACCCATCCAATTGGTCCATTCTATTCACAGATAAAAGAATTTATGAAATTGGATATGTAGTTCGTATATTACCATCACGTAACGTTTTGAACGCGCGTTAGATAGCTGTCATTTTTCCATATAAAAAGTGACGTTTAGATCATGCGTTACGTGATCGACCTGCCGATATACACATACAAACTTATAAAGCACATACACGCCCTCTTTATATCTCTTTATTGTATAGGAAGATGGATTATTTCACGTTATCTTATATCGGTGACAGACCAATATAATTTCGATTGCAAAAAGTAATTCATTATAATTATAATCAGAGCGCAGTTTTGTCGATTCAATTCGGCGAAAGCATTTGCAAAAAACATTGAGCAACGGTTGTAAAGTATAACAGTGTAAGTGCCAATGCCAAGTAAACAAGTGCCCAGTTGCTTTGCGACATCAAATAATAAATAAATAAAGTTTTATTTTCAGGCATTTGCGAACCTTGTCACAAACGCACGGGTCTCATATTTTAGTTAATTACTTTCGCATCCCGATTGCAAATCAATATGTTTCACGAGCTGTCAAGTGCGATAACGAGTTGGTTAGTGTTGTCTGTACATTAGCAGTCTCCTTTTTAGGGTTCCGTAGCCAAATGGCAAAAAACGGAACCCTTAAGGATTCGTCATGTCTGTCTGTCCGTCCGTATGGCACAGCCACTTTTATCCGAAACTATAAGAGCTATACTGTTGAAACTTTGTAAGTAGATATATTCTGTGAACCGCATTAAGATTTTCACACAAAAATAGAAAAAAATCTATAAATTTTGGGGGTTCCCCACAGCGGTAAGACGTCCACTGCAGGACATTGGCCTCCCCCAAAGAGCGCCACAATGACCGGTCCTATGGTTCACCTTTATTGCGAAGTATTGATATTGAATCTGTCAAGTATAGGGTTAGTTACAACTTACAAACACTAGGATGTTTGCCTTACAGCCTATAGCTGGTATAATGAAGAGATTGTATATACAGGGTTTATTATTCAAACGGGGCAGTGAGGGAAAATCCGAAACTATAAGAGATACGGAAATGTGGTCTTAGGAGTCACGAAACCGATTTTAGAAAAAATAAAATCTACATTCAAAGATTTAAAAAAAAGCCTCATACACGTCCGGGAATCGAACGCCGTCAAATCTGTCTGAAAGTCAGACTTCATTTTTTTTGCTGGATACAAGGAGCAATTGTTGCTAATGAACCCTGTATCTACAATCACAGGAAAATTCCGAATTTGTTAGTTTGATGCACTTCCGTACATCAAACTAACACCCCCCCATACTAAGCCCCTTAGTTAGTATGGGACGATGTGTCGTCAGAATGTAACTGGACGAAATGGGTAAATTCGTAGTTTTGTTTATTTATTTTAATTATTTACACCAATCTTATTAACGCTGTAATAAAATATAATTCCCATACTTACTCATTGTAGGTACCGGTAGACTGGGGTTACTTTAGGAAATAAATGGGGCTACTTTGATCATTTAGACTGTAGTATAAAAGCAAAACTATTTGAAATTAAGAAGATTGAATCGAGTATACAGCAAGATAGATAACTAATATATTCACTGCCACAGTTCACCCACAAGTAAAAACAATGATTTCGGAGAAAAACCTATTTGATTAAAGTCGCCCCGCGAATCAAAGTAACCCCAGTTGACGGTACTGTTCGTACGGGGAGATCCATTTCCATATATTATTTAACTATGAAATTCTGCATTTTCCTGTGATTGTCGATACTTACAGGGTTTCTTAGCACCAAGTCTTCCTTACATCCAGCACTATTTATTTAGACAAAAAAAGAACTCTGATTTTTAGACAGATTTGACCGTTTTCGATTCCCGGCTTTTTGAAGCTTTTTGTTTGAGGCTTTTTAGAAAATCTTTGAATGTAGTTTTTATTTTTTCTAAATTTTGTTTCGTAACTCCTAAGAGCAAATTTCCATATCTCTTATAGTTCCGGGTTTTCCCTCACTGCCCCAAATGAATAATACAACCTGTATAGTAATAAGTGTCTGTCAAAAATTTCATTTTTGGTACAAGCTTTTACTGCTGACTGTACTTTTCTGCATACCATCATTAAGTACTCATTGAGGCGATTCTAACGAGCCCAAACTCGATGGGGTTGGTCGTTTTATTGCGGAGTTCCTATGACCACCTTCCAGCTCCTGCATCAGATCAGCTCCAATTCAACATAATATTGTATTGTCATGCGATATACATATGCTTGCAAAATTTCAGCTCAATTGGATAACGGGAAGTGACTGAAAAATGGATTGCAAATTTTGACGGACAACTTACATACTTACATATTTACATACATACGAACAGTGCAAGTTAATTAAGGCTTGTAATAAAAATAGACCAGCTAAGAAAATATAACGACGGTTTGATGCCTAAGCGCTTTTTGTCATTAGCACCTCATCACATCAGCCTAAAACGTAACTAGCTAATTCCGATCAAAGTGAAAAATAAATCGCGACGAGCGGGATTTGAACCAACGACCTATTCGTATGCATTCCATACAGCTACCATGGGCTAGGCTCGTGGTGACAAATATTTTAATCCCTTCACTTTTTTTCAAATACACCTTGAGGCTTTGATCGGAATTGGGAATTTCGTTAGCAGACGTTTCTGCTCAGTAGGTAAACAAGTCACTTCTTATTAGTTGCTCCTATATGTTGTACATTAAGTAATACATTACGCATCATTTTGTTCTACCTTTGATACTTAAACCAGCATTATATTTTAACCGTCATTAACAATAATTGTCACCAAATCAGAAGAGTAATTTACAATTGCAAGAAATTGCATGCAAATTGAACTACATTTACACGGTTTGATAGATCAATTGAACTGGTCAACCGGCAATGAAACTTGCATGACATTTCTTGCATGTGTAAAGGACGATGTTTTATTGAGCAATAAGCTAATGAATATGGTTCAAATAATGTAATATTGAATTCAATTTGTGTTATATTATGCATGTGTCATATTTTAGCAGCGTTGAATTCCTTAAGTATATTATTTATTATTATTATTATTATTTGTTTGTGGGCCTTAATATGCCGCTTCGACCAGCAAGTGATCTATTGTGGCAGCCCTTGTTTTAGAGTTCACCGTTAAGTCCCGTTGCCTCCAGGAAATTCCAGATTCTTTGGGCGGTGATATGTTGTACTTCTTGTGGGTGCATTATGTGCCGCCCTAGGTAGGTACTTCTTTTATGCATGAGTGGTCCGCAGGAGCAGAGAATGTGCATTGCAGTCTCCTCTGTCTCCTGGCAGAACCTGCAAGTTGTGTCCTGCTTCATACCCATTTGAAACAGGTGTTTGTTCAATTTGCAATGTCCTGTCAGGATTCTTGTCACTGCGCAGGTTTTGTGCCTTTTGAATTGTAATAACTCTTTAGACAGCTTACTATTGAACCCTTCGATCAGGGCTTTAGCTTGTTTTTGTCCTTTGGTGAACTTCCACAGCTTGATTGCCTCTGATTTTTCCGCGTTGTTTAGCAGAGAATATGCTTTCCGTTTTGTGATGCCACAGAACGGTTCCGGGCCGACTAGGGCCGTGTCTGCACCCTGCCTTGCAAGTTCATCTGCTCTTTCGTTTCCTACAATGTCGGAGTGCCCTGGTACCCATCTAAGTATGACTTTGTTGGAGTTCGCCAGGGTGTTTAGATTATTTTTACAATTCTGGACTAGTTTAGAGTAGGACTCTAGTGATTCTAGTGCCAGCAGAGCAGCTTGGATGTCCGAGTTGATGTAGATATGTTGGTTCCTTAGGTTTCTTTCAAGGTTGATCTCCTTAAGTATAAATAAAAATAAATAAAATAAAAAGCCCTTTATTTCCCATTACAAAGTCAAACTAATTTTCATGCTATGTTTTAAGTTAATGAATCTTATAACGAGTATTAACATTTTAATGAGATAAACATTTCCTGTTATAGGCCTCCAACTGTCGCCACAATGCCCTGTCGACCGTCTTCCTAGTCCATATTTTTCCAGCAACTTCTTCTCTCAGACCAAGAAAAAAAGGTAGACACAGCATAACGAGCAACCTAGTGAAGCCGGTTTTCAACCAAGCCAAATAAGTTTAGCACACACTCACGCACACATATACAAACAAAGTAGCACAAAACTCTTCAGCACGTGTCGCAATGCTGTCAACCTCACCTATTTCGAGTTTTGTGCAATTGTTTTTGTATGCGTGAGCGTGAGTTAAACTTATTTGGCTTGGTTGAAAAGCGGCTTCACTGGGTCGTTCGTCATGCTCTGTCTATCTTTTTTTCTTGGACTGAGCTTCTTCTATGTCATTTTTCCACCTTCGACGCGGCCTTTTTTTTTTTTTACTTGGGGAAAGGCCTTGGGAACATGGGATCGCGAACATTTCACCACGACGCCCCTCGGCATCAGCCGCAGCTTCCCTCACTACTGAGGCAAAAGCCCCCCCTCCCGTCGTAAGCGTGCAGGGCGACACCACACGATTCCCGACCCGACCAAAGGACCTCTACGCCGGGAGAGAGTGATAGACCTCGGATTCACCCTCTCAGGTCCCCTTGTAACTTTTTATAGAGGTTTTCTCCCTCGCAGCCACAACTCGGCCCCGGCCTGACGGTTGTAGCCCCCGCACCTAACATGAATCTTCTGATAGCAGAAGAGGATTTGTCAGGGTTATGGGTCCGTTATTTATTATAGAGGCAAACGGCAATGGCCTCTCCCTCAAGCCGCACCTGGGGAATCTTGCGATTCCCTGGGCGGAACCCCCAGTCCCCCCCGTGTGGGTTATTGGTAGCACCAGCAAGCGATAACTTAGGGTTCTCTAAGTTATCACTTGCCGTTGTCTCCAAGGCGCATCGGCCAAGACACTACCCATTCCTGCGGATCAACCGAATCAAGAGGAATCGATAGAGTCCAGACACTCGAGGAGGTTTCCCGACATAGCGCCCCGCCTTCGACGCGGCCTGCCGCGAGGGCGGCGCTCCCCGCGCAGGTACCCACTTACCGCTTCTGATTTGGTAAATAATGTTAACGGTTGACATTATTTTTTTTATACAACCACGGTGGTGCGGTGGTGGTGGGTAGCTTACGGCCTGCCTGATGTTAAGCAGTTACCGTAGCCTATGGACAGTTGTGACTCCAGAAGAAACACAAGTGCGTTGCCGACCCTTTATTCACTTGAGGATTCGCTTTGTTGGCAGATAGAGACATGCAGGTCCCTCACTCCCAACACAGCGCATCCTAGGGAGCTCTGCTAATGCTGGGTTAAGTATCAAAGATAAAACAAAATGGTGCGTAATACATTACTTAAGTGTACTTAGTGTGCTCCCTGGAGCACCTTCTGCGTCCACCTCTCGTCGGTGCAGCGCAAAACATGACCAGCCCATCGTCATTTCAATTGACATGCTAATCTTGCAGCATCTATTTATTTAGTTTTTTGGCGTATTACAGTGTTTAATGTTTGTCACTCAGTTTTAAGTTTAGCATGCTTCTCTCCATAGCCCTTTCGGTTAATTTTATTTTATGTATTATAAATAGATAAATAATCAATACACGCACAGAAAATGTAGCAGTTCAGCTCTCAAACGTGTTCACGGAGGCGTGTCTGCGTTTGCCAAAAGCAAAACCTTATCAAGGCTCATCATTCTTTCTTGTACCCTAAATTTGGACATGGTCTCTTAAGCCCTTTTCCGATCTCAATTTGGCCCGAAGATGAATGGTTGGTACAAATTTGGGTCGACCGTCTTTCTTTAAGTAATTGATTTTTCAGGTTCAATGCACGAAACCTGTTTGGGCGTGTCTTCAAATTTTTATACCGAGATGCAAAATGTAATAACATTTTAAGGTCCTTGCAACGAACTACCTAACGCTACCAATCTTACCGGGTAGGTGTACTACATAATTCCGAAGAGTACCTACATAATTTGTCCAAAAGCATATTTATTCCGAATTTCATAATTCCGAAAACCATGTTCCGCTTAAGGAATTTTAGATTTGTCAGGGTATAGGTAATACTTAAACCTAATCTAACTTATTTTTTTAATATTCCATTAAATCATCGACGTCCGAATTTTCGTTTCACAAAAAATGGAGTTTGGAATTTAGAAATTTCCGAATTATGGTGGTTTCAGACTGACTCTTCGGATTTTTTCTGTGTTCCCAATCTTACCATCTGGGAATCTCTTTTCCATATGAAATTATACCTACATAGGTATAGTCCGCCGCCAAGAAGCGTGACCCTCTTGCATACAAGCTTCTATTCAGCGGGAGTCACGTCTCTCCGATCTGCTGCAAGTGCAGAACCCTTTTTACCCCCTGGTAAGTAGTACTTTTTTAACCCGATTCCACACGGGGGACTACTTACCCAGTCTAATTCAAAAAGCAAAGCAACTCTACCGTTCAAGTTAGAAGATTCCAATTTTTTTTTATTATTATATTTTTTCAATATCCTGCAGAGCTTGGCAATCTGTTTTATACAAAACAATAATCCTTTATGCTGTCTGATGTCATTCATCAGTTATAAATTATTTAATGGGGAAGCGATGCAATGATCCCTGCCTCATTCCTTGTCTGCGAATCTCCTCGCCAGGTCCACTATACTATTCCTCTTTAGTCGGAAGAATTGCATGCTTCCAATTCCTTGCAGCTGTGCAGCTAATTCATTTCTGTGATTATTCAGTCTTACTTGATAATAGATCATTATACTTGGGCAAGAGAGAAAAGAAAACCAAACGGTAAACCAAACTGCAGTCATGCATCACAAACCAAATCGTTATCCACCTACACGTTAGGTCGTGAAACATATTGCATTGGAGGCAAATGTCATTAATTAACCAAATGAAATGCGACCCTTGCGTTTGTGACAAGATTCGCATGTCCAAAGCATGGAAAATTTCCAAGCTGCCATCTACAGACCTGAAATGTTGATAACTTTGTATTCCTCTTTCTCAGGTCGATACAAGATGACTGTTCTTTAATAAGTACGACAACTTTACAATTAAAGTTATAAACACTTCTTAGTGATGCCTTGAATCACTAAAATAAACAGGTCATGAAATAAGTAGTTCTTATGGCTTATTAATGTTATACATTACAGATCAAAAAGTAAATGACGAAAGTAAAATTCTATTCAATTTAAACCTTGTATTCCTGTATTACAGTCACTTTTCGAAGGATCTGTCAACTGTCGTAGTCTCTTTTAATAATTTAAATTTGAAGGTTAACACGAATGCTTTATGGAATTACTTGATGAATTAAAATTAATGTTAACAATCTGCGATCTTGTAGCAATCCGTCATACCTTCGGCATTTCGGGAGCCATCTTTAAAAATAAAGGTGCTGATTGTCATCTAGAACCCCCGATGACACATGGTACTTTGACGGGGAGTTTTCAACCTTATGATATTTAAATTAAAGCTCATTAAAATAGGATCATTTTCCTTGTTAATCAATAATGAATGCCACCTACTTTATTCATAATTAAAATTCACTGCATTTATAAAACTGTCCTTTCTTTCATCGAGTGTTTTTATTAATTTCGTCAAGTCATCCGTCATTCAGGATATGTCACCAACCACCATGTTGTATGATAAAGTTAATAGTGAGTGCTACTTTTATTGATATACGGTATAAATCAATGAGAGATCAATTTAAAGATACAAGAGTTGCGAGACGAAACTTTAAGAAGTTTTGTGTAAATAATATGATTATAATTTTAATCGTTTTCGTCCTTATTTTGTACTGTGTCGTTTTTTTATGGCTCGCAATAAAGTTACGACGCTGAAAGGAACGGAATAAATGACCAAGTGGCCCAAAATAATTATAAAGGTATTATTAGATTGCGAAGAAAGCAGGCGAAGCCACGTGAAGTATATACTTTATCCATCCGGAAGGTTTTTCTATATACTAAGTCTTCCTGCAGACAAACTGTCTAAACCTCTGTTGTTTGAATAGTCACTAAATAAATAATACTGATGAAATGTTTTTTTGTAAATAAAAAAATACACAAAACTTATTATAACTATATCTAAAACTAAACTACTTATAAAATAAAATAACTAACAAATAAATTTGTCCAGTTCGCCGTCGCTGGGCAACGTGCCCAGAAGGCTGGCAGCATTGCCACGTTGGATGGCAATGCTTATCCTCTGTGCGAGGTATGAGCCAGACCTCCGGTCACGCGTAATTTCGGCGAATTTTAACCATTTCCATTCTCTCCTGAGTTTACTCCCTACAACGAAACTTACAATTTTACCTAGCTTTACTACGCTACAAACTTTACTTTTTTATAATATTAGTACAGATGATTCCTACCAGGAAAAGTTAGATTACGGCTTAGAAATATGAATTGAAGTCTCGTGTTTTCTTATTATCGTGGATTAGGGCAAATGCACAATATATCCCACTGGGTCGAAGTGTATCTGAAATCTTATCTTATCTACAATAGCCCATTGTAGATAAGATAAGATTACTGTGGATTGTGACAACATTGTGCAATTTTCTCAGAACTGATGTCTCCGTGACGCAACGAAAATAAGCAAACGCGAGTTATTGTGACTTGTGTTTGACGTACAGACTTACAAACGCACACCCGAAGATATTACACTTATGGAATCACCTCTAAATCAAGTTCGTGTAGGGCGCAGTTTTTTTTAAATCGGGTGTGAAGTTTCGACGCTTAAATGCAAACTTATATACTTCACCTCTGTATAATATAAGTGTATATAATGTAGGTTTACACATACAAGTATTACAAAGTAACATGGCTCACCCTTGACCAATTAACAAGAAACTTCACGTTTCACACACATTGCATGCTCCCCTCAAATGATTGATTTCACCGCCCACCCTATTTTTGAAGCGGTTCAACCTTTTTCGCCACCTCCAACGCTCCAGCGAGTTAATTTTACTAATTATTTATTATTTCCATACCGACACCTTGGTCCGACAGTGAGAAATTTGCAACACCTACCTACCGAACAATTTGCCTAAATTAACTTTAAATATAAGGATAAGAATGTACCTTAATTGAAAATGTCTTAAAATGGGTACAGTTGGCGTAGGAATATAAAGGCTGATACCGATATATTTTATGTGTTTTTAGGGTTCCGTAGCCTGGTATGGTGGCCAAGGACTTTAATGAGCACATGCAGAGAGGCCCTGAGAAAGGTGCAGAGAACGGCATGCATGGCTATAACAGGGGCGTTTCGTACCACGCCTACAGCGGCGCTAGAAGTCCTACTGGACCTACCGCCAGCTCACATGGTGATTAAGTCAGAGGCGCGCAAATCGCTCTACAGATTAAGAACTCTTGGACTGTGGAGCGATAGCAAGCCGAAGACTAAGCACACAAACATGGAGACTGATGGTTTCTTAGACAGAATAACAAACATGGGAAGCGACAAAATGCTACCCAAGTATGTATTCCACAGGAACTACACAACAAAAGTTCCAACCAGGGCTGAGTGAGCCGAAGGTCTAGAACCACCAAAGTCTGGTATCGAAGACAGTATATGGTACACGGACGGATCAAAAATGGGATCCGGTACGGGAGCAGGCATTTATGCAAATGACTATAGTAGTAGTGTAAGCATGGGTAGTTTGGCAACTGTCTTCCAAGCGGAGACATACGCCATAATTGCTTGTGTACAGTCGCCATCACATACATCGGAGCAAACAAGCACGTCACAAACATCGGAACACACCTTTATTTTCAAGGCATTAGGGTGCATGTGCCAATATTTTTGAACACTTATAGTGTACCTATGTATGTGATGGCGACTGTACAGGAGAATATAGACAGGCGAACCAAAGGGCGGACTATCTATATACTCAGTGACAGTCAAGCGGCCCTTAAAGCGCTTACGGCGCCGAAAGTGGACTCTAGACTAATTTATAATGGCGTCCAAGCACTAAACAGACTTGGAAGGCACAATAAGGTGCAACTAGTTTGGATACCAGGGCACAAGGGCTTCATCGGCAACGAAAGAGCAGATGAGCTTGCAAGAGGGGGCTCCACAAATCACTTTGTAGGTCCAGAACCATTTGTGGGACTCTCGCAGGGGACCATAATATCGGCCTTTAAAGCCTACGCCAAAACTAAACACCAACACGAGTGGAGGAATGAGGCTGGCTTAAGGCACTCTAAGCTCTTCATAGAAGGAGTGGAACCGGGCTGGACCAGAAAACTCTGGAAATCCAGTAGGAAGCAACTCAGAATCATATCTGGGGTGTTCACAGGTCATTTCGGGGTCATAGTCATAGTCATTTATTCATTTAACAATATATATTGTGTTTGAATTAACTTCATTAAAAATAACAATAATATACAAAACTAAAAAGATAATAATAAATACAAACAGTTCAATTACACATCACTCCAGATCATAAGTAGGTACAATACAACATGCATGACAAAACATATTAATTCATTTAAAAATACAATTTAGAAAATAATATGTCCATAATATGAAAATCAATGTCAAATTCCAATAATGTAAATAGCCATGTCAAACAATTGTCACACTTAGACCCTATGCTGTAAAAAACTCCTCAATCGAGTAAAAACACTTCCTCAACAAAAAAGCCTTTAATTTTTTTTAAATATGTTTAAATTTGTAATGCATTTTAATTCAACGGGTAGCTTATTAAAGAGGTTAATTGCTTGGTATCCCGAAGAGTGCTTGACAACGTTGAGTTTGGTGGTAAAAATTCGAGGTAAGTCCATTCTTCTTGTTGCCAGGCGCTTTTGTCTGTCTTCCAGTGTTTCAATACAGTTTAGGTACTTGATTAAATCACTAAGAAGTACAAGTATATATAGACTAGGAACAGTGAGGATTTGTAACTCAGAAAAATACGTTTTACAAGATGTGGTCTGACATATTCTGGCCATGGTTCTGATGGCTCTTTTCTGGGCTACAAAGGCGGACTGAATATCAAGGATCAAGGATCTCTTGGCCAAGATGGGACTATCTGATAGTTTAGACTGTAGAATGTGTGGCGAGGAGGATGAGACTATGGAACACTTATTGTGTGAATGTCATGCCCTTGCCAGACAAAGAATGAACTACTTCGGTAACGGTTACCCGCAACCAAAGGAATTCAAGGTGCTCCCGGCGAACTGCATCATCCGCTTTGTGGAAATGATGGAGCAAGCCTGGGAGCAGGTATAAAGGAGAGGGCAAGTGCACAAAAGATCCCACGGGGTCGAAGTGCACCCGAAAGGGCCCTCACCTAGATAAGATAAGATAAGATAAGGGTTCCGTAGCCAAAAGCAAAAAACGGAACCCTTATGGATTCGTCATGTCTGTCTGTCCGTCCGTATGTCACAGCCACTTTTTTCCGAAACTATAAGAACAATACTGTTGAAACTTGGTAAGTAGATGAATTATGCGAACCGTATTAAGATTTTCACACAAAAATAGAAAATAAAAAATTGGAAGTTCCACATATATATTTTAGAAGTAGCAATTTTTGTAAAATGTAATCCCCATCTATATAATAAAATTTCCGACACACGAAAGCTCCCTACAAGACCACAGTATGAAAATATGTTGCGTCACAAAGCATGTAAAACTGCTATTGTGAGTAAGAGTGTACTGGGAATGGCACCTCAAATATATAATAAAATTCCAAGCATCATAAAAGATTTACAAATTGGACCCTTTAAGAAAAAGTTAACGCTATTATTAAAACAAAAATGTTATTACAATACTCAACAATTTTTAAATGACATTGATTTATAATTGACTTTAATATTGCAAAAAATTTATTACTTCCAATTTGACATAAATATTATAATTATATTTAAGTTTATTTTGACATTATTCCATTGTATAATTATTTTGCGCTGTAATTTCTATTTTTTGATTTTGTTATTAAAATTGCATGAAAAAAAAAAAAACATTATAAAATATTTGTACGCCAACCGGCAAAACATGGTGGTTCGCTTTATGCTTTAATTTTAAGATCTATACATGTACCTATGTTTTACAAATAAATACATTCATTCATTCATTCATTCATTCATTCATTCATTCATTCATACTTAGAACTAAAACTCAATTTTTTTTTTCATCAAACCCATACGTGTGGGGGGGTATCTATGGATAGGTCTTCCAAAATGTTGAGGAGGTTTTTAATACCATTCTTTTATAAGCTGAATAGTTTACGCGAGAGACACTTCCAAAGTGGTAAAATGTGTGTGTCCCCACAAATTTCCACCGAAAATTGGTTTGAACGAGATCTAGTAAGTTGTTTTTTTTAATACGTCATAAATCGTAAACCGCAATCTATTTTACGGAACCCTTCATGGGCGAGTCAGACTCGCCCTTGGCCGCTTCTTTTTAAATAATTTTCTAACCGAAGCCTTAAGTATAAATAATGCTAATTATTTTTGATTCTCAACTACCTACCATAAACACAATACACATTACAATTTTTCATCTCTTTTCCACTGATTAAATGAAGTCAAAAATATCGTTAGTTATACACTCAACGGCAATAAAAACTAAAATTAAGGTATATTTGTATTGAAATATGGTACTTACCATTTTTCCCAGTTTCAAATGTTAATGATTATCTATATATATATATATATATATATATATATATATGTATTTTGGTCATAATAACCTATCTCTCCATCAATTTCACGTTAACTATCATCGTCATCAATTTTCGCGAGAGACTGTACTTTCAAAAAATATGCGCATTTTGATGAGAAGCAATACTTAATGAGATGAAATTTAAAATTACAATTTTTCGGTTACGGTATAAAAAGCTGTACTGAGACACTCATTAGGTTACCTAGACAGATATAAGTTGCTGTCAAAATTAAATTTTTGGTAGAAGCTTTTGTTGCCGACTGTACTTTTCTGTATACCGTCATTAACTACCTACTTATTGAGACGATTCTAACGAGCCCAAATTCAACGGGGTTACGTCGGTTGAGTACTAAATTCCCATAGCCACCTTCTGTCCAGTTCCATTACCGGATCAGCTCGATGGTACCATAATATTGAATTGTCATCCAAACTATAGGTACCTTTACCTAAAATTTCAGCTCAATCGGTTGAAGATATCTGCTTCAAAACTCAGTTGCAAGATTCCACCCGATCAAACATAGTTAAATATACGACATATTTACTTACATAACTATTCAATTAAGTAGTTAGGTAATACATTGCAAGTTCACACATCAATGGCGAAACTTAACAAATCTCTCTTAATTGTGTTTTGTCCCTTTCCCACAAACAAGATTATTAAAGTGAAGTGAAAAGAAAACCATTTTCGCGGTATTTTAATAAATAAAGGTTTGATGTACGTTTAAGTTATTTTTCTTTCAAACCATTTCAGTTAATTTTTAAAACAAATCGATACAATAAAAAAAAATATCTTAAGTAACTTCTGCGTTGATCTGTGTTTAAACTGTTTCGAAATAAACCAATGTTTTATTTTTATTTTGATCATTTTTTTTTAATGTTTGTGAATTGCATTATAAATCTTCTATGAGTGCATTCATATTATTCATGTTGTAATTATTATGCTTTTAGCTTAACTTCTAGCCGCCTACCATACAAGAAAAAATGCCAAAAGGTATACTTTTCTATAGATTTCGTAATTATAAAAATCCAATGGAACCAAACAAATGCAACTCTATCCCAATTAAGAACGATTCTACATTCTATTAAAGAGAAGAATACTTATATACGCCCTTTGGGCACCTACGGAATAACAAGAAAGGATGTGTGATAGTAGTGTTATGGTTATACCCTGAACCTGAGTTTTACCAAGAAATACATAAAAACTACTTTTTTTTACATAACATCTTAGTTAAACTGCACACAGACTGTAATCAGCGTTTTCTCCTAATACGGTTATTTGTCTGACATTTCTCCTGCCATACGCGTACACGACAAAAACTAATCCAGAAACACCCCACCCTGTATAATGGAGTACAATAACTATAAATCCAGACCACCCATCAGTGGATACGCAAGGAAGTGTATCAGCCAAGTTTGCTTAGATAAACGATACCTGTACCTGTAGGTATGGCGGATAAATGGTGACAAATATAAGTTATGGTATAGGACATTGTTTAACAAGGGACGTATGAGAAATATTGCAAACGAAAGTCTGTCAGGAGCCCGACGCCGTAAGGCGGAGGGCTTTTGATGACTCGAGTCTTTTGATGACATCACATTTGCGAGGAAATAAATAACCACAAAAGACAGAAAAATCTATGTTTTATACAAGCGCATCAATCAAATGTTGACGAAATTGACAACTTCACTTCTAGATCAGTGCGAGTGGAGGGCGGAGCTTCAATATTTCAACCAACCACAGAGCATGGAGCATGTGGTTCTTGCAACATGCCCTGCAAGAACCACATGCTCGATTTTATTTTCCAACCAATCACAGAGCAGAATTCTTGCCGTCCAGATTCGCTTAACCAATCAGATCACACACAAGCTCATTACTCCCTTGGGGCCATTATTTTTCGCGGGAACAATTTAAGCCATTGTCCTTCTGTATACAGGCAAGGATAAACACCATTTATGAGCAAGTGTGGTGAAAAATTATCTGTGTATTCCTATATATTTTGGATTTATCGTTCAATTGACGATGATCATAATACGATATAGGTATAAAGGTAATATAAGCCAATTCAAATCATGTATAATGAGATGAGATAAAATAAAATTAACTAAGCGAAACTAAATATCAGATTTTGTTACTATTTGTTTTTGTTAAGTTGTGTGGTTATTTTATATTTGAGCAAAGAAAGCGTTAGTGTTTTTTGCGGCATTGCGTAAGTAAAATGAATTTATTGCTGCATACTAGCATAAATACTTATACAGCTTATATCATTATTATAAGCAACTTCAGTTGTTTTACCTAAATGTTCCATTTATTGCATGTTTTTTATTAGGGTTTCGTAGCCAAAAGGCAAAAAACGGAACCCTTGTGGATTCGTCATGTCTGTCTGTTCGTCCGTATGTCACAGCCACTTTTTTCGAAACTATAAGAACTATACTGTTGAATCTTGGTAAGTAAATGTATTCTGTGAACCGCATTAAGATTTTCACACAAAAATAGAAAAAAAACAATAAATTTTGGGGGTTCCCCATACTTAGGAAACTCAAATGTATTTTTTTCATCAACGTGTATGTATGGATAAGTCGTCAAAAATGATATTGAGGTTTATAATATAGTTTTTTTCTAAACTGAATAGTTTGCGCGAGAGACACTTCCAAAGTGGTAAAATGTGTGTGTGTCCCCCCCTTGTTACTTCTAAAATAAGAGAATGATAAAACTTAAAGAAATTATGATGACATTACCATGCAAACTTCCACCAAAAATTGTTTCGAACGAGACCTTGTCATTAAGCTGAGTGGAGTCCTTTTCTCTGACGCTTTTGTTGAAAATGTCTACTGTTGTGTTGTTATGTGTTAGTCTAAGCGGCTATCGGCTTGAATAAATATTTTTTCTTTATTTCTTTCTATCTAGTAAGTAGTTTTTAGCGTTCCATACTCAAAGAGTAAAACGGGACTCTATTACTAAGACTTCACTGTCCTTCCGTCCGTCCGTCTGTCTGTCACCAGGCTCTCACTGATACCGTGATAGTTCCAGTTGACATTTTCACAGATGATGTATTTCTGTTGCCGCTATAACAACAAATACTAAAAACAGAATAAAATAAATATTTTTATTGATAATGGTACGGAACCCTTCGTGCGCGAGTCCAACTCGCACTTGGCCGGTTTTTATTTTTAATACGTCATAAATCGTAAACAGCAATTAAAGGCCTCCACACACCGATCGAACGCGAGCCCGCGGGCCCGCGTTTGGTGTGTATTTGAAGTGTAGTTTCAACGTTATTCAACTTGCGCGGGCCCGCCGCGGGCCCGCGGCGGGCCCGCGCGCGCGACCGGTGTGTGGAGGCCTTTATTTTACGGAACCCTTCATGGGCGAGTCCGACTCGCACTTGGCTGCTTTTAAAGAAGGTAGACGTATGTTTGCCTGTATTAATAAGGGTAGTTTTAACTGTGGCCGAGCGCCTATTCGTGTTTGTATGTGTGCGGCGTCATCAAGTGAGTCGGTCTATGCTATCCACGCGAGACGCCCGTACTAACTAACACCCAATTGATTTGTATTTGGTTTTATATACTATTTCGTGAGTGCGATTGCCGAAATATAAACTGTTAAACGTTTACAAGTGTTCACCATTTCACCCCGCGACACCCGATCCCTAACATCAGTCAAACCTTTTTTTGTGACTTGAAATAAATGTATATTTTCTTTTGCTTTACACACACACCTATTTATTTACTTTATACAATAATATTCGAGGGAAAAGTGAACCTCCAAAAATGTATCCTATTTCAATTGCAAAGACTATTTTAGGAAATTACCATAGTTATAACATGTTTACAAATATTGTATTGTAACGGCTGAACTTCAAGTGTCAAGCACGCACAATTCCACCGTATTAGCATAAAAAGAAGCTTTGCCGACTTAAGCAAATATTGAATCAAACGTAACGTGTCTGCCACGTGGACCTGTTCATTATCGAACTTGGACAATTTTTCACATCCATACCTTTGATGGAATCGGCATTGCAGTCGTCTAAGGCTACGGAACCATTACCCCTTATATAGGCCAGGCCACACCATTAGCTGGTCTTAATTAGACTGTTTAGCGTAATGAGGAGGGCAAGCGGCTTGCAAGTGGGAGGTTAGACAATGTGTCGTTGTAGGCCATAGTGTGAAGTGTCCTGTTGAATGTTGTTTGAGTAATACAGTATTAAACTGTCACACGTTCTCTGTTACCCTCCCCTAGTTATATACAGGTAATTTTTTTGAACTCCGATTCTAAGAAGATTTTTCTAGAGTTTATGAATACACTAACACGGTTTGTATAACTGCAACGCGTGATTCGATTTGTTTGTGGGCTGAGTTGGCAAAACAACAAGTTTTTGGCAAAGATGTTTCGTACGTAACGTAGTCTTCACCCTTAATATGGCGTAATATAAGTGGGTTTAAGCCTCGGGTCATGCAGTATGGAACAAAAAAGGATAATTGTTAAAATAAAGGCATAGTGTGCATTTAAATAAATAAATATAAATAAATATTAGCGGACAATCTTACACAAATCAACCTAGTCCCAAACTAAGCAAAGCTTGTACTATGGGTACTAGACGACGATATAGATACTTATATATAGAGAAATAAATACTTAAATATATAGAAAACATCCATGACTCAGGAACAAATATTCGTGCTCATCACACAAATAAATGCCCTTACCGGGATTCGAACCCAGGACCTCTTGCTTCGTAGGCAGGGTCACTACCAACTAGGCTAAAGCGGTCGTCAAATTTAAGAATAATATTAAGAATGTTAAAGGGGAATATTTGGATGAAGCTTTCCATACCAACAGTGACCAAACATGAAAAGTATACCAACCATTAGGTTAATTATTAACGCTCCTTACTTAAACATTTTATGGTTTTAAAGAAGTTGTCGTGCCGTATCAAATGTCCAATCATTTTCCTCCTCCTAGCGCTGATGGTGTTCAGGATCGCTCTCTTCTCTTTTACCCTTCTTAACACGTCCTCATTTGTTACTCTCTCAGTCCAGCTTATGCCTTCTTTAAAACCATAATGGAAGGAAAGATAGAAGGAAGGAGAGGCAGGGGAAGACCACGGCGCAGTTATATGGACCAAATAAAGGAAAAAGCTGGTGTCGTGTTGTATCAGCGAGTCAAGGAGATGGCGTACGACAGAGAGAAGTGCCTGTTCATTCTTGCCTTGAAGATATCAAGGTTGTATGATTACGGAAATACGGCTGGCGATTTAGCAATCGATTTTAATTGGGAGTTTTTTCTTCCAGAAAGCACTTTTTTTTAATTTTGCGTATAGCACAGCAGTAGGTATAACTGAAGTAATTCAAAGTGAATTTCTACCTCTATCGTTATATTGTTGTTGTTGACTTGTCAAACGATTAATTTATGGATAAGGAGCACATTTTTCTTCCTTCCTCGGAGTTTTCTCCGAATGAACTTGAGGTATAAGTTCCTAAACATTAGAATTTTAACGGGCAACCTCGTGTATGTTTTTTCGTTTATCTAGGATATCATATTGAAATTTTGTACAGGTTTTACTTATTTCGATCAATAAGTGCTTTTCAAACGTAACAGTACTAATGATTTTCCGTTTTAAATATTGTTTTCCTTGAAATTGCGTGTCGATTAACGCACGATTTTTCTAACTTTATCTGGAATAGGGTATAATAAATTGTGCTGTTCTACTCGTCACTGAGTTTTATCCTCCTTTTATTCCGTAAATTAAGCCCAACAATTGTCAGTTATCGCACAAAAAATATTTAAAATATGTACGAAAATAACGAGACGTTAACCCTTAAAAGCGTTCTATTGACATCGCATCGCATTGGCAATTCCCTTGTCAGGCAGCGGACGACATAAACTCCTCCGTGCGGTGAATTTTTCATCCGGTGGCGGCTAATCTTTTTACTAGCTTCGGTTAATTTGTCCGTCGGTTCCTGTGATACTACCGCTGTGTAGGTTGCCCTGCATCCATGAAGATTTTTGGCTGGAGGCGCGAATTATTGCTTGAGTATTTAAGCATTTGTAAATTAGTGGGTGCATACAATTTACTCTTAAATATGTCCCATCGCCCTAACGTCAGCGAATTAAGTATTCGGTACCTAGGATTAAATCGATACATACTTTTACACTTGACAACCGTTACCGTTGATTGACTGAAAGAATTAAAGGTCCTCACACTAACCTGCTTATATATTAACGAGATCGCAGTCTTTGTCAAATCAATCCCTCACTGTTTCCCTTAAGACTAAACATGAATCCGAGAAGCCTCCGCTACAAACATGCAATACCAACCGTGAGGCGTGGCTTCCAAAATATTTAATTTCTTACCAGAAAGCCTAAAGAAATATGTCAATGTTTAAAAACAAAATTGAAATTAAAACTTTTAGAGAAAGCATATTATACCATCGACGAGTTTTTTTTAGATAGAAGTTTCCTAAATAAGTAAAATATGTAATAAAAATATAAGAATGTTCTTCTATATAATATGTAATTTAAAAGGTTTAAGTTAATTTACTGCTTAAAAATTTTATTAGTTGTAGTTTTTAGTTTGTAAGGCTCAACATTTGTACACCTTTTAGGTAGGTCACAGCGTACTGTATTTTTATTATATTGTCACCTATTATGTAAACTGTGTATTACAAATAAATATTTACTTACTTACTTACTTGACGTACGTAGTCACGTACGTCAATTAACAGGATGCTTTGATTCGAGTCGATTAGCGAAAGCCACGCCCCCTTGTGAGAGATGCGCTTATGCGCATAGCCGCATAATTCTGCTTTGTTGTTTTTGATATTAATAAATTATGGTTATTTTGTAATAATGATCCTTTTATGTGAACTTTAATAACTATGATATTATAAATTTAAATTAAGTGGACATAGTTAGTTATATTTAAATTGTTATTATTCTTCTATTAGGTATTATTGAATGTTCTTGACGATCACAACGACGGGTTCTTGTAAATTGACATGTAATTTATAATGTAATCTTATATTGTGAATAAATGAATCTGAATCTGAAACTATGCCTTCCGCGCACGAAAAAAAGAGATGCAACACTCTTAGAGAATTTGTTGTGAATTGATTTTTTATTCACATTTCATTCCGCGAGATTTTAAGATGAGGTAACCATAATATAAATTTGATTGTGTCGTAAACTAATGTATTCTTTGAGTAAGCTGATTTAAAAAAGGAAAAATAAACAAAGGGATCTTTGGTGTTTCTGGGACACTTTAAAGCCAGTAAAGAAAAATAAACATGATATCAACCTAAAACAGTTTAAAAAACCAAATTAGCCATCTATCCAGAAGGACTAGAGCGATAGTAGGTAACTCTTTTTGGAAACTCGTGTAACGTCAGAAAAACATAAATATAAAAAATAAAATATTTGAGGTTAGCATGAATATGAAAAAAAAGTTTACCCTAAAAAAGGAAGGAAATTAATAATATTTACAATCAGCAGCAATTTTTCGAATGCACGTTATAAACTAACTTTTATTTTAATTAATAATTACTTACTTAATTACTTTAATTTTTTACTTACAAGTTGTGTTTATCCATATTTTAGGCTTACTTAATTTTATTAGTTTAGTTTTAATGTAATTTAATGTAAATATTATTATTTAAAACTTATTACTGGAATAAATGTTTGGATAGATTACACTGTTAGTAATCAATCCCACACTTTGTCAAAGTTCATGACGAAAAAATCGTTTGATATTTAAGTTTTTTTTTTCGAAAAAGCCTTGCATTATTGTATCATTATGGCTGCAAGACCAACGTCAGTATGTTATCGATCGTTTTTGCGTTCTATTTCATTTGATCAGTGCGCTCCCAGGTCATTAATTAGGGAAATGTCCCTATGTGTCTGCCCGTCTGTCTCAACTAGGCTAGGGTCTAAAAAACCGATGTCGGCAAAGTAATTAAATTGAATTCCACATGTACGGTTGACTTCAAAGCCATGTTTACAATTGTACACCTTAATCCGTCGTAATAAGGCGAAAAGTGTGTATATATTTTTGACGTCAAGTGTATCTGGTAATTTATAGTCTTTTTGTGAGGCGCCGATGCTCGGCTGTTTTGTCAAAGTGCCCGCTGAATTTGTACCGGCGTATTTGATCGTTGAAAAGCGGTCTCTATTTGTAAAGTGATCTACTGGTTTTTGTTTTTGGTCGGGTCATCAAAGATTTCTATACATTTTTCACTAAGTATATTAGAAAAGACAAGGTGCAAAGGTTTAAACATGCGTAACATGCATAACGGCCTCCGTGGCCCAGTTGGTAGTGACTCTGCCTACGAAGCTGGAGGTCCCGGGTTCGAATCCCGGTCAGGGCATTTATTTGTGTGTTTATCACGAATATTTGTTCCTGAGTTATGGATGTTATTCATGTATATAAGTATATATATGTATTTATCTATTATACTCACAACACAAGCCTTACGAGCTTACCGTGGGCCTAGGTTGATTTGTGTAAGATTGTGGGAATATAAAAAAAAAAAAAAAAAAAACATAATTATCCTTGATGGCGAATGTGCGAAGGTATAATACAAAGTAAGTTTGGTTTCATTGTATCTGGTTTAAAATTATAATAATGAATATGGTGTATCAAATCTGGTATTTGAAAAAAAATTAACTATGTTAAGGTTACATTCCAAATTCACGTTTTGGTATCAGCGTATTATCTAAACTGAAGTGATACATATATCTATATTTTATTATTATGATTGCGTATTATAAATTAAACCATTAATTAAAATGCTTTCGTTTTTTACAGAAATCGAAATGTAGCTTATGTAGGTATAATATGAATTAAACCGTCAAATGTCAATTCTCATTAGTATTTTAATTAGGTAAGATTATGTAATCAATACAAGCCACCAGAAAGTCCTACGCATTACAAACAATACCTATTAATGTGTACTGTCCACAACTTATGTGCCTGTAAGATTCTTCACTTTTAAAACGAGTGACTCTGTGAGCTGTGGAAATTCGGGGCCGGTCAATAAAACATTTTTTTTTGATTTCAGAAAAAGTGTCTCGACAACAAATTACAATATAATTAACGAACCTGCGCACTAAATTTCACGAGTCTTAGGTATATTAAATGCGACCTGTAGAGAAGAATAACTGGACAGCGTGACAGCTGGACATACAATCTATTATCGACCCAAGCTATATATTGTAAAGGCGTTCAATCAAACAACGGACATCTTGGTAATCTGTTTTATTTCTTAATCTCCTTTCCTTGTCTTTCACATAGCGAGTCCATTCTAATACTTCTAATGTTCTACTCTTTCACATGTATCTATTCAGTATGCTATCTCTTTTGCCCTTACAATATTTATATGCTTCAATAAATTCGTTTCCTTTGCTCCCCGTTCGATAAATCGCCGACATAATATAGGTATATCTACATACTCACCAACAAATTTGATGGTTGTTAGGTATTTGAATTAACATTAGTTTTATTGATTACATTTACCTAATGTATCAAATAAAACCTCTTAGAATAAAAGCAAAAATAAAGTTAATTTAAGCGTTTTGCCTTCAATTAACCCATACTCGCTACAATGTTCCTAACAAACTTAAAAAAAACCGGCCAAGTGCGAGTCGGACTCGCGCACGAAGGGTTCCGTACCATTATCAATAAAAATATTAATTTTATTTTGTTTTTAGTATTTGTTGTTATAGCGGCAACAGAAATATATCTGTGAAAATTTCAACTCTCTAGCTATCACGGTTCTTGAGATACAGCCTGGTGATAGACAGACGGACGGACGGACGGACGGACGGACAGCGAAGTCTTAGTAATAGGGTCCCGTTTTACTCTTTGAGTAACCTAAAAAGGTGACAGGTACAGTCACCGTTTATAAGTTTGTTTGCCCATAATGTCTTGCTCGGTCACTTATTCGCTAGATATGCTGTTAGCTATCCTCGCCTGCATGGACCAACTTGCGAAACAAATAGTTAGAATGAATGATTATTTCAGAATATCAACCGTTCACAATTTGGATACAACATGAGTTTTAAACATTGATTTTAAAGAGGCGTGAAAGTACCACTTTTATTTTAGCAGAAGTAGCAAAATTTGATTTTTGCCTCTACCTGAACCGTACCGTAGTCGAATCTGTTTCCATAAGAAAATTCTCGTCCGTTTTTGGCTGCAAGTGCACATTTTTCTGATGTTTTTTCTGTGTTTCTACTAAGAGATAAGTCAAACGGAAGACATAAATATTGAAAAGACAGCTACTTAAGAAGTTCTTAGAGTACGTTCTAAAGACTTAGGCAAACAAGGGGACACACAGAAATTACTAATTTGTGTTTGCGCATCACACTCGCTTTCGGGCTTTTTAGACCACACACGATGTGATTACAATTTTGAACCAAATTATAAAGGGTTTTAACCGAAACATTATTGGTTTAATTATTTATTGAACGAAGTTCTCTGCTTCGGCTTGGGCCAAAATTATTCCGTATGCCCTGTTGTCCGGCTGTTTTCCTATACTGGTCGCATTACTCAACTGATTCTCGTGAAATTTGTGAACTAGTTGAATATAATTATAAAGAAACTTTTTGTCAGATTGAAATAATATATAATACTTATTTAGAAAAAAAAGACAGGCTTGCGTTCTACAGCTCAGAGAGCTACTAGTAGTTATTAGGTTTACCTACATTTTATTAAAAATGAATTCAACATTCATAATAAACGCTCAGAATATTAGACTTTTTACCTGGCACAAGCTGCACATTAATTAAAAATAGATGTTGCTTGATTTCTAATTACTTAAGCAAATTTTTCATATCTTGTCTTTGCATAAATTATATTTATAATGACAGTTAGATAAATAGTTGCGCATTGCATAGCGCTAAATATGTTACATGTAGCGTTGGGCTGATAATTAATGTATTTGAGGTGCGAAGATTAAATAATATCAAAATAGTTCAACTTGGTAGTTAAAACATCTGGACAAATCTACTAGAGTCCAAATATAAGCAGCTTACTCTTTTTAATAGCGTATAAAACCCTTTACTAACTTAACTATATTCCATGCCTCACCGACCCAACGCGAGTTTAGAGATGGGTTCGCACCAAACCGTCTGTAATTGTAATATGTACGTTCGTGAAAATCTGAGTGTACGGAAAGTTTGGCATGTTTCTATGTAATGACAGCTGCCGGCGCCATGTTTAAAGTTGATCGGTCTGTAATAGGTAAGATTACGCAAAACTTATTAGGTGGCGACACTAGCAGCGTTGACATTTTATCTCGTTCCCACTTGCAGTATTGTCTATGCAAGCATCCTTGTCACTCATTTGAAAATCAATTGCGCATGTGTGTGTGAATCCCTATATTCCTATACTGGTTTACTATTAGTGGTAGTGCTGCCTCCGGCGGCAGAACATTGCAGTAATGTTCCCTGTAATTCGGTGCAACCCGCCCTTAGCCTTCACTACGAGTACCTAATTGTCGCCACTTGTCTCGATCTTGCACCATTTCCGCCAGTTCATGGCTTGAAGATCGGAAACCCTTCACCCTCATTCCAATTACCTAGAGGATAATTACCGGTAAAAAATATTTGTCCTTTTCTGGGAATCAAAATATCTATCAGACATGGATTTCATTTTAATCGGTCCAACGTGCAAATGTAATCAATCTGACGGAGATTTTCCTTTCGCAGTTGCAATGTTATTATTAGTAGGTACATTATTACCATGGATTTCTTTCAAGTACATAAAGATTCAAATTTAAATAAGGTACATACTAAAAAGGTCCTTACTCCGATTTCACCTTTAACGTAAACCGATGCCTTAAGGCCGGGGTCTAAAAATTTAAAATTTATGCGAAACGGCGGCCATGTTTCTTGGCCCAAAAACGTGCGCGTGCGTTTTAAAATAAGAACATCTCCGGAAATAAGTTACGGGCGCACTTGGACAATTTATTGTGGCCTTTGAGACGGTTGTGGGCTGTGCGACGAACGATTGTGCGCGGTTTTGGAAATGTAGGTAAGTACCATTTTGTGCGATAAACGGAGTCTGCTGGTCGATCACGTAACGCATTGTACGCGCGTCAGAGGGGTAATCACGTAACGTTCCGAAAGCGCTTCGGTACAATTTAACTGTCAATTTTCCATATAAAAAGTGACATTAAGACCTACCCGACGTTCGTACAATGCGTTACGTGATCGACCTACAGGTAGATTTAAATGTCACTTTATCTATGGAAAAATGACAGTTAAACTGTACTTACGCGCGTTCGGAACGTTACGTGTTTACCGCCCTGGTTACCCTTTATAGCAGCAGCACCTAGATAAGTCGTAATTAGGGCATAAATGCTCGAATGAAACAAATGGATTAGTATTTCTGTACACAAACCATAACGGTTATTTTTGGCTTTGTTGTAGTTGTAAATAATCTCTAATCTGTAGGATTTTTTTTTATAATTCACAGTAGTTTGGAAGTCTATTTATTGTAAAATAATGAAAAAACCGGAGTCAGAAATAAATAAATAAATTAAATAATTATTCATGGAGTTTAGCACATGAAATGTGTTTATATGTACCTGATCGTCAAATATTTAGTGCGGTACGAGATGACACGGTTTGCAGCGTCTAGTTATTTTTAGCCATTCAGGTAATAAGATTAAAGTAACATTTGTGTAGATTTGTAAAACAAAATAATAATTTATGTATATTATTGGAGAACAGTGTTACACAAATCAAACTACATACTTAGCCTTGTGTTATAATATGTGAAAATATCCAAGTCTCGGTAATGAACATTCATGCTCATCACATCACACAAATATTTGCCATTACCGGGATTTGAACCCAATACGGTGCTCCGTTAGCAAGGCCACCCACTAGTCTTAGCCAGACAAAATGTTCCAATTCATATTACTCTTGAGTGTAGGTTATAGGTAAAAGCGCTGGAAAAGGCAATAAATTGAAAGCGTCATACTCGCACTCCAATTTAGGCGACACGCAATGGAATGAAATGGGACACCTTTATGTGAACCGAAAGATTTTTGTTACGAAATGTAGAGTAAGCTTAAGCTTACATGAGCATTCTGAAATATGAATAACAATCTCCGACGAGTACGGAGATCTGAGTCACTGGTCACAGATAACAGTTAACTTGAGACAAAAAATTAAAACCATCTGGATCAAAGGATCGTTTAAGGATAAACGTGGCTTTGGGCGGCGTGGAGTACGCGGGATATTGTGCACAAAGAAACATAGCAAGGTGACGCTGGTGCCTAGAGGTATTTTTTGCGACTAAGATTCCCTGATTCTACTAAAATAACGAGTGAAACAGGAGCCGTAGAGTCGCGCGTGACGCGACATAGCACTAAATTGTGCTAGACCCAAGCTCAACAGCTTGACACTTCTCTCTGCCATAATATCTTGTAGGATTCTTGCCCACATGCTAAAAGTCTACACCAATTTTCCAGGCATTTTCTAGATACCCCTTATGGAATAAGTTATTTAAATATTTATTTCCCAAACCTGTTCATCTGGATTTCTACATACCTTCTTTGGAATAAGCATGTATATTTATTTCTAAAACTTATTCATCTGGATTGGCCGGCAATGCATGTAGTAAATCCTTAAGAAGTCACCTGTCGTTGCGACTAGTTGCAGACAAGCTACGACACACGTAGCCGACCCACGACATCTGCCCGTGTAACTTATGAATAGTGATGAGCGTAGCGATAAGCGGAGCTATTTCTATGACTGTATGTAGACTAACTTTTATAATAGTTGACTTTCATTTGATAAGTCCCTATCTAACGTAGGCATATTACTGAGAAAGCAGTCCTAGTGAGATGACAGTCGAAACCGCTTCGACTTCAACAAATGCCACTAATAAATGTCTTAGGCTTGGCCTGTTTAACTAAGCATAATATCCTCAAACAGCTTTATGTGGACCCTTCATTAGTGTTGTTTTACCTAGAATTATGCAACTTTTCACAGGGCTCTGGCTCCTTATATATCCTACTTGCGCTACTTCAATTTGCACAAATTTTGAGTGTCATCTTTTGTGCACCCGTTTTCACTCATATCCTTCACGACAGTAGCGGATTTTCCAAAAGAAAGCCTAATTCTTTGATTTCTTAGCTTTATGTAAAGACTAATTTCTTCGCCGTAATTATCCACGGTCAATTGGCCGAGCGTAAACATAATTGGCAAGCTTGTGTGGAGGCCAGTGGATAGGTAGGTACAGTCGCCATCACATACATCGGAGCAAACAAGCACGTCACAAACATCGGAACACACCTCTATTTTCAAGGCATTAGGGTGCATGTGCCGATATTTTTGAACACCTATAGTGTACCTATGTATGTGATGGCGACTGTACCTACAACATATTTAATACAACCACAGGGGTAATCAAGTAACGTTCCGAATGCGCGTTAGGACAATTTAACTGTCATTTTTCCATATAAAAAGTGACATTTAGATCTACCTGACAATGCGTTACGTGATCGACCAGCTGGATATACAACCTCACATGATTTAGTGTTGTAGGTAATGCTAATTACGTCTACCAACGAGCGCTGTAATGGATATTGTAATCTATCTAGTTACGTGGATATTGTAATGTATTTAGTCTGTAAAATTGTCCAATGTATTTAGATTACTTTTATATCGCTGCCTACAACACTGTATCCTCGCCCCATTAATGTAAGCACGTAGCACGTCGGGAGCGTTACAAATCATATGTGACAACGTTTACAGAAGTACCGAAGCTCCGCCATGACAACCGGCAGTGGGTTTACCGTTAAATATTTCAGACTGAATTATTGACGACTTTGAATAAACTACCGAACAACGGCGCTTTACAAGCAAACTCGGCGAAATTGTAAAAATTGTGACGAAAGCCATTTTTTACCGACTTCAAAAAAGGAGGAGGTTATATGTTCCACTGTATGTTTTTTTTTTTACTGTATGTTCGCCGATTTGTGCTCGACGTCAATTGTGGACCGATTTCCAAAATTCTTTTTTTATTCGAAAGAGTATACTCCCGAGGTGGTCCCATTGTCACCAATTTAGGATCTGATGATGGGATCCCAGGGAAATTGAGGACAACCGTCAAATTTTATAGGCACGCGTATAGTGATTTTGGTATTTTCTATTATAACTCGTGTTTTTACCCTACGAAATCGCAATTTTAGTTAAGGCGACGTGAGCTCCAAAAACGGATTTTTAAAAAAATCGTAGCTCTTGTTTGGATTGTAATACGGCTGCCTTAAATTTAATTAGCAATCTTGAGGCCTTTCTCGAGGGAAATCAGCTATTCGAATCCTGAGTTTTTGACTTTCGCTCGATAGAAAAAAATCACGAACATAGGTCTAAAATACACTTAAAAAAATTCTAACAAATTATGCACAACCGCTAAACATATTACAATTGGTTCTTAAAACCGGCAATGTCATGTTTGAAGGAAATCAGCTATTACTTTTTTATTTATTAAAACGCACAAAGAAATAAAATTAAAAAACATGATATCCGCGCTTCCAAACACGCACTTCCATCTCGCTCACGCTTATGCTCAGTGAGAGGGAGAGAAGACCACGAACCTACGTCCCCTTAAGTGGAACTGATGAATAAGACCACAGATGACTTATGGAACTGCTCAAAGATGTAATGTATTTTCGCCGATTTCTCCGTCAATTGTGGACCGATTTCCAAAATTCTTTTTTTATTCGAAAGAGTGTACGCCAGAGGTGATCCCATTGTCACCAAGTCAGGATCTGATGATGTGATCCCAGGGAAATTGAGGGCAACCCTCAAATTTTAAATGCACGGGTGTAGTGTTTTCGGTATTTTCTATTATAACTCGTGTATTTACCCTCGGTAATCGCAATTTTGGTGAAGTGGAACTGAAGATGAAGACCACAGATGACTTATGGAACTCCTCAAGGATGTCGTCAAAGTTTCTAACTAACATGATTCCGTTGAAGTAGCAACTAATGAAGTGTTAATTCTGAGATCCTTGAGAAATCGACGGAACTCCTCAAATATTATCAGCCCACATATATAGCGACTTGGGTTTTTTCTGTGATAATCAAGGCATTTGCTCTCGGAAAGCAGTTCATTTGATCGTGTGGTAAATTGGAAAGGAAATGTGGAAATTTTCATGTACCTATGTGGCTTGGCGAAGTACTGAATTGAAGTCGGTTTAAACTTTGTTTTTAAAGTAAATTATTGCCTACATGATTGAAAATCTACGTTTATCTAGGATATCAAAGGGAAATATTGTACTGGTTTTACTTAATACGATCATTAAGTGCTTTGTAAACATAACTGTTACTATTATTTTGCGTGGGAAAATGGTTTTCCTACAAATCGCAAGACGATTTCATTAAGGTGGCTCAATTGCCATACAAAACGTTATTTGACATTCGCAGGCTAACGGCGTGATATTTTAAGAAACTTATGTAACAAACTTTCATCAATTGGCTTCCCATTTGCGCCAAATTCCCCCTTTCCTAGAATAAACTTGTTTAAACTAGATTAATTTGAGAAAAATGGTTTTCCCAAAATATCACGTCCCAAACCAATTTCTCAAATTAATCTAGTTTATTAAAGTTTATTCTAGGAAAGGGTGAATTTGGCGCAAATGGGAAGCCAATTTATGAAAGTTTGTTACATAAGTTTCTTAAAATATCACGCCGTTAGCCTGCGAATGTCAAATAACGTTTTGTATGGCAATCGAACCACCTTATCGCACGATTTTTCTGATGTTATTGGAATAATGTCAAATATATGAAAACACAGCTTCACATACCTCTTAGTGTATCATCACCTTCTAAGCGTTTTCTCAGTTGTATCCTAAAGGAGCCCGTTGCACTTTGGCATGTATTCCCAAGGTGGTCCCGGGTTCGAATCCCGGTCAGGGCATTATTTGTGTATTTATCACGAATATTTGTTCCTAAGTTATGGATGTTATAAATGTTTATAAGTATCTATATGTATGTATCTATTATATATATCATCGCCTAGTACCCACAACACAAGCCTTACAGAGCTTACCGTGGGCCCAGGTTGATTTGTGTAAGATTGTCCCGTAATATTTATTTATTTATTTATTTATTTGAACATCAGGTTTTGTGTAAAACCCAGTGGTACGACGGGATTTGAACCCACCACCTCCAAATTGAAAGCCGCGTGCCTACTCGCTCGGCTGCAGTTGCATATTGGTATATCTCTGGATTCACCCTAATTATTTCTCCGACCTTATATATAATTTTATATTCCATAAAACGACGCTCTTTGCGTAATCGTTTCGGGTATATTTTAATACAATTAGCAATCGACCTCGCTTTCCAGCCGAACTTGCAAAATCGCTCAACACAGTTTAACTTAATAGTTTTTTAATAATTATCCGCTGAGCGCTGACTTTGTGCGTATGATTGATGATTATTTGATTTCTGCAGCCGGTGTCGTGCTGAGCGGGTTTTTAAACTAATTTCGCGGGGTCAGTGACCGGTTAAGGTGCATCTTCGGGTTAAAAACAATGAATGTATGTATAACATGTATAATATATGATGTTAAGTTTAACATTGGAATGTATACGGGGTGTGGCCTGTAATTGGAGCAAACATTCAAAAGGACGCTTCTTTAGAGCATTTGCAGTAACCCATTCATTTTCTTTTTTTTTTGGATTCTGGGAAATTTTGATCTAAAGTTATGACCTCCAAGTAACGTATATTTGGCACCACAACATCCTAGCACAGTAGTCAATGCAGATTTAGCATGTAAGTCATAATAGTTTTTGCATTTTGGTTTTCAAAAAATATTTTTGCTCCTATTACAGGCCACATCATGTATATGTATGTTTTTGTAACAGTGTGGTTTTAATTATACTTGCTTAATAACAGGATATATTTGATACACGGCACGTTCGGTTAAAAACAATTAGTTGAAAATAGAATAAATAGATATACCGTACAGAAAACATAATAAACTTTCATGAGAGAAAAAATATACAGCGTGTCTTCCACACAAACTTAAATTTTAACGATTTTTTAAATGTAATTTTTATTTAAAATATTGTGCTTATCGAATTTCTTAATGCAAATATTATATCGATTTGAAAAGTCCAAAAACAGGAAGAATATAATTTATAAATCCAATCTTCCATGTTTTTGATTTTTATTGTTGTTCTTTTCCGTTTTATAAGTGACGACAGAAGCTTGTTAAAATTTGGGGAAAAGAGACGAAAAAATATTTTTAAGTAGTTACTTAGGTATCTATCACGAACAATGCTTGCTAAAAAACCATAGAAAGTGTTTTTTTAAGATCTTGCCCACGCGAGCTGTAAGAAGTAATTAGCTCATTTAATGATTGATTCTCATCCCTATATTCTCATGCGCTCACTTCTTGGAAACTCCAGGAATCTCAATAAGGAAACAAATCAGTGGAAAATACAATGGGAACCGAGTTACAACGCGCGGCATAAAGTAGCCAACATTAGTAGTAGTTCTATAAACCTGTGGGTATACGACCTATGCTGCTCACTGTACGCTCGTAAATACTCGGCATTGTTCGGGTGTCTTCGTGTGGTCAAGGGAGAATGGTCAGCAAATGCATCTGGAAACTTTAATAAGATCGTGGAAACATTACATTCAATAGAATACAATACAATACAAATACTCTTTATTGCACACCTCGAAACATGAATCAAATACACATAAAAACTTGAAAATAGAGGTTAACAACAGGCGGTCTTATCGCTAAAGAGTCATCTCTTCCTGTCGAATTTGTAACTTTGAAGCCCATACGCTGGCGATTAGTTGAATAATTCGCCGAGAGATGGCGCTGTCACTAGCGCAAACTAAGAGGGTATCCTAGCAGCATTTTTCCATACAAACGTATTCCCCTATTTCCTTCCTGGTTTGTCCCTCTAGAGGACTCGTTATTTTTTATAAAATCTAGGTGTACTGTATGTATGGCCCTGTCATTTACTTTTTCCCAAAAAATAATTAACAAAACAGATACGAATTTACGAAAACCTAAAAAATGCCCCATTTTTACTGTCATATTCAGATGACTACCAGACAAATATGAAAAGTTTTTACATTAAAACAAAATAATAGAAACATAGATTTAGATCTACTCTTCCTCTAAATTTCAACACCAAACATAATTGAATCGGCGCAGGTTTGGCAGAGAAAACAGGGGAATACAAAGCATCGATCTTGTCAAGATTTTGTAGTGAAAATCGGTCTGAGCTGCGGTTGTCCCTATCGCGCATCGCACGCGGTCGCTTGGGCGCAACGCGACGGCAATAGTTTGTACAAATACCTATTTCTCAATTTTGTCGCAGACCAATTACGCTCTTAAGTGTATATTCTTATAATTATTATAACTTTAATTTTGAGACACTAAGGTACATCCTTGTACACTTCCAGACAACCTTTGGGTAGTGGTGAAATTGCAACAAATAATTACAAGTAATTGCCACCTAGGTGGCAACATTTGAATAAATTTACTTGTAACATACACAATTACCTCAATAATAAATATACACACATAATGCATACAAATAAACATACATAAATTCCTACATATATACTTTTTCATATAAAAAAAAAAAAAAAAAAATATTATGGGACAATCTTACACAAATCAACCTAGGCCCACGGTAAGCTCAATAAGGCTTGTGTTGTGGGTACTAGGCGACGATATATATAATAGATAAATACATATATATACTTATATACATATATAACATCCATAACTCAGGAACAAATATTCGTGATAAACACACAAATAAATGCCCTGACCGGGATTCGAACCCGGGACCTCCAGCTTCGTATAGTGATAGATTCATATAGTGTTAACCATAGAGACCAAAAATAAATAAATAAAGAAAAATAGTAACTAATATATATTCATATTTTAATGATTTTAATCAAGACTGCAAGGTTTTGGACTGGCAATTATTACAATATTTTATTTATTTATTTCGTTTATTTGTTCGTAGGGAAGTAAGCTGTTATCAATACCTATTTGCAAACCATTTTGTTTGGCCACTTGCCGGTATCCTATTATCCTATCCTATATTAGGTATTATATAAAACATGTAGGTATGTAATAATTTAGTCTAAATTTAATATTATTTGTAGACAAGGAGGCTTCCTCCAACACCTCTTAGCTTTCAAAATCTTAAATCTAAAATATTGTGTAAATATGTAATGTAGAATTAAGTATTTTTATTGAAAGAAACAGTTATTTTTTAGGTAGTTTTTGCCTGACCTCAATATGTGGGTATTCAAAACTCCAGAGTTTTTTTAAGAATGGAGACTGCTGTGGACGCCACAACTCCACCACCACATATTATAAACTAATATTTGTAAAAAATATATAAAAATACCGGCTCCAGGTTTGTCCCGAGTGCCAAGGTGCATAAGGCCATATTACTTAACGGTAGTCAGTGAGATTGGAAAGCAGAGTGGCGGTCCAACGCTCCAGCCAGCAGTCCGAGTAATTACGACCCCACATGCAAACCTTGGGGCTTCTCAGCACCCAGAAGGCTATGGTGCCAGTTGAACAGATTGCGCACCGAACACGGACGCTGTGCGGAGTACCTGCATAGATGTAGTTGGCGCGCATCACCAGCGTGCGACTGCGGAGCGCCTGTGTAGTCGATTCACAACATAATCAACGACTGTCCGAACCGGAAATTCTCTGGGAATATCTTAGACCTGCACTCACCTGACGCAAACGCTAACCAATGGGTGAAGAATTCAGACATTACATTATAATAGTTAAGTAAAGCGACTCTGTAATTTAGTAATGCCATACGAATAAATAAATAAAAGTGAGATGTAAAACTTCAAAGTAGCTAAAAATTTCATACTGGATTGAGTTTGAAAATCACTGTTCGCTTTCGTTAAACGTAATCCTTCAGCATTTTTATCTTAGTTTATTTTACTTGTATTTATTCAAAATATAAACTTATACTACTATGTACATTTAATCTTTTATTCTTACTGAAGCCTCAATTTATTTGCAAGAATCAATTGCGACTTAAATTATATTTATATATATTAATTTGATATCTATTATATTTAATATTTACCAATATTATTTCTGTGCTGGTGTTATGACAATCTATGTGGTGTTTTTTTAAGTCTCATAATAAATAAATATTAGGAGACAATACTACACAAATCGAACTAGTTCATAGTTTACTCAATAAGGCTTGTGTTATATGTACTAGACGACCATATACCTACTACATGTTTTATAGATCTACATTAAAAAAACATCCAGGACTTAGAAACAAATATTCATGCTCACTACACAAATATTTGCCCTTACCGGGATTTGAACCCAGGATTCGTAGGCAGACCCACTAGGCCAAGCCGGACGTCAGTATTGAATTTAATTTGTATTAAATATTTTGGACCTAGTTTGCTGTCTCTCCTCATTTGAACTACAATACAGTTGCAAACCAATAAAATACGAGAAATGGCCTACATAGTAAATTTGCTTATCCTTTACTATGTTTCAATACTAAGATACTAAGCAACGAACAACCCATTTCTTGCTTCATAGATTCCGAAAATAGCAAGTTAGCACATTTATTAGTACCTATCTTGATCCAGATATATTCAACTGCGGATAAATAGAGTTTGAGACATCTAGGGCACAGCGGAATATCTTCACGCTCATATGCAGAACAGCCATAATAATACCAGTACGTGCTTTGTTAGTTTTTTTTATCTGTGCATTCAAACTAAGAATTCACTTTATAGGGTTCCGTAGCCAAAATGGCAAAAACGGAACCCTTATAGTTTCCTCATGTCCGTCTGTCCGTCTGTCCGCATGTCACAGGCATTTTACTCAAAAACTATATAGTGTATTTGAATGAAATTTGGAGTATATGTGTATTTTGTTAGCCGCTACATAGTTTGCAATGAAATAGAAAGAAAGAAAGAAAGAAGACATTTAATTACTACACAAAAGACACACAGAGACAAAGGGAGTAGACAAATGACTAAATAAATGTTTTTTTCGGGGTGCACTCCATACATGTAACTGTAAGTCAAAAAAAACATTGTAGGTCCACACGTGGCACATCAATCGATAGGTCTTTCAAAATAAAGGTTTCACAGCAATTTTTTTGATTAAGTGAATATAGTCGGAGATAATCGCCCCGAAAGTCACAAAAATTGTGACCCGCGAAATTGTGTTCCGAACGGAGGAAGTGAAAAATTTGAAAAAAAATATGGATAATTATAGTGCTTATTAAATACTTTTACCGAAAAGTATTTGGAACAAGATCGGTTCACAGGTTTTCTAGCTTTGGATGTTTAGATAGTTGAATCATTGTTACTCATTCACGCAAAAATGGCCTGACGGATTAAGATGAATTTTTGTATACATATTGTTTATAGCCTGGATTAACATGCAGAATACTTTTTATCCCGGAATGCATCCCTCAAAAGGATGAAATCGGGGGTGGAATCTAGGGTCCACGAACCGCAGTTTTTCAAATCCCTGCTTGCCATTCTAGGATTTAGCCTTCAAGCAATTAGTACTACAATGGCTTAAGCAATATACCTACCTTTATGCAGATGTAATGAAGACAAGACGTCGTTACTTTATATCAAAACCAAAGTGACCCAAGTCCATTTGAATATCGTTCTAGCGATTAGGTGTATAATCGTGTGCAAAATAAAATAGCCCCTATTGCGTCAAAAATTAAGAAGAATAGATAATGATAGGTAAAACGCCATCTCTCGAGGAATGGTCAACATACTAACCCACCTCGGTAAACAACACTGTAGTATCTACGTCTTCACTATATTGATGTATGTATATAGTCACTGGCTCAACCTTACACCCAGTACGCAAGTACACGTCCAGCCTCCACAACCACTATTCATAGACTGACAGCTGACAGTTACCTCGTCACTGGTGTACATGAGACAATGTATATATGTATCTAGGATACACAAACACTACATCCCTTCCTTAATAACATGTTTTATTAGATAAATGAATCTCACGAGGTACACAGTAGTAATCTAATATTTAGTCAGAAGGTAATTCTCCATTTTGACCTTGGTATATAATCAGAAGGTAAATCTCAATTTTTCGTTAATATCTAATCAGAAGGTAAATCTTCATTTTGAACTGCTTCCCATTTTCCTTCAACTCTCTTTAAATGTACCACGTTCCTGCGTAACCTTTGTCCCGTTTCTTCGTTCATCACTATAACGTCCCCACCTACAGATTTTTCTACAACGTGTGGTGTAGGGTTGAAGGTCGTGGCAAGCTTGTTGGTCTTTTCTAATTCTTTGACATATACCTTATCGCCTTCAGATAGTCCAGGATCTTCAGCTCTCCTTTTTCGGTCTCCATATTCCTTTCCTTTTTCTTTTTGCATCTTATCTCGGTCTCTTACTTCTGAATCGTCCTCTCTGTCATTTATATCCCTTAACATGGGGATTTTGTCTCTATTTTGTCTTTTAAAGAAAAGCTCAGACGGCGTCTTTCCTGTCACGGAATGGGGCGTGGAATTATACATCATTAAATATTCGTACAAGGCCTTCTTCAAATCTTTTTTTTCACTGTGACATATTCTGAGTCGTTTAACTATGTCTCGGTTTTGGCGCTCTACTTCCCCATTCATTTGTGGCCAATATGGTACGGTATTAAAAAGCTTAATATTACATTGTTGTAAATAAGCTTTGAATTCTTCGCTCACAAATTGTCTTCCATTATCCGATGTGATGGAAACTGGATAGCCAAGACGACTGAACATTTCTTCCAAAATCTTTATAATTTGACCACTAGTAATTATCTTTGTAAATTTCACCTCCTTGTATCGACTGTAGTAGTCTATAACAACCAGTAAATATTCATTATTCGGCAATGGGCCTAGCAAATCCATAGCTGTATCTACCCAGGCATCCAAAGGTAGCTCCCGGCGCTTCATAGCTGTAGGAGGGTTTGGTAAGCCGACCAACGTGCATCCTTTGCAACTTTTTACAATCAACTCAACGTCTTTGTCGATCCTAGGCCACCAAACTTTAGCCCTCAGCCTGCCCTTCATGGCTACCATACCTGGATGACCTTCATGGGCAGCGTCCAAAACTTGCTTCCTTAGTTTCTGAGGAATTACAATTCTACTGCCTCTCAATAGGATATTTTCGTAGAAACATAATTCATCCATGAAGATTTTGTAGCTTTTTACTGATTCATCCCACTGATTGTTATAGACGCCTTTTTTAATGTTGCATATGTCAACATCAAGTTCTGGCTCCTTTTGTATCTGATACATAGATATCGCGTGAGGTTTTGCCATTTCTACGATTTGATGGACGTATAGGTCATTTGTCGGGCTATTCAGACAGCTTGAATATTCACACAATCGCGATAGTGGGTCTGCAATATTAGTTTTTCCCGGCTTATACCTGATATTATAACGGTACCCTTGCAATCGTAGAACCCACCTTTCTACTCGAGCACAAGGTTTAGACTTTTTACTGAATAAAAATTCTAGCGGCTTGTGATCTGTTATCAATTCGAACTCTTTCCCGAATAGAAATATATTGAAGTGTTCAATAGCCCAAACAAGAGCCAGGGGTTCTTTTTCAGTCTGGCTGTATTTTCTTTCGTAGTCGGATAATGTTCTATTCCCAAACGCGATTATCCTCGGCCCTTTTGAATCTGTCTGGACTAGAACTGCTCCAAGTCCGACTGGACTTGCATCTGCTATAACTTGTGTCTTGTCATTAACATCATAATACCCTAATGTCTCTATATTACTCAGTATGTCTTTAAGCTTTATAAATGCATCATTTTGTTCCTTTCCCCATGAACTCTCGATGCTTGCCTTCTTTCCAAATTTCTTTCTTAGAAGCTCTTTCAGTGGCTCTGTGAGGGTAGACAAATTGGGAATCCATTTATTAATGTAATTCACCAGACCAAGAAAACTTTGCAATTCCTCAATGCTTTTCGGAACTCGAAATCCTGATATACTTTCAATATATTTGTTCAATGGTCTAACCCCTTGCGGTGATAAACGGTGTCCCAAAAAATCTATCTCGTTTACCTTGTATATGCATTTCTTGTTGTTCATCAGAACATTGTTCTCTTTTAACACATTTAGTACCTCGGACAGTCGTGAATCGTGTTCATCTTCGCTGTTTCCCCAGACCAATATATCATCTATGAAATTTATCACACCTTCACATTTGATCAGCATTTTTTCAAGGATTTTCTGGAATAGTTCTGGTGCACAGGTAATACCAAACATAAGCCTCTTATACCTGAAAAGCCCTTTAGAAGTTATAAACGTAGTTAGATGTCTAGATTCAGGATGAAGTTCTATTTGGTGGAACGCGTTTTTAATATCCAATTTGGAAAAGAACTGTGCTTTTTTTTATTTTTGGCAACAAGTGTTCCATGCATGGTAACGGGTGGTTTTCTCGTAGTATCGCTGAGTTCGCTCGTCTCATATCAACACATAACCGTAGGTCCCCATCATCCTTCAGTATGGGCACTATAGGTGAAACCCATTGAGACGGCCCATGCACCTCTTCGATGATGTCCGAGTCTAATAGCTCTTGAATTTTCTCATTAATTTTATCTTCTAAAGGGATCGGTATTCGTCTGTTTGGCTGCATGACCGGTTTCACTGATTCGTCAATCCGAATATTCACCATAATATCTTTGAATTTAGGAAACGGATTTTGTTGTTTCTGGCTAACTTGGTTTACGTTAAATCCTAGTTTTAATACGCCTAGTTGTAACGCCGTTTCTTTGCCAAGCAAATTCCTCGATCCATTTTTTATAACATAAACCGTAGTACGATCCGTTTTTCCATTGATCTTTATTTCCGTTTCGAAAGATCCTTGTATATGCAAAGGTGTTTCACTTCCGTATGCCATTAATATTTTATTAGGCTCTTTGATCTGTTTGCAACAATCAATTTTGTTATTTTTTAAATGTTCCCAGGTCTTTTCCGATATTAAATTTACCTTACAACCCGAATCGATCAACATCTCCACGTTAATTCCACCCATTTGGCACGTTATGGATGCATCATCGTTCACATTAAAAATATATTGTACATCACCGCCGTTATCCATGGAATTGACCGAAGTTTCCGTCCTTGACTTTTTGTTACTGGTATGGTTTCTATTTTGGTTTTGTCCCCATTTCCGTTTTTGCTGATTAGACCGACAGCACCTTTGGAAGTGTCCGAGCTTTCCACAGCCATGGCACTTCTTTTCTTTTGCTGGACAAGTTGAATCGTTAGAGAAATGATTGTTGTTGCCACATCTGGTACATTTAGCAGATTTTTTTTCTGTATCTCGTCTTACTTCATTTTGCCTTTCCCACCTTGAACTTCTTTCCTTGTTTCCTATTTTGAGGGCATTCACTTCACTCGGTTTCGGTATTTGCTTTTGTTCATAACTTTTCATTTGTCGCTCTACGATTTCTAAGGTATTTGCGACTGTTATAACTTTGTCCAATGTAACTTCATCTCCCATAGTCAAAATCTTTTTCCGTAGCTCTGATGATGTGCATTTCCCTACAATCTGGTCCATTATGTGTTCTTCTGGTTTATCGAACTTGCATTTTTTCGCTTGGCTTCTTAATTTTATTAGAAATTTTTCAAAGTTTTCTCCTTCTTCTTGTTTTAACATGTGGAAAATGTGGCGTTCATATGTTTTGTTTTGTTTGGGAAGGAAATACCCATCAAGCTTCTCGATTGCTTCTTTATACACGTCTACATCTGTAGACGGTTCACCGCTTGCACCTGGCAAGTTATAGAAAATATCCTGCAAATCTGCTCCACCCAAGACTAAAAGAATTGCTCTCTTTTTCCGAGGGCTGTCGATGTCAGCCGCTTCAAAGTAAATATTTAAAGATTTTTTCCATTTTTCCCAGCTTAATCCGACTGAAGCGCTGTCACCCTCCAGGTCCAATTTTTCTGGTGGCGGTAGTTGTTGCGCCATGTTAGGGGTATCGTGGGGCGACCTGAAAATTCATCCAATTTAATGGACGCATAGGAGTTTCATCCAATTTAATGGATGCAGAGAACATTCATCCAATTTAATGGACGCAGAGGGTATTCATCCCATTTAATTGATGCAGAGAACATTCATCCAATTTAATGGACGCATATAATATTCATCCAATTTAATGGATGCAGATAACATTCATCCAATTTAATGGACGCAGAGGATATCATCCAATTTAATGTATGCAAAGAATAATCATCCAATTGAATGGACGCAGAGGATATTCATCCAATTTAATGGACGCACAGGACATTCATCCAATTTAATGGACGACCGATTAATAGTATGTACTTATCTATTCTTATTAATATATTGCAATCAATACCCATATAACGCAGATAGGATAAAGGTTGCGTTGGAGTAACAACATTTTATTTGTATTTTTTCACAATGTGAAAATAAATCGAAAGTTTATTTATAGCCTGACATAGCTCTTTATAACCCTGATATGTGTAGTGGCGCTATAATCAACTTACATATGGCATAATGTACAAATGATAATGATGCAACAATTGTCATCATTTAAATTATGATCAACATACATGGTGAGGCGTATGTAGGTTATTAATAACGATAAACATAATTTAAAACCTAATTCAAACGAATTCTAAACCACGTTGAAGTTTTTTTTTACCGATAACTACATATCTTCAACAAGCTTCAAGACCGTTCCGTCATTTAAATGTATATTTTTGAAATAAATAGTTACTGCTACAAATAACCTAAATAAAATATCAAACATAAATTAAACCCTAATAAAGTAAACAATCCAACAAGACAATACCGCACGATAAAACGTCAGTACCCGGTCCGGTAACAAAATTTCCATAACATTATTTAACGGAAAGCTGCTCAAATCCTTGCATATCTAACCAAATTGCAATAATTTTCTCGTATCACTTTGTATCATTTCGTAATTTCTGTGCTAAAATTATTATTCTCGCGTAATATCAGCCTTGTCTTCTCTCATTGTTTACATCGGTGACATTCGGTGACTTTTAATGTCTTTAATCGCTGCCGTAAAACAATGACTACTAAAATCTGCAACACGACGAGGGTTACAAAGTAACTTGTCGGGCTATAAGTAATTGCAAAATAAATAGTATATAGGAACAAGACCTGGTACCAATCTTCCATCTAATTCATATTGCTGCAATGCATACAATATTGAGACTTATTCCCGAGGCATAAGTTCCGAACGTATTCATTTCATGAACGTGATTCTGTTTACGTTATATCCGCTAGCAGTTTGATAGGTAGGTACCCACCTCGATTATATTTCACTCCGGCCGGCCCAAGACCGCGGCGTAACATAATGTAAACAATGTGCGGAAGGCTCATACTTTGTCCATCTGTTAGTTAAGTTACTTAAATCAAATAGAATAATACCTAGATTAGTTTTAGCTTTAGGCACTCGTTTATGAGACTAAGTTTTCCGCAAGAATTTAACATTGTTTCCAACCAACCTTACTTTACCCACTTTTCAAAATATGTAAATATTTTACGTTAAACTTTCACTGACCTTTCTCCTCGTCGCCACTTGTAGTATCTACGTCTTCACTATATTGATGTATGTATATAGTCACTGGCTCAACCTTACACCCAGTACGCAAGTACACGTCCAGCCTCCACAACCACTATTCATAGACTGACAGCTGACAGTTACCTCGTCACTGGTGTACATGAGACAATGTATATATGTATCTAGGATACACAAACACTACAAACACAACTGAGTAAAAGAGTTACCTACTTCAAGGGCCGTGTGAAATCAAAATTGTATTATAGTGCCATCTTGCGGGGAAATGGGTAACCATTGACTGAACCAAAAACAGTTCCTGCCTAAGATACGTCCGGACAAGCCAGCATGATTAAATAATTGAACATTATTAGTATGATATAACATGTATCATAAATAAAATGCTATTATACATAGGCTACACCGTCCGTAACATTAAATAAAGAAGCTGTTAAGAGCGAGGTAGTCATTTTTGAAATTGCTTTAAGAGGGCAGAATACCTCTGTCTATATCTATAGATAACTTAAAAGACCTAGAAACAAAACACGACCAACACAAAATATACTTACTGTGTGATGACCACGATTTTTGTTCCAGAGTCTTGGTTGTTTTCTGTTTTAAAAGTTTTTATTTATCAATGCTCATGTACCTGAGGAATTTACCTAGGTATATTCATCTTGTATCCATCGAACAAGCCTTGCTTAGTTTGAGATTACTTAGGTTGATATCTGCTTTTGCTCGCTCAAACCGCTGAATCGATTAAGATGAAAGGTACCTATGTAAAAATATAGTTTGAGACACTGGGAAGGACATAGCATATAAGAAAGTATTTTTATTGCTGTTTTGTTGTTTCACCATTTTGAATAAATATTTAGATCAATATAAAAGACTGTCAAAGTTTATTGTTTTGTTTATGCAAGTATTGTAGAAGTGCCTGATTATTTTTTTGGTGATAGGTATAACCTTCCTTAGCATAAGAAAAAAGTTGCAGACTTATCAGCTGCGTAAATTATTTATCAAAAATATAAACAGTTTCCTCACTTACCTTTTGGGTTTAGGACGGCGTAAAGACACTTTGCTAGATCCATCTCATATTACAAGAAAATATCTTAAAAATCCGTGGTAAACTGACAGCTGCAGCAGCTGTATTTGTCATTGCCAGGCTCAGATATTTAAAATATTTTCCGTAATATGAGACGGATCAAGGAAAGTGTCTCATTTTCCGTCCTAAACCCAAAACGTAAGTGACGAAACTGTTTATATTTTTCAAAAATAATTAATATACGCAGCTGAAACGTCTGCAACTTTTTCTGGTGCTAAGGGAGGTTATTCCTACCCACAAAAAATTATCAGGCACTTCAAAAAATTTCATCCATCCCCCATTATAACATCGTTACTATTCATAACTATTTCGAAAGAAAAAAATACAAAAAGACAAAACATTGCCAGCCCAATGGGTCTCGAACGCAGAACCTCAGCAGTGTTAGGTACTCAGGTCTGCGTTCAAGCTACCACTCGACCAGGACAATGTGTACCGGTGTAGTCGAAATTTGCCTTTGGTTTTAACAAACAACGTTATTTAAGTTACTAACGACGTCTTTACTGCGCCTAATGGCCTGTTTACACTGTGATTAGTGGCATTCGCATTTGCGATACATGTTTTATTAATGGGTTTGAAATTTAATCTATAAAAAGGTGTGTATTTCCAACTTTAATACCTTTGTCTATATATATAGATAACTATTGAAAGACCTAGAAACAAGACACGACAGACACAAAATATACTTTTCAACACATTTGCTCGTAACGTGCCTCTTATTGTGCCGCTTTTGGGCTCATAATCCTGGGTATTAAACACGCGTGTTTAATAACATTACGACACTCATGTAGTTATGTTTATATCCCGATTAAGACACGTTGGCACCTTGCAGCAAGGTGTATACATGGACTCGGCGCATTCTTAAATTGACCGGGTTATACAGGTTTGTTTTTAATTCTCGGCAAATGGATTCTTACTCGACTAAACAAATTAAATCCTTCTTGTGGATTAATTGATTATTTCTTGTTGGATATGATATAGAAACGTTTAATTTAGTAAAACTATTTACTTTTGATAACATTTATATTGATTAAGAAAATATTTATTTTATTTTGTATTGGCTGTTTAGAGATTTCATCTAAGCCTCGCTGCGGGCGCACTGCGCGAACTTCACGAAAAAAAATTGTTGCGCGCCATTATAGGTAATTTCACAAATATTTGTAAACATTGATAATGCGTGTTTGGTTATTGTTAAAAATGTTGACTCGTAGTGAATAAAAAAGTGATAAATAGAATTGACACCACTGTACATTCTTGGAGATGTACAAATATGTGAGTAAAAACCTGTTGTCATCAATAACTAAAGGAGACAACATAGGAGCCTGTAACATGTTCATTTTATGAAAAGGATTTTTTCCTCGCAAATGTGTTGAAAAACGTCGTATGACACGCGTGAGCTTTGATAATTACATCCTCGGCTCTATTATCACGCTCCCCTGCGGTTCGCGTGACAATTCCGCCTCTGATGTAATGATCAACATACCTCACTTGTATCATAATGTACTATTTCAACACACCTGCTCGTAAAGTAGGTCTTATTACAGCGTATTTACACTGATAATGCAGAATATTACCCATGCCGTGCCTTTTACATTACATTATCGCACTAGTGCCTTTTCATTACATATCTTTTTAAATATTAGCAAAATAATGCAGAATATTACCCATGCCGTGACTTTTACATTACATTATCGCACTAGTGCCTTTTCATTACATATCTTTTAACATTTTCTTTTTTTTTTTTTCCTCGCGAATGTGTTGAAAAACTTCGTATGAAACACGTGAGCATTGGTCATTACACTTCTCGTCTCCATTAAGCCTTCGCCTTCGGCTCAGGCTTAAAAACCGACTCGGGTGTAATGACCAACATAGCACACTTGTATCATAATGTACTATTATTGCTGTTTTGTTGTTTCACCATTTTGAATAAATATCTAAATCAATATAAATACTTTCAAAGTTTATTTTTTTGTTTATGCAAGTATTGTTAAAGTGCCTGATTATTTTTTTGGTGATAGGAATAACCTGTTTTCGCATTAGAAAAAAGTTGCAGACTTTTCAGCTGCGTAAATTATTTTTGAAAAATGTTAACAGTTTCCTCACTTACGCTTTGGGTTTAGGACGGCGTAAAGACACTTTGCTTGATCCATCTCATATTACAAAAAAATATCTTAAAAATCCGTGGTAAACTGAAACTGGCAATGATATTGACAGCTGCAGCAGCTATATTTGTCTTTGCCAGGCTTAGATATTAAAAATATTTTTTGTAATATGAGACGGATCAAGGAAAGTGTCTCATTTTCCGTCCCAAACCCAAAACTTAAGTAAGGAAACTGATTATATTTTTCAAAAATAATTTATATACGCAGCTGAAAAGTCTGCAACTTTTTTTGGTGCAAAAAAGGTTATTCCTATCACAAAAAAAAAATCAGACACTTCAATAGTTTTCGTCCATTCCCCATTATAACATCGTTACTACTATTCATAAATATTTCGAAAAAATACAAAAAGACAAAACATTGCCAGCCCAATGGGTCTCGAACGCAGAACCTCAGCAATGTTAGGTACTCAGGTCTGCGTTCAAGCTACCACTCGACCAGGACAATGTGTACCGGTGTCGTCGAAATTTGCCTTTGGCTTTAACAAACAACGTTATTTAAGTTACTAACGACGTCTTTAATGCGCCTAATGGCCTGTTTACACTGTGATTAGTGGCATTCGCATTTGCGATACATGTTTTATTAATGGGTTTGAAATTTAATCTATAAGAATGTGTGTATTTCCAACTTTAATACCTTTGTCTATATATATAGATAACTATTGAAAGACCTAGAAACAAGACACGACAGACACAAAATATACTTACTGTGTCCACGATTTTTGTTCACGAGTCTTGGTGGTTTTCTGTTTTAAAAGCGTTTATTTATCAAAGCTTATATACCTGAGTATGTACTGTGGTATATTCCTCTTGTATTCATCGAACAAGCCTTGTTTAGTTTGAGATTACTTAGGTTGATATCTACTTTTGCTCGCTCAAACCGCTGAATCGAATAAGATGAAAGGTACCTATGTATAGGTATAGTTTGAGACTCTGGAAATTACACAGGATATAAGTAAGTATTTTTATTGGTGTTTTGTTTTCAAAATTTTATTTCTAAATACAAACATAATATTAAATTTAACAAACAATGAGTACCTACCTAAAAACTAAAATTATTTACTAAGTAAGCTAAACTAATCCGCAACGGGCTTCGTCAACAATACGTTAAGCTAATAATGTACTTTTCAAAACAAAGTTTTAACCGACTTCAATTCAGTAGCCAAATTGCTTCAAGTTTGCCTATTAAATTTGAAGAATTCCCTCCATTTCTCCAAGATTCCGTCATCAGAACTAGATTTTAGTGACAATGGGACCAATCTATGTATATGCCTCCAAACAAAGAAAAAAAAAATCAAATCGGTTCATAAATTACCTAGTAATCACGCGATAACTACGTAATTTATGAACCGATTTGATTTTTTTTTACGCAACAAACACACATTAAAAAAAACATACAGACGAATTGAGAACCTCCTCCTTTTTGAAGGTTAACAAAAAGGACCGCCCCGGATCGTTGGTGGCCCAAAAGTTCCCATGACACTGGCAACGTTGCCACGCTGGATGGCCAACGAAATCTGTTGAGCCAGGAACGATCCGGAACGAGGGTCACTGCCCCTATCCCTAAGCCGGCGACCCAAACTCCGCATGAAGTTTTTGGCCTCCTTACCCCACAATCCCGCAGTCTCCACCGCCACTGGCACAAAGTCGTACATTAGCTCCAAGACAGAGTACTTGGCATGTTTCATCCGAGCCGCCGACTCGGCGGCCGACGCCGCGGATCTGATGGTGAGGCTCAAATGGGACGGAGCCAACGTGCTTACGCATGTAGCGTCCCACAGGAGGCACCGCCCCTTCTACCATGGAACCAACGTTAGACCATCTGGCCTTTTCCCATCTGTGCGGCACAACCCCGGAGGCTCCAGGACACAAGGCACGTTGGCCGAAACCAAAGCCCGACGAATCAAATCATTTATGGCGTGGTGCCTCGGAAAACGCCCCGCACACCTCTGCCAGCTCAAACCATGGTGGCCCGTTTCCTCAACCATGCCCAATGCATCTGACAGACCTTACACCCCAACCGCAACGCAACCGCGATCCGTAGCGAATCATCATCCAACAGCGTGTCTATGTGGGGGGAGGGTAGTGCGTGCATTAATTTTTTTGTTTGTGCTACTAACAAGTATTGTAGAAGAGCCTGATTATGTTTTTGGTGATATGAATATCCTTCCTTAGCATCAGCAAAAAGTTGCAGACTTTTCAGCTGCGTAAATTATTTTTGAAAAATGTAAACAGTTTCCTTACTTACGTTTTGGGTTTAGGACGGCGTTAAGACACTTTGCTTGATCCATCTCATATTACAAAAAAATATCTTAAAAATCCGTGGTAAACTAACACTGGCAATGATATTGACAGCTGCAGCAGCTATATTTGTCGTTGCCAAGGTCAGATATTTAAAATATTTTTTGTAATATGAGACGGATCAAGTAAAATGTCTCATTTGCCGTCCTAAACCCAAAACGTAAGTGAGGAAACTGTTTATATTTTTCAAAAATAATTTATATATGCAGCTGAAAAGTCTGCAACTTTTTTCTGGTGCAAAGGAAGGTTATTCCTATCACAAAAAAAAATCAGACACTTCAATAGTTTTGGTCCTTTCCCCATAATAACATCGTTACTATTCATAAATATTTCGAAAGAAAAAAAATACAAAAAGACAAAACATTGCCAGCCCAATGGGTCTCGAACGCAGAACCTCAGCAGTGTTAGGTACTCAGGTCTGCGTTCAAGCTACCACTCGACCAGGACAATGTGTACCGATGTCGTCGAAATTTGCCTTTGACTTTAACAATAACTACAACGTTATTCAAGTTATTGATGACTTCTTTACTGCGGCTAATGTCCTGTTGCACTTTGATTAGGCTAGATTACTGAGTTGGCATTGGCACTGGAGATTTATGTTTGACTCGACCATTCGCTTAGTTTCCAGAAGGAAATATGCTTAAACAAAAACGTTTTTACTAAACTTAGTAGGTTGCAAGTTATTAGTACCAACATGCAGATGGCGCTGTACAACGGTAACTTCTACTATGAGCTGTTAAGATTGTTCAAGAATGAATAGGGTTGTGAAGTTTCGTGTATGGTGTATGAACGTTTGTACGGAACCCTCTCGGTGCGCGAGTCAGACTCGCACTTGACCGTTTTTAGGGTTCTGTACTCAAAGAGTAAAACAGGACCCTATTACTAAGACTCCGCTGTCCGTCCGTCCGTCCGTCCGTCCGTCCGTCCGTCTGTCTGTGACCAGGCTGTATCTCACTGATACCGTGATAGTTCCAGTTGAAATTTTCACAGATGATGTATTTCTGTTGCCGCTATAACAACAAAAATACTAAAAACAAAATAAAATAAATATTTTTATTGATAATGGTACGGAACACTTCGTGCGCGAGTCCGACTCGCACTTGGCCGTTTTTTTTAAATATTATTGTTGGGGAACCTCCGAACGGCAAGCAAATGTCTTGTTTCATTTTGAAATTACAGAATATTATTTATAGGTACCAGAAAAATCGTTAACGCTTAATAAGCAAATGATAAATAAACACAATGGACCTTGTCATTTTAAATATCAGCCCACAATGTAATAATCAACACGGTTTAATTTCGATTTAGGGGTCGGGTGATTATCAGCATGTTTTCATCTTGACTTGGGGTGTTATTTAAACTAAGTACGCTTCATGTCACCTCACCTCAGAGAAATCATTGCACAGGAGAATATAATAAATTAGGCTCCAGTGGGACTGGGCCTGTCACGCATGCATCCGTATAGGTGAGTATACCACCAAGTGCCACCAAGTTGATGCCGCGCGAGGCAGAGACGGTAGGCCTAAATAGACGGAGATGACAGGATGATTTAGATGCTTTCCTCGGCAATGGGGTGGAAGAAGCTCAGGTACGGGATCATGGAAACCAAGGGTTTGCCCAGCAGTGGGCCCAAATAGGCTGAGAAAAAAAAGGTGCGCAAAACCGCTTAAGGGTCCACCAGAGCTGTGCGAGGTTACCAAGCGATGAGCGAGGAAAACATCCACCAATAGGAATGCTTCATTTTCCTATTCTCGCTTAGCACAGCACTGGCAGAAATAGGCTTAGCTCGACATTTTTTACATACAAAAAACACATATTTCACTGCCTCGCAACACATTATCGCACTGCTCATCTGACACATTTCACAGCTTCGCTACCGCATCCTTGCTCCGTTCATTTGCCTCGCACAACTCTCGTGGACACGGTCACACTGTTTCACAGCTTCGTTACGCATCTGTCGCTGCTTATTTTACATTTCATAGCCTCGCAATACATCTCCGTACCGATCATCTGCACACATTTTACAGCTTCGCTACGCATCCTTTATATAATGAAACATGTTTAAAAGTTTTCAGAATCGCCCGCATAGTAAGGTATGACGACTTCTGTCAAACCGGCGCATAAAGAGTATTTTTAAGTGCCATTAAAGTTGTCCTTTGGTTTCGTTTAAAAACCTAATTGTTGGTAATGTCAATATGCCGTTATGATGCATCCGCTGAGAACATCGAATAAAGATCACATGTAAACAACTGGTAGGTAAGAAATACTACTTAGGTACCTACTTAAGATACCTAATTTGTAGAAATAGATATTTTTTAAGCAGTTTTTTAAGAAAAGTTATTTGTTCTAGCCCATCAAAAAAATAACGTTAATATTCACCATATTTCCAAGACCGTAGACGGACTCGAAACATAATTGGACGAAATCGGCTCTATAGAAAATAATTGCAAAGATTGGTCTTAAAATAGTCTTAAACGGTTCTAAGTCCTTATTTTTTGACGTATGGGTCTGCAATTAAAAACATGAATTCCACATTCCCAGTGAGGTTATAGGTATTATCTCCACTTATAATAAATCTCTAAATTAAAAAAAGAATCAGCCAGTTTGAAACTAAGCTTTGCGCGGTTCGAATGTTCTCAGCATCCCATGAACGGAAAAATATGAAACATTTTATATAGGTACATTATTATTCTAGCTGCAACTTAGGATAGTTTTTATCCGACTGCGACAGTTAATTAATTTTCCGAAATATACGACTTCATTTAATTTTTCATTTATTTTTATTGAAATCAAACGCTGCTCCAACTGTCAGCTATAAGAACCGTCAAATTTTCGTCAAAATGGCGGAATTGCTTTGCCTTTCACTTATTAATAATTTAAATCCCGTCTACGATAGACCTTTACGAGACAAATGCTAAAATATAAACCATAAAAAAATATTCGATTCTGATATGAGAACTTATATGCGCAAATGTCGTTTTATGTCGTAATTTCAATAAATGAAATCAACAAATTTGAACAATATAATTAACACGAATTTGTTTTTTTTGAATGACAATACGTGCCGCTCGGCGCATTCAGCCAAAGTACCTGCGGCGCTACCACGAAAACCGATACGCAATGTTCATATATTTGCATCCTTGTCACTCGAGTATGGTTAGTGCGATAGAGATAGAGATACCCGAATATTTTCAAATTCCGAAGTTCGTGGTTATAGCTCAGGAATCGAAAATATGGTAAATAATCATAATGTATTTTCTCGAAAAAGAATTTAAAATAAATATAGTCAAATGGAGAAAAAAACAAAGCAAGGGGTTATATAGGTAATGATTAAGTTATAAGAGTCCAAAGTTTTAAGAGGGGGTATGTTCTGTCCCTTTTCCGCAAAACGCACCTTCATATGAAACGATTGTTTTTTACTATGACGCTCGAGTATATTGACGTCACAGTCCCTCATCGTTGTATCACTCTAACAAGCGACATTAAAACGGATGTAGCTTCATAATTTTTTGAGATATTTGAATGGGAGTTTCATTATCTTCTATCTATTTATACATAATAAATGCCTATGTCCTGACTGACTTATTCACTCACTCACTCACTCACTCACTCATCAACGCACAGCCGAAACTACTAATCTTAGAGAGTTGATTTTTGCACAGTATGTTGCTTTTATAACGTAGGCTAGGGATAAAAAGGGAATTTTGAAAATTCTACCCCTAAGGGGGTAAAATGGGGGTGCAAAGTTTGTATGGGAGAACCTTTTTTTTTGAGCTATAGACTTAATTCAATTCAATTCTTTATTTGTTTCGGACTAGGTAATGTCCATAAGTTGTTAGTATACAATCACGAATTATGACTAAGGTTAGTATTACAAATTAATTTAATCCTATAATCCTAATGGAGTTAGATGCTCCATCCCCTAGCATAGGGTCCTGCACAATGTAGGGTGTTCCAGTGCCTAGGTAATGGAGCATCCAGCCTCGCAGCCAGCGTCCTCAGGATACTGTTACCGCTGCCACATATCCGCCGCATTAGTGATGCCGTCCTGCTGCGTATTATTGCGTAAAAGTCATATGTACGTTCTGCCGCAAACATTCCGGACGCACTACAATATCGCGGCAGCCCCAACAGCATCCTGAAGACGTTGTTATATTGTATGCGCAGGGCGTTATACGACCGCTGGGTGTAGCTGGTCCACAGGCTGCAGGTGTAAAAGGATTGGCAGATTGACTTAAACTTTGTAGAAAAATTAGTTATTAGAATACAAATGAAACACTTTCAGCGTTTTGGAAAATTCCACCCCTACGGGGGTAAACATTTTTTTTTAAATAGAGACTTAAAACTTTGTAGAAAGATCAGTCATTAGAATACAAATAAAGAACTTTCAGGGTTTTAGAAAATTCTACCCCTAAAGGGGTAAAATAGAGTGCAAAGTTTGTATGGGAAAAACTACTTTTTTTTAAATAGAGACTTAAAACTTTGTAGAGAAATTATTCATTAGAATACAAATAAAGTACCTAGATTCAGTGTTTTAAAAAAATCTACCCCTAAGGGGGTAAAATAGGGGTGCAAATTTTGTATGGGGGAAACAATATTTTTTTTAAATAGAGACTTAAAACTTTGTAGAAAGATTAGTCATCAGAATACAAATTAAGTACTTTCAGCGTTTTAGAAAATTCTACCCCTAAAAATAGGGGGCTAAAATAGGGGTGCAAAGTTTGTATGTGGGAAAATATTTTTTTTAGCTAGAGTCCTAAAACTTTGTAGAAAGATTATTTAAATAAAAAGAAAGTACTTTCAGCGTTTTGGAAAATTTCACCCCTAAGGGGGTAAAATAGGGTGCAAAGTTTGTATGGGAAAAACATATTTTTTTTTAATAGAGACTTAAAATTTTGACGAAAAATTACTTATTAGAACATGAAAAATACTACATTCGGCGTTTTACAAAAATCATTCCCTAAGGGGGTTAAAAAAGGGTGCAAGGTTTGTATGGGGAACACTTTTTCTGAGCTAGACACTTAAAACTTTGTAGAAAGATTACTTATAAAAATACAAAAAAAAAGACTTTCAGCGTTTTGAAAAAATCTATCCCTAAGGGGGATAAAAAGGGGTGCAAAGTTTTTATCAGGGAAAGTTTATGTTTTTGAGTTAGAGACTTGAAACTTTGTAGAAAGATTACTTATTAAAATACAAAAAAAGAACACAAATCGTTTTAGAAAATTCCACCCCTAATAGGGTTAAAAAGGAGAGCAAGCTTTGCATGGGCAACACTTTTTTTTGAGTTAGACTTAAAACTTTGCAAAAAGATTACTTATTAGAATACTAAAAAAGAACTTTCAGCGTTTTAGAAAACTCCATCCCTAAGGGGATCCTTAAGATCCTTAAGAAGGGTAGCCAGTGTTGTGTGGGAAAAACTTTTTTTTTTACTAGACTTAAAACTATTCAAAATGTTACTTATTAAAATTAATAATAAAGTACTTTCAGAGTTTTAGAAAATTCCACCCCTAAGGGGGTTAAGAAAGCTTTGTATGGGCAACACATTTTTTGAGCTAGAGACTTAAAAGTTTACGAAAAAAGTTCTTTCAGCGATTAGAAAAATTCAACCTCTAAGGGGGTTTAAATTGTTTAAAAGGGGGTTCAAATTTTAAATGGCGAGCAATAAAATTTTAAAGTGTGAGTAAGAGATTTTTAACTTCGGTCTTATTCTGTACGTTAAAAGACTACAAAACTGATTTCAGAGTTTTTCCAAATTCATCCCCTAAGAGTGTTAAAATTGGTTCAAAGTTTGAGTATTTCAAGGCATTTTTAAAGTATGAGATTTTTAACTTTGGTTTTAGACTGTTTGTTCACAAACTAGAAAATGAACATCAACTTTTTTTTTAATTATCCCCTAAAAGAGGGTTCAAATTTTGTATTGAGAGAAATAATTTTCTAAGACGATAAAAAGTTCTACGCGGACGAAGTCGCGGGCAACAGCTAGTAGAGAATAAACCACAGAAGATCAAAATATGTACCCTGAAGAAGATCATGTGTGATAAGTAAAATAATAGAAAATAAATCAATAAATACTGTTATGCGAACACTTATATTATATAAATAAGTTAAGTTATATAGATTAAGCTTGAAATGTGATAGATAATAGCTAAGCTTAGCAAATAATCTCAAAAAATTGAGATTGCGCTAAGCAATTAGTAGACATTCTTGTAATAATTAAATTAATGCAATAAACAGTTTAAATTTTAATTTTTTTTTTTTTTTTTTACATATTCATATCTAAACCTCTAACGAGCCATATTTCACAAATAATCCACGCTTTTTTTTAATTCAATATTAACTCATTATTTTCTTCTAAAACCTGGCCACCCAAGTAACACTCGCTCTCGTTTACTCCGGTACAAATAGACAGTGTGCGCGTTTTTGGTGTTGACAGCGCCTTAAGTGTATTTTGACTTCCGACACTAAGAAACGCCACTGTGCCTCTGTCTTCTTGGGTAGCTTGTCGCAAATCATAGTCGGCGGTTTGAAGCTGGCAAAGGTGTTTTTAGAGTTTATCTATCCAGTGGTACCCTACTTCGTCGTAAGTATCGCTGGATAGAGTCGAGAAATAGAAGACAATATTTATATTTTGTACGCATGCTTATAATATTTGACTACCTACCTTTCAACTTTTAAGTCAATCTGACAATGGAATTTTCCAAGTGGATTTTCAACTAATATCTAGTGGTTCAGGCATGCGGCTGTCAAGCGGCGGTCGTGGGTTCGAATCCCGGCTCGTACCAATGAGTTTTTCGGAACTTTTGTGCGGAATATTTACCGTTAGCTTTTCGGTGAAGGAAAACATCGTGAGGAAACCGGTCTAATCCCAATAAGGTCTAGTTTTCCCTCTGGGTTGGAAGGTCAGATGGCAGTCGCTTTCGTAAAAACTAGTGCCAATGCCAAATTTTGGGATTAGGTGTCAAAGCGGACCCCGGGCTCCTTTAGAGGCACAACCGGGAATAATAACACTAGGAGGATGATGATGATCTATGGTTGAAAATCCACTTGGAAAATTCCAATTGCCAAGTAGTATTGGCGGTTACGTTGCTGGCGGCAATCAATGAAAATTCTCTACAAATTCGAGTAATATTTTCAAACATTCTAAATGCCATTACAATTTACAACGTAAACTAATAGCCTAAGGCTTGTGAAAAAGGTCTCCAAGGCTGAATGAGGGCTTGCAACATTGCGACGTAATAGCTGAAATTATATTTAAAACAGTTGAAATATGCCATTCAACATGGCAGGCAATATTATTAGCACAGTCTTAATTTATATGGTGTTTATAAGAATATTAGGGCTTGCAAATATTGTGGCATAAATATAAATATGCAGCCTGCTTGATGGTAAGCAAATAAAATGTATATGGAAATAAAACTAAGGCGAAATTAATACTCTGGGAAACGATGTTATGCCAAAACTTAGTAAACCAAATGCAAGTTTCTATATGAGCTCTTGCGACATAACATAACTCACCACCAGAAACACAACACGTAAGGTACTTACGGAGCAAGTTCTTAGTATTGTTATGATGACTTCAGTCTTTTGTAAATTATAGCTCACCTTTATTTTTGTACGTCGTGTCGCATGTGTTTTTTATTTCAGTAAGTTTGGCGCATCTGCATATATGAGCACCAAAAGGTGCCAGAGCGAGTAACTAGCAAGGCTGTGGCGTTCAATTTTGTGCAGTATCGTCAAAGACCGATTTAAATGCAAAAGGAATGCGAAATCGATGAAATAATGCCACAAATGCTCCAAATCAATACGTCTAGTCAAATAGTCCAGGAAAACACTTAAATCTAATTAGACCACAAATCGCCGTTAGCTAACTAATATCCAAATTCCGTACCACGCCTGCATTTAACATGTTCGATGCATGTTTCAATCATGGTCGCCGTATGGACATAGTATGAAATAAATGCGAGCCACACATATCATTGGTCCATACTAGGGTAACATATTAGCAGTGGAGAAAAAAGTTACCGTACGCGGTTAGGTGTGCTCTACTTTGTACCGATTTAAGTGAGGTTATTTATGACGTTATGAGTCTAGTTGAAAAAAGTTATTTTTTGTTATGCTTTGGAGTCGTAACGTTTAAGGAGCTGGGAATGTCACTTAAAATCAAAACAATACCTAATCTTAACAAGGACAACCGATTCCGGTTTATTATAATGGACTCCTGGCTTTGATACCACTTTTTGCATAATAATTTCATTTCATTATAATCATTTGATTGCTTTGTGTGCACGAAAGATTTTATATATATACATATAAACATCTGATATGATCTGATATAGATACGGTATCAAGACAACCCGTGTGAGGGCAATGCAATAACGAATTTTAAAAAGCAATTAATAACAATCGTAATATACCTACTGATCCGAAACAGATTGAACTATTTTGTAGTATAGTAGGTACCTATCACCTATCTCCTTATATACGCCTATATTAGTCCCTTAGTCATCTGAGGGGTGATCACGTCCCTTATCGAACGCACGTTAGGACATCTCATCTCAACTGTCATTTTCCTATTCATAAAGCTTAAGCTCGTCAAAACGCTTGAGTAATTGAATGAGAGGCAGTTATAGCTTACTTCGTGTAATATAACTATCACTTGGGTCCTGCTGTACCGGTGTAGGGATCCTAGGTATAGGGACGTAAGCTGTCACTTTCGTAACCACGCTTAAAGCCCTTTGGTTACAAAGTGGCAAACACCGACCTAACTCCACGATCGATACTGATATAGTATCTATTCCACGCATCCAGATCACTCGCGACCAATAAATCAGTGAGGACCAAATACAGAAGATGGCCGCCATGTAAGGCGCCTCGATCTTAATGTTACGCGCTCTGAATTACGACGGCGTATGGATTTGATCTGTTAAGCAATGTAAGTTTTTAACGCTTGGCCTGGTAATTTGTTTAGCGACGTTTCTAGTGTCGTACCGAAATCGACGAGACGTAGTCAGCGAAGAAAGGGGTTTTCCACTTTACGACTCGACCTATACAAACAACTATTGTTCAAGAGTGGTCGACCACTATTTTTGATCGACTACGGCATAGCCGAAAGGAAGGGATTACAATTTTAAGCAGTCTATTTTTGTATTTTTATGTGTTCCACCGAAGCGTTTAAGTTACTGGACCGATTTTGATGAATGAGACATATCAATAGATTCAAAATTATGCTCCGGGTGATAAAGGCTGGGATAGGGATAGAAGCACAATACGCTGGACAGTTCGCGCAGCCCTTAATAATACAACCGTTCACGACGCTCTGCACAGCTATCACAAGACAGCGCGCGATCTTTCTCGATTTTTCTCACACTATACGTCTCTTTCTAAGTTTTCTTATAAGAGAGAGACGGATAGGGCGAGAAAAATCGTGAGAGCTTGCGCTCCATCTCGTAATGGAAGAACACACATCCCAGAAATAGTACATTTCGATGCTAGTGCGGAAAGTAGGTATGTCATTACAAAATATGGCAAGTTTTTTTAATACAATTGCGAAAAAATAAGAAAAACAACAAGTAAGAACTGTATCAAAAAAAATTTTTTTTTGAACAACTTCATTATTTTTCAACTGTATTAAATACAATGATGTTACAGAATTAATAATATAAAAGTTTCAAATTCCTTACTTGTTGTTTTTCTTATTTTTTCGCAACTGTATTAAAAAACGTCGTTCGATACACGTGGAAAAGTAAAAAGCACTAGTGCGTAAAATACAACTTTGCGCACGATTTGCAGCTACAAAAAGTACCACTTTTTGAGCAACTGTATTAAAAAAAATGTTTCAGTGATATGACCACGACCCTCAGTAATGAGGAAACCGATGCAAGCAGGGAGTAATTATAGGCTACCCTTTCTAAGAAAACATAGGTGTTTTTTTTAGTAATCAGGTTACAATTTTATGTACTTTTTATGCTTGTGTCTTGTGTCCAATGTGGTATTTTAAGATACGCGTTGTTTTGCACAGCGCGTTGAACTGCATAAAACGTTTAAGCTTGTATACTAATACTGTTATCTATTTTTGACGACTGGTTAGCTTGTCGTTAGTGACCTGCAGGTCGATCACGTAACGCTTCGTACGCGCGTTTAGACCTACCTGACGTTCGTACAATGCGTTACGTGATCGACCTACCTGCCTACGAACCTGGCGGTTCTGAGTTCAAATCCATGTAATGGCAAATATTTCTGATGAGTATTTGTGTCTGAGTCTTGGATGTTTAATTATTTATTAAATTTATCGTCCTATAGGAGGTACCAATAAGTCTTGGATGTTTAATTATTTATTAAATTTATCGTCCTCTAGGAGGTACCCATAACACTAGCTTTATTCAGCTTTCTATGGGGCTAGTTCGATTTGTGTAAGATTTTGAAACTTTTCACTATTGGGTGCATTTCATGGCGCTTGTCTGCCCACCAACAGAGTGTCTATTTAGCACGAGCGATAAAACGTGTCACATATTATTACTGACGGGCGGCCGTGCCTTAACAGGTTTTGTATTGCGTGAGGTTAAGAGTTAGATCATTGCAATTATCAGATCATCAGAGGTTAAAATCGACTTGTTTTTGATGACAGCACGTGATATGGTGTCAATATGGCGTTCTTTTTGAATAGTGAACGTCTTTTGTGATCTGCTGGTCGATCACGTTATGCATTTTACGCACGTTAGGTAGATCTAGATGTCAAAGTTTATATGGAAAAGTGACAGTTGGATTGTTCTAACGCGCTTTCGGAACGTTACGTGATCCAGTGATCGGATCTAGGATGCAATTTCCCGGGGTTTAAGTCCGTAATATTAAAATGGATATGACTTACGATGCCGCGACTTTTTTTGTTAACTACCATTACAAAAAGGTAAATAACTTTTAATTTTAAGTAGTTTACAGTATAAAATTAACAGAAAATGTAATAACAACAAAGATGTTTACAGTACCTACTGCATAGAAGAACTGCATCTTTTATGTATTTTTAGGGTTCCGTTTTCAAAGAGTAAAACGGGACCCTATTACTAAGACTCCGCTGTCCGTCCGTCCGTCCGTCCGTCCGTCTGTCTGTCACCAGGCTGTATCTCACTGATACCGTGATAGTTCCAGCTGAAATTTTCACAGATGATGTATTTCTGTTGCCGCTATAACAACAAATACTAAAAACACAGAATAAAATAGTTTTTTATAGATAATGGTACTGAACCCTTCGTGCGCGAGTCCGACTCGCACTTGACCGGTTTTTCGTTAATTTGTGAACTAAGATTTTTTTTATTATTTTTCTCATAACGTTTTAAAATATGTATAATATAAATTAAAACAAAACAGAATTCGCAGTTTCATTCAATGTTTCTCTGAGCTTCCGACGTCAAGTCTTTCCTCTATCGTTTCTACGAGTAGGTAATTCTAGAATAAACTTCAATCTTCCCGTTAGCTACGTTATCGGAGAGACCTAAAACTATCAATTCAATATTATAATCCCTGAATAGTCAGCTTTTTAAAATGTAGTCACCATTTCCGATCGTAGAAATTAGAAGTCTATAGAGAAGTTTGTTCTGTTGCCGCTATAACAACAAATACTAAACACAGAATAAAATAGTTTTTTATAGATAATGGTACAGAACCCTTCGTGCGCGAGTCCGACTCGCACTTTGCCGGTTTTTATTATTCTTATATGTTTACCAGGGTATACAAGTAAAAGTAATAATCGTTATTAGTTAATTAGTTATAAGTATCACTATTTTGTTAATCTTATCACCAGGGCTCGAACTTTTAGTGCCGATGATGTTGCACTGCATAGGATGCCTTCAAATAGTCTTTTCGTAAACAATTACCACTTATCAACCTCTTTTATTAAATGAAATGGCCACTTGAAATAAGCAGTATATACAAGTGTATGTATTTAAGTATTTATTTCTCTATATAAGTATCTATATCGTCGTCTTGTACCCATAGTACAAGCTTTGCTTAGTTTGGGACTAGGTCGATTTGTGTAAAATCGTCCGCAAATATTTATTCATTTATTTTATTTATATAATGTCTTGACTGACATTGTCATTCAAATCGAGCCCTGCTTATCATTATCACATTCTCAACTTATCGACAAATAATAATAATTTCAGTTATAAATAGGTACCCATTATTAGACAATTCTAGTGTTCTTTAAGTGTGCAAATAAATATGTGACGTATTTTTTAATTTGACGCCTTTTTGGATTGTGGTGGTTCCCTCGAAAAACTTATTATTTACAATAGCCCATTTCCCAAAATCCCGGGAAATCCGAGACACATCCACGATAAGCATAACGTTTGAGGTCGTTCACCCCAAATTGCATCCTAGATCCGATCACTGTACTCTGCAAAGATTGAAAATACAAGTTAACTTTTCAGTTATGGAAAATCTTGTTTTATCATGGAAATATTCTGGCATGTTGTCATCAATTAGATTATTTACTTTATGTACTATTTAAGTACCAATTTTATCGAAACAATAAGATGCTTTGCACATAAGTATGATATTACGCTGCATTTACACGAGCCTTATATAAAATGAAACCTTCGTTTAAAGTGCCGTAAACGCAAAAAAGAAATAAGACTAAATAAACCTTTTTAATCCAGCACTCTCAAGTGGTCTGAATATGCAAATGATGCAGACAAAATTTCACAATCGAAAATTAAGTCTAGAATATTTATGGCTCAATTTTGGCCACTGGACAATGCCGTGAATTCGGACGCACTGTGCACCGTGGCATTCAGAGTATGAAAGCAGTTTCGAGAGGCCGCTAGGCTCTTATGATTAAAAAGTACAGAGCAGTCACTTGCAGATGATTTTAAAAACTTCTTAGCAATGCTAGTTCATATGGCAAGCAATCTGTCAAACGAGCGAGTTATTATGAAAACATAATAAAAACTAGAAATACTTAACTTGTTATTAAATTGAACATAGGTATTTCTTGTGTATAAAATATGTAACGTAAGAAGCCTTAAACTAATGGAAATCGTAGAAATGCTGTGATTAAATAATTTAAAGAGTTTTCTCTTATTTAATTTATATCCGAATATCCTAGTCAAGAGTAAAAGAGTATTACATTTCGTCTGTTATTATTGGAATAGGATGAAGATTCAATTGTAAGGTCCTAGTAGTGGTGTTGCCTAAGACATTGCCTAAAGTGGTAACATTTCTGACAACGCTACAGGCAAGGAAAGTTGCAGGCACGAACCGTCACGGTAGACAGAGGCAGGTTTTGAGTAGGAATTCTTGACAAATATGTATAGCAGAGATAAGTGGCAGTGGACGGGGCACATCGCACGTAGAACCGATGGCCTTTGGGGCGGAAAGGTTCTCGAGTGGCGATCACGTACCGGAAGGCGAGGCGTGGGTAGACCCCCCACAAGGTGGACTGATGCCCTGGTAAAGGTCGCGGGCGTCCGATGGATGCGGGTGGCGCAGGACCGGTCATTTTGACACTCTTTGGGGGAGGCTTATGTCCAGCAGTGGACGTCTTTCGGCTGATATGATAATGATGATGATGAATAGCAGTATTAATTCAGTTACAATCCTATTTTTTATTATAAAGTGACCACTCTGCAGAAGATTAGTCCGCCACGCTCGGTTTTCGTGAGAGCACTAGCAAGTTTAATTACGAAGTCGATTTTTTTGCGGCGCATCTCGTACATGCTCGTACGCATTTGTTATTTACGAGCGGTGCTTTTTGGGCTGTCACCACATGCGCGGTGGAATGATACCGGCATTACGAAGTATGAAGTCTTGGAAGCACTTGTTTAAAATTGGTTCAACTTTGTTTTTTTTTATGTGCGGTAGTGGTTAGTTCGGTTGAAATTGTGTTATCCTGAGGGAATATTTGTGGGGATGCGGTGATACTAGTTTGGGGCTGCCAGAGTTTAATCCATCCATTCCTTCGTTTCACAGACAAGGTATTGAGAAAATACTGGAAATACCTACTCTTCGAAGCAATTCAAAACTAGACCGAAATTTCGATTGAGACTTTAATATTATAGTTCTCCTTCAATTAGCAAATAGCTGAAAGTGAAGTAAATCATTTAATTCAATCATTTAATCACGTTGAAGTTAATACTAATAATACTTATTCACATATAGGCTGGTGTATACGAATACCTCTCACATATAAATCAATATTTTTTTAAAGTTTTTAAATGATTTTAGATTAAAAACGGTAAACGGTCCCGTTTGTGTAATGTACCGTTTACCGTTTTTAATCTAAAATAAATGTACTTACCAGATTATTCCAAATCGTATAACTTTAAGTTTATAACGAAATTAACACTTTTGGACAAGGAACAATAATAGAAAAACCGGCCAAGTGTGAGTTGGACGAAGGGTTCCGTTACGTATTATCTATAAAAACGGCAAAAAAATCACGTTTGTTGTATGGGAGCCCCCCTTAAAAAATATTTTATTTTGTTTTTAGTATTTGTTGTTATAGCGGCAACAGAAAAACATAATCTGTGAAAATTTCAACTTTCTAGCTATGACGGTTCTTGAGATACAGCCTGGTGACAGACGGACGGACGGACGGACGGACGGACAGCGAAGTCTTAGTAATAGGGTCCCGTTTTACTCTTTGAGTACGGAACCCTAAAAAACGGTAGAATTACTGCTATTATTGTGTCCGTGAAGGTGTTAATATTGTTTAATAAGATGACATGTGATGCTCACAATGAAATAGCTTACGCGAACTTGTTTCTGTTTAAAGACACTCGTCATAAATTATAAATAATTACAAAATTAAAGAACGAAGCGAAGCAATCAATTTCCTCTTAACAAAATTCCTTCAAGTTAGTGTCGGTACTGTCAACAAGAGAATTATTATAATTTATCATTGTCGCATATAATCGGTGAACATAAAACATCTTTATGCGACATATGATAATTATTGTTGAATATATGGGCAAAGAGACCAAAGTTCCGTCGGTCGACGTGGCATTTAAAAAGCGTAATTGTGGGGCTAATTACACGGCAACTCGATAATTTATGGCTGCAAATACCTGTCAATAATTCAGAACAATAAAATGCAAAAGTTGCCATTCTACAGATAAAACTTTATAAACACAAATGACGACACGATTATCGTAAACAAAAACGCAACCAAACAGGAACAAATAAGTGTATAACGTAGTAACAATTATAGCTTTCAAATAAAATAAGAATACTTAAGTAATAGTAAAGACATAATTATAGGTAGGTAACAAATATAAAAATACACAACAATAAAGAACAATTTAAAAATGTACCACGGGAAAATTAATAGTAGGTGCAGTATAAATTCAGTACTAGGTTACAGTTTGTGTGTAGAAGTTCCTAAGTAGGTATATCAACTGACAATGATTCAGAACAAAAATACACAATGGTTTACAAAACTGAATCTTGTATATAATTAAAACAAAAGACGGTATGAGCAAACGTGTCCAAGCCGAGTTTCGAAAAGCGTTTAAAACAAAAAAAAACGCCCGACGACATTCTTCCTTACAACTCTCTCTATAAACACATATGTGTAATCGTGGCATCGGCAATCGAATCGGTCGTTTAATCGAGTAAACTCGGCTCGGGCGAGTCCGAATGATTTATTGCTGTGACACGTGTTTTTTGTGCCGTCGGTTACTCGCGGAAACAATTTCGAATCATTTATGCCGACCGCCCGATCGGCGGCCAAATATGGCGTCGCGATGACCTGCTGCGCCGGTGTTTCACCTTAATTTCGGGAAAAATGGATGGATGACTTTTTCGAAACGGTTTTTTGGGGAAGAAATATTGAAATTGTTTTGTGAGGTTCGTTAAAATGTATTTTGATTGACAGTATTAAATAAATATGAAGATTGTTCATTAAAATAGTTCAAACGTCATGTTGGTATTATACGAGTAATAACATAGAACATTTTCTGTTCAAATTGTTTGCCACAAAAACGGAATTCAATATTTGATGATGGTAAGCGCATGCGAACAGGTTCGCGCGACGCAAGCTTGCGATTTTAGAGGTGAGGATATGCTTTGCCATACTTTAACAATATGTGTGCATGTGACGATTATAAAACATAAATTATATAAGCTTCTGTCAAAAATTTCATTTTTGGTACAAGCTTTTACTGCCGATTGTACTTTTCTGCATACCATCATCAAGTACTCATTGACACGATTCTAACGAGCCCAAATTCGATGGGGTTGGTCGTTTTATTGCGGAGTTCCTATGGCCACCTTCCAGCTCCAGCATTATAAAGCTTGTAAAAACAGTACCTGACCTAGATCTGTTACATAGGTTAAAAACTAGATATATCGAAAAGTCAGCTTACTAAACTGACAGTATTTAATTCCTGCGAGATAAATTCACAAGAACCCCAAACCTGAATTCAACTTATTAATTTTCATGAGTAAAACGTCCATGCTCCATTTTTTTGTCCAACGAAATACACACTTCAGCCCACTGCGCCGCGTTCGATCCTCATAAAGTTTTATAGCGCCTGTCAGTCAAGCGGCTTCTTCGCAGATTACACTGACTTATGATAGGTATGTCCGCACAGTGGTCACTTGGTCGGGCACGGGCAATGGTTTATGCGTTGCGTGGGAAGGCAAATTGGGTTGGTGAAATTATTGAGGTTGTGATCGTTATCCGTCATTTATAATATCCAAATTTGGAAAAATTTGAGATTTTTACACAGTGGTGGGTTAAGGATTTTTACTGATCTTAAAAGTATTTATGAAATTTTAAATGAAAAGGGGGATTGCAACATTACCGCTTGAACCAAATTTTATTGTTAGCTATTCGAAATTCATCAAGCGGTAAACATAATCATAAAATATCTAAAAAGCGAAGATAGCAAAATATCACAGTGACATCACCCGATATAACTGGTACGCCCAGTTTTTACAACACTTGTAAAATTTTGATTTTGAGCAAATGCGAAAATGTCAACGCCGTTAAACGTAAAGAAATATAAAAAGCTAGTCGGTGCGTTAAGGTGTGGTCGAAGTCACAAGCTCTAAGGAAAATCTGTCAAGTTGCTTAACCCTGAAGAGGATTGGGAATTCATAATTAATATATTGGTTGCTACGTTGGTTTAGAAAACGTCTTATATGTAGGTGGGTACTTGTCCCCCTCAAACCTTGTTAGGGTGCAGCATTATGGTAGGTACTAAGTATAAACTATAACCTAATCTAACTACCTACTACCTATCTAACTGTAAATGCAAAATATGTGTCATTCTCTAGCAAAAGGTCGTGTCAATAAGGCGTTATTTCCGTAACGAGGCAGTTATAAATCGTCCTCTTGACATAGATGTAATGATGTGTGATGTGATATTGTTCGTAGACAAATAGGGAGCTTTTGCTTAAGCACAACACATAATATTCAATTCAATTCAATTCAATTATTTATTGATAACATAGGTTACACGTTATTTGGCAGTTCAAAATTTACAAATCATATTAAGATACATTCATTCATTCATTAAGTTATTAATAATAATGTCATTAAGTTCATAAATTTTATTTATTTAAGAATTCTTCTAAAGAGTAAAATGCTTTATCTGTCAAGTATTCCTTAAGTTTACTTATAAATATGTTTTCTGATAGTTCCAATTCTTTTAAGTCTTTTGGCAACCTATTGTAGATTTTAGGACCAATGTACCATATACACCGCTCAGATTTCTTTAACCTGTGCCTATTCGAAAGGAAATTATTTCTGTTTCGACTATTAGGATTATACTTTATAAATTTGTCAAGATTCCTACGAACTACTTTTGCCACCTCTAATATGTAGAGACCCGGAACCGTCATAATTTTTAATTTTTGAAATAAGCTGCGAGCAGGCGTATTCCATGGTACCCCAGCCATTATTCTGATCACCCGTTTTTGGAATTTGAATATTCTATGCCTATCTGCTGCTAGTCCCCACATATCAATTCCGTAGGTGATGATTGATTGAAAATAACCAAAGTACGCATTTCTTACACACTCACCATCCAGCATTTTGGCCAAGCGCGAAATCGCAAAACATGCTTTTCCCAACCTCTTACTGAGATCTTCAATGTGCGAACACCACTTTAATCCAGAGTCTACAGTGAAGCCCAAATATTTTGCCTTATCAACTAAAGGAACATTAATGTTATCCAACTCAATCCTAAGTGGCTGTGGTGGCAAGCCCCTAAGACTGACCTGGATCACATTCGTTTTTTCTAGGTTTAGTTGCATACCATTAGCAGTAAACCAATTCTTGACATCCAAGAGAAGATAATTCACTTTGCACTGCAGTTCCGTGAAATCAGCACCCGAGACAACAAACGCACTATCATCTGCATAGATATGATATGATAACCAACATAAACCTCTTAACTTGGTTTTTATATCCTTGATTAGACATTTATTTCTTAAGTAGCAATTGTTCCATACAGACTTAATTGTACTTTTTAATATACCTACGCGTAGTAAACCTATTATGCTACTATCATTGGACCGGCGCTTTGATTGGACCATTTACATATTTAGAACTCTGCGTAGCATGCGTAGAGTTTAAAATATTTTGATGGTCCAATGATAGCAACCGTCCCCTAGGTATATAACAGAACAAAGTGAATACATACGAGTATACAACTGTGTTACACGATGTAAGATATTATTTATGCATTGCTGTTTCAGATATTAAATTATACAAATTATGACAGTATCGGGAGTATCAGGATCGGGCCATCGGATTCACGAGTGTTCTGTGTTGTGGCTCGCACGTGGAACTTGCTTAAGAAACCAATGGAAGTTGATGAAGATAGTATCGCCCTAGGACGTGCCAGATGTAGCCAGGCGGTGGCTGACGTGCAGTTTTTTGTGGATTGAAATATCACATAACCCAGTCAACCCCGATGGATAGATAGTTCGAACATTAGGCCACGAACAAAGAGGCATATCCCCTTTTATCAATTTAGACGATGATCTGCACTCTACAGTATACACTGCACAGAGTGTGTGTGCAGGGATTACATGAATAAATCCCTCCTTCACAATTTCAGCATTTAAAAACTAGGTGTGGATGAGGGTTCGACCCATATGTTGTAGACATGCAACTGATTTGCACCAAGCGCTTTGCATCTAGTTTTCTCACGTGGACAGCTAAAGAGTAGAACTCGCTTCCGGCGAACCTTTTCCCAGCTGCTTGCAACTTGGATCTTTTCACGATTACAATAAATAGCAATTTTCTAGGTATCCTTATCGTCATCGTGACTTACCATCAAATAAGATATTAGTCTAAAATGGCGAATGGAATAACGGCCCAGTTTTTTCCGCTCCCGCTTTTTACTCAACCCACCGCCAAACTACACCAAAAATTTGTCCCCTCGCCGGCAAAAAAGTCTCCACAGCCGCAATGTCGGCGCTCTGTACAATTAATTAAACAATTAATCAGCTAATTGCTTGATGATTTGCTTCTTGCGGCATTTATACGCATTTACGTCAATTTACTCGACAATCTGGATCTTGGAACGCGTTTGGACCTTAAAAGATTAATTTGGGGCTAACGGGGCTTTTAAGGGGAGCAGTTTTTGTTTTAGGTGACAACAGCATTCTACTGACAAATCGTGACGTGTCAACTTCAGTACCTGAGCGACCGAGCTCAGCAGGGGGGTAAACACGTAATAACGTTCCGAACGCGCGTTAGGACAATTTAACTGTCATTTTTCCATATAAAAAGTGACATTTAGATCTACCTGATGCGCAAGTTGGGAGGCAAGTTGGGAACATTACGTGATTACCCCTCTGGTCGGGTGAAAATAGAGAAAACTAATTTTCCCAGATATGAGACAAAAATCACGCCCAAGAGGCTGCCTTAATGTTTCATGTCCGTTACACATATTTTGAAAGATAGATAAAGTGGATGTGAGGAAATGTCAGGCTTAGAATCGACTCCTCGAACACGTGGAGGTCTATTTGGCTTGACGTATTGCCGTGATGCGACATTAGTTACACGCACTCATTCTGACATATCATACCTATACATATGTCGAGTTAGATATACCTCCTGGCCCCTATTTCAAAGTACTTGTCAAATGTCACCTGACGATGACAATTCATCACAACTTGCTGGGTCTGCAAGTTATAGTAGGTATCTAATGGTCGTTTGGGTGCCTACATGCGTTATTAATCCAAGCTATGTACAGCAAAAAAACCAGTGCCACTAGGACCCCTGGCGCTAGGCTCTGAGCTTCAAATGTGGCTACGTGACAACATGTTAGAGATCAAAACCTCACCCATACGCCCTAAAAACAAGAACATGTCATCCTTACAGTTACCGACGCAATCTCACGCGCACATCTGCTACTTGTTAGTGCTATCTGATGAGTGTGGGTCATCAATTTCGCTCATGATTTGCACAAAAAAATTACGATGGAGTACAGTTGGGCTCGATTTTTCACAGTAGGTATATTTTTCAGCCTTGTAATCTACTTTAATATAATTTAGCACAATTTATAGTTTAAGGCTACTCCCGCATTTTGTTATTTGTGTTTTATAAATGACGATCGTGGATCAATTCTTGTAATTTTGACATTTATGCAAATTTATATTGTAATTTTTATCGTGTAACCTGATAAATTAATCTGAATCTGTCGGTGGCTCGGTGCGGTATGACTAAACTGTCAGTGACGGCTATCGGTCAAGTCAGTGCAGATTCCTTACTGAGCTTCCTGATCGGCGCGCGGACATGCGGAATCGTGCGGTGCGTAAGGCGGTACTGCATGCATGCGCAAAGAAATTATGGCGCCATCAGTAAGCTCTCGGTAAAGTACAAATTACCGCAAACCGTTTCCTCCCCGCCAAATGCGGAAGGTTTGAGGAAGTTTGTTTGACATTGACATACAATGTGTTATAGAGCAGTGATAGAATAAACATTTATTTGTGACACACAATTACAAACAGAAAACAATGGAAACGTGTCACGAAATGGTCCCAGCTCAGCATGTAGCGTGACAACCAGTGGGATCAACAATTCGTTAAAAGTTTAATTCGAAGTTCTTCATTCTTCAATTTAGGCAAATGACTTGCACCCAACATGAGCTTGACATACCATTACCATGGTATTCCACGCCATTAATACATTCAGCCCCGCTATTCTGTAACTTGTTGTAACTCACCTCACCGTTATCCACAGATATATCTTGACGCCGCGATTCATAGTAACTAAGAGAGAGGTAGAGGTCTAGTTTCCTTAGGCGTGATGGGTGAGGTGAGGGGCAAGAGCGCGTTCTGATTAACAGCCCTGATTACGCTTAGTTACTACGAATTTGTGGTTGAATGGTGAGCTGATGTTAAAACAAATTACAGGGGCAGGAAGTAGGATTTTCCGCACGCAGGGGGGAGGAGCTCCGCTCGGCACTCTATGGTCACGTAAGATAGAATTCTACCGCGACTGACAAGTCAAAGTTTTGTTCCTTATTCGATCTTACAAACTTTGTGTCTACTTTTGTATCAAATGCACCAAAATAAAATTGCAATGTTTTCCGCAATGAACTGTACACGTATTTTGGGATGATGATGTTACGGAATTCCGACGATAATTTTGGAACAGGAAATGACATGAGATAAGCGGTGAATAAGGACGGAGGCAAATGCGCCGGGTCGTGGGTTCGAAGTCGGGGGCCTAATTTGGGTATTACGACCACCTATGATAACCCACCATTTGAGCAGTTCTGGAAAAGTTTGTACGTCAATTAAGACTGACTTTAAACTTATTGGTCCTTTTTTAATGATAATTACTACTAACACAATTATGATTTTGGTATACTTACATTGTCTTAATTTCAAAGAATTTAAAATCATTGTATTTTAATTTAAAATGGGTACCTACTTAAGTAAAAAAAAATTGGATATTTTAGCTGTGCTAATAACTTTGTACAAATTATTATATATATATTTTGGAATGATAGATATTATATGTATTACAGAATTAAATATAAATAAGCTATTAGGAGGAGGAGAATGACATAGGCTTCACATATTTATTTATGCATATAACGATAAATGCGTCACAAAACATAGACTAACAATTAAAAATTATATTTCACAAGAATGAATAAAAAACAAATTTTATTAGAACAGTAGAGCACCTAGCATCCATCGCCTCACAGAAACCCAAGCACTCACTACACACTGCCGCCCATCGCCACGCAATCAAGTTACACTTAGTTGTCGATGGCAGCCCCCGTATTCTGTAACTTGTTTTAAGCTCACCTCAATGCTCACCCACAATTATACCTTGACACCGCGATGCGTAGTAACTAAGCGTAGGTAGAGGTCTAGTTTCGTAACGGGTGACCGGTGGGGTGAGCCGCATTAACACGTAGCGAATTGTTATTCCCCGCGCCCTTTCACAGCTCAATGCGCTCCTAGGCTGTTGCCTAGGAGCGGATTGAGCTGTGAAAGGGCGCGGGGCAGCGGGCAGTTGCTACACGACATGGTATACGTCATACGTCCTCCTAGCGTTTTTTCCCGGGTAGTGCCCTAAACGACCACAGGGTCCGTTTGGGCACCTATCCCAAAATTCGGCGTCGGCACTTTTTTCCGAAAGCGACCTAGAACTTATTGGGATTAGGCCGGTTTCCTCACGATGTTTACCTTCACCGAAAAGCCACTGTGAAAAAACTCTTTTCCTAGTCTTACTTCTCCACTTACTCTACCTAGGTTGTTATATTTAGGTACTTCGCTTTGTCCTCGAAATGGGTTTCGGAAAACTTGCTCTCTCTTATGTCAGTTAGGGCCTGGCCACATGACTGCGGTGCGGCGCCGCAAAGCACAATTTTGCGTCGTAGAAACCTGCGTTTAGTACCGAGAAATGCGGGTTTTGCGCCGCGCGCGCCTTGGCAATACATCCTTCCATCTTATTCTGGGATATAGGATAATAAAAACTGGCCAAGTGCGAGTCGGACTCGCGCACGTAGGGTTCCACCATTTTCTAAAAAAAACTATTTTATTCTGTGTTTTTAGTATTTGTTGTTATAGCGGCAACAGAAATACATCATCTGTGAAAATTTCAGCTGGAACTATTACGGTATCAGTGAGATACAGCCTGGTGACAGACAGACAGACGGACGGACGGACGGACGGACAGCGGAGTCTTAGTAATAGGGTCCCGTTTTACTCTTTGAGTATGGAACCCTAAAAAGTACAGTTTAATGTGCATGCGAGTAATAAATTATCCTGAGTCTGCTTAAGGATAAAATTAATAAATACAGCACTATAATTAAACTAAACTAAAACTAAAATACATCTAAATAAAACTAAAATATATCTAAAAATGGCCCCTGCGGCATGCTACCGAAGACGCTGGCAGCATTTCCTCGCTGGATCGCCAGGCCGATGCGTTGAGCGAGGAAACTGACAGCTCTTTGGTCTCCCGTGGCGTCTCTGAGCCTCTTCGACATGTCCTTAAAGAGGCTCAGAGCGCCAGGGCCCCACGGACCTAGGGTTTCGACGCCGAATGGAACAAAATTATACTCGCCGCAGAGACCACTGTATTTGCCCACCTTGGCTTTCTCAGCCGCCTCTGCCGCTGCCGATGCCCTCACGGAGGTTCGGTGGAGATGCAACGGGGCTAGTGTGTCTACGCAAGTTGCATCCCACACCCGTCACATACTCCAAGGATTAAAATGTGAAAAAATAAATAGTTCAGTCTATCTATCAATTATTGATAGTCAGCGAGTTCCTGCATAATTTCTAAACATCATTAAAGCCTGAAATAGATAAACAAACAACGCCATTATAACGAGGCAACAAATCCAAATCAAGTCCGTATACAAATTGCCTAAAGAGCAGGAATTAATTATAAAGATCATTAGACCGAGGGTTGCGTGCCGGTGATCGATCGCCGTTTCGATTCCCGCGAAAATTAAGTCGCCGGTGCACGAACGGGTAAGCGGGAGTCGGTAGGAGTCACAAACCTATGGTCCAATTATTTTGTATTAATAAAACATAAAAAAGAGACAGAAAATGAAACAGTTTATTAGGCACACGTCCGATGTTTCACTCAATAGCCCAGCCACTAATCCATAATTTTCACCCAATTACCCGTTTTCTTTAAATTCCATCAACCAGCAATAGTCCCTATACACCCCAGCGGGTGCTGTATCTGTGCGCGTCCCATGACTCGGGCAGGGACAGCATCCGCTCGGTGTACTCCTTGCATTTCATTAAATTGTCAAAAGGGCCTCTACGTGTTGGCTCAGTTGGTACTTTGTAGGTACCTAGCCCCACACACGCCTCCCAAAGGTCCGGGACATCTTTGTCCCGTGAGCGGGAAAGACATACATAATAATAACCATTTATTTTCGGCAACTAAGGCCCATAGTACAAACACCTTAAAGACTAACATACTCGTACATACAATACAATTATAAAATTAAAACACGAATTTTATTATTACTACAGTCAAGTTCAAACGAAATTTTTGAGTGAATTCACAATAAAGGGATGCTCGTTATCATTATGTTTACATTGGTGTTTTTTGTGTAAGTATAATTGAAATTTAAATACTTAATCTTAAAATTGGTCCGATTCATGTTAATCACATCAAAAGGTAAATAATAATAAATAAATAAAAAAACAGTATGCAGTATGCTTGTGATGCAGTTATAGAAAAAATGTTATAATAAATAATAAATAAATATTTGCGGACAATCTTACACAAATCGACCTAGTCCCAAACTAAGCAAAGCTTGAACTATGGGTACTAGACGAAGATAAACATACTTATATATAGATAAATAAATACTTAAATGCTTAGAAAACATCCATGACTCAGGAACAAATATTCGTGCTCATCACACAAATAAATGCCCTTACCGGGATTCGAACCCAGGACCTCTTGCTTCGTAGGCAGCGTCACTACCAACTAGGCTAAAGCGGTCGTCTTTCATTTTCGCTTGCGCCCTGTGAAGCGTTTTTGACATAGGCAGAGCAAACGCTAAGTTGAACTCATTACTAACAGAGCACCCACCTAGATTCCTAGCACTCAAAGTCTTTTCCAAAAAGTTGAAGGTTGCCGACGCCTGGCTCGTAGCGCGGGAGCGGCGATCGACAAAGCTAGTGTTGCACGACCGTAACCCGTGTTTTACGTCCTTATTTATTGTTATAGCGCCCTGAACAGACCATACCATAGTAAATTGAATAAGGAAATTAATTTCTAGCAATTTCCAGGGCTAGTTAAAGAGGTTAAGCTACTAGGTGTCAATAAGGTAACCCTTTTTAGGGTTTGTACCTGAAGACATTAAAAGCCCATTTAAGGGTACCCAAAGTGTTGCATCGAGAAAGGTACTTTAACTAGACCTAATCTTTCCATTCAACTAACTGTCTAGTTTAGTTAACAGACATAATCATCCTGTTTGGAACTAGATGTTGATATCTTAAAAGAAACTCCTACACCTGACATAACTACCATTTTAGGTAAAAAAATTTGGTACAGTCAGATGCATAGACAAGTAATATACATAAGTATGCAAATAGATGACAATGTGAAGTCAAAAAATCCTTGTAAAACTTTGCTGTTGGTATATCATAATATTTTTTTGTGTCAATCGATAGACACCGAATTTTGCAAGATTTAATAAACTGACAATCTGCTTGCACATCAAATAAATAGGTACATATCAAGAAACCCAATCTAATTCAAAACCCAAAAGCGCCAAAACTCGAATTTCCCACGCTCTCATTCGCCATACACAATCCTAAAAACTTCATCTATCACATTCCCACACAAGCTCGTCTAATGTTACACCGAAACACCCACAGACTCCAAACGGAGCCAACCAGATTACCAGACTTACTAATAACACTTTTACAAAACCAGTAAAAGCGTGTCTCTAATCTCTTACAGTTGTTGCAAATCTGAGGGTCAAGATATAGTAGCTGATAGATTTTGAATCGATCCGTCTATATGTACTCTTGGGCACTCGCGGCACATCAAAAGCAACCATCAGTGTAATGAAGCTGTTGCGACGACACTGCCGTAATTAGATGCCTTTATGGGCTTTCGATAGATATGATTGGGTGGGCAAAGATTATTTGGAATTTTTGTTGAGTTTTGTAGACAATCGATGGATGCTTCATAGAGGCTTCTATTGATACAGTTATGGGCATGGGCCATGGGCTTTCAGCGTTTTATTGAAATGTCGTATACATCCGAAGGAAAGAAGAATAATGCCATACCTTGTCTTATTTTTAATCAATCATGTGTTTTGTAGTAAAATACTAAACTTCTAAGTAGGTACTTATGAAAGTTGAAACAACAATAATGAATCTGCAAATATTATTAAGTGTAGTTTTCAGATTCTGTGTAAGTTCCACTGAGTCTAAGAAGTAAACAGCAAATACTTCAGGGCCTTTTACTAAAATGAAACGCAATAATGACATTCATACATAAACATCACACATCTAACCGCAAAAAGGGCCGGTAGATCATCAACCAAAATGAAATTGCTAATCTCACTCACTCAACTAATACGCAAAAATAGGCAAACAAACAAAGTTTGCGCACAAACTTATGAAAATTTTCCTCCCTTTCTGATATTATATTTAACACACTATTCTGTGGCACCTATAATTAATCGTTCTGCCACGGTATACTCTTCCGCGATCGGACTGGTTTGTGCTTATTTAGCTTTAAGAACAGCTTAGACATGAGCTTTAATAATGTGAACAGCTGTTAATTGTATTATTTTAGTGGCTAACAAGCGTACAGCTTGCCTTATGGTAGGGTCAATGTAACACTAAGGCACAAATAGGTATATATATACTTACATAATTATACAATAAAGATTTATATATCTACTAATTTACTGCGCGCTATTTTCCAATTATCGTAATGGTCAATATCCTCGCAGTCGCTCTTCTATTGTTTTTTCTTTAAAAAACATACCAGCCAGTGTTGTACATTCAGCATCGCATAGTTAGTAGCAGCCAAAGTAGCCTAATAATAAAGACGGGCACGGAAATATATGGCAACTTTAACTATATAATGCTGACTGGCATAAAGGCGAGAAGCGGTAACCAATGTTTTAAAATAGACTTAAGACATTAATTTACTTAGCTAATTGTTTACACTTAGTATAAGTACCGGTCATATTTATTGATATATTCAGCCTCTATGATACCGATAACTTTCGAAAAAGTCACCACTACGATTGAGCTTGGATTCGAACCCACGAATCTTTGTTCGTAAGGATGCCTGAAGTTCGCATTAAAGGCAATAAATCCTAAAAAATCTTCCTTCGGAATCAACACGACGCTACGGTATTTAAGAATGCATCTAGATACAGGCTATATGCATATTCAAATGTCCTATTATCCAGTTATCGATGAATCTTAACGGCCTTGGCATTAGCCTCTTAAATAAGCATTGATTTGGTAACCTTTCAAGTGCATTTGTAAAACTTTTGCTTAATTTACTGCTGTCAGTGCTGCATAGCACACAGGTCACATGAGCCGCGATTCTATTTGGCTTTGTGATAGAAGGGGCCATTAATTAAAAAAATCAGGTTACATATCTGTAATTCTGATTTTAAAGGACAAAATGAAAATGGGTATCCCTATGACATCTCGGACAAGTCACATTTAGAAACTAGAATCGGAACCTTTAACGGCCCTAATAATAATAATAATAATTCATTTATTTATTCAACCAACTTGGATCATACATTTAAATACTATACACAAACCATAAAAAATACAAATACATGTCAAGGTTAGTAGGTTAATTTCATCTTACATCTAAAGTGTTAGTAGACATTATTTCCCATTACATGCAGTGCACTGCAATGGTTTAGGTAGGCACCATCCAACCTGCCTGCAAACATTGCCAGAATGCTGTTGGTGCTGACCCTTACCCTATTGAGCAGCGATGCGGCTTTTTTACGTATTATGGCAGCGAAGCTGTCCACGCGCGCCTCCGCGAACATTGCCGATACTTATGTGATGTCTAAACTGCCCATGCCCGTGCGGTGGTACCCACGTATTAAAATCACCCAATTGGGTATAGGCTAGAACTGTCGTAAAGCTAGTGGCTCTGTAAGATGTAAAAATACACCGACTCTATTAATTTTTTATTTTTTTTTAATTTAAAAAAAATTAATGGCCAAATAAATTGTATAATTATGGAACCAGCTTAAAAATGTTCGCGAGACTTGGTTGAGAATTACGACCGATAGAGGAGAACAGCCACCGGATATACAAAATAACATTTCCCAAGCTGAAACAGAGAATTTCGTTCGCTTCGCTCGCTTGGTCAATGCAAGGTAATTGTGTAACTTTTGGCACAGCATTACATATTTACTTAATACAAGACTAATATAATAATATAAGACTATACACTATGAAACGGAACATCCATTTAAAGGAACAAAACAATAATAACAATCAACTAAGTACACTAGAAAGCCTTTAGCCTATCATCATTCAACTCACAAAAGTTCTGACATATGGAAACCTGTCAAAGCTCGTACGAGTATACTCAGATTTTAAAGGACGTAACTTACAACCGACGATTTGAAACAACCGAGCTTGAGAGTTAAAAATACCGGCCAAGTGCGAGTCGGACTCGCGCACAAATGGTTCCGTACCATTATCTATAAAAACATTTATTTTATTTGGTTCGTTAGTATTTGTTGTTATAGCGGCAACAGAAATACATCATCTGTGAAAATTTCAACTGTGTAACTATCACGGTACGGCAGCTACAGCCTGGTGACAGGCAGACAGACAGACAGACAGACGGACAGCGGAGTCTTAGTAATAGGGTCCCGTTTTACTCTTTGAGTACGGAACCCTAAAAATACCAAGCTACGGGGTAAATCCGGATCTCCTTCGCTTTCCATAGCCAAGGCAGCAGATTTAGACATAAATATTCAACACAGCTTAAATCAGATCCGCATACACTCACCTAATACTAAACGTCATATCGTCGTATAAAAATGTTGATTGTTATGACCTTCTGGAACTAAGGATGGGAAAGGAGATCATATCCAAACAATGGCAGGTTCACAGCCGGTGTCATCGATATGGCGAAGGTCGCTTTGCTATGAATTTAGCGATATTAATCTTGGACAGGGACTAAAAAACAGATGCTTCACTGTATATGTTTTTATAGCAATGTAATAAATAAATATTAGAAGACAATCTTACACAAATCAAACTAGCTCAATGAGGCTTGTGATATGGGTACTAGCCGACGATATATTTAATAGAAATAAGTATTTAAATACATAGAAAACATCCAAGACTAAGAAAAAAAAACACGCTTATCACAAAAATATTTGCTCTTACCGGGATTCGAACCCGACCTTCAGCTTTGTAGGTAGCGTCACTACCCACTAGACTAACCGGTCGTCGGTGTCATGTTATTTCAAGACAAACCTAATCCCACCAAAAACATTACATGTAAAGTGACTGCCAAGACTCCCTAGCTCATATAGCTTTCAGCGTTAAAAAGATATCAGATCATAAGGAGCGCCAAGCTTCCTACTCCACACGGCATAACCTACTACTACCAGCCACGCTCTAAAAATTCTACATCTTAGCTAATAATAGCTTTGTTGGGCACATCCCGGTCGCCGCATAGACTCTCGCGCTGAATGAGTTTATAAGCGACATTAAAAGCGAAGGGTCTATACTTTTTAGCCAAGATATAAAAATTTTAGAGCGTGGCCGGTAGTGGTAGGTTACGCCGTGTGGAGTAGGAAGCTTGGCGCTCCTTAAGGCCTCCACACACCGGTCGCGGGCGCGGGTCGGGCGCGGGTCGGGCGCGGGCTCGCGCAAGTTGTAAAACATTGAAAATAAACTTCAAACACACATCGAACGCGAGCTCGCGGCCCGCGTTCGATGTGTGTTTGACGTGTAGTTATCATCTGATATATTTTTAACGCTGAAAGCTATATAGCTAGGGAGTCTTGGCAGTCACTTTACATGTAATGTTTTTGGTGGGATCTCATTCCTTTTTGTACGGTAATTTGTAAAGAAGTGTATAAGAAATCCTATACAAACTTCCATCCCCTAATTTAAAGGGTGAGGGGGTGATTTTCTAAAAATCCTGAAATACGTATTTTATTATTTATAATAAGGAGTCCCTATTTCAATTTTCAGACCTCTAGGATCAAAATTTGCGGAAGTCTCATACAAAATTGCATCCCCTAGTTTAAGGGGTTGGGGGTAAAAGTTCAAATTGTTTGAATTGTTTTGTTGATTGTGTACTAATACTAGCTTACATACCAAATTTCAGCTTTCTAGGACTTCAGGAAGTACCCTACAGATTTTGATGATCAACGTGAGTGAGTCAGTGAACGAAATCAACATTTTTTAGATATCAATAGAATCTAAAGTATAAGAGCTATGCAATTGACAATTTATATGTTTAATGAGTTTGCTATTGACATCATACCTCGAGAATTTTGCTTATCTGGTAAATTCCAAACACAAGTAATGAGGGTTCAAAAAAACGACAAAGAGCTTCGAAAAAAGTTAGGTAGTAGAATGGGGTTACTTTAGGAAAAAATGGGGCTACTTTGATCATTTAGAATGTAGTATAAAAGCAAAACTTTTTGAAATTAAGAAGATTTAATCGAGTATACAGCAAGATAGATAACTAATATATTCACTGCCACAGTTCACCCACAAGTAAAAACAATGATTTCGGAGAAAAACCTATTTGAATAAAGTCGCCTCGCGAATCAAAGTAAGCCGATTCTACGGTAGTGCCTGCCCTTGCGCTTCGCTTGACTCGTCTTGGCGGGGGCACCCGTGCCCCCAGATTTATGTGGACTTCTATGAATGTCTATGTACCCACAATGGTTTCATTTATTATATTTAAATCGTTTTAGGGAATAAGGGTGAATTGCACCAAACCGTCTGTAAGGGTAAGTGGTGCTCGTTAAAATCAGGCTGTATAGAAAGTTTGACAAATTTCAATGGAATGACAGATGCCGGCGTCATATTTAACGTTGATCGGTTTGTAATCGTAAGTTGGTGCAACTCGCCCAAGGAGTCGGTTGTTTTAAACCGTCGGTAACCGTAAACTACGTCCGTTAAAATTGTTTTGTATGGGTATTTTGACAGTTCTGTTTAAGATGACAGCTGCCAGCGCTATTTAACGTTTGTCGGTAAAGTGGGGTCGATGAAACCCGTGCTTAATCAAAACTGCCCACAAGTGAACTGTCTGTTGCTTTATAACCTGTGGCACTCCTGATATTGATCTTTTGACAGTTTGTTTGTTCAAATTGAAAACAAATGCGATCATTATTCCTTTTTGAATGCCTTTCAAATGTTAGATTTGATGATAGAATCATTCTCAGGCGTTAAAATGTCAGTATCAAGAGCGGTGAGTCCGGATTTTTTTATTTTTTTTATTTTCATTGTCATGAACAACAACACTATCGTCTTGAAGTGATTTCAAAACGACGTATTGAATTTAAATTTCATTTGTATTCATCATTTTACTCACTTCCTTAGCAGTAAGGAATAAGTGAAGAAGCACGTATTTTAGCTGAATTGCCAACTAAGTTAAAGTGAGTAAAATTAATACAAACTGCTGCGCAATAACTTAGTTGACAATTCAGCTAAAATAAGTGAAGAAGCACGTATTTTAGCTGAATTGTCAACTAAATTAAAGTGAGTAAAATTAATAGAAACTGCTGCGCAATAGGTAAAGTAGGTAGGTAGGGTAGGTAGTAAATGCAATAAAAATATATTATAAATAAATAAATATTATAATATTTAATTAAGCATTAGGGGACGATCCTACAACAAATGATCCAGTCTCAAAGTAAGCTCAATAGACAAGCCTTATACTAGCCGGCGATAAACATACTCATTAATATATACATATATATCACATTACATACAATTTACATACACAATACATTACATTACAAAACGTAGTACTTTTCTATTCTATTCTATTCAAAATGCAGATGGCGCTGTGCAACGGTAACTTCGAATATGAGCTGTTTTAGATTGTTCAAGAATGAATGGGGTCCTGACATGACGGGCATGGTGTATGAAAGTTTGTACTGAACCCTCGGTGCGCGAGTCAGACTCGTATTTGACCGGTTTTTGTTTTTTGACGTCGTTTCTGTCCAGTCGACAGCCCAGAGTTAATTCAAGTCTTTTTGGTGTTCGCTACCCCGCCGGGTACCTAGGACGCCTATACGTTTTCGAACGTGTTTGCGTTTAGTTCCAATTTGTATGGCATTGCAAACAGCGCCTCTGGTGGTAACTATTAGGAACTACGCGTTGCTATACAAATTGAAACTAAACACAGACAGAGTTCGAAAACGTATATGTATCGATAAAACTTATACTAGAGCTACAGGTCTTCTACCAGTTGGACGTCCCGAAGACGCTCTCCAAACTGCACGATCGTCACCCATACGGACTACGACGTGCCCGAGCCATCGGAGTCTTGAGGATTTCGTTTCTACTATTATGTTCGGTCCGGGCACTAGATCGTCGACTCCTTGGCTCTTACGAATTCCCTAGATCCCTAGATGCCATCTTCTCCAGGAGTGGACCGGAGAATTTGCGGTAGATTTTCCGTTCCGCCACTATCAGTGCATGCTCTTCTTGTTGTGTTAAAGTCGAGTCTTCGCATCCGTACAATATGAAGATTGGTATTTTACCGTTTTATAAATGCGAAGGTAGGTGTTTTTGGTCATTAACCTGTACTTTATGTAGGGCATCTGTATAATGAAGAGCGTTTTGCTTTCGGATTTGTATCTCCTATTTCCACTGGTTGGTATCTGTAACGATGCATCCAAGATATCTTTTGTCCACTCCTTTGTAGGAGGTATCTCCTACCGTGAGGTCTTTCTTACGGATGCCGGTGTTTTTGTATCGCTTCATATTTAACGCTTTGCTTCGCTTCAGCCTACTTCTTGGGATTAGTTGAGTTGACGCATGAGCTTATTCAGGAGGCAACTGGGGTAATGCTTAGATATTTAAACATACGAAGGATTCGTGTTCGTCGTTAGACATTTTGATTCCAATCGCAGTTAAACCTACCTATTTCGTGCGTATCCCGCTGGCACTCTCAGAATTAATGCGTGTACCATTTTAATATCTGATTAAAATGTCAAATATTGGTATATAAAATATATGGAACTCAACGCCAACCAATCATTAACAAGTAAGATATCGAAGTCATCTAAACCAATCTTGGGACTCCATCAAATCCCATAACGTATGCGTGTGCGCGTGTAACTCTATATCCACTAAACAAAAGCCTATCGCCATCGGCGCCCGCGCCATCGCGATGCAAGCGCCACCTAGCGACTTATCGGGAAGATTTATTCGCTCCGTGCCAGATTTGTTGCTACTAATTTTGGTCGTAGATTTAGATTGCCGGTGTTTATTTGATATACAATGTCTTCGTTTTAGATTTTTCTGTTACTATACCAAGTGGAGTAGTGATAGTGGCTAGCAAGCTAAAGATACAATCGACTACAAGGAAAAAAACAGACCTTGCCTACGAAACTGACGGTCCTGGGTTTGAATTCAAGTACGATCAAATGTATTTTAATTTTTATTAGATTTCATAAATATTTAATATAGCGTCGTCTAGTACCCATAACACAAGCCTGGATAAGCCTGCTAGTTCGATTATTGTTCCTTAATATTTCGTTATTTTATTCACCGCATGACTACGCATTAAGTTGAAAAATAGATTTTAAAAAACCGGCCAAGTGCGAGTTGGACTCGCGCACGAAGGGTTCCGTACCATTAGCTATAAAAACGGGAAAAAAATCACGTTTGATGTATGGGAGCCCCCCTTAAAAAAAAAATGTTTTTAGTATTTGTTGTTATAGCGGGAACAGAAATACATAATCTGTGAATATTTCAACTCTCTAGCTATCACGGTTCTTGAGATACAGCCTGGTGACAGACAGACGGACGGACGGACGGCCGGACGGACGGACGAACGGACGGACGGACGGACGGACAGCGAAGTCTTAGTAATAGGGTCCCATTTTACACTTTGAGTACGGAACCCTAAAAATTAGTCGATTATACAAAGTTTGATTAGTCCAGTTGTGGAAGTCTCTGTTTGGTCCTATGATTGACTGATAGCGAATTTCCATTTTGTGCAATTAATCTTAAATAAAATAAATAAATATTCGCCTTGAACTTTTGTAATTTATCAACTAATTTACTGCTAAGCTACAGAAAGTCGCCTGTAGGCCGCCTGTGACGCCTGTGTCTCGAATTAAGCACTGAATATGTTTTACTTACATATGTTCATATGTTTATAAATATTCCATTCTAGGATTTCTAGGACACACAACTTCATAGCTCTTATTGTTAGCGGATTTCTTAAGTTAAAACGGGCATAAGTCTATGAATTTCGATGGTGGACATTGTGCTTTTTTTTCTTCACAAATCGATCTAGTCCCAAACTAAGCAAAGCTTGTAAGTACTATGGGTACTAGACGACGATATACACACTTATACTTATAGATAAATACTTAAGGACATAGATTACATCCATGACTGAGGAACAAATATTCATGCTCACACACAAATAAATGCCCTTACCGGGATTCGAACCCGGGACTCCCGGCGTCTCGGCAGGGTCACTACTAACTCGTAACTCGTCTTACCTCATCCGTGAGGTACCCCACTAACACATTATTCATGACGTATGCACTCCTAAGCGGAAAATAAAACACGTTTTATAACGGTGCACTATTCATATTAAATGTCGTAATAAATAAATTCAATAAAGACAAAAGCCTGTTCGATCAAATGTTTTTTATGATAATTACGTACATAAATATGTATGTGAGTCACATCTATGTTTTAGCTTTTTATTCGACGTGTATGGACGTGACGTATTAAAATATTCAAATTGTAAGAATATCAGTCATAGGATAGAGGTTATGATATTTATAATCGTGAGGGTTGAGTGACATGGCTTTGGAAGATGGTTCATTGAGTAAGTATTTGTTGAGGTAGGTACCCACCGTATGGGGGTTAAAAATACTACATGGTCCACGACTATGATACCTAACAGTTTTTGAATAAGCCTAATATGGTAGGTACTATACGTACAGAAACGGCAGGTCACCATAAATATTTTTTCTTTGCGACTTCTACCAATTGCACCCTTTATTACAATAATATTTTAGTTCGTCAATTTGTTTAAAGACTAAATTGACGAATCATTTTAAAAGATAATTTTTAAGTCTAACGCAAACGTTCCGATGTTTGGCAATGAATTGCCAAAAATTAAGTTCATATGAGCCAATGACAAGTAGGTAAGGGGCAGTGCCGAGGCTAGCGGGCGGTAGGGATCTCAATGGGGAACTTGCATGGGACTTCAATTTCGAATAAATTGCACTCAATGGATACGGATATACGTAGAAATATCGTACAGAAGAAAAAAAAACGATTGTATTAGTTTTATCTCACGATAAAAAGACGAAAAAAAAATTTTTTTTTGATAAAATAACATAACAGTTACACAGAATATTGAATAAGAAATATTATTTTGTATGCCAAGTATAGACTTAAATGCAAATGTTGTGGAGATAATTGCAAATTGATGACTTACTCCATAGTAAACGCTCCGAGAATATATCGTCGGGTGACAAGCAAAAGTCACTACCAAAACTGTCACTGCTCTTCAAAACCTCGTATCTCGGTACGTAGTCGATATCGAGATACGACTTTTGATTTAAGTAGGTATTTGTAACTTAGTGAGTTTTGCTTGTCACCCGACGATATATTGTGACGTCATAGCATAAGCCAGTTTAATATAGAGCGTTTTTGGGGGGTGCCGGTGTGTGCACATTTCAAATGCATATAACATCAGAAAAATAAATCATAAGAAAGTTTTAGTACTACAGTTGTTTTAATGCTGGATTATACTTTTGATTTTCGTAATAAAATAAAAAGAAGCAAGTTCCCTATTCTGCACAATCTATTTTCATGTTTTTAGTTAGGTACCACACAATGTCTTGGCATTTTTTTTGCGTTCAAAACTGTGTGAGCACAAAGATGGCCGCCAACACTCGTCTTTAAAAAAATCTATTCTCGTTCTGGTGGCTACTAGGGCAAGTTTGGTATCATTTTCGTATAAACCAAAGTCGTAGAATTCATTGCTGGTATTAGTTTTTTTCAGTTTCATATTAATTTTACAAGAAAAACGTAAAAATGTGAAAATGTTGGTAGGAGATTTTTGCTTTGGGAGCTAATAACTTTTGTATGGTGACAAAAACTATCAAACAAAAAATACAATAGTAAAGCGCAATTCATGCATTGTTTTTAAATAAACACTTTTTATGATGTCCTAATGCAAACACATCTTATAAAACAATTTAATGTCCGCAGTTTCCGGCACACAGACATACTTCTGTGCACTTCAATTTTCCTGTAATGCAGTTGCACTGATTTTTGCAACCTTTCTTGCACCTGCAACGAGTGAGTTCCAGACACATACTGGCGACATCGGTAAATCCGACCAAACAGGAATCCATTAACTGTCTTCCATTTTCCAGCGCCAAGAAGAAGGCATCGGAAGCTTTATGAGAGGCACCAAGACTTGTCGCCAGACATGGACTCCTTGATATATTGCCCGAAGTGTGTGCTGGCGAAGAGCGGCTTCCGTTGGAGGGATGTCTATCCCTCTTCGTAAATATATATTTTCTGCATTCGTTGACTGTTGTGCATGGGCTTGAGCAATAATATAAAATCTTGGAGGAGTCATTCTTACTTCATTCGCTACAATATATAAACAATTTTATATTAAAATTCCCTTTTTAATATAAAACCCTACGCTGTATTTGTATCAAACTAGTTAATATAATAACAGACATAGAGAGGGAACGCAGGGCTCTGGCGGTCCGATGCAATATGCTGGCCCGAAGGTTTGCACGGTGTGATGAGCAAGTAAAAATATCACTTTTTAAATCATATTGTCAAGTTTTCTACACGTGCAGCCTTTGGACCAGTTTTACGCAAAAGACCATCAGCACTCTGCGTGTCCAATATAATAACGGTTTCAGGATGTTGTTGGGGCTTCCCCGATTCTGCAGCGCATCGGACATGTTTGCGCAAGCTCGCACAGATGATTTCTACGCTATAATGCGAAAAAGAACCGTCTCGGTACTCTGCAGGGTACGGGCCAGCTCAAACCCCATTCTCGCCACTATGCCAGACAGATACAACTCTCTGTTCATGCGGCATTATAATATTATTATGACCGCTAGGCGGTAAGTAAAACAATACCTCTTTAGTTTAAGTTACTAACCCCTAGGCTAAGTTTTACTAAAGATTATGGATCATTGTAATGATGCCTGATATTGAAATAAATAATAAATAATAATAATACTTACCGGTCGTACATTGTTATAATACATTTCTGAATAAAAGTGTCGCAATTTTCCGTCCAACAATGCCTTGAATCCGCAAGTTGCTTCAGGGTAGGCATTCCAGGCATCAAATGCACCTTTTTAGGGTTCCGTAGCCAAATGGCAAAAAACGGAACCCTTATAGATTCGTCATGTCCGTCTGTCTGTCCGTCCGTATGTCACAGCCACTTTGTTCCGAAACTATAAGAGCTATACTTTTGAAACTTGGTAAGTAGATGTATTCTGTGAACCGCATTAAGATTTTCACACAAAAATTGAAAAAAAAAACATTAAGTTTTAAGGGTCCCCATACTCAGAACTCAAACTAAAAAAAAATTTTTACATCAAACCCATACGTGTGGGGTATCTATGGATACATAGGTCTTCAAAAATGATATTGAGGTTTCTAATAGAATTTTTTTCTTAACTTAATAGTTTGCGCGAGAGACACTTCCAAAGTGGTAAAATGTGTGCCCCCCCCCCTGTAACTTCTAAAATAAGAGAATGATAAAACTAAAAAAAATATATGATGTACATTACCATGTAAACTTCCACCGAAAATTGGTTTGAACGAGATCTAGTAAGTAGTTTTTTTTTAATACGTCATAAATCGTAAACCGCAATTTATTTCACGGAACCCTTCATGTGCGAGTCCGACTCGCACTTGGCCGCTTTTTTACCTCTTCCATTACAAGAAGACACCGTGTCACATCCTGTCAAGGCATGGAAAATTGGCAGTACTTCGGCTCTTTCTGGTCCTGTAATGTGTAGAAATACATTTGTTAGGATGCATTTACTGCGGAAATTTACACGTTTACTAAGGGCATGACAAACACGTGTCGTGTACATTGGCAATAGAGTGGCATGGAATATAAGAATGGTTTTTGCCTGTACCCATGTGGATCCACAACTCATCTAATTCCGGCAGCGTTTGAATACTCGTAGTCGTAGTTACTCGACCATTTTGTAAGATAAACGCTGCCTAGCGCGAGTCCAACTAGCCGGGCTGCGTGTTGTGGGTACTAGGCGATGATATATATAATAGATACATACATATAGATACTTATATACATATATAACATCCATAACTCAGGAACAAATATTCGTGATAAATACACAAATAAATGCCCTGACCGGGATTCGAACCCGGGATCTCCAGCTTTGTAGGCAAAGTCACTACCCACTGGGCTACGGAGGCCGTTAAATATACCGTCTTATTACATTATTACGAGTGTTCAATTTGAATAAACCTAAACAATGATGAAAAAATATCAACAAACAACTTAAGACACTTTTAAAAAACCATTAAAAACCCCAACCGCATTAAATAATGTATAATTAACGTGTCAAATCAAAAGCTATGTTTTACACATTTTATACGACGTATACTGCACAGTGTGACAAACTAGTAATTATTACGGACGAAAATGTAAATATGATGTAAAAATTGCAGGAAATTGTCACTGCAAGGACCATTTTACGATTGGAACGGTTTCTTGTATGGATATTGTAACTCGTTATGCCATATCTTTAAGTTCGATCGGTTATGTAAACCAATATTGTAATTAAAACGAGGATGGGGCCGGTAACGCGCTGTCAGAAGTTTTTGGATCGTGACATTTTACGCAGCCATAATTATCATTGATACGTTTCGATTTGTGTTTTTGATATCGGTAGTTGGTGTCTAATGTGTTTGTGATAATTATACAGATTGGATTGGTTTTATTGGTCGCTTTTTAGCATGATCTTTATCATATAAAGTTACTGTTTCATATCAAAACTTAATCTCGTAGGCTAAATCACACCATGAAATGGTTATGCTGTGCAGCAGTTCAATAAAAAAAAAACAGGACAAGTGTGAGTCTAACTCGCCCACCGAGGGTTCCGTACAAAATTACAAATGTACAGTTTTCAGCTTTTTCCCTGTAGTTTTAGCATAAGATGATATTACTTGCCAAATTTCATAGTTCTAGGTCAACGGAAATTGCCATATACATTTTGATTCCCTTAAGAGTGGTGAAATATACATTTTTTGCGGCATAAACGGCCGTAACTTTTTTTTACGTTAACTTAGAAGTTTGATTTTTCATAGCTTCAAGGGACTGTATGATTGTATACTTGAGTATATGGTTTTAATTACAGTTCAATACCTCCACGCGTTCCCGATATAAAGGGTGACAGACAGACAGACAGTAAGACAGACAGACATACATACGGACAACAAAGTGATCCTATAAGGGTACCGTTTTCCTTTTGAGGTACGGAAGCCTAAAATACCGATGATTTTTTCTGACGTAGCTACTCTACCTAACACGGTTTATCATAATGCAAGCTTCAATAAAAACGGGTCTATACGTTTGTCGCTTGCAAGTCCACGCATTTGACTATTTCCAAGAACGAAGAACAAAAACTACTCAGCTATTAACCATGAAAGTTGGTCGGTTGTTGCGTTAGTGGTAAGCGCTCTGTAGCTGATATCAATTTACGTAACAATTTCGTTACACTTACGAACAAATTCAACAAGACTACTGTCACAAAAAGCTGCCAAGTAAACAATCCCGTTTATCTTTTTATTCTTGTTAAGGCGGCCTCTCAAAAGGAAAGGAAATGCATTGAATACCAATACCATTTATATACCTTGCACAATACACCCTTATTTGCAATCGGACAAGAAATATGGAACGAGATATTTCGAATTGGATTGCGGACTGTTTAATTATTTTTCATCACACTTGCTTGAAAAGGGTTTCATTAACGCACTGAACTACAATAACCTAAATTGCGCGTATGGGCATATAATATATATAATGGTTACTTATTTCTTAAAAATGTAAATGCTATTCATACGCCAGTTTTAAATCAATGAGGTTTTTTTTTAGTCGCTTGTGATTATTGAAAATCTATCTGTTAATTTAAATGTGGTAACACCAAATGTATGATATTTTAACGAATTATTGGAAATGTTGTGTATGTATTACAAATAATAATAATAAATTCAAAAATTATTGTGTTGCAGTTAAGTGTCTGCAATAGGTAGTACAGTCGCCATCACATACATAGGTACACTATAGGTGTTCAAAAATATCGGCACATGCACCCTAATGCCTTGAAAATAGAGGTGTGTTCCGATGTTTGTGACGTGCTTGTTTGCTCCGATGTATGTGATGGCGACTATACCGATGGTTCTTTTCCTTACACGCCTCACGTCAAAAACAACCAAATAGATAGACGATTAACATTTGTAATTTTTGTTGCGATGAATATTTTATTTTGCTCCTAATGTAATGAAATGCATTGTGTATAGCAACGATTCATCATCCTCCTAGCGTTATTCCCGGTTGTGCCCCTAAAGGAGCCCGGGGTCCACTTTGACACCTAATCCCAAGATTTGGCATAGGCACTAGTTTTACGAAAGCGACTGCCATCTGACCTTCCAACCCAGAGGGAAAACTAGACCTTACTGGGATTAGACCGGTATCCTCACGATGTTTTCCTTCACCGAAAAGCTAACGGTAAATATTCCGTACGTAAGTTCTGAAAAACTCATTGGTACGAGCCGGGATTCGAATCCACGACCGCCGCTTGACAGCCGCATGCCTGAACCACTAGGCTACCGTAGCTTTGTGTATAGCAAAGATTATTAGATGTAAAATCATTCTTAAAATACTCTAGTACTATTATTTTCTACGGTTTTGGTATTATTATAAGTATTAATATAGGTGTCGTTTTTAAAAAAAATTCAAGATTTGGACATATCTTACACTTTACAAGATAAGCATCATTAACGCTTGCCAGCGCCTACGTCCCCGTGGCTCTTGAGCCTCGGATTGTACGGGACGACGGCAAGCGTCCGGACGGGATGACGTTGCGTTGATCCCCTGGCGAATGGGCCGTGCACTGGTGTGGGACGCTACTTGCGCTGATACGTTGGCAGCGTCCTATTTGCCAGTCACGTCCAAACTAGCCGGGGCAGCGGCGGATGCCCGAGAGCGATCCAAGGTCGGGAAATATAGCTGTCTCGGCGCCCAGTACGACTTTGTTGCATTTGGCGTCGAGACACTCGGCCCTTGGGGAAAAAGCGCGCGTGGGCTCCACAAGGAGATCAGCAAGCGGTTGAGGGACGCAACGGGTGACCCTCGCGCAGGCAGCTTTCTCGCTCAAAGAATAGCGATTGCTATTCAACGCGGGAATGCTGCCTGTGTGATGGGCACCCTGCCTAAAGGGCAAAGTTTTGATACGTTTCTGTAATTTTATTAGTTTCTGTATTTATCTATTATATATATCATCGCCTAGTACCCACAACACAAGCCTTACTGAGCTTACCGTGGGCCTAGGTTGATTTGTGTAAGATTGTCCCATAATATTTATTTATTTATTTAATATTTAATTTTATTTTAAGTCGTTTGCAAATAAGTAAGTACTGTAATAATAGTTTTATGAATTGACGATTACAAAAAAGATTCTAATGAATCCAAAAAAAAAGCATCATTATCTATTTAATTATCTCAACAAAACCTTATCATATATTTATAGAAAAAGTTTTCAAATCTTGTTGCCCTCGCTTAAAGTTATTCTAGTTTTATAGTACCGGTGACTATTTCTAGTTACTTATTTTTATTGGTCTGCACTCAGCAGGCCTAGATGGGAATCTTTCAAGCTAAATTTGTACCTTATCGTTAGATTCAACTTAATCATGAAATTCACATACAGCATAATAATTTAAAAGTAATAGTTATAAAAAGGGTTGAATAGATCTTTTAACTAAGTATTCTTGTTATGATTTACGGAAGCAGTCACTGTCACAATAGGCTTATTTCACGATATGATCTAATAAAATGCTTAGCGCAAAATTACGTAAGATTTTTTCTATGGCTGTGTAACAGAATGGGCATTCTCGCTAGCGCCATTCCGATTTTTTATAATACATTTATCAAATTATGAAAACGAACTTTTACTTCATACCCAATGTTAGAATGTTTACTTATAATTATAGGGGAGAAGGAAATCAACTAAGCTAGCATTCGCTAGTGTAAATAGGCAGTAATAATCATCATTATATCGGCCAAAGAACGTCCACTGCTTGACATAGGTTCTTCCACAAATATTCAATGTCAGAAACTAATTTCATCTAAGAATATAAATGTACAAGTTCATTCGACACAATAATAGCGGGTAGAAGGGTTCACAAGATGCAATATAATACTAGAATTATAATAATCATTGAAAATATGGATACTCAAATAATATTTTTACTCTGGCAATCTATCATGTCTAGAAGCATAGGGACATACTAATTTCAACCTTAAAAGCTACAGCATAAGCAGCTACATAAAAAGAGCGGTACGACCTTTTGTCATGAGGCGGATGACATCACGTGTTTAAACGGCGGGCCTAGCACACTAATACGGCAGTTAAACTTCGGCCTGATTGCCGGGGAGTTTGGTGGATTGAGGAGATTGATTGTTAGATTTCAGTATTTTAACCAATCAATTGCCTACGGTTTTAGAAGGAAAATAGTTGAGATGTTTAATTTTATAAGATTAAATTTCGTGGTCGTGTAAACACATTTTAACAATTTTAGATTTCACTTTGTGAATTGGTAACTCTGAATTCGTAATAATGACAACACTTTGATGCCCTGATTGGTGTGTTTTGTGGCGCGAATATTAAGCGGCTCTCTGATTGGGTTACGGCACTGCTATCGCGTGATGTCGTGGACCAATCGGGCAGCTGGATTTGCCTTCGATAACGGTGGGCTTCTTGGTCGAAAAAATTGCCCGGGCATTCATTGAAGTATCATCGTTCAGACTGATTGGGACTCTGGCTTAGATTTTTAAGAGTTTGTTTTAACGGGTGTTCATTATAGTTTTATTAGTGAGGATTTCTCTTGAAATGTTCAGTGCTTAATTTGTGGATCTTATAACAGGCCTGGGAGCGTGGCTGGCCATTGTGGGGAGAAATAACTTCATAATGTCGAGTTATGGTCCTGGGTACTGGAATAGTGTTTAAGGTAGTTTAACATTTTTATTATTACGTAAGCCAGATCCCAGTCTAGGCAAACCCTGTAAGCAGTTAGCCTAACACCTTGGTCTCACCTACCGGTGCCAAACGAGGTTGAGGTGGAGTTTGACAGCGTAATCAGATTAAACGAGAGGATCTGATGTCTCTTTTATATTGACCAAGATGCAGCCACCACTTTCTTACGTGGATCGAAACTCCTCTACGTTCTAAGGCGTGGCCACAGGTTGGCACAGGAGGATACTCCGCTCGCCGAAGTCCTGTAGTACTCGAGAAGCGGGCTACGCTAAATACACAATACTTCTTACTCACTGTACTCCCTCTAGCCTTCGGGCGCAGTGAGGGGAGACAAGACCACAGGCCGTTAGGTTGCTGTCTCAGTTTCGCCGGCTGAACTACTTACAGATATAATAGGTTAATAGGGATACATTCATATTTCTTGAACTAAGGTATGGTTCAAGAAATAAGCAGAATAGGATTTGACGCGGTAAATTCATACACTGTATTAAGGGCATTGGGAATTATATACTGTAGGTATAAATAGCTGAAATATAGGTCTACTATTCCAATAAAATCAAACGGAGGTTTAAATTACTATTGTGGGTAACTAAGTTCGCATTAGGAGTAGTGTTGGGCAGGGTGGTGCTGAGTCCCGTATTTTTTTGCATGTGAAACATTAAGGTGTAACGATTAATTACTTATTAACATCAAAGGGTTATAGTTATATTTGTGATGTTGGGATATCCTTGCAGGGTTGTTTCAGAAAGATGAAATGATTCTGGGCATTATGGCAGGCTGAGCAGTCCATCAAGTCCAATTGGGTATCTTGTTATCGTGAGTGGAATAATACTCTGCATTTGGGGTACGATTTGGGTTAAATGTTCCACATGTAATGAACGGGTTGCTTTGGCATTACCTATAGATTATCCCTATAGAATGGTCGTAGGAGTTTGACCATATAAGTTAAGAGCATGATATGTCCCTGTAAATTATTACTAAAAGATGTCTGTCGAGTTTGTTTGGCGTTTCTTCTCGGAACAGACCGCTAGGTTGGAAACGCTGGTAACTTCATTCTCTGGATCATAAATCCATAGGAATAGGAAGGTAAAGTGGCAAGGACGCTTTTTCCCCATCCGCAACCAGAGAGTAGCCAGTGTGAGTAATAAGAGATTACTACACAACCCGTCGATGGAACCTTTGTACAAAAACCCAAGTTTCTAGTGCAGATTTCTAGCTCGTTGAAGGGTGAAATAAATAATTTTGTTTATATGAATTCTAAAGGCTACTCCTTGTTCAACAGGAGCGTGTAATAGGCGGTAGGGGTTTTTCTACCAAAAACATAAAAATGTTTTAACCATAAAGCTATTCAGAATATAAGATTCTTTTTCTCAAATTTAGGTTGATCGTTTTGACAAGAAATAGAGAAAAATAGAAGTTGGAAGTTACTTTCAGATAGGTTTAATTAAGTACAGATAGGCTAGCTTTAAAAATAATAGAGATGAAGAGTCCATTTCATGTCAAGCTTATCATAAAAGAACCTAAGTTATTACGGTGCACAACATCTCGGGGTTCCTACCACTAGCGATCACAATCGGCCATATCTTCAGGTATTCGTAATAAAAGCACACAACAAAAGTAGGTTTAGTAAAGTAGGTAAATAAGTGCAAATTACAGTAGAGTCGTAATTAGGAAAAGCTTTACAGTTTAAGATAATATTCCTGCATGTGTTCAGAGCTTCTTCAGAGCTACGGGGACGGGGTTTCTTCGGGGTTTTTCGGTAGGGTAAGGGGCTTCTGAAGGGAGAGGTTACAGATGGACGACATATTTGGTGGTAGGTACTTACCGGGAACTGCGAAATTGAAGTGTTTGCCTATTGTTTACAGGTAGATATACGGTTAAAATCAAAAACGGCTGGAGACAGAACAGACAATACAAACGTTCTTGTATTGTTATAATTTAAGATATCAAACACGTACGGAACACGCACGTAGAACCGATGGCCGTTGGGGCGGAAAGGTTCTCCAGGAGTTCCCCAGTAAAGAGCTAGAACCCCTTGCACCGGTAGAAGGACCCGTACAAGCCATAAGCCTTGAGGAAGTAAAGACGGCAGTATCAAGGATGAAAAACTCTAAAGCCGTGGGCCCAGACGAAATCCCAGCGGAAGTCTGGAAATTACTTGGACCAATAGGATTGGAACCACGTTGGCGACCACGTATCGGAAGGTACGGCGTGGGTAGGCGGAGTAGACAAGGTGGACTGATGATCTGGTAAAGGTCGCAAGAGTCCGCTGGATGCGGGTGGCGCAGGATCGGCCATTGTGGCACTCTTTGGGGAAAGCCTATGTCCAGCAGTAGACGTCTTTCGGCTGATATGATGATGATGATATATAAGATGATGAAGATATCAAAATCAACTTAGAGATATAACTATACCATTTTTAGATTTATTCAATTTGGTTGACTAAAACCTATAAACTCATTCCATATAAATATAACAATAGATTCTTAAAGGAAAAATTCACCTACGTTTCTCCATTTGTCTTGGATATCAAAGGGTAAATAACATTGAACTAGTTCTACTTATTTCGATCATTAAGTGCTTTTCAAACATAACAACATACAAAAAATAACAAATAACATACTAAAGTTTTTGCGTTAAAAATGGTTGTCCTTAAAATCGAATGACGATGAACGCACGATTTTTCTAATGTTATATAGGGTATAGAGGTTTTAACATTAAAACCATGCACAATGTATTCATGAATATCCCAAATAAAAATATACAGTCGTGAAAGAAAGCGTAAAAGCTTAAAAGGTCACTGATCCCGTTCCCTGCTGTCTATTTCGTCGGTGTCTTAATAAATCAGCGCCATCTTTGGTGATAATGACATGATTTTTTGGACGTCAGAGCGAGGTGCAATCTCAATTAGGGCGATGTATTTCCTCGTTAAATTCAGCAAACTGGACCTTTTCAATGGTACAACCGTGGCCAATGGTCGTTTATATTGAAAGCTTGGCTTGGCTCGTTGGCTTTCGATTGCTGTTGATCCTTGCCTGACTGTCATCGAAGACAAGGGTTAAAAGTGTTTTTTTTTAAGATTGGAAACTATGTACACTTCAACCACTATTTATTAGAATTCATTTTGCGTAGAATTTTCGCGAAATCTTCATTTCACAGAGTTATTTTTTCAGTGTGTAGACTTTTAGAATTTATACAAAGTCAAAAACATTAATAATATTATAAAATGCATAGAACATCCAGATAATATATTTTCAAAGGTCACCATCTATTTGTGATATTCCTTGAGCTCCTAATGTCAAGTGTTACAGTCCAGTCCAGTACAGTTACATCCACGTAAGTACCTTTAGTACTTCAGTCAGTACATCTTCACGCGAAGAACCCATCTTTTGTTGGTGATCTCCGTTATATTATAACAAATAGTAATAATGAGATGTTTTATTTAACATGCTCGCATACCAGTACAACGTTTAACAGAACAATTTTGGTAAACACTATATTAAATAGAATAGGTATAATATTTAATATTTGATTCCCCGCTAATCTTATGATTTATTTAACAAAATCACACTTAAATAAAGAAAGAAAACGTGCATTTATGGAGTACCCCCTCATGGCATAAAAGTAAATCATTGATTCGACGTCGTTCGCCAGGATGAACAAACACTTTGACGATTTTTATTTTACTTTTTAATCGAAATTTAAAGGCAGTGTGTCATTTAATCAGTCTCGTCGAAAATTAAATATAAGGTAAGGTTATTTAATATAACTATTCGCCTCCATATTTCTGTCAACTTAAGATTTAAAGCACTTTCCTACACGCCAGTACTCGTGCAAAACCATTACCCCACTAACGAGGCACATTTCTCCGCGCGTAAACGGTCACCATTCCCAAAAAATAATGATTTGTTACCACCGACGCGTACGTTTAATTGAGTGACAAAAATTTTGTACGTGTGTATGTCGCTCGGACAAATGGGTGTATCCGCAGAGTTTACTCGAAAAACATGTTATACGTAGTTAACCTAGGTAATCATTTAGTTCCAGTGATTGGTACTTAAATTCTTAATAGTTGACTTCCTCTTCCTAACAATTGAATTGAAAGATCTGGAATGTACATATCAGTATATAATGCTCGTCGATTTTAACTTGCAAAAGACGTGCCATTGCGGCGCTTACTTGACGATTGATTGAAATTCATAGCAATAAAGGTAAACAACAGGTTGTTTTATCCTTACCTAAATATTACAGGACAAACATTTATAGGCCTAAGTAAAGTGAGTTACCTACTTAAAAAGGAATTAACGTTCAAAAAGTTTTTGTGAATCACCCATTGGTTAAAATCATGTTTAAAGTTACGGTGACAGAATTGGAACGGAAAACTTAATTATGACAATTAAATCTGTTAAGGTTTTATTGTATGATCCTTATTAGGATAACGACAGTTATGAGCTCGGCGGAATGTCTAACGAAGACTTACAAAACCTCGTAACAAATCGTTTTTATCAATTCAAAATTAAACTGTAATCCATTTACAACAAGATTGACTTTGCAAATACACGAGTGAGTGTTGTGTTGGATTGCGGAAGTTATTTTCCGTTGTACCGCGTGTTGACAATGTTTTTGTTTGGATTTAAACTGGACTAGACTGGTTTGATTGATGGATTAAGTATGTCCAAGAACGTTTTAACAAGTTGTTGACAAGAATAATGAAATACTAATTGGTAAAGGTTTAATCTAAACTATTAAGTAGGTAGTCGAAGAAAAATTAACATCCTTAAATCTCATCAACGTGATTTAATATTCATTTAAGTGTTGAAAAAAAATGCACGCAGACGGTTCTACGTGCGGAATTAAACCTATTACTTTTTATTTTTTAACTATTGAACATTGGACCTAAAAAATAGGTAGGTACACAGAACTGGTAAACCTGCACATCATAATAACAAAAAAAAATTGCAGGATTTTTGATTTTGTTGTTTAAAATACAGAAACCCTAAACAGGTGAATGTAAGCCATTAGTGGCTTTCGATTAAACTGTACAATCATAATGAGTGCAAATCGAAGGATCATGATCCTAATAACCAAAAATTAAACGACGAGTAAACCAAAATAACTGGAAATCATACATCAGAACTGAACTACCTACAAATTAGACTACTGAAAACAATAGTCCCGCTAAAAATTAAATATAAATATAGAGATAATTATCATAAACTATTTAAATACTGCAGAGTCATGAATGTATTCGATAAAGTTAAAATGGCAATTGTAATGCAATATAAACATAAATTGGGAGATCTTGTTAAGTACACAAGGAAAGGCAACCTACGAACCCTGACCAGTAAGAATGTATACATAATTAACAAATATAACAACACATATGGGCAAAGAGTGTGGTCTAACTACCTACCCTTTGTATTAAACAGCTTTCCCAAAACTATTGTAGAAAATATAGAAAGTAAACCTATAAAAACTAAAATTATAATTAAGAAAATGTTCATTATGGCCCCCAGTAGTAACATAGATAAATATAACTAGTTATTAAGATAAAAAAGTTTAGTAAATAATCTTAAATATTAAAGATTGTACTAAATGTAACTGATATATATAATTTAATCACAGATCTGAAAATAAACAGTTCAATTTTTTTTTTTTTTTTTTAAGCTAAAATGTTTAAATCTGTTTAATATAAATAGTAGATTGTACAACAAGTGCATACAACAAGCTATTTTTACCGGACTGCCTCAGAAGGAGGGTTATGTTTTTCGACCATATGTATGTATATATATATACTAGCTGTTTCCCGCGACTTCGTCCGCGTAGAACATGTTATCGTCTAAATGTTTGTTTAAGGAATTAATTTTTAAAATCATTGAAATTAGCTTTGTAGTCTTGTAGTAAACAGTCTAAATTTGAAGTTACAAATCCCTTACTTTAAAAACGTTTTGCTCTACATACAAACTTTGAACACCCTTATAATACCTTTTAGGGGATGAATTTCAAAAAACGCTGAAATGAGTTTTGTAGTCTTTTAACAAACATACTAAGATCGAAGTTACAATTCTCATACTTAAAAAATGTCTTGCTCTGATAGTCTGCATACAAACTTTGAACCTTTGAATTAACGCTTATCGGGGAAAAATTGAAAAGAAAACACTAAGTTTTTTTATTGTTATAAGTATTTTTTCTACAAAATATCAAGTCTCTAGCTCAAAAAATGGGTTCGTATGGGAATACGAACCTTGCACCCCTTTTTATTCTCATTAGGGGTCGAATTTTCCAAAACGCTAAAAGTACTTGATTTTTATTGTAATAAGTAATCTTTCAACAAAGTTTTAAGTCCCTCGCTAAAAAAATATTTTCTTCATTCAAACGTTCTTATAAACCCCTAAAGATCGAAGTTTCTAAAATGCTGAAAGTATTTAATTTTATTTTTAATTAGTAAGCATTCTACAAAATTGTAAATCGGCTAAAAAAATGTTTCCTCCACACAAATGTTGCACCCACTTTTAACCCCCTTAGGTGTGGAATTTACTAAAACGCTGAATATCCTTTTTTTTGTATTTCAATAACTAATCGTCCTACAAACTTTTAAGCTCCTATCCCAAAAAGAGTTTCCCCATATAAACTTTGCAGCCCTTTTTAACCCTCTTAGGGGTGGAATTTTCCAAAACGCTGAAAGCACTTTGTTTGTACTCAAATAAGTAATGTTTCTACAAAGTTTTAAGAACCCCCTCAGGAGATGATTTTCGGGATAAAAACTATGCATCTTCCCTGGGACTCTTACTATCTCTATACCAAATTTCATCTAAATGGGTTTTATCCAAATTTTCACCCCCTATTTCATTACCTTAGGAACTATTTTCGGGATAAAAACTATCCGCTTTCATTCTCCGAGACTTAAACTATCTCTATACCAAATTTCATCTAAACGGGTTCCATCAAAAGTTTCATCCTCCATTTCACTCCCTTAGGGGGTGATTTCCGAAATTGAAACTATCCTATGCCCTTTCCCAGGACTTAAACTATCTCTAAACTAAATTTTATCTAAATGAGTTCATCCAAATTTTCACCCCCATTTCACCCGCTTAGGGGATGATTTCCGAAATAAAAAATATTCTATTTCCTTCCCTAGGACTCTAACTATCTCTATACCAAATTTCATCTAAATGGGTTCCATCAACATTTTCACGCCTAATGTCACCCCCTCAGGAGCTGATTTTCGGGATAAAAACCATGCATTGTGCTTCCCTAGGACTCCTACTGTACCAAATTTCATCTCCATGGGATTTATCCAAATTTTCAAAACTATCTAATGTCATTCTCCGGGAATTAAACTATCTCTATACCAAATTTCATCTAAACGGGTTCCATCCAAAGTTCAACCCCCCATTTCACCCCCTTAGGGGTGATTTCCGGAGTTAAAACAGTCCTATGTTTCATCCAAATCGGTGCAGCGGTTAAGTAGCACCATACAAATTTTCAACCCAAGTTTCATCCCCTTAGGGGTGGATTTCCGGGATAAAAACTACCCTTTATGTCCTTTCCCAGGACTCAAACTATATCTATACCAAATTGTATTCATATAGGTTCCATCCGAATTTTGACCCCTAATTTCACCCCCTTAGGGGATGATTTCCGGGATAAAAATTATCCTATGTCCTTTCCCAGGACCTAAACTATCTCTAAACCAAATTTTATCAAAATTGCTTACTTCTAAATTTTCACCCTCTCATTTAACCCCTTTAAGGGATGATTTCCGGATTCAAACTCAAACTATTTATGAACCAAATTACATCCAAATCAGTGCCGTGGTTTAAGAAACTCGATATAAATGTTCACCCTCAATTTCACCCCCTTAGGGGTAGATTTCCGTGATAAAAACTACCCTATGTCCTTCCCCGGGACTCAAACTATCTCTTTACCAAATTGTATTGAAATGGGTTTCATCCGAATTTTCACCCCTGATTTCAACCCCTTAGGGGATGATTTTCGGGATAAGAACTATCATATGTCCTTTCCCAGGATTTAAACTATCTCTGATACAAATTTCGTCTAAATTGGTTACGTCCAAATTTTCACCTCCTCATTTCACCCTCTATTTTACCCCCTTAGGGGATGATTTTCGGGATCAAACCTATCCTTTGTCCTTCCCCGGGACTCAAACTATTTAAATACCAAATTTCATCCAAATCAGTGCAGCGGTTTAAGTAGCTCCATACAAATTTTCACCCCCAATTTCATCCCCTTAGGGGTGGATTTCCGGGATAGAAACTACTCTATGTCCTTTCCTAGGACTCAAACTATATCTAAACCAAATTGTATTCAAATGGGTTCCATCCGAATTTTCACCCCTTATTTCACCCTCTTAGGGAATGACTTCCGAAATAAATACTATCCTATGTCCTTTCCTAGAATTTAAACTATCTCCAAACCAAATTTCATCAAAATTGGTTACCTCCAAATTTTCACCCCTTCATTTCACCCCCTTAGGGGACGATTTACGGGATCAAACCTATCCTTTGTCCTTCCCCGGGACTCAAACTATTTAAATGCCAAATTCCATCCAAATCGGTACAGCGGTTTAAGTAGCTCCATACAAATTTTCACCCCCAATTTCATCCTCTTAGGGGTAGATTTCCGGAATAAAAACTACCCTATGTCCTTTCCCAGGACTCAAACTATCTCTAAACCAAATTTCATCTAAATCGGTTCAGCGGTTTAGGCGTGAAGAGGTAACAGACAGACAGACAGACAGACAGACAGACAGACAGACACACTTTCGCATTTATAATATTAGTATGGATTAGTATGGATATACAGGGTGGGCCCTGTAACAGGAGCAAATATTCAAAAGGAGGCTTCCTTAGAGCATTTGCAGTAACCCCTTGTGTATCATTCACTTTCAAAATTTTTGGTTACGGAGAAATTTTGATCTAAAGTTATGACCTCCAAGTAATGTATCTTGGCACCACGAGATCATATCACGGCAGTCAATGCAGATTTTGAGGTAACATTATGTAATGAGTCATAATAGTTTTTGCATTTTTGTGTTCAACAGATAGTTTTGTGATTTTTTCATTTTTTTTCTTTTTTTTTGTGTTTTTAAAATAAAAAGTTACTCATAGCACCCCAGAAGAGTAAAAAAATACAAGTAAACTTATTTTAAAGATTTTTTTTTTTCAAAAAAAATATTTTTTTTTCGCATAAAACCACTTCGAAATAATTGTTTACAAGCTTAATAATCTACCGTTTAATTTTTTGCTCCAGTTACAGGGCCCACCCTGTATATGTTTATTATATACGTGGAGAAGACATTTCAATGTCACGAGCTACAGTCCAAACGGCTTGATGGATTTTGACATGAGATGTCGTTGGATTCCTCATAATCCCACGATTGGCAATATTGCTATTACTTACAATATTGGAAAAAACAGTTGGGTTATAAGAAAAATATTTTGATTTCCATTTTTTTTCAGACACTTATTGATCCAAACCGCAGGTGAAAAATCTTGTAGAAATATGTTAGACTTTTTATTTGAGCTATGCTATGCTACGCAGCGCACTGCTACGACGCAATTTGTCGTACCCAACTTCTTTCATAGGTCTCCGAAAAAAAAAACAAATTTTCATCTTTCCTACATAGATCAAATCAAATCAGATTTCAATTCTGATTAAGATGAGACCATAATATAAACAAGCTTTCAGAAAAAAAGAGTTAACCACTAAAGGAGTTTTTTCCGGGATTTCGCGGTATTTTTGGGCCAACATCATAAACAAGTCTGCAAAAAATCAGAACTACCGGATTTTACGCAAGCTCTGGGTGTATAAAGTTACTGGACTAAATACAATCGAACGAAGAACCCCTTATTTAATATACGGTTGACAAATTAAGTATTCCTTTTCGAGAGAATTGCCACCAGAAGCTCGCACCAGACCCAACAAGACAATGATAATTAAGAACACTAACTCAATAACCTACGCATTTCACGGTAGCTCTAATGAATAAAACAGTAGCTAATATAAAGGAACATTCAACACCAAAACATACCTTAAAACTATTAATTGAGAGTTCAAAATAGATTGCGGATGTCCAGAAATAACAGGATGACATGTCATGATAATCAACAGTAGAGTTTGTTCTTAGGTGCACTGTCATTTGAGTTTTGTTTGAATTTTGTGTTAGTGCACGTCTGGACTTCTATTAAAGTCATAAATATTGTTTTATTATTACCACAGTAGTGACAAATAACCTAACGGTCTGCCTGGCCCCTATTCCACCAACTAGACAATAGGGAACATTACGCAAAACTCTTCGTAGGTGGCGACACTAGCATCGTTGACATTGTATCTCGTTCCCACTTGCGGTGTCTATGCAAGCATCCTTGTCACTTATTTGTCAATCTATTGTGCATGTGTGTGTGAATCCCTATATTCCTATACTGGTTTACTATTAATGGTAGTGCTGCCTCTGGCGGCAGAACATTGCAGTAATGTTCCCTATTGGGAATGGATGAAAATTTTAGAAGTGCCTGTTTATTTTTTTGGTGATAGGAATAACCTTTCAAAACACTAGAAAAAAGTAACAGACTTTTCAGCTGCGTCAATTATATTTGAAAAATATAAACAGTTTCCTCACTTAGCTTTTGGGTTTAGGACGGCGAATAAGACACTTTGCTTGATCCGTCTCATATTACAAAAAAATATCTTCCATTAACCGACTTAATAGACAACCATTTTTTTTTACGGTACCATTCGAACCAGTCCTCTGAGTGGATCAAATGTTTGGATGGACTAGCTACAATTGGAGCACTTGAAAAGACAAAAAACATGACCGTCGCTGGCGAAAGCGGAAACGGCTCACACTAATTGACATAGAAGTATGACGTCACAGTTTTCTATTTGTACTTAATCGTTGCATGGAACACAAATTGCTGTTTTGGTCCTGAAATACTTCGTTTAAGTGCATACTTGAGTTTTTTTTCATGATTTATTTTTACAATCCATACACATAGTGCCATGCCAAATAAATACGAACGTAACCAGTCAATAAATACGAACGTAACCAGTCAATAAATACGAACGTAACCAGTCAATAAATACGAACGTAACCAGTCAATAAATACGAACGTAACCAGTCAATATCGCGATCGGGATTTCCTTTTATTGAGAATATTACACATTATTTTTTCCCTTTGATCGAAATTTTGAATTTCGTTAGCAAATTTTGAATTTCGTTAGCGGATGTTTCTGCGGCGTTCATGTGAGGTACCTCAATTAGATAAGTCGCAGCTAAGCCTTGTGTCGCGACGTCTATAGACGTTGTGCATGTGAACGAGTAAATAGGGAACATTACTGCAATGTTCTGCCGCCAGAGGCAGCACTACCACTAATAGTAAACTACAATAGGAATATAGGGATTCACACACACATGCACAATTTATTGTCAAATGAGTGACAAGGATGCTTTCATAGACAATACCGCAAGTGGGAATGAGATACAATGTCAACGCTGCTAGTGTCGCCACTTACGAAGAGTTTTGCGTAAATGTTCCCTATTAATAAACATTTACTTACTGTTACTTATATTAATGTCTTTCTTATAAATTATGTACTGACAAAGAAACTTATCAGCTTTCGACCGTTTTTCAGCAAAACTAAAAGAATCGGTCGTATCGAATTCACCCTTAATAAGACTTGATACAAGCGCACGCATAATACATACAACCACTCGCATTAGATGTGTTGAACTATTCGTAGAACATAACTGGGTCATACAGTGATGTAATGTAGGCTCGCGTCTCTTCTGTAGACATTGCCAAAATAGGACAAAATAGGAATTTTGACCCTATGAACGCCATTATTCACGTAGGTACTAAAGTGTCACTGACACGCCAACCTTTTTTCCATATGAGAGTGACTATGAACCTCATATGAAAGAATGAGCTTTGACAGTGGACGTCATAACGCCTATAGGGGTTCTTGGCGTGCCGGGCACGACAGCACACGACGCATTTAGGCGTTCTAGGCGTTCAAGGGTTTAATCCGCATAAACGGCATCTCCTCTCATATGATTGCATGCAATCAAATCGTTTTTATATGCATGAAAGCCTTTTACTATTAACCACAGGATAATACGACTTTGGTTTACTCAAGCTGTATGAATCTGTAAGATTTAAGTAAGTTCTCGTAAATGAAACAAAAGGGTAAAGGCACTCACATTTAATTTCCTCCAATATATTAAGATTTATTTATAAATGTAAAAAATTGTAAACACATAAAAAAATCGTATCACACAGCAACAACAACGTTATTTCAATAATTAAAACATTTACTTGATTACAGACAGACTTTAACCCATTCAGAGCCCATGACGACACATATGCGTCAGAGTGCTACGAGCGCTTTTCGCTACATACGAGGTTTAACCTGCTACGGACTACGGCGTAGCGCTACGAGATTAGCGTGGCCGTGAATGTGTTAACTTATAATTCTGTTTTCACTATAAAGGGAATGAGAGAGGTAACTTTTTAAGCAGCATTTACCAAACAATACTTTTTGTAAGGATATTTTAAATAAATTACTGATTTGTTTTTATTAATTAATACTAATTTTGCATGGCACCTAATAACTTAAAGGATATAAGAGAACCAGCCTCGAAAAGTAATGCTAATTTGAAAAGTAATTGGAATTTTATTTACTTATCAGTTATCATATAACATACATTCAAAATGAGCAATTCATAAATGGAATGTCTAAAAGTAATTAAAAAATCTCCAACAATCGAAACAAACAACAAAAAGTAATAAAAACGTATACTAACCTACCTACATAAATTACAATGAGAAATTAAAATGAAAATTAAAAAATGACTCAATATAAACTGGCCTATGATCTATTGAAATAAATATTATATAAAATCTTCTATCCTAATCGCAGTTATAGTACAAGACTCATTTAATTTTATTTGTACATTTTGATTTTGAGCTTTTTACTGGCCGTTCGTCCCATCATCAAATTTTATTAATTTGCTAAATCTGGTAAGACAACACTGGCGATTTAGGACTTACTGGCAAATATCTCAATTTGCTAATATCTTACTAAATAAAAAACAATACAATACACATTGAACTTTTATTTTATTTTTATAGCATGATTAACCGCTGGGTTAAAGAATCAAAGAAGAAAAAAATCAGTATTTAACAAAATGGCATTGTAAAACAATCTTTTACTTATTCTACCAGTAATAGTGTCCTTTTTATTCATATAAAAATAACTATTTACCTACTACTTAAAATACGAGAAATCATTAAAATTATGGTATTTAGGTCAGGTAATCAAGAGGAGAGGAATGTACAGACTTAATAAATACTGTATGGCAGAGTATACGTATAAACAAACTAACTAAAAGCTTAAATACTTACATTTTTAAAGGAAAATAACTACATGGCCGTGACAAGTCAATACTTAACAAATAAAAGATTTATATCAGGCCTACAAGGCCTTGAATATCAATCTTATACAATTTTACTGACCATTTTATCTGTACTTTAGTCACAGTTACTACAGTGTCAAAAATATGGCACCTAAGTACAGTATTCTGCTCTCAGAGCATAGAATACTAGAGAGAGGACAAGCCGCCGGCGGCCGTGTCGCAGCTGTATGCTCAATGGGCATACACTGCCATACTGTGCACGCGTGCTGATCGCAGAGAATATTACGTTTTTTCCCAAAATGCCTGATATGATGCGCGTTTATTGTCAAATAAGCGTGTAGGTATACAAGTGTGTGTGTTTTAGATGTGTGCGTGCTTTGTCTTGTCAATTACTTGGGCGTTGTGTGGGTTAATGTACTTGCGACAGGCTCACTCTATACAAATCGGCCGCCATGTCCGATCTCCTTATATTCATACATCTGTGATTCTGCTTATCTCACAAATTTGGTACAAATGCATATTTTTGACGTGAACTGTCAGAAAACTTGATTAAACAATATAAAATAGGCACACTATATCAAAGCCTAAATAGTTTAAGTAACTAACCAGTTAAGGGCACTTCTTCCTTCCTTTTCGGTACCAAAGACAAATCCAATGGATTCTTCATAATGTCTTTCGTACTGTCCTCACTCATATCGATACTCAGCTCCGGTTCTGAGTCGCTCAACTCTTCATTCTTTGGACTACGATATAGAACAGCAGATTTTATGGACAGGTCTATCGGTTGGTCTTGGTCTATGGCCACTCCTGCTACAGCTGGAGAATGGAGAATCAGATCACCACCGTTGCAGTTCTGCCAAGTTGGAATACCGGTTGGTAATGATCGAAGATTCTGGACGGGTTGGAGATATGCACCTGTTCTGGTGAAGCTTGATGCAGCTCCAAAAGGCGATGGTGGAAGCGTTGAAGGTTTCCGTTTTCTGACATCTTTATTTTGGTTTCTAACAGCGTGGAGTCTGACGTCTTTTTCGCTAGACGGTGACGATGCTGGTCTGAATATACTAAGACCGCTGGTGCTTCGGGAGCTGTTGTCGTCTTCTGGATCGGCCGATGACGCTCCTGAGTCTGAAGGAGATATGCTTTGCCGCGTCACGTCTTCAGTAAATTGGGTCTTCTCTGAGCTCTTGTAGTACTCCGCTAAGGCTGCGGCAGGTAGAAGATTTATTGGAGGAAAGGATGAGTTGATAGAAGAGTTGAAGGAGGGTGGAGATTTGCTAGTCTGCATATGCTGGATGTGTTGCTGCTGCTGTTCTTGGAGTAAGCAGTGGATTTTGAACCAGTTGGATCTCCGGCCGTATCTAGATCCAGACTTAGACATTCCTACGAGCAGACACTTCCGTAACCGGCAGGCCTTGCACGACGTTCGGTTCTTCTTGTTTATAACACACTCGCCGTTGTTCTTGCATTCTGATATCGAAGACAGGTTGTTGTAAGTCCGCCCGAAGAACGACTGTAACAAATGAGAAAATTGCAATTTTAATAAACGGAAATTAAAAATCCAATTTGGTTGAAAACGGTGGCTTTAATATGCTTGAAATATCGACTTCCGTTAGCGCATAAGAAATAGCAATTTATAATCGATACAGTTAAAATAATCGTCGTCAGCCAATTCAATTCGTTTGGGCGCGGAATTAAAAATTACATTTTTCAAAAAGTCATCATAAAGAGCGTTGTGGTCCATTAAAATCTGGGTCAACGAGGATAAGGCAGTATCTCACACTTAATATTACAGATGCAAGCTGGCTCGGTTACGTCTTTCGACGTAAGTAATGGTACGCTTACGCGAATTTTAAATAAATTCGGATGTTCCCCCGCTGAGCCTCTTTCTCAATTAAATCCATACAAAAGCGTAAAATATGTGATTGTGCTACAGTTTCGGCTGTGGCGGGTACACTTGAACTAAATAATGGGTTGTCTCGTTATTTCAGCTTATAACGATATTTATTTGCATTTATTGCTTTGACTCCGTGTTTCGGATTCGTATTTTCAAATGGAAGTCCATTTAAAAATTACTTTTTACTCGATTTGCAACGCAAGTTTCGTCTAAATTACAGTGTTATCGAAATGAGATTTTCAAATTAGCCTTTTACAGTGTTGAGCTCCTACTATCTCAAAAAAGATTAAAATTTAACACTTGAACCTAATTAGATATTTCTTATTTTTGATCAAGGAATCCATGGTCGAAAATCTTTTTTACTTTTCATCATCAGCCGAAAGACGTCTACTGGACATAGCCCACCCCCATACTTGTTATATTGTTATTTATTGCGAAATGAGAATGGGTATATTTTTTGAACTCCATTCGATGTGTATATTCCTTTTGAAGAGTCCAATGCTCATTTTGGGAGCAAATTGGTCGAATAATAACCGTTTTGAGAGAGATAAGATATAAAACACACTTGTTACCGGTGTTTACGCGATATGAACGTGCTTGGAGTCAGATGTACATTTAAACTACTTTACTTAGTCTAGCTTAGGAAATGTTCTAAGGAGTTTAGTAAAAGGGTTCTAAATATAATTATTTGGTTTCAATATTTATTTATTTAAACTTTATTTGCACAGTTACAAGTTACAAATACAAAAGGCGAACTTAATGCCATAAGGCAATCTCTACCAGTCAACCTTTAGGCCAAACAGAATAATAGCTGGTGTGGGATGCGAGAACAACACAGAAATAAAGTAGGTAAGCGGACAAATTACTGGTACCTATATAAATAAATCTAATTAATCTTATTTACAAAAAAATGTATTATAATATATTTCCATATAATATTGCCGCACAAATTAAATATAAATGTTTAGTGTAAGTAAGTGTAAGTTTCACTTTAAACATGGATATTATAGTTGTTAAAAATATTAGACACTTTTGACAGGAAACGCGAAATAAAACTTCAAGCCATTAACATTATATGTTTACGTCAAGGCCATGAAGATAAAACTTTTTTCTCCATTGCATATTTATGATTACTTTTAACTAATGTGTTTTTTTTCAATGAAAGTGATGCAGTATTGCATCGGGGTTTCTTATTGATTCTATGAAAATAGTTTGTCAATATTGTGATGGTGAGGACTTAGAATTCGGTTTGAGACAGTCAACTTGGTTTGCTTGTCCTTCAACCCTTAATAGGACAGAGCATTTTTTTTTTTGGAAATTAAAATTTGAGTTCGATTTATGGGTAAGTTGGGTATCTTGATCCAGAAAAAATACGTTAAAAGTAGGGGGGGTAAGTGGAAGGGGGTGATTTTTGGTGGGAAATTATTTCCCCTTGTTCGATGATCGTATTGAAAAAATCGGTCCAACCGTTGAGGTAACCTTTATTATTTTATGACTTTTTATGAGTTTTCTTTGTTTCTTATTATTTTCTCATACAATCTTAAAAATTAAACAGGGAAATTCATAAAAAAACAAACTTTTAATCATATAAATATATAAAAAACGTAAAATTTCGTAACGTCATCTTATAATTGGAAAAGTACTTACAAAGCCTCATTTTTATTTGTGTTTATCACAAAACTACTTGAAAAAACGAATATTATACATCAGTTTAATATTAATACACCATTTTACAAGTCAAGCACCTGTTTCACACAAATAATTTACTTTAAAAACAAAGTTTTAACCGACGAAAAATCAATCATCCCCTATTTGCCTACCCTTAAGGTTGGTTTTTTTCTTCCAAATGTTTATAGAGCCAACTTCGGAGTATACCCTTTCCAATAAAAAAAGAATTATCAAAATCGAACTACTCTGTAAAAAGTTATGCGTGGTCATACATAAAAAAATATATACGCGTCAACTTGAGAACCTCCTCCGTTTTTTTCGTTGGTTGAAAATAAGTTAAAAAGTAATGCTTGTGTACTAAACTTAAACAAATAATATCAAAAACTATTTATTATATAGAAACGGGCTTCAAAACTCGTCATTACGTTGTATATCTTACTAAATATATTTATAAGAAGTTTACGGCGTGATTTTTTTTAAGTTCGTGAGCGAACAAAGGGAATTATTTTCCCACTTGGACCCTCCAACTTCAAAGGACATTAAGCCGGACAAAACAATGGTTTCAGACAGTAATTTATATGCTAAATAACAAATAATACTGTTAATTGTACGTAACTGCCATCAAAACCCTCTTACTCAACGGCGAAAAACACTGTTGTTTACGATTTTTTCAGCTGTGTGTGTTGACAGATGAAGTCTGAGTGAAAAGTTTTGCCAGTATAATAAGTATAATACTTACTAAGAAGTGTAAAACTGTATGGTAGGTTTCATTAAGAGTTGCCGTATACAAAATACATAAAATTTTATACCAACAGAAGAAGTGGGAAATATTATCCCCTTGTACTAATAAGGGTCAATTTCATAATCGAACTCGATTTCAACATAATTTGATACAAAACTGGAGTAGGTATAAATGCACCTTCATATGGGAAAACGTTTTCTCGCATAAACTTTTTCATATTCATGTTAAGTTCATTTGGCATAGGTAAGTTTCATTTCCCACCCAAAGAAACCGTTAACTTTCAAGACTTAAAAAAATCGTCGCATAGATTAGGATAAATAAGGTTATTTTATAACAATCTGGATATAAAAGTAAACAGAAAAAAAATGGGAAATAAAAATTAGACGAAAAGGATCATTTGCGAAAAAAAATCATGTCAACCATGAGTAACCTGTTTTGAATAATAATATTCAAATTATTCATTTCACGGAACCCTGAACCCATTTCAACGTAATTTCGCGAACGCATGTTTGTGACTCAGTTGATTAGAAATTTCAGATAAAACCCTCTTCCTTATGGGCGCGGATCGAGCTATGATAGCGCTCTAATTGAGCTTGTGCGGGACGCCGTACGTGACTTGAGTTTTTGTCAAAATAATCTTATTTATTTTATTACGACTGTGTAGTACGTAGACACAGTCAGAAAAACAAAATCCTCTTTCCGGGGCTAGCACAACTGACACAACAAGCGCGACGCGAGTCGAGAGAACCCACCCGCCTCTTTCTAATTTGCACAATACGAGTGAGACAGGAGTCGCTGAGTCGCGCGCGACACGACTTAGCAGCAAGTTGTGCTAGACGTACTGTAGTCAATAGTTAAGGGCTTATGTGCATATACTCGTACGTATAATATGTTTATATCGCATATAAGAAGAGACGCTGTTTATGAGGATTCTGAGTTCTACCAAAAAATATTTAATAAGAGACGTAAACCTAAACTTCTATATGCTACTCGTACTTAGGCAGAGCAAAAAAAATCCTAAGAAGAAGAGAGAGCCGCCGACCTATTTAAACTAGAATATTAATTCAATTTTATATTAAGGTAGACAGATACCGGGTATTATAAGCAAATAAGTAAGGGCCCGCCGGATGGCAAATGGACACCGTAGTGTACGGACACTTGAAACCTGGGCATGAGCCTTTCAGACCCTGTCTGTATCTACATATGAATGACGGGTTTAAAAAAAAAAACAAACAAAACAATTGAGGGACAATCTAACACAAATCGTACTCCATAGCGAGCTCAATAAGAACAGTAAGGCAAGTTAGAGTCAACTTGACCCATATTTGTAACAATAATTATACAAATTTGATTCAAGCATACAAATCATTATACCCTAAACTTGATTTCATCTACTCTAATAAGGCCTTTTAAACTGACCTCTTGCAGTAGCCATGCCACGCCGGTAATATATTCCTATACAGATATCACCATCAGATATCACCAGGAGATATTTAAATACAGCTAAATTGCCAAATTGGGCAATCCTATTGATTTATGAATATGTTAAATAGATACATTGAATAGGGCGCGACTTGCGCAGTAATATCAAAGTCACTTTATAAACCTAATAAGAACTTTATTGTAATGCAATAAAGTTTATGGTCACTTGAGTGTGATTTGTACTAACTGTACGTTTTGAAAGGGCAGGAAAGTGAGTAGATATTATTAAGTTATCGTGTTTAGATACCACTTAATTTGCTAGGAATTCTATACCCATATTATGGGTATACCCATTATATTTCAATACTGATACATTTAACTTAGATTTTAGTAACACCTGTATTGCCCGGTCATCATCTTAAAACGTTCATTCCTTCAAAAAGAACGCTACAACATTCGGCCTTTAGCCAGCGGACTCCCGTTTTCTTTACCAGAGACTTTCCGTATTGCTAAGATTGAAATTAAATTAGAAATTATTTGTATTTGGAATAACGTTCCCGCTAGCGCCCAAGAATGAAAACAGGAGTAAGTTATAAGAGCGGGACCGCATTTACTTTCTCCCATTGCATCTTCAATTAGTCATGGCCTCTTACTAATTCATAATTTAGTAGTAAAATAAATGCAGCCAAGATGTCTTATATCAAGCCAAACAGATTCGAAAATAAGTTCACAAACGCATAAAACCTCTGTATTATGGTTACGCCAGCACACATTTTTCAACATTTTTACAAGGCCCGTGACAAATGCCCGGAGAATCCGCGTGGGCGCAGTTCTCACGCAGTGAATGTATCATAAACTATTCTTTCTTATAAATTAGGTACATCGGTTTCGGTAAAGCTTAAGCGTAAAGTTTGGAAGTTTGTAGATGTAACGATTTACGAGTGTTACGATGGTTAAAAGTTTTGAGATAGAAAAGCCACCGGAAAAACGTACGAGTTAAGGATGACTCACGCTAAAACGGGCTGTGTACGGCCCGGACCGTTTTCTAAGAGAAACGTCGGCATTTTTGCGCGGCCGTGCCATACCGAAGCCCGGCCGAGCCATGGCCGAGGCTCGGAAGCGGCTCGGCGTCGGCACGGCACGGCCATGGCCCGGCTGGGCTTGCGCATAGCTCGGCCGCGCAAAAACGCCGTCGTTTTTCTTAGAAAACGGCCCGGGCCGGACACGGCCCGTTCAAGCGTGAGTTTTCCTTTAGGGTCCTACCCTACATTCCTAGTAATAAAACAATAAAAAATTGGTAAGTAATTTATTATAACAATTCTAGTTACAACACAAAGCTTACATCGTGAAAAATATGTTGTTTTGTTCATAATTGTCGTGTAAGCTAAGTATCACTAGTTCATGGCTCATACTGAAATTCAAGATAAAAATAGGCAATTAAAGAAACGTTTTTAAATAACCCCCCATACGCCTTTATTTGACCAATCTTGAGTCAGGTCTTATCCATAGAGCCTTCGAATAAACTCCATTCGTGTTTGGTCGAATTTTATTGATACCCAAATAACATACATCCTTCGCAGGGCACTCTTGCATCAACACGGGAACGCACAACTAATTCCGAAAGCCATTTCCACTTCGCAAAATTTGGACGCAGATTATTTAATAGTATATATAAGTAGGTAGGTAGGTGGGTAGTACCGACCTAAGTCAGTATTATACCCTGAAAGGGTATTTGGAATGAAGAAATTCGAATAAAATATGCATTCGGTATCCTCATCATACAAATATTTGCCCTAACCGGGATTAACCTCCAGCACGGTCAGTTTCATTGTGAATATTCACCTAAGTTGTCCGATGTATATAATTTTGGCTTTAATAGGTATATGATAACAAAGTCTCGCATATATCCTCTGGAAATTCACTCCATCCAAACCAAGATTAATAATAACATAATGTAGTGTACCGTATAAGGTGTAGTGTACCGCATCAAAACGCATTATGTGACACCCAAAAGTAAAAGTGCCGATCGTTTCGAGGATTGACGGACACATATGTCTGACAAATTAAAGTATTACTTACGGTCTGAGGTCGCCATTCACTTTCTATGAATGGCCACGGGGTTAGGATGGGCGGAGATGGTGTTTGAGGTTAGTTTGCATTGGATGGATAAGTATTCAGAGAGCAATTTTTTGCCAATCGCGTTGAGATTTTTATTTTCTATATTTAGATTTACTTACCCACATATTTTGTGATGGCCTTACCAATTTAGAATTAACATTAAATACTTACTATAATTAACAACGACGGGAGGGGAATTCTGTTCAACCGTGATACAGTTTTTACTAGTACGGGGAACAGAGGACACATATTCACTGTTTTAAATTATACACATTGCCACTAGATATTTTGTAAGCAGTTATGACATATATGAAGGCTAAATGAAGTTATTTTTATTTTATTTATTTATTTATTTAATGTGGTTACAAAAAATACTATGAAGGACTTTTTATTTCAGGAAACATTTTTTGAAACTAAAACTAGCTTAAGAGAGTTTATAATATGCTTGAATTTCGCAAGCACTTTGCGTGGGTATTGTTTTCACACCATTCGGTGGACAAAACAACTTCTACCTACCTAACCTATTTAAAAAAAATCAACGAAAAGCCTTTTTAAACGCCCTAAAAACTAAATATTATTAAAAGGAATATTTTTTTACCCGTCCATTCTATTCAATCAAAAAATATTATGCAAGAATTTTTGACTTTACACGTGTTATTAATTTATCTAGTTTTTTTTTCACTATTTTTACTCTTAAGCACATTATTATAATTATTTGAATTATAAAATGATTACTCAACTTTTTGTGGCATAAGAAGAATATTTGTTTTAATTGAATCTTCCTACTTGTAAGTTTTATTTGTTAGTCATAAATCATAACTGTTTTTGCATGCATTTACCTATATTATGTGTTTCATAGCAAATTATTAAACGTAAGAATATTTTATTCATTTGTGAATTCCGGTTCGACACGCGCCAAGTTAGCTACTAAGTTGTTGTACAGATTTATACTTTCTTAATTAATACTTAATCTGAATAAATAGTTATAGGTTCACATTTAAAGGTCTTCCGAAAAAGTGTACTTATATATTCAATTTGTCACCTGCTAAAAGCTTAACCCAATTATAATCAATCGTCAAATGTCATACCTAAACCTAACGCCAATTAACCAACACCACCTATGCTAAGTGAACAGCGTCTGCCACATATTGCATATGTTATGCACAAAAACCTAACGTTTAATCCTCCGACAATGCTCGGCCACGTTGCGACATGACCTCGGGTGACCCCTTGAGCAACCTGTGACTTATGCTAGTCGAGCACACACCGACCGCACGCAATATTGCAGAAATGAGGTGTGTGTGACTAAAAAGTTTACCTACTTACGTGAAAACAATTTAGGTGCTTTGGCTTTTAAAACGACTAAGGCCTGGGCCGCACTGGTAGATCGATTAGCAACGCAACGGCGATCTTCATACATTAAGTCGGCCAAGTTGTAGGTACTAAAATCGCAGTCGCGTCGCCAATCGCCCCAGTTTTCGAAGAAACTTTCGTTCAAGTATGTAGTTTTCACACACCCCATTTTGTTAACAATAGTTGGAATTGCTTCGATCTACGCTTAGATAATTTGCAATGCTATAAGAGCCTCTTGTGTACCAATTATGCATACCTACTAACAGTCTGAACCCAAAATTGACCACAGTTTAATTGTCACCCCACTGCTATTTTCATACTACGGTTATATTTGTCTAATACAGTTTCCAGACGTTATTATGTATTTTTGATCCCTTTTTCCGTTCCTTAGCACCAGCTATAATAATATTCGTATAAAATATTATGTCCTTTAGTCCTTAGCGCGACAATCAATCACTGTCGTCATAACTTACTTTGATAAGCATAATTTGACAGATATTCGCACATTAGTGAACTATGGGACAGCATCCAGCGGACGTAGCATGGTTGCCATGTTATCACCTTATCGTTGTGGATAAGACATACGTCACTCTCGCATTCGCGTAGGTACTTGTCAGATCTTGACCGATTTCTTATTCATCTTATCCACATCCACAGCGATAAGTGATACTCGTAAAATATCAACAATTCTACGTCCGCTGGATGATGCCCCAGAATTAATTAACTACACTGTTTTCCAGAGGATCTAGTATAAGGTATAAGTTTTATCGATGCAATACGTTTTTGAACGCGATTGCGTTTAGTTTCAATTTGTATGACAACGCGAACAGCACCTCTGGTGGTAACTATTAGGAACCACGTGTTGGCTTTCAAATTGAAACTAAACGCAAACGCTTTGACAACGTATATGTATCGATAAAACTTATTCTAGAGTTACTGATGACATATTCAAACAAAACTCTTGCTCATAGTTTTGTGCTGTCCGGCCGGTATGTACCCGACTATTTTTGCAATCTATCTTTTGATCAGAATAACATTTAATTGTGGTTTGCGTGGTTTTATTGCTTCAAGTAAATTGCCGAGCTACTTTAATATGCACTTGTGTAATTGTCTGTATCTTGGTCATGTTTTGAAGACACTTTAGCGTGTGGATTAGGATGAATATCCATCAGAGGGTTACAATTCAGTTTTCATGCTCGTGTGACACCTGTCATGCATGCGAGGTATGAAATTGTTGTATCGCAGTCTTCGAAGCTAGTGATGCTGGGTTTGAATCCCGGTGGGGGAAAATATTTATGTGATGAAAAAGGAGAGTAGGTATTTATTTGTCCCTAATGCACGATTCCCACCGAAAGGGCCGGGCCGGGTCGCGTGGCGCCGCACCGCGGATGCGATGGTAGGCGACCGTGGTTTTAACTTACTGCACTCTATGAAAAAAAAAAGCGGCCAAGTGCGAGTCGGACTCACACATGAAGGGTTCCGTTAAATAAATTGCTTTTTACGATTTTTGACGTATTAAAAAACTACTTACTAGATCTCATCCAAACCAATTTTCGGTGGAAGTTTGCACGGTAATGTACATCATATATTTTTTTTTAGATTTATCATTCTCTTATTTTAGAAGTTACAGGGGGGGGGACACACATTTTACCACTTTGGAAGTGTCTCTCGCGCAAAGTTCAGTTCAGTTTAGAAAAAAATGATATTAGAAACCTCAATATCATTTTTGAAGACCTATCCATAGATACCCCACACATATGGGTTTGATGAAAAAAAAATTTTTGAATTTCAGTTCTAGTATGGGGAACCCCAAAATTTATTGTTTTTTTTATATTTTTGTGTAAAAATCTTAATGCGGTTTACAGAATACATCTACTTACCAAGTTTCAACAGTATAGCTCTTATAGTTTCGGAAAAAAGTAGCTGCGGCATACGGACGGACAGACAGACAGACAGACATGACGAATCTATAAGGGTTCCGTTTTTTACGGAACCCTAAAAAAGCGAAATGCTGACCGACCGAGAATTCCTTTGGCAACTTGTGTAACTACAACAAAGAAAAGTTAATAAACCCCCGACATTTTCATTTCAAAAAACCAATAACGTAGCTAAGAACCATCTCGTACCTAAATATACGCCAGGTTTCAGATGAAAAATACGCATTCAAATCGGTCCATTCGTTTAGGAGCTACGATGCCAAAGACAAACACACACACACAGACACACACACACACAGACAGACATACACACAGCCACGCCAAACTTATAACACCCCTCTTTTTCCGTTGGGGGTTAAAAAAATAATATTTAAAAAAGGTTAATGTATATACGCTCAGGCGCGCTCCGGTCTGTTCGGTGAGAATCGTACAGTATACGTCTTGGATATTTTATATGTCTGTAAATATGTATCTATAAGAGTAGGTATGTATCTACATCGTCGGGTGGGCTGAGATTCAGTAGTAGTATTTTCTCCTTATATTTATTTACTATTTGGTCTTTGTCAACCCTCTTTTAAGTTATCTTTCTCTCGTATTCTTTATGGCGTAAATTTGAAGGCTAACGTCATCACTATGGGAGTGAAACTTGTGTAGTTTAGTAGCTACAGTCAGCCAACAGCCAAAAAAAAACAAAAATTAAAAATTTTGAACTTGAATATACATATAATACAGTCGAAAAGTGACCTCTTTCTTGTCTGACTGCCTATTACTTATTCTGACGACCGGTTTAGCCTAGTGGATAGTGACCCTGCCTACGAAACTGACGCTCCAGAGGGGTAATCACGTAACGTTCCGAACGCGTGTCGGTACAATTGAACTGTTAATTTTCCATAGAAAAAGTAACATTTAGACCTACCAGACGTTCGTACAATGCGTTACGTGATCGACCAGGGGGGTAAACACGTAACGTTCCGAACGCGTGTCGGTACAATTGAACTGTCAATTTTCCATATAAAAAGTGACATTTAGACCTACCCGACGTTCGTCATTGTGCGTTATGTGATCGACCTGCTGGGTTCGAATTCCGGTAAGGGCAAATATTTGTGTGATTAGCATGAATAGTTGTTTCTGAGTCTTGGATGTTTGTGTGTTTAAGTAAGTTTTTATATCTATACGTATAATACGTACCAATAGACCAGCTGAAAAGGAGGAAAAGGATATATGTCATCTCAATACCGACAGTGAAAACTGCTTTTGCGCGGAGACAATATGCCGCCCTATCTGGCAAACTCTACAGCTTAATAAATAAAGAAATTGATATCTACCCTACCACAGCACATAAGTGTAGAACTAGAGTGACTGCGTGGCTGAAAACGCAAACCTACGGCGACCTGGAAAACATTATACTAAATACTTACAAGCACCTATAAATGCGAATCAAATAATGAAACCACACACACACACCCACACACATACACAAATACACACACTCATACACAAACATACACACACACACACACACTCACTTGCACTACACATATATACATATATTACCCACCTTCAATTACAGACTCCTTCAATTGTTCTTGTTTCTCACTTTATATAAATGGTGTACTCCTAGAACATATTTTAGAATTAATTAAGTAATCATTAATAGATATTAACTACCTGCATCCATACCTGCATATGGAAGAGCGGTGCCCCTTAGCACAGGTATTACTTTTACTGAAAAAGGGACACCAGAACATGTTAAATTAGTAGGTACTTCAGAAAACGAGTAAATAATTTTTCATTTTCATTAAATATATCGTCGTCTTACACCCGTAAGCCTTATTGAGCTTACTATGTGGCAAGTTCGATTTATGTAAGATTGTTCCCCAATGTTCATTAACTCCATGTCACCTGCTAGTATGATTGCGTCGCGACTCGTTGTCTTCTCTGATTATAATGTCTTGTGACTTCAGTCACGAAGTTTAGTTGTGCAAGCCTCGTTTAGTGAAAAAGTGATTATGATTTGATTAAATATAACGATATGACGTCAGTATGATAAATAGTACATGCAGAACAAACAATACTACAGCGTAATGGCGAGTGCCACGGCCACTTGCCATTCTCACGCTGCAGCTATCAATCCTTATAGTGCGGCGATAGTGCTGTAGGGAGCGTATTTGACTAAAATAAATGACTTGTGGACACAGGTTTTTGAGTTAGGAAAGTTGATCGCGCCTGCTGAGATTTTGTATGTAAGTGTGACGTATCAACTGAAGAGCTAGCAATTCTTATTTTATGCGTCATAAAACAAGAAGAATCAAGAAACGCACTGTCTATTATCCACCTTGCGCACAATCAATGGTGAAGCGAATACAACTTAATTCCCACTGGTTTGTATACTATGAGAGTTGAGTGCCCTTACCCTAAAATCTTTAGACATTAGAACGCAGAATTAGTTCCGGCTAGCCACACATACACATAAGTATGACGTTGCACCTCTACAGTGACCGGAAAGCTGTGAAAAATATCGGTAGATAATAATGAAGCTAAGAACAATCGGTACAGTATAATTACTTAAATAGTTTCTCAAAGGTTTTAGTACAAAATAACGTAAGATAAGCGTCTTGTTCGATAACTTTGCATAAAATATAATGCTTAAATAAAAAAAATCAATGCAAAACTAATCTCATAATAAGGTAAACAGAATTATCTTGGTTGATCAATTTGTGCGCCGCAAAAATACATAATAAGTATTTATAATCCAGCTTTGTGTTACTTTGTGTAATGAAGTGATTTTTCGATCGTACGAAATATCAATTCAATTGTCATTATCTCATCCAAAAATTATATTTAGATCTTAGTTAAGCGTTCCAATGCTCGACACTTTAATTCCAATAGTTGACCCCCTACTCGTCACCTTTATTACAATGCATTAAGATTAAAGGTTTCAACTATTGGGGCAGTGTCGGGCACTAGGATAAATTACCTTACCCGACGTACGTACAAAACGTTACGCAATCGAACCTCAGTACCCTTATTGTGAGATACAATCGTAACCTAACGTTACGTAACTAATACGAGATCGAATAAACGCGCTTCGAATAGATTTCGATCTCGCTATACGGTATTCTTCGATTCGACCCGTCAAACTTGTAACTCACACTGCCGTTGGACTACGAAACCAACTGCAAAATGTTAGGCACTTTGCGTTTAGTTTTCGATGCGAAATTTAACGTTCGATTCGTACTACCAATCGGTAGTGTGAGACATTTCGAATCGAAGAATACCGTCGCGACTGTAGTTTACTATTTCACTTGCAAAATGGCCCGTTATATCGTATTATTCCGTCAAGAGTTACCGTAGATCCGATCGAAATTCATCTCAAATTAAAGAACTTATAAAAATAAGGGTTTTGAATTGACAACATATATCCGCAAAATTCGGGTTGTCGCGTATTTTGTATTAAAAATGCAAATAAATGGCCCCCGCGCCACCATATTGTATCGAGTAATGTCATAACCGACAAACATTTAAATTAAAACGATACATGCTAGTGATATAAGGTTGAATATTGGAAAATCGTGAACGAACGTGAAGTCAATCGCGAATTAAGTAATGTATAAGTGACTCACGTTACAGTTTGGATTTTTAGTTCTATGAGTGACCACCAGGGGCGGTGTATAGACTTTTCACACTAAATCTTGACGATAGGCGGTAGCGTCGATAGTAGACGCGACTCACTTCAATCCCACGCTAAGGGTGCAGGACTAGGCAACCGGGTAGCCTAACCGCTCCGCTAGCCTCTCCGCTCATCACCCACGACATAGGTAATGGCCGCCGCAGGCGCTGCGTGTTGGTAGCGGTGCATCATTCCGCCCTGATCGTTCTGACCTATATCCGCTTATTTATCTTTATGCACATTTGTTTTATTTGCGGTAGTGCAAATAACATTGTCAGGACACGAACACCCGACATATGATATAACTTTACTTTTATTAACTTGCAATGTTTTTATACCTATTATAGCCACTCGCTTACAAGTCTTACAACCCTTAAATTGATTGTGGCAACTAAACATAGTCACCATGGGGAGGATATGTCACTTTTTATTTATAGTATTAAGGCTGCTATTCGAAGATTTACTAAATTCGAAGTTAAAAAGTCAGCGCATATGTACGTACTTACTTATATTGTTTTCATCGGGGTAAGTTTTGTAGTAAGAGTTTATACATAATACAATAATAGTACATTACTTACCTAGGGCGGTTAAACAAAGAATGTCTCAGATCGCAGGTATTTGACGCCCGAGCCGAAGGCAAGGGCGATAAATATGCGCTCTGAGGCTTTCTTTATTACCGTCCGTGGTGAGTACAAAATTTTACGTCTCTATCTGGCCAGGAAGTGGGGTTTTACGCACGCATAGCGTGCGGTAATTCCTACTTGAGGTACTAGGTATGACGTAAAATTATTAATACGGTATTTTTTACTTTACCGAAAGCTTGGTAATGTCGTCCAATTTTCGTATTTTTCTTTATACTGTCCGTATTAAGGATGACTCACGCTAGAACGGGCCGAGTCCGGCCCGGCCCGTTTTCTAAGTAAAACGACGGCGTTTTTGCGCGGCCGAGCCATACCCAAGCCTGGCCGAGCGACGGCTGAGGCTCGGAAGCGGCTCGGTGTCGGCACGGCCCGGCCGTGGCTCGGCCGGGCTTGGTTATGGCTCGGCCGGGCAAAAACGCCGTCGTTTTTCTTTCTAGTGTGAGTCATCCTTTACATGTACTGTACAAATATAGAACCCAGCAGTGATAGTCCGTACGTTAAAATTTTACACACCACGGGTATCACCGCAATCCCGCGATATCACGAATCAGACTAATAAAAAAATTACACACCTAGCATGACAGCAATATTTCGCCCTAAATTCTAATTCGGCGTGACGCCCACATATCTCGTTTTTCCTCATTTCACGTGATTCTGTGAACCATGACGTCATGTTCCAAGATATTTCTTTGTAAATTTGCACATTTAGAATCGTTTGAAGTGCTCTTTGCGGTTGCGTCCGCGTCACTGACTATACAGGGTGAACTTGAGGCGTGAGCTAAAATAACCTTATGTATAAAAATAAAAAAACCGGCCGCGCACGAAGGATTCCGTACCATTATCTATAAAAACTATTTTATTCTGTGTTTTTATATTTTTATAGCGGCAACAGAAATACATCATCTGTGAAAATTTCAGCTGGAACTATCACGGTATCAGTGAGATACAGCCTGGTGACAGACAGACGGACGGACGGACGGACGGACAGCGGAGTCTTAGTACTAGGGTCCCGTTTTACTCTTTGAGTACGGAACCCTAAAAACCGTTGAACTTATTTTAGGTACTAATGGCCCTGTGAGCTGTAAAACTCGCGCGCCAGTCTTTATAAAAAAATATATGTATATATAAAGTAATAAAATCGCAAAACCGAATCAACAAAAAAAAAAAAACAAATAATGATTGACCTGGTCACAAAACTTCACGAGAATCGGTTAAGAAATGCGAGTTGAGGGGGAATCTCGTAACGTTCCGAACGCGCGTCGGTACAATTTAACTGTAAATTTTCCATATAAAAAGTGACATTTAGACCTACCTGACGCGTACAATGCGTTACGTGATCGACCAGCTGAAGAGGAGAATAGCCGGATAGACGGACAGAAAAAATTGGCCCGAGCTGAAACCGAGAACTTCGTTCGCTTTGGTCGCTTGTTTAATACGTTACTGCTGCTCTTCTAGTGCGTACTGCGTTGTGAGTGATAAAGCTATATTTTATATCAAGCCGTCAACACAAGGAATCTTCAAATGAACAAAGGGTCGGCAACGCGCGGTGATCCTTCTGGACTCGCAAGCGTCCATAGGCTTACGGTATCTGCGTACCACCGGTTTTATGTCACGTTTTACGTGACTTTTCAGTAAATTTTCGCCGTAAAACGTGGCATTAACACCTAGTGTGCTAGGACCTAGTTTGCTACCGTCGTGTATAAAAAAGGTTATCTTCCGAATACAAGATAGACCAAATATTTCATACAATTTGACCACTCTTCACAGCACTCTCTCGCTGCACGCCGTTCCGTTGACATCGCCCGCGAGCCGGACGGAATTTATTTAATTCATTCCTGCGCGCCTCAGGCCTCTGGGTTGTTATTCGGAACACGCTAATGCGCCTCACCCCACCCGTCACGCCTAACGAAACTAGACCTCTACCTGCGCTTAGTTACTACGAATCGCTGCGTCAATATATATTTATGGGTGAGTGGTAAAGTGAGCTAAAAACAAGTTCCATAATAGCGGGGCAGGTAGTATATATTGGTACGTCTTAAAAAATCAATATTTGATTAGTTCCGTCGATTCCTCATGAACCTAATTATGACATTTCAGTCCGGATAACATGGGACCATCTACCTACTATTTTTTATATTAAATTTATTTACTTATATCAAATCGATCCATACATGATGCTGTACTAAAATAAGAAAATCAAAAAGAAAGTTGTTTTGAAAACCTTCTTATTTTACAGAAGTTAATAAAAAAATATCAATGGACCCGCCTTACCTTACTACCGTTATGTTAAATTTCTTGAATGGCCCGTACCTACTCCACATCGAGACGACCCGTCAACTTAAACTCCACTTCCATTGATCGTCAGTTAATGACATTTCTCTAATTTGAGTTCGTAAAAACGTTTATGCGTCGTCATCTAAACACAATATTTAATCAAACATGTCAACAGCAATTAAAAGCAGTGACATCGGTAAATAAAATTTTAATGTTTCCTTTAACATGCGCCCTGGATTAACACATTTTTTAACGGTGACTCACGCTAGAACGGACAGTGTCCGGCCCGGGCCGTTTTCTAAGAAAAACGTCGGCGTTTTTGCGCGGCCGAGCTATACCCAAGCCTGGCCGAGCCACGGCCGGGGCTCGGAAGCGGCTCGGTGTCGGCACGGCTCGGCCGTGACTCGGTCGGGCTTGGTAATGGCTCAGCCGCGCAAAAACGCCGTCGTTTTTCTTAGAAAACGGCCCGGGCCGGACACGGCTCGTTCTAGCCTAAGTCATCCTTTAATCGCTAAAAATGCGTGTCATTTTTATAGTTAGGGTTCAATTCAATTCAATTCAATTTATTTATTTATTGCTTACTCAAATTAAGTACATCATTTAGTTTTATACTAAGTATTGTAAACAAGTTGGACTATTACAGATGTTCTTATTTTTATAACAGGTAGGTATACACTTCGAGGTAAAAGTAAGCTACCTTCCGTACTAGTTTGCACTGTATTACGGCAAGGTATCGCCTTTCCCTCTTCGATTGACCCCATAGGTCGTTATAAAATACAAAGTATTTGGCATTTATCACTTTGTAGTCATCACTTAAGAGATAGATGTACATAAATATAAATCTTAATTAGGGTAATCTTAGGGTATTAGGATCTAACAATTATGTGAATGGGTTGTGTGTGTGCGTGTGTGTGAGTGTTAAGTTGTGGTAAGGTCTGGATTAAGTGTAGTTGTGTACTTATGTAAAACAAGCGCAATGAGTTAGCACAAAAAAGCAAAGCAGAAAGAGCCGGGTCAGAGCAGAACGCCAGATGCAGCGCCTTGTGAAACAGCGATCATAGTAAAAATAGAATAAAAAATAAAGAACAAAGAAGCAATTGACTGTTAGTTTGGAGGTCGATATTTTTTAGTTACAACTTTGTTCAGGCTGACGATTCAGAATTTAGTATTTCTCCTCGAGGAAAACTTATATTATCAAGACTAATTTATTTTTAGATAATAGTGTAGGTAATTAATATATTTAGTTCTTAGTTAGGCTAGTAATACTTTACAGTGTTTTTTATACGCATACCGTGTTTTGTTTCTAATTATTATTCAATGACGTAAAAGGTTTTTAAATTGATGTTCGATATTATTGTATCGCGAATGGGAGACATAAACCCTCATTTATTTTGAAATAGGTCTAGGTACCTGCTTGTATACCTAAAAAAACAATCTAATAATAATTTGATTTATTTTTAGTTCCATGTCTTTGTCAAATTACCAGGGCCGGCCTAAGCTTCGAACAAACATTTTAAGACTATTGATATAACTAAGATTTTTTTGGTGTATGGCGCCCAATTTCACTTAAGACTCAATATTGAAAACGTCCTTTACTAATGTGCTTTAAAAGCAGTTAGATACATGTTCTTAACCTCATAGTCATAGGATTAAAAACCGTACCTTGCTTAAGCCACAAACTATTTAACGCGATACTTCAAATGCCAATGACCGGTTTTATTCAATTCATCAAAATGAAACTATAAAATCGTTTTCCAGTGTGATAAGAGCCAATAAATTTATCACCTCGCCTAGTTTGGCTCTAAATCTTTACCATAAAGAACACAATACGGCACCAACAGTGTCCGATGACCTGCGCTATAAAAAATAGCCACCATAAGCACTGCTTACGAAACGAAAAGGTAAGTTCAAGTTAAAAGCGATAAGCGATTGAGTAAATAATTTTTACTCATGCTTGTTTCCCTGAGTGAGACGTATATAGGCTGGTTTAGCTGATTAGGCTCTGTTTCTACTAGATATCTAAATGTAATGTGTCCTTACACTCGTTCAAAAAGTAAACGCAATTACCCCTCTAGTAAACAGAGGACTGTTGGGTAACGTTGCATCTGCAGGTCGATTGCGTAAAGTTTCTTACTTACGTTAAGACAAGTGATCTACATTTCATTTTATGTATGGGAAAATAACAGATGAGTTTTCTTAACGTTCGTTAGAAAAGTTAGTCAACCACCCCTCTCAGAAGTAAAAAATTATAGTCGTTACTTACTCTTAAAAGGTATAGTGGGTACATCACACTCTTTTTACGCGGTAAATATGTAAAGCAATTCTCAGTAAAGTTTATAATTTGTCTACTTACGTGTTTATGAAGCATATGACTTTAAGATTAATTGAAACTTAACTATATATCTAGGCCACACTCACTTAGCAAAACACAGTTCAATTACATTTATGTATATAAAATTAGTGTCCGACCGAAGGTTCGATTTCGGTTTCGGTTTCGGGCAGTTTCGGCAAAAAAATCATGTTTCGGCCGTAGTTTCGGTTTCGGTCAAAAAACGGCTGAACCTTCGGCCGGGCCGAAACTTACGAAACGGTACTTCGGGTCGCGTTTAGCTAACTTCGGGTGCGCTCGTGCCAACCGGAAATATGGCGTAGCTCGCCGGCCACCGGCTCAGTGCAGTGACGCTTTGTGTGCTTGTTCCCGGAATTATGGTAACTTGTAGTAAACCTTGTTTTATTTTATACAACCTTCATGAGTTTCAGGTGTTACATTGTTAATATGTGTATAAAAGCGGTTTTACGTAATTTTTTCAACTATTTTAACAAGTCTACAAAAGGTTCGGTTTCGGTTTCGGCCGAAACTAAAGCCAAAGCCGAACCTTCGGTTTAGGTTTTGGCAAAAAAGCATGTTTCGGTCGGACACTATATAAAATGTTACAAAAAGCATGCTTAGAATAATATTTTTAAAGTAAGAACTCGCTCGAATCTTATGACTTGCACGGACGCAGAAGGTATTTTATCGTACCGCGCGCGACGGAGATAAAACGTGAATAAACATAAGAGAGAAAGGTATAAAGAAGCTGAATTCATTAACAGAAATGTCCCAAGAGTGACGTATGACAAATACTTACTAGCGGTGAATGGCTCTAAAAGGTCATTGTTTTTGCGATCTTGAATGAATATTGGTTATGAAATATCCGTGTTAGTGTATCTTAAAGTAAATAAAAGCATAATATGATTTTCAAACCACATGCTCGACAATGCCGAATTATAGGTCATGTAAACCCTACCGAAAGCAAGACATTAAATCCCTTGGTATTAGCCGGGTTATAATGTTGTACTGAATTTCATTGTAACCCGCTGGTTAATAATATGATTTCACTTTTCATAATTCTTATTACTATATGCATAAAGTTTAATTTTGCTAAACACAATTTGTCCTAGGCCATGGCCTACTTGATTTGACAAAATAAATGAAGTTTGCCTCCGTGTGAACCCCGGTCCGGAGGAGCGCGGTGCTCGAAATTCGAATTTCGAATCTAGGACCACGGCTTGTGCTTTCGAATTTGGAACGCCGCGCGCCTTCATTTGTTCACGCGTGACGAACAAATCGAGTTCTTGTAGGTGCCTATAGAAGATTTAATTTCAAAAATAATATTGAAAATGTCGAGTGATGAAAGTATTTTGACTCCTGAGTTTATCAAATTAGATGCCATAGGCATAATAAACTCCAACTCAACCTCAATAAACGTACCAAATAAAAACATTACCTTATCTTTCCATAATTGGACTAACGTGTCTAATGTTACTATGTACTTTTAATTTGCTAAATAAACATTATTTATCTACTGAGCCTGTTTTTTTGTCTCGCATAAGGTGTGAAAAGTAGAGTATACACCTCGGGGATAAGACTGTTTTAGTCTTGGGCGGTTGAACCCCTCACTGCACTCAGGACTCAGTCTTAATTCCCTCGCTTCGCTCAGGAATTAACTTATAACTCCCTCGCTACGCTCAGGAGTTAAATTATGAGTCCTTCGTTACGTTCGGGATTCAATTCGCTCCCGTGACATAAAACAGTGCTTTATCCCCTTGGTGTATAATCTACTATTTCTAGCATGTATATGCTTGAAAAAGTAATAGGTACCTAATACATATTTGCTCACTTCGTTAAGACATTGTACCTACGCTATTTTATTTATTTCATATCATATTATGGGCTATGTAAAGATTAGGCAAATTTGTAGTTTTTGTCTACGTCGTAGGTTTGAAATACTAACTGTCTCTTTCTCTCATCAACTGGTCGACTAACCAGGTAATGTGAATGCAATCGATTTGACCATCATGTCATTACAGGATTTTATTAAGTTTAAAATTTTCAAAGAATAAAAATAACCTTGCATCATGACATTGATACATTGTGCAAGATTTAACTATACCTATCAGCAAATGACACCTAGGTATGTATGTATGCAGAATTAAACTCGCGCCATTATAATTATCAAATCAAAAACCTAAACTCATAACCATATTGTACAGTAGTTCGTGTCGTGTCAAACTCCTGTCTTTTCATGACACGTGACAGAAAGCATGGCCGCCCGACTCTTAAATACCTGCTCATTATGTCGACTCCGTTTTAAGCTAGAAGGTCTTATACCGCACATACATTGTGTAAATCTAATGCGGGCGAATCTTTTAACGTTGGTCAGTATAGGGTGTAAGAAATGTAATTAGATAACTTTTACTTAGAACTCCAATTAAAATTATCTAGCCCGCAATGTAAAGCAAACACACTCCCGTTAAGCGCTCGTTGACAGTGATTTAGTTTGAAAAGATCATATCGCGTATGTAATGTAATCCATGTTTACAGATGCATGTAGCATTGCTGCTGATAAAATTTTCAAAAATTAATTATGGGGTCACAGTTAACCTAACCTAACTTAAAGACATCTTAATTAATGATTACACTAATGAGTTCTATGTCTGGTAATTTATCGCCCGTATTAGATTTACACACTGTATTATATATGATGATGTGCCTTTTTGTCTCTCATTTTAAGTCGACTCCGTACCAGGCGTCAATATGCGTCTTTTTGTCGCAGTCAACTAGGTATGACCTAAGCTTCCAGCTAAGGACATACCTAGTTGCTATGTGACGTACATATATTTGTTTTCGTTCATTTATCCAATATACTTATAAACTAGTCGCGCGTTTTACAATTGATGGTTAAGAAAAGGGTAGTTTTATATAATTTGTGCACTGCTCGGGCGCGCATCTATAGTTGGCAAGTACATAACTATTTAAGTATAATTATATGTATATGTAGTTTAAACAGTAGCCTTTAGTAGTAGTCTTTAGCTAAAAACAGCCTCATTTCAAGAAGTTATTCCCGGTTGTGCCCTAAAGGAGTCCGGGGTCCGCTTCGGCACCTAATCCCAAGATTTGGCGTAGGCACTAGTTTTACGAAAGCGACTGCCATCTGACCTTCCAACCCAGAGGGAAAACTAGACCATATTGGTATTAGACCGGTTTCCTCACGATGTTTTCCTACACCGAAAAGCCACAGTTAAATATCAAATGATACTTCATACGGTCAGCCTCACAAGGACATTAACACCTTTGTACTGTGTCGCATTAAACGTCATGTTAAACTGCCGTATAAGTCGTCAAACGAGTGAAAACGACAAGGTACTTAGGTGTTCAGCAACTTACCTCCTTATGAGGCTGGCTGTACGAGCCGAGCTTCAAACCCACGACCTAGTGGCTAATTAATGGGTTTATTATTGATGAAATATTCACCAGATCATTGATCCTGAGCGTTTCATAACATTCATCTGGCGTAACTCCCCTTCTTCTTCTCTTATATATAAGATCCGATAAGAGCTTAGCTCTTAAAGGATGAGTCACGCTAGAACGGGCCGTGTCCGGCCCGGGCCGTTTTCTAAGAAAGACGACGGCGTTTTTGCGGCCGAGGCTCGGAACGGGCTCAGAGTCAGCACGGCCCGGCATCATCCTTTAAGAGCTACTTAAGCTCTTATCGGTGTAGCTCAAAGTAGGCCCTCCATCTAATCCGATCCCATGCAACCTCTTTGACATCTCAATACGACGTAACACTAACTCTCTTTTTGAGTTGCCCTATGTTGTTTATTCTAAGTCTTTAACCATTATTAATTAAAACTAGTCAACACAGTCGTATTCTAATTTCAACTGATTTAAAAAACAAACATATGCATATTATGCATAACGTCGTATCACATCGTTGTGACACAAAAAGGCCGCCCACTCATGGTGTATCGCAGCTTATATTCGTAACGCTTACCAACTTAGTTACCTAAAGAACCAACACAAGTCTGAACTCTGGCCACACATACTTTTTACAAAGCTCAGGGTCAAGAAATTCTAGACGATTGGTGATTTGAGTCGAGAGTTTGTCAATAGATGCTTGCGTCTTATTTAGTTAACGACTGTCAAAGTGGGATCTTCAGTGAATGAAATAAATGATGCATTAAAACGATTTTATCTAATTTATAGAATCAAAGTAAAATATACTAATTTTAAGGTCAACTACATTGATCTTTAGATAACAGCACACCCACTTTTCGTGCCCACTCACATTTTAAGAGTAACGAACCTCGATTTAATTAATAAAACGACTTGGTTTTATAAAGCTCGTGTTACAGCGCCAATCAAAGAATATCATATTCATATTCGTATTCATTTATAAACCCCTGACGAAAAAAAAAAGGGTTTTATAAGTTTCACTTGTCTGTGTGTCTGTCTGTCCGTGTGTGTATCAGTCAGTGGCATCGTAGCTCCTAAACAAATAGAACGATTTGAATGCGGTTTTTTGTTCGGAAGCTGACGTGTTCGAGATGGTTCTTAGCAATTTTTTTAACAAAATCAGTAAAGTCGTTTTTGAGATATTGAACTTTGAAATGAAAAAGTCGGGGGGTTTTCACTACACACAAACATACATTTTCAATGTAACTTGAGACGTTGGAGACGTATCAGAAGTTGTAACAACTTCGCGGTAGATGTCGCTACGAGCCTCCCTAAAATGTAGTTAGAAGTGTGAAGGGATTGAAAAAGTCGTCGCCACTAGCAGACCCACGGTAGCTCAGTACCCTTATTGTGAGATACAATCGTAACCTAACGTTACGTAACTAATACGAGATCGAATAAACGCGCTTCGAATAGATTTCGATCTCGCTACGGTATTCTTCGATTCGACCCGTCAAACTTGTAACTCACACTGCCGTTGGACTACGAAACCAACTGCAAAACGTTAGGCACTTTGCGTTTAGTTTTCGATGCGTAATTTAACGTTCGATTCGTACTACCAATCGGTAGTGTGAGACATTTCGAATCGAAGAATACCGTCGCGACTGTAGTTTACTATTTCACTTGCAAAATGGCCCGTGATATCGTATTATTCCGTCAAGAGTTACCGTAGATCCGATCGAAATTTATCTCTAATTAAAGAACTTATACAAATAAGGGTTTTGAATTGACAACATATATCCGCAAAATTCGGATTGTCACGTATTTTGTATTTAAAAATGCAAATAAATGGCCCCCGTGCCGCCATATTGTATCGACAGTCGACACTGTCGACGTCGCGATGCGCGTATTCTGTAATGTCATAACCGACAAACATTTAAATTAAAACGATAAATGCTAGTGATATAAGGTTGAATATTGGAAAATCGTGAACGAACGTGAAGTCGATCGCGAATTAAGTAATGTATAAGTGCCTTACGTTACAGTTTGGATTTTTAGTTCTATGAGTGACCACCAGGGGCGGTGTATAGACTTTTCATACTAAATCTTGACGATAGGCGGTAGCGTCGATAGTAGACGCGACTCACTTCAATCCCACGCTAAGGGTGCAATTGGTTTAAACGATGGACGGATGCCAGAGGTCGCGGGTTCAAATCACGCTCGTGGCAAATATTTTTTCAATTTTCCACTTTGATTGAAATTTATACATTTTATACATGTCCGAGGGGTAATCACGTAACGTTCCGAACGCGCGTCGGTACAATTTAACTGTCAATTGTCCATATAAAAAATTACATTTAGACCTACCCGTCGTTCGTACAATGCGTTACCTACGTGATCGACCTGCTGGTCATTATTTTTAGAATAGAAAAATATAATCATCTGATTATTACTGAATGCCATATCACAAAATAGATCATAATTATGATCGCACTGGTTCGAAGCCTCTATCTTCATCATCGCCTGTATGTATTTGCTCCAGTGTCTCTTTTAGGGTATCAAAGGTAACAAAGCACTCAGTCTAATTGATATTCTTATCTAAAACCTTCTTACTTACGTCATAGATTTTTGGATAACGCAACCATATTAAATAATTTATAATCAAACACAGAATTTACATAAAATCAAGTAGGAAAACTCCACGTTAGCCCGCCCACTCCCGCGCACGCGTCTCATTAAGTTTACGACTGTTTATGTCACTTGACATGCCGTAAAACCGTCCCCGATTATCATTCGAATTGATTTCCGTGGATAATCGGGATTTACTGTCATTTCGGTGCCTTAAGTACAAACGAAGGTTTTATTTGCATGTCAAAGTTAGTAACAACAGTCCTTTGACAAGAATGCGGCAATAATGTTATTTCGTACTCAATCTGTTCAGTTCGTCTCGCTTCTTCACATCCGCTTACGTGTGAGTAGGAACGAGAGCATTGTTACCAATTGAAAAAAAAAAACTTAATTAGATATTATATCTAATTTAGAGTGAATATTAATTGAACGTGCTACGACGAGCTCGGGCTGTGGCTCGGGTGTCATCCAAATGTAAATAGTAAGGCGTAAGTTTGGTATGTTCAAGGACTTTAATTTTATATTTATATTTATTAATAAGTATCAACTAATTTTGGTTTTTAGGGTTCCGTAGCCAAATGGCAAAAAACGGAAACCTTATAGATTCGTCATGTCTGTCTGTCTGTCTGTCCATCCGGCTCGAGGGAACAATGTTTGTTTGCGAATGATTGTGTGACGTAACTATGCTGACTACCATTGTCGAAAATCAGCCTAGCCCATTGGACCTTCGCACCGGAAGCAATCAACCAGCGCCAGGATCAGCATACAACGGTCAGGCCATCCATCCTTTACCATCCACGGGCGCAACGGCACGCACGCTACATACGCGATTTGCCTACATATTTTATATAAAGTCGCCACGAATTAAACTATTGTTATTTTCATACATTTTCTTGGGTTAAATAAACCAAATTGTAAAATCAAAAAGAAGAAGTAAATCATTGAAGAGACCCGTCTGCTGCTCCTGAATTATAATCACGCTAACCCTCAAACATTGGTCAGCCACTTTTTTCCGAAACTATAAGAGCTATACTGTTGAAACTTGGTAAGTAGATGTATTCTGTTCCCCGCACATACAACTGAAACTCAAAAAAAATTTTTTCATCAAACCCATACGTGTGGTATCTTTGGATAGGTCTTCAAAAATGACATTGAAGTTTTTAACACCATTTTTTTCTAAACTGAATAGTTTGCGCGAGAGACACTTCCAAAGTGGTAAAATGTGTCCCCCCCCCCCCCCTGTAACTTCTAAAATAAGAGAATGATAAAACTAAAAAAATATATGATGTACATTACCATGCAAACTTCCACCGAAAATTGGTTTGAACGAGATCTAGTCAGTAGTTTTTTTTAATACGTCATAAATCGTAAACCGCAATTTATTTTACGGAACCCTTCATGTGCGAGTCCGACTCGCACTTGGCCGCTTTTCAAAAGTTAAGCTTTTAAATGTCCAAAATGGCTCAACAATTAAAATCCATGAACGTCCCGATTTAATTACTAATATTATTTCGATTGATTTCAGGGGGGATGAAGTTACTCGCGTCCGTAGGATTTACCACCTCTTCCTAGGCCCACCCAACACGTGTCCCCCGGGTGGTGCAAAACGAGTAACAATAACGCCGAGCATCGGGCGGCGGTTAACTAACCCGACCCGACAGGCCTAACAAGCCTTGTCAGTGCTAGTAGGAAATGACCAGCACAACCCGCAACCTCGTGGTCATGTCTTGCGAGATCGGTGGTCTCGGCTTTACCGCCTGGGCCAAGAGGAAGAAAACCTCTACAAAAACTACCCTAATCCAACGGTGGGAAACGCGCCAATTGGATGCATGACTGATAGGGTGATCAGTCTCTAGCGCCAACTTCTGCAGACCTGGCAAATGCAGTCGTACTTTGCCTTCTTAGGGAATGGCGTCACCCCTAAGTGACCTATATTTCGTCCTTACTCGTGGGAACAAAATGAATAGTTCAGAAAATAAAACAAATCAGCCCCAAACGGCCCCAACTCTTATACAGCAAACCCTACATAAGAGCCTGTTCATAAGAACGCGCTGCAACTCTGACGGATACATACCGAAAGAAAAATGGACACCAAAAACTACGTTTCAAACAAATGAAGACCGCCAGCAAACTAAGCACTCGTGGCAAAAAGACCGTATCCCGCCATCAAAAAGGAAGCGGACGGAAAATGGCCAATCGCAACAGGAAAATGTCAATAAAAAACCAAACACAACATCATTCGCAATCCCGACCCAAAATCAATTTGATGACTTAGACAAATTAGATGCTGAAGAAAAAAGCACAGCCAACAATGAACAGGAAAGGCCCCCTAAACCACAACCGATATTTGTTACCGGAGTTATTAATATCAACCCTTTAAAAGAAATCCTTCAAGGAATTGTTAAAAGTGATGAATATACCACGAACACACTAAAATCCGGACACATTGTAAAAGTTATGCCTACAAATATTGAAGCATACAAAACCATACGAGAAAAATTTATTGCAGACAACATAAGTCATCATACATACAAACTGAAATGCGAGAGATCCTACAGAACAGTACTGCGTGGGCTTCATCAAACGGAGGACACCACCGAAATTATTGAACAGCTTAAACAACATGGCCATGATGTCCGGCAAATTGTAAACGCACTCCACAGAGCCACAAAAGAGCCTTTGCCACTCTTCTATGTGGACTTGGAACCCAAACACAACAACAAAGATATTTTTAATATAAAAGTGTTAAATCACTGCAAAGTCTCGTTTGAGGCCCCTTACAAGAAAAAAGAGGTACTACAGTGCAAAAGATGTCAAAGGTTCGGTCACTCTAAAAACCAGTGTAACAGGCCATATAGATGCGTTAAATGTGGCGCCGACCACCCTACCCCCAGTTGTACCAAAAGTAGAGACACCTATGCTACATGTGCTAACTGCCAGGAAAAACACCCAGCCAATTATAGAGGCTGCCATAAGTATAAGCAATACAAGGAACACATACTTAAACTCAAACCAAAAGAGACACTTGACAAGTTGAAACATCCCAGACCCCAGAAGGAAGATCAAACACAACCCATAAGATATAACCCATATAGACAACCTTCCCAGACTTTCGCTGACATAACAAAGGGTAAAAATAAAGACGAAAGCTCAACAAACGAAGATAACAACCTTGTAGGGGTACTAGACAAAATGTTAAACAAATTCCAAACTATCATGATCGACATGATGGACAGCATGATGAATCGTATGATTCAACTAGTTAGCAGCCTGTTAATGAAAAATGATCCGTAACCTAAGAATCATCACGTGGAATGCGAACGGGCTAACCGAAAGGAAACTGGAGCTAGAGACCTTTCTTCATACAGAAAAGATAGATATCGCATTAATATCAGAAACTAGATTCACAGCTAAAAGCCACATGTCAATTAAAAGTTACACCCTTTATACTACTAACCACCCATCCGGAAATGCACATGGAGGAACGGCAGTCTTAATTAAATCAAATATAAAGCACCACCCACTGGAAACAGATAATGCCGAAGAAATTCAAACAACACAGATAAAAGTACACGACGAAGGCGCTGGAATTACCCTTTCTGCAGTATACTGCCCCCCTAGATATACAATAACCAAAGAGCAATTCATAAGCTTCTTTTCGAAACTGGGTCACCGGTTCATAACTGGTGGAGATTGGAACGCAAAACACACTTACTGGGGCTCCAGACTCATAACCACTAGAGGTAGGCAGCTGTTTCAAGCCGTTGAGGCCCTTAACCTGGAATGTACGTCAACTGGAGAACCCACCTACTGGCCCACGGATAACCGAAAAATCCCAGACTTACTAGACTTCTTCATAAGTAGAAACGTTCCCAACGACCATATGCATGCAGAACCGATAATGGACTTATCCTCTGACCACACCCCAATTGTTCTCAATATCACCGAAAATGTTACCCTTACAGAAGTTACACCTAAATTATATAACAAAAATACAGACTGGAAGAATTATCAACTTCATATCGAAACAAATCTAAACCTACGAATCTCATTAAAAAACATCGAAGAAGTAGAACAAGCCATAGAAATGCTTAACATAACTATACACTCAGCAATCCAGGAATCTACTCCAGCCAGAAAAACGGGGATAGCGAAGGAACACGTGTACCCGGCGTATATCAGAAATAAAATTCAAGAACGAAGACAACTGCAAAGGGTATGGCATACAACTGGCTGCCCAGTCGACAAGGCAGCATTTAATAAATCCTCGCAAAAACTAAAAAACCTTACTAAGGATATGAAAGACAGAAATCTGCAGACTTACCTTGCGGCTCTGACACCGACTATAGACACAAATCATTCATTATGGAAAGCCACCAAGAACTTGAAAAAACCGAAATCTCAAGCAACACCTGTCAAAACACATACCGGAACCTGGGCCCGATCAGATTTAGAGAAAGCCGATGCCTATGCAGAACACTTAAAGAAAGTGTTCCAACCCTATCCTAGTATCAGTGAAGAACACGACAAAGAAATAAAAACGTATATGCACACAGCACTTCAAATGAGCATGCCGCTAAGGTGTGCCACGCCGAAAGAAATCTACAAAGAAATCCACAAATTACAGGATGGCAAAAGCCCGGGCTATGATTTAATAGATGCTACTTTACTAAAACACCTCCCTAAAAAGGGAATACTAATGATATCTACCATTTTTAACGCATGCCTTAGATTAAACCTGTACCCTAGTCAGTGGAAAATAGCACAGGTGGTGATGATACTAAAACCAGGTAAACCACCTCAGGAAGTTACATCATATAGACCTATAAGCCTTCTACCAGTAATTGGAAAAATGCTAGAAAAAATCATACTTAATAGAATGCGCGAACACCTCGCAGACATCATACCAACACATCAATTTGGATTCAGAGAAGGTCACGGAACCATCGAACAAGTGCACCGGCTGGTAGACATCATATCTAGAGCATTTGAATGCAAAAAATACTGCTCAGCTATATTCATAGACATTAGTCAAGCATTCGATAAAGTATGGCATGAAGGACTTCTTTATAAAATTAAACAAAAATTGCCACAGTCATTCTTTCTCATCTTAAAATCGTACCTTGAGAATAGATGTTACGAAGTAAAACATAATACTGAAACATCAAAAATGCACTGCATCAAATCAGGCGTGCCTCAGGGTAGCATCCTGGGCCCAGTGCTCTACCTCATCTACACCGCCGACTTACCAACCGGTAATAACACCATGACAGCAACATACGCAGACGACACGGCATTGCTCTCCGTTCACGAAGATCCCAGCATAGCCTCTCAAAACCTTCAAACGCACTTGCTGATAATCGAAAAATGGTTTGACAAATGGCGCATTAAAGCAAACAAGGATAAGTCAGTTCATGTTACATTCACGCTCCGGAGAAAAACCTGCCCCCCTGTTAAGTTATATGAAGAAGAAGTCCCGCAAAGCGAGGACGCCAGGTACTTGGGCATGCACCTCGATCGCCGTCTCACATGGAGAAAGCACATATGGACAAAAAGAAAACAACTAGATTGCAAGCTCCGCAACATGTATTGGCTGACCGGCAGGAAATCACAGCTCTCAGATACCAGTAAAATGGCCATCTATAAAACTATACTGAAGCCTATATGGACGTACGGCATCCAGCTGTGGGGAACAGCGAGCCATAGTAATATCGAAATATTGGAGCGTTTTCAAAGCAAGGCAATGAGGACTATGCTCAAGATACCACCTTACATAAGTAACAAATATATCAACTTAGACCTCAATCTACAAACAGTAAAAGAAGAAATAGCAACATATAGTAAGAATTATCAAGCCAGACTGAATAATCACAGAAATGAATTAGCTGCGCAACTGCAAGGAATTGGAAGCTTGCAATTCTCCCGACTAAAGAGGAATAGTGTAGTGGACCTGGCGAGGAGATTCGCAGACAAGGAATGAGGAAAGCATCATTGGATGGCTTCCCCATTTAAGAAATTATAACTGATGAAGGACATCAGACAGCAAAATGGATTATTGTTTTGTATAAAACAGATTGCCAAGCTTTGCAGGATACAAAAAAAAAAAAAAAAAAAAAAAAAAAAAAAATCGTAAACCGCAATTTATTTTACGGAACCCTTCATGTGCGAGTCCGACTCGCACTTGGCCGCTTTTCAAAAGTTAAGCTTTTAAATGTCCAAAATGGCTCAACAATTAAAATCCATGAACGTCCCGATTTAATTACTAATATTATTTCGATTGATTTCAGAACATTTTTTTTTGAAATTCCTACTTACTATTTTAATACAGCGGGCAACTGGAGGACTTGTTCACCTTGGAAAATGACTAGGCTATCCAATGGGTCCAGCAGATGAACATTAGATTATAAGAACGATTGAATTAGCCATACGAATAAAATAAATATTTTTATCATTTATATAAATACAAATTAAATAAATATCATAAATAAAACCAATATCAAAATATCATTAAGAAAAATATTAAAAGGGAAAGTAGTAGTAGTAGTAAACACTTTATTGCACAAAATAAACAACAAGTACACAACAGAGGAAAAAACCACATTAGTACAACGGCGATCTTATCCCTTTAAGGAATCTCTTCCAGCTAGCCTGAGCAGCTAAGTGAGAAAGTGACATGGCAGACATACTGTGCAACATGCTAACTGTGTAATATCGACGTCGAATTAAAATATAAAAGTCACGTTTAAATACACAGATTTGGAATCACATAAGAATCACAGATGTACTGAAACACGGTAAAGGTTGCCATAAGTAAGGTGTTATCTTAACGATGCTTAAGCTAGTTAGGGGCAGGTCACAGTGCAAGGAAGGAGCGGTTAAGGAGGTAGCGTTAAACATCACACAAGTGTGTTGGTTTATATAATATGTTCATAAAGATAGCAAAGCCCTTGTTTGAAAATAAAATAACATTTAGTTGTAATAGGTTTTTGCAATGTTGGAAATATTTACTTTGACTATGAGCATCCGAATATACTGTGCACAAAAAAGATAATAAATTGCTTTGTAGTTTTTAAGTTCCACCAAAACATTTCATCTAACTACCTAAAGTAATTGCCAATACTTCCTAGGTCATACTGCTTTTTACATTAAAAAAATATCAGATCGTCAGTAGCGCCATGTCTCCTACTCCACACAGCCCAACTCTATCTATGTACTCTTAAGTATTTATATAAATGATCAAGATTTATACCTACTCGTTCTTTTATCCCAAGATGTAGAATTTGCAAAGTTAACATTTTTGACACCGTGCCCCCTTCCAAATATTCCATACTACCTATATAATCAACAAGTAGAATCACCTAGGTAACATATTTAGATATGATAAAATAATTTAATTTTTCTCCCATCCATTGTTTAAATTTCGTTTGTATAGATCAATCACATTGCAATGATTCAGGCAAAAACATTAGGTACACTTATTTTTCATTTGCAGTCGTGTAAAAAAGCAAGTATGTACTTATAATGTTTTGATTTGCAATTGTTAAAATAATCGTTGGGTTCAGAAATTAGCTTAATCTGACCTGGGGTTATCATTAAGTGAATACATTATGAGTACACACAATTTTATTTAAATAAAAAATCATTAATTTCGGACTATTAATCCTTTTTTTTTTGTTTGTGTGTGTTTTTGTTTGGACTAAATATTTACTCTTTAGAGTCAGTTTACATTATATAATAAGTCAGTCGTATAATATATAAATCGCTACTCCCATCACTAAGCTCTCTCGTTACCTCTGACCGCCGCTAGTGTGGAACTGTGTCTGGCAATAACGGCCGATAGCAACCGTTGATAGTGACTATCGTCGCGCGCGCACATTCTTAATTAGATTAAGTAGGTACATACTTGTATTCACCTAGAGGTAAAGAAATTATAATAGTAGAATAAGTATAGAAGGATCACTAAGGATGACGTTTAATCTAGTATTTTCATCTATGGCGTAACAACTTTTCGTTTTAGCTAATTTCCTGTTGGCTGGTTTTGAAGTTAAACCTACGATTTAACGAAGCTATTTTAATGTATGTACTACTTTTATCTTTGTTAGTGATACAAAACGTAACTTTTTTATTTACCTTCGCGAGGCTGCGTAATGGTCAAATTGCCTTTTTTTAGATTCCAGCAACTGAATAGACAAAAAAAACATACAATTGTAAAAAAGGCTCAAAAAAAAATCAAGAGAATCAGTTGAAAAATGCGACCTGGCCCCGTAGCATGGATGGCCTTATAACGCGATAAGTGACAAGATAAGAGCGTCATCTCGTTCAATGGAACGGTGTCAGCCAGGGACGGATGCTTGTCACTTATCGCGTGATAAAGGCCATCCATGCTACGGGGCCTGTAGAGGAGAACAGCCGGTAATCCTTCGGACAGACATACGAAAGAATTTTTGCCCAAGCTGAAACGGAAAACTGCGTCAGGCCTGCCAGGGGTTTTATTTCGGAACTCACGACTGCTTTCATCATGTAAACATTCTTCTTTATATATCTTTATATCTGCGGACAGCTTACACAAATGACCTAGTCCCAAACTAAGCAAAGCTTGTACTATAGGTACCACATGACGATAAACATACAGATAATTATAAGAATGGAATCCTATCAGCTAGCAATTAACAGTAGTAGTAAGTTATAGCTTTCAAAAATTGGGTTCCAGCAATTAGTTAATTTGATTTTTTGTTCATATAATGTAGCTTCACATAATTGATTTGCAATATTTATAATAAACTGAGGTGGTGAGATTGTTGGTACTAAATTATCTTCATGTGAAATTATCCTCATTATTCATTCATTCAATAGATATCTTCTCTAAATGAATAAACATTTCAAAGAGTTTTTGTGCATCCTATCTAATACGAATGTATTGATGCCTTTTAATGTTATAATAATAATGACCTAATATAATTCTAATTTCAGATTTGTATGACATTACAGGCTTTAATTTCGATATTTCAAAAATTGCGAGTAAAACAAAAACCATGTGTATAGAACAGCAAATGTTAATGTTATTCAGTATCTAATGGCTTGCTTCATTCATTTTATAAACCTGTTCAATAATAAATTTATTTGGAGTAATAAATTCAGCGAATAACCTTTTATTTTGGTTTAATAAATCATAAAGAGACGATGTGATACATGTGATACTATAGGTTATATTATATTGGACTTTTTGACATACCTAGATCCGGTGAACTAAATTTACAATGATTTATTTATTATAGATTTATATCGTTATTTATAGATTTGTATAATTATTAATAAAATTATGCTAATAATTTTAGAAGGTGTGCTTCTAACTGTAGAACGATGCAGCTTCTATATTGATCATGAAATATGTGTGTTCCGATTATTTATATTAAATATATTTAGTTATGTTATGACAGTCCAGTCGAAAAGTTATTGAAATGCACAGTAATGTTTTGCGAAGTTTTAAATAAATATAACCCAAACAAATCTTGAGAAAAAAAATCATAACTTACATATAATTAGAAAGAAGTTTTTTTTTAACGAAAGCTATGCATCCATATATTAAACATCAACGCGCCATTCACGAGCTTTCAACTTTAAAGTTTATTTAGTGGTCAAAACCAAAACCTACTTTAAAAATGTAATATAATTCTAATTTCAGATGTGTATGACATTATACAGGCTTTATTTTCGACATGTCAAAAATTGCGAGTAAAACAAAAACCATGTGTATGGAACTGCAACGCACAAGTTTGTTATTTTTATGAAGAGTGCTTTTGGCTTCCGTTTGAAGTCCGGGTCATAATTGATGTGAGCCGTCAAATATCACTTTAAGATTCGTTTCGAATCCAAAATCAATCATACAGTCGGTGAAGGAAAGAAGTTTTGCGGCCCAATTTTCGGGAATGAGCGGAAATGAAGAGCATAAAATGTTATAGGCTATTAAATAAATGAGAATAGGTTTATTAAGAATTGAGACGCTAAATGCTGAACTAGCGCTTAGTTCCATCCTACACTGCCGCTGCATTCCGCTGCGGCGTTTGGAGCCGCGTACAAAAATATGAATTTCGCTTACAGTACGATTAAACGATTCTGATGTTAGCTACAGTAGCGCCGCAAAGGTGCCAGAGGGGTCGGGTGGGTATGCGGGAGGCGACTCGAGGCTCACTTCAGAATCATTCACTGATTTTAATCGTATTGTACCGTCTTACAAAGTGATAAGCTATCATGAAGATTTATCATTCTAATCAAGCTAGGAAAAAATATAGTATAGGTATCTATAAAAACAGCAAAAAAATCACATTGGTTGTATGGGAGCTCCTTAAATATTTATTTTATTCAGGTTTTTAGTATTACATGTTCATAATACAACACAACAATAATTAGCGACAACAGACATACATCATTTGTGAAAATTTCAACCGTGTGACTATCACGGTTCATGAGATGCAGCCTGGTCACAGACGGACAGACAGACAGACAGACGGACGGACAGCGGAGTCTTAGTAATAGGGTCCCGTTTTACCCTTTGGGTACGGAACCCGAAAAACTAGGTTTTAGTAAAGTGTAGAGCCAAAAAGCGGTTTTAAATTTCAAAAGATCTTTTCTTTAAAAAAAATAAAACGTTTATGTATCGCAGTTATTAAATAGTTATCAACTTTACACATACTTGTGAATTATCAAATCTATATGACTAATGGAATGACAATCGATTACAAGAAGACACGGATACATACTTAGTTACAGGTGAAGTAAATACAGCGTTTATTTTTAATATTACCTCAAATAAATTGTAACCAGAGGTAGGTGTTAGGGCTATGAACCGATATTGCATTTTTTCTTAACTACTCGTACCAACTTTTTTTCCTTATAAAATAAAACAGCACGCAACGTATCGCTACATTGTCTTGCTGATGTGACGTCACAACTGTCACAAATAACCCACTTCTCCCATGTGTCAAATGAGTGTAAGCATTACATTGCTGCTCGATAAATTTTCAAAAAGTAATTACGCTTTGGTAGTTAGGACTGACTTAGTACTTAAAGCTGTGTATGGTTACAATTTAAGGTAATATAAAACATACAGGCTGTATAACGCTCATAAACTATCTAACTCGCTTATCACATAACCCAGAGGCTAAAAACAAGTAATTGTTTCCACCATTATAAAATATAAAACATTTATTATAATTTTTCGGCTTGTCAGTCAGTCTATTGAAAGTCGGGCGTAACTTATCGATAATTGGATATTTATCATTACATCGAATTACTGCTGCGATCCGATAAATAATGAAGTGTGAAAGAAATACGACTTTTATAATTAACGGAATTTTTAAGCGTCGTGGGCGAGATAGTTATTTGAGACCATATTATTTTTACGAATATTTCGGTATTGTAAGTAAGTTGTATTTATAGTTCTTTTGTCCACATACATTTTCAAACCAATCCCATTTTTACGAATTTAAAAAAAATTGGCCTCTAAATGCGTAAATAAAAAACTATGCTTCCCATTGCTACCATTCAATCTACAGTTGGCACAATTAATTTAGGTGTGTGTGAAATTGGCAACCCTGGTTGCCAGAATCAAGTAAGTAGGAGCAAGTCAGCAATGAATAAGTGTGCATCCTACAATAACTTTATTGTAGGATCCGCACTCATTTATTGCTGACATCTTCGTACACAAAATATGATCCGAATCAAAGTTTAGAAGATTATTTCTGATAAATATCCTCACCAGACAAAATTTAATTTATTCAAACATATTTAGTAACCCTAGTGTTACATAACTATTTGTATCAAATGCTTAATTATTATACAATTGTTGACTTATTAGAGAAAGTATATATTTTAGTTTAGGACTAAGTTATTTTTTTGCAAGATAATCCCTAAACATTTTAAGTATTTTTCACTTATGATTTAAGTATATAGGTATTATGTAGGTATAAGTAATATATGTTTAATACTTTAGACTAACATAACCAGAATATTTTTAATTTTGATAACTCAAAGACACTCGACATTATTACTAAATAGCTTCTTCGCCTTTCCCTTTCCACCATTTTCCCTTGCCCGCCACAAAAAAACTAATAACCCAGTACAGAAATGATTAACACTTCGTACAATTACCATCAACTCAAAATGGGGCCTGTCGTTTCTGAGGATCTATAGTTCGTGAGATATAATTTATCATTTGTATCTTCGATCCGATTGTGATCTAAGTGTTCGTATAATAATATGAGGTAGCAGCTACTGATATAATTGTTAGCGCTGCGGGCAGTGTTCTTTTTTTAAATGCCGAGTGAGAACTAGAGAGTATTGATTCGAGAGATACGGTACTAATTACTACCAAATTTGGTGCTGGACCTCTTTGTTTTGCAAATAATTGGTATAATGTTTATATGTATATTTCAGGACATCATTCATTTCGACATTAACCGTTTGACATCAACATTTATGAGCTTGGCTCTTGTCGGTGGAGTAGGCATCAGTTCTCCCAGCCAGTCACTGTTATTCCCTGAAGTATAAAATACTTATCGAATAAAATTTGTAAAACTGTAAAAATATTTATTTTACGAAAATCACAAATTGTATTCAAAATGTTTTTAAGGTTGTATTCAAAGATTCGAGCCAGTCTTTAGCACCTATTCGTATTTTGCCAGAAACGTGAACATAATTATGCGCATTTATATGACACGAAAATTTGACAAAAAAGTAAAAAATAACAGCAACTTTTAGGAAATTAACAAAAGAAGAATGGAGAGTTATTTGTATTACATTTGAGAGCACAATCATGATATGATTTCTCGCAATCGTCTGTTAAGTATTACAGAAAAATATATATGTTTCTTGGGTTTTGACTTAGAAGCTGATCCGCTGATCGACCAGCACGTTTTTAGCGGAATAGCAAAGGAATATTGTTCTCGTAATATATTAGAAGACGTGATAAACATGCATGATAAATATTTGTTTAGCCAAAAGATGCCGCAAATGGTCCTTACTGCCCACCCTAGTCTTTGGCACTTAATTTGTCTAAAATATTTGGTAACACTTTGAATTTTGATGCAAACCGAAGCTTAAAGCATCAAAAATGCCAATATCGCACAAAAAGTAAGGTCAAACCAATCGACCAAAAAAGTGGTTCAACGCAAGAATATTCCCATCGATGTCGATCATACTTTCGACGGCTCCATTTCACCTTAGTCATAAAATGATGTAAAATTATATGAACTAAAACGTACTTGTTACGTTTTGGAACTTATTGGTCTATTAGTGTATTAGGCTAAATTATAAAGTAACGCATTAATGATCGTGTATCGTGTAATTATTTATGCCGACAATTATTAGAGATTATAAAATTATAGATTATATGAAAGTTTATTTTCTAGATGGATTTGCGGTGAACGATGGATGTTACGTTTTATGAACTGTATAGTAATTGAGAGGGAAAAGAACTTGCTTTTCAGTATTGCTTAATTTTAGTTCTTTATCCATCGTTCTTTGATTTTATTTTGTACTTACTGATGCGCAATTATTAGGATCTGTACAACCAAAATGATCAAAAATAAATAATATCCGTGTCGATTATTTTCTATCACATGGGAAAAACAAAATAAAAGGGAAATTTTGTGAAATATTACTTTTTTAGGTGAATTAAAATGAAAACCTAGCCTAATATAACAAGCATATTGTAGTAATAGCCAGTTGAACACTTTAAGATTTATGCGTTTAGACATGATTGAGCGAATAACAAAAACAAGAAAAGGCGATAAACTCCAATCGAACTCCGGTGACTCCGGTCCGTGAACACCAGCCTGTAGTTATAACACCGACATAGAATTACACATTTCTCAAATTGGTGCAATAAAATGCAATGATTTCAAAACGATACCGGATATTATTAAAAAAAATCGATCACGGAGACTTGTCAAAAAGTGAAAGCCTTTTCTATGCCGTTAGTCAGCAGTGAAATAATAACACAGCTCGTGTCATTACGTTTTACAATCATAGCATTTGAACCTGTCACTGGGTAAGGTCTAGACACAGAACGCTGTGATATAATTTTATTTGGCATAAGTACCTAATGTGTTTTCTCTGAAGCCCTGGTCTTCATGGGTTGTCAAGAGATCGCTATTAGGAATTAGATTTAATAGAAGGCTTTAGCGTTTTAGTAGGTTTTGGTTTTGTTTTTTTAATTTAAATAATTATTAAAATTTTATTTTCTTATTGTTGTTAAAGTAGTCTAAGCTTACAAAAGATACCTTCATATTAGATTTAAAAGACGTATAAATATATATGCAAAATATAGCTTAGCTACACAAAGCATTATATTATTATATTATAACGAAATAATAGTAGGAATACGTTTTAATTTCACCTACCAAAACTAGTAGTATATTCCAATATTAATTAATTCCTTCAATTTGAGATCAAGTCCTCATTTCACTTCAGTTCAGCGACCTTAGATAGAACTAAATTAATAATGGTAAAAATATAAGTCTATCATTCCTATTTTAAATGAACGTACATTTTAAACTAAGTTAATGTTGACCATTCTGTAATAAATAACTATTAAAAAAACATTATTAAAATTATTTATCGAAATTGTAAAACTCTGTTGTACACAGCACCTTACAAAGTGATCGTCTGCTCCACGCCCGACGCACACATCTACAACGTGTGTAGTTACGGGCTGACCTCACGCACACACTCGCAGGTTCACCTGCCGCGATCCACTCGTGCGCACTGTCACATGTTAGGCTAACGACACAATGGGCGGAATTTGTAATTATTATGATTTGTTAATTTGAATAAATTATACTTAGATAGCGGTCTGTATGATAGTTAGAACCATTCATGTAAATACATGCCATTATGACATTTCATAATACTTACCGTGTGACTTTTATGAAAATAATTATCAACTGTGTTATTGCTGAATTCATATTGTGACAAAAATACATTCTCGCAATTTGTTTCGATTAGGTACTGGGATAAAAAAAAACAATTATATCAATATGTAATTAAGACCTCGCAAGTCGCAAACTAATCTGAAGAAAATCTAATTGCTACTTTATATATTATTATCTTTCGTAAATAAATTAATCAATATTAACTCAGGTCATTCGGGTCACAAGTGCCAAGGTAGAAATACTGCAGGCACGGACAATTTATTACCATTTAACAACGACACAAATTTAAAATAAAATTTTGCTTCCTTGAACATAAAAGTCCATGCTATGAATAAGTCCTTCATTCAACTTATTTAACCAATGCCACTCCGAAATGACCAATGAAATGATTACAAAGCGTTTTACGAATCCATAGTTCACAACAAACCGTTTAACAATAATAATACATTATACTTGAATAATAGCATGAAAATAAAATACAATAATAAATATGAAAATAATATTCAAAGCCTAATGTATTACGGATCTAAACAGTAAACTCTGACATTCCACACACACATACGAAGCAGAGAGCATCGCAGCGTCACCTGTCGACTCGCGACCTCCCATCCCGCCACTACGTTATAAATACACTATTGGTCAATAAACACACACAAGCAAACACTTACTAAACCGGAATGTACTTTAATGAGGTACAATAGGGTAGGAATTAGATTGAAAGGCGTAGATTTAATCCATTCAAGAGCCGCCGATCGAACGCACACGCGTACATTTCGAAGGTGTTGCGATCCGCATGTGTGTAACGACATCGGTTTTGAATGGATATCGATATTGCTGGATCGGTTCTGTGTTCTATTTTCTATTGGCAAAGTCTAGTTTCGTTTGTACTAGGAAGTAAGATTGGATAGAGCACAGCGCGAGGTCGTGGGAAGACTGCACACCGGCGATTTGGTTGGTTATATTTTAGAGTTAACGGTACGTTTTTGATAACAGACGGAGCAATATGATGGCCACAATCACGTCTAATTGTGTATAACACGGATGAGTTAAATTTACACCTTGCTAGTATAGCGTTCTGTACTAGCGCGGTACTTTTCAACTCAACTGCGTAGTGTGTTCTAAATTGCACTTTTCAGCGCCTCTTTTTAACCGTTGTTGGATGGTTATCATTGAGTTGAGTTGTCATTAAAAATAATGAAAGTCATTTAACACAATGTTAAGTTACTATTTCACGCGTTATGTAGTTACTGGTGTTACTATACTTATGAGTGGCTAAAAATTGATTTTGTATATGTAGACTATTTAGTGTGAACCGATGAAGTTTCAAAGGTATAAGACGGTATGCTTTTGAAAACATCGTTGTATCTTGTCATTAATAAATTAAAGTCATCCAATTTTATATCCGACACAACACTTCAGGCTTCTTGAAAATATATATAATGAAAATAGAGTCGTGTTTTTGTTCGTTTATAAATATCTTATTCGCTCCGATGCCGATGTCTGATGTCGAATGAACACTTCGTCGCCGGGGAGATCGAAATTGAATTGTAATACAAAATTGCATGTCTCTAATTGACCTCCAAATCTTGAGTAACTAACAAATAATAAATAAATTCTCACGTACAGTACAATCTAACTATTAAAGGTCAGAAATCAAATCAAATGTTTGATATTAGTATGATCAGAATTAAAAGCGAAATTATATATGATTTACGAATCAAATCGAGTAGAACGCGAGCAAGTGTTGCTACAAAATAAAGATAAATTAACATTTGCACGTTCTAGCTATTTCAATCGTATGGCAGTCAATATAAGGTTGCAAATCCTTGGAAGTCTTAAATGCAGTTAAGACAGTTTCATTCTAAGATTTCAAAATGCCAACCGTGCAATATGTCAATGCAGTGATGAAACGGATCATAACATATCGTAAATAATTGAATAGTGCATCCGTGAGGCTGCATTCGTGACGTTGTAATGATAGATAGTGAGATGACGAACATTGTGGCCAATTTGATAACTTATATAGAATTCACGACTACTTCAACAAGTGTAACCGAGTAGGGCCGCTCCAAAACCGTATCATGAAGGTCCAAAACTGTAGTGTTTAAAAATAAGAAGTTCACATTGCGCCCACCGTTGGGCATAATGCCTCTTCTATTTTCTTTCATTCAGCCCGATTTGCCGTAGCTCACTTCCAGACTCGCTCTGCGATCGTTTCTATGCCGTCCGACCATCTTACCGGGGATCTGCCGACCTGTCCCTTCGAGCGAGGGCTTCTAGTTCACATAATATATCGTATAAACAACATTCGTGAAAAAAAACCATTATAACAAAATTTGCGACATTACGATAGGTCAGGTATGTACGAGTATATATATCTAATAATTCAAACCCATGCAATAGTATTTATATATTAAAATACCTAAGCGTAGTAAATTTCTCAAGTACTGAGTTTTTTTTTTGTCTTTTTTTTTTCATTGTCCCTTACGTATTTGGAGATGAACTCCACTCTGTATGCATGGACGCCGCTAAAGACGCCGGAAGTTCTGAGAAGTAACGGACTCGGCCCTTATATAAATCATGTTTTAATATCTTCATTATCATTATTATCTTTATTATTATTATATTTCCAATCGGCCATTTTCGCATTCAATGATTGCCTCAAATCCGTTGACTGCACTTAAGTTAATTAAAGTTAATGCTTTTAATTAAAAAAAACTGTTAAGAAAGCTTGGCAGAGGAAGTTTGGGTTCCGTTTGGTATAAATAGTGATTCAGAATGAAATCGGACATTAAATGTCCTAATGATAAATTAGCATTTTTCTTCAGAAAGATTGAAGTTTGCAACGATTTCATGCATTGCGTAATATCTTAATAGGTACCATGATGTCAAAGAAGGTTTTAAGAAAGTAACTAAGTATGTGTTATCGGATGTCAGAGTTAGGGCTCGGCCACGACTTTAAAGTCCCTGCTAGACGGTCGCCAACACGCCACTCCGACCGAGCGACCTTGGTCGGCACCGACCGCTGTAGTATGAAATTTTGCTCAAACAACTGTCTACACGGTCGGTGCGGACCAATGTCGCTCGGTCGGAGGGGCGTGTTGGCGACCGTCTAGCAGGGGCTTAAGCGGCGGCGGCAGCGATAGCGGTGCACCATACGTGAGAGCGGGAGGCCACGCTCCGATCTCTGCCCTGGAACCCTGGAATCCGCCGGTAACATCAAATACTAGATGCGCCATAATTTCAACCGATACCGAACCGATACGATATTCTCAATCACACCTCATCCCAGCTATGCACTCCAATATCAATCGTATTTAATATGAACTAAAGCTTCATTTTTAACGAAGAAATTGGGTCACGTGTATGTTCTAATGCTGTATTGAAATATCAACTTAACTTGATAGTTTTTAAGGCGTGTATTGCATCGATTGGGCTAGACTAGATATGAGGTTGGTAAAGTAAGTGATAGGTATTAGTAGTCGATCGATATAGCCACGTAAAGTGTCTCATTAGGAAATTAACGGGCACCCACTAATTGTATAATTTATACATTAACACTGTGATATGATTTCCGCTGGGTCATACAAACAGAACGCTTAATAAAATATCGATCTATAAAAGTTATCGATTAAAATTCAATGTGAACATAAATATCGGTTGAGATCAAACCTATTTCGTACCTATTAAACTAACTGGTTGCCTCGTTTTGCATTAAATTATGAGTCTAGACTGATTTTGTGACTTAGCATTAAGTTTATGCGTTTTAATGTATCATTAATATATCACATGAATAAACTTTTTGTTTTCTACTCTACAGAAGTAGGACGTTTTGATAATGTGGTTTACAAGCTTTTTTTAACTTATTTGTATTGTTCGGGTCTATTCCTGCAAGTAAAATTTGATTTTTCCGAAGTCCTATCGACTCGAACTTTTGTACACTTGTGGTGCAATATTATGGTACCATCAAGAAGGTCTGATGAAGGAGACGGAATGAGGCATAGGCGTCAATCACACAATATATAGGTAGGTATTTGAGATTATTCGAGTTGGCCGAATTGGGCATGGATGAAAATTTTTAGAGGTGCCTAATAATTTTTTGGTGATAGAAATTGCAAACTTTTAAGCACCGCCAATTTTTTTTTTGAAAAATATAAACATTTTCCTCACTATTTTTTGGGTTTAGGACGGCGAATGAGACATATTACAAAACATATCTTAAAAATCCTGGTAAACTGACACTGGTAATGATGTTGACAGCTGCCAGCTATATTTGTCATTGCCAGGGTCAGATATTTAAGAAATTTTCTTGTATTACGAGAAGGATCAAGCAAAGTGTCTCATTCGCGGTCCTAAACCCAAAAGACAAGAAAACTGTTTATATTTTTCAAAAATAATTGACGCAGCTGAAAAGTCTGCAACTTTTTTCTGGTGCTAAGGAAGGTTATTACATTCACAAAAAAAATATTTAGGCACTTCTAAAATGTTCATTCATTCCCAATAGGGGTGTAGACACTAAATAAAGTAATCAATAATGTTGCATTTTCTCGAAAAAGGATTAAAATATATTCAAATGGAGAAAAAAGCAACGCAAAAGGTTAAATAATCACAAAGTTATATGCGTCCAAAGTTTTAAGAAGGGGTATGTTCTGTCCCTTTTCCGCAAAACGCACCTTCATATGAAACGATTGTCATTTACTATGACGCTAGACGATCGTGACGTCACGATCCCGGAGCGATTTCTCTCTCTAACAGGCAACATTGAAACGGTTGCAGCTTCGTAATTTTTTGAGATATTCTAATGGGATTTTCGTCATTAGGCATATTTTTTTGCCTTCTTTCTTTTGAAGTTATAATACATTTTGAGTCTACACCCCTTTTGCATCAAAGTAGTCCATTAAAAAAAAACTCTACCTACTGTTCAAAGTAGACGATACCAATATCAATGACAGTTCTAAAAAATGACAAACATAAAATAATCTCAACCGTTTCTTATTAACATTTCGTTTTAACATTCGTATTTAACAGTATTAACATGAAGATCGATCCAAGTACGCAAGATTCGAACCATTTTCGTTTGAAAGTCCACCCACGTGGCGTATGAGCATGGCGTGGCATGTGGCGTGGCATTTGAGGCTTCAGTAAGAATTAAAGTGTATATAAATTAAGTAGAATAATATCATATTTTGAATAAATAAAAGTAAAAAAAAACATATAGTTTAGATTATATGAAGTGGGCTCATGAATGGATCTTTGTTAGCCAGGTACACAATGGTCTTATCTGCTTTTGTTTGCGAACGCGTGCCATTTTTTGCAAGAAAAAGGTTAGCGCCACGTAAAATGTTCATTGAATAATGAACTCTTTCTTCTTTTACAATATATTCCAAATTAGCTACGAGATAAAATACCACTCACAGCGCCTTGCTGGGAGCGGGTTTTTTTTTATCTTTTAGCCCATTTTGAATCTATTGAATAATACGACAGAGTTCATTATTCAATGAACATTTTACGTGGCACTAACCTTTTTCTTGCAAAAAATGGCACGCGTTCGCAAACAAAACTATACCAACACAACGCAACGTCGCCGTCGCTGCATCGCTCTGCCGTAGGTATATCCCCACCATGCTCAGTGTAACTTATTACTTGGTCGAGTAGTATTTTATCTTGTTATAAAATATGTAAATAAGATATCGTTTGTATGGCAGCCGGTGCCAAATGTAACTGTTAATGATGCAGCTAAGAAGGTTATAAAATCGAATTTCTATATCGGTTTTAAATCGTGATCTTTTATCGGCACGCCGAAATATATGTCCAACGTTAAGCTTGAGTTTATATCTTTTATAAATTAGAGTAGGTATGTGGTAAATTGTTTGTTTTAGTGCGATTAGTTTAATACTTATTCATTTAGATTTTCTTACGGTTTCTCTGATTATTAATTATAGTTTGATGTAATAGCCGAGGCATAATGTTAATGTTTACGTAAATTTTGAATGGCTGTCTTGAACTGGGCGTGAGAATTAGATAGAACATCATTGTCATTCAATAATCTATTGTACCTAGTGGTTAAAAATTCTGTAAATAGGTGCACGTTTTCCGACATAAGTCTTAGTTTTAGGGAGACTGAATAGGTGTAGAACAACAGCGTGTCACAATTATTCACACAGCCGTAAACCGGTGATTACCTCAAAGTTAACCGCTCATTAGTAAAGCACACAGCAAACGGTTATGCTAACAATGAGCCGTTATTGTTCTAGATTGACCCCGGTTTGATATGGATATGTTTAAGTGGACGCTTACCGGTAGATTAACAATACTTGTGTAGCTTGCGTGCTGAGGAATGCGCGTTACGCGTGATGTAAAATATGAGTAAAACAAGAGGTTTTAGAAAGTAACGAACTGAATTTAATTACTGAACTTCCAATAACACAAACGTATCCTTAGTAACCCAAAACCGCAAGGGCGGCTGCAAACAGTGTTGCCAACCTTTTTATTTTTTTTTTGACGGAGTGGAAATGCACTTACGCATCCCCCCAGCCGGGAAGCTATAATGGGGGGTATGTGGGACTCACACCCTCCAGCCATCTCTATTTAAAGAGAAGGGGGAGGGAGTCTACCCACTAAAACCACTCCGGCGTTTCCGTCCCTGCCGTTAATGGGAGCGCCATGGGATCGCGAACATGTCACCACGACGCCCCCCGAATGGGATCGCAAACATGTCACCACGACGCCCCCCGAGTGTTGCCAACCTAAAGTATTACATTGACTTACAACATGTAGATCCCTGTTGTTTTCTGTGACATTAGCCCCGCTATTCTGTAACTTGTTTTAACCTCCTCACCGTTCACCCACAACTATAATATATTAGTGGGTTATCTTGGCACCGCGATTCATTTGTAACTAAGCGTAATCAGCAGGTCAATCACGTAAAGCATTGTACGCGCGTCAGGTAGATCTAAATGTCACTTTTAATATGGAAAAATGACAGTTAAATTGTTCTAACGCGTTAGGTGATTACCCCCAAGAGGCCTATTTTCATAAGGCGTGGGTGAGGCGCATTAGCACGTCACGAAAAAGCCCTGGCTAAGATGAATTTAAGGCTTTCGGGTTTGAGCGGCTCTTAAAAGCATTTTTCGAAATTAAATCATCTTCAAAATTTCAGTTTGTTATAGTAAGCCATGTTCCTTTCGAATTTCAGTTTGTTATAGTAAGCCATGTTTTTTTTTTTGTATCAAGTACCACCATTTATATGCAAAAAACAAATGAGCGTATGTAGAAATAGTACTTAGTATTTATCAATATCGTGGACAGCACTTCATGGTAAGAAGAAGGTTACTATAAATCTTCATTCTGCTCTTGAGCATATTAGCTGTATGGTTTCTATACGTATGTATGTTGGTGTCTGTATGAACGTTCAAATGAACGGTCATTACTCTATAAACAAGCTATGTGTAGAGAGTCCACGTACAAAGGTCACAGGTTCGAACCTTTAACCGACCATATCCCATCCGTCACTTTCTATCTGAATCAATATGTAAGTAAGAAACCTTGCCAAGTGACATCTTCGTACCTAGCCACACAAACATGCGCTAATATGAACTTAGACCGTAATGAAATAAGGTTGAGTTTAAATTGCAGGTGATGCAGAAGTACTGTGACAAATTTAATGGAAGCCAGTGCCGATCGAGTGCTGAGTGATTTGATTACTGATCGACGGTAGGTGGAGCTGTATAGAGTGAAAACTACCCTTATGGTATTCAAATTAGCCATTGTTGGGTCAACCAAAGTTAACTCTGATAAAGTGAGATAATGACGTTTTCACGCCACTGCTCGGAAATATGGCCAAAGATGGATTGAAATGAGAGTAGAAACTAGTTCTTAGTAGTACAATTCAAAAACAGTCAAACAATGTAGATTTTCAAAGTAAAATCTAGTGTTTAGCGGCCTTTATTACTTTCTACTCTGCTATTGGTCGATTATTTTTGAGTGGTTGGTCATTGTAATTGTGGTTGTTCAGTTTGAACAGCTCTTCGACCAATCACAGGGCGTCAAGCGGGAGGAGCGGCGCCGCCGCGCAGGCGAGCGGTGCCGCACTTCTTTTGTTTTTGATTAGTATTGTGATCTTCAATTAGGAACTTAATTTTGATTTAAAATTATGATTATTTGAAATTTCCTCGCAGTAGACGTAAAAATCACTATGTTAAGCCTCGGCCGAACGTGCAATAGCTGGACTCGTACTTTCGAACTAACTCGTCCATCTATTGCTTACTTTCTAGCCTCTACAACAATGTACTATACTTCAACATTAAGCCCCAAATTTTATAATTGTTGTCACAGGGAAACTAATACGGCCACAATAGTTGGTGAATTAAAACAAAGGGCACTGGGCAACTTTGTATGGCTAATACTTTCATTTTTATTTTTTGCAGCGGCCAAGGATGTTTTCTTAACATTTGTTTAGAGGATCTCTTAATACGCTTAGATAAATAAAATTAAACAATATCGGAGCCGATATATTTAAGTTTTTTGTTTTGTTTGGGTATAACTTTTCAATATGACCTGTGGAAATATATATTGCAAATATCTCGGCTCCGATGTATTTTACAGTATTACATTTCGTAACAAAATATGTTTGTTTTGAATAGATCTATAATAATCTACCACTTTTACGAGTGGGCGCTCACCTAAGAAATTACAATATTTGTACCTAAACCCGTTTACTGGCTGCATTTAAATTATCAATACTTGAAAAGTCAGTATTGAGCAAGTCCAGACATAGCCACATAACAAGTACATACGGTAGGGGAAGATGAGGTATATGATCCCCTTAAGGGAAAAACTTAACTGTGGCTAAAGTTGAAAGCAAAGTCGCAAGATTTCTATCGTTAGAGGTAGTGAATTTACTTAACTTTGTAACTGCATACTTATTTTTTATTGTATGTATGTAGTTTTTTTGTACAAGAGGTTTTTGTAAAAGTTTAGTAAAGGATCATTTTATACACACCTATGTATAAAATTTGGGAGTCAACAGTATAGTCGGCGTCATAAGTTGCTGAACACCTAAGTACTTGGTCGTATTCACTCGTATGACAACGTTTATGATGGCAGTTTAAGGGGATCCCATACGCCAATGACCTTCGATCTGAATCCCTTAGTTTTGTAATGTTTTTGTAGCTTATCTAACTTTTGTGTTAATTAGTTTAAAATCAAAACCGTACACTTATTTAAAGAGACATCAGAGACGACCCCAAATATGTAGATTTCGTATATGTTGGATCTTTCACAGCAATCTTATAACAAAAAAGGTGTTTTTTGAGACAATGTTCAAAAAATAAAAAATAAAAAACTATTCAGTTTTTTCAAAATATGGTGCACCAACATGGAGATTAAAGATTGAAAAATCGATAGCCGTTTGCCTTATAATTCTAGCTGTAGTGCAAAAGTATTTGTATCAATTCAAACCTAGTCGAAAATCGATGAAAACCTCGGGTAGACCCTTAACATGACGTTGAATGCGACACAGTACAAAGGTGCCCCTTGTGAGGCTGACCGTACCTACACTGCTGTCTGAGCTCTATAAAATGTATGTGTAAAAGTAGGTAAATTGCAATCTTATAAAAATTACAATAATATAACAACTCTAGCTAAATCCAAAACCTCTCAACTGTCGTAAGCCCAGGACGCTCGTGAAATGCGAAATCAGATAGTTCCAGCTTTTTGCGACTTTGCCTTCTATCCTTTTTACGCGACTGTACCCGTGTAGTCTTGTACTGTTTTTGTACTGTCGTGGTTTATGGCTTTTTGTACGAGTCTGTACCAATGTCACGTCTTTTATTTCACAAAAGCAAGTTTCTTGGCTAGTTTCTTGCGTGTTAGGATCCTTTTGCGGCGGCACAATTTCGTCGGGAGTGTTTCCGCAATTTGGTGTTATAGCCAATTTACTGAAGCAAAACTTGATGAAAGCCTCACATGTGGAGCTTGAACGTTAACTTGGTAAGCTGTTAAGTTTTTGTCGTTGATTCAAATCGTTGAGATAAAGGAGGCCGCGTTGCCGCCGTTTTTAAAAGGGTAATAGATTGCGTACTAACTTTGTGCAAGTTTTTCACAGTTGTGAGGCCTAGGCCTTCCGTTCTCAATATTTACAAGAACGAAGCTTATATTACAGTTCATACTTTTAGCTATTTATGTATTACCCTTTAAATACATATTATACTATTTGTTTTATTATGTTCCATGTGAGAGTGTAATATTCACACACACTGGGCTCTCAAGTAAATATAATACCACTATTAATCAGCAAAGAAAACACCCTAGTTAAATACCAGATAAATTCTTAAACGATAGGGGAAGGTTGCTATCATTGGACCGGTGCTTTGATTGGACCAATTAAATATTTTAAACTCTACGTAGGTAGCATGCGTAGAGTTTAAAATATTTAGCAGGTACAATCAAAGCACCGGACCAATGATAGCAAACTTCCCCTACATATTTTTGATCGCTGTATAACGTTGTGAACCATTAAAGTTTTCTAAGTAAACATCTCTTTACCAACCCAACTTACGGAACCGATCAACGTTAAGAGGCTGACAAGACCTAATTTGTTAAAATTGATATTATTTAAGAAGTTTTTTTAAAGAAGTTATTTGTTCTTACACATCAAAAAATATATAAGTTAATATTCATCATATTTCCAAGACCGTAGACGGACTCGAAACATTATTGGACGAAATCGGCTCTATAGAAAATAATTGCAAAGATTGGTCTTAAAATCATCTTAAGCGGTTGTCGGTAGATGTCCTATTTTTTGACGTATGGGTCTGCAATTAAAAACATGATATTTCACAAATAATCCACATATTTTTTTATTTCAATATTTATTCATTAGTTTCTTCTAAAATCGTTGCCGCCCAAGTAACACTCGCTCTCGTTAACTCCGATACAAATAGACAGTGTGCGCATTTTGGTGTTGACAGCGCCTTAAATATAGCACCAGCAGCTGTCATCCTCATCCCATATAAACTTATCAAACTTTCCATACATTTATATTTTAAAAAACACCGCTTACGATTCCAGACGGTTTGGTGCAACCCACCCTAATTCTAAACTTCTCCTCTTCTAATTATAATCCTAAGCGCGTAAATGCATTTAATTACAACTACCTACATCCGCGAACTGAAACATACTAATTCATAAAAACAACAACACTAACAGGTAAAACTGTGTGCTTTTTTACTCCATTATCCACTCAAACACGCAATTCTAGCCCATAACTTCAAGGAATACTTTTGTGTCAAAGATCTGAGCCTACTAGATTTCCAGGAATGATTACGTGATTACGGTCTTTATTCCGATTATTATAAGTCTTATTTTTCCATGGTTGCGCGAGTCGATCCTTGTTGACGTGAAAACGGCGCGTGCGTTGACTAGGTAATGCGCAGGAGCACGCGCGGCGTTAGGGATGACGTTTTATTTGTTCAATTAATCTAGCCTTTCTAAGTGGACAGGCGTTTAATAGAAATAGAAATTGTATTTGCTAGAGACATGGTGCATTGTTAGATGGAACAGTGTTTTAGTCATGGTCAGATCAGCACATCTCGCCAAAGTTTTTGGTCATGCAAAATTTTATAAACTTACATTTAAATATTATTTGTCATTTTTTATTCAAAATTTCAATTAAAATACTAACAGAATAAATACGATTAAATGACATCAATAGTAAGTAATAATTAGGTTCTAAAATAATCCTGCACTGAATGAAAATATTTTTCTAGTAACCAATTGTATAATTGAGCAGTAATAGTTAAAACCTTTTAAAAATACAAGGAAAGCAGTAGCAGCCATCAAATATTGAGAGGATGGACACGACGGGCTTATCGTGAGTAGTTCCTATGACCACCTCCGTTTCCATCATCAGACCAGCTATACCACAAATATTGCATTGTCATCGTCTGATTACAATGCAATATAATATAATGTAAGTACCTAAGTCATTACAAAATTTCAATTCGATTTTGGAAAGATGGTCCTTGACTTGCAAGTTTTGACCCCAAAAAACCAACATTGTACTTATTATTATTATTAGTTAGATAAAGGCTTGTAGAAATATGATGCAACATGTTTGTTTCATGTATGTTTTTACAATGTTTAATAAGTCATGATTATAAAATTAAAAACATACTGCCAAACATACTACAAAAATTAAAGACAAATTGCCAGGCAGCGTGACGGTAGGTGGACCAAAACGTTAACGGATTGGTGGCCAATTGCAGGAAAAAGAAGCGTTGGTCGTCCACCAGCTCGATGGGTTGATGACATAAAAAAGACCGCGGGTCATTTCTGGATGAGACTAGCACGGGACCGGGATAAGTGGCGTACGCGAAGAGAGGCTTATGCTCAGCAGTGGGCGATTACAGGCTGAAAATGATGATGATGAATGATGATAAAATTAACTTTTTATACGATTTTAAGTATATAGAACTTGGTTCTCACGCACTTCCCTCTTTTCACTGCCACTTCGAGAAGGTGGTTAAAATGAGCTTCTTCTTGTCTGCAGATATATTTGATGCCATGTTACTAGTACCTATATCAGAAAACCATTTGTTAAGGTGCTATACCAGCCGTATTTTAGCTACTAACTACCACTCGCAGCCTAATGTCTTTATTACACCGTCCGTAGTGCTCACTAAGTTACGCCCTGTATATTGGTCTAATAGATTTCCGATACAGGAGTACCGGACAGCTACCGGGTAGTACACTTAGACTAGATTTACGGAAAGGATTATTTAGGGACCCTTAGTAAGATGGGTCGTAGTTCTTGTACCTAAGTACACTGTAAATTAAAAGTAGTGATTTACGAGTTAAGTTGTGCAGATATACCATAAAATATGGAAATATATGACAAGAACTTGTGAAGCCTTTAATTAAATCTCGTCACTAAACTTGCCACTATATGTTGCAATTTTATCAATTAATTGTTGTGTTTTTTGTCTAGGATAATAATAATAATAATAAATATTTATTTATTCAGATAAGTGATGATCCATTGGTTAGTAAATACAATCTTACGACACTATTGTCAGAATATCATTATTAACTAGACTGAACACTAAAACTACTAATTAAATATAACTGATACTGTAATAATACAATGTTTAGTAGCAATAAGAATGAAACGTACTGGTTTATAATCGTAACCCCAGCAGCTAACAGAGTTGGGCAAAAATTATCTATTTACGAAAAACCGGGAAGATAACTAAATCATCTTTTATTTGAAGTAACAAAATAATCCGTCATTTGTTATTTTGAATTTATCTAGATCAGTTTCACTTTTATCCAGATAAATTAGTTGGGATTTTAAATAAAAGGTGAATGTCAGTGTGACGGTTTGATCCGACGTGACATTCTGTATACATGCATTATTATAAGCTTACTTCAATAACAAACGAGGTCGGTTATCTTCATCTAGATAATTTATCTAAATAAAGTTATCAACGCACTATTTGTGATTGAATTTATCTTCGAATAGATTTATTTGAAATAATTATCTAGATAAGAAATTATCTAAATAACGCCCAACTCTGGCAGCTAACTACGTTTCAATGTATATGAACCGAAAGATGACTATGTTATGTATGAACAAGTCATTTGTCTATAGTAGATGATACCTAATACAATATTTGTATTGGGTAGATTAATACCCGCAAAACAAGTACAATTCTTACATAGCAATCATAACAATTCGTTTTACTAAACGATGTTTTAAATATCTAGAAAATCATAGCAACCCTGCCGTTGAAGGATTTAACGTCGCCCGCTGCCTTTCAAGCACGCCGACGTCACATACGCTATTCGTACGCATTGTATTATAATTCCCCCGTGTTAGGAATCTACAAATAACTATTCGCTCACAATAAATCCTAGTACATATTGTAAACTAAACCTTAGAACCATTGGAACAAAGTTGCGAGTTATTTTAGATGCGTCGCTTGCGCCGGTTGATTGGCATCAATATTGCATAGGATTGATGATTGAATTATGGCGATATTGATCGGTCTGATTCCAGGCAATGTGTAGGGAGCTGAGTGTTTTATGGAATAGTTTGTCTCGTTGGTATCTCGGATGGTATTTGACAAATTGGATCGATACGGCTTCTGTGAGATGTTCTCTAGGTTGTCTGGGAACTGTACATATATTAACGAGAGAACATAAAACTAAAACTAGTATCAGCAGATGCTCATTTTTACCCTCAAAATTAAACAAGAGAACTGTAAAAGTTAAAATATCAGCAAATAAGATTAATCGCAGATTCTCGTTTACTTAAGCAGAATTGCATACTTTACAAAGTGCATAGGTACTTAAATTAAACAAAACTGATGAATTATAACAATTGCTCAGGGTGTGCCAACTCTACATAATAAACTATAGATAATATTATTTATTACATTGACCGAATTCTGAATGTTAATTTTACTGGCAATGGTTGCTTTTTAAGAACAACTTGATGCTATGATACGAAATATTAAAATACACTTTTATACGACGGTAATAAACGAATAAAACCTGTACGGTCAACAAAGTCAATAATTATCATAAATACTGGTCTAAGCTAAGATTATGTTGGCAACATCGAAACCCATACAAATTTCGTCATAATATAATCATGTAAATTAATAACTTTTGTGAACCATACAAGCGTAGCTCATATATAACTTATCTAAGCAAGATTGTAGAAGAATGCAGTTTTTATTATATTTTATTGTCGGAATAATGGTGTTAATATTAATATAGAACCTAAATAAATATTGTTAATCCGCTTTAATTTGAGGATAATAAATATTTCAACATTTATATGGTCGGGTCATCTACAAGTTATTTTAATTAATGAAACTTGTAATCTTATTAATTAGGTAACATGGATCATTTTCCATTTCTTTTTTTAAATTATATTAGGTATTTATTAACTACCTAAGTGAGCTCTCTATTAACCATTAGGTTGATTGTACTCTTGTTAATGAAGCAATAGGTTAATTGTACAATTTTTTCTGATGCTACATATTCATGCTTGACTCTATAGTTTTAATTTTATTAAAGTGTTTCAGGTTTTTCAATGGATATATGCCATCAACTTCAAGTTTTCTTTAATTTATATACATACATATCGCCTTATGAATATCAAAAAATCACGATTGTGTATGAATACCATGTTTTGTGACACTTCAGAAATTTCAAATTCGAATCACACACCATTACATACGAAGATGGTATCGACTTAAACTAGATCCAAACACCTTAATAGCCAGTAAGCGTTCCGTGATTCAGAACGACCCGCGTAAACACTCACAAAAACAACTTACAAGCCAATTTCAACCTGAATGTATTAAAAATAAAGATACTTTTGACGTATTCAGCAACTGCTGATAGTACTGATACAATTTTAGAAATAAACAATTAAATTTCAGACTTTAGTTGAAGAGGTAAGGTTCAAATTTGTTTGGAGGTGTCGGGTGTTACAATTAAAGACATCGATGACGGCGAAGCACGCGTTACAAATACTTATATCGTATTGATATTCCCGGGGTAGGCTATTATGTAAGTGCAAGTGGATTTATAGGTCAATGTACCTTCTGTTCGGTAAGGTTTTGGTGTTCCGTAGTAATTTGTTGATATTAAGTGAAAGAATCACACCATACTTCTTTGACGTCCTTGTATCTATGTAAAATCTCACCTTCTTCAAATTAATATCACAACAAAATCATATTTTTTTCTATGTGGCGGCTCGAAACGTCGTCGTTCGGCGGTTGGGTTGGCAAAATTTTTCCTCATCTTTTTTACAATGTTATGTTATTAAGCTGTTCAGAATCATGCTGAGTAAGCATTTTTGATAACTAAATGATAAAAATTGCTACTATTTTAGTACTACACAAACTTTGACGGCAGAACATGATTATAAAAGAATTTGGAACTCATTTATTTACATTGTTTTTAATTTCCTGCCTAGATAAATTTGTATAACACACACAATAGAAAAGTCGTCTATTTTGACGCGTTTACTGAACCCTTCCAAATCAAATTCGTTTTAAACTCGTATTGCGATCATCAGTAATCGATCCCGTTTGTATGGCGTCCACGTCATGTGGCTTAACATCTCGTAGCCTTTGATCGCCTCGGACACGTTTGGCTATCGGTCCCATGGCGTAAAAATGTAGTCAGCGTAGCCGACTGTACTTTTTACACCATCGGACAGTCCAAACGTGTATGCAAAGTAAAAACATGTGATCGAGTACAAATCACTTTTAACACAGATATAACATCACTGAGTTTACGGGAATAATGCTTCTGAATAAATTAATGAATAAGTAACCTGAACACAAAACAAAAAATCTAATCGTAAAATTATGCCTCACGGGAGCAAAGTGATAATATATCTTAAGGGCGAGGACGGTTTATCGCACTGACAGTCTTTCATACAAACATATGTATGTACGACACTGTCACTGCAAATATCCTACGAAAAATATTTAACTAATGGTTTTTAATAAATTATTTTGCTTAGTCTTGTTTTCATTGTTATCCGCATGAACTGAATGTCTGTTTATATTAATAAATATTTCATTTCATCCGCTTGCCTCTATAATCCGATAAAAGTATGAATGTATTCGGATCCCCGCCAGTTTCGTAAAGTAGATTCGTTTAAAACCGAAGGGACAAATAGATTTCGAAATATATGGGCCGTTTGGACGCGTCAACCGTGAAGGGGCTAGGGTTGGCAGCTAGTAAATATTGCTGCCTATTACTGTATGGAAAATGTTGCTGGAAATAATCTTAAGCTATAATCGACTATCGAGTCTTATTGGCAAAGTTAAACCTCTGATTGTAAAAGTCTGAAAAATTATAAAACGATGTATAAAAAAAGTAGTTAACAACTACCTATGTATGAATAAGCCACCCACTTTGTGCTAGATCACGCTGATATAAGTATTCTTCTAGAATAAGTAGGGTCATTTCGCCGGTTACGCGACCACCTTCGGTTAGCGACCACTTGAAGAACATGGTTTTTTCAATTGAAGATAACATCAATTCTACAAAGCCTATTGAAACAGTCAGCCGTATGCCTTATTGTTTGTAGTTATGGAATAGGAATTTACAAAAAAAACGAGAAAATATGGTTTCAGTTCACCAAGTCAGCTAAGTGGTCGCTAACGGGCACATGAAATTAGGTGGTCGCCAACCGGCGAAATGACCCTACTACGTTTGATTGGTTTGAATACAAACACGTCATGCCACAATAAGGGCTCTACTTTACGTTCGTTCCCGGCAACCCTGAATCGATTGAAGCGAGCCATCGAATGACCAGTGATTAGGATAATGACAATTTACGCGCGAGCGTAGTGGGATATGTAAACGATGCGCGGGCACAGTAGGTACGTAAACCTTCTGATACTCGTGAGGTTATCGTGACCAAGTTTTTAAAAACACTTTTTATTTTTTTGTATGCTCCTAACGTAATTAGTATGCTCTGAAAAAAAACACTAATACCCCGAGAATGTAATAAACCTATTTAACAAAATTAGCAACATGATTTGTCTCTTCTGGTTCTCTTATTTATCGCCGAAAATTGTATGGCCGATTATCACTCCCCAACTCACGTTTCGCGTAATTTTATTTCGCCGAACGTTCATTTCCCAACTATCTAATTTACTTGTTTTATTTGCCAACTGAACAGTTACCAACTCAACATGTGGTCTGTGTTTTATAATGTCATTTTTCAAAACGCCTACTTTCATATTGCTTAATGTTTTAGTTGGCATAATATACATTTGGTAGTTTATTGTTTACCAAATGTTTTATTGAGTACCGTTTCGTTTAGCAACTACGTGATATAATTTTAGCAACATCGTGGGTAAGCGCAACCGCTCACTTATTTTTATGACAAAGTATGTAGGTAGGTACGAATAAATTGACTCATTACATACTCAGAAGAAAAATTGTTGATGTGCATTGCCGGCAATTTAAAAGTGTAGTGATATTTTTGAGATTATTACTTAAACATTAAATTCCTTGAAATAAATGTATGCTAAATTATTTCATAAAATATAAGCTCAATTATCAATCACTAAATTCAAAATAGGTACCAATGATTAAGCTGTCGGTCTTTTGAATATAAGTGAAAAAATCATTAGGTATTAAGATCGGCGTAGGATAAAAATTAAAATATTTGTGTTGCGAACAAGTATTTCCGTTCTTTTATAAAAAAATAACCTCAAAGAGTCTTCTAACCTATCCGCGATCCGAGTCGGTTTTGCCACTAAGTCCCTGCTGTTCCTGTTGCCATTGTTACAATATTTGTGTTAAGAACAAGTATTTCCGCTCTTTTATATAAAAAATAACCTCGAAGACTAACCTATCCGCGATCCGAGTCGGTTTTGCCACTAAGTCCCTGCTGTTCCTGTTGCCGTTGTTACAATATTTGTGTTAAGAACAAGTATTTCCGCACTTTTATAAAAAAAATAACCTCGAAGACGAAAGCGGGAGCAGAGCTCTTCTAACCTATTCGCGATCCGAGTCGGTTTTGCCACTAAGTCCCTGCTGTTCCTGTTGCCGTTGTTACAATATTTGTGTTAAGAACAAGTATTTCCGCACTTTTATAAAAAAAATAACCTCGAAGACGAAAGCGGGAGCAGAGCTCCCGCTTTCGTCTTCTAACCTATCCGCGATCCGAGTCGGTTTTGCCACTAAGTCCCTGCTGTTCCTGTTGCCGTTGTTATCTATGCTAGTATCTGTTGCCTTGCCTAATGTATGAAAAGTGAACTGTTGCATCAACTAAACGTTATTCGTCCAAGAGTTGTTCGACCAAGTGAAAGATTTGACAAATGATGAGTCTGCCAAAAGTCTAAAGGCGTTATAATAATCCGCTTTATAATAATTCTGCGAATTAAAAAGTTGTCATATAACATTTTGGTAATCGTTAGTTGTCAAAGTGAATCTTCGGCGAAACGTTAGTTGGCAAATGATATTCGGCCAAAAATAGTTCTGCGAAAAGGCAGAACACCGTCTCTTCTTCCGTGCCGTAATTGTTTTCGATGTGTAAACTAGTCCGCGTGTTTGATGTAAATGTGGTTATAACTGTGATGAAATCTTAATTTTAATTTGGTTTTACGTCAAAACGAACCTAGCCAAAAAAGTGTAGTTAGAATGTTTAGAAAGTAGTACTAAGTACTGAACAGAATTTTAATATGATTATATTTATTCGATTTTTTTATCTCCAAAGTTAATAAAGGGTTAACGCGGCCACCCATGAGAGTACTATCGTGAAATTGTCATTTCAGATTGGTTTCCGTATCATAATTTTCTGAACTAATCGGGTTTCAAAACTTTCACGGTGTTCCAAAATGGTTTAAATAAATGTAATGACTGCGACACGTAGATCTATATAAATCGGATCGACTATCGCTGCGTGCACGCATCTTATGGTAGACATTATGATAAATATTTATTTTTTGGGAAATCTTTCCTTCTTGCTATTTGCAAATCAAATTCAAATTAAGTACCTAATTTATTTGCAAAATTGTTAGTTTACACTACTCGTAGATGTACATAATATAAATTTCAAAACTTAAATTTTAAAACTATTACGACTTAAATTTTACTAAAATCGTGTTGAAAGATGAAAAAAACTCGGGTCGTATAAGCCATTTTTTTGCGAATTTCGCTACTTCAACTACATAGATCGATAGAGAAAAAAAAAACTGAGTAAGGTGGCATTAATAAATCATTTTTGCCAAAATGGTGGTTACGCCCTTTGTGTCTGCAGGTATCGATATTTATCGGTATCATGCGTTAAGCCTATCTTTAGGCGTGCAAATATTGTATAGATCTTAATGTCAAGCGAAAGTAAATGTGTAGTTGTGTGTTTTACGCTTAACTCTTTTTAGGGTTCCGTACTCAAAGATTAAAACGGAACCCTATTACTAAGACTTCGCTGTCCGCCCGTCCGTCCGTCCGCCTGTCTGTCACCAGGCTGTATCTCAAGAACCGTGATAGCTAGAGAGTTGAAATATTCACAGATTATGTATTTCTGTTTTACTTTTAATTTATACAACGACGGTGGCAAACAAGCTTACGGCCTGCCTGATGTTAAGCTGGTACCGTCGCCTATGGACACTTGTGACTCCAGAAGAATCACAAGCGCGAATTCATTTTAGTTACAAAGTTTTCAGTCACGTATTGTCACCTGAGTTTGCGAAAATGATGTTTCTTAAGAAGTTTAACAGTCGCAAAATTTATTAGTTTAATTTTAAATAAAAAAGTAACAGGCATAACCCGACCGGATCATGATATACAACAAACAAAAAAAATTAAAAACGCGTTGAAATTACCTGTTCACGCATTCATTAATCTCAATTTAAGCCAAAACCAAGTCCAAAGCTTGTTTTTTACCAAATCAAATTAGCCCAATTAATAAAATCTTACCACTTAATCAACATACTTAATACCTTTAATAAATACAAACTAAAGCTGTACTACCTATATCAATAACAAGTACAAGCTTAATTACTAACGTATAAAAAATTAATGCAAAACACTTCGTAATGAACTGTGGAGAAATAAATAAAGTATCTACTTGACTATCCACTTGAACTTGACTAATGGTTAGCGATTAATCTAGTGCGAGTAAACGAGGCTTAGTATTATTTATTACTACTTTCGATTTTGAACGTAAGTGATGCAAGTATGAAACAGTACTAAATTGTTTAAGCCAGTTGTGTTATTAATTTCTTAATTATTTGGATTTCTATGATTAATCATTGAAGCAGAAATGTTTAATAGATTTCAGAAAATTTAAGAAATTCTTTCTCTTATAGATGAAACAAAATTAAACACATCGCAATACTCGCAATGGAAGAATCATCAAATTACTATAGGATTGGTTACACATCTGACTCGTCCGGATCAGAGGACCTACCGCGAACGGCATTCGAAGTTTTCCCTCTCTGTCGTACTTATGTACGAACTCGTAAGTATGACAGAGAAGGGAAACTTCGAATTCCGTTCGCGGTAGGTCCTCTGCACTGCCCTCGTTTGTGAAATAAAAAACCAGCCTAGTGCGATTCGGACTTGCGCACGAAAGGCTCCGTACCACATCCTATCCTATACTATTAAACGAGCAATATTTGTATATATATATATATATATTTGCAATCACGTTCCCGGAAACGGCTCTAACAATTTAGATGAAATTTGGAATATAGATGGCTACGGGGGCGAGTAATCGATCTAGATAGGTCTCGTTTCCGAGAAAATTCGTTTTCTCGAGATTTTCTCGCATAAAGATTTGTTAATGCAATATAGTACATAATTTCACCTCCACTGTCACCGCTTGATAAGACTAATGGTTATGACATCGGTTTACAACGCCGTTGGCCGGGGGTTCAAATCCCAGCCAGGGTATGTTTGTTTTTGCTTTCGTTTTTTATAGACAATGATTTTTCGTAGTATTAAAATCGGGAAAAGCATGGCAGACGTTTTTTTTCTTTTATTGTTTTATTTTGTTGTGTCTTTTTTGTTTATCGGACCCAACTGGGAAAAATTACTAATAAATTATAAGGTTATTTAGGTTGAAAAAAGTTAGTTTAGTGATTCGTTAATAATTTTAGAATGAAATAAAACCTGTTTAACGCTTTTTGTAAGATTTATATTTTCATTGGTCTAAATAGCTCAAAAATAACATCAGTAACATCTATCGAACTGAACTTGAACCAAAATTATGCTCGCTAGATGGAGCAAATCATTATATGAGACTGAATTCTGGCAAAAATAATGCCTTTCTTTGAATTTGTGATTCTATCAGCATTTAGAATTTTAGTTATGAATATTATTATTTATAATTTCTGGTTGTCATTTTTCACTTTGTAGGTAAAAAAAATATGGTTTATAGAATTTCTATTTTATTATTTGAAAATTATATCCGTCGCGACATTTTTAGGGTTCCGTAGTCGACTAGGAACCCTTATAAGTAGTTTCGCTTTGTCTGTCCGTCCGTCCGCGGATAATCTCAGTAACTAATTTGGTAATAATATGTATATCAATCACGCCGACAAAGTGGTAAAATAAAAAGTGATTTTTATTTTTATTAGGGTACCTCCCCTATACGTAACGTTTTTTTTTTCATTTTAACCCTAACGTGTGATAATATGTTGGATAGGTATTTAAAAATGATTAGGGGTTTGCTAAAATAGTTTTTTGATAATGTTAATATTTTCGGAGATAATCGCTCCAATAGTATAAAAAAATGTGCCCCCCCCCTCTAACCTTTGAACCATAAGTTTTAAAAATATGAAAAAAATCTCAAAAGTAGAACTTTATAAAAACTTTCTAGGAAAATTATTTTGAACTTGATAGGTTGAATAGTTTTTGAAAAAAATTACAAACAAATTTCACACACTTACTGTGACGGACGAAAAACTACGGAACCCTACACTGAGCGTGGCCCGACACGCTCTTGGCCGGTTTTTTTTTATGTTGAATTATATTTAAAGAGCATTGTGAAATGCAAAAGCTACTCACCTAACTCTATCTAGAGAGCTCTGCTCCATCATTGGACCCTGAGCAATTCATATACCTTTTTTTTTCATGGAGAAAACCTGTGAACCAACCTGGTACCCAATCATCGGGGGATGACTGGGTTCTGTGGTATTTCTATCCACTATCAAGTATAAGTATTTCTATAGGTCAAGTCGTTTTAAATATTATAGAAAACATCCAAGACTCAAAAACAAATATTCATGTCCATCACACAAACATTTGCCCTTTACCGGGATTCGAACCCGGTGACCCTCCAGCTTCGTAAGCAGCGTCACTACTCACTAGGCTAACCGGTTGAAAAACCAATTAATATACGACTTCCAAAAAAGGAGGATTGTTATGTTTAATTGAACCGATTCGTAGTTTTTTTATTTTGGTGAAAATACGAGTATTTGCTTCCAGATTGGTCCCATTGTTTTCAAAAAGCCAGTTAGATAATGGAATCCATGAGGAATTGAGGGAAGTCCTCAATTGTATTAAGCACGCGTCACAGAATAAGTAAACGCGTGTATAGATTTTGGTATTTTCTATTATAACTCGTGTAGGTATAAATTTATCCTCGGAAACAACAAATTTGGTGAAATGGAACTGAAATGGACTGGAACAGACTCGGGCTGGACCAGAAAACTCTGGAAATCCAGTAGGAAGCAACTCAGAATTATATCTGGGGTGTTCACTGGTCACTTCGGGGTCAAGGATCTCTTGGCCAAGATGGGACTATCTGATAGTTTAGACTGTAGAATGTGTGGCGAGGAGGATGAGACTATGGAACACTTATTGTGTGAATGTCATGCCCTTGCCAGACAAAGAATGAACTACTTTGGTAACGGTTACCCGCAACCAAAGAAATTCAAGGTGCTCCCGGTTAACTGCATCATCCGTTTTGTGGAAATGATGGAGCAAGCCTGGGAGCAGGTATAAAGGAGAGGGCACATGCAATGCACAAAAGGTCCCACTGGGTCGAAGTGCATCCGAAAGGGTCCTCACCTAGATAATATAAGATAAGATAAGATATAGCGACTTGGGTGTTTTCTGTAATAATCAACGCATTTGCTCTCGGACACCAGTTCATGCAGTATAAGTGGGAAGGAAATGCTAATGTATGTTCCTTGGCGAAGTAATGAATCGAATTCGGTTTAAAAATTTTTTAAGTAAATTGTGAATACCATTTTTTGTTATAACTTTTTGTATTAGTTGTTGCCTTTATAGTCGAGAGTTAATATTTAATTATTTTCAATTTAAGACCAATTAAACTAAACATCTTTTAAAAATTAAATAAAAAAATATATAGTAAACTTATTTTCACCCGAGCAGAGCTCGGTCGCCCAGATATTTATCTATAATAACGGCAAATAAATCACGTTTGTTCTATGAGAGCCCCCTTAAATATTTATTTTATTCTGTTTTTTATTTTAAAAACTTAATTAATCTCAAAAGTAGAACTTTATAAAAACTTTCTAGGAAAATTATTTTGAACTTGATAGGTTCATTAGTTTTTGAAAAAAATTACAAAATAATTTTACACACTTACTGTGACGGACGAAAAACTACGGAACTCTACACTGAGCATGGCCCGACACGCTCTTAGCCGGTTTTATTAGTTTTTCTTGTTATAGCGGCAACAGACGTACATGATGTACTTACTGTTATTTGCGAAATAAAGTTTTTTTCTATTCTATTCTATTCTATCATCTGCGGAAATTTCAATTGTCTAACTTATGTTCATGAGATACAGCCTGGGTGACAGACGGACAGACGGATGGACAGATGAGTCTTAGTAATAGGGGTCTCGTTTTAACCTTTGGGTACGGAACGCTATAAATGGTCATATAGTGAAAAAAAGGTATGATTCTAGAATAAAGAGTCCGGATAAAATTTATTTATTTTCAGTAAATCGTAGTCTAATGCACAACTCATAATTTAATTTGCACGTGTTTAAGTCAAGAAAATGGATCAATGATCCACAACCAGCGACATTTGTTGTAATTTAAAGCATTCCACGAATCAGGAATACCAGGAGACCAGCAATTGTATCAAATTGTGGCAATCATGCGTGGGCCAAATTACATCTGGAGCCATTTGAACGAACGTATTGGGTTGAAATCAAACTTGTGCCATTCTTCTTTTTGCTTCTAGTAATTTTCGCCATTTCTACGTAAAATATAAGAGGTTTATTCAGCGATATGATTAAAAAAAATTGTTACACTATCATTTTGTTATTAGTTTGATAAAATATCTTGTTACGTATTAAACATGATACTACTTTAATAGTAAACGCCATAAAGTATATCTACGTGTTCACATACATACAGGAAACGAAAACTAGTGGTCTCTTTCCTCTGAAAAATAATTCTGTAAATGAGTCGTTTTTGCGTAGTACGCTCAGCTGCAGAAAAAATGGACCCCCTGCATACAAATTTTGTATGGGGTACTTAGGTAAGATTACGTTGATAAAAAATATATAACCTAAATGCAAACGCTACACCTATAGTCCGTAGCAGCTTATTCTCCATATGTAGCGAAAATCGCTGGTGCCCTCTGACACATGTGTGTCGTGATTAACGCTGAATTTGTGAGCAATACAATACAAATATTCTTTATTGCTCACCAGAAATAGTGCAAAATAGAAAAACAGAGGTAAATAAAACATAAACAACCTTAGGGTGGTGGAGACGATGCAAAAAAACATATGATTTGAGTAGGTGGAACAGAAAACAGAATATAAACATTCTAACTATAAGAAAGTCTATAGGTACACTAAAAAACTCAACCTACATATACATACAATAACTAACATATCAAAGAAACAGTATCATTTACAGTCGAAAACAGACAGCACACACAAAGAACTCACTTTACACGCAGAGACGCCTGTAACTCCTGTAAGATTATCTTACGCCTTGGCCAGGACTTTGGTCTTAAGCGACCTGCGACCAGCGTTTTATCTGTTCGTTGCGCGGTCGAGACGCGCAACGCACAGTGGTTAGTTGGGATCACGCGCAATGAACAGATAAAACGCTGGTCGCAGGTCGCTTTAGACCAAAGTCGTGGCCAGGGGGTTAGATGTCACATTAGGCGTGCGGCGTGAGGTGACAGGTGAGGTGAAGTTTTACGACGCCGTCACGAAAGATATAAAGCCTCTGCTACTTAGACGGTCGCCAACACGCCACTCCGACTGAGCGACCTTGGTCGGCACCGATCGCTGTAGTATGAAATTTTGCTCCAAACAACTGTCTACACGGACGGTGCGGACCAAGGTCGCTCGGTCGGAGGGGCGTGTTGGCGACCGTCTAGCAGTGGCTTAATTGTTTTAGAGAATTTCACTCCTGGGCTGTTTCTTTTCGCGCTCATGCGTCTCACCAAACTCGTCACGCCAAACGAAACCAGACCTCTACCTACGCATAGTTACTACGAATCGCGGCGTCAAGATATATTTGTGGGAGAGCATTGAGGCGGGGCTGGAAGCTAGGGCGCGCGACAGTTATAAATTTCATGTCAATCCCATACATTGAGTAGGATAGACTCTAAAGATTTTGGTCCGGATTCGACCGAGGTGGTCCGAGTTAGCACTTTACGGCCGATTCTCGATTCATCGAATGCAACGCCCATGAGGTAATGAAATCGATTACTTTCTCGATAAGTTATGGCTTGAATCGATGGTTTCGTGAATTTGTGAAATGCGAGTGCAGGAAAATTTCAATGTAGTCTTTTAAACGAAATGTTGAGTTTTGATTTGCTCGATTTTAGTTTTATGGAATATAAGATTAATTTCGATCGGTTATACTTTGTGATCTTTTTGTTCATAATATTTGGACGTGATTTACGATTTAAATATTACAGCTTGTTATTTTTTAACGTTTTACATGTGTATTTGTGTGTCGGATCGTAGCTCCAAAACGAATTAACCGATTTGATTGCGTTTAAAAAAAAATACCGGCCAAGCGCGAGTCGGACTCGCGTACGTAGGGGGGTTCCGTACCATTATCAATAAAAATATTTATTTTATTTTGTTTAAGGGTTCCATACTCAAAGAGTAAAACGGGACCCTATTACTAAGACTTCGCTGTCCGTCCGTCCGTCCGTCCGTCCGTTTGTCAGTCACCAGGCTGTATGTCAAGATCCGTGATAGCTAGAGAGTTAAAATTTTCACAGATTATGTATTTCTGTTGTCGCTATAAGAACAAATACTAAAAACAAAATAAAATATTTTTTAAACGGGGGCTTCCATACAACAAACGTGGTTTTTTTGCCGTTTTTATAGAGTCCAACTCGCACTTGGCCGGTTTTTTTTAGTATTTGTTGTTATATCGGCAACAGAAATACATCATCTGTGAAAATTTCAACTGGAACTATCACGGTATCAGTGAGATACAGCCTGATGACAGACAGACGGACGGACGGACGGACGGACGGACAGCGGAGTCTTAGTAATAGGGTCCCGTTTTACTCTTTGAGTACGGAACCCTAAAAATAACGGAAGTCTTGTCTGTTGAGCTGGTTCTTCTTCTGAAATTGAATGTGAGTTCTGTAACGGGTTTCGGGCAACGTCACACTTTTTAAAAGTATTTTTTATTGTATTATTTTACTTTTTTGTCCCTTGAACTTGAAACCTTCTCATATAATCCAAGAAAAAATGCACCAACAAAATTCATACCATTACCACTGTAAAGAGACTACAATACCATAATTCAATATGACTCTATAATGTAACTAGGTATTTTGCACATTGCGGATCATAATTTAATTTCCGCAGCAAAAATGTTTGCTCATACAAATCACGGGCTTACCCTAACGTTTTCGCAACGTTCCGTTGTGCTCAAATTTATCGGTCGCGCGCAGCAGGTGATGGGATTGCCACTAGCGGTGCAAGCGCCGCGCCCGCCTCTACTAGACTGGCATCCATTGGTATATTACGACTAAACTTAAATAATTTTCACACATTCCTACTAAAAGGGACTTGATCGCATATAATTGTATTATTATTTTATTTTTGATCTTTGCATCTCTGGGGGGCTTAAACAAACAAGGCTTAACAGCAACAACTTTATTATATTACCTCGACGTTTAGGATGAAATGTAAGGTAAATGAATTAAATATGATTCATCATCATCATCATCACATCTTCGAAAGACGTCAACTGCTGGACATAGGCCTCCCCCAAAGACTGCCATTATCTGGTAAATATCTAAGTGGAAAGAAAGTACAACTTTATTAAATATCGGGCTGTAGCCTTGAATACATAGTGATGACGGAAAATATAAAGGAAGATGGGCCGGTTGTCATGTCTTCCAAGAGATGTCAACGAGGCTCATAACCCCTCCAGCCAATGGATTCAAAATAAGATGGAACGAAGTTATAGTTAGTAGGCAACTTGACATTGTCATTTTACATTAGAAAAAACTGGACAAACCAGTGGACTTTGTGACCTTGCTCTAAATTCGAGTGGCCCAAAATCTTTATTAGATATTTAAGACGCAGCTTGTATTTTAACTCGACTAAATAAAACAACCATTAATATGATACCAATAATTTTGACGGACTATTAATCTTCATTCTTATATTTTTATAAATCTAAGCACTACAATATTTAACACGAAACTGTTAAAATTGTTCTCAGAACATTGTAAATACTCGAGTATTCCATCTAGCGACTCGTGGTCCAACATAATGATGTCTCGCCACACGCTGTCGCTTGGTATAAATAAGCCGCGTTTGACAAGCTGCGGTTGTACAAACTGATGTACTACCTCCCGTATTTACTGCCTGGGAACATGTGCCTACAAGCTGAAGGAAATCGGTATTTGGAGGTGTTATGGGCCCGTTGATCCGTTATTATACATTATACACGACCGGTTAGTCTAGTGAATATAGTGGGTAGCAACGCTGCCTACGAAGCTGAAGGTCCTGGGTTCGAATCCCGGTAAGGGCAAATATTTGTGTGATGAGCATGAATATGTGTTTCTGAGTCTTGGATGTGTTTGATGTATAATATTTATATCTATCAAATATACCGTCATCTAGTACCCATAACACAAGGCTTATTGAGCTTACAATGGGGCTAGAATAGTATTATTAACAGACCATCGAACGGTGCGGTGAACCGAGAGGGATACAACTATCTGAAACTTTGTCTCTTATTTTTTCAGATAGTTGTGTCCCTCTCGGTCCTCCGCACCGTTCGATCGTCTGTTAATACTATAAGATTTGTGTATTAATTTATACAAGTACGATATTATACAGGATGGAAGACACGAGAGACTTTCCTAAAAATATCTCATGTGACTAAAATACATATTTGCTTACCTGATTTCACCATTTCGGCGAATGATTTTCGGGGAAGAATTTAGTTTTTGGGATTTAAATGATCTAGACGACGTATTTCATCTAAATCAAAGGTCGATACAGATATTCATGAGCTGAAGCGTAAAAAAATTATCACACGGTCACAATGCATTTATAATACTGGGATATATCTAGATAAAAGTGGCACAATAAATTTGACAATGTACAAAGGCGAACTTATTTAAGGGATCGCTTCAAGCTAACCTTTGAAATGTCTGCCATAAATAAAATTCAAATTGACTAGGTCTTCTATCAACTGTATATTAAATTATTCTGCGTATGTAATATTGGATAACCCGACAAGCGAAATATTAATCGTGATTCCTAATGGGGTCTCAACATTGAACCAGTGACAGGCGTGAAATGGGTGCGCACGCGCTTAACGCTCATTTAGCTGTTGTTTGAATCATATTAGAATAATTTGAGAGATAATTTTTCTTCTTACACTATTAGCATTTTAAATGTTATTAGGGGAGTTGTGTATAATACGATCCCTTGAGGTAAAATGATTCCCCATCTTATCCGAGCGACTACTAGTGCCATCTATCTAAATATACAATAAACGTGTGCCCTATTGACAATTTACCAAAGGATTATTATACTTTTGATTCTTATATTGTATTTTTTATCATAAAAAATAAATTAATCTAAATCTAGCGTATGCTGAGCGAAGGCAACCTTTTGGTTGTATGCATATAATATAGTGAAGTGTCAGCTTTTTGCTCAGAAGGAAAAAGTTCAGTTTTAGATTGAATCGATCTTGTATTTCACATTTTAATCTCACATTAAAGGCACATTTTGTACCTATGTATATTTTCCGTGAGATTTAAAAGGTCTTCACACTAGAGGTAATTTAGCAGCCTTTCTGAAAAAGCGTTTAGCTGAAGTGTTTTTTATAATTCTGATGTTAATATCATAAAGACGATTTAAAGGAAGAACTTTACTTGTAATGAGATTGTAAAATCAATATAGCCAAGAATGTCACTTTCAATATTATGCAACATCGCAGACTTACACAAGATCCAAAACTATCTTAGACTAATGTCACAATTTTGCCTAATCACAGCTCGATCATCAATCACACATATTTAAAACTCACCGAACCAAAATATCGTGCATTAAATCTGCTTACTATACAAAACCTACTCCAAATTTCACACAAACCACAACATTAATGAACTATCCAAAAACCAACAATGAACCTAATCAGGCTCCGAATTTGAGATTCGAAAATCACTACCGTTATTGACAATCACGCTCGATTCATATATTATATGTGACTCCAAATGATAAGGACGTATGTTAAGATACGTCTTTTACACTTGATGCGTTACTAAAAGGAATTATTTCGGTCGGACTATGATCGACATTGTGACGCGGGCTGTCTGTGACACAATGGAATGGAAAGTGTTGACCGTTAACGATGGTTAGGATTTGGAATCGTTCCACTTGACCGTTGCGGTTGTCAAAATTGCTAGACTTTAAGGTTTTGATGTGGGTGTCTTTGTTATATGAGCTTCAATATTTATGAAAATTTAATACCAAGCCAACTTAATATTTTTATGTAAAAAATATGTAAAAAAAAGTATGGTTTTTTTTGTAAAAAAAATAGTCGTAAGATGTAACCGGTTTGACGAGGGAAATATCAAGAAATGTTTGCTATTAACAGTTAAAAGTTGTACAGTGCAGTTGAGATTAGACCAGTGAATAGAATATTCCTTGTATTATCAGTCACAAAACTAAAAATAGGTACTAATTACTACCTACTATAGAATATTTTACGGCTAAGTCCGACAAAAGGTGGTATCATTACACGATATCAGTGAAGTTAACGTCTAATTATGTACTTGGTTTTTTAGTAGCCGGCTTTGGGTTTAACAAGGTGTAAGTGTATAATCATAATCAGAACAGTCGCTCGTTAGAGCTTGATGTGGTTTTAGAGTTCCGTTCCAAACAAGTGCATATATTATGTAAGTTGGCAATACTTTATCAGTCTGAAAATCTAAAAAAAATACTTACGTACGTTTTATTTCATACCCTTCACGTGGAATATTGAGACTTAAGAAAAATTTGAAATAAAAGTATTGGCTTAAAGCTGATACTTTTTTCTCACTTTGATAACTAAACAATAAAATATATACTTATTGTAGGACAATTTGACACACATCGACCCAACCACTTAGTACCAAAATAAGCAAAGCTTGTACCATGGGTACTAAGACTACAATAAAAACAATTATATACATATATCTATTTAGATATAGGTATGTAGCATTTGCTCAAATCTATAGAAATCATTCAAGTCCCAGAAACAAATATTCGGGCTCATCAAAACAATTAGGTACCTACTTAATGCCCTTACCGCGTAATAGGCACGGTCACTGGGAAAAAAATAGGCGTCAATTACTTATATGTAGAAATAAGCTTTGTGAAGCATAATAATTAAGACTTATTTTAAACTAGCTTCCGCCCGCAACTTCGTTTGGTGGACCCAGGATAAAAACTATCCTATATTTTAATCCAGGCATAAACTATCTTCGTGCAAAATTTCCTCTAAATCGGTTGAGCCGTTTAAGCGTGATTAAGTAAAAAACATCTTAACATCCAAACGTTTGCATTTATTAGTAGGATTAGAGTTTATGACTGTAGTGGACATCATTTATAACTTTTATGGTTAAAACGTTCGTTATAGTAGCGAGGGCTTTTTAAAACCGTCAGCCTATGTATGATGATATCTTATCTACAGCAATAGGCGTTAAAAAATCATTGTCATTCTGAAGTAGGTACCTAAGTACCTATCTCACTTGTCACTTGATCTCTTTACATTTTGTTGCCAAAAATGTCCCTTACTTAAGAAAACTTAACCTTAATGCCCCTTGATCGCCGGTTACAAATTACGAGTTTAAATCTTTCCTTAACTGGTGCAGCTTGATGTTCATCTTATATTCGCTGCAGGCTGAGTTATTAGTGGAAAAAAGATTAAGTTCCTAACTAATGCGTGTACGCAAAATCTTTTACGTTACACCTGGCCATAAAATATGTAGCAATACGAACCTCTACGCGTGCGACATCCCACTTTCTGACCAGCCCCGCTATTCTGTAACTTGTTTTAACCTCACCTCGCTGTTCAGTTCACTCACAAATATATCATGACGCCGCGATTCGTAATAACCAAGCGTATAGGTAGAGGTCTAGTTTCGTCACGCGTGACGGGTGGGGTGAGACACATTAGCGCGTTCCAAATAACAGCCCAGGGGGAGACGAAACATTTGTTCTCACCACGGGCGGTAATATAGAAAGCCGCAGATCGCATACTTATCGCCCTTGCCTTTAATAGGTACCTGCGATCCAAAACATTCTTTGTTATACCGCCCTAAGTGCAAAGTAATGTACCTACTTTCTCTGTAAAAGCTGTTGATGGCAGAAAGTTAGTGAGTTTAAAAAAGTAAACCTTTTTACATTAACCCTAAACTTGGAAATATAAAACAAAAAATTGTTATAGAAAAAAATGCAATAAGATGACTAAAAAATGTGTGCATTATTTATTAGATACGCTGTCAATTTTAGGGTTAAAAATTGATGCACGAGAAAGAAGAAGTTGTATAATGCCTTCAACCTGATCTCTTTGGGAATCAGGTCAGTCTAGCTTAGTAGGTACATATGTTGCATTCCAATAAATTAATTTAATAATTATCTGGATATTCCGAGCACATTTTGTGATACATTAACGAACGCGCGCAACACATTAATGCCATATTGATATGGTAGATGTAAAGTCAGATTGGCCTCCAGTTAAAGTTGAATTCTTATCAGAATTCAATGAAATTGAATTCAATGTCTCATATATCTTATAATAATATAGGAAAGCAGCGCGTTACTCCATAATACTGCTTCTTTGTCTGTTGTTACTTAAACGCAATATAAAACTATTATAATACAAAAAAAATATGACAACACTAAGCTCGTCTCATCGCCAATAACAAACTAGTTATGTTAAGAAAGTTCAATAAACCAGCGACTGGTTCACAAAACAAAATTCCTCTTTTCACAATACAAATCTGTACATGACTCAAATGTCAGCGTTTTCCGTGTACATAGTCTCAAATATAACGGTGCATTTTATTTACGCTGCCCGCCCGAACTGGTGCCACAGCGTAAGTATACAGAACGTTTACCTAGAGAACGACTGCGATAATACATCACGAATATCTTGCATATACTTGCGTGGATATTAATTGTCACGTTATTACGACCATTAGGTATTCGATGACTAGCATATCATTCATTTATGTAATAAAATCGCGAGTAAAGCGCCGCAATCTAAGACGTGAAACTATGTTCATGTTTTGTAGATAAAATGCTGTAGTTAAAAACTGGACATATAAAGGCACAAAAGATCCATGGATGGATGACTATTTTGAAATGATTGGAACCTCATAACTACATATGTAGAACAAAAGTCATAAACAATGATTATATTTGCAGGTTTCTTAGGTCAGTTTGCCTAAACTTAGGATAGTTCATGAAAGCGCTATATATGAACCAATTGACATATCTGTAGTAAAACTAAGCTACATCGCCAGCCAAAAATGTTAATACATAATTCATACCACGTCGTCGTATTATACGTCATTATGATATCGTATGCGGCGACCATCTTTAATTTCAATTTCTTACCGGTATCTGGCCCATCGATTGTGAAATGAAGATTCCACGCTTAAAGTTAAGGCCACAAATGGATTATTTACAGGTGATGATTATACAAAGCATTTATTTCCACTGCGGCTGAAATTTTTATAAAAAAAAATGTTATTGTATACCTACTTTCTTAAAATTTATTTAATTTACAAGTTTAGGTATAACTTTCCTATGTTTATTTTATTCATGTCACAAAGATCGTTGGTTATCTTCTTAGTCTATTAAGCTATGTATTCTGACCCAAAATTATTGCAATTTCAAAATGAAAACCCCTCAAAACAAACCAATCATTTCTAATTCCCGACCGCCAATAAATCGAGTCCGAAGCAAATCGATACAAAAAAATAATCGTATCACATCGATTATTGAAAAGTGTGCAAATTACAGGCTGTTTGATAACATTCGGCCGTAATAGCCCCGATTACCGGCGGGTAATTTCACTTAAATTTCGGTATAATTTTAATGTTCCACATATGGCTACTCGTCTCTTTAATATCGCGGTAATAATATTAATTTTATGTAGTAACGGCGTATCTTAACTTATGGAGGTTTACCTATATGTTTTTAGGTTTGAAACTTGACTAAATTTAATTGTTGTAAATAGATCCTAAAATGTGCTTTAATTTAGTTTTGATTAACACATAGGTATCTAGTAGGTGCATTGTTAAAATGTTTTTCACGTAGACCTACCTAAAAGTTTTCCATGATGACTCTTTAATTTTGAATAATAGAAGTTTGATGGAAGTTTATGAATACAGGCATTATTGCTAATTATTGTGTATTCAAATTTGGGTAATTAGCACTAAGTAGTCAAACTTTACTCTACTAATCCACTGCTCCAATATAGTTTTTGTACCTACTGTTTCATAGTAAATAAAAAAATAAAAACGTTCACGTTACAAAATGATCATTTGCAATAGCATGTCAATAATAAATTTAACGATCGTGACTTTGCAATAGCTTAAGAACATCCTCCAAAAAATCTGTTTAATATTACACATGATAACTGTCTTTTAATAAACTTTATTGCGACATCAAACAACCTTTAATGGGTTGTGATTGGAAATAACAGTAACAACTCGACTTGTCGTGAATCATGAACTCGCTAATCTGATTTTAAGCTGTCTTCTCAGACCCGACCAGTATAATGCACTGTTAAAAACATAAAGGACTTATCTTGTCTGGTAATGTATGTATTTTACGTCCTTATTCCACAATAGACAATGTAGTTCGTATCATCAGGATTATTATTATTATTCTGGAACCTAGTTACTACATGCGTTAAAACTATTTTAATAATTTGTTATAAGTAAGTAGGTACTAATATATTTGACTAACGTTCGAATAAATAAAAACTATGTAAAATACAAGTATACATGTATATAAAAAGTTATGTAACTTCAGTTAAATTAATGAAATGGGAGTCAGATAGCAAAATAACAGTATGTTTTATTATGACGTGGTCGCAAGTCGCAACAAAGACATGATTTCGCGTGAACATCGACGCAAGTATTAGTTGAAATCTTAACCATGCATTAAAAAAGTCCATCTATTTAGAAGCTACATCATTCAGAACCTACTAAAAAGTCCCATTGTTTTTTTTTTCAATTAAGTAGGCAAGGTCTTAAAATATACATATCAGCGTGAATGTAAAATAATTTGGGGATGAACGTCTTTACCCACAATAAAGGTAAAATGTTCAAAAATAAATTTCATATTCTTGCTCGTGTTCAACAAACAAACATACCTATATTTAAATGAGTCATTGTAAACCCAACCACAACAAATTGGATTTTTTTTACAAAAGTAAACTTGTTGATTTACAATAAGACGATAAGATAATCGAGATCTCAATTTAGCAAAATTAATTATTTTTATTTGATAATTTTCAATAATAAGTTCTTTATGTTATTTCATTAATAACCGTGTCATCAACTTTAAGGAGTCTACCACTACAATAAGAACTTTTTACGTTTCGGTTTGACATACTTGAAATATCATGTTTAAAAAAATGAGACCTTAAAATATTTTTATTCGAATAAATCGCTTGTAAATAAATAAAATCCGCTAAAGTACTACAATATTCTATAATTAAAACCAAACCCAGCCTCCTTATAAAACGGTTCAACTGCTTCGCCAATAATTCAACTCCGCAATCTAATCAAAATTAAATCTAACGAAATCATAAACATTAAATAAATCCTTTCCGCTGAAACTAGTAAGAGTTCGGTCTCATTAAATTTTATCTCTAAATCAACAATAATGCGAAAAACTACCGAATATTAAAACGCCGACATAAAGAAATTAATTCACATTCGTAATAAATTTGATCAGAATGTTAGTTAAATGTTGGTTATGCATGTTGATTAGAGATCCCCATAGATATAAAACCAGCAAAATGGAGCACTTAATAAAAAACTAACGACAATCAAAATATACAGTTTTTGGAAATATTAGTGACATTTTTTAAGACTTACTACTTTCCAATTGAATTTGAAAGATTAAATGCTTAAAACAGCGTACAATTCAAAACCCAATACTAACATAACACGTTAGATTTTACTAACAAAACTATGGATCTGTATGGTCTGAAATAAAGGTTTTTTTTTTTTTTTTTTTAACCACAAAAAAGTTCTCAATGCACTTGCGAATGTATAATTGTAACATTTATATACCTACGTATGTTACAAATATAATGTTTTATTATATGACAATGACTTTTTTAAAGAGGCAATTATATTTAATTAATGTTTTGGATTTTACGCTTAATGTAATTATAATTAAGACATAGCTTTAAGGTTGTGGTTAGAGACCGAAAACCAGCGGTTTCGCTGAGTCCAAACCATTCCACAAACCATTTCAAATACTCGTATTTCAATACACACACAGCGAATTGTTTTATTTTATTTTATAATCTTTTAAATTCATACGGTAATGAAGTTTATTTGTACGCAAGTGGAACATAGTGGTGCTGTATTTATGTACGGAACCAGTATGTTTCCATGCTCCATTCTCAAATAGGATACAGAAATATGACACCAGTACGCATTAAGGGCACTCCCCAAACATAAATCCACCGCCCACGCTCGCCGTGTTTGTTTTAAACATTTGAATAAATACCTAATTATGTTAAATCTCTAATCAGTGGAATTCTTATAAACTCTATTAGACCTAATGATGGGATAAAATGTGTCGAATAAATTGTTCGTCACGGACGTAAATAATGGAAACGTAATTAAAATATTGATAACGCTAAACCAGATTTTAATTGACATATTTTTAATTAAAATGATAGAGTTTTATCGTTAAGTGAACGTTTGCCGGATATTTATACTTGATTTGGAGCGACTATCGTTCAGTCAACTCTATTACTCATGGTATTGACTACTGTGTAGCTGGAACTCACCGTTAGGTTAGACCTTTCGTGCACTACAGGATTTTTGACCAGTGTTTTGTTTAAATTGACAACCAATTTGAGGTGTTTACCTGTGTGTGTTTTGTTGATCCTAGTAGATCACGATTGTGTAAGTTTATAAAGCTGTTCTGGCCCCGTAGCATGGATGGCGTTATCACGCGATAAGTGACAGGATAAGCGCGTCGTCTCGTTCTATCGAACGGTGTCAGCCAGGGACGGATGCTCTATCCTGTCACTTATCGCGTGATAACGCCATCCATGCTACGGGGCCTGAACAGCTTAATAAACTTACACAGTCGTGATCGTGATCTACTTTGCTACGATTTCAAGAAAATAAATATTTTGGAGTGCCGATATACGCACTACCTGGGTCGTAGCTAAGTGAGATTAACCGCCGATCATGCTCCAATGGCGTGCATTTAGAAAAACCTATTTCCAATACTGGGCTGAAATAGGTAGATGATGCGTCACTAAACAGTGGCAAACGAGCGATGGTGAGCAAACCTCATTTATATTGTTCACTTGCCCAAACCAAGCCTTAAAAACACTTTTTAATTTAAATTTATCTGCCATTGACTAAAAATATTTTTCATCAGACCTCTATACCACCACGACCCACATACCACCAAAGCATTACGCAAACACATGTTTAACTTAAAACTGTGACAATTAATTAGATTTTGATTTATCCCCGGTTCATTAATGACGATTTATAACACATCTATTCTTTTAAGTTATAAACGTTTGGGCGTATGTACAATTTCCACTAACACATTCGACCTTATTGTTTGAAATTATGAAGTTCTAAATTTGAATACACTTTTTTTTCATCGTTAACAGCTTTTGTTACTCTGATCGATTGGCCAATTTTTTAAATCATATTTTTAATGAAACGTTATTTTTTTATTTACAATGACATATTATAATAGTTGCCTTGGAGACAACGGGTGGTCCTTAATTGGGTATGATTCATATGGTATATGGTCAAGGTGCGTTTTTTGGTAACATAATTGTTGTTTTCACGCTGTCGATAAATTATGTATTTTAAAGTGAAGTAAAAGCGTTTAAAAATAATTGAGAATACATAAAAGGATTATTTTTATTTCTTCTTAGGATTGTATGGTTACAGTACAAACCTAAGGAACGTTATAATATACCATAATGATAAGGACATTCTAATATTAGGTTAACGTAAAAGTTATCTGTAACATGTTATTCGGAGATTGTATTTTATTATTTTGTTCGAATTAATATTGCAATATCAGTTATAGCAAAGAATATCAACACTGGTGTAATAATGTGTCAAAACACTCTAACATAAGATCACATTTCTAAGCAAATTTAATTTAATTTTAATAGGTTGGATCTTAGTAATCAGATATTTTTATCAGTCGATCAAACGAACGATGTGAAACGTTAAAATAGTTTATGAAACAAATACAAATAAAATGTGTTCAACGGTTCTGCCATGTCTTCAAAGTAAGTTCCACAAGTCAGAACTGCAATCCTTTTAACAAAAGAGCGCCACGGGAAGATTCAACTCTCACAACTTCCTATTTTGTACCTTAATTATCTATTTTTAAGGTTTATATTCCTTTGAAGGTGTGAGTAGAGAAAATTGAATCAGCGACATTATCAAGGACAAAAAGTTGGCAAATTGATTTGGAGTAGCAAATTGCTTGCGGTGCCTCTGTCTTTATTACGTAAGTCGAAGGGAATTTGCGAGGAAGTAAAAAATAAGTACGCTCGACCATGGTCACACGTGTGTCAGGACAGGGGTTTTGACGTGTTGCAGAATTAATTGTTTTTGCTGTTTTAAGGTTACTTTCAGAATAATGTAGGTTGTTTGTTACCTTTTGGTAATTATGGATTTTTGCTTTAATTGCGCGATATTTTTGTAAAAACAATAACGTAAATATTATTCATAATATTTTGTTTCCATAACACCTACTTAACCATTTTTAAGTATATATGATGAGAGTTTTTTTTCATTTATATTTCCAACTATAGTAAAAAAGTTGAGTATATGTTAAAATTTATACACAATCTCTAAGTCTACGTTGTGAGAATTAGAATTTAAGCAATTTATGTAAACGACTGATTATTTCTTGAATATATCCTTAAATAAATTACATTAGTAAAATCTTATTACATATCGATAACAGTATTTTGACTCTGTTATCTAAAATTCCGTACCTATTTTGCATTCAGTACCTACTTTGGACATCCGACCTTCTTGTGTTGCGTATAAATTATATAGCCTTACAAATTACTTACGAGACATTAAAGTCAGAAACGCTTTGAACCTTAAAATAATATTCAATCGCTATGAACAACTGACACGTAATGATTCCGTTCAATTGTGCAAGCTCCATTAATCATGCGATGCAATTTAACTTAAAGTTATGATTTAAAATTAATTTAATAATAATTGAATCCCAACCAGGGCTACTAGCTTTACAGATTATTAGATCATTAGAATATTAAAGTCATTAAATAATTATTAACGTTGTTCAAACGGTGTACTGCATTTATAATCTAGGCTATTTATTTATTTGTCTATAACGTATTACTACACAAAATAGGAAATAATTTTAGGACTTATCTAGTCAAGTTCAAACCGAAAATGGTTTTAGCTTATTGTGAAATATTGATATTTTTAGGTAAAATAATTAAGCATTTTATTATTTTAACTGGTTGTTTGATAGTATTTTTTTCTCCTTCTTAATAATAATATAGAGATACGGACTAAAATGGAAATTCTAATATGTTCACACTGTTCAACCCTGTCTGTTAGCCAACTTTCGAACCAACATCCGGGACATCATGCATCAACAATTCAACATACAGATATGTATGACCTTAAAGTATGTCGTACAAGAAATAAATAAATATTTACCTTGCAGCCCTCGCAAGTGAAAGCGCCGAAGTGGAAGCCGGCGGCAGGCTCTCCGCAAACTTTGCATTGTTGGTTCATCTGCAAAAAATATCAGGGTTACTAAATTAGCTTTACATGTGATAAATACCGAATACACCTGCTTTAAGAAAAAAATTTGATACTTCCACCTTAGTTTAAGGGCAGTATACTATATAAAATTAAGTAGAATATAATTAAATTATGATAATTATTATGTCTATTCATATTTACACTGCAACAAGTCACATGAATATAAAAAAACAGAAATTTGGGAAAATACGTTATAAATCAAAGTGCACAGTTTACGATATATAAACACAATACACTTGATTTTCCAACAGGGGTAGGTAGCACATGAAAGTAAATATAGGTTTATACTTCTAGCTATTGTTAAGTTATTTCTGTTCTGAAATTGTAGAAAGCAAAGGTAGATTATCATTCATCTATACAAAATTTCAGGAACCAGCAAGTCGATCACGTAACGCATTGTACGCGCGTCAGGTAGATCTAAGGGGTAATCAAATCAACTGTATCAACTGACAATTTAACTGTATTTTTTTTGCCTAACAATTTTAGCCCTAATGTCAGTATCCCGAATTTACTTATTTAATTTACAGAATTTAATTGTATTGTATTTTGTATTGTATTGTATTACATAATGTCTAATGTCTCATGACCGAATTCTCAGTAATACTAATTACATTTCACTTTTTTTTGCGTATAAAGTCGGTTCTGGCACTTCTCCGGCCGCTGCCGCGGCACGCTCGCGCGCTTACGGGTCGCAGGTTCTTCCTAACACTCCTCCTCGCTTCGCTCGTCGTCGTACCTACACCGACCTGCCTTAGACTAGAATAGGTAGGTAATCCAATGTTCAGAGGTTTTTTTTTTATTCTAGAACAAACCTAACCGAATGACTTCGATTTGATGATACTCACAGAAAACCCGAAAAGTTCACTAGGTATTTCGAAGAATAATGCATTAGTGAAACATTAGATCAAAAGTTAATAGGTCAAGTGACAGGTTAGGTGTGATGAAATTAGGTATAGTGTTCATTAAACTTAGTTAATCATTAGGTTTAGTAATCATTAGGAAAAATCATTATTAGTTTCTAATATATTAGCACACTTGATCTTTAGTATTAGGAATGATTAGGAGGTTTATAATTAGGCCCAGCAAACAATTATGCCATACAAGATTAGTTATCCAAATATTAGGGCTAATGAAAATTATATCGAACGTTGGTAGGTGTAATGAAATTAGCACTAACGATATTAGGTAAAGTGGGGGAAACCGGAAAAATTACAGTTGGATATACCTAATTCGCGTTCAAAACGTTACGTAATTACCCTCTAGTCAATTTAACATGAACGATTTAACTATACTTAGGTATACGCACGGTTATACCGCAACAGGAACAACTAAAATAATCTTAGAGTGTCCTTAACGTTACTGTCACGTCACAAATTCTCAAGTACCTCTAAATCTACTACTAAAATGACAGTTTGTTTATAATTAATTTTATATTGTAGGTTTAATTTGAGAGTTTAGGTAATCCCTCTTAAATTACTTACTCGAAAGCAAGGTGGATAAGGTTCTTAATGTTCCCCTTAAAAAAATTATCACCTCACCAAATTACGCACTGATTTTAATACGTGAGCTTTATTATTTGGATTAATCGACTTTTTTTTGTCGCTAGTTGCCATTGGCACGGTTTTTTTTATTGTGACTCAAATGCCCATTTTTCAGACCCATCTTCTAAAAATGTTAGAAGTCCATCTAATGACAGTTTTTTTATGAAACTCTGTCGTAAAAAAGTTATGTGAACCCTAAGATAGCTTATTGAGTGTAGGTATTATTTGATGCAGCTCTGCTTGCTGTTATGATATTAAGTTGTTTATGAAAATTGCGAGTTATATATATCTAGTTATAGAAATTGGTACGATACAATAATTTTGCTTTAAAAAGTAATGATGCAATGCAATCAAACGCGTCTTTGGAATAGGTAAGTGGGAAGTTACGTTACGTCTGTTTACGTTTCGAGAATGTTTGCTTATAAAGGCCTGGAGATCGCTGTTCGTGACTTTTATGCCTAGAGTACCTACGCAGGTGAACGGAATGTTCTGGAATGTGCTGAATAAAAAATAAAAGTAAAAAAAAAATAACCCAATTTTAAATTAGGTATATTTGTCAAAATAATCATTATTACTTTAAACATCAAGCAAACCGTTTTGAATAATGATTTTTGAACATCTTAGCCGTTTTTTCTTTTTCTTTTATTAACGACCACGTATATTCCCTCGTTCATTGACCGATTTTTTAACGCTGCCTATATTTATCGATTATTGTCATACCAATGGCACTTGGGCATGACAGCATCACTTCCTACTCGAAGACCAGCACTCAAGTGTTATCGCACTTGAGTGCCGATGAGGCTGAAAAATTGGGTGCTGCCTAAAAAATTAAAGCAAATATGGTAGTCACGATTGTAAACTTGAGTGTCATTGAGTACGAAGGTCGTTCTCGTTAATACACAAGTATTTAAAATGTCAAGACGAATTTGAAATTTCTAGTTACCATGTTATGATTGATGCTGCTTGGCTAGAAAATCGTACTTCAATGCCATTATACTATTTACATACCACGTGTTGGCTTAGTAAATCAGAGTAGATGACACGCTTATACTACCGTATTTCATAAAATTTAAGTAGGTAAGTACCTTACATGTTTTCATGAGGTTAAGTACCTAATTGTTTACGTAAAGTGATTTGTGTTACAGTCAAATTATAAAGAATTATTAAATAAAAAAAATACTAGGTGGGTACCTACTCATAACCACGATCATTGCATTATAGTGAATATAACATTACTCACCTAGGGCGGCAAAATAAAAAAAAAACCGGCCAAGTGCGAGTCGGACTCGCGCACGAAGGGTTCAACTATTAAAGGGTAACACTATTTTATTCTGTGTTTTTTGTATTTGTTGTTATAGCGGCAACAGAAATACATCATCTATGAAAATTTCAGCTGGAACTATCACGGTATCAGTTAGATACAGCCTGGTGACAGACAAACAGACGGACGGACAGACAGTGGAGTCTAAGTAATAGGGTCCCGTTTTAGTCTTTGAGTACGGAACCCTAAAAAAGATTCAGAGCGTAGGCATTTGACCCCCGAGCCGAAGGCATGTGCGATTTGGGTTTTTTTTATTACCGCCTGTGGTGAGTATGTATAAAACTTAAATTTCTCTGACCAGGAAGAAGAATTTTCCACACGCATATGGGGCTACAATTGCTACTTTATGGTCGTCAGGTGTGACGAAAATTAATTTATGTACAGCTAACTATTTTAGCACAAAGATCAAAAAAGGAACAGGGTCCTACAAAACGAGAGCATGCAATTTTTTCCGATAGAGTGACCCTTCCTATCAATTTTCAACCAGAACCTGACATAGATCCCTCTCCAAGCTGAACTCTCAGCACAACCGACACCCATGGTTCTAAGTAGGTACTACAAATAAAATATATAACGTAAAATTTTATCAATTCTTAAAAGGATAAAAAAATTGCTAATGTTGTACGTGAACAAATACGAATGATCTAATAGCCTTTTTTCTCACGCTCTTAGCTTGTCAATATGACACAGCTCTATTTAGTTACGTTGAGTCAACAATTACACTGTCATTTTTTCGTTACCAACACTTTGATGCTTTAGTTTAACACAAACTTAATTTTTGTCTATTACCAGCTGTTCATATTTTTTGTTTATCAAATTTTCTAATTGGACTAAATGAAAAAAAAAATATATATAAATATATTTTTTGTATTATTTAACATTTTGTATTAGTTAATTAATAAAATCTTAGCCGATACATAAACTAATGATAGTCAGCCAATAAGGGTTTCAGTAGCTAAGTAACTTGATTCACTCATCCCTTTTAATTCGGGTGATAATAAGCATTTATGTATGATATCCAGGGCTTTAAGAGGCATATTCGTCTTACTAATCTTGTTTATTTGTCGTTTTTTTATGAAATGAATATGTTTGATGCTAGACTTATGACATGTTACTTACAATAGGAGGTATATGCTTTCATTTCCAAATAATCAGTCGCAAATAAACGCATGGCATTTCTTTCTCGAAAACAGCGATTGCGTGCAAACAATGTGTATTTTACTAAACTGATTTCCTCATTCACCAATTCCGAAACGGGTTCACATATTTAAAAAATAAAATAAAATATGTACAATAATAATACGTTCGGTTAACGAGATAGCGTGACTGCCCTCTGTTAACATATCCGTCGTTTTTTTACTTTTGTAATAATTCGCTCAAAGAAGGCGATGACGGATTGAGTGCAGCGCAGGCGCACGGTACAAGACAGCTCGCTTTAAATGGATTATTTTCGTTGGAATTTTTACGAAAAAGTCGAGTTTCGTCTTGGACCGTGTAGGCTTAAATGCGAGTATTTAGTGAAGTGTTTGCTTTTATTTTAATATGCGTGAATATAAATCGCGCGCGTGTGTGCGTATTTTTATTTAAACATCCATTATATTCTGTGAAAGAATATAAATATGGACACAAAATATTAGGAACATCGCTGTTTCTTGATATTTGTAAAAAATATATTATAGTATACTCGGTAATCAGACGATCTTTTATGTGATTTAAACTTAGACGTATAATATTTTAATGTCCATCAATTAGTTATGAATTATTTAATATGTTTTATATAAGTTGATATTTCATTGTTATTAATATTCTATTTAACGATCGTGATATAAATTCATATAGATTAAGCTAACTTTAATGTTTATTGTAATCTTATATTATGAAATAAAAATCTAAATCTTAATCTATACGTCAGTTGGGTGAAATAAGAGAAAAAAAAAACCCGCAGTATCTTTAACACCTACCTTTATGTACTTATAAATAGCTCTTTTTTATTAGATTAAAAAGTGGGTACCATTACAAGAAAAACATAATGTCAGCGCGCTGTCAGTTTTATTTACTTATCCGAATCAATTCTCGCCGTATATTGATTATTAATAAAATATTGAATTGTACATTTAAGTTTTTCCAATTACACTCAATATAAAAAAAAATGCTATCCATAATTTATAAAAAAATACGAGGTATTTCATTACCATTTCCGTTTTATTTCATTACGTCATCCGTAAAACGCGTTAACTTCAATGCATAATTTGCAACAGATTTCAACATAAACACACCCGATCCATTTCAAAACACACTTGTTATTTATTCCATCATTAGCATTACCAAAAACGCGAACCAACTTAGTACGCGTCCAATTTCAAAACCATATTTATTTCAACCGATAACTCAGCGTCCTTAATTTGTTCAGGGATCGATATACGATGTCAAACTTACATTTTATAAATTGACCTGATTTTATCTCAATAAGGCATCTCCGAAACGAATGATCATATGAATGATATATCAAAGTCCAAAATTTAGGTTGCAATCTTAATAATTTTATCTGATTATTGCCATGCGAGATACGTCACTTTAATTAAGTAATTTTTTCGACCAAATTTAAAACATTGTTGATTGTATCGGGAGATTCATGCTTAAATGCGCGTTTTTGGTTGAAATACAAATGAATGTTATTTATCACTCGGTAACTATACTGTAATTACTGTGTTGGTTGTAAGGAAGAAGGCGGTATATTTTAGTGCGCCGTTTTCGTCTTTGCAAATTATTCATTGTTGTTTTGCTAAATGATGATGCAGTTAATGCAACTTGCATTTCTCTTTAAAATTATTTTCTTCTTACATCATCGTCCTTTTTAATAACGACTGTGTCTACCGAATTGACTAATTCCTATAAACTAGTTAAGTCAAAATTAAAACATTACCGTGCGACTTTTATTTATATTTATTACATAAATGTAGCGTCATAGACATCGTAATAAATGTAAGACAATGTTAGTCAAAAAAAAAGAAAACCAAAAAATAAAAAAAATATAAGTATACCTACCTATCTTTACTAAACCTAAAATAAAAATCATCTTTTTTGGAAAGTTTGAATATAATATTTGCATCGAATGCATTCCTTCCACACTAGCTAAAACTGAAATGTAGATGTTAATGTTTGATCCGTCGACAACCTTCTCTTACGTCATCTCGTGCAAATTAGACATGTAACGTTAACGTTTACGGAGTAAACCTTCCGTACCGACATACCATTATTTTCAAATGTCAGATCACAAAACTTTATCCAGAGTTTCAGAACAATAGGTGTAATATTTAATTCAAGTTAAACAGAAAACCAGAAGTCGTTAAGCGCATGCGCCCAGGGCTAATCGGGAACGTTGATTGACGAAAACAATATGCAATTTGCAACAAGCGAAAGATGGCTGACGCGGCCAGTAAAATATGTCTGCGAGTGGTGTGGTACAATTTCGGATGTCCCATAGGCTGAAAGGCGGTTAATAGTTGGAGGTGTAGCCTTTGCGTGGACTTATGAGTCATCTGCCCCGCTATTCTGTAATTTGTTTTAAGTTCACCTCAACGCTCACCCACAAATATATCTTTGACGCTGCTATTCGTAGTAACTAAGCGTAGGTCTATTAGGCATGACGGTTAGGGTGAGGCGCATGAGCGCGTAAAGAAAAACAGCCCTGAGGCTCTAGTATAAGTTTTATCAATACAATATGTTTTCGAACGCGTTTGCGTTTAGTTTCAATATATATGGCAACGCGAACAGCGCCTCTGGTGGTAATTATTAGGAACTACGCGTTGCCATACAAATTTAAACTAAACACAAACGCGTTCGAAAACGTATATGTATCGATAAAACTTATACTAGAGCTACTGATGATCTCGTAAAATTCAAGGCTGTTATTCGCTACGCGTTAATGCAGGTCACCCCGCCGGTCACCCGTTACGAAACTAGACCTCTACCTACGCTTAATTACTACGCATCGCCGTGTCAAGTTATAATTGTTAGTGAGCGTTGAGGTGAGCTTAATATTAGAGGGGCTGGAGTCAAGCGGGTCGCGTAGAACCTGCCCTTGTGGCGCTCTTTGAGGATGGCATGTGTCCAGCAGTGGACGTCTTTCGGCTAGTATGATGATGATGAGGTAACGCTGTATAGTCTCGGTCTCAAGAATAACTCTACGGTCTCCTCCATCTGTCGTAAAATACGACTATATATCATATGATGTCGCGTGTACTTAACATAACCCCAATAACCCCAAAGAAGACGGTGAACCAGGATGAGATACCAGCGAGAAGAACTTCGAAAACTTTTGAGATCCTGATCCTGAAGTCATCTGCATTAAAGTGCAGATAACGGCCGTGGAGTTTCAAATGGGTATTATATCACCATGAGCCAGTCATCCTCTATTGACTGGGTACATGCTTCGCAGGTTTTCTCCTCGAAAAGAAAGTACTTGATTATGTTTGACCGCTTTTGACCGTAAAGTACAAAGGGGTTATATATTTTTATTTAATTTTCATGTGCAAAAGCAAACAATAAAATAGCAGTGCATGACAATTTAAAAATCTCGGGATTAAAAACCTACAACGCTGCCTCTCACCCCCGAGCCTCACGCAACGTCGGACATCCAAAACGGCATCGAATTGGCAACTTAAACCAATACACGTCATTGCAAGAAAGGGAATACATCGAAAAAGGAATTTCTAAACTTGGCCAGCCCGATCCCGGCGTGATTTGCATGCCTCGGACTGAGTTACAACGTCCAGTGGTATGTAGAAGAGTACCAGCCTAGATTTACAGTTAAATTCAGTACTTATCTTAATTTCGTAATACTATGTATTTGACGACGATATATTCTTAAAGACCACGTAATATATATTAAATATATATTTGTGTTCATCACAAAAATAAATTCTAGCCCTGGATCGGTAGGTTTCTTACGCAGGTTCAGTACCAACTAAGCTAAACAGCCCACCGAGTGTTCAGATGTTACACTGCTTTTGAAAAAAATGATGCGGTAATTTCATATCAGTTGATCCCGGCTGCTGTCTATGACAGTAGTCGGTAAGCCGAGTTAGAGGCCTTCGGGCGGCTTAAGTACCTCTAACAGCTGAGTTGCCCACTCACTTGACAAATGGGGGACAACTGTCACTTGCGTCCGCAGGAGCTACCTACCACAACCCTGCACGTGTCCCCTGGGTGGTACTAAATAGTGACAAACTCAAAGGCCAAAATAATGTATGCCATACGATTAAATAAATACCAGTGAACTGTTGCAAATCTCACGTTTGGTTCGTAGCAATAGACGTATGAAATCAATTAGTTGATATAAGGAGACTTCTAATGGGTTGTCAATTGCCACCATTGCTTGGGATAATAACAGTGTTTCTTCTTATGAACGAGAGAAGACTTGTACTCAAAGGAGGAATGCATGTTGTTACCTAGTCAAATTGGAAACCGCAATTTTTTTAGGATAAAGTATATCTCACTAGCAATAACCTGCGACACTCGAAAAGAAGCAAACAAAAAGCATATTCTTTTAAAACGTTAGGCAGGATGTTATTCAACCGCATACTGCATAACGCGATCCAATTGGACCGCGTCAAAAATGGTAGTCAGGGAAATTGTCTCACGTAGTGACGGAGCTCTGTAAGGCGGTTGTAAAAGTGTGAGGCTCAATCCTTGTCGCGACTTGTATGGCCCTTACATTGTGTGAGGGACAGTTAAATGGGACCTTGGTCATTTGAGCGTATTAGCAATTTAACACTCATTGCAAACTTGTGTGGGTTTGTTGCTTGGACGCTGGATGATCGTTTAGAAGTGCTAAAGCAAACCATTCAGCATTTGTAAAGTTTATTAAGATTAGTTTAAGGGAATGCCTCGGTTCTCGTAAACAACGCCCGCGTGTAAGAGACACGTATATGTTTTTCGTACTCTTTGGCGTTGGCTTTTTTAAAACAAGGTCGATAAAAATCTCAATTTGTATATTATTTATTATTCATGTTTGCTTCTAATATGAGGTTTGAGATGTAGTAAAATACCGACATTTTAACTCGATTACGAAAATTTTACCATTTTGTTTCCTAGTTTAATAGCCTTGATATATTAAATCTAATACTACGCACCTCAGAATAAAGCTACTAGTTCTATCCTCATAACCTGTAAATCCCGGTCCCACCTGTCCCTAACTCGACCCAATTTTGCGTTAAACTCGATTGCAATAATAAATTTCGACCGGGCGGGGCCGATTCAAGATACGCTACCACGGATATATGGAACGACGTACGAAAGCGTCATTACCGGCTAAATGGTGATTTTAGATAGCGTAGCGTTATTAAGAAATGTATTACAACTGTGACTAACTGCTGGATAAAAGTAATGAAATAAATCGTTAATTAAGAAAAGATTAAGAGGAAAGTTCGCGGGAAGCGTAACTGCATTCTGAATAAAGAGGCATAATTCTGTATTTTTTTTGTATATAATAAACTACAAAAACACTGAAAGACTGCGCATCTTACTTAGTTGAAAAGGAAAGAGATTATCGTTTTGAGTATGAGATACATTACATAATTAAAAAAAATGTTGATGAAAAACTAGTACCTACAATTGAACACCTTTTACAAAACGATAGGTACTATCTATCTTGAATGAGAAATCTAAAGCATTTTGCAATCATGCTTCAGATAATTATCCCTCTTTTGATTCGAGATTTCTAGTACAAATTATTTTTAATAGCCGAGCTTTACAAAAAGCTCATAAATAGAAACGTACTGTTTTTATCCGCATTTATTATAACAGCAAAAAGCTAATGCCGTATATCAACCGTTGACAAATCGACTGACGGTTCTTACGGTACAGCACCCTAATAGGAAAATGGTTGCAACTAATTAATTAGAAAGTTTTATCCGTTTTTGGTTTGTGGAGCTTCCTGAATTAGTTTTTATGATCCATGTCTATAGCGACTTTCGCTGTAGCGATCTTCATCCCGAATCCCGACCTTATTGTTCTCAAAGCAAGGCTCTTATTACAAGTCATTGGTAAGAAAATTGTATTAGTAAAAAAGTTTTTACCAATTAAATACCTACGTCATTTAATAAGAATAAAATTCTTTATTTCTGTCATAAATCCATAGCTTGATATATAGTAAAGGCTTATTAACTAGGTTAGTAAAGTTCAAGTTGGGCCACACTTTTTATTTGGCCTACCCAAAACTTAATTATAGGGCCATCCGATATTTCTACAACCGCAAGGAACCGGAAGGAGTTCATAGTTTTCCTATTTTGGAAAAATAATGGACCTACCTACTGAAATGGTTCAAACTTTTAAAACATGCTCAATGGGGAATAGATGAAAATTTTAGAAATGCCTGAATATTTTTTTGGTGAAAGGAATACCTAACCTTCCTTTAACACCAGAAAAAAATTCCAGACTTGTCAGCTGCGTCAATAATTTTTGAAAAATATAATCTGTTTCCTCACTTACGTTTTGTGGTTAGGACGGCGAATGAGACACTTTCCTTGATCTGTCTCATATTACAAAAAAAATTTAAATATCTGACCCGGGCAATGACCAATATAGCTGCTGCAGCTGTCAATATCATTGCCAGTGTCAGTTTACCACGGATTTTTATGATATTTTTATGTAATATGAGACGGATCAAGGAAATTGTCTCATTCGCCGTCCTAACCACAAAACGTAAGTGAGGAAACAGTTTATATTTTTCAAAAATAATTGACGCATCTGAAAAGTCTGCAACTTTTTTCTGGTGCTAAGGAAGGTTAATCCTATCACCAAAAAAAAAAATCAGGCGTTTCTAAAATTTTCATCCATTCCCCAACGACATCGGATTACAATAACTGGCCGAAATGAAACCTAGGTATATTTTAACGAATTATGACGCCGAAAGTCGTGACAGTGATCGCTGTTGCCGTCACTGCTACAGAAAATATTATCATGGTCGACTTTTTGTACTATCATCAATGGCATTAAAACTGAAGTAAAAAAGAAACAACTGATACAAGCATTGTCAAGAAGGGAGACGTCTTCCGTGGCTGTGTAATCAGAATCACAGTGTTTTCGTCACTTTTCGACTTTCACCCTGATGGGTGATAACGTTACTTTTTGAACCCACGTTATAACTCAACTGTCAATTTCGCATATAAAATGTGACATTTATGTAGATCCACCTGACGCGAGTACAGTTCGTTACATGATGGATGGTCCTGATATCATTGTTCACTTTACTTTTACTACTAGTTTAATAAAGAGCTAATACTTGTCAATTTGTAAGTTCGTACAATACGGGTAATCCCTGAAACTACTCATACCACTTCAAAAAACATTGCAACAGTATGTCCATCCTTAGGTCAATCCATATTAGTGGTGAAAGGACTTTGAAAACGTATGCCTCAAGCTACAAAATGTTACGTGTTCACAATACAAGTACCTATAGATTACTACTTCTTCTACTCCTAGATAGATAAACCCTTTACTCAAATCCACAACATACATGGTATTAACATGACAAAATTAACAGTAAAAGATGTGAAGTGACATAAAAATATGCAAAAGAAAAAAGCATGCGACTTAAGACTAGATAGTTCTTTTATATTGGACTAAATGAAAATAACCATGTGTCGTGGCAGAGAATATAGGCGCTGGCTCCTACTTTATAAGCTGTTCTTGAGTGAAAAAATATTGTACATATATAAATATTGTAAGTGATTCTTTAAACGTAAGTGCAAGTGCACGTTAACAACCAATTGAGTTACAACTAGGAAGGTTGTATGTATAATGAAGAGATTAAAGTTGAAGTCTTAATCATGTGACGAACTGTCATACCAACATGTAATTTTAGTAATAACTAAAATATGAATGTTAAATTGTAAAATCGCTGTGACATTTAAGAAATAAAGTTCCAATCAAAATACCTCGAATAGGGAATGGAGATGTCGTTATATTTTTTACTCGGAACAACTCAATCAACGAGTTTTTGGAAATAATAAGGTCCCAATTATCGTGAGTCCAGTTATAAGTACGGCATTTTATTTAACATTGGTGTTAATTATATTTCATGTAACCAGAAGGTTAGAATTTGGTATGTTAAGATGGATGTGTGGTGTGACGAGGATGGACCGAATAATAAATGCGTATGTAAGGGAGAGCCTGAAAGTAGCACATATTTTCACATCTGTACTTCTGTTGACATGAAATAATTATTTATTATGAATTAAAGTAGCACTGTTTTAGATAAATAATCTGAATGTACCTATATTGTATTGTATGGAATGGAATGTTCTGAAATAAAGATATTTTATTTTATTTTATTTATTTTATATCGCGGATAAATTGAGAGCCAATCGCCTTGCGTTGTATGGGCACGTAATGCGGAGGGATGAAAGTCATGTGACCAAAAGGTAAGCCAAGGAAAAGGTGGATGGACTGTGTGAGAGACGATATGAAGAGAAAAGAAGTGAGTGATGAGATGACGGCTGACAGAGAAGTGTGGAAGAAAAAGACATGCTGCGCCGACCCCAAGTAAATGGGTTAAGGGCAAGGAAATGATGACACGGTAAGAATTTGGCTGATAAGCTTAATTGGTAGAGACCCTGCCTTCGGAGCTGAGGGTCATAGGTTCGAACCCCAGTAAAAGGCATATAATCTGCCGTTCAATCCTTCTATTTACATTAAAATATATATTTTAAATAATGTGAAGATGATTATCAAGCCGTGTGCTTGTTGTTTTTTGAAGAGCGAGCGAAGCGAACGTGTTTCTCCGTTTCAGCTTGGGCCAACATTATTTTGTACTTATGTCCAGACGTCCGGCTATTCTCCTCTACCTACAGGTCGCATTTGTCAACCAATTCTCGTGAAATTTTATGAGCAGTTTCAATCATTATATTAAATACTTTATTTTTTCGTGGAGGAAGCCTGCGAACCAGTTACCCAATCATCGGGGGATGACTGGGTTATGTGGTATCACTTAAAACTCCGAGGCGGCCGGCATCTGCGCTCTCATGCGGAGGACTCTAGGATCTCATTCTAAACGCACTGGAGCCCCGCTCGCGCCTGGCCACATTTGGCTCGTCCTAGGGTGATAGTCGCCTTCCCTGGGGTTTTTAGGTGAGTGCCCCGGCCCTCGCCAGAAACACTGCGACCCCGGTGAACCACTGTCGCGCAGCACAAGCCCTGCTAATACAAACACTCACGGAAGGTTCAATTGTAGTGGCGGTGGTCGCCGAACCATACAACGGGTCGGACCATCCTCGCTGTTTAGCTGGTTTAGAGATAATAGTGGCTCTGTAGCAATTCATTATATACGTACATATGTTTTTTTTCGACATAGTCTTGCATGTTATACAGCTCTCAGAGCACTTGTATTAAATTTGTGTAAAACAACGTTAAGTGGTTATTTTCACTCTCGACTCTTTACCGCGCTTCCAATAACAAGAAATCACATTTTAGATAAATAAAGACGTAATTTAACTGTCAGGCCTTAAAAAGTTCGGTTAAATCGCTAATTAGTGATCGCTATCAGTAATTGAGCGAGCTTCGTCAATATAGATATTAACACGGCAAAACGGGACTTGGGATTTTGGTTTTAACCGGTTTTGAGGGGCTTCTGAAATATGGGTTAACTTTTTTTATTTTTATTGTACTTATGTTTGTTACGCGATAACTCGGTACTTATCAACCGATTTGAAAAAAAAATCTTTTTTTGAAAGCATATACTTACTTCCAGATTGTTCCCGTTGTCACCAAAATCCAGTGATGATGGGATCCTTGAGAAGTCGAGGGAACTCTTCAAATTTTATACGAAAACTTGAAGCAATTTCGCTTCTGATTTGAAGTTGGTTAAAACTTTGTTTTTAAAGTAAATTATTGAAAGATGGGTTTGTTTACAAGACTATTCTGCATTTTTTTTTATCTCGACGTGTGATAACATGCATATGGCAAGCAGACACCGTAGCCTATGAATTCTTATTGTGGCCCTAAAATACTCTTTTAGAGCCACAATAAGAATATAACTCATGATGAGCAACTCAATGCTCACCCTTTATTGATTTGCGGATTCGTTGTGTCAACAGCTAGAAATAAAAGTAGGTTCCTCGCATGGAACACATACTCACGCGGAGTTCTGAGGCCCTACCGCGAATAGAAAACGATGTTCGTTCGGGTATCTCGCTTTCGGTCGCACTTGATTATTTGAGCGACAGAGCGAGATGCACGAACGAAATTTTGTTATCGTTACGCGGTAGCGCCGCTCGCGACTAGCTGCTGCAACACTATTGTGTGCGTTTCCTTACTTTTTTTAAATGCGATTTTAAGGCTAATCCTGCGTTTGGCTGATCAAAATGGGTGTGAGGTAATAGGTATTATATTTATTCATTGATTAATGCGCATCAGCGGGGCGGTACGCCTGTGTATTTCATTTAGTTTTCGCGCATTTCGCGCCAATATAGAAGCACTCAGCGGCGCTACCACGAACTTCGCATATCTCCGTTTCGGTCGCTCGAGTACCATAAACCATAATGGCGATAGAGACGGAGATATACGAAGTTCGAGATTCGAAGTTCGTGGTACCGCCGCGGCGCTTGGTAAAGAATCTTAGTTGGTTCAAGTGTCGACAGCCTCAACCCCTTATCAAAAGCTAATTATACAGAAACTTGAATTCCTTAAAAAATCAATGAAACTTTAGTTCTGTTTAATTTAAAAATTAATTCCCACTCCCGTCACTTTTTCGGGCCCTCAGTGCACGTGCAAAGATAATTTTGCGATCGGTTTACCTGACCGTAATGGTAGACAACTGCATGTGTAAGTTGGTACACGGTGCAAAGATAACTTTGCAGTCCATTTTGTAGACCATTTAGGTAGACAACTGTAAACGTATGTTGGTACACTTTACAGTGGAATGATGTGAGGTGTTTCAAGACAGGATGATGGCTGTTGACTTTAAATAAATGATACGGTTTAACATGTTAAATATATTTTGAAGGGATCTAAATTAAGCTCATTTAATCGTTAACGGGAGGCTGGCAGTTCGCCTCTTGAAACAAGATTAAATGTGGTTACGTAACATTTTTCCATGTAAGGTTGTGTATTAAAATTTCAACTAACCACAAAAAACTAGTGCATAAAATTCAGAAATGTGGTCCAATTCATCCACCCTGGACGACTTTGACAACGTGAATTAATTATTATGAGTATTTTCTAAGCACATGCAAATTATGGTACTACCTACCTAGAAACCGATGAAGTGAACTAGACAAATTATTTGATTAGCTTTTTTTCTGAGCCAGTTGACTACATCATTTGCGGTCGGGTTATACCTGTTCTGTTTTCGAATTATCGCCGAAAAACTGTTTTTCCTATATAGACAAAAGGACATAGGTGCCGTGAGTTTCCGAAGATTTCTACCGTACTTTGTTAAGGAACCCTTCACGTCACGCTTTGACCGGTTTCTCCCACTACTTTCTTTCGTTCAAAGAAAAGCGCGTGGTAAATGTCAAGTTCTGAGAAACCCACAAATCAAAACTCTCCGCCTCGTAGTTAGTTGCCTTGTCTATGCACCAAACCAATATTGCTATTGTGATTTATTTATGTGGTCAAACTGTAATGCAAACACAATGTAACTGTAAACACATTGTATTTTTCTCACTGCTTTGCGCATACCAAATCTAACCACAACAAAACTGGTGCATAAAATTCAGAACATTCGTCCAGTTCATGAACCCTGGACGATTTTAGACGGTCCATTTTTGTTTTGTCCAAGAGAATTTCAAATTCCGAAATATTCTTTGTTTTAGCGGTAGCTATACTGCGGCCACAATGGACGTGTTACATGGTTCGCGTTCTGAGCGTGCGCCGTGAAGTGGAAAATCGTTTTTAGGCGTAAAAAAGTGTAACAGAATGTTTTGGGGCGAGGCATTTGAAGTAGTATGTGAACGCTGAATATAAGGTATTTATTTATTTAATTAAAGTTTATTGCACAATAAAATATTCTACCCATGTCATGTGTAGTCAGCCAAATGGCATTCTCTACAAGCGCATGCTTTGAACAAAAAAATGTAGGTACCTATTACGCATTAAAAAGGAGTCGTGGATTGAAGGACTGTGTAACTAAGTATAATCATCCATTCCTAAATGAGGGCGGGTTCTGCTTGGATCTGTGGTAGGGTCTGATAGGTAATATAAATAAAATTTAAACTATACATACCTACTTACTTAATAAATGCGAAAAAAATTGATACTTTTGGTGCAGATAGATTGAATAAAATTGAGTTGAGACATAGGATAGTGTTTACATATCCCGAAAATAATTATATGGGCGATTGTGCACTACCCTGTCTGGCAGTCCGGTCCGATATGGCACGCCATTAAATGTACATAGTACTTTGTGCACTATACGTAATTTTACCTTCCAACATTCAATACAAAAAATATCGGACCGTAAAAAATCGGACTGCCGGACAGTAAAATTCATTGTAGTTCACAATTGGCCTATAGGTATAAATACCGGCCAAGTGCGAGTCGGACTCGCGCACGAAGGGTTCCGTACCATTATCTAAAAAAATATTTATTTTATTCTGTTTTTAGTATTTGTTGTTATAGCGGCAACAGAAATACATCATCTGTGAAAATTTCAACTGGAACTATCACGGTATCAGTGAGAGACAGACAGACAGACAGACAGACAGACAGACAGACGGACAGCGGAGTCTTAGTAATAGGGTCCCGTTTTACTCTTAGAGTACGGAACCCTAAAAAAGGTTGGTCCTATTTTCTATTTTTGTCTTCTTTGCATATTTGCTATAAGATTATGTAAAGGCGTAGTATTAATCCCTTAAAGCAGTCGTCACACCGTCGTCGCATCCCACTGCGGCGTACGGAGCCGCATACAAATTTCGCCGGGCGGAGGTACGGTGTAGTGTGAAGTACCGTGTGGAATTTACGTACAAACTAGATGTCTATTATCGGTAGGCGTCACGGGTGAGGTGGGGCGCATTATCGCGATCCAAATAACAGCCCTGGGGGTCTACCGCGAACAGCATTCGAACTTTTCCCTCTCTGTCGCACTTATGTACGAACTCGTAATCGTAAGTATGACAGAGAGGGGAAACTTCGAATGCCTTTCGCGGTAGGCCCTCTGAGGTACTGGCATACACCGTTGCGAACCGTTCGGGGGCAGTGTGTGATGCCGCCTAAGGCAATAGGGATGATGATTAAGATGTTTTATGATGCCATTGGTACCATTTTTTGGAGATGAACAAATGTTTGTACAGGAGCAACTACAATTAAAGAATATAAATACCCAAAAAATTGGGACAAATATTGACCTCGCTGGCGGCAGGCGAAACGCTTCATACTAATTGACACACAGGTATGACGTCACACCTGTTATTTGTAATAATCGTTGTATGGAAAATCAAGTAAATTGCTGTTTCGCTCGCGTAATACTGCGTTTAGGTACATAGTTGTCACTTGTCATACAATTTTGTTTATATAAAAGCGCAAGGATTCTATTGGTAGGTAGCTTTAAATTTACGTTTGGACAATAAAAAATATGTATATTTTTCCTAAACTTTTAAGGTCCATATCTTTTTATGATTTTATGAAGTAAGTATATTTTAATTGATACTTAATTTTAAAAATTTGATGGTTTACTATCCATTTAGCAACATTACGTTATCAATTTTAACATGAGGCATCATGCCTATTGGCGAGGATCCGCAGACCAAATCGGGGCCGAAAGCTAATTTATTCAATAATCCCTCAGTAGGTGTGGATTATTCAGAAATGGAATTCCAACCAAGCGGTAACGCAATGCCATGCGTGGATCATAAACATGTCAAGGCTTTAGAACCCGTCAATCAAAACTTCTTCATCCTTATATTGCACGCTTGCATAATTATGCTAATATCACGTATTTGTCTTCAGGCATTCCAGTTTTTGTGGTTTTATTGGTGCTGTAAATAAGATCTGGTTTGAATTAAGCAAATGTTAACTTATGGTAATATTTGGTTGAGATTTCTAGGTTCGAACTAAATTTGCAAGCATAAATTATGTCAGTGTTGTTTTATAGGTCATTAATGTCATGTTATAATTATTTCATAAGCAAAACTGATGCGGTCCAGTCACTATCATTAAATAATATTGACAATTACTTTTAAGTAGTTACATTACTATTGACACTGTAGTGGTTGGAGTGAAGGAATCAACGGTAACGGACGAAGGAATGACATTAATACTAAAGGATCTTGATTGACTAACACAATAAATCTATATTTGCTCAGATGGAACATTTTTGGCTCCATTTCGTATAACTCAATAATTGCTAAAGCAAGTAAATAAGATTTGAAACCACTAGCATAAGGCTGCAGTTTGTATTATCCTTACGATGTTGTTCCTTCTCCAAAAATCTGGCAGTTAAGTATAAACAGGTGGGATTCACCCATGTTTAAAAGATGGATCGGCCTTAACTCTAGTTTTGTGAATTTCAACTGGTAAGTAGCATGTTTTCAATGTACCTACCTATGTTTTTTTAATTTGTTTCTATTATTTTAATTTAATGTATTTTGACATTTCAGTAATCTGTTATCCAATCAATTTTATTTTTGGCGTAATTTTATTGTAGTTTATTATTTTCAGAATTCATTATATTTCTTGTTCTTTATTTAATTCAATTGACTAAACCAAACCAAAGACAATATTCTACGTTATATATTTTACATTTTACATTTCAGAATTATAATGTTTTATGCTCATCCAGTAATATGCGTATTCTGTGTTTTGTGACTCCTCTATTTATTAACAATATTTTCTAAGTGTATGTTGATATAATCTAAAAAAAACGGGTTATTGGGTGAAAATGATGGACTAGTGGCTGGGCTATTGGGTGGAACATCGGACGCCTGCCTAATAAACTGTCTCATTTTTTATCTCTGGCAGACGGTGACTCGACAACTGCTAGATGGGCCCCTATTAATAGCAGTCAGAGAGGCTGGAGGGGTAGAGAGGTGGCACTGGACTTTAAACATATAGCCAACTCGCCACTTAGGTGTCCACATCTACCCTCGAGCAACAGCTCTTGCGACTCCACTCTGGACAGCCAGTTAAGGCAAGCCAGAGGTGGGGGGCCTGTCCAACCATCCACCCGATCGGCTCAGCCTGACCACAGGACACCCCCAGGAGCACTCAGGTACATAGGTCGCTACTCCCTAACAGCCCGCCACAAGCTGCCTTACGTTGACTGATTGCACCAGAAATCTGGTGGGCGATGGGGCCGTCACATCCCCACGCCAATTCATTATTATTAAATCATTTAATTCAGGCACAGCCCATAAAGTGTTAGTAGGTACAAAACATATCTTAGAAAATTTTGTTAATAAATAGAGGAGTCACAAAACACAGAATACGCATATTACTGGATGAGCATAAAACATTATAATTCTGAAATGTAAAATGTAAAATATATAACGTAGAATATTGTCTTTGGTTTGGTTTAGTCAATTGAATTAAATAAAGAACAAGAAATATAATGAATTCTGAAAATAATAAACTACAATAAAATTACGCCAAAAATAAAATTGATTGGATAACAGATTACTGAAATGTCAAAATACATTAAATTAAAATAATAGAAACAAATTAAAAAAACATAGGTAGGTACTTTGAAAACATGCTACTTACCAGTTGAAATTCACAAAACTAGAGTTTTACTTTTGTTTATACTTAACTGCCAGATTTTTGGAGAAGGAACAACATCGTAAGGATAATACAAACTGCAGCCTTATGCTAGTGGTTTCAAATCTTATTTACTTGCTTTAGCAATTATTGAGTTATACGAAATGGAGCCAACAATGTTCCATCTGAGCAAATATAGATTTATTGTGTAAGTCAATCAAGATCCTTTAGTATTAATGTCATTCCTTCGTCCGTTACCGTTGATTCCTTCACTCCAACCACTACACTGTCAATAGTAATGTAACTACTTAAAAGTAATTGTCAATATTATTTAATGATAGTGACACCAGTCCTTCAGCATGTTCGAAAAGTAACGTCGAATGGTCGCATTGCCGGCTGAGCTCGGGTGCCAACGCCGTATTGAAAAAAATGGGCAAAACTTGTTTTCTAGATCAGGAACTTTCCTAATTAACCGTATATTAAAAAAAAACTATCTACTTCCTTCTCCATTCAAAAATCTACAATCCTCAAAATTTCGCTCCAGGGTAAAGATTGTATACAAAAAAAATCATTAATCAATTTCATATTCGTTGCGCCGCCTGAGGACTGAGCTCGGCGGAAACGACCGATCGTTTACGAGCGGCCCGATTGGTCACGACTCAATGAAGTTAATAAGTTCAATTTTTAATTTATAGATCAAATTTTTGGGGTTCTGTACTTAAAGGCCGCCACACACGGGTCGCGGCCGCGGGTCGGGCGTGGGCCAGCGCAAGTTGTAAAACATTGAAACTACACTTCAAACACACATCGAACGCGGGCCCGCGCCCGCCCCGCGCCCGACTCGCGCCCGCGACCGAGAAAAGAGAAAACAGATTACTTCGACGCGACTATCTTATTAAAATGCAGAATGTGTATTGCATATAGTAAAACAATTAAATAGCTATGTAACTACTATGCGATTCAAATAACATTAGTACTGTAACGCTATCTTGTCTGACATTGCTCACCATCTTCATATGACTGTTCCTAGTTTCTCTATATCAGTGGCGGAGGTGGGAATCGGCTTGTATGAACATAAATAATATAGCCTATAATTATATACTCCTGACTCTTTTATAACATTTTTGTACTGGGTTGCCAATCGAAAATTTTCACGCATCGCCCCTTCTCTATTTACTTCCGACCTTATAACTAAACGCAATAATTAAATACAAACAAATACGCTGCTACAAGCTAAATCGTTGTTTAAAAACGGTATAAATGCGTGGAGATATGTATGTAATGTAAATAACTTTATTGTACACAATACACAGGTAAAAAAGAATAATCGTTAAATCGGTACAACGGCGAACTTATCTCTGTAAGGGATCTCTTCCAGTTAATCTTGAAAATAATTTACATTTCTGTGCAAATAATAGTCTGAAAATTACTAATCAGTAGCTGGCAAATCTAAAGTTCAAAGATAACGAGTTATAATGTCTGCAAATTCAATACTAATGTTATTTTAATCGCATAGATCTGCACAAATTCAAGGATTTGGCGGAACTAGTCCTGAATCACGAGTCTAGTTGTTTTAATCGCAGAAAGGGACTTATGGGACATCCTATTTTATCAGAAAATCATTTTACAACCTTTAAATCCCGTGCATTTTTATCATAAATACCTTTCGTTATTATTTCTAAATGTCACACTCAGTGCCATCTCGAACACACCTTCATAAATCGAAAATTGTTCACTTTTATCTTCATATTGTGTCAAAAACAATTTTGAAGACAATCAGCCGTAATTGCCATGAATTGGCATTGTCAAGGGCGGAATATGAAATCAACCTCAATCCTCATCAAAGTTCACATTCAATTACCAACCAGTGCTTAAAGTTCACCTATTAATCAATGAATTTTCAACTGACATTATGTCTAATAACATATTGCTATACGATTTTGCATCTTATCCCGTACATAAAAGGTCTAAAACGCAACATGCGATTACACATTAGACGTATACGGTAGCTGACAAATAACGTCTAGATCAATACTCGTACCTGATTTCAATTATATAATGCAATTAAAAGTTACAGATTGACCTTTGCGGACCAATTATTATAAATTATTAGAGCTGTCAATTTTAAACGCAGTTGATGAAATTGAAAAGGTTTTTTAAACAACGTGTTACTAAATGGAAGTAAGTAACAATCTAACAATATTATCAAATAATTGAGGTTAAAATGACTTGAAATTGATTTTCACCGAGTGTCGTCAGTCGTATCGATTTAAAACTTTGCTATATATATAGGGCATTTATTTGTGTGATGAGCACGAATATTTGTTCCTGAGCCGTGGATGTTTTCTATGTATTTAAGTATTTACTTCTCTATATAAGCATCTATATCGTCGTCTAGTACCCATAGTACAAGCTTTGCTTAGTTTGGGACTAGGTTGATTTGTGTAAGATTGTCCGTAAAAATATAAAAGATATTATAGGTACGAGTATATATAGTGATGACAATACATTAAGTACAGTAACCGGCATCAATATAATGATGAATCAAAGGCCGCAAAATATCTGACACGCTCTTACGGCTCTAGGAATAGAGTTGTCATCAGATATTATTGAGGCCTTTGTTCCATCATATATTTATGCGTTCAAGTTTATCTGATGATGGAGCTAGGAGCTTCATAGTGGAACTCTTCAATGGCTCATTTATAGTAAATCCTACAGTTAAACCTCGAATATGCACGGATTGACAACAATATCATGCACTCTGGGTAATTAGCAACTTAAAAATGTAAATTAATTTTATTTAATAAAAGCGTTTTATTAATTTGGACGGTTATAGTATGTCATACAGCCGGTATTACGATCTCGTTTCTAAGCATACAATGCTCCCAATTTAAAAAGACCTGTCATGCTTTCCTTATTATGTATCCTCTGAGGTGTGTGTGAACGTTTTAAGGTGCTTGCTATAGGTCTAGTTAACTTGGTTGGATGGCTTGTCCGTCAACACTGGCAGACCAGAAATAAGCGATGTTTGTAGAAGCGCGTTCTTCATTCAAATGCGTTTAGGACAGACTGGCTGTTGTTAAAATTCGAATCAATAAATCCCTGTGGACAACTGACGAAGCGATACCTTTTTCCCGGGCACCGCAGTATAACGTACCTACTACTTTTTAATATTTGGCAAAAATTTTTTTTTATTAAAACTTGTATGAATTGGATCGGTCTAGATCTTTAATCCTACAATTGCTAGAAGTGGCCCTGAAAATTAAAGTATGCCCTTTTGGGAAATTGGGCGTGAGTTTTTTGTATGGATGTTTATTGACATATATATATTTTTATTGCGTATTTGATACCAGTTTACGAAACAAACAAATTGATGAGATTTAAAACTACTATCAATATGTAGATGACGAAATGTTTTGACTACAACGGCGACATATCATTAAGGGACCTACCTTAACTTTAAATTCATAACGGTATGTAAAATTTTATGATTTTCATTAACATTGGTTATATAGAGGGAACTAGTTAGTTCATCAATAAATAGTTAAGTAACATTATTGAATATTCAAACGATTGAAATACCGACTCGCTTAAAAAAAGTCGTACACGCCGTCAAAACCGTATAAAAGTTCATCCTTAGTTAACACTACAGAAGACTGAATCAAATTCATATTGATTTAGTGATTTGAAGAGTGTGAGGCATTTACATCGATCTACTAATCTAGTTAAATGGATTAAAATTAAGAAATGTATTTTAATAATTAACATAAAAACCGGATTTGTTGGTAGGTGTTATGCAAAGTTCAAACAAAGGCAGGCATGATTTGTATAATATGTGACAGACTTATATATTTTCAATTATAAAAAACTTTTTAGTAAAATGTAAATAGGTAGGTCCTCTTACGTCAGTAAAGGGCACGTGTCAAACGATAAGTATGAGAAGAAGTTTTGAATTTGTTTGGAAACATATTGTTTTTCTTTATTGACCGATACTAAGGTAAACGTGTAAAAGTTCCCTCGTGGCCTATTTGTACAACAAATATTATTTTTTTGTTTTAAGAACAGTCGTTTTTTTTACCGTCGCGTCTCACCCGCCCGCCTGCGTCGTACAAAAGCTCGCGCTGTGTGAAAAGCGAACGCACACATAGCACGGGGCAAATTTGCCGATACGCAATTTGCGCTCGACAAATAGCGTTTAGTTAGTGTTCCGGTGAAATTTCTGTACTGTAAGCTGTATTGTGTGCCATATTTAGGAATGAGGTGAAACTGTTTGTGAACGGGATATTTGGAATGAAATTAGAACATGCCTTAATTATGAAGTATTATAAGTATACGTAGCATCCCTTCACGGTGCATGATAAGATATCGTAACCAAGTGTTACGCCAAGTTTTCGCTATAAAGTGGGAAATATTTGCTGCAGACTATAGCGTGCGCAGTGGAAGTTAAGCGTGGAACACACCCTTTGTAGGTGAAATAAATCAATTTACATCAGCACAACATATTTAATAGCCCCAACATTTTTTTTCCCTTACTGCAGGAGCACCAAAAACTATCACCTACATACCGCCACTCGTTAGTTAATTTAGTGTCCGACCGAAGGTTCGGTTTCGGTTTCGGCCAGTGTCGGTCGTAGTTTCGGTTTCGGCCAAAAACGGCCGAAGCATTAATTCGGCAGGGCCGAAACTTACGAAACGGTACTTCGGGTCGCGTTCGGCTAACTTCGGGTGCGCTCGTGCCAACCGGGAATACCTATGGCTTAGCTTGCCAGCCACCTTCTCAGTGAAGTGACGCTTTGTTGCTTGTTCCCGGAATTATGGTAACTTGTAGAAACCTTGTTTTATATTATACAACCTTCACGAATTTCAGGTGTTATATTGATAATATGTGTATAAAAGCAGTTTTACCTCATTTTTTCAACGATTTTAACAAGTCTACAAAAGGTTCGGTAACGGTTTCGGCCGAAACTAGAGCCAACGCCGAACCTCGGTTTCGGCAAAAAAACATGTTTCGGTCGGACAAATTTCATAAAATTCTAGTTAACAAGCAACGTCAACACAAATGGCAAAGTCCCCAAAATAACCGAACTGATTACAATATAAAAATAAAATAACAATCACGCTGCAACCTCACTCGATTAAAATCGTATCGCGAACCATGCAAAATCAAATCGATACTCATACAATGCATTTAATGATTTAAATTTTAATTACAGTTACTAATAAAAAATATTTTGACAACCTCATACCTCATGTTACACCAACTTTGTAATCCAAGTTTTACTGTTTACAAAATAAGGTTTAACTTTCTATGGTGCAATTCAGCTATGTATGAGGTGCAGGAAGTAAATTAATATTTAAATGAATCATCAAGACCGAAGGCGATGTATGCGATCCGTCAATATGCGCCGGAGCGGAATGTTCATTGCAGGTCGATTTTTAGGTTATAACGGCGTAAGTTCGTATGCCTCAGCGGTTCAGTATGATTTAATTCTTTGATTTTGAGTATTTTTAACCCCCGACGGAAAAAGAGGGGTGTTCTAAGTTTGACGTGCCTGTGTGTATCTGTGTGTGTGTCTGAGCTCCTAAACGAATGGACCGATTTGAATGCGGTTTTTTTTATCCGAAAGCTGCCATGATCGAGATGGTTCTTAGCTATGTTTCAAGAGTTTTTGAGATATTGAAGTTTGAAATAAAAATGTCGGGGTTTTTTTTACTCTTCTAAGTTGTAGTTATAGTATATCATCACTTTTCGGTGCCTTACATATTTATGGTAATATTTAGAACCGAGCATGGTCTTTCACTATAATAATAATAAAATAATAAATATTTGCGGACAATCTTACACAAATCAACCTAGTCCCAAACTAAGCAAAGCTTGTACTATGGGTACTAGACGACGATATAGATACTTAATAATAAGGCGAATACTGCAATTGTATGAAGATTAGTTTTCATTTAATTTGACCAACTTCTGCTGTTCAGATTTTTTTCGTTCGATACAATGAAATAATCTTTACATGAAACAGAGCCGACCCGCGTCAAAAAAAAAATTGACCAACTTTATAATTTTTTAAGAACAACTCACGCTTGACCAAAAATTTTAATGAGCCAAATTTGTTTACATATAAAAACACCTAATGTCTCCTTGGACACTTTTCCTCTATCTCCTTTAGATTCGGATTTCCCCATACTGTCCCATTTAAAAAAAACACTGTATAGAGAAATAAATACTTAAATACATAGAAAACATCCATGACTCAGGAACAAATATTCGTGCTCATCACACAAATAAATGCCCTTACCGGGATTCGAACCCAGGACCTCTTGCTTCGTAGGCAGGGTCACTACCAACTAGGCTAAAGCGGTCGTCATATAGCGTTATATTGCAATATTTGTTTTTTTTTATGATGATGGCGGCAAAAAAGCTACTACGGCTCGCCTGATGGTAAGTATATTTTTCTATCAACCACCATTTCAATCGTATTAGACTTGCATCGCCACTGATATTTATGGTGGTTAGCCTAATTTTATTTATTTATTTACATATACAACAAGGCCCATACTTATATTAACAAATTTAATTATTCTAACACATGTATGAATATAGGTACAGGAATTATAACATAACACAATAAATATGCTAATAATAAATAAGACTGTGTTAATTTGGGTTATAATCTGTCTGTGTGCCAATTTTCATCCTTTGGTCTGTCAATTTTGCGTGGTTGAATAGAAAAAAAATATTTACAGCATGATAATTATTTTTCATATTGCTTAACGTGATAATGATGGTATTCTCCTCTCTCTTATATTATTTTATCTCGACAGGCATATGGGACAAGGCTCTTAGACGGATACTCCATTTACAATCAGTTAAATCAACCGGGAGATCCCTAAAACCGACCACCTGCATTCTGCAAGTAACGGCCCGCTATCTTTTAACGTCGACACCTTCTCAATATTCGGTTATTACGGACGATTACTTGATATCGATTCGCGTATCGATTATTGCGCAGTCACATTGGTAAATGTATATCACCGTTAGCCGGAGGTATTTTTCAATTTAACCCTTGTCTTAGGGTATTCAATTGTGCATGAAGATTACAGAGTATTTGTCACTACATATATACTGTTCTGAACATAGTTATAGACAAGACAGAGTGTCCCAGTCTATGATCAAAACAACCTTCCATATAACACTTTAAACTCTCGCACTTCGTACACATATTTTAATTATTTTAAATTATTATTTTACACGGGTCTAACACAATATTTATTTGCCTTTATTTCTGACGTTTTGAGATGAGTTGGCACCGGTTATGGTCGCAAATGACTGTCGTCCCAGCAAGTTGTCAATGGAGATATGTTTGCATAATATTCCACTAGCCTACAAAATTCGATAAAAATGTAGAGGGTATAGACCCGAAAAAAGTCCACTACCTACCCGTCCATTATTTTGATAATTGTCAAGGGCGCGAAACACAACACTCACAGTCAGGTGTCTTCGGATCTGTGCGCGGATATTGTGAGTAGGTAATAGGTATTATGTTACTTATCAAAACTGAACATACATGTATACGTACCACCTACCTACCTAAATGTTTTAGATTAAAAAAGTGAACCATATAAAAACATGTGAACATAAAGGTTTCTTTTCTTTACGACCAGTACATAGATTGACCACCAAGTGAGTATACCAGTGTTACAAATTTAGATGGTCAATTTAATTGATATTATGGTTATCAGATTTGGAGTTATTGAATAAATGAGAGTTGAAAACACCGTGCTAATTGATATAACGTTTTTTATTACAGTTTTAATTGATTTGGAAGTGTTACTGAAACATAAAAGTACAATAAATTGATCGCTCTTCAGTATATTCATGGATCTAGTGAACATTGATTACATATTTCTAATTAGTTAAAATACAATCAGAGGAAAATACGTATGCTAATTTCGTTTTCTATTTAGAAATCTTAGGCGACTATTATTAAAAGTTAATTTATTTATATAAAAATGTTTTTATCGAAATCTAATAACAATTTTGCAAAGACGAAAATATACTATTTATATTATAAGCTGAAAACTAACTTTACAACGGTTAGGTATGTAGGTATCAGAATTAGAAGTAAACATAGATACAGATAGAATGGCGTTAAGTTTATCAAATAGATACTGAAGTTACTAGAACCATATCATTTTGTTTTTCCGCTCAATAATAAGATAGTATTAGCGATGTTGGTCTACCCATACTATACTTACCTAATATTAATTATATTAAAAATGCGAAAGTGTGTCTGTCAGTCTGACGCTAAACCGATTGAGATAAAATTTGGTATGAAGATAGGTTGAATCCCGGGGAAGGCCATAGGATAGTTTTTAACCCGGAAAACATCCCCTTAAGGGGTCAAATTGGGGATGAAAATTTGTATTGCGTTACGATATAAACGAGTTCAACGCGGACGGAGTTAATGTTCCCAGCCCTCTTTCCACATGCAAAAATACATTTATGCTAAAAGTTGCACTGGAACATACGTTTCGTGTGCTCTGCCTACTCATTTTGGGAATATAGACGCGATTTATGTACTTATGCATGTGTGTATGTATGTGTGTAACCTGTCCTAGAATTCCGCAAAATGGGCCTTAATACAGAAATTTATGAATTAATAAAATAGGTACTTAATTTTTGCAAACTTCACCTTTACAAACACTGGTACAGTCAAGTGCAAAAACATGGTTGCATATCTAAAACTTACTCCAAATATGTCCTATCGTTCTACGGTTCTTATACGAATTAAGGTTTCGATACACCATTTTCCACTTGACTGTACCAACATTCCCAAAATTTTTAATTTACGGCCAAAACTGACAAAGAGCATGAGTGATGATCACAAAGGATGCGAAGGCGTAGCAACAAACGCAGTAGTGCCTATAGGGGCTTGGTATCGTTAAGCTACCCAAAAACCACTTGTCATTATTCAAGAACCCGTAAACGCGATTTTTAATACGGTGAGAGCCGAGTGATAAATTACTCGTAATTGTAACCAAGTATCGGTGTTTCGAGAAAAATCGCCGCTCGTGTGAGTGGTGGTATCGCGTCCAAATCTAAGTTATTAATGCGGTGAACCACACTGGGCTGGGGAAGATGCTTCATGAAGTGACATCAATTTTGTTAAGGATCAGTGATAGCTGTTTGAAGTTGATGGCGTTGGCGGAAATGTGGATGGTTTTCATGTTTGCTGTTGTTTGAAAGTGATGGAAAATTCTTATGTACTAATCAGACTTTGTTGTTTCTTTCCAATTATAACTGTCTGTTTTAAAGTAGACTGTTAAATTGGAAATTTAAACGGTTAAGTTGTTTCTCAATAAGAATTGAAATAGTGAATGTTACATACATCAGAGAACCAAGACCGATAGGTTCATTATCTTATACATATAAAAACTTATAGTCAACTTAACTCAGCCAAAATTAAACATCACCATAATCACATCAGCCGAAAGGCATCCTGGCATAGGCTGGACGTAGGACGCCTACCAAATAGTGGCAAAATTATAGTCCTGAAATACTTAATTGAAACCAATTTATGGAAGTTGTTTTAACACGAATATCGTGTTAAAGTAACATCAGACTTAATATCCACAAAATATAACATTCCTCAAGTGAGATCAATGGCCACAAAATGTAACATTATTAAAGTGAGTTATCTGCCGTCCTCGGCTGCGGGAGCCGGTTGAATCCCGCACGGTGCAATTAGGTTTTTATCTTTTTATTATGTATCCATTTGCGAAGTGTTGAATGCTATCTAATTATTAATTTAATAGCCCTTCTACAGATAAGGGGCAGGCTCCAGAGCGACGCCATTAAAAATAGCTTATGTTTTATGTCTCAAATTGTGAACATGAAATTTACGAGCGCATTAAAGTCTTTGAAAATAATATATCGATTGACATGGCTAATAGTTTGTGTCCTTAGTATTTATGTTACATAAAATATGTGTTTTAGAATGTTAACATAAAATAAATTAATGATCTTACACAATTAAAAAATCATAAATCAAAATAATTATTATCTTCGTTGTTAGTTTTGTGAATAAGAACGAATAACACAAGCACTAATGTAAAATATGTTCACAGGGTAGTACAGACGATGATACCAAAATAATACGAACCAGTAATTTAATAGCTAATAAAACAATCGTGAGAAAGAGAAAGTGGTACTAAAATCATAAGACACATGTAGATAAGTTTTACCGCTTACAACACTTTGCCTTCTTCTACAAATATTACAGTTTATTTTGTTTTCATTAGTAATCAAAAGTGAATCTGCCTTTCGCGTCGTGGGAACTGGACGGTAATGGGAACCAGTAACGTTTTGGGCTTCATGAACCTATCTATGTAACGTAACACCGTGCCATATTCTACAAATTTACGCCCTAGTCCAAACGTACCATCCATAGAAGCATCTCAATTCGTATGCGAATGGGAAACGATGATATTATTCTATAGGTCGTTACCTCCCACGTGGTGTTGTGGTGCAAGTGAAAGTCTATTTTGTTAGAATTACGCTTTTATTGTCAGAGTTTGTGCAGTGATTTTATTGATACCGTTCATATAAATTCTAGGTGCAAGAATCGTTCCCTATCGAACACTTTAGCATTTTTTGTAACTAATAGACTATCAATTTGATATTTTTTTCGTACAATTTCAGAGATTTGTGTGTGATATTAAAGACACTGAATTACAATATCAAACGTGCTATATGATACAGTTTCAAAGATATGAATTAGAATTCACTGGAATGGTTATTATAGTAAAATTTCTTTAAATCGTACATTTTGTAGTATTTACTGCAACTCAAGGCTTATAATTTTATAGAAATATTTAATTTTGACTAAACCTTATCGCTATCTCTAGCACCTTAAACCGCATCTTAACGCGCCAGGGCGACAATATTCACAGGTTAACATTTACACCTATTTGTCGCCGAGTGTAAAATGTAAAAGCCAGTTTTAGAGGCATGCGTGCCCATACGGTTCTAACAATTTGTTCCTGTTCTAAAGAACCTCAACCGTATGCCATAAAATGTGACAGTTTAGATGTAAACGATCGTTTTACTCGTTTCGTTTCTTAGTGTAAAGTAAATGTAAACTGATACGATATCGTCAAAACTCGAATTTGGAATCTTAAATGTTCTAGTGCATAAAGTAAAATCAGCGATCTGATAGTTTCATTGTTTTGATTATGCATGCATTTAAAATGGGAAAGAAGAAAGCTTTTATTGGCTGCACTGTTTATCGTAACATTTCTATTGTGTAAATTTTTTGAGATTGTTCATTGTTGTTGACGCTACAATGTTATTAATTAAACGTTTAGAATAGTTGGCATTAATCTAGCTAGGGAACTTCAATATTTTTTAGGCTATCAAAATAAATGATGAAATCAACGATGACAACGATGCTGCATCAACGATGTGTCAACGATGTTTGCGGAAGCCCGCACGGATGGTTTTCAGGCCATCCTGCGAAAGAAAGCAGCATCATTCTTAAGCAGACTGCGAGGCAGCAACAATGCCTTCCTAAAAAATGATAGCAGGCTGTTTTGAGGGCCCAACACATTCGGTTTGATTAAAACGGTCAAATCGAATTTATGAAATGAAAATGAAATGAAATGTAATAAAAATGAATGAAAATGAAACTGTACCTACTGTTTTACTAACAAAATGGATCATGTTATATGAATAAATAAAATTTTCAAAATTTGAATTTGCATTAGATAGGTGTTGTCAAAATCAATTATTTTAAATACATCATATTGCTTATAAAGTTTAGTATCAACCGTCCTAATTAGATTAGTAAAGCAATAAATGTCCTAATGAGACGATTTAAAAACCAGACTAACACAAATCTGATACTTTAATGTTCTAATAAAAATCAAAGTTGACGGATGCTTACACCCGTAGTATATTAATTTATTGCTCTCATAAAAAAGCGTAAAATTGTATTTGTCTACCGGATATAAAAGTGCCAGATGCGATGGACCACTATAGAGGCGATTTCGAATTAGGCCGCAACTATTAAAGGCTATAAAATAGTGTCCAGACTTAAAGAAAACTTAGCTTGAGCAACATTGTAACCTTATGTCTGATAGTTACATGGGAATTCCAATATTCAATAAGCTTGATCTAATTTAGACGAGTCGCAAATGGCATCAGTGTAAATTTTATTTTAATGCCCACGCGGGCTTCTGTCACACCGTCAGTGACGCATTTAATAGTGCTATGATATGAATAATCAATACTTCTTTGGCCATATTCTAGAAGGCATCTCCATTTAAGATGAAACCAGCTCTGAAATGACCACTGCCTCTGTTAACCGTTTTATTTATTTTATTTTTAATTAATGTACCCCCTACGAAAATGAGGGATGTTATAAGATTTTCATCTATCTGTGGCTCCCAAAACCAAACGAAAGAATCGATGTGAGTGCGGTTTTTTTTTCTATCCATGTGGTTCATTCATAGCTATGTGGTGTCGGAGGTGTTTTAATTTTTTTATTTATGTAGTAGCTTAATACTTGTTACATCTTCCAATTATCATCGACGGGTTTCTATTAACAAATTAGTCAAAATACCTTAAGAAGGTTAGTCAAAAATACCTTTTTATCTGAAGATGCATCTCATATAGATACTAGGACAATTTAAAGATCAAGTTCGAAAAGGATGACTAAGAAAAATTCGTTACCTTTCAAGGATAGGTAGAAAATTAAACGCAGTTCAGTTATATGAAGTCCAGTTAACCGTATTTTGTAAAGTGACTTTCCTAAGGCATTGTCCTAGACCTTAGCTCTTTAGTATGTATGATCGAATTCAAATGGCACGACCTAATCATATAACAGCATTTGATAGAACAACTCCAAGTTGGTGTGACAACTGTCGTAAAATTTACTGTAACAAGCTTTGACAGATTTTACGACGCTCTAATCTCCTGTTTAGGAGATTCTTTTAGGTCAAAACTAGGTGGTCTGGCCGGCTGAATCGATAATGGTAACGGAGCTTGGTCGTAAATGAACGAACATAAGTGTAATAAGGTTACGAAGAGATGGCAATAAAATCGTAGTGTTCTAGTGGAAAATGTGAAATGTGAATTCAAATAAAATTCCTTTTCACATTTTGTGGCATGCTATTGTAGTAAATTTTATAGACAACGCGTGAAAACAAAGAAGTTTATCATGAAAGTATACAAATTATGATTTGAGTTCACGTAGGTTTGCTTTTTTCTTTATTTGCCACATTATCATCACTCTCTATTTTATCCACTATCTGCCAAACAAAATATTTGTGTGAAAAGCAACATTTTGCAATAAAACATATTCAGGAACCCACAGAGAATGATACCAAACTGCCATTGTCGTTTATTTCTTGAGCCACAAAAACCGTTTTTCACTCTCATTTAAACTTCAACAGCATCATTAATAAGTATTTAAACCACATCTGTCCTTTAGTGACACGTCTACAATAAACAAAATCTCGTGCGAGCCACAAAAATACCCATAATGCCATCGAAGAAACAACTCTAAGCACTAGTGTTAAGGTTGATACTATTTTAAAGAGTCATCTTCTTGATCACGTTAATTGTTGCAATGAAAATGAATCTTTCAGCTTCTGTAATAAGATCGAAAATACAGTGGAACATATTGCAGCTCTGTGTGTGGTAGATAGGCTAGGACAGAAGTTAGATTTTGATAAATGGTTCGATTTGACACTGGGAGCTATGGGAACTGTGCTGATTAAATTAATAAATTGTGTTCGTTTCCTCTTCTATTTTCTGTATGATAGTAAGTTTTTATCTCCTTATACTCGTATCTAGGCATAAGATGTGCATGTTCGACTATAAGTAATATTAAAATATAACAGTCGATTTGATTCAAATCTGAGACAAATTAAATATTTTTATCGTTGCGTCTTGTTTTTGGCTAGTGTTCTCGTGCTGATCATTACAAGTAAACTAGTTAGAGAAGACTACATTTTAAACACAGATTTAGTCCCAGAAGAAACTAATTGAGGCAAAATTTTCTCGAAGCAGTTTAATCAGAAAAATTTAAAGTTACATAATTCTGATGCACTAATTCATCCATGCACGGCATTATAATTCTTTGTTCTTAATTGTTGAAACTTTACCCATTCAGCACTCGTTTTACATCATATTTAATTGTGCGTTTTATACTAAGTACTTCAAAACAAGTGTGAATTTCATATTTTCTTGGTTGCCCAACTGTTTTGCGGCTACGTGTTTATCAGCGAAGCTTACGAGATAGCAGTCATAACACTAAATTAGCATCTTACTGCGAGTTTTACTGACCGTTGTAAAATAGTTGTATGTCTATATACGCTTCCATGAAACAATAAATGTAATTACCAGCTAGCCCTTATCCAACGTCTTCTGAAATTATTTATCACGAACATTTGAGTTTATATAGTTTTAGGCTAAAATTCGTTGTACAATTATTTAATTTTTCTTTTCGAAACAAACGATTGTTTGGCTGAAGAATTTAGCAATGACTTTCTAATTATCTAATGGAAAACGATAATTTAAATAGACATACCTACTCATCATAAGTTAATGTATACAAACATATAAACGGCTTACCGAAATCAAAAACCAAAGCGGTAAAAACAGTCTTATGGTAATTCTTGAGCATATGAAACAAATCAAAAGATAACACATTTAACGACAGATTCGATCTTATTTCAAAATAAATTCGCATAGAAAAAAACAACGGGCTTCAACCGGGCAGGTAATATAACGTAGAAACTGGGCTATTACGCCTCGTTAAAACAATGTTGTTGTAATAAAACAGATATAAAAATCACAATAAAATTTGATATACAATTATCAAGCTATAGCACGAGAGAATAGATAAAGACAACGTTGTTGTAAGAAATATAGGAATGTTAGTTGATATTCAAATGTAGTGTTAATGCGCTAATTTTTGTACTGACTACGCTTGTACAGTACAAAGCCGTGCTTTTTTTATTCGATTCAATCAAGAATTGGTACCTAACAAAATTTGGTTCCGGTCAGTTAACCTATGTTTAAATAAGATCTTAGCTGTCGTAACAAGATGAAACATAAAAAACTGGTAAATTTGTATACGACTAAACTAATGCATACCATTTCTATTTGAGAAAGCGGGTAGGTATAATAAAGCATACTTGCTTTATATATTTTTGTAAAATAGTCTGAATATTACCGACACTGTTTACAATAAATTGATCTTTTAATAATTTATACTATAAAGGGATCGTTCTTCTTTTTTTACCGACAATGAACCGACGTTTACCTGTCTTTTTGGTTTTTGAACTATCGATAATTGTGGTTTTGGTATGCATTGCATAATGCAATAAAAAATAATATTTTTCATTCGGACTCAATATATTCTTTAACTGACTACGTGGGTTTCGAGTAACACTAACGACGTGGTGGCGTTTGACAGGACGCAATATTTCAAATCGATTTAAAAAAATCGTGTTGATATGCGATTATTATCAAAGCTTATAAAATAGCTGGGTAATTATATCAGGTAAATACAAATGCGATAAATACACTGAATTACTTCAATCATGCTATAACTCATCTTTTCTATTATGAGGTCACCTTTTTTCTTATAAGTACTATATTTTCGGACTTGGTTCAGTCTTATTTTTACTAAAATTATGAAGATAATATCAATAAACTATAAAATATCTTTTAATTATAAGCAGTTTCATTATAAATAAATGAAAAGATTCTAATACTATATAGATGAAAACATAAAAAACTGAGGTCACATGATTTAAGGATATTTTTTAATAAAGCACTTTTCGCACTGAGAAACGGGTCGAGATTTTGTTTGAGTGTGCGTGCGGCGACGTAAAGATAGTATAGCGCACACATACAAGCCGCACGCGGTGCGTTTGTATGAAGATAACATACTTTGCCGTTTTTATACTATGGCTAGAAGACCCCAAAAAAGGAAGCTAGCGGAAAGGATAGCGTCAGACGCCACGCATACGCAAAAATATTTTCGAAATAAAACCGATGACGTCTGTGAGACGTATATCACGTCAGTTAAAGGTTAATATTGGTTTTAAAAAAAGGTATGTGACAAAGTGGACCTTTTCTGTAAGAACCACATTTTGGTTTACCACTCTGTCACGGCATTCTACGAACAAAAAATTAATAAAAAAAATGCTTGTTACAGAAATTGATAGATTACATAATATTTATTAATCAACGTCCATATTATTCATATGGACGTTTATTCACACATTATAAAACCGTGAAGATCCATACTATAATGAGATACCATAATAAGACGAAGGATAGATTATTGTCAGTAGAAAAGAAGAATGACCCAAATACTGTTAACATTGCTATTAAAAACATTGATTGAGCTATTAATAATTCCACCATATAATCAATCCAATCATAATTCAAAACTTTCATCTTACACTCAATACTTAATATTCTAATCGCCACCAATATCTCACGAAACCAAATTAAAACGCGTAAAGTCCGAAATTCATTTACAATTTTATTTCCAACCTACACGTTTCGTATTCAAATTGGTTCACAAATGTTTGCTTTCATCATAAGAAGAGTGCAATGAATCAATTCCGATGTATCTTTTAATGAGGGGGGTAATTACGTCCATAAATAAAGGTGGGGTTATTCTTATTTTCAACTGTGTGCGTTGCGTGTTAGTGCAATAGCGCACGACAAAGCTACCTTTGCGTTTTCATGTACTGCTATCCTATTTGAATAAGGTTTAGAATCGTTTGCATTAATGATAATTTAAATATTGTCTACTGATTGGATGAGTTTGTCGGGTTAAAATAAAAAAATTAGTTCGAATTTGGAGCATGTGAAGTGGTAGAGGTATGAACAGTAATCGTTTTTGGTGATGCTTATTTTATGAGGCTATTGGATAAGAGGCAGAATGAACAGTTACCTTAGACGACTTAAAAGGTTGTACGTTTTAATTCTGTTTGGTCTGAACATCAAAGTCGTCGTCGAATGTAACCAGACCAGATAAATTGCATGACTGATTCATCCCGGTAATATACTTCTTATTTGCATTACGCTCTACATAATATATACCCGCTTATGTATTTTTCATGTGCTTACCAATTTAATCCAGTTTTTTTTCTGGTGTCCATACTACCTATATGAATAGGTTATCCTAAAAGGTCAGCGTGCCATTAATTTCACAGTTCTCTATTCTTCTTCGTCTTACTCCTTTATCACCTCAAATTTAGTAGTATAATCTTCTTTTTATTGACATCCTAACCCGACTTGTCTCTTAATTCGTCACAAATATAACTTGAACTATGGATTCTTAAAAAAAATATGCAATTTCAGGTGAGACTTTTATTGGTTTGTTAGAAGCGCACCGAGCGTTGTGAATAACAGCCCTGGTTACCACGCTCTATTCAGCTCTAAGTTCACCGATTTATCGCGACCTTGTGCCCGCGCCTAACGAACGAGTCCATGATATAATGTTGCTATTCTTGCACAGTAGGGCGTAACAACCGTGATATTACTATTAAGATAACTCCTATTGTGTTTGCTGAAACGCAGATGAAAGTGGTGCTTCGAGATTACGCTATTTACATATACAGTGAGATAGCGAAGACTTACTCTTGCGTAAAGTAGTGCTGTTATCTGTTTACGTCACACGTTCAGGGGTTAATCATTTGAGGGTGAATCCGACACTAGAATACATTTTATAGCTTTATTTTTCGTAAGTTTTTTGTTTCTTTGTTTGAATTAGACAAAAAGTAACTTATGCGTTGATGCATATTATAACGTTGAAATCGTTTCACACTTCATACAGCACATGAAGATTTGTAATATCATGTAGCATGCAAACCCTATCAACTTTGGAATAATGAAACACTTCCTTTAATATAGAAATAAGAAATCGAAAACCCTAGACAAACACAAAAGCAATCGTTAACGTCATTAAACAGATGCTCAGTAAAAAGCGTTAAGTGGAACAAAATGCGTCACCTTTCAGAAAAAAAAAACACATGAATATCGTTTTGATCTCAAACCAGAATCATTAGTCAACTTTTTTACGAGCACGAATTCCCAAACTTATATTCTCAGATGAAAAAATAAGGGCCGAAGCAATTTGAATCTAACCAATAGGTAATATAGGGGATGGGACTGTGGACGTATGAAAAGAACAACGGTAGATACTGCTTTGTGAACTTTTTGGTCACAACCTCACATTGTAGCAATTGTCCCTGCACTATCTTTTGATAATAGCCCAGGAGTTAACATCATTAATCAAAGAACACATGCGGATCACTCTTTAGACTGCATAACACGAAACTGCATTTTGATTGTAAACTTTAATACCTTCGCTAACGACATTATCTTGCTACCATACGACTTTGAATTCTACAGATTCAGCATCACAGTTCAGATTGGCATGATCCCAAAAAAGATCATTTGTTATCATACTTGATCCCATATTTACTTGTGGATTTTCACCTTCTTATGTGGGAATATTCAATTTGTTTACGTCGTCTGTTTTTGTTCAATTGACGTTTAAATTCTGAGCATGACTAATGATGTCAATTTTTGATGCAAGCTTAGGCAGACTTCGAAGTTTTTAAACTTCTTTTAATGCAATGTATCCGGTATCCATCAATTTCGTTTTATAAGCGTATTGCTTTTTTATAAGATCACTTTAAATTTGATTTTAGAAAGTCGAGTTAAAAACTGGTCTGCTACCATTTTGTTCGAAGATAAAACCTTAATTAATGCGAATCCATGGCTACAAAGTTGTTACAAATCCATATTAATTACTATTTTTTAACTTTTAAATATTCATTCAACATCGTGATCTTATCAAAGACAGAAATCATAATGGAATCAAACTAATTAATTCGATAAGCAACTGTTTAACACAAAAAGTCGTCTTAGAAGCGAGAATAAATTAGATAAGGGAAAAATGAAGTAACGCATACATCTTTAGATAAAAAGTTGGAAGCGACATTGATGGTTGCAAATGTGGCTCTTAGATCAATTGCTCTGCGATTTCTTCTATATAAAACCAATGAATTGTATCAGATTTGGATCAGTCACGTTCCTGGCTGACGTATAACTCAATCGATGCCTTACAGGGTCCCGTATTGGCAGATTGGTTCAAGTTATTTATGATTATTTATGATTATTGCTTCATAGCTCTCAAGAGGGAACGGATGTTCTGCGCTGATTGTTTTGTAAGGTAAAATGATAAATGCGGTACAGTTTTTGGATCGTGTCTCATTTTAACTATAAAATATTACATTTGTAGTTGTTACTTCGTTTTGAGAATTCGTTATACCTATTTATGGTTTACAAAAAAATTGAATCAAATGCTGAATGCTGATATTAAGTCGCAAGATGGGATCCAATTTAAAAATATGCTCAAGGAATGGCTATTAATCAAATGTTTTTATAATTTTAATGAATATTTTACATATTTAGATTGATATTTAGATATTAAGAAAGTTAATGAATGTTGAAATGTGATAATTTAATATTGTACGCCCGAAATGGGCAAACTGTTGGACTTTTTATTTAAGGTGTGATCTATTTTTACACAGTTTTGGACAGTAAATGAATCTTACCTTATCTTATCTTGAATTAAAGACAGAAATGAGACAACTAACGACATTATGTAGTAAAAAATAATTATGGCAAATTTTCCAAAATTCTGTTTTTACCCTTAGATATTGAACTCTCACTTGTTTACACAAGAACTACATTAAATACTTAAAACTGTTAATAACTTTCCCATTATTGCAGAGAATGAGAAAGGATATCAACGAGTATAAAACATAGGCATAAAAGCTGCAGTTTCTTTACTAATCCTAGTCTTAAGAATATTCTAGAACTAATTCCTAATGACATAATTTAGTCGGCTAGACATTTCGATTCACCTATTCATATTATTTATAGCAATCGTAATATTTAATAACTAGCAATAAAAGGCCAAAGCGCAAATGTTTGACCATAAACTGGAATGGTTTTCTATTCATAGTATAAGAAAATCTAATGCGATTAGGTAAATGTTAATTACATGTGAAAATCATAGATTTGCATAATAATAAATTAAGTACTACAAAAATAATGTTATCAAGGCGAAAGTTTGCGAAGACAGTTGTGATGACGCTTGTTACTTTTTCATGCAAAAACTAACAAGCAGATTCTTAGTAAACATTATTAATAATTATATTTATCAAGCCTACAAAGTCGAGACCAGAAGTCAGATTAAACATTTTACTAAGATTAAAATTTAAAGAGCCATGTTGAGCTGCTAAATCTTTAAGGTCCAAGATGACAAATTACCAAATTTCTGTATCATATCATTGCATTGTTGCAATACTTTGAAAATAGTAAAAAACACCATTGAAACTTTACAAAGGGCACTTAACTACAAAAAGGGAGCACTTACTGTATGATAGAATTAATCACGCATTGCATTGTGAGTGTTTTGTTGGTAAACTTACATTGTGTGACGATGCTATTGTGCGCTTTGTTACGGTAACATCGACGTCAGCTTTTTATTCGGTATATAAAAATTTAGTTTTAGCGATTTTGATTACGTCTTGATGTAGCTTAGCATGTTTATGAAGTTTGGTGTTACTTACTATAGGGATACTTTTGAGTAAAAATAGTTCGAATAAAATCTATAATTAAAAAAAAAATTACGTCAACGTGCAAAAAAAGTTTATTCATTATAGGTAGTATCAGCGTAATATTATACTGTGACCGATTCAAAATTAGAACCTTACTAAGTGCCTACAGCAATTAATATTTTGTGTTATTTTGTTGAAATAAATTACAAAAGGGATAACTTTAATCTTTATAACTGGATCCTTTGCCGTTATTTAGCTATAAGTACCAGCAAAATATAAGTAAGGAACTACATCTTTCAACAAAGTCCAAAGATATCCTCTGACTTTTTATATGACGAGTACGAATATTTGGTCCTGAGTCATGGAAGTTTTCTATGTATTTAAGCATTTATTTATCTATATAAATAAGTATGTAAGTATATCATCGTCTAGTACCCATATAAGCTTTGCTTAGTTTGGGGCTATGTTGATTTGTGTAAGATTGTCCTCAAATATTTATTTTTTATTCATTTATTAATATTATAATTAAATTTTGCTAAAGGTATATTACGTAAAGCTACACACACAGGTTTTGGGCTGCTGATTACAGTGATCGGACAAATCGCCTTAAATCATTAAGGTGCCATCAACACTGTTCGCTATTATAATAACATTACTGATCGTTCGGAGGTTTGTTCTTATTTGGTCTTGATGATGTTCACTTCCAAAATTTATATATACGTTTTTTTTTTTAATGTTACAGTTACAGAACTAATGCACTGTGAATCTTAGAATTATCATTACCAGCATACTTAATATACTATCGAAGACTGACGGCCATCCATCGCCTCGCAGAACCCCAACCATTCACGACAGACTTTTACCCAGCTACTAGCGAAAACATCCCAGTCAGAAGCAGATGCGAGAAGTACATTGAGGCAGTGCAGAGCTCGAATAAGCAGCGACTTACTATGAGCCACAGTTTGCGCCTCCGGAGGAGCAAGTAGTGGTCGGTTTCGCGGACGTATATAGATCCGCTTCACCAGTTCAGTGCAGTTCAGTCAAGTTCGAAGTGAACATCATCAAGATATATAAATATTTCGTTATTAGACACTAGAGTGAGGTATCAAAGTGGACCCCGGGCTCCTTTAGGATACAACGGGGAAAACAGTAGGAAGACTAGAGATTAATGAGTAGGATAGAAATATTATCGTATCCTTGTTATTATTTTCTTGGCATATGTAAATCTTTTTGGTGTGAATTCGACCAATAATTAGTAGGAGTTCATTTCTAGATTATTCCATTAAATTAGAGTTTTAACCTCAACATGTGTTTATTCCAGTTTATCAAATCCAATCTAAGTAGCATGTTCATATATATCCATAGGTAATCATTTATTCATTGTTATGTCATGCATACATAATAAGGTGTTACATTTAATTCAACTGAAAACTATCCGTTAAAATAGCGGATACTTATTATTTTTATGTAATTGAACACAAAAAACACAATAAAAAATATGTCTAAAACCATTAAGTTACAAATTAAAAGTAAGTACCTACTGTCGATGCCGCAGCTTTAGGAAGTTATAGTTATAAGTGGAATAAACCAACCAAAGCGCTACTCGTCCGCTAATACCGGGTTAGGCGGGTTGTAATGTAACATTTCTATTCGTGGGAAGCGGCCGGCAATTGGAGCATTGCCGTAAGTATTATATTTGAACTTATGACTTGACGCCTCTAATATCCGGTCTGTTTTTTTGACATTTGCTCTCTCACGCTGCTACGAATTATAAACTAGATACAAAAACACATACCTATTTTGCTTTATTTGTAGAAATGAGAAAATATAGTCAACAAAAATGTACCTACTGTCATATGTACGTAAGTAGTGTGCAGTGCAATGAACACAATGAGGAAAATCTTAAAAACAGTAAAATAGAGTCTATGGCTTTCAAAATGGAGCCAAAGCAAAAACCATGCTAATTCTTACCATGAGATAATCACAAGCCAAAAAATATAACACAAAAACTACTTCATGTTTTGAAGCCGTTACTAAAGACACGTCAAACGCTGATCAAATCATGTCAAATATATGACAATACGTGATATAATCGAACAAAAACATTCGGCAACATGACATATTATGAGTTTGGACACGGTTCGCAGTATTCAATTGACTGATCTAAGATATTGCAAGGTGAAGTTAATCGAAGTTTTTTGACCCGAGTATAATTATTATACTCGGGCCGCAAATGTTAAATAATAAAAGTCATGATTTTTGTGCCAGTTAAATGTCCTCTTTTTATGCTTTATTTTATTTAAGTGCAGTATGTCGTTGGCTATACCCATACCTAGTTTTTTTTTTGAGTACGGGACTAAGTCGGCGTTTTGTGTAAGATTGTTGCCAAAAATGTATTTATTATATAATACCTACCTACCCCTAGATATTACAAATGTATTAATGTCTTCATTTATTCTCGTAACGGCAATTTATTTACATATCATCATCCTCCTAGCGTTATTATTCCCGGTTGTGCCCCTAAAGGAGCCCGGGGTCCGCTTTGACACCTAATCCCAAGATTTGGCATAGGCACTAGTTTTACGAAAGCGACTGCCATCTGACCTTCCAACCCAGAGGGAAAACTAGACCTTATTGGGATTAGACCGGTTTCCTCACGATGTTTTCCTAAGCTAACGGTAATTTCCGTACATAAGTTCCGAAAAACTCATTGGTACGAGCCGGGATTCGAACCCACGACCGCCGCTTGACAGCCGCATGCCTGAACCACTAGGCTACCGTAGCTTTATTTACATATATTAATCCTAATATCAAAATGATACACTTGCGTACTGGCGCCCTTTCTGCCACCATTTCTAAAGTACAATAATATTGTCACAAAACAAAAAAGAAGTTCCCATAAACAAAACTATCACATTAGCATACAATCATAAATCTTAACCATTGTCTCCAAAAAACATTGACCATTAAAACATAAACCAGTTCAAAAAAGTTCAAAATTGACTTTTGGTATGTTCATCTTTGTCACGTTAAGTGGCGTAGTATTTGAATAATAGACCTTTCTTTGACAAAAAAAGGATTATACAATTTGCAACTTTAATATAAAGACTTTAAAGTGCATTTATGACAATGGTGGCAATTGCCTTTATGACATTAATATCGTCGGTAATATTAGGGTTCCAAAAGTCAAAAAATGATTCCGTTAGGTATTATTACACTTGTATATAGTTTGCATACATCTTGAAGTAGGTAAGTATTGAATTTCATAAATTACGGAGACAAATGAAAATTGATATTATTTTAATTATTTGGCAGTATAGAGTTTAGTGAGTGATTTAGTTTCAAATATTTTTTTATATATGATATTCACATTGTATCTAGGAACTAACTCGATAGTGCTGTTAAAAAATAAACCATAAAATCTGCACTAAGGTCAAAAAAAATCTACGAACCAATCGTAAGTATTATTGAGCTAATGAATGAATGGGACAAGAAAATGATGAAATGATGAATTAATAAAATCAGGGAACCCTCCAAACGCTTGCTACTCCCATTACGTTTTTGTACCGTAAGTGCGCTACCAAATAAATGTTATAACATGAACTGATACCATTGTTTAGTACCGGTTATCGAGTTCAAGGGTTCATTGTAGGCTTCCGTATGAATAATTTGGACAGTAAATTATATTGTGTCATTGTGCCAACCAACCAACCTACATATGCGATCTCAAAAGCCTTAGCCGTCTCATCATATAGTCTATTTTAGCACATCTGATGTCAGAGATAAATTGTCGCGTCAGATGGGGTTGTACGTATTTAGATCAGATGCTCCCGTACAAGATTGCGGTACTTATACTACTTATACCGGTTTCAAAGTTGCGGATTGAATGAAATCGGTATTGTGTTTTATATCAGATAATGAACGCGTGGTTTATTGTTAGGAAATATAGGGTTTGTTAGATTGACATCTTTACGGTTTCTAATCCGTCATTGAAGTGTAAAAAAAAAATCTTTTTAAACGTTTTTCTACGAAAGTGTTTGAAGCTGACGATATCAGACTACCTATATACACGTACCTACCTATGTTTTTTTTTATTTCGCTTATATATAACTTACGCACTTTGTTTTAAGGTATATATATACATAAAGTTTTTTTCGGCTAAAGCCTCGACAAGAACAATCAAATAGAGAACCTATTGGGATCTATTGAAAACTATATATATGGACATCAATTACTCCGCTGGATCCGATCGATGATGTGCCAACAGTCCGTAAGCCCGCTCACAATACACCTACCGTCTCATGACAATACGATAAAATGCATGGCACACGGTCGAAAGTTGGTACCTTTGGCACCGTCTGCCAAGTACTTTCGGCCATTTCAGGACTGACAGACTTATGTTTACTCTACTACATGTCTCGTACTGTTGTCACATGACATGACGTACCTACCGTTAAAATTTTGATCGGAAGTGAAGGGGTTTTCAAACTTTCGGCCAATTTTACGTGCGATAATCTTCTGATTCTTGCTCAGCATAACTTTCTCGACCGTGTGCCATTGCATTTTATCGTGTTGCCATGAGACGTATGTGTATTGGGAGCAGGCTTAAGGACTACAAACACTGTCTTTCTCCGAAAATCAAGACATATTTATACCAACATATATTATGTCTATTCTAATTTCATGCTGTCCTTTGGTTTCAAAACCCCAACCGGAATCACTGTCCAAAACTCCAGCCGTTCTTGATCAAGCGCTCAGTTTTGCTAGTTTAGACACGTAAACTTGTAACTTATAGTTTCGCGAAATGCCATTTGGCATACTACGTCGCCTTAACATCTAACATTAAAATCTGTCTAGACAGACTTTCGCGTTTATACTATTGATATAGAATTACCTATATGGATTCCGCGATATTACTGCGATAAGTATTTGTAGTATTTGAAATCCTTGGCGCTTTAGTCGTTTTCTTGGAGTTAAATGCCTATAGCCGGCGGCGTAGTTTATAAAAAGACCAATAAATAGTCATAAAATTAACATGGAATGACAATTTACAAGAGCCGGCTAACGAATGGGTGGCTTTAGTGACTTTAGTCTATGAAGCCGAAAGGAGTATGTGTGGACTTCGAAGGATCTCTCGATTACCTATGGTGCAGAAAGGTTTATTAAATGTATTTATTGAAACTTCATTGCATAACACAAATCGGTTGGAACTTGAATTCAATGCCTTGACACTGTACAAATACTATTAAGAAAGTCAAAGAAATATGCCGAAATCGACTTAGCTCATGTTGTTAGGTCGTGATTTAAAAAAAAGAACGAGTTTATTATAATTTATCATTTTCAACGCTTAACCTAATGTAAGCGGTTCAATGTACTCAATTCCATTTATTTTCATAAATTTAAATAAATATCGGCACTTGGTGTAGAATGTCGATTTCTATTTATAGATTACTTAAGTTAGGTTTAATGTAAACTATTTTATTACTCGAGTTACTGTTAGTACCTAATTTTGGCTTAGTTTTACGCCGTTGAGTCATAGAACGATAAAAATGGAACGTTGAAACAATTATTGCTGCTTATGGCCTCCTCAGAAAAAAAATTACGCAGTGACGTCACAGTCTCAAATAATTCAGTACCTTTTAGAAATATAATTTTTTTTCAATGTTTGATTATGTTGAAAGTGTTGGAAATTTCCCAAAAAAACATTAGAAGTGATTTAACTAGCATACAAGAACAATATTTGCTATTAAACTCAGATTTCTAGAGACGTCGTATAAGATAAGATCTGCCTAATGCTTTATCTATACTTTATTCATCGATTGTTTAAAATATGCTCCAAATCTCACTGACCAATCAGAGAAGAGAATGACTCATCTCTAAACTATGAATTTCGAACACCATTCGAGAAACATTCAAATTAAGAACGTTCTAATCGGATTTGCACTAATTTCGTGTCAACTTTTTATGCGGTCTGTAACATCTAGAATCTATGGTCGTTATTTATTTTTGTTTATGCTTTGGCACCATTATTTATGCTAACGACGTTTATGATTAAATGGGACCGTCTTACTTTGTTGTCCAACATCACTATATCAACGTTTATGTAATTTTATTGGTAGTCAAATTCAACTAATTTCTTCGCTACAGCTCGATTATGTCAACCGCGAATAGAATTAATGGTTTCATACTATACCACCTCCTCCTTGTCAATCGACAGTATCGATATAGAGCTACCTCAGATAAACAGTATCTATCTGCAGTAGCTAAGTTTATTAGAGGTCAAACCTACATAACATTAATCCTCGGCTGACTCATCCGATACCCTCAAAAAAAATCCCAAGGTTTTGACAATGTTCTTTACTTATATTCCCGCTTTTTATTGAGAAAGAGAGGGGGGGTTTACAAGACTTCCCTCTACCTGATAACCCTGCCACAGTGTGGTCGGGGACTGCTTATTTAATTTACCATGAGCATCATCCCTGGTGCGACGTTGGAGATGCCATTACCAAAGTCAAGTGGAGTTCGATAGTACACCTTGCCAGGCAGAGTAATAGAAGCCGGACCAAAGAGGTGTCCGCCGTCCACCACCTCGATGGATGGACGATATAAAAAGATCGCGGGTCACTTCTGGATAAGATTAGCTCAGGACAGACTCGGGTTGCATACTTGAAGAGAGAGGCCTGTGCTCAGCAGCAGTGGGTGATTACAGGCTGAAAGTGATGATGATGATCATCCCCGATGGCCACTACGCTATCTAGGCCTGCGGACCCCTGTAGTAGCCATTCAGCCCAGCCCTATCCTAAATATCTATACCCACCATAAAAGCGTCTAATAACATGCAATCTCAGGCTGTTATCAAAGCCTAGTTATTTAAACAGAGCAGTTAGAAGTTATCTCCGAAATCTCGAGACTTCATTGAAATAGTCTGCGTAATCGGGTAAATGACTTCATTGAACGGTTCGAGATCTCTACAGATAGGGTTTAAACGACGATGCGTCTGTAATGCTGGGTGTACACTGACGTTATTCAAAGGCTTAACAAACCTTTGTAAACTAGAATGAGTTTTGTAGGTCCCCTTCTTACAAACACTAATGTCAAGGTACAGGTGTCATATGACTGTTTTACAAGTAGTTGCTTGTTTGCCACCCGCGCTTAACCGCTCAACCAATTTTCGTGAAATTTGGTATAATAATAATAATAAATAATAAAATGCCCATGACACGGGCAGGGACAGCATCCGCTCGGTGTACTCCTTGCATTTCATTAAATTGTCAAAAGGGCCTCTACGTGTTGGCTCAGTTGGTACTTTGTAGGTACCTAGCCCCACGCACGCCTCCCAAAGGTCCGGGACATCATTGTCCCGTGAGCGGGAAAGACATACATAATAAATAATAATAAATATTACGGGACAATCTTACACAAATCAACCTAGGCCTACGGTAAGCTCAATAAGGCTTGTGTTGTGGGTACTAGGCGACGATATATATAATAGATAAATACATATAGATACATATATAACATCCATAACTCAGGAACAAATATTCGTGATAAACACACAAATAAATGCCCTGACCGGGATTCGAACCCGGGACCTCCAGCTTCGTAGGCAGAGTCACTACCAACTGGGCTACGGAGGCCGTTTAATAATAGAGATTGGATCCCAAAACCCAAAAATTATTCAATGTCCAAGATGAAATGGGGGGGTGGGAATTTATTATATGCGGATGCATTCGCATGCCAAAGCTAGTTCTACATCAATAAAGGATCAGCAACGCGCTTGCAGCCCTTAAGTCGCTAGCATCTATGGGGTACTACTACTACTGTTTGTCACCAGCGTCGAAAAAAAGTTCCAGTCTGGCCAATTCTTTAAAAAGGAGTCTAGCTCGTCCCGCAGTCGCCGACGAGGTCTGCCGTGTCCCCGTTTTGACCTCTCGAGCTGCCAGTCAGTTGCAATCTTGGCCCAAAGCTCACTCAGCAATGCGGCTGAGATGGCCAGCCCAGTCCCACTTCAACTTAGCCGCTTTCCGAGCTACGTCTACTATACTACGTCTTGGACACTGCCGTTTAGGTATCAACCGATTTTATTCTACCCACAATTAATTTAATTTCTTAGACTCTACTGCATAAGCAGCCATGTGTACCAAGCCTTATAATTATCTAGATCAAAATAAAGCGAATCTACTGTATAAAATTTCATTTAAAGTTTATAAAGCCGTATATCTTGATGTTTATGTCAACAAGGTTGGCTTTCTAGCTTTTTATAACCTTTCAAACTTATCTCGTAAAATATACTTCCGTTTCCCATTTAACTTCTACTAATAAAAATAACCTGGGACGGGATTTGACATTGTTCTTACTTCTTTGAATGTTTATCACATTGCTAATATTCTGGCCGTGATTTGACGAAATGCTATGTTCACTTATTTATATGTTTTTTTAAGCTTTTATTTAATAAGTATCATCAGAGTTTTTGTCGCATGGCAAGACGAATAGCAAGCTATGGAGTCGACACTTGCCATAAATGTAAACTCTTATTCATCCTCATACTCATTTATTTAATTTATCTTAAAATGCCTTTAGAGCGGTCGGTCGTGTATAATTATATTAGTCAAATTATATAAAAAAAACTACCTATTAGATTATGAATTCACAACTTCAACTATTTTTAATATACATATTTTTACATGTTTTAATGTATCTTTTGTTTGTTTATGAATGTTGGTAATTAAATCAGTATAAAAATGGTATTTATTTTTTATTGTAATATTTCCAAAGAAAACATTAGATCCTCGTTTCTAAACTTGTCAACGTTGTTGTTCTTGATTATAAAAAAATACCTTACTAATTAAATAAATGAGTATGAGCATGAATAAGAGTTAGGTACATTTATGGCAAATGTCAACTCCATAGCTTGCTATTATCTTACCATGCGACAAAAACTCCGATGCCTAGTACCTAATAAGTATGATTGTAAATATGCTGTCCTTGAAAATTTGCCAATTATCAGTCACTTACTGGTATCTGATAGAGATGAAATTTGGCGCCTTACGTAAGTTCGGTAGGCGCAGCTCCCCCCCTGGACTGATGACTTGGTAAAGGTCGCGGGAGTCCGCTTGATGCGGGTGGCGCAGTCCAGAACCGGTCATTGTGGCACTCTTTGGGGAGGCCTATATCCATCAGTGGACGTCTTTCGGCTGATATGATGATGATACAACTATTGAACTAAACATGATATCGTGTTTGGGCTCATTGCAACTATCTCAACGAGTCTGTACAACAAAAAGTACAGTCAGCAATAAAAGCTTGTACTAGGTATTTAATACTACATCCCCGAATGGGATAATACAAGGATGAAAGTTCGTACGGGCTTACGCAGACGAAGTCGCCGGCAAATACTAACTACTAAGTACCTACTACTTATTTTGAATTTTCGGGTCCCAATAAGGTTAAATGTGAATCGAAAAAGTTGGGCAATCGAGTGTTAAGAGTTGTGTGTTGCTTAAATTTCAACTTAATTATACTAAACGGGACTTTATCGCGTAGTTAGAAGATGTTGATTCCCATGTTAAGCTATTTAGTCGTCCCGTGACCCGGGATTTTGTGTGTGACACATCTGAAACGTCGGGAAGCCTCAGAGAGGTAAATAAATAAGTTAATTATAACCCACGCTAAAGTCGATCCAGCACTTTCTACGTAACCCAGACTGACACACTCAATATAACACCATCGATTTTTAAAACCATACTAAATGTCGGTAAGGTAACAGCTTTATTAAATCCTCCCCATTTACATAAAACAAAACGACTAGTACTTTATCATCTTTAATACCACATTCAGAACAGATAAAACTTAAACATTACAGCAAAGCCTTTAAACACTAGATTTAATAACCTTCACAAAGCGTTAAAAACAAACGACTGGCGAAGTTAACTATAAACACTAATTAGAAAATGCCTTAACTTTTATTCGTGCGGTTAACCATCCCGAAACAATTAACGGTTAATTAGTTAGCTACCGGGTGCACCGGACCTCTGCTCCGGGGGCCTGGGAACTCGTTAATCTGCGGTTAGAGTTGCCGTGGTGATACCGGGCTTGACTGCAATTTGATGACTTTTTTATGTAAGAGTTCGATCCTGTTTTTTTGTGATTGAATGTCTAATTGGGTACTTTATTCATGTTAAAATTGTTCATGGCGTCACTATATGGATAGTAAACAAAATAAATTGTAAACAACAAAAAAAACATAGACTTCCAAGATTCGAAAAAAATATATAATTTATTTATCGTGCAAGCGTGCCTAAATTAAAATTAAAAGTGTGTCAATAAAAAAAAATGCAAAACAACTAGGTAGGTACAGTCACCATCAAAGGTAGCTACGCAAACGAAGACGCTAAATGTCTTTATTAAAAGGAAATAAGAAATTTTGATGTCGTCGATTGCGTAGCTACTTTTAATACCTTACGTAATCATTGTATATGAAACTAAGTAGAATTTCACAACCGAAACAGTTTTCCCATGAATAGTTAGTATAGTTTTGATTTTTATTTTTTCCTTTTGTCATGCTCAAATTGTATAGTCAGTACCATTAAGACACATTGTGATCTCTAAAACTTGATTCAAATGGCATTATGAAAAAATAGGATAGTTAGCCAATTAGGAAAATAGGAAGGTCTATTTAAGGAAAGCGCTCTCAAATTTAAGCTCTAAATTACGTATATAATTGAATAAAACGTCTACATGGATTGTTTTGCATGATATAGATTCTTGATTAATGAATTATCTATCACAAATTGCGTATTTATTGTTAATTTAAGAGATATTTAGCGTTCAACTAATGGTTCATCTACTGGGCAAGGTATAGTTTTTTCAAATGCTTATACAAAATTCTTATTAAAAAGGTACTTATAACTTTTATGGCTTAAATTAATCGTTACTTAACTGTTAATTTTTGAACGAAAAGTTGAACGTGATTATCCATTCGCAACACGGTTATGTTGGGGGTTTTTTTTACTATGAAAAGCACGATCGTTCAACAAAGAACCGGTGCCCAGAAGATGTACGAATAAAATTAGTTCGTTCAACTTTTGTCTTCGATTCCAATAAGTGCACGCTCTGTTGATTTTAGTTCATTCATTCCTTTGCTATCGTGCCCAATACATGAACGAAATATCTCGCAAGCTAAGCTCGATGGGTTGACGACGGAAAAAAGACCGCGGGTCATTTCTGGATGAGACTAGGACGGGACCGGGATAAGGCGCGTACTCGAAGCTCTCTTATAGTTAGCAGCGGGCGATAACAGGCTGATAATGATGATGAGCCGCTTATGTTATTCACGAGGGGGTGTGTGCAAATGATGCCCATTTTATGATTTATATCAGTGCATGCTCAATATTGATAGAGAAAGGGCGCTGCTCAGTGACACGGCCAGTTCTAATGAAGATCCACTTGAACTGCGCGCGCAGCTTTCTAACTGGTTAAGGGCCAGCGCTTCTTAGAAACTATAAAACAATAACTACTTACACAAACTATACTTACAACAAACTAATAACAATACGCTGAATACTTTTGTGTAAAGTTGTTTAATCAGCAGGACGTTGACAACGTTAGGTCTAATCGATCGGATACCTTCTATACCCATAACTTCATTTGCGATAACTAGTGTTTCTTCACGACAAATTATTTCAACTTTGTATAAAACTCTGTAGGTTAGGTTAGGTTTGTTCTATAAAAATCCTGATAAGTTGTCAGTTTCTGATAAAAACGAAATCTTCTTTTACAATAGATTCCAAATTAGCTACGAGATAAGATACACAGCGTGCCGGAGGCATAAACCAGACAAATGTTACTTCATTATTTGTTACTTTATTTTGATTCTTGGGCGAGCACGATAGAGTTCATTATTCAATAAACATTTTTCGTGGCGCTAAAATTTTTTTTGCAAAGTATGCCTCGCGCTCGTAAACAATGACTTATCATAAGCTCAGAACAAAGGCAATTCATGAGCTCAGTTGAAATCGGCTTAACTATAACCCCTATGAGGTACCTATTTCCAATTTTGGCTAAAAAATTGACAATAAAGAGACAATAGGGTCATTTCGCCGGTTGGCGACCACCTAATTTTATGTGCTGGTTAGCGACCACTTAGCTGACTTGGAGAACTGAAACCATATTTTCTCGTTTTTTTTGTAAATTCATATTCCATAACTACAAACAATAAGGCATACCACTGACTGTTTCAATAGGCTCTGTATAATTGATGTTATCTTCAATTGAAAAAACCATGTTCTTCAAGTGGTCGCTAACCGAAGGTGGTCGCGTAACCGGCGAAATGACCCTACTTAGTAATAAAAATCATAGACATTATTAATAAGTAAATTATTTTGGATGGTCCCCGTAGACAGGATAACGACGATCAGTTGATAGCACAGTTGTAACAGGTACGTAGACCATAGGTAAGCTTGTTTGCCACTGCAGTATTTAAGGCGCTATAGTTTCATGGTCTTCTCTCCCTCTCGCTGAGCATAAGCGTGAGCGAGATGGAAGTGCGTGTTTGGAAGCGCGGATATCATGTTTTTTTAATTTTAATTTTTTGTGCGTTTAAATAAAAAAAAAAGTAATCACTAAGTTCCCTCAAACATGATATTGCCGATTTTTAGAACCAATGTTAATATGTTTAGCTATTGTGCATAATTTGCTACGAATGTTTTAAGTGAATTTTAATATGTTTTAGACCTATGTTCGTGATTTTTTTCTATCGAGCGAAAATTGCTTAATCGTGTTTCGAATCACTGATTTCCCTGCAGAAAAGCCTCAATATTACTATTCGTATTTTTTTGAAACCATTTTATTGTAAACAGACGCATTATATTGTTTCAAAAACTATGTTTGTTTCACTTCGCTGAACCTATAGCGCCTTAAAAGAAAAACACAGTATAATTGATTAATCAATTACAAGCGTGCGAGTGGTTAGTTAGGAAGGGAGATAGGGGGTATGCTTGAACATATACATGCAAGAGAACTCCCGGCCAACGCTATCCACAGAATCGACCGACGATATCACACCTAATCCCAAGATTTGGCATAGGCACTAGTTTTACGAAGGCGTAGACGTAGACGTAGTGTTTAAGTAGGCGTTAGACCTTATTGGGATTAGTTCGGTTTCATCGCGATGTTCTCCTCCGGTAAATATTCCGAACATAAGTTCCACAAAACTTATTGCTCGTATGCTCGTAAACTCAATCCCGGCTCATATTCGAACCCACGACCGCCGCTTGACAACACTAGGCTAAGTAGCTTACTAGGAGTACTAGGACCCTACAGTCCCCCGCGGCTATTAAGTTAATCCTGAAACATTGCGCAACTATGAAGTTTCTGAATAATGCCAATGTCAACCATAGGAAAAAATTACATATTCAACCCTAGAGGCATTTCTCAGGATTGACTTCATAGCCGCGGGGGACTATAATAAGCAATGAAAATGCGCCTTAAGGCCCTGGTCCCGTAGCATGGTCGGCCTTATCACGTGATAAGTGACAAGATAAGAGCGTCATCTTGTTCTATCGAACGTTGTCAGCCAGTAACGGATGCTCTATCTTGTCACTTGCCATGCTACGGGACCTGGTCTCCAGTTGACACTGCATGGCGCGTAAAGCGTAAAACTATCTGATATTGCAGCTTCTTCTCTTTTTCTTAGTCGATCCCTCGTGACTGAGGATCATGCCCGCATGCTATAGCCCTCCATGCAGTTCGGTTCTTCGTCAAGGGGACCGCATGGAAAAGACTGCATTTTGCAGCCCTCTCATCAGTCCAGCGCACTGGAATCCTTCCTCTAGCGCTTTTGCCTTCCACAGAACCTAGAATTATTTGTTTCTCTACCACATGCCTAGATGAACGCATGATATTTCCAAAGAAACAAAAAGTCCTTTCTGGCAGATGTACGAGAGTTGTCTGGTATTACCGAGGTTCTCTTAAGATGGAGTTATTAATTTTCATGGCTGTCTACGGAATCCTCAATAGTCCTCGTGTAGCGTCTCCAAAATATTGCAGCTACATTTGTATATAGGAACGCGGCTTGCGACGCTAATAGGAGACCAAGGTCTAACAAATACAGATACTTTATTAATAACTCCGACTTCCCCTTAACGTGGGTGCCACTCTTGCGCATCCCGCCGAGTGATCTGCCACCTGACCTCTGTACAGGATTTAGGGGCCGGTGTTGGAAAATAATTGTGCGAACATACACACGATATTTCTAACAACACTGTTACTCAATACATGGTGACTTTACCTGGAAGTGCCTTTGTGGCTGAACTATCTTTTGAGTTTGCCTGGTTGATATTTGTATAGGTAAATAAGTTGTTATTATGAGAACGAATGGTTTAAGCACCTACATACTAAGGGTCTAAGTCATAATAGACGTTCAACATAGCTATAATGCCTTTAACATTTATTCATTTGTCTTTAAATTCGTCACTTTGACAGTTCTGTTTGGGGGAAAGGGACTGAACATACTGTAGATACTTATATAACAGTGGTTTGTTAATATGAATAAGGGTAGGTAATGTACAAATTCTGTCTCGATATTTGCATATGGGAGCTGTAGAATTTTTAGATAATGGTCATGTATACATATTTTTTGATATATTTATAGAATTTTTGCAAGCCAATTTCATAACCCAAAAAAATCTTTGAAATAATAGTACTAACTTTTAATAATATTTTCTACGATGCGGTACGAGTATTAATTTTATGACACTACATTTCATATACGTACTAGTTAACTATTATACTATCTAATAAAAACAAGTTTAATATAACTATTCCTTATATGAATTAATTATAAAACTAGATTATTAATAAACGTATCGTTTCTGTATAAAATGTTAATTCTGTGCTAAAACCATATACGGATCCACAAACAAGCTGAGAAAACGACTCATTTGACACATTTTCGTAGTTTTAATTTGCACCTTAAAAGTATTACTACACAGATGATTTTCCTTTTTAACTTCTATTGCATTAGGACCTTTTCATCGTCAAGTTTATGACAATAATAAGTATAATAACATTACTGAGTTATACTGTTTTAGATCAAGGTTCTTGATCTAGGCATCGATAGGAGGTAAACATCTACAAATAAAATGAAACCGTTTCTGTATCCACCTAGAGACTAGAATGACCCAATCCCATATCGATTACACCTGCAATTGTATACCTTATTACTAGATGGTTTTATTCAATAATCCCATGAACAGTCACGAATAGTTGAGCCTTTTTGGTTTTAAGGAATATGTTTCTAGTATTCATCTGTCTGTCTTATTTACATTTAGAGATGATACTGAAACCTTATGATGTTATGTGCTGATTAAATTTCAAGCATTAAAACGCATCAGCGAGTAAAATCTAAAGACTAGATTATACTGCTCGCATTAAAATAATAACATGCATGATTTACTTAGAACTTTTTTTCCAATCAAAGCCACCTTATTTTATGTTCCTGGGTAAGTTATATGATATTCTAGCATTGGGCAGCTGCGGTATTTTTTTTTAATGGCATCGCGCTCTTGTCGCCTTGAGCCAACAGCTGCGTCATTATTATACTGGCAGAGTACCAAAGGCAGAATCTGGATAGGTATCTGATAGGGCAGTGGGTGGAAAACCGGCAATTGTACTGAGGTACAGATGGCAAATTGGGAGACCACTGAATCTACTAATGAAAAATGTCTACGCCACCGACAAGAACCGAGCTCTAAAATTCTGATGTCGGTAATCACATCTTTTATAAGAATATTGCTTTTCTAGTTTGGAAATGTCCTATCCGTCAGTAAGTTTAAGTGAATGCCGCGATTCCATGTGTTTTAATCGGTAGAAAAGGAAGTCTTTTGTTTCATATATTCCTTCTGATTTTGAAAGATAAAGACATTAAAGTGAGGATATCTCTATGATATGCCGGGGACGAGTTTGAATCTCGAATCGGCCCTAGGTTTTAAGGTAGATGGCAAGACTGTTTAGTTAAGGTTTCATTTCAATAACAGTTGACAGCAGCCGTGTTATTTTGTAATTTTATCGGCGGTGATTCGACAAATTGTACCTGCTTACCTACTTACTATGAAATGTCATCACAATTATCAATTTATATAAACTTCATTGTATAATATCTACTAGATAGATACAAATAGCGGATGCAGGCTATAAAAAAAGAATCAAACTCGGAACGAAAAAATGTTCCAAACGAAAACCACTAACAAAATCATAGAAATATCACAAAATCTGTCAAAATTCCGTCAGCTCACAAAAATATGAATACGACCTAAGGTCCAACTAAGTAAGTTTCACGGAAGCGTTCTTGACAGCTTTTACACCATTTTACGATGTTCGCAAGAAAGTGACAGCTTGCAGCCTTTCTTTACGACCAGGTTATGACTACGTACATCGCTTTAACAGACAATGTGGGAACGGGGGATTACAAAAACATGGCGGCTAGACTTGTTAAGCGGCGGTTTGTTATTACATGATTTACGTGATTTTCGAGTAGTTTTTTAACTTTGTTATCTATGATAGTAATTATGTGAACAATGTACTGTTTTTGGAATTTATGCCCCTAACCCATGGCTAGTCGCCACACGCTTACGGTAACTTTCTATGAATTAGTACGTTTTCAATGGCAGAAACAGTTTGCACGACTTTAACTAGCAGCGTCAAAATAATCGGTTCTAATGGATTAATTACATAAGTTATATCGACTGGTTAATTCAACCAAAATATAATTCTTCAGCCAAGTTATTTGAAGGCGTGAGATGGATCGATATTGTATACAATATATCGTATTCATTACTAAGTAGATAGTTGTTTTTGTGTTCAGTGTGTATCGTATTAATAAAAATGTATGTTTATGTATGTTTTATGTGTGTATGTTTATTATTTACGTGATTGTGTAAGTTAAGTGCCCTTGTGGCATATTTGCTGAATAAACAATTGTTTTTTTATAAGTTAGATACCTACCTATGTAATTCGTTTTACAATTTTGCCACCTTCTTGTAATAAATTGTTGCAATTTCTCCGCTAACCAAAGGTTGTCTAGAAGAGAGCTCGTTAGAGCAATAAGAACGCCTGTTGTTTACCTCTACTTTTAAGTTTATAATTATGATCTGTGTTAGTTACATATGAGCGCGAAATAAAGAGTATTGTATCAGTCATAATATGAGCCTTTTTTAGGGTTCCGTACTCAAAGAGTAAAACGGGACCCTATTACTGAGACTTCGCTGTCCATTCGTCTGTCTGTCACCAGGCTGTATCTCAAGAACCGTGATAGCTAGAGAATTGAAATTTTTATAGATTATGTATTTCTGTTGCCGCTATTAACAACAAATACTGAAAACCAATAAATATTTTTTTTAAGGGGGGCTCCCATACAACAAACGTGATTTTTTTGCCGTTTTTATAGATAATGGCACGAAACCCTTCGTGCGCGAGTCCAACTCGCACTTGGCCGGTTTTCTTTTATTTATATTCAAAATTAATATAACAACTTACACACCTTCATTTCACTTAATTTATAAATACGACATTATCTGCATACACTTAGCTATAATACAAAACTCGATTCAATAAAATTTGCGAAGAAAACCAGATACGATATCCAGTTCCCAGGCTGCAAGATATTTCATTACGAGATGGCTCAGAAGATACGCTATAAGTAGTTAACATGGTCGTGATATATGCGCAAGAGTCGCTATGATATGACTTCCTGTGGACAGCATGACAGGGGTTGTATGACATAGTGTATAGTGGGGTCAAGTCGGGTAATATAATGCAAGATATGAGTGCTTTAATCGCTAGTTACTCGTATATAGGTATCGTAAAATTTGTATCGTTTTTGTAGAATTATCTAAAGGAACTTATATCAAGACAAATTCGACGGTAAATAGTAGGCAAATTGGTTATAATAGGGATGTTGTGATAGTCAAATCAGCATATTTATTACGAAACGTCAAAAAAGCAAGTGAAAAGTCACTATTTTTGTAAGCAAGAAGGGTCACATTTTAATGATACCATTTGCATGTTTTCATTAGTTTCAAATACTTCAACCATATTCGTAATGTACTTCTCACAACGATCGATATTTAAGAGGATTGTGAAGTGCCGATACGCGGCACCAGTAGGTATTTTAAAAAAATCTATCTGTTTCACATCGCTCTGTGCCTCACCCGTATCGTGCGATAGAGAGAGTAGCTAGTCCTGGAGGCAATTGCCTACATTTCCTTGTTGAAATATTGTTCCGGGTGATAACGTTTTTACCCCCCTAAACCTTTATGAAATGAAATAATTTTGGTATTATTAGATTCAATACACTATAATCTATGTCTGTACGTTTTCCTTTTTTAGCAAATCAGATTAGATTAATTAAAAAATAAATAAAACGATAGACAAAGTTTTTAAGTCAAAAATATCGATTCAAAAATTATAATAATCGAAGAATGTTTACAGGGTGAAAAACGTTATCGCTTTTTGTATGAAAAATTACAGGTTCACAATCCTCTTAAGCATTAATTAAAAATATAGAAAAAAAGTAGGTAAGTACCTGTGCCTACTTAAATACTTAAATACTGTGCAGACACTCAATGGTTGAATAATCATACCAAATAATACGCAGTTCGATTGACATCATCGCAACTTTTTTTGACATAAAACGTACACTCCACAAAAGCAACCTTATTGTGTCTGGAACACAGTGCATAATTGCATGATAAGGTTGTTTATCAAAGGTTATGTGATTGCTACAAATTGGTTACGCGAACTTAATAACGAGATGGGATGACGTGTCTTGACAGAGTTTAATTTATTTAGTTAATGTTGAGCAGTCAAGCGTGTAGTGGGCTAAAATATAGAGGGGAATATATTTTTCAATCCATTTCGAGGGAGATTTTTGCAGTGTCAGGGCTGAGCCACATGTCAGCGGTGCGGCGCCGCCGCAGAAACTCGCGTTTATAAATAATTTATTTTAAAAAAATTGCACAAAATACAAAAAAAAAATACAAATCGCGAGAATAATGCCAAATAGCATTATCTACCCTGACATACACTTACTGAAACTAAGTATATTACACAGAATGCGGCTATAGAATAACAAGTGATTGTAAAGTAGGTAATAGTAGTTTATGCAATCGTTATATAATTGAAGCTTTTTAAGTCGAGTACCACGTTTTGGCCACGAAGCTTGCTGAGTGGCCTTATTAAGGTACGAGACTTAAAAAGATTATTATTAACTATTGTATACAAACCTTTTTTACGAGTCAACGGAAATAATAATTTATTAAACAAACTTGGTATCTATTGAAAATCGCCCTGCTGAAATGAAGCGCAGCAGCTTAGTAATTTTGCGCGTTGATGTCTTCACAGTTATCTTATACAGCTCCTGGATTCATAAGATGACTGCTGGCGGTTATCTTATGAAACCATACGAGCTCCGTCACCAGCTGGTAGAGCTCCAGGATTAAAAAGTATGTGATCTTAGTTTCGTGTACGAAATCTTAATTCAAAGATTAAAGTCGACGAGTAGAAAAAAGCTTTATTAGTTCAGTTAAATCATATTACTTAATTTAAAATGTCGATCCATGATAGTTATTAATTTAATTGAATTGGGAAAATGTAATAAATATACCTACTATTGCAGTGCCGTTGCAGGGTTGTGTTGATACATATTACATAAGATAATAGTGTTAAGACCCTTTTGTACACACAAAGCAATGATTAAATGATTACCCAGCTCACCATTGCGTTCAACAGAGACTTATAAAAGGTGCACAGAAAAAACTATGCTAATTTATGTTAAGAATACGTGAAGAGAAAAAAAAACAAATGTCATCTTGCTCAAATTTATTTAAGCAAGTGCCTACATATATATATATCTGAGGAACTACTTTAAGGACAAATTCAGGTCCCCGCCGTCAAAAATGTGATCAAAAATATCAGAAACACGACTTTGTTGCAAAGGCTATAAGGTTGCTGAGATATTTTTGAACCTTTGGGAACGTAGGTACCTATATTTATGAACGGCTTATAATACCCAGTTTAAGGTTTTCATTACTTTAAATAGATTACAATGAACCCTAAAAACTCAAGTGCTTAAACGGTCAAATTAACTCGTCTGTCACGGCGCACGATTTGACATGTCATGTCAGACCGTGCGTCAGAATGACAGTTAAAAAGGTAACTTATTTGTGGTTCTGGTACTGGTTAGAACTGCAACGAGTATAGGTATACTAAACTTACTGGATATTTTCGGTTGAGAATGTTGCGATGTTGTCGTTTTTGATTTTATCTTTCTACCGCTCGGTATCTGATACACAAAATTAACAAAAAGAAGTTTAAAGTAATTGTTAAATTAGTGTGAAATAAAATCACCGTTTAATGCAAAGCCATTAAGTAGCTATGTCACGACACGACTTATCATAATAACGAGAAACATTTTTTCAATAGCGACGCCACTCACAAGAACTTGTGAAAATTCCTCTTCCTATCCAGGGAAGGACGTAAACTGTTAACACACAATGGGCGGTAAAGAAAAGCACAAATCACCATTTTTTCTTTTTAATAAAATTCAGCTGTAGCGACTGCGATCAAAGTAATTCTAAACTTTAACGCCCTATGTACATAATGTACTATAATTACATTTACAAAACGCACGATTCTCACCCATGTTATGATCCGGGTCACGTCACTCTGACAGCTGTTGCGCCTCACAGCCTGCCTGGACTCGCGTCACGACATCTGGCATATTTCGACCCCGCGATTCACAACATCTAAGCGCAATCAGATCAAACTTTAGACTGGACCAAATGAGATGAGCCGTTAAGTGTTGTGAATACCAGTCCTGACAGTCACGATACGTCACGCGTCGTTCGAATTTTGAACTGGAGCGTTCGAAGATCGCTTTAATTTTTTAATTGGCTTATTAGCTTTTTAATTGCTGGCCAGTTTTTTTATGAACACTTTAAACTTTTTTGAGTCTTGTGTTCTGGAAATGAATTTCAATGCAATTACATTTGTTTTATTTGCAATTTTTGACATAGATAAGATTAGTATTTTATTAGGATTGTCGTCTAGGTACTTACATAATAATGCTTTTTCTATTGATGGTGTGAATTTGCTGACGTACCTGAAGAAAAAAACATGCTAATTGTAATAAACATATATGAACGAATTCGCTTGCATGTACATTGATCTCGCCCATGGGGTGGCATAGTCACTGCGTGACAAAACCCCCTTTCTTAATAAATCAAGATAAAAAAGAAACTATATAATAAAATAATATTTTATTCCTTTATTCAGATAGCATGATCAATTTTGTTAAGATGTAATGATTGATCGTATTAAGTTTGTTTTAAAAAGGTACAATTGCCGAACTGTTGAATTTCCCTATTACGAATTCATTATTTTGACGACCGCTTTAGCCTAGTCTATTTGGTAGTGAAGTGACCTACGAAGCAAGAGGTCCTGGGTTCGAATCCCGGTTAGGGTATTTATTTGTGTGATGAGCACGGATATTTGTTTTCGAGTCATGGATGGTTTCTATGTATTTAAGTATTTATTTATCTATATTTTAAGTATGTTTATCGTCGTCTAGTGCCCATAGTACATAGCTTTGCTTAGTTTGGGACTAGGTCGATTTGTGTAAGATTATCCGCTAATTTTAGCCCCCTAAATATTATGTTATAGCAAAAAGCAACGACTGATAATTTGACAAAAAAAACAATTATCAGATGAGATGTCATTAAAACAAATATAAGCCCTGGACTGCAACCAAAACGCTCTCAAATAACGCTCTTGGTTACAAAGCCTGTAGCGTTTATATTATTACAAAATATTTTAATAAAAGCCATACAACTCATAAACAATTTAAACTCCTTAATAAAACGAATTCACATAACCATAAACTACGCAGCGTATCGACAAATCGACATAAAATGACATATTAAAATGTACATGATATTTTTACGGTTCGACGGCGGTTTCATAGAAATCAGAGGCAAATTTATGTTCTGAGCTTCCTATGGAGCTTTGGTGATACGGTAAGCTTATTGGCTACGAAGCTTATTATATATAGCTTATAAGACGCCTATTAAGCTTGCCACGAGTCTTTACAACGCTCTATGTGGCAAATAACCGCGCGACCCTCTTATTTCTATAGGTGTTGAATGCGCTTTGACACGTGTACTTTTATCCCGGCAAGCATCAATAGCCCGTTCACGTGCTCACTAGCGCCACTGGTAAATGCTGGAGATTAGTTAAATTTAACGATATATATTTAAAAAAGTAGGCCGCTACACATTGTATTTTGTATTTAAGTACTTTGTGGATACATCAAACTAGTTTTGAAGTTGCTGGATTCGTCGATCTAAGTGTGAACTCAAAAAAAAAACGGCCGTTTTAACTTTAGACGCATAGATTGACGAATCCAGCAACGTAAAAACTAATATTATGGTGTATTCAAAAGTTACTTACTTAAATACAAAATACAGAGGGTAGAGGCCTACTTTTTTAAATATCTATCGTTAAATTTAATTAATCTCAATCATTTACAAGTTGGCGCTAGTGAGGACGTTAACGGGCTCTTAAACGACGACCTCGGTGTAGCATAGTTGGTAGTGACCCAGCCGACGAAGCCGGAGGTCCGGGGTTCGAATCCCGGTAAGGGTTTTTATTTGGTGTGATGAGCACGAATATTAGTCATGGATGTTTTCTTTGTATTTAAGTAGTTTATGTGACTGTACATAATGAAGGGCATTAAACACGAGTGTGGGTTTATGAAACGAGCCGAAGGCAAGTTTCATAATAACATCACACGAGTGTTTTAATCCCTAATTATGTACAGTTGCATACACTAATTTATCTATCCACATATCATAAGCCTCCATGATGCATTCAAGAGCCGCTAATTATGACCGGCATCGCGGCTTTGTCTTCTGGCAGCTGTCATAACGATGATGAATCAACAAATGTCAACATTATACAATGTTTATTTACCATAGAAATACAAAAAACAGATAAGAAATTTGTTCTAACAAAACTGTCTATTTTTATGGTGGTCATAATGTGCGGTTCTTGAACGCATCATGGAGGGTTTATGATATTTGGATACATAAAAGTATTTATCTATCTACAATACGGCGACACGTTTCGAACTCTTCGGTTGTTCTTCTTCAGGATGAGTGTTTTCGCGTATTTAACCGTGTGATTATTCATAAAATAATTCAAACTATATCCTCCAAATTTGAGCGATTTTTAGCTTTATTTTAAGTTTAGTATAAGGAAGCTGACGCTCTTAGGGTCCATAAATAAATATTGGTACCTAAGCCCCAAAGTAAGCTCAATTGGGCTTGTGTGAGGGGTACTAGACGACGATATATTTAATAATATCAATTAAATCAATAAAACTCGGTATTTCCTGTTACCATTGTAAGTAACCATTTGTATGCATCTTCGTCTTTTTATGAACCTCTAACTAGAAAATGATTGAAATAAAATTCTTGCATAAAACTAAAAATCACTACGTTTTTTTAACTAGTTTTACTTTTACGGTCTACGCTATAGTTTTCGTCATAAACCTACATATTTAATTAAGACACGTGGTTTTATGACAAGTTTATTTTATGACTGAACGTATCTTATTAAATATACGAGATTATTGGTGAGATAAAGATTATTAATAGTAGAAGTTGACGGTCGAGTTGATAGGCTTTTTTTCTATTGCATTATGAACTTACAGTCCAATCACAAGTTTAGTTTATTAATAGAACAAGTGGCTTTGTGCGCTGTAAAACTCGCAAGTCTGTCTCTTAATATATATTTTTTTATCCGTCGACTTTAATCTTTGAATTAAGATTTCGTACACGAAACTAAGATCACATACTTTTTAGCGTTCCGTAGCCAAATGACAAAAAACGGAACCCTTATAGATTCGTCATGTCTGTCCGTCTGTATGTCTGTCTGTCTGTCCGTCCGTATGTCACAGCCACTTTTTTCCGAAACTATAAGAGCTATGTGCATACTTCCAGTTCTCACCTACGGTGCACAGACTTGGTCTTTGACGGAAGCGCAGAAGTCCAAACTTGGGGTTTGCCAGCGAGCTATGGAGCGCAGCATATTAGGTGTAAAGCTAATGGACCACATCCGGAACACCACGCTGCGCTCCAAAACCCAAATAGAAGATGTAGCTCGGAAGGCAGCCAAGTTAAAGTGGGACTGGGCTGGTCACGTCTACCGCATGCCGAATGAGCTGTGGGCCAAAGGGACCACGGAGTGGAAGCCCCAACACTCAAAACGGAGACGCGGTAGACCTCGTCGGCGATGGCGGGATAACTTGGACTCCTTTTTAAAAGACTGGCCAGTTATTGCTCAAGACCGCGATGAATGGAAGGGGAGAGGGGAGGCCTTTGCTCAGCAGTGGGACATAACGGGCTCGATATAATAATAATATAATAAGAGCTATACTGTTGAAACTTGTTAAGTAGATGTATTATGTAAACCGCATTAAGATTTTCACACAAAAATAGAAAAAAAATCAATAAATTTTGGGGTTCCCCATACTTAGAACTGAAACTCAAAAACTTCCAACGAAAATTGGTTTGAACGAGATCTAGTAAGTTGTTTTTTTTAATACGTCATAAATCGTAAAAAGCAATTTATTTAACGGAACCCTTCATGTGCGAGTCCGACTCGCACTTGACCGCTTTTTAATCCTGGAGCTCCACGAGCTCGTCACGGAGCTCGTATGGTTTCATAAGATAACCGCCAGCAGTCATCTTATGAATCCAGGAGCTGTATAAGATAACTGTAAAGACATCAACGCGCAAAATTACTAAGCTGCTGCGCTTCATTTCAGCAGGGCGATTTTCAATAGATACCAAGTTTGTTTAATAAATTATTATTTCCGTTGACTCGCAGAAAAACTATTGTATACAATAGTTATATAATTAGCTTTTTAAGTCTCGTACCTTAATTAGGCCACTCAGCAAGCTCCGTGGCCTAAACGTGGTACTCGACTTAAAAAGCATCCATTATATAACGATTGCATAAACTACTATTATTTAAGCCTTTTATTTCCTTAATAATATCAAGTACCTACATGACAATTTTACCATTCAAATTCATGTTTGTATTTCATGCAATTCATTTAATATTAAATTTAAACTTAGTATAGATATAGATATATATATATATATATATATATATATATATATATATATATATATATATATATATTTATGTATGTAAGTAAATAAATAATTTATATGTGTTAAATTCCGTGTTTTTATTATTTAATTTTCATTGATTTAATGTTATTATTTATATTTTATTGATCTTAATTTTTATTAAGGACCTCTCGACGAGTAGGTATAGGCCGCCCTCCTCCATTTTTAAGGGTTCCGTACTCAAAGAGTTAAACGGGACCCTATCACTAAGACTCCGCTGTCCGTCTGTCTGTCTGTCTGTCCGTCTGTCACCAGGCTGTATCTCAACAACCGTGATAGTTTGACAGTTGAAATTTTCACAGATGATGTATTTCTGTTGCCGCTATAACAACAAATACTAAAAAACAAAATAACTCAATATTTTTTTACATTTTTTTTTATTTTTTTTTCTTTTACAATCTTACACAAATCTGCTTAGTCCCAAACTAAGCAAAGCTTGTACTATTGGTACTAGACGACGATACACATACTTATATAGATAAATAAATACTTAATAAATACATATTAAACATCGATGACTCCGGAACAGATATTTGTGTTCATCACACAAATAAATGCCCTTACCAGGATTCGAACCCGGGACCTCCGGCTTCGTAGGCAGGGTCACTACCAACTAGGCTACAGGAGGCTCCCATACAACAAAAGTGATTTTTTTGCCATTTTTATAGATAATGGTACGGGACCCTTCGTGCGCGTGTCCGACTCGCACTTGGCCGTTTTTTTTTAATATATATATTTTCGTTCATTTCGAAATACTGAATCGATCTTAAAATCGATATACCTAATTATTGAACCTGCAGGTCGATCACGTGACGCATTGTACGTGCGCCAGGTAATACATGAAATAGATCTAAATGTAACTTCTTGAATGGGTAAAAGAGAATTGAACAAAAAGTCACGTGATCACCCCTGCTCACAAAACTTCACGAGTGTCGGTTGAGAAATGCGACCTGTAGAGAAGAACAATTACACAGCGGGACGTCTGGACATCCGGTCACACGTAAGAATTTTGGCCCAGGCTGAAATGAAGAACTTCATTCGCTTCGCTCGCTCGTTCAATAATGCGAAACAATGTAACATAATAAATATCTGCCAAACTGCAAAGGCGTTAGTTAGCTCGTAGAAACCCCAGTTTTCGTCCACCAATAAGATTCGTAGATAAATATTTAAGGGGGCTTCCATACAACAAACGTGATTTTTTGCTGTTTTATAGAAAATTGTACGGAAGCTTCACTTCGTGCGCGAGTCTGACTCGCACTTGGCCGGTTTTTCTAATCTTATATGGAATAGGTAATCTTGTATGGATACTCGAAAGCTTATTTGAGTTGAGCTTCTTCTCAGTCACCCAAAAACCTTACCAGACCTTATATCGAATGTATTTGATAATATTTTACAATTTTGGATTTTTTTAATTTTCATTTAGTGACATTTAGTTGTTAACCATTTAGGTACTAATTGGTTAAAATCTGCAATTTTAAAATGATTATTGTGTAAGATTATTAATATTATATTGTAGAATACCATTTGACATGTAAAAGTGCCCTTGTGGCCTATTTGCAGAATAAATAATTGATTGATTGATTGATTACTTTCTCATCTGCATCGCATCTACAGTTTTAAGATTCCAATGTGATTTGCGTGCTCATTCATGAGATATATTGAAATGCGAAACAGATCCGAGGCTACTGGTCTTATAGTTTAAATTATATGAAGTGGGCTCATGAATGGTTCTTTGTTAGCCAGGTACACAATGCCCTTATCTGCTTTTGTTTGCGAATGCGTGCCATTTTTTGCAAGAAAAAGGCTAGCGCCACGTAAAATGTTCATTGAATAATGAACTCTATCTTCTATTACAATAGATTCCAAATTAGCTACGAGATAAAATACCACACACAGCGTCTTCCGCGCCTTGCGCTGGCTTGCTGGGAGCGGGTTTTTTTAATGTTTTAGTCCATTTTGAATCTATTGAATAAGACGATAGAGTTATACGCGATATTTTATTTACCTTTATTTCTGACTGGCTTAATAGATATCGCGTCAAACCCGTATACTTTGATATAATGGGTAATCTCTGGAACACCTGGACCAAATTAAAAATTCTTAATTTCGTTTATAGAATGGACTTTCTTTATGGACATAATCCAGGCATCGGAACCAATTTTTTCTTAAATCCCCGAAGTGGTCTAATATTTTGTATTATTTTAGGCTCTTAATGTATGACTCTATCATGTAGGTATTTAGGTAACATTTTCGTATAACAAGACTGCCCGATCAAAAATGATATAATTACCCAAAGACCGAAATAGAACGTTTTAATACCGGTATTTTTGTATGGTGAAAATACCGGTATCCGACCCCTGGTATCATCCCGCGGGTTTGCCTGTGTTCTTGCAATACGCCTACGAATTCAACCGGACAGCTAGTATTTAATAAATAGCGACAGTTTACAATGTTATAGATGCGAAATGACTCACAAAAATAAACCTGCGTAGGTATTCTGTAGTGTACCTACAGAATACGCAGGTTTATTTTATATTTAGTTATTTTAATAACAAAATGGCGCTTACGCCACCACGCATTTTGCGCATCGTTCTAGGAAACCCATGCGCATGCGATGTTACTTAACGCGGGCAACGCGTAATTGCAAAACTCGGTCTGTGCTTTCTTTACTTACTTGTACAAGAACTGTGACCTTAAATTTATTGCGCAAGTAGGTGTTCGATGGTTGATTAGACCTCAAGCTGACACTAACATTTCGCATTGTGATTTAATAATGTGTTTCGCACTCGTTACATATGACATGTTGGCTAAGTGCCCGCAAAACATATTGAACATGACAGCAATAAAGAAATATGAAGTTTATTTGTATTTTATATTTTACTTAGTCTTTAATAATTGCTTATTATTTGATAACTTATTGTTTGTATCATAAACAAATTTCGTATGCAGGGAGGAAAAAACGAACGTTATATGGAGGACACCTACCTTAAATATTAAACATATCATATCAATTTGAAATGCAACATGTAGACCGGTATATATTTCAAAATTTGTAAAAAATGCAATCAACGCATTTTCATACAAACCATTTATTACTAAAACCATGTTAGTAACCATCCCTACAACAATTTGTGTGTATTTTTAAATGCTTGTTCATAGTAATTTCAAAATATTTAGAGAAAACATATTTTTAAAGTTTTTCAGTACACAGTATTTTAGTACATTTAAGTTCATTAAAACGTTGCTTTTTATATCCATATACATTATCTCATAGTAATTATGCAATTTAAAATATTTTAATTAATAAGCTCTTAAAGTCACTCAAAGCTAACACAGGCTCTAATATAACTTAAGTGGTTGGCAATAAACTTTTGCAAGCGCGACCTAGATCCCATGACTCGATGTATTAAAAGTGTATAAAAAATTAAAACTTCAAACACTTCAAGATATAGTAATAAGCAATAAACTCTAATTATTACTTACATGATTACTAGGGTCAACAAAAAAGCTTTTCGGAGCAAATCATTATTTTCAGTTAAACTAAATTACTCTTCGTAGGTTTTTTTTGTAGTCCATAGTTAGTTTAAGAATGAGACATTTAAAGTAATTAGCAATGGTATAGAGGTAGAGGTATTCTCCGTTCTCTGGAAAACCGGGAAAACCTTTGGGAGGAGGACAAACGTTTTTTGTACTCCACGGCATTTTTAAACAATCTTGCTTCACGTTTGATGCTAAGCGATTACCGTTGCCTTGCATTTCCGTTGTTTATTTGCACTTTGAAGTTTAACAATTACAATTGCTATAATAATTTAATAACATTGATATACCTAATAATTGTTCTCAATTCCGTAAAATTACACCCCATCATAGACATAAAATAAAATAAATTAATGTTTAGTAATTCGTACCAGTACTCGCTTGGTACTAAACACTCCTACATAGAGCACCAAGTATTAAGAATGTTATGAGTGTTGTTTAGACGATGTGCGAACGATGTGCCAAGTGCGTTTTGTAAATGACTGGCGTTTATAACAGATATTTCCACAAGCTTTTACTTGCACTGTTCTCGTATGTAAATAAGCGATATAATTTATGTACTTACCGGTATTAGATTGAGCTGAAATTTGGCATACTTATGTAAGTTCCGCGACATCGCAATATTACGGGACCACAGATGATCTGATGATTGAGATGGAAGGTGGTAAGAGTGACTCCAAAATAACACAAGATAAACCTGTCGTGTTTGGCCTCGTTGAAACCATCACAACTAATAAGTTCATGACTGTGCAAAAAATATTGCTTGTTCAAAATATATATTATGATATTTTTTGACGGCAATATTTACTAAGAAATATAATCTTTATTATCTTTATAACAATTTCGCCTGGCGATAAGCCCCTTTTTAACCGACTTGAAAAAAGGAGGAGTTTCGAGTATGTTACGAGATAAATCGGTAATTTATGAACCGATTTGATTTTTTTTCTGTGTTTGGAAGCATATACTTCCAGATTGGTCCCGTTGTCACCAAAATCCAGTGCTGATGATGGGATCCTGGAGAAATCGAGAGTTATCATCAAATTTTATACGCAAACTTGAAGCAATTCGGCTACTGATTTGAAGTCGGTTAAAACTTTGTTTTGAAAAGTATATTATTATCCAAAAAAAAAAAGAAAAACCGTTATCACAGATATTAAGTCAAAGAACGGGAAAAACACAAAACGAATTTCAAACAAAAAATGTTAAGAACGGTACGATAAAGTCCTAACATTTTATTGTATAGCTTTATTTTACCGCCTGGGTAAAAACAAGCGTATGACCCGCCAGAATTTAAGCGGTTACCGTTCCCTGAGAAAGTCTGAAAATCCAGGTGACTCGTATGCAAGTAGCACATACCTAACTACCTTTTTTAAATAATCTTGTGTTTTTGTAGCACAAAAGAGTAACAGGTGCAAAAACTCATTAATAAAGTGAGTTGGTAATTTCAAACAAAATTTATATCATGCTCTACTTGAACCTGTGCTATTATTTGGGTAGAGCTAATTTCACCCTACAAAAGACATCAACGCGTTCACGACTCTACCATGTACAGTCGCCATCACATACATCGGAGCAAACAAGCACGCCACAAACATCGGAACACACCTCTATTTTCAAGGCATTAGGGTTCATGTGCCGATATTTTTGAACACCTATAGTGTACCTATGTATGTGATGGCGACTGTACACTCTACATTATCATAGATTAAAATATAACACTGCGATGGTTAAAGTAACGTAATACTCTCAGAAATAACAAAACGTAAACGTATTTAAAACGCACCATTTCTATAAACATAGGTATTCAGTTAATTAGACTAATGAGAACTTGCATTTTATTATTTCTTCTTTTACGTTTTAAGGTGGTTCGATTGCCATACAAAGCGTTATTTGACATTCGCAGGCTAACGGCGTGATATTTTAAGACACTTATGTAACAAACTTTCATAAATTGGCTTCCGATTTGCGCCAAATTCCTCCTTTCCTAGAATAAACTTGTATAAACTAGATTAATTTGAAAAAAATCGTTTTTCCAAAATATCACGTCCCAAACCAATTTCTCAAATTAATCTAGTTTATACAAGTTTATTCTAGGAAAGGGGGAAATTGGCGCAAATGGGAAGCCAATTGGTGAAAGTTTGTTACATAAGTTTCTTAAAATATCACGCCGTAAGCCTACGAATGTCAAATAACGTTTTGTATGGCAATCGAACCCCCTTAAGCTAAAAATTTAAAAGGCTTGAGTAGTGCAGATTTCTAAATGGAATCAAAACTTTTAACACTATAGTTACCTACTTTCCAGTTATAAAAAGGTGCAATAAATAGTAATCACTGTTAATGACTAGAACACTCACCAGTCACCACCGATCACAAAATAACATACGGACCCAAAATAAAAATAAAAATAAAATTTGGCAAGGAAAGTTCGTTTTATGTGCTTATTATGTACAACGTGGTCAACGTGTTACAAAACTGCCCGTAAAAATGTTCTTATTCTTTTTTAGGGTTCCGTACTCAAAGAGTAAAACGGGACCCTATTACTAAGACTCCGCTGTCCGTCCGTCCGTCCGTCCGTCTGTCTGTCACCAGGCTGTATCTCACTGATACCGTGATAGTTCCAGTTGAAATTTTCACAGATGATGTATTTCTGTTGCCGCTATAACAACAAATACTTAAAACAAAATAAAATAAATATTTTTATTGATAATGGTACGGAACCCTTCGTGCGCGAGTCTTACTTGCACTTGGCCGGATTTTAAATTGATTTTGGCGGTAAGCCGTACTGCGGTACTATGGTTTTAAAATTTTGTAAATTGACTCTTTATAAGGGACCATTCAACCCCCTTTCCGCTTAACGGGTATTTTTGTAACATCCTGTATAAATAAGTAAATATGGTCCCCTGATATTTACATAAGTATTTATAGTTTATCCGAAACAGCCGCTATTTTCACTTTATTAGTAACACTATGATTACTACAATCACATCACAATGTATCTGTTTTGGCATGAAGTCTGGACTGGTAGAGAATGTTTTCTAGCATTAAGTCCGCCTATACGTTCTTCTATTGTGAAATTAATATTCAATAAATATATAAATCAATGGTCTAATTTCGTCCAATGACATGTTACTATGTGTCCACTTGTCAAAATTACCTCCTTACATTGTGTTCACAGTTCGACAAGATTAAGAATAAGTGGTCTAGTTGAAATTGTAAGTGTATTTTCGAACCCAGTAAAAACAAACTCATTAATATGTCAAACCTGTCTTATCACTCAACAGTATCTGGAATGCGGCAAGAATTCAGGAAAGAGCTTTGCTCGGCCTTGTTTTAAGTGGTGATAAAAAAAAAACTATAAATACGAAATGTCAGCACTGAACTATCTCAGTTACCGGAGTGAGTAGAGAAAATTGGTCGCAGAGGAATGTAATTTAACAGTACGATACTATTTAGGGAATAAATATATATATATATATATGTTTATTATTGTTATAATATATTTTTTAAATTTTAATATCAAGGCCAGTTTTTTTAAAGGAAATAAATAGATCTATCTAAACATCAAATTTGGTTTTATACCTTATTATAAAAACACTTAGGGTCAATTTATGACTAAAATACCATCAGTCAATAAATCGTGTCTGCCTTGACAAGGGTTAAGAATCTAAAAGTAAATAATTACTCATCATTTTCCGTTATATAGATTATTATTTTTATTTTTTACAAGAATGGTCTTTGTGTAAAAGAAGAATTAAAAGCTCTCTAAAGGTGCTATGGCTATGTCTATAAGCACGTAGCAGAGGAATGAATTTATAGTGTAGGAAAAAGTGCAGTTTTATTTTAGTATCGATAACATTCATCGATTTTTAATTCTTTTTGAATAACGCACTTTCTTTTTGTTTAACTACTTATATGTACCTTTATTTAAATACTGTTTATTCCGGGTCTAACGCGATATTTATTTACTTTTATTTCTGACGTTTCGACACGGGTTGCACTGGTCATGGTCGCAGATAACTGTCGTCCCAGCAAGTTGTCAAAACAGATATGGGTTTACAATATTTCACTACCCTCCAAAAGTCAATAAAAACATGGAGGGTACACCCGAAATAAGTCCACTACCCATCCATTTTAATGTTAATTGTCTAGGGCACGGCACACAACACTTACTTTCGCGTTAGACCCGGATTAAACAGTATTTAAATATGTGTTTCTGTTTTTGTGAATCTGTGAATGTACTTCTTAAACTATATCCATTGTATTTCTTAAATACTCTCATAACATAAGTACCTACCTTTGTTGTACGTCACTTCCTTGGTGATACATCATTAAATGTTGGCTTTATCATAAATCATATTTATAATAAATCATTAATAGCTATTTAAGACCGACTGTTGATACTGTTTTGACATCCCCTACTGTTGCTGGACTCACGCATTCATCCGATCTATAATTACGTGGCTGATCAAACAGCAATCGAATCTTATTACCAGCAATACGCATTGATTAGGGTAAAACTCGAATGCAAAGAGAGCTAATAGACCAATTAATACAGACAGTAGTAGCCATTTTCTAGGATAAGCTTTTTCAGTACCCCTAGGCTAGGTCTATTCAACACGCACTCATTTACTATTAATCTGAAGACTTGTGTAAATTTAAATAAACTAGATGAACTTTTTATAAGATAGGTAAATCTCTGCCAACTTTGTTGTCTAAATTGTAACTCAATGAATTTCGCTACTTTTTTGTACCAGGAAAACTTTTGCTTGTGATTCATTTTTCGTTCGTAGGACCTTGTTTACTGTCTTTAAAGCACAAAGTTGGCGCTTTTAGGTTTTAGCTCCTAGCACCAAACTTATCATCGTCTTAGAAGTAATAAATGCAGTCCAAAAAATGCTTTAAAAAGTTCTAACCTTACACATAATTGGTAGTGACCCTGCCTACGAAGCAAGAGGTCCTGGGTTCGAATCCCGGTAAGGGCATTTACTTGTGTGATGAGCTCGAATATTTGTTCCTGAGTCATGGATGTTTTCTATGTATTTAAGTATTTATTTCTCTATATAAGTATCTATATCGTCGTCTAGTACCCATAGTACAAGCTTTGCTTAGTTTGGGACTAGGTTGATTTGTGTAAGATTGTCCGCAAAATATTTAATAATTTTATTTTATTATTATAATTATGTCCTCATAATTAACCATAAACCGTTAGGAATGCGATAAAATACAATATACATCAAGGAACAAAATGTGCCTAAGTCGTTGAATCTTCAATAAGTAAATCACTTTTCGCTATAATTTTTTTTTAACGTTACATCTACTAGTTTTTTAATTCATTCTCACCTCGTACAGGCATATCGTTCCGAACTGATTACTATCCGGACTTGTCCTAGTAATATATCACGGCGGTAAAGATAAGTCAACAGGTACTATTAATTAGACTCTTTTACGATACCGTTGTATTCGTTGTGGCCTATCTAACTAATCAACGCACGAAATCAAAAGTCGTATTTCGTCGGTTGATAACCAAAAATCACTGTGTTATGTAGGTACGTATTTAAAATTATTAAAAATACTGCAAAAACTACTCTACCGTATTAACTACTTTTGTAATATTGATTGTGTAAATATATCGCGTTAGACCCGGGTAAAACAGTATTTTTTGTACTCGACGATTACAATATGTGTATTAAGATTTCATAGAGAATACTGCAACGTCACTCTTTTCATAGTTGTAGTCTATGTTACTGTCGAAAGAATCGAAATAACTACTTTTCGATACGCTCCAGACAACTTAAATAAATTCGACCAATCACGTGGCTGCTTTACTGAACTGTAATGAATTGGACCAATAGAATCGCTTTGATGTCGTACGCTCGTTGATGTCTTTTAAGATATCAACAAGCGTACGAGCGATGAGCTGCACTTCGTTTCAACAGTATCGAGTTTGTTTAATTAGTTCAGTTGACTCGTAGAAAATTAATTTTAATGAACTCGTACAAAAAGTATTGTTCACAATAGTGTTATAATCAAGATTTTTAATCTCGGACCTTACTTAGGCCACTCAGCAAGCTTCGTGGCCTAAACACGGTACTCGACTAAAAAGCTCTCTATTATAACACGATTGTGAAAAATACTATTTTAAAAATGTTTACAAAGCGCGAGAGTTTAAAGTGTTGTATTTAAAATTAATCAGGTAATTCAATGTTGGATAATTTCACTACAGGTTTAGCTTAGTGGGTAGTGATCCTGCCTACGATACTGACGGTCCTGGGTTAGAATCCGTAAGAGCCATTATTTGCATGATAAGTACGCATATTTGTTTCTGAGTCTTGGATGTTTTCTATGTATTTAAGTATTTATGTTTCAAATATATCGTCGTGTAGTACCCATATCATAAAAAAAGCTTTATTGAGCTTACTATTTGAATAGTTAAAGCTAATATTATTAAGCGTGTCCCCTCATATTTATTTATGGTTTACTAGTGACCTGACCCGGCTTCGCACGGGTTTATATGTGTAATACAATTAAAACATGTATGTATTATACATATAAACTTACTCCTAACCTATAATCTTCCTCTTAAATCACTCTATCTATAAATAAGCGGCCAAGTGCGAGTCGGACTCGCACATGCAGGGTTCCGTAAAATAAATTGCTGTTTACGATTTATGACGTATTAAAAAAAAACTACTTACTAGATCTCGTTCAAATTAATTTTCGGTGGAAGTTTGCATGGTAATGTACATCATATATTTTTTATAGTTTTATCATTCTCGTACTTTAGAAGTTAAAGGGGGGGGGGGGGGGGGGACACATTTTACCACTTTGGAAGTGTCTCTCGCGCAAACTATTCAGTTTAGAAAAAAATTATCTTTGAAACCTCAATATCATTTTTAAAGACCTATCCATAGACACGTATGGGTTTGATGATTTTTTTTTTTTTGAGTTTTAGTTCTGAGTATGGCCCCCCAAAACTTACTGTTTTTTTTTTCGATTTTTGTGTAAAAATCGTAATGCGGTTCACAAAATACATCTACTTACTAAGTTTCAACATTATTGCTCTTATAGTTTCGGAAAAAAGTGGCTGTGACATACGGACGGACAGACAGACAGACAGACAGACAGACATGACGAATCTATAAGGGTTCCGTTTTTTGCCATTTGGCTACGGAACCCTAAAAAACAGCATCAAAATCCGTTGCGTAGTTTTAAAGATCTAAGCATACATAGGGACCGACAGACAGACAGCGGGAAGCGACTTTGTTTTATATTATGTATTGAAGAAGACTTTAGGTTATTAACTATGAAAGTGACAAATTTCGCCAATGATTTCTGGTCTACTCGCGATTTGTTGATGGAGTTTTTCATATATTTGAATGCTTAATTTTTTAGATTTTGTCAAATCCTCCAACTTTACCCCTCCGTCCAATCTTTGCCCTGGAAGGAAATATAACTAAGAATACCAAATTATAACCTAAATTATTACCAAATAACAACTTGGCGCCATAGAGTATACATTTTCTCAGATAAATGTATTCTTAGTTATATTTCCTTCCTGGGCAAAGATTGGACGGAGGGGTAAAGTTAGAGGATTTGACGGTATATGTTTTATCATTTTTAATTTATTGTGATGAATTTATAATGTACGGTACTATGTAGATACCTGATATAGCTACAGTATGTACCTATACATTTTAACATGAGGAAACTATCCGGTTGCTGGGTTATACTTAGTGTAACAATCCACACAAAAAGATGCACCCATCCCATAAACTATAAACTTCTTGAACACTTAATAACAAAGTAGCGAACACGTAAACAGCAAATGCCTCACCCATTGTCAACATTAGATGGCAACCCATAAATACCGGGTGAAACTCTGACCGCGGTCACACCCTATTGTAAAAACCTTCGCCGTTTCGAAACTTTCTACCGTGTGTGTGGATGGCTTAAGTTGTGCGCTCGAGCGGCGGCGAGCACAACTGTAATGTGCAAGCTTTTGTACATAAATATATTGTGTCTCAGCCTAATTTTCGTTATCGTTAACGAGATTATTAACGATGCGCTGATTAGGTACAAATGCCACGTTTCACGGCGCAATAATGGCAAAGCACCAACGACAATTAGTCCCCTTTTCCCTACGACTGACCGATTAAATAGGTAACTCAAGCCTGTATTCTCAAAACCCGACATGACGGAGGTCGTTGTTGTTCTACGTCCGTAGGATTATCCCTAGAAACCCTACACGTGACCTCCGGGTGGTGCTAAAGGAACAACAAACTTGGCAGCTGCACTGTGCCTTCTTCACAGCGCACACTGGAACTCTATCAGTGACATCGATACGAATACATATATATGTACCAGTGTGTAACCGCCATAAGATAAATAGATAAAAAACGGTGTGATGCATTTGGAGTCACAGGCGTCTATATACAACGGTGGGATGCTTGTTGAATCACAGGCATCTATAGACAACGGTGTGATGCTTGTGGAATCACAGGCGTCTATAGACAACGGTGTGATGCTTCTGGAGTCACAGGCGGCTATAGGTAACGGTGTGATGCTTCCGGAGTCACAGGCGGCTATAGGTAACGGTGTGATGCTTCTGGAGTCACAGGCGGCTATAGGTAACGGTGTGATGCTTCCGGAGTCACAGGCGTCTATAGACAACGCCAACGGTGTGATGCTTCTGGAATCACAGGCGTCTATAGACAACGGTGTGATGCTTCTGGAGTCACAGGCGTCTATAGACAACGGTGTGAAGCTTCTGGAATCACAGGTGTCTATAAACAACGGTGTGATGCTTCTGGAGTCACAGGCGTCTATAGACAACGGTGTGATGCTTCTGGAGTCACAGGCGTCTATAGACAACGGTGTGAAGCTTCTGGAATCACAGGTGTCTATAAACAACGGTGTGATGCTTCTGGAGTCACAGGCGTCTATAGACAACGGTGTGATGCTTCTGGAGTCACAGGCGTCTATAGACAACGGTGTGATGCTTCTGGAGTCACAGGCGTCTATAGACAACGGTGTGATGCTTCTGGAATCACAGGTGTCTATAAACAACGGTGTGATGCTTCTGGAGTCACAGGCGTCTATAGACAACGGTGTGATGCTTGTGGAATCACAGGTGTCTATAAACAACGGTGTGATGCTTCTGGAGTCACAGGCGTATATAGACAACGGTGTGATGCTTCTGGAGTCACAGGTGTCTATAGACAACGGTGTGATGCTTCTGGAGTCACAGGTGTCTATAGACAACGGTGTGATGCTTCTGGAGTCACAGGCGTCTATATACAACGGTGTCCGCTTACCATCAGATAGGCCGTAGGTATACTTGTTAGCCACCATCATGGTATTAAAACAAGGAAATTAAAGCAACAAGTATGTTCCACACCGTCAAGTACGGTCAACCAATTTGATTCCTAGGCCATCGTAGAACCCTGTTATTTTAACTGCTACATAGCGACGCAATAATGCTAGTAACCCGTATTGACATAGCATTTACAACGGCAAGGTTCTATGGTGGCCTAGGAATCAAATTGGTTGACTGTACAATTCAAATCCATACATAAATGATATTATATTATAAATACGAAAGTAAATGTCTCGGTCTGTCTCTCTGTTCCCTTTTTACACGTAAACCGCTGAACCGATTAAGATTAAATTTGGAATGGCAATAGTTCGAATCTCGGGAAAGGACATAAAATAGTTTTATTCTCGGAAATAGCTCAATGCGGGGGTAAAATAAGGCTCGAAAGTTTGTATGGAGGTGCGATATAAACACGTTCAATGCGGACGAAGTCGCGGGCAGAATCTAGTCATAACTATAAATTATAGGCAAAATCAGAGTAAGACCTTAAAAAAAGTGTCACAATCATAGTATACCTACGCTCTTACATCATCGATATAAAAGTCATGTGGCATGTTTTTTCTCTCTCCGAATATGTATTTTCGAGGACTGTACCAACGGTCTAGTATAGTTAGATACAGTTACTTTCGCTTACATCTCCAACTTGCACTAACCACCCATTATGACGACCTGCGGTCTACCGTACGTTTGTGCACAACAAAAAGGTCAAATGTAAGGAAATTTCGTAATAAACACTATTCTGATACAAATTAGCACCACAATTTGACTTAGATGATGCAATAGGTAGTTACGAAATGTGGTCTAAATATAGTGCGTGTGGCGAGAGATTATTTTTTATGTAAAATAATAGCTGTTGGTGAGAATTGGGGCAAAATATCAGAGCATATGGTAAAGTAATTTAAAGCCCTCGATTAAAGAAGAACTTCATAATATCAAAGTATCGTACAAAATATATACTACTATGTAATGTAAACCTACTACTAAGCTGGCTCGATGACAGAACGTCATTCTTCCCTATTCTGCGCCACCTCACGCCAGTTGGATGCCCGAAGGGTGGTTCAGATCTTTGAGGGTTTCGTCACTCCAGCGGTACCTGGGCCGGCTCGCCGGGCGTTTTCCATTGAGCCGACCCACATACGAGTATGCTCTCTTCACTGCACTATCGTCTCCAATCCTCACCAAAACAAAAAAATACAAAATGTATGATTTTAGAAATTGATAATCTCCCAAAAAAATGTTATCAGTGACCCATTTCATGTGACAACCCTTAAGTGGCAACACTGAGACGTATAACCTATAACAACTAGCCATTTGACCGGGATTGGTTTAGACTCGTAAATTGTATGGGTCACAGGTGGAACCGACCCAAAAAATATAATATGGCCGTCTAAACTGAAAAGATTGTGTACATTGTTTAACTAGGTATTACGATCCTTGTCTTTTCACGCAATAATTGGGAATGGATCAAAATTTTAGAATTGCCTTATTTTCCTCCTTTAGCACCAGAAAAAAGTAGCAGACTTTTCAGCTGCGTCAATTATTTTTTTAAATATAAACAGTTTCCTCACTTAGGTTTTGGGTTTAGGACGGCGAATAAGACAATTTGCTTGATCCGTCTCATATTACAAAGAATGTCTTAAAAATCTGTGGTAAACTGACACTGGCAGTGATAGTGATAGGCTGCAGCATCTATATTGTCATTGCCAGGACGATGACGATATTTAAAATATTTTTTGTAATATGAGACGGATCAAGGAAAGTCTCTCATTCGCCGTCCTAAACCCAAAACGTAAGTGAGGAAACTGTTTATATTTTTAAAAATAATTAACGCAGCTGAAAAGTCTGCAACTTTTTTCTGGTGCTAAAGGAGGCAATTCTAAAAGTTTCATCCATTCCCAATTATTACGTGAAAAGAAAAGGATCGTAATACCTAGTTAATCAAGATAACCAAAAAAAGTTTGGCAATTCTAAAATTTCATCCATTCCCCATACACGAATTACTTTGATTCGCTGCGCTTCAAAAATATACATTTTGCATATCTATCTACACACCTTAAAAACATAGATCGTAGATAATTTTGCAAAGTATACCTATACTTATGTCTCTACATACTGTTAGCAGTTTTATTGCTCTTGATGATGTATTTCCTTAACTTCGAAATCCTTGTTTGTTTTTTGACACGTTTAAAAATCCCCTTGAAACTAACGTCATAGTAATACGTCCTTTATGTTGCCATCGCATTTTAATTAGATTGTTCCACGTGATTGACTGTTAATAAAGCCTGTCGGAAAAACCTTCGGTTGTTTAACAATGTGTCGATTGAGTTAATTATTGATACATTGATTGTTGCTGTCATGGTTGTTAAAGGGACCTTAAAGGGTTCATGAGATCACTTGTACACTAGTAACCTTTTATTTTAAGATATTTATAGATACATCGTGTTACTCGGTGACTAGAACTAAAACTTCAAGTAGAGTCGCAAACTTTATCTTATAACTATGAGGTCTTGCGTTATCGTTTGTGCACTTCATATCAAATAAATGTGCACATCAGTCGACTTAGTCTAAAAGTAGACGACAATATACTTAGGTAGGTACAAATTTATCACTGAAAGGTCACATATTTGTGTTCATCACACTAATAGGTAAAGACCCTTTCCGGGGTTCAAACCATATCGTTTTAGGAAACCAAAAGGTCATCGTTGTAGTTAGATTTATCGCAAACTAGACTAAACAGCCGTGGCTATATCGATGTTATTCACATAATTAGTGTTTTAACGATTTTCCTATAAATACCAGGAAAATAATAGGTATGCACCTATGCACGTTCGTTGTGTTTACTAATAGACTAAATAACATAATTTACATCACTTTTTTAAAATAAAGTTGTTTGTCATTGACAGGTATACAGGTTGTGGCCTGTAATAGGAGCAAATATTCAAAGGGACGATTCCTTAGAGTATTTGTAGTCCCACTCGTTTTATAATTTTTTGGATTCGGAGATATTTTGATCTAAAGTTATTCCTCCAAGTAATGTATCTTGGCACCACGACATCATAGCACAGCAGTCAATGCGGATTTTGAGGTAACATCATGTAACGAGTAATAATTGTTTTTGCATTTTTGTTTTCAAAAGATAAATATTGTTCACAAGCTAAATAATCAACCGTTTAATTTTTTGCTCCTATTACAGGCCACACTCTGTATAGGTATTTAGAATACGAGAAAATGTCTTAAAAATATCGAAAATAAAAGTAAAACCACAACCAAATCAAAACAAAGCGACAAAAACTTATTAAACTCATAGCTCACATGTTTAGTCTCGCGTCATTTGAAATATCAGACTGACATTTTTAACCACAAACTAATTAACTCAAATTGAATCTCAAAATTAATTGGCGTCAATATAACATTGCGTTATAATGACCTAAAGAAGCACCAAGGTCTAACACGGCAACAAAATTACATTTGCGTCTAGCGAAAAATATAAGACTAATCGTATCTTAATCCCAGCAACTCCACCATGTTTATTGAAAAGTCCCAAACGCCAGCAAAAACAACTTTGTAATTCTATATATACATAATTCGATTAGGAAATACGTACGTATAATCAATCATGCGTGTGATATATTTGACGTATGTGAGGGATCACAAACTCATATAATATTTATTGCATTTGATTACGGTGGGTCACGGATCTGACTCCGGATTCGGAAAAAAATGATACACATGAATTACAAGTACCCTAGCATATTTAATAAATGTTTATCAACAGTTTGGAATAAATGATAAGTTTTAAATAAGATGGATTGAGTTGTTTTGGTTTGATCCGTGTTAGTCTCTGAAATCCAAAGTCACGCACGATTGACGAGGCATCCGCGAAGTACCTAATGTGTAATCTTACCAGACTGCATCTCTTGAGACATTTAATTACGTTGCCCTACAACCTTATAGGAACAAGTAAACCTTAACTCCTGTTTACTCTTGATGTTACTCGCCGCATTGCAAAAAATGTATGCCAGGACATTAGCGCATATATACTTACGAGTATGAACATCGTAATTCGATAGACAGATGAAAAGTGATATTTATTTCCGTATGTACAAGTAAATAATTGGGTGAATCAACTATTTCTTATTGCTCGTTGCCATGGTTACGTCTCCTGGGTCACCCTTTAAAACTATTATTTTATGGGGTTTAAATCCATTAAACACGTGTTTTTGTCATATTGGTAAACCCATTCCATGGTGGGGCATCTCCTTAGAATGATAGGAGCCCAGTTTATAGTATGTTTTCTTAGAAAGTCTGTTACTGTTGTATCTTGGCTTACCGGGACAGAATTACAACAAAAAAAATCTGATTGACCCAATTAACATTAACGAAATTAAATGAAAATTGAGTTTAATCTCAACTAGGCCCTCTAGGCATAATACAGATAATGCGGGCGGTATTTCCTCGCTGAATTGCAATGCTGATGTGACAATATGATATGTTTATATGATATGAATTCATACATCGGATTGACGGGGGCTAATATGTACTGACGTTTAATAGTGCGAGGACACATTAAACTAATTTTATTACTTGATATCGATAAAAATGACGAACAACCGTTGTGTAATTTAAAGAATTTGAATTAAGAAGAAAACTACATACACAAAAATAAACTTTTTGAGGAATCAACTTCTACTTATATCTGAATGGTCAGCTTTCCATGAAGATGAACGGTTTTTTTACTTGCGAGGTATTTTTAACCGGCTTAAAAAACAAACAAGTAGGCTTAATTGGTCGGAATGCTAATAGTAGATTGTACAACAAGTGCATAAAACGCACCATTTTACTCGAGACGTTTATCCATCCGAGCGAGCTTGCGAGCGAGGATAGATATAAAGTCGAGTGTAAAATGGGTTTTATGGACGAGTTGTACACTCTACTTTTCACTTCGATTGCGAGGAAATGAAACAGCAACACGTAAATATAGTAAATGCTAATTTAATTGTTGTTGTTATGGCTTAAATACTATACTGATCTACTAAATTGAAAAATAAACAAATATAAAAAATAATAAATGAGACGAAATACAAATTATAAGTTTATTTCATGAAGTTTTATTGTGTACTTTGGCTGTTGGTATCTTTGCCTTGGTCTTAGAATACGAACGAAACGAAATAAAATAAAGAGGTTGTTGTATGAAGTTAAAGATGTTCGTGTGGCTGTTGCAGCGATTGCCTTGGTCTTCGACGAAGATTTTACTTTATGCTCTAGAGCATAAAAAGCGACTTTATGTCGCCTACGCACGACATAAAGACGAACTTTTAGAGCATGAGAAGTGAAAATAATATTGTTGTACTGGATGAATTATTCAATGTAATTTCAATGGTTCTCAAAAGTGACTCGACACAGTTAATGTCAGATATCGGTTGTTTATAGTGGCGAAAAGTATAAATGAAATAGTTTTGCACAAAATTAAAAGGAAGTATTCAAACCTAGCCATTAGTTATGATAATGATGGTTAAAAATTGCTTTTTATCGATGTTGACAAACTTATTCGATTTTTAATTAATCACTAACACTGGTACAATTTTGCCCCCGTCAATCCGGTGTTTGGATATGATATATTTCGATTATTATCTAGCTAGATTTAGAATATTTACAAGCACCTATTACAGTCAACAATCTATTTTCGTCTAGTTTTGTCCAAGTAGTTACATACTTATCGAAACAATAAAATAACGAATTACATTTCTAAGGCTTTTCAAAATTAAAATTTCAGTCATTCTTAATTTTGTTTATAAAACGTCTACACTAGAATAGAAAATATAGATACATACAATGTAACAAAAAACTTCTCCTTTTTTGAAGTCAGTTAAGCATACAAATCAGGTAAACCTTAAGTTTTGCTTAACTACTTAGGTACCTAGTTAAGGTAAACTAAAGATTGACCTGTTTTATAAGTAAGTACCTGTATGTTAACTAGCAAAGTACAATCGGCTACTAAGATACCTATGTAGGTATATGAATATATGTAGTACCTACCTATACATTTGTACATGCTATTAAAGCGCAATAGCTTGAAAATGCATCGTTTTGTAGTCGACTGAAACTACCTAAGGTAGCTTTCCTTTAGAGCCTTAGTGCTAATTACGCATAATAAATATGCCATACAAGTTTTGATTAATTAAATCCTGGGTATATATTGATAGATAAAATGTATCCAGAAATATACGTACCTACCCAATAAAATATTCGATGAGATCTGTAACGATATTATACAGAGATCTGCTATTAACATCGATAAAGATTTTATCGAATATTTTATTTTACAGATTTTTTTATTTTGCGTAAAACGGTAACCGTAATTAGGTATCACTCTTAAAAATGTCATCATTCGATAAAGGTACGCTCGTCGGTTTTTTTTTTTTAACTATCCGAAAAGTTAACTGTAACTACTGAAGAAAATAGGTTTCTATGTAACAAAAAAAATAAACATCCTAATTACGAAATGTAATTCGTCAAAACAAATGTAAACTCATTAAATAGTTAGCCATACAAAAAATTGTCAGGTTTTAGCTGACAGATATTACCAAACTCTATAAAAAAAGCCTCCGTAGGTCCTTCATAGGTACCTAAATATCAAAAGTATTCTCAATTCGTAAGTTATGACTCTATAGCCTTCGGGTGGAAAACAATGGGGATGTCCTGATAAGTGCAATCTCAGATATCGATACAGATACTACCCACGATGTACCAATCGTGTAATAAAGATAAGGGTAAAAAGGATTTTGTGTCCAGAGTCAACTTAAATTGCCGTAGAAAATGATAAAAGTGAGTCAAAATAAAGTTTTGTGTAGTATTATTAATAAGAGCTTCGTGTATTTTGACTGCAATAAATGTTTATTATTACAGTTAAAATAATATGTGCAATGCGGTTAGAAAATTAAAAAAATGTGTATTATTAAAAACTCCTAAAATAATAACAGGTACGGATATCACTTACCTTAGATATAGAAGTATCAGCAGTTGACGCGATTATCCCCGGATTTTTAATTTATAAAAACCGTTGTCCACTCAGCTGCAAAATTCGTTCTCCATATTTACACAAAACACACACAAATAAATCACAATAATAAGTCAATCAAGATAAGAATAAACGTCTGTTCTTGAAAATAGACAATTTTTTTTAAATACTGTCCATTTTTTGCGAAACTAAAAAAAATATAAAAGTTGCGAATCGCCGCGGTTCGTAATTCGATTTCGAACGCGTCCGTGCGTATGCGCGTGAGTTTCCCTCGCCTCACTCGGATGTGGTCCGTGTGTGACTGTAAACCCATCTTGTACTTCACGATCACCGAAGAAGATACATCGCGCGTCCCGCTCGCGCGCGGCGCCCGCTTATAGTGCCGCGCTGCTCTCTCTCTTATTATCAGAGGTTAAGCTCGGCTCATCTGTCAGTTGGCACGAGGCGACCGGGTGGGAAGGTCGCGTCCGAATCCCGTTACTTTCTCTATGACCATAAAGCACGTAGTCTATGACGGCTTGTGTCCGCTATTTAAATCTTGCGCAAAAGTGCAGCTATGTTATTTCATCTGGATTTTTATTGATGAAATAAGTTTTTAAATTAAAGTTTATTTTGAATAATGTCTTTTAAAATAATTAAATTACAATTATTTCTTTAAGATTATTTGCTATTAAGTAGCAGTAGTTTTATAAATAGTTCGATAAAAAATATGTAGGTCAAAGTTTAAATGAATATTAACTGGTCATAAATTAAACTTATAATTTTATGATCTACATAACCGCTCCAAATTTCGTCCGGTCGTCAGCCAATCCGGTGGTCGCGAAATGACAGGCAAGCTAGATCATTCGTTTAGATCATTGAGTGGCGCACGAGCGCTATTGGCGTACAACGCACAAACCACGCCCGGTACCGTTACAGGGGGGCATTGACTGGCAAAAGTGGGGATTTAGATCAATCGTCATAAGTGGTGGGGTGACATTGGTAATTGTTCGCACTTGTTGATTGGGTTTTAATGAGAGCGGTCACACCCTGTATGGATGGTACCTACTCTGTGAGGTGGCCAGTATTACAATTAAATGTTAATCGATTATAATAATGTCAACCAATAAAGTAGATATTTTAATAGCAGAATCATATGGATGTTACTTTTCTTAACAAACATCAATTAATTCATTGACTTCTTCAGTAGGTACTCATACGTAATGCTGATTTAATTAGGTACTAAATTGAGATAAAAGCTTGCCTTGAGATAGGTAGGTAAGTACTAAATATTTTTCTTTACCTAGAACTTTTTATTAATAACAGTATTTGCCTTTACTTGCCCCTTAAATTCTATCACTTGCAGTGGATCCCTATGTTACTAAGTATTTGTTGACATAGGTAACATATTCCAAATCAAATAACCACGAAGATGAAAACTAATATGCAATGATTTCTTCCTTCGTTCGATTTGTTCCATTGGCATAAGTAGGTACCTACACAAGACGATATATCTGCCTTTTACTGTTTTAATGCATGACATGTCGCAATAAGGTCGTAAATAATAATGGCTGGAAATAAAGGCATTTTGTAGGACGTTTCAGGGTTCAAATGTCATCTCATGCATACCAAACATGAAGTCTTCTTAAGAACAAAACAAAATGCATTTGAAACTCTTTAGTCACGCTATAAGATTTAAATTTGCAGAATCAAGCATGGACTTGATGCGTTTTGTTTCACACATAGGTTACGTTAGTTTTAGTGCAAACCAGAGCCAGACACTCGTTAAGTGAAGATTTCGAAAACACGCATTCAGATGTGTGGTTTGAGTTTGCTGTAATATTTCAGTCCTTTTCTAGGGGGTAAAGTAGGTACCTACAGCGGAATGTCATCTCGCACATAGGTACTTATTTGGAGCAGCTCTGAGGAAGACGGCAAGTTAGTTACATTACACCATTAACTACTCTGTGTTTGCTTTTCCATTTTTTTTTACACATTCACTGCTAAAGATTTCGTAGCGCTATTTTTTTATTTATATAATATGCTATGCTGCACGGGAAAACCCGTTTGTAGAGGAAATCGCCTACGAACAGTGCCACATAGCTGTTTCCTGGCACAGAAAGATTTTAATTTATTTAATTGCAACCACTCATACAATCTGTATTACCTAAATACAAATAAAAATAGGCTTTCCATGGCTATCCAACGTGGAAATGCCGCCAGTATTATGGGGACTTTTGCACCAGGAACGGCTAGGGGTGATTAGGGATAGAGTTAGGTAATCTTGTGTTGTAAATATATGTGTAATTAAGTATTGTAGTAATTTTTAATTTAATACTTAAATAAATATTAGGGGGACAATCTTAATAAGGTAAGCTCAATAAGGCTTGTGTTATGGGTAGGTACGAATTGACGAGATATCCCTCAATATTTCTGCTATTTATGATGACCTAATTAAAAAACTCGAGAAAAACCGCGGTAGGTAAAAAACATGTGGGTATATGTGAATTTACCTAAGGAAAAAATAACAAAAATCTTCAATTTTTAATTAAGTATATTAATCTGAACGTAGGAATATCTAGTAGGAAAACGACCTAAAATAAGTACACATATTACATAAGTATACATATTATTTTGGTTCCTTTCGTTTGAAAAGAGTTTGTTTTCAACTTATAATTTTCCACTGCTTCAAACTGCAACTACTGCGAGGTAGATTATCCGTCTCTTTCTAATTAGAACATGAAGAAAGAGATGGATAGTTTACCGCTACTCGCGCACCCTCTTGTGCCAATCGAGCTGATATTTTTGCAGGTTTCTTGAAAAAAGATTGGCTATTCCACTTGTCTTAAATCAGGCAGCTTTTATCGAAACAAATATCCATTTTCACGATATGATTTTTAATTCGTAGTTCACAGGTTATTGCATGGATCAACCAGGGATCGGAACTGGTTATTTGTTACCGGTTACCTATGTAGCTACCTATATACATAAATGTTCGCCAAACTACATGCTGGCAGTTTGTTGGCGAATACACTCTTTACCCTTCCATTATTTATAAGTACCTACAGTGTTATGCAAAAAAAACTTAAATTAATAAAATGAGCTAACATCAGCAAGCAAGACAAAATTTGAGGGTTAGATATACCAACAGTCGCCTTAAGGAACTAGGTACCAATGTTACGTGGTCTCGCAAGAGGTCGCGTGGGTTAGGAACATCGTTCGAGTCTAGACCGGGTCTACCAAGCAGCTCGTTAAACGCAAATTGTTTCTAAGTTTACATAAAATCTGATGGTATATGAGAGTTTCAAAAATATTGGTTAAGGTTTCAAACTTGTAGGAATACTTTCCATTAAAATACATGTTTGTATTGAGTACAACAATACATTAATACTGAGGAATGACTGCTTAATAGTTACCTACTTGTAATATGTATTGTATGTAGTAATATTTCAGAAGCTAGTTAAGTTATCATTTTTTTTATGTCTGAAATTTTGTTGGATTTTGTCACAAAGTAACTATTTAATTGATAATATATACATTACATAAAAAAAATCTGCTATTATAAATTATTTCCAAATTTGACATATTTTCCATACAAGCTGTCAGTTCATTGCCTGGACTAACACTCCAAAAAGGACTTACGGTCATTTTGGAATACTACAAACAACATGAAATTTCGACCAACATGCCCTGTGAGTGTTAACTAATGGCAAAACGGACACCAAAGACATAGCTAACACTTTTAAAAATCATTTCATTGTTAAATCTCCTCTTGGACCATCGTCGCAGGATGGGGTGAGCGAGGCTGAGACCAATGATGGGGAACCTGGACCGGGGTACTCTGATAAGGACGTAACCAAGGCTATTAAATCTATCTCCCGAGGCAAATCCCCAGGGCACGATGGTTTCAGCGTCGAATATCTTCAGAATGCGGGTACCCACATCTCAAGAGTGTTAGCTTTGTTTTATACGCTGTGTGTAAAGCACGGTTATTTGCCCAAGGATATGATGAAAACTGTGGTTATGGTGACACCAATAACTACAGGCCTATATCCCTTGCGACTATTATTGCTAAGGTATTTGATAGTGTGCTTAATGTACAGTTAAATAAGTACGTGAGTCTTAACCCTAACCAATTTGGTTTTCGACCAGGGTTATCAACAGAGAGTGCAATACTGTGCCTTAAGCACCATAAATATATGAGTCTAAGTTACTTTAAATAAATGATAAATAAATAAATTACGGTTCAGTATCAATATAGGGTGTATTTTGTCTCAATACCTGCCGACCGACCCATACCAACCCATACATACCTATACCCATTAAATGCATCGACATGGCTAACGTCTTGCAATGCTAGGAAATATCCGATCCCTGGGCATACCAACCTAATTATAGCGATTACCAAACCCCAAAAAATATCGGCTAAGTCTTCATATCCCTTACAATTAGATAAATATAAGTTAATTTTTAATTTACTTTAACTTTTTAGTTTCGAGTAGGTACCAATTCCGTTAGATACTCGGAGTGTATATACTGTATTTTGCGAAAATCGTTTTTTCTAAGTGGCGATTATAGCCATTCGCAAATTTTACCAATTTGTTTTTTCTCGTTAGCTTCCTTCCCCGAAAGCAGTTGTAACCATTCGCATAATTTCTCACTGTATTTTTATAGCATATTTTTTTTGTCAATTGTAGTAAGTTTTAATAACAAGTTTTTCCGCATTTTAAAAAAAATAATAATCTCGAAGACGAAAGCGGGAGCAAAGCTCCCACTTCCGTCTTCTAACCTATCCGCGATCCGAGTCGGTGTTGCCACCAAGTCCCTGTTCAAAGGGTGAGCATCAAATAAACTTTTCTCTGAGATCAACCAATGTCAAGATAGTGGTGTATCGTACGCAGCAGGGTGCTTATTGGCAAAACCGACTCGGATAGCGGATAGGTTAGAAGAAGGAAGCGGAAGCTTTGCTCCCGCTTTCGTCTTCGAGGTTATTTTTTTATGAAAGAGCGGAAAAACTTATTATTAAAACTTACTACTAAGGACAATGCGGCAATTCACTACTAAGAAAATCATAGGCTCGAATAGGAAAAACAATATAGTGGTAAATTATGCGAATGGTTAAAAAACCTATTGAAAAAATAAGCTGCTGAAAAATTAATAAACTGGGAAAATATGCGAATGGTTACAAATGCTTTCGGGAAAGGAAGCTAACGAGAAAAAACAAAGTGGTAAAATTTGCGAATGGCAATAATTTTCGGAAAATACAGTATACACTCGATACTCGATACTAATATCCACTTTAATTAGCAAATAAAAAATATACCTCCGCAAAAAGCTAGCACATACTCCGCATATAAATCAATAATAACACACCTATACGCATTTGCAAAGGGCAAGTGAAAAACCCGGTCGCATATGGAGACCATTATAAAATGGGTCGGTCTTGCAATCTGTCTCGCGGTGTTTAAGGCTTTATCGCTGCGCGGTACAAATTGCCGGCAACTTGGCGTTTTTTGCGCGGCCTGTTTGGGTAGCGGACTTATTCTGGAGGCTTGGACGTTTTAGGGACAGTTTGTAAGATGTTTGGATAATGTTTTGTTGTATAGGTAACAAGGCAGTGACTAACAAGCATATGGCCTGCTTGACGGTAGTTAGGTTTGCAATTTATAGAGCAATGAAATCCCTCTAGTTAGTGTGCCATAATACTATCATCATTAATTAATCCGGGCGCCTGGCAGCTGTTCAGCGGTGAATGTGAAGTGGATGGGCAACAAAGGGATTGTAAAATGCTTGGTGTGATATTATAGCTTATTATGTATTAAATTCAAATATAATAACGTCAGGCGTATTATTTGGGGGAAAAAATGTGCCAGGTCCAAGATGCGCGAAAAAGTGCCAAGTCATCTCATTTACTGGGTCAAATTTTATCGTGCCTCGTTACCCAAAGGGTGAAAACAAGACCCTATTACTAAGCCTGACTGACTCGCACTTGGCTGGTTTTAAGATACTTCACAGCCCGGGATCGGACACCTTGGACGTCACCTGGCACTACTTTTCCCCTAATTAAAACGCCTAGCATTGTTACGAGTATATTCGAAGTAAATACATAATTAAATAGCTATTAGGTATATCACACCAAACGCAGAGCTCTATAAATTGCACACCTTCAATAGGGAACTTGCATCTTAATATTTTATTACGAAAAACAAAAGTATAATCCAGCATTAAAACAACTGTAGCATTAAAACTTTGTTATGATTTATTTTTCTAATGTTATATGCATTTGAAATATGCGCGCGCCGGCACCCCCCGAAAACGCTCTATACTAAACGGGCTTATGCTATGACGTCACAGCATAGCCTTTACTATGGAGTAAGTCATTAATTTGCGATTATCTCCACAAAATTTACGTTTAAGTCTATACTTGTCATACAAAATATCAATTCTAATTTAATATTCTATGTAACTGTTACGTTATTTTATTGTAAAAATAAAAAATAAATTTTAGTCATTTTAACGTTAGGTAAAACTAATAAAATCGTTTTTTTTTTCTTTTGTATGATATCTCTACGTATATTCGCATCGATTGAGTGCAATTTATTCGAAATTGAAGTCCCATGCAAGTTCCCCATTGATTTTACAACCCCTTTGGTTCCCATCCACTCTCACACCCACCGCTGAACAGCTGCCAGGCGCCCGAATTAATTAATAATGATTTATAGTATGGCACACTAACTAGAAAGATTTCGTTGCTCTATAAATTTAAAACCTATTTCCGTAGCTAGCTCTCCGTCTATTATAACTTGAGACTCTAGAGGAGTAATGTTGTAAATTATTCATTTTAACTTTATTGCACGATGATCAGAAATTTTAATCATATAATGCCACCAGGCATTCTCTACCGGTCAACCATTTGGGATAAAACATGTGATGCAGGCATTTAATTAAATAGGAAAACTCAACTCAACATGCACTCACAAACCATTTGTTGGATGCTAATTGCTAATTCACCAGCACCGTCACGTCATGCTATCAAAAAAAAGTGTAACTGAATCACGTGCTCTGCTGTGAAAGTGATTTCTACATAAATGTAGTCTCCACGACTCGGAAACAAATATCAAGAAATCCATTCCAGTCTTATTCGACTCAAAAATTCCATTGCAACGTATTCCCAACTAGAATACGGCCATTCGAATAAGTAAGCAGGGTGTCAACTAATACGATTTACTGTGATAGCGTGCCTCCGCGACAGCCTTGCCTACGACACTCTAACGCCGAGTTATAAGCATTCTTGCGTCTAAAAATATGTAAACAGCTTTCAAACTTATTCCTTAGACTTAAGTTACGTTGGTAGTAGTTCTGGGGGGAATGCCTTAACACGCTTTTTATGAATATAGGTAATTATTATGCAAAACGTCTTGTTTATGCTTTTTCTCTAGCGTTAGCTTGTGACCTATTGCGGGTTTACCGACTTTTGGTATAATATTTCTTTCCAAAATGATTCATTTAGGTCCATTGCCAGCCTCTTTACTTCCTAATATGACTCGATATCAGCTTTAAATCTTTTATTTGGCTAAAATATGTTAGCTTAGGCCTTCCTCTGCCTGCAGGCGCGCCGCGCACAACTGGCGATTGCCGCCTTAACGAAGACCTCAGGGTGGCAGTCACGGGGGCGACTGCCAGCCATAGGGAAGAGGTCCTCGAGCTGGAGGGCGTGTCGGGTGTTCGGGCACGCCCCTGACAATGTTATTCTGGAGGACGAGTATCCACCTCCCCCCCTCCCGCGACGGGTCTCACATGGGGACAGCTGCTGGCGGAGTCGCGGAAGTGTGCGTGAGCGTTCCCGTGGCTCCGCCATAGAGCAGCGCGCAGAGCACCGTGGGGTTTTAGACTGTAGTCCGGGCGGTTCCCGGGAGTCCGTCATACCTGTCCTGGTTCCCCAGCCAGGCGGGATGTGTAAATGCATTTCCCCGCAAAAAAAATAAAAAATAAAATAAAAAAAGGCCTGCCTATGCCTATCTTGCCTTCAGGCTGGCAATGGACAAAGAAAAGTGGCGGTTACTCCACCGACAATAGCAAGGCTCTTAATAGTCTTAATGTAATGATGATGATTCATTTAGGTAACATATTTTTTTTTCTGAAACCGAAATCGTTCACGATTTACCTATATAAAACACACGTAACCTAACTCTTTGAGTTATTATTATCCTGAGTGGAAAATGGAAATGGAAAATGAAACTTATGTACGAAATGAAAAATTAGAATAGGTACCTATACGAAAAATTGTTCACTTATATTAACGACCTTGGCGGTGTAAGCGCGACAACCTGATTTAAATTGAAATTAAGTGCAAAGTCAGAGAGAAAAGGGGAACACAGCAAAATTTGACAAAAAATATTGACTTAGGTAATTATATTTTATGTAGGGTACTTTAATTTTTATTTTAGGCCTTAATTGCAGTGAAGAATCTCAATTTCTGGATTTATATTATTTAAACATGTATATCCAACAATAATCACTTTGAGAATGTGTGAGTTACTACGTGGTTTTTGATAGCTAGTTAGTTTAAAGTATAAAATACAAGCACATGAAAGCATACCTACTGCCTGGGCCGCGATTCCTTTTCTCAATGACGTAAAATGTTTGAATGTCGAATCGGGCCCCAAGTTACATGAAGCATGAAGTGAAGCACGTGGTAACCACTCTGAAAATATTAAAATCATCAATACATTTCTTAGGTATCGCAATTTTAACCTTATGACAGGAGAAATTAGGTCCAATATCGAAAACCCAAAGCTATACTTGTGTTCCTTTATTGAAAGCAACATTTCCTCCCATTCGAACTTGCACTCTATGTGATTTGTTTCAAGGCAGATGCAAGGTTGCACCGACGCATGCGCGCATAGTGTCGCCACGAGGTTCCGAGCGAAAGCGGTAGATGGCGTTGACAGTCTGATTAAGAAGTTGGTGTTATGTATGATACAGATTTGATGACTTATACTTACTTAGTTTATTTTTCCTATCTACCTCAAAATGGTTCTCAATTGGTTTATGACTTAAAAATTAGCCTTGTAACGCAATGTCTCAGTAAGCCAGAGTAGGTAATTGAACCAATTTGGAAATATGTATAGTGGCTAACCAACTGATGTCGCCCAGGGGACCGATTATGAAATGCGATTTTTAAATAGCCATAGAATATTGAAAAACGATGGGTATAATTGACCACTCGTAATTAATTCTATCGGCAGCAAGTAAGTGCCTCCACTTTTGACACTAAAATCGTATTTATTGTTATTTAATTTTCGAGCGCTCAAAAGTCATAAATTGGCCCCCAGCTATCACAAGACGGGGTGCGAGCTCTCTCGATTTTTCTCGCACTATACGTCTCTATCTAAGTTTTCTAATAAGAGAGAGACGGATAGTGCGAGAAAAATCGAGAGAGCTCGCGCGCCGTCTTGTGATAGTCGTGCACATTTCCTAACTTGTCAGTATACTGTCAAGGTGTCAGTCAATTAGTATTAAATTTGTACGCAGTGGTATCATAATCATACTTATTGCGCGGAAGTGGTGCGTTAGGTACGCATGCAGTACCTACTGCATATATTCTTATCCTGTTCCGCTTCCGCGCATCTCGCGTCAATCAGGAAGAACTAATTTAAACCTAGACGCAGGAACCGTAGGTACAGATTCCTGCGTCTAGGTTTAAATTTAACTGACAGTAGACACTCACAGCTGATCAGATAGCTTTACTGATACCGCACCGACAATAATTAACAGCTTAGAAAAGTTGAAAAAACCCCCGACATTTCATTTCAAAGTTCGATATAGCAAAACTGGCTGAACCGATTTTTTTTGAAACGTAGCTATCTCCACGTAACCATCTCGACCATCCGTTTAGCATCTACGAGGGCACAGAAAGACATACGAGATACAAAGACACGTCAAACTTATAACACCTCTCTTATTGACGACCGCTTTAGCCTAGTTGGTAGTGACCCTGCCTAAGAAGCAAGAGGTCCTGGGTTCGAATCCCGGTAAGGGCATTTATTTGTGTGATGAGCACGAATATTTTTTCCTGAGTCATGGATGTTTTCTATGTAGGTATTTAAGTATTTATTTCTCTATATAAGTATCTATATCGTCGTCTATTACCCGTAGTACAAGCTTTGCTTAGTTTGGGACTAGGATGATTTGTGTAAGATTGTCCGCAAATATTTATTTATTTATTTATTGCGTCGGGGGTTTTTGCAGAGGTGGCCTGACTCAATTATTTTCTGTATAAAACTTGACGGACTATAAAGATACATTTTATGCATCATGCAAAAAAATTGCGGTTCCGGTACTAAAACGAACAATAAACCATAATGTCACCAACATGAACGACATAAACTTTATCACGGCACCGTTCATCTGTCTTTATGTCAGTCCTCGGAAACGCTAAAATAAACTTTTGCTTTACGAGGCAGCCTTATGATGGAATCATGCAGTTTATTTCTATACGTGACTGCACTAAACAAGTGAGCAATCCGCAAACATAACTTTCTTAAAGGGTTTTTTTTTGCAATGGTGGTAAATAAGCATACTACCGATGGCCGTTGGGGCGGAAAGGTTCTCGAGTGGCGACCACGTACCGGAAGGCACGGCGAAACCCTACGGTGGACTGATGACCTGGTAAAGGTCGCGGGAGTCCGCTGGATGCGGGTGGTGCAGGACCGGTCACTTTGGCACCCTTTGGGGGAGGCCTATGTCCAGCAGTGGACGTCTTTCAGATGATATGATGACGATGATGATGAAGCATAGGTACGACCTGCTCGATGGGAAGCGAGCACCGGCCATGAACCTATGATTACTCAGGATCATCAATCAAAAATCATCCTCCTAGTGTTTTCCCGGTAGTGCTCAAACGAGCCTGGTCCGTTTTACAACCTAATCCCAAGATTTGGCGTAGGCACTAGTTTTGCGAAAGTAACTGCCATCTGACGTGCATCTGACCCTCCAACTCAGAGGGAAAACAAGACCTTATTGAGGTTATTGACTGGTTTCCTCACAATGGTTTTCTTCACCGAAAAACCGCTGTTAAATATCAAATGTTACACTCGTGGTCACGGGACAGAGAGTGACTGGCAATGTTTGAAATGTGCTGTTGGAGGTGGTTAGAAAAGGTCAGTTGGACGGAAAAGAAAACTAATGAGGTAGTTCTGGATTTAGTAAATGAAAAAAGAAACCTGATAGAAATCATTGAAAACAGGAGAGGAAAAATGATAGGACACATGTTACGCCACGCCGACTGGATGAAAACAATAAAGGGAAAATAGAAGGGAAAAGAAAAAGTGGAAGGACGAGGATATCTTACATGGAGCAAATAAAAAAGAAAATAAACGCTTCATCGTTTAGAGAAATAAAAAGAAAGGCAGAATGTAGAACAAGTTGGAAATTACTCCACCGCCAAGAGCCTAGCTCTTAAATAAGAAGAAGACACTCGCGGTCAAAAATGTCGGGTCACGCAAAATTAAATAACTGCAATAGTTTTTTTTATATTTATCATTAGTTTTATTTACATAATATACCTACTATTTTTATATTATCCAACTGTATTATATATTAGGATATGTCGAAGAGGCTCAGAGACGCCACGGGAGACCAAAGAGCTGGCAGTTTCCTCGCTCAACGCATCGGCCTGGCGATCCAGCGAGGAAATGCTGCCAGCGTCTTCGGTACCATGCCGCCGGGGGCATTTTTAGATATATTTTAGTTTTATTTTGACGTATTTTAGTTTTAGTTTAGTTTAATTATAGTGCTGTATTTATTAAATTTACTAATTATCACTGTATTAGCGAGTCCCGGGATCCTATCATAAAAATATCAATATCCATAAATGACGATTTTTGCGTTATCTCGCTCCAATAACGTTGTTATTTTTATGGGGTTTTAGGAGTCCAATTTAAACCTCGAAACGTTAGTTAGTAAGTTTGAGTTAGCTAAGTTAGAAAAGGAAAGAAAGTACCTACTCTTTTATAAATAAATAATGAAATATTAGATGACAATCTCACATAAATCGAACCAGCACCATAATAAGCTCAGTTAGGCTTGTGTTTATTTATTTATTTAGGACTTTCCACAATAAGCATACCATTACATAATATTGCTCTTGCACAAATTAAAACTAAGTACTTTCATTATTACAGAAGGACACTAGGCTAACCGATCGTCCGTTTAATTAATTAATAACTAGTTTTTACTAAGCATTCGGGCATTAGTTTGTACCAAACAACAAAATATCCAGTGAAGAATATATCTAGTGTACCCAAACCGTCGATCACCAATAAATTCGACGTATAAAAATAATTCAAAGTCCACCGATACGGAATTCGCAATAATTCCAAAAACTCGAGATAAAATAAACCAACGAGAACAACCCTGGTATCGGTCATTAATTTCGTTGACAGATCGCGTTCAATATTTTTATTGTGGCCAATGCGGGTCGAGGCTAAAAAACTTGTCACGAATTTAGGGATCAATCAGAAATTAAAAATCGTCGAACATGTGCTTAAATAAAACACTGTTTGCAGTAGAGCTCGGAGACCGTGTTTTAGGTCGATTACACACGATGACTTCTTGGAGAGATGCAATGCAACGCGCGTTTCACGAAGTATTTAGATCACCAGTCATGCTCACCTGCATCGATAGTGCATCGCTTCAAAAAATCGTGTGTAATAAAAAAAAAAAAAACCCCACTTCCTGGCCAGATAGAGACGTAAAATTTTGTCACCCTTGCCTTCGGCTCGGGCGTCAAATACCTGCGATCTGAGACATTCTTTGTTCAACCGCCCTAGGTAAGTAATGTACTATTATGTGACTGTACATAATGAAGAGCATTAAACATGAGTGTGGGTTTATGAAACGAGCTTTAGCGAGTTTCTTAATAGGATCACGCGAGTGTTTTAATGCCTAATTATGTACAGTTACATACACTACTTTATCTACCCACATATTATAAAATCCTAAATGATGTGAATTTAGAACCCATTAGAATAACCGCCATTGCACCGCCATGGCCGACTAGATTTCAAATCATGACCAACTAGATTTCCATAATAACATCGATATCGATGTTATTATGATTTTTCACTCATTATAATAACACTGGACACAGATAAAACGCTGATGTTACGTTACTGGTTGCAATAATGGTGGTCAATATATATGGTTTCGAAACACATTATAGAGGATTTATGATATGGGTGTAGATAAACGCTATTAATGCTACACATTTTTAAATGCCATGTCGATGGCAAACCAACATGCTTGATAGTAATTTGATAGCTTAGCCTATGGACGCTTACAAGTCTTGCAACTCCAGAGTTACACAAGCGCATTATCCATATCGATTTGAGGATCCGTCGAGTCGAGAGCTCAAACAATTGCATGTTCCTCACTCTCAAAACAACGCATTTGGAATAATTTAATGGCTTTTTTAAATAACGTTATTGTTTGCAATGTTGATGCTTAATGTCCCGTCTTTATCAATAAGAAATTAATTTGAATATTTAAACGCCTCTCACGCTTGGCTGGTAAAAAGTCCTCGCCCACGCGACGCATTTTTTGCGCTCCGCGTTTTGATTAATGCTCTCTATTGAGTTTTATCGTTTTGGGAGCATCCTTTTATTGGAGCGTGGAATATTCGGGACTATCGCGAACCGTTTCTTAGTAGAGGTGTTTTGTATTTGTTTGCTTTATTCGTGAGGAATGCAAGCCAGTTAAAAAAAACAGATTTATATTGTTGTTGTTACTACTTAACCAAAAATTTGGCGAATTTATGCAACTCTTTATTTTAATGTCATGGTTAGAATGTAGTGATTAGGCATACGAGAAATTTATGGTCAATATAAAGTGTTAATAACTACAATTTAGAAAAGTTGAAAAACCTCCGACATTTACATTTCAAAGTTCGATATCTCAAAAACGGCTTAACCGATTTTGTTGAAACGTAGCTAAGAACCATCTCGATCACATCAGCTTTAGGATTAAAAATGCTGCATTTAAATCGGTCCAGGAGCTACAATGCCACAGACAGACACACACACACAAACACACAGAGACACAGAGACACAGACAGACATACTTACAGACACGTCAAATTTATGACACCCCTCTTTCTCCATCGGGGCTTAAAAAGGCCCTTTGATGATCTACTATTACTACTAATTCATTCTTACTATCTATTAGCCGCATATTTTATTAAGCTCGATGATAACAACTATGCTAACTTTTTGTCAGTCGTATGCTGTATCCATCTGCGTATCAGGCGTAGATATAGCTGAAGGTCAGGACTACACAGACGCCTCCCACATGCCTCCAGGCACTCTTATTCTGTGCCATTGGCAGGCAAGCCTGACCTCTGAATCCTGCTGATACCTATACTGCGTCTTAGGCACCGGGGAATTTCGGCTTTGCAAGCCATATCAGGCCCCGTAGCATGGATGGCCTTATCACGCGATAAGTGACAAGATAGAGCATCCGTCCCTGGCTGACACCGTTCGATAGAACGAGACGACGCGCTTATCCTGTCACTTATCGCGTGATAACGCGTGTGGGTAGCCGTGCACAGGGTTGTTGTTTGGAAAGCGATAATGCGCCTCACCTCACCCGTCACGCCTAACGAAACTGGACCTCTACCTACGCTTAGCTACTACGAATTGCGGCGTCAAGATTCACATGCCACGTTTGTTTATAGTTTAAATTTTGAACTACTTACTTAGTGTATTGCAGTGCCCTTACAGGGTTGTTTTGAGACACACCAATATGTAGCTATTAGATCTTTTGTACATACAAGGCAATGATTAAATGAATTATAATAATAACAATGGTGGTCAGGCTGAGCCGATCGCGTGGTTGGTTGGACAGGCCCCCCAACTCTGGCTTGCCTTAACTGGCTGTCCAGAGTGGAGTCGCAAGAGCTGTTGCTCGAGGGTAGATGTGGACACCTAAGTGGCGAGTTGGCTATATGTTTAAAGGCCAGTGCCACCTCTCTACCCCCCCAGCCTCTCTGACTGACCTTTAGGCCATTTTTTAATGTCGCTATTAATAGGGGCCCATCTAGCAGTTGGCGAGTCACCGTCTGCCAGAGATTAAAAATGAGACAGTTTATTAGGCAGGCGTCCGATGTTTCACCCAATAGCCCAGCCACTAGTACATCATTTTCACCCAATAACCCGTTTTCTTTAGATTCCATCAACCAGCAATAGTCCCTATACACCCCAGCGGGTGCTGTCTCTGTGTGCGTCCCATGACACGGGCAGGGACAGCATCCGCTCGGTGTACTCCTTACATTTCATTAAATTGTCAAAAGGGCATCTACGTGTTGGCTCAGTTGGTACTTGGTACCTAGCCCCACGCACGCCTCCCAAAGGTCCGGGACATCATTGTCCCGTGAGCGGGAAAGACATACATAATAATAATAAAAGAAATGAAATAAAGGAAATAATAATAATAAAACCATTTATTTCAGGCATCTAAGGCCCATAGTAACAAATACCTTAAAGACTAACATACATACAAAATTATGAATTATGAAGATATATTAGTGGGTGAAGGGTGAGGTGAGGCTAAAGTTACAGAATATCGGCGCTGTATCCAGCCCCGATATTCTATAGAATAGGCTGATAAAGCCCCAGCCCTATCTATGTTCCTTTGCATTTGACCGACAATTATCAATGTTAGCTATTTTTATACATTTATGTCATAACATGCATATTCGCTAACTGGGCATTATTGAAAATGTCCAGTTACCTAATTCGGGTAATCAAGAATGTATTTATATTTAAGATTAGATTTAGTGCCTTAACATTTGGAGTTCAATATCGCATTAAATAGGTACCTACCTAAGTTTTTTTTTCCGATTTAGTTCATTCGATGGCATTAAAACAAAGTTACGAAATAAACTAATAAGTATAATTCGCTATGCCTTTACTCAAAAAGGACCTAGTCAACGCGATCTTTTGCGAGCAATACGATAACTTTAAAAACTACAATCTTCCATAAAACCCCGCAACACACTCTCATTGAAAACTATTTAGAAACCCCATACATAATTGAACCGACATAAATAATTGAAAGTAATAAGTTACTGACAAAAAACGACAATGTTCAAGCACCTTGACGAACGCAGACGCAACGCAGACAATGGCAAGCAATGGCAAGCAATGGCATCCGATGGCATTGATAAGATATAATCGTTGACACGATCTCGCACAATATTGGGTGCAGGATTTTTGAACCAAATGGATGAGCGGTAGCGGCTGGAAATCGCGTTCGCTTATGAACGTCTAAAAGTCGTTTTTTGAAACTGAAGTAACTTTTCTTTCAGGCAAAAAGTTCTCAAGAAATATATTGTAATCGAGAAAGAGAGAGAGAGATCGAGTGAGTGGTCGAGACTAGAAGAAAGAGAGTACCTGAGCCGATTTTTTCTTTATTGTATATTTCTTGTCCCTATTGGATGAGCTCGTGAGTTTGTATAATATTCGGTATTTTTTTATATTTAGTGTCCTAAAATTGTATTCCATTAAGAGACACCACGTATAGGATTTTGCTCAACTAAGTGGAATATTGTATACCTACACATTTTAGGTACCTACTTATATTACTTTGGTTTATCTATCCAGGAATAAAAGATACAACAGTTACCCCGTTGTTCGCCCCGCTCGTAACTTGGACTTAAATAATCAAGTGCCCACGCTAACATCAAGGGTCTGGACCCCAAACATTTTGAACGACGTGTCAATACTTTGGACAATGTTTTCGTTACCATTGTGGCCAGTGAAGATAAATTGCCACTGCTTTTTATATTGTTGTGTATAATTTGTGGGATTAGTTCGGTAGATTAAGTAAGCATGGATATGGATAGGGCTTCGTAAGTATGGATCAGTTTCAAATCCCGTGTACCTAACAAAGTAATGTAAAAAGGTAAGTTCCTATGTAAAGTGGGTTATATTATAGCGGAAAAGTTTTGTGTATATTTTTGTATATATTCCTTATTTTACTCGTTTAAATATATTTTTGTCAGAAAACCTGACCTCAATCACCACCTTCGTTCATTGTAAAGTAACTGAATTACATTATTTTTTACAGTAACGATATAAAACAACGTTACAGAGTAGAAGAGAATATAACTTTTGAAGGGCCCGACGGTCATCCTTACTAAATGAATTTTGAAAATAACGCACGGAGTCAATTTCATACAAAATTCAGTTCTAAAATTAAATTTCAAGTCACCTTACTCTCCAGTAAAATTGACGTGATTATTTAGGGACGTAATCTTTTGTAGTTCGGTCACACTTGAATAAAAATCATATCTGCCCAAAGCCATGTCCACACTAACCAAATTAGCCGCCAGACATTAAACCATGTCCACACTCGCGCTAACCGTTTACGAGTCACCGCCTACCGAATTCCCTTTTGTCCCAAACCATCTGTTTGTCCCAACATTATGAGGGCCCAATCGACCAGGTGGAGATCCTATCTCGGAGCACGCTGAGGGTTATGATTGGAGACAGTTGTTATAAATATTTATCAGATTTTTGGACAAATCGATGATATTTACGACTTTTTGTTCGGTCTGAATGGTTTGGAAAAAATGTTATGGGAACATTGTGGTAGACGAGGCAATTTAGAATTCGAGTTTATCACTTAAATGGTTTATTTTATTTGTTTTTAGGGTAGTTTAAAATAAAAGTCGGATCGGTCGGGTTAATACGACATTATTATTTTAAATGAACCTTGATTAATTCAATTGCTTGTTCATTTGTTACTGGAAGTGGGTTTAAGAAGTGTTCCAAAGTATGTGATATTTTGTTACAAAAGATACATGACAAAAAGTATAGCTTATGATTGTTCGTTAAGCTGGCAATATGAGTTACCAGAATATCCTTTCATATTTCCGATGCCTTCATGAAATGGATGGTAAATTTTGACAGACCACACATATGTATAATTAGGCATTGTAATTTCTCGTTTATACTCTTACACACATTATTGTTATATCTGTGCCTTCTTTTCAAGTTTTTCTGTATGCCATAAATGTTTAAAACTCACTTTTGTTACTAAAATGTATATAGGTACTCGTATATATCGCAACAAGAACTCTTTTTGTGTAAGATATTCCTTGGCTCCAAATACACAGTATTTTCCTTGTTTGGGATTCACCGACTATAAGCTTTGTAATGTATTAACGCCCTTTATAAACTTTTTAATTTTATTTCAGATCATCACTTTCAAAGCTGCCAAGTTAAAACGTCGAAAATAAATAGGTCTATCATAATTAAATGTTTCAATTAACATTTGTGAAATATTTTTGACCAGCTCCAGTGCTTCAAGATTTGCCTTTTTATATATTTTAGCCCTATATTTTCAGATACCTAGACAAGTTAGTGCGCGAGGAATAAACAGGACTATTAACTCAAACCACAAGGTCTATCTAACTGTAACACATTGATATGATATTAATATGACATTACATAGATATTTGTTTCGTTCGTATTGATTATATTTATGTATGTATAACAGCGAGGTGACGAAGACATAAAGAAAATAACAGGATCAAATTGGGTTGAAGTAGCCCAATCTAGAGAAAACTGGTTATCTTTGGAGGAGGCCTTTACCTGTGGAGGGGTTCTTGTGAGTGAAAATAGTATGGAAATAGTAAATAAATTAAGTTAAAAAAACATACCTACTCATTATTTATAACTCTTTGTTATGTTATGTAAGTTAGACCTGTACAATTGCAAGAAATAAAAAGGCTTTTTTTTATTTAACAGCGAGGTGTACACAGGGCGACTACTAGAGCCTGGTAGCTTTTTGGGCGGAGAGGGGAATCGTCGTTGGCGGTAAGAGGTTATCAAACCTTCGTTCCACCGACGACATTTGTTATTTTCGCCTCTTTTGCAACAGAACTTCAGCTCATGCTCGAAGATCTGAGCTTGCTGAGCTTCAAATTGGGCTAAAAATGAATCGGTCAAAGAGCACGAAACGTAGGGTCGAGGCAGACGGGCATAGCATACATTATGTCGACGACTATATTTTGTATACGCCGGGTCGAACAAGCCTGAAAGAGCTACTGGTCCATGAAGGAGCTAATGAAGGGCAACCTTCCTCTGTCACTAAAACGGAAACGCGTCGATATGTGCCAAGGTTTGCCAACGCGCTATGGAGCGCAGTATTCTAGGTGTCAAAAGGCGATCCGTCCGAAACACTACACTGCGCTCCAAAACACGCATAGCTGACCTGGGTGCAAAAACTGCCGTTTTTCTCTTGTGCAATAAAGTTAAAACAAATAAATAAAAAAGCGGCCAAGTGCGAGTCGGACTCGCACATGAAGGGTTCCGTGAAATAAATTGCGGTTTACGATTTATGACGTATTAAAAAAAACTACTTATTAGATCTCGTTCAAACCAATTTTCGGTGGAAGTTTACATGGTAATGTAGGTACATCATATATTTTTTTTAGTTTTATCATTCTCTTATTTTAGAAGTTACAGGGGGAGGGGGACACATTTCACCACTTTGGAAGTGTCTCTCGCGCAAACTATTCAGTTTAGAAAAAAATGATGTTATAACCTCAATATCATTTTTGAAGACCTATCCATAGATGGGAACACGTATGGGTTTGATGAAAAAAAAATTTTTGAGTTTCAGTTCTGAGTATGGGGACCCCTAAAACTAAATGTTTTTTTTTCGATTTTTGTGTGAAAATCTTAATGCCGTTCACAGAATACATCTACTTATCAAGTTTCAAAAGTATAGCTCTTATAGTTTTGGAAAAAAGTGGCTGTGACATACGGACGGACAGACAGACAGACGGACATGACGAATCTATAAGGGTTCCGTTTTTTGCCATTTGGCTACGGAACCCTAAAAAAGCTACTGATCATAACCGTGTACCTACATACATCAATATCATACCAATTTCATATTAGTCCGTCGAGTCTAATACACCCTCAGCAATGAAACTGACGCGTAGGCGGCGAGTTTAGTGTGTAACGGGCTCCGCTAAAACGCGTTATTTGGCAGTAAATCTAAACCCATGTCAGAGGTCGGTTGCAATCCACGTAATAAAATACGACTATGCTTATTGTGAACTTGTAGGTCTAATGTGGATTAGGATTGACAGTATCCATGAAGAATGAAACTTTGATTTGACGTGGGCCGGTGTTAAACTTTGACAAAAACATAAGCTTTCTGACCCCTGACATTTTGTGATATTTAATACGTAACCCTAATTCCATATTACTTAAGATAATTTTGCATTTACCTAGGTACCTACTTTGTTTTACCTAGCGTTATCCCGGCCTTTGCCAGGGTCCGCTTTCTACTCACTTTCCTCCACTTTTCACGATCCAAGGCATTTTCCTTTGTGAGCCAGTTTATCGCTTCTTAGATATACCTATAAGTAGCAATGGCGGAGCGCCCATACCTATAAGCCGATTCCCACCGGTTTGCCTAAAATTTCTTGCTATATATTACCAAACTCGTAAATCATTAAAAAACAGCCCTTCTTGTTGCTCCGGGTTGTCCAGTAAAAATTCTCACGCGCCGCCACTGATAAGTAAGTACCTACTTTCATTAGTATTATTTCGCCAAAATACCCACTGGAAGGCAGTAACTTCTCAATAGTAGCCTTTTTGATTGTATTTGTAACTTGTAATGTATTTGAGTAAAGCCACAAAATAACTAGCTTAATGCCTGTTTTGGATATACATAATAATAGAAAATATGAGAGCCTAAAATTGCCTACAAGCCTTAAACGGATTTAATAATAAATAGTTTATTAAATACTTTCTATTATTTCAAAAAATAGACCTTAGTATCGTCGAGTCGCACTTGAAAAATGTATTATTCAATACATTTGAATGATTTACTTTCCATCTTTTTCTTCTCTTATTTAAGAGCTAAGCTCTTCTCGGTGTAGCTCAAAGTAGGCCCTCCATCTACTCCGATCCCGTGCAACCTCTTTGACATCTCGATACGACATTATCAACTCTCTTTTTGAGTCTCTTTTACGTTCCATAAAAACCTATAAATTGCATAACATACCTTCAAGAAAATCGATCAATTATGAGAACAACAACGAAAGTTGGTTGAATATCCATTAGATCATTGCGTCTCGATACAAATTCCTTTAATTACCAACTGTAAAACTCTAAAGCAGATAATTACGAATAACATTAATGCCGTCTACTAAGTAAGCCCGGAACGGCGCGCAAAAAGAGAATTCCTGGCCCATGCCCCATGAGGTTTATACCGCATAAAGGCTCATAATGGCGGTAAAAAGTGCGTAAAACTATGCGTTCTAACGAAGCCACATTGTTGCCGGTATAGATCCGAGTAAAATCGAACACACAGCGCTTTGAGCGTGCCATAAAGCAAAAGCGGCAGCGAGTTGTGTTATTTGCCTGCTAATAAACGAAATTCAAAACAATAAAGCAAGAGTTAACAGGCAATTTATTTTTTATCTAACCAGCTAGCAAGGCTGTGTCGAGATATCAAGGTCAAAATAAACCATTTTATCGTGTTTAATAATCATTAATTTGATTGGTTAATTCTTCCTTCCACTAAAATTACCAACTTGAATTCATGCATTCTGACAAGCCTCATTATATATGATTATGTTGTAACTACAAAGAGACTTTAAAATTAGTTCACATATTATGAAAAAGGTATGGCGGCAATGGGGAACTTGAATGGGACTTCAATTTCGAATAAATTGCACTTAATTGATGCGAATATACGCAGAAATATCAAACAGAAGAAAAATAAAATAAAAAAACACGATTGGATTAGTTTTATCTCAATTTAAAAAGCCGAAAAAATATATATAATTTTTTCGATAAAATAACATATTTAATAGTAACACAGAATATTGAATTCGAAACGATATTTAGTATAACAAGTATAGACTTAAACGCGAATGTTATGGATATAATTGCAAATTAATGACTTACTCCATAGTAAACGCGCCGAGAATATGTTATGTTGTGACATCATAGCATAAGCCAGTTTAATACAGAGCGTTTACGGGAGGGGTGCCGGCGCGTGCAGTTTTCAAATGCATAACATCAGAAAAATAAATCATAAGAAAGTTTTAGTGCTACAGTTGCTTTAATGCTGGATTATACTTTTTATTTTCGTAATAAGATAAAAAGATGCAAGTTCCCTATTGAGAAAAATACTCGTAGGTAGGTATACCTATATATTTGTATTTTAGGAAAATATCTGACACGGAGACTGACCAATGGACGGTATAAAAGTATAAATGAAATACCCTATTTATCCTAGCAGCAAGATAGAATTAGTTTATTTTATTTTTACTAATGAAGAGTGGTGGTTTCCCGGACGCGTTCGTGGAAATGATACATATGTATTTAATTCGTTTCAGTTCATGCACTATCTCTTCTGTTAGCGCATACCCAAGTGTGTGTTAGTGCAACGCGCTAATGATCTGATAAAATCAAATTCATAATAAAATAAAATTGTTAGTTTCAAAAAGGCAACGAAAACGGCATTCCGCTGTTCCCCAACACCACACTACAACAAATCCGAGCAAAATCGAAGTGCCATCCAACAATAGCTCGTCCTCAATACAAAATTGACAATGGCGAGAGCAAGAAACACGGAATTTATCACCTACTGTTTCTTGCCTGTGGCGGTGTGACTAAATGCTTGAAGTACGATGCGTGCACAGAGTGTTTTGTATGGGGCATGTGTAGGGTAATGATCGGCGTATTGTCGGGGTTTGTGTTGAATGCAGCTGAGTCTGAGGTAACCCAGCTTTTCTGGATGGGTAATAAATATTTTTAACAGTTTAGTTTATAAAATATGAGAGTCCTCGATACGGTTATTTTTTATTAGTTTCACGATATCACAACCCTTAACCAATTTTTAAAATTCTTTATTATAGTTGCTTTAAGTATAGGTGATGACCTAAATACGATGGTTTTGAACTTATTTCTGTTTATGTTGCGGTGACATTAAGTGGGTGAATTTGGCTAGACCACACAATTCAGTCGAGTAATATAACATAACTAAGTCGTCAGGTGTCGTAAAACCATAAAACATAATAAAATTAATACCGATAGAATTAATAAGTTTACCTACTTAGCTTTTTAATAAATAAAAAAATCTTTTAATCCATGTGGAATATATTCTTAGTCAAGTCAGCCTAAATAAAAACAGTATTCCTAACACCCTTTAGGCATAGCCACAGCATTACCGCGTTTACGATGCATCTGTGAATACGTGTAATTGCACGCACTGCCGTTGGGGCGTTCCGTTGCGGTCGAATGTGTGAGTATGGACAGTAATGCGTTCAAATATGGATGTGATGTATGAGCGTTATATTATTCACTTGGGGTATAAACGGAGTTTTATGTGGCGATCGTGGATGCGTGAGGATTTATGACATGTAGAAAATGGACTTAGATAGCCAAATTAAAACTTGCTGCTAACTTGCTAAGATATATGAACCACCTAAAACATTGATTGCTGACCTTAGACTTTGATCTCTCGCCGGGAAGGCTATTTGCTTATCTCCCTCCACCTATTCAAGGAGCATCTAGCAAGTATACTTTTAAGCGTCAGCTTAAAGGCTTTTTGTTGACGCTCCAGAAATCCCAATCCTAACCCATCCAGCACTTTCCTATCCCAACCGTGTCGCGTTTTTTGCTTTGTGTTTTTCTTCCTATCCCATTTAGCTTCTTCACATTTTACAAATTTATTACATTAATTATTTATTATTTATTATGTGTATACAATAACTATGTGTTAATTAATGGTCTTATGTTGTGTTGCGTTCCGTGGGTCACGTACGGTGCTGTCTGAAAATCAGCGCTGTAGGTGCATATCTGACACCTCGGCATAATGCTGAGACAGCGACCGATTCACTGCCGCGAAGACACACACAGTATGTGTTAAATTGTAATGTATGTCTACTCCCTTTGTCTCTGTGTGTCTTTTTTGTAGTAAATAAATGTCTTCTTTCTTTCTTTCTCTTTATAAAAATATTACAAATTTTACTTAATTTATTAAAGTTTTCAAGCATTAAGTCTTTGTTTATGCTGAGGATTGCTAGCACAAAAACCTTTGTTTGATATTTACCAGTAGCTTTTCAGTGAAGGAAAACGTCGTGAGGAAACCGGTTTCATCACGAAAACGACCATTGGAAGTTAGATTTCTACATTTACTTTAGTGATGACATGTTAAACTGGTATTTTTCTTCTTAGTCGATCTGTCATGACTGAGGATTCTGACCACATGCCTTCCATGCAGTTAACTTCCTCGTCAATAGGATCACGTGAGAAATAGCGCATTGGAATCTCTCTCGCGTGTTTACCTTTCACATATCCCATCATTATTTGTCTCTTCTCTAGATCACTAGTAGTAGTAGGTATACCGTATGCCGTACCGTGTATGTACTTTATCCATAGTAAATAAATGAGTATAAGTATGAGTACCTACTTTTCTGTTACCTGAAAATAGGTATATAAAAATGCGTTGCACAAAATTTTAGTCCTGGCAGAATACCAGCGCTACATAATTATGCTGAACCAGCGCCTATTCTATGCCACGACACATGGTTTTGTTTTTAACTTGTATTTAACTTTAGTTCTAAGCTGCATGTCTCTCCTTAATATTGTAACTGTTTTTTGTTAAAAAATAATTACCATGTATGTTGTGGTAGAATAAAGAATTTATCTATCTATTTATCTAAATATCTACATTAAAATAGGTACAAAATATTCTGTACATACAAGTACTTGGGTTGTATCATACAAATGCCTAGTCTCACTAGCTACCTTAACACAGATGCAGTCGTGAGGATAATATGAACAATGAGATCTGCAGCAGAAGGTCACACTCGTTGCGTGGGCGCAGTTTAAAGCCACGCTATGATTCTGTATCTCATGTCGGCGAATATTCTGGGAGAGGAACGATAAATGATGGATATGCTTAAATTTAGTACAGCTTGGAATAATATAACCTATACCTAAATTATACTTCGTAGGTACCCACAATAACTCCCAAGAAACTTATTGGCACAATTGGCAATTTGAATCCACTACCTAACCTAGTTTAAGCTTGAACTACTCACGTGCCCACTTATTTTAACTGGATAACATAATATACATGATAGCGTATGCCCATTTTTAAATTGGTCACAGAGTTCTTACAAACATACAGACTTATAAAGCACACAACAACACACACTTACAAACTTTACCTCTATAAATAAGTACATAGTATATAAGTACTGGCAGCGCCTGCATCTCTACCTCAGTTTTATACCTAGATTTAATTCAAAGGGATATTATTTTGCTTAATGCTGGATATGATAATTCATTCTAAATTTAATATTAATGTGAGAGTTTGAAATCGGGTACCTAAGCGATTTTGGAGACTACTCGTGTCATCTTTTTAATATTATTACAGCATATGCTATTGTGTTCCTGGTGGTGAGTAAGGTTGCCAGAACTACAGACGATGTTCTGTGTTAAGACTGAGGGACCTGCATTTTGTCTCTATCTCTCAGCATAAAAAAACGTCAAATCAATGAAGGCTCGACGACGAGCTTGTGGTTCTTCTGGAGTTGTAAGCCTCCATAGGCTACTATTTCATGCCATCAGACAAGTCCTATGTTTGCCACAGTCAATTGTCATAGTATCGATATAAAGGTACCTATAGAAAAAGAAGCCCTGAAAGATCACCAACCCGTTGGACAAACGCAGTAAAGGAAATCTGAAAAGGAAACTTGCAGACGTCTAACCGGATGACCGAAAACCGATTGGCCTGGAGAGCAGTAGTAGTGCGCAAAGCAACGAACTCGTGTAGTCACGACCCTCACGAGGATGCGACGAAGAAGAGAGAGAGAGAAAGTATAAATACGGAAACATTACAGACAAAACAAAACACGAAAGTTGTTCGTAGTTCACTGTCTCAACCTTGGTAGTTTATGATTTACGTCGCCGTGTTCATTACCATTGCGCGAGTTTGGTGACTAATGCTCTTATTACAACACTATTGTAACCGATACATGTCTGTGCAGCTATTAATAAACTTTACTACGTCCTGAATATTACCAGTCTAAAGCTCAGTTTCATGTGTATTAAATTTGATGCCGCCGTAATAACTTTAATGTCGTCTGGTCATTCCATAGACGTCAAACAGCCATTATTGTCGTCTGAATATGTACAAATTCATATCCTGATTTACATCTAATTTCAAATGAAATGAACTGATGTAGTCGACGAGAACGCTTTGAAATTTATTAAGGTGACAAGAGTACAAAGTTTGCATTACACTATATTAATTGGAAACTTCATGTTGAAAAGGACCAATATTCTAACGAATGAATGTGGTCGTTTGAAAAACTAGATATTAATTGATCGATATAGCAGGTCCCGATTGTTTCAGGGAATATCCTGAAACTAGAGAACAATTCAAATACTCAAACTGCACCAATGCTATGTTGAAACTTTAGTTCTTGATTCAAAGACCCCACGAGGAATAAGGGGAACTTTGATGATGCTGATGTATTCCTGTTATCCATCATCATTAGGGACATAGGGCTGGCAGAAGAGTTCTCTATAAACTCTTCTTCTTTTTGTTGATTCTTTAAATAAGTTCACGGCCCAACAATTTGGTTCCACTATATAAATACCTCTCTCTTTATAAACCCATGCAAAAAGAGAGTGAAAAATGTTAAAATGGTTGGATGTTTGTAAAGGTGTTACAACATATAATATTAACCATTAACCAATCAAAATAACAACACAATTTAATGTGTAGATGTGATTTGATGCATTGGGCCAAAGCAATGTCACATTTCATACCTGTACCTACTTATTGTGAGACAACCAAGCTACTTAACACATACATTGTGCTTCAGAACTCCATAAATGTCACGTTCTCTATTAATACCTTATTTAAAAGGCGTAACAAATCGCCGACTTTTGTCGCGCCCCTTCAAAGCTATTTAATTGTTACAATTCTGTTTCATGCAATATTTATAGGCACTTAGAAATCGGACGGTTTCAAATTTATGACCCGTTTTGCCATTTAATTTTTAACTCTACGTAGAACACATAAAGTCGAAAGTTTGAACTACTGTTTGCAGTGAATTTGATAGTATTATCCTGGTTTAAATGGGATCACGCTTCATAAATAAAATTAGCAGAAGTTAAACTTCTGCCACCCTAGTTAACACAGCTGTGGGGTGAAAATATTTTGACATTTTGTTCTAAGTGCCACTATACAACTGTTTTTTATTCTTATGAAAAATAACAGCGACCTATACATACCGAGATCATTGACTTAGCCGTCTATTCAACATAATAAGGGTAGAGTTTAGTAATCAGATTAAGTCTTTATTTTAGTTTGGTCTAATTTATTAATCAGTCTCATCTGAATGTTTATTTAGGAAATATAGTAGAGAAATATTTTATCTTCATATGGGCAGAGAAACAGCACTTCTTTAAGGTCGGTTCACTTCTATGTCGTGTAGTCCCTGTTAACAGTAGGTCTACGGTTTTCTCTGTCTGACCTAAAAGGAGACTACACGACTGACCTATGCATGCATATAGTAAGATCTAGAAAGAGCAAGATGTGAGAGTTTCTTTACGTTAATTTAGACAATAGTTTTCTCTACAAAAAATCCACGAGTCGTAATAGAATTTTAACCATCATCCCCCGACCACTGGGTATCTGGTTAGAAGGTTTCTTCACCATAAAAAAAGCGTTAATTTACACATTATATTTTTTACCGTTTGAATACTACACTACCTAATTTAAATCAACGCAAACTATTTTTATATGTATTTTTAAGCGCCCTTGGCAGGACTATCCCTAACGATAGTAACGGTAAAGTCATTTCCAGTCACCAGATCACATAAATCTTTTCACATCGTCGCCTCTCAATAAACTATAAACTCACGCGCACATTAACTCTAAAGTGACCAGGTTTCATAAAAGTTTCAATGCGATTAAGACCTTTTTAAAATAGAAACGTTACACAAAGCTATGATTTGTAACATGCCAGCCCCATACATTACACAAGGAATGTAGATTCTTGAGAAAAAAATCTTAATTTATTACGGATTTGGGAGATAACATCACGGATGGTTATTTATATTTTTGTCAACACTAGTAAGTGCTGGGAGTTACGCTCCTTGAAACAGTCATATGTCACAAAGGTATATGTATAGATATGACATTTAAATAATAACAATGCAGAGTTATGGAATGATTATACTTGAATGTGTTGTGGTTCGAATTTTTGTGTAAATTATTGTTGGACAAAATATACATACATATATTATACCTGTAGCGTTCATAAATAATGTAACAGTCCAAATACGCGGTAGCTTAGATGGCAGTGACCCCCTGCTAGTAACGAAACTAGCAGTCACATGGTTTAATTTCCGGAAAAGGCAAAGAACGAGTATCTAACGATAAGGTATAATTCCAGGTTATTTTTGCCTTATGTCAAATTAAACAAAGTCATTTGGATCTGACATATTCATCATCATCATCATATCAGCCGAAAGACGCCCACTGCCGGACATAGGCCTCCCCCAAAGAGTGCCAAATTGGCCGCTCCTGCGCCACCCGCATCCAGCGGACTCCCGCGACCTTTACCAGGTCATCAGTCCATGTTGTGGGGTGCCTACCTACGCCGCGCCTTCTGGTACGTGGTCGCCCCAATGGTCATCGGTTCTACGTGCAATGTGTTCCACCCACTGCCACTTATTAGGTTTAGCGATCCGGAGGGCTATATCGGTTACCTTGGTTCTGCTGCGGATAGCCTCATTTCTGAAGCAAACACACAGAGCGACTCCGAACATGGCCCTCTCCATTGCCCTTTTCCCTGCCACGTTTAAGTTACATGTGACAACACGCCATCACATGATCACACTGGTTAAAAGACTCTCGTCTTGAGACACTGCGGAATATTGAACGAAAAGATGTGCCGTAGCTTCCCGAACGCTGCCCAGCCGAGTCGGATCCGACGATTGACTTCTTTCTCGAAGTTGGACCTACGTAGCTGGACAGTCGGGTCATATTCATATCAGCATAACTAAATAGGTTATACGATGCTAATTTCACATTTGAAAAATGAAACTGCTTCAAGCTAGTGAAAGATTCACAGATTATCCCTATTTTTGAAATCCATCCACTTATATGAAGATCAGATGACATTTCGAACTTGCATAACGATAAAGTACCATTAGTCCAAAAGAAGGAGATAAAAAGTATACAATTATTTCTAAAAACACGTCTTATACGAGTACTCGAAATTACTTCATCGTATCTTACATTGTACTCGGAGGTAAATAACATAAAGCTCTTCTTAATAAAGCAAAGCCTCCTTAAACAGCATGACACGATGAATTATTTAGATCAATCTCTTTATCCATATAAGTCATCCCTTATAAGGCTGTGTTACCTCACTACGTGTTAATGCATTTAAATAATCACGAGCAAGAATTGAAGAGTTTAGAAGGATAATAGCAGTAATGAAGCGATACGCCTCAATGCCGTGCACTTACTTTACTGTGACTCGGTTCACAAGTTGCGGACATTTTTTTTAATGATGGCCCCCAATCACGTGATAGAAATATGGTTTGTCACAGTTAAATGCTATTTGCATTACATTAAATTGCAGTTTTGACGACCGGTTTAGTACCTAGTGGGTAGTGCCAGAAAATCTAAAGCGGTCTTGGGCTCAAACCCCGGCAAGCCCATGATAGATTCTTGGCTAGTTTTTGCGGAAAGGTGCTATTTCTAGAAGCCGCCGTCTGAAGACCTTTAAGTCAACGTAACGGCTGAAGTCAGACTACAATTGTGATCAACACGGTACAACGGGGGTATACTAGAATAGAATAGAATAGAATTGAATAAGCATTTATTCATGACAACAACGTGTACTGAGATCTGTATATAAAAAAAACAAATAGTGCCACGAAATGGTCTCATCTCAGCGTGGTGCTGACCGATGGAAACATCCGGGGATAACGGCGTAACACACACTTTAAAACTAAAACAAAAAAACTATAATAGGTATAAAAACAAATAACAGAAAATAAATTAAAAAAGCAATAAAACTGATATAGGTACGTAACATAAAAATAATTGACACCGTTGGACTTGGTTGAACTGATACTAGGATTGGAAGAGTACCTAGTGTAAAAATTTAATACACGTATTTACTAAGTATATTTTAACATTATATCGCCTTCTTTTTGCATCGGTTCCTCCTTGCTCATTACTGAGAGTCATTGGTCATTTCTCTCTGTAATTTTTTTCCTCGGATAACGTTTTTCATTCTATCTCTGTTTACTTTATCCAAATCGTAATTAAACTATTCCGTTTACTACTCTGAAAAGAAGTGAACTGAGGGGTAATCAACTAATCACGTAACGTTCCGAACACGCGTCGGTACAATTTAACTGTCAATTTTCCATATAAAAAGTGACATTTAGACCTACCCGACGTTCGTACAATGCGTTACATGATCGACCTGCAGGTATCATCAAATCCGGCACCCCGCTATCCTCGCGCCGGCAAATTATGCAAATACAAGCCGATAGCTCGAAACGTAACACTATGTAGAACAGCGCCCATTGTACGGTGACTTACTACTTTATACGATCACCGAAACGATCAAAGAACAATAACAACAATGTCGGAAAATGTTAAGGTACATCAGGAGTACGCTTATATTAGTGTCAAAAACATGTTTTAGTATGAGTGAGTGTGCAAACCGCAGGTTCTGCCAGGAGACAGAGGAGACTGCACATTCTCTGCTCCTGCGGACCACGCATGCATAAAAGAAGTACTTACCCACCTAGGGCGGCACATCGTGCACCCACAAGAGGTACAACATATCACCATCACCGCCCGAAGAATTTGGAATTTCCTGGAGACAACGGGTCTTAACGGTGAACTCTAAACGGGTAACTCTAAAGAAAGGGCTGCCACAATAGATCACTTGCTGGTCGAAGCGGCCCACAAAAAAATAATAATAAATAATAATGAGTGAGTGTTCAGTCTATCCTGAGTTTCAAAGATTTTTAAAGCCTTTTATGCGCTTGTACCCTACATCTATAAAACGTCGTTGCGACCAAAACATAATAAAACGGGCGAGCGAAGCGAATGAAGTTCGACGTTTCGGCGTAGGCAAAATTATTTTGTATATCCGGCTGTCCAGCTATTCTCCTCTACAAGTCGCATTTCTCAACCCATATTTGTGAACAAGTTCGATAATTTTATTGACTTTTAATGTTGATTTAATTATTCGGTTATTTTTGATTTGAAGAAAACGCGTTTGTCGTTTTGAATAGGTACAAGAAGATGTAGATATCCATTGTTTCACATGATTACGACGCAATAAGGTGCAAAAATGGATATGTCTTTTTGTAGGGCCCGCGGGCTCGCGTTCGATATGTGTTTGAAGTTTATTTTCAATGTTTTACAACTTGCGCGGGCCCGCGCCCGACCCGCGCCGCGACCGGTGTGTGGAGGCCTTTAGAACGCGTTCGTTTTTTCGTCAGGAATAAGCGACAATGACGGATTTTTGACGTTGTAATTCTAAGATATAAGAAGTCATAAGTTTGGGCCCTTAATACTCCTTATACGTTTGTGTGCGTGGTAGTAGTATTTACACACACAAATGCACTTCGCGTCTCAAGATACCGATTTCTGAGCGAGCGCTTTTTAGTAGAGCCCTCTTAAGTAGGTATTTATGTCCTGCTTTGTGTAAGTACCCAAGATGACCTACCTACATAGCTAAGCGTAAGTACCTAAGACACACGATGTAAATACCTACGTAAAACGAATCAAAATTCAAATGACATGACATTGTGAGATGCAAAATTGAGGATATTCACTAACGCTATAATTTACGTTATGAATTTGTTGAAAAATAATTGATTGCACCCTGCAGAAAATTCTAATGCGCATTTGCTAACCTCAAAATCCGCTCTTTGACGCCCAGTGTCGTCCTTCAATGTTCACTGTCTGCCTAATCTTTGGCCGACATTACAAATTCACTATTAATAATTTATCTAGAGCCAACGTGGGAGTCGGCGAGACAATGCGAGCCGTAGCTGATTTTTATTAGGACTGCCTGCGCAATGAGGCATACATCACACTTTAATAGGGTGTTTGACAGCTGATCGTTCTATCATGCGTCATACTTAAGGAGTGCCTTACGCAGCAATTCGGCCAAATTTTGAAGGACTTTCCGAAATTCCCACGCTGCTTTGCATGATGTTAGTTTTGGGACTAAAAGGCCTTTTTAAGGTGACAAATTATTGATTTCCACTGGTGTTGAATTGGGTAAAAATTACCAGCTCCATGTCATTTTTGCCGCATGCCGAGGGAACTTTGGACCAAGACCGCTTGACTGCCAGCTCGGCTCGAAACGGAGGCGCGGCAGATGGCACCAGACCAGCGATAAATAAACTCGTTTTCAAAGGAGTAGCCAGAGGCTGTTCAAAGTCAATAGTACAAAGAGAGTCAGAGATGGCGTCTAGGATATCAATCCACGTGATCGTCTTACTTAGGGGGTTCAGCGACCACCATATAACTATTTTCACCCTCACCTTCGTTTAGTCAAAATAAACCCTAAGGATTGTGCTAGCAATCAAACATATTAACGTCATAGTAGTGACATACTTATTAGCTGATTGATTGTTTATGCGGTTTAATCTGTCTGGATTTCACTGACTACTCGTCTCTAGTATATCCTGAACCCGAGATTCGTACAACTATTGTATAACTGTAGGTCATAACTATATTAGTCCGTCAAAGGCGAGTGGTCGATAAAGCTTTGATTACCAGCACATATATATGTATATATAGCTATCCACGCCGTGGCCGGCGATGGCGATCCTAAGCTAGTTGCGGGCGTGAGCCCTGATATGGCTTGCGAAGCCGAACTTACTCTTAAACACTCGGTCGCAGAAAGCACAGTAAAGCTGACCAGAGCTATTGTACGTATAATTGTAGTTGGGCTTTGGACGCGATTTTCGTGCCTGACGTCTCTCATCAAGGTCGACGAGACCAGCAGCTTCAAATACCAGCACAAGCTTGCACTTAAACAGAATAAGGTAATATACTGTGTTAATATATGGAAATTAAAGTCAGTACTGCAAGCTGAATACTTCAATTCAACATTCTGTTCTGACGGAACGATATGATTAACGTATTCCGTTTATTTAACTGCAGAGCTGCTTAGCGAATACTCACTAAATGTTCGATCTAATAGTGCCACCGTAGCAAGGACTAGCTGTATTTTCGGCAGTAAACTTGCAAACCAATTTAGATTGCCGGCGATCTGTTTTGAAGGCATTTGAAACTCACACCTAATCACAAAATACTGCCAACAGCGTAGCAGCACGATGATACTAAATATTGGTATCCATCCACCAAAACATTATAGGTACAGTCAGCATCGAAAGTAAACAAACGAAGACGTCAAAAGTCTTTATTAAAAGGGAATAAGAACTTTTGACGTCTTCGATTGCGTAGTTACTTTTGATGCTGACTGTACAATGGAATGTTCGTCAATATGTTTCCCAGAGTAACCTGCATGTCTGTAATAACATGTTATAATGACAATATGACGAATCCGTGGTTCACTTTGTAATTTCTCTACAATGTCAGACGCCTTGGGGACTACGTCAAAAACTGGACCGCAAGGATGTTTAGAACAACCATGAATTATTTAATCGTGTTACCCAATCACAATCTTCCTGTTACACGTACTGACGCCTCAAATATTTCCAAAGTAAAAACAAGTTACAATCTATTCCAAACAACAAAAACTGACCCTGACCTCAAGAAATCGGAACAATTGATCAAAGTTCATAAGCACTATATCGATGGTTTCGCACCGGATCAAATTGCCCTAATCGAGTGATGAATCGAATCGGTTCAATCGACTGATAGAACGATTGATTTATTATACGTACTATCGATGATTTATGTTATAGAGCTGATCGGCTATGTATTGATATAATTCATGCGGCGTATGTTAAGATTTGTTTTATCGATTCTGTGGATATAGAAGAGAAATGTGTCAAATCTGTATCCGTGATAGGGGTTTATAGGTTTGATGAGTACCTAATTTTGTTTTTGTTACAGTTAATACATAGAAAATGTTCGCATTAACTCTAAGCCGTGTCCATTATGACTGATGGTCGTGGTTGATGATTGTAATTCAAGTCTGTTTGTGTACCCAGACTTGAGTGTGGAGTCGGAGTGTTACTTAGTTAGACTACGTCGACTGCCGTTTTCAATGCATTGAATTTTTAAGATCAGAAAAGAGGAAAATGTCTTTAAACTTGTCTGTTCATGTATAACGATGCCACGTAGTACACTGAGAATAATGATAATGTGGACGTATGTTAACATTGATGATCCAATGGAAATATTAGGAAGTCAGCCTACAGTATATCAGAAAAATCTGAATCTCATCTCAATCCTCATTTACAAAAATCACAAAAAAAATACTTTACCTCGTAGATACTACTCAATTGACTTGATCTTGCGCTCTATTCGAAATTTAACAAGATAATATAAATTATTAAAAAAAAGTGACATTATAATAATATCCAGAATCCTAATTTGACCCTGCCATAAAGGCGTCATCAAAGTGGACATTTTAATCTTTCAAACTGCCTTATTTTGTGAAATTTGACACGTTTTATAATTGGTACAAATTCATTATACCTTTGTGTTCTGGTCGTAATTCAAGACATTTACGTGAAATATGATTAGTGCTAATATTATTATGTCGCCAAAGGGAATTCTTTTAGAATTTGAACTGGAAAATGATAACTGAGGCGGTATTTTAGTTTAATCTTAATTTTATTGACCATGACGTTGACGTATTTAGAATTACTTCGTAAAGGCAAGCTCCAAATTTAGTATTCTACAATCCTTAAAAGCAGATCAAGTTTGATTTAGATAATAAAGCTACTTTATGAGTGAAGTTTGATTAGATCTAAATACATACCTTACAAGTGCAACTTATCAACGTATTGCATTATTTTTAATAAAAAATGCATGATTAATTTTATGCCAATTCACTTATCAAGTTATCATATTCTGAATCGGTCTAGTTTTTTTTTTGATATTGGCTTTAAATCGCCTAGCATGATTTTACTCATCACATATATTATGTAATATAATTTTTTGGTGTACTTAGGACTTAAATATTTATACGATGTGACAAAATATAAAATAAGCCGATAGGCACTAGGTATTTTTTTAACAGGATATGACTGTTATTTATCGACGAAAATTTGTGTTGCAGAAAATACCTACATAAGCAGACAGTTCTCTCATTTTTATTGCTCCTTAGTGTTAATATTATTGCCTTGCCACCTTACAAAGTCTTATTTACTGTAATAAAGTTTAGCTTCGGTTTGGAAAAAACTAGCGCTAAATTTTTTTTTTGGTTAGGGTAGCCAAGCGACTCCATCACGATATTACCATGATCAGGATAACACTGAGATAAATAGTGTAAATGACATTCATAAGTGATCCTTTAAAGTTTATCTAATCCCATTGTCCTAAATCATCCATTTAAATGTATCTACTTCGCTATCGAAATGAAATATTGAAACGCATTACACCTTATTAGCAGCACGTAAAACCTAAGCATTTGGTACTCAAGCCTACCTCTTACTATGCCAAAAGCAACTCTGTTTTAAAGATATAGGGTTGAAAATGAAAAGTCAAAAAAGGATGGCGGAGGGCCAAGTTGATTGCGGCCATTATGACGCTGACAAACACATGGGGAAGAACAATGGGCACCTAGGCGCAGGAAGAATGACAGAAAGAAATCATTTAATCCAATTATAATTATATACATGATAGAATAAATTTGCTTAGTGAGGACCACGTGAGAACATTACAAATAGATTGATTTATTATTTATTTATTAACCATAGATTATAAAAACTTGTCCTAATACATGTCCCTGCAAAACTGTTTAAACAGTTTGCCTGCAGGTAAGTCTCTTTTATGCTTAATAGATAGATACTTATTGTTATAAAGAGGTAACAACATTTTTAATCCTATCTTATACGGTTGCTTGCAAAATAAGCAAACGTTATACGAGTACTTTTTAACTGTTTGCAGTAGGTGTTTTTTAGTGCTTTTTAAAATTAATGTTCAAGTATTTGGTTTATGTCGGATGTCTTCGGGTAAGGTATTTAAGAAGTACGAAAGTCTTTTGGCTAAAGTACGGTCACCAAAATAGTTATCAACCCGGGGTACTTCATACTTACCCGCGGACACCGACCTTGTGCTATATGTTTGTGTTCTATCGGTATTGGGTTATGTACTCGATTGCCATGATTGTTAATGCTAAAAGGTATTTATGTTTTAGGCTAACCGGAAGTATTTTACATATTTTAAATTAAGTAACATATTATTTATTACTATACACCGTGGCCGTGAATAACCCGAAAGATTTAAGCTAACGATACTAGAGCCTAATTAGATTATATAAAGTTATGTAACATATAGTCCAAAAACTCATAATTAAGGAGATATTAATTATTTGAAACAAATCAAAAGTTAAAAAATCTCCAGTCTAACACACCCTAAAGGCTTGAGCATAACTTGACACTTCTTGTCATGGAACACAAGTCACGGCATTCGCCGTTCGTCGTATGATTTCGGAGCGATTCGTAAAGTGTTATGCTCGCTCTCTGTTCTTCAACTTGAGTTTCTCAACTAAAGAGTTGTTCACAAAGAAGCGGGCAATTAATAAGATTTAATTTGTACTGAAATAGTAATTTAATTAAGACACATAATTAGACCCATGTTGATACAACATTATTTACTCGTACTGTCGTCAAAAATACGTGGTTTAAATCTTTCGGGTTATTCACGGCCACGGTGTATATATATATATGTCACCGTTAGATTGTGAAAACCGTAAGCTGACGGAATATTGTGAACTGCCAAAATAATTCATAATTTTACGCATTCATTTTCGTTAGTTTATAAACTAACAATATCATATCGTCAAATTGTGAACTGAATCAAATTTGCCTGATTCGGAACGCAATCTGTGCGCTGTTAGGTTAAGCGAATTATTCCACTTTCATCAGTTTCCACTTACGTCAGAACATCATTGTTTTTTTTGTAATTCAGATATTTTATTCCATTTATATCGGCATCCAGCAGTGTCGACGGAGCCCCGCTGTGCGGGGCTCCTATTTCTGGGCGCTATGCCCTTCGGGCAACTGAAGATACCTAACTAACCTAACCTACCTAGTCTTTGTGCACGTTCCGTAGCAAGTTGTTTTGATCTCAGTTCACAATTTGACGATTCGACATTGATAGTTTATAAACTAATGAAAAATAATGCGTTAAATTGTGAACGGTTTTGACAGTTCACAGTTTTTCGTCAGTTTATAATATCGCGAGTTAGATTATAAACTGACGGTGTTCACAATCTAACGGCGACATATATACCTACTAGTGTGGCTCTGTGAGCTAAAGAAACGCGCAAGTCTGTGCTTAATTTTTTGAAATACTTTTTTTCGCAAATCTAAGCCAGCATAAGTAAACCTATATAATTACTGAACCTGCTCACAAAATTTCACGGGAATCGGTTGAGAAATGCGACCTGTAGAGGAGAACAGCCGGTCATCCTGCCTACAGAGTTACTTACTCTACATTTGGGTACATTTGTTCTATTTTAAGATAAATCATACAAAAAATTACAATGCTTTATTTAAATCAATATAATTATTTACATCCGGGTGGGAAGTTTGTTGGATTCCTGAGAAGTTTAACGTTTTAAAATGAAAAAAGCGGCCAAGTGCGAGTCGGACTCGCACATGAAGGGTTCCTTAAAATAAATTGCGGTTTACGATTTATGGCGTATTAAAAAAAAACTACTTACTAGATCTCGTTCAAACCAATTTTCGGTGGAAGTTTGCATCATATATTTTTTTTTGTTTTATCATTCTCTTATTTTAGAAGTTACAGGGGGGGGGGGGCACATTTTACCACTTTGGAAGTGTCTCTCGCGCAAATTATTCCGTTTAGAAAAAAAAGATGTTAGAAACCTCAATGTCATTTTTGAAGACCTATCCATAGATAGCCACACGTATGGGTTTTTGAAAAAAAAAAATTTGAGTTTCAGTTCTAAGTATGAGGAACCCCAAAAATGTATTGTTTTTTTTCTATTTTTGTTTGTAAATTTTAATGCGGTTTACAGAATACATCTACTTACCAAGTTTCAACAGTATAGCTCTTATAGTTTCGGAAAAAAGTGGCTGTGACATACGGACGGACAGACAGACAGACAGACATGACGAATCTATAAGGGTTCGGTTTTTTGCCATTTGGCTACGGAACCCTAATAAGCAAAAAACACTATCTATTATAAATTAATGTTTTTCAAATCCATATTTTCGTGTTACCATATTTAACCGACTTCAAGGAGGAGGTTCTCAATTCGACCGTATTTTTTGTGTGTTTGTTATGCGATAACTCGGTAATTTATGAACCGATTTGAAAAAATATTTCTTTGTTTGAAAGCATATACTTCCAGATTGGTCCCCTTGTCACCAAAATGCAGTTCTGGTGATGGGATCCTGGTAAAATCGAGGGAACTCTACAAATTTTATAGGCAAACTTGAAGCAATTTGGCTACTGATTTGAAGTCGGTTAAAACTTTGTTTTTAAAGTAAATTATATCATCATATTCTGGGCCGGGCACATCTGCCGCATGCTGGAAGACTTGTGGGCTAAAATCACTACCAAGTGGGTCCCACACAACCGAACACGGCGTCGCGGTAGACCTCGTCGGAGATGGCGAGACGAGCTTGACGTCTTTGACCAAGACTAGTGGGAGACTCCCCAGGATAGGGATACGTGGAAGGAAAAGAGGGAGGCTTTTGGCCAGCAGTGGGACACTTAAGGCTATTAAATAAATAATAATAAATAATATCATCACATTATGACTTAAAGTAGGTGCATGTGTTGCATCGATAATTTTATATTTACACTAACTTTACCCACTTAAAACTTGTTCATCGCACTCTGAACTTAAACGAGCGAGCGAAACGAACAAAGTTCTCCGTTTCAGTTACTGGCTAGGGCAAAAGATATTTTATATTTCCGGCTGTTCTCCTCTACTGTTCGCATTTCTTAACCGATTCTCGTGAAACTTTGTTAATTTTTTTTTCTTGCTGGTTCAATATTTAAAACTTTAAAAAAACATTTTTAAAACAGGCTCGTGAATTCTACTGCTAACAGAGCCACTAGTATATAAAATAATCGTCCATCAGGTAAACATTTTTAAACTCGTGATATATGGGTACATATTCGACACATTTCGGGAATTATTTTTGAAATAAAAATTATTTTAAGTTCTTTTTAACCTCAAACTATCTCCATACAAAATGTCTTCTCGGTCGGTTCCGGAGCATAGTTCCGGTACCTAATAGACGAATAGGCAGACAGAGTTAGGTAATTTAGGTATTTTAACATTTACGCTTTTATTTTAAGTGTGAATTGATAAGATATGTTCTAGAAAGATGTCATCTACATAACCAACCACATTCATAACCCATTAAACTATCAGTAAAATATTCAATATCTTGTCCTCTTCCAACAATTAACCATTAAATAGACAAACGGTGCACTAAATAACCAAATATCACCGATTACATTTCAACGCCACAATTTACATGCTAAAACGCATTTCAATTATTTTCTACCCCAAAATCTTTATTATGATGGATGGAGTTACCACTTTATTATGTAACGGATAGAGTTTACTTTCTATCGAGCATCAATGAGAGATACGAAGTTTCTATAGTAATCATTCAATTTTCGAATCAAAAACTGGATTTCGAATCTATATCGGACTATTTACAGATAACGCGTCGAGACAACTGACAGGCGACGTATTTGAAACAAAAACGAATCTAGAATCAATCGTGAATCGTCCTATTTTCAACTTTAATGCCTTCATTTTAGATTTGGGTTTGTAATGTTGTTATTGTAACTATAAAGCATGTTTGTTATGGAGTTTTGGGGTGACATTTTGGATTATTTGTTGGCTGCATTGACCTGTGGGGTCACTCAAAGCGCACATAAAACGTGAATGGACTACTTAAGATAAAGCCGTGCATTAGCTGCTTGTCTAGTCCAACACCTACGAAACTTGGGATTTGATCGAGAAATTATACCGAGCTACACTCGACTTGTGTGGTGCTTTACTACTTAACAATAGATTAGAATTTAAATTTAGTTCTGGGATATACGGTTTACTTTTTAAATTATACTAGAAAACCGAGTTCCGATTTGAATATACAGTCACTTTGAAAGTAGGTCGTTATATTTTTTTTTATTCAAAGATACAGTATTTACACTCCTGTTCTATTTAGAAATCAATGTTTTGTTGTAACTGAAAAAATAGTTTGATTCGATCGAGATTATGAAAAATTCAGATTATTCTACTTGAAGTTTGGGTACCAAAACTCGTCAGTCACATAATTGATGGATTTTTTATTACCTTTTTACTTCACGGTATCAATTTATGATATTGTTTTGGGACAGTTTTAACATAATCGTATATTTTTTCGATACGTGGGTAGTTTTATCGCAGTAACATTAAACCATGTCACATTATTAATTAAGAAATATATAATTGACACCCCAATTGGCTTTTTTACCGTTAAAATGAGACAAGTTTAGCCATAGCCTCGGTAACGGGCGATTTTCTAAATTAGCAGGACGTTAAAGTAAAATTTATGTTAATTTGTAGACTTGTTAATTAAACTAATGGCCGTCAAGCCTTTAGAGTAAGTATTACTTAATTACACTATGTTCACCTGTGAAAGAAAAACGTGTTGAGATAGTATTTTAATAAGCTGTGTGTGTGTAGCTAAGGTACGTAAATATTATAGTTGTGAGAAAGTCGTAAACCAGTTAGCAAAGAAATCAATATGATCGATTTAAGTACCTTTTGCCTTTTTTTAGATTCTAGAACGTGGGTAATAGGTTAAATAATATAAAGTAGTATTAGGAACATTAAGCATTTGCATTATTCGTGAGCATTTTTGGGCCGATTTAGATTTACAACACACAATAATGGTAGTGTTGTATTACGGATTACGGTGGTGTACTATGGCTGCAGTGTTCTGGGCTGTTATTCGGAACGCGCTAATGCGCCTTAGCTCACCCGTCACGCCTAACGAAACTAGACCTCTGCCCCGCTATTTTGTAACTATGTTTAAGCTCAACTCACTGTTCACCCAGAAATATATCTTGATGCCGCGATTCATAGTAACTCAGCGTAATCGGGGGTCTTGTTTCGTCAGGCGTGACGGGTGAGGTGAGGCGCATTAGCGTTACGAATAACATCCCTGTTTACGATTAGTTGCTCCGCATCGCGCCGTCAATATATATTTTCATCACACTTGCTCATAAATGGTGTTATTCCTTGCATGTATACAGAAAGACAATGGCCTAAATTGTTCCCGCGGGAAATAATGGCCCATGGGAAGTAATGAGCTTGTGTGTGATCTGATTGGTTAAAAGCAAATCAAACAAATTGGTTGGCAAATCTAGTTGGCCGCGCGTCACAATAATTCTTCTCTGTGATTGGTTGAAAGAAATCTAGCAGGCCGTGGGGCGCCACGCCCCGCCCCCTCGCCCTCCACTCGCAAATCTGTATGTGAAGTTGTCAATTTCGTTAATTTTTGATTGGTGCGGTTGTATGAATTTTAGATTTTTATGTCTTTTGTAGTTATTTATTTCCTCGCAAATGTGATGAAAAACATTGTGTATAACACGGGCGTAAGAATATTGCTAACTCGAGTCATCAAACGCCCTCCGCCTTACGGCGTCGGGCTCCTGATAGACTCTCGTTTGCAATATTCCTCATACGCCCCTTGTTAAACAATTTACTATTATAGGTGAACAGGTTGATGAGATTAAAACAAGTTACAGAATAGAGGGGCAGTAAGGTGCAGATATGTAGCAGTAATTGATATAATACGTGCTTAAAATATCTTACACAAACTAACGATTTTACCAAAAGAGCTGGTGTCAGATATTCTGGAGCATCTTAATTATTATCTATTTATTGAACTCAAAAAAAATACTTAACACTTATAATTTCAGATTTTACCTCGCCATACTGTAAACCGTAACCTCGGGGTACATTAACCCAATGGAGGGTTACTTTGGCCCGCATAAAAACCACACATGGCAATGTCAAATAATAAAAGTGCCAACGTGAGCAATTAGCTGAAACTAAAAATAAGGTGATCAGACCATTCATAAACTCATAAAAAAGCGGAGGACCAAGCCAAATTTACCCCCCAGGGCTAAAGTACCCCGAGGTTACGGTACACAGTTTGTTGACAATAATTATGCACGTGATTGTACTTCCCCAGTTGAATGAGTAATTAATGAACCAGCCTATATACGGCCCACTGCTGGACACAGGCCTCCTCTCATAGATGTGGGAACGGGCAGTTGTTCCTACACTCCAGTTGGGCTGCTGAAAATATGACCAAGATGATATACCGCTGTGCCCTTCTCTAATAGTAATAACATGCCAGAATCGGAATACTAAATGTCAACTCAGATTGACCTCGCATAGACACACATGTCTTTCAGAATATCTATAATTCTATGTTACCGTATAATTTATAAGTAAGTAAGGCTATAATGTACCAACTGCACTCGCAACGGTCAACCACAGTACAAATAGGTCGAGCCCAAGTTTTTGCACCGCAGTAAAAACCCGAAGCGTCAAAACATTAGCTAAACACAGGCATTTGCGCTGACGACCGGCCTTGTAGTGTGGAATAACGAATCAATACTATATTAGGCTGTAGAACACGAAATATTTATGAAAACTAAAATTATGACCTTCATATATTTTTACTTTTATTCAACCTGTACTGTTTATATGTTAGTATAATAGTCCTCCTCGCCATGTTCGGCGGCAGCAACTACGTCAATTATTTATTTATTTGGATTATGGAACGCTCTAATGTGGCTCGCAAAATTAAATTTTGTTTCAATAAGTTTCTGTCAAAAATTTCATTTTAGGTACAAGCTTTTATTGCCGATTGTACTTTTCTGCATGCCATCATCAACTACTCATTGAGACGATTCTAACGAGCCCAAACTCGATGGGGTTGTGTCGTTTTATTGCGGAATTCCTACGGCCACCTTCCAGTTCCAGCATCAGATCAGCTCCAAATGATCATAATATTGCATTGTCATGCAATATACACATGCTTGCAAAATTTCAGCTCAATTGGATAACGGGAAAAGACTGAAAAATGGATTGCAAATTTTGACGGACAACTTACATACTTACATACATACGAACAGTGCAAGTTAATATAAAGCTTGTAATAATAAAAAAATGCGGTCACATGGTGCGCAACGAAATTGTTCAGCTTGCCATTGGTTATTGGCAGAGTCTTACGAGTATCCCGCTTAGCTTCCATTCCAGGTCTTCTAGATGCCTATTGGGTTGGATCTAATTGGTCGTTTTTTCTGTGAACAGTAGAGCACCATTCCAAACGACGTTGTGCACTTTCCTCCCAGCGATCACTCGGTATACCGCAGGCGGTCAGGTAGCGTTTGAGGACGTATTTATGACGCAGGACTGACTCTCCTGTTTTTTTCTTCCACGAGAGAGTTCCGAGTAGAACACTGGCTTGGGCAGTCTTTTGCTTTTGTCATCCATGCGCAATAACGCTAGACGTGCCCACACCACCTGATTTGATGTTTCATAATCAGAACTAGGTATTTTGAGGCGTCGTAGTAATTCTGTGTGCGGGACTTTATCTTGCCACTTTATGCGCAGAATTGAGCGGAGAAAACGTAAATGCAAGGAGTAATATTTTTTGATATCTGCTTTATAGCAGCACCAAGTTTCTTCAGCATAGAGCAGAGTTATGTTAGTAAATTCTTAACCCATTTTCCAGCCACTTGTGCCTACCTATCCGATGGAGCAGGTTGTTTTATACATACGTTATGTAAATTCGGTGGCTACGCAATATTATGGCACCACCGAGCTGATCTGATGATGGAGACAGAAGGTGGTACCAACTTCTAAACTGCACAAGATAAATCCGTACATCGTCATGTTTGGGCTCATTGGTTTCCTCTCAGAGAACTTCATGACTATGCAACAATCTCTCTCTTCAGTCGTTTAGTGGTCATGGTTTCATGATGATGTATGAACAAAAGCAGCCCTCGTGATGCTATTTCACTTGTCTTTAGCATCACGGGAACACTGGAATATGGTAGATTGATCGCAGCTTTTATCGAATCCGTCAAGCGGGTAAAAGTATCTTGTAACTAAAGTAAAATTTTAGGCAGAAACTTATTATTTGGTTTTATCAGGACAATATTGAATTGGAACCCGTTTTGTATTAGTCCGCTCTCGTTCTGACACGTAAGACTTGGTGCGAGTGGAAGTGAATTCGCATAATAAAAGGAAAACCCAGCTGGTAGCAGAGGGTACAGAGTTATTATGGTTAAGTAAGAGTATCAAAGTCACAGTCAATTCTTCATATCAGCCGAAAGACGTCCACATAGGCCGCCCCCAAAGAGTGCCAAATTAATCGCTTCATCGCCACCCGCATCTAACCGACTCCCGCGACCTTTATCAGGCCATCAGTTCACCTTGTGGGGTATCACAGTCGTTCAAGCAGGTGGGAATAGTAGATGATGTTGACGTTTGATAATAGAACTATTCAAAATATATGAGCGATACTGGCACTGCGACACTTCGGCTAATTTTGTTTCATACATTTTCGAGCTGCACATTGAACCGAACGCGACTGACATTACTGGACAGTGACGATATCGTTCGCACATTGACGCGCAGCCGGCGTCACTGGCAGTGTCACACAATACGCGACAACCCTTACTAGACAAAAGAGCACGTGTTATGCGGTAGAACGGCAGGGCATGCTTTGAGTTTGTGTGTGACAGTCGCTACTGCAAATTAGTGTGCCTGTGTGAATTCCTGGAATTTGTGAAGTTACCTGAGCAAACACCAGACTCAATCAGTACGTAACCGGAATAACACCAACAATAGGTAGGATACTGTCAGATAAAACCTTAACAGTGATAAGTAATAAGAATGTGAAGAATAAAAGGCACTAATAATATACCGTGTGTAACAAGCCTAACGCGTAAAGTAACGTTCGCGGTAATGATGCAGAGGATTATGTCAAATTATTTCATAGCGATCGAAAAGTCAAGGAGAATGATTGTGAACTGAGAGGTAATGATTCTACGCCATTGAGGTGAGAAGCGTTGATGGACGTGGCATTCATTTATTCAAGCGACAGATTAAAAGTTTTTTGAATACCTTCGGTGGCTACCTAGCAAAACTTGTTGCCAAGTTTAGTCGCGTCGCGCGACTATCTAGCGACAACTGCATGGCTAGCACAAGACCGTCCTTTCCAAGAACTCAAACTATCTCTATACCAAATTTCATGTAAATCAGTTGAGCGGTTTAGGCGTGAAGAGGTACCAGGCAGAGAACCAGAAAGTCAGACAGACAGACATACAGACACACTTTCGCATTTACAATATTAAGTATGGATATAGGCACCCGTAAGTACTTCTTTTCTAATGGAATTCCATAATTAAAACCCAAAATATTTTGTAATTAACTAACAATATTTAGAGGGGGGGGGGGAGGGTGGATTACAAAATTGGTTGGCAACTTCCATTTATTGGATGTCTGGGATCCATATAATATATATCAGAAGTCAGATTGCGGTGCACTATTTTTGCAAACGAAATTCCACTGAGAGCCCGGTCTATGTCTTTTAATATAAGTATATGTCGGAGATGACAATTGGACTGCGTTTACAAAGCGCGCCAATAATTGTTCTTTCAGTAATTCGTTTGCTTAGTCTGCCATTTGATTTGTCGGCCTCGCAATGCCCCTTCTCCGACATATATTTTATTTATTAAAAGTAGTAAGTAATCAGGAACTTTTTTCTGAGTGTTTTTTTTTAAATTTTGAATATGTTTTTCTAAATCATAAATTTTATCAACATTCCTTTAAAGCTTGTAAAAGGGTAGTAGGTACTAGTACTGTTATTGACTTGTTTTACTATGTGTGTACCTTATCCACTCGGTATTCGTAGTTTCACGTGAACCATTGAAATTAGTGACATAGAACGCTCTCCGCTGGGCGTCCTTAATCTTAATGTTCTGACATTAGTGCCCGTGTCACCTACTCCGGTAGCCATCATTTGTGGCAAAAATAAATAGGTTTAGCTAGACATAAAAAATATATAACATATCCAAACACTATAATTATATTGCCTTAAGGCATTAAGTCCGCCTTTTGTACTTTTTGTTTGTGCAATAAAGTTTAAATAAATACATTTTATAATATATCTTATCTTTTCTACTTATTGAACGACTGAGCGAAACGAACGAAGTTCTCAGTTTCAGCTTGGGCCAAAATTGTCTCGTATGTCCGGATATCCAGATGTCCCGCTAACCAGCGGTTCTCCTTAATAGGTCGCATTTCTCTAGCTTTCGTAAAATTTCAAAAGCAGGTTCAATAATTGTATAGTTTTTTTTTTTCGAAAAAGTTTATCGAAATTTAAAAAAGGCAGTCTATCTAATTCAGAGTCTATAAGTAAATGTGAAAGTTTGGATATTGCTTACTCAATCGCGCAAAAAACGGCTGAACGTATTAAGGTGGGTCGATTGCCATACAAAACGTTATTTGACATTCGCAGGCTAACGGCGTGATATTTTAAGAAACTTATGTAACAAACTTTCATCAATTGGCTTCCCATTTGCGCCAAATTTCCCCTTTCCTAGAATAAACTGATTATTTGAGAAAAATAGTTTTCCCAAAGTATCACGTCCCAAACCAATTTCTCAAATTAATCTAGTTAATACAAGTTTATTCTAGGAAAGGGGGAATTTGGCGCAAATGGGAAGTCAATTGATGAAAGTTTGTTACGTAAGTTTCTTAAAATATCACGTCGCTAGCCTGCGAATGTCAAATAACGTTTTGTATGGCAATCGAACCACCTTAAGATAAACTTTGTTATAAAGAGTGGGCCAAACATTTTTGTACTTTTGAAAATTTGATGATAATAAAACCTGTAAGTTAATTTCCTGATCATTTAATTTTTGTGACTAACATCTAATGCAATTTATTTTTTGCAAATAATATCTTTGAGATGACCCCCATCTCGTCGCTGGCACTCCTGCAAACGAATACGCAGATTTTGAGAAACTCGCTGACACATGCTGCGAGGGATCTCGGCTATCTCATATTGTCTTCGGTTTTTTAACTTAGAACTCGACTTTATAAATATCCCCGCACGAAAAAATTGGCGGGTGTGAGATCCGGGCTCCCTCCTATTTAGGCGGTGAACTGTTTCATACAAATTGTTGCTTTTATAAAACTGTTTTACACAAAAAGCTCGTTGTTGATCAGTAAAACGCTTCATTGCAAATAAAACTGCATAAAGTAATGTCTAATTTCCCTCCACTCAAAAACTATAGAATTTATTATTATACAAAATATTTAGTGTTGCTATTTACAAAAAATTATGGCCCACCCTATTCAAGCGAAGAAAACTTTTAATCCCGAAATTTGATAATGTTCACGCGGACAAAGTCGCGGCAAGCAACAGGCTTTTCCTCTTTATAAATATTATACTGCCCCGCGCGCTTTCTTACGCGTATTGCAAAAAACGAAACCACCCGTGGAATAAAATATAGCCTAAATGGCCATCCAGAAAGTCTATTTTATACACGTGAAAATATATTTTTCTCCAATATGCTCGGAAATGTCCGCCTTACTGTAGCAAAAATAGTCCGTGAAGTTCCTCGTTACTGCCGAGCGCAAATTTAAAAAGTTAAAAGTCATTATTGTACAGCTTCAGTGGCCAGGAAAATGTATGAAATTCCATTACAGTACTGTATAGTTTTTTACCTTTTAACCATATGTTTTGACTCAGGCAAATCACTGCAAACAGCCAAATGCTCGTACGTTTCAAGGCCTAGCAATTTATCACAACAACTTGTTATTGTTAGAATGAAAGAAATGTATGGCTGTCTCTTTCCAAGTCCAACTATTGCAAGTTGGTGTGACAAATTGCACCCGTTTGTAGTGTGCCTAAAGTTATTCCGCGTTTTCTGTTTTTTTTTTAAGTCATAGACAAAACTCTTACTTTTGTAAGTGATCGAAGTGACGTTTTTAAAAATGTCTCAAATAGTTTGAAACGAAGAAATAAAAATATTTATCGATATAAAATTCATAACGAACATTAAATACGTTTAGATTTCAATCCCGTTTAATCTTTAATAAGTAAACATTTAAAACTGTGATCTATTCTAATGTTTTTAATTATTTTAAGTATCTTAATTGAAACTGGCACTTACTTTAAAAAAATAAGTTGAATGGGAACTTGATAGGTTATTGACACTTGCTGTTTTCAACTTATCCACGAATTGCAATTTCCCGGCCTCTGCAATAATGTACTATTGGTCAAGGAACTTACATAGTTAAGGTAAATGTCCTAGTCCTCGAGATTGCAACTGTGGGCAGACATGGGCACTTTATGTAAAAGCAATATGGGTTAAATTCGAACGATTTTTTTTTCATTCGAATTTAAACCACACTAAATAGTTGCAACGTCGAGAACTATGACGTTTACCTTATAATATGGCGAATTACATGTCGATCGTATACGGACATGTGGCTGAATAATCGTTTGCAAATGTTCAAGAACAACTTACACACTTATATTATAATAATAATAAAAATAAAAAAATTGCATGTAAATTTTAATAAAAAGAAATCCTTTATTTCTTTCTCTCAGTACCAATGTAAGTAGTAAATAGTGATCTTATAATGAGCATTAGAACTCCCCTGTTCCCTATAAGACAGGTTTACCTTGTTTAGGGCACAGGACACCGTTCCTAGGCTTATCTAAAAATAGTGCACTCTATCTATCATGATGTATTACTTAAATAAGCTGATGTACTGATTCTATAATAAATATATTTTCATTTTTTTCATTTTCATTTTCAAGTAGGTACTTGTATTGTATAGGTACTTACATTGCAAGTTCAAAAAATTAAATAAAAACCGTCTCTCAACTTTGTACTACTATGACATAAAATCATGGCTACTGTGAGATGACTGATTGAGGCGACCTCTGCCATCATTACCTTGTTTTAACACCAGCCTGGATAATTTGTAATGCGATAGTTTTTGTTCGAGAAAACCTTGAACATTGCGGTCTAATGCTTGGAGATACATTCAAGCGACCACTGTATAATGATTTTTACTACGAAGCAGCTTTGCCAAGCTTTGGTTTTACTTCAAGCCTTGTATTCATTCCACCCGTAACTAAGTGCCTATGTGTGTATGTAATAACTTACTTTAAAAACAAAGTTAAAACGGACTTATTTTTTAATTTTTTATTAGTTACCCGGGCACATATTTCCCATTTTTATCAGTACTTCTTTAAACAAGGTTAGCCATAGAGAAAGATTACCTATAGAGAGGGACTCTCACACACACATTCACACATGAGTGACGAGGGTGTAAACATAGGCAATAACACAAGTGGGAACGAGATACAATGTCATAGACCCTGTCCCTCATCGCGTAATTTTTTGTTGGTCGCCAGAAATGTATTAAACTCAATTGAAATTGGATTCAAGGATATTAGATATATAGCATGACTAAAGTATTATAGGACAGGAGATGTCAAGGATCTATATAAGTCTTATGATAAATTCACTAGGAATCCATCTATGAAATCCTATATCTACGAGATAAAGGCATTACATAAAAATACCATCAGGCTTTTCATTAATTAATCTAAAAAGAATTTGCCTTCACGATATCCAGTTTAACAATTTTCCTTGATCCCCGACCCTGCCTTTTGGCTAGATTAGATGGTAATAATATTAAGATTACGAGTGGGAATTACGAGCGCGTACGCAGGAACAGGCAGGTTATTACAGAGCGTGCGACTCATCGCCGACCTGCGCGTGGGCAGAGCAGAGGGCGCCCTAGAGCGACGAAGTAACGGAGTCAGCAAATATAGTCTGGCCTAGCAAATGTACAAATTGCAGAACATTCATCCATTTAAACTTTCGTAATAATGTCTAAAAAACTGAGAAATCCATGAGTATCTCGAAATCCCAACCATACTCGAAGAGGCAAAACGCTACACAGCTAACTACAAGGACCGACTAGCAACTCATCCAAACCCTCCATCACAGTTGCTTCTAAAGCCAAACCCAATAAAGAGACTCAAGAGAGCCAATGTGCTGCCTGACTAAGGGAAGCTGGGGTAATGGCCCTACCTTGCCAATCGCCAACCTCTCTCCACTCATCTGCTCATAGTTGTTTTGACTGATCACAGATTATACAAATTATAAAAAAAAAAAAATGTCTAAAATGCTACTTTTGAATTCAGGGTTAAACTCACGTATTAAATGTCACTATGGGAGACATTTCGAACACTTCGGAAGTTCTTCTTCAGGATGAGAGATTTCGCTGCAATGTCGCTTGAAGCACTAAACTCCCGAAGAGTTCGAAACATGACGCCGGAAGTAACATTTAATACGTGAGTTTGAACGTTACGAGGATTTATTAGTAGTTCTTATTGCAGAACATTCTCAAAAATATACAGGACTTTCACGAGAACTTAAAGCAAGTTTCTATGTGAGTATTTAGGAATATTCCATTTATTTAATAAGTTTCCTCAGGAGGATATTTCATTTTCTAACGAAAATGTCCCAAAATTACCGAGAACTTCGAACATAGAAACTTTCTCAAGTTGAGAATTTTCTCCTCGGTGAATTGCTAGTCTGGCTAACAGAAGCAGTCCAACCAGTCCAGTCTCGTTAAACTCTGTTCCCAGCGAATTGCCTGCATAAAAGTACTAAAGGTCCATTTCCTACAGTAGCTTTGGTTTGGCCAGGAATATTATTAACACAACGACATTGCTGGGTAACCTTCCGTGTCATTGGAGAGAATCTGAGACTTCCTTCATCATCATCATATCAGCCGGAAGACGTCCACTGCTGGACATACGCCTCCCCCAAAGAGTGCCACCATGGCCGGTCCTGCGCCACCCGCATCCAGTGGACTCCCGCGACCTTTACCGCGACTTTATAGGTATAGCAGACCACAGAACCTCCGGACACTAACAAGTAATAAAACCTTCACGGTACCAAACAGCAAAAACTTTTATGGGCAAAGGGTCTGGTCCAGTTATGTGCCTGTTATCTTAAACAGCTTCCCTACAAATATATTGTAAAATGTAATGGATTGTATAAGGGATAAACCGCATAAAGCCAAATATGTAATTAAGAAAGCCATACTGAGTTTAAAAAATAATGATAACTCTTAACTTAACTAACAATAACTAACAAATACTAACAATAATTAAAATGTCAATGATATGATATATAACTAACTAAACGTAGCTAATAATCTTTAAAATTTAAGATTGGGTTAAGTTGTACCTGAATATTTTTTTTTGGTAGACCAAAATTTGAACTGTTTATTTCAATAGTAGACTATTGAAATAAACAGTTCAATTTTTTTTTTTATTATTTACATCAGTCCACCTTGCGGGGGGCCTACCCAGGCCGCGCCTTCCGGTACGTCTGAGACTTCCTTATCGAGTAAGAACTACTATTACTGTGCTACTGGATATTTTTTATTAGGAACTGATCGCCACAAGCAGGAATAGGCAGGTTACGCAGGAAAAGGAATAGTAGATTGTGTCTCAATAGAAAAAAATGTGTACATAAATATTTACGGCGAGAGCGTTATTTTGAATCCTGAGTGAAGCGAATCATTCTACCGAGTGACACATACTGATTTTCACACACCTACTATGAGGAACATTGAAATGCGTCATTTTTACTCTTTTTTAACCCTTGTCGCAAAAAGAGGGGTGTTTTAAGTTTGACGTGTCTTTGTGTCTGTCTGTCTGTGGCATCGTAGCTCCTAAACGAAATGACCGATTTGAATGCAGTTTTTGTTATCCGAAAGCTGACGTGATCGAGGTTCGAGTGGTTCTTGGCTATGTTTCAACAAAATCGGTTCAGCCGTTTTTGAGATATTGACCTTTGAAAAGAAAATGTTGGGGGTTTTTCAACTTTTCCAAATTGTAGTTATGTAAATAGCAGGATCAGGGAAGATAAGTACAACTTTGAGTCAACCAATATCAGGTGTGAAAAAAATAATTGCATTTGCTCTGCCTATGGCTTTTGGGAATACAAGCATGAGTCTATGTTTATATTGTTTATGTATATGCTCAGTCCATTTTTCTAACTCTATGGTATCGCCTATGTGAACTTGAACATCGAAAAGGGACTAGATAGCGTATGCCGACGAAATCGTCTGATAATTCCACACACCGCTATTATGCTTTGTTACTATCATCTAGGAATAAGTGGGGTTCAAACAAGACCTAGCCTGACCTAACTGTACCGCAGACCGGAAATAAACTTGAGGTCAAGTCATAAGTTCAGATTTTATTCCAGAACGTTTTTTTACATTGTAAAATATTTTTTATTTAACTTATTATCCATTTTTTGCAGTTTCATCCTCTCAAATGAAAGGACTAGACTTCTTAAAAATAATATTATCTGTGTCATGTCAGGTAATAAACCAAATCTATTGATTACTTTACTAGTTACTTATTAAAAATAGAAACCTTTTTACAAACTCTGATCACTTTTGAAACACAATTAAATGAACAAAATCACTAAGGTCATCCAACAAATCGACGTGCCAATTTGAACAATCCAATACCTACACCAATAACTAACTCTCTAGGTATGCGACCACATTCACTTGTAATACGAGTCGTATTCCGATGCATCAAGTTCGTATTTCCAACCGCTCAAAACAAGAGAACATCGTGTTCGATTAGTCATAGAGTACGAACGTTACTAATAAAAAAGACTTAATAATGTTCTAGATTGGAGCCCGCTTAAGCCCTTCATTCTTTGAAATAGTGATCGACCTAATTCACACACACACGAGCAGAGATTGTTGTGTGATTGATACATCTGATTTCATTTGCCTGTGAACCCTGGGGGTCGTGGGAGTGTGGAGGTGCCCGCTTGTGTATGAATAAAATGCTCAACCTTCGGCTTTGGCCAGCGTAAGATGACCTCTTAGTATGAGATGTTAGGTATGTTAACGCTGGGCATCCAGGAATGTGTTGAATTAATTTTGGTATAAACGAACAAATTATAGTCTCAATACTAAAGGTGACTCACGAGGTAGATGACAGCTCAAGATATGGCGGCTCAAGGTATGTTGTGTATTATGTCACTGTTAAATTGTGAACACCGTCGGTTTCTTACTCGCGATATTATAAACTGTCGGAAAATTAAGAACTGTCAAAATCATTCACAATTTAACGCATTATTTTTCGTTAGTTTATGAACTATCAATGTCGAATCGTCAAATTGTAAAATAAGATCAAATCGGCATGTGACGCATGCACAAACAATATGTAGGTTAGGTTAGTTAGGTAGCTTCAGGCAAACCGCCCAGAAATAGGAGCCCCAGCGCAGCGGGGCTCCGTCGAATTTGCCAGATGACATAATAAATGGAAAATAAAATGTTCCAGTTAAAAAAAAAAACAATCATATTCTCACGTAAGTGGAAGCTGATACAAGTGAAATAATTTTTTCAACCAATTAGCGCACAGGGTGCGTTCCGAATCATGCCAATTTGATCTCAGTTTAAAATTTGACGATTTGACATTCATAGTTTTTAAACTAACGAAAAATAATGCGTTAAATTGTGAATGGTTTTGACAAGTCTCAATTTTCCGACAGTTTGTAATATCGCGAGCAAAATTATAAACTGACGGTGTTCATAATCTGACGGTAACATATAGGTACATGATTTAAGCCAAGGAGTCTGAAATCTTCAGAAAAAAATATCTGTAAGAATAAGAATACGTAGCAACAGGGAACTATAATGAAAATAAAGTTGGGAATAATTCATGTATCTAATTGCCCGATATTATTACAGACAGATGGCGCGCTTCGCTCTGATCGCTACATTATACGCCGAATTGATGGCGTTCCCGGAGGAACACACATGCACTTTAATGTCAAGCCTTAAGCCGTATTCTGTGCCGCTTATAAATAGGCTTAACTGAGTTTGGGTAGTGTTACATGGGCGAAAATTACTAAGCGGGTGTAAACATGTGTTTTTTTGTTGAAAAAAATTACGCTTACTTTACTGTACATCAGCCTAACTGTCACCATGAAAATCTGTACATGATTTAGGTTTTAATTGGTATTTTTTGTGGTTGACAGTTCAAGACTTTAGAGTATTGAAAACACACCATTTTATTATTAGGTAAAGCTTCTAAGGCGTCCTTTTTTGGATATTTATTGTACTTCAAAGCAAAATATTTTAGGCTTTAACTTTTTTTCTGGTTTTTTTTGGGTTGATATCGCAGTAAAGGTGAAGACTTATTTGTGTGATGATCACGAGTGTTACTTCGGTTTTGAAGTCTTAGATGTTATTTATAATTATAATTGTAGTATGTATGTATGTCGTCGACTAGTATGGTCAGCCTGTGTCGCATCACGTTTACATGGTAAACTGCCATATGAAGTTTTCAGACGAGTGAAAACGACAAGGTACTTAGGTGTTCAGCAACTTATGAGCCCGACTATACTAACACAAGCCTGACAAGCCCTATTGAGCTTACCATGGGACAAGATCGATTTGTGTAAGATTTTTTCGTACCTAAATAAAGCTTTACTTTAGTTTTTAGTAAAAAAAAAATAAGAATAACGTTAAATTTATACTAAGCAGAAACGTCCGCTAACGAGATTCTAAGTTTCGATCAAAGAGGAAAATTGAAAAATTATTCGCCACGAGCGGGATTTGAACCCGCGAACTCTGGAATCCGTCCATTGCTCTTATCCAACTGAGCTACCGTGGGTCCCGCCAGTGGCAACGAATCATTCAATCCCTTCACTCTTCTAATTAACCTTAAGGAGGCTCGTAGCGACATCTACCGTGAAGTTGTTACGAACTTCTGATACGAAGAATAACGTTTTTTCCAAAATAATGCAATATTTTAGATAAGCTCGTCTCATCATTGATAACGACAGCAGCGTCCCTGGAATGCACGTTGCACCATTTTGTGATCTTGCTAGATTATGAGGGTTCCCCTTTAAAATATTAGTATAGTTATATAAGCATGTTAATATTTTAAAGTGGAAAAGTCTGTGAGATTGTAGCTTTGTAAGTTTATAAGTTTGTATGTAATGGGTAATATCCGGAACCAAATATCCGATTTAAAAAAATCTTTCACCGGCGTGTAGACTTTTCACACCTTTCCTTTCATTCGGAAAAGTGCGTTTTGCTCCACGACGAGAAGGATCAAAAATCAAAATGCTACTTATCTGTTCAGTCCATTGTTTTAATTTATTCATTGGCGTGTAGCATTTACGCAATGTGCCAATTGAAAACAAATCTTAATTAAATTATAGCTTGTAATTTTGTCGTAATCGATTAAAATAGTTTTTTTTTCTTTTTGTTTTCCTCATGGTCGGTGTGAAAAGTTGTATGTGTCATTCAGGAGCAAAAGTATCTTCGTCTTGGGCGTTAACACTTGAATCCCTCACTTGTGACACAAATAATGTCACTATTCTGGATGGTTATATTTTATCCCGCAGGTCTGCCATTGTTTTCAAGTAGTTAGCGGTACAACATTTCTTGCCTCATATATCGCATTATTAAATTAACGCAGCTTTGTTTATTTATACACTCGTTTATATTATATTTGATATCTTATAAGTTCATGTGAGCCTTCCCCAACGCAAGCTAATGGCTTGCGATACGTCACGGCGATGACGATAAGACCACCGCGATCTGTGCGCGCGCCGATACACGATAACGCGTTTCCACCGCGCTTGAAAAATATTTCTTGTCGCGTTTAACTGATTGGCCGATATCGCGGCTAGTTTTTCATTGTTGCACTTGGGTTTGTTATAACTATAGATATGTTTTTAATGGGTGGGGGATATGCATTTCGTCCACCGATTAAAGCGAGATCCAACTAAGGAGTGGTCAAAGAGCACTTTTATGCTTTATTTTGTGAATAGTTAGGTATGTTGTGGGAATATTGTATAAGTTGAGTTTATTATTTTTTATAATTTATGTGCAATTTTGTAGAAAAGCAAAGTAATGTAGTAGTAAGTGAAAGCAATCATCGTCATCATCATTGGCCTTTTACATCTATAAAAAAGATGATTTAAATAGCGTCCATATTAGAGTTGCGGCACTTACGTTAGATATAGGTACGTGGCTTGTAATGCTCGATACGGGAGCGATTGCCACGACCACATAATTGGCAAGTAAAAGCATTAATAACTAATATAAAGTTATAATTAATTATATAATTAATCTATACTAATATCAACATCAAGTATTGTTTAAAAAATAATAATTTTAAGATAGATTTCCTTATATACCTTCACTTTTTAGTTCGAATATGAGCTTTGAAAGTATAATGAAATTTATCTCCTAAGTATGTATTTATTTTTGTAAACCTATTTCAACTTTTTAAAATGAAAATAGGAAATCCTTTTAAAGAAGTCTCGAAGCGTGTCTCTAGCGGATGGTATCTGGGTTCGATTCCCGGTGAATGGGCGATGTTCCATTCATCGCGCACGGCTCCGTGCCATTTTGTTTTGTTTGTTTGTTCTGCGCGTGAGTGGGTTAAGTTGCAGGAGGCAGACACAGTTATATTTCAGGATTAAAGGAAAAGCAAAAATTTAATATTTAATTACATAATTATATACATAGTATAAAATTATCTTAGCCAAACAGTTAAAGTACGGTATCCAAAAAAACCAACCTTATGGCATTTTAATGTAATAAATAAAGCAGGTAACTGTCAACTTTTTATGCTCGATTCTACGAAAGAAACGTATTTGCACATGCACTGCTTCAAAACTTGGGAAAAACAGAAAATACGATTATTGAAAAATAAGAAGTAACTAGAAGTCATTACATAATTATGTAATACATCAGTTTAAGAAATAGACGCTAAATTAGTTCAACCAAAATTGGTGTATATTTCGGATTTTTGTAGCTGATGTTGCTAAAAGGTAATTTACAGAGCCCGGATTTTCGGAGAAACATTATTTTATCGATATCGATAATTGTGTAGTAGAAGAAAAAACGTCACCAAATAAAATTGATGTTTCGTATTTGGTTGTCCCGAACGGTTATTGTGGCGGTTGCTTTTCAGATTATTGTCAATATTGCGTTTCTTCAGTTTCGGATGTATATCGCACATAGAGCAGTAGGTATATAGTAGAGGTCACTTCATAATAAAATAATTCAGGGTGATTCTCTATCCACATTTTGATCCGATCGTGCACATTACTATTTTTTTTTTTATTATTAACTGTAATATTAAGATATTATACGTATATGAAACACGTCTGTTTCAAAGCGTTATAAGAAATAAATAATATCTAGACGCAATTTATGTTTTATACGTAGTGAAATTACATTTGAAGTCTTATGAAGTAATGAGTGTCTATTATTGACTGTATTGTCTATTATTTTCAATGAGGTAGTAGTGGTATAGTCATCATCGCGACTTTTTAGTTCGCTCAAATACCTTATGGCGTTTTCGGAAGAAAAATACATTTCAATTTTTTTTATTAAAAAATATAAAAAGGTTGTTTTGCACACTGTATTAAGGCCTCTCACAGACTGGCGCGGCCAGGCCGCGGGGGACAATATAAACCTTGTCATTAGCTGTCAAATTTACTATGGTCCGCCACCGCAGGCCGCGCCAGTGTGATGCAGGCTTAAATTGTCAATAATGTAAAAATATACCTATATCGGCATGTTATTTTTATACCTAATACTCGATATCGATAAAACAATGTTTCTATCACTGGCTAAATTACGATAGTGTTTTGTTTTGCCGTGGAAAATCCGGGCTCTGGTAATTCATAAGAAACAAGATGCTCAGGTGGCTCTGCCTTTGTTTTACAACGAACGCATGCACAGCCGCAGAGTAAAACATAGCCTGTGTATAGACACAGCCCAAATAAAAAAAAAACAAAGATTAATTTAAATACGGATGAGCGGTTCCGGATATCCCCATTTTATAGGTAATATTATCAGTATTATCACACATAAACCTTTAAGCTTGTAACTTGGCATGCCATGTGTGTAACCGCAAAAATACGTTAATAGGCCATCTTTTCATCGGTAAATAGTGTATAATCTATTTACCGATGAAAAGGAATAGGTATGTAATATAAGTTATATTAGAAATTCTACATAAAATGTTTTTACCATTCAGTCATTCGTTCAATTATACGAGTAAAAGTGTATAACGGTGGATTTACTACATTTCTTGTGCTAAAGTGCCACGAGAATCCTGACCCTAATCATTATATCATTGTACAGTACAAGTGAAATCAAACAAGAATTAATATTGACGTAGTAAGAGAGGGTATTTCGAATGCATATTATACTGAAACTTATTCCAGTGAAAAATTATTCAAAACCTTGAATAGTAGGTATAGCATTATACATTTCAACAATATATTATGTTTTTATTGATTTTTTATGAATCAATTTACTTGTATCAAACCAATAAATTTAATTGTACATTATTGGTTTAACAACCATTTATTCATTCATTCTTTCAATCAAAAAAATACATAACAACGTCTCCTTTGTTCTTTGTTCACCTTTGCCACCAAACATCCTAACCCTAACATTACTTTAGATCAAAATTTCTCCGAATCCAAAAAAAATATGAATAGGGGGACACAAGAGGTTACTGCAAATGCTCTAAGGAAGCGTCCTTTTGAATATTTGATCCTGTCACAGGCCCCACCCTTTACCCGTTTTTTAGCAGAATAGCAAAGGAATATTGTTCTCGAAGCTTGTAACTTAGACTAGAACCTTAGAACTGATACAAACGTTTGAAGGAATTCTCGTCCTTCTATTCAGCCGGCAGTATTATTTACCGAGTTCCACGATCGCAATCTGACGGCGTAAAGGTTGATTATGAAATACGCTCACATATTATGGTCCTAAATATAATTGTTCTCGAGTGTGCTCGGAAATACCGCCCTTATTTTTGAGACCACGAACTTATTGAACGAGCGAGCGAGGCGAACGAAGTTCTCCGTTTCAGCTTGGGCAAAAATTCTTTAGTATTTCCGGCGTCTGTCCGGCTGTTCTCCTCTACAGCTCGCATTTTCTCAACCGATTCTCATGACATTTTGTGAGCAAGTTCAATACCTAGGTACCTAATTATTAGACCCCGCTACCGGAGGTGCAAATTGGTAGCTGTCAAGTTCTAGGGATGGGTAAAAATTATTTTGAAATACTAGCTATATGTCGATAATTATAGCTATATTTTGCACCTCCGGTAGCGGGGTCTACTAATTATATAGATTTATTTTGTCAAATCAGATTTTTGGATTAAAAAAAAATCATGATCGCAAATTCTACAGCTCACAAGCCACAAATACTTATTATCAAAATACGTCGAGAATTGAAAAGAAATTAATCGGTTAAGCAGTTATGGAGATAAATGGGAACATTGGTGTACACAAACAAACAAACAAACAGCCTCTCACCCTAAACGCATATACCTTCTCCGTTCCGTCGTGGGTAAAAAAAGAACATTATATTATATTAGGATTTTTACCCGACTGCCGAAGGAGAGAGGGTTATGTTTTTTACCCGACTGCCGAAGGAGGGTTATGATTTTCGAGCGTATGTAAGTATGGATGTAATTATATAAGTATGTAAGTATGTATGTATGTATGTATGTGGGTATGTATTATTCTTTGACAAGCCCTGCAGCCTAAACCGTTTGACGGATTTCGACATGTAAGATGTCGTTGGATTCCTCTTAATCGTGAGAGTGACATTGGCTATAATATTTGCAAAAAAGCAGTTGGGTTTTTCGAAAAATGTTTTTAAAGTAAATTATTATGTAACGGGTGTACAAAGTTCCAAAGAGTATTATCCAAAAGCGTTATTGTCCTGAATTGTATTATTCTGAGAATAAATTCCACAGACAGGTTTATTGTTTATTGCATTTTTCATTCATGTGCCGATTCCCGTATAAAAATATCTAGCAATGGCCGTAAACGATGCCCGCAATAAAAGCTAAGTTGCTGGCGACTTGGAAACTCACAGCCATCCTGTGGCCCTGTGGCGGCATGTTTTTTAAAATGTTGCCTAATATTTAATAATCTTCCGGCAAAAATTTCGTGTTTGTGGACACCCATAACGATATTTTTACAAGCTTTTTTATATTATTATATTTATTATTATTTAACTTGCACTGTTCGTATAAGTCGTCCCTCAGCAATCCATTTTTCAGTCATTTGCCGTTATCCGATTGAGCTGAAATTTTGGGTGTTATGGTACAATCGAGCTGATCTGATAATGGAGACAGAAGGTGGCCATGGGAATTCAGCACTTAACCGACGTAACCCCGTTGAGTTTGGGCTCGTTAGAATCGTCTCAAAGAGTAGTTGATGACTGTATACAGATAAGTACAGTCGGCAATAAAAGCGTGCACCAAAAATTAATAACTAAGTCATTGAAACCAGTTTTTATAGAGGATTACATGTCATTATCTTCCCGGCAATACTGCCTGACTGTGTGCCGGCGCCTCGAGGTTATGATTAGAAATGGGCCCCTAGTCCTTTACCGTGTTCCAGGACTATCAAATGTAGGTACTTAGTGAATCCTGGACTATTTGGCATAATGCGAGATTTACCGCTCGTCTAGCCCTATTACGACACTCCCATAAGGAACCTCGTTACGGTCGTTATTTACGCGTTTTCACGACAATGTTGCATCCAAGAAAGCATAAAGAAATTGTCTTTACTGATGCTTTTACTAAGGACGGGTAGTGCAAGGATTAGTGACGGCGCGCTTGCATTCAGTGGCTATTTGCTGGAAAAAATTAATGCTCCAAGCCGGATTCGAACCGGTGACCACAGGCATAGATAGCACGTCGCCACTAACCAACTAAATTTATCAATCAGTTCCCTCTTAAGAGTCTCTTATAGTTAGAGGCTAGGACCAAGTTCCAATTTTGGCTGTTGTATGGTAAGCCCACGCGGGGTCCTATTTACGACGAAATGTGTCAGTCAAGGCGCATTTTTAAATCAAAATTAAAATGGTGCGAGAATCACAGTGACCAAATTAAGATGGACCGTCTTGCCGAACTACACTCCAAACATGACTTCCGGGGCTTTTGGAAAAGCACGTGCAAGCTAAATGGTAAGCCTAGCCTTCCTGTGAATGTTGGCGGCGTAAGTGATCGTAAGGAGATTGCGGACATGTTTAAGTCTCATTTTGCCGTGCAATCACCGCTTACAGAACCAGTAGTGGAGGTTCGGGTGCCCGATGCTGAGCTAGTTACTGACCAGTGTTTGCAGTTTACTCCTGAGGAAGTTGCAAAGATGATTAAAACAATGTCCAGAGGCAAATCCCCTGGTCATGACGGGCTCAGCATTGAGCATTTGCAGCACGCCGGTCCGCACTTGCCTCGAGTACTGGCAGGCGTGTTCAATTTATGTGTGGTGCATTCTTATTTGCCAACGGAACTGATGAGAACGGTCGTAGTGCCTATTATTAAAAATAAAACGGGAGATATTGCAGATAAGACCAACTACAGACCTATCTCATTAGCAACGGTTATTGCAAAGGTATTTGACGGTCTGCTTAACAGACATCTAAACATCCACACCAAGCTTCATGACAATCAGTTTGGGTTTAGACCCAAACTCTCTACGGAAAGCGCGATTGTCTGTCTGAAGCATGCCGTCAAATATTACACCAACCGAAACACGCCTGTTTACGCCTGCTTTCTCGACCTGTCGAAGGCATTTGATCTGGTTTCCTATCACGTATTGTGGGAAAAGCTCAAGAAGATAAAACTACCCTTGGAGCTCATCCAAATATTCAAGTATTGGTATGGAAGCCAGGTCAACCACGTAAGGTGGGGGGACACGATCTCGGACGGGTACAGGTTGGAGTGTGGTGTGAGACAAGGGGGGTTGAGCTCGCCTACACTCTTTAACCTGTACGTGAATGAGTTAATTGAGGCACTCAGCCAGCGTCATGTTGGTTGTCATATTGACGGGGTATGTTTTAATAACATTAGTTATGCAGACGACATGGCGTTGCTGAGTGCGTCTGTTGGCGGTCTCCGTGAACTCGTGGGCATTTGCGAGCAGTTTGCGATTTGTCACGGCTTAAAATATAATGCCAAAAAGAGCGAACTCATGGTTTTTAAGTCAGGGACCAAATGCCCATCGGATGTACCACCTGTATGTCTTAGCGGTGTTCCTTTGAAGCGGGTCCACCGCTTAAATATTTGGGTCATGTGCTGTCCGATGATCTGAAAGATGACGACGATATTGAACGGGAGCGGAGAGCGTTGTCAGTCAGAGCTAACATGATAGCCCGCAGGTTCGCTCGTTGCTCAACCGGTGTGAAGATCACGCTCTTCCGTGCATATTGCACTACTTTTTACACGAGCAGCCTGTGGGTAAGTTACACAAAGAAAGCATACAACGCTCTCCGCGTTCAATACAATGACGCCTTCAGGGTGCTGCTGCGGCTGCCGCGATACTGCAGTGCCTGGGGCATGTTCGCGGAGGCGCGCGTGGACTGTTTTTACAGCACCATGCGCAAGAGGGCGGCCTCTGCGGCGCGACGCGCGCGCGCCGGCGGCAGCGCCCTGCTGGCGGTCGTCGCAGATCGTATTGACTGTCCATTTATGAGACACTGGCAGTCATTGCATGCACCAGTGTCTCATATCTGGGCTAAATAAAATAAATAAATAAATAAGTTAATTAATGTAAGAGTAGTATTTAGTAATTTATTTTGTCACTAACACTTAATTTAATTTAATTTATTGTAACTAACACATTATGGGTCCAGTAACCTGAAATAAATATATATTGAATTGAATTGAAATAGCTAATATAAGATCTGTTTCAGACAACCTTTGGGAAGGAGGAAATGAAGTACCTATTCTGGGGCGTACAGAATTGAATTTTGATCACGCCCTGCAAGGGTGTTTTAATTTGCGGTGCGCTTTTTAGTTTCCCTTTTCAGAGATTAGCGCGTTAGTGGACTGTATGTAGGTATCCAACCGTGTGGTCTATTGTCGTAGCTACTTGATGCGAAATTGTGCAGGAAAGTTAGCTGCCTTTGGAAATCGGAACAGGTGGATGAATCAGCTAACAGAAGGTTATAGGAGCCATGCGCACTTACTTGTGATTTGGGTGAACTCCTCCTTCACGCTAGCGTTTCGTGGCACACCATGTGCTCGTGTGGGGCGCGCAGCGCAATCCCAAATTGTCCAAAAACACCTTCACTTCACGAACAGTCGAACACCTTTTAATGCTGAGCTGACAGCATATATAGTTTTCAAACGATGTACAGAGATTTGCGGCGGAGACAATAAGATTTATTGTCTTTTATCAGCGGAGGATGTTACACGCACACGGGGTGAGAATTCAACAACACTTTTCTCTCGCCAGGTGGGGCAAGCGTAGCGCACACGTCGTGTATATGACAAAGACGGCGCGATATATCAGTGCGCATGTTGGAAAGGGATGATGTAGGTATAGGAATCGCGAGTATAGACACGACAACAGATAAAAGTCGGAAAGACCAACATACGAAATCCAACATCTCCCCCGGCTTGAAGGGTTCCCTTCAAAGAGAAAAATAATAATTATGTACATATGGATGTACATAGGAAAAGATGATATCGCACCATATAACTAAAAACAAGCGAAGTGTACAATTTACCTATCATTAGGTAATTATACTAAAAGAATTACTATTTATGGTAACTTAAAATATATATATGTATACATAGATATGTATGTGGTGGCAACCCTACTGCGTAGGCAGCGGGCACAGCCGAACGATCGGTCGCTCGAGCGTACCGTTGCGGGTCCGCACTTCAGCAACGCGGACAACACCGTCTCGCCCAGGGAATACACGAGTTATTATTCCGAGCGGCCACTGCAAGGGTGGCGCGTTAGCAACGTTTATTAAAACTATTGTTCCCACCGCTATCGGCTTGTCTGGAGTATTCCATTTCTCTCTGCTTTGTAAGTTGTGAAGATACTCAACTCGGAACCGTTTCAAGAATGATTGGACAAGCGAGTCTAGCATTGAAAAACGAGTTAATTGATTCGGTCGCTCCTGGCTTAAGTCGGCGGCGGGCAAACGCGGCAACGGCGAGGTTGACATGAAATGAGCTGGCGTTAGCGCGGTGGGTTCTGACGGGTCAGAACTTAGTATATAAAGAGGGCGGCTATTAAGAATTGCTTCGATCTGAGTAAGCACGGTAAGTAATTTTTTGTATGTCAGGATTTGAACACGATGAAGATGAGTTTTAAAGCATTTAATGTTACCTCCCCAAATGCCTCCAAAATGAGGCGAGTTTGGGGGGCTCATACGCCAAGTAATTCGACTTTTTGCAAGTTCTTCCTTGAAATGCGTATAATACGGATCAGACTGAAGAAACGTGTGAAGCTCATTTAGGTAAGCTTTAGAAGCTGCAAAATTATTTTGATATTGAGCAATGCGATTCGCTACAAAAGTTGAGAATCTGTGAGGTGAAGAGTGCACCCAACATAAGACAACTTCAGAGTCAGAAAATGCAAACGTATCCGCAATTGGATGACGCTGAGACAAAACATCGTCAAGCTCGACACCGAATTGACGCGGAAATTTAAGAGCTGAAATCAGTGGAAGCTCACTGATGAACTGCTCCCATAAATGCGATATGTGCGGTGGTGGCAAATCGTCCCAATCCATCCTTAAGAGCCATAGTTCCTTTAAAGGAAACTTGGAATAAGGTATGACAGGGCCGACGAGTGCTAGCACGTCATACAAACGAGCAGTAGCTGAAAGAATAGAACGTTTCGTGCCACTGAGTTGCGGAGGAGAAACGTCAAAGACAAATTCATCCGAAGCGGGAAGCCGTCGAAGACCAAGAATCTTCAAAGTGTCGCCGTCACCGAAGGAGACGTCTTCCGACTGGCGGTGAGATATGGGAATGTGCTCTAGCAACTGCGGAGAGTTGCTAGTCCATTTGACCAGATCAAACCCGCCAGCCTCGAAGAGACTGATTAGTTGATTCGCTATCGCAACTGCTTCCTCGGACGAAGAAGCAGAGGAAGCTAGATCATCCATGTAAACGTCCCCTTCGAGAACGGCGGCAGCGTGCGGGAATTTCTCGCGTTTGTCACTAGCGAGCTGGCGGAGCGTGCGAAGCGCGAGGAATGGCGAAGACCGGAGTCCAATACAGACCCGGTTGAAATTATACATCTCCAAAGGTACTTCAGGCGAAAAGCGATACAAAAATCGTTGAAAAGAGCGGTGGTGCGGATGTACTTCTATGCATAAGTACATTTGGCGGACGTCAGCAAAAAAGGCAACGCGGAATATGCGAACATTCAAAAGAATGTGAAAAATGTCTGCTTGCAAATTACAGCCAGTATGTAGGATGTCGTTTAATGACAGTCCACTGTCTGATTTGCAGCTACCGTCCAGAACTTGGCGGATTTTTGTCGCGGATTTGTCGTTCCGGATGACCGGGTGGTGAGGTATACAAAACCCTGGCGTAGAGGACTCTTCGGGCGGAACCAAAGAAATAATCCCCTTATCCAGGTAATTCCGAATGACGTCATCATATTTGTCGCGGAGTTGCGGGTATTTTAAGAATTTATTTTCGAGCATCGAAAATCTTCTTTTAGCGGTTACAAAAGAATTGCCCAGATTATCTGGCGTTTGCTTGAAGGGAAGATCGACTGCGTAAGAACCATTATCGTTACGCGTCGTCGTTGCGGTAAATATTTGTTCACATTCCTTGTCATCGGGACTTAGAAATTTCTTTGAGGGTACTTCCTCCAAGTTCCAAAACTTTTCCAAAGTTTGGTTAAGCGGTTCGTGCGTAAACGCACAGAGAGCACGAGTCGCGCGCGGAGGTGACGTCACAGTGACGTCCCCCATTATGACGTAACCACCCTGGGTTTCCAAAGCCGAAGGCAAGCCGGCCCTTCGGACTTTGTCAGAAAGTAAGATGTCACAGAATAAATTTGCTCCTATAAGCATATCAATGGGCCCGGGCTCATTAAAACAATCATCGGCCAGAGGTATATTCTTAAAACAATCAAACAAAAATATGTCGATAGGCGAGTCAGGCAAGTGTGACGTAATGGATTCCACCACCAGAGGCTGAATAGTGTAAGAGTTATCGCCATTACTGTCGAATCGGGAACTAAATTGCACTATTGACATCCCAAGTATTTTTTGGGACGAACCCCCAATACCTTGAACCCTGGCAAAACGATTCTGGTTCGAAATCGGTAGCGCTAATCGATTACAACACTCGAGCGTTATATAATCAGATTGGCTTCCAGGATCGACCAGAATCCTTGCATAATGAACCTTACCGCTTGCGTCATAAAGTCGAATTTTTGCGGTCCCTAATAAGGTTGTTTTATGCATAAGCGTTCTCAAGTTATCATCATCATTTGCACTCCGAGCCGACAAATGATTCAACGTTGAGTCATGCCTCAAACCATTATCAACCCTATCGGCCGGGTGATAAGATTGCAAATTGCTTGCCACCCCGTTACTACTGCTAGGCCGCGGTGTGGAATTCGCCTTGTCAACAAAAGTGTTGGTACTGGTTTGATGCGAGTTAGGTAAATAAGTTTGTTTATGCGGCGGATTAAAATGTAATAACGTGTGGTGCTGTGCATTACATATACTACACGTTCTGTGTGACATACAAGCGGAAAATTTGTGTTTATAACTAAGGCAATTGTTACACACGGAATTAGTTTTTACAAAATTAAATCTTTCGTACGGAGACATTTTTGTAAAAGCGGCACACTGATATAAGTGTTCGTGTTTATTAGTTTTACACAACAAACAAGAATCAATCGCGGGCGTTTGCGTATTAACGAATGTTTTCGTCGAATTGTTTTTTGGTAGCGGTATATTTTTATTGTTATTAGATCTCGGTTGTGATTGTGAAAATGTTTGTTTTGTTGTCGAATGCGATGCAACCCTGGATTGTTCTTTGACGAAATCAATAAGATTTTTGTACGAAGGACACGTTTCCTTGCGATAAAACATCTCAAATAATTTTATCGATTCGGGATCTAGTTTTTGTAATGCGATATGCAAGAACAAAAAATCCGCTAAATCTTGTAATTTAAGCGCTTTAAACGCCTTAACGGAGGCGTCGAAATTACATAGAAAATACTCCAAATTAGAAGCGGACCCATTCGCTATGGGTTTAAAGTCTAACAGCTGATTGATATAGCCGGCTGCCATGGCGCGTTTGTCTTCATATTTATCAACCAGCGCTTGCCAAATTATGGGATAGTTTTCCCCTGTGGCTGGCAGCCCCGCGCATACCGACCTAGCCTTATCAGTCAGTTTACCTACTAGGAACTGAATGCGTTCGCTATTTGTTAAGCGTGAGTTGTTATGAATCACACTTTTAAATTGTTCATAGAATAATGGCCAATTACGAAGGTCGCCATTAAATTCCATTAGCTGCATAGGCGGGAGATTTTGCTTTAGAGCGGATTGCAAAGGCCGCTGAGACTCTGGCGAACTTTCGATTTCAGACTGAATGCGTTTGATTTGACAATACATATCCTCAAACGCGATCCAGGACTGATAATTAGCGGTTGCATCAGGCGTTAATCGTAAAACGCATTCATTGTACGAGTCTAAAACACGCTCAAAATCTGATCGCAATTGGTCTAGATTTGATACGCTATTTAAGAACGTTTTACGTTGAATTTCGTCTTCGTACGCCTTAACCGACAATTTGTATATGGTTTGTAAGCGGGCGAAGAAGGCACTGCGCTTAGCTTCTAAAATAACTAGTTCATTCTGGGCGGGGTCCCTAGTCGCCTCGTCTTTAGGGTCTTTTTTCGGTGGCATGATGTTGCGCGTTGAGTGTGACTATAAAACTTAGCCCACACAAATAAAATATAAGTAAACACGATTTGCGGGTATAAAAATGCGGTTCAAATAAATGTCCGTAAACACGATTTACGGGAATAACGATGCGGTTAAATAACTGTGAGTACCTACTCGTAAACACAAGTCGCGGGAAAAAGCGGTAATAATAAATGTTTGACAAAAGTCGCGGAAATAAAAGTGCGGTTAAATAAATGTGAGTACCTACTCGTAAACACAAGTCGCGGGAAAAAGCGGTAATAATACCTAAATGTTTGACAAAAGTCGCGGAAATAGAAATGCGGTTAAAATAGATGTAGGTATGTAACACGAATCGCGGGAAATAAAAGTATACATAGGAAATGTGTTACAAAAAAGAAACAGTTTGTGAGAATAAGGCGGTTTAACTATCCGTCTACAAAGTAGGTTAAGCGATGACCGTGTAGGTACCTATTGACGGCACAGATCGGAGCGCGCGGCACGCGGTAGTTCGAGAAAAGATTAGAACGAAATAAAAGCGGGTAGATATGAACGAAACTCGTCAGCGCTCCCGTGCCAGTGTGAACAATAGCATGTATTTGTGACGTGTACATCAATTGAAAACTAAGAATCGTTAATGCGTTGCTGAAATGTTAGTATCTATAGAATAATGATACGATGATATGATGCGAAGTACATAGATTTTACGTATCTATGGGTAAATTATATAATATAATGTCAAGAAGCTACTTTAAATAGATATAAATCCTAGGTTGGGAATGAAATATAATTATCCGGATCGTTAGTGACCAAAACTTGGGGCGTACAGAATTGAATTTTGATCACGCCCTGCAAGGGTGTTTTAATTTGCGGTGCGCTTTTTAGTTTCCCTTTTCAGAGATTAGCGCGTTAGTGGACTGTATGTAGGTATCCAACCGTGTGGTCTATTGTCGTAGCTACTTGATGCGAAATTGTGCAGGAAAGTTAGCTGCCTTTGGAAATCGGAACAGGTGGATGAATCAGCTAACAGAAGGTTATAGGAGCCATGCGCACTTACTTGTGATTTGGGTGAACTCCTCCTTCACGCTAGCGTTTCGTGGCACACCATGTGCTCGTGTGGGGCGCGCAGCGCAATCCCAAATTGTCCAAAAACACCTTCACTTCACGAACAGTCGAACACCTTTTAATGCTGAGCTGACAGCATATATAGTTTTCAAACGATGTACAGAGATTTGCGGCGGATTTAATAAGATTTATTGTCTTTTATCAGCGGAGGATGTTACACGCACACGGGGTGAGAATTCAACAACACTTTTCTCTCGCCAGGTGGGGCAAGCGTAGCGCACACGTCGTGTATATGACAAAGACGGCGCGATATATCAGTGCGCATGTTGGAAAGGGATGATGTAGGTATAGGAATCGCGAGTATAGACACGACAACAGATAAAAGTCGGAAAGACCAACATACGAAATCCAACATATTCACTACAGCTGACTAGCATGGTACATTTTTGCAGATGGACAGAGACCACGTGATTGCATTAGTGTTCTGTTGGACCAATTTTCGTATGGCACACTAAAACAGAATGAAATTCATGATATACTTACTTTAAATCCGAAAGTAGCTCTGTTTGTCTGTTAGCCAGGTACCTTTTCTCGCTTAAACCAATGAACCCATTTACATAGATAATATTTGGTATTGCAATAGTAGTTTTAAAACCATGCCATGGGAGTTTTAATTTTGTTTGCAATTCGATTTTGTACAGGGGTTATACTCGCATTCATGCCTTAATAAGGCGATAAACTGTGGCGGCTGAAGACGCGGGCAAAAGAGTATATTTATTTTTTATTTATTAAATCGTATGGCACAACATTTATCCGAGGGCAATCAGAGTGTATGTCGTGTCGTCTCCGCATCGTCGCCTCAAAACCGCCCCACAAACTCCCATACAGTTTGCACCGAACTCGTTACGTACAAACGATAAATTTAAATTTTACACTCTGCGAGCTAACACCCATACTTAAGTGCTGTAAAAGTAAGACGCCGCGAGTTTACTGCGGGGGTCCATCTTGAAATAGTGTAGGCTAATCTGTCATAAGTTACTAGATGCGCAATGAGAATTGTTCCCGGTTTTATAGATTTTGGTGAATGTTTCCCGTCTACATATTCGTCGTTTGGTAGGTAGGTGGTCGTTGAAACCAGTATTTAGAGAGGATCAAATGTCTCAAAGTCACGCAAAGGGCAACGGAGAGGGCTATGCTATGATGGCTAATGCTGGCAGTTTCTCTGCCTGATCCCATCAAAAATGAGGCTATCCTCAGCAGAACCGATATAGCCTTCTGAATCACTAAATTTAAGTGGCAGTAGGCGAAGCAGTAAGGCGCGGCGTGGGTAGGACCCCCACAAGGTGGACTTTTTTTTTTTTTTTTTTTTTTATTGGAATCAAAAAAAATACAATTTTAGTAACTTAACCTAAAGATTCGCCAAACTGCAAAGCAGTTTGTTGGCGATTCGCTCACTTAAATAAAAAGATAATATTATCGCGGTACATCGAAACACTACACTACCGCCCCAGCCAAACTGATGACCTGGTAAAGGTCGCGGTAGTCCGCTGGATGCGGGTGGCGCAGGACTGGTCATTTTGGCACTCTTTGGGGGAGGCCTATGTCCAGCAGTGGACGTCTTTCGGCTGATATGATGAGGCGAAGCACATTGCACGTAGAACCGATGGCTGCTGGGGCGGAAAGGTTCTAGAGTGACGACCACGTACCGGAAGACGCAGCGTGGGTAGGAGACCCCACAAGTTTGACTGATGACCTGGTAAAAGTCGCGGGAGTCCGCTGAATGCAGGTGGCGTAGGACCGGTCGCTTTGGCACTCTTTTGGGGAGACCTATGTCCACCAGTGGGCTTCTTTCGGCCTATATCATGATGATGATGGTGAAATGTCTCAACGTGCCAAATTTCAATTAGAGCACAACATAAGCCAAAAATGCAAACACATCTATTAGTCACGACGTTAGAGAAATTTCGGTTTTAATCGTCTATTGCGTTCAGGAACATAGCTGTCATACAATTTATTTCTTATTGTAACATAGTTGTCCTGTTGGTAACTTACTTTTTGAAGGATTTTTGTTATGAAAGAATGAATATATGTTTATTTCGGAGTAAGAAAGAAAGAAGAAAGAAAGAAAGTAATTCACTTGTGAGCTATGAGACTTCGTCCATTGGCAGAATATAGGACTGTCCTGCGTTTCCGCAACTGCACTCAGGAGGTTATAATAGAGAGTAATATACTGCGCGGACTCTTAATTTTACGCTTTACTTAGTTTTTTACTCTTAATTTAGAAGAGTCCTCTAATTAAGTACTTAGATAACCACGGCTATGTCAGTGTGCACAATGAGCAAAGATCGTTATTAACGTGCTGTAATGGTGGCAAAGGATATGGTTGGCAGAAAAAACAAATACATTTGAATATTCACTTATGTTCTTAACCATAAAATAAATACTTACCTTCTTTCAACCCTAATATATTTTTAAAACAATGTACCTACGTCAAATTATATACAATGTCATAAAAATACAACTATAATTGAAAATCTAATTACATTACGCGAAGTGTTTATTTTAACTTAAATAATCCAATGCACATCGTAGTCCCAATAAAGTGCACGTATGATCACAGTATTTACATTCACAGTATGGACTTGACACAATACCCGGATTTTATTACGACGGACGAAGCCACGCGATGTACTGTTTGCAATATCAATATTAAAAAGGAACTAATACAATATAAATAAGCACTTAAAGTCCCTGGTGCAACGTCTGTCCATCGCGATTCAGCGCGGCAACGCGGCGAGCGTGATGGGCACCTTTCCACTGGGGGTGGCTCGGGGCGGGCTTTTTGACTAAGTTAATAATTTATTATTAACACTCATTGTACCTTTTTATTTATTGTCTAACTGTGTAATTTACTTATGTTGAAATAAAAGTTGCCTTTGGCTTAAAGTCAAAATCTCATCTAAATAAATCTATAATTTTTCGTGATCGCAATTTAAAATCAGATTTATTGTTCGTTGACACAAACTTCAACATTATCGCCAAGTCAATTCAATTGCTGGAGGATCCAAACCTAGAACTGAAAAGTTCATTAAAAATTGACTGGATAAAAAAAATTGCAAAGTTGAGATTACACGGGCAAGGAAGTTTATTTTAAACTAAAAAATATCCTGAAGAAAAACCCCGGTTACAGTACTGTAAACGTCGTGCAGCAGCTGATTGCAGGCAAAGAGGTGGATATGGCCGGAGGGTGTCAATAAAAATTGCGTGCAATATTTAAGAGCCTTAAATTAAACTTCCTGTTACTTCTGTTAACGTAGAAAGGTCATTTAGCAATTTAAAATTGATTTTTTCCAATCGTCATGAACGACTGACAACCAAATCTGTTGAACAAATTTTAGTCATTTATTCACTATAATTTGAAAAAGTTGTTATAAATATGTTTATAAATATCATAATTTATGAAATATATAATGTTTAAAATACTTGCGTAATTTGTTTTTTTTGTCAACCATACTTTGCCACCAATACAGCACGTTGATAACTATCTTTAGTAATAAATACCATATTTCTTTTTAGGGTTTCGTACTCAAAGAGTAAAACGGGCCCCTATTACTAGGACTTCGCTGTCCGTCTGTCCGTTTGTCCGTCCGTCCGTCCGTCTGTCTGTCTGTCTGTCACCAGGCTGTATCTCAAGAACCGTGATAGCTAGAGAGTTGAAATTTTCACAGATTATGTATTTCTGTTGCTCCTATAACAAAAAATACTAAAAAGATTTTTTTTTTCTTAAGGGGAGCTCCCATAAACAAACGTGATTTTTTTGCCGTTTTTATAGATAATGGTACGGAACCCTTCGTGCGCGAGTCCGACTCGCACTTGGCCGGTTTTTTATTAATATATCTATTTACTGGGTTGCTCGATGTGGTCGACAATATTCTACAGGCTCGGGATACTGGGGAGAGTACCATTTTCGTTCTTCTAGATTTTTCTAGAGCTTTTGACTGTATTAATGTATCCTTACTTTTTTCTAAGATGTCATATTACGGGTTTGATGTTTCTGCCGTAAATTGGTTTGATAGCTATCTCTCCAGCCGCGTGCAGACGGTGGCGTTGCGTAGGATGGATGGTAGCATTTTGCGGTCCGCTCTTTGCCCTGTGGAAAGAGGAGTGCTGCAAGGTTATATACTGGGTCCCCTGCTTTTTATATTGTACAGTGCTGACATCACTCACAATATAAGGGGCAGCAAATACTATCTTTACGCTGACGACCTCCAGTTATACCTCTCTAGCGCACCCACGGACATATTATCTGTTGCGGTCAATACCATCAACGCAGACCTAGCACGTATTTCTACTTGGTCGGAAAAGAACTGCCTTGTCCTTAATCCGAACAAGTCGAAATATGTTGTTTTTGGATTAGAACATCAAATCCGTAGTACCATAAGTAACTTCGAGACTTTGACTACCAGTGGTGTTTCTATCATGGGCGAACCAATAGACAGGGTGGTAAAAGCAAATAACCTTGGCCTCCTCATGGACGGCAAGCTGCGCTTTGAGAGCCACATACAAAAAGTTGTGAGTAACTGCTTCTACCGCCTTAAAGTTATTTACAATGTTCGCGATTACTTAAGTGCTGATTTGCGTGTTAACCTTTGTGAATTGCTGATATTGTCAAGATTAAACTATTGTGATGTTGTCTATGCTGGCTGCATTACTGGTCGTACAAAAAAGCTCATACAACGAGTGCAAAACGCATGCATTCGTTTCTGTTTCCGAGTCCCACCCCGCTCCCATATCACTCCCTACTTGAACGCCGCTGGTCTGCTGAACATGCCTGCACGCAGACGGCTTCACCTTGCCACTCTTCTATTTGGCATAGTGCGATCTGGGATTCCAGCATATTTGCTGAGTAGACTTGTATGGCCCAAGAGTGCGCGTAGGTGTAAGGCGATGATGCTGGTGCCAATGCATTGGACCACGGCGTTTCGAGGTAATTTTAGGTTCGCGGCGTCCAAGTGTTGGAATAATCTCCCTCCACCTATTCAAGGCGCGTTTAGCAAGTATACCTTTAAGCGTCAGCTTAAAGGCTTTTTTTTTGACGCTCCAGAAATCCCAATCCTAACCCATCCAGCACTTTCCTATCCAAACCGTGTCGCGTTTTTTGCTTTGTGTTTTTCTTCCTATCCCATTTGGCTACTGGTACAAATTTACAAATTTATTACATTAATTATTTATTATGTGTATACAATAATTATGTGTATACAATAATTATGTGTTTATTAATGGTCTTATGTTGTGTTGCGTTCTGTGGGTCACGTACGGTGCTGTCTGAAAATCAGCGATGTAGGTGTTTGTCTGACACCTCGGCATAATGCTGAGACAGCGACCGATTCACTGCCGCGAAGACACACACAATAAGTGTTAAATTGTAATGTATGTCTACTCCCTTTGTCTCTGTGTGTCTTTTGTGTAGTAAATAAATGTCTTCCTCTTCTTCTTCTTATTCTACTGTACAGTCGAGTTCAGATATGTTAACAATGTTGCACCTTTACCCATTATAATAAGGCGAAAAATGTAGATCTACATACATGTACATCTCTTTGACGTCGACTGTAGAGTACATAAAATGAAATGGTAGTTTTAATGATATTATCATTAACGTTATATTTCACAGAAATGAACACATAATATTATGCCTAATTACTTATACTTCGAGTTCGTTATCCTCTTAAATGGCCTTTAATGTAATTTTTTAATGTGTTTTACTGTTAAGGGTGTGGGGCTATTGCTATACTTTGTAACAAATAATGATAACAACTATTGCAAACATGAGCAGTAGTATAATGTGATAGGTAAGGTTTTTTTTTAAATTCTGCCACGGAAATGAATGCTAAGCGATAAAAGACTTTATATTCGCATCAATAAGAACGTATACTATTGCTTTTATCGAGAAGGCATTTAGTAGTGCATAAATTGATGTCAATCGTATAGGTACTTAGACAATGCAATCACCTTTAATGCGAAATACATGTGGCTATGCAGGGTACAGAACAAAATATATGTTTATTTATTTTCTTCATTAATATTTGGCAATTTTGGTAAAAGTTTGTATGCGTAAGCATATAAAGATTGATAAGAATGCCTGACTTGGCTCTCGGTGGAAGAGTTTCGAGACATGGCCTATTTTTTACATGGAATGTTTTGATGGGATTACAGTTACCGGTTACCAGTTAGTAGGACCGGCCATTGTGGCACTGTTTAGGGAAGGCATATGTCCAGCAGTGGACGTCTTTCGGCTGATATGATGATGATGACAGTTGACAGCATTGGGATAACCGCACTAAAGTTAGCTAAATTAGGTATTTAACCTGCAAACATCTGTGAAAAATGGCGATATCCCATTGACCTGTCATTTTACTGTTCAAAAAAATGTACTATTCGTATTTCAAACATATATTATGAATATGACAAAGGTGCGAACTATTACGGATAATTCCTGGATGAGACTAGCACGGCACTAGGATAAGTGGCGTACTCGAATAGGGGCTTTCGTTTAGCAGTGGACGATTACAGACTGATAATGATGATGATGATAATGGGAACTGTCAAAAAATAAAGTAAAATGCTTCCTTTGGGCCTTATCACACTGGCGATTTGCGAGCGTGTTGTGAGCGACGCGATTGCTCAACGAGCTCGCCGGTTTACCGCTACGTGATTACCGCTACACCACTACGTGATGGCTGCTACACCGCTACGTGATGGCCGTTACACCGCTACGTGATGGTCGCTACACACCGCTATGTGATGGCCTCTACACCGCTACGTGATGGCCGCTACACCGCTACGTGATGGCCGCTACACCGCTACGTGATGGCCTCTACACCGCTACGTGATGGCCTCTACACCGCTACGTGATGGCCGCTATACCGCTACGTGATGGCCGCTACACCGCTACACTGCTACGTGATCGCCACGACAGCGCCACGTGATCGCCGAGGGTGCGCAACACGCAAGCACACGGCGTTCAATCAGTTAATCATTCACGAGTGTAAGTACATCATGGTGAGTTTGCCGCAGTTGCGCACAGAGCTCACCGATGCAATGCTTCGCTAGTAAACCGCTTTCCAATCGCAAGTGTGATAGCACTCTTTGAATTGAGAAGCGTAAAGTTAGTTCTGCCTCCTTGTCTGTTTTCGTATAATCAGACTGCACTGACTGCTAAACGTATTCTCCGCATTTGCTGCATATTAATGACAATTATTATACAAAACAAGCAATAACTGTTACTACAGTAATGGTTCTACTGATACGGTATCAATTATTTGCGACTCCGATACCATTAGCTTAAAAATTATAAAGTCGTTTTTATTAACACCCTACTATCAGTATACTTTGCATTCTAGTTACTACTATCTGTATGGTCTCGAATGGGTGCGTAATGGTTTTATAACTGTTTTCGCATAATTTTATGTTTGATATAACTCGATTTTAGAAAGTAGGTATGCATACACTTTTACATTTTATGTAATGAAGTAAACCTAAGGTAATATAACAATTTAAATGATATTATGTAGTGTTTTGTCTTAGGTACCTACAAAACTAGTTACATCTTTTTGTTCTGGCCAGATTTTTTTTCTAGCCCTTTGGCGAAATATTTGACGGGTGGAGGTCGTGACTCTATTAGTATCTAAGAAACTATATCTCAGCAACGCCATAGATCGATTTGGCTCATGTTCGAAATAACAAAATATTTCTCTTTTCGGCTACCAGATTTCAGGATTTTCCGGTCAACGATACTTGAGTTACTCGTATCGTCCAACAACCATTTATACATAATAAATATATACATACATAGAAACGCCAGATTGTTCCAGTAATAGACTTGGAGAGCTTCGCTTACTCGTAAAATTATGTCTGGTTCGTTGTTACGTTCAAGTTTGTGCCATGTTGTTGGAATGCAAACCCTGGTACCTGCTCCCATGTGATACGCATACCTACCTATTGACCCGTAAAAAGATCGAAGATTGCCTTTGACTCTGCAAATCTGAATTAACAATGTGATATTGTTCAAGCATTTTGATTAACAACTGAATAACGGCTAGAGCCGCCAGGTTGCGAGGTCAGACATAAACATCTCAAAAGAAAAATGTAGTAAGTAACTACACGTCATCGCACGTAAAAAGGTCTCCGAGCACCGTATACAATGTATGGCAGCCAGAGCTCTCTAAGTACGTTCACACATGACTTTTATTATAATGCGTTTGAAATTTACTTATACACACTTAATGCTTTAAGCCCTCATTCATTAACGTCCATCAAACCTATTTTACTTAAAACGCAGTGAAATTCGTTTGTCTTTATTTACACTTTGACATTTATGTTTGTGAGAAAGGGAGCAAACACATATTAGTTGACAGAGGCTTGTTAAAGTCTGTGTTGAAGGCGTTAATTCTGTGAACTTTATACACATTCAATGCCCTGCTCCCAATTATTGTAAGTAGGTAAGTTATTGAAGGGTAGAAAAAAAAATAAAAAAGATCTAAACCATTATCACTACTGGAAGAGATCACTCAGTACGAAGACCGTCTTTTGTCTACCGTTGTATAGATAGCGTAACAAGGACATACTGTTGTTCTTGGGGAACAATCTGTTGCTCGCGTCCGGACGCGTCCGCAGGATTTACCTACCACAACCCTGCACGTGTCCCCTACTAAATGAGCGACAACACTTTCGGCAAAATAGGCGCTACTATAAAAATATCACATGGAATATCCATGTGATATTGCCTATTCGACAGATCGCTATACAATTAAATAAATACTGTTGTTCTTATGATTTTGATGAACTTTAAAGAAAATTTGTAGGACTAGAATATTTGAGATTTTGGCGGGACGCTATTCCATTCGGCTTATTAGAGCAGTCGTGAATGCATAACTGAAGTGTAAATCCCAGTTGCATCAACTTAATCTGTTAGGTACACTTATCATGGGTGCACGGATAAATTCTGAAACCTACTCCCGCATCAGATAAAATCTTAAAGGTTGGTCTGTCTTACACTAGCGTAGCTAGTGTATATAGCTATAACAGGCACATGTACGATAATTGAATTTAAACTTTCGTGACTCATGTTTAAAGAGATAGGTTAAGGTTTAACGGCCTCCGTAGCCCAGTGGGTAGTGACTCTGCCTACGAAGCTGGAGGTCCCGGGTTCGAATCCCGGTCAGGGCATTTATTTGTGTATTTATCACGAATATTGGTTCCTGAGTTATGGATGTTATATATGTATATAAGTATTTATATGTATGTATCTATTATTATATATCATCGCCTAGTACCCACAAAAGCCTTACTGAGCTTACCGTGGGCCTAGGTTGATTTGTGTAAGATTATCCCGTAATATTTATTTATTTATTTATAGGTACTTATAATTTTACGGTCAAACTCAAGTCTCAAATATAACTATCTCTACATGTGCGTGAGGCGATATGGCCGCTAGAACACTCCTCTGAAGAATAGCTTCAGAAGAGTTTGAAACATGTCGCCTGTTTATCCGCATTGGTATAATTTTTAGTATGCAAAAAACAATGTTAACCGAATAGAGTTTGAATTAAATTGCCTGTCAAATACAGGACCATAACTAGGCAATATTTCTCAGCCAATTGACACTTTCAAGTACCTACTTAATTGGACGCACGGTTTCCCTGTTGTCCTTTGGAACTCTGCGCTGTAGGAGCCTCTATGATCTATAAATAGGTCATATTACTATGTTAACCCCAGAAGGTAGACTTGATGACATGGTAAAGGATGCGGGTGGCGCAGAAGCAGTCATTTTGGCTCTCTTTGGGGGAGGCCCAGCCGTGGACATTTTCCGACTGATGTGATGATTATGTTAAAAGAAGCCTGTCTTTGAGGTAGATGTCGCTACACGTCTAATTAAGGCGTTGTAAGAGAAAACTGAATGAAAGATTCTTTATCCGAGTAATTAATTCCGATAGCTCAGTTATTGTATGCCAGAAGATCACGGTTCAAATCCTGCTCGAGACATCATTTTTTTTAAAGTTTCCCTGTAATTTGAAATGCAGGTCATATGTAATTTTTAAGTCCGAGTAGGTGGTTGAAATATTTCTATCATTGATATAATAAAAATAAATCTAAAGACTCCTTTTTCTAAAGACTTCTTTTTTACAAGCTTTATATTAACTTGCACTGTTCGTATGTATGTAAATATATAAGTATGTAAGTTGTCCGTCAAAATTTGTAATCCGTTTTTCAGTCACTTTCCGTTATCCAATTTAGCTGAAATTTTGCAAGCACATGTATATCGCATGACAATGCAATATTCTGATGCTGGAGCTGGAAGGATACAACCCCATCGAGTTTGGGCTCGTTAGAATCGTCTCAATGAGTAGTTGACATGGTATGCAGAAAAGTACAGTCGGCAATAAAAGCTTGTATCAAAACCAAATTTTTGACAGAAACTTTTTTCCTTTGGCACGCGACTTTCAATCGTACCACGGGATGTTTTCAAAAACTTATGCACGAAATCCCATTTGATTTAGTTAACAATGGCTTTTCGGTGCAGGAAAACACCTAGTTGGAAGGTCAGATATATGGCAGTCGCTTTGGTAAAACTAGTGCCTAAGCCAACTCTTGGGATTAGGTGCCAAAGCGGACCCCGGGCTCCTTTAGGGCACAACTGGGCATAACGCTAGGAGAACGACGCGATGATGATATAAAAAACCTTTCTGCTGGAGCGAACTGCTCCACGGACTGACCAGCGCCGTCAAATCTTTGATAAATGCGGAGACCGAATTTTGCTATTATATCCATCCAAATCAACTGGTATTCAATTTCGGTACCACGCTGTTTTTTCGTTGACTGTTAGATTTTGTGTTTTAATCGACAAATATAATAATAGCCTAAATACGATCGTCGATCACGTACGCGCGTCAGGTGCTAAATGTCACTTTTAGTATGGAAAAATGACAGTTGAGTTGTCATAACGTACGTTCGAAACGTTACGTGATCACCCGTCATCGGAAAAAACAACAACATAGAAGGTAAAGCAACTAACTCGATCAAATTATCAATATTTTTTCAAAAACAAAATATTAAGCAGTATCCGTCTTAATGATAAAATGTTTCTCTTTCCCAGAAATAGAAATAACAAAGTGACATACAAAGATAAACCAATTTAAACGGCATTTTAGCTAAAATAGGTTTGATAAACGTTTATTCCAAATTTATAAAAAAAAAAAAAAAATTGAGTAAATTTTCTAATCTAAAAGCAAAACTGTAAATCTGACTTGCAAAGTAGTTTTAAATCCTATTGAGATGCCGGTTAATATCACGCTTACATGCGGTGTAGAGTAGATACAGCTCCTATGCTTGTCAAAAGCGAGCACGCCTGTTGCAGAAGCCCGCACGGTTTACTTGTTCCTATGAGCTCAGAGGCATACTGTGGGAATAAGAACTCGATTGCCGCACCACCAGATCATAGTTAGGATTGTAGGGGTGGTTAGATCTGGACGTCTAAATATAAAAGCAAGATCTTAGATTCTTAAAGGGTGCGGAGCGATACAACTGCGAGAACACATCTTGAAGAAATTCCGAAGGTTTCGAAACATGTTGCCTGGCGTGACAATTAATACGTGAGTATAAACTTTATTATTTATTTATTTAATCTTAATTGCACAAAGGAAGAGCTTATAGAACAAAAGGCGGACTTAATGCCGTAAGCATTCTCTACCAATCAACCTTTGGGCAAAGCAGACAGATTGTGGGCGGCAACTTCAGATATAAACACACCTTATTAGTACCTATTATTTTGAGTTCTTAGATAATTACGAAAACTTTTGTTCACATTCGTGAGAAATTAAACGTGTGTCTTCGTAAAATACGTACCTGCTTATAGGTACATAAACATATTTGGGATTAGATGATCTCCAATAACTTTATAAATATCGATATTTTATGACATCCCAGTTCATAAATAATAAATAATAATAATAAATAAATATTACGGGACAATCTTACACAAATCAACCTAGGCCCACGGTAGGCTCAATAAAGGATGACTCACGCTAGAACGGGCCGTATCCGACCCGGGCCGTTTTCTAAGAAAAACGACGGCGTTTTTGCGTGGCCGAGCCATACCCAAGCCTGGCCGAGCCACGGCTGAGGCTCGGAAGCGGCTCGGTGTCGGAACGGCCCGGCCGTGGCTCGGCTGGGCTTGAGTATGGCTCGGCCGTGCAAAAACGCCGTCGTTTTTCTTAGAAAACGGCCCGGGCCGGACACAGCCCGGTCTAGCGTGAGTCATCCTTAAATATGTGTAGGTATACATTAAGAACACAGCCTTTATGCCTGTCTGTGAACATATTTTGATTGTGCTCAAGTATTTTCAATGTTTTTAATTTAGCTACGAGTATTATACTGGACTGTAGGTAATAGGAGCAAAAAATTTAAAGGATGTCTCCATATAACATCTGTAGTTATTCCATATCGGTTCCAGTGTTTCAAAATTATTGAATTCCGAAAAAAAAACATTTGTAGTTGTGATACATAAGTAATGAATTTTGACATCACGATATCGTAGCATATGTTACATATTAAATATCTTGGTAGAACATACAGTTATTAATAGTGCCTTTGTTTTCCATCAATTTTTTGAGTTTTTTTTGCTTTTTGCAAGATTTTTTTGGATGAAAAAATATTGCTATTTAGTTTTCATCATTCCATTTAAGTAAAATAATCCAAACATGCTGTTACTTAAAAAAAAAAAATCTGTTTTTTTTTGTTGGACCACTTATAACTGATTGCCGATTGGCTTAATAATCCGCCGTTTCATTTTTTGCTCCAATTACAGGCCACACCTACACAGCATAATGTTACATAGCTAATGTGGGATACCTTGAAAACTTTAAACAGCTAATGAGAATTGCAGATTACGAGTATGAACATGCAATAATGTATTCACGTGCGAACCCGCGTGCTTGAGCTTGTAAAATAATATGATGATATTGGCTTAATAGGAGACGTCGTGAACCTGGGTTTAAAACATCACGACACGTAGGGCTGGCTACAGACACGTCGGTCTGAGTTAGTTGTCATTAAAAGAATTAAAAGAAAAAAAGTTATACGTATACACTTTTTTAGAAAACGCCCGTAAACCATTTTTCAGCTAAGTATTTGCCGGTATTCGATTGAGCTGAAATTTGGTATATATGTAGGTGACCATGAAATAATATTATTGATGGTTTGTATTGTGCTAATTGTTAGATGATGAAAAAGGAACGATCGAATGTGGTATGACGTAGCTTGTAGTGTGAAAACATAGCTTAACGAAGCAAGATATATTTATAATTTAAAAATAAAGAAGCAGATTTTCTCCAACAATTGTCCATCATTTCCAGATGAACCCTATACGGGGACTAAATTATGGCATCACTGAGCTGATCTGATGATGAAGACAAGAGGGGGCCAGAGTAACTCTAAAACTACACAAACCGCCAAAACCACACCTTATCATTGGCTCATTGGATCCTTGTCAACGATTTCGTAGTTGATGATTGTGCAAATTTAACGATAGTCTCTTGGTTAATGTAAGGTAACTAAAACTTATGAAGCATCTGCGACACACGCAAGATGGCCGATAGTCCCGTTATTGTGGAGATTTCTGACATTTTACCATTCTAAAAGTTACATTTAGACCTACCTAACATTCATACAAAACACGCAATTAGCCGTTCTGTTTGCCGAATGGCGTGGCTCGCAGAGGCAACCGTCCAATGTGGACCCAGCTATTAACCAGCAGGTTTTAAATACATTGAAACGCCAAGTGTGCAAGAATCCTAAAAGCATCAAACTTGCGCCGGTTCCCCGCGGTATCGGACGGAAATGCGACATGAACGCGAATCGTGGAGTTCTGCAGACGAGCCATAGAGTAAGTAAGAAATTAGAATATTCGTTAAAGAAATGCTAATTTGCTGTATGAGAGAGCCTACCACGAATACCTGTTATCTTCTTCTACCAACATGTTATTGTTATTGTTTATCTTTGTAACTGCTTCGTTTGCAATGCAATAAAGAGTATTGGTACCGTATTGACAACGCCCCTGAAGAAAAGTTATTTCAATTACAAAGAAGATGACGTTTTATGTGTAAACACAATGTTAGAAATACTTAAAAACGAATTAGCAATTTGATGATTGTACGAATAAATATAATTAAGGACAGAACCGTAAGTATTTTTTTTTCAATAACATCTCTTGACTTTAATTTATTTCACGATATTTGTGTATAGGTTAACTTTGCAAGAGGTTTTCCCGGTTGGATTATTGGCTGCTGCTTTAGGGCCCCCTCGTCTACCCTAGAAATTAGCTTCATGCATTTTGATGGATGCACACCGGTCGTTAATATAGGCTTACAGCGTTATAGCAGTTACAGTTCTGTACAGTCTGTTCCCGATCACGAAATTAGTCTTTGCCTATAACTCATGAATGTTTTAATACGGCCAGTTTCACGCTCCCGTGATAATTCATTTGGTCGGACTGGCAGCTTTGAATAGTCGTGGATCCGATCTTATTTGAAATTTAAAAATATTTCCAGTTCACGAGGTTACGGAGGTGTGAATTTAGAATATTTTCTTGCGCTTTTTCGTGTATTTGTAATGCGATTTCGTGATGTAATATGAATAAGACATCGCCACCACCATAGAGAATATTTTTGAAATGTCACAACTTCTGATAATAATATTGAAAAAAAAAGGAATAAAACAAAATAATATAACATTTACTCATTTTAGAACTTAAACCTGATCCTTTTTTCTTCGTCCCTGGGACAAACACACTGGGGTACAAACAAGTATTTCTAATTGTAAGTGTTTGGTATTAATCCAATCACTAACAGCATTTTCCCTTCATCCCCTATGTGTTGACCTTCACATACATATACTCGTACCTAATTGATTACCAGGGCATTTTCAAATAATTATATACCCAGTTAGGGACTTCTTAAACAAAAATTAACTCAGTGTCCGTTTTGTGACAATTACCTACTTAATCATTTATGTCCAGTTTGTATAAAAATATAAACATTATTTTTATTTTGTAAATAAACAAAACAAGTTACTTAAATGCGAAACTAGTTAATTTTCACATAATTTATACTCTTATTTTCGTCACAAAACTGGCACTGAGTGCTAATCATTTCAGGGGATATAAATAAAAGGTAGCTATATGTTTAAGAAGATATATTAATAAAAGGTAGCTATATGTTTTACTTTGCTACATATTAACACATGGATGATTCGCTCACTGAACTCGAATTAACAAACCAATTCCAACTGTCATCGTCCAAATCACTTCTTTGACATTTACCGTGTGAGTTCCCGTGACAAACTGTCAAATTAACCAGGTGTCGAAAAAGGAAGTACCCGACCCGTTACTGACCTTCTTCCGGTATTCTCATCATCGACAAGATTGTGATGGGTTTATAATCTATGGTTGTCGGCCGTTGATGATATCATTACGGTATCAAAGGTATCGAAATTGTGAGAACTATTTGGTTGTTCGATATTTTTTGCTTTTCGGACAATTTTATTTTTGATTGTCGTGAGATCAAGACCGTTACGTAGGTACCAAGTCATTTATTAAGTAACCGAACAAAGATTTTCATGCTAAATTTTGTAGCATTTTTCCTACTTGTAAAAGACGACCGCTTTAGCCTAGTTGGTAGTGACCCTGCCTACGAAGCAAGAGGTCCTGGGTTCGAATCCCGGTAAGGGCATTTATTTGTGTGATGAGCACGAATATTTGTTCCTGAGTCATGGATGTTTTCTATGTATTTAAGTATTTATTTCTCTATATAAGTATGTATATCGTCGTCTAGTACCCATAGTACAAGCTTTGCTTAGTTTGGGACTAGGTTGATTTGTGTAAGATTGTCCAAATATATTTATTTATTTATATTTATTTATTTTGATGTTAGGGTTACAAATATTAAGTCAATTAGATTACATTTGATAAGTAATTTCAACTAACGAAAATGCTACAACATTTACAATGTTTGATAATGAACTCAGATCTGTAGCATTTTCGTTGTAGCGTAATCGTTTTAATAAAATAGAAATATCAATCAAATTAGCTATTGAACTTTACTGAACTAATAGGGATTCTAGAGTTCAGTAGGTACTGTAACCGATACACAAATTAGTGAGTCAGTCCAAAAATACATGTATCCAAAGAAATTGTAATTCAAGTGTGAGAGTATACCTAGTATTAAATACAGTTATTGTTCTGTTTAGAACGTAAGGATTACCTACTTGGGTGAGTATTTCTTTTTCTCCAAGATAAATGCCCAATGATCAACCAGTACGCAATATGGTGTTGAAAATAGTTCTCCCAGCTAACAATGCATGACTATGTTACGCTAAAACTAAAGGTTTTTCTGCCAGAAAACGTGACTCCAGAATTTGTTATATGGAAATTAGCGATTTGTACTCCGCTCGGAGCCTTCGCCTTCCTATTCATTTTTTAATTTGACCATCCATTCCAAAATGCCGTTTAAACCATGGTGAACCAAAGGAAAAGCCACTTTATCGTAAAACATTTAAAGTCTGTTATCTCTTATTGTTGCGATTAGAAGTTCCAACGCATTTGTTTAATCCCTGGGAATACTAGGAGTAGTGATTCTGTGTGACAATAGTGGATAAGCTATGTTTTATGTTATAGTAGCCATCTCATATAATCGTCGTCGTAAATTGAGATCTTGCAAAGTTTGTTGCGATTGGCTTACTAATGTGACTGCACGTTTTAATACCAACATGTCGAAATCCAAAAATCTCCTGCATTTGTAAATCTATTGTCGATATATCATATAAATTGTCTTTTTGCCAGTATGTAATGTGTGTGTGTGCAAGAAGTGTGAATCTGAATAACTTACGTTGATAGTAAGTCGAGGGTACAATACGATTAAAATCAGTTACCTAACGATTCTGAAGTTAGCCTCGAGTCGCCTCCCGCATACCCGCCCGACCCCTCTGACACCTTTGCGGCGCTACTAGTAGCTAACATCAGAATCGTTAACTGATTTTAATCGTATTGTACTACTAGTAAAATGTATCTTTAAAAAAAATTGCATTTGTAGCGTCCCAATACATTTATGATAATATTTCATAATATTAGATACATTCTGTAAAAATTCTGATAATTTAATATAATCATTTTATTACACGAAATATAAAATATACTAGCAACTAATAAGTTTCGTGTTAGTAAAGTGTACTAAACTTTTTCGGATCAATCCATTTTTATAATTAATTACCTAATGAAATTTTGAATCTACCATTTCCAGCTCTTAAAAATTACCTGAAAAAAATTGATGTCAAAGGCTATAGGGTTGAGGACTATCTAACTGACAAAAATGCATGGCGCAAACCAGAGCCCAAAATTGCTTAATCATTCATAATTTTAATTGTCATTGTATCACGCCTAGGGAACTAGATGACACAGTTTCTACAAGTAAGCATTCCCAACGATTTAGTTAATAGTCACACCATGTTTTTAATTTTTTAATTGTCTTGTTGTTATATTTGGATTGACTTATTTTAAGTAGGTTAAGTAATAATATCATTGTAATAAGCTTCTTTTTGGCAAAAATTTACTGACTGTTGAGTTTGTTTCGGCGTTTCTCTCTCTTAATAGTGGTCTTCTTTTCGAGAAACGCTAGTAGATTTTTGACTTGTAACAGTGCTGTTATGGCCTACTTGCAGAATAAAATTCATTTCTTTCGTTTTTATGAGCGTCTAATTTTTATAGTCAATTAATAAGTATATCATTAATCAGATAAGCAAAATATTTATACCCATACCCACGCTACAATACAATTCTACGAAACTATACTAGACCAATTGATGTAAGATTGTCCCCACATATGTATTTATTTATAGCTAGCTTACTACATTTTCGAAACTTTTTTTGTAATACCTACTCCCGAAAGGGGAACGCATAGATCTCGGATTCCCACTTGCTACGATCTTAACTAACCTTTCTTGTTTCATTCACTTCCCTTCCATGACATTATTCATAAATATACATCCTCGTCGGTTTAGGGTTTATTGTATCTATCTACATGTGAAGTTCCCAACCCGCACCAAGGCAGCGTGGGGACTGCCTATCGCCACGTATCTTGAATAGACCCCTGAAACGGCAAGGATTGAGAGTCAATAACTCCCCCTATAATTTTTTAATGTAGTGTTACGGATCCGAAGCTAAAGTTCGTAATAAGCTAGTGACGTGGTAGTGACTGAATTGGTTTATTTTAATAAGTTTAATATTTAAATCGACCTAATGGTTTGCGTTTGATTAAAAAAAGGCTGATACATTTTTGAAAATCACTTAAGTACCCAATTATTATGTTTTTAACTTTCCATGACGATGACTTCAAACGAACGCGTGCAATATGTTAAGTAACATTAAGTTCTTACTTAAAGTTACTTAACACCGCCCACGCTTCCGCACTCAAACAGTTGTACCAATTAAATATCAAAAGATCGACCTTGGTTTGTACTGGATTAATTATTTCTATTGTACCAAAAAACACCTTTACTTCCCAATTTAAATCTGCCAGTCAGAGACTAATAGTTGTGGAATGTTAACCTTTAATACCTTGTGTTAAGAGTGTAAGGTTTTAGATTGAAGTGTTGTTATGTTGGATACACTCGTAGTTTAATCCAATAACAGAGCACATGTCGGATGCGCTTCTCAGCGAATGAATTTGTTGGATTAACGGAAGAGAACTTTTGTCGATATCGATTATCGAACTATCAATAAGTTACTTTTTTTACTCGAGTCAACAGTTTATCATTCTACTGATAACAAAAATAATCCTACTATCCTATTGATGTTATTGACCTTAAACTACAACGAAACAGAAGAGCTATATTACATCTCCTATCTTAACGCTTTCTGTTAAAATAAACACGCACACGGAAACACACACCCACACACACGCGCACACACACACACACACACACACAATTTTATCCATATATACATAATTTCATCATCATCATCATATCAGCCGAAAGACGTCCACTGCTGGACATAGCAGGGATTGTAACCGGTTATTTTTTGTATGGAAACTGTAACCGGTTTTTTCGTTCTTTGGTAATTATTTCATTTTCTTTTTGGGAAATCTAATAACACGCACTCGTTACCTCAAAACACAACTAAATCCTACATATGAAGTATAAAATAGTTCGAGATATGTGGTAATTTCGAGGTTTTTGCAAAAAACCGGTTACAATCCCTGGGACATAGGCCTCCCCCAAAGACGTTTGTAGTGTTTGTACCTAAATAAAATGAGTAGAAAATACCTACATTTAAATGGCTAGCAAATACATCTAAATTAAAAAAAAATGGAAGGCATCCAGACATCTAAACATCCAAACATCTAAACTTTCGCATTTATAATATTAGAAGGATATATAGTAGGATTTAAGTATAATTACTTAAATCATATATAGTAATCAAATATAGTAGATATATCCTTCTAATATTAGGTCCTTACCTATGAAATTGGCGGTGTGTATGGAGAATTTTATAAAAACTGTGATTTTCATACATTGAATTTTGCGGATTATTCAGCAATGTCAAATTCAAAGCAAACTAAATTTTGGTAGGAATATAGAAAACTTTTAAGCTACTTTACACATATCTTTATTCCTTAAAAATAGTTCGCATCATAAAACTATACGTAATTGAAACACTTTAACCGGCAGCACATGAAAAGGGCGGTTTTCAAGCTTTAATTTGAAACACTAAATAAAAAATTCAAACCTATTTTTTGTATTTAAAACCTTTGTTACATAGTCTTATAATGAAATTAAAAAATAATTTGGAAGTTGCAATAGAAATGAATAAATTACGTACAAAATAATATCTGTGAAAAAACCGCCAATTTCATAGGACCTAATATTATAAATGCGAAAGTTTATATGTTTGGAGGTTTAGATGTCTGGATGTTTGGATGTTTGGATGTTTAGATGTTTGGATGTTTAGATGTTTGGATGTTTGGATGTTTAGATGTTTGGATGTTTAGATGTTTGGATGATTGTTACTCAATCACGCTTAAACGGCTCAACCAATTTCGATGAAATGTTGCACAAAGATAGTTTATAGCCTGGATTAAAATATAGAGTAGTTTTTATCCCGGGTCCACGCAGAAGAAGTCGCGGTTGGAAGCTAGTATTTCAATTGATTAAAAACGTATAACAACACCGACACAACAAACATAGATAAGAGCGACACCCAAGACTTTCAATTAAAATACCTACCTCATTCAAATCGGTTCATTCGTTTGGGAGCTATGATGCCCATGTTAAACTTATAACATCCCTTGTTTTCGTAGGGTTGTAAAAATAACCGTCAAACCCTCATAGATTTCTTACGCAAATATCGACATCGCTATCGAAATCTCCCGCCAGCCCCGCACTATAAAGACTACAGATGAGTAGGTACTTAACCATCTTCAAGTTAAGTCGCGTGGGCGCCCGTCAAGTGTGGGCCTTATGGTTCAAAGTAATTGCTTTCCAATCCAACACGTAAGGTCAAAGGATGTGAATCATTGCTAACGTGTAATTAGTGCTTGTGATTGGTTTGACATGTTGAATTCTGTTCGGATTGTGTAATGTATTTTTGGAGCAAACTATGATGTTGTTTTTGTTTAATATTAAGTCTATCCATGGGCGACCGAGCTCTATTCGGGTAAAAATACGGAGAAAACGAAAGATATGAGACCTAGATCGCGACGCTAGATCGACTTTTCACGCCATAAAGCCATATATTGCAAGTTTCATCAAAATGCTTAGAGCCGTTTTCGAGAACGTGATTAGGGTCATTTCGCTGGTTAGCGACCACCTAATTTCATGTGCCGGTTAGCGACCACTTAGCTGAGTTGGTGAACTGAAAGCATATATTCTCGTTTGTTTAGTAAATTCCTATTTCATAACTACAAACAATAATGCATACGGCTAACTGTTTCAATAGGTTCTGTAGATTTGATGTTATCTTCAATAGAAAAAACCATGTCCTTCAGGTGGTCGCTAACCGAAGGTGGTCACGTAACCGGCGAAACGACCCTACAGATAAATATGTTTTACATACAAATACTGCTCGTTTAAAAGTATAGCCTATAGGAATAAGAATAAGAATAAGAATAAGAATAAGAATAAGAATAAGAATAAGAATAAGAATAAGAATAAGAATAAGAATAAGAATAAGAATAAGAATAATTTATTATTGGACAAGCACATGATTACAGATTATACAGATAGGATATAGTATTACTGCACAAGAATGACACATATAAATAAAAACCCTAAAAGCATATTTCCAGAAATCTTAATTTGGCTACGGAAAATGTCCCAGTAGGTACTTACCCGACGCTGACACTTTCTTTAGCATCTTCAATCTTTAGTCAAAGCAATACAGGTAACATACAGGGCATCAACTATCGAAAGTAATTATGGTATCAAAGATTAGGGATGTTTGTTCCGTTATATGGACGCACTTTATAATGTGAACAATGTGCATTTACTATTTGTAGAAAAAAAAGATAACTAATGTATTTATTACCTTGTTTATTGCATTATTTATAATTGCCATACGATTAAATAAATAAATAATAATAAAAACAACTAATACTAAACAAGAAATAAAAAAAAATAAAAACTAATTACAAAAAACAAATAGCCCGTCCAAAAGTTCTGCCTGCGGAAATTAAAAAAATAACTAGTGTAAGTTTGAAAAGTAGTATACGGCGGATCCCAGCAAAATGACATTGCCTTGTGCTCTATGACATTAAATTATCATTAGGTATACCACGCAAACGGAATAGGATAAGCAGGCAAATAGTTACAATTAACCTTTGACACATTTCAAGAATCCAGTTCAATAAAATAAATCAGTTCCCGAGTGATTTGAACATTCAACAAACCGAATAACATCTTGTTCAACTCAATAGGCCCGAAATAGTCCAAAAATAGCTAGGGACGCCTGATGATCTAAGTAGTCTTAAATAATACGAAATTAATACTGTATTAAGACCTTTTTCCTTTGCAGTTCCTATTATAGCAAGACTGCAGTTCAATTTAGAAAAGACGTAAGATTATATAGAGCTAGTATGCTGTTAAGACATTTTGCTTTTAGAGCCCATAGATGGCGTGGGCGTATGACTTGCACTCGCGCAGCGTATCCCAGCAGCTGGTATAAATCTGCGCGATTGTTATCAGGTATGTCGATATTTTAACGTTAAAAGGCTTTCGATATAGGTACTCGTACTAATGTAATGGAATATATCGATATGGTTCTTAGTACCTGCAGGTGAGTTTACTGCGAGAAACAACATGCAACATTTACCCCTCTCGTCACATCAGTTGACGGAGTCTTCGCCTCACAAATGTCCACCTTTATAAAACATCTTGGTGAAGCTATTGCCGACCGCTGGAACCGACCCCTATCTATAATAATGGGCTGGTTAAGGTCAAAGATTATAATATCAATAATCCGAGCCACAAGCATGTGCATTCGCGGGACCCGGCACAAATTCAGATCAGTAAAGCATTTTTTCGGCCTCAACGACGGGGCAGCTCTACCCAACATCGCCCCCTAACCCCTCCCTAACCCCTCTCTACTCTCTACATACAACCATCCATTCTTTTTTTTTATATTTATATTTGTTGTAAATATTTGTTTATAATCCTATAAGTAATAAAATGTGTGAGTTTACTTCATAAGTACTACATACTCGTAACTTTATTAAATAATAGGAACAATATGCATTAACCTGGACTATGACCAGAGCTGCTAGTTCTTCTAATCGATAATGGATTGAAATAGAATACAAACGTAAGCGGCCGCTCGCGCTGTTTTGATCTTGTTGATTACTGTGACTGGTTCAAGCGAAAGTAAACACACACACACTATGATGAAAGTTTGATTTCCATCTGTCGTCACATCTTTCTTAAACCTTCAGAGCATATTTATATTTATTAGTTTTTCGCATCCAGGGATTTATTTTTACTAATGAGTTAAGGCTTGCCGGTAAAGTCATGCGTAAAACGGATAAAAAAAATATTTTTTGATGATTACAGGTAACTAGATTTTTTAATGTTGAATTGCTTGAGTATTTATTTATAAATGCAGCGTTGAGAATAGACCAAATCGGCATGTCACTTGCTGCCTTAAACGTGTTGTTAAGAGACCGTGTTTTTCTACTGTAGGTAGGTACATCTCGTTAACAAACCTAGAATATTACTATAAATCGTTCAACATTATGCGTTAAACAAAGCAACATTCTGTTTGATTACAAATCTAAACCGTAATGAGATCGTGATTTCACTTTGCGCGCACAACGTGAGATGACATTTGAGCTTGACACAAAATGTCAGACGTCACCGTTTTGGCTCGATGAAGATGATTACGAATTTAGTAATCTAGGATTTAATAACCTGTTTTACTGTATAAACCTAATCTATTCAGGTACAAGGAGCAACAATATCAACATACAACAAAATAATACAACTAGAACATAAACACATAAAAAGTTTTGCACATAGGACTTACGTCGATTTTAGAATAACGACAGACAATATTCAAACATTTTCAAAAAACTTCTAGACACGATTGGAAATCTAAACCAACATACATACATTTCGTCGGCAAAAGTCGCACACCTCTTAATTATTCAATCTGATTACATTTTACACGAGGCATTAATAACTTAGCTACCAAAACGGTGGTTGGGACTTGCAAAAGTTTTCTAGTCGCTAATATTTTACCATCTTAAATAACCAAATCATGATTTTCGATAAAAATGATTTATGACGTTTGCGACCTACCTATTTAGTTGACGACTTGTAAAAACTACAAATAGGTTTTTGTTGCTGTTCTGAAATTGAAATTGATAAACTGTAAATGTAAAGATTTGGTACATAAATACATATATTTACGGAACCTATTGTAGAACTTTTTTCTTTAACATCTGCAACACGCTTCGTCAATCATTTATAAATCATATATCCACAATAGGTTTCGTCAACTATGCTATTGTAGAACCTGTGTCTACAATTGCTGGAAACTACTGTAAATAGTACCTACTTCAGTATATTTGATCATCATCCACCTAGCGTTATTCCCGGTTGTGCCCCTAAAGGAACCGGGGTCCGCTTTGACACCTAATCCCAAGATTTTATTTCATAAAAAAAATCCTATTCCTTACATTATATACGTACGTGTGCTCCTTTATTTTCTAAATTATCTGAAACTACAATAGGTATGCCGAAATTCCATTTTATAGTAAATTGAAAGACTTACTTGCCGAGCTCTTTTAAATTGAACATAGGAGTAGGTACAGCTCTTACCGATTAAGTAAAATTCTGTTTCTCAGTCTAAAGCAAAATCTAAAGGAATAAAATTTCCCTAAACCTTGTTTTCCTGCGACGTAACGATAGCACCGGATATAGCCCAGTGTTCCATGACAATGCTATCGCTTGTGCAGATGCGCTGCTGGCGCCCACGCAATGCCCTGTGATAGGCTAGTATGGATCAACCGTGGCTTAAAACACTCTAAGCTCTTCATAGAAGGAGTAGACTCGGGCTGGACCAGAAAACTCTGGAAATCCAGTAGGAAGCAACTCAGAATTATACCTGGGGTGTTCACAGGTCACTTCGGGGTCAAGGATCTCTTGGCCAAGATGGGACTAGCGGATAGTTTAGACTGTAGAATGTGTGGCGAGGAGGATGACACTATGGAACACTTATTGTGTGAATGTCATGCCCTTGCCAGACAAAGAATTAACCACTTTGGTAACGGCTATCCGCAACTAAAGGAATTCAAGGTGCTCCCGGTGAACTGCATCATCCGTTTTGTGGAAATGATGGAGCAAGCCTGGGAGCAGGTATAAAGGAGAGGGCAAATGCACAAAAGATCCCACTGTCGAAGTGCATCCGACAGGGCCCTCATCTAGATAAGATAAGATAAGATGGATCAACCGTAGGCAATAATAGGTCTACGGTTTTTGGCTAAAGGGGGTTATGGTAGCTAGTGTTCCACATGGTGGGGACCGCGGCACTCGCCTAAAAAAATCCAGGGAAGACGACGAAGATTGTTTCGCCCTGGGACGAGCTAGATGTAGCGAAGCACAAGGGGGCACCATTGCGTTCAGTATGAGATCCTAGAGTCCTACGCATTAGAACTCAGATGATAGCTCCCTTGGAGTTTTTAGTAGATGGATAAAGATTCCACTAATCCAATTATCTCCCGATGACTGGGTTTGCATATTTCTCCACCTAAGAAGACTATTATGGGGGTGGCCATCTAGTTGCATAACAACTACTGTCATACTTAATATCGAATGTCATAACACTTTTACGCATAAAGTTGATAGTCATATTATTTTTTTTTTGGAATAATTTGTTTTATGGCATAATAGTTCCCTGTCATAATAATATGGAGTCATAATTGGTTTAACCATAATGTAGAATCATATACATTTATTTAGTCATAATATTGATATTTATAATTATTTTTAGTAATAATTGTTAATGACACATTTATCAAGCAATAATATTGTTGATTATAATTTTAATCATAACGATCGTTTTGCAAACTTTTCTTAGAGATCAACCAATGCCAAGATAGTGGTGTATAACATTCAAGTTTTCACTTAGGCAGTAGGGAACAGGGACTTAGTGGCAAAACCGACTCGGATCGCGGATAGGTTAGCAGACAAAAGCGGGAGCAAAGCTCCCGCGGTCATTTTCGAGGTAATTTTTTTTATACTTATAAATGAGCGGAAAAAAAAATATTTTTATAACAACAATTTACCAATGTATGTTTAAGGCGATTTGTGTATGCATAAATATTATGTCGTATCCACACTCCGCTGCCCCGCCCTCCGTGAGCGGGATACGGATCTATTTGAGCGCGTTCGCGCATGCTCGCCGCTCGGTCCCTACAATTTTAATACGTGTCCACTTAGATTCATCACTCCGTACTCCGTACCAATGCTGGGAATTCAATGCTCTGCCAATAATGTCACTAAACGCAATCTTCTACTTGCTTTACTAATTTAGCAATGCCTGCTAATGGCGTTACATAGTTAAATGGAAGGCATTCATATTGCAAACACAGCAAATGATTGCTCCCAACTCCAAGTCATTCATAATGCAAACACAGCATATGAGTGCACCCAACTCCAGAGATGTCATGTAGACTTTGTCAAGGTACCTTCACAGGTTCTGAGGATTTACTGAGGGTCACCCCAGTAAATCTATCCAGTTTTTTTTACAGCACAGAAATATATCCAGTTTTTTTTACTGTCATCACCGTACATCTTCGGCAGCTTAATTCTGCAGACCAACAGATCACATTCCTGCCCTATTCTTTATTCGGTATCCTGAACAGAAGAGGTATTTCCGCGGTGGAGCTGCTTCAAATGTGTTGTGACTTTGTTGTGTACATCAGCTAATACATGGTAAGTTACTTACTTCCCACGGCTGGTTGATGTAGGTAATTATATTTCTGCTGCCGAAACCCCTGGAACATTAACCAGTGTTACTTACTTCTATTTATATCAGTTACATCAACTATGAGACTCAGCAGATACCGATAAGATGTCATCTTCAATCACATCTTCATTAACAAATTTCACCATCCCATGAGTAATCGTGAGGACCAACGCCCAAAATTTATAATAAGCGGTCTGCGCGGACGCAATTCTGGAAACGAGTTCATATTTATTTAATTTTAATAACAATCTTGTTATTGGTAATTGTTCAGAGTGTGTTCGGATACCTCACAGGATCTTCGATTGGCTTCCAAAAATCAGGTGGTTTCTCAATCCGATTGTTCGTTGTGTGCATGTGTTACGTAGGTAAACTCATATATCTTAGTAGTGGTGTCTGTACGGTCGACGCCAAAAATATGTGTACAGTTTTCGCCTTATTACAATATGGAATGGAATAAGGTGCAAAAGTGTAACCGTATTTTTGGCGTCGACTGTACACGACATAAAAGCGCAATATACGGCGTTTGATGATTAAGCGGTGTCCTTTGGCAGAGTGGATCCCCTGAACCCCCAGACCGTTTTAAGAAGGGGAGCCATCTTGATGTTTGATGCAGGAAGATGGGGGGGGGGGGGGGGGGGTCCGTTATCAATAATGTGTTAATTTTATATGGAATAATATTTACACCTTTTCATATAAAAACTTGAGATAAAAGAAAATAAGTTTCTGTCAAAAAAAATTTTTGGTACAAGCTTTTATTGACGACTGTACTTTTCTGTATACCATCATCAACCACTCATTGAGACGATTCTAACGAGCCCAAACTCAAAAAAAAATACTTCTGTCTCCATCATCAGATCAGCTCAATGGTACCACAATATTGAATTGTCATCCAGACTATACTAACACCCATAATTTCAGCTCAATCGGATAACGGCAAGTGACTGAAAAATCGATTGCAAATTTTGACGGACAACTTAGTCAGACAAGTTTTTACCTTTTTTCGTAAAAAAAAAGAAAATTAAATATCAGGAATAAATTTGGCATCCTTGGTTTATACGAAAATGATACCAAACTTGCCATAATAGCTAAATGCATTTATTGTGATTTGGGTTCCGTGGAACACACAATACTCAGACTAAAAAACCATATGGGTAATTTTGACAATATTTAACTATAGGGCTACCCAAATATGTCTATTGTTTTTTTCTTAAAATTTAAATAAAAAAGTACTTAATAAAGATATTTTAAGAAAACAAGACAATATCAATTTTCATTTCTTTCATTTTTTTTTCCTTTTTACGTTGAAAAAAGTTAAAATTAAATATCAGGAATGAATTCGGCGTCCTTGATTTATACGAAAATGATACTAAGCTTTCCCGTATAGCTTAATAAATATCGCCAGGTAATTCGGGGTAAGCCACCCCCCCCCCCCCCCGCCCCTCCCAAAATTGACATCTGAAATTTTGATGGCTCCCCTTCTTAAATCCATCTCTAAGTCGCAAGGACCAACTCTGCAAAAGGAAATCTCTTAATCCCAAATCACCGTATAATGAAGCCAACACCAGCAACTATAGACATTTCTAAACGGTTAGACAAAATACACATTTTTATTTGAAAGAAAACAAATAAGTCACGGTTTCATTCAAAAATTTGAGAAAAGGAAGAATTAATTCAGCATCCGAACGCAGCCTTCCAAGTAGGTATGCTTCAAAAAGTTATGTTCGCCGTAATATATGTATTTAACATTTCCACAAAATATAGCAATCGAACGCATCCGTTATGGGGAAAGTTCCGTTTTCAAATTTAAATATTTGACTGTTCGAAATACAAATTATTATCTCATTTGCGAATACAGAGCTACAGTTTTAACATTAGCATGATTTTTAACTCTATTTCTAAAGGAGTTTGGTTGCAAGTGCGATGGTCGATGGATGAAGTAAGCTGGGCAGTTTTTTTTTGAGTATGCAATTTGTTTGGTTGCTGAGGCGCCATTTTTCCACGTCGTGCATAACTGTATCATTGGTTTGACGAAATTTCACTGATTACTTAATTATTGTTTCTGTTAAATTTATGAGTACCTATAATTTTTAAACTTCTGACATGCGAGACTGTTGCAAGGTTGAACTTTACGAGAACCTTGTTAATTTTGATGGATTGAGATGAAGATGACTCGAGTTTAAATAAGAAATGATTGCTGGTATATTTTAAATAGGCAATGTAAGTTTAAAAAGTCAGCAACGTTGTAAATCAAGATAGAACATGCCCCTAACCTAAACGGTTACAAAACGCCCGTTCGAAAAAAACCGTTCCGAATTTTTCAAAATTAGAACATCGTTTAAACCGTAATGCTCGTGTACATCACAGCACGCCTCCGCCCATTCCTTGTAACATATTGTAGCAAAAAGTGAACTTTTAATTTTTATACGATTGCCTTTGATTTATATTGAATGCTGGCTGGAAACTTATAATTATAGTTTCGATTATTTTTGTTACTGGCAATGAAAATCTCGTTTCGTTTTATTTACTGGCAGCACCTTGTTTACGTAAAATGAATTGTCGAATTTCTTCTGCCAATTGTGGAAGCATTGCTATAATAAAAATGAGTTATGGTTGTCGTTTACGCTCGGTCGGACAATTTAATCTTCGTAAGTGGGATATTCGTATTATTTAAGGCTACATTGAACACGGGATGGTCATGTATCCTCATTGCCAAAAGTATGTCTCAATAAGTGTGCAGTAGCGTAGTCATATTGGAGAAAATATTACAATGCAATTGAGAGGAGGCTGCCTTTTTAAATATTGGGATCAGGAGGACAGAGACCATATCTACTTTAGGCAGTTTGATGTTCAAATTATGCTTGTATTTAACAGACTAGAGGAGGTCTCGATATCCATAACTTTTGCTATGTTAAACCGGAGCTTTGCGAGTATGTACTTAAACTGGACCATAAGCTCATCGAAAAGCTTGGAAAGCTGTGCCCGAAGCTCCTAATAATAGAAACAACCAGAGCACCAATTACCGAATGATTTATTTGTACCGATTATTTATTGTCCGTGAGTATTCGCATTTAATTGAAGCAATCGATTTTACGAATCGATCATTTTTGTGAGACCACCCATAGCGGTCTCGTTACGTGTGAGATATGTTACGATTTATCGTTGTGTGGCCAATATAGATTTGTAACACATATAGTTAAACAACAAACTTCAATTTCAAACCTTATTTTTTAGGTGATAAGGTAGAGAATCCTTTGTAAAGTTTGCGTGTGATCAGATGGAAGGTAAGTTACCTTAAACTGGATTTCGAAATAAATTTATTTTAGTTAGGGATTAGTAAGAGCGTGACACACGTGCATGTGTTTTTGTAGTAATTTACCTAATTGCAACATAATTTACACATTATCGTCATATATTTAGTATATGTTTACCTAGTGCCTATGTCAAATCTGGGATTAGGTGTCAAGGTGGACCCTGGGCTCCTCTATGGGCAATCGGGAATAACGATAGGAGGAGGATTTAGTATATTTACCCTGTAATTGTTACTTCACAAGAAAAGTATCTCATCGTTCTATTTCACCTTTTAAGTTTTCGATATATGCTAGTATGAAAATTACGGAAACGAGAAACAAAATAAATACATATAAAACCGGCCAAATGCGAGTCGGACTCGCACACGAAGGGTGCCGTAGGTACGGATCTATCTATAAAAATATTTATTTTATTCTGTTTTTAGTATTTGTTGTTATAGCGTCAACAAAAATACATCTGTGAAAATTTCAACTGTCTAACTATCACGGTTATTGAGATACAGCCTGGTGACAGACGGACAGACAGACAGACAGACAGACCGACAGACATACATACATTCAGACACACAGACGGACAGCGGAGTCCCGTTTTACTCTTAGAGTACGGAACTCTAATAAGTCTAGGCAAATTATATACTTTTTCTAACATATACAAAAATAAACAAATTATGTACTTGTCACCGTTAAATTGTGAACACCGTCAGTTTATAATCTTACTCGAGCTATTACAAACTGTCGAAAAATTGTGAACTGTCAAACCCGTTCACAATTTAACGCATTATTTTTCGTTAGTTTATAAACTGTCTATGTCGAATCGTCAAATTGTGAACTGAGATCAAATCGACATGCTACGGAACGCATAGGTAGGTTAGTTTAATTAGATAGCTTCAGTTGCCCGAAGGGCAAACCGCCCAGAAATTAGGAGCCCCGCGCAGCGGGTCTCCGTCGACACTGCCGGATGACGAAATAAATGGAATAGAATGACTGGATGATAAAATAACAATCATGTTCTGAAGTAATTTTTTGGAAGCTGATGCAAGTGGAATAATGCGTTCAATCATTTAGCGCACAGGGTGCGTTCCGAATCATGTCAATTTGATTCAGTTCCCAATTTGACGATTTCACATTGATAGATTATAAACGGTTTTGGCGGTGCACAATTTTTCGACAGTTTCGAATATCGCAAGTAAGATTATAACGGTGTTCATAATGTTACGGTAGCATATTCATGACTGAAAATTAAATGAGAATGGTTATGTTGGTTGAACATCTCTGGTCTGGGACCTGGGACCTCCTAGTACTTAAGTGCCTAGTATGAAGGTATGAGTATTCCTGTGCCGGGAGGCACTTATCATTATTTATTCTAAATATAATTATCGTGGAATTTACAACCACCAGATGAAAAGGTTACGTTAAAAGTTTACGACGATGAAATTAAAAACTTATTGAGTAGATACATTTATAATAATGGTCGCAGAATGTAGACCCAGGTTATGTTTTAGTTATTGATGCGCATCATTCTGCGGTCATCGTGCGCTCGCTACAGCTGTTTTGAACCTATGAGCTAAGAAGTTTTCGAACGGACTTTCACAAAAAGAAACGACTTTCAAACCAATATTGACGACCTCTGTAGCCTAGTTGGTAGTGACACTGCCTACGAAGCTGGAGGTCCCGGGTTCGAATCCCGGTAAGGGCATTTATTTGTGTGTTGAGCACGAATATTTGTTCCCGAGTCATGGATGTTTTCTATGTATTTAAGTATATATTTATCTATATAAGTATGTATATCATCGTCTAGTACCCATAGTACAAGCTTTGCTTAGTTTGGGACTAGGTCGATTTGTGTAAGATTGTCAAAAAAAAAAAAAAAAAACCTTAATGTAAAAAATCGCTGTTTTGTCCACATTGTCGCTCATTAGTGCAATTCACAATCAAGGCCTATCAATGTTTGCCTAAACGATAATTCGGTTCGAAAATAATTACCAACGCGTGTACAGCCAGCCTCATAACTTGCTGAACACCTAAGTACCTTGTCGTTTTCACTCGTTTGACAACGTCATATGGCAGTTTAACATGACGTTTAATGCGACATGGTACAAAGGTGTTAAGCCCCTTGTGTAAAGTGTAAAAATGTGGGTGCATACAACTCACCTACTCATAAATATGTCTCATCGCTCTTAAGTATGTCCGCGGATTAAGGTTTCGGTAGGTACATATTTACAAGAGAATTAAAACTGATGCATATTTTTGCACTTGACTGTGTAGGTACAGTCAGCATCAAAAGTAACTGTGGACGAAGACGTCAAAAGCTTTTATTCCCTTTCAATAAAGACTTTTGACGTTTTCGTTTCCGTAGCTTGTTTTGATGCTGAATGTACAACACGGTTTCAAAGAATTCTCCTCGTGAGTCTCGTGTAATGAACTTTCTGCGTGGTTTTCCCGAGGGACTAATGGTCGGCAAAGTTGCAGGCGTTCATAGGTCATAGGCTACGGTAACCGCTTTGTCAATACCAATATCAAAACAATAGGTACGTCAAGTCAGATCGACCTCCAGTTGTAAGCCATTGGGTCATTCTTGAGAATTGCATTATTCATCTCATTCCCTTGGCATTTTTCATTTTAAGAAATTTTTGCAAATTTACATTAAAATAAAATAAAATATTTAATAATAAACATATTTATTGAGTAGGGTATCTGGACGTTGAAAATGTACCCTCTCAAGAAACACCCTATGCCGCCGATAAATCACCGTATGTTTATCACAAAAAGGTGTCAAAAATATTACACAAAACAAACTTTCACAAGTGTAATTCTTAGCTCTCTACGCTTAGCTTTTTGCCAGTTCAAACACAGCGTTTACGAGGCTAGCTTTAAGTGCGTATGTTTTTGTAACATGGCAACACTTGGGTTTTTGCGTCAGGCTACATTCTTGTTTTTGTGGCAACACTGTTCCGTGTTTTCTTAATTCGTGGTTAGCAAAAAGGGCATTTGCACTATTAGGTTTGATTTCTGATCGCAAAAACAGATGCGATATTATGTTGGCTTACTATACATACACACTACATAGAGTGCATGTGGGTGTAGGTATATGTGTGTGTGTGGTTTTATTTACTCTAGAAACTCTTGATCAATAAAAACTAGTTTAATAGTACAGAACTTGATATGCCTAGTATTGGTAGTTACCTACATAAGTATGAAATACGGTATAGAATCGTTAGAAGATGTTACTGCATTACAAACTTAATTTGAGTTAAATTGTTTTCGAATGTTTATGTACACTTTCAAAAAATGGTTGATTGCAAATTAAAGCTACAGTCAAAGAATTTAATTTCCTACCCATTTAGGACTATTTCAAAGTGACACTGTAAATAAAATCATAAGAAGTCTCTTACGTTTTGATTGATTACGTCACTTTGACAAAGTCCAAAGTGGGTAGGAAATTAAATTCTTTGACTGTACATGGTGGGAATAGGTTGACAAGTAGAGATGAAAACTTGAAGAAAATTAAAAAATATTACATGAACTTAAAATCTCTTTAATTGTATGTCAACTTATTTCCGCCGTGTACGAAAATAATTATCCCAAATCGAGTGTCCAAGCTGGCGTAAACGAACGTAAAACATTATCAGTAATATGCGTATAAATAACATGTTATTTCAATTAATTTGCCAAACATATACTTATGGTGAGTGTAACAAATAATGCTAATATGCCGTAATGATTGTGTTTATCCTGTGTCGGAAGCGACCGAGGGCACTGGATGTAGGGTCAAGTCTTAGGAGTGGTACACAACGAAGTCTCACGGCTCGGTCAAGACTGGGCCATACCAGGGACGGCTCACTCCGTGATTTCTTCGCACCGCTACAAGTACACCGGCCCGGGGCGCTATATTAGCGCTGCTACGGCACGCACGCGTTCTATAGAAAGGGATGGGCCACGTTTAAGCTCGTTCGACATACCTAAACAGGGGAATTGTTAACAGAGAACCTTCTGTACGTAGTATAGTCAGCAGCAAAAGTAGATGATCATTTTAGTACATTGTCATACGTGGGACTCGTGGAAGCGAGAGATGGGGAGCGGCTTCTTGCTCCTTACGTATGGCACATAATTGCCGCTGCCGTCGCTAGGAGTAGAGGCCGAGATCTGTATGTGTATAGTCAATGGTGTGTCTGATGGGCGGTCCTTTGAGGCCTTGCAGTCTTGAGACCTTTTTTGACGTGGATGGGTCGTCGCAGCAGCAGGTCGCAGCAAGGTATTTGTACCTTGCAATTAATCGACGGAAAAAAAACTATGTGGCAGTCAGGTCAAGTCAAATAAGGTTATAATTATCAATGTGCCAATGTTGCCATGTCACGAGTTTACAACGTTTAAATTACTTTAAAAAAATAACACTGTATAATTAGGTATATCTAGCAGGCCTATGGCCTGATGGGCCTATGTCCAGCAGTGGACGGCTTTCGGCTGATATGATGATGATGGTACGAGTAAGTATAGTAGAGCCGCGGAACAGATTGTAAGTATAATAAATATATTTGCAAGGCATGTATAAAAGGTAAGGTCGAAGGTCATCATCTAAATATATAAAAGAAGAAACTGACTAACTGACTGATTAACAACGCACAGCTCAAACCGCTGGTTCTTTTTTTTTTTTTTTTTTTTTTTTTTTTTTTTTTTGTATCCTGCAAAGCTTGGCAATCTGTTTTATACAAAACAATAATCCATTTTGCTGTCTGATGTCCTTCATCAGTTATAATTTCTTAAATGGGGAAGCCATCCAATGATGCTTTCCTCATTCCTTGTCTGCGAATCTCCTCGCCAGGTCCACTACACTATTCCTCTTTAGTCGGGAGAATTGCAAGCTTCCAATTCCTTGCAGTTGCGCAGCTAATTCATTTCTGTGATTATTCAGTCTGGCTTGATAATTCTTACTATATGTTGCTATTTCTTCTTTTACTGTTTGTAGATTGAGGTCTAAGTTGATATATTTGTTACTTATGTAAGGTGGTATCTTGAGCATAGTCCTCATTGCCTTGCTTTGAAAACGCTCCAATATTTCGATATTACTATGGCTCGCTGTTCCCCACAGCTGGATGCCGTACGTCCATATAGGCTTCAGTATAGTTTTATAGATGGCCATTTTACTGGTATCTGAGAGCTGTGATTTCCTGCCGGTCAGCCAATACATGTTGCGGAGCTTGCAATCTAGTTGTTTTCTTTTTGTCCATATGTGCTTTCTCCATGTGAGACGGCGATCGAGGTGCATGCCCAAGTACCTGGCGTCCTCGCTTTGCGGGACTTCTTCTTCATATAACTTAACAGGGGGGCAGGTTTTTCTCCGGAGCGTGAATGTAACATGAACTGACTTATCCTTGTTTGCTTTAATGCGCCATTTGTCAAACCATTTTTCGATTATCAGCAAGTGCGTTTGAAGGTTTTGAGAGGCTATGCTGGGATCTTCGTGAACGGAGAGCAATGCCGTGTCGTCTGCGTATGTTGCTGTCATGGTGTTATTACCGGTTGGTAAGTCGGCGGTGTAGATGAGGTAGAGCACTGGGCCCAGGATGCTACCCTGAGGCACGCCTGATTTGATGCAGTGCATTTTTGATGTTTCAGTATTATGTTTTACTTCGTAACATCTATTCTCAAGGTACGATTTTAAGATGAGAAAGAATGACTGTGGCAATTTTTGTTTAATTTTATAAAGAAGTCCTTCATGCCATACTTTATCGAATGCTTGACTTATGTCTATGAATATAGCTGAGCAGTATTTTTTGCATTCAAATGCTCTAGATATGATGTCTACCAGCCGGTGCACTTGTTCGATGGTTCCGTGACCTTCTCTGAATCCAAATTGATGTGTTGGTATGATGTCTGCGAGGTGTTCGCGCATTCTATTAAGTATGATTTTTTCTAGCATTTTTCCAATTACTGGTAGAAGGCTTATAGGTCTATATGATGTAACTTCCTGAGGTGGTTTACCTGGTTTTAGTATCATCACCACCTGTGCTATTTTCCACTGACTAGGGTACAGGTTTAATCTAAGGCATGCGTTAAAAATGGTAGATATCATTAGTATTCCCTTTTTAGGGAGGTGTTTTAGTAAAGTAGCATCTATTAAATCATAGCCCGGGCTTTTGCCATCCTGTAATTTGTGGATTTCTTTGTAGATTTCTTTCGGCGTGGCACACCTTAGCGGCATGCTCATTTGAAGTGCTGTGTGCATATACGTTTTTATTTCTTTGTCGTGTTCTTCACTGATACTAGGATAGGGTTGGAACACTTTCTTTAAGTGTTCTGCATAGGCATCGGCTTTCTCTAAATCTGATCGGGCCCAGGTTCCGGTATGTGTTTTGACAGGTGTTGCTTGAGATTTCGGTTTTTTCAAGTTCTTGGTGGCTTTCCATAATGAATGATTTGTGTCTATAGTCGGTGTCAGAGCCGCAAGGTAAGTCTGCAGATTTCTGTCTTTCATATCCTTAGTAAGGTTTTTTAGTTTTTGCGAGGATTTATTAAATGCTGCCTTGTCGACTGGGCAGCCAGTTGTATGCCATACCCTTCGCAGTTGTCTTCGTTCTTGAATTTTATTTCTGATATACGCCGGGTACACGTGTTCCTTCGCTATCCCCGTTTTTCTGGCTGGAGTAGATTCCTGGATTGCTGAGTGTATAGTTATGTTAAGCATTTCTATGGCTTGTTCTACTTCTTCGATGTTTTTTAATGAGATTCGTAGGTTTAGATTTGTTTCGATATGAAGTTGATAATTCTTCCAGTCTGTATTTTTGTTATATAATTTAGGTGTAACTTCTGTAAGGGTAACATTTTCGGTGATATTGAGAACAATTGGGGTTAAAGCTGGTTCTAAAGATTCCAAATTTGGCACGTAGGTTCCTTATAAGGTCTAGGGGTGCACTAAGAAAGGATTTTTCAAAATTCATCCTCTAAGGGGGTGAAATGGGGGTCCAAAGTTTGTATGGGGAAACAAGATTAGTCCGACAATTTTGGTGAAGTGGAACTGATGATGAAGACCACAGATGATTTATGGAACTCCTCAAAGATGTAAAGTACGTCAAAGATTCTGACATGATTTCGTTGGAGCAGCAACTCTTGAAGTGTTAATTCTGAGATCCTTTAGGAATCGACGGAACTCCTCAAATATTATCAGCACACAGATAGCGAATTGGGTATTTTCTGTAATAATCAACGCATTTGCTCTCGGAAAGCAGTGCATGTGGTAAATCGGAAAGGAAATGTTCAAATGTGTACCTATGTGGCTTGGCGAAGTACTGAATGGAAGTCGGTTTAAACTTTGTTTTTAAAGTAATTATTTAAATTCATTTCTTTAAGTCCTTAAACAAACATTTAGACGATAACATGTTCTACGCGGACGAAATCGCGGGCAATAGCTAGTTATAAATAAGTCGCCTGTCTGTCTACACTCTCCCTTACCTACAAATAGCCTGTGAAATCTTAAATCAATTTGAGCACAGTGATTACGCGACCGCTTATTGTTTTTAATGGGCCACATTCGACCCACACCGCACCGGCCATAGTGGCCACGCGGCCATGGACATGTGTGCATATTTTAATATAATTTCCCTTACAGCCATTTTTCTGGGCCTAAGATTCCCGAATGTTCCCCGGCCCACTTAAACAATCTATTGTCACTCCTGTGTACAAGAGTGGTGAGAGAGACGACGTCAACAACTACAGACCAATATCAGTACTGCCAGCTATTTCTAAAATAATTGAAAAACTAATAAATAATAGACTAATAGCATATTTAGATAAATTTAACATCATTTCTGACTTCCAGTTTGGCTTTCGGCGATCTAGATCCACTGAGGACGCGATTCTTTCACTCACAAACCTAATTATAGACAAAATAGAAAGTGGAAAAAAATGCTTAGCTGTGTTTCTCGATTTAAAAAAGGCCTTTGACACCGTCTCTCTCCCCACACTCGTACGCAAGATGGAGTGCGTTGGTATTAGGGGACTCCCACTGAGATTGCTAAGTGACTATCTACATGGTCGCACTCAAAAAACTAAGTTGGGAGACCACATAAGCAATGAAGTTGACATCACTTTTGGCGTCCCCCAGGGAAGTATCGTGGGGCCCACGTTATTTTTAATCTACATCAACGATCTAATTAACCTAAATGTAAACCACGGTAATATCCAGTCTTATGCTGATGACACTGTCATCGTCTTTGAGTGTGATTCCTGGGAGTCGGTGTTCGTGAATGCAAATGTGGGTCTTGGTAGGGTATCCTCGTGGCTAAAATCCAACCTCCTCACTTTAAACGTTAAAAAAACGAACTACATTTGTTTTACCAAGTACAATAGCACTCAACCACAGACTAACCTAAACCTCAAAATACACACCTGTTCACTTACTGATCGCCTTCTATGTAACTGTAAGGACATTGAGAGGGCTAGTTCCACTAAATACCTTGGTGTCATCTTAGACCAGCGCCTATCTTGGCATCAGCATATTGAATTTGTAAATGGTAGAATTCGAAAATTGGTATGGATCTTTAAAATTCTTCGACATATTGCAAACAAGACACTTCTTAACCAACTATATGTATCGTTAGCGGAATCCATCATGACCTACTGTATCACCGTCTGGGGTGGAGCAACTAAATCCAAATTCTTGGAGGTTGAAAGAGGGCAACGGTGTCTGTTAAAGGTAATGTACTTGAGGCCATACAGATTTCCCACAAATGAACTGTATAAAATTAGTGACCAATTATCAATGCGAAAACTGTATATCCTCCATACAACATTAAAGTTACATAAAACACTAAAATTTAATCCAACGCTTCTAACTAGAAGACGTAAAAACACCGTTGCCCCACTTACAACATATAGATCTTTGTTTGCTAAAAGGCAGTATAAGACACGTGCAGCATACCTTTATAATAAAATAAATGTTAAAATTAATATCTATCAACAAAAGAAATATAATTGTAAGAGGTCTCTAACGGAATGGTTAAAGATGCTAAGTTATGAAGATACTGAACTGTTACTTAATCTTGTATTAATCTAAATTTAATTCTATAGTTAGTAAAACATAACAAAATGGAAAATGTTATATATAATATATACCTACTTTATCAAACAACACACACGCACGCACACACTAACACACACGCACGCACACACTAACACACACACTCACACGCGCACACACAGGCGCGCACACACACACACACACACACGCACACACACACACACTCAACTTTAGGGTCACGACACTATGCCTGTGATACCTAATTCGTCTTTGTTTTTATTTTATGTTATAAATATTTACCTACATATAAGAAATTAACATTAACTGCTTTTTTATGGAGGAGCGGGTCTTCCTGACACAGGTATTTTTTACCTACTAGGAAGACCCAACCTTATTTTCAATGTAACCTAGCAATCTATGAAATAAAACATTTTCATTTTCATTTTCATTTTCAAGATTCCCTGTGATCTTCATGCATAGCAAATACAATTTAAGAATGCATACTTATATAATTTGATCATACTTCTACCTACGTCGGCAAATGAATTGTTATAATTTCTAATAGGGACAAGTTTGAAAATAAAATAAACAATTAAATATTAGCTTTAAACAAATCGAGCTAGCCCCATGCGCCACCCACATCCAGCGAACTCCCGCGACCTTGTACTGTACGACGATATAAATAATTATAAAAATAAATAAATAATTAAATATGTACCTACGTGGAAAACATTCAAGACTCAGGGAATCACCATTAAACGTATGGTATTTGGATGACGGCACAATTGGGGGGACGCCGGACGAGGTTCTCAGCGATTTGAGAAAACTTTTACCGGCTTTATCGGCATTGGGATTAGAGGTCAGTGCAGAAAAGTGTGAGCTGTTCCCGTGCAGCTCGGCGGTGTCTGCTTCCGAATTTGATGTTTTGTTACCTGGTATAAAGGTGGTAGACAGGGCGTCTTTTTCTCTTTTGGGGGCACCTATTTTTACGGATGGTCTTGCCGTATCAATGCAGAGAAAAGCGGATGCTTTGTCTTTATCAATAACGCATTTGCAACAGCTTTCGTCTCACGTGGCTTTAGTTTTATTTCGTAACTGCTTTTCGATGCCACGTATGGTTTACTTTTTGAGGACGGCACCTTCTTGGTTGTCACCGCAACAGGTTCAAGACTTTGATTTAATTACTAGGCGAGGTCTTGAAGTTATCATAAATGTCCACTTGGATGAACCACAATCAATTCAAGCAACCCTGCCTATTCGATATGGTGGTCTCGGGGTTCGTCGGGTGCACGATATCAGCCTGGTCGCTTTTATAGCATCTGCTCACGGAACTAGAGAACTTGTCACTCGCATGTTGAACACAAATGGTGGCAACTATCAGGTTCCGTTTTTGCAGGAAGCTATGGTTGAGTGGAAGATTAGGTGTCCCAGTGATACGGTACCTGACGAGTTGGCGTCACAGCGGTCCTGGGATGACATAATGAGTAAGCAGACTTACGATAGCTTATTGGGGGTAGCTTCGGGAGTTGACGAGGCCCGCTTAAAGGCTGTTTTGGAGCCAGAATCTGGCGCATGGCTTCATGCGTGACCCTCGTCACACTTAGGTACGCTATTAGATAATGACTCGCTTCGAATGGGGGTAGCGCTGAGGCTGGGATGTCCAGTGTGCGAACCTCATCAGTGTGTTTGTGGGGCCACAGTCGAAGCAAATGGTCATCATGGGCTAAGTTGCTTACGTTGCGCTGGTAGGTTTTCTCGGCACCATTCAATAAATGACGTAATTTGGAGGGCAATGGTGTCTGCTAACTAACCGTGTGTGTTGGAACCTCAGGGTCTAAGTAGAACAGACGGTAAGAGACCGGACGGGTTGACACTGGTTCCGTGGGCGAGGGGTCGTAGTCTCATTTGGGATGCAACATGCGTAAGCACATTTGCCCCCACACATCTCGCTCACACAACGCGACGGGCAGGAGCAGCTGCAGAAAAAGCGGCTAGGCTAAAGCACGCAAAGTATGCGAACTTGGAACCGGTGTACGATTTTGTTCCGGTCGCAGTGGAGACATCTGGGCCGTGGTGCGAGGAGGCAAAGTCGTTGGTGAAGGCGTTAGGACGACGTTTGAGGGAAAGGGGCTGCGATCCCAGGTCCGGTTCGTACTTGGTACAACGGATTTCACTGGCAATACAGAGGGGAAATGCTGCCGGTATATTAGGGACGTTTACGCCAGGTACTTATCGGGCCTGGAATTCAATACCGTAATATTGTTTTTCTTTCCCATGTATATATATTTTTGTTTAATTTTTGTAACCGAGTCTTGACGAAGCATGTTGCTGATTATTGGTTGTAAGTATTTAATATTAGACGAAGTTTGTTGCGGATACTCACTCTGTGCTCATTTTTGACGAAACCTGCGCTGTGGATATTTAACTTTGTGGATTGCTTTGATTAAGTATGCTTTGAATAAATAAATGTGGTTTAACCGTTAAAAAAAAAATAACGTGAGACTCAGGGACAAGTATTCGTATTCATCACACATATCAGTGCCCGAACCCAGGACTACTACTCGGTCTGTACACGAATATGGTTGTCATATTTCCAAATAACTCACTATGCTCTCTCTAATCTACACAAAAAACTGTATTTGAACCACAATTTTTGTCTCGTAGAAGAAGAAAAAAGTTACTAATTTGACATTTAAAAGATACTGAATTAATTTTTACAATAACAATTAAAAATCAAGAAACAGAAAGAGAACCTACAATAGTTGATTGTTTAATAAGGGGCGTAAGTAAGAGGAATATTGCAAACGAGAGTTCATCAGAAGCCCGACGCCGAAGGCGGAGGGCTTTTGATGACTCGAGTTTGCAATATTCTTACACCCGTGTTATACACCATGTTTTTCATCACATTTGCGAGGAAATAAATAACTACAAAAGACAGAAAAAGACTATGTTTTATACAAGCGCACCAATCAAAAAATTATGAAATTGACAACTTCACTTCATCAGTGCGAGTAGAGCGCGTAGCTTCAATATTTCAACCAATCACAGAGCAGTTATTCTTGCAGCGCATGGCCTGCTCTATTTTATTTTCAACCATTCACAGAGCTGAATTCTTGTAGCGCGCGGCCGTCTTGATTTGCTTGAACCAATCAGATCACACACAAGCTCATTAGCCCTTGGGACCATTATTCCCCCGGGAACAATTTAGGCCATTGTCCTTCTGTAAACAGGCATGGAATAACACCATTTATGAGCAAGTGTGATGAAAACTAACTAAACCTTACTCAAACTATGTGAACTTAAACTACTATATTACACATATTTCCCCCAAATTATTGAAGTTAGATATACCAACCCATGTATTTTACATACCTACCTACTGTCTAAATTTTTTCATAGGTTCTCGGATCAGATAAAGATTAAGCTCCTTGTTTTTCCACTTTCTTCTAATTAGCATTGAGACATATCGACATTTCAGCTTCATATTGTGACCCAAATCAAATAGGAATGTCATAACTTCATAAGTACTTTGTACACAACGCATGAATGATAATTTACTTCAAAACAAAGTTTAAACCGACTTCAATTCAGTACTTCGCCAAGCAATATAGTACATGAAAATTTCCACATTTCCTTTCCAATTTACCACATGAATTGCTTTCCGAGAGCAAATGCGTTGATTAAGTATTACAAAAAAACCCCAAGTCGCTATATGTGGGCTGATAATATTTGAGGAGTTCCGTCGATTCCTCAAGGATCTCAGAATTAACACTTCATTAGTTGCTACTTCAACGGAATTATGTCAGAATCTTTGACGTACTTTACATCTTTGGGGAGTTCCATAAGTCATCTGTGGTCTTCATCATCAGTTCCACTTAGCCAAAATTGCAATTTCCGCGTGCCTATAAAATTTGAGGGTTGCCCTCAATTTCCCTAGGATTCCATCATCAGATCCCAAATTTGTGACAATGGGACCACCTCGGGAGTATACTCTTTCGAATAAAAAAAGAATTTTGGAAATCGGTCCACAATTGACGGAGAAATCGGCGAACATACATAAAAAAAATACATACAGTGGAACATATAACCTCCTCCTTTTTTGAAGTCGGTTAAAAACTACTGCATTCACATGTTTCGGTCAGGACCTCTGGGTTGATGGAAGGACAGATGGCAGTCGCAAAAGCAAGTCGTCATTCCTATCCTCCTAGAGTTATTCCCGCTTGTGCCCTAGAGGAGCCGGGGTCCACTTTGACACCTTAAGCAAGTGCTGACGCTAATTATTGGTATCAAGTAACGAGTGAACCCCAGACTCCTTCAGGATGCAATTTCAACCGTGGTAGATCTAATTTGAGGAGAAAAAGTATGATATTATAAATTCTATGAATAAAGCCGGTGTCCTTCTTCTTTAAAGTCACAAGTCACGGTGCTATTGCTGTTCAAAGCAATCATGGGAAACCCCACTAAATAAAGCTGTTACAGTTTTTCTAACTTAATTATAATGTAAATATCATTGCAATTGCGCGCTGTACAGTTCTAAAAAGTCGCATAAGCCATTGACGTGTTACAATACGCGCCACATAAGATTGCGTCTCTGAAGTTAGCCTCATCTCGCCTTCCGCACACCCGTCGAACCGCTCTGACACCTCTATGACGCTACTAATAGCTAACATGAGACTCCAACTTATATAGCCTCCTAAGGCCCCGCGTACAATTTTTTTTACAAATTTCAAAATCAAGTTTGAACTTTTACTAAATGTCAAAAAGTTCCTAATTCAATGACACGAAATCGTAGTCTCGGCCCCAGGAGGATAGAGGAGACGTGTCACTTTTTAGAATGATTCGTATTGGATAAAAACGTATGAATGAAATAATTGGAACGGTCACGAGGAGTAATAACAAAGTTCGTGCGAAGACGCCGACCCGTATGGTTCCCATTCGTAATCTAATAACGATGACTTAAGGCGCAGTACATTTCATTATTTCAATTTATTTGTTATCATTTGGCGACCAATTTAGCCTAGTCTAGCCTTTGCTTAACAATGTTGTAAAACTAGTTTATTAGCACTCACAGACTGCCAAGATACATGCTTAGCCTAGTTTGGAGTTTGATGGATATACTCCATATCATGTAACAAGTGTTGTGTGAAATAAATCATTTACGAGTATTACTAACATAAAAACACACATACATGCGTAAAAAGATGGCTTTGATCAGAATACAGAGCAGTCCCTGTTGGGATACCGAGAGTATTAGCTGAGCGGTCTGATAGTCTTTTGCATAGAGCATAGACATTGGATGGCGGAACTAGTAAACCCTCATTCTGAGAAGGTTTAATACATAAATTAAAAACTAACATAATCACTAATAGGGAATGCAAAAACCGGTAAAATTTCAAAACTGGTTATTAACCGAAACGACAAGCTCAAAACCGGTTAACCGGTTATTAACCAGTTTTTATACGAATAGCTAAAAATATATGTATTGAAGGAAAATTTTACTGTAGGTGTATTATTTCTGGTTTATAAGTAGGCAAGGTGTAGTTAATAAAATTTAATTTTTTCATCATTTTTATAAACGACAGGTGAGACAAAAATATATAAATTTAATGACTCACCAAGCAATGCCTAGTGGGGGTCAGCATTATAGTATTAGGCTTTGTTTTTAAGAAATAAACTATTTGTAATGTTAATAAACTTTGGTAATTTAAATAATTATATATTTGGTTCAACTTCTTTCGCGAATAAAACAATATTTTGTCGTTTGAAAATTCTCACACGGCACAACACAACCCAAAACTTCCGTGAACTTGCAGGGTAGCCACGAACCCCTTCTGCACCTTTGACGAGCCACACGTAAATGTAGATATATAGGTAGCTTCTGCCATAGAGAAAACTAATGATGACTTGGTACGCATTCTCAAGTGGATTCAACGATATGGTCTGATTGTGAACCCAGCAATGGCCTAAGTCATTGGTATTGGCAGCAACAAACGGATTTCTAGAATTGATTTTGTAAATATATCTCCAATACTTTTTGGTGGGGTTGAATTTGCTTACTCTATGAAAGTAAAAAACTTGGGATCATTATGGACCGCACCTTGTCTTGGGTGCCTCAAGTGAATGAAGTGAGCAGGAAGGTATTTACAGCAGTGGGGTGTCTCAGCCAGTTTCGTAATTTTATACCTACCACAACTAAATTGCGCTCGCTCAAACATTTATTTCTTCCTATTCTTGATTATCCTGATGTATCCTTTCTGAGGAGCAACTTTATAAGCTTGAACGTCTCCAAAATGTCTGAATTTGGTTTTTATTTGGGTAAAGCAAATATGACCATAATGTTTCTAGTTTCCGTTCCAAACTCAAGTGGTTAGTGCCTATGCCTATCGGTTATCGCCGTAACGTAAAGGTCGATTTCGGCTCACAATTTCAGGCATTTTATAAATTATACTAATTTCGGTTCATAACTGGTTTTTAGTGTAAAAATACCGGTTATTAACCGAGCGCAAATAATTCCGGTTAACCGGTTAACCGGTTTGCATTCCCTAATCACTAACCATGTAGACCTTTGTTGTGTAAATAAATACATTTTTTATTTCATCATCATCATCATATCAGCCGAAAGACGTCCACTGCTGGACATAGGCCTCGCCCAAAAAGTGCCACAATGGCCGGTCCTGCGCCACCCGCATCCAGCATCATTTTTTATTTAATTTAATTAGTAGTAGGTCTCGGGCTCAAATATCGCAGTGCATTAGCGTGATGTGTGTGAGTTATTTGTTTGTGAGTCTTGGATGTAGTCTAGGTATTTAATTAAGTATTTGTATCTACTAAATATATTCTCGACCTATAATACAACATCACAATTAGAATTAGTAGCACATGTGCCTAAGCAGACAACAGATGAAGTATATCATCTTATTTATGAAAGTGTTTTTTTAATATTTCCGAATCGAAGTTAGAGGCGAATAAGACAATTTTTTTTAACAAAAAGACCCTTATTCTATCTAACCAAAAGCACAATAAAACGAATATATACAGTATTTTAAGTAACATCCCCCTTAACAACGATGATTCGAATGAGCCCAGAGATCTCAGTTAGAACAGAAGCCGAACCAACCTTCAATTTATTCCGCCATTATTAAATAATAATAAAAAATTATATAATTCAGTTTAGTCAAGTAGACAAATGATTACTTTGCGCGGGGCTTGCCGACTAGTGTTGGCAAAGTGTATCGAGTATCGACATAATTATTTTAGAAATATTTAAAAAAGATAGGATACCAATTTGGTACCTATGTTATGAAGTGATGTAATATTATGATTTCTGGTGATAATGTGTTTTAACACCCTCAACATGCACGTCTTAGAGAAATGTGTTTCTACTTCATCGTCCGACATAACGTCCTTATCGATATTATAATTACTAGTGAGTATTTAGCACTGACTGAGGCTACCTACCACAATGCAGTCAGCCTTTACTTAATTATAATGAAGAGAGTTAAGTTTTTCTCGTACCGCTGTAAATTTTAAGTTGGTCACGTAGGTATAACTGAACTTTTTACAGATATTTTATCTAATTCCAGTTACTGAGATTTACGAAAATGCACTATAATTATGTATTTTATTTTTTTATTGTATCCTGTTGTTTGTAGCAGCAATATACCTCGTAACATATAAGTCTTTGTTTCTAGCTCAGTTGATGACGAATAATACAGTAAATAATTTGTGTAAATCCGTCTTGTTGAACTTTTGTTACATATTCAAAGGCTTTGACATAAAAAATGTGACTTAAATTGACATATGTATAAACAACGCTGCACTAAACATAAACGCCTTTATAATTCCATCGACAAGCCCAGTAGCGGCACTATCTCATTACCTCGGCGCCGTCTGTAATCCGGTCTCGTTTTATTTTCGCAAATCAGTGTTGCGGTCGAGGCTAGATTGTGCTCCCGCGCACAGCCCGCCACAGTGCAGGGGCGGAACAGTAAAGTCACTTTTTGGTTTGATTTCAATTTTAAAAATGGTGGCCTAAAATGCTCAAAAAAATCAAGACCGCCTATACTTCGCTTGGCAACTACAGTTGCGAGATTAAGGGGTATGTGAAGTTGGGAACTATGGTGGCCAGCGGCAACTCTTTTTCTCAAAATGATAATGTCAGAGACATAAACGAGGGCACATCACTTTTGCAGGTTATGTGACGGCATATTATGCACTTAAAAATTGGGCTTTTAACCCAACTGCCTGCTACTCCTTATTCTTTGACACGCCCTGTAGCCTAAACCGTTTGACGGATTTCGACATATGAGGTGTCGTTGGATTCCTCATAATCGTGGGACGTGGGAATAGGCTATAATATTTGCAAAAAAAGCAGTTGGGTTTTTTGAAAAATCTTTTGATTTCACTTGTTTGTTAAAGTACTACAGGGTGGGCAAGTAAGAGGTATTTGAATCGATATAATAAATATAAAAGAATTGATAAGTACAAAACATTTTTGTATGATTGGACTTGGCAGTTATGTATGGAAATAAATATCCGCCAAATGTTCACTTTGGTGGAAAAACCCGACGCATTTTCTTTGCGTTTTTCTTGAATTTTAGCATTTCCGAGGGTGTATTTTTTACAGCGACTAAAATTATCCGCTTTTATTGTGTCAGGTTTATTAATATGTAAGCATAAGGCACAATTGATTTGATAGTCCCATAGAAAATTGACAGAAAAAAGCAAATTTGGTTAGTTTCAGGGCTAATGAATATGTATTTAAAAATTTTAAGATTTTCGGTCTGAAAATGTTGGTTTTCCATATTGCCACAGTGTCGCGTAACATGTTTCTCATTCAAGCTTAAAAAGTTTCGTGATAAATTGGCCGTCACTCACTTCGCTTATTATTTGCATTAAAAGCATCGTGAGTATTCGTGAGAATCGCCCCATAAAATAAAAATAATACAAGTTGGTAAAATAAGTTTCCGCGTTGAATGACGAAGTCCGCTACTGCATTTTCGTGTAGGTACTGCGTTACCGAGTGCGCGGGAGTTTCCACCGCGGTAATCTTCTGAATGACTAAGGACATTTTATTCGCACTGATTCGTAGTTTCCTACCATGTGTAACGATTATTAAGTATATATTTGCGAAGTTCTTGCGAATATAGAGGAGACCAATGACATCTGATTCATGGCCTACCGTTTCGTACGTATGTTAGGTAAAACTAAATGCCACTTTTAGTATGGAAAACTGACAGTTGTTGTCCTAACGCTCGTTTGAAAAGTCATGCAATTACTTATTGGGTTACTTCTATGCAAGATTGTAGATATCACTACTTTTGAATGATGATTTTGATGAGATTTTCGATATCATCTTGTATATAGGTATGTCTTAATATAGTCCAGGCAGAACTGACAACTTGTTTGGAAAAAAAATCAAATTTGGAAATAATTTATAATAGTTGATTTTTTCATTATAATGGATACATTATCAAATAAATAAGTTACCTAGCGACAAAAGCCAACAAAATTTCAGACCTCAAAAAAATGATAACTTAACTAGCTTCTGAAAAGTCAGAAAAAATATGAATAAATGGTTTTATCTTTATTTTGGTTCATTTACATTTGCTTTTATAATATTCAAAACAAATAATAAAAAAAAAACAATTCATGTTTTATTTAAATCTATATAAATACTTCCGGGTGGAAAGTTTGTTGGATTCTTGATTAAAGCATCTTAGAATAATGTTTTTCAAACCACATGCTCGACAATGCCGAAAGGTCATGTAAACCCTACCGAAAGCAAGACATTAAATCCCTTGGTATTAGCCGGGTTATAATGTTGTACTGAATTTCATTGTAACCCGCTGGTTAATAATATGATTTCACTTTTCATAATTCTTATTACTATATGCATAAAGTTTAATTTTGCTAAACACAATTTGTCCTAGGCCATGGCCTACTTGATTTGACAAAATAAATGAAGTTTGCCTCCGTGTGAACCCCGGTCCGGAGGAGCGCGGTGCTCGAAATTCGAATTTCGAATCTAGGACCACGGCTTGTGCTTTCGAATTTGGAACGCCGCGCACCTTCATTTGTTCACGCGTGACGAACAAATCGAGTTCTTGTAGGTGCCTATAGAAGATTTAATTTCAAAAATAATATTGAAAATGTCGAGTGATGAAAGTGTTTTGACTCCTGAGTTTATCAAATTAGATGCCATAGGCATTGTCAACAATCTGCTGCCAGAGAAGTCAAAGGAAAAATACCTAAAAGCCTACAACGATTTTGACAAATGGAAAGCTACTATGTGTCTAATGTTACTATGTACTTTTAATTTGCTAAATAAACATTATTTATCTACTGAGCCTGTTTTTTTGTCTCGCATAAGGTGTGAAAGTAGAGTATACACCTCGGGGATAAGACTGTTTTAGTCTTGGGCGGTTGAACCCCTCACTGCACTCAGGACTCAGTCTTAATTCCCTCGCTTCGCTCAGGAATTAACTTATAACTCCCTCGCTACGCTCAGGAGTTAAATTATGAGTCCTTCGTTACGTTCGGGATTCAATTCGCTCCCGTGACATAAAACAGTGCTTTATCCCCTTGGTGTATAATCTACTATTAAAATGATGTAAAGAAAAAAAAACGCTAATATAACTTAATGTTTTTCAACCCCGTATTTTGCCTGGAGTAATAGACATCATATGGCAAGGGTTACAGTCCTGACATAAGTAGCTACTTAGTATTACTAATAATACTAACACTAACTCAATGACCGTTATTACAAAACCAACATTGCGTTAACTTAAAACACGTCCACTATAGTTTCAATCTTTACTCTACGAAATAGAATATAAAACAAAAGCTTCAGTTTTTAACTTATGCTCTTTCAATTTCAAACCCACAATAGAATCCCACAAAACAATCGCCTGTCGATAATTGACATAGCTTAAATAAACAGCGAGTGCTCTTCAAACATGCAGGAGCAATCACACAGTGAACCCGAACGTAATTCTGTTTATTCGAATACCGGTATTACACATTCCAATGTGCTTTCTATGATAACAATGCTGTACCAAATTTGAAGGTAGGGGATTGAAAAATGTGGATGCGGTATTGGAGACAAAAAGAGCGGTTTATGACGATATACTTAGAAGACCAGTTTCAGTGTCCTTAATCTTGAAAGGGGCTAATTTTGATTTTCCGTGTCCCTATGACACCAAAATACCACACCAACACCATGGTTACCATAATATGACCAGCAAGTCGATCACGTAACGCATTGTACGCGCGTCAAGTAGATCTAAATGTCATTTTTTATATGGAAAAATGACAGTTAAATTGTCCTAAAGCGCGTTACGTGATTACTCCTCAGACCTATCTCACTGCATTTTTCATGATATGACTTGTCTTTGGTAACTTCCCTTAAACAGTTTCTTCGTATTTTTAATATTGAGGACAAACTAAAATAATTTCATTCGATGTTTATTCAATCTGTCGACAACCTTCATTGTACTATCGGTCAAAGCCAGAGTCGACCACCTTAAAGGCGTATTTTGGTTCAAGCCGTATAGCATTGCAAGCGATTATGTTTTGAATCTGGTTGACTCTGGCTTTGGCCGATGGTCCGTCGTCATTAAGTATGTACTTCTGCATTGTTAAAATTTGACAGCTAACGTCATCACTCAGGCAGTAGACCGTCTGTACACTCGATTTTTCTATGATATAACATAACGCATCCATATTAACCCACATCAACGTACTCGTACCAATCTAAATCTGTTGACCCAAAATGATTTTGTTTGGGCAGAGCTCTGTTCAAGTGTACTTAATGCCCGAACTGGACTGAGCGCTTCATTTCTGAAGAATAATCTCGAAAACACTTGAGTTAAGTATTGCTCAGTACATAAGTATGTATGTTTGCTTAGAACGGTATCGCGTGGGCGAATGAGATTTGGTCCTTAAAGCTACTAGAAGAATCAGTGACAAATGGATTAAGAGTTTCCTGCTTAGCTGCGTGTGTGCCATGTTTTTTTTTGATTATTTCACAACATTTAAATAAACTTTGACTGTCATTTTCAGCCAGAAGCGTTCATAGCCTAGCGTCACCTGCGAATCGGAAACGATAACGCAGGTTAAGCAAAGATGGCAGCGGTCAGTCATTGGATGGGTGACCGCCTGTTTGAGTGGTTACTATAAATGAGCGCTTCCGTGCTTTGGAAGGCACGCTAAGCAGTTGATCCCGGCCTTCGGCAGAGGCCTTCGGGCGGCTTAAGAACCTCTAAGATTCGAGTTGCCCACTCACTTGACAAATGGGGGACAACTGTCACTTGCGTCCGCAGAAGCTACATTCCACAACCCTGCACGTGTCCCCTGGGTGGTACTAAAGAGCGACAAACTCAAAGGCTAAATACTTAATGTACATACGATTAAATAAATAAACTGTAATTTTCAGGGAAACCAAGACTCTTATTCAAGTCAATTGACAACTCGTGATACAGCGATACATTATTTATTTAAAAAAAACCGGCCAAGTTCGAGTCGGACTCGCGCACGAAGGGTTACGTACCATGATCTATAAAAATATTTATTTTATTAGGTTTTTATACATCATCTGTGAAAATTTCAATTGGATTTATCACGGTATCAGTGAGATACAGCCTGGTGACAGACAGACAGACAGACAGACAGACAGACAGACAGACAGACAGACAGACAGACGGACAGCGGAGTCTTAGTAATAGGGTCCCGTTTTACTCTTTGAGTACGGAACCCTAAATCATAAACTATAACGATGTCACTTGAGTTGAGCTGACCCTTGCTTGGTATAAAGAAACCGCCTCACTTTATACATCGTCATCCATCACCATCACACTTAAGAGCTTTGCTCTTGTCGGTGGAGTAACTGCCACTCTCCTCTGTCCAGCCCAGGACACCAATTTTTTTATTAGCATTTTAGTTAGAACAGAACAATCAAAATTCAATTTCGGATTTAAATTTAAACCAAGGGAGCTCAAAATTATCCATCAGTGGTAGGGATACATGGATACAATTACCAAATTTACTTCAGTTTGTTTGGTGCCGTGTTCTCGATGGTGAATATAAGGTCACTAGGGCTCCCGAGGTTGTGTTATGTTGAAAGTGTGCTTTTGTCAACGAATCCTCAAATCAATAAAGGGGCAGCGCACTTTTGTTTCTTCTGGCCCCGTAGCATGGATGGCGTTATCACGCGATAAGTGATAGGATAAGCGCGTCGTCTCATTCTATCGAACGGTGTCAGCCAGGGACGGCAGCTCTATCCTATCACTTATCGCGTGATAAGGCCATCCATGCTACGGGGCCTGGTGTCGCAAGTGGCGATACTGTCTGCCTATCATCAAGCAAGCCGTAAGCTCGCTTGCCACCGACATCAAGTGGCTAATTTCCCAAGACTTCCTTAACTTTTTCTTCATAATTTTCCTAGATTCGGGTCTTCGTACCGCATAACTCACCTAAAGTTGCAGGGAAAGCATACGGGCATCTAAGTTATCCGAAGAATTTCCGCGTCCACTATTCAAAACTACCGTTCCAATAGGATAAGGAAGTAAGTTTGTATGGAGATCGTTTATAGTTAGTTCGTTTTCATTGGAGCTTCATTCAACAGGTATCGCTTCGTCGAATGATCTCTTATTGTTCGCGTGTAAAAATGAAAACAATGGCGGACGCGCTGCCCGCCGCCGCAAGCGCAGGTTAGTCCTGCAGCCGAGAGATAGTTTACTACGAGTACTTTGAATTGCCAAGAAATAACATCACTATTGTAGAGATGGTAGGAAAACCATATCTTGTATAAGTTTTTTATTTAGCAACTTTTCATGGCAGCTTGTCATATGGCAAACGATAATATGGCAATTTTTATGAAAAGACAGCTAGTAGGTACCTATAGTTTGTCATATTTCGCAATTCTACGCTATACGCATTTTCTTTTAATATTTGGGGAACGGCAAGCACGTCAATCAAAATTAAAAAAAAAAGTCGTCAATCAGATAACAACATTTTAGGATCAAATAATTCTGAGGTAATATTTTTAGTCTTATTCCAAGTTACAAAAGTAATGATATAGGTACTGAATTAACACTACCTAGAAATTCTTAAACGCGAATTAATTACATGATAAATCTTCCATCGCGTTTTGTAATAAAATATTACATGCACATCACAGCTGTGTCGCGGCGACATAGACTATCAGTCTCTTTAAAGGTGTAAAATGTATTACCCAAGTTATGAGGGTTAAAAAAACGACGAAGCGCTTCGAGAAAAGGTAGGTAGTGACCTGCCCTTGCGCTTCGCTTGGCTCGTCTTGGCGTGGGCACTGCCGTGCCCCCAGATATTTTATTAATAACAATTTGAACTGAATTGAATTCAAGACGGATAGTTTATCGCGCCGCGACACTACTCGCTGGCCGTCATGTGATAGCCGTGCTGTTTACACGAGTATTTCCTCATCGTGCTTGGAAGACCGCGCTCCATACTGCATTGTGTTCTCCCAGCCTGTGACTATGCATATTTCTACTATTATTTATCATGCATTATGCCAGCTATGAATATTCTCTGTTAACGTACTATACTTGGTACACGATAAATTTATTAATTGCCTCCCTTGACCCTGCCTGAATTTATGGGGCACACTTAATGCGGGACCTGATTCATGGGTAGGCTTGAGATGTTTTGGTGAGAGTAAGAGGTTAATTAGGAATAGTCGAGATTGTGTAGGCAGCTTTAGATTCTTAAGCCGGTTTCCCGTTGTTGCCTTAGAATAATTATCAATATTGAGTGTGCAATTAATACTAGAGGATTAAATCTTTTTTTTTTATATCAAAATGGACAAATTTCACAACAACATCCTCCCTCCTTCGTTCAATCAACGCTATGACCATGATGACACATGTAAATACTTCAGAAATGAGATTATGAACGATTGAAAATTTACACATGACAAGTGTACATTTTATTTAATTCATACTTGCTTACTTAAGTTATAAAATACAATTGTGGACGACGCGTGGCGCCGACGTGGTCGATGTGCGACAGGCCTGGGTTTGACCTTCGCGACCTCACAGTCACCTAACAAGGGGCGTTTAAAAACCGCGGCGGGCGAACCGCGCGTTTCAACCGCGGCGGGTGAACCGCGGCGGTTGAACCGCTCAGCGTGTTTTTAAACGGCCGTAACGCGCTCTGATAGCGCAGGTGCTCTAGGGGAGCACTAATCCCGCAGACTGAGCTGCACTGTTGAAGGATGGGGTGAGGGTGACGATAAAATAATACTTGGCGAAAAATAAATGAAACGGTATAATAAAATAATGAGACACAAACTACTGGTTAAACTTTCCCTATCACAATTTCCTACTTCCTATCACAATTTCCCTACTTCTTCCTTTCTTCTTCTTCCTAGGAGCTCCCACTGGTGGGGCTGAGCGAACACAATTTCCTCCGGCGATTATAGCCTCTTTTATACCCCTAAGGCATTAAAAGTGGTGGGGATATAATTTTGAAGACCTCGCCCACTTTTACTATGGAAAAGCTAGTTTTTACGTTTTCCTGGTTTTCAGGGAAACCTTAAGGGTTTTCACATATTTTCCTTCAAAAGAACTATTTCTGAGCTATACATTACAATATCTACTAATTTTCCTGCTTTTCCCGTTTAAATTGGGAAAGTCGATATTTACGTAAAATTATCAACTTTGGTAACATGAAATGGCTTTGCCAGGCCCTAGTGGCTTTAATTAACATTAATTATCAAAAGTGATTATACATGCGTAAGGGCATTTACCGTACCTTCCTAACGATACCTCAATTGCTTTCGTACCTCATCTGGTTACGAAGCTATGGCCGGGTGAGACCGTCAATTTTCACATTTACATTAACGTGGTAGCATAAGTTTGACTTTGCTCCCGTCTTTTTAGCCAATCAGAGAAATCAACCTGAACCTTGACCATTATTGCACCATAATAAGCAATAATCTCTATGCATACGTTGTGTACATTTTTATTTCACATTTTATGTAACTCTAGTTACCGATGTCCCTTGTTGACGGACTAGATCTGGATATAGTCTCAAGTTGGTTTCTTTACAATTAATTTGGCTATCTCTCCCTCATTTATCATGGGCTCTCCCCCTATCGATCTTTATGAAATAATTACTGGAGGTACCTGGTACCTTTATCTTTACTTTAAGCTATTTTCTTCGTCTGTACCTATTGTACTTAGGTCCTAAATAAATCACGCGCTTCTTATATGAGCCGTTTGCTTTAGGAGCTTAATCTGGGCACAATTGCCGTCCTTATGTGAAGGAATTATAGTTACACGTCCTTTTCCTTCGTGACCCGTAGGCCTTATCGTTCACATACTATACAACACCCTTTCTCTTCGTGACCCGTAGGTCCTACATTTCACAAACTACATTCTGTCGCCCACAATGCCCCCGCCGGTATGTATCGCAGATACATACTGGGTTGCAAGGGTAAGCGACAGACTACATTAAAGTCTTACGACATGATTCGTCATCAAATACACTTTTAATCCCTTTTACTTTCATGTTCATTCACTGTCTTTATTATTTACTTTTTCACAGCCACCAGCCGCCGCTGCGGTTTGGTGATGGGTTCCGTACGGGTTGGGGGGGGCGCATTTTCCTTGTCGCTGCCTGCCCCTCGTACCGGAATAGAAACTTTCACTTTAATTACCTTATGTGGCCCTTGAGCGGCCACCACTGGTAACACATTTTCACTTGGTAGCCGGTACCCCCAATCGCGTGGTGGGTCGGCGGGGTCGGCGATGACCCTGCCATCGCCGATCTTAATCTTTACCTTCTTCTTCTTGTTTTGAGCAGGCCTTGTAGGCGCTGCGTCATCCGGCGGCTCCGGCGGAGCCGGGGGTTGTCCATTATTGCCGGTATGCAGTGTTAACTGCGCGTCCCGGCGGATCTTCTTCGTGTTAGCGACACTACTAGTCGCTGCCTCTCGCGTCGCGAAGGTTGGCGGGTCGGCGGGGCGCCGTTTGCGCTGTGCCGCCGACGATGTCCCGCTGTGTGCAGTGCTTGTGATGGCGAGCTGGCTCGCCCTTCCGCAACTGGCGACCGCAGCACTCTCGTGCGTCGCGGTGGAGATCGACCCCGCTGGTCCGGGGGCCGATATGTTAAGAGTGGCCGTGACCGACCCCGGGCGACCGCGGGTCGGTTCAGTGATGAGGCGGGCCATGGCGCCTCCTGGGGCCATGATTGTAGACACTGTGATGTCTTCTGTGCTGCTGTGCACGGCGAACGCCACCTCGGCGCTTGTATTTATAACTTCGAACGGCGGGGCACCGCAACTGGCGGTCTGCGGGTGCCCGGACGACTGGCTGTCATCCAAGTAGGCTCCCTCTTGTTGGGGCCTTGTAGCTATGCCGAAGTCAGCGACTTTCGGCAAGGCGTCGCCCTGTTGCGGCTCTGTCGGCCGGGCGGGCTCTGGCGTGGGTGTTGCGTCGCGTTGGCGATGTTTCTCAGCCATGGCGAGCGCGATGTAGGTTTCCGGTGGTGGTCCGGACGGTGGGGCACCGCAACCAGCGGTCTGTAGGTGCCCGTATGACTGATTGTCAGCCGTGGGGGGCCCCCCTTGCTGGGGCTCCCTAGATGTGCCGAAGTCAACGACTTCCGGCAACTCGTCGTGCCGCCGCGGCTCTGTCTGCTGGGCGGGCTCCGACTTTGATGCGGTGTTGCGTCGGTGACGCTCCGCAGTGGCCATAAGCCTCTCGTTGGCATTTCTTAGCCAGCACTCGTGTTCCTCTTGCTGTGCCCTTTTTAATAGGGCTTGCCTATTTATGGATTCTTGTTCCATTTTTCGTAACTCTTGTTTAAGGCCGGCGTCTATTTTCCTTATTTCTTCCTGGTGTGCTGCTTGTTGCAGCATTTCTTTTTGCCGTAACTTGGCTAGTTGCTCGCTCTCTTCTCGTTCGAGCTCCTGCTGGCGTGTCGCCGATAACCGACTTTCGGTTGACTGTTGTGATTCCGGCCGGCATGTTGTCAGTGGTTCCGCGAACGTGACTCTCTTTCTCATCTTGCCGATCTGCGCTCCCCCCGTCAGGGGGTATTTGAGGATCCCTCTCTGGTAAGTTCCCAGGGGTATGCTCTCATATTCGTTCTGCCGCTGCAGCCGGTTCTCTGCTTTTATGCGCCACGAAATATCCGCTTTCTCATATGGGGACTTTATCACGTCCATGTTTGATAAAACTGCGGGGGCCGCCCCTCTTTGGGAGTCGGCTCTTCTAGTATCGTCGATACTCATAGGGGCTGGCATTCTTCTCCTCAGCCATTGCTCCCAGACCGCGTCTCGGGCATCTTTTTCCGGTTGCATTTTCCTGGCAACCCGTGCGGCGTGCGCAGTGTGTGCGCCGTACGCCGCTGGCTCGGCGAGCCATGTTCTAGGGATGTATTTGTGATACGGTGTCAGCTCGCTCCTGACTGGCCTCATTGGAATCGTTCGGTTCATAATTTTGGCTTAATTCTGCCTATTTAGACCACTTTCACTGTGGTTTTTCAGTGCACGCGCACTTAACAATACTGTTGTCACACCGTAGTGACATACATTCATTCACAATTTCTAATATTTCACCACTTTTGGTCGCGTCACGGCGACAAATTTCAAGATACACTGTTTTTACTATCGTCGTTGTTTTTATACCCCCCAAACGACTTTCTTTGAGTACCCACACGTACTATCACTTTTTATAACTTTCACTTTTTTGGATCTCCAGATCCGGCTCGAAGGACCAAAACGACTGTGGACGACGCGTGGCGCCGACGTGGTCGATGTGCGACAGGCCTGGGTTTGACCTTCGCGACCTCACAGTCACCTAACAAGGGGCGTTTAAAAACCGCGGCGGGCGAACCGCGCGTTTCAACCGCGGCGGGTGAACCGCGGCGGTTGAACCGCTCAGCGTGTTTTTAAACGGCCGTAACGCGCTCTGATAGCGCAGGTGCTCTAGGGGAGCACTAATCCCGCAGACTGAGCTGCACTGTTGAAGGATGGGGTGAGGGTGACGATAAAATAATACTTGGCGAAAAATAAATGAAACGGTATAATAAAATAATGAGACACAAACTACTGGTTAAACTTTCCCTATCACAATTTCCTACTTCCTATCACAATTTCCCTACTTCTTCCTTTCTTCTTCTTCCTAGGAGCTCCCACTGGTGGGGCTGAGCGAACACAATTTCCTCCGGCGATTATAGCCTCTTTTATACCCCTAAGGCATTAAAAGTGGTGGGGATATAATTTTGAAGACCTCGCCCACTTTTACTATGGAAAAGCTAGTTTTTACGTTTTCCTGGTTTTCAGGGAAACCTTAAGGGTTTTTACATATTTTCCTTCAAAAGAACTATTTCTGAGCTATACATTACAATATCTACTAATTTTCCTGCTTTTCCCGTTTAAATTGGGAAAGTCGATATTTACGTAAAATTATCAACTTTGGTAACATGAAATGGCTTTGCCAGGCCCTAGTGGCTTTAATTAACATTAATTATCAAAAGTGATTATACATGCGTAAGGGCATTTACCGTACCTTCCTAACGATACCTCAATTGCTTTCGTACCTCATCTGGTTACGAAGCTATGGCCGGGTGAGACCGTCAATTTTCACATTTACATTAACGTGGTAGCATAAGTTTGACTTTGCTCCCGTCTTTTTAGCCAATCAGAGAAATCAACCTGAACCTTGACCATTATTGCACCATAATAAGCAATAATCTCTATGCATACGTTGTGTACATTTTTATTTCACATTTTATGTAACTCTAGTTACCGATGTCCCTTGTTGACGGACTAGATCTGGATATAGTCTCAAGTTGGTTTCTTTACAATTAATTTGGCTATCTCTCCCTCATTTATCATGGGCTCTCCCCCTATCGATCTTTATGAAATAATTACTGGAGGTACCTGGTACCTTTATCTTTACTTTAAGCTATTTTCTTCGTCTGTACCTATTGTACTTAGGTCCTAAATAAATCACGCGCTTCTTATATGAGCCGTTTGCTTTAGGAGCTTAATCTGGGCACAATTGCCGTCCTTATGTGAAGGAATTATAGTTACACGTCCTTTCCCTTCGTGACCCGTAGGCCTTATCGTTCACATACTATACAACACCCTTTCTCTTCGTGACCCGTAGGTCCTACATTTCACAAACTACATTCTGTCGCCCACAACAATCGTTTGCTTTTTACAAAATTACATTAGTTTTATTTTTATATTGATCATATAGTGACATAATGCTAATAATTACACGGTTCAACTAACGTATTAAATGTCACTATGGGCGACGTGTTTTGAACTCTTCGGTGATTCAAGCGACACCTCCGCGAAAACACTCATCCTGGAGAAGAACACCCGAAGAGTTCGAAACATGTATTTTATTTATTACACCTTTGACGTCCATTTAACTGAGTTTTATTTTGTCGTATAATTATAGTTGTGAATTATTTTATAGCGACACGCTATTACTTCAGAATTTAGATAATCCCAACAAAAATAAATTCTTAATTTCGTAAAGTCTTTCTCAATGAATTAGATAAAACGACTTACACTAAATGGTCGAGAAGATTTATCATAGCTAGGATATACAGTACGTTGACTAATTATAAATTCTAGAATTTTGTCGCTATCGTCTCTCTTCTCTGCAAGGTGACTCTTTTTTTTTCTTCTGATGTTAGCATTATCCAGATTGCAACTTACTCTATTCCAATAACTGTCGTAGAAGCTAATAGGGGCCCCTATTTTATACAGTAAAATAAAATAGCCCTTTATTCAGACAAACATGCACACAAATACGCCAATGACCTTCGATCTGAATCCCTTAGTTTTCTAATGTTTTTTGTAGCTTATCATATTAACAACAACAGCTTTAAGCAATATATAATAGATATAGTATCCCTAATTTACTTCAAACATCTTCGAGATATTTGGCATCAAAGTTGAACAATTTTAGATCAAAAAACAGGTTTTCTGGCCATAACTTTTGTGTTAATTAGTTTAAAATCAAAACCCTACACACATTTATAAAGACATTAGAGACGAACCCAAATGTGTAGAATTCGTATATGTTAGATCTAGCACAGCAATTTTATAACAAAAAAGGTGTTATTTTAGACAATGTTTAAAAAAAATCATAAAAAAATAACTATCCATTTTGTTAGTGACGTGCTAACGGGTTTTCTTTTCTTCTTCTTGGGAGTGGACTGTATAGGTTTCAGCGGTGGTGAGAACAAACGCAGGTGACTGTAGAACGTTGCTGGGCGAGGCTGGAGCGGTGCGAGGGCTGGAGGCTTGTTTCGAGGAGAGGTGTTTCTTGTTCGGCTGCTTCTTGTAGAGTGAGTTTACTTGGCGCGGGCCCTCCTTTTATACCCGCCCATATTTAAGCACCTCTCCCCCCGCCACCCCGCACCGATCCCCCTTCCCGCGCAAACTCATTTATTTCTCTCTATCTCTTTACATATACATATTTCTTATATTCTATTGTTCTAATCTAGTACATCTTATTAAGTCTTACAGGATTCTACTTGGATTGGGGAGGATAGGCGAGAGTTGGGCCTTTCCAGCGGCCTAATCTCTTCTCGCATACCCCCCGCCTCACCGCGGTTATAAATATAACTACCGGCGCTTCCTTAGGCAGCGCTCATTCTTGCCTAGGCCGCCCTCGGAGCACATTCGCTGTCGTATGCCTTTTACTTATTCTTTATTATTTTATCTATAGGCAGGGACGACTTTTACCTAGTAGCGAATGTATGCCAGATGCCCTAGTAATGAACACTAGACCCGTAATGCAACTTTTATTAATACAACTTAGGTACTAGTTTATAAGCTATTTTATCCTATTTAGACATTCTTTATTTTACATTTTAATTTGTCGTTAATCTTGTTTATACATTTTAATTCGTCGTTAACATTCTCCCGCCGTCGCTTCGCGAACCCACTGGTAGGACGACGATCTTCTTGGTAGGGCGCCTCAGGACGTGTCCTCTGCTGGTAGTGACGTCCACGACTCGTACCACGCCGTCCTTGCCTGGGTAGGTCCTGGAGACCCTCCCTCGTGGCCATGTGTTGCGAGGGAGGTTGGAGTCGCAGATCACCACGACGTCGCCGACGGCCGGGCTGGTTCCCGCGCTGTAGGGCTCCCGCCGGTTTTGGAGTACCGGCGTGTATTCGCGTACCCAGCGCCGCCAGAAAGTGTCAGCGAGCTGCTGGGCGCGCCTCCAGTGTTGGCGGGCGCTGTCGTCGCTGGCTTCGAACGTGCCTGGCGCGGGCGAGTAGCAGTCGGGCCCCAGCAGGATCATGTTCGGTGTCAGCGCGGGTGGGTCATCCGGGGTCACGGGCACGTAGGTCAGCGGTCGCGAGTTCACGGTCGCCTCTGCTTCCGCCAGCAGGGTTTGCAGTGTCTCGTCGCTCGGGTACCTCTCGTGCAGCGTGGCCTTCATTGCTTCCTTGACGGTGCGCACCATTCTCTCCCACGCTCCCGCCATGAAGGGGGCGGCGGGGGGTAGGAAGCGCCATTTTATTTGTCGTGCCCAGGCGGCGTCCCTGATGGCCTCGGTCAGCTCGCGGTCGGCGCCCCGGAATGCAGTGGCATTGTCACTCCACAGCTCGGTGGGGCATCCGCGGCGGGCTACGAAGCGGCGCAGCGCGTTGATGGCGGAGTCGGTGCTTAGCGATGTAGCCACCTCCAGGTGCACGGCACGTGAGGTCATGCAGGTGAATAAGGCGACCCATCTCTTCTCCTTGTGCCGGCCGACGGTGACCTCTTGGGGTCCATAATAGTCCCAGCCCGTGTATGTAAAGGGCCGGACGTGGTGTGCTAGGCGCGCCGCGGGCAGGTCGCCTGTGGAGGGCGCCGCTGGCCTCGCCTTCTTCAGTCGGCACCTTGGACACTGCGCGATCACTTTCTTCACGGTGGGTCGTATTGATGCGATGTACACTCGCTGCCGTAATTCGTTTACTACGATCTCGGTGCCGCCGTGATGCAATTGCTCGTGTACGTGAGCCACATATAACTGTGTGTAGTAGTGCTTACCGCACAACACCGCGGGCTGCACTGTTTCTTCCTGTAGGCCGCCGGCCTCCGCTATTCGTCCGCGCAGTCGGAGTATGCGAATATCGTCCATCACGATGCTCACTTTCGCTAGTCGGTCGTCCTTGTCTGGCGCGCGGCCGCTCATCGCGCGCTCTCGCTCTCGCCCGTAGCTGTCTATTTGCGAGGCGCGCATTAGCAACTGTTTTGCCATGAGTAGGTACTTCGCTTCCAGTGCTATGTATCTTCTTGTCGCGGGTGCCGCTGCGGGCTGCGCGGGTGCTGTCTCGCGTCTCGTTCGCTTGTTCCATGCTTCATCTGCCGTCTCTTTCGCGCGCGTCCTCTTCCTGTGTGTCGCGGCGACGGGTTGCGCAGCGTGCTGCGCGGGCGCCTTAGACTTGCGCCGGCATAGATCGATGAACTGTAGCACGCGTGCGGCTGCCTTCAGGAGCTTGGTCCACCTTGAAAAGCGCTCGATCGTGATAGGTATAGATGCGAGCCTTTCCTCGGGTCGATGGCTGGCGGCGGCGCACTTTTCTCTTTCTTCGCCGGTCACAGGAACTTCGATTTTGTGCTCGACGGGCCACGCGGATTCCGGTAAGTATAGGAATGACGGGCCGTTGAACCATCTGTGGCTCGAATCGAAGTCGACAGGCGTGGCTCGGGTGGCGTCGTCCGCGGCGTTGTGTGCCGACGGAACCCACCGCCACTCGTTCTTTTTCGTAGCCTCTTCTATTTCGGCGAGGCGGTGCGCGACGAACGTCTTGTACGTGCGAGGCTCGGCGCGGATCCAGGCGAGTGCAGTGCGGGAGTCGCTCCAATATGTGCGCGATTTTATCTCGAAGTCGTGCTCTTCTGCGACCGTCTTGGCTAATCTTATTCCCAGGACCGCGGATTGCAACTCGAGTTTTGGAATCGAGATGATCTTCGTCGGCGTGACGCGGCTCTTCGCGGCGGCTAGAGCGATTTTGATGCTGCCGTCGGCTCGTGCTATCCGCCAGTACACAGCGGCGGCGTAGGCTTGTTCACTCGCGTCCACCATCGTGTGTAGCTCGTAGCGGCCGCTGGGCGTGGTATCGTAGCACCTAGGTATTTTTAGGGTACCTAGGCTGCGAAGTTGCTCCAACCACTCGATCCATCGCGCACGCAGCTCTTCCGGGATCTTCTCGTCCCACTCCGTTTTGTAGCGCCATGTGTCCTGCATTATTCTCTTTGCAGGCGTCGTGACAGGCGAGATGAGGCCGAGAGGGTCAAATATTGACATTATTATGCTGAGTGCCTCCCTCTTTGTCGGCGGGCGGAGGCCGTCAATCACTTCCGGTGGGGCTTTTCTTGTATTGAGACGAAAACGGATGCTGTCCTCTCTCGTATCCCATAGTAGGCCAAGCGTTTTCTCTATCTCGCTCCCGCCGATAGGGACGGTATCTCCTTCTCGCTCTTCGCTGTTGACGACGTTGTTTATTGCCGCGCGCGCGTTCGTGGCCCACCCACGCAGCTGGAAACCGGCTTGCTTGTGTACGTGGTCGACTTCCTTTGTCACTTGCTGGGCCTCTTCTAATGCGGTGAAGCTCTGCAGGTAGTCGTCCATGTAGTGGTTTCGTTCTATCGCTGTCGCGGCTCGGGGAAACTGCGTCGCGTGTTCTTGCGCATTTCTGTTTTTTATGTATAGCGCGGTGCATGGAGATGAAGACGCGCCGAACACGACGGAGGTCATGCGGTACTCATCGGGGTCGCCCTCGCGTCGGTCGCCTCTCCATAGAAAGCGGAGAGCGTCGCGGTCTTCTTCTCGTATTTTTATCTGCATAAACATCTCTTTCAAGTCGGCTGACACTGCGATGCTGTGTTGGCGAAATCTCATCACAACGCCGGGTAGCGGTAGCAGGAAGTCGGGCCCCGGGAGAAGCATGTCGTTAAGGCTGCGGCCGTGAGAGGTAGCCGCAGCATCGTGGACCAATCTTATTTTCGGCTTCTCCGGGTTGCAGACGGCAAAGTGCGGTAGGTACCATGTTCTATGCGTAGGTGCGGTGATGGCGCGCTCGGCGTAGCTCGAGGTAAGCAGATTTTCGACGCGCTCTTTATACTGCTGTTTCAGCTTCTCGTCTCGATCTAGCTTCTTCTCTAGCGTGTGCAGCCTCTTGAGTGCGCTGGCGCGGTTGTTAGGTATGTCGTCTGCTTCGTTGCGCCACAGCAAGCCCGTTTCGAACCGGCCGTCGGGTAGGCGGCGGCTTTTTTCTTCTAATAACTTGAGGGCTTGTAACTCGGGGTCGCTTTTCTGCTTTCGCGGCTCGATGGAGAGTGATTCGAGCGCGAAATATTGCTTCATCATTTCTTCCATTTTTTCTGAAGGCTCGACGCGGGTGAGGTGGGTGCAGCAGTAGGCGACCGGTTCCGCTTGTGAGGTGCGGCAACCGTGTAGCACCCACCCTAGCGTCGTCTTCGAAGCGACAAGTTGATCGCCCCGCCCTTTTCTTAGTTCGCGCGACACGATGAGCTCCCAATTGTCTTGCCCGACGAGTATTTTTGGCGTTGCACTGCTGTACATGAGCTCGCGTTTTATTTCTTCTAGGTGCGCGCAATCTTCTATCTCTTTTTCGCCCACCGACTGTGTAGTGAAGTCGAGGCGACCGACGGTGTGCGCGTTGAATATTCGTTGCTCGCTGCTACTGCCTCGGCCCCTGATATATAAGTCGACTCTCTTGCTCTTCTTATGCGCCATCTCTTTTCCGCCCACGCCTTGGACCCACATAGGTTCGGTGGGCCCGTCGAGGCCGAGGGTGTCGGCGAGAGCAGAGTCGATTATTGTCACTGTGCTTCCTTCGTCGAGTAGGGCGAACGCGTCGATTTCCGCCCGCGGGCCGCGTAGCGTTACCGGCGCGATCTTTAAGTACGCCCTCGTTGCTCTTGATGCGGCGCCGGCGACTTGTTCGACCGCCGAGGCCACCACCTCTTCTTTTTTGCTAGGTGGCGGGTCTCCTGAGTTGGCGGCGTCCGTCGGGGGCCTCTCGTGGTGCAGCAGGCGATGGTGCTTCATGGAGCACCCTTGATGACCGCAGGGCTTCGCGCGGCATGCGAAGCGACGGTGTGTGCTGGCGAGGCAGCGGTAGCAAAAGTTGTGCTTTTTTGCCACCTCCCAGCGCTCGTTCGTGTCGAGTTTCTTGAACGGCGGACACGACGGCAGTTGATGGCTAGTGTGCTTGCATAGTGGGCACTCTAGTTTTTCTTCTCTGCTTCTATCGGGTGCGGCTGTGGCAGCGTAGGCGCGCTCGGGCTTCTTGCGCGCGCCCCTGGCTTCTTGTTTCTCCGTCTCGTATTCGGGCGGAGCGAAGGGCGCGCACTTGTCGGCTTCACTTGTCAAGAAGTCGGCAATCTTCTTAAGCTCGGGCGTGTCTTCTCTAGTCGCTGCGTAGTCGTACCACTTGTTTCGCAATATCGGCGTTAACTTGTCCACTATCGTGCGCAGTATCTCCGGGTTGTGGAGATATTGTGGCTTCTTTAATATCTCGATAGTGGCCACGGTGTTAGCGATACGGCTGGCGAATATGCATAAATCACGGGGGTTGTCACTCAGCCGCGGCAGTACCTTCATTTTCTCCGTCTCACTGATCAGCAATGCGTCGGGTCTCCCAAATCTTCGCTCTAATGCTGCGATGACGTCATCGGGGTGCGGCTGGCTAATGAGGAGGGCGCTCACGGCCTCCCAGGCGACACCTTTCAGACTCCTTCTAATACGGGCGACGTTTTCACTGCGTGGGAAGCTCGGCGAGGACTCGTTGTACGCGGCTTTGAATTGTAACCACTCGTTGCACAGGCCGCCAAACACTGGTAGCTCTGAAAAGAACTTTCTACTTGTTCTGTTCGCTTGAATGGCTTCGGTCAGGGCGGCGGTTAGCGACGATACGTCCACAGCAAGAGCGGTGCGGGTTGGAGACCTGTGCGGATGCTCCCGCCGCTTGCGCGCCCTAGTATCGGCGCAAGCGGCTGTTTCCCGCAATTCTTCATGAGTAGGTATTTCTATCGCTGTCTCTTCTGGCCGCCGGCTGAACCAATCAGCGATTCTCTGTGGTGCCAGGTCCTCTCCTTCCTCTTCGGATTCCTCTTGTGATGACTCGGCGTTCATTCGTTCTTGGCGGATTCTCGTCAGCTCCACCTCCGCGTTGATTTTCTTCAACTCCAGCTCGGCCAGCCTTTCCTTGGTCTCCAACTCCGCGAGGAGTCTCTTGCTGGAGGCCTTGGTGTGGCGCGACCGAGCTGGCCTCAGTGTTGTTGCGAAGGTGGGCGGTGGCGGTGGCGGCGGCGGCGGCATCAGTAGCTGGCTGGGACGGCGCTCGATAATCGTAGCGATGCTGGCGGAGGGCGTGGCCTTGAGGCCGGACGAGTCTGCAGGTTCACCGGCGCCGCTGGTCCCCGGGACACTCTCTGTGGCCTTGGGGGTCTCCGTCGCTGCGCCGTTGTCCGTCGTGGCCCTCGTGGCCTCAGAGTCCGACGTGGTCGCTGTCTTCTCGGTGTGTGTTGTCGTGCCGTCGCTGCCGGAGGAGTTTCCTTCTTCATTGGTCTCCTTGTTGGACGGGTTCTTCCTGGTTACCACCATGCTGCTTTTTCTTTTTTCAGTGATCCGGCGTCGACTAGGACCATCGATGTTAGTGACGTGCTAACGGGTTTTCTTTTCTTCTTCTTGGGAGTGGACTGTATAGGTTTCAGCGGTGGTGAGAACAAACGCAGGTGACTGTAGAACGTTGCTGGGCGAGGCTGGAGCGGTGCGAGGGCTGGAGGCTTGTTTCGAGGAGAGGTGTTTCTTGTTCGGCTGCTTCTTGTAGAGTGAGTTTACTTTTTTTTTTTTTTTTTTTTTTTTTTGAACCTGACTGTTGCTATGATAGGACGAACCCAATATAGCAGTCGAACTGCGTGGTTGGAGGGTAGCTTGGGGAAAATCCAAGGGGAACCTCCGGCACGACCACGCGGGAAGGGGTAAACACTGGAATACTCTAAAAGTTTGCGCTCCAGTGAGATTGGTTGAACGGTTTCAACCGAATCTGAGGTGTGAGTGGTGATGAACTACTGGGATTGCTGGTTCGCTAAAACCTACCCTAGCTGAGAAGAGTCCAGCAAGAAACTCAGCTAGGCCCGACATCGGTCGGGTTTGTCGGACTGACTCTACCCGGTATGCGGCGGTACCGGGACGAATATGGACTATAAGTGTCTGTGTTGTCGCGATCACGCGGTGGACGTCCCCGCCGGCGGGAACGCTGTAGTGTACGCGCTGAGTTGGACGCCGAAAGCGCAGCCTTCCATCTTTCGATGGACTCTGTGATTTCGTCGTCCGGATCCGTGAGTGTGTGCCTAGGACGCCGGACCGTGCGGCCCCTAATCAGTGAGCGCCGAGTAACGACAGAGGGGGGAGGGACGGGAACGTAGTCAGCAGCCTTCCTAATTAACGGATTCCTATGGTGGGGAGCGTTGTCAAAATAACGTCTGGCAGCCTGCTTAAAGAAACCATACATGGTGCTAATCCCCATGTCGTGGTGCAGGCTGAGGTTCGATTGGTACCACGGGGCACCAGTCGCCCTACGGAGGAAACGATTCTGAATGACCTGAAGCGGTTTGAGCGATGACATAGGCACGTGAGCAAATACTACACTTGCATATGTCATGATAGGACGAACACAAGTTTTGTAGAGTGTCTGCTTATTTCTAAGTGACATTTTACTAAACTTGTTGATCATCGGCCCAAGCCTTCCTAACACGAACAACGCACGGTTGCGTACCCTACGGATGTGGCTACGGAAAGTCAGTTTCCTGTCGAGGGTTACTCCAAGATATTTGGCCTCGTTGACCCAGGGGATGGGTCGGTCAAACATCTGGATCGGAGCCACTCGTCTTTCTGTGCTAATGCAGTCAGACGGGTGGAAGACTATTGCAGTGCTTTTTTCCGGGTTGACTTCGATACGCCAAAGACGAAACCAGCGACCTAGGTCGGTGGTTGCCTCTTGGAGGTATCGCCGGATAGTAGCGTACTTACAATGAGTCGTAAAGAGCGCGGTGTCGTCCGCAAACAACCCCAGTTGCACATTAGGGTGCCTGGGAATGTCGTTCGTGAACAACGAGTACAAAGTGGGAGAGAGCACAGAGCCTTGCGGGACTCCGGCCCGGATGGAGTGTGGGATCGAGTACGTTCCCTCTAGTCGGTAACGAAAGCTTCGGTCCTTGAGATAATCTCGTATGGTGAGTACGAGTCTGTCCGGTATACCGAGCAGGTATAACTTGTATACCAGCCCGTTATGCCAGACCTTATCGAAGGCTTTCGCTACGTCGAGAAAGATCGCACCGGTCTTGAGCCCCTGGAAGCGAGAGAAACCGTCCAGCACGTGCTCCGTGACGCGGTGCACCTGTTGGACGCACGAGTGTCTGGATCTAAAGCCGAACTGCTCGTCAATGAGGAGGTTATTCTCAGCCGTAAATTTGAGAATTCTCGTGAGTAGGATCCGCTCGTATAGCTTTCCAAGGGAGCTAAGTAAGCTGATCGGCCTGTAAGAGGCGGGCTCGGTCCGGGGTTTACCGGGCTTCGCTATCCCTATGACCGTTGCACATTTCCACGCGGCTGGAAAGTGAGCATTGGTCAGTGCGGCATTGAAGATGCCAACCAAAAGGAGGAGGAGGGTTTCGGGGAGAAGTCTCAGAATGCACCCGGAGCTTTCCTAATACGAAGACGCCTGATAAGGTCACTGACTTCCTTAACCGACACCGGTGAAATGGTTGAAGTTACGGGGAGACGCGATCTCCTGTCCACCTCGGAATCGACCCACCTAATGTGGACTTCGTCGGTGTTGAGGAGGTTAGGCGAACATTGGGACTCTAAGCTGCTCGCAAGGCATTCGGCTTTATCACTATCCTCCTCCGCGGGGGTTTGGTGATTCGGTCGATTCAAGGGAGGGATGGTCCAACAGGCATCTGATTTGAGAGATCTCGCTAGTTTCCAGTAAGCCAGATGACTAGGCGTTATCTCCCCCATCAGATCCCTGAACGAGTTCTCCCGAAATTCGGCAATTCTCTGTTTGGACTCGTTTGACAAGTCCCTCAGGATTTGACGATTTTCGGCAGAAGGGTGATTTGAGTAGGTACGGATGGCGCGATTTTTCCTTGTCACCAACTCTCTCAATTCCCTAGGTAGGGGTCGGTTTTGGATATCCTCCGCCGACACCTCCCTTGAGGCCTCGCTTCGTACAGCGTTGAGATAGTTGGTGAAAGAATCGATCGCTTGGTCAGTCTGTTCGGTAGTGGTTATATTGTCAGGAATGTCTCTAAGCAGGGGGGGGTCTGTCTGTAGGAGACCTGATTGCACCTTGTCCCAGTCCACGAGTGTCCTGGTCCGTGGCGTACTATTGGGGTGAGGTCCTAGTCTCAAAAGGACTGGCCTATGATCCGAGTCAAGTTCGTGTATCACTTCTATAGAACGCAGAGATAACGCTACGTTCTTTAGTAATGCTATGTCGAGTATGTCAGGTCGGTGCTCTACGTTATGGGGAAAGTGAGTCGGTTCTAAGGGAGCGATGAGGTCGAAAGGGAGGCTCTCGATTAGGAGGTGATGAAGCCGATTGCCGTTGGGATTGGTTGCTACGCAACCCCAGCTGATATGCTTACTGTTTAGGTCCCCGGCCACGATGACCGAAGGACCTAAGGAGGCTAAAGAGTTGAGGTCAGTCAAAAGTAAGTCTCGTTGAGGTGAAAGGTAGGTTGACGCAATCGATATTGGGGGGTGACCCTCCATCGATATGCGACAGACCGACACTTCCATATTCGTCAGGGGCGGGGGATCGAGTCTTATGCAATGGAAGTGACTTCTATAGAAAATGAGCGTGCCCCCGAATGGCCTACCATCTTGCCTATCATCTCTAATCTGAACGTATCCAGGGACGCGAAAAGCTCTAGTGCTGGGTCGATAAAAAGTCTCTTGGACCAGGAGTAAGTCTACTGAGTGATCGCGAAGGAAGTTCGTCACCTCGTCCTTCATACCTCTTAAGCCATTGGCATTGTAAATGCCAATGGTGATCGAAGCAGGTTTAAGCTTTAGGGATGTACTATACATACTAGTAGGCAGCGTGAACCTGGCTGCCGCTTGGTGCGGCGAGATACTGTGTCGTTGTTGCGAATAGGCGGGCAGTCAGGCCGCTCGCCACCTGCGGTGGGAGTACCTGAATTACCTGCATAAGCGCAGCGAGGGGATCAAAAGCAGGCCGGCCTGCTTGACTGGCGGCGGGCCCCCATGCAGGGGGGCTCGCCTGAGAGTGGGGCACAGAAGGCGCCGGGTGGAGACCTACGGCCGCAGAGGGCGGCAGGTTCCTAGGGGCACCTAATCCTACGGCCTGAAGGGCGGGGTAGTTTTGCGGAGTGCTATGGGGAGCAGCCCGGCTCGCCATTTGCTTGCTTCCCGAGGGGGGTGAGGACTTCGACTTTGCTCCGGTGTCACGACTCTTTGGGCGGCAAGGACAACCCCCATAATTGGCAGTATGCCCATGGGGGAGCTTGCGGACCAAACAGTTGCAGCACCGTATGCCGTTCGGGTCCCTACAACCCTTTGGACGCTCGCAATCGCGAGTCGGGTGGTCCCCAGCGCACTTGACGCAACGGGGAGGAGAGTGACAGCCACGGGCGCCGTGGCCGTACCTCTGGCAGTTATGACACTGGGAGAGATGAGTCCTCTTGTTAGGAGTCTCAGCCCTCACAGGCATTTTAAGGACCTCCTTAAGGGAATGGATTGCTTTGCGCTGGTCCGGGTCGGTGACTACTAGTACCATATCGTACTTCCCTTTCTGCTTATTGTAGAGGCGATGAACCTCCCTGACGGCGATCCCCTTGCGTTTGAGATCCTCAGCTACCTCGTCCTCCGGGATGTCCTTGTGGATGCCCCGGAGGACGGCCCTATAACCTTTCTCTTCGACGGTCAGCCTCCGGTTGTAAGCCATTGACTGCTCGTCGAAGAGACGGGTCAGGGCACGGTAGTCTTCGGGTCCCTGGACCGTAATTCGCACCCCTTCCAAGGGCGGCTTCAAAATCTCCGAACCGACCACACGGATCCCACGCTGACTGGCTATGGCCATGGCAGTGTGGTACCTATGTGTGTCGATCAAGACACATGAGTCCGGCTTGTCCGGGTTGCCTATCGGAGTCGAACTGGGGGCCGAAGACCCGCCGTCCGTTGCCGGAGCGGCACTAATGGCCGGAGGGGCCTGCGCAGAAGGCGCGGGGGGGGCGGCGGGAGTCCGATGGGCTTTCTTCGCCGGCGAATCGGCCCTTGGAGACTTCGGCAGCGTACGTTTTCCCTTACGGCTGCTGCCTACGAGTTCCCACTTTGTCGTGTCCATGTCATGGTCAGAGTAGAGCAAAGCGAGATTCTGTGCGTCGGTCAGTATCTCTGTCGAGGGACTGCGGGGGAGGGTGGGGGGGGAGCGGCGACGTGGGGCAAAATCGCGTTCCTCCGGGGAGGAGCGAGAGCGCGATTGCCTCACGTCTGAGTCCGCTGCGGGGGGGGCCTGAAGGGCCGGAGAGTTGACTTGGGCAGACGCGGCTGCCTTTACAGGCTTGTTTTTGCCCTTTTTGGGCGCTTTGGCCTTAGGGGCCTGGGGCGGGGGAGCAGGCATCGCTACTGCCGCCGGCATCGGCGGTGGCAGTGGCGGTCCCATGGTGGCCTGAGGGGCCTGGGCGGCCAGAGTGGCAGCCGGAGTGGCCGGAGGGGCCTGGTGATGCGAGTCAGCGATTGCGGGGGTGAAGGGTTTCATGGGAGTTGCCTGGGCCGAGCCGGTGACCCCACCACTGAGAGGCAACTTGAGTTGTTGGTTCTCAGTGGCGAGGCGGTCGATTTCGGCCTGCATGACCCTCATGACCTCCTCCATCCTCGCGATCCTGTCTTGCATTTCCATCCTAACTCTTGTCGGTCACCGCCTACTTAAACGCCTAGTGGGAACCGGAAGGCTAGCCTAATGTCGGTGTTGAGTCTTGTCCACTTGTCCGCCGTGTCAGTGTCAACTATGTGTCCTACACACGATGGGAAAGAGTCGGACTGACCGCAGTAATGGGCTTCGTGGTGGTATCCACCCCACACAGTGACTTCGTTGGCACAGTTAGTATCCGTCACTGTGCAGCCACTGCGAGCGTGGTCTTTCAAAGGGACTGAGACCCGGGTCTGACTTGCGAAAGTCTTAACTAGCGGATAGCCACTGATGGTGTCTAGCCCACAGCACAATGACTGCGACCACTACGAGCGTGGATTTCCAGAGGGGCTGAGACACGCGGGTCGACTGGGGACTTAGAAAGTCTGAACTACACACCCGATGCTTCCACGTGGTGATTGATTGACGATAATCACCTCGTGGGGGAGCGATAAGAGCGCGCAGGTAGTCGGAACTATAATCGGGTTACAGACAACAATAGGGCCAGAGCGCACTTAAAAGCACGACCTCACTCTACCGCTGCCGCAACCAGAATGTGAGTTTACTTGGCGCGGGCCCTCCTTTTATACCCGCCCATATTTAAGCACCTCTCCCCCCGCCACCCCGCACCGATCCCCCTTCCCGCGCAAACTCATTTATTTCTCTCTATCTCTTTACATATACATATTTCTTATATTCTATTGTTCTAATCTAGTACATCTTATTAAGTCTTACAGGATTCTACTTGGATTGGGGAGGATAGGCGAGAGTTGGGCCTTTCCAGCGGCCTAATCTCTTCTCGCATACCCCCCGCCTCACCGCGGTTATAAATATAACTACCGGCGCTTCCTTAGGCAGCGCTCATTCTTGCCTAGGCAGCCCTCGGAGCACATTCGCTGTCGTATGCCTTTTACTTATTCTTTATTATTTTATCTATAGGCAGGGACGACTTTTACCTAGTAGCGAATGTATGCCAGATGCCCTAGTAATGAACACTAGACCCGTAATGCAACTTTTATTAATACAACTTAGGTACTAGTTTATAAGCTATTTTATCCTATTTAGACATTCTTTATTTTACATTTTAATTTGTCGTTAATCTTGTTTATACATTTTAATTCGTCGTTAACACATTTCTTTCAAAATATGGTACACGAAAATGGAGATTAAAGATTGAAGAATCGATAGCCGTTTGCCTTTTATGATTCTATCTGTAGTGCTAAACTATTTGAATCGATTCAAAACTAGTGTAAAATCGATGAAAACCTCGGGTAGCCCCTTAACAATTTAATGGCAGGTTAATACAATAATAAACAAAGTAATCTCATTTATAATTTACATTTACAATAACATTTTTAGTAATTATTATGCATTAATAACTACTAGTTATAGTAAGTAAAATTAATGATTGATTTGTAAGTTTAGTATTTAAGATTTGTTTGACATACATTTATTTGTTTTTTTTCACTTTGTTATTCAATACAACTTGTAATTATTACTGTCACTTTTTTTTTTATAGATTATTAAAGTAACTTTTTATTAGGTACACGTTACGTGTCTGTTTGCCTTTTAGCAAAGGCCTTCTCCATCATTTTCCATTTATCTCTGTCCATTGCGAGTCCTGTCCAGGTTTTCCCAGCTACTTGGACGATTTCGTCCACCCATCTCTCCAGTCCACTTCAATTTTAGTTTCCTGATCTTTACAGTTATGTCTTCAATCTTTGTTTGTCTTCTATTTATTATCCTCAAGTCGTTTTTTGTCTTTCCTTTTTACGCCCATCATCGCCCATTATACAAAGACGGTGGCAAACAACCACACGGTCTGTCTGAGCGTAAGCAGACACCGCAGCATAAAGACGCTTGCGATTCCAGAGCAAGTAGTGGCGTTATTATGGCTGCGCATTCTCTGCAAGTCCTTATTTCACCAACTTATCAAATGTAACGATGAAAATTTGACGTATATTGCTGGGTCACTAAGTAAGTACCGATGCTAGCTGTCCAGGCCCCGTAGCATGGATGGCGTTATCACGCGATAAGTGATAGGATAAGCGCGTCGTCTCATTCTATCCAACGGTGTCAGCCAGGGACGGCAGCTCTATCCTATCACTTATCGCGTGATAAGCGTATCCATGCTACGGGGCCTGGAACAACTTTTACTTATCGATGCGATAATATACGTCGAATTGTCATTTTCAGAAGATTATTTTTAAATAATAAAATACGGACCTTGGCATCACATTTTCCAACCCAAAGGTACCCTATTGTATCTCGACCCCCCCCCCCCCCCCCCTAATATGATTTCGAATTTGATTTCAGTCTCTGACGGTGCACAGGTCTTTCCACTTCATCATCATCATTATCATCATATCAGCGGAAAGACGTCCACTGCTGGACATAGGCCTCCCCCAAGGACTGCCAAAGTGACCGGTTCTGCGCCACCCGCATCCAGCGGGTTCCACTTCATCACTCCATGGGCTGACCAACTGGTCACTGACCATGTGACTGTACTGATAATAGTATCTTCACTATGCACCTGGTCCAGTAACGCACGTAGCTCCAGTCTTAACCAGATACATTCAGCGGCCATCTTGCGCCTGCGCACATAAAACTGTTATGAGCTTTGCCGAGTTTGGTTTTACGCGCCTGTTTTATTCTATGACCTTAGAAGCTGACTTTTATTGTGCGGTACGATCATGGCACGATTTTTCTTGGCAGTATTTTTTCGAAATTTGCTGATGATGTCAGAAAAAAGCTCACATGTAACCTCGTCTAGGTTACATGTGAGCTTTTTTCTGACTAGCTGAATGAGGCCTGAATCTCACAATAAGTACTTAATTTCATAAACGATGATTAAGGACAGTAGCGCGACATAGATAACTGGTTTAATATTTCCCCTAGACTCTTTGTTGATCGATTTTTTTCTTCACGAACCCCCTCTGACAATAAGGGTATCCTAAGTTGTGCGTTAGGCATACCAAAATATTGTTGATATGACATTTTTTAGATATTCTCTACAGCCGTAACGGCTTCGGAGTTAAGAAAATGTAGGTATCGCTAAATTTGTAGGTATTGATTGTAGTAATGACAAGATTTATACTGTTTCTGTTACCTCTTGATATATAATGTAAACTTATTTCTTATTTACTTTTCAGTAAGTAAAGCCTTACAGCATTTTTTAAATACCTAGTCGTTAAGTATAAAACTTCAAAACAATGCCAGTAAACGTAATATGTGGCTTATAAACTTTAAATGCAGCGCTTACGCACTTGCTCGCTACAAGCTACAGCTTGTAACTCTCATGTTCCAGCGAATGCCTGGGAATTCTGATTTATTGATAATTGTGCAGCTAGTTAAGATGTTATTTGTATCTAGTGGATATGGTTATGCTTAGGATGTAAAGTATAATGTAGCCAATGTAGAAAATTTGCCGTAGACAATGAATTGAGTTTAAATGTTCCACGGATGTGTTTGGATATAACTTCCACGTTTATAAATGTAACACTAAGGTTAACTAATACAGTTATTCCTTAATTTAATGCATGGGCAGACTTATGTTATAACCGTAATTGCATCATTACAAGTAAATAAATATCTGCTATTCACCAACATAAAAGGATGCAGTATGTCGATGATACCTTTTTTTTGTCAATTTTCGCGAGTCCGGAATACTGAAAATGCCCTTCGATGATATAACTTATATTCTGCTTGTATCACATATGTCATAGCAGAGGGAACTCTTGTCTTGATTCCCTCTAGTTCAGTAAATTGTAAAGAAAAACTAGAATTTTCAGTTAGATTTTTCTGCAAAGCACTGTTTTTCTACTCCAAAGCCGATTTCGATTATTTTTACAAAGTAACTATTAATAATGGGTGTCAGAAACACATTATAGTTCAGATAACTCTGTGCATTACGGCGCGCATATCTGCGCGTAGCGGGACCACGGTTGTGTTGTGACCTTGCACTATGAACTATGCCTTCTTATGTAACAGGGAACCAAAAAACTACATTTCCATGTGTAGTCTAGGACAATTTGAGTTTGTACGGATACCTTTTGGTATCAATAACTTTACCGGAAATCCAGACGATAAAAAAATAATGCTTGGATGTCAAAATATCTGAACGGAGATGAGTGTTTGTCTGTACAATAATTGTTCTTGAGGTTTAAGTGCACACACATAAGTAATACACGTTATTTAGACCGCAGCTGTGACCTTAAATTTTGATTGAGATTGGTTGTGAAAACAGAGAAAAGGACTTTTTGAATTTGCACGGATACTTTTTGGATCAGAAAAAGCTCCGCAAGTTTTATGATTCTATTAACTATGTGCGTTACTCGCCTTCAGGCCAACTCTCACTCACACAATAATATTTGGGTTCGTATAAAAACTGACAGACTTCTTTATAATTAATTTTTAATCATCAAGATTACCGTAATTTGTTTTCAAACTGTGAAAGAAATCAAGAAGCATAATGAATTATCTCTAAGAAATTATCAGATAACCTAAAATTTCTAAAAAAGGTTGTGATTTTTACCACCGTTTCAGTTACTGTAAAATACTCCGTCGAATACAATATAAATACGCTTGTGGCGTATTATTATTATTATAGTACTCCTGTCAAATCTGAAGAGTTCTGCATCGCACTATCGAAGTTTCTTAAATCAGTTGCATAAATATAACATCCAACCAACTTTCATTGAACTTCGGTCCCTGAGTGAGAGATCTCTCTATTGCCGTATCTTCTACATTGGTGACCCCGACAATGGACATAACCGCAACTCTGAATATCCTGACTGACGCCCGACTCTTCTCAGCAAGCCAGACACTCTCTCGCTCACTCTCCGCTCGCCACGCTGGCTCTGACCACTGGCACTGGCACTCTACTCTTCATACGTCCCTGACCCCTCCGTCTCAAAAGGGGGCTGATGTGGCGTCACTCCTGTCAAATCTGACGAGTTCTGCATCGCGCTATCGAAGTTTCTTAAATCAGTTGCATAAATATAACATCCAAACCACTCTCATTGGACTTCGGTCCCTGAGACATCTCTCTATTGCCGTATCTTCTACACTCTTTATTGCACACCTCACACAAACAAAGCAGTTACAAAGAGAGACAATATAAAAACATGTAGGTAGATAGAGGTATTATCGCTGAAGAGCAATCTCTTGTCCCAGACAACCTTTGGGTATCGGAGAAATAAATAAAACTAGATTATGCAGTAATTAAAATTAACCAAAAATCTAAATAATTGTATAAATGTAACACGTACGCCGTTAACGTTTTTACTGTATCATACAACAATAAATTATAATAGAAATAAAATATAGGTGCCGGTTTAATTCAATCTGTAAAAAAACCATCAGAATTTATTATTTGGGTGACATCGTAAAATTATCCAACACGCACACAATTTCTTCTTCGAAATTATCCCTAATACTGCTAAATCAATTTGGAACAAGCTTTCTAATTGTACCGTCTTTTCATAGCTGAAATATCATCGCAATATCGTCCGTTGTATCTTACACTTCCTAACTCATTCCATCAGGTCGTAACTTGTCAATAATTCTCTTGGACATAAGTCGTTGTTTCCGCGTGCGCGTGTTCTTAACCCAATTCAAAAGGGCTGATAATGTTGCCAAGTCTTTAAGACTTAAGTCTTTTTGGTTCTGCTTTCGTGAAGCGGTCAGCGCGTCGGCGCGGGCGCGGGTCAGCGTGTGACCTGCGCATCGCTGCTCATTAGTATTGCATGGGAGGTGCTAAGAAGGAGCTTAGAAGGTCCGTGCAAGATTTCTACGGCCGAACGTTTCATATGTGATAATAATTTATGGTCATCATTGTTTGTAACGATGACGCTTTGTAGGGATGATTTACTTCATAATCGGGCCTAAGTATACATTATGTCCCATTGCTGGGCACAAAGCTCCGAAATTTGACGAAAGGTAACGGACCAATACCGGACAAAGGTACCTATTTAACAGTTTTTTTACAAAATAGTCCAAAGTTAGGAACTTACGATATTGTAGTTAAAAGGAATTGAATGATTCTCGTAAAATAGGAGATATAATCATGTCACAAATGTGATGGAGTTACTTACTTATTAAAAATTGTCAAGTTGCTATAATTATGTACCTTGATAAAAAGATAGTTTTCGTCACTTTCAGATTCCACGTGTTAAGTAGGCTATTTATCACATGATCAGGCTTACCATAACCTGACTTCTGTAAGTAATAACAGTTCACCTCAGCTTGTTCTTAGCTCTCCAGGCCAGGATAGCTTTAAGTTTAAAACCAGTTGTAAATAACCGCCATTGTATTTATGTGCTATGTAATTTGAACCGGCTGAGCAATATGTAAGGTAATAACGAAATTGTACAACTCATCTACATCTATGCGAAATGTGAAATATGTTAGAACTCGATCAGGAGATCTACTTGGGGAATAAATTATATAAATTTGATTATTGAAATGGGACTAAAAGTTGCCGAGCGTTACCGCTTTCATTTTAATTTGAAGGGCTATTTAACACTAGGTTTTCGGTGAAGGAAAACATCTTGAGGAAACCGGTCTTCTTATCGAAATTTATCGGTCTACGTAATGTTATTAAAAATAAAACACCTACGTTTTATTTTTAATAACATACTACTATCAAGGTTTAATTTGAAAATTGATTTAAATTGAGTTATTAAGATTGTCAGTTGTTATGAAGTCATATTGTGGATACAAAAGATAAAAGTTGGAGGATATAAGTTGAACAAGACTTAAATAGGAAGGAGTTTAAAAACTGAATGTGAGGCGGGCAAACACTGAATGATGGCTTAACTGTTCCATTCAAACAATTAGGGTACATAATACTAATATAAATTCTATAGATAAATAATTCTAATTCGATAGAAAAGAAGAAAGATAATGAAGTTTTACTTTTAGTTAAGTATTAAACCCTAACAACCCTATTTAATAACGATACTTTACACATGTTAAAAAAGCGTATTGTGTAGGTTTAGGCTAAAACCTTTAATATTTTTATAAACGTGACACTATATGATCACGACGACTTTATTTACTACCGCAATTAAATCAACATATTTCAACCACCAAAATCCAAATGAGGCAGTCCCAGACAAACCAATAACAATAAAAATTAAAAAAGTAATTGTAAATGACAGTTTGTAATTTATTTCAAGTCTTAAATGCCTCATATCACGCCAAGAAACCGTTAGTTAAAGCAACATTTAAACAACAATAGGGATAATTTTAAACAAATTAATTCGTTTCGAAAGAGACCACTTGGCCCGAACATAGTGAGAGATCGCGTTACATGGGTAGGAATACAGTATCTTAATTACATAAATTCATCCTCATTAAGAAAGGTAGAAGAAAAATAAACAGATATGACAATAATATGAATAAACATTGCCTCATTGCGTTTGGTTTCGATTCAGCTTACCAATTTATTTTCATGTTACGATTATATCTTATGTATTCGATAAAAGTAATGTTAGTAAAACGCCATATGTTTCATGAACAGTAAAATTATACATAGTTTGTGAAATCTTACTTGTAACATTTAACAGCTGTCATCCCGGTACAATAAACGTCACTGATGACATAATGACGACATAAATTGTACAGTCGACGCCAAAAATATGTTTACACTTTTGCACCTTATTCCATTGTAATAAGGCGAAAATTATAAACATATTTTTGGCGTCGACTGTACTGGGATGCTGTCAAAGTAAGATCTCACAAACTATAGTTGGCTTTGGAGACACGACTGAAGAAAATTCCCAAGAAAAGCCGGTATAGAAAGGTGGCTTAGGATTTGCAATCCACGATGCCTATCGTACAGAAAATTCGATAACATTAGTTCGATAACTTATTTCACATTTTGGTAGATATTACCCAATAACGTGAAGTTATCCACCCAAGGGTACTGTCCGACTTTCTTTCATATTTAAACATTTATGGAAAAAAAATTCATCTTGTAGAAATTTCGCGTGGCTTTACAATTTCCAGCGTTAGCAGTATTTTTGGCAGAAATCCTACATAATTATATCCAATAAAGCGATAATTTGTGTGCCCTCTGTTTTGTAAATCTATGGTTCACGACGTGTCGCAACGACAGAATCTATCGATTGTCCAAAACCTCTCCAGTTTCATTCATTTGTAGTACAATCGAGAGAAGAGCGTGTGCTCACTCGAATTAATTCTTATCGTTTACGTAACTGTTTGTTTTAAGCGCTTCGGGGCTCGTTGGGACATCATCTTAACCGACCTCATAAAAAGGAAACTCTTTGTTTGTACTCGTAGACATAATTATATTAATGATATATCTATTCGAGCTACCGATCAAATTATGATTTTTCATAAACAGATATGGGAATTTATTTAACATAAAATTATACAATAGTTATATTTTAAATAATTTTCGCGGATTCGCTCATAACAAATTAAGTGTACAACACTTACTTTTATCTAAACATGGTTATATATCTATACAAATCTATACTAAAATTATAAAGAGGAAATGTCTGTGAGATTGTAAGTTTATAAGTTTGTATGAAATGGGGAATCTCCGGAACCGGATTTCTAAAAATCTTTCAACTGTGTATAGAATGGACTATCATGAATATCTGGATGGACATGGGCTAGGTTTTAGCCCGCGGGTTTGCCTACGTTCTTTGCTATACGCGGGCGAAGCCGCGCGGGAACCTAGTGTTGATATTTATTTTTTTGCATTTATTGAACAATGTATATTAACAGACTTCCAGTTATTTTCCAAATGTCTTGTTTTTGTGTATAAAAAAATGCCTAGCTGATATATACGGACATTTTTAGCTATTTTCCTTACTACAACAAACTACCTACTTAAATTTTCAACGTTATCCTTTTAAATCCCATAAGGTAGGGTACTCATCCATGAGAGGAAGCCTAGTGCCCAGTAGTGGGAGGGTGTAAAGTAACATTATACTTATATCGATGGCTAGAACTTTAATCATCAATTCTCGTACACACACACTCCGAGAGAAAGCGCGTGTGAAACAATATTCCTTGTTTGTTAGCAGGTGAGCTTGACACAGTTCCATCGATACGATACAGTAACAAATATCATAAACTATCATGTCTAAATAATCAATGACTGGAACAAAAGCCAATCTTATTCACAGTAGATATGGTTCATTTCACCTTGGTTTCAAAAATACTAGACTCTTGGTGGAACAAGGATGTAACGGACCATTTTATTCATAATAAGTTGAACCTTTATCGTATTAGAGACAGTTAGTGACTAAGCGTATATGATAATTAGAAATGTATGTAAGACGTATCATACGAGTGTTAGTATTAATTTTAGAGCTCTTTGCAAACATCGTTGTTATAATGGAGTGTCTATACAACTTTGTTATATTGTTTATTGGAATTTTATAACTCAATTGTATATTTGATCGGCATATTGCAAGTCACTGTTACTTTAAGGCTTTAGACGAAGCTTAAAATTACAATACATTACAAGAAATTAGAAATAAAAGAACACAATAACGTTGAAACCTAAGGAATGGTTAATAACGAGCACTCTTCATGAGTAATCTTTTTCCCTTCCTATAAAGTCAAAGTGTTTATTTCCGAGAAAACAAAAAGATGACAACGATGACAAAACACACGTAAATAAATCTACTGTTACACATGCTCTTTAGTAGCATGCTTGTTTGAGCATGCTCAATTATTTTGTATGCAAATAGCATGCTACTTACTAGCAACATTCCAGATACACATGCTATTTTCTCTAAATAAGCATGCTTTCGTGCTACTAAATTTTCACAGATGATGTATTTCCGTTGCCGCTATAACAAAAAATATTAAAAAACAGAATAAAATATATTTTTAAGGGGGCTCCCATACAACAAACGTGATTTTTGCCATTTTTATAGATAATGGTACGGAACCCTTCGTGCGCGAGTCCGACTCGCACTTAGCCGGTTTTTCGCTTCCTCGTCGTATCCTCATGGGCGAAAGACGTGACGGTGGTGGGCGCTCTTCACCATCACTCTCCAAGCTGCTGCATGCGGGCCTGGGCTGACGCGCTCATGCGCCTCAGCCCACCCGTCACACCTAACGAAACTAGAACTCTAGCTACAGTTAGTTACTACGAATCGCGGCATCAAGATATATTTGGGCGTAAGCGTTGAGGTGAGCTTAAAACAAGTTACAGATTAAATAAAAAAATAAATATTTGGGGACAAAAATACACAAATCGACCTAGTCCCAAACTAAGCAAAGCTTGTACTATGCATGGGAACTAGACGACGATAAACATAGATAAATAAATACTTAAATATAGCGAAAACATCAATGACTCAGAATAGCGGGGCTGTAATGTGGCTCTAGTCAACGATGTTACCGTTTCCGCCCAACCTCAGAGCATAGAATACTAGAGAGAGGACAAGCCGTCGCAGTTGTTAGCTCAATGGGCATACACTGCCACACTGTGCACGCGTGCTGATCGCAGAGAATATTACGTTTTTTCTCAAAATGCCTGACATGATGCGCGTGTATTGTCCAATAAGAGCGTAGGTATACAAGTGTGTGTGTTTAGATGTGTGCGTGCTTTGTCTTGTCAATTATTTGGGCTTTGTGTGGGTTAATGTAGTTGCGACAGGCGTACTCAATACAAAAAATGTCCGATCTCCTTATATTCATGCATCTGTGCGCCCAACGCATAGGCACAGTCTATAAACCAATACAGTCAGTCGACGAAGCCGTCTAGACAAGGCAATCTTGCGGGGTGAGAGGGGCGAGGGGCGTATAGGGCGAGCCCAAGCTGCATACATGTAGCTTGGGACATCACGTTGTCAAACCCGCAAACGTCAAAGGCGTCGTTCCACTGTTACTCTTTACACTGTGGCATAGGTATCCGTCATATACTCCTCTTCCCTGCCATATAAGTACACGTACGTATATAAATAATATGTTAGTACATTCATCGATGTTTAATTGATACCCTTAAAGTAAAATAGTTCCTGTATATAATATTCATCAAAATTATTCTCGTCTCTTCGTACTTCAAGATCCTTTTCATTTGTTTCTTGGCGGTGGTTAAAATTAGAAATGTATTTGATCCAATCGTAATCATGCATCATTTCTAAATTTAATAGCCTATCAAGGTAAAAAATAAGCCCATTAAAAACGATGATTAGATTAATTATTGAGACATACCTATATAATACCAATAGTTCATTCTACAAAAGAAGTTAATGGGGAACTTGCATGGGACTTCAATTTTGAATAAATTGCGCTCAATCGATGCACATGTACGTAGAGATATCAACAAAAGAAAAAAAGAAGAAAAAAAAAAACGATTGTATCAGTTTTATCTCACGTTAAAATGACCAAATATTATTCTTGATTTTTTCGATAAAATAACATAACAGTTACACATAATTTTGAATTTGAAATGATATTTTGTATGACAAGTATAGACTTAAACGCAAAATTTTGTGGAGATAATTGCAAATTAATGACTTACTCCATAGTAAACGCGCCGAGAATATATGCTGTGACGTCATAGCATAAGCCCGTTTAATATAGAGCGTTTTCGGAGGCTGCTGGCTGGCGCGTGCAGATTTCAAATGCATATTACATCAGAAAAATAAATCTTAGGACAGTTTTAATGCTACAGTTGTTTTAATGCTGGATTATACTTTTGATTTTCATAATAAAATAAAAAGATGCAAGTTCCCTATTCATGGAAACTATATTTTTGTGCAAGGAAAGACCAGGTTGGCTTTCCTCGTACACAACCCAGATTTATAACAAGCAACAACACCGGCCATACATCACGATCGTTATTGAAATGAGTCACTCTCAGTTTCGCTGATCTCATAAAATCATCGCCCCACTTGACCTTTGTTTTGATAAATGTGCCCGCACTGAGGTCGGGGTTTTGGGGGCTACGAAAACAGCGGTTTTGAGGAGATTGCGTTCGTTGTATAAGGAAACAATTATTGACCTATTCTCATTTTATGCACAGTTTCCCTATCGTGAACTGTCCATGAGATGGAATATTCCAGCCTAGAGTTCCGATTACATATCAATCGCGGCAAAACGCAGAGTTATGGTACAAGGCAGAGTAAAGGGTATCAGGCCACGCGGTAGATCGCACATGCGATGGACCAGATCAAATCATCTGTGGGCGGCCATATTGCATGAATGCACCAAAATGACGATCAACAGAGCGAAATAGCGTGATATTGTAAGGAAAGTAACTGCTCGGAATGAACTACATGACTACCACGACCGTTCTATCAAGCGTACCGATTGAGATGAAGAAAAGAGTCCCTATACCGCCAATGCCATTACCATGTGGTTAAGAGTCCACAGTAAGCTCGATTCTTCATACAAACGTAGTTACGCTCTCATTTTTAAATGACTAGCTAGTTTGCTCTGAAACGTTTTACTTAGAATAAGTTAAGTACTATCCAGGTCTGTAGTAGGTAATTAGTTTATGTAGCTTCAGATACTATAGTTAAACAAATACAGAAAATGTTAAGTTTTCCATACAAAACTTGTTTTGGCTGTATTTCGTTTGTTTTGTAAACTAATTACAGACCTAGTTATACCTCATGTCATTGTACGAGTATATGCAAGTTTTTTAGGGTTCCGTACTCAAAGAGTAAAACGGGACCCTATTACTAAGACTCCGCTGTCCGTCCGTCCGTCTGTCTGTCACCAGGCTGTATCTCACTGACACCGGGATAGTTCCAGCTGAAATTTTCACAGATGATAAAAACACAGAATAAAATAGTTGTTTTATAGATAATGGTACGGAACCCTTTGTGCGCGAGTGCGACTCGCACTTGGCCGGTTATTTTTATTCTTAATTTAGAAGAGTACTCTAATTAAGTACTTAGATATCCACGGCTATGTCAGTGTGCACAATGAGAATAGCCTTAGGTATTATTTAAGTAGTCAAAACAGCAAAATAGCTGTTGGGTTTTTTTTAATGACGCCAAACCTAGAATATTCAAAAGCTCTCCACTCTTAACGTCCATCATAATTCCATCCTAACGGGCACAAGTCCATTCGGCTATCTGACCTGATCTGTGGGATCACCAAACTTAAAAAAACAAGTTCTTTTGGATTAGGTTGTGTCAAGTGAGTACGCATTTTGACCGTAAGTACTTAGTGCTCAATTTGCCCGAAGGCCTCTTAACTCAGCTTAAAAACAAGACGGCTACTACTTACTTTAAACATAGGTACGCACAAAACATGCGAAAAATTGTGATTATTCGTATCTCGGCGAATTTTGCTCCCTTATGACCGCTGTCTTCTCAGTACAATTTGAGGTACTACATTAAAAACAATTGATAATCAATTATACATACATTTTGTTAAGGTACATTTACATACAGTACATTTTGACAGATTTTTAAGATCAGGCTCCAGTTGGTTAAGTATATAAATTGTACAGAGCTGACGTATAGTTTAATAGGTCAGTCAGTAATGATTCATGATCATCAATAGCATGCCAATACCGCTTCCGCTCGGTCGTCGCCTCTGGCGTTTCAACGCCCGTTGAATGGCCCCAGTTTTATCTTTGATCTAGAAACAATATCGATATCCAGGGTATGCTTGCTCCGCCCAATACGAATAAATATTTAATTAAAAAATGTAAAAGAGAGCACGCTGTGCCTATTGTTATTATTGTAATAGGATGAATCAATGTTATAGAGATATAACTGTACAACACTTACATGCATGATACATAGTAATGTGAACTTGGTCAAGGCATTTATTTATAAAATTGTAATTTTAACAGCTGTCTACAAGTTATACTTATTTTAAAGTTATCTGACTATAAATATTAGCCATTGAAGTTTCGTTCAGGATGATGTTCGGGCTGCCACCGCACGGTATTGCACTGCATCGACAATGTTCGCGGAGGCGCACATGGATTGCTTTTTACGGTTCCGTACTCAAAGAGTAAAACGGGACCCTATTACTAAGACTTCGCTGTCCGTCTGTCTGTCACCATGCTGTATCTCAAGAACTGTGATAGCTAGCGAGTTGAAATTTTCACAGATTATGTATTTCTGTTGTACAACTAATACTAAAAACAAAATAAAATAAATATTTTTATTGATAATGGTACGGAACCCTTCGTGCGAAAGTCCGACTCGCACTTGGCCGGTTTTTTACTATCACGAGGAAACAATGTGCGTTTCTCCTCAATCGAAGTCTTGGCAGCCCAAATAGTTTCCTGAGCATGCTAGCCCACCGCTGGGACTAGCCACTGCTGCAGCGTTATGTGCAACTGCACGCGCCTGTAATACCGGTGCCCAGGCGTCTTTAATTTAAGTTAAGCATAATTATAAAACACTAACCATTGCTCTAAGTTTGTAAACACTAACACTATGGAGTTTCTAGTCCGAAATAAATGATTAATATTTGTATTTTGTATTCATCATACTTCATTAAGAGAGAATACTAGCTAAAATCTCCATTTCAGATCACTCGCCCGTGAGGATAGCGGATTCGATTCCCAGGCCCGTGTAATTAATACCCGCCCTCTACTGACCCCGACCTTTACCATGCTAATCTAAAAAGGGCGTAATATTATACTGTTTTCGATGACATAATGCCGTGTTATAGATTGGGTATTACATCCCGGAAACCTTTTATAGGGTCTCCTACATCGTTGTCGGCTCTGTCAAGAGTCAAGACGTTCCACAGGGAACAGTTGACTTCAAGTTTATATATGGTTCTTATTACTAAGAGGCAGACCGATGGAAAGATGGTCCGATGAAATAGTAAAAGCAGCGGGGAAAAACCGGCCAAGTGCAAGTCGGACTCGCGCACGAAGGGTTCCGTACCATTATCTATAAAAACGGCAAAAAACCACGTTTTTTGTATGGGAGCCTCCTGTAGCCAAGTTGGTAGTGACCCTGCCTACGAAGCCGGAGGTCCCGGGTTCGAATACTGGTAAGGGCATTTATTTGTGTGATTCGCTTCACTCGCTCTTTCAAAAATGTAAGCTTCTAAGTAAATTAAGACCTTCTCTATTTGTAACTGACTTAAAAATGTACTCTCATGGTTTGAATTTCATGAAACCGACATTTTATCTCATTATTCTATTATTCTAAGCTGTAGGTATTTGATGGTCCTGTTTGGTCCGAAGTTCGAATACGATATTTGAACGTAAGCTTTGGTACAGTCAAGTCCAAAAATATTTATCGAGATAGGCAATACTCTCATAAATATGTATCGAAACGAAACCTTAATCCGCTGACATTATTAATTTTATAATTGTTTTGTATGTATGTTAGTCTTTAAGGTATTTGTTACTATGGTCCTTAGATGCCTGAAATAAATGGTTTTTCTTATTTTTTTTTGTAAGAGCGATGGGTCATATTTATGAGTTGAAAAGTAAGTTAATGTATGCACCCATATTTTTAAACTTGACTGTATCTCAGCGCCAATACCGAAGTATATCCTCAGCACACAACAGAATATAAATTCCTATGCATGTCTGGAACTTGAATGTAACCCGCAGAAACCACGCCTCACTAAGATTAGATTATTAATTGCAATGCCTTAGGTGCTTTGCAACCAATTACCAGACTTTATACATTTTCAATTACACTCAATTTAGCAGCCAAAGTGTTAAATTAAACTCTAATGGGTTTTTAAATAACCAATCAATTGAGATGATAGAATTTGCAAAAGTATTGTCTATTCCATATCCTGATTTCCGGCTTTAGAACGATTTGAAATTGAACGATAAACTAAAAAGCTTGTATCAAATTGCGTTTTATTCGAACATTTAGCAGCCAAAGTGTTAAATTAAACTCTAATGGGTTTTTAAATAACCAATTAATTGAGATGATAGAATTTGCAAAAGTATTGTCTATTCCATATCCTGATTTCCGGCTTTAGAACGATTTGAAATTGAACGATAAACTAAAAAGCTTGTATCAAATTGCGTTTTATTAGAACATTTTCAAGATCTACGGGCGTAGGTCGACAAGACATCCGCAACTCTCGCACTCGCTTACTTGTCGGAACGTGACGGATGTCTTACTTATCTACAGCGTTAAGTGATAAAATGGCAACCATGCTACGATCGTTGAATTCGATAAGCACACATCTTCTTGGCTATAAGTATATACTCAATAGCCGATTTATTTGGGTTAAATTACGGTTTTAACCCCGGACGGAAAAAGAGGGGGTGTTAATAAGTTTGACGTGTCTGTGTGTCTGTCCGTCTGTGTGTCTGTGTGTGTGTGTGTCTGTCTGTGGCATCGTAGCTCCTAAACGAATGGACCGATTTTAATGCGGTTCTTTTATCCGAAAGCTGACGTGATCGAGGTGGTTATTTATTGACGTAGCTACGTTTCAAAAAAAACGGTTTAGCCGTTTCGTTTTTCAGATATTAAATTTTGAAATAAAAAAGTCGTGGGTTTTTCAACTTTTCTAAGTTTTAGTTATAAGTAAACACAAAGAAGCATTAAATAACCACAATTACCAAAACAACGTATAGCGAGAGTGCTACATGGCGACATGAAACATAAATGACTTCGATGCCAAATAAATTTTCGTTCAAGGGGTCGAAATCCTGAACTTTTTTGTCCCCAGAAAAATTACTCCCGTCCGTTATTTTCGTCTTTCCGGTGATTCCAACTGGAGTCATATTCATTCACAACCAAGCGGAGTCACAGGAAAAAGCTAGCTCATTAAATAAGTAACGATGTGGAAAGAGTTTGTTTTAAATTCTCACAATAAATATGGTTTTCTGCTTAGACAGAAAGTCCCATGCTACTTCCATGTATACGGCACTTACGCCCTTCTTGATCATGGTGTGGCCGCGACTTCGACCGTCAGTCGTGAACTGGCGCGGGCGCAGATGGCCGGATAACCTCCAAATTGATTTATTATATTTCAATTTTTTACTACCAAAGCGTAGAGTCTTCCTTACTTCTGCCCTGTAGAGGAAATGAAACAATTTGATACTTTGAAAGAGAAAAGAAATTCTTCTTTGCTACTAACAGCAAAGATAAATTTTATAAAAAAAAAACGTAGAGGGCGAATTTTTAAAATCGACTTCACACACGTGAAACTTGTTATGTACAGGTTTATGTATATCCAGGTTTCGGTATTATTGACGGTTGATGTCTCTTCATTCGAATTGTTAGCATCAGTTCTAGGTATAACTACTTACGGTGAACTTATTTATTTTGCTATTCTTTTCTATCTCCTTACTTTTATCGCAGTGGCCATTGGCTTTCGTCTCAGTCTTTAATTAAGTCATAATTATCCTTATTTGCAATAATTTTATGCAGGTTACATTCCTTACATTTTTGTTTTCGTTTTAATGTAGGTAATTTCACCCATAAATCTATGGTTGTTGACCTCTGTCCTATAGGTACACAAATAGTACCCATTGGTATACATTTTTTTATACCTAAGGATTAGGTGCCATAGCGGCACAACCGGGAATATCGCTAGGACTAGGAGGATGATGATGAGCGTTTTTCAAAACAAGTGTACAAAACAACTTTTTTTTCAAAATTCATTTTTTTTGTTTTTCATACTCAGAATCTTTGATACTATCGATCCTCATACAAGAAAAAAAGTGTCTTAAATATTCCATTCCAGATGGTCACATTTTTGTATGCAGTCTTTTTTTATTTATATGATCGTGACGCACTGGAAGAAAAAAATTACATAGTAAAATCTGGGACACTTTTTTTCTTGTATGAGGATCGATAGTATCAACGATTTTGAGTAAGAAAGCCAAAAAATTTCGAATTTTGAAAAAAAAGTTGTTTTGTACACTTTTTTTGAAAAACGCCCTGATAATGATGTGCATTTTAATATAAAGATACATTCAAGTATCACGCCTAATGATTCCTCACACAAAGAATAAGATCGCGCAAGTTATAATTCAATAAAGTCTCGAGAACAACCCGTTCGACACGATTTCACTATTTATTCTTATAATAGGACCCATAATATTACAGAAATTAATAATTTGTCCGATGCGTATCTGGGCACGCTCATTCACAAAACTTATAATTTTTCAAAACATTAGAATGAACATTTTCAATTAATTTTAATGTGATATTGGGATACTGATTATACATTTCTTTGTCGATGTTATCGGGCTATTTAAAAGAAGAAAGGCTTAAGAACTTAGGAAATTTAATGAATATTACTACTTTGTAACTTTAAACTTGTTATTGTTACCACATGATATCTATTCGGTTAATGATATTTTCTTGTTTGTGAAGTAGTGGGCGTGTAAATATGTTGACGTTTCGTTTGAAAAACTTTAGGTATCTTAACTGTAAGTGATACTGTCAATTGTTTAGTGGTTCATGTCATCCTCGTCGATGAATGAATACTTGCAGGACTAATATATGATTAAGCAGGTGCGTACGAACGAAGGCTGATTTATTTGTTCAAATGGCAGCTCGCTAACACCTAGGTCTCAATCGGGTGAACCGATTTGAGTGCAGTTTTTTTTAAGTCGAAAGTCATGTCCGTCTATATAGTTGGTTCTTGTCTATTTTTGTAGACGGTACTTTAAGTTTAAAATGTATGAATGTAGTTATTAGTGTTATAACCTACTCAATCAATTAAATTGGATACAACGCTACACAATAATTTATAGTGTCAAAACAACACGAATTTGATTAATTATTTATTTTTATACTTGCATCACAGCAACACCTTCTGAGAAGTACTGATTAGTATTCACTTTACTTAATCTTATCTCGTGTGTCATTTCTAGATGTAGTTGTCTAATTTTATTAATTACTTCGTCGATTTTTTTAAGTTCCGCTATTTTAAGGTTGGATCAATTGAACTTGACGTTGCCTATTACTATTTTTTTAAATTGAGATACATACATATATACATATAAAACGCCTTAATTCCCAAAAGGGGTAGGCAGAGCAAATTAAACTTATGTTCCAGCGCCACTTTTAGCATAAATGTGGGTATAAAAGATCGACAGAATGTGATAAATGTGGTAAATTGAGATATAATATGAAAATGTACTCGTTTAATCTTTATTGCACAAAAGGCGGACTTAATGCCAGCATTATGCTGAGATAGAACAGTTTCGTGACAAAAGGCTATGTCGGTAAATTTCCACCACCACAATCGCTAAACGGTATCTAGTTCACCATATTAATCAACCACATTGATAGGGTTACGTTGTAAGACAGTTTAATGGGCCCACATGCGGACTAAAACTCATTAAATATCCATTTAATTTGGGATTTCCTTCGATTCAGAAAGCGTAAAATCGTATTAGATAGTGCGTTTTACGATCGCTTAATATCGAAGTGTCGCGCTCATACACACTGACACTACTTGTATTCACATGTGAATTCAATAAGTCAAACAGTTCACGTTACGCAATCGGGATCTACTACTATACGCTATTCTGTAAAGATTAGAAAAATCGTGCATGCGATTTCAAGGAACCTTTGAAACGCAAAAAAATTGCAACTAGTACAATATGTCCCTCTGATATCCTAGATAAAATAATAAACGAAGAAACGTAGAAGAATTTGTCCGTTAAAATTCGAATGTTATCTGGAATGAGGTATAAGAAACATTGACCGGAAAAATGAGAATAATGACATCAAACTGCTCCTACTACCAAGCAGTAATGACCTAATGAACCAAGAATCGTGTTCGACTTAATGACCTACATCTCACTTCCTTAAATGGTCCATGGAATTGTTAGGTAAAGCTAAGCATTCACATAAGCGCCGCGCAGCGCCGTCCTTATCTGTGACTAATCTTCTTCGTCGTTTTACTCTTGACAAAGTGGTCATTGTCGTCGTTTCAGAGCTATAACCACGAACTTCGAATCTCGAACTTCGTATATATCCGTCTATATCGCACTAATGGTTTATGGTACTCGAGCGACAAAGACGGAGACATACGAAGTTCGAGATTCGAAGTTCGTGGTAGCGCCGCAGGTGTTGGTTAGCAAGCTTCGCAACACGCTGCCATTCCTCTCTGACAGTCGCCTTTCTTATGCTTACGTATAGTGATGCATTTACTGCAACTTTAAACTGGTTTGTCCAGCTCATTGGTGACCTGCCTCGCGGTCTGGTGCCCTCGACCTTTCCCTAGATCACAAGTCACTCGATAGCTACGTCTCCTCGACGACATACCTGCCCGAAAAACGTAAGCATGCGAAACTGCACTATGGATGACAGACGCTGCTTGATGCTGAGCTCCTTCAGTATGGACTCATTGGTACGAAATTCAGTCCAACATACTCCAAGCATTTTCGTCCAGCACCACATTTCTAGAGCGTCTATCTTATTTCGCTCTACTTCACGTAGCGTCCACGTCTCTGCGGTGTAAAGTAAAATGGGGAACACAAGCACTCGAACAAGCCGGATTTTCGTTGCTTTATAAATGTTGCAGTTCTTCCAAATATTCTTTAGCCTATCCATCACTGATTTAGCTTTCGCCATATACGTCTCTTCACTTCGTCGACGGACCCGCCACTATTCGTGATTAAGGCTCCCAGATAAATGTGCGACTAATAGATGGACGCATCAGAAATGGCTATCCACAGCAGAACAAAGGTAACTAATATAGCCCTCCGAATCGCTACACTTAAGTGGCTGTGGGCGGTGCAGCTTGCACGTAGAACTGATGAACGTTGGGGCGGAAAAGTTCTCGAAGCAACCACGTACGGGAAGACGCAGCGTGGGTAAACCCCCCACAAGGTGAACGGATCACCTGGTAAAGGTCGCGGGATTCCGCTGGATGCAGGTGGCGCAGGACCGATCACTTGGCACTCTTTGGCAGTTCACGATCGTTTCATTCCGATGGCACGTCGCGATGGCTTTTCATTCGTTTTTATATCCAACAGGCCGCGCTAACTATCTTAAAACGCCACAGTTTTGACATTCATGGATCGATTTTGGCGTAGCTTGTTGAAGGTGTCGTGAATGTCCAGCTTAAGATACCAATTACCATGAATTTATAGATTGATTCGATGAAAATAAATCATTCGGCAAGTATTAATCATGATTCCTTGAAATGCTCATCTATGATTCAGTCAGGAAATCAATACGAAGTAGAACATGTATTTGTAAATATAGTTATAAAATAAGTTAAATATGGCGTTGACAGCTCAAAGTTCCTATATCAAAATATTTTAGTGGAGTAACTTAAGTTTCCCGACAGTTTGAAACAACTAGCTAAGCATTAGAATCCCTATCATTGTGTATCATCTGATTGCTATACCTTAAAATTTAATTAAATATTTATAAAAAAAGTATGTTTATTACTAAGCGGTCTTGAGCCGTCTAGCGTAACCGTGCAAGAGGGCGGGACGCATTAGTATACAAATTAAATACGATTTGGATTGCAGTTTGTCGCTGAGACACTATATGCTGTGTTACGCGTAAGAATTTTATAAGACTAATTAGAAGAAATGATACTCTTTGGCTATACGGCCTGTTGATGGTAAACAGTCACCGTTCTCTGCTCCTGCGGACCACTCACGCACAAAAGAAGTACCTACCTAGGGCGGCACATCGTGCACCCAGAAGATGTACAACATATCACCGCCCAAAGAGTCTGGAATTTCCTGGAGGCAACGGGCTTTAACGGTGAACTCTAAAACAAGGGCTGCCACAATAGATCACTTGCTGGTCGAAGCGGCATCTTAAGGCCCACAAACCAAATAATAATAATAATAAACAGTCACTGTCACCTATGGACGCTTTAGGGACTCCAGAAGAATCACAAGCGCACTACCGACCCTTTATTATTGATTTCAGGATTCGTAGTGGTGACAGCTCATCCCACAACCCACACTCTCAACACAGCTAACCACCAACACTAAAAACCCGCAAAGCAAGTAGCCAAAAAAAATTTTGACCTAATAACCCGTATCAAAAGTTAAATAATGGCCCGACACGATATCAGACGCCAGTCTGTGGAAACGCTGCAATGAAAGTCCGATCGAACAGCAGATCAAAACGCCGCCAATGGTACCTACTGGATTGGCCATACTATCCGAAGGGACCCTGATCATATACCGAGGCTGATCATATTGGCTAGAATCCACAAGGCAGGCGCAAACGTGGCACTCCTAAGCAAAGTTGGCGGCGGACTATTGCAGAAGCGTAAACCATAAAGATGACCTGGTGCGAAATGAAGCTTGAAGCTCAAGACCGATCGGGTTGGCGACGCATTATGAAAGAAAAGAAAGAAATAAATTAATTTATTGCCAGTCAAAATAACACTTCATCACAATTTATAAGAAAACACAGTATCTACATATATAAAAAAAAAACTTAATAATTAACAACTTAAACTAAAATAATGCGGATAACAAGAAAACCAGGTGCTGCTATAGTGGCCGCAAGTGGACACAACTCAGCATATGTCATTAAATAATGCCACAGCGCTGGTGTTCCGTGGAGCCCAGGGCTGCAAGGTAGGTAGTTACGAACAGCAAAAAGTGGCAATCGTAAATTACGACATATATTAAATGATAAATCGATAAGATCATGCCCCTGAACTATTACATAATATATTTTTTCATGTTCCCCGTAGATTAGAACGAAGTTGTCGCAAGAAGGCCTTATTTAGTATTGCAAGCAGCAGAACTAAATACGCACAGCATTCATATATTAAGCGCGCATGTAAACTGTATAATGAAAAATGTATGGACGCAGATTTGTTTGGCAACTCATATAGTATATTTAAAAGATTAGTTTTTTCTTTAATCTAAGAATGTTAAAACGCAGTTACCTTACCCTTTTCATTAACTTTTTCTTTCTTTTTTTGCATTGTATAATGGTGTACCTAAGTTGTAAAATGTACGTAACTGTCATAAGTGTATTTACAACACATATATGTATATATATATTTATATATTTATGACATTTGGTCTTATATTAAACATATTTTCCAATTTTTAATATAACTTGTAACTTTGTAAACATTTATGAAACTATAGGTCTATTATAGCATTACTCACATAGCCATAGCTAAGTTACTTATGTGTTTTTTAAGACTGTTTGTTTCTCAATAAAAAAAAAAAAAAAAAAAAGATCATAACTAGTAGCACAGTGAGTAAGATCATAACATTTTTGTGACTTATGACTTATTAGAAGATTTATTAGTAGGAGTTTGTACGTGGCAAGTGGTTAAATACTATGTTCTAGGCGTACTAAGGAAACTAACTTCATATATAGGTACTTATTAACAAAATATTGGAAAGTATATGGGATAAAATATGACGATTTGTGAGACTAACGTAACGCCCTCTGCCCCATCCAGGGGACTTAAAAACTACTAAAAAATGAAGGAACTTAAGTCAAGTAAGTCTACCGTTCATGCCGTCTAATCATAATTTAATCGAATCACACTACGGGGTTAAATTCTCTACGTCAAGACTATCTTGACAACCACTAACCTAATGCATGCAAATCACGTTTAATTTTAAATCCAAATATGTAGGTACTAAGACGATTTAACACCCACGCACCAACCCAATCGAATGCATTCGTCACGCTAGTAAAATTAGATCATCGATACAGACCGATACAGTCATCGATTAAACGAATCGATTGATAATATTTACGTGCTCAAGGTGAGGCGGGGTCACGATAATCACGATTGTTTACAAGAGTTGGGAGAGGAAGTAGCCTTCTGCAACTAAGTATGTACAGTCGCCATCACATACATAGGTACACTATAGGTGTTCAAAAATATCGACACATGCACCCTAATGCCTTGAAAATAGAGGTGTGTTCCGATGTTTGTGGCGTGCTTGTTTGCGCCGATGTATGTGATGGCGACTGTACATGCTAAATAATATTTTTGTGACGAATACGTTTAAACTTGATGCAAATGGAGTTCAAAAACCTGAACGTCCATAATACTTAAGTATATATTTCTATATAAAGACTAGCTGTCCGCGCGACTTCGTCTGCTAATTTCAATGAAGCTAGGAGAGCCCTCGGAATAAAATAAAACCCTATGTCCATTAAACATTCATTCTATAACAGGCTATAAACTTAATTAAAAAGCTTCAAAGTGACAGACTTTTGCTCTATATATTTTTTTTCATAAGCAGTAGGTACTTATAGATAAAATACTCATAAGCCATTTTAAATAAACTCATGTCACACAATGGGAAAGTTTGAGACAAAATTGATTGTAAATGTCCAACTTTTTGGTCCCACTTCATCCATCGAAAAAACATTATTTAAAGTGTCTGTAGGTTAAGAAAAGTTTAGAGCGATTAGGTAATTGGACTTTAATCAAACAGTTTATTGTATTTTTTACACCTGTTCTAATCAATCAATCTTAAAATACGTAGGTTTTAATCAAATCAACACATTTGAATAACATAAGCATTAGATTTAGAAATGTCTTGTCTCTTTCACGCTTAACTAATAAAGACGTTGATAAATGAGCAAAAAAATCATTTAATTTTAATTACCTGTTCTTAGGTGAGCAATGTTTGTGATAAATATTGTTTTACCACTTTCTCGTGTCATTAATTAGACAAATGTTAAATAGTGGATTGTTAAATACAAAGGATGTGTTACTTGAAGAAATTTTAATGCAAATTTTAATATTTAATATTGAATGAGTACATAACACATGTTCTAGTTGGGAATACCTCAGTTAGGCTACTCCAAATCCTTATGAGAGAGATAACATTCCGCTATGTCCTACTTCTCTAAGAAAGGCAATTTTGATAAGCTATGTGAAAAAAGCGGCCAAGTGCGAGTCGGACTCGCGCATGAACGGTTCCGTAAAATAAATTGCGGTTTACGATTTATGACGTATTAAATAAAACTACTCTTCAAACCAATTTTCGGTGGAAGTTTGCATACATCATATATTTTTTTTAGTTTTATCATTTTCTTATTTTAGAAGTTACAGGGGGGGGGACACATTTTACCACTTTGGAAATTTCTCTCGCGCAAACTACTCAATTTAGAAAAAAATTATATTCGAAACTTCAATATTATTTTTGAAGACCTATCCATAGATAGACATCCATCCATCCATACAGGGTTAGATGAAATAAAAATGTTTGAGTTTCAGTTCTAACAAATACAAAATACTTTATTAATAACACCAAGTTATATGTCAGGTACGCATACGCATATTTAATTACATTATACATCACTAAGTATGGGGAACCCCCAAAATGTATTGTTTTTTTTTCTTTTTTTGTGTGCAAATCTTAATGCGGTTCACAGAATACATCTACTTACCAAGTTTCAACCAGGGATTGTTACCGGTTTTTGGCAAAAATCTCGAAATAACCACATGTCTCGAACTACTTCATATGTAGGACTCAGTTGTGTTATGAGGTAACGAGTGCGTTTTATTAGATTGCCCAATTAGATAATGAAATAATTAACAAAGAACGAAAAAATATCGGTTACGTTCCCATACAAAAAAACCCGGTTACAATTACAATCCCTGGTTTCAACAGTATAGTTCTTATAGTTTCGGAAAAAAGTGGCTGTGACATACGGACAGACAGACAGACAGACACGACAAATCCATAAGGGTTCCGTTTTTTGCCATTTGGCTACCGAACCCTAAAAACAAAAGTAGTTGCTCAGCATTTTGTCAATACATTGCTCGTGGGAAAGCTTGCATATTTCCTTCGATGTTTGTTTCAGTGATAAGTTTTAACCTTTAATGACCTGGTAAAGATTACGGGAGTCCGCATGTGGATGTCGCAGGACTCGCAGGACCGGTCATTGTGGCACTGTTTGGGGATGTATCCAGCAGTGGACTGCTTTAGACTGCTGTAATGAAAATCTTTTCCTTATCTAATTAAAATATTGTAGTTGAAGTTGCAACAGCTAGACAAGGTCGGAAGTCACAAAATGCTGAAGCGTTCATTAAGCGTGAGATATGGTCCGCGAGCCAGAGCACCTAACTATATGAGTAATGCTCTAGAATAAAATTATACGTTACAAAGATGGATGAATACGTAGATTCGGTAACACTCGATTCACATTTGCAATTCTGGGACGGAGAATAAAAAAAAAACAAACCCAAACATTAATTCATGGCACAGTTTAAGACACAAACAAATGACAAAGAAAAAACTAGACTAGGCTTTATTTCCATAATTATTAAAAATATAATTCACCAATCACATTTTTAATATCAATACCTTACAAACATTAGCTATGTTTTTCCTTGGGTTATTGGTTACGTAAGTTCATGAACGTTTAAATAGAAACGTCAATATCATCATTCTCCTAGCACAGGGATCGGAAACCGGTATTTTTTTGTATGGGAACGAAAACGTTATATTTTCGTTCTTTGTTAATTATTTCATTTCTAATTGGGCAATCTAATAAAACGCACTCGTTACCTCAAAACACAACTGAGTCCTACACATGAAGTATAAAATAGGTAAAAATATGTGGAAAACCGAGGTTTTAGCAAAAAACCGGTTCCGATCCCTGTCCTAGCGTTTTATTCCCGGTAGTGCTTAAAATACGAGCCCGGGAAACGTCAACATAATAAAACAAACTTTAAATATCGATCAAAAAGTACACACCATTTTGAAAACACCTAAGTTCTCAAATATCACTAATCTACCAACACACAGCATCTAATAGGATCCACAGACAGTTCCCATCACCATCGCAAGATCGATAGCCGCGTGCTAATGAGTGAGATGCGCCGGCAATGTTGCCGGCAATATTTTTACGCGCACCACTTGATTTCCTAACGTCACTCAACGTTCAAAACTATACACAAACAAAAACCAACCATAACTACATTGTACAACGCTCAAATTCAAACGCTGCGATGCTAGACTAATTTTGACCGCCCTGCAAGTTAATATCGACTTTTAAATCAGGTATAACAGAGTTTAATATCGATTGTGCTGGCGTTTGAGTTCTACAGGTTGTTCGAAAACATATCAAGGTGATGTATTACCTTAGCGAATAGAGAAAACGTTTGGATGAATTCGTTCGCATGTAAATAGGTTGAAGGCTTGCGTTCTCATATATGTTGCCCGTCTTCGAGTTAAGACGTCAAGTTGGTTTCATTAATTTTAGTACGTATTAGCACTTCGGGCTGAGAAATGGTTTAAGTTGTACAGAGGTAAGGATACCGTACGGTTACTATGGCCCTGGTATTATGTATTATTACTGTTTTGTTTCTTAGTGTATTATATGCCGCTTCTGTCAGAAAACCGTTGACGAAGCCCTCTAAAATTCTTTACAGATTCGACTAATGCTGGCTCGGTGCTGGTGGTGTATTTAGATTGTATTTTCCATAAATGTCAAATTACAAATAAATATGCTATTGAAAAATTGCAACGTGAGTAGAGTACGACGCAACGATTACACGACTTTTATGAAGGAAAACTTTTTGCTCCGGCTTACTTTAGTGTAGTATAAATGTATAACATTTTAGTGTTACAGAGGTGAGACTGACAGTTAATAAATCACTAGCTTCTGCCCGCGGCTCCGTCCGCGTTGAACGCGTTTATATCCTAGCTCCATACATATTTTCATCCCCATTTGCTCCCTCAGGGGATGTTTTCCGGCATAAAAACTATCATAATTATGTCCTTCCCCGGGGCTCAAACTACCTCTGCACTAAATTTCATCTTAATCTGTTCAGCGGTTTACCTAAGCGTGAAGTGGTAACCTACTGGCCACTGTTTACGATGCTACTAGCAGTTTTGGGTTCACGATATTGTTGCAAAGAGCAACAACAACAACAACCTAATCATTCTTATCAAAGTCGCAATAACATCATTGTCTTTAAATACAATCACGTCATTCTAGAGGGTAACTATTCTAATACACATATTGATATTATGTTGGAATTACATATATCGTCCGCGCTCGCTTCTACACGCGCCAAACATAACGTGTCGGAAGCAGAACGATTGCGCGCAACAAATGTCATACCAATATCACATCAATTACTCGTATCAAATAGACGTCCTGCACTCACGCATGACGCTTTGCAAATGTCACCCTACATACATTAATTATACAACCTATTCTCAAAACTAAAAGATCGTATCAATCGTTTCTATATTGGACACTTACGTCATTTGTTTCACACCGACGCTGTTTACTAATTCCTTGATATATATTGATTAGGATCGATACGCATGCGTAGTCACGCCCCAATGGCGCCCACGCTCGGTGTACAGATGATCCATAATACAATTATAGATCAATTTGGATCATGGGTTATTATAGTGGTGGGAGTTTAATGGATAAAGAAGGAGAGTATCTGAGAGGCATAGAGATAAAACATAACAATGTAATTAGGATTTTATTTTACAACTTTAAGTTGAACATCTCTTTCATCTAAAATAACTTTTTGGTTCACAGAGCACATTGGCATGGTAGGCAATAACACAATAGTATTTTACGTCATACCTGGCCATAAAGTAGGAATTACCGCACGCTATGCGTGCGGAAAACCCCACTTCCTGGCCAGATAGAGACGTAGAATTTTGTACTCACCACGGGCGGTAATAAAGAAAGCCTCAGAGCGCATATTTATCGCCCTTGCCTTCGGCTCGGGCGTCAAATACCTGCGATCTGAGTCATTCTTTGTTTAACCGTCCTAGGTAAGTAATGTACTATATACTATGCAACTGTTGTATAAGAAGGGTCTTAAAACGCGAGTAACGTGGGGCGCAATTACAGACGCCACGAGCGTTTTTAGACCAGTTATACACCGTTGCATACAATACTTTTCTACGACAAATTTTAAATAAATAGCAGACTACAGAATAGTTAAACTTTTCAGGCAGCAAGTTTTATATTCGTACTTTTGCTACTCACGCAATTTCTTCAGGAGTGCAGGTATTAATTTCTTCGACCATTTTAAAAGGAACGTACACTGGTCTTCACAAACACGAATAAAATCTTAATAGTTTAGGACTAATAGTCTATCATCTTTCGTCTTTTCATTTTGAACTGTATTTTGGTGGGAAATCGGAAATTTGACACCTCTTGCTTATGGTTTGTTTTGTTTTTAATTTGTTTGCACTTGCCATCCGAGCTGTTTATTTTTATAAATAATCCCAAGAATTTATAAAACGTGTAATTTAACACACAATAGATGATGATTTATTATTATTGTAGTAAATAATTTATAATATACAAATGTTTAAACGTAAATAAATATTTTTATTTCGAAATATTTGTTTATGAAGTTGGCACCACTGCAATATAGCGGCCGATTTAAAAAAAAGTTAAACAGTGATTTTATGAAAAATGTATGAACCAAAAAAGTACGCTAAACAGTGCGTTTTTGGGCCATAGAGCATAGAGTTTTTCGATGATTTATTAGTGGTGTCATTGTATTTGAGCTACAGCCTATATAAATGACAGATAACGGTACAGGAGTAGAAAAAATCTATAAAAATATGGTAAAAACTACTGGTACTTGTTCTTGGTCTCACTCTATACGGTGTATATTTTTAATATTACCTCAAATTGTAACCAGAGATAGGTGTTAGGGATATGAACCGATATTGCAAGTTTTTTTTCTTAACTACTTACTTTTTTTTCCTCATACAATAATTCAGCACGCAATGTGTACATTGTCTTGTCTTACTGATGTGACGTCACAACTGTCACAAGTAACCCGCTTCTTCTATGTGTCAAATGAGTGTAAGCATTACATAACTGCTCGATAAATTTTCAAAAATTAATTACGCTTTGGTAGTTAGGACGGCATAGGTTCGGTTCATAGTACTAAAAGCTATATATGGTTACAATTTGAGGTAGGTTAATATTAAACATACAGGCTTATAAACTTACCTAAGTATTACATTTAACCAGGTAAATGTGTTAACATTTCAAGTAGAGATCAATGCACGAGGAGTAGGTCCCATATATAACGAAAAAGTACCTTTTAGATTGAGAAACTAATACCAATACTTACTGTTTAATTATTTCCAGGCATTAAATGCCAGGCAAAAATATCTTCTTACATAAATACAGAATTTACATGTAAATCTTATAAAAATATTTTGACGTTGTAAAATCGCTCATATGGATGTGGTGTTAACCTCTGGTTTTACCTTCAAAAATTACTCTATGGTTTCTCATTGTTTTAACTAAGACGCCTCGGCACGTTTCGTAGAATAGATCGCGCCGATCCAAATCAAATGCGCAGGAAACACACTATACTTGTAAATCGGCGCACGCCGCCCGCGCGCCATACTAAACAGACGATTGGATCTCTTATTCTTGCTTCTAAGAAAGTTTTAATTATGGGACGTAATTTGTTTTATGTTAGAGTATACGCAAGTTACTAAGAGTAATAAAAATACAGACAACATAAATACAACGGTACAAGAATAACGTCTTACGGTATAAGAATAAAGATTAAACGTCAAAATTTGGCGTCGTCGAAGACCTAATCCATACTAATAATATAAATGAAAAGGTAACTATGTCTGTCTGTTACCTTTTCACAATCAAACCACTGAACCGATTGAGATGAAATTTGGTATGGAGATAGGTTGAATCCCGGGAAAGGACATAGCATAGTTTTATTCCCGGAAATCACCCCTTAAGAAGGTGAAATAGGGAGTGTTTTTTTTATGGATACAAACGAGTTCCACACGGGCAAAGTCGCGGGAAAATCTTTGTCTTATAATAACTGCTATTCTTGGTAGGTCAAAATCGAATTGAAGCTTAGTTGAATTAACACACACTAAGTTTTGTATTTATAATATGGTTTCATTATACCTACCTTACACTAATATATCGAACAAAAACATTTGGCACAACATTCTAGATATTTGAAAAAAAGTATTGCAAAAACATCCTTATTTTTCCTTGCACATTTATACTCGTAAAGGTTATACCATTGAATTTAATCAGACATGAACCATTAATTACAACTCGACACTAAAACAAATAAAACAGGCCAATGCATTGATTAATTATGCTTATAAATGAGGTAAAATGTGGTACTACCTATGGAGTAAAGGTGATTACTTATTGTTTAAAGAAGTTTTTTTTAATCGACTTCAATAAAAATACTTTAAATTATAAAATATAAAATCTATTTATTCAATAATAGAAGTCTGCTGTAAAATTGTCCCCTTACATGAAATACGAATTATTTCATGAAACGAATTTACTTTGTAGTCCTAAAATTTTTGTTACATTTATAAGAACGTCGTTTGTAAGTAATTTACAAATAGTAATGCGAAAATAGAATTCTTATTTTTTGTATACTTATAGTGCGTATATTTTTTATTTTTTAGACCCAATTCCGGGCAATCAATATTTTAACCTAGTAAGTCCTCACGTGCTTATGCGAGTACAAAATCAAGTCGAATTTCAAACTTTAAAGAATTGACAAAGGGTCCAAACTCAAAACCACAAAAATCTATCTAAGACTTTAGAAGGACACGTAAGTCAAACCACCTGTGCCGCCAGACTTCTATTTACAACCAATATGTATTCGTAATAAGTAATAACTGAGGCAAAAATAATCTAAATTCCACGTGTATGCAGACAGGGATGGTAGACGCCGGAAATCCCGTACATAAAGATGCTATCACTGCCATGCGACATTTGAATAAGTTTAGAATTTATTGGCAAAGATTAGAACATAAGAGGGTTCACTTCTTGAAAATTATCTCATCTAAGTGTCGAATCCTAAGTCTAGCACACGATCGATGATATATGTAGGTTGGTATGAATATTGTGGTAAGCTATTCAATTCTTATGAATTATAATACATGTTACGGCTTTCTTATTCAAAATCGAACTATTTTACATTCAATAATAAACAATGAAATACAGAGTTTTTTGATGAGATATTGAGATATGTTATAGTTTAATAACCACCCTTGATACTTTTGCGAACAAAAACACGATATTTTAAACTTCACTCGATCATATCATGCCAAGAAAAATGGGAAATGCTGATCTTATTTCGAGTTGTACATAAAATAGGCGCAAAATCGACTCAAGTGAACAATTACAAAATAATGGCAATGATGTAAAATAGATTTATGAGGATATTCACAACTAATCACGATTCCAATATCTCTCTGTTTAATCCAATTTAAAACGGACAGGTGACCATGTCTCACGACAAGCGAAATCCGAGCCTGACAGAAGATTCAAGACTGAGATTATTCTAAATGTCTGAGAGTAAATAAAGAAAAATATCAAGAAATTTTTAATTTACTTCAAAAATGGCGAATGACTGTTGACAATAAATGAGCCAAGCTGTTAAACCATGTAATAGATAACATGACAAACCAGTAAGGTTGCACTCCAATCAATCTAAGACATTTTTATCAACCGAAGCGATGTTTTACAATGTTCCGTATAGTGTCGAAATAGATAAAATTGTGTTAACGGTAGATTTGAATGAGTCAAAGGTTGTAAATGACATCAGCCGGATGACCGATGAATGAACCCGGTATTTGTGAATTGGATGCCGGATTAAATATTTTAAAAATGTCGGTTGTAATTTGGTCTCTCTTGTGTCGCTTTTTTGGGTTTAAATATAGCTTATGCTTGTTCATTTATAGTGTTAACGATAATATTTGAAATGTGTATAAGTGCGACATTCTTCCTGAAGACCAGCGGCTTAGGTCAGTTGGCATGTTCTGTTTCCTGTCTTGTGATTTTATTAGGTCTGTATGCTATGTGTCTTAGTAACCTTTATAGGCCCTAAGCAAGTAAAAGGCAAGAAACGACATTCTAATTATTTCATCGTCTTTGCCATCCCTTTACTATTCAATAGGCGACACAGACTCGTGTACGGCTCGTATATAGATCATATATTGTTCAGTATTAACCTGCGCGCGCCGCTGTAACCTGCAAGGAATACAAACGAGCATATACCCTCCGCAGCAAACTTGAGTCAAACATTTTATGCAAACACAAACTGAAAAGAACTTTGAGTGTTCTTTTATACGGTCCTTATTCAAATAATAATAATCTGATCGGTGAGACAAACTTGATAGCAGAAAGTACACCGGGAATTAGAATTAGTACGCGCATAATGGGGAGTGGCAGTGATTGTTCTGTTTTGATTAGGTAATGGAATTACTTACACTTAGAATTTAATTATAGTTTGGTTGCTAGGTGTAAATAAAACTAAAAGATTGGCATATGGTCATAAAGGGTGAAGTCATAACCTAACAGAGAGAATTAACATTCACGGTAAGGATGCACGAATAGAACTAAAATATTTTATACTAGCTGTTGCCCGCGACTTCGTCCGCGTAGAACTTTTTATCGTCTTAGAAAATGATTTCTCTCAATACAAAATTTGAACCCTCTTTTAGGGGATAATTAAAAAAAAAGTTGATGTTCATTTTCTAGTTTGTGAACAAACAGTCTAAAACCAAAGTTAAAAATCTCATACTTTAAAAATGCCTTGAAATACTCAAACTTTGAACCAATTTTAACACTCTTAGGGGATGAATTTGGAAAAACTCTGAAATCAGTTTTGTAGTCTTTTAACGTACAGAATAAGACCGAAGTTAAAAATCTCTTACTCACACTTTAAAATTTTATTGCTCGCCATTTAAAATTTGAACCCCCTTTTAAACCCCCTTAGAGGTTGAATTTTTCTAATCGCTGAAAGAACTTTTTTCGTAAACTTTTAAGTCTCTAGCTCAAAAAAAGTGTTGCCCAAAGCTTTCTTATTAGCTTTCTTATTAGGGGTGGAATTTTCTGAAACTCTGAAAGTACTTTATTATTAATTTTAATAAGTAACATTTTGAATAGTTTTAAGTCTAGTAAAAAAAAAAGTTTTTCCCACTGGCTACCCTTCTTAAGGATCTTAAGGATCCCCTTAGGGATGAAGTTTTCTAAAATGCTGAAAGTTCTTTTTTAGTATTCTAATAAGTAATCTTTTAGCAAAGTTTTAAGTCTAACTCAAAAAAAAGTGTTGCCCATGCAAAGCTTGCTCTCCTTTTTAACCCTATTAGGGGTGGAATTTTCTAAAACGATTTGTGTTCTTTTTTTGTATTTTAATAAGTAATCTTTCTACAAAGTTTCAAGTCTCTAACTCAAAAACATAAACTTTCCCTGATAAAAACTTTGCACCCCTTTTTATCCCCCTTAGGGATAGATTTTTTCAAAACGCTGAAAGTCTTTTTTTTTGTATTTTTATAAGTAATCTTTCTACAAAGTTTTAAGTGAAAAAGCTCAGAAAAAGTGTTCCCCATACAAACCTTGCACCCTTTTTTAACCCCCTTAGGGAATGATTTTTGTAAAACGCCGAATGTAGTATTTTCATGTTCTAATAAGTAATTTTTCGTCAAAATTTTAAGTCTCTATTAAAAAAAAAATATGTTTTTCCCATACAAACTTTGCACCCTATTTTACCCCCTTAGGGGTGAAATTTTCCAAAACGCTAAAAGTACTTTCTTTGTATTTAAATAATCTTTCTACAAAGTTTTAGGACTCTAGCTAAAAAAAATAGTTTCCCACATACAAACTTTGCACTCTATTTTACCCCTTTAGGGGTAGAATTTTCTAAAACCCTGAAAGTACTTTATTTGTATTCTAATGACTGATCTTTCTACAAAGTTTTAAGTCTCTATTTAAAAAAAAATATTTCCCCCATACAAACCTTGCACCCCTATTTTACCCCCGTAGGGGTGGAATTTTCCAAAACGCTGAAAGTGTTTCATTTGTATTCTAATAACTATTTTTTCTACAAAGTTTAAGTCTATAGCTCAAAAAAAAAAGGTTCTCCCATACAAACTTTGCACCCCCATTTTACCCCCTTAGGGGTAGAATTTTCAAAAATCCCTTTTTATCCCTAGCCCACGTTATAAAAGCAACATACTTTGCAAAAATCAACTCTCTTAGATTAGTAGTTTCGGCTGTGCGTTGATGAGTGAGTGAGTGAGTGATTGAGTGAATAAGTCAGTCAGGACAGGACATAGGCATTTATTATGTATAAATAGATAGAAGATATTGAAACTCCCATTCAAATATCTCAAAAAATTATGAAGCTACATCCGTTTTAATGTCGCTTGTTAGAGTGAGAAAACGATGAGGGACTGTGACGTCAATATACTCGAGCGTCATAGTAAAAAACAATCGTTTCATATGAAGGTGTGTTTTGCGGAAAAGGGACAGAACATACCCCCTCTTAAAACTTTGGACTCTTATAACTTAATCATTACCTATATAACCTCTTGCTTTGTTTTTTTCTCCATTTGACTATATTTATTTTAAATTCTTTTTCGAGAAAATACATTATGATTATTTACCATATTTTCGATTCCTGAGCTATAATCACGAACTTCGGAATTCGAAAATATTCGGGTATCTCTATCTCTATCGCACTATATATGACCATTTAGTATCGGTTTTCGTGGTAGCGCCGCAGGTACTTTGGCTGAATGCGCCGAGCGCGTGCCATTGTCATTCAAAAAAAACAAATTCGTGTTAATTATATTGTTCAAATTTGTTGATTTCATTTATTGAAATTACGACATAAAACGACATTTGCGCATATAAGTTCTCATATCAGAATCGAATATTTTTTTATGGTTTATATTTTAGCATTTGTCTCGTAAAGGTATATCGTAGACGGGATTTAAATTATTAATAAGTGAAAGGCAAAGCAATTCCGCCATTTTGACGAAAATTTGACGGTTCTTATAGCTGACAGTTGGAGCAGCGTTTGATTTCAATAAAAATAAATGAAAAATTAAATGAAGTCGTATATTTCGGAAAATTAATTAACTGTCGCAGTCGGATAAAAACTATCCTAAGTTGCAGCTAGAATAATAATGTACCTATATAAAATGTTTCATATTTTTCCGTTCATGGGATGCTGAGAACATTCGAACCGCGCAAAGCTTAGTTTCAAACTGGCTGATTCTTTTTTTAATTTAGAGATTTATTATAAGTGGAGATAAGAAAAGGAGACAAGCCTTTATATTATAAATTTATTGTAAAAATGTTAGACACATAGACAGACACAGCTAAGTATGTCTACAGAGCATATCAATTATTTGCGTAGGCTATTTGGAATAATATGTTAGGTTAGGTTAAAATAATAACATGCGTAAGGACTTTATGAAAAATATCACAATAGCGATCGTTTTTTGAGCTTTAATTCAATATTATAAACAAAGTAAACAAATGTAAAGGATTTACATAGTAATCTGCATTCTGCTTAACACACGTCCTGTAGTGACGTCAGCCGTCAACGGCCAAACGTGATCCAGACTGCACGCTGTACTTTGTTGCCTTATTTATAGTTATTAGACGTGCTAGAATTCTGTTCTCTATGACTCATCGTATCTAGACTTTGAACTAAAGTACCTAAAACCTCATTTATGTGTAAGTGTGAATCCTACGGTTTGTAGAGATTTAGTATTCATTTTTCCTTATATTGGACAAAGGAAAGGATTAATGTAAAATGATCTTAAATAGAAAAGTAAGTCATTTTCCAAAATGGGAAGACACATTTCAACTTAAAAGATAGTTCACCGCTTTTGACCTGTATGTATTTTGCAAAGACGGTTTGAGTTCACCCTCGAAACAAGACTGCATCATGGATTTATCTACTCGAAATTGTAGGCCGTCCCTGTTCTCAAGAAGTTATTCAAATTCTGGTCAGTTCCAGTAACAATAAAGAATACAATTTATAGTCAGACTAGAACCAAAAAAAAGCTCTTTGAGAACCAATCGCAAACAAAATGGCGTCACACGTCGAGAATACAACTAACCAATTTATCAAGACTATGAGTTCAGACTACGTAATATTCTTACCATTTAAAAAGGACACAAGTGCATATACTTCATAATGAACGTGAGACTTTTATAAGTTGTGTTTGGTGCCGACGCCATCCTCTTCATCAATCAAAACACAGGATACATATTGTTGGAGTAAAAATGTTTTCTGTGTTATAGAGTGTTAGGAGGGTTCCATTTAATTATGCGGTGGATAAAAAAATATGCACAATCAATAAGCTCATGATACAAATCTTGAGCGAAATAAACTCAGAATAAAAATATTTATTATTATTATTTTCAAGCTGGAGGTCCCGGGTTCGAATCTCGGTCAGGGCATTTATTCGTGTATTTATCACGAATATTTGTTCCTGAGTTATGGATGTTATATATGTACATAAGTATCTATATGTATGTATCTATTATATATATCATCGCCTAGTACCCACAACACAAGCCTTACTGAGCTTACCGTGGGCCTAGGTTGATTTGTGTAAGATTGTCCCGTAATATTTTTTTATTTATTTATTTAAAACAGTTCAGTCTCCAAATTTTTTAATTGTATTTTAAAGTCTTAACACCTCAGACGGCTATGATTATAATGTAAGAATCGTTAAGAAGCCCAATTTGTCTGTATAAGTGTTAGTCTAGTAGCTTTCTGACGAGACGATTTCGAAGATAATTCTATAATACTTTTCAATGATAATAATGAGATAAAAATTATATAAAGAAAAGAAAAAAATAACGACTTATATTTATTTATTTGTCGGTCTAACTCTAGTGATCCCTAATAGAAAAAAAAACGATTGAAAATGTAAAAAAACGCGCGCGATTACAGATTCGAGCGCGTGCGCGGAGCGGAAACGGCACGTAGAGGAAACGCCAGGACGCGATACGGTTTCGAATTTTGAAATTCGAATCATTTGAATGGAACGTTTTTTAAGATGCTCTGATGTTTTTCTGGTTTATGGATTATGCTAGTTTTATATGTAGATCCTTTGTTTCATTATTAGGTAATTAATAAGTATGTAGGGTCATTTCGCCGGTTATGCGACCACCTTCGGTTAGCGACCACTTGAAGAACATGGTTTTTTCAATTGAAGATAACATCCATTCTACAGAGCCTATTGAAACAGTCAGCCGCATGCCTTATTGTTTGTATTTATGGAATAGGAATTTACAAAAAAAAACGAGTAAATATGCTTTCAGTTCACCAAGTCAGCTAAGTGGTCGCTAACCGGCACATTAAATTAGGTGGTCGCCAACCGGTGAAATGACCCTACCTATTGTGATTAATTTTAAGGAGAATTATGGTCGAATTCGAATTAAGACTTTAGTGAGACACGTTTAAAATAATATTAATAATTTCACGGTTCAACTCACGTATTAAATGTCACTATTATGGGCGACATGTTCCGAAGTCTTTGGGAGTTCTTCTTCAGGATAAGTGTTGTAGAGAATTATGGTGCTATGCTGATATTCTTTGTTATAATGGACAAAGTAGGAAACTTAGCAATTAAATGAAAAAAAGAACCAACATCCTAGACTAAGTTGCATGAGCTTTTTTAGTTTCAAGTTTACCTAGTTGTCTTATTTTTTATAGAGCTCTATCTTAGTTGCGTTTTATTTCGAGTAATACGTTTATTATATGTTTTTGTAAGTTAATATTTAATAAAGCACCTATAGCGATTGCTATTGAGGTTATTTCGAGGCTCATAAATACAAAAAACTTAGTGCAACTCTAAGGTCACGGTGCGATTATTAAAAAAACAAAAATAGATGGAAGTTTTTGTCGAACTAATAATCGAATAAAACAATAATGTTATGAATGAACATCAGTGCAATATAATAACAGAACAGTGCAAAAAGTAGAAGGAAGTGGTGATAAGGTAATTCACGTTGATGTAAGTCGAGAAAAAATTCATTCTGAAGGGCAATATAAGTTTAGTTGTGCCAATTCAAAACATTATGCTTCATTATTTTCGGGTATAGTACTAAGCTAGCGGTCACAGTGTATTTATTCATTCATGTTGCTTTTTCAGGACAGTGACAGAAGACCTTAATTTTTTTTATAATTATTCCATAATACCCATTTATGCGCTTACTGATCTGATTTCTAAATAAGAAATAATAAGCTTTTCACAATTGTTTTTTGTAACATTTTTTATTATTAATTACGGTGGATGTCTGCATTTTTTTTTTGCATTTTCCTAATAAGCATTTAAATAAACACATTAAATTGAAATATATAATACAAAACTGTGTACCTACAAGATTTAAGAGTGACATGATCGTTGTTAGTATTTGTTATGATTCCTAACACTCTATGGATACTCTGTATGTCCGAAATAAAGAAATTGAATTAAATTGTATTATTCGGAGTTTCGCATAGGTATTTCATAATATTGACCATCTACATATTTCAATTTCAAAAAAAAGAGAACGAATCCCGGGCTATGTTTGCTAAGTACGTTTTAATATTTTATTACATATATGTAGGTATCAGTAATTTATCTAAAGATTGGCTACAGACATTAAATACTATACATTGCAAGAATGATAAAAAAAAACTTTGGCTTTCGTGAACAGGAACACCTTCCAAAACAACAGGAGCTCGACACGTGCCCAAATTCCCCTGAAGACCCAAATCACTACATTCATTAGCAATATGACACAGACAGACAGACGTCAGCCTCACTAACCTTAACAAAATAGACCTCAAAACTTTAACAAAAACCTTGTCCCACAAAGAAGAAAAACAAATATTATCACCATAACAAAAGGAGATGATAAAAAAGTGTTAACGGATTCTGAGAAGGGTGGCATGTAGCGAATTCTTAATATTCACGTTAGGGATATGTTGTATGGGCAGAGACTGGAATAGTAGAAAGAGTCGTGATATAGAGAAAACAAATTAGTAAAAGAGTTGTTTAACGGTATACGGAAAAAAATGGTGGTAGCCTAATAGCTTAGAGGTGCGCTTTTTAAACGGAAACAATATTTTTAATTTAATAATAGTTTAGTCTTGTTAAAGTTTTATACATGTTTACTTAATATTTTATCAATCAATTTATTATTACATAGGTAAATTAAATTAAAACTAAGTTTTAAAAAAAAACCTAAATAAAAAACGAATTAAGAAAGTACTTAAATAAATATTTACAAAATCTCAAACCTAAACTTAGAAACTAAAAAACATCTAAATAAGGCCCCCGCGGCATTGTGCCAAAGATGCTGGCAGCATTACCTCGCTGAATCGCAATGCTTAAGCGTTGAGCGAGGAAGCTGCCAGCTCTTTGGTCACCAGTTGTGTAGACGAGCTTTTTTGACAGCTCTTTAAAAAGCGTCCTGGCGCCTGGACCCCACGGCCCCAGTGTCTCTATTTTTTGTCACCTAAGTTTAGATGTGTCACTAATCTGCAATAGGTATCAATATATTCTATCCCCAAGGAATATATTGGTCATCATTTTAATCAAAACTGTCCCTAAGTATAAATCATCGGATTAAAGTAAATATGTATCTTAAATTATAGTTTGATCACTTTTTTCTTTAGCCTGAATATAAGATCTGTCCTCTAAAATGTAAGTCACGAGCAGCAATAATACATTTACCTTTGGTATTTTATTAAATTAATTGTGTATCGTCAAATTTGAGTTGCGCGACGTTTATATAATTTAATTTAATCTATTTTGGTTAAATATACCATTGCTTTGTATAATGTAACGGATGGTATAATATTGTTTCAGATAATTCAAATTAGCTAATGTAACAAGTGATATAATGATTTAAGGCTATAATTACATTTAGTATAATATACATTTACTTTATTTATTACTTGGTATAAAACGTGTTTGAAGTGAGTGAAGCGAAAGTGGTTTGTCAGGATCGTAGCAAATGGAGTTCCGTGATCTCTGCCTACCCCTCTGGGAAAGAGGCGTGATTATATGTATGTATGTATGTATGTAAACGTGTTTATCATACTGACTTACTTGACAAAATTGGTCAATGCTATAAATTTTAGAAGATATAAGTTGGTTTTACTATAAATAACTTTAGATATAAATAAATGATTAAAGGTATAAATTGCTACCAAAACCCGAATCAGCGCACCCCATTTCCATGTGGTCTTGTCTGTCCTACCCCTAGAGTGTATATAAAATCCCGCGGAGCCAGAAGCGCGCGAAGGAGGTCCTGACTCCTGAGTTGAACGAACGAAGGGCCGACAGCAGCTCGCAGCTTTAAAGTTTAAACAGCAGATCGAAACTTAGCTCGCACCGACGAGTGTCTTGAAACGTATGTGTTGATTATTTTTTGATTTTAAAGTATCGTACCTGTGCATAGTGAACTGCATACATAATATTGTCATCCTATAGTAAATATATTACAACCACATTTCTTATAACAAACAAACTTTAATTATTGAATAAATTATTTCAATTCAATTGTTTCAATTCAATTTAAATTTATTTCTATGGCTAGCCCAAAAAAGAGATCTTGATCCTGTGCTAGCCATAAAAAGGAATAATTTACAATCCATTTAGGGCAATTTATCACTAGAAAAACTGAATTCGTAGGTAAATTCTGTTGCTCTATCAAAAGCTTTTTTTCTGAGTTGCCAGCATCTTCACTCTTCAGGATAGCTTTTAATGCATTAAATAATTTGATTTTTTTCTCTTAAACCTCATACTCAACTGAAGCTCGCTAGAAGCGCACTGACGTCCATTCAAAAGTTATGCAATTACTCTGTTTTGTACTGCCGCTGTCGTTGGCTGGCCGGAGTTTCATTTATTTTATGTGCCTCTCCCAGTTTATGTGGGCTTGTTCGTGTAACTTTTCTGCGGTGGCAGATGACAGATAGAAACAAATTAGTTAAGTGATACTGCGACGGAATAGTGTTGATACTTTATTCAATACAATATTTATTTTAAGTTTTTGGACCAATATGTGTCAGTTACAATAAATTAAGTTTTAGTGACAAAATAAATAACTAAATACTACTTTTATTTTAATATATAAATTATTAAGCCCAGATATGAGACACTGGTGCATGCAATGGCTGCCAGTGTCTCATAAATGGACAGTCAATACGGTCGGTGACTGGCGGTCGTCACGCCGCCCTCTTGCGCATGATGCTGTAAAACAGTTGACGCGCGCCTCCGCGAACATGTCCAAGGCGCTGCAGTATCGCGGCAGCTGCAGCAACACCCTGAAGGCGTAATTGTATTGAACGCGGAGAGCGTTGTATGCTTTCTTTGTGTAACTTACCCACAGGCTGCTCGTGTAAAAAGTAGTGCAATATGCACGGAAGAGTGTGATTTTCACAGCAGTTGAGCAACGAGCGAACCTGCGGGCTATCATGTTAGCTCTGACTGACAACGCTTTCCGCTCGACGTCATCCTTCAGATTATCAGAGAACACATTACCCAAATATTTGAAGGTGGATCCGCATCAAAGGAACACCGCTAAGACATACAGGTGGTACATCCGATGGACATTTGGTTCCCGTTCTATAAGTTCGCTCTTTTTTGCATTTTTTTTAATATTTTATAAACACAAGTTTTATTTAAATAAAATAGCAACGACCAAGACGTTTCGCACCTCACAAAACTAATCTCATTGCGGTAACCACCGCGGAAGTGTAAAAATATAATCTATTTTAAACATTTCGTGACGCTTCTTCCTCCATTGTTGGCGTAATGATACGGCGGCTAACCATGCCTTTACGAGACGAACTCAATTACTTTACTGTCCTGGATGAGTTCGGTTTCCGCTTAGAGACAGTGTTGGCTTAGGTCCAGGTTTTGTACGATGTGGTTAGTAACGTATACACAAACAAAGAAAACTGACTAACAAAGAAAACTGACTAACAAAGATAGGTCCAAAGATTCGTTTACGTACAGGCACAGTTGAAAGACACGTAGATTGTTAACCAAGGGTTGAAAGTGACCCATTTCACCTGAGATATTTCTGGCGCTGGAACGAAGTGAGAGCGCCAATAGTTCGAGGGTGAAATGGGTAATTTCACCCGAGTTAAACACTCTACTTTTCATTTCGACTGTGAGGAAAGTAAAATACTGCACGTACATTTTATAAAACAGGTATATTAAGAGTAATCAGTTAAAATACACATACTGCCAACTTTAGAAAAGTTTAAAAAACGTATCTGATCTAATAGTTTTAATCTTATTTTTTGTATTTATATAATTCTATAAATAAATGTATAGAATTATTTGCTTGATATGAAATAAATAAATTATTCGATTTTAGACATACCTAAGTAAAATAATTAAATTAAAACTATATTCAACCTCTATAACCTCTTTGCACTGGCCACTTGCCACGGCCTACTCGATTGTAATCGCAACTAATCTAGAGGGCCATGCCGAAACGTGAAAAAAAAAGTTTCATAGCATTATAGCGGGCAGCCGATATTTACAGAAATGATTTTGAATGTTGATTTTCTGTAATAAGGAAGAAAAATACCAATTTTTATCAACATCGTCGTAATGAACCCGTCGCTTAATGTATAGCTGAGTTTAGATATACGAGTATGTAAAGCTTTTATTTTAATAATATGAAGTAACTCAATTATTTTCGACTCCGTGGCTGACAGTAACAATAAAAAAAAAATGACTTTCCACCCTAGGGGAGAAAACGCTATTTTCCAGCCGGCTATATGCCCATGAAAAGTCAACTTTCAGAACAGGAGAGATGAAAATAATAGATAAATTGGACAGTGTTATGAAACGACACAAAAATTCCGAAACGATCATTGATCCAAAATTCCGAAACCATTTTCCGTCAATGGAAAATTTCGAGGTAATACATACGTTTAGTAGGTACATACATATATATTATCCTATCCTATACTATTATAAATAGAGTTAGGAATTTTAGTGGCATTGGGTGAACAAAGAGCAATGGAGTCCTTGTTATATTTTTGTTTGATTGAATGAATGAATGAATAAATGATTTGAAACTTTAATTCCAGTTGCAAGTTGTTCAAGGTCTTGAATACAAAATCATTTTAGTTAAATAGTAAAATTTATTGACATGTAATATTTTGAAATCTACATCATATATGGCTTTATCATTCAGTTATTCAATTATTCAAATAAAAAAAAATACAATGGCGAGTCCACTGCACTACTTGTGCTAAAAATGCCACCAGAATCCTAACCCTAATTATAAATGTGAAAGTTAAGATGTTTGGATGTCTGGATGTTTGTTACTCAATCACGCTTAAACGGCTGATGAAATTTTGCACGAAGATAGTTTATAGCCTGGATTAATATTTTAATTTATTTTAATATTAAGGATACTTTTTATCCCGGGTTTACGCAGACAAAGTCGCGAGTGGAAAATAGTATGTCAAGAATATGTGCATTCACTGGCCCCTTAATTATTATTAAATATTCATGCTCATCCCACAAATATTTTCTCCTGAACCTCTCTCTGTACCCAGGACCTTCAGCTTCGTAGGCAGCGTAATTACCCACTAGCTAGGTTAACCGGTCTTCTAGTTATAATACTTAAGAATTTAAATCCTATATTTTACTAATCTTATTTCCGTGGCTAGTGCAAGGATTTGTATCCAAAAAGCACTTTTAATTATTATATTACTACTTTGACCATAACAGAGCTAAAATGACCAGTTACTTGCTCTAAAATCGCCTTGTCATAAAGCTTGAAAATTCCTCAATGCGCTAAAGATTTTACTGTCCCGTCCCGTCCGGCTTTATCATCAATTCTAGCTTGACCCTTGTGTCCTACTGCATTCTTCCCGGTTCTCACAAAGGCGGGTAATTTTGTAGGTCAGGACGGGTCGAGATATAGTGGTAGTGCTGGTGTTAATAGGTATTCAGTTATTAATATGGTTAACGCTTGGATTTTCCCGTGTGAAGCGTTTTGGTTCTCGATCGAGATCCTAGGTGGGCTTGTTACTGCATTTTCTGTAATTGTGACTATGTATATAATTGGGTAGTTTACTAGTATTTATAACGTAGTCGTTGATAGTGAACCATCCAATTATCGCAATATAATATAAAAAAACGAAATAATATTAATTTAATACCTATTATAAAATATATATTCTAAAACTTGAAAGTTCTAAAAAATATGCATTTTTTATTATCCAAACCAAAAGGTACCGTCCTACCTATAGGATCGACATTATGCTTTAACAAAACGAAATAATTGTACTTTCAAAACAAAGTTTTAACCGACTTCAAATCAGTAGCCAAATTGCTTCAAGCTTGCCTGTAAAATTTGAAGAGTTCCCTCGATTTCACCAGGATCCCATCATCAGAACTGGATTTTGGTGACAACGGGACCAATCTGGAAGTAGGTACCTATATGCTTTCAAACAAAGTTTTATTTTTTCAAATCGGTTCATAGATGACCGAGTATACCGAGATATCGCGTAACATACACACATAAAAAAAATACAGAAGAATTGAGCACCTCCTCCTTTTTTGAAGTCGGTTAAAAACTGCAGCCCACCACTGAACAATACAAAAACAAAAGCAATAATAAAACTCTGTATCGCACCTCAAAAATAATACAGCAAGGTAGCGAAAACAGCAAATAAAAACAACGGCCAACAACAGGCGATCTTATCACTAAAGAGCGATCTCTTGTTTACCTAAATAAAAAAATAAAAAAAAATCTCTTCCAGACAATCTTGGCCTGAACATTTGTCATTGCAAAAATCTATAAAACACGACAATTGCATAACTTTGTGATGGACGTATTCCTAATGTCATTTTTAACCGACTTCAAAAAAAGGAGGAGTTTTTTTTATGTATGTTACGCGATAACTCCGTAATTTATGAACCGATTTGAAAAATTCTTTCTTTGTTTTTTTTTATTTTTTTTCCAAAATAATAAGTTACATTTTTTATTACTTGTAAGTTCGCCAAACATAGTGTTTATTGGCGAGGATTGCACTCACTTTCTTTACAATATATTTTTGTTTTGTGGTACTTACATATTATCTTATTACCTGATTATAAGAATAAAAATAATAGTATATTAACAAGGGGCGTATGAGGAATATTGCAAACGAGAGTCTATCAGGAGCCCGACGCCGTAAGGCGGAGGGCTTTTGATGACTCGAGTTTGCAATATTCTTACGCCCGTATTATACACAATGTTTTTCATCACATGTGCGAGGAAAAAAATAACCACAAAAGACAGAAAACCCTATGTTTTATACAAGCGCATCAATCAAATGTTGACGAAATTGACAACTTCACTTCTAGATCAGTGCGAGTGGAGGGCGGAGCTTCAATATTTCAACCAATCACAGAGCATGGAGCATGTGGTTCTTGCAGGGCACGGCCTGCTCGATTTTTTTCCAACCCATCACAGAGCAGAATTATTGCCGTCCAGATTTGCTTAACCAATCAGATCACACACAAGCTCATTACTTCCCTTGGGACCATTATTTCCCGCGGGAACAATTTAGGCCGTTGTCCTTCTGTATACAGGCAAGGAATAACACCATTTATGAGCAAGTGTGATGAAAAAACTCAAACTATATTAATTAGAGGGTATCTATTAGCAGTTTTTTAACCTCTTTTTTAAGATGTCCTTGCTAGTACAAAAAATAAAAAATAAAACATATACCTCCAGATTGGTCCCGTTGTCACCTTAATCTAGTTTTGATGATGGGATCCTGGAGAAATCGAGGGAACTCTTCAAATTTTATTCACTATTTGGCTACTGATTTGAAGTCGTTTTAAACTTTGTTTTGAAAGTCAATTATAGTTTCTAAAGTCCGTCGTAATTGTTCCACCATTGCTGTTTACATAAATTGATATCTGTCATAATAATTATATATTGAACCTTAATAATAACGAACCTTCCTTATGCCCGAAATCAATTTGATATGGTTTTTATCGATCATTAACGTTTAAAATTGTGATCCACATGCGTGGGCGTTGATTGCTGTCAAAAAAGATTAGCGCCAAAAAACTAAACGCTAAACGTCCGCCATTTTTGACATCATCCAATCAGAATGGAATTTACGAAGAAACCCTTCCGATGATCACGATTTTAATATAGTTTCACAAACTTACGCCATCTAGTGGGAACATTTGGAAACTGCTGTATCGTACCGATTTATAGTAAATTCTTCGTAGAATAGCGACATTTGCAGCTGCAAAGATAAATTGGTATTCTTTGCACACATTTTGTTTGTTCTAATTACCAAAATACTGAAACACAAAGGTAGTGTAGTAATGAGTTTTTTGTGGTCCCGGACTGATTGGACAAAAAAATGGATTTTTGCATGACTCGTGCCATCAGCATGTTGAAGGAGGTTCGGTTTTTTGGTGATAAAGGTTGAAGATGCGTTGCAAAAACTGAGCGAACAAAATGGATTTTGTTGCAAAGGTTCTGTCATAGTTTTTTTAAATAATATTTTAATAACTAATATAACCTATTGTATTTAGATACGTATTAAGTATCTTAAAAACAATCGTTTTTTTAACTTGAGCTTGTGCTCAACTTAAGCAAAAAATAAGCGTAAGTATTATTTTTTTAATAGCATAATATAAAAATATTTAAGTAGGTACCGCTGGAAACTCAAACCTTCATTTCATGCACATTATTGTTACTTCAATATCTTATTTGTAATTTTTTTTTGAGGTAAATCTGGCTTGTTTTAATCGTTATTGTATCTTTATTATAATTGACATTTAAGTAAAGAAATGTTATACCATACGATAAATAAATTGACGAATCATATCACAAATTCTACTTATACTATAAATGTAACATGCGTAACTAAGTATTTGACTATTTGGAGATGAACTTATTCTAACCAAAGTTGTAGGTAAGCAGTGTCAATAACGTAATAAAATGATACTAGGTATATAATTCACAAAGCAGACCCCTACTACACAACTTGATCAAGCAATTACGAATTTAATGGAGGCGAACGTTATTTGTAATTTTATTTAGAATTAGGACCCAGAGCTACCGGTCACTGTATTATTATCTTTTTTGGGTGCCCTGGCTTTTTTATAAGACCGTATCAACTTGTGATTGAAAAAAAAGACATTTAAACTTAGGCTTTTGGAACCGTTGACAACAATAATAAAATCAATCGTTCACAAATCTAGATAGGTATAATAACATGTACAAACTCAAATGATACGAGTAAAGTGACAGGCGAAAACAATAGTTTTAGTAAAACATATTATAAAAATCTTTACTTCGGTACCTAGTTATTAAAAATAAAAATATCTTAACTTAGTACCCATCAAAAAAAAATACTTATGTTTTGAGTATTTGTATTGTATTGTATTATTGTATGCTAATATTGGGCGAGTTTGACAAAATATTGAGAGCCACGGGCCACATTAGAGCTAGTTTTAAAACCTGATAATTATCCAATTTCGATAGCAATTTTCCAAAGATATCAAACTTTCTATCAGCTTCTGGTGGGACGTTCCAAAAGCTCATGTAATCAGAGCCGCATCAATTAAGGCGCGGGGTCGCGGAGTCAATCGCTTTGTCGGTATCGCACATTGTCAATACCTACCGGCAAAGATTACGAGTATGTATTTATGCAGATGGGCCATTTTCAGCTGGTGCACTTTAACATGCATAATAATCACTAGTGTCTAAAATGTCTAATTACTTAGCGTATTTTTCTAAATAAAGAGTAAAAATAACACAATGGTATAGTAACATGGTAGTGACGTCCACGGTTATCAGTGTTATCACAGTGTGCACAAAAATGATAACGTTCCAGATACTTTGCTGTTCGGTAATTTTATAGCCTCTACCAGGCCAGATAGTTATTGTGACGAAGAACTGAACTGCATGGGCAAAACGTTAGATGCCGAGCCTCAGTCGTGAGAGATCGACTATGAAGACGATGCTGCCAAAATATCTTCCATTACTGAAGCTTCAAGCAAGAGGCAAAAGTAATGTTATACTTTGATATTTGTATACTACTAGTCTAAAGAAAATACACATTACGCACGTCAAATGTCAAATAAAGTTTTTGTTTCACGTATTGAATACTATACTTACTTACTACCTCGCGCAGTTAAGCTACTGTTGCACATGCTCTTTAGTAGCACGAAAGCATGCTAATTTCGAGAAAATAGCATGTGTAGCTGGAAAGTTGCTAGTAAGTAGCATGCTACTTGCATACAAAATAATTGAGCATGTACAAACAAGCATGCTACTAAAGAGCATGTGTAACAGTAGCTTTAGCCTAATGATTCAAAATTCAATACGACTTATTTGTGAATTTATTGATATCGTATCGCCGACGCTCACAACGAGTAGGTAGGTACGGCCTTTTGAAATTTTCATCATCAGTATATTTCACTGCTGGACAAGGGTCTGAAATGATACTGAACGTACTTGCAAAGCGTTGACCACTCTGCGAATGTTTTACCCAACAGGTCCGATCCGATCCGACCACAAAATAGCCTCGTTACACGGCACGTCAATCACGTCAGCGCACAGATGGATTAATATAAACGTTACAAATAGTAATCAAAAGTGCTCTCGTGTCTCGCCAAACGTTTTTTGTAGGTTTTCGTTTTTGACCTTATGCGGTGCTTAGGTTTCGTGAAGACTTTGGAATGTGTAGAATGGAAATACCACTTCGTTTCATTAGGTACGAGATTTTACTACTCTATATCTAGGGAGTATGTTTTCGAGGAGGGCGTTTATGAAATGCAGACCATCAAGCGATAGATACGTTTTGGCACCATTTTGCACTCAAAACGTACAACAAGACCGAAAACACTTGTGCAATAAAATACAACACAAATCTTTATACCTTTATAAAAAACTAGTACAGGATGCAATTTAATACAAGTAGAGGCGAACAGCAAATTATAAAATTAATAAAAACAAATAAAATTCACTGTAAGTGATGGAGATATAATCAATGACGTACTAATAATAACAATTGTAGGCACATTTTAAATTAAAGTAAAAAAAATATGCACTCTAACCGCTACGTATATTAGTCTCTCGTCACATTAAAGAAAGAATTATTTATTCGCGACAAAGAATACATAAAACAAACTGCAGACACATACGCACATACACATTTTCACCTCACTTGCTCGGAAAGGCCTTTTTGTATGTTTGATATCTATTGAGAGAATTGCTTTTTATTCACATGTGAAGAAAGTAAACGTAGAACGTTGAAAGTACTATGACGTAGAACGTTAAATGTTTATTTTTGGTTTTTTGTATATTTTATGACATATTTTTTTTTTACTTTTTTTTGCTTTAAAAAAAAATAACTTTTTTCGTTAACTTTTTTTTAAACTTTTTTTTTTATTATTTAAACGTTTTTAAAACTTTTTTTAATTTTTTTTTTACCCTTCTTATTTTCCTCGCTGTATTGAGGTGAAAAGATGTGTGTTATACACGGGTGAAAAGTTATTTTTCCGTCTCGTGTGTTGAAACACTCGCTACGCTCAGGATTCTATTTTTGAACCACTCGCTTCACTCGTGGTCAATCATAGAATCCTTTCGTTAGCTCGTGTTTTAAATGAACACTCGCAGGTAAAATACAACTTTCCCCCCTTGACCCTTGTATAACAAATAACTATTGGCACGAAATGGTACTCAGCGTAAATGCTGGTAGCGCCAGCGTTGGTCTTCCGTTGTGACCATTAGATTAGTATCCCGCGAGTCATTTCAATAGTTAACAGTGCTAATAAGTATAATAACTGCCCTTATAATTTCCCCGCCACTTCTATCTATCGCAGGTCTACTCTGCCCGCCTGTCAGTATTCAAACTATAGGTGATGTATGGAATATTTGGCATTTTTCCGGCGCGAGCGATCATTCATCATTATTAGAGTGCGCGCGCGACGAGCTAACGCGATTACTGGCGTACTCGTGTTAAGGTCTGAGATTTGATAACAATTTTATATCTAGATTTTAGCTTGTAGGTAATACTTTTGTTAGCGTTGTGCTAATGTTAAAAGGTGTGTCAGTATTACAATAACCGTCACCGTTGTGTCACCGTTTTGTTTGGCGAATGTATTGGAAACTCATTGACGGAGTTGGGCTTGGGCTGGACTTAAAACGTCAAACATAATAATATATCCTTAAAATGAATAGTCAAAATATGTGGAAAGCATGCTATCGTGCCGTTACTATTATTCCCAGTAATACTGCCAGTAGCACCATTGCCATGAACATAACGTATGTTGCCGGCAAAATTGCCGCTTCTATAAATAATGAAAGAAAATACTGCAATGTAATATTTGTGCGTTCGCGTTCAGTTATTGCAATTTTATTCTAGTCTAGTTGGCTAAAATGTCAATGCCCGTATTCATAATCGTCCATCAAACCTATTTTAGCTAAAATGCCGTTAAAATGCGTTAGTATGACTTTGATATTTTGTGTGTGTGGGAAAGGCACAAAAAACCGGCCAAGTGCGAGTTGGACTCGCGCACGAAGGGTTTCGTACCATTATCTATAAAAACGGCAAAAAAAATCACGTTTGTTGTATGGGAGCCCCCCTTAAAAAAAAAATATTTTGTTTTTAGTATTTGTTGTTATAGCGGCAACAGAAATACATAATCTGTGAAAATTTCAACTCTCTAGCTATCACGGTTCTTGAGATACAGCCTGGTGACAGATAATCTATAAAAACGGCAAAAAAATCACGATTATTGTATGGGAGGCCCCCTTAAAAAAAAATATTTGTTTTTTTAATATTTGTTGTTATAGCGGCAACAGAAATACATAATCTGTGAAAATTTCAACTCTCTAGCTATCACGGTTCTTGAGATACAGCCTGGTGACAGACAGACGGACGGATAGCGAAGTCTTAGTAATAGGGTCCCGTTTTACTCTTTGAGTACGGAACCCTAATAATAGGGTCCTGTTTTACTCTTTGAGTATGGAACCCTAAAAACATGTAGGTACCTAAATTAACTGAGGCCCGTTAAGCTTCATGACTGATAGGGTATAAGTTTTCAAAAATGGAAGCGACGACATACGAGGGTCAAACTGAAAGTTCTTAGAAAATCAAAAACTGAGCAATCAAGCAACTTATTACTTTTATTATATCTTTTCAAAATAGCCTCCCTTCACATCAATACATCGCTGCATTCGATAGAACCACTGAGAAAAGCACTTTGCCCACTCGTCCTTAGGGGTCTCTTCGACGGCCTTTTGAAACGCAGCCACTGCTTCGTCGGCGTCCATAAAACGTTTTCCTCGAAGTTTTTCTTTAATTTTTGGGAATAAATAAAAATCACAAGGTGCAAGGTCGGGGCTATAAGGTGGGTGACCCAGTAATTCCACGTTTGCCGTCGCCAAATAGTCGATCGTTTGCTTGGCGGTGTGCGATGAGGCGTTGTCGTGGTGAAGCAGGATCCTACTGCGAGGCCGTTTTTCTCGAACTTTTTCCAAGACAAGTGGTAAACAATTGTTAGTGTACCACTTCGCAGTAACTGTTTTTTGATCCTCTAAAATAATTGTTGCGTAATGACCAGTCCTTCCGAAGAACGAGGCCACCATCTTTTTTCCCACACTTCAACCTCTCTTCACTTTAGTAGGCAACTCCTCGGAAGGAAACACCCACTCAGCAGACTGTCTTTTAGTTTCAGGATCATAACAGTAAATCCAGCTTTCGTCACCCGTAACTACGTCGAACACAGCATTTGAGTCACCTCCGTTGAATCTTTGACCCATTTCACGGCACCAATCAACACGACGGACTTTTTGGGCTTCTGTCAAATTATGAGGTATCCACCGGGCACAAAGCTTCCTCACCGCTAAATGTTCATGGAGGATTTTGTGGACTTGACTCATACCAATGGCTAAGCTTGTACGAATCTGCTGATAGGTTACTCTTTTGTCAGTCTCTATCATACGCCGCACAACACTGATGTTATCTTCAGTAGTCGCCGTAGAAGGCCGGCCCTCACGCAGATCATCAGTGAGATCAGTGCGGCCACGTTTAAATTCATTAAACCAGTTGTAAATAGTAGCACGAGATGGGGCTTCATCGTGAAAGGCCAATCGAAGTCTATCATAACTTTCTTGTTGACTTAAATTACATCGAAAGTCGTAAAAAATCATTGCTCGAAAATTTTCTCGCGTTAAATTCATGCTCACGTAGTACACACAATTTTCAATTTGCCGCCAAATCGTAAAACAAATGACAATCGAGTGGAATTCGTACACAAAAATATTAAGAAAGAGTTCCATTTTCAAATTTTGAACTTATTTTTTTATTATATTTATTACAAGTGGCCAGTTCTAAAGACTTTCAGTGTCGCCCTCGTACTATATACTTTATTACTATATCCATACTTCCATAGGTACTAATATTAAAAATGCAAAAGTGTGTCTGTCAGTCTGTCTACCTGTTACCTCTTCAGGCTGAAATTGCTGAACCGATTTAGATTCAATTTGGTAAAGAGATTTGAGTCCCGGGGAAGGACATAGGATAGATTTTATCCCGAAAATCACTTGTTGACACCTCGCATGCTTGACTGCTAGCTCTTTGGTGGATATTATAAACTCTTAGTGTCAAAGTAGCCAGCAACATTACCTTTGGTGCCGGCAGCGTTTACAGCCATTATCGGAAATTTTCTTATATAGCCGGCAACGGCAGGTTACTAGGAAAGCATCAAATACGCTGTAGTTAATGAAAGTGCTGCTCTCGAACTAAATAACCGTTCAATTAAGACGTGGCTCTGTAATGACCTGACTTCAATGCGAGTGATGACTATTTCTACAGCTATCTTGGATTTAACATTCAATACGAACATAACACTAGCAATTCCCATGACTTCGTCCGCATTTTACAGAGCATCCCGGTTGAGCCTATATCCATCTAAAGGTCTAATTTCATAAATTGGTTATAATCAGATGAGTAAGTTCAGCTATAAAAACTACGAACTGTAGAATTGTTAGTAATTAAAGTAGCACAAATTTTTGAATGCGTTACTTTTAACGGCCTCCGTAGCCCAGTGGGTAGTGACTCTGCCTACGAAGCTAGAGGTCCCGGGTTCGAATCCCGGTCAGGGCATTTATTTGTGTATTTATCACGAATATTTGTTCCTGAGTTATGGATGTTATGTATGTATATAAGTATCTATATGTATGTATCTATTATATATATCATCGCCTAGTACCCACAACACAAGCCATACTGAGCTTACCGTGGGCCTAGGTTGATTTGTGTAAGATTGTCCCGTAATATTTATTTATTATTTATTTATTATTATTTACGTGTGCCCATATGGCGAAGTACCTGCCCTGGGAGGCCTGTATTTGTATCTTGCTGATGACACAGCGAATCCTCAATTAAATAAAAGGTCGGCACTCTTCTGGGGTCACTGGCCAATAGCTGGCACATATTATGCTACTGTGATTGTTTACCAGGCCGTATAGTTGTTTGCAACCGTCGTGGTGTCAAAAAAAAGTATTGACAACGCATTGAATTCTCTGCCAAAATTGAATTAAATCGCATACCTACGGCATCGTATCGGCAAAGCAAATGGCTACTTTGTTGCAAAATCCTTATGCTATTCAAAAACAAGGCATCGCGTGCGTGTCCGTCTGTACGTCGGTAGCTGGTAAACTGTCTACGTACGTCTGCCGGGTACAAACTGTTTACGGGAATGCAGACTTGGCTATACTATAGAAGTGTAGAGTGCGTGGTTCCTATTTCAACAACCATTAAAAGCATACTAAGATTCTAAACACCCTTATTCATACATAACACTTGAAATCATCATCATCATTTCAGCCGAAAAATGTTCACTGCTGGACATAGGCCTCCCCCAAAGAGTGCCAAAGTGACCGGAGATGAAGGTGAAGCGAGGCTTGAAATGCCTGTAATAAATAAAATATGTTTTGTCCCTTTCTTACGAGCAAAAAATTACAAAGTGAAGATAAAAAACACCAACGATTATTAACGGCATTTTAACTAAAATAGGTTCGTTGAACGTTTATGAATACGGCCATAAGTATGTATACAGAGGTGCGCAGGTAACTCTTTGATATGCATTGCTGCGTCAACAAGTAAAGGTGATTGCTGGACATCATCGATCGTTAGGTACTTATCCTTCCAGCAATGTACCTGCGTCGATTTGTGTGTGATGCGACAATTATCAAGTTAGTAAAAAAATAGGGGTTGGATACTCAAATTGGCATGATATTTTTTGAGCTTCAGATAACAGTATATTTGAAACTGAAAAGGTCGTAAAGTTTGCTCGATTAGGTCTAGCTTCAGGGATGTTATTGATATTTATGTAAAAAATAAAACAATTTTAGTAGTAACTCTGTGCAAAGAGCCTTTTTGATCGCTCTCTTTTAGGCTTTAGTTCAGAAGCAAAAATAATATATTTTTTAGACCAAACTGCAAAGAAGTTATTTGGAATAGCCAAAATCTACTTTTTTTACAATTAGGATAGGTCATTATAGTACATTTTACAACTAGTGTGAAAATAATGTCTTTATACCACTAGTACCGAGGTATCTTGCCACGAGCTGAAAGCGAGTGGCAAGACTCGGTACGAGTGGTAAAAGACATTTCACACGTGCTGTAAACGACGTTTTTTAATACAATTGCGAAAAAATAATAAATTAATATATCATTGCGATAAAATATGCTTGCTTCGAAGTTATTTTTGAACGAACCCATACTTTACAAATGACACTGACAGTGACAACATACTATTGGAATCAGCGCCATCGGCCTCGAGTTGAGAAACTAAATTGACACTTGGCAGTTGACGACGACGATTTTTAGGAAAGTAAATATTTCATACATAGATACCTAAGACAGAGTAGGCTATAAAATGCAAATTCTTAATATTTTTTCGTCATTTATATATTAATGAATACTTTAAATAAATACTCCTAGTATTCGTAAGCGTTTTTAATTTCATAATTTCCAAGTAAAAAATCTAATATAAAATTACTGCGTTTCGAAAGTATAGTTTGGAACTAAAAAGTAAAAAGCACTAGTTCGAGAAATTGAGCTTCTCGCACGCTACGCAGCCACAAAAAGTACCACTTTTTGAGCAACTGTATTAAAAAAAAAATTAAAGATATTTTATTAATAAAACATAATGTACATCAGTAATAGTATTAGGAGCTTAATATTAGAGGAAAATAACACGTGCCTGTGTTTCAGGCAAAAAATAATTAACAATTGAATATGTTATTCACATGCAAAATATAGGTAATACAATATGATTCTTATTTCTTAGTACAAAATAATAAGTAAGTTATAAATTCCATAAATCAGAAGATACAAAACCAACTTGACTGCACGTATCAGTTCATCACATCACCCGTCCTGTAAACACACGATAGTGTTCCTAACTAGACCAGCAGTACAACAACTCGAAAGCAGACAATACATATTATAAGTCTACCAGAGCCGACTAAGATACAAACTTCCTGCGGCCAAGAACAGTTCAAAACGATCCAGGGAAGCTACCTTGTTGAAAACCCGCACAAATGCGTCCTGAAAACCCCAGATTACACCATTACCAACTCTTGCGGTCATGCGTTAAAAATTATGGAGCTACCAGACATTACCTCGATAGATGAATTGCGAGCTCGGGAGCCATCTCCTTCACTGACCCTGAACTCTATTAATCTGGAAAACCTGCACGCCAGCGATAAAAAGATATCCTCGCAAATACCCGTGAGTATACGCCAGATCGACCGCTTAAGCCTGTACCATACTACTATACCAGTCTACCTACTCATATTCTGCGCATGCACAGTCGCTGCCGGTATAACAAGTCGTCGCCTATTCAGGAAACGATGCCGAACAAATACATTGGGAACCATCAAAACTGACGCTCCGGAAGCCATCAACCAGACACCAGATAAACCAAAGCTGCACCCCAGAAACATAGAAGTGAATCATGGCTCGGCAATATGCTCGAAGTATCTCGAATAGTTGCCTAGCTGAGGATGGAGGTGTTATATGCTTGAATTACCAGCGACCGCCCAACTAGCCATGCAGGTGGTGCCGACTGCCGACTCTGCATTTCGCCACACCGTGCCCCGTTTCCTAAAAATACTAAAGTGTTCGTCACTCTTGGTTCTCACATCGACCATTAGGCACCTGTTAAATATAATTAATTTTAATGGATTTATTTTAATATTTTTGTAATTCCAACATTAAAGGAATTAAAGTTTGCATTAACTGGTTTATCTCGAATCCTCCGACTCCCAGCCTACATATTTAGCGTGTCGTGTTTGAGTATATTTAAGACAAACAAAATCTTTACCCCTTAGAATGTTACAATATTAATATATATTAATATTACTTAATATCTTATCACAAAATTTTACTTAAATGGCGAAAGCAATTCGATTAAATGCCTAGTGCTAATGCTATATACTCATTATCTATATACTACTACTCGTACTTTATAAGCTGCTTCAGACCCATCAACCTTAATAGTAAAAACAGTGCACGTGACCAATTTAGATTTCCCACTTACATTTTCTAGGGAACCCTATAATTTCTAGGCATTCTCGGACATTCTTAGGTCTACTGGCGTCGTTTCCGGTGCAAAGAGTCTCATTATAACTAATGAATGGGACAGTATACATCTCTATAAGAACATTAGAATAATTATTAATTGTATTTGGATGCTCAGAGACATTATACATCTCTGGGGTACTAAATTATATCATAAACTTATTGTTAATTCTGATACAGACCTTATATCGAATGTATTTGATAATATTTTACAATTTTGGATTGTTCTAGTTTTCATTCAGTGACATTTAGTTTGTAACCATTTAGGTACTAATTAGTTAAAATCTGCAATTTTAAAATGATTATTGTGTAAGATTATTAATATTATATTGTAGAACACCATTTGACATGTAAAAGTGCCCTTGTGGCCTATTTGCAGAATAAATAATTGATTTTGATTTTGATTTTGAATGAATAAAAAATTAAACGACTATTTACGGGCTCTAAAACTTGTGGTTCCTGGTGACTAGTTTTTCTTTTTAGTTTTAGTAGATAGGCATACATTGCTAAGACGCAATTTTTGGTGATAATTATGTAAATTGTAATTTTGTGCGTAACCTACCTACAAATAGTATAAACAATGTCAAATATCTTTATTTTAATAAAAGGAAACAGATATTTACAACAAATATAAAAAGAAACGGACAGTTGTATGTATAAAGGGGTTAGGGGGCGATGTTGGCTGCCCCGTCGTTGAAACTGAAAAAAATATTTAGAGATCTGAATCTATGCCGAGTCCCGCGAATGCACATACTTGTGGCTCGGATTATGGATATTATAATTGCCGACATTAACCAGACTTTAAACAATTAGTATACCGATTTTTTTAAACATTCATATCTGTGTCTGAAAGTACTTACGATGCAAGTTTCTTCAATTAGCCAATACCTACATTAGCACACGGCGTCACCCTACAACTCGACGAAACACTTTGATATATCAATTCGTCACACTGTCTCTAACTTAAATCAACCGCATTACTACTATAATATTTCAATTGAAAAGATCACAAATCCACCTTTTGTTTCAATTAAAATAGACTCAATAATCCAAATCATAAAGTTAATAATCGACCGTGGAACAAGAGCGCGTTGAAATCTTTCAAATTAGTGTACCAAGGTGAAAAGTCAGCAGAATACAGGACAATTATTTTATACGCAAAAATAGACTCTGTACTAATAATAATAAGATGCTGAATGCTGTGTCAAATAAACAGGATATCGGTCTTAATGACGTTGAAGGTGCATTATCAAAAGAGTGCCGAAAAGTGACCCGAGATCTGAGAGACCGCTTTTAGTGCCGATGATTTTATTGATTCTGTATCATGGACGTGTCGATTGAGCTTGATTTTAATTCGATTTGCTCTTTCTGTACAGTCAGCATGGGAATAGGACTGGCTAATTTCTAAAGTCAAGTGACATCGCGATTTTTAATAACCGTTATGTCAATAAAACTGACCAGCGCGGTTATATTTTGCAGATAGCGGGTATTTAATTATATGAAATAACTTGGACATTCCTCCGGTATAAAATGTAGATTCAGACCCTAAAGAGTAACGCTTTGCCCACAGTGAATGAATGGATCCAAAAACATGTTTTGCTAAAACTAGCAATTATTTGAGTTACGGTGGAATAGGGTTGGGGTAACTTTGATCCGGGGGGCGACTTTGATCAATTATGTTTTTGCTCCGAAACCATCGTTTTTACGTGGCAGTGAATAATTGAATGATATATTAGTATTCTATCTTGTTGCATACTCGATTTAATCTTCTTAATTTCAAATTGTTCTGCTTTTATACTAGGTACATTCTAAATGATCAAAGTAGCCCCGCCCCATTTTTTCCTAAAGTAAAACCCGGTTTACGGTAACTACTTGCTAGAATCTAGACTTGAAAGTTATGTAGGTATATATAATATGGTTTTGAAAATTACCGTATGAAAATTCAATTAATTTGGAATATATGACAAAAATAAATATTAAACTGCCTCCTAGCCCAAGGAAAGACTACCAACCCTCTTCAAAGTAGTAATCTGATAAAATAATTTGTTATTACGTGGATATAAATAAGTTATTTACACTTACACACTAGCAGCTCAACACAACGAATCTTCAAATCAGAAAGGTCAGCAACGCGTTTGTGACTTTCTGGAGTCACAAGCGTCCACCAGGACTAACTTTTGCCCTAATGTTTCACTAGACCTAATGCTTTTTTTTGAAACAGTGAACTTTTTGGGTTTTCTTTGAATATCATCAAATATAAGTCATTAGGTTAGGTTAGGTTTGTTTTGCAATAATCCTATATTAAAAAGTTTCCTATTAAAAAAAAATACTTTAGGTCTAATGAACATCAGGTTAATGATCATTTAGTGCTTAAGTAATTAGGTCTAACAAGGGAGAGCCATTCTTTATTGTCTATTCCTTATAATATTATTATTTTATCTCACTTTTCAGAAAAAACCTGATAATATTTTATTCCCACCGTACCTACCTAGGTATACGAGTTATGTTCACTTTGTTTCGAATATCGATAATTAGTGTAAAAGGTTCATTGTTCGGCTCGATTGTGATTCGAGTCGGTCCCAATTTGTATCGGTCCAGTTTGTTATATCGATTGTTTGAAACGATGCATAGATTTTATCAATAGGAAGATCAAGCATGGAATTTATTTCATAGCCGATAAACGAATACGATTTAATATGATTTTATTAGTGTTTAACATTTCCAATGTTAGGCTTCATTGGGTAAAATTTAATTTGTTTGGGAAATTATGGAATTATCTTTAACTAGATAGGTACTAGCTGTCCGAGCGGTCCCGCGCGGAGTAGGTAGGTACATAGAATAAATGTTGGCTACACGAGTTAAATTAATATTTGATACTTTTGTGATTTGCTACTCTATGACCATCAACTTATCTCGTGTCGGTATGGGGAGACAGGTCAAACTTGTATCAAATCATCAAATGTCTTTGTTACTAAGTATAAGGTTACTAACTAATCTAACTAGCCCACTATCTAATATACTATACCGTAAAACTACGCAACTATAGTCCAGATGAGTAATCACGTAACGTTTTGAACGCGCGTTAGGAAAATTTAACAGTAATTTTTCCGTTTAAAAAATTACATTTTAGGACTCGTACAATGCGTTACGTGATCGACCTGCAGGTCACCTAACTATGGTTCAAATCAATTCTCATATTACTTGCTCAGATGGGGACAATTTTAATTGATGAACTTAAAGACGGGCAATATGATAGTTATCATCATACATACCGATACATTTATTTAAATTTGTGTTAACATAAATTTAAATAAATACGAAATCGGTATTGATAGAAACTAATGAGTTTACTTTTGGACCATAGTTAAGGCAGTGGACTATAGTTGTGTAGTTTTACGGTACCTACTTAAGCATTACGTAATTACCGCGATGTTACAAATCAGTAAAGCTTCGAATTACCTACATTGAAATGTCCTTTATACAACTGTTGAATAAGCATCTGGTTAGTGGTTATCAAATTATAGTCTTCGGAAAACTTTAAATGTAGGCTGATCAGATCAGTATCAAATTATCCTCCTGGCATCTTTAGGATATAACAGAAAAACCTGTTGTATCCTAAAGAAGCCGGTGATCCGCTTTAGAACCTAGCCTAGGTTTAAGAAAGCAACTGCCATTGTATAAGCATCAAATAATAACTTTTTAAATCTAAAACGTTACATTTGCAACAAATTAACTCCAAAACCTAAAAGATCCCTCAGTAAGCTTAGAAACACCTCCGCGCTTTTAATCCAGCGTGGAACAATTCGATCTCGATCGTGGGAATGGTGCGCACGCGCTATCTCGATCTCATCTGATAGCGTATCGCGCGATCTGCGCACGAGTGGCGACGTTGGCGCCGATGGTGTCGCTTTTAAATAGCTAATAGGTTTCGCTTTTTAAGGTTTTTTTTGGTAACTCAGGGAATTTGGAAAACATTTTTTTTAAATCAAAAGTTACCTATACTCAGACTCATCCATTAGGTACCTTTATTATGAATAATTAATTAATATATGGTAATTTGATATGCTCACAATTATTTTTGCAGTGTCAGACCGCGAGCAGTGTAGGGTTCCGTAGTCGCATGATTTGTTACTTACATCGACACGCGTGAAACAACTAAACATTGCGGTTGCGTCACCCGAATTTGTACGAAAGTTATAAAACCCAATATTGCGCAGATGAATTCCTGAATTGAAAATTTTTGTTTTAAAATCCATAATACTTTTGAACAAGCTATCCATCAATACGCCACATCATGGGATTACTGATAAAAAAATTTACATCCCCACTTTCCATATATATTTTTCTATAGTTTGATGGCGTGATTGATGCCGAATTACAGCTTTCTAGTAGTAAGGGTTACTGAACTAAGGTGCAGACGGACAGAAGGACATGGCGAAACTATAAGGGAACCCTTGTTGACTACGGAAACCTAAAAACGAGGGAAAATTATATAGACTGATCGATTTCCTATTGAATTAGGTATTATGTTAAATCATAAAATATAAACCGGCATTTAAAGCAAATAAATCATAACGTTAATATTATAACTCTAAATTTTAAATACACAATAACAGTCCTTTTGTCAACAACTTAATAACTATTAAGGGCAGGTTGCATCGACGTCACGTTACTGACTAGTGATCGTTACATAATGACGCCGACAGCTGTCTTAGAGAAATGTCAAACTTGCCCTGCAAACCAATTTTAGACCACACTTTACTGACTAGTACTCGTTAAATATGGCGCCAACAGCTGTCTTCTCATAGAGAACTGTTAAACTTCTTATGTAAACAGATTTTAACTTTTTAGGGTTCTGTACTCAAAGAGTAAAACGGGACCCTATTACTAAGACTCCGCTGTCCGTCTGTCCGTCCGTCCGTCCGACCGTCTGTCACCAGGCTGTATCTCACTGATACAGTGATAGTTCCAGCTGAAATTTTCACAGATGATGTATTTCTGTTGCCGCTATAACAACAAATACTAAAAACACAGAATAAAATAGTTTTTTTTTTATAGATAATGGTACGGAACCCTTCGTGCGCGAGTCCGACTCGCACTTGGTCGGTTTTTTTAATAAAATAGGCATGCAATTGACAACTATTTCACCTGATGGCAAGTGATGCTGAGGTCTAGGGTGTAACATCCAGCCTAGATTGTGCCTCACTCTCTTCTTGAAAAGCATGTAACTTACGATCACTGTTACTTTGAAACAACTGAGCGTTAATATGCATGCTAAACTATGTCGGTCTCGTTATTGTGCTCCAGTTTATTAAAACTACTTCACAGTTCTATAAACTTGTTGATTGCACTAAATTCAGTTCAAAGTTGCAACAAGAGTACAGTCGGCCCTTAAAGTGGCCTACCACATTTCGACTGTATTACTTGGAGTTAACCTAAAAAAAATGCATGGCCGAGAAAGTTATGATGAGCAAGAATCAGAAGATTATTGCACCAAAAATTGGCCGAAACTATGAAAAATCCTTCACTTCCTGTAAGGTATATTTAACTACGTCATGTGACAACAGTACGAGACATGTTGACATCATTTAGCCCAATAATAGTAGATAGAGTAAACCTAAGTCTGTCAGTGCTGAAATAGCCAGAAGTACTTGGCAGACGGTCAGAATTTTTCAAACTTTCGGCCAATTTTTGGTGCGATAATCTTCTGATTCTCGCTCAGCACAACTTTTTCGACCTGCAGCCATGCATTTTATCGTGTTGTCATGAGACGTAAGCCTATTGGGAGTGGGCTTACGGATTATAAAGTTTGTAGATTTTTGAATGATAATTATACCTGTTATGTACATAATAAAGATCTTTTGTGGTTTATAAATTACCCCTTACAGTATTTTTAACATCTCCTAGAAACAAACATTTTTATAACATCATAATAAAGCTAAAACATTAGTAAATAAGCTTCGATGGGAAATACTAAACTGATAAGCGATCAAATGTAATAAAACTATAGGAAGCATGAGTGCTAAGAACCCAATAAAAACAGCGAAGCAGTGCATATAAAAATAAACCGTAATCTCTATTTGTTTCACTACTTTCGCTTTCTCTATCTATCACATTTGCTCGACACGCGTGGAAGCGAGAGCGCGTATGCCATTCGAGGGCCTTAGGCTCTAAAGTTAACCAAACAAAAATTCTAAAAAGTGTAAGCTATTTCATTATTGCAGAGCTAAGCAACACTCATGTCGGCTGCCACGTGCAGGGCGTGTGCGTTAACAACATTAGCTACGCGGACGACATGGTGTTGCTGAGCGCGTCGCCCTGTGGTCTCGTGAAACTCATGGCGATCTGTGAGCGATACGCCATCGCTCACGGTCTCAAATGCAACTCCACCAAGAGCGAGATGATGGTTTTTAGAGTCAGAGGAAAAAATTTGGTGGCTCCCACGTTAAAACTGGACAACAGTCCATTAAAAATGGTATCCCAATTTAAATACCTTGGGCACATGATTTCCTCTGAACTCAAGGATGGTGCCGACGTTGAAAGGGACCGCAGGGCGCTGGCTGTTAGAGCGAACATGGTTGCCCGCAGGTATGCCCGTAGCTCTACTGCTGTAAAACTGACATTATTCAGAGCATTTTGCACGTCGTCCTACACGGGTAGCCTGTGGGCGGACTATACGCAAAAGCAGTACAGCGCCTTACGAGTGCAGTACAACAATGCATTTAGGGTGCTGATGGGGTTGCCTCGCTACTGCAGCGCGTCAACAATGTTCGCGGAGGCGCGCGTCGATAGCTTCTCTGCCATCATGCGCAAGCGAGCCGCCTCGCTACTGAGCAGGGTGAGGGCCAGCACCAACAGCATCCTAGCAATGTTTGCTGGCAGGTGGGATGGGGCTTACCTAAACCACTGCACTAAGCTCCATTCCATAATGGTTAAGTACTAACACTAGATGTAAAATAATGTTACTAACACCTATATATTATTCTAATTCTAAATTTGACATGTTTTTATTTTTATTGATTATATGTTAATGGTTAATTATAATTTTTGTATATTGACACTTATGGTAAGGTATTTGTAAATATGGGCCTTGTTGCCTGAGACAAATAAATTAATAATAATTATTATTATTCATTCGTTTTTTTAGGGTTCCGTACTCAAAGAGTAAAACGGGACTAATACTAAAAACGAAATAAAAAAAATATTTTACGTGGTATGGTACGGAGCGTGCGCGAGTCCGACTCGCACTTGGCCGGTTTTTTTCAAATATTGTTCAAAAGATTGGTTTTTTTTATCCAAATTTGGTACTGTCACAGTTCTTAAGGGAAAAGGGGAAAATACAATAATCCAAACCATCATTGTTCACTTTTTAAAATAACGATTCGTTTCTACAAAATAGTATTTTTCACAATCGTGTTTTAATATAGAACTTTTTTAGTCGAGTACCGTGTTTAGGCCACGAAGCTTGCTGAGTGGCCTAAGTAAGGTACGAGATTAAAAAGCTTGATTATAACACTATTGTGAACAATACTTTTTGTACGAGTTCATTAAAATTAATTTTCTACGAGTCAACTGAACTAATTAAACAAACTCGATACTGTTGAAACGAAGTGCAGCTCATCGCTCGTACGCTTGTTGATATCTTAAAAGACATCAACGAGCGTACGACATCAAAGCGATTCTATTGGTCCAATTCATTACAGTTCAGTAAAGCAGCCACGTGATTGGTCGAATTTATTTTAGTTGTCTGGAGCGTATCGAAAAGTAGTTATTTCGATTGTTTCGACAGTAACATGGACTACAACTATGAAAAGAGTGACGTTGCAGTATTCTCTATGAAATCTTAATACACATATTTTAATCGTCGAGTACAAAAATATATTTTTTCGCTCCAGACAACCGAAAAAAATTTGAAAATAGAACTAAAATAAATTCGACCAATCACGTGGCTGCTTTACCGAACTGTAATGAATTGGACCTATTGAATCGCTTTGATTATTGAGTTTACTCGTTGATGTCGTACGCTCGTTCATGTATTTTAAGATATCAACGAGCGTACGAGATATAGGCTGCACTTCGTTCCAACAGTATCGTAGTACAGTACAGTAGGTAAACAACCTCGTGTTTAATTAGTTCAGTTGACTCGTAGAAAATTAACTTTAATGAACTCGTACAAAAAGTATTGTTCACAATAGTGTTATAACCAAGCTTTTTAATCTCGTACCTTACTTAGGCCACTCAGCAAGCTTCGTGGCCTAAACACGGTACTCGACTAAAAAGCTCTCTCATATAACACGATTGTGAAAAATACTATTTTAGTGTCCGACCGAAACATGTTTTTTTGCCGAAACCGTAACCGAAGGTTCGGCTTCGGCTCTACTTTTGGCCGAAACCGAACCTTTTGTAGACTTGTTAAAATCGTTGAAAAAATTACGTAAAACCGCTTTTATAATACACAAGTTACCATAATTCCGGGAACAAGCACACAAAGCGTCACTTCACTGAGCCGGTGGCCGGCGAGCTATGCCATATTGCCGGTTGGCAACTTGGCACGAGTGCACCCGAAGTTAGCCGAACGCGACCCGAAGTACCGTTTCGTAAGTTTCGGCCCGGCCGAAAGATTCGTCCGTTTTTTGACCGAAACTTGCCGAAACCGAAACCGCACCTTCGGTCGGACACTAAATTTTTATACCGATTTTCACGTAATAGGTATTATCGACAGCTCGACTGAATGAGACAAAATTTTGACTTCAATTTTGAGTAGGTAAAATACCTACGAAGTGATGAACACAAATAAACATCTAGAATGGTGGAGGTAACATTTTATAGTGATTAAAGGAAGGCGCGATGCAGTAAAATAAAAGGGAAAGCAATAAAGAGCAGTGCGAAAATTCGTTCTGCCAAATAAAATGTATAAAAGTAATGTGTGAAATTTCTTAGGTGCTATTCGCATCTAGCATCCATAAAACAAAAAAAATATACTTAAATCACAAGCACAATAATTAGCCTATATAATTGAATCACTAAAAAAAATGTTTCCCAAGTGATCCATTTGTCCGACTTGTCATATAATTGCAGTTTTTCTCTGAAACCATAATAATTTCAGGAATATTATAAAACAAACCTAAGCCGTTCTACAAGTTAAGTTTAAATAAAATTAAAAACAAATCATTGGTGTCTTCGAAAAATCTTTATTTTATTCTTACCTTAAACCGATAAGTAGGTACTTAGAAGCATTAATAATTATTATCAATTAAGTATTAGCAATGCCGTATTACGTGAGTATTTCTAACTCCTTCCCAGAATCAATAAACGTGGTTTTATTAAAAACGCATAAAATAGCATTCAAAGTCGAGTTTATTACATTTATAATTTTATTATATTAATAACTTTGCCTTTTATTTGACTTTCCGCCGCGGTCAAACATAATTCCCACAATAAAATCGAATCGAATCGTTTACCAGAATATCGACTCGATCAATTAAAAGCCCATTTATAGATTTGATACGATTTCAGTTGAATGGCTTTAAAATTAGATGAATTACACTATACGATTTCAATGAGGTCTATAAAATATGAATCGGTAGCTTAATACTAGTTAACCTTTGACTTTAGATTTGTTTGCAAAATTAAGGAGGAATCTGGTCGTGTACTACGAGGCTACGAAATATCACACATACTTACATTTTGCTTCCGCGCCGTGTTCATTACTGGTTTTCTAAAGATCACAAAAAAAGAGGCCGTACACAACACGCAATGAATATTAAACAAAATAAAATTTAGATTTGCTTGATAAAGTTAAAGACTTTAGATTTGGCTTGCAAAATTGAGTACAGTCAATCATGTTTATCTGAAACGGGGTGCTTTTCTGTTGATTAAACTATCAATAAGTACATGGTATACTTATTCAGAATGTGAAAAAAAACAAGTACCTACCTAAGTATTTAGACATATGGTTCAACATAGCGAGTTTGCGTTTTTTAAATTATTATTTAGTGACATGTACCTACATACGACGGAGCTATTTAGGTAAGTAAAGGAAGGAGATCGAAAACCGTCCGTTTGCAATTACTTTTAAATTAAATTTGTCACAAACATCTAATCATAATAATTTAGAAGCGAACTTGAACAAAATGTCTGCGCTTAAGATCGTTGGCATCGTCTTTTATACGTGTTGCGCGTACACATACCCAATTTGTATATATTATAATTAGACTTATGGTGTAATGCCTTTTAAGCCTTCATGACATTAAGGTGCATACGTTCTTTTTCGATTGAACAATTTACACATAAACTTGACACCTGGTGTAAGTCTCCGGTGGTCAATCACCTTTATAGTTATATTTCAAATCGTTACATTTTACATATCGTCACGATGACTGCCATTGTTGTAGTACTTGTAGTATTTTTATAATAACTGGTTATTTTTACGACAACTTGAAAAATAACAATTGCTATTCGTTCAGTTACTATAATATGTACAGTCAGGGGTATTAATATACGTACACAAATAAGGACTTAAATATCTGTACACGCCTTTATGACATTGGCAAATGGCAATAGAGTCCTCTACAGATATATATGTCCTTATTTATGTACATTTATTATTAACACTGACTGTTGGTATACCTATATATTAAATTAAAGATGTCGTGGTCCATTTTTGTTTCTGATTTACATCAATGACCTACCAAATGTGGTGCAAGATAAGCATGATATAGTGTTATTCGCAGACGACACGTCGCTTATTTTCAAGGTAGACAGGAAAGAGACAAGCTTCGATAATATTAATGATGCGCTCAACACTGTTGTGGAATGGTTTACAGCAAATAATTTACTGTTAAATTCCAAGAAAACAAAGTGTATCAGATTCACTTTACCTAATGTCAAGCACGTAAACAATACCAGGATCAAATTAAAGGGCGATGAACTGGAATTTGAAGATAGAACAGTGTTTTTAGGCATCACCTTGGACTCAAAACTACAATGGCATGCGCATATCGACACCCTTGCCGGCAAACTTGGTTCTGCAGCCTATGCAGTAAGACGTATAAGACAGTTAACAAACGTTGAGACGGCCAGGCTGGTGTACTACAGTTACTTCCACAGTGTTATGTCCTACGGAATCCTGTTGTGGGGAAAAGCGGCTGATATCCAGACCATCTTCGTGCTACAGAAACGAGCTGTACGCTCCATCTACGAACTAAAAGCCCGAAATTCTCTCAGGGACAAATTTAAGGAGGCAAATATTCTTACTGTAGCATGCCAATACATTCTTGAGAATATTATGTATGTGCGGAAAAACCTTCAGGACTTCAATCTCAACAGTGATATCCACGACTACAACACCAGAAGTAAACACAAGATCGCAGTGCAGTACAGTCGTCTTCGCAAGGTTAGCACGTCGTTCGTGGGGAACTGTATACGTTTTTACAATAAAATACCTACCGAAATTGTTAATTTGCCGTTAAGTAAATTTAAGTCTCATATAAAAAAATATTTGCTAAGCAAGGCGTATTATAATGTCAACGATTTCATAAACGACAAAAATGCCTTTAAGCCAGTAGCAGTCAAATTGTATTAGAATTAATATACCTTCGAGTATGATTGTCTTGGCGTATTACCTTTGTAATTATTATAAGTACCGGAAATAGCTGTTCCGTTTTATGTAACATGAGAGCACGTAATGCTTTTTCTCGCCGAACAAGTAGCTTTAATCTTTGCTATTATCAATGTCCAGTGTGGCTTGAATATGTCATGCTCGCTTAAAGGGCTTTGCTTACGGTGGCGTCGTTGATCGGGTCGCCACCTTCCCTAACATATGGTTGAGGGAGGCGATGGCTGAGATATGCGTCATACTCGTGATCGGGTGCTGTTTGTGGAGTCCGGTCTGTTCATGCTTGCAAGGGCATAGTAACTACCTAAATACTAGTGTTATTATCATTATTTTGACGAGAGACATCATTCTGTTCTTGACACGTTTTATTGTTATTGACCCTGTACATCTCTGACAATATTACATTAATGATCCTTTTTTTTCTGTTTTAACGCTTAGGGACAGTATACATCTCTACAAGAACATTAGAATAATTATTAATTGTATTTGGATGCTCAGAGACATTATACATCTCTGGGGTACTAAATTATATCATAAACTTATTGTTAATTCTGATACAGACCTTATATCAAATGTATTTGATAATATTTTACAATTTTGGATTGTTCTAGTTTTCATTCAGTGACATTTAGTTTGTAACCATTTAGGTACTAATTAGTTAAAATCTGCAATTTTAAAATGATTATTGTGTAAGATTATTAATATTATATTGTAGAACACCATTTGACATGTAAAAGTGCCCTTGTGGCCTATTTGCAGAATAAATAATTGATTTTGATTTAATTGATTTTGATTTTGATTTTGTTTACTTTAACAGGACGCCACCATAATTTAAACACTTCCAAACTTGCTTTATTCCTCCTAATCATTCCTGTTGTCATTTTAATTGGTATGTACTTTATTCGCCATTTTTAATTACATTTTATTTTGTCATCAACATAACCATTATTTAATAAAAATAAGCAATACTTACGATAAATAAATAAATAACCATAACCTAAGTTCACTCCACTTAAGTTAAAATCATACGAGTTATTTTACCACTCTTTTCCTTTTACTTTTCTTCCTTAATCTAGTGGGTTTTTGATCTGTAGAACTCGCAAGTCTGTGTTTTTAGGGTTCCGTAGCCAAATGGCAAAAAACGGAACCCTTATAGATTCGTCATGTCTGTCTGTCTGTCTGTCTGTCTGTCCGTCCGTATGTCACAGCCACTTTTTTCCGAAACTATAAGAGCTATACTGTTGAAACTTGGTAAGTAGTTCTGTAAACCGCATTAAGATTTTCACACAAAAATATAAAAAAAAACATAAATTTTGGGACTACTAAGAACTGTAACGCAAAAATTTTTTTTTATCAAACCCATACGGGTATTTAGATACCCGTATGGGTTTGATGAAAAAAAAATGATGTTACAAACCTCAATATCATTTTTGAAGACCTATCCATAGGGATAGGTTTTCAAAAATGATATTGAGGTTTCTAACATCATTTTTTTCTAAACTGAATAGTTTGCGCGAGAGACACTTCCAAAGTGGTAAAATGTGTCCCCCCCCCCTGTTACTTCTAACATAAGAGAATGATAAATCTAAAAAAAATATATGATGTACATTACCATGCAAACTTTCAACAAAAATTGGTTTGAACGAGATCTAGTAAGTAGTTTTTTTTTAATACGTCATAAATCGTAAAAAGCAATTTATTTAACGGAGTCCGACTCGCACTTGGCCGCTTTTTATGTTTGGGTCATTGTCAGTCACAAAAACAAAAATCATCTTTCCGGTGGTCAATAGTTAAGGGCTTTACGCTCACATATAATATGTTTTTATCACATAGAATTATAGAAGGGGCAACGCCGTTTATGCGGATTCAGAGTTCAACCAAAAATTAGGCTTTATAGCCCTTAACTTTGGCAATGTCCACCGAAAAGACGTGAACCTAAATCTGACAATGACCCATTTTATGAATAATATCCAAAAACTGAATCGACAAAAAAATTATTCATAATTGGACTGTGTTCTGTAAGAACGAATTAAGCGAAAAAACTGAAAAAAAAGTAATAAAGATTGATGCGCCAAACAGGATTTTAGTTTGCATAAACGAATTAAACGCCCAATAATTCATTTTTGTTTTTTATAATTAAATTATTAACCGCCTACTAACGTTTAATTCGTTACAACCGAACGTTACACCACTCTCCCGATTCTACGCTTGAATTAGATGATTAGAAATGTAATAAAGAATCAACCTACAATAATGTCGTATGACAAACAAATTACGAAACAAATAATTAATTTATAAATTAGTTTATTGATAAACAAATTACGTAGATTATGGATTAATGCATTAAAGAATCAAGCTGAAAAATGTACATAACTTAAATAATCTAACATACATCATAATATTTGTTTTACTTACCAAAATACACATTTACAGCTCCAAAGTACAAATTATACTCCATTGCATAAAAATTGTAAACACAACGACCATTCGAATTTTTTGATCATTGACGCTCTATTCCTCATTTTAGGGTTCCGTACCAAAAAGGTAAAAAAGGAACCCTTATGGATGGTGGTGCGACTCTGTCCGTCTTTCCGCCCGTCCGTCTGTCACAACGTTAAATATCTCAGGAACTACTTAAGCTATCAAATTGATCTGTTAAAAGGGTATGTATGTATGGAAAATGAAAAAAATATATATACATTTTTATTTTCTATTTAAATGACGAATATGAGCGGTGTTAAAAACCCAAAGTCTAGTAAATGGGGTATCATATGAAAGGGCTTGAGTTGCACTTTCTAAAACCGTTTTTTTTTCTACAGTGGTTAAATTTTGATTTATTAAGGAAAATGTAGAAAAAAATACTTCCCCCCCCCCCCTCCCCCTTATCTCCGAATATTCTTAAATAATTACATATGATTAAGAGTAACATAAATATTACAGGAAAAATAAAACGATATCTCTATCTAGCTTATTTTTTTTTTATCAAAAATAATTTCTTTAATTAAATTTGTAATTTACTTACTTTTGTATGAAATTTTACATAACGCTGTCCAATTATCGAACCTACTTACAAAATTTCTCGAGAATCGGTTGAGAAATGCGCCCTGTACAGGAGAACAGCTGGACAGCTGGACATACGAAGTAATTTTGGCCCAAGCTGAAGCAGACAGTTTCGTGCGCTTCGCGCGCTCGTTTAGTTATTTATGCACTTCTAGCTGACCATGAGGCTCCACCCTAAACTTTCATCCAACTGGAAGGTTCATTCTATTTAAGTACCACTGAAAGAATGCTGAACCCAAGTTATTCTCAGCCGTGCTCGAAAACATCTTTCAGACCTTAAACTGGGATCAATATGGACTGAATATCAACGGACAACAACAGAAGGTTAAACCAGCTCAGATTTGCGGATGACATTGTCCTATTCGAGGAAAATCCAAAGAATCTAGAGAAAATGATACATGAGTTAAATAAGGAAAGTGAGAAAACCGGCCTATCCATGAATGTAAACAAAACCAAATTACTAACAAATTCTGACATCCACGAAATTAAAATACACAACCAACCACTTGAATATGTCGACGAATACATATATCTAGGACAGATCATCGCCCATAAAGATATGACGACCAAGGAGATCAAAAGACGGATAGCTAACAGTTGGAAGCAATACTGGTCACTGAAAGAGGTGATGAAATGCCCCAATCTCAGTAACAGTACCAAAAGGAATGTATTTAACACCTGCATTTTGCCTTGCATCACATATGGCTGCGAAACTTGGTCACTCTCCAAACACCATAGAGAGATGCTAGAACACTGTCAAAGAGCAATGGAGAGAAGCATGCTGGGAATTAAACGGCAAGACAGACACAGGAATACAGCTATAAGAGCGAAAACAGGCGTAACAGATGTACTCTCTAAGATAGATCAACTGAAATGGCGATGGACAGGGCACATGCTAAGATACAGTCAAGAAAAATGGTGCAATATTGTAACACACTGGTACCCTAGAGATGGTAAGAGGAGTAGGGGAAGGCCATACAAGAGATGGGAGGACGAGCTCAAACTGACAGCCGGTCCAAACTGGAGAAGAGTCGCAAATGATAGACAGCAATGGAAGGGGTTAGAGGAGGCCTTTGCCAAGAGGCACACTGAACTCAGAGACATAATATGAAAGAAAAGAAAAAAAAAAAAAAAAAAAAAAAAACATATATATATATACAAAACAACATATAGCAAAAAAAAAAAATATATATATATATATTGTATATTAATAACAAAAAAAAAAAAAAAAAAAAAAAGGATACATGTCCTACATTATGTATACATTCAATATGGACTTCAGGATCAAGGGGTTATATAGATAGATAGAAAGAATGTTTGAGATCGTATAAGCAGTTCTAGAGATTGCCTACAAACTTACATTTGACACAAAACACCTCCTTATTAATAGTATGGATATGGAATGACTTTTCCTTCGATATTTCTTTATGTTTTTATCGATATAGGCATAGCTGCAATTATCAGAATCATATATTTCCAAAGAATTATGGATTCATAAGGAAAAGCCTCAAAGACTCTAAGAAAGGCTGCCTGTCAATGTTAAGTAGTATGCAAATATCAGTATCAGAGAAGTCGTCGATCATACAAATCGCTCCATAACCATCCGAATACGCTCACCTCTTTTAGCACACCAATCACATTCAGATCTCTGGACGTGCACTACGATATAACACATGATTACATTTTAGCTACGCGTCGTATTCATTGGTAGTTTTCTAAAGCTTACCGGCATTGCAGTAATACACATCACGCAATGAACTGAAATAAGTAAAATAAAATTGTATACGGATGCTTTTCTTGTTCATGTCAATGACTGCCAAATCGATTGTCCTAAGAAGGGTGACCTCAAGCAAAAAGCGTGTACGTCATGGGTTCTTTTTGGACTGACAAATTAACTTGGATGCCCTGATAAATAAGGTATTGACAAGCTTATTTTTAATTTAGATCATCTTTATAAATAACTTTTAGGTTAAGTAAACGTTTTGATGTTACTTTAACAAAGCTTTATTAACTATTTATAAAATATTTCAATTGTAAAATGTATTGCGTCAATTACTTAAAAAATATGTCATTTTTTGTTAAATAATGCACATTTGTATGGCATTATTATTTTTGTACGCGAATTTGAAAAGACTTATCCTATAGTATTACTGTAATTTATAAAAGGGCTGTAACGATTTTGCAGATTTTTCCAATATCCCCTATATCCAGCGATCGAACCAGCTAGGGTTCATGTCTGGGAATCATTTTCTCTATCGTCACCCGAGCAGAGCTGTATCACCCAGGTACGATAAATTAATATGATTCGTGGGTATTTCAATATTTTTTTACCATTCCGCGGTACTCCGCAAAATTTCCCGAAAAACATGCATGCAACGACACTCCCGTAACGTTCTCCCAAGCTTAGCTCTAATTTTTAAACGTAGATAGAGGATATATAGATGGCGTCCTAGCGTATATTTATTTTGCCTTAATTGAGTCCAAACTGCGTTACAGCTTTATGTTTTGGGGTAATAGCTTTAAATATAATATTAACAGAGCTCTTATCGCACAAAAAAGAGCCATAAGAATAATGTTTCGAATCCCGCAATGGGTGTCTTGCAGAGAATAGGTACTTTCAGACCTTAGGGATTCTGACGGTGCCTAGTTTAAATACGTTCTTATACTGCTCACTGAATTTATTAAACATAATACAAGGTTTGAAACGTATGAAGAACAAGAGTTTCGTGTACTCACGCGCACCAGAAATATAAAAATCAATTTTCGCCCGATGACTAATATAGAGAAGCAATGTACTAGGAACCAGACTGTCAAGTTGTTTAATAAACTTCCTGTAGAGCTAAAAGGTATCGTAGAATATAATAGTTTTAAAGATAAATTAAAGCAACTTTTATTAAGAGGGTGCTTTTACAGTGTTGAAGAAATATTTGATAGAGTGTAGAGTGTAGTTATTAGATATTAGAGCGTAGTTATTAGTTATAAGATATATTATATTGTTAGCCGTAAGGAATTCAAACACAATCCTGTATTGTTTCATGAATAAATATGTCTATCCAAAAGGGACGATGGTAAATTACTTAACCACACTAAATTAAGAAGTATCAGAAGCTAATACACTATTGACGTCTAATGTCATTTATAATTTAGTCGTATTATATCGGTGACGTCATGGTGGTGTCAGTTTCAGTACACATTTTGACAGGTGTTGTGGCAGACAAGCTGGTGGCAAACAAAACCGTATACGCGATGAGGGACAGAAAATATGACACTGTATCTCGTTCCCACTTGCGGTATTCCCTATGCATACGTCTTCGTCACTCATGTGTGTATGTGTGGATGACTCCCTCTATCTATTCTACCTCTATGTTTTTAAATGACTACTGGAGTAATGGGAGGACATTTAGTGAGCATTAGTCAGTTTTATGCTAATTAGTTATGGGCGGGAAGAGCTACCGTGTGCCGCGTTCTGGCTGCGATGTCGTTTGAGTTCAGTTAAGTAGGGCGGCTGATGTAGGAACTTGTGGTTGTGTTGGAGGCGGTATATGATTAGGTCTTATATAATCTAGATAGCGATTAAATGGCATGTAAGGTAAACGTCCGAGTGCTCGCCGCTGTACAAGTATATGACATGGGCACTTTATGTCAAAGCAATATGGGTTAAATGGACTAAGAGCTAAGATTTGCTTCATTCGAATTTAAGTCATGTCACTTTGATATTATAGAGTTCCTATGCCATATACTATGTAGTACAACGCCGAGCACTCGGACGTTTATTTTATGCAGCATAAAAAACTTGAAAAAAGAAAATCATCCGGTTCGATAATTATGTTTTTCTACTCCTGTACCGTTATCTGTCATTTATATAGGCTGTAGCTCAAATACAATGACACCACTAATAAGTCATCGCAAAATTCTATGCTCTATGGCCCAAAAACGCACTATTTAGCGTACTTTTTTGGTTCATACATTTTTCATAAAAGCACTGTTTAACTTTTTTTAAATCGGCCGCTAATGCCGCTATATTGCAGTGGTGCCAACTTCATAAACAAATATTTCGAAATAAAAGTATTTATTTACGATTTAACATTTATATATTATAAATTATTTACTACAATAATAATAAATCATCATCAATTGTGTGTTAAATTACATGTTTTATAAATTCTTGGTATTATTTATAAAAATAAACAGTTCGAATTCGGTCCGGGTCCGGATTCAGTTTGGTTCGGATGGCAAGTGCAAACAAATTAAAAAAAAACAAGCCATAAGCAAGAGCTGTCACATTTCCGATTTCCCACCAAAATACAGTTAAAAATGAAAAGACGAAATATGATAAACTATTAATCCTAAACAATTAAGATTTTATTCGTGATTGTGAAGACAAAAGTGTGCGTTCCTTTTAACATGGTCAAAGAAATTAATAACTGCACTCCTGAAGAAATTGCGTGAGTAGCAAAAGTACGAATAGAAAACTTGCTGCCTGAAAAGTTTAACAATTCTGTAGTCTGCTATTTATTTAAAATTTGTCGTAGAAAAAGTATTGTATGCAACGGTGTATAACTGGTCTAAAAACGCTCGTGGCGTCTTTAATTGCGATGCTCGCCAAGGCTCGCATCGCAACCCACGCCACTCGCCTTTTAAGACCCTTCTTATACAACAGTTGCATAAAATACTAAAACTTACTGTGGGATTTTTTGGCGATTTCGTTTTTGGAATTTTAAGTAAATACCTATTTATTTAGTATGAAGCATTATTAGCATTTTTTCATATTATATTAGGCTAAGCTTAATGTGCAATTTTCTTCAAATCACTTTCCATGAACAACAACCGACATACAGCTTACATTATATCACTAACATATATTTAAATATTAAATTACACTCATGAAACTGTATAGAATTGCCTCATTTAATTATCTCTTGCATTTCGTACATCAACAGTCTAACTAAGTAAGTGTACTTACTCATTGTCTCCACTTGGCAATCTCAACCTACTGTGAACGTTCTCCAAGCATAATCATCAACCACACTATTTCTTATCTTATAGGTCTTAAAGCTTAATATTGCTTAACTAATTTATAACCGTCTCATTGTTTTCTTCAGACTAATGTGTATAAGCACCAACTTAATAGTTCGGTTTGTTTAAAACCTAATTCATCACAATAAGGTCTAATTTGCCATATTAAAAAAAAAGATGTGTACAGGGCTTACTAATGCGTTTACAAAGCATTGTATGCAAGCCTCAGGATATGTATGAGGTTAAAAAAGGGTCGTTTTTTTGGGTGCCCTGATTTGTACTGTCACAGTTGGTGACTTTTTTTAAGTAGCTCTTGAATTTTTTTGTAGATCTCGACACAAACAAGCTTGATTGTTATGTTAATTTTATGGAAATTAGATGTCAAATTTAAGATGTATTTTTACACCCATTTTCCAACTTTTCGTTTCTTCCGCTATTTGTTGCACTCGTGCACAAAATAAATAAAAAGCGTTCTCATTGGAAACAGTCGACAGTAGTTACTTAACGGTTAGCACATCCATGTGACAGGGGGCTGTGACAACATGTCAAAGTGATATGAAGATTACGAAGGGAGTTGTCAGAAATTGAGACCATGACAAATATTCCGCCCCATGTATTCTGAAGAAGCTAGCTTGCCAGCCCAAATTATGTCTACGGGTCCAAATTTATTGTACTTTAGTTTTACATAATGAACATGACATATCTAACGGAGTTATATGAATCCATGTGGCCACTTAATCTCTTGAAATTGTATGCAAATTATCGAAATGACAAGCATCAAATAAATCAATTTCAGATTTACATGCTGCAGTTGAGAGAAGACTTCTCCTGAAGTTTGGCAAATAGAGAGAATTTACTTATGAATAATAATTTGATTTAAATAATACTGTATTTACTTAAATCAAATTGTGTCGTTTTTTTCGTGTCATTTTAAAAATTATACAATTGTATAATTTTTAAAATGTGTTAAAATTAATGTGTATGTGTCATGTGTTTTATGTGTGGCAATGGCAATAAATCTCTTTTCTTTCTTCCTGTCTTCAACACTTTTGGCTAGAGTATCTTCACAAAATAGCCTACTTCACAATGATCAGAAATAAAACAAGATCAAGATGAATTGGTTTTTTTCTATAGTCTATACTCAGAATTTATACTTAGATTGTAAATAGGAAAAGTCTGTGAAATTGTAGCTTTGTAAATTTGTATGCAGTGGGATATCTCCGAAACTACTCCTCCGATTTTTTTGTTTTCACCAATATAATATAGAATGGACAGACACTACATACCCCGTGGGTTATTTATAATACACGGGTGGAGCCACGCGGGCGGCTAGCAACAGATAAAATAATAGCAAAGGTAAAGCAACACGAATATTGATCTTTTCACTGATTTAATATGAAGAAAGAAGTCATGCCAATGGTTTTGTAAAATGAATTGTACTGACATTGTCATAAGAATCAGATTGGATTCACCAGCTAATGCGAAGTGGACATGCGAATCGCAATGCAAGACCCATGCTGTCAACCTTTGAGTAGGTTTGTGTAGGTTTATTCGTTAAGTTTCAACTCATCGTGGGCCCGGCTGCATTGTCTATCACATCCAAGGCCCCGAAGTGAATCAGTGAACATTCACAGTTCAATCACTCAAAGGTCACGCTCACATGTAGGCATTCATTCATTAATTGATTTGTGAGTTAATTGTTTTATTTTACACTTGCACCCACTTTGGGAACGAAGGTTAGGTATTGATTGTTGCTTTTGTTTTGTATGTGGGTTCTGGTCATTGCGTTTTGCAATAGCTTTTGCTGTCACCGGCACAAGTGTAGAAATAATGGTTTATTCAGGAATAACCCATTATTTCAGCCAGGGCTGTATAACTACTAAAGGTAGTTACCACTGCCACTAATATTTTAGTAGTAACAGCTGAAAATTGCATCGATAATTTGGCATCTGTTACTATAGGTACATCTTTGGTGGTGGGGCAAATAATACCAGCCAAGGGATGACATATTCTCGTATTGCCTATACGAGAATATGTCATACCTTGGCTGGTTATTAAAGTAGAATACTGATCTGGTAAGGAAATCAGTGTTTTTAGGGTTCCGTAGCCAAATGGCAAAAAACGGAACCCTTATAGATTCGTCATGTCCGTCCGTCTGTCTGTCTGTCCGTCCGTATGTCACAGCCACTTTTTTCCGAAACTATAAGAGCTATACTGTTGAAACTTTGTAAGTAGATGTATTCTGTGAACCGCATTAAGATTTTTACACAAAAATCGAAAAAAAACGTAAAGTTTTAGGGATGGGGACCCCTAAAACTTTACGTTTTTTTTCGATTTTTGTGTAAACTCAGAACTGAAACTCAAAAAAATTTTTTTCATCAAACCCATACGTGTGGGGTATTTATGGATAGGTCTTCAAAAATGATATGGAGGTTTCTAACATCATTTTTTTCTAAACTGAATATTTTGCGCAAGAGACACTTCCAAAGTGGTAAAAAGTGTGTCCTCCCCCCTGTAACTTCTAAAATAAGAGAATGATAAAACTGAAAAAAATATATGATGTACATTACCATGCAAACTACCAACGAAAATTGGTTTGAACGAGATCTAGGAAGTAGTTTTTTTTTAATGTGTCATATATCGTAAAAAGCGATTTATGTAACGGAACCCTTCATGTGCGAGTCCGACTCGCACATGGCCGCTTTTTTTATTAAGTAGTATAACAACATAAATACCCTACGTTAATTTATCTATAACAAGCGACCTAGCCTAGTGCATTCATGTCGAACATTAAAGCATTCGTCCCTTACTTCCAAGTATGTCGAGAGAAACGAACATTTGAGCCAGTCATAAAACCTATCGTAGTTAATATTATATAAAAATATAGTCTGATTGCTACGTCCCTCGGACTTGACCAGCTGTGATGTGCACAATGATGCACAAGCCGTTTACCATAAGTTTGAACCTGGCGTCTATGACGGTCGATAGACGCCAACACGGCTATCACCAGATAGCACGCGTGCTCTCTCGATTTTTCTCGAACTACGAGTATTCGTCTCTCTCTTGTTAGACAATTTAGATAGAGCCGTCTTGTGATAGCTGTGCAGGTCCAAAGTCCGAACTTATTTATAGTAAACGGGTTGTAATGTAAGTTGGGCCTGTTGAAAATGAAAATTAGTCGAAGTTGTACTGATGATACCTTTCCTTGGTTGCTCAATTCCTAAATTTCTACCCTGCTTGCCCTGCATTAATGCATTTTATTAGGGAGATTGCTATAAAGACTGATATATTTTTCTAAACGTGTTTTTCTAAGGCATTTCCAGATAGGCAAACTAAGATAACCCAGTGGTCGATACTGGTCCTATACTTGTCATTTCCAAACTTATTTTTTTTATCATAGAAACAATAAATAGGTGTACTACATGTAATTAAAGTGTAAATCATTAACACGTTTCCCTGTATGTAAGTGAGAGGATAACTGCACATGATTGTTTAGTATTGAAACACAAACCGATCATATGAATTTGAACCGCTCGCCTATTAGCCCAATTCGTCATAACAGACCATTCCATATTGACTTAAACGGCTCATATTAGCAAAGTAGAAAACAATCTTAACCCAGATTTCTCTCAAAGTAAATGCATCCAGATCAGTCGATCAACAGATCGAGTTACTGCTCGCAATGAGACCAGTAATGGATCGGCAAATATTGTTCTGCGGATGAAAGGAGTTCGAGTTTTAGTTCATTCATCTCGGTGTGTGCTTCAGAGGAGTCGTTAAGTCTCAGGAAAATCTGAGTTTCCCATTCCTAATATGTATTATTGTTCGGCTCTATTGCCTTGCCTGATTTCCAGCGTTTTGAAACAGATTTGTTTAAGAATAGAAACAAATCACATAACATTTGATACTACACGGAAAATATAATCGTAAAATTCTGGTATTTCATAATTCATAACATACGCATGATTTTTTTTTGGTCGGAATCTGACTACATTATGGAAAATTTGCGAAAATTTGGATTAGCTTAAGCAAGCCTCTAAGTTACCCTTGGAATTCAGGGCTGTTCAATCCGTGACATTTGACAAATCAAATTAGGGATCTATCATCTTTTGTTAAATATTGAAGATGGAATAGCGGCCCTGAATTATGTAAAACATCTAACCGAAATTCGGCACCTAGCGTAAGTACAGTAAATCAAGAAAATGGGTTTATCACTTTTGAACCACAACACAACACACAAGTGTTCGATCATTTCCTGGGCTGACTGTAATTGTTTACTACACAGAAAATCATACGAACCTGTAAAAGTACTAAGTAACCATATTTTCTCTTGAAGTGTGAACCACAAAAATCACTAACATTTCTGATTACTAAAGTTGTTCAATTCCACCGTATATTACACCAAAGCTCGCATTTACTTGAAATTCAAGTGACAATAACAATAGCACGATCGTTATACGTTATTGCCGCAACCGTCGCGGGCGCACGTGATCTGGAATAAAGTTAGTGGCGGAATGCGCGGGAGTGCACCATGCGTTGCGCGGGACAGTCTCCCTTTTTCCATTCGTCAATCAGGTATTTCTTTTCATTTCATTTACCATGTTTGCTAGAGAGATTTGATTGTTGTCTATTGATGTCCTAAAAGTACAAGCTGTCATTTTTCAGATTTTATATCAGCTCCACTCCTCTATTGGTTGCCCTGTGGAGAGTGGTACTCAGAGTTATCTCCGAGCTGGTATATTTTGGACAGTTAAATGTGTCCAACGATGTACGACAGAGAAGCAGTACCTGGTTCGATAGAAAATCAAGCCAAGCGTTATCATGTGCAGCCATTAGCCAACCATTCGGTCAGCGCATCGGCAGCGTGTAGGCTTTTGTACCATTTCTGAAAGTTCTCGTCTTTGGGTTAAATTTGAAGTGTTGATATTTACTTTAAATCAAAATGCAAAGCAAAGAATGAAGCTTAAGCTAAGCTCGGCATACCCCTTTACAAATGAATTTAAATGACAATTGGGAAAAACATTTACAATTCAACGTTAACTTTAACTTAAGCCCCTGCTAGACGGTTGCCAACACGCACCTCCAACCGAGCGACCTTAGTTGGCACCGACCGCTGTAGTATGAAATTTAGCTCCCAACAACTGTCTACACGGTCGGTGCGGACCAAGGTCGCCCGGTTGGAGGGGCGTGTTGGCGACCGTCTAGCAGGGGCTTTACACGATCCTATTGGGTCAGGTGTAAAGGGATACAGTGTGTGTGATTCAACAGCGCCCAGACTTTCCTAATAAATCCGTAAATCGACGTCACACTGCGCGTCTCGACGCGTGCTACCGCTCGCGCACGCGCGGTGCCAACACGCTGAATTTAAAGCGGATTAATACATAAGTGCGCTTTTTAACCTAAACTTAGTATGGCGAGTTACGACGATTCACTTGAATATTGATTGTCGTATTACGTTTTTGATAAGGAAATTCTGTTTTTGTCGCAGCGAAGCAGCCTGTAACTACAATCTTACCCGTCCTGATTCACGACACATAACGACAACGGGGCGAAGATCAACCAGTATGAGACTGAGCTCCGATTACTCGTTGTTATTACGAATCTCAGAGTAAAGTTAAAAAAGAGTGATAAAGATGAGTCGAGCGGTTGTGAATCGTACCCACTATCTACTAGCTGATTCGTCAGTATGGTCAAACACAGAAGGTTCGCGTCTTTCCTGTGGACATTATCAAAGTTCAGGGCTACAAAACCTAAGTTTTGGTTGTACCTACTCTTAATGCGCATATAAACGGTGTCTCCCCTTTACATTATTATGGGTACGTATTAGAAGATCGAAAATTGATATATCAACACCGACAATGAAAACATCGAAGTACAAAATATCAAACGATCGAAAATATCTAATGTCATTATATCGAGTTCTAATTAGTCTTCAATACCTATAAATGCCGAACGATTAAAATATCGAAAGTACAGAATATCAAAATTAATATATAGGTACATCAACAGTGAAAACATTGAAGTACAAAATATCGAAAATCTAAATACTTTTGGCGTTTTAAACTATGTTCTTATGAGCTTTCGATGTTTTTAATTCGATATTTTCATTTTCGAAATGATTGTATTCGATATTTTAAATTTCGAGCATGCAACCGTTCGATATTTAGATGTTCGATATTTTGTACTTCGATGTTTTCACTGTGGATACCTTTAACAGTTTTCAATCTTCTAATACGTTATTATGCGATAAAAACATTATTTATTCGTCGTCTAGTACCCATAGTACAAGCCTTGCTTAGTTTGGGACTAGGTTGATTTCTGCAAGATTGTCCGCAAATATATATATTTATATGTACGTACGCTCTTACTATAGACCACAGGAAAAACTAATTTTATTTTAAACACTGTGTATGACCCAGTAGTGGCCAGTAGTCATTACAATAAATCGCCAACCGCGCCAGTTGTCATGTCAAAATTTACTACTTACTCTTTGTTTTTTTTTGCACCTATAAAGGACTAAAAAGAAAGAATAAGTTCCATCTGCCACCGGCGAGATTCAAACTTGCGTCTCTTGGCATGGAGATGCTTTTCGATACCTATTTGTAAACACTTTTTTTTAATCACAATTTTTTGGTTTAATGGACAAAATGTGACAAAGACTGGATTGGTTTATATATCCATATAAATAATAATAAATAAATATTTGCGCACAACCTTACACAAATCGACTTAGTCCCAAATTAAGCCAAGCTTGTACTTTGGGTACGTACTAGATGACGATAAACATACTTAAAGAGATAAAATAAGTACTTAAATACATAGAATACATCCATGACTCAGGAAAAAATATTCGTGCTCATCACATCACTCAAATAAGAATTCGAACCAAGGACCTCTTGCTTATCGTAGGCAGGGTCACTACCAATCCGCTTTAGCTTAATTATTAAGCTAAAGCGGTCGTCATATCCTACCTAGTTTACCTACCTACCTACCAGTGGCGGAGCGCCCATGCAAGCCGATTCCCACCGGCTCGGCTTGCCTAAAATGTATTTTTAGGCAAATCTATATTCTACAGTGCCTAGCTATAGTGTAGCGGGAGTCCGCTGGATGCGGGTGGCGCAGGACCGGTCATTTTGGCACTCTTTGGGGGAGGCATATGTCCAGCAGTGGACGTCTTTCGGCTGGTATGATGATGATGATGATGAAGCCTATAGTATAGTTATATACTCGAAACCATTCATTACGTTTTTGTTTGGGGTTGCCCATCGAACATTATAGTAGCTCTAGCTACCTAACCTTATAGTAGGTATACATTACGATATGTTGCAGAAACGAAACGCGTGTGCTAAAGATGCCCTGATAATGACGAGGTCATAGATGAAAAATCGCCTAACTAACTAATAGTAAAACCCACGTTCGTGCTTTTAGTGGATTATCTGAAAGGCAAACAATAGGTTCACCAAACTAACATGACGCAACTGATGCTTATGAATTAGACGGTGATTGATTTTAGAGCTAAATGTGATGACTCAGTTATTGTTTCGTTTTCCTAAATCAAGGTAAGATATGGATTAAAATAAAAAAACTATAACTTTTTACAGGTATTATTATTTTACAACGTAAATTGGCATTGCTACGCTGCACCGGTTGTCGCTGCAGCAAATGGATGCTCCAAATTCGATTAAAAGTTTGTAGGTATGGAGTAAATCGCCAATAACTGGCCACCGTTCAATAACTGGCACCCGTTCAATAACTGGCCACCGTTCAATAACTGGCCACCTCATACTAAAAATTAACTCTATTCACCTACAAGCCATACCAATTTCGTGCACCCCTAAATTGCTGGCTGTGGCTACCAAGCAAAGTATGAGCTGCCTTAGTAAGAAAAAAATTCTGGCAATTTAGGCTACCTTTTTAAAATCCGAAAGCAAGTGAGTGGAATTTAATTTTTAGTATAAGCTGCTAATTACTGGCCACCCTTCAATAACTGGCCACGTTATACTAAATTGAAAACTAGGAGACTAGGGAATTGGAAACCAGGGGGGGGGGTTTAGTATGACGTGGCCGGTTATTAAAGGGTGGTATCGGCCATTTACCCTATACAATAAAACGAGTACCACGCAGACGAGCTCACGGGCAGAAGCTAGTCAAAAATAATGCTAGAAGCTGGCTTCTTGCATTATTTTTGACTAGCTTCTTCCTCTATATTTGAGCTGTTAGACCTGGGTCTAACAGCTCAAATATAGAGGAAACCGAATAAGGTTATTTTGTAGTAATAAATACAAATACAAATAGGTACTTGATTAATACCACCAAGTTAAATGTCAGGTATAATAGGTATGATATTTAAAAAGAATACTAATATTTCCTTAACTCTTATAAAATACAAATTTGTTTTTGCTGGCACATCAAGTCTTTCGGTACCTACACAACTCAGAGTCGCACTAGTCCAACATTTTTTCAATTGTTCATGCCAAACTTCATCATGTTTTTTCATAGGTACCTTAATAATTATTTATTTTTCTATGAATGGACTAACTGAGAAGGTGTGAACCAATTAAGAAGTTCGCTATTCATTAATCAGCCATGAGTCACTGACGTTTCGCAAGCGGCCCACGCGAAGATCAACTGTAGCGTTGATGCAAGGCTAGATTATTCAAAATTTAGATAATGTTTGTGAGCAAATTTGTTGAGAATTATGGTGCACAATACAACCAACATGCAGCAACTTAAGAGGGGAAGTTTAGACAAAATATAACGTCAGAATAATCCAGTGCTTCGGTCCACCCAATATTAAAAAGTACTAAGTAAGTAGTTCGTAAAAAATACTGTAAGGTCGAATTAAGAATTTTATTTCAAATGATGCTTAAATAAGTTTCTGTGAAAAGAAGATTTTTTGGTACAAGCTTTTATTGCCGACTGTTTTTTTCTGTATACCGTCATCAACTACTACTTAATTGAGACGATTCTAAAGAGCCCAAACTCAACGGGGTTACGTCGGTTAAGTACTGAATTCCCATGGCCAACTTCGGTCTCCATCATCAGATCAGCTCGATGGTACCATATTTTGACGACCGCTTTAGCCTTGTTGGTAGTGACCCTGCCTACGAAGCAAGAGGTCCTGGGTTCGAATCCCGGTAAGGGCATTTATTTGTGTGATGAGCACGAATATTTGTTCCTGAGTCATGGATGTTTTCTATGTATTTAAGTATTTATTTCTCTATATAAGTATCTATATCGTCGTCTAGTACCCATAGTACAAGCTTTGCTTAGTTTGGGACTAGGTTGATTTGTGTAAGATTGTCCGCAAATATTATATGAGGTGCAAGATTCCACCCGAACAAAAAGCAACATATATACAATACCACATACTTACATAGTTAGCTAGGTACATACATACATTGCAAGTTAATAGAAAGCGTGTAATAATGAGCTTACAGCCTCTTTGTAAATACTCCTCTGTGATACTTTTTGGAATACAGGTATCTTCTGAAAGTTTAGCAACGTGTATTAAAACTTAAATCACTTTTTAGGGTTCCGTAGCCAAATGGCAAAAAACGGAACCCTTATAGATTCGTCATGTCTGTCTTTCCGTCCGTATGTCACAGCCGCTTTTTTCCGAAAATATAAGAGTTATACTGTTGAAACTTGGTAGGTAAGTAGATGTATTCTGTAAACCACATTAAGAATTTTACACAAAAATAGAAAAAAATCAATAAATTTTTGGGGTTCCCCATACTTACAACTGAAATTCAAAAATGTTTTTTCATCAAACCCATACGTGTGGTTTTTGACATGACATGGAGGTTTCTAACATCATTTTTTTCTAAACTGAATAGTTTGCGCAAGAGACACTTCCAAAGTGGTAAAATGTGTGTGTCCCCCCTGTAGCTTCTAAAATAAGAGAATGATAAAACTAAAAAAAATATATGATGTACATTACCATGCAAACTTCCACCGAAAATTGGTTTGAACGAGATCTAGTAAGTAGTTTTTTTTTAATACGTCATAAATCGTAAACCGCATTTTATTTAACGGAACCCTTCATGTGCGAGTCCGACTCGCACTTGGCCACTTTTTATTTGTACTGGCATTTTTAGGTGGTGTCTTTTTGCCCTAGGACGAGGAGGCAAATACTAGTTCCCTATCTAAGATGAGTAGCAGGACATGAGCGTAGCATTACTACTGCAAAACATTACAACACTACTCCTCACCGTCTTCCTTCTCCACCAACTTTTGGAGGTACACATGTAGTCGGACTGAGAGATCATTATTATTAAATCATTTATTCAAGTAAGAAACAATCACATTACTTTTACAATAACTGCACCAAACTGTAGTAAGCAGTTGGATGGCGCTGCACACAGAAATCACGAGAGGTTTAGACTGGCCATTGTTTTCCAAGCCTGTAAAGTGGGGGCATTTTTTTGTTTTTTATTTATTATTGACAGAACGATTTCTGGCCAGTCGTTGAGAAAAAAGTACAGGTCGTCACGCGACCTCCATCGCGGCCTTATTGCCCAGCAACAATGGGGATTGTTGCTGGGCAAAAAGGCCGCGATGGAGGTCGCGTGACGACCTGGACTTTTTTCTCAACGACTGGCCAGAAATCGTTCCAGACCAGGACGAATGGAAGTGGACTAGGCATTGGATTTATCGAACACGTTGCGAGAGTCACAGGAGTTTCTCTATGACGTCTTGACGTCTTCAATCTTCTATTAATAAGGTTCCACAGAGCTTGATTCGAAATAAAGCTGTGCTGCTGGTGCTAGTGCCAGCGTCTTAGAAGTTGAGCACACAACCTCTACACTACATAGTACGGGTTCACACTTTCTCATCAAAATCGTCTGCACACACATACAGTTCAATCGAATAAGTTTCTGTCAAAAATCTCATTCTTGGTACAAGCTTTTATTGCCGACTGTACTTTTCTGCATACCATCATCAAGTACTCACTGAGACGATTCTATCGAGCCCAAACTCGATTGGGTTGTGTTGTTATATTGCGGAGTTTCTATGGCCACTTTTTAGCTCCAAGTCATCTTAATGTTGCATTGTCATGCGATATACATATGCTTGTAAAATTTCAGCTCAATCGGATGACGGGAATTGACTGAAAATGAATTTGCAAATTTTGACGGACAACTTACATATTTACATACATACGAACAGTGCAAGTTAATATAAAGCTTGTAAAAATGACCCTAAGAGGGGTGTATCCGTACCCTTGGTAGTACCTACTGTAGTCCAGATCCCAGTGGTGATATAATCAGAAACACAGATATTCTTGGCACCCGCACCGCGGTTTTCCCGCCCGTCTGTATGCAGATCCGGCGCGTGCGACGGACAGCACAATGCACAAGTCAATATTTCCAATACAACAAAAACAATCTAATAAATAAAGCCTCCATCGCATTAAAGACTTTATTAAAATACTCACAAGGTTAAATTTGCAATAACTTTGAATGGCAGTTAGGTCTTTTATGTTAAATTGATGCGCGATATAGATAATCATCAATAACATTTGAGTGCTTTGTCATTTTAAAGAAGTGTGTTACTGTTTGAATAAAATGAATAAGCAAATGTAAAAAACCGCAAAATACCGCAATTCTTAGATTAGTACAAGTGCTAAATTTTGGAACGAAGAACGGACTTATTGGGATTACGTTCCTACAGAACAAGCAGTAGTTGTTATACATAATATTCATCTTACTTTTTATCTCAAAACGTTCATTATTTGTCGTGTTTGATCCATCAAACCGGCCTTATTTGCTATTAAAACGAACAAAACCCTGCAAGCAACGGAAGCTCTCAAATATCGATGTTTACGTGAACATCTTCTATCCATTTCTCTTAATCAATTACAAATACCATCCAAATTAAACCTTAGTTTGTACATATTCGATTCAGAATAGAACGGATGAAATAGTGTTCTACGTTCTTTTGATTTGGTGTGCGTGAGATCCTGTCAGCACTGCGCAAAGTCAAATAGTGGGAGCGCCGGCGACAATAATGGCTACTTGTGATATGCATTGTGTGTTTGTATGTCTGTATACATAATCAATATTCTTATAGAATTGGGTCTGTTAGGCCACTGTCCATATAGCGTGCTTATAATAGCAGAAATGATAACGACATCTTCTCAAGATATACTCCAGGCAAAATACGGTTTTGAAAAACATTAATTAATAATAGCGTTTTTTTTCTTTATATCATTTTAAAACATTGATCTAAGATGCTTTATTCAAGAATCCAACAAACTTTCCATCCGGAAGTATTTATATAGATTTAAAAAAAGAATGAATTGTTTTTTTTTAATTATTTATCTTGAATATTATAAAGCAAATGTAAATGAACCAAAATAAAGATAAAACCATTGATTAATATTTTTTCTGATTGTTCAGAAGCTAGTTAAGTTATCATTTTGATTTTGATGTCTGAAATTTTGTTGGATTTTGTCACTAAGTAACTATTTCATTGGTAATATATCCATTACATAAAAAGAATCTGCTATTATAAATTATTTCCAAATTTGATATATTTTCCATACAAGCTGTCAGTTCATTGCCTGGACTAATATGCCTAGAGCTAAACAGATTAACTACAGGTTTAGTTCGAGTTGTTGTAATAAAACATGTCGCAACATGCAGTTTTCGGCAAGTAGCATAAGACACAGCACTACATTCTCTCTACTCTTGTGAACCACTGAAACCAAAATCACCGAAACTAGACTAAATCCCTTCGCCCACAAAAAAATCTCATCAAAGACGTTTTGTTCGACGACGTTTGGCTCTCCAACCTCATCGCCTGCAAAGACTTACTTAGTTTGGCCGGCGCGTATTATTCCGTCTTGCTTTAAAGAATAGTACATTACATCAGTGGCCGGAAAAACACGGATTTCCGGGCAAGTAGGTATAGACGGATAGAGATACGAGGCCGGGAATCCGTTTTCACGCCGAGGCATGTATAGTGCTTTTCTCAAACATGCAATGAAATAAAACCACGTACCGGAAGGCGAGGCGTGGGTAGCCCCCCCACAAGGTGGACTGATGACCTGGTAAAGGTAGTGGGAGTCAGCTGGATGCGGGTGGCGCAGGACCGGTCATTTTGGTACTCTTTAGGGGGAGGCCTATGTCCAGCAGTGAACGTCTTTCGGCTGAGATGATGATGATGATTGTTCGGGCCGCATGCATGCCCGACCCCTTATTCTGTAAACGCCGCCCGTGTGTACGGGCGTTGAGTCTGTGGTTTTGAAGGTGACATTTGAGCTGTCACATTTTTGCTTGTCACATAATTTTGCACACTGGCACACGTGTACCGTTTTTGGTTTGGTTGGAAAAAAGCTCGCTTTGGAGACATAAGTCCGGCTTTATTTGTTTGGATAATTTGTAATATCGCTCGCTTTGTAGGCACACGAGTGCCCGAGAGTTTGTTTGGATATTTGATGGAAAACAGTGCTGACAATTGGTGAATTAGTGCTGTGAATTGTGATTGGAGCCACGCATTGTTGGCACCAGCCCCGCGGAGCCCCGGCAGCGATCAAAGGAAACTTGATTAAACTTGACATTGACTGACCTTTGACGGCTAACAGACAGACTCGACAAAATATCGTGTCGCCGGGAAACCGGTAAGTTAAGCATATTTTAACAATTTTGATTGCCGTTTTAGAAAATATATGACCCGCGACTCGCGAGGCACGTTCGGCTACTCGCACCGGGCAGAAATCGAACAATGATGATGAATGAAATAAAAAATTAAAAAGTTAAAATCAGCTGTTCGTAAAACCTGCCGCCATCGTGACGCTGTTTGAATGAGGTTGGACGTTGAAACAAAAAAAGTTACTTTGCAGGCCTAGGCCTGAAAAGTTGTATGAAATCCCATTTCAGGCCGTCTCGAGATACTGCGCCCGAAAAAGATTCTTCCGAGTCTATTATATGGAACGTAAAGAGAATAAGTGCATGTTTGAGAAAACCTACATTATGATTGACATTTGACGACTGGTTAGCCTGGGTAGTGACGCTGCCTAAGGTCCTGGGTTTGAGTCCCGGTAAGGGCAAATATTTGTGTGATGACTTGATGAGCAAGAATATTTGTTTCTGAGTCTTGGATGTTTTCTATGTATTTAAGCACTTATATCTATTACATATACTCGTATCGTCGTCTAGTACCAATAACACAAGTCTTATTGAGCTTACTAGTTCTAGTTCGATTTGTGTAAGATGTCCCCTTAATATTTATTTATTTATTATTATTTATTTATTTTTGACAGAATTCCATCCTAACATAATTTGGTTGAACAATTGGCACACAACAAAGCAAAATTATATAGTTAATACAGGTAAAGTCACAAGCTCAACAGCTAGTGCTTAATGAGTAGTCGCGAGCTTTCAAAGCTAAGTGCAGGAGCCAAGGGGGCCACTCGACGTGTTTGTCCGGACTGCATGCAAATCCATATCGCATGTGCAATTAGGATTTTGAGATTCTAATCTATGTACAAAACTATAAAGAGAAAAAGTTTGTAATTTAGTACGAGTAAGTAAGGGGTGACCAGTCCTGCGCCACCCGCATCAAGCGGACTCCCGCGACCTTTACCAGGTCATCAGTCCACCTTGTGGGAGGCCTGCCAACGCCGCGCCTTCCGGTACGTGGTCGCCACTCGAGAACCTTTGCGGGTGGCGCAGGAACGGTCACTTTGGAACCCTTTCGGCTGATGATGATGATGATGAAGTAAGGGGTAAGTTTTTTATATACCTTCGGAACTAAATGAACAAATCATCCGATTTAAAAAAAAAATTCAACACTATACAGGCTGGGCCCTGTCGAAGGAGCAAAAAATTAAACGGTAGGTTACTATACTCGAGTATTATTTTCGAGTGGATTTCATTGAAAAAATATGTATTTTTTTGATTTTTTTTCATCAAGATAAGTATTTGTGTATTTTTTACTCTTCTGAAATGCTATAGGATTTTTTTTGTTTTGAAAACAAAAATATATATATATATACTCGTATATCTTTTAAAAACAAAAATGCAAAAACTATTATGACTCACTACACGATGTTACCTCAAAATCTGCATTGACTGCTGTGCAATGATCTCGTGGTGCCAAGATACATTAATTGGAGGTCATAAAATTAGATCAAAATTTCTCCGAATTCAAAAAAGTGAAAGCAAATGAGACACAAGGGGTTAATGCAAATGCTCTAAGGAAGCGTCCTTTTGAACACTTGCTCCTGTTATAGGGCCAACCCCGTATAGAATGGACCTTCAGGACAGATAACTATATGTACTTAATATTTTATCTCTTTAAGCTCTGCCTGAGTCCTCTGTCATACGCGGCTGGTGCCGCGTGAGAAGCTAGTATATGTATAATAACTAATTACATCACTATGCTTTCATGGATTTTGAGAATCCGTAGGCTAAAGTAACTGCTGACAATCTGGGATGTTGGAGATTATAAGAACACAGAAAAAAATATTTTTTTTTTCTGTTCAGTCTGTATCATTTGATTCGAAATTAGAATACTTACTAAAATATTTTCAGGTATCTGTTATATCATTAAAAACATCATCAATATCATCGTCCCACTGCTGGGCACATGCCAGCAGTTTAAGTCTCCACGCAAACATAGGTAGGTAAAAAGAAAAATATAACATAACTAGCGACCCGCCTTGGCTTTGCACGGGTTTATATGTATAATACATGCATGTATTAAACGTATAAACCTTTCACTTGAATCACTCTATCTATTAAAAAAAACGGCATCAAAATCCGTTGCGTAGTTTTAAAGATCTAAGCATACATAGGGACAGACAGACTGACAGCGGGAAACGACTTTATTTTATACTAGCTTTTGCCCGCGACTTCGTCCGCGCGGAACTCGTTTATATCGTAACTTTCTTCCCCCTTTTCACCCCCTTAGGTGATGAATTTCCATATAAAAATTATCTTTAGTAAGGACTCTTTGGGAAGGCCCCGGAATTCAAAGTATCTCTATACCAAATTTCATCTCAATCGGTTCAGCGGTTTAAGCATGAAAAGGTAACAGACAGACAGAGTTACTTTCGCATTTGTAATATTGGTATGGATTGTATGAAGGAAAGGGTATCGATGCATGTAGGCTTTTTTCAGTATTATTTTGCATATTTTCATATCACACAGCCGTAAGGACCTTTTTCTACTAAACCGTAGGATTTAATTAACTGACTTGTAATTTAAACATTTTATATGTTACATCTAATAGTTTTCAAAATAGCCATAATCAAACGTCTTTTTTACCCCGTTTTAGAAAACATCTTCAAAACTAAGGCCGCCATAAGGTACCTTTACTCTTGGAACGTCAATTTACTTATGTAATGTTAATGTTCCTATTCCCCAGGACTCCCAACTACCGCTATACCGTAAATGGGTTCCATCCAAATTTTCACCCCCAATTGATCCCCTTAGGGGATGATTTCTGGAATAGAAACTATTATATGTCCTTTTCCAGGACTCAAACTATCGTTCAACCAAATTTTATCAAAATGTGTCACAAACAAATTTCCACCTCCAATTACACCCCCTTAGGGGATGATTTTCGGGATAAAACTATCCTATGTCCTTCCTTATCTATCGCTATACCGTAAATGGGTTCAATCCAAATGATCATCCACCATTTCTTACACCCTTAGGGGATGATTTCCTCCTTTTATGTGTTCCGGAATAAAAAAAAAATTATGTTCTTTCCTAGGACTCTACCTCTCTCTATACCAAATTTCATCTAAATGGGTTCTATCCAAATCTTCAACCCTCATTTCACCACCTCAGGAAATGATTTTTCGGGATAAAAACTATGCATTGTCTTTCCCTAGGACTCCTTCTATCTATTTACCAAATTTCATCTAAATGGGTTTTATCCAAATTTTCACCCCCTATTTTATCCCTGAGAGGATGATTTTTGGGATTAAAACTATCCGTTGTCATATTCCGGGACTTAAACTATCTTTCAACCAAATTTCATCAAAATGGGTCACAAACAAATTTTCACCCCCAATTACACCCCCTTATGGGATGATTTTCAGGAGTAAACTATTCTATGTCCTTCCCCAAGACTCCAACTCGCTATACCATAAATGGGTTCCATCCAAATTTTCATACCCCATTTCACCCCCTTAGGAGATGATTTCTGGACTTAAATTATGTTAAGTCCTTCCCCAGGACTCTGAACTATCTCCATACCAAATTTCATCTAAATCGGTTCTATCCAAATTTTAACCCCTCATTTCACCCCCTCAGGAGATGATTTAGGATAAAAACTATGCATAGTCCTTCCCTGGGACTCCTTCTATCTCTATACCAAATTTGAACTAAATGGGATTTATCCACATTTTCATCCCTATTTCATCCCCTTGGGGGATGATTTTCGGGATTCAAACTATCCATTGTCATCCTCCGGGACTCAAACTATATTTATACCAAATTTGATCTAAACGGAGTCCATCCAAAATTTCACCCCCCATTTCACCCCCTCAAGGAAAGACTTCCGGAATAAAAACTATCCAATGTCCTTCCCCAGAACTTAAACTACCTCTTAACCAAATTTTATCAAAATGGGTTACATCCAATTTTTCACCCCCCCATTTTACCCCCTAAAGGGAAGATTTTCGGGATGAAACCTATTCTTTAACCTTTTCCGGGACTTAAACTAATCATATACCACATTTCATCTAAATCGGTGCAGCGGTTTAAGTAGCTCCATACAAATTTCCACCCCCCATTTCATCCCCTTAAGGGTTGATTTCCAGGATAAAAACTACCCTAAGTCCTTCCCCAGGACACAAACTATCACTATGCCAAATTTCATCTTAATCGGTTCAGCCGTTTTCACGTGATGCGCGGTCACATAAACAGACAAACAGATAAACAGACAAACAGACAAACAGATAAACAGACAAAAATTCTAAAAACTGTTGGAACGTGTTCTGTTATCGATTCTAAGTATCCCTAGCCAATTTTTTTTCGAATATCTTCCATGTACAGACTTTTGTCCCTCTTCAGCTTTATTATATGTATAGACTAGGTATGTAGTGAAGACACAGTCATGACAGCGATTTACTTGCCAGCTCTAATGTTATAATTATCTCATAGTTTAATCTATGTCTATGTTAATATCATCATCATCATATCAGCCGGAAGACGTCCACTGCTGGACTAAGGCCTCCAGCGCCACCCGCATCCAGCGGACTGTCAATATAAAGCCTGCACATACGGGCGTATATTTGACAAGCCATAGTTTTAGACCGTGCAAATGATATCTATATCTATATCTATATTCTATATATATAATAAAGCTGAAGAGGGTCGAAAGTCTGTACATGGAAGATATTCGAAAAAAAATTGGCTAGGGATACTTAAAATCGATAACAGAACACGTTCCAACAGTTTTTAGAATTTTTGTCTGTTTGTCTGTTTATCTGTTTGTCTGTTTATGTGACCGCGCATCACGTGAAAACGGCTAAACCGATTAAGATGAAATTTAATATAGAGATAGTTTGAGTCCTGGGGAAGGACTTAGGGTAGTTTTTATCCTAGAAATCAACCCCCAAGGGGATGAAATGGGGGGTGGAAATTTATATGGAGCTACTTAAACGGCTGCACCGATTTGGATGAAATATGGTATATAATTAGTTTAGAGTCCCGGGGAAGGTCAAAGGATAGTATTTATCCCGAAAATCTTCCCTTTAGGGGGTAAAATGGAGGGGTGAAAATTTGGATGTAATTCATTTTGATAAAATTTGGTTTAGAGGTAGTTTAAGTTCTGGAGAAGGACATTGGATAGTTTTTATTCTGGAAATCTTCTCCTGAGGGGGTGAAATGGGGGGTGAAATTTTGGAAGGACTCCGTTTAGACCATATTTGGTACAGATATAGTTTGAGTCCCGGAGAATGACAATGGATAGTTTGAATCCCGAAAATTATCCCCCAAGGGGATGAAATAGGGATGAAAATGTGGATAAATCCCATTTAGTTAAAATTTGGTATAGAGATAGAAGGAGTCCCAGGGAAGGACTAAGCATAGTTTTCATCCTGAAAAATCATCTCCTGAGGGGGTGAAATGAGGGGTGAAAATTTGGATAGAACCGATTTAGATGAATTTTGGTATGGAGATAGTTATGAGTCCTGGGGAAGGACCTAACATAATTTTTAGTCCAGAAATCATCTCCTAAGGGGGTGAAATGGGGTATGAAAATTTGGATGGAACCCATTTACGGTATAGCGAGTTGGAGTCTTGGAGAAGGACATAGGATAGTTTACTCCCGACAATCATCCCCTAAGGGGGCGTAATTGGGGGTAAAAATTTGTTTGTGACCCATTTTGATGAAATTTGGTTGAACGATAGTTTGAGTCCCGGAGTATGACAACGGATAGTTTTAATCCCGAAAATCATCCCCTCAGGGATGAAATAGGGGGTGAAAATTTGGATAAAACCCATTTAGATGAAAGGTAAAGAGATAGAAAGAGTCCTAGGGAAGGACAATGCATAGTTTAAATCCCGAAAAATCATTTCCTGAGGTGGTGAAATGAGGGTTGAAAATTTCGATAGAACCCATTTAGATGAAATTTGGTATAAAGAGAGGTCTCAGTCCAAGGAAAGAACACAGAATATTTTTTATTCCGGAACACAAGAAAGGAGGAAATAAGGGGAACATATAAGGGGGTGAGAAATGGTGGATGGAAATTTGGATTGAACCCATTTACGGTATAGCGATAGTTAAGGAAGGACATAGGGTAGTTTTATCCCGAAAATCATCCCCTAAGGGGGTGTAAAGGGGAGAAAAAGTCACGATATAAACGAGTTCCGCGCGGACGAAGTCGCGGGCAAAAGCTAGTAAGAAATAAATTTTGTTAAATAGATTTATTAATAAGGAGTTAAGGCTTGTACACCCGCTAACGTCCTTGAGTCGTCGTCCGTATGTGGATCGAGCCTGCCGAGCCTCCGCGCTCGCGCATTTTGTAGGTATTTAAACATAGTAATTAAGATAATCATTTTATCTATTCAAACTCTGCGAATTTGTCTATAAATATTTAATAACTTTATTTGAGTACAAACATTTAATTTAAAATATCTATTGTATAGTCATAAATGTCATAATATTGAATAAACTTTACAAAAAGAGGTAACTTTGGGATTTTTTTCTATCGAGTGAAGTTCATTAGATCGCGTAACTGAATGCGACTTTGACTAGATTAGATCCTTAAGTAATACGTATCTTTTTTTTAGATTTTTGAACCCTATTTTCTACGTCTGAGATTGTTTTAAAAAACTCGAAAACGCTGCCCCTGTTGACTGTCGAGCCTTAATCATTTAATTAACTACGACCGACCAGCAATGTATTACGAAAGGAATAGTCGCCCGTACCAAATGTACACACACTGTATAAGTAAGAAGTTTGCAGATGTCTTTCCGATAAGAACACTTAGTACCTATACTATACCTGGATATCACCTCTCATCTCCATGATATATTGCGAAGCCAAGCGCTATTTTGAAACGACACGATTCTCGCGATAATCTAATCTGAGCCCACTCCCAGAATAATAAGTTTCGCAATCTGCTAATTTACGGAATCAATCTAAACCTACACATTGTTTGTGATAAGTCTACACTTGGTGGCAAATAAAGTAAAACCAGGGGCGGTTCACTCTGTGATCCTGTCGCGCCGCTACAAGTACATGCCGGCGGCCGCCAAATTGGCGGCCCATTAGTAGCTGCCGCGCGTTGGTACAGGACGCTCGCACGGGTCGCAATGCGTTGCATGCGATAGAAAGGGATGGCCACATTTAGGCACGTTTGGCGTACCTAAACAGGGGATTTGTTAACAGAGAACCTTCTGTACGTAGTACTATTACTTATTCTGTGGTAAAACGCATCATTGTTTTTAGGGTTCCGTACTCAAAGAGTAAAACGGGACCCTATTACTAAGACTCCGCTGTCCGCCTTCCTGTCTGTCTGTCTGTCTGTCTGTCACCAGGCTGTATCTCATTGATACCGTGATAGTTACAGTTGGTGTGATAGTTACAATTTTCACAGATGATGTATTTCTGTTGCCGCTATAACAACAAATACTAAAAACAGAATAAAATTAATATTTTTATGGATAATGGTACGGAAACCTTCGTGCGCGAGTCCGACTCGCACTTGGCCGGCTTTTTGTTCATGAAGCGACTTTGATATGTCTTATTATTTATTTGACAAAACTGAAAAGAATTTAAAATTAATTAGGAACGGCGGCCAGAACGTATTCTTTTTCATATTAAAAAAAGTAAGTCTATTTGATATACAGAGTGAGATATAATTAATTATAGTGACGTGTCTTGCGGCTAAATTGATTAAAACATAACTAAAAAATAAATCTTCCCTAGAACAAGAAGAAAACAAACTGTAATCAGATTATCAAGTATATTCTTTATACTGTCTCGCATTTTAATCATACTAACTGTACTCTTAGTCATCATTCAACGATTTGGCAGATCTCATTTTTCAATTCCAAACATAATAGGCCTAATATATAATTCTGACAGTGCACGAGGAAAATGTAGCAAAATTGAAAAAAAAAACGATTGCTCACGATTACGGAGAAATGTGGGCTGATGTTTTAAATGTCATGTTATAAGAAGACAGTTAAGTAATATACAGGAGGTTAGGTAATTAATATAATTATCCTGTCGAGGAAGTGCGCGCATTTATATACATTTTTTTCTTTTTTTTTCTTTTACAATCTTACACAAATCGGCTTAGTCCCAAACTAAGCAAAGCTTGTACTATGGGTACTAGACGACGATAAACATACTTATATAGATAAATAAATACTTAAATACATAGAAAACATCCATGACTCAGGAAGAAATATTGGTGCTCATCGCACAAATAAATGCCCTTACCAGGATTCCAACACGTTACCTCCGGCTTCGTAAGCAGGGTCACTACCAACTAGGCTACAGGAGGCTCCCATACAACAAACGTGATTTTTTTGCCGTTTTTATAGATAATGGTACGGAATCCTTCGTGCACGACTCCGTTTCGCACTTGGCCGGTTTTTTAATTTCCCCCGTCTAAAAAGTAATAAATATATTGTAACTCCCCGTGAGCCAGGGGGAATGTCCAAAATATTTTAAATTAACCTGAACATTAGTGTAATTTTATGCATATCTTTGTTGTTTCACTTTCTTAATATTAAACCTTGGCTACGCCGCTTTTTTTTCATCCTCGGTGGTTCTGAATATTCTGATAGACATAGACATCCTTTATTGGTAATGAGGTATTACAATACTACTCGTAGTTAGCATGCTATTATGTCCTAGTGGTTCAGGCATGAGGCTGTGAAATTTCGAATTCCGGTTCGTACCGCATTGTAAGCCCTGTAGATTCGGAGTTCGGACCTATAATAAAAAAATACAATGTTAGTTAGCTACCTACATTAGTCATACTGTAGCACTTCATTTAACAAGTTTTTGCTATGCCTCTGACTTAAATATTATAAAACAAACCTAACCTAACCCAAGATCTATCGTCGCATCTCCGCCAACGCGGATGATTCACTGCTGCTCTATTCATAAAACGTATCGACCACTTCAAAATAACCGGTAAACTGGTCTCCGAGTTAACATAGTTGTCATTAGTCTAGGGGTTAACTTACATTGGACCATTCCCAATTTAGTATAAAATATTGTGAATGGAAAGCTTGCGCGGGCGCTCCAGTAAATCACCTGATTAAAACGATAACGCGACATCACGGATAGGTTAGCCAACTGTTCTCAAACTGTTCTTGCGAAGGAACCCTATGGAACAAAAAATATTATTACGATCAATAAACGTTCATTTTGGAGCCAGGTTGGGATGTTGACTTATAGTCAAATAAGCTACTTTTTTCGTAACATCGAAAACGCTCTGTTAGTGTGAAGTTTGTAGGTCAGCGTCTATCCACCCGTCGATCACATTTTTTTTTTAAGTAAGTACTCAAGTTGTGTAAGTGATGACGAGGGTATTAAATACATGCAACGTACTTTATAGATAAGTAGATTTTTTTGTAGAAACCCTGGCAAACCTGGCAGGTAGGACCCAGGAGGCCCAGTACTGATATAATTATTCCCCGGCACCTATCCAAAAACTGCGCATTAGTCGATTTTCCGATTGTAATGTAAACTAAATACGTTGAAGCAGACCCAATTTATTCGTTACGACATATCCTCAAATCAATTAAAGGTCGACAAAGCGCTAGTGACGCCTAAATAGGTATAGAGGAAGCGTCTGCAGTTTTTTTTTTGAATAGGTACTATCGGCCAACGCTACGGGTTCACACCTCTAGAGTCATTTTTCGACTGCATTGTATGTGTGTGCAGGCGATTTTGGTGAGAAAGTGTGAACCCGTACCGTTGGGCGATAGTACGACTTCTTAACCTTAAGTACCTACGCAATGGTAAAAAGCCTCGACCAAGTAGATACCACCAGCCTGTCTTTAAAACAATTAATTACGGAAAAACTAAATTGACAAACAAATCTGTATAGATAATTATTAAACCTGCTCACAAAATTTCACGAGAATCGGTTGAGAAATGCGACCTGTAGAGAACAGCCGGACAGACGTCAGACATACGAAAGACTTTTGGCCCAAGCTGAATAGGAGAAATTCGTTCGCTTCGCTCGCTCGTTCAATAAAGTATATACTTCCTATCAGGCGGGCCATAAGCTTATTTGCCACCATCGTAGTATGAACATATTCACAAACTACATTACCTATAATAGTACTAATCCTGACATTCACCTCACAATGTTTGCAATAACTTAGTATCGTGCACCGACAGACAGACGATCTGATATGTCCTTCACCTGAATATGAAGGCTTAGTCATACAACCTGCCAATATGGTGGTACACATGTATTGTTCTAATCATTAACAATGACTTTCGATAAAAACATTGTCAATGGCTGCATGTGCACAGATACGAGTATATACCTAAATACTACTTGTGCACCCTCAACTTAATAGCAGATAACATAGACCTGTTTTCGTGTTCTCTGAATGAATTCACAAAGTCAGCATTGTTTATATTATGTTATAATAATACTTAGATATACATGGTAACATGGTTGTACAAATAGTTACACTATTGTCTTAGGTTTAGTACCTGTAAAGATAGTTGTAAGTGTGGAAATAAATAAAATAATAAATAAAAAAAAAAAAAAAACATGGTTTTGCAAAGCAAATGCAAAGAAAAAAGCAGCGTCTCTGCTGAGCAGCATTAGAGGCAGCTCAAACAGCATCCTCAAGGACTCCACAGATGATTGATGATCATGTGTGTTGTCCTGTATTTAATGAAATAATATTAAATGTGAAATCTTACTTAGCTTAGTAGGTACTAACATATTTTTTTAAGGCTTATACTAACAATAATAAGATCAATGTTATCTTGATGAAATAAATAAATTGAATTGAATTGAATTGAATATGGCACCTATGGTGGAAACGCACTGAATCAAAATAGACTAGTGGCTCTGGGAGTTGTAGAATTCGCGAGCCTGTCCTTTTTTTTCAAAAAACTGAATCGACAAACAAAACCCATACCTATAATTATTGAACCTGCTCACAAAATGTCATCTTGCTTTTAGAACCGATGGCCGTTGGGGCGGAAAGTTCAGGTCCTCGAGTGGCGACCACGTACCGAAACACGCAGCGTGGGTAGGTACACTAGGTACTAGGTAGACCCCCAAGGTGGACTGATGACCTGCTAAAGGTCGCAGGAGCCCTCTGGATGCAAGTGGCGCAGGACGGTCACTTTGGCACTCTTTGGGGGAGGCCCATATCCAGCAGTAGACATCTTTCAGCTGATATGATGATGATGATGATACACGGATCTAGGACGTGCATCTATACAACCAAACGCAATATTTCACGATCGAAATAACAATTTACTGATTTTTAATTTAAGTAAACGCGGATTACTTTAGCCCTGGAGGGTAACTATCATCATCATCATCATTATATCAGCCGAAAGACGTCCACTGCTAGACATAGGCCTCCCCCAAAGAGTGCCAAAATGACCGGTCCTGCGTCACCCGCAACCAGCGGACTCCCGCGACCTTTACCAGGTCATCAGTCCACCTTGTGGGGGGCCTACCCATGCCACGCCTTCCGGTACGTGGTCGCCACTCGAGAATCTTTCCGCCCCAGCGGCCATCGGTTCTACGTGCAATGTGCCCCGCCCACTGCCACTTAAGTTTAGCGATTCGGAGGGCTATATCGGTTACCTTGGTTCTGCTGCGGATAACCTCATTTCTGATGCGATCACACAGAGAAACTCCCAACATAGCCCTCTCCATTGCCCTTTGGGTGACTTTGAGCCTTCTTATGAGGCCCATTGTAAGCGACCACGTTTCAGTGCCATATGACATCACTGGCAACACACACTGGTCAAAGACTCTCGTCTTGAGACACTGCGGAATATGGGACGAAAAGATGTGCTGTAGCTCCCGAACGCTGCCCAGCCGAGTCGGATTCGACGATTGACCTCTTTCTCAAAGTTGGACCTACCTAACTGGACAGTCAGTCCTAGGTATACATAATCGTCTACAACTTCGAGCGTAAAGTGTCCGATTCTAATGGGAGTTGGTACTACAAGGGAATTTGACATGATTTTCGTCTTATCCATGTTCATTCTTAGACCAACTCGCTCGGAAGCTTTACTGAGGTCATCGAGCATCGTACTTAAGTCCTCCATGGTCTCAGCCAAGACTACTATATTGTCTGCAAACCGAAGGTGAGTGATGTACTCGCCGTTGATGTTGATGCCTAGCCTTCTCCAGTCCAGAGTTTTGAATACACCCTCCAGTACAGCCGTGAACAGTTTTGGAGAAATAACATCTCCTTGCCTGACTCCCCGCTGCAGTGGAATAGGCTTCGAGTTCTGGTCCTGGAGTCGGACTGACATAGTGGCGTTCTCGTACAAACACTTCAGTACTTCGATATAGCGGTAGTCAACTTGGCACCGCTGGAGAGACTGTAAGACAGCCCAGGTTTCGACGGAATCGAAGGCTTTCTCGTAGTCCACAAACGCTAAGCAGAGAGGTAGGTTATACTCCTCAGTCTTCTGTATAACTTGGCGGAGCGTGTGGATGTGGTCTACAGTACTAAAGCCTCTTCGGAAACCGGCTTGCTCGGGAGGCTGGAAGTCATCAAGCCTGCGTACGAGACGATTTGTAATGACTCTCGAGAACAGCTTATAGACATGGCTCAGAAGGGTGATGCGTCGGTAGTTCTTCAGCTGGGTGTTGTCACCCTTTTTGAAGAACAGCATATTGGCATATACCCCCCAAATGCAGGGTAACTATGGCGTCCGCGAATTACTCTGCCCAGCGCTTTATTATGAACTGGGTCAAATCACCTTATTTTACGTTTCAGCTAATTGCTAACGTTGTTTAGTACTTTTTTATGTGACTTTGTTTTTTCTATGCAGGCCAAGTAGCCCAGCCCTCTCTTGGCTCAAAGTAACACGAGTTTGACACGGATTGAAAATCGTGACATCAACGTTAAACGTCAATTTACATGGGGCGTTCTCAGCGAACCAGACAAATGCCTGCCAACACCTCTCATTATTGAGCGATAGGCATTTATTCTTCAGAAAAACATAACAAATCATAAATAAGTAAATCATTAATCAAAAAAAAATATTCCATTTCACCTTAGGTGGTAAATACATTGTGGTCGAGTCCTCCTATTAGGTATTACCTGTGTCAGGTGACCTAACGTTAAAATGGTTTTTATAATGTTCCAAAGATGTACTTAAGCCTAGCATAAACTATGTATGTATGTATGTGTGTGTGTGTGTGTGTGTGTGTGTGTGTGTGTGTGTGTTGTGTGTGTGTGTGTGTGTGTGTTTTGCGTTAATTATTATAAGCTTCAAAGTATATTTTCAGTCTCATAATTAAATTAACCTTGTTTAGAGCCTACTGCCAGTCTTTTTACACATGCAGCCTGTGGATCGACTACACGAAGACTACTTACAGCGCCCTGCGCGTCCTCTATAGCAACGCATTCAGGATGCTGATGAGGTTGCCGCGCTACTGTAGTGCATCGGGGATGTTCGCGGAGGCGCGTACGGATGGCTTCCACGCTATCATACGTAAGCGAGTCGCGTCTCGCGTCCCTGATGCGTCGTGTTCGCGGCAGCTCCAACGGACTCCTGAGTGCAGTTGCGGAAACGCATGAAAGTCTTATATTCCGCCAATGGACGAAGTCTCATAGCTCACTTATAATAACATAGGCCTAAGTAAAAATTGTTACTAACATAATATATGGATGTACCCTTTACTCCGAAATAAACATATATTCATTCATTCATTCATAATAGTTTAGTCCACTTAGCCATGTTGATACAGTTTTTTTACAGTTTTTCATCTATATTCAATTCCTCGTTTATCTTAATATATAACAGTGCGGATTGTACAACAAAAAAGCTGGTTTGTACACAGGCAAAGGTGCCTTTTTATGGGTGAGAAAAACATAATAAATGGCTCAAATTAAATCACAAAAAAGTCAAAATGCATGTACTTTACACATTCAATTGAGTATAAGTACCTAATTGAACGGGCGTTTCCGCTCGGGCAAAAAATATTTCGTATATCCGGATGTCCCGCTGTCCAGCTGTCCAGTTGTTCTCCTTGTGAAATTGTATGAAACTGTTCGTTGTTTTTTTTTCAATTCAGTTTTTGGAAATTGAAAAGACAAATGTTTTGGAAAAAAAGCTGACTTGCGAGTTCTACAGCACGGCTATCACAAGACGGCTGCGACATAGGACCTACTCTCGAGCTCTCTCGCACTATCCGTATCTCTCTTATTAGCCACATAGAAAGAGACGGATAGTGCGAGAGAGTATGTCGCGGCCGTCTTGTGATAGCCATGCTTCTCACTAGAGAGGCACTAGTTCAATATGTATGTGGCACTTATTTTAATATAGAAATGACATCAAACATATCACGTTTTTACTCCTAGATAAAAAGCATAGTGGTCTTACACCTCAGACAATAGTAATTATTTCGAATTTCGCGCGTACGAGTAAGATTATTAGGTGTTAACCCTTTATGGGGCTCGGAGCTTTTAAAGGCTCTAAGCACTGTTATGGCGTATTGCGGAAAGGTGATGGTTGCACTTGAGGGCGAATAAAATGGGTTAGTTTTTTATGTGTTGAATTTTTATGATACGCAACACGCAACTTCATTCGAAATAACTTAGTTGCTAATGTTAGCTCTATACTCGTATGCTGTGCCTGTGTCAAAACGATTTTTCTTTTCAAAGTGGATTTTTGGTGAAGGAAAACATCGTGAGGAAACCGGTCTTATCCTTATAAGGTCAAATTTTCCCTCTGGGTGGGAAGGTCAGGTGGCAGTCGCTTCAAAAAACTAGTGCCTACGCAAAATTTTGGAATTAGGTGCCAAAGCGGACCCTAGGCTCGTGTAGGGCACTACCGGGAAAAACGCTCGCAAGAAGATAAATTATTTTTAAAAAGGGATCAAAGTTGAGCGTTTTTCAAAAAAAAGTGTACAAAACAACTTTTTTTCAAAATTCATTTTTTTTTTGTTTTTCTTACTCAGAATCTTTGATACTATCGATCCTCATTCAAGAAAAAAAGTGTCCTAAATATTCCATTCCAGATCGTCACATTTTTGTATGCAGTCTTTTTTTATTTATATGATCGTGACGCACTGGAAGAAAAAATTTACAAAGTAAAATCTGGGACACTTTTTTTCTTGTATGAGGATCGATAGTATCAACGATTTTGAGTAAGAAAAGCCAATAAATATCGAATTCTGAAAAAAAAAAGTTTTGTACACTTTTTTTGAAAAACGCCCAGTTGTATTCGATTAATATATTCTGATTATTCTCCGGAAAACCCTGTCAAAATTACACTCGAAATTTGAAAGCACCAGCAAAATTAAAGTTGAAAACGGCTTCATTTTTGACATATAAAGTATAAACTGAGGCGTTTATTTTCTACTCTGAGGGGCACAAGGTAATGGACGAACCTACCTAAGTTGCAACTATAGTGCTTTTCAATTTGGATAGATACGATGACATACGTCCTTTTTGCCCGACTACGGCAGAGTCGAAAGGAAGGGACATGTTTTTAGCAGTCTATGTTTGTATTTATTTTCACCTCTTTTATTATTTCTTCTTCTCTTACTTAAGAGCTAGGCTCTTGTCGGTGTAGATCAAAGTAGGCCCTCCATCTACTCCGATCCCACGCAATCAACATCAATTCTCTTTTTGGGTTGCTCCATGTAGTATATCCTAGGTCTTCCTCTCCCTCGTCTCCCCTCTATCTTTCCTTCAATTATGTTAAGTACGAAGTTGATATGTCGTATGAGGTGACCTTTATTATTTAAGGTTCAAAAATTTATTAGTCATCCCAGTATGATATAAACATACTGGGATGTCAGCTAAATGACAGGTGTTGCTGAACTCAAGCTATCTGAAAAGCACTATAAGACTTTCCAGCGAGTGAACATTTTTTGCCTAATCTTAATAATGCAAGTTTATTTGTCCTCATGTGTATTATCTAATGATGTTGTGATGAGATCCTTTTGTTCACGATTCTACTCGGTACTCTCCCTTGATGGTATAGCTCGTAAAATCTTAAGCATTCGCATTTTGATTGGATGTTTTATCCTGGCATTCATTATGCTTTAAAAAAGATAGAATATTAATCAGTATTGAAATATAGATTTGGATTTTGGACCAACAACCTGTTTATAGGCCCGCTAGATGTAAGTATAAATGCTAATCAAAGCCAATTGGCTAATTTCCTATAAAAAAATATTTCGTTGTCAGTTAGATTATCAAAAATAATGGATTTTTTATTTCTTCAATCACACAAAAATCACATTATGGTACATTTTTTGGCATAATGTGACATCACGCGGAACTTTAACGGGACAAAATAAAAATACCTACGTTTCCAATATTTTTTGATAATCTAACAGACGGACTAAATAGAATTATCTTTTTTTACCCAATTGGTCTAGGCAAGCCCATGTTAACGACTCCCTAACTTCTACCTTAGCCTACCTATGTTATCTCCGTCCTTTCAAGATGGTGGAAGGAAACTAGCATGTCATATAAATTTATAATGACGGTAGGCTGTGGTGGTCGACATCACAATATATTTCAAAAGGCTCGACCAAACGATTTACTGTCATTTAGCACAAATGGAAAATCGGCAACATGAAATGATAATTTTGAAAAAGTAGTAAAAGTTAATTTGGTGAAAATGTAAAAATTGTACTTACTTTATGACAATTTTTTTTTGGTAAATTTAATCTAGCCCATATGGAAATTGGTCCACAATGAAATATGTTCATATTTAAATACGTCCAAAGTGAATGTTGTCTAGAATTTAAAATAATATCAAAATTTTACATGAAAATCGACTATTTTGTACAAAATTCATACGTAACTAGGTATGTATAATATATTACCGATTTGTCATATTTATGGAGTGTAAGTACTTAATTCCATATGGACGTATTTCTTTCGACATATACCAAGTATGCCAATTTTACGTTTAGGATGTAGGTAAAAATAAAAATAATAAAAATCATTTATTTCAGACTCATAGAATCCATAAGTTTGTTAGTACATAAAATAATTTTAAAACTAAATGTTAGTAGGCAAAACAGAAAAGAAAAGAAAAGAAGAGTATAATTTGTACGCTGAGAGGCACTGTGTCGTTTAGGGCAAAACTCAGAGTTATTTTACCCTCCCCGTCACAATGCCAACCCAGTGCCCTAACATAGGGCAATCCCAACGTCCTTCCAATATCCTCAGAATGCTGTTCTCACTTCCTCGCACTCGTCTCAGCAGCGAGGCGACCCTCTTGCGTATGATGGCATGGAAGCCATCAGTGTGCGCTTCGGCAAACATGCCTGACGCACTGCAGTGACGAGGCAGCTTGAACAGCATCCTGAAGATATTGTTGAATTGCACACGTATCGCATTGTAGGCTCGCTTTGTATGCCTCATCCATAGACTGCACGTGTAAAAAGACGTACAATAGGCTTTAAAGAGTGTCAGCTTGACTTCCCTTGTACACCGTGCAAATCTACGGATGAGCATGTTGCCCCTGATTGCTAAGGCTCTTCTCTCCCTTTCGATATCCAGGTCGTCATTCATATTCTCGGTTACTATATGACCCAGATATTTAAACTTACTGGATACTTTTAGGGCCTCACCGTTCAACATGACCGAAGGTACACTTTGCGGATTATACTTACGGGCTTTAAAGATCACCATCTCACTTTTATTTGTAAGTAGGTAATACAATTTTAGAATTATTCCGGCTGGGCAATTTTCCATGTCGAGGTGATAATTTCGCGTTTTCAATTTTCCGTTTGTTCTGAATTGACATTCAGAACAAATGAAAACTTGGAATTAAGCGACCAAAACTCATTCAAACGGTCGTCACCTAAAAAATATATGTAATTGTCCTTTTCATACCACGATTGTGGCAAACAAGCACATAGGCCTGATTGTAATCATGTTACCCAACCTTTAAAAATACTTCTAATAAACTGGGATGCACCACGTAGTTACACCTACTATTTACGTACCTACTTAATCCCCACGCTAACTTGTTACTCTAACATTATGACTATTTAAAATAACCATCCTTGCGAAACTCAATCGGTCAGGTACTTATAAGACTGACCTATGCGACCCTGCAAGCGAATGTGGACCTTATTGCGTAGGCGATGTGAATAATTACAGAGTGTCCGGCTCCGCGGTGTCAGAGGTCGCGAGTCACCTGCGATGTCGCACGCATGCGCTATGCGTGCGGTCGAGGATGTCGTTGTGCTATAGAGAAGTATTTTATATAACTTATTTTATTGTTTTTTATCAAACCAACTTTATCGCTACAGAACCGTCTGCTAACGAATTTCTTTAAACGACATCATAAATGTAAAATTAAAGTGTTTTTGTTACAAATCGACGCACCTAGATGGAGATATTTGTTGTTCATATAACCAAGCTTCCTGTGCCAGTTTAGTAAGGAGCCATCCTTCGCATTCCGTGAAATTATTTCAGGCGTAGCTGCGTAATTTTGTTCGACGTTTTGCGATTCGACATAATAGAGATCACTGCTTTTAGACGTTTCTGCAGTCATACGCTTTATTGCATACAAACACTTAGTCTTTATTGAATTGAAGGTGACCGAAGCTTTCAGTAGGTTCAGTAATTTTTGGCACTAATAGTCGATTTTTACAAAAAGACGGTACGGTGTTTCCGAGACTAAATTATCCCATACTTGTTTTTCAAAGTTACTCTGCTTTCACCTTCGATATCAGTAGAGTGTTGTTCTTACGCGAAGTTTAGTTTTCATAATGAAGAGTTGTAATGTTTTCGAAATATTCTTGTTATAACGTCATATGTGAGCTGCAGCCACTGTCAAATACTTAGCCAGTGGTCCTGGTTGTATTTGTTTGAAGTGAAGAAGCTCTTTTCAGCGTAGAGGGAACTTTAAGGATGTGAAGCTTAATTTTTCTTCCAGTAGTTAACTAGAACAAATCTTGTGCGTCTTCTTCTAAAAGATTTTACGTGCCGATTTCTTACAAATTTTGCAAGCTACATATAGGGCGTTTTTATCTTCATGCCATTGTGGGTTTATCTCGACGTCACGGTGTCGAGCATCGCTTTCTTCGATAATTTATATTTTAAGTTCTTCAGGATTTGGTAGAACGTCGCGTGACTATATGGCTACACGAACATTTTCGTATTCAGAAGACAGACTGTACTTATATCATTAGAATCGCATATCGATCACATCTACGTCCATTTCTGCCTACTTGTCTACGGTATCCATGAATTCATTCAAATGTTCACGAACATTGTTGGCTTCTAGTTAAAGTATTAACCTCTTTATGAGAGTGGCTTTTTGCGCGCAGCCTTTACATGCATGTATTTCTTTCAGTTTGTTCCATTAGGCTTTTGCAGACGTACATTTTTGGATGTCCTTCAGCTTCGAGAAGGCAATCAGCAGAATGAGTTCTAATTTTGCCTATCTGTTGCCGTCAAGTTCAGGAACGCTTGAAGTTGGTGGTAACTGGTGATCAACATACTTCCAAAGTTTGTTTTTGATTAGCACGGCTTCGGCTTCAGTCGCCAAGGCATCATAATTGTCCTTGACTAAAGGTTCGGTGTGATAAGTCGTTTTTGGCATCGTTCTATGTTGCTCGATTTAACACTTCACTTCAATAACATATGGATTAATATTTCTCTGCTACCATTTTAGGTTTTTGTGATCATGATGAAGTTTATAAAGAAATGTGCACATTAAAATTATGTTACTTATTAAATGTCAATACTGTTACGTATTGTATGTAACAGTATTGACATACATGATAAGTAAATAAGAAAAGAGTCAGAGGTAATCTGTGGTACTTATAGACAATAGAAGGAACGTAATACAGTCTCTTCACAATTTTCATTGACCAATTCTGTCTCTAAAATGCCCACGCCTCAGTAGAGGTGGAAAATAAAAAAATGTACTCAAATAATTGCTAACTTGTTCATACAGCATAACGCCACTCACTGGCCATCCCAACTAATGCGCGCGGTCACTCGCGGCGCGCGCGCCGTGCATCACCACCGCTAACAAATCGACGCACGCGTCATTTTACTTGCCAAACGTCTTAACTGCCAACTAACAACACGGCTGAAACGCCAGTTCGTAATAAGCTGGCAGTGTTGACAAATGAAATCGCACGCAGTGCAATGATGCGCTATGAGTTTTAGCACCTTTCATCGTTTTATCGCTGGTGGAGTTCATCGTTTAATGTCAGAGGAAAAAAACGAGTAGAGATATTGTTGCTGAGTTCTCTTGTCTTTATTTCCACGCTGTAGAAATTGTAGACTCCGTGCTTTTTTATTTTTAGTCCACTGAAATACACTCTGAAACCTGGATATACCTTCGTTTCGCCTAAAAACTTCAGATTTTATCGAATATTAGTACGAGTATGTTTGGTCTGACGTAATTTTTTAATGATTCCCGCAAAAAATGGATTCCAAATTAAAAATAAATTGTATGAACCAAGTAAAAACACTAGAAACAGATGAACTTCAATGAATATTTAAATATTCATTGAATTTTATTAGTAGCCGATTTAAGCCATGCTATTCAAGCGAACGAAGGGCATTCTGGCAAGGGTACCTATATATAGTAGGTATTATATCAACTTTTGTTTGCCAGAAATTAACCGTGACTTTTCATTTTGTTGTAGTTTTTTTTATCTTCTATCGGTTCTATGGAATACCTACATCGTAACGGCAGAAATGTTAGTAAAAAGAAGCGGGTTGTGTCTTTGTTGGCTATGGAACCTTAATATATCTGAATTAATTCACAAAAATCTGTATACTTAAGTACAGATAAATCGGTATATATGGCACCATTGACTGACGTAGCTCATTTGACTCGGGTTACATTGAAAATAGCGGTCATTTCAGCATTATATTCATGTCCGCCACATAAACTAAATAACATTTTGTGATTAACAACTAATGGCAAATAAAGAAGGATTAAAACATGTAACAACCAATTATTTGAAATCAGATTGGACTTCTCTACAAAAGGTTATTCCGGAGGTCACGTGATACATTTTGAACTGTACCCCTATACAAGAACGCGAGCAAGGAAGTATCAAATTCAAAAAATACATTACGTATTAGAATACCTATTATATTCATATTGCACAGAATCACGTATCAAATGAAATAATTTAAATAATCAAGAAAATGAAAATCGGCTCGAGTACAATAATTTTTATTAGCTCGCTTCAAAGCCCACCAAAACAAAGCTTCTTTAAAACAAAATCATAAAGCCTGCCATTAAAACTGAATCAATAGACGATCGAAAACAAACGAACATCTCGATCGTTCGAAACGATAACATTTAGTTCAGATCATGTTAACATTAACACACCCGTAAATAATAACCTGCGCGATCACAATCGAGGGGTAACATTATACTCGATTGTTTTTATCGGCGGTGTTACGTTTTGTAGATCAATGATTTCGCGGATTTGAATTTTAAATTTAGAATTTGAATGTGAGTTATGGTTCTGCGTTGCGTGCTGGATTTGAAAAATAGTGACGTCGTCTTTAAAAATAGTAGGTACTTAGTCGTCCTTTTGCCAAGTGTATCTCGGTCTTTACAGATAAAGGGTAATATCGGATCTCGAGTGTTTCCACTTTCAAAATTATTTAAACTATTTGTCATATACATACTACTAAAAGTTCCCAGACGAGAATCGTAACTATTCAGAAGAATGTTATCGACGGGTAAAAAGTGTGTATTTGTGGTTCATGTAATTAAAAAATACTTAAGACATTTTTAAGACATTTATTTTAGCAGAATCGTTTACATATATATATATATTTATAAGTCATGTTGAACGGTGAGGCCCTAAAAGTACCCAGTAAGTTTAAATATCTGGGTCATATAGTAACCGAGAATATGAATGATGACCTGGATATCGAAAGGGAGAGAAGAGCCTTAGCAATCAGGGGCAACATGCTCATCCGTAGATTTGCACGGTGTACAAGGGAAGTCAAGCTGACACTCTTTAAAGCCTATTGTACGTCTTTTTACACGTGCAGTCTATGGATGAGGCATACAAAGCGAGCCTACAATGCGTTACGTGTGCAATTCAACAATATCTTCAGGATGCTGTTCAAGCTGCCTCGTCACTGCAGTGCGTCAGGCATGTTTGCCGAAGCGCACACTGATGGCTTCCATGCCATCATACGCAAGAGGGTCGCCTCGCTGCTGAGACGAGTGCGAGGAAGTGAGAACAGCATTCTGAGGATATTGGAAGGACGTTGGGATTGCCCTATGTTAGGGCACTGGGTTGGCATTGTGACGGGAAGGGTAAAATAACTCTTGAGTTTTGCCCTGAACGACACAGTGCCTCTCAGCGTACAAATTATACTTTTCTTTTCTTTTCTGTTTTGCCTACTAACATTTAGCTTTAAAATTATTTTATGTACTAACAAACTTATGGATTCTATGAGTCTGAAATAAATGATTTTTATTTATTTATAAGTACCAGTCCCTGCACTAGGCTCTGCCTGTATCGCAGGAGACCGCATATTACCTTTACATTGCATGGATTCAAAATATTACAGTCAATTGGACAATATATTATAAATATCAAATAAGGAATACAATGTGTGTGTTTGTATAGTGTTTGTGTGTGTACGTGTGTGTGTTTTATTTGATAATTTCCAGAATCTTCTCTATTTCCTCATAAGAAAGTGTATTGAGCCATGATTGTACCTTAAGTTTTACTTCCCTCGTGGAGTAGTCTTGCAAAGGAAATTTTGTACATATGTTATTATATATGAATGGATGAAGAAACGAGAATTTCAATTTAAGTTTTTTTAAGCAATATATATACAAGAACAAGTTCAAAACGAGTTTTGAATTCCAATAGAAATAACGAAGGTTCCAAATTCAAAATCGCAAAAATCTATCTGGGGCTTACGAGGATATTTTGAGGTTGTGTCAACTAGTAGGTACTCTTCTTAGTTGTTTATTTTTTTGGCATATTCTATTGACCACAAACAACTGATTATTTAAGTTCAAATAAATAGCTTTAACACTTCGAATGTACAAATGTCACTATTCTTAAAAAATAGTAACGACTGTACTTTTTTAATAAATTTCCCGCATCCCTAGTTTTTATTTAGTTGCTTAAGTAATTCCACCATATCAATATCAATAACAACTATTTCAAATTGCAATTGCATAAATTATTTTCATTTCATTTCAATTGCAGCCTAGTTGCAGAATGAATTTAAATTTCATTTAACAAAGTATAAAAACGAAACAATGGTATTACTCAGCGTTAAACATTTACAAGTTTACAAATTAAACAAACATCACCACACTTACAACCTTATCTCAAACCATTAAATATCCAACATAATTTGCCTTTCGATCCGATATATCGGTAGTCCAATATGAAACTTAATACAACAAGATAGTTATTAAAATATATATTAGTCCGCCGGGCGATATCGCCCATAAATTAGTGTATTTAATTATTAATTCCTCTAAGTATGATAAGATATATTTGTACAACCTGCGGGACGGCCTGCATGGGTCATATGTAACTGAGGCGATTTTATTTCTTTTATCATTTAGTACAGAGTAGCTTGGTGTCTTCTTGGTTAACCTACTAGGTAATAAATGCATTATCGACTAACAATAGGGATTTTGACTGATAGTGCTATAAGCATCATTTATTAAACGTCAAAAACGCTATTTTAGTTTGAAGTTTGTTGGGAAATAAGAGCAAGTGACTTCACGATTTTCTATGGTCTACAAGCGTCCCACTTAGAACTGAATATTCGGATGGTAAAGTTACGCTTTTCACACTTAAATACCTGTATAGGGTTTTTATCTTTTACGTATGTTTTTATTTAAACTAGCCCAATCCTCTTAGTGCGCGGAACTGTCATATTTTTTTTGATTTAGTACTAAATGCTAAAATGTTATATTAAGAGCGCACATTAGCTGAGCCTTTTTCAGATTCGAGAATTCCCAATAAATATTTATATCGCGCTGACGGAGGCGGGGCCGTGCGCGAGCTTGTGTGCACGCACGCACACATACAGTTGCATTTAAATTTAGAATACAATGTTACACAATTCATCTCATCGGCGATGTTGACATACCACTGTTGGCTATTAAATTATGTCTTTCACGACACATTGTCAAACTTACCAGTCACAAATAAGTAGATTAATTTCGAGTAGTAATGTATGTCACGTCGTGGCGTGGTCAGTAATCGTTATCTTTCGGAGTCAGAGGTCGCAGGTTCGAATCCCAGAAAGTTAATTTTATTTTTTATTTTGTCCTGTTTATAAGTAGAATATAAAAGTCTGGAATTCAATTAATTGCTGTGTTTATAAAAAATACAGTATTTGTTGCATTTTTATTTTTATTTTACACTTTTAGCTCGCGCGGTTTCGCCCGCGTATTGCAAAGAACGCAATATACATAGCCTAAGTCCATGTTTTACACAGGTGTATGGATTTTTGAAATCGGATCAATGGTTGAGGCTCGGGAAATTAATTCCTACATACAAAAAAGTTTCTGTCAAAATTTTTATTTTTGGTACAAGCTTTTATTGCCGACTGTACTTTTCTGTATGCCGTCATCAACTACTCATTGAGACAATTCTAACGAGCCCAAATTCAACAGGGTTAACTATATCGGTTAAGTACTGAATTCCCATGGCCACCTTCTGTCTCCATCATCAGATCAGCTCGATGGTACCATAATATTGAATTGTCATCCACACTATACTTATACTCAAAATTTCAGCCCAATCGGTCCCCGAAAAGTGGGTCAAATTAAACTTGTAAGATTTGATTACAGACAGACAACGAAACAGGTAAAACTAAAAAATAAAAGCTTGTAAAAATATAAGATTTTTTAAACAAAGTAATTATTTTCAAATAGTCACGTTCAAGTCACGAACATAAAATATGGTATCATATAGCAAAATTCGCTAAGTTATCCTTTTATTAGTCACTTTACCTTATCTATTGTCTTACAATTTTTACGGGTTAATTCACAGTTAAGTAATACACATTTATTTACAAAGTATTGCCCTTGTTGGGTATTTGCTCAGCAGGTGAACTATCTGTCAGGGTACCTATTTCACGGCATTATGATATTCGAAATACAACTTTATTTTGACTTACCTGCTATCAATAAGAAGTAAATTTCCCTCGTATACTTGTCACAAAAGGCCATATAAAAAGAAGATATCGATGACTTTAGATTTATCGATAACTTTTCACACCACACCACTAGGATATCGACCTTTAGTGTCGACGATTGCCTATCACTTTTTCGTCTGTGTACGTATTAACCATATCGTTGACGCCCCAAAAATTAGTGTGATAAGGACAATTGCAGCTCCGACTAAAAGTCCCAAGTAAAAATCGTAAGAATCGACGTTACGTTCTCGACTGTATTCTCCTCCGAAACTTTATCAATCGTAAGTTACGATTGATTCGTAACCAAATTTTGGTAAATGAATAGGAAGCAAATGTTAAATGTCGGGCTGTTTTGATTTTTGCGCTTATTGTTAACAGATTTGTGTGCTAGGCGTATGTTTGCGACTATGTAATTGGGCCGTTTTAAGCTGTCTTTAAAGTAACCTAGCACTTATAAAAATAAGAATACCAAAAAAAACAAAACGTACCGACACAGATATTGATGATAATAATATTATTTCAAAAAATCATAAATCTACGGTCAAAAACCTCGGAGGAAACAGTCGAGAACGTTTGTATGGAAAAATGGCCAGTGGTCTTTCTTCTTAAGGCATAGGTAATAACAAACCTGAATATGAAAATTAAAATATGGTAAAGGTCGCGGGAGTCCGCTGGATGCGGGTGGCGCATAACCGTTTATTCACTCTATGTCCAGCAGTACGTCTTCCGGCTGATATGATGATGACGCTGATGATGAATATCCGATTAAAACCTTATTCCAGTTTAGTAAACTGGGGCCTTAAACAATACATTACTCTGTGCATGGGCGAGGCTCTGCCCGCGATGCCCAGCCATAAATAACATTTACTACATATTCGGGCGTATTGTAGTCCTAACCACGCCCGTGGCGAGCGATCTCGATTATTCAACCTTATGCTTGACTGATCCAATAAATTTAAATGGAGATTATCCTTATCCTAATTTTAATTCGAGTGTTTATTTAATGTTTTATGCGCGAATGGCAACAATGGCATTACAAAAGTATTGGACTGTGTTGCTTTCGTAAACTAATAGTACTGGAACTCTATCAGCGACATCAATACGAATACATATATGTACTAGAGTGTAACCGCCATACGATAAATAAATAACTTAGTACGCCTAAGACAAATCTTGGAATTAGGTGCTTAAGCGGAACCCGGGTTCGTTTAGGATGCAAATTGGACAATCAACTATTTATTGTTGCTCGTTGCCATGGTTACGTCTCGTGAGTCACTTTTTAAAATTATGATTTTATGGGGTTTAAATCCACTAAACAAGTGTTTTTGTTATACCTATTAGTAAATCCATGCCATGGTGGGGCAAATCCTTAGCATGGTAGGAGGCCAATTTATAGCATATTTACTTGGCTTACCGGGCCAGAATAACAAGAAGAAAAAGATGATTGACCCAAATGGGAGAATGAATCTTCATTCTCCCATTTAAATAGACAGTCCACTCATCTGAGTGGACTGTCTATTTAAATGGGAGAATGAAGATGAGTGGACTGTCTATTTAAATGGGAGAATGAAGATGAGTGGACTGTCTATTTAAATGAGAGAATGAAGATGAGTGGACTGTCTATTTAAATGGGAGAATGAAGATGAGTGGACTGTCTATTTAAATGGGAGAATGAAGATGAGTGGACTGTCTATTTAAATGTGTAATTTAGATAAACATCTACTCCTAGGTATTGCCATAAAAAAGGTGCATAAAAAATCATATTGAACATAGCAAAGGGCTTATACCTCGCTCTATATGTACATCTGAGTTATTCATTACAAATAATAATATGCTTCTTTCAAAAGTGATTATTTTATCACTTGGATAACTTGAAAAGCTTTAAACAAAACATAGTAAAGTGACAGACGAGTGCATATTAGTTTCTTTCAAAAAACTTGTTTCGTACTAAGTATATCGACGATATAAAATACGGACCCCTAAATGCAGTGTTTGTACAAATCTCAGCACACAATAGCTCACGAAACTCTGATCGACTAATTGAACTTAAGTCGAGTCAGGCGCCGTCTGCAATGCATCGCCATTCTTTAGATCCAGGGTTGTCAAATAAAAACAAATGTACTTTTTCTGCACTAGCCAAGTAGCCCCCCTTACGGCTCGGCCCGCGATTTATACGCAGGCAGTGCCGCCTTTGGCATCCCGATGTTCTATTATATATACGGAATGGTGTAGGTATCATGAATGCTTAAGGTACTGTGAGGTGATGAATAGATTCTTGTGTCATATATTAAAATGTATATATCTAATTTGTAATTCACAGTGACTTAGTTTTTAACTGTTATGCTGTGTAATTATTTTAAATAAATAAATACTTAAATAAAATAAATATCACATATTAATAAAATTATTTTAGAAGTTGGAAGACTAAAATAAAGATAAAACTTATTTTATCTTTCTTTCAGGTGCGGTAAAATTGGAAGGTATATCAGAGACTTTTTATTACAGACCACACGGAAAATTTTATAAGTTCAAGCTTCCTAAGAGGCCAAATTAAAAATGTATTTTCTGAAACATGCAACAATTGCTGCAAAATATTACGTGGGCGGTGCGGTGCGTCCATAATGGAATTTCATACATAATCGACGGAGCTAGCTGCAAAGTGACCTTTTATTTCAATATCAATCAACACGAGATTGATGAGTGAAAAGAGCTTGCCGAATAAATAGATAACATATGATATAGATATAGACGAGCGTAGGTTGGGTAGTGAGTCCAGGCCCCGTAGCATGGATGGCCTATCACGCGATAAGTGACAAGATAAGAGCGTCGTCTTGTTCTATCGAATGGTGTCAGCCAGTGATATAGAAAATACGAGAACTATATTCCCGGCCACTGCAGTAACCTACTATTAAAGTATTGTGACAACCCTGAACCCGGCCCAAGCACTCAGGCCGCGCAGGCGCAGGCAAACAGACGTATTGACAATGCATTACGTCGCACGGTAGCTGTTGACTCTGCCACTCGCTGAATCACAAATGGGAATAATAATGGGATCATTGGTGTTGGTGCTCGCTGAGATGCTGTTTTTATAACACGTGAGACGATGCAACTTGACTTCGGTCGTAGAAATCGAAGAACTCACTCAAATGCGTACTTTTCTCCATCCTTTCACTCCCTAGGCCCTAGATTCGTATTCCGGTCCTTGCACTCAAGAATCAGAACTTGAGGAAAATAATAATATAAGTGGACAATGGACATATAGTCGATACCCATGTTTTGCCTATACAGGTTATATAGTCCATATACTTGTATCCGAAAGATTTTGTTTTTTTCTATTTCAGGCAGTTCCTTTGAAAAATGTTTTCACTTTTGCACCATTCGCAAAAGTGAAAACATAGCTTATTAGTTTAACTTGATTAATGTATGTAAGACTGGCTACCCGCGCGGTTCCGCCCGCGTATTACGAAGGTCTGAGAAGAATGCGGAGAATTTAGCACTTGGAGACCAAAAAACCAACTTCCTGAACCACAATTTATTTTAGAGTGACATATATCAATTACAAAGAATATTCGATATATCAAGATTTAAATGCACGTCAGTGCCGCGCACCATAGAGTTTACAACATCCTCCCACCTTTGGGCGCAGACCCAAACTCTTCATCTCTTTATTTATAGAACTTCGCTAGGTTGTAGTTCCAGCGGATATAGACGTTGGAAAGCTCGGGTGTACTCGCCGTCGGTTGTGCGTATTTTCGCTACTCTAGCATTTCCGTCTTTCCCGGTATACACATCGAGGATAACTCCTAAAGGCCACTTTATACGCTTATCATTTGTTTCTACTAAAACGACATCGCCTACCTTTAAATTAGAGTCCCTCTCCTTACCCTTCTGTATGAGCATGCTCAGGTACTCATTTCTAAACCGCTCCCGTAAATCTGCCCTCAGCTTATGCAAATACCTAAGACGCCTATTCAACGAATCATGATCTAGCTGGTCTAAATCTGGAGTCTCGCTGGCAGGAAGTCCTTGAATGAAGCAGGCCGGCGTAAGAGGCTTCAAGTTATCTGGATCGTCCGCGATATACGTTAAGGGTCGCGAGTTCATCAATGCTTCGCAATCGCAGAGTATGGTTGACAGCTCTTCAAAGCTTACTGTTCTCTGCCCCAAGTTGCGTCGCAGAAGTTCCTTTAGGGACCGGATTAAACGCTCCCACCAACCTCCCCACCATGGTGCAGCAGGGGGATTGAATCTCCATTTTATACTTCGCACGCTGGAATAAGCTGCTATCTCTTCCCAATTTAATGACCTTAGCTGGTTGTCAGCTCCGTGGAAATTCGTACCATTATCCGTGTAAATTGTGTCAACTCTTCCACGTCTTGCTATAAACCGTCGTAACGCCATGAGGAAAGCTTCTGTTGACAGCGACTTAGTTAGTTCCAGGTGTACGGCTCGGTATACTGCACACGTAAATAAAATTATCCACACCTTCCCTCCCGACCGCAGAAAGAGAGGACCGGCTAGATCAATACCTGTCACCTCAAATCCGGCAGCTGGTTTAACTCTATCGAGAGGCAAAGGGGCCAATGGTGTGTTAGCATGCCTTACAGATTGCCGCTTGCAGGGTATGCATTTTGAAACGGGAGAACTGACGAGTCTTCTTATGCCCGTAATCCAATAGTTCTCTCTGAGTACTATCATTAGGGTACCAGGGCCCACGTGATGCAAAATCTGGTGTTTCGAAGCGACTAGTCTTTTAATTATAAGATGCTTCCCAGGTAAAAATAAAGGACAGATGAAGTCGGCGGGCTCATCACTCAGTACAAGTTTTGTACGGACTCTTAAGAGTGCTCTTCAAAAAAGCGCTCGCTCAGAATTCGGTATTTTGACACGCGTAGTGCGTTTGTGTGTGTAAATACTACTACCACCCACACAAACGTACCTAACCCCCACATGCACAGCGAGATCGCACCAGCCGCGGGTGCCGTCCCTTTCTAGCTATATGTAAGTGCGATCGGGATAGAACTAACCGCGGAGCTTGCCGATGCAAATAGCTGTATAGCGCACCGTTGGAATTCACTCCGTGACCGATATTGATACTTGCACTAAAAAGTGGTAAGTATTACTTCGCTAACATGATGTTCTAGAACATCATGTTAGCGAAGTTAGATAACTTGAATAAAGTAAGTATTTGATTTTTGAGCACAAGTTTTCTATTTGTATTAAAATACTATGATATGACAAAGTATATTTAGTTTCATTTTTTTAGTATAAAATAAACTAACGAGTTTTAAAGTTGTCAGTAATAAGAATAATAATTTGTTTTACGGATATTAATAGTTTGCATGTTATCTGAGTCTTATTTATATATAGTAATGTAATGAAATTATACCAGTAGACCCACTACTAGGAAATTACTGGGTACTTACGTATTCATTTCTTGAAGAATTTTTTTTTGTTATGGACAGTAAAAAAAACTGCCCTTCATAGAAATTGCTATGTCCGTTTCTTACCAAAGGAACTGAAAATTATAAATTATACAAACACAGCTTTTTATCTAGAATGCAATTAATTAATGCGTGATTTTATTCAAAAGCCTAAAACCTCAGATGATAAAAAGGAATAGATATGAAACGGGGGCTTGGCGCGTGTCGGTGCGACATGGCCAAATGGGCATGTCACTGCCCACCGCATGTTAGTCGCAATTTGCCGTGAATCTGAAATGTTATTCCACGTTTACTCAAAATGCCGAATTGTAGCGTGGTTACATGAAAAAATAGGAATGAAACTAAAACCTACATGAATGGTGGTGTCACGCACCACATGTGAGTATTAGTATTTTCATTTAAGTCAGTAAAAACTAATATTTTAATAAATAAACGCAACGCCGCATCATTTCTCGGGATCGAACTAACATATCGAACGAAAAAGCATATTTTTGTTCTATGCGTTGTACATTGATCGTTCAATACAGTAAACCACGGCGCAATGTATTAAACCACTATGGATACGGACGACGCTTGAATTTTTTAGTGGTACGGCCGCTGCTTGGCGTCGCAAACTAGAGCGGTGCCAAAGTGCAGTTACAATTTACGCGTAAATATTTTTTTTTTTTTTTTTATACTAGTTATTTTATTTCGATTACTTTCGCTGTTTTATTTTATTTAATTACTTGTTTTGGTTGGGTGCCTATCTTAAAGGTAACTAATAATATTAAAAGGCACAAAATGTTTACGGTACCTACTAATAAGATTTTCACTAAGTTGCAGTATGAACGGTAAATAGACATATTAAAATTGTATATACAAGTTTATAATTTAGTTGCAAATGGCTTCAGAACAACTTAAAATGTGATATTATTACCAATAATTTTTTTTAAATGAGTATTTTTTACTTTCATTTCAAATGTGATAATTGAAGAAGAAATCTCGGTTTCTTATTACAGTTTTCCAAAGAATCCGATTAGGTTCTAAAAAAATGGATAGATGCTACTGGCAGAGGTCCTAACTGGTTTCCTGTACAGAGAAGAGTTAATGTGTTCGTAACATTTTCAAGAAAAATGTTTCCAACCACTTAATAAGAGCCGTACACTTTTCGAATATTTGACACCTCGCTTGCTTGAAACCTAGGTGTAAAATGTATGGTAACACATCTTCGCACATCTTTGGTGGATACTCGCCCTTAGCCTTAAATCTCGTAATATGAATAATTGACATATTATTTCGCGCCAAAATGCGAGTCGGATCGGCCTGGTACCTACAGGTCAAAAATATCGATGTGACCAGAGTTTTAAATGTATGTGAACACGAACTTATAAAAAGCCGTTTATGTTACTCTGTAGGTATTCGTCAATATTTTTTACTTTTGCGATTTTTGGTAAGTTAACAACACGTGTTATTTAAACTTGTAGCTAGAAGTTTAAATACCACCACATAAACTTACCATGTTGTTGAAGTTGTTACCCATCAATATCATAACATAATATTAATTTTAATATCAATGTCGATAAAACATAATTTTAACGTTTGTCGCCCCCCTAGTGTAGTGCGTTTAAGCCAATCACAGCCCTTGTTTGCATGTTGCCGTAGACTCACTGGCAACGCCCGAGTCTTTGTTTTTACACGGTTCAATGTGTGTGCCTGTGGGCGCTGCGGTGGGAGAAAACTGGGGACATCGGTTTTGGTTGAAATTAAGCAGTACGGCACTTCTCCCTTTTTTTATGTTCTGAGCCTAAAACCTATGTCACTTATTAGGATTCCGTACTCAAAGAGTAAAACGGGACCCTATTACTAAGACTCCGCTGTCCGTCTGTCTGTCTGAATATCTGTCTGTCCTTCTGTCACCAGGCTGTATCTCATGAACCGTGATAGATAGAGATTTTCATAGATGATGTATTTCTGTTGTCGCTATTTATAACAAAAAATACTAAAAAACAGAATACATCTTTTTATTTTTATTTTAGTTTTTATTTGTTTCTTTTACAATCTTACACAAATCGACCTTGCCCCAAACTAAGCAAAGCTTGTACTATGGGTACTAGACGACGATAAACATACTTATATAGATAAATAAATACTTAAATACATATAAAACATCCATGACTCAGGAACAAATATTTGTGGTCATCACACAAATAAATGCCCTTACCGGGATTCGAACCCGGGACCTCCAGCTTCGTAGGCAGAGTCACTTCCAAGTTACTAACTAGGCTACAGGGGGCTCCTATATAACAAACGTGATTTTAGATATAGATATTTTGGCGTTTTTAGATATAGATAATGGTACGGAACCCTTCGTGCGCGAGTCCGACTCGCACTTGGCCGGTTTTTTTAACATTTATTTCGAAATAAAGAGTGATACTCGGAAATGTCGAAGGGAAGGTCAATCGTCGAATCCGACTCGGCTGGGCAGCATTCGGGAAGCTACGGCACATCTTTTCGTCCAATATTCCGCAGTGTCTCAAGACGAGAATCTTTGACCAGTGTGCGTTGCCAGTGATGACATATGGCACGGAAACGTGGTCGCTTACTATAGGCCTCATAAGAAGGCTCAAAGTCACTCAAAGGGCAATGGAGAGGGCTATGCTGGGAGTTTCTCTGCGCGATCGCATCAGAAATGAGGCTATCCGCAGCAGAACCAAGGTAACCGATATATCCCTCCGAATTGCTAAACTTAAGTGGCAGTGGGCGGGGCACATTGCACGTAGAACCGATGGCCGTTGGGGTGGAAAGGTTCTTGAGGGCAACCACGTACCGGAAGGCGCAGTGTGGGTAGGCCCCCCGCAAGGTGGACTGATGACCTGGTAAAGGTCGCGGGAGTCCGCTGGATGCGGGTGGCGCAGGAACGGCCATTGTGGCACTCTTTGGGGGTGGCCTAGGTCCAGCAGTGGACGTCTTTCGGCTGATATGATGATGATGATGATGATGACTCGGAAATGTAATAAAACCACGTAAAAATCTCCCTTTCCAGTGTAAACCCCCGGTGTGTGTTATTATTATATATAAACGAAAATAATAACTAAATGCAAGGTAGGATCGTGCTGTACTTAACAAACGCGATATAAGCTTATTTTTTAAAAAGTTTTTTATTCATCTTGTTATTTTCAATAACCCTGCATATTATGTCGCTGGTTCGTGGGTACTTGTACAGACAAATCACACAAACCCAAACAAGATAGGTCTATCTATTTTAGTTTAGGAGTTCCCATGACCACCTTCCATCATCAGATCCTGGAAATCATCCATCACCAAAGTGTTTACCAAGACAAAACAGATGAGCCCAAACTAGATGGGTTTATCTAGTTTAGTTTAGGAGTTCCATGACCACCTTCCAGCTCCATCATCAGACTCTGGAAATCATCCAGCATCCAAGTCTTGCCGTGCCATGACCAAATAAATGAGCCAAAATTCGATAGCTTTATCTTGTTGAGTTTAGGAGTTGCTATGGCCACCTTCCGACTCCATCATCAGACCAGCTCTATGATATTATGGCATTGTCACCGAAGATACTTAATATAAGAAGATAATAGTACCTAATTTGAAGATTTCGCCCAAATTAACATACATACATACATACTAACTAATCATAATGGCCGTTGGGGCGGGGAGGTTCTCGAGAGGCGACTACGTACCGGAAACTGCAGCGGACCCTCCACAAGGTGGACTGATAGTAACAAGTAAATAAATTAAATCTATCAAGTATCACGATCACTCGTACAATAATAATTGACTATAGAACGCGTAGTTTAGACAAAAGGATCCAACCCACAAGACATCACCATTGAAATGTATGACTTTTGTTTTAGGTAGAAGGTTCAATTTTAAATGTTACGTATACTGGGGGTTTGAGCCTTTTCGCTACACTACGTCTTATCTGGCAGCTATGCAATTCATAACTTGTCTCGATTAGCCTCACGAATGTATCCCCAGTATAGTTTGACCCCGAGGTTGGTAACAACTATACCTAGTCGGATATCAAAATAATATTATTTTATCTGAAGAGTGGCCAGTTAGCTTCGTGAATAGCCACAAATAAACACAGTACACGTCTGTCTCGGAGGGCTATTCAGCCGGTACTGAGATATATTCCCGCGCGACGGTAAATTTATACTAGTTTTGAATAATTATTTATAAATATAAATTTTGACTAAAGTTATATTTTTTGGACTGGATCTTGTTGGTACAAGCATAAACTTCAATGTTGTGTAAGATTCAATACACAAATAATTCAACAATAATGAGAAAATCCTTGAGTTTTCAGTAAGATTTTGTTGACAAATATGGTGTAATTGAGAACAGTTTACATATATATACGTGCAGAATAAGGAAAATTCGAGGCGGCTAGGCGCAATGGCAACATATTACGCTAGTGAAAATAGAATAAAACAAGTAGGTTCTCATATAACATCATAGAGTATTAGGGGCTCAAACTTATGACTCTGCGCTCTCTTCAGAAAACTACTGTCGGTAATCGGGTATTTTCGGTTAAAGAATTCAGTAATTCGTAAATTAGAGGCGGCTAGGACCAATATGAGGAGTTTACCTATGCAAATAAGTAATCAGGATCTAGAAAAAGCTCTCCGTTTCTTAGAATTACAACGTCAAAAATCCGTCATTCTCGCTTATTCCTGACCAAAAAACGAGCGCCCTCTTAATAAGCCTTCATCGTCTTGGAATGTTTGCAGGTTCTTTGTCTTTCTAATGCCATCTGCCATCATTTCGGTCTGCACCATCCTTAAAAGTATCTTCTCTGCGCCTTGAAACTCTTCACAAGTCAGTTCTCCTTTTCTTTTACTAATTGGATTCTTGCAGTTGAACGAAAATCTTAACATCCACCCTACCATTCTTACTATCTTAGTATATTTAGAAAAGTAAGTCAGTGTGGACAGAAACGTACTTTCATCTGCAGTTGTACTATTAGCAAGTACACATTTCTTCATTTCCTTGTTGACTTCTTGTTCATCAACATTAAGCTGAGACGTTGGCCATTCACTTTCTTTAGCTTTTAACCAAGCCGGACCCTCCCACCATTTACTCCTTAACAGGTGTTTGGCATTGCAGCCCCTGGATGGTAAGTCGGCAGGATTCATCGTGCCTGGCAAGTGGTGCCAATCTTCTATGCTAGTGTGCTGTCGTATCTCCTTGACTCTGTTCTTGACAAAGATGTTCCAGTCTCCCTCAGTAGTAATCCATGTGAAAGCTACACTTGCGTCAGTCCAGAAGTAGACTCGGCAGTCAGGCAGTTCCATCGCTTCCTTGACTTGGACATACAAGCGTGTAGCAATTAGTGATCCCATCAATTCTAAACGAGGTATGCTGACTTCACGGATCGGCGCGACTCGTGACTTCGCTTGAACCAGTTGTACAGTAACTCTTCCTTGTTGTTCACTTCGCAGGAAGATAGCTGTTGCAAATGACACCTTGCTCGCGTCACTGAAGACATGAAGACTGTTCTTACATTCATTTATTGCCTCAGAGGTGAGTCGTCGTGGAATACGGCACTCGTCAAGCAAATGAATATGCCTAGACCATTCAGTAAATTCCTTTTGTAAGATGTAAGGCAGCTCTGCATCCCAACTCAGCTTTAAATTCCATGTTTTCTGAATAATCAGCTTGGGCACAAGTGTCACTGGGCACGCTAAGCCAATCGGGTCAAAAACTTTCTGAATTATGGAAAGTAAACTTCTCTTCGTAATGTTTTTCTTTGAAACGATGTCATGTACAAAGTTGACGTTGCAATATAATTGATCACTCCTGACATCCCATATAAGGCCGAGTACAGACATGCTATCTGCCTCTGACGTCATATCTTTATTAGTCATAGGAGTTGTGACCCAACCTCGCAAGTCAAATTTCGCCTCCAACATTATCTTCTTCGCCTCTTCTATGAACATTTGCGCGTCTTGCTCACTTTCTAGGCTGGTGACGTAGTTGTCAACATAGAACGAGTTCTTAAGATGTTTGGCCGTGTCCTTGTAATCTTCGGTGTACTTCTCCAAGTGGTAATTTATAGTAGCACCCAAAAGAAACGGACTACAGGTTATGCCAAATACTACACGACAATGGCGGTACATTATTAACTCTTTTCTTTCGTTATTTTTCCACCACAGAAATGACAAATATTGTCTGTCTTCATCTTTCAGTGATATCTGAAGAAAGGCTTTCTTAATGTCGGACGTTATCCCAATCGCATGCTTCCTAAATTTGATAAGCAGTTTCGGGATCAGTTCAAGACAATTTATACCCTTTTCTAGGAACGAGTTGAGAGAATTCCCATTACGATCTCGCGCAGAAGCGTCAAGTACCGGGCGAACCCTTGTTGTCAGGCTGGAGTTTTTGATGACCGCGTGGTGTGAAAGGTGGTGTTTAGGCCTCGCTGAATCAGTGACTTCTTCAATTATGCCCTCCTTCAACCAATCTTCAAAGACTTGGCCATAGTTATCAAACTCGTTCAGCTTCAGTAGTCTTTGTGTAGTTGACATCAATCTTCTTTCAGCCAACTGTTTGTTGTCAAGAAGTTCTCCATGATTAGGTTTCCACGGTAATTCTACCTCGTATCGTCCTTCGTTGTTGATTTTGATGGAGTCTCTAAACTGGTCAATTATGATAGCGTCTGACTTCACCTTATTTGCAACTTCAGCTGGGTCCCGTATTCCGAGGGTTTCTAAGTCCCAGAGCTCCGATAATTGCAAGTTAGCTGATACAACATTTGTTATTACACTGCATGCGTTCATTATGGGTCCTTGAAGTGTCCATCCAAATTTATTTTTCATGGCCACGAGGTTATTGTCCAGACGTATGAAACTATCAGTCAGCAAGGCTCCAGCGTAGTCTGCGCCGATTAGCAACCCGATGTTGGGCACATCTTCCTCGCCGACGTCACTCAACGTGATGTTATGTTTCTTCAATTCTTGGATCAACTCATGGTTCATGCTCAATCGAGGAATATACCCGCAGATCGTGGATTTGTCAAGCGCGGTCATCATGTATTGAAACTGGTTGTCTAGGCTCGCGACATTGAATTCATAGCAATGAAACTGCTGTTTCTTAGTTTCAATCCCGCCGAAGAGACAATGTGACATGATTTCATTACTGACAGGCTTCAGATCCAAATCCTGTATTATATCGCGACGTACATAAGATTTCTGAGCACCTGAATCAACAAAAGCACGTACCTTGATGCATTTCTTATCGCTTAAAATATTTACCATAAACGTTTGCAACAGTGTGGTACTAGCCTTATTTTGGGCTACATTATTATTTGAAGTTGACGTTCCAGTTTTGCAAGTTTTGACGTTATCATTTTGAACCGACGTTTTAATGTCAGGGCACATCAATATTGAATGACGTTTGGAACAGAAAAGGCATTTTGTAAAATTCTTACACTTTTTAGAATTATGTCCAACTTTCAAACAAATAAAACAAGCTCTCTTTTGGTTTAGCGTTTCCCTCCTAGCTTCGTATGACATCTTGTTGGCTTTGTAGCACTCGAAGCTATTATGCGATGCCTTTTCACACCAAACACAACCATTCTTCTTACCTGCGTCTTCCGTTGACACCAAGCATGATGCGGTGGGTTGTGTAGGAACATGAGGCAGACTGTCACCCGATGCTATTCCGCTGCGGGCGAGCTGGATGCGCTCCTCCGACTCCGCTTCGCGTTTCAGGAATTGCATAAGCCGGTTTAGACGATCGTCGCTCTTCTCCTCGTGCACTTGAAACCTCTCCCACGCTCGTAAAACAGATTCGGGCAAGGCGGACTCAACTAAAGGAAAAAGTAAAGCGGCGTATTTATCTATAGTGACACCTAAGCTCTGAAGTGCTAGTAATTGCGTATTTAATTTATCATATAAGTGGCCTAATTTATAGGAGATATTACCTTTTGCTTGCGCTAATACAAGATTAAGGAGCTCACGTACGTAGATGTCGATCAACATGTCATCGCGAGCAAACCTGGACTTCAACTGTTCGATAGCCTTATTGTAGTTAGCTCCCGAAGGAGGAAAGCTTTCGACGAGTTCTCTTGCCGGAGAATCAGGAACTGTGCACTGGTACAGGTACTGGAACTTATCTCCGTCGTCCATAGTGTCGTCGCTGTCGATCTTTTGAAATTGACACCAAAATCCAATCCAATTCTTCGGATTTCCGTCGAATTTTCTCAAATCAAACTTAGGTAGCCGGAACCGTCTCGATTGACATGCCGAGCTGCATGTCGACTTCTCACATCCATGTTGAGACTTCAAACTCTTCACGGTATTATTTGACACATCACTGCCGTTAGATTGAATTGACCTTCTTATGCGTTCGTCGTTCCGAGAAACATTATCGTAGTGAACTTTCATACGTTCCCAGTCGGATTGATAATTATCGCTAGTCAAACAATCTTCGTAAAACTCATCTTCAGAAATATCTTCCGTGTTCAGCCACTGCTCTTTTAAACGTTCATCGACGTTAAACAATGTCTCAGCACGTAGTTGTAGTTTGGCGAAGGCAGCGGTGATTTCGTCAATAGACTCTAAATTGGTTTCAAAATCATTCTTGGCTTTAGTAAAAAGCCTCCGAGCGATGCTTCTTTCTTTGCGTAAACTTTTCATTATTTAACGGTCGCCAGATGAGAAGAATGCGGAGAATTTAGCACTTGGAGACCAAAAAAACCAACTTCCTGAACCACAATTTATTTTAGAGTGACATATATCAATTACAAAGAATATTCGATATATCAAGATTTAAATGCACGTCAGTGCCGCGCACCATAGAGTTTACAACAAAGGTCCATTCTATATTACTGATGCAAGTTTTTTTTTCTTTTTATATTGATGAGTAATTATCGAGATTACCAGTATGATGTTAGGGACATACAAACTTACAATCTCGCAGACTGTGCCTCTTTATAAACCGTTCTGTGCCAACGAGCTCTAGTTTTCCCTGTGTGTTAAAAAGTCAGATGGCAGCCACTTTCGTAAAACTAGTGCCTACGCTAAATCTTGGAGTTAGGTGCCAAATCGGTCCCCGGGCTCCTTTAGGACCTACAAACCAGGAAAAACGCTAGGAGGATGATGAGACTCTCTTTATGAATGAATGAATGAATTAATGGACGTTTCTTTTTTCAGGCAATAAACCCATTACATTACAATAGATAGATATGATATAAGTAGATAGATAAGAAATAAAATAAAATCCTTAACTAATACAATTACGTATAATTATTTGCGATTCGGGTGCCGATGCGCAGATAACCAATGCAGGAAGGTTGCATTTCGGTACAAGTTGTTACTGGCCGTCTCAATTAGCACATTATTAGAAATTTTTTTTTTTTTTTTTTTTTTCAATTTCAATTTCATTTATTTAAAAAACCAACTGGGATCATGTGTGTTAGTAGCTACTTAAAAATAGGGTTAATGATAGGTAATAACTTAAAATATATATTCTACCTGCTTATTTATGTGCACCATACAGCAGTGCCTCAAATATGCACAATCAAGGCGTTCAGCGACCATTCTCAGGATGCTGTTAGGACTGGCCCGGATCCTGCGTACCAGGGATGAACACCGTTTTCGCATCGTAGCATGGAAACAGTCCACCCTCGCCTCCGCGAACATCCCCGAAGCACTGCAGTAGCGGGGCAGTCCCATCAACATCCTGAAGGCATTATTGAACTGAACTTTGAGAGCATTGTATGCTTTTTGAGTATAGTTCGCCCACAGACCGCTAGTGTAGAAGGATGTACAATAGGCCCTAAAAAGGGTGACTTTTGCTTCTTTGGAACACTTAGCGAATCTGCGAGCGATCATGTTCGCCCTTACAGACAATGCTCTCCGTTCACGCTCAATGTCCGTATCATCTTTAAGGTCATCAGTCAAAACGTGTCCGAGGTACTTAAATTGTGTGACTACGTTGAGTACCTTACCTTCCAGTTTTATCGGCGGCACTTCTGGTGTGACTTTATTCCTGACCTTAAAGACCATACCCTCACTTTTGGCGACATTATATTGCAATCCATGCCTGGTCGCATATCCTTCACAGATTGCGATCATTTTTGCAAGGCCACAAGGAGAGGCACTCAGCAGCACCATATCATCCGCGTAGCTGATATTATTCACGCACACTCCATCGATGTGGCAACCAACCCGGGTACTGCTGAGTTCCTCCACCAGGGCATTTACATACAGGTTGAAGAGCTTAGGCGAGGTCAACCCCCCCTGCCTCACCCCGCACTCCAACCTGTATGGATCCGAAAATGCACCCGCCCAACGCACGACGTTCGATTGGTTTTGATACCAGAACTTAAAAATGCGGGTCATGTCTACCGGCATATCAATGTAACTTAATTTTTGCCAGAGAATGTCATAGTTAACCAAATCGAACGCCTTGGATAGGTCTAGGTAGCATGCGTACACATTTGTCTTTCGATCTGTGTAGTATTTGACAGTATGCTTTAAACTCAAAATTGCACTTTCCGTTGATAAGCCCGGTCTAAAACCAAATTGATTATCATGAACTTTCAGATATCGGTCCAAATAGGAATTTAGCACACTGTCAAACACTTTACCGACTACAGCAGCAAGCGATATCGGCCTATAGTTGGTTTTATCGCTGATGTCACCTGTTTTGTTCTTCACTATTGGTACTACCACAGTCTTCATCATATCCGCCGGCAGGTAAGAGTGTCCTACACAGAACGTGTACAACATCGCAAGCACTCTAGGTAGGTGTGTGCCTGCATGATGAAGGTGCTCAATACTGAGGCCGTCATGGCCAGGAGATTTTCCTCGTGACATACATTTAATAGCTTTACTCACATCCTTAGCTATAAACCTCGTACTTATCTCCCGACCACCCGACTCAGTACATAGCGTCTCCAAAGACCGTGATAGTCCCAATCGTGATTTGACGAGAAAATGATTCTTAAAAAGATCCGCTATACCTTTATGATCGCTGACGCTATCTACACTTGCTGGAAGGCCCGGCCTACTGCTCAGCATGTTTGTACATTTCCAAAAGCTTCTAAAATCTCGCTTAAAATGGTGTCTTGTGATTATATCCAGTTTAATTTGCTCTTCGTTCTTTTGACACCATTTTAAACGAGATCTAAAGATCCTTTTGCTTTCAAGCATTTCTTCAAACACTAGCCCTGACCTAGGTTGGCCATGCCAAAGCCACACTTCGAACTTAAACCGGGCCATTCTGTGAGTTTCGCTTACATGTTTGTTCCATCCTGCTACAGGTTTTTTCTTTCGAAATAAAAATAAAAAATGCGTGCGTACCTATCTTTATAATATAAATATAGATTTTCCTGAATATTTGTCTATAAACACACTGTAGAGGATATATGTAGCGTGTTTTAAGTAGTTCCTTCGATAAATAGCTAGTGTTCAGAAGACTCATCCCCGAACTCATCCATCGCACGGTGGTGGTTTACTGGGGGACCTCTGGTGCTGTATTTCCTCACAGGACGCTAGAGCCTGGATTTGCTCAAGTGCGCTTCGGCCCGCCCCATTCGGTGAGAATCTTACTTAAGGCTCTAGGACGTCTTCATTGTTTCCACTGCGCTCATCATCCCTACATTACATTGAAAATGCCACTTTCAATCCAGTTTGACTTTGTTGAATTCGACCTGTTGAAGCCAACACCGGCAAAGTGTCACAGTCAACGTCCGCGCCGCGCAAACACGAGCCGTCAATACGCGTGTTTGTGCCGGTAAAAGCCGTGACCGAGGGCCGAAAGTGAGTCGAGAACGAGGGGCGTGACCTTAACATAACGTGAGAAGCGGCTGTTCAGTCCAAGCATAAGGTTGGATATCCAAAGAAATGCGAAGCTGTCATTTTATATGACATCTTATAAACTTGAAAGCCAGTTGTAAAATATACGAAAATAATGGTTCAGTATGTCTGCACGGCTCTCACAGGAGCGCGAGCTGTGTCGCGGCGAGATAGACTTTTACGTCTCTTTTTAATTAGAACGCTGAGAAAGAGACAAACAGATAGTCGATGTGTCGTGCTGGTGGCGGATACCTTCGACATTCATAATTTAATTTGCCATATAACACTAGATTTGCCATTATCATAATTTGCCATAAGAGTGATTTTCACTGAAACGGAATTTTAACTTATAATAAATTTACTAATTTAAAACACCCTCGCCATCGACACTACATTTACAATCATGTTTTAGTTAAGCGTTAGGTAACGTTTTAAATTAGTTTTAATGTACCTATTTTTTTAAGACAACGATAAGAAAACAGGTACATTGCCGATGACACAACCGATGATAAATAAAATAATTAACGTAGTCATTAATAAACGGGTAATCGTAAAAAGATGCTTTTTCGTACACCAAAAGAAGACATAACAGTCTTATATTTCATAATGATTACACTGTTTATGGTACACTATCACTTAATTGGTTCACGTCATTAACTTTAATAAGGTGTTAATTAAATTAAAAGTCATGTTATGTTGATTGTTATTTAATAAGTAAATTTTTTTTTACTAGTTTACCAAAAACGTAGTTACACACACGAATTGAATTATCTGTGTCTCTTTACATTAGACATGATTGCTATTAAATTATTTTCCTCGCATATACGAGTATAGGTACCTAATATGTATTGTTCCCGAAAGTTCCCACGCGAAACCAGTAAAACCATAAATCCATTACGCCATAAGAAAATGGCGTCATGGATGTACGCTTTTACTAGTCTACTACCCCGAGAATCCATCCCGATGCGTTTATGGTTTAGCTTAGAGGAACAGTCCCATTGAGAAGCCATACGCGCACGGGACAAAAAGGCACATGCAGCTTAATTGAAAACTGGTATTAAAATGCCTGACAGCTTACCATAAACAACCTAGGTACCTACTTAATTTGTCAAAGTCAACGTTCATGTTCATATCAAATGGTTTGTGGCAAACAATAATTTACTTTAAAAACAAAGTTTCAGAGTCCGACTTCAGAGGCCATAGCACACTAGGTTTTATGTCACGTTTTAGTACATACGATAAAACCTAGTGTGCTAGGGCCTCAGATCAGTACCCAAATCGCTTCAAGTGCGCCTATATAATTTGAAGAGTTCCCTCAATTTCTCCAGGTTACCATCATCAGATCCTGACCTGACTTCTAAACCAATTTTTTTTCCAAGTCGGTCCAGGCGTCTTTGAGTAATCGGAATTCGGAGAACATAGGTACAGTCGACGCCAAAAATATGTTTACAGTTTTCGCCTTATTACAATGGAATAAGGTGCAAAAGTGTCAACATATTTTTGGCGTCGACTGTACATAAAAATAAAAAAAATCCGACGAATTGAGAACCTCCTCTTCTTTTGAAGTCGGCAAAAAGGTGAAGCAACGACACATACAACAAATGACATATCTCGTTTGGTCATACATATTGAGATTTGTTGTTACGGCCATCTTGTTCTACAGTGGATAGTGGCAAGTCTGGTTGGTCGTAGGAGAGCAGGAGAATTCGTCATTTTAATATGCGCAGTCATAACTCTCAGCCTCCGATGTTCAGTGCAGAGACACAGGCAAATAACATGCAGAATAGAAACTTTCAAACTTAAATAAAAATCAAACTTAAATTAATGTTTTATTGCATTTCATGTGAACATGTGGTTTTATAACTATACGCAATCTTAACATTACGCCTGCGAGGAAGCAATGTAACTAACTAGGTATAGGGAAACTAAAACTAAAACAATAATCGTAATGTTCTAATTATTAGTACAGTCGCCATCACATACATAGGTACACTATAGGTGTTCAAAAATATCGGCACATGCACCCTAATGCCTTGAAAATAGAGGTGTGTTCCGATGTTTGTGAGCTGCTTTTTTGCTCCGATGTATGTGATGGCGACTGTACCTACCTAATATTAGTAATTATTACTACAAATAGTTAATAAAGAGGTATCATGTATCTGAAATCTAAGTTTGTAGCTTTGTAAGTTTGCATGAAGGGATAACCGATGCATAAAAAATAAAAATCAGTAGTTATACAACATGGCATTTCAAGGACATGAACATGACGTCCGATCAAAATAAATAGTTTCGAAAAAAAGGTAGTTTCGAAATTACTCCCTACAAGCAAACTTTCACAAGGTATTAACTTATATTTTACAGACATTTAACTATCTACTTATTTATTTAATCGTATGGCATACATTATTTGGCCTTTGAGTTAGTCACTTTTTAGTACCACCCAGGGGACACGTGCTCTAGGTAGCTCCTGCGGACGCATGTGACAGTTGTCCCCCCTTTGTCAAGTGAGTGAGCAACTCGACTGTTAGAGTTTCTTACGCCGCCCGAAGGCCTCTAACTCGACTTAACGACTACTGTCATAAACAGCATTCGGGATCAACTGCTTAGCGTGCCTTCCAAAGCACGGAAGCGCTCATTTATAGTAACCACTCAAACAGGCGGTCACCCATTCAAGGACTGACCGCTGTCATACCTACTATCTCCTTATTATAAGTACAGATTTTATTGAGTTTTTGTTAGGTACACGAAAGACCTACACGGAAAGGTTCTCGAGTGGAGACCACGTACGTAACGGAAGGTGCGGCGTGGTTAGCCTCCCACAAGGTGGACTGATGGCCTGGTAAAGGTTGCGGGAGTCCGCTAGATGCGGGTGGCGTAGGACCGGTCATTGTGGTACTCTTTGGGGGAGGCCTATGTCCAGCAGTGGACTTCTTTCGGCTGATATGATGATGATGACCTACACGAATCTGTGTCCATACTGTTAAATGTATATTTGTGGCTTCAGCAAGAAACGTTTCATAGTGAGGCGATCTTGAACAGAATGACGAGTACAATGTTGAGTTTTTGTCAGCAGCTTGGCTAGCTTATTGCTCTATTCAATTTAGAGTATTGCAATAGGCAGTGCAGGACGCATAGGAGTGTTGGTAGAGTCAATGTTGTACAGAATTAACATTGTTTATTTAAGGAAATATTTATTCTATAGGTTTTATTCTTTCGATGACATATTGCGCCAGCTGGTCGATCACTTAACGAATAGTACGCACGTTAGGTAGATATAAATGTCAAATTTTATTTGAAAAAATGACAGTTGGATTGTCCTAACGCGCGTTCGGAACGTTACGTGATTAACCCTCTGAGCTTGACGATGTCACTTTTTTCAGCCGTGTACCATAACTTAAAGGTAAGTAATATTGCTCTAAGAATTCAAATTTTCTTTCGATTGTTCTTGTAAAAAAGTTTCAAAGAAGTATCAAAAGACTGCCGCATTTCTATTTTTTTTATTCTACTTTTAAATTTTTCAATTCCCGATGAAAACGAGGTGTGTTACCTAAATATTGCATTAGTTAGGGCAAAAATCTCAAAAAACGCACATAAGTGTTATTACATATACACCCCTTGTAAGTACATGTATTTTATGAAACTCAACGCTGACTTTTTTTTGGACAGTTGTATGTTTTCCAACAAGATATCTTAAGTGACAAATAATTTCATCTCCAACCCATCCTGTCTGTGCCTATTCACAAGTCTATCGCACATAGGTACAAATGATATAGGTAGTGTCAGAGTTGCGACGCTCGTAAAAGTATTTTGCTGACTATTGCCATAGAAAACTCATAAAGCCACCAGCGCATTGAATACCATATCCGGTCACTTCAGAACTATGCCTACAACCTATTGTCGGCACTTGACTATTTCTCGTCTTCCCTTCAAGTCAGTCAATCCTGAAGAAACTCAGTGCCAATGTTATTTTGAGTGCACTTTTTTGAATTCAGCCTCGCATTTTGAAAAAGTGAATTAAAGTGTGGGCAAAGAGTATGTGACGCTTCTGGGTTCCAATCGTCTATAGGCTATATCTTCTTACATTTCGGCAAGCCTGTATATAGGGACCCGCCAAGCTATAGAAGCTTGGCAAGTTCATTCGTGACACTCCCTTATGGTCCGCGGGCGACGGGGGACGGAAGACAGCGGGGCGGTATGAAGTGGTCTTTACCACCCCGCTGTCTTTCGTCCCCCGTCGCCCGCGGACCATGGGAGTGTCACCAATGAACTTGCCAAGCTATAACTAGTATAGGTACATGTTAGCCACCATGCATCGAGGCGTAAACGTATTGCCCTGTACGTGTTCAGTTCCTGGTGGTGAGTAAGGTCATCAAAGCTCCTGAGTATAAGTTGTGATGAGGGACACACATTCGTTTCTCTAGGTACATAGTGATCACCACAACAAATCCTCAAATTAATAAAGGGCTGGCATTCACACTCAGCAGAACCAAGGTAACCGATATAGCCTTCCGAATCGCTTAACTTAAGTGGCAGTAGGCGGGGCGCATTGCATGTAGAACCGATGGCCGTTGGGGCGGAAAGGTTCTCGAGCAGCGACCACGTACCGGAAGGCGCAGCGTGGGTAGGACAAGGTGGACTAATTACCTGGATGCGGGTGGCGCAGGACGAGTAATTGTGGCACGCTTTGGGGGAGGCCTATGTCCAGCAGTGGACGTCTTTCGGCTGATGATGACGATGATGTGTTTTTCCTGGAGTCGCAAGTGTCCATAGACTGTAGTATGCGTGATTGCACCCGTCTTAGTATAAAAAAAATATATTTTGAACCCGCTCACTGTATAGTAAATAACATTAAACGCTGCCCTTAAAATAATCATATCGCCGTCCGACTCCCGCGCAGTATTTATTACACTTTCGGAAGCGTGACTCGGCCTTTTTTCAGCGGACATTTTGTCCGGCGTTCGTGTTATGTTTTGAGATAATAAAATAAAATCCCAGTTGGTATTTTTTTGTTCAAATACACGTTCGTATATTTGCATACAATGCCGTTGGGTGCAATATGTGGCTAATGTCCCAGTGGTGTGTCTTCAATAATATGTATGCACCGTGAAGCTTTCGCTTTGGGAATAAGGTATATATTTGTGTATACATTTTTGTACGAGACGGGACTTTAAAAGTGAGAAAGACGTAAGATGAGCACGGAATTGCCTTAAGAATTTGACTGCATTTTACTTATAAGCCTTTATTTCCACAAGTCCTATAAATTTTAGCTTTACCTACATGTATATGTCATAAAACAATCCTTTTTTTTGACCCCCGACGCAAAAAGAGGGGTGTTATAAATTTGACGTGTCTGTATGTCTGTGTGTCCGTCTGTGGCATCGTAGCCGCTGAACGAAGAAACCGATTTTAATGCGGTTTTTTTTTGTCCGAAAGCTAACGTGATCGAGATGGTTCATAGCTGCAAAATAACATTTCAACATTTTTAGTTTTGGTCGTATTTTGGGGAAACGGGATATATTTAATTAGAAATGTAATTGCAGTTTTATAAAACATTTATTAGGCAATGAAAAACAGTAACAACCGTAGAAATCGGTTGCGTAATTTCCAGGATATTGTTGTTTAGGTGGAAAATTGAATTTTAGCAGCGTGCATAAGTACCCCTCGAGTTGCGGCCCTTTGAGAGCCATAAACACCTGTCTCTAACCGGTTATTTCTTATCATTCGCTTATCAGAAGTTGACCTGTGCACATCTCCCGCAATTACTCACTGGAATAACCTGGCCGAAATGGACACCACTGACAATGAAGCCGCCCAAGTCGTCGCCCTGCTGAACCAAAGACTTACGTAGTGTTCTGTTACTCAACAGCTGAATTGATGTCTCCAGAGGTTTGCTGAGACCGGAGTCCTTAATCCGAGACCGGATCTGGCCGTCGTAGATTCACATCAGAGAGAAGACCATTTCATCGTGACGACCAGTCTTCGGAATCGCCACGGGTGTTGAAATTCAGCAGCAGCTGATGCAGAGCCGTGTGGAACCAGTGAGCTCTCGAACAGTTTGCTGAAGACTCAAGAAAGCGAACCTCACCCCAAAAAGGCCTGTTACGGGGCCTAAATTTACTTGGAGACATCGGGACGCTCGCAAGGATTTCGTGGCGAGATATGAAAATTGGACGTATGAGCAATGGAGCCGCGTAATATTCAGTGATGAGTGCAGAATGTGTCTCCATGGCAGCGACAGAAGGAAGACAGGTGTACCGAAGACCTGGAGAGCGGTTTGCACAGTACAATTTATCTGAAACAATCGCCTACAGTGGAGGATCCGTCATGATGTGGGCGGGCATTTCAATTGAGGGGAGGACCGAGTTGGTTTTCATCCCGGGTGGGGTTAGCTTTCCAAAAATACTAGTATAGTTACAGAGTTATTGAAACCAGAATAATGTTTGAGTCGATTTTCTTGTCCGTAAGGTTATGTATGCTAATACTTATTCAAATAATGTCTGTGAGGAGTGTCTTGTTAGTTTACATGTAGGGGGTAATATCCCAAACTAGTCATCCGATTTCAAAATTTCTTTCAACAGTATTTAGAATAGATCTCCCGGATGGACATAGGCTATATTTTATCCCGGGGCTTCGCTTGCGTTCTGTAAAATAAGCGAGCGCAGCCGCGCGGCGGGCATGTAGAACTTAGATGCCTATTTGCCGTAGATGTCGCATGGATGCATTGACTTACTATTACTACGTGTAGACTGGCCACCTAGAACATTGTTCTTAACGCCTTCCATCAGCCTGTCGTCTTGGGATATCAGTACTAGCACCCGCCAGGGACTATAGTAATAAATAAAAGACAAAAATGTAATAAAGGAAATAATAATAAACGATTTATTTCAGGCATCTAAGATCCATAGTTACAAGTACGTTATAGACTAACATGCACATCAAACAATTATTTATACTTATTCCTAAAATTAAAAACAATTAGTTATGCTGAGGTACTCCCGCTTGAGTAGGTGACATGCGCAAACTTATGCTAGGGGATGGGTGCTCTACATATATCTATACAATTAATATTATAAAGAGGAAAAGTCTGTGGCGTCACTCTGACGAGTTCTGCATCGCACTATCGAAGTTTCTTAAATCAGTTGCATAAATATAACATCCAAACAATTATCATTGGACTTCGGTCCCTGAGAGATCTCTCTATTGCCGTATCTTCTACATTGGTGACCCCGACAATGGGCATAAGCTCAACTCTGAACACCCTGACTGACGCCCGACTCTTCTCAGCAAGCCAGACTATATATCTCTCTCTCTCTCTCTCTCTCTCTCTCTCTCTGTGTCTCTCTCTCCGCTCGCCACCCTGGCTCTGAGCGCTCGCTCGCCACGCTGGCTCTGAACGCTCGCTCGCCACGCTGGCTCTGAGCGCTCGCTTGCCACGCTGGCTCTGAGCACTGGCAAGCTGCACTCTACGTCGCTGAACCCTTCGTTTCAAAGGGGGGCTAATGTGGCGTCACCCCTGTCAAATCTGACGAGTTCTGTATCGCACTATCGAAGTTTCTTAAATCAGTTGCATAAATATAACATCCAAACAATTCTTAATGGACTTCGGTCCCTGAGAGATCTCTCTATTGCCGTATCTTCTACAAGTCTGAGTGAGATAAATATAAAAATTATAAGTCTGTACCGGGAACGGGAACCGCTTATCCGATTTTCAAAAATCTTTCACTTGCGTGTTGAATGGAGTTTCTCAATGGTTATAGGCTTTATTTTATCTTGCGGGTTTTCCTACGTTCTTTGCAATACACGCGCGAAGCCGCGCGGGCAGCTAGTACTAATAACTCAATGCATGGGTGTAACAAATACCTACATACGAGTATCTAACGAAATTAGCATAAATAATTCTTAATACCGATCAAAGTTTTTCGTGCACATTAGATGACACTATGGCGTTGTTTTGTCTATGAATGGGCTAGTTTGTTAACTTTAGCATATTTGCCGTGAGAACCGAACATACATATATTAAACAAGACAACCCGTGACCCGAGTGTGTACATAAAACCGTTTCTCTTTCTAAAACCGTGTAGTACCTGTCCAAACATGTACATTACACATGAACATCCAAAGAACAAGTGCGATAACGTGGTTTAATTATATATTTTTATACATCAATATTTATCCCCCTTTTAAAAGATGATTTTTGAGATAAAAAGTGTCCTATATTTTAATGTAGGTACGTTATAAACTATCTCTATGCCAAATTTCATAAATTAGTATTTTTCACAATCGTGTTATAATAGAGAGCTTTTTAGTCGGGTACTGTGTTTAGGCCACGAAGCTTGCTGAGTGGCCTAAGTAAGGTACGAGATTAAAAAGCTTGATTATAACACTATTGTGAACAATACTTTTTGTACGAGTTCATTAAAATTAATTTTCTACGAGTCAACTGAACTAATTAAACAAACTCGATACTGTTGAAACGAAGTGCAGCCAATCGCTCGTACGCTCGTTGATATCTTAAAAGACATGAACGAGCGTACGACATCAACGAGTAAACTCAATAATCAAAGCGATTATATTGGTCCAATTCATTACAGTTCGGTAAAGCAGCCTCGTGATTGGTCGAATTTATTTTAGTTCTGTTTTCAAATTTTTAAAATTAAAACAATATTATAACGTCATCGTGCTCTTGTAATGTGCATGACTAAAATATGCCAGCTAACGACATCACTAATGGACTGTTTACACTTGGATTAGCGATTAGTGCGAATTCATACATTTGCTGCAAGTGCGAGTAGCTTTTGTATGGACTCGCACTAATCACTAATCAATGTGAAAACAGGGCTTAAGGCAGTGTTACTTTGTGCTAGAACCTATATCCAATTATTAATTAGTCAAGTGAAACCCGTGCTCCTTGAAGATGCGACCGGGATTACGTTAAGATAAGAAGGAGATGAGGATGATTTGTTTACTATATAGGTATTTTTCTCCGGTGGGTTAAACCAGTTGTAACAGTATTCAAAACAAACATATTTTATTTGCGATATTTTAGTAAAATATAGAGTCGGTTAGTCCATCTTTTAGTACGAAATATCATTTGATATTTAACAGTAGGTTTCCTGTGAAGGAAATCACGTGAGAGACAAAGAGAATATAAACACTACGTTAAGAAGAGACGGAACTTAGAACTACGTATTTATTCTAAAAACAGCGCTTTGATTGCCAACCTAACAGACATACTTCAGAGGTACCAACATAGGCAAACAAATCTACCATCTGTCAAAAATAGCTAGTGATTTCAAAAATTGAATGTAATATCGATAGTAGTGATGTGCTTGATTTTTTTATCGATATCGGCAATTTACCCGAACAGGACCTCTTCTTAAAAGTGTTATGTAAATTACGACGATTTTAGAGTTAAGTAACCTTCAGACCGAATTTAGGCCTTTATGTATTTGCCAACATAGGTCTGAAGATTGTCTCACTCCGATATCGTCACAAATTTGAATATGGAGTTAAATAAAACAACTTCAGTTCAGTACATTTGCTATAATTCAATGTTTTATAACGTTATATATGGAAGAACATAATTACTTTTAATGTTTCTTTATTTTTGTTATTGCAAGATTGATATATACACCAAAGCTCAAAGAAATATTAATATTTTGCTTTCTTTTTGACTAATGTTGCTTTTGACATATATTCCTACCTCGTATATGTAAAGGCATGGAAGCGTTAATATGTTGAGCTTAATTTTTTCTTTGTGCTTTGATGAATGTATCAATGTACATGTTTTAGTCTAAAAGAACGAACATATCTGAACTACATATGCATAATTCTCTATAAAATAACAGTCATTGTTAATAATGCTTATATTTATTTTATTATTACTTGTGTCGTTATTGTTGTAGGTGTCCCATTTGTTTTGGGTGAAAATTGGGTGAGAGCATGTATACCATGACACATGACACAAAATATTTAGGGTGGCCACACTTTTTCAAATTCCTACCATATTATAAATAGCTCTATAATATACGACATAAACCTTGTTTTTTTGACCACTCACAATTCAAATATTATTATTTTGGAAAAGTTTATATCGTTTTATTTGATATTAAAAGAGAAATTACTTTATTTTCATGTCATACCTGTTTTATACAATAAGACTCCGTGAACCACTTGTTTTAACCATAGCAAAGCAACATAATTTTTCGCTTCTTTATGTTGGCAAACAAGACACGGTCTTCTAGTACACATATTTTTTTTTCTATTAAGTTTCTATTAAGACTGGGGACCGATTTTTGACTTTCGAGCGCTCGAATCTTTCACTCGAAAACTGACAAAAATTACGAAACGCTCTTTTGAAATGGCGATAGAAAATATAAAAGCGAGTGGTATTTACCACTCGTATTTAATTATATCGGTAGAAAGTAAGTGCCTGCAATTTTGACACTAAAATCGTAATTACTTTTATTTAATTTTCGAGCGCTCGAAAGTCAAAAATCGGCCCCCTGGTGAGAGACGGTCTAATTCCAATAAGATCTAGGTTCTCTCTGGTTTGAAAAGTCAGACGGTACCAGGATAAGATGAGTCTGTTAGAACTTAAAAATGTGACATAGTTACCGAAATTATCATTATGAGTTATTATTGTATTGAAAATTATACCGGAATACGACCCCTGGGTTCAACATGTCCGTTATTTGAAGCCCATCAAAGAAATATTATTTTTTGACATAGAAGCTCACTGTCACGCGTAATCACGTGGCGTGAAAAGACCTACGAAATTGCTACAGGACTTTTGGAATGTCAAATTGACCAAACCTGAAACAGGTGGTCTTAGTACTTACGTAAAGCAGAGAATATGATAAAATAGTCCCCTCAAAACGCGATATGTAACCTCACCTCTCACCTCACATTGTTTGACTAGTCTCCAAAGTAAACTCAGGTAACTCAACTATTGAATATTCATAACGCTCGCATACGACAATGTAACAAAAATTTCACACAAACACGACGAAAAAAACGTCTTTTTCTCAAATAAACAAATATTTAAACGCTTAGCGCCGTCGGTGAATGAATTTGTTTAAATTTAAATAATTTTCGTTGCCTTGCGCCATCTCTGGGTGTCTTTTGAATTCAGATTTCGAGTTCATAGTTTAATCCCATGCAACGTTTTTCCGTTTCGAACGATGTCGCGTGACGTTTGCGTTATTGAATGTTTTATGGATGAGATGTGTTTTTTTTCTGAATTTTATTCACGATTGACAATAGAACGAATTAATTTGTCATTTTGGACAACGCTTTTTTAGTTCCTTTCTTTATAGCGATAGTTACGGTTTAGCATATATGTGGCTAAAAGTTACCTATTTATGTTTGTGTGCTATGTATTAAGAGTCCGTTAATTTTGCAGTACCCAGTGCTAAATTTTTAGACGTTTTTCTCATAAAGTAACTTTAATTCTACCAGTATTAAAACATTTTAATGGTAGATTGTTTTAATGTACACGAGAGATCTACTATTTGGAAAAATACACACACCTACATTACGTAAATGTGAATTATTTAGTTCCTGTCAATGTCATCATTGCTATTTCTTGTATTCGTTTTATGTTTATTTAACTCGCCTTTTCACAATGCAAAGAGGTCAATTCTCATAGTGGATGTATCTGTGGGCCATGTAGTGAAATGTAATTCATTACCAGGGTGTTATCAGTCTCATAGAACGCGTCTTGTATGGGCGATAAAAGCGTTGTTAAATTTCCCGTCCTATAGGACTAGATGGTGCCACTTTCGATAATTCTTAACAATTAGACTATTTGAACTTCAGTTAGGCTCATAGTTTACTATTATTAATTTATAATAATTTCAAAATTATTCTCCTTCTAAATAAATGTTTCAGTTGCTTGTTTAAAACTATCAGGTAAGCCTACTAAGGCAACACTAGATACTTTTTTACAATGGTACACTTTGACAGCGGCGCTATTACAAAAATCGTCAGTCGAAATTCGCAATATCTCCTTCTCGGTCGCACTTGATTCTAGTGACAGAGAAGGAGATGTTGCAAGTTTCGACCTTCGATTTTCGTAGTAGCTCCACAGAGCGGCTACTATGAAACGCTTCGATCGTTCGTTCGTCTGTCTCTATCTCTGTCACACTTGCATATTCAAGCGACAGAGAGAGAAATATTGTGAGTTTCGACTTTCTATTTTCATGATAGCGCCCCAGCTTGCCAACCTGTACTCCATTTCACGCTGAATCATTTAAAAGATGTTCGATGCCAAATTATTGAAACACAAAATAAAATTGTTACAAGATATGTAACAATACGAAATAACCCCCAAATTAAAAATATGCTGTAAAAATGTTTGATTTCTTAATAATATTTTATTTTACTGCAATTTGAACGTTATACTTTTGCTCGACTGAATGGAATGGAACGTCACAAAGTAATTTTCATATATTTTTGACATTTTGAAATTTTGATTCAAATCTTTCTGATTTGATTTCCTGCAGTCTGTTTTTTTAAGATCTTGTTATTAAATTGCGGATTCAAAAAAGGCAGCGATGTCGTTTATACAATTTACAGCTACTTACACAATTTTTATATTATCATGCCCGATGTGGTTAGCAAACAGCACCGTAGCAATGGATGGACGTTTGCTGTTCGGCGAGTCATAGGCAAGCGTTTTGTCAACTCCTTAATGATTTGAGGATTCCTTGTGTAAACAATAAACAGGTAACCTAAATATCAACTAACTAGTTATGTACTAATGTTAATTCGAGGTAACCTTTAGGCTATACCACATAATAAATAATAGTACTAGGGTCGTTTCGCCGGTAACGCGACCACCTTCGGTTAGCGACCACTTGACGGACTAGGCTGCTTCAATTAAAGATATTAACATTTCTACAAACCCAACAGAAAACTAATTAGTTATTAACTATTCTTGAATAGTGTCAGAATAAGAATAAATACACTTTAAAACCCAAAGCTTAATCCAAAGCAAGAAAAAATAACCTCAATTCACACATTTCACACATTGCTTCCGAAAAGTGTTGACGTGCAGTGAATCTGTAAAAAAAATAACGCGACAGTTGGCGCGAAAACTTTAGTTACGTCACTTAATTTTATTATTATGCTGAAATTAGTTAATTGATCGTTTAAATGATTTAGCTGTTGTAATAATTTCGTTGAGATTCGGCATATTTAAAAATAGATTTAAATAAAATGGGGTGGTCGCGTACCCAAATACATAATTACCAAAGAAGTCGGATAGCGACCACATCGTTTTCTTTTTCTTTCCTTATGGATTCTTATGCGGCACCCGCGATATTTAGCTTGGCTAGCAAATTGAGTCGGTATTTAAGCCGCGCCAATACATGCTATGTCCATAGTATATATAAGATAATAATAATATGTAATTATATATTATATTATATAATAATAAATAATTTATATGAGATAGTTATACTATAAATTCGAAAGTGTGTATGTCTGTCTGTCTGTTATCTCTTCACGCTTAAACCGATGGACCGATTTTGATGAAATTTGGTATGGAGATAGTTTGAGTCCCGGGAAGAGACATACCTAGGATAGTTTTTATCCCCGAAATAATCCCCTAAGGGGGTGAAAGTTTGTATAAAGCTACGATATAAACGATTTCCACGCGGACGGAGTCGTGGGCAGACGCTAGTGTAAGTAGAATATAATCTAAAAGTTAAATAAAAGCTTGTAAAAAGGTGGCATTTAGATACCTACTATGAATGACATGTGTAACTTTAATAGCAATATATATGTATAATACATGCATATAAACCCGTGCAAAGCCGGGGCGTTAAGTCATTTGTCATTTAAGTATCATTAATTTATTGTCATTATTGTTACTAACGTAGTTCATAAGTCTCCACTGTTACTAACATCATATGGATCGACTAAAGATCTGAAATAAAGATATTTTATTTTATTTATTTATATAAAAGCATGGTGTGAGCGAGATGGCGCGCTTTTTTCGATTCTATTCTTCATTGACACAGCAATATAAAGTAGGTTTAGAAGAGTAACAATTAAGGGGTGTAGACACTAAATAAAATGACCTATAATGATGAATTTTCTCGAAAAAGGATTAAATGTAACGTCAAATGGAGAAAAAAAAGAGCAGGGGATTAAGTAATCACAAAGTTATAGTATCCAAAGTTTTTAGAGTGGGTGTATTCTATCCCTTTTCCGCAAAACGCACCTTCATATGAAATGATTGTCATTTACTATGATGCTCGGGGATTGTGACGTCACGATCCACTAGCGTTTTCTCTCTCTAACAAGCAATATTAAAACGGTTGTAGCTTCGTAATTTTTGGAGATATATGAATGGGATTTTCGTCACTTAGGCTTATCATTTTGCCTTCTTTTTTTGGATTAATAATAAATGGTTAGTCTACACTCCTATTTGTAGTGGTATAAGGGTAGTTAGGTAGGTCAAACTTTGAGAGAAAGAGGTCAATCGTCGAATCCGACTCGTCTGGGTTGCGTTCGGGAAGCTACGCTATGGCACATGTTTTCGTCCAATATTCCGCAGTGTCTCAAGGCGAGTCTTTGACCAGTGTGTGTTGCCAGTGATGACGTATGGTACTGGAACGTGGTCGCTTACTATGGACCTCATAAGAAGGCTAAAAGTCACCCAAAGGGCAATGGAGAGGGCTATGCTGGGAGTTTTTATGCGTGATCGCAACAGAAATGAGGCTATCCGCAACATAACCAAGGTAGGTAACCGATATAGCCATCCGAATCGCTAAAGTTAAGTGGCGGTGGGCGGGGCATATTGCACGTAGAATCGATAGCCGTTGGGGTGGAAAGGTTCTCGAATGGCGACCACGTACCGGGAGGCGCAGAGTGGATATACCCTACAAGGTGGACTGATGACCTAGTAAAGATCGCAGGAATCCGCTGGATGCGGGTGGCGCAAAACCGGTCATTGTGGCACTCTTTGGGGGAGGCCTATGTCTAGCAGTGGACGTCTTTCGACTGATATGATGATGATGATGATAAATCTTTTTATTAACTACTTAAACACTATTTGCAAGAGTGGTCGCCAACTAGCTAACAGGTGGTCGCAAACCGACTAAAGCGGTCGCTATCTAGCGAATTCGCTATTTTGTAACCTTTTCTATATTTTTTCCTAATCTATGGATGAAAGTGGTATATTTTATTGTAGGTTTCAAAACTTGACTATACTCAGAGTCTTTACGAATACCATCTATTATGTGTGTAAATTGAATAGGTATACATTTACTAATCTAAAGTGAGCAACTCGGCTAAGTGGTCGCTAACCGGCGAAACGACCCTACGTACAGAAGGCTCTCTGTTACCAAATCCCATGTTTAGGTATGCCGAACGAGCCTAAACGTAGCCATCCCGTTTTATCGCATGCAACTCGCTGCGATAGCATGCGTGCCGTATCAGCGCTGTACCGGCTGGGGCCGGTAGTGCCAGCTTGTAATTGTAGCGGCGCGACGAAATCACGGAGTGGCCACTGGCTGTATCTACGTGGTAAAAAAATACAAAATCGGGTAGAAAATAACAATATAGGAGTTAGTGACACAAAAGGGTTGGGGTATACCAAAAGGGGCCCGGTTTTAGGACTTAAAAAATTCTTGTTTACAAAAAGATATTTCACATTTTTGCTACTTTTTTGATTAGAACTTTAAAAAATACATTAAAATAAGCATATTTTATTGATTACAATTTTTTTGATTAACTTGCCCGTTTAAGAACTAGATCGGTTCAAAGTTTCAAAGTTGCGAGTTCGGCCATAGGATATCTAAGGCGCGGACTTGGAAAATTAACATATTTAATTCATATAGTATTTTCATTAACTTGAACGTTTACAAACTAGAGTGGTTCAAAGTTATGGTATTCTGCCATAGTTTTACCTATGAGTTATGATCCGAATCAGAGCACCCAACTATCCACGTGGTCTTGCCGGTCCTACCCCTAGAGTGTATACAAAAAGCCGGAGGCGCGGAGAGAGAGCAGCCCTCGCCTGCTGTGACAAAGCACGGGAGCCGTGCAAAGCGGTTCGGCGACCACCAAGGGCTTGTGCACAAATCACGCGAGGTTTTTTCGGCTACTTTTTGACCCCCCCCGAAAACTTCAACACCTAAAAGATGCTCATTTTAGCATGTTATATATCGTCGGGTGACAAGCAAAAGTCACTACCAAAACTGTCACTGCTCCTTAAAACCTCGTATCTCGGTACGTAGTAGATATCGAGATACGACCTTTGATTTAAGTAGGTATTTGTTAGTTAGTGAGTTTTGCTTGTCACCCGACGATATGATTCAGTTATAAAAAATAGAGGTTATACTGGTAAAATAAGTCCCTGGCTCCGTAGTAATCCTATGGCCGAACTCGCAACTTTGAACCGCTCTAGTTCTGAAACGGGCAAGTTAATCAAAAAATTGTAATCATTAAAAGATGCTTAATTTAATGTATCATTTAAAGTTTTAATCAAAAAAGTAGCAAAAATAAGAAAAAAAAAATTGTTAACAAAAATTATCTAAGTCCAAAAAACGGGCCCCTTTTGCTATACTCTGACCCACAAAAGTACAAAACCGACAGCACTGGGGGGAAATTGCCACCCACTCCCAATTTAGTAAAATCTAAATCATACCCAAATGTTGCAATTTCTGAATTTGTCAATGAAAGCTGATAAGTGATAAAATATGCTGTACCTACAATTCATTCTAACATTGCTATTCAATATTTTAATACGTTTCAGAGAAAAAAATCAAGGTACGGTCAACCAATTTGATTCCTAAGCCACCGTAGAACCCTGTCACTTTAACTGCTACATAGCGACGCAATAATCCTAGTAACCCGTATTGACATAGCATTGACAACGGCAAGGTTCTATGATGGCCTAGGAATCAAATTGGTTGATTGTACAGTCGCCATCACATACATAGGTACACAATAGGTGTTCAAAAATATCGGCACATGCACCCTAATGCCTTGAAAATAGAGGTGTGTTCCGATGTTTGTGACGTGCTTGTTTGCTCCGATGTATGTGATGGCGACTGTACCTTGATTTTTGGCATTTAAACTCAATAGGTATTATTATTTATTGTATGGCAAATCATTGTATTAGAACCGTGAGATCTTCGAAAAGACGGTTGTAGCACTTTTAGCACCGCCCAGGGGTCACGTGTAGGTTAGCGTGTGGGTAATTCCTACGGACGTGGTGCAACTTCAACCCCCAACCCTATCTAGTATACCTATTGAGTTTAAATGCCAAACACAGCTTGCCGTTGGTTCATTTTGTTACACAGACCACTTGTTACATTGACATGTCTGTGTATCTGTGTGTCTGTCTGTGGCTTCGTAGCTCCTAAACGAATGGACCTATTTGAATGCGATTTTTTTATCCGAAAGCTAACGTGATGGAGATGGTTCTTAGCTACCGTTTCAACAAAATCAGTTCATCCGTATTTGAGATATTTATTTATCGTATGGCGGTTACACACTGGTACGTATATATGTATTCTTATCGATGTCGCTCATAGAGTTCCAGTGTGCGCTGCGAGGTTCAGCGTTCAGAGGGAACAGTGCAGCTGCCGAGTTTGTTGTTCTTATAGCACCAATTTTAGCATTTGAGATATTGAACTTTGAAATGAAAATATGGGGGGTTTTTTGACTTTTCTAAGTTGGTTTTTATTATTTTACTGCGTAAAAACATGTACACTAATTTTATATAGAAAACTCCCGTGAGAATCTGACATATCCATAGTATCCATACTAATATTATAAAATACGATATCTGTCTGTCTGACTGTCTGTCTGTCTGTCTGTATGTTTGTCTGTCTGTCTGTATGTATGTCTGTATGTCTGTCTGTATGTATGTCCGTCTGCCCGTCTGCCCGTCTGTCCGTCTGTCCGTCTGTCCGTCTGCCCGTCTGTACGTCTGTCCGTCTCTCCATCTGTCCGTCTATCCGTCTGTCCGTCTGCCCGTCTGCCCGTCTGTCCTTCTGTCCGTCTGTTCGTATGCTCGTCTGTCCGTCTGTCCGTCCGTCCGTCCGTCTGTCCGTCCGTCCGTCCGTCCGTCCGTCCGTCCGTCCGTCCGTCCGTCCGTCCGTGCGTCAGTCAGTCAGTCAGTCAGTCAGTCAGTCAGTCAGTCAGTCAGTCAGTCAGTCAGTCAGTCCGTCCGTCCGTCCGTCCGTCCGTCCGTCTGTCTGTACTTCTGTCTGTCTGTCGATCTGTGTGTGACCTCTTCACGCTTAAACCACTGAACCCATTGAGATAAAATTTGGTATGGAGATAGTTTGAATCCGGGAAGGATATAGGATAGGTTTTATCCCGAAAATCATCCTTTAAGGGGATGAAATGGCGGGGAGGGAGGGAAAATTGTATGGAGCTACGATATAAATGAGTTCCACGCGGACGGATTCGCGGGCAGAAACTAGTAGGCTATATGTTATCCTACAGGGTTTGCCTGCCTATTTTGCTATACGCGGACGAAGCCGGGCAGGCAGCTAGTCAGTTACATGCATCGATTTAGAATACCCATTACATGATCGAAGATGCACATCGCACACATTTTGAAATATTTATACAATGTCTAAGGAGTCGGTCTCCTCAGTAACAACTTTATCAAAATCGCCGCGGCCGCGTTTGGAAAACTGTCAATTACATCCAAACCATGCATGTGGGGTATCATATCATATGAAAGCTGAATAAATTGAGTATATTTCATTCAGTTTTGTCAAATTTCTTTGGAGTATTAATACATATATTGAATAGCAATACAGCTTTCATAATATATATACCTAATATCACATTTGCATTCAGAAATTGCATAGTTTCTGTTTAATTTTCATTTTTCTAAAGCGGGAACGGGTGGCAATTTCCGCCAACTTACCTACTGTCGGTTTTGTACTTTTGTGCCACTAACTTTTATAATGTTTACCCGATTTTGGACTTTTTTTATGCTAAAGCGGTCGAATATACATCTAATTATTAAATCACAATGTTAGCAAGAGTTTATAGCATATTTGTATAGCTTTCAGCTGGCGCTGGTTTCTGGAAAATGGTAATTTCAATAATTTTTAGTTTTGTAGGGAAAAGCCGCTTTGCTTTTTTGGTGTTTTGAGCATAAATTTTACCATTTTGCTCTTATCTTAAAATATTAAATTGGAAGGCAAAGCTGAAATACTAGTTATTTTTTGTGCCGTACCGTACGTTCGTTTAATCTTTTCTAGTTAAGCCGCAAAGTCCTAACACTATGGAATCTTCTTTGAATGTTTTACACTTTTGCTACTCGTAATTCTGAAACTTGTGTGTACGTAGTGTATTTTTAACCGACTTCAAAAAAGGAGATAGATAAGGTAGGCACTAGTTTTAAGAAAGCGACTGCCATCTGACCTTCCAACCCACATAGGGAAAACTAGACCTTAATGGGATTAAACCGATTTCCTCACGATGGTTTCCTTCACCGAAAAGTTTACGTTACCTACTTAAATATTCCGTACATAAGTTCCGAAAATGTGATTGTTATTAGCCGGGATTCAAACCCACGACCACGCTTGACCACCGCCTGAACTGATGAAGACAGAATGAAGGAATTAAATATGGACTTTATTGAGCGTTGTCAAGTTGAGTGCACGCTCCGCTCCCACGAGTTTCTTTGCTTCAGCTTGTGCCAAAATTCTTTCGTATGTCCGTTTGTCCAGCTGCTTTCGTATGTCCGTTTGTCCAGCTGCTTTCCTCTACAGGTCGTCTTTCTAAACCGACTCTCGTGAAATTTTGTCATCATCATCATCATATCAGCCGAAAGATGTTCACTGCTTGACATATATGTCTCCCCCAAAGCGTGCCTCAATGACCGGTCCTGCGCTACCCGCATCCAGCGGACTCTCGCGACCTTTACCAGGTCATCAGTTCACCTTGTGGGAAGACCCACGCTGCTCCTTCCGGTACGTGGTCGCCACTCGAGAACCTTTCCGCCCGAACGGCCAACGGTTCTACGAGCAAATGAAATTTTGTGAGCAGGGTAAATAAATACTTACATAGAACTTTGCTGTCCGCGTGGCTTAAAGAACGCAGGCAAACCCACGTCCATACTACACACAGGTGAAAGATTTTTTGAAATCGGTCCATTCCATTGGTTCCAGAGATTACCCATCTATGTGATGTCCGGGGACTTGTGGCTTTGTATAAGTAGATTAGTATATTAAGTATGCATGCACGCGTAGACGAGCTGTCCGCGCGGCTTTGCCCGCGTATTGCAAAGAATGCAGGCAAATTGCCTATAGCCATCCAGAAAGTCGTCCAGTCAAAGTCCAGCTTTTTAGGGTTCCGTACTCAAAGAGTAAAACGGGACCCTATTACTAAGACTCCGCTGTCCGTCTGTCTGTCTGTCTGTCCGTCTGTCACCAGGCTGTATCTCAATTACCGTGGTAGTTAGTAGACAGTTGACATTTTCACAGATGATGTATTTCGGTTGCCGCTATAACAACAACGTACTCAAAGAGTAAAACGGAACCCTATTACTAAACTTCCCTGTCCGTCCGTCCGTCCGTCCGTCTGTCTGTCACCAGGCTGTATCTCAAGAACCGTGATAGCTAGAGAGTTGAAATTTTCACAGATTATGTATTTCTGTTGCCGCTATAACAACAAATACTAAAAACAAAATAAAATATTTTATTAAGGGGGACTCCCATACAACAAACGTGATTTTTTTGCTGTTTTTATAGATAATGGTACGGAATCCTTCGTGCGCGAGTCCAACTCGCACTGGGCCGGTTTTTTATAGATAATGGTACGGAACCCTCTGTGCGCGAGTCCAACTCGCACTGGGCCGGTTTTTTATAGATAATGGTACGGGACCCTTCGTGCTTGAGTCCAACTCGCACTGGGCCGGTTTTTTATAGATAATGGTACGGAACCCTTCGTGCGCGAGTCCAACTCGCACTGGGCCGGTTTTTTATAGATAATGGTACGGAACCCTTCGTGCGCGAGTCCAACTCGCACTGGGCCGGTTTTTTTATAGATAATGGTACGGGACCCTTCGTGCGCGAGTCCAACTCGCACTGGGCCGGTTTTATATAGATAATGGTACGGAACCCTTCGTGCGCGAGTCCAACTCGCACTGGGCCGGTTTTTTTTACTCATCCCCCAGGGGATTAAAAAGGATTTGAAAGCGTGTATGGCGAGAAAGTCTTTTCCGAAGAGTCTTGAAATTATCTTGGAAACCAAGACAATTAATATCAGCGTTTTTAAAAATTCCACCCCTCATACTCTTACCGTTTTGCCCGATAGTGCTCAAACGAGCCCAGGGTCTACTTTGGCACCTTATACCAAGATTTGGCGTAGGAACTAGTTTTTACGAAAGCGACTGCCATCAGTTCTATCCGACCTTCCAAACCAGAGAGAAAACTCTAGTTTCGTCCCATTGGGATAAGACCGGTTTCTTCACGATGTTTTCCTTCATCGAAAAGTGTCAGGTAAATATCAAATGATATTTCGTATTATGGTTCAAATATATTTTACCGAGCTCTCCATTCTCATTCAAACACGAGCACTCACTTATGCAATAAACCCGTTACAAACACTGCATGAAATTTAAAACTAAGTGTCATTGTTATATTACAGATCTTGATGGCATTACATTGCTCTGCTTTCCAAATCCTGAAAATAATGCAGACAGATTTCGAATTTGGCTCTATGCAATAGGAGGAGATTAGTATTTACTGTATAGACAACCAATTTATTCACAAGTCAAGAAGAGTGTGTCTACTTTACGTCTCCCAGGTAATTAAATTGTTGTTATGTATATATATATATTGTATGTATAAAATCAATCCCATTATAAAACATTCGGAATCACCTGAATGGCTTCGAGAAAAGGATGGTACCTACGGCCGTGCCTCTTCGTTTGGCCGACTTGGCGGGGGTACTACCGTGCCCGCAGATTTCATGCAACTCGTTCGTATAGTGTTCTCTTTGCTATCTTAGGTAAGATCGGATATGGAAATAAATATTGGGAACCACTCCGGCAATGTAACCAATAATGCCAGTTCAAGACTGGCTTATTGGTTCGATTTTTACAAGCTTTTATTTAACTTGACATGTTCGTTTGTATGTTTGTGTGGGACAAATCTTGGAACTGAATTTTGAACCAGTTAACCTCAACCCATTGAGCTGAAATTTTTGGTATAATAGTATGATACATTTTAATCTCCAGAGGGCCCATTTGATCTGGCCCCCCTCACCTCTGTGCTTGCCTTAATCGGTCGGCCAGAGTGGAGTCGCAAGAGCGGAACCTATGCTCCAAGTAAAATGTCATAACGCCGGCGGCCCTTGAACGGAACACCGAGATCTGGCGCACCGCAGACTCACCTCTCGACAACCTCACAGCCGCTCAGACGTGTTGCTCCATTGTCGCACTGTGCTTGCGAATATTTTATGGGGCCCACTCAGCGAGCCAGCGAGTCACCGCCTTTTTACAATTTTGAGGCTGGTTGTCACGGCAGGTGTCCGCTAGTTTCCTCCCATAACCCATTTTCCAGACCACACACCATTCAACCCACTAACCCATGACCTTAGTTTCCATCGCAAAACAGTGTTAGGTACACTCTCAGAGCATATAATACTAGAGAGAGGACAAGCCGCCGGCGGCCGTGTCGCAGCTGTATGCTCAATGGGCATACACTGCCATACTGTGCACGCGTGCTGATCGCAGAGAATATTACGTTTTTTCCCAAAATGCCTGATATGATGCGCGTTTATTGTCAAAAAAGCGTGTAGGTATACAAGTGTGTGTGTGTTTTAGATGTGTGCGTGCTTTGTCTTGTTAATTACTTGGGCGTTGTGTGGGTTAATGTACTTGCGACAGGTTGACTCTATACAAATCGGCCACCATGTCCGATCTCCTTATATTCATACATCTGTGGGTACACTGCAATAGTCTTTGCACCGGGCGGGGACCATCACCAGTTGTATTATGTTGTGCGCTCGGATATGGTATCCGCCATTGGAATCCCTCGCTTTAGATTATTTTTGTTTTAAAGGGCCTCTGCGCTGTTGGTTTCGGCTTTATACGCATGCCTTCCAAAAGTCCGGGACCCCACGGTCCCGAGATATGGTAAAAACATATAGATATAATAAATTATTAATAGGTATTTTTCAGATCCTCACTGCGGAGCCTATGGCAGAAATTACCAAGTGTTCTTCTTGATACTGAAACGACAGTCCTTAAATCCAATTTGCCTTCCACATCAAGAAGTAAGTACATACGTGTTTCATTTTCCTTAATTGATTTAAAAATTTAACATCTATAAATATTATCAACGTCCTAGCATTTTCCCGGTTCTAACCTAATAGAGACTGGGGTTTGCTTTGGCACTTCTTCCAAGATTTGGCGTAGGCACTAGTTTTACGAAAGCGACCGGATTCCACACAGTGTTTTCCTTCACTTTTTTCACTCACTATTACGTTTTTAGGGTTCCGTAGTCAACTAGAAAGTTTCACCATGTCCGTCTGCCCGTCCATCCGTCTGCGGTACTACTAGTTTATTAAAACCTAGTGTTTCAAGCTGTGGTTCGAATCCATGACCTCCAATTCGAAAGTATGCCACAAACACTTTGAGCCTTACCTACCGCTCGGCTACAGTGGCGAACATTAAGTTTATAATGCGTGTCGCTACACTCGCTACATAATATGTATTTACAACAAGAACATTTATCAGCCGAAAGACGTCCACTGCTGGATATAGGCCTCCCCCAAAGATTGAGGGGTATATGCCATAATCGCCACGCCTGGCGTGCGGGTTGGCGATCGCAGTATTTCCACCGAACTCCAGGGATGCTGCTGCCCATCCCCCGGTGGTCTTGGCCGTAGTTTAAGGACATACCCGGGTCAAGGACATACCTGTATATGTATTTATTCACTGTAAATGTTTACTAAGCAGAAACGTCTCGTGCGGCAGAACCCAATGGCAGTCCTTTCCAGTGTGAAATGTAAAACTGAATTCATGGATCCTGAAGTCAACAAGCCTACCATCTACTGGTAAGTGTTACATTTCTTTACATCCGCTCTGTACCAAGTATATATCTTTATTTCGATAGATTTGATCAAATTCCCGCGAGTTTGAATTTGACATTACATATATCTGTAGATATAATTATTACACCTGTATACAATACAATACAATTATTTTTTGATAACACCATAGTTACAAGTCAAATGTTTAAGGTAGACAGTAATAACAATAATAAGTACCTACTTGAGTACAGTCGCCACACATCCGCGTATGTAGAATGTAAAAAAATAGACGTTATACTACCAATTATAAGGAATCTATCCCACACATCCAGAGATTTTACTTCGATCTAGAAATGGAAATAAAAAATAAAAACCAAAAAGGAGATATTTTTTTGCGACGAGTCTGTTCAAATTTAAGAGCAAGTGAAATCGGATAAATATGCGCATTCAATTGCCACATAAAACAATGCCACGTTAAACGATGAACTGGCCATAGTTTTTTTATAGGAATTAATTTTCGTTTTCCATTCGTGACAAAGTCACACAAACTTAAAAAAATCTGTCAGAATAAATATTGAAAATCGGCCTACGAGACATCTCGTCTGGCATTTGTAACGATACAAGCACTATATTTGTCTAATAAAAAGAGGATGTCACACTTTTGGGTCAAAAAACAGACTGTGCATAGGTACAGGTGTTCAAAAATATCGGCACATGCACCCTAATGCCTTGAAAATAGAGGTACTTATGTTCCGATGTTTGTAAGCTGCTGGTTTGCTCCGATGTATGTGATGGCGACTGTACCTAGGTCAAACGTTATGTATATGTATAATTCAACGAGCTAGCAAAGCGAGAGCGAGCTAAGCAAACGAAGTTCCCTGGTTCACGTTGGGCAAAAACTGTTTCGTATGTCCGGCGTCTGTCCGGCTGTTCTCCTTCCCCTACAGCTCGCATTTCTCTACCGATTCTTGTGAAATGTTGTGACCAGGTTCAATAATTGAACGAGCGAGCGAAGCAAACGAAGTTCTCCGTTTCGGTTTGTGGGCGAAAATGCGTTTGTATATCCGGTCGTCAAGCTGTTCTTCTCTACAGGTCGCATTATTGAAATCATTAATTTTATTCTGCAAGTAGGCCGCAATGGCACTTTTACAAGTCACAATTCTACCGATTCTATTCATTCTTCAACCGATTCCCGTGAAATTTTTATAGCAGGTTCGATGATTATAGGTATAGATTTTTTTTAAAGATAAAAAAGTCTTTATTGCAAACAAAACATTAAATTTATAGAATTTGGTGCATGACATTTGAATTTTCAGTTTTACCAGGGGTCCCCCGCACTAGGCTCGGCCTGTATCGCGGGAGACCATTTGTACATTTTTAGGGTTCCGTACTCAAAGAGTAAAACGGGACCCTATTACTAAGACTCCGCTGTCCGCCCGTCCGTCTGTCTGTCACCAGGCTTTATCTCACTGATACCGTGATAGATCCAGTTGAAATTTGTACAGATGATGTATTTCTGTTGCCGCTATAACAACAAATACTAAAAACAAAATAAAATAAATATTTTTATTGATAATGGTACGGAACCCTTCGTGCGCGAGTCAGACTCGCACTTGGCCGGTTTTTTATGTCATGCACTAGCTTCTGCCCGCGACTCCGTCCGCGTGGATCGTTGTCGATGTAATTATATTCGATGAAAAGTACCTATGTCGGCAAAACAAGGGGACACCACCCGATATAGCCCTCTGAATCGCTAAACTTAAATAAGAAAAGAATAAGCATAATTTATTAGACAATCAAGCACATGATTACAAATTATACAGAAATTATCCGTTGGGCTCCAAACTAGGCTGAGTCTGTATCTTGGGACTTGGGACCCACTGAGTCGGTTAACAAATCACTTTAGACACGACACGTCACAAGGAGCACGACATGAACGTGACAAAGTGAAAGGTTAAGTTATTACAAACGTATATACCTTAGGTGCAGGGACGTAAAAATTTCTCCGAATTTATACGACAGTGTAGCAAACCATTTCTTTAGAGTGGACTTAACTTTGCGTATGGTGCATTTTTTTATGTCACAGCCTTTACAGGCACTAGCGTTATAGACAAAGGGGTGAATGAAGAATGCGGAGCGTTTGGCTCCGAGTTGACTGAGGGAGTGGGGACTGGGGACTCTATACAGGATGTACTAATCAAGCGGGGCAGTGAGGGCAAGTCCGAAACTATAAGAGATATGGAAATTTGCTCTTATTTAGGAGTCACGAGTCCGATTTTAGAAAAAATAAAAACTGCATTCAAAGAGTTTGAAAAGAGCCTCATTCATGGCCGGGAATCGAACCCGGTCAAATGTGTCAAAAAATCAGAGTTAGTTTTTTTGCCTAAATAAATAGTGCTGGTTATGAGGAGCAATTGTTGCTAAGGAACCCTGTACCTATCACAGGAAAATGCCGAATTTCATAGTTTAATGTACGGAAATGGACCTCCTCATTAGCACAGAATAAGTAATAGTACAGGTACAGAAGGGACACTCCTTTGATCTTCACAAAAGCCGCTTCTTTCTTAGCAAAAACACTATGATTTATGGCCCTCTGACGTCGTCGACTCCAGCGCAAGCCAAAGGGAACGTTAAGTCTGTGTACGAACGGTGAAAATGAATTGGCTCACTCGCCGCGTCGCCGATAGTGAGGGCTGTCAACGACTACATAATTGTACTTTCAAAACAAAGTTTTAACCGACTTCAAATCAGTAGCCAAATTGCTTCAAGTTTGCCTATAAAATTTGAAGAGTTCCCTCGATTTCTCCAGGATCCCATCATCAGAACTGGATTTTGGTGACAACGGGACCAATCTGGAAGTATAATATGCTTTCGAACTCAGAATTTTTTTTTCATATCGTTTTAATAAATTACCGGGATATCGCGTAACATACACACATAAAAAAAACAGACGAATTGAGAACCTCCTTCTTTTTTGAAGTCGGGTGAAAAATAAAATAATAATGTTTTGCCCATCTACCTCTATGACTAATAATGACTTATAACCTTTACCATACGAAGTTGTTGTTTTAGTAAGTAGGTATATTTTACTATACTAGAATTTAAATTCACACTGATATACATCAGCAAACAATCAATTAAAATTTACCTGTATACTAAAATTACTAAAACATGGATGTTCAGATCTTTGTGATCGCCCTGATTGCTACGTTTATAGATACGTTTTGACAGTTTGAGCGATCAGATATATTCGGTAGGTCGTATGCAAATAAATTATTGAAAAACAGCGTGCTTAGATGTTTATGGCATTGTAGTAGTTATGATATAAATGGCATTTGTAGTCTGCAGAATTTATTGAAATTTAGTCTTGCTCAGAACTAAATATTTGGACACCTTGGCCGCTCCGATATATCTGATCGCGACTGTACATTAAACTATGAAATTAGGCATTTTCCTGTGATCTTAGATAGAGGGTTCCTTAGCATCAATTGTTTCTCATAACCAGCACTATTTATTCACGCAAAAAAGAACTCTGATTTTTTGACAAATTTGACCGGGTATGATTCCTGGCCGTGAATGAGGCTTTTTTCAAAATCTTTGAATGCAGATTTTTTTTTCTAAATTCGGTCTCGTGACTCCTAAGAGCAAATTTCCGTATCTCTTACAGTTTCGGATTTGTCCTCACTGCCCCGCTTGAATAATACACCCTGTATATGCGTCTACTCATGATGTAGTCTATAAGCGGCGACTTTACAGTACTTCTGTGGACTCGAACGACAGTATTCGTGATAAACAACTGCCTAACTCTAAGAAGACCTGTTTTGTGATAAAGAGTGTCAGTGGGAAAGTGAAAAGGTTTTCTCGTAATTACTCATTACCTTGATAACTGCACGTTGCGAGCGTTCAAGGGCAAGAAGTGCTGTCTTACCAGCGCTGCCCCAGACTGCAATACAATATAATTTAATAATTGATTGGCACAGCGCGTGATAGACTACGCGTAGTACCTCCGGACACATTGCACGTACAACCGATGGCCGTTGGGGCAGAAGGGTTCTCGAGAGGAGACCACGTACCCGTAGGCCCCGCACAAAGTGGACTGATGACCTGGTAAAAGTCGCGGGAGTCCGCTGGATGCGGGTGGCGCAGGACCGGTCATTGTGGCACGCTTTGGGGGAGGCCTATGTCCAGCAGTGGACGTCTTTCGGCTGATATGATTATGATGATGATAAGGTGTCGTTGGATTCCTCTTAATCGTAGGAGTGACATATGTTATAGCGCTATAGGTAATATCGTCGGGTGACAAGCAAAACTCACTAACTAACAAATACCTACTTAAATTAAAATTCGTATCTCGATATCGAATACGTACCGAGATACGAGGTTTTGAAGAGCAGTGACAGTTTTGGTAGTGACTTTTGCTTGTCACCCGACGATATTTATAAAAATGCAGTTGGATTTTTTGAAAGATATTTCGATGTTATTGTCGATTCGGATTTTATAGAAATTAAAAACATAAATGTTTGTAAAAAAGGCAGGTATCTGAATTATTAAGTTTTGGTACTACTTACCAGTGGCGGCGCGTGATAATTTTCGATGGGCAACCCGGAAGAAAAAAGTTATGAAAGTGTTAAAGGCCTCCACACACCGGTCGCGTGCGCGGGCCCGCCGGGGGCCGCGGCGGGCCCGCGCACGCGACCGGTGTGTGGAGGCCTTTAGAGTAGGCTTGTCTAAAAATAAATTTTAGGCAAGCCGGTGGGAATTGGCTTGTATGGGCGCTCCGCCACTGCTACTTACTTAACGCAAAACATTATGTTATTTATTTTGCTGCAAAGTAATTTTTCGCAAGGGTACACCATATAGAAATTATGAGCGAGAAAACAAAAAAAATCCCCAAAATTTCGAGCATTTGTAGCTGCCAATGAGGCCCCGCGATATATATATCTCTATTTTTGATATTTACTCGGTTCCATCCAAATCCTACAATATATAAAAAAATAAAATCGAATGCACCACCTTTTGTAACATATAATAAATAGTACATTATTGCCGTGGCCGGGCAGGAGGCAATTGCAGGCTGAGTATTTTGTTTAAACGGACGAGCTTGCGAGCCCGTTTAATTATAATACGAAGCCTGCAATTGCCATTCCGGCTGAGGCTAATATAGTGCTTTTCTCAAAAATGAGGGAATAAAAAAGACTTAATTGAAATCAAGCGTTATGATTAAATACAAATTGAGGATACTGCAAATTACATAAAATGAAACGTCATATTTTTTTTTAAACATAATCGCAAGTGTATTTTTTCACCGAAAAACGCAATCTTTTTATGACACATACAAAAATGTCGCATTTGCAACAGAAAAATACGACTTGATTTGGCTGAATACGACCTGTGCTGTCTTTTATATGCCAGTTTCTACTTTTTAAAAAGTTTGGTACTCGACAAATAAAGTAATTCATATGTAACATTCCAGGCGGCCTGCAATGTTTTTTATTTTTTAATTTTGATCTGGCCTTAAACTATACACTTTACCTTCCAATATGTAGCGAGTTATGTTCACTTTGCGGGCCATTTTTGAGAAATGTACTATTACTGACTGGCTTAGGCATTCATCTATCCAATTAGTCGATCCTTGCTCATAAATGCTTGCGAATGGGCAGTGCCTACCTATTAAGCCCCCACGCTGATAGGATACGGATAGGATGGGGACGGTGCGGATAGGTTGGAATTATTGATAATGTAAGAATCTTCTACTTTGGACGGTAGAGTTGCTTTTTAAATGGACTAACTTTGATGCAGTTCAGCCAACTCAAATAATCTCAAGTATACATCTTGGAAATTTTACACATTTCTGATCATGAAATATTCTTACTCATTCCTTGTATTGCTTCAGGATTTCGAGCTGAACGTCTTGCCTTCAACGTCAATAGAGCCATATGAACCGGCAGTACCCGCTCAGGACGCTGCTACTGTTAATATAACTAAAAAAGCGCCTACTGCTGGTAAGCATGCAATTTTATTTTTATATACGGTGGGTTCTTTGCATTGCTACTTTGGTCAATTCCAACTAACAACTACCCCATTTATGAATTTCAGAAATCATTTTCAAGAATGGCAACCACTTAAAAATAGTACTACAGAAAGTGACCCGAAAAAAACCCGTCTCAAAAAGATACGTTAAAAAAATTACATGCCTGTCAGCAATTTTCATGGTAATGCAGTTCCGAGAAGCACCAAAAAAGAAAATGGCCAGACGAGACGGTTCACTGAACAAGAAAAAAAATGGCTCCGACCATTTACAAAAATGGACCCAAATGCTACAGATTTCTAAAAAGTTGTTCGATGGTGTTGGTGACACTCTTAATAAGAGCCGGATTAAACAAAAAGTGGTTTCAAGTATTGCCAAAAAATTTTAGAAAATGACAACAGACGATAAATAAAATTGTGCACGTTATTATTCGATGAAATTAGCATTACCCCTCACTTTGATTACAGTCACCGTAAGGATAGAATATCGGGATTCGTGTCAGACGGAAAAACAACGGAACGAAAAATATGTGATCATGCCTTAGTCTTCATCATCAGAGGAGTGTTGCGAAATCATAAACAGCCGGTGGCTTACACATTTTGTTCTCTAAGCATAAAAAAGGAGACAATCGCTGTGTTAATTCAAGATATTGGTAAGGGATATTGTACTTAACAGTATCATCCCGTCTTGAGCCGTGCTGGCCGCTAAAACTGTAAGCACGGCTATCACAAGACGGTTGCGACATACTCTCGAGCTCTCTCGCACTATCCGTCTCTTTCTTATTAGACCACTTAGAAAGAGACGGATAGTGAGAGAGCTCGAGAGTATGGCGCGACCGTCTCATGATAGCCGTGCAGTAATGACTTTTAACTTTTTAAATTTGCTCTAGACAGTAACTTCACGTCCTATTTTTGCATATTGGAGAAAAGTATGTTGAATATTTACGAGATACACTTTTTAAAAAGCATTGCATTAAATCGTTATGGATGGAGGAATATTAGTCCATCCCCAGTCGGTTTTGAGACAGCATTTGCTTCACTATTATTTAATAATTGAACGGGCAGGCATTCTCCAGGGTCCGATTGTGAGGACGATGATTGCTCTAGTCTATTTAAATGAATGAGGGATTTATTTAAAACTAGTGAAAACATTCAAAGCGGTGAGCAGGAGATTGATTTTTCCTACATTGAAGATACCTAACATTATTGTACCTAGATTTTGATAAAAAAACGATGCAAGAATATATGTCAGTGGCTGTCTGTTAAAAAAAGTTAAATTATTAATTTCAAGCATTTCTAAATGTTCCAATTAGAAAGAGACAGACAGTCTATGTCGCCGCGACACAGTTCGCGCGCCGTCTTGTGCTAACCGTGCTGCACGGCTACCTGTCACAAGACGGCGCGCGAGCTCTCGATTTTTGTCGCACTCGGCGGATAGTGCGAGAAAAATTGAGAGTTCGCGCGCCGTCTTGCTATAGCCGTGTAAGTGATGTATTTTGTCTCCCGCTGTCGTGTATATTAATTACCTAGTTATTATGCTTCCGTTTAAAAACATTGTTGGCTTCCTGTACCTATTGCTGTTTTATCTTAAACGTACGTACCGGTATATACAAATTGTCAGTCACCGTTAATAATCTAGGAATAAGTATGTTTGTTAGAAATTCAAAAAGTCTAACTTGTACAAAGGTTGACCGAAAATCAACTGACTATAGCAGAGTTAATGGCACCTGGTCAAAGTTGGTTTACCATTGTCAATCTGCTACTTGATGCTACTAAAACTAAATGTGTTAGATTCTATTTGCCTAATGTTAGACCAGCTTGTATATTTTTAAAGTATGCTTACAAGTAGTAGATAAAGCAATATTCTTGGGTAACATTACAAGAAAGAATCTACATTGAAAAGCCCATTTTAAGTTTACCCGCATATGTTATTAGAAATATAATAAAGACAGAGATGCTATTAACACACCACATGAAAGCAACCAAGAATGACGCGTTTTTTAAGAATAAGATTATATTTAAAATTGCAAACTGTGCACATAGATCGTAAACAATGTCACTTGTATGTACGTTCTTACGTGATTAAGCATAAGAAAATAGACGAAATTAACTCACAATTTAATTTTATTTACCTACACGATCCCTCTATTCCCCATAAGTTACCGTGAGATTGGGTTAAGTTAGATGAAAATTAAACCTACGAGGTTTAATTTTCATCTAATTTAATCCATTCTCTCATCAAAAACGAAAATTTTCATCAATTGTACAAGTATAGTAATAGCTGTAAGTATACAGGTACACAGTGGCATATATATGTATACAGTAAGTAGCGCATAAATATGTATACATCCGGAGTAGTCCTATCGTATACCACTAGATGTCGCTAGTCAGTACTGGCGACTGATGTCTCTATCTCAGTATATATATAGTACTCTTTGTTCATTACGACGGAATGTGTCATACTGATAAGTTATCAGTGATAACTTATACTGAGCAAGGAAAAACAGAAACCTTTTCATTCCGCGACTGTACAATGTAAATAAATAAATAAAATAAAAATTGTTTATTAAAAGAAAACCTTTTTACAGTACAGCTTATCCTGCGGCCCCACACTAGGCTATGCCTGACACGTGGTGGCCAGATTCGGTTTCAACATGACTTTACTACAAAAGTTACTTAAAATTATTTGCCGGTTACATACAGTCACAGAATTCCGTCTCAAAATAGCTAAGACCCTTTAGCCACCTTACAATTTTGAATTTTGCTTCGCTTGGAGTACTATCCGATATCATGCAGGCCTTCACCACTTTATTATAAATAAAAGGGTGCAAGAAATTTGGAAGACGTCTGGCATGTGTGGTTTTTACGCGTGGAACCGGTATTTTAAAAACTCGACTTCGTCTTCCGTCGGAATAGGGTGGTATAATCTTCAGACTGTACCGTATCTTTATGCACGTGAGTAGCAACTCGTAGGATCATTAGTTGCCTCACGCTTAGGACGTCCGAGGCCTTATAGAGAGCGATTGTTGGGAATAGCCGGGGTTTCCTGAGCATAACCTTAAGGACAAACCGTTGGGCTCTCTCGAGAGGCAGGAGCGCAGAGCTGGATGCGCCGCCCCACACCCCAATGCAGTATGACAGTATCGACTCGCACATCGAGGTATGAACAAGCTTTAAAAGGTCCATTGCAGCAGAATTTCTCAGTAACTTCATTAAAAACACAATTTTTCTGACTCTAGCAGACATAACCTCGATGTGTTTTTTAAAATTGAGATTTTCATCTAAAGTGATGTACCTACATTATTTGATAAAAACTACAATTCACAGGATGACAAATTTTATTCGAAGTCGCTCGAAATAGATTACTTACATTTTTGCGATACCTACTCATACCAAACCGTGCTACTGGTATTTTTTATGAAATGAATTGCCACATCCATCAAATTTAAACTATCACAAACTCCTATTCTATTAAAATAAGTCCGATATTGACAATCGAATAATCGAATTATCGCGATGACAGAGCTACTAGTATTAAAATGGTAGCAATCGATCATCGATACAAATATCGATTCGACGGCAATTTGTGAACAATTGGATAAGTTTGATCGATTAGCGAAATAGAATTGTCGCACACCGCCAGCAGTCCGCTGAGCAAAAATTGTAAATTTTGAATTGTGTAACCCACAGTGTTTCACTACGCCTCCTAATAATAGTGAATGATCGAATATTATTAAATAGTGCTACAGTAAAAATGTATATAGGTATCTATCTGACTTGTAGCATTTGTTATTAAAACATTTATTTCTTTCTTTCTATCTTTTGCCCGCGACTTCGTCCGCGTGGAAGTCGTTTATATCTATACAAACTTTCGTCCTCCACTTTACCATATTAGAGGATGATTTTCTGACAGAGAGACAGAGTTATATCGGCATTTATAATATTAGTGTTGATTACTCTGTTTTCATCGAATGTTTGTATGATCGCGGACATTTCAATACTTTTTTACACGTAAATAATATTAATTGACTGAGAGGACAGATATGCTACGCACTGAGCATTTCTATAACTATTTGCCGTCACTATCACCAGGCCTATTGCCGCCTCACGAACCTACAAGTTGAAACTGGCAATACTGTGGCGCTTGATCAATAACGACTGGACATTCTAAAAATAATCCTAAAGTTTCACAGTTGTTTAGTAAGTAATTACTGCCATGCTGTGTACCTAACTACAAAAAAAACCGGCCAAGTGCGAGTCGGACTCGCGTACGAAGGGTTCCGCGCACCATTATCTATAAAAAACTATTTTTTTCTGTGTTTTTAGTATTTGTTGTTATAGCGGCAACAGAAATACATCATCTGTGAAAAGTTCAACTGGAACTATCACGGTATCAGTGAGATACAGCCTGGTGACAGACAGACGGACGGACGGACGGACGGACGGACAGCGGAGTCTTAGTAATAGGGCTCTTTGAGTACGGAACCCTAAAAATTACCGTTGTTGCCAGTTTAGACTTGTATATTTGTAATAGTCAGTAAGCCCGCTCCCAATACACCTACATCTCATGACAACACGATAAAATACATGACACACGGTTGAGTAAGTAAATGGCCGGAAGAACTTTGTAGACGGTGCTAAAGTTGGCCACCTTTGACACCGTCTGCCAAGTACTTCCGGCCATTTCAGGACTGATAGACTTAGGTTTACTCTCTCTACGATTGAATGGCTAAATGCTGCCACATGTCTCGTACTGTTGTCACATGACGTAAATATAATTAACCTTAATTTTTTTTACCGGAAGTGAAGGATTTCTTAAAAGTTAGGCCAAGTTTAGGTGCGATGATCTTTTGATTCGTGCTCAGGACAACTTTCTCGACCCTGTGCCATGCATTTTATGGTGTTGTCATGAGACGTAGGTGTATTGGGAGCGGGCTTACGGACTATAACTTGTATAGCTTCGTGAAATGGGCCAGAGCATGGCTATCATAGGACGGCCCACGAGCTGTGTCGCGGCGAGATGGACAAATTCGTCTCTTTCGAATTATAACGTCTGGCGAGGCGAGAGTGACCTCAATAAAAAAAGTGTATGAGAAATTCCTGTTCACTCATTTTCACACACACATTTTCTCCGACTCCATGGGAGGATCATCTAATAACGTATCATAATCGAACTGTATTAGTTCACACTCGCCCACGCTGTGGTTATGGCCGGAACAATGGTCTAATAACACACGCTACATGTTACTTGTGTAACGGAGAACAATGCACGATTTGAATTTAGTGTAATTTATATCTAACGTTGTAATATGGTTTTATTATAGTGTTAATAATTGTTATACCGTGCTTAATGTCCGCTTTATCGGGATGGGTAAAGCCGTCCCTTTTTGGCCATTGAGGTATAATGTACTAAAGTACTAGAGAAGATAATACGAACATTATCTGTGTAAACTTCATGTTCGGCGTGTCTCTAGTACGTTAGTACATTTTACTGCAATGTCTTCGGCCAGTTAGGCCATTTCTGCATTTGGCAGGGCAGAAACGACATGCGGTAAATATTTTGTACTTTACCGGGAACTTACTGTGTCAACTAGATTTCCTTACTCGGTGTGCTGTCAATATTACATTTGCTCAGTAGTATTACATTGCGCGGAAGCTGTGTGGTACCTACACGTGCAGCAGTACTGCATTCGCATCATCCCGGCGCTTCCGTGCATCCCACGCGAATCAGGAAGCTCATTTAAATGTAGGCGCATAAAGAATCTGTAGACACAGATCAAGAAAAAAAGATAGACGGAGCATGACGAACAACCTAGTGAAGACGCTTTTCAACCAAGCCAAATAAGTTTAGCACACGCTCACGCACACATAAACAAATGAACTCGAACAAAACTCGAAACAGATGATTATGACAGTATTGCGACAGGTGCTGAAGATTTTTGTGCAATTTTGTTTGTGGATGTGTGCGTGAGCGTCTGCTAAAGTTATTTGGCTTGGTTGAAAACCGGCTTCATTAGGTTGTTCGTAATGCTCTGTCTATCTTTTTTCTTGGTCTGAGTATGTAGATACTGACTTGAGAGTTTACAAAGACAACAGCCGAACAATAAAATTGTCTATGTCAATACAGTAAGTATTGTAAGTAATGCCGTCAAATTCAAATATACCTATGTACGTTCGCAAAGGTTCAGAAATATCTCAGCAACCGTCTGACCTGAAAAATAAAGGCTTTAAATATATTATTGACTAGCTGTTGCCCGCGACTTCGTCCGCGTGTAACATGTTATCGTCTAAATGTTTGTTTAAGGAATGAATTTAAAAAAAAATGAAATTAGTTTTGTATCTAGTCTTTTAGTAAACAGTCTAAAACCGAATCTCTTACTTTAAAAATGTGTTGCTCTATATACAAACTTAGAACCCCCTTTGAACCCTCATAGTAAACAGTCTGAAACCGTAGTTACAAATTTCTTACTCCTTTTAACCTTCTTAGGCGATGAATTAAAAAAAACACTGAAATAAGTTTTGTAGTATTTTAGCATGTTTGTTTTGTCTAAAACCGTCCATACAAGTTTAAAACGCTGAATTAATTTTGGTAGTCAAAACAGCCTAAGATCGAAGTTACAAATAAATAAATAAATATTTGCGGACAATCTTACACATATCGACCTAGTCCCAAACTAAGCAAAGCTTGTACTATGGGTACTAGACGACGATATACATACTTATATAGAGAAATAAATACTTAAATACATAGAAAACATCCATGACTCAGGAACAAATATTCGTGCTCATCACACAAATAAATGCCCTTACCGGGATTCGAACCCAGGATCTCATATCTTTAAAATTTTCTTGCTCTCCATACAAACTTTGAACCCCCTATTATCGCTTTTCAGGGAAAAATAAAAAATAAATCATTAAGTTTTTTGTTATTGTAATAGGTACGTCCTAAGTATTTTTTTCTGCAAACTAGGTATCAAGTCTCTAGCTAAAATAAATTTCTGTCAAAAAATTCATTTTTGGTACAAGCTTTTATTGCCGACTGTACTTTTCTGCATACCATCATCAACTACTCATTGAGACGATTCTAACAAGCCCAAACTCAATGGGGTTATGTCGTTTTATTGCGGAGTTCCTATAGCCACCTTCCAGCTCCAGCATCAGATCAGCTCCAAGTCATCATAACATTGCATTATCATGCGATATACATATGCATGCAAAATTTCAGCTCAATTGGATAACGGGAAGTGACTGAAAAATCGATTGCAAATTTTGACGGACAACTTACATACTTACATACGAACAGTGCAAGTTAATATAAAGCTTGTAAAAAGGTGTTTCCCATACGAACCTTGCGCCCCTTTTTAACCCCTTAAGGGGTGGAATTTCCCAAAACGCTGGCAGTACTTTTTTGTATGATAAGTACTTCATATTTCTACAGAGTTTTAAGTTTCTACCTAAAAAAAGTTTCCCCCATACAAACATTGCACCTCTTTATCCCCCTCATAGCGGGTGCAACTTTCCAAACCACTGAAAGTAATTTACCTATATTTGAATTCTAATATGTAAAATAATCTTTCTGAACAATTTCAAGTCTCTAGATCAAAAAAAAAGGGGTGAAATTTTGTTGTGAAACGTTGAAAGAATTTTATTTCTATTCTAATAAGTAATCTTTATACAACGTTTTAAATAAAATAAACTAACTCATAAAATAAACTTTCCCCCATACAAACTTTGCACCCCTATTTAACTCCTTTAGGGGTGGAACTTCCAAAAATACCTTCTTAGTCGTTGCCTACGTTGTAAAAGGTAGTTCTGGTGTAAATTTCAACTCTCTATCCCCAGTAGTTTCGGCTGTGCGTTGATGAGTGAGTGAGTGAGTCAGGACATACTTTAGGCATTTATATTTTTGATTCCATAATATACTTAATTAGTTTACTTTTTGCTGTCAATCCGTACAGTTATTTTTCCTGTAGGTATCTATTTCTTCACATGACTCATCTTTAATATATAGATTACTCTTTCCGCTTGTCTTCCAAATAGGGGAGTAGACTCAACATTTATTATTACTTCAAAAGAAAGAAGAAACGAAAAACCCATTAAAATATCTCAAAAAATTACGAAGCTACAACCGTTTTAATATCGCTTGTTAGAGTGAGAAAACGATCGGGGACCGTGACGTCACGATCCTCGAGCGTCATAGTAATGGTCGCACCACACTTGAGGGTTCGTGTTCGCGTTGCATCGTTGCCTCTCTTTCATTTGCCGTAGGAAGGAAAAAGATGCAACACGAATATTTGGGCATACACCCCCAAGTGTGGTGCGACCATAAAAAACATTCGTTTCATATGAAAGTGCGTTTTGCGGAAAAGGGACAGAACATACCCCGTCTTAAAACTTTGGACACGTCTTATAACTTATTGATTACGTCTTATAACTTATTGATTAGATTAGCTATAAAACCTCTTGCGTTTTTTTTTCTCCATTTGACTTCATTTTAAGTCCTTTTTCGAGAAAATACGACATTATGATTATTTTATTTAGTGTCTATTTTCGATTTATCCGACATCCGTATTTTATTTTAAACCACGAACTTCAGAATTTTAAAATATTCGGGTATCTCTATCTCTATCGCACTAACATTACTCGAGTGAGAGGAATGCAGATATACGAACTTCGAGTTCCGTTTTTCATGGTTTGGCTGAATGCTCAAAAAGCTCGCGCGCGTGCCATTCTAAAATAAACAAATTTGTGTTACGTATTATTGTTCGAATTTGTTGAAACATTTATGGAAATTACGCCTTAATACGACATTTGCGCATATAAGTTCTCATATCAGAATCGATTAATTTCTTATGCTTTAATTCTTGGTATGTGTCACGTGAAGGTATATCGTAGACGGGATTTAAATTATTAATAGGTGAAATTAAGGAAAATCAATTCCGCCATTTTGACGTTCATAAAGCTGACAGATGTGGCGGCGATTTCCCTCAAGAAAAATAAATTAAATATTCAATGAGGTCAAATGTTTCGAAAAATGTATTAATTGTCGCAGTCGGATAAAAACTATCCTAAGTCGCAGTCAGGATAATAATCTACCTATAAAAAATGTTTCATGTTCTTCCGTTCATGGGAAGCTGAGATCATTCGTGACAAAAAAAGTTTGAAATGTTACTGGCTGATTCTTTTTTTAATTTAGAGATTTATTATAAGTGTAGATGTAGATAACATTGTTTGTGCACATATTTTAGAACTCGACTCAATACACGTTGTATTGTCGTGATATAAATTAAGGTCAAAAACTGCGACAAACTAACACTGAGAAGTCACTTTAGAAAATCGGTCAATTTTGAGTCGATCTAGCATACAATACTTTCCTCAATTATAATTTATAAATTTTAATGTAGAATTTGCTCACTAATCAGGTTTCTGTCAAAGTTGCGCTAACAGTAGGTAGGTACATGTACATTACTCTCTGAACACAAGTGCCAACCACTTACGGTTCAAAGTTACATCCATATGACAGACAGACCAATAAACAAACAACCTCAGTGTAGCTTTAGTATTAGGGCCGCTTTAGATATGGTTAAAAAAATTGAGCTCTCGTAAATAAGTGACAGATAAACTCGTAGATAAAGAAAGAAGCATTAAAAAAACATGTCACACTGAACTTTGGAATTAACAAAATTAACATAAAAACAACGTCAAATATGTTCTCATTTTATATATATTACGGAAAGCACATCCAAAATATAATCAAATATTTTATGATCACTTTGGCGCTTAGGTCTTTTTATAATAAGACTAGATAAAAAACAGGCCACACAGTTTAAGCGAATGACAGTCGATATGACTCCCATGAATCAACGTGATACAGCAAGACCCCAAGTAGGGTAAAGGAACCAGTAGTCAGCCAGGGACCAGTAGTCAAGCCTTTTGAGTAGTTTATCGGTCATAAATATCTGGTATAATCGTTTTAACAAACCACGAGCATTTAAATAGGAGCTCTGATTCCTTATTGGTCAATATGTCATGTGACAGGTGCGGTGAGGGATCGGGGCGAGGAGATATGCTCGTTCATACAGGTGCTGTTTGTCGGCGAGAGCAGTACTGTCATGTTCGCCATATTTTTTGTTGCACGTGGTGTTCTTGTAACAGGTATGAAAAACCATGTTTTAATATTAGAGTTATTACTTTTTGTTCATGATTGGTTTATTTATTCGTTTATCTATTAAATTACATTGTATTTTAATAAAAATATCATTATTTAACCCATAAATTGAGGGGGCTGACTACTGGATACCTAATTTTTACCAAAAACCCAGTGTCCAGCCTCCCGCGGCTGACTATTAGGTTATTCATTTTTTTATTTATTTTCAAGCCAATACGACCGTTAGATTTTAATTTTCAAATTTAGTTAAGCATGTTCTAGTCTACTTTAAGTAAAACCCAGTAGTCAGCCGCATTTGAAATAACGGTTATATGCGGCTGACCACTGGGTTTAGCGGATCCAGTACTCAGCCATTAACCTTGCATGGTACGTCTATGCGAATAGTATGTGTACACTTATGAACTCTATGTCATTGAGATAAGGTTCAAATGTGTATAGATATTTTTGACGTTGACTGTATTGTTGAATGATGGTTTTCTTATGTATGTTACGCAGGTATATGCGAGTTAAATAGCTGTTAGATATGTACATGCATGTGTGAGTGCGCTCCGTTACAATAAACCAGTGTTAAACTAGCTCGCTTGTTTGATGGTCGTGTACCCTCCCGTAGCGCCCCTAACCGTATATTTAACAATACCTAAATAATTTTATTTTCTTATTTGTGTTAAAATGTTTGTATTTTTCGATGCGGCTGAATACTGGATCGGTTTTGAAATCCTAGAACTGAGACCCCAATAGTCAGCCGCCGCGCCCGCTACTAATGTAGCGGCTGACCACTGGGTATCTAAAGGCTGATATTAGGGTCTCAGGGGGCTGTTAAATATTTCAGATATAATTATGTTATCATTTTAAATACGTCTACTAAATGAAAGATTAATAAAATCTCTACAGGTGATAATGATATAAACTCCATTTGGCCCATGTATGACAGATTTACATGACTTTGAACTGAGAAATTATGTTAACCCTCTAATGCATACGAAGCCATACGTGGCGTCCTAAATATTTTTATTTTTTTAAAGTAGGTAGTACCAAAAAGTGAGGTATGAGTTATAAATATTATGTGTCTTTAAAGTTGAAATTAGGGGGTAGATATTTTTTTACCTTCTAAAAGTCATAACACGGTTAGTTATGATACCTGCAATAACAGTTGCGCTTGTGAATACGTGTTTACGAAACTATCCTGATTATAATTAGATCAAAAAGTGTTTAGGGAAGTTAAGTGATGATAAAAAAATATGTTTTAAGGTTTATTAGGTATTCATTTATAGTTTGTCATAATTTGCCATGATTTTTCTGATATTTTAGATAACAATATGGCCAATTACATTACAAGCCATATTTGGATTCGTATGCATCAAGTTCAATATATGTTTAGCCATAAATGGCATCGTATGCGTCAATGACAAGAATAAGTTAAAAGTGTTCGAGAACAAATTCGTTTATTTTTCTGTTTAGGTATGGACGTTTCTCGTTTTTACGGCAGCAATGCGAAAGTTAATCCAATACCAGGTGATGGATCAATCAGTATGGATGAACTGGCGTCGGATTCCGACAGTGAACATTTTCATTCAAGGGAATTCTTCTTCCGGACGAAGTCATGAAGTTGGACACGCCAGGTTCAAAGAAATCGCTTCTCCTCAAGCAGTCGACTTGTATAATCATCATATGGGCGGTGTAGACCTACTTGATTCTTTGCTTGGCCTATACAGAATTCAGTTGAGGTCAATTAAATGGTATAATTTTTTTTTTTACCATATGATGGATATGACAGTTGCAACGCTTGGCTGTTGTGGCGCCGATGTAATGAGAAATTGTACCTACCACTTTACGATTTTAAACTGGCTGTGGCTGAAGATTTATGTCGAACAGGGGTGGTATCTAGAAAGCGAGGACGTTCAAGCAAAAACGCCACTGGAACGCCATATGGTACTCCGACTAACAGCCGACCAAGTACGCCTTTGTCGAGTCATGTGATGTTGACTCCTACTTCAAGCTTATACAGTGGCGATGGCCTGAAAAAGAAAAGTAGGAAACGCCCAGCTAAGCACCAAGATATACCGTTGACGGCTGTTCAAATGGATAATTTGCCACAATGGGCTAAAACTCGACTTCTTTGCCAGAACAATTGCTCTTACAGGTCTTTCACGAAATGTTCATTTATGATTATGCTACAATGAAAAAAGGAACTGTTTTACTGAGTTTCATATTCAGTAATAAACGAAATTGATCGAAATTGACTGACTCAAATTGACGTATCGCTTTAGATCAATTTAGGTAACAACGCATACGAAGCCATATATGGCTAGACATATTTTGAACTTGATGCATACGAATCCAAATATGGCTTCCTGCAATAACTTTTTGATAATAAGAAATATATTTTTTTGTGTTCCTAATTTATTTTTTCTGGGTTATAATATACTACTTCACATATTCAGATTTTTTTTTTCTTCCAAATTTCACTGTTCATGCATTATAGGGTTAAGAGGCTGACTACTGGTGCCTTTACCCTAATAAGGCGCGTGGATTATGCAATAATAACCTCTTGGTCAACTATTTAAGGGCTTTGACGCACGCCATATTAGTTGTGTTGTGTTCCCCTACACCACGATTTTGATACGACTATGACCATGTTCTAAGGCAAATCGAGGATATTATTCTATGATACAAACCTCGGAGCCATTAATTATTGATGTTTTGTCGGTCAATTTCGGACACCGGGTTTTTGCAAGTTTGTAGTTTGATTGTAACTTACTGCGAAAAAACGTGGCCTTTCGATGCATGATTAATTGATTGGCGCTTATTAGGTACGTTATTATTATTATGCCTGTATTATCTTATTAGCGTCCCAGGCGATGCAGCGTCCGTGAAGAGGTCACTTCACCCACTTCTGCCTGCTGAGTGGAAAACAACACGGAGAGTGGCAGTTACCGGTGCTAAGTCCAAGCAGATATGCGGTCGGGCCTGTCGCTCCCGTATCGGCCTTACTAGTCATGTGCGTAAGTGCCGCACCACCTTGACATAGACGCTGTTTAAATCATCTTTTCATAGATGTACAAGGCCAATGATGATGATGATGATGATGATTAGGTACGTAGGTATGGAATATTTACTAAAATTTTGATACAGGTTTGCACACAATTAATCAACCAGCTAATTGCTCTATTTATATTTGGGCACATTTATGCAAATTTGGATTAAGTTTTTATTTAACTACCCTTATGGATCAAAATCGGGCGTTTATGGATGACTAGTATCTTTATCAAAACGGGATGTAAATAATAGTTGGACTCGTTTCATTGTTTCAAGTAGGTATTTAAAGAGATAGTCACCCTATTTTACGACAGACTCAAAAATTGTTTACGCTTTATGCCTCCGTAATAGTTCAAAATAGGACCGTATTAAAAACGTCACACTTATTTACGACAGATCAACCTGAATCGAGTTTTATTGGCTAAATAATGATTCAGAGTTAGCTAGAGACGTTGACGACTTTGATGTAATTTATGTCGCTCTTGTGATCCCATTTTAAAGGTATTTTAAAGCTGTAAATGTTGACTGGATTTTTTTGTTTGTTTTGAGTGGGTTTAGGAGTTTGGAGCTTGAAAGAAGTATTTGAGCGTAGACCTCTTATTTAACAAAGCTTCATCATAAGGTCCAGTTTATCCACTTGGTCTGAATACTAGATGGTTAGTTGCTTCGGTATTAAGAAATAGTCGATATCCAATCCTTAGGATTAGGTACCAATTGGAGCCTGGGTTCCTTTGGGATTCAACCGAAATCCTCCTCGTCGTCGTTAAAATCTACTCTGACTCCCTTCTTCGTATATAGTTGGTGAGTTAAGGTCGAGACAACTCTTAAGTGCGGATAGGCTGGAAAATAATCATCCTACTATAATATTATAAATGCGAAAGTTCAGATGTTTTTTCTCAAACATGCAATGAAATGTCATCATTACGTGGGTTATATCAGGCTTCAAATTAACACGTTTCGGGCGGATCAACTCGAGAGAACTGTAAAGGAATTTCATACGAAATTGAAGGCCTAGGCCGGGAAGTATTTTTTTTTTTAATTTTCATTCCACTAATTGTGGCACAGCGTCACGGCATTCAGCCATGAAATTCGTTTGTTTGGAGGAGTATGAAGTTTAGTTTACAAATAAGAGCATAGCGGTTTTTACAATGCACTTGCTCTGAAAGTGCGCCTTTATATGGTTCAACATAAACACGGCAAGTCGTCTATGCCGGCATGGGGGCGCCGGGTGGAGCTAGCCCGTGCGGGGGTGGATTTCAGGCCAATATTCCCACAGTGTCGAGGATGAGATTTCATGACAATTAAAATTTCACCTTTTATGTATATTTTTTTATTTCCTTGCATGGTGCATTGTAAAATATTGTATGATACACGTGCGGATATGTAATTTCCACACTTGTATCATAAATAACTATTATTACAGTAAAAGTCTAACTAAATGATGTCAACGCGAACGAAGTCACCGGCAAAAACTAGTGTGGCATATATGTTCGTGTGATTGCATCATTCCATAAAAAAAACACCAAAACCTTAAACTTCATACACTTTAGGTATGTCACGGAAAATAGAAGAATGAGGAAAGGTTACAACGCGTCTAGGGGTCAAATAAAGGTTTCCAAGGCCTCAATTTGGTTCATCACAATATCATCTCAATGTAACTTTAAGAGCAGCAGTAGTTTTAAATGCCACGCCAGACATGATCATTTTAGAGGTGCTAAAGACAATGGTCCAACATGGCGCATACAGGACGCAACTATGCTTTAGAGGGAGAAAGACATATTTCCATCGCACTCCAACGCATAACTGCGTCCCTGTCCTGCGCTATGATGGCACATTGTGTGGAGGAGCCCTTAGGTTTTTATATGAGCGGGTAAATATATCTAAAAATACATAATTATATAAAAATAAAGAAAATAATAACATCATCACACCATCATCGCGTAAAAATATTTCGAAATGAGGCTGATTTACAATGTATTATTCAAATTCCGCATGTTAGTCCGTGCGCGGGCGCAGAGCAAAACATATAGAACAAATATTAGCGTGCGAGTGAGACAAAATGTTGTGGCCTACAGTTGCTTTTGTAAGTACTCATAAATATATCAACGCGTCTGGAAGTGCGCGCGTACAACATATTGAAACAAAATTGGGATCTGAAGCGATGAAAATACACCTCCATGTCTTTGTCAATCACATGATGTCAATTACGTATTAAATACCTAAATACAGTTGTTTGCCAGCGTATTTGTTTTCCATAATGTAGGTGACATACTCCTCTTAACATATTCTAAACATAGTACGCGGCAGCAAAATGCATAATTACTTTATTTTTCACGAATATTTTATGTAAGTACTAAGAGCAGCTGGAGTCAAAGATACCCATACATTCGTGGACGTATGTGAACGTATATACACATAAATATATATATACACATAAATTCACTGGCTCGAAACATTATTAATTTTATTGCACCTATATTGCACCTTACCCTGCTGAATTGAAGTCCAATTTATATTTGACGCGAGTACGAAAGATCAAAACAGATTTGAAATCAATCCCATCATCGAATGGAGTGAAAGATTTTAACATATTTCAGGGTTGGTTGCAACTTGCACCAAACCGTCTGTTAACACATTCACGGCCACGCTAATCTCGTAGCGCTACGCCGTAGTCCGTAGCAGGTTAAACCTCGTATGTAGCGGAAAGCGCTCGTAGCGCTCTGACCACAAATGTATGAATATAAGGAGATCGGACATGGCGGCCGATTTGTATAGAGTGAGCCTGTCGCAAGTACATAAACCCACACAACGCCCAAGTAATTGACAAGACAAAGCACGCACACATGTAAAACACACACACTTGTAAATCTACACGCTTATTTGACAATAAACGCGCATCATATCAGGCATTTTGGGAAAAAACGTAATATTCTCTGCGATCAGCACGCGTGCACAGTATGGCAGTGTATGCCCATTGAGCATACAGCTGCGACACGGCCGCCGGTGGCTTGTCCTCTCTCTAGTATTCTATGCTCTGAGGCTCTGACGCATATGTGTCGTCTTGGGCACTGAATGGGTTAAGCGGTTTTCGTTAAATTTGAATGTTTGTTATATTTGAATGGAAAGTTTGACCTGTTTCTATAGAATGACAATCGTAAGTTGGTGCAACTCGCCCTTAAACGTTTCGAAAAGTTTTCTGAAAAGTCTTATACTTAAGTATTATATTTCAAAAGAAAATAGCTTGAGGTAAAATTAAAGTTTCGAACTTGGGACCAATTTCACTGAATGTTTTCGGGTTCATAATTCGTTCCAAGCTTTAATCGTTTCTGTTTCAATGCCTTCAGTAGAATAAACCCGCTTCTGAAAGAAACTGATCGAAAGGGTAGTATTTTAAAAGTTTTATAATAACTTTCCTGCAAGAAACTGATTCCGACTAATATTATAAATATAAAAGTTATGATATTTGCTGGTCTAGATGTTTTACTCAATAACGTAAAACCGGCTTAACGGATTTGGGTTTGGGCCACAGTGCCTGGAATAAGGAAGTAGATATAGGAAGAGAGTACACGCGTACACATTCGTGGGCAATGAGTAGCTAATCGTATAATGGTCCTAATTAAGTTAAGTTGTATTATTTTTTGACGTATAATGTACTTTATCCATTACAAATAAATGAGTATGAGTATATAGGTGAAGTATCCTGTAACTAAAATGCCTAAACGAAGTCTACATATTTTTGTAACGCTTTTTATTCTCATATGAAAATAGTTATGACTTACTCATAAAGCATTGAATTTAAGCGTCCATTTTTATTCAGGTCGTATAAATACGCCACGTGCTATGTGTAGGACAGTTCACATTTACGTAAAATATGTACTTTTAAAAGGCCATTCCCTCAATGGGAAGCAATTTGACTGTTTTCCTCACGGGTTATCTAGAGACCGTAAAACCGTTGGGTGGTCCTGTGCCAACGAATACATTTCATTGAGAAATAGTCGACTTTGTGCCATTGTAACAAGGGTTACAATTGGTTACTTAACTCGGTCGTTTGTAATGCAGTTCAATGTAAAAAGATTGTAAGTATGTACGGAGCGCATATACTGTTGATGCGTTTTTGTTAAAGGCGGTAGTGTACCGTTGAGATGATGTTGGACCACATAGAACCAAAAAGATGCTAATGTTAGTGTCTATCTGTGAATGATTTTTAACATTTTGACGTTTAAAATATGTCTCGGTTGCGTGTCATGGTGTAACCATTATACAAGTAACTTAGAGGTTTATCGGTCTAAACAGATTGGTTTTACGGCTTGCTCATTTCCACGTGAAGCTTACCGCGTCAGAACGAGTGCGCACAGTGGCCGTAAATATTACATCAATCCAGTAAGTAACTACTTCAAACATGTACTACAACTATTACATATTCGATCGGTATGATCATCAAAGTAGGTAGACACAATAAAGGGTAGTTAAATACATGCATAAATCGAAAAATTGTGGGGATATAGCGCAATAATACATAAAAACAAATTAAACTAAAACTAACAACCCTCTTTTTCTAAGTTGGTTGCAGGCAGAATGACGGGGCGTCCCAAGTCCAGCATTAAATAGTGTAACTGACGTTAATATGACGGTGGGTAGTTAAGTGAGTAACGTATGGACTTTATAGTCAACAGTGACGGGTTAATAGCATGTTGTGATGGGTTGAACTATAATCTTTTAATGAGGAATCCCAAATTTTTATTTGAAGATTTAATTAAGCTATAAAACTGTGATTGTTTTTGATAATTCTTGTTTATGTTGGTATTGGTGGTTTGATTATTGATATGAGGGATATGAATCAAGATAACAATTGTAGCCCCTTCATATACTCAACGTGAAGCGTTCATAGCCTTGCGGCGCCTGCGAGTCGGAAACGATAACGCAGGTTAAGCAAAGATGGCAGCGGTCAGTCTTTGGATGGGTGACCGCCTGTTGGAGTGGTTACTGTAAATGTGCGCTTCCGTGCTTTGGAAGGCACGCTAAGCAGTTGATCCCGGCTGCTGTCTATGAAAGTAGTCGTTAAGCCGAGCTAGAGGCCTTCGGGCGGCTTAAGAACCTCTAACAGTCGAGTTGCCCACTCACTTGACAAAGGGGGGACAACTACCTTTTTTTTTTCGTGGGGTAATGCTTTTACGCATCCCGCCAGGCTGGGGAACCAGGACAGGTATGACGGAGTCCCTGGAGCCGCCTGGACTACCGTCTAAAACCCCACGGTGTTCTGCGCGCTGCCCTTTGGTGGAGCCACGGGAACGCTTGCGCACACTTCCGCGACTCCGCCAGCAGCTGTCTCCATATCATATGGGACCCGTCACGGGGGGAGGCGTAAGTACCCGTCCCCAGAAAACCATCGAAAGGACTCGAACACCAGGCACGCTCTCCAACTCGAGGACCTGTAGTGTGGGTGGCAGACGCCCCCGTGTCTCTCACCCGGAGGTCCTCATTATGGCGGTAGGCGCGGGTCATGCGCCGCACGCCTTCGTCCGGTTCCGCGGCGGCGCATTGGGTGAGCCTCAGCACAGGCTTTCCACTCGTGCTCTGCCGCCTCCTTCTTAGCCATGACGTTCTCGCAGAAGTCCAGCATCGCCTTCCACGCCACTTTGCCGGACACCATGGCCCGCACTACTGCTGGCAGTGACAGATCTTGCTCTAATCGGTATCCTGTTGTTCTGCTCCCCATACCGGGCACTCGGCCAAAGTTCGCCGGCTCCGCACTGGTGGCATTCCAGGGTCGGCTCTCTCTGTGCAATTTGTGCAGGTAGCTGCCGAAACAACCATGTCCTGGCAGCACCTGTGTCAGCCGGAAGGTAATAACCCGAAACGCCTTTCAACCCATTCATGAAGAACTGGGTGAACCGCCTCTATAGTGCGGGAGCCGGCCCTCGGACTTTCCAGTCGCAGCCCCCATACTTCCTCCGACTCATGCAGCAGCTCCGTTCGTCGCTTTTTAACCTCCTGTGGAGCTAGCAAGTCTCCTTGGTCTCGCGCCTCCCCACGCCACTGATTCAAATCCGTGAGGGCCCTCGCGTCCAGGTCCCAAGGCATTGTTCCGGCCAACACTAACGCGGCTTCCGCGCTTAAGGTACGGTACCTTCTAATTACCCTCAGAGCCATCGCTCTCTGCGGTCGGCGCAGCTATATATTATGGCTGTTGAGGGCGTCCACCCATACTGGGCCGCCATAAAGTGCCATCGAGCGCACTACACTCGTGTACAGGCGGTGACATGAAGCCTTGGGCCCTCCGATATTTGGCAGTATGCGCCCAAAGGCTGACGCCGCGCGCAACAACCTTGGTGCCAGGCGATTGAAATGTGCTTTGAAATTTCACTTGCTGTCATGTACAACGCCAAGGCAGAGCAGCGTCGACTTGACAGCAATTTAAACTCCTCCCACCACAATCTCCGCGCCGGCTGGGGGCGCTTTCCGTCGACCATAGAAATATATGGCCTCGGACTTTGTCAGAGCCACCTCCAAGCCCAGCCGTCGAATTTTTCCCACGCAATGGGCAACTGCCGCCGTCGCCGACACAGCTGCGTTGCGGTAGCTGGGTCCCTGGGCCATCAGCGTAGCAGATGGCACTGACCCCACGCAAGTTTTCCCCCCGCACGACCCAGTTGTAACCTATGTTCCACAGAAGTGACCGACCCCTGAGGAACTCCGCAGCGCATTTCCCTTCTCCCCCACGCCTGTTGCCGAGACCATGCAGGAGCTACCTACCACAACGACGACGACACGTGCAGGTGTCCCCTGGGTGGTTAAAGAGTGACAAACTCAAAGGCCAAATAATGTATTCCATACGATTAAATAAATACTCAACGTGACGCATCGTTACGAGCTTTGGCGAACTTATTATTCCACCACACAAGATCGCATTCGCTTCTGTAAGGTGAAGGTTCTTCAGTGAGGCTGCTGCTTATGAGCGAAATTGCATTCTACTAAGCTCTATCTCTATTCTCAGGTCTCGTTAAATCGGAATATCGGTATTCGAAATAATTTCACTACCTTAATTACCTTCTTATGTTGATCAGAGAATCATCGTTTCAAACGCGCGTTAGGACAATTCAACGGTCATTTAGATCTACCTAACGTACAATGTGTTACGTGGTCGGCCTATAGATGTCTACTTGCGTACAGATTGGGCCCATCCTTCTATTTTTCAGTCTTATCCACTCCACTTTTCCAGTAACTATATTTTTAGAGCTCGTCAATCATGTTGCTTATACCCTCCTAAGACTTATTTTAAAAAACCGGCCAAGTGCGTGTCGAGACACGCGCACCACTATATGTACGTGTAAGGGAGGGACCATACATTTTTTTTTCTATTATTTTGTTGGCGTGATTGCTTTAAATACCCATTATATTAATTTATATTTATTAGATTAGATTAGATTAATTTTTTTCATTTTGAAAATTTACATGTAATTTTTATAAAAAAAATAGCAATGAATTCACAAACAGATCGTCACTATGCCGAATTAATGCCTCCATATTGAACATATTTGTACAAAAAAAAATTGTGTAACTTTTCTTGCACCGACGACATCGTTGAAGATCTAGTACTGACAGCGTTTTTAGGGTTCCGTAGCCAAATGGCAACAAACGGAACCCTTATAGATTCGTCATGTCCGTCCGTCTGTCTGTCTGTCTGTCTGTCCGTCCGTATGTCACAGCCACTTTTTTCCGAAACTATAAGAGCTAAACTGTTGAAACTTGGTAATTAGATGTATTCAGTGAACCGCATTAGGATTTTCACACAAAAATCGAAAAAAAACATTAAGTTTTAGGTCCCCATACTCAAAACTGAAACTCAAATTTTTTTTTTCATCAAACCCATACGTGTACATGGATAGGTCTTCAAAAATTAAATTGAGTTTTCTAACATCATTTTTTTCTAAACTGAATAGTTTGCGCGAGAGACACTTCCAAAGTGGTAAAATGTGTGTCCCCCCCCCTGTAATTTCTAAAATAAGAGAATGATAAAACCAAAAAAAATATATGATGTACATTACCATGCAAACTTCCACCGAAAATTGGTTTGAACGAGATCTAGTAAGTAGTTTTTTTTTAATACGTCATAAATCGTAAACCGCAATTTATTTCACGGAACCCTTCATGTGCGAGTCCGACTCGCACTTGGCCGCTTTTTTTTATTTTAATTTATACATTAATGACCATCCTAACGGAAAACATAGTTTTCAAACCTCTTTAGATTTCATCCTGATATACTACCCCATCTAATAATGAACGACATTTTTTTCTGGGACAAGCTTTATGTTACCAGGGCGACCTCGGGGGACATCTATAATTTAACACCAGAAGCTGTGGATTGATTGTGCAATCTGGATGTGGATGTATAAGATACTATTTTTATAAATTATTGCATATTGCATTGCATGTAATTTATAATTTGTTTTAGGCTAATTAAGTTGCTATGTATTAGCAGTGTACAAATAATGCGATATTGTTGTCAAACATTTTTTTTCTATGTGAAAGTTCCTTTAATTGGCTTTGTATTACTAGGTTAGACTTATATTATGTTTTTGCAGCTGTTAGCCGTTGTTTGGTACTCCTTAAGTATAAAATAATAAATGATGTATATTCCTACTTCATAAAACGCCATACGATTAAATCATTAATAAAGCGTTCTAGTAGTAAGGGTCACTGAGCTAAGGCCATACGGACAGACGAACGGAACGCAATTGCATTATAAATTTTTACTCTCAGCTCGTTTTGTTTTCACTTTTATTTAAATTAATATTATCATATTATCATTATTATTTATTTGAATTGAACAAAAAAATATAATAGCTACTAAAGTACCAAAAGTGTTGCATTGCGTCGTTATTGATGGGTGTGGGTGTGATTTGCCATCTTAAATATTCATAGATTGACTGGTTTTATACACAAATCAATTTGCGTATATTCACTAAACTACCGCATTAAGGCACCGATTTAAGGCATGCCTCTAAGTGTTTGTGTACTCCGACCTTTCGCGCGTTTTTTCCGCGAAATAATGTTTAGAAAACGCATTATCTATAATATTTAGCTCACACACATCACACTACGACTACTTTCACAATTATAAGTTTCTGTCAAAAATTTCATTTTTGGTACAAGCTTTTACTGCCGACTGTACTTTTCTGCATACCATCATCAAGTACTCATGAAGACGATTCTAACAAGCCCAAACTCGATGGGGTTGTGTCGTTTTATTATATTGCGGAGTTCCTATGGCCACCTTCCAGCTCCAGCATCAGATCAGCTCCAAGTCATCATTATATTGCATAGTCATGCGATATACATATGCTTGCAAAATTTCAGCTCAATTGGATAACGAGAAGTGATTGAAAAATGGATTGCAAATTTTGACGGACAACTTACATACTCTCATATTTACATACTTACATATTTACATACATACGAACAGTGCAAGTTAATATAAAGCTTGTAAAAATTACTTAACCATTTTTCCAACTAAACTAACTAACTTTTCGTTATCACTTTGTTAAATTCTTATTTACCGCTCTAACAACAAAAATAAATAAACAATGGCGACTAAAAACAAAAATAAATAAACTTAATCATATAACATAATTATTTCAACTAATACAACTCGTTCGGATTTATTCGGAAGCCTTCGTATGCGCATCGGCACGAAAGACACTGTCTAGTCGCTGCGTTTGTGTGCGTGAGTTGGGTTATTGTGTGCCGCGCGTTTATAGGAGCGCACATTACTTTATTCGTGTCGCTACGAGCCAATACATGGATATTTTGAGACATGTTTAGTTTATATCTTCGCCGCGACGTGCTGCGGCGCTGGTGCGGTCCAGGCAATGAACTGACAACTTGTATAGAAAAAATGTCAAATTTGGAAATAATTTATAATAGCTGATTTTTTCTTTGTAATGGATATATTATCAATTAAATAAGTAGTTACCTAGCGACAAAATCCAACAAAATTTCAGATATCAAAAAAACTATAACTTAACTAGCTTTTGAAAAGCCAGAAAAAATATTAATAAATGGCTTTATCTTTATTTTGGTTCATTTACATTTGCTCTATAATATTCAAGATAAATAATGAAAATAAAACAATTCATGCTTTATTTAAATATTTTTAAATACTTCCGGATGGCAAGTTTGTTGGATTCTTAAATAAAGCTTCTTCGAATAATGTTTTAAAATTATATAAAGAAAAAAACGCTATTATAAATTAATGTTTTTCAAAACCGTATTTTGCCTGGAGTACAGCGCCGGGGCCACATTGCGTTGAGCAATCGAATCTTATAGGTGAAGCAGCTTCAGAAAAGTACCAAAATGGGCTTGGAAATTCCTACTTCATTACGCGAAAACTACATAAAATGTAACGGTTTCTTATTTAAATGCTATTTGAAGATATTTGCTACAATTATATAATGCCCAACACACGATTTGATTAATTTGCCTCGATGGATTAGGCTCGCAAAGTTAGCTCTGATTGCGCGTTTTTCGGTAGGTCGAGTTGACTAAAAACCAGAACCATTTTTTTGCTAGTCAATGTTCAGTATTTATTTTTGTATCCTTTTATTCCTTATTAAATATTTGACAACGTAGTAGGGTCATTTTATTTTTAATTAACGTAAATTAGTAACATTAAGCACATAAATATAAAATCTCGCTCAAAACGGATGCGCGTAAGTCATTCGTTTGAATTTTAGTAGGCAGATGGCCAAGCGGCCTCGGGCTGGACGGACGTCTGTCGCGATTTTTTGCATTTTGACAACTGTAAAATTCGCTAGTTTAATACCAGCTGTTAGAAAATAATACGTTTTCAGGGAGAATTAATAGGGTGTCATGTGGGTGGATAAACGTTTAAAATAGATATTCGGTCATTTTTACAATTTGTTCTAATTTAAAACACAAAAGTTCGTTCACAAACCCTACCATTACAACCCGATTTTTCATATTTCTCATCTTAAGATTCCGTTATTAATGAAAGAAGTTCGAATACGTTTCTTAAGAATGTGGAATATCTTTTTATCACACAGGTCACATTGTCTAGTACGGTGTATGTCGTAACATCTCGCTGCCCCAATATTATAGGGTCCTATGTTACATTGTCGGGGTACTTCAATTTAGACTTAGTGTCACTCTGACAGACTTCAAATTTCAAGTTGATAAAAGTGCAACATAGAACCCTATAATATTGGGGCAGCGATCTGTCATATAGAAAGATTTGACATTTGGCATTTACGCTGTCTTAGGACTTAGATATATCGTTTTCAATAAAATAATAATATATTAAATACAATGAAAATCGTATAGTGTACAAACTATAACGATTATGATAGTATATTGTGATCCGCTGTAATAATGACGCCATCCAGTTAAATCCCCTGCAGTTCCAACCAATTGAATGTGGAAAGAGATTGTCAGAATATTTATACCTACTCGGAATATGCAAGCATGATGTAATTTGTGTTTATTGTGGTCAAATCAAGACGGATTATTGTCACCCAATTGGATACAGTTCTTCAAGATACCTCCTAACTACACTTCAACTCCAAGTTTTTAACACATTCACTGCCCAGAATCTCTACGCACTACGCTCCTCCTACACCGACGGCGTAGGCGCCCGCTAAGCGGTTTCATGGCAGACCTGAGTGAGAGTTTGAAAGTCAAGTGAGGAAGAAGAAGTAGTAAATAATTGTAATAATTAATATGCCTAAACAGTAAAGTATTCCATTGCATAATATATAGATTTGCATCATTTTGTTGCCTAACATATTTTTTTACCTACAAATAATGAAGTAGGATGATTTCTTTGTATGATGTAATTTACATTGAATGATATACTTTTTATTCTTGTGGTATAAAACATTCCTACTAATGAAGAATTTGTTTCAGTTTCTTTACCTACTCTGAGGCTAAGGAATTCACTAGAACAGACATATTTAGATTAGGTATGCTGTAGTAAACAACGTATGCTCGCTTTAAAGCTTTATGGGAAGGATATAATGATGTGACGGATATTGCCAATGAGAATACAATTAGGTAGCTAAAATCGACTTCCGAGCTATGTTTACAATTTGGCACCTTATTCCTTTGTGATAAGGCGAAAAAGAAAAATATTCTATATATCATCATCATTATCATATCAGCCGAAAGACGTCCACTGCTGGACATATGCCTCCCCCAAAGAGTGCCAAAATGACCGGTCCTGCGCCACCCATTCTATATATAGTAGTATAGAATATATAATTTTTTCGCCTTACCAGCTAAGTCTCATATCTGGGAAATTCTTTTTCTCTATTTTCACCCAAGCAGAGCTCAGGTTTATATGTATGTATGTGATACATACATATATAGTATAAAATGGCATATCATTTGTAATCCTATGCGTACAAAAGAAATATCAGTAAATAAAATACATTACTTACAAGCAGGAATCGAAATCGAGGGGCCATCCAGGAAGTACGGCAGTCAGTACAATTATCAAAGAATTATTATTAGTACCATTTTTTATACCATGTATTTTGCAAACAAACACACGGTTTGCGAGATATCGAAGCCTATGGACGCTTGCTACAAAAGAGGATTCACACATTGGAGGATGCTTAGGGTTCATTTGAATTAACTCACAGATATTCACTAGTTTACGATATAATATTGCTTACCTATATTATTCTTTGTAGATATAGGTCAGTAGAAATCGACACAAAATAGGCTTAAATCGCAAGGGCATGGTTTTTCGGTATATGGAACCGATATATAGTTAGGATAGTGTGAACACGAAATTTTGGTTTAAAAGTCATAAACTATGCTACTTTGACCATCAAGATGTAGTACACTTTAAAAGATAAATAAATTTAAAACAATTTTAGTTAAGCCACAGGTCTATAAACTCAAGCGATGGCCCTTCAAATATAGTCTATTTATGCATTAGGTACCTACATTTAAAATTTGAATATTCAACATAAATGTTACACAAGAAATAATATCAAATGTGCAATATGGCGGCGCCAATACCTACACATCACTATTAATTTTACTCATTTACTTTATTTATTTTTAATATACAACCACACATTTTTGAACGCATCCTATTACACGCCATACCTGGCAACTTTCCTTCACCCTCACCCCAAACCACAGTGCACTAAAAATACCCGTCTCGCACGCGCTAACGCTCAATCAAAAACTATTGAAAAAACTCAAAAATCCTACAAGTGTGCATACAGAAACCACAAGTGATTACCGAAGTACAAGTGTTTACTGTGAAATAACAAAATTCTTTCTTGTATGCTGAAACACAAACGCAATACTGGATTGCCGGCTGGCGCCGATTAAAAGGTTTGTCTTGCCGCACCACAATGTGCCCCGCCCTCTGCCTTTTAAAAGCAATACGGAGGGCTATAAATCATGTAAAAACAATAATTACTTTTTAATTTACAGACTTCTTTTGGTTTGGTTCAGCTAGAAGCTTTTCTTCAGGTTCTTCCACGCTTTCTTCCTCAGGTTCTTTCAGTTTTTTGAGTTCGTGTTGTGCCTGGGCTTTCTCAAGATCGTTCTCGTCATCGCCTATCGAAATCAAAGCGATGACTTCGAATAATTTTCCTGAGCAAATTAAGCATAGAACTGAGCATTTGAGCTTAGCTCTCTGGTAGTTGGTGGCAAATGTGCATGCAAAGCCCTTTAAATACCTATACATTTGTCAGTATAGTAACACCAAATGTCTCATTATTTGATAATCAATTTTTACCTATTTTAGTGTTTTCGAGATTGTGATTGAATTATTAGTCTCACAGACCTCTCTGTGTTTTAATGAAAGCAAATTAAATTGAGTTTAACTTTATTACTAATATTTTTTCTCATAGCGCGAGGGATTTATGATTATGTTTTGGTCCAGACAGGGCAATTTAAAATCGACGAAGTTCGGAAAAAATATATCATTTTCGAAGGGCAATAGCTTCGTCCCCTTAGAGCTTACAGATTTGCAGTTAAATTCAAATAAAATTGTTGGAATAGGGAACTTGCATTTTTTTATTTTATTGCGAAAATCAAATGTATAATTTAGCATTAAAACAACTGTAGCACTAAAACTTTCTTATGATTTATTTTTCTGATTTTATATGCATTTGAAATCTGCACGCGCCGGCACCCCCCGAAAACGTTCTATATTAAACTGGCTTATGCTATGACGTCACAACATATATTCTCGGCGCGTTTACTATGGAGTAAGTCATTAATTTGCAATTATCTCCACATCATTTGCGTTTAAGTGTATACTTGTCATACAAAATATCATTTTCTGTGCCAATTCAATATTCTGTGTAACTGTTATGTTATTTTATCGAAACAATAATATTTTTTTTTCGTCATTTTAACGTGAGATAAAACTAATACAATCGTTTTTTTTTCTTCTGTATGATATTTCTACGTATATCCGCATCAATTGAGTGCAATTTATTTGAAATTGAAGTCCCATGCAAGTTCCCCATTTTAATCAACTTTAAAATTCAGACGTAAATGTAAAAAAAGTCCTAAAATTTCGCAGTTTTACGCGTGTCGCGCAACTGGCACAAGCTTTTCGAAGTCGCAAACTTGTGCCTACACTACCCTAACTGATCCATAAAACAAAACCAAATAAGTTACTGACAAAATTAACCTACATACAAACAGGTGAAGTTAATATAAAGCTTGCAAAAACCAGAACTACATCGTGCTTTGCGATTTTAATGTCGAATTCTATAGTCCTAACAACGCATCGCTTTGAACCAGGTTCATTGGATGTGGTACTGGAGAGCACCGAAGAGTTTTTATGATCTTCATGAATATACAAATAACTTCCACATATCACTAACAAATTACTATAATTATGTTATTAGTGTCTACCCTTTGATGTAGGTATCACCATCACCTGCGACTACATTACTCACTTTCGGTTTGCTGACACTACTTACCGTACATCACAATCATAGAGGCACCAGGGGGTATCAGTGACAGTGATTAAAGAGTACTAAATACGTATTAATATATGTAGGTACGAGTTTATTAGGTCTATTTAGTATAATTATATTCTGGCCTGATATTGGTTTACGGGTATACCTAATACACTTTCATAATAACACTTACAACAGCAGCAGAAACCGAATGTATAATTATGTTCTAGGACGGTATTTTATACTTAGTATTATTTGTAGTACCTACTTTTTTGCATTCTCACACTATAAAACTAAGGAGCAAAATAAGGATTACCTAATATAGATACCTACCCAGTAACGTACAAATAGGTACGTACCAACAAGGCTCGATCATTCTGACTGACGTGATCGCTTAATGGCCCCTATATTGTGATGAGTTGAGACTTGAGAATGAAACTGAATTTTCAAATTTAATTATCCATCCAGGCTCAAGCCCCCCAAAAAGCCAGCTCGATCTGAGTCCTTACCATAATGCTACCCCTTTTGTCAAGCAATGTTAATAAATTTTCGCTTGCTTATTTTCATGAAATTTTGCACCTTAGCGAAGACCGAATAGAGTTGCTATGACATTGCCAATCTAAAGACTAATCTATTGACTTATCAATAGTACATATTTCATATACCAAAATGTACCTAAGAAACATACGCAGAATCATCGCAGAATAAGAAAATCTCAACAAGTCTGACATTATTCAATAAGATGTTTTGACAATTTCACTTTCTGTATGGAGGTTGGTGACTGATTTAAATGTATAATATCACGAAACCAAAAAAATACCGAGGTCAGTGACCTGTCACAGTAAAGTGAGATAGTGTGCGTGAAATGTAGCGGTGTGTGTTTCTGGGGAGAATTACGATAATGTTGCGCCGCCTAGTAGGTTTTTAGTGTCGCGTATGTAGCTTCACCCGAGATGCCTCACCTTAAATTGATACACTGATGAGCGGACATATGGCGCTAATCTAAGAGATGGCGCTAATCTAAGATTTTAAAATTATTGATTATTTATTTAATCGTATGGCGTGTGTAAATAAACGTAAAAACGTAAACGTGTTTATGTTGATTGATAATGATAATAGATAAAAACATTACACTCCATATTTATCGTAGGGTAGACAGTGTCTTTCTGCCTTTATGAAGTGCACGCCACTGCTATACTTAACTAGAAAAAAATAGTTAAAAAATATATCCGCCATATTGCATATAGTCGTCCGCTGGCCGTCTCGCGCGCTCGTAATTTTGCGATATCGCATTGTTTTGTGCCTCGGCGCCGCTCGCCTAGCGACAGGTGCACTATTCGACATGAGGTCATGGGACTATGCGGCGATAATTATTCTGCACCGCCTTACAAATAATCCCGTGAGAAATGGACAGTCGATCAGCTTCCATTAAAATATAAAACTACTTACTTACTAAACTCGCCCTCAACCCAAAGACGACTGAGGTCATAAATAACTAACTATGTTTGTAACTATGGGCCTTAGATGCCTGAAATAAATGGTTTATTATTTATTATTATAAATCCGCTCTGTGCAATACAATGGGAAACTGATAACGCGAGCTCAAGGGTTTTATTGCCCTAATCGTCTTTTGGGTTGAGGGCGAATATAGTCACTGCTAAACTACAAATATATATTTATTATACGTCGGTGGTAAACAAGCTTACGGCCTGGTAGTAAACGGTCTCCGTAGCCTATGGACTCTTGCAACTCCAGGGGTGTCACATGCTCCTTTAAGGTAATACCACTCATTTCTTGAAGAGCCCCTTAATGTAACCCCTCGGGAAAACTTCGGCAGGGAGCTCATTCCACAACCTGTCCCCTCGAGCTATCGAGGCAGGACATTTTTTAATTATTATATAGTCTACTAGTGTTGAAATTATTATGGATCTGGTTTTACTGATCTGTAAAATTTCAAAGAGATAGCAAAGTGCATGCAACGGTCTGGCCTCGGGGGTTTTATGAACTTTTTCCACCTTCAGGGTAAAATTGTGGCTGAAAAGTTACACTTCTTAAACATAAAAAAAAAATCTTACAACATGCTGTCCACTCAGAAGTAGGTAGTTATTGAGCAAAACCGAAACGGCAGCTGTAAACCTTGCATGTTTTACATTAATTACAAGCAAATCGGATTTAATTACAAAAAACAAAAACACCTCTCAACAAAATATCGATTACCACTCATTCTGTCACTGCTTCAATAAATAACCATTCGAACTAACATATCTCCTACTCTCTTACGCAACCTCTTAAAAAAATTACCGTCATTCCTAAATTAAACCCTATTGTGTAACTCTTTTGAGATTAAATTAAAAGAACTTAAAACAAATGTAGGAGGTTAAGAAAATATGTGGTTGATATCTTCAGATCGATATCGTTGAATATCGTCGGAGTTACGAGCGCTTCGTATCCGGAGATCGTTCGCCATATTGCGCCGACGCCGCGCAGCGCCATCTTGCGCCGAATTGCGATGCGCACGCCGATATCGTACGTCTTTGACATTTTTGTGCGAAGAATTAGCTGAGGAATTTGAACGAGATCGGCGTTCGGGTTTTATTGTGATTTACTCTTGTTTTGGCTGTTTTTTTTATGTTTGTACCTTTAATAAATGGTAGTAAGTAGCAACTCATGCATTTTGTCTAAAATTTAAGACGCTTAGGCAATAGGTCTTTCAAGTATAATTAGGGTGAGGTATTTAGGTATAGGGTAACCAGATACGACAATTTAAAAGCGATTAAAAAAAACTAGAAGGCTAGTTAAACGTAATGAGTAAAGAGGTATCTTTTTAATATACCTTAAAATCGGTTCACAAAAAGAATTCGTCATCACCAGCTTACTGTACATATAATACCTAGTCGTCGAAGTCTTGTAATGTTATGGATGCTAGACGACGGTATAGTTATTAGATATAGTACACTATATCCGGTCGTCAAACCGCAGTCCAGGGCTGTTATTCGCTACGCATTAATGCGGCTCACCCCGCCGGTCACCCGTTACGCAACTAGACCTCTACCTACGCTTAATTACTACGCAACGCGGTGTCAAGGTATAATTGTGATGAGCGTTGAGGTGAGCTTAAAACAAGTTACAGAATAGGGGGGCAGTAGTCACTACGCAGGCTGAGTGTGGATTGGAGACTTCGTATACGTTTTTGATTTTCTTCGCGGATGTATGAATCTATGAATGTGAATGAGAGAAATAAACAATATAAACATACTTACAAAGTTATATAAAAATCTTCCTCCCTTTTCAAAATCGGTTGAATGGCAGTAATACTGACATTTCTCGTTATAGTAACTGGGTTAATACCGATAAATAACATATTTAAAACAAAGCCGGACACGTATTAGGGCTCATTAAACAAAAACCAATAACGTCCACATAAGTCACACTTTCTAACAGCGACAAGCTCGGTAATAGCTACGAAATCCCTCTTTAATACATCACGGGAACAAAGTGTTTGTGGTGGAAAAAAGTAACCGGCATGTCGAAGGGTTCCGTAGGTATATTCATTTTCTCAAACAAGCTCGGAAATGTATGCGTTAATGTCACGAAATGAAGACATGAAGTTTCTTGTTTAAGGCTCCCTACATTAAGGCCAAGGCCTACCTAAGGCCAAGAAGTAATGTCCCAACTAACAAAATAGTCATATAAGATTGAGCTTATTCAGCAAATAAATCATATGTGTGAGTGAATTATATAGCACCTACAGCAATAAAGCCAGCTTATGCAGCTTTTTAGTTACTCAGCATATCATTCATACTATGGTGCTGAGTAAACGTTTACTCGAATTGCTTATATGACTAATGGGTGGCTTGCAAAAAAATTGTACATAATTAAGGGCCTTAATTTAATCTATGCTTTAACTTTTTTCCATTGTGTAACGAAAGTTACCCATATAAAATGTATCGTTAATTGCCGTTACATAATGGAAAAAGTTAAAGCGTAGATTAGATTAATTAAGGCTCTTAAGTATGTACAATGTTTTTGCAATTCACCCTAATAAGTCATATAAGAAATGCAGAATAAGTCACTTTTAAACTAGGCTTATATGACTATTTAGTCGAGTAACAGTCACTTATATATCTGACTTACGACATGTCAAGTGCAGTCGAGTAAAAGCAATGTAGTTTGCTATTATATGACATCATGTAACTTATACAGCACAATAGCTGTAAATGTTACATGTTGTCATATAAACGCGAATTATAGAACATGTTATATATGAGTATCTTATTCAGCGTTTTAGGGAAATAGATAAAAATAAAAACCGGCCAAGTGCGAGTCGGACTCGCGCACGAAGGGTTCCGTACCATTATCTATAAAAAACTATTTTATTCTGTGTTATTAGTATTTGTTGTTATAGCGGCAACAGAAATACATCATCTGTGAAAATTTCAGCTGGAACTATCACGGTATCAGTGAGATACAGCCTGGTGACAGACAGACGGACTGACGGACGGACGGACGGATGGACGGACGGACGGACGGACGGACGGATGGACGGACGGACAGCGGAGTCTTAGTCCCGTTTTACTCTTTGAGTACGGAACCCTAAAAAATTGTCGCGAGGCAGCCGATTGACACAGCGGTTACCTGAGAGTGTGTCTGCTGTTTAAGTATTTAAGGATTTTAGGGTTCCGTAGCCGAATGGCAAAAAACGGAACCCTTATAGATTCGTCAAATCTGTCTGTCTGTCTGTCCGTCCGTATGTCACAGTCACTTTTTTCCGAAACTATAAGAACTATACTGTTGAAACTTGGTAAGTAGATGTATTCTGTGAACCGCATTAAGATTTTCACACAAAAATCGAAAAAAAAAAATAAGTTTTAGGAGTCCCCATACACAAAAATGAAACTCAATTTTATTTTTTTCATCAAACCCATACGTGTGATCTATGGATAGGTCTTCAAAAATGATATTAAGGTTTTTAATACATTTTTTTCTAAACTGTATAGTTTGCGCGAGAGACACTTCCAAAGTGGTAAAATGTGTGTCCCCCCCCTGTTTCTTCTAAAATAAGAGAATGATAAAACTAAAAAAAATATAAGATGTGAAAATACCACAAATATGGATGTACATGTCCGAAATAAATTTTTGAATTGAATTGAATTGAAAATTGGTTTGAACGAGATCTAGTAAGTAGTTTTTTTTAATACGTCATAAATCTTAAACCGCAATTTATTTTACGGAACCCTTCATGTGCGAGTCCGACTCGCACTTGGCCGCTTTTTTTTACTTTTGCACAGGGTGGTTCCACAACACTTCGGGACCTCAAATACTGCGAGCCGTGGTTGCCTCTTGGATTCTGCAACTACACGTCATTGATTTAACCAATATGGCTGAGCAGTCTTTTGCGCATAATTTTCCAGAACGGTTTTACGGTATTATTTCATAGACGAGTTTTCCGACCTTCCTCGTCTCGTTAATGTTATTCCTATAGAAAAGGTGACCTTACAGTCACATTGACAGACAAGAGGACGAAATTTAAATAACCGTCTGACATTTCAGCTTATAATATTAGAATTTGTTTTTGCATGACAAAAATATATCGTTTCTAATTCTGACGACCCTATTCAGCTGTCAATTTGTTTTACTGCAAGTTATTCTTTAGTCTTCCTATTTTTTCTAGATGGAAACTAATCACATTATTTATGTCTACAAAAATCTGTGCCAATTGAGTAGTTATCTTGAAAATGTAATGTAATTTATGTAGATTGTAATACATTTTTCGACAGTCTAGGTAGGTATATGTTCAGTCAGACTGACTTATATTATACACTAGCTTTTGCCCGCGACTTCGTTCGCGTTGACTTTGATTTGTTTTATCTATAGGGTACAGTCGTCGAATAATATTAAGGAAATAAAGCCGTGTATAAATATTTTTCTAACTCAAGCCGTATCAATATCTTTGTACTATCTGTAAAGAGGAAAATGAGAGGAGAATGAGATTGTTTTGAAAGATTTTATATTAAAAATTATTTCTGAATATCCACTTAATTCATTTCTGGATGCATCTTGCGTGTACTCATGGAGGTATCTTGGGATGTTCACGACCGAGGAGGGGAGTATTATCATTTGCCCCACACCACTGGCGTTAATTTGCGCGTCATTGCGTACAGCGTCTTGCAAATGCACATAGTTTTCTGCTCGCAACTTGGTTTGGTTCAAAGAGATGTACCTCAAGCGTTCACTTTCTATTTTGACGTACATGTCAACTTAGAACTGGTGCAGAAGTTGTTTGCAGCGAAGCAGCAGATTAAAATGACCACTACGCACCATGAGATGGTAAGCGTAGAAGTCCATGCAGGAAACTTTTTTGTTAGGCACCGGAAGCCTAGTACCTGCGGTATTTCAAAATGGTACCCTTCCTGGCCTTTCCAAAACATGATGGGGTATTGGAGAGCGTCGTAAAATCTATGCGTATCGGCAATGCAACAGAGCTGTCCATCATGCGCGCGTGGCACAATGTCCCTGCCGGCGATGCTGGTGCTGCCCGCGCGGCGCGCGGTCCGGGTGAATCATGACTTTAAAACTGTCATTGGGCATGTTTCCCAGAGCCGTTTTGAATTCATGTAATAACAAATTGGAATCATTTAAAATTCTTTGGATTTTTCCTATAATCTGCCGCTGGACTCCTTGAACAATGTTAGAGCGTCGATCTATCAGCTTTCTCGTCACCTAAAAAATATATTTGTAGAAATTGCGGCTGCTCATTTGGCATGGGAAGCAGGGAACCAACTCGATGATAGACCTGCCCCTGTACAGTAAATGTGGGGTAAAATCCCGGCATTGAAAACTTTATCCGCTCCAAACGACGTCATGTGGAAGCACGCATTGTATATACGGATATTGTTTAAAAAATGCCGGGATTCATCTGTGCTGCCTGGAAATAATTCCCTCAATGCTTCTGGAGGCTCATCTAGGTGTGGGATCACTACTTTACCCCCAGAACAACACATCTCTGCCGTCTCTTCCTTCCACTTTAGCGCACCGCAAAATCTAAACGCTGTAGACATTTTATAAATTTTTAGGAGCCCGTGAGTGCCATACTGCAGATTTGGATCGTACTCCAATGCAGCACGTTCAAAAACATTCCAAATATGTCGATTAAAGGTGCGCCGACGCTGTGCCACCCTTTCATCGATATGCGCATGTTGTTGGCGTCGATGGTCCGCGTCCTGCAGCGTTTCTGCTGCCCACAAGCTGGCCTGCCGCTGCCCTTGCTCCTCGCGCCGCGTCTGAGTGTGATTCGGAGTCTCAGCTGCTCGCTGGAACGCCATATATAGAGCATGTTGGTCGCGTCTATGACCCGCCTGTAGTGGCATTTCGACTACTCTGAGAGCCGCCTGACGCCCAGCCTGTTCAATTTTCCTTAACTCAGTTTCAGGAGAAGTCTCTTGACTTCTGAATACCTGGATCAAAAACATTTTATTTTTATGTGTTTGTGGTAGCATTTAATCTTTCCTGTGGAAAACCCAAATGTTTAAGGTCTTTTAACACGTATTTTTTTAAGGATCTATACTCCTGTACACATTGGAGGTATTGTACATTCCTAAGTACAGTCAGCATCACATAGTTAGTAGCAGCCAAAGAAGCCAAATACACGTCTTTATTACTGTACAAATAAGGATGTTTTGCGATATATTTGGCTACTTTGGCTGCTACTAACTATACGATGCTGACAGTACAATGACTCTGCTACTTAAGACTCGTATGATCGGCAGGTCGATCACGTAACGCATTGTACGAACGTCGGGTAGGTCTAAATTTCACTTTTTATATGGAAAATTGACAGTTAAATTGTACCGACGCGCGTTTGGAACGTTACGTGATTGCCCCTCGGAACTAAATTTTGTTTGCTTCTAAACTGATAACTACTTACTGTTTTGTGTCGAGGAAAGATTCGTAAAATAGTCCCGGATTTAGACTTACCTTCATTTCCTGTGCTTTGGTAGATTGTTGTGATAAATTAGATTTTCTTTTCCCCGGCATATTTTGAAATTGTGAAACTTTCTAATCACTAAATCAACACACAGAAGAAATTAAATGGCTTCTTGCTTTTTTCCTTATTATATTTGAAAGCTTGGGACTTTTGAATGTTATTTGGCTCTATCAACAACTGGGCTATCAAACCTATTTTATTTGTTTTGCACATAATTACTTACCTTATCGATTAAGCGTTTAGCCTGGAATGGCGTCATTATTCAAATGGATTTAAGTCACTTTGACTTTGAGATATAGAAACTTCGTCTTGTCTTAAATACCTACTTACGTCAAATTCTGCATAAGTATCATTACAATACATGCTATAACACCCCTAATTGAATGAAGCTTTAATCCTAAAATCGCGTGCCTGGATTTGAATCAAACAGGTTTTGGGACCATACTTCTACCCCCGATTTCATCCCTTTAAGGGATGAATGCCAGGATACAAAATATTCTTTATTTTAATCCAGGCTATAGACTATTTGCATACAAAAAAATCACCGTAATCCGTTCAGCCGTTTTGGCGTGATTGAGTAACAAACATCCAAACATCTAAACATCCAAACATCCAAACTTTCACGTTTATAATATTAGTGTGATAGTGTGATTCGTTAAAAACATGTCCGTTTACTCATGTGTATGCTTATTTATGCAGTTTCTTATTGTTTTTCAATTCGAGAACAAACCTAAAGTTCTTATAAAAACGTTCAAATTCAAAGTTTTATGTGTAAGAGTTAATAGACTATTACTGTACCAGTGAGCTTCATCTTTGGCTCTGTCGTCGCTTATCATCATGATAGTTTAATAAAAAAAAAAATTGTTTTCCCGGTAATGACTACTATTTTCCACGTCATTATAACCCCTTGCTCCAACTATCGCACTTTACATTGTACAGTTAGATCCGAATCCCACACCATTAACCGTCACATTCCACCGCATCCCTAAAACAAAACCGATATAAAATAAACGGTATCGGCGCATCGGTGAGAAATAGTGCGGGCCTCGTATAGTTAACCCCGGGTCGGGCGCAGCACTAAATTTATTTTAGTGATGTCATGTTGGCGATACGTTATCCCGGCTACTGTGAGATCGCACGATACCGGGATAATTTGTTGATCGGGAATTATATTTTTAGAGATATGGGTTAGGCTGCTTTTTGCGTAGGTTGGAAAGGTGAACAAAATTACGTCTTCTTATGTAAAACGTAGGTAAAAATACTACAAACTTATTACAACTTTTAGTTTAGGTAATTAGTAATTACCTCTAAAAGAATAATGAAATCTTTTGATAACGGTGTACGAGTCCATAGCGCGTACGTCATAGCACTCATTTGCACCATCAGCATTTGCTTTGTGTAATATTTCCTAATTAGCCAATACAAAATACAAATACAAAATAGTTTATTTGACTTTTTAACACGGTATAAAAACAAACAAGGTTGGAACCTTCCATTAAGCATGTTGTATGCTTGTATCGGAAGATCCCGCTCTTCCATCACTCGGAGATGGTAACAAAAACCAAATAAATTAAGTTTAAATACTACTACATATATAAGCAACTTAATTATATAATGTAGGTATGTGTGCGTGTGCGTGTGTGTGTGTGTGTGTGTGTGTGTGTGTGTGTGTGTGTGTGTGTGTGTGTGTGTGTGTGTGTGTGTGTGTGTGTGTGTGTGTGTGTGTGTGTGTGTGTGTGTGTGTGTGTGTGTGTGTATGTGTGTGTGTGTGTGTGTGTGTGTGTGTGTGTGTGTGTGTGTGTGTGTGTGTGTTGCGTGTGTGTGTGTGTGTGTGTGTGTATGTGTGTGTGTGTGCGTGTGTGTATGTGTGTTTGGTTCACAATTACTAACTTAACAATATTAACTTATTTTATACACTATTATTTTCTATTTATTAATTTAATTACTTATTTTCTGTTCATATTTGTACATTTTGTTGAACTAAGGTACATAACTTAAAAGTATCTCTGTTTCTTCATAGTTTAACTTGTTTATCCACGTAGAAATAGCTTTCTTACAGGTATGTAGCAGCATCGGGTAAATATTTAAATGGGCATCGATGCGATTGTATAAAAGGGCGGATTGCGCAGCAAATTGTTTCCTAGCAAAATTATATAAATAATAATAGCCAATAAATCATTTCTTCACTTCACGTTCGATCTACATTAAGTGTGCACACCTATCAAGTTAAATAAATCAAGTATATATCAAGAAATCGTATTTCGTGTACCAATCTACTATCAAGAAAACTATCAAGTAAATGTGAGAGTTAACAAGTACTCGAACAAACGGCATTGCATAAAGACTGCTACAGTTTTTGATGCATTTTCTCTTCACGAACATCACTCTTACGTTCATCGATTCACTGTCAATTTAAGGATATAGGTACATCTCCTCAAAAGATGACAATGAGACGGGCCAAGTAAGACGGAAGGAAACGGTCAGAACATAATGTAAGGTAAGGTTGGGTTATGCACTATGCAGTATGCAGGGCCTAGAAAAGGGACTGTGTCCATAGTGAAACGTTCATTGCCGTAAAACTACACAACTATAGTCCACTACCCCAACTATGGTCCAAAAGTAAAGTCATGCGTTCCTATCAATACCAATGTCATATTAGTGATAGTATACGTTTTTATTTAAATTTGTGTTATTAGATTGCCTGTCTAAAGACAGCACTTGAACTTAAAAGTTCATCCAGGAAAATAGTCCCACCTGAGCAAGTAATATGAGAATTGATTTGGACCATAGTCGGGTGACCTGGACTATTTATAGTTGTGTAGTTTTACGGTAGATACTTCCTACGTTTTTCCCAGTTGTATCCTAAAGGAAACTAGAGTCAGCTTTGGCACCTAATCCTATGATTTGCACCAGTTTCCTCGCGATGTTTTCGTTCACTGAAAAGCTTTTTTGAAAAACCGAGGTGTACGAGCCGGAGTTCGAACCAACAAACACACTTTCCTATCCCAACCGTGTCGCGTTTTTTGTTGTTTTTTTTTTCTATCCCATTTGCCTACTGGTACATATAAAAAAATGTATTACATTAATTATTTATTTATTATGTGTATACATTAATTATGTGATTATTACGTGCCTTATATTGTGTTGCGTTCCGTGGGTCACGTACGGTGCTGTCTGAAAATCTGCGCTGTAGGTGTCTGTCTGACACCTCGGCATAATGCTGAGACAGCGGCGGATTCACTGACCCGAAGATACACACAATATGTGTCAAATTGTAATGTATGTCTACTCCCTTTGTCTCTATGTGTCTTATCTTATATGTAGTGAATAAATGTCTTCTTTCTTTCTTTCTTTCTTTCTTTGAACGACCACCAGATTGAAAGTCGCGTGCCTTCTACGACGCCAAAGCAGGTCTCCTACCTGCTTTGGCGTCCCCCAGGGCAGTGTTCTCGGTCCAACGCTTTTTCTTATTTACATTAATGACCTTCTCCAACAGTCCATTGCCTGTTCTGAAATAATTTGTTATGCGGACGACACCGTAGTACTTTTTAGCGGCAACACATGGGAGGAGACTTACCTGTCAGCTGAGGCAGGACTATCAACGATAGCAAACTGGCTTGATACCAACCTACTCACACTTAATGTGGACAAGAGCCACCACATTCCTTTTTCAAAAACGAGAGTTTCCTCTCCCCCGGCTACCTTTCAACTTAAAATGCACTCCTGTGGAACTCATGATGCAGGCTGCTCGTGTGACACTTTAAGCAGATGCAGCACAGTAAAGTATCTAGGTCTAACACTGGACGAACACTTAACATTCAAACATCATATAATCGCTCTGTCGAAAAAAACCAGGAAATTGATTTATTTAGTAAAACGTCTAAGGGACTGCTCACCTCCGGAGGTACTACGCGTAGTCTACCACGCGCTGTGCCAATCAATTATTCAATACTGTATTGCGGTCTGGGGCAGCGCTGGTAAGACAGCACTTCTTGACCTTGAACGCTCGCAACGAGCAGTTATCAAGGTAATGATGAGAAAACCTTTTCGGTTTCCCACGGACACTCTTTATCAAGAAACAGGTCTACTTAGAGTAAGGCAACTGTTTATCATGAATGCTGTCATTAGAGTCCACAGAAGTACTGCAAAGTTGCCGCTTATAGATTGCATCACGAGTAGACGCATATTTAGAGTCCCCATTCCCTCTGTCAACTCGGCACATGCCCAACGCTCCGCATTCTTCATCCACCCCTTTGTTTATAATGCTGTCTGTAAAGTCTGTGACATAAAAAAGTGCACCATACGCAAAGTTAAGTCCACTCTAAGGAAATGGTTTGCTGAACTCTCGTATAGTGATACGGAAGAGATTTTACGTCCCTGCATCTAAGGTTGCTTTTTCCAATAGGTACCTAACAATTCAACATACACTCGTAACAAACACTTAACACACGAAAACACTCCCTCTCACGCACACTTACACACTTACACACACTCACACACTCTCATACACAAACTCTCTTTGTACTACTAAAACAGCATAATTTTTGTTTTTATTAATGATGAATTTGTGTTCCCATTGATAAGTTAGCAGCGCTCATATTATATGAAATGTTTAATTTTCACTTTGTTACTTTCATGTCGTGCTTCTTGAGACGTGTGTCTGAAGAGACTTGTTAACCGACTCAGTGGGTCCCAAGATACAGGCTCAGCCTAGTTTGGAACCCCACGGATAATGTCTGTATAATCTGTTATCATGTGCTTGTCCAATAATAAATTATTCTTATTCTTATTCTTAATTATTCTTATTATTCCTTACTGGAGGCCAATTCTCGGGCCGTTCAAGAAGATGTCTAAAAGTGATGATCTCTATTGACGTAATATCTATGGACAAATCTTACCGAAATCTCGAAGACGGCTAAATTTCTTATTGTGGGGCATGATAGAGATCATGTCGAACGACAATCTCATTGTCTATTGCAACATGCGTTTCGTTTCGTTTACGTTATCATAAAATAATGTATTTTTTTAAGTATCTCTACTGAATTCAATATCAAGAACAAAAGTGTTACTAATTTACAATAACATCCACAATTATGGCAATTTAACACATAAAAAATAAGTGTTTGCTCGAATAACAACTTACATGAAAAGGAGCAATAAAATTCTGACTTGGCAGTTTTGAGTCAAAGACTGCTGTCAGTATTTGTAAGTTGTCAAAAATTTCCGCCATTACGCCACTGGCAGATCTTATGTAGGTCTAAGAAAATCAGTGATACTACCATCTCGATCGCTACCCACCACTCGTTGCATCTCGAACACTGGGAGTCGACATATCTCGACCGTGAGATTTTGAGAATACGGAAATTGGTTTTCAATCGACATCTGCAATTATTTTTTCGGGATTTGTCAATTAGACATCATCTCGATCGGCCCGAGAATTGGTCTCTGTCGGCTCCATTGGCTATTGACATTCGTTAATTTCTTAGTAAATTAATTAGTAATATATTAATTTCATGGCAACAAGGCACGTGTTGGAGATTTTTAGCTCATCTCATAAGATTACGAGTCTGCGCTTATATTCGTAACCTTTTGACACTCATTGTTCAAAGCATTCCGTGAAATCGAAAATGAACTGTGTGCCCAATTACTCAACTCATTGTATGTTAATTATTATCGTTTCTTTCTAAAAAGATAAACTATATTAATGTTTAAGTAGTTGTGTGTTGTTAAGATTTTATTTTGGAAGGTGAACTTGAGCATGAATTAGAAGATTAAGTATGAGATTTTTCAAAGGTCTGAACTGAGAGACAAAATGAATGAATTGACGGATACAATTATTTGTTTGTTTATCTGAAGCCAAAACTCGATTACCTAAAAGGAGACCGGAAATATTTCTATGGAGCTTCGTCGAAGTAGCGTCAGTTAACGTGAGGTGGTTTTTCTAAGTTGCTGATATATGTGCATGCTTAAGTCTAATAGCATTCAGATGTAACAGAACAAAAGCATTCGCCGTTTTTAAACAAACAGAGCCAAGCATAGAGCCTTACATCGCTAGGAACATTTTCATGATCATTCTAGCGAACACTCTAGTGAATGTTCAAAAAATGTGTTCTTCGCGAAGATTTCAGATTTGACGGTTGCGTAACAATGGCTCGGCTCGGCAAAAAGCTCGAAGCAAATTTACCGTCGTTTCCCAATGCTCGCCAGAACGCTAAATGTGTACTGTTTTTTACTTGGGACGTGATCACAAACGAGATTGTAAATACCTAGTGTATATTCGCCATCAAACTGTTGTGCAGTTTGGCGAAGACTAAGACTAAGTTTTTCGTAATTTTGTAGTGTAAGAAATAAATTAAAATTTTATTAAAAAAAAACTCCTAAGTATAAGTGGTGCTGCTTGGTCCCTCAATCAACCCCATAAGGCAACTGATTGCAAGGTGTGAGAGCTACGCTGAACGACATGGTCTTAGGTACAATTCAAATAAAAGTGAGATGGTGATCTTTAAAGCCCGTAAGTATAATCCGCAAAGTGTACCTTCGGTCATGTTGAACGGTGAGGCCCTAAAAGTATCCAGTAAGTTTATATCTGGGTCATATAGTAACCGAGAATATGAATGATGACCTGGATATCGAAAGGGAGAGAAGAGCCTTAGCAATCAGGGGCAACATGCTCATCCGTAGATTTGCACGGTGTACAAGGGAAGTCAAGCTGACACTCTTTAAAGCCTATTGTACGTCTTTTTACACGTGCAGTCTATGGATGAGGCATACAAAGCGAGCCTACAATGCGTTACGTGTGCAATTCAACAATATCTTCAGGATGCTGTTCAAGCTGCCTCGTCACTGCAGTGCGTCAGGCATGTTTGCTGAAGCGCACACTGATGGCTTCCATGCCATCATACGCAAGAGGGTCGCCTCGCTGCTGAGACGAGTGCAAGGAAGTGAGAAAAGCATTCTGAGGATATTGGAAGGACGTTGGGATTGCCCTATGTTAGGGCACTGGGTTGGCATTGTGACGGGGAGGGTAAAATAACTCTGAGTTTTGCCCTAAACGATAACGCACTGTATCGTTTAGGGACAAATTATACTTTTATCTTCTTTTCTGTTTTGCCTACTAACACTTAGCTTTAAAATTATTTTATGTACTAACAAACTTATGGATTCTATGAGTCTGAAATAAATGATTCTTATTTATTTATTTATAAGGGGAAAAACGTAATACAAAAAAAAGTAATTCCAAAATGGGATCTTTACTTCCTATTTCCTTATGTCAATCCGAATAAACGTGTAAACTTTAAACCGCAAGGATCGACCCCTAGCTCGAAATGTATTGCTACATATCCAATATCAACACGCGTGCGCCGATCACAACGTCACAATAAGTAAAGCTCTTATCGATCGGCGCGCGCTGTATATCACCTCGGCCCCTATTCGATACGGACGAAGTCATATGGCTCTGGTGTTCATTGCTGTTCCATAATATAAGTATGGGCTGGAAATTTGTAATTTTTTTATTATTTCTATAACCGCCTCAAGAGAGCAGTTTTAGAGACGTCCATATGTGGTACCTAACACAACTCTATTGTTGAATGAAAAAAGGCGTTTAAAAAAAAAGTAGTTTAGCTAAGGTAAATATAACACAATTTGCACATAAAAATTATACCGCTTGATCATTATACAATATGAGATGTATATCAAATAAGAATTATACTCTATGATGGTTATAAGAAATAAGCGTTATACCGAATGATAGTTATATATACTAAATAAAAATATATATTTTGATATTATACCAAACGTTTATTATATACAATGAATGATTTCTACCCTTTGAAATTATATCAAAAATGGTTATATCCAAATGAAATTATATTATTTGTTTTTATACCGATCATTACACACCCACGTGGGAAGTACCTACATATAAGTTTTACATCTTTGAACACAGTCATGTCTCTCTATCTCCATTGCTGCTATTTTTCATCAGGAACACGACACTATACAGATATACGGACAGAGCAAGAGGTAGATTAATATTGCTACGTTATTATTCTATTAGTTAGAGGTTCTTGCCCAGTTAGACTGTTCCAAATTCGAGGGATTTGACACTCCGCTGTGCCCTAACTCCTTCCAAATACCGTAATCTAACCCATATCACATCCTCTTAGCGTTTTTCCCGGTAGTGCCCTAAACTTTGGCACCTAATCCCAAGATAAGGCGTATATATGCACTAATCAAACCCGCATGGGTAGGTAAATAGCATAGACAATTTCTATTTTTACAAGACCCGGATGAACCAAGGCGAAGGAACACGGCCTACGGCCTTGCTAAACAAAGATGCATTGTCCCGATGCACCGCTGCTTGGAACGAATCCAATATTGTTGGTGCGCCTGTGACCTCCAAATTCCACATTTCAATATCCGAACGTAACTACAACATAAGAAGCAAATCACCAAACAATCTAATCCCAACCTTGAAGCGACCAGCTAGGATTCAATATTGTTTGCGGTTAGTTTGGATTAAGTTTCCATCATGCCAATTAGTCTGCAGATCGGAAGATCGGTAGCCATTGTGTTGACCTCAACAAAGAAAGACTAGTGCCATGGTCTTGGGGTAGCCAAGGTTACAAGCGTTTGCTTCCACATTTGGATGGTAGTAAAATTAATTACGGTACTACTTGGAGTTGAGCCAATGACTAAGGTGTAGTATTGTTTCGACTCAAAAGGTATTTCGATCATTTTCTTTACAAACCCATATCTCAAAAATTATCATCGTTTGGCTTATGTTACCCAGGTTATAGAAAATATTGTGCATCGAATCGAATGTGAATCGAAAAAAACTTATGTTTTTACTACGAAGATGATATTATTTTAGTTAAAAAATTCATTCTATTCAAGCAAATTTGTCCAGTGGAAAAGTAGCATCCAAGAGTAGGCATTGTGTAATTTTTAATTATGTGTTTAGCGCTTATTCTCTGCTTACATGAAATATTGTTGTTAATTGTCCAAAGTATTGCCAATGCAAAAATCACATATCGGACTTTAAACAGTGCCAAAGTTAGCAAAAAATCCAAAGGCAAATTTCCGCCTGAAAACCTCATTAACGCTGTTATAAATGAATTACCCTGCAATTAGGTCCGCGCCTGCGCTGATTGCATCGCGTGATGCAAATCCAACTTACCGATGCCATTTATCATACTATAATAGACATTATCTCAAGCGTATAAGGCCTTTTTCATATCATAGGTAAATTGGCAGGGCCCCAGTGAGATCGCATCGCGTCCACGCATGCGCTATCGCTGATCCAAGAAGAAATGTTTTCGAAGGAATTCCTGTGCTGTTTTTTTCAGACTAGACATAAAGGCGACGCCCCGTATTTATAGGAAGCATTTGTTACCATTCATTTCTATAAATTCGCAGGGACCGGAGACAACCCTCGGGGCTAGCAATGTGCAAAACATTCTCAAAATATCAGGAAAGTTCTTAGAAATTTCCGGAAACTTTCACGGGAATTTAAAAATAAGTTTCATGTCGGAAATTTGTGATGGGAATTTTTCATGGATGTCAACTTTAGCAACGTCTGCCAAGTACTTCCGGCCATTTGAGGACTGACAGACTAAGGTTTACTCTCTCTATGAATGATTAATTTCATGTCTATATATCATTATTAACGGCGGCAAATTAAGCAGCTGATAATGTATGTATCCAGAAAGTTTTGACAAATTTTCAGTGTTTATAAATGTTAAGTTCTGAGAACTTACCGTATTAGAAATTTCGCAACTTTGAAAACGTCTCTGACGACCTCTGTATTGGTCTAGTTGATAGTGACCCTGCCTACGTTGTAGAATAATATATCGCTTCTTCTTTTTTCCGATAAACTACAAGTTTCGTAACTTTATCATCTAAATACTTAATAGTAACTATTGAGCCGAGCTATTCGAAACTTATCGAAGAGTCGTAAGTGTAGGTAAGATTGGCAATTGGCCACACGTAATTTCGATAAACAACGTATCATTAACGTATTTTTATTCAAAAATGTTACTATAACAAAAACAAACGAATGCTTATTTGTGATAGTACATAAATATTTATTAACATAAATAACTCTTAAACCAATACCAAACACGATGACGAGAAGATATAAGAGTTTAGTAATAGTAACTAAGCTAAACATTACAAATTATTAGGTATCGAAATTTGGACCGTTTGGTATGGTGCTCATCACGCAGGTAGCATTCCCGCGCTGCATTGCGATAGCAACAATTCTCTGTGCGAGAAAGCTGCCCATGCGAGGGTCGCCTGTTGCCTCCCTTTGTGACAGTGATATAAAACATAAAAAAATATATAATAAATCGATCGATGGTGACAGAGTCGAGATATACCTATCAACATAATACTTAAGTAATTTTGGCTCTGAATATATCGCTGAAAACGTTCGTATTTAAAGTTCCTGCATAACTGTCACGTGAGAAGGACAGAAATTTAGAATAGGGAACCATTACGCATTGTCTTGGTATCTCTCAAATTTTCCCCACCAGTGACTAATCTAAGGTGTTAAAATTCAAAGCATACTTTCGATTTCATCAGATCCTTTGTCTGAGGGGTGATTGGCTCCTTATTTACATGTACTATTGTGTAGAGTCGTAAAAAAGACGTTGTACTCGTTATGACCAAAGTGACATTTGCAAATCTGATAAATTAATGTGATGGCTGAGTGACTAAGGGTAGGTTGCACCAAACCGTTTGTAATCGTAAGCGGTCTTCGTTAATTTTGAATGTATGGAAAGTTTGACAAGTTTCTATGGAATGACAGCCGCCTAAATAAGCACATGCAAACGATAGGACTGTGTGACACAAGGCAGTGCAGATTATGCTTTGAAGCAGAGGAGACGCCTACACACATCCTAACCGATTGCCCTTGCCTCATGCGCAGTCATAACTCCTTCTTGGGCAAACACATCATGCGCCCGGAGGAGATCAAATTTCTTGAGTTCAACAAAATCCTGCAATTCTTTGAGTTTGCAGGACTTGACCAAGAATTGTAGTAAGTGGCGATCACAATAGATCAGCGATGGTCGCAGTGATATAAGGGCTTTGACAGCCCGAAAGCCACTACCAGAATAATAATAATAATGGAATGACAGCTGCCGGCGCCATATTTAACGAAACTCTGTAATCGTAAGTTGGTGCAACTCGCCCTAAGGCCGTGCTTACAGACTAGCGGGGCGATCAGTGGCGCAGGTGGAAGACGCCCAGACGCAAACTTACAGCGGTGTTGCTGAACTTTGCCTGACAGCACAGGTATCGCCCTGCCACACACGTCGCTTGCCGTACACAATGCCTTGGACACAGTTTTATTTATTTATTTCTATCAAGCAACTCGGCCCATAGTTACAAACACCTAACTAAGACTAACATGCATAATTATGGCGATGAGAGGGAACGGGCAGTAGTCCCCACGCTGGCCCAGTGCGGGTTGGGGACATAATTAAACTTAGAAATACAGGGTGGGCCCTGTCACTGGAGCAAAAAATTAAACGGTAGATTATTAAGCTTGTGAACAATTATTTCGAAGTGGTTTTATGCAAAAAAAAAATATTTTTTTTGAAAAAAAAAATCTTTAAAATAAGTTTACTTGTATTTTTTTACTCTTCTGGAGTGCTATGAGTAACTTTTTATTTTAAAAACACAAAAAAAACGAAAAAAAAATGAAAAAATCACAAAACTATCTGTTGAACACAAAAATGCAAAAACTATTATGACTCATTACATGATGTTACCTCAAAATCTGCATTGACTGCCGTGATATGATCTCGTGGTGCCAAGATACATTACTTGGAGGTCATAACTTTAGATCAAAATTTCCCCGTAAACAAAAATTTTGAAAGTGAATGATACACAAGGGGTTACTGCAAATGCTCTAAGGAAGCCTCCTTTTGAATATTTGCTCGTGTTACAGGGCCCACCCTGTATATAGTTAAAATGCCTTTTGTTGCTAAGTCAGTTTAGAAAAAGGACTTCATCTAGGTGAGAAATAAATGTCCTTGCCTACAACCTTACCAAGCAATCAGTGGTGAGAGATACAGTTATGCTACCCCGCATAATCAAAATTTGTTTTGACGTCAATATGACAGATATGAAGATATATTTAGGTAACGGTCTTTATTTAACAAAGGCCTTTAACCAACTTTCAAACCACTTCAATAATTCTTACAGCAGACAGATAAAAATATACCAGTAAATTATTTAACTGCCCCAAACGCAGTTATTTTAACAGAAGGCACATAATATCACAGATTAAACCAATGTGTGGTGATCAAATATCTCGCTTTCCTTACCAATCTTATCTCAGAGGCAATTACTAAAAATATGGAAACGTAGATTTGATTTCACTGTTCTCAATAAACCATCTCGCGTCCGCATGAAGAACATAAATTTATTAACAAATCAATAAATAATAGAGGACCAACAATGTCTATGGAAATGTTTAAAAATCGACGCTTGGAACAGAATTTCGACTCTTATTTCTTGCTTTTAGGATTTATTTCTGTATGATTAGGTTCGGTAGCTTTGATAGTATACAAAATGGGATTCGATAAAAAGTTTCGGTGTGAAAATAGAAAGTCGAATATGTCGTCTATTGTTTGTGGCTAAATAATAAGATGTCTCATGCAGGTGTTAATCTACTTATCTTGGGAGTGGATAATGTTTTATGCACAGTTTTGGTCACGGAAGTAGGCCTTAACGTTAACGGTGAATATGAAGTTCTGTCGCAACTGAATACCTTACTTTTGTCCAAAATAGTAACGGTAATATATACCTGTGGTAGTAGCGATACAGCGGTGCCAGCGTCAGCGAAACGACCACTATATTGAACTCGGATGATACACAAACACACCCCTCCCGGGCCGAGGCTTATTAAAATGCTCATTTTACCTCTTCAATAAATTAACCTCTTCAATGGATATCATACCATTCTAAACTGGAACGAGGGTTGCATTTGTTTTGTTTCGATCGATTTTAAAACAAAGCAAACTATATACCTCTACTCTCTCTATTTAATTATATTTATAGTTGATTCCATTGCCAATTTCCAACCAGAGACCCGTTTCTCAAAAGCTTGTAAAAACAGAAGGCTCTTTTCAACTTCTCTCATTAGAAAGAGACTTCCAATTGTATTACAAGTTACAGCAAGCTTTTCAGAAATAGGGCCCTGGTAGTAATAATTTTGTCGTGAGAAGGAGAATGCTATGTGCAGGTAGTGAAAAAACTCATTCCACAGCCCTTGCGAAATTCAACCCTATGTTAATGTCATAAACACTTTTACAGGGAAAATCTTTTCTCATCTTATTTGTATATTCTCACCGACTGTCCTTCCCCAATGCGTAGCCGCAGCTGTTGTTTTCTTCAGGGGAAAAACATGTGGCGGAAGAAATCCAGTTTGTCGGTGCCAAATGGTTCTGGAGAATTTAATTTAGTCCAGGTTTAAGGTAGACTCCAGAATACTTAGGGATTTATAGGTCCACAGTGAAAAATACAAAGGAATTCTACATAAGAAAATTGTTTGATTGTAATTTGGTGATTTCCATAGATTTACACAAACTAAGACCTCTAGCTTCCCGGCAGTGGAAATACAATTGAGCAAAAATCATTGTACCTACTCTTCATTGTGCAAGAACGTACTAAGTATAAGTAGGTACTTTGAATATCATACATGATGCTTATTCATGCTGTTGCTTCAACGTATGTTGAACTGAATTCATTGGCCTCCAAAACCGTATCAAATAACAAAAAAATGTACTCTCGTATTGTCCTAAGCGGTAAAAAAGCCAAATTGATTGTTACCATTAACACTCGTGTCGAAACATGGGCGTTATAAAACCTAAAAAGCTACATAGACGTACATAATATATCACACACAACATCCATGCGATATCTTAAAGGAACATTGCAGCTAATCAAATCAAGAGTATTCAAAAATCACCTTTAGTCTTTCAGTGTTACGGTGCTGCTTGCATTTGGGTAACGGTAAAGTTAATTCTGTAAAAAATGTTCAAAATCGGTCTATATTAATTGACAGACACAGACTGGAGAAGGCTGACAAATTAGATACACAGGGTCGGATCGGAGGCGGAACTCTTTTGTTTTTGGTTCGGTCAATGTTTCTTACGGTGGGTTTCGGTGTTCGGTTGAAAGTCATCGCTGATTTTGAGTGTGAAAATGAAGTCACTGCTTTATATGGGTTGAATTTAAAGTGTAAACGTAGAAATGCATGGTATATTTTTTTGCTAAATTCTGGTTCTGCTCGAATGACATATCTTGCAATGTAACAAAAACATCTCAATAAATATACCTACCTACTTAAGTCATAGGTAGTAAGTACTTACCTAAAAGATTTACCTACAATTATTCTATTCAGCGACTATATATATTAATATTAATATTAAATTAAATATTTGTGGACAATCTTACACAAATCAACCTAGTCCCAAACTAAGCAATTTTGTACTATGGGTACTAGACGACGATATAAATACTTATCCACAGAAATTAATACTTAAATACATAGAAAACATCCATGACTCAGGAACAAATATTCGTGCTCATCACACAAATAAATGCCCTTACCAGGATTCGAACCCAGGACCTCTTGCTTCGTAGGCAGGGTCACTACCTACTAGGCTAAAGCGGTCGTCGAAGATATAATCATAAACATACTAAAATAAAAGAAATGAAGTAAAAAAAAAGTTAAATATATTTGGCCATGTTGTCCTCGTTCAGCTGTCGCTTGTATAGAATAAATAATAGGTAGTAACTTACGTAAATAATAAAACCGATGTTTGACATCTAGGAAATTCAAATCATCATCATCATCATCATATCAGCCGAACTCCCGCGACCTTTACCAGGTTATCAGTCCACCTTGTGGGGGGCCTACCCACGCCGCGCCTTCCGGTACGTGGTCGCCACTCGAGAACCTTTCCGCCCCAGCGGCCATCGGTTCTACGTGCAATGTGCCCCGCCCACTACCACTTAAGTTTAGCGATTCGGAGGGCTATATCGGTTACCTTGGTTCTGCTGCGGATAACCTCATTTCTGATCACCATGAATTCAAATCATGGCATCCCATAAATCCCATTTGCACGCGCTCGCCGAACAGCAGGGTGTGCTCTTTCGTTCCTAGTTCAATTGGGTGTGAATAAATGAAGCTCACTATTCAGTCACGAGGGGTTTGTTGGTCTCTTGGTCCCATGAAACATAACATTGTAGGCTATTATCTAAATTCAAGAAAAATCTTAAGAGCTTCATTTAAAAGAGGGGTCAGTGCGCTAAGCTCCCGCTTCCGTCTTGTAACCTATCCACGATCCGAGTCGGTTTTGCCAAAAAAATATTTGATGCCCACCCTTTGAACAGGGGCTTAGTGGCAAAACCGACTCGGATCGCGGATAGGTTAGAAGACGGAAGCTGGAGCTTTGCTCCCGCTTTCGTCTTCGAGGTTATTTTTTTTATAAAAGAGCGGGAAAACAATTTATTAAAACTTACTACTAATGACAATTAGGCAATTTACTACTAAGAAAACCATAGGCTAAAATCACTAAAATCTAAATTTTTAGATTTTAGGGATTTTGAACGTAGGTTATATACCGTTATTTTTTTTTAATTTTAGACATTGTGATACGTACCCCTTTTCATAGGATAATAGCGTTATGCATTTTGATATGATGTCAATTGATTATTATGGGTATTCATGTTTATGCTTTTTGTTATTAATTTTAATGAGGGTTATGCTTTCTGTATTTATGCTTCTTAATGTTATGCGTAAAAAAATATGCAAAATGTGACTTATGCGTATCTGATTTTCGGCGTAAAGTAATTACTTATGCGTAACCATATTAGCACAGCTCGGACAGGTAATCGCAAAAACAGATATGGAAATAGCACAAGACTCTATAGAGTCGATACTTAAGATTATGATTATTAAAGCGGATATTATCGTAATTTAACATTTGACCTTTTTAGTTGCATATCTGTCATGGTTGTGTCAAACTGGCATTCTTCAAACAGTTTTGTTGTAACAATTTAAATTAGTAAAAATATTTACTTGGTTATATTTGTTTTGGTTGGTTTGACGACCGCTTTAGCCTAGTTGGTAGTGACCCTGCCTACGAAGCAAGAGGTCCTGGGTTCGAATCCCGGTATGGGCATTTATTTGTGTGATGAGCACGAATATTTGTTCCTGAGTCATGGATGTTTTCTATGTATTTAAGTATTTATTTCTCTATATAAGTATCTATATCGTCGTCTAGTACCCATAGTACAAGCTTTGCTTAGTTTGGGACTAGGTTGATTTGTGTAAGATTGTCCGCAAATATTTATTTATTTATTTTATTTATTTATATTTTCTAAATATATTTAATATGGTGAAAATAAAAACGATTAATAAGTGGATTAAGAACTACCCCGAGCTCTATTATGATGAAAATGTCAGGGAAATATTGTGTACAGCATGTGACATTCGTATTTAGCAGTTAAAGAAAGATAATATTATCGACAGTTTACGAGACAATTCAGTGCGAAGATGGAAATAATTACTCTACGTAAGGCAAATGCTAATTATGGTAACAAACAAAATACCTACATTATTACATACATCGTTTTTTTAAAGATAGGTTGAATTAAAATGCTTTCTTTATCATACAGTGTCAACTTTCTGCTCCTGCATAAACAATTTTCGGGAAAGATGTTTGAGTCAAACATGTCAACAGCTTAATTTTTGACGATTGCTGGGAAGGCGTCATGGAAGTGTTTCGGCAGTTTCGAGTAAAAGGTTTTCAAGTATTTTTTAACAACTATTTAGTATTTATTAATCAGACATGACTAAAATGTATCGGAGAATAAATAAAGCGGCCCTGACAAAGACTGCTTACATATGTCCAAAGATACATTTGATCAATTTACTTTGTAATGAAATGAAAATAGTGAATAAAAATTACACAATTTATCAAATAAAAACATTGATTTGTTTCAGAAAATGCAGTAGTTGATGGTAACATATTTTCAATGCAACGATCAGCATTAAAAAAATATAATGGAAATACCTTCACAAACATATTATTATGGTGAATTTTGGGTTACCGTTATAAATGTAATTAAAAAATATAATTAAATAATAATGTACATAATGCGACTCTATTAATCTTGTTCTATTACCGTGTTACGATTGTTTTGCGATGACCTGTCCGAGCTCTGCATATTAGTATTAATGATTTTATGCCTCTAAATAGTAAACCGATGATGTGGTGCTGGAGACGTCCCTAAGACTACCGTGGACGGCGTTTCGCACCAATTTGTCAATTTTTAAAGAGCTTAACATTAAAGACACGCTTTTGTAAACTGTGCAACTACGTATATTGAAGTTCTTCGGGCACATTTCCAGGAACGAAAGCTCTATGGAGCGACTGGTGGTCTAGGGCCAAGTGGAAGGCACAAGTCACTCCCCGACTCGCTGGACATACCTAATCAGAAAATTATCTTAGTCTGCCTTATTTCAATGCGAACGCAATGCCTCTAATCGGCAAAAATGGAAACAAATTGACAAGAACGCACTTGATAATGACACTTGATGCATTATAGCTCCAAGTAAAATATCTGCAAAACCACGTCCATTCTGCCAAGACTGCCCGACAAGACACAGACAGGTGTATCGAGACCTTGAAGCTGCGCCAGAGCTGAATTCAGCCGAAACGGCAAGTGGAACATGCCAGCTGTTATTTTATTTCCAATGCTACAGGCAACATTTCATAAAAATATTTGTCCCACATACGGTAAACAAACATAATACAAGAACAAGCACGGTTATTCATAACGACATTAATACAGCGAAACAAAGACGGTATAACGTAACACCCGGGACCACACGTAATGTGGAGGGCGGTTCCTGTGAGGACCTGCAATTTTTCCCTTTTCAATATTTTTAGTGCCCCATACCAACATTAGTCCAATAGGAACACTTATGCGATCATTCGGTGTCTGTCAGTCAGTAACAGTTTTTTTTTGCTTTCAATTAGCATAACATAGCAACATAATATTCTTAACTTAGCATAAATTTGCTTAACATAGCCACATATTCATTAGTGGATAAGTCGGTCTATATACTTAATGAAAGTTGACATACGATTATCAGATTAGGTAATTTTTTTTTACATTGGAAAAATTAACCGTTAACGACCACGCTGACTGGTGCTCGGCCAACATTTTTTTCTCATACATTTGCCCGTGCTGTGTTTGTCCGTTGCCCAGCAAACGGTGATACCCAAATTACGAAAGAAAGAGATTGTAAACTATTAAGTGGCACATTATGCGACTATGATAAAACACGTTATTAAGTCAAGTTAGAGGTACGTTTAGTGTGAGTAGAAAAAAAAATTAAACCAACTAAATTAATTTACTTCTCAGCTGACAATGAACCACATAATGATGCATTAAAAACAATAGCTGCTCTCGTAAATGCTACACATTTCTTAAATAGTCAGATTTGCTGAAATCGGTTTTTTTCTAAAGGATAAGTCAAGGTCCTCGAATGGAACATTCCTTCCCAGTGACCATCTAGGAAAAGTTGACCATAAACTATTTATATTAGAACCATCTCATTAACATACGATAAAATGCTTCTCAAATTACAATGAATATTACGATTTGTTACATGAAATATACCCAAGTCTACACAGTAAAGGCGTACAGTGATTCGATCATTTCATTATTGATGGTATTAATGAAGGGATTCTAATTAATTCAGTCACGAATTAAACGTTAAAGTATTTCAATTTGTAGTGATAAATGTGGATTTAACTGTTTATGTTGGTATAATATTTCGGTGAGAGTTCGTTATGTCAGTTAGTGTTCGATTTCGTTGTAGATTAGTGTCAGCCGTGAAGGCCGTGATCATGTTTTAAAAGTAAATGAGGCTTACAAAGTGCGCTTAAATAAAAATACACAAGCCTTTTTATTAACCCTAGATTACCAGTTGGCTGTGTGAGCTGTAGAACTAGGGTGCTTGCCTTTTTTTATTATTTTTTTTATTTCGAAAATTTGAATTAACAAAAAAAGCGATGTAATTATTGAGGCTGCTCACATTTTTTTTGCGAAAATCGGTTGAGAAATACGCCCTGTAGAGGAGAACAGCGAGACATCCGGACATCCGGACATCGGCAGAAGTTTAGCCCAAGCTGAAACGAACTTCGTTACTACCCGCTTAGACCAGCGGCTGAACAAAAATGGGTTTTGATAACATTAAAGTTTTTTCTTTTTTGATATGTCATTGGAGGCATGTTAAATAATACTTATACAAAAAGTTAGAAGTTTTTAGGTTCGGCTTTCGGTTATATTGAAATATTTTATTTTTAGCCAAGAACTATGTAAATATAGAATTAGAGTTACAAAAAAATGTAACATATCCAATAACACTTTAGTTTCTTTAAAATAATCTGTTTTTAGAAGTCTGGAACATTTGCATTTTGGTGAACAAAAAAATGCAAATAATTTTGCAAATAAAGAATTAGAGTAGCTGATATTGTAAAATTATGATGTAATCGATCCACTTAATATACTGGAAAAAAGTTAGATGTGTAGACAATTGGCTTGTGTAGATAATTATTTCTGGTTAAGCAGTATAACCAATATTGAATTAGAGTTTGTAGAGTTAATAATAAACGGTCTTGACAATGATCTCAGTTACCAAACAAAAGTTTAGAAATATAGAATCACGGCGACACTAAATACTGATATGTATAGGTAAGCTTTCCGTGCCTATATTACTACGTTTCAAGCGCGCGCCGTGCTGTGCGCTGTGGCGCTGTGGCACCAGGCAGCGATCAGCGGTGGCGGGGCAGCGGGGTGCTCTTAACTCATCCATAAAAAAAACCGCAAAGCATGTTTTAAACTAATATCAATGGAAAATTGTTATTTTGTTTTAAGTACGCTAATGGAAATACAAAGACAAAACTTACCCTTATTTATTACTATACTAGGAATTGCCCGCGGTTTCGTCGGCGTTAAGTCCATTATAAAGTAGGTTTTTACTTATAGTTTTATGTTAAAGTAAGTATTGGTGGCTTACACAATGGTAACAAATAACAAAAATACAACTTTTTACAAAAAAAATATAATTGCAATATTTGCAAATCATTCATATTTGTAATTGTGGGTATATACATAATAACTAGGGTACGGACAAGTGGTGGCAGATTTCACACAGAAGGTAGTAGAGTCGCCTAGATATTTTTATGACTAAACAAATACTGATTGAATGATTTATTTCTTATAATTTTTTTATATTCGCTTGCGACTAAATATTAAGTTTTTGAAATGAAAATGTACATGTATTTACATTTTATGTTTAAAGAACTTTATTTTTCATAAAGAATCAACATATTTCACTTACATGAGAAAAGTTATAAGTTAATACTAAATCTAAGCATACAGTGTTGTTAACAATTGTACAAAAATCATAGTGGGTAGACATGCATTATAATACAGGGTATATTATTCAAACGGGGCAGTGAGGGAATATCCGAAACTATAAGATATACGGAAATTTGCTCTAAGGAGTTACGAGACCGATTTTAGAAAAAATCAAAACTGTCTTCAAAGATTTTCAAAAAAGCCTCATACACAGCCGGGAATCAAACCCGGTCAAATCTGTCTAAAAATCAGAGTGCGTTATTTTGCGTAAATTAATAGTGTAATGTAAGGAAGAATTGGTGCTAAGGAACCCTGTATCTACAATCCCAGGAAGATGCTGAATTTCATAGTTTAATGTACGGAAATGGATCTCCCCGCACAAACAGTGTACCTACCTACAATGAGTAAGTATGGGAATTATATTTTATTTACAGCTTTGAAAAGATTGGTGTAAATAATGAAAATAAATTTAAAAAAACCACGAATTTACCAATTTTGTCTAGTTTTAGACGCCACTGTTATTCTCCCCATACTTACTAAGGAGCTTAATATGGGGAAATCCATTTTCGTACATCAAACTATGAAATTAGGCATTTTCCTGTGATTGTAGATACAGGGTTCCTTAGCAACAATTTTCTCTTACAATTCCGGACTTTCGAAATTCCGGAATCTCGGGCAATGTTTCCGATATTACAATTCCGGAATTGGTACACTCAAAGGGTTCCTTAGCAACAATTTTCTCTTACAATTCCGGACTTTCGAAATTCCGGAATCTCGGGCAATGTTTCCGATATTACAATTCCGGAATTGGTACACTCAAAATATCGGAAATTCCTGAACTGGATTTTATGTATTTCCAGAATTTATGACTGTTTATTTTCATAGTTAATACTGGATAAGTCTCGTGACTTTTCGTATCTCTTATAATAAATAATAATAAATAATAAATATTACGGGACAATCTTACACAAATCAACCTAGGCCCACGGTAAGCTCAGTAAGGCTTGTGTTGTGGGTACTAGGCGATGATATATATTATATATAATAGATACATACATATAGATACTTATATACATATATAACATCCATAACTCAGGAACAAATATTCGCGATAAATACACAAATAAATGCCCTGACCGGGATTCGAACCCGGGACCTCCAGCTTCGTAGGCAGAGTCACTACCCACTGGGCTACGGAGGCCGTTAAAGCCTATAGTTATAGTTAGCTTATAGTTTCGGATTTTCCCTCACTGCCCCGTTTGAATACTACAACCTGTATATGACGCTAAAATTCGGCCGCCTTGTTGCGGCGATAACGGCGATTTTTGTTTAAGTTATCTTTCCATAAAAATTTCAATCTTTCGTCTACTACAGACTACAGATGCCATTGTGTTGGCATTTACGACTTTGTACGCTAACAAATCTGCCCTTTTTATTGCAAACGCAGTACTTGCAAAATGGTGGTTTCGAGATAAACGCGGTAAACATATTTTTTGGTATCTATACAACAAATCTATGTTATACAACTTTTGAAGTGTACTGAAAAATTGTTAAAAAAATAAATCTTTAGATTTGAATATTTTTTACTTTACTGCCTTATTTAGATAAAATACGCAGTACTGCATTTGCATCAACTATATGGGTTTGCAGTTAGGCCTATGTCCAGCAGTGGACGTCTTTCGGCTGATATGATGATCTAGGTTTGCAGGCATTTTTGCAGAAAAGTGAAAATCTCAAAAATGTCTACTGCAAGTACAATTATCAGGGCCTTTGGCCACATTATCAACTGTTTCGTGTACTGCAACTACTGCAAGCCATAAATTGCAATAAAATATATTTTTTCTACTCCTGTACCGTTATCTGTCATTTATATAGGCTGTAGCTCAAATACAATGACACCACTAATAAGTTGTGGAAAAACTCTATACTCTATGGCCCAAAAACGCACTATTTAGCGTACTTTTTTGGTTCATACATTTTTCATTAAAGCACTGTTTTACTTTTTTTTTTAATCGGCCGCTATATTGCAGTGATGCCAACTTCATAAACAAATATTTCGAAATAAAAGTATTTATTTACGATTTAACATTTGTACATTATTAATTATTTACTACAATAATAATAAATCATCATCTATTGTGTGTTAAATTACATGTTTTATAAATTCTTGGTATTATTTATAAAAATAAACAGTTTGAATTCGGTCCGGATCCGGATTCAGTTTGGTTCGGATGGCCAGGGCAAACAAATTAAAAACAAAACAAACCATAAACAAGAGCTGTCCATTTCCAATTTCCCACCAAAATGTCCAAAATACAGATCAAAATGAAAAAACGAAAGATGATAAACTATTAGTCCTAAACTATTAAGATTGTATTCGTGTTTTTGAAGACAAAAGTGTACGTTACTTTTAAAATGGTCGAAGAAATTAATAACTGCACTCCTAAAGAAATTGCGTGAGTAGCAAAAGTACGAATAGAAAACTTGCTGCCTGAAAAAATTAACTATTCTGTAGTCTGCTATCACAGATAACCTCCGTTATCTGTGTGCTACTTATTTAAAATGTGTCGTAGAAAAAGTATTGTATGCAACGGTTTATAACTGGTCTAAAAACGCTCGTGGCGTCTTAAATTGCGATGCTCGCCAAGGCTCGCATCGCAACCCACGCCACTCGTCTTTTAAGACGCTTCTTATACAACAGTTGCATAAAATACTATAAAATACTTAATATAATTTGGATATATTTTTATTTTTGATATCTAAATTACATTATAGTTTAATACTCTAAAAATATAAATTAAATAAATAATGTATTCATTCAACCGTAAAAAGTTAATAAAAAGCAACGACTCCATTTTACTCCCTGTGCGAAATTTGCCACCACTTTTGTCTGGACGCTACTAATAACAATTTTAAATTAACTTCTGTAACTTCACATTATTCCATGCAAATTTTTTCATAAAAAAACAGTATCTGTAATTTTTTATTGTACATAATAAAATTAAAAATAGATAAACTAATGTTACATCTTATAGGTTTTGACATAGCTATAATAAAAAATCTTCCTTTTCACCCGCTTTTCCAAACATTGAATATCTCCGAATCATAAAACCGCCTTATGGTACCTTTACCCGTGGACCATCACTAATATTGTAACAGTTCTGTAATACGTATTTTCCTGAAGGAAGGTTTTCAAAAACTATTTTGGTTAGTTTTTTGAAATATCTGTTTAAATAGACGATTTTTATGACATATATTTTTTTCATTTGAATCTGGCCACTTTTTTTTTTTTTTTTTTTTTATTTTTTTTTAAATTACATATATAAAAGAAAATACATTTGGTTAAATCTTACATTGTCGTTAAACCCTATCGGGTTTGTATCGACACAGCAATTCGTGAACAGTAATAAGATTCGATCTTAGTAGGTAATTAATTTTTTTCTACATATGTTTTACTATGCTCGAATCTGGGTTTTGCCCTCAAAAAAAATTTTATAAACTATACATAAAAAGTTTTTGCGCCTTCCCTATTTTAAACATATAAATACGAAAATGTTTTTTTTAAATGCGGCAGAACGGGGGCGCGCGGGCGTGGCAAGCGATAGCTCGCTAGGTCGACGAAGATCTGCTTCGCCGTAGCTACAACTTGTAGCGCGGCTTGGTTTTCGCGCCTTTTTTTAATAATATGCGTTTATGATGCAAACTATACACAGAAATTTCTTACTTTCCATAATATGGCTGCATATATTCTTTTATAATAATAGACTTATTTTTATAGACTCTAATTCAATATTAGATCTTACAGGACAAAAAATGCGTATTAATTTTAAAGCTTTTATCTTATTCCTCTAAACTTTTGGCTTTGTCTATAAACTTAAGAATTTAGAGATATTGTTGTGGATTTTTAAAACTCTAATTCAATATCGACTAAATAATAAGCTAATTCTGGTTTGACAGAGTCGCGGGTGTTTTTTTTTTCTAAAAACTTAACAGTGTAAAGCGTCATACATATTATAAACGATGAAGCTTAAACTTTGCACTTTAATTCAATATTCACAAATCATCAATAAAAATAAATAAATACCTAATTTATATCTAACCCTCGTTCTAACTTTTCTTCATATAATACAAATATGCTTGAAAATAAGTCATATGCCATATAAGCATAACTTTTCCGACTTTAGAATTATCAAAACTTCTAGGGCCAAAATCCGGTTCCACTACTGAGCTAGCTAGGCTAAATTGGTAGTCAAACCCATATTATTTCCAGTAACTCGGAAGTCATTCGAATATTGCAAATTCGAAAATAACTCTATCTGGCTGCCTATCCGTTTGTTACATACATTTGAACGCATAAACTGCTGAACCAGTTTCTATTGAAGTACCTACCTGGGCGGCCGAGCTCTGCTCGGGTAAAAATAGAGAAAACAATTTTTTTGCCCTCAAAAACCACTCAATTGCAAATTTCATCAAAATTGTTATTAGACGATAAACAAAGAACGAACAAATATATACAAATATTGGTCGTTTAATATTATTAAATCTGTTTAAATATCTGTTTAAAACAGATAGTTAGCAGACCTTAGAACTTAGAAAACATTTTACCCCGAAAATCAACCACGCAGAGAACCAAATGCTGCCAGTTTATAAGAGGCTTAAGCTAAGCATTGGGCGATTAAAGTAGGGTTATTAGTACGAGTTACAATCGCAAATTCACCTTCGATTACTACTTTCGGGATCGAATAAACGCACTTCAAATAGATTTCGATCTCGCTACGGTATTATTCGATTCGACCTGTCAAATTTGTTACTCATACTGCCGTTGTACTCCGAAATAAATAGAGAGGACCCAAAAAAACTGCTAAAGCATTTGTCGTACCGATATAAACCACCAAGTCATGTAGGATCGTATCTAGACAAAATTAAACATTTTAAACTAGAAAATATATATATATATATATATATATATAAGCATATATATGTATGTATCTATTTTTATTAAAGTTACAAATTGTTAAATGTTTCAAAAAAAGGACTACGTACTAGACTTATAAATAAACTAAATATAAAATACCCCACCCAGTTCACCCGCTTGAGGCATGGTCCCTAGGACGCTGGCTGAATTGCCCCTTTGCACCGCTAGGCTTAGACGCTGGGCAAAGAAAGAACCAGCCCTGTGGTCGCTTGAAACGCCAATGAGTCGGACCGACACCTCTTTCATAATTTTTTTGGTGTCGGACGACCAAGGGCCCAGAGTCTCCACCGCAAGTGCAGCATTGCATGCAAGCATTGGTGAGAAATGCGTACTTGCGGCGTTTGGACATTTGGGCTTGGTCTGCGGCAGTTCCAGGCTTCCGAGCCGACCCTTCGACGTGGGACGGAGCCATCGTGTCGACACAGGTAGCATATATCATACATATATCATCGCGTAGTACCCACAACACAAGCCATAGATACTGAGCTTACCGTGGGCCTAGGTTGATTTGTGTAAGATTGTCCCCCGTATTATAAAAAAAATAAGTAATAGAAGAACGCTGCTTAGTAGGTCTTTCTTGTATAAAATCATGAACAATCTAATTGATTCGCCTCAAATTTTTGATAAGTTATCTTTAAGGGTCCCAACTAAAATACCTCGCATGCATCGTGCCTTATTTCACGTTCCTTTTTGTAAGACCAACTTTGGTAAGCACTCGCCTGTACCTCGCCTGTCGCGTGCTTACAATGATCTCGTTACAGAACAGGAAAATGTTGATATTTTTTTGTGATTCTCATAATAGCTTCAAATGCAAAATCAGGGATTTGTTGTTGAAGCATAGTCTGACTGATGAGATTTAGTTTTTTATTTATAAGCTTAGATAATTCGTTTATTAATGCTAAAAATTGTAACGCAACGCATGCTGTGGTTGCTTATTATTAGGATTACAATTTAGTCATTACAAAGTGCTTGTTTTTTTTCATAAAATGTTACATTGTGAACTCCGTTGGTAATCCTTAAATAAAAAAATAAAATAAAAAATTAAACAACTGCAAAACGTTAGTCGCTAACGTTTAGTTTTCGATGCGTAATTTAACGTTCGATTTGCACCACCAATTGGGACATTTCAAATCGAAGAATACCGTAGCGACTGTTTCATTCGCAAAATGGCGCGTGATAACTTATTATTCTGTCAAGAGTTACCGTACACCCGTTATCACCACCACCAAAGTTATCGATACCTATCTCAAATTAAAGAATAAAGGTTTTGAATTGACAAGATTTGGACTATCGCGTATTTTGTATTTAAAAATGCAAATAAATGACACACGTTCTGCGATGTTGTGACGACGTCGCGATGCGCGCATTCTGTAATGACATAACCGACAAACGCTAGCATTTAAATTAAAACGATAAATGCTTGTGACATGAGGCTGAATATTGAAAAATCGGTTAAACTATACGAACGATCCTTAACTCGATCACGAGCAAAGTAAATGTATGAGGACTCGGTCAAGTTTAGATTTTTAGTTCTGTGAGTGACCGCCAGGGGCAGTGTGTAGTTTCTCCATACTAGTGATTCTCGATATTCGCTTGCGACGAAAGTAAACGCGACTCACGTCAAACCTGTGGTAAAGGTACAGGCTGAGAATGATGATGGTAATGAAATTTGTATTATTTTACGAGGACAAAATCACAAACAAAAGATAACGCCAGCCATCGTTATAGTTATAACATTTTGATAAGACGATATTTACACTGACTTTGACTTTGATTTTGACAATAGAAGATCGCACGGCCTTGCACTAAATGCAGGTTATATCCAATTACAGCTTATATCACAGTCACAATGATTCTCACGACTGCGCAACTCGCCTTGGCTCGTGTGAGTGCGCTATTAGAACGCAACTGTCATTGTTCGCTGTGACAGATTTTAACGTTGTATAATAATATTGTTACAGTGAGGCAAATATTATGACGTGATAAACGACCAAATAGATCATCCGTGAAACGGTGTCAAATGAGTCGAATGCCGTATGTTCTCATTGTCGCTCGATTAACGCAACTACCATAGGCTGGCGGTGTTTTAAACCTATTTACTAGCCTTTATCTTGGGTGCGTCATCATATCTTAATTTTCAAATACAAGTTACATGATAAATTACAAATAAACACTCGCCAAACTATTAGGTTTAATGTCTCTTCTCTAAACTTTTTTACAGATGTCAACTAACATAATGAATAAATCTAAAAGATTGGTTAGTTTAATCCTTAGTGCACAACTTATTCAGGATTTTTTCTTTCACTTCGCCTTTGAACTGCTTGACAAGAACAAATTGGTTACGGATAATATCCAAATCGGCAGAGCGTTATGAGATGAACCTGTACGTCTAGCACAACTTGCTGCTAAGTCGTGTCGCGCGCGACTCAGCGACTCCTGTCTCACTCCTATTGTGCAAATTAGAAAGAGGCGGGTAGATTCTCTCGACTCGCGTCGCGCTTGTTGTGTCAGTTGTGCTAGCAGGCCCCGTAGCATGGATGGCCTTATCACGCGACAAGTGACAGGATAGAGCATCCGTCTCTGGCTGACACCGTTCGATAGAACGAAACGACGCGCTTATCCTATCACTTATCGCGTGATAACGCCATCCATGCTACGGGGCCGTCTGGTTCGATACACTAGCCAATAGAAGGTTGCGGAGACAACAGACCGGGACTAGCAGAGCCCCTTGCATTAATTGTTCACATCATTCATGCGGAAAAGTGTTCACATGTCACAAGTGTTCAGTGTTCTACATGTTTCGACCAATACATCTGTATGCCGACAGGCATACGAAAGCTAATGTAATGTAACACCTTGTACTTTACCTATGTTGGACAGATAAATCTTTGAAAAAAGTAGGTTTGCTGCACGGAGGGGTCAAAATGCTACCTACTTTCTGTTCAAGCTACTTTTTAGGGTTCCGTACTCAAAGAGTAAAACGGGACCCTATTACTAAGACTTCGCTGTCCGTCCGTCCGTCTGTCTGTCACCAGGCTGTATCTCAAGAATCGTGATAGCTAAAGAGTTAAAATTTTCACAAATTATGTATTTTTGTTGCCGCTATAACAACAAATACTAAAAATAAAATAAAATATTTTTTAAGGGGGGCTCCCATACAACAAACGTGATTTTTTTGCCGTTTTTATAGATAATGGTACGGAACCCTTCGTTTGCGAGTCCAACTCCCACTTGGCCGGTTTTTTTTTAATTTATTCATTGGCATTTAGCATCTACGCAATGTACCAATTAAACACAGATCTTAATAAAATAATCGATTGTAATTTCATCGTAATCGATTAAAAACGAACATTTTTTTTTCCTTATTGTCGGTGTGAAAAGTTGTACGTGTCACAGGAGCAAAATTATTTTCGTCATGGGCGTTAACGCTTGAATCCTTCGTTACGCTCAGGATTCTATCGTAGAAACCTTCGCTTCACTCTGGATTCAATGTACCGCCTTCGCCGTTAATTAATGTTGCTCCCTTGAGACATAAATAACTATTGTTTTCCAGAAATATGGAAGACCATGCTGGTCTCGTATCGGTCTTCACAGTCACCAAAAACGTTGTCTCCACAGCAATTCTTAAATCGTCTGAAATAGACATAACTAGAGGCCTATAATTATGATATATTATGTAAATCAAAAGTATTTCCAATTGTGAGTAAGGTCACCAGCAAGGCTATCACAAGACGGCGCGCGAGCTCTCTTGATTTTTCTCGCACTATCAGTCTATCTCTTATTAGAACACTTAAAAAGACAGGTAAAGAGCGAGAAAAATCGATAGAGTTCGCGGGCCGTGTTGTGATATCCGTGCTGAGCGTCTGAGAATGCGGTGTTGAGACTGAGGAATCTACATGTGTAGTCAATACAGCGAATCCTCAAATCTCAAGAGATGTATGCATGCTTCTTTGTTAGCATCTTAGTATTAAAAATGCATATCCGTGTACGAATTCCATTGAAAACGAACATCGTTCTTGCAAAAAGCTAATTCTGATTAATGCTAAATATTAATTCAAAGCGTCTTAGAACTAATTAGTGTTTTAAATTAGCACGGATCAGCCCCCAATGTCAAGTCCCACGTTTTTGCGGCTACAAAAGGCTCAATCGTATCAGTGTGACCCACATCATCTGAGCCTTGATACTTGTAATTAGGTGAATTCGTTTATAGTACCTCTTTAGTTTATTAATTACTGTAACAAAAACATTTTGCGATCAGGTTTTTTCACACCAACAAATAAACCAAAGATTTACCGAGTGAACAGTTTTATAAAGTCCGAAATATATTTAATCGTATGGCATTTTGAGTTTTTCACTCTTTAGTACCACCCAGGGGACACATGCAGGGTTGTGGTAGGTAGCTCCTGCGGACGCAAGTGACAGTTGTCCCCCCTTTGTCAAGTGAGTGGGCAACTCGACTGTTAGAGGTTCTTAAGCCGCCCGAAGGCCTCTAACTCGGCTTAACGACTACTGTCATGCACAGCAGCTGGGATCAACTGATTAGCGTGCCTTCCAAAGCATGGAAGCGCTCATTTATAGTAACCACTCAAACAGGCGGTCACCCATCCAAAGACTGACCGCTGCCACCTACGTTATCGTTTCCGACTCGCAGGCGTCGCCGGGCTATGAACGCTTCAAGTCCGAAATGAACGATGATTACAAAGCATTTCTTTTTTTTACCAACCTATGTTGGTAAATCTTAGGTTTTACCGGAAAATCCTAGGATTCGGGGTTTTACAGTAACTTAAATATACCTACACTACATTCATTGACAGGTGGCAACTATTAAATAAGTATGGTCAACTGCAGAGAAACGGGGACCCCCCTGCATAGAAGTTTTTATGCAGTGGGGGCCACGATTTTCTGCTGCTAACTGTGCGTTGAGCCAAGTCATTTCAGAATGTTCTAAAATTGGCCATAGGTTTGCACATCACAAGGTGTGACATTGAATAACTAACTGGGATTCAATTTAAAATACAACAACTTTTGAGAATAGTATTGAATACAATAAAACAGTTTCGAAAACACCAATCAAGATAAGGTATGAAGCATTAAGGTAGATATCATGACTATTTAATAAAAAAATATACAGATTACGAACCTCTTTTCTGCAGTCGTTTAAAAAATGACGTCAATTTTATGCTAATTTCAACGCAAGCGCATCTCCGTCGGTGCATCGTGGCCTTGCACTATATCCTTCGTGCTCCGATCTTATCGGCACGAGCTGTACTGTCGCACAGAAAATGCTATTAAAGAAAATTATGACATTCATATTTATTGATTTAAACGTTTACTATTTTCAGACATTTTCATTTAGTAAGCAGGACTTAGTCGAGTATTTATAAATTAAATTAAGTTATTTACCTCGATGTTTCGAAGACATAAGCTTTCGCGCGACCATGGACGTTGCGACACGACCGAAACATCGAAGTAAATAAATGAATAAATATAATTAATTATACGCGATGAAATTTCGTTTATCAATCACATATTAAAATGATTTGTTCACTCAAAAGTTATTAATTACGAGTATGTTGAAGAAATTGTCAATAAAATTGTTGATCAACCTCTGGCGTTTCAGGCTGATTCAATTTACCTACGTACTTTCATTATACCCATTAAAGCAAATGAAATATTAACAGTAGCAATTGGTATTTGCACTTTCATCTCACAGTTGTTTAAATAACTTGTAATTCAGAGGATCAATTATCTTTATTTTGAAAAAAGCAAATAAATATTTAAGTACAACAAATATAAAAAAACCGGCCAAGTGCGAGTCGGACTCGCGCACGAAGGGTTCCGTACCGTTATCTATAAAAAAACTATTTTATTCTGTGTGTTTAGTATTTGTTGTTATAGCGGCAACAGAAATACATCATCTGTGAAAATTTCAGCTGGAACTATCACGGTATCAGTGAGATACAGCCTGGTGACAGACAGACGGACGGACAGACGGACGGACGGACGGACGGACAGCGGAGTTTTAATAATAAATAGGGTCCCGTTTTACTCTTTGAGTACGGAACATCTCCGTTAATTTATTTTATCAGCACGGCTATCACAAGACGGCCGCGACATACTCTCGAGCTCTCTCGCACTATGCGTCTCTCTTTGATTAGACCACTTAGAAAGAGACGCATAGTGCGAGAGAGCTCGAGAGTATGTCGCGGCCGTCTTGTGATAGCCGTGCTGACGCTCGAGACTTTACATCTCCGTTATTATTATTATTATTTTTTGTTTCATTTTGACATTTTATTATAGAATAAGATTATTGTGATATAATTGACCCGGAGACTCTGTACATCTCTCGGCTAATGTATTCAATTCAAGTCATTTAATGTTAATTAATTGTATTTGTAAGCTCTGACATGTGAAAGAGCCCTTGAGTGAGGCCTACTTACAGAATAAATATTTGAATTTTGAATTTTGAACCCTAAAAAGAACGGGCGGTTGTATGTAGAGAGTAGAGAGAGGTTAGGGGGCGATGTTGGGTAGCTTGCCCCGTCGTTGAGCCCGAAAAAATGGTTTACGGATCTGAATCTGTGCCGGGTCCCGCGAATGCACATGCTTGTGGCTCGGATTATCGATATTATAATTTTTGACCTAAACTAGCCCTTAACTTGTAAATTCAAGTCTTTATTTGGTGCATCGCCGTTCATCATCATCACTTAAGAGCCCTGCTCTTGTAGGTATAGTAGCCACCACTCTTCTCTGTAAAAATACAAGCCAAGAATAATAATTCCATAATTTTACCCGCACGGACCTAATTACCCTGCTGTGAGTCCGGGCTCAATCCTTTTTCATGAGTAACATGAAAATATACTAAACTCATACTAGTTAGAGTTACAAAAAGGCATAACATCGAAGGCGGAATGTAGCGCAAAAGGTGCACTTTTCCCAATTCTCTTCGGCACTTCCACGTAGAGGATCAAAAAATGTATCCAAACAGCATCTTGGGAGAAGTACAAGGTCATTTATATACTAATAATATTATAAGGATAAAAATTCTGTAAGATTCCCGCTTCACAAGTTCTTATTTAGGGGTAGTGTCCGGAACTACTTATCGAATTACAAAAATTCTTTAATCTATTTACCTGTGCATGGAATAGACTTTCTGAATGGACATACGCTATAGGTATTTCCCCTCGCGAGTTTGTCTGCATTATTTGCAGTACACGGAAGAAGCTGCGGGAATCTAGTCACCGATAAAACCCTTAGATTATGCAACTCACATTTTGACATAACTGACCTCAGTCCCTCAGACTACATACCCGGAGTAAGCAGTTTTCTCCGCGACTGCCGGTCTCTCAGAGCGTAACATGACATTGCACTAGTGCCACCTTGAATCTGCCATTGTCGTGTGTTCCCACCTCATTGTTTGAACAGATTAACAGCAAAACAGTATCAGCTAAACCACAGGTTCAATTAAAACCCGTGTCATTATGCTGAATTAAATTTGAGAATTATACAATTACGCGGGTATCTTGGGATTAATCTATTACTCGTGTCCAAATGTATACTTAACTAATGATGTATTGTTCCAGCATGGAAAATGTACCACTCGTACAATACGACCAATCGGAAATACGTTTTCAAATTATTAATTTTAATATTTGATTTTCGTATTAAATTTGTATGTACACACAATATTCACTCTGCAGGTATTAAAATATGTACCTATTTCATACTGGACACAATTCCATATGGGCTTTATTCATGTTTATAACAAGAAAAATTAGGTTAGCTATAAATTACGTTAACCCACACTTACGTTTTCACTCAATTCTCTTTTAGTCCAACTTCAATGAGCGGTTTCTTCGTGTTAATTGCGTATTAATAATATGGTTATTTCTTGGTGGATATTTTCATTTGTGTTAAAAAAACAGTAGGTACCTGAATCAAACTAACGAATTCAGTTTGCCGGGACAAAAAAATCCTGTTGTAACACCGATATTTGCCACCATATATCAATTCTCGTCACGGCAGCCTTTTAAACTTTAATCCGTTTATCCATATTAGCGCTGATTTGCGCAAGTTTGTTTAAACATTCGACATAGCCGCAACGACTAAATCGATTTCAGTTTCATGGGAGAACGTGAATCCGTGTTCTGGTTGAATGATACGAGTATACGGTATTGTGTAATGCGTGAAATGTATCCAGTCAAACACAGCGTGAGATACAGCGTGAACATCACATGAGCACCGTTATATATAGACGATATAAGAGTTCACTACCTCCAGAGGAGATTACATATACTCGTATGTACTACTATTATACTTTTCTGTGCTAGTAATAAAATAACGGCATTCGATTTTGCTATGTTTAGGGTTCCGTACTCAAAGAGTAAAATGGGACCCTATTACTAAGACTTCGCTGTCCGTCCGTCCGTCCGTCTGTCTGTCACCAGGCTGTATCTCAAGAACCGTGATAGCTAGAGAAATGAAATTTTCACAGATTATGTATTTCTGTTGCCGCTATAACAACAATTTTTTTTTTTTTTTTTTAGTTCCAAAGGACTTTATTCATCATTTACTAATTAATATACTTATGTACATTTATTATTTGCAAACGACTTAAAAATAAAATAAAATTGCAGAAACGTATCAAAACTTTGCCCTTTAGGCAGGGTGCCCATCACACAGGCAGCATTCCCGCGTTGAATAGCAATCGCTATTCTTTGAGCGAGAAAGCTGCCTGCGCGAATATTAAAACAAATACTAAATACAAAATAAAATATATTTTAAGGGGGGTTCCCATACAACAAACGTGATTTTTTGCCGTTTTTATAGATAACTAGCGACCCGCCCCGGCTTCGCATGGGTTTATATGTATAATACATGCATGTATTGTAATATATTAAACACTTTCTCTTGAATCACTCTATCTATTAAAAAAAACCGCATCAAAATCCGTTGCGTAGTTTTAAAGATCTAAGCATACATAGGGACAGACAGACAGACAGACGCAAAGCGGGCAGTGACTTTGTTTTATAATATGTAGTGATGGTACGGAACCCTTCGTGCGCGAGTCCGACTCGCACTTGGCCGGGTTTTTTTTATACAACAACGGTGTGGCAAACAATTATACGGGCTGAAAGAGAAAGACACTTGCCTATTGCACTAGAGAGGAAGTCATAAGAGATCGGATTCAATATTTTTTTGTGTCGACAGCTCATTCTTGGGAGCTCTAGTAACCTTAGGTTGAGCGAGAAAAAATGGACCTATACTAAGCGATGAGCGAGCGCGCCCAACAACGCTTTTGTTGGATTTTTTCCTTGCTCACCGCCTCACAACCTGGCACAGCTTTGGTGGATACTCGCCAACAGAGGGGTAATCACGTAACGTTCCGAACGCGCGTTAGGTCAATCCAAATGTCATTCTTTCATATAAAATTAGACATAGACATAGACATAGAATTGACGCGCGTACAATGCGTTACGTGATCGACCTGCAGGAACAACACTACCTACTACACTACAGAGCAAGACAAATGGTGGTGTTATTAATTATTATATAGGTAAAGTTTCCATGCGGGCGAAGTCGCGAGCAAAACCTAGTCTTAAAATAACTTCAATTAAATTGACTGGTTTGTCGCAACATCGTGGGGAAACCAGAAAATTCAAAGGAGTATGTGAAGTCCTCAACCCGCACTGCGAGACCAACTCATCCAGATATAACAAACATAATGGTAACAACAAACCAAACCGTAATTCAGTATCTAATTACAAATCTCATTAGATTCAATGCATCATCTGATACTAATTGATTGGTCATATTCCCATCACTGAAAGCGTACAAAAATACTTATGGTATACTTACTTAAAATGGAGGTACTATAATTATAAATAAAGAATGTAGTTTATATTGAATCTATAAATAGAAACATGCGCAGTGACCGTTATAATATTGGTAACGAGAGATTTAGAAATATTCCATGGGAAACATACGGAAAGGAATTTTTTACGAAAACGCCGAGAACTTTAAGTACTAGGTATATGTTCGTTGATAATGATAAGCATCTACTTAAACTTCATGAGCAATCATATTAATTGGAAGTGTTTACAAGTATATACGAAATTGGAAAAAGATAGGAAATTGTACAAAAAGATAGACATAAAACTACCTAGGTATGTAAAATATTAATTTCGGTTTAACTTTATATTATGTAGTTTATGTGTTCATATGCTGAAGAATTTGGTATAATTATTTCTACTTTCATGCTTAAGTATAAAGAATGGTTTATCCAAATAAGAAAACCAAAACCGTCCATATTCCCACTCCGTACATTCCAAAAATCCCATCGATTAAAAAACATCTCAATCACACACATTCGCACGTAAGCATCTCTAATTGGTTTAAATCAAATACGAATCATCACACCATACATCAAACACGACCATTTACGTCGACCCGTCTATATCTCCTTTCACTTTGAAAAGCGAGAGCAGCTCAAAGGTTGCACGGGTCTTTTTAAATTGGTCGTTATAATGCGTTAGTCTCTTGTTTTTTTTTTAGCGCTGAACCGTCATAGAGCCGGGTAACTTAGTTGGATAAGGTCGTAAGCTACTATAGCGGTGTAATGTTTTGAGACGTTGTTCTACTCAGGATAAATGGTGGGCATACAAGCCTCAATGGCGGCGCGATGAAAGCTTATAATCTCGTTCGTTATGAGCGCTGCGTGTACGCATATGGGGCTCCTGGTGTTTAGCAATGGTGCCTGTATATATTCATGGTCGGTTCTTTTATTTCAGGTACCACTGGGAGGTGAGCTGGAGCTATGGGTAAGTGGATTAATAAGTATTATGTATTGCTATTAAAACAACAAAATGGTCGCCGAGTACATACTTATATATCGCCGGATCTTCTCGTCTGCATCAAAAATAATATCAGAAGAAGTGTACCGTCAAACGCAACCCCTCTTCTGCCGCGCCATGTCGGTACCGTGTAACCGTTGTGGTGTGGTTGGTTCATAAACCAACATTGAAAATCTTTGTCTTTTATCTGAAAACCTGGTTTTAAATATTTTAAGGTTCATTCATATACACCTTTTAGTTTTTGAATAAAATACCTGCGATATACTGACAAACAGCATATCAAACCACCATGGTTTTACTATTTTGGCTACGAAATCCTGAAAACAGACAGACGGAGAGAGTTACGCATCCTCTACGCCTTCGAACTTTTTTATTTGTTAATTTAGTCTTTATTGCACATAGTATGAAGTTATATTACAACAGTCGGACTTAATTGCATCAAGCATTCTCTACCAGTGAACCTAAATTCTCATTCACTGCTAAGCTACGCTCCTAGCGCTACGGTAGCAGCTTCAGGTCCATATGTAGCGAAAATTGTACGTAGCACTCTGACGCATACTGTGTGTACTGATTAGCCGTGGGCATACGCCCATGACGACACATATGCGTCAGAGCGCTACGAGCGCTTTTCGCTACATACGAGGTTTAACCTGCTACGGACTACGGCGTAGCGCTACGAGATTAGCGTGGCCGTGAATGTGTTAAGGGTCACCGGCACGCTCAACTCTCCATACAAAAGATGTGTTTTAAAACGACATACTAGAACAACATTTTTGTATACACAATGGGTTTTGCCATATCTAGGTCGGAAACTATTACGGAAACTAATTAAAATGGAAAAAAATAGAGCGAGTAGAACGTTTTTAACCGACTTTAATAAAGGAGGAGGTTATATGTTTCACTGTATGTTTTTTTTTTTGTTTATCTGTGTGTGTTTGCCGATTTTTCCGTCAATTATGGACCGATTTCCAAAATGATTTTTTAATCGAAATAGTATACTCCTGACGTAGTCCCATTTTCACCAAATCAGGATCTGATCATGGGATCCCAGAGAAAATAAGGACAATCCTCAAATTTTATAGGCACGCCTGTAGTAATTTCGGTATTTTCCATTATAACCCTCGGAAATCGCAATTTTGGTGAAGTGGAACTGATGATGAAGACCACAGATGACTTAAATAGCTTCTCAAAGACGTAAAGTACTTACGTCAAAGATTCTGACATGATTCCGTTGAAGAAGCAACTATTAAAGTGTTAATTCTGAGATCCTTGAGGAATCGACGGAACTCCTCAAACATAATCAGCAACAGATAGCGACTTGGGTTTTTTCTGTAATAATCAACGCATTTGCTCTCGGAAAGCAGTTCATGTGGTGAATTGGAAAGGAAATGTGGAAATTTTCATGTACCTATGCTATGTGGCTTGGCAAAGTACTGAATTATTTTTAAAGTAAATTATTTATACAAAGTCACTAACCACTTAATTTTTTTATCGCTTAATTTATAGCAATTATTTATTTTTATTACCTAGATACGGCAGATCCCATTGTGTATAAAAAGCTTCATGTTATTCCAGTAAGCCGTTTTAAAATGAGAACCAACCTACGTTTGTATGTTGAGCCGACCGTGCTGGGAACTCTTAAGCAGATAAATTCGATGAACGTCGGAGTCGCCAACTGTGTACGCGCAGTTATAATTCAATTCAGTAGCCGCGCGGTACTAATATGTTCGCAGCGCCTATTAACCACGCATGCGCGGCGTACAGCAGTTAGCGCTGATTACTGGCTGTTTATTGGCTTAGGAAATTAATAAGAGTAAGCAGTATTATTGGAAATTCGTACAGTCAGCAGCAGAAGTAGCGGGCCGGGTGTTCAAAATGACCTGTACACGACTATATTCTTAAGAAATTAAGAGCGTGTGTAGGTCACTTGGAACGCCCGGCCCGCTTAGCTGCTCCTGCTGGTGACTGTTTCCGTAGGAACACTTTACGGGGACTGTTTTAGCTTTGGCTATACCTACCTATATTCATTCACCGTGATACAGTTTTTACTAGTACGGGGAACAGAGGACGCTTACTCACTGATTGTTACTAGATATTGTGTACCTTACCTACTTATTATGTAAGCAGTGTATGACCTGTATGAAGGCTAAATAAAGTTATTTTTATTTATTTTTTTTATTTATATACTTGCACTGCCAGGAACCCACGGGCACCTACGCCGTAGGCACTTTCCGCTACTTAGCCGAAAAACCACGGGATCGGCTACGATGTGTTAACACATTCACGGCCACGCTAATCTCGTAGCGCTACGCCGTAGTCCATAGCAGGTTAAACCTCGTTTGTAGCGAAAAGCGCTCGTAGCGCTCTTACGCATATATGTCGTCATGGGCCCTGAATGGGTTAATATTATAATTAGGAAAAATCTGTGAGATTGTAACTAACTTAGTATGGCTCAGTGATCCAAAAATGGTCCTGGCATCCGAAAGAAGTGCACGCCACTTACTTATTCCGATTCTGCGCCACTTCCTACCAGCTTTCAGCTTGAAGATGACGCAGATCCGCCTGCGCGCTATACTTCCGCGGTACCTGGGCCGCCCTATTGTAACTACAACATTTCACCAGTATCATCACTGGATCTCGGGATAGACCTGTGGCTCCGCCTGGGTTCTTGGTAATACGCGGGCGGAGCCGCGCGGGTAGCTAGATTTAAATAAATGTATCTATTTTGTCATTCAATTTGCAATGAAGCCAGCTTGATGAAAAAAGGATACGATATTCTACATAAACCTATAAAAAAAAGTTCTGAAACATTGAGAGTCTTATTAAGTCATGCGTCACCTTTTTAAAGTGTTTGTTAAAAACACACGCTGAAATAGCTTTTTGAAAACCGTTAAAACGAATTGCACCGTCTGTTGTAAGGTGCAATATGATCAGGAGAAATAAACAGATGTATGCGCGACAAACGGAATCAAACCCGCATACGATTTCTATCTCCCTCACAAAAGATGCGTGATGTCGCATAATATCGTATCGTACGCTAAAACCGCTCGACTTGTGCTTCCTGGGGTCCTATTCTGGAAACAATTGGTAAAATATTATACTTTAAGTATATCTGCCTTATCTGCCTGCAGTGGACGTCTTTCGGCTGATATGATGATATGTACAAAGTTAAATTTTCAACACCTAAGGTTTGCCTGAATCATTCTTCGTGCGTTTGAAACACAGTCAGTTAATATACTGCACGTTTAGCGAAATATACCATCACTTAATCGGAAAAGAAACCATATTTGGTAGGTACTGAAACTAATGTAACTGTATATTATGTTATGCAGTTTGGCGAAGACTTAGACTACGTTTTTCGTAATTTTGTTGTGTAAAAAATAAATAAAAATAAAAAGGCATGGATCTGCTTTCTCAAAATACCGTTGTTTGATCCATGCATGGTCTGAAATTAGTATTTATAAAAATTTGATATCTTTATAAGTTCGCAATATTTTTCGGTATTCCAAAATAGTGACGCTCAAATATTATACAAGTCGGTTAGAATTAAATTTTAAATAATAAACTAAGTTATGAAATTGAATACCGGTGTTTCTGTATGAAAATAATACCGGTACACGGTCCCCAGAACGCCCTTAGAATGAACCGTCTGAAATATTATTAACATTTTACCTAATCTTCACAATTAAGAATACTAGCAGTGATCCTAGTAACAACTTCAGGATAACCTCGAATCGAACATAAAATTACAAATACTTCCACTTTATCTATTTATTACCGAAAAATTAAAAACGATAGAAAAACTAATCGCATTTCCGCTAAATAACATATTAATAATCGATTAGCAATCCATAACATCCTTTCACAATGAACTTACAAAGACGTCTAAAAGTCGCGCTCAATCCGACAGCGATAAAGACATCACAAAAAGTCAGAATAGCCTCCTGTCAAAGGTGCGAAATGTCACAAAAAACTATGACAAACAGACAGACAGTTACAGATTAGACGCAACCCCCTTTTATTATAAATATATTAAGATATAATCTGGGCTCACACAAAAAGTCACCTTTTAAATTGAGTTTAATCCTTTCATTCTTTATTTTCAGCTAGCAGCATATATTTAAATGAAAAGACACCTTATATCAATGACTTTATGTTTAAATTTTGTTTAAGTTATACAGTTATTCATTCAAAGTTTGAAAAAGAGGATATTTTGCAAAGGGTTGGAGCAGCTAAAATCGAATTTGGATCGTATTATCAAGGGTTAAAGTTGATAATGCTTTAAATATCCGCAGTAACGGGCAAAGATTTAAAAGTGAATGTAATAAAATCGTTAAAAGATGTTACTTCTCGTTTAGAACAATAGCAACCGTTTAACAAGGAAGGGAAGTACGAATGACTTTGCATAGATAGACATAACGAGATTTCTGACGCATGAAAGGATTTTATTTGTTTTGTACTGTAACTGCACTTTTGGATATTTATCAAATAAATCATTCAGATTTTCGTCAGATGTGCGGGGGGATATTCATAAACAAGCATTTTGCGCGTCAAAAGAATAGTAGTCGCTATCCTATTAATAGTATAAAAATCCGAACTAGCCTCTGGTACATCCCCAGCATAATACAAATAAAAAAATCCCCATTTTTATACCTATGTTTTTCAAAATCAAAATGACTAAAATATAAAACAAAAGTAATATCTTAGGGAAACCTCCTTATACCAATAAAGAATCGAATCACGGCCCACTAACGTACATTATCAAGGTTCACAAACAAAACCCAAAGGATATTAACCCATCAATCAACACAAAAAACTAGACCACAAAGACACCGCCCGAAATTAGAACTCCATCAGTCCATTAACATCAAAACAAAAAACACAATAAACAATATTCACACTAACCACGGACACCCTAAGGACATAAATAATAATTAATCCAACACAATAATTGTTCTCATAACATTAATTGTTAGCGAAACAAAGGGTGAGCTACACATAGATGATATCTTTAAAAGCATTCCAACTACAGACACTGTGCTACTTTGTACTCGTAATGTTAAGCCTGAATTTTTCAAAGTAAAATGAAGACACAGAGTCATTCTCCCTTACTCCTTGAGATAGTTTTGGTTCACCGATTTAAGGTAGACAAAAAAGAGTATTCTGCGTAATAGATGCAAATGTTTTGATGCTCGGTAAGTGAGATTTGACTTCTTTTGTTCGTTAACGATTTATAATAGTGTATCGTCACACCTTTGGTTTTGTTGCATGCGTATTTAAAGTGCATTGTTTCTTTAACTAATGCTGATCTTGCTTGACTAACCCCGTTATTTATTAAACTTGACAATCCTATTTTGTCCATTTCCCAAGAATAGGTCCAAATGTCAAGGTAAAAGATACAGATAAATATTTTTACGGAATTAAAGCTAAATAAATTTAATGACCGTTCATGATGGCCATAAGTATTCTGATTTTAACTCGGTTCTAGCTAATGAACTCTCAATATCCAAATCCTATCCTATACTATTAAACGAGCAATATTTGTATATGTCACCGTTAGATTGTGAAAACCGTCAGTTTATAATTTTACCCGTTATATTGTAAACTGACGGAATATTATGAACTGCCAAAATAATTCATAATTTTACGCATTCATTTTCGTTAGTTTATAAACTAACAATGTCATGTCGTCAAATTGTGAACTGAATCAAATTTGCCTGATTCGGAACGCAACCTGTGCGCTGTTTGGTTGAGGGAATTATTCCACTTGCATCAGTTTCCACTTACGTCAGAACATGATTGTTTTTTTTTATTCAGACATTTTATTCCATTTATTTTGGCATCTAGCAGTGTCGACGGAGCCCCGCTGCGCGGGGCTCCTGTTTCTGGACGCTTTGCCCTTCGGGCAACTGAAAATACCTAACTAACCTAACCTACCTAGTCTTTGTGTACGTTCCGTAGCAAGCCGATTTGATCTCAGTTCACAATTTGACGATTCGACATTGATAGTTTATTTTATAAATAGCATCCTGAAAATGATAGCAGAGAGGTGGGACTCGGACATACTCCGCCGATACACCGACCTACACGTCCTAAAAAAAAAATTAAATTAAATTAATGCATGTGGCTATAATTTTACTAATATAGTTATATAGTTGTATAAGTGTTTTGTGTTTTTGTTTTGTGTTTTGTAATGCTATGGATCTAAGAAATCTGAAAATAAACCATTTTTTTTTTTTTTTTTTATTATAGTTTATTTTATAAACTAACGGAAAATAATGCGTTAAATTGTGAACGGTTTTGACAGTTCACAAGTTTTCGTCAGTTTATAATATCGCGAGTTAGATTATAAACTGACAGCGTTCACAATCTAACGGTGACATATATATGTTTGCAATCACGTTCTCGGAAACGGCTCTAACGATTTCGATGTAATTTGGAATACGGGGGTTTACGGGGGCGAGATATCGATCTAGATAGGTCTCATGTCCGGGAAAATTCGTTTTCTCCGTATGTTCTCCATTTTCACCCGAGCAGAGCTCGGTCGCCCAGGGACTAATTATAAAAACAGGAATAAATTTACATGACTTTATTTTCAAAATGAATGCTCTCTATAACACTTTAAACTCTCGCGCTTTGTACACATATTTAAATACTGTTTTTAAACAGTATTTAAGAATGCTCTCTAGTCTACTACCCGAATCTAAGGACCAAAACCGCTATAAAAATTATCGTGCACAGCGGACGTTGTCGCTACGCACGCGGACCGTCAGCCTTGTGCCGATTGCGCACAATGCACCGATAAGCGCAATTACGTGCGCCGCCGCAAGATTTGGCGTTAAATTCCTAGCGCCGCAGTTGATACATGGAGGAGGTATGGCGAGCGGTATTTTTTTAAACCTTTCACTGAAAATCAGCGTCGGGGTTTTCAATGCTCCGACACATGCTGAGTGGACTCCTTTTTGAGACCACCCTCAACATTGTACTTCTTTTTATTTTTTCCTAGTTTTAAGCATTTGTATGTAATGTTGTGGTTGTGTTTATCAAAGAAATCATTCATTAATTAATTAATTCATTCATTATATTAACTGCACCTCTAACTATGTATGTATGTATGTTTCAATGTAATTACTTGCAAGTAGATTTTCAACAACCTCAATTGGATTAAAAACATAGCAAGTATATTAGTAATATTTATAGTATTATAAAATAATATTAATCAGAATCTAATGCAGTCGGAAGATGGTGGGTACTTTTCAATGGCTTACAGTAAACCCTTTAGTGAAACTTCGATTGCGCACGGATTGACAACAGTATCACACGCTCTGACATTGTTGTCGATGCTTTCGTTTAGTACTAAAATTTACAATTATCATCATCATCATCATCATATTAGCCGAAAGACGTCCACTGCTGGACATAGTCCTCCCCCAAAGAGTGCCACAATAACCGCAGAGAAACTCCCAGCATAGCCCTCTCCATACAATTGTATAAACCTTTTATTATATCGATAAATGGAACAGCATTAAATATTGAAGTCGAGCATTCGTGCGTATGCGTATAGTTCAAAATAATCATAACAGTGACATTTCCTTTGTTTTGGTATGCCATGAATCCACACAATGGTTTGGCGACTTCAAATGTTCTCAATTCGTCGGAATCTTTTATTTTTTATGTATGTTCCCCGTTTACTTGAAGACGCCTGGACAGATTTGGAGAATTATATTTTTGTTTGAAGCGGTATCATTCCTATAGTCATCAGGTAAGAATCTTATGATGGGATTCTGGAGAAATGTGGAAATGTTGAAATTGAAGTCGGTTAAAACTTTGTTTTCAAAGTAAATTATCTAAATTTATGCCGCATTCACGAATACACTTGCCAGCGTATTACTAACTCCTTGTCTAGGGCTAGGTGTTCCCGATAACATCTCACCCGCGGTCATCTCCGATGCGCAGATTCCATTCACGCAGGATTTTAGCCATGTTTGATTTAACACCAATTATGGGCTTCCTTGTTCGCTAACATTGCCGGGATTCTGTTAGGTGATTTCGGACTCTTCGATTTTATTTAAGGTAGGCTTCTTGTGTAAGTATGTGACTGTTTCCAAGAAAATATTTTACTGTTTATCTTTATCTTAATACTCCTATTAGAAGTTCTACCTTCTGTATCTAATGTAGTCAACATAAAAACGACTCTGTTAGTATTTTCTAGAACTAGTGCCTACGCCAATACTTAAGTTTAAGTATCATGCGGCCTTCAAGCTTGTTAAGGATATAACTGGGTCAACGCTTAGAGAAGGAAGAGTGAATATAACGAAGGTAGTTGATTGACAATCCCATTCAAAATATACTCATACCTAAACATATACGCATATTTTAACAACACTAGCCACCGTTAAATCGATAATTAAAATAAACAAAAGCGGTCTCACACCGCAACCTTGCGGCACACCTATTTCCCAATTCAATATGCGTTTGACAATAATCAATAAAGTGCATACGTTGGTTGTAATCGATTGTCTTATCCAAGCATGAGCCGACGTATTGTGCAGTTTTTTCTACATTTTCTTAGTGAAGGGACTGTGTGAACGGCGCAAGGTCAACGTTGTCAAACACTTATGATAGATCCGTGCTGCGGAAAATATAAGCCTGCAATTTTCTTGAACCTTCTTAGGGGCGCATTAAGGTTATTTTTGAACGATGTTTTCTGTTCATGTTTTCATGCAGTAATTGCGGGTCGCATTAAGGCGATTGTTGTTGGGTTTTTTCGTCTTTATGATGTATCAATTGTTTTATTGTTTCGCAGTTTCTTCGGGTTTTTGCGCTGGATTGGCATTGAGCTATTTTTAGTATGACTTATTCTATGCTTGCTTTATAGGTGTTAATTACTTTCTAATTTAGGTTACCTGCCCAGTTATTAACCGGTTAGTTAAATGGTTCATAAACAGGAAAATCGAACAGTTGGTGTCAAATCGTTAACATGTATAATCTAGTAATCTGCATCAAAATTAAACCTTTACTTTCTTACTTACTGTAGGTTGATTGACTACGTTAGCTCGGTAGCTCAAAAGGTACCTGGATTTCACTTGCTCTGAAGCCTCCGAATGATACCTAATTAATTTAAAAAGAAAACGCTCACGAAATAAATTTCATGTCATACTTAATGCTCTCTTTCAATATTTTCCGTTTTGCAACTTATAATACTAGTTTATGTTTATGCTAAATTTAATAATTGTTATCATTCAAAATCAATCGAACTTATAATAACGGCACAGTTAGCCGATACTAATAAGCATATAGATAGTGACATATTGACCGTAGGCAGGAATCCTTTTATTCCAAACGGTATCAATTTAAAAACAAAACCCATAGAAATCTCAAGAGATGAGTACGAGTGGGCGCAATGATTATTATTTGCTCATAAGAGGAGGTACAGTGGTGTATGGAAGTCACGCAAAGATAATACCTTCTTAAATTGTACGGTTTAAACAGTATGCACTACGATTAGTGGAATATCGCATAAATAATCGATTAACCGTCATACGGTAACGTGAGACGAGTGCTGGTATTGACAGCTTACCGACAAATCGTCTCCGGAGAACCAGATTATATGATTACGAATATTTGTTACGAAACTAGGGGTCAACTTATACAAGGACCAAGTGTTGAGGTGAGTCGAGGTTAGGATGTTGGACCCGTTGCCATTACATACGCGAAAACGACGACAGAAGTAGGTACTGCCTATAGTACTGGTAATAACAAAAGTGATTATCTGAACCTATAATATGTATTTGCTATATCTTGCTTCCTATAATCCACTTCTTAGTCCAGTATCTAAATTAGGCCATTTAAAACTTTGAATTAATCCACAGGAAAAAAAATCCACATCAACTTATACAAAAAAATTGTCCCTCATATGCGAATCGTCTTAGTTCGAGAACATGCTATCTTATGCAAGCGGATTAACAAATTGCTATTATCAACCGCGATTAGAATGTGATAAAAGGTGACAGCTTTGCCATATCAATACGTCAAACTTTATATGAACTGACGACTATTCCATTCCCAAACTCAACGCGGTTGAATAATACCTATTTGAGAGCACAGATATCGGTCGGGTCGGGTCGGTCGGGTCGGCAACGCGCTTGTGATTCTTCTGGAGTCACAAGTGTTCATAGGTTACGGTGCATGCTTGACATCAGGCAGGCCATAAGCTTGTTTGCCGCCGTCGTTGTATAAAAAAAATCAATTGAAATAAAAAAAAAATTGCAAAATGGATGTTCAGTGGTATACTTCGTAATCACTTCACCGCGCGACAGTCCCGCAACATGTAGTCGCACATAAATACTAAACCGTGGTGACATCAACGTCGGCTCTCGCGCAGCCCGGCCCGATTACTTTATTAATTAAAACTAGTGATGTGCAACGTTTTCTAAATTACTCTTTAATAATATTTTCTATTTTATAACGAGAAATACGGATAATTTTCACAATTTGCTTTCTGGGTTGGAAGGTCAGATGGCAGTCTCTTTCGTAAAACTAGTGCCTACGCCAAATTTTGGGATTGGGCTCCTTAAGAATAGAACCAGGAAAACCGCAAGGAGAATGATGACAGAGAAATACAGACAATAATTAAAATGCGGGAAAAAAGTCACGGTGGACAATTGGACATTTCATAAATCTAGCCCGAAATCAGTCACTGCAAGACGCCGGCAATGTTTACAACCTTTAGAATGAATAGCCACCACGGATGTGCGAAGCTATGATTTCATATATTTGACACCTAGCTGTCAAGCATACCACGTACCGGCGCGGCGCGGCGTGGGTAGGCCCCCCACAAAGTGGACTGAAGGTCGCGGGAGTCCGCTGGATGCTGGTGGCACAGGACCGGTCACATTGGCACTCCTTGGGGGAGGCCTATGTCCAGCAGTGGACGTCATATCATATCATATCATTTATTTGCATTGATCATACATCGTCATAAAATACACATGTCAAATATAATATCTATACTAGCTATAGGTACTTACGTCTTTCGGCTGATATGATGATGATGATGATGTCAAGCATGCGATATATGAAAAGACATCTTCGCATAGCTCTGGTGGATTCTCAACCATAAGGGGGTTAAGATCACTCACTCGGTCTCACAAGCCGCCCATGGTACTACCTATTATGTTCGTCTTTTGTGTTTAATAAGATCAAGTAGGTAAATAAATGCGCCCAAAGGTTGACTGGTAGATAATGTTATCTATCAGTCAACCTTTGGGCAAGGCAGACAAGACAAGTAGGTACTGGGCTTAACATTCGACTCCTGGACAAGGCTATAAAAGAAGCATGGGCTAGGCTATATAAGGCTATAAAAGAAGCTAATTTTTTTATGTAAATACAAAAATCTAATAGAAAAGCTGACTTTCGTAGGTAGGTTTTTGTTACGTAATTAAGTGCCGAATACCTAGAATGTACTAGTAGTAAAAGAAAATAATAATGGCGTTCGACTACTTATTTCAAAACTCAAGTAAAAAATCAATTAACAACTTTATCTGTTCCGTATTACGGCAATTAAAAAAAGATCCAACCTGACAAAAGACTGTTATTCCAACCGGTTACCAAAACATTTAATACATATTTGCTATAATATTAACTCCAAGTTAAGTGATCATTAATTTTAGAATAAACACGATTACATTAATTGTCGCTAATTTATATAAACGTTAACGTTCGCGACAAAATCTGATACGATTGCGAAACCGTAATTATAAAACAACATTAGATGTACAATTAAAAAATCTGTAAACAAGCAACAATCGCCTTTAATTAAACGTGTGGAAGGTTATTAAGATATTTAAAAACAGCATAACAAGTTGTACGTTTGATTGGATTTCAGAATTTACTCTGACAGACATGCAGTCTTGTCAGCTTGCACAATAATGACACTTTAAATGACTTCACTTAAGCGGACCTTATTTTTGTCGTTTTTCCTCCTCTACCAGAGGGTACCTACATATTTTATTTTAGGTAGTTTCTATCACCGATGAAAAGTAAAGAATGACAAGAATAACTAGCTAGGCTAGATATGACATTATGGAATTGTTAATTCCATGCTGAACACTGTACAGATCACAGATGTATGAATATAAGGAGATCGGACATGGCGGCCGATTTGTATAGAGTGAGCCTGTCGCAAGTACATTAACCCACACAACGCCCAAGTAATTGACAAGACAAAGATCGCACACATCTAAAACACACACACTTGTATACCTACACGCTTATTTGACAATAAACGCGCGTCATATCAGGCATTTTGGGAAAAAACGTAATATTCTCTGCGATCAGCACGCGTGCACAGTATGGCAGTGTATGCCCATTGAGCATACAGCTGCGACACGGCCGCCGGCGGCTTGTCCTCTCTCTAGTATTCTATGCTCTGAGGTACAGACTATTCAACATCATGCTGTTATGAAGGAAGATAGAGATACCACCAAGGTGGCATGGACTTCGATGCATCGGAGAAAAGGCTATGTATTGTATAGACATTTATGTTTGAATAAGTTTTTATTATTATTTTGTTTTTTGTTTGTTATCCACAGTGAACTCACTCGACGGTTCTATCGGAAGACCAGCGCTGGCAGCAATGCCAGCATTATGCTGAGATAGAACCGTTTCGTAACAAACGTGCTGTTTGTCTCGAATAAATGTTTCTTTCTTTCTTTCTTTATGTCACATCAGGTATAACGAACCTTTTTAAAACCGATTCTTATTAATCTTGTGATTAATCGAATTTACACAAGTGCCTGACATAAGTATCAGGTCAAATGTGGTATTAAAAATTCAGGTTTTTTTTTAATCACTTACTACCGTATCTTTAGAAAACTGCACCTTAATATACCTGCTTTATTATTTTCAATATACATATAACTTATCTTAATATACTTACTGCTAGTTCCGGCAAAATACCAGGGCTGGGGCAGCAATGTCAAAGCACATGCTAAATCGGCGCCTTTTCGCGGCTATGTCGTGACAATTAATTTAAATAGTAGTATTATTAGTAGATATATTTCCGTGATAAGTTTTTATTTCTGTTTTAAAACTACTTTGTAGTCTTTGTACCCTTAAGTTTTGTCACGGCATTTACGCTAATAAAGTTTATATCTATCTATCAAAATAATATCTTAAGTTCGCCATTATACCAACTTAACCTATTGTGTCTGTGTTTTTATCAATGTCTTGTGTACAATAAAGTATTCACATACAAGCATACATCTAAAGAAAACATGTTTTTCCAGTGAAATAAAGGTTTTGAAAGATAACCTAAGAATTATATTCGTTATTCCATACGGTCCCATCCCTACAGTACTACAGCGATAAACGGCGGAACCTTATGGCCGGCATTCGTATCTAAATAACACTACAAATCGGTTTGTTTGTACAAGATCCCAAGATAAGACTAAATATAATCCAGTTAGTTAGCATTCAAGATATTTCTGGAATCATGTTGCACCAGTTATACAAAGATGAACTCCAGATAAGATGATAAAACTACAGTTGCTAGTAGTTACAGGCATATTTTTAGCAAAACTCATTTGCTAGACGGATAAATACAGTGAAGTGTAATTAAAATATTGTAGTTCTAGCTTTTAGGATTGTTTGGCCTCAGTTTTAGTTTTAATTAAATTTTTGTCTTTATTCCATTGTGGCACTCTTTGGGGGAGGCATATGTCCAGCAGTGGACGTCTTTCGGCTGATATGATGATGATGATGCCTCAAATCACTAGACCAGTAGTTGTGTAATTTTTACATACAGAATTCAGTTATACTACATTAAGTAGTCATTACATAATCATGGACTTCATAAAAGTACTTACTTATGTATACACGTACTGATCCTAACAACGTTCGCATAACTTTTTAAATGTTTGTTCGGACCATTGTCCGAATTAGGTCAACAGAAAAATGCCTGAAGATTTAGGAAATTCTGGAAAATTAATAGTTATTAGTGCTCCCGTTATGAAGTCATGTGTATTTTTATATGGTCGTAAGAATTCGAGAGACGATATGTACTAAAATTGTCTCTAATTCAAACAAAGTTGCGAGCAAACACTGTTAAGATTATGATTTACTATGACTCTAGAAACTTAGATTTATTCCCGACATCTTTATTACATGAACACACTATCATACGTTATGGGGTGACCATGACCGGTAGTTCACGCAGGACAGTGCTAATATACGATGGGACCACCCGCCCGTGCGATTCAGGACAAATCTCGTATTTACGAGAATCGTGAGTTATTCTCGAGGATAAAAGCGATATATTTCAAAGTATCTGAACAGACTTTATGGTTTAATCTCTACTTCATATCCGGTACGAAGTATCGTTTAATATAATTATAATGATATGCACGTATTGAGCAAATTAGCAGTTGCTTATTAATTTCCTAAGTGCCACTTAATATTATTTTTACTCGGAAGTTATAAGGTTAGTGGGTCTGACTGGTGGGTAGGTATTTATTTACGAATATCAGGGGACAATCTTACACAAATCAGTCTAGCTCCAAAGTAACCTTCGTCGGATAACTTCCCTTGTTTAGTCGACGCTAAAACAATTAATATCCGAAAACTACTGTTTAACAAACAACTCAATTACTTTGGCGATTACCATCGATACAGTCGGCAGTAAAAACTCACACAATAAAGTACACTCGGGCATTGTTTCCGTGCGATCTGGAACGCGCCTTGACCGAAGCACAATGCTTTAGCGCCTTGAGCGCTTAGGATATCCGCGCTGACTATACTTGATGCGATTGTTTGAATTTGTTTCAAGTGTAGTGGCTAACAAACACCCGGCTCGTCTGAAACCTTTGGACGCTTGCAAACCCAGAGGTGTCATACATGTATTGTCAAAATGTTAGGTATTTGAAGTTTCACAGCATCTTCTTTATTGCTCTGTTGAAACATATTACAATTAGATACTTGTAATAAGTTTCTGTCAAAAATTTCATTTTTGGTACAAGCATTTATTGCGGACTTTACTTTTCTGTATACCATCATCAACTTCTCATTGAGACGATTCTAACGGGCCCAAACTCGATGGGGTTGTGTCGTTTTGTTGCGGAGTTCCTATGGCCACCTTCCAGCTCCAGCATCAGATCAGCTCCATGTCATCATAATATTGCATTGTCATGCTATATACATATGCATGCAAAATTTCAGCTCAATCGGAAACCGGGAAGTGGGTCAAATTTAACTTGCAAGATTTGATTACAGACATACAACGGGAAAGGTGAAACTAAATAGAAGCTTTTAAAAAAACCGTACCTTTCGTACTAGTTTTCTGAGTGGATCAAATGTTTGTATGGGACTAGAATTAGAGCTCGTAAAAAGACAAAAAAGAGGGTCAAAAGCGGACCCGCGCTGGTGACTGCCGAAACAGCTCATACCTACAATTTAACGTAGTATCATGACGTCACATCATTATCTTCGTACTACCTACTAAAAGTTTTGGTCTGAAATACTGCGTCAAATACGATCGAGTACATAGGTTGTTGTACAAATTTGTTTTTATTACAGTGTAAGGATTTAATTGGTATCTTTTTGCTCTTGGCCGATAAAAAAATACACATTTTTTTGAAACTCTCAAGTTTTATATCTTTTTTTATATTTTAATTATATTTTGTAATGTACACTTTATTGTAATATTTTAATGGTAATATTAAGAGTTTTTTTGTAATTTATTGCTGTGTATTTGTATAAAGTGAGAGTTTTAACTTAAATGTCACCTCTGTACGGAGTTAGCTTGTGTAAAATACTCCTAATCTATACTCTAGAGCTAGACGTCTACACTAATAATAAAGAGGCAATATCTGTTTGTACCTAAGTTTATGTGTAAGGGGATATTTCCGAAACTATTAATGTTATATAAAAAACCGGCCAAGTGCGAGTTGGACTCGCGCACGAAGGGTTCCGTACCATTATCTATAAAAACGGCAAAAAAATCACGTTTGTTTTGTTTTTAAAATTTGTTGTTATAGCGGCAACAGAAATACATAATCTGTGAAAATTTCAACTCTCTAGCTATCACGGTTCTTGAGATAGGTACAGCCTGGTGACAGACAGACCGAAGGACAGCGAAGTCTCAGTAATAGGGTCCCGTTTTACTCTTTGAGTACGGAACCCTAAAAATAATTACCAGAATTAGTATAGATCTATTCTTAACACCCGTGATGAACAAAGGCTACATTGTATCCCATGAGTCCGCCTGGTTTCTTTAAAATACACTGGCGGAGCCGCGCGGGCAGCTAGTGCCTATTATAATAAAAAGGATACCTATTTATAATACTAGAGTAGAGTAATATAAATTATATGACTCTAAAGTAGCGTAACCACGGTAAGCGCAACATAAAATCCCCATAAATACGATGTAGTTATACCTACTAAGCAGTTAAACCAAATACGTTTAATTATTTATATGTGATTAGCGGAAATATCAAACGGTTAATTCTATGTGACATGGGATATTTTACTTTATTTAAACAAGCTTACGAGCTTTAAGGGAACGATTACAGAAAACAAATGATTTATTCTAATAAAAAATATAGAGAACTTAGCCTATACCACGGCAGACAATAACCGGGCGTTCTTATCCCTAAGAAGCGGTATCTTCCTATAACCGTTACAACCTTTTGATGGTCAATGTTACACAAAAATTACCATATAAATAAAATCTACAGCCGAATAACGATAGGAAATGACCGACGATACAAGCTGTGTCCGCGATTTAATGGCTTCCCGTACAAATTCAACCCCTGACGAGTTCTAGGATAAAAGTGTTTGTTGTATTCAAGTTTAAATACAAATTAAGAAAGCGACGGAATCTTCACAATAATCTGGACAGAGTCCTAGCAATCAGGTTAGTAAACATTTTTGAAATAGTTCAAAACCAGCATAGTCTTCATTGGTTGAAACCATTTTACCAAATAAAAACCCTAAGCTAAATACTAAAGGTTCATACTAGCTTGCCAGTGTCAAAGCAGTTAATTCAATGCCGGTTTATACAATTAAAAATGTAATTTGGTTTATATCTTGTTTAATTAGATGTCATTAGGGAACGGGCTGATATGATGATGATAATGAGGGAACGGGCTCTGTTCGTAGACTTGGCGGCGACATCCATAGTAATTGCGAGCTTATTTGTATAGATGTACACACAATCAATTGATTCTAACGATTGCGCATGATGCTCACAAAGAGATAATTACATTATTACAACTTGTTCTGCGTTGAAATATAAATGTATTATATTCTGTAATCCTGTATCCTGTAACAATAAGCGAAACCGCAAAATTACATATATAGATAACATGTAGTCTATGTCCTTGTTCATCCCGAAGTTCCATTCAACATAGGTACCTGTATAGGCGCCTAAAGGCGCAGCTAGACGGTCGCCAACACGCCCCACCGACCGAGCGACCTTAGTCCGTACCGACCGTGTAGACAGTTGTTTGGAGCAAAATTTCATACTACAGAGGCTTAAAAGAAGTCTTGGTATCGGATGAAGTTCGTGTCCGTAGATTACTCCCTACCTTCACAGACACAATTCTACATTTCACAACCTCACAAAACAGTACAGCTGGGAAATAATTACTAACTATCAAACCAGGATAAGAGCGCACCGCAACAAACTGTAGGTCGATCACGTAACGCATTGTACGCGCGTCAGGTAGGTCTAAATGTCACTTTTTATATGGAAAATTTACAGTTAAATTGTACCGACGTGCGTTCGGAACGTTACTTGATTACCCCTCTGTTCTACAGTTCGGCGAAGATTTTGATACAAGCCGATTCCCACCGGCTTGCCTAACATTTATTTTAAGGCAAGCCTATAGATATATTCTCTAACTCTTTCATAACTTTTATTTGCTCCGGGTTGCCCATACAAAATTTTCACGCGCCACGCCGCCACTGTGCTGTAGCTACACGTATGTATGTCTTTATATATTTTTTTCTTATTTTTAAATAAGTTATCACCTTCTTCTGCTTCACTGCTTCACCAAAAACGCAAATCAATTAACATATCCAAATGCATTTGAACCAACAGAATTTGAACAAAAACATTAAATTGAACTAATTCTTGATCCAAACACCAACTTAAAAGGTTAGAGAGAAATCGATTATCGTGTAGGTGAGTGTGAATAAGGCTGTAGCTGGTTGCAATTCTCTTCGATTTCATTATTGTTTTAAGATTTGAGAAACTGGTTTTCATACAAAATATTCGGAACTGTCACTAGAGATCTACTTGTATCTCGTTATTCTGAGTAGCGAACATCCAAAGGCTATGGTGTCCATTTACTATCAAGCAGACCACTAGAGCTTAATTGTAAAAACAATTTTAATATTTATTTTGTCGTTATTAATATTAATTAGTTATTTATTACAAACAATTATATCAAGTACGTGTGTGAGTGGTTCCGCATAGCCTTACTTGAATTGCCACATTCGTGCTAAACAAATAAATGAACTAGATTTACTGGAAGTTAACACTTGTCTATTGCAACTTTACTAATGCATGTGATGAATTCTATTGTAACTCGTAAATACCAGCATGAATAAGAGTTTATGAAAATAAAAACATTTGAGAGTCGTAAGAAGTAAGTCTGTTCCAATTACGCCTAATTAAAAACAAATAAGAATAGCCAATTCACTCAATTTTTAACTTACTAGCAATGTAATTAAAGTTCAAATTCGAGTACATTTGAGTTGCGACATAGTGCACTTATTATTTGCGAACAAATTGCGTAAATTGAGTCATTGTCATTAAATATTTCCAAGAATTTCATGCCGAATTCACCGAAAAGCTGCCGTGCCCAAAACTCGTTTTATAGATGTTTTTTCCCTTCTTATATTACTAATGGCATATTACAATAAAAGTGGCACCTAAAAATGATATACAGAGAGTTTAAAGTATGTTTATGTTCGTTTAATTGGTACTTTATTAGCCAAGTATCTTGCGTAATATAACGGGAAGGTTGAAGAAGCAATATTGCCAAATCAGTAGAAGCCAATACCTGAGACAATAAATTATAATGTAGTTAAGGCATCGGACCCTGGGTCTTCAATATGCAACTTAAGAAAAACATTTCAATCTGTTCCTATTTATTACTAATCTTTTAGAAATGTAGGGCACAGTGGAATGCTTTTTTATATCGATCATATTTAGATAAATTAGAGGTTTGTAAGTTTTAAGAATAACGTAAAAATTTAAAATTTGATTTTTTCGCTCCTGTTTAAATTTTGATTTTTTCGCTCCTGATCTACGATTTTACAATTGAAACACATAGGCAGGCACCTTTTTCAATAAAGTGTGGTGAAAACTGAAGATATAATTTAAGTATTATTATTAAGTGGTATTATTTATGTCTTAGCGACTGAGCCAAATTATCTACGTAGAAATCAAAGTCAAACGAAAATCCATCCGAAATATAGACGTCATGATACCTAATCTCAAGATAAATAAAGGCATTTATCAGCGGGCCTAGATAAAAGCTGCGCGCGAGTTGATAAATAGAGGACATTTATTCACAGGAGATTGTATCAAAATATTTAGTTTGTCCGGGATAAGTGTCAAGCTCTTAATGGCAGATTAGACGCGCCCTGGGAGACTGCGATTGTCCGGAGTAGGCGGGCGGGGAAAAAACGCTGCGTTTATCGAGCGTTCGATCTTTTTTCTACCACGTCGGTGACAAACAGGTGTACGTCCAGCCTGACGGTGAGCAACTACCGTAACTTATAGACGAAATGTTAAATTCCAGGGGCATGTGCGTTGACGACTCTTTCAAAACCTGGCTTCTACCTTTTTTTGAACAACCGCATTCTCACTTTTACTTTACATTTAGCATTTAGCAGAATATGATTGCTTAAATAATGGGTCGTTTATTTGACACTAATTATTATTTTATGTAGGTACATCAACTTATAAAACTACTGACTGTTTTCATCGTAAAGCGAGCTTTACGATTCATTCGATTACTTAGCTGAAAACAAAATTAGCCTTGTTTATGGAAGAGCAACGGCTCTAGCCACGCGGAACGAAACGAGGATTGACAAGCAAGTATGAAACCCCGTATGCCTGTACAACAACAAACACTCTTAAGTAAAAGTCACGACAAGTCTAGACACTTTTTTAATGAGACATACCTAAATGTCACGTTGTATGTACTTCATTACGAGCTCCTTAATATTGAGATAAAAATATAATGCAACTAGGACTAGCTAGACATGTTCTTTCCGCGGACTCTTCGTGTGGCTGTGTTTGCGCGTATTCCTGTGAATGGTTGAGATTACTTAATGAGGCCGATTTTTTTATAAAACTCTCACTGGAATTGAAATTGATTACCTTGGACGGTAGAGTTGCTTTTTGAATAAACTTCTTTCTCTTTGATGCAATTGGGAATGGATGAAAATTTTAAAAGTGCCTCATTATTTTTTTGGTGATAGGAATAACCTTCTTTAGCACCAGAAAAAAGTAGCAGCCTTTTCATCTGCGTCAATAATTTTTTTTAAATATAAACCGTTTCCTCACTTACGTTTTGGGTTTAGGACGGCGAATGAAACACTTTCCTTGATCCGTCTCATATTACAAAAAATATTCTAAATATTGACCCCGGCAATGACAAATATAGCTGCTGCAGCTGTCAATATCATTTCCAGCGTCGGTTTACCACGGATTTTTAAGATATTTTTTTTTTAATATGTGACGGATCAAGGAAAGTGTCTCATTCCCCTACCTAAACCCAAAACGTAAGTGAGGAAACTGTTTATATTTTTCAAAAATAATTGACGAAGCTGAAAAATCTGCAACTTTTCTCTAGTGCTAAGGAAGGTTATTCCTATCACCAAAAAAATTATTAGGTACTTCTAAAATTTTCAGCCAATCCCAATTCAGCCAAATCAAATAATCTCAAATATAAACGCCTTGCCGCCAACCGCCTCGTTTGTCCTTAAACGATGGCTCAACTCTCTCGTCAACCAGCGTTTATAAAACCGCTCGACTGCACCGTCAAACTGTTAAACATTCCAGTGATATTGAATAACCTAACGGATCCCATTATGCGGGTGCTGCAGGAGATTTGCGCATCCATTCATAAATTGGCCATTTCAAACGAAAAACGCCCAAAGCACCAACCTACTGTTAAACGAATTCTTAACTTAACCATATTAAATAGAGTATATTTTCGTAAAGCAGTTTTACGTTGCTTACAACTTGTATGTTTTGGAGTTATCCGAATATTATGGTATTAAGTTTGTCGATGAATGGGAATAGATTAAGATGAACCTAGGAAGGTTAAGGGTTGATATCAATTAGATAATACTGGAAATATTGCCTGGTATTATATTAATAGTCCTGGGCACTCATATTCAGTCTTGACCTTAATCACTATAGGGTTATAAGGGTCCTTATATCTATCAGCTTATGACTAAATAAATACCGTATAGCCGAGATTGAACTACAGCATGAGAACTCTTTGCGTCCTGCCACATGGCGGACAATCTATACTTACTCTTAAGAAGTACATTATTAAAGGAACGGACACCTATGAGAAGAAAATAACTCAAAAACGAATTAACTGTAACGTTCTTCTGATCTTGGTACTATTATTTATTTGATATGTATTCATATTTTACGTACCTACATACAAAGAAAAATTAATCATACAAAAGGTGAACGTATGGCATTTTCTAAGTTACCAGAACCTAAAAAAAAAACTTTAAAAGGAAAAAAGGTTGTGTGAGAACAACTTTTGTAAATAATAGCAATTAAAAGTGATAATTTGATGACTTTCTGTCGATACTGTGTACGTAACACGTACGTGTGTCTACTTCATAACATGGTGTCACTATACAGGACAGTAACTGTTCTATATAGTGACACCACGTTATGAATTTAAACATAAGGAAACTACCCAATGGCTTTGCTGTTCCTGCCCCTAACTTGTTTTTGCCAACGGCCAAGCATTCTAAACTGAAAAGGTAAGTATTCCTTGGAAAAAATTTACTGTCAAAGCTCGCCTCGATCATTTTGTCACACAATTAGGTACGTTGCACACTCAACCGACTTTCCGATCATTTCCTGTCGATCTACTGCGCAGGGATGAAGAATCTTACCAGAATTAACCTACTAAAGGTTATTTAGAGAGTCATCCTTCTATACCTTATTAAACTTATTATGTATTATATATTTTGCGATCACAAACCTTTTGTGCACGATCTGCTTTTAAAAACGTGCTTGTTATTTGTCACAATGGTTTTGCCGAAGTGCAATTTTCAAAAACTGGGCCCTAATATCCAAACTTTAACATTTAAATGAATCTAATCATAAATCATCTTAACTGTATATTTTAAACAAAACTGTCTCCTATAAGGATTAAAATTAAACAAAGCAAACAAAAGACTGCGTTCATCTTTCTTTTAATTTTTTCTTGATCTAAATATTGTAACCGTAAACAAAGAAAGGATTATTGCTCTGTGGTTTGGCTGTAATCAGCTATCTGGGTGGTTTAATCCCAACGGTAGATTTTTACTGTTAAGTTTGAATGAAGTAGAAAATTGTGGGAGATGAGTTGAAATTGATATTGTAAATTTTGTTTTTGTACATAGGCGCGAGCGTAGTCAAAATTTATGTTAATCTATGTTAGAAAATGTATCTACTTACATAGGTTTATCACGGAGAAAATTTGGGACTATACCGTACCTCAGTTTTTGTATGAAACGCGCACCAGCTGTTATTTCCTCTAAAGCGTGTTCTATTGTATAAATTATAGCGGAAATCAAAGAAAGCTTGAAAATAGAACATCGCATTTCCATTTTCGAGTTATCCAGGGTGGAGGGAGGTGAAACAGGTAACAATTAAGGAAAGAAAATATGCTTATTCAGAGACGCTTTAAAACGAAGGCAAAAACTTATGAAATGCATAAAGTAATTTAGAATAAATTAAGCGTGCGGCGCGCCGTTCTATTGACTGCTGACAGCGTATGTTCCATAAAACTTTGGGCTGACTATGATTGTTTTGGGTAATATGAACTACTTGCACGATTTTTTTTAGATTTTATAAAACAATTTTTTGACGGGTTTAGCGGGCTGCTGACGCGGACTGTTCCAATATTCTGCAGACTGACTATGTCCCCATAGTTTGTTAGTTGTCTTACATACTAATTTCCAGATTTTATAAAACAGTTGCGACGACGTAGGTGTTTTTTTAACAAGTTCGGAATCACCTCCGCGCCAGTTGTCCCAAAAACTGGATGACTGACCACAGGCTATTGATATTCGACCTATTTATGACCTAATATTAAAATATCAGCCTTTATAAAACTGTTGCAGTTGCGGTCCCTCAGCTCTCCGTCTATTAATGGAATGGTCTCCACTCAGCTTAATGTCAAGGTACCTTATGAGTCTTCCCTGGATGATGAACTAGTGCTATCAGAATACACAAAAACCCTTTATAAAAAAAAGAGAAATAGATTCGTTATTTAAGACAAAACAAGGCTCAAAAACGAGCAAATACAAACGAGCGTTTGAGTGTAGCTCGAGTAGAGTGGTACCTTACTAGAGTTGTGATGATGATTGGCGACTATGACAAACTAATCTTCAGAAGATGCCAGCTCCATCTTCGCAATGGAATGGTCTGATTTGTCTTCTTGTGCCTCTGATTCCTATGGAGACAGCTCTTAAAACTGAAATTTGTACTTTTACTTTAAGCCAATAAATTATTTCTGAATATGCCCCTTTGTATAAATTGCTCGCGGAAAGGCAATAATTATCGACACGTACAGGAAATCCAACTAAGTACCTATCTAGTATCTACAAATAAAATACACCAAAAAAATGCTTCAAGAATATTTTTAACCACAAAATTATTAGATCATCCCGCAGTAGCAGGGAGCAATTTATCAAAAAGGGTCATATTAATAAATCGCCTAAAGTGTGGTGTCGGCTTAACAGGCACTAAACGTCTCGGGGTCCGTATCTCACGGAGACGTGTTAATTTACATGCTCGGAGGTTGCGGTTAGGGATCCGTTGGCAGGGTTTCTGGAATAATTTAAAGAGAACAATTATTAAAATACTTTACGTCATACCTGGCCATAATGTAGGAATTACCGCACGCTATGCGTGCGGAAAACCCCACTTCCTGGCCAGATAGAGACGTAAAATTTTGTACTCACCACGGGCGGTAATAAAGAAATCCTCAGAGCGCATGTTTATCGCCCTTGCCTTCGGCTCGGGCGTCAAATACCTGCGATCTGAGACATTCTTTGTTTAACCGCCCTAGGTAAGTAATGTACTAATATTAAATAGGTAAATCGCAGTACACTATAAATCTGCTGTATTAACAATAAGTCTTTAAGAAAATTATACTAACATTAGCTTTCCTAAATTGTAACATACATACCTATACCTACCACAAATTCTATATCACCTCTAAACACACACTCACACACGCACGCACGCACGCACGCACGCACGCACGCACGCACGCACGCACGCACGCACACACACACACAATGTATATTTAAAAATACTCTAAGTCATATCTAAAATGTACTACTTAATGGAAGAGCGAGATCCCTGACACAGGTAAGTAGGTACATGAAAACCTACTAGGAGGCCTCAACCACTATTGGAAAAACTAATTTAAGTTATACAAACTAAATGTCACTAAATGGAAAGTAAAAAAATCCAAAATTGTAAAATATTATCAATTACATTGGATATACGGTCTGTATCAGAATTAACAATAAGTTTATGATATTAATTTAGTACCCCAGAGATGTATGAGGTCTGAGCGTCCAAATACAATTAATAATTATTCTAATGTTCTTATAGAGATGTATACTGTCTCTAAGCGTTAAAACAGAAAAAACGGATCATTAATGTAATATTGTCAGAGATGTACAGGGTCAATAACAATAAAACGTGTCAAGGATTTAAGTTATTCAAAATAAAATGGCCAAAATTATTGATCTTGAATAAAACCCGTATCCTTCTCTAGGTTGCCATTTTTATTGCCACTTCAGAAACACCAGAATTACATTCATCTTAACTGACAGAAGGAGGCATACTTGAGTATGGAAAGTGTTTTAAACCTGATTAGAAGCAATCCTTGTACCATATTTCATCCAAATCTATGTTGTCGTTTTTGCGTGACTGGGTACCAACAGCCAAACATCTAAACATCCAAACTGTCACCTTGATTAGAGCTAAGTAGTAACCCCGTAGTCAACAGAAGATCGCGCTTCACTTCAAAAATTACAAATAAATATAATACCCGTTACTCAATACTATTATCTCGTACACCGACGTATTTAGGTACAGTCGGGCCAATAAATACCGGCGTACACTCGCACCGATAAATCCACCAGAATATTGAGACGTAGATCTAATCTCTTTAGAGATTTATACATTTAAAAGATTTATTTTGGGTAAAAAATGTCGTTTCTATTCAGAGACTGATTATTTTTGTTGTTTGAGTTTTTTTGGTTGGGAACCACGGACTAGTTCAGCTCTAGATTTGAATGTGGAACAAGTTTGTTTGTACTGTATCTTTAGGTTGGTAGGTATGTCTTTTTTAAAGTACTTGCTTTGTATAGTATAGTTTTTAAAGTAGAATTAGGCCCGGTTTTAAAAAGATGCGCGTGTGAATGTCAGATCAAATTTTAGTAACTCGGTAATTTTTTTGACATTACTGTTTGAAAAGGTCTAACGGATCTGTATAAAACTGAAGGTTAGTGTACCTACTATAGTGAAAATAATATGTGGAGTATCGTGTCATGCTACCTATTAGAATGGTATCCTTCTAAGCTAAGTAAAAATAACATTTCATTTATATGAAACGATACAATGTTCATACGTATCTACATATTAATGGGTAGGTACAGTAGAGCCTCGACAATTCGAACTTCAAAAAAACAACCCCTGCTCGGACTCACGAAGCGTTCGGATTATAGTATGTTAGAAATAAATGAATAAATGGGAGTATCTATAGCTATTCTGAAAATTGTTTCTTCTGTATCCGTAGTTGCGTAGCAGAATCAGAGGCAGATGGTCTTCCAAGTCGAAGCCATCATTTTCTTCTGATTCATCTTCAGTAGCAACGAATTGAGGGGCCGTTTACAAAAACAACATAACTGACATATTTAACGAAATCGAGTTATTGCTATGATCATGTCCGTCTGTGAAGACGCTACAATTGTGCAATATAAGGTGCATTGCTTAATTAGGAACCCTTTTGCCCGAAATTACCCGTCTATCTTTAAAATGGAATTACGCAGCTCAACGGAACTTATAGTACAATAATAATTACATTATTTTTTACATTTATGTATTTAATTTACATGCAATACATTTGGTAATAAAATAGTTTTCGTAAATTCAATAATTATTTTTATCATAGGAGTGTAAATTGTTTTTGCACAAAAATAACATAACTGCCAATAATTGTACAAAAACAGCATAAGTGACGAAGTTATTTTACATATTTTTGAAGAGATAACCGATTATTAATGGGATCCAAGATGGAAGGTATTGTTTAAAGAAATAATATTGTAGGAGAAATTACGTTTCTTTCGCCTCCTGTAAAATCAACAACGATGTAGTTATGTTGTTTTTGTAAACATCCCCTCAATTGTTCGGGCCAAAGTGGCTACTTTAAAGATTTTGAAAACATAAGGTCTCGGCGGGGGAGTGATGGTCACTCGGCATTTCGGATTACAGCGACGAAGTTCGGATTAGCCTGATGAGTACAGATTATCGAGGCTCTAAATTTTAATGAGTGTTAACTGAACGTGGAAGTTACCACGATCAAGTTGAAATAACAATTTATTCACATGAGATTTTATTTACACATACGTAACATACCGATAATTAATCAGTAAGAATAATCGCAGGGGTCATTTTAGGGATAGTAATTTATTATTATTCTTTTATTGCACTTATTTTAAGTTTACATAGTGGCGGAGCGCCCATACAAGCAGATTCCCACCAGCTTGCCTAAAATGTATTTTTAGACAAGTCTATAGTTATATACTCTTAACACTTTCATAACTTTCTGTGTTTCGGGTTGCCCATCGAAAATGTTCACGCGCCGCCACTGATAGGTATTCCTACCGTATTGTTTCTCATAGTTAATATGTATTTGTTTCTCATAGTTCCTACGCGTTTATTGGAGTTAAAGCAAGTATATCTACCTATCTACACGGCCATCCACACTAATACTGTATTAAATGAAAACCAAACCCAAATTACCTCATGGTATTAAACCATCATCTCAAGAACCACACACCTTTCTTGACACGAAAGGGCCGTGCCTAAAAAACTATTGTTGTGACGTCACGGGCTAACGGACATTTGTGTCCAACTAACTGTCCAACAATAAAACAATTAAAATATTTGCTCGCATAACAGTTTGTGCAAATTTCTTTTCTATGAATCGGTCGGCGCTTGTGTCGGCTCCTTTGCAGGGTTTTTTTTAGATTGTGCAAATGTTTTATGTTTGTTTTATATTCTTTCGCCGTAGAATTTGTATTAATTGTATTGGGTGGCAAAAAATAGTCTCACTTCAAAGAGAAGATTTGCAATTATAATAGTTTTATTTTAAGTTTTTGTTTTAATTCTTTCTTCTCCTCGTAACATACAAATCAATTAAGCACTAAATGAATTAAGTTTGTGGTTGTGTTTAAAAAAATATCGATTGGCTTTAAATATTTGCATTAGATTTGACCTTCTTTGAAAGAGTCTTTACATAATGATTTTAGTTTAAGTTTGACCAATCCTTGTGAGTTATTTTAATTTGTTTAGTTTTAGGTTGAGCTTAGGTTTAGTTAGGTATTTATGATTGTGAAATTAAAACTGAATAAAGTGAAATCTTTAAGAAAGTAAATGACTCAACCGATATCGAAATGATTTTTGTCGTGTTTGTACCTAATTCAATTCAATTCAAATATTTATTTCAGGCATAGCCCATACAAGTGTTAGTAAGTTACAATTATATTAAAAACTATTGTTAGTACATAGTGGCCAGTAAAATTAGATTGTTATAAATTAGTTACAATAAAAAATATTATAATAATAAAATACAATAGTTGGTATTCATTATGTCAATCATTAAATGTCAAAAGAACTGCTGAGCCGTCAAAATTTACAAAACTAGAATGCATACAGACCAGAATAGTCAGGTTTTTGTATGTTCGTAGCTGGAACGGGCGGCTAGTTAGTTATCATTCTACATACAGTCGACGCCAAAATATGTATTAATTTTTCCCTTTTTTGCCATACAATATAGCGATAACATGCAAATGTTTAATAAACCCATCATATGGTAGCTACTCAACAATTGTGTGCACTTACTGTTATATTATTAAAATCTTCGGATTAGGCGCCAAAGCACAGCCCGGGGTCATTTAGGGTACAACCGGGAATAACGCTAGAAGGATCACGACTATTAAATTCTAAAATCAAAATATTTATTTTGAAAACCACACACAGACACACCCACCCACCACAAGCCACCCTGGGCACTTTTACAACTCAATATGTACTAATATCTACTTATTGTAAATTCGAAATTATACATCATACAACAATGTTTAAAAAATATATAAGAAAATTAACAATTCATAATTCTTAGAGACATCTCAGAGGGTCAAAATTTAAATGATATATTTATATTATCAAATGAGAACAGAGTGAAGTCTCTCATGTCAATTCCGCTGAACACTGTAATAAAGTTAGGTACTTGTCGTGCTTGCAAACATGAACTGACCGGAGTCCACAACCAGCTCATCCCTCGACCATTATGTTAGGGTAGGTTGCGACCCGATCAACGACACCACCGTATCTTATCTTATCTTATCTAGGTGAGGGCCCTTTCGGATGCACTGTTACCCAGTGGGATCTTTTGTGCATTTAATGTTGCCCTCTCCTTTACGCCTGCTCCCAGGCTTGCTCCATCATTTCCACAAAACGGATGATGCAGTTCACCGGGAGCACCTTGTATTCCTTTGGTTGCGGATAGCCGTTACCAAAGTAGTTCATTCTTTGTCTGGCAAGGGCATGACATTCACACAATAAGTGTTCCATATAGTTTCATCCTCCTCGCCACACATTCTACAGTCTGAACTATCGGCTAGTCCCATCTTGGCCAAGAGATTGTTGACCCCGAAGTGACCTGTGAACACCCCATATATAATTCTGAGTTGCTTCCTACTGGAATTCCAGAGTTTTCTGGTTCAGCCCGAGTCCACTCCTTCTATGAAGAGCTTAGAGTGTGTAAATACCATTAGGCGAGCATCAACACTCTTGTGTGTTCATTAATAAAATAATGAATATCAGTCAACTAGGAAATTAACTCTACAAATCGATCCATACGTCCAAGATGTTTCTCGATTTCCATACATCTCCACTTTATGTACTAATTTATGTACTTGATTCCATATGCCACAGTTTGCATGATCTTGTACACTACTATATTAAGTACACAATGAATATGTATGATGAATTAATGCATAGGTATATACAAACACAGATGGAAAAATATCAGGTAAATTACCTGGTTGAAGTTAACTGCTTGAATCTATATTAAAATTATAAATGCAAAAGTAACTCTGTCTGCCTGCAGGTCGATCACGTAACGCATTGTACGAACGTCGGGTAGGTCTAAATGTCACTTTATATATGGAAAATTGACAGTTAAATTGTACCGACGCGCGTTCGGAACGTAACGTGATTACCCCTCGGGTACCTACTAAAGTACTGAACAAATTGGGATAATATTTATAATGTAAGAAAGCTTTGAATATGACACCCGTCACGTTTTGACAAGTAGGTATGCGCGTGCGCGTACTTTCATGCTACATTTTAAAATAAATATGATCATTGTAAATAACTAATTTTTTTCCTAAAGTAGGTAACCCCAGTTTACCGCCCAAATGATGAAACCTATACGTGTTTACTTCCGGCGCGATGGCATTTTAAGTTACTTACGTATATTATAGTACCGAGGTACATTTCGACGTCACTACGTCTTTTGCCGTCAAAAAAAGTGCAAACGGGACTTTTGCAAAGAAAGTTTTATGGTCCGGTAAAGTTGCGTAAGTAATAGTTTTATGATTTTGAGATAGTTTTTAGCAAACCTTTTTTAATGGCCCTTTTCTGCTAAGGGAGCATTATGCACCTTTATTTTTATTATTTCAGATAATGCCAGTCGGGCAGGCCAGCATGCCAGATGAGGTAAGTAGGTATCTACTAGTTAAGTCAGCAAAACGTGAATCCTTTTCAATGAATACTTCTGATATAAAACATATTACCGTCATAATTATCAGCCGAAAGACGTCCACTGCTGGACATAGGCCTCCCCCAGAGAGTGCCACATTGCCAACATATTAACACGTTTGATTCAATTCAATACCTACCTACCATTGGCAGGTACAAGTTTTAACCGCAACTGATTCCTACTTAAATGCTTTGCCCGCCGTGTTGTATTTTAGATTATTCTAATATAGTTAATATTTTTTATAATATTTCAGATATCTATGTACTTGAGTACTTATATTTAGTATAAATTTGCTAAAGTCATGTATTTTAGTACCTACCTACATTTATCCATTTCCGGCAACGTTTTTAAAAAAGTTACGGGGGTTCGGTGTTTCTAGTTTATATTTTTTACGGTGTTCATTAGAAGGGTAGGTAAGTTGCTAGACATAACAATAAGTAGGTATCATTTTCGGTATTTTTTTTTATATGTATCATTTTCAAAGTTAAATTAGAAGCAAAATTTTTTTTTCAATATTTATGTGGATTACAGTTGAGAAAATAGTTAGCCGGACCTTTAAATGCATACTTAATCGAATTTACAACATACTGTTTATTTAAATTAAATGTACCTATTTCTAAATCATTCTAAAATCTTCGCAACACACGCATAAAAACAAGTAAACGCATTAAACTATAGAATTACGATAATCGCGCGATCTATAACGTCGGGTATCTTTAATCGCGGGCGCAGTGGCAAAGTTCATGCTCCCACCACCATAACGCACGAGAGGGAGACGCAAATAGCGCGGAGACGTGCGAGCGACGGAGACGAGCTACCGATAGATGTTGCGTTAGAAGCAGGCCCCGCCCACTTCTCGCTTGGCCCGCCGAATCCTCCTCCGCAGGCATTCGTGCGCGCACGCCGATCCGACAACACGCGTGCGAATTGAATTCAAAAATTTTGAATTGAATTCGTAAATTCAAAAATGCCGTTCCTTAATTCATATAGATGAACGATCTAAAATTGAACTCTATAATTTTAGTTTTTTTTTATTTGTAAATCTGTGGACTGTGTTTGCGTTTTCAGTTAGCGAACTCCTGTAAATTGGCCGCCTGAATTTGTTTGTTTTCAGTGAAAGTGACTGGACTGTGACATTTGAAATCGATAGTATTTGTAATTGAGGCACCGCGGGTGCGGGTCGTCTTTTAGTGGTTTTTAGACATTTAATTGTATTTGGAAGATTGGTGAAGTGTCTGTGGGATTTTTATGAAGGAGTCAATCGGCTGAAATTTGCTTGTATTGAAAGCGCCAAAGATACATAAAGGTAAGTCATATTTCACTCAACACACACAAACCTTTAATACTTATTATGAGTACATTGTTTAATTAAAAACCACATTTATTTTAAGAATTTTTAATTATATAAAAATATGTAGACAATTCAATTGTAGAGCATCAATATAATGATGGATCAAAGGCCGCAAAAATATCTGACACGCTCTAACGGCTCTAGGAATAGAGTCGTCATCAGATATTTTTGCGGCCTTTGTTCCATCATATATTGATGCCGGTGACTGGTACTATTTTTTCATTCAAAACTGAGTTTGAATGAAAAAATAGTAACAGTCACCGGCATCAATATATTCACGCTGCATTCGTAAACCGGGAACGCAGTGCGTGTTCCCTATAAAAGACATCAACGGGCGATTTTAACGCGCTTTGCGTTATGTAATTTTACGCATAATATAATAGTAGTTTATGTGACTGTACATAATGAAGGGCATTAAACACGAGTGTGGGTTTATGAAACGAGCTAAAGGCGAGTTTCATAATAACATCACACGAGTGTTTTTAATTATATACAGTTACATCCACTACTTTATCTATCATCGCGGCGTTGTTTTCTGGCAGCTGTCATAGTTTATTTTTTTTGATTCAGAGACAAACTAGAGTCGGATCCAACTAATCCAACTCTCATATCGTTCGATATCTTACTTACGTGCGACATTTGTCAAATTTGTATGCAAATTGACAATTAATTTCGAACTAAACGTCATCTCGACAGATATTAGAATAGAGGTTAAATCAAATTCTTTGTTTTTCAGAGACGTTCGAAATTTGAATGAAATAATATTATCGAAATCGATGTTATTATTTAGCAATAATAACATTTTCACAGATAAGAAATTTGTTCTAACAAAACTGTCTATTTTTATGGTGGTCATAATGTGCGGTTCTTGAACGCATCATGGAGGGTTTATGATATTTGGATAGATAAATATATTGAATTTCCACAATTGCTACTTATCAAAAACAAAACATTATCAAAAAAATTGGTTGTCTATAAAGTCGGTTTACGGACGATACTTTTACGTGATAACTAAGTAAGCTTTTTCGTGCGTGCTGCCGATGTTCATCGATTTATAAGACGTTATCACGTCAAAAATTGAGATAACATTTGTGACACCATCTTGGAAATTGTAATGTTTTTTCACGAAAAATAAATGACGATATCATTATTTATTATAAAGCTAAGTTCTTTCCGCGCCAACCTGTTAGCGGTAAAGTCGAAAACTGTCAAACGAATATCAATATCAAAAGGTATTAATTATTGTACCTAAATACATGGTTTTAGTTTATAATTTACGTCTAAATATCAGTGTCATTCGTAATTAAGCTAGAGGCGGTTCATTAGTTTAAAATATATTTTTAGCTATTAGTATTCTGTGTGTAGTCATCTAATACATATTTGTTTCTAAGTAAGTTTATTGAATTCGATATACAAGTTTTCGCAAATACCGTTATTTCGTAAATTAAATAGTAGGTAAAACTTGTCTACTTATACTAAAAATTATCACTTTACAAAACCAACATACTGATCACATCAGGATTGCCTAAACATTCACATGAAAGAAGTACTTAGCATATATTTAAGTACTAGTCAATGTTTGCTAACCACAAATGTAACTGTAATCTTTCAATGACAATACTGTGTGAAGTAGAAAAAAATACACAACTCACATTTTACTTAAGTAGATAGGTACTTATTAAGTACTTTCTTATACTTAGTGGATTACGATTTTCCCGGCCACCTACCATTTTAGCAGGATTATCGTAGGTATCATTGTATATTGATCCGTAATACTTTAATCTAGAGTAGGTACTTACCGGTATTATTTTCTGGATTATGTTCAGATTTAGTCGTTACCTGAATAACAATGCAGACAATTATAAATAATTTATTACTTTTTAGCCAATTTTCGATTTTGATAGTTCAAGATGAAACGTGCAGTTCGATCACGTAACGCATTGTACGCGCGTCAAGTAGATCTAAATGTCACTTTTTGTATGGAAAAATGACAGTTAAATTGTCCTAACGCGCGTTGAGAATGTTACGTGATTACCCCTCAGATTTTCTTGCGAGATAAACTCTGGAAATATTATTAGGTATGATTAAATAATGCGTCACAAAAATAACAGGAACCGCTTAGAAAATAATCATTTCCTTAAAGGGAACGAGTCTCCAGTTTCCGCAACTTTGTTTTCGTAAGATTGGCGTAAAGACATAACTTTCTGGGGCTTTATTGCAGAGTTGCATTTTGTATTGTATCTTTCGATTTTTAAAGTGATATTTTTCTTGTACGGTGAGCAGATAGGGGATAATATAAGTCATTACGTTACCTTATGCCATCGAGTAACTAGGACAACTACGAACTTAAACGTTGACCCTATCAATTGAACAATTGACCATTATGCGCATAATTGTAAAAAAATGGCATTTAAATGCATTTGCCGAGACAATGTCCCCGTGGGAACGAGTCCCACGAGTGGGCGATTGTGATAAGGTTCTGCTGCAAAAAGCCGGGCTTGTGTGTACACAATCACCATTGTCAAACGATACTGGTTATTTTAAGAGGTAACAGGTGTTTCGCGGTTTATTGAGATTCGCGGTGATTTATCGTGACAAGGTACGTTAAATTTAATTTTATATATTCTTAGTGGCTTCACCTTTCACGACGTAAATGCGAATAACTCGTGCTGCCTAGGAAGCTAGCGGCTTTTTCGAATCCCGGTAACGGAGAGGATTAATCCAGTGACTTGTTTTTTTTTAAGTTGTTGGAAATTAAACATGTTCGTATGGTTGTTCTTAAATATTTTATTTTATATACATATTTCCAAGGAAGTGACCAATTGGTTTAAACTGCTTTCAACTTTCAGCCGAGAATTCAGTTTCCAATAATCTCAACGATCTTAGTTATCAATTACTATGTTAATATAACGGTTAAAGTAAATGAACTTTGAATACAATTTTTTTATTTTTTTTGAGATGGCCATCATTTTATTGACTGTGTAGTACATCGTTATGCACGACGTAATTAACCGTTCATTACCGGCGCAAATTTTATTTGGGATATAAAAAGTGCGTTTCAAGGCATATTTAAATAGAAAATAAATAAAAGACCACAATTATAACATGTATTTTCGCAAAAACTGGGTACTGCTATATCGTCTCTAATAAATTTATGAAAAAGGCCTGAAAAAATGAGTCCAATTTTAATTTCCGAATTCCAAATAAGAACCAACATTTTCACGGGTATGTAGGTACACATACAACTATACAGTTCCAGTGACAGTCATTCATTTGGCACAGTCAATTTGAAATTGATTTATTTTCACAAATTCTTTTAAATTTTATAAAGATTTATACATAAATGGGTCAATCAACTTTTTCTTGTTGTTATTCTGTCCCGGTAAGCCAAGAGACAACAGTGACAGACTTTATTAGAAAAAATACTATAAACTGGACTCCTATCATGCTAAGGAGATGCGCCACCATGGAATGGGTTTACCAATATAACAAAAACACGTGTTTAGTGGATTTAGACCCCATAAAATAATAGTTTTAAAGGGTGACCCAGGAGACGTAACCATGGCAACGAGCAAGAAGAAATAATTGATTGACCCAAATACACGTAATTCCGTACAAAATGTCTTATGGATCGAGTCCTATTCATTCAACCGTTTCGAATTTTCAAACGACCACGATATCCTTATCGATTGAAATTGGAATACTCGCGAAAATGTTTGCGCTTAGATGAGCGCGAACATTTTTGCGGGTATACCTAAAGTTGCAGTTACGGTACATCCCAGCGACAGTAATTGTCGGCACGGGCTGCGCGCGCGCCGACGGTAACGGACGCGGTTCCCACAATTATCGCGCGCCGGTAATCGCGCTTTTTGCATTTAATCGCCGTCTATTGAATGTTTTGTTTATGAAAGTTTTGTGCAAGATTACCCTGGAACAATGATTTAATTTATGTTTACCAGCGCCTTGGCAAGCTGTAATGCTGTTAAATTTTATTACTAAATTACTTAATTTAAATGTTATGATATGAATTCTGTAATTCAAACTTGTATTTTTGATATAAATCAAAACTAACATTTGACTATTTGAAATTCAAACTCTTAATGTAGGTAATTGTTCGTAGACAATAATAAAACTTGCTTGTTTGCCTCCGACGTGGTATATAAAAAAAAGTTTGAGACTAACTTGATTTGTGTAAGATCGTCTCTTAAGTCTTGTCTGGTAAGCATGATACTTTAAATCGCGACCAATTCCTCTACACTCTCATTTTTAGCTTTAAATGAGTACAAGAGATAATTTTAGATAAGCTGATTAGAAAAAATATCACCATCATCCGTTTTACATTCCGTAGTTGTAAATAATCTTTTCAACAGTATTATAGATATAATCTGACCAAGGAAATATAACGTTAAAGTGTTAAGAATTCAATTCTATACAAAGGTCTTCTACTTCAAACTTTATTATATAAGAAGAAGATCTTTTCAACAGTAATCTATAATCTGACCAAGGAAATATAACGTTAAAGTGTTAAGAATTCAATTCTATACAAAGGTCTTCTACTTCAAACTTTATTATATAAGAAGAAGATCTTTTCAACAGTAATCTATAATCTGACCAAGGAAATATAACGTTAAAGTGTTAAGAATTCAATTCTATACAAAGGTCTTCTACTTCAAACTTTATTATATAAGAAGAAGATCTTTTCAACAGTAATCTATAATACCGAGAGTATATTACCGAGATTAAAGAATTTCGGTAGTCCGCGATGTAGGTAAGTAAAATACCCCGAACAACTTAATTAACATGATAAGAATTTTAAAATTTTGAATATACCTATGAATAATAATAATATCAGCTAATGTGTGCCCAGGTATTGTCTTTGTTTTTCATTGTTGTTATGTATTCAAGTTATTTAATGTTAATTAATCGTATTTGTAAGCTCTGACATGTGAAAGAGCCCTTGAGTGAGGCCTACTTACAGAATAAATATTTGAATTTGAATACGTTGTCTAAACTAAGACTTACAGTCTAACCTTTAAAACGGTATTATACTAGATATTAAAGGCAAATAACATGCATTTTTTTTATTTTTGCACATTGTAGATGCATTGAAGAGCAACTGCATTCGTAATGTTGATGCAAATATTTTTATGTTTTGTTAACGAGAACTAAACTTATTTCATCATCACCAGCCAATAACTATTTTTTCACGATTTACAGTAAGTGCACTCGGCTGATTCGAAAATCGAGATATTCCGAAAATAACTAATATCTACTTAACGCGGCTACATTATTTGCTCTGACAACACTCCCTATGAATATATAACTAATGTATTTTGTACAAAAAAATCGATTATTATATTACATTTTAATATTCATTTAAATTAGACATCATTCACTTTGCACGTATTTAATTAAGTACCTATTTCATACTTGTCAAAATTCCTATACTGGGATTAATCTATTCTAAAAAACGGCTGATAAATATATTTAGGGACACTTACGTTTTCACTAAATTCAACGTTGGTGTATTACTAGTCCAATTTAAAAACGGTAATTTCTCGTTGATGACTTTCCATTTGTGCCGAATGACAGTAGGTAAATTTCCCATTACAGCCTGCTGAACATTAGGCCCCAAGGAGCGCCAAAAAGCCCGCTCCTCTACTTTACGTATATGGATGCGTAAAGTAGAAGAATGCGGACGAATGTTCGTTCCCCGTTGACTCACAATGAGAGGAAATTATAATTAAATAAATCTATTCTAGATTGGCAAAAGACCATCAGCTTCGCATTAGTCGGTTAACGGGCCTTCTCTAATTGTGAGCAATCTGTGACGACATTCGCCAATGTCGCAACGAATAGTACATCAGATGAGATGACCGAAGAACCCTTGGCATTATTGCTAGCCCGCACAGAAAAAGATATATGCGGTACTTGATTCGCGGTAAATATTCTTGAACCAAGAAATTGATTGAAGTGAAATTATCTTGAGCTAAGACTTTATAGTGGTTCGAGAGAGTTACTTAATTCAGGATGATTTCTGTTTCATTCATGGTTTTGGCGGTTTTTCTAATACATTTCATGATTCAAATAAATACTTATTTTTTATGTGCGCCTGAAAGTAAATGGTTAGTTCAGCCTATAATATAGATGTTTTCAAGTCCAGGGGTTTGGTCTGAGAAAAAGTCAGTTTGTTTATTGCTATGTGCCAATGTTTTACAGAATTCATTATGAGTAAGTGATTCCTTTTTAAGGATTCTCTTTAATTAAAATGTTAATTCTACTCTAAGAATCATATATCTAACTTCATTCGGTCCGAGTGTTTTTGCCAAGTGTCAACTACTGACGCATTTCCCGGTCAAGAACTAGTATTTGCAGTTAAAATTTATAGCGCATGTTGTGCTCTTATTCACAACTAGGTGCTATAAAAATACCCATTTAGAGCACTTCTAATGAAATTATATAATTACCAGTTCAGAACTCTGTAGTATTTGTAATAAGGAACAGATTTTCTTAGCAAATGTTGCGTATTGACTTGTTTAGACGTCCTGTTAGACTGGTGGACCGCCGTAGAAGGGAAATAAAAATCATTAATTAAATAAAGACGAGTGAAGTGACAAAAAGCTAGAGAATTAACCCGTTTAATTTCTTGCGCGGCGCAACTAATAGTGCTAGCCTTTGAGTAGTTAATTAAGAATTATAAATAATTTCAGTATGTACTGTACTTATAAACAAATAAACGTTTACTCATGGTAATTTACTAAACATTTCAGTTTTTACAGCATTAATTGCTTTATTTATATTGCACTGTTGTGACAAGTGATAATTTCGCCGGGAAACTGTAAAAAACTTAATTGATATATTTTTACCGGCAGTGCTATTGACGGACATATTTGTTTGAATAGCCTTACTATCTGTGGTGATTTTAAAAATATTTTTTTCACATTGGCAATTAACGAATCTACGTTTTTATGTTGAGATCTCAAATGCTCTGTGACTCGATGTAAACCATGGGCAAGGCATGTAACGTGCAGTAAATTTGGAAATGCACCTTTTTAAATTTTACCAGCCTTCAACATGTACGCGGCACTGTCAGTACTTAGTTAGTAGAAGGACATTCTTTAAATTCTGATTGTACGAATTTTGCCTAAAAAATTGAAGTTGTTTTTTGATTAATTCAGCCATTGAATTAGCATCGACTTTGTCAAGAATTTTACATCCAATGAGGAAAAATTTACAACAGGTATTCTTGGCCAGTTCTCTTATAATTACATTTGCTACACATTTTCCTTTAATGTTAACTGTTTCGTCGACTGTTAACCATATATATTTTCCTGCCATTTTTTCGCGAATTTTATCAACCGTCTGATTATACAAAATATCTAGATAAACTTTCCGCAACAACGATTCGTCCGGCAGTTTTTGCGATGAACAAGAACAACAAATATATTTTTCAAAAAAAATCCGGAAATGTGGATTATTATTTTTTTTCCATTTCGCAACAAATAAGAAATATTATCAAATCTAGATAAAAACTATTATCGTTCTTTACCTCTTCAAACTCAGGTGAATGTGTTTTACTCGTTATGTGAGTTACCACGCAATATTTTTTTAATTGCTTTAAGTGAACCTTACATTTAGAGCAGTATATTGTTGAGTTGTTTTCGTTGTAAGTAAGACAAGGACACTTCATTATCCATTTGTTAATTGTTTTTCTTTTTGGATTAACCATTTTTACAAACGTGAATTAGTTGCAAAAAACTAGTGGCAGAAATGACAGTTAACTGCCATGCAATTTACTTTTAATCAAATCAAAGAGGTCAAATGGTCAACTAGCTAATCAAAGAGGTTAATGTTAAAGTCAGAAATGTAAAAGGTGACTGAACTTATCGATAGCTGAAAAAGTAGATAAAATTCAACGTTCCAACTCTATTGACGTTTGATTTTTGCCATGAGCAATTTCGCCCTCTGGTAATTAGTTTATGTAGCTTCAGATACTATAGTAAAAATATACAGCAAATTGAAGTTTTTTTTATACAAAAAGTATTTTCGCTGTATTTCGTTTGTTTTATAAACTGGAGCTATATAAACTAATTACAGACCTAGATATACCTCATGGCATTGTATATGCAAAGTTTCGTTACAATCCAACACGTAGTTTTAAAACCAGAACGAAACTCCGTTTGTATGGGAAGGTGAAATTCGGCCGAGCTTGCCGGGGACTCTTTAAGATTTAGAATGGTTGCCGTCTCTGTCACAGACGGGTCACATACACAGATTTAGGTTCGCGTGTTTCCTGTGGACATTGTCACAGCCTATTTTTTTTGTTGTACTCTTAATCCGCATTAAACGTGTGTCCTCTAACCTCTTATATATTATTATGCGATAAAACATTATTTATATGCAGGTAGGCTCTTAACTAATGACCACAGGAAAGACAAATTTTGTTTTATAGACAGTGAATAAAACAAAATAACTTGGATTCATTATTAAAATCGCGGTCATCACAACAGGGCACTATTCGTTTTAGCCTAATAAATATTGTAGAAGAATTGGTCAACCATTTACATTCACTACCACATCCCCACCTCAAGCGTCCTACTCTACCACCTGACAAAAAAAAAACATGAATAATTGAATGGTAGAAACTCTTGTAATTTTGACATTTATGCAAATTTATATTGTAATTTTATCGCGAAATAAATTGATCTAATCTGGTCTAATCTTGAGAATATAGGCGTGAGTATGTATATTATACCACTACTTTAACAAGTGTACACCAGGGATCACATTAGTATATAATATCGCTCCCTGCGGGCCGCACCGGTTCCCACGGGCGGTAATGGCATGTAATAGCAACTACAATTGTACTAGGATATGCGAGACTATTTTACGGTACACACATTGGTACTTACGTCTAAGTTAGGGTCACGGAGATTTAAGTGCTAATTTGTGGATGCTTATGATGATGGGAGCGTTATGGGGAGGATCATTTTTGAAAAAGTAAGACTTAAAAGGTTTTTGACTATTGGCCTGGTAAATAAAGGTCACGGGTGTCCGCTGGATGCGGGTGGCGCAGGACCGGCCATTGTGGCACTCTTTGGGGGAGGGCTATGTCCAGCAGTGGACGTCTTTCGACTGATTTGATGATGATAAAGATGAACGCTTGAATGCTGGTTAATAAATCTAAAACAAGTGTTATACCTTAATATTTCATTAAAATTCTGAACGTCTGAATTTATTGTAGGTACTAATATCATACTGCGTCAAGACAAAAATGCGTGATTATTAAATCCACGAAATGTCCTTTCCAATACGTCCTTGCGCGGCAGGAAACATATGCGATCGTGATCATGGCCAAATTGCACAGATCGTGTTAATTATGGTATTCCTAATCACCGTGCTCAAGAAATTTGGTAATTAGAAGTTTAGCAAGGCTGATGTTTTTTTTGTAAATACTTATTTAACTACCTACATGAAATAAATATTTTAAACACTTCAAACTCAACAAACATGTTTTCGATTTAAAAATCGCACTCAAATCTGTCCATCCATTTGGGGGTTACGATACCAAGACGGACACACGTATAAAATAAACACACAGATACACGCACAGATTCTTATGTTAAACTTATAATACCCTGGTTTGCGTTGAGGGTTAAAATAAATATAATCAATAAATTTATTGCAATGTCATAATTAAAACTCAAAATTATTTAACTTCACTAAAAAGTATACAAAGTTTATTAAGTATATTAAGTCATAATAATAAATATTATTCGAAAGTAATAAATTACCGTTCACATTCTGTCATTTGATTAAAAGTCATCAACTTTGGAATAAATTGAAACGACACGTCATTTAACAATAACAATTTATAAAAGTAGCAACCATTACATTTTAGAGTTCCGTATACAATCTGTTAGTATCCTAATTTAGTGTTCTTAATAAGCTGAATCGAATGAGACGAGTAAGGGGAGGGAAATTCATACTTCACCGTATACAATATTTTATACATTCAACTTTAAGTTTATTGCAATATTAAATTTAACAGCGCACAAAAGTACCTACTCACTCCTGACACTCTACAAAGACGTCCGCGAGTTTAGCTAACGGGTGGCGCGGCGCAGTCAAAAGAAATAGTACCTACATTACATCAGAGGCCGGGAAAACACCGCCTCCCGGCCTCGTATCTCTATCCGTCTATACCTACTCGGCCGGAAATCCGTTTTCACGCCGAGGCATTAATAGTGCATTTCTCAAACATGCAATGAAATAAAAAAAAAATCTCAAATCAAACTATTTTTTATGGCTGAATGCCGTGATGCTGCATGTAACACAAATAGTGGAATGAAAATTAAAAACTTACTTTGCAGGCCTAGGCCTGAAAAGTTGTATGAAGTCCCATTTCAGGCCGCCTCGAGAGTCTGCGCCCGAAAAAGGATACTTCCGAGTCTATTATAAGGAACGTAAAGAGAATATTTCATTGCATGTTTGAGAAAATAACGTTTATTGCATGAATTCAGATGTATTATTAGTATTACTAAGTATGTATGTTTATTATAAACCACGATTTAGCTTTAAGGCTTTTTGAGTATTTATAAATTTTGACACATTAACAGACTCGATCTTGTCCATTTTTTACACTCTTCCCAAGTAGCCCAAACTAAACCATTAGTTACAATACGACGGTCAGTTACACACTATTAATTATAATTACCACCCAATTCCGCTAATGGTCGTGTGAAGCGACGAGCGGTAGCGGATTCAAGTCTATCAATCTAACTAACTGGTGTACACTGATTCTTGCCAGAAGACTATCAATCATGAATAATTAATTGAAGTTACGGTAATTATAAAATGACAGTTGGTGAGATTGGTAATTAGGTACTGACAATTGCTCGTCTGTGTTGGAAATTAGATTGTTTTTTGGCACCTCGTATTTAATCCTTCGTATTTAATCTTCAAATTAAAATACTTAATACAAAGTAATTTAAATCCTTTGTACTAACGATGCAATTCAACTGAAAACGTGTGTGTGTTTACTAACAATTCTTAATAGCTTTGTATTTTTCGGTTAGCGTTTTCAACATTCAAGATAGGTACATCGTTATCTATGATTGCAAGCAATCTTAAACATCCATGTTATGTTAAAGCAGGGATAAATAGTTTTTAATCTCCCTTTATGCTATATCTTTCAATTACCTCTAAATTAAATTCTCCGCTACCGCTTAACCTCCACGCCACCTAAATTCCGAAGACCAGAAGATACCACGTTCGCATGACCTCTTGCATCACTCTAACCTCTAATTACTATGCGCCAAAATTTGAGTATTGCAACCCATCTAAAGTAAAAAGTACCAGTACTATTCCAATTGTCTTATATTCTTACTGCATTTTGCATTGGAACGCTATCTATCATCAATGTTCGAAAAATCGAATTTAAACAAAAGAAGACTTAAGCGTATATATGATAAGATTAAACGGTTATTTTAGGAGTGTAGAAACTACTACTACAAGTTTGTAAGTTCATATGTCAAGTGTTGATATTTAATTTGTCAATGTTGCCGTTGACAGGCGTTATAAGTATTTTTTATCGGCCGAGTGGGACGGTGAAAGATGGTCGGTCTACAAATTGGATTTGAGTGTCGATTCGAAATCAAATTACACGAGGATGCTTTTAAACTATTTGTAGTTGTGCTGAAGTGGTTATAAGACCGCACCTTTTTTATTTAAGTAGTTGATAATTGCATTTACAAGCGAAACATTTTGTACGTCTTGATTTGTTTTTTCTTCTTGAACTGATATTTAGATTTTGGTATGCGTTTCAATATTTTTGGTTCTTTTCCGATCATAAGATTACTAACAAAAGTATTATGATTCTAAAGACATACAGTTATCCTGCTTGCGGCTTTATTGCATATAAGTAAGTATTTGGAATGATGTCAGTCAAAGTGCCTTATATTCGCCCAAATAATGTTGGTTTTAATCTAACTATAGATAAATTAAGGTGGTTCGATTGCCATACAAAGCGTTATTTGACATTCGCAGGCTAACGGCGTGATATTTTAAGAAACTTATGTAACAAACTTTCATAAATTGGCTTCCCATTTGCGCCAAATTTCCCCTTTCCTAGAATAAACTTGTATAATCTAGATTAATTTGAGAAAAATAGTTTTCCCAAAATATCACGTCCCAAACCAATTACTCAAATTAATCTAGTTTATACAAGTTTATTTTAGGAAAGGGGGAATTTGGCGCAAATGGGAAGACAATTATTGAAAGTTTTATACATAAGTTTCTTAAAATATCACGCCGTTAGCCTGCGAATGTCAAATAACGTTTTGTATGGCAATCGAACCACCTTAACGAGAGCATGGAATTGCATATGTAGTAGTATTGTATGTTTACAGGCATTAATATATTAGAATTTTCTATTTTCTCGTACTATCAGCATAAAAAGAGGTTTGTTATATATTGAAGAAGTAAATACCAAAATAATGTCAGTGTCAAATTGTGAATATTATTTACGTTGTGCATATATTTTAAAATTATTCTCCTTTTGTTGCAAACGGTACAACCACTTCAAATGCAATTCCATGTTCTCGATAATTCATCCATAATAAAATTCCCATTGTAATAAAGCTTATAAGTTGACTATGCTGCGCATCATTTAGAATTACAGCGTGTTAAATCACAGCGAGCCCCACCATGCATTAGGGAATGCGCCTAAAATGTGCATCATTTAAAATTACATCGCATTCAATCACAGCGTGTCCACTATGCAGTTTACGGGGAATGCACCTAAAATGTTCAACAATAACGGCACATGCATTTCTCCTTTCCCCGGGCGCCGGTGCGTCTGCATTCTTTGGGGCGTTTTAGGGGGTACGGCGGGTCGTGTCGTAGCCGTGTCGTTGCGGTATAACCCCCGATGAAAGGGGGGGGGGGGTGTACCTTAGAGTATCTTTTTGTGTAGCAGTGTGTAGGAGTGACATCGTAACTCCCAAACGGTCAAAAGTCGATATGGTGCTTGGCTGTTTGGTGTGTCAGGAATAAACATGTGGTAATCTTTTTTTTTTTTTTTTATACAGTATGGGATGCACGATATGTAGATTGGAAACTAGTTTCTGTTGCCATAAATTAAAATAGAAATATAATAGAAACAAAATGATGGGATCAGATACCTACTCTGTATGTAATCGTTCTAGTCACTCTATTTTTTCTATTTTCATTTCTAGCAACAGTACGTAACTGGTTTCCAACCTAAATATGGCGGATCCCATACAAAGTTTCATGTTATTCTAGCATGTCGTTTTAAATTGATAACCAAACTACGTTTGTATGGAGAGTCGAGCATCCTGGCGACCCTTACATTTTTGATTCTTGGTCGCTATTCTTTTTTACCTACAATAAATCGTCATTTTTCTGTTTTTTTGCGTTTTTCAACTATTGATAATTATGGTTTTAATGTTTGATTTTAATAAACGTCGCATGTATTTTTTATTAGGCTAATTGATGATTACTTCCGTGGCGATAATGTCTTTTTTCTTTATGGTGGTTTTTAAGAAAACACTGTGACGAGTGCTCGTTTTCAGCGGAGACCACATTTTGGATTACCACTCTGTCACGCGATTCTATGAAAAACAAACTTATAAAAAAAGCACTGGATAGAGAAAGTGAAAGACTATTTAGTACTTATAGATGAATAAATGTTTGGACGTATATAGAAACACTAAAACATTAATAATCAATACTCTAACTGTCTAACTAATGACGTATGTTAAAATGAGGACAGGAAATTGTAGCCAAATGCTACTAGGCCGGTGAAGAATTGGGACTTCTCTGCCATCGTCCTTCTGATTATTAAAAAAGAGATTACATTAGGCTACCTCTAAAATTTTCAGCTCTCGATAACACGTGTAAAGTATTAAAAAGTGAAAATAAATTCAGATTAAAAATGAAAGAGCCACAATTTACATATCCTTTGTACATGTTTTTACATACAAAAAACCACTCAAGTTAGAGATACAACTGTGATATACTGGCGTTAATCACTTTTGATGTAGGTACCTAAGTAAATTGGTTATTTTGTGCGAGTATTATGTAGTGATGCAATTTTTAATATTAGTAACTGTTTATTCACTAATACAATATAAATAGGCACTTTATTCTATTGAATACGTTTTATTTCATTTTCAAAAACGATTTACTGGTTACGACTTTAATTCAATTACAACAACATATGAACGAACTTTGAACTTAAAATATTCACAACAAATTCAGCTGCTTCAAAGTTGGATTGTAAAATTAATTAAAACGGCCTTGCGTAAAGGTGTCAAAATCGTGTCGTAACATATAAAGAAACATCTATAATAAGTAGCAATAAAGACTGTGACATTTGCTATTGAATTTCAATTTTACGACGCCCGCGACGAGAACGGGACGCGCGCATTCTACTGTCACTGCGCAGGATTGTCAATCTTATTATGTACGATTCTCACTGAACCGCACAATCTTACACAAATCGACTTAGTAGCAAACTAAGCAAAGCTTGTGCTACTAGACGACAGTAAACATATATTGAAAACACTAGGAAAACTGTTCGTATCTATTCATCACACAAATGAATGCTCTTACACAAATGCGAACCTGCGATTATTAAATAAAATTTTATTTTATTTATAAAAAGTTAAATATCATATTAAATTTTATTTTTAATGAAATTATTTATAATAAATTATAATTTTAAAACAATATACATTTTATAATTTTCAATAAATTTTAATAATAGGTATTATAAAAATTTAAATTAAAGCCTATCCCTTAAAATATTAAATTTAACTTTTATCTGCGAGCGCAGGCTACGCAGGCAGGGTCATTACCACCAAGGCCAAAATTGTCGTCAAATTTTGTCTGATTTTTTGATTTTCGTTCACATTTGCCATTTTTCTCACCTCACCCTTGTCTCCTCGTAACAAGTTACCGCAAACAAGCAGGGCATTGTATTCTGTGCTAGCTTAACATTCATCTAAACCGTTCGTTCAGTGAAAGAAAGAAAGTGTTTATTCCTGACAAAAAACAAACTGAGGACACATACACTTATCGACGCTTAAGGTGGTTCGATTGCCATACAAAACGTTATTTGACATTCGCAGGCTAACGGCGTGATATTTTAAGAAACTTATGTAACAAACTTTCATAATTTGGCTTCCCATTTGCGCCAAATTCCCCCTTTCCTAGAATAAACTTTTATAAACTAGATTAATTTGAGAAATTGGTTTGGGACGTGATATTTTGGGAAAACAATTTTTCTCAAATTAACCTAGTTTATTCTAGGAAAGGGGGAATTTGGCGCAAATGGGAAGCCAAATTATGAAAGTTTGTTACATAACATTTAAGGCGTTTTTTACCTTTTAATGCAGTTAGTTGCAGAAAAATATAACGAATAGCATGCCACGCTTCCTGTAAAATTGTATTTTTTGTTACTTAGACGGTATTGATTCTTAAGCGTCGTTATGAATATTTGTCACGAAATGGTCACAACTCAGCGTAATGCTGGCAGGGCCAGCGCTGGTCTTCCGTTGTGGCCATTTGGTGAAACACGGCGCAATGACGCCACGACAGCACTAAAGGACAATTTACAAAAATATAAAAACATAAAAATACACCTTACAAAACTATTGGCAAAATTACAACGCCGTCGTCGCTTAGGACAAAAAAAACTAAAACTATGCTTTACCTATGTCAGTGCATCCCGCTCCCGCTCATGCGTACCCAAATGTATAAAACACGTGCGCACTGATAAACGGAACCTACGTAATGTTTGACGCATAATGGCATCAGGAAGTGCACTATTTCTCACTATCTCACCGCACTTACTCATACCGCAATCAACAAGTGCACCAATTAGTGAAACAATGCGGCCGTGACGTGACGTCTGCGCGCGCGCCACTTAATTACGCGCAAGATCAAGGTCGCGGCGCAAGGCACTAGAGGGCGCGGGTTATGTTAAACAGTATGCGTATAATATGTACATAGGAATCATCATCCTCATCATTATCATACCAGCCAAAAGAATTCCACTGCTGGACATAGGCCTCCCCCAAAGAGTACCCCAATGTCCGGTCCTACGCCACCCGCATCCAGCGGAGTCCCAAGGCCAGGTGATCAGTTCACCTTGTGTGAGGTCTACTCATGTTGCGCCTGTCTGTATCGGTACGTGGTCGCCAGAGACCAATGGCTTTAGAGATCACAACTAGCAAAAACAAACTTTTCAATCAGTTCCACCCACTTGTCGAATGTTGCTTTCTGCGAGCAAAATAACGTCAATTGGTGTTAAGAGAAGTTTCCTTTTTCTTTCACTTATATCACACAATTTTATGTACCTAATAGTTTTAAGTTCTCATACAAGTGAATTGTAAAGTTCTTAATAAAGAATCAAGAATAAAGAATCTTAAACCGAAAGACTATGTCTCAGATAGTCATTAAATCGTTTAACTTTCCATAACCTTCGCCAAATTTAGACAGAACCGCCTCAATCCGCTTTTACACAAAAAAATGCATTCCTAGCCTCGCATCTCATCCTATTGGTAGGTTTTTATTCCTCTCACACTGCTCTGCTAATTCGCACAGCTCTGAGTCTGATGGATACTTCCTTCATCATCATCCTGGCCGATTTCGACCACGGTGACTGAAAAAAAAAGAAAAGTAAAACTGGCTAACTGGCTGGAGCGTTGTTCGTGAGCTCTCAGGTGACTGACGTAGCCTATCTAGCAGTGTCGAAGCGCCCATACAAGCCGATTCCCACCGGCTTGCCAAAAAATATTGTAAGGCTAACCTATAGTTTCGGTCAGTGGGCACACCACCAGCCCGATGGACAGAAAGCAAACAGTGGATGAGATTAGCACAGGACCGGGCAGAGTGGCGTAATAAAGAAGAAGCCTATACTCAACAGTGGGTGGATACGCGCTGAATAGATAGAGATAGATAGAACCTATAGTTTTTAATTCTTAACTCTTTCATCCCATCCCATCCCATTGCGACCACATTCCCTACAGGTTAGCACTCCTCCGACAAAATTGTAGGTAGAGGATGCCCGCAAGACACGACACGGTGGTCGAGCCTTAGAGGTTAAGTACTTAAGGCCTCCTGAGCAAGTCGCTCGTTCCCACCACTTGGGCCACGGCACGTGAGAACTGGAGCAGTGTTTTTACTTTCCCGCGTCGTCACGGTCCGATCGCGACGTGTGACGTCATCGTTTCGAACAATGTGTTACGATTGCTTACGCTTTTCTTTATATATAGATCAGTTTGCGCCCGTGATTTTCGTAGAAATTGTCAGTCGTCCTCCCATACAAGGTTACATGGAGGATTTCCGGGATAAAAAGTATCCTTTGTCCTTATCCAATAAATAAATAAAATAATTATTTGCGGACAATCTTGACACAAATCGCCCTAGTCCCAAACTAAGCAAATCTTGTACTGTGGTTACTAGACGACGATAAACATATCTACGTACATAGATAAATAATTACTTAAATACTCGACTCGCACTTGGCCATAGCCATGGCGATAGCCATACCAAAATATTAAATAAGAACCGGCCAAGTGCGAGTCGGACTCGAAGGGTTCCGTACCATTATCTATAAAAAAAACTATTTTATTCTGTGTTTTTAGTAACAGAAATAAAATAAATAAATAAATAAATAAATAAATATTATGGGACAATCTTACACAAATCAACCTAGGCCCACGGTAAGCTCAGTAAAGGCTTGTGTTGTGGGTACTAGGCGATGATATATATAATAGATAAATACATATAGATACTTATATACATATATAACATCCATAACTCAGGAACAAATATTCGTGATAAACACACAAATAAATGCCCTGACCGGGATTCGAACCCGGGACCTCCAGCTTCGTAGGCAGAGTCACTACCCACTGGGCTACGGAGGCCGTTAAATCATACATATATAATCGTTAATACATCATCTGTGAAAATCTCAGCTGGAACTATCACGGTATCAGTGAGATACAGCCTGGTGACAGACAGACGGACGGACGGACGGACGGACGGACAGCGGAGTCTTAGTAATAGGGTCCCGTTTTACTCTTTGAGTACGGAACCCTAAAAGGCTGTGGTTCACAAAAGATGAATTTATGAAAAGGCATACTTAATGCAGCATTTTCAATCAGTCAACCTTGCGGCAGCAAGGAAATCGTGGGCGGTGCTTTATTTAGTCAAAATTACTTAAATACGTTTCTCACTTCAATATGACAAGGTTTTAATTATTAAGTATTCTTAACAGAGGTTGATTAATGACTAAGGAGTCATTTCTGTTTATTTCTATTCAAAACCACACACTTATGAAAATTGTTTTACTATGATTTGTTATGTTGTCAGTAATTCACCATGACCTTTTATTAAGTAAAGGACGGTTTGTGGTAAACCACATCGTTAATGGGCCAAAATAAATCATTTCCTACTCATTTACAAATAAAAACAATACTCAGACCGCGTTTTAGAATAATATCGACCGCAGTGGGCACTGTTGTGGTTTTTGTACAAAAAGATGGTAAAAAAATATGATTTAGTTTACTATTTGTCTAATAACTATGTTTTCTTTGGGTATATTTTTGTAATGGCTATGTTATGCCTTATGCCTAGTTATTATTCTTTCTTTCTCTACTTCTTCTTCTACTCCATCCTTTATTCTTATAAACCTCGCCCCGCGTAAGAGACATGCATGCCTTCCGCACCCGAGAAAACGGGATGCAACACTGTTTAATATATAAAAAAGTTAAGTGCTATATTATAATTATGGTTGATCGTAGACCAGTCATATACAAGGACTGGAACATCTTAAAAAAGTTGCCTGCTTATCGAACTTACTCGAACTGACCCCTCCCTCACCATTTCGCTGTCTTAGGAAAACAAAGTCATGTTAGTTACACCATTTATAACTCAAGACCGGCCGAGCCGATTTTTGTGATGTTTAATTTGTTGTATTTGTCTTTACTCCGAATAGCAGAATAACTAATAATAAATGGAAAATGTAAAGATTTTTTTTCATACATTTTGTATGACGGTACGAAGTACGCGGGGTCAGCTAGTACTTAATAAAAATAAAAAACCGGCCAAGTGCGAGTTGGACTCGCGCACAAAGGGTTCCGTTATTATCTACAAAAACGGCAAAAAAATCACGTTTGTTGTATGGGAGCCCCCTTAAAAAATAATTTTATTTTGTTTTTAGTATTTGTTGTTATAGCGGCAACAGTTGTACATAATCTGTGAAAATTTCAACTCTCTAGCTATCACGGTTCTTGAGATACAGCCTGGTGACAGACAGACGGACGGACAGCGAAGTCTTAGTAATAGGGTCCCGTTTTACTCTTTAGGGAACCCTAAAAACCAAGTCCGCTCATCGCTGAACACCAAACTATACGATGCACTCTACTAATCAAAGTAAAGTTGCTTCCGTAGCTAGTAGGGAAATCATGGCCCTCAGCTTTTACAACAGAATATAAAACCGACATATCAACAGTTACGGTGGCATGTCAGATATGTGTTTTAAACGCAAATTTAAATAATAAAAAGGCGAACATTTTGTACTCGGTATTGTATCGTACAAACTGCCAATAACGAAACACATAAACTCATAGCATCGTGAGTTGAAATGCTCGGGAAACGATGCTACCAAACCTATACTCCAGTCAACCTCCTGTGAATACGGAGTAAAAACAGTGAAGGTATATAAATCGAAATCATTCTGTTGGTTACCTTTGGAATATTGCTGCGTAGGCACAGGAAAAACGTTGCATTTTTTTTAGTTTAGGTATACATTCACAAGTCAAGCCATAACTACAAGACAGTAAAGGGTAAGAAACATCAAAGATACGCAACTTACAGTCAACCAAAGCCAAACCCTTATATGGGCTTTGAATGATCTACAAAAATGATATAATAAATTATATAGAAAGTATCTAAGATTTCAGCTTCTCCATTAAACCATAAGAATATTTTTTTGCAAAATAAAGCTTTGCAAAAGAGTGCCAAAGTGATCGGTCCTGCGCCACCCGTCTCCAGCGGACTCCCGGTCTACCCACGCTTCCGGTACGTGGTAGCCACTCGAGAGCCTTTCCGCCGCTCTTTGGGGTAGGCCTATGTCCAGCTATGGACGTCGTTTGGCTGACGTATGAAACATATTCTCTTCGTTTTGGGAGGATGAATGTCCGAGTCCGCGTCCTCGTCGACCGGGCTACGAACACGAACACTGAACACGGTGATCTAATTCCGCGGATAATGTTTTATGGGTCGTGTATGGCGTCTTCATCGCGACCGGGTTTGCATTCGAAATGCTGTAGGGTCACCACATTGTTTCCACCGTTCTACGGGTTTTAGGCTTTATAATGTATAATTATTGATGTTTTCTATGCATACATGGATGTTTTCTATGTATACATGGATGTTTTCTATGTATACATGGATGTTTTCTATGTATCTAAGTATTTATTTCTCTATATAAGTATCTATATCGTCGTCTAGTACCCATAGTACAAGCTTTGCTTAGTTTGGGACTAGGTTGATTTGTGTAAGATTGTCCGCAAATATTTATTTATTTATATTACTTTTTTTGTGAATCAATTGTTTTGGCCCCTTGTCACCGGCATAAATATTATGATGGAACAAAGGTCGCAAAAATATTTGTGACAACTCTATTCCTAGAGCCGTGAGAGCGTGACAGATATTTTTGCGGCCTTTGATTCATCATATACTTACTTATTGATTTCGGTGACTGTACGCATACGCATTTGGTACGCATGGTCAATTTGTCATTCATTTAGTGACAAGCGGGGAGTTAATTTTTTGTTTGATTTAAATAAATTAAATAAAAAGGGGTTAAATGGCAAAGTAAAGTCGTAATTCAATTTTCTCGTGTACGGGACGACACACTAGAGAAGTTTGGCAACCGTGGCCACTTGTCGTGTTAACAGACTTCTTTCAATATACCCCGCTTTTCGTTGAATTTAAATTGTCCTACAAATATATAAAAGATAATACCCCAATATAGTCTCGATGCAGCGCCTGCACTAAAACCATCTCAAAAGTTTTGTTACAAGAGCAAACTACGAGTAGGTAGTATGTGTTCACATTCAGTAGGTAAATTTAAAGGTTTAAAGACTCAAACACTAGCATGTAAATAAAAGAGATCTATCGGTCCCATAAAATCACGTTTCGCAAGCGTTCGTGATCGAACTCATGTACGGCACCGCTGACAGACAAATCGGACGATGTCGTATCGTGGAAACACGCACCGAACACGGCTGAACTTTGCACGGTCGCGGGCGCATAAATTTGCTTGTGACATGTTTGTGAGGGTCGAATTAGTACGGTACGGTTTGTTAAAGATTTGTATATTTACATACAAATTGGAACGGTTTGTGTGTCTGACAGTTCCGCAAACCATGGGGTCACATAAAAAAAACTTATTTAGGGAAGTAATCATGTAATACATAAAAGGTTGACAAATACTACATTTTCAGTTTCGACATTTACATAAACGTAGGTACAGACAGTGTTACAGCGTCCAAACGCACGTTTGAAAAGCTTGAGATGCGTATCAATAACAAATAGAAGAAGCCTTTTGCCGTCATTCTGTAAATTTGTGAGAAATCCGAAACCTTTTTTACCCCCTAAATGATTAGTCTCTTAAGGAGCCCAAAGTATCTAAAGTCAGACGACGGGCTAACAACCTTTCCTGAATCCCCTAAAGTCACCAGCGGCCATAGACTACGGCGTCAGCTTACCAGGCAGGCTGCAAGCTATATAGGTAGTCACCATTTTAAAACAAACGTCTTTTATCGCAAAATATTGCTATAACAGAACCCTCTTTATACCAACGTAGCCAACTTAACTAAAATTTCCCAAATCCGTGCCCAAATCCTGTTTCCTCCGAGGTGTGAAGTGTATAGCGATGCGCTTGCGTTTCCAATAACGATTAAGTTTGCGTTTCGGTTTCGAAACTAAAGATCAGTTGTTGGACTTGGTTCGTGGGACTGGGTTTAATCAACCTGTCACGGTTATTCAAATATTAAAATAATTATCAAACTTGCAATCCAATTTTTTTTTAAATCGTGATGATTCTGGAAACACGATTTCTTTATCGAGAAGATGCTATGAAATGTACCTACCTAACTATGATAAATGTTTTAGATAAGTTCATCCGAAAGACGTCTATTGCTCATCCCCAAAGAGTGCCACGATGACCGCGCCACCCGCATCCAGCGGCCTCCCGCAACCTTTCCCAGGTCATCAGTCCGTCTTGGGCCTACCCACGCGGCGCCTTCCGGTACGTTGTCGCCACTCGCAAACCTTTCCGCCCCAACGGCCATCGTTTCTACGTGCAATGTACCCACTGCCACTTAAGTTTAGCGATTCGGAGGGCTATATACTTATTAGGCTATCCGCTGCGGATAGCCTCATTTCTGATGCGATCACGCAGATAAACTTCCAGCATAGCCCTCTCCATTGCCCTTTGGGTGATTTTGAGCTTTGTATGTTTGATTACATTCTGAGAAATCCATGTCTCACATAATATTTGTCTTAAATATTAGGTAGGTACGATCGTTATATAATTCACGTCAAACAAGTTCACATGTAAAATTTTCCCATATTTTATAGTTAAACTTAAATGTAAGTAGATGACCCTTTTATCATTATTTAACCTATAAACTTTTTAAGTATTTTGTAATCTGTGACACTGAACATCATATATCCCGCAATATCGTAAAAACGCGACTTATTTAAAAATATATATACATATTATCTAAATAGCGATACTATTTTCCGAGATAGCAAACCACATCGCGTGTACAGACGGCATAAAAATCGAGGTAAATATAAATTCATATGGTGATACCAGTCTTTTAACTTCATAAAAAAACGTCAATTGTGTAGAAACGAGACGAAATATGCCCATACCGATTTGTGGTATTTTCCATTCCATTTTCTATTGAGTGAACTTTATATCGTGTAACCATTTAGTATTAGTTTTGTTAATTCAAGTTACGAATCTAACCTATTTATAAATACGGAATAGGACTATTCTGATTCTGACACACTCTCTGTTGTTCTTACCTGCTCTCATTGGTGCGACAGAGAGAGTAAAATAACTCTAGGCGTATTTACATTTGTGTACGAAGAGAAAAAAAACTTGCACTGTTTAAATTGAGTGCAAATTTGAGTAGCTAAATGCAGATAAAATTCTGGTCATGATATTCTAACTATGCCCAAACGCCGTGTCGTATTAATTGTCCAACATAACCATTTCAAAACTGTGTGTTTTCTTGATTGGGCCATGACTTTAATAGAGGCGTTTTTTTAAACCTTTTCGAAATATTATGTTTATAAATGTCACGGATTTCACGCTTTGATAGTTAGATAATTGTCCCATAACATTTTTTGTAGACTTTTGTAAAGTATTTTGAAGTGTCGTATTTTTTATGTTTAATTGGATTCAATATCGGGTTGGTCTGTATATTTATATATTTGCAAACAATTTGATGTTTCCCAGCGTTTCTTTATTTTATTTATAAGCATAATAATCAGATGGAATAAAGTGATGAAGAGTAAGTACCTTTTATTATTTTATAATATTACTCCTATTGAAAGCAAGATACTTTTCTAAACGGGAAGCTATAAAATGTCTACAAGTATGGTCATCTAGGACTTCCTTAACTTCCTCCATCGGAAATTTAGTAATTCAACATATCTCAGCACAGTGCCCTACCGTGATTTTTAAGAACTAATCTTAAACGAGCATATAAAGAGCCTTTTTTGCGCACCGTCCGCAATTACACTCATTTCCCACGGATAGGCCTTGGATACACCCATGCCGCATTAGCGTCCCGTCTCTTTTAGAACACCGTCACTTTTAGATGACAGCTACATTGTCTCAACTCGACTCGTTACATTACAGGTTACAATGTTATAATTGTTACCTGTTAGCTGTAACTTTTATGTATTACAAAGTTTCTATTGCATGCCTTATTATCAACTTACTTTTTAACAGACTAGAGTTTTAACATCCTTTTACAAAATTCAAAATGTTCTTTTTTTTTATATGATCAACCGATTTAAAAAAAATGCAGTGTAGTTTTCCTTTCTCTACCCAATGGCAACTTTTTAAGCCCTTTTTAAGGCTTAAGCATTATTATGATCTATTGTTTGTATCATCATGGTGGCAAAGAAGCGCTTGATGCAAAGCTAAGTTAGGTTCCCTCCTGCACCGCATAACTATAGCAGAAAACAACTCAATTAAACGTTAAAGATGCGGGTGGCGCAGGACCGGTCACTTTAGCACTCTTTGGGGGAGGCCTATGTCCAGCAGTGGACGCCGTTCGGCTGATATGATGATGATGTAACGATAAAGTAAAAACTGAAATTCCTAATCTGTAAAATAGTGAAATCTAAAGCGCCTCGCCAATAGGGTCACACTCACGCCTCGCCACGGCCAACCTTTATGGCCAATAATTATAATAAAAACACATGTTTGCATAGCCATCGGTAACTGCCTTCTTTATCTGCGCACGCTCATCTTTGCTATTAACCGACTGACAAGAAATGGGGCTTGTAAACAGGGTTCCAATGTCTATTAACTTTGTGCACAGTGCTCGATTTGATTTTTTTTGACTCAATGAAATCATATTGCGAGAAAAATCAATTAGGTACCTGTTGCAAAATTAAGTTCTCAAAATTTAAATGGTAATGATTTTATTGAATTCTTGATTTTTGCCAAGAAAATAATGTACGCAATTCCAAGATTGACTTCAAGAACCATGTAAAAGTTCGTCTTCTGAACGTTGACAAGCCTTTCTCCGAAACCCAAGAACCTTAAACTTAACTTGTCGCCTTATGAACCTGAAATGTATCGTAGAAAACAAAAAAAAACTTCGAAACCATGCCGAAACCCTAAAAAGCTGTTCGATTCTGTGTGAAATAAAGCTGCATATCACTCATCACCAACACGCACTGAGGCTTTCCTTTAAACGAATAACGTAATATTATCGTATGATACCGATATGTCACTTATCACCTTTTCAATATTAGACGATATCTCGGCCTTTGTTACTGTTGACCCGGTATGATTATACCAAAACCACAGCAATTTACAAACTTTCTAAGCAATTTTGAACCTTATTTTAAAAGCAGGAAGGCGCCGATAGTCACGGGTATACCTTTGTTCTGCGTGCGTTATTATACTCATTATTTGACCCCAGTGAGAAATACGCGATGATATAATGGCATATTTTGCAAGATCTGATAGCTAATATGTAGGTCAGATTTCCTGTAAAGATTCACTTTTGTTTATTAGTATTCGAATGTAAGCTGGAAAAACAATACAAAAATATCAGTTCTACAATAAAAACAACAACATAGCCTTAAAATTATACAATTATTATATGTATTTCAATGATAGCGTAGTCTAAGGTATTTTATAAATGTAACTGATTTTAAATCGAAAGAAAGCGGTCGGCATTTGTTTCAAAGCGTGCGGTTACGTCCTTATATAATGTTTGTTTCCATTACGGTGGAAATCAGGCTAAGTGCCACACGACACGGGGGGCGCGTAAAAGTGGGCGCTAACTCGATCGTTCCGGACTGCGCAGCCGCTAAACGGTGGGGTGACCATATAGTAAGTTTTTTGGAAGCATGCGCAATGCTGCAATGATGCCTTTGATAGTGTTTTCTCAGCAACTTCGACTACCAATTTTTTATGCTACGACGGCGGCTAACAGGCACACGGCCTGCCTGATGGTAAACAGAAACCATTGCCTGTGGATGCTGGACACTCCAGAAGAATTACGAGCACGTTGCTAATCTTTTATTGGTTTTAGCATTCATTGCGTTGACAGCTACAGAGAGATCACTGATTCAAAATTGATTAGACTTTTCTTACTGATAAAATATCACCATTGTTTAATAATTATTTAGTCAGTGATAGTTTTGCTCACATCACACAGTCTTGCAACAGGGTCTAAAAGTTTTAAAGAAATCAATAACTTTTTTAGGGTTCCGTAGCCAAATGGCAAAAAACGGAATCCTTATAGATACGTCATGTCTGTCCGTCTGTCTGTCTGTCCGTCCGTATGTCACAGCCACTTTTTTCCGAAACTATAAGAGCTATACTGTTGAAACTTTGGTAAGTAGATGTATTCTGTAAACCGCATTAAGATTTTAACACAAAAATAGAAGAAAAAAACAATAAATTTTGGGGTTCCCCATACTTAGAACTGAAACTCAAAAAAAATTTTTCATCAAACCCATACGTGTGGGGTATCTATGGATAGGTCTTCAAAAATGATATTGAGGTTTCTAACATATTTTTTTTGTAAACTGAATAGTTTGCGCGAGAGACATTTCCAAAGTGGTAAAATGTGTGTGTCCCCCCCCCTGTAACTTCTAAAATAAGATAATGATAAAACTGAAAAAAATATATGATGTACATTACCATGTAAACTTCCAACAAAAATTGGTTTGAACGAGATCTAGTAAGTTGTTTTTTTTTAATACGTCATAAATCGTAAAAAGCAATTTATTTAACGGAACCCTTCATGTGCGAGTCCGACTCGCACTTGGCCGCTTTTTTTCTATCTTGCCATCATGTTGAATGGTGTTGCCATTTGAGAAACATATTTACCGACTAGCTTTTGCCCGCGACTTCGTCCGCGCGGAACTCGTTTATATCGTAACTTTCTCCCCCCTTTTCACCCCCTTGGGTGATGAATTTCCAGATAAAAACTATCTTTAGTAAGGACTCTTTGGGAAGGCCCCGGAATTCAAAGTATCTCTATACCAAATTTCATCTCAATCGGTTCAGCGGTTTAAGCATGAAAAGGTAACAGACAGACAGAGTTACTTTCGCATTTGTAATATTAGTATGGATTGTACGAAGGAAAGGGTCATTATGGCTGAGTTGCATAATTTTATAGATTAGCTTACTCCGAACGCCTTTTTTAGGGTTCCGTACTCAAAGAGTAAAACGGGACCCTATTACTAAGACTCCGCTATCCGTCCGTCCGTCCGTCTGTCTGTCACCAGGCTGTATCTCACTGATACCGTGATAGTTCCAGCTGCAATTTTCACAGATGATGTATTTCTGTTGCGGCTATAGCAAGAAATACTAAAAACACAGAATAAAATAGTTTTTTTATAGATAATGGTACGGAACCCTTCGTGCGCGAGTCCAACTCGCACTTGGCCGGTTTTTTTAAGACATTGCTATGTGTGGTTTTCATCCGGGCCAAAGTAATCATTCATTGAGTCAAAGTAACCATAGTTTATGGAAGATGAAGTAGTAGAGACATCAAAATATCGGGACACCAAGTCACCCTACACTCCCGCTAATTCGGCCAGTATCAATCGGTCGTGGTGTTAATTTGGAAACTCGCTACTTTCGCCGTCGCAGTGTTTGCGAGATCATTATCACCTGTGACCGGTCGAGTTACGAACAATTGGGTGGGCCGCGGATGTAGGACTATAGATGTTGGACTAGTAGGTAAAACCGTTACAATAAAAGTATCTATGGCAGAATAGAGAGTGTGCCTTTGATCATTGAGAATTACTATTTTGATTATGTACCTGTAATTAGATTAGAGTGAGTGACCTATACCTGGCGCTCAAGTTTTGTCGGTCGAATACATATTACGAGTTAAGCGTGAATGAGGAAGGATACTTAATCTACAAAATTCATACAAATAAATCTGTTGATATTTTGTATGGATTACCACGGCTACTAATAAAAATACGAGCATTGGATTTTCTCGAAATACAAAAACTTCCCTAGCTCTAAATATTCCGTTTTCACCTTACAGTTACAGAAGGCTCCACAAGACAGCTCTAGTTAAAAGTACATGTTCCCTTAGCCGCTCTACATACATGGCTCTTTGAGCTTAAGTGTAACAAACAATTACTTATCCCTCGCCACACACGTTTGGACTATTAACAGGCCTCAGGCAATCGTGCCCGTTAAATCTAAAGATCGTATGCGCCGTTCACAACTGAATACTCTTAAGGTGAAACTTTAGTATCGTTTTTCTATACCTATAAACTTTTTAAGTACCTATACTAGGGGGGGGTCTTCAACTAATACCCTTCTTCAAAATTTAACTGTAGGTACAATTTTTGTTTTTTTTTATATGATGCTTTTAGTGCAATACTTTCATGAAATATAATATTACAGGCGGTCATCCATTATTTTGCGAGTGGCGTACTAAAAGGGAGCCCTGTGCTCAGTATTGGGTGACTGATTACAAACTGAAAATTATGATGATAATTATGTAGCGCTTAATAAATATTTCTAATCCATTATGGCAAACGAGACACAGATGCCTAAAAACCTGTTATTTATTCTAAATACCACCTACGAAACGAACATTATATATATTTCATTTTAGAAGAAAACCCGCAGCTCAATATAGGTTTTGTAGTTTTTAGTAACTCACATTTCCACTTGAGCCCTTTTTGATAAGTCGGCCCTCTTTGTCGTGTTCATACTAGCACGCGCATTGGAACCACGTTAGCGATGCACTTAGAGAGACTAGTTAGAGGTTTAACCTGTGTTTACCCAATAAACGAATGTTTGGATACCTCAATAGAAGCATTATACGAAATGGGGCCCAAACAAGCTACGCGTTAGGGCTAGTCACTGCGCTTGTTGTTCAATTAACGTGCCTCGGCTACGATTATATCCGGCTGTAAAGTCCTAATTCAATATTACCAAATTTACTTGGACGACTACATCAGCCTTGCTCATGTATATATCAATAGGAAGGAGTCAAACCAAAAACCGCATTAATACGTCCCCAGTTTCAAATAAAAACCTTAAATCTTTTTGCAACGAAATCTGGGAAGTTTGTAGCAAAACAGTTGTTCTTAGAAAGCAACATTATACGGTCTAATCCGAACCCATCCTGTCATTGCTACCCAAGCCCATAAATATATCAAGAAGTGTCACAAAAACAAAAAACAATACGCCACTACAAAGAAAAGAATTCATTCATCGATTTAAAGTCCCAAAGGATTATTTCCCTACTTGTCACTAGTTCACTACCGTTCTGTCAATGGATTCCCAATTTAATCTAGTCACCGGTCCTAAGACAGGTGTATTATTTATTACCTATTCTCAACTATAAACACATGTATTTAAAAGTCAAATTTAAATACTGATTTCTTTGCAGTTCGACCTTTTTAATTTTACGCGACGTCTCATGTTCTATTTTAATTTTTGAATCGAGGGAACATGCCATGCCGTTTTTGTGTTAACAATTATTAATAATCTGTTTGTTTTTTCAGGTAAGTTCCTCTTTTGTTGTCATAATCTGCGGTTCGGTAAGTCAAAACAGATCCTTTACAGGTAGAAAAACTAACATTTTAGTTCAAGATACCCCGTGGAGCAGTTTGACAATGCCTATTCTGACAAATTAAAGAATTTTGAAAGAAATGGACGCTTCAACATGATGACTGTCATTGAAACCTGTTTTCTTCCAATATTTTGTCTTTAAAATACTATTGCCGTCTTTTAGTCGTTTTCTCTAGATCGAGTAGATATAATGTGGAAGTCCGAAGCCTAAACATCAGTCCTACCAGTAGACATCAACGAGTATATATATCTAGTTTATACCTAAACTAGATTTAGTTAATATAATATTGTATTAACTGAAACTAGTACCCAGGTACTACCTATACATGTACCTGGGTGACCGAACTCTGCTCAGGCGAAAATAGATAAAACTACTTTTGCGAGATATGAGACCTAGATAGTTCTATTGTTTGCCCCCGTAAACCCCCTTTGCAAATTTTACCGAAATCGTAAGTATTCGTCAGAGCGGTTTTCCAGAACGTGATTACAAATATATATATATACATACATATATGGAAATATCGCATGTTATTCCTAGTATAGTCTATGTGAATTTGCACCTTGATCCTAAATATACTTTGTTGCGATAAATGCAATTTATATTATCTTCAGCACTAAGCAGCATTTAATTCCTAAAGCATTTAGTTTTAAGCATCGAGCTAAAACTGGCTCCAATTTAGATGCATAATAGTACATTATGATACAAGTGTGCTATGTTGGTCATTACACTCGAGTCGGTTTTTAAGCCTGAGCCGAAGGCGAAGGCTTAATGGAGACGAGAAGTGTAATGACCAATGCTCACGTGTTTCATACGACGTTTTTCAACACATTTGCGAGGAAAAAAATAAATAAATAAAAAATGAAAATGTTAAAAGATATGTAATGAAAAGGCACTAGTGCTATAATGTAATGTAAAAGTCACGGCATGGGTAATATTCTGCATTATTTTGCTAATATTTAAAAAGATATGTAATGAAAAGGCACTAGTGCGATAATGTAATGTAAAAGGCACGGCATGGGTAATATTCTGCATTATCAGTGTAAATACGCTGTAATAAGACCTACTTTACGAGCAGGTGTGTTGAAAAATCAGTTATTAGTCGGGCATTTCCTAATGGGGGTGGGCGTTCGGGCTCGCTCGGGCCTTCTCGGGTCGTCCCGGGTCACCACGTTAGACTTATGCTTCAATTGTTTTGCGAGCTGTTCCTTTTTCAAAATGAAATATCGTTCACACTACGCGAAGTTCGATTTTTTTATCGATTTACTGAACCATCGAGAGACATTTTTATAGCGGATGAACGCGCCGTGGCGGGTTTTCGACACGTACGGTCTGTTGCGTTTTTATTTGGATTTTTATAGATGCAACGTTTACAAGAAACTCTTTAGTGTCTATTTGATAACTTTAACTCACAAATATAACATTACTTAATAGCTTAGTAAAATGTATATTTGGAAATGCGTTATCTAAGGGGGCTAAACCGGGGATGAAAGTTTGTGTGTCATTAAATGAAAATCGGATTTTCATTTAATGACACACAGCGGCTGGATTTTCAAAATCCAGCCGGACACATGGATCGTGGGATACATAGTAAATAATATAATATTTTGGAATCTTTACAAAATAGAAAACCGAGAATAACCTCCAGGAAGATACGTACTCGTAAATCACAATCAAGCCAGCGAAATTCGCACTCCGATTAGAAATTGGAAAAAATTGTATTGAGTAATCGCTGTATGTAATTAAGTAAAGGTTAAAGCGTAATCAAGATATAATGTGCATCTGACCCGCGGCCGGTAATTTAATATCCGGACCATTACAAACAAACCTGCGGGCGGAGCTAGTTCTAATGGAAGAGGCTTGAGCGTAGTTTACATTCTAATCTGAGGCGTACGTTTGTATTTGTACTTACTCATCGTAGCTGAGTGGCGGAGAGAGATCCGTATACGGCAGGCTTTCTCATTCTTTCACGTATAGCTTTTTTCAGCTAGATAGCGAATTTTTTAGACCTATCTTCTCTAGCCTTTTAAAAGGCCCCTCCCAATACAATTTGCCTCCTCTAATTAATAACATTCAAATTCAAAATTGGAAAATATTTGCATTCTATTTATTTTGTTTAACTTTAATATTACGAATCAAATTCTACACTGTTTTCTTATTTTAACAGTTGATCCCATTTGCTTTGCAATTTTTTTTTACTTGTATGTTGGGAAGCGAGACAATATAATATAGGTACCACAGGTAAAATTATACCTGTAAGAGCGCTTCATATGACAGAATATCGTTCCTCCCAGTAACCTTAAATCAGAAACCATCACACGTGGATCATTCTTTTCTCAAAAATGCATTATCAATTAAAAACGAAAAACCTTTATCATTTGATTTCTTAAATGCTTTTGAAGTAAAAGCTTCAAAGCAGTCTTGTTGAAGTTAATTTCATCAAGATGTCAACAGTGAGTCTAAGGCGCGTTATGTAGCGTCAATTTCCTCCTGTCTCATCCAGTGTTATACATCTCTGTTCAGACCTAGCTCTAGGCAACCCGTAATGTCTCTGTTTAATCTCGATTACAGAGATTACTGCCGTTATTAAAGAAGTTTTCATTACGGACCCGCCCCGACATCTCGTACTTTTAATTATTGGCTACGGAAATTAATTGATGTTGGTTTTAGAGTTTAATTGTATTTGGAATTGATGGAATTGAAATGAGTTTTGTGTTGATTACTAGAAGTTTAATTTTCCGATATTAATTAAAGCAGTGTATTTTTGAATATATTAAATTATAGCCAATATGAATAAAAACGGTTGTATTCTTTAGATTTAAGTTGATATAAAATTGATTTTGCTATTAGATCCATTTTATGATTTTTATCCCATAGTGCCGCGGCTCGCGGCGTGTTGGTGGATTTAAAATTAAATGCAAAGTATACAAAAATTCTGTTAGGACAACATAATATCAAGTAACTTTTAAGTATTAGAATAGTTTATCTATTGGCGTATCAACTATTCTTCAACCTTTTTCACTTCCAATTGAACTAGAATAATCAACTAACAATCTAAAGCTATCCGTTACTAAGACAAGACCTGTCTCACATGACAACATAATCACATATGGAACCGCAAACTTATAGTTATTCCCACGTTACATTTTATTTTTAACTCCGAGCTCTACTTAAACCCAGCCATGTATTACAATAGTACATTATGATACAAGTGTGCTAAGTTGGTCATTACACTCGAGTCGGTTTTTAAGCCTGAGCCGAAGGCGAAGGCTTAATGGAGACGAGAAGTGTAATGACCAATGCTCACGTGTTTCATACGACGTTTTTCAACACATTTGCGAGGAAAAAAAAAATAAAAATAAAAAATGAAAATGTTAAAAGATATGTAATGAAAAGGCACTAGTGCGATAATGTAATGTAAAAGTCACGGCATGGGTAATATTCTGCATTATTTTGCTAATATTTAAAAAGATATGTAATGAAAAGGCACTAGTGCGATAATGTAATGTAAAAGGCACGGCATGGGTAATATTCTGCATTATCAGTGTAAATACGCTGTAATAAGACCTACTTTACGAGCAGGTGTGTTGAAAAATATTTAATAACCTTCATTTTGTTCAACACATAATAAACCAATGCATTTGCACACTTTGCGCACCGACCAAAATAACTTTATACCCATCAAAACTATAATCAGACAATCCTAAACCTTGCCTCATTGACATAAGGTACACGATTTTGAATTTAACGATAAATGGAAGTAGGAAAGAAGGTGTAATATCATCATTGTGGATAGTGCGCCTCTAGCGATCGGCACGACTTACTGCGTCTCTTTCACACAAACCTTTAAATGTATTTAGTGTCTCTCTCACACGATTTGCGTTGTCATTTTTGTAGGATGACCCTCGACCCTGAAATATAGAGATTACATTACAAATGAATTATAAGAAACTCGATACGTTATAGAGCGTGCGGGTGACTTATGGCCTTGTGGCAATAATTGATTGTTAAGACTATTAAGTACATTATTAACCGGCCGTGAAACTTGGTGCCATTGTCGTGTGTTTTGTCCGTAGCATTGTAGTTCTAAAAACTTGTTTGAGTGTTATTGTTGGGGTAACAACACTAATAACTATGTAAGTTTAAAAGAATATAGGAGTAGTCTGTATACATACTGATTAGTTATTAGTGCTAGTGTACCGTGTACCCATAAACTTGCTGAAAAAGTAAGCTCTATAATGTCGGCTCCTAAAGGCTGCTGAATGATTTTGTGACATGTGCCCAGTCCACAGATTATGCACTTTAAATATGTGCTAGTCGTCATATCCAGAACTGTCAACACAATGCTTGAATACGGTTTCAGACTTCAAAATCTAATGAATTTTGTGCCATACTGGCGCTTAACCACTTTTCCTTTTGAATGAATTACGTAAATACTATTAATAACCACTGATTCATAGTTAAAATATTCAGTCCCACGCTTTAGCTACGGCCGCCATTGTTTTACTTATCTATTATTAATAATGCCGATAATATGTGAATGATAGCGCTAAATATACAATGATTTATATTACGAGAATGAAAGAAAAATACTTTTGATAACTGCAACAAATAAATATGAAAATAGTACTACTGCACTGTTTCCGACTCAATATAACATTTCAATGTATTACCCATCGCGTTTAATTAGATGCGTCACGCTTACACTCCATTGTAAATGCGCTTACACCAATCAGATAAAACAAGTCGATTCATCATTAAAATACAAATATATCTTTACATGCTCGTCCTCATCTTATCATTATCCCGGTTACGCCCAAGGAGAGATTCAAGGATGTACCTAGTTTTGCCGAAGTAGATTCTTATATCTGATAGGAACAGACTGTCTGTAGAATGCCTACCTAGTATGTATAGGCAATGCCAAAGTCGAGCAAACCCGCAGGGCGATACAATGCCGTTCCCACGATCCGCCCGCCCACGTGCCGCCTGCGCCCGCGCGCATTATTTATAACTTTGGACGATAATACCGTTCACACTGTATACTGAGCAAACTGTTCCCTAAGAACTTTGAACCTAGTGAACTGTAGGATTCATAGATCACTGATTCAAAATCAATTTATCCGGTTTGGAGGACCAAGTGAGTTGACTAAATAAACCGTATACTTACTTTTTGCAACATAAAACAAACAAAAAATAAAAAGTACACGAAAATAAAATAGGAAAAAGAGAAAATGAAAATAAAAAACAAATGGTGTCAAATCGCGTGATCAAGCACTGATGTTCTGCTAGTCTAGTACCGCAGGCCACGATGCAGCTGAAATATATATAAAACAAACATAATAAATAATAATTATTAATAAAGCTTGCAAATAATATTGAATAAATAAAATAGGTAAGTAGTAAAATTTACAAAATATAATGTGTAAACTATGTGTATCGACATGGAGTGTATATGAAAACATGTAGTGAGATATGTGATATGATATTCTTTAGAAGCACGCCTACATTAAAAAATCTACAATCAACTATGCCGTTCGAAGGATCAAAATAATCGACTTAAATATAGCCCCTAAGAATTTAAAGCCCTACGTAAAATCCATTAAGAGAGCACGTAGGAGCACTATTTCAAAATTATCAAACGCGGTTCCATGGACCAATAGATTTGACTGAATGAACTCGAACAGGACCTTAAGAACTTAAAGCGTAGTGGACAGTAGAAGAAGAACAGAGAAAGGGGCAATGTTTTTCAACGACGCGTGTTATATAGTTTAGGTTAGGTTATCACGAAACATCAATTGATAAATAAAAACATCGATAAATTAAAGGCGATTACATCGATGTACATCACAACGATGGTCGCGTTTGTCGCTGCGAATATAGCATCTGTCACCTGATAAGAACTAATAGAATGCTGCTACGTATTCGATTAAAAGCGTCCAAGATACCCATATTACCCGTTTAGTTTATTTAACATTACCATCAAAAACTGCGATAATCATAAACTAATTTCATGTACTTTTAATATAGGTTTCCGTTTCTATCTTTATCGTGTCTATTAAAACAGTTACGTTAACTATATATAAAAGTTATCTTGAGTTATAATCTGGGCGTCCCATACAGATAGTGCTAGGTATAGACTTGTGTTAATGTGGTATTAATGCAAGACCATAATTATTAGGTGCTTAGTTGTTTAATTTCTCTCCAATAGAGATAGGAAGTCTATTTTATATTTCCAGAAAAGGTCTTATAGGTTAACAGTTAACGTGTTAACGACTACTTTGCACGGAATGGGAGATATGTTTTTGCTCATAGCTTATGATAGGTCCCATCGCATTTCAACGTTTACCGCTCGCTCTCATGTGTTCCGAATTAACGTGCCTACCTACCAGAACTGTCAACCTCGTCATACAATTAAATACGAAGTGAGTGTAAACATGTCAATATGTTTGGCGACTGCCCTTATTATCTAATGATAGGTACGTTGTTTCGCGCCTAAATTCGGAATTCGCCCAGCCTGTTTTTGTTTGCTCTAGACAGAAGTTTTCTAATCTTTCCCTACATTCAAACGTTGAATGTAGTACCCAATCATCAAGTAATTAATTTCCAATGTGCCCTTACCGGGAACCAAACCAGCCTCCGTCAGCAACGCAGGCCGCAGACCTAATAAGCTATACGCGTTATGACGGCTCGTCTACGCCTCTATAATAATATAAAGGGTCAATCTATAGGTAAGTCTCTATCTTTGTATGCAACGAATATCGCAGAAACTCCTAATCCGATTTCACACATTCAACACTTTGGGGTGGATATAAGCTACATTTAATCCTGTGACTCCGCCTGATTTTTTGTAACGCAGACGTGCAAAGCAGGCCCATTAAAGAATCAAATAGGTAAACAACCAGATCTGTTCCTACCCAAATTGATCCCAAGGCTAAATGCTTCCAAGAACCTATAATACCCTAATACCGACGCGCTCGGAGCCAAACGTGTACCCACGCACGCGCGGTTCACGACCCGTATGGGAAACAGTTGCGTTTAGATCACATGATCAACGCCTTGGCTGCTGAACATTATTGTGCATCATCATCATCATCATCGTTCAATACGAGGACGCATCCCACTCCACATTGCCTTCGCAAGTAGATCATGTTTTGACCATTTGTGGGCCGCGTTTTCGTGGATTGAACTAGAGAGTGAGCATAGGGAGAGAGCCACCATAGACACTGTAAGGCAGCACCCTTAGAGTGTCTATTGTGTCTTTCTCTGCTCAACCCAATGGGATAAGGGGGTGCATTGGGTGTTTACTTCAAAGTAATAAGAATAGCATGGTGGATTCTTTACTATGATGGTCTCAGCTAGCTTTTAGTCACCTTTTATAGAAAACGAGTATTCAACCTACTCTAGGCCCAATTTTAAAATTAACTTATGTACTTTGGTTCGAGTACTTTTCGCTTATGCAATAAAGTTATAGTATAATTATTTTATAAAACGTATTTTTCGTCTAATCCCAGATCTAGACATATTCAAGCATCTAGATCAGCCATAGGATCTAGATCATACAGCCATAAAAAGGATCTAAAATCGAAATACGACCGGCCATTACCATGCGAGCCCACTAAAACCACTCGGACCTATTTCACTGCTCACATGTAAATTTTACAACTATCCGCGTGGCATACCCCGCTCATTACATTATAACTAGTCGATAACATCCCGGCGAGATCGATTTTAGAGTTCCGTGTGATAGGTAAACCCTTCTGAGAGAAGAAGAAAATATCCATACAAGTATTTAGGTATTGTTTCATTGTTACTTTTTACCATTACCCTGCTAAAAGAGGTTTGTGACTGGAATGAAAACATAATATACCTAAATTAGTGGCAGATAAAGCGCCCTTTGTTGATCTTTCAATGAGGTGCTTTTGTTTATTTTTCAGTAACATGGAATATGTAAAAAAATTGCCAAACCACCATATCACATTTTCGCCACCATGAAACCTAAAATTTCAGGGAGTAGTTCTGACTATTAAATTTCATTTCTTTTGAGAATAAAGGCGAGCTGTCAAGAAAAAGTCCTCAAAACATTTGAATTCAAGAGCAATGAAAACGTGAACAGTTTGCATAGGATTATTTTGCATTGTACCAGTGTTCTAATTATGTTCTCCCATTCATTTATTAATACACCAAAACTCGTCTATCAATCTATAATACACATCTCAACACAATTTGATTCCAATCTGAACCATCGCTACGCAAGCCTGACTCGCACTTGGCCAATAATTTATCCGACTAGCGATAAAACGGTGGACATAACGATAACCATCGACAAAGCGTCCCGTCATAACACTACGTGTTTATTTGCTGATTTGATCTTGCTTGTGAGCGTATATCATGCTTTTATCATTTTATCGACCTGCGCCGATGTAAGGTATTTAGTATATCGTAATTGGTTGACAATGTGAGGATAGTTCGGCTTTGCAAAACTGTCTAGTTTTATTTAATGTACAATTTCAGAAAGCAAAATATCTGTTCGAAAGGTTAAAGCTACTTTTTATTAATTATCCAAATTGTAAGTATGACAATAAGAATAAATTGGCATCCAAAAAAACAGATATTTGTAGGATCGTGACCACTTTTAAATAAAATGTAACTCATTTATTCAGTCTATTTCGATGGTATCTTTTTTGAATGTATAATAGATACTGAAGCAGCCTGACTGGGGAGGGGGGGTTAAATCATCTCGATTTAGCCAGATCTAAATACCACTTTATAGGTTTAAATAAGCTTAAACGTGCTACTAATTAGATGATACCTGTCATTACACTAATCATATCGTATCATATCATATCGGGTTCGAATCCCGGTCAGGGCATTTATTTGTGTATTTATCACGAATATTTGTTCCTGAGTTATGGATGTTATATATGTATATAAGTATCTATATGTATGTATCTATTATATATATCATCGCCTAGTACCCACAACACAAGCCTTACTGAGCTTACCGTGGGCCTAGGTTGATTTGTGTAAGATTGTCCCGTAATATTAATTTATTTATATATCCAGAAGAAAAGTTTTGTTGAGTATACCCACCGGTATATCTACACTTACCTACAGTTCCTTAAATCTCATAAATGTGACATTTTGAACTGTTGACCTTTTTCAGGCATACAGAGTCATTCCGACTGACCATTCCATAGTTCCCGTAACTCAGGCAAAGGAATTGAATCCGAGTTATCTCGGCTCACTTATTTGTAATATTTTCTAGAGATCACATCATTTCCAACAGAGAAAACAAAACGCACAAAATGTATACGAGATGCGATTCCGTGAATCCCTTCGATGGGCAAAATAAAACAATAAACAATATGTCACTTTATTGACTCCGTCGTAAAGTCTACTTTTAAATGACAAGCGAAACCCACCCGCTGGGAGCGTTAGCAGTTGAACTTAAAAAAATAAAATATCAATTTTTAAAATAATAAAATCTTAGAGCGGTCACACCGCGTCACAAAAACAAAATTATCGATACACCCGTCCCCATAAAAGCCATTCTAATTTGAACCTAATCGTAAACGGTTTAAGAATGCATGGAGAATTATCACCGCACACATTAAATTGGTTGTAAACGTTGTAAGGAACCGCATAAATTCGAATAAAAATGTCAAAAATGAATTCTCAAGATCGTAATCGCAATAAAGTTAATAATATCGCGATGAAATTCCACATGAATTATTGGTGCGTTCTGTTGGTAGGTATAGTTTACGACGGTTCATAGTTCTACTTTTTGGGAGTGCCATAATATGTTATAGCGAAAAATGATTGCTTTTTTAATTCGCTTTTTGTCTATTCAAATTAAATACACGCGCTGCCTACTTAGAATTTATGGATTGCTTTGAATTCGTGATTTTTTTATACGGTTTTGTAAATATTTGTATATATATTTTGAAGATGATGGTCGTACTAGCATTAATATGATAATAAATATTATTTTGATATAACATTTTACTGTAGAAGTTTGCTATATTTTTGATGATCTACAACTCTTTTTTTCGCTTTCACTCTTTTATTTATAAAACAGAGAGTAGTAATGTAAATCTTAAATAATTGGATTCAGGAACGTTTTTGTAGCGGCGACCAAGTTTTTGTAGCCCTACAGGTAGCCTTTAGGCCGGGGCCGCACTCGTAGAGCGATTAGCGACCCGACGACGACGATCTTCATACTCCAAGTCATACATTAAATAAATACTCCAAGTCGCCCCCATAAAAGTAATAACAAACGCAAGTGATTGGTCCGGCCGGTTCAATTGTTTGTGCATGAAGTGAAGCAGTTCATGTTAATTCAAAAATCGAATGCAGTGTATTTTATTTTTTTCATATATTTTTTTATTTTTTTCAAGCGCATGTTTTTTTTTTTTTTTTTTAATTAATAATAAAAAATACCTTACATAGTTTTTTTTTAATTTCACAAGTCCATTTAAGTTTTAAAATCAGGGTATCCCTTGTTAGACCTAACAACTTTTGACCTAATGTTTAATTAGACCTAATGTTTCACCAGATTTTCCTTCGAAACAGTGAACTTTTCGGGTTTTGTTTGAATATCATCAAATAGAAGTCATCACAACCTTACCTGCTTGGCTTGTTTTACAATAATCCTATAAAGTTTACTATTTAAGAAAAAAATGCATTAGGTCAAGTGAAACTTGAGGTCTAATGTCTAATGAAACATTAGGGCTAAAGTTGTTAGGTCTAAGAAGGGCGAACCGTAAAATCAAAATTGTCCCCTCAGTTACCGCCCATGGCTACAAGACCGCACTAGACTAAGTGACATGCAGGTGGTTTATTCTTTACGAGTATGTACCGAGGTCAGAAGCACTTACACTACATCTCGGGGCCAATTATTTCCAGAATTATTGCCTCCAGTATCATTGTAACATTCGCCATATTGCGGAGTTATAGATGGTGTTTTGTTTCCAACGTTTTTTCGAAGTGGCCAGTCTTTTTAATTTTTTATTAGCTGTATGTGTTATGATTTATGTTATGTTTTGAATTAGTATATGTAATGATTAACGATAATGATATTGTTTACATTAATAGAATGCATTCAGCGAGTGCGAGTTTCAGTAAAATACAATCCAATTATGATTTCTTCGCTAGCGAAACCAAAGTGCACCACTCAATGCGATTCTAATCCAATCTCCATACCGACTTCAGTAATGCGTTTCGTAACTGAGCCCCAATTGGTAGGGTATTAAACGATTGGTGTCTAGGTGCAGAACAGATTAGCTTTTTAGATTAAGTATTTCCTTGGATATTTGGATATGAAATCAGATAATTTCTTGTGGTGTTTACTGTTTAATCAAATGTTCCATTTTCTTAGGTGTCTAGTCTATTCTAGTTTTTTTAGAACCTACCTATACTAGCATTTATTTAATTGCCAATGTGACCTTTAAGAAGAAATAGCTTTTGAACCTTATCAATTATTAAAAATCTATAATATAGCTGCCAATTAATGAAAATGTCGCGATATGGATGATTATGATTCACAAAAATATATCGATCTATTTACATAGTCAAGTATTACAACTATGCTAATAGAAACACGTTAGTATTATAAATCAAAACAATTTTTTGCTACAATATGTCATGTTCAAGACTATTTCATGCTTATTCAAATTATTAATCTGTATTTATGTGGAATTTAAACTAGACCGCTCTTTGCTGTCAAGGTTTTGTTTTAAATTATAGCTTAATTAAAATAATTAATTATTACCAATCACACGCTTACAAATTGTACCCCCATAAATTATTCAATATTTTTTTTTCTTAGGTAGGTTTCTCAACCTCAATCTAGATAGTAGCACTGTGACTTTAGGTCCAAAACAATCTTATACATCTATCTACATAGTAGGTACCTACATAAAAACCTTTGAGACTCAGGAGCAAATATTCACACACATCATACAAATTTTTGCCTCTGCTCGAACCCAAGACCCTTTTGTACACCATGTTTTAACCCCCGAAGAAAAAAGAGGCGTGTTATAAGTTTGACGTGTCTGTGTGTCTGTCTGTGGCATCGTAGCTCCTAAACGAATGGACCGATTTGAATGCGGTTTTTTTATCCAAAAGCTGACGTGATCGAGATGGTTCTTAGCTACGTTTTTACATATTACAATTCAATTTTTTTTTACATAATAACTAAAACAGATAAGTTTAAAAACCCCCGACATTTTCATTTCAAAGTTCAATATCTCAAAAACGGCAAAACCGATTTTGTTAATGTTAAGAACCATCTCGATCACGTCAGCTTTTGGATAAAAAAACCGCATGCAAATCGGTCCATTCGTTTAGGAGCTACGATACCACAGACAGACACACACGCAGACAGACAGACACATAGACACGTCAAACTTATAACACGCCTCTTTTTTCTTCGGGGGTTAAAACATGGTGTACAAAAGGGTATTACAATTAAAACAAAAGTATCACATGTTTTGCTGCTATAGACACGTAAAATGTAAGGTAATATTAACAGGATTTGTCATAACTGCTTCATGCTAATTAATAAATAATAGATACATTTATATATTTTACGTCATACCTGGCCATAAAGTAAGAATTACCGCACGCTATGCGTGCGGAAAACCCCACTTCCTGGCCAGATAGAGACGTAAAATTTTGTACTCACCACGGGCGGTAATAAAGAAAGCCTCCGAGCGCATATTTATCGCCCTTGCCTTCGGCTCGGGCGTCAAATACCTGCGATCTGAGACATTCTTTGTTTAACCGCCCTAGGTAAGTAATGTACTATTACAATGCACTTGCTCTGAATGTGCCCCTTTTCATTTCATTTCATTTATTCCTTTATAAAACGTAGTTTTACATGTCAATTTATAGATGTTAAATAACATTATACATAATACTATCACATTAAGGTGAAAAAGTATGTCTTATATTATATTACAGCAGGTTACTTTATATGGGTCAACATAAACACGGGAAGTGGCCCATGCGAGCATGCTGCAGCACGGCGTCGCGGGAGGTGGACAGCCCGTTCGGGAATGGATTTCAGTACAATATTCCCACACACGTGCGATAATGAGATTTCGTGACAATTCAAATTTCAAAGTTCAAAGTATTTATTTGTCAAAACACAGATCACCAAATTTCACCTTTTATGCATATTTTTTTTATTTCCTCGCATGATGCATTGTAAAATGTTGTATGATACACGTGCGGATAGGTAATTCCCAACTCGTGTCGATCAAAAACACTCCCTGACGGTCGTGTTTTTGGTCATCGCCACTCGTTGGGAATACCTGCTTTCCGCACTTGTATCATAAATAACTATAATATATGCTAGTATGAATACTTAGTTAAAGTAAAAATTGTCATGTATGTCAAATCAATTGTCAAATCATTTTAGTAGATTAAATAAAATAATTTTGGAATACAATTGCTATCAGATCATTTATCATAAAAAAGGGCAAGGGCACCATCACAACTAATTATAGCGGTCGACATTCGTATGTTCTAAGAAACGTTGGACCACGGTTACATTTGTATTAATTGAATGACGGGGATATCCCTTGGATATCGCTATTTATTTATTTAAACTTAATTGCTAAAAAATACAAAAATGTAGACACAGCGAGCTTAATGCCAAATGGCGCTATTGATGCAGTCTCCGTCATTTTGATTTTGAATGACAGAGGTATGAAATTGGGGACATTGTCACATTTGGTTATGTTTTGTTATTCTACCATGGTGGCAAACGAGCACACCTGATGGTAAGAAGACACCGCCAGCCTATATAATACACGTTTGCGACTTGCGACCAGGGCTGTTTGTTATTCGGAACGAAGTAATGATATGAATAATAATGAACCATTTACTTCAGGCGTCTAAGGCCCATAGTTAAAAATACCTTAAAAACCCGCGTGGCTCCGTTGCGTCGTCAATTCCGACCCCTCACCTCCGCTGTCACGCCTAACGAAAGTAGACCTCTGATTACGATTACTTACTACGAATCGCGACGTCAAGATATATTTGTGGGTGAGCGTGAGCTTAAAACAAGATACAGAATAGCGGGGCTGAAATATCACATGCGCTTTAACAACCCTTTATTGCTTTGAGGATTCGTAGTGATGATAGCTGGAGCCAAATGGGGGACGATTCATTCTCTCAACTAAACACACCCTCAGCACATATCCAGGAACACAGCGTACGTACCTACAGGGCTGTTATTCTTTACGCGCTCAAGCGCTTCACTCCACCCGTCACGCCTAACGAAACTAGACCTCTACCTACGCTTAGTTACTACGAATCGCGGCGTCTAGATATATTTGTGGGTGAGCGTTCAGGTGAGCATAAAACCAGTTACAGAATAGCGGGGCAGCTAGTAGTGGTGTTTTATTGACTACAGTCTTCTGAAATCTTCTTCTTAAACATATTACTAGAAGGTAAAATTAAAGGCAACAGAGGCAGAGGAAGGCCTAGGCTAACATATTTCAGCCAAGTAAATAATCAAGTTGCTGTCGAGTCATATGAGGAAGTCAAGAGGCTGGTAATTCTGCAATGGACAGAGAAGAGTAGTGGTTCCACCGACAAGAACAAGGCTCTTAAGTAATGATAATGATGAAAGCTGGAGGTAGGTACTTCCCCAGTTGGGCTGCTCCAAATATGAGCGACATTCCGCTGTGCTCACGTCTCTTAAAGATTATGTGTGTCATTTATAATCTCACATCCACATCCCTGTGTTAACTTGTCAAGATATAAAATGTAGGTTTCCAACGGTGTTCAGCAAAAATTAACATACAATCCTCGGCCGTTTCAATAAATGTACGATAGTAATAGATACTAAACGGGAGATGGGAGAAATGCGCAGAATGCCAGCCGGGCCTCGCCACAGTGGTCGCATCTAGCTTGGAAATATTATTCAAATGTGTATTTCTCTGTTTATTTTCACACAATTTGTAGTTTCCTTTTTACAAGCTTACTTACTTAAATATGTAAGTATGTAAATATTTAAGTATGTAAGTTGTACGTCAAAATTTGCAATCCATTTTTCAGTCATTTCCCGTTATCCAATTGAGCTGAAATTTTGCAATACCTATGCTTGACTCGCATGACAATGCAATATTATGATGACTTGGAGCTGATTTAAAGCTGGAGCTGGAAGGTGGCCATAGGAACTCTGCAATAAAACGACACAACCCCATCGAGTTTGGGCTCGTTAGAATTGTCTCAATGAGTACTGGGCAATAAAACCATGTACCAAAAAGAAACTTATTGTAGTCTAACCACAACGTGCACATAGCTGTCTGTACGCGCTCTCCGACCAAAAATAAATGAACGGTGGTAGTTTTCTAGTTAGTGTGGGATTTCTACGTTGGTGTCAGTGTCGTATTCGTTGCTCTTGGGTTTATGATTAGTAAGGAGATAAATTTAATGAACGATTTATAATAAAATAAAGTTTATGAAACATGAGTAGGTACTACCTACTCATGTTTCATAAACTTTATTTTATTTTAAATCGTTCATTCAATTTATCTCCTTACTACTAAAGGTACCCGTCTATCTAGAGTCATATTATATGATCGTCGTAGAGTCATCTTTAGGTAGATATTATACGTATTGCCGCAAATCTTGATCCGTATGACAGCTGTCATCTCCTGTCATATATAACCTTAAAACGTAAAATTGTACTGAGATGACAGCTGTCACAGGGATCAAGATTCGCCGCGATACGTGTATAATATGATTAGTCACAGGAAGAATTTTCGAGGTTTTTATGTCAAGCAACAAGTATAATTACCGACCGTTGGTGACGATTACAACAATTTATTACAGGAACTAGTTTTCCGTTACAATCAAACGACTATTTAAACCATAAAAAACATTGTACGTTACTGTTTTTGTCGAACGCACGTATCACAATTATAATTTTATCAGACCTCTCCTATTTATTAAGATTGCATAGCTTTCATGAAAATAGTACACGTACGTAGTTACAGAAAAATAATCCACTGTATAAAAACTAACTTTTGAAATTACAATATTGGAATCAAATTTCTGCAATATTTAAATATTGTAAAGGACACGAAACCATTGTAGCACGAACCACGCGTGAAAGGTTGGGCTCATCCCGTGACCTGCAGAAAGCGCACCTTAGTACCATTTAGTAGCATCGGTTCGCTCCAACCCACTCAACACAAAAACAACTCTAACTTAATACATTTAAGACCCACAATCGATCTGGCACGTTTACAAATTTATAAAGAACCTAGTGAGAGTGTTACAGGAATTTAGATTTTATTGCAAAGCAATAAGGACTAGGACATGTTGGTTAAACTAGAAAGTCTGACTTCAATAACCCTTGAGTCTGGTTGAGTAAGTAATAGTAATTTTGATTTCGTTTTAAAGCGAGTTCATTACATATGCTACGGATAATTGTTGAAACGAGCTAGTTTTTAAATCCCTGAGAAGACAAATCTTTTAATAATTTGCTTCCTTATTTCTTTTATCAATAGTGATGGGATCCAAAAATCAAACACTAATTCAAAAGATAACTTTGTAGTTAGATTTAAATATGTCTCTATTTAGAGTGCGTAAACTACATAAGTAAGATCATTTTTGTTTTAGTAATGTTTTATTTATATTATATTTGATTGTTAATACTTCCCTTACGTTGATAATTAAAGCATGTAGAAAGAACCCATAAAAAATACAAATAACAAACATACTAGACTTGTTACTAACGATGTTTTATCAATGCATTGTCATTCTTCACAAATTTACCAAATTTCAAGTCAATCAAATGAGCGAAAGTAGTATCAAAACTTACTAAAAAAGCTCAAATATTCTCAAAAAACTGGGTACAGTTTGCAACGAAGTTTCATATTAAATGTATCCTTTTTACTGATCTTGAGTGTACTTTGTTTTTACAAGAAACAGTTAATACAAAAAACCGGCCAAGTGCGAGTCAGACTCGCGCACGAAGGGTTCCGTACCATTATCTATAAAAAACTATTTTACAACACACCTGCTCGTAAAGTAGGTCTTATTACAGCGTATTTACACTGATAATGCAGAATATTACCCATGCCGTGCCTTTTACATTACATTATCGCACTAGTGCCTTTTCATTACATATCTTTTTAAATATTAGCAAAATAATGCAGAATATTACCCATGCCGTGACTTTTACATTACATTATCGCACTAGTGCCTTTTCATTACATATCTTTTAACATTTTCATTTTTTTTTTTTTCCTCGCAAATGTGTTGAAAAACGTCGTATGAAACACGTGAGCATTGGTCATTACACTTCTCGTCTCCATTAAGCCTTCGTCTTCGGCTCAGGCTTAAAAACCGACTCGGGTGTATTTACTTTTTAGTATTTGTTGTTATAGTGGCAACAGAAATACATCATCTGTGAAAATTTCAGCTGGAACTATCACGGTATCAGTGAGATACAGCCTGGTGACAGAGAGACGGACGGACGGACGGACGGACGGACGGACGAACAGCGGAGTCTTAGTAATAGGGTCCTGTTTTACTCTTTGAGTACGGAACCCTAAAAAGCCACTGTTCGAAGTTACGTGGGAGGGGTCTCTGCGGTAAGCAATAGACTTCAACAGTAGTTTTTCAGTGAAAAAAATCATCATGAAGAAACTATTCTAATTCCAACAAAGTCTAGTTTACCTTCTGGGTTGGAAGGTCAGATGGACCCCGGGTTCCAATATCGGAAAAAACGCTATACGTATTGCGGTGAATCTTTATTCCTATGACAGTTATCATCTCAGTACAATTTTACGTTTTAAGGTTATAAATTGTACGGAGATGACAGCTGTCAAAGGGATAAAGATTCACCGCGTTACGTATAAAAGGATGATGATAAATACAAGGCTTGTTTATTGTAAACTTCCGTCGGTTATCAATTGACAATCCGCCGGCAGTGGGGTAGTGTGTCTGTCAAGTCATCGGCGCGGCGTTGCTTCACTTCCGTGCTCGGACACCGTGACGACACACAGGCTGATTCAGTTGTTACTGACGAAGAAGTGTAGTTTTCAATCATCATCAAAACTTAACACTATCACTGCCAGGAACCCGCCCAGCGGGCGCCTACTCCGTAGTCGCTTTCCGCTACAACAAGGAAAACCACGGGATCGATTACGAGCGTAGCGATTCTTGGCAATGTGTTAAGAGCCTTGCTCTTGCCGGTGGAGTAACCGCCACTCTTCTCTGTCCATTGCGACTTCCAGTAATAGTATTTCCAGTCTTCTAAAATGGAACCACTATAAACTACCCTCCGAAATAAAAAGTATCGAAAATGATGTGTCATTTCTTAACACTTTCAATTCCAGGATCACGAGGTAAGCGTTATGCTCGTAGTCCTCTACAACCCGATTTTCCTCTGCTACCAATTAATGTAATAATTTTTTTGTGATTTTTTTGAAATTGGTGTTCTTATATTCTATTAATTTAGTTATAACACCTACTACCTATATTTATTAACCTTACAATCTACATTTTCTGAGGCCTAATTGCATATCTATTCATATTGAAAACTTGATGAAACAGCCACTAAAACAATAACGCCATTTTGGGAACACGATGTGCGCGCGGCGTGAAATCCACCATTTGCATCACCGCATCCCGGACACCGTAATGACTGTCGCAGGCGCAGGTCAAGCCGGTAGAGGTCGAACAGTTTAACCGCCTGTACTTGTCACAAAACAGTTCGTAGTTGTACCTAAAATTACGTACAATAAACACCGTTATATAGATCGGAAGTCTCCGGCTGTGAATTGAACTCCTGCCGCGGTTTTCCAGAGGGACTACAGTAAGGGAGTCGCCATAAAAGGAATGTATAGGTTTTTAAAATCTCGGCATCGCGCATGCGAGTCTCCTGGAGTTCTCCAAGCGTCCATAGGCTACGGTAACCACTTATCAGCAGGCGGGCCGTACAGTTGTTTGCCACCGACGTGGTATAAAAAAACCGGCTGTATCCTAAAGGAGAACGGGGTCCACTTTGGCACGTAATACCAAAATTTGGCGTAGGCACTAGTTTTACGAAAGCCTAAGGAAGTAAAATCGGACTAAGAGAACCTTAGATTTTGGTCAGATTTACGAATATACATGTATTCGTAAGTGTTATAGTCGCTTCGGTAAACAATAAATAGTTTCTAGAAGAGAATTGGCTACTTTCCTAAAAAAAAATGAAATGATGAAGTTATAGCCCGTTAAAGTGCCGTGTGACGTCACATTATGGTACACGTACCTAATAGCATAATGTGACGTCACACGGAACTTTAACAGGTGTGTTATTATTGTAGCCGATTCCCACCAACTCTTCTTTATTTTATTAGGTTCTTATTTCAACTTATCCACTATACGCTACAATGATACAGGCATTATTCGAATTAGTACACTAGGCCGCAAATTTCGGATCAGATGTGTACATTTCTTGCACAGTGGCATGTCGCAATTCGAATTTGATGACCTATCATTACTCGAAGGTCGTGCCGGTCTCCAAGGTCCTCTATGAGAGGATATTGAGACAGTGCACGGATTCCACTGGTCATTATGTGAATTGATAGCATACACCAATACTCAATACATTTTTTGACATACATACATTTTTTGACCTGACGTGGGGTCTGGCGGGTCTTTATAGATATTTTCTAAAATATATACAAGATGGTAATTAACATTAACTAAATTACTTAAATTAAAACTACGTTAGGTAAATCTAAAAATGGTAGTCGAGGCAATGTAAGTAACGAGGATGCTGGCGGCATTTCCTCGCTGAATTGCAATGCTGATGCGTCGCGCGAGATAGATATTAGGTATATTGAATCTAAACGTGTATTGTTAGCCACTTATTTGTTAAAATATAGGTCTGGTTTTTGGACTTTGGTGCCTGTTGGATGTTTATGTGTGACTGTTTGTTTCTCAATAAATTAAACAAAAACTTGATTGTAAGCTTTTGACGCGTTGATGTCTTCGATACTGAAAAAATACTATGCGTGTATGTAAATATAAAAATGCGTTTTTATTTGTAAGCTCTATAACATTATATACATACATAAACTCACGCCTGCATGTCCAAAAGGGGTAGGTAGAGCTCATGACATCTAATATCAGTGCCATTTGGTATTATCAAATGATATTCAGTAAGTATATAAGTTTCAATAAACTCATTGGTAGGTACGCCAGGATTCGAACCCACGACCGCCGTTGGACAACCGCATGCTTGAACCACTAGGCTACCGTAGCTAAACATGTCGTTACTTTTTTTTACAACTTTAACGAGTAATTTAATTACAGTGCGTTACGGCGACTGGGCAGAAACAAATGAGGCTTCGAAGACGTTAAAAATTTCTCCTCGTCTCGATCCATTCAATATCAATATTTGCTGTAAACCAATTCGCCTTCGCCGACAAAGTGTGTATCTGATCGCGTGCGCAGCGCTGACACTTGAATGCGATCGATCCTCATCCATATTGATCGTTGATCGACGAACGACGGGTGAGGGTGCGCGCGTATTTATCGCACGCTGTTCGCTTGTGACTATATTGTAAAATGCTCCCGCTGAAAAAATCCCGCGCATGGCAAATAATTTTTTTATACAACGACGGTGGCAAACAAGCTTACGGCCTGCCTGATGTTAAGCAGGTACCGTAGCCTATGGACACTTGTGACTCCAGAAGAATCACAAGCGCGTTGCCGACACTTTAATCACATGAGGATTCGCTGTGTTGGCAGATAGAGACATGCAGGTCCCTCATTCCGAACACAGCGCACCCTAGGGAGCTCTGGCGACCTTACTCACCACCAGGAACACAACACCACATACTTCATAGCATGCAATAATATAGGAACACTACAACTAGCAACGTTAGCGGACGCTTCTGTTTTGTCAAATTTACAGTACGTGTAGTGGTGTTAGAAGTGTCTTCTGTGTGTAATGGCGAGAAGTATACGCAAAATCTGTTTAATTAAAAACCCGTTACTCGTTAATTTAAATATCAATAATATGCGCAGTTGCGCACATAGATTACAAAATTGCTACCTAGGTATTGCAATCTATCTATATCTATTGCGCTGTCACTATCGCCTGTTAATAGTTTGCTAAACGAGGTGTATTAATGAAGTCATTGAATAAAGTTGACGTAAGGTAATGTTCATGGTATTGCAGTAATAATTTACTTTCAAAACAAAGTTTTAACCGACTTCAATTCAGTACTCCGCCAAGCCACATGAACATTTCCACATTTTTTTTTTCCAATTTACCACATGAACTGATTTCCGAGAGCAGATGCGTTGATTTTTAGACCAATAAACCAAATCGCTGTATGTTGGCCGATAATATTTGAGGACTTCCGTCGATTCCTCAAGGATCTCAGAATTACCTTTGGCACTTCATTGTTTGCTATTTCAACGGAATCATATCAGAATCTGTGACGTACTTATATAGTTTGAAGTACATCATTGAGAAAAGCCTAACAGGTTGCGAATCGCTTACATATTGGCATGAGAAACGGTGTTTTTACACGGGTGGGAATTATCGTACCTAAGGGGAATAAGCTACGCTTATTTAGTGCTACCTTCCTGTATAAATTAATTACTAAGATCAAATCTTATTACTGTTCACGAATTGCTGTGTCGATACAAACCCGATAGGGTTTAACGACACTGTTAGATTTAACCAAATGTATTTTCTTTTATATATGTAATAAATAAAAAAAAAAAAAAAAAAAAAAGTTCCACAAGCCATCTGTGGTCTTCATCATCACTTCCACCATCACCAAATTTATGATTTCCGGGTGTAAATACACGAGATATAATAGAAAATACCGAAATTACTACACGCGTGCCTAATATATTTGAGGAGTTCCCTCAATTCCTCATGGTTCCCATCATCTAACTGGGGTTTTGAAAACAATGGGACCAATCTGGAAGCATATACTTTCAATTAAAAAAAGAATTGTACGAATCGGTTCATAAATGACGGAGTTCTGAGGTAACAAACATTAAAAAAAAAAAAAAAAAAAAAAAAAAAAAAAAAAAAAAAACATCCGAATTGAGAACCTCCTCCTTTTTTTTGAAGTCGGTTAAAAAACAGCTAATGTCACTTGATACCAAGTCCTATTATAGTTATAGGTACCTAATAGACAGTTTTATATCATTTATATGTATATTTTCTGTTGTGCTGTACTTTTTCACAACATTTTTTTTCTATGTACCTACATACAGGCTGGGCCATACATTTTTGTACTTTTGAAATTTTGATGAAAATAAAACCATGAAAGTTAATTTCCTGATCATTTAATTTTTGTGACTAACATCTAATGCAATTTAATTTTTGAAAATAACATCTTTGAAATTACCCCCATCTCGTCGCTGGCACTCCTGCAAACGAATACGCAGATTTTGGGAAACTCGCTGACACATGCTGCGAGGGATCTCGGCTATCTCATCGCGAATGTTTTGCTTGAGTTTGGATATTGTCTTCGGTTTTTTAACTTAGAACTCGACTTTATAAATATCCCCGCACGAAAAAATCGGCGGGAGTGAGATCCGGGCTTCCTCCTAAAAAGGCGGCTAACTGTTACATACAAATTGTTCAAACGGTTTTACACAAAAAGCTCGTTGTTAATTAGTAAAACGCTTCATTGCAAATAAAACTGCATAAAGTAATGTCAAATTTCCCTCCACTCAAAAACGATATAATTTATTATTATACAAGATATTCAGTGTTGCCATTTACAAAAATGTATGGCCCACCCTGTATTAACACATTTCGTAGCGCTACGCTCATAACCGATAATATGCGCAAAACCGTTTGAAGAGTTAAGCGCCTACGAGCAGGGCCCACCTAGCGGGTTCCTCGTATACTGAATGTGCTTATGAGCGGTAGCGGATGTATAATGTGCGCGGCGCCCGCGTCGGCGCCGTGTGATCTAGATCCTCCTAATCCCGCCAGTGATGAATCTAATACATTTCAACTGCGCGCGCGGTGGGAAGTGGATCGCTTTTTATGCGGTTCGCGCTGGGCGGCTGGATTATATTATACGGGAATTTCGCGATTGACGCTTTCAGAATGATTTGTTACAGGGTGACTTTGTAAAGTTTTTGCTGCTTTTTAGGGTTCCGTACTCAAAGAGTAAAACGGGACCCTATTACTAAGACTTCGCTGTCCGTCCGTCCGTCCGTCCGTCTGTCTGTCACCAGGCTGTATCTCAAGAACCGTGATAGCTAGAGAGTTGAAATTTTCAGATTATGTATTTCTGCTGCCGCTATAACAACAAATACTAAAAACAAAATAAAATATATTTTTAAGGGGGGCTCCCGTACAAAAAACGTGATTTTTTGCCGTTTTTATAGATAATCTGTCACCAGGCTGTATCTCAAGAACCGTGATAGCTAGAGAGTTGAAATTTTCACAGATTATGTATTTCTGTTGCCGCAAATACTAAAAATAAAATAAAATGTTTTTTAAGGGGGGCTCCCATACAACACACGTGATTTTTTGCCGTTTTTATAGATAATGGTACGGAACCCTTCGTGCGCGAGTCCAACTCGCACTTGGCCGGTTTTTAATAGCAAATAAGCGTACAACGCGTGTGATAAAGCTACGGTCTGGTGCTCGGCAAGCAAACTGAGCAACGCCACTGAGTTCGAGTATACCGTAGCAGTGTGCGATTCGATCACAAGCTGGCTTAAGCAGCCTCATCATCATCATCATATCAGCCGAAAGACGTCCACTGCTGGACATAGGCCTCCCCGAAAGAATGCCACAATGGCCGGTCCTGTGCCACCCGCATCCAGCGGACTCCCGCGACCTTTACCAGGTCATCAGTCTTTCCGGTACGTGGTCGCCACTCGAGAACCTTCCCGCCCCAACGGTCATCGGTTCTACGTGCAATGTGCCCCGCCCATTACCACTTAAGTTTAGCGATTCGGAGGGCTATATCGGTTACCTAAGCGGCCTGAATACTCTAAAACCCTTTTCGCTATTTCCTTAAAATACCATAGTATTACTCGTCCAGGAAGGTAGCACAATTTACAATTTGCTGCCAAGTCCGTCTTATTCGCAATGTCCATAGGAGGATAGAATTTCTCGGGTCGCGTCGCATCGAGGCGTAAGATAGGTATGCTAACCCCGCTGTAGTCCCCCTGAAAAACGTCGATATACGGCGAAAAAAACCGGTCAAGTGCGAGTCAGTCTCGCGCACCGAGGGTTCCGGACCACCCTGTACAATAGTCAGTTTATACTGTACATTAAATTTTACAGTGATGTAACTGAAAATTTACGGTTTTTGCAATTTTTGCTTTATTTGTGCTATAAGTCGTTGCTCTGTACCAAATTTCAAGATTCTGAGTTTACGGGAAGTACCCTGTAGGTTTTGATTATCTTGCGAGTTTCGAAAATTTGCGGAGATTTGCGGCATAAACGACTGTTTCTTTTGATTGCGTTGGCTTAGAAGTTTGATTTTTTCACAACTCTAAGGGACAGTAGACTTGAGTATTTAATATAAATTTTGCGTTCCTGAGAAAAAGGGTCTTGACAGACGGACGGACGAACAACAAAGTAATCCTATAAGGATTCCGCTTTTTCCTTTCGGGGTGCGGAACCCTAAAAAGAGAATTCAACGCGAATATATAACCTCAAGGACTTTAGCGTGTCACGTACTTTAATCATTTAATCTTACAAAGTACAGTACACAATGCTTCTTCTAAAAATAGCAGTAGGTACTTTTACGGCAAAGTTTGAATGAGAACAGGCATTAATACGCCATGATTGTTTACTCTTGAGCTATAACACTGACATAATATATAATTATGTCAATGTGTGCTCTAGGCATGTAAACCTTGGAAATAAGGTCATGCGTATTGACCTTAACAGCAGGTAATAAGTAAAAGAAATATTAGGTCTGTATGAGTTAGTAACAGTCATGCAATTAATAGGCATACAGTTTGTTAACATAATATGAGCATAATTTTAATTACTATTAGCAGAAGTCATTATACTTTATTGCTTCTTTCGATCATTCAACTGAAAAATGTGTTCATCAACCTATGCGAGGCCTTCATGTGTATAGTTGTTATTTTCTAAGCCGTCCGTTCCGCACTAAAGAACGCCGCACTGCAGAACGGACGGCTTAGAAAATAACAACTATACCTAATCGACGCACCAGGGTAATGTATTATTTGTTTTATTCAATCAAAGAGTTCAATCTATAAACGCCCGCCCATCGCCCCGCTGCCCGCTGGCGTAAAGGCCGCAGCCTCGAAGTATATTTTACTGGTCGTATCAGGTCTTCCTTCTTTCTTCCGAAACGGTGCGAACGACCAGTGATAAGTTAATGATAGGTTCCACAAATGTTTAATCATCCTGAAATCACAAAAATATTCACAAATGCACCTACAAAGCACTAGTTTATAGTATATTTAGACATTTACAGTAGGTACAAATATTGGAAAAATAGTACATTACTTACCTAGGGCGGTTAAACAAAGAATGTCTCAGATCGCAGGTATTTGACGCCCGAGCCGAAGGCAAGGGCGATAAATATGCGCTCTGAGGCTTTCTTTATTACCGCCCGTGGTAAGTACAAAATTTTACGTCTCTATCTGGCCAGGAAGTGGGGTTTTCCGCACGCGTAGCGTGCGGTAATTCCTACTTTATGGCCAGGTATGACGTAAAAACAATTAAAAGTGTTATTTATCAACCACCACACTACCATAGCCGTGCATATGCATTTATGCAACTTTCAAAGATGACCATTTACTTATTGAGTCCACTTCCGACATGCAAGTATTATTTATACATAGCTACACAACGTTAATTGTCATATTTGTATACATACTCGTACATAATATGTACATTCCTTCACCACGGCCGACCGGTCACCATTAGCGATACATAGTGAGTACCTTTTTTTTTTTTGTATTCCCATGGGAAATCCTTTATGGATCCCACTCGGCTCGGGAGAAACCAAGTGGGTATGTCCGACTCTCACGGACTAAAACCCCTGGGGTGTTCCACTGCTCGCTTGTAGACAGAGCCCCGGGAACGCTATTGCACACATCCGGAACTCTGTCAGCGTTGCCCTTGCGGGCCCACGTAGGTGGCAGGGTATAGTGCCCTACCCACTCCGCTGTTGGCACCCCAGAACACCATGGGGGCCTCCATCTCGGGACCTTTTCTAGGCGGGTGATGAAACTCCCGACCCATCACCCGCAGGTCCCGGTTATGGCGGCAGCATACGGCCTGCGAAGGCCCTTCGCCGCCTGCCTGGCCTCCTGCGGCGCTGTCGTCCTCGCGCGTCCGCTCTGCGGCCTCCTTCTACATAGTGAGTACCTAACAGAGCATGTTTGAACATTAGCGGAGCATTTTAGGTACCTATACTAGTTGTTAGATTGTTCCAGAGTAAGTAAAGGAGAGGACTTCCATAAAAGTGATGATGTAGTCTCGGCCGATTTCGGCCGCAGCGCCTGCTTCAGGTATGCTGTTTATTTATTTGTATGGCATTCATTAATTGGTGTTGATGGCCGTGTGCTCGCATGTGACTTACGTAGCCAATCTTCTACGTGAAGGTCCTCCTACATTGCGATACAAATACTACAGTGGTAGTTAGGTGGATATCATAGCTCAAAATATCGATAAACGAAGCGGCAATTAACTAAGGGGAAGGTTGATATCATTGGACCGGCGCTTTGATTAGACCATTTAAATATTTATTTATTTATTCTCAAAAAAAAACAACAATGGCAAGTACATTCCTTTCTGCTTCGCCAAACTGAGGACAGTTTGTCGGCGAATGTGCGCTCCCTTCCAAAAGTCAAACATTGTTGTGTTTACCTACTTACTAAATTACCTACTTAATTTACTAACACTAAACTTAGTGTACCATCGACGACACACTCAGCCGACCATTTGTGAACCATATTACAACAGCATAAAGTCCACCAATAGTCCGCCGAGTGCGTCGTCGTTAGTGCGTGTGACTGGTGCAATTACGAAATAATGTTTTTTATATCTACCGTATATCTACGTCTAAATTAATTTTATCTAAAAGTATTGTTTTCAGCCTTTGTTTAAATAACTGTTTGCTAGTACTTTGTTCCACAGCTAGGCTTAATTGGTTAAAAATCTTAATTTTAAACTCTACTTAGCATAGCTTAAAATATTTAGATGGTCCAAATAAAGCGCCGGTCCAATGATAGAAACCTTCCCCTATACGTCGTAGTTGGAGTAACTTGATTTGAGATAGGGGAACTATTTTAAAATTAAGGTGACTATTGCTCCAAGGTTCTCATGAGACGGTCAAGTCCTTGGATATTTAATACAAATAACATGCGACGCTCTTACATACATCTATAAGGTACTAACTACCTATCATTAATATTCGTAGGTATTAGACGCTCAAGTCTCCAATTGGTAGCGAACCTTTAATGTCCTCGGATTTTCACGTGATAAAGATCACGTTCCGATACCGCTTTATAGAAAGTGATCTACGCTTGAAGATCTCGTCTCGTTCGTTGTCAAGCGACGATTGATCGATAGCACAAGTATGATATCTAGACCAAAATTATTTCGGGGCCGCTAATACCGCTGGGGTGTTACCACACCAATCGATCGATGGTGGTCGACGTCGATCGACAGTTTCTACTATCAACCAAACCTACCACACCAATCGATCGATATCGATCGATGGCATGGATCGGTTGGTGTGGTAACACCCGAGATACATTTATTAATTCAATACAAAAAAATGTTTCCAACATCCTTAAATGTCGGGAATAGGAACGATATTTCACAACGATAATACTTACTTAATTCTTTAAATACCCAACATATAAATACAAGGTTATTTTTCCGCGCACCACAAGTTTTTAATTTGAGCGTTTGTCTGTTCATCTCCGAATGCCTACCGTTGTAACTTTGTCACTGATCTATATATAGCACTATGATACAGATCGGTTGCGCAACAGTTGGGCGGAGCGATCGCGACCAATCACTCCACAGAGTTTACGCATGCGCGCTGCTAATAATACTAAACGTCATATGTGTTCGAAATTCGAACTTGCTTAGTGCATTTCCGTTGTAAATGTGTGTTCCATGTTATATAGTTGGAGCATTAAATTGCTGTGATTAGTATAGAATGTCTATACAAAATGTATACCTATTCAGAATTCAAATTCAAACTTACTTTTGTACACAAAGTGTATTCAAATTTAAAAGAGTAAAGGGTTAAAAGGGGGCATCTTGGTGTTATAATTATCACCAAATAGAAAATTGGGCCGAATATGAGACTCATTTCAATTAAAAAGTCAAATAACATTTTTAAAGTTCCGAGTTCTAAAACTATTGCACTCATTGTACAGGTAACATTCACTTAACAAAACACTTTTTTGCAAAAAGTAACAGAACACGCTGTCAAAGCCTTTTATGTTCATTTTATCTCCGTTTTAAACCCTAAACCTTCTAACCATTTTACTGTAGATCCTAGCCAATCCGTCACAATGGTTGTGCAAATTTCTTTTCCTAGAATAGATTTTACGACTCACCCATACAGAACAGAAACGCAGTAAAAACTAATAACAAGAGCATTCCAATTTACACCGTAACACATGTCCCGTAAAGCGCAAAGTTAATTTTCTTTTGTTTTATGGCTGCTTTTGTTTCGAAGTTGTTTCATGAGCCGACGCAGTTTTTGTTGCGCTAGGGTTCGGTAAGTAAGGAGTGTAAAACAGTGCGTATATGACAAAAAAACAACAATTTACGAGATGATACCCGATATAAAACATTCATGGCACTATATGTACATAGGTACAACTGGTCTAATCTGCAGCATAAGGACGTGAACGAAGTATTCAAACTCAATGTGAGCATTTTGACTTCTTTATTCTTACGTCTGCTGATTAGTAAATAATCAATGCAGAGTTATTTTATTTCGATTGAAATTCCTACTTAATATTGATAGTAATAAATTAGCTCAGTGTATTATTGACAAAGTGTTCGCTGCTTATGATATGAGTTATGAGCCTCAAAGTTCCCCGCCACGCAAGAATAAGTTTTTATTTCAAAAAGCATACACATTATTCACGGGAACCCTCCGTCTCTATGAGGCGCACATTTCTTGTAGTTTATTGCACTAGTTATTGTTACCATTTTAGTGCAAATTCATTTGTTTCCCTAATTACAGCAGTAAAATCCCTGGGTGGTATGTACGAATCCCTTTGAACGATATGGCGTAAGCGAGTATGAACACATACTCGTACCTACTACGCTTATGACTTTCATCTACTAAGAGTACGACTAATGTTAATCGCTAATAATATTCGTATTAGCGTACGAGATAAGAAATAATTTTTATGTTCATCCGCAATTTCGGGATATTTTAGCGCATTTAGGGTTTGTTTGAAAGGTTCCTTATTCAGTTTCGGTCACCTTTGTTATTGCAAACAAAAGCGGCTTCAATGTTATTCCATATTTAAAGTTTGAATGGACATGGTATTTTGAAACGTCAAGGAAATAAATTGAGTAGGTATTTTCCTGAATTTGCTCAAGTTACGTACATGCAGTAATTATTTATATACCTATAATTTGAATAACGATAAACTCGAATCAATAGGACATAGCACATGGGCAAAAACTGTAAGTAGGTATAAAAGTTGATAGGACAATTTCGGTCGGATATCTCATATTAAGGGCTCCGCACGTTCATGGTCTTTTCTTCCTCTCACTGAGCATACGCTTGAGCGAGATGGAAGTGCGTGTTCGAAAGCGCGGATATCATGTTTTTTCGGAATATTTCAGAAAACGAAGAAGAAATTTAAGTACCTAAGTAAGAAAATAATAATAAATATTCATTTTTTCTGATAAAAAATGGAGCAGTAAAATGGTTACAAGTGAAATAATAGGGTTCACTCTGGATTTTTTTTCTCTACTTTCTTACGTTAAAATGGATTTCTACGAAAACTATGTTAATTCTAATATCTTGCAGATTATGATTTATATTTTCCGACGGTAAAATTGTTACGTCATAATGTATAAAATGGTTACTAAACATTTTTACGAAAATTTTAAAAGTAGAGCCTTAATTATTGTACTACCTTACTGTCTAAGTACCTTCATTAGCAATCAATCAACATTCAAGTGAAGTTAGAACAATAACTAATTAACACAAATTCGATACCTCTTTAATACTATACTGAAACTAAAAGATGGATTTCAATAGGATTAGCATGGCTATTATGGCCTTCTTGAAATTACAGGTAAATCGGTGGTAATTCGATGCTCGAATGACGCGACAATCGATTTGGAACATCGGAAGCCATTGTTTTTATGACAATGTTACCTTTATGATATGATTTGGGTTTGACATGTCGCGTTAAGTACAACTTTTATATTAGGTAAAGTGCGTGATTTAGCAACCCCTGTCTGTCTGGCGTTATGCAAATCAGAAAGAGGAGAAAATTATTTCACATTAAAACAAAAAAAATAAACTGTTTATTTCCAAAATGAATTGGTACATTTTTTCTACTCATGAATTAGCACAATCTCCATTTATTAAGATAATTTGCTAAGCTTAGCTAAAGATTTTTAGGTTTAATTAATTACAATTTATTTACTTTATTTATTTAGGGATAGAATTAGGTAATGTTGTGTTGTAATCATATGTATTAGTGTAGTAATTTTTAGGTATGAATGTGGATGGATGTAAGAGACGAGGTAGGCCAAGGAAAAGGTGGATGGACTGTGTGAGAGACGATATGAAGAGAAAATAAGTGAGTGATGAGATGACGGCTGACAGTTCTAGAAGTATGGAAGAAAAAAAATATGCTGCGCCGACCCCAAGTAAATGGGATAAGGGCAAGGAAATGATGATGATTGTAGTAATTTTTAAATATATGGACTTTTTGTAATTATGTGAACGCTTATAATGAATATATTTATTTGTCTGTTATTTTCTTAAGGGTAGGACATTTGATCTTCTGGGGTTTATCCTCTATAATATATATTTATTTCTCTCTCTCATCTCTTCATCATCTACATATAACTTTCATCTCGTGTCGCGTCGAGTTCTCAGCTTTGCTATATACTTAAAGGCCAAGCCACACCGACTGCGTAGACGTGCACGCTTCCGCAACGCATCAGGTGCATCCGGTGTGACATGTGGTATGGGGATTCATACTTTACAACGCAGCGGTGTACGTGCTGCACACGCAGTCGGTGTGGCTCGGCCTATATACATCAAATCAAGCGTGCGGTGCGTGCGAAGCCATAAAATGTGAGTACGGGACACCTATGTTGCGTGCTCTGTCACACCAATCATGGCAAAAGTGCAACGAAGAGCGTAACAGAGGTGTCTCGTTCCCATATTTCATAGTCCCGCTTATAACGAGCGGTCGATAATAGTATAGTCCAACAGAGAATATCTTCAGTTGTCGTCTAATAACGATGCTCCAGTGAGACCGGCACGTGATCTAGCGTGACTCAGCGCGCACTTTAGCCGTCGTTGTTATAGCAACGATTTACAATTAACAATTATGATTAGTAGAACATTCCAATTGATCGAATGCCGTGTCAGAATCGTGCGGCATTTGACACGCGCCGCCATTAGGTATATTGCTAATGATGGCAAGCTTCACGCAATGCGAAATTAGGGCCACGGGCCAGGGGCGCGGGGGTGATGACGAAGGGTAGCAGGGGGGGGGGGGGGGGGATAGCGGGCGGCTTCCGGCGGATTCCGATAACTTTGGCGAGATGCCTCATCATCATTAATTTGATTGATCGTGACACTTCGACATCAATTGACAAACCCCTCATTGAAAACACATAAAATAGCGATCTTCTCTTTACGTTCCTTACAATAAACTCGGAAGTATCCTTTTTCAAAGCAAAGTAACCTTTTAATTTTCATTCCACTATTTGTGGCACAGCATCACGGCATTCAGCCATGAAAATTAGTTTGATTTAAGGATTTTTATTTATTTATTTCATTGCATGTTTGTGAAAAGCACTATACATGCCTCGGCGTGAAAACGGATTCCCGGCCTCGTATCTCTATCCGGCCTCGCGTAGCGTAGCGTAGGCTCGGCCATCTATACCTACTTGGCCGGAAATCCGCGTTTTCCCGGCCTCTGATGTAATGTACTATTTCTCAAAAATAGTTCGCAAAGTGAACATAACTCGCTACATACGAATGTTACATATAAATTCCTTTATTTGTCGACTACCAAACGTTTTAAAAAGTAGAAACTGGCATATAAAAGACGGCACAGGTCGTATTCAGCCAAATCAACTCGTATTTTTCTGTTGCAAACGCGACATTTTTGTATGAGTATCAAATAGTTTGCATTTTTCGGTAGAATAATACACTTGCGATTCTGTTTTTAAAAATATTATGACGTTTAATTTTATGTTATTTGCAGTATCCTCAATTTGTGTTTAATAATAAAGCTTTATTTCAATGTAGTCTTTTTTATTCCCCCATTTTTGAGAAAAGCACTATATTAGCCTCAGCCGGAATGGCAATAATGTACTATTATTGCACACCTTAGACCAATAACAAAATAAAAAAAACTATTATTTCAGGTATAACCGTCAGGAAAATAAACAGTGGATTAATTTAATTTTAAAAGAAATATGTTTTTTTTCAACTCACATTATAACTAAAACGAGTCAAATTAGTTCATCAATTATGTAGGTAATACTACTTGTACCTACTATTACTTATTCTGTGGTAATACACCGATCGACGACCTAATCTCCACATCAGAATCGCAGCAACGAAACGCCAGACTAAACTGCAAAGTAGGTATCACTTACATCAAACAATAGGAGAATTACATACAAAAAAGTCAGGTGATAGCTCCATGCTCCATTGTACTTATCCATCGAGTCATCGGACATTACTCATACTAAAAAGGTCTTATCCGCCAAGGAATATCTAAGTAGTAAGGTTGTTTTAACGTGAAGAAATTCGGGTCACAGGTCGCCGGCCATACAAATCTCTAATCCATACTATTATTATAGATTCGTAACTAATGTAGGAAATGATTATTTTTTAAATTGTCAATCAATTGGCACCTATTCAAGTGTAATTTTACACTGACAACTCGATTATAGCAGGCTTCAATAACGGTTTGACGTTTCGCATCTTATTGGTACTTGATTAAATGTGTGTCGCTTATAAAAGAGCTTTTTTGTTCCATACGGCATACCTACCTGTCGATCTGTCTTGTGATACTAGAAATTTAAATTGATCATAGACTAGGTATCTCAATCATATTCAAGCTAGATTTGTCTTTTTATCCTAAAATAGCCATTTCGCGATCACTCAAGTTTTATTGTAATGTAGCTAACATGTACGACAGGCAAAAACTTGTTACCTACCATTAAATACCATACGTGACTTTTACTTAAAGCTACAGCTACGGTATCAACCGTATCACATTGATCCCCGTTTTATATATCTTTATTTTAATCCACGCATTCAAATTCAATTCACAATTAACATTTGCAACAGATGCAATAACGAAACGCAGAATCATTCGACAAATCGTTATTCTGAACGTATCCTGATAAACCTTTTCTTCAAATCGGACCCGAATCATTCATTCCAATTTCGAAATTTGAATCAAGAACGCATAGTCATTTCGTTTTCTGTATTACTTTAAACGGCATAACGGCTTGCAGTTTGTTGAATCAAGTTTATTCTATTTTTGTCCTTTTGTATTTAGAATTAAGGTTTGTCCATTGTTTATTTAACTGTAAAGTTAAGTTAGCTCGAATGCATTCCTTATTCATTGATGAGGGTTGGTTTCGTTTGTCGCAACTGTTGAAATATTTTGTCACAACAATTTGTCATGGTCTGTCAAAATGTGTTGCGTCACGACTTCATACGCGACCCCCGAGGGGCAGTGACGTGAATTATATCAATTAGATATAATAAATCATGCATTTTTAACGATAAAAGATCGATCGATCGTCTAACGGAATCCTTTGCGTTTTTTGAATGACAAATATTCGAATGAGGTTATTGTTAAAAATTACAAAAAAGGACAAATTTTGTTCAAAAAGAGGCGCGTTTTTAATATGGTGATTGATGATTTAAAAAATCGCTGTTTCATTTTGCATAATTTCAGGACAAAGAGAAACAAAATCATTCCCATTCTGAGTAAGATTAAAAAAAAGTTCTATTATCGCTGTAATACAACAAAAAGTGTCATGCGACGCGATGTATTAGTTACGCTTATTAAGCTGTTAATAAACAACATCACGTGTATGTTAATATTGTTAATCGCGCTTCACGGCGCATGCGCCCGAAAGCGATGCGCGTTAAATTGTGCGCGAAATGCGATCGAGATCTATGTTTGTATGTTAATGTTGTATTAATAGATCGTTTAACAGCAAGTTAACACCTTATTTGGGTAACGTAATGACTAATGTTACTTTTATATAAAATATGTTAGACTAACATTTAGTATTGTGTATTATTTTATTACAAACTGTTTTTTCGTTGCTTAGCAGCACAACAGATACGCAGCGTTAGCCGAGGTTGGATGCATTTTTCATGTTTTTTTAAGTATGCAATAAAACGTATGAATTTTAAAATAAAAACGCACAAGTCATTCCATTCGAAACTGTTTCCTAACGACTACAGAGGGGGCGGCTAGTTATATATAGGTATATATCGAATATAAATGATAAATAAAAATACAATATAAAAACATAACCAACCTTACTACTGAAATAAAACAAAACTGTACATAATTACTGATAGAAAACTGGTTACACCTCTTTCCGTGCCGTGCGGCAAGGTGCCCAGAATGTTAGCGACATTGGAATTGCCGCGTTGAATTGCAATTTATATATATATATGTATAAACAAAAAAAAGTGAATTACTTTACCCCATTAATTTAATTAGCCTGGTAACACGCTTTGAATGCACTATTTTAATTAGGTAACCTAAATACCAATACAGCCATACATGACTAAAATTAATGCAGTATTATAAGAGATTATTAGAGTAATTACTGTCACTTAACGCCTTTCGTTTCCTTTACTTTTGTTTTGACATGTACAGTCGATATTGTTTTACCATATTACAATGGAATAAGGTGCAAAGTGTATCTACACATGTTTTTGGAGGTGACTGAATATTTTTAAATACCTGAATATTTTTTAATATAAAATTATAGCAACTAACGAAATAATTGGAACGACTATAAGTACAGCTGACTCAAGATTTATAAAATATACCTACACTGTATAATAATGACAGCCGCATAAAAATAAACCTGAATTTCAGTATAACGGCTGAAAGTATTCAAAGTATTTTTTCATTTGCCCAATATTTAGCAGCATTGAAGGAATAATTATCTAAAACACTTATTATTTTGATTATAACTACGTATTATTTTGATTATTTTCGTAATAGGGAACATTATTCGCTTTAGCCTAGTTGGTATTGACCCTGCCTACGAAACAAGAGGTCCTGGGTTCGAATCCCGGTAAGGGCATTTACTTGTGTGATGAGCACGAATATTTGTTCCTGAGTCATGGATGTTTTCTATGTATTTAATTATTTATTTATCTATATAAGTATTTATATAGTCGTCTAGTACCCATAGTACAAGCTTTGCTTAGTTTGGGACTAGGTCGATTTGTGTAAGATTGTCCGCAATTATTTATTTATTTATTACGCAAAACTCTTCGTAGGTGGCGACACTAGCAGCGTTGACATTGTATCTCGTTCCTACTTGCGGCATTGTCTAATGCAAGCATCCTTGTCACCCATTTTATCCCTATATTTCTATACTGATTTACTATTAGTGGTAGTGCTGCCTCTGGCGGCAGAACATTGCAGTAATGTTCCCTATTGACGACGCAGATCACTCCTTGCAGACACATTATTTATGGGGCTGATGCTGATTCGTTGCTCTATTCGCTTTGTTTTAGCAACACTTCGCGACAAAGTGACCATATTTATGAGAAGTGCTGTCAGTGCCGACATAGACGGACTGCTTGAAGCAATCGTGACCTGCCCCCGTATTCTGTAACTAGTTTTAAGCTCACCTCAACGCTCACCCACAATTATACCTTGACCCCGCGATGCGTAGTAATTAAGTGTAGGTAGAGGTCTAGTTTCGTATAGGGTGACCGGCGGCGGGGTGAGCCGTGCGTAACGCGTAGCGAATAACAGCCCTGAGCGGTGATTAATAACGTTACTTTTCATTAGGACAAATCAACTGTTATTAATACAAAGAATATTAAGATGTAGGTACCAAAAGCTTTTTGTCACTGAATATAGATTAAGATTTTATTGTATATTATACCAACACTCATGGGTGCAAGTCTGAAATAAATTATTTGAATGGAATTTAATTGAAAAGCAATGCGTTTGGCAATCGACCAGGGGACCGATTTTTGACTTTCGAGCGCTCGAAAATTAAATAAAAGTAAATACGATTCTAGTGTCAAAATTGCTGGCACTTACTTTCTACCGATTGAATTAAATACGAGTGGTGGATACCACTCGTTTTTAAATTTTCTATGTCTATTTCAAAATAGAATTACATCATTTATGACCGTTTTCGAGTGAAAGAGTCGAGCGCTTGAAAGTCAATAATCGGTCCCCAGCAGCTTCACGAAAAATACCGTGTTGCGTACCTAAAGCAGTCCCTACATGAGGTACCATGGGTCCAGTGTCCATTCAGACACAACGACGTAAGTTGCAGCGGGTGATGTCAGCGCAGCGCATCAATGTCAGATTTGGCGACGGACGCACTTACGCAGCGAAATTGGTGCCATGTTGACGCAATTTACTTCAGGCAGCAAGCTGCAACTTATCTTTGCGTCTAGATTCACACTAACTCGCGCCGACTGTACCGACTCTAATTGGATTGTACAGTAAGTGAGCGGATTCTTCATGTTAATTGCGCATTTATTCACGTTTCTCCGTTTGTCGCGTTTATCGCCTAGGCCGGCGTCAATTAAAATAATCGCGAGCTCACCTGTGCCTTATTAATTGAAGTTCACTGGACATATTTGTTTTGGTAAAGGTTTCACATTAACCGACGTTCTAACGTGCATATATATTGATACCCTAGAACATCAGAAGCTACAGTGTGTATACGAGTCCATTTTCGTTATGTTATGTAAGTACATATACCTATCTCTGAATATTATATTGTTACTAGCTTTTGCCCGCTTCGTCCGCGCAGAACTCGTTTATATCATAGATCCATACAAACTTTGGCCCCCCATTTTACCCCTTTAGGAGTAGACGAGTTATTGTCCAAAATTTAATTTTTGGTACTAGCTTTTATTGCCACCTGTACTTTTCTGTACCGTCATCAACTATTCGTTGTGGCAATTCTAACGAGCACAAACTCAACGGGGATACGTCTGTTAAGTCCTGAATTCCCACGGCCACCTTCTGTCTCCATCATCAGATCAGCACGATCTACTTCAAAATTGAGTTGCAAGATTCCACCCGAACACGCACATACGAGTAGCTACATAGTTACTTACATACATTGCTTGAAATAAAAGCTTGTAAAAACTATTCCGCGTCCTTCCCTTGGATTCAATAAACTATCTCCTCACCAAATTTCATTTCAATCGTGCGCACCTAAGCGTGAGAAGGTAACAGACATACAGACAGAATCACTTTTGCATTATACATACTCGTATTAGTATGAATTGTTAAGTTTTGCTGCAAATTAAGTCATAGATTCGCGAAGTGGAATGATAGATAGTATAATATGTTCATATCAAATGATTGCTTAATTACCGAGCGAATACATGACAATAAGACAAAGTGACAGGCGGTGTTTGTCAATGTCGACTTTCCACAGCCTGTTTTATAAATTGTAAGATCTACAGCCCAAGACCAGCAGAGCCTATGACATAATATGTAGTATCAAATTGTCATCCAACGTACCCATTACGAGTACGTGTGTGCCACAAACTCAACTCTATAGGAAGAAGTATTTTTACACCAGCATAATCCACCATTCAAATTGGATATTTATAAGGTTTGATATTTATGGAAACATGAATGTAATTGTTCGTGACCACAGTCAACCGAAAATCAGGTGCATGGGGCGATCGTGACAGCGCGCGTGCGCCGAGGTCAGGCGCAGTACGTTTTGTACCCAGGGCACTGTACCCTTATTGTGAGATACAATCGTAACCTAACGTTACGTAACTAATACGAGATCGAATAAACGCGCTTCGAATACATTTCGATCTCGCTACGGTATTCTTCGATTCGACCCGTCAAACTTGTAACTCACACTGCCGTTGGACTACGAAACCAACTGCAAAACGTTAGGCACTTTGCGTTTAGTTTTCGATGCGTAATTTAACGTTCGATTCGTACTACCAATCGGTAGTGTGAGACATTTCGAATCGAAGAATACCGTCGCGACTGTAGTTTACTATTTCGCTTGCAAAATGGCCCGTGATATCGTATTATTCCGTCAAGAGTTACCGTAGATCCGATCGAAATTTATCTCAAATTAAAGAACTTATAAAAATAAGGGTTTTGAATTGACAACATATATTCGCAAAATTCGGATTGTCGCGTATTTTGTATTTAAAAATGCAAATAAATGGCCCCCGCGCCGCCATATTGTATCGACAGTCGACACTGTCCACGTCGCGATGCGCGTATTCTGTAATGTCATAACCGACAAACATTTAAATTAAAACGATAAATGCTAGTGATATAAGGTTGAATATTGGAAAATCGTGAACGAATGTGAAGTCGATCGCGAATTAAGTAATGTATAAGTGCCTCACGTTACAGTTTGGATTTTTAGTTCTATGAGTGACCACCAGGGGCGGTGTATAGACTTTTCATACTAAATCTTGACGATAGGCGGTAGCGTCGATAGTAGACGCGACTCACTTCAATCCCACGCTAACGGTGCAGGACCGATATTCGACTTGGTTTATTCACAGCTCGTGATATCGCCTATCTTGTGACAGGGCCGTGATATCACGATTTTTTCCCGATGCTTCTTTTAACTTAGTTTAACTTAGTTATGCTTATTTTACGTTAGTTTAACTTACTACGGCTAAGTGTCAATTCAAATAAAATTAAATACCTAATATCTTATATCTAGTTACCTATCCACTTTATATAACATCATTTAAAGCTGTTCTTACTTCTTAAGACTTTACTAATTATATAGACTGATTAGAACTTTACCACTTTATATAGACTCATTATCATTAAGACTACCTCAAATTATATAGACTCATGGATCCCACAGTCAAACTGTGCAAACAGTTTTGTGGGACGTTGTATTTAGTTTTAAGTCATCGTAAAGTGCTTTACTGAATAAATAAATAAATAATAAATAAATAACCAAATATTAATAAAGTTTAACCAAGATCAGTTTCTAGCAGTTCTCAGATTACGGTTCTAGATCTCGTGTTTGGTCGAATCTGGTCCTAATAACTTCATGTTTGGAATAGGCAAATGGACAGTATATGTAATTATTTGCAAGGAATGTCTATTTATTGTTAATAAGATGCTGTCGAATACAACTTTTAAAGATACGGCTATGCTAGAGCAATCTGGTAAGTCGAATTATTTATTTATTTATTTTAATAAGTACAATGTTTTTTACATACTTAAAATTAGACATTGCCCCACAAAACTGTAGTGACAGTTTGACTGTGGGAGCGACAGTCTCTAGGTAAGGCATTTATTAACAAAAATAATTAGTTATTCATTAGTAACAGTAGTATTAGTAGTTGTATTACTGAGTATTATGTAAGTACATCTATAGGTAATGTTTTTTTAACAGTCTCTTAAATGTATTATTTTTTTTTTCACGTCTAATGGCTTCGGGCAAACTATTGAGTCCATTAGACTAACTAACTACTCCATTAGAGTAACTAAATAAATAAGTATTTGATTCAACGCAATGTCTACGTGTTTTATACTTATAGTTTTTCAAAATTCTATTCCGTATAGTAAGCGGTACGAGTATACGCCAGTATTTTATTATAAGCTGTAAAACTGCAGGAAACTTAAAATAGCAATAAAACCGTCTTATAGAAAAGCCGCGATCTCGATAAGTACTAAACCTAGCCTAAGTAACCCTCTTTAAAGAGCAATAAAAGATAACCTCCAATAAACTGCCTATAAAACAAAAAAAAAGGTCTTTTTTCATACGAACACAGCGGTGTTTACGATATTAGTATAAGGAAGAAAACTGGAGCAAACTCCGCGAATGCTGCATCATAAATAACCTAGCCATCCATCTCTTTATTTTCAGGTAAAAATGACAGAGTGAAACAAAAAAACGTGAAGTATTTTATGAGGAAACGAAATTTATATTGCTGTTGAACACGTTTATTAACCTCCTTGAAATTTAGACATTCTACATAATCTACATTACTTGTTACTATTTGGGAGAGCAGAGTTTAGTATTTGGCTCTAATACCCGTTTATGTCATTTATTTAGGTATTAAACTTATTTATGTATTTTCATAACAGCAACACTGTTTTGGAAGTGTACGTCACATTTACATTCCTAGTCGAGGCAAATAATTAGCTAATGTAATGTAGGTATTATGCTTCTAAAGTTAAATGCAAAATAACTTAGGTATTCTTGTTTTATACGATAAGCGAAAGATTTTTTTCTAAAGCCTTAATATGCAAAAGTCGGAGCATTACGAATTAACATCTATCATAACTAAATCAAGGCAGGTACGGTGCGCAGACACAGGTAGACTCGTACTTTTTGAGGTGAAAAATATAGGTAATGACCTCATCGGAGATTTATAAGTTTAATGAATGGCAGAATATGATAATAAAAATTAAACTTTAAATAGAAACTTAAAGGATTATCAATTAATTATAATAATAGATTGAATTAAACGTAGTTTAGATTGACGTCAATAATGACGTAAACAGTTCTGAATAAAAGTAAGAAAACACCGTTGAATTCAGTTTCAATTCTTCATTTGACTATAGTCATGCAAATACAGTTGATAATTCACACAGTGAACAAGAGCTAAACATTCATATATGTATGTTTAGCTTTGTTGGTGTTTAAATAAATCTTAGCTTAGTTTGCTTGTAGATTGTTTCTTTTATCACTAATCATTAATAAAAGTCTAGAATGTTATGGACCAATTAGTATGTCTGCAATAAAAGTTGTTTTAGCACCTAACCTTTTATAGCAATATCCCAAATGACAAAATTATACTAAGTATTTTAAAATAACTTATCGCTAGCTGTCAACTTCAATAGTCTTACTCAATTATCTTATCTATACAATAGCAACTGATTTGTAAAACTTTGCGTATATTTTACAGTATTTTGCAATGCAATATTGTAAAAATGACACATGATTTTAACAGATTCGACAAAGCTGCACACTGTATCAGTGTGATACTGATCGTTTTCGAGATCCTTTAAACACACAGAGATAAATTAATGTGTAATCCCACACAAGTATTTATGACCCTCAAATATCCTCGCAAGCTCCAAAATTCAGACACCAAATAAAATAACCATAAATTTTCTCGGAAAACGATTGGAAATACTGTCAAATAGAGAAGCAGGGGATTCAATAATCAGACATATTCTGTCCCTTTTTCGCAAAACGCACCTTCTAAAAATAAAAATAAAATAAAACATTAAGTCTACTAATAGTGTCACGAAAAGGTCCCGCCTCAGCATAATGCCGACTCAAGAGCCGGCGCTCAGGGATTGTAACCCGGTTAATTTTGCCGTAGCGGTTAGAGCCAGATTTTGAGAGCCTAACCCATAATAAAGGTTACGCTCGCAAGAACACCGCTCTCCCCGGAGCGTATGTCGGAGCGCAAACAGGGAACGAAGTACCATTTACCGGTTAGAGAGCGCTCTCTCCGTGTACGGGTGAACGACCGCTCGCTGGCTCGCTAGAGTCGCAAGCTTATACAGGATTAGTTGGCTATATATATAGACGCTTGAGTATTATTACTATTTATTTATACTTTATTGCCCAATATAAAAAAGTAAATGGCGGACTTAATGCCATAAGGCATTCTCTACCATTCAACCATTGGGCTAATAGAAACATTTGGTGCAGGCATTTAAATTATTATTATTAGTATTAGATTCGATTTTACTAAGTAAGTACCCAGATTTACCTAAGTATTTATATTGTTCATATATTGGCATTGTACTGTAGTAAGTAATAGTGGCGGAGCGCCCGTTCAAGCCGATTCCCACCGGCCTTCCTAAAATTTATTTTTAGGCAAGCCTATAGTTAAAAACTCTTAACTCATTCATAACTTATTTTGTTCCGGGTTGCCCATCGAAAATTTTCACGCGCCGCCACTGGTAGGTAAGGACTTACATAGAACATCAAGTATGATTTGCGAAACATTGTATAAGCCCCTGCTAGACGGTCGCCATCACGCCACTCCGACCGAGCGACCTTGGTCGGCACCGACCGCTGTAGTATGAAATTTTGCTCCAAACAACTGTCTACACGGTTGGTGCGGAACAAGGTCGCCCGGTCGGAGGGACGTGTTGGTGACCGTCTATCAGGGGCTTAAGAAATTTAGTTCCAAACAACTGTCTACACGGTCGGTGCGGAACAAGGTCGCCCGGTCGGAGGGGCGTGTTGGTGACCGTCTATCAGGGGCTTAAGAAATTTAGCTCCAAACAACTGTCTACACGGTCGGTGCGGACCAAGGTCACCCGGTCGGAGGGGCATGTTGGCGACCGTCTATCAGGGGCTTAAGAAATTTAGCTCCAAACAACTGTCTACACGGTCGGTGCGGACCAAGGTCACCCGGTCGGAGGGGCGTGTTGGCGACCGTCTATCAGGGGCTTAAGAAATTTAGCTCCAAACAACTGTCTACACGGTCGGTGCGGACCAAGGTCACCCGGTCGGAGGGGCATGTTGGCGACCGTCTATCAGGGGCTTAAGAAATTTAGCTCCAAACAACTGTCTACACGGTCGGTGCGGACCAAGGTCACCCGGTCGGAGGGGCATGTTGGCGACCGTCTATCAGGGGCTTAAGAAATTTAGCTCCAAACAACTGTCTACACGGTCGGTGCGGACCAAGGTCATCCGGTCGGAGGGGCGTGTTGGCGACCGTCTAGCAGGGGCTTTACACCAATTTGTTCGACAAAATGGTAAAATGCCCTATCGCAAACCTAACGTGCATAGGTAGTAGGTACTTATCCAAAGAATTAGTGAGCCATTAGCTACCTGTGACGTAAGTAGGGACCAAAAAAATATAATGAGTTATAAATATTTTTTCACACCTCTCATTCAGAAAAGTAAGTTTTGGTCCCCGACGAGAGGGAGCAAAATGCTACTTTTCTGTTCAAGCTACTTTTTTAATTTATATTCATTGGCTTGTAGCATTTACGCAATGTGCCAATTGAATCTTGATAAAATCGATTGTAATTTCATCGTAATCGAAAAACGTATATATATCATCATCATCATATCACCCGAAAGACGCCCACTGCTGGACATAGGCCTCCCCCAAAGAGTGCCAAAATGACCGGTCCTGCGCCACCCGCATCCAGCGGCTACCCACGCCGCGCCTTCCGGTACGTGGTCGCCACTCGAGAACCTTTCCGCCCAACGGCCATCGATTCTACGTGCAATGTACGTATATATATATATATAAAGGATATTTTTTTGTATTTTTTGTTGTTGTTTTTTGTTTTCTTTTTTTTTTCTTTTTTTAGTTTTTTTCTTGCTTTTGTTTTTATTTGTTTTTTGTTTTAGTTTTTGTTGTTTTTTTGTTTTGTTCGTTTTTTTTTAGTTTTTTGTTTTTGTTTTTTCTTGTTGCTTGATTTTGTTTAAATTTTTTGCCGTTTTTTTTTGTATTTTTGTTTTTTTTTTCGTTTTTTGTATTTTTTTTTTTTTTTTCGATTTTTGTATTTTAGTTTCGTTTGTTTTTTGTTTCGCTTTTTAGTTTCGTTTTTTCAACAAAACAACAACCTTCAACTAGGCATTTTGATGTGTGCTAATTTCTATCATAATCATAAAATTGGTAGATGTAGTTCCTCTTTTTTCTGCCCATTTTGAGTAGGTGCGCACGCTGTACACTGTACAATAGTTATTTGTGTCACAAGGGAGAAAAATTGTATATTTACTGCGAGGGCGGTGTATTGAATCCTGAACGTAGCGAGGGATCCTACAATAGAATCCTGAGCGTAGCGAGGGATTCTAACGTAGGATCCTGAGCGTGTTGAGGGATTCAAGTGTTAACGCCCAAGACGAAAATAATTTTGCTCCTGAGTGACACATGTAACTTTTCACACCGACTATGAGGAAAAACTGCAAAAAATACAAAAAAAAACAAAAACAGCAAAAAAAAAACAAACAAAACAAAAACAAAAGAAAAGCAAAACAAAAAAGAACAAAAAAACAACAAAAAATAACGAAAAAAGAAACGAAAAAAAAAACAAATAAAATGAAATAAATTTAACCAAAAAAATAGAACAAAAATACAAAAATTAAACAATAAAAACACCAAAAAACAAAAAAAAAACGACAGTAAATAAAAACGAACAAAAAACAAACTAAACTAAATAACGAACAAAACAAAAAAAAACAAAAAAACATCAAAAAACAAAAAAAACTAAATAAAAAACAAAAAGAAAACAAAAACAAAGCAAAAACAGAACAAAACAACAAAAACGAAAAAAGAAAAAATACAAAAAATTTAAACTAACAAAAAATCCAACGAAACAAAAAAACTTCTTATGAACCATAACTAAAAAAACAAAAAAAAACGAAAAAAAATACAAAAAAAAAACATCCTAAAAAAAGCGAACAAAAACAACAAACAAAACAAAAAAAAACAAAAATACAAAAAAACAAAAAATACAAAAAAAAACAACAAAAAATAACGAACAAAAAACAAACTAAAAAACGAACAAACAAATAAAATAAAAAACGAAACAAGCAAAAAAAATTAAAAAAAAAACAAAAACAGCAAAAAAAGAACAAAACAAAAACGAAAAAAGAAACGAAAAAAAACTAACAAAAAAAAACCAACGAAACAAAAAAAAACTAAAAATGAACCATAACTAAAAAAAACAAAAAAAAAACGAACAAAAATAAAAATAAAACAACAAAAAATAAAAATCCTAAAAACAGCCAACAAACGAAACAAAAAAAACAACAAAAATACAAAAAAAAACCAAAAAACAAGAAAAACGAAAAAAAAAACAAAAAAAACAAACAACTAAAAAAAGAACAAAACAAAACAAGAAAAAACAAACAAAAAGAACAAAAAAAAACAAACAAAAAATTACTTATTAAGACGATTATTTTATTAAGATTCTATTGGCACATCGCGTACGAGTAAATGCTACAAGCCAATGAATAAATTAAAAAAAGTAGCTTGAACAGAAAAGTAGCATTTTGATTCGGGGACCAAAACTTACTTTTCTGAATGAGAGGTGTGAAAATTTTATTTCAATATTTTTATCGTCGAAAGTAGGAGCGGCGAGCAGAAAACTAGGGCGTTCGGCGGAACACGAACGAATTCATCGAATAAACAGAGTAGGTAGCTACACTGTAGCTAGGTATGTACCTACGCTCACTTCTCGCGCGCGTTTGGTTTAGGCAACCCCCCCGCAACGAAGCGGCGGCGGTCATTGATCCCGTATGGCAACACGGAGTGAACGGTTAGAGAGCGCTCCGAAATAAGGCTCCCAAATCAAATAGTTCGAACGGAACCTAATCAATTAACCGGTTCTGTAACCGGTAAATTTGTAACCGGTTACAATCCCTGCCGGCGCTGATCTTCCGGCGGAACCTAAAGAGTCTCACTGTGTTGCACGGCTTAAGTTGAACGCGACCAGTTTGTCAGCGCTGTCTAGCGACGGAATAATACAAGAATTAATATCCATATAACTTTACAAATGCGAAAGTTGATTAGCGTTAGTAAGTTCCAGCGTTATACGACTGTTAAAACTCGCTACATAACCCTGACCCACAACTCCTCACAGATTGGAAGTTATAGAAGTAGAAGTAGTAGAAGTAGAAAAGCTAATGAATAATGAAAAATAGATCATTTTTGCAGTCCGTATCGGTTTGCGGTGTTCCCGCGGCATTATACATTAGTCGCGCTCACTTATAGACTCCGCAGTTATGCCGGCATTGTGAGAACTGCGATATCGCTGCTCGGACGATTAGTGATGTGCCCATATTGTAAACAGATCACGTGGACGATTGAGGAAAAGGTACGAGCTAAATAAAATTATGAAAAGAAAATATAAACAAATTGTAAAGATATCATGACAGTTATTTTGGAGCACAGGTAGAGGCAGGTATGAGAACAGTGATATTGCTGCTTCAACGATTAATTCTGTACCCATATTGTAAACAGATAACTTCTGCAAAAATAAAGAATATAAACATTTATTATATTCATGTAGATGATCTTGATAGAGGCAATACTGGGAACCAAATAACCGGTACACACAATTTAAATTATTTTTGTAATCACCTTGATAGAGGGGAAAAAGGATGACAAAATGCGTACGGATTAGTCATTACATTACATTACAAAAAAGATCCTAAAGAACACAAATTTTAAATGTCACTAGTGTTTTTAATGTCAAAAAGTGATTACTAAAGGAATATTGCAACAGCAATTATGTACACCGGAAAGTGCAAATTGCTCTTGTCCTATATAAAAATTTCAGCCCCATTAATGTCTCCCAGTGTATAATTCCTTACTAATCTTAAACAGAATTTCTTCTCCATCATCTTTACTCTCATATAATCCCGTGGATACCAATACAAAACTATACGAATCAGTTGATTCACTCACCTCAACTATATTTACTCCTCTGGGCGTGTGAACTCGCGGCCCTGTCATTTGGCGGGCATTACTGGCGGTTGCCGACGCCGCCCGAGTGACCTCCGTGGGAATCTAGGGACAACTTTCTTTGATCTCCTCTGATATATGGCCGCCTGGTACTTTCGATATGATTCTTGATATTTTAAAAGCGTACGCAAAAGGCAGAGTTTTTGTAAAAAAATACTGTGATCTTATGTATGAAAAAACCGGTCAAGTGCAAGTCAATAACTCGCGCACCGAGGGTTCCGTGCAAACGTTCATACACCATACCCGTCACGTCACGACCCCATTCATTCTTGAATAATCTTGAACAATCTTAACAGCTCATAGTAGAAGTTACCGTTGTACAGCGCCATCTGTATTTTGGTACTAATAACTTGTAACCTAGTACCTATGTTTGTTTATCAGCGATATTTCTTTATCCCGCGTACCGATTTCGATTATTAACTTTTTATTCAAAGAAGGAACTTTAACGATACCTAATCTCATTGGAATTTGAAGACATAACATTTTATAAGTAAGTACAAATCTAATTAATTTACAAACTTAGTTAAGAAATGATTTTTGATAAATAAATAAAAAATTTCGCTAGATCGATCGTGATCGTATTCGTATCATTTTATTATTTCTGTATAATTTATTTTAAGTAAGTACCTAACTACTTAATCATATGTAATAATTAATTTCAGACTTTTTGTTTGGTAAACTTCGTATCATTTTATTTTTTCTGTATAATTTATTTTAAGTAACTACTTAATCATCATATGTAATAAATTCTGACTTTTTGCTTGGTAAACTTCGGGAATAAGGGGAGAATGGTATTTTTTTCAACATTTTCCTTAATAAATCAAAATTTAACCTCTGTCGAAAAATAATAAAACTGGTTTTAGAAAGCGCAACTCAAGCCCATTCATATGATACCCCACGTGATCTATTAACTAGACTTTGAATTTGTATCCCCCCTCATATTCGTCATTTACACAGAAAATAAAAATGTATAATATTTTTTTTCTTTTTCCATATGACGTGTCTTAACCTTCTTAACAGTTGTTCCAAATTTCATATTGATAGCTTAAGCAGTTCCTGCGATATTTAACGTTGTGACAGACGAAAAGATGGACAGACGGACAGGATTCCTTTTTTACCTTTCTGGTACGGAACCCTAAAACGACATCGTTATCATCAAAATTTGACATTCTAGAAAATTATGCGTTTTTAATTTTTTATGTTTTAGAATCTAAAACATAAAAAAGCAAGCCAAGGACAAGAAAAATACTTTGTGAATAAACACAAAAAACTTTGTTTTCAAAATCACATAGTTATTTTATTTATTTAGGTGCATTTTGATGCAGAACATAAAAAGACGCATGACGATACGGTCATTCGCAATCGTATAATTAAACCATAGACACAAAAACATATTTTGAAACTTATAAACCAATTTTTTTCATTTTTCATAAACCAATCCAATAAACGTTCTAGAACAAAAAAGCGGTCTCACGAACATGAAATAATTAATATGCTAATTGTGTGTCGAGATTCCATTCAGATAACTGATTATCCAGTGACAACCTTTTCGGCTCGCAATTTTTCGTCTCTTGTCATAAGCCTTCAGTGTATATGGTTGAATAAATAGCTGTACCTTCAAATCACAGCCCACTTTATATTCATAAAAATAGAGCTTAGTTTTGCTTGTCAGATGGGCTTTAAAAAATTAAAGTGCAAGGAGTCAAATTAATTAAGTCGTAAGGTAAAAATCGATCCGCTGCATCGCGTTACATGCTCGAATACACGCTGATTCGGATAACGCAGTTACGGCATTCTGCGTCAGGTTCATTGACCGGGGAGAAAATTTAAATGCAATTTGACGACGCCGTGCTTTCACATTTTAAGGGTGGCCCAAGAAATATAGTGATCTTTACCGATGTTCTACTTAGTTTTGTGTATTTCCACAAAATAAACAGCTTAAGAGGCCTATGTGTTATTCTTTTTTTTTAATACATTTAAGTCTTAAAAACATCCACTCACCTCATCTTACATAACTCACTGCATAATGTCAATGCAACAAAAAGGGGTAAAGTTAAAACAAACATCGTAGTCCAAACGACAAGAAAACCTAACAGCAGGACTACCAGCCATTAAAAAAAAGACCTTAACAAGCGCGGATATCATAAAAACGACAAATCATCGGGCGACATTCCCTTAAAACAAGCGAGTGCTTGTAGGGAATCGTGTTCGATCTAATTTAGAGCGGGCGATCGGCGATAAGCGGTCGGGCTCATGCGGCGTGATTTACTCCGTGCGGCGCGACTGCGACTATGCGACATTATGAACACTGAGATGCGGTAGGGTTTAGACTACATTTTCTAAACTATTTTGCTTTTTTTCATATTTGCTTAGATACACTTCTGTCCGTCAACAATATTCAATAAGATTCATAATTACAAGTTAGCGCTACAATAATTGTTTTTGTCTAATAAATAATCCGTCACTTTAATACAATTTCTGAATCAATCTGGCTTTATCAATATTTTTAATTTTATTATCCGATAAGTTTATTATATGACTTGGGATTTTGTTGTAGAATTGGATCGACTGTCCGTCCAACAAATGATTTTCTTACTTTTGCTAGTCGTAATCGACGCACTGTTAATATCTCTTTGTTCCTCGTCTTAAGTGGAAAATGTATTTCGATCTTCTTGAATGATCCAGTCCTGTCCAGTAATAACGCCATACAACTGTAAGATATCAAAGTATTTAACAGCTTAGCAGAATATTTCAGTTTATTTTTTCTATTCAGTGGTGGAGTGGTAATAATGTATTTTTTGGTCTTGAATTAGAAATTGGAGTGTAAGTAACGACGATTTTTACCTAAAATGCAATTTGGTTAGGATTTATTTTGCATTATTTTCAAGATTACGCAGAATTTGTGAAGATTTTAAAGGAAAAATTTACCTAATTCGTTGCATGCTATATCAGATAAGTATCACTAACTGTACGGTTTCATGCTGTGTGCAAATGTGCAGCGTTGACATAGGGTAGGGTTTATTTAGACTACAATAGCCGAGTTTACTCAAGGATTTCTGAAAGCTTTAATTAACAGTTATAATCTGCTAGGCTCATGCCGCGCAGAGTGGTGTAACGACACCGATGCGGTAGAGTTCAAGAATGACAAATAATACGATCTCGAAGCTTCAGTTGACAATACTGACATCATCATCATCATCATTGTCAGCCCGTAATCGCCCACTGCTGAGCATAGGCCTCTCTTCGAGTACGCCACCCGTCCCTATCCTGAGCTAATCTTATCCAGAAGTGACCCGTGATCTTCCTAATATCGTCCATCGAGCTGGTGGACGGCCAACGCTCCTTTTACCTACGAACCACCAATCTGAGACCTTTTTGTTCCACTTACCATCATTCTACCACATACATCACTCACATCAGCCAATATACAATTTCGGTAATCATCCCAGATTAGAATTGACGATTCGGCAGAACTCGAGAATATTGGTACAGACACAAACCAGGCTTTGCAAATACGCAGCGGAGTCATCGGGCACCTGTGACGCGGTCGGCGTCTAGCGCTCGTAGCCTAGGGTTGTTCCAACAACTGCTTCATGTTGACTTGAGTTAGTTAAAAAAAAATATTAATACTACATAGTTGCAATGCTGGTAAAGATTGGTTGCTACCGGTAGGAATGTTATTCATATTATGTCTAAGGGCAAAGAGACAAGAGACAATCTTAATGGGAATATAAGCAACATAGGACAGGAGGATTTTATTTCCCTTATAGGGATAAGTTCGCCTTTGCACGTTAATCGTGTATGACATATGTATGCTTAAATGTATTGTACAATAAAAAGCTTACATACATACCTACATACTTCTTGGTGCAGTGACACCATATGTCAAGGGGCACTACACAGGCCTAAAAGCATCAAGAAAATTCATAAAATCCGTAAGGAGTACTTAATCCAAAACAGCAACCACTATTGGTTTCGGCGAGTACAAAGAAACAAACCTGTAGGGAAAAAAAATGTTTTACTTGATGTTTAGGTCCTTGGAATAATGAAAACGATTCGATTTCATGAAAACTGCAGTGCTTTCACATTGTCAATCATAAAAACAGAAATGTGCCACAAGTAGGTACTTTAAATTACTTTAATATACTTTTACATCGCTAAATCAATAAGCAATACCAATATCTCATCTTAATCTACATTACGTGTCATTATTATAAATAGCTCCTAAATATCTCCAAATCCGACGGAATTCTTTACACTACACAAAATCACATAACTCCGAGGTGTCCCGATTCCTATCTGGTTGATTAACAACTACCTTCGGATGTATTTACATTTTTAAATGAGCACTTAATGAGCACCGAGGTGCTTTCCGATGTGAAGATTTTCTTAAAAACATGGGTATCGTCGAATTTAAACTTTCGTGAGACATGTTATGACTCCACGACAGGCGACATGTTTCGAACTCTTCGGTGTAGTTCTTATTCAGGATGAGTGTTTTCGCGGCAATGTCACTTGAAGAAGAACTCGCGAAGAGTTCGAAACATGTCGCTTGTCGTGACATTGAGTTTAACCGTGGATTTATTAGTAGTATGGGGATTGTCGTTTATTTAGTCACTGGTATTATTATTATTGTTCGCAGTTTCAAAACAGCACGTAGCTGTATGTTAGATACGTCGACTTTCGCATTTCAGACTTTAATAAGATAATCTGGGTTTGATTGGAATATGGTTCTTACACACATGGGTATAACTTTTACTTCACTTACTTAAAATTGACAGGATTTGATTGAAACAATTGCCATTACAAATTTCGAATAGAAATCTGTGACACCAATAAATGTAAAAAGTATAGATTTCTTTGTAATGGATAAGTATATTAAAAAGTTATTCCGATTTGAAATACTCAGATAGTAATGACACTACTAAACAAATCCACGATACATTTGCAATCTTTACGGATTAAACTAAGTTATCATCAGGATTTATGTCCTTGATCCAGACACAACGTTAACGAAAGGAGACTTAAACTGAAATATTCCAAGAAAAACCAGGCGAGTTTTAAAATGTATATACAGGGTGGGCCCTGTAACAGGAGCAAATATTCAAAAGGAGGCTTCCTTAGAGCATTTGCAGTAACCCCTTGTGTATTCACTTTCAAAATTTTTGGTTACGGAGAAATTTTGATCTAAAGTTATGACCTCCAAGTAATGTATCTTGGCACCACGAGATTATATCACGGCAGTCAGTGCAGATTTTGAGGTAACATCATGTAATGAGTCATAATAGTTTTTGCATTTTTGAGTTCAACAGATAGTTTTGTGATTTTTCATTTTTTTTTCTTTTTTTTTTGTGTTTTTAAAATAAAAAGTTACTCATAGCACTACAGAAGAGTAAAAAAATACAAGTAAACTTGTTTTAAAGATTTTTTTTTTCAAAAAAAATTTTTTTTTCGCATAAATCCACTTCGAAATAATTGTTCACAAGCTTAATAATCTACCGTTTAATTTTTTGCTCCAGTTACAGGGCCCACCCTGTATAACAACTGCCGTTTTATTCAAATCCTAAGTAATGAAGGTTAATTTACGATATCACTGCATTCTTAAAGAAGCAACTAAATTACATTTTATTTAAATATTTACAAGGTCAAACAAATTTTGTTACAATATAATTCAACCGATTAAAACGTCCCACACGAAGGTGTGACGTGTGAAGACACGTCCACGAATGATTGCAAATTACAACCGCCCTTAAACACTAATTCAATTTATATACTGCTATAAAACTTATGAAAATCGATAATCGAAAACCTAATTAAATTCAACACGTAATCGATCGGCTATGCGCGAAACCTATATCACAAAACTAACCCGACAAATTGAAATGGATTAAAAAGTAAAAAAACAGCGCAATAGTAATCGATACATTGCATCGATTCTGAAACATACAAGAGATTTTATCGATGCAATATCATGCACTGTGGTCCTCGAAATTAACAACTAAATGACTGATTGGAAAATGGTCGGTCTTGGTCACGGCGTATTAATAGTGAATTGGGTTTCTGTGCCGGGTTCGCGTTCTCGCGCACTTTATGTCGACCGATAACAACGACAATATTGCTCGGTTTGAAGGTTTATTTCTCTTTTTTTTTTACTCGGGCTTCATTTGTCGCTTAATTTTTGTTGGTTTAGTATTAATTGTCTTAATTGGTTTTCAACTAACTACATGAATTTTCTCATTCAATTTTCTGCCATTTTCATTTGTTTGGTTACAGTTTTTTGTTGTATTATTTGATAACCTTACATTTTTTTTGATGTTATTTCCGCCTTTCTTACCGAAAAAAATAAATTTGCTGATAAATGTAATTATATTTTTTACTAATTAGAACAAATTGTTGTTACAGATGAACCAAAAGTGCAAAGTGTGTGGGGAGCCGGCGGCAGGCTTCCACTTCGGGGCGTTTACGTGTGAGGGTTGTAAGGTAAGATCATATACGACAACTATTCTTTCAAGACTATTTATAACTTGCACTTTTTTGTCTTTGTGAACTATACCTGCATAAACCGCTATAGAATACTTCGACCCTATATCAAAGTTCAGTGTTTGTTGCTCTTACTCATGCCCTTAACCGGGATAAGAAAATATAAAATAGCATCATTGTATGATCCAGAATTGCGCCGAAAAACTTGAAACAAATCCGAATACGTAAATGGTTTGTGCACTAAAAGATAATAAATTAAGTACCGACAACGCATGATCACATTAATTACAGATTTCATATTATAATAGTCCAATTCATCTTCTTCATATGGAGCTCCTTAACCTAAATAACCATTCTTAGATTAAAATGCGTTCATCCCTAATTGTTACTGGTGATTATAATTAAACTCTACCATTCGACTCGAGTCAAACCATATTCAACTTTATATTAACAGTCATGAAGATTATTCAACTGCGATATCATGTTGGTAAACTAAAGTCGTGTCCGGGATCTTCACTTCAATAAGTCGATCAACACGCAAAGGATTTGCTACCGATTTTTTGTTGAAACTAAATTAGACCAATACCAAAACAGATGCGTTTTCCCTTTAATTGGTATTAAGTTTATGTTTCCCTATACGGTTTCAAAGCGTGTGGCTTTCATTTGTTTAATTGATGAGGTAACTGGAGCGTGAAATCTATTAAAATCCGATGATAATTACGAAACATAATGATAATAATTGTCTTTTGATCACTACATAAGAATCTTAATCGTAAACAAGTTTAAAAACGTGTGAACGGGTGAATGTGAAATTAGTACAGTCAGTGTTAGTTTTTAAAAGACTACAAAACAAGTTAATATGTTTACCTTCAAATAAGATACCTTCCAAGTTACTCAGGATGTCACTGGGACGAATCTAACCACACGGCACGGCAATTTTTTTAGTCTAACAGGTTTGAACTACAGAGCGAGCCAAAAAAGTAAACTCACATTATGCATACACTCGCAAAACAAATGTAGCACATTCCCGGAGGCCCAGTCACTGTTGGCTCATGATGATAATTATGCTGATGACTCAAAAATCATTACCCCTCCCGTCTGCTACAACTAAACTTTGCTATTCCTCAATTTATGTATCTTACGACTTCTCCCAGATTACTCTCCTGTGTGGTACGAGTAGATGCAACTGATAATGATAGTGATGACTGATGACGATGAGTAACAAAATAAGGCACCTAGAAAACCCAAAGTTGCCTGGCAAAATCGACAATCAGAACAAGGGCAGACGCAAAATTTATGCAAACAAGCAACTTAACTCAATACAAACAGTTTCACAATGGCTATTTCCTTAAATCACATTAGGAGTTACGTCACTAAGCGGACCGGCAATTTGTATGAGCGCAAGTGGATCAGAACAATGGTGGTTGGGAAACTGAACCTAGGGCATTGTCGGCTTGACAATGCTGAACATTGACATAGTTAGGCAGTTCTTTAATTTTGGGTTTTACGATAATAATGAATTTTATTTTTAAGTCAAAAAAAATTCACACAGTACTTTGTTTTTCAATCTTCTAAGCGCTTCTACTGATTAGGTTCAAGCTAGTTAAATCTTGTAAATGAGTATCTACTTGCTTCTTTATTCATCATTTACTTGTAACATTTCATACCAACTACAAGGTACCAGAATTTTATTTTGAATTGTACAATGTTAAAAAATATTATTACATTTCACGAATTTTTGTAGATTTTCATTTTTTATCTACTCCACATTTGCAGTCATAGTGCTTATAATGGTTGCGATTATATTTTATCCCCGTGGATAAGACACCGTTCACTCCAAAAATGCGACGAACATTTTATCCACTTTGGTATAGGCGACAAAAACTCGTTCATCATTTCGTGCAAATGTGTGAAGAGCACTCTCTCTCTGACGCTTCGAACGCATGCTTTGGTCTTGTTTATCCGATTTTATATATATTTATATCGTATTTGATAGTCCATTATTTATATTGCAATGATCGTGGCAGCGAAAAGGCCGGTCATGGTGTTTGACGCCGGAACGGCCGTTGGCCAACTCAGGCGCATGGCGCGTAAAATCGCCGACGAAATATCGAAATTGTCGACCTGAGAGCTTCCCCAGATTTGGTGTTTAAGTAAGAAATGTTGCAACGAAGGAAGTAAACACGTGAATTATCTGGTCATTAGGATGAGGTAAAATATCACTCTATCCTGTGATAGATATACTTATAGATAGGTAGCGTGGTACTCGTAAAACGCACATTCGCCAAATATCGCAAACCCAAATTCCTGTATCGCTACATTCGCTACTCCCAACATGATAGAGTAAAGAAAAATTTAAATGTCTACGAACAGTCATACTTTTAAATCAATTTCATACAAAATTGGTTAAAACAAAACCAGGCTACACAAGCTAAAAAAGAAGATTCCTTCAGACACTCAGACTAATAATAGTAACAATTTATTGGCAGTAATCGATGCTAGTAATCGAACGCGATCCCGCATTGCGTCCATTACAAACAATAAAAAGTAATATCTCACTTTAACACCCATAATATAAAACTTCCAATTACAAAACGATATATATCGATGCCATGAGGAAGTTTATAAGAATTCGATTTATTTGCCGATTGTGTTTTGTTAATGTTGCTCTGATTTAACACAAAGCCGTTATAGAGTTATATCAGACGCACGTAATTATCCAACGATAGTGACAAAATTTAAGCGCTATTTGAAATCTTCTTTCAGTTACAAAAAAACAATTGACATTGTTTGAATGGAGGGTAAGATAGAGTCAAAACCTTTTCGCTTAACGATAGCAACTGGCCAATTACGAACAAAACACTCCAATTAATTAAGCCACATTAGAGAGTCGTTAGCTTTGTTTCCGTGGTCTTTGTGCTGGTGACAAATAGTCTCGGCTCTTTTTAACTACCGAACACTCCGCTTCAAAGAGGATGGTACAATACCCGATTACATCTTTCCAGAAACCTTTAAAAACAAATTAGAAGAATGATTTATGAACAAGTTACGAAAGCTTAACCCGAATATCTGTTTCCTCTTCTCGCGTGCGTTACCGCAATTTGAATGTACCAAATTGGAATATAATTCGTCCGTGTGACCGTTTGCTTATCGGACTGGATCGGTTGAGACATCTGATAGCACAGATTTCGTCCGACTTTAAAAAGGAGGAAGTATTCCTTTTATTTATTTTTTATCAAATTTTAACGCACTTTGTCCGTTTTCAGTGTCTGTTTTAAGTTTTGGTGTATTTCTTTATAATTTTAGTCATGATTTCGAGATTGATGGGGAATCGTCAGAACTTCTTGTAATGTTATAGGCACGCATATATCATATATACGGTAACTTTTACCTTTAATATCTAAACTATTAAACAAACGTTAGCCCTTGTAATGTTATTATTAGGTAAGTAGTGAATTAAATTAAAACAGAGTTACTTTCAATTGTATTGTAAATATTACCTTTAGATCTATGTGATGTTTAGACTGCTGCTGCAGCTGAAAATTAAGATTAGGTAGTTAAATCGCGATTTAAATTATAGGTCTCATGCAATATCTTGTACGTATACACGATATTCAAGTTTATTCCCGTTATTTCACATCTGCTTAACGAAACTTTCTATAAATACGCTGTTTATTACATTGGGCTGCTAATTACCCTGTTTTCTGGTCAATATTATGCATTCGAGGGAAATATCTAGTAAAATAATTTGTAATTAGACGATGACTTGGGACAACATGTATCTATGTCCTACAGTCGGAAATAGGAGTAACTTTGGGACAAGTTTATAAGCGTAAGCTACTTTAGAGTGATTACGAGCGTTCCAATCACCGTCAGTTAGCTGTTCGCAATATAGTCAAAGTTCTTGCAGATTTGGATCTCCATTTCCCAGTAAATTTGTAGTGGACTTGTTCAAAATACCTGAACATCCCATGCCACTTTGCCGGTACTATGAACATCACTACATATTATAAGACAAAGTCGCTTCCCGCTGTCTGTCTGTCCCTATGTATGCTTGGATCTTTAAAACTACGCAACGGATTTTGATGCGGTTTTTTAATAAAATACATTATGTATGGAAAATCTTGCGTTCTTTTTGGGACACCCTATAGATAGAGTGATTCAAGAGGAAGGTTTATATGTATAATACAATACATGCATGTATTATATATATAAACCCGTGCGAAGCCGGGGCGGGTCGCTAGTTGACAATATGTAGGTAAAGCGACCAGGGGACTGACGGCGGTTGGAACCCTCGTAGAATCATCCTGTAGCTTTTGATATTACATGGCCGCTGTTTGATACTAGATAGACAATTTTACTGTTCACAGTGCCAAGAATATATAAGAACGATTTTATTGCGAAGAGCATAGTAATATTATAAAAACGCTTGTATTTATGGACCGTATCCGGAACACCACGCTGCGCTCCAAGACGCAAATAATCGACGTAGCTCGGAAAGCGGCTAAGTTGTATTAGGACTGGGCTGGTCATGTTTGCCGCATGCCCAGTGAGCTGTGGGCCATGATCGCCACTGAATGGCAATCCCGACAGCTCAAAACGAAGATGCGGCAGACCTCGCCAGCGATGGCTCGCGATCGGTATGTCTGGAAACGGAGGGGGCCTTTGCCCAGCAGTGGGACATCACAGGCTCCTAATAAAATAAATAATAAAGTATTTATCATGATAGTTACCGTAAGGTCGACATTTATCTTGCTATTATTGAAACAAGTTGAATTTTGCCTCTGTATCATTGTATCCAGCTACCACCGTCTCGGGACTCACTTTGAACTCGAACGTGACGTAACTAGAGCTGTTCACACGTTTTTGCCGCGGCAGCCGCCATCAATCATGCAGCCATTACCCGTAACTACCGCTGGCGGCTTTTGTTTTAATTCTGCCTTTCGTACAGTATTGAGGCTTTTAGCGATTTCATATAAGAAGTTTGAAATCTACTAGGTATAATGTACTTAGCAAAAATATGCACACGATATTCATTATATATTAAAGGTATATAAATAAACCTAACTGGCAATCTACATACCTATATACTTGACCTTGAGTCTAGCTAGACCGTCCAGTGACTTTTTTTTTGGGACAATCTTATAGAAATCGAGTTACTCCCAAACTATTAAGCAAACCTTGTACTATGGATACTAGATCTACTTAAATAGATAAATAAATACTCATACAGATTTATAGAAAATATCCATGACTCGGGGAGAAAAGATTCGTGGTCTTCACACAAATAAGTGCCCTAACCGGGATTCGAATCCAGGACCTCATCCTCCAGTCATCATCAAGTCCAAAGAGATCGTCAAAAAATATCGTTTATATACTCAAATTGAAAAATAGCACTACATAGTCTACATATAACACTTCTATCTGGTTACTTTACGGCCAATTGAATTTTTAGAATACCATTCGCTCTGCGCGGTTCCCCTGACCCGCTATTTAATTCTATGTTTTACTTTAATTAGTTTTAAATCTCAAAGGAAATTAAATGCGTTTAAACGGATTCCGCAAAGTCCTTATAAGTCTGAATGGAAGCCGAACGCGCGCACGCATCTCCATACAAACGGCGCCGGCGCCCACTGTTAATTGTGGACAAATTGACAAGCGCCTTTGTATGGGTAATGGGGAGATATTTATGGTATGGCATGAATTGGGGTAGTAGGTTGCGATAAAAATACAATTATCGAGAGCTTGCAATCCAACTGGGCTTGCAATCCTACTGGATGTCTCAATAAGACAGTAATTAACTACTTGTTATATGTATATGAAATCCGCTCCCGCGTCTGTCAGTCTGTCCATTCACAATAAACTGGAAAACTACCCGACTACTACTATGGTCCGATTATAATGCGGTTCTCACTAACTTCATAAACTTGAAAATGATTTTAGTATAATGTTTGAACGATGATTTTCATTGAATAATTAGTTGTATGGAACTGTAACTATTAAGAAATTAGATCAATTCTGTACTTCGTGATTAATTACAGTTTAAATTTCCCAAATCGCCCTTGCTTATACAACCTTGCGGTAAAAAACCTAATTAAAAAACTAGATCAAAACCCGGTTGATTTGGTGCAACGTTGAAACAATACCATTTGTTGGCAATCGACGCTTCGAATCGATTCGTTTCAGTCGGCAGTCATCGCAATCGGCTGCGTACAAATCTAGTATTACAATTAACAGCTTATTACTGTTACGATTATTGATAAGTTAATTAAATCGATTATCGTGTCAATTATTTGTCTTTTCGATTGATCGGTTCGTTGGATGATGAATCGGATTTAATTGGGCTGTTCATCCTTGACCCGATTATTGTTTAGTACGATTTGCATCTAAATCGTGTGTTTAATGGTCCTCATTGTTTTGAAACTGTCGCGAATGGTTGCAACTAGCGCGTGCGCTTATTGGACCGCAGCCAGACAAACTATGTAATAGTATATTGTTATATAATTATTTGTTTGAAAACCCTACTTCGGCAATACAGGCGCTCAATAGCCTAGTACTTTAGATTAGTTAGGGTTGTCAGAAAACTCTCCGAACCTGTAGTATGGTAGACCGCTACACCGCTCAATACACTGCTTAAAATGGCAAAGTTTCCGTTATTCACAGCCAGGTGGCATTTTTTCGCATTTACGTTTCTAAAATACTTAGTTAAAATAAAATATTTGAGGGCTATGTGTTAATCTTTTTGAAAAAATGCCCGCGTCACCGTTTTATAAAATAAATAGCAAAGATGCCTTATACGTTTCTAGAACAAATTCTATCAATATTCGATCTAGTACCGAAAGGCAATGTGACATTACCGGCGCTGGATCATTATGATTCTTTGCGCGTACGTATCGTCAGTGAACTGTCTGATTACTATTGCATAATAATATATTCGATCATTCAACATCTCAGAAGAATAACGTCATAAATACTTATATATTGTAAAGTCACGTGTGACATTTTGTAACGAAGATAACATTTAAGCGCGCGTGATATAAAGTAGGCTATGATCTAAGTGCGGTGACCAATTTTATAGTATACTATTTATGTGTACCTACTATTATAAATATAGTGATATTTCAAGGCGTAATATCACCATCGTTTTCCGAATGCAGAAAACTCACCAATATAAGGACAGACATACTTAAGTACGGAGAAGTATCTAAACTCCATAGGTAATCTAGTAGTGTCTTCCTCTTTAGATCTGTCATAATCAAGCACCACGAAAATAACAATTTCACAATTCGATTTCAGTTTCCATCAGCAAACGATACCCAATCAATCCGATGATATACGATTCTATTCATCAGCCCAGACTGCCAAAATTCGCTTCCGCGTTGATTGATAGCGGAAAACCGAGCGCAATCGAATCACGTTAGTCGAATGATCGGTAACACGAATAATCGATTGTACACGAATGTCAGCCGCAATCAAAACATCTCGAGAACTGTACCGGTCACTGCTTCTGAACGCAAACTAAGGATGACAAGCGCTCGCGTTCTCTAGGTCCATCACTGTTCCATTTTTGAAAAAAGTGCTAAACGATTACCAACCTTGAAGCTAGCAAAGCAAAGTTCAAATAGAATCGGTTTTCGTGTGTAAATGGTAAAGTTATGACGGTTGGTACTACCGTTGCGGAGGTCAAAATAAAAGTTATCTATGTTATCTATGGTGTTCTCACGCTTGTTTGTGTGTGTTAGTTGATTGGACGAGTCTGGATGGTCTAAGCAGACTATTTGTCAGGCAAATGAGCCCGCAATTTTTTATGGTATTTAAAATAGTGATTTGAAAGGAATCAACCGAGCGCAAAATTCTTTTTTATATTTTCACATCGCTATTGTCCAGGTCAACTAGATATTCATTAAATGACTGAAAAATAGAGTATGGTTCCAGGTAGTTTTAATTAATCTCTACATACAATCAAGGCCGAGTAACGCTTATTTTTAACCCTCGACAAATACGAGGGTGTTATAAGTTTAACTCGTGTATCTGTGTGTCTATATAACTATAGCATCGGAGCTATCGGATAAAGCGATGTGTTTACAAGCATTCTAATCTTCTTGTCTGTCAAGATGGTTCTTAACTATGTTTGTTATATCGGGTAGTTACATTTTTAATTTATTTAGTTGTTTCAGTAGAACTAAATGAGCTGTTAGCCTGTTAATTGTCTTACTGTAAACAAAAGCCTATCTATCTTCTCTTTTCCCCGATCTCCGGATAGCCCGCTGCGGTAGGTAAACCCAGCAAAATGAGCAGAAAATCTGCAACGCTTTTATCCCTCATTTATGGGATCCTAATGGTGTTGCGGGCTCCATCTTTATAGGCCCTACTTTGTAGCCGTCTCGGCACTAAATGCTCGTTATAGTTACGACGATAAGACCTAAGTGACGAATAAGCAATTTTATGGTGTTTGCGTAAATCTCGCTTTATTCAGGTTTTTATGAGAATAAGGTTTAGTATTTTGACCTATGTGGGCTGTTTCGAGGTTGGTTACAGTGACAACAAATCTTCTATTGAAGTTGCTGATAATTGCGTATGCCATAGAGGCGGTAAATTCGAGTACCTACCTACAGGTAATCATGGTTAGGAATTGGGTGACGCATATACTTAATAGGTAACCACAAAAGTCACAAATACTAAGAAAATAACACTTAGGTACTAATTGAATTACCATATTTTTATATCGATGTAATATACAATACAATACAAATACTCTTTATCAAACAAAGCAGTTACAAAGAGAAACAATAATGAGTAATGATGACGTTTTTAAATTAAACCATCTACCCGTTTGGGACCTACGATACAACAGACACACAGATACGCATGTTAAACTTATAACACCCCATTTTCCGGGGGTTATAAAGCCTAAATAGACTACTAATATAGTCCGATTCTGTAACCAAACGTATGTTATACGAGAATATTACATTATAGCATACGGTTCTGTGCTTTACATTATGTGTGTACAAGAACACAGAACATAAAAGCCTAATGTTTTATTAGCGATAAATAATGGTTACGACACTTACGACAAACTAATAATAATAATGAAACATATAAATAAGGTCCAAATGACAACAACCAGCAATAAAAAGGACCTACCAGTGTCATGGTTCTCTCCATAATTAAATTACTTGAAAAGCTGTTCATGCGTCGCCGTCGCCACACAAATTCAGTTTATATACTTAATACTAGCTCTATATAAAATAATCTATCTAAAATATAGCCTATAATCATCCAGAAAATCCATTCTACACGCCAGTGAAAGAATTTTAGAAATCGGATAAGCGGTTCTGTATATTACCCAAAACATAAATAATAAATAAAATAATTAAAAAAAGGGTAGTTTACGTGTCTTAGAGTAAATACATTATTGTTTCACCTTTTCCAGCTGTTACAAACAGCATGCAAATATGTATAACATTTTTGTAACTATGGTGGCCCTTAATTAATTCAATAACATAAATTTGCAACAAACAATAATATTATAACTAATATTGAAGTATTTAACACTTGTTTAATTATGCCCACATTTTAAATTGTAACAATACTTATGAGTAGGTACTATTATTCATTGTTATCATGACAAACATAAAATAAAATTTGTACAAACTAAAAACTACATAAACATCATATTATATTTAGTGGTTCAGATATTCGCTGATGTTATAAAAGCACTAATTAAGGAGCCAAGTTCTAAGAGTTTGTTTAAACGTATTGCCCTCAATAGTAGATTATACACCAAGGGGATAAAGCACTGTTTTATGTCACGGGAGCGAATTGAATCCCGAACGTAACGAAGGACTCATAATTTAACTCCTGAGCGTAGCGAGGGAGTTATAAGTTAATTCCTGAGCGAAGCGAGGGAATTAAGACTGAGTCCTGAGTGCAGTGAGGGGTTCAACCGCCCAAGACTAAAACAGTCTTATCCCCGAGGTGTATACTCTACTTTTCACACCTTATGCGAGACAAAAAAACAGGCTCAGTAGATAAATAATGTTTATTTAGCAAATTAAAAGTACATAGTAACATTAGACACGTTAGTCCAATTATGGAAAGATAAGGTAATGTTTTTATTTGGTACGTTTATTGAGGTTGAGTTGGAGTTTATTATGCCTATGGCATCTAATTTGATAAACTCAGGAGTCAAAACACTTTCATCACTCGACATTTTCAATATTATTTTTGAAATTAAATCTTCTATAGGCACCTACAAGAACTCGATTTGTTCGTCACGCGTGAACAAATGAAGGCGCGCGGCGTTCCAAATTCGAAAGCACAAGCCGTGGTCCTAGATTCGAAATTCGAATTTCGAGCACCGCGCTCCTCCGGACCGGGGTTCACACGGAGGCAAACTTCATTTATTTTGTCATCAGTGAAATCATATTATTAACCAGCGGGTTACAATGAAATTCAGTACAACATTATAACCCGGCTAATACCAAGGGATTTAATGTCTTGCTTTCGGTAGGGTTTACATGACCTATAATTCGGCATTGTCGAGCATGTGGTTTGAAAATTATTTTATTTCGCCCGGCAACTTATTGTAAATCATGATGCTCATGTTAAAGGCATTTCTTTTATACATGGCAGTCGTACAGCGTGGTTGGAACAACAGAAGTTTATACTCGTATTGCGTCCTCGGACAAAACATTTTGGAACACTTTATGAAATATTTTTGTAAAGTCTAGGAAAAACAGCAAATTTTCAATATGTACGTACATGCATGCTAAGGGTAATATGTTAAGTTGTTTGAATAGGGGTTTACAACTACTGCCTCCTATTCTAGCATTTGCTATTGCACGAACACATTTATTTTGTTCAACTTCTACTGAATTACCCCATACGATGAGGCCATAACCAAGAATGGATGACACATGACCATGGTAAGCTGTAAGCGCCGAGTCATACGACACGCAAACATACAGACTTACAAAGTTACAATCTCACAGCCTTTTCCGCTTTGTAATATTATTTTTTATTTTTTTTATCTTTGATATACTCAGAAACAGTCCCCGCGAAGGATACGGGCGACTGAATCCGCGCTTACTTTATGATAAATGATTTCTAATGGAATTAGTGATTCTGTGTATCAATGATGACGATGAGTGATGGTTTTAATGGATGATGGGTGAAATGCAGGGTGAACTATGTGCCATTGAATTTTTTCAGGTTATTAACTATGGAGGAGGCGAATTTGCAAAATGAGGCTATTGCAGTTTCTTTACGAATGATTTCCTGCAGGTTGTATGGCTCTATATGGAGAGTATGGCAGGTGATTTCGTAGTTAAATCTCTGGTTTGTGAATTTCGAGCAGTATTTTAAAAGGTGGTCGATGGATTGTGCGGTGCTTCCATCGCACGGGCAAAGGTCATCGGTGGTTATCTTGAAGCGGTTATATGTAGGATTTGTGGTAGCCGTGTCCGGTGAGAATTTGAATTATAATATTAGTATAGACTAGCTGCTCGCGTGGCTCCGCCCGCAATTATACGCGGAACCACGGGTTATAATATAGTTTACGTCACACCTGGCCATAAAATAGCAATTACCGCACGTTACCCGTGCGGAAAATCCCACTTCCTGACCAGGGAGAAACGTAAAATGTATCGTAATGTACTCAAAACGGGCGGTAATAAGAAAAGCCTCAGATCGCATATTTATCGCCCTTGCCTTCGGCTCGGGCGTCAAAAACCTGCGATCTGAGACATTCTTTGTTTTACCGCCCTAGGTAAGCAAGGTTATGTAACTACATCAAGAAATATTTACGGCTCCCCTGGACAGGAAGTTGGATTTTACTTAGCGGGCGGTTATTTGTCTTTATAGCCAAGCGAGATGTAAAAATATTATTCCCAGTTCCACTATAAAACAATACAATATACAGGGTGTGGCCTGTAATAGGAGCAAAAATTAAACGGTAGATTATTAAGCTTGTGAATAATTCTTTCCACATGGTTTTATTTGAAAAATATATTTTTTTTTTTCTTCAAAATTTGTTAAGTTGTATGTTTTTACTCCCCTGGAGTGCTATAAGTAAGTAACTTGTTATTTTAAAGACAAAAAAATTTAAATTAAAATTTAAAAAATCACAAAAATATCTTTTGAAAACAAATATGCAAAACCTATTATTACTCGTTACATGATGTTACCACAAAATCCGCATTGACTGCTGTGCTATGATGTCGTGGTGCCAAGATACATTACTTGGGGGGTTACTGCAAATGCGCTAAGGAAGCGTCCTTTTTAATATTTGCTCTTATTACAGGCCACACCCTGTATATGGTTAAGATTATTATTATTATTATTATTAATTCATTTATTTTCAGATAATACAATCAATAGTTATTCATTAATAGTTAGTAACATTTAATAGCTTAAGAATATGTCTACGTTAGTGTAATAAAATAAAATTAATTAAATGTGGCCGACTTTTTTATAAAACTGTGATTGGAATTGCAATCTTCCACCTTGGACGGTAGAGTTGCTTTTTGAATGGCCTACTTTGTAGCAATTCGGCCAACTCAAAATAATCTCAAGTTAACCTATGACATCGGCTGTCAGTAATACCACGTAATACCTCAGTTATAGTTATAGTCACTAAAGGCTCTAAGCTGTAAATCTTACTAAGTATAGTCCGTCAAGAGACAAGGTAACCTACTTTAAGAGTTAGAGCTGTAATTAACTTTATTACATCTAAACTTAGTGTTTAATAAGTTACATATAAGTTGAACTAGGTACCTGCTTCTCTTGAAACAGAAAAACCAGCCAAGTGCGAGTCGGACTCGCGCACGAAGTGTTCCGTACATAAAAACGGCAAAAAAATCACGTTTGTTGTATGGGAGCCCCCTTAAATATTTATTTTATTCTGTTTTTTAGTATTTGTTGTTATAGCGGCAATAGAAATACATCATCTGTGAAAATTTCAACTGTCTAACTATCTCATGAGATACAGCTTGGTGGCAGATGGACCGACAGACAGACGGACGGACAGCGGAGTCTTAATTATAGGGTCCCTTTACCCTTTGTGTACGGAACCTCACTCTTAACACAGCGCATCCTCGGGAACTCTAAATTCATTTACTTATTTAATTTATTGGTTTGGTAAGGCACACGCTTTTTCCTAAAACATTTACCTTAATTAAAACTGAACTTACTCAACTAGCATGCTCAAAAATCTATGCAAATTTTATTTCCACATCAAATTAATAAGTCTCATAAAGCATCGTTAAATAATGTAGCAAATATTGCCACAGGTTCTCTGTCAGTACATATTCGTGTCTGAGCGCTTGTCGTTGTCTGTTATTCAAAAGGATAACTTACCTTAAAAAACCAGCGTAAATCAGACCTCTGATCACATGTTGTTAATACGAATCCTGGCGTCAAGATATACTAGGGGTGAGCGGTGAGGCGAGGTGAAACACGTTGTGAATAGTATAGTAGGTGACGCGTAATTTATCGTTCTTGCGTTCGCCACTGCGCCTGCCCATCCAATCCATAATACAACCGATTAACCACCTAAATAACTGACAATAAGGTTCCTTTTCGAATAGTCGGAAGTGGATAAAGTGACAAGTCTTAAGTATTAAAATGATCGTGTATTTTTTGCGCGGTAGTTCGAGGCTGATTTGTTTTGTTTTGACGTATTGTACGAGTACATGCAAGTAAGGACTTAAGACTCTAAAAGAGAGATAAGTTTTACACCAGTTCATCATCATCATCATCATCATCATCATCATCATCATATCAGCCGAAAGACGTCCACTGCTGGACATAGGCCTCGCCCAAAGAGTGCCAAAATGACCGGTCCTGCGCCACCCGTGACCTTTACCAGGTCATCAGTCCACCTTGCCTACCCACGCCGCGCCTTCCGGTACGTGGCCGCCACTCAAGAACCTTTCCGCCCCAACGGCCATTGGTTCTACGTGCAATGTGCCCCGCCCACTGCCACTTAAGTTTAGCGATTCGGAGGGCTATATCGGTTACCTCGGTTCTGCTGCGGATAGCCTCATTTCTGATGCAATCACGCAGAGAAACTCCCAACATTACATAGCCCTCTCCATTGCCCTTTGGGTGACTTTGAGCCTTCTTATGTTATGAGGCCCATTGTAAGCGACACACCAGTTACTGAAATATAAACTTGCTAGCTTTAGTTAAGAACTGCGAAACTACGAAATGGTCACACGGAAATTATAATAGAAAATTACACAAATCGTTCTATTCCTTCATCTCCTTAATAGTGTCTAGCAACCAAAAATTCAAACTCACCGCATAATTTCATCCAAAATCTCAATAGATGTCTCCACTCTACTCCGCTAAATCTCACTGGCACGCCATCTGTTGACAAAACATTCAGTCAACTCGGCTAAATATTACTGGCAAGCTAAACCGCCATCTGTTGACAAAACATCAGTCAATTTAAGCTCGTGAGACTTCCACTAATTCACCACCTAATCGATCGATGTCACCACACGTGAAAACCTCGTAAATTAGCGAAGAGTACCTAAGAAGGCAATAAATGAATAATAATGAAAGGCTCGGAGGGCAGCGGGCAGAGGTCGGGTAACTTTAGCGACGACTTGCCCAACGTTGTTTATGCGCACGCGCATACAGAAAGATGCACACTTCAGATTTATATATGCTTTAAGTGTTTATAAGTTTTATATTTAATTTTATAAAAGAACCTAATTGAAGATTCAGCGAATTTAAAGTCTGAAAAATATTAATAAATTTTACTAGGTACTAAGATGGCCAAAGATACGTTAAGACGGTTTTACACTGTCTAATTAGATTTATAATTAGTGGTTCCTTTTTTGCCATTTTGGCTACGGAACCCTAAAAAGGAGTACCTAAGCAAAATTAAAAGGAATAAGATTACTTACTGATCTTCGCGTCTTTAGGATGTTAGCATTAGCACCATAGTCATTGTATCTCTACTCTTATTTTTTATTTAATTGCTAAACACTGTCAATTAATAGTTTTGTTTGACGCTATGTTCATTAATATTTTTTTTATTCCTAATACTATGTTTAGGTGCTATTGTGATACAAAAATCGGTATAACATAATTTTACCTATATTTATAATCTGCCCAATAAAACCAGATTTTCCAATCAAAATTGACATCATGACTATAATTTGCGTAGTTTAAGTTTTTGTATGGGTACAATACGTCAACAATGAACCTAAAAAACAAAAGTTAAAAAAGATGTGGTCAAATTGAGTATCCTACAAGTTTTTGAAGACCAGCTGATAATTGCTAGAATCATAAGATTCTTAAGGCTGGGGCGCGTGTCTTCACAGATAAAACTCCGATGTTCTTCGTAAATTATTTATAGCATTTCCTTTAACTGGACATATGACGCAATTAGTATAACGCATGCGCACACCTTATCTGCATTAATTGCTCTGTTCATGCGACGCCATTAATACCTACCTGACTATAATCTACTTGATCTTTCAAAATAGATAATCTTGCGCGTGTGACTTTCCTTATTACAAGTGGCATAATTGACGTTTTTTGGGCTTTTAGCGTCGATAATTGGTTCATTATAGAAAAGTTATGTTACGTCTGACATTTCAAGAAATTTCAAAAAATTACAACAAGCAGATGCAAAATCCAAAAACGGTGTCATTCCACGTTCTTAAAATTTTAAATGTGCAGTCAGCTTTGCTTCCATGTTGTAGATGGGTCATTGTCAGATTTAGGTTCGCGTCTCTTCGGTGGACATTGCCAAAGTTAAGGGCTATGAAGCCTAATTTTTGGTTGTACTCTGAATCCGCATAAACGGCGTTGCCCCTTCTATAATTCTATGTGATAAAGACATATTATTATGTAAACGTAAGCCCTTAACTATTGACCACCGGAAAGATGATTTTTGTTTTTGTGACTGACAATGACCCAGGTATGTATTTACACTAAATGTCCAAAGTCTTTTAATATGACAGCTGTCAAAAGCCAATCAAAAATTATTCAGAAGGGCAATTTCGTGGCTTATAAACCGTCGTTCCCTTGGATGACGTGGGTTCATACGAGTACCATTTCGTAATTACAAATTGCCCATCAGGGGTCGGTTATTGGCTTAAGTTTTTCATTCCAATTTAATATCAATATAGTTTACTCACACACTTCCAAGCGCGCCAAATGTGTCAGACAGAAATAACGTTCGAAACACAATGATATCAAAATGGAACGCAATACTGAAGTGTCCAGATCATTTTATTTTGTCAGTGCAGCTTAATATCCTCCGTAAGTAACACTCCCAAATTTTTTTAATTGCTAACAATAAGTGAAATAAAATTCGACTCACGCGCAGCTAAGACGGCATTGTCTCCATAAATATAGAGTGTATATAACATTGTCTCAGTTCAAATGCTTAATCTATGACGCTCGGTGCATCCTACTTGCTATTCAGCGCTGCGCGTGCAACCGTTTTGGCAATGCTTTTGACACCACCATACTAAAGCGTTGTAACTCCATTTAAAAACGTAATTCGAAATAGACTTTAAAATAAATGCCACACGGTTTAAAATTGAACGAATCTGTCACGAAGCTAGCGATGTTTTTTTTGTTTGGAACGGTTTTGCCGGTGCTCAAATTTAGAACGACTTTAGTTGCATAGTAAACAGTTGTAATAATTTTAGATTATGAGCCCCAAGTGTAGTTAACAGTTAGTGATATCGGTGCCTAGGTAGCTGGACTGAGCATCTGGGGTCAAGTGACGATGTGAAAGTTTGACTCGAAGCGAGTGTAAGGTAATTTATACCTAATTTATGATTATTTGTATAAGCAGCAGTAGGTACACTCGCTTTACTGACCCTACTTTGCACTTGTATTTATTGACCAAGCGGGTCAGGAGAAAAATTTACATTTTCACGCAAATGCAGTGAAAACTAAGGATGGGTTGGATCGCACACTTACCTACTGACCGGTAATCGTTTAATATAAGCCCGCAGCTGTCATCTCATAAATAACCGTCAAACTTCCCATAGATTTTAACGTAACACAGTTTGCCAAAACACCATAAGTATCCAAAACAGCAATTTCCGAACCAGTAGCCATTACATAACGGCCCAAGGTCGCAGAAACAAAGTGACCGCCAGAGCGTAACCCATTTCCACGGGAAGTGACGTCTTAGGATTTTCACTCTCGTGGTTACTCGGGTCACTCGTCCGTGTAAATGTGTCTTTAGGTTGCTGGAACTTCAGACTTTTGCTTTCTTTACTGCCATGCAGTTAATTTTTTTCAATTTACTATGTTTACTTTATTTTAATTTGTATACGAAAAAAGCTGTAGGTAGGTACCCTGTTTTATTATTTTGAGTGTATAATCTGTGTAGGTATCTACATATTCTGCTTGTTGTAATATATGTAGCGTTCCAGAGCTCCAGAGGCATCATTCTGTAAAACGTAACTGACATTGTAAATCGTATTTTAGTCATAACACGCTGATCTTAGCTAATCACAAAAGTTCTGTAAAGCTATTCAAATGGAAGCCAAGTCTGGTTTGACTACAATTGACCCTCTAGTACGTACTTACCCTGACAGATGACTTACATCGATAACCTTTCTGGACTCAATAAACGTCGCAATTCAGTATCTCACAATCATAAACACAAGTTTAACATTCCTGTTAAAAGCTGTAAACTACACCAGTTGTAAAATAAATGCACTTAAACGATTCGATACATGGATTTATTTAGATTTAATAATATCTAATAGGATTACGTATAGTTCAGATACCTTTTAAAGCATCGATTTTCATAAATAACGTACTGTTATTGAATGACTGACTACTACGATTTCGCACAAATACATGGAAGCAATTTACTTGTTTGAAACACGACTCAGGATAATCAGGATATAGCTATCATGTGACTAAAAGAAAAGTCTAAAACTGTCGACATTTTATTTGCCGCCACCATACTGAAACAAGTTGCACCCAAGATCAAATACTAGCTATTTATTTATTTATCTAACATAACGTTTCTTCTTTACAGAGCTTCTTCGGGCGATCATACAACAACCTCGGCTCCATCACCGAGTGTAAGAACAACGGCGAGTGCGTCATCAACAAGAAGAACAGGACGGCCTGTAAAGCCTGCCGTCTCCGCAAGTGCCTCCTCGTCGGCATGTCCAAGTCCGGCTCCAGATATGGCAGGAGATCCAATTGGTTCAAGATCCACTGTCTCCTACAAGAGCAACAGCAAGCGGCGCAGTCCAGGTCTCCGCCCAGAATACCGCAATCCCCTCACCATCTAGCCCCGCCATTCCCTCCCCACCTTTTCCCCGGACTAGCCAGACCGAGGACAAAAGAAGAAATGGCTTTACTAGGCCTTGATGAATACAAACCCCCTTGTTCCGGCAGCCCCGACTCCCATCGCAGCGGCTCGTCTCCCAAATTAGACGAGAAGAATAGAATCACGCATAGACAAGAAAGGCCACTAACGCCTCCCCGGGATACGTTCATCCCCATGCCTTTAGCCAACATGTCCTTGCCTCATTTCCCACACTCGCCGTTCCTTACCCCGCCGCCCTTCAGCCCGTTCGCTGCGAGCCATCCTCTACTGTTTCCTCCTGGCTTCCATCCGTTATACTCAAGGCATCTGCTGGATCACGCAGCATTAAGACAAGTTGCGGAGAATAACAATGACGTCAGAATTGACGACCACAACGCTGAATCGTCGAAGCGTTTCTTCTTAGATGAGATTCTGAAGCAGCAACGATTGGTGCAGCCTCCGCCTCAAGAAGAGGTGATACCTGAAGCAGAGTTCGTACCTACGCCTCCCGCTGAGCGGAGAACGAGTGAGTCTCCATTACAGGAGAACCCTATGGATTTGTCCGTTAAGTCCGATGGACGGTCAAGCTCAGCGAGGCGAAGATCGGACGATAGCGAAGTGATAGCTCATGACCACGACGATAACGGCTCTGGGAGCGGAGCGGGCTCAGCGAGCGAGGATGAAGACGTCAAATTCCCTGAAATCAACAGGATTAAACTGCACCCCCTGGACCTTACCACCAAAGTCTGATTCGAAGGATTCACCCTTATGTGCCGTGGAAACCCCTTTAATAGCGTCAGTGAATAATTAAAGGCCAGTAAATCGGATTGTGATTTTAAAGATAAGTAGGACGAGACTAGACTACGGCAGTTGTTTTGTGAAATTGTTATCGCTTGAAAGAGTCTATCCAAATACGTAAGTTAAGTAGCAAGTAATTAGAATGTCATTGGTATCAGAACGGTATGTACAAATCGAATGTAAATAATAAATTATTTCGTAATTTAAGCGTAGGATACTAGTTGGTTTTAATATTGTAAATGGACACAGCTCCATTATATTGTAATAAAGAAATTATAACGTATGTTTCTTGGATAATTCGAGTATAATTTATTCAATTGTAGTAGAAATTGGAGTGTTTGCGAGTTTGAAGACTTCGGGTGCATTGTGAGCTATCCTATCAGTACTCTTAAGTTTTTTTATCACTGTTTAAATAATGTTTTTATTTTACGGTTATACATTCCATTTGCTGTGCTATAAATAATATATATACTCTAAACCCTTAGACCTCAGTAAAAGACGCCACGGCATTTACATTGGCAATGGCGTTCAGATGATTAGGCATTAAAAGTGATAAATCGTTACAAACTTATTCATGCATGTGACGTCGCGATGTAATCGATTAGGAGACTTGAAATGAATATGTAACTATATTAGTTATAAATTTCGTCAACGGCAAAAAAATTGTGTAATTTTTTAAAACAATACATTCCTGTATTTGCTCAATATTACGTACGAAGCTTCGTTAATGTACTCAAATGTAGTGAAATTAGTCACAAGACACATACTCATACATATATAATGCTGTTGTGAGACAATAGGCTTGTTTGTTTGTTTGTAAATATAAATGTAGTTAGCGTGTTTTAATTATGAGATGTAGCGGAGCGTACAAAATAAAATATTGATGCACTCGAGATTTTGTATATCTTTTTACCCATCGTATAACCATAATGAGTTATAAGGTAAATGGCCCAATGCTTGACACAGTAATTCCTCATATTTAGTTGACACCTTTTGAATTGTTCCTCTCTGTTGTTATGGATTAAGATTGAAAGTGCCAAGTGTTGAGCCTTCAGTGTGTGTGTGTATATGTCGCGCACTGGGACGTTTACCTTAACAAGTAAAGTATAACAATTGAGAAAAGATAAGTTCTCCGAAGAAGTAAAATGAACGACTCATAATCTAATAAAAATAGCTGAATTCATCTTAGCAATTTGATAAAAAAGCTTAATACTACATATGTCAATAAGCTATAGGTACCTAATTACTTATTATTCTTTTTTTCTTATTTTATCCCTTAATCTACCCTAAATGAACCTAAAACTCAGTTTTACAGTAATAAGTTTCTGTCAAACATTTCATTTTTGGTACAAGCTTTTATTGCCAAATGTTCTTTTCTGTATACCGTCATCAACTACTCATTGATACGATCGATACTAACGAGCCCAAACTCAACGGAGTTACGTCGGTTAAGTACTGAATTCCCATGGCTGACTTCTGTCTCCATCATCAGATCAGCTCGATGGTAACATAATATTGAATCGTCAGACAGAAAGAGACAGAAGGTGACCATGGGAATTCACAACTTAACCGACGTAACTCCGTTGAGTTTGGGCTCGGTAGTATCGTTTCAATGAGTAGTTGATGACGGTATATAGAAAACAGTGGCGTCGAGTGAAATTTTTCGATAGGCAACCCGCAACCCAAAAAGTTATGAAAGAGTTTAGAGTCTATAAATAATAGGTAACTATAGGCTTGACTAAAAATAAATTTTAGGCAAGCCGGTGGGAATCGGCTTGTATGGGCGCTCCGCCACTGATAGAAAAGTACATTTAGCAATAAAAGCTAGTACCAAAAAAGAAATTTTTGAACGTAACTTATTTGTTTAACAACTCACGCTAATTGGGTACACGAATGAATGAAAATGCCCTGTGGGGTATTTATATGGTTCAAAAATCTAAGTTCTAATGAGAACTCGTATTAATCCCGCCCTCAACATTACGCCGTCGTGGGACTAGGCGCGGTCGTGGGTTCCACCCTTATGTTGTTGATTTACCACTGATTCGCACGAAGCGCTTTGCATCCAGTTTTCTCGCGAGGACAACTAAAGAGTGGAATTCACTTCCGGCAAACCTTTCCCAGCTACCTATAACTTGGATCTTTTCAAGAGGAGAGTGAATAGGCACTATAAAGGTACGCATGTAACACTCTCGACCTCATCATCACTTACCATTAGGTGAGATAGTGGTCAAATGCGTACCTATAAGTACCTAATAAAAACTATAAATACCCACTCTATCCAAAATAGAGAAACATAACGCCGGTCATTGCTAGGCTATTTTCATGAGTATTACATATTAACTTTTTCTTTTGAAGCTTTGAAACCTGCTTAACAGCGGTTCTGGCTTGATTTTGCCTGCCTTTACATTATTAAAAATATATATATATATTAATCTGAGTATTACCCATGTACGGTCAACCAATTTGATTCCTAGGCCACCGTGGAACCCTGTCATTTTAACTGCTACATAGCGACGCAATAGTCCTAGTAACCCGTAATGACATCGTTTACAACGGCAAGGTTCTATGATGGCCTAGGAATCAAATTGGTTGACTGTACGTATACGCATAAATACGTACAGTTGAATGAAACTCACGTATTTATTTTCACTATATTGGCCGGTTGGCCACAAGCTTTGGACTTATTGTGAACTCTTATTATGAGCGGCGCTACCTCTAAAATCAAACCATGAAGTACGTATATCTCCGAGCCTCAAAATGTTATTTTTATAGACCATGGTAATTGGTGAATAAGTATTCAGCGTTTTTAAGGCGTTTTTTTCGTCTTTGTCGTCGTCAACAGCAAATGCTATTAAAATAGACGAATACCAGAGTCCTCTTCGGATGAACACGTAAGCCAATACCAGTACTGAGTGTTTTTTGATTAATGTTTCTGCGGTATGTTTTACCTCTGCTGAAATAATCTTGAGCCGACAATGACGTTAGAATAGAACCGAGCGGTTCAAACGCTAGGAAATTCGCCCGCTTATAGCATAGTGTTAACGGCGGCATGGAGGTCTACACATTTCGCACACATTTTGCGCACTGACGTAGCTGTCTTGCACCGGAGTTTCGCTAACGATACTTTAAATTTAATCGTCTATTTTATGACCTGCTAGACTCTGGAACATACTGTTCCCAAGACAAGGAATCCTAGTGTGGGCCGTCCTCTGTGACGTTATTTATTTATTTATTATCACCAGCACGCATGTGCACTGACCCGCACTCCAAACTCCAGAAGAAAAAGGTGACAAGAACATACGAGTATCATAAAGACTTGAGGCGTTTAGTTTTAGCAAGAGCAAAGGTGCAGGTCTCAGATGCACAAGAGTTATGGCCGCAATATTAATAAAGCGGGATAAGTAATGTAATAAGTTGGTGCGAAATTAATAATGCCTATAAGAATTGTGTAGGTACTACACTTTTATGGTTCCGTTAGTACGACATGAGGGATACAATTGAACAAGACATAGATCCCTTAGTCCAAGTTCTTTGTTAATAACTTCACCGCCATCGTCGGATATATCAGACATAGTGACAGTGTAATTAATACCTTGATTCATTATGACAGAGTTGAAAATTAAGAGTTACTTTTTACCGTTCGGCGGTTAAAGAGACAATTGTTTGAGGCAATTCGATACATTTTAATGACAGTTTGTGACATCGCCGATTTTGTAAAATGTATGTAAGTATGTACCTATGTAAGCACCAAAATGGTAAATTAGGTACCTCTTCAAGTCTTCAATGTGTTGTTTCTGCTCCGGTAGCCATTTTGGATGATCTATTCAGTAATCCGAATGACTCATTCTTATAAATAATAAATATGAGATAAAACGTAAATAGTAGGTATATATGGACTGCTAAACGTTGAACTTGAGGTGAACATCCGATCAAGTTACTTTGTGCCCAATATCTGATATGCTAATCCACAGAAAAGAAATATCGACCGGGTAGATAAATTAGAACAACCTTTTACCGTAGCGGAGCCTAACGTGTATACTTAGCGCCATTTTTAGGGTTCCGTACCCAAAGGGTAAAACGGGACCCTATTACTAAGACTCCGCTGTCCGTCCGTCTGTCTGTCTGTCTGTCACCAGTCTGTATCTAATGATCATGAACCGTGATAGTTAGACAGTCGAAATTTTCACTGTTTCTGTTGCCGCTATAACAACAAATACTAAAAAACAGAATAAAATAGGTAAGCTCTCATACAATATGTAAATATTTTTATAGATAATAGTACGGAACCCTTCGTGCCTGAGTCTGACTCGCACTTGGACGGTTTTTACAATACGCGGACACGACACCATACCCTATGAACGGCAATGTAATTGTGGAAACGCAAGTGGAGTATGTCGGTCGCGTTTGCGTGAAAAGGATAGGATAAAGAAGTCGTCTCTTTCCGACAAAACTTTTTTCATATCCGTGTTACATCATAATCCGTTTTCTATTGATTACTAACAAATCGAACCTCTGTGAGCTGTCGAACACGCGATCCTGTATTTTTTTCATAAATGTATTAAAGAAATCGCTTGGTAAACTTCGGAGATAAGGGGGGAATGGTTTTATTTTACATTTTCCTTTATAAATCATAAATTAAGTATTAAATGTAACATAAAAGTTGTTTCAAAATGTGCGGCTAAAGCCCTTTTATTTGATACCCCACTTGGCTTAATGACTCCCATTTTTCATAAAAAATAAAAATTAATGATATTTTTTTTTCATTTCCCATACACGTGGATCAGTAGATTCAGTAGGCCAGGTTTTGTATAAACTATTCCGAATTTTAAATTGATAGCATAAGTAGTTCCTGAGATATTGAACGTTGGGACAGAGAGACAGACGGACAGGGTTTGCAGCATAAGGGTTCCTTTTTGTATGGTAAAGGAAAGGTACGGAAAACTAAAAATTTGTCGAATATCGGGGATCCGATAGTAGGCCTTCTTTGTATTTCTTAGCGTCAAGGATCCAATGCAGTCTCATTAAGATATGCATGTCAAAAGCGGAAGCTACAGTCGTTGTGTTAAGTACCTACAGAAAGTCGCCAAAGTGTTTTTATTTTAATGTCTCAAGATTAAGAGTCGTGGGAATCCACCGTATTTGCCACAACCGCGTATATTACCTACAGCGTGCAATGCATTTGTTTGACATAAAACATTAAATTGGAAACATTTGCGTTAACGTTTATACTGAAATGTTTTTTTAGAAAGAAGATAATATATAGGTATACAGGGTGAAACCTAAGTCGTAAACAATTTTTTTTGTTTCTATCTCAGTAATTTGAGGCAAATTCATTGCATTAACTCTAGAAGCAAACAATTAAACTTTATTGATAATAATTGTAACTACTATGGGTCTATTATAGTTTAACGTAGCAATTAGGGTGACCATGAGACTCAATAAATTTAAAACAATTTTTTGCTGAACTAACCTATTAACCACCGTTTACATATTTTTGCCTGTTGTCACGTTCACATGTTTAAACTAAAGTAAAACAGTAAGAATCACATATTTCTGTTTACGACTTAGGATTCCGCCTGTATAGTGGCTAAGAAACGGATCCTACCAAATCCCATACTATTAAGAGGAAAGATCACTGGTAATTTTTCCATACAAACGTTCTCGACTGTTTCCTCCGTGGTTTTTGACCGTAGTTTAATGATTTTTTGAAATACGATCAATATCATCAATATCTGTTTCGGTACGTTTTGATTTTTTTGATAATCATATTTTTATAAGAGCTAGGTTACTTCAAAAAAAGCTCTAAATTACCCAATTACATAGTCCGCAAACATACGCCTATTACACAAATCTGTTAATTATAAGCACAAAAATCAAAACAGCCCGACATTTAACATGTCCTTCTTATTCATTTCCCAAAATTTTGTTACGATTGATAAAGTTTCGGAGGAGGAAACAGTCGAGAACGAAACCTCGATTCTTATGATTTTTTACTTAGGACTTTTAGTCGGAGCTGCAGTTGTCCTTATCACACAGATTTTTGGGGCGGTAACGATCTGGTACGCTACACAAACACATACGAAAAAGTGATAGGCAATTGTCGATACTAAAGATCGATATCCCAGTGGTGTGAAAAGTTATCGATAAATCTAAAGCCATCGATATCTTCTATTTATATTATACTTTTAGAGAGGTAGGGCACAGCGGAATGTCATCTCGCTCGTATGTGGAGCAGCCCAACTGGGGAAGTACCTCCACCTGACAGAATACTGCAGCCATAATAGCACCACTGCTTTGTAGTGTTGTTATATTATTGCATGCTATGAAGTATGTAGTGTTGTGTTCCTGTTGGTGAGTAAGGTCGCCAGAGCTCCCTAGGGTGCGCTGTGTTGTTGGGAGTGAGGGACCTGCATGTCTCTATCTGCCAACACAGCGAATCCTCAAGTGAATAAAGGGTCGGCAAAGCGCTTCTGATTCTTCTGGAGTCACAAGTGTCCATAGGCTATGGTAACTGCTTAAATAACATCAGGCAGGCCGTAAGCTTGTTTGCCACCGTCGTTGTATAAAAATATAAATATATATACTCGTATAAATATTATGGACTTTTGTGAGAAGTATAGAAAGGGAAATTCACTTAGTCAAAATATTTTATTATTTTATTATAATAAAGTTTTATTTGGACTATCATAATCAAACATCGGGGTTTTCGGAGCGGGAACGTTTGACATTAGCCAAAGAGTAGGTATTTACTTAAAAACAGATCGTACCCTAGTAGGTTTCTACCGAATGAATAATTGATTGAAAAATAAATAAAGATTAATCATACATATAGGTACATATTTTATATTGGTCATTCATTATCAACCTCTTCAGTTAAGTCTATTCATTTATAAGAAAATGCTTCATAGATATCGAGCGTCAAGATTGACATTGTATTAGACACCTATTGTCAACCGTTACCCTTGCTTGTCTAGTAGATAAACTTATATGCAATTGTATTTTAAAAAACTGTAAATAATCAGTCAACACAAATATGCCTCCGAGAAAAAAAACTCGTTACGAGTTTATGCGTTCGTGGATAGAAAATAATCCAGAGATAGAGGTTCGAGATTCTTTATTATTTTTCACCAAGTGCAATGTGAGCTTCGCTCAAACGAAATCTAGTGTAACGCGACATGTCGCATCTAATAAACATACAGGTATGAAATATGATTTCAATAGTGAGCTCTTGAAATTTGTTGTGGGCTGTAATATACCATGGACGCAGGTAAACAATCCGATATTTAAAGATTTTATCGAAAATTGTGTTACCGGTAAATTTGGAAAAACTGCAAAAGTTCCTTCGGAATGTCAACTGCGGCGGGAATATTTAAATAAAGCTTACGATGAAAAAATGAATAAAATACGGAGCGAGCTAAAAAATGAATATATATATGTGAGTGTTGACGAAACCACGGATGATTATGGTCGTCAAATAGCTAACGTAATAGTGGGAAGGCAAAGAAATAGAACTTCAATCTCAAACTTCTCGTGCATCAATTGATTCCTACAAAAAATTTAAATATGCACCTATTACAACTGTCGACGTGGAAAGATCATTTAGCTCCTTGAAATGGATATTTACAGCAAGACGCCGTAGATTAACTGTCCCAAATATAGAAAAAATATTAATAGTTTATTCTGAAAATCGTGTCAACTATTCAATTTACAGCAGGTAATTAATTAAAGTTATTTTTATTGTTACCTTATAAGTTATAAGACTTTTACGGAAATTAAAATAAAACTTTGTCACAGATTGTATACAACTCACAGAGAGGTAGTTATTCATTAGGCATAATAAGATATTTTCTTAGACTAACATATCTGTTTATCTCTACTCTTTCTCAAATCATTCCCGCTCCGAAAACCCCGACGTCTGATCATAATACCGTAAAATACCCAGCGTGGTGGTCTCGCATACGGACTGAAGGTGAAGGGTCAATAATGTTCAAGGGTTCGATCCCAGCGCCCGGCAGCACTTTTTGTAAAATATTTTTTAAATTCATAATGATTTTATTTCTAATCGCGAAAAGCATGGGAGTTTCTAGAAATAGACTAATAATAGTGGGACCGGGTTTTCGTTAATTTTAAATGTTGTTAAGTTAGTTGGTTAAAATATTTTGCCAATATTAAGATTAGCTTAAATATGTGTTGGATCTTTTTTTTATTTTTAAAATAAATACAGCAGTTATTAATTGAAATCCAGACGGACGATTATTTAAGTTATAAATGTTACCTAATATAATAATAAAGGTATATAAAAAAACTTTAACTCTCTGGGATTCGAACCCGCGACCTCTGACTCGGAAAGCAAACGATTACTAACCACGCCACGACGTGACGTACATTATTACTCGAAATTAATCTTTTTATTTGCCGATGAATTTGATGACATTATGGTGCGTATCTGTGTGCGTGCGTGCACACAAGCTCGCGCACGGCCCCGCCTCCGTTAGCGCGACAGAAATACTTACTGGGAATTCTCGAATCTGAAAAAAGGCTCAGCTAATGTACGCTCTTAAACGAGCAATATTTGTAAATATATATATTTGCGATCACGTCCTCGGAAACGGCTTTAACGATTTCGATGAATTTTGGAGTACAGGGGTTTACGGGGGCGAGAAATCAATCTAGATAGGTCTCATGTCCGGGAAAATTCGTTTTCTCCGGATTTTCTCCATTTTCACCCGAGCAGAGCTCGGTCGCCCAGGGACTATACAATAACTGAGAAAAGTCAGGACGTTTAGGTACTACAGATTAACCTACGCCATATTATATCTATCTACCCACCATATATACCATGAAACATTTGTCTCGTTCACTCACTAATGTTATCAAATGTCAAATAAAATATGTTATAAAAATTCATATTGTCAAAATAAATTATTATTTTTCAGAATAAGCTACGTTCAGATTTTAGATAAATAGATGGATCAAAACTTTAAGCCGGCAACATTTTGCATACCTAAGTAAGTATCTGCTCTCCCGTAAAGATTAAAATTAAGTCTATTTACTAGAAATTATGTATTTAGTATGTGTGGGTGATAAATGTTTTCGTTCTTTCTTTCTAATTGTTATAAATCCTTCCAAAAGACGTAGCACTTAATTCAGGACCCCCCTTGAATATCTACATGCAACCTGGCCTATCTAATTCGCTTCATCATAATATTTATCGATTATTATTAATATCACAAATAGGCCTTATTATACTATCAATTATATACAATTATCGATTTTAACGGCTGTCGAGGCCCGTGCAATAGAGTCAAGGGATCAACGCGGTAATATCGCTGAATGTGCGTATAAATTGTATTAAAAGCGATTAGAATAATATGACTCTGCTATCGGTCAGTATTTAAATCTTGGCTGTGTCATGTGATTTTTAACGAGGCTAATGTTTACTTCATTGGTTAAAATTACCAAGTAACTAATAAACTATGAACCTGAGAAACCTTTCGAGTCGAGTCGTCAGTCTAAGGTTGAATTTTCCTCATGGGCAGGTACGTTTAAACTTCAATCCGTGGCTTCGCTCCGGAAGGAAGTTTAGGACCCTGTTCATTGCTCTAAATTTAATCTTACCATTGAGACTCGATCTATTTTTCTGTGTGCTTAGCATCAATATTGCTGTAGCGCGAACGAATTATGATGGCTCCATCATAGGTCGACTACACTCTGCGAGATTCAAGAAGATGTTACTTTGTCATGACCTCACTGTGACGTTGACTGATTAATTAATCAGCTAAAGTGTCCAACCGACGTCAGGACAAGCTTTTATCACTGTTGAATCTCACAGTGTCTTAAGCCCCGAGGCATTATAAATTGACCGAGTTAGCATACTAGTGCATACGACGATAATAGTATATTATGAATCAGTTGTTGTATATATGTATGAGGGCTCAAAAAACGCGAGCGGTGTGGGTTGCGATACGAGCTTTAGCGAGTACCGCAAAGAAAGGAGCCACGACTAATAATATTGAATAAATGTAATAATTAAGTACATAAAAAAAAATCAGGACGAAGTTTCGTCAAGTTGGAAGCAATGTATTGATTCATAAAGTTTAACTGTAACGCACCAAAGAAACACTATTAAACATAGTCTATGGCACCAACCGGTGCTTTATTTTTTCATTAAAGTAGAGTTAGGAGTGTTGTAATGGGCTTAAACTTTCACATATCATATATATATGTATAATGTATGTACCATATTAGAGCTCGTGATTGCTCAAGTCGCGAAATAAAGTACAGGATTAGAAAAAGATATTAACATTACCCAGTCCCTACAAAACAGTAAACACGACTATACATCACGACGTTAACAGTCAGCATGTCTACTAACGCTGAATTACGTTGCCTGTGCGCAACGCTGGTTATTAAAACGTATTCGGTCGTAAGGCAGGTCGCGTTTGATAGGTAATTCTGTGAGCGGCGATCCTTGACCCGGCGGCGCGGGCGCATCTCCGCGGGAGAGGTAGAGCTGCTGGAAGGGGCAGCTGCAGCGAGCGTAGTTAGGATAAGCTACTGCCAAAAAAAAATCTTGGTACAGGCTTTTATTGCCGATTGTACCGTCATCAAACTCATCAACTATTAGTTGAGAGGGTTCGTGAATGAGCCCAAACACGGCGACTTTATCTTGTGTATAATTGAGGAGATGCTACAGGACCTTTACTCTCCTACATCAGACCAGCTTTATTAGTAACATAGTATTACTTTGTCATCCAACTTACTTATGCAATTGAACTTTTCAACTCGATTGGATTACTCTTGGTCAAATTTGACATGCAAGATTTGAACCGCACTTACTAGCAAACTAACAAGCCAAGTTAATTATAGTAATAAATACAAGTTGTGGGCAACGTGTGAGGGGGTTGTGGGTGTGGACTAACTATTTGTATTTTCGCATACTATAAAAGAGTGCCTTATTTTTTTATGGAGAAAACCTGCGTACGCGTTTACCCACCGTCATCGGGGGATTATTTTAATTAAAATAAATTGTGTGCAAATATGTACCTAAATGCAGTATTGCACAAACAAAACAGCAATTTACTTGATTTTCAAAGGTTAGTACTAGGCTCAACGTTGTGACGTCATAATTACCTGTCAAACAGCACGGACCATTTTCAGCTTTTGTCATCAAGGTCTGACAATGACTATAATTTTTGTCTTTGTAAATGCTCTAATTCTATTTTGTCACATACACACATTTGATCCCCTCTAAAAACTTATTCGAATGACATCTTGAAAAAATTTTAACTACATTAAAGCAGACATCAATAGAAATACATTTTTTTTCTCTGAATTACTTTCTCCAAACCGACTGGTATTACCGGCCAAATATAATACCACGCTTTGTAGTCAAAACTGTTATCCAATGGCAATAAAAATTTATAATCATTTACCAAGTGACATAAGACAACTTTCTCTCAAACCTTTCACTGCACAATTATACAATTGGTTACTAGAAAAATGTTTTTATTCAGTGCAGGATTATTTTAGAACCTAAAAATTATTTAATATTGATGTCATTTAATTATATTTATTCTTTAAGTATTCTAATTGTAATTTTGTATGGGGAATGACAAATAATATTTAAATATTAAGTTTCAAAAAAAATTTGCATGACCAAAAATTTTGGCGAGATGTGCTGATCATGACTAAAACACTGTTCCATCTATTGTTGTACCATGTCTCTAGCAAATAAATTTCTTTCTTTCTTTCTTTCTTTCCAACTTCCTACAAAACTAACTCCACTCGAAAGCATTAGTTCATAAATATCTGTGTATCGATCTCACCTCATCGTCCAAGTGAGCGTACTTACATTCCGAGCCACTTCCAGCGCCCTACACCCAGCTCTGGCGTCGAGCTGGCAAGCCGCTTGTGTAACAGTAGTGCACAACAACGCCGTGTTATAGGTCACACCGGCTGAATGTGTAATTACGCCCAATCGTACAGCCTTGTTCAAAAACTGATATTTTGAACAATATGTTAGCTTAGTCGTTCATACGTTGGTCTCCCCTTAATGTTTTACATAGAGTACGGAGAGGCAATGCAAGGTCAGGGTAAAATAATATTCAAATTTCATCATCATCATCTTCATATCAGCCGAAAGACGTCCACTGGTGGACATAGGCCTCCCCCAAAAAGTGCCAAAATTACCGGTTCTGCGCCACCCGCATCCAGCGGACTCCCGCGATCTTTACCAGGTCATCAGCCTACCCACGCCGCGCCTTTGCGAAATTTGTTAACAAATAAATACTCATACCGGGACCGTCACGTCAGCTTCCTAAGCCGGGTGACTACCAACAGTGCCAACTAGGCTAAACACCCGACCAATCCGTACTTATATCATAAATGCGAAAGTAACTCTGTCTCTCTGTCACTTTTTCACGCTTAAATCGTTGCCGCTAAACCTGTAAAGATGAAATTGGGTAAGGAGATAGTTTCAAACTCTGGAAAAGACATACAATTGGTTTTATCCCGGAAATCATCCCTTAAAAAGGTGAAAAGGGGAGTGGCTGTTTCTGTATCTGACAGTAGATGGAGGTCGTTGTTGTTCTACGTCCGTAGGAATAAACCTAGAAACCCTACACGTGACCTCCGGTTGGTGCTAAAAGAACAACAAACTCGGCAGCTGCACTGTTCCTTCGGAACACACACTGGAACTCTATCACACTCGAACTATCACCGACATCGATACGAATACATATATGTACCAGTGTGTAACCGCCATACGATAAATAAAATAGTAAGTATGATAATTGATGTTGTGCATGTGGGAGCCTAATAGCATATATGTGGCATATATGATATGACGATAGTTCTGCCCTGCTAATTCTACATTGACACTTTGCATGCTTGACAGCTAGGCTTTGTTTTTAGGCCGGTGCCACGTGACGGCTGTAAGGCTAGTATGAAAACGTTCATGCCTCTCACGCATAAACACCTGCAATGCAACGCCATAATTATGTTCGTGTTTGTGGCTGTTCCGCTGCCGCCAATGGCTCCGCTCGTTCATAAAAGCGCCCTAACATAACGCACCTACCACCTTGCAAGATCACACAGGATCATACGGGGTGATCTACGCGCGCCGTCGCCATAACTCAGCGCCCGCTGCGCGACTGCGCGCGCGCACTCATTATTTTAAAACAGCAAACTGCAAAAAGCCGGTGTATATTACAAAAAATGGAGAGGAAATCGTAATGGGCTGCTTAACAAGATTCCGAAGATGTTCTGATCTTACTGTATTTATTAAGTAGAAATGAGGTTAGTATCGAAGATCCCAGGAATAGAAAGATGACTGTGTTTGCAATTTTGTTCACTAACAGCTGACACTATTTTCGTGCAAGTTGTACAGTGCTAATGCTTGTAATCTAACACACACTGATTGATACTCTAAGGGTGGGTTGCACCAAACCGCCTGTGATTCGTAAGCGGTGTTCGTTAAAATCGGAATGTATGGAAAGTTTGACTTACTAAATTAAGAAGTATCAGAAGACTAATACATTCTTGACGTCTAATGTCGTGTTATATCGGTGACGTCATGGTGGTGTCAGTTTCAGTACAAAATTTTGACAGGTGGTGGCAAACAAGCTGGTGGCAGACAAAATTCCGTATACGCGATGAGGGCCAGAAAATATACGACATTGTATCTCATTCCCACTTGCGGTATTGTCTACGCATACATCCTTGTCACTCATGTGTGCATGTGTGGGTGAGTCCCTCTATTCTGTTCCACCTCTATGTGCCGGGTTAACGATGTGGAAACATCGATTAAACACAACTTTAGTAGGAATAGACCCAAAGTACATCGGGCCCGCTATGTGAATACTTCAAAGCCCAAAATTCAGTCATAAATTACGGCCACAACAAGTAAAACCAACTGAATAAAATATCTTGTATATTCTTGTTGAATATTTAAACCAAATGTATTTTAAACACATACAAAATTTAAACACCAGATGTAATCTTGTAAAAAAACAAACAGGGTGGGCTAAAGACTATAAACTAGCTAAGTTGTAATTACAGTGCCAATTTTATTACACCTACAGAATGATATTATCAATACCCATTTGTGGAACTAGTTGCGATATTCCTTAAAATCAATTGGCACTATGTCGTATGGAATGCTCTGGACATACTGCAATTCACTTCTGATGACAAAATAATGAAGTACCCATCAAACCTGAAACGATGTGCAGATGGCTTCCGATTTATATTTAAAATATTTTGTTTCCAATTTCTCCCGAGCAGACCAATTATTACACATATATATTTTATTTACTAGCGACCCGCCCCGTCTTTGCACGGGTTTATATGTAGGTATAATACATGCATGTATTATACATATTGACCTTCCTCTTGAATCACTCTATCTATTTAAAAAAATTATACATAGGGACAGACAGACAGCGGGAAACGACTTTGTTTTATAATATGTAGTGATAGTGATGATAACGCTTACTAGCTGTAAATATCGTAGTTGACTCGAAAAATGGATTTAATTATAATAGGAAGACTATTAAAAATGTGCCAATCACAACTTATAATTATTTACTTACAAAATAATCCACCGTATTGAAAATATTGAAATACTCGATAGGCAAACCATATAATGACGATGAGACAGCTTAGCAAGCTAATAAGAATCCAGTGGCCAGGCAAAGGTTTGGACTTTCAGTCGAATGCGCAATAGGTACTAACTCAAAATGATAAATAGTTCGCTTACTAAACAAGAATACCATAGTACTTAGGTACCTAATATTCATTAATTTCTGATTTTGATATGACAATAGAATTTTAGGTCTATTTCTGAATATTAAAAAACTATTACGATAGCAGAAGTAGCTTATTTTAAACCGATACAAATTTACATCTTAAATTAATTTCAAAATATTAATCCCTAATTAGCTTTCCAAATCATCAAGAGCAAACCAAATAGTATTTAAATTAAAGTAGTTTCATAAAATAGTCAAGTAGCGTAGATGATCTCAGATTAATTCCGGAGTAGTCGTAACTATATCAAATTACAACTAGTTTTCTAATTTATTTTATTGATTTTAACGGAGAACATCATTATTATTTATTAGCAATTTTATCCGAGGTGACTCAACGTTCTAGATTAGGTAGGTAGGTACTATGAATTGAAAGAAATATTATCTTTGTCTAATCTAATAAACAAATCGGTCAGTTAATTTCGCCGATTGAAATCAATGTAATGTTTATAATATATATTTTACCGTTTTTATACTTAATCAGTGGCACTGGATTCGTATATTATGTTTATAAATACTTGACTAATGCTCTGATGACGTTATACGATAAAATCTGTCGATTTTATTAAACGTTCAGCTCTCGAAGTTTGTAATAAAATCCATTTCACCACTCGTTAGCATATATTCTAATCAGTTTCTCACAGCTGTAGGTTGGGAAGGAAATTATAGAATTCTTCCGAGCGGGGTTTTAGCTAATTCGTTGTCACTTTGGTATTCCAATAATATATATCATTGAGATGTAGATGAGGATCTGACAACACTTTGACGACATATTTTGTATAATTTTTGTAGGGAATACATGTTTCGCTGTCGAATGTTTTAAAATGAATGTGCGGTTGGTTCTTATTGTTTTGGGTTCACATTATAAGTTAGTTTAATGGTGAAAAAAAAATCAAGATAATGATTTAATGAGGCTTCGTCAACAGGTCTCAACATACAGACTCTGCCAGTAGCTTTTTGTATGCCCATCGTTGTTCTCTCTCAGTGTTATTCTGTCTATCTAGATAAAGAAATTGTGATATAAATACTAATCAACTATCACAATAATGGTTATACAAGTTAACTCCTGAAGCTGACAAAAACATTTGGCGTCGGCAAACACCGATAACTACCGCAAAACAAGGCTTCTGAAATATTCCTGCAAGGACCTACAGCCCCGGTTGTCCTGCATTTTCACCATCCTTTTTCTTTAGTAGGCGAGAATCTTCAAAAATACTCATTCAATTAAAACAATTTTTCGCCAGTATAAAGATAGAACGTACCTTCAGGAAATAGATGCATAAGCTATGTATCTATACATATATATACATATAATAAAGCTGAAGAGGGTCGAAAGTCTGTACATGGAAGATATTCGAAAAAAATTGGCTAGGGATACCTAGAATCGATAACGGAACACGTTCCAACAGTTTTTAGATTTTTTATTTACATTTATCGGTACACAAACTAAACCTACTCGTAATCAATATTTAAAATCAAAGAATTCATGCAAGGTATAAAAACAATTATCGATAGGGATTTTTTTTTACTTTTTATAAAATGTATAAGGTATCCTTTTCTATTTGTTTCATTGTAAGTGGTATTTTAATATATATATATATATATATATATATATATTTACCGACATATAGCGTGTTCCTGAACTAACCATTTTCATGATACTAAATGTACTTAGCAACTGGTTCCTTTGTCCAAGATTATGACGATTTAACTCTTTATCTCTTGATCAGTCAAATAAAATAAGATTTTTCCTAACATATTTACAACTTTCAAATATAAACCACCCCCGCTTAAAGGCTGTTTTGGAGCCAGAATCTGGCGCATGGCTTATTAGATAATAACTCGCTTCGAATGGGTGTAGCGCTAAAGCCTTGTTCGGACTAGGCTAGTATTTTAGTGCGAGTCTATAAAAAAGCTACTACTACTGCGCTGGTAGGTTTTTTCGGCACCATTCAATAAATGACGTAATTCGGAGGGCAATGGTGTCTGCTAACTTACCCTGTGTGTTGGAAACTCAGGGTCATTTGGGATGCAACATCCCGCCACCTTCGTCTACCTCCATCGATCCTACATTTTGTCCAAACACCAACAGGTCATCACCTTAGTCTTTGACCAACCAACAACCTCTGCTAAATTTTATTTACTCTTGAAACTCGTAGTCAAATCTAGCCGACAGATAATGACGGCCTATACTCGTAAAACGGGTGTACCGTTCACATCCGCGGTAATAAACGTGTGGCGAACATCTTGATTAGTAATTAACCAGAAATTACACACCATCCGTGATTTATATGTCGATTGGAGGTCAGGGGTCGACGGTTCGATTTCCATAAAGACTCGTCAATTTAAATATACATAACTATTGGGAACACGTTAATTTTCGTTTCCCCAAGTAAGTCATTTTCCAGTTTCACTTGTCGGAAGGCATTTTTTTCAGAAACCATTGACTTTCCCAAACTTTTTTAAACAGTATCGTATAGAACCCTTTAGTTTAGGATTTTATAACATACGTATGTGTGTATGTTTTGGATAAACTCCGAAACGCCTTATCCGATTTCATAAATTATTTCACTTGCGTGACACGAATTGACTTTATGGATAGTTATAGGATACATTTTATCCCGCGGGTTCGATAGCGCTCTTTTCAATACGCTAGCTAATCCGCGGGGGCAGCTAGGTCTCTTATCTCCACTTATAATAAATCTCTAAATTAAAAAAAGAATCAGCCAGTTTGAAACTAAGCTTTCTGTGGTACGAATGTTCTCAGCATCCCATGGACGGAAAAATATGAAACATTTTATATAGGTACATTATTATTCCAGCTGCAACTTAGGATAGTTTTTATCTGACTGCGACAATTAATTTATTTTCCGTAATATACGGCTTCATTTAATTTTTCATTTATTATTCTTAAAGTATATCGCCGCCACATCTGTCAGCTAAAAGAAACGTCAAAATCACAGTAATAAGAAATACTACGGACAAAATGGCGGAATTGCTTTGCCTTTCTTTCGCCTATTAATAATTTTAATCCCGTCTACGATATACATTGACGACATAGGTACCAAAAGCAAATATAAAATTAATCGATTTTGATATGCGAACTTATATGCGCAAATGTCGAATTAAAGCGTAATTTGTACAAATGTAACCACAAATTCGAACAATATAAACTTGGTTTTTTTGAATGGCACGCGCGCGCGCTCTTTGCGTATTCAGCCAACCCACGAAAACCGAAACTCGAAGTTCGTATATCTGAGGGCTTACCGCGAACGGCATTCGAAGTTTTCCCTCTCTGTCGCACTTATGTACGAACTTGTAAGTATGACAGAGAGGGGAAACTTCGAATGCCTTTCGCGGTAGGCCCTCTGCATTCCTGTGTTGTTAGTGCGATAGAGATAGAGATACCCGAATATTTTCGAATTCCGAAGTTCGTGGTTAAAGAAGTTAATCATAATGTTGTATTATCTCGAAAAAAAAACAACGCAAGAGGCTATATAGGTAATCACTAAGTTATAAGTGTATAAAGTTTTAAGAGGGGGTTTGTTGCGTCTCTTTTCCGCAAAACGCACCTTTATAATGAAACGATTGTTTTTTACTATGACGCTCGAGGATCGTGACGTCACGGTCCCTGATCGTTTTCTCACTCTAACAAGCGACATTAAAACGGTTGTAGCTTCGTAATTTTTTGAGATATTTGAATGAGTTTTTCGTTTCTTCTTTCTTTTGAAGTGAGTCTACAGCTACACCTCTATTTGGAAGACAAGCGGAAATAATCCATACTATCCATACTAATAATCCATACTTCCATACTAATATTATAAATGCGAAAGTGTGTCTGTCTGTTACCTCTTCACGCCTAAACCGCTGAACCGATTTAGATGAAATGAGCCCCGGGGAAGGACAAAGGGTAGTTTTTACATCTGAGGGGCTGAAATTGGGGGTGGAAATTTGTATGGAGCTACTTAAACCGCTGCACCGATTTAGATGAAATTTGGTATATAAATAGTTTGAGTCCCATTTCATTTCATTTCATTTATTCCTTTATAAAACGTAGTTTTACATGTCAATTTATAGATGTTAAATAACATTATACATAATACTATCACATTTAGGTGAAAAAGTATGTCTTATATTATATTACAGCAGGTTAGGTAGGTAAGTATGTCTTAGATTAGGTACACTGCAGCGTGTAGTCAACGAATAATTATTATTAGTACATTTATTTGTCAAGTCACTGATTGGGCAGCGTATAATAGGTTTTATGCCGGAAATCATCCCCTAAGGGGGTGAAAAGGGGGGGGGGGGGGGGGGGGTGAAAATTTGGATGTAATCTATTTTGATGAAATTTGGTGTAGATATAGGTTAAGTCCTGGGAAAGGACATGGGATAGTTTTTACCCCAGAAATCATCCCCTAAGGGGATGAAATTAGGGGTGAAAATTCGGATGGAACCCATTTTAATACAATTTGGTATAGAGATAGCTTGAGTCCTGGGAAAGGACATAGGATAGTTGTAATTCCGGAAATCACTCCCTAAGGGGGTGAAATGGGGGGTGAAAATTTGGATGAACCCTGTTTAGATGAAATTTGGTATAAAGGTCGTTTAAGTCCCGAAGAATGACATTAGATAGTTTTTATCCCAAAAATCATTCCCTAAGGGTATGAAATAGGGGGTGAAAGTTTGGATAAAATCCATGTACCTAGATGAAATTTGGTATAGAGATAATTTGAGACCCTTCAAAGGATATAGAATAGTGTTTGCCTCGGAAATCATCCCTTAAGATGGTAGAAGTTTGTTTGCGTTATATTTTCTAAGTATTAAGTTCTACGCGGACGAAGTCGCGGGCAACAGCTAGTATGGATATAAGAGACTTCCAGATGGAATAATCGCCTGGGCACGCTAAACGTATTCGTTGAATGTATTCATGTACATACATACCACCATCAAAACTAAATATGAGTGTAAATGCGATGACAGCTTATAATAAATGGTCCTCTGATAAATATCATGTGACCTGACATTTTTAATAAATTAAATTAAAAATTAAAATAGCAGATCAATAACTGTGAAATGCATTGGGTTCTGTCTTTCACATATCATTCTTGTTACCTTATTTAAGGAATCTAAACCTTTTAGCTTTTCAATTGATTTTGTATAAACCACGTTTGCTTAAAGCTCAACATAAAGTGATAAACTTTATCGAGCCTGAGCTACGCCCACAACATGATCCTTCAAATCAAAAATTCAACTCAATCGTAGGTGAACCTTCTTTAACATGTGTGAAAAGCATGGACGAATAAATCAAGAAGATGGCCAATGTCTCTACAATGTCTGGTTAAAATAATTAACCTTCCATAAATTGAATCCTTGCAAATCCCCGAAAGGGATTGAGGTAAACTAACCTGATTAAATTGAGAAGTATCAGAAGACGAATAAGTACGGTTGTGGACTTTATTCGTTGAGCCATTTAGAGCTCACTTTATACTGAAAACTTCAAAACTTTAATATTAAAAACCAAAATAAGTTGACACCTAAATGGCTCAACAATTAAAGTACATCATGTATACATCCTTGACATTTCATGTCCTATTTACTTTAGTATCCTTCATTTCGTACGGCACAAATACCTACCTTTGCTTAGATAACACATTCTTCTTCTTCTTCTTCTCAAGTCGATGGCTTCAGATTGTGCGGGACCAGAATGTGGCGACGCTTATCGCCCTGTCTGTCCCGTCTCGAAGGTCTTGCTTAGAGCAGGCGTGCGGGCACGCTGGGCAAGACAGCATGTGCTCCATTGTTTGTGGGACCTCACCACACGGACATTAGGCGTCTGAGCTACTTAGGGCGCCCCACTTCAGCATGTTCTCCTTGCTGCGACCGACCTGGGAACGCAATCTGTTTAAGGATTTCCAGATCGGCCATGGCTGCTTGATAACACATTAGCAACCACCCATAAACCTTTTCGTTCATAGATATTGTTTATTCAGCGGCACTGGTGGTATATAGACCTCCCTATAGTTAAACTAGACACCAGACTTTTTATTTTTAAAAAACCTGACATGTGTCTTCAGGATGTATTCGTCCATGCAAAAGTTCATACCCCCATACAAACATGGCATGGGTGGGCCGTGGGAGCCACGCTACCAACAAGCTACCGACAGTACCCTAACTAACTATGATTTCGATAATTCCCGACACCTGTCACTCACCGCTCAACTAATGAACTATACTATATCCACTAATTCATTTAACTCCTATCTACCTCCATCATTCACCTAACAACAACCTTGATGTAATATAAATTAAGTTTAAATTTATTGTAAATGGAAAACGATGGAAGAGGTTATTATGTTAGTTGATATGGGAAAGTTTTAATAGACATTCAGATGCGTTAAATCTTACGTACAATAATCAGCAGAATAATGTGTGTGTAACGAGTTTTATAATGAAATTGTGTAAAGTAGGCTTTTATAGCACGAACGTAAATGGTGTTCATTTAGCAGCTGTCATCGAAATAAGATGTTAATACTTTACATTGCGCTCCAAAGGAATTAACATTGGGAAAAATCATTAACAAGTTTTATCACTGTTTAGTTAATTACATTTAATGATAATGACTAATATGAAATATCCACTGAATGTTTGGTCACCCTACATTTCTTGAAGTTAAACCCTAAATTTTCGCTTTGGCAGGTAATTTTGATAGATTAGATTAGATTAGATTATTTATTTCATGATAAAAAAATACATTACAAATTTGCTGTCATGTCCAAAAAAATAAGATTATTTATCATGATCGTCAAAAACAAAGAAAAAATAAAGATATAATATTAAATTAATACAATGTCAACAAATTTACTCATTAACGAGTACATATAAAAATAAAACAAAATCAAAAGAACAAATATGTCAACCACTAGGTTCGTATCGTCATTCAATTTACAATATAGTGTAATGTGCATTAGAATATAGGTGATATTTAATGTCAAATCATATTAAAACAAATGTAAATAGGTAAAAATAATAATTTAACATGTCAGATCAAGATCCATATACTCTTTAACTGAGTATAATGGATTTTCCAATAAAAGGTATTTCAGACGGCGTCTAAATGCTTCGTCAGATGGTTCCAGTCTAAGATCAGCGGGTAGTCGCTCGTAGTAGGTAGGCCCAATGACACGCGGGATCTTTTCTGCAAGTGCCATGCGACGGGGAACTGTTCTCAAACGCCCAGTGCGGCGGAGTGTTTTGCCAATCACATTTACGGTATCGAACGAGGAAAAATTATTCCTTACAAACATTATAATTTGGAATATATAGAGTGAGTAGTGCGTCATAATACCGTGCGCTGGGAAGTGGCCTCTACACGAACTCCTTGATTTTGCCCCAATCATCGCACGTACGGCACGTTTCTGCATAAGCAGCACTCTGTTGGCATCCGTTGAGTTTCCCCAAATGAGCGTGCCGTAGGACATCAGCGAATGAAAATGAGCAAAATAAACCTGCTTCATGGCATCGTCTGATACCATAGGTTTTAGTTTACGCAAAGCAAAGACTGCACTACTCAATCTATCACATAGTTTGTCTACATGGCACTTCCAGTTAAGGTGAGAGTCCAGAGTGAAGCCCAGGAACCTACATTTATCACCAGACGTCGGGGTTTTCGGAGCGGGAATGATTTGAGAAAGAGTAGAGATAAACAGATATGTTAGTCTAAGCAAATATCTTATTATGCCTAATGAATAACTACCTCTCTGTGAGTTGTATACAATCTGTGACAAAGTTTTATTTTAATTTCCGTAAAAGTCTTATAACTTATAAGGTAACAATAAAAATAACTTTAATTAATTACCTGCTGTAAATTGAATAGTTGACACGATTATCAGAATAAACTATTAATATTTTTTCTATATTTGGGACAGTTAATCTACGGCGTCTTGCTGTAAATATCCATTTCAAGGAGCTAAATGATCTTTCCACGTCGACAGTTGTAATAATATTTAAATTTTTTGTAGGAATCAATTGATGCACGAGAAGTTTGAGATTGAAGTTCTATTTCTTTGCCTTGTACCAACTCATTTATAATTTTTAGTGTGCTATAGCCAGAATTCTTCTTTAACACCAACTTCAGTTTATCATAAATCTGTTTTCCTTTTACGTTTAGATTGGCCACCTAGATCAGTTTTCTTGACGTCTTCCATCTGACGACATCTGCAGCGCTACCACGAACTTCGAATCTCGAACTTCGTATATCTCCATCTCTATCGCACTTATGGTTTATGGTACTCGAGCGACAGAGACGGAGATATACGAAGTTCGAGATTCGAAGTTCGTGGTAGCCTTGGAATTCAGTACCTACTATTTAGCGACCGCCCAGCCGCCCGCCAGCCCCCGACTATGCAAAGGTAGGACCTAATCCCATTAGAGTAGTTTACCATGCGCAAACTTATGCTAGGGGATGTCTGTTCTAAACTCTATAACTCAACGCAGCTCGGTAACATTTCAACAACTGTTGGTACGCTTAATCCGATACCTATTTGAATGATAGTCAAATCAGCAACTTTCTGTGACACGTCAAAAACGCTCTGTTAATGTTTGCCGAGAAATACAGACTCGGACATCACAATAGGGTAGTTTCCACATGTTTAAATTGATACCGTAGTGTTGCTAAATGGATAGTAAACCATCAAATTATTTTAATAATGTATTATATGTTGTTATAAATATGTTTTTTTTTAATCGTCCAAGAGTAAATTTTACTACCAATAGAATCCTTACGCTTTTATAGAAACAAAATTGTATGGCAACTATGGAGTACGTACGTAGTATTTCACGACGGAAACACCAATTTGCTTGATTTTTGGTTAGTACGAGTACAATAATATAAAACTGTGACCACACCGTGTTTTAATGTCAATTGGTATGAAGCGTTTCGCCTGCCGCCAGCGAGATCCGTCTTTGAATCAAATTTTTGGGTATTTATGTTCTTTTATTGTAGTTGCTCCCATACAAACATTTATTCCTCTCCAAAAACTGGTTCGAATGGCATCGTAAAAAAAATTAGGACACGAGCCTATTTTCTATGATCAAAAAGCGTAAATCTTTTAATTCTTGGCACGTGTCGCGAGTAGTGGTGTTATTATTGCTGTGGAATTCCCCTGTTAGGATGCTCTAGATATGAGCGAGATGACATTCCGCTATTGATATTAGATTCGATGTTTTATTTGACTATAAGTGCCACTATAAAACCCGTTAACCTATGTAGATTACCTACTGCATGTACAGCCCCATCGATCCGCTACGTGTGGTCCTTATCTGTTGATAGCCCGTCATACACCTTGTATGGGCCACTAGATAACATTTGCTCTTACGGTATTTTATTTGAATACAATTGTCTGAGACACTACAAGAAAATATATTTTATATGATATGTTGACCGATACCGGATTGATCCCTTGAATCCGTTCGATCGGAACTTAGTCGGGTCATAGAGAGATTTAGGTGTTAACTTGATTTTCGTGTTCTCTGTAATATTTAGGACAGATGAGTGTTTGATAACCACAATTTTGTAAAATTTCGTCGTTTATATATTTATTGGAAATTGCTAAGTAATAAAATTCAAATAACAAGTTGCAAATCTACTGGGATACCGCAATACAGACACTTATTGTAGACTAGCTGTTGTCTTACTTCGTCTGCGTAGAACTTTTTATCGTTTTAGAAAATGATTTATCTCAATATAATCTTTGAACCTATTTTAGGGGATAAATTTAAAAAAACGTTGATGTTTATTTTCTAATTTGTGAACAAACAGTCTAAAACCAAAGTTAAAAATCTCATACTTTAAAAATGTCTTGAAATACACAAACTTTGAACCCCCTTTTAACACACTTAGGGGATGAATTTGGAAAACTCTGAAATTAGTTTTGTAGTCTTTTAACGTACAGAATTTTATCTTTAGGTTAAGTTTTATATTGTTGTTTTTATTAATTGCCTTGTTATACGATTAAATAAACATATATATATATACAGAATAAGACCGAAGTTTCAAATCTTTTAGTCACACTTTAAAATTTTCTTGCTCTCCATTTAAAATGTGAACCCCCTTTTATACCCCCTTAGGGGTTCAATTTTTCTAATCGCTGAAAAAACTTTTTTCGTATTGTAGTAAGTAATCTTACTACTAACTTTTAAGTCCCTAGCTCAAAAAAAGTGTGGCCCATACAAAGCTTGACCCCTTCTTAACCCCCTTAGGGATGGAATTTTCTAAAACTCTGAAAGTACTTTTTTATTTTAATAAGTAATCTTTCTAATAGTTTTAAGTCTAGTTAAAAAAAAGTGTTTCCCACACAACACTGGCTCCCCTTCTTAACCCCCTTAGGGGTGGAATTTTCTAAAACGCTGAAAGTGCTTTTTAGTATTCTAATAAGTAATCTTTTTGTAAAGTTTTAAGTTTCTAACTCAAAAAAAGTGCTGCCCATGCAAAGCTTGCTCCCCTCTTTAACCCCCTTAGGGGTGGAATTTTCTAAAACGCTTTATGCCCTTTTTTGTATTTTAATAAGTAATCTTTCTTCAAAGTTTCAAGTCTCTAACTCAAAAACATAAACTATCCCTCATAAAAAAATTGCACCCCTTTTTAACCCCCTTAGGGATGTTTTTTTCCAAAACGCTGAAAGTACTTTTTTGTATTTTTATAAGTAATCTTACTACAAAGTTTCAAGTGTCGTGCTCAGAAAAAGTGTTCTCCATACAAACCTTGCATCCCTTTTTAACCCCCTAGGGAATGATTTTTGTGAAACGCTGAATGTAGTTTGTTTCATGTTCTAATAAGTAATCTACTCTTTACAAAGTTTTAAGTTTATTTCAAAAAAAGTAGTTTTTCCCATACAAACTTTGCATCCAATTTTCCAAAATGCTGAATATACTTTCTTTGTATTCTAATAACTAATCTTTCTACAAAGTTTTAAATCTCTAGCTCAAAAAAAAAGTTTCCCACACACAAACTTTGCACCCCTATTTTACCCCCTTAGGGGTTGAATTTTCTAAAACGCTGAAAGCACTTTATTGGTGTTTTAAGGACTAATATTTCTACAAAGTTTTAAGTCTCTATTTCAAAAAAAGTAGTTTTCCCATACAAACTTTGCACCCTATTTTACCCCTTAGGGATGAAATTTTCCAAAACGCTGAAAGTATTTTCTTTGTATTTTAATAGCTAATCTTTCTACAAAGGTTTAGGTCTCCAGCTCAAAAAAAAAGTTTCCCACATAAAAAAATTGCACCCCTATTTTAACCCCTTTGGGGTAGAATTTTCTAAAACGCCAAAAGCACTTTATTTGTATTCTAATGACTAATCTTTCTACAAAGTTTCAAGTCTCTATTAAAAAAAAATTGTTTCCCCGATACAAACTTTGCACCCCTATTTTACCCCCTTAGGTGTAGAATTTTCTAAAACGCTGAAAGCACTTTATTTTTATTCTAATGACTAATCTTTCTACAAAGTTTTAGGTCTATAGCTCAAGAAAAAGGTTCACCCATACAAACTTTGCACCCCTATTTTACCCCCTTAGGGGTAGAATCTTCAAAAATCCCTTCTTATCCCTAGCCCACGTTAAGATAAGATAAGAAGATAACCTACTGTGCAAAAATCAATTCTCTAAGATTAGTAGTTTCGGCTGTGCGTTGATGAGTCAGTGAATAAGTCAGTCAGGACATAGGCATTTATATATATGTATACACAATGATTTTTAATCCGTGATCAGGAGTCGAAAAATATTGATAAACAGCCAAAACGGATTTTAATGAATGTGGTCTCATTCAATTAAATCACTGTTTAGTTAATTAAATTTAATGATAATGTTAACACTAATGTCAGTGTCCACTGAATGTTAGGTCACCCTACATTTCTCGAAGTTACGTAGATACGTCAAATACACCAGACGTCAAATTTTCGTGAACTAACGTTAGTGTGACAATGGTTTTAATTATAAAGTAATTCATTATTCAGTTTTATTAAGAATAAAAAGAACGTTCGTTTTAGGTAACTTCGAGTTTATCGTGTTTGGTATCAATTACAGAATTGGAAAAAATTACTCCTGATCACGAATTAAAAATCACCGTGTGTAGATATCTGTATTTCATTTCAACTAACACATTTTAGCCTATATATCTCTACCAAAGTGCATCAACTACATAATTCAATAACTCCATATGTTTACATACATAACTGTCCCGTTATTTTACATTTCATGACATGCTATAGTTTTTTTTCCTTGTGAGATCACGACCACGCTCCATATGTCAAGATGTTTCTGAGATGCACGGAACTGTCAAACAGACGGACACATGACGGGGTCATGGCAACAATAATTATCTAATTAGATTTAGATCTGACCATGCGCCGAGCTCATTAGATCGACTAAAATTAATACAATTTAGCCGTAGTTACAAAACAACTCAACGCACAGAATATGATCATTGAAACTAAGACGTATTTGTTTTATCAAAAAGGTTCTATTTAACACATATCAATAAAACGGCTCTAACTATTTGAAAGTTAAAATATAGGGGTTTAGGGGGTAAACATAGGGGTAGCATATAAGTAGTTAAGTAAAACAATCAAACACCTTTAAGGGCTTGTGCACAAATCACGCGAGGTTTTTTCGGCTACTTTTTGATATTTAACGTGAACATGGATAAGTTTTTTGTTTCCTGCAGAGAAAGCGCCTCATTATATTTTTGGTGTCGTCGCATATATGGTCTTTTTAGTGGTAATATATGGTCCTTGCGTCAGAATTGAAATTAACGTTTAACAATTAACGAGCATCAGAACTTCACTCGAAATCCGCTTTTCCTATAAAAATTGATTTAATTATCAATTTCACAACTTTATTTCATTACTAGTATGGGCTAGTATCCTACAATTCCGGAGGTTCTGTAAATATTGTTTGAACGCATTGAACTGTTTATCTTACTATATCGGCTTAATGTATTTTTTATTCATGAGAGTATCGTCTTTTGAATTGAGCTATCAAGCCGACCGAATTTATACCCCGGTCGATAGATAGATCATTTGGCCGCGGCGAAATAGCCTAAGTCGAATTTTTATATTTCTAGGATTGCACAAAAAATGTGCTAATCTTGTTTAGCTGATTGAATTATTCGTGTATTTAGTCACGGCATACATTTCGCGCAATAAATTGCTGTACCTAAGTTTTTTCGTTGCGTTTTTTCCCGATAAATGGCAGATCGTTCGGTTATTTTACTAATTGCTGAACAGTTATTATGACTTGTGATTGTTTTAGAGACGAGCTTCAATACCGCCTGGAACGAAAACATTATAAGTACAGTTTCGTTCCATATACTTTACTTCCTTTCTAAATGAGAAGAATGTTCGCTCCGCCAATGAACGCGTAAAATAATAACGCTGCTGAAATATACTGTGATTTAATTCAACGCGTTAAAGTTGTAAATCGGATAGCTGCACTTGTTGACTGATTAGTAAGGACATTTTAACTGACAAGTCTACCTAAAATAGCAATGAAGCATCTTGTAACATGATCGCTTTTATGATTTTTGTAATAATTTGAAGTTGATTTTAATATTGCGCAGGCCATCTCTGAAGAGTAGAACTTAGATGTTATTGATGTACAATACAATATGTATACAGACAGTTACGTTAAATAAAACTTTTTTGTATGTTTATTAAACTTTGCTGGCAATAAGGCTTTATTATTTTATTCGGTCAACATAATGATTTAAAATGCTACCAACTACTGTAAAAGGGGGGGGTAAAAATAGATCTCAAATATTTTTATATAACAAAACAGTACGGAGCCTTCAATGCTTATGTCTGCATTAAGCTTAGCCTGTATATATTTGACTTTTTTTATTGACTTACGTATAATTCTACATTATAACTCCCAGATAAAAACGAGCAACACAGAACACAGAATCACATAAACAAAATTTATTTTATGTATTCATTTTATCTTTGAAAATGAAATTGAAAATGAACAATGTTTTTATTTCATAAGTTTTGTTCTTTTACAAAGGTGCTTTGGGGCTACCTAGTAAGTAAATATATACCTACTTGTGTCAGGTAGTCCCGCTCTTCCATCGGTACAAGTTGCTTTAAAATATATGAAATAATTTACTCAATTAAAATGTTTGTATTTTTAATTACTTATTACTACTAACTATTGTAGTGTGTAAATTCGACAAAACAGGAACAGAGTCTATTCCAGAACTAGTCCGTATAATTTTGACGGCGAAGCGTCATCCTTTATTGCTATAAAGGAAAGAAGAAGTTTTAGTACCAAAACCGGACTTCGCGCACTCAAAGAATTATCTTCCAGATAATAAGGCAAAGCAAATAAATTGAGGGCGATGCAAAAACTTTTACTTAGTAAGCTCGGCCGAATTTCACCTTCCCATACAAACGGAGTTCGTTCTCATTTTAAAACTACGTGTTGGCTTGTAACGAAACTTTGCATAGGTATACAATGACATGCGGTATATCTAGGTCTGTAATTAGTTTAAATATATGTAGAGTGGGAGGCAGGGAAACTCGAGAAATGTATATTAAATCTTATTTATTTACATAATATGCACATCTTAATACGTTCCGATCGTCTTGCAAACTCAATCATACGTCAAATCATTCACCTTTATAAAACTATTCAAACCACGTTCGATCGTTCCTTATTCATCATCTAACAGCCAGCACCATGCAAATTCATCAAAAAGTATCAATCCCACATATATGGCTCCAGTATTAAAAAAAAACAAACGAAATACAGCAAAAACAAGTTTTGTATGAAAAATTTTAATTTGCTGATTTTTTTTACTATGGTATCTGAAGCGACATAAACTAATTACAGACCTGGATGGTACTTAAGAGCTTACTGCGGACTATTAATCATAAAAACGTAAAAAAAATCCTTACCACATTTTCCCTCGCTTAGGACTCTATTACAATAATTAACTTACAAATATATGTATAGATGGGGTCGCAGGTCGCGCGACGGCCCGATCTCGTTCATGTGAGAAATTAACGCCATTTGTCAGCCGGGGCCGATGACGTGGTCTAAATGACTTGATAAAACAGATCGCTTTCGACCATAAGCGTTTGGTTTAGGGAAACTGACCAGTTCAATTATACTGAAACATAAAATAGTATCGACAAGTAAGGAAATCTGAGCGACATTAGTAAGCTCGCGGTAAATTACAAAATACCAGATACTGTACCGATTTTACCTGCCAAATTCGGAAGTGGCCTTAGGATGATATGCACTCGTGAGTCGTGACTGGGGTTTGACTGGGGTGTGCCGAATATTACGCGGGGATTCAGACTGTCCGCAGCTGATCTCGCAACTGGTACGCCTTTTCGTGCCTTCTCTGTCTCAGTTAAAGTACAATTTTAAGGCATTCACACACCGGTCGCGGGCGCGGGCCCGCGCAAGTTGTAAAACATTGAAACTACACTTCAAACACACAACGAACGCGGGCCTGCGGGCCTTTAGACCACGAAATCGCGACTTACTGGCAGTTCCCAAAGCGCACACTGTGGCGTACAGGAAATCACCACTAGTTCGCGCTTTGGATACTCTAAATGCGCTTCTCAAATCAGCACCTGACTGCGATGTGTTTGCAAGTAGTTGGAAGATAATATGTGGTGAATGTAAGAGGTTATATGAGACGATGGATGACCGTCCGTCTTCAGTTATTTGTTAGGATTGTTGTTAAGTTCATGTTACTTAAATAACATTGTGTGCATGCATTTCACAGTGCCTTGGTGTCTCACTGTAATACTGTGTTATCAGTTTAAAAAAAAAAAAAAATTATGGCACCTACGGAAGCGAGTAGTCTGAATTCGAATTCTTCTTTGATAGCGCATAAATAGGTAAACATAACGTAGGCGAAACTTTGGACAATTTAAGGCTTATACACCCGCTAACGTCCTTGAGTCGTCGTTCGTATGGGCCAGCGCGCGACTGATCGGGCCTGCCGAGCCTCCGCGCTCGCGCATTTTGTAGGTATTTAAACATAGTAATTAAGATAATCATTTTATCTATTCAAACTCTGCGAATTTGTCTATAAATATTTAATAAGTTTATTTGAGTACAAAAATTTAATTTAAAATATCTATAGTTTAGTCATAATATTGAATAAACTTTACAAAAAGAGGTAACTTTGGGATTTTTTTCTATCGAGTGAAGTTCATTAGATCGCGTAACTGAATGCGACTTTGACTAGATTAGATCCTTATGTAATACGTATCTTTTTTTTTGATTTTTAAACCCTAAAACGCTGCCCCTGTTGACTGTCGAGCCTTAAATGTAGGAAATGTATATATTAGGTAGCCGCGACGCAAAAAGAGGGGGTTTAAATATATATATGTACGACTGTGTGTCTGTCTGTGGCATTGTAGCTTCTAAACGAATGGACTGATTTTAATGCAGTTTTTTTTTCCTAAAGCTGACGTGATCGAGATGGTTCTTAGCTACGTTTCAACAAAATCGGTTCAGCCGGTTCTGAGATATTGAACTTTGAAATGAAAATGTCGGTGTAAGTTGTTAATTATTTGTTACTTATTTTGCCATAACAAAGACAATATGTGAAATCATACTAACCCGCTTGGGTCACGACGCACCGAAAAATCTATAATTCCTTAATCGTTTGTGCCATTTTATTGGGCATTTTTCTAATAGTTTGATTGTTCTTTAGACACGGTGGACGCTAAGATTCGCTCGATCACGGGCTGTAGGCCCAGTGAACGGTACAACATTGTTAAATAATAACTAAATTAACGGAGATGACTATTAACACACAAAACTGAGGTTGAAATATGATTTTTATTATCTTTCTCACGGTGACTGAGTAGAAATAATTTGTTCCGAGTTGATAATTTAATTGTTTTAGGATTGATCAAGTTTAACATATGTGTGTGACGAAATAGGTAATATTCGAAACTGTCTGCTACATACGCCACACTAGTCGCTAAACCAGTGACGCAAACCGACTGACAGTTGTGTACCTTATTTCAAGGACTCATGAATTTTGACGATGCCCTCTCTATACATCAATGAAATAATCATGATTTTCAAAAACAATACGACCTTATTCAAAAAGCACAGTGATGTTACTAATAGAAACTTGAGAAAGAAAAATACTTTAAATGTTTGCATAGTTCCTGCAAAGACAGGATTGATGCAAAAGAGTGTGTATTGTCTAGCCAGCAAGATCTATAACCACTTAACTTTTAACATGAAGTCATTAAATATGTTGGTCGTTGTTGTTCTACGTCCGTAGGAATAACCCTAGAAACCCTACACGTGACCTCCGGGTGGTGCTAAAAGAACAACAAACTCGGCAGCTGCACTGTTCCTTCTGAACCTCGCAGCGCACACATATATATGTACATATATGTACCAGTGTGTAACCGCCATACGATAAATAAATAAATTAAATATGTTAGAATTAAGAAAGAAATTAATGACATTATTAATACATAAATGTTATTATTCCATTTCAGATTACATTAATGATAAATTAAATTGACATTTCTTTAATTATTATTATCATATATTTTTTATTTCTTATAATTATAATTCACATATTTCATTGACATTCTTAAGACCGGACATGCACTCATACATTAATCTAGGTAGATGAATAGGTTATAGGTATATAACTTTTTATCACAGATTGTTTAACTTCCATTGCTGACCTTACTATATAATTATAATTTGTAAAAAGGCACCTGAATTGTATATGTGTCACCGTTAGATTGTGAAAACCGTCAGTTTATAATTTTACCCGTTATATTGTAAACTGACGGAATATTGTGAACTGCCAAAATAATTCATAATTTTACGTATTCATTTTCGTTAGTTTATAAACTAACAATGTCATATCGTCAAATTGTGAACTGAATCACATTTGCCTGATTCGGAACGCAACCTGTGCGCTGTTTGGTTGAGCGAATTATTCCACTGGCATCAGTTTCCACTTACGTCAGAACATGATTGTTTTTTTTTTGTTATTCAGACATTTTATTCCATTTATTTCGGCATCCAGCAGTGTCGACGGAGCCCCGCTGCGCGGGGCTCCTATTTATGGGCGCTTTGCCCTTCGGGCAACTGAAGAAACCTAACTAACCTAACCTACCTAGTCTTTGTGTACGTTCCGTAGCAAGCCGATTTGATCTCAGTTGACAATTTGACGATTCGACATTGATAGTTTATAAACTAACGAAAAATAATGCGTTAAATTGTGAACGGTTTTGACAGTTCACAATTTTTCGTCAGTTTATAATATCGCGAGTTAGATTATAAACTGACGGTGTTCACAATCTAACGGTGACATATGCATGATAGTAGGTATAAGGTACTTATTTAGTTAAGCTCAAAGTTTTTGTACGCCTATTGGCAAAACATAGTGAAACTGTAAAAAAAAGACAACCACTGTAATTACCTATGTTTACAAATAAAACATTTACTTACTTACTTGCAGTTTCTCAGCAAACTATCAATAGTCGTCATATAGCAAACTTAGAAACCCTGGATTGCCGTGAGACGCCCTTGTAAACATAACCAGAATTGTTAGAAAAAAATTAAAACTTCAATTACTCTTAGATCCCACGGAATTCGGATTTAAAAAAAACATGACGTAACTTCTAGTAATGCCTAATTATTTTGCGACAAAATCAAATCCTAACAGCAATATATTTTCATTTAAAAAAATAAAACGAATAAACCACAAAATAATGAATTTACAAAGTTCTATCTAATCTACGAATATATAATTAGATCCCAAAAATGTATCTTAGAGTATTCGTGGAGTAGAACCGAATAGTTTTGGAAATATTTAGTTTTTTTTAATATTATTTCTATCAAAACTCAGCATTTTCAAAAAAATATATCTCAAAAAGTAGGTCGATTTGGCACACTGGAATGGTTGTAAATGGTTTATATTAGTAAATACTATATGATTATTCAATAAAAAGAGGATGTCCGTTTTTTATACCCAAAATAACACTGTGCCCCGATACAAAGTCTAGTGACCTTAACAATTAACTAATGAACTAGAACGAGAGATGTGTGAAGATGTGTTTGATACCTCGCATGCTTGATAGCTAGGTGTCAAATATATGAAAACGTCCATAGGCTACGGTAACCACTTATCAGGTGGGCCGTAAGCTTGTTTGCCACCGACGTGGAATAAAAAAAAATATGAATACACACGTTCGCACATCTCTGGTGGAATTTCGCCCTTACCATCCTCGTAATGTAAAATGAGACCCGACCGGGGTCGGGCGATTGATTCAAGTATTTACATATAAACACTCGTCGTTCCTGTATTCTCATCATCCTCCTAGCGTTATTCCCGGTTGTGCCCCTAAAGGAGCCCGGGGTCCGATTTGACACCTAATCCCAAGATTTGGCATAGGCACTAGTTTTACGAAAGTGACTAGCATCTGACCTTCCAACCCAGTGGGAAAACTAGACGTTATTGGGATTAGACCGGTACGATGTTTTACTTCACCGAAAAGCTAACGGTAAATATTCCTTACATAAGTTCTGAAAAACTCATTAGTACGAGCCGGGATTATGTGTTCTAAACCCAGTATTCTAAAGAAGAAATAAAAAAACAATCGTACTCTATCATTCTAATTTACTACGTTCTTCCTTATTCAGGAAAGAGTACCGTTTTCTCATCCGACCCTTAAATTCTAATACAATTACCTAATTTGACATCTCCGCTTCAATAGCAATTTGTTACACAAGCGTTCCAAGTGACTTTCTTACCGACTATGGCCCTAGGTTCCAATTTAATCTGCCTTCCAACTGGAGGACATTAATTTTTACTGTTTCCGTCCCATACTGGGAGTGCCATTCTGAAGAACACGACCAACGACATTTGAGGCTTAAAAGGAATTGTTGAGGAGATTGGCCAAGAGTAACAGATATCTCCGTAGTGTAAGGCAAGAATGTTAACGAGCATTTAAATCGATCCAAATGATTTATTGTTCTTACAGATAAAAAACAGAAACGCGAAAAAAGTGTCAAGTTGATATCATAATGGAGAATGGATGAACATTTTATAAAAGCCTGATTATTTTTTTGGTGATAGGAATAACCTTCCTTAGCACCAGAAAAAAGTTGTAGAATTTTCAGCTGCGTCAATTACTTTTGAAAAATATAAACAGTTTCGTCACTTACGTTTTGGGCTTAGGACGGTGAATGAGACACTTTCCTTGATCCGTATAATTACAAAAAATAATTTAAATATCTGACCCTGGAAATGACAAATATAGCTGCTGCAACTGTCAATATCATTGCCAATGTCAGTTTACCACGGATTTTTAAGATATTTTTTCTTATTATATAAAGTGTCTTATTCGCCGTCCTAAACCCAAAACCTAAGTAAGAAAACTATTAACCTTCCTTAGCATGAGAAAAAAAGTTGTAGAATTTTCAGCTGCGGTGCTAAGGAAGGTTATTCCTATAACCAAAAAAATAATAAGGCACTTCTAAAATTTTCATCCATTCCCCATTACCTACCGAGGAAATAAAAAGGGAAACTGTGAAGTTTTTAATAATAGTCTGTTGGCATACGCAATTTGACTATCAGGCATTCCTTTAAAGCAATTTTAGAACACCATGGACTTTGGTTCATTTGTTCATGCCTCTCAACTCAAGTTTCATTCCAGTGATTATCATGTTTATTACGTGATAAAAAAAGAGAAGCAGCATTCTTCACTTTCCAACGGTATTTGGAAGAGTCGTCGTAGGCAAAACGGTAGCCGCGTGGCGGAAAAAACGTGTGAGTTTGTATACTACACGACAACCCCGAGTTTCATGACATCAGCGATCACTCACATCACTGACGACCATGTTTACACAGTTTTTTTTATTACGTGTCTCACGACAATGATACAATATTGCAAGTGGATGAAACAGTAAATCATGCTATTGAAAATCAATACTTAATCAGCAATGTACTTAATGTCAAATACTCTCAAGACTCTGCCACACATAGGCCAAACCCACATATATCACAGCTGAAAAAATGTAAACAAACCTTAGGGCGCTGTCAAGTGGCCACAAATCATTATCCGCAATTTGCATGGCGGGCGACCTCTGACCGCAAATGACGGGCGGTTGACAGCAACAAAGGATTTAGCGTCATCTGTCGCAGCGACCTGCCCCAGGCGACTGCCATAGCGTACAAGGGACGGTGCAACCGGACTGGCCCGGTGAAGACCTATTTCTTATAGCTCTGTCCGCAAGTGACAGGTGGTTAATAGCAAAGGACTTAGTCGTGTGTCGCAGCGACCTGCCCCAGGCCTTTCGGTCTCTTAGGTCCAGTTTCCTAGGTACGGTCAACCAATTTGATTCCTAGGCCATCATAGAACCTTGCCGTTGTAAATGCTATGTCAAAACGGGTAACTAGGATTATTGTGTCGCTATGTAGCAGTTAAAATGACAGGGTTCTACGGTGGCCTAGGAATCAAATTGGTTGACTGTACGTACGGTCTAGTGTGTTTGGTACGACTATTTCTGCGAAAGTCCATTTATGCAAAAGTCCATGTCCGCGGATGTCCATTCCTGTACGAGTCCATTTATTTGAACGTCCACTTTACCCCTTTAAGGAAGGTCGGTGTAGGTACGACGACGAGCGAAGCGAGGAGGAGTGTTAGGAAGAACTGCGACCCTACAGCGCGCGAGCCGAGCGAGCGAAGCCAGCGTGCCGTGGTAGCAGCCGGCGAAGCGCCAGAACCAGAGGTGGTTGATGTCAAAGGACATAGTCAGTCAGTCATATCTATCGTAGAGATCTGCTAGGGGTACAGAACGTATTAACAGTAGCAGCAGTTTCTTGTGCAGTTAAATAGTACCTTTTTCGTGAGTAATGTTGTATTTCTGATTTCTGTCCATGAACTGTCCGTGGGAAGACCTCTGGTTCTCTATATAGCTAAATTTAGACCTTTTTTCAGATGGGTGACAGGAGAAAAGTGAGTAAGGTAATAGCGAGGTGCTCATTTGTCTTTTTCTATGTACTTCTGTGTTCAAATCGGTTGTACCAGGCGTCGTCATGGTTTTGGGTACAAATAATAACACTTCCCCTCCTCTCCTCGATCCCTTACTTTCGATGATCACATATACTATATAAGAATAATCCTGGACTTCATCCTGGATATTTGTTCCTGAGTCATGGATGATTTATATTTATACTTATACGATACATATACTTATAAAATAAATAATACTTATAATTTCTCTATATATATAAGTATATTTATCGTCGTCTAGTACTCATAGTACAAGCCTTGCTTAGTTTGGGTCTAGGGTGATTTGTGTAAGATTGTCCGAAAATATTACTTTAATATGAATCGAGCAATATTTGTATATATATATACGAGTATATATATTTGCAATCACGTTCTCGGAAACGGTTCGATGAAATTTGGAATATCGGGGCGAGAAATTGATCTGTATAGGTCTCACGTCCGGGAAAATTCGTTTTCTCCGTATTTTCTCCATTTTCATCCGATTAGAGCTCGGTCGCCCAGGGACTATTAATATAATAGACATCAGGATCTAAGAAAGCGACGACTGTTTTTATCTGTGGCGCACAAGGGCAGTGAGAAAGCCGTGTCCTTTACCCGACTGCGCCCGCTGACGGATAGCTCGCATTATTGCGTCGCCGCGATCGCTCGTAATGAGATGCGATCTAGACTCTGATGCGCCAGAGACTAAATATCAACAAGTCAACGCACGTAAAGAGAGCTCCGGTGGCCATACATTATTTATTATTAGTTCTGTTATTATTATAATTATATTAATTTGCTAACATAGTTTAAAATTTTTGTATACCGTAAAACGTATGACAAACGCAAAACTTTTCCTTTAACAACTACTCGCACAATTTTACAATAAATGATTTCTGATTCTCCAGGAAGCAAAATAATAATAAAATATGTACATAAATAATGAACGAATAATGTTTTGTTGATATTTTAAGTACTAACATATTCGTTCTAAGGATACTACTAACAAATAATGGATCTCGTTATCTAAGTAATAAATGAATTGAAAATGATATGTTTACGGCGAGGAGTGTATATTGAATCCTGGGTGAAGTGAAAGATTCTAGTAGAATCTTAAGCGTAACGAGGGATTCAAGTGTTTACGCAAAAGATGGAAATTATTTTGCTACCGAGTGACATACATACCTAAAGCTTTCACACCTTCAATGAGGAACATTTTAATACCTCATTTGAGGGTAAAAAATACTGTTTTCTGAATAGGTGCTGTAAAAAATCTGTATACGTCTGAAAAGACGATCATATCGTACAGCCTCTGCCTTACCCTGCTCTATGCTCTCATCAGTTGCCATCGATCCGCTGGGCCAGTTATCTTTATCGTTCAAAGTGCAAACATAATATTAATATCACATTCACAACTCATGGAAAATGTGCATTTCTTGTCTATGGTTAGACGGGCCTTCGTTAAAAATTGTAGTGTAATTAGAGAAATAAGTACATATAGCTTAGAAAATACCTTGTACATCATAATCTGCCATCATATTTTTTTAAATAGAAGAGACGAGGTCATCTTCAAATTTACGAAATGACTAATCGAAACCAGGTTTTTCATCAATTTTTAATGAACTCTACTTTTAAATAATAAAATCAATAAAGTCGATTACTCCTCCATAGCTGAAAAAGGCTAATGTTTATTATGAAAAATACATAATCAGTGATTAGATGCATTAAAGTCCTGCATTTTACTGTAAATCGATTAGTGTTTAGATTATTTATATAGCGTAGCATATTTCTGTTTAAGTGAAAAATATTGGTATCATTTTGAATGATACATTCGAATGTCTGGTTATATTTTTTATCTAAAAGAATTATTTAGTTACTAAATAGTGCACATAATTATTGTCTCTGTACAAGTCCTAACCTAACCTAACATAATAAAGATTTCAAAAATTTGTAACGTGTGCAAAACCGTATAACTGCATCACGCTTTAAATCTGTCATACGTCACCATACGTGCACTCTGCAGGTCTAGTAAACTACGCCAGAATCTCTGGCTAACAATCTAAAGCTCGGCTATGAATCGTTCCATCAGTTCTAATTTACCCTTTAACTAAACTTTAATAAAACAAGGGTATCGAGCGGCAACAAATCAAACCAATCGTGCTCTTGGAGACGATCCTCGACGATTACTTAGAGGTCGTGACCAAAATATAGTCATAAATTGTACAAGAACGAGGGCGAGCCCACTGATGACAATTACCTGCTATTACACGTCGATCGTATATATTTTCTGCAAACTTCTACGTGCACCCAGTACTCCAACCCTTAAAAATATAATAAGTCTTATTTCTAAACTCCTAAGCGTCAAAACCATACAGATTATACCAGATTTGCACTTATCCGACCGCAAATTTGTCGGTGTTAACTCATTTAAAAACAATTGCTAAAGTGCGGTTATGTAAATCACAAGCGTCTCTTATTACATTGTGTTAAGCATCATAACGGATTGTTAAGGGTTTTAGAAGCGGTAGGAACCTTGGTAATATCCAATAAGAGTGGACCGTCAGTTGCGGTTTGGAGCGTAAAAAGCTCCTAAACGATTGCAAATTGACGTCTCGTATCGTACGTGGCCGAAAGGGCTCGACAAAGGTGGGTATTTGGGTCACTACGGTAAGGCGAATATTATATTTACGAGAATATTCAATTCAGTGGTAGTATCTCACACAGGTTTAAGATATATTATTATAAACAAAAATCAAAGCAAAGTCCGTATAGCATTGGATTTTAGTATAGTCAAGCAATGTTGGTGCTTATATTTGTTGTATATAAAACTAGCGTTACCTTGGTGCGATTTTTGCGCGACGTACTCCAGCGTTAAAAATCAAATTATTTCAAGTCAACAAATAAAAACAATAAGTAATTTACTTAATACCCATCGATGCCTGAATTAGACCGATAAATCTATTTAAAAAGGAATTTGAGATCCCAGGCAATAGATCACTCAAATCATCTTACAGCTAACAACGTATACTTACTGGCTGAACCTGCAAATTGCATGAATTAACTCCGTTTAGCGCTCGCTTAGAGCGATGAGAGGCAGAATAGAGGGTGCTCTAATTGATGACCTGCACCCGACTACGGAGATGTAGGCGGCAGACGGTGGCTCCATAACTTGAAGGTCTTTTTCGTGGAGAAAAGGGGTACAGGTATCGGGTTTTTGTGGAAAATTGGGTGGAATTCTACGCTTTAAAATTCCGCGACGCGCGACGGCTGCGGTGGAGGACTTGAGATCTCAGGCGGAGCGCACTGGATTTCTCTCCCTTACCACTGACTTATTTTGCAGCAACGCCGGCATTTGCAGTCGTCCTGGATTTTTACTTATCGGGACTTAATCGTGTATTTGCTTACTTGTTTACCTCCTTGAGATTGTCGACGTTTCGGTTGTAGCACAACATTCTTAGATGCTGGCACTGCCAATTATTCAAAGCACTGGAGATCCTGAAGACCCTTTTAGTCATCTTTTAAGGTAGGTTTTTGAAAGAAAGAAAGAAAGAAAGAAAAAAAACATTTGTTCGAGACAAACAACACACAGCGTTTGTCACGAAACGGTTCTATCTCAGCATAATGCTGGCATTGCTGTCAGCGCTGGTCTTCCTTCCGATAGAACCGTCGAGTGAGTTCACGGTGGATAACAAACAAAAAAACAAAATAATGATAAAAACTTAATTAAACACGAGACCTTTACTATTGCTGACCTTTACACCGCGGCTACACCTGAAGCAGTTCGCGTTTAATATCATAGTGGACAAAAGATCATTATCTTACTGCCGCGCTAGGAACCAAGACTTGAAAGGAAGGAGGAACGTTGAAACAAAAAAATGCACGTTTCATATTTTTACACGACTGCCCAACGAAAAGGAGTGCAATGTTTTTCAGTGTGTATTTTACGTTGATACCACTTGGTTGACGACGGTTGAAAAGACCTGAAAGAATCATAATTGGACGCCAGCACAGCTCAAGATCGTGTACAATAAGAGGATAAGGAATCCAAATGAATGGAAAAAGATCGCGACAGACTTAGGTACGTTGATGCTCCGTGGACATCGGTCGAGTCGAGACTCAAAGTTTCCTTCAAAAGTGACTTGGTGTTTCCGGAAGCTGTACATCCTTGGTTAATCGTGTGGGAACCCGCGCGTGATCCAGTGCCGGTGGATGCCACACACCGCGGCGTTTAGCGAATACTAGCGAACCCCAGACTATGAAAACTGGGTCAGACTGAATTGATCGTGAGTGCAGGGATATGATGATCGTATTTATCTCGCGATAATCACAAAGCTTTTACCACAGTTCTAGTTTTCCCCCTGGGTTGGAAGGTCAAGGCTTTCGTAAAACTACAGTACAAACCTCCGGGCTCCAGGGTACAACCGGGAAAACCCTAGTTGGATAATACACGTCACCTAACAGAAAAACGAGGAGCTGAGGCACTGAGAAAAATCTTTCGAAAGCCTGCCTACGTATTTTATAACAGAATCTCTCTATACAAGTACGAGTATACATGATAGGATCCAATGATGTGGTCATTGAGGTATGCACAGATTTGTCTTTGTATTAACTTGTTGTTAACTTGATGTGCAATAGAACCACGAGGCGTACGTAGCTGGCTATTTCGCAATTGTCGCCTAAAATGACAATTCGACGTACATTGCCGGGTCGGTAAGTAGGTAACGATGCTGTGCAGAGATGACCAAATACTCCTCAAGCCAGCAAATAAACCTACGTCAAATTGCAATTGTCAGGTGACAAAATATTGTCAAATTAGTGAAATTGGCCTGAAGGGTAATCACTAAACATTTCGAACGCGCATAAGGACAATTTAACTGTTATTTTTCATATAAAATTTGTCTTAAATTAATTCTGTACGTTGGGCAACCAAGCTCTGCTCGTGTAAAAATACGAAGAAATCGATTTTTCCCAGATAGAGAGTGAGACTAGTTTAGTAAGATTAATTCGCTTTTTCGCCCCCATAAACCCCTATACTGCAAATTTCATTTTTCATTGTAATTACAAATATACAGGGTGGAATTTCATAAACTGTACATAATAAAAGGAGAAAAATTTCAGCCGATTTCATCGGTGAAACGGTGTTTTTTTTTTTTTTCTAGTCATTAGTTTTTTTTTTACAGAATTTTGAAAATTTTTGTAAAAACTCGGGTAATACACCTAATTCAGACGGTATAACTTTTGATCCAATGGTCCTAAAATGAAAATAAAAAATGCAGAGTATTACCAAGGGACAGGTTAATAATTCTTAATAACAATAAAAAACCAACTAGAAAAGAAAATCCGCAAAAAAAATATTGTTTTTGAAAAATGGCTACAAAAATTACGAACTTTAAAAGAAAAACACAATTTTCTGAAAAAAACGCAGATTTAGTTACCATTTTTTTTGCTTAGTATTAAACCTCACTTATTGCCGATTCTAAAACCGTTTTTAAACTGTCTCAGACTTTGAAAAATACCACGCAAATGGGTACGTAAATCAAACCATAATTTTATTAATTTTAATCCTCTTAAAATCCTAAAACGCCGCGGTACCGGTGTTGTGTTTGACTTTATTATTCAAAATCTGTCTGTATTTTTTTGGTTTTTGTATATCCAAGGAAAAGGAAAGTGAAATTCCGCTATGGGAAGGGAAAAGCGGAGGGTATTTTTTGTCAGAGAGATCGCGCACTCGATGCGGGGGGTGTGTGTCCGCGTGGGCTCGCCCTTCGGGCCTTCGGCCCTCGGGCTCGCGTAGAGAGCGTGCTCTGAAGGGACGCTTCGGGCCTTCGGCCCTACGCGGAGCTCGGCCTTCGGCCTTCGCCTGCCACGAAGCTCACCTTCGGGCCTTCGGCCCTCAGGTTCGCTTTTAACACACTCGGGGATTAGTGAGTGGTAGCACAACCTTAAACTCCCGCAGCTCGGCCTACGGCCTTCGCGTCGCTCGGCCTTCGGCCTTCGCCTACTACCAAAGACACTCGGGGGCATAGACGCACAGTCCTATACTCCCGCAGCTCGGCCTTCGGCCTTCGCGTGTCTCGAAGCTCACCTTCGGGCCTTCGGCCCTCAGGTTCGCTTGTAAGACACTCGGGCCAAGGAATAGAAGCCAAGCCTTAAGCTCCCGCAGCTCGGCCTACGGCCTCGCAAATTTGTTTTGCCCGTACCGTCCGCCATTTTGGATTTTTTATCATTTTTTTTTTCTTTTTACAACTCTTGGGCCCCTCAAGTCCCCGCATGCCAAATCTCGGCGCGCTGCACCAATTTGAAATTTCAAAAAAAAAAAAGTTTTTTTTTTCGGCCAAAAAAAAATGCGGTTGTACTTCCCTTGGGAACCTTTATGACATTTGGTCGATACCCCTATTCAAAAGTCGAGCGGTTTGGCCGGAAAAAAAAAACGAAAAAATTCCCCATACAAAATTTTTTTGAGCTAAAAAAAAAAAAATATTTTCAGAATCTAGAGCCCTACAGAATCCCGCTAGCCAAATTTCAAAGCTCTAGGACCATTTTGAAAAAAAATTTAAAAAAAAACTTCGTTTTTTTTTAATTTTTTTTCCGCCAACAAAAACTGCACGCAGTTTTCTATGACATTTGGTCGAGCACCCCTAACCTAGCTGTTACCGTTTAGCCGGGCAGTAGAGCAATTTTTTACTTAGAGCCAAATCCGAAGAAGTCAGATTTTTCTGGTGGTAACCTCGCCGACCTCTATACACCCATATCAAAACCTAACCCCCACCATGACTCCTTCCCGGAGATCAATTGTGTCAGGAGAAAACGAGGCACGCGAAGGCCGAAGGCCGAGCTGCGGGAGTATAGGACTGTGCGTCTATGCCCCCGAGTGTCTTTCGTAGTAGGCGAAGGCCGAAGGACGAGCTCCGCGTAGGGCCGAAGGCCCGAAGCGTCCAGCGAGGCCGTAGGCCGAGCTGCGGGAGTATAGGACTGTGCGTCTATGCCCCCGAGTGTCTTTCGTAGTAGGCGAAGGCCGAAGGACGAGCTCCGCGTAGGGCCGAAGGCCCGAAGCGTCCAGCGAGGCCGTAGGCCGAGCTGCGGGAGTATAGGACTGTGCGTCTATGCCCCCGAGTGTCTTTCGTAGTAGGCGAAGGCCGAAGGCCGAGCTCCGCGTAGGGCCGAAGGCCCGAAGCGTCCCTTCAAAGCGCGCTTGCGGAAACCCTACGCCCCCCAAGTGTCTTTAAGCGAACCTGAGGGCCGAATGCCCGAAGGTGAGCTTCCAGGTACGCGAAGGCCGAAGGCCGAGCTCCGCGTAGGGCCGAAGGCCCGAAGCGTCCCTTCAGAGCACGCTCTCTACGCGAGCCCGAGGGCCGAAGGCCCGAAGGGCGAGCCCACGCGGACACACACCCCCCGCATCGAGTGCGCGATCTCTCTGACAAAAAATACCCTCCGCTTTTCCCTTCCCATAGCGGAATTTCACTTTCCTTTTCCTTGGATATACAAAAACCAAAAAAATACAGGCAGATTTTGAATAATAAAGTCAAACACAACACCGGTACCGCGGCGTTTTAGGATTTTAAGAGGATTAAAATTAATAAAATTATGGTTTGATTTACGTACCCATTAGCGTGGTATTTTTCAAAGTCTGAGACAGTTTAAAAACGGTTTTAGAATCGGCATTAAGTGAGGATTAATACTAAGTACGTAATTTGTTATTTCCACCTAAAACCCAATAACACCCTTCAACTACCTGTGAACAAACGGTCATTAAGGATTTTAAGAGGATTAAAATTAATAAAATTATGGTTTGATTTACGTACCCATTTGCGTGGTATTTTTCAAAGTCTGAGACAGTTTAAAAACGGTTTTAGAATCGGCATTAAGTGAGGTTTAATACTAAGCAAAAAAAATGGTAACTAAATCTGCGTTTTTTTCAGAAAATTGTGTTTTTCTTTTAAAATTCGTAATTTTTGTAGCCATTTTTCAAAAACAATATTTTTTTTTGCGGATTTTCTCTTCTAGTTGGTTTTTTATTGTTATTAAGAATTATTAACCTGTCCCTTGGTAATACTCTGCATTTTTTATTTTCATTTTAGGACCATTGGATCAAAAGTTATACCGTCTGAATTAGGTGTATTACCCGAGTTTTTACAAAAATTTTCAAAATTCTGTAAAAAAAACTAATGACTAGAAAAAAAAAAAAACACCGTTTCACCGATGAAATTGGCTGAAATTTTTCTCCTTTTATTATGTACAGTTTATGAAATTCCACCCTGTATATACAAATATTGCTCGTTTAATAGTAAAGCATTAACGACCGCTTTAGCCTAGTTGGTAGTGACCCTGCCTACGAAGCAAGAGGTCCTGGGTTCGAATCCCGGTAAGGGCATTTATTTGTGTGATGAGCAAGAATATTTGTTCCTGAGTCATGGATGTTTTCTATGCATTTAAGTATTTATTTCTTTATATAAGTATGTTTATCGTCGTCTAGTACCCATAGTACAAGTTTTGCTTAGTTCGGGACTAGGTAGGTTTGTGTAAGATCGTCCGCAAATATATTTATATTAAGCAGTAACTCTTCTAACGAAATGTATTTTCTAATTAAAATAAAAAAATATAACAATTTAGGCTCCGAGCCGGATTCGGACCGGATTTTATAAACATTGTCATTTAGATCGAAATCAAGTACAATGCGTTACGTGATCGTCGTGATCGACCTGCTGGTAACAGTGATCAGCCGATCGCAGTCGATAGCATTTCCTAGATGGATGTAGGGACCAAACGTCGAACGACTGAACGTACGAGTGCAGTTTATAAATTTCATTTCACAATTTTGCTGTATAAATAAGTACAATTTTATACCGTCCTTGAAAGTTAATTAGAACCTATTTCAAGCCATTACATTTTAATACCAAAGTACCTATGCAACTGCTAATATTTTTCTGCTACTATAATAGAATGAAAAATGACCAAACTTAAACGCTACCTTTGACACCAAAACCTTTAAAAGGTTCAGGTCAGAACGCCGCAGGCATAGTACGACGTTAAATATTCGCAGTCATAAAAGTCACAATAAATAACAATAATCTCCATGCGACATTGTTAACTTCCATAATTTACGTATCCGTAAAACACGGGTTTGTTCATTAATAAATAATAAAAAAGTATTTTAACGGGGACATTACGGCATAGACAATGTAGACGCGCGATAAATCGCCGGTGGGGGGGACACGTGCGCACTGGTAGCATAAATTAAGCGACGACGGTGACCGCGCGGTGTACCGGTGCGGGTTAAGGGTGGGGTTGGTTGGTACTGGACAACAGGATTGCAGACTAAATATAAAAAATCGTGGGTACCTACGATAATTGGCGCGGGGGCTCGCATCTATGCGGAGCCGCCAGGGGGCGTCGTGGTAGAATGCCCGCGATCCCACTGCGCCCCCATTAATGGCAGGGACGGAAACGCCGGAGTGGTTTTAGTGGGTAGACTCCCTCCCCCTTCTCTTCAAATAGAGTTGGCTGGAGGGTGAGAGTCCCACATACCCCCCATACCCTAGGCTGGGGGATGCGTAAGAGCATTTCCGCTCCGTAAAAAAATAATAATAATAATAACGTTTGCTGTGAAACATTTGTTTTTGTCAGCGGAGAACTAGGGTATTGGGGACTTGGTCGCCAAATTTGTATTCCATTAACGTTACTAAACAGATTACGAGTTAGGTACCTATCTGGGTCCTATTTCACCATCTTGACAATTGCCACCTAATAATGACAATTCCACGTACATTGCTGGGTCAATAAGCTGTCCAGCAACCACCTTAACCTGTCGACGCAGCCATGTACCTAAGTAGAATTGTCATTGTCAGGAGACAATTGTCGATTTGGTGAAATAGGGGCATGCAGGTAGTCGGTTTGTATCAATTCAAATTAGTTAAGCGATTATTAAGTTCTTTGTTTAATCTAGCTGTTTTCTGTCTGATTGGCACAAAAATTGAGAAATTATTAAAAATATACATTCATTATCAGACTTTAAAACCATAAACAAACATGCCTTGAAATGCCGCAAGACTTGAACACAAAAAGAAACATGTCAGACAGCAGTATAATAAAAGAAAACATCTAACTAACCATCTCCACAGCACTCCTGTTCCGTAAAATAAAATAATTACATTAGTTTGGTGGCAATAACAATAACTTAACCCGTTGGACGCTGGACGCCTTATGTTTCACAGATCACCAGATACGAGCCCTAACTTACACGCTGTTACGGACAACCTCATTTGAGTTGACAAACATTTGAAGGGTTAGAAAACAACATAAGTGTCTATATTGGTTGACACTTGGAAGGGAACATTTTTAATGAGGGTAGGTGTCAGCCAGTATAGCAAGTATTTACGTTCATTTGGACGGCGCCAGGGTTGAAGGAACTTTAATTAGGGATATAAATATGAGATTTTCAATTTTCAATGATTGTAGACGTATGTAGTGATAGTGATATATGTGGATAGTAACGAATGAAGTACTGCGTTTAAATATAAGTAGGTAGCTTTCGTCAATTTATCCAAGCTTGAGATTTATAACAATTATAACCATGTGTAGGTACTAGGTACAGTGAGCATCAAAAGTAACTACGCAATCGTAGACGTCAAAAGATTCTATTTATTCCCGTTTAATAAAGACTTCTGACGTCTTCGTTTGCGTAGCTCCTTTTGATGCTGACTGTACCTACATGCATTTCCAGTTGGACATGAAGGATAACAAAGTGCGATTTTAATAGATAAAATAAAAATAAATAAAAAAGATTTATTGTCGCAAAAAAAACACAAAATCACAAAATCGAACACTGATGTAGATACTTATATAAAACAACACAATGCAGAAAATAAATGATGCGACAATAGGCTCGGGACTCAGCGCTTGCTGCTAGCCTGTCGGCTATTACCCTGGGAACTTTACGGTTTCGCTCTATGAAAACACAACAATATATCGATATCAGCCATATTTTTGCACCAAAAAATAGGTTGGGTAATTTGACTAAATATTCATTAATAATCCACCTAAATTTAATACCGATACGGTAAAAAATTATGAAAAGTAATCTTCATAAATTCCGTAAAAATCAGGCGAAAATGGTATAAACTTTCTTTATTTTATAATTGACTACGTCTATATACGTTCTTTGGGATACCCGCATAATCCACTTATTTTTGTTAATGAATAAACCTTTCTATAGGCCAGATGAAATTCAATATTATCTCAAGGTCGTAAATATTTAATTAAAATGCCGTTATTTCCTGATGCATATATTTTTGGATTCAGGTAGTAAGTCTCCAAATTTGTGTACTCAAACATGTTTTCATTATAAAAATACTGATATCATTTTTGCTTGCGGGTTAATTTTTTTTCCTAACTTCCGGTCCATAGAATTATTGATTTCAATAGTAAAAGTTGTTAAAATAGCATATAAAAGCCGTATACAAATAATTAGCCTGATATTGAATTATTTACAAAAAAACCGTAAATTTCTCAGGGTATATACAGCGCTGTTTTTCAGCCGTTTTTAATGTATCCTCAAAGCAACGACCTACACAGTTAGTTGAGCGTTCTGTACGCCCAGTTTCGCAATTGCTAAATTTTGGCTTGTGTGCCTATGTACGAAGCCTCTAGAAAGAGAAAAAACCGGCCAAGTGCGAGTTGGAATCGCGCACGAAGGGTTCCGTAACATTATCTATAAAAACGGCAAAAAAAACACGTTTGTTGTATGGGAGCCCCCCTTAAAAAAATATTTTATTTTGTTTTTAGTATTTTTTGTTATAGCGGCAACAGATATACATTATCTGTGAAAATTTCAACTCTCTAGCTATCACGGTTCTGACAGACAGACGCACGGACGGACGGACGGACGGACAGCGAAGTCTTAGTAATAGGGTCCCGTTTTACACTTTGAGTACGAAACCCTAAAAATGATGTTACGACATATTAATTATTCGGAGACGCTACTAATTTAAATAAAATCCAATATCAAATCACAAACCAAAACCTCTGTTATGAAAACAACCTGAATCAAACATTTATCTCCTAATCTAACTCCAATCAAACACAAGAACATTATCAGAAGAGCCCCCGCGAAGATAATAAATGGGCATAATGACAGGAATCCCTCGCCCAAAAAAAAGTTTAAAAAACACGTTGTCTATGGAATTCGAAACGCGTAAGACGACATATTCAAATTGAAATTTTATATCCGTTATTGTGATTTCGTTTTGTTATGTTGTTTATTTGATCTATTTATCGTAAATATGGAGTTTTTATAAGCTGTTCTTTTGACAATGATTTTATGGTGACGTTTATGACAGATGCAGTGTTTTGTTGTTTTTATTGTATCAAAATGTATTTTAGGTTTGTGAGCATTAGAAATACGTTACCTCGGTGTGAAGACGGAATTTTCGGTTCAAGTTACCGAATAAAAAATTGGGTCAAAATCTTAGGCGATTTCGCCAGAGCTCACGAGGCTGTGTTGAGAGTGAGGGGCTTGAATTTGGCTCTAGCTGTCAAGAGAACCAATCCTCAAGTCATAAAGAGTCGCCCACGCGGTTGTGAATACTTGTGAATTATTTGTTTTGGAGTAGCAAGCGCCCATAGGCTAGGGACGATGTTTACTTACAATCAGACAGCCCATTTGCTTGATTGCCATCGTTGTACTAGGTATTGAGAAAAAAATACAAAAGATATACCCGAAATTTAATAGTCCACGTCAACAGTGTAACATATGGTTCAAATGTTAGCAAAATAGGGATGATGACTAAGATTTTTTTACATTGCCATTCGAACCAGTTTTTGGAGAGGAACAAATGTGTGTATGGGAGCAACTACAATTAAAGAATATATATACCCAAAAATTTGAGACAAAGATTGACCTCGCTGGCGGCAGGCGAAACGCTTCATACTAATTGCCACGCGTCACAACTGTTATTTGAACTAATCGTTGTATGGAAAATCCAGTAAATTGCTGTTTCGGTCGCGATATACTGCGTTTAGGTACATAGTTGTTGTATAATTTTGTTTCTATAAAAGCGTAAGGATTCTATTGGTAGCTTTAAATTTAGGTTAGGCTTTAATTGGTAGCTTTAACCGGCCAAGTGCGAGTCGGACTCGCGCACGAAGGGTTCCATATTATTATCTATAAAAAAACTATTTTATTCTGTGATTTTAGTATTTGTTGTTATAGCGGCAACAGAAATACATCATCTGTGAAATTTTCAGCTAGAATTATCACGGTATCAGTGAGAATAGTGAGATAGCCTGGTGACAGACAGACGGACGGACGGACGGACGGACGGACAGCGGAGTCTTAGTAATAGGGTCCCGTTTTACTCTTTGAGTACGGAACCCTAAAAACATACATATTTTTGTTAAACTGTCAAGGTCCATATCTTTTTATGATTTTAATTATACCTATTTTATAATTTATACTTTATTACAATAATTTTATGGTTTTTCCATTTAGCAACACTACGTTATCAATTTTAACATAAGGCATCATGCCTGATTGTCAGATCACCAAAATAACTTGTTGGTACTTAGACACAATGTGGTAAACCAATCCAAAACAAGTGTCACCACAGAAACTGTCACCAGTCAGACCTAATTACACTTAGTTCAGTTATTCCCCAGCCCGACATGCCACACTATATCACAAATTCCTGACTCGAATGAAACATCTCATTTATCCAAAACACAGTTTAAATATTTAACTCCACCAAACTCATTAACCCGAGATCACGCGATAATCAAAAGCGCCATTAAAATTTAAACCACATTATTAAAGAAAAATCGATATGAGAACGACTAATCAACGCGCACTATTCGTCACGTTGTGATCGATTACGCACTCCAATTAATCGATACGATGTTAAAAGTGTATAATCATATAATAATAAAGCGATTCGCATTATAACTGAAGAATTACGCCACGGAATTCGGAAAGAAAAAAGAGCGCAATGAACTTGACGGTGTACATACTTATGGCGTTTTTGTTACGAAGGAGAGAATTATTGATCTAATAAACGCGGCTTCTCTCATGTTTTGAAGCTGCCGGTAACGTCTTCATGTCGTGATTGATGCATCGACTATCGATGAATTCGGCCAAGAATCGAATCAATCATGAATTTATTACACACTTATTAATGTATGTTTGCTTAATGGGATTAGAATTACGAGGCGAGAAACGAACGGGTTTAATTTTAATCTCAAACGCTGACAATAAATTTTAATGACATGTAATATCGACAAATCTAATGCGAGCATAGAGGGGCAGGCCTAGCGGACGCCATTAAAAATATAATAACGGTGATTAACCTCAGATTAGGTTTACATTAGCTCGTGCTAGCGGTTAAAAGTTAAAAATCGCCTTTCGAACCATTTTGAACTTCGAATTTTGAACAGAGGTGACGGGTTCACACGGTCGCTCGACTTTCATCAAATATGTTTTCGAGTCGATAGCAATCGATTACAATTAAACGCAGATGTTACCGTTTTAGCGTTTATGCCAGTATTTGGACCGTTTGTAGAACAGCACAGTACATTAGTTTAATCGAATAGTTAGAACGTGAGTCTCGATACCATTTTAATTTAAACGTTACCGCAAATTCTCGTTAAAAACAAGTGAGAGCAGTTAAGAACGAGTGAAAATATTGTACTCTAATAAATATGGGATACTTGTATTATTGAGTAGATATAACATTAATTACGTACTTACTAAATTATTGAGTGTATTGTCGCTCTATACCCGACTGTTACATTTCAGCGATAGATACACTTTTAATGCATAGGTATCTCCCATAAAACAGGTAAGAAAATATACTACACCCTTATGCCCTTACCGGGATTCGAACCCGGGACCTCTAGCTTCGTAGGCTAAACCGGCTAAACTGGACTAGGCTAAACCGGTCGTCAAATGATGACGATATTGATGTAATGACGAGTTTGTAGTCAATTTTATTAGTCATTACTAATAATTGGGTACTTTCCAGTCTTTTTTTTCAGGAAAGTAGGCCACTAGTACCACTGTAGTAATTTACAAAATACTTTTAGCCCCCGAATTTTTTCAAGTACTCTTCACTTTACTTAAATAAATATTACTTTACCTGAAATTAATAAAATAAAGGCCGTGTAATTGATGTTGCGCGACATGGTATTACGCATGTGCGTCAACGTGGACTGATTATTGTAACAATCCATTAGAGAGCAAAATAAAATTACAAATTGTTACTCGAAGTTTCACAAGAAGGCGTTATAAAAACCGGCCAAGTGCGAGTCGGACTCGCGCACGAAGGGTTCCCTATAAAACGGCAAAAAAATCACGGTTGTTGTATGGGAGCCCCCTTAAATATTTATTTTATTCTGTTTTTTAGGGTTCCTTACTCAAAGAGTAAAACGGGAATTTTATGTTTTCAACTGTCCAACTATCACGGTTCATGAGCAGACGTCGGGGTTTTCGGAGCGGGAATGATTTGAGAAAGAGTAGAGATAAACAGATATGTTAGTCTAAGAAAATATCTTATTATGCCTAATGAATAACTACCTCTCTGTGAGTTGTATACAATCTGTGACAAAGTTTTATTTTAATTTCCGTAAAAGTCTTATAACTTATAAGGTAACAATAAAAATAACTTTAATTAATTACCTGCTGTAAATTGAATAGTTGACACGATTTTCAGAATAAACTATTAATATTTTTTCTATATTTGGGACAGTTAATCTACGGCGTCTTGCTGTAAATATCCATTTCAAGGAGCTAAATGATCTTTCCACGTCGACAGTTGTAATAGGTGCATATTTAAATTTTTTGTAGGAATCAATTGATGCACGAGAAGTTTGAGATTGAAGTTCTATTTCTTTGCCTTGTACCAACTCATTTATAATTTTTAGTGTGCTATAGCCAGAATTCTTCTTTAACACCAACTACAGTTTATCATAAATCTGTTTTCCTTTTACGCTCATGTTTGCCTATGCAGGATCTGCTCACGCTCCTTCCACGCTTCCGGGAACTTGGCTTAGAGGTCAACTCTAGTAAATGCGAGATTTTCTCCTGCGGTGTTAATGCCGCTTCCTCATTTCCATCGTTCAGTGCCGTGCTTCCCGGTCTCAGAGAGCTATCGACCCACACTTTTAACCTCTTGGGTTCTCCCATTTTTTCTGAGGCCATCCCTGAGGCTTTCGAGGTGAGGAGACAGCTTCTTCTGGCCGCTAGGGAGAGGTTGAAGCTGCTGTCAGCACACGTGGCTCTTATTTTGTTGCGGGTCTGTTTTGCTGTTCCCAAGCTCACCTATTTTTTACGCACGGTACCTACTTGGCTTCACCCGGTGCACACTGACTCTTTTGACTGTGTGTTGAAGGAGTCAGTGGAGTTGCTGTTGAATGTCTCCCTCAATTCGGGCCAATGGGACCTGGCATCTTTACCCATTCGGTACGGTGGGTTGGGCGTAAGACGCGCGCGGGATGTGAGTCTGCCAGCTTTTTTGGCATCGGCGGAGGGGGTTTTGGACCTTGTCACTCAGATACTTTCCATAGATGGTGGCAAGGCAACCATACCTTATGCGGCCGATGCTTTAATGGCCTGGACGACTCTCAACTCGGGTGCGCCTGTGCCTGAGGAACAGGACCGCCAACGGTTGTGGGATGACGTGGGGGGAAAGCGGACGCTAGACAGTCTGGTGGAGGGCGCTGTGGGTGTGGATAAGGCAAGACTCATGGCGGTATCAAGGCCAGAGTCTGGGGCGTGGCTACACGCTCTCCCTTCTCCACATTTGGGTACCCTTCTGGATGATGACTCGTTGCGGGTGGCCGTGGCTCTTCGCCTGGGCTGTGATGTTTGTGAACCACATGTATGCATCTGCGGCGCTATGGTGGAGAGTAGCGGTCATCATGCACTGAGTTGTTGTCGGTGCGCAGGAAGGTTCCCACGTCACCATGCTCTAAATGACATTGTTCGGAGAGCCCTTGTGTCGGCGAATGTGCCGTGTGTGCTGGAGCCTCCAGGTCTTAACCGATCTGATGGTAAAAGGCCGGACGGTTTGACTTTGGTGCCCTGGCAAAAAGGCAAGTGTCTGCTCTGGGACGCCACATGTGTTAGTACTTTTGCTGCTTCGCACATAAGTCGCACCATGCGGGCGCCTGGAGCCGCTGCTGAGCTGGCGGCAGTGCGGAAGAGGGACAAGTACGCGTGTCTTTCCAATTATTTATTTGTTCCGCTTGCGGTGGAGACGACTGGGTGTTGGTGCGCTGAGGCCAAAATCTTTTTTAGGGAAGTAGGGCGTCGCTTACATGAAAGAGGACTTGATCCCCGCTCTGGGTCATTTCTGGTGCAAAGGTTAGCCATAGCTGTTCAGCGCGGCAATGCGGCCAGTGTGATGGGAACCTTTGCACCTGGAGTGGCTCGGGGTGGGTTGTTTGATGTTTAGTTTTAGGATTAGGAATAGGTTTAGGTTACTTAGTAATACGTTTAAGTTTGTTATTGTACTCTGTCTTATGTGAATTTAGAAAGGTTATAACTTTGACATATTATAATTCTATTTTCTACACCCTCGAAACCCATTCTAAATGTTACTCTAGCCTTTGACAGCGAGTTTGTCTAACTAGACGCGTAAAACCTTAGGGAATAAGACCAAGGATAAAAAATATCGTGTAACCTCAAATGCGAAATAACCCAGACCTGAATTAAATGAGGGTCGTCATATTGCGGTTTTTGGAACTGCTAAATTGTTCTGATTGCATTGCAGACAGATTCAATCACAAAACTTGTTCAGGCTTTAATTCAAGACCTGTATTTTTCTTTTAACGGAAACATTAATGTTAAGTACACTATCCTTATTGACTGGACTACGGTGCTACAACGCCGACCCAGCTCCAATCGCGATCATTAACGAATCAATCGAATCCGTTGCGTTACCATTCACCATAAAACCCAATAATTAAATATTTATTCGGTTCCATTAGAAACCAAATCGATATTACACCGAATCGATTAAACGTGGAAACATTCAAATTGCTCACAATAAAAAGTATAAAATACCGTGAAATACATTTGACAAACGACTGAGAAGAGAGTCTCTATTTACTTAATACCATTAACTCATTAATTGATAATCGTTATATATAATTGAAAGCGTTTATCCGATCGGTATTGTACCTTATATTCCCGTAGCCCACTCGTGAGCGATACGAATCGATTCTATCGATATATCGATAGTTCACTTTGTCACGCGATACGCGATCAAGAGATTACAGAGGGTTCACACAGTCGGAATTGTATTAATTGTGGTGCTACCGTTGCGACCTAGGCTTTATCGCCTGTCGCCGGTGTAAACTGGCCCTAATTAAGGCAAGCACAGAACATTTAGCGAATTAAGGTGGATTTGATCCTAAATGCCGCAGTAGGTAAATATCATTGTCCGATTAAAAGTACAGTTGGCCAATGTTGATTATTCTTCTCATTCTCAAATGAAAATCTTCGAAATTGAACTTTTGATTGAATGTAAGGCGGGCTACTTTGATTTTTATAATGAAATACTAAAAAAACTAAATCTTATCAATTATCTATTACAACTTAAACTTTATTGTAATATGGTTGATTTTCCATTAGAGCTAAGCTGATACGCTCTTTTCATTCAAATCTGCCAAGCTAACAGGACCCTGTAACAGGAGCAAAATATTAAACGTTTTATTATTAAGCTTGTGAACAATTCCCAAGTGGATTTAATCAAAAAAAAAATTTTTTTTTTCTTAAAAATAAGTTTACGTGTATTTTTTTACTTTTCAGTCAGGAGTGCTAAAAGTAGCTTTTGCTACTCGTCGACTTTAATCTTTGAATTAAGATTTCGTACACGAAACTAAGATCACATACTTTTTAATCCTGGAGCTCCACAAGCTCGTCACGGAGCTCGTGGTTTCATAAGAGAACCGCCAGCAGTCATCTTATGAATCCAGGAGCTGTATAAGATAACCTGTGAAGACATCAACGCGCAAAGATACTAAGCTGCTGCGCTTCAATTCAGCAGGGCGATTTTCAATAGATACCAAGTTTGTTTAATAAATTATTATTTCCGTGACTCGTAGAAAAAGTATTATATACAATAGTTATATAATTAGCTTTTTAATTCTCGTACCTTAATTAGGCCACTCAGCAAGCTTCGTGGCCTAAACGTGGTATTCGACTTAAAAAGCATACATTATATAACGATTGCATAAACTACTCTTTTATTTTAAAAACACTAAAAAAATTCAATAAAAATTAAAAAACCACAATAATATATTTTATAAACAAAAATGCAAAAACTAATATGACTCATTACATGATGTTATCGCAAAATCTACATTGACTGCTGTGCTATGATCTCGTGGTGCCAAGATACAATACTTGGAGGTCATAACTTTAGAACAAAATTTCTCCGAATCCAAAAAAAAATAAAAATAAATGGGACACAAATGCTGCAAATTATCTAAGGAAACGTCCTTTTGGCGTCCGTAATCCCCGTATATTAACATGTCACTTCTATAAAAACGTATATTGTCCTAGATTACTCGAAAAGCACTCAAAAATCTACTTAAGATACTAATCCTGCCTACAAACCCAAATGAATCAAAAATTCAAATAAATAAATAATAATAATAAATATTTGCGGACAATCTTACACAAATCAACCTAGTCCCAAATTAAGCAAAGCTTGTACTATGGGTACTAGACGACGATATAGATACTTATATAGAGAAATAAATACTTAAATACATAGAAAACATCCAAGACTCAGGAACAAATATTCGTGCTCATCACATAAATAAATGCCCTTACCGGGATTCGAACCTCTTGCTTCGTAGGCAGGGTCACTACCAACTAGGCTAAAGCGGTCGTCAAATAGAGGTCAGTGGCTGACATTATGTACCTTAATGCTATTAAAAGGTACAAAAATGACCCACGGATACAAAACGGGTAACCTCGGATGCAGGATTAGAGATCTCTTGTTAATTGTCATAATTGGACCGAGCATTTCAACTTCCAAATTCAAACGCTATTACAAGCGACCCGTCTGATTTAAAAAGGTACTAATTGCATATAAAGCTTATGAAAGTTATAGCGTTTATATTTGGAAGTGTTGGTTCTTAGTCCGTTTTGTTTTTACTGTCGTTTTGACGTCTTCAGCGTTGCTGTTTGCAGTATCAGTTGTGATCGTAGCGTTGTTGCGTTATATCAACTCTATGTAGATGATCACTGGCCATAATTGATAGGTAAATTAACAAATCTACTTTTGATTAGAGATACGCTAAAACCATAGCAGGCAGCAACATATAAAATATCGTTGAAATTATTATCTATATACGTAACGGTAAACAATATAATAGCATAAACGGGTTGCTCTATTATAACTTAATAAGTAGTCTATTCATAGAAAAATATGTAATTAGCAGAAACGTTTCCTAACGAAATTTCAAATACCGATCAAATTTTTTTTTTTAATTTTTCACTTTGATCGGAATTTATAAAAAATCGATTATCTGATAAACGATTATTAATTCAAAAACAATTGCCTATAAATACTGAGCGAACAAGCTGCTCTAATAAACATCTAGGTACTTTTTACACTGCTTTATAGCGACTGTTCCAAGGGGATCCGAAAATGAATAAAAATAATCCTTACAGTTTTAGGTACCTATAAACAAAAAAATCGAATTGATAGAGCAAATATCCTAACCCTCCCATCCCTACCTTTCAGCAGCTTCCATAACGACAGATGAACAGACAAAGATTCAGAAGTAAATAAGTCAAAAAGTTATCAATTCAGACTACGAATAATTTAGATTGTATAAATAAAAATTATTCCGTTCTCTGAACATAAAACGAATATTTGGTTGTTAAAGATAAAATTAAAAACACTTGGGTGAAAGAAAAGCAATTCCCTCAGCCATTACAGCCTCTACTACCAAAGTCAATCTAAATTTCAATAACCATCATGCTTACATTAAGCCTATAGTTGCAGTCATTCGAGATTCGACCTATCAACTTTATTAAGTGACAACGGCTCGAAGAGTCAAAGTTCGGCGCAACAAACCATAGGAATGCCGACACCAATGACCAAACACAGATGGATAAAAATCGCTGCATTTTAATTCACCTTATAAGATAGAACCGAGAGCGTCGAGTATTTGTAATGCCAGCGGAGAAATCCGAAAATGTCACTTTAAATAATCGTGTTCATTAGTAAACATTTAAAACACGCATTAGGACCGCGGGTGCTGGCGCCTCGCACGATCGCAATCACACCCAAACATAACACCGTCTCGCTCTAGCACCAACGGAATTAGTAAAGAACGAGCAGGATGCTAAGCATAGTTTTAAATAAGGAATAGGTGAGCCGGCGATGCTATCGACTCGGCCCGGGATACGTACTAATTAACGGACTCCTTACGATAAACGTCCGAAGATCCGCCGGTAGATGTCGCACAATTAAGACATACGCTTTATAATCGAGCGGACGACTTGAAACGATTCGATTAATCGATTCTTATAAAATTATCCGGCGATTAATATTTAAATTTCGAACATTGTTTAACGGCCCGCGGCGCGGTAATTGGTGATAATTTTTTAATTGATATATCCAGCCTGTAACTCGCTTGTTTATGGCCAGTGTTGCCTGATTGTTTAATTTGTGGTCACGGTTGACTGTACTTAATGTTAACACTCTATCGATAACGTTTTAGAAAGGTGTATGGAAATGAGGGTAAATTGCGCGATTCTGTCCTTTCTGACGATTACTTGAATTGTAGTTGAGTGTAGCGAAATTGCTTTTTCTGAATTTAAACACGTGAGAATTAGGACAGATTTTGAATACAAAGTGACAATAATTATTATCTATCATAAAAATACAGTATCCCAATCCGTAGGTAGGTACTGTATTTTTATGATAGTTAATATTATTGTCACTTTGGTATTAAAAACTGAAGTGTAACACGAATATAATATTTTTAACATTCTAAATTGTTAATTAGGTATAGCTACCTAATTAGTACATCCAAAATTATCAAGGTGGAAGATTATCAAGCTGAAACAACGCCAAGTCAGAGGCTTTGACTTGGCGTTGTTTCCGCACAAAACGCCACTAACTTGGATTAGGTAGCCGAAAGTGCCTGATTGTTTTTTTGGTGATAGGAATAACCTTCCTTAGCACCAGAAAAAAGTTGCAGAATTTTCAACAGCGTCAATTATTTTTGAAAAATATAAACAGTTTCCTCACTTAGGTTTTGGGTTTAAGACGGCGTATTCGCAAAGGGATAGTGTCTTATTAGACACTTTGCTTGATCCGTCTCATATAACGAAAAAGTATCTTAAAAATCTGTGGTAAACTGACACTGGTAATGATATTGGCAGCTGCAGCAGCTATGATTGTCATGGCTAGCGTCAGATATTTGAAATATTTTTTGTAATATGAGACGGATCAAGGAAAGTGTCTCATTCGCCGTCCTAAACCCAAAACCTAAGTAAGGGAAACTGTTTATATTTTTCAAAAATAATTGACGCTGCTGAAAAGTCTGCAACTTTTTTCTAGTGCTAAGGAAGGTTATTCCTATCACCAAAAAAATAATCAGGGACTCCTAAAATTTTCATCCATCCCCCATTAGGCAGACGCCATAAGTGACGCATTGATTAGGGATGTTTACTGATCAGAAAAATCAGCAACTTTTTAAGAATCGGCAAAAACGCTCTGTTACGAATAGTACGAAGTTTGTAGGGAAAAGGGTTTTCCTATGGTTAAATTGTGTCTATCTATTGATCTTCATTTGTTTAAAAATAGGTAATGAAAATAGCAACAAAGCATAAAAAGTTCAAGAAACTGTATCTCGAGTCCCGACTACGGAAAACTAACTGAAAAAAAATTTTTTTTTTCATACAAAAGGTAGCCTATGTCATCGGGAGCATAATTTCGAATCGATTGATACATCATCCATTAAAATCAGTTTACGTTAATACAAACTTAGACTGCTAAAATCATATCCCTTTTGCTTTGCCGCAAAAATAAGTTGAAGCGTGAGGTTTTCCAAGTGTTAAAAACTAGCGACCCGCCCCGGCTCAACACGGCTAGGTATTATACCTACATATAAACTTTCCTCTTGAACCACTCTATTTATTAAAAAAACCACATCAAAATCCGTTGCGTAGTTTTAAAGATTTAAGCATACATAGGGACAGACAGCGGGAAGCGACTTTGTTTTATACTATGTAGTGATATGCGGACACAACATACTCATTGAACGAATGAGCATACTCATTAGACTACGAGTAAAGCAAACAAACTTCCTCGCTCTGGCCGCGATGATGAAACCATTAGAGCCATACACCCAAAGTGGATTAGACCGATTAGACCTCTGTGTTTGTTCGTTGCCTAAAAGTTAACTTGTTAGAAGATAGTCTCGCGATCAAGGATGTTGCAAGACATTTGAAACGTCGAGGTAAATAAAGAAATGTTTATTTATTTATTTGGAGAACCAACAGCTTTTATAACAAAACAACACTTTAACATATATTTCGACAGCCACTTACAGGATCTCACTGCTATGTATTAAATAGGTACGTGTTATTTAAAGCCCCGTTTAGTAAAAATTATGTGTGGAAATCGTGAAAGTTTCATACATTCGACTTATTATGCATGTTGTATGTGTAAAAATAAAGACGATGAACTTCGCTAATTTTATTATGCGTTGCGTAAAGAAAGCTTTTCATTAAATTAAAGCTCTCTCTCTAATCTATCAGCGTCGGAATATACCGATTGAAAATCACATTAAAATCGAACTCGAATTTTGAACGCTGAATTTGTTTTCAAAAACTTCACATTCCGTTTCAGAAAATATAATAAAGCACTATTGAATTCGTCTATCGACTCAGTATAAACAAGCCATAAATTCGTCTAAAGCACTAAAGTGTCGCGACATCCCAACTAGAGCGGTCAAGGGTTAAGTGTAAATCTTGCACCAATAAAGTATTCCACATTAAAAGCACACTTATAAAAGCACACTTATAAAAGCACACTTATAATACACTATTTATTAATCGATGAATTAAAACGTCATTAAATACAATATTTATGACACTTGGATGCTCTTCTAATCTCGCCGAGTATAATATTCGTGACATTATTACTTTAATAGGTTAGAAGTTTTTCTCTACATTTCGCACCCGGATCTGCCCCGTTAAATATCAACAATATGCCAATATTTTTAGGGGTCCTCAAAAGATTTTCTTCAAATTATTTCAGAGTCATCCTTCTTTTAGGCAGGCCTAGCCCACTCGCTTTTTGGCGCGAAACTACAAACATCGTTTAAAAATTGGGAGAAGATTGCTCCACGTGTAGACAAACAAATCGCGATCTATTTAGAATTTTATTACTTTCTGAAGTAGCGCCTGCGCACTGGCAATACTATCAATTGGTGGGCGCTCGAGCGCCGCCGTGCGAGGTGCCTCCTCCGCTAGGAGGCGGTGGCTGCGGCCGCGGAGGTTGTCTGGAACGAACAGCAAGCACGTTCTTATGTTCAAGTTGGAGCAATCAAACTCGCGCCTCAAAATTTGACAAGCAGTAATCAAAAGCTCGAGAAAGATCTAGGAGACTCGTGCGTGAATATAGCCACCTGTACCAGCAATGAGCTGTGTGACATACTCTACAACCACAATAGGTACCTACGCGTCACATAAGTTTGCGTCTGTGACTGACTGTACTGGACTAGTAGCGTCGCAGAGGTGGCGAACAGTTCGACGGGTGTGCGGGAGGCGACTTCAAAACTTGACTTGAGACTAACTTCCGAGTATTCAGGGAACTCGCAAACTTATGTGGCGCGTATTGTACTAGATTAACTACGGAACCACCACCACCTCACATCTCAGCTCCAAAATGTCGGAGCGACATAATAAATAATAATAAAGCTAATATATGCAAATCCGTCGATACGTAGGCGACCAGCAGACCAATAACCCCGCGGGTGGTGACGGACCACGTTAGGGCGGTGATTTAATGACTGGCAAAATGGCTGACGGAGACTACAACAAATCCGCTAGCTTTACTATTTGCCGAACTCTAGAAGACATTAGTTATTAGTGATAGCGGACAGGATCGATGGCCTGTACATGAACAACTGCTGCATGATACATGCACGCAGATATAAATAATAATTATAATAATGATGTTAATAATATAATGGACTAACACTAGTTTAATAAGTAATACAATTGTTACTAACACCATGATCCCGTGTTGGTCGTAAATAAAGCATTTATTATTATTATTAAAGAATAGCCTCCGTGACAGAAGTAGAGTTGAGGTGGACGTTATTAAAGAAAAGGATAGCATGGATATCTATTCGGTTTAAATTGAAAAAAAAACCTTTCACCGTTCTAAACTATATGACGTACAAAAGTCGATATTGCTGCTCTACAAAAAGAATCATAAAAACCGGCCAAGTGCGAGTTGGACTCGCGCACGAAGGGTCCCGTACCATTATCTATAAAAACCGGCCAAGTGCGAGTCGGACTCGCGCACAAAGGGTTCCGTACCATTATCTATAAAAAAAACTATTTTATTCTGTGTTTTTATTTGCGGTTATAGCGGCAACAGAAATACATCATCTGTGAAAATTTCAGCTGGAACTATCACGTTATCAGGGAGATACAGCCTGGTGACAGACAGACGGACGGACGGACGGACGGATGGACGGACGGACGGACGGACGGACGGACGAACGGACAGCGGAGTCTTAGTAATAGGGTCCCGTTTTACTCTTTGAGTACGGAACCCTAAAAACGGCAAAAAAGTCACGTTTGTTATATGGGAGCCCCCCTTAAAAAAATATTTTATTTTGTTTTTAGTATTTGTTGTTATAGCGGCAACAGAAATACATAATCTGTGAATATTTCAACTCTCTAGCTATCACGGGGGTCCCGTTTCACTCTTTGAGTACGGAACCCTAAAAATTGAGAATCTCCTCTTTTTGGGAATCGATTGAATTTAAAAACGGATAATCTTATAATTTAATTAATACAAAAAGCCGAAAGCTGAAAAATTCAATTGAGTAGGTATAAGGTGGTTCGGGGACGTCCCTTCCCTAGTCCAGAAAATGGTGTAGGTTCTACAATGTTCAGCTAACTAACTTTATTCACATGCTGCAAGTTTTGTTTCAATAATTTTTTTTATGGATTTTGGACTTTTTTCTGCAATAAACTGATTTTATTATTATTGTTGTTTGAACATAAACGTCCAAGAGAACTCCCGCCCAGTGAAAATGCACCTTTTTGCTTATCTCTACGAATATTATAAAGAGGAAAAGTCTATGAGATTGTAAGTTTGTATGCAATGAGTAATCTCCTGAACCGCTTATCCGATTTCAAAAATTATTTCACCTGCGTGTAGAATAGACATTCTGGATGGTCATAGGCTATATTTTATCCCGCGGGTTTGCCTGCGTTCTTTGCAATACGCGGGCGGAGCCACGCGGGCAGCTAGGTTTATGTAATTCTGGAAGCGTTTCGTGTGAACCGGGCGATCCCTTCTACTAACTACCTTCATTATAAGTACTTACTTTTTAACCCCCGACGCAAAAAGAGGGGTGTCATAAGTTCGACGTGTGTGTCTGTCTGTCTGTGTGTCTGTCTGTGGCACCGTAGCGCCTAAACGAATGGACCGATTTGAATGCGGGTTTTTCATCCGAAAGCTGACGTAATATGGAACTTGCATCTTAATATTTTATTACGAAAAACAAAAGTATAATCCAGCATTAAAACAACTGTAGCATTAAAACTTTGTTATGATTTATTTTTCTGATGTTATATGCATTTGAAATCTGCGCGCGTCGGCACCATATGACGTCACAGCATAGCCTTTACTATGGAGTAAGTCATTAATTTGCGATTATCTCCACAAAATTTACGTTTAAGTCTATACTTGTCATACAAAATATCATTTCTAATTTAATATTCTATGTAACTGTTACGTTATTTTATCGAAAAAATAAAAAATAAATTTTCGTCATTTTAACGTTAGGTAAAACTAAAAAAATAGTTTTTTTTTTCTTTTTTTATATCTCTACGTATATCCGCATCGATTGAGTGCAATTTATTCGAAATTGAAGTCCCATGCAAGTTCCCCATTGAGATGGTTCTTAGCTACGTTTTATCAAAATTGGTTCAGCCGTTTTTGAGATATTGAACTTTGAAATGAAAATGTCGGGTGTTTTTCAACTTTTCTAAGTTGTTAGATATCTAACGCAGCATCAAGCTATAGGTAAGCCACACGAGAATACTTTTAAAACCATAAATAATGTATTCTAACAATCTCGTCTACCAACGCTAAAGCGGTCAAGGCGGGCGCATACATCATTGTGATATGATTATCATCATTACGTCGTGCATTGCGGTGCAATTGCACCGTGGGACAGCGTAAGCGACACGTTTTTAAAAGGAATTACATAGATACTTGGGTTTAAAGGAAGTTGCAAAATTTGAATATTTGTGTGTAAGCAGCTTTTCAAACAGTATTGAAAAGTTAAAATCCCGGTAACGGCAAATAAAACTAAGCTAGAAGATACGCTGCAATAAGCTCGCAAGTTTCATCAAAATTTGTATTTTTTAAGCAAAATAAGGAGTAACTTACCATCATTTGTAATGGCCTAATGAGTATAACCCAGTGGTAAGGTGACAAACGCACCAACACTGCCTACTTGAACGCTTAAACGCTTTATTAAGTAAACCGGCGTATGTGTTATCACTACTAGGGTTTCTGCTCGAGCCTTCTCGAACTCGAGAAAACTAGAAAAATTTCGCTCCATTCGAGACGAGAAAAAAAATGACCGGTACTCGAGAATTCTCGAGTCCCGAACCGCGTGCGACTATTTTTCGCCCATAATAAGAAAAAAATCAACTGGGAAACGAACATCCAATCTCGAGAATTTATTCCAAGCGCTAATGATAGTGAAGCATGTTAACATCACTTCTATACTTCTAGAATAAGTCTAGGTATACCCAGTCAAAAACAAAATTTTAACTCAGCAACGAGTGTGTAGTATGTACCTAATCCTTTTAGTTTTAGTGAGTAATTCTCGAAAGTCGAGAAATCTAAAATGTCGAGAAATCACAAACCTGCCCTCTACCGCATTGGCCCTTGATTGAGACGTGTAGATCACTAATTCATTTACCTATTCCCCCCTTCTTGCTTGCAATCGTACGAATAAAACGATTATAGTAACATCCTGTAAATACCATGGTTGCAGCAAATAAATGAATATGAATATATGAATATGAATATGAATATATATATTCACCACGAATATGTTCTTCAGATAGGAATTGATAGAACTTTTCCACTTTTAGCTTAATACTCTCTGTTACAGACATATTCATGAGATGCGGGTGGCGCAGGACCGGTCACTTTGGCACTCTTTGAGGGAGGCGTATGATCAGCAGTGGACGTCTTCAGCTGATATGATGATTATGATGATGATAATAAATAAACAAATAATAAATAAAACCATTTATTTCAGGCATCTAAGTACCAAATACCTTAAAGAACAATTACAAAATAATTACTTTAAAAACAAGTTTAAACCGACTTCAATTCAGTACTTCGCCAAGCCACATGGTACACATGAAAATTTCCACATTTCCTTTCCAATTTACCACATGAACTGCTTTCCGAGAGCAAATGCGTTGATTATTACAGAAAAAATCCAAGTCGCTATATGAGGGCTGATAATATTTGAGGAGTTCCGTCGATTTCTCAAGGATCTCAGAATTAACACTTCATTAGTTGCTACTTCAACGGAATCATGTCAGAATCTTTGACGTACTTTACATATTTGAGGAGTTCCATAAGTCATCTGTGGTCTTAATCATCAGTTCCACTTTACCAAAATTGGGATTTCCGAAGGTAAATACACAAGTTATAATAGAAAATATCAAAATCACTACACGCGTGCCTATAAAATTGGAGGGTTGCCCTTAATTTCCCTAGGATCCCATCATCAGATCCTAAATTGGTGACATTGGCGACTCGGGAGTATACTCTTTCAAATAAAAAAATAATTTTGGAAATCGGTCCTCAAGTGACGGAGAAATCGGCGAACATACACTTAAAAAAAATGCATACAGTGGAACATATAACCTCCTCCTTTTTTAAAGTCGGTTAATTATAAACTAATTATTTAGGCGACATAACAGCGTGGCTTTGTTGTGTAATGACTGACATATGGAACCGTTCCCATTCATCCCCATGCACTAGCCCCTGCATGGGGAATCAAGAACATACCTACTTAATATAGAATTTCTAGCGTCCTTACTAACTAGTTACTATTTATTATCATGAGTTTCAACTCAAGCCCGCATTACGTCAACACTAACCAACGCCCAGTAATCTTATACAATCAAACATTTAAATATGATCATCAAGAATCTTCACTTGCCTAATTATATGTTATTTCCAGCATCATTACCGCGCGATCCATATATTATTATCAACAACATTAAATTAACTAGCACGTGTCCACGCGACAAAACCGCCAATATGCATATTAATATACACATTAAACGGTTTGATGTGATTTCTAGTGAACCGCGGGTGGTCACTTTAATTGTTTATCGTATGCAAATACACACGAATGCGGCTAAGAACCAATAAACACCAGTAAAACTGTAGGGGATCGCATTATCTGAGATATGAGCGGAGATTGTCGGTTGATTTCTATGAAATGTCATCAAATTCGGCCTTTGATGTTGCGATATAGATTGCTAATTGGGAAGAATCTAGATTGTAAGAAAATTTAATTCGAGGAAAACGTAAGCAGGCAAATAACAGAATTCAAATATACGAGTAAATAGCCCTGGTCGTACCGTTCCTACGTAGCTCGTAGTGCGTAGACAAAAGAATGACAAATCCTAAGACAAAATTACACAAAGTGTAAAAAGTGAATAGAAAATAATCCGTAATCTATTTGTATAATTCCTAGAGCAAAAATACATAACTATAAAGTGGTATTATGTTTTTTCTGTAATGCTATCTCACTGGTTTATCTATAGCCACTTACTTAATTGTTTACCTAATTCAAACTTTACGTGGTTCCTAGTTACAAATGCAGAAAAATAATTTCTGCTATTTTCAAAATCCATTTCCTCATGATATATTAGGTATATAGTTTTTTGTAAAGATATATTTATTAACGAAAAAACAATTGTCAACGTACAATAAAAGTCAGTCAGTCGTTATTACTAAAAAGTATGAAAGCGTCCTGCATCCGTGGTTAATAAGTTTAATAAAAAAAAACCGGTCAATTACGAGTCTGACTCGCGCACCGAGGGTTCCGTACAAACTTTCATACACCATACCCGTTATGTCAGAGTATATTTGTTTATCAGCGATAGCCGATTTCGATTATTTATTTTTTATTTGAAATAATGGACTTTAAAGATAATCTGATAGGAATTCGAAGTTATAAAATTACAAACAAAAGTAACTAAATTACAAATTTAATTAAGAAATTATTTTTGAAAAATAAAAATAACATACGCTAGTTAGAGATATCGTTTTATTTTTCCTGTATTATTTATGTTACTCTTAATCATATAATCATATGTAATTATTTCAGAATTTTCGCTTGGTAAACTTCGGAGATAAATAAAAAAAAAACTACTGTAGAAAAAAATAAAAACAGTTTTCGAAAGTGCAACTCAAGGCCTTTCATATCCCTATCCTATCTTGATATATTTACTAGACTTCAATTTTTTAACCCCCCTCATATTCGTCATTTACACAGAAAACAAAAATGTGTATTTAAATTTTTCATTTTCCGTGTCTTAACCCTCTCAACAGTTGTTCCAAATTTCAAATTGAGAGCACAAGTAGTTCCTGAGATATTTCACGTTGTGACAGACGGACGGACGGACAGAGTCGCACCATAAGGGTTCCTTTTTTTACCTTTTTGGTACGGAACCCTAATCATACTTCCATTCCACGTGAACGAAACGAATATACCTCGGACAAACGCACGGAAAGATAGACTACAGAATAGAGACAAAAACAGAATCTCATAATCGCTATGTATTTAAAAGATGAAATCAACAAGCAAAACCTTCGTAAAACACTAGTATACACTGCCCGATCAAAATTCTATTTGTTGTCAATTGATTTGTTGATATGAATGAATGAGTGAATGAATGAAATATTTATTTGCTAGATTGCAATTGGTGGTCTTAAAATAATTACAGAATCAGTATTCAGTCGTCAACATGCAAAATATAGTTACAAATATTAAATTATGCTCAGAATTATTATAAAACAGAATGGAAGCAATAAGTATAATAACTAAAAGTGCAACAACCTGGCAACCGTACCGTCTTTTCGAAGATCGCACGGTTCTAATATTCGCCATACGATAAATAAATAAATAAAATAATAACTTAATAAAATGTCAAATTTAATTTACTGTGCATTAAAATTTCCCAGCATCTCCACCATGTCGCGAAGCCACTTCTGGTCACTCTCATGGCCGCGAATGAGAACCTATAGCACTCAAGCTAAGACACCCGTATTAGCATATATGCAACTATAAACATACCCTTACAACTTGCGGAATCCTTTATATATCTGACATAGGGGCTGCCGCCTCGTGCGTGCCAGCTCCCTATGACGTGTGGGGACTTTCGTCCCCGAGAATGTCCTCCAACCTCCTCTTATAGACATCCCTTACCACCATTGATACTGTCCCAATTAACACACTATTGTTCCAGTTACCCGGGTGCACCCTTGATTGATGATGATATGGCCTGAAGCCGAGACTACCGAACTACCCTGTTGTTACACTTGTAACTAATCCTCTAACACTAAAGAACTCCACAAATAAGAACTGTGTTGTGTCCTACAGGTCACGTACATGCGCGACCTGTAGGAAAACCTTATTCATCTACATGATATACCAATACGCCTCCCAAAGAGAATGAGACCTGTGGACGCACATAAATACATCGCATCATAAACAATCATCGTCCGATCTGTGAAAGCACATGAACACACGTGTAAATGATACCAAATCGTTACAATATCATAGGACGCATCGAAAGTGATTATGGAAAGAGCTCACCCTGGTTTTCCTCCAAATCAACCACTACAAACCGCACTTAACTGTTCGTTCTCAATATAGCTGTTAGAAACTCTGACAGCCCGCCTACCCGTCAACCTTGTTATAAAAATGATTCCTTGTAGGTGTTGCTACATAAGATAAATCGGCTGTTTGAGACATAATTATACACCAATGTAAATACTATCGTGAATCATGACCATTCACGACAGTAGTCCTTAACATTATAGAAACAATCATCTAATTTTGTCTTAAAAACTTTCACATAGTTACAACGTCCTCAACTCATTTGGGAGTTTGTTAATTTATTTTTTTGATGTCAGATCTACAAATTGGCTTATATAACAAATTTTTCGCTCTCACCGCTCTAGTGAACTGCCTCGCGTTTTTTAAAATATTCTGGGTGGCTTTTAACAAACATACAAGCTTTAAAAATATACATGAAAGCTAAGGGAAGAAACTGAAATTTTGGGAAAAGAGGTCTACAACTATCGTCAAATCTAATTTCATATATAAATTCTGCATTATAAATGCCCTAGTCTGGACATCAACAGAATTGCCCAATAGTAAAAGCCTTAGGCCCCTTATGCGAAAACAAACTTTGATAATTTAGAACAAGCAGTGTCAATGTGATGTTGCCAGTTTAAATAGATGTTTGTCGAAATGTAAGCCTTAGAATATGGCATTATGAGTTTCTTCAACAGAAGTATTGTTCGACAAACAAAACAGTCAGAGGCATCGGATTTGATTTGTATGAGTGGATATTAGATTCGATTCGATTAAAAAGCGGCTATTTCAAAATCATTATTAGCGATGCTGCATTAAATCACCTGAGCAGTCGTCAACAACATAATCGATACGATATAATCGGCATAATCGTAATAATCGATGACGATTGACCTTGCCAACTGCTTGGCAGTTTGAACTTAGGTCATGGGCCGTTAAAATCTGAGAACAGCATGTCCGGTTTGGGTCTCTACAGGTCACTAAATATTACAAATACATTTATAATTATGAATTAGTAATCATTATTTTATTTATTCATTGCAATATTAGTAGAAGAGTCTCAACGGATTTTGTCACAGCCTGACAATACGACAGGCGGGGGAGACCGTAGATCTATTACGGTCTCCTCCACCTGTCGTAGAAGGCGACTAAAGGGGTTCATCGGGGTCGCAGTGTTTCTGGCGGGGGCCGGGGCACTCACCTAAAAACCCCAGGGAAGGCGACCATCAATCATCCTAGGACGAGCCAAATGTGGCGAGGCGCGAGGAGGGCTCCAGTGCGTTCAGTATGAGATTCTGGAGTTCTCCGCATGAGAGCGCAGATGCCGGCCGCCGTGGAGTTTTTAGTGGATAGAAATACTACATAACCCAGTCATCCCCCGATGACTGGGTACCTGGTTCGCAGGTTTTCTCCACGAAAAAAAAAAGGGTATTATTACAAAATTAACTGCGTTTTAGAACAAATTTTTCTAGTACACATATTGAAACTGCCCCTACATTTGTATTAATTTTACTTAATGTAAGCCTAATGATCTCCTTATAATATATGAGGCATAATTAAAACGTATTTACGATAATTGATAAAATTATTGGTGTACCTTAGGGTTTTCTTACGCATAATTCAATACTTAACCTCTGTAAATAGATTTATCCACTGCTTTATTGAATGATGACCAAATGAAGGGTTTTGCCGTAGGTAAGTGACAATAAAGTTCAAATTTAAGGACTTTAAAATGACTAATTATATCATAATATATGTGAGTAGAGTGTAAATTCCAATATAAATCCTATTATTTAAAACCAAGGATTGAAAAACCAAAAATTTTGTATGTGAATACTAAGGAATGAGGAAGCCTTTGACGCATATATATCCTCATGGTTCCGGCGTAATTTTGGCATCAATTAAAACTATTTTCACATTATAAAACACAATAGTAAAAAAATATGTGAATGTAAACTAAACTAACATACCTAGTAAATAGTGAGTCCGAACTCTACCTGTAAATAAGCCATTAATGGCTTTAGCACATTATCGTGAAATTCTGCGATAAGTAGGAATTATATTTGGAACTTTAAATAAAAATAAAACAATAAAAGCAATTTTTTTTTAAATAGGTTTTTTCTGTTCTAACGCAAATTGTTTGTTAAATAAATCATTACCAGTCGTGCAGCTATGAATGTCTTTTCTTTATTAATCATACTGTAATTATTTTACAAGGATTTGTATTTAAGTTGCCATCTTTGGCGACGGTACCTTACAATTACAATTACAAAACTGCTTTCCATGGTAAATACAAATTAGAACGGGAGCTTGGTTTGGTCCTTGTAATAAACCATTACACAAACGCAACCAACATTTTTTATTAATTAACAAAAAACGTGAACAAAACTAGAAATTTAATGACCGAACCATAACATAAATGATACTTGTTAAAAAGTTAGAGAAAGGAGTAAAATATGATATGACACCGAGTCATTACGAAGCAGTAGGGTGCCAAATGGGCCTAAAACTGTCCATATCTGATTACAGAATCGGATGAAATTCCTTCCCATTGCTCTCCAAAATCTAGGCGTATAAACTTTTGTGAAACTACTATAGATTATGTTTTTTATCGTACGTTTATTCATATTCAACAATTAATTAATCTTCCATACTGCAGTAGGCATCTGCCCACGTATAAGTATAGTAACGGAGTGCCATCTTATTTCACACTTCAAGATTTTATTCACGAGAGTTCGATTTACATTTTCCACTTTCCTTCGGCCGTGAGAGAACATTTATTTAGCCAAGAATGTCCCATGAAGTACGATTTAAAGATCAAGTACCTTTCCACATTAACCAAATCTATGTGTTATCCATGAAGCTGCAAAGCTATTTAAAGCGATAAAGTACCAAAACGCGGTCATGTTAGGGTGACCACATTTCAAAACTCCGTTGTAAAGAGGTTTTATCACTAGATGATCGTTGTATTATGAGCAATATTGTTATCGCGGTAATCCCTTTAATTGATTCAATCGTGCTCGCCTCTATCGTCCTAAAAATAAAGTTTAAATTTGTTTGTACTGACAGTAAATACCTGATGGTATAAAGTGGTAGCGACGCTCAATGTTACCAACATAACGTGCAGAGCACAATTTATCTATAATTTATGGTTAGTTTGGGAGTTCACGCCCGCCTAGAATCGGTTACAGATGGATTATAAACGTATATTATTTGGATTTGAGTTTTCTAAAATCAGTTTTGTAAATTAACTACGGATTTACATACAGACAGTAGTTTAGGCTGTGCGTGGGTGGATGTCGTTATACATTTGATGGCTGCAAAATCTAATAAAAGAAATCGTTTTTTTATTCGCTGAGTGCACCGTTCGGTAGCTGGGCATAAACGATATAAATCACTGTTCAATATAAGAATGTAAAATAACTTTATAATTATTATTTGGTATCTAGGGGCACGGTAAAACAAAGAGGCACAGCCGTACCATCCTTTTCTCGAAGCCATTCAGGCCATTTTCTTATATACCTAAGCTATGACGCCTACGTTATAATGTTACTAGTAAATTGAATTTAGAATACTTAACTGAACTAAAATATGCCCACTGTTAGGTATTTTAGAAAATATAGAAGAGAGCCCTTTATTTTATCAGTGACTAGTGTTTTATTTCATTTGCATTAAATTCTAACGCTAAAACTCTATGAACCTGAAATATGGAACTCTATAAAGAAATAAATCCTGGGGTAGTTTATTATAATTTACATAAATGTAACTTTACTGTCAAAGATATGATTTAAAAAACAAAAGAACGCCTAGGGCGTGAACGCCATTCGCAACCATAAATTAGGACAATAATGTAACTTTCACCAAACATCAATCAAACTGCCAGAAACAAGACACTGCCCAAATCGTCACTCGCAATATAACAATAAATAAATAACAAATAACGTAAAATATTTATAGGCGTGCCTTTCCACATAGCTGAACTTCAAACAATCACTAATAAAAAAGCACATTTCACAACAAAATTGAACTTTAAATTCAAAACAACAGAGTTTGAGGTGGAACGGTCGCGTGGGATTGAAGATGTCACTGAGGCTTTGTACTAAATCAGCATAGTTGATGTAAAAATTGATTTCCCATGTCGAGTGGCGATTGGTGGTCATTCAGTGCGTGGGCGCAATGCCACAGAGGAAATAGATACAGAAGGTGCGGTCCCTACAACCGTTATTTAACTACATATTAACAAATGTGTTAAAACGCGAAGCGTTCAGTTCAGACACCTAAGTGGCTCTAAAGGAATCTCTAGCCACACTAAAGATTATCTTACCTAGAAATAACTATGCTGGCTTAGATACAACTTACATACCTATTTATTCGTAGGTCCTTTAACAGTCAAAAGTCAAAACCAAGATACAATTCAATTACAAATTATACCCTGAGAACTTTACGGTTTCGCTCTATGAAAACACAACAATATATCGATATCAGCCATATTTTTACGCCAAAAAATAGGTTGGGTAATTTGACTAATTATTAATTAATAATCCACCTAAAGTAATCTTCGTAAATTCCGTAAAAATCAGGCGAAAATGGTATAAACTTTCTTTGCTTTATAATTGACTACGTCTATATACGCTCCTTGAGATACGCGCATAATCCACTTATTTTTGTTAATGAATAAACCTTTCTATAGGCCAGATGAAATTCAATATTATCTCAAGGTCGTAAATATTTAATTAAAATGCCGTTATTTCCTGATGCATATATTTTTGGATTCAGGTAGTAAGTCTCCAAATTTGTGTACTCAAACATGTTTTCATTATAAAAAATAAAAATACTGATAGCATTTTTGCTTGCGGGTTAATTTTTTTTCCTAACTTCCGGTCCATAGAATTATTGATTTCAATAGTAAAAGTTGTTTAAAATAACATATAAAAGCCGTATACAAATAATTAGCCTGATATTGAATTGTTTCCAAAAAAAACCGTAATTTTCTCAGGGTATTAACATTGAAGCTAAACTCATGCAGCGCTCGACAGAGCTACGTCGTAGCAAGACGTAGAGCACAGCAATCAGCATGCCAAAGTCATAACTAGCGAAAGATTTACAGATCTACAGATGGTAGCTTTTGCTTGTCAATTTCGCTTGGGCCTCTGTGAACTCTATCTGTAAGTTTATAATCGTCAATTTAGTGTGAAGTCGACCAAACAAGAAGTGATTTTATGAGAAGATTCATACTATTTTGACGTTTTAGGTCCTTGTTGAATTAATCTTTATATTGACGTCTTAAGACGTCGATGTAATAGATTTCCACAATGCGGACCGTCTGTACATTTTACGTTACATCTCTCGTTACGGTGATAAATAATAATTAACTCTTCTTTTCGCCTTTTCCCACGATTGTTATATAATGACAAAGATCCTCTGTTTCTGTGTAAGGGATTGTCATTAAGTAACCATGGCAGGTGCGTTAGCCTTTTCACGAATTGACCTGTGTATCAAATTATTTTTATAAGAACTGTTGTTCATTTCTATCAGGACCCATTTTAAGTTTTCGTACCCACTCATGGTAGATAATTATGGCACTATCTGTCGGTTTAGTGACCAACTAACAAGATTACTTACAAGAGCTTGTCTCTATTAAGTTGATTGGTCAATTGAGAAAATCAATCCCAAAAAGGCTTAATTCTCCTGCCTGTTGGAAGATCAGATAACATCAGTTCCCCCCGAAAAAAATTGAGCATATGCCAATTAGGATTAGGGATACGAGCGAATCGGGTAGGGGAGGATGAAAGGCGTAGAATGCATGCGAATATTTTTCACATACGACCTAGTGCCAACTATTGGCTCACATCTGTGCTAAAGACCAGCCTTTACGTTTCGCATCTGTCCAGACTCCAGACATACAGCCTTCTAGCTACATAAACTGAGAAACTTCATGTCACCGCATTAAAAAACAAAGAGCACCCTAACCTCATATAAAACCTGTGTCATTAACAAATAGATAGATTTACAGGGACCATAATACTTTCTGAAACTCACTTACCTGTACCATCTTGAATAAGTAACCAATCAACAAAACCTCATTGAAAATTGTATCTTATTACAAGGTGATAAAGATTGTGTATGATTTTGATAGAAGAAAAGTCATGTTGGTATTCCATCGCCACCCAGGGCGCATTGCCTATAAAGGCATGCAATTTACAACCAAGCTAACTGAGTTGAAAACTCTAGCGTGTTATTTCTAACTAATGGAGGAGATAGAAAAATGTAAGATTTATTCGTACATCGCAGTTCGCTTGACAAGGCAAGCTCTTAGTTCCCAATGTACCTGTTGGTATTATATTAGCAGTTATAATGTCACTGCGAGTCGATTCAACAGATTACATCAACGGGCTTGACAGCCCGGTAATCGTTAAATATGGCGCCAGCAACTGTCATCCCCACAGATGTATGAATATAAGGAGATCGGACATGCCAGCCGATTTGTATTGAGTACGCCTGTCGCAAGTACATTCACCCACACAAAGCCCAAGTAATTGACAAGACAAAGCACGCACACATCTAAAACGCACACACTTGTATACCTACGCTCTTATTGGACTATACACGCGCAGCATATCAGGCATTTTGGGAAGAAACGTAATTTTCTCTGCGATCAGCGCACGTGCACAGTATGGAAGAGTATGCCCATTGAGCTAACAACTGCGACGCGGCCGCCGGCGGCTTGTCCTCTCTCTAGTATTCTGTGCTCTGAGGTCATCCCATAGAAAACTGTCAACTACCTACCGATCGGTTGAAACAACAGGCCCTAAACTTAAATTAATGTACCTAATTATCAAACCTTATTTTGTGTGCTACCTTTTTTGTACCGCAATATTGGCAAACAAACGACTGATGGTAAGTGACTATACCGTTACCATGTTGACATATTGTAACTTGTAGCTAATGTGTAGTCGTTAGGATTGGTCCTCGGGAAAATAACATGTTGTGCAACATTATGTACCTATATTTGAGGATTCGCTGAGTTAACACAACAATGGACAAGTCCTTCGTCAGCAACATAGCGCATCTTCAAACGTTCTGGCGATCTTACACGCCAGAAACACAAGGCTTGAATCACAGCTAAAAAATGATACAGTTCAATCAATTACTGTCACGTACTGTCACCAATGTACAATTATTGAAAGTTAAGCGCTTGCTAGACGGTCGCCAACACGCCCCTCCGACCGAGTGACCTTGGTCTGCACCGACCGTGTAGACAGTTGTTTGGCGCAAAAATTCATATTACAGCGGTCGGTGCCGACCAAGGTCGCTCGGTCGGAGTGGAGTGTTGGCGACTGTCTAGCATACAACATTTTTGCAAAGCTATTCTGAAAATAACGGATCTTAACTATTATTATGTAAATTAACTCTTATTATGCAAAATAAGATTTCAGCTTTCTAATCCATCGTAGGCATTTAGTTTTCAAAAATGTAATTTTACTTTCTAAGCGGTAGGAACGATTGTCCATAATAAAACAATTAATTTTAATAGCGATGTGTTTCTCTTTATTTACTGAGTGTACAGTCTACGTCAAAGAGTTGTTTACATTTTTCGCCTTATTACAATGGAATAAGGTGCAAAAGTGTAAACATATATATAACGTTGACTGTAGGTACAGTCGCCATCACATACATCGGTACACTATACATAGGTGTTCAAAAATATCGGCACATGCACCCTAATACTTTGAAAATAGAGGTGTGTTCCGATGTTTGTGACGTGCTTGTTTGCTCCGATGTATGTGATGGCGACTGTACGTAAAATGTAAATGCGTTTCCAGGTGCAATTCGAACATCTTTAATAGGTAAGTTTATTAGCGTGTTTTAAAGTCAGCAGTAAAAGTAGCCACGCGGGCGAGGTGCTCAAAATGATGTAAACAAGATCTTATCTCCTTATAATACGTATAGATAGGTACTTAGGTACGTCGACCGTTACATAATGAATAGCACTTACATTACTCATCTAGGGCGGTAAAGCAAATAATATCTCAGATCGCGCGTCTTGACGCTCGAGCCCAAGACAAGGGCTATAAATATGCGATCTGATGCTTTCTTTAATAGTGCCCGTGGTGACTACAAAATTTTACTTCTCTCCCCGGCCAGGAAGTAGCATTATCCGTGTACGTACATAGTGGGCGGTAATCGGCGTTTGACCAAGTCTGACGTAAAAGCAACTCAAGCTTCGAAGCTGAGGATGGATAACGGAAGGAAGGATACTGGGAAATCACTAAAATGAAGCTGTGTAAAATAACATACTCGTATTTATATATCGAATTGCACTACGGAGACCGCGAGTGCTTAATTTGTAGTTCATACTGCCGATTAATAAGACCTGTTCTGCGGTGTGTCAAATGACGCATCGTGTTGGTGGGGGTGGACAAACAATGACCATATCCCGGCTTAAAAAAGAGCCAATTCCGGCATTATATTTTTCCTACAATTGAAGAGTAGAAAAAAAATCTGGAAAACAACTACCTTCACTTGAGTTGAAAATCTCATAATAACCAAAAAGTGACTAGACTTATTCCATATATCGTTCACAAGTCACCTTTCGTAATAATAATAGGGATCCATTGTCCTAACTGCACGGGTAGCGCAAACTGCGCGCGAGCTGTCTCGCAGCGAGATAGACCAACCGTTTCTTTCTAAGGCCCGGCCACATACAGGCTGAATTCCGCCGGACTGATTCCGCCCGCAGTCGCTCCTTAATTATAAAATACATGGCGATGCCACAGAAAGGTGGACTGAATGCCGCCGCCAAATTTGTCCGCTTGTCTGTGGCAGCGCAATATTTTTTTTAGGCCTGTATCACACTGGCGCGGCCTGCGGTGGCGGTCAATAGTAAATTTGACAGCTAATGACAAGTTTAGTATTTACCGCCGCGGCCAGGCCGCGCCAGTCTGTGAGAAGCCTTTTGGAGCGACTGTGGGCGGAATTCAGCCCGTATATGTGGCGAGCATAAGTGTTCTAATTATCAACTGTAGTGGGACCCCAAAAAAAAAATATTTGTGTCACATTTTCTTACATCAAGTCCTTCATGACGTTATAATTTTGTATTTATCGAAACAATTAAAAACCTTAATACGATTCCGGGATCAAGCATTCGTACAAAGGTGCTAATGACGCTTGAGGTTGACGTTATTTTAAGAAATGTCGCCATAAAACTAACACGATGGAATCCATCGGACAAGTGGAATAATCCGATTTGTTTATGACGTGCTGTGAGCAAACAAGCGCATAAACCACTCATGTTTGAGGCACATTGTATATACTACGTCAGTGGTAAACATGCATACGATCTGCCTTAACACCTTTTTTAACCGACTTCAAAAAAGGAAGAGGGTTCTCAATTCATGTTTTTTTTATACAACGACGGTGGCAAACGAGCTTACGGCAGATGGTCGGACGATATTAAAAAGTCAGCAGGGGCGACCTGGACAAGGGCTGCTGTATCCAGATCATTTTGAAAGTCCATGGAAGAGGCATATGTCCAGCAGTGGACGCAAGTATGTTGAAGAAGAAGAAGAGAGAAGAATATCCCCCCGGGCTAGGGATGGCCCAATGTGGGGGTATGTGGCGTGTTCCATAAGGGAAGAGGCTCCAGAGTTCCGTAAGGGAAGGGAATACCCACTAAATCCTCGGCGTTAACCCTCACCGCCGTTTAGGGGAGCAGCATGAGATCACGTGCATTCTACCACGATGCTCCCACGGCTGCCCCTACTAGGACACTCTCGCACATAAGCATTTTGGAAGAAAAGCGATATCCTAGGGATGTGTTCTGTCTTCAATACTCGTACAACTGGAATTGCGGTTCTACAACATTGATGTAGGTATACCTCCTTACCTTGGATTTCATAGGTGTAGATTTAAAATGTGTTACTGTGATAAGGATTAAAATTGATTTCCGTAAACAAAAATATTTGAGATCACAGTTTGTGTTATTGTAACATTTTATGGTCGTTTTAGGCGACACAATTTTTACTGAAGTGTGAATTCCTAGCGAGTACGCAGTACGAGCATTGGCCGCCACTTTGTTGTTTCGGTTCCGTAGTCAAAACCAAAAGTAGTCTATTCACAGGTCTTTCGAAAAAAGATTGATAATTAATCCATTCAAGTATTTAAAATCAGAACGTTTGATTTGGTTATTGTAATCGTGTAATAAAAACAATTAGGTACTTCACACTAACTATTAAAACAAACTTTCGAAATAAGTACCTACACACTTACGCAGATTCGGAAATACACGGAATATATAAAATAAACTTTCACTTATTTTTGCACTTTCAATATTTGTTATGAAGTAATAACTAAACAGGAAGGAGGCAGTTTCATTACACCACTAACATATTGCCGCATATTGTTTTATACAGTCGTGAGTCCTGAGTCCTGACATTACGCCTGTGCGTAAACGTGGCCTTATACTATCCTTGCCTCTATCTTTACTTGTGAGATAGGTATCTAAAGTGCGATTTTCATCGGCTTTCATTGGTTCTACTTCTATCGAGTTGAAACTGCACAAATGTATAATGCAGACTATTGATGGATGACAGAGATTTTTTTTAACTTATGGATCGTTCTGACATTTTGAAAATGTTTGCTGGTTTGACCAGCTAGTCCGATCTCCTACTTTCAATTCAATTCAATTCATTTTTATTTCAGACAAGGTCCATACACATTTGTTAGTAAAAAATAATTAACTTATGACTAAATGAGTGTTAGTTAATAATACTACTTAGGGTCTAAAATTCTCGTGCGCGCGTCTTTACCTGCACATGCATGGACGTCCAGCGGGCTAGCATAGGACTGTCCCAGCGGTAAGCGAACACGCTCAGGATGCTGTTGGGGCTGCCGCGCAAACGAGACAAAAGCGAAGCGCATCTCTTCCTCATCACAGCCGCGAAGCCATCCGTCCGCGCTTCGGCAAACATGCCGGAAGCACTACACCATCGCGGCAGCCCCATCAGCACCCGGAACGCGTTATTGTATTGGACACGAAGTTCGTTGTACGCCCTCTGCGTGTAATTGACCCACAGGCTGCATGAATAAAAAGATACACAAAAGGCTTTGAACAAGGTAATTTTGACATCTTTAGTGCATCTTGCAAACCTGCGGGCCAACATATTGCACCGAACGGCCAACGACCTTCGCTCCCGCTCGATGTCCATGCTGTCGCTCAGGTTATCAGTGACCCAGTGACCCAAATATTTGAACGAGCTGACCTGTTTCAAGGGAACACCTAACAGGGTTACAGGCGGCACATTGTAGGTTTTGGTGCCTGCCTTGAAAACCATCGTCTCACTCTTGTTCGCATTATATTTGAGTCCATGGGCCACCGCATACCTTTCACAAATGGCCAGAAGGTGCTTAAGGGCTCTAATTGAAGGAGCCAGCAGCACCATGTCATCAGCGTAACTGATGTTGTTTACACACACTCGATCCACATGGCATCCGACTTTGGTACTGCTGAGTTCCTCAATCAACCCATTCAAGTATAGGTTAAAGAGCCGAGGCGAGGTTAGCCCCCCCTGCCTCACCCCGCTCTCCAAACGGTACTCCTCCGACAAATAACCTGCCCATCTCACATTGTTTCTTTGCTGGTTATACCAATATCTCATAAGAGAAGTAACTTCACCTGGCAAAGTTGTTTCTTCACTAATCTTACCCCAAAGCACGTCATACGATACCAAGTCGAAAGCTTTCGACAGATCGAGGTAACAGGCAAAGACTGGCGTTCTCCCTGTTGTATAGTATTGGACAGTGTGTTTAAGGCACATGATAGCACTTTCCGTGGACAGCCCCTGTCTGAAACCAAACTGCGCATCATTAAGACGGAAGTGCTTATCCAAGTGACCATTCAACACACTGTCCAATACCTTGGCTACAATAGTCGCCAAGGATATTGGCCTGTAGTTTGACGGATCTGTTGAGTCACCAGTCTTGTTTTTTACGACCGGTACAACAATAGTGCGCATGAGCTCGTCAGGCAAGTATGAGTGTTTAATGCATAAAGAATAGAACATCGCCAGGACCCTGGGTAAATGTGTGCCAGCATACTGCAGATGTTCAATGCTAAGACCATCGTACCCAAGACTTTACACATGCGAGAGAGCTAAAGTATTTTTCCGAATTCGTATTTCGAAATGACGAGCATAGACAATGAAGACGTTTTATTGGTGCTATAGGAAGATGATGTGTACGATGTCGCCTGTTGTAAAACTGAGGGCCGTGTGTGTTAGCTTTATAGTGTACCTAAATTAATGCTATTGCTGCGTTGGCGCGTGTGATACACACTTTATAACGCTGTTTTTCAAATTACTCAAGTGGTCTAATTGTTTGACATGTGTGAAATTGTCTTCAGAAATATCCTTTATTTGGAAGATGTCTTCAAAAGTTGTCGGAAATAACACTAAAGCTTTGAAGCACACACATATATCTATTACATATTTACGCTGAATGTATTAATGAATTTAACAAATAGAAGGAAGGAGAACTATTTCATTCGATTGTATTGTCAATAATCAACATGATTGGTGTGAATTTAGCTTGTTGCGATATTATTGTGAATAGAACCTCTACGGTCATCCATAATTCAATCTCCTTGTCCGTATGTAGGTATACTCATTGCCAAGTTTCTACCGGCCTTAAATATTAGTCTGAAGCTAAGCTAATTTTTAGTCAAAAGCTCCGTGGGCGAGCGTTAATGTAAAGCAACACTTACCGCCTTATTTCAGTCGACAATAAACCACTTTCTCACGTTAAATGACAAATCGCACGAGAATTAATACAGCGACGCGTTTGTACGGATAAATCAAAACGCAACACTCACAGCATGACTTGTATTACGACCAATTTTAAATACACTTCGCATACCCTTAATGCGTACGCAAAAGGTTCTAACTTCCCTGTTTCTTTTGTATAAGAACTGTATTGTTTTGCAATATTGATGTTGCAGCTATAAAAGTTCTTATTATTATAGTGACAAGGGTGGTAATGGTCTGTGTGGCAATTAGTCAGGTTATATAGAGCCTCTGGAGGATGTTATTGCTCAGTGTCTTCGAGGAGGGCTAGGGATGGGCTAGGAACGGAGGAAACCGATACCGTCTATTGTCAATTCAAATTTATTATTTCGTTTATAATGGTGAATGTGGAGTTTCCATACTCACACAATTTGCAAGTAAGACGCAAGTAAGCACGGTATTCGACTAATTTAAGAGTTGAGGGTAATTTAACCAAAGCTGGAGCTCTATTTTTGACCATCGCCTGCGATCCCAGTCAGATTCCAATCTCTTCCGCACACACTCAAAGGTCACAAACTATATTAAAACATGATATCGATGTGAAAGGCATTATTAGCGTAATTGAAGTCCTGTGACCAATCTCTCTCGCGCAGAGCCGGCGCTAGCTGGCAAGACATTGCGCAGGATCGAGCAAAGTGGCGTGCTCTTGTCTCGGAGGCCAATACTCACTCAGGGTTGTCGTGCCAGACTAGTTTTTTTTTTTTTTATTTTAAGTTCCAAATAATTCATACTTATCGCAGAGTTTCATAATTAGGTGCTAAAGCCATTAGTGGCTTATTTACAGCTATAGTACGGTCTAACTATTTACTATTTAAGTAGGTATGTTAGTTTACATCAATATATGTACTTACATTCCGTTTACTGTATCACTGATGAACAATAACTTGGTTGGTTACAAGGCGTAATCATAGTTGTTGCTTGACATATAATACTTGTTTACATCTTTAGCTGATATAGGGTTGGATAGGTATAAATCTTGTATGTGTTTCGGGAGACTATTTATTATTTTTGGAAGCATGTAATGATTGGTTCTCATGCCGTAAACGTTTTTCATTGCTGGTAATAAAAATCTGTGTGCATTAGATAAACTCCTTTGCCTATTGTAACGGTGGTATTCATTCAAGTTGGTAATGTATTTATATTCTTCCTTGAGTATGGAAAGTTTGACCATGTTTTGCACGGGAAGTACCTTACAATATTGGAAAAGGTGAGAGTAGTTATTACTGTAAGTTATTTTTACATTTTTCGGTATACTATTTTTAAGTATACTTTTCTGTAGATTAAATATATTGGCTAGATTGGTTTTGTACGATCTTCCATAGCTGCTGAGACCGTATCGTATAACCGATATAACATTCTTAAGGTGTTGTATGGGATCTTATATTTCAGGATATTTAATCTTCCTTGGAATGATCTAAGTTTATTGCATACATATTCAGTTTGCCAGTTAAATCTAAAGTCAATCAATAAGCCTATGTACATATGTTCCTTTACAAAATCGATAGCAGGGCAGTCGCAGTTATTGCGTTGTAAATGGAGGCAACTGTGGGCATGTGCTTTAATTACCGGAATGTAAGATGACTTATTGTGTGAGGAATGTATGTGCATAGCTTTAGTTTTATCAGCGTTTAGTATGAGACCAACATCATGTGACCATCTACATAGGGTGTCGAATATATCCTGTATTTTTCGTTCGACAGTCTTTAGGTCCCTATCCGCTACCACTATGCAGGTGTCGCCGGCAAACTGATATACATATTCTTCTCTAACTGTATTGCACATATTGTCGTGAATGGTCATGATTCACGATAGTATTTACATTGGTGTTTATAATTATGTCTCAAACAGCCGATTTATTTTATGTAGCAACACCGACAACGAATCATTTTTATAACAAGGTTGACGGGTAGGCGGGCTGTCAGAGTTTCTAACAGCTATATTGGGAACGAACAGTTAAGTGCGGTTTGTAGTGGTTGATTTGGAGGAAAACCAGGGTGAGCTCTTTCCATAATCACTTTCGATGCGTCCTATGATATTGTAACGATTTGGTATCATTTACACGTGTGTTCATGTGCTTTCACAGATCGGACGATGATTGTTTATGATGCGATGTATTTATGTGCGTCCACAGGTCTCATTCTCTTTGGGAGGCGTATTGGTATATCATGTAGATGAATAAGGTTTTCCTACAGGTCGCGCATGTACGTGACCTGTAGGACACACAACACAGTTCTTATTTGTGGAGTTATTTAGTGTTAGAGGATTAGTTACAAGTGTAACAACAGGGTAGTTCGGTAGTCTCGGCTTCAGGCCATATCATCATCAGTCAAGGGTGCACCCGGGTAACTGGAACAATAGTGTGTGAATTGGGACAGTATCAATGGTGGTAAGGGATGTCTATAAGGGGAGGTTGGAGGACATTCTCGGGGACGAAAGTCCCCACACGTCATAGGGAGCTGGCACGCACGAGGCGGCAGCCCCTATGTCAGATATATAAAGGATTCCGCAAGTTGTAAGGGTATGTTTATAGTTGCATATATGCGAATACGGGTGTCTTAGCTTGAGTGCTATAGGTTCTCATTCGCGGCCAGAAGTGGCTTCGCGACATGGTGGAGCATGCTGGGATCTAAGCCAGTCTTCATCTGTTTAACACTTTATTTGCCCCAACTTCCTGCAAAACCAATATTAAATGTAGCATGTGCATTATTGACTCAAAAACAGATTACTGTTCATAAAGGTAATCTAAAGATTTTAAAACCATCCACGAGAAAGAGATTAACATTATTAAAATCCTGTCTTAAGGCCCCGCACGTTCATGGTCTTCTCTCCCTCTCACTGAGCGTGGGCGTGAGCGAGATGAAAGTGCGTGGTCGAAAGCGCGGATATCATGTTTTTCGGAATATTTTAGAAACGAGACGAAATTTAAGAAAGTAAGAAAATGAAGTTAATGTTCATTACTTTATGAAGAAGATTATAAAATTTCATCTCTTTCTGATAAAAAATGGAGCAGTAAACTGGTTACAAGTGAAAAAATAGGGTTGAATTTAGATTTATTTTTCTCCACTTTCTTACGTTAAAATGGATTTCCACGAAAACAATGTCACTTCTTATATCTTGCAGATTATGATATCTATTTTCCAACACGAAAATTGTTACGTTATAAGGTATAAACTGGTTACTAAACAACTCATTTTTACCAAAATTTGAGATGCCAAGCCTTAATCGGTTTAAATGTTTCTGACTTTTCAGAAAACATACTTACAGCAAACTATCACTGTATTATGTCAGAGGTGCTCCTTATGCAAAGGTTACAGTTAAAACCAAGTTATATAACAGAACCATTGATCAATGTTTAGTGTGGTGCAAACATTTAAAACCTTTTAGACATCATAAGGAATTAACCTTCCATAAGTAGTACATTTTAATGTCATGTTACTATAAATAGGGTAATTGGTACGGCTCTCAATCAAAATCAAAAATATTTATTGGTATCATACTAAAGTAGGTAAAAGTACATTCGTGGCTGGTTTGCACCTTATAAATGCAAAAAATATGTATAGCATTTGTATTTTTTACTGACTCAATGACAAATTATGGGATTATATACAAAATATAATTATTCTAAACTATTCAATGAGCAGCATTGGTATATTTATTTGATTGTCAATGGATTGTCGAAAACAGCGCATCAGATTTCAATGCAATTTATTTACTACACGGGTTTACGGAGGTGAAAAGAATCAACTCCTTTTCTCTGGAAAAAACAAAGAGCAAAGCCTGTTCTTTCAGGTATGTAGGTACTATATTTGATGGTTACTTTTTTATTGAAAATATGACCTAAATGTTTTCTGGTGAATTGGATTCATTGTTCTGATTGCAATCAAGATGTCAGAGGTTCAAGGGTGTACGAACTTCAGAGACAATAAGCTGCAGACACAAATAATAAATTGCGAATGAATTGTATCAATTTGACGGTTACAATTTTACCTTTGGGAGCAATCTGTGGTTTTCCTATATTTTTCTTGTTGACAGGAGGAGGAAGTTTTAGACAGTATGATGTTATTCTCAAGTTTCGTTCTGATTTCATCAGTGTATTTGTTCATAGGTACATTTATACCGAATAAATTACTGAAATCGGTATACGTTGCTCATATCTATTTTACCATATTATTGAGATCAAAAGAATGGTAGTATCCTGGGAGTTCACTTGTTTGTTGTATTATTAGTATGTGGCAGTAGGCTTTGGTGCTGATTCACTTTTATTTCGGTGGTTATTGTCAATAAGAGATCTGACAGCAATTCGATGGATCTAATTGATGTTGACTTCATTATTGTTTGGTTACCAGCAACTTATCTCAAGACCACTAGTGATGATTTTCATTACCAGGTTATGCCGAGAAGGATTAACTTTTAACGTAAAATAAGTTACTCGCAATTTTAACTGTGTCATCATCATCTTCTCCTAGCCGTATTCGGCCTCAGCGACTGCTAATCACTGCGGAGAGCGTCGCTGGTGCGCCCTCAGGTGACTGACATAGCAATTTTTGCGGTCTATCATAGAAAATCAAGGAAGTGTTATTTATTGACAGTTGTGATATATCAGATAATGCTGGTTAAAGAGTTAAAGAAGTGAGTTCAGACATATTATGAGTCGCATAGTGAGTATACTGTGTTGTGTCGTGCGTGATGCTCAGCTGTGATGAAACAGAGGATGGAACAATGTTGTCAGTATGATACACCAATAGTATACCTACACCAAAATAATGTGTGGAGGTGGCTGGTGGCCCTCAGGTACAAGTCGATTGTTAGGGGGCAGGGAAAAATTCATTTATTATAAAAAAAAATATCATCATCACGTATCTGTCACTCAATAAATCAGGTGGAGTCTTGAAATATAAACCAATGAAGATTCATCGGATACCTACGTGATACGTTGACAATATTGTCAATTGCAATATTAACCATAATCAGCAGGTATTAATCATTTAAATGCTTTCCATACACAACGATAAATATAATAGTAAAATTACTTACAATTTAATCATGAATATATCCTACGTGCGTAACCATAACTACAACAAGTTAGTAACTACAACAAGATGTACACCTAGCAATCGTAAAAACTTAGCTTTGTTGACTCCGATACTATGCTCTGAATCAGGATGTAAAATGGGTATGAAAGCTTTGGTGCTTAGTTTCTTTTAATCCTTTAGCTATAAACCATGACTTACACAGTAGTGTCCAGAATTCTTGTATAAGTAAATTCATTTGTGACTTGAAAGTAAATAGTCAGATAACTCACGTGACTTCGTTAAGTGAATCTCGCGAATCACGAATACGTTTTGTAGGTGCAACCGAAAGGTTCGGCTCGTGGATAGAATACCTTTAGACTTCAGACTTGAGTATAATCAAGTGTTATGGTTAAACAAAGATTTGTAATTATGACTGGTTTAAATATTTCGTAATGGGACTCTTAAATGTTAGATTTTAGATTATTTATTGAAAATTGTACATCTCATTTACATGTCTAAATATATAGAATTTACAATTTTTGGAATGTGCTGGGGTCAATGATTATTCTGAAGAACCTCACTTACAGTGTAGCACAAAGGGTCAGTAAACTATACTTAAGTTCCTAAAGTTTCTTGTAAAAAAGGCAGTGCCGTGCGAACCTTTGCCATGCACCGGCGCGAAGATTTACCCCTCAAATTAGAATCGAATAGATTCAATTTACTGAGAGACAATATAGGTGCGAGTCTAGACAGTGCGTAGCACGCGGCGAATAGCTTGTCACATACATACGAGTAGTCAATATATGATGACCTAATGAGACCCTGAATCGATCATGAAGTCAATAGATAGATAAATAATAAATAAATAAATAATAAATAAATATTATGGGACAATCTTACACAAATCAACCTAGGCCCACGGTAAGCTCAGTAAGGCTTGTGTTGTGGGTACTAGGCGATGATATAAATAATAGATAAATACATATAGATACTTATATACATATATAACATCCATAACTCAGGAACAAATATTCGTGATAAACACACAAATAAATGCCCTGACCGGGATTCGAACCCGGGACCTCCAGCTTCGTAGGCAGAGTCACACTTCGTAGATAGAGAGATAGATCGTTTATTTGCTTGAATCATGGTCATTATAAGTGTTACATTTCAATTTTATAGTCCAGCACAATTCTGCCGGCTGATGGCGTGCAAATATTTAAAGAAAATCGTCACATACATTACAACATTTACAATTCAATAATATTCAACATATTAACAAAGTCCAGTATAATAATGATTAAAATAATTCCATTGTCATAGTATTATATTAATAGGTACTATCAAAACGAATTTTACTTAACATTTACTGTGCGTACTTAGTATACCTACAATTTGTTGTTTTAAGGAAATCTTGGACCGAATAAAAGCAATTTTCGGTCAATCAGGTGCTCAATTTCCTACAGAAACTATTGTAAAACATGTCAGTAATTTCTTTCGGTATGGAGTTATAAATTAAGCAAGCTATGTAGTAGCAGTTTTTGCGGTAAATTTCTAGTCTTGGAGCTGGCATAGACAAGGCCGTATGCGTAACTGCTCTACGGTAAGAGTTGTCATTTAATTTGAATAGTGACATATTGGACTTTACTAATTTGGCAGTTTCAAAAATATATATACTAGGCGCTGTCATAAACTTATTTTTTATAAAGATTTGTCTCCATGAGTCTACATTTCTCAGACCCCAGATTTCTCTGAGGCATTTCTTTTGGGCAATGAATACTCTATTTGCTTCGGAGCAACTTGCCCATACTACGATCCCATATCGTATTTGGGAGCAAATATAGGCGTGATAAACCGAGATGGCTGTCGCTATTGAGCTAGTATTCAAGGAATCGGGATGCGTTTACCTGAGGCACAATGGTGTTATTAGTAGTTATGTTTAGTGGGCCATGTTTTAGTTTTAAAAAGCATTAGTGTAAATGTATAATGTTCATTATCAATCAGGTTTATCAGACACAGTTCACACAGTCAATACACGATGTGGAGGCCGATGAGTCTAACGCCTCTCTGAGAGGCAAATCATAGAGCCTAGGTGATTCTGCATCTGACACTTGCAAAGCAATTTGTATGTCTAAAAACATGGCTATTCGGGCACCTGATAGTTAGAAACACTTAGTAATATCCTGACAACAGCTCAGAAGACTCAAATCTGGACATCCGCAGACAAATAGCCTTGGAGCTGGAACTGACCACTAGTTTTCAGTGTTACCTCAAGTAGCTAAACTTACGAAACATCACGCTTTCTTCATCAGAAGAATGTCAGCAGACCGCGATGAATAACAGAAAGGAGTTCAAGTTTGGGACTTCATTTCTAAAATACAAAACACGATCAACAACGGCATTAAACATGAACTTAAGTAACTAAGTACCTGACTGTCCCCATGTTACTACACGTCATACATAAGCATCATATGGCGAACTTGCCTTTCGATATGAATATACCTGCTCGTAGGATAAGCTGACGCCGACTGTATGCAAGGATCAAACAAATTCACGCGTTAATATTGATGAATTGTATCATTTGTTGTACCTTACGAGTTGGTACATAATTCTTTTATGGACAACTACGAGCTAGAATTAAATCAAGAAACATTATTCCATCATTCCTAGAGATGTTCTTTAAATGATACTCAAACATAATTCATTCGTTTTATAGATTTTGAGAAGGCGTTCAATCATATCGCTTGTGATATCTCACGAGGCAGTACTAAGGCGACAATATCTAGGTACCAGGGTACCAGTGTTGGTATATCAGCTTTAACAAAAATTACATGGTTAAGTATTAAAAACAGTATTGAAAATGCAAACACTATACACACATAAGGATTTAAATCTAAAACTGAGATGGAGATTAGTTAAATGCTATGTTTTGTCAATCCTTGTGTATTGTGCAGAGGCTTGGACTTTAAATAAATTGACAATTAAAAAACTGAATGCATTTCAAATGTGGCTATATAGGAGAATGTTGAAAATCTTGTGGACAGACAAAGTATCAAATGAAAGAGTATTGAACAAAATGAAGAAGTATTAAAACCCGATGGTAAAGGTAAAGGGTTTGAAATCGGTGTCCCGGTGCATGAAGCTTCCATCCTCAACCTTAATTTAAACAGCATCATGGATTTCTTTAAAACCGACATCAAAATCATCGCATTTGATTATTGATTATAGCAACGACTGTTCTTCCAATCTTAGGAACTGCAGAAAAACTAGTGAAATTTTTTTGGCTCCTGGATGATAACTCAGAACAGATATCATGTGTGCACGGCAAGGATAATGACATTAATAACACAACTTAACGTTCACGGAAGTTTTTAAAGTAGCTTCAATCAAAGACTGCGATGGTTCGGACACACTCAAAAAGGAGGAAAATACCATAATAATATCAATAACATTGCACTTCGCCTTCCCAAACATTCCAGAGGAAGAGGTATACCAAAATCCACGTGGTAGTCCAATATTAGAAAAAATGTAATGTGAAGAACCTGGTCGAAGAAAAGACAACTCATAATCGATCGCGCTGTCGCAAACTGACTAAGAGACCCGACCTTACATAGGTGTTAAAAGGGAATGAAAGGAAAGCGAAACTAATACAATTAGTATAAAATTTAAACGGAAGTCACTTAAACTGATGGTGACCGATAATTCAATGTAACTTAAAATATTAACCTACTGTGTTAGCGAGTGGGCATCACACTATATGACCAATTCCGGAATGAATACAGTACTTATAAGGAGAAGAGTAAAGAATCTCTACGTACATTGATAAACCAAAGTTAATTAAATCTGAAAGGTTCGGAAAATCACTATAAGGACCAATCTGATCCAAAGCTCACAATTAATTTTCCATATACCTAGTACACTTTGGACTGCAGCACGTCACATCAATGTATATAAACTGAGATTCATACAGAGACTATCCATCGATAACTAATGAAATATGAACTGCTGCAAGTGACACTAAAGCTAATAGCAGAAATAAATTTTATAGCGTAAACTGGTATCTCTGTAGTCCAGGAAATAATTCACATATATATTTTATTTAGTCATTTATACTGATGTGACAGACACAGTGCATGATTACTAAAGAGTTTAAGCGGTTGAGGGGTAGCGAATATTTGAACAAGTTTAACATCATTAATAACCGATACACTATGGGAGGAGGCATGATAAAACGTCGCACGGTCATAAGAACTAATGTAATGGCGCATATTGACCGTGTGCGAGGATTGAGATACGCAATATCGCAAAGCCTAAAATCTTATTGGAAAATCACATGTTGAAGGACACCCGTCATACTATATGGCGCTCTCGGTGGCTCGTGGAAGACGTAAATAATAGGAAGAATACAAGCAATAGTTGAAAATGATGATTTTCATGCTTTCAGCTCAGAAACAAAGTCTTTATTTAAAACTCAACCAAAAATTATGAGTTTTGGTATCCTTCAAAGCCAACATATCATTATTACACTTTAGGAGTGCTCAAAATACTGGTTTGGCAGTGCTCAAAACAGCTTCACGTTCGTCAGAACAGTTTCGCGACGCTCAGAAGTCTGGATTTAGTGGTCCTCAGAACAGTTTTCGTTGGGCTCAGAGGCCTAGGTAAGCAGTCCTCAGAGCAGTTTTCGTAGGGCTCAGAGGCCTAGGTTAAGCTGAACAGTCCTCAGAACAGTTTTCGTAGGACTCAAAGGCCTAGGTTAAGCTGAACAGTCCTCAGAACAGTTTTCGTAGGACTCAAAGGCCTAGGTTAAGCAGTCCTCAGAACAGATTTCGCAGGGCTCAGAGGTCTTGGTTTAGCGGTCATCAGAACAGTTTCCATGGTGTTCAGAATTCTTTTTGGTGGTCCTCAGACTCGAGCACAATTGAGCGATTTCAATAGTGCCACAACAATACAGGTTATTTTGGCAATGCTCAGCCAATTTTGGATTTACGCTCAGAATAAAATGGGCTGTTAAAGATCAGATTTGAGGCTGAGAAAAATATTTCTCACGGTCGGTAAATGCTTGACTTGACCACTGATAGTGGAGCATTGGAGTCGAAAACCACCGTAGCATACTACTTTCATTGTTGAATTAAAACGTATACAACTGCGCGTAAAACTAGGCAAGATCTGTGCAGATATAGCCAAATGTGTACAGTTAAACTTTGACATAACTGGGACTTCAAGGGACCGGCAGATGTGTCTCGCTTAAAGAAGTATTCCACTTAAAAAGTGTCTCAGATATCCAAGTGTATTAATATCTGTCTCATTTACAGAGGGTTCCATTAATACAGATGAGATAAGAGATTATTTTCGTTACAGAGAGGTGCGATTATTAAATGTATAATAAAAAAGTTAGTAAACAGAAATAATTAAGCACGTTTCTATTAACAGTACATAAAGGCATACATAATCCTTCAATCAAAATAGAACACAACATTTTATTAAAAAACAAAAAAAAACATTTATAAAAATTTAAATAAACTGTATATTTGTTTTGTGTACTTTGGAAGTAACATGAGGTCATTTAGCCAAGAATGATGAAACAAGACGAAAATGAATCAACAATAAAGTACGAGTTATACGAGGTAATGAATTAACGTTATTTCAGTTATCGAGGTATACGTCGTATGAAATAAATCAAAAACAATTTTACAAAAGTATTTTTTTTAAATATAGTCTTAGTAAAAGAGGTTTTATATCAAGTATGAGACATAATTCATTTAATTTATATTGAGACTGAGTGCTCACTCCACCGTCAAACTTAGTTTGTGGTGGATCACATTTTATTTAAGAATTCAATTAATTTTCGATATTATATAATAAATTATAATAACCAGGTCTTAGGAAAAGAAAAGAAAAAACAACGTCAAGCCATAGGGCAGCCCGTTGTTTGCCTCTACTTTCAAGCTTCATGTTCTATCCTATGTTATTTTTTTAGGTGATCAGTGGAGTGTATTCGTATTGTATAGACAAGAAAACGCTTTAAAAAAAAAAATATATAAAAAAAAAAAAAATCACACTGACCCGCGCAGAATAATTTTTAAATATTTATTGTAGGTCGAGGAGGAATCAGGGAAATCAATAGATTAACAGATAAATTAACATTAGTTGTGGTAATGCTTCGTGCATTCGTTTAATAACGTAAGCAATTTTGCCCGCGGGGGAGGATTCCATTCCATGGAAAAAGGAAACAAGTATAAAGATGATAATAAAATCTGGCCAGATATTCGTTTCAATCTAGCAAGGCAAAGCAAATCCTATTGCGGTAACCTAAAAGTATGTACATACATGAATCAGCAATGCACAATGTATAGAAGTATTTTCATACACTAGCAAATCTATAATATGGTTTTACGGTATATATAGGACATATTATGATTGATTGTTTATTACGACATGGAACGCCAAGACACGATGAAGCTTGGTTGGTCAAAATCTCAAGAATAGAGGACCTCGCAGTTGGCTACTCGGGCCCCACGAAGAGCTTGGAACTGATTTAGAAAAGTGCGTCAAGATGAACTTATCAGACGTTACAGCTATCAGAAACTATGTGGATTACTGGGCCCAATCAAGGTCGATAGGATTCAGAGCTTGTCAATATTTGCAATGGGAAAAGAACGGTAATTTCAAAGATCTGAGGAAGAGTTAAATAAAGCTGTGAAAGATGATAATCTCTATTGGATATATGATCGCCAGTTTTCTGGGGGGCCGGGAGTGTCGTGAATGGTCATGATTCACGATAGTATTTATATTGGTGTTTATAATTATGTCTCAAACAGCCGATTTATTTTATGTAGCAACACCGACAACGAATCATTTTTATAACAAGGTTGACGGGTAGGCGGGCTGTCAGAGTTTCTAACAGCTATATTGGGAACGAACAGTTAAGTGCGGTTTGTAGTGGTTGATTTGGAGGAAAACCAGGGTGAGCTCTTTCCATAATCACTTTCGATGCGTCCTATGATATTGTAACGATTTGGTATCATTTACACGTGTGTTCATGTGCTTTCACAGATCGGACGATGATTGTTTATGATGCGATGTATTTATGTGCGTCCACAGGTCTCATTCTCTTTGGGAGGCGTATTGGTATATCATGTAGATGAATAAGGTTTTCCTACAGGTCGCGCATGTACGTGACCTGTAGGACACACAACACAGTTCTTATTTGTGGAGTTATTTAGTGTTAGAGGATTAGTTACAAGTGTAACAACAGGGTAGTTCGGTAGTCTCGGCTTCAGGCCATATCATCATCAGTCAAGGGTGCACCCGGGTAACTGGAACAATAGTGTGTGAATTGGGACAGTATCAATGGTGGTAAGGGATGTCTATAAGGGGAGGTTGGAGGACATTCTCGGGGACGAAAGTCCCCACACGTCATAGGGAGCTGGCACGCACGAGGCGGCAGCCCCTATGTCAGATATATAAAGGATTCCGCAAGTTGTAAGGGTATGTTTATAGTTGCATATATGCGAATACGGGTGTCTTAGCTTGAGTGCTATAGGTTCTCATTCGCGGCCAGAAGTGGCTTCGCGACAACACCGACAACGAATCATTTTTATAACAAGGTTGACGGGTAGGCGGGCTGTCAGAGTTTCTAACAGCTATATTGGGAACGAACAGTTAAGTGCGGTTTGTAGTGGTTGATTTGGAGGAAAACCAGGGTGAGCTCTTTCCATAATCACTTTCGATGCGTCCTATGATATTGTAACGATTTGGTATCATTTACACGTGTGTTCATGTGCTTTCACAGATCGGACGATGATTGTTTATGATGCGATGTATTTATGTGCGTCCACAGGTCTCATTCTCTTTGGGAGGCGTATTGGTATATCATGTAGATGAATAAGGTTTTCCTACAGGTCGCGCATGTACGTGACCTGTAGGACACACAACACAGTTCTTATTTGTGGAGTTCTTTAGTGTTAGAGGATTAGTTACAAGTGTAACAACAGGGTAGTTCGGTAGTCGCGGCTTCAGGCCATATCATCATCAGTCAAGGGTGCACCCGGGTAACTGGAACAATAGTGTGTGAATTGGGACAGTATCAATGGTGGTAAGGGATGTCTATAAGGGGAGGTTGGAGGACATTCTCGGGGACGAAAGTCCCCACACGTCATAGGGAGCTGGTACGCACGAGGCGGCAGCCCCTATGTCAGATATATAAAGGATTCCGCAAGTTGTAAGGGTATGTTTATAGTTGCATATATGCGAATACGGGTGTCTTAGCTTGAGTGCTATAGGTTCTCATTCGCGGCCAGAAGTGGCTTCGCGACATGGTGGAGCATGCTGGGATCTAAGCCAGTCTTCATCTGTTTAACACTTTATTTGCCCCAACTTCCTGCAAAACCAATATTAAATGTAGCATGTGCATTATTGACTCAAAAACAGATTACTGTTCATAAAGGTAATCTAAAGATTTTAAAACCATCCACGATAAAGAGATTAACATTATTAAAATCCTGTCTTAAGGCCCCGCACGTTCATGGTCTTCTCTCCCTCTCACTGAGCGTGGGCGTGAGCGAGATGAAAGTGCGTGGTCGAAAGCGCGGATATCATGTTTTTCGGAATATTTTAGAAACGAGACGAAATTTAAGAAAGTAAGAAAATGAAGTTAATGTTCATTACTTTATGAAGAAGATTATAAAATTTCATCTCTTTCTGATAAAAAATGGAGCAGTAAACTGGTTACAAGTGAAAAAATAGGGTTGAATTTAGATTTATTTTTCTCCACTTTCTTACGTTAAAATGGATTTCCACGAAAACAATGTCACTTCTTATATCTTGCAGATTATGATATCTAATTTCCAACACGAAAATTGTTACGTTATAAGGTATAAACTGGTTACTAAACAACTCATTTTTACCAAAATTTGAGATGCCAAGCCTTAATCGGTTTAAATGTTTCTGACTTTTCAGAAAACATACTTACAGCAAACTATCACTGTATTATGTCAGAGGTGCTCCTTATGCAAAGGTTACAGTTAAAACCAAGTTATATAACAGAACCATTGATCAATGTTTAGTGTGGTGCAAACATTTAAGACCTTTTAGACATCATAAGGAATTAACCTTCCATAAGTAGTACATTTTAATGTCATGTTACTATAAATAGGGTAATTGGTACGGCTCTCAATCAAAATCAAAAATATTTATTGGTATCATACTAAAGTAGGTAAAAGTACATTCGTGGCTGGTTTGCACCTTATAAATGCAAAAAATATGTATAGCATTTGTATTTTTTACTGACTCAATGACAAATTATGGGATTATATACAAAATATAATTATTCTAAACTATTCAATGAGCAGCATTGGTATATTTATTTGAGTGTCAATGGATTGTCGAAAACAGCGCATCAGATTTCAATGCAATTTATTTACTACACGGGTTTACGGAGGTGAAAAGAATCAACTCCTTTTCTCTGGAAAAAACAAAGAGCAAAGCCTGTTCTTTCAGGTATGTAGGTACTATATTTGATGGTTACTTTTTTATTGAAAATATGACCTAAATGTTTTCTGGTGAATCGGATTTATTGTTCTGATTGCAATCAAGATGTCAGAGGTTCAAGGGTGTACGAACTTCAGAGACTATAAGCTGCAGACACAAATAATAAATTGCGAATGAATTGTATCAATTTGACGGTTACAATTTCACCTTTGGGAGCAATCTGTGGTTTTCCTATATTTTTCTTGTTGACAGGAGGAGGAAGTTTTAGACAGTATGATGTTATTCTCAAGTTTCGTTCTGATTTCATCAGTGTATTTGTTCATAGTTACATTTATACCGAATAAATTACTGAAATCGGTATACGTTGCTCATATCTATTTTACCATATTATTGAGATCAAAAGAATGGTAGTATCCTGGGAGTTCACTTGTTTGTTGTATTATTAGTATGTGGCAGTAGGCTTTGGTGCTGATTCACTTTTATTTCGGTGGTTATTGTCAATACGAGATCTGACAGCAATTCGATGGATCTAATTGATGTTGACTTCATTATTGTTTGGTTACCAGCAACTTATCTCAAGACCACTAGTGATGATTTTCATTACCAGGTTATGCCGAGAAGGATTAACTTTTAACGTAAAATAAGTTACTCGCAATTTTAACTGTGTCATCATCATCTTCTCCTAGCCGTATTCGGCCTCAGCGACTGCTAATCACTGCGGAGAGCGTCGCTGGTGCGCCCTCAGGTGACTGACATAGCAATTTTTGCGGTCTATCATAGAAAATCAAGGAAGTGTTATTTATTGACAGTTGTGATATATCAGATAATGCTGGTTAAAGAGTTAAAGAAGTGAGTTCAGACATATTATGAGTCGCATAGTGAGTATACTGTGTTGTGTCGTGCGTGATGCTCAGCTGTGATGAAACAGAGGATGGAACAATGTTGTCAGTATGATACACCAATAGTATACCTACACCAAAATAATGTGTGGAGGTGGCTGGTGGCCCTCAGGTACGAGTCGATTGTTAGGGGGCAGGGAAAAATTAATTTATTATAAAAAAAAATATCATCATCACGTATCTGTCACTCAATAAATCAGGTGGAGTCTTGAAATATAAACCAATGAAGATTCATCGGATACCTACGTGATACGTTGACAATATTGTCAATTGCAATATTAACCATAATCAGCAGGTATTAATCATTTAAATGATTTCCATACACAACGATAAATATAATAGTAAAATTACTTACAATTTAATCATGAATATATCTTACGTGCGTAAACATAGCTACAACAAATTAGTAACTACAACAAGATGTACACCTAGCAATCGTAAAAACTTAGCTTTGTTGACTCCGATACTATGCTCTGAATCAGGATGTAAAATGGGTATGAAAGCTTTGGTGCTTAGTTTCTTTTAATCCTTTAGCTATAAACCATGACTTACACAGTAGTGTCCAGAATTCTTGTATAAGTAAATTCATTTGTGACTTGAAAGTAAATAGTCAGATAACTCACGTGACTTCGTTAAGTGAATCTCGCGAATCACGAATACGTTTTGTAGGTGCAACCGAAAGGTTCGGCTCGTGGATAGAATACCTTTAGACTTCAGACTTGAGTATAATCAAGTGTTATGGTTAAACAAAGATTTGTAATTATGACTGGTTTAAATATTTCGTAATGGGACTCTTAAATGTTAGATTTTAGATTATTTATTGAAAATTGTACATCTCATTTACATGTCTAAATATATAGAATTTACAATTTTTGGAATGTGCTGGGGTCAATGATTATTCTGAAGAACCTCACTTACAGTATAGCACAAAGGGTCAGTAAACTATACTTAAGTTCCTAAAGTTTCTTGTAAAAAAGGCAGTGCCGTGCGAACCTTTGCCATGCACCGGCGCGAAGATTTACCCCTCAAATTAGAATCGAATAGATTCAATTTACTGAGAGTCAATATAGGTGCGAGTCTAGACAGTGCGTAGCACGCGGCGGATAGCTTGTCACATACATACGAGTAGTCAATATATGATGACCTAATGAGACCCTGAATCGATCATGAAGTCAATAGATAGATAGAGAGATAGATCGTTTATTTGCTTGAATCATGGTCATTATAAGTGTTACATTTCAATTTTATAGTCCAGCACAATTCTGCCGGCTGATGGCGTGCAAATATTTAAAGAAAATCGTCACATACATTACAACATTTACAATTCAATAATATTCAACATATTAACAAAGTCCAGTATAATAATGACTAAAATAATTCCATTGTCATAGTATTATATTAATAGGTACTATCAAAACGAATTTTACTTAACATTTACTGTGCGTACTTAGTATACCTACAATTTGTTGTTTTAAGGAAATCTTGGACCGAATAAAAGCAATTTTCGGTCAATCAGGTGCTCAATTTCCTACAGAAACTATTGTAAAACATGTCAGTAATTTCTTTCGGTATGGAGTTATAAATTAAGCAAGCTATGTAGTAGCAGTTTTTGCGGTAAATTTCTAGTCTTGGAGCTGGCATAGACAAGGCCGTATGCGTAACTGCTCTACGGTAAGAGTTGTCATTTAATTTGAATAGTGACATATTGGACTTTACTAATTTGGCAGTTTCAAAAATATATATACTAGGCGCTGTCATAAACTTATTTTTTATAAAGATTTGTCTCCATGAGTCTACATTTCTCAGACCCCAGATTTCTCTGAGGCATTTCTTTTGGGCAATGAATACTCTATTTGCTTCGGAGCAACTTGCCCATAGTACGATCCCATATCGTATTTGGGAGCAAATATAGGCGTGATAAACCGAGATGGCTGTCGCTATTGAGCTAGTATTCAAGGAATCGGGATGCGTTTACCTGAGGCACAATGGTGTTATTAGTAGTTATGTTAAGTGGGCCATGTTTTAGTTTTAAAAAGCATTAGTGTAAATGTATAATGTTCATTATCAATCAGGTTTATCAGACACAGTTCACACAGTCAATACACGATGTGGAGGCCGATTAGTCTAACGCCTCTCTGAGAGGCAAATCATAGAGCCTAGGTGATTCTGCATCTGACACTTGCAAAGCAATTTGTATGTCTAAAAACATGGCTATTCGGGCACCTGATAGTTAGAAACACTTAGTAATATCCTGACAACAGCTCAGAAGACTCAAACCTGGACATCCGCAGACAAATAGCCTTGGAGCTGGAACTGACCACTAGTTTTCAGTGTTACCTCAAGTAGCTAAACTTACGAAACATCACGCTTTCTTCATCAGAAGAATGTCAGCAGACCGCGATGAATAACAGAAAGGAGTTCAAGTTTGGGACTTCATTTCTAAAATACAAAACACGATCAACAACGGCATTAAACATGAACTTAAGTAACTAAGTACCTGACTGTCCCCATGTTACTACACGTCATACATAAGCATCATATGGCGAACTTGCCCTTCGATATTAATATACCTGCTCGTAGGATAAGCTGACGCCGACTGTATGCAAGGATCAAACAAATTCACGCGTTAATATTGATGAATTGTATCATTTGTTGTACCTTACGAGTTGGTACATAATTATTTTATGGACAACTACGAGCTAGAATTAAATCAAGAAACATTATTCCATCATTCCTAGAGATGTTCTTTAAATGATACTCAAACATAATTCATTCGTTTTATAGATTTTGAGAAGGCGTTCAATCATATCGCTTGTGATATCTCACGAGGCAGTACTAAGGCGACAAATCTAGGTACCAGGGTACCAGTGTTGGTATATCAGCCTTAACAAAAAATACATGGTTAAGTATTAAAAACAGTATTGAAAATGCAAACACTATACACACATAAGGATATAAATCTAAAACTGAGATGGAGATTAGTTAAATGCTATGTTTTGTCAATCCTTGTGTATTGTGCAGAGGCTTGGACTTTAAATAAATTGACAATTAAAAAACTGAATGCATTTCAAATATGGCTATATAGGAGAATGTTGAAAATCTTGTGGACAGACAAAGTATCAAATGAAAGAGTATTGAACAAAATGAAGAAGTATTAAAACCCGATGGTAAAGGGTTTGAAATCGGTGTCCCGGTGCATGAAGCTTCCATCCTCAACCTTAATTTAAACAGCATCATGGATTTCTTTAAAACCGACATCAAAATCATCGCATTTGATTATTTATTATAGCAACGACTGTTCTTCCAATCTTAGGAACTGCAGGAAAACTAGTGAAATTTTTTTGGCTCCTGGATGATAACTCAGAACAGATATCATGTGTGCACGGCAAGGATAATGACATTAATAACATAACTTAACGTTCACGGAAGTTTTTAAAGTAGCTTCAATCAAAGACTGCGATGGTTCGGACACACTCAAAAAGGAGGAAAATACCATAATAATATCAATAACATTGCACTTCGCCTTCCCAAACATTCCAGAGGAAGAGGTATACCAAAATCCACGTGGTAGTCCAATATTAGAAAAAATGTAATGTGAAGAACCTGGTCGAAGAAAAGACAACTCATAATCGATCGCGCTGTCGCAAACTGACTAAGAGACCCGACCTTACATAGGTGTTAAAAGGGAATGAAATGAAAGCGAAACTAATACAATTAGTATAAAATTTAAACGGAAGTCACTTATACTGATGGTGACCGATAATTCAATGTAACTTAAAATATTAACCTACTGTGTTAGCGAGTGGGCATCACACTATATGACCAATTCCGGAATGAATACAGTACTTATAAGGAGAAGAGTAAAGAATCTCTACGTACATTGATAAACCAAAGTTAATTAAATCTGAAAGGTTCGGAAAATCACTATAAGGACCAATCTGATCCAAAGCTCACAATTAATTTTCCATATACCTAGTACAAAGACCTGAACGTTGCGCTAGATGTCGCAAACACTTTGGACTGCAGCACGTCACATCAATGTATATAAACTGAGATTCATACAGAGACTATCCATCGATAACTAATGAAATATGAACTGCTGCAAGTGACACTAAAGCTAATAGCAGAAATAAATTTTATAGCGTAAACTGGTATCTCTGTAGTCCAGGAAATAATTCACATATATATTTTATTTAGTCATTTATACTGATGTGACAGACACAGTGCATGATTACTAAAGAGTTTAAGCGGTTGAGGGGTAGCGAATATTTGAACAAGTTTAACATCATTAATAACCGATACACTATGGGAGGAGGCATGATAAAACGTCGCACGGTCATAAGAACTAATGTAATGGCGCATATTGACCGTGTGCGAGGATTGAGATACGCAATATCGCAAAGCCTAAAATCTTATTGGAAAATCACATGTTGAAGGACACCCGTCATACTATATGGCGCTTTCGGTGGCTCGTGGAAGACGTAAATAATAGGAAGAATACAAGCAATAGTTGAAAATGATGATTTTCATGCTTTCAGCTCAGAAACAAAGTCTTTATTTAAAACTCAACCAAAAATTATGAATTTTGGTATCCTTCAAAGCCAACATATCATTATTACACTTTAGGAGTGCTCAAAATACTGGTTTGGCAGTGCTCAAAACAGCTTCACGATCGTCAGAACAGTTTCGCGACGCTCAGAAGTCTGGATTTAGTGGTCCTCAGAACAGTTTTCGTTGGGCTCAGAGGCCTAGGTAAGCAGTCCTCAGAGCAGTTTTCGTAGGGCTCAGAGGCCTAGGTTAAGCTGAACAGTCCTCAGAACAGTTTTCGTAGGACTCAAAGGCCTAGGTTAAGCTAAACAGTCCTCAGAACAGTTTTCGTAGGACTCAAAGGCCTAGGTTAAGCAGTCCTCAGAACAGATTTCGCAGGGCTCAGAGGTCTTGGTTTAGCGGTCATCAGAACAGTTTCCATGGTGTTCAGAACTCTTTTTGGTGGTCCTCAGACTCGAGCACAATTGAGCGATTTCAATAGTGCCACAACAATACAGGTTATTTTGGCAATGCTCAGCCAATTTTGGATTTACGCTCAGAATAAAATGGGCTGTTAAAGATCAGATTTGAGGCTGAGAAAAATATTTCTCACGGTCGGTAAATGCTTGACTTGACCACTGATAGTGGAGCATTGGAGTCGAAAACCACCGTAGCATACTACTTTCATTGTTGAATTAAAACGTATACAACTGCGCGTAAAACTAGGCAAGATCTGTGCAGATATAGCCAAATGTGTACAGTTAAACTTTGACATAACTGGGACTTCAAGGGACCGGCAGATGTGTCTCGCTTAAAGAAGTATTCCACTTAAAAAGTGTCTCAGATATCCAAGTGTATTAATATCTGTCTCATTTACAGAGGGTTCCATTAATACAGGTGAGATAAGAGATTATTTTCGTTACAGAGAGGTGCGATTATTAAATGTATAATAAAAAAGTTAGTAAACAGAAATAATTAAGCACGTTTCTATTAACAGTACATAAAGGCATACATAATCCTTCAATCAAAATAGAACACAACATTTTATTAAAAAACAAAAAAAAAACATTTATAAAAATTTAAATAAACTGTATATTTGTTTTGTGTACTTTGGAAGTAACATGAGGTCATTTAGCCAAGAATGATGAAACAAGACGAAAATGAATCAACAATAAAGTACGAGTTATACGAGGTAATGAATTAACGTTATTTCAGTTATCGAGGTATACGTCGTATGAAATAAATCAAAAACAATTTTACAAAAGTATTTTTTTTAAATATAGTCTTAGTAAAAGAGGTTTAATATCAAGTATGAGACATAATTCATTTAATTTATATTGAGACTGAGTGCTCACTCCACCGTCAAACTTAGTTTGTGGTGGATCACATTTTATTTAAGAATTCAATTAATTTTCGGTATTATATAATAAATTATAATAACCAGGTCTTAGGAAAAGAACAGAAAAAACAACGTCAAGCCATAGGGCAGCCCGTTGTTTGCCTCTACTTTCAAGCTTCATGTTCTATCCTATGTTATTTTTTTAGGTGATCAGTGGAGTGTATTCGTATTGTATAGACAAGAAAACGCTTTAAAAAAAAAAAAATAAAAAAAAAAAACACACTGACCCGCGCAGAATAATTTTTAAATATTTATTGTAGGTCGAGGAGGAATCAGGGAAATCAATAGATTAACAGATAAATTAACATTAGTTGTGGTAATGCTTCGTGCATTCGTTTAATAACGTAAGCAATTTTGCCCGCGGGGGAGGATTCCATTCCATGGAAAAAGGAAACAAGTATAAAGATGATAATAAAATCTGGCCAAATATTCGTTTCAATCTAGCAAGGCAAAGCAAATCCTATTGCGGTAACCTAAAAGTATGTACATACATGAATCAGCAATGCACAATGTATAGAAGTATTTTCATACACTAGCAAATCTATAATATGGTTTTACGATATATATAGGACATATTATGATTGATTGTTTATTACGACATGGAACGCCAAGACACGATGAAGCTTGGTTGGTCAAAATCTCAAGAATAGAGGACCTCGCAGTTGGCTACTCGGGCCCCACGAAGAGCTTGGAACTGATTTAGAAAAGTGCGTCAAGATGAACTTATCAGACGTTACAGCTATCAGAAACTATGTGGATTACTGGGCCCAATCAAGGTGATCGATAGGATTCAGAGCTTGTCAATATTTGCAATGGGAAAAGAACGGTAATTTCAAAGATCTGAGGAAGAGTTAAATAAAGCTGTGAAAGATGATAATCTCTATTGGATATATGATCGCCAGTTTTCTGGGGGGCCGGGAGTGTCGTGAATGGTCATGATTCACGATAGTATTTACATTGGTGTTTATAATTATGTCTCAAACAGCCGATTTATTTTATGTAGCAACACCGACAACGAATCATTTTTATAACAAGGTTGACGGGTAGGCGGGCTGTCAGAGTTTCTAACAGCTATATTGGGAACGAACAGTTAAGTGCGGTTTGTAGTGGTTGATTTGGAGGAAAACCAGGGTGAGCTCTTTCCATAATCACTTTCGATGCGTCCTATGATATTGTAACGATTTGGTATCATTTACACGTGTGTTCATGTGCTTTCACAGATCGGACGATGATTGTTTATGATGCGATGTATTTATGTGCGTCCACAGGTCTCATTCTCTTTGGGAGGCGTATTGGTATATCATGTAGATGAATAAGGTTTTCCTACAGGTCGCGCATGTACGTGACCTGTAGGACACACAACACAGTTCTTATTTGTGGAGTTCTTTAGTGTTAGAGGATTAGTTACAAGTGTAACAACAGGGTAGTTCGGTAGTCGCGGCTTCAGGCCATATCATCATCAGTCAAGGGTGCACCCGGGTAACTGGAACAATAGTGTGTGAATTGGGACAGTATCAATGGTGGTAAGGGATGTCTATAAGGGGAGGTTGGAGGACATTCTCGGGGACGAAAGTCCCCACACGTCATAGGGAGCTGGTACGCACGAGGCGGCAGCCCCTATGTCAGATATATAAAGGATTCCGCAAGTTGTAAGGGTATGTTTATAGTTGCATATATGCGAATACGGGTGTCTTAGCTTGAGTGCTATAGGTTCTCATTCGCGGCCAGAAGTGGCTTCGCGACACATATCGTAGACATACCTACAAAAGATATTAGTTAGTTAGCTAGTTACCTAGTTAGTCACCCATTTCTCGAAGCTACAAGTTAAAATTTTCCAAGCAGGCTACACAGAGGTGCTTAGCCAATAACTGGACATTTCAGCTGTGTTATCTTTTTAGACTTGTAAAATTGTAACCTGTATCTAAGTGAAGCGGGTTTCAGAAGTCAATTTGTACCATAAAATGAGTTCATGGTATTTTAGGAGGGTGGGGATGCGATACTTAATGAAAATGGTTGATCAATTCCAGTACTTATTAGGCTATTTATTTATGTAATCGTATGGCGATCTGTAGAATAGGCGAATATCCATGTGATGTTTTATAGTATAGCACATATTTCGCCGAAAGTGTTGTCGCTCATTTAGCACCACCCAGGAGACACTTGCAGGGTTGTGGTAGGTACCTATATCCTGCGGACGCGAGCAACAGATTTGTTGATTAGGCTAAGATTAGCAGTGTCATGTCGTGGCTACCGCGGTTTCAATAATCCATCCAAGTCATTTGTTCCCGTCTGTGACAGAGACGGCAACTATTCTCAACAAAATCAAAATCAAATATCAAAAATATTTATTAGGTATCTAAAATTTGGTTTTACAATTGTGCGTGGCTGGCCCCTCCAGGTAAGTATGACAATATACGTGTGTTAGGAGAAGCCGCTCCTCCCATCCAGAGTGATGCATAATTTGATACACAAATCTTACTTTAATTTTACATTTGTAGGTATACTGTTAACATAGTTATCAGAATTAAATTTAATTTACATTACAATTCTAAATTTAGATACCTACTCTTAACGTGCCATTTTAAGCTGGCACTAGACTGTGAAGGTATAACACCTTTACAGTATCTTCCCTGTCCCGTCCCTAGCCCACTTTGTCCTCGCGCAGGGTGTTCCGCTAACTAATGCGCGCGCGCAGCTAGCCCGCTAATTTGACCAATTGGGTGGCCAGTGTGGTATGCGACCAATTTGGCACTACTTATAGAGCGAAAATTACATATAAATTCGGTATCATATAGCAAACACTATTTTTTCGTAGGACCCAAGGTTTTGTTTTTACAAGCTTTCTATTAACTTGCAATGTATGATACTACGTATGTATGTATATAGGTATGTACCTACTAGGTATGTACATGTAACTGTGTTTGTGCGGGTGGAATCTTGCAACTCAATTATGTAACTGTGTGTGTGCGGCGGGTGGAATCTTGCAACTCATTTTTGAAGCACATATCTTCAACCGATTGAAACCAACCATCAGCTGAAATTTTGGGTAAAGGTGTAGTTTGGATGACAATTCAATATTATGGTACCATAGAGCTGATCTGATGGAGGAGACAGAAGGTGGCCATGGGGATTCAGTACTTAAACGACGCTACACCGTTGAGTTTAGGCTCGCTCGTTAGAATCGTTTCAATTAGTAGTTATAATCTTATAATGATGGTATATACCCTGAAAAAATTACGGTTTTTTTGGAAATAATTCAATATCAGGCTAATTATTTGTATACAGCTTTTATATGTTATTTTAAACAACTTTTGCTATTGACATCAATAATTCTATAGACCGGAAGTTAGGAAAAAAATTTAACCCGCAAGCAAAAATGCTATCAGTATTTTTATAATGAAAACATGTTTGAGTACACAAATTTGGAGACTTACTACCTGAATACAAAAATATATGCATCAGGAAATAACGGCATTTTAATTAAATATTTTACGACCTTGAGATAATATTGAATTTCATCTGGCCTATAGAAACGTTTATTCATTAACAAAAATAAGTGGATTATGCGCGTATCCCAAGGAACGTATATATACTTAGTAAATTATAAAGTAAAGAAAGTTTATACCATTTTCGCCTGATTTTTACGGAATTTATAAAGATTACTTTTCATTATTTTTTACCGTATCGGTATTAAATTTAGGTGGATTATTAATGAATATTTAGCCAAATTACCCAACCTATTTTTTGGTGTAAAAATATGGCTGATATCGATATATTGTTGTGTTTTCATAGAGCGAAACCGTAAAGTTCTCAGGGTAATACATAAAAAGTCCAGTCGGCAATAAAAGCTTTTAACAAAAATGAAATTTTTGACAAAAACTTTGTTTGTGTAGGTAATGTACCTTTCTACTTTTTATAGGTTCTTTTATAATAATCCTGAAAATTTCTTGAAAAACTCGGACAAACCTTAGTTGGGAAGTTTAATTAGGTAAGTAAGTGATTTCCATAGGTGGCCGGTAAATTCACAGTAGTAATATTTTCAGTCGCATCCGACTCAATCTCTTTCATGCGTTCGTTTCGAGGTTCCCTGAACTAAAAGGTATGTCAAAGCACGCCTGACATATTAAAATTTAATTTAAATTTTTGATCTTCCTAGGTACATGTCGAGGTTCATTTGAACGTCATGATCATGAAACAACAAGGTCGATTTCCGCTTGCAATAATATTATGACAGTATTAACCTTAGCGACAATCAGATCTCACAGAAACTTTTGTCAAAACTGATGGTACCGTACTACGAGGTCTTTTTACCATCCTTCATTATTCTTTACTAGCGACCCGCCTCAGCTTCGCACGGGTTTATAAGTATAATACATGTATGTATTTAAAAAAACCACTCTATCTATTTAAAAAAACCGCATCAAACCCGTTGCGTATTTTTAAAGATCTAAGCATATTAGTACATCCAGGACAAGGAACAGACAGACAGCGGAAAGCGACTTTGTTTTATACTATAGGTATACCGTAGTGAAGATAATACGGATAAAGTAAAAAAAACCTTTTCGAGAGGCCCGATAAAATTCAATCTTATGTCAGTGTCTAAACTTTTCTCTCTTTTCTGTAATAATCTTCGAAGTGTTTTTTAACTTAGGTACGTTGATGTTAGCTTTGTTATGTTGTCAAATGAGTTGATCAAACGTTGACCATATTGCAAAAAACTGCTCTCATCGCTAGTGAATGACTATTCGAAAACACCTATTCAGTTTAGAGAACAAACTGTCAATATGACAGGTGAAACAATACCATCATTACTGAACTATAAAGAGGCTGTTAAAACGATTATTATTATGTAGGTGTACGACTAGTGATTTCACTAATTTGAGTGCGCTTTTAATGAAAACTATATTGAATGTCATAATGTTTAACGATATGCTGAGGCCTTCTTTGTAAGGGAGTCAGTCTTCAAAATTGTATGAAAATTAAAATTGGCAAAAGTTTTACAATAAGATATCTCAAAATGAGAAATACTGTCAAATACACTTCAAGATTTATTTAAAAAAATAATACACCATTTTTCTCTCTTTTTCCCTAAATGTTTAAGGACCTTGGGGCAATGATGTAATATAAATGAGAGGTAGATAGGTTATAAGCACTCCACAAATGAGTCAATTGCAGTGCACCTTCCTTGCCTAAGTTTCGCGTCGTCAATGGGAACGTAAACGTGTCTCAGCTGTCAGATGTGCCTGGCCATTTTAAACAGGGAATTTCGTATAGACAACATACCTACCTCTTTTTAAGGTTCCGCATTAAAAAGGTAAACAAGGAATAAAGATTCTGGTGTAACTCTGTCCGTCTGTCCGTCTGTCACAACGATAAATATCACAAGAACTACTTAATGCTATCAATTTGAAATTTGGAACAATTGTAAAGAAGACTGACTAACAGACGTGTATGCATAATGAAACATTTTTATTTTTTGTAAAATGACAAATATCAGGGGGGTTAAAAATTCAAATTCTAGTTACCTAATAGGTACATCAAGTGCCAGGGCTTGAGTTAACACTTTTTAGAACATTTTTTTTTGTACAGTGGTAAAATTTTGATTTATGAAGGAAAATGTTGAAAAAACCGGCCAAGTGCGAGTCGGACTCGCGCACGAAGGGTTCCGTACCATTATCTATAAAAACATCTAAAAAATAACTTTTTTTTTGTATGGGAGCCTCCTGTAGCCCAGTTGGTAGTGACCCTGCCTACGAAGCCGGAGGTCCCGGGTTTGAATCCTGGTAAGGGCATTTATTTGTGTGATGAGCACAAATATTTGTTCCTGAGTCATGGATGTTTTCTATGTATTTAAGTATTTATTTGTCTATACATATAAGTATGTTTGTCGTCGTTTAGTACCCATAGTACAAGCTTTGCTTAGTTTGGGACTAAGCCGATTTGCGTAAGATTGTAAAAAAAAAGAAAAAAAATATACAAAAAATTATTTATTTATTCTGGTTTTTTGTATTTGTTTTTATAGCGGCAACAGAAATACATCATCTGTGAAAATTTTAGCTGTCAAACTATCTACTGCTGGTAAACTAAAAAACAGACAGACAGACAGACGGACAGCGGAGTCTTAGTAATAGGGTCCCGTTTTACTCTTTGAATACGGAACCCTAAAAATACCAACCCCCCCCCCCTTATCTGCGAACTTTACCAAGCGAAAATTGTATGATTAAGAGACTATCTAGGGCGTATTTTTATTTATTTATCAAAAACCATTTCACATCTAAAAGTGCCCTTGTGGCATATTTGCAGAATAAATAATTGATTTTGGTAACTAAGTTTGTAATTTAATTACTTTTGTAATCAGAAATTAATTTGATTCAGATACAATTTGAGGGGTTCTTAAAACCACAGTGTATCTAGCCTGCGGGCAAGCATGCAAATCATTAAAAAATTAAATATTTTATTATAACATACTGGGTTGCATGTTATGATTAATACTCGTAACGTGCAACCTAGTAAGATGCTTGTTTTTGAGCGATTTTTTTATCACGTATACCGATTTCGATAATATTTTTTTTATTTGAAAGAAGCGACTTAAGAATAGGAATTTGATGACATTAAATTACATACAATATATCATAACATTTTTTAATGATTTGCATGCCTGCGAGCAGGCTAGTTACACTGTGCGTACCATATTTTTAAGAACCCTCTAACTAACTGTATCTGAAGCAAATAAATTTCTGATTTCTGATTACAAAAGTAGCGAAATGCAGATGGGGGCCCCATCTGCATTTTGCTGCCCCATCATGGGGCTGTACAGTCGACGCCAAAAATATGTTTACAGTTTTCGCCTTATTACAATGGAATAAGGTGCAAAAGTGTAAACATATTGTTGGCGTCGACTGTACAACGGTAATTTCTACTATGAGCTGTTAAGATTGTTCTAAAATGAATGGGGTCGTGACTGGTAGGGTGTATGAACGTTTATACGGAACCCTCGGTGCGCGAGTCAGACTCGCACTTGACCGGTTGTTTTTATATTACATCATTGCCTTGGGGCAATAAATAACCACTAAGTGTTTGGTATAGATAGAGCACGAATTCCTTCGTCGGTAACACTATGTGAGGATTTACCATCTTCAACGCTATGAATTTGGCTTCTTTCTATGTTTATGCTTAATCTACGGGTGAGAGAGTAAGAGTGCCCCTTTTCATCACTGAAAATCTTTCCCTTGTTTTTGCTCTCCCACGTAATCTATTAACTCTCAAACTCTCACTCGCATACAAGAAAGTTGTCTACCACTTTTGAACCTTAATACATAGATAATAAAGTATAAAGTGGCCTCTTGCTCGGCTTACTATACATCCGGGCGTCGCATATTGTCTCGAGCGCTCATAGCCGCTGAAGAGGATTGTCAAGATGCTGATTCGGCGTATTGCACTGTTTCGAGCTGGTAACAAGTGCAGTTCCCAGGCGGGATGACTGGGCATTGTCAGTAAGGTGACCAGGAGTTACAAATGTTCAACTACGAACGAGCGAGCGACGCGAACGAAGTTCTATGCTTCAACTTGTGCCGAGAATCGTTTGCATGTACGGATGTCCCGCTGTTCTCCTCTACAGGTCACATATCTCAACCCATTCTCGTGAAATTAATTAGTGAGCAGGTTCGTTAATTATATAATATTTTTTGTCGATTTAGTTTTTCAAAATTCGAAAAAAAAAATTCTAGTAACACTAGCAGTCAAATTTTACTGACAGAGCCACTATTACTATAGTTGCTTACTAATGTTTCAACTTGACTGTGATTTTATAGGAAAACTCCCGTTAAAGCGATCAATTTCAAATTTGGGGAAGTATACAGTCAGCAGCAGAAGTAGCTAAGCGGGCCGTGAGTTCAAAATGACCTGCACACGGCTTTATTCTTAAGAAATTAAGAGCGTGTGTAGGTAATTTTGAATACCCGGCCCGCTTAGCTACTTCTGCTGTTGACTGTATAAACACCTGAATCTGAATAAACTCCCATAATCTTACTTAATACGAAAAACTATTTACGTGGTAATTCCAGGTGGTTACGAGTCATCTTGAATTTCTTGAATGAATACTTAGTAACAAAAAAAACGGGTTGTGTCGGAGATACAACCGTTAATGAAGTTTAAGTGGATACTACTTTGTTGGCTATGAAATCACGTACCGAGGGTTCCGTACTCAGCAAACTGTACTTAAAAAATCGTAAATAAGTAAAGCGACGTCTGTCGGCACCTACCTATTTAAAGGTGGTTTGTTTATCATCGATAATTCGTTGTAATAACACGTAAACCAAGTTTAATGTTTATTTTGATAAATAAACGTACGTACTTTAAACTAGGCCGTTTGATTTGTAAGAAAAAAATACACCCTAAAATTATTAAAAAAAAAAAATATCACTAAAATCTGTATAAGTACAGATACATCGGTATATATGGCAACAATGACTGACGTAGCTCATTTGACTTGCGATACATTGAAAATGGCGGTTATTTCAGCATTATTTTCATGTCCGCCACATAAACTAAATAACATTTTGTGATTACCAACTAAAAAGAAGGATTAAAACATGTAACAAACAATTATTTGAAATCTGATTAGGCTTCTCTACAAAAAGTTATTCCGGAAGTCACGTGATACATTTTGAATTGTACCCATACAAAAACGCGAGCAAAGAAGTATCCACTTCAAAATAGCAGTACAAATAAAAAAGTTATAGGGTAAATCGCCAGTAACTGGCCATCGTTCAATAACTGGCCACGTTATACTAAATTGAAATCTATTATAGGTGAACATAGGTTGTTTTTAGTATGAGGGGAAGTGTAGTCAATAATTAAAACCTTATACTAAAATGAATTCTATTGTATATATATATAGAGTTCATTTGTAGTATGAGGTGGCCAGTTATTGAACGGTGGCCAGTTACTGGCGATTTACCCTATATATCGAATATATTTCAGCACGTAAGGAAACTATTTAGCGCTTAGCGAATAGAGGCTGGTAGCTCCGCGGCCCTGACTCGTGGTCACCTCAGTGAGACAATCGCGTTAGATGACGATTGTTTGATTTGGCTATTGTTGTTTTTGTACTCGAACGGTGGGATAATTCGTACAATACTTATACGGGACTAGCTTTTAACAACAATCGTAGGGTAAACATTATATTTATCGATGCCTGAAGCGCCAGGCTTTGGCGCTAAGATTTTACAATACCTATTGGCAATATATGCTGTGTTTTCAATACTTACGAGTAGTACCTACCTTTATATCGTAAATTTCAAGTGCTACAGTCGTTTTCAAAAACTCTATTATCAATACTGTATCGTGAATTCCTGGTTTCCTCGCAATTCTCAGATAGTGTTTGCAATAAAGTTTTCCTCTTTCACTTTTATCAGATTTTGAATATTATTATATTCTTTTCATTAACAAAAGTCCCTGGGCGACCGAGCTCTGCTCGGGTGAAAATGGAGAATATACGGAGAAAACGAATTTTCCCGGACGTGAGACCTATCTAGATCGATTTCTCGCTCCTGTTAACCCCTGTATTCCAAATCTCATCGAAATCGTTAGAGCCGTTTATGAGAACGTGATTGCAAATATATATACAAATATTGCTCGCTTAAAAGTATAGGACAGGATAAGATCTTTCTGCCTAACCATCCAGCTAAAGAAGAAAATCTTGCGAAAATTTGGGGCAACTCACCCTTACAGTTACCCAATCCAGTTTCTTATTGAAAACAGTGCCATACCTTCTTGATAGGTTGCGAACTCTTTGAAGCTGTAGCGATTGCTAGGCTTAGGCTGTCAAGGTATTTCGAAATTCGCCGTATTGACATTATACATCCATAGCCTAGGGTTAAAGACGGCGGTATTTGGAGTCGATGAGCCGGGGTTCAAACCCTGCGACCGACGCACTTTTTGTATGTTTTAACAGAAAAGTTTTAATATCGCAGAAGAGATGGCGCCTGCTGTACGCAAGCATTAAATGCCTTCTCAATTTGGTCGAGTTGCCTGTCTATCTCAGTATGTATATTGTAGTCTTTGCAGTTACCTACAGACCGTACAACGTTAAATATGGCGCCGGCAACTGTCATTTCATAGAAACATGTCAAAGTTTCCATACATTCCGATTTTAACGAACACCGCTTACGATTACAGATGTTTTGGTGCAACCCACCCTATAAGACTCCAACACACGAATGGTTTTGGTGCAACCCACCCTATAAGACTCCAACACACGAATGGTTTTGGTGCAACCCACCCTATAAGACTCCAACACACGAATGGTTTTGGTGCAACCCACCCTATAAGACTCCAACACACGAATGGTTTTGGTGCAACCCACCCTATAAGACTCCAACACACGAATGGTTTTGGTGCAACCCACCCTATAAGACTCCAACACACGAATGGTTTTGGTGCAACCCACCCTATAAGACTCCAACACACGAATGGTTTTGGTGCAACCCACCCTATAAGACTCCAACACGCGAATGGTTTTGGTGCAACCCACCCTATAAGACTCCAACACACGAATGGTTTTGGTGCAACCCACCCTATAAGACTCCAACACACGAATGGTTTTGGTGCAACCCACCCTATAAGACTCCAACACACGAATGGTTTTGGTGCAACCCACCCTATAAGACTCCAACACACGAATGGTTTTGGTGCAACCCACCCTATAAGACTCCAACACACGAATGGTTTTATCGAAGCATAAACCACATTGAATACAATATGGCCGCTAAAAGTGTCATATCCTCATATATCCAACAAAAGGTTTATGAAGCGCCATTTATATCAAATTAGCGTGTGTCTGTTTGTGTTTCTCACCGCTATTGCTACACAATGACTTTATTACTGACACTGGTACAGCCACTGGGCTTGCCTTCGCCTATGTTAGAACCTGGTAAACAACATATTTTCAAAAAAATCTCCTCTCAATTTTTTCCTTTTTTAGGGTTCCGTACTCAAAGAGTCAAACGGAACCCTATTACTAAGACTGCGCTGTCCGTCCGTCCGTCCGTCCGTACGTATGCATGTCACCAGGCTGTATCTCAAGAACCGTGATAGCTAGAGAGTTGAAATTTTCACAGATTATGTATTTCTGTTGCCGCTATAACAACAAAACAAATACTAAAAACAAAATGAAATATTTTTTAAGGGGGGCTCCCATATAACAAACGTGATTTTTTTGCCGTTTTTATAGATAATACGTACGGAACCCTTCGTGCGCGAGTCCAACTCGCACTTGGCCGGTTTCTTCTGGCTACAGAACTCCGTCATTTGTGAATCGTAGACATTTGTAGGATTGTAACCCCTTAATGTTGTCAAGACTGAATTCCAATTGTGACAACATTGAGGAATTAATAAATAAAATAAATAAAAATCATTTAATTCGGACAACAAAAAAATCCATATTGGGTTAGTACGGTACACTTAAATATAAGAAGTATTAGGTTACATTATATTTCAAATATGGCTAAAGAGCGGTGCAGGCTTGCCCAGTGCTGACTGTAGCGACTGTCAAGCCTGTCCGCTATCACTCTCAGGATGCTGCTCGTACTGTCGCACACTCTGCGGCGCGTCGCTGCAAAATAGTTCTATTCAAATATTATTAAATTAATTAAGCACTCGTTTAGCAATTTCAGTAAGCATGTTTTGAAGTGACTCTTGTAGTAAATCTCGAAATGTATCATCTTGTACACATTTCCTCTATCTGTAAACCTGCAATTGCTAGATTAACTGAAAATTCAATTCCATGTATTCTGCCTACCCTTTTTGGAAATACGAGTAGGTACCTACAGGGCGTGAGTTAAATAAGTTTTTGTCCCGAAAAAAATATTTAAAAAAAATATTAATTTTTATTGATTTATTTTGGGATGCCACTCCAAATAAATGAAAAGAAAGGACACGGGAATTAAAAAACGACTTTTCTAATTTTCATCTTGCGCGGTCTTGATCTACCACAGCCGCTTTAAGCTACCATAGAGGTCCAGTTTAGAGGAAGACAGTCGTAAAATAGAAATACCATTGCGTAACACTCGAATTGTTTTCATTCTATTTGGAAACGATAAAGAAAGGTTGTAAACATGTTTATGGTACTGAAGCTACTGTTTTAGCGTACATACGTGAAAGATACAAACTTGGGTATGTCTCTGCTGTCATAAATTGAAAATTTAACGATTTCAATCATTTCTAAAACCTCACCTAACTAAATCATACATAGATCTAATGGTTCCCCTCCGTTAGCCCTAAGAATTTCATAACTAATTTCACTAGCCCTAATGTAGTGAACCCTAAAATGGCAAACCCGAATTGTAATTTATCCTAATTATTCATTAGCCCTAATGTCAGTATCCCGAATTTTTATAATGTCTCATTGACCGAATTCTCAGTAATACTCATTTTATTTCACCGATCTTTTTCTTTTTTCGTCTAAGACTTTATCCTCTATTTCTTTTTTCGTATAAAACTTTATCCACTCGCTTCGCTCGCTCGGCTCGCGCGCTGTAGGGTCGCAGTTCTTCCTAACACTCCTCCTCGCTTCGCTCGTTGTCGTACCTACACCGACCTGCCTTAGAGTAGAACAGGTAGGTAATCCTATGAAGTTTTTATCACTTATTGACTTACTGGCAAAGTTCATTGACCATCTATCAAGGGTCCTTGTTAGACCTCTAACTACTTTAGCCCTAAATGCTTCTTTTGACCTAATGTTTCATTAGACCTTTTTTTGTTTATTTCCTAAAGAGTAAAGTTTTTAAGATTATTGGAAAAACCTTACTGAATGATCTATTTGATGATATTCAATGAAAACCTGAAAGTTTACGGTTTCGAAGAAATAATATTATGCATTAGGTCTAGTGAAACATTAGAGCAAAAGTTAAGTCAAAGTCAAATGACATGATAGGTGTGATGAAATTAGGTGTAGTGTTCATTAAACATAGTAATCATTAGGCACATTAATCATAGAAGGCGACTAAAGGGGGTCATCGGGGTCGCAGTGTTTCTGGCGGGGGCCGGGGCACTCACCTAAAAACCCCAGGGAAGGCGACCATCATCATCCTAAGACGAGCCAAATGTGGCGAGGCGCGAGGAGGGCTCCAGTGCTATCAGTATGAGATCCTGGAGTCCTCCGCATGAGAGCGCAGATGCCGGCCGCCGTGGAGTTTTTAGTGGATAGAAATACCACATAACCCAGTCATCCCCCGATGATTGGATACCTGGTAAGCAGGTTTCCTCCACGAAAAAAAAAGGCACATTAATCATTAGTCTTAGTAATCATTAGGAAAAATCATAATTAGTTTCCAATATATTGGCACACTTGATGTTTAGTAAGGTTGGTGCACCAAGGATGGCCCGGTTCCTAAGATGGCCCCAGCCGACCTTTAAAAACTCGCAGTTATGGTTTCCAAACTACTTCAAATTTCGTGAGCACATGCGTTTATGATCATTGATCACAAACAAACGTACCTACATACATTTCAGTTTTTACTCAAGCGCGCTGCCATTTTGTAAAAAAACTACAGTTTGCTGTGTCGTGTTAAAATATTTCCCGTTTTATTTATTTCCAACCTTAACATATCATCCAAAATTTGAAAAAAATACCTAAATTTAGTCTGTATTTTTAGTGAAATTAGGTGTTTAATTGGTTTATAATCCAATTGTAGGGTACTGTTATTTTAAATTTATTTACGTATTTTTACGCCACTTGAACTGAAGTAAAAGTCCCCTAATAAGGCGTACTGTATAAATAAAAAAAGTACGTCAATAAATCATGTTAGAATAAAGAACCGATTTATAAATATCATGCATGATACAGGCTGATATTAAGAATCCCACACTTGTGATTTTTTTTCTAATTTAAAAAGTTGTTATCGTTTTTAGCAATTTTACATTTTTATACTCATAAGAAGCTATAATTTTGGAATACGTTCAATATTTTATTAAATCAATTTAATAAAATAAAATAAATTACGACTAGTTCTAGACGATAGTAATGATTAAACATTGATTAAACGATTGTTTTAAATAATTTATAACGGGCCTTATTAGGCGACCGGGTTCTGTTCTAACGCAAATAACATTAAAGTTACTTTAAATATTTCGTTTGTTAAATAAATCATTAGCAGTCCTATGAATGGATTTTCTTTATTAATCGCACTGCAATTATTTTACAAGGCTTTGCAATTAAGGTGGGCGCCCGGTACTATTAGGAAATATTAGGAGGTACCTATGAAATTAGGCCCAGGCAGCAAGCCTACCAACGTTCGATATAATTTTCATTAGCCCTAATATTTGGATAACAAATCTTGTATGGCATAATTGTTTGTTGAATGATTGGGAGGGGGGGGGGGGGGCAGATTTAGGTACCTAAGTTATAATGTTTTGGTATTTTCTTGAATAACGTCAACGACTTAAGTAAGAAAATTTCGAAAATTATCGGCTTTTTATTGTTCTTAAGTTGAGAGCAATAAAAGGCCGATAATTTTCGAGCAAAAAAGACCACTAAAATTAGAATGTCAAATGACGTTTTGTTTGGAAATCGAACCACATTAAGAAAAACCAGGATAGCGCGAGCTCTTTTAATGCGAGAGTCGGACCGGGGACGGTACACACCCAGTGTAAATTAACCCTTATTAGCTTTAACGACTGCTTCTCCCTCACACGCAAAATATTTTTAGATAAATACGATGTCCACGGGTATGACCCGTATAACGCCACCCTAACATTTGTAACTGGAAAACCTATTCATATATATTTTAGCCTCGTGGCGCCCACCATACAACACAAAATGACATTGAAATTTGAATCAAACTAATAAAAGAAATAGAGTTGAATTTCTTTTGTTTCAAGAGAAGACCAAAACAAAACAAATGCAACTCTATTCCAACCCAAAATTGTGTTGTGCTTCCAGTAGACCCATGGGCGCTACGAGGTTAGAGTAGGTAGTTACGTACGTACACGTTTACATTTATAACCTCTTTCCATAAATGTTTGACGTCAAGCTTGAATACATTGAATATAACAACGGATTACATGCATCTATACAAAATCTTAATACATTGACAAAAGACCCAATATTGCTTGCACAATTCGCAAATTCTAGTAGTTTATGAATACCGTAAGATTTTCGCAGGATAGGGTGCGGCTAATACCAGATTTGTCATTACAGTTCGATTTTAAACAGTATGCATATTGACGTCGTAAAAATACTCCACGCGGCATTGATATAAGTACTCGGTAAACAATTTTATTTTACTGTCAACCAGCCTGCAGTTAATTTTAGCGGAGGGGTGTATTGCCAACTAACCCTGTCCACAGAATTACCATTTGCCGTAGGTATGTTTTTACTTAAGTATGTCAGTATAATATTGTATGTTTTCCGAGTGTAAATTTTCTTAAGGAATTTGGTATTAAGTAGGTACCTACACCTACAGTGATTTCTTACGTTTTTTTCGTTCTATCTCTCTGACGTAATTTATGAAACTGTTCAAGATAAAATACTGTTCCATTTTCACTGTGCCTGCTTGATGGACATTGGACAGGTGTCGTACAATTTACTGTTATAATAAGTTAATTCAATGGCCGTATGTCCGTAATATATATTTGATGGTTCAATTCGGACATTTTTTATTGTACTATTAGCTTAGACTGTTAGCCTCAAAAGTTTATTGACTCTATACTTTCCCAGAACATCAGTCATAGTAGAAAGTAGGAATATTGTAACATCTACTCTACTGCAAATTGTGATTGTCAAATTAGTAAATTCTACTTACACATGACATACAAACGTTGACCATGTCCGCGAAAAATTGTATGATGTCATGAATATAACTGTACAATTTTTGTCGGACATACCCCCTAGTGATTTATTAGACCTCACGCATTTCTCTCGGAAACAGATACTCGTACCTACCTATATTTTCAGTTGATCCTGAATAATCTAATGTTTAAAAAAATGCAATAGGCCAAATAAAATATTTTAGGCAAATGTGATCCTTGCATTCACCCAGTACATATTGGTTGCAAATGTGATCCTTGCGTTCACCCAGTACACATTGGTTGCAGTTTGATGCTCATCTGCTTCAATCTGCAACTCAGCATCATGCTTTAAATCTATTTTCCACCGTAGTGCCACTCTACTTTAAATAACTCCACTCTCTGCTAATACATATCCCATTCATCATTAATTCATTAATTTCATTTTATTTTGATTGACTCAAGGCGATATTGCACAAATGTAAAGAGAAAACACAAGCCCACACACTTGTTCTTGAGAGCACTCGAAAAGCCGCGATTTAATTACTTATCATTAAATGAAGAAATCTACAGCTTAGTTCCCCAAGCTCTTATCTGAATTCACTATCATTGTAAGCACTACCATATTCTGTGAGCATAAAGTTAACATTGCACCGGAACGCAAAGACGACGATGAGTCCTTCTGGATTCAGTCGAATTCTGCTACAGAGAACTATAGGTCCAAATGGTCGTAAGTCCCTCGGATTTGATTGTAAAATCGTCGTTTTAGAAGGGAGGCGTGGGCGCGAGCCCCGGGGCCTACCTCAACAATGCGAGATAACACTGGAACAGTTTTAATTGAGCAATGATGATGTAGGCGTGTAGGTACTTCAGCATGAACGGACCGGATATAAGGATATTATGGATGCGGATTTTCAAGTAATCTATTTTCTATGACCTTTTATTTTTCTTTGGGGTCCATTTTTACACGACATAAATACGAATAGACCTCCAGCTAACATATCGCAACGAGCGAGCGAAACGTAACGAAATGGGATTGGGATCTGAAGGGCCGGATGAACCGATGTGAGGGCCTAGTCGTTTAGTGTACGTGTGACGTTCAAACTAGCAACCCTAGCAAACTTGAAAGAGCACGTTTCAAGCAGCAGAGAGATAAGGCATGATTCGGTAATTCTGTATATTTTCGTTGCCATCCTCGAGCAATCGAGTGATCCTTCTGTACCATCGATTGGCGCCGCCCACACGTCACCCCTATTGCAACAAAATACGGTCTTCTAACCTCGCAAGTCATTTTAAGATAGACTTTTGAACTATGTAAGTACCTACTTACTTGTAATGGTAATTAAAAATTATATCAAATTTAAAATCGCAAAAAGAAACTGGGACATTATTACCTATAGTGGTGAGTTTATTATAAAGGTTGTGCTTTTGTTCAAAGGTGACCTGACCGCAGAACGCATCCAGTGTGGCAAATCACTTAATGTTTCTGTGCGTGTATTGGTCCGATTCTATATATAATATATAATAGACACACCTAAAGTCTCGAGTTCACTACAATCGCGATTGTGGTATCGGTTCCCACATCGCTCCAGGTCAAAAGGTCCTGTTTATGGGTCGCTATTAGTGGTGCGTGCGCGCTTTTCAGCTTATTGCACTGCCTATACGTACCTACCTACCTACCACATTCGAATACAGTACATCTTTAGAATGGAGTTGGTATTACGAGAGCTGAGCCCCATTTAAACTTGTAAAAAAATACTAAGAAAGTTAGGGTAAGACTTAGTGTTGTGGATAACGCTCATTTTGAGGTTTGAAGACTCGAACCCTAAAGAATCCCGAGGCTTAAAGACTCAAGTGACGAAAGGTCAATATTTTGCATTCATATGCGTAAAATAAACCAACACGGTTCTTAAACAGATCGAGTATTTAAGCCTCGGGAGTCTTTAAGGCTCGAGTCTATTAAGTATAGGTACAGTAGACGGCAAACTTCGTGCGCAAATGAGGGGAAGTGAGGGGGCAGCTTGCACGTACAATTCGCCTTTGCGCAGGCAAGGTCATTTGCGCACGAAGTTTGCCGTCTACTGTAAGCCTGAAATGAGCGTTATCCACAACACTAGTAAGACTACTTATATTCACCACAGGACGGCCCGCGACATGTGTCGCGGCGACATAGACTATCCGTCTCTTTCTAATTACAAACAGACGGATATTTTATCCCGCCGCGACACATCTCGCGGGCCCTCCTGTGATAGCCGTGCAGAGCTGTGCAGAGGCTCTAGTATAAGTTTTATCTATACAATACGTTTTCGAACGCGTTTTCGTTTAGTTTCAATTTGTATTGCAACAAGAACAGCGCCTCTGGTGGTAACTATTAGGAACTACGCGTTGCCATACAAATGGGGTTGGCCGGTGAAAGCTAATTGTAGATGGCGCTCTTATAGATTCCATACGATGAGAGAGAGAGACAGAGGATCGATGGTCCCTAACTTGTATGGAAACCATATACAGTTCTTAGGCAAAAATCTTCCCCATAGCTTTAATCCATAGCCTTTTATTTTTAGCCTTTTTCGGAAAACGGTGGATACCCACTTCAGAGCAATTCGGGACGAAACATTAAGTCATTTTCGCAAAAATAAATAAAAACTACTTCCCGCCATACAAATTTAGCTTTTTTAGGGACCATTATTGGTGCTGTCAGTTTGACAGTTGCCAGCCCCATTTAAACAAAACGCAAACGCGTTCGAAAACGTATATGTAGTACCTATCGATAAAACTTATACTAGAGCCTCAGAGCTGTGCGAGGTAGCGAAGCGGTGTGCGAGTACTAATAGATAGGAAGAGATACGTGAGCAATGCTATTGGTGTTTTTAGGGTTCCATACTCAAAGAGTAAAACCCTAGCGAAGTCTTAGTAAGACTTCGCTGTCCGTCTGTCTGTCTGTCACCAGGCTTTATCTCACTGATACCGTGATAGTTCCAGTTGAAATTTTCACAGACGAAATATTTCTGTTGCATGCCGCTATAACAACAAATACTAAAAACAGAATAAAATAAATATTTTTATTGATAATGGTACGGAACCCTTCGTGCGCGAGTCCGACTCGCACTTGGCCGGTTTTTTTTTCTTGCTCACCGCTCAGCTGCCTCACACAGCTCTAGTGAGTAGGTACTCACCGTTTCTGAAATGGGCCCTTGTATTGGTCGTCAGAGAGCATCTAGGAATTCTTGACATGTTCAACTAACACGTTACAATGTACGCGTGTTTTGTACAAACCTTATCGGGGCTAAACGACGCCCGCGACTCGACGCGGGAAGGAAAGTCTACCCTCCTGTTTCTAATTTGCAAGGTGTGAGGGAGACAGGAGTCGTTGAGTCCCACGCGACATGACTTGGCAGCAAGTTGTGCTAGTCCCCGATCGCATATACCAGCGTACTTAAGTATATCTTTCTTTTACCACTGTAGCTGTGTCAAATGTTCTAGGAATACCTAATGGATATACTTATTGCCTATATCTCACTCTGACCTAACATCGAAGAATTCAAAGATCGCAGATAATCGTATCGCAAAACAGATCATTTAGTCACGCCTTCGTCGAGGTCAAGCGTCGCCATTTCGCGCACCGTGTCAAAATGGCCGTCAACAACATGGCATCGTTAAATAAAGCGATGGCTCTTTACTCGGGCCAACGAGGGTTAACTGTAACCCTGTTTATGCTATTAGTAAAATATTTAGTCTAATTTGAACAGTCTGTTTGGTCCAGAGCTCGTGAGTTCTTAAGATGTTAGAATTTCTAACATCCTGGATAAAATATTTAATTTGGATGAGCTTATTGAAAAAAATATAAGTACCTATTATAGGCACTCGACTTAGCTCGATATTTTCGGCACCTCATCCTACTACAGCCAGGGGTATTAATGTACATACATAAATATCTGTACACGCCTTTATTACATTGACAATAGAGTCCTGTACAGATATTTATGTCCCTTTTTATGTACGTTTATATACCCCTGACTATACATCATCTGCCTCCTAGCGTTTTCCTGGCTTTACCTACCTTAAAAGAGCTCGGGCACCTAATCCCTAGATTTGGCGTAGGCACTAATTTTACGAAAGCGATTGCCATCTGACCTTCCAACCCAGAGGGAAAACTAGACCTTGTTGGAGTTAGACCGGTTTCCTCACGACGTTTTCCTTGACCGAAAAGACCGCCCGCCAAAGGTATCAAATTATATTTCGTACATGATTTTTGTTACCAGTGGTAGGAGTACTACCCGGGGTTTGAACTTCGAATCCACGACCTCCAGATTGAGTCGCGTTCCTTACCGATCGGCTAAAGTGGCTCCAAAACCACATCCTAAATCTCTTGAATTGTATTTAATCGTATGGCGATATGTAGAATAGGCGAATATCCATGTGATATTTTTATAGTAGCGCCTATTTCGCCGAAAGTTTTGTCGCTCATTTAGCACCACCCAGAGGACACGTGCAGGGTTGTGGTAGGTAACTCCTGCGGACGCGAGCAACAGATTGTTACCTTAGCTTAGAGAAGCACTTTCGAAGCCAGTTTTATATCTACATTTACACATGTAAAGCGTGAAAGGAATTCACAACACGTTTTACACCATATAGATAAAAGCGAACCTCAAACGCGAAATTAACACGTCCGCGAACACACAAGGGAAGCAGGGATTTTGCAATTAAATTTTAAGAGCGCTTGCCTATCTGCTCACGTTCGAACTAACCCATTTTGAACCTTAATGTTGCAGCTATAAAGTAGCAATTTAAAATACGGCTAAGTTGATTAAATTTGCGCGTTTGAGACCAACTAAATTGGCAGTCAAACAAAAGAGTTGCGCTGTTTGCGACCACCTAAAGCTTTCTTAGAAGTTGTATGCGATGCCCATAGAGGTGTATTTGCGGGTATAATTTCTGTTCTGCCTTGGTAATTGAGGAAGTGGTAGTACGTGTGTAAATTGTGTTTGATCAAGGTGTGTTTAGTAGCTATCATGTCATAAGTGGACGCGCGTTTCTAATTTCTAGTGTGGTCTTAGAGTGTGTGTGTGTCGTACTTACCTACGTAAAAAAATTGGATTAATACCTATTTATATACGTAAAATTTTCTCGCTTATTTACATTACCTACTTATCTACATTAAATAAAAGTCATTGTTTATGGTCTAGCTGCGTTTATCTGTCTGTCTGTACGGGATACACTTAGAAAGTCGGTCTTGTTCTCTTCAGTGATTTCACACAATCATTTCAGTTTCCAATGTTATTCTGTATATGCGTAGATATTTCATGTAAGCCACTATAGAAGAGCCTCTATAACGGTACTAACACGCGACGATCAATCTGGACGACGTGGTAGGTGGGTACCTACAAAATATCATTGGATACCTATTTTAGCAGTAGGTAGGGCAAACCTTGGCTAATCTGTGATATGAAGTTATTCGGTTTTAGCTACTTTAAGGTCTAATAGCGGAGTTACTCGATATCTTTACGGCTTGTAATAATTTCCAGTAGGTGGCGGCACTGTCATTCAACATTTACGTGCAGCAAGTATCCGAACGCATCCGTCAAAATTAACAAAAAAAAACTAAAAAAAAACTAATAAAACCTAACTGTAACTATCACCGATTAGCCAAGGTTTGCCCTACCTAGCTTTTCGATGAAGGAATATATCGTAAGAGGGCGCTCGTTTTTTGGTCAGGAATAAGCGAGAATGACGGATTTTTGACGTTGTAATTCTAAGAAACGGAGAGCTTTTTTTAGATCCCGATTACTTATTTGCATAGGTAAACTCCTCATATTGGTCCTAGCCGCCTCCAATTTACGAAGAACTGAATACTTTAACCGAAAATACCCGATTACCGACAGTAGTTTTCTGAAGAGAGCGCAGAGTCATAAGTTTGAGCCCCTAATATTCCATGATGTTATATGAGAACCTACTTGTTTTATTCTATTTTCACTAGCGTAATATGTTGCCATTGCTACTAGCCGCCTCGAATTTTCCTTATTCTGCACGTATATATATGTAAACTGTTCTCAATTACACCATATTTGTCAACAAAATCTTACTGAAAACTCGAGGATTTTCTCATTATTGTTGAATTATTTGTGTATTGAATCTTACACAACATTAAAGTTCATGCTTGTTCCAACAAGATCCAGTCCAAAAAATATAAATTTAGTCAACATTTATATTTATAAATAATTATTCAAAACTAGTATAAATTTACCGTCGCGCGGGAATATATCTCAGTACCGGCTGAATAGCCCTCCGAGACGGACGTGTACTCTGTTTATTTGTGGCTATTCACGAAGCTAACCGGCCACTCTTCAGATAAAATAATATTATTTTGATCTCCGACTAGGCATAGTTGTTACAAACCTCGGGGTCAAACTATACTGGGGATACATTCGTGAGGCAAATCGAGACAAGTTATGAATTGCATAGCTATCAGATATGACGTAGTGTAGCGAAAAGGCTCAAACCCACAGGATATGTAACATTTAAAATTGAACCTTCTACCTAAAACAAAAGTCATACATTTCAATGGTGATATCTTGTGGGTTGGATCCTTTTGTCTAAACAACGCGTTCTATAGTCAATTATTATTGTACGAGTGATCGTGATACTTGATAGATTTAATTTATTTACTTGTTACTATCAGTCCACCTTGTGTAGGGTCCGCTGCAGTTTCCGGTACGTAGTCGCCTCTCGAGAACCTCCCCGCCCCAACGGCCATTATGATTAGTTAGTATGTATGTATGTATGTTAGTTTGGGCGAAATCTTCAAATTAGGTACAATTGCGTATCTTCGGTGACAATGCCATAATATCATAGAGCTGGTCTGATGATGGAGTCGGAAGGTGGCCATAGCAACTCCTAAAGTCAACAAGATAAAGCCATCGAATTTGGGCTCATTAATTTGGTCATGGCACGGCAAGACTTTGGTGCTGGATGATTTCCAGAGTCTGATAATGGAGCTGTAAGGTGGTCATGGAACTCCTAAACTAAACTAGATAAACCCATCTAGTTTGGGCTCATCTGTTTTGTCTTGGTAAACACTTTGGTGATGGATGATTTCCAGGATCTGATGATGGAAGTTGGTCATGGGAACTCCTAAACTAAAATAGATAGACCTATCTTGTTTGGGTTTGTGTGATTTGTCTGTACAAGTACCCACGAACCAGCGACATAATATGCAGGGTTATTGAAAATAACAAGATGAATAAAAAACATTTTAAAAAACAAGCTTATATGGCGTTTGTTAAGTACAGCACGATCCTACCTTGCATTTAGTTATTATTTTCGTTTATATATAATAATAACACACACCGGGGGTTTACACTGGAAAGGGAGATTTTTACGTGGTTTTAGTACATTTTCGAGTCATCATCATCATCATCATCATATCAGCCGAAAGACGTCCACTGCTGGACATAGGCATCCCCCAAAGAGTGCCACAATGGCCGTTCCTGCGCCACCCGCATCCAGCGGACTCCCGCGACCTTTACCAGGTCATCAGTCTACCTTGCGGGGGGCCTACCCACGCTGCGCCTTCCGGTACGTGGTTGCCACTCCAGAACCTTTCCGCCCCAACGGCCATCGGTTCTACGTGCAATGTGCCCCGCCCACTGCCACTTAAGTTTAGCAATTCGGAGGGATATATCGGTTCCCTTGGTTCTGCTGCGGATAGCCTCATTTCTGATGCGATCGCGCAGGGAAACTCCCAGCATAGCCCTCTCCATTGCCCTTTGAGTGACTTTGAGCCTTCTTATGAGGCCTATAGTAAGCGACCACGTTTCCGTGCCATATGTCATCACTGGCAACACACACTGGTCAAAGACTCTCGTCTTGAGACACTGCGGAATATTGGACGAAAAGATGTGCCGTAGCTTCCCGAATGCTGCCCAGCCGAGTCGGATTCGACGATTGACCTTCCCTTCGACATTTCCGAGTATCACTCTTTATTTCGAAATAAATGTTAAAAAAACCGGCCAAGTGCGAGTCGGACTCGCGCACGAAGGGTACCGTACCATTATCTATATCTAAAAACGGCAAAATATCTATATCTAAAATCACGTTTGTTGTATAGGAGCCCCCTGTAGCCTAGTTAGTAACTTGGTAGTGACTCTGCCTACGAAGCTGGAGGTCCCGGGTTCGAATCCCGGTAAGGGCATTTATTTGTGTGATGACCATAAATATTTGTTCCTGAGTCATGGATGTTTTCTATGTATTTAAGTATTTATTTATCTATATAAGTATGTTTATCGTCGTCTAGTACCCATAGTACAAGCTTTGCTTAGTTTGGGGCAAAGTCGATTTGTGTAAGATTGTAAAAGAAAAAGAAACAAATAAAAACTAAAATAAAAATAAAAAGATGTATTCTGATTTTTAGTATTTTTTGTTATAAATAGCGACAACAGAAATACATCATCTGTGAAAATCTCTATCTTTCACGGTTCATGAGATACAGCCTGGTGACAGAAGGACAGACAGGCATTCAGACAGACAGACGGACAGCGGAGTCTTAGTAATAGGGTCCCGTTTTACTCTTTGAGTACGGAATCCTAATAAGTGACATAGGTTTTAGGCTCAGAACATAATAAAAGGGAGAAGTGCCGTACTGCTTAATTCCAACCAAAACCGATGTCCCCAGTTTTCTCCCACCGCAGCGCCCATAGGCACACACATTGAACCGTGTAAAAACAAAGACTCGGGCGTTGCCATTGAGTCTACGGCAACATGCAAACAAGGGCTGTGATTGGCTTAAACGCACTACACTAGGGGGGCGACAAACGTTAAAATTATGTTTTATCGACATTGATATTAAAATTAATATTATGTTATGATATTGATAGGTAACAACTTCAACGACATGGTAAGTTTATGTGGTGGTATTTAAACTTTTAGCTACAAGTTTAAATAAAACGGGTTGTTAACTTACCATAAATCGCAAAAGTAAAAAATATTGACGAATACCTACAGAGTAACATAAACGGCTTTTTATAAGTTCGTGTTCACATACATTTAAAACTCTGGTCACATCGATATTTTTGACCTGTAGGTACCAGGCCGATCCGTATCGCATTTTGGCGCGAAATAATATGTCCATTACTCATATTACGAGATTTAAGGCTAAGGGCGAGTATCCACCAAAGATGTGCGGAGATGTGTTACCATACATTTTACACCTAGGTTTCAAGCAAGCGAGGTGTCAAATATTCGAAAAGTGTACGGCTCTTATTAAGTGGTTGGAAACATTTTTCTTGAAAATGTTACGAACACATTAACTCTTCTCTGTACAGGAAACCAGTTAGGACCTCTGCCAGTAGCATCTATCCATTTTTTTAGTACCTACTCAGATTCTTTGGAAAACTGTAATAAGAAACCGAGATTTCTTCTTCAATTATCACATTTCAAATGAAAGTAAAAAATACTCATTTAAAATAAATTATTGGTAATAATATCACATTTTAAGTTGTTCTGAAGCCATTTGCAACTAAATTATATACTTGTATATACAATTTTAATATGTCTATTTACCGTTCATACTGCAACTTAGTGAAAATCTTATTAGTAGGTACCGTAAACATTTTGTGCCTTTTAATCTTATAAGTATGTTATTAGTTACCTTTAAGATAGGCACCAAACCAAAACAAGTAATTAAATAAAATAAAACAGCGAAAGTAGTCGAAATAAAATAACTAGTATGATATCGTACTTCTATTTTATCGATTACGCGTAAATTGTAACTGCACTTTGGCACCGCTCTAGTTTGCGACGCCAAGCAGCGGCCGTACCACAAAAAAATTCAAGCATCGTCCATATCCATAGTGGTTTAATACATTGCGCCGTGGTTTACTGTATTGAACATTCAATGTACAACGCATATAACAAAAATATGCTTTTTCGTTCGATATGTTAGTTCGATCCCGAGAAATGAGGCGGCGTTGCGTTTATTTATTAAAATATTAGTTTTTACTGACTTAAGTGAAAATACTAATACTCACATGTGGTGCGTGACTCCACCATTTAGGTATGTAGGTTTTAGATTCATTCCTATTTTTGCATGTAACCACGCTACAATTCGGCATTTTGAGTAAACGTGGAAAAACATTTCAGATTCACGGCAAATTGCGACTAACATGCGGTGGGCAGTGACATGCCCATTTGGCCATGTCGCACCGACACGCGCCAAGCCCCCGTTTCATATCTATTCCTTTTTATCATCTGAGGTTTTAGGCTTTTGAATAAAATCACGCATTAATTAATTGTATTCTAGATAAAAAGCTGTGTTTGTATAATTAATAATTTTCAGTTCCTTTGGTAAGAAACGGACATAGCAATTTCTATGAAGGGCAGTTTTTTTTACTGTCCATAACAAAAAAAAAATTCTTCAAGAAATGAATACGTCAGTACCCAGTAATTTCCTAGTAGTGGGTCGACTGGTATAATTTCATTACATTACTATATATAAATAAGACTCAGATAACATGCAAACTATTAATATCCGTAAAACAAATCATTATTCTTATTACTGACAACTTTAAAACTCGTTAGTTTATTTTATACTAAAAAAACGAAACTAAATATACTTTGTCATATCATAGTAGGTATTTTAATACAAATAGAAAACTTGTGCTCAAAAATCAAATACTTACTTTATTCAAGTTATCTAACTTCGCTAACATGATGTTCTAGAACATCATGTTAGCGAAGTAATACTTACCACTTTTTAGTGCAAGTATCAATATCGGTCACGGAGTGAATTCCAACGGTGCGCTATACAGCTATTTGCATCGGCAAGCTCCGTGGTTAGTTCTATCCCGATCGCACTTACATATAGATAGAAAGGGACGGCACCCGCGGCTGGTGCGATCTCGCTGTGCATGTGGGGGTTAGGTACGTTTGTGTGGGTGGTAGTAGTATTTACACACACAAACGCACTACGCGTGTCAAAATACCGAATTCTGAGCGAGCGCTTTTTTGAAGAGCACTCTTAAGAAACGGGTCTAATATATAAGATCTATTTTTCCCTCTGGGCAGTGCTACCTAACTGCGCCGTGGCAACTCAGAATTATACCTAAACTTTGCGCACCCGCAAGGGTACATCCGCCAGTGGGCTGGCGCACGCGCTCACGGCCGGACGCTGCTTACGCGCACAATAAAAGTTATTACCAATTCTTTAAAAATGAGTTCGTTGCGAATAAATTCAGCGCACTGCAGTGTTGTGGGGTGTATGAACAATAAAAAATAGACATTTATCATTTTCACAGACGATGAAACGGATGAAAAGTTAGTAACTTACCTACTTTATACTAAGTACCTACTAATTATTTCCATGGCAGGTACAAACTAGTGAGTTTGAACAAAGGCGTAATGTTTTTTTTACGGAACACCTAATACCTATTTCAAATAGTTACGTAATACATTTTTAAGGCCTGCTTGAGTTTTGGTAATTTGGTATACCTACCTACCCCGAGCCGTAGCCGTAAGTTTAGGTACTCCGCCACTACCATTATGTCCAAATTAATTATTTAGTTGTTTGTATTGATTTCATGTTTATATTTATCCCTGTCTAGCTGCAATTAGTATAATATTTTACTTAGTAAGATTTGCGGGGTGCATGCATTGCACGGCCTAAGAAAGGGCGTAAACATCGTCGTTGCTCTAGGGACTTATAACCTTTTGGAAGGGCTTGGAATGCACTCGCGAGGATGAAACGTAGGTAATCAATATATTTTAAAACAACTTATGCCTAGTGACTAATTCCAAGTTTGCAATGCTACTTTAACGCATTCACTGCCACCTCCTTTTCCTGGGCATTCGCCAGGTGCCACACTTTTTAAAATGTACTTTATGTAATGCACTTTACGTAATTACGAACGCGTCTGTGCGTCGATGGCACACGGTGAAAGTCACTGGAACGCACATACGCGTCGGTGGCAGTGAATGCGTTAAAGCCCCTGCTAGACGGTCGCCAACACGCCCCTCCGACGGGGCGACCTTGGTCCGCACCGACCGTGTAGACAGTTGTTTGGAGCAAACTTTTATACTACAGCGGTCGGTGCCGACCAAGGTCGCTCGGTCGGAGTGGCGTGTTGGCGACCGTCTAGCAGGGGCTTTAAACATTTATACAATACTAGCTGTTGCCCGCGACTTCGTCCGCGTAGAACTTAATACTTAGAAAATATAATGCAAACAAACTTCTACCATCTTAAGGGATGATTTCCGAGGCAAAAACTATTCTATATCCTTTGAAGGGTCTCAAATTATCTCTATACCAAATTTCATCTAGGTACATGGATTTTATCCAAACTTTCACCCCCTATTTCATACCCTTAGGGAATTATTTTCGGGATAAAAACTATCTAATGTCATTCTTCGGGACTCAAACGACCTTTATACCAAATTTCATCTAAACGGGATTCATCCAAATTTTCACCCCCCCATTTCACCCCCTTAGGGAGTGATTTCCGGAATTACAACTATCCTATGTCCTTTCCCGGGACTCAAGCTATCTCTATACCAAATTGTATTAAAATGGGTTCCATCCGAATTTTCACCCCTAGTTTCACCCCCTTAGGGGATGATTTCTGGGGTAAAAACTATCCCATGTCCTTTCTCAGGACTTAACCTATATCTACACCAAATTTCATCAAAATAGATTACATCCAAATTTCACCCCCCCCCCCCCCCCCCCCCCCCTTTTCACCCCCTTAGGGGATGATTTCCGGGATAAAACCTATTATATGTCCTTCCCCGGGACTCAAACTATTTATATACCAAATTTCATCTAAATCGGTGCAGCGGTTTAAGTAGCTCCATACAAATTTCCACCCCCAATTTCAGCCCCTCAGATATAAAAACTACCCTTTGTCCTTCCCCAGGGCTCATTTCATCTAAATCGGTTCAGCGGTTTAGACGTGAAGAGGTAACAGACAGACACACTTTCGCATTTATAATATTAGTATGGAAGTATGGATTATTAGTATGGATAGTATGGATTATTTCCGTTTGTCTTCCAAATAGAGGTGTAGCTGTAGACTCACTTCAAAAGAAAGAAGAAACGAAAAACTCATTCAAATATCTCAAAAAATTACGAAGCTACAACCGTTTTAATGTCGCTTGTTAGAGTGAGAAAACGATCAGGGACCGTGACGTCACGATCCTCGAGCGTCATAGTAAAACACAATCGTTTCATTATAAAGGTGCGTTTTGCGGAAAAGAGACGCAACAAACCCCCTCTTAAAACTTTATACACTTATAACTTAGTGATTACCTATATAGCCTCTTGCGTTGTTTTTTTTTTCGAGATAATACAACATTATGATTATTTTGTTTAGTGTCTACATCCCTATTTTCGATAAGATAAGATAAAATAAGATTTCTTTATTGTCAGAACTGTGTACATTTAGTTGTTTTGGGTAAAATAAAGTCCAACAGCTTGCCCATTTCGGACGTACAATATTAAACTTAAAGCTAGTCAAATATACTAAAACAATAACAACAATAGTATTTCCAAATAATTTTAACCATATTCACACATAAAATATTAATTTAGATCTATCCGACATCCGTATTTTCTTTTAAACCACGAACTTCGGAATTCGAAAATATTCGGGTATCTCTATCTCTATCGCACTAACAAATGACAGGAATGCAGAGGGCCTACCGCGAAAGGCATTCGAAGTTTCCCCTCTCTGTCATACTTACAAGTTCGTACATAAGTGCGACAGAGAGGGAAAACTTCGAATGCCGTTCGCGGTAGGCCCTCAGATATACGAACTTTCGGTTTTCGTGGTTTGGCTGAATACGCAAAGAGCGCGCGCGCGTGCCATTCAAAAAAACCAAGTTTATATTGTTCGAATTTGTTGTTACATTTTTGTACAAATTACGCCTTTATTCGACATTTGCGCATATAAGTTCGCATATCAAAATCGATTAATTTTATATTTGCTTTTGGTACCTATGTGTCTCGTCAATGTATATCGTAGACGGGATTAAAAGTATAAGGCGAAAGAAAGGCAAAGCAATTCCGCCATTTTGTCCGTAGTATTTCTTATTACTGTGATTTTGACGTTTCTTTTAGCTGACAGATGTGGCGGCGATATACTTTAAGAATAATAAATGAAAAATTAAATGAAGTCGTATATTACGGAAAATAAATTAATTGTCTCAGTCGGATAAAAACTATCCTAAGTTGCAGCTGGAATAATAATGTACCTATATAAAATGTTTCATATTTTTCCGTCCATGGGATGCTGAGAACATTCGTACCACAGAAAGCTTAGTTTCAAACTGGCTGATTCTTTTTTTTAATTTAGAGATTTATTATAAGTGGAGATGGAGATGACGTTATTTATGTACTTACATTATAGATAACGAATATAGGTACTCGCAGGTCCAAACTTATTTCGTACTGTCGTCGGGATACACCTACTTTAATGAAGAAACGAAACTTGTTGTGTAGGTATACACAACAAGTTTCGTTTTGTTATACCTACGTGGTAGCTGGTAGATGAATAGGTAGGAGGTACCTACATTTTGACTGTCGTAAAGTATAGACAGGGTGAGAGATACTTGACATTAAAATTTATTTAACATGCTGCGTTGATATGCCTGTACACTCGGCTACAAAAGTCGCACCTTTTCTAAAATTTGTTTCAAGCGATTATTACTCCTAAGATACTACTGTCGATATTACTGTCGATATTAGTATCGTTTGAAAGGTAATAAAACCCCCTAGGCTTTAGCTTTCAAATGATATTAATATCGACAGGGTAGAAAAACTTACAAGTCTATTGAAAAATTAAAATTGAAAAACAATAACAATTAAATGAGGTAACCTAATTAGTGAAGTGCATGGAATGTGTGGTTGTTTTTATTTCACTCAACTACATATTAATAATAAAATCATTTCTAAGTGGTGTCAACCCTAGCGTCTATTGGCTGGCAAGTGCGGGCAACGACCGGCGCGTTCAAGGTTGCTCCATTGTTAAATTTAGTAGGCATGGAAAGCGGTAGGTATGCGCATTTTTATTCAGAGTCGAGTATCTGTTCGTTAGAACTATTATATAATCTGTGTTCTGGGTTAGAAGGACAGATGGTAGTCGCTTTCGTAAAATGTGTGCCTACCTACGCCGAATCTTAGGATTAGGTGTCAAAGCGGACACCAAGAAGGTATAGCCGGAAAACCGATAGGAGGATGTTGATGTACAGTCAGCGGCATCAATATAAATATGATGAATCAAAGGCCGCAAAAACATCTGACACGCTCTTACGGAGACGCTTACGTTACTCCCTTGAGAGTTGTCATCAGATATTTTTGCGACCTATTGTTCCATCATATATTTATGCCGGTGACTGTACGTAAAGTATATGTCATATCGACGATAGTAAGAGTGTTGTGTACCTAAGTCGGATCTACAGGGCCTTACGAAAAACATGTTGCCATCGACCGTCGAATTTGACTGTTGAGCAGTAGGTAGGTAGGTTTACACTACTATATAAACAAGTCATAATTAGGATTTCGAGTTTGGACTACACAAGTATTCTTTAAATGTTACTGTTAATCGCCTTCTATTTCCTTCCGGCTGATTTTACACTACACCCAAAATACTCTAATCATTAATAGACCCTAATTTCGAAATCACCTTCTCTCAAAAACCTCTTTTTTCCGTAGCCAAAATGGCAAAAACGGAACCCTTAAATATATTTTCGTCATGTCCGTCTGTTTGTCTGTGTGTATATCACAGGAATTTTACTCAAAAACTGTAAAGGCCTATGAAATTGAAATTTTAAATACAGACTAAAGTATTTTGTGAGCCGCTACATAGTTTCTTAGAAAGCTCTTTGATTAAGTTAATAGATTTGGAGAAAATTGCTTTGAAAGTCGTAACTTTCGAACCGTGGGGTAAAAAAAAAATATGAAAAAAGTCAAGGACATAGTGCATATTAAATACTATCAACGATAATTGTGTTGAACAGCATTAGCTTTAAGGTTTTCGAATTGTCACTGAAAAACTGCCGTCCCTAACCAATTATGAGACAATTAATAGCTGATACGAACCGAAATTCATAAATCTAATATGCGAACCTCCTTCTGTTTAAAGCGATTGATTGATAAGTGGTATAAATTCACGAAAATGGGATTTTAGAGTATTTTGGGACTAGAGGGTTTTGTGAATAAGCGATTATGACATTAGGTTATTTCGCCACTGTTAGGTGTAGCTATTTTAGGGTATTTTGGGAATAGAGTATTTTGAGACTCATTCGTAATGGGACGCAGTCCACTTGAATTTGGGTTGTAGGTATCGAGAGTAGTGTCCTTCGAAAAAAGAGGTTTTTGAGAGAAGGTGATTTCGAAATTAGGGTCTATTAATGATTAGAGTATTTTGGGTGTAGTTTAAAATCAGCCGGAAGGTTCTATTTAACTTATGCTGACTAGAACAAGTGGTTCTAGGTTGTTATTGCTATTATTTCTATCAGGCACGCAAAGTTCGTTTAGCCTTTACAGAATCGTCTCTACCATACGAGGGGGGCGTGCCCACCACAGGATTATGGGGGTTGCATTTGAATTTCGCATTGTAGGGAGAGGGGTGGGAGGGGGTTAGGGGGGAGGGAGGAGGGGGTAGGAACCCCCCTGACCCCTCCCCAAAGTTAGGAAATCAATAGATACCACAAAAATATTTTTTTTATTTTTTGAGGTTATGTTCAATAAAACAACCAAATGAGTGGACTTACGACCAAATTATTCGTTTTTGGGGGCGGGTAAACACAAAATGGTATACTTTAGAAATGAAATAATATTATTATATTTTATATGTATGATTTATAGCTTTAATCAGTTGTACCACCACCTACAAAATAATAACCAAATTAACGGTTTTTCTGTGTGGAAACGGTCCGCCTAAAGCAAAGGGGGCAGAATTTTTTTAATATTCGGAAAACTATAAATTCAAAAAAAAGTCGGTTCTGGCGCTTCGCCGGCCGCTACCGCGGCACGCTCGCTTCGCTCGCTCGGCTCGTGCGCTTAGGGTCGCAGTACACCTAACACTCCTCCTCGCTTCGCTCGTCGTCGTAACCTACACCGACCTGTCCTAATATCTTCCCAACTTTAAGGTCAAATATCTCGGCCATTTTTGATTTTAATTATGTACTAAATAAAATTTTAAACACGTATAAAAAAAAAACTACGCGTCTCCTAGACACAAATTGGGTGTCATTTGAAAGGGGTGAGCAACCCCTATAAAATGACACCCTCCCCCCCCTCCTCCCTACAATGCGAAATTCGAATGCCGACCCGGATTATGAGTTACCGATTCGAAATTCTGGACGCTTCGGCCATCGCATGTCAGACCCCCCCCCCCCCCCCCAGAATAAGAATAAGAATCTTATTCTTTATTCTTATTCTTCTTTAAGGCCGCTTAAGATGAAGAGGAGTGATTATAGGTTACCTCTAAACCTCGAATCCGTCACGTCATATCATGGCAATATTTATCCACACCAGCAACTGCTATGATCTTTCCACCGTGTTAAGTCTTGCACAAGTTGCACACACTTAAGGTGGTTCGATTGCCATACAAAGCGTTATTTGACATTCGCATGCTAACGGCGTGATATTTTAAGAAACTAATGTATCAGACTTGTATCAATTGGCTTCCCATTTGCGCCAAATTCCCCCTTTCCTAAAATAAACTTGTATAAACTAGATTAATTTGAGAAAACTAGTTTTCCCAAAATATCACGTGACAAACCAATTTCTCAAATTAATCTAGTTTATACAAGTTTATTCTAGGAAAGGGGGAATTTGGCGCAAATGGGAAGCCAATTTATGAATGTTTGTTACATAAGTTTCTTAAAATATCACGCCGTTGGCCTGCGAATGTCAAATAACGTTTTGTATGGCAAATGAACCACCTTAAGAATTGTGTTTCACTGTATTATTTACACTGGGAAATATATTCACTTAATAATAAAAACTAGATTGCGTTAGCATTACAGGGTTTAAAGCATGGAATATTTTTTCAAATTCATGTGCTGACCGCGCCCGTATTTTTTTTTTTTTTTTTTTTTTTTTTTTTTATGGCAATTGTCTTAAATTGACATTTTGGCCAGCATCACGTCAAAGAAATGAACTTTTAGAGGAAGGTAGACGAAAAGTAAGGGAAAAACACGAAGAAGATTTGACCAGATTTTGATGAAGGATATAAATAAAGATAATAGGAGTGCATAAATAGGACATAACAAGATACATAATTAACTATATAGAATGGAAAGAAGGACTAAAGTTTAAATTTATTAAAGGAAAGGAAATTTGCGATCAGCCGGAAAACAGCAGGATTCGGAAACAAGAGGGAAAGTACGTGGGCAGGCAGGGGGACTTTCTGATAAATGAGACCAGCGTAAAGGCTAGAATGGTCCAAACGAGGGCAACTCAAAATCAAGTGATTTAAGTTGCCCTCGTCTAGACCACACTCACACAAGGAAGAGTCCCGAATACGAAGCCACTTTAAATGAACATGGGTACAGCAGTGGCCCAGCCTCATGCGAATAATAGTAGAAGTGGACAGCTTACTCAGAAGAATTTTTGAAAACCAGACTTTCAGGGGTAGATCAGGTTGGACCTTAGCATAGGTTGAGCCCGTCCGTTTGCTGCTAGACCGCCACCGAGAGTTCCACTTTTTCCTTAAATATATGTGAGGAAGGGAAAGAAGGTCGTGGCAGCAAATTCTAAATGGAACTTTATCACCGCAAGAGACTGCTTGTTTCGCGATGCTATCAGCCTTTTCATTGCCAACAATACCCGAGTGGCTCGGAATCCAAGCCAAGACGATCTCGGAGCCTCTGGAACTGCATTGACTAATCGCTTCTTTAATTTTCAAGATTAGGGGGTTGTGAAGTTTGGAAGTGAACGGATTAGCCAAAACTGCTTCCAGAGCACTGCGGGAGTCGGAAAAGACAATGGAGCGACGTAGGCCGGCCAATAGTATGTACTCCACGCTCTTTAGGATACCAAGGCACTCTCCAGAAAACACGGAAGATTCCGGAGGGCATTTTGCCTTTTGGACGATTCGGTATTGTGAGTGAAAGGTACCCACCCCCACACAGCCCAAGGGGGATAACTTCGAAGCATCGGAATAAAGAGTGTGCCACCCGGCCCAATCCTTTGCCAGAAGACCACGCGAATATTCCCTAGCAGAGATATCGCCTTTCATAACGTCAAAATCTAAAATAACGCGGGGTTGGAGAATAGTTACAAAGTAGGGGAGTTCAAACATGGGGAGATTGCGAGAGTGAAAAGTGGGGTCTTTAATACTTTTGAACCTGCGGAAACTAGTAACTAAACAGGAAGGAGACTTATTAGTCCAATAAGGAGACTTGGTAAAGTAATCATTCAAGAGCACAATTTTAGGGAAGATGGGATGAGTAGAATATTGGAAAGTACGAAACAGATAGCGGTCAGACAGAAACTGACGACGAAGGTCAAGCGGAGGGTCCAGACATTCCACCTGAAGGGCGTTAATAGGACTAGTTTTCATTGCACCAGCAATTATACGCAACGCTTTAGATTGGATTCGATCAAGAAGCTGCAAACCTTCTGTAGAGGCAGGTTCCAACAAAAAGGTTCCGTAATCCAAGACGCTCCTGATGATGGCATTGTAGACCATTTTAAGGGCAAAAGGGTGAGCACCCCACCACACTCCAGCCAAACACCTTAGAATGTTAAGGTTCTTTTCACACCTTTCTCTTACGTATTCGCAGTGTGGAAGACCAGACAGTTTAGAGTCTAACACTAAGCCTAAAAATTTAAAATGCTGCTTTAAGGGGATTACATGGCCTTTTAACGAAACAGAAACATTTGGAATGGACTGTTTCCTAGAAAAGACTACTATGTTACTTTTGGAGGGAGACAACTCAAAACCATGATGCCCTAGCCAACCCTCTAATGATTCCAAAGATCGGGAAACTTGGTGCGCCGCCCTCAAAATATTAGTATCGGAAGAATACAACAAAATATCATCAGCATATTGGAGGATGCTCGAGTGACCTTTGGCAGCCTCCAAATCGGCAGAATAGATATTGAAGAGCAGGGGACTAAGAACAGATCCTTGCGGAAGCCCTTTCCAAATTCGTCTAGACGGAGATATTGTCCTGTCATTACCCCGGAATGAAATGAGACGTTCAGAAAGTAACTTAAGTGTGAGGTACGACAGTCTGGAGGGAATTTTAAGCCGACAGAGCTTTTCCCAGAGAATTGGGAGCTGGACGTTGTCATAGGCAGCTTTAACATCCAAGAAAGCAGCAACTATAGATTTCTTCTGGGAGAAGGCTATGCGGATATCCGAGGAAAACATTCCGAGGCTGTCCATCGTACTTTTCCCTTTCCGAAAGCCAAATTGAGTATCAGACAATAAATTACGACTTTCGACAAACCATTCAATCCTGTTTTTTAAAAGATGTTCTAATATTTTTAGGAGAGTGGAGGAGAGGGCAATCGGACGGTAAGAACAAGGATCAGAAGGGTTTTTATTAGGTTTAAGGATAGGGATAATTAATTGAGCTTTCCAGGCATGTGGGACACTACCAGAAATGAAAATGTTATTGAGAAGACCCAAGAAGTAAGAAAGAAAGGAGTCAGTAGCGTTAGAGATAAAAGAATAGGGGATACCGTCAATGCCAGGGGCAGAGTCCGTGACAGAGCCAAGGACCAGTTTTAATTCAACCATCGTGAACGAAGAATCAAGGGGATCAAGAGAGTAAGAACAGTATCCAGCATCAACTTCTAACCCACTAGGGGCATACTGCGGAGCAAGAGAATCCATAAACGACTCCGCCCACTCTCCACCCAAAGGATGGGACCCAGTAGAACTCTGTCTGCTACCTCTAAATCTCCTTATGTTCCTCCAAAGAAAACGAGCAGGAGTGGTAGGAGATATAGAGGAGCAAAAAGACTTCCAACCATCCCGTTTCTTTGATTGGAGAAGGCGTTTGGTTTCCGCAATTGATTTACTTAAATCGATAAACTTTGCTCGGCAGATGTCAAACCGGTACTCATTTTCTGCCCACTTCCTGTTTTTAACGGCCAGAGTACACTGTGAATCCCACCAGGGAGGGGAAGGGATTTTCCCGGAAACAGCATTTTTAACAGGAAATACTTTCTCCGCACAGAGACTTATCACTCTTGAGAACTCCTTCGCACAGAGATTAATATCACCCGTTGTTAAAGGAGGCAACAGTGAGTCCGATTCGCTCATAACTCTCCTGAACTCAACCCAATCAGCATTAAGCAAGTTAAATTTTAGGAGTGGGGGATTAGGAGTGAGCTTTTCACGGCAAAGGAGAGGGAATTCAATCAGTATCGGGAAGTGGTCGCTGCCAAAAGAAGAGTCAAGTGTACTCCAGGTCACCTGAGATGCCAAGCAAGGGAAGCATAACGAGAGGTCAACCACACTAGACACCTCGTTAGGCCTCGAGCGCCTAGTAGGTGAGCCTGAGTTAAGAATGCAAAGGTTAAGGGGATGCATTAGTTCCAGCCACGCTTCACCTAAATAATCCGTTTTCCCAGAGCCCCAAACGCGGTGATGACAATTAAAATCTCCCAGGATAAAAAGAGGGGGAGGAAGAGATTCCAAAATAGAGGAGAGCTGTAAAAGAATGGGTTTAGTTGTATGAGCAATATAGAGGGAGACAAAAGTGTAGTTATTCACACGGGCAGCAACGATGTGAAAATTCTCCGGGGAGGGGATCATAATTTTACTAAAAGAGGTACCTTCTTTAACTAACAAGGCACAACCTGCATACCCATCAACTCTTACATCCCGTACACAGGTAAAACCTGAAAAACGGAAGTTATAATCAGGTTTAAGCCAGATTTCAGAAAGGGCAATTACAAAAGGGCTGTATTTGTTAGTAAGATAAATTAAATCTGATTTTTTATTTAGAATGCTCCTACAGTTCCATTGCAGAATTGACTGCGCCATTATTGAGGGAATTGAAAAGAGAGGAGAGAAGAGGGGCAACGTGGGACAACAAATCATTATTGGAGGAAGAGAACACTTTAGACAGGACTGAAAAAAGTCTAATAAGAATCGCCACCACATCTTCGGTGGGCGCAGACGAATGCGGATTATTCAGCGCAGTTCCATTAGCAAGCTGAGGAGAGGGCTCATTAGTAAGGCCCATATGAGCACCCCTGTCGTAACCAGCTCGGGGAGGGGGAGGAGAACGTGCTTTTGAAAAAACTGTCTTTCTGAAGGAGCTGCCTTTAGTCCCCGGAGACGCAGAAGCTACTACATTCGCGAAAGACTTCCCAAAGATTGGTTGGAGTTTATCAGCTTCCGCATATGAAATATTATTTTCAGCCATTGACTTTTTAATGTTGCATTGGCGAGTAAATTCCGGACAAGACTTGCTTTTAGCCGAGTGCCCCACCTCGCCTTTGCAGTTAATACATTTGAGAATTTCCTCATTGCAAGTCTCACCAGAGTGCACTCCAGCACAACGGAAGCAGCGGGGAGTCGAACGGCATTTGTCCTTGGTGTGCCCGAACCTGCAGCATTGAAAGCATTGAACAGTGGGAAAAGAGTAAACTTCCACCTTTAAAGCATTATAACACGCGAACACCCTCGATGGGAGCACTTGCCCATCGAATGTTACCACAACAGTCTCGGAAGGAATCCACTTGTATGAGCCATCTGAGTAATTGTTTTGTTTGAAATTCAGCCGTCTGGCCTTGATAACACGGCCACACCCTTCTGGAACTTTCACAAAAGAGATAATATCCTCAAGGGACCAGCTAGTTGGGATGCCCCTGACCAGACCCAACCTGGTGACGTTAAAAGAGGGAATAGTAGCCTTAAGTTTCTTATTAGCTAAGGTTGGAGAAGATATAAACTCATTAGCGTCCGTGAACGAGTGAAAGCTTATCGATACTCTGTTCCGGCCTAAGCCTTTAACCGAGCCGTCAATCACGTTAGGGAATTCTCGGTGGTGGAAATGGAGGAATTGTCCAAAAGAGACTGGATGCAAAGTAGCCCCCAGGGACTGACTGTCGTATTGTACATGGACTATGAAGGGGCCAGGATCACTGCGTTCGTAACAGGTTCTCTCCGTTGACTGCAGTGATGTCACCAGTTGAGGGGTAGAAGCTGGAAGGGAAGGCTGCGAGGCCTGTAAATGGGCCGGGGGAGTATTCTGATACGAAAGTGAAGGAGAGGCAGCCTGTGATAAATGGGCTACTGGGACTGATGCCTGCCCCAACACCAACACAGAGTCCTGAGAGTCTGGATTCGAGTCAGGTAAAATTGCAAACGAGTTACTTAGCCTAATGTCGCTGGCAACCACCATTGACTTGACCGAAGTGTCCGTAGAGGCAGAGCCAGGCCGCAATGAGCGCGAGCGAGAGCTCGACCGAGAGCGAGATTTAACATTTAAATTCAAACCCTTGTGTTCCGATTCCGACTTTTCCATTCTGCAACGTCGGGCATCAAGATCGCGGGCTTCAGACTGTCGGAGAGTTATGTACGCGCCAGGAGAAGGAGGAACCGGAGAAGTCAACTTTGACCCCCCCGGGTCCCCAGGGGAGTGATTACCCATAATTACACCTACAGGTTGACTGCTATAAAGAAGTCACTCAGATCTAAAACTAAAGAATAATATAAATAACAGAAAATTAAGGAAACTCTGGACTAATCACCGAGATTATAAGCAAAAAAACCTATAATTGCGCAATAATTTGGAAAAAACCGCACTTGACGTTCCGCTGACCGATATTTATTATATTCGCCCGTATTTTATTTCCTACGTTAGTATCTCTTAGTCAAAGACTACAATATACATACTGAGATAGACAGGCAAGTCGACCAAATTGAGAAGGCATTTAATGCTTGCGTACAGCAGGCGCCATCTCTTCTGCGATATTAAATCTTTTCTGTTAAAACATACAAATAGTGCGTCGGTCGCAGGGTTTGAACCCCGGCTCATCGACTCCAAATACCGCCGTCTTTACCCCTAGGCTATGGATGTATAATGTCAACACGGCGAATTTCGAAATACCTTGACAGCCTAAGCCTAGCAATCGCTTCTTCTTCTTCTTCTCTTACTTAAGAGCTAGGCTCTTGTCGGTGTAGCTCAAAGTAGGCCCTACATTTACTCCGATCCCACGCAATCTCTTTGACCTCAGCAATCGCTACAGCTTCAAAAAGTTCGCAAGCTATCAAGAAGGTGGCACTGTTTTCAATAAGAAACTGGATTTGCATTAAGTTCTTAGTTCGCATAGCATGCTCTTAGTAGTCAGTGTTTTATTTCTCAATCATGCTATGGGAGCTTAGAACTTAATGCAAATCCAGTTTCTTATTGAAATCAGTGCTACCTACTTGATAGCCGGCGAACTCTCTGAAGCTGTAGCGATTGCTAGGCTAGACTGTCAAGGTATTTCGAAATTCGCCGTTTTGTCATATGACATCAGTAGCCTAGGCTACGGCGGTATTTGCAGTCGATGAGCCGGGGTCCAACACTTCAAACCCTGCGACCGACGCACTTTTTGTATGTTTTAATATTAACATTCAAAGAAAAGTTTTTAGTATCGCAGAAGAGATGGCGCCTGTACGCAAGCATTAAATGCCTTCTCAATTTGATCGAGTTGCCTGTCTATCTCAGTATGTATATTGTAGTCTTTGTTCTCAGTGACAGGACAGAAAGTTTCTTCTAAAAAAAAACAATGGAGACAGTAACTAACCGACCTCCGATATTTTGTCAAAAAAGGTTTACGTACCTTTGTAATTCAGATAATTTACGCTTGTTTTGCTATTCAACCCCCGACGCAAAAAGAGGGGTGTTATAACTATAAGTTTGACGTGTCTGTGTGTCTGTCTATGGAATCGTAGCTCCTAAACGAGTGGATCGATTTTAACGCGGATATCATTTAATTTTGTTTTGACCGACAGCTGAAGTGATCGTGTTGGTTCTTAGCTAAGTTTCAACAAAATCAGTTCAACCGTTTTTGAGATATTGAACTTTGAAATGAAAATGTCGAGGGTTTTTAAACTTTTCTAAGTTGTTAATTATATACGAGCAAATAATAGAAGATATGTTTTCAACAACATACCTAATTGGGTTACGGTTTGTCTTACCATCAGGCAGGCTGTATGCAAATTTACCACCATTTTTGTAGATAACGTATTCACTAGTTGTAGTTAACGTATTCAGAAGTTGTAGTTAACATATTCAGTAGTTGTAGTTAACGTATTCAGTAGTCGTAGTTAACGTATTCACTAGTTGTAGTTAACGTATTCAGAAGTTGTAGTTAACATATTCAGTAGTTGTAGTTAACGTATTCAGTAGTTGTAGTTAACGTATTCAGTAGTTGTAGTTAACGTATTCAGTAGTTGTAGTTAACGTATTCAGTAGTTGTAGTTAACGTATTCAGTGGTTGTAGTTAACGTATTCAGAAGTTGTAGTTAACATATTCAGTAGTTGTAGTTAACGTATTCAGTAGTTGTAGTTAACGTATTCAGTGGTTGTAGTTAACGTATTCAGTAGTTGTAGTTAACGTATTCAGTAGTTGTAGTTAACGTATTCAGTGGTTGTAGTTAACGTATTCAGTAGTTGTAGTTAACGTATTCAGAAGTTGTATTTAACATATTCAGTAGTTGTAGTTAACGTATTCAGTAGTTGTAGTTAACGTATTCAGTGGTTGTAGTTAACGTATTCAGTAGTTGTAGTTAACGTATTCAGTAGTTGTAGTTAACGTATTCAGTGCCAACCATTTCGTAGCGCTTTGATCGAAACCGACACCGCAGTTTTTCTGCTCTGAAGCTCTAGTATAAGTTTTATCGATACAATACGTTTTCGAACGCGTTTGCGTTTGGTTTCAATTTGTATGGCAACGCGAACAGCGCCTCTGGTGGTAACTATTAGGAAATACGCGTTTACATACAAATTGAAACTAAACGCAAACGCGTTCGAAAACGTATCTGTATGGATAAAACTTACGAGTATACTAGAGCCACTGTAGAGAAAATCGCCTACGAGCCGTGCGCCCACCTGTTCCTGGCCACAGAGTACTTTTAGCCCGTCTGTCTCTGTATACAGGGTGTGGCCTGTAATAGGAGCAAATATTCAAAGGGACGCTTCCTTAGAGCATTTGTGTTTTTTAATTCGGAGATATTTTGATCTAAAGTTATGACCTCCAAGTAATGTATCTTGGCACCACGACATCATAGCACAGCAGTCATTGCGGATTTTGAGGTAACATCATGTAACGAGTCATAATAGTTTTTGCATTTTTGTTTTCAAGATATTTTTTGATTTTTATTTCATTTTTTATAGTGTTTTTAAAATAAAAAGTTACTGATAGCACTCCAGAAGAGTAAAAACTAAACTAATTTAGAAGAAAAAAAAATTCAATAAAACATTTTTTTTCCAAGTTTAACCATGTGGAAATAATTGTTCACAAGCTTAATAATCTACCGTTTAATTTTTTGCTCCTATTACAGGCCACACCCTGTATATGCTGCAGTTGCTGCACATTATAACTTATTAATATCATACATAATTATGAAACGATATACGACTGTACGACTAGTAGTATAATTAGATATAATAAACTAAACTGTCCGTGTCCGTATGTCACAGGCATTTACTCAAAAGCTATATGGTGTATTAGAATGAAATTCGAAGTAGGTATAGGTGTATTTTTTAGCCGCTACACAGTTTTGTAATCAAATGACAAAAAAATAGGGGGGGACAGCATACACGTAACTGGAAGTCAAAACAAATGTATTTGTATTACTGTAGGTCAACACACGGCACATCAATCGATAGACTATAGAAATAAGGTTTCTCAGCATTTTTAGTAAGTGGATATATTCGGAAATAATCGCTTTTACGAGTAGGTACTAACTGCACATTGAGATGATTAACCAGAATCCATGATCTCTTCAAACAGAGGCGCATTCATTCACGGAAACGTCTTATGTAATCACAGACCACTTAACCTATAGACGCCACTTCATAAAACTTTGTCTAGTATTTCATTATGCCAAATTGGCGGGGCGCGGGGGGCGACAAGTGCACTGTGATTGGCTGGCTCAAGGGCACGGTGCCGCGCGCCATCTTGGGTAGTGATGGGACACACTCGAAAAATATACTACAGAATATAAGTGTAAATATTTTTATTTGGAACCAACGTCAACATTCAAGCGAATGTCATATTTTATTGGTTTTTAAAATGTATTAGTTTCGTGTATATGCGTCTAATAGCGCTGTGCGGTTGTGTTTTTTTGCTAAGTACGTACATTTATAATATAATATAGTAAAATTATATAGTAAAATATAGTATATATATTATAGCTAGTATAGTATGGAATTAGTATGAAATATGGATGGATAAAATGGATGGTTCAAAATTGGCTTTTGTCTACAGCCGTGACTTTTCTATTTTCTTTTACACATCTTCAATGCATAAAAAAAAAAAATTCCACTAACTATTAGAGTTTTGTAAAACAATATATATACTTACTAAATAAGTTTTTATCAAAACATTTTTTTGGTACAAGTTTGGGTGATAACCTACGTGGCACTATGAATGATAGGCAGTAAGTTCTTAAAAGCTGTTTATTATTAGTTCTCAGTTAGTGGTTAATGTTAAGTTAAAGCACACACAGCAAACACAGTAACACAGTCACACCGATTAGGTTTTAGCTATCGTAATTCACTCATATACAGGCACGGATACAATATAATCACGTTAGAGTTAGTCGTAAGTTGTACGTAAATGAATTGCGTCCGCGCGGGTTCGTGCCGTAGGGATCACTGCTGGTCGAGGCGCGGGCGGCGCACGCTGTTGCCACCTCGTGCGCGCGGCCGCGACGTTGCCAGTTCGGTAAGCGCGAGCGTCGCGTTGTATTCCACGCGAAGAAGGTTGTACTCGTATTAGGGCTTTCTATTAAGTACTAGATGTGGAGTAGGCCACAAACACTCCCCCGCCGAGACCGTTTCACGGGCGATAGTTAGCTGGAAATCGGACTACCCTGCCACTTCTGGTTTGTCTTTCTGTGACTTGGTCTGGCAGTTGTGGCTGGCTAGTAGTGGAGCGGAGCAGGTAAGCCGGTTTTAGTCTGTCTATAGTAACAGTTGACTCTTTGCCTTGTATGTCCAATTTGAACGTTTTTGGGCCTCTTTCCAGAACTTTGTACGGGCCGCAATATGGGGCTTCGAGGGATCGTCGAGCTGGGCCCTGGCGTAGGTACACAAATTCTGAAGAAAGCAGATCTTTTGGTATGTAGAAGGTCCTTTCGGTATGCCAAGACGCTGGAACTGGGCTGAGATTTGCCATATGTCTACGCAGGCGGGATGCGAAGTCTGTCACGTCAATATCAAGATTAGTGGAAGGGTGGAAATAAAGGTACCACCATTCTGGACGGACAAACCAGCGGTATGGTTCGCCCAATTAGAGGGACAATTTCTACTCGCGGGAATTACTTCCGACACAACTAAATTTTATCACGTCGGGGTCACCAGTTTGGGTGATAACCTACGTGGCACTATGAATGATAGGCAGTAAGTTCTTAAAAGCTGTTTATTATTAGTTCTCAGTTAGTGGTTAATGTTAAGTTAAAGCACACACAGCAAACACAGTAACACAGTCACACCGATTAGGTTTTAGCTATCGTAATTCACTCATATACAGGCACGGATACAATATAATCACGTTAGAGTTAGTCGTAAGTTGTACGTAAATGAATTGCGTCCGCGCGGGTTCGTGCCGTAGGGATCACTGCTGGTCGAGGCGCGGGCGGCGCACGCTGTTGCCACCTCGTGCGCGCGGCCGCGACGTTGCCAGTTCGGTAAGCGCGAGCGTCGCGTTGTATTCCACGCGAAGAAGGTTGTACTCGTATTAGGGCTTTCTATTAAGTACTAGATGTGGAGTAGGCCACACAAGCTTTTATTGCCGACTGAATTTTTCTGTATCCCGTCATCAACTACTCATTGAGACGATTCTAACGAGCCCAAACTCAACGGGGTTACGTCGGTTAAGTACTGAATTCCCATGGCCACCTTCTGTCTCCATCATCAGATCAGCTCGATGGTACAATAATAATGAATTGTCATCCAAACTATACTTATACCCAAAATTTGAGGTCAATCGGTCACTGGAAAGTGGGTCAAATTTAACTTGCAAGGTTGAATGTGAAAGTAAATAAAAGTTTGTAAAACAAAATAAAAGATTATTTACAAATACAATACACCTCTCATAAATAAATACAGTATTAGTAGTATTTACCACCACAGTTCATATTGTTTTCCGGATATCGGTGACGTAAGTTATTGACCAGTCACATCACTAATTAAGACACTGCAATGGTGCGACAAAGACGGAATGCCAAGAAAATGTAAGCGAAAGAAAAAGACAGCCGTTGAAAGACATCAACGCTAAGCAACCTTTACTTTATAAATTTAAATGCTAGGTTATGATTGTTTTTGCGTTGTAAAAAGTAAAAAATTGCTTACCTGTGAAATAAAATCCCATCCTTTTGAAGACTTGATGTCTTGCTACAATTTCCACACAGTTTAACCATACAATAAGGCATATTTTGTACACTTTATAGCCAAGAAAGCAGTCGAATATTACATGTTACTTCGTGAACGGTCGACCGCGTACTAAAATAGTGTTTGGGGGCGTGGCAGCTGCTTGGTGTTTTTTGAGCTTAAGCTTGGCTCACGCGGGCGCCTTGGTAAGCGGCGTCTATAGGTTAAGTGGTCTGTGTATGTAATGAATAGTTGCCAACATAATATTCAGCAGATACGAATATTAAAGTGAAATATTCCACGAACGTAAATACGTTGATGATGGCTGAGGCGAAAAGAAAAAAAAGATAGATTAAAAAACTTAAATTTATTCGTCACTTATGTTAAATAATATCTAACTTAGCACATTATAGTCTACTATGTCTACTGCCCGACAGTTAAAACTTTTTGGTTCTCACTTTGTCAAACTAAAAAATTACTTCATTTAGGTACACAACTATTTATCAGCACAACATACACATATGCCATCCAAGAGACATTTTATTCTTAATAATATATTTATAGGCATTGTTGACTTGAGTATGCGCTATTACATTTTTGGTTTATTCCCAGTTAACACTTGTTGGATCAATTATTATTTTCTAAAATATTCAAACTCTAGAAGGTTCGTTTACTTTAGTAAAATATAAAGACTACAAGATCCGTTTCCGAAAATATCCAACACAATACACAACATTTTCGGTAATTAATATTGACGTCGTCGGCGATGGCGAGACGAGCTGGACTCCTTTTGAAAAAGAATTGGCCAGAGACTGCTCAGGAACGCGAAGTCTGGAAACGGAGGGGGGAGGCCTTTGCCCAGCAGTGGGACACAACAGGTTCTTAATAATAATAATAATATGTGTATCCCTCGCCTTAGATTATTTTTGTTTTAAAGGGCCTCTGTGCTGTTGGCTTCGGCCCCACGCATGGTTTCCAAAAGTCCGGGACCCCATGGTCCCGAGATATGGAAAAAACATACAAATAATAATATTGACATTAATTTTCTAATATATCCGAACCCCGCAAGACATATTCATAAAATATCCAAAACTAAAATAAACATTATGGAATATCGCCCGAAGCAGAATTCTAAATAATAATCTATCAATTATTAATAGTCTATGTATATGTGTTTAAAATATCTATGGTGCGCTCCAGAATCTGATTCACACTAGCGCAAAAAGAACTGTACAATTTTTGCCGTGATATAGAAGATTTTATATCCAAGGGTATTAGGAAAATTATAGTTTTTAACCTTTATCACTGTTCTAGGAAAAAATATTTTAGGTAACGAATATTTTAGTAATCAAATACATATTTAAAAGAACAAATATTTTGGGCTTGGTCTGCTGTTTGGTGGCGACAGGGCGGATACCGCTGTTTTGTACCTTTAGGAAACTGATCAATTATGACTATCACTTTTAGGAAACGGATATTTTAGTGATCAAATATTGAAAGAACAAGCATTTTGGGAAACGAATATTTTCGTGATCTAATATTTGGACAAAAAGAACATTTTAGTTATCAATATTTGTAAGAACGAATATTTTGAGAAACGAATATTTTAGGATGCAAATTTTTAAGAAACAGGCACACAGGGAAATGCATGGGGGTTTAAGGGTTTTTTTTTGTTGTCGTCTACTGCCGGGCGCCGCTGGCCGCTCATTTGGGCTTGGTCTCCTGGTCGGTGACGTATCGTATGTAGACGGTGTCCTCGGGCTTGGGCTCCTCGGCCTGCGCCTCGTCCAGCTGCGAGCACGCGATCGCGAGCGCGGACCCGTCGTGCGAGAACGAGAGGGAGGATACAGCTGTGTTGTACCTGACAAAAAATGCTCATTTAAGAGTGTTTTTTAGAACACGCACACTTTGTATCTCATATGTGTATTAGAATTAGAAGTAGTCTATTAGAGTAAAAATGGAAGGAGTATCGAATACTTTCCGTAAATACAGTCGCCATCACATACATCGGAGCAAACAAGCACGTCACAAACATCGGAACACACCTCTATTTTCAAATATAAATATGGTAAATACCTGTGGAACTGGCACAGCCTCTTCTTATTGAATCCGTCCCAGATATTGACGTAGCCGTCAGAGCCGCCGGTAGCGAAGGTGTTGTACACGGAGTGGAAGCTGATCGCGTTTACGGGGTAGATCTTCTCTAAACCTGAGGAGAAAACGAAACTTTATGTACGACTCCCACCGACCGGACCAAGAGTGCAGTAGGCAATTGATAATGGACGAACATTTCAGAAGTGGCCACCCAGCTCAAACCGTTGAACCTAAAAGCTGATTTTTTCACAATAGGTAGTTTATATAACGTAAGTACCCACTAAGAAGGGATTTTTGAAAATTCCACCCTCAATGGGGTAAAAAGTGTGTTGAAAGTTTGAGTAAAATTTTAAGTCAGAGACTTGAAACTTTGTGTATGGACTCCTTATTACAAATACAATTCAAGAAAAATGATTTTAGGGTTTTGGAAAATCCCTAAGCGGGTTAAATAGGGGTGCAAAGTTTGTATGGGGGAAACTCTTTTTTTAATGAAAAGATTCCTTATTAGAATTAAAAATATATATTTTTTTTCGTTTTGGAAAAAAGACCCCTAAGTAATTTTTTTTTTTGACAGGGATGAAAGTTTATATGGTCCTACGATATAAACGAGTTTCACGCGGACGGAGTCACGGGCAGAAGCTAGTATTTAAATGTGTAAGTCGAACCTTTTCTCGCTTATCGCGCGTGTTAGTGGTTTCTGTTAAAAAAAAATCTTTGATCAAATGCTTTCTGAGGGCAAATGCGTGGATTACAATAGAAAATATCCGAAGCACTGTGTTTTGAGGAGTTCCGATTCCTCAATCTCATAATTTTATTTGGATCCATTGCGCGATAAAGCGGGTTATACCCACCGGTTACCACCAAGTTGTTACCAGTGGTAACAGCTGGGATTTTTTTTCCCATCTTAAAAGATAAGCCACTCAAGTACTCGGCACCGAAAGGTACTTTAGTGGTAACTACTGGGAAAAATATTCCCAGTAGTTCCTGCTGGTAAAAGATGGGAAAAAATCCTAGCTGTTACCACTACGTTTGGTGGAATTCAACTCGTAAAATCTTAGTTTTAAAGAGGGACGTAACATAAAATAATCAGGAGTTTTATAGAGTCTTTTGGTTTCTTTTCATCGGCAAATTCAACCAAATAACGATCGCACCCACCTCCATCCTTGATCCGATGGCACTTGAAGGCGTATTTCTTCTTCTGCACCTCCGGGTTGCTGTCCAGGTACTCTACCGCCACGCGACCCTCAATGGAGCTAAGCACGTAACCCTGGAATTATAATTTAACATTAAACAACTGTTTTGAAGAGATACAGCGGTGTACAGACGGCCTCATAAGTTTTTTTTTTTGTTTTTTTTTTTTTATGATGGCTTTTACTCCTTGCTGTGTTAGCAAGGTGGATTTGCCAATATCAGTTTAGCGGTGTTGACTGTTGTTGACATATTTAAACACTAGGAGAATGTTCGGTAAAATTTTGACTGTCTTTGCTGAACACCCAAGTACCTTGACGTCTTCACTCGTTTGACAACTTCATATAGCAGTTTAACATGACGTTTAATGCGACACGGTACAAAGGTATTAAGCCCCTTGGCAGGCGCGGCTTACTCGCGATTTGTGTTTATCGCTACAAGTACATGCCGGTCGCCCCTTCGGAGGGCCCTATTCAGTGGCTGCCACGTGTTGGTACAGGACGCTCGCACGGGTCGCAGCGCGTTGCATGCGATAGAACGGAATGGCCACATTTAGGCACGTTTGGCGTACCTAAACAGGGAATTTGTTAACAGAGAACCTTCTGTACGTAGTACTATTACTAATTCTGTGCCCTTGTGAAGCTGACCGTATCTGCTTAAATACAGAATGTCCAAAAGTAAACATCGAGTGATAGTCATAAAACAGTTATGATAAAAAGTGTAGTACATATTTTTTTGTACATTAAGTTAAACTCAGTTGTTTAACAATTATAAGTATCTTATAATTGTAACTTTTTGGTTGCGATAAAAGTGTAATTTTGTTTAAAACAGAGATTACTTACTTGAAATTGACTTTTGAAACATCCTGTAGAATAAGGGAGTAGTGTAGTTGTTGAAAAAGGGACATTTAATGATGTGGCTTCTTCTCGGGGAAAAGATATAATAATTGTACACCTACTTCTTAGGCATGCAGCATAGTGGTGTAACTGGTTCGGGGTTCGAAAAGATAATAATAGATGGATAATTATCGATTGATAATAATAACAAAAAATTGCGCTCATGAAAGTGAACTGTACTAGAAGTATTCGAACGTGTATTTCCGCACTTGCGTCTATGCGAACGCACGAAGTGTCAACGTGACGTGCCGCGCCGTGGGGCTTCCCCTTACAAGAAAAATACATTTTAGATTATGCAAAGTTGAGTAGTATACTGGTGATAGTTATCAAAAAGCGTAATTATCATGATAAATTCGAACCCTGAACTGGTTGTTGAAGAATATAGTGGTACCTGTTTGTTGGGGAAGACGCGGATGCACCTAGTCTGGTACTTGAGCGAGGACTCGCGCCGCTGGTTCACGTGCCCCATGTTGCGCACGTCCCACACGAAGATCTTGCGCCCCGACGTGCCCACTACGAACTTCTCGCCGACTATGCTCATTGTGTATACCTGTGTTTAAAAATATATTAATCAGTGGGGGGGGGAGACTGGACCACAAAACTGGTTGGCAACATCCAACTTATTGGATGTCTGGGATCCATATAATATATATAAGAAGTCTTGTTCATTTAATAGTATAAGAAAGATAGGCAGGCCCATACAACATAAGGAACACTCACCCTCTCATTTCCTTGATTATATGTCCCTACACAGTTTGGCACTCGGCTGTCCCACATTTTAACAGTACCGTCCCAGCTGCCCGTCAGCACAGCATTCACCTCACTGGCAAATTCCACACATCGGATAGCCCCCTTGTGCTCCCCTAGACTCGTTTCTGAGCCTGCATTCAGATCATACATCTTGAGTGTCTGGTCAAGACCTCCGCTGTATGAGTGGACGGCATCCTGAAAATATATTAAAATGTGCATAAGTGTTTGTTTTTTAATTGTTGCTGTAAATGCATATACACAAACATAGAGCCTTAACAGTGTTAAAAAAGTAAACACAAAAATTTATTAAAAAATAAATTTAAAAAGTAACAGCTTACTCCATGGTATTTTATATGCATTGTGTTACTATTCCAGAGTGCAAATTGATTAACAAATACAAGGACACAACTAGCCACATTTAGGTTATAATTATGGCAAAGGATATAAGCCGTGTTTTATTAATATTAAAGGAAATCGTACTTCCCATCTCAATAAATTAGGCCAAAGTACAGGATAGACTACAAATAACAGAGCTTTCTCACCCTAAAGCAAACGTCCAACACAGGCAGTTCATGGCTGTATTTATGCCGCTCCAAATTCCCGCTCACGTCGTACAGCCTTACTGAACAGTCCCAAGACGATACCAGGAGGAACTGGTTAGACTTTGGTGCGAATTTAACACTCGATATCACGTCTTCAGGCAGACTCTTTAGTTTAAATTCAGTGCGGGATTCCGCGACCCGCGTCACAGTCATTGTGGAAGCAATTTTGTTGGGTTTGTCTTATAACTTTGAGAATAAAAGTGTTCGTTGTGTTGAGAAGTGACGTTAATAATAAACGATAAATGCTAATGCCGAGTATGCCGACGATGACAAGCTGAAACAATAAAGCAAAGAAATCAACGAAATCGCAGAGCTTGGCTGATGGAGCTAGCTTGGCTCGGTTCAGCGAATCATAAAGTGACGTTTCGTTTCGTTATATCGGTTTTGCAATAATATGTACTTGTGTAAATAAAATAAATATAAAACACTAATCCCGTTGAGTACAATGATATATGATTTGCATACATTTCATTTATAGCTTGTTTTGAATTCATAATAAGAACTACGTCTACAAAAATAATAACTAAGAAAATATTTTTCTTATATTTTGCTTTGGAATAAACTAAACGCAAATTGTCCGCATAAATACGTCGCGTTCACATTATCGTCTTATAATTGTCATGGGGTCTATACATGTAATGATTTGTCAGGTCCTTACCTATGAAATTGGCGGTTTTTTCACAAATATTATTTTGTACGTAATTTATTCATTTCTATTGCAACTTCCAAATTATTTTTTAATTTCATTATTAGACTATGTAACAAATGTTTTAAATACAAAAAATAGGTTTGAATTTTATATTTAGTGTTTCAAATTAAAGCTTGAAAACCGCCCTTTTCATGTGCTGCCGGTTAAAGTGTTTCAATTACGTATAGTTTTATGATGCGAACTATTTTTAAGGAATGAAGATATGTGTAAAGTAGCTTAAAAGTTTTCTATATTCCTACCAAACTTTAGTTTGCTTTGAATTTGACATTGCTGAATAATCCGCAAAATTCAATGTATGAAAATCACAGTTTTCATAAAATTCTCCATACACACCACCAAATTTCATAGGTAAGGACCTAATATATTCTCTTTGGCTATAACCACGAACTTCGAATCTCGAACTTCGTATATCTCCGTCTCTATCGCACTTATGGTTTATGGTACTCGAGCGACCGAAACGGAGATATACGAAGTTCGTGGTAGCGCCGCTGCAGGCATGTTTCGCTGCTGATCCAACCGTCAAAGGAGTTGTACCGTAGATAGAGGATATTCTACCTCTATGGCAGATTGTTACATCTACGACCGTAGATAGAGGATATACAGCGTGTATTTTTAATATTACCTCAAATTGTAACCAGAGGTAGGTGTTAGGGCTATGAACCGATATTGCAAGATTTTTTTTCTTAATTACTAACTTTTTTTTCCATACAAAATAATTCAGCACGCAATGTATCACTACATTTTTTTTTTTTTTTTAAGTTTCTTTATTAGGTATGTGACAGTTAAAAACCTACTTACAATACATAACTTTAGAAAAAACTTAAATAAACTAAATTAACCTAAAATTAGGAAAAACATAAATTTAATCAAAAGAGATCCCCAAGGTCGGATCCCTGCGGAAGGGTTCCCATAAGACTGGCTGCGTTCCCTCTTTGTATAGCTATGCCGATCCGTTGGGCAAGGAACGAACCAGCCCTATGGTCTCCGGATACTTTGACCAATTTTTTTGACAATTGGCCAAATAATTGGTGAGCGCCTGGGCTCCAGGGTCCGAGGGTTTCGACAGCAAAAGCCGCAAAAACATGCCGGTCTGTCAGGCCGATGTATTTGCGGCACTTTGCTGCCTCCGCCGCTGCAGCTGCCCCGCCTGCTCTCAAAGATGTAGTGCCAAGGTGGGACGGCGCCAGGGTGTCAACGCATGTAGCGTCCCAAATGAGGGGCCGTCCCAATTTCCAAGGCACTAAGGTCATACCGTCTGGCCTCTTACCGTCGTCCCTTGCCAAACCCGGCGGTTCCAGAACGGCTGGCACATTGGCACTGACGAAGGCCCGACGGATGATATCATTGAGGCAGGCGTGGCGAGACAGGCGACCAGCACTCTTCGTGCAAGATAGACCATGGTGTCCCAGGCTACTCACCAGGATTCCGCAGGGGCAACGATGTGGAGCAACAATGTCTGCCCCCAGACGAAGACCGACAGCCAATCTGAGTGTGTTGCAATCAAGAAGTGTCCCGTAATTTATTGAAGGAAGAGCATGAAGCCATGAGCCGGACTCCCTTTCCGACACAGCCAGTAGTCTTGCTTTTTCCTGGCTGGTGGAGCAAGAGTCCAACAAATGGGAATGGACTTGCTTACAAATAGGTTGGTCCCAGTTTTTCTGAATACTCCTACACTACATTGTCTTATTGATGTGACGTCACAGCTGTCACAAGTAACCCGCTTCTTCCATGTGTCAAATGTGTGTAAGCATTACATTGCTGCTCGATAAATTTTCAACAATTAATTACGCTTTGGTAGTTAAGACCAGCATACAATTTTGTTACAATATCGGTTCATAGTACTAAAAGCTACGTATGGTTAAAATTTGAGGTAATATTAAACATACAGGCTGTATAGATGACGTCCTAGCTGTCGCGAACGCCCTCTCTTTATATAGGAATGTAACCGGTACAAATACAGTTAGACTGCGCAATATTAGAGGGCGCCGCGAAAGGGTTTATATGTGGACATAGGAAGGATAATCTGAATCCTACCTTGAATCATCTCTGCAGTCCACGGATATCTGCTTCGCTTTTCTAGACGATGACGCTCGCGGCACTCGCACGGTGACGCTCGCGTCTACCATCTGTGGTTATAAAGATAACCATGACACACCTGTCACGTAGGCCTTAGAAACTTAGCACATATAAGTTCTACCTACTGAACAACTGGAGTTGTACCACGTCTTCTCCTAAATATACGAATAGTCGTTCCTTCACTAGGGTTAGCCACATAAGGTGTGTACACTATATTACTGTATCTAGTTCTCGCCCTTCGACCGAGAAACTATGGAGGTACCTCCCCTATATACTGTCATCATGACTAGGGCATATTATCTATCAGAAGTAACTATGTTCTCAGGCTACTGTAGCATGTTATCGCGATGGTTAATTGTCATTAAGTAACACAGGATTCAGGAAATAGTTCTAGTATAAAACCTTTAGAATATGTAGATTGTAGCACACAATTATATCAGAGCAAATAATCTTCATAGAACAAATAAAGTACTAAGAAACTAAGACACTTAGCTTTCAGAGACCACCTGTCGCGAACGCCCTCTCTTTATATAGGAATGTAACCGGTACAAATACAGTTAGACTGCGCAAAGTTAGAGGGCGCCGCGAAAGGGTTTATATGTGGACATAGGAAGGATAATCTGAATCCTACCTTGAATCATCTCTGCAGTCCACGGATATCTGCTTCGCTTTTCTAGACGATGACGCTCGCGGCACACGCTCGGTGACGCTCGCGTCCACCATCTGAGGTTATAAAGATAACCATGACACACCTGTCACGTAGGCCTTAGAAACTTAGCACATATAAGTTCTACCTACTGAACAACTGGAGTTGTACCACTTCTTCTCCTAAATATACGAATAGTCGTTCCTTCACTAGGGTTAGCCACACAAGGTGTGTACACTATATTACTGTATCTAGTTCTCGCCCTTCGACCGAAAAACTATGGAGGTACCTCCCCTATATACTGTCATCGTGACTAGGGCATACTATCTATCAGAAGTAACTATGTTCTCAGGCTACTGTAGCATGTTATCGCGATGGTTAATTATCATTAAGTAACACAGGATTCAGGAAATAGTTCTAGTATAATACCTTTAGAATATGTAGATTGTAACACACAATTATAGCAGAGCAAATAAATCTTCATAGAACAAATAAAGTACCAAGAAACTAAGACACTTAGCTTTCAGAGACCACCTGCGTAGCCCCCGGCTCCTTGGCGAGAACTCCGTAGACTTCTTCGAACTTCGCTGCCGCTCCATGATAAAATGAGGCTTTTTCCACGGAACAAACGATTCTACCCATAGTCACAACTATATCATAACCTTGCCAGTGCAAATAATCTTAAGGCGTCACTACACGTTCCGACCACGAGTTAAAGTCTTCGCGATATCAACTGCCAGATGTCGCGACACTCCCCACTCCAAAAGAAGTGAAGTCATCTCGAAGTGGTTGGCCGCAACACTGGAAAGCCAAAAGAAGCTACGTCACAGGACGTCATCCTTTAAGACCCTCCTGACGACCATTAGAGATAAGACTAGGCAAACAACTTCCCAAGTTGGCACAGTTGTGCTTAGATCTAGAACACTCATTTCCCATTCCTTGACCTTATTTTTCCCACTCATTACAAGGTTTTCTTTCAATTCATTTACTAAGTTACGGATAAAAAACTTCAAACTTGCACGCTATTAGCTTATGTGGCAAATAAACTTATTCCGATACTAGCTTATTAGCGTGGGTCTCGCTTATTACGGTAGGTACTGAAACTGAGCCTCTCTTAGGTATGTACAAGAAAGCTTCTCAAAAGCACGGGGAGCGCATCAATTAAACACAGAGATCCAACGTCAAGCACTTAGTAGGACTTTGTTGACAATCTCACGGCACTGTTCTCCCACTACATGTAAATATATTCATCTGTATCTCTTCGGGTTTCTTATTCAGTTCACAGGCCTTGGAATATATTCTGAACCCCCTTTTCCACTTCTCTCAGGATTCACACAAATCACCCAACGTCATATTCGTCACATTTTCACAACGGAGGTGTAAGCACGGACTCCATTATTTTTTTAACTCCAATTATATTCTTATTTTTTCTTATCTTATTATATCTATATCCAAATATATTCAATTGTCTTAAATTTTGTTTGTTCATGTTTTAATCACCTTACTGCTGCTGCGCCATTTTCGTAACAAGCTCTACAAGTATGGCATTCATATTCATATATTCATTCAATTTATTCATAAATCCTGTTTACATGTCATTTAGTTAAGTAAATATTTCCCCGACAATCAACTCTTCCATCTACTTACTTTCTCTACTATCAAGAGTTCTCTGCTATCGAGAGTTCTCTACTATCAAGAGTTCTGTACTATCGAGAGTTCTTTACTATCAAGAGTTATCTACTATCGAGAGGAGCATCACCTAGGTCTGTGCTAGAAAGCTCTATAAGCATGGTACTCTCCCGACAATCTCATTATTTCTCTACTATCGAGAGGAGCATCACCTAGGTCTGTGCTAGCAATCTTCATAAGTATAGTACTCTCCAAACAATCTCATTATTTCTCTACTATCGAGAGGAGCATCACCTAGGTCTGTGCTAGCAATCTTCATAAGTATAGTACTCTCCAAACAATCTCATTATTTCTCTACTATCGAGAGGAGCATCACCTAGGTCTGTGCTAGCAATCTTCATAAGTATAGTACTCTCCAAACAATCTCATTATTTCTCTACTATCGAGAGGAGCATCATCTTACTCGGCCGGACAAAGGTAAACACCACTATGCGGGCAGAGTCCCGAAAAGAGAGAGGTGAAGTACCCGGAGGCCAAAAGCCATCCGCACTTCGCTAAGCTGCACTATGCGGGCAGGGTCCCGAAAAGATGGTGAAGTACACGGAGGCCGAAACCAACCGCACTTCGATAAGCGAGCAGGGTCTCGCAACAGAACGTGAGATCACCACAGCCAAAGCTGCAGCACCTCGGTAAGCTTTACTATGCGGGCAGGGTCCCGAAAAGATGGTGAAGTACACGGAGGTCGAAACCAGCCGCACTTCGATAAGCGAGCAGGGTCTCGCAACAGAACGGGAGATCACGGCAGCCGAAGCCGCCGCACCTCGACAAGATGTACCTTGTCAGCCTTATCCAAGATGAGCCCAGACATACCCGGCCTCATCCCACCTAAGGTAGACACAAGTAAACATCGCTATGCGGGCAGGGTCCCGAAAAGATGGTGAAGTACACGGAGGCCGAAGCCAGCCGCACTTCGATAAGCGAGCAGGGTCTCGCAACTGAACGGGAGATCACAGCGGCCAACGCCGCTGCACCTCGATAAGCTTATACTATGCGGGCAGGGTCCCGAAAAGATGGTGAAGTACACGGAGGCCGAAACCAACCGCACTTCGATAAGCGAGCAGGGTCTCGCAACTGAACGGGAGATCACAGCGGCACAAGCCGCCGCACCTCGATAAGATGTACCATTTCCGCCTTACCTAAGATGAGCTCAGATGTTACATCCACTACATGGATCACGTCTATCACGTGGCAAGATAAAATACATGTGCATTAATTGTCTAGAGGAAACCATAAAACCATTGTGAGCTTTACTAAGATATATAAATATACTTAGCTTTCGATGTTTCTGTATAATTGCAGGCCATCATGGCAAATTCTCTCTTAACTCATTGTTACAGTCATTCATTGTCAATGACGTCATCCCTATCATTACGAAGCTTCATCTCAAATTATATCCCTTCGCAACATCAATAATTATTCTCACTTCTCGAAGTCCAAATCAACAAATCAAATCTCGTTCATTTTATTTCATTCGCTGTTAAGTCATGTACATACATTATAATTAAGGTGTTCAAATTCAGTACCTCCGAACAAACAGACCAAAAGAAATTAATTTATTACTTAAAGGGAACCAAGGCTATTTCTGTGCCTTTCTAGTATTCCCAAAATCAATGCTAAGTATGTAGTTTACTTTCACAATCTTAACACCCTCACTGTCGGATCTCTGGTAATGAAATGACAGGCTCAACATATTCGATAGACCCTCCCCAACCAAAAGAAAAACTGCCTTTTCCGACGATAACTACAACAGGTTAGGATGGTTATACCAGCTATCGATCTCTCATTTCTGTCCAAACTGATACGGTCTTATAGACATCAACAATTTTGAGCGGTAGGTATCTATCGAACCTTCCTCCTTCTGTTTCTATCTATTGTTACCAAATACTTAAGACACTTTGATCAGTTGAGTTACATCCCCTGAAAAAAATTCGTGTAATATAAGACACGACACGTGTAATGTAACAATTTCAAGAAACTATTAAACTATGTACCTTCAGCATCGCTTATTCTTTTACGACGGAGGTTTACTTGTCTACCCTGAAACAATAATCTCCTTCCATCACTCCGTCTAGTACAACTGACGACCAGTATATTCCAACGTATCTCTCTTTAGATTAGATCAGAGGTTATTCGAACGCTGAGGACGACTATCCGATTCTTTCGAAGCTTTTGCAAATGTTAAACAACCTTAACTTCCACATACCCCGACATACCAACACTTCAACTTTTACTGGTACGTTACGATATACTGATACGTCAACTTTTATTCGAATTCAAAACCACCTTCTAATTACTCGTTAGTTTTTGAACAAGTCACCGACTCCTCCTTCTCGCTACTTATACCCGGTACCACATTATCAATAATTCAATACATATCTCAAAAAACAGCATGTCACCAGATGTTGATCATTAGTAGTGCAACTTGAATGTAGATTCAATAAATATCTCCTATACTCTTAATGCCAAATGATTAACTAAATCGGCTATGTTTCTCTAACGTTCTAAATTAGAATCCATGAGTATTGACTTCGTATGTATAGCTGAAACGAACAAGCAATGATACTCCCTAGCACCGAATCAGTGACATAAATCGGTTGAATGATAATCGGGCCTCCTACAAGGATAAATAGTGTTATGATCTTCTATTTAGAAACCACTATCTAGGTATTAAACCATTTCTCATCAAGAGTGCAGAATTCTACTGCAATAGCTGACTTTCGACTAAGTTCCTATGTCTGAACATCATTCCTAAGTATTGGATAAGACTCACATAAATCATTACATAACTACACTAATAGCTTCACCATAGCTACTGGCTAAACAACCAAGTGTCAAATCAAGATTTCGATATATAATACTAGATACCATGTAGGTATCTACTTACTACTACTTATTTCAGCGACCAAATATCTTTCTCAATAAGGTAACTGTATTTTTTATTTGTATTGTTAGTTACCAGACGTTTCAAATTTCAATACAATGTCTCTCAGAGAAAATTCTAAATCTTGCAAACAATTAATAACTGTCAATTCATTCAAATAGTCGTATTTATTAAGTCTGCCCGACCAATACTTGACATATTTAAACTCTTTACTTTATCAATGCTGGCTCAATTCTTTGACTTTATAGTAAACTTCAACAAGAAAAAATACTCAATATCTACATATACAAGTATTACTCAAGTCATTACCTATATGTAAAATTGAAACCTTTTAGTCATCCATGTCCATACTTTAGATACTTTTCGGCCGGTATGATGATGATGAGCACGATTTAAGATAATCTGTGATATTATGCATTAAACGTCATTGACAAGTTAAACGAACTCGTAGTACCTATGTACTTGAATGTATATACAAATCTCTATTGATATATACTACCTATGTCTAATATTCAGGGTTATAGAATTATTTTCATTTCGCGTGTGACATCTAAATTGATTCGAACAATTCTTTCATCCTTTCCCACATTTCTTTTCATTCTTTTTCGTTGGATGTGGGTGGTGCAGGACCGGCCACTCCGGCACTCTTTGGGGGAGGCCCATGTTCAGCAGTGTACGCCCCTCGGCTGATATGATGATGATGACGAATCCTTTCATTTTCAGTACTGAACCTATTCATATAGAATATATAGGACTTCTGATGGACTGTATAGCTGGAGTGATTATTTATAGGAAATATATTAAAACCAAGCCGACTCAATCTGCTTTCGACAGCAATATATTGACAACTGATAAAACAAAATAAAACATTCCAAAAGTATAAAAATAATAGACAAAAAAAGGTACAAAATAGGTTGCATCCGCAACATCCCACCCCCTAGTGTGCGAAAGCACACGAAGCTAGCCGGGCCAGCCAATAAGGAGCCCTACGCGTCTAGCCTGACCAACTTTTTGGAGGGCCGACGAAGAAGGCCTCCCTGTGTGGCTACGTCCACCACCCTGACTACGCCATCTCGGCCAGGGAAGGTTGCAGTGATGCGGCCTCTTGGCCAAGTTCCTCTTGGAAGATTTTCGTCCACGATGAGTACCAGGTCACCGATGTTTAAGTCGCGTTCCCTGTTTTCGCCTGTCTGTCGTGGTTGCATTGTAGGTAGAATCTCTTTCACCCAACGGTTCCAAAAATGGTCGGCTAACCTCAAGGCCTTCCTCCAGTCTGCTCTACGAAGAAGGTCTCGGTCGTCAAGGGTTGCAGGTAGGACTTGATTCGAGGATGTGCCAATTAGAAAGTGGAAAGGTGTCAGCGTCTCCTGGTCATCTTGACTCACAGAAACGTGACTTAGGGGCCGGGAGTTGACAATGGCCTCAGCTTCCATCAGGAGGGTCACGAGTACTTCTGCGTTAGGTGCCCTTTCGCGTAGGGTGGCGTTCAGTGCAACTTTGACGGTGCGAACTAGCCGTTCCCAGCATCCACCAAAGAAAGGAGCAGCGGGAGGAATAAAGCTCCAATTGATTCCTCGGCTGGCAGCAAAATCGTTGACATCTGTCTGATAAAACTCCCGTAATATTCGGTCACCACCAACAAAACAAGTTCCGTTGTCAGAGAATATTGTTTCGGGAGCACCTCTCCTTGCAATAAATCGACGTAAACTCATTATCGCTGAATCAGCCGTCAGGGAGTGCACAAGTTCCAAATGGACGGCTCTGGAAGTCAAGCAGGTAAATAGGGCTACGTATCGTTTTTCCTGTTTGCGTCCGATTGTGGAGTTAATCGGGCCAAAATAATCAAGTCCAGTGAAATTAAATGGGCGGCGATGGTGGGCAAGCCGCTGCGGAGGAAGGTTTCCAGTCATTGGATTCATCGGTTTTGACTTCCTGATCCGACAATACAAACATTTGCTGGCGACGCTTCGTATGGTGCTGCGCAAGGGAAGAAGCCAGTATCTCTGTCTCAGCTCATTGACGACCATCTCATTATTCGCATGTCCAGCCTTGCGATGGTAAAAGAGAACCAAAAGGCGCACGACTGGGTGATGACCATCTAACAGTATGGGCGATTTGACTTCGGTACCGACGTCTTCTACAGCCTCAATTCTGCCGACCAAACGTAGCAAATTGTCCGTTCCCATCTTGGGTGATAACTTTGCTAAGCGACTGCTCTTGGGCAATAACTCTCCTCGTTCAATCCGCAGAATTTCTTCTCCAAATGTCTCGGACTGTACTTTCTGCAGGACGTGCCTTTCTGCGGCTTGCATCAATTCCGCTGTCAGGGGTAATAGAGCGGTGGACGTAGGCGCGTTTGTACGTTGACGAACCCTAAAATCGGTGCTAGGATCAGTGTGATCAATGTGTCTAACGCGGTCCAAAAGTGAGCGAAATTTAGAAGCCGCCTGCAAAACGCGAGCAGTGGCGCGCAGTAAGCGCAACCAGTCACTAAAACGACTGAAATCCGCGGTGATAACCAGATGCCCAACCACAAGTGTAGGAGTATGCTTAAACTCTTCATGAACTGGAGGCTGGCCAGCTGGTTCCACAGGCCAATTTTCCGGAGAAGCCAGAAGAAATGAGGGGCCGGTGAACCATCGGTGGTTAGGGTTGATATGGAGAGGTTTGATTCGCGTGGCATCGTCCGCGACGTTCAAGTCAGTTGGGACCCATCTCCAGTCTTGAACGCATGAATTTTCAGTTATTTCGCCGATCCGATGGGCCACAAAGGGCTTGAACGTTCGTGCGTCACTTCTTAGCCAGCTAAGGACAGTTCTCGAATCTGTCCAAAAAAACGTCCGAATAGGCTTTTTCTTGTGAAATTCCTTGATGGTCATAGCAAGGCGTGAAGCTATTAAAGCACCCTGCAATTCTAGGCGTGGAATTGAAGTGGGCTTCAATGGCGATACTCTTGCTTTACTGGATATGAGAGCAAGCTTGACTGTACCGTCTGCGTACAAAAAACGCCAATAAGCGACAGTCGCATAGGCAAGCTCGCTCGCATCCGCAAAAACGTGTAGCTCCCTGTGCAGAGGCTCGCCGTTTACCTTAGCGTACCAACGTGGAACTCTAATATTAGATATATCTGACAGTTCTTTAAACCATTCGTTCCACCTTAATACCTGTGAAGGTGGAAAAACCGTGTCCCAGTCAATGTTGGATCTCCATGCCTCCTGAAGGAGTATACGGCCCTTGACCACTATAGGGCCAAGCAATCCTAGTGGGTCGTACACTTTCATGAGGTGGGACAAAACTTTACGCTTAGTAAAAACACCATGTAACTTGAGCCCTTCTAAACCAGTCCTAAAACCAATGGTATCCGATATAGGATCCCAAGAGACACCTAAGGCTCTGACGTTAGTTGATTCACTACCAAGAGACACTTCAGTAGGCTGTGCAGCGTGCAATTCAGTTGGAACAAGACGCAACGCTTCCTGGCTGTTAGAAATCCAACTACACATTTCAAAACAGGCGTTACGGTGGATAGTCACCACATCGGATGCCAGCTGCGCAGCTTCAGTTACCTCATCAAGACTGTCCAAAAAATCATCCATATAGGAACTGTGAATGCTTGCATTGGCTGCGTTGGGATACAAATCCTGATGTGACATTGCATTTTTATTTTTGATATACAGCGCAGTAAATGGACTGGATGACGCCCCGAAAACAACAGCTGTCATTCGATACTCTTTTATGGGAGTTGTGTTCTTTGACCTAACGTCGCGCCATAAAAAACGTAATGCGTCCCTATCTTGATCACGGATCCGTATTTGGGGAAACATCTCCTTAATATCCGCTGTCATTGCGACAGCGCCCTCTCTAAAACGCCAAAGTATGCCTAATAAGTTTTCTAAGAGATTTTCTGGTCCTTGAAGAAGCAACGAATTTAAGGAAACGCCTTGATTCATTGCGGCTGCATCATGGACGACACGGAGTTTACGCTTTTGTGGGTGATACACCCCAAAATGAGGCAAATACCACCTTATTTCGGTATTGGTTTCACTTTGAGTTGTATCAGAAGATTCAGAAGTCGTTTTTAAGTTTATTTTATCCATGTCTGTGGTTGACATGTAGTCATGACATTTTGGTTGCACTTTATTCGGACTGACTGTACCATATTGAATGTAACCTGACGAAGTGTTATTTTTATTTGGACATTCCACTAAATTGTGTTTACTGTTGATAACATTGGTACCGTTCCTATTACTGACAGAATGACCATAATAAGTGACAGGATCACATTCTTCAGCATAACCTTTGGCAATCATATTGTCAATAAACCTTTTGTACGCTTCAGCAAAATCGGACTCTCGAAACATACGTCTTTCTAAACTTAAGAAGCGAGATAGGGCTTGCGGATAACTGTCGGGAACGCACTGAATATTATCCCGCCATGGAAGTCCTACCTCATACCTACCAGTTGGCAAACGTGTGGTAGTATTGTGTAAGATCTCAACAGCTCGAGCATCCAGTTTACTATGAAGTTTCTCATGTTTGGTAATACCCAGTGAGTCCAATTTGTACTGCTCCTTTATTAGCAGTTCTAAACGTTCATGTTCAGTAAGCTCAATACGGTCTAGGTGACAGTGGTTGACAAACTCAACCGGTTTCGTTTTACTAGAAGCCACTCCATACAATGTCCAACCAAGCCAGGTGTGACAAGCTACCGGCTCATTACGACTACCAGCGCGGATATCACGAGATATTGACAGATGCCAGTGCTCGGCACCAATCAGCACGGTTGGCATAGCGTCAGTGTACGTCAAATAATCGGTTAAATCACTCAAATAATCGTAAGACTGTGCGGTGTGTTTGGACAATGTTTGCGTGCTCAAGCTGAGTAAGGGCATGGCCCTGGCACGATTGACTAAAAACCTGTCAGATTCGTGTTTACCCTGTATGTAAAAGTCCACATAAGAAATCTTAGTAGTTTTGTGTAAGCCACCTACAGCATTGACAGTAATAACCTCCTCTGGCCCTGACACCCCGATACGGGCAGCCACTTTAGAATCAATTAACGACGCTGTACTGCCATCGTCTAGGAGTGCGAAGGTTTCGTAACTGCCAGCTGGTCCAGACACAATAACTGGTACCACTTTTAATAATGCGCTGTGTGGTTGTGTTTTGGTTGTCGTTCCAACATGTTGACTTAAAATACCTGTATTAGAAACCATGACGTTTTCTTTTGACAACTCCTGTGTAGTCTTGGAACAGCACGGCGTGTGTTTGGCATCCCTTTCAGACAAATTCGCATACCCAATATTATTGAACGCAGTACACTCAGTTTTGTTTAGCGGTGCCGTACACCCCGTATTGTTCATATTGTTTAGTTCTGTTTCACACTCATGGTTGAGCGCAGCTGTACACACTGTATTATGGAACGCCTGTGTATGGTGTGTTTGCGGTGATGTAAATGTATCCTGCCTGCCGTGTAAAAGTGGATGGTGTCGGAAAGTACAACCGTCGACACCACAAGGGTTCACTTTACATAACTTCCACTGATGTGATTTACTCTTTAGACATTTGTAGCATATTTTGTGTTCACGCAACCAACACCACCTGTTTTCAACTGATAACCTTGTGAATTCGGAACAGTTTTTTATATCATGGCACTTTTTACAATAAATGCATTCGGTTTTGTCACCTGTTTTAATATTGTCATGTGTCACAGCGTGAATATTTTCACGTTTGAATTGTTTATTGACAGGCACAATGATGTTTTGTTGTGTAGCAATAAAACCTATTTCAGGAGATAATGCGAATTTAATATAACGCTCGTGTTCACGAGTTAGAAAATCAGATAAAAGTTCTAACTTTGACATGAGAGGGTTTGACATTTCTGACGCATAGTCAGACCACCTCATCTTCATTAAAGGGTTAAATTTGCCCAAAATACTATGAAATAGCTCAGGTGAATGTAAATATTCTCGTAGACCGAGTAATTTCATAGTAGAAAGGCTGTTTCGTACCTTGTTGGCAAAAATACCAATCTCCTTAAGCTCGGCGCCAAGCCGCGGCAGCGTTTTCAACACTTGTACCTCACCAAAGACGACCATTTCCGGGCACGCAAATGTTCGCTCGAGTGCGTGCATGATCTCCTCGGGGGCAGCTGCCGTGTGGAGCAGCGAAGCGACCGCCTCACGCGCGGGTCCGCGAAGCGCGTTCTGTAAACGCGCAACGTTCTCTGCGGGGGAATGAGAAGACTCAGTACTACTAAATTGACGTTTAAATTGTAGCCATTGGGAACCATTCCCGAAGAATGTAGGGAGTTCTATGTTGGCTCTACGACCTGAAGCCAAAGCTTTTGCTGCAGCTGCAGTGTCAGCAATCGCTTTGAGTATAATTCCATCGTTTCCTGTATTGCGATGCAATTCGACAGTTGGCTCATTCGTCATGCGTAGGCAGCTACCCTGGTTTATATCGCGAACCCAAGATGCCGTCCGGGAATGAACATTACTGGCCGACTTTGCGGAACGTTCTTCGGCTTCTTGAGCGGCCAGAGCAGCTTCCATTTCTAATTGTTCTACTTGTTTTACCTGCTCAAGTAGTTTTCTTTGTCGAGCAATCTCAATTTCTTGCTCACGAATCATCAATTCTTGCTCTCGCTCCATACTTCTGCGGGCCAACTCGGCCTCCGCAGAAAGCCTCCGTGCTTTTATAGTAGCTGATGACCGCGAAGACCCTGATACGTGCGACCTGCAACTAGGAGAAACGTCAAAATGTTCGGCTGCAACAGCGGAGCCGCAGCCGCCGGTGGTGGTAGTTGCGGGACACGCGCGAACAATATCGAGAGCTGCGGGTGTTTCTGTGGCATCAGTCTTCGTGAGGCCCTGACTTTTGGACCGACCGACCCCACCCACAGCGGGTGCACCTGGTTCTGAACGTGTCGCCTTACGACTTTTAGCCGGCGTTGCCAGCTGCTTGGTTCTACTTCGCATATTCATTATAAGACGGGAGAAGGATCAAATATAAAGGACTTCTGATGGACTGTATAGCTGGAGTGATTATTTATAGGAAATATATTAAAACCAAGCCGACTCAATCTGTTTTCGACAGCAATATATTGACAACTGATAAAACAAAATAAAACATTCCAAAAGTATAAAAATAATAGACAAAAAAAGGTACAAAATAGGTTGCATCCGCAACATAGAATATCAATTACTCATTTAGGTACTTCAACTGGTTGTGATCAAACGTAGCTAACGACATACTAGCTTTCTCTTATTATTCAAATAATTGCCATAATCAATGAATTTAGACTATTCCATTAAGTAAGAAGATGAAAACGTTTAATAACATTTTACTGTACCTACAGTTCGCGTAGATATTACGATCCATACAGCCCCCCTATTCTGTAACTTGTTTTAAGCTCACCTCAACGCTCACCCACAATTATACGTTGACACCGCGATGCGTAGTAATTAAGCGTAGGTAGAGGTCTAGTTTCGTAACGGTTGACCGGCGGGGTGAGCCGCATTAACGCGTAGCTAATAACAGCCCAGTACATGATGATGATGTCCTCCCAGTCGTATCCGGCTTATAATTTGATATAACTAGTCGAGTAGGTATTAAGCTTAAGACTCACAGGTGATTCCCAAAACTACACGGTTATGCACCCAATACCTACCAATGCATACTTAAGATGCTCAAGTCTATCCCGATGATATATACACATAAGTGAAAACCACATTAACTTCACGTGACTACATTATGAGTTGGTTAGGTAGGTCTTAGACTGACAAACGTAACCAAAGACTTTAATTATATACTATAATTATACTGCCTACATATCGAAGTATGTTCACTGAATAACTCAGTAACTTTTACACCATTACATGTAGGTTAGTAACTACATACCCTACGTATTCCCATCTGTCTTTGAAATAATCGAGTACCATAGCACGTAACTACGCCATAAACAATTAATCAACAGTTGTATCAACACTCACGCTGCAACGAGAAATGAGATTATAGACGAAGAACTCTGTTAAAAGAAAAACATTGTTGTACCCACATATTCTCTTTCTATTTTCAATTGAATCTCATACGTAGACATATTATACTACCCAATCATTATCTCATTCGTCTATAAATCACTACATTGACAACTAGTACGCTAATGTATCAGAAAACTTTTAACCAGATTATTACTAAGTACCTACTTAGAAGAAACTTATCACTTCATGTTGGAGAATCTTATTATTTTCACTCTGAAGGCAGCAGTCGTTCTCAGAAGTCTGAAACAATTTTTTGAGCCGTCTTCGGTTGCTCACTATCAGAATATACAATATCATGAAATCTATTTTTCGGCATTCCATCTCCTTATATGTACGCACACGACGAACCAAAGAGACGGAACTACTAAAGGCTTTAACAACAAGAGTGGAATCCAACTGCGTGAAAGAAACTGCTCGATTAGAACGTAAATCATTACTGGAATCGTTCACGACGGCACGAGTGATATGTAAACTGTTCCAAGTAGTTCCAACAACACGCCCATCCTGCAATTCCTGGAATTTGTAGACCGAAACATTTCTATGATCTGAATATAGGCTGGACACATACTCATAAAACGCGGTCTTATATTTCGAAGTTGTATGAAACCTTCCCTTAACAATACTGTTACTCGCATGTACCTATGCTTCTGAAGTAAAACATGAAACTGGATAAATATCTCGAACGTATACGCACTGAAAAATAATTAATACTAGATAGGCATACTATGCATCATAGCTTGTTCAAGCTTAATATGTACGACCGTTATTAATCTGCGTCAAAATGTATGTACTATTGGGTACCGGAATAATATATATCTATTCCTAATTAATCTATGTAATCATTACTACTATGCTAGTCTGTGCACTAGGTACATTGATTCTAAGTTCTTCCTTTAACCAAGTTTACTTACTTTAATATTTTAATCCACATAATTTGGCACTATAGATAGCAATAGTCAATTATCACATTAGTAGGTATTTAAATAATATGACTCTAAAATAAGATGAAAGCAATAAGTCAAAGTCGCATTGAATTTAATTGTAAAGACAAAAATGATTTTTCCGTTTTAAATCCATACTCATCCGCTCTCCGTCTGATTATTTCCATGATTAAACGTACCCTATATGCATAACTATAGTGATTCTTTCAATTTTCACACGTATTTTTACTTTCTATTGCTATTTGATGATGATCTGATGATGATGTATAAAAAATACTAGGCCGACATTGGAAACGAAATCCATAATTGTAAATGATCCATGAGAATCCCGCTATAATTGCGCATGAAATAAAATATCGACTGATATGATTTTCACAAAAGCTATTGCTTTACCACAAAATATGACTGACCACTCTGACTCAAAAGTCTGGCAAGTTCTTTTGCTTTTACTTATACCCAACATACATACATAAATACTCCTACTATACACCTAATATGTATAGTCGTTCGTACGCATGATTATTAGAATAGAATACTGGTTAATCCTACGAGATCTCATACTCATTACCAAGTTAATATAGTCCAAGAAAAATACTGGTAAATTAATTTGTTCCATAACATGTTACGTTTTATGTAAATATGCTAGTGCTACCTCTAACCTTCTCAAAAATACTTCTTCTGACTCATTAAGTTCATTGAAATCTCTTTATTGCACTGAAATGCTGGACACGAGTATACAATGCACTGAGTAACTGCAAATATTACCGTTGAATGTAAATATGTTATGGATACTTGCCATAAACGTTAACTGTAAGGACTCGTACATAACTGAAACGACATTACAACATAATTACGCAATAGGCAGCAAGTCAATCACTCCTGGAATAATAATAATGTACGTATGAAACTGAAGTTGTGTGACCTAGTTAAATTCACTTCCCTTGCGTTTTGTTGTTTTTACCCGACTGCCGAAGGAGAGAGGGTTATGTTTTTATGTCTGTAAATAAATGCTGCGTCTAACCTCACGCCTTTAATATTTTACACGGCTATATAGTTGCAATAAGTACCTACAACAAATAAAATTTGACGGCACTAGGAACTACCTAGACACGATAAATAGGTAATAATTTCTCTTTTAACACCACAACTACTGGAAGTCAATTTGTCGATTTACAATCAAAGAGCTATTTTCGTGTATTAGCTAAAATTACGTACTCACAAGTAGCACCTTTCTTTATACTCAAATACCCTAAAATCGATTCACATATGCACGTTTGTAATCGCTCGGGGACAATAAATACTGCTGTACCTTAACATCACCACGGCTAACAATAATTGGAGCTCACAAGCTAGATCAAAACATTAGCATCAAATTGAAATGTAAAATAATTTAGGAACAATTATGACGACACTCATATATGCGTTGGCAGCAAAAACTAACGAACTTCACCTCGTATAGAAATCAAGCTGCAACGCGCTACGACGTAGTGCTACTGGTTACTTTCGCAGGTCCTGTAGGAATCACATCCTGGAAAGAAATGTTCATGCATTTCACAAAAACAGTATGTAGGTACATATGCGGTCATATCTCGTACCACTGCTGTTACAAACATTGTTGAAGGAAACAATCGATTCCAAACTTCAAGATAATCCTCTCAAACTGAATCTAACCCCGAGATCCTCGTATTTATTTAAGCTAACTTTCTTACCGTTAACTATCCAAAGGTAATGCGCTGTATCTCTCTCAAATTAACGGTTCTTTCCAAATCACGATTATCTAAATCCTTTCCAACACTTAAGAGCGTAGTCGGTCTGCGACAAAATTGAGAAATAGGTATTTGTACAAACTATTGCCGTCGCGTTGCCCCAAGCGACCGCGTGCGATGCGCGATAGGGACAACCGCAGCTTAGACCGATTTTCACAACAAATTCTTGACAAGATCGATGCTTTGTATGGAAAAATGCTGCTAGGCTACCCTCTTAACTCGACTCACTTTGTAGAAATATTTCGTCTCATCGCCACGACTCTTCTCAACTAACCTCTTTTTTTTTTTTTTTTTTTTTTTTATATATAATTAGAAGTAGAAGTACTTCCACCAATATCTGAATGCAATGCAAGCACAAATCCTTGATACTCATTAAAATATGGTATCCGACATAATATAGAACAGCTTTTCAATCTTTCGCTTTTATATCATATTAGACTGAAAAAATCTGTGATGCAATATGATACGCAAATTTATGATGAAAACAGTTAATCCGTTGCTTTTCCGTCTTATTTTATACGGTAACTGTTTCTTAGCTTCTGTAAACTGTACGTGTTCTCAAAATGTTCAAAATAGCAACGTACCAACATTAATTTTATTGAAAACATGGAAGAACTATAAAAGGAATCTTCATTACAACATTGAAGCACTGATCGAGAAGCAACTAGCCGGGGCCCTCGGCTGAATTGACATCACCATTAGTGTTCCATAGAAGCTCTAATTTATTGTATCATTATTCAACTGGTATTGTATGTAATACATTCTATACCATGTATAATTTAGCTTAAATTTACATTATTCTCAAACAAATGTAAAATTGGGACAAATAAAATCATACCGCTGTTAGCGTGTTTCAGTCAATCAAGGAATTGTATGTGCATCGATAAATAATTGAAGTATGCTACACCATACTCCACCACAACACTAAATCGCCAAACCAAGGGTTAAGATAAAACTGCCTGAAACAAACTGGCTAATCCGACTGCCTACCAGCTCAATATAACCGATATAGGCACGGATTCAAATATCCCAGCACCATTCACCATGTCGCGAACGCCCTCTCTTTATATAGGAATGTAACCGGTACAAATACAGTTAGACTGCGCAAAGTTAGAGGGCGCCGCGAAAGGGTTTATATGTGGACATAGGAAGGATAATCTGAATCCTACCTTGAATCATCTCTGCAGTCCACGGATATCTGCTTCGCTTTTCTAGACGATGACGCTCGCGGCACACGCTCGGTGACGCTCGCGTCCACCATCTGAGGTTATAAAGATAACCATGACACACCTGTCACGTAGGCCTTAGAAACTTAGCACATATAAGTTCTACCTACTGAACAACTGGAGTTGTACCACTTCTTCTCCTAAATATACGAATAGTCGTTCCTTCACTAGGGTTAGCCACACAAGGTGTGTACACTATATTACTGTATCTAGTTCTCGCCCTTCGACCGAGAAACTATGGAGGTACCTCCCCTATATACTGTCATCGTGACTAGGGCATACTATCTATCAGAAGTAACTATGTTCTCAGGCTACTGTAGCATGTTATCGCGATGGTTAATTATCATTAAGTAACACAGGATTCAGGAAATAGTTCTAGTATAATACCTTTAGAATATGTAGATTGTAACACACAATTATAGCAGAGCAAATAAATCTTCATAGAACAAATAAAGTACCAAGAAACTAAGACACTTAGCTTTCAGAGACCACCTGCGTAGCCCCCGGCTCCTTGGCGAGAACTCCGTAGACTTCTTCGAACTTCGCTGCCGCTCCATGATAAAATGAGGCTTTTTCCACGGAACAAACGATTCTACCCATAGTCACAACTATATCATAACCTTGCCAGTGCAAATAATCTTAAGGCGTCACTACACGTTCCGACCACGAGTTAAAGTCTTCGCGATATCAACTGCCAGATGTCGCGACACCACCTGCGTAGCCCCCGGCTCCTTGGCGAGAACTCCGTAGACTTCTTCGACCTTCGCTGCCGCTCCATGATAAAATGAGGCTTTTTCCACGGAACAAACGATTAAATGCTCCAAAACTCCCACTTTAGTCTACCCACAGTCACAACTATATCATAACCTTGCCAGTGCAAATAATCTTAAGGCGTCACTACACGTTCCGACCACGAGTTAAAGTCTTCGCGATATCAACTGCCAGATGTCGCGACACTCCCCACTCCAAAAGAAGTGAAGTCATCTCGAAGTGGTTGGCCGCAACACTGGAAAGCCAAAAGAAGCTACGTCACAGGACGTCATCCTTTAAGACCCTCCTGACGACCATTAGAGATAAGACTAGGCAAACAACTTCCCAAGTTGGCACAGTTGTGCTTAGATCTAGAACACTCATTTCCCATTCCTTGACCTTATTTTTCCCACTCACTACAAGGTTTTCTTTCAATTCATTTACTAAGTTACGGATAAAAAACTTCAAACTTGCACGCTATTAGCTTATGTGGCAAATAAACTTATTCCGATACTAGCTTATTAGCGTGGGTCTCGCTTATTACGGTAGGTACTGAAACTGAGCCTCTCTTAGGTCTGTACAAGAAAGCTTCTCAAAAGCACGGGGAGCGCATCAATTAAACACAGAGATCCAACGTCAAGCACTTAGTAGGACTTTGTTTGACAATCTCACGGCACTGTTCTCCCACGACATGTAAATATATTCATCTGTATCTCTTCGGATTTCTTATTCAGTTCACAAGCCTTGGAATATATTCTGAACCCCCTTTTCCACTTCTCTCAGGATTCACACAAATCACCCAACGTCATATTCGTCACATTTTCACAACGGAGGTGTAAGCACGGCCTCCATTATTCTTTAACTCCAATTATATTCTTATTTTTTCTTATCTTATTATATCTATATCCAAATATATTCAATTGTCTTAAATTTTGTTTGTTCATGTTTTAATCACCTTACCGACTGCGCCATTTTCGTAACAAGCTCTACAAGTATGGCATTCATATTCATATATTCATTCAATTTATTCATAAATCCTGTTTACATGTCATTTAGTTAAGTAAATATTTCCCCGACAATCAACTCTTCCATCTACTTACTTTCTCCACTATCAAGAGTTCTCTGCTATCGAGAGTTCTTTACTATCAAGAGTTCTGTACTATCGAGAGTTCTTTACTATCAAGAGTTCTCTACTATCGAGAGGAGCATCACCTAGGTCTGTGCTAGAAAGCTCTATAAGCATGGTACTCTCCCGACAATCTCATTATTTCTCTACTATCGAGAGGAGCATCACCTAGGTCTGTGCTAGCAATCTTCATAAGTATAGTACTCTCCAAACAATCTCATTATTTCTCTACTATCGAGAGGAGCATCATCTTACTCGGCCGGACAAAGGTAAACATCACTATGCGGGCAGAGTCCCGAAAAGAGAGAGGTGAAGTACCCGGAGGCCAAAAGCCATCCGCACTTCGCTAAGCTGCACTATGCGGGCAGGGTCCCGAAAAGAAGGTGAAGTACCCGGAGGCCAAACGCCATCCGCACTTCGCTAAGCCCTATTCCTATGCGGGCAGAGTCCCGAAAAGAGAAAGGTGAAGTACCCGGAGGCCAACGGCCATCCGCACTTCGGTTAGTTTGTCCTATGCGGGCAGGGTCCCGAAAAGAGGTGAAGTACCCGGAGGCCAAAGGCCATCCGCACTTCGATGAGCTAATCCTATGCGGGCAGAGTCCCGAAAAGAGAGAGGTGAAGTACCCGGAGGCCAAAAGCCATCCGCACTTCGCTAAAATGCACTATGCGGGCAGGGTCCCGAAAAGATGGTGAAGTACACGGAGGCCGAAACCAACCGCACTTCGATAAGCGAGCAGGGTCACGCAACAGAACGTGAGATCACCACAGCCAAAGCTGCAGCACCTTGGTAAGCTTTACTATGCGGGCAGGGTCCCGAAAAGATGGTGAAGTACACGGAGGTCGAAACCAGCCGCACTTCGATAAGCGAGCAGGGTCTCGCAACTGAACGGGAGATCACGGCAGCCGAAGCCGCCGCACCTCGACAAGATGTACCTTGTCAGCCTTATCCAAGATAAGCCCAGACATACCCGGCCTCATCCCACCTAAGGTAGACACAAGTAAACATCGCTATGCGGGCAGGGTCCCGAAAAGATGGTGAAGTACACGGAGGCCGAAGCCAGCCGCACTTCGATAAGCGAGCAGGGTCTCGCAACTGAACGGGAGATCACGGCAGCCGCAGCCGCCGCACCTCGATAAGATGTACCATTTCCGCCTTACCTAAGATGAGCTCAGATTTTACATTCACAACATGGATCTCATCACGTATATCACGTGGCAATCCCTATATGTATATACATTAATTGTCTAGAGAAATCCATAAACCCATTGTAAGCTTTACTAAGATCTATAAATATACTTAGCTTTCGATGTTTCTGTATAATTGCAGGCCATCATGGCAAATTCTCTCTTAACTCATTGTTACAGTCATTCATTGTCAATGACGTCATCCATATCATTACGAAGCTTCATCTCAAATTATATCCCTTCGCAACATCAATAATTATTCTCACTTCTCGAAGTCCAAATCAACAAATCAAATCTCGTTCATTTTATTTCATTCGCTGTTAAGTCATGTACATACATTATAATTAAGGTGTTCAAATTCAGTACCTCCGAACAAACAGACCAAAAGAAATTAATTTATTACTTAAAGGGAACCAAGGCTATTTCTGTGCCTTTCTAGTATTCCCAAAATCAATGCTAAGTATGTAGTTTACTTTCACAATCTTAACACCCTCACTGTCGGATCTCTGGTAATGAAATGACAGGCTCAACATATTCGATAGACCCTCCCCAACCAAAAGAAAAACTGCCTTTTCCGACGATAACTACAACAGGTTAGGATGGTTATACCAGCTATCGATCTCTCATTTCTGTCCAAACTGATACGGTCTTATAGACATCAACAATTTTGAGCGGTAGGTATCTATCGAACCTTCATCCTTCTGTTTCTATCTATTGTTACCAAATACTTAAGACACTTTGATCAGTTGAGTTACATCCCCTGAAAAAAAATCGTGTAATATAAGACACGACCTGTAACAATTTCAAGAAACTATTAAACTATGTACCTTCAGCATCGCTTATTCTTTTACGACGGAGGTTGACTTGTCTACCCTGAAACAATAATCTCCTTCCATCACTCCGTCTAGTACAACTGACGACCAGTATTCCCACGTATCTCTCTTTAGATTAGATCAGAGGTTATTCGAACGCTGAGGACGACTCTCCGATTCTTTCTAAGCTTTTGCAAATGTTAAACAACCTTAACTTCCACATACCCCGACATACCAAAACTTCAACTCTTACTAGGTACGTTACGATATACTGATACGTCAACTTTTATTCGAATTCGAAACCACCTAATTACTCGTTAGTTATCGAACAAGTCACCGACTCCACCTTCTCGCTACTTATACCCGGTACCACATTATCAACAATTCAATACATATCTCATAAAACAGCATGTCACCAGATGCTGTTCATTAGTAGCATAAGCGTAACCAGGATGTAGACTTATCTCCTACACTCCAAATGTCGAATGATTAACTATATCGGCTATGTTTCTCTAACGTTCTAAATCAGAATCCATGAGTATTGACTTCGAATGTGTAGCTGAAATTAACAAGCAATGATGCTATCGAGCACCTAATTCATACAATATCATTAGCGACAGAAATTGGTAGAAAGATCATCGGGCCTCCTACAAGGATAAATAGTGTTACTAATCTTCTACTTAGAAACAACTATCTATGGAACCATTTCTCCGATCGTGAGTGAATTCTACTGCAAAAGCTGACTTCCGACTAGGTTCCTATGTCTGAACATCATTCGAAGTATAATACCTAAGTATTGGATATTAAGACTTACATAAATCATTACATAACTACACTAATAGCTTCACCATAGCTACTGGCTAAACAACCAAGTGTCAAATCAAGATTTCGATATATAATACTAGATACCATGTAGGTATCTACTTACTACTACTTATTTCAGCGACCAAAATATCTTTCTCAATAAGGTAACTGTATTTTTTATTTGTATTGTTAGTTACCAGACGTTTCAAATTTCAATACAATGTCTCTCAGAGAAAATTCTAAATTAATGTAAGCTTTACATCTAAATCTTGCAAACAATTAATAACTGTCAATTCATTCAAATAGTCGTATTTATTAAGTCTGCCCGACCAATACTTGACATATTTAAACTCTTTACTTTATCAATGCTGGCTCAATTCTTTGACTTTATAGTAAACTTCAACAAGAAAAAATACTCAATATCAACCAAAATAGGAAAATTTATGTAAGTGATGGTATACCGTCTACATCTACAAGTATTACTTAAGTAATGACCCGTCATTACCTATATGTTAAATTGAAACTATTTAGTCATTCATGTCCATACTTTGGATACTTATGTATTGAGCACGATCTGAGGCCTATGTCCAGTACTGGACGTCTTTCGGCTGGTATGATGATGATGAGCACGATTTAAGATAATCTGTGATATTATGCATTAAACGTCATTGACAAGTTAAACGAACTCGTAGTACCTAAGTACTTGAATGTATATACAAATCTCTATTGATATATACTACCTATGTCTAATATTCAGGGTTATAGAATTATTTCCATTTCGCGTGTGACATCTAAATTGATTCGAACAATTCTTTCATCCTTTCCCACATTTCTTTTCATTCTTTTTCGTTGGATGCGGGTGGTGCAGGACCGGCCACCTAGGCACTCTTTGGGGGAGGCCTACGTCCAGCAGTGTACTTCCTTCGGCTGATATGATGATGATGATGATAAATCCTTTCATTTTCAGTACTGAACTATTTATATAGTAGGTATATAAATTACTCATTTAGGTACTTCAACGGTTTGTGATCAAACATAGCTAACGACATACTAGCTTTCTCTTATTATTCAAATAATTGCCATAATCAATGAATTTAGACTATTCCATTAAGTAAGAAGATGAAAACGTTTAATAACATTTTACTGTACCTACAGTTCGCGTAGATATTACGATCCATACAGCCCCCCTATTCTGTAACTTGTTTTAAGCTCACCTCAACTCTCACCCACAATTATACGTTGACACTGCGATGCGTAGTAATTAAGCGTAGGTAGAGGTCTAGTTTCGTAACGGTTGACCGGCGGGGTGAGCCGCATTAACGCGTAGCGAATAACAGCCCAGTACATGATGATGATGTCCTCCCAGTCGTATCCGGCTTATAATTTGATATAACTAGTCGAGTAGGTATTAAGCTTAAGACTCACAGGTGATTCGCAAAACTACACACGGTTATGCACACAATACCTACCAATGCATACTTAAGATGCTCAAGTCTATCCCGATGATATATACACATAAGTGAAAACCACATTAACTTCACGTGACTACATTATGAGTTGGTTAGGTAGGTCTTAGACTGACAAACGTAACCAAAGACTTTAATTATATACTATAATTATACTGCCTACATATCGAAGTATGTTCACTGAATAACTCAGTAACTTTTACACCATTACATGTAGGTTAGTAACTACATACCCTACGTATTCCCATCTGTCTTTGAAATAATCGAGTACCATAGCACGTAACTACGCCATAAACAATTAATCAACAGTTGTATCAACACCCGCTACAATCACGCTGCAACGAGAAATGAGATTATAGACGAAGAACTCTGTTAAAAAGAAAAACATTGTTGTACCCACATATTCTCTTTCTATTTTCAATTGAATCTCGTACGTAGACATATTATACTACCCAATCATTATCTCATTCGTCTATAAATCACTACATTGACAACTAGTACGCTAATGTATCAGAAAACTTTTAACCAGATTATTACTAAGTACCTACTTAGAAGAAACTTATCACTTCATGTTGGAAAATCATATTATTTTCACTCTGAAGGCAGCAGTCGTTCTCAGAACTCTGAAACAAATTTTTGAGCCGTCTTCGGTTGCTCACTATCAGAAAATACAATATCATGAAATCAATTTTTTGGCATTCCATCTCTTTATATGTACGCACACGACGAACCAAAGAGACGGAACTACTAAAGACTTTAACAACAAGAGTGGAATCCAACTGCGTGAAAGAAACTGCTCGATTAGAACGTAAATCATTACTGGAATCGTTCACGACGGCACGAGTGATAGGTAAACTGTTCCAAGTAGTTCCAACAACACGCCCATCCTGCAATTCCTGGAATTTGTAGACCGAAACATTTCTATGATCTGAATATAGGCTGGACACATACCAACTCATAAAACGCGGTCTTATATTTCGAAGTTGTATGAAACCTTCCCTTAACAATACTGTTACTCGCATGTACCTATGCTTCTGAAGTAAAACATGAAACTGGATAAATATCTCGAACGTATACTTAATGTACGCACTGAAAAATAATTAGTACCAGATAGGTATACTATATGCATCATAGCTTGTTCAAGCTTAGTATGTACGACCGTTATTAATCTTCGTCAAAATGTATGTACTATTGGGTACCGGAATAATATATATCTATTCCTGATTAATCTATGTAATCATTACTACTATGCTAGTCTGTGCACTAGGTAAATTGATTCTAAGTTCTTCCGTTAACCAAGTTTACTTACTTTAATATTTTAATCCACATAATTCGGCACTATAAATAGCAATAGTCAATTATCAATTTATCACATTAGTAGGTATTTAAATAATACGACTCTAAAATAACATGAAAGCAATATATAGGTCAAGTCGCCTTGAATTTAATTGTAAAGGCAAAAATTATTTTTTCTTTTTAAATCCATATTCATCCTCTCTGTCTGATTATTTATCTGATTAAACGTACCCTATATGCATAATTATAGTGATTCTTTCAATAATTATCACTCGTATTTTTACTTTCTATTGCTATTTGATGATGATCTGATGATGTATAAAAGTACTAGTCCGGCATTGGAAACGAAATCCATCTTGTCGACTGATATGATTTTCACAAAAGCTATTGCTTTACCACAAAATATGACTGACCACTCTAACTCAAAAGTCTGGCAAGTTCTTTTGCTTTTACTTATATCCAACATACATACATAAATACTCCTACTATACACCTATGTATAGTCGTTCGTACGCATGATTATTAGAATAGAATACTGGTTAATCCTACGAGATCTCATACTCATTACCAAGTTAATATAGTCCAAGGAAAAATACTGGTAAATTAATTTGTTCCATAACATGTTACGTTTTATGTAAATATGCTAGTGCTACCTCTAACCTTCTCAAAAATACTTCTTCTGACTCATTAAGTTCATTGAAATCTCTTTATTGCACTGAAATGCTGGACACGAGTATACAATGCACTGAGTAACTGCAAATATTACCGTTGAATGTAAATATGTTATGGATACTTGCCATAAACGTAAACTGTAAGGACTCGTACACAACTGAAACGACATTACAATATAATTACGCAATAGGCAGCAAGTCAATCACTCCTGGAATAATAATAATGTACGTATGAAACTGAAGTTGTGTGACCTAGTTAAATTCACTTCCCTTGCGTTTTGTTGTTTTTACCCGACTGCCGAAGGAGAGAGGGTTATGTTTTTCTATCTGTAAATAAATGCTGCGTCTCACGCAGAGTGCGTCTCACGCCTTTAATATTTTACACGGCTATAGTTGCAATAAGTACCTACAACAAATAAAATTTGACGGCACTAGGAACCGCCCAGACACGATAAATAGGTAATAATTTATCTTTTAACACCACAACTACTGGAAGTCAATTTGTCGATTTACAACCAAAGAGCTATTTCGTGTATTAGCTAAAATTACGTACTCACAAGTAACACCTTTCTTTATACTCAAATACGTTGACAACAAAGGCACCCTGAACATGTCCTACCCGAAAATCACGTCACATATGCACGTTTGTAATCGCTCGGGGACAATAAATACTGCTGTACCTTAACATCAACACAGCTAACAATAATTGGAGCTCACAAGCTAGATCAAACCATTAGCATCAAATTGAAATGTCAAATAATTCGGCAACAACTATGACGACACTCATATGCGTTGACAGCAAAAACTAACGAATTTCACTTCGTACAGAAATCAAACTGCAACGCGCTACGACGTAGTGCTACTAGTTACTTTTGCAGATCCTGTAGGAATCACATCCTGGAAAGAAATGTTCTAGCATTTCACAAAAACAGTATGTAGGTACCTATGCAGTCATATCTCGTACCACTGCTGTTACAAACATTGTTGAAGGAAACAATCGATTCTAAACTTCAAGATAATCCTCTCAAACTGAATCTAACCCGGAGATCCTCGTACTTATTTAAGCCAACTTTCTTACTGTTAACTATCTAAAGGTAATTCGCTGTATCTCTCTCAAATTAACGGCTCTTTCCAAATCACGAACTTCTAAATCCTTTCCAACACTTAACTCGACTCACTTTGTAGAAATATCTCGTCTCAGCGCCACGACTCTTCTCAACTACCCTCTTTTCTTTTATTATTATATAATTAGAAGTAGAAGTACTTCCACCAATATCTGAATGCAATGCAAGCACAAATCCTTGATACTCATTAAAATATGGTATCCGACATAATATAGAACAGTTTTTTCGATCTTTCACTTTTACGTCATATTAGACTGAAATAAAATCATTGATCTGTGATGCTATATGATACGCAAATTTATGATGGAAACAATTAATCCGTTGCTTTTTCGTCTTATTTTATACGGTAACTGTTTCTTAGCTTCTGTAAACTGTACGTGTTCTCAAAATGTTCAAAATAGCAACGTACCAACATTAATTTTATTGAAAACATGGAAGAACTATAAAAGGAATCTTCATTACAACATTGAAGCACTGATCGAGAAGCAACTAGCCGGGGCCCTCGGCTGAATTGACATCACCATTAGTGTTCCATAGAAGCTCTAATTTATTGTATCATTATTCAACTGGTATTGTATGTAATACATTCTATACCATGTATAATTTAGCTAAAATTTACATAATTCTCAAACAAATGTAAAGTTGGGACAAATAATCATACCGCTGTTAGCGTGTTTCTATCAATCAAGGAATTGTATGTGCATCGAGAAATAATTGAAGTATGCTACACCATACTCCACCACGCCACTAAATCGCCAAACCAAGGGTTAAGATAAAACTGCCTGAAACAAACTGGCTACTCCGACTGCCTACCAGCTCAATATAACCGATAGGCACGGATTCAAATATCCCAGCACCATTCACCATGTCGCGAACGCCCTCTCTTTATATAGGAATGTAACCGGTACAAATACAGTTAGACTGCGCAATATTAGAGGGCGCCGCGAAAGGGTTTATATGTGGACATAGGAAGGATAATCTGAATCCTACCTTGAATCATCTCTGCAGTCCACGGATATCTGCTTCGCTTTTCTAGACGATGACGCTCGCGGCACTCGCACGGTGACGCTCGCGTCTACCATCTGTGGTTATAAAGATAACCATGACACACCTGTCACGTAGGCCTTAGAAACTTAGCACATATAAGTTCTACCTACTGAACAACTGGAGTTGTACCACGTCTTCTCCTAAATATACGAATAGTCGTTCCTTCACTAGGGTTAGCCACATAAGGTGTGTACACTATATTACTGTATCTAGTTCTCGCCCTTCGACCGAGAAACTATGGAGGTACCTCCCCTATATACTGTCATCATGACTAGGGCATATTATCTATCAGAAGTAACTATGTTCTCAGGCTACTGTAGCATGTTATCGCGATGGTTAATTGTCATTAAGTAACACAGGATTCAGGAAATAGTTCTAGTATAAAACCTTTAGAATATGTAGATTGTAGCACACAATTATATCAGAGCAAATAATCTTCATAGAACAAATAAAGTACTAAGAAACTAAGACACTTAGCTTTCAGAGACCACCTGCGTAGCCCCCGGCTCCTTGGCGAGAACTCCGTAGACTTCTTCGACCTTCGCTGCCGCTCCATGATAAAATGAGGCTTTTTCCACGGAACAAACGATTAAATGCTCCAAAACTCCCACTTTAGTCTACCCACAGTCACAACTATATCATAACCTTGCCAGTGCAAATAATCTTAAGGCGTCACTACACGTTCCGACCACGAGTTAAAGTCTTCGCGATATCAACTGCCAGATGTCGCGACACTAGCGTATACACAAAAAGGGACGATGGTATATCAACCATACTAAATTAAGAAGTATCAGAAGCTAATACATTCTTGATGTCTAATGTCATTTATAATTTAGTCGTGTTATATTGGTGACGTCATGGTGGTGTCAGTTTCAGGACAAATTTTGACAAGTGTGGTGGCAAACAAAACATCCGTATACGCGATGAGGGACAGAAAATATGACACTGTATCTCGTTCCCACTTGGGGTATTGCCTATGCATACATCTTTGTCACTCATGTGTGTATGCGTGGGTGACTCCCTGTATTTATTCTACCTCTATGTCTACGACACACCCAATTCTGACTTCGACATGTTGTACTGACAAATTGTGGTGAAATTATATAATCTGTAGACCCCATATAATATTTCACTCATAACAACAACATAACAATTCAGCAAAAACTTGTATAATTTTTTGTAAAATCAAATAAAACAACCAAGAATCAAACCCGTTAAGCTCTCCTTTTATTTATTTTTAAATATATTTATGCTTATTATGAAATAATAAAATATCGTTAACTATTTGAACGCATCTTTATTGACTTGACATGTTTGTGATGAGGTGTGAATCGTACTGTGGAATCGTAGTTAGATTCCGCCTCGAAATGATATCAAGTAAATCGTTTGTTGCATAAAATTTTGTGATGTTACATTTGTGCTGTTATATCTCGAGCGAATAAACCTAAGAACGCAATACGACAGTGCCTCTATTGAGTTATGTAAATATCAACAGAACCACCGCGCACCTAAGTCGATTCCAGTGGGAACGAATGGAGTGGAGTGACTTCCTAATATGATAACGATGCAAACCAACCTGAAAACTAAAGAAATGTTTATAGTACGAGCTTTAGAGAAGATATTAGCCGATAAGGACATAAAGAGGTCCTATCACAGTCAGCTAAAAAAGTCCTGTGAAGTGGCTCTAGGTAAGTATCGAATTGACACTTGCCGATCCCATATCGGATTATTGTGTTGAGACAGTTTTATTTATTGCGCTAATTAGGTTAGCTCTATACATTTGCTTGCGGAATTTTAATGGTCTAATTAATTTAGTAAATGTCTAACGACCTTGGTAGTGAAAGTGGTGGGAGTTACCTGCTCACCTTATCAAAGGCATTGGAATATAATCTATCAACTACTTATGCTAAGCCACTTCAATATGCGTTGCTCATTAAATATGGGCTTGTTGAAATGAGCTTTACCATTATCATGGTTCATTTTTAGAGCTAGAAACTGTAGCAAGGTTACTAATTAGTAAACAACTAAACATCTATGAGGTCATGCCAGTCCCAAGATGATTTACAATATGTATAATTGTATAGTTAAATCATTATGGGACTATGTTCTATGAATTATAAAACATGTAGGATGTATTGTGAACTGGCAAAGACAATTTCAATTATATTGATGAATGTGTTGTCTTGTTTAATCACATTAATATTAACTTAAACTGGAATGATTTTTCTGTTCCAAAGTCCATAACCCATGGAAGAGCAATAAAAAATGAACTATAAGAAAACATAAGGAGCTCCGGAGTTTAAAAACATCCTGTACATGGGCATAGTCTACAGGACAAGTGACAGGGGTTAATAATTGAAATTTTGAATGCTTTCTTTATACATACATTTGTTTTGTTGCAGAGGAAATCAAAACAGAGCTAAAAAATGGAGGGCAACAAGAGACTTCAGAAAGCCCCACATCGGGTACTCTCCCTCTACCTAAAAATGATGCATCCAACATCATCACAGCTGAAAAGTACTTTCTACCTTTCGAATTGGCATGTCAGAGCAAAGCATCCCGGATAGTAGTCACAGCACTTGACTGTCTACAAAAATTAATAGCTTATGGTCATCTAACAGGCAATGTCCCTGACTCAACAACACCGAGAAAGCTCCTCATTGATCGTATTGTTGAGACAATTTGTGGCTGCTTCACCGGCCCTCAAACAGATGAGGGAGTCCAACTTCAGATCATCAAAGCTCTCCTCACTGTCATCACAAGCCAGCATGTCGAGGTTCATGAAGGCACAGTCCTTCTGGCTGTCCGGACCTGTTATAATATTTATTTAGCAAGTAAGAATCTTATTAATCAAACCACAGCGCGCGCGACCCTCACACAAATGCTTAATGTCATATTCACTAAAATGGAAAACCAGGCCTTAGAAACTGAAAGTGTAACTGCTGAAGTACACCATAAAATTCCCAATGGAAATATTGTCACTGATGACTCAAATCATGTCATTGAAGATAAGAGTGTCACTCCAGGACCAAGTGACAGTATGGATGATGTTCTAGAAGCTAAGATTATTGCTAAGCAAATTGTGGACGCGGTCATAGATAATGCTGTAACAATAGCATTCAAGAAGTCAGCTGAAGATATTAGTCAAAATAGTCCAGAAAATAATGAAAACCCAGATTTCCAAGACAGTGCGAGCGTCTCTCATGAGAGCAATGGTCAAGCACCAACAGAATCCTCAATGACCAGGATACCATCTCAAGAAAGTGTTGATGTCGCTTCAGAAAATGATAATTCCGTCACTGCGAAATTCACGCACATTCTTCAAAAAGATGCTTTCCTAGTATTCAGAGCTCTTTGTAAATTATCGATGAAACCCCTCCCTGAAGGCACTCCTGACCCTAAGTCCCATGAACTGCGATCTAAAATTCTTTCTCTACACCTTCTCCTTTCTATCCTCCAAAATGCTGGTCCAGTATTCAGGAATAATGAAATGTTCATCACTGCTATTAAACAGTATCTTTGCGTGGCTCTGTCTAAGAATGGCGTGAGCTCTGTACCAGAAGTATTTGAACTGTCATTGGCCATCTTCTTGGCTCTTCTCCAGAATTTCAAAGTGCACCTAAAGAAGCAAATTGAAGTATTCTTCAAAGAGATTTTCATGAATATCTTGGAGACATCGAGTTCTTCGTTTGAACACAAATGGATGGTCATCCAAGCCTTGACGAGAATCTGCGGTGACGCGCAAAGCGTCGTAGACATTTACGTCAACTATGACTGCGATTTGTCGGCCGCAAATTTATTCCAAAGACTAGTCAACGATGTCTCAAAGATAGCCCAAGGGAGACAAGCTCTAGAATTAGGAGCTACACCTAACCAGGAAAAATCGATGCGTATCCGAGGATTGGAATGTCTGGTATCAATACTGAAATGTATGGTAGAATGGAGCAAAGAGCTTTATATTAACCCAAATCTTCAGACAACATTAGGAGAGAAACCAGCTAAAGAAGACACGGACCACCATAGCATTAAGTCTCATGGGGGGTCAAGTCTTAGCCTGATTTCCACGGGTTCCAGTAATGTCGGTAACAGGGAAACATTAGATTCCCCTGAACAATTCGAAGTATTAAAGCAACAGAAAGAAGTTTGGGAAACTGGAATAGACCTATTCAATCGGAAACCGAAAAAAGGCGTCTCCTTTCTCCAGGAACAAACATTGTTGGGCACATCTACTAAAGAAATCGCAGAGTGGTTGCTTACTGACGAAAGACTTGACAAAACGTTTATCGGAGAATTTTTAGGCGAGAACGACGATCATTCCAAAGAGGTTATGTACGCTTATGTTGATTCCATGAAATTCTCGAACATGGATATTGTGGCAGCTCTTCGTCATTTCTTGGAAGGATTCAGGCTTCCAGGCGAAGCCCAAAAGATAGACAGACTCATGGAAAAGTTCGCGTCGCGTTATTGCGAATGCAATCCGAGTAACACTTTGTTCACTAGCGCCGACACGGTTTACGTCCTCGCGTTTTCCATAATAATGCTAACAACTGATTTGCACTCGCCGCAAGTAAAGAATAAAATGACAAAAGAACAATACATTAAACTGAATAGCGGCATAAGCGACAATAACGACTTACCACGTGAATACCTATCGCAGATTTATGACGAAATAGCTGGCCATGAAATAAAAATGAAGAGCACATCGAAACCAGGGAAGCATATGATCGCAAATGAAAAGAAACGCAAGTTTATTTGGAATATGGAAATGGAGCAGATCTCCACGGCCGCAAAGAATTTGATGGAGTCAGTTTCTCACGTTCAAACTCCATTCACGACCGCTAAGCATGTCGAGCATGTGCGACCGATGTTTAAAATGGCCTGGACGCCTTTCCTGGCTGCCTTTTCAGTGGGCCTCCAGGACTGTGATGATCCAGAAATAGCCTCCCTATGTTTGGACGGCATTCGCTGCGCTATTCGCATTGCCTGCATTTTTCACATGTCTTTAGAGAGAGACGCTTACGTACAAGCTTTGGCTCGATTCACTTTACTGACCGCGAACTCACCAATCACAGAAATGAAAGCTAAGAATATAGACACTATTAAAACTTTGATTACAGTTGCCCATACTGACGGAAACTACTTAGGATCTAGTTGGTTGGACGTCGTGAAATGCATTTCTCAGTTGGAGTTAGCACAGTTCATAGGCACAGGAGTACGGCCTCAATTTTTGTCTAGCTCTGGCATCAAACCTCAACCGGATTCTCTGAAATTTGGTCTAATGTCTTTAGACCCCAGTGTGAAAGAACATATCGGAGAAACCAGTTCACAAAGCGTTGTTGTCGCTGTTGACAGAATATTTACTGGTTCTACAAGACTCGACGGTGATGCAATTGTTGACTTCGTTAAAGCATTATGTCAAGTGTCATTAGACGAACTCAGCCACCCAACCAACCCTCGAATGTTCTCTCTCCAGAAAATTGTTGAGATTTCATACTACAACATGGGCAGAATCAGGTTGCAATGGTCTCGTATTTGGCAAGTGCTGGGTGACCACTTCAATAAGGTTGGCTGCAGCAGCAATGAAGATATCTCTTTCTTTGCAGTCGATTCTTTAAGACAGCTGTCCATGAAGTTTATAGAGAAAGGTGAATTCGCCAACTTCAAATTCCAGAAAGACTTTTTAAGACCGTTCGAACACATTATGAAGAAAAATAACTCGCCCACGATAAGAGATATGGTGGTGCGATGCATCGCTCAGATGGTGAATTCCCAAGCACCCAACATCAAATCTGGCTGGAAGAACATCTTCTCAGTATTCCACTTAGCGGCGGGCGACCAAGACGAAGCAATCGTTGACTTAGCATTCCAAACAACAGGCAAGATAATAACGGAACTGTATGAAAAGCAGTTCTCTGCGATGATAGACTCATTCCAAGACGCAGTCAAATGTTTGTCAGAGTTCGCGTGCAACGCTAAGTTTCCTGACACTTCCATGGAGGCCATAAGGCTAGTAAGATCTTGTGCGACGGCGGTTGGATCCTCTCCTCATCTATTCACGGAGCACACAGGGCTGGAAGGGGAACAGGGAGCGCCAGAAGAAGACAGAGTATGGCTCCGTGGATGGTTCCCACTACTTTTCTCCCTTTCCTGCGTAGTCAGCCGCTGTAAGCTGGACGTACGCACGCGAGGCCTCACCGTACTCTTTGAAATCATCAAAACCCACGGCGAATCTTTCCGTCCGCACTGGTGGAGAGACCTGTTCAACATCCTGTTCCGTATCTTTGACAACATGAAGTTGCCCGAACTCCAGTTGGAAAAGAACGAGTGGATGACGACGACATGCAACCACGCTCTATACGCTATTGTAGACGTTTTCACGCAGTATTTTGACGTACTGGGAGCGCTGTTGCTTGAGCAACTATACGCTCAGCTTCATTGGTGCGTCCAACAAGACAACGAGCAACTAGCTCGATCAGGAACTAACTGTCTAGAAAACCTAGTGATCTCCAACGGGACAAAATTCGACGATGCGACTTGGAGCAATACCTGCCAGATTATGCTAGACATTTTCAACAGCACGCTTCCTTCAGCGCTGTTGACGTGGAAACCGGAAGAGGAAGACGAAGCGCCCGCGCGCGGCATCCTAAAAAAACCTCAGGCAGACGACGCGAGGTGCAACAGCAGAGTATTCAACACACTGCTCATAAAATGTGTGGTGCAACTTGAGCTGATACAAACTATAGACAACATAGTCTTCTACCCTGCGACCTCTCGAAAAGAGGACGCTGAAACGCTAGCGCTAGCGGCAGCTGAACTAACGGGGGGGCCGCCCGGCAGCGGGCAAGATTGCCAACGTGAGGAACAAGGAATGTACCGACTATTAAGCACCCCACATTTACTGCGGCTAGTAGAATGTCTTCTCTGCAGCCATCGTTTCGCGAAAACGTTTAACACTAACAACGCTCAGCGCAACGTCCTCTGGAAAGCTAATTTTAAAGGTTCCGTTAAACCGAACATGCTTAAGCAAGAGACACAGTCTTTGGCCTGTGCTTTACGAGTGTTATTCAAGATGCATGGGGACGAGTCTAGGCGGGCCCACGCCGGGCCCGTGCAGTCTCTACTGCTGTCTGTCTGCTGTGAGGCGCTAGAATACTTTGCGGCGTTGCAGCATGAAGCGCATCGCGACGCGTGGACGTCCATATTGCTGCTTATTCTTACGAGAATACTGAAGATGCCTGATGAAAGGGTGAGTACTGTTTCAATACAAACTTTTCTAGATGGCCAATCAACACCTTACCAACCACCAACCACGAAAACCAAGTAGAACATCACGGGTGTCTACTTGAATTGGTCGAGTATTATTTACTATGTCCTATAACTGAGTTCATGAAGGATGCAGAAGTTGACCATAAGACTCTGTGTACCTGACTTTAATTTGTTGGTATTTGGATTTAGATTACTTATTTTCATATAACCCATTCAGCACGTCACACTTACAACGAGATAATTTATAAAAAGCGGCCAAGTGCGAGTCGGACTCGCATATGAAGGGTTCCGTAAAATAAATTGCAGTTACTTGCTAGATCTCGTTCAAACCAATTTTCGGTGGAAGTTTGCATGGTAATGTACACTCAGCGTCAAATACTCTGTAGCAGTCAAAGTGGCCAAATAGTTCGGTACACCATACTAAATATATGGTGTACCGAACTATTTGACTACTTTGGTTGCTACAAAGTATTTGACGCTGAGTGTACATCATGTATTTTTTTTTAGTTTTATCATTCTCTTATTTTAGAAGTTACAGGGGGGGGGGGGACACATTTTACCACTTTGGAAGTGTCTCTCGCGCAAACTATTCAGTTTAGAAAAAAAATATATTAGTAACCTCAATATTATTTTTGAAGACCTATCCATAGATCCCACAAGTATGGGTTTGATGAAAAAAAAATTGAGGTTTTTTGCTATTTGGCTACGGAACCCTAATAAACGGGAGAAAGGATTAAGTTAAAGAACCTAAACGTGCTAGTTAGTGCCATAAAAGAACCTAATCGTTTTTGAAGTAAATGTAGCTATACGTACTAAAACAATTGTTAAGTAATTAGGTTATCTCTAACAGCTTATCCGATATCTCACTGCTTTGCGGTTGACACCTTGGCACAAAGTTCAATTTGCTGCCTTAGAAGTTGGACGGTTTTACACCTACACGAAGCGCTCATAGAGCCGATTAGGTAGCCGTGCGGACCCTGAGCTATTTCGGTAGAGGAATGCAATTAGAATGTTAGTAATGTTAGTATACGTTAATTATCGTTCTACTCCTTGCCATTTATTGCAATCGAATACGATACGAGGAGCTTAAAACAATGCATAATGCTATGCCCATGCAGTTTTGACGCTGGAATTCATACGAGGGTTGCCTTTTATACAATTTCGGGATTTGAATAAGCTAGTGTTGCCATCGATCGGTTAAAAAGTGTAGTTCAAACATTTTGGCGGCAATATTAAGAAAAAAAAAGTTTTGAAGCGATCGTATTTTGTTTTTACCTGTCATTTGAAAAAATGTCGCATCGGCTATCATGGAATTGAATCGCGAACATTTTCGGGCGATTAAGGCCGAAACGCACAGACAGCGGTGGCGGCGCGGTGCGGTGCGGCGCGGAGGCGGTACCGGTTGTAACTTGTAATGTTCGAGCTAATATGAAAGGATCCGCACAGAGCGGCGCGGATCGGCGTGGCGTAATTCTTTAATTATTTTTTTACAATTCTCGACGCGGCCTCAGTCAACAACAGTGTATCGATGAACTTATTTCAACTTTTGTAGATAAAGTACCATCAAGGACGAGTGTTTATCGTTCGTTTGCAGAGTTTGTTCGTGGCCGTAGTTCGCTTGGGGACGAGTTCCGCGAAGGTCGTCCAAAATCAGTGGTTGTCCCGAAAAACATTGACCCTGTGCGTGAACTAATATTGCAAGACCGTCACGTGACTTATCGAGAGATTGGTCTTTGGGTATTAGTGGGACCAGCATACAAACAATATTATATTTAGCTGTCAAAAAAGTTTGTTCGCGGTGGATAGGAAAATAATCGCCCGAAATTGTTCGCGATTCAATTCCATGGTAGCCGATACGACATTTTTTCAAATGACAGTTAAAAACAAAATACGATCGCTTCAAAACTTTTTTTTCTTAATATTGCCGCCAAAATGTTTAGGGTTCCGTACTCAAAGAGTAAAACGGGACCCTATTACTAAGACTTCGCTGTCCGTCCGTGTGTCTGTCACCAGGCTGTATCTCAAGAACCGTGATAGCTAGAGAGTTGAAATTTTCACAGATTATGTATTTCTGTTGCCGCACTTGCCGCTATAACAACAAATACTAAAAACAAAATAAAATATTTTTTAAGGGGGGCTCCCATACAACAAAATTCATAACATTCTTCATAAGAGCTTGTCGGTTTAGGGTGATTTTTGACATTCGCCTATTTTTTTTAATTTCCCCGATTTGGTTGGTCGAGGTCATCGCGCCCATCCACTCTTCGGAGGAGAGAACCCTCATACACTCTATCTGTTAATTTTCATTATGTGTGTGTGTGTGTGTGTGTGTGTAGTTTATCCGCCCTTCTCTCTTATTACGCTGGTTTCTTTCTATCATCATATATCTACTTATGTAAACTTATTCAGCTTACTCTCGCTTGCTCCATACCGCTGTCTCATAAGTTACGCACTATTGAATGCACGAGTAATCAACGCTAATGGAGTGTGAATGGTATAAAATAGAAGATACCGACTCTTGTAATCCCTACAACAATGCTTAGAAAACCTGTAATCACGGATGAATGCGCACAACCAATAATATGCCTTTTGTGATTTACATTAGGAACTTCGCGTTGGGTAATTTATTATTGTACACGGTCATATATTATATTGTTTTACTTAGCCGTTTTAGTTAGGTATATCTACATAGTTGTTTTTAAAGTTATGGTGCAGAATGATCGGTAAACAGTTTAAAGCGAACCAACAATTTAAAAGCGCTTGAGAATCTGATTGGGAATTGAACCCAGTACCAGTAGTTAGGCTATCAGAGCGAACGTGTCGAGAATTTGACCATCGGGCATCTGCAATGTGATTAAAAGATGGCGTATTATAGCAGCGATAAATAACAAAAAATATTACCCTACCTATATCTAAGTGTCAGAAAATTACGAACTCTTTATGTATCCTATCCATCACGCATATTCTGTTTATCACACTCGCACGATCATCATAGGACCGCTAAAGTTAATTTCAAAAAAGCTTTTACACAGTCGTCAATCAAAAAAAGACTATCTTTGGCTTATTGTGAGTAGTTATTATGCCAAGAATCGGCATTGCGAATCACTCAGAATAATTGTTTTTCTTCGTATCTACGTACCTAGTCACAACACATTGAAATCAAATCATAATCGAATGAATTTGGAATGCGTAGGTATATCTCGAATCTCCTTCTCTGATTTTAGAGTTCTCTCTCTCGAATCTCGTTCTATCTCTGCAATCCACCTTATCGAGCGGCCCATCGATTTATGTTTGAATTTTGATTATTTAACGATACACTTACGATTCCCTTTCGATTTCAGTTCGCAGCTCACGTGTCCCGGTACTACCCCCTGCTCTGCGAGGTGACGTGTTTCGACGTCAAGCCAGAACTGAGGTCCGTGTTGCGACGCGTGTTTCTCCGCATAGGACCTGTATTCAGCATCGTGCAGCAGTAATAGATACAATTACATTAGCACCAGAGCACCGCGAAATTCGAAGATCTCATATCTGTCTCGCATTTGCAATATTCGAACGATGGAGATGATACTTGAATTTGACGGTAGCCCATATATATGCAAACACAGTTTATTGCCGACATCAGCAAGACATTTTGCAACCCGTTTTATCACTTATTGCTGTGAATTAAACACTCGTCACGATCTGACAATCATGCAGCATGCATCCTTAGCGCTAAGATGATGGCAACCATTCTAAACCTCCAAGACGACATTTACGATTATCCACCCACCCGTTACCACCAATTTGTTACCGCCGGTAACATACGGAGTGCTTTCCCCCGTCTGTTACGAGTAGTAACTACAGGAGGGAGGTTTCCAGCTGTTCAGCTTCACGAACGTGAAGGTGGTAACTACCTTATTGGTAACACCTGAGAATTACGAATGAATTATTAAAATACGTTCCTCCATCTTATTCTTGGTGGGAGGAGGCTTATGGGTCGAGCAGTGGCTCTTGTACAGCTGATCATACAAATGAAACAGAACTGTTACTTGAGAGTTGCAACATCATCTATTGAAACTGTTAAACTATTTTCTTTTGACATTGGCAGTCTTTATAATTGACTGGTCTACTATAATTATAACTATATTTAACTTTGCGGGCTACGATCTCACTTGTCACGCAGTAAACTAAAACGCTGTGCTACGAAATATTGCAATTTCAGCACATGATGTCCTGAGTACCTCAAACGAATCAATAGGCAGGATATCTAGTTAAACTGTTTTATGTCGGCAATAAACGTAGTGTTAACATAAGATATCATGAACGGCTCAATTTTCTTCAGTCATTCTACTTTAGATGCATCAGAACAGAACCAAGGGCATTTCAAGACTGAAGATAAATTAAAGGTTATTTAAATGCCTAAGCTGGGGCAGAAGCAATTCCATTGACACTAAGATTTGAATTACCTAATTGACATCAATAATTTTGAATTTTTTGCAAGTCATGACATAATTCTTGCTGATTTCTTCACATCTGCTGTTCATGATACCTGTGCAAGTGCAATCGATTTGTAAACAAAATGGCCTTATATTTTTGTAGGTTAACTTCGATGTTAAAAATGATACGTTTCGTTGGTTATTAAATTTTAATGTGACATTGATGGTACTTTAGTAGTATTAAAAGTGATCTATTTATAAATAGGGAGTAGTCTTACGTCTAATTTATATAAATTATTTCATTGTCGACAGTTGAAATATTAAATTGTATTATAGAAGTTGTACCTATAAATTATTGTGTTAATCTGTATATTTGAAAGTTTTTATTGTCTGGGAGCTGAATCCACCGCTGCTTTTTCTTGTTTCTGGCTAGACTGATCTGACTGTGATCGTTCCCACGCTTCTTGCTATATTATATTTTCTGACGGAGTGATTCAGAGCTCGCACGCGACTATAGTTATGCCTACGAATAAAATTATACATTAATCTGGCTTGTTTTAATGGATTTTGAGACCCTCGATGGACCTTTCCAAGGAGTCCAGGTCCCAGATGACGAGTTGGCCGTCCATGCCGGATGTGCTGAATTTCTTGGCGTTAGCCTTTGTGCCCTTGTACAGGTTAATGCTGGTTATAGCATTCTGGTGGATAGAGTCCAGGAATGTATCATTAGTCTCAATGCGCGCCTGCCTGTCCAAACTCTGGAACTTTTTCATGGCAGATAGCCCTCCGGACTCCTTCCTCTGAGTATTATCCAGTTTAGCAACGAATTTCAACTCGTTTTCACCATGGCAGTAGAGTAGCGGAATGCAGCTATGACCTGCCACTACGAGGGAGTTGTTGGTAACCCAATTGCACCCCAAGAATGGCAGATATTCAGTCTTCAGTTTGATAACTTCCTTTCTCTGGTTAGCATCAGCTACGTTGATGGAGGCGTCATGGCCGACCCAGGCCACTTTATTTCCATCTGCAGAGAAAGACACGCTGTGCACCCAGCCACCACCCGAAGGAGAGTTAGGAAACTCCGCCAGCAGCTGACCTAAAGGCAGCTTCGTTCCCCACACATTTGGTCCAGGCTGATCTTCAATATCCTTGATATAAGCCGAGAAAACCCTCACCTTAAAATCAGCGGACCCAGCAACCAACAGAATGTTGTTCGGATGCCAGTCTAGAGTAGTCACTGTGGAACGAATAGGCTTCTTAATATGCTTGGAGACCCACCAGTTATTCTCCTTTTCAAAGTAACAGATAGAGATGAGTCGGGCCCCGGAGCCGACCGCAAACTTGTTTTCCATTGGAGACCATTTAACGCAAGTAGCGGCTCGGTTAATACGAAGGAGTACAAGAGTGGTGGTCCACTTGCCGTCTTCTCCCTGGGTCCAGACGTAAGCATTACGGTCAACGGAACAAGTTACAATACGGTTGGTGTTAGGAGCCCAGTCAATGCCCATGACCCTGAGGTCATGCTCAGCTAGGTTGTTTGTCTGCTTCCAATCATTTCCTTCCTTTTGGTAGATATGGACCTCATTGTTGTTGGGTGAGAAGGCGATTTCTGAAGGAAAAGAGTTGATATTAAAAATTATCCTTTATTTAATCGTATGGCATACATTATTTGGCCTTTGAGTTTGTCACACTTTTAGTACCACCCAGCGGACAATTATCCTAAAAAGATAGGTACTGGTTTATTTACAAGGAAACATTACATATTCTATTATAGTGGATAAAAAACTAAATAATCTACATCAATAAATATAAAGTATATTAGGTATAAGTATTTCATACATTGATAATGTTATCTTATCATATATGTTTATCTAGTATGAGAAAGCTGAAAGACAGGTAGTTCCAAAGGTAAGAGATACTTTTTTTATTCAAAACAGGTATAACCACCCCTCACATTCCTTTGAACACCAAAATGTCTATCTGTACTGTACTTGTGGAACAGCTATAGCTGTTAATGATTAAAATATATACATATATCAAAGTTTGTGTGTCTGAAGTTAGCCTCGAGTCGCCTCCCGCATACCCGTTCTACCCCTCTGACACCTGTGCGGCGCTACTAGTAGCTAACATCAAACTTTTGTGGGTACTGTACAAGAATTGATAAAAATAACTACACTCAAATTGATTCAACAATTTGGGAGCCATGACGCAACAGACAGACACAGATACACATATAAAATTTATAACACCCCTCTTCTTTGTTAGAGGTCAAAAATTATATCGCAAAGCCTGCTGACTAGTCATTCAAAATAAACTCGTGTCGTGTTCTGATAAGAAAAACCTGAGAAAAAAATTTTACGCGTTTTTTTTTACTAACATTTGTATGGAGCGTTGGCCGACTGGGGTGGGGTTTGTCATACAAATGTAAAAAAAACGCGCCAAAAACCTTTTTCTTATCAGAACACGATACCGTAACCTCGGGGTACATTAGCCCAATGGAGGGTTACTTTGGCCCGCATACAAACCACACATAGCAACGTGAAATAATAAAAACACCAACATGAGCAATTAGCTGAAACTAAAAATAAGGTGATTAGACCATTCTTAAACTCATAAAAAAGCAGAGGACCAAGTATTTCGCGAAAGCCAAAGTTACCCTCAAGGGCCAAAGTACCCCGGGGTACCTACGGTACTTGTTATGCCCTTTAATGGATCAACACAATTTTTGTTACACCTATGTCTTTATTCTTGTGGATAATTTAATTGTATATTTTGAGTCCTTCCTAATTTACCCTCTAATCAAACCAAACAAATACAAGATATCTAGGAAACCTGAAATAGTAGTAGCCAACAAAATCCTAATAATGTTATAATAGAATGTGAAAGGTTGTGAGGACATCGCTTGTCACTCTGTCTAACAAAAAGTATTGAACAGATTTTGATAAAACTTACCAGTAATTTAGCTTGTAGGTACATCAGAATAACATAGCAGAAAGTGGTAATATTACTTTTATTGCAACAACTACAAAATCGGTAGCAGTACTAACTGCACTTTTGAAGACTTCTACTAATTCTACCCAGCCAGAACCACCCAGGTAGTTTTTTTCTAATTTATTGAAATACAGAATGCTTGTTCTTCTAACCAAATGAGGCAAAAGTAGAAAATAATTAACACTTACGGCTTCTATCCTTGTTCCATGCATGGCAAGTTATTGGGGCGCATGAGTCACCGAAAGTCAGCGTTTGAGACATCGCGGCCGCCTGAAATACATCATTGAAACATTATATTGGCTAAATTAACTACGTATTACTAGTTTTCACAACTCTTACCTCAACTTTCTACAGGAAATACTGAAGTATCGACACTCCCGCAAGGGTGCAAAAGAGATAAGAAATTCGTGGACTCTGGGCAGTCAACACGAATTTCTACACGGCTATTCGATTACAGCAACCAAATAACATAAGTTAAAATACAAATGAATGCAGTTAATACATTAATTTGAGGAAAATTTAATATCTTATCCACCGGATAAAAACACCAACACCCAACTATATAGACAATAATGAAATGACAGCATCAAACTGTTAGAGCTGTCTATAAAACCCATCCTCGCTTTTCTATTATTAAATAGAAAAAAAGTTTCCTCAAACGGTTTAATTTCATAGACAATTCATTGATTAGAGACGGTTTTTCACATCACTCAAAATAAGGCGTCACGTCACATTGCCCACATTCCTTGTCGACACGCATCTATACATTTAAAAAAAAGTTCAGTTTGTCAATGGTTAAATCATAATGTAGTGTTTATATTCTCTTTGGGTTAAATAATAATTGTCAAAAAATCAGCGGGCATGCAAAAAGTTGTTGTCAAATATTCATTAATTTGATTTATCGGACGCTCACGCTCAATAACAATTTCTAACAGAATGTCGGGACGAGGTAATATTTTCTAACCTCTCTTACCTCCCACTGCCTTGCCAGTTTTCTAAAACCTTTATTTTCAGGCAGAAACCGTCGCGGGCACCGCAACCACAACCATACTTTGTCGTCGGTGGCCAAGGAGACTGCGGATTCCCTCCCGGCGGACAGCCCGGTGCTGGCGCTGTTCAAGTCCACGGCGCTGAAGCTCACGGAGCGCCAGGACCGCCACGAGCGGCTCGTTAAGCTGTCGAGGGACATCACTATTGAGAGCAAGAGGATAATTTTTCTGCTACATTCTGCTATAAAGTGAGCAATCTTACATTTCAGTGTGGTGGGTGATTCTACGAGCGTTCCAACCGCCGTCAGTCCCCTGGGCGCTTTGTAATATACCCTTAAACTCTTGCTACCTATCTATTTTTTTTTCTACAACTTTTTAGTGTTCAGTCAGTTCAATAATCTTTAATTAATTAATGGTTATTCTTAGTATTTCTATACTTCCAATAAAGAATTGCAAAAGAAGAGTAATTTAAATGATGTACTTATTCCAGTAGTAGTAGTTCTGAGCAAATAAATTATTTGCATCTTTAAAAGAAAGGCAAATATGAGGCAGGAACCAACATCCTTTCCAGGCAATGCTAATGCTTTGGATTTCTAAGAAGTAACTCATCACTTGAAATTTCCACCCTACCATTTTCAGCAAAGAATCTGCAGAAAAAGCCATCCAGGAAGCTAAGGAGCGTATCCAGAAGCTTATCCAAGGGCCTCTAAAGTCCATAGGTTTGGAACTAGAGCACAGCCCTGCTCACCTCCATGGTAGAGCTGTTACTGCGGGCTTCCAGGTAAGATTGATAAGGAAATACAATCAATCAATAAGCCTTTTATTCTGCACTTCTTGTTTTTTAACATCATGGAGTGTTTAAGTTGTGTGCCTCTTGGGATCGGCTACTGCTAACATGCACTGGTCCCTCTCTAGCAGTACTTGTTGCAAGTTTGGATGTTAGCGTTGATTGAGAGATTTGACTAATAACACTGTTACTATAATTTGCAAACTGATACATAGCCTTCCAGAAGTGAGATCCCATTAAAACATTTCTTGTAAAAAACATGCCAAGTGGCTTGCAACACATATAATTTTCTAAGAGTAGGTACTGACCTAACTTAGTGGACTGGCATACAGTGGCGGCGGTGTAAATTTTCGATAGGCAACCCGTAACAAAAAATGTATGTTAGAGTTTAGACTGTTTAGAGTATAATATAACTATAGGCTTGCCTAAGAAGGAATTTTAGGCAAGCCGGTGGGAATCGGCTTGTATGGGCGCTCCGCCACTGCTGGCTTAACTTTAAATCACTACTTTTTAGGATTCCATACTCAAAGAGTAAAACGGTACCCTATTACTAAGACTCCACTGTCTGTCTGTCTGTCTGTTACCAGGCTGTATCTCACTGATACCGTGATAGTTCCAGTTGAAATTTTCACAGATGACGTATTTATGTTGCCGCTATAACAACAAATACTAAAAACAAAATATAATTAATATTTTTATAGATAATGGTACGGAACTTCGTGCGCGAGTCCGACTCGCACTTGGCCGGTTTTTACTTATTCCCATGATGGAACGGAAAACGTATATGCTTTCAGTTTTGGGTCAGAGATTGTTTGTTTGGGCACATAAGTGTTTTGAGACTTCATATTTATCATTCCAGGAATTTATAGAAACTATTTATCATTGCAGGAATTTATAGAAGCATGGACTTACTTCACACTTATGGAGCGCAAGGAGATCATCTCCTGGAAAGATGTTCAGAGCCAGCTGACATATACCATAGATGCTAAGGATTCCGAGGAGGAGAAGACAGTTGTTACAATGCTCACATACAATGATTACATGCTAGGTAAAATAAGTTTCCGTGTCAAAAGTTTCATTTTTAGTACAAGCTTTTATTGCAGACTGTACTTTTCTGTATACCTTCATCAACTACTCATTGAGACAATTCTAACAAGCCCAAATTCAATGGGGTTACGTTGGTTAAGAACTGAATTCCCATGGCCACCTTCTGTCTCCATGAGACTGATTGAGCTGACTTGATGGTACCATAATATTGAATTGTCATCCAAACTATATGTTAACCCAAAATTTCAGCTTAATCCGTTGAAGATGTGTCTGCTTTAAAATTGAGTTGCAAGATTCCAACCGAACAAACATACATACATTGCATGTTATTAAAGCATCTTTTTCATTAAACTACAGCTGGATGAGCTGGAAGTGACACAATGCATATGAATTTTAACTATCTTGTGTAAAACATCAATGACGGCCGACCCGAGGGTAGAGCGGAGGAAAGGCAAAGGCGGAAAAAAAGTTGTCATGCAAAGTGTAAGCGTCAAAGGGCACTCAAAGGCCATCTGGCACCTCTGATTGAGGACTGGGGCCGATGTTGAATTTTACAAGTTGCCAGCACTGAAAGTAGAGATTTGGAGCGTCAGCAATTAATGGGTGGCACGTATGGTGGACGCCGCTCGCACCTCCGTCTCCTATTATAATTTACTGCTTTTGATAACGAGGCTGCCAAGCGAAGCGCAAGGGCAGGCACTACCTATCTTTTCTCGAAGTGCTTCATCGTTTTTTTGAACCCTCATAACTTATGTTTGGATTATACCAGATAAACAAAATTATAAATCAATCCTGAATCTATTGGGAAAGTGGTATTTCGGTAATGAGCAGGCAAATTGGATATGATCTAAATGTGTTATTAGAATGTATTGAATATTTTCAGGAATAGCAGACCTTACGGGAGAGCTGATGCGTAAAGCTATCAACAGTATTTCTAGTGGAGACAGCGAAGATTGCTTCTACGCGTGCCAGGTCGTGCGAGACCTTTACACTGGCTACTGTGGTAAGTGCTGTAAATGTAGCAAACACCACAAAGTCTGTTAAGGCGACGTCGTAGGCTCAGAAAACCGATTTTTAAAAAGTTTTGATAAGAATACGACTGCCCTAAATTTAATTAGCCATCTTGAGGCCTTTCTCGAGGAACTATAGCTATTCGAATCCTCAGTTTTCGACTTTCGCTCGATAGAAAAAAATCACGAGGTATGTAGCCGAAACTATAACACAACTGTTTGCTGTGTAGTTTACTACGTGAGAAGTTTATATATTATATATTTCTAAGTAAGGTTTTTTATTGGTTAATTTTTAACCCCCGTTGATTATTTTAAATCGGTACGGCGTTCAAGTAATTACTATACAGAGTGTTTTTGTCTAAAATACACTTAAAAATTTCGTATCAAATTATGCACAAAAGCTCGGCAATATCACGTTTGAGGGAACTTAGCTATTACTTTTTTATTTATTAAAACGCACAAAAAATTTAAATTAAAAAAAAAACATGATATTTGCGCTTCCGAACACGCACTTCCATCTCGCTCACGCTTATGCTCAGTGAGAGGGAGAGAAGACCGTGAGCCTACGTCGCCTTAATAGAAATCAAGATCATTATATTTTAGTTTATATTTAATAAATGACTTTTACTTAGTATTATTATGTTGCAATATAGTTCGCTCATAGGTATAGGAAAACATCGTGAGGAAACCGGTTTTATCCCAATAAGGTCTAGTTTTCCCACTGGGTTGGAAGGTCAGATGGCAGTCGCTTTCGTAAAACTAGTGCATATGCCAAATCTTGGGATTAGGTGGCAAAGAGGACCCCGGCCTCCTTTAGGGGCACAACCGGGAATAACGCTAGGAGGATGATGATAGTTCGCTCATAATAATTGCGTGTTTTTACAAGCGTACGTGTGTTCGACCTGTGTTGTATAAAATTTTACATTTGTGATTTATTCAATTCAAGTTTAAATAATTTACTTTAAAAACAAAGTTTTAACCGACTTCAATTCAGTACTTCGCCAAGCCACATAGGTCCATGAAAATTTCCACATTTCCTTTCCAATTTACCACATGAACTGCTTTCCGAGAGCAAATACGTTGATTATTACAGATAAAACCCAAGTGGCTATATGTGGGCTGATAATATTTGAGGAGTTCCGTCGATTCCTCAAGGATCTCAACATTAGCACTTCATTAGTTGATACTTCAACGAAATCATGTCAGAACCTTTGGCGTACTTTACATCTTTGAGGAGTTCCTTAAGTCATCGGTGATCTTCATCTTCAGTTCACCAAAATTACGATTTCTGGGGGTAAATACACGAGTTATAATAGAAAATACCGAAATCACTACACGCGTGCCTATAAAATTTGAGGGTTGCCCTGAATTTCCGTGGGATCCCATCGTCAGATCCTGATTTAGTGACAATGGGACCATTTCGAATAAAAAAAGAATTTTGGAAATCGGTCCACAATTGACGGAGAAATCGGCGAACATACATCACATATTTGAGGAGTTGCATAAGTCATCTGTGGTCTTCATCATCAGTTCCACTTAACCAAAATTGCGATTTCCGAGGGTTAATACACGAGTTATAATAGAAAATACCGCAACCACTACAGGCGTGCCTATAAAATTTGAGGGTTGCCCTCAATTTCGCTGGGATCCCATCATCAGATCCTAAATTGGTGACAATGGGACCACCTCGGGAGTATACACTTTCGAATAGAAAAAGAATTTTAGAAATCGGTCCACAATTGACGGAGAAATGCGAACATACATAATAAAAAATAATACATACAGTGGAACATATAACCTCCTCCTTTTTTGAAGTCGGTTAAAAATATAAAATATACATAAAAGGTGAGATTTTAGTTGTCATGAAATGTATCCATTCCCGCACGGGCAGGTCCCGCCCGGCGACGCCGTGCCGGCATAGACGACTTCCCGTGTTTATGTTGAGCCATATAAAGGCGCACTTTAGAGCAAGTGCATTATAAATAAGTATTCCCTATATGTTTAATTTGGCCGCAGGTCTGTTCGGCGCCGGGCGCGAGTTAGCTCGTAAAGCGTCGACGACGCGCGCCAGCGTGGCCAAGGTGGAGGCGGCCGTGTACGCGCTGCGCGTGCGCGGCGGCGAGGCGCCCGCGCAGCTTCTGCTGCCCGCGCCCCAACAGTGGGAACACAACCATGACGAAGACGAAGGATTCTACTAGTTCATTATCTCATCCAGATTACTTAGTGATGTGCTAATTGCAGAAACGTTACAAAAAGTTCTCGGAAAATTCTAGAAAGTTTCACAAGGAATTAAGGAAATTTACGTACCTGAGAAGCATTAAACTGTAACTCTTATACATAGTGTATTTATTTTATAAGAGTTATAGTTTTATGCTTCTCAGGTACAGTCAAGGTCACCAATATGTAATACATATTTCTGTAACTTTGTGGTGTATACATATGTGTACACCACAAAGTTACAGAAATATGTATACAGACCTTATTACTATGGAAGTACGGTTGTTGTATATATTTTTGCAACTTTGGATATATTATATACATATTGGTGACCTTGACTGTACGGAATTTCCATTTTGAAAATGGAAAGTTCCAATTCCCAATATCCATACAAAAATGAACGAAATTTCCAAAATTTTCCAATGTTAAATTGCAGAAAAATTTCGCAATATAGGAAACTTTCCGTCAGCACATCAATAATCCAGAGGGTCCACTGTGGTCTGTTTCACGTAGCTACAATTTTACACATACTCTTTACGTCATACCGGGCCATAAAGTAGCAATTACCGCACGCGTATCCCACTTCCTGACCAGGGAGAGACGTAAAACTTTGTACTCACTACAGGCGGTAATAAAAATAAATAAAGCCTCAGATCGCATATTTATCGACCCTGCCTTCGACTCGGGCGTCAAGTATCTAAATAATGTACCTTTAAAGTCGAAACGCACAGACAGCGGTGGCGGCGCGGCGCGGAGGCGGTACCGGTTGTAATGTTCGAGCCAATATGAAAAGGTCCGCACAGAATACTTCTGTGCGGACCTTTTCGCATTAGTTCGAACATTACAACCGGTACCGCCTCCGCGCCGCGCCGCACCGCCACCGCTTTCAGCCTATATTTCACACCGCAAAACATGAATCAAATACAAAACATAAAAACTTAAAAATAGAGGTCAACAACAGGCGGTCTTATCGCTAAAGAGCGATCTCTTCCATACAAGTTTTGGGTAGCGGAGAAATACAACAACTTGCAGAGACACGTCTAAACAGACAATAAAGGTCAAATGGCCAGTCCCTATTGGTCAAGCGTTACTTGAAGCTTAGTGAAACAGGCCATCACTGAACACTCAGACTTTTCAAATTGTGATTTTCTTCTATTAAATAAGAGTGTCATCTTCAATCGAAGATTTTTTTCCATTATGTTATTTAAGTTATTTCTTATATTTTGCCTTAACTATCCAATAATTCGTACACTTCCCTTACCTGCCTTTTCCTGATCATTTTGATCAGAGATAGTATTTCTGATGGTACAATGTCCTTCAGTGAGTGTATTTATGAAAATATTATTTCATCAACAAATGGCATTGTATAAAAAAGTAACGTCTAGTAACGTACGTAAAGTAAGTTTCATAAAATATGGAACATGTACCTCTTTTATTGGTTTTATACAATATGCCAATATTTAATTACAAAGGTGTTGATTAGCCCTACTTAAACCTATTTAAGATTATAGTTAATAAGATATTTGACTTATTAATAAAAAGAAAAGAACAGATATTTTTATTTATTCTCGTTTAATTAAAAAACCCAGTTCATCACAGTATTTATATAGTCCAAAAGATGACAAAAAAGATAATAAATTACGCGTAAAATTCACTACAAAAAATAAATAAGTACATGATGTTGCAAAAAATTGTGCCTGCACCCAATAGCTTGATAACTTAAAGCCATTTCTATGATTAGGGTGCATAAGGTCCCGTTCGCAAAACGTCCCCTCATTTACATCATATTCGCAAAACGCAACTTCTGCAAAATGTCCAGTTCGCAAAACACCAAATTCTTTCCGCAGTACGTTCATTCCTTAAAATCGCATTCGCAAAATAACCCACCTGCGATATGACCCAGTCCCAAAATGTCCCGCCTGCGACATATTATCAAGTCCAGCGACTCCAGGCCCCTATTTCACCAAATCGATAATTGTCGCCTGACAATGACAATTCAACTTATATGGCTGCGTCGACAGGTGAAGGTGGTTGCTGGACAGTTTATTGACCCAGCAATGTACGTACGTGGAGTTGTCATTGTCAGGTTACATGACAATTGTAACCTGAGAAAGAGAAGGTGAAATAGGGCCCAAGTGAGACGGATTGTTAGCTACAAGATAGAACGAGATTCGAATTTGATCATTAAGTGTGTCCACACTGGACGCATGCTCAGCCGAGCGGCTCGCCAGAGCCGTCCACACGCTCGCCCGAGCGGCTCGGCTCGGGCGAGCCGCTCGCATGCCCGGCCGCATGCGCTCGGTCGAATTTGCTCACCGAGCGACGAATACCGTGGACGCTAGGGCGAGCCGCGCTCGGCTGAGCATGCGTCCAGTGTGGACAGACCTATTAACTTATTCAACGCTCTAGCCAAGGGCCACATAGTTACTAACTAAATTGACGAGGGCCACACTTGTTAATAATTTGCGACTTTATTAGGCAAAAGGTGTATAGGTCACGGACAATGGGCAAAGGATGAAAATTTTAGAAGTGCCTGATTTTTTTTTTCGTGATAGGAATAACCTTCCTTAGCACCAGAAAAAAGTTTCAGACTTTTCAGCTGCGTCAATTATTTTTGAAAAATATAAACAGTTTCCTCACTTACGTTTTGGGTCTAGGACGGCGAATGAAACACTTCCCTTGATCCGTCTCGTATTGAAAAAAATATTTTAAATATCTTACTCTGGCAATGACGAATATAGCTGCTGCAGCTGTCAATATCATTGCCCGTGTCAGTTTACCACGGATATTTAAATTATTTTCTTGTAATATGAGGCGGATCAAGGAAATTGTCTCATTCGCCGTCCTAAACGCAAAACGTAAGTGAGGAATCTGTTAATATTTTTCAAAAATAATTGACGGCGCTGAAAGCTCTGAAACTTTTTTCTGGTGCTAAGAAAGGTTATTCCTATCACCAAAAAAAAAATCAGGCAATTCTAAAATTTTCATCCATTCCCCATTGTTGAGCCATTTAGAGCTCACTTTATACTGGACACTTCAAAGATTACTATACAACCAAAATTAGTTGACACCTAAATGGCTCAACAAATAAAGTCCGTGACTGTACATTCAAAACAGCCAGGGAGGCTTGCGGCTACTAGTATAGAAAAGTACATTAGGTACACCCTAGCACCACTGCCTAAACGCCAATGACGGATTAATCCGTCAAGGAGTACGGTACGATAGCAACCTAAATGCATTGACATAAGGTTTATAATAATAAAATTCTATATTTCGGACATAAATCCATTGCTTGTTAGTACAGGCTTAGTTCAAATGGGGTCACACTTTTTGTTTACCCTTATTACGTAATAGTAGTTTATGTGACTGTACATAATGAAGGGCATTAAACACGAGTGTGGGTTTATGAAACGAGCCGAAGGCGAGTTTCATAATAACATCACACGAGTGTTTTAATGCCTAATTATGTACAGTTACATACACTACTTTATCTATCCACATACCATAAGCCTCCATGATGCATTCAGGAGCCGCTAATTATGACCGGCATCGCGGCGTTGTTTTCTGGCAGCTGTCATAGTTTTTTTTTTAATAATATATAATAGACAAACTAGAGTCGGATCCAACTAATCCGACTATCATATCGTTCGATATCTTACTTACGTGCGACATTTGTCAAATTTGTATACAAAGTGACAATTCATTTCGAACTAAACGTCATTTCGACTGATATTAGAATAGAGGTTAAATCAAATTTCTTTCTTTTTCAGAGACGTTCGAAATTTGAATGAAATAATACTATCGAAATCGATGTTATTATTTAGCAATAATAACATTTTCACAGATAAGAAATTTGTTTGTCTATTTTTATGGTGGTCATAATGTTCTTGAACGCATCATGGAGGGTTTATGATATTTGGATAGATAAAATAAATAGAATTAAGCAAAAACGGACGTTTTGAAAATAAGTCGTGTGAGCGGGACGTTTTGCCAAACCGACGTAATTTTTTTGAAGGGACATTTTGCATTCGCGACATTATATAGAGGTCTTTTGCGACAAGGGTAAAGGGACATTCTGCGAACGGGAACGTATGCGCCGTAACCATTTTTCTTCATCTGACAACATATAAGCAAAAGAGAAAAACTGCTAAAACCAGAAATCCTTTTTATCCTGTTCAGGCCTCCAGTCCTCGCTGCCGTCACTAGCGAAGGGATCCTCCTCGCCTTCTGACTCATCTTCCACGTTTTCTTTAAGCGGTGGCTTCCTCTGTCTCTTTGATCTGAGCACTATGTGTTGCTCCGGGCTGTCTGAGTCCGACTCGGAGTAGACTGTGTGGCGACGCCAGCATTTGTTCGCTTTCGTTCTAGGGACTGAAACATAATACAACTTTCTATCAAAAATATGATTTATAGTACAAGATTTTGTTGCCGAATTTTGTTTTTGCACAGTCGTCAACTATTCAATAAGTGGGTTGGGTTCATATGAACCCAAACACGACGGAGTAATCTTGTGTAATTGAGGAGTCCCTATCGACACCTTCCGTCTCCATCACCAGACCATAGTATTGCAATGTCATCAGACTTACATAATTGTACAGTAATCTTGTGTAATTGAGGAGTCCCTATCGACACCTGCCGTCTCCATCACCAGACCATAGTATTGCAATGTCATCAGACTTACATAATTGTACAGTAATCTTGTGTAATTGAGGAGTCCCTATCGACACCTTCCGTCTCCATCACCAGACCATAGTATTGCAATGTCATCAGACTTACATAATTGTACAGTAATCTTGTGTAATTGAGGAGTCCCTTTCGACACCTTCCGTCTCCATCACCAGACCATAGTATTGCAATGTCATCAGACTTACATAATTGTACAGTAATCTTGTGTAATTGAGGAGTCCCTATCGACACCTTCCGTCTCCATCACCAGACCATAGTATTGCAATGTCATCAGACTTACATAATTGTACAGTAATCTTGTGTAATTGAGGAGTCCCTATCGACACCTTCCGTCTCCATCACCAGACCATAGTATTGCAATGTCATCAGACTTACATAATTGTACAGTAATATTGTGTAATTGAGGAGTCCCTATCGACACCTTCCGTCTCCATCACCAGACCATAGTATTGCAATGTCATCAGACTTACATAATTGTACAGTAATCTTGTGTAATTGAGGAGTCCCTATCGACACCTTCCGTCTCCATCACCAGACCATAGTATTGCAATGTCATTAGACTTACATAATTGTACAGTAATCTTGTGTAATTGAGGAGTCCCTATCGACACCTTCCGTCTCCATCACCAGACCATAGTATTGCAATGTCATCAGACTTACATAATTGTACAGTAATCTTGTGTAATTGAGGAGTCCCTATCGACACCTTCCGTCTCCATCACCAGACCATAGTATTGCAATGTCATCAGACTTACATAATTGTACAGTAATCTTGTGTAATTGAGGAGTCCCTATCGACACCTTCCGTCTCCATCACCAGACCATAGTATTGCAATGTCATCAGACTTACATAATTGTACAGTAATCTTGTGTAATTGAGGAGTCCCTATCGACACCTTCCGTCTCCATCACCTGACCATAGTATTGCAATGTCATCAGACTTACATAATTGTACAGTAATCTTGTGTAATTGAGGAGTCCCTATCGACACCTTCCGTCTCCATCACCAGACCATAGTATTGCAATGTCATCAGACTTACATAATTGTACAGTAATCTTGTGTAATTGAGGAGTCCCTATCGACACCTTCCGTCTCCATCACCAGACCATAGTATTGCAATGTCATCAGACTTACATAATTGTACAGTAATCTTGTGTAATTGAGGAGTCCCTATCGACACCTTCCGTCTCCATCACCAGACCATAGTATTGCAATGTCATCAGACTTACATAATTGTACAGTAATCTTGTGTAATTGAGGAGTCCCTATCGACACCTTCCGTCTCCATCACCAGACCATAGTATTGCAATGTCATCAGACTTACATAATTGTACAGTAATCTTGTGTAATTGAGGAGTCCCTATCGACACCTTCCGTCTCCATCACCAGACCATAGTATTGCAATGTCATCAGACTTACATAATTGTACAGTAATCTTGTGTAATTGAGGAGTCCCTATCGACACCTTCCGTCTCCATCACCAGACCATAGTATTGCAATGTCATCAGACTTACATAATTGTACAGTAATCTTGTGTAATTGAGGAGTCCCTATCGACACCTTCCGTCTCCATCACCAGACCATAGTATTGCAATGTCATCAGACTTACATAATTGTACAGTAATCTTGTGTAATTGAGGAGTCCCTATCGACACCTTCCGTCTCCATCACCAGACCATAGTATTGCAATGTCATCAGACTTACATAATTGTACAGTAATCTTGTGTAATTGAGGAGTCCCTATCGACACCTTCCGTCTCCATCACCAGACCATAGTATTGCAATGTCATCAGACTTACATAATTGTACAGTAATCTTGTGTAATTGAGGAGTCCCTATCGACACCTGCCGTCTCCATCACCAGACCATAGTATTGCAATGTCATCAGACTTACATAATTGTACAGTAATCTTGTGTAATTGAGGAGTCCCTATCGACACCTGCCGTCTCCATCACCAGACCATAGTATTGCAATGTCATCAGACTTACATAATTGTACAAAATTTCAAGTGACATAGGTACTCGATTCGATTCTGTATTATACTCAATTGGACTTCTGGAAGTTGGTCTTTGACCTGCAAGATTTTACCCACACTGACTAACACGACAAAATAATAAAAGCTTTATATCTACACCCATATCATAAATCCTCTATAATGTGTTCGGAAACCATAATATAATGACCACCATTATACAACCAGTAACGTAACGCGTTTTATCTGTGTCACTGTTATTATAATGTATGAAAAATCATAATAACATCGATATCGATGATAACATAACTAGATTTCCATAATAATATGGAAATCTAGTCATGATTTGAAATCTAGTCGGCCATGGCGGTGCAATGGCGATTATTTTAATGGTTCCCGAACACATCATTGAGGATTTATAATATGTGGGGAGATAAAGTAGTGTATGTAACTGTACATTATGAAGGGCATTAAACACGAGTGGGGGTTTTTGAAACGAGCGTGAGCGAGTTTCATAATAGGATCACACGAGTTAATAAAGCTCTTGTAATAAGTCCAAGGTGACACTGGTGAGGCGCCCGCCAGGCGCGTCATAAGGGCTCTGCCACGACCTTTATTTATACTGTGGCAACCAACCAACATCTTCCACCTGATGGTAAGCAGGCACCGTAGACTATGGACGCTTGCGAATCCAGAAGAATCAGAAGCACGTTGCTGCCCCCTTATTGATTTGACGATTCGTTTCGTTTATAGCTAACTAGCGACCCGCCCCGGCTTCGCACGGGTGCAATGCTGTTACTAAATCTATATGTATGACACAAACAAACCTTCCTCTTGAATCACACTCTATTTATTAAAAAAACCGCATCGAAATCCGTTGCGTAGTTTTAAAGATCTAAGCATACATAGGGACAGACAGACAGCGGGAAGCGACTGTGTTTTATACTATGTATTGAAGACGAACGCGGGTCTCTCACTCTCAACACACCACATCATTTCATTTCATTTATTTTTTCTTAAACAATTGTGTTTGAAATTATAGAAAATACACGTTGAAAACAGATCACAATTAAATGTCAAATAAAATGTAAACACGTCAAATTTGTGTGTCAGGGCTATGGATTAGGTAAGTTAATGGATCCACGGGAGCTCTACCATCAGGCAGACTGTATGCTGTTGCACCGTCTCAGTTACTAATTAGCAATATATTTAGCGTTAGTCGTAGACTCCATGTGAAGTAATATCCAAAAGCTTGCGAGTTACCTGGTGGCGGGATCCTATGTCCCGCCGGATGCTTGAACTTCCTCGCATGCCTCGGCCCCCGGCGCAGACAGGCGGCGCCGAGCGGACACATCGTCAGGTCCGCGCCGCCCCAGTCCTTGTCGCGCGGGTGCGAGTACTGCGCCGTGTGTGCCTGGTGTGCGGGGTTGTCGCGCCGCAATGTGCGTATACTGCAAATGTAAGAAAATTTCAAAAAAAACTAAATCAAAAATATTTATTTGGTACTTATTTTAAATTTGGTTTTACAATTATACGTGGCTGGGCCCAGGGACTGCATATACCGAAATTCTATTTTAACGGTATGACGTCATATTGGTTGTCAAATAGCGGAACCTTTATATTTCGCCATCGGAATATAAAGGTACCTTTATTTATTCCGGTACCGTAACGGCTTTTTAAACATACATCATATTTGGCCTGGCGTTGTTGCCAAACCGCCGGCAAAGGCACTGCCGTTTTGTCTTTTTGTCTTTAAATATTTAGTAGCCAATGCTTCCTCTGTAGAGTGCCAGCTCGCTTACTTTTCTCGATTACCTTTATAATACCGGTGTTATAAAGGTTTCGGTATCATTTAAAACTGATACCGCTAACCGTTATTTCAAAACGGTTACGGTACCGTTATGTTAGCGCGGCACGCATAACCTTTACGACATAACGGTACCGTAATGGAATACCGGTTTCATACCGGTATAACCGTAACCGAAATCAGTCCCTGCTGGTCCCCCTCCAGGTAAGTATGACAATACTTGTGTTAGGAGACGCTGCTCCTCCTATCCGGAGTTTTGCATAATTTGATACACAAATCTTACGTTAATTTTACCTTTGTAGGTATACTGATAGATAACATAGTAAGATTAGTAAGTAGTTATCACAAATAAATATAATTTAAGAATTTAATTTACATTACAATACCAAAAATTGTGAAAAAAATACTACAAAAAAGCGGCCAAGTGCGAGTTGGACTCGCGCACGAAGGGTTCCGTACCATTATCTATAAAAACGGCCAAAAAATCACGTTTGTTGTATGGGACTATGGGCCCCCTTAAAAAATATTTTATTTTGTATTTAGTATTTGTTGTTATAGCCGCATACACATCTAGCCGCACACATAATCTGTGAAAATTACAACTCTCCAGCTATCACGGTTCTTGAGATACATCCTGGTGACAGACAGACAGACAGACGGATGGATGGACAGCAAAGTCTTAGTAATAGGGTCTCATTTTACTCTTTGAGTACGGAACCCTAAAAAGTGTGTGTGCGTGCGTGCGTGCGTGTGTGTGTTTATGAGAGGATTTGTCTGTATGAAATCTATGTATATTTAAGGAGTGACTGACTCGGTGTTATCATATGTAAGCGTACTAAGTAGCCACTCTGTATTCTTTTTGTTACAATTCACTTGATGTACTGTTAAGTATTTTATTATATAAATGCGATGATGTTGCTTTAAACTGTCTATCTGCATTTGTGATGGTTAACATTCAGTACCAACGGTTTTGAAGCCGATATGCGAAAAACCGTTTGTAGAAGTCACCTACAACCAGAGCGTCCACCTAGCAAGTTCCTGGCAGTGAAAGTGTTCATAACCTACATCCTACATGCCACACTGGGCATTTGCGAGCTTGCTAAAGTCGATTAATATTTAGAACATGCCTGAAAATTATGGTGGAATATACCTATAGCAATCAGCTCCGTATTTGCAGCGTTCTCTCTTCAGCAGAGGGGAAGAAGTACTGTTTTCCTCTTCATCTGACACAGTCTAAAAAAAACAATGATTTAAAAAAACATATTAAATATATATGCTAACTTCACTTAATATATTTGCCCTGAAACCTAGCGGCAATTTGACTCAGAAATCAAACCTTCAAAGGATGTTATAAGGAGATAAATAAATATTTGTGTACAATCTTACACAAATCAACCCAGCAGATAATAAGCAAAGCTTGTGCTATATAGGGCTCGTATAATATTATGATGACATTTATATAGGAACAAAAAATACTTCATTATATAGACAACATCCAAGACTCTGGAACAAATACCTAGTCGTGCTCAACAGCAACACACATGTATCACATACATGCCCTGTCCGTAACATACAAATCAATTATAATGCGTCCCGTAACTCTTCATAAACTTCCTTACATCCGCGACATTGGTGAAGTTGAGCGCGTTCATCGCCTTCTCAACATAGCTTTTAACAACAATGACTGTCAACACTGATGGTTTGATGGACCCGTGACAGTTTGAGGAGAACATAGCAACAGTTGCCCCGGCTCAATGTGAAACCTGGAACCACCAGTTTTGAAGGGAGTGGGAGTGTACACAAAATCTTACCGATTGATCACTCTCAGACAAATCAGATGCCTCTTCCGCGGACTTTCTTCTTCTCTTTAATTTCCTGTTGCCCAACTTCAATGATTCTTTTTTTCTTTTCTTAGGTTTTTCTTCTTCCAGGGTGTGATTTAGCATAGAGGACTGTTCCATTGTGAAATGTGTAGATTTTAAAGTATTAATTTCCTTCAATGCTCTATCATTCCCACTACTTTGTACCTCATACCAATAGGAGTCTGATAAAAACCCAAATCTGTCACCAGTTTCTAAAGTTGTCTTGAAAGTTTTATTTAACACTTCCTTTTCTTTTGAATCTTTTTTAATCAGGTAAAGTTTGCGCTGCGACTGTAAATTTAATTAAAAAAAATAGTTAATGCTTACTGTTTATTCAACCATTTGATTGGTACACATTCCTATAAAACTGTAAGAATAGTTTCATAGTGAGATCAATGTTTTATCAACATACCTACACCAAGTGACAGTATAAAATTCAGGGGACAGGCAATGCCTTTGGCGGTCAGCATTCTTGTATAGATTAAGTATGTCTTGAGAAATAAACTATTTGTATAATCTTCATTTAGGTTTTTTTAATGAAATTTCAATTAAAAACAATTTCATGTTCAGTATATAAGGGGAAGAATATAACTTTTCCCATTATTGACCCTCAGAATGAATGCTTCTCGGGAAGATATCAAAATGATATTAATTTTCATCTCAAACTCAATTAGTTTGAAGAGCCTTGATAAATCTGCATGCAACCATGCTAATAAAGCATCTCATAATATAAAAAAGGGTGATAATAATTAACTTACCGACTCTATAGTTACGCTGTCCCCTTTAACGAACATGAGACCATGATTCCAAGATATTCGTTTATCATCGAACTGAAAAAGTAAGCGAATAAATGACCTATTAGACTATTAGGATCTGTAATTTCCATTGATTTTGGTTATTAATAGTTTGTGTTAAAAAGCAAGGTTTATGTATAACAATAGTATTATTTCGTGCACGTGAGAAAGTTAAAATAATTATTACAAATATATTAAAATAATATGCACTAAACTTACTCCAATTAATTTATCTCTGCCGATCAGATATGTTCCTTCCGGAAGCTGGATTTCATTTCCGTCTTCAGTATCAAAGCGGACTAATTTAAACATTTTCTAGCAACAATATAAAAATAAAAACAGAAAAAAGTAAAACTTCGCGGATAACAAAAACTCTTTCAGCGATTAACGAACTTTCGATTCGAGTCGCTAATCTGACGTTGACGTTTCGTTTCTGGGGTTACCACAGTTTATTCATAAAATAGTGTTGCGCGGCTATGTGACCGAATGATTTCGATTTTAGATAAAGTGAAATATATAATGTTTGTTACTATAATAAAATAACATTTGTAGGTACTGATGTAAGATGATCCCATTACCTACACATAGTGATATGATGAGGAACTAAAGTGTACTAGGGCTGGTATGTAGGGTTCCGTTCCGTTTTGTTTAGTCACATTGATTGCTGAGGGGAATCCGACAATCGTTATCGCCATAATTAAAAACGAAAACATGACGCTGTCGCCCATCGAATTCAGCTAACGATCAAGAAGTGTAAACAATGCTCTTGCCAGACAAATAATGAATTAGGTAGTTTGTTAACGGCTACCCTTCCAAAGGAATTCAAGGTACCTCCCGCTGAACGGTCTTCCGGCTTTTGGAAGTGATGGAACTTGAGAGGAGGCAATTGCACAAAAGATTCCACTGGGTCGAAGTGTATCTGATAGATCCTTCAGTTATACAAGATAAGTATAAACAACATTGTACGGTCAAGTCTAAACATATGTATACGATTTAATACACTATATACATACCTAAAACCTTTGAACCTGTTTACAAATAAATATTTTGTCTTTGTCTTTGAATAAGTTCGAAACCGTATATGTACTTGTTTTTGACGTGACTGTACACTGGGATACATAAAAAAAAAAAAAAAACTTCATAGCTTTTTATTAAATATTAAAAATCCGGAGTCTCCGTACAATTAGACGGCGGGACCCACTCATCACTGCCATCACTTGCAAATGGGTCCTCATTCTCCGAATCCTGGCTGTCCATCTTTGGGAGGGGCCTCCGGGCTCGCTTCGTAGTTAGCACCAGGGTGTCCGGTTCAGGACTCTCCGAGCCAGACTCCTCAGAACCGTCTGACAATGATGGCCGCCGCTGACGCTTTTTCGGCTTCGGCCTGGGAACTAAACGTAATCGTTCAATATAACATGATTTGTTCACAGTATTCACAGCAAATCTCTTTTATTATTCTTGGTTGGACAGAAGTGTCATGCTGGCTCATACAGCGGGATCGTTTGAGGACTTTGATGACATTATTTGATGTGAGTTTTTTAATTCCACGTTTTAGACCCAACCTTTGTCTCGAAATTTAGGATGGTTTCATGTATTTTCTTCAAAAGCTTAGTTGATAAGGTGCTCAAAGATTTTAAAATAGGCAAGCCGGTGGGGCCTGGTTCTATTTAAATATTTGCCACTTCTCATTATGGAACAAGGATCTAACGCCGATAATTTCCGCCTCGGAACTCGTCCACCTTTCTGTGGACTGGCTATAGATTTTATATGGAGCAGCTGCGGTCGAATTCCGCCCGGCGGAATTCAGCTTGTATGTAGCCCCCCTTTATCCTATCCCGCTTGTCTATGGCACCTAGAACTCGTAATCAAAGTCAACGCTGTCTCCGTCTTCATCCTCAACTTGGAAGTGGTCGTCGTAAAAGTTAACAGCATGCGCGTTGATGTAGAACACCCGCCCGTGCCTTTCCACGACTTGCGCACCTGCCGAACACAACTCACTGTTAGATCTGTTGTGACTCGAGTAACAAAAGAAAGTAAACCTGACAATTTATCACAACAACTTGGTGTAGTTACAATGTGACCTCTCATTCTAACCGTAGCAAGTTATTCTAACAAATAGCTAGATTAATTTTGTATTGCAGTAACGCTGCTAACAAAATGTATAAATATTTAAATACTGTTTAATCCGGGTCTAACGCGATATTTATTTCTGACGTTTCGACACGGGTTGCACCGGTCATGGTCGCAGATAACTGTCGTCCCAGCAAGTTGTCATCTGCAATTACGTTCCAACCGAAATCAGTGAACATAGGAGTCGATAGGTCCTCTTCTTCAGCTAACAAAAAATTCCTAGCCTCGGTTGGTGAAAGGTGGCAAAATTGGGACCGTCTCTATACAGATGCCTCTAAGTTCAATGATGGGCCCATAGGATGTGCTTTCATTCACGATAACCTTAACTCAGTACACAAATTCCAATTGCCCAATATCTGCTCTATATATACTGGGGAATGCTTTGCCATTCTGAAGGCGGTTAAATATGTTAAAGAACACAAACTGGCAAACGCAGTAATTTTTTCAGACAGCCTTAGCTCTATCCAAGCCATTACAAACAACTCAATTAAAAACTGGGCCAAATCACCGTTGGTTTGCCTCATCAAGGAGGGTCTCCTATCCTGTCGACTTCTGAACTTGGAAGTAATCTTATCTTGGATCCCCAGCCACAAGGGTATACATGGAAATGAATTAGCGGATAAAGCTGCAAAGGAAGCAGCAGAAAACGGTGATAGAACTTTCTTTCAAAGCTTTAGCAAAGACTTGGACGCGATCTCATCGTTAAAACTATTTTCATCATGGTCGGCTTTATGGGCTACCGATAACAAGTTGCAGTTTTACGAACTGCAAAGAAATATTCCGGCTTCTCCCTGGTTTTTTAAATTCAAATTTAAAAAAAGAGTAACTAGTTGCATCATACGCCTCAGGCTGGGACATTTGTGCTCCCCTGAATTTTTATTTAAAATCAAAGTCATAAATAGTGCGGAATGTCTGTGCGGGCATGATGTAGGTTCAATTGATCACATTTTTCTCGAGTGTCCTTCAACTCTTTTCTCTCTTTATGACCTACTAACAAAACTTAAAGTCCAACTCCCTACTAATGTTAAAACTCTCTTGGCTAGTTTTGAGCCCAAAGTCGCTAAGGCTTTGGCTTATTTTATAGATAAAAATAATATCAAATTATAACTATTTATGAATATATATAAGCTCTCTTTTATCCACTTATTACCAATATTCAAATATGGTCGTTACGTACAATTAGTCCCTGGGGCAAAATTATTAGGTGCACTCCACGGAACCGTAAAGCCAAAACTTCCCCCACTTGACATTGGCAAAGTGCCTAAGCAGCAAAAAGCCACAACACGGAAAAAAAAAAAAAAAAGTTGTCATCTGCGACCATGACCGGTGCAACCCGTGTCGAAACGTCAGAAATAAAGGTAAATAAATATCGCGTTACACCCGGATTAAACAGTATTTAAATATGTGTACAAAGCGCGAGAGTTTAAAGTGTTATAAAATGTATAAATTTGAAAATTAAAGGAAAAATTTAATTGAAAAGGATGAGCCTCTGAAATTTTTCCTGGAGTTTGAAATTTTTAAATAGCTAGCTATGTGTAATGGCCTGATTTTTTAAATTGCAACTTGTAGTTTCGTGAAACGGGCCACAGGGAGATGGCTTTAGTTAGAATGAGACAGGCAGGCAGCTATGCGTACTTTTCATTTTAGCTGCGTGTGTGTCGGTTGTTGCGATAAATTGCTACGCCAACACAAGGCATATATTGATGGAACCAGAACCAGAGGACCACTGCTAATGTTATAAGTAGTCTAGGTAATAGAACATCTCTAGTATTACTAAGGTCTAAGAAGACTCAGTAAAATGCAGGTCGTGAAAAGGCAGTTTGGGGTAGCATTTAAACGAAAACGACATTATTGAAAACATTTCTGTAACAGCTGTGTCAAATAAATTTTGTAAAGTAGGTACTTATAAGCGTCTTGTGTAATACTAATTGTAAGATTTGTGTGCGTGCGTTTTGCACACTTGCGTGTTGTAAACAGAGTTGGGCAAAAATTTACTTGAATAAGAAAAACCGGCCAAGTGCGAGTCGGACACGCGCACGAAGGGTTCCGTACCATTATCTATAAAAAACTATTTTATTCTGTTCTTTTAGTATTTGTTGTTATCGCGGCAACAGAAATACATCATCTGTGAACATTTCAGCTGTCAGTTGCGCTGTTGTTGAGATACAGCCTGGTGACAGACGGACAGCGGAGGCTTATTAATAGGGGCACTTTTTAGGGTTCCGTACTCAAAGAGTAAAACGGGACCCTATTACTAAGACTCCGCTGTCCGTCCGTCCGTCTGTCACCAGGCTGTATCTCACTGATACCGTGAGTTCCAACTGAAATTTTCACAGATGATGTAGTTCTGTTGCAGCTATAACAACAAATACTAAAAACACAGAATAAAATTGTTTTTTATAGATAATGGTACGGAACCCTTCGTGCGCGAGTCCGACTCGCACTTGGCCGGTTTTATTCTCTTTGAGTACGGTACCCTAATAAGAATAAAAACCAGAACCAGAGGACCACTGCTAATATTATAAGTAGTCTAGGTAGTAGAACATCTCTAGTATTACTAAGATCTAAGAAGACTTGTATACCCTTCGAGTTTGGGTTCATTTGGTTTGGTTGTATAGTGTGAGTATGTGTATTGTAAACTTGCATAGTGTGAGTATGTGTTGTACATTTTGTGTTGTGTGTAGTTAAAGTGGTGTTTGTGTTGAGTTGTGTCTTAACACTGTCGTTTTGTGTGTTGAAAAGTGGTATCTGTATTGAGTTATGTGTTGAAAAGTGGTGTCTGTGTTGAGTTGTGTCTTAACACTGTCGCGTTGTGTGTTGAAAAGTGGTATCTGTATTGAGTTATGTGTTGAAAAGTGGTGTTTGTGTTGAGATGTGTGTTGAAAAGTGGTGTTCGTGTTGAGTTGTGTCTTAACACTGTCGCGTTGTGTGTTGAAAAGTGGTATCTGTATTGAGTTGTGTTGAAAAGTGGTGTTTGTGTTGAGTTGTGTCTTAACACTGTCGCGTTGTGTGTTGAAAAGTGGTATCTGTATTGAGTTATGTATTGAAAAGTGGTGTTTGTGTAGAGTTGTGTCTTAACACTGTCGCGTTGTGTGTTGAAAAGTGGTATCTGTATTGAGTTATGTGTTGAAAAGTGGTGTTTGTGTTGAGTTGTGTGTTGAAAAGTGGTGTTTGTGTTGAGTTGTGTCTTAACACTGTCGCGTTGTGTGTTGAAAAGTGGTGTTTGTGTTGAGTTGTGTCTTAACACTGTCGCGTTGTGTGTTGAAAAGTGGTATCTGTATTGAGTTATGTGTTGAAAAGTGGTGTTTGTGTTGAGTTGTGTCTTAACACTGTCGCGTTGTGTGTTGAAAAGTGGTATCTGTATTGAGTTATGTGTTGAAAAGTGGTGTTTGTGTTGAGTTGTGTCTTAACACTGTCGCGTTGCGTGTTGAAAAGTGGTATCTGGACAATAAACGCGCATCATATCAGGCATTTTGGGAAAAAACGTAATATTCTCTGCGATCAGCACGCGTGCACAGTATGGCAGTGTATGCCCATTGAGCATACAGCTGCGACACGGCCGCCGGCGGCTTGTCCTCTCTCTAGTATTCTATGCTCTGAGGTCTAAGCACAGTATCAGTTACCTGGTGGCGGGCGCGTGTCGGGCGCGCGTGTCCCTGGCGGGTGTTCGTGCACGCCCCAGCGCCGCGGCTCGCGCTTGCGGCACGCCGCGCCGTACGGGCACGGCGGGCGGTCGCCGGCGCCCCAGTCCGCGTCCTGGGGGTGCGCGAACTAAGCACAGTATCAGTTACCTGGCGGCGGGCGCGTGTCGGGCGCGCGTGTCCCTGGCGGGTGTTCGTGCACGCCCCAGTGCCGCGGCTCGCGCTTGCGGCACGCCGCGCCGTACGGGCACGGCGGGCGGTCGCCGGCGCCCCAGTCCGCGTCCTGGGGGTGCGCGAACTAAGCACAGTATCAGTTACCTGGCGGCGGGCGCGTGTCGGGCGCGCGTGTCCCTGGCGGGTGTTCGTGCACGCCCCAGTGCCGCGGCTCGCGCTTGCGGCACGCCGCGCCGTACGGGCACGGCGGGCGGTCGCCGGCGCCCCAGTCCGCGTCCTGGGGGTGCGCGAACTAAGCACAGTATCAGTTACCTGGCGGCGGGCGCGTGTCGGGCGCGCGTGTCCCTGGCGGGTGTTCGTGCACGCCCCAGTGCCGCGGCTCGCGCTTGCGGCACGCCGCGCCGTACGGGCACGGCGGGCGGTCGCCGGCGCCCCAGTCCGCGTCCTGGGGGTGCGCGAACTAAGCACAGTATCAGTTACCTGGCGGCGGGCGCGTGTCGGGCGCGCGTGTCCCTGGCGGGTGTTCGTGCACGCCCCAGTGCCGCGGCTCGCGCTTGCGGCACGCCGCGCCGTACGGGCACGGCGGGCGGTCGCCGGCGCCCCAGTCCGCGTCCTGGGGGTGCGCGAACTAAGCACAGTATCAGTTACCTGGCGGCGGGCGCGTGTCGGGCGCGCGTGTCCCTGGCGGGTGTTCGTGCACGCCCCAGTGCCGCGGCTCGCGCTTGCGGCACGCCGCGCCGTACGGGCACGGCGGGCGGTCGCCGGCGCCCCAGTCCGCGTCCTGGGGGTGCGCGAACTAAGCACAGTATCAGTTACCTGGCGGCGGGCGCGTGTCGGGCGCGCGTGTCCCTGGCGGGTGTTCGTGCACGCCCCAGTGCCGCGGCTCGCGCTTGCGGCACGCCGCGCCGTACGGGCACGGCGGGCGGTCGCCGGCGCCCCAGTCCGCGTCCTGGGGGTGCGCGAACTGCGCTTTGTGTACTGGATTACGTCTGCACAGTAAATAGTAACATTGTTGTAGAGGGAAAATTAGGCTATAAATGGACGAGTTGATTCGCGGTCCGAGCCGAGGATGAGGATATTGCACTTTCGGCCGGGACATTGCATAGTGATTTTCACGACTACTACGAGGAAATAGAAAATAATAATAATTATGTAACAACTACTGAAATTGTAACTAAAGAAACGCCTCAGCGCGACCGACACGGTGGCGGCAGCGCGGCGCAGTGTCGAGTGGGACGACTTTAACAGTACTATTTGTTGCCCCGATGGAACAACCAATAAACTAACAGCACAGCAGCACCACCACCAGACCACGCGACTCGACAAAGCAATACTAAAGTATGATTTTTTTATACCACAAAAAAAGCATACCGCAGCCTATGGACGTTTATGACCGCAGATGCGTCACAAGCGCGTTGCCGACTTTCATTGATTTCTTGAGAATTCATTGTGTCAACAGACATTGTAGAAACGAATCCACTCCCTTTACTCTCAACAAAACGTATCCTCGCGAACTCTGACGATCTTACCCATCCATCCGGGATGGAACACAACACTATATACCTAAGAAGCAAGTAGTGTTGTGTAGTGATGTGCAAATTGCGGAAAGTTTCCAAAAAGTTGGAAAAATTCAAGGAAATTTCTAGAAATTTTTACAAGACATTAAGGAAGTTAACGTACTGAGAAGCATGAAAATGTACAGTTTTACAGTTTTATGCTTCTCCGTTCGTAAATTTCCATGTTGGAAATGGAAAGTTTCAATTCCCATACAAAAATGAGGAGAATTTCCGAAATTTTCCTATGTTAAATTGCAGAAATATTTCGCAACATAGGAAACTTTCCGTCGGCACATCAGTAGTGTTGTGTGTGACGCACTTTTCTCGGCTCTGCGCGCGGTCCTGTACTAACCGTGCCAAAAAAGCGTGACTCGCTTGTTTAAAATTATGGACTTTTTTTTGTCGGCGCGACAGAAGAGTATAATATTATAGTATAGTATATTCTGGTATCCGCAATGGTGACCCTAGCTGTGTTTTTTTTTAATACTAGTGTTATTTGTGATTAGGTGCATCCACACCAAACGCACGCTCACCCGAGCGCGGCTCGCCCTAGCGTGCGCGCTAAGTGTGGACGGCGATCGGCGCGCCTGAGCCGCTCGCCCGAGCGTCCGCACGCTCGGGCGAGCGGCTCACCCGAGCCGAGCCGGTGTGGACGGTTGTTTTGTGTGGCCGCACGCTCACCCGAGCGCGGCTCACCCTAGCGTGCGCGCTAAGTGTGGACGGCGATCGGCGCGCCTGAGCCGCTCGCCCTCGCGTCCGCACGCTCGGGCGAGCGGCTCACCCGAGCCGAGCCGGTGTGGACGGTTGTTTTGTGTGGCCGCACGCTCACCCGAGCGCGGCTCGCCCTAGCGTGCGCGCTTAGTGTGGACGGCGATCGGCGAGCAACGGCGCGCCTGAGCCGCTCGCCCTCGCGTCCGCACGCTCGGGCGAGCGGCTCACCCGAGCCGCGCCGGTGTGGACGGTTGTTTGTGTGGCCGCACGCTCACCCGAGCGCGGCTCGCCCTAGCGTGCGCGCTTAGTGTGGACGGCGATCGGCGAGCAACGGCGCGCCTGAGCCGCTCGCCCTCGCGTCCGCACGCTCGGGCGAGCGGCTCACCCGAGCCGAGCCGGTGTGGACGGTTGTTTTGTGTGGCCGCACGCTCACCCGAGCGCGGCTCGCCCTAGCGTGCGCGCTTAGTGTGGACGGCGATCGGCGAGCAACGGCGCGCCTGAGCCGCTCGCCCTCGCGTCCGCACGCTCGGGCGAGCGGCTCACCCGAGCCGAGCCGGTGTGGACGGTTGTTTTGTGTGGCCGCACGCTCACCCGAGCGCGGCTCGCCCTAGCGTGCGCGCTTAGTGTGGACGGCGATCGGCGAGCAACGGCGCGCCTGAGCCGCTCGCCCTCGCGTCCGCACGCTCGGGCGAGCGGCTCACCCGAGCCGAGCCGGTGTGGACGGTTGTTTTGTGTGGCCGCACGCTCACCCGAGCGCGGCTCGCCCTAGCGTGCGCGCTTAGTGTGGACGGCGATCGGCGAGCAACGGCGCGCCTGAGCCGCTCGCCCTCGCGTCCGCACGCTCGGGCGAGCGGCTCACCCGAGCCGCGCCGGTGTGGACGGTTGTTTGTGTGGCCGCACGCTCACCCGAGCGCGGCTCGCCCTAGCGTGCGCGCTTAGTGTGGACGGCGATCGGCGAGCAACGGCGCGCCTGAGCCGCTCGCCCTCGCGTCCGCACGCTCGGGCGAGCGGCTCACCCGAGCCGCGCCGGTGTGGACGGTTGTTTGTGTGGCCGCACGCTCACCCGAGCGCGGCTCGCCCTAGCGTGCGCGCTTAGTGTGGACGGCGATCGGCGAGCAACGGCGCGCCTGAGCCGCTCGCCCTCGCGTCCGCACGCTCGGGCGAGCGGCTCACCCGAGCCGCGCTGGTGTGGACGGTTGTTTTGTGTGGCCGCACGCTCACCCGAGCGTTGTCGGCTTTTTGGGCGAAATCAAAGGGGCCGCGGCGCCATGCTACTGGCAATGTACTTATTTATTTATTAGATAGATAGATAGATAGATAGATAGATAGATAGATAGATAGATAGATAGATAGATAGATAGATAGATAGATAGATAGATGTCATTTATTGTTAAAACTGTGTACATAAGATCTCATTTTAGACATTGGAAGGTATCAACAGTTTGCCCTTTTCGAGCGTACAATGTTATTGAACTTAAAATTAAACTTAATAATTTGTAGACCTAGGTACTTAAACGAAATATTCATTCAGATTGTAAAAGCTTTTATCTGCTAGCCATTTCTTCAGCTCCTTGTTGAACTTATTATTATTATCTAATGACTTAATATATACAGGTAAGTTATTAAAGATTTTGATTCCAGTAGCATAGGTACTCTTGCTAATTATGTAACTAGAAGGCCTAACTGTACACATATCATATTTATATTGCGATCTAATTTTTAATTTAGAGTCACTTTTCCTATTAAAAATATCGTGCCGTTCCTTAACAAATAAACAAATTTCCAGTATGTAGATACATGTCAGCGTTAAAATTTTATTGCTTCTAAATATGTCTCTTAAGGATTCCCCATTCTTAAGTTTAAATATTATTCGTAGGCTTTTCTTTTGTAGAATAAATACTGACTGAACATTTACTGAATTACCCCAAAAAATTATGCCGTATTTGAGTATAGGATAAACGTTTCCATAATATGCCTTTTTTGAAACTTCTATTGACGTTATTTTGGTCAGTATAGATAAGGCATAACAACTTTTAGCTAGTCTATTGTTTATTTTATTAGTGTGAGATTTCCAGTTCAAATTGCTGTCTATTGTGACTCCTAAGAAGTTTGTGTTTGTAACTTGTTCAATTTGTGTATCCTCAATTGTTATGCTTAAATTCTGCGGTATCTGCTTATAATTAGTAAATTGTACTATTTTTGTTTTGTCTAAATTAACACATAATTTTAAGGATGACAACCAATCAGTAACAGTTTTTAAGGTGTTATATAATACATTAGTAATATCAATATCTTTGTCCTCACTTACAAATATGGTGGCATCATCAGCAAACATCACACACAGGTGGTTAACCACTAGAGGAAACTCGTTTACGTATACCAAAAACAATAATGGTCCCAGCACACTTCCTTGGGGTACGCCTTGAATATTTTTCTCATAGCTTGACTGTATATTTGTTACTGTTTTTGTAATCTTGTCATATGAGGTTAGAGTTGTAGCTTGGATTCTATTTGTAAGGTAAGATTCAATCAATTTCAAGGGAATACCACGAATTCCGACATGCTCAAGCTTCTTTAAAAGCATTTTGTGAGAAACGCAGTCGAATGCCTTAGATAAATCTATAAACAATCCAATGGCTACCTTTTTTTTATGTATGTCTGTCCACATTTGCTGCAAAATTTTAAATATAGCTAGTGTAGTATTTTTCCCTTTTTGGAACCCAAATTGGTTCGCGTTTAAAATGTTATTTTTATTAAAAAACGATGTAAAGCGATTTAATATTATCTTTTCAAATATTTTAGAAAAATTTGGCAACAATGCAATCGGTCTATAATTGGTTATGTCTTGCCTCGAACCTTTTTTGTGTAGAGGCTTGATTAATGCCTTTTTTAATTCGTCAGGGAAAATACCACTTTCTATTGTTAGGTTAATAATATGAGCCAATGGTGCTGCTATATACTCAATGCTTGATTTTATCACTATTAATGGTATTTCATCGAATCCAGTACTTTTCTTGTTTTTTAACTCTCTGACTATATTTATTATTTCTTGGATGGTAACTGGGGTCATAAATATACTATTCAAGGTGGGTTGTGTTACATGCCTGACATGCGTATCGTTTGTGGTTTGTACATTATTTTGGTTAATGAAGAAGTCGTTCATAGTATTCGCAATGTCAAATGGATTTTTAATATCAATGTTATCTTTTTTTATAGATTCTATCGTATGTTTTATCTTATTCACTTGAGTTGTATTTTGTTTGATAATTTGCCATGTAGCCTTACTTCTGTTACTACTCTGTTTAATGAAATTACTATTTGTGTTACGTTTCAAATGGCTAGTAACTGCTTTCATGATTTTACAGTACTTTCGATAATTTTGTTTAATAATGACATTATTTGTTTTGAGAGTTTGTAAATATAATTGCTTTTTACGTTTACTTGCTATCACAATCCCTTTAGATTTCCAGTTTGGTTTTTTCTTGTAGGTTACTTTAATTCTTTTCTTTGGTACACAAAGGTCGTAAATAAGTTTATAAGTATCTATAAAGACATTATACGCTTCATCGGGGTGTTTTATAGAGTAAAGTTCTGAGAAACTAAATTGTGATATATATTTTAAAAATATTTCAATGTAGCTATCTGGACTTTTACAATACACATACCAGTAATGTTCTTTAAAACCTAATTCAGTGTGAACCGTAATGATCTGACAAGTATGGTCTGACAAACCGACATTTAATACTTCTACTCGATATTGCTTTATATTCGTGAAAATATTATCAATACAAGTTTGGGAATGTGTGGTTATCCTCGTGGGTACTGTGATTGTATGGTGAAGTTTGTAAGATCCAAACGTGTTAAGGAACAGTTCACTTTTGCTGTTCTTTTCTAGGATATTTATGTTGAAATCACCCAAAATAAATATTTTTTTATGATTATTTCTGGCCCTCGTCGTTAATTTACTAAGTAGAAAATCCAAATTTACGAGGAATATGTCAAAATTACTATTCGGGGTTCTATATATACATATGATAACGTAATCAAGTCCACATATTATAGCACCACAGCATTCAAAGTGACTTTCCACTGCCATTTTTGATACCCATTCTAATTCACGACATTCTACTGAGTATTTTGCATAGATTGCTACACCGCCACGTTTTTTGAGTTTGCGGCAAAAATGTGCAACGTTTTTGTATCCTTCTATTTGTAATACTTCTACTTCATCGTCTTTTAGGAAAGTCTCACTGTAACAACAAACATCTATACTTTTCTCATGTAATAGCAATTCCAACTGTTCTTGCTTTGACTTGATGCTTTGTGTATTTAAATGCATAATGATAAGGTTATTGTTAGACCTATCATTCACACTACCATTGTTAGTCACGAAAAAAATCTGATGGGTTGTGTTGTTGTTCAGCCATCGAAGTGTTTGCTGCTTCAGTGGTAGTTACCGCCTTAGCTTTTTTTAGTTTAATTTGCTCGAATAAGTAGGGGATGTTGTACTGTATTTTACGTGTTATGTCAGTATTTTGTTTTTTGAAGTTAGTTACATTTTCCTTTAATAGATATTCTGTAATTAGTTTTTGTCCTGTATGCAGCTTTTGGTCACTCGACTTTTGTATTTTTGACTGTTCATGCGCTATACTATTGTTTCTATAGGTAATACGTAATATGTCCCTTAGTAATGACGCACAAGTTTGTCTGTGCCTTAGCGTTACATTATCATATTGAATAGGCGTGTATGTGGTATTCGCAAATTGAGAACAAACCATACGCAGCAAGTCATTTTGTGAATGTACATGTAAGTATTTATTGTGCGTTATCTCAGCAGTTAACACATTTGTATTTGAGAGCGAAGACAAGCTATTGTACAGAAAGCATTTGAATCTCATTGGGTTCTTGTCATTTGATCCGCCAATGACCACAACATAATCTTCGTTTGTGAAGTCTTTACAAATATTTTCACAGTTTAATAACACTTGCTCAATTGTTGCATTAGGTTTTACTAAAGCTGTCACTATGTATTTATCACCTAATAAGTTCTGCAATACTTTACAGATTCCCTTGCCGAATTGGTCACTAAAAATAGCCACCTTCCGTTGCGAGGTAACACTCTTGTGTAGTGCTGGAGTAGATTTACCAGCGTATTCCGTGTTATTTACAGTCTCCAAATTGTTTACAATCCTCGCAGCCTCACCTAATTTAGGCTCTGGTATAGTTTTTTTGTTTTCAACTCCTAAGTTTTTGATTTGCCCGTGTGGTGATACAATAGTTTCACGTTGTTCCGCATCAGTAAAGTTTAATCTTGTCTTATTCATACTTCTGCGCTCTTTTTTACTTTTTATTGGAGTTGATTTGCATATCCGAGTTAATCTTTCGGTTCTTTGTTCATAAGTCATAATCTGTTTTTTTAAGGAGTAGTTTTCCATTCCCAAATTTTCAATTTCTTTTTCCGCTGATTGAAGTTTAGTTTCTAGTGTCAGTATTTTAATTTTTAGTTCTTCCAACTCTTCTGTGAAGCTATACCCAGTATCGGGACAGCTTCGATTTAATATTAACGAGTACTCATCATTGATATTGCTAGCATCTTCTGAAGGCAGGGAGTCAAAAGAGTTTTCTGTAGGTACGTTAGGTATATACTCCATGGGTTTGACACGTTCAGTCACATAGTTGCTTGGCGTATGTAAGTTGCGTGCATTTTTGGCAGAGGACATACCTGGTGTCACCTTAGAGATTATGCATTCAACTGGCAAATTCACGCACTTGTTACATTTCCATTTGTTAGACTCCTTCGCGCGCATCAAGCTGAATAATTTTTCAGAAATTTTTGTGCATTTTTGGTGAAAATGTTTACTGCACCGCGAGCAAGTGAGAAAATGTCTTTCTTCAATAACTTTATTACACTGCATACAATTAGCCATGGTACCTGGTGTCCGGTTTGCTCCTGTGTTTATTATGTCCCTTTCGAACGTATGTCAGCGGCCGCGTGCAGCGCAGCGGCCGAAACAGGTTGCGGATGACTCAACACCGTCGACCGCGCGGCGAGTGTAGATAATAGCCGTTTAGTGGGATCATTTAAAATGTTATTGATCATAGCTTTATAGGTATTGCATACTAACCAAAGATATTATTACCACTGTGTTCTATTTTTCACTGGCTTTAAAACAATATCTAACACAACCAAAAGTACGTATTATTTGCGCTATTGCGAATTAAAATACACCGGAGGTAGTAAGAACGTGACTGGTTTGCGCTAGCGACATTGGGTCTCTGAATATCTATCGAATATCTATTGAATATCTATTGAATATTTATCGTTTTCAAATGAATAACGTGAAAATTATTTTCGCGGTGTGCGTCCACACTGAACGCACGCTCACCCGAGCCCTCCGCACGCTCGCCTGAGCGGCTCGGGTGAGCGTGCGGAGGGCTCGGGCGAGCCGCTCGGGTGAGCGTGCGTTTGGTGTGGACGCACCTATTGCCTACTAGCAATATACACACCTGTAACAATTGGCGCCGTATATGCATCTCTCTCGCGGCGGCTGCGGCGCGGGTGACGCCGGGGATGGCAGCACCTTACCACCGTCTTTCGCATTTGAAGCACCCTAAAAGACACAAAATAAACTATTTTTACAGTATAGTGTGAACTTACAACATAGCTATTATGGCTACTATGAACTACCCTCATTGTAAGCTCAAAGGCTAGTTTGGATATGAATACTTAAATACGTAAAAATATATCCAAGACTCATAAAACAATAGGGGTGTAGACTCAAAATTTATTATTACTCCAAAAGAAAGAAGGCCAAAAAATATACCTAGTGACGAAAATCCCATGCAGATATCTCAAAATATTACGAAGCTACAACCGTTTTAATAGTGCTTGTAGAGACAACGCTCGTGGATCGTGACGTCACGATCCCCGAGAGTCCATAGTAAATGACAATCGTTCCATATGTAGGTGTGTTTTGCGGAAAAGGGACGGAATATATCCCTCTTAAAACTTTGGACACTTATAACTTTATGATTATTGAATCCCCTGCTTTACTTTTTTCTCCATTTGACAATATTTTTAATCCTTTTTCGATCAAATTCATCATTATTGGTTATTTTATTTGGTGTCTACACCCCTATTATTTGTGCTTATATATTTTCCCTAAGGGATCTGAGCCTAGCCCAGGACAGTCAGCTTCATAGGCAGTGTTACTGTTACTACTCACTAGGCTTAAACAGTTGTATTTTTCTTTTATTGTTTTCTTATTTGGATCTTCAACAATAAGTACATTGATTGATACATGTTAGTAATTACATTTTCACTTAACAGTTAAGCGCCTTATCACTTAAAAAATATTACTTAACTAAACTAAATACAATATTATATTATGTCATAAATAAGTTATCTATTTCTCTGTTGTTATATATAGCTGATACCTAGATGCCTAGGAACCAAACTCCCATAAAAACGTTAGTAGATAATTATCAACATGGAGCAAGCCTGGGAGCAGATATAAAGGAAATCTACAAAAGATCCCACTGGGTCAAAGTGCATCTGAAAGGGCCCTCACCTAGATAAGATAAGATAAGATCATCAACAACAAAAATACACCAAATACTCACAGCTTGATCTGCCTGACCGCTAGGCCCAGCATCGCCAGCGTCAGGCTCTGTCTTCACCAACAACTCTTCTTTAACATCCCCTGGTTCTGTTTTTATCCTCTTAACTCCATCATCTGCATCCATGCTGTGACTCCTCTTTGGGGTCTTAGCTTCTTCTGTAGGCTTTGGAGATGATGGACATTCTTGTTCTGTCGGATTGGTTTCAGGATCTTCTGGCCTGGTTTCTGGTGGATCTGTGATAGGTGTTGGGCTAATTGACATGGATTGGTGGGCCGAATCTTGCTGTGGTTCATTCTGTTGATCTGAAATAAATTTATTTTAGGCACAACATAAGAAAAACATGTTTCAGGAGTAGATTAAATAAATTATGGTAACAGTATTGCACATTGTACGCTTGGTCGCTTACAATGGCCCTCATAAGAAGGCTCAAAGTCACCCAAAGGAGAGGGCTATGTTGGGAGTTTCTCTGCGTGATCGCATCAGAAATGAGGCTATCTGCAGCAGAACCAAGGCAACTGATATAGCCCTCCGAATAGCTAAACTTAAGTGGCAGTGGGCGGGGCACATTGCACGTAGAACTGATGTCCGTTGGGGCGGAAAGGTTCTCGAGTGGCGACCACGTACCGGAAGGCGCGGCGTTGGTAGGCCCCCCCCCCCACAAGGTGGACTGATGACCTTGTAAAGGTCGCGGGAGTCCGCTGGATGCGGGTGGCGCAAAACCGGTCACTTTGGAACTCTTTGGGGGAGGCCTATGTCCAGCAGTGGACGTCTTTCGGCTGATATGATGATGATGATGATGAACAGTATTGGTTCAAGGTTCAAGTAGTGTGATAAATATGAATTTTCTTAAGGATAAGCCAAACTAGATAAACTCAACTCTTGCATGCCAGACCCATTTTCAAATTGGTTTTTGTATCTGATTACATTCTATTGTTCTAAATGATTGATTATTACAGTCGCCATCACATACATAGGTACACTATAGGTGTTCAAAAATATCGACACATGCACCCTAATGCCTTGAAAATAGAGGTGTGTTCCGATGTTTGTTACGTGCTTGTTTGCTCCGATGTATGTGATGGTGACTGTACATTAATTTCTAGTTATATATGTTAATTACTACATCAACATTACATACACACCTGTAACTATTGGCGCTGTATATGCACCCTCTCTACCGTTACATAATATGACACATGTAAGAAAGCTTACTTACCTAGTAATGATGGTGACTCTGATCTTCCTGCATTATCCAGTGTTTCATTTAAATCAAAATCCAACAAAGAATCTCCGTTATCTGCCTTTTCATTTGAGTTCTCTTCATTAACATTACAATGATCGTTTTCACTTAGTGTCTTTAGTTCATTAATATCCTGATTAGGTCTGGCCTCAGCAGTGTCAAGTTCCTGTGTGTTTGACACATCAGTCGCTTGACTGTCTGTGTCTGGTGCGCAATACAACACCTCATACCAATAGGAGCCTGGCAGGAGCCCAAATCTGTAACCATTGTCAAGCTTTTCTTTGGAAGATTTTTTTACAACTTGCTTTTCTTCTGAACCCTTTCTTGTGAAGAAACAGGGGTTTTGGTGTAACTGAAAAATGTTATCAAATACTGTAACTTATATAGCATGGATGAATATATAGTTAGCGTAATTACTCTATGGTACCCTAGAGATAGCAAGAGGAGAAGGGGCATACACAAATGCCCAAGACAGATACAAATGGAGAAGGCTGGAGGAAGCCTTTGCCGACTGGCAAATAGATATACGAGAAATAAAATAGTCAATATAACCAATACAGTGTATCTCTGATAATAAAGGCTACAATTGTAAAATATAATATATAACATAATGAGTAGCTAAATTTAAAACCAACAATTACTTTTTACTACAATTACTTAAAATATAGTGTGCTTATAATAATGGGGTCTCTTAACACAAGCATATTTCAATGCTTAAAAAGAGGCACCAACTCCAGACTATGTAAATATTTTAAGATACTTACTGAATAAATGCTTTTTATTTTATTTTATTTATTAATAATCCATTTTGTTTACATATGCATGTAATATGTTAAATTTGTTTACATTTTTCTCTACTTATATTGAAGACAAGGGTCTTCAATATGTGAATAAGGATTCAAAAGCACTTGGATAGCATTCAATAATTAACCATGCATAAACAAACTTGGATAAACTTACCGCTTCTATCACTACACTATGCTCTGTTACGATTAGGTGACCATGGTTTCTAGATATTCGTTTATCGTCGCACTGAAAAGGAAAAAACATACTTAATTGATACCGATGGTGAATCATCTCGTAAACTTGTTTCTGCAGGTTTAGTTTTATAATTCAGATATAAGAATTAAAGTTTAGTTATATTTAAAAAGAATTGTATTCAAGGCATGTATTGAAAGAAAAAAAAAGCAGCAATAAATGTAAGTAAAAACCGTAGTTTTTATGGTAACTAAACTTACATCAAGAAATTTCCCTCTTCCTATCAAATGTGTTCCAAGCGGGAGCTGAATTTTGTTCGGATCGTCCGCATCAATGCGCACTAACTTAAACACCATGATTCTCTTTTGGAAAGTACAAAGTATGATAACATTTAGTAGAATCCAAGGTTAGATTATAGGGAAAAAAACGAAGGAAACGAAAACAACGATCTAACGAAAACGAATAACCTGTAGTGACAGCTGTCAAAAAGCGTTTCGTTTCTAAACTGCTACAAAATTATAATTAATACATTTCAAACATTATTCGCATTCAATGGTCATAGTTAATTACTATCAAAATGATAAACACCTTAAATCTGATTCTAAAGACTTTGTTTTACTTAAGTACCGTTACATAAAATATAAATACATAAATGCTAAACCCATAATCGAAACGCAACTGTCAAATGTAAAGTATTTTTTTTTTTTTTTTTTCCGTGTTGTGGCTTTTTGCTGCTTAGGCACTTTGCCAATGTCAAGTGGGGGAAGTTTTGGCTTTACGGTTCCGTGGAGTGCACCTAATAATTTTGCCCCAGGGACTAATTGTACGTAACGACCATATTTGAATATTGGTAATAAGTGGATAAAAGAGTGCTTATATATATTCATAAATAGTTATAATTTGATATTATTTTTATCTATAAAATAAGCCAAAGCCTTAGCGACTTTGGGTTCTAAACTAGCCAAGAGAGTTTTAACATTAGTAGGGAGTTGGACTTTAAGTTTTGTTAGTAGGTCATAAAGAGAGAAAAGAGTTGAAGGACACTCGAGAAAAATGTGGTCAATTGAACCTACATCATGCCCGCACAGACATTCCGCACTATTTATGACTTTGATTTTAAATAAAAATTCAGGGGAGCACAAATGTCCCAGCCTGAGGCGTATGATGCAACTAGTGACTCTTTTTTTAAATTTGAATTTAAAAAACCAGGGAGAAGCCGGAATATTTCTTTGCAGTTCGTAAAACTGCAACTTGTTATCGGTAGCCCATAAAGCCGACCATGATGAAAATAGTTTTAACGATGAGATCGCGTCCAAGTCTTTGCTAAAGCTTTGAAAGAAAGTTCTATCACCGTTTTCTGCTGCTTCCTTTGCAGCTTTATCCGCTAATTCATTTCCATGTATACCCTTGTGGCTGGGGATCCAAGATAAGATTACTTCCAATTTCAGAAGTCGACAGGATAGGAGACCCTCCTTGATGAGGCAAACCAACGGTGTTTTGGCCCATTTTTTAATTGAGTTGTTTGTAAGGGCTTGGATAGAGCTAAGGCTGTCTGAAAAAATTACTGCGTTTGCCAGTTTGTGTTCTTTAACATATTTAACCGCCTTCAGAATGGCAAAGCATTCCCCAGTATATATAGAGCAGATATTGGGCAATTGGAATTTGTGTACTGAGTTAAGGTTATCGTGAATGAAAGCACATCCTATGGGCCCATCATTGAACTTAGAGGCATCTGTATAGAGACGGTCCCAATTTTGCCACCTTTCACCAACCGAGGCTAGGAATTTTTTGTTAGCTGAAGAAGAGGACCTATCGACTCCTATGTTCACTGATTTCGGTTGGAACGTAATTGCATCAAACGGGATTGAGTATATAGGCATCTTAGGGAATCTTGTTAAGGGAGACTCAGTCTCAATGTTATTTAATCTGATTAGGCTAGTCAGCAAATTTGGAATCGATTTGCCCGGAGCGGTCCGGTTGGCTTCAACGTGGTCTCTCAGCATATTCAACTTAGGAAAAATGGGGTGGTGCTCAAGTTGAGCGCTCCGGAACAAGTATCTGTCTGCCAGGAATTGGCGTCGGACCGAGAGGGGGGGATCAACGCATTCCACTTGGAGAGCTCTGATGGGAGAAGATTTCATGGATCCCGTAACTATTCTAAGAGCCTTGCTTTGTATTGAATCCAGTTTTTTGAGGTCTGATTTATTACAAGGTTCAATCAATATGGAGCCAAAATCCAAATGAGACCTGATTAGAGCGTTATAAACCAATTTTTGCGAGTAGGGATGGGCTCCCCACCATGCACCGGATAGGGCTCGGATGACGTTAAGGTTCTTTTCACATTTTGCTACGACACTATTTATATGTTCAGACGGGGATAATTTGGAGTCCAAAATAACACCCAAGAATTTGGTTTTATCATGTACAGGGATAGAATGAGACCTAAACTTGATGTCAATGGACGGGCGAGATCGACTTTTTGTGAAAACCAGTGCCGTGCACTTAGAGGGAGACAGATCTAAGCCATGAGAATCTAGCCAAAGCCCCAGAGAGTTCAGAGCTCTGTTGATAAAGCCGACAGCTAAACAGATGTTTTGATGGACGCAATATAGAGCTATGTCATCAGCAAATTGTAGAACCTTACAGTGTTGGTTTATAGCCTGATCCAGATCAGAAGTGTAGATACTATATAATAAGGGGCTCAAGACTGAGCCCTGAGGTAAGCCCTTCCAAACGAGTTTAGTGTGATCTTGATTATTATTGGCCCTTAACGAGATCTTTCTACCGGACAAGAGGTTATTTACGAAACGGGTTAATTTCTGAGGAACGCTAATACTTCTCAACTTTTCACATAGCACAGATATCAAGACGTTGTCATAAGCTGACGATATATCTAAGAAGACCCCCACTACTGATTGTTTTTGCAAGAATGCTAGTCTGACTTCTGTAAATAACAACGCATGACTATCCGTTACACTTCTTCCCTTTCGGAAGCCGAATTGGTTTTCCGAGATGTACCCTGAGCTTTCTACATACCACTCTAGTCTATTTTTAATCATGTGCTCAACTACTTTACATAAGACGGATGACAGGGCAATAGGACGGTAAGAATTGGCAAGCTCAGGGTCTTTGCCCGGCTTTAGAATTGGTAGGATGATTTGGTGTTTCCATGAGTCTGGTATATCACCAGATTCGAAGATTCTATTCACAAGGTCCAAAAAGTACTCCTGGCTCAATTGGCCAGCTTTCTTTAAAAAAGAGTAAACGATGCCATCCAGTCCTGGAGAGGAGTCTTTTGTGGCTGCAAGGGCTATCTTAAGTTCATCCAAAGAGAATTCTCTATCAAGGAAATGATCTGAATTATTAGGAGAGTATGGGACTGGGATGTCGTAGCAGTTGGGGGCAGTAGGAGGAGCCAATTTATTTATAAAATCATTCGTCCAAGCAAAAGATGAACTCGCAACTGTTGGGAGAGCTGTTCCTCTGCGGAACCTGCGAATATTCTTCCACACAAGAGTGGGGGGAGTAGTGGGTGAAATAGATTCACAGAATGTATTCCAACCCTCAGCTTTTTTTGACGCTAAGGTTTTACGGCACTTTGCCCTTACTTTTTTGAAAGAGATGAAGTTATCCAGACTCATATCACTAGCGTAAATCATTTCAGCCTCATTGCGCTCCTTCACCGCCTTAGAACACTCTGAATCCCACCACGGTTGAGATGGGGCATGCTTTGAATTGACCCTTTTAAGAGGGATGGATTCCTCCGCAGATTTGTGGATGACGTCGACAAAGGACTCGTGAGCTATTTTTAAATTTTGATTACTGTTCAGGGCAAGAGTGCGGATTTCCGAATCCATAGAAGAAGAATATTTATCCCAATCTGCTTTTCTCAGTTGATATTTCTGCAAGGGAGGCAAAGAGCCAGGGGAGAACGATTTCCGAGGGAAATTAATAAATATCGGAAAATGGTCACTGTTATGGGACAGTGGCGAGATATCCCATAATATCTCCGAGGCTAGTTCGGTGGAACATAAAGATAAGTCTACCGCGGACAAATTTTGACCAGGGGCCGTGCGCCTAGTCGGCCTGCCATCATTTAGGCAGCAAAGGTTAAATCTATCTGCCAACTCTAGGATAAGTCTGCCATTGCTGTCCGATGATCCTGATCCCCAACACACATGGTGACAATTGAGATCCCCCATAATAACGATCGGCTTAGGAATATCTTTAATTATAGCCTGAAATTCAAACAAAGTTCTCCTCGAAGGACGGGGGATGTACACCGAAACATAGGACACATTGAAAACCCTAGCAGCAACAACGAATATATCTGTAGAGTGGACCGGGAGTGGTATATGAGAAAAGGGGATATTATTTTTAATAATTAAGGCAGACCCATCCCAACCATCTGCTCTGTCGTCTCTTATCGAGTGGTAACCTGACAATTTAAATTGTTGTTGTGGTTTTAACCACGTTTCGGCTAATGCAAATAGGATGGTATTATGTTTTTTGGAGAGATAGAGTAATTCAGCTTTTTTGTTTGAGACACTACGCGCATTCCATTGAACCGCCGTATACATTGATGAGTCGTTTATTTAGTATATCACAGAGTGTTTGAATTTTGGAAGCAACGTTGGACGGTATTCTATCTATGCTGAGAAGCATTACAACAGTGGACAATAGAGAATCGAGCACCCTGTCATTTACAAGGCCCTCCTCAGAAGGCGTGGTATTATATTGAGATTCGATGATGGCTGGGGACGCGTATGATATATCGTCGTGGATTGAACCGGGCTGGCCTAGTTCCGTACCCCAACCCGTCACCGGGAGGGCGCACCCGTCCCTAGGGGGGGGGATGCGATAACTATCAAGAATCGCTTGATGGGCTTTCCTGTCATATCCCTGCGGGAGAGGAGATCGGGGTTTTCTCGATAGAGTGACCGTTTTTTTGTACGTGACTGAGGGAGGCAGTTTCGGGCCTAAAACTTCGGCGAACGATCGTCTGGTTGAGGGGAATCGTTGCGAGGCTTCCATGAAGGAAATGGCCTCTTCGGTCATGGCCGATTTAATCCTATGTTGACGATCATATTCGGGGCAGGCCTTGTCTGTGGCAAGGTGGGACCCAGAGCAGAACAAGCATGAAGCATCGTTGTGTGATGAGCACTCATTAGTTGGGTGGGATTGGCCGCATTTCGAGCAGCGCGGTTGCGATCTGCAGTTCGCCTTAACATGGCCGAATCTGCAGCATTGAAAACATTGAATTACTGGGAAGTTATACTTTTCAGTAACGAAAGAGTTATGAAATAGAAAGACGCGTTGAGGAAGCTTTTGCCCGTCGATGGTAAGAGCCACCGTCTCAATAGGGATCCATTCCTGAATATCGTTGATTTTCTTTTTAACGCTTAGTCGCCTGGCTTTCGTTACTTTACCAAAACCTTCTGGAGTCATGACACATGACGCGATTTCTTCGTTGGACAAGTCTTTTGGTACCCTGCGGATGATACACATCCTCTGGACATTAAAAGATGGGACGAATGCTAAATATTCCGTATTCTCCAGTTTATGAGAGTCTAGAAATTTGTTCGCCGCATTGGCACTCACAAAGTCCAGGCTGATACGATTTCTGCCTATTTTGGCTACTCCACCCTGTTTTAAACCGGTTATGTTGTGCGAGCATAAATATTGTCCAAATTTAACTGGGTTCAGGGAGGTACCTTCACCCGGAGAGGTTTTATTCAGTTGGACATGAACCACGAAGGGGCCAGAGTCTTTGTGGGTGTAGCACTGCCTACTCGGGGGTGGCTGAGAGGACTGAGGTGGCTGCGCGGCCTGAGATGGCTGTGCGGCCTGAGGTGGTTGCGTGGGATCACTCGTTTTAGATAATTTATTCTTATTCAAATCTTTCGGGGGTGAATTGGAGGCGAGCCTTTTCTGGCCTTTCGATTTTACTAGAGAATAATCTGAATCTGAATCTACGATATCTGGATTTATGGTGGCCTGCTGGTCTTCCATTGGAGGGCTAATAGGTGAGTTAGATGCTGGCTGAATGTTAACGCCGGCCGGCCCCAATAACGGGTCATGGTTACCCGCCATCGCGCCAGCCCAACGGGCTCATTCGGACAGTACTTTACAACTCTCAGGCTAAGAAAATATGGCTATTAACTACAGCTGAACTAATAAAATACATAAACTTACCACAATGAGGCACTAAAAACAATTATTATAATAAAATTAATAAATTTACCAGGAGAGATATCCAAACCGTTCTATCCCTACCCGCACTCCACAGAGAAAAAAAAAAAATGAAAAAAAAAAAAAAAAAAAAAGTAAAGTACACAGTCGATGTAAATAATTTGGTGATTCGATCAACGAAATGATGAAGAGCTGTGGACTGGGGTCCCACCGGCCGCTGTCGGGGCAGCTATACAAGTACACGAACGTAGTGAAGGGCTGGCAGCAGCGCTGGTTCGCCGTGGACCCCGAGACTGGCGTGCTGTCGTACTATTTGTTCGATGGGCCTGGCGACACCGTGCAGCCTGGACAACCTGCTAGAGGAGAAGTAAGACCACACCACCACTTTCTTATCGGTTTCTAGAAAGTAGTAGTCGTAATAAAATATCCTGGGTTTGAATTGCAGTAATAGAAAAAAATTGTGTGAGGAGTATTGAGTAATATTCGACCGCAATAAGTTTATGACTGGGATAGCTGTCAATACCTACATATTCACTTTGACTTAAGTTTACGGCCAAACTGTCACCTATCCCATTCTAAATATGGCTAGATAATATTTGTCCCTAAATCTTGGATGTTTTGTAAGTATTTATCTATAATAATGTGTTATATACACTCAGCTACTTCCCAAAACAAGCCTTATTGAGCTTACCGTGTGACTAAAACTGTATGTGTAGTTAGTTAATAGTGAAGTGGCAGGCCTCAGAACCTTTGCCAAAGACAGTTACTCTGTATGTGTCAATTTGCTGGCACTGACCTCCAATGGACTACTTCTAAAGCGGGTGCAGCGGCGAAAAACGCCGTATTTCAGAAATATAATATATATAGAAGCCTTGGCAGAGAGTATAACTTTGTAGTTTGTACCCTTTGGCGTCGAGACCCTCGGTCCGTGGGGTCCCAGTGCGCACAAGTTATTAGCTGAAATAATGAAATGTCTGGTTGACGTAACTGGTGACTGAAGAGCTAGCGGCTTTCTCGCGCAACGCATGAACATTGCAATTCAGCGAGGAGGTGCCGCCAGCATCCTCAGTACATTGCCTCGACGGCCTTTTTTAGATTTAACTAAGTTTTAATTTAATTTTGTGGCCATAAATATTTATCTCATGTCAAGGCAAAGGTACATCGGATTTTAGAATATAGGGACTGGATATGGGGGGCTGTACGAATTATTTATCAGGCATAATCTGTTCTCTGGCTTATCTATAAATAGTTTGTGTATTATATCATTCATTATATATCATGGATATCTGTTTTAAATATTTACATAAATAGTAGGTAATTTATGCGGGTACCTATGCCATTGTGGTGTGGATGTTATTGAAACATGATTTTTGACCAGAATACTAAAGTAAAGATCATGAACAGTTAGCACTATTAGTAACTATATTAGCAACCTGTAAATACAAAAACCAGTAATTTCATCCACACCCAAGAGTAATAGAATGATTTGCCTAAAACTTACATTCTCTTGTTCTTCAACACTTTCGGCCAGGGCCTGATTTACCCACAAGGACCAAAAGGGGGTGGCGGTAGCGGCGCTGAGTTGAGACCTACTTACATAATAATATTAGCATATTCATAGTTAGCCTGGGGCGGTCAAAACTCTAAATCAGGCACTGTTCAGCTAAATAGGCGCTTCTATAAAAATATCACATGGATCGCCCATGAATTCCCATGGATTCGCCTATCCTACAGATATCAATAGGATTCAATAAATTCTATAGTTGTAATTATAAAGTCTAATAAGCTCTACACTTAGCATCAAGAACTGGTAGGTAGATGTTTATCCGTTAGAAGGGAATATGTAACAACTTGCAAAGTTAAAAAAAAAAAAAACTGTAGAACCCAGTTATTTTGGGGAGGTTTTATTCGGTTTCACATATCGTTTTTTCCCGATATAAAATGTTATATAAGTAACATGCTAAACGTTGTGAACAGGCGCACCTAGCGGCGGCGGTGGTGTGCCCGAGCGACGAGGACTCGCGCACGTTTACTCTCAACTGCGCGTCTGGCGACATGCTCAAGCTGCGCGCCACCGACGCACGCGCGCGGCAGGAGTGGGTGGACGGGCTACGGGCTATAGCTGAAATACACACCAAGGTGAGTGCTCACTGACAGCAGTGCCACGCGGGCTCGCGCACGTTTACTCTCAACTGCGCGTCTGGCGACATGCTCAAGCTGCGCGCCACCGACGCACGCGCGCGGCAGGAGTGGGTGGACGGGCTACGGGCTATAGCTGAAATACACACCAAGGTGAGTGCTCACTGACAGCAGTGCCACGCGGGCTCGCGCACGTTTACTCTCAACTGCGCGTCTGGCGACATGCTCAAGCTGCGCGCCACCGACGCACGCGCGCGGCAGGAGTGGGTGGACGGGCTACGGGCTATAGCTGAAATACACACCAAGGTGAGTGCTCACTGACAGCAGTGCCACGAGGGCTCGCGCACGTTTACTCTCAACTGCGCGTCGGGCGACATGCTCAAGCTGCGCACCACTGACGCACGCGCGCGGCAGGAGTGGGTGGGCGGGCTACGGGCTATACCCGAGATACACACCAAGGTTAATTCTCTTTGCATAACTGTGCTACTGAAACCTTACGCGATGCAACAATTTATTCAATAAATTCTGGCTTGTTAGAAAGGTTTGTCGTCACATCTACCTTGAAACACTGGCATCTTTATATTTATCAGTAACTTAAATTCATCACATCGTTAGTGCTTCCCTTAGGGTCGGATTCAGACCGGAATGGCAGCGGCGCGGCGAGCACTTTCAGTGTGAAATAATTTTAAACTTTACCTACATACCAGTGGCGGAGCGCTCATACAAGCTGATTCATACCGGCTTGCCTAAAATTTATTTTTATTTGTAGTTGTATATACCTACTTACCTAATTGGAGGGTGGATGACAACAAATACCATCAACCTTCTAGAACAAAGAGCAGCTTTAATAAACGCCAAACCTACAAACAACAATCGAAGACAAATTACAAAAATTAATAAAGAAATAAAAGAAAATATAAGGAAAGACAGAAGACAACGTCGAATGGAAACGATAGAGAAGCATATTAAACAAACAGGAGGAATAAAGAAGGCATACAGAGAACTTACTAACAATAAAGAATGGATTGTGAAAATGGGAAACAAAAGCGGGACTAAAAAAAGTGACAGAAAAGAAATACTAAAGATTGCAACAGCCTACTACACTGAATTATACCAAAACAACATAATAGAAAGTGATGTAGACCTGTAAAATAAAACAACAGTACCTTCAATCATGCAAGAAGAAGTTGCAAGAGCTATTGACACCCAAAAAACAGATAAAGCACCTGGTCCAGACGGCATATGTAATGAAATTTTGAAACAAACCAAACCAGCAATAGTACCTGTACTTACAGAAATGTTTAATACCGTTATCAACACTGAAATTATCCCAAAACAATGGACTGAATCGAATATAATCCTTCTTTTCAAAAAAGGGAACCACTGTGATATAGGAAACTACCGACCCATTAGTTTGCTCTCCAACATATATAAAACCTTTGCAAAGATTCTACTGAAACGAATAGAAAAAAAACTAGGCGAACAACAGCCAATAGAACAGGCAGGATTCCGCAAAGACTTTTCTGTACTAGACCACATCCATACCGTGAGGCAAATAATAGAAAAATACGCTGAATATCAATTAACATATTACATGGCATTTATTGACTACAGCAAAGCGTTTGACTCTTTAATACACACAAGAATCTGGGAAGCATTAAGAGATCAGGGAATAGAACATAAATACATAAGGATTATAAAAAATATATACAAACACGGCTCAGCACGTATCCAACTAGAAAAGGTAGGCAATAAGTTTCCAGTACAAAAAGGCGTGAGACAGGGAGATCCGCTCTCACCAACACTCTTCCTAGCTGTATTAGAGCAGGTCTTCAGGAACCTTGAATGGGAAAATTTGGGCATAACTATTGATGGTCGCACACTGACACATTTGCGATTTGCAGATGATATTGTATTATTTGCAGCAACACCTGACGATCTAAACAAGATGATTAACGATCTAACATCAGAAAGTGCAAAGGCAGGGTTGAAGCTAAACCCCGATAAAACCAAAGTTATGACCAATGGCAACAAATACCCAATATCAGCGGAACAGACTCGGATCGACTATGTTGAAGAATACATTTATCTTGGGCAAATGATGTCTCCAAAAGACAATATAAGTAAAGAAACTGAAAGAAGAATTGCGAACAGTTGGAAAAAATATTGGGGACTGAAGGAGATAATGAAGGACAAAAACTTACACATATCAACCAAAAGCAAACTATTCAATACATGCATCTTACCAATACTAGTATATGGAAGTGAAACATGGACTCTGACAAGAAATATAACAAATAAACTATCCATATGCCAACGAGCAATGGAAAGAAGTATGGTTGGGATTAAAAGAACAGACAAAGTAAGGAATGGCAGCATCAGATACAAGACGAGAGTCCAGGATATAACCCAAAAAATAAGAAGACAAAAATGGAAATGGGCAGGACACACGATTCGAGGGAAAGACAAATGCAGTAAAATAATCACCCAATGGTACCCAAGGAATGGAAAAAGAAAGAGAGGCAGACCACAAAGAAGATGGGATGACGATTTACGACAGGTAGCCGGTATAACATGGGGTAGAGTGGCCACAGAAAGGCAGGAATGGAGAAGATTGGAGGAGGCCTTTGCCAACTGGCAAACGGACACTCAAAAATGGAAGAAAAAAGAGATATATGAATGAAACGTAAAGAAAGAAAACCCATAATTTATATAATATCAAATTTTATTGTCTGAATAAAAGGCTATAATAATAATACCTACTTACCTACTCTTTCATAACTTTTCTTTGCTCCGGGTTGCCCGTCGAATATTTTCACGCGCCGCCACTGCTACATACTTAAAATACCAGTATCGTTTTATGTTACCCGAGTATATTACACGTAGTTTTTAAGTATGTAGATAAATGCGACGCGGGCCTGCTGCTGCCGGCCGCTGTTTGAATCGGCCCTTAATCACACTTCCCCAAATTTCCAGCCCTCATTTCACTTGCCGGTCATTCTCGGGGAGATATCTCTATATTAATTTTCATCACATCGGGTAACGTGTGAAAATAAAAACAGAAGAGCTTTCGCAGTCAGTATCCTGGATATTGTTTATGATGTTGTGAGCGCCTGGCCGGAAACAGGTGGGCTGTCGATCGTTTGTCCCGTTCATTCAGCCCGATTCCCTTAGGTTGGAGCCTCAGGCTTCCGGCGGCGTTTCCACATCGAACTCTTCCATTCTTCTTGTTTTCCTGCAGAACAGAAGGACATCTTTAAGGTCGACATCCCTCAATTCCCTCTCCTCTAACATATCTTTACCGAATATATTGAACCGCGGTGCCGCGTATGTACATAATACATTCCGCTAATACATGCTTACTGGTTTCTTCCTCCCCACAGTGTGGGCAGGAAGCATCGTTGTTTCTAATGTTATGTACATTACATGTTTACAGGCTATGGGTGCGAACCCTCCTTTGCAGCCACGTGAGCAACTCGCCGTGCACGGCGCCATGGCCTCCGCGCGACATCAGCTTCAACAGACAGAGCTAAGGTGTATATTTTACACGGTGTTCCCGGGAATTTCCGTTAACTTCGGCATATTGCAGAGTACATTCACAGAAACAAATAAAATAAAAAAAACTTTTTTTTCTATTTTTGTACAATACAATTTATTGTAGCATTAACGGTTATTGTCTTATTGTATAAGGGTCTTGAAACACATTAAATAAAAAATATGTGTCTAAAAAATATGTAATATCGGACGAACTCACATTGTAAACTAGAGATGCGCCGAATATTCGGTAAATATTCGGTATTCGGCATATTCGGCACGTTTTTCAATGTTCGTTATTCGGCCGAATTATTCGTTTCAAATGCCGAATATTTACCGAATAATTTTACAGGTTTTTTTCCTGTGAAATTATTATTCTAAAACAGATTCTTATTGTTATTTAACTACCTTTAGTATAAATGTTTCACTTAAAAATCAACAAGATTTTTACCACTGAAAAATGAGTCTGTTTTGGAACGGCTGATCAAGGCATAAGGCATTCCTTTGAACCGAATTATTCGGCCGAATATTCGGTTCGGCAAAAGCTGGACCGAAAAATCTCTAATAGGACCTTACAAAAATTTAAAAAGCTGTTAAGACATCACAGTTAAGAGCCATTTACACTGGTTAAATCTGCAAAACTGATCAAATTAAACATTGAATATCTTGATAACAGTAAGAGTTTAGATATACTGTCTTGGAGAAATTAGCTTTATTTGATCTAAACTATGCCCCCTTGCAATTAACGGAAATTGTCAAAAACATGCACGTAGTATAGTCATCATCCATCCATCAAAGAGAGGTAGGGCACAGCGGAATAAGAGAGGTAGGGCACAGCGGAATGTCATCTCGCTCGTATGTGGAGCAGCCCAACTGGGGAAGTACCTCCACCTTACAGAAGACCGCAGCCGTAATAGCACCACTGCTTTGTAGTGTTGCTATATTATTGCATGCTATGAAGCATGTGGTGTTGTGTTCTTGGTGGTGAGTAAGGTCGCCAGAGCTCCCTAGGGTGCGTTGTGTTGGGAGTGAGGGACCTGCATGTCTCTATCTGCCAACACAGCGAATCCTCAAGTGAATAAAGGGTCGGCAACGCGCTTGTGATTCTTCTGGAGTCACAAGTGTCCATAGGCGACGGTACCAACTTAACATGAGGCATGCCGTAAGCTTGTTTGCCACCGTCGTAGTTTAAAAAAAAAACATCATTCATCATCATCACTCATTTGGGTTTCCCCCCCAAAGAGTGCCACAATGACCGGTGCTCCACCCGCTTTAAGCGGACTCCTGCGACCTTTACAAGGTCATCAGTCCAACTTGTGTGGTGTCTACCCACGCTGCGCCTTCCGGTACGTGGTCGCCACGCGAGAATCTGTCCGCCCCAACGGCCATTTTTTTTTTTGCCTCCACTGCCACATAAGCTTAGCGATTCGGAGAGCCAGGTATATCTGTTACCTTGGTTTCTTTTTTTTATACAACAACGGTGGCAAACAAGCTTACGGCCTGCCTGATGTTAAGCTGGTACCGTCGCCTATGGACACTTGTGACTCCAGAAGAATCACAAGCGCGTTGCCGACCCTTTATTCTGTTGCGGATAGCCTTATTTCTGATGGTTCCGTAGATTAGGTACTGATTAATCTGCCGAATAGATTATCTACTGGTAACATGCTGCCTTTGTGTGGCATGACATTGTTTAATCAAAGTTTAATCGTTAATTTCCAGTGATGCGTCACTAGCGCGGTGTATCGAATCCGCGGACTCGCCGTTCCCCCATACAGATCCTGATCTACTAATGCTGAAGGTAAGCCACAGTCACATTTATCTTAAATGTATAAGTAGTTACAGCAGCATCAACCACATACACACGCATACTTCCATATTAAAATTATAAAATGAAAATATCATGTGACAATTTATATTCTGTTAATTCTATAGTAATGTGTCTATGAATAAACTTTATATTTACTAGTCTTCGTGAGTATAATTTACAACAGGAACCCTGGGAATACTGCGTTCCTAATAGGTGTGACATGGGAGGTAGAAGTTTCTATGGAAGAGCGATAATTAGGATTTACGTCTGCAAGATATGAATAGCAAACATCCTATAGAGTGATCAACGAGTTCTACGCGGACGACAGAAGCTACTTAATAGATAAATACGCATGAATATCCCAATATTTGTTATTGCTAGCAAAAGACCGCGCGCAAGATAGACTATCCGTCTCTTTCTAATTAAGTAGCTCCTTACCTAAAAAAAAATTCAGTCTATCAGTTAGATTATCAAAAAATATTGGACACGTATTTTTTTATTTTGTCAATCAAACAAAAAATTATGGAGACAGTATGGTACACATTTTAGCATAATGTGACGTCACGCGGAAATTGTAATTTTTTTGTTTGATTGATAAAATAAATAATAATACGTTTCTGTCAAAAATTTCATTTTTGGTACAAGCTTTTATTGCCGACTGTACTTTTCTGCATACCATCAACTACTCATTGAGACGATTCTAACGAGCCCTAACTCGATGGGGTTGTGTCATTTTATTGCGGAGTTCCTATGGCCACCTTCCAGCTCCAGCATCAGATCAGCTCCAAGTCATCATAATATTGCATTGTCATGCGATATACATATGCTTGCAAAATTTCAGCTCAATTGGATAACGGAAAGTGACTGAAAAATGGATTGCAAATTTACTTACATATGTATATACATACGAACGGTGCAAGTTAATATAAAGCTTGTAAAAATACGTATCCAATATTATTTGATTATCTAACTGACGGACTAAATATAATTATATTTTTTTTGCGCAGGAAAATACCCAATTAGAACACTTACCCCCTGACCACGACTTTGGTCTTAAGCGACCTGCGAACAGCGTTTTATCTGCTAATTGCGCGTAATCCCAACTAACCACAGTGCGTTGCGCGTCTCGACCGCGCAATGTACAGATAAAACGCTGGTCGCAGGTCACTTAAGACCAAAGTCGTGGCCAAGGCGTAAGAGCGACTGCACAGAGAGGTATTGTTATTTCAATGTATGCCATATTCCTTACTACTGCCTACTAGTAATAATAAAATCTTAGTACAGACCTACACTGTATTCTCCGCAGGCTACCTCAGCAGCGAGCATGCAGTGTCTCCTCCAATGCCTGGGCATCCTTCACCGCCAGCAGCATTACGCCACCAGTCTCAAGCAGGACCAAGACCACTAACTTTACACCCCAAGCCAACCGTGTCGACCGTGTCAACAGGGAAAAGTCAAATTAAATACACTCAGAAGTAGCCGCACGCCCGTGCAAAGATGATCTACACACAACTCTAGTCACAGAATAAATAATACATATACATATAGGACTACCTACAGAAGGTCCACTGTCTAACAAATTCGGTGTTTGACAGCTAGAAAATTCTAATCATGGTATCCCGCTCGCACTCTCTCGCCACATAGGTTACTCTTTCGTTCTTCTAGCGCGATCGGGTGTATCGACATCTGAGGTGTGCGAGAGCAGCGTTTAGCCGAATCGACAAGTGGAACAAGCCAAGCTAGTGTCAAGAGAATAAGGTTCGTGTAGAATGTAGATAATTTTGCATAGTTACTTCTGCTGCTGACTGTACATACAGTATGTAGCACTGAGCAATGTTTAATCCATTAAAATACTTAACATTTTTATATTTGGAATACTGAAATCATGTGTATCGTTTTTATGTGAAATTTACTGAAGGTATAAAGGAGATGAATGTATTTCTTTAGTCCCGTGTCATATTTTCTGTAGGTACTCGGCGTAATCGTGAAAGTACTTCCACGATTACTAGGTATGTTGCCACTTTATTTCGCATATATTTTTCCATTGACAAGGTTGGCTCTAGACTCTATATTTTAAAACTTATGACTGTAGGGATTAGGGATACTAACCCGGGTTAATGTAGGAAACGAATTCTGAGCAAAGTATGTTGGGAGTTGTGTAGTGTAAAATTGTTTGGTAGATATTATTATAACTGACTGCGACTGTTACAGTCAACTATTAAGAGGTTAACAATATATTTGTTCCAATGAGGATTCGATCCTATAAATATGAATACATCTTAGTTTATATTGGAACCTAGGTATTCTATCACATTCCTTGGATTATGTGTTTGTCTAATAAACTTACTGCCAACTTATAAACACCGTTATGGATATGTAAAGTTAATAATGTTATTCCATACTTAAAATGGCAGCTACAATCCAATCATATCTACTGGTGTTGCCGTCTACTTAAATATATATACTTTTCAAAACAATTTATTTAAGGAATGTATAGTAGCCATCACACCTAACATGCCTAAAGGCTACCGTTTACTGAGTCGGCACATGCGGCAGTAGTGACGGTAAGAGCCCAAATATAGACAGAAATAAATATATTTTTATTTGGTCTGAAAAAGAAATTATACACTATGTTAAAACAACTGAAATGCACCAAAATGGATGCCACTATATAGGTATATATGGTTTTCAGGACACCCATATACTACCCGCTTTCACCCCTCCCACATTTTGCATGTTACAATGCAACGTATGTCATGGCGACTGTTCACATCTTGTACAGTCAATGCAACGTATGTCATGGCGACTGTCCACATCTTGTACAGTCAATGCAACGTATGTCATGGCGACTGTACACATCTTGTACAGTCAATGCAACGTATGTCATGGCGACTGTCCACATCTTGTACAGTCAATGCAACGTATGTCATGGCGACTGTACACATCTTGTACAGTCAATGCAACGTATGTCATGGCGACTGTCCACATCTTGTACAGTTAATGCAACGTATGTCATGGCGACTGTACACATCTTGTACAGTCAATGCAACGTATGTCATGGCGACTGTACACATCTTGTACAGTCAATGCAACGTATATCATGGCGACTGTACACATCTTGTACAGTCAATGCAACGTATGTCATGGCGACTGTACACATCTTGTACAGTCAATGCAACGTATGTCATGGCGACTGTACACATCTTGTACAGTCAATGGTTCGCTGAAAAGAAGACATAATACCCATAAGGTACTTTTAAAATCGGTTTTTATCTCACTAGGAAAATTCTAGCTACGCTAATAAACGCAGTACTGTATTGCTGCGGAAAGTGATGGATGGCTCTAAATATAATACTCACCCGAGTGAAATAGTGCAGACGAGGTTGGATTACGAATTAAATAATATAAGCTGAAGAATGTATTTGTATTTTAATGTGTAAAAAAATTCTGTTTGTAAAATTCCAAGATTATTATAATGAACTTGTTTTTTTTGTAAATTATTTTATTATTAAACCTTTATATTTAACCAATGAGTTTCATTAACGTCATTGCCTCCTTGATTAGGTTTAATTTCATTTGTTTCAGTGCTTTCAAACATACATATTTCAAATCATCACCAATGTCAGTTTTGCAATAGATTTTTACATCCAATTATAATAATAGTACATTCATAATCCAAAATTATTTAACAAATTCCAAAGATGTGTGACCAAGAATTCAGGACTCTACGCTTCGATCCTAGGTTTCCTAACGCAAATCAGACATAGTAAGTTCATTTAGAAGTACTTTCTTGTTATGTAGATGTTTATCTTACGAAACCGGGTGAACCATACTTATGTCGGAAGACGTAAATAGGTACGTAAATGCACATTAAGGTCACTAAGCCTCTCACAGACTGGTGCGGCCAGTTGTATACTGTGATAATCCAGACCTGTCCATATATATACCACCATATAATCCAGACATGTGACTGAATCATTTATAAGTTGAATTAAGGATTTGCCACACTAGATGCGGTCTGCGGTCAGATCAAATAAAAAACAAAGGTGACCTGACCGCATCCAGTGTGGCAAATCCTTTATACTATCGCCCAGTCAGGTATCTTGCTCAAATTTGGAGCAGCTCATCTGGGGAAGTGCCTCAATAAAATAGCACTGGGCACTTACCTACAGAACAAGTAGTAGTTATGGCTGTGGTATTTTGTAAGGAGGTCCAACTCTTCGGAAATATCTGCGAACCTCGCTTCGCCAAATCCCAAGTTGTCAGATTTTTCTGGTAGTCACGTTGCCGGCCTCTATAAGACCCCATCAAAATCTCGCCCCCACCATGTCTCCTTCCCGGTGATCAATTCTATCAGGAGAAATCAGTCGTATTGCAGCTTTAAGGTAGGGACACACTTGTCCCACGTACGCAACGTATGCAATGCATTATGAAATCTGGACCCTGATATTTGTATGCTTAGAAACATACTTGTCATACGCAATGCTACCCCACGCGTCCCATGCAACGTTCGACCGGTCGCGCCAGATCGGCGTGGGAACGTGGAGGGGAATCACACGCTTTCCCACGCGTACGATCAGTGTGTTTCTAGATCTTACGTTCCTAGCGCGTCAGACACGTTGGCGTTGCGTACGTGGGACAAGTGTGTTCCTAGCTTACAACAGCGTCTGATGTCAATACACGTCGTATACGTGGGACAAGTGTGCAAACAATCTCTCCCACGTTGCATTGCATACGTTGCGTACGTGGGACAAGTGTGTTCCTAGCTTACAACAGCGTCTGATGTCAATACACGTCGTATACGTGGGACAAGTGTGCAAACAATCTCTCCCACGTTGCATTGCATACGTTGCGTACGTGGGACAAGTGTGTTTCTAGCTTTATAGTATGCTCAAGCCAGGTTCGCACATATTTCCGACGAGTTGTACTTCCCTAATATTTGGGATGCTCCAAGTATGATCGTAATGGTATTCTGATAGGCCCTGCCTTCCCGAGACTTATTACATATTTATTACACTTTCTTGCATGCTCTAGTGCTAATATGGCTTACGATAACCAATATAATCGTTAATACCTCCTAGCTATCCCTAGTGGTGAGTAGGTATACCTACTACTACCTACACCTAAAAGGTCGTCAGAGCTCCCGAGGGCCTCCGTTTCTAGACGGCGTGGACGGCAGTGAATTCCTTATGGTTGGCAACACGTCCCATGATGGTTACGAACCGTGCCTCGTTCCACGAAGCTACAATGTATGTGTAAACTGGCAACAAACATTGAGGCGCTTGACCAATAACGACTGGCCATTTGACCAGTGTTGCCGGTTTAGGCTTGTAAAATGTAGCTTTGTGAAATGGGCCAGCGATGGTGACTTACACGCGAGGCGCACCTCAAACTTGTAGGGACCAAGTCACGGTAGGTAGTATATTTTTGTTCAATAAAACTGATTAGGTACTCACAAAATGAGTGTTTATTCTTCTCATGATCAGTCTATGATTGTGTGTCAACTCACCTTGGCACCTGTTTTTATTTAGCTCGGTACTAAGAGGGTTGAAACAGCTGGAGTACCTACCTTCATTTAGAAAAACATTTATTTTTGTATAGTGCTTATTTCTAATTACCATGTTGATTGATAGTCTTCAATAACGCATGAAATTTGCTCTCTAATGATATATTTTTCATAGTTCTATTTTTTATAATCAAGCAGAAATATCTAGAAATGAAAATTTTGTAGCGACTCTCCTCGGTCTCCCCTAGGTACACTCAGCGTCAAATACTTTGTAGCAACCAAAATAGTGAACCCTAAGTACACCATATACCTATTTAGTATGGTGGACCGAACTATTTGGCCACTTTGACTGCTACAGAGTATTTGACGCTGAGTGTACAAAAAAACTACTTTTCACGTTTCAGTGCCTGTTCATTGTTACCATGTTGATTGATAGTCTTCAATAACGCATGAAATTTGCTCTCTAATGATATCTTTTTCATAGTTCTAGCTTTTATAAAGAAGCAGAAATATCTAGAAATTAAAATTCTGCGGCGACTCTCCCCGGTCTTCCCTAGGTACAAAAAAACTACTTTTCACGCTTCAGTGCCTGTTACATGAACTACTGCGATTACTACCGCTGCAAGCGACTGCTGGGCGACGTGGACGACTGCAAGATCTTCAAGCGCTACTTCGAGACCATCTGCCCCAACTTTTGGATCGAGCACTTCGATGAGCTTAGGGAAAAAGGCGCGTTCCCCGGACGAGTGTAGTAGACAGGCCTTAACGGCGTGTTAATTTATTTATAGTGACTCGATCGTGAATTAAGTAAAATTTTTGTAACTGAGCTATGGAATTAGAATAGACTTTTTAAAATTGTTGTTTGAATTTTTTTGTAAAGGCCAATGAAATAGTAGAGTTCTTGAAGCTGGACAAGTAGTGTAGAAACTAAGTGGACTGTGGCATCTCTCAGAGGAGGGGAGACACATTTGCACGATACTGTCTCGCTCTAACTTACAGCAGTCCGCCAGGCTCAGACGTCTGGACGCGCCTTATTGTTGCCGGATCCTGCAACGATTTAGTACCGTGCAATGTGAACGAGCTATCAGGCGCGAAACATTGAAGATATATCGTGATGATGTTGTAGACGGCACGGCAACAATGGCAGTATCGGAGCGGTATTATCGTAAATTTGAACACGCTCTTTGGTACGTAACTTTATATTATAAATAAATAAATAAAAACCTCAAATACAGTTTAACTCATTTAATTTCCTACAATCACATTGAACTTTGTCGTAACATAAATTAACCCACAGCACGCACTGTTCCGAACACAACGGCAACTAAAGATGTGTCGTTTCGAGAAATCAATTTATTGCCCAATAGTCATATATTAAAGTCAGATTACCAATAGATTATGGGGGCATATTCTATAAGTAATTTAACTTCAATATTTGCAACAAATTGATCCATGTATGGCCTAACTTAGATCTTGCCAGGGAATGTGCCCTCGCCGCGTTGGGAGTCCCACTTCTCGACCCAGTCCATGGGGCATAGGGAGGTGAAGCAGCGCTTGAAGTACTGGCACGCCTCGTACTTCTCGCCGCGGACCTTCTGGCAGCGGTGGAAGTCCAGGTAGCTCTGGTAGCAATACCTGGAAAGGAAAAATAATTTGTACCTCATTGCCGGGTGGCGCTACTGGCTACACGCTGAAGCTACAAATGAGGGTTTTTCATAACGTCTGTCAGAAGCTGGCAGCAGCAGTGTGCTGTGGCGAGAGCTCTGTCAAAATCCACCAATCAAAACGATTCTCACTAGTTCGACCTTCCATCCGATTAAAGTTAACTTAAACAAAAAGGCTTCTTATTTAGGACTCCCTCTAGGCAAAATAATACTATATGATGTTAAAAATCGAGATTTAAGATTCCTTGTTGCAAAAATAGCTACGGTACGTCCGATCATGCTATGCGAACTTAGAACTTAATGCAAATCCAGTTTCTTATTGAAAATAGTGTCACCTACTAGATAGCTCGCGAACTCTCTGAAGCTCTAGCGATTGCTAGGCTAGGCTGTCAAGGTATTTCAAAATTCGCCGTATTGTCATAAGACATCAGTAGCCTAGGGGTACAGACGGCGGTATTTGAAGTCGATGAGCCGGAGTTCAAACCCTGCGACCGACGCACTTTTTATATGTTTTAACATTCAAAGAAAAGTTTTAAGGATCGGCAGAAGAGATGGCGCCTGTAAGGAAGCATTAAATGCCTTCTCAATTTGGTCGAGTTGCCTGTCTATCTGTAGTCTATCTCTAGTATGTATATTGTAGTCTTTGCGTCCGATCTGTACGGCAGACGACGCAACAATGAGGAAGCCAAGATGGCGGCGGGCGCGCGGGCGCTAGCTGGCTGGTTTGACAGGAGCGGAGGCGGATGTGACGTCACAGCGATGACGTGGAGTGACAGTTTGACGCAAACAGCTACGTTCGAACGTGCGCAATGGCGCCCTCTCGAGTTCAATGAATACTGGACGTCGAACGGAACACATAATACGCGCCACATAAGTGTAAGGCATGAGTGGACGCTCGGAGCGGTGCGTTCGGCGGGGCGTGCAGCGGGGCGGGCGAGCATGCATTCGCTTTGTGCAGCGTCTACTCAGGACACCAGTATGATTTCATTTGCTTAACATGCACCCCGCACGCTTCGCACACCCGACTCGAGCGTCCACTCAGGCCTTACACTAAGTTTGTGTCTCTGAAGTTGGCCTCAAGTAGACTTCCGCACACCCGTCGAACCCCTCTGACACCACTGCGACGCTACTAGCTAACCTCACAGACGCAAACTTATGTGGCGCGTATGAAATAGGTACAGGTACTGTAAGTTCCTGGTGGAAACGCACGTTTAGATTTGTAATGTGTGAAATAGGTCACAGAAAGAATGTTACAATTATGTACCTACAGTCAGCAGCAAAAGTAGCTACGCGAGTTATGTGCTCAAAATGACCTACACAGCACTCTAATACCGAGATAATAAGGGCTATTCAGATCAATTTGAGCATGTTATTTTGCGTAGCTACTTCTGCTGCTGACTACACAGTTCGAATTTTGGATTCATAAACTAGAGTAGTCTCATACAACCAGACAATGAAGACATTAGAATAATGAGAATTATATTATTTAGATTTAGACTGCGCATGCGTTAGGCTTGGTCAGACAGCGAGCGCGACGGGACGTCGGCGCGACGTTAGCAGTTGTAATGTACTAGTTTATATGGACGACGTCAAACAGCGCCGTCGCGCTCGGCGTGCCGCGTCCCGCTGCCGCCGCGCCGGACGCGAATACAAGCCGGGCGGGGCGTGAGAGGGACGGGAGTGCTGCCAGGCGGGGCGAGAGCGCGGCCCGCCGTGTTGTATTCTATGAATTTTCGTATTCATATTCAAAACAGACAGCGGGACGGGAGCACGTCACGCTCGTATTTTTTTACAAAATGAACACAACTTTATTTCCACGCTGGTTTTTTTAGCTAACGCAAACAAAAGCACCACTGTTTCTACATCTGCGTCACTAGACATCTTGTTTCGAAATAATACACGAGCTCCGTCCGCCGTACCGCCGGCGCGACGTGGACGCGACCCGTCCCGCCCGTGTTGTGGCGTCCACGCCGCGATACCGCCCCGCCAGCGTGGCGTCGCACCCGCTGTTTGACCAAGCCTTAAGACTTTCCATCCTGGGCTGATGGCCAGTGCCATGATTGGCGCTAAAGTGCGATGGATGTAGAGTATTTATTACTCTATCGCATAGTTGCGTCCTGTTTGATGGGCCACGATGGAAGAATGTGTAGAGGAGCCATGGCCTTAACTTAAAGTAACAATTTACAGTTTAGTGTCTATTGTTTCATAATGAAGATTCCGTCCGGACGATTTCAGAGTACCTACTTGAAATTTAACACGTATAGCATTGGAGTATTTTTCACGATCCGTGAATGTGTTATAATAGGTTATCTTTCAGGGTACTTGGCTGCAATAGCTAAACAATGTCATTGTCTGAATACAAAACCATTTTTTAACGATAAGAGGAAAGGCCCACTTCAAACACCAGCAACTCTAGCAACATTTTTCAAATCAAAAGGTTAAACGAGCAAGTTTTAGGATATCCAGTTAGAGCGCTATCTCGAACGCTTTGTCCAGTGAACTAGATTAATAGATTCAGATTCCTACTCTACAATAGACCTAACGAGGGAGGCCCGCCGCCACACACTTAGTGAAATTCCGCGGCACGAACAGCAGGCAGCGCTTAAAACTATAGTGACCTGCGTCTAGCTAAGTACGTAGGTCAGTTATCCGTTGTGGTATAGCCTCACACTGTACCTAGCATGAGCTCATCGAGTATAATCCTCGGCACGTAAGCAGAACCAAGATGGCGACCGTGGCACTAAGTGCGCGTGAATTTCACTTCAAAGTCAACGTTTCATGTATTTTCATTTCGTCGACAATTCAGTTCGTGGAATGGCCATTACAAGTAATTTTAAATCGTGTATTTTTACTTGTCGTATGATTCATTAAATAGTTGTATTATGTCGTAAACGTAAACGTTTTGTGATTTATTGTTTCAAATATTTTTATTTAACATACAAATTATTACAAGGAATTTTATTTAAATTTGAGATAGTCATACACAGTTATCTATGGCAGTTTTTTACAACCTGTGGGTCGTGACCCCCGGGGGGTCGCGGCTGCTTGGGTTCTTACTCTAGGGGGGTCGCGCCATGAAAAAGGTTGAAAAACACTGATATATGGCATTTTGTTGAGAACGGAACGTAATGCAAACTATCCACGCGCTGAATGTGGGTACTTGAGATTTTAAGTTGTATATATTGACACATAACTATTCATACTGCCATTACTAAGAACATGTTTGGACTCATAAGTAATCATAACTTTTACGCACGGCAATTATTTTAACCTAACCTAACCGCCAGCGTGTCGCGGGGTGCCTATTTCCGCTCTGAGGGACACAAGTGAACCCTAACCTACTTATGATACAATTGTTACGGTTGTTTGTTTTTCTTTACTGCGGTGGGGGGCTCAATTAAACCCCTGTAACTGATCAGTTTAAATTGATTATTTTGTAATGTTGTAATAAAATTTCGAACAAATAAAATTGCGTGTTTTGTTATTCTGCCATTTAAAATGTATACAAAATAAATCATTTGCCTAATAATATTCCCTGAACAGTTGTTATATAAAATAATAAAAATTGGACTGATCTGGTCATGAAATAAAATTACACCAAAGAACAATTTATGAACTAAATGTTACTTCAAACGTTTTCGATGAAATGAAATTCGACGAAAAGTTTGTTGACAAAACAAGGGACACCCGCTTGCATCTTTGTTATGTATGTGTATGTCTCTTTATACTTTCTCTATGGCCCTACCTCATCCCAGATTATACCCGAAAATCTACTACGTATATCTCCGTCTCTATCGCACTTATGGTTTATGGTACTCGAGCGACAGAGACGGAGATATACGAAGTTAGAGATTCGAAATTCGTGTTAGCGCTGCTACTACGAAAGTCGACGCAAGTGCGATAGATATTGTGGGTTTCGGCTTCGTAGTAGCGCCGCAGGTTCTAATTACGTGGCGGGCTTACACAATGAGATTTATTGCAATATTTTTATGACAATTAGCGTATCGCGTGAATATTATTACGCGATACCTCATATAACACCATACGTATCATCTACATATTGACGTTAGGGCCCATCCATTAATTACGTCACACGAATTTCGTGACTTTTTGACCCGTCCCCCCTGGTGAGACGTCACATATTAAGCAAGTTTCAATTTTGAAAATTAAAAATCAGACCAGCAATTGCAAAATAATTTGGTATTAAAATTTCAAATTATAAAATCAACAAAGAGAAAATTAACACAATACTTTAGTCATCTTGAGTCTGGAATGAAATTACCCAAACAAAGACGAGTACATGTAGAAAATACAAAAAAAAACATACTGATTTTACAAATATTTTGTATGTGACGTCACGAAATTTGGGACTCCTCCCTCCCCTTTGTCACATTTTGTAGACCTCCCCCTATACGTGTGATGTAATGAATGGATGAGCCCTTATTGAAGCAACTTATCCATACATTTTTGTATATCGCGATAATGCTGCTATCAAGATCTTGCAATAATAATCAGTGTGTAATGGCTGCCTAGTGAGGAGGGCTGGGCCCAGCAGTGGGACGTACTGACGATGATCATGGTGATTAGTGGCTGCCTATGAGTACTTACTTAGTCTGGTTCGTGTTGGGGAACCGCGGGTCGAAAGGCGCGGTTTTGATTTGCTCGGGCGATTTGATCATCTCAGGCATTTTGCTGCAAAGAAACCACACACATTTTCACAATCCTTTATTGAAGTCGTGTTTAACAATATAAAATAATCAGCTATAGATTAGATACAATAAACATGGTACATAAAAATAACGCACGATACACTGCTGATGTCAAATAAAAAAAATCTTAACACTATTCTTATAGAAGGCTACACCGTTATTCCAATTATATTAATGGAAACAGATTGTTACCAGATTGAATGTAGACGTCATTCTCTTTGCATAAAAGTCAACAAGACTTGCAACTAATGACGATGAGATTAGATTATACATTAGGTAAATATGTTTAGAAAAGGCCATTATGGAGTTTGAATTTTTATTGTTCTATTCATTAGAATATAATGGATGATATTTATCACGAAACGCATAATTACAAACAATGAACATGAAAATAACAAAGAGGGCTGTTATTCGGAACGCGCCTATGCGCCTCACCTCACCCTAGCGCCTAACGAAACTAGACCTCTACGTACGCTTACCGCTCGGCCACGACTTTGGTCTTAGGAACATTGTGAACCTGTAAATTTTCATACAAAAAGCGATAACGTTTTTCACCCAGCAAACACCGTTCGATTTTTATAATTTTTGGATATGTTGTAGATATAATGAAAAACTAGGTCTGTACGTTTTGATTTTTAAGAAATTTTGCTTACGTTATAAGTTATTAGCATCTAAAAACCTGTATTTTTGACTTAAAAACTTTGTCTACCGTTTTATTTATTTTAAATTAATCTAAACTGATTTACTAAAAATTGTTCATTTCATAAAGGTTTAGGGGGGTACAAACGTTATCACCCGAAACAATATTTCAACAAGAAATTGTAGGCAATGGGCTTGTGACCTTAAATTTGTTTACGATGCCATTCGAAAAAGTGTTTGTAGATGAACAAATGTTTGTATGGAAGCAACTACATTTAAAGGACATAATACCCAAAAAATCGAGTTAAAGGCAGACCTCGCTGACTGCAGCCGAAACGCTTCATACTGATTGGCTTTAAAGTATGACGTCACACCGTGCAATTTGTACTAACCGTTGCATGGAAAATGAAGTAAATTGCTGTTTCGGTCGCGAAATACTGCGTTTAGGTCCATAGTTGTCGTACAAATTTGTTTCTATAAAAGCGTAAGGATTCTATTGGTACCTTTAAATTTACTCTTGGACAATAAATTAAAAAACTTTTTTTTCTAAACTTTCAAGGTTCATATCTTTTTATGATTTGAATTATATTTTGCAATTTATACTTAATTACAATCATTTGATGGTTTACTATCCATTTAGCAACACGACGTTATCAATTTTAATACCACGCAACAAGCCTATTACCTGCAGGCAACTCTCTCTATCGCACGATACGGGTGAGGCACAGAGCAGTGTGAAACAGATAGCATTTTTAGGGTTCCGTAGCCAAATGGCAAAAAACGGAACCCTTACAGATTCGTCATGTCCGTCTGTCTGTCCGTCCGTATGTCACAGCCACTTTTTTCCGAAACTATAAGAGCTATACTGTTGAAACTTGGTCAGTAGATGTATACTGTGAACCGCATTAAGATTTTCACACAAAAATCGAAAAAAAAACATTAAGTTTTAGGGGTCCCCATACTCAAAACTGAAACTAAAAAAAAAAAAATTTCATCAAACCCATACCAGGTTATCTATGGATAGGTCTTCAAAAATGATATTGAGGTTTCTAACATATTTTTTTTCTAAACTGAATAGTTTGCGCGAGAGACACTTCCAAAGTGGTAAAAAGTGTGTCCCCCCCCCCCCCCCCCCCTGTAACTTCTAAAATAAGAGAATGATAAAACTAAAAAAAATATATGATGTACATTACCATGTAAACTTCCACCGAAAATTGGTTTGAACGAGATCTAATAAGTAGTTTTTTTTTAATACGTCATAAATCGTAAACCGCAGTTTATTTCACGGAACCCTTCATGTGCGAGTCCGACTCGCACTTGGCCGCTTTTTTTAAAATACCTACTCGCGCCGCGTATGGACACTTCACAATCCTCTTAAGCGACCTGCGACCAGCGTTTAATCTGTTCATTGCGCGGTCGAGACGCGCAACGCACTGTGGTAATGTGGTTAGTTGGGATCACGCGCAATGAACAGATAAAACGCTGGTCGCAGGTCGCTTAAGACAATAGTCGTGGCCGAGCGGTTAGTTCGCTAATCGCTGCGTCAAGATATTTTTGTGGGTGAACAATGAGGTGAACTTAAAACAAGTTAGAGATTAGCGGGGCAGTAGACGGAGATGTAATACAAAACGGTTTTCATTATGCAATGTTGACACAACAGTGCCAACGACGCTGCAGTACCAAGAAAATCGAGCATAGTTGATCGCGATCTATAAAGGCTCTACACAATGGGCTATCGTGGTTCAGGACAGAACGCAGTTTACGCGATGGAAGTGTCTTTCTGCCTCTAACGCATAGTTGCGTGCTTCGTCATGATGACCCATTATGTAGTGTAGAGGAGCCTTAACACTCGGATTAACGAGTGCGATAGAGAGTTACATGAACTCCAACTGTCTTGGCACCGCCCCTGCCATTTAAGTTCGCTTCAACCCCGAGCCTAAATTGATTAGTGCCTATACTATTAACACATTCACTGTCAATATGTAGAGGATTAAACGCCTTCTGGCTCAGCCATTTGATTGATATATCTAAATAAATTTCGTTTCCGCAATAAAAATAAACCATTGGGGCGTCACTAGTGTATCTTTTACTTCTTTCTTAGAATTTGGAAAGTATGGGTTTTTGAAATTCTGAATCGTTTATTCAACTACTTAACGTTTTTTCATTCATTTTGTATGGACCTACGGACCGTGACATAGAGGAATAAGGGAGTATTATATTAGTAGTAACAACACATGATTCTGAGCAATAAAATACCAAACATGATATTCTAAGAAAAAAAATCAAGTTAAATGTTTAAATTGAAAACGCCCATAGATAAAACTATAAATTATAGGTAATATCTAAGAATAAACCTAAGATCAAAGTTACGGTTTAGGCAAAACTAAACCGAAGTCTGGTTTCAGTAAGAATAAAAGTTCGGTTACTTCCGGTACATTTGATTCCATCAAGTAAACTTTTTAGATTTGTCTCAAAAAGTTAAAGCAGCCGGTAGTAAAGCTTGTCGCAAATTTTATTTTTGACAGGAAACCGTTAGGTTACGTCTCTTTGCTTTCAAGACACTGAAAAATATTTGATTGTTTTGTTCTCACCTATTTGCTCCACATCTCAAAACTGTCTAGATTTGACCTTATTCACTTAGGGCCCTTACAGACGAGCGACAGCACGCTAGCGACCGCCCGCGACAGCAATCGGCGACCGTCGCCAGCTGCGGCTGGCGAACGCCCGCGACTGTCGTCGACACGCCGCGGCGATCGCTGTCGTGTCGCAGCGCGCACTCGTAAATGTGTAGTCTAAGAGAGAGCACCTATTTTCTTTTTCATAATGAGTAATGACGATTGTGATGTTGATGTATTAATTTTTAATTGTTTTCTTACTATATTCCTTATCCTTATAATTCCATATACACTCTTGCTTATTTACCGTAGCAATTAATACATCAACATCACAATAAAAATCATCATTACTCATTTTGAAAAAGAAAATAGGTGCTTTCTCTTAGACTACACATCGACGAGTGCGCGCTGCGACACGACAGCGATCGCCGCGGCGTATCGGCGACCGTCGCGGGCGTTCGCCAGCCGCAGCTGGCGACGGTCGCCGATTGCTGTCGCGGGCGGTCGCTAGCGTGCTGTCGCTCGTCTGTAAGGGCCCTTAGTATTACAATAATGCATATAAAGGTGCGTACGAATTAAGAGGCACGTACGGTTCCGCTATTTGCTAAAATTCGTGCGTGCCTCACGCATTTACGAGCTCGCAGCGAGCCACCCAGCGGTGCTACCACGAATATCGAAATTCGTGTACCATCTCGAGTGATATAAGTGCGACAGAGACGGAGATACACGAACTTTTAGTCTCGATTTATGTGGTAGTGCTAGTGCCGCTGGTGCGAGCGGCTATATATGCATACATAGCGATGGCCCCTTCACACCAGGTAAACCGTAGCGGTTTCCATGAGTGTGAACACGGTCTTACATGTATTTCCTTAAATTAGCCACATAATAATTCTAGCCGAACAAAATCGCGCATCTAAGAGAAGTTGTAACAAGATATTTATTTCCTTTAGGGAACTGATTACTCACTCACATTACATTTCATGAGTATGACAATACTGTAATTTCAGTCTAAGCTTAGTTTAGCTTGTTCAATAGCAACATGCAACTTGTATGGAAACACAGCTAATAGCGTCTCTAGTGGATGCTTACGTAATATAAGTTATCATTATCATTTAAAAATATCATGCATAAGGAAAAAATATTTAGTTTTGTCCATGTATGTATATTCTCATAATATTGCATGGTAGGTACATGCAATATTATGGGACTATACATACCATTTACAACCATACATTTTAAACCTTAATATACAAATAATAGAGTCAAAAAGTGGTAGACCAATTTCATGGCTGACTGTACATTTTAGATCAACAGTTGGTAAATCTAAAATAAATAAGAAAACCTCATTTCTAATTGTAAAAATATTTCCTTATCTCAGCCTGGATCACAATGGCGCGGCCGGCCTGCGGTGGCGGTCAATAGTTAACTTGACAATAAATAACTGTCAAGTTTACAATTGACCGCCACCAGACCGCGACAGTGATTAATGCCTCATTTTCAGATTATAAATCGAAATGATTTCCAAACTCTGAACTGAATCTTGTAACAAAAACATACTCATGAAATGCTAGCGCTGACACGTATTCACATTGGTCACGGGCGAGCAAATTTCATCTAAATTTTAAGGAAAATCTAAAGTAACTAGACATACATGAATACTACATTAGCAGCTATTATTTGACCAAAGGTCTAGTCTTGCGTTCCTCTTCACACGAGGTCTCTCGGTATTTCTTGACCTCCTGCATGTAAAGCGACCAAGCGTCCTTAGGCGCGTTATCCGCGAGTTGTTCATCTATAGCTTTCGCTTTTTTCACTAGACCAGTCTTTAGCACTCGCCCGCCGCGCCTCTTCCCAATAAACGGTAAAACCGGCTTCTTTATTTCCGGTTTTTTCTCCTCAATCTTCTTCGTTTCTTCTTGCATTTTTTTGAACATTTCCAAGAAGCTACCATCGTTTTTTATAGCTATTGGGCCCGGTTTGGATTTAGAAGACGATGGTTGGGGTAGATGGTCGGCCGCAGAAACGTTAGGTAAAAGTTCAGCAAAGTTAGGCCCTTCGACTTCAGGCGGGTCGCCATACTCAATATCGTCATCGTGGCCTGGTTCAACAGCGCCTGGGGGAGGCGGCTTGGCTTCTTTAGGTGGAGATTCTGGCTTTTCCTTCCTCTTTTCTTCTTCGCGACTGCGGTGCAGCTTCCAGAAGCGCTTGCGGTCGGCAACGGTGAACTGGCCCCGGCGCTCTTCGCTCGGCGTCCTGCTCCGGCTGGAGTGAGAGCTCTTAGAGCGCGAACGCGATTTCAACGATCTACTCCTGCTGCTTTTTCTACTTCTAGACTTGGAGCGGCTCCGAGAGTGACTACTCTTGCTCGTAGAGCGCCGTTTGGAGCGACTCTTTGACCTCGATCGGTGTTTGGAGGCCTGTCTACGTCGCTTTGACCTCGATCGTGACCGTGACCTCGATGACCCGGAAGAGGATCGACGGGTTTTGCGCTTGGCCTTAGGCTTAGGTGTCGGCGACCGAGAGCCTGACCGGGAACTTGACGAGGACCTGCTTCTAGCATAACTTTTAGGGGGTGTTAGAGAGCTGTCTCTATTCTTTCGGGTAGGCGGCTTCTTCGGAGGCGTTGTTGACTGCTCCTTCTTGATGTAGCTCTTGGGTGGAGTAATGGATGGTTTCTTTTGCCTTGGAGGGGTCTGAGGTTCCTCCTTTATTTTTCTTGGGGGTGTCATAATATCTCTAGTTTTCTTTTCCTTGGATTTCTCTTTACTGGAATGGGATTTGGCTTTCAATTTCACATCCTTATCATGCCTAAGTCTGGGAGACTTGCTTGAAGAATGCTCCCTACTCTGAGATCTTTGTGAGGTGGACCTGTTTCTAGAATGTGATGATTGTTTTAGTGGTGGTGTGTATGAGCGTTCTCGGGATTTCCCCTTTCTCGCTTTAAGTTTCTTGTAGGATACATTAGAACTGGATGAATCAGAGGAGCTCCTCCTCCTGCCCTTGACCTTCTTACGAGACAAATGTGAAGATGACCGAGAACTGGAGCGATCACTAGAAGAATACTTCCCACGCTTAGGCCTGCTAAGAGATCTCGCCGGTCTGCCTTCATCATAACTGTCTCTTTTTCTAGAATATGCTCTATCTCTCTTTTTAAAGGGACTAACGCTTCTTGAATATGACCTACGTTTTCTTTCTGCAGGTGATCTTGTCCGGGAACGGGGTCTCGGCGGATTGTAGCCGTCTCCAGGAGGGTATGCGTCTCGCGCTGTGCTCTCTGGATACTTCTGGTAGTAGTTTTCTGTGGGCTGCTGGTAGTAGTTTGCATCGTAATTGTAGTTATAGTTGGGAGCACCGTACTGATAGTCATAGGTGGGAGGAGGTCCATACTGACTGTAACTGACGCCCGTCCAGGGGTCGGTGGTGGGCATGGCGCGGGGCGCAACGGTGGTGGCGGCGGGCGCAGCCGGCGCCACGTACTCCGCCTCGGCGCCCGGCGGCCCGCCGTCCCATGCGCCGCGATATGACATACTTTAATATCTTCGCATAACCTGGAGCAGTTTGTAGGTATGCACACACCTACAAACAGAATAACTTTTCGGTGTAGACAACAACTCTGAGTGACCCGAATCCGAGACGCCTCCGAATGTACGTAGACTAGTTCTAGTCAGACAATATACGTGTGTTCAAGTTATGACGAGGAATAACATAAATTACGTAATCCGTAGCCTTTTCACGCGAATAATAATCAGACAGTGCATGCGTTATTGATAAAGCGTATGATGTTGACTTAAAATATATAAGAAATACCTTTCTGTCCATGCTCACCTTGTTTTAATTTGCTTTTATGCGCAATTTATATCGTGGAAAAATGGCAGCGTACACTCGCCTCAAAAGCCCATAAACAGTATAGATCGAAGCATAGACATTATAGACAAGCAAGTCAATGAGTCATGAGCTCTACAAACCATACAATTATTGGAGTCTACAGATTAAATGATTTCACCACAATTTGTCAGTACAACATGTCGTACAAATGTAACATCCAATTTCTGATGCTACGTTTACACTATGCCGAAGTGAGCAGGGAATTGGGCTGGGACGTGGGCAGCGCGAGTATGTAAACACCCACTCGCGCTACTCACTTCTCATGCCGCTGCCCAGTGGTATTAGTGCCAGTGGCCTACGCTCCCTTTTTTGGCGGTTTTGTGGCGAAAGTCAAAGGACTGGCAGCGGTAGCGCGAATGAATGTTTACATACTGTCGTCACACTCACTCCGTCGTCAACCGTCACCGCGTTATCAACGTTTTTGTAGCCGTGCTTGTTAGTGTACGTAATGTGATCATGTTGTTGTCAGTGTTCTGTTGCGATAGATTTTTAGCATCCACCATCTACGTCAACGGCGTTTTCGCCGTCGAATACTTTTCATAACATTAAAATAGTTAGACAAACTCAAAGGCAGGCAAAGCGCAGAAGGTATGAGTAAGGTACCCTCCATTCCACAATAATCTAAATTTAGCTGACGTCTGTCATCCACTGCCCGAGGCCCAACACAAAAGAAGTATGGAATAGCAATGTAAACGCTCACTGCCCTTCACAGAAGTATTATGCCTAGTTTACACTATGCCGAATTGAGCAGGGAAGTGTGGGCAGGATGGGCGTAAAATGCGATATTACGCCCGTTCTGCCCACTTCCCTGCTCACTTCGGCATAGGTAAACGTAGTGTTTCGGCAGGAAGCAGGGCAGCGTGAACGGCAGTGGAAGTGGCATAGTGTAAGCGTAGCATGACAAATTGTGGCAATTTAAGGATACCATTTCGTAAAAATTATATTTTCATAACAAAGCACTGTGTCATGTCATGATTGTGTTATTACTTATTTTTCCTAAAGTATCGCTATTCGCAGTAAGTAAGTTTGCTAATGTGATGATAAAAAATATAAAGCCATCAAAGCGTGGCTCAAATCGGCTGTAAAATGTGTTTTTATAGCACTTAAACACCTTTATAATACAAACTTTATTATAAATGCGTGTAAAATTTTTGGAAAGACACAATAACAATATATTCAATAATATTTTAAATAGTTTACTTCAATTATTATCTGACAGAAAACTTGGTTAACATAAATTGTGTTGGTTGTCCACATGCATACAATTTGTCTGTACAACTTGTTTGACAGTTGCATCAGCAGCGCAACATCCCTCCAAACGATAGCAATTAGTTTATTTAATCGTATGGCATTATATTATTTTTGGCCTTTTTGAGTTTGTCACTCTTTAGTACCACCCAGGGGACACGTGCACTCAGACTAATTAGACTATTTTTCTTTATCTCTTTTCTTATTTATCTACTCAAAGCACGTGCAGGGTTGTGGTAGGTAGCTCCTGCGGACGCGAGTGACAGTTGTCCCCCCTTTGTCAAGTGAGTGGGCAACTCGACTGTTAGAGGTTCTTAAGCCGCCCGAAGGCCTCTAACTCGGTATAAAGGACTTCTGATGGACTGTATAGCTGGAGTGATTATTTATAGGAAATATATTAAAACCAAGCCGACTCAATCTGTTTTCGACAGCAATATATTGACAACTGATAAAACAAAATAAAACATTCCAAAAGTATAAAAATAATAGACAAAAAAAGGTACAAAATAGGTTGCATCCGCAACATCCCACCCCCTAGTGTGCGAAAGCACACGAAGCTAGCCGGGCCAGCCAATAAGGAGCCCTACGCGTCTAGCCTGACCAACTTTTTGGAGGGCCGACGAAGAAGGCCTCCCTGTGTGGCTACGTCCACCACCCTGACTACGCCATCTCGGCCAGGGAAGGTTGCAGTGATGCGGCCTCTTGGCCAAGTTCCTCTTGGAAGATTTTCGTCCACGATGAGTACCAGGTCACCGATGTTTAAGTCGCGTTCCCTGTTTTCGCCTGTCTGTCGTGGTTGCATTGTAGGTAGAATCTCTTTCACCCAACGGTTCCAAAAATGGTCGGCTAACCTCAAGGCCTTCCTCCAGTCTGCTCTACGAAGAAGGTCTCGGTCGTCAAGGGTTGCAGGTAGGACTTGATTCGAGGATGTGCCAATTAGAAAGTGGAAAGGTGTCAGCGTCTCCTGGTCATCTTGACTCACAGAAACGTGACTTAGGGGCCGGGAGTTGACAATGGCCTCAGCTTCCATCAGGAGGGTCACGAGTACTTCTGCGTTAGGTGCCCTTTCGCGTAGGGTGGCGTTCAGTGCAACTTTGACGGTGCGAACTAGCCGTTCCCAGCATCCACCAAAGAAAGGAGCAGCGGGAGGAATAAAGCTCCAATTGATTCCTCGGCTGGCAGCAAAATCGTTGACATCTGTCTGATAAAACTCCCGTAATATTCGGTCACCACCAACAAAACAAGTTCCGTTGTCAGAGAATATTGTTTCGGGAGCACCTCTCCTTGCAATAAATCGACGTAAACTCATTATCGCTGAATCAGCCGTCAGGGAGTGCACAAGTTCCAAATGGACGGCTCTGGAAGTCAAGCAGGTAAATAGGGCTACGTATCGTTTTTCCTGTTTGCGTCCGATTGTGGAGTTAATCGGGCCAAAATAATCAAGTCCAGTGAAATTAAATGGGCGGCGATGGTGGGCAAGCCGCTGCGGAGGAAGGTTTCCAGTCATTGGATTCATCGGTTTTGACTTCCTGATCCGACAATACAAACATTTGCTGGCGACGCTTCGTATGGTGCTGCGCAAGGGAAGAAGCCAGTATCTCTGTCTCAGCTCATTGACGACCATCTCATTATTCGCATGTCCAGCCTTGCGATGGTAAAAGAGAACCAAAAGGCGCACGACTGGGTGATGACCATCTAACAGTATGGGCGATTTGACTTCGGTACCGACGTCTTCTACAGCCTCAATTCTGCCGACCAAACGTAGCAAATTGTCCGTTCCCATCTTGGGTGATAACTTTGCTAAGCGACTGCTCTTGGGCAATAACTCTCCTCGTTCAATCCGCAGAATTTCTTCTCCAAATGTCTCGGACTGTACTTTCTGCAGGACGTGCCTTTCTGCGGCTTGCATCAATTCCGCTGTCAGGGGTAATAGAGCGGTGGACGTAGGCGCGTTTGTACGTTGACGAACCCTAAAATCGGTGCTAGGATCAGTGTGATCAATGTGTCTAACGCGGTCCAAAAGTGAGCGAAATTTAGAAGCCGCCTGCAAAACGCGAGCAGTGGCGCGCAGTAAGCGCAACCAGTCACTAAAACGACTGAAATCCGCGGTGATAACCAGATGCCCAACCACAAGTGTAGGAGTATGCTTAAACTCTTCATGAACTGGAGGCTGGCCAGCTGGTTCCACAGGCCAATTTTCCGGAGAAGCCAGAAGAAATGAGGGGCCGGTGAACCATCGGTGGTTAGGGTTGATATGGAGAGGTTTGATTCGCGTGGCATCGTCCGCGACGTTCAAGTCAGTTGGGACCCATCTCCAGTCTTGAACGCATGAATTTTCAGTTATTTCGCCGATCCGATGGGCCACAAAGGGCTTGAACGTTCGTGCGTCACTTCTTAGCCAGCTAAGGACAGTTCTCGAATCTGTCCAAAAAAACGTCCGAATAGGCTTTTTCTTGTGAAATTCCTTGATGGTCATAGCAAGGCGTGAAGCTATTAAAGCACCCTGCAATTCTAGGCGTGGAATTGAAGTGGGCTTCAATGGCGATACTCTTGCTTTACTGGATATGAGAGCAAGCTTGACTGTACCGTCTGCGTACAAAAAACGCCAATAAGCGACAGTCGCATAGGCAAGCTCGCTCGCATCCGCAAAAACGTGTAGCTCCCTGTGCAGAGGCTCGCCGTTTACCTTAGCGTACCAACGTGGAACTCTAATATTAGATATATCTGACAGTTCTTTAAACCATTCGTTCCACCTTAATACCTGTGAAGGTGGAAAAACCGTGTCCCAGTCAATGTTGGATCTCCATGCCTCCTGAAGGAGTATACGGCCCTTGACCACTATAGGGCCAAGCAATCCTAGTGGGTCGTACACTTTCATGAGGTGGGACAAAACTTTACGCTTAGTAAAAACACCATGTAACTTGAGCCCTTCTAAACCAGTCCTAAAACCAATGGTATCCGATATAGGATCCCAAGAGACACCTAAGGCTCTGACGTTAGTTGATTCACTACCAAGAGACACTTCAGTAGGCTGTGCAGCGTGCAATTCAGTTGGAACAAGACGCAACGCTTCCTGGCTGTTAGAAATCCAACTACACATTTCAAAACAGGCGTTACGGTGGATAGTCACCACATCGGATGCCAGCTGCGCAGCTTCAGTTACCTCATCAAGACTGTCCAAAAAATCATCCATATAGGAACTGTGAATGCTTGCATTGGCTGCGTTGGGATACAAATCCTGATGTGACATTGCATTTTTATTTTTGATATACAGCGCAGTAAATGGACTGGATGACGCCCCGAAAACAACAGCTGTCATTCGATACTCTTTTATGGGAGTTGTGTTCTTTGACCTAACGTCGCGCCATAAAAAACGTAATGCGTCCCTATCTTGATCACGGATCCGTATTTGGGGAAACATCTCCTTAATATCCGCTGTCATTGCGACAGCGCCCTCTCTAAAACGCCAAAGTATGCCTAATAAGTTTTCTAAGAGATTTTCTGGTCCTTGAAGAAGCAACGAATTTAAGGAAACGCCTTGATTCATTGCGGCTGCATCATGGACGACACGGAGTTTACGCTTTTGTGGGTGATACACCCCAAAATGAGGCAAATACCACCTTATTTCGGTATTGGTTTCACTTTGAGTTGTATCAGAAGATTCAGAAGTCGTTTTTAAGTTTATTTTATCCATGTCTGTGGTTGACATGTAGTCATGACATTTTGGTTGCACTTTATTCGGACTGACTGTACCATATTGAATGTAACCTGACGAAGTGTTATTTTTATTTGGACATTCCACTAAATTGTGTTTACTGTTGATAACATTGGTACCGTTCCTATTACTGACAGAATGACCATAATAAGTGACAGGATCACATTCTTCAGCATAACCTTTGGCAATCATATTGTCAATAAACCTTTTGTACGCTTCAGCAAAATCGGACTCTCGAAACATACGTCTTTCTAAACTTAAGAAGCGAGATAGGGCTTGCGGATAACTGTCGGGAACGCACTGAATATTATCCCGCCATGGAAGTCCTACCTCATACCTACCAGTTGGCAAACGTGTGGTAGTATTGTGTAAGATCTCAACAGCTCGAGCATCCAGTTTACTATGAAGTTTCTCATGTTTGGTAATACCCAGTGAAGCCAATTTGTACTGCTCCTTTATTAGCAGTTCTAAACGTTCATGTTCAGTAAGCTCAATACGGTCTAGGTGACAGTGGTTGACAAACTCAACCGGTTTCGTTTTACTAGAAGCCACTCCATACAATGTCCAACCAAGCCAGGTGTGACAAGCTACCGGCTCATTACGACTACCAGCGCGGATATCACGAGATATTGACAGATGCCAGTGCTCGGCACCAATCAGCACGGTTGGCATAGCGTCAGTGTACGTCAAATAATCGGTTAAATCACTCAAATAATCGTAAGACTGTGCGGTGTGTTTGGACAATGTTTGCGTGCTCAAGCTGAGTAAGGGCATGGCCCTGGCACGATTGACTAAAAACCTGTCAGATTCGTGTTTACCCTGTATGTAAAAGTCCACATAAGAAATCTTAGTAGTTTTGTGTAAGCCACCTACAGCATTGACAGTAATAACCTCCTCTGGCCCTGACACCCCGATACGGGCAGCCACTTTAGAATCAATTAACGACGCTGTACTGCCATCGTCTAGGAGTGCGAAGGTTTCGTAACTGCCAGCTGGTCCAGACACAATAACTGGTACCACTTTTAATAATGCGCTGTGTGGTTGTGTTTTGGTTGTCGTTCCAACATGTTGACTTAAAATACCTGTATTAGAAACCATGACGTTTTCTTTTGACAACTCCTGTGTAGTCTTGGAACAGCACGGCGTGTGTTTGGCATCCCTTTCAGACAAATTCGCATACCCAATATTATTGAACGCAGTACACTCAGTTTTGTTTAGCGGTGCCGTACACCCCGTATTGTTCATATTGTTTAGTTCTGTTTCACACTCATGGTTGAGCGCAGCTGTACACACTGTATTATGGAACGCCTGTGTATGGTGTGTTTGCGGTGATGTAAATGTATCCTGCCTGCCGTGTAAAAGTGGATGGTGTCGGAAAGTACAACCGTCGACACCACAAGGGTTCACTTTACATAACTTCCACTGATGTGATTTACTCTTTAGACATTTGTAGCATATTTTGTGTTCACGCAACCAACACCACCTGTTTTCAACTGATAACCTTGTGAATTCGGAACAGTTTTTTATATCATGGCACTTTTTACAATAAATGCATTCGGTTTTGTCACCTGTTTTAATATTGTCATGTGTCACAGCGTGAATATTTTCACGTTTGAATTGTTTATTGACAGGCACAATGATGTTTTGTTGTGTAGCAATAAAACCTATTTCAGGAGATAATGCGAATTTAATATAACGCTCGTGTTCACGAGTTAGAAAATCAGATAAAAGTTCTAACTTTGACATGAGAGGGTTTGACATTTCTGACGCATAGTCAGACCACCTCATCTTCATTAAAGGGTTAAATTTGCCCAAAATACTATGAAATAGCTCAGGTGAATGTAAATATTCTCGTAGACCGAGTAATTTCATAGTAGAAAGGCTGTTTCGTACCTTGTTGGCAAAAATACCAATCTCCTTAAGCTCGGCGCCAAGCCGCGGCAGCGTTTTCAACACTTGTACCTCACCAAAGACGACCATTTCCGGGCACGCAAATGTTCGCTCGAGTGCGTGCATGATCTCCTCGGGGGCAGCTGCCGTGTGGAGCAGCGAAGCGACCACCTCACGCGCGGGTCCGCGAAGCGCGTTCTGTAAACGCGCAACGTTCTCTGCGGGGGAATGAGAAGACTCAGTACTACTAAATTGACGTTTAAATTGTAGCCATTGGGAACCATTCCCGAAGAATGTAGGGAGTTCTATGTTGGCTCTACGACCTGAAGCCAAAGCTTTTGCTGCAGCTGCAGTGTCAGCAATCGCTTTGAGTATAATTCCATCGTTTCCTGTATTGCGATGCAATTCGACAGTTGGCTCATTCGTCATGCGTAGGCAGCTACCCTGGTTTATATCGCGAACCCAAGATGCCGTCCGGGAATGAACATTACTGGCCGACTTTGCGGAACGTTCTTCGGCTTCTTGAGCGGCCAGAGCAGCTTCCATTTCTAATTGTTCTACTTGTTTTACCTGCTCAAGTAGTTTTCTTTGTCGAGCAATCTCAATTTCTTGCTCACGAATCATCAATTCTTGCTCTCGCTCCATACTTCTGCGGGCCAACTCGGCCTCCGCAGAAAGCCTCCGTGCTTTTATAGTAGCTGATGACCGCGAAGACCCTGATACGTGCGACCTGCAACTAGGAGAAACGTCAAAATGTTCGGCTGCAACAGCGGAGCCGCAGCCGCCGGTGGTGGTAGTTGCGGGACACGCGCGAACAATATCGAGAGCTGCGGGTGTTTCTGTGGCATCAGTCTTCGTGAGGCCCTGACTTTTGGACCGACCGACCCCACCCACAGCGGGTGCACCTGGTTCTGAACGTGTCGCCTTACGACTTTTAGCCGGCGTTGCCAGCTGCTTGGTTCTACTTCGCATATTCATTATAAGACGGGAGAAGGACCAAATATAAAGGACTTCTGATGGACTGTATAGCTGGAGTGATTATTTATAGGAAATATATTAAAACCAAGCCGACTCAATCTGTTTTCGACAGCAATATATTGACAACTGATAAAACAAAATAAAACATTCCAAAAGTATAAAAATAATAGACAAAAAAAGGTACAAAATAGGTTGCATCCGCAACACTCGGCTTAACGACTACTGTCATAGACAGCAACCGGGATCAACTGCTTAGCGCGCCTTCCAAAGCACGTAAGCGCTCATTTATAGTAACCACTCAAACAGGCGGTCACCCATCCAAAGACTGACCCCTGCCGTCTTTGCTTGACATGCGTTATCGTTTCCGATACGCAGGCGCCGCCGGGCTATGAACGCTTCTAGCAAGCAATTAGTCAGATTCTGGCCCCGTAGCATGGATGGCGTTATCACGCGATAAGTGATAGGATAGAGCATCCGTCCCTGGCTGACACCGTTCGATAGAATGAGACGACGCGCTTATCCTATCACTTATCGCGTGATAAGGCCATCCATGCTACGGGGCCTGATGAATTGGGGCTGACAAATCATCACATGTATAGACCCCATCAATCCCAAAATAAAAAACAGGATTTCTTCGTTTTACAATTTTACGGTTTTAGACCACAAACAACCACTGTTCACTTTTCGGCTGTCACTGTCAGTGAAATCTGTCACTGTCAGTGAAATCTGTCACTGTCAGTGAAATCTGTCACTCACTACACTAGTGTCTGTTTTGACAGTTTTCCTGTTTGAGGTTTGCCCCAAGTTTGCCCGCTCGTTTTTTTACTTTACCGGTGGGACGCCACTTCGCAATAATACGTTACGTTATCATATTTTCTCGATGTAAAGCGTATTAACTGCAGAAACGCATAAACTGTCAAATAGCGGCTATGAGTAAATCAAAAGTTTCAGCGGAATGGAAGAAACGCGTGAAATCGGAGTACATGCGTCTCCGCCAAGTGAAGGCAAGTGCTAACCTTTGTTTTCATTCAATTTATTTTCTTTTCAACACGTTATATTCAATGTGCGCCTCAATTTGATATTAAAAGATGTAATATTTACAGCGAGTTCTTCTCATTTCGCATACTACCTATTTGTTTTAGAGATTCAAAAGAGTGGATGAAGTGAAAGTAGCATGGGCGCGCAATCTGCGTCTAATGTCGGAGTCGCTGGAGACGCGGGACTCTGAGCTGGCGGAGCGAGGGCGGCGCCCGTTCTGGCCGCCGCCCGCGCCTAGCCCGAGCCACGAGGGGCTCATGAAGAAGGCTGAAGTCTCATGCACTGATGGTATTTTGATTGTACTAAGAACTTAAGAAATTCAAACTTCTATTGTTATTATTCGACCGGCAGATTTGCCAGCTATTATTATTTTTTGAAATGTGAGCATTGTTAATCTTTGTGATGGTCACTTTCTACAAATACCAATCAAGTGTCTGGTTCTCTAATCTGGTTTACTCAGGGTCAGTTCAAACAAATATCATTATTATTTTATTCTTTTTATCATTATTTTTTTCCCTTTGGGGTCTCACCAAAACTGACAATAGTCGTTATCGACCGATGGCAGTTCTAAATTGAAAAAAAATATATATTAGCATGGTTGTTTTACAATCCAAAAGTCCTTTCAAAGAGCTGTACCCATTTTATACCTCTTTATATTTTATTGAGAACAATTAATTATAATTTTTTGTTAAGACACTGCTAGCTTTTAAAAAAATATTTACCTTAAAGAAAACTGCTAAATAATAAATACATTTTATATCAATACTATTCCAGCATCCGGCCTGACCACATCACAACAAATACCGATCCACATTATCAACTCTGTGAACCCGATCCCCACCATGTACACATGGGCTCCAACGCAGAAGAACTTCATGGTGGAAGACGAGACTGTGCTGCACAACATTCCATACATGGGCGATGAGGTCCTCGACCAGGACGGTACTTTCATCGAGGAGCTCATAAAGAACTACGACGGGAAAGTGCATGGTACATTGACTTACAACATTATTACTTTAATCGAATTTAAACCTTTGTGAGTCATGTTTAAAGTTATATGTACAGTGGCGGAATTAAAAGGTTGATCAGTATTCAAATCAAATCATTTACGCATTGCAAGCACATGTTACCTTTTTAAACTGTGTATCAGACGAGAGTGATGTATTGAAAATTATGTTCAACTGTTTGACAACAAAGTTCAAATTTACTTAGACGAATTTTCCTTGCCTATTAATAGTTGAACTAAAACCTTTTTTATTAGTTTGATCTTGCCATTACGTTGTGTCAAGTTTGATAAATCTAATTATTAAATCCTCTTAGCTTAAAATTATTAAAACTATAAATGTTGTTATAGAACAACGAATACTAAAGACAAAATAAAATAATTATTTTTATTGATAATGGTACCTTCGTGCGTGAGTCCGACTCGCACTTTGCCGGTTTTTATAGTTAACGGACGGAACACCTGTTATACGAAGATGACAAAAAAGTTTTTATTAAAATTCGGGCGTCTGACTGTCAAGTTTTGCAAAACACTCTTGATTCTCTAGTAGAATATTACCACAGGAACAAAATAACAGTAAACGTATCTAAATTCCAGATAATAACTTTTTCTTTAAAACCATCTCCTATTAATGCTTCCTACACTGAACAATATTATTTTACAAAGAGTCCAGTTAATTCGAGACTTAGGAGTTTTATTAGATAGTTAAATGTTAATGTCTGATCATATTGATAATATAATAAACAAAGCTTATAAAAACTTAGGTTTTGTTATGAGAGTCTGTAAAGCATTTAATGACCCTGTTTGCATCAAAATTATTTATTTTACTTACGTACATAGTGTCTTGGAGTACGCATCTAATATATGGCCCCTTCATTACATTACCTACAAATCTCGACTTGAAAGACTACAGCAGAGGTTTCTAAGATACCTTAATTACCGAACCAAACATACATCTATTAGTTATAGTGATAGTTGTAAGCGGCATAATATGATGAGTCTGGAGGATAGGAGAGACATGCTCGATATGGGTTTGCTTTATGACATTGTCAGAGATTGTGTAGATTGCCCTAACCTTATAGCAGCCATCAATTACTTCACACCGAAAACAAACACCAGGTACCCACGCCTTCTTAGTTTACCTAATCATCAAACAAATTACGGTAGGAATTCTGTAATAAATAGAATATCAAGGACATACAAAAATCAGTTTAGTGACATCGACCCATTTGTGTATAACAACAAAAAATCGTTTAAAAGTGCAATTGCGAAACAAATACATAATAATATTGAGGAGGGCTGAACACACACACACACACACGCACGCATAAAGAAGATAAAAGATTGTAATATTTGTAATATTCACTCATTAACCTAACATATTTTAAGCAAATCCGTAAGTTTCTTCCTGTATCTGTTAGGGAGACCTGTACGTCTAGCACAACTTGCTGCTAAGTCGTGTCGCGCGCGACTCAGCGACTCCTGTCTCACTCGTATTGTGCAAATTAGAAAGAGGCGGGTAGATTCTCTCGACTCGCGTCGCGCTTGTTGTGTCAGTTGTGCTAGCCCCGCTGTCTTAGATTGTATAGAGATTTAAGGTTTTTTAATTTATTTATTTATTAGGTATTTTTTTTTATTCCGTGTGTCTAACATAACATTTTAACCTACTAAGAAAATATGGGACCAGTTTTCCGAGATAAATGATCCCCTAACACCTCGTCTCCGAGATGATAACGTCCATACTACAATAGACCTTGTAACGTTGTAATAAGGTTGAGGAGTGTTGCAGGCGACAAGGAGGGCGGGTTCATCGACGACCAGCTGTTTGTGGAGCTGGTGCATGCTCTGACGACCTACCAGACGCGCGACGAGGTCGCCGACGAGCGACGTGAGGTATGCACATTCTTAAGCCTGCTACACATGTTAACGATATATCGTAGCGATTTCAGACTGTGCAGATAAATCGAACGTTCCTAGTGTCTCCACACGCCTCCGATATCGGTGTCGATCGTCATTTTTCCGCAGACGCTCACGCAAGAAACACGTTATGGAAGATGATGACACGCTTGCGATATTAGGCCTAGTTATGTGTTTAAAGAACAAAAAGGCGCGGAGTGTGTGGTGCAAAGACTGGCTCATGAAAAGGAAGCGATTTTCTCATACCAACTTATTAAATGAGTCGAAATGTGCGCACACAAGCGAGTTCCGCGAAGTACTGCCGAAATGATCGCATTGATCGCCATCCACACGCGACGATAACACTGCGCAAACGCAATCGACAACGATTTATCTAATATAAATTGCGACTGCCACCGATGAACGATAATCTGCGACGATTTGTCATACACACGATCGATAAATCTGCGCAAATCGGTTTGCACAGATTAATCGCTACGATATATCGTTACATGTGTACCAGCCATTACAAAGCTTATGCACCAGCCCAGCTAGCACACTAATCGGACATATATTTACGTTCGGACGTATAATTTTACGATTGTGCCCATTTTTACGTTACTTAGCTAACATGGTAATCATGCAGCATATATTTATGCCATAGCGTAAAATATACGTAGCAAAATTATTACATTCATTTCATTCGTTCAATAGTAGTCTATGGTCAGAAGCCTATTATAATACTACCTAATTAAAGAGTAATGATAAGCACTGCACAGTTTACTAAACAGTTGTTCTCCTGTATTTAGTTGTGTTATAATAGTTTTTTGTTTTTATTTACGTTACTCCCACCCCACAAAAAGTTTTACGTAGTGGTTTTAAGTAACTTAGCGAGTACCAAAACACATGTTAGTTTATAATTGAATCAATAATATTTGTAAATTTGTGTAATATACTTTACGTCATACCTGGCCATAAAGTAGGAATTACCGCACGCTATGCGTGCGGAAAACCCCACTTCCTGGCCAGATAGAGACGTAAAATTTTGTACTCACCACGGGCGGTAATAAAGAAAGCCTCAGAGCGCATATTTATCGCCCTTGCCTTCGGCTCGGGTGTCTAATACCTGCGATCTGAGACATTCTTTGTTTAACCGCCCTAGGTAAGTAATGTACTATTATTACAACACAAGCAAAAAATCATAATCATTGCGTTATTTATACTAATTTATAGTTAGTAATCATGATCTAGCTAAAATTAAAAATGCTAGATCATTGTTTCAGGAGACGATAGGAGTTTTGAAACTGAAACCGTATGTGTTGTGACAGAAATCGGAGAAATACTTCGAAAATTATATTGTTTTCATAGTGTTAAAATTTATCCGGGGTCTCGAGTGACCTACATAAAATTTGGTCCGTCAACGGCTCATATCGTCAAGTTTTATGTGCCAAAATCAAGAGCATGTTAGCATTTGACGTAAAACAAATAGTTTTATGTGCAAGACATATAAATGGTCACATTTTACGTAAATGATGGTGTAGCATGTTAGCTCATGACGGTAAAATTTTATACGTCGGTTGTGGACATAAAACATGTGCATAAAAGTCGTCATTTTGCTAGTGTGCTAGCCGGGCAGTGGTTCTTAAAAACTTTTGTTAGGCATGGACCACTATCAGAATTTCAAAAATAACTCCGACCGCTATTGAGGAAAATGTTGAAAAAAAAACTCATGTGTACCTACGTAGAGTGAACGAAGTGGCCCTGGACCCCTAGCAATCATGTCACGGACCCCTAAGGGGTCCATGGACCACACTTTAAGAAACCCTTTTATACACGGTGTTCCCGGGAATTTCTGTTAACTTCACAACAGAAACAAATTAGAATAGTTATTTCAAAAAAAAAATGTTTTTTTCCGATTATTGTGCAAAATAATTTAATGTAGCATCAACGGTTATTGTCTTATTGTAGGTCTTGAAACATATGAAATAAAAAATATGTATGTAAAAAATATGTAATATCGAACGAACTCACTTTGTAAACCTTCTTGTAGTGTATAGGAACCTTACAAAATGTAAAAAGCTGTTATGACTTCACAGTTAAGAGTAGGGTTGCCAACTAATTTTGGGGGAGATATAGTATTTTCCAGAAAAAAACGACGAAGATATAGTACCTACACTGTAAAAAATATAGTACTTGGCTGGCCAAAATGTTGCCATTTAGCAGTGGCGGCGCGTGAAAATTTTCTATGGGCAACCCGAAACAAAAAAGTTATATAGTTTAGAATAAGAATATATAACTAAAGTCTTGCCTAAAAATAAATTTTAGTCAATCGGCTTGTATGGGCTCTACGCCACTGATATTTAGTAAAACCTCGGCAATTTTAAGCACTTCGTAAAGTCCCCCAAAATATAGTATTTTCGCTTACTATATATTTCTTCAACAGTATATAGTACAAAGAGTCAAAATATAGTACAATACTATATAATATAGTACGGTTGGCAACCCTAGTTAAGAGGCAACACTGGTTAAATCTGCAAAACTGATTAAACTAAACATTGAGTATCTTGATAACAGTAAGAGTTAAGAATTAAGATACTACTCGTACTGTCTTGGAGAAATTAACTTTTCACCTCACTTGCTCGGAAAGCCTATTTTTATTCTTTAATAACAGATAGCAAAACTGCATTTTATCCACAAGAGTGCAAAGAATATTTGAAATCCGAACGTGTTATTAGTTACTTTTTCTACTCCTGTACCGTTATCTGTCATTTATATAGGCTTTAGCTCAAATACAATGACACCACTAATAAGTCGTCGAAAAACTCTATGCTCTATTTAGCGAACGCACTGTTTAGCGTACTTTTTTGGTTCATACATTTTTCATAAAAGCACTGTTTAACTTTTTTTAAATCGGCCGCTATATTGCAGTGGTGCCAACTTCATAAACTAATATTTCGAAATAAAAGTATTTATTTACGATTTTACATTTGTATATTATAAATTATTTACTACAAATATAATAAATCATCATCTATTGTGTGTTAAATTACATGTTTTATAAAGTCTTGGTATTATTTATGAATATAAACAGTTCGAATTCGGTCCGGGTCCGGATTCGGTTTGGTTCGGATGGCAAGTGCAAACAAATTAAAAACAAAACAAACCTTATGCAAGAAGTGTCACATTTCCGATTTCCCACCAAAATATAATTATACAGTTCAAAATGAAAAGATGACAGATGATAAACTTAATAAAAAACCGAATAAAATCTTAATAGTCTAGCTAGGACTGATGTCCTAGCTAGACTATTAAGATTTTATTCGTGTTTGTGAAGACAAAAGTGTACGTTCCTTTTAAATTGGTCGAAGAAATTAATAACTGCACTCTTGAAGAAATTGCGTGTGTAGCAAAAGTACGAATAGAAAACTTGCTGCCTGAAAAGGCTACCTATTTTGTAATTTGCTATTTATTTAAAATTTGTCGTAGAAAAAGTATTGTATGCAACGGTGTATAACTGGTCTAAAAACGCTCGTGGCGTCTTTAATTGCGATGCTCGCCAAGGCTCGCATCGCAACCCACGCCACTCGCCTTTTAAGACCCTTCTTATACAACAGTTGCATAAAATACTATTTTTAAACATAATAACAGTCATGTAAATGCCAGTCCAGAGACAGGACATTTTTCGCCGATCTGATATTTTATTTAGGTACCTTATTTAGATTTTTTTATTTTGTTTTTTTTTTCATCATGTTAATTATTTATTTTCTATTTTTCAATGTTTTGGTCCATTTTGGATTTTTTTCTTTTTAAAAATGTTTTTTTTCTCTATTTTTAATGTTTTATTCTTTTTTTGTAATGTTTTTTGTTTTTCTTTGTTTTTTTGGTTTTTTAATGTTTTTTTTCTTTTTACACCTTTTTATAAAATGGTGTTTCTCTTCTTTTAATGTTTTGTTTCTTTAATAATCTTTTTTTCTTTTTTTTGGTGTTTTTTTCTTCTTTTTGGTATTTTTTTCTTATTTTAATGTGAATTTTTGTTTTTTTTTTCTTTTTTAACTGTTTTCTTGAAATTCCATTTTCTTTTTATAATATTTGTCTATATTATAATGTTTTTTTAATATTTTATTGATTTTAACGTTTTTTCAATGTATTTTTATCCTTTTTCTTCTTTTTTAATGTTTTTTTTTGGTTTTTTGTCTTTTTAAATGTTTTTTTTTTGTTTTTTCTTCTTTTTTTTAATGTTTTTGTCTCTATTTTATTGCTTTATTTTTTTTTTCTATTTTTTCCCCGTTTTTGTTATTTTAATGTTTTTTTCTGTTTTTTTATATTTTTTGGTATTTTTTGTTTTTAAGTTTTTTTTATACGTTTTTGCCATGTTTCTAATGTTTTTTTTGTTTTTTAAATGTTTTTTTAAAATTCGATTACCTATTTTTAATATTTTTGTCTATATTTTAACATTTCTTTTATTTTTTTTTGATTTATATGTTTTTTCAACGTTTTTTTCCTCTTTTTATCTTTATTTTTTGTTTCATTTTGTTTTTTTGTGCTCCCTTCTGAATGTTGTTTTTGTTTTTTCGTCCGATTTCTCTTTTTCTTACGTTTTTTTCTCTTTTGTTTTGTGAAACTTTTTTCTTTTTTTTAATGTTTTTGTCTCTATTTTATTGCTTATTTTTAAATGTTTTTTGTTTTTTTCTGTTTTTTACGTTTTTTTCTCTTTTGAATGTTTTTTTTGAATGTTTTTGAAATTATTTTATCTGTTTTGAAATTATTTTATCTTTTTTTAAATGTTTTTCTATATTTTAATGTATTTTTTTGTTTGTACAATGTTTTTCTCGTCCTCTTTGTTAAATCTTTATTTCAATTTTGTAATCTTTTTTCCTTTTTTTTCTTTTTAATGTTTTTTTTCCGCTTTTATACGTTTTTTCTTACATTTGTCTTTTTATGTTTTTTTTTCTTTATCTTGTATTTTCCTCGGTTTAGTGAGGTGAAAAGATTTGTGTTACACACGGGTGCAAGTTATTTTGACGTCTCGTGTGTTGCAACACTCGCTACGCTCAGGATTCTATTTTTGAACGACTCGCTTCGCTCAGGATTCTATTTTGGAACCACTCGCTTCGCTCGTGGTTCAACCATAGAATCCTTTCGCTGGCTCGTGGTTCAACCCTAGAATCCATTCGCTAGCTCGTGTTTCAATTCCACACTCGCGGTTAAAATACAACTTTGCACCCTTGTATAACAAATAACTATTATTTGATCTAAACTATGCCCCCTTGCAACTAACGGAAATTGACAAAAACACGTAGTATATAACTAACTTCTGCCCGCGACTCCGTCCGCGTAGCACTTGTTTTTATCGTATCTCCATACAAATTTTCACCCCCTTCTAGGGGATGATTTCCGGCATAAAAACTATCCTATGTCTTCCCCCGGGACGCAAACTATCTCTATACCAAATTTCATCTAAGTAAATCGGTCCAGCAGTTTAAGCGTGAAGTGGTAACAGACAGACAGACAGACACACTTTCGCATTTTTAATATTAGTATAGATGTGGGCACTGAACCTTCTGTAATCGTAAGCGGTGTTCGATAAAATCTGAATGGGAAGTTTGACAGGTTTCTATAGAATGACAGCTGCCAGCGCCATATTTAACTTTCATCGGTCTGTAATTGATAGAGCGAGCGAAGCGAAGGAAGTTCTCTATTTAAATACTGGGTCGAAGTGGCCATCGGCAGGGCTAAATGGGATGGGACTGCGAACGATCACCGGACGCCTTTGCCGTGTTGGTTCGCATTTACATCACATTTAATTTAATTTTCTATTTTACTTGTATTTTTATTTTTGATTGCTTTTGATGTACCTACTAACATAGTTATTAAGTCTAAATTTGTTACTAACATACTATGGACCAGTGGTCAGAAATAAAGGTTTTTATTTTATATATATATATTTTTTAAGCTTGTGTAAAAATGCTTTCGTATGTCATGTTGTTCCAACCGTTTTAAAATGAGAACGTAGTTTACGTTTGTATGGAAAATCGCGCGAAGCTCAGGACTCTTAAGCGATTTCAGCTTAATTTGCAGTTTAGGATAACGGCTACATTGCAAATGCATGTGGTCATTTTGTGTATATTTGTGTGTATCATCACTACATAGTATAAAATAAAGTCACTTCCCGCTGTCTGTCTGTCTGTCCCTATGTATGTATAGATCTTTAAGGCGCGGCCGGTTCATGGTCTTCTCTCCCTCTCACTGAGCATAAGCGTGAGTGAGACGGAAGTGCGTGTTCGGAAGTGTGTAACATCACTTTTTAGTACATATTAATTGTTTTTTGGGATACTGGATGATTTATTAAAAATCTAGCCGGTTATTGTCTTAGAACAAGAAAAAAGCTATCCTTTTAAAAAAAAAAACATATATTTTCGTTGAAAATTACGAAATCTCGAACATTTAAGTTTATTTTTATGGTGACATTTAAGATTTTTTATACAGAGTTACCAAGTAATTTTTGAATATTATGTTCGGTTATTGTTTTTCTTTGTTTCTTTTTCAGTTTACAGTAATTTTTCTGTAGTAGGAGTCTTCATTATTTCTTCACACTGGAAGCTCAAAGATCAGTCTTTTCGTCAGATCGTGAACCGGCCTCGCCTTAAATCTACGCAACGGATTTTGATGCGGTTTTTTTTATTAGATAGAGTGATTCAAGAGGAAGGTTTATATGTATAATACATAACCGTACGCAGCCGGGGCAGGTCGCTAGTTTGTGAATAAATGTATGTTTCTTTCTTTTTAACCCCCTACGCAAAAAGAGGGGTGTTATAAGTTTGACGTGTCTGGCTGTGGCATCGTAGCTCCTAAACGAATAGCCCGATTTGAATGCGGTTTTTTTATTCGAAAGCTGATGTGATAGAGATGTTTCTTAGGTACGTTGTAACAAAATCGGTTCAGCCGTTTTTGAGATATTGAACTTTGAAATGAAAATGTCGGGGATTTGTACAAGCTTTTATTTAGCTCACCCCGTTTGTTTTATTCTTTCTTGGGTCAAATTGTAATTGAAATTTCACCCACTTCACGGTTTCCGATTGAGCTAAAATGTTGCATGCCTATGTTTGCACGATGTACTGATAAGGTAAAGGCTACGCTTTTTAAAGCATATTGCCAGTCCTTTTACACGTGCAGCCTATGGATCAGCTATACGCAGCGGGCATACAGCGCTCTGCGGGTACAATATAACAACGCGTACAGGGTGGTGTTCGGGCTGCCGCGACACTGCAGCGCCTCTGGCATGTTCGCGGAGGGGCGGATCGACGGCTTCCACGCTATTATCAGGAAGCGGTGTTGCTCGCTACTGAGACGGTGGCGCGCCAGCTCGAATACCATCCTGTGCACGCTGGTCGACCGGTGGGACTCACCGTGGCTGAGGCACTGGGTGCAGCTGTATGTCCCCCTATGTCTTTACACCTAGACTAGACCTATATTAATATTAATACTAACCCTACAATTAAGTAATATGTTACTAACAATTTATGGACTTTGTCCGAAATAAAATTGAATTGAATTGAATATGTATATCGCATGACAATGCAATATTATGATGACATGGAGCTGATCTGATGCTGGAGCTGGAAGGTGGTCATAGGAACTCCGCAATAAAACGTCACAACCCCATCGAGTTTGGCCTCGTTAGAATCGTCTCAATGAGTAGTTGATGATGGTATGCAGAAAAGTACAGTCGGCAATAAAAGCTTGTACCAAAAATTGCATTTTTGACAGAAACTTATTCAACTTTTGTAAGTTGTAGTTATCTTTCTTCTTTATGTATTTTTTCTACTAAACTAACCCACCCGGTACTATTTTAACTACAGAAAGAAACCACCAAAGAACAGAAGGACAAAGACAAAGATAAGGAGAAAGACAAAGAGAAGGAAAAAGACAAGGAGAGAGTGAAGGATGACGAGGGGCCGGACGGGATAGAGAAACAGTTCCCCATCATCACCATCTTCCAGGCGATCTCCTCGCAGTTCCCAGACAAAGGCACGCCTCAAGAACTCCGCGAAAAGTGAGTATACATTTGGTTCAAATATGGCTGGGTCGTCCAACAGGTCGACGCCATATTGGGCGTCCCTAGGTATCGCTGGAGCGAGGTGGTTATTACCTAACCCGCCCTCGTAGGAGTGAACTCATTATTAATAGTACATTATTGCCGTGGACGGGAAGGAGGCAATTGCAGGCTGAGTATTTTGTTTAAACGGACGAGCTTGCGAGTCCGTTTAATTATAATACGAAGCCTGCAATTGCCATTCCGGCTGAGGCTAATATAGTGCTTTTCTCAAAAATGGGGGAATAAAAAAGACTAAATTGAAATCAAGCGTTATTATTAAATACAAATTGAGGATACTGCAAATTACATAAAATTAAACGTCATAATATATTTTTTTAAACAGAGTCGCAAGTGTATTTTTCCACCGAAAAACGCAAACTATTTGAGACGCGTACAAAAATGTAGCGTTTGCAACAGAAAAATACGACTTGATTTGGCTGAATACGGCCTGTGCCGTCTTTTATATGCCAGTTTGTACTTTTTAAAAAGTTTGGCACTCGACAAATAAAGAAATTTATATGTAACATTCCAGGCGGCCTGCAATGTTTTTATTTTTTAATTTTGATCTGGCCTTAAACTATACACTTTACCTTCCAATATGTAGCGAGTTATGTTCACTTTGCGGGCCATTTTTGAGAAAAGAGTTGTTAATAACTTTTCTTGTGCGCGTAAGCAGCGTCCGGCCGTGAGCGCGTGAGCCAACCCACTGGCGGATAGCGGTACGCAAAGTTTAGGTATAATTCTGAGTCCCCACGGCGCAGTTAGGTAGCACTGGCAATGTCCAGAAGAGACGCGAACCTACTTAAAATCTCTGTATGACCAATAAAAATGTCGCATAGCGGTGGGGCATCCTGATGACGATGGTATTGGTGTTATCCCCAGGTACATCGAGCTGACATCCCGAAGCGACCCCGACGCGTTACCCCCCGAGTGTACGCCCAACATTGACGGCCCGCTAGCTGAGAGCGTGGCTCGGGATCAGACCATGCACTCGTTCCACACGCTCTTCTGCCGCCGCTGCTTCAAGTATGACTGCTTCTTGCACCGTGAGTACCGCTGTGTGACTTGGAGAGTATGTTCCATATGTGGAACACGGTTTGGAACGGTTTAGTTAAAGTAACTAGGTACGTTATTTGAAATAAACGAAACTTAATTGCGTTTAAATAATAAATAATAATAATAAATATTTGCGGACAATCTTACACAAATCAACCTAGTCCCAAACTAAGCAAAGCTTGTACTATGGGTACTAGACGACGATATAGATACTTATATAGAGAAATACATACTTAAATACATAGAAAACATCCATGACTCAGGAACAAATATTCGTGCTCATCACACAAATAAATGCCCTTACCGGGATTCGAACCCAGGACCTCTTGCTTCGTAGGCAGGGTCACTACCAACTAGGCTAAAGCGGTCGTCTATATATCTATAGTTCATGGTATCTTATATCTATAGTTCATGGTATCTTATATCTATAGTTCATGGTATCTTTGGTTCAGAAATCACGATCATTTCGACGTATATAACAAAAAATCGTTAGGCTCCGTATAGTTCGAATAATGTACGTATATTGTGACAGCTTACGAAATATAACGAGTAACGTAGTGTGTACCATATCAGGAACGTGTATTCACACATTAGAGTACATACCTACTGCTGTAATAATTAGAACATCGGATTGTATTTCAATCATCACACGCTAATACACATGCTAAAATTAGTGTGATGCAAATCTGGACTTCATAATACAAACTCAGAACAAGAACAACTTTCCACCTCTGGATAATATGCTAGTGCTCAGAAAATTTTAAACATAAATAGTCGGGTGACAAGCAAAAGTCACTACCAAAACTGTCACTGTTCTTCAAAACCTCGTATCTCGGTACGTAGTCGATATCGAGATACGACCTTTAATTTAAGTAGGTATTTGTTACTTAGTGAGTTTTGCTTGTCACCCGACGCGTCGAATATGCATAATAGGTATTTTTATAATCATCATATTACATTCTGCAACTGGTCAACACGGGAGGGCCTATAAACATGATTTTTTCCACGGAAATCCCTCGTGCTAATACTTAAGTAAGTAAGCACTAAGAATAAAAATTATAAAAGTGAAAAAATCTTAATTGTCTAGCTGAAAACATGTCACTAAAATGTTTTTGTAAATTATAATATCTATAAAGTATTTTTTGTAACTAAGAGTGCATAAGTAATAATTGTATGTGCTGAGTGTGTACGTATTTAAGGTATATGTAATAACGCTTAGATATATCGAGTGTGCATTTATACTATAATTATAATATTACTATTATACTCGAGTGGAAAAATACTTTGATTACTAGCATGAAACACACTTGTATTAATTTGAAATATGTCGATAAACTTATAAGCAGTGCATCTGGAAGAGTATTTTTCCTCGACCCTTTGTGAGTAGGGCGCAGGTTGGAAAGGGTCAAATGCTCTGGTACACAAGATGAGCGCACGCATTTACGCAATATTTATAATCGTTACAGTTTTGAGTAACGATTGTAAATATTAGCCACAATAACATGTTAGCTATCAAACTATTAGGGCGGGGCCGCACTGGTGAAGCGATTGGCGAAGCGACGGCGATTTCAGTAAGTCGCTAATCGCCCTACCAGTGCGGACCCTTATTGTATTATTTTACAAATTATTAGTGTAGTGCCCTCATGTTAAAATTGGTAAGTACGTCCTATGGGAAACCATTAAATTGGTAAGTACGTCCTATGGGAAAACATTAAATTATCATATCGAAATGGTAAAGTATCATTGAGCTCGCGTCTTCAGCGTCAGTAGCGATGTCTCATTTTGACTCTCATTTTTGCCTTTTGTTTTGTTCCAATACCGACATTTGATCCTCGCTTAAAACTGGTTCGTCGAATGGACACCTAAGAAAAATATTATTGAAACGTGAAAATACATTGTCGTATTTCTGCTACAAATTTCACGTCTAAGTGGAATGCAAAGAAAGAAAAAATTACCTAGGGATATCTTTGTCTTAGCCAGCCACACGCCTGCGCCCTATCTCAGTACTAGGTCTCAGTGAAGTGGTATCTATAGTGGAATGAACGCTGACGTTGTTTCTGTTTACGGCAGGAGGCGCGCCGGCAGGTAAGGCCGCGCTCACGCGTCATGCATTTTCACCCCGAGGGCTAATAACACGACTACTATTAGGCTAGTTTTCGGTAAACAAGACTGTTTCACAGGAATCATAGCGTTAAATAAATTTTGGAAAACACGGGAAAGATCTAACTGAAACGCATTTTAGTACCTACAGTTTTTTTTGTAACTCCCTAACGTCGTTATGAATGATGTCTCATTAATAGTGCCGGATCTGGTCCGGTAGAGAATTAGCCTATTGGTATTTTGGTATACACGAAGGTAGTTTGCCCATGGCAATGCTTTTGTAGCCTGGATGTTGAATACGCAGAACTGGTCATTGTGGCACTCTTTAGGGGCATGTGTCCAGCAGTGGACGTCTTTCGGATGATATGATGATGAACGCTTTTGTGAAGTTGCACATACATATTGTCTCTTTGAGTGCTACCCGCCTTCCTAAGATAAAACGTAAAGAAACGAGTTGCATTTTATCATTTGTCGATGACCTTTGTCCCTCTTAGAGACGGCCGTTAAAACACTCTAGGTTTCCCACTTTTTGTGTTATTAACCCTCAACTATCGGTATTTATACATGTCGCTTTTACATGTTGCTTATTTATATGTAGAACATTTTGTATCCGAAAATTTCATAGAACATTCATACTATCTACTCATATCATTCATTTGTCTACTTATATTTATTTTATGTACATTTTGAGTTAGTAGTATAGTTAGTATTTGCATGTATCATGTATCTAGTTTATTCTCTTAGCCCATTTATTTAATTAATTACATTTATATATTATCAGTATACATCGCAAAACTGTAGGTATAATAGGAACTAGAATTTCATCCAATAATGTACCGTATTTGCAGCAAATCAAAAAGTTTACAAGAAATTGAATAAAGGAAGGTGTGCATGTGAAATCGTTCACTTATTATTTGTAAAAATTGGACTTGCTTCCACCATATTTCCTTAATGAGGTTGTGATTTCTGTAGTTGAAATGTATGTAGGTATGTATGTGGGTTTGACTGTTTAAATTATAATTTGTCTTTCCTGTTCCTGGTACCCACCTAGTAAAAGCATGATTTAGGCCAATAGGTGGAAGTTCTATATGCTATGCTCTAAAGCTTTCCAATCAAGGTTGGAATGCAAAACATAAAATTATACTTCATCGTACTTAAAAGCCTCTGCTAGACGGTCGGCAACACGCCCCTCCGACCGAGCGACCTTGGTCGGCACGGACCGCTGCACGCTGTAGTATGAAATTTTGCTCCAAACAACTGTCTACACGGTCGGTGCGGACCAAGGTCGCTCGGTCGGAGGGGCGTATTGGGGACCATCTAGCAGAGGCTTAAGTAACAGATATAATGAGTTTTTGTATGATTCATAAGATATAGTAACGAGATGTTAACGTGTCTCACAACAGGTCTACAGGCGTGCCACCCGGGGCCCAACCTGAACAAGCGCAAGGGACCGGATCTGAAACCCTTTTTGGAACCCTGCGGCTCAAGCTGCTATGTGCTACTGGTAAGCTTTAACATCGATCACATAAAACCCCCCTTACTCCATTATCCCTATTAACGTTTAAATTTAAATATGTTATTCTGGAAAGAGTTGAATAGATTGCGAATCGCTTACCTTTACATGTCAACATGCACGAATGGTTTATGTACCCGGGTGGGAATTATGTTATAACCTCAGAGCATAGAACACTAGAGAGAGGACAAGCCGCCGGCGGCCGTGTCGCAGCTGTATGCTCAATGGGCATACACTGTCATACTGTGCACGCGTGCTGATCGCAGAGAATATTACGTTTTTTCCCAAAATGCCTGATATGATGCGCGTTTATTGTCAAATAAGCGTGTAGGTATACAAGTGTGTGTGTTTTAGATGTGTGCGTGCTTTGTCTTGTCAATTACTTGGGCGTTGTGTGGGTTAATGTACTTGCGACAGGCTCACTCTATACAAATCGGCCGGCATGTCCGATCTCCTTATATTATTATATAGTGTTAACTCCCTATGTAAAATAATTGTTAGTTCATAATCTTACCTCCTATGATCTCTCTTTTTATGTATCTCACCGTTAGATTGTGAACACTGTCAGTTTATAATCTGACTGACGAAAAATTGAGAACTGTCAAAACCGTTCACAATTTAACGCATTATTTTTCGTTAGTTTATAAACTATCAATGTCGAATCGTCAAATTGTCAACTGAGATCGAATCGGCATGCTACGGACCGCATACACAAAGACTAGGTACGTTAGGTTATTTACGTAGCTTCAGTTGCCCGAAGGGCAAACCGCCCAGAAATAGGATCGACCTTGCTGGATGACGAAATAAATGGAATAAATTGTCTGGATGAAAAAAATATCAATCATGTTCTGACATAAGTGGAAGCTGATGCAAGAGGAATAATACGTTCAACCAGTCAGCGCACATGGTGCGTTCCAAAACCTTAGCAATTTGATTCAGTTCACAATTTGACGATCCGTCATTGATAGTTTGTAAACTAACGAAAAATAATTGCGTTAAATTGTGAACGGTTTTGACAGTTCACAATTTTTCGACAGTTTATAATATCGCGAGTAAGATTATAAACTGACGGTTTTGATAATCTGACGGTAACATATCTAAGTTAATAACTGTCCACGAATGTGGTGTAGATACAAACCCGATACGTATTTTACGTCATACCTGGCCATAAAGTAGGAATTACCGCACGCTACGCGTGCGTAAAACCCCACTTCCTGGCCAGATAGAGACGTAAAATTTTGTACTCACCACGGGCGGTAATAAAGAAAGCCTCAGAGCGCATATTTATCGCCCTTGCCTTCGGCTCGGGCGTCAAATACCTGCGATCTGAGACATTCTTTGTTTAATCGCCCTGGGTAAGTAATGTACTATAACGACACTTTTCTGTCCGACGAAATATATTTTTGTTTTTATTTATGTACTATAATATAAAAAAACCCTAAAACATGAATGCATCTGATAAATAAAATGTGTTTAGTCCCTTTCTTACGAACACAAATGTCAAAATGACACATTTAACGGCATTTTAGCTAAAATATGTTCATTGTTTGTGTATATAACGTTTATGAATACGGCCATATATTCATATGGAATGTTTGACAAGTTTCTACCCGGGATGACAGCTGGCGGCACCATATTTAACGTTGATCAGTTTGTAATCGAATCGTAAATTGGTGCAACACGCCTTAAATTGCTAAAACAGTTTTGGTTAACGTATTTTATTGATATTTTACACTCAGCAGCACAATAATATATATATTTTTTTTGTACTCGACGATTAAAATATGTGTATTAAGATTTCATAGAGAATACTGCAACGTCACTCTTTTCATAGTTGTAGTCCATGTTACTGTCGAAACAATCGAAATAACTACTTTTCGATATGCTCCAGACAACTAAAATAAATTCGACCAATCACGTGGCTGCTTTACTGAACTGTAATGAATTGGACCAATAGAATCGCATTGATGTCGTATGCTCGTTGATGTCTTTTAAGATATCAACAAGCGTACGAGCGATGAGCTGCACTTCGTTTCAACAGTATCGAGTTTGTTTAATTAGTTCAGTTGACTCGTAGAAAATTAATTTTAATGAACTCGTACAAAAAGTATTGTTCACAATAGTGTTATAATCAAGCTTTTTAATCTCGTACCTTACTTAGGCCACTACTAAAAAGCTCTCTATTATAACACGATTGTGAAATAGTATATTTCGATGCTAGTGCGGAAAGTATGTCATTACTTCACGAGTGCCGAGATATCTTGCCACGAGCCGTAGGCGAGTGGTAAGACTCGGGGCGAGTGAAGAATGACATTTCCGCACGTGTATCGAACGACGTTTTTTATTACAGTTGCGAAAAAATAAGAAAAACAACAAGTAAGAACAGTATTTAAAAAATGTTTTTTTTTGAACAACTTCATTATTTTTCAACTGTATTACAATTATGTTACAGAATTAATAATATAAAAGTTTCAAATTCCTTACTTGTTGTTTTTCTTATTTTTTCGCAAGTGTATTAAAAAACGTCGTTCGATACACGTGGAAAAGTAAAAAGCACTAGTGCGCAAAATACAACTTTGCGCACGATTTGCAGCTACAAAAAGTACCACTTTTTGAGCAACTGTATTAATATAGTATATTTCGATGCTAGTGCGGAAAGTATGTCATTACTTGACGAGTGCCGAGATATCTTGCCACGAGCCGTAGGCGAGTGGTAAGACTCGGGGCGAGTGAAGAATGACATTTCCGCACGTGTATCGAACGACGTTTTTTATTACAGTTGCGAAAAAATAAGAAAAACAACAAGTAAGAACAGTATTTAAAAAATGTTTTTTTTTGAACAACTTCATTATTTTTCAACTGTATTACAATTATGTTACAGAATTAATAATATAAAAGTTTCAAATTCCTTACTTGTTTTTTTTCTTATTTTTTCGCAAGTGTATTAAAAAACGTCGTTCGATACACGTGGAAAAGTAAAAAGCACTAGTGCGCAAAATACAACTTTGCGCACGATTTGCAGCTACAAAAAGTACCATTTTTTGAGCAACTGTATTAATAAATACTATTTTAAATATGCATTATTATTTTACTGTCACTTAAAGCTTACTACATTTTCTTTAAACATGATTTAATACTTCTAATGATATTCTTCAATAATCATTAAATTTGCGATACTAGGACGGCATAAGAGAGAAGTTGGCACGCGAGAAGGCTGCCGGCGAAGAGGACAAGGGCAAGTCCAACTCGATGGACTCGCCCAACGACGCCTCTTCAGAGGACAGCAACGATAGTAACCGGTTCGGGAAAGGTCAGTGTTCCCGATGGGAATAAGGGAAGATGATTTAAACCATCTTTGTAAATAAAGTACTGTTTAATGCAGTTTAAAATACATTTTATATGTTTTGTGTGAAGTGTTTCGCTAGGCGATAGAAAGGCAAGTGTGTCAAGCAGAGGGCTCTGATGGCTGGCGTGTGTATGTGGTGAGCTATGATTGGCCGATTACATGTATCACGCATTATTGAAGCTATCTGATTGGCATACATGGACTCGATACAATACAAATATGCCTTGTGTAGTGTAAATAAGGTGTATAATCGATTGACAGTAATAGGGATGATGACTAATTGTCCATCGCATAGTAGACTAGACTAAAATTAATTCTATTATAGGTGAATAGAGTTCATTTTTAGTATGAGGTGGCCAGTTACTTTACTAGCGATTTACCCTACAATAAATAGTTCAGGCAATGAACTGACAGCTTGTATGGAAAATATGTCAAATTTGGAAATAATTTATAATAGCAGATTTTTTAATGTAATGGATATATTATCAATTAAATAGTTACTTAGTGACAAAATCCAACAAAATTTCAGACATCAAAAAAATTATAACTTAACTAGCTTCTGAAAAGTCAGATTTTTTTTTAATAAATGGTTTTATCTTTATTTTGTTTCATTTACATTTGCTCTATAATATTCAAGATAAATGATTAAAAAAAAACAATTAATTCTTTTTTTAAATCTATATAAATACTTCCGGATGGAAAGTTTGTTGGATTCTTGAATAAAGCATCTTAGATCAATGTATTAAAATGATATAAAGAAAAAAAACGCTATTATAAATTAATGTTTTTCAAAACCGTATTTTGCCTGGAGTAAAAGGTTTGTTTGGCAGGAGCGGGCAGCGGCGCGGGCTGGAGCGGCGGCGGTGGCGCGCTCGGCAAGCCGCCGGGCGCCGCGTCCATAGAGCCCGCCTATAACGCGCTGGGTGAGTTTCCACAACTACCACAGAGGAAGGATATATAAGGAGTCACCACGGGCATGGCCAAGATTGTTCAGTCCCCTCCCCGAAATTTTCAAAATAATACATTAATTTGTTTTAACAAAATAGTTTTATTTTGTTGAGGTCTAACGGTGGGCGACATCCAGTCGGAGTGGACGGGCTCGGACCAGTCCCTGTTCCGCGCGCTGCACAAGGTGTTCGCCTGCAACTACTGCGCCATCGCACAGGTCATGCTCTCCAAGACCTGCCAGCAGGTAATTCTACTAATATTACTAGATAGTAGAGTCATTCTTTGTTGCAAAAGGTGGTGAAGTAGATTATTTTTAGGGTTCCTTACTCAAAGAGTAAACTGGGACCCTATTACTAAGACTCCGCTGTCCGTCTGTCTGTCACCAGGCTGTATCTCACTGATACCGTGATAGTTCCCGTTGAAATTTTCACAGATGATGTATTTATTTTGCCGCTATAACAACAAATACTAAAAACAGAATAAAATATATATTTTTATAAACAATGACCCTTCGTGCGCGAGTCCGACTCGCATATGGCCGGTTTTATTTAATATTTTGTATATGGAAACAACCTAGTAAATACCAAAAAAATTATATGAGATATATCTCGGGACAACTTTTGGCGATTACAAATCCTCGAAATATTATGACTTTTTTCATTTCTCGCTCGTAATTGACTCTCCTCGGTTGAATCGCTGCAGAGTTTTGCGACACCATCTAACACGGGCTGTTTTTTGGTCGTCGCTAAGAAAATGTGGTATCCAACGAGAGAGATCAACTTTTTTACGCCGAGTTCTTCGTGCAGAATTTTTTGGATAGTAGTCCCTGAAATGCCCACGGATACCTCTATTTCACGGTATGTCACATGACGATCTTCGAGTATTAGCTGCCGAAGTCGACATTCTCTTGCGTCATGTCGGTTTTTTGACGGCCTTCACGTGACTTGTCACTGAGGCTAGAGTGCCCGCGTTGAAATTCTAAATACCAGCGTTCTACAGTCCTAAGACATGGTGCTGCATCACTCAACACAGAAGTGATCTCCTCAAAGCACTGAAGTCGAGTTAATCCCCTTTGAAAGTTGTAGAAAGTTATCGCACGCATATTTTCCTTTGATATTTCCATTTTTACAACCGACTTGTCACCATTGAACAGACGCTAAAATAAAACTATTCGACCAATCAAAAAACATTCTTTTGTCTTTGAATTCTAAATTCAAAAAGATGAAAACGCCATATGCTTTTTTTTAATAATCGCGGGAGGTTTGCAAACGACAATTTAAAAGCAGCCCTCGTAATATCATACAAGCGCCGGATTGTTTCACTCAGAGAACTTCGCTCGTATCTTATTTATTACAGCTTACCTTTATGCAGATGACACAAGTATTATAGTTGGCCCTATGACACGCGGGTTCTTGCAACGGGGAACTGTTCTCAAACGCCCACTGCGACGGAGTGCTTTGCCAATCGCATTTTCGGTATCGAAAGTAGAAAGATTGTTCCTTACATGTAGGCTGTAACTCATGCGTGTGAAGCCGGCGGGCTTAAGCTAAACAAACATTGCGTATCTATTTGTTTTTTGGGGATAATGAAATGTTCCACATGTGTCCCAGGTGTACACGTACTGGATCAACACTGGCCAGGAGGAGTGTCGCGTGGAGGCCGAGCTGACCCCGCCGCGGAAGAAGAAGAAGAAGCATCGTCTCTGGTCCGTGCACTGCCGCAAGATACAGCTCAAAAAGGACTCCGCGTCACATCACGTGTAAGTAGCTTAAGTATGTAGTTGTTGGGACGAAGTTACACTCCAGAGCGGCTACTACGAAACGCTTCGTTCCTTCGTTCGTGTATCTCTATCTCTGTCGCACTTGCATATTCAAGCGACAGAGAGGGAGGTATTGCGAGTTTCCTCTTTCGAATTTCGTGGTGGCGCCTCAGGTTTGTGGTGGATCATCAAGATGTCCAGTGATCTTGATACACTTAGACGCCAAGAATATCGAAAGTTGTTAAGGTCGATTTAGACGGAGACTATCTTGAGACGCCTACATTACGGCGCCAGTGTAGACACTAGCGCCGTAATTTAGGCGGTAGACCGTACAGCACATCTTGGACCGACTTCAAATCAGTACCTACCCAAATTGCTTCAAATTTGCCTATAAAATTTGAAGAGTTCCCTCGATTTCTCCAGGATCCCATCATTAGACCCTGACCTGATGACCATGGGACCAACAGGGAACCCGTTTAAACAAAAAAAAAACCAAATTGGTCCACGCGTCTTTGAGTAATTAGGGAACATACATAAAAAGTCCCCGACAAATTGAGATCCTCCTCCTTATATAGGTTATAGGTTGTACGCGGGCTGGGTTTCCGCAACTCGACGTCATAAATGCGCCTATTTTGCTTCTGGGTTTTGGCACTACTGTTATTCGTGCCAACCCAGTTCCACCAGGAAGCCTAGCAGACCCTTTACGTTGCCGACGGCCTCCGGTAGTGACCCCGGTGTTGCGAGGTGCTGTGCCCTGTATTGTATTCCGCCACTCCAGGACATGTCAGGATGACGTGGGCGGCTGTCTCGTCCTCTTCCATGCAAGCTCTGCAGAGAGGACTGTCTGTAACACCTAAAGTAAAGAGATGTTTGTTTAGTAGTGCATGACCAGTTATAGCTCTTGTCAGAAGACGGAGTGCCGGCCTCTTTAGCTGCTTTAGCTTCCTTGACAATCTGGGGTTGATTGTCGGGAGGGCCTCCCTGGTTTGCCTGCAGGTTCCTAGGGTGTTCTAATGCTTTTGGTGTTCTACCTTGGTGTTTAGTCGCAGTGTGCTCCGCAGCCATGCAGAGGGTAGAGGAATTGTGGGTTCCGGTCCTACAGCTCTTGACTCTGAACCCTCTCTAGCCAGTGCATCCGCTGCATCGTTACCGCGTGAATTGCTGTGCCCTTTGATCCATTGCAGGGTTAAGTCGCTGTTATTACATACCTCTGATACTTAGAGCATTAAACCAACCGGAGACGACACGCGCACACTTTTCTATCTAAAAAAGTCTGCCGTTTTCGGCGCGGGGGACGAGGCAACGCACACAAATCATGTTAACACCAATGCATTTTTCCGATAGTGTCACTACACACGCACACGACAAAATTATCAAACACCAGCATAAACTATACTCACACAAGTACAAACACATACACAGACAACCTGTCCGTGAAAGAGATGACGTCAGCTCGAAGTAAACATCGATAGTGCGAGGAACACGTCGATAATAAATAATAAACTTATCGATATTTCATGTAGGTCCGGAAACGAATGCACAAAAAAGGTATAGAGGGAAATGCATGAAACACAATTTTTGACTTCGTAACCTTGTTTGGACTAGTTAGGAGGTAAACATATCAAAAGTCCTTGCCCGTAACCCTTGAGCCGGAGAGGAGGGGGGGGTTTCAAAGTCCCATTATTCGGTTTTTCACCTATATCTCGGAAACTATGCGTCCTAGCGACATAACTATTCTAAACAAAATGAAAGGTGATTAAATTTGCCACAATTTTTATAATATCAAGTTTTTCGATATCTTGTACAGTTTTCGAGATTTAAGATATTATACCATCGAGTACTATCGAGCTGGTCTGATGATGGAGATGGAAGGCGGCCATAGGATATCATATTGAAATGCCATGATCGGTACTTATTAAAAGGGATTTTTTTTTATGCACGTAACATACGATCTTTGGACAGACGGTAAACGGATAACAGGATGTTTTTTCCACATGAATAACTGGCCTGAATTTTGGTTCAGGCAGGACAGGTTAACACTGTACTGTATCTTTTGGAGATAACATAAAACAAGAAACAAAGAATAAAAAGCAACTTTTATAAAATAACATTCAAAATTCTGGGAGCAAATAGTGCTAGTCTCGTTTAGGAGTCCACGACACATGATTTCCACAAGCTCGGATACAGACATCCTGAATCATTACATCTTTTGGGAATCTGAAAAATAAATTATAAGAATAACATACTTATAATGTTTATCGACATTTGTTTTTGTGCTGTCCCTTCACTAACTTTCCTAGTACAGTGTTGCTAGAGTAACAAATTAAAAATGCATATTTACGGAACAAGTGACGATCGTAAATTCCGTATAATTAATAAAATACAGCCTAAACATATTATATTTAAAACATTAAATAAAAATATTATATGGTGAAAATAAAAGAATAAATGAATTTGCAAACAGTAATCCATCATTAATTAATTAAACATCTACAATTATAAATTTCACGTTATTTATGGTTGGTACCATTTTTATTGGATAAACTGTGTTAATAATAACGAATTTAAAGTAGAACTTATAATTAAACATTTATACAGTCAACTTTAAAAAATACCCAAAAGTAGAGCTAGTACCATTAAGTGGGAACACTGTTAGATTGACAATATTTTTTAGTTTTTTGCAAATTTAATGCACTATTTGATAATATTTAAACGTAATAATACTAACAGATGAAAAGTAACGTTATCCTTTTGTACATTAGATATTTCTGATCTCTTATTACACGAGAACACGTTGCAATTCGGCATTTTTAGCTCAGGTCATTCCGCGCTCACTGCGATTCATTGAATGGCGCGGAGCGCGCGGCAACTAGTTTTATATAACCGCTATGACCGGCGGTCTCGTACCTTTGGCAGAGGGGAACGCCTGGCAATGGCTACTCCGGTTGGTTTAATGCTCTAAGCTCTGATAGGATCTTGTGGCACTCGTGTATCAGCCCAGAAGTTGTTGCGTGACCTTGCAGGGCTTGCAGTACGGATCGGCTGTCGGAAAGTATGCGGATGGGATATCCCCTTACCTCCCTGGAGGCGATTGCATGATCAGCCATTATTATGCCTATACACTCTGCCTGGAAGACGGTGTTGTGGGTCCCTAATGGTGTCGAAATGCGTATGTTTAGGTCCTCCGAGAATACTCCTGATCCGGTGCCTGACCTTGTCTTGGACCCGTCCGTGAAGATTCTTAACTCTCTGGGGTTAAGTCCTTCCTGGGGGGTTTCGTATAGTTCAACTTTGTACTTTTTGTCGAAGACGAACTGCCTGGGACTCCTTTTTTGAAGTCGGTTAATAAAAGCTTGTAATGAAGATTGCTATATCCATGAATGGTGTTGCAGCTACAACTACACTCCGTGCGAGCACCCGAACCAGCCGTGCGACTCCATGTGCCCTTGCCTCCAGTCGCAGAACTTCTGTGAGAAGTTCTGCCAGTGCTCCAGCGACTGTAAGTGTTTTTCTCTCGCCTACTTTCATTTCGCTAGGGCATTTTGGAAGAATGTCGCTTGTAGAACGCGAATGGCGTATGCCAGCTAACTTAATAAAATGTGTATATAATTGCAGGCGTACATCTATATTTAGTCAAAAAATGTTAGTAGATCTAGAGATAGGAATAGACCGGGCACTCAGTGAAGTTCCGTTTGCAAAAATTGCGGATTGCATTCTGACTTCATTGTATATAGATCCCACACATCCAAATAAGTAGACAAATCATGAAACATTTCGAGGTCCGCAATTTTTGCAAACGAACATCTCATTGGAGCTGTGGCGGTGCCACCTATATGTATATACTAATAAATACATAATATTTACTTATATACATAACTATGATAAACTTAATTATATAAAACTCAACCTTACAACTATCTATACTTAACATGTAAAAATAAACTTATATATATTATACACACATACATAAGCATAAATAAATACATACGGATAAACAAATAGTAAATATATAAATATTAAAAAGCTAATTATCGACACAAAGTACTCACCATTACCGGCCGTGTCGATTCCAATGCCAACGCACACCAACGGGTCTTCGTGACGTCACGCACGCTGCAATGATGCGCCGGCGCCCGGCGGCTTTGAGCCGCCGCCTCCGGCAGTCCGCTACCGCATTCAACGCTAGACGCACGCCGCCTTGCGCTCTAAACATTTCGCTTGCCTTTCGCTTTTCTTGTGCTTTCTTTTACTGTGTGCCTACCTATATGCTTGTGTGTGCTTATAGAACTATTATACCGCTTAAGACAACAACTAGTGTGTGTTATTTGGACCTGCAACTCCCCGAACCCTGCACGTAAGTTTGTAGAACATAATACAAAGATTGTTTACAATCACATCTACACTGGTGACCCCTTTGGTTGAACTTTAAACGTAACCTTACTGAAGAGTGCAAATGGTTGACGGGGTAGGAAATAATGTTGCTCAAGGCGCACAAATACCAACGCAAGCACTGGTAGCGCCACCCGCTATGGAACTTCCCGCGGCACAGCCACCGCCGCCCGCCGCGCAGTTGTCCAATGGTGCCGACACATTCCGAGTCGGAGTACGAATGCCACCATTTTGGCCACAAGAACCAGCTGTTTGGTTTGCACAAGTAGAAGGTCAGTTTGTGTTATCCAACATCACAGCCGACGCGACGAAATTTTATTATGTACTGTCACAGCTAGATCATCAGTACGCAGCGGAAATTAAAGACATTATTGTCAACCCGCCTGCTACTAACAAGTATGAAAAGCTAAAAACCGAGCTCATATCCAGGTTGTCAGCGTCCCGAGAGAAGGAACTGAAGAGATTGTTGATCCACGAAGAGTTAGGAGATCGTAAACCATCACAGTTCCTGCGACATCTCCAACATCTTGCTGGTCCACAGGTACATGAAGATCTATTAAGAACAATATGGATTAATCGCTTACCCATGAATATCCAGGCAGCTATAGCTTCACAGCCGACGCCGCAGACACTCGAGGCCCTGGCAGGTACCGCGGACCGCGTTTGGGACCTCACTCCTCCTAGCCCGCAGATAGCAAGTACGTCCACCAGCGCTATGACACATAATTCTACCATTGACTTCATGGCTAATCAAATAGCCGAATTAACTAGGCAGATGCATGATATGCGAGCGGAGCTGAACTCGAGATCTCGGCCCAGGAGTAGGCATAATGGACCACAGAGGGACAACCGCAGCCGCAGTCGTGGGGCTAATCAAAATCGGTCCCAATCAAGCTACCGCAGATGGCCCGTATGCTGGTATCATTCCAAATTTCAGTCACAAGCAACGAAATGCGTCAAGCCTTGTGATTTCACTTCGGGAAACGGTCAGAGCAGTCGATAATGGCGGCCAACGATTGCTCAAGCTCCGGTCGCCTGTTTGTAACAGACCGTTGTACCAAAATGCAGTTTCTCGTTGACACAGGCAGCGATCTCTGCGTTTTTCCACGGACAGCCCTTCGTGAACACCGACCTAAAACCAAATACCAACTTTATGCCGCCAACGGATCTGTCATCAACACCTACGGCCACGCACAACTACATTTGGATCTCGGCCTCCGTCGGGAGTTCAGTTGGCAATTTGTGGTGGCTGACGTCACAAAAGCAATAATAGGAGTCGACTTCCTATCTTTTTACAATTTAGTCGTCGACTGCCGACATAAGCGCTTGATGGACAACACGACATCCCTCTCTACGATGGCAGTATCATCCGCATCGGCAGACATCATATCATCCATCAAGACATCTTTTGGTGAGTCGAAGTATAATGACTTAATGCGAGACTTTCCAGAGATCACACGTCCACCAGGAGTACACCGGGAAGTCAAACATAGCACGGTCCACTATATTAAAACCACCGATGGCCCACCAATCCACTGCACACCCAGAAGGTTAGCACCGGATAAGCTCAAGATAGCTAAGCAGGAATTTGAGTCCATGCTCAAATGTGGAACAACAAGACCGTCGTTAAGCCCTTGGTCTTCACCACTACATCTAGCACCCAAAAAAGATAATGGTTGGAGACCATGTGGTGACTATAGGCAATTGAATGCACGAACAATACCTGATCGTTACCCAATACGCCACATTCACGACTTCGCTCATCAGCTCGCCGGATGCAAGGTCTTCTCGACAATCGACTTAGTAAAGGCGTACAACCAGATTCCGGTCAACGATGAGGACATACCGAAGACTGCCATTTCGACCCCGTTTGGCCTGTACGAGTTCCCATTCATGACGTTTGGACTCAGGAATGCAGGTCAAACGTTCCAGCGCTTCGTAGACGAAGTCACACGAGGTATGGATTTTATTTACGCCTACTTAGACGACTTTCTCATCTTCTCGCCTGATGATGAAACACATGAAGATCATCTGCGGCAGCTCTTCACGAGGTTGAAGGAATACGGGATCGTGATCAATCCATCCAAATGCGTCTTCGGAGTTCCTGAAGTCAAGTTCCTGGGGTATCACATCTCATCTGACGGCACGAAACCCCTTGAAACTAAAGTTGAAGCCATCCAATCATTCCCTACGCCGAAAACTGTCAAAGAGCTAAGAAGGTTCCTTGGGATGATAAACTTCTATCGTAGGTTTATCCCTCAAGCTGCTCAACTTCAGGCTCCACTACATAAGCTGCTCACCGGCTCCGTAAAAGGATCACACCCAGTCGACCTGAAAGACGAAAAACTGAAGGCTTTCCTCGACTGCAAAACTAGCCTTTGCCACGCAGCGCTCTTAGCCCACCCAGACTGCAATGCTCCCCTCGCCTTGGTAACAGATGCTTCTGACACAGCTGTGGGTGCGGTGATCCAACAGAAGATAGAAGACTCTTGGCAGCCACTTGCATTTTATTCCAAGAAGCTAAGTACAGCACAGCAGAAATACTCGCCGTATGATCGAGAACTGCTGGCTATATACAATGCGATCAAGTATTTTAAGCACATGTTGGAAGCGCAAGTATTCACAGTTTTCACCGATCACAAACCCTTATGCTTCGCGTTTACAACAAACAAGTCAAATTGTTCACCGAGGCAATTCCGACATCTTGATTACATTTCCCAATTCACAACTGACATAAAACATATCTCAGGAAAAAACAATGTTGTCGCGGACACGTTATCAAGAATTGAGGAACTCGAGATGCCAGTCGATTTGTCACAACTCGCCGAAGCACAAGACTTTGATCAAGAGCTCAAGAAGATCTTAAATGGGGACAGAAATTACAACATCAGCTTAAAGAAACTGACGATACCAGGGACAACCACAACACTATACTGCGATGACAGCACTTCGACTCTCAGGCCATACGTACCACCCGAGCACAGACAACAAGTTTTTAATAGCCTGCACTCACTCAGCCACCCAGGGATTAAGGCATCCGCAAGACTCGTGGCTGAACGATTTGTGTGGCCGAGCGTAAACAAAGATTGTCGCGACTGGGCTCGCGCCTGTGTACCCTGCCAGAAGTCGAAGATTAGCAGACATGTCCAAGCACCTTTGGGTACTTACCAGTTACCTAAAACTAGATTTACCCATGTGCACATCGACATCATAGGACCAATGCCTCCATCTCAAGGTTTTAAATACTGCCTCACAGCCATAGACCGCTTCACGCGCTGGCCCGAAGCTATACCAATGATGGACATAACAGCAGAGACTGTAGCAAAATCTCTTCTACTTTCTTGGATCTCCAGATTTGGATGCCCTATTGACATCGTAACGGATCGAGGAGCACAATTTGAGTCTGCTCTTTTCAAGTATCTGGCGAAGATATCTGGTTTCAAGCATCGACGCACCACCGCATATCATCCGGCCTCTAACGGATTGATTGAGCGTCTACACAGGCAGCTGAAGGCAGCAATCACCTGTCATGCACAAGAAAGCTGGACAGAAGCCTTACCTTTAGTCCTGATGGGCGTAAGGAGCGCCTACAAAGAAGAGCTGCAAACTTCATCCGCAGAATTGGTATATGGCGAACCACTCAGACTGCCTGGGGAATTCTTCCATCCTAGCACCGACACAACATCCGATCTTACCGACTTCACTGCCCGCCTAAAGAATATAATGCAGAAGCTTCAACCTGTGCCTACCTCAAGGCATGGTTCGAAGAAGACATTTATATTCAAAGACTTAGCATCTTCCACCCACGTTTTCCTAAGAGAAGACGCTGTGCGTGGTGCGCTAAAGGCATCATACACGGGACCACATGCAGTGCTAGAAAGAGGAGAGAAGTTCTTCAAGTTACAAGTAAAAGGAAAGACTAACACCGTATCTATTGACCGCTTGAAGCCGGCATACTTACTTACCGAGACGATGCCACGGCCTGCGACGAAGCAAGTATACCCTGAAAAAGAGAAGGAGAGAGAACCTGAAAAAGAGAAGGAGAGAAAACCAGAAAAAGAGAAGAAAATACCTCTAAAAGAGAAATTAAGAGAAACAGAAAAAGATAAAAAGGTAATAAGGCAAACCAGATCAGGCCGAAAAGTTACCTTTCCAGATTATTATCGCCCGTGAGACGGTCTCTGGAGGGGACTGATGTGGCGGTGCCACCTATATGTATATACTAATAAATACATAATATTTACTTATATACATAACTATGATAAACTTAATTATATAAAACTCAACCTTACAACTATCTATACTTAACATGTAAAAATAAACTTATATATATTATACACACATACATAAGCATAAATAAATACATACGGATAAACAAATAGTAAATATATAAATATTAAAAAGCTAATTATCGACACAAAGTACTCACCATTACCGGCCGTGTCGATTCCAATGCCAACGCACACCAACGGGTCTTCGTGACGTCACGCACGCTGCAATGATGCGCCGGCGCCCGGCGGCTTTGAGCCGCCGCCTCCGGCAGTCCGCTACCGCATTCAACGCTAGACGCACGCCGCCTTGCGCTCTAAACATTTCGCTTGCCTTTCGCTTTTCTTGTGCTTTCTTTTACTGTGTGCCTACCTATATGCTTGTGTGTGCTTATAGAACTATTATACCGCTTAAGACAACAACTAGTGTGTGTTATTTGGACCTGCAACTCCCCGAACCCTGCACGTAAGTTTGTAGAACATAATACAAAGATTGTTTACAATCACATCTACAGAGCCTGCACTAGAAGGAAATTATACACCCTTACATATAAGTATCGATGATTTTTTTACCTGTTCGATTTTTATTTCTGCCAGCAAAGAATGCATAAGGATTTTAAATTGACCAAGGTCTGCAAAAGTGTACGGCCGAGGAAAATGAAGTTTTGGCACATGTCAACTCTATTTGAATGACGTAAAGGTCCAAGAGTGCTAAACATTAAATTTCCTCGACTGTACATTTATTTGTGGGAAAAAATTACTAATAGCATTGCTGGGCGCGCTCGCTCATTGCTTCCGATTGTTGTATATTTTCTTGGCTCATCGCCTCGCACAAGCTCTGGTGGTTACCCTAAGGCCCTTTCCATACTGTGACTTGTTTAGGTCAGAACCGGTTCCCCGGCTGCCGCTGCAAGGCGTCGTGCAACACGAAGCAGTGCCCGTGCTACCTCGGCGTGCGCGAGTGCGACCCCGACCTGTGCACGCAGTGCGGCGCGGACACGCCGGTCTGCTGCCGGAATGTGTCGGTGCAGCGGTGAGTACACACCGCACAGGGCTCATGGCGTCGTGCAACACGAAGCAGTGCCCGTGCTACCTCGGCGTGCGCGAGTGCGACCCCGACCTGTGCACGCAGTGCGGCGCGGACACGCCGGTCTGCTGCCGGAATGTGTCGGTGCAGCGGTGAGTACACACCGCACAGGGCTCATGGCGTCGTGCAACACGAAGCAGTGCCCGTGCTACCTCGGCGTGCGCGAGTGCGACCCCGACCTGTGCACGCAGTGCGGCGCGGACACGCCGGTCTGCTGCCGGAATGTGTCGGTGCAGCGGTGAGTACACACCGCACAGGGCTCATGGCGTCGTGCAACACGAAGCAGTGCCCGTGCTACCTCGGCGTGCGCGAGTGCGACCCCGACCTGTGCACGCAGTGCGGCGCGGACACGCCGGTCTGCTGCCGGAATGTGTCGGTGCAGCGGTGAGTACACACCGCACAGGGCTCATGGCGTCGTGCAACACGAAGCAGTGCCCGTGCTACCTCGGCGTGCGCGAGTGCGACCCCGACCTGTGCACGCAGTGCGGCGCGGACACGCCGGTCTGCTGCCGGAATGTGTCGGTGCAGCGGTGAGTACACACCGCACAGGGCTCATGGCGTCGTGCAACACGAAGCAGTGCCCGTGCTACCTCGGCGTGCGCGAGTGCGACCCCGACCTGTGCACGCAGTGCGGCGCGGACACGCCGGTCTGCTGCCGGAATGTGTCGGTGCAGCGGTGAGTACACACCGCACAGGGCTCATGGCGTCGTGCAACACGAAGCAGTGCCCGTGCTACCTCGGCGTGCGCGAGTGCGACCCCGACCTGTGCACGCAGTGCGGCGCGGACACGCCGGTCTGCTGCCGGAATGTGTCGGTGCAGCGGTGAGTACACACCGCACAGGGCTCATGGCGTCGTGCAACACGAAGCAGTGCCCGTGCTACCTCGGCGTGCGCGAGTGCGACCCCGACCTGTGCACGCAGTGCGGCGCGGACACGCCGGTCTGCTGCCGGAATGTGTCGGTGCAGCGGTGAGTACACACCGCACAGGGCTCATGGCGTCGTGCAACACGAAGCAGTGCCCGTGCTACCTCGGCGTGCGCGAGTGCGACCCCGACCTGTGCACGCAGTGCGGCGCGGACACGCCGGTCTGCTGCCGGAATGTGTCGGTGCAGCGGTGAGTACACACCGCACAGGGCTCATGGCGTCGTGCAACACGAAGCAGTGCCCGTGCTACCTCGGCGTGCGCGAGTGCGACCCCGACCTGTGCACGCAGTGCGGCGCGGACACGCCGGTCTGCTGCCGGAATGTGTCGGTGCAGCGGTGAGTACACACCGCACAGGGCTCATGGCGTCGTGCAACACGAAGCAGTGCCCGTGCTACCTCGGCGTGCGCGAGTGCGACCCCGACCTGTGCACGCAGTGCGGCGCGGACACGCCGGTCTGCTGCCGGAATGTGTCGGTGCAGCGGTGAGTACACACCGCACAGGGCTCATGGCGTCGTGCAACACGAAGCAGTGCCCGTGCTACCTCGGCGTGCGCGAGTGCGACCCCGACCTGTGCACGCAGTGCGGCGCGGACACGCCGGTCTGCTGCCGGAATGTGTCGGTGCAGCGGTGAGTACACACCGCACAGGGCTCATGGCGTCGTGCAACACGAAGCAGTGCCCGTGCTACCTCGGCGTGCGCGAGTGCGACCCCGACCTGTGCACGCAGTGCGGCGCGGACACGCCGGTCTGCTGCCGGAATGTGTCGGTGCAGCGGTGAGTACACACCGCACAGGGCTCATGGCGTCGTGCAACACGAAGCAGTGCCCGTGCTACCTCGGCGTGCGCGAGTGCGACCCCGACCTGTGCACGCAGTGCGGCGCGGACACGCCGGTCTGCTGCCGGAATGTGTCGGTGCAGCGGTGAGTACACACCGCACAGGGCTCATGGCGTCGTGCAACACGAAGCAGTGCCCGTGCTACCTCGGCGTGCGCGAGTGCGACCCCGACCTGTGCACGCAGTGCGGCGCGGACACGCCGGTCTGCTGCCGGAATGTGTCGGTGCAGCGGTGAGTACACACCGCACAGGGCTCATGGCGTCGTGCAACACGAAGCAGTGCCCGTGCTACCTCGGCGTGCGCGAGTGCGACCCCGACCTGTGCACGCAGTGCGGCGCGGACACGCCGGTCTGCTGCCGGAATGTGTCGGTGCAGCGGTGAGTACACACCGCACAGGGCTCATGGCGTCGTGCAACACGAAGCAGTGCCCGTGCTACCTCGGCGTGCGCGAGTGCGACCCCGACCTGTGCACGCAGTGCGGCGCGGACACGCCGGTCTGCTGCCGGAATGTGTCGGTGCAGCGGTGAGTACACACCGCACAGGGCTCATGGCGTCGTGCAACACGAAGCAGTGCCCGTGCTACCTCGGCGTGCGCGAGTGCGACCCCGACCTGTGCACGCAGTGCGGCGCGGACACGCCGGTCTGCTGCCGGAATGTGTCGGTGCAGCGGTGAGTACACACCGCACAGGGCTCATGGCGTCGTGCAACACGAAGCAGTGCCCGTGCTACCTCGGCGTGCGCGAGTGCGACCCCGACCTGTGCACGCAGTGCGGCGCGGACACGCCGGTCTGCTGCCGGAATGTGTCGGTGCAGCGGTGAGTACACACCGCACAGGGCTCATGGCGTCGTGCAACACGAAGCAGTGCCCGTGCTACCTCGGCGTGCGCGAGTGCGACCCCGACCTGTGCACGCAGTGCGGCGCGGACACGCCGGTCTGCTGCCGGAATGTGTCGGTGCAGCGGTGAGTACACACCGCACAGGGCTCATGGCGTCGTGCAACACGAAGCAGTGCCCGTGCTACCTCGGCGTGCGCGAGTGCGACCCCGACCTGTGCACGCAGTGCGGCGCGGACACGCCGGTCTGCTGCCGGAATGTGTCGGTGCAGCGGTGAGTACACACCGCACAGGGCTCATGGCGTCGTGCAACACGAAGCAGTGCCCGTGCTACCTCGGCGTGCGCGAGTGCGACCCCGACCTGTGCACGCAGTGCGGCGCGGACACGCCGGTCTGCTGCCGGAATGTGTCGGTGCAGCGGTGAGTACACACCGCACAGGGCTCATGGCGTCGTGCAACACGAAGCAGTGCCCGTGCTACCTCGGCGTGCGCGAGTGCGACCCCGACCTGTGCACGCAGTGCGGCGCGGACACGCCGGTCTGCTGCCGGAATGTGTCGGTGCAGCGGTGAGTACACACCGCACAGGGCTCATGGCGTCGTGCAACACGAAGCAGTGCCCGTGCTACCTCGGCGTGCGCGAGTGCGACCCCGACCTGTGCACGCAGTGCGGCGCGGACACGCCGGTCTGCTGCCGGAATGTGTCGGTGCAGCGGTGAGTACACACCGCACAGGGCTCATGGCGTCGTGCAACACGAAGCAGTGCCCGTGCTACCTCGGCGTGCGCGAGTGCGACCCCGACCTGTGCACGCAGTGCGGCGCGGACACGCCGGTCTGCTGCCGGAATGTGTCGGTGCAGCGGTGAGTACACACCGCACAGGGCTCATGGCGTCGTGCAACACGAAGCAGTGCCCGTGCTACCTCGGCGTGCGCGAGTGCGACCCCGACCTGTGCACGCAGTGCGGCGCGGACACGCCGGTCTGCTGCCGGAATGTGTCGGTGCAGCGGTGAGTACACACCGCACAGGGCTCATGGCGTCGTGCAACACGAAGCAGTGCCCGTGCTACCTCGGCGTGCGCGAGTGCGACCCCGACCTGTGCACGCAGTGCGGCGCGGACACGCCGGTCTGCTGCCGGAATGTGTCGGTGCAGCGGTGAGTACACACCGCACAGGGCTCATGGCGTCGTGCAACACGAAGCAGTGCCCGTGCTACCTCGGCGTGCGCGAGTGCGACCCCGACCTGTGCACGCAGTGCGGCGCGGACACGCCGGTCTGCTGCCGGAATGTGTCGGTGCAGCGGTGAGTACACACCGCACAGGGCTCATGGCGTCGTGCAACACGAAGCAGTGCCCGTGCTACCTCGGCGTGCGCGAGTGCGACCCCGACCTGTGCACGCAGTGCGGCGCGGACACGCCGGTCTGCTGCCGGAATGTGTCGGTGCAGCGGTGAGTACACACCGCACAGGGCTCATGGCGTCGTGCAACACGAAGCAGTGCCCGTGCTACCTCGGCGTGCGCGAGTGCGACCCCGACCTGTGCACGCAGTGCGGCGCGGACACGCCGGTCTGCTGCCGGAATGTGTCGGTGCAGCGGTGAGTACACACCGCACAGGGCTCATGGCGTCGTGCAACACGAAGCAGTGCCCGTGCTACCTCGGCGTGCGCGAGTGCGACCCCGACCTGTGCACGCAGTGCGGCGCGGACACGCCGGTCTGCTGCCGGAATGTGTCGGTGCAGCGGTGAGTACACACCGCACAGGGCTCATGGCGTCGTGCAACACGAAGCAGTGCCCGTGCTACCTCGGCGTGCGCGAGTGCGACCCCGACCTGTGCACGCAGTGCGGCGCGGACACGCCGGTCTGCTGCCGGAATGTGTCGGTGCAGCGGTGAGTACACACCGCACAGGGCTCATGGCGTCGTGCAACACGAAGCAGTGCCCGTGCTACCTCGGCGTGCGCGAGTGCGACCCCGACCTGTGCACGCAGTGCGGCGCGGACACGCCGGTCTGCTGCCGGAATGTGTCGGTGCAGCGGTGAGTACACACCGCACAGGGCTCATGGCGTCGTGCAACACGAAGCAGTGCCCGTGCTACCTCGGCGTGCGCGAGTGCGACCCCGACCTGTGCACGCAGTGCGGCGCGGACACGCCGGTCTGCTGCCGGAATGTGTCGGTGCAGCGGTGAGTACACACCGCACAGGGCTCATGGCGTCGTGCAACACGAAGCAGTGCCCGTGCTACCTCGGCGTGCGCGAGTGCGACCCCGACCTGTGCACGCAGTGCGGCGCGGACACGCCGGTCTGCTGCCGGAATGTGTCGGTGCAGCGGTGAGTACACACCGCACAGGGCTCATGGCGTCGTGCAACACGAAGCAGTGCCCGTGCTACCTCGGCGTGCGCGAGTGCGACCCCGACCTGTGCACGCAGTGCGGCGCGGACACGCCGGTCTGCTGCCGGAATGTGTCGGTGCAGCGGTGAGTACACACCGCACAGGGCTCATGGCGTCGTGCAACACGAAGCAGTGCCCGTGCTACCTCGGCGTGCGCGAGTGCGACCCCGACCTGTGCACGCAGTGCGGCGCGGACACGCCGGTCTGCTGCCGGAATGTGTCGGTGCAGCGGTGAGTACACACCGCACAGGGCTCATGGCGTCGTGCAACACGAAGCAGTGCCCGTGCTACCTCGGCGTGCGCGAGTGCGACCCCGACCTGTGCACGCAGTGCGGCGCGGACACGCCGGTCTGCTGCCGGAATGTGTCGGTGCAGCGGTGAGTACACACCGCACAGGGCTCATGGCGTCGTGCAACACGAAGCAGTGCCCGTGCTACCTCGGCGTGCGCGAGTGCGACCCCGACCTGTGCACGCAGTGCGGCGCGGACACGCCGGTCTGCTGCCGGAATGTGTCGGTGCAGCGGTGAGTACACACCGCACAGGGCTCATGGCGTCGTGCAACACGAAGCAGTGCCCGTGCTACCTCGGCGTGCGCGAGTGCGACCCCGACCTGTGCACGCAGTGCGGCGCGGACACGCCGGTCTGCTGCCGGAATGTGTCGGTGCAGCGGTGAGTACACACCGCACAGGGCTCATGGCGTCGTGCAACACGAAGCAGTGCCCGTGCTACCTCGGCGTGCGCGAGTGCGACCCCGACCTGTGCACGCAGTGCGGCGCGGACACGCCGGTCTGCTGCCGGAATGTGTCGGTGCAGCGGTGAGTACACACCGCACAGGGCTCATGGCGTCGTGCAACACGAAGCAGTGCCCGTGCTACCTCGGCGTGCGCGAGTGCGACCCCGACCTGTGCACGCAGTGCGGCGCGGACACGCCGGTCTGCTGCCGGAATGTGTCGGTGCAGCGGTGAGTACACACCGCACAGGGCTCATGGCGTCGTGCAACACGAAGCAGTGCCCGTGCTACCTCGGCGTGCGCGAGTGCGACCCCGACCTGTGCACGCAGTGCGGCGCGGACACGCCGGTCTGCTGCCGGAATGTGTCGGTGCAGCGGTGAGTACACACCGCACAGGGCTCATGGCGTCGTGCAACACGAAGCAGTGCCCGTGCTACCTCGGCGTGCGCGAGTGCGACCCCGACCTGTGCACGCAGTGCGGCGCGGACACGCCGGTCTGCTGCCGGAATGTGTCGGTGCAGCGGTGAGTACACACCGCACAGGGCTCATGGCGTCGTGCAACACGAAGCAGTGCCCGTGCTACCTCGGCGTGCGCGAGTGCGACCCCGACCTGTGCACGCAGTGCGGCGCGGACACGCCGGTCTGCTGCCGGAATGTGTCGGTGCAGCGGTGAGTACACACCGCACAGGGCTCATGGCGTCGTGCAACACGAAGCAGTGCCCGTGCTACCTCGGCGTGCGCGAGTGCGACCCCGACCTGTGCACGCAGTGCGGCGCGGACACGCCGGTCTGCTGCCGGAATGTGTCGGTGCAGCGGTGAGTACACACCGCACAGGGCTCATGGCGTCGTGCAACACGAAGCAGTGCCCGTGCTACCTCGGCGTGCGCGAGTGCGACCCCGACCTGTGCACGCAGTGCGGCGCGGACACGCCGGTCTGCTGCCGGAATGTGTCGGTGCAGCGGTGAGTACACACCGCACAGGGCTCATGGCGTCGTGCAACACGAAGCAGTGCCCGTGCTACCTCGGCGTGCGCGAGTGCGACCCCGACCTGTGCACGCAGTGCGGCGCGGACACGCCGGTCTGCTGCCGGAATGTGTCGGTGCAGCGGTGAGTACACACCGCACAGGGCTCATGGCGTCGTGCAACACGAAGCAGTGCCCGTGCTACCTCGGCGTGCGCGAGTGCGACCCCGACCTGTGCACGCAGTGCGGCGCGGACACGCCGGTCTGCTGCCGGAATGTGTCGGTGCAGCGGTGAGTACACACCGCACAGGGCTCATGGCGTCGTGCAACACGAAGCAGTGCCCGTGCTACCTCGGCGTGCGCGAGTGCGACCCCGACCTGTGCACGCAGTGCGGCGCGGACACGCCGGTCTGCTGCCGGAATGTGTCGGTGCAGCGGTGAGTACACACCGCACAGGGCTCATGGCGTCGTGCAACACGAAGCAGTGCCCGTGCTACCTCGGCGTGCGCGAGTGCGACCCCGACCTGTGCACGCAGTGCGGCGCGGACACGCCGGTCTGCTGCCGGAATGTGTCGGTGCAGCGGTGAGTACACACCGCACAGGGCTCATGGCGTCGTGCAACACGAAGCAGTGCCCGTGCTACCTCGGCGTGCGCGAGTGCGACCCCGACCTGTGCACGCAGTGCGGCGCGGACACGCCGGTCTGCTGCCGGAATGTGTCGGTGCAGCGGTGAGTACACACCGCACAGGGCTCATGGCGTCGTGCAACACGAAGCAGTGCCCGTGCTACCTCGGCGTGGGCGAGTGCGACCCCGACCTGTGCACGCAGTGCGGCGCGGACACGCCGGTCTGCTGCCGGAATGTGTCGGTGCAGCGGTGAGTACACACCGCACAGGGCTCATGGCGTCGTGCAACACGAAGCAGTGCCCGTGCTACCTCGGCGTGCGCGAGTGCGACCCCGACCTGTGCACGCAGTGCGGCGCGGACACGCCGGTCTGCTGCCGGAATGTGTCGGTGCAGCGGTGAGTACACACCGCACAGGGCTCATGGCGTCGTGCAACACGAAGCAGTGCCCGTGCTACCTCGGCGTGCGCGAGTGCGACCCCGACCTGTGCACGCAGTGCGGCGCGGACACGCCGGTCTGCTGCCGGAATGTGTCGGTGCAGCGGTGAGTACACACCGCACAGGGCTCATGGCGTCGTGCAACACGAAGCAGTGCCCGTGCTACCTCGGCGTGCGCGAGTGCGACCCCGACCTGTGCACGCAGTGCGGCGCGGACACGCCGGTCTGCTGCCGGAATGTGTCGGTGCAGCGGTGAGTACACACCGCACAGGGCTCATGGCGTCGTGCAACACGAAGCAGTGCCCGTGCTACCTCGGCGTGCGCGAGTGCGACCCCGACCTGTGCACGCAGTGCGGCGCGGACACGCCGGTCTGCTGCCGGAATGTGTCGGTGCAGCGGTGAGTACACACCGCACAGGGCTCATGGCGTCGTGCAACACGAAGCAGTGCCCGTGCTACCTCGGCGTGCGCGAGTGCGACCCCGACCTGTGCACGCAGTGCGGCGCGGACACGCCGGTCTGCTGCCGGAATGTGTCGGTGCAGCGGTGAGTACACACCGCACAGGGCTCATGGCGTCGTGCAACACGAAGCAGTGCCCGTGCTACCTCGGCGTGCGCGAGTGCGACCCCGACCTGTGCACGCAGTGCGGCGCGGACACGCCGGTCTGCTGCCGGAATGTGTCGGTGCAGCGGTGAGTACACACCGCACAGGGCTCGTGGCGTCGTGCAACACGAAGCAGTGCCCGTGCTACCTCGGCGTGCGCGAGTGCGACCCCGACCTGTGCACGCAGTGCGGCGCGGACACGCCGGTCTGCTGCCGGAATGTGTCGGTGCAGCGGTGAGTACACACCGCACAGGGCTCGTGGCGTCGTGCAACACGAAGCAGTGCCCGTGCTACCTCGGCGTGCACGAGTGCGACCCCGACCTGTGCACGCAGTGCGGCGCGGACACGCCGGTCTGCTGCCGGAATGTGTCGGTGCAGCGGTGAGTACACACCGCACAGGGCTCATGGCGTCGTGCAACACGAAGCAGTGCCCGTGCTACCTCGGCGTGCGCGAGTGCGACCCCGACCTGTGCACGCAGTGCGGCGCGGACACGCCGGTCTGCTGCCGGAATGTGTCGGTGCAGCGGTGAGTACACACCGCACAGGGCTCATGGCGTCGTGCAACACGAAGCAGTGCCCGTGCTACCTCGGCGTGCGCGAGTGCGACCCCGACCTGTGCACGCAGTGCGGCGCGGACACGCCGGTCTGCTGCCGGAATGTGTCGGTGCAGCGGTGAGTACACACCGCACAGGGCTCATGGCGTCGTGCAACACGAAGCAGTGCCCGTGCTACCTCGGCGTGCGCGAGTGCGACCCCGACCTGTGCACGCAGTGCGGCGCGGACACGCCGGTCTGCTGCCGGAATGTGTCGGTGCAGCGGTGAGTACACACCGCACAGGGCTCATGGCGTCGTGCAACACGAAGCAGTGCCCGTGCTACCTCGGCGTGCGCGAGTGCGACCCCGACCTGTGCACGCAGTGCGGCGCGGACACGCCGGTCTGCTGCCGGAATGTGTCGGTGCAGCGGTGAGTACACACCGCACAGGGCTCATGGCGTCGTGCAACACGAAGCAGTGCCCGTGCTACCTCGGCGTGCGCGAGTGCGACCCCGACCTGTGCACGCAGTGCGGCGCGGACACGCCGGTCTGCTGCCGGAATGTGTCGGTGCAGCGGTGAGTACACACCGCACAGGGCTCATGGCGTCGTGCAACACGAAGCAGTGCCCGTGCTACCTCGGCGTGCGCGAGTGCGACCCCGACCTGTGCACGCAGTGCGGCGCGGACACGCCGGTCTGCTGCCGGAATGTGTCGGTGCAGCGGTGAGTACACACCGCACAGGGCTCATGGCGTCGTGCAACACGAAGCAGTGCCCGTGCTACCTCGGCGTGCGCGAGTGCGACCCCGACCTGTGCACGCAGTGCGGCGCGGACACGCCGGTCTGCTGCCGGAATGTGTCGGTGCAGCGGTGAGTACACACCGCACAGGGCTCATGGCGTCGTGCAACACGAAGCAGTGCCCGTGCTACCTCGGCGTGCGCGAGTGCGACCCCGACCTGTGCACGCAGTGCGGCGCGGACACGCCGGTCTGCTGCCGGAATGTGTCGGTGCAGCGGTGAGTACACACCGCACAGGGCTCATGGCGTCGTGCAACACGAAGCAGTGCCCGTGCTACCTCGGCGTGCGCGAGTGCGACCCCGACCTGTGCACGCAGTGCGGCGCGGACACGCCGGTCTGCTGCCGGAATGTGTCGGTGCAGCGGTGAGTACACACCGCACAGGGCTCATGGCGTCGTGCAACACGAAGCAGTGCCCGTGCTACCTCGGCGTGCGCGAGTGCGACCCCGACCTGTGCACGCAGTGCGGCGCGGACACGCCGGTCTGCTGCCGGAATGTGTCGGTGCAGCGGTGAGTACACACAGGGTGCGGAATTATCAAAATAGTTTGGGTCAATCCAGAATTTTTGTTCCTCGTTGCCAAGGTTACGTCTCCTGGAAGACTTTGAAATTATGGGCTTTGAATAAGTAGGTAATTTAAACATGAATTTTTCTGACGATGGTAAACCTATTTTATGGCAAGGTCGGTTGTTCGCCCTCGATACTTCGTGATAGTTATCGAGATAATTATCACTAGTGTGAGATTATATTTATTTAATACTATAACTGAAGCAGATTTGTACAAAATAGAATAAAGAAATGCGGGGAAAATGAAACCTAAAAACTACTTAGGAAGTAAAAAGCCATATTTTGTACATTCATTGTTTGGACACTGCCACGATTCTGCAAATGTGAACGGTAATTAGCGACGGTTCTTCGACACGTGCGTTTCGTCGAGTAGCGAGGCGATTATCATAACGATATTTTTTGTCTGTTATACTTGCTTCAGGGATGACCTCTTTCTTACATCCAAACATAAACAATGTATTCTTTCTACATAATATTAGTTTTCATTACACTTGCTCGTAAAGCGCTTCATAATGCGCAGGCGTACCAGGGACTGCATAACCGAAAAATACCGGTATTCTATTTTAACGTTATAACGTCATATCGGTTGTCAAATAGCGGTTTCGGTAGCGGAACCATTGTATTTCACTATCGAAATATAAAGGTACCTTTTTTTCCGGTACCATAACCGCTCTTTAAAGGTGACCAATATATCGACTGGCCTGGCGTTGTTGCCAAACCGCCGGCACCCGCACTGCCGTTTTGTCTTTAAATGTCTAGTAGCCAATGCTTCCTCTGTCTCTACTTGCCAGCTCGCTTATGTTTTTCGATTGTCTTTATAGTACCGGTATTATAAATGTTTCGGTATTGTTTAAAACTAATACCGCTAAACGTTATTTCAAAACGGTTACGGTACCGTTATGTTCGCGCGGCGCGCATAACCTTTACGAAATAACGGTACCGTAATGGAATAACCGTAACCGAAATCAGTCCCTGAGGCGTACAGAGCTACGATAAAAATATTTTTTGATTTTAAATCGTGGCTATATGCCGAAGGGTCTTTGCCTTACGCGCCTTACGTCAAATGGACGACTGACATTCGGGCGTTTTAAAAAAAACTTTACAAAACCCTTTTTATTTAGAATTCGTTTTTTTTTTTGTTTCTGTTACTCAGAATCGTTGATACCATAGATCCTCATACAAGAAAAAAGTGTCCCAGATTTTACTATGTAAGTTTTTCTTCCAGTGCGTCACGACCATATTAATAAATAAAAAACCGATCAAGTGCGAGTCTGTCTCGCGCACCGAGGGTTCCGTACAAACTTTCACCACGCGTTTTTAAGAAAAAATCTATGTTGGTTTTTCAGAGATAATTCTTTATCAAGTAAACCAATTTCGATAATTCACAGACTTTTTTGTTTGCTAGAAGGTACTTCCATACAAATTTATATAAAAATAATTCAACACAGAAGTAATAAATTACAAGCTTAAATATTAAATGATTTTTGAAGAATAAAAAAATACGCTAGATAGAGGTCTCGTTATGCTTTTTCGGTAATATTTATGGTAATTATATATATTATTTTCAAAATTTTCGGTTAACTCCGGAGATAAGGGGGGGGGGGGGGGTATTTTTTCCGGTTAAAGATTTATTTATTATTATCAATGAAATATACATTTCACTTATTGAGAATACAATCATTATCATGCCTTAATTATGCGTTACGCCCGTGAGCGCTTACATGTATAACAAGCAATAAAAAAGTAAACAAGTATAAAATAATTGTACACAATTACAAAAGTGGGTAATTGTTGCACTAATAACAAATAGCATAACGATAACAGGTAGAACGTCGTCAAGCAAAGAATATACACGTCTGCGCTTCGAAGAACCCGACACCCTTTCTGTCTATTAGTTGCAAATGCTGTTTGACAATGTATTTGTTTAGTTACGATTTTTCGAATTAAGATACATGTACTCGTATGAAAATAATATAATTGGTTGAGACTCATTAAGGCGCTATAGGTTCAGCGAAGTGAAGCGAACATAGTTTTTGAAACAATATAATACGTCTGTTTATAATAATATGGTTTCAAAAAAATACGAATAGTAATCTTGAGGCTTTTTTGCAGGGAAATCAGTGATTCGAAACACGATTAAGCAATTTTCGCTCTATAGAAAAAAATCACGAACATAGGTCTAAAACATATTAAAATTCACTTAAAACATTCGTAGCAAATTATGCACAATAGCTAAACACATTAACATTTGTTCTAAAAATCGGCAATATCATGTTTGAGGGAACTTAGTGATAATTTTTTTATTTATTTAAACGCACAAAAAATTTAAATTAAAAAACATGATATCCGCGCTTCAAAACACGCACTTCCGTTTCGCTCACGCTTATGCTCAGCGAGAGGGAGAGAAGACCATGAACCTATAGCGCCTTAATTTAGATTCCGCATAGATTTTTCTGGTTGAGGTTAGAAAGTCGTAATGAAACAAAACCTTAATTATCTTATTTTTTCTACTCCTGTACCGTTATCTGTCATTTATAAAGGCTGTAGCTCAAATACAATGACACCACTAATAAGTCGTCGAAAAACTCTATGCTCTATGGCCCAAAAACGCACTGTTTAGCGTACTTTTTGGTTCATACATTTTTCATAAAAGCACTGTTTGACTTTTTTTAAATCGGCCGCTTTATTGCAGTGGTGCCAACTTCATAAACAAATATTTCGAAATAAAAGTATTTATTTACGATTTAACATTTGTATATTATAATTATTTAATACAATAATAATAAATCATCATCTATTGTGTGTTAAATTACATGTTTTATAAATTCTTGGTATTATTTATAAAAATAAACAGTTCGAATTCGGTCCGGGTCCGGATTCGGTTTGGTACGGATGGCAAGTGCAAACAAATTAAAAATAAATCAAACCATAAGCAAGAGCTGTCACATTTCCGATTTCCCACCAAAATACAGTTCAAAGTGAAAAGACGAAAGATGATCAACTATTAGTCCTAAACTATTAAGATTTTATTCGTGTTTGTGAACACGGTGTACGTTCCTTATAAAATGGTCGAAGAAATTAATAACTGCACTCCTGAAGAAATTGCGTGAGTAGTAAAAGTGCGAATAGAAAACTTGCGGCCTGAAAAGTTTAACTATTCTGTAGTCTGCTATTTATTTAAAAATTGTAGTAGAAAAAGTATTGTATGCAACGGTGTATAACTGGTCTAAAAACGCTCGTGGCGTCTTTAATTGCGATGCTCGCCAAGGCTCGCATCGCAACCCACGCCACTCGCCTTTTAAGACCCTTCTTATACAACAGTTGCATAAAATACTATTGTGTAGTTTGAATCACTTTTAAATTAGTTTTTGCCGCGCTGCCCCATATCTCGACGAGATAGCCTAAGTGAGATTTAGATAGTTTTGATTTGATTTTTTTTATATGAGGTGTCCACGTCAGGCCGCTGTCCAATATTAAGCCCAGATATTTTTCCTCGTTTGATTGTTTTAAAGTTACATTGTCAATACATAAAGGTGTGTGATGGTTGATTTATTTTATTTTTGGTTTTAAAAATGATATACGAAGTTTTATTAGTATTTATGGTAAGAAGATTGCTCTGAAACCACATGTTCAAGTTATCAAGATCTTCCTGTGCTGTTTTAAGCACATTTTCAATTGAATGACCGAAGTAAAATACACAAGTGTCATCAGCATATAAAGAAACATCTCCATGCAATTTAAGTTCACTGATTGAGTTCACATAAATCAGAAAGAGTAGTGGTCCGAGTATGGATCCCTGGGGGACTCCACATTTCAAAAGCTGTGGTGTGCTTTGGTACTTATTGATTTTAACAATTTGAAGTCGATTAGTTAAGTATGATTAAAATTTTTGTATGCGTTACCAGTTACACCTATATCGGCAAGCTTGCTTAGAAGGATTTCGTGACTAACAGTATCAAACGCTTTCCTCAAATCGATAAATACTCCAAGAGCAATGTTTTTTTGCGTCAATATTTGTTTTTATTTTAGTTATTATATCATCAATTGTTGCTGAAAGCGTAATAGAGTGTTTGCGGAAGCCATACTGACATTACTGACGTTCAAAAAGAAAATTTATTTCATTTAAATGGTCATTAAGTTGGTTCAACATTTTCCTTTGTAAATTAAAATTTAACCACGATAGAAAAAAAAAACAAAAAAACTGTTTTAGAATGTGCAATTCAAGCCCTTTCATATGATACCCCACTTGGCCTACTAACTAGACTTTGAATTCCCCCCTCCCCCCGTCCTTTTTTATAGAAATTAAAAATACATCTTAAAATTTTTAATTTTCCATACACGTGGTAGCTTTGTTTACAACTATTCCAAATTTCAAATTGATAGCATTAGTAGTTCCTGAGATATTTAACTTTGTGACAGACAGACGGACGGTGTCGCACCATAAGGATTCCGTTTTTACCTTTTTGGTCGAGAACCCTAAAAAGACTGCATACAAAAATGTAACGATATGGAATGGAATATTTAAGACACTTTTTAGGGTTCCGTAGCCAAATGGCAAAAAACGGAACCCTTATAGATTCGTCATGTCTGTCCGTCCTACCGTATGTCACAGCCACTTTTTTCCGAAACTATAAGAGGTATACTGTTGAAACTTGGTAAGTAGATGTATTCTGTGAACCGCATTAAGATTTTCACACAAAAGTCGAAAAAAGACATTTAGTTTTAGGGGTTCCCCATACTCAGAACTGAAACTCAAAAACTAATTTTTCATCAAACTCATACGTGTATGGATAGGTCTTCAAAAATGATATTGAGGTTTCTAATATATTTTTTTCTAAACTGAATAGTTTGCGCGAGAGACACTTCCAAAGTGGTAAAATGTGTGTTCCCCCCCCGTAACTTCTAAAATTAGACAATGATAAAACTAAAAAAAAATTATGATGTACATTACCATGCAAACTTCCACCGAAAATTGGTTTGAACGAGATCTAGTAAGTAGTTTTTTTTAATACGTCATAAATCGTAAACCGCAATTTATTTTACGGAACCTTTCATGTGCGGGTCCGACTCGCACTTGGCAGCTTTTTTTTTTCTTGTATGAGGATCGATAGTATCAAAGATTCTGAGTAAGAAAAACACAAAAAATTATGTTTCAAATGTTTTTGTTTCCTCGTAAATGTGATGAAAAGCATTGTGTGCGACACGTACGACGTTTTACGAAGTCGAGTCACCAAAGCCTTCGACATCGGGCTTCTAAATAGACTCTCGTTCGTAAAACATGTCTTAGCATACTTGTGGCACAACACAATGTACGAGAATATCAATCAATAGTTATTTGTTCAACAAGAGAGCAAAGTAGATTTTTGCTGCGAGTGTTGATGTTGAGTCCCGAGCAAGCGAAAGATTCTATATTTGAATCACGAGCGTAGCGAGTGATTCAAAATTAGAATCTTGAGCGTAGTGAGGGACTCAAAGGCACGAGATGCAAATATCTTTGCTCTCGTGTGACACATACAACTTTTCACCTCAGCAGTGAGAACATCGTCACGTTAAAAAATATATCGCTAGGCTTTTACGCACCTATAATATTCTGAATTTGTAATAGAGCACTGGTGACACAGTGACTGTGGACACTATGATGTGTCACCAGTGCTCGATATCAAAATTAAAAAGCTACTTTGACTCACGGAGTGAGCAAAATCGCATTTTGCTCACTGTTTTCACGCAGCAAAATATGCTTGTTCGAGCTGCTGAGGTGAAAAAGCTATTCCTCGTTTCCAGCGGTCTCCACAAGCACCTGCTCCTGGCTCCTTCCGACGTGGCCGGCTGGGGCATATTCCTGAAGGAAGCCGCGCACAAGAACGAGTTCATCAGCGAGTACTGCGGCGAGGTGATATCGCAGGACGAGGCCGACCGCCGCGGCAAGGTGTACGACAAGTACATGTGCTCCTTCCTGTTCAACCTTAACAATGGTGAGAATAACTTGTTACAAGAGACAAGATACTATTACATTTTTCCTTCCAATAAAATTAATAACATGTTTCCTGAGACGCACAATATCCGAATAATGGCTTCCTGGTGGGCTGCCAACGGCATTTCATCCGCAACAGTGGGAAAGCCAAGATGGCCGCGGGTGCACGGGCGCTGGCTCTGGATGTGACGTCACAGCGATGGCGTGGAGCGACTGGTTTGACGCAAACGAAAAACGTTCGATCGTGCGCAGTGGCGCCCTGTCTAATCAACGGATATTGTACGTCGAACGGAACACATAATAGCATACAAGCACCCTGGCTCTGCACCTGGCTCCGTTTTTACAAGCATTTATTTACTTTCACCTGTCCCGTTGTCTGTCTGTAATCAAATCTTGCAAGTTACATTTGACCCACTTCCCGGTTTCCGATTGAGCTGAAATTATGCATGCTGTTAACGCCCAGCGTATGTGTGCCATGCAAGCACAGGCACACACACACTCACACGCGTCTGCAGCCAGCCAGCGCGGACGGGACCGCGCCCCACTCTCAATTCACCATCTAACGAACGCGTACGCGTACGCGTACGCGATACGTTATTTACTTTTTGTAACCTTAAAATAGTAAACGGAGTCAAAAGCAAGAACTTTCTACATTATTTCTCGCCTCCGTCCACCGCCTGAACTATATTCGCTCCTGTTTTCAACACATGCATATGTATGTATATCGCATGACAATGCAATATTGGAGCTGGAAGGTGGCCATAGGAACTCCGCAATAAAACGAAACAACCCCATCGAGTTTGGGCTCGTTAGAATCGTCTCAATGAGTAGTTGATGATGGTATGCAGAAAAGTACAGTCGGCAATAAAAGCTTGTCCAAAAATTGAATTTTTGACAGAGATTGTTTGCGCCGGTTCTACTTGTCGTGGCAGAGGTTTTCTTTCCGAACCAGTGCTAGTTTATCGACATTCATAGGTGCTTGTAATATGCCTAAATTGAAGAATAAATAATTTTGTGATTGAATTTGCGAGGCCAAATACGGCGCTGAAGACAGGAAGACGTGGCGCGAGCTTATGAAGGCACTTATGGCCTAGGATACTAGCAATAAGAAACTAGGGTACCATCTTAAGGCTGGGCGCAAACGTTCCGCGTACGGTTTCCGTATTCGATTTTCGACTTATAGCGCTCGCAGGCGTTTACAGAACAATAATTATCGCTCTAGAGGGCTGTAAGTCGAAAATCGAATTCGGAAACCGTACGCGGATTCAGAATGCGCCCAGCCTTAAGGTTCACTTTTTGTCAGTAGGATGCCCGCTTATGTAAGTAGGGGGCCCGCTAAGCTGGTTCGCTATGCGTCAGTAGGGAGACCCACTAAATAGCTCCATTTTATGGCAGTTAGAGGCCCGCTAAACGCCTCTTTAAACGTATAGGAGTCACGCTGCAACACCAACTAGCCTTACGTGTATAAAGAGTCATCGCCAGAACAGAGAGTAGATACAATAATGCAATAAGTTTCTGCCAATAATTTAATTTTTGGTACAAGCTTTTTAGGGTTCCGTACTCAAAGAGTAAAACGGGACCCTATTACTAAGACTCCGCTGAACAATTCCGTTGAATGAACGGCAGAACAATTCCGTTCTCTTCCGAGGTCAATCGACCAGAAACTGACCTGGAATCCGCACGTTAACGGAATTTTGCAGAAGGCCAAAGTAGCCCTCTCAATCTGCTGTCGTTTAGCGGGGAATAGATGGGGTCTAAAACCCAAAATTGCCCTGTGGCTATACACGTCCATTTTGAGGCCGATGGTGTCATACGCCTCTGTGGTCTGGTATAGGAAAACGACACAGAAAACAACAATAACTAAGTTCAGCAGTCTGCAACGGACTGCTTGCATTATCGTTACTGGAGCCATGTCAACCTCTCCAACAGCTGCTCTGGAAGCCGTGCTGAACCTGCCGCCCCTGGACCTCCACTTGGAAAAGGAGGCGAAGTCCAGCATGCTCAGAATAGCGTCCGTAAGTAAAGGCGACTGGCTATCCACAGCCTTGAGAACACTCAAGGACTCAGTATACGATATTCCTGTTTTAGGGATGCCACTTGACACAATGCCCCCAAAACTTTGCACGCAGATAAACTACTCTGTGGAGCTCCTAAGGAGAGAGGACTGGTTGAACAGCCTCATAGATTGGAAACCAGGTAGCCTGAAGTGGTACACTGATGGCTCCAAATCCGGATCGGAGGTAGGATGCGGAATATATGGAGAGGCACCCAGGGCAGCAATCAGTCTGAGCCTGGGTAAGCACACTTCTATATTCCAGGCAGAGGTATACCCCATTCTAGAATGTGCGACAACGAATCTGCAAAGAACTATTGAATGACCTGGGTGCCAAAAACAAGGTAATTTTACGTTGGGTCCCAGGGCATGCAGGTATCGAGGGAAATGAAAAGGCTGATGAGCTTGCACGAGCGGGGGCGAAGGGAACATACTGCGGACCAGAGCCGTTCTGTGGTATCCCTAAAAGTCTAACCAAGCTCACTCTTATTAGAGCCTTTAGCAAAAAGGCGTCTTCTGAGGCCTTGGCGCTAAGTAGGAACGCATGCTGATCAGGGAGCTTACTGGGCACTGCCGCCTAAATAAGCACATGCAAACGATAGGACTGTGTGACACAAGGCAGTGCAGATTCTGCTTTGAAGCAGAGGAGACGCCTACACACATCCTAACCGATTGCCCTTGCCTCATGCGCAGTCGTAACTCCTTCTTGGGCAAACACATCATGTGCCCGGAGGAGATCAAATTTCTTGAGTTCAACAAAATCCTACAATTCTTCGTGTTTGCAGGGCTTGACCAAGAATTGTAGTAAGTGGCGATCACAATAGATCAGCGATGGTCGCAGTGATATAGGGGCTTTGACAGCCCGAAAGCCACTACCAGAATAATAATAAGACTCTGCTGTCCGTCCGTCCGTCTGTCTGTCACCAGGCTGTATCTCACTGATACCGTGATAGTTCCAGCTGAAATTTTCACAGATGATGTATTTCTGTTGCCGCTATAACAACAAATACTAAAAACACAGAATAAAATAGTTTTTATAGATAATGGTACGGAGCCCTTCGTGCGCGAGTCCGAGTCGCACTTGGCCGGTTTTATTTTTTGTATACCGACATCAACTACTCTTTGAGACGATTCTAACGAGCTCAAACTTAACGGGGTTACGTCGGGTAAGTACTGATTTCCCATGGTCACCTTCTGTCTCCATCATCAGATCAGTTCGATGGTACCAAATTTAACTTGCAGTAATCAGTAATTTCTTTGCTTAAACAAATCGATGGATTACAAATAATTACAATAGAACTACATGTTTGATCACAAGGACATGCAAATGTATAAGAACGTCATGTGTAATCGCATACATAAGTTAATAATACTACTAAGAATCTATGTAATTGAGATATTCTTGGACGGAGTAATTGGCTTTGGTTGCTAAAAAGTTATATAACGCAGTCTTAAAAATTCTTTATCACTTTCTATTTTCTGAATATTTACTGGTAGTTTATTATATATTCGAGGTGACATGCCTAGTATGCTTTTCGATAGAATAGCAAGATTTGTCCCTCCCTAACAAACGAACAGGTCAAAGTTAAATAAAAACACAGCGCCAACACAGCGAATCCTCAAGTGAATAAAGGGTCGGCAACGCGTTTGTGATTCTTCTGGAGTCACAAGTGTCCATAGGCGACGGTACTAGCTTAAAATCAGGCAGGCCGTAAGCTTGTTTGCCACCGTCGTAGTATTAAAAAAAAAAGCTCATAAAAACGACTTGACTTCATCAGCAAGTATCAGCGAGCAAATAGAAGCCCTTTTGGTCCATACATAAACTTATGTTGCTTAAAAACAATGAATATACCGTATTTATTGCAGATTTTGTCGTGGACGCGACGCGCAAGGGCAACAAGATCCGTTTCGCGAACCACTCCATCAACCCCAACTGTTACGCCAAGGTCATGATGGTCAACGGTGACCATCGCATCGGCATCTTCGCCAAGCGGGCCATCCAGCCGGGGGAGGAACTGTTCTTTGACTACAGGTTAGTTGTCTGTTCAAACAGGACCAGGACCCCATAGAGAGTCGTCGGCTGTCAAGCGGCGGTCGTGGGTTCGAATCCCGGCTCGTACCGGTCTAGTCACCGGCATCAATATATGCTGGATCAAAGGCCGCAAAAATATCTGACACGCTCTAACGGCTCTAGGAATAGAGTTGTATCAGATGTTTTTGCGGCGTTTGTTCTATCATATATTAATGCCGGTGACTGTACCAATCACTTTTTCGGAACTTATGTACGGAATATTTATCGTTAGCTTTTCGGCGAAGGAAAACATCGTGAGGAAACCGGTCTAATCCCAGTAAGGTCTAGTTTTCCCTCTGGGTTGGAAGGGCAGATGGCAGTCGCTTTCGTAGAACTAGTGCCTATGCCAAATCTTGGGATTAGGTGTCAAACCCCAGGCTCCTTTAGGGGCACAACCGGGAATAATAACGCTAGGAGGATGATGAGAGAGGCATTGAGTCAAAAGGAGCCGTGTTGTCAAGTGTGGCATCAATCGCACCAAGTAAATAGAAGGATGGGTTAAATACATCAAGAGGATCGCTAATGTTCAACTGAACTAAATGGAAAACTTTTCATTTACTTTAAATTTAAATTATGGTGCCAATCACGGTAGAATTAAACAAGGTATGTCATTCCCGACGACGTCCCTGACCTATGCCACACAATTGTTGCCATTGTGCAAAGTTGGCACACAAATGTTGACATTACGGACATCTTACAAGCAAGGAGTTTTATTAAATGTCATTCTACGAGCGTTCCAACCGCCGTCAGTCCGCTGATCGCATCGCATTGTCAATGTACCGGCAAACTGGCATGGCATGTTCAGGTATTTTTAACAAGTCCAGCACGGCTAGCACAAGACGGCCGCGACATACTCTCGAGCTCTCTCGCACTATCCGTCTCTCTCTTATTAGACCACTTAGAAAGAGACGGATAGTGCGACAGAGCTCGAGAGTATGTCGCGGCCGTCTTGTGCTAGCCGTGCTGGACTACTACAAAATTACTCGGAATGGTAATGCAAATCTGCAAGAACATTGACAATAATGCGAGCAGGGGACTGACGGCGGTTGGAACGCTCGTAGAATCACCCTAATGCAAGATATAACTATTTATTTGGGGTGACAAGATAACTGTATAAAATTAGTAGTTTAATGTAAATATTTATTGAAAGCACGTTAGTGAAGTAATTCAATTTGCTCAAGTAATTTACTTTCACACAGTTTGAGAACACAACAGTCCGCCATTTTTGATGATGCCGATAACGTCTGACGTATGTTCTGACGTCACGGGAATGACTCACCCTCACCTTTACGAACACAAATTTCAAATCATAAAGAAAAAAAAAAAAAGATTGAAATGAACTATACAGGAACTGCAGTATAACTGGCTACATTAAGGTGGTTCGATTGCCATACAAAACGTTATTTGACATTCGCAGGCCAACAGCGTGATATTTTAAGAAACTTATGTAACAAACATTCATAAATTGGCTTCCCATTTGCGCCAAATTCCACCTTTCCTAGAATAAACTTGTATAAACTAGATTAATTTGAGAAATTGGTTTGTCACGTGATATTTTGGGAAAACTAGTTTTCTCAAATTAATCTAGTTTATACAAGTTTATTCTAGGAAAGGGGGAATTTGGCGCAAATGGGAAGCCAATTGATAAAAGTCTGATACATTAGTTTCTTAAAATATCACGCCGTTAGTCTGCGAATGTCAAATAACGCTTTGTATGGCAATCGAACCCCCTTAATCGGGCGGGCAAACACTACAGCGCCTTATACAAGCTTTTATTTAGCTCATCCTGTTTGTTTTATTTTTCTTCTTGGGTCAAATTTTGTAATTTAAATTTCACCCTCTTCCTGTCAACCGATTGATCTGTAATTTTGCATGCATATGTGTATCGCATGACAATGCAGTATTATGATGACATGGAGCTGATCTGATGCTGGAGCTGAAAGGTGGCCATAGGAACTCCGCAATAAAACGACACAACCCCATCGAGTTTGGGCTTTAGAATCGTCTCAATGAGTAGTAGTAAAACTTGTCGTTTTATTTATTTTGATTTGTGGGCCTTAATATGCCGCTTCAATCGATTACAGATACGGGCCGACCGAGCAACTGAAGTTCGTGGGCATCGAGCGGGAGATGGAATTCTTATGAGAACAAACCAAGCTGCAGCGGGGCCTGCCGCCGCGCGCGCCCGGGCCCGCGGGGAGCAGCGGGGGGCGCGGTGGGGGGGCCGGGGGGAGCGGAGGGGGCGCCGGGGGGAGCGGAGGGGGCGCCGGGGGGAACAGCGGGGGCAGCGAGGGGAGCACCGCGCTCGCCAGGGCCACGAGGTCGCGCCCGTACCGCAGGCCCACTGGGCGGGACAGGCTGACGTGGCGGTACAATCAGTGACGCTGATTATTCAAGACCCAATAACGTCCTAATAGTGATATAAATCATTAAATGGGCGGCCGATGCATTTGCATCGCATAATATTTGGCGAAAGCATAAGGTGGATAAGACTATCAAATTTCGAGTAGTATTTATGATTTTATAAGAATTTTTAGTGATGGTGATAGATAAGGTTCCAAATAATGGCACGCACCTCTTATTATACATCTGTAGATGTAGACGGGTCATTTACCCTGTTTAAGTGGACAGTGAACTACCTGACTGAATATCTAATATAGAATAAATTATGATTATTTACTTCAACAAAATTCTACAATTTTTTTGCAATCATGTTGCCTTTTCATTAAATCAATTGTAGTCATATCCATATTATGTATATCATTCGACAATATTAATATTTTGACGTAATTTGCATCCGTCAGTCGCCCATCATTAGATTCGACCTTCCACTCAGGAGGGAGCTATCTTTATGACATCGTCGTGATGCGTAGATAGAGGATTTAAGAGTCCGCAGTAAGCTCGGCCGAATTTCACTTTCCCATACAAACGGAGTTTCGTTCTCATTTTAAAACTACGTGTTAGATTGTAACGAAGCTTTGTATATACAATGACATGAGGTATATCTAGGTTTGTAATTAGTTTATATATTATGGCTCCAGTTTATAAAATAAACGACATAGACATAGACATCCTTTATTGGTAATAAGGTATTACAAGTCATTGTTTACAATAAAAATAGAACATTCATTTGTAAATTAAATTAACAAGATTATTAGTTTATTATATTATATATTATTATTACATTTTTTATATTCTAAAAATTCCTTAATAGTATAGAAACATTGCTCAATAAGCCATTTTTTTAATTTAGCTTTAAAGGTCGGAAGACTGTTAGCTTCCGTGATGCTGTCTGGTAAATTGTTATAAAATATAGGTCCCGCGACGTGGATTGTCTTAGCTGTCTTAGTGAGCTTGTGGGGAATTGTTAAAAGTTTGTGCGCATTTCGAGTGACCCAAGCAGATCTATCACCTCGCCTTTCATATAGTGATAAATTCACCCATACATACAGCAAAAACAAGTTTTGTATGAAAAACTTAAACTAATTACAGACCTGGATGGTACTTAACTTATTCTAAGTACAAAGTTTCAGAGCAAACTAGCTAGTCGTTTTAAAATGAGAGCGTAAGTAACTACGTTTGTATGGAGAATCGAGCTTACTGCGGACTCTTAATATACGAAGGTTCCACGGAAAGAACATATCTCGTCACTTTTTTTTTTCAAAAAAAAAGCCTATACGTGCTGAGGGACAGGAGATTTGACATTGTATCTCGTTCCCACTTGTGGTATTGTCTATGCTTACATCTTTGTCACACATGTGTGTATGTGTGAGTGGGCCCCTCTATTTTTAACCTCCGACGCAAAAAGAGGGATGTTATAAGTTTGACGTGTCTGTCTGTCTGTCTGTGGCATCGTAGCGCCTAAACGAATGAAACGATTTGAATGCGCTTTTTTTTCGAAAGCTGCCGTGTTCGTGATGGTTCTTAGCTACGTTTCATCAAAATCGGTTCAGCCGTTTTTGAAATATTGAACTTTGAAATGAAAAGGTCGGTGGTTTTTCAAATTTTCCAAGTTAGTTAATTATATCCTTTCTCTATGTTGTGATGACTATGGCAAAAATAGTCCTATGGCTTACTTACTAGCTTTTTTCTACGACTACTTGCTATTGTTAAGTAGAATTTTTCGTCACAATATTGTAATCATGCTTGATGTAATGTAACATCACAAAAACGAGTTAAATTACGCCCAAAGGTATTGAATACGGGGGGGGGGGGGGGGGGGGGGGTTATAACGTTAGCTATTCAATAAGTACCCGTTTTCACTATTCTTGTTTATTAGTATATATAATTTTAGATGTAAGTTAGGGAACCGATCTATGTTCAAAATTCTTGTTTCTCTGACTAATGTTGATATGTTTCCTAAAGTTTTCTGAAATCTGTTTTCCAAGCTTTTTCAAAGCATCATAAAAACGCAGTTGTTGTTTAATCCTAAAAATAAGCTTCAGAGAACAAATGAGTCCAGACAAATGGAATGGCAATTATTCGTCTGGAGAAACAATATTTCAAATAGTTCCTGACCTGAACAATAGGTAATAAGACACTATGTTTAATATTATAAAAGGGCTTATCTGTTCCTTTTGACTTTTTTTGGTTGAGACTTTGTACTTTTACATGTTAATAAAAGATGTGTAATCTTAACGAGTTGTTTTTAGTGTTTTACCTTTATTTTCGAAGGTTTCATTAGTTATCCCGGGCCTTAATTCTGGCATTCACTACCGACATATTGTGACAAGATTAGAATCTGTAAGGATTCGTATAGAGTATACGCGTGCCAGCGTATGCTCTATACGAATATTAAATTGAGAACTTGTTTTAAAATGGCTGACGGCTTACTGAACAAAAACCTACACACATTCAGCGCTGAAAACCCGAGTGTCGGGAATTTAATGAATTCGGTCACACGCCGGATGACCCGGTAGTCGGGATCTTAACTTACGAGTACTACTCGTATAGCTGTAGATGACTAAAGCCCACGCCGAAAGACCTGGTATCGAGCTCTGTTTTTGACGAGCAGGGTTGTCGCTAAAAGATATAATGAAATAGTTATTTGTTCAACAAGAGAGCAAAGTAGATTTTTGCTGCGAGTGTTGATGTTGAGTCCCGAGCAAGCGAAATATTCTATATTTGAATCACGAGCGTAGCGAGTGATTCAAAATTAGAATCTTGAGCGTAGTGAGGGACTCAAAGGCACGAGATGCAAATATCTTTGCTCTCGTGTGATACATACAACTTTTCACCTCAGCAGTGAGAACATCGTCACGTTAAAAAATATATCGCTAGGCTTTTACGCACCTATAATATTCTGAATTTGTAATAGAGCACATCATAGTGTTACCTACGTTATGTAAGTACGTAGATGTCGATTGAAGCCCACACTATGATGTGTCACCAGTGCTCGATATCAAAATGAAAAAGCTACTTTGACTCACGGAGTGAGCAAAATCGCATTTCGCTCACTGTTTTCACGCAGCAAAATATGCTTGTTCGAGCTGCTGAGGTGAAAATAGTTTTACTTGAGGTGTACGTAAATGTGATTAATAAAACTTAAGAACCGTATCGGAAAGAAAATAGACAACTTCAAAATGGTATTGTTATTATTATGTGTGAAAACTGATAATGAAACAAAAAGAAACTGAAAAATAAGGTCTTTATAAAGAACTGTTTTGAATGAATTCCTGTATTTTATATATTTTGCCTGCAACCTAACTTTCTTTTGAGTGTATACTGTATTTTCCAAAAATCGTCTTTTCTAAAAGGCGATTAATGCCATTCGCAAATTTTACCACTTTGTTTTTTCTCGTTAGCTTCCTTTCCCGAAAGCATTTGTAACCATTCGCATTTTTTCCCAATTTATTTATTTTTCAGCAGCTTATTTTTTCAATAGGTTTTTTACCCATTCGCATAATTTACCACTGTATTTTATGAGCCTACTTATGTTTTTCTTAGTAGTAAATTGCCTAATTGTCATTAGTAGTAAGTTTTAATAACAAGTTTTTCCACTCTTTTATAAAAAAAATAACCTCGAAGACGAAAGCGGGAGTATAGCTCCCGCTTCCGTCTTCTAACCTATCCGCGATCCTAGTCGGTTTTGCCATTAAGCCCCTGTTCCCTACTGCCTACGATATAACACCACTATCTTAGCATTGGTTGATTTCAGAGAAAAGTTGTTTTGATGGTGTAGAAAACATAAACAATCGTTCCCTGAGTACATCACCGTACCAGAAACCCTTCCGATCCCGGCGATCGGGTGATCGAAGGCCTAGAATTCCATGGGTTCACATGGGTCGGCACGTGTGGTCCCATTGATCCAGCAGTCAGACCCCGAAAATGGACCCTGGAGATCATGTACTAAAATTCAAATTAAAAAAATACGTGACCCACATGTGGGTCACGGGGATTCCAGACTACAAATAAGGATCCCCCAGTGGGACCTCCCGTATGACCCACATGTGGGTCAATGGGAGAGGAAGGGTACCCTTTGAACAGGGACTTAGTGGCAAAACCTACTCGGATCGCGGATAGGTTAGAAGACGGAAACGGGAGCTTTGCACCGGTTTTCGTCTTCGAGGTTATTTTTTTTGTAAAAGAGCGGAAAACCTCGTTTTTAAAACTTACTACTAATGACAAAAAAAAAGCTATTAAAAAAGTTATATAGTGAGAAATTATGCGAATGGTTAAAAAACCTATTGGAAAAATAAACTGCTGAAAAATAAATAAATTGGGAAAAAATGCGAATGGTTACAAATGCTTTCGGGAAAGGAAGCTAACGAGAAAAAACAAAGTGGTAAAATTTGCGAATGGCATTAATCGCCTTTTAGACAAAACGATTTTCGGAAAATACAGTATACACTCTTTCTTTTTGATGTGTCTCATTCAATTCTGGACGAGCACTTATGACACATTTGATGATGCCCTGTTCCACTTTTTTTAAAGTTTTTAACTGAGGTGGCAGCTTTGACGTTTTTTTAGAGGTGTCGTTTCATGATAGACCAATATCGCTCAATTGGGTGAACTTCTGGGCAATTGGGAGGAATCATCTCCTTATCCACTACTTCTACCTTATCGGCTTTATACCATTCCTTCGTTGTTTTAGAGTAATGACAAGAAGCCAATTATGGCCAAAATAAAGTGCTACTCCTGTGCTTCTTTATTAGTGGTAGTAATCTTTTCTGTAAGCACTCGTCACTGTATACCGTAGCGTTTAAAGTCCCTGTAGTAAAGAAGTATTGCGATCGCATACCTACCGCATTGAAAAATCGCTTGCCACCACACTAAGTAATACTTTTTTGCCGAATTTCTCGATGTTGATAGCCTTATGTTTTCGAGTAACCTTCTATAAGCCGGCACCGTAATAAATTGAGGTCCTGGTAAGGCTTTAAAGTGGCTTTAAAGTCCAATTTGCAATAGGTCTCGTCATCCATTAGAATGCACTGATTTTTCTTGGTCAATATACGGTCGTATAATTTCCTTGCCAGTTTTCTGACAGCTATATTGTTTGATTTTCATCTCGTTTTGGTTGTTTTAGTTTTTTATAGGTTTTTAGGTTGCATCTTAGTTTGATTCTTTGTATCATAGCCGAAGAAGTTTTGGCTCTTTTTGCCGCATCATTGAAAGGGCGGATTTTGTTTAAACATTGTTACGACTTTCTTTTCTCATGCCAAGTCGGTTATCCCCGGTTTTCTTGCAGATTTAGGCAACTCTTGGAGAGTACAGAAGTCACCAAATTTATTTATTATCTTGTGCACGCCCGCGGGACTCAACTCATACTTTTTAACCAGTTTTCTAATCGTCATAGGTACCTTTTATTTTGCACCAATAATCGTCCAAAATATTTTTACGAACGTGTTAGCTAATTCGCCCCATGTTGACAGTTTGACAAAAGTAGTCATTATTTGTTCCGTTCGATATCCGGGATCCATAACTTGAGAGGGCGCCACTGCGCACGTTCGAACGTAGCCGTTTGCGTCAAACTGTCACTCCACGTCATCGCTGTGACGTCACATCCGCCTTCGCCAACCTGTCAACTCTAGAACCAGCGCCCGTGCGCCCGCCGCCATATTGGCTTTCTCATTGTTGCGGACGTACCGTAGCTATTTTTGCAACAAGGAATCTTAAATCTCGATTCTTAACATCGGATAGTTTTATTTTGTCTAGAGGGAGTCCTAAATAGTATAAAAGTTATGGAAAGCGAATCGCGAGTGATATCTTTTCTATCGGACTACCCTCTTTTGTAAATTTTTTACTTCGTTGTTCGCGAGTGCTTTGGAATCGCATTTTGAGCAACGAGAGTCGCTCCACGTCGAAGGAGAATGAACGCGCTTCGCGATCATGCGGAGGATGGATGGCATCGGAGCCCGAAAGCGGCCGCGAGTCTCGCCTTCGTGGGCGCGTGCGCTCGTCGATCACATTGTCGGGCCCGGAATGGAGGTTTGAATATCTTTCGAATCGATCGGTGAGTCAGTTACATAACAATATCCTAGGTGCCCCGCGTGCCGCCGTCGGCGCGGCGGGGCAGACCGCCGGCCCCCGCGCGCCACGTGCTGGCCCCCGCGCGCCACGTGCTGCCCCCCGCGCGCCACGTGCAGGCCACCGCGCGCGCTATGGGGCTCCCGCGCGCCACGTGCCGGCCCCCACGTGCGCTATGGGGCTCCCGCTCGCCACGTGCTGCCCCCCGCGCGCCACGTGCTGCCCCCCGCGCGCCACGTGCAGGCCACCGCGCGCGCTATGGGGCTCCCGCGCGCCACGTGCCGGCCCCCGCGCGCCACGTGGCGGCGCCCCCGCCGCGACGGCGCTTGCTTCTGTGGTGGAGCCAATCGTCATGCTGAAATAGTGGTATCCGGCACGATGCCGCCACCGGCAACGACCTTCTTACCCTGGTGCCGTCCGCCTCAATGGCGCCACCCCTTATCTGGTGCCGTCCGCCTCAATGGCGCCACCTCCTACCATAGGCCGTCCGCCACGATGGCGACGCCGATCGCGATGGCGCTGCCCGCCGCTGGCTCTGTCGCCACGGTGGTGCCGTCCGCCACGGCGGTGCCGTCCGCCACGGAGGCGTTGCCCGCCATGCTGGTTCTGCCTGCCACGGCGGTGTTGTCTGCCACGGTGGTGCAGCCCGCCACAGCAATGCTGTCCACTACGCCGGACGCTCGCCTTAACGATGCAGTACGCCACGCTGGCGATATCTACCACGGCGGTGCTGTCCGCCACGCTGGCGCTGCCCCCACGGCGATGCTGTACACCACGCTGGCGCTACCCGCCACCTCGGTGCTGTAGGCCACGCTAGCGCTGCCGGCCACAAAGATGCCGTACGCCACGCTGAAGCTGTCCGCCACGGTGTCGTTGCCCGTTATATGGGCGTTGTCCGCCTCGCTGGTGCTCTCTACCACGGCGGTGCTGTACGCCACGCTGAAGCTGTCCCCCACGCTTGCGCTGTCCGCCTCTGCTGGCGCTGCCCGCCACTGCTGGCGCTGCCCGCCACTGCTGGCGCTGCCCGCCAATGCTGGCGCTGCCCGCCACTGCTGGCGCTGCTCGCCACTGCTGGCGCTGCCCGCCACTGCTGGCGCTGTCCGGCATGCTGGCGCTGCCCGCCACTGCTGGTGCTGCCCGCCACTGCTGGCGCTGCCCGCCACTGCTGGCGCTGTCCGGCATGCTGGCGCTGCCCGCCACTGCTGGCGCTGCCCGCCACTGCTGGCGCTGCCCGCCACTGCTGGCGCTGCCCGCCACTGCTGGCGCTGCCCGCATCTGCCGGCGCTGCCCGCCACTGCCGGCGCTGCCCGCCACTGATGGCGCTGCCCGCCACTGCTGGCGCTGCCCGCCACTGCTGGCGCTGCCCGATATGCTGGCGCTGTCCGCCACGGTAACACTGTCGGCCACGCTGGCGCTGTTCGCCACTGCTGGCGCTGCCCGCCACTGCTGGCGCTGCCCGCCACTGCTGGCGCTGCCCGCCTCTGCCGGCGCTGCCCGCCACTGCCGGCGCTGCCCGCCACTGATGGCGCTGCCCGCCACTGCTGGCGCTGCCCGCCACTGCTGGCGCTGCCCGATATGCTGGCGCTGTCCGCCACGGTAACACTGTCGGCCACGCTGGCGCTGTTCGCCAATGCCGCGCTATCTGCCACGCTACTCTGGCGCTGCCCGCCACGATGGTAACGCCCGCCGTCCGGAGTCCGCTACATCGATACAGGAGAACTACTTACGTCTCTGGGCTTCACAGAGGTAATCAACGAGGAGCTGCGTGACTTCCCCGGCGTTCTTGCGCGAGCGAGCGACCCAGTAGCTGCAGAGTGTCGGGGTACAACCTAACACTCAGAATGAAGCCCTAAAATCTCAATTATATCCAATTGGTCCAGTACGCCGCAGGCTCTAATCTACTTGGTAATCAATCAAATTACAAGGTCCCGCAGTTTGTCTCGGAAAAACGTACCGTGCGGTCGGAGGACTCGATATGAGATTCGTTAAAAAGTAAGATGGGGTCTCCGACCTCTGAATATATATTTCTCAACCCCGTCAAACAATCCTGGAACAGGTGGAGAATGGACGGCATCGGCAAGGTAGGCAAACAGATTTCACATCGTCTCTTAGCTCGCTCTCGCTGTCCCGCTCAGGTTCTGCTCTATAAAGACAAACCTTTCGCAGAGGACTAATAAACAAAAATTGGGACAAAACCACTTGCCGCTCTGAAGCGAGCCCGAGATTCCGCGCTCAAGGAGAAGGGATCGGAAATAAATACCTCAATTCGGATAAGCCACTATAGATAATAACTTCCGTGAATGTCTTACCGAAACAGTTTAGCATAGACTTGAAGGCACCGAAAATCGTCTTAGATTCCAGATCAGTAACGATTTTATTTTGTTCAAAAACCCTATTGATCGTGTTATGCTATCTATCTTGCACAAGTTTGTACACTGCCATATCCCTATACAGCCGTGACACATAAAATCTCTTCAAATAAGCTTTTTGTGCATGTACTTATAAATTATTCGTGACTATTTCAAAGAAATTACAGCCATTTGCTTTTCTTGTTGTCCCAGAGCCTTCTGGTGACTGTCTATATGAATGACGTCCTTGATATGATACAAACTTATCGAACTGATTACTAATAAAACAGGGGAATCATGGTCCATGTCTTTGAGTAGACATTGCCTAAATTAAGGGCCATAAAGTTCAAGTGCTTGGTAGGATTCCTACTCCGCCGTATAAACGCCTCCTGTTTTTATAATAGTATGCCATAAAAACTTTGTATACTAGCTAGCAAGCCCTTAACTAGTAGCCACGGGAAAAACGACTCCTTTGTTTTTTGGCCCCAAGCAAACCGACCTGTCGTACCCGTCGGAAAAGGTAAACACCATACGGCGCGATATATGCCTGTCTCGTGTTAGACGGTCTCATACTGGAAGGGATCGTCTCAATTTTGCAATCTTTACGACCCACGGAGGAAGGTTGCATTGCCACACTCTCTGACTATACCTGCAAGACTCCGAGGAGCGCAATGCACCCTCCCAACCAACCTCATCTCCCTTCTACTGTACAAGATACCGTAGTTGACCAGCATAACAGACCCGCATTTAACCGTAAGTGAGAAAGACTAACTATGTTGTTGTGTTACAAACTGACAACCGGTGGGTGGGGGCATGGATGCCTTTCCCTGCTGCAGACTGCTGGCAGGAAAGAACTATCTACGGGAAACACTGGTCCCATACTACTTGCCAGGTCAGTAGTGCCCAGAAACCACCGGCAAGAAATGTTCGTCCGCTGGGGTGTCTCGCCCATCGACCCACACACACACACTTTGTGGCGATACTTCTCGATCGACTCGCAAGTCTCGAGCGCCTACTGTCACGACGTCACCAACAGATATCGGTGTTACGGAATGACCTACACCCACCTTCCAGACTCCTGCTCCGCGCTCCACATCACGCTCCACGCTGGGCCTCTTCAGCATGATGACGCGCAAGTGGGGCAGTCTCTTCTGTTGGGCAGACCTGAAGAGGCAAGCCGTAGCGGAGCCGATGAAGGTTCACAATGTGCAGGCGTTCCTGAGTGACACGGCCACTATCCGCCCGCCGGGTGGGACGTGACGACACCAGGCTGGTCGGAACAGAGAAGACTCCTCCGAGCGTCACACGCCAGCTCACTTATTACCGCACGCATACACGCCTGTATGACTAAATGGCCGTCATGGCGTGCCAGGTACAAGATCGACAGCCAGGTACCTCGTCCCATGCGCACTTTTTCTGTCGAATGTGTTCGCGTACTGCATTCAGTACAAATTATTATTTTTGTTCATAAATCTGCAATGACCGCTATCAGCTACTTTTTGGGTCACTATGATACCTTCGAACGGATACATTCAAGAATACCTTCAATGTGTTTGTGCATACCACTGCCTCTCAAACTACTGAATAGGTTTGGAATGCGAGGAATTTAGATAATTACCTAAACACAACAATCTTACTTCAATAACTTATGTGCCGTATCAAGAAGATCGGCTGCACTTTTACTGAATTATTTTTCAGGCCCAGTCAAATTGACAAATCTTGCTCTATACCCGAAGTCTGGTCCTAAATAAGATAATTTTATCAACAGACTTATTGAAAGCTCTGGACAAAAATTATTAACCCAGTGTTCTGGATATATACTTATAACGATTTCGGAAGGTGTAAAACTTCAATAATCTGCACTAATTTAGTCGAATCAACTATTGTACCGTCCAAGCCAAGCTTATCGGAGACGGGATTTAAAGTACATATACATATACTTTCTCTTCTCTTGGTTTTATGCTGCGTCTTCAGACAGAATCGGGCCTTCAAGTAACGTCTGACTAACTTTTCGACCCGTGGTATCGTCGTTAAAACTGGGTGGAAAACTATCCAATTAACGATATTTATTACAAAAGCTATTTGGCACCTAAAATCTACTCTTAGACGTTTATCTCGAATCTATTTAATGTCTAATGTAAGCCCGTTAGAAATCTAACGCTAATCCAATAGTTCTCTTTTGTAGGAAAATTGTTTTTCTACCTTCACGTTGGCGCCCGCTGACCCGCCACCAGGAGATAATAAACAGATCTCAAGTTATGGATCCCGGATATCGAACGGAACAAATAATATGAAATTTTACCTTCCAATAAAATTATTATTATTTTTCCTGAGATATCCGGGATCCAATTAATGGCTTCCTGGGGCTACCAACGGCATTTCCTCCGCAACAATGAGAAAGCCAATATGGCGGCGGGCGCACGGGCGCTGGTTCTAGAGTTGACAGGTTGGCGAAGGCGGATGTGACGTCACAGCGATGACGTGGAGTGACAGTTTGACGCAAACGGCTACGTTCGAACGTGCGCAGTGGCGCCCTCTCAAGTTATGGATCCCGGATATCTCAGGAAAAATAATAATAATTTTATTGGAAGGTAAAATTTCATATTACTTTTTGTTGCAATTAAAAGAAAAAGATATGAGTAGTTCGTTATTAAAAAAAATATATATGAAGATACAGGCTCAGCCTAGTTTGGCGTCTGACGGATATAACGTTTATAATTTAAGTGTGTTTTTTGTTAAATAAATATATATATATATTTTTTTTTTTTTTTTTTTTTTTTATGTACGTACCAGTTTTTAGAGATGCCTAAAGTTGTCTACTTTCTTTCCGATACGGTCCTTATTTACTGTTAGAACAACAGTGATATTTAAATTTGCTAATATTATTAGACGGAAAGATAACCTAGGAAACCTAACAATCGTTTGGCATACGAACCGCCTGCCATACGTGTTTAGCATGCGTTTACAAAGAGTTCACCCTCCAACAATAAATCCCTGCACAATGATATCGTGAACTCGACTGTCGGGATTTTGGCGTGTAACGTCGATTCGTTCGCTACGTATGTAAATGTATCCGACTATCGGGTCTTATACATATTTTGTTGGCCTGCCACTGGTAGACTAGTGTCATGGGTTGGCAACGAATGTGTTAATAGTTCCACTGGTTTGTTTGCTGTTGCCACAACCACATTAACCTGATTGTGGCAATTTGCACTGGCATACAAAAAAGGTAGAACTATGTCAAAGATCCACCCAAAGAGCAATGGAGAGGGCTTTGTTGGGAATTTCTCTGCGTGATCGCATCAGAAATGAGTCTATCCGCAGCAAAACCAAGGTAACCGATATAGCCCTCCCAATCGCTAAACTTAATTGGCAGTGGGCGAGGCACATTGCACGTAGAACCGATGGCCGTTGGGGCGGAAGGGTTCTCGAGTGGCGACCACGTACAGGAAGGCGCGGCGTGGGTAGGCCCCCCACAATGTGGACTGATCACCTGGTAAAGGTCGCAGGAGTCCGCTGGATGCGGGTGGCGCAGGATCGGTCACTTTGGCACTCTTTGGGGGAGGTCTATGTCCAACAGTGGACGTCTTTCGGCTGATATGATGATGCCAAAGACAATAAATGCAATACCTCTGTCACACTTATTGACATTAGTATACGACCATCTCGCTCGGTAGTGGTAAGGTTGAAATCATTTAATGCATTCGCCGCCACTGACTTGACCTCAAGTTTGTCACCGTTGCCACCATTACCCGCCACCGACTTTATACGAAGTCCAAAAATAAGACTTTTCATCACACTTGCTCATAAATGGTGTTATTCCATGCCTGTATACAGATGTATACAGATGGTATTTTACAGCTCCCGAGGGAGAAATGAGCTTGTGTGTGATCTGATTGGTTTAACCAAGTCTAGATGGCCGCGCGGTACAAGAATTCTGCTCTGTGATTGGTTGAAAAAAAATCTAGTACCTAGGCCACGCGCTGCAAGAATACTGCTCTGTGTTTGGTTAACATATTGAAGCTGCGTGCTCCACTCGCAGTGATCTGGAAGTGAAGTTGTCAATTTCGAAATTTTTTGATTGGTGCACTTGTATGAAACATAGTATTTTGTAGTTAAGTATATATTTCCTCGCAAATGTGCAGATGAAAAACATTGTGTATAACACGGGCGTAAGAATATTGCAAACTCGAGTCACCAAAACTTCTTCTGATAGACTCTTTGTTTGCATCATTCCACTTACGCCTCTCGTTAAACAATGTTTAAACAATGTAAAGTAAAGTATTTATGGATTGTAAACTGTTTACATGTACTATTACGTCTATTACACATTGGGTTACTGATTACTTGTGGCATACTGAGTTCAATTGATCTATCAAACCCCGCAATGTAGTTAAACTTGCATGTGTAGATTGCGCTTAAGACTTGCGTGGCGTGGGGGTAGTGTGGGGTACCACCTCACATTTTTTTGCTGTGGCGGCGAATGGGTGACAACATTTTAAGGAGCCGAGCACGAACTTGTGGGCGTCGTCGTTTGCGGCTCAAGTGTGGTTACGTTCGCTGTAAGTCGGCTCGTCTAGCATGAATCCACCTTAAAATGTCGGCCACCTAACCCATTCGCCGCCACAGCAAAAAATGCGAGACCTTTATAAAACAGTCATTGGAATTTCAATCTAATAGCTTGGATTGTAGAGTCGCTCTTTCTACGGACTACTTTGATGAAACTCCGTCATCTTAAATTATTTTTATGTAGGTATACTTTTTTTTTTCTTAATGTTTATTTGGCCTAATTAAATTACTAAGTGTGGCTTAAACATGATAACAAATACTAAATAACACAACGTCAACAAATCAAAAATAACGAAAACAAGAATAATAAGAAAATACTGATTGGTGCATTTGCGTTTGAGCATGTAGGCAAATTTTTGATAGCGTCATACTCCGACATCGGATTAAATTTGAATTGGCTGTCGCTGAATGCATGCCCTAGAGTGTGCTTGTATTGTAAGAGATTCTTACAGGTTATAATTTACTTTCAAAAACAAAGTTTTAACCGAATTCAAATCAGTAGCCAAATCGCTTCAAGTTTGCCTATAAAATTTGAAGAGTTCCCTCGAATTCTCCAGGATCCCATCATCAGAACTGGATTTTGGTGACAACGGGTGGTCCCGTTGTCACCAAAATCCAATCTGGAAGTATAAGCTTTCGAACAAAGAAAAAAAAATCTAATCGGTTCATAAATTATCTAGTTATCGCGTAACAAACCCACATACAAAAAAAATACAGACGAATTGAGAACCTCCTCCTTTTTTTGAAGTCAGTTAAAAATATACCACATTACCTAGTTTTCGTTTGCGCTGAAACTGCATATACATTTTGAAATTGGCAAGTACACAATACTCAAAATCAGTAGGTAACTAATAAAATATTCATTCACTCAAAAGAGTATAAACATTTATTGTGTAACACATTCATAATAAAATAACAGGTAATACAAATTTAACATCTCACTAAAGGTTATGTATGTATGAACTAATACCCCAGTTTACATTCACTAAAATTGGTAGTTTGAGAACCTCCCATAATAGGAAATTTCAGTTGCAGAAAGACCCATCCTACTAACGCACTTTTTATGGCTCTACTTATTTTGAAGTGAATACTTCTTTGCTCGCGTTCTTGTATAGGGGTACAGTTCAAAATGTATCACGTGACTTCCGGAATAACTTTTTGTAGATAAGCCTAAGTAATTAGGCCTTTAGGCCAGTCATATAATAAAGTCGACGAACTATGTTATGTTGGGTATCGTTGAATAGGTATTTCAAAATCATTAATAGGTTTCCTTGATATTTTTTTAGATGAAATAACTGTTTAGGATTTATAACGATTTAAAGATGGCTTAACAAAACATTTTTGGAGAGCTGTATCTCGGTAAGTATTTAACATACAGAGTTGGTTCTGGTCACAAAATGTAGCGATTTTAGAATACTTTAAAAATCCCATAGATATTATTAAAAAAACCGCACAGTTTAGGATTTATGTTGACAATACCAAAAAAAGTGTGAAAATTTCGTGGTTTTTCGAGTGCCACAAAGTTAGCACAGGGGACCGATTTTCGACTTTCGAATCTTTCACTCGAAAACTGACAAAAATTACGAAATGCTCTTTTGAAATAGCGATAGAAAATTGAAAAGCGAGTGGTATTGACCACTCGTATTCAATTCTATCGGTAGAAAATGAGTGCCTGCTATTTTGACACTAAAATCGTATTCACTTTTATTTAATTTTCGAGCGCTCGAAAGTCAAAAATCGGCCCCCATGTCTTTCGAAGCTGCAAACTTGGATATACATTACTGGTGGTCCTAACAACTAATGTTTTAATACTTCTTTATTTGTTGTTAAGGGGACGTAGGTTCGTGGTCTTCTCTCCCTCTCACTGAGCATAAGCGTGAGCGAGATGGAAGTGCGTGTTTGGAAGCGCGGATATCATATTTTTTATTTAAATTTTTTGTGCGTAAATAAAAAAGTAATAGCTGATTTCCCTCAAACATGACACTGCCGATTTTTAGAACCAATTTTAATATGTTTAGCTGTTGTGCATAATTTGTTATGATTTTTTTTAGTGTATTTAGACCTATGTTCGTGATTTTTTTCTACCGAGCGAAAGCCAAAAACTCAGGATTCGAATAGCTGATTTCCCTCGAGAAATGCCTCAAGATTGCTAATTAAATTTAGGGCAGCCGTATTATAATCCAAACAAGAGCTAAGATTTTTTTTAAATCAGTTTTTGGACCTCACGTCGCCTTAATCACAAAATGTTATTTAGTTTACGTGGCGGACATGAAAATAATGCTGAAATGACAGCAATTTTCAATGTATCACGAGTCAAATAAGCTACGTCAGTCAATGTTGCCATATATACCGATTTATCTGTAAGTACTTATATAGATTTTAGTAAATTAATTCAGATATATTAGGGTTCCATAGCCAACAAAGAAGTATCCACTTAAACTTAATTAACGGTTGTCTCTCCGACACCACCCGCTTCTTTTTTTAAGTTGTCAGTAATTTTGTTAATCTGACAGTTTTGCTGTCCAATACAATTGATACCCTATGTGCCGGGATCGGATAACAATACCTCTCCAAAAGGAGAGCCATGGTTAACAAAGTGTCACGTGGCGTGGGGATGAAAGTCGCTATTGCCATAACAGCTGCTGGCACTTGGCAGTATAGCAAAAAATTACATCTTTTGCTTGTAAAGATTGAAACACAACCAGTCAAGCTTTGGCAACTTTAGGTGGTGGTGGTAATTGATATAAACACTTGGACTTATCAGGCTCAACACAATTTAACACGTTATTTCTACTCAAAAAGCAATCAAACATAATTTTGTTAGCGATTTCTGATGACAAATGATAATAAGTGTGATATATGTCAATTGTGCTAATATTTCTATTAAATAAACGCGTTCACTGCCGGCAACGCATATGTGCGTTGACATTCAAGCAATGTTATTACTAGGATATGTGGCCGGTCATCGAATGCGTTAAAAGTGACCAGCACGACTATAGTGCAGTTGTGTCGATTATCGCTGCGACACAGCGCGGCTGCATCAAGTCACTACAGAGTGTATGATGGCATAGAGAAGAGACTTTATGACAATATATATAATGTTATGTTATGTATCACATTTCGTGGTAAGCACTACGGCTCGACCACGATAATCGAAGTTCGTATAGTATATATCCATCTCTGTTGCCCGTGTATAAGTGTGATAGAGACGGAGATATCCGAACTTCGATTTTGGTGGTTATAGCTGGCCTCACAGGCATTTCACTTCAGTCTAACTACTGGTAGCACTTAATCACAGGAACCATCAAGCCAGCCGTCCTTCCATCGCTCATGCACCCTGTCGCAGTCGAAGGCTGGCTTGCCGAGTTTTTCATTCACCGTATTGTGCCTCTCGCAGAGCCATTTTGCTAGGGCGTTCCTTGATTCTGTCCGTGGAGGGTTTTCTTGTAAGCTTAAAATAAAAGAGAAACTTAGTAGGTACATATATGGTATATCTGATTCATGTATGTTTGGTTTATTGCGACTGAGTAATTCCAGATCATTAAGAGCCCGTTAACATGCTCACTAGCGGCCACTGGTAAATATTTTATTTTATTTGGAGAACAAACAGAGTTAAATGTAGGTACTTCTTAGTTACTTACAAGCTAGATTACATATGAACATGCATTTAGCTCCTAGACAATTCCCAATAAAACATAATACTATAATATATTTAGTTTACTACCAAACGGTTTTATTACAGAAGACTACAATTACTTATAAATATAATTTTTACTACCTATACTCTATTCAATATAAGACCAGACAAATCCTTCGACAATCTTCATGCGATTTCAAGGAAACCCATTTGAAAAGCAATCGCATTTTCATTAATAAATATGATTATTTAAATATAACGACAGATATTTTAAAAAGTAGGCCACTACTAACTGTATTTTGTATTTAATTATCTTTTGAATACATCATAATAGTTTTTACGTTGCTGGATTCGTCAATCCAAACCGTCCAAACTAGTCCAAAGTTAAAACGGCTGTTTTTCTTTTGAGTTCATAGATTGACGAATCCAGCAACATAAAAACTAGTTTGATGTATTCACAAGGTACTTATATAGGTACAGGAATTAAACAGTGTGCAGCTGCCTACTTTTTTAATTATCTATCGTTAAATTTAAAGGTGTAGGGGTGTCGCAAAGGGTAACCAGGACTTTTTTCGATGGTGGGATATCATAAATAATGACACATATTTTTTATGATTAGATCCTACAGAATATGCTAAAATAAACATGTCAAAAATCCAAAATGGCCATGATATTAGAACTCAAAATTGTAAGTATCTAATACTAAATCAAGGTTGGGTTTTGATAACGGACACCTGAATTCACAAGGTAGGTACTTAAATACAAAATACACTGTGTAGTAGCCTACTTTAATCACAATTATTTACCAGTGGCGCTAGTGAGCATGTTAACGGGCTCTTAACCTTTTGAAAGCCATTCTTCATCTATAGGCCACAGTTTTTCATAATGTGAATATGAACCTTAGTTGAAAGCATGTTCTTGATGCCGAAGCCATGACAACATGTAACATTTTTAAGTGTTATTGACGTTCAAAGGGCAGCAAATTATGTCAGAGCTTTGTTGATACGAGGGGCGTTCAATAAGTTCTCGGTATCAACATGATCATGTCTCATGATAATAATTTCTGATTATTTTTCATACTGTATCACTATTCATGATTACACTAAATAAGAAAAAAAAAATATTTGTTTTATTTAATAGTTGCAAAGAAGATGGGGCAGCAAATATTCTGACGTCAGTAATATTGGAGGATTTTATTTTGGATTTTTAGGTTGGATTTGGTTAGATTCTGGTGCGGTAATCCAGAATATTGATTTTAAAGTGATATATTTGTCTATTTAGAAGCCTGGAAAAAAAAAACGCATTAATCATATTTTTAAACCACAGCTCCCTTAACAAAGTTAAAGGTGGGTTTTATTGGCCATCAGTATATTTTTTTTAATTTCTAGAAATCAGGTCAATATAAATGAAAAATATATGTATGTAAATACCATGGAAGTGTTACAAGATAATCGTATAGCAATTAAAGGAGGTAGACTAAGAAAAAAATAAAGAAAATTAAATGCCAATTTTATGACTTTTCTGTTTGGAAGAGATTGCAGATTACCAGGGGTGCTATTCAGGGACGTAAATTCTATACAAATAAGTATCTACCCTGTCACCTAGACCAACTCTTTTACTTTTACTTCTTATTCTTTGTTATTAAATATTCCCCAATTAAATCTGTGCAATTACGTTGATTTAAAAAAGCCTTATTTCGTCGAACAAATGTTTAATTATTTTAATGGTGCAAAATTAAATTGATTTAATTATATTAAATATTGAAAGCCCCTCGTAGCTGGGTTCACACTGAATGCTGAGCTCTCGTCTTAAACCACCAGGATCATTTGGTGTGGACCCAGCTCACCCAGCAAATAAACCCTGCATTGCCTGGGTTCAATGCATACTCACTCTTCTCTGAAGTCCACTGCACATGGCTCACAAGGATAAAACTGAGAGAAGATATTGAAGAATTCAGTCATAGACCTGGACTGTGCTTTTGTGGGCTTGTCTGGGTAGTATGAGGCCATGGAGTGTAAGAAGCCCCATGTTGATTTACCCAGCTCTTCCTTGTCCAGTGGACAGTCTTTCCGTGGCGTGTTAGGTGGCGGGACCTGGACAAATGTTTGGAATATGTTCAAAAACTGTAAAACAACTCAATACAGAGTCATTCATCATATGTTTTCACAGTGAAATCATTTTGATATTCTTCACAAAATTTACATACTTTTATTAGGGTCATTCATGAGATCAAAACTTTTCGCAGCGATTCTGACGCGCGTCTCACGAAAATGTCGTCAAAATAATATTGAATGGAGTTATTCACAAAGTAACTTCGAATATATTAAATAAATATATCATAACATATCATGCAAGCTTGCTATTTGTTACGAAATTTTTGAAATTTACCAGAACGCTCGAGAAGATTTGAAGTCAAAACATAACTTAGTCTCACCTTTTTCGGAGCGCCGTTTTTCGTCGGCTTTTGTGACTTGGCCCAAGATTTGAAATCTGAACACGCTCGGCAGGGTTTCTCTTCCTCATCGGAGCCATGGCCTGCCATCTCAGAGTCCTTTCCTCGCCCTTAGTCGTGACTTTGAGCCCACGTAAAGATAACGGGTGTGGTGCAACACCACGTTCAGAGTTTTATAACGAAAATCCCTTATCTATTGGTCCCATTGAATGTTCATCTTGTAAGTGACTTTAAAATAATGCAATCAGGGATTTAAGAAATTGTAATCAAAAATATATAGCCGGTCGGAATACCATGAGCGCTGTCGGTAAAGTGTCAGTGTCAAACTAGACAGAAACGAAACGTCAAAATCACGTGCTTTTTTTTTCTTCTGCTTTGGATTCTTATGAATTTAGTAGTCCTGTTTTCTAAATAGTTAAAATCAAACAGATCAACACACAGAAAATGAAAACATAATTCGTCTTTTTTTAACCCCCGACGCAAAAAGAGGGGCGTTAAAAGTTTACGTGTCGGTGTGTATGTCTGTGGCATCGTAGCCGCTAAACAAATCGACCGATTTCAATGCGGTTTTTTTTATCTGAATGCTGACGTGATCGAGATTGTTCTTAGCTACGTTTCAACACAATCGGTTCAGCCGTTTTTGAGATATTGAACTTTGAAATGAAAATGCCGGGGGTCTTTCAACTTTTCAAAGTTGTTAATTATTGCTTAGAAGAGATACGATTTGTTTCTACGCTACTTACTGTGTCACGACTGGTTGGACAACCAAATTATATCACACAGATATTTCCTCAGTAATAGAACGAGCGAGCGAAGTGAAGGAAGTTCTAACGTTTCAGCTTGCGCCAAAATCAGTGCCGGATTAGCCCATAAGCAAATGAAGCAATTGCATAGGGCAGGCACCAGAAATAGCACAAAAAAAATTGCTTGTGGATGGGGGGCCCCCACAGGCGGGGCATCAAGTAGTCTTAATCCAGCACTGACCAAAATTAGATCGTATGTCCGGATGTCCAGAGATCCGGCTGTTCTCCTCTACAGGTTGCATTTCTTGAAAAAGCAAATATGTATACGTAAAAGAAAACGTGCTAGCATTATTTTTCATTGGTTTGTTGAGGGATATTAATACGAAGATGATAGTATATCAGACATGCATCTTGTCCATACTCTTGTACGGAGCAGAAACTTGGACATCGTATGCCAAACAGGAACGGAAACAACTTTCACATGCGCTGTCTTCGGCGTATTTTGAACATCTCGTGGAAGGATCGAGTTACAAACGAGAGGGTGCTCAGCATCGCGCGTTTACCCAGTATTGCAGCAGTTTTAAAACAAAGACGTATGCGCTGGCTCGGGCACGTGCAAAGAAAGGAAAGCCCTCTCGTTTGCCACGTAAAACTCTCCTGAGTGAAGTAGCTTACGCTAAGCGACCGGTGGGGCGCCCTATGTTACGTTTTAAGGACAGCGCAAAACGTGACATGCTGTCCTTCAAGATCGACCCCACGAACTGGGAAAATCAATCGCAGGACCGAGACCAATGGAGGAAGTCACTTAATGAAGGCGTGACAGTACACGATATCACCTGGTTTGACCTGTTGTCTCACAAACGAGCATTGAGACACCAGTGCGCTGCTGCGCCTCCAACAGCGATGTATGATTTACATGTCATATATGCGGGCGTCACTGTCGCTCTCGTATTGGCCTGACAAGCCACGCACGCAAGTGCCGCACTTTAATGGACGCTGCTTAAATCTTCTTTTATAAATGCTACAGGCCATTGATTGATTGAATAATAAGTGAAAATTATGAAAAAATGAAAACAACATTTATTTATTTAGCAAATAAATATTCATATTACAATTCCACAGAGTAGTAATTTATAAGGAGTAAGTAGGTACAATGTCAATGAAAAATCTCGCATGATGTTTTCTTTGATTTTGAACTCTTTATAATTTACTGGTTTTGTCATACATTAATCTTCTGCATTAGCAATACATTGTGAGCTTGACTAGCAGTGCAATTATTTGCATAAACATTTACCTTTAGTGCCTTTAAAATAGCTTGGAAGCTAAAATGACAGGTGGCTGACGGAGGAACCCAAGCAATTGGAAACGCACTATATAATGAAGTGCCATGGACATAGGATACTCTGGACAGGCTATGGTAATAATAATACCACGAGCGAGCGCGACAGTGCTATACCAAACGCAATAAGTGTGACAGAAATAGATATATCATTCGTTGGCCTTGTCATAGTTCCACTTTTTTTGTTGGGCACAACTGATTAAGTATGAAGTTGTGCCCAACAAACCATTATCCAAATTGAGTAGGTTGTTTATGGTAAGCCATCAGCCATTTTACGACCAGTGTTTAATTTAGCTGCATAGGAGCCTTTCCGTCCCTCGTTGTGGCATCACGTATAGCCTGTCCAGAGTATCCTATGTCCATGTGAAGTGTACTTCTATAAAAATAAGGCATCATTTATTGAACTAACTCGAGTTATTTTCGCAGGTCGCCACAATTTCTGAAACAAACAAAATGTCCATTAACTTTAAAGAATACGGGTTGTAGATTTATGTGGAATCTTACGATATAAGATATTATTATTGGATTGACGAATAGAATATCCACGTAACAATATGATAAAATAAATCGTACGTATCGTCGTAATCTTCGTTTTTGTACAGTCGACCGTCGTCGAAAGTGTGAATTTATTTTTGCGCTCAACTGTACCTACTTTTTTTAGGTTGGTTGAGAAAAGATACACTTACTTCGACTGTACCAATGATCGATACTCGGAGCATCCTTGTATATTTGCTAGATATCCTACACGAAAGGCACGGGTTATGCAATACATCATCATAAGATCATTGATGGTCAGTAGCGCTAGAACGACCTCTCTATCAAGTCTGAATCCACTAAGAAGAGTTAGTATGAGAGGGGAGCCGGAAGAATCCTTTCCAGTGAAGATTCTGCTAGCTGCAAGCACATCTGTCTGTGACACTCTGTGACATCTGTCTGGGTAAGGAAGTCGCGTCCGTCATCGCAGTAGCGTGCCAGCACCGGGTCCAGAGGAAGCGCGCCCAGCAGTGGCACTGCTAGCTGCAAGCACATCTGTGAGACACTCACTGTCTACGATACTCTGCAGCGCTACCACGGCCGGCGACCCCGGCAGCTCAGTAAGGAAGTCGCGTCCGTCGTCGCAGCAGCGAGCCAGCACCGGGTCCAGAGGAAGCGCGCCCAGCAGTGGCACTGCTAGCTGCAAGCACATCTGTGAGACACTCACTGTCTACGATACTCTGCAGCGCTACCACGGCCGGCGACCCCGGCAGCTCAGTAAGGAAGTCGCGTCCGTCGTCGCAGCAGCGCGCCAGCACCGGGTCCAGAGGAAGTGCGCCCAGCAGTGGCTCTGCTAGCTGCAAGCACATCTGTGAGACACTCACTGTCTACGATACTCTGCAGCGCTACCACGGCCGGCGACCCCGGCAGCTCAGTAAGGAAGTCGCGTCCGTCGTCGCAGCAGCGCGCCAGCACCGGGTCCAGAGGAAGCGCGCCCAGCAGTGGCTCTGCTAGCTGCAAGCACATCTGTGAGACACTCACTGTCTACGATACTCTGCAGCGCTACCACGGCCGGCGACCCCGGCAGCTCAGTAAGGAAGTCGCGTCCGTCGTCGCAGCAGCGCGCCAGCACTGGGTCCAGAGGAAGTGCGCCCAGCAGTGGCTCTGCTAGCTGCAAGCACATCTGTGAGACACTCACTGTCTACGATACTCTGCAGCGCTACCACGGCCGGCGACCCCGGCAGCTCAGTAAGGAAGTCGCGTCCGTCGTCGCAGCAGCGCGCCAGCACCGGGTCCAGAGGAAGTGCGCCCAGCAGTGGCTCTGCTAGCTGCAAGCACATCTGTGAGACACTCACTGTCTACGATACTCTGCAGCGCTACCACGGCCGGCGACCCCGGCAGCTCAGTAAGGAAGTCGCGTCCGTCGTCGCAGCAGCGCGCCAGCACCGGGTCCAGAGGAAGTGCGCCCAGCAGTGGCTCTGCTAGCTGCAAGCACATCTGTGAGACACTCACTGTCTACGATACTCTGCAGCGCTACCACGGCCGGCGACCCCGGCAGCTCAGTAAGGAAGTCGCGTCCGTCGTCGCAGCAGCGCGCCAGCACCGGGTCCAGAGGAAGCGCGCCCAGCAGTGGCTCTGCTAGCTGCAAGCACATCTGTGAGACACTCACTGTCTACGATACTCTGCAGCGCTACCACGGCCGGCGACCCCGGCAGCTCAGTAAGGAAGTCGCGTCCGTCGTCGCAGCAGCGCGCCAGCACTGGGTCCAGAGGAAGTGCGCCCAGCAGTGGCTCTGCTAGCTGCAAGCACATCTGTGAGACACTCACTGTCTACGATACTCTGCAGCGCTACCACGGCCGGCGACCCCGGCAGCTCAGTAAGGAAGTCGCGTCCGTCGTCGCAGCAGCGCGCCAGCACCGGGTCCAGAGGAAGTGCGCCCAGCAGTGGCTCTGCTAGCTGCAAGCACATCTGTGAGACACTCACTGTCTACGATACTCTGCAGCGCTACCACGGCCGGCGACCCCGGCAGCTCAGTAAGGAAGTCGAGTCCGTCGTCGCAGCAGCGCGCCAGCACCGGGTCCAGAGGAAGTGCGCCCAGCAGTGGCTCTGCTAGCTGCAAGCACATCTGTGAGACACTCACTGTCTACGATACTCTGCAGCGCTACCACGGCCGGCGACCCCGGCAGCTCAGTAAGGAAGTCGCGTCCGTCGTCGCAGCAGCGCGCCAGCACCGGGTCCAGAGGAAGTGCGCCCAGCAGTGGCTCTGCTAGCTGCAAGCACATCTGTGAGACACTCACTGTCTACGATACTCTGCAGCGCTACCACGGCCGGCGACCCCGGCAGCTCAGTAAGGAAGTCGCGTCCGTCGTCGCAGCAGCGCGCCAGCACCGGGTCCAGAGGAAGTGCGCCCAGCAGTGGCTCTGCTAGCTGCAAGCACATCTGTGAGACACTCACTGTCTACGATACTCTGCAGCGCTACCACGGCCGGCGACCCCGGCAGCTCAGTAAGGAAGTCGCGTCCGTCGTCGCAGCAGCGCGCCAGCACCGGGTCCAGAGGAAGCGCGCCCAGCAGTGGCTCTGCTAGCTGCAAGCACATCTGTGAGACACTCACTGTCTACGATACTCTGCAGCGCTACCACGGCCGGCGACCCCGGCAGCTCAGTAAGGAAGTCGCGTCCGTCGTCGCAGCAGCGCGCCAGCACTGGGTCCAGAGGAAGTGCGCCCAGCAGTGGCTCTGCTAGCTGCAAGCACATCTGTGAGACACTCACTGTCTACGATACTCTGCAGCGCTACCACGGCCGGCGACCCCGGCAGCTCAGTAAGGAAGTCGCGTCCGTCGTCGCAGCAGCGCGCCAGCACCGGGTCCAGAGGAAGCGCGCCCAGCAGTGGCTCTGCTAGCTGCAAGCACATCTGTGAGACACTCACTGTCTACGATACTCTGCAGCGCTACCACGGCCGGCGACCCCGGCAGCTCAGTAAGGAAGTCGCGTCCGTCGTCGCAGCAGCGCGCCAGCACCGGGTCCAGAGGAAGCGCGCCCAGCAGTGGCACTGCTAGCTGCAAGCACATCTGTGAGACACTCACTGTCTACGATACTCTGCAGCGCTACCACGGCCGGCGACCCCGGCAGCTCAGTAAGGAAGTCGCGTCCGTCGTCGCAGCAGCGCGCCAGCACCGGGTCCAGAGGAAGCGCGCCCAGCAGTGGCACTGCTAGCTGCAAGCACATCTGTGAGACACTCACTGTCTACGATACTCTGCAGCGCTACCACGGCCGGCGACCCCGGCAGCTCAGTAAGGAAGTCGCGTCCGTCGTCGCAGCAGCGCGCCAGCACCGGGTCCAGAGGAAGCGCGCCCAGCAGTGGCACTGCTAGATCCAAGCACATTTGCGCTGCACCTCCAGTTGTTGCAGGGAAGATCTCACTGCGCGTCTAAAAATACCCCAAATGGACAAAATCATGTAAGTTATTTCCCAAGTAACATTTAGGCTAAAAATAAAACTTTAAACCAGTTCATTAACAGCTTAAGACTTTATAAATGCTGATTAATAGAGTAAATACATACATAAGGCTGTACTGGAGCATAAACGGTTTCGTTTTAAACAGAACAGCTGGTTTACGGCTGTATAATGTCGAAATTATTACTTTTAGCTTATTAAAAGCATTGCAAAACACAAAAATACAGTGTTTAGTATAAAAAAATACTTTAAGCAGTTTTAGCAGACTAGAGTTACATAATGACTGTTTACAGCTCTTGACTTATTCTTTTGTACTGCTTAACGCTATACAAGGGCATATAATATTGCTACTAACTGGATATTGGTGTTAACCTACTCTGTTGTAACTCCTCATATTAGGCTTGACAATAGCTGATCAACAGTTATCTAGGAAACCCTTCACAAGCAATGTCCTTTACAAGAGTGTAATATAATGCTGTTGGCTGAATAAAACGTTATTTAAACTCTATTATAAAGCTGATGCTATTAGTGTAGGTTTTACCGTATAGTTCAGCCATTAGTATTAGTTTAGCAATATAGTGGGTTATTTTAATTCTTTTAGTGTTTGTAAAGAGGATAATCCAGCTTAAAAGTGAAACTGTGAACTAGAGTGTGCGGTGAAGGAACTAATATTTTTTGTGTTTAATTTGGTTTAAATAGTAATTATGAACGTTAAACCATGGCATATACAAAAGCAAACCGGAGCTGCAAAAAGAAAATTAAGAAAAGCGTATTCTCAATGTGAAACTCGCTGTAATATCAACACTATATCTACTTCTAAGCAGCTACTGTAATAATTAAATTCTAATATACAGACAGTATTACTCTTTAAGCTGATACTTATTCTAATATTATGCATCAGTTCAGCGAATAGCTTCATAATAGTGTACAAGAAGAACGACAGCTGTATAAATTGGGTACGCCATTAAAACATAACCTATGAATTTTATTTCATAATACATTCAATATTTTATTGTTTAACTTTGTACATTTCTTTAGAATAAGTAACTTAGACACAATACAATTGGTTCATTTTTCAGTAGAGAAGTATTGTGCGTACAAATATCGCGGTTTTAGGTCTAATAAAAACTAGTTGGTAGGATATTTTTATTGTTTATCTCTATTATTATCTATTATTTCGAGGGCGCGTGAGTTTATTGCTATTAATTGATATACATATTCACGGAAAAGTAGGAGCCGCAAGCAAAATGTCGACAGAGAATAGAAATATGGGTACTTATACCTTAACACTCTACAAAAATCACATCACAATTTATACAATGGCCGGCCACAATTCAATAATTCTATAAAGTAACTTAGAAAGTTTTCACTGTGCAAAAAATAATTCTTATATCCAGATTTTTACCAGCCTGAGCCTGTATTATAAGAATAAAATGGTCAAATCGTAGAATTGTAGCTGTATAATGGAATTTTATTAAACCCTAAGTCAGCTTGTTATTTGGCGTATACAGCTATAATACAGCTGTTAACCAGCTGTATTTACACTTGAAGCTGTATAATTTGGGGCCCCTTTAGGATGTTTAAGGGCTGTATAGCCGCTATACAGCCCCTATGCAGCCAAGTTATACAGCCTAAAGTTAAAAAAAAATATATAGTACAGCCTTTATACAGATATAAATGTTACTTGGGTTCTATGAGTAAATAAATAAATATTTAATAGACCTAATCCTAAACTAAGCAAAGCTATGTGGTATTCAAATACTATTATGGGTACTAGAGCTCACCTTGCAATTAGGACAAATGAACAGCGACATATTCTCAACCACGCCCAGCACCCTCGCGTTGAGTTTCTGACAGAACTGCAGTTCTTTGCGCACGTCCAGCAACGCGGTCTCCTGCGGCGTGGTCACTACCAGCGCTCCGGTCAGGCCGGCGCCAGTGAGGTACTGGACGGCTGAGAGATGCTCGTCGGATGTACCTGTTAACGTAATCACATCAGCCGAAAGACAGGACATAGGTGTTGTATAAAGCGCTCCATGAACGCGAGACGTATAACCCGTATTAGTTTACCAATGCCGCCGCTAGATGGCACTGACCCGCCTTTTAGATGGCGCTATAGACAATGTTTCGTAGATCAGAACAAAAGACCATAAAACCACTATTGAATACTAAAAGAGTTTAGTATATCCACTATCCAGATGTCCCCTTTGGAGATGCCAAAACCTGCGCCTGCGCCAACAGCCGTGTCTACACCGGACGCAAGCTCGGCCGAAGCACGTCTACACAAACACGCTAGGGCTGAGGGATGCGGATGCTCAGCCGCATGTATCGGGCGAGGCGTGGCTCGCCGAGGCACGTCCACACTGGGCGAGGCGTGGCTCGCCGAGGCACGTCCACACTGGGCGAGGCGTGGCTCGCCGAGGCACGTCCACACTGGGCGAGGCGTGGCTCGCCGAGGCACGTCCACACTGGGCGAGGCGTGGCTCGCCGAGGCACGTCCACACTGGGCGAGGCGTGGCTCGCCGAGGCACGTCCACACTGGGCGAGGCGTGGCTCGCCGAGGCACGTCCACACTGGGCGCAGACACTCGAACGAGGCTTGCGTCCGGTGTAGACACGGCTAACCGCATTCAGCGGACTCCCGCAACCTTTATCAGGTCATCAGTGCAGCTGCACCTTCCGGTCCGGTGGTCACATAATCACACACACGATGTTAAATACCTATGGGTGAATTAACTTGTTTCTGTCGCTAGTTATATATATACCGCTACGCAAGCACATTGTTAACATTAATTAGCAGAAAGGTTTTTCAATAAAATTATTCTATTCTATACCATGGTTACGACTTATGGTTCACGTTTAAAACCGTGATTAGTTACATCCACCAAATGAAGGGTTTTGTTCACAAGGTACTAAAAGTACCTTTCTTATGGGTTATTTTTTTTTAAATTTTGTCACATTGTCTCCTGGCTAACGGGACAGAATAACTACAAGAAATAGTTGATTAAACCAAACAGATAAAGGTGCGATAAATATTTTTCTTTAAGGTGGTTCGATTGCCATACAAAACGTTATTTGACATTCGCAGGCTAACGGCGTGATATTTTAAGAAACTTATGTAACAAACTTTCACCAATTGGCTTCCCATGTGCGCCAAATTCTCCCTTTCCTAGAATAAACTTGTATAAACTAGATTAATTTGAGAAATTGGTTTGGGACGTAATATTTTGGGAAAACTATTTTTCTCAAATTAGTCTAGTTTATACAAGTTTATTCTAGGAAAGGGAGAATTTGGCGCAAATGGGAAGCCAATTGATGAAAGTTTGTTACACAAGTTTCTTAAATTATCACGCCGTCAGCCTGCGAATGTCAAACAACGCTTTGTATGGCAATCGAACCACCTTAAAGCGATTTTTTTTGGATTAATATAAAATCTTGAATCGAGAGACAAAAGTAAACCGAAATAAGAATTCCGCTCTCGCGAAGATTCGTCGAAATGTCGAATTGGGATATTTAAAAAGTATACTTTGTACTTGGATAAAAAGCGACGATGGGTAAATAAGCTTTTATTTTACCTGGAGGAGTGTCAATTAATAGATAGTCCAGCTCTCCCCAGTCCACTTCGCTTAAGAACTGTTTGATCATGCCTGCAAAAACAAAATAATGTAAGTAAAAAGAAATACAATGACTACTTAGATCTTTCTTACCCAGTAGCATCTTGGTAAAATTATATTAAAGAACCCTAGTAACAAAAAAAAAAGTATCAGCGTCATTAAAGAGTTTCGGTTCAGTAATCGATACGTGCCTGACGATTATCATATTTTTAGCAGGATTCATACTTATCTGATGTGTCGTCTCGTGATTTGACGCAATAGAGCGATATCGGATTCAAACATTAAAAAAACAGCCTACATACATCCCACTGCTGGGCACAGACTTCATCTCATGGATGAGAGGGAACAGCCAGTAGTCCCCACGCCGGCACAGTGCGGGTCGAGGATACATACATCATAGAGAAGGTACATTTAGTACTGTTAAATTCACACTGGAATGGACTGGCTGGATGAGGGTGGCGCAGGACCGGCCATTATGGCACTCTTTGGGGGAGGCCTATATCCAGCAGTGGACGTCTTTCGGCTGATATGATGATGATGATGATGAAATTCACACTCATCTGACGCGCTGTAACATGACGGCTCCTTGTAAATGTGTCAGGCGTCAGAACGCATTAGAGAGCATCACTTCAGATAACTATGACTCTGGCATAGTCAGACAATCTGTCGATCACACACACACACACTTCTACTTTGCATTATCTTATTTAGTATAGAAACTTAAGATACGATACGATAAAACCGGAATAAGGATGACGCTTGTTTGGTCGAATCTAAACACTAAAATAGTTAGTAGTAAAGTAATTAAAAATACAAAAATAAAAATAAAGTAAAATAATATTTCATATATTATACAGCAACTTGTACCGATGGAAAAGCGGGACTACTTGACACAATTATATATTTACTTACTTTACTAGGTAGCCCCAAAGGACCATTGTAAAAGAACAAAACTTATGAAACAATAAGTTTCTGTCAAAAATTTAATTTTTGGTACAAGCTTTTACTGCCGACTGTACATTTCTGCATACCATCATCAACTACTCATTGAGACGATTCTAACGAGCCCAAACTCGATGGGGTTGTGTCGTTTTATTGCGGAGTTCTTATGGCCACCTTCCAGCTCCAGCATCAGATCAGCTCCAAGTCAGCATAATATTGCATTGTCATGCGATATACATATGCTTGCAAAATTTCAGCTCAATTGGATAACGGGAAGTGACTGAAAAATAGATTGCAAATTTTGACGGACAACTTACATACTTACATATTTACATACATACGAACAGTGCAAGTTAATATAAAGCTTGTAAAAACATTTTTAATTTTCATTAACCACTATCTGTAATATCTGTATCAACGCACCATTCTTCTTCGGCCCCCTCCAGATGACGGCGTCGTCAGGGCTGCCCAACAGGAAGCCGATGGACATGAGAGACAGATTGTCTGTCACGTACTGAAATATTTACGTAACATCTATTAAGAACCATATTAAAATACATAGTAAACTTGAAAAACATAGTTTTACCATATAATAGGCTTCCCGTTTAACTGAGACGGCGCCTGTGACGGGACAGGGGCGCGGAGGGCTCGAGACCGTAAGGGGGTGATCCATTTGCGAGCAAAACCAACCAATAACGCCAACGAGTTAAAAGGTCTAAACCGCAAATGGAGCACCAAAAGTCCGCGGTCTTAAAAACTGGCGGATTAGCTCGCTGGCTCTTTGTGCATGCTTGAAATTACTGAGAGGCCACTGTCTTGCTCGCCAAAGTGTAGTGAACACTACGAGAGTCAGCGAGCCAACGAGCTAACAATTTATACCGTTGGCTCGCCGGCTCGCAAATGGATCACCCCCTTTAGAGAGGTAGGGCATAGCGGAATGTCATCTCACTCATAATAACACCACTACTTGCTACAGAGCACCCGGTATGTGGTGAGTTCCTGGTGGCAAGGTAGCCATAGCTCACGAGGATGCTGTGTTGACAGTAAAGCACTTGCATTTGTTTCTAGCTGTCAGCACGAATCCTCAAATCAATAAAAGGGTCGGCATCGCGCTTGTTATTCTTCTGCAGTAGCAGGCGTCCCGCATTCTAACTTTCTTCGGGCACGTATCACGGCGAGGCGATGACCCTGTCGAGCGGCTTGTAGTACATATCAGGGCAGGATTGAGGGCACAAGAGTGCGCGGCAGATCGCCTATGAGATGGACTGACCAAATCAGGGCCGCGGTAGACGCACCCGCCTTCGTTGTGCACATATGTAGATGTGCACAACGAAGGCGGCCTTGAGAGACGAATGGCCACGGAATGAAGCTTGCCACTAAACCGACATGACGATCACGACCACTCTGCCAGAACTGCCTGACTAAGAAGAAGCAACCGTCTATAGACTACGGTGTCTGCTTACCGTCAAGCAGGTTGTATGCTTGTTGGGCACCGTCTACGTCACCTCCACCCCCGGGCCGTCTCAGTTAACAAGTTTTTGCTATTTAATTATAATTGACCACTATCTCACCTGATGGTAAGTGATGATGTGGTCGGGGGTGTTAATGCCTATTCTATTCACTCTCGTCTTGAAATCATCCAAGTTATAAATAACTGGGAAAAGGTTTTCCGGTTGTGAGTTCCACTCTTTAGCTGTCCTCGCGAGAAAACTGGAAGCAAAGCGCTTCGTGCGAATCAGTGGTAAATCAACAACATAATGGTGGAACCCCCGATCACAGTTGACCTGTAGTTGAAAGATTCTCACCACTGGCGACCAGCCGGAGCCAGAATTGTGAACCTGCTCGCCGCTCACTCCGAGAACTCGAGGCTGCGACGGTCCGCATATGTCCGCGTCCAGGATGCCCACCTGAATAACACCAATTATGTGAGCTGATGCATTTTATTGCAAGTCCTCCATTGGGATAAGCCGACATGTGTGATGTGTTGGTGTCGGATCACAAAACACGCACGTAATTGGGGACTCAAATCAATTAGTATGCACAGAATAAGAAGAGTTAGACACTAAATTCGTTAGTATGCACCAGTGGCGGAGCGCTCAAACAAGCCGATTCCCAGCGGCTTGCCTAAAATTTCTTGCTATATATTAAAAACTCGTAAATCATCAAAAATACCCCTTTTTTATGCTCCGGGTTGTCCAGTGACAATTCTCACGCGCCGCCACTGGTATGCACAGAACTAGAAGAGTTAGACAATATGTGCACATACAAAGTGATCTATGTGAACACGATTATTATTAACGGCATCTCTTCGTAGTCGTTCTTCTTCATTGCTGAAGGTCGCGTCTGTCTTGAGAGGTTTCCGCTATCTTCTTGATTATGGACTTATCCATTCGGTTCTGTCTTCAAGCTGCACGTATCGCGGTAGGAACGGATAGCCCCGTGACCGTGAGGGATTTAATTTGATCAGACCAGCGGGTGGGTGATCTACCACGTGGACGCTTTTCCTGGACTTTACCGACCAAAACCAGTTTTTCTGAACCCTTGGGAACGTACATGTTTTTATGAATCCGACTGTACATTTCGGCAGGCTCTCTAAAGTGCGTTCTGTCAGCGATGTTATTGTCTAAACAAGAAAGCTCAAATTGAGATTAATACTTAAGTGCTGGTTACCTAACACCTTCCTGCATTTAGCATCGTAAATTGGGGAACGGAGTTTCAAGCATCTCGCTTCAATCTATTCCTACGTCCCGCTATAAATATGCTTTAAATCAGGGGATTATTACATAACTGCTTAATTAAATAATTAGCGCTGCGAGTGCCGCTTTGCTTTAGAAACTCCGGTCTTCATTACGAGGCATTAAAGCGAAGTTTTGTACTCTACCTACATACTTATTGGAGAATGATTTAACTAGGGTTTGCAATCCGGATCCAACTTGTATGGAAAGATCCGGATCTAGATCCGCGGATCCGGATCTTTCCATACAAGTTGGATCCGGATTGCAAACCCTAGATTTAACTGTACAGCTGTATTAGCTGATGTGTTCCCAATCCGGTTACGAAACCTTCGGATTGGTATTCTTATTCAAAGTATTTTTATTCAAATTAACTGAGATTCAGTACGTGAACTCTGGTTTTGTCCGGTGCGATAAGCTTATGCAATCGGAACAATGATGCTATTATACAGGTATAACAATCAGATAACAATAAGCCTATTGATATGCGTCAATAGTGCGCGTAGGTGTAAGGCGATGATTCTGGTGCCAATGCATCGGACCACGGCGTTTCGAGGTAGTTTTAGGTTCGCGGCGTCCAAGTGTTGGAATGATCTCCCTCCACCTATTCAAGGAGCGTCTAGCAAGTATACCTTTAAGCGTCAGCTTAAGGGCTATTTGTTGACGCTCCAGAAATCCCAAACCCAATCCTAACCCATCCAGCACTTTCCTATCCCAACCGTGTCGCGTTTTTTGCTTTGTGTTTTTCTTTCTATCCCATTTGGCTACTGGTACATATTTTACAAATTTATTACATTTATTATTTATTATGTGTATACAATAATTATGTGTTTATCAATTGGTCTTATGTTGTGTTGCGTTCCGTGGGTCACGTACGGTGATGTCTGAAAATCAGCGCTGTAGGTGACTGTCTGACACCTCGGCATAATGCTGAGACAGCGACCTATTCACTGCCGCGAAGACACACACAATATGTGTTATATTGTAATGTATGCCTACTCCCTTTGTCTCTGTGTGTCTTTTGTGTAGTAAATAAATGTCTTCTTTCTTTCTTTCTTTCTTCCTTTCATAAAAATAGTAGGTATTATACCTAGTCGCTGCCGTCACGTCAAACAAATGGAATATACACTGAGTCATGTGCCCCTACGTCGTTTCTCTCTGTTACTCTGTATAATTATTACAACTTACAGAAAAAAAGTTGTTTTTAAAGAAAAATTACGAGATTTTTTCAAACCCTGCCTGAACTAGGAAACTTCAGAAAATTTTATATTTTATCGACATAAGCAATAGCACATTTTCTAAACTAGGGATTGTATTTTCGTTCAAGTTCGAATCTAGATTAAAACATTATTCTCTATAGATGTCAACACAACGTATCATGTACAACATAACGACATAATACTATGTCAATGTTTGTCAAATAAAGAGCTCGTTAGCTAGTAAACAATTTTATTGAAAGCTTTTCGTGCAGGTATATCTGCATTGTGTCAACTATTGTAGGTGTACTCGGTATAACGTTACCTAGGTACCCGTGTTTACCTATTAACTGCCAACTCCCGTTTTTAGTAATAGTATATTACTACAGAGGCCGGGAAATTAGGGATTGCCAGCCAAGTAGATAATACAGATTACCTCACACATTTTCCCTGACAATTGGCGGAGGGGCTTCATTTTAAGATTCGTTTGACTCTGTAGATCCTATTAGTTACGTCTGATTGGTACGAACCGAAAATCTGCTCGTAAATGAACACTAAACCAAAACTGCAGATTATAAATATCGTATATACATTGATATATTTATCGTAACTTCCACAAAGTCATACACACAACAAAGGGCCACAAAGTCTTACATTACCATAGGCCCAGAACAAAATTCGACTACTTACGTGAATTTATAAGGTTTTTACTACTTTTCAGATTCACATCGTAGCATGGCATGCGAAACATTTGTTTTGTTTTTGAATCTTATATCTTCGGAAAAGAGTTCAGAATTGTACAGATGTTTTTAGATTGCATTGTAAGTCTGACCTATATACCCCGTGCCTGTTGGTGCCGGCACCGAAGGCCGTACGTTGCGAATTCTTCGCCTTCCAATTTCAGCACTTGGGATCAATAGACGTGCAATAGTGCTCTAGGACACTAAAGTGATATTGTGGACTGTGGACGACACCAAATGGAGTTTGGAAACTCACACGAACGGCGGTCGAGATATAATAGGGTATGATTTGGAAGATTGTAAAGTGTGTCATCTGCACCTATTTGTTTTCGTTTAACACTGCATTTTGTATTTGGTCGGTTAACAAACAAAACGATGTACTAGCAAATCTGTTCCTACTCTTAGAAACTGCGTATCTCAGTACTGAATCGTTACTGAGATACGAGCTTTAGTTTATGTAGATGTGGTGCGTTACTGAGTGAGTTTTGGTTGTCAACTGACATGACCTAGTTTAAGAAGAGGTCACAAGTTCGATTCCCCACGTGGCAAATATTTCAACGTACCTACGTAAATAAACATTATTGTAAAAAAAAACACAACCCTTTAGAAGAATCCTCAAAAGTGGAATTGGAATGATCTAACATTTGCAAGGATTCAAGTAATTAAAGAGGGGTCATTGTAAGACCACCGTTTACAATATAAGTTAACACAACCACCCAATTGCAGCTAATACAGTTTGAATGATAGTAATGTATTGCTGTGTCGGTTGTTGTGATAAATTGCAACGTTAGCTGTAATACTGTGCAAACAGCAAAACGCACAGTGACACACCCCCTGTTCCTCGTAGATAACCAAGTTTGATAACTGGCATTCTACTAGGAAAAATAATTCCTTCTAGTTAACTCGATTATCAAGCTGGTTTATTTTTTTCCTCGTAGAAACTGTTATTTTAATTGGGTTTCAACGAAGAAGACACTTTTCTGCCTAGATAACTCGGTTATCAAATGGGATTATTTTTTTCCTCGTAGATTATTGTTATTTTATTTTCTACGACGAAGAGTCTTTTCTTTCTAGCTAACTCGGTTGTCACATGGGATTATTTTGTTCCTCGTAGAAAACTACGAAAATAACACATATTCTAAACGTAATCTCTTTACTAGATCAACTTTAAAATTATAAAGTAAACGACAAATCAGCAGTTTATGTACTTACAAAAACTGCTTATTCTTAAAAAAAATGAACTAAAAGAAAGGAGATTTTTTTTCAAGGCAATGCCCAACACAAATGTTGCCTTCTTTAAGTTGGGTCCTACGGCCCTATCTATGCGGATATTCAGTGCAACATTAAAGAGCTGTTTTTTTCTTGATTGTGAACCTCCTATTTAATCTCGTAAAATTTTGCATCATCTTGTAGGACTGACAACAAATGAGGTATATGTGGAAATATTCATTTATCTATGTAGCTTGGCGAAGTACTGAATTGAAGTGGGTTTAAACTTAAACTTTGTTTTAACAATAAATTATTTCTGTTCATTTTGCTTTTTTAAGAAGAAGCAGTTTTTTAATACTGAAATGGTGAATAGTGATTTAATTTATAATTATAGAATTGATGTTATAAAGAGATTACGTTTAGAATCTATATGTTATTTTCGTAGTTTTCTACGAGGAACAAAATAATCCCATTTGATAACCGAGTTAGCTAGGAAGAAAAGTGGTTCGTCGTAGAAAACCAAATAAAATAACAGTTATCTACGAGGAAAAAAATAATCCCATTTGATAACCGAGTTATCTAGGTAGAAAAGTGTCTTCTTCGTAGAAAACCTAATAAAATAACGGTTTTCTACGAGGAAAAATATTATCCCGTTTGATAACCAAGTTAACTAGAAGGAATTATTTTTCCTAGTAGAATGCCATGCCATTTATCAAACTTGGTTATCGACGAGGAACAAGGGCAACACACTGACCAATAGTGGACCTTAGGATGGTGTAATAAGGTTCATAGCTGGTCAGTTTAGATTGTTGACAATGTCGATGGTGAAATCGTGTTCAAAAACATGCGCACGGACAAAGTCATCAAAAATATGTGAGCACGACTTTATTGTTAAGGACATAAGGTTGCTCAGATATTTTTGAACCATCGTTGCATTGGGAATATAGTTACCTACATATTTATGAACTCGACTTTACATTACAAACTAAGTGATATGTGACTCTATAATAAACACAAAGATGTAGGTCTCATAAAAAAACGCATTGTATCTATATGTATATACCTACGTATAAATTAGAAGACAAGGTAATCAGGGCATTGAACTAATTGTACCATCTGTTTCACAGTCGGTCTAAAGTTCACAATCGGGGTTATTTTACAAGTTACATCTCAATACAACTAGTATAACTTGGACCTCGAATTACCCGGAGTTATTTAGAATCTCGAGATCAAGCCAAACTTATCTATAGAGACCACAACCAATAGAGACAAGAATAACTTTATTGGCACACAATGGATCTTACCACTAAGGGCGGGTTGCACCAACTTACAATAATTACAGACCGATCAATGTTAAATATAATGGCGCCGGCAGCTGTCATTCCATATAAACTCATCAAACTTTCCATACATTCAGATTTTAACGAACACCGCTTACGATGGTTTAGTGCAACCAGGGCTTGGAACCGGGACAGAAAATACCTGTAATATACCGGTATATAGGTTTTCTTCTTTTTGGTTCCACAGAACCGGTAAAGGAAAATACCGGTATTAGCACGGAAAAATACCGGTTCTTTATAAAGTTTGACGACCTCTTAGCCTAGTTGGTAGTGACCCTGCCTACGAAGCCGGAGGTCCCGGGTTCGAATCCCGGTAAGGGCATTTATTTGTGTGATGAGCACGAACATTTGTTCCTGAGTCATGGATGTTTTCTATGTATTTAAGTATGTATTTATCTATATAAGTATGTTTGTCTTCATCTAGTACCCATAGTACAAGCTTTGCTTAGTTTGGGACTAGGTCGGTTTGTGTAAGATTGTCCCCTAATATTAATTTATTTATTTAATTTACTGCTAACAAGCATAAAAGTTAAAAAAACTATATCCCGACTTGGGAAAATTAACTGTGAATAATATTTTATATATTTGAACTAGAAATTTTCTTCTCTTTCATTTGATACCCAACACGCTATGATAGCAACATATTTTTTTTTTAGTCAGTCACTTATTTTTATGTGACATTTCATACAAAAGGTAGCCTATGTCACCCGGAGCATAATTTCAAATCGATTGACACCCCATTTTTAAAATCGGTTTAGTATTTTAAGCGCTACAGTGGAACATACTCAAATACAAACATAGACTGCTAAAATCATATCCTTTTCTTTCGGCTCTGCCGTCGTCGGGCAAAAACCGGTAAACTTCATCAACCCTTGGTACCGGTACCAAGTCTAATACAGGTTCCTGGTTCAAGGTCACGATACCGGTTCCGGAAAATACCGGCAATTCAAGCCCTGCGTGCAACCCACCGTAAATAAGTAATAATTACTTACATTAATGTCCGGATTCTTGGCAGCCAAGGCATGTCCGAGCAGAGAAGTGACAGTACTCTTCCCCACACCTCCCTTGCCAGAGAGGATTAGAATCTTGTGCTTCACTTTAGAGAGACGCTCCTTGATTATCTCTATAGCTGGGTCGGGGGCTGATGCAGCACCTGGTTACAATGCAAACAATATTGCAGTATGTTAAGAGTCCGCAGTAAGATCGGCCGAATTTCACCTTCCCATACAAACGGAGTTTCGTTCTCATTTTAAAACTACGTGTTGGATTGTAACGAAACTTTGCATATAGAATGACATGAGGTATATTTAGGTCTGTAATTATAATTAGTTTATATGGCTCCAGAGGGGTAATCACGTAACTTTCCGAACGCGCGTTAGGACAATCCAACTGTCATATTTCCATATAAAATTTGACATTTAGATCTACCTAACGTTCGTACAATGCGTTACGTGATCGACCTGCTGTTTATAAAACAAACGAAATACAGCGAAAACAAGTTTTGAATGAAAAACTTAAATTTTCTGTATTTGTTTACTATGGTATCTGAAGCTACATAAATTAATTACAGACCTGGATGGTATTTAACTTATTCTAAGTACAAAGTTTCAGAGCAAACTAGCTAGTCGTTTTAAAATGAGAGCGTAACTACGTTTGTATTTTTGTATGGAGAATCGAGCTTACTGCGAACTCTTAAAATTAATATTAAGTGGTATTAGAGGATACGAAGCCCTACCCGCTTTAGGTAGGGTACCCGCTTTAGGCCCCCCTACCCTACGTGTGTTGCCAGTGATGACAAATGGCACGGAAACGTGGTCGCTTACTATGGGCCTCATAAGAAGGCTCAAAGTCACTCAAAGGGCAATGGAGAGAGCTATGCTGGGAGTTTCTCTGCGCGATCGCATCAGAAATGAGGCTATCCGCAGCAGAACCAAGGTAACCGATATAGCCCTCCGAATTGCTAAACTTAAGTGGCAGTGGGCGGGGCACATGGCACGTAGAACCGATGGCCGTTGGGGCGGAAAGGTTCTCGAGTGGCGACCACGTACCGGAAGGCGCGGCGTGGGTAGGCCCCCCACAAGGTGGACTGATGACCTGGTAAAGGTCGCGGGAGTCCGCTGGATGGGGGTGGCGCAGGACCGGCCATTGTGGCACTCTTTGGGGGAGGCCTATGTCCAGCAGTGGACGTCTTTCGGCTGATATGATGATGATGATGAGGATAATGAATTGCTCTAATACGTCGACACTAGGAATATCAACATCACATTATTTAACGGGTAACCCTCGCGCAGGCAGCTTTCTCGCTCAAAGATTAGCGATTGCTATTCAACGCGGGAATGCTGCCTGTGTGATGGGCACCCTGCCTAAAGGGCAAAGTTTTATCGTTTTTTAAGTAGTTTTAAATGACATGCTTGTCTTTTGGTTGTTCAATAAATGGTACCTACTTTTATGCAATTATTTAGATCTTTGGGAACATTCAATCATCTTAAACCATAAAAAACCGGCCAAGTGCGAGTCGGACTCGCGCACGAAGGGTTCCGTACCATTATCTATAAAAAAAAGCAAAAAAATCACGTTTGTTGAAGCATATCCCATAGGAGCCCCCTTAAATGTTTTTTAGTATTTGTTGATAACTTGTTATAGCAGCAACAGAAATACATCATCTGTGAAAATTTCAACTATCTAACTATAACGGTTCATGTGATACAGCCTGGTGACAGACGGACAGACAGACGGACGGACAGCGGAGTCTTAGTAATAGGGTCCCGTTTTCATAGGAAAGATACTGAACTCATTGAACCAAATAATACCCTCTCCATGATATCTGACTGGTTTGCTGCCAATAACTTAGTGTTGAATCCGAAAAAAACGAATTGTATAAAATTCACACTAGGGAACTCAAATGTAATATCCAAATCCTGAATAACCTCTAATATTAAACTTAATGGTGTAACCATAGAATTTGTAAAGTCAACTGTATTCTTTCTTAGGTATTACGATACTCTAAACTGCAGTGGGGTTCCCACATAACTGCGATAGGAAGTAGGTTGAGCTCCACTGCTTTTGCAGTCAGGAGTATAAGGCAGCTTACCAATGTAGCAATGGCACGGTTAGTTTACTTCTCTTACTTTAATAGTATAAATTACTTACGGTCTTATTTTATGGGGATCAGAGGCAGATATTGAGACTGTCTTCATTTTATCTTGTATAAATTTTGCATGTTGTTGAACTGACTACTGTTCTGCTGTACCTCAACACCCTGTACTATGTTTGTAAGTATTCTGGGAAATAAAATATATCTATTCTATTCTTTACATAAAACAGCTGTTAGAGCAATTTATAACCTGGGGTCAATATTCTAACACTGCCATCCCTATACGCATTTGAAATAATAATGTATGTTTTATTTTTGAACGCTGATAGGCCCAAGGTTACCAGAAGCACAGGGAAGCTCAAAACAACATTTTACACACTAGTAAAAGCGACAAAGTCGTTCTTGGGAAATTGTATAAAATTCTACAATAAAATTCCAAAACAAATTACGGAACTTACTGACTCTAAATTCAAATCTGTCATAAAACAGACACTTATTTCAAAAGCATATTATAAGATAAACAACTAGATCATGGATAGGGATATTTGGGAGTAATAAAGGCCTGCACTAGAAATCTATCGCAAAATAAATAAAAAGGCTTTCTACTGTAGCAATGTAATTTTATAATACTCTGATACTGAAGTGATATATTGTATACTGTTTTGAAAAAATGTTACGTCGGGTTTTTCTCGAGGCAGAGGTATTTTTTTCCGAACCAATGGTTAGTTTATCAACATTCAGAGGTGCATGTAATATGCCTAAATTGAAGAATAAATCATTGACTTTTTACCCTTTGGGTACAGAACCCTAAAAAAACGATTTACGTGCTTGAGGCACAATGGCATTTAAGTACTAATTTTATAATACAGAAAATGAAACAAAATGCAATTCACTTCAGAATTCAGATTGACTACTTGAATATGATATGTGTTTACACTAACACCAATTCATTTATTACAGAAAAACACAGTGAAAATAATACAAACAATACCCACTAAACTAAAACAAATTTAAACCTATTACTAAGTAACCTAAACCTATTCCTAAACATCAAACAACCCTCCCCGAGCCACTCCAGGTGCAAAGGTTCCCATCACACTGGCCGCATTGCCGCGCTGAGCAGCTATGGCTAACCTTTGCACCAGAAATGACCCAGAGCGGGGATCAAGTCCTCTTTCTTGTAAGCGACGCCCTACTTCCCTAAAAAAGATTTTGGCCTCTGCGCACCAACACCCAGTCGTCTCCACCGCAAGCGGAACAAATAAATAATTGGAAAACTTTTTTACACTTACCCGACGCACAGATGTTTTGGTTCGGGCATCCTGCACACGCCGAAGCCTTGCCCGCGTCCTCACTAGCGGTGCCGGGGCAATCTGATAACCAAATACGGCTATTTAGAATGAATAGATATAATTGTGGTTACTAAGTTACACAACTTTATACTCACGCTGAGGTGCGTTCTCCGGGACGCCGCTCATGATAACATGGAGTTGGTAAAAGGGTTTAATAGATATGTGCTACATACACAAATTCATAAAAGTGTGGAGCTATGTTATGTACAGATTACAGAAACACCGTGATGCCTGTGTGTGATATCGTATCATTCGTATCGTAAATATCATTCATATGAATGAAACATGGAAGAACTGTCACTGTCGCATTTGACAGCAGACTGACTGACTGACGTTTACTCCGCTATGTTGGTAACCTGTGCTGCGTTTAGTTATTGCAATGCTTTGTGACTTCAATAATGTCTAAAATGTAACACTATCTTCTTATTAGGTAATATCATTGATTATATTTAAAAAATATATATTTATATTCTCTTTGGTACATCCTATTTCAAATGTAAAATGAATATGGTTGGCTGATTTTTTTTATAATTAAATCAAAGTTGGTGTCTTAATTGATCGTCTTTTGATTATTTCACATTTATTTTGATATTGCCTACCTTGATCAAATTATGTCAAGTTTTTTCAAATTTGAAATCAATACAACATTTTTTTAACAATTTATTTCAGAACCTACAGTAAAATTATTAAAGATGGCGAAAGAAGTGACGATGTGCTCGGTAAATAACTAATCACTACACAAGCATGCGATCACAATCATACATGATCACTTACGATCACTTTATACTCCATGGAGTATACCTAACTAGAATAGGTTTATCAAAGTTTATGATTCTCCCCACAGCAACTCCAGCAATGGAACCCCACCAAGGAGACCGCCGGAGCGCCAATGGTGCCACCGCAGGTTGGGTATTGCTTCCACTCGCCAAAGAAACACCCTTGGAGGCCTATAATGGGCTACGAGGAAATTGAAGTCACTCCAATGTAAGTCGTACAAATTGCAGGACTAGGATATACTTAGAAAATTATCTTATCCATACCACAACAGGTCAGGTTTGAAAGACCAATAGCGTAGCCCATCTAATTAACCCAGTAGAATTTCGTCGAGAGTTATTTCTAATTAGTGCTAATGTACAGTCAGCCTCATAAGTTGCTGAACACCTAAGTACCTTGTCGTTTTCACTCCTTTGACAGTTTCATATGGCAGTTTAACATGACGTTTAATGCGACACGGTACGAAGGTGTTAAGCCCCTTGTGAGGCTGACCAACGGATTACCTATAAGACTTAAGGTGCCTTATTATGCTGGCACTTCACTTGGCGGTATTTGCCCAAATATTCGTGTTGCATCTTTTTCCTTCCTACGGCAAATGAAAGAGAGGCAACGACGCAATGCGAACACGCAACCCCAAGTGTAGAGCACCATTAGAGGAATTAGGGTCTTACCAATAATTACTAGGCTATGTGATAAGGAAGTTGCCGGCCCAGCTAGAGGACACGCCCCATGCTACTATTTACTATAGGGCCTGCAAAAACATACTACCTAATGTACCTGCTTCATCACTAATAGCACTATATACATAGTATAAAACGAAGTCACTTCCCGCTGTCTGTCGGTCCCTAACGTACCTATGCTTAGATCTTTAAAACTACGCAACGGATTTTGATGCGGTTTTTTTAATTAGATAATGATTCAAGAGGATACAAAGCCGGGGCGGGTCGCTAGTACTCCTTTAAACTGCCTTTTCCCCAACAGGCCTTCCCAACCCATCACCAACACAATGGTGGACCCCTGCTACACTCCGGCCGGCATGGCAGCGGAGCCCCTCCGGTTCCCCAACCTGGTGACCGGCTTCGATCGGAGCCCCGAGCACGCGGCTCGCGCGGCCCTATACACCCGATACACTCAGTACGAGTGGAATCAGAACAGCATCAAGAACTACAATGAGTCGGATGCTAAGAGGAACTTCTCTGAGCGCGTGAGGAATGATATCATGAGGATGCTTCGGTAAGCTGACCTCTTATTATTATATTTATTTTATTAATTTCTCTGATCGCGTGAGGAATGATATCATGAGGATGCTTCGGTAAGCTGACCTCTTATTATTATATTTATTATTCATTTTATTAACTTCTCTGAGCGCGTGAGGATTGATATCATGAGGATGCTTCGGTAAGTTGACCTACCATAGGTATTATAATTACACACCTGAAGATATAGGTACCTAGTTACATTTTCTGGTCCTGGGTTGTTTTACGGTTCCGTACCAAAAAAAAGGGTTATGGTGCGACTCCATCCTTCTGTCACATTGAGAAATACAAGGCTAACCCAAACGTATTGAACCGTTAGGAGGCGTAGCAAAACTTCTATGTTTAGTTCCTTCATACATAGGTCAAGTGAGGTTTCATTATGAAATAAAGTTTATCTTTTTTTACAGTGAAGGAAAATATTGAAATAAATACCTCCCCCTTTTTTATCTCCGAAGTTTACCGAGAAAAAAAAATAACTACTTACCTCACCAAGAATAATGAATATTGCAGGAAAAATATAGTAATAATTATTATCATTAATGAATACCTCCATCTAGTTAGGTTAGCCTCCATTAGTTAGGTGATTTTTCTTTTAATCAACAAAAAAAATACTACGACGGTGGCAAACAAGCCTACGGTCTGTCTGATGACAAGCGCGTAGCCGAGCCTTTATTGTTTTGTGGATTCGTTGTGTTGATAGCCAGATACGAACGCGGGTCCCTCACTATCAACACAACACAACCTCGGAAGCTCTGGCAACCTTACTCACCACCAGGAACACAACACCACATACCTACCTACAGAAGTACAGAGCAAAGTAGTGGCGTTATTGTAGTGGTGTTGGACGACCACTTTGGCCTAGTTGGTAATAGTGACCTGCCTACAAAGTCGCAGGTCCCAGGTTCGAATCCCGGTAAGGGGATTTATTTGTGTGATGAGTAGGGTTAGGATTCTCGTGGCATTTTTAGCACAAGTAGTGCAGTGGAGTCGCCATTGTATTTTTTTTTATTTGAATGATAAAGCCATATATTATGTAGATTTCAAAATATTACATGTCAATAAATTTTACTATTTAACTAAAATGATTATGTATTCAAGACCTTGAACAACTTGCAACTGGAATTAAAGTTTCAAATCATTAATTTATTCATTCATTCATTCAATCAAAAAATATATAACAAGGACTCCATTGCTCTTTGTTCACCCAATGCCACCAAAATTCCTAACTCTAGTGATGAGCAAGAATATCTTGTTTCTGAGTCATGGATATTGTCTATGTATCTAAGTATTTATTTATCTATAAACGTATTTATATCTTCGTCTAGTACCCATAGTACAAGCTTTGCTTAGTTTGGGACTAGGTAGGTCGAATTGTGTGAGATTGCCCCCCATTATTTATTTATATATTTATTATGGCTGCGATCTTGTGTAAGGTGGAGCGGTACTTCCCTAATTGGGCTGCTCCAAATATGAGCAAGATAACATTCCACTGCTGTGCCCTACCTCTCTCGTTTCTGAAACTAGGTACAGTCGCCATCACATACATAGGTACACTATAGGTGTTCAAAAATATCGGCACATTCACCCTAATCCTTTGAAAATAGAGGTGTGTTCGGATGTTTGTGACGTGCTTGTTTGCTTTGTTTGTGATGTGATGACAACTGTACTTACCTAAGTTTGTAATTTAATCACCTTAGTATGTATGCAAAATAGGTATTTTACATAGGTATATACAAGAATACCTACCTAGGTACCTACGAGATTATTCTTGCCCCGATGTCGTGGCTACTGGTTAATGTGGACTCTCTACGCGCTGCTAAGATCTGAAACCCTTGGTGCGCGAGTCAGACTCGCACTTGACCGGTTTTTTAAGCATCGTTGTCGTTCGAATAGATTTTTGGACAGGTTACTCTGTAGCAGTGGCTGCTCGTGAGAATTTTCATTGGACAACCCGGAGCAACAAGAAGGGCTGTTTTTAATGATTTTTTTTTTTTTTTTTTTTTTTTTTTTTTATGGGCCGGGATTATTCAACGTCGCGGGTCACCCCGATCCCGCGACGACGGGCCTGTGGTATTCCCTCCAGCGTTCATGTAGCGGGCTGGCGTCCCATTCCCTCACCGCCGAGAGCAGTGTGTTGGAGGATGCGTAGATTGCCTTCCTAGCGGTGGCGGTCCTCGCGCGCAGCAGCGCGGGCCAGCCCGGCGCGCGCCCCTCCGCGAACATCGCGCTCGCGCTGCACCAGCGTGGCAGCCGAAACAAGGCGCGCCACGCGTCATTATATTGCACGCGCATGTCTCGAGCGGCAGCGCATGTAAAATCTGACCACAATTCTACTGTGTACACACTGGTACAGAAGCTCAGAAATAGCTGCCTCTTCACGCCCTTGCTACATTTAGCGAATCTCCTGGCTAGCATATTCGCTCGCACTGCAATAGCTCGTCTTTGCCTCTGTATGTCAGCGTGATCTTTCATATTTGACAGTAGAATGTGGCCAAGATATTTGACCTCGTGCACTTGACGTAGCTGCACACCGTTAAGCAGCAGCGGAGGTACGTGTGTCGGCATGTTCGCAGCCTCCATGAGCATGAATTCCGATTTGTCAGGATTGTACGACATATTGTGCTCACCCGCGTATCTCTCGCATTCTGCGAGTAACTGTCGCATAGCCGCTGCCGATGGAGCAAGCAGAACCATGTCGTCCGCATAGGACAAGTGGTTAGTCATAGTGCCGTTGATGGAGCAGCCGACTCCTGTTTGTGTCAGGGCCTGTGATAACCCGTCCATGTAGACATTGAACAGCGCCGGTGACATGCTGCCCCCCTGCCGGACACCACAATTCAAAAAGGCAGCTCCGGATACTTTATCTTTCCATCTCACTACGTTTCTCTGCTGAGTGTACCATTTCTCCAGTACCTTAATGATTGGGGTGGGTGTTTTCCGTGTGTGAAGTTTTTTCCAAAGGAGTTGGTGATCGACTCTGTCGAAGGCTTTGCTCAAGTCCAGGAAGCAGGCGTATACACACGTTTTTCTGGACCTATAGTAACCCACAATTTGCTTAAATGTATAGATGGCCGAGGTTGTTGAGACATTACTTTTAAACCCGAATTGGCTGTCGGCACTATACAAATAAGGTGCGGCGAGCTGATGAAGCACCCTCTCCAGTAGACGTGCTATCATATTTGCAAGAGCAATAGGGCGGTAGTTGCTTGAGCTCGAGACATTTTTCCTTCTATTCTTGCAAATAGGTACAATCACAGTATCCGTCAGGTCCCGTGGTAAGTGACCGGTCTTAATAATCGCTGTGAAAAGCGAAGCCAGCATATGCAGCAGCGCAGGTCCACCGTATTTAATATGCTCAACGGTCAGCCCGTCCAGGCCAGGAGACTTCCCGCGCGTCATTTGACTGATTACTTTAGCTAGGTCGGTCGCGGTAATGATAAATGATACCTCAGAATCGGCATCAAATGTATCCTGAGCGCGGCAGGTTATAACGGGCTTTGGTTGTGTGAATAACATGCTGAACGCTTCTGATATTTCACTGTCTTCCGTTTGTCCATCAATATGTGAGGGGAAGCTTGAATTTGTTTTTAGAATTTTGTTTATTCTTTGCCAAAACTTTCCAAAATTTTTGTGCTCCATGTCGCTTGCAATATTGTCCATAACTATTTGCTCATTATTGTTTTGACAATAACGCAAGGCCGATTTAAATACGATTTACGAGTTTGGTAATACATAGCAAGAAATTTTAGGCAAGCCGGTGGGAATCGGCTTGTATGGGCGCTCCGCCACTGCTCTGTAGCTAAATGTACCTACTTAGCTACTAAATAAAGTCACAGGCTAGGTAATTTAATGTCGAAATTCAGTGGCATAGGAGTAAAGCACAGTTTCTATATTTTTTTCTGTTTTAGGGAAACTGATGAAATCGGCGCACAAGGTCAAAGAGATTCCGGCAGAAGGATCGGGGAACGGATAACCGATACTACCTTTTGGAGGAACGAGGTGAGTGTGATAATTAGAGTTAGGATGTTTGGTGGCAGAAGTGAACAAAGAGCAAAGGAGACGATGTTATTTTTTTTTTTGATTGAACGAATGAATGAATAAATGATTGATAAACCAATAATGTATAATTAAATTTATTGGTTTGATACCAGTAAATTGATTCATACAAATTCAATAAAAACACAATTTATTGTTGAAATGTATAATGTTGTACCTATTCCAGGTCTTGAACAATTTTTCATTGGAATAAGTTTCAGTATAGTACTGATACTTCAGTATCAGTATCAGTAGTAGCAATATTCATTCGAAATACCCTCTCTTACTACGTCAATATTAATTCTTGTTTGATTTCACTTGTACTGTACAATGATATAATTATTAGGGTCACGATTCTCGTGGCACTTTAGCACAAGAAATGTAGTAAATCCGCCGCTTTATACTTTTATAACTGAACGAATGACTGAATAGTAAAAACATTGTATATAGAATTTCTAATATACGGTTGACCAAAAAGTCCCGGCAACTAACTCTTAAGTATATCGTTCTCGACACATAAATGGTGTTTGCGCCGATGCCGGTGGTGTTATTCGCTCGACGACTTTAAATAAAACTTCGATAAAAGTTTGACTGTAATATAATTTACAATTATATAGGCTCTGATTAAAAGCAAGGAGAGTGTGGCCGTTTAGATAGTTACAGAAGTGGTTGTATATATGTTATGTCAAAGTAAGTGACCAGCCCAGCTAGCACACTAATCGGACATATATTTACGTTCGGACGTATAACTTTACGATTGTGCCCATTTTTACGTTACTTAGCTAACATGGTAATCAAGCAGCATATATTTATGCCATAGCGTAAAATATACGTAGCAAAATTATTACATTCATTTCATTCGTTCAATAGTAGTCTATGGTTAGAAGCCTATTATAATACTACCTAATTAAAGAGTAATGATAAGCACTGCACAGTTTACTAAACAGTTGTTCTCCTGTATTAAGTTGTGTTATAATAGTTTTTTGTTTTTATTTACGTTACTCCCACCCCACAAAAAGTTATATGTAGTGGTTTTAAGTAATTTAGCGAGTACCAAAACACATGTTAGTTTATAATTGAATCAATAATATTTGTAAATTTGTGTTATATTTATTACAACACAAGCTAAAAATTATAATCATTGCGTTATTTATACTAATTTATAGTTAGTAATCATGATCTAGCTAAAATTAAAAATGCTAGATCATTGTTTCAGGAGACGATAGGAGTTTTGAGACTGAAACCGTATGTGTTGTGACAGAAATCGGAGAAATCCTGCGAAAATTATATTGTTTTCATAGTGTTAAAATTTATCCGGGGTCTCAAGTGACCTACATAAAATTTCGTCCGTCAACGGCTCATATCGTCAAGTTTTATGTGCCAAAATCAAGAGCATGTTAGCATTTGACGTAAAACAAATAGTTTTATGTGCAAGACATATAAATGGTCACATTTTACGTAGATGATGGTACAGCATGTTAGCTCATGACGGTAAAATTTTATACGTCGGTTGTGGACATAAAACATGTGCATAAAAGTCGTCATTTTGCTAGTGTGCTAGCCGGGCTGCGAGATCTCTAGTTGGTTTAGGTAGGGATAAACCTACACATGTGTAGCACCATGATTGGCGCATTCAAAGCCCCCCTCATACAAACCGTGCCTGACGGGCGCGTTTTGCTACTGCTAATGAAATAGATACCTATAATTAAGTTTATACACAAAAAAGAGTTGCGTTCGCAACAAATGGATTTTTCACAAGTTGAGATGAGAAACCGTATAACGCCAGCTAATATGGAACAAATTGCCATAGTACTTGATTTTCATATTATTGACAACCATTTAACATCAGTATAAGATAATATGCAAGATTTTGAAACTTTAATTCCAGCTGCAAGTTGTTCAAGCTCTTCAATACATTAAACATTTTAGCAAACAAGTAAAATGTATTTAAATGTTACAGTATAAAATCATCATTGTAATTAACAGTATTGCATTGCAGTTGTCGTCATAAATTTATGTAAAATATATAACTAGTAAAATATGCTATGTTTCAACAAACCTAAATTCTTTACTTTATACACGTTCATACAATAAAACGCAAAGGTGATATATTATTGGCCGGTAGGTACTGTAATATAGATTTATCGTTCAATTATTCAAATAAAAAAATACACACTGGCGACTCCACTGCATTACTTGTGCTAAACTGCCACCAGAATCCTAACCCTAGTGATAATTTCAAAGGTTGGAAGAGTGCTTCATTGTCCAAAGTCAAGAAGCTGCAAAATCCATAGATTATAATCCTCGACGATGAAGGCATAGGTATCGCTCTACCTAGAACGACGGGAATGAATGAATGACAAAGCACTCGCTATAAGCTGGATCCACCCTCCTTTTCCTCTTTCTCTCTGCCTGCGTATGCACTGATCATCTGCGTCATCGCTGTTTGTACCGCACGCACCTTCAAACTTCTACCTGCTGTGGTGTGCACAAGTCAATAAACAATACCATCATAGGAAATACTTAAGGAGTAGGTACTTGATGTATCGAATAGTCCCAGCAGTTTCCTTCGCTTGCAGGTATCAATAGAGATGGAGCGTCTGGTGTCTACGTGTGAAAAGCTGAACGACACTCGGAGGCAACTGGAGCGCGCGATCGCCGGCATCGAGGGGCCGTTGCACATCGTGCAGGAGTGCCTTTACCATCGCGAGAAGCGCCAGGGTACGTAGTTACGGGACCAGTAGAGGGGGCTACCGAGAAACGAAAACGAACTTCGTTCGTGTATCAGTCACTCGAATTAAGATTAAAGGTGTTTATTTGTAAAGTCTTGTAGGTACATGAGATTTTAAGATAATACAAAAAGGCTTCCATGAACCGTGGAGGATTCAATTACCTTTAAAGCGAGTGCGGCAAAGATACACGAGCGAATTTCACGGTAACAACTCAGCTGTACCTATCTAGTTTGTTTAACTACCTCAAGTCGCCGGCGTATACCTAAGCTGGCCAATTGGCCATGCTGCAAGAAAGAAGCTTTGCATATTTTACAGTCTTGTTTACATAAGTGCCTCTACCCTACCAGCGCGAGAAACGTCAGGGGGCGTCATCGTAGTTATGACGTGAAATAATTTGAAAGTGACAGAGGTTCTGAGCAGAAACCTCTAGAGTCTGGGTTCCACACCTGTGTAATGTGTAAGTATCTATATTTTTTGTCCTTTCAGGGTTGGAGCAAGTCCACGACACAGTGGAGCAGTCGCTGCTCAAAGAGGTGGCCATCCTGCGCGAGAGCCAGGATAAGTTTCGGATGATGCTCGAAAAGGTGGGGCTTTTCTTAAAAGGACAGTCCGACGCGTTTCATCCGGCAGATGCTTCCTACTGATGTTCCAACGGAAAGTTTCCTGAGTCGCGAAATGTTCCCAATCTTGGCAATAGGGAACATTACCCAAAGTCTGCGTATAGGTACATAATTAGCAGAGTTAACATTGTATCTCGTTCCCACTTGCGGTATTGCCTATGCATGCATCCTTGTCACTCATTTGACAATCAATTGTGCATGTGTGTGTGAATCCCTATCTTTCTCTACTGGTTTACGGTTTGTGCTGCACTCTGGCGGCAGAACATTGCAGTATTCATCCCTATTCCTCACAATTTCCTACAGGGAATTTCTCAATATGGAGATTTTCTTCAATTCTTTTGATAATTTTCTGAGTTTTCCGAGAATATCCTCACTTTATTTATTATTATTGGAAACTTTATGCAACTTGCACATATGTAGTTACTTCCTTACATGCAGATTCTGAGCACATGACTAACTCATCATCAGCTCCATGAAATAGCGTCCTCTGCTAGCCCTGTGTTCTTAATGTATTCCACTAGAATCGTGCAACCTTAACCAGACTGGCGATCCACCGTGTGGAAGGTGTACCAGGCACGCAGCTTTTCTACCATACCTGTAGCCGACGTTTTCATACTCGTACAAAGGTCCATACCTTTTTTATGAAGCTGCAGCGGTAGCTCTCTGTGATAAAGCAGTCTAAAACTCTTGGATATAATCAACTCGTTTCTACGCTACCTTACCTACGTACCTTTTTAACCCCTGACGGAAATAGAAGGGTGCTATAAGTTTGACGTGTCTGTGTGTCTGTCTCTCTGTGTGTGTGTGTGTCTGTGGCATCGTAGCTCCTAAACGAATCGACCGATTTGAATGCATTTTTTTATCCGAAAGCTGACGTGATCTAGGTGCTGGGTCTTAGCTACGTTTCAACAAAATCGGTTAAGCCGTTTTTGAGATATTGAACTTTGAAATGAAAATGTCGGGGGTTTCTCAACTTTTCTAAGTTGTCATCATCATCATCATCATATCAGTTATCAACCTGATTATTATATAATGATTAAGTAAGTATGATTTTGTTTCCACGTATTGGCCGCAGCGCAGCGTGGGTACACCTAACTGTAAACAGTGTAAACCCTCCACAAGGTGGAGTAAAGGTCGCGGAAGTCCGCTGGATGCGGGTGGCCGGTGGCGCAGAACCATTCAATGTGGCACTCTTTGGAGTAGGCCTATGTCCAGCAGTGGATGTCTATCAGCTGATATGACGATGATTAGTAGACGTTGCTAAAAAAATGTTGGTAATGTTGAGCAGGTACGCGCGCAGTCGAAGAACTGTCGCGCGACACAGCACGAGCTGGAGACGGACATGAGGAACAAGGAGTACGCGCTCGGAATCGACTCCATGTGCCATCAGCTCAACAACTTTTCCAAGGTGAGTGGCAGGTCGCCTGTTCCGAAGGTGACGGATTTAGCAGTAGGTAGGTAGATACAAAGCGTTATTCCCACCCCTTTGTCCGCACAGGTACCGGGATGTCTTTTTCACCTCACTTGCTTTGCCTTTTTGTATGTTTGATATATATTGAGAAAATCACTTTTTATGTACATGTGAAGAAAGTAGACGTAGAACGTTAAAAGTACTATGACGTATGTAGAACGTTAAATGTTTATTTTTGGTTTTTTGTATTTTTTGTGACATATTTTTTTTTTTTTTTTTAATTTGTTTTACTTATTATTTTTTAAACTTGCTTTGTTTTCTTTACTTTTTTTCCTTTTTTTTACCCTTCTTATTTTCCTCGCTGTAGTGAGGTGAAAAGATTTGTGTTATACGCAGGTGAAATAGTTATTTACGATACAAGTGCAGAAAATAGGAAATTCGCAAAGAGTGGTGATAATTTAAAACACGACCGAAGGGAGTGTTTTAAATCGACACGAGTTGTTAATTACCTATTCGCACGTGCATCGTACAACGTTTTACAGTACATATGGCTCTTTAAAGTTTCGATATATGCACGGAAAGTGCTCTTTTCCGCGGAAAAGTAGCACCATGTGTACTGTAAATAACAATTTCCGCACTGCGACCAAACGCTATACTTCCACTTCTGTACATTCTGTCAATTTTCCATAGTATAGGTAGCACTGTAGTTGTCGTGCAACTTATTGGTCTTCGATTTTCACAACACCTTCCTAGCTGGAGAAAGATCCTATTACACTCTCTTCCTAGATAAATATTCACATCGAAGTGCGACCACTGTTCCTCTAGCTACGAGATTTGATAAGCGCTTCACATTTTGCAGACCGCCTGTCTTTGATGATTGTAGTTTATAACGTATAGCCAGGCTAATGTCTGACTGGATCCAGGATTTAGTTTTTAGTAAGGACTAAAATGCTTTGGCTTGATCCCGTTAGCCCCTCTCTGGATCCTAGTGGTTTGACTTGTATATTGGCAGGGCTTGCAATTCTACGCGGGCATCGAGCGCTACGACCCGACGGTGTGCGACACGGCGCGGTGGGCGGCCGCCAGCGCCGCTACGCTGCAGCGCTCTCAATCTGAGCGGGCTAAGGCCGTGCAGATGCTATCAGGTACGTAGCTGTAGGGGCTTCTCTTCTACGTGGTCTGCCAAAGAGTGGGAACTCCATAACTCATTGGAAAAAGCATCTATGTTAGTTTTGTTGCGCACTGTATCTATTTATACAAGAAAGTATAATGTCGTGCTTCACTATTTCACATCCAACGTAACGCAATCTTAACCTATTCCAGGCTAAGCAATACTATACGTGTGTTACGCCGTAGAGTTTAGCAGATTTCTTCTGCTTTATAGCGAAAAATTCTTGTAGAGGAAGGCGTCGGTCTTGAATGGGTTTATGAAAAATGTCTCCAATGTACAGATACGGAGAATCTGATCAACGTGTCTGCGACGGAGATCTGGGACCAATGGAGCAACACCAACAGCGCGTTCACGCGCCGCGTGGCGGAGACGATCGAGATCAAGAACAAGCTGCAACTGCATCTGCATAAGGTTTGGACACAGTAGAGATATGTAGCTTAGAGCTGTAAGAAATCCGTACACACGGCCAATGTGACGCACTCGTGTGAGTGATGACTGTGTAGACACGCGTCGCTACAATGAAGCGATGGTACCTACATCAGTCCGCGTGCTAGGTTAAGCTGCCTCGTGGGAACTGGGAAGCCAGTACTTACTGTCAAGCTGGTCTAAATTGGCAAACATTCAGATCAATAATGATTCCAAAGATAATGCACACAAAATCAGTCCGTGTGCCGCGTAGAAATGGGTTTCAATGGAGCTTAGGTGTGAAGAGGTTTTAATAGACTCTAGTTGAGACACTGCTTTAGGTAATAGGTATACCTATATTTACTGTGGACTGTTTAGAGTTGTCGGATCTGAAAGCCAAAATTATGTGTATTGCGCATTTTCTAGTAGGTGCTGGGTGACTGTAATTCAATCATCAACTCGACACAGCATTGGACGCCTACCATTTTGAATTTTGGTTAATCTAAAGCTTTGTCACAATCTAAAGGACGAGGCATACGGAAATGGAAGGGTAGCTGATCGCTTCTTGTGTGATCACTATCCTACATTCCTATACCACAGTCTATAAACCAATACAGTCAGTCGACGAAGCCGTCTAGACAGGGCAACCGTGCGGGGTGTGAGGGGCGTATAGGGCGAGCCCCAGCTGCATACATGTAACTTGGGACATGACGTTGTCAAACTCGCAAACGTCAAAGGCCCACTGTTACTCTTTACACTGTGCCTCATCATATCAGCCGAAAGACGTCCACTGCTGGACATAGGCCTCCCCCAAAGAGTGGCAAAATGACCGGTCCTGCGCCACCCGCATCCAGCGGACTCCCGCGACCTTTACCAGGTCATCAGTCCACCTAGTGGGGGGCCTACCCACGCCACGCCTTCCGGTACGTGGTCACCACTCGGGAACCTTTCCGCCCCAGCGGCCATCGGTGCCTATACCATTAGATTTTCTTCGTAGATGTGTTTCTGTCTAGGATCTAACCGTAACCATAACTATGATCTGTCAGGTGCAACAAGAGATCTTCGACATCGAGAAGACTCTAGAGCTGCTGAACAAGGCCATAGAAGACAAGCTGCAGCCGATGCGTGTTGCCCACACCCGGCTGCAGGCGCGCACCAACCGCCCGCACCTCGAGAAGTGCCGCGACGAGGCGCAAAACAGGTCAGTAGCTCTTTGTGGTGTGCCTGATGCCATGAGGCTGCCTTTTTAACCGACTTTAAAAAAAGCGGCCAATTGCGAGTCGGACTCGCCCATGAAGGGTTCCGTAAAATAAATTGCGGTTTACGATGATTATGACTCATTAAAAAAAACTACTTATTAGATCTCGTTCAAACCAATTTTCGGTGGAAGTTTGCATGGTAATGTACATCATATATATTTTTTAGTTTTATTATTCTCTTATTTTAGAAGTTACAGGGGGGGGACACACATTTTACCACTTTGGAAGTCTCTCGCGCAAACTATTCAGTTTAGAAAAATATCATTTTAGAAATCTAAACATCATTTTTGAAGACCTATCCATGGATACCCCCGTATGCGTTTGATGAAAAAAACATTTTTGAGTTTCAGTTCTAATTATGTATAGGGAACCCCCAAAATAGTTTTTTTTTAATTTTTGTTGGAAAATCTTAATGTGGTTCACATAATACGTACAGTCAAAGAATTTAATTTCCTACCCATTTAGGACTATTTCAAAGAGACACTGTAAATAAAATCATAAGAAGTCTCTTACGTTTTGATTGATTACGTCACTTTGACAAAGTCCTAAATGGGTAGGAAATTAAATTCTTTCACTGTACATCTACTTACCAAGTTTCAACAGTATAGTTCAAATTATAGTTTCGGAAAAAAGTGGCTGTGACATACAGACTGACAGACAGACATGACGAATCTATAAGGGTTCCGTTTTTTGCCATTTGGCTACGGAACCCTAAAAAGGAGGTTCTCAATTCGACTGTATTTTTTTGTTTTTGTTACGCGTCGGTAATTTATGAACCGATTTGAGAAATTATTCCTTTGTTTGAAAGCATATACTTCCAGATTGGTCCCGTAGTCACTAAAATCCAGTTCTGATGATGGGATCCTGGAGAAATCGAGGGAACTCTTCAAATTTAAAGGCTAACTTGAAGCAATTTGGGTACTATGATTTGAAGTCGGTTAAAACTTTGTTTTCAAAGTAAATTATTACTGAGGTGAAGACGTTAGGCGGGTAGAGTGGACAAGAATCGGACTTTATCTCCAATCCGATTCAATCATGATAATAGCCGTAAGACGTCCTCTTTTGGACATAGGGCTCCCCCAGAGACTGTCACAATGACCGTTCTGCGACACCCGCATCCAGCGGACTCCCGCGACCTTTACCAGGTCATCAGTGGCTTTGTAGGTAAAGAGAGATGAATGACGTGTGTCCCACCAGAAACGGAGACAAATAGATTGACGTCGGAAAATAACTGTTCTGATAAGAACGGCTGATTGCTCTGACAAGAGCAGTTTCTGGTTGTCCTGAGAAGGACATTTTGTAATTGCGAAGACGCCGGCAATGCAGCACCCAATCATCTTCAAGGTCTTCATTGTCGAGGCTTCTCGTCTTCGATCTTCAAGCACGGAGCAGCAGAGCAGCGATGTGTTCGTCTCGACGGCCGGCGCAGTAAAAGACTGAAAATTTTTTTTTTTTTTTTTTTTTTTTTTTTTTTTTCCTTCTCCCATATTTTTTTGGAGATTACCTCCATTATATATGCATGGACGCTGGCGCGTCCCGAAGGGACGCGCCAGGGGACAAAATAGGCAAGTTAAAAGTTGCCTGTAACCTGAAGGGTCACAGGTCTTGACTCCAGTGGAGTGGTCGGTCGTCAGTTGGTTTGTCAATGTCGATTAGGAGGTTGTGTCAGTTGTCAGTCTGTAATGTCAATGGTGGAAGGAGCAGCTGAAGGCAAGTTTGGAGGGACTTCCTGGACGATGGAGGGCTCTGGTCCCAGATGACGAGGAGCCCCCGAGACCGCGACGCAGCTGCCGCCGCCGCCCGCCGCCATCACCTGTCGGGAGGAAGGGGGGGAGCGAGCCATCCGCAGACGAGCCAGCACCTCTGTGATGTCGGAATCTCTGTATATTTCTACTGAGGGGCCCTTCTGATAAGGGTCAGTTGGGCGGGGAGGGTCGTTTTGGAGGCGCAGTGTTATTTGGTCAGGTGGGTCTGTGAGTACGTGGCGTGGGCGTCTTTTCCCCCTCTTTGGTGTGATGGATGGGAGGTAGTCGGCAGCTCTTGAGATGAGCCGGCTGCTGCTGTGGGGTGCTTTGTCGAAGTACCTCCTGCTGTTCATCTCAAAGTGATATCTGACGGATTCCAGACCCAGGTCCCTGTGGAGGTCGAGGTTTCTGATGTAAGGAGGGGCGTCGACTGCGTTTCTCAGGAACCTGTTCTGGATCCTCTGGAAGGCCAGCAGGAGATACTTCGAGGAGTGGGCAAAAGCCGGACTGGCATAGGAGAAGATTGGTCTGATGCAAGTTTTATAAAGGGTGATTTTGTGGTTGAGGTGTAGCTTGCTTTTGCTGTTAATTAGTGGGTGCAGCCGGCCCATCACAAAGGCCGCCCTGTTTCTGACTGTTTTTATGTGCTTCTTAAAGTTGAGCTTTCTGTCGAGTATCACTCCTAAGTACCTGGTATCCGATACCCAGGGGATGGAGGAGCCGTTTAGTTGGACTGGTGGATGGCGTTCTATAAGTCTGGAGTAGAGGGAGGTGTGGGAGAAGAGTATGGCTGCGCTTTTAGCGGGGTTCACCTCAATCCTCCAGCGGTTGAACCAGGCCCCTAGGGAGTCGGCCGCCGCCTGAAGTCTCGAGGTGATCCGTTGGGGGCGCGGTGAGGAGGTGTAAAAAGCTGTGTCGTCAGCGAAGAGAGCGTACTTTACGTCGGGGACTCTCGGGAAGTCGTTTACGTAGAGTAGGAATAAGGTCGGAGCGAGCACGGAACCCTGAGGCACTCCCGCGCCAACCGGATGGAGGGGGGACAGTGTCCCCTCAACTCGGTAGCCAAAGGTTCGATTTTGGAGGAAATTATTTATTAGATGGATGAGTCGGTCTGGCACTTGGAGCTGTATGAGCTTATAAATTAAGCCTTTGTGCCAGACCTTATCGAACGCTTTGGCCACATCCAGGAACACTGCCCCCGTTGGGATGGAGTGCTTCCATCCTGTGAGCCAGTATAGGATGTCCTCGGTGACCCGGTGCACCTGGCTGACGCAGGAGTGCCCAGCCCTAAACCCGAACTGCTCCTCCGCTATGAGGTCCCCGACGCCTATGTGTCCCATAAGCCGGTTTAGTATAAGTCTCTCGAACAGCTTACCCAGAGTGCTGAGCAAGCTGATCGGTCGGTAACTAGTGGGGAGGTTGCTTGGTTTACCTGGTTTTGGTATACCTATTACCACAGCCACTTTCCAGGCTGCTGGGAAGTGGCTGTTGGCAAGGGCAGTGTTATACACATCCAGAACCAGGTGAACCAGTGCGTCGGGTAGAAGGCGTAGGATTCGGTTTGGAATTTCGTCCAAACCTGGGGCTTTTCGGGGTTTGAGTTTTTTGATGGCTGTTTTGATTTCGGTGAAGGTGAATGGGTTTATGATAATGCCGGTCGGAGGGGAGGAGATGGTGTTTTCGACCACCTCTTCGACCATGGGTATTACAGTGGGGTCGTCTGGGATGGGCCCGGGTGTGCATTGGGCCTCTAGACTTTCGGCCAGGACTTTGGCTTTTTCCTCGTCTGTGAAGGCCTCAGTGGAGGAGTCAGGGAGTTTCAGTGGGGGCATGGTGACAACTGTGTCAGATTTTAGGGCCCTCGCCAAGGTCCAGTATGCCTGATGCCCCGGCGAGATTTCCTCGAGGAGGTCATCCCATTGACCCTCCCTGTATTCCTTCACTTTTTCCTTCACTTGCCTCTGGAGTTTGTTTAGGAGGTTTTTATTTTCTTTGGTGGGATATTGGTCGTGGGTTCTGAGTGCTTTGTTTTTCCGCTTTATTAGGTTTTTTATGTGGTTTGGGAGGCACCATTTCCCGTCTTGGTCGATAGGAATGGAGCGTGTGCAGCTGTGGATTGTCTGCCTGAGACCTGTTGTGAGGCGCTCAATCTCGGTGTCGGTTTGCTCCCTGGTAGAGATGTTTTTTGGAGCATTGGTAATGATGGGTGAGTCATTTTTATTTAGTAGGGAACCCACCTCTGCCCAGTTTGTTACCTTTTTGGTAGCAGAGAGGTCTGTGTCGTAAGGGCCCATATGGAACAGAACCGGTCGGTGATCTGAATCTAGTTGGTGACGGACCGTGACTGAGTTTAGTCGTAGGGTGATGTTTTTGACCAGTGCAATGTCCAGTATGTCGGGAGACGCGTTTTGTTTGTAATGAGTAGGCTCCATTGGGGCCAGCAGGTCCACGCGCGTGGATGTGGAGGCCAAGTATTTTTGTAATACTTGGCCGCGGACATTGGATGTCCTACAGTTCCATTGGACGTGCTTGGCATTAAAGTCGCCCGCCATGATGACTGCTTCGTCAATGCCAAGGACGGCCTCCAGGTCGCTCTGCAGGAGATCCTTAGTGGGGGATAAGTATACTGACACCACTGTGACTGGTGCGTGCCCGGTGAGGGCAAGGCGGCACGCTGACACCTCGATGTTTTGTAGTGCGGGAGGAACGACAGGTGAACAGTGCAGAGAATTTTTATAGTAGATTAGGGTGCCCCCGCCTCTGGCTCCCGCCCTGTCGGTCCTCACGTGTCTGTATTGAGCTATTTTGGGGTCTCTTGATCCTGGTTTGAGGAAGGTTTCCTGTATTAAGAAGAGGTCTAAATTTTGGTCCCTAATAAATTGGGCTATTTCGTCCTTTTTATTTGCGAGGCTGTTTGCATTGAAGATGCCGAATTTAATGGATTTTGGTTTACTACGTTTAGGGGCTGAGGCCATATTTGGTTTGAAGAGTGCGGATTTGTCTAAGGAGTGGAGCGTGTCTCTGCAGCGTTTGGAGCTGCTGAGCTAGTGAGGGGGCTCCACGGAATTCGAGAGCCAGTTGGCAGACCTCGTCGATGTCTAGAAGACTCGCGAGATCCGCCACCAGATCGAAGTCCGTGGTGTCCCCTCCGGTGAAAGAGTTGGGCACTGGTTTTGGGGGTGGGTGGTTGAAGTTGGGAGGGGATGTGGGGGCCCAGGGAGGTATGAAGACTGGGGCTGGATGGTGACGAGGTGGAGGAGGGGGAGGGGGGTACGAGGGGTAGCAATTGTACTGTTTTTGGTTGTATGTAGGGGGTTGCATTTCTAGTGGTTGAGTGTAAGGAGGGAGAGAGGCTGGGGATGTTGCATGACCAGATGGGATCGGTTTCTTGTTCCTTAGTGGCGGGAAATCCCTGTTTAGGGTCTCGGAATAGAGTTGTTGAGAGGAGACTTGGGTTGGTTGAGAGGGTGCAGGCTGTTGGTTTGATTTTTGGTATTGATCGATCGGAGAGGGGCGGCTTGGGTCGTGCAAGTTTTGTGGCCTCGCAGGCCCCTCTGGTTTCAAATATCTAGTATAGATAGGTTTGTTTGTTTTTGCCTTGTCAAGTTTAGGAGGAGGGGCAGCGGGGCAAAGGCTGTAGTTTGCTGGGTGCTCAGTGGATCCACAGAGGCAGCATTTGAGTGGGAGGAGCCCTGTGACCGGGTCCGGTTGGCGATCACAGTCTGGAGAGAGGTGGGGGCCCGCGCATTTAACACATCGAGGGGTCAATCTGCAGTCGCTAGTATTGTGGCCATAACGGTTACATCGGTGGCACTGGGGAGGTCGGAGGGATTTGTGAGGTCGTTCGGCTGTGAGGCCAGAGAGGCCACAGACCTGTGACACCTCGTACGCTTTTTTACCCTCAGGTGTCCGCTCCAGTACCACCATTACTGCGTTAAAGGGTTCGCGGGTGGCTCCTCTTTTCATTCGGAATACCTCTAAGGCGGGGATGCCCTGCTCATTAAGGGACTGGAGGATAGCCTCCTCTGGTAGGCTTACAGGGAGGCCCTTAATGACTACGCGTAGTTTTTTAGTTTTTTCAAAAGGGTATGAGAAGTACCCGTCCTTTAGGATGGTAGTCCAGCCTCTGTGTTGTTCTGCCGTTTGGGTTGCGATAAAGAGGAATTCCTCCTTTGCTATATTGTCGAATGCCACTTTGGCACTTAGGTGACCTAGCCCTTTGGAGTGGGCCTCGTTTGAGACTGCCGTCCAGCGGGCGGGGTCATAGACGGCAATGGGGGGTGGACGCTTTTCCTTGTTTGCGGCTTCGGTGGTGTTTACTGGAGGGGTGGTGTCCATTGGGGTGATTTGGGAAGGCTGGGGGGGGGAGGCGGGATTTGGGGTTGGTTTTGGGGGCTGGGGTTGATCGCCTCTTCCATTGGAAGGTTACCAAACATATTTGTTGAGGTTGGGATACTGTTGTTAATTATATTGTGATGTGGAGTTATTTTTCTGGTTATACTTATATTGTGGTAATTGTTATCTATTGTTTGTGAACTGTTTTTTGTTAGCGGGCTGTTGTTGGTTTTTGTTTGGGAAATGTATTGGTTTGGAGTGAACGGGGAACATTCGTTTTGTGAACAGTTTGGGTGTGAGGTGGGGGCGGGGGAAGTTGTTTGGTGGGTGTTTTTTGATTTCTGTCGTAATTTTCTTTTATGTTTCCGCGAGGCGGCTAGTTCGAATGACGGGTCTATTTCGGAAGCATCGGAGTCGCACTGGCCCATGTAGCCAGAGCGCTCTTTCGGTTTATTGGAGGCAAAGGAGGAGGTGGAGTAATTGTCGTTGGTGGTGCTGTCGCTTTCTTCGCTGTTAGATAGGTTATTTGAAATTGAGTCGGTTGTTCGTCTTTTTGAAGAGCGAGAGCGTGAGCGCACTCGCGTTTTTGTTTTGGGGGGGTTTTTTATGGTGGACTGCTTTTCCGCGCGCGGGCGGGCGGGGGGAACAGATCGGTTTGAGTGACCGGCGGTGGAAAAGAGACGGTTGGCCGTGCGCGAGCGGGAGCGTGCTCTGTCTCGGTCTCGCTCGCCTACGGCCTTTGAGGGTGCCGCCACTTTGCGTAGTTCTGACTTGGTGATTGAGTCACTGCCGGGTTGCTCGGGGTCTCCGTTTAGGGGGTTTACGAAGTTCGGTAAGAAGGTCGGGCGTCGGTCCGTATGTCTGGTATTTAAGGAGGGCATTGGGGGGGGGTATGCTACTTCTATGGATGCGGGTGCTGGCTCGCGTACAGTTATAGGATGCTCCCTACCTTGGTTTGTGTTTTCCTGATGGTGGCGACGGTGATGGGGCGGGCGAGCAGCAGGCACGCGGGGCGGCCCGAGGGGCTCCGATGGCAGGCCCATTTTTAGAACGTCATCACAGGGGTTCCGGGAGCCAGCTTGGTATAGGTCCCATTCTCTTCTGATGTGAGGGTAGAAATCGTCAAGGAAGTCCTCCATCCGCGGCTCGGTGCCGGGGGCTCCGCATGCTGGGGGCGGGGAGGTCATTTGGGAGGGTTCGGAGTTGTTATTGTTCATGGTCACTATTTTTATAATACCACTAATTTTGCACTGGAATAAGTGTCACTATCACTGTCCGTTTTTAATTTCACTGTTAGAAAGTAGAATCACTGTGTTGTAATTTCAGTTTTAGTACGCGGAGTAATCTCGACGCGTACTAGGAAGCACATGGTGGCGGAGCGAAGCTCAACGCAGGCACGAAATAATAAAAGTCCGCGGCAGGTGCGCGGGGCGCGGGAGGTGCGCGGGGCGCGGGAGGTACGCTGTTGGCGCGTGCACATTCGACGGCGTCGAGCGGCGGATGTCAAAAGACTGAAATTCGCGCGGCCAGACTATTTATAGGTGAGCGAGTCGAGCGCAAGATCACGCCACCTATCTCCCTCCTGCTCTCGCGCATCCGTCTCGCTCTAATATTATAAATGTTGCGGATTAATCATGTCACTAGTTGTATGCCTTTTTCTTGTATATAGTTAGGCCTATTTTGTAAATAAATTCATTCCAGTTCTACAGTTATAACAGAGTTTATCTTCAAGTACCTACAATCCTCCGGTAATTCTCCAGTGACTCAACCTCTGTTAAAGTGGTGACCTGCCGACTCCAGAACACAGAAGCAACCATCAATACTGAAGAATGGCCGGAGGAACCGAACCCACCGCGGAACCGCTGCCCAATCTAGCTCAGCCCGCCCCACAACCTCCCGCTGGCAGTCAACTTCAAGCTCAGCTCGCCCCTCAACCTCCCGCTGCCGGCCAACCTCAAGCTCAGCAATTACCAGCAAGCCACGACGTGTCCGCGATATCTCTATCACTCCGAGTACCACCATTTTGGCGCGACCAACCGCTGTTATGGTTCTGCAGTTTCGAAGCCGCTACCGCCGAAGAGGAGCAAGGCCTATGTCGTCCTAGCAAGAGCCCATGGTCCTCACCGTTACACGTAGTACCTAAGAAGAATGGAGATCTACGTGTATGTGGCGATTACCGAAGACTCAACGCAATAACCAAGCCCGACCGCTATCCCATACCACGGATACGCGATTTTACCTACCAACTCGCCGGCAAGAAAATATTTTCGACACTCGACTTGAACCGCGCTTATCAACAACTACCAATCAGCGAGCAAGATGTCGAAAAATCCGCGATAGTCACGCCCTTCGGTTTATACGAATTCCCGCGCATGTGCCCAGGACTGAAGAACGCTGGTCAAACATTCCAACGATTCATCCATGAAGTACTAAGAGGCCTGGACTACGTTTTTCCATTCGTCGACGACTTACTAGTCGCATCAACCACCGAAGAAGAACACCGAAGACATCTACACACCATTTTTCAACAACTCGACGAGTACGGCATCACAATAAACCCCGCCAAATGTGTCTTCGGCCAGCCATCAGTGAAGTTTCTCGGCTATGAAGTCAACGAAGACGGAATCCAGCCGCCTAGTGAAAAAGTACAAGCAATCGTCGATTACCCTAAACCTCAAACAATAGACGAGTTACGACGATTTCTTGGAATGATAAACTTTTACCGCGAAAACATCAAAAACGCCGCGATTCTTCAAGCCCCACTCTGCAAATACCTACACAACGCGCGCAAAAAGGACAAGACGCCAATCAGCTGGAACGACGAAGCAACGCTCGCATTCGACGCGTGTAAGGACAGCATCAAAAACGCCGCCTTACTCGCGCATCCATGTCACCAGTCAACGCTCGCAATATTCTCGGACGCAAGCGACAAGGCCGCAGGCGCATCGCTTAATCAGTTTGTCAACAACGCATGGCAACCACTCGGATATTTTTCGAAGAAATTCTCCGACGCACAGACTCGCTACAGTGTTTACGATCGAGAACTACTCGCATTGTACATGAGTACAAAACACTTCCGCAAAATGTTCGAGGGACGAGAACTCATTCTATTCACCGACCACAAGCCCTTGATTTTCGCATTCACCAAAACAAGCACCAACAACGAGTCACCGCGCCGCACCCGTCAGCTGTTGTATATTAGTGAATTCACAACCGATATACGACACGTCAGTGGGTCGCAAAACGCCGCCGCCGACGCGCTATCCCGCATAGAAACAATATCCTGTCCATCGCCGATCGACTACAAAGAACTAGCCGACGCGCAAGAACGAGACAGCAACAACATCGGAACACTCGCGCAGCAAGCCAACCTAACTATGAAGCAAGTTGAAATTCCCGGAACCAACGTCAAGCTGTACTGCGAAACATCGACAGACAATTTACGCCCTTATGTACCCGAACAATATCGCCGTGCCGCATTCGACTCCGTTCATAACATCAGTCATCCCGGAATTCGAACGACAAGAAAACTCGTCGCTCAGCGCTACTTTTGGCCTTCAATGAATACCGACATAAGTACATGGTCGAAAGTATGTGTACACTGCCAACGCGCGAAAATTCAACGTCACACCGCAAGTCCGATATCAAGTTTCCCGCCAACTCAACGATTCGAACATATCCATATCGACATAGTTGGACCTCTACCTACCGCCGCAAGTGGACATCGATACCTACTTACAATGATCGACAGAGCAACGCGATGGCCCGAAGCAATTCCGCTTACCGAAATTACCGCCGAAGAAGTCGCCAAGACTGTTTACGACGGTTGGATTTCCCGCTTCGGATGCCCCGCTACTATTACTACGGACCAAGGACGGCAATTCGAGAGTCGAGTATTTGCATCTCTCACACGCTTACTCGGCATCGAAAGAACCCGTACAACACCGTACCATCCGATTTCTAACGGAATTGTTGAGAGATGGCATCGAAGCCTTAAGTCCGCACTCAAAGCCAGACTACAAACAACAACATCGTGGATCGAGCAAATACCTACTGTTCTACTTGGACTACGCGCCGCGCTAAGAAGTGATACCGACGTAAGTGCAGCCCAACTCACTTACGGCTGCAGTGTAAGACTTCCCGGTGATTTCTTATCAGCTATACCTACGAACGATGACGTCATTTTGGACTCCGCTTTCGTCGATCAGCTGAGAGATATAATACGACGCTTGAAACCGACACCGAACCAGCCGCATAATAACACAAGACCGATTTTTGTACATCGTGACCTCATGACCTGCGAACAAGTATTTGTACGAGTCGACGCCGTAAAAAAGCCATTACAAGCACCTTACGACGGACCCTACCGCGTGCTGAAAAGAGACAACAAAGTTTTCACGCTGCAACTACCTAACCGTCAAACGAACATCTCAATCGACCGACTCAAGCCTGCCTACACGATCACCGAGGACGACATACCTACAACTACAACGAATGTAAATACAACTGCCGCAACGAACATACCTACTTCGATCACAACGAGTATACCTACAACTACGCGCACACCTGTAACTACAACACCGAGCACAACATCGCAACAAGACAACAACCAGAACAACAACTATAGCCAGAGCCAAAAACAAACAACAACGGACAACCTGAAACAAAATGGACCACACACGACCAACAATCAAATACCTACAGCTGAAAATCAAACCCGCCGAGGCCGCGCCATTCGCCTGCCGGTACGTTTCACTTGAAGGGGAGTCCTGTAGGTAAAGAGAGATGAATGACGTGTGTCCCACCAGAAACGGAGACAAATAGATTGACGTCGGAAAATAACTGTTCTGATAAGAACGGCTGATTGCTCTGACAAGAGCAGTTTCTGGTTGTCCTGAGAAGGACATTTTGTAATTGCGAAGACGCCGGCAATGCAGCACCCAATCATCTTCAAGGTCTTCATTGTCGAGGCTTCTCGTCTTCGATCTTCAAGCACGGAGCAGCAGAGCAGCGATGTGTTTGAAGATCGAAGACGAGAAGCCTCGACAATAACCGTCAAACGAACATCTCAATCGACCGACTCAAGCCTGCCTACACGATCACCGAGGACGACATACCTACAACTACAACGAATGTAAATACAACTGCCGCAACGAACATACCTACTTCGATCACAACGAGTATACCTACAACTACGCGCACACCTGTAACTACAACACCGAGCACAACATCGCAACAAGACAACAACCAGAACAACAACTATAGCCAGAGCCAAAAACAAACAACAACGGACAACCTGAAACAAAATGGACCACACACGACCAACAATCAAATACCTACAGCTGAAAATCAAACCCGCCGAGGCCGCGCCATTCGCCTGCCGGTACGTTTCACTTGAAGGGGAGTCCTGTAGGTAAAGAGAGATGAATGACGTGTGTCCCACCAGAAACGGAGACAAATAGATTGACGTCGGAAAATAACTGTTCTGATAAGAACGGCTGATTGCTCTGACAAGAGCAGTTTCTGGTTGTCCTGAGAAGGACATTTTGTAATTGCGAAGACGCCGGCAATGCAGCACCCAATCATCTTCAAGGTCTTCATTGTCGAGGCTTCTCGTCTTCGATCTTCAAGCACGGAGCAGCAGAGCAGCGATGTGTTCGTCTCGACGGCCGGCGCAGTAAAAGACTGAAATTCGCGCGGCCAGACTATTTATAGGTGAGCGAGTCGAGCGCAAGATCACGCCACCTATCTCCCTCCTGCTCTCGCGCATCCGTCTCGCTCTAATATTATAAATGTTGCGGATTAATCATGTCACTAGTTGTATGCCTTTTTCTTGTATATAGTTAGGCCTATTTTGTAAATAAATTCATGATCATGATGATGCTTTTGACATCCGCCGCTCGACGCTCGACGCCGTCGAATGTGCACGCGCCAACAGCGTACCTCCCGCGCCCCGCGCACCTCCCGCGCCCCGCGCACCTGCCGCGGACTTTTATTATTTCGTGCCTGCGTTGAGCTTCGCTCCGCCACCATGTGCTTCCTAGTACGCGTCGAGATTACTCCGCGTACTAAAACTGAAATTACAACACAGTGATTCTACTTTCTAACAGTGAAATTAAAAACGGACAGTGATAGTGACACTTATTCCAGTGCAAAATTAGTGGTATTATAAAAATAGTGACCATGAACAATAACAACTCCGAACCCTCCCAAATGACCTCCCCGCCCCCAGCATGCGGAGCCCCCGGCACCGAGCCGCGGATGGAGGACTTCCTTGACGATTTCTACCCTCACATCAGAAGAGAATGGGACCTATACCAAGCTGGCTCCCGGAACCCCTGTGATGACGTTCTAAAAATGGGCCTGCCATCGGAGCCCCTCGGGCCGCCCCGCGTGCCTGCTGCTCGCCCGCCCCATCACCGTCGCCACCATCAGGAAAACACAAACCAAGGTAGGGAGCATCCTATAACTGTACGCGAGCCAGCACCCGCATCCATAGAAGTAGCATACCCCCCCCCAATGCCCTCCTTAAATACCAGACATACGGACCGACGCCCGACCTTCTTACCGAACTTCGTAAACCCCCTAAACGGAGACCCCGAGCAACCCGGCAGTGACTCAATCACCAAGTCAGAACTACGCAAAGTGGCGGCACCCTCAAAGGCCGTAGGCGAGCGAGACCGAGACAGAGCACGCTCCCGCTCGCGCACGGCCAACCGTCTCTTTTCCACCGCCGGTCACTCAAACCGATCTGTTCCCCCCGCCCGCCCGCGCGCGGAAAAGCAGTCCACCATAAAAAACCCCCCCAAAACAAAAACGCGAGTGCGCTCACGCTCTCGCTCTTCAAAAAGACGAACAACCGACTCAATTTCAAATAACCTATCTAACAGCGAAGAAAGCGACAGCACCACCAACGACAATTACTCCACCTCCTCCTTTGCCTCCAATAAACCGAAAGAGCGCTCTGGCTACATGGGCCAGTGCGACTCCGATGCTTCCGAAATAGACCCGTCATTCGAACTAGCCGCCTCGCGGAAACATAAAAGAAAATTACGACAGAAATCAAAAAACACCCACCAAACAACTTCCCCCGCCCCCACCTCACACCCAAACTGTTCACAAAACGAATGTTCCCCGTTCACTCCAAACCAATACATTTCCCAAACAAAAACCAACAACAGCCCGCTAACAAAAAACAGTTCACAAACAATAGATAACAATTACCACAATATAAGTATAACCAGAAAAATAACTCCACATCACAATATAATTAACAACAGTATCCCAACCTCAACAAATATGTTTGGTAACCTTCCAATGGAAGAGGCGATCAACCCCAGCCCCCAAAACCAACCCCAAATCCCGCCTCCCCCCCCCCAGCCTTCCCAAATCACCCCAATGGACACCACCCCTCCAGTAAACACCACCGAAGCCGCAAACAAGGAAAAGCGTCCACCCCCCATTGCCGTCTATGACCCCGCCCGCTGGACGGCAGTCTCAAACGAGGCCCACTCCAAAGGGCTAGGTCACCTAAGTGCCAAAGTGGCATTCGACAATATAGCAAAGGAGGAATTCCTCTTTATCGCAACCCAAACGGCAGAACAACACAGAGGCTGGACTACCATCCTAAAGGACGGGTACTTCTCATACCCTTTTGAAAAAACTAAAAAACTACGCGTAGTCATTAAGGGCCTCCCTGTAAGCCTACCAGAGGAGGCTATCCTCCAGTCCCTTAATGAGCAGGGCATCCCCGCCTTAGAGGTATTCCGAATGAAAAGAGGAGCCACCCGCGAACCCTTTAACGCAGTAATGGTGGTACTGGAGCGGACACCTGAGGGTAAAAAAGCGTACGAGGTGTCACAGGTCTGTGGCCTCTCTGGCCTCACAGCCGAACGACCTCACAAATCCCTCCGACCTCCCCAGTGCCACCGATGTAACCGTTATGGCCACAATACTAGCGACTGCAGATTGACCCCTCGATGTGTTAAATGCGCGGGCCCCCACCTCTCTCCAGACTGTGATCGCCAACCGGACCCGGTCACAGGGCTCCTCCCACTCAAATGCTGCCTCTGTGGATCCACTGAGCACCCAGCAAACTACAGCCTTTGCCCCGCTGCCCCTCCTCCTAAACTTGACAAGGCAAAAACAAACAAACCTATCTATACTAGATATTTGAAACCAGAGGGGCCTGCGAGGCCACAAAACTTGCACGACCCAAGCCGCCCCTCTCCGATCGATCAATACCAAAAATCAAACCAACAGCCTGCACCCTCTCAACCAACCCAAGTCTCCTCTCAACAACTCTATTCCGAGACCCTAAACAGGGATTTCCCGCCACTAAGGAACAAGAAACCGATCCCATCTGGTCATGCAACATCCCCAGCCTCTCTCCCTCCTTACACTCAACCACTAGAAATGCAACCCCCTACATACAACCAAAAACAGTACAATTGCTACCCCTCGTACCCCCCTCCCCCTCCTCCACCTCGTCACCATCCAGCCCCAGTCTTCATACCTCCCTGGGCCCCCACATCCCCTCCCAACTTCAACCACCCACCCCCAAAACCAGTGCCCAACTCTTTCACCGGAGGGGACACCACGGACTTCGATCTGGTGGCGGATCTCGCGAGTCTTCTAGACATCGACGAGGTCTGCCAACTGGCTCTCGAATTCCGTGGAGCCCCCTCACTAGCTCAGCAGCTCCAAACGCTGCAGAGACACGCTCCACTCCTTAGACAAATCCGCACTCTTCAAACCAAATATGGCCTCAGCCCCTAAACGTAGTAAACCAAAATCCATTAAATTCGGCATCTTCAATGCAAACAGCCTCGCAAATAAAAAGGACGAAATAGCCCAATTTATTAGGGACCAAAATTTAGACCTCTTCTTAATACAGGAAACCTTCCTCAAACCAGGATCAAGAGACCCCAAAATAGCTCAATACAGACACGTGAGGACCGACAGGGCGGGAGCCAGAGGCGGGGGCACCCTAATCTACTATAAAAATTCTCTGCACTGTTCACCTGTCGTTCCTCCCGCACTACAAAACATCGAGGTGTCAGCGTGCCGCCTTGCCCTCACCGGGCACGCACCAGTCACAGTGGTGTCAGTATACTTATCCCCCACTAAGGATCTCCTGCAGAGCGACCTGGAGGCCGTCCTTGGCATTGACGAAGCAGTCATCATGGCGGGCGACTTTAATGCCAAGCACGTCCAATGGAACTGTAGGACATCCAATGTCCGCGGCCAAGTATTACAAAAATACTTGGCCTCCACATCCACGCGCGTGGACCTGCTGGCCCCAATGGAGCCTACTCATTACAAACAAAACGCGTCTCCCGACATACTGGACATTGCACTGGTCAAAAACATCACCCTACGACTAAACTCAGTCACGGTCCGTCACCAACTAGATTCAGATCACCGACCGGTTCTGTTCCATATGGGCCCTTACGACACAGACCTCTCTGCTACCAAAAAGGTAACAAACTGGGCAGAGGTGGGTTCCCTACTAAATAAAAATGACTCACCCATCATTACCAATGCTCCAAAAAACATCTCTACCAGGGAGCAAACCGACACCGAGATTGAGCGCCTCACAACAGGTCTCAGGCAGACAATCCACAGCTGCACACGCTCCATTCCTATCGACCAAGACGGGAAATGGTGCCTCCCAAACCACATAAAAAACCTAATAAAGCGGAAAAACAAAGCACTCAGAACCCACGACCAATATCCCACCAAAGAAAATAAAAACCTCCTAAACAAACTCCAGAGGCAAGTGAAGGAAAAAGTGAAGGAATACAGGGAGGGTCAATGGGATGACCTCCTCGAGGAAATCTCGCCGGGGCATCAGGCATACTGGACCTTGGCGAGGGCCCTAAAATCTGACACAGTTGTCACCATGCCCCCACTGAAACTCCCTGACTCCTCCACTGAGGCCTTCACAGACGAGGAAAAAGCCAAAGTCCTGGCCGAAAGTCTAGAGGCCCAATGCACACCCGGGCCCATCCCAGACGACCCCACTGTAATACCCATGGTCGAAGAGGTGGTCGAAAACACCATCTCCTCCCCTCCGACCGGCATTATCATAAACCCATTCACCTTCACCGAAATCAAAACAGCCATCAAAAAACTCAAACCCCGAAAAGCCCCAGGTTTGGACGAAATTCCAAACCGAATCCTACGCCTTCTACCCGACGCACTGGTTCACCTGGTTCTGGATGTGTATAACACTGCCCTTGCCAACAGCCACTTCCCAGCAGCCTGGAAAGTGGCTGTGGTAATAGGTATACCAAAACCAGGTAAACCAAGCAACCTCCCCACTAGTTACCGACCGATCAGCTTGCTCAGCACTCTGGGTAAGCTGTTCGAGAGACTTATACTAAACCGGCTTATGGGACACATAGGCGTCGGGGACCTCATAGCGGAGGAGCAGTTCGGGTTTAGGGCTGGGCACTCCTGCGTCAGCCAGGTGCACCGGGTCACCGAGGACATCCTATACTGGCTCACAGGATGGAAGCACTCCATCCCAACGGGGGCAGTGTTCCTGGATGTGGCCAAAGCGTTCGATAAGGTCTGGCACAAAGGCTTAATTTATAAGCTCATACAGCTCCAAGTGCCAGACCGACTCATCCATCTAATAAATAATTTCCTCCAAAATCGAACCTTTGGCTACCGAGTTGAGGGGACACTGTCCCCCCTCCATCCGGTTGGCGCGGGAGTGCCTCAGGGTTCCGTGCTCGCTCCGACCTTATTCCTACTCTACGTAAACGACTTCCCGAGAGTCCCCGACGTAAAGTACGCTCTCTTCGCTGACGACACAGCTTTTTACACCTCCTCACCGCGCCCCCAACGGATCACCTCGAGACTTCAGGCGGCGGCCGACTCCCTAGGGGCCTGGTTCAACCGCTGGAGGATTGAGGTGAACCCCGCTAAAAGCGCAGCCATACTCTTCTCCCACACCTCCCTCTACTCCAGACTTATAGAACGCCATCCACCAGTCCAACTAAACGGCTCCTCCATCCCCTGGGTATCGGATACCAGGTACTTAGGAGTGATACTCGACAGAAAGCTCAACTTTAAGAAGCACATAAAAACAGTCAGAAACAGGGCGGCCTTTGTGATGGGCCGGCTGCACCCACTAATTAACAGCAAAAGCAAGCTACACCTCAACCACAAAATCACCCTTTATAAAACTTGCATCAGACCAATCTTCTCCTATGCCAGTCCGGCTTTTGCCCACTCCTCGAAGTATCTCCTGCTGGCCTTCCAGAGGATCCAGAACAGGTTCCTGAGAAACGCAGTCGACGCCCCTCCTTACATCAGAAACCTCGACCTCCACAGGGACCTGGGTCTGGAATCCGTCAGATATCACTTTGAGATGAACAGCAGGAGGTACTTCGACAAAGCACCCCACAGCAGCAGCCGGCTCATCTCAAGAGCTGCCGACTACCTCCCATCCATCACACCAAAGAGGGGGAAAAGACGCCCACGCCACGTACTCACAGACCCACCTGACCAAATAACACTGCGCCTCCAAAACGACCCTCCCCGCCCAACTGACCCTTATCAGAAGGGCCCCTCAGTAGAAATATACAGAGATTCCGACATCACAGAGGTGCTGGCTCGTCTGCGGATGGCTCGCTCCCCCCCTTCCTCCCGACAGGTGATGGCGGCGGGCGGCGGCGGCAGCTGCGTCGCGGTCTCGGGGGCTCCTCGTCATCTGGGACCAGAGCCCTCCATCGTCCAGGAAGTCCCTCCAAACTTGCCTTCAGCTGCTCCTTCCACCATTGACATTACAGACTGACAACTGACACAACCTCCTAATCGACATTGACAAACCAACTGACGACCGACCACTCCACTGGAGTCAAGACCTGTGACCCTTCAGGTTACAGGCAACTTTTAACTTGCCTATTTTGTCCCCTGGCGCGTCCCTTCGGGACGCGCCAGCGTCCATGCATATATAATGGAGGTAATCTCCAAAAAAATATGGGAGAAGGAAAAAAAAAAAAAAAAAAAAAAAAAAAAAAAAAAAAAAAAAAATTCATTCCAGTTCTACAGTTATAACAGAGTTTATCTTCAAGTACCTACAATCCTCCGGTAATTCTCCAGTGACTCAACCTCTGTTAAAGCTTGTTTGGTCTACCACGCTCGTTTCCTGGAAGGATGGTATGGACAGGACCTGGGGGAATATTTACCAGAGTCTGATGGCCCTGAGCTGACGCGGTTGAGCCCGTGTGGCAATTACTCCGTCACCAATGAAGAGACAAAATATATAACTTGGGCGGTACCAGAAAGTTCGAATACTATCGCTCGAGTTCAGCAAGCGCTGTAAAGATAGACATACCCCTAAGGGATACATTCTCAGTAGTTCTATAGACCTCGTTATTAGAGATGCAACGGATAGTGGTTTGGCCGGATACCGAATATCCGGCGGTGCAGCCGGCCGGATATCCGGCGGAAAGTAAAACGCTCTATGCAAGTTGCAACTTGTTACTCGCTGTAGACAGGTCTTGATAGAAAAAGCGCAAATTTTAGTTTTTAACATAATTTTGCCATACGTTAGGTACACATTTTTTTGTTTTATCTTTTCATACGAAGATTGAACTGACCATAATTAATTGATTGCTTTTTAGTTTGTTATTTATTCACCCTTCTTTTTACGCTTGTTCTCTCCTTACCTATGTTCTTCTGTGTTAAAATACTATCCGGTATCCGGCCGGACACCTCGGCACTATTCGGTATTCGGCCGGATAGGCCGGATACCGGATAGTGGCCGGATATCTTTCTCGGACTCGTTATCTTTGCACGAGGTTGAACTTAGTGGCATCGAACTATTAACATTTTCAGTGCCAGGAATCCGCTATGCTCAACCTTTTAAACGCCATTGTTCACGTACTAAAGTGTCACTGACACGCCAACCTTTTTTCCATAAGAGATTAACTATGAACCTTACATGAAAGACAGAAGGTTGTTTTGACAGCGGACGTCATAACACTTAAAGGCGTTCTTGGCGCTTCGGGCACGACAATACACGACGTATTTAGGCGTTCAAAGGGTTAAAAACCGTCTGTAGAGGCCTTTCCTACAAAAGGTTTTTCACATGTTATCGGCTACGAGCGTAGCGCTACGAAAGCATTGACATTGAATATGAAACTATTTTATAGCATTTTGTATTAAATAAAGACTTCGTGTATAAAGTTCACCCACAATTTATCTGCTTTGACTTGACTGGTAGAGAATGCTTCATGGCATTAAGTTCGCATTCTGTACTATAAGTTCTTCTTTTGTGCAATAAAGATTAAATAAATAAATAAATGTGTTAAATTTTCCTTAAGCTGCGAATGCGAAACAAAAACTCAATACTACTTCCCTTACAGGCTCGTAAAAGAGGTGTGCGACCTCCAAGAAACCATGGAGACCCTTCGCTCCAAGATCGCGACAGCGGAAGGCACGCACCAGACGCTGCTGGGCGTTCGCGCCGGCCTCGAGGCGGATCTTAGGAACAAGACCACCACCTTGTTCATCGACCGCGACCAGTGCGTGGGGCTGCGGCGCGGGTACCCCGTCACCGCCGCCATCAAGGCGTAGTCGGCCGCGACCAGTGCGTGGGGCTGCGGCGCGGGTACCCCGTCACCGCCGCCATCAAGGCGTAGTCGGCCGCGACCAGTGCGTGGGGCTGCGGCGCGGGTACCCCGTCACCGCCGCCATCAAGGCGTAGTCGGCCGCGACCAGTGCGTGGGGCTGCGGCGCGGGTACCCCGTCACCGCCGCCATCAAGGCGTAGTCGGCCGCGACCAGTGCGTGGGGCTGCGGCGCGGGTACCCCGTCACCGCCGCCATCAAGGCGTAGTCGGCCGCGACCAGTGCGTGGGGCTGCGGCGCGGGTACCCCGTCACCGCCGCCATCAAGGCGTAGTCGGCCGCGACCAGTGCGTGGGGCTGCGGCGCGGGTACCCCGTCACCGCCGCCATCAAGGCGTAGTCGGCCGCGACCAGTGCGTGGGGCTGCGGCGCGGGTACCCCGTCACCGCCGCCATCAAGGCGTAGTCGGCCGCGACCAGTGCGTGGGGCTGCGGCGCGGGTACCCCGTCACCGCCGCCATCAAGGCGTAGTCGGCCGCGACCAGTGCGTGGGGCTGCGGCGCGGGTACCCCGTCACCGCCGCCATCAAGGCGTAGTCGGCCGCGACCAGTGCGTGGGGCTGCGGCGCGGGTACCCCGTCACCGCCGCCATCAAGGCGTAGTCGGCCGCGACCAGTGCGTGGGGCTGCGGCGCGGGTACCCCGTCACCGCCGCCATCAAGGCGTAGTCGGCCGCGACCAGTGCGTGGGGCTGCGGCGCGGGTACCCCGTCACCGCCGCCATCAAGGCGTAGTCGGCCGCGACCAGTGCGTGGGGCTGCGGCGCGGGTACCCCGTCACCGCCGCCATCAAGGCGTAGTCGGCCGCGACCAGTGCGTGGGGCTGCGGCGCGGGTACCCCGTCACCGCCGCCATCAAGGCGTAGTCGGCCGCGACCAGTGCGTGGGGCTGCGGCGCGGGTACCCCGTCACCGCCGCCATCAAGGCGTAGTCGGCCGCGACCAGTGCGTGGGGCTGCGGCGCGGGTACCCCGTCACCGCCGCCATCAAGGCGTAGTCGGCCGCGACCAGTGCGTGGGGCTGCGGCGCGGGTACCCCGTCACCGCCGCCATCAAGGCGTAGTCGGCCGCGACCAGTGCGTGGGGCTGCGGCGCGGGTACCCCGTCACCGCCGCCATCAAGGCGTAGTCGGCCGCGACCAGTGCGTGGGGCTGCGGCGCGGGTACCCCGTCACCGCCGCCATCAAGGCGTAGTCGGCCGCGACCAGTGCGTGGGGCTGCGGCGCGGGTACCCCGTCACCGCCGCCATCAAGGCGTAGTCGGCCGCGACCAGTGCGTGGGGCTGCGGCGCGGGTACCCCGTCACCGCCGCCATCAAGGCGTAGTCGGCCGCGACCAGTGCGTGGGGCTGCGGCGCGGGTACCCCGTCACCGCCGCCATCAAGGCGTAGTCGGCCGCGACCAGTGCGTGGGGCTGCGGCGCGGGTACCCCGTCACCGCCGCCATCAAGGCGTAGTCGGCCGCGACCAGTGCGTGGGGCTGCGGCGCGGGTACCCCGTCACCGCCGCCATCAAGGCGTAGTCGGCCGCGACCAGTGCGTGGGGCTGCGGCGCGGGTACCCCGTCACCGCCGCCATCAAGGCGTAGTCGGCCGCGACCAGTGCGTGGGGCTGCGGCGCGGGTACCCCGTCACCGCCGCCATCAAGGCGTAGTCGGCCGCGACCAGTGCGTGGGGCTGCGGCGCGGGTACCCCGTCACCGCCGCCATCAAGGCGTAGTCGGCCGCGACCAGTGCGTGGGGCTGCGGCGCGGGTACCCCGTCACCGCCGCCATCAAGGCGTAGACTCACTTCATATTGTCTGCTTGCTATGGGTTACACTGGCCCCATCAAGAGATCGGATACAATCTCTCAGTCGCGTCCTTGCTTGCTCTTGTTGAAACCGAGTTGTCCCTGTTATAAATTGTGTGAGTAAATTGATTATCAGAATCTAGTGTTTTTTTCTATTAAGTCTGCATACTAATTTCTATGCAGGGGTCACGTTTCTCTGCGGCTGACTGTACATAACGAAGTCAGTCTCGAGAATCTGTTAAGTACAGTCGCCATCATTATAATGGTCATGTAGCAAAGGGCTCAAAGAACACAATTATATGTATTAGGTTAACCCTTTTCCAGGCCGGCAATTGAAACATGACAATCAAATGTCAGTCTTATTCATTGACATTAAGATACACGTTTGACAGTCTGTATGTGGTCGATATAACGCCTCTGCCTGGAAAAGGGTTATGCCTGGATTACACGTGACGAGCAAACGGGCGAGACAGTGCTCTCGGCCGAGTACTCGGTGCGTATCACAAAGTACTTTGTTATATACTGAAATAGAGAACAATATCTGGGCCTAAAAACGGTAACCCAATACGGAACGGTAATTCATGCGCCATCTAGAATCGTTAGTTGAAATACTCCACTTCAATGTTAAAACATACAAAAAGTGCGTCGGTCGCAGGGTTTGAACCCCGGCTCATCGACTCCAAATACCTCCGTCTGTACCCCTAGGCTACTGATGTCTTATGACATCAGTCATAAGACGGCGAATTTTGAAATACCTTGACAGCCTCTAGTTGACTTATTATGCTGTCATTACCGCGCAACTAGTACTAAGATTGGCCGCCCTGGCCGGCTAGCATGGATGAGCTCTTATCACGCAATAGACGACAAGTCACGTGACAATCACATGATTTGTCTACTTTTTCACTCAAATTACCGATTCAGAACATGCTGGCACGTGTTAAAATGGAGTTATCCAACTTTGACAGCGATAAATGTCAAATGATAGCCGTTACCGTTTTGTAGAACATTGTCACTGGTTAATGTGACAGATAATCGAAATTTGACGTTTCAACTTGGTTTATTTTATCCAAGTGCTTCGGAGATGACGATAAGCTATGTAAAAAACTTGGTTTTGCACTAAAATTACGAGTAAAATACTCGATAATAATGATACTGTGATATGGTAATTTTATCCCTATAATCAAACATTGATTTGTTTGTTGAATTCACACCTATTATTGAAAAAGTTCTCGTGAAATTTCATCAAGGAGAGTCTTCAACAAACGCTGTGGGCTCGTGGAGTTCCTAAACCAGAGATTTCGCTGCATATCATTAGTACGCAAAGAGGTGATAATCTTATCGAACCGGTACTTAAGGTAAGTAATGCTATTTGGATGAATTGATAAGTTGTATGGACCGCCAGCCAGTGATTATTTTATTAAACCTCCATCTTTGGGGGAGGCCTACCTATGTCCAGCAGTGGACGTCTTTCGGCTGATATCGATACCCTAGTTCACAATCGTACTAATTACGGGGAAAAAAGTGGTGTAATTAGGATGATAGTGCACAAATCATAAAGTTACAATTTCAGTGACAAATAAAATGTAATTAGTACGACTGTGAACTAGGGTATCGATATGATGATGATGAGGACTTAGTTACCAACTGCAATCAACATGTTCGTCCGCAAGGAACTCATTTATATCGCATCTCCATAAAAACTTTCACCTCTTAGAGAATGATTTCTGAGATAAAAACTATTCTGTCCTTCCCCAGGATTCAAACCATCTCTATACCAAATTTCATCTAAATCGGTTCAGCAGTTAAAGCGTGAACAGGTAACAGACAGACAGGCACACTTTCCCATATATAATATTTGTAAGTATGGATATTCAAGATATTGTGATCATCAATATACTATGTATATTGATTAGTAACTGCAATTTGTCACAATATAAAACAAAATCCCTTCCCGCTGTCTGTCTGACTGTCCCTATGTATGCTTAGATCTTTAAAACTACGCAACAGATTTTGATGCGGTTTTTTTTGATAGATAGATTGATTCAAGAGGAAGGTTTATATGTGTAATACATGTCGCGGTAATGTACTGGCAAAGAGAGAAGTAAGTATGTATGAGTAGTTCTGGAGATTGCCCATTAAAAACAACATTACAAAGCCACAATCTTACAGACTTCAGCTCTTTATAATAATAGCATAGAAGTATATAGACTAGGATTAACATGCGTAATTGTATTTCATATATTACTGATACCTGTATTTTATCTTCTTTTCAGATCTATTACCAAAGAAAGAAAAGAAGATTACATTCGCTGGTACTCGAAACATCATAACTGTTCAAAAATCAAATTACCTACATAAATATATGAATAAGCTATTGTTTCGTTTGAATTGATTGATACCTTTACTTTGCCACCTATATACAGGGAGTGTTTGAATTTTTAGATCTATTACCAACGAAAGAAAAGAAAATTACACCCGATGGTATTCAAAACATAATAAATGTTCAAGTGACAAGTGATAGCGTCTATGCTAGGCCCGCTGGTGCGTATAAACAGTCACTCGCTATGTTATATTATACGCACCAAGTACTCGGCCGAGAGCACTGTCTCGTGCGTTTGCTCGGTACGTGTGATCAAGGGAATACTTTCCGATTCGCCGGATTCCTGTTTCGCCGGATTCTTGTTTAGTCGGATTCTTGTTTCGTCGGAAATATTAATATACAATAAAATCACCCAGGTAAAGGAAACATGTGGTTATATTTTCTTATTGTATGAATTGCTATTGATCTCTTTTTAATATGCACGTACTCATTACTAAGTATGTACGTATGTAGATAAGTTCCTACTACCGACAGTCAGCAACTACGATCAAAATATTCTAAAGTGGTTCTTATCATTCTAAGAACAACCTAACGCCACTGCCACCTAACGTACTGGCCACTTGGACACTATTTAAATACTTACCTCGTTGTCAAAAGCCGCGTCCGCTGCGCCATGTTTTCGTGGTTTTAAACGTCAAAAATGTTTTGCCAATCAAAACAATATCCTAAGAATCCGGCGAAACAAGAATCCGGCGAATCAGGAAGTATTCGATCAAGGTAGGTATTAGGAGTGTTCCAATATTTTTGAGCATCGAAGAATACAGACATGGATGGCGACACAAGTTATGCAAATTGAAACAACACTTTTCGGTATTGTCACAATGACTTTAGAGCATACAAAGGTACCTACGTGTTTCAGTTTCCTTTACCATAAATAAAATGGGCTATTCCCAGTTGTCTGCACCCCGGGGTAAATTGGGATTTTTTTCCCAAGTTATCCGCAGTGAGACCAAATGGGAAAATGACATTATGGGAATGCAAATGCTCTGCTCCAAGATCGCAACAGCGGTGCAGAGGGTGCTGGGCGCGTGCCGGCCCTCGGGAACTAGCCCTAGCTATCATCGTCAGCCTATACGTCCCACTGCTGGGCACAGGCATGAATGAGAGGGAACGGGCAGTAGTCCCCACGCTAGCCATGTCATGCTCCCTGGCAAACCCACTTTCGATTACGGGATTTCTGAGTATGTGAAAAAATTGTACCGAATTAGAACTTACTTGAAAAAAATTGTACCTACTTTTATTTTAAATTGGGGTGAGGTACTAATTCGATATATTTTTTCCACATACACAGAAATCCCGAAATCGAAAGTGGGGCTCCCTGGCAGCATGACATCAGTAGTCTTCTGACAGCTGCATGCTTGAACCACTATATATCCATACTAATATTATATGTAAATGCGAAAGTGTGTCTGTCTTGTCTGTCCGTTACCTCCTCACGCTTAAACCGCTGAACTGTTTGAGATGACATTTGGTATGGATATGTGTGAATCTTGGGGAAGGACATTGGATATTTTTTATCCCGGAAATGGTGGGTGAAAGTTTGTATGGAGCTACGATATAAATAAGTTCCACGAGGACGGAGTCGCGGGCAGAAGCTAGTATATACATATTATATACCTACATACTCTTTTCTGTTTTCCCGAAACAAAGGAGGGGTGGTGTTGTGTCCCGTCTGGTCTGTCGCATCGTAGCGGTTTTTTTTCAACGGAAGTCTAGTAATCCAGTAACTTTATACATCCAGAGCATGCGTCAAATCCGGTAGGTGTCATTCAAGTATGTGACCTCGAGCTCCGAACGCAACTTTGTCTAAAATCCAAAATACCGCGAAAGTTTTTATTATAACCCTAAAGGACTACTTTTTGATAGTACGAGTACCTTCTCAGGAAGTTTTTAAAGTAGACTAGATTTGCTACAATATTAGACTAGAATTGTCTCTGTAGACCCAATAGTTCCCGAGATAAAACCTTTCAAAGTTTATAATTTTTTTCGATCTTCGCAACACTAGCAAACTCCGTCGGGGGTACTTGGAACTTTATCCCGCTAAAGTTGTTCGAGCGACGTCTAAAATATTGCAAAAAATTGCGAAGTACGAAGAAACTATGAATTTTGAAATGCTTTATCTCGGAAACTATTGGGTCTACAGAGACAATTCTAGTCTCATATTGGAGCAAATTTAGTCTACTTTAGGTATTTTGGATTTTTGTCAAAGTTGCGTTCGGCGCTCTAGGTCACAAACTTGTATTATCCATTGGGCCAACATCATAAACAAGTCTCCAAAAAATCAGAACTACCGGATTTGACGCAAACTACCCCGTACATTCAGGCGACAAGGTTACTGGATTATACTCTGTCCAGATGGTTTGTTGGTGTTAGATGTGTCTAATTTTTTTAATTTATCTAGTTACTGTATGACTGATGGGTGTTTTCTTCCTCTTTAACTAAAATAAAATCCACAGCTGTGCATTTCGATATATTCAAAAATAAAACTTAACAACAAAGTAGACAGAATCTCGTCTCATTTCTTATGGAACAAATGCGTTGCACTAAACTATTCCTATTTACAATCGTCATTAGGGTAATTATTGTTTAACGTACGTGGGTACAGGCAGTTTCAGGCCCTCTTTAGCCTCGAAGAATGTATAAGACAGCACTATCTCGTCTATATACTCCATCTGAGGATCTTGGGTGTACTCCGGGTCGATGTAGAAAAATACTGGCATGTCCACCTGGAAGGAAAACATATTTTAACAGCGTAATCGTTAAGCAGGGCGCAAACGTTCGGAATCCGCGTACGGTTTCCGAATTAGATTTTCGACTTACAGCCCTCTAGAGCGATTATTATTGTTCTGTAAACGCCTGCGAGCGTTTATAAGTCGATTCAGAAACCGTACGCGGATTCCGAACGTTTGCGCCCAGCCTTATTGTTTGAAGACCGGTTTAGCCTAAGTGGTAGTGAATATACTACCGCAGCAGAACTAAGGTAACCGATATACTTAGCTAAACTTAAGTGGCAGTGGGTGTGGCATATTGCACGCAGAACCGATGGCCGTTGGGGCGGAAAGGTTCTCGAGTGGCGACTATGTACCGGAAGATGCAGCGTGGGTAGACCCCCCCCCACGAGATGTACCGATGACCTGGTAAAGATCGCGGGAGTCCGCTGGATGCGGGTGGCGCAGGACCGATCACTTGGCACTCTTTGGGGAGGGCCTATGTCCAGCAGTGGACGTCTTTCGACTGATATGATGATGGCGGGTTGCGCGCTGTGTAGAACGCTAGAGCTCTCTTACCAGGCAGAAATTTAAAAAATACATGGTCTAACATGAACTGACCTGTTCATGAGGGTTGAGCTGTTGCTCCTCGAAGCAGAAGCACTGGATCTTGTTGAAGTACTGGCCGGCCTCGAACGGGATGACATTGTATGTGCTGATGCCCGTCACCGGCTTGTTGGTCGGGTTGCGTGCTGTATAGAATGCTAGAGCTGTCTCACCAGGCAGAACCTGTAACGTGGTCATATGAGCTTAGTTAGGGTCTGTTCATATACTAAGTCATTTCAAAACCGGGTTGTTGTCTGAACATTGAATGCTGGTAGCATAACGCTACTTTGATTATGATGCTAGAACGGACTGATTAGGTGCAGCAACAACAATTTCAGTTAATGTTTAGTTTTTTCTAAGTGAAAGTTTTAAGGCAAAATTTTGTTGCTGGACCTATACATGGATGTGACTGGCACCCTGATTGGTATGACTGGGACATAATTTATATGAAAACAAATAAGCATCGCTAGCTATAATAAATAAATGATGAATCATTATAATATTTACTCATTTTGAATGTATATGTTATGATAAAGAAGTAAAACAACAACTAAAACAGTTCAATATAATATTATAATTTATAATAATAAGCCTTTACTCCATATAAGAAATACATAGTTATTTATGACAACTGACAAATACGTTTTAATTGTTTTTATTTATATTATATCTCTTATTGCGGAGTGCCTGTTGGCATAGTAGGCCTCCTCCAGCTCTCTCCATTGCTGTCTATCTAACCAAGAGTAGACCGAATGTCGTCTTCCCATTGTCTTGCTTGGCAACCTCGTCTCCTCTTGCCATCCCTGGGATACCAGTAGGTCACCTGTCTACTTCAATTACTAATATTAAGCTAAGTATTATATTATTACTAACAATAATGATCCATGTTGGTCCCTGAATAAATGAATTGAATTGAATTGAAACTTTATATGTTGAATATCTTTTTTTAGTTTGAAGTTTTTATAGTTTGAATCCAAACGCATGTTATGAGGGATCAAAAAAACGATAAAGCGATTCGGGAAAATGTAGGTGCCCTTGCGCTTTGCTTGGCTTGTCTTGGCGGGAGCACTACCGTACCCACAGATAAATCAGCCTATATAATATCGTCCCACAGCTGGGCACAGGCCTCCTCTCCTAATCTAAGTAATATGTATTAATAAAATGGGACATCTTCTTTCTGTTAGTCAAAATGACTGAACAGTGGCATAATTCCGTACACGGCAGGAATAAGTTGACAAGTATTATTATAGTGACATTGGTACAGCTTTACAAACTTTTAAGACATGCAGTAAAACTATCCATTTCGGAAAGAGCCAAGAGCCATTAAGGAGTTAGCACATTCATAATCATCCCTTCACAGAGCCAAGGTTTTGCTGATCCCTGGCCTAGAGTAATAATAAAATCTAAGTAAATTACTGTTTTAAAAGCACTCACTGTGATGTCAGGCTGTTGTGGCTTGAAGTTCCACTGCATGGATGAAGCCACGTCTGCGTTGAAGCGCACACGGATGGGTCGGTGCTTCACAGCACTCATTGTGCTAACTGTATCACTGGGCTCCGCCAGCCCTGTCGTTCCTCCATAACTGTAGGCCTGTCACACAACCATAGACTTCTCAAAACACACAGAATATGGTTTTGCTAAGACTTGTTTTAACTTCATTCATTTAACTTTAAGTGTATCTATCAAATATTTATTGTATTTCATGTTGTCTTAGGACTCTTTGTGGGAGGCCTATGTCCAGCAGTGGACGTCTTTCGGCTGATATGATGATGATGTTTTAACACCAGCTCTGGGAAGTTAGATAAATATTGGGCTAGGCCCTACCTATAATAACCATTTTAAAGAGTCTAGGTTTAAGTGTTATATCACTTATATTTCATGTACATTCTCTTCCTCTTATTTGGTGTTGCATGAATGAATATTTCCTTTTCAGACACTCTTTACTAACAAAATAAATGCACAACTAGCTTGTGCTATGTGCATCAACAGGAAAATGTTACTAATTATGGTGAGGTTATTTTACCTGGCAGAATATCCGGTACAGCGGCACTGCAGCATAACTTAGACCCACAGTCATCACACCTAGGGCTACTACATAATTAAGTGTTGATCTAATATTTTTCTTTTGATCGTGAACTCCTCGAATAAAGTAGTTGGGAGAACATTTCACAGGAGACAGTAACTTCGGTGTAGATCTAATAATACTGTTCTTAATAACATTAACATTACAAGTATTCATAAAGATAAGACGATTCATTGTGACGTTTTATTCAAATTGTTCAGAATATTTGCGCATTTTCAGTAAAATCACCACCATATCTAAATGAAAAACATTTCAAACTCATTTCTTGAATGAAATTGAAATGTCAATTCAATCTGACGGAACATAGTCGTATTTCACTTGATAAAACCAATATGGTCAATTATATAATAAATGAAGCATTTCACGATTATGTAATATAAAATGTAATACATTTTGTTTTGATTAATCCCTTTTAGAACAACAAATCTCGGACCGTAAAATAACAAGGCATAATTACTTTCAACTGGGTTACTAGTATAAAATAAACTCACGGAAATCCGTTTAGTCAATGTGACACTGAATATATTTGATGTCGAACTGAATATTCTATTCTTTATAAAAATACTTTTCTATATAAGTACTAAACTTCTACGTGTCTTTTCTTGTTTTGACTAAATAAATTACCAGACGTGGATTTGATTTTATATTGAGGTTCATATATTTCTGGGCTGATCAAGGCGGCAAATCTTGAAAATGAAGGTAAGTAAACTCAATATCCTCGTACTTAGTTAGTTGCTGTTTTCGTTGTTCTTTACGCTCAATAAAGAAACCATGCAAACAATCAAATGAAACTGGCTTGTCAAAAATTTAAATTACTTTAATATCACAATTTTGTTAACCCTAGGTGCGTATCCGTGCATCATCGTTTATATTCTAGCGAGATTTTATGTTTCGTCTTGATGTGTGCGTCTGTGTGTGTTTTCTGATAAGCTTTGTAGTTACACTCTAGGAATGGGCATCGAAACATCGGTTCCTTCCCACACTCGTAAGTGACGTGTCTCCTGTAAGTGCTTTTATGCCTGTACTTTCTCTTGCATTTTTCACATTCGTAGGACATGTCATATTGCGACCAGTAGTTTTTAGTCTTCATTGGCATTATTGGCATCATGTTTTGCATCATTGTTTTAAAGAAATCAACCTCACCTGAAACAAGAAGTCATCGTTTGAAATCAACTTCTTACTGGTCCGTACTATAATTTATTCTAAAATTCTACTTACAGTAGTCTAGCTAATGCTATCAAAAATATCGTTTTTTGCGATCTGATATCCAACTTAGGACTAGAAAGGGCTCATTGATAAAAAAATCGCTATTAAATTGAAACATTTATTCACATACATTTCCAATTAAAAAAAGAACAAACCAAACACACTCAATGTCGTTAAAAATACAATAAACATTTAAATAAAATTGCGTCTTTCGAATATTGGAGGCGTACTTCTTAGTATTCTTACAATTTTAATTTGATCATTAATAAAGTTGGTGGCATATTCACAGAAAAAAAAAACTGATTGTTAAAACAACTAAGTAAACATTTGTATAATATTATGTTGAGTCACAGAATAAGTAATAGTACCTACTGTAATACCTACATGAATGCAACAAGTACCTACATGTCTAATTGGCTTATTTCAGTTTTTGATCGTTTCAACTTATTTAATTGTGCCGGTTTGCGACCATTCTTGATGAGTGGGTTAACTGAAAGGATATTTTCTCGTTTTATTTCTAGATAATGTTAAATAATTACTTAAAAATAGCATAAGGCTCACGGTTTGTTTAGTCCTTCAATTGAAGAAACCTGTCATTCAGGTGGTCGCTAACCGAAACTGGTCGCGTAACTGGCATAATGATCCTATCCATAGAAATACAATCATTATCATTTATTTTTAACCGACTTCAAAAAAAGGAGGAGGTTCTCAATTCGGATGTTTTTTTTAAATGTTTGTACCTCAGAACTCCGTTATTTATGAACCGATTCCTACAATTCTTTTTTTAATTGAAAGTATATGCTTCCAGATTGGTCCCATTGTTTCCAAAACCCCAGTTGGATGATGGGAACCATGAGGAATTGAGGGAACTCCTCAAATATATTATAGGCACGCGTGTAGTAATTTCGGTATTTTCTATTATAACTCGTGTATCTCGTTACACCAGGAAATCATAAATTTGATGAAGTGGAAGTGATAATGAAGACCACAAATGGCTTGTGGAACTTCTCAATGATGTACTTCAAACTATATAAGTACGTCACAGATTCTGATATGATTCCGTTGAAAAAGCAAACAATGAAGTGCCATAGGTATAATTCTGAGATCCTTGAGGAATCGACGGAAGTCCTCAAATATTATCGGCCCACATACAGCGATTTGGTTTATTGGTCTAAAAATCAACGCATTTACTCTCGGAAATCAGTTCATGTGGTAAATTGAAAAAAAATGTGGAACTGTTCATGTGGCTTGGCGGAGTACTGAATTGAAGTCGGTTAAAACTTTGTTTTGAAAGTAAATTATTTACTGCGAAATTGATAGACTGCTGCGTCTGTAGGTGATTAATTCAGAAACTATAGATAGAGTAGGTACACTACCTACTGAATCAATTATAATGCGGTTTTCAGATATAAGTAGCTTTGCTCTCGGTGATGATCTGAGTATATATGTAGATAACTCGTATATACAGCGTGTAATCGTTAAGTATACCTACCCTGGCGATATATATTGAAATATGAAGAACCTTTTTAAACGGCTGTCAAAAATACGTTACCCAACGAGTAAAAATAAAACTAGAAAATGATTTCTAGTCTCTATTAAGAAATAATCCATAATTGTAACGTTAAATCATACATTTTAAGATATAACAATAATTAAACTGCTCTAAATAAAATAATACCTAAAACATTTTTTTACGTGACAACAATGTATTAATTTACTGAATATCACCTGGGTACACTCAAGCCTGTATGTTTCGGGCAGTTCGAAGTAAGGTTCGGGTTGAAGAGGTAGAAGTTAGAATTTAATTATATTATTATTCAATAATATTATTCAATGATCCGCCCATTACGTAAGAGTATACTCAAAACTGAATTACGTATGCATTTTACTAAATGTGATTAATAAACAATAACAAATATAAACGTTACGTAGATGAGTTTCGTTATAATGTATTCTGTTTGTAATTGCAATTAAATTAATTTCAAAACTATAAGCCTCCATTACTGAGTTATAGTAGGTATAATGTCACATCCTTAAATCCAAAACACATTATCTAGTAAATAACCGTAATAATTTACCTAACAGTAATTAAATCTATGTATTTTATTAAAGCACTAAAATCTTAGGCTAAGAATCGACTGGAAGATTCTTTGGTTACAAATATTGCGCGATTCAAATTTGAACTTTAACGGTAACTTAGGTATAACAGTAACAAATGCAATAAAAATCATTTAACAGAAATACTGTACTAATACAATTTTTGGTTACAAAACATTTGGTATACATAACTATAACATTTGCTCACGACAATAATACCATCCGGGGTGGTTAGTAGGGCCTCAACTTTACTTTGATGTAGCCCTATTTTGAAAAGGGACGTTAACTATTTCATAAGTGCTTGCATTGTGCCGTAGGCCCGTAGCGTGCTATATTTATGTAGCGGAAATTTCGCGTAGCTCTTGTGATACTATAGCGACAAGTTAATTGAAAGGTCTGCTGTGACCATGACGTACAACTGATTCATGCCGCTACGCGCTACGGCGTAGGGCTCGAGACGGTAAAGGGCATTTAGAAAGAAACGAAATTATACACTAGAATGACCTCCAATTTTCCGTCTCTATCTAAATACTTAAGTGAACGTAGTCTTACGTACCTACGTTAAGTTTCAGTACCCACATAAGTACACATAATGTGTATGGGCCCTACCACCATACCCCGGCTAAACTTTACGATAATACATTTCTTTGGTAACAAGGAACACACACTTAACAAATAATTAATTATAACAAGAACAAGAAAATATAACAATCTATTTGTAATAATGTATAAAATGTCTTACATAAAACTAATTATATTTGTCTAGAATTTCATTATACTTCAAATCAACAGTCAAGGTAAATAGCTGCCGTACAGTAACTGCCAGGGACTAGTAAAAAAATTACTAAAATCTGTTCAATACAGCTTGGCAAATTCGTTGATGACACTCCCATGGTCCGCGGGCGACGGCAGACAGCGGGGTGGTGGAAAAGTGTGGAGGCCGTCTGACTCCGCCGCGCGCACACTTCAGACCACCCCGCTCTCTTTCGTCCCCCATCACTCGCGGACCATGGGAGTGTCACCAACGAATTTGCCAAGCTATACTTATTTCGTTTTACACGTTATTTTAACAGAGTAATAGTCAGCTGCAAAAAGGTTTTCACATACTAACGCGCTCATAAACACTTTCGACTCTTAACGTTATTGAAATAAAGCCGTTATCATGATATTTATATGTTCGTTAGAAATTGAAACTTTTTTCCAGCTTACTACACCTAAAAATGTAAAAAGATACTGGTCTTCTCAATAACAGGAATTAACATAACGACAGGTTTGAGTAGGATATATCTGTTTGTTTTTCAACTTTGTAAGACTATAAGTATAATTTACATTAAGGCACAAGATTGGCACTAGTTTCAGATTAGTAAATGCGACCTGGCTCTCTACTATGTCCTCCTCCAAAATGACCTAGTGCATTTGACCTATGTAGTTCTTAGGCGCCTTGGGCGGCTGTAAAAGTATAGCCAAATCTAAGTTTTTGGGTGTAGAAACCGCCAGCTCGCATTTTACATTTAATAGCCTCTACAAAAATGGTTCTTACGTTCACTAATTTATGTTATATTATAGGTAGGCACTCTATGACACTTCACTTAAAGTTTGTATAACTCATATTCAGGAGCAATGAAAACGGGACGTTTGTGTCGAACTATGACCCACCATGAAACTACATCACAGTAACATTAAACCCAATTGACACTGTTACAGTCCCCGCGGCTATGAAGTTAATCCTGACACATTGCGCAACTATGAAGTTTCTGAATAATGACAATGTCAACCCATAGGAAAAAATTACATATTCAACCCTAGAGGCATGTCTCAGGATTGACTTCATAGCCGCGGGGGACTATAGGTTAAGTCACGGCACAGAATAAGTAATAGTACTACGTACAGAAGGTTCTCTGTTAACAAATTCTCTGTTTAGGTACGCCAAACGTGCCTATATGTGGCCATCCCTTTCTATCGCATGCAACGCACAGCGACCCGTGCGAGCGTCCCGTACCAACGCGCAGCAACTACTAATGGACCGCCAAATGGCGGCCGGCCGGCATGTACTTGTAGCGGCGCGACGAAATCACAGAGTGAACCGCCCCTGGTCACGGTCAAGTTGACGGGACAGTGTTCTATTTTGCCAATTGTATCCGTTTTCATTCCTCTTGATTCTGCAATAGCTACGTCATAAATAGGTTAAATGGTTATAGTGCCAGAAAAAACTTTTACATTTATTTACAATACAAATTTGGTCTAAACCGCCGATGTCGTGTCTAATAAGCTGCATTCATTGTCATTATACAGGGCTCGGGGCCTAAATACTGATGATACCATCCTTACAGGCAGTAGAAAGATATATTGTCCTGTGACATATTAACTTCACTAGATGGCGCTAATACTTGAAAGCACTATATACAAATCTGATGCGCTTGCGATGAGAGCAGTAGGTAACTTAACTCCATTCGAAATATAATTCAAATGTGTACTAGATTCTTTTAAATAAACAGTTGGATATTTCGAATGGAGTTACTACCCTTATTTTAAGCACGGCAGAAATATACGGTGATGAGATGTGAGAAAGCCCATCAATAGAATCTTTTTATTTTTACGGCCCGAATGTTTCTATTCTACGTATGATATTAGATAATCCAATGGACAATTAATGGCGTCTATAAATGACACTTGCTTATATTTAGCCGGTGGGGCTGTTCAAATGTAGGCACTACTTGACATAGGTAGGTACCAAACGAAGCTTAGCTGCTTCCTGAAATCCCTTGAAGTCCATAGGGAATTAATGTGACAATCAATATGTTTAGATCTAACTAGGTCGATCGCAAATTGCAATATGGATGATCCAATTAGTTAATGCAAACAGAACTTGTTAACCATTTGGGTGGGGTGCGTCTTTGAAAAACATTCCAAATTTCTTCTGTATTTTGCATTACATTCTTATAGTCCACTAAACCAGTAAAAATACGCTTTTGGATGCATTTCCTTCTTTATCCAATCTTAGTCAGACTGCCTTTTCGCAATTATTAAAGAAACATGGATGTTCTTCATCAATCACCCTGCTATCTTGTGATAATATAGAATACCTGTAGAACTTGAAATTGTGACGATTGTGTAAATAAGTTTCTGAGTTTGTGCTGTAGGCTGTAGCCTGACTTGCTTGATTCGTTGGTTAATTGTTCACTGTCCTCTTGTATTCGGCTCGATGATATTTTGGAGTTAAGTATAAGGTCCAAGGATTTCCTTTCTTTGAAACAGTTAATAGCTGTAACAGAAATGCGTTTCGATATTTCTTTATTGTTAGAATGACATAAATTAGAGATTGACAACATGGCCATTGATAATCTTTTTCGGATTAATAAATTTACTTAACAACTTAATCGTTATCAATAACCAGTTTGAATTATTAGTTGCTCCATATACCAGACTAGTTTTGTATCAGGTACGAAGCTATTAGGCTTAAAATACTGAAATTACGTGCAAAGTAAAATACTACTAGATGTGGTACCATATAGGTGGATGTTAGAAGGGATGGAATCGATTTCATGCTGTTGTAAGGTTATTATTTGATAAATAAATACCTATATAAACTATTAAATTCCAAAATCTAACGATTGTATTAAACCTTCCAAGTTGGTTAAGAATTAGTATCCCAAACTTATCCCATGTTAGTCGCTACGATAATTAAATATACCAGTTAAATATTACTGACATTGAATTCGCACCGGCGGCGTCATTCCGATACGAAATCCACCTTCTCTGGTAAATCTTTGTGTAGATGGCGTTCGTGCAACAAGAGATTGTGTTTCTGATAGGCCCGATACACGCAGTAGGGGCATTTGAAACTGGGCTGTTTCCGACACTCGTACTTTATGTGCCGCTGGAGAGAACCCTTGTGTTTATACTTGTTCCCGCAGTCAACGCATTCATATAGCGTCCAGCCCGTCTTACCGCCGCCCAGCCCCGAACCACCATAACCCAATATATAAGGAGTGTACAACTGTGCAACTGAAATTAAAACGCAAATCAAAATAACGTGCAAACAATACTTAAGCTACCACCATTGTAAAGCCAAGCTACCTTTAAATAACAGAAATGTGCTGCCAAGCATAGGATAATGCACCATGTCTCCCATTAATTTGCTCTTTATCTACGGGTATAACTATATCTACCTTCTTATAATTATACATGCGGCCACTTAAACATTAACGTACGTTTTAGGTTGAGCAAGGATCAGTCTAGTCACAAATAAGTGTTCTGCGGTGGATTTAGCACAATTAGTCGCGCGACAATTGTATCCATCCTCTTTTCTTAGTAGGAACTAAGAACGGGATAGATAAACAAGAATACTGTGCTAAATATGCAGACTGATCCCTGTAACAATTTTCCAATAAGATTATTTTTTTATTTATTACTTATATCATGCAATGTTAGTTTGTTAGTTTCGCATCCCACACAATTTTTCCCGTAGACCGTATGCCCCCGTGTTTAACTTATGGTTATGTAATTAAAATTCGACAATGTGTAATTAAAACGACAGTTTCAAGTATAGCAACTTTATTAAAATACAAAATGGTTATAAAAATACAATCAAATGCTTTTAATCAATGTAACTTTCATGAATAGTTTACATGGTCCTATTACCTAGCAATATTCTATAGGCAGTATTTAGGTTTTCTCGTTAACATAATGGTTCACTAGGATCATGATCTTTATAATTAGAATTAAATTTGCCGCTGTTCTTCTGTTGTCCGCGTATGATGGTTGCAGAAATTACAATAGAGTTCGGAAAAGGGTGTACTCCCCAGTAAAATTTCAGCGCTTTTGTTTTTGAACTAGTTTAGAAACTGGTTTTTTACCCTAATGACTAACGATTGAAGGCACTTAGTTTTATATTGACAAGATATGGTTGTACTGAGAACTTTACATGTTGATTGTATGATGGTAACTCCAGCAGGATATAAACTACGTTGGTACCATGTTAATTAAATACAATTGAATAAACAAAATTTAATTTGTTCAAAATGTTGTATAAGCCTGTATGTATAACACAGTACCAGAACTAATCTTATAATAATTTCTAAATGGTAATGAATGTGTAAATATTTACTTATACTATGTGGAAGAATATTAGAACTTCTCTAGATTAACTTGATTGTGCACTAGGTATTGATACAATTACTTTTTAAAGGCAGTGTCTTCCATTTCAACGAATTAATCAACAATTTTTATAAGGCACTTGAAGCTATTGCAGGTCTGACCTAACAACCATGATTGGCCCCAAAAGGAGTATTTATAATTACAGATAAAATCACATGAACGTATCAACAGACATACAATTCCAGGAACTATCGAATTAGTTGTCCACTCAACTAATAAGAAATTATAAGATATAAAAAAACAAAATCCCTTAACTAATATAAAATAAATGCATTAGACGTAAAGAGATCTAAAAATAATTGAAAAATTAACTTAAGTGAGTATTACAATATAATGGAACATGCATTATGGCAGAGAACTAGAGCTTGCTTACTAAGCGGTAATAGCTTCATTTTAATTAAAACTAGAGTATCAATAACTCATATAATATACGAGTCGCACTTATACGTCACTCACGATCCCTATGCATCTCAAACAAAATGTTGTCAAGACAATACTAAACAAAATGTGGCAAGCTGTACACCTCAGATCTCACGATTCTGAAATTTAATTCTAAATTATACGATTGTTTGTACGAATGCGTTTACGATGCTGACATAATAGTAACTGATACTGGTAACAATTTTAAACAAAGAGATGTAACTTCAAAGCTCCAAAATCACGGAACTTACATCCTAGTACAGGAATGATACGTTTACATAATAAATGCTGTACATAAAATAGTAAAAAGCGTAACTATACAAATCACTTCATCTTAACTTATTGTATACTCGTAAATGCAACAGTTCCTTACACTGTCACTAAACTGCAACTAGTGTGAATACTATGAGTAACTCGTCGTTTGTGGTATCTTATTAATCATCACTTAATGATGTCGCATTAAGACACTGGTCTCCCCTTACACTATGCACCTCCAGCGTCATATATTGTAAAGAAATAAACAGCACTTCCATTCAAAAGCTAAAACAGCATTTTAAGGTAACAGGAGGCCACTGCCTAAGCTCGTGGTTAGCGATTATTGGCACCATTTGTGACCTCGAATAGACAATTACACCTAACGTGACTGTCTCGTGCCACTATCACAAAGATATTTCATCACAATTATCACAATCAGGAAAACCTCGGATTTTTGATATGATTATTTTCACGTCTTCACTAATATAAACTTCACACGATTTAAAAACTGTAAATATCAACATTAAAATTGGTCCTTAACGATACAAAAATGTGTCAAAATAATATCAAAAAGACTAATGTAACACTAACATCAATACGGCTGTTGAGAAATTCTTATAAAAATATGGAGTATTTAATAGTGACTATTGTTCACCGTGGCGCTATGTGCAGGCGTCGACGTTGTCCTGCTTTATGTATTGTTCGGGTTTCATGTGAACCTCCCGATGCATGCGTTCCATGTGACGCGCAATATGCATCTTTTGCTTAGCGCGATATACGCAATAGGGACACTGGAATTGTGGTTCCTTCCCGCACTCCCACTTCTGATGATTGCGGAGGGACGATTTGAGCTTGTAAACGCGGCCGCAGTCGGGGCAGCTGAAGCTGGGTTCGCCCGGCGCGGGCGGCAGCTGAGGGCCGGTGACGCGCATGGAGGCGACGAGAGGCAGTGCGAGCCGCGCCGACCACTGGTCCCACGACAGCCCTCCAATCCTAGTGAAAGACACGTCTTCCGGCCCGCCTCCTGAAATCGCCACAGACGTCATAAAACGATCACACGCGAACACACAAACACGCAACATTCAACATTCCCGTGTGGTTAAACAGTTACAAGCAACGTATAAATGTTATAAACATAATATAATAAATATATAAATAAAAATAGATACATATACTATTGAAGATAAATCTACTGTGAGTATCCACCGAGTGCTGTGATGAAAGCTTTGCAAAGGAAAAGTAAAAAAAAAGAAACAAAAAAATAAATCATAAACGTTTATTTTATATGAATAATTTGTTCGGTGAAGATGTGTCGTCGTATCGTACGGCAGTTCCGTCTATTTTTATACATATCTAAACCGGCATCATCAGGCGAGACACGCGATTGTAAGAAATGGTGTTACTGGACCGATACGGGTCTATTCACTCACTGCTATCGGTACCTACTCTAATTAGTTTTTTACTTAAAAGTAGTCTCCCGACCCATGGGCTTTCTTGTCTACCTGAAATTATTAATTATATTAGTATGAACGAAAAATAAGGTAAAACGGAAACAGGCGTTTTCACTCAAATGTGTGACTTTAAATTTTTTTATCAGTATTTAGATTTTTTTGTTTTTTTTGTTCACAATCATGGGCACTCTTAATCCCGCTTTTTATTCCACTATGTGTCGTTTTTTTCATACATTCTGTATGGAACGGACCGTCACATAGTGGAATCCCAAAAAAATTATGGAAAATTATATGGGACACTTTTTTTCTTTATCGGGATCAAAAGTGCTCATGATTGACCGGAAAAACCAAAAAAAGTAAGTCGCACATTTTAGTGAAAACACCCAAACATGCAAAGTTGAAAAAAAAGCTGCGATGGAATCAAAACTTATCATGCAATACATGCAAATGTTAATCGGGTGTACCTAAATATATATTCAACGATTCGTATAATAACAAAAGACTTACCAGTAGATATTACAATCATTAAATTTACTCCTAACGTGTTATCATAATCTCCCCTTAATGAAAGTATAGCGTGTCGCTATTAGGAAAAGTAGTTTAAAAATTTCATACATAAAAAAGAAAACAAATGGTTGATATATATTATAGCTATATTTCATTAAACTTTTCTACCAGATAAACCCCAAAATATTCATATAAAAATCACACTAATTAAACTAATTCTCCAATAATATTAACAAACAATTGAAACGACGTAACATTCGTTTTGAATATAATTCATGCTACATACATTCAGTATTCAAGGAGCGTAATAAATATGATATGATGGGAATATTATATCAGAACAGTTTTCATGCTCGGATGTAATGACTTGAATGTTTCTACAACAAATAACGTCTTATTTCTTACCATCACGTTAAATCTAATACTGACTTTGGTCAAATAGCTTTGTTATCCTAGTTTAACAAAAAAATATCAACAGTCAATATGTTAAACAAAACTCGAATAGGTTTATTGCAAATAAATATCAGTTAATATCAAGATAACAATTTACAAAATTTTGAACACATTTTCTATCCCAGTTTACCGAATAACAACAATATCAAAAACACCATTAAGTATTATATTATAACTACAGGTAACATTGTAGGCACATTATGGATGAGCTTTATTTACCTAATCGTGTCAAAAGCAATAGATTCTCAATGCGCTGATTTAGTTGTTCGGTGGAATAGCCTCATCAACTACAAACTCAACGATTACGTTCATACAGTCATTTGAGAGATCTATTGATTTCCTATGAAGGACTGCAAAAGCAGCCTTATAAACATTATCCTTACACTAATAAATAAACGATTTATATTAACATAACTTTGGGTTTGCTACAAAAGGTGTAGAGATAGGAAGACAAGGTAATAAATAATGGTCCCTCGAATATTTACTCTAAATAGGAAAACAACAGAAGAGATAATAAATTAACAAGACTAACGATTTGGTTAATGGAGAACAGGCTTGACCAACAAAACAATATAATAATAAGTTTCTACCCGTGACAGAAGATATGAAAGAAAAATATAATCTACGAAACAATAATATACTTTTACCTAAGTAATAACTAATCATTCTAATATCATTGCACTACGATTAACAAATTTGGAATTACATATTCCTTATAAGGAATGATTGTTTATAAAACTAGACAAATTCGAGCTAAATATGGTATGAAAATTTATTGCTTTTCGTCCATCTAATATCAAGATAATCGTAACTCGATGGTATATTTTCAATAAATTTATCGCTTTGGAAACAATGGACATCAACTATAATATTCGACCTGAGGCCGTACATCTTTCAATAAAATACTTGGGTCAGTCTTAACTACGATCATAAAATCTAACAAAAACAACAAAATTAACGCTAATGCCGTTAGGGAATGTGCACATTACAACTATTCAGTGTATATAAACCTCTTTCAACAAAAATTAAAGTTAAAATATAAATAATATTATTGCAGTACCGATTTGGTTAGGTATCTACTTTGGTCGAATGAAGCCTAAATTAGATAGACGTTTTTTTGTTACGCCTGACTTTGTTGCTAGCGTACATGTACCACTCGGTGTTGTGGTGTTTGCGGATGTGAACACCCAGGTTGCCTCTCTGCTTGGCCTTGTAGGAGCAATACGGGCATTGGTGGGCCGGCGCCTTGCCGCCACATTCCACGTTCTCGTGGCGGCGCAGCGTCGACTTCCACCGATACTTCTTACCACAATGTCGACACTCAAAATGGCGGCTCGCGTCGTCCGAGCTATTCCCATCGCGGCGCGAAAATTTCACCTCCATTTTGTTATCTCCTTGATCATCACCGGGCACAGAGTGGTCATAGAAAGCGTCTGTGTCCTCTGGCAGTACGATGTCGTCAGTGTCGTCGTACTCATCGGAATCTAGCTCCTCGCGTTTGGGCGCGTTATTATTCTGCAGAAAGGCCTGCTGGAGCAGATGGGCTTTCAAATCGTCGGGGATAGCGGCGAGCGAGTCCAGCGGATGCTTGGGCAGGAGTGGGGGCTTGAGGATGTTGGTGACCTGGATGCAGGCCGGCACCAGCCCGGCCAGCCCCGGCTGCGCCTGCGCCGACAGCAGCGACAGCAGCGCCGACGGCAGCTCCTTGTGCTCTGAAATCCAATACGTTTAACATGTTGCAAAACATAAAAAAACAAAAGCGCTACTACGTACGTCTGTTAATACTACCAGAGGCTAAAATAAATTAAGGAACCAAAGAAATGCGTTATAATAATAAATTAAAAAAATAATCTCTGTTAGAAATCATAAGGCGAAGCTTCTAACATGCAGACATGCACAATCTCGACATTTTAATCTTCCCATAAAGAGCGGGCGGGAACGAAATGAAAGGCCCGGCTACCGTAAGTCGTTTAATAGATTTAAAAAATATCGAATATCAATTATCAATAATACATGTATACGAGGCACATAATATAAAATTTACGTTAATATCATCTAAGGAAGATCGGAGTAAGGCACTAGTATAAAGCACTGTAGAATCGGTCACTCGACGCGAATAGGGGTCGACACAGGGGTCTGCTCGGGCGACGGCGACGGGGACCGCGGGGAACGATGGTCTGGATGCTTCCGCTGCAGGTGTTTCTTTAGCTCGTTGCGGCGATGCTTGCTGTACGTGCAATAAGGACACTTGTACTGGGGCTCGCGGCGGCACTCGAGTGTGATATGTCGCACGAGATTCTTGCGCGCGTTGTAGCAGCGCTGGCAGTTGGGACACTTGTACTTATTGTTCTCGGTTTTGTATTGAGCGCAAGGGAGGTTTGCCGGCCGATCTGAGCGAGGGAATATGTTGTAGCGAGACTCCTTCTGCTCCGCTTTCTTCTTCGCTTCCGGTTTGGGCTCAGGTTCTGGTTTAGGAATTAAAGCTTTAGGAGTCGCCGGTTTTGGACCCGGTTTTGCTGGCTGTTTCTTATTCTCCTTGGTTTCTTCCGGCATTACTAGCGAATTGGGCGAAGTCACGTTCTTCAATACTGCGAAAGTGGTTGCGGTAGGCGGTTCTTCGACTACTTTTTTACTTCGCGTTACGACCCTGTTCGGCATGACCAGTCCTGAAAGAGAAAAACAGAATACAGTCCTTCGCTTGGTTGCAAATAAATGAAATAAAATGTATGTAAAAAGCGTAAATAAAAACAAATGTGACGTAAAGAAAACCATATATTTAAAGTAAAAAAAAAACAAAGTATGCGCTAAACCTATATAAAACGCTTTGTAACAAAAACAAACTTCTTTTAATAGATATTTCAACAATATGTTCTCACGGATTCTACTTAGTTAAACCAGATAGAATGTGAAAGGTGATTTCGTTTAACTAATTTAATACCTATATTAATCAACATTTGTAAATATTTCTAAAGGAACATAACAGTATATTCGAGATCAACTTCTATAATCTAAATGATTGTCTACATACTACTACACTACCAAATAATAAGTTATTAGAAGTAGCATCTTTGCATAATCTAATATTTAGAAAAAAATAAAAACTCCAATAAGTAAAAAAAAAGTGAAAAATGTGATGAAGTTATAATTCACAGAGGATTTTCTTCTTTCATAAATGTCTTTAAAATCTCTGGGTACTCTTGCAGCCAATTAGGGTGTTTTTGAGTAATGTGTGAGGTCAATGTTTTCTTTTGAGAATACTTTTTGCCACACTTGTCACAGCCAAATTGAGGGCCGGTAACACATTCATACTTTTCATGCCGCAGTTTGTTTCTTCTATACTTGTATAGCCTTTTACAAGTAGAGCAAGAATAAGGATTGTCTTTGTCAGCATGAATTGGTTTTCTTCCCCTCTTTTTAGGAGGCATCCCATCCAAATTCCTTTTTAGAGCTTTCCGTCCTCTCTTTTTGTATGCTCTCTTAACGATAGTCATGTTCTCTAAAGCTGCTTGTTCCTGTTTAATTTCTATTCCTATTCCTTTAAGAATTTCTAAGCTCTTAAGATACCCGCGGGTTAATGGAAAAGCAGTTTTTGTGTAATGCTGGTCGTTAATGAGATTTATGGGTGGTTCTGGAAGGTCAAAGAATTCAAGCAATAAATAATGATAAGTAAAAAGATCTACACAGAGTAAAAGATAAGTGCATAGAAATATAGAAACGGATGTATTTAAAGTTCTATTATCTTGATGCATATGGGACAGCAGCCAATGACGTCAGTTATAAACAGAAAGAGGTAATTATGAACTAAAATATAACATCATGTTAATAGTAGTGTGATGTTAGCAGCTCGGTGACAGGTTAGCGGTAGGGTTTCTACTGGAGATGAATTCGATCCTAACTTCTTAAAACCCTTTCAATTCATATAACGTTGCGTATCGAAACTCAATGTATGGCTAAATGAAATGCGCATCCAATATTATTGTATTCTTTACGTCGTGACATGCTTTCAATAATCTTGGGAAATTTAGCCTGAGGACAATGATGTTTTCGTCTAAAGAACATGCACAATAAATGATAAGAATGCCTAATCTTTTTAATTAACTTATAATAAAATTGATTGATAATTTAAAACATGAATCGCTAAAAAAACATCTGCAGTGAAATCACATGTGAATGCAAAAAATAAAGAAATAATAAATAAGATAAATAAGCCACATTACCATCAAACTACAAGTAAAATGAAATAATTAAGGTTTACCTTGATTCCTTAGTTCCTTTGGAGTCACATCCATTATGTTCTATTTATAACCAATTGCAACAAGTTGTATCACACTATCAGTGCCAAAGTAAAACGTCTACCGCCGCACGAGCCCGCTCTAGCTTTCAATAGCCAAATAATAATCCGAGGGTGAAGTGAGGTGGTTGTGCACATTTATCATGAATCTCTAATTCATAAAATAAATACAAGTATAATAAATATGAGAAATTTTACTTACCAATGAGCCATTTCACTCCACATTAGGACAAAGGTTAGCACTATTGAAAGTTAATATGGGTTACATATACAAGTCCAGTAATACCATATCTATGAATAGTTCTAGTAAGCATGCAATCTACGCCCGGTCCCACAACAAAGCGATACACGACATACACATTCAAGTGGAAACAAATGTAAATAAGATTAACTTACCTTAGTAGTTACCTCACCTTTTGAAAGGCTACAGTGATCAAAAAACCTTTTACCAATACCTTTTTACCTGTTGCACTGGAATATTTTCAAATGGATACAGAAATATAAATTGTGATAAGATTAGTAATTTATAATACTAATATTAGATACTAATTAATATATGGTTGATTTTTCACATGTGAAAACACTAGCACTCTTATAACCGCCGTCGTGAAATATAATATTTATATATAACAAGATAAATAGATTATTTAAGCAATGACTGTTTTCATTTCAAATTATGGGAAGACATTGCGCATTTCATCCGTTCCTTAGACGTCTGGGACAATGGACTTTAATCATCCACATAGCAAAGTGTATAATTCTTAAGCAATTACATAGTACAAAGTGCATTGTCCCAGAATATCAAACTCAAGTCCCAAGTAACACCTTGCGTCAGCAGTATAGGTAGGTATTTAGGTAAACGCTCTACGCAAGATGTTGGTGGTGCGTCGTTGCAAATACCTCAAGTGCCTGCAACGGCGCCCGAGTGTTGTGCTGGCTTACCTTGCGAATCTCGAACGCTGTCACTCGAGTTCATGATTTCATCCTGAGATCGTTCCATATGCCATTGAAAATCTAAAACGAAAAACAACATAGATATAAATCATTGTATGTGTGGTATTACACATGTGTAACCTAAAACGTTAAAATGCATGCAGCTGTGACGGATTTAAATGATAATAGAATATTTATGTTTCAAGTTATTCATTTAACATTGTCAGCTTGCTTGCTTTAAGATAGTAAACTGATAGTTTGCTTTAACATGAATTGTATGGGCAGTGATAATAAATGGTGCTGCTTAAAAGGACAAATTACACTTTACAAGGTTATTCACTGTATACTTTAGTTTAAAATATATTTAAGAATATTCCCATAACTGTTGATTATCCGCACTTCACAGAAACATGAATTACTTATGCTAATGCATAATAAAAATGCATTTTATGCATATCCATAAAGCTCGGTTTTTCTAATGAAATTGCTAAAATGATCTTTGTGAAACTAGTTCGACAATATTCCAAATATTTTGGTTGACTACAAAAGTCAAATGGGGACTTAGCACACTTGAAATACTGCGTAACCAATAATCATAATTCAGTGGTTATTTTTTGCCATATTGCTTGAAGAGACATTGAATACTAATTTCATGTGCTCTGCTTCATTTTGGGATACAGGCGGGATATTCAATCCTATCATAGCATTTTCTAGTTAATTATCAACAATAACTGAATGGTGTAAACAAATACTTCTTTGAAACGAAACTAACTTCTCGGATTGGTAACGAGTTTGGCCCATCATAGAACAAAGTTATCTGATTAGGAGCATTGTATGGACAATCTATGACATAATATTGGTGCTTATTACGATACATATGATCACGGGTCTGTGTCAAAATGCAGATACGCGCTGCGAAGTAACAAACTTACATGTCGTCCAGAGGGCCTACCGCGAACGGCATTCGAAATTTCCCTCTCTGTCGCACTTACGTACGAACTCCCCGTGAGAGACAGAGAGGGAAAACTTAGAATGCCTTTCGCGGTAGGCCCTCAGAATCCAGAATGCACAGATATGTGTATTTTGGAAGTAACTTAGTTCGAGTAAATTTAACATTGTAAGACCTTTCGTAGCATGCCCTTTTAAGTCCGGTGTAAGCTCGGCCTAATTACACCTTCCCATACAAACGAAGTTTAGTTCTCATTGTAAAACTACGTGTTGGATTGTAACGAAATTTTGCATATACAATGACATGAGGTATATCTAGGTCAATTAGTTGATATGGCTCCAGTTTATAAAACAAACGACATACAGCAAAAACAAGTTTTGTATGAAAAACTTCAATTTGCTGTATTTTTTTTACTGTGTTATCTGAAGCTTCATAAACTAATTACAGACCTAGATGGTACTTAACTTATTCTAAGTACAAAGTTTCAGAGCAAACTAGCTAGTCGTTTTAAAATGAGAGCGTAAGTAACTACGTGTGTATGGAGAATCGAGCTTACTGCGGACTCTTAAGAGGATTGTGAAGTGCCGATACGCGGCGCGAGCAGGTATTTAAAAAAATGTTACCTGTTTCACACCGCTCTGCCTCCCGACCCGTATCGTGCGATAGAGAGAGTTGCAAGCCCTGGAGGCAATTGTCTACATTTGCTTGTTGAAATATTGTTTTGGGTGATAACGTTTTTACCCCCCTAAACTTTCATGAAACTAAACAATTTGGTATTATTGGATTAAGTACACTTTAATCTATCTCTGTACGTTTTCCTTTTTTAGTAAATCAGTTCATTAATTATAAAAAAAACGATAGACAAAGTTTTTAAGTCAAAAATATAGAGATGCTAATAACTTTTAACGTACCTAAGCAATATTTCTTAAAAATCGAAACGTACAGACCTAGTTTTTCATTATATCCACAACATATCCATTATTAAAATCTAACTATGTTTACGGGGTGAAAAACGTTATCGCTTTTTGTATGAAATGAATATTTACAGGTTCACAATCCTCTTAAAATGTAAAAACATAATAATTTAATAATATACACAACTTTAAACAAAAATACACGTTACTGAATATAATTGTTGGGTCATATCAGACAAGTATTCCTTGTGGGCACATGCACGGTTCTCCAATCACAGTAAATGTACGAATATGGCAAAAACAGCCCAGCAGTATGACACACATAGGTTGGCAGATGATGATGTATTAATTGAGCTAATTGTGTGTTGACACATCATGTGGTGTCGGGTTAGAATAGCACCACCACCCTCTTTCTTCCTGTGGGTGTCGTAAAAGTCGTGCTAAGGGAACAGGGTTGAAGTGTGCTGTGGGCGATGGGCTAGCAACCTATCACTGCGATATCACATTTTGTCGATCTCTTATACCCACATTTATGCTAAAGTGGCACTGGGATATAAGTTTTACTTTTAGGGATAAAGGCGTGAATCTATGTAGTATGTAATGGTGTGTTATCATTAGGAAGATACTAACTGCGTACGACGTCGTTGTGAGCCACGGCCGGCTGTTCCTCAGCCTCCTCATCCAGAGTGAGATCTTCCACACCTTCCCTTGCATTCTCCTCTTTGCACTGGGGTTCCTCCCCGTTTCCGTGGACGTCTGGTGTTGGCGGGATTGGTAGAGCGGGCGGGGGCGCCTCAGTTGACATGCGGCGCGCTTTCTTCCGGCGGCGAGTGGGGCTTATGGAGCCTTCGCGGCTATCTATGCTACCATCTCGCACCTATGACAAAAAAAAAACATTATATTTTGTTCCACCTGGCTAGAGAATGCAATACCGGGATTCCGCACGAAAATTTTGCGGGATCCGGCGCGGTATTGCGGGATTAATGATAAACTAAATATTGTTTAAACATTCTGCTTTAAAAAATGTCCAAAAATCTAATTTTCAAACAATATATTAAAAATGACGATATTTTACCTTGTCTAAAGATTCATACAACCATTTAAAAAAATCTTTACAAATGAGGATATTTATCGAGAATTGTTCAAAAAAGCCATTCCTGAAGAATGTTGCGTCTATAAATAAAATAAATGTATCTCTTACAAGGGAGCGTAGTTTACGAGAATTGAGGACTTACCCAAATGTTATAGATTACGTGAATATAACATTATATCTAATGATTTGGGATATGATTTCTGTACCCTGCGGGATCCCGCAAATACCAGGGGATCCCGCGGGATTGAGAATCTCGAATCCTGCAAATACCGGGATCGAAATTATCGTGCGGGATTGTATTCCCTATCACCTGGCCATCTCTGTAATTATTTAATAAAATTTGAATCGGACTTTTTTCATAGTGTTATTATTGAGTTGAAATTTTGCATATATGTAAGTAAAATGATAGTCCTCCTCCTAGCGTTTATCCTGGTTTTGCCCTATAGAAGACCGGATCCGCTTTGGCACCTAATCCCAAGCACTTGGCGTTGGAACTAGTTTTACGAAAGTGGCTGCCAACTTAACTGAAACTCATAGGGAAAAATAGACCTTATTGGCATTAGACCGCTTTCCTACAGTATTTTTCGTTCATTGAAAAACCACTGTTAAATATCAAATGATATTTCGTAAGTACATAATATCTTTGAATAAACCTACTGCAATGTACGAAAGTAAAATGACAGTGTATTATTATGATGTCACAGAGCCGTAGATCAGTGTTTTCCAAACTGTGGGTCAAACAATTTTTTTTATTTGATTAAGGGTGTAACAGGGAGTAACAGCGTAAGGGTGGGTGGGGGGTCGCGGTATATATTTTCTGTACTAAGGGGGTCGCGGCATGAAAAAGATTTAAAATTAAAATATTAAACTAAAACATCAAAAATGAATACAATAGTACATCGTCATTTCCGATTCTCGTCACGATGCACAGATAGCCAATATCGGAAAATATGGCTCTCCAGGTCGTTGTAGATTGAGGATCTCATTCTGAGAGCACATGTGTGTGAGTCCCTCTATGTATCCTTTGATCCTTTCTGTATGCACAGAGCCGGGTGGCCATCTAGTTGCATAACAACGATTGTCATAAGTCATAACACTTTACGCATAAAGTTGATTGCTCATTTTTAAGGGTTACGTAGTCGACTAGGAAACCTTATAGTTTCGCTTTGTCTGTCCGTCCGTCCGCGGATAATCTCAGTAACCGTTACCACTAGAAAGCTGAAATTTGGTACTAATATGTATATCAATGACGCCGACAAACTGGTAAAATAAAAAGTGATTTATTTTATTTTATTTTATTAGGATACCTCCCCCTATACGTAACGTGGGGAGTGTTTTTTTTTCATTACAACCCTAACGTGTGATATATTGTTGGATAGGTATTTAAAAATGAATAGGGGTTTGCTAAAGTCATTTTTTGATAATGTTAATATTTTCGGAGATAATCGCTCCAGAAGTAAAAAAAATGTGTCCCCTCCCCCTCTAACTTTTGAACCATAAGTTTAAAAAAATATAAAAATAATCTCAAAAGTAGAGTTTTATAAAAACTTTCTAGGAAAATTATTTTTAACTTGATAGGTTGAATAGTTTTTGAAAAAAATTACAAAATAATTTCACACAGGATTTCACTTGAGACGGACGAAAAACTACGGAACCCTACACTGAGCGTGGCCCGACACGCTCTTGGCCGGTTTTTTTTTTTAGCATAAATTGTCCTATGGCATAATTGTTCCCTGTCATAATTGGTTGAACCATAATGTAGAATGTCATACATTTATTTAGTCATAATATTGATTATTTTAATTATTTTTAGTAATAATTGTAAATGTCATACATTTATTAACAATAATATTGATGACAATAATTATTTTTACTCATAACAATGCCAAGATAGTGGTGTATAAAGTTCAAGTTTTCATGTAGGCAGTAGGGAACAGGGACTTAGTGGCAAAACCGACTCGGATCGCGGATAGGTTAGAAGACGTCTTCGAGGATATTTTTTTTATAAAAGAGCGGAAAAACTCACACAACCAGTAATATTTGTTGTGAACAACCGCGCACAATAACAAATAATAACTTGTAGAAAAACATAGGCTTATGCTTAATGCAGTTTATGCGTTACTACAGTATGGTTAAATAGTTTTATGAGCAACCAATTTGTCCATTATAAAGTATGCTTAAATAATTTTATGCGCCACAAATTTATGCGCAATACACATTATGTTCTTATACATTATGGTTCAAAACGTTATGCGCATAAATGTATGACTATTTACAATTATGCGTAATGATGAGTATGAAGAATCCACGTATGCCTATCAACAATATGACTTTAAACTTTATGCAACCCGTCCCCTACCCGCACAGAGCCCATCTGATGACGAGGTGGACGGTTACCATCGTAGACCGTTGTGATTATAAGGAGGCCCAGACATAGTTAGGGCTAGTTCATTATTGTCTTGACGAGCTTGATGACTGCAAAGTACAGTCAGCAATCTGAAAATGTGATAATCAAACACATTTGTTCCTGACTCTAGGACATTTTCTGTATAGGTAAGCTGTAATCATTTGGCTATACCAATATTGCACAGTTTGCTTAGTTACTAGGTTGTCTAATATTAGATTATTTTCGATATTTGTTTCTTGGTTAAAATAATTGCTTCAATTACAATTTTGTTTAGAAGAAGATACTTTTTCTGTACATATATGTATACAAATATAAAGGTATATTTATTTAGGTATATTTTGACGACCGCTTTAGCCTAGTAGGACAGTAGCCTTCTGGCAATGCAGAAGGATGGTGGGGAAAAGATGGGGCCTGGCCCCCCACATCATACTGTGGCTATACAGAATGGTGATAGTACCAATGATAATATGGTGGACCCGCACCCAAACCACGAGTGCAATTACCAAAATTCAGAAAACACAAAGACTAGCATGTGTCGCTGCTCCAGGTTGCATGAGAACAACCCCAACAGCAGCACTAGAAGTCATGCTAGGGCTACTACCTTTACATATGCACATACAAAAAGAGGCGGCTGCGACGGCAATACGCCTAAAAAGCCTCAACCTATGGACGAAACTAGACATACCCCACACGAAGATCCACAACAAACTGATCACAAGCCCAAGCTGAGCCAAGCAGCACAAGCTGATGATGGAAGCTTCAATCGACAAAATACCAAAAACTGCAGTCTTTGGGAAAGACTATGAAATATTACTGACGGAAGACTCCAAAGAGGGGTTAAACCAAACAGACCTCAGAATCTTTACAGATGGTTCAAAAACAAATACGGGAACAGGATGTGGTGTGTTCTCAGAGGATTTAAACATACACATATCCAAACCACTGGGTGTACTAAACACGGTATTCCAGGCTGAATGCGTAGGGATAATTGAAGCCTGCAATGCCATAAAGAGACGACAAGTCGAAAACACAAACATACGGATACTCTCAGACAGTAAATCGGTACTACAAGCACTGAGCAGCCTCCTTTTTAACATCACACACACACACATCATAACTGTAACATTAATTTTAAATTTATATTTTAAGTCTAATCTTAAGGTTCACATGTATCTATATTATAATTTCGTGTAATGTGATGTTAAATAAAGCTTTTCTATTCTATTATATATACGCATGTGTGTTTTCTAGTCGCGTTTTCCTAAATTGATTATTTTTCGAGACAATATAGTTCATATTCCCACGTGGTGATAGTCTTGTTTTCCAAACGCGTTTTCTTCCGTTGTTCTCCATAACTAAGTTAGATTACTGGCATGCCCTTTTTGCCATTTCGGTCGTAGTTCAAAAGATTCGACGGAGCCCCACACATTATTTCTGGGTGGTTTGCACTTCAGGCATCTGAAGCTACCTAACAAACCTAACCTACCTAGTGTTTCGCGAATTTGCCAGGGCTGGTTATGGTACAAGGCAGAAAAATTGCGTCTGGAAAAAAATAAGTCTATCACTACGTGTGAATATGAACTATATTGTATCGAAAAATGATCAATTGGGGAAAAACGCGACTAGAAACCAATCCATTTTTCAACACTTGCGTAGGTATATGAATTAAATCGAAAAAGAAAAATAAATAGTGGGGAAAAACGTGAATGGGAATTCTGCTACGCGGAATTAACGCGTTTGGGGTACCGATCTAACCCCCCTCACCTATTCCCAAATTTTAAAATCCCAAACCTGTGGTGGTGGAGACGGTGCCCGCGGCGGGTGTGCGGGGGCAACCTGTGCGGGGCGCGACGGCGGCCGGGATGGCTTGTTGTCAGAGAGACCTTTGATCTGCAGCGACTCTGCAGCCTTCAACAAGGCTGCCAGCTGGTCCTGCGAGATGTTCACCTCTCCACGGTACATATAGTCCATCATGGCTCTCAACTCTGCATATTTCACGTCTTTCAAGATAATAATAGGATGCTTGTCATACTGCTGTGATAGTATATTCTGCAACAAAAACTTTGTCTTGTTTGTTCTGTGTAGGGTAAACATTGATCTTGATTCTATTGTAAATTGTAATCTATTGTCTTAAGATTTCTATTAGCCTATGTTTAAAGTTGAATGACATTCCAAATTCAAGTAATATATACAACAAATTCCATTGGTAGTTATTTGAGTCATATGTTTAGGCCAGTAACAACTCTAGACATCATTGATGTTATTTAGCAAATCACAGCTAATGAGCATCATTTAGTAATAGTAACCTAGCCAATGGGTACCTACTTATGAAAAGTAGTCTGCAACAACTTTCTTTGCCAACTCATCTTTGCATCAATCTTCCAAAGGCATGAAAGCTAGAACGAAACAACTGTGTTGTTTATTAGAGCAAAACTGTGTTGCCTTGTAAGTTAAACACGATAGCAATTGACCTACATTACGTGAGCGCGTTAGCAAATTACCAACCTCGAAATAGGGACTGCACGCCGACAGGACGACTTTGTGCGCCTTCAGCGACTGTCCCTCAGCCGCTAGGGTGCAGTCTACATGCATGCCTTTTTCCAGGAGCGAGTCGAACACTGACACCAGCGTGGACTGGTGGTTGTTCCATCGTAGGCAGAACTGCTGGTCATCGTCCATGCTGCAGATCTCGAGCCACTCGCCGCGCCCACGGTTCTACATCAAAACATTCCTTCATCAACACAAGTTAACGCAAATTAGGCCACTCGGAAACTTCTCCCGACCACAACAAACAACCATTTTATCAGTCGCGATTATCACGCGCAAACGCTAATCGTATCACATATTCACCTCATAAAATGATATCACACCCCAACTTTAACTTTAGGGACCACATACGAGTCGGTCCTAAGCGACGCGGCACTCTCGACACAAAGAAAATGGCCGCTTTTCCAGCGCGACAAAAAATAAAATGGCGACGAAAATTCTAAGTTTTACTATTTTCTGGACAAACTTTTCATGACACATATAACAGATTCAAGTTCAACACGGGGCCGCGACACGCTGAACTTCGCCAAAGTTTGAAGTCAACAAAGAAACTTCTGAGAAACTTTACTTCGAAAGTTCACGAGTGGAAATTTTCAAGATGAAAACTCGTAGCGGGCAATGCTTATCGCGGTCGTAACGCTACATCGGAGATCTAAACGCTTACCTTGACTATTTCATTAACTGTTGTATGAAGTTTCAACACTGTTTTAGATAATTTTGAACTATTTTAACACTGCTACGATTCTAGTTTAGCACATTTGCACACCCGCCAGCTTTCTTGAATGAAAACACCTTCTTTAGAGTAGGCACTAACTAATATGCTATGTTGCAAGTTTAGAGAAAGGCACCTCTACAAAAATCCAAATGAAGTACAAGTTGGAAGCGACGCAGTGACCCAAAATAAGCTTCAAAATGTTGCCATAGTTAAATAATAGGAAAGCTTGAAAAACAATCATAAATAAACATATTACGTTAATTTCTAATTATTTTGGTCAGTTACGAACATTATCCGCTTCTTTTAGTTAAATTATTGTTATTGTTTATTTCTTAATCATTCGACGCTCATTTCTTAAACGCCTTCCGTTGTCCTTAACCTACTTTTGTACCAATCACGAAGGAGGATTTATTCGAATACGTGCAATTTTTTAAACTATAAAATACTAAATACAAATAAAAGTAAACAAAAAAAGCCTATCAATAATAATTACTAAGTGAATTGTTAACAATATTGCCCGTTATAAAAAAGATATAGACGCAGCATACAGTTTTCGTTGAAATTGGCGCCACCTACCGGCTCAGTCATGTATCTTTACAGTTTCTCGCTACATCTCAGAACACGCGGCAAGCAAATTTAAATGAATTAAATGCTATTTTCTACACCAGCTATAATAATATTATAGTTACGTTAATATATTTTTCACTTCTCATGCTCGCAAAGTTCGCCTTTGTGCTGGATGTATGCTGCACAAAATGCCACTTTTATGCTCTAGTGCACAAAGTAAAATTGTTTTAAAGACTAAGATAATCGGGCCTAACAGCCACACACACAATAAAACTTCGTAGAATAAACTTGTCATTTGATTTGATTTGCTTTAATAAATTTCACATCCGTGTTTTCCATTACAAGATTAATAAAACCAGATAAAATAGGAGTCAATTATTATTATAAAACGTATTAACCATTAAATGACTTGGCAGTATGAAGTACCTAAGTCTAATATCACGTCTCGAAAATTAAAAATTAAAACTTTAAAAAATTAAGTGACAGGAATGAGCTATTATTTTATTTTGCAATTATTTGTTATTTTCTCGCAATCGAAGTGAAAAGCAGTGTGTATAACTCGGGCATAAATTAGCCATTTAACCCCTCGATTTAAATATCCACCCTCGCCGGTGGCTCAGGTGGATTTATAAAACGAGCCATTTAACCTGAGACGTTTATACGTCTCAGGTTAAATGGCTCGTTTTATGCACTTGTTGTACAATCTACTATTATAGATACGGTGAACGATACGACATACCATTGCAGGGTGTGTAATGGCCTTTAGTGTTTGTTTGTGTGACATTAATTCACCATACGATTTTAGGTACCTATGGTTTATTAATATGAAAAAAATTATAAATGTTATATAACAGCAACTTCTTCAACATCATAGTTACCCTGAGAACTTTACGGTTTCGCTCTATGAAAACACAACAATATATCGATATCAGCCATATTTTTACACCAAAAAATTGGTTGGGTAATTTGACTAAATATTCATTAATAATCCACCTATATTTAATACCGATAAGGTAAAAAATAATGAAAAGTAATCTTCATAAATTCCGTAAAAATCAGGCGAAAATGGTATACACTTTCTTTACTTTATAATTGACTACGTCTATATACGTTCTTTGGGACACGCGCATAATCCACTTATTTTTGTTAATGAATAAACCTTTCTATAGGCCAGATGAAATTCAATATTATCTCAAGGTCGTAAAATATTTTATTAAAATTTGGATTCAGAGGGCCTACCGCGAAAGGCATTCGAAATTTTCCCTCTCTGTCATACTGGCAAGTTCGTACGCAAGTGCGACAGAGAGGGGAAACTTCGAAAGCCGTTCGCGGTAGGCCCTCAGGTAGTAAGTCTCCAAATTTGTGTACTCAAACATGTTTTCATTATAAAAATACTGATAGCATTTTTGCTTGCGGGTTAATTTTTTTTCCTAACTTCCGGTCCATAGAATTATTGATTTCCATAGTAAAAGTTGTTTAAAATAACATATAAAAGCCGTAAGTATACAAATAATTAGCCTGATATTATTTTATATAACAGCCAGTGTAAAAGCACCATTATGATGGGAAATCCTTGGCAACCAGCAAAAAAATTAGTTTTGTAAGTACCTAGTCTTTTAGTAAACAGTTTAAAACCGAAGTTACAAATCTCTTACTTTCAAAATGTCTTGCTCTCTATATAAACTTAGAACCCTCTTTGATTGAACCCTCATAGTGAACAGTCTGAAACCGTAGAATACAAATTTCTTACTGTAAAAATGTCTTGCTCTCCATACAAACTTGGAACACCCCTTTAAGGGGACGTAGGTTCGTGGTCTTCTCTCCCTCTCACTGAGCATAAGCGTGAGCGAGATGGAAGTGCGTGTTTGGAAGCGCGGATATCATGTTTTTTAATTTTATTTCTTTGTGCGTTTTAATAAATAAAAAAGTAATAGCTGATTTCCCTCAAACATGACATTGTCGATTTTTAGAACCAATTGTAATATGTTTAGCTGTTGTGCATAATTTGTTACGATTTTTTGAAGTGTATTTTAGACCTATGTTCGTGATTTTTTTCTATCGAGCGAAAGTCAAAAACTCAGGGTTTGAATAGTTGATTTCCCTCGAGAAAGGCCTCTAGATTGCTAATTAAATTTGAGGCAGTCGTATTATAATCCAAACAAGATCTACGACTTTTTAATAATCCGTTTTCGGAGCTCACGTCGCCTTAAGAGATGAATTTCAAAAAACGCTAAAATAAGTTTTGTAGTCTAAACAGGCTCAGATCGAAGTTAGAAATCTCACACTTTAAAATGTTCTTGCTCTCCATACAAACTTTGAACGCTTTTCAGGGAAAAATTTAAAACAAAACACCAAGTTTTTTTTATTGTAATAGGTAAGTATTTTTTCTACAAACTATCAAGTCTCTAGCAGGCACGGCTCACTCGCGATTTACGTTCATCGCTACATGTACATGCCGGTTGCCCGGGGGCAGGGTACCTACTATTCAATTCAGTGGCTGGCTGCCGCGCTGTGCATCGGGTCGGACGCACACGCTACCTACTTCGCGCCCACAAGCTTACGTAAATATATCGCAAGTGCCGCCGCATTCGTTTGTTTGTGTGTTGCATTGTTTCTGTTGAAATGAATAAAAAGACACCTAAAAGATATTGTATTGCAGCGGGTTGCAAAAAAATTTATAAAAAATTTAATCACGCGTTTTTTTATCTCCCGGCACGCCCGAAGGATGCTGAGAGGTAAGAAAATGAACATACTTAATATATAGATAATAAGTAGTTACAGAATAATAATAAAAGAGATTTTATAGGTGTAATCAAGTAGTATTCAGAACAATTTATATTTGGTTCAAGTATGTAGGTGAATTGATTGTTTGCTGATACATGTGAATTTAAATTCTAGTATAGTAAAGTATACCTACTTACTAAAACAACAACTTCGTATGCCTATAAATGGTACGTCATAGTCATAGAGGTTTTTATAATATTAGATGTCACCTTTGTAAAATTACCAGTGATTATAGTCCGGTGGCCGACTGCATGAAACCCTACGTGATAAAAAAATAGAAAGTGCCTACTCTGTAGGGGTAGCTGACTTTAAGTCACTTCAACTGCTCTTGGTCGGCCGCGGCTTAACTTGGCAAATTTTGCGCAAATGGCAAAAAAGTAGTACTAAAATTCATCGAAAAAAACGTCATCGAGATAGAATGAAACTTGTATGGTAGGATAGCTGCCTTTGAGGTCAGTAAAAAAAAAGTGGTCGGCCAAATCCAGTGTTGGCAGGTTCCTGTGTCCGACCGAATTTGTGGTACCACAGTACCACGTGACTGCTGCATTTTACGTCATCGAAAAATGGAATGAAAAAAACGGATTATTATAGCTAAATTAAACCTGTTGACTTACGTCTTGGTCGGCCTCACCTTAGCCTGGCAGTTTTTGCAGTCCGACCACATTTATAAAAAAAATTTGGTTGTTTCAATTATTGAAAATATGGTTTCTTCATTGCTTAAACTGAACTAATAATGTTTAATTTAATAAAAATGTTTAAATTAATAAAACTATCGCAATATATAATAGTAAGTCATAACCATGCCGACCGACGCGACCGGTATCTGCGAGGCCGCACGTACCGGCGTTCGGCTACATCTACTTGGGGTCGGCTCCATCTACTTGAAATCGGCTACATCTACTTGGGGTCGGCTCCATCTACTTGAGGTCGGTTACAACTACTTGGGGTCGGCTCCATCCACTTGAAGTCGGCTACATCTACTTGGGGTCGGCTCCATTTATTTCACGCTGATAAACTCCCAACATAGCCATCTTCATTGCCCTTTGGGTGACTTCTAGCCTTCTATTGAGGCCCAGAGTGAGCGACTACATTTCAGGACACACACTGGTCAAACCGAGCCGAGAGGACTGGAACTGGACAGTCTGTCAGAGGTATATATAATCGTCTACAACTCTGAGCGTAAAGCGTCCGATTGTAATGGCAGTTGGCACTACATGGGCATTTGACATGCTATTCAATTCAATTCATTTATTCAGGGACCAACATGGATCATTATTGTTAGTAATAAAATAATACTTAGCGTAATATTAGTAACTACCCACCATCCTTGAAATTTACGAGTTATTGCCTTGCCTTTTCTTCCTAAGTATAAGTTTAAATGTAAATGTAGGTATTTTACCTTCACACCCCTTGGCCTAATTATAAGTTAATTTAAATAAACATCCTGGTTGCCCAAGATACAGGCTACGCCTAGCCTTGGGGACCCCTGTAATTTTTTTTTCAGTAACTGCCGCTAGCTTTAGGCATACACTTGTTTCAAATTTGTTATTTTTCTCACTGCTTGGTTAGGTTATCATGTAATTTGTGTGGGTGTGTGTCAAAATTTTGAGACAAATGTGTATTATATTATCATAATCATAATCGTTTATTGCACCATGGTAAAATAAAAGTTCTTACAATATGTATGTGTCTCATGGACCCTGGACGGGTATAGCAAACTTAAATTATTAAATTGTTACCTACATTTGCTAGTGTGTGTAGGCAGAATTAGGAAAAACTAAATTTACAAAGCAAAAACACACTATAGCTTATATAAATCTAAAGACAACAATAAAAGAATAATAAAAGAATGAAATTTACATTAAAGATATAAGTAGAAATTCAAATTAAAAATGTACAGGATGTCAAGTTAAAAAATTAATTACTTATTTAAATCACAAAATGTCAAATGTTATGCGACCTCGTAGTTAACATGTGTGTTTGTGTGCATCATACAGCAGTGGTTTAGATACCCACAGTCCATCCGTTCAGCGATCATTTTCAGGATGCTGTTGGCACTGGCCCGTACCCTACGCACCAGGGATGTACATCGCTTGCGAATAGTAGTGTGGAAACAGTCCACCCTCGCTTCTGCGAACATCCCTGACGCGCTGCAATATCGGGGCAGCCCCATCAGCACCCTGAATACGTTATTAAATTGAACACGAAGAGCACTGTATTGTGTCTGAGTATAGTTCGCCCACATGCCGCTGGTATATAAGGACGTGCAGTAAGGCCCTGAAAAGGGTTACCTTGACCTGTCTCGAGCATCCAGCAAACCTGCGAGCGATCATGTTAGCTTTCACAGACCATGCTCTTCGTTCCCGCTCAATGTCTGTACAGTCTTTAAGGTCAGAGGTCACGATATGGCCCAGATACTTAAACTGTGATACCACAGTCAGTATCCTGCCATTTAGTTTTATCGGTGGAACATCCTGTGGACTTTTATTCTTAACCTTAAAGACCATACATTCGCTTTTCAACACATTGTATTGCAGACCGTGACTCATAGCGTACCGTTCACAGATGCCTAACAGTTTCGTAAGTCCGCATGGAGAGGCACTCAGCAGCACCATATCATCTGCGTAACTGATGTTATTTACGCACACTCCGTCAATATGGCAACCGATGCGGGCGCTGCTGAGCTCCTCTATAAGTTCGTTTACATACAGGTTGAAGAGCTTAGGTGAGGTTAGTCCTCCTTGCCTTACGCCACACTTCAGCCAGTATGCATCCGAATACGCCCCTGCCCATCTTACGACATTGGATTGGTTATGGTACCAGAATTTGAGAGTGCTATTCAGGTCAGCTGGCACGCCAGAGTTATTCAATTTCTGCCAGAGGATGTCGTAATTCACCATATCGAATGCCTTAGATAGGTCAAGGTAGCATGCGTATACATTTGTCTGTCGGTCCGTGTAGTACTTGACAGTATGCTTAAGACCCAAAATTGCAGTTTCTGTGGATAATCCCGGCTTAAATCCAAATTGATTATCGTGTAATTTAAGATATTTGTCAATGTGGGAGTTAAGCATATGATCTTCGTCTGATCCATGTTCATCTTTAGACCGACTCGCTCGGAAGCTTTACTGAGGTCATCGAGCATCGTACTAAAGTCATCCACGGTCTCAGCCAAGACTACTAAATTGTCATTAATCCGAAGGTGAGTGATGTACTCGTCGTTGATGTCTGCATTCTCCAGTCCAGAGTCTTGAACAAATCTTCCAGTGCAGCGGTGAACAGTTTTGGGGAAATAACATCTCCTTGATTGACTCCCCGCTGCAGCAGAATAGATTTCGCGTTCGCATCCTGGAGTCAGACTGACACAGTGGCGTTTTCGTACAAACGCCACTGTGTCAGCCGACTTTAAGTAGATGGAGCCGACACCAAGTAGTTGTAGCCGACCTCAAGTAAACGGAGCCGACCTCAAATAAATGGAGCCGACCCCAAGTAGATGTAGCCGACTTCCAGTAGATGTACCCGACCCCAAGTAAATAGATGTAGCCGACCGCAATTAGATGAAGCCGACCCCAAAGTTATGGAGCAGACCCCAAGTAGATGTAGCCGACTTCAAGTAGATGGAGCCGACCCCAAGTAGATGTAGCCAACTTCATGTAGATGGAGCCGACCCCAAGTAGATGTAGCCGACTTCAAGTAGATGGAGCCGACCACAAGTAGTTGTAACCGACCTCAAGTAGATGGAGCCGACCCCAAGTAGATGTAGCTGACCTCAAGTAGATGTAGCCGACTTCAAGTAGATGAAGCTGACCCCAAGTACTTAGATGCAGCCAAACGCCGGTACGTGCGGCCTCGCAGATACCGGTCGGTCGGCATGGTTATGACTTATGACTGTATAGTCAGTCAGTCAGGCAGTATTGCCGTGATTCTTAAAAAGGCAGTCAAAAATTTAAATTACATAAAATTGTATGAAAAAGACTGCTTTTTAAAAAAAACACGGCAGTATATTGCGATATAGTCTTATTAAATTAAACATTATTAGTTCAGTTTAAGCAATGAAGAAACCATATTTTCAATAATTGAAACAACCAATTTTTTTTTATAAATGTGGTCGGACTGCAAAAACTGCCAGGCTAAGGTGAGGCCGACCAAGACGTACGTCAACAGGTTTAATTTAGCTATAATAATCCGTTTTTTTCATTCCATTTTTCGATGACGTAAAATGCAGCAGTCACGTGGTACTGTGGTACCACAAATTCGGTCGGACACAGGAACCTGCCAACACTGGATTTGGCCGACCACTTTTTTTTTACTGACCTCAAAGGCAGCTATCCTACCATACAAGTTTCATTCTATTTTTCGATGACGTTTTTTTCGATGAATTTTAGTACAACTTTTTTGCCATTTGCGCAAAATTTGCCAAGTTAAGCCGCGGCCGACCAAGAGCAGTTGAAGTGACTTAAAGTCAGCTACCCCTACAGAGTAAGCATTTTCTATTTTTTTATCACGTAGGGTTTCATGCAGTCGGCCACCGGACTATTAAATTTTTATTCATAACTAACGCCGTACTATCCCTATTTTTCTATTCGTTACGTTGCATGGTAACGTAACGCATTCGTTGCATTATTTTATTTGAGTATACATATTAAAATGTTTTTAAAAATAAAGCAACATGATTTTGCATTACTATGGGTTGCAGCAAAGCCGATAAAATGTGGCCTGGCGGTCTTGGTGTATTCAATATTCAATTCGTCCAAATTGTGAGATTTGTTATTTTAGAGATAAGTAATGAAATAATGTATATAATGTATGAAGAATATTCATTTATTGCTCTTCATTTATTGTTTCTTGAATTCAAGAAATAAATGGGCGTACATTGCTATTTTATTTTTAGTTGTTGACAGCCCTCACTATCGGCAACGCGGCGAGTGAGCCAATTCATTTTCACCGTTCGTCCACAGCCTTAACGTTCCGTTTGGCTTGCGCTGCCCCCCTATTCTGTTACTTGTTTTAAGCTCACCTCAACGCTCACCCACAATTATACCTTGACACCGCGATGCGTAGTAATTAAGCGTAGGTAGAGGTCTAGTTTCGTAACGGGTGACCGGCGGGGTTAGCCGCATTAACACGCAGCGAATAACAGCCCAGGGGTCGACGACGTCAGAGGGCCATAAATCATAATTGTTTTGCTAAGAAAAAAGCGGCTTTTGTATGATCAAAGGAGTGTGCCTTCTGTACTTGTACTATTACTTATTCTGTGGTTTTACTACAGGGGAAACGCAGGTTTTGCGGCGCCGCACCGCAGACATGTGGCCGGGCCCTTTATAAGAAAATAAAAGCACGCATTTGCTCTCGGAAACCTCAAATTTGGTGACATGGAACTGATCATGATGACGACAGATTAAACAATAAAAAACATTCCATGTAAAAAATAGGCCAAGTCTCGAAACTCTTCCACAGTAAAAAGTGGTGAGATATTTCGTAGAGCCAAGTCAGGCTTTCTTTGCTTGCTAAATAAAATTCTGCAACTTGGGAATCACACAACTTTACTGCATTTACAAATTTTTACATACCTAAAACTATGTAAAGTGTGATTGCCAAGTCACAAAATTTTATTTAGCAAGCAAATAATGATTAATAAGAATGCTGAATGCCTCTGTCTTGGCTCTACTGGCTATGGCTCTACAAAATATCTCACCACTTTTTACTATGGAAGAGTTTCGAGACAAGACATGGACTAAAAAGCCGCGAATCACTCAGGGAACTATTTAAATCAATTAATATAATGACCTTGCCTTGCCAGTACATTTATGAAAACAAATTGTATGTAAGAAAACACATTACACAATTTCGTAAAAATAGTGATGTTCATAAATACAATAACTACAAGAAATAAAGATAAATTGATAGCAGTAAGAACTAGGTTAAGTAGGGTTCAGAAGTCGTTTGTGGGATTCTGTACACTCTGTTATAATTAGACCCCGCTATCGGAGGTGCAAAATGGTAGCTGTCAAGTTCTTAGGGATGGGAAAAATATTTATGATATCGATATCGATACTCTTACTTATTCTGTACATTTAGTTTTATATGTATACCATTTTTTAGACTACAATTTAACATGTTTTTGTTGGGATCCATGATAATCATTGTCATCAGAAATATAACCTCCAGACACCTGGCGTCCTTTACAAAGTGCTAAATAGACCATACTCTGACGGCCGGTTCTTTTCAAAACTCGTACATCAACAACGAACGGACGACCTTTACGTAGCATCAATTACCGAGTGTTTGTTTTTTCCCGGTAAAACGGTACTGGACACATGATTGGTTCCAGCCAATAAAATTTAACCAATGGCGATAGTTTATCCTTGGGGTTCGACAGTCATTTTGTATCTAGTGGCCGTCATTATTGTAACGCGTGCTCAAGAGTTCGCACCAATGGCGGCAAGTGGCCGACGCAGTAAGTAAAACTTAACATATATCTGAACCCTTCCTCTCCCTGCAATCTGATGCTGGAAGGCCTGGAATTCCAACGACCCACATGTATGTCGGCATGTGTGGTCCCATTGGTCCAGCAGTCAGACCTCGAAAATGAACCCTGGAGTATTTTGTATATATGGTTCAAATTAAAAAATTAATCATGACCCACATGTGGGTCATTGGGATTCCAGGGTAATAAAAATGACCCACATGTGGGACCTACCGTATGACCCACATGTGGGTCGCTGGGAGAGGAAGGGTATTGTATGTATGTGTTTCGGTGTTAGTACTAAAACTAGTGTAAACATTAATTTCAGCGTTACGAGACCTTGATATTGCGGAATTACTAAACCAATCCGAGTGTGATGAGTCGACTGAGGATAAGATTTCAATACGTAAATACCTTCAATAAATGAAGCTTTGGCTGATGAAGAATCGAGCGACAGTTCCGACAGCGAAGATGTAGGTAATTTACCAGATCGAGGTCGTAGTAGTAGCCTGATCAGGACTGGTCGTCGAGGTCGGGGCAGAGGGCGTACTCGCTCTGGGGTTCGTACACTTGGGGGCACTCGTAGTCAAGGTCAGGTTAATTCTGTAGTTTTGTGAAAATTTCTAATTATATAGATATTTTTGGTACCTATATTGTGGCATTCAATGCAATTACATGCAGATTTTGAATAGGTACATTGTTTGATTAATATATTTATAGCTTAACGACCTGAAGTCCTTTATAAAAGACAAAAAATACTGAAACACAAACATGTTCAATAAGTTTGTCAAATAATAGTAAAAAACGTTTGTTTTAGTGAAAACTCATGAAACCTTTAGTTTATGTTTTATTTAACTTGTAAGGTGTCGGTCTTTGCAACAAAAACTGTTTAATGCTTTGTAAAGTACATTCGGCAATAGTGGCAAGTGATCTCACTAAATGCTTAGGTGTCAGGAGGATAAACCATTATCAGTAAAACAAAGATACTATGGTTGCTATTTTACTTTTCTAATGTTTCGAGTTGCAGGGCAGTGCATGCACGCTTTTGAGTGTCTTGAGATAAACCTTTTCGATAGAGGGTTTATAGAGATACTGGATTTATTGTTGAATATATTCATCGTGGCTGCACTAGATTACTGCAGAGAATCTAAAAAAAAACTGATTGTTCATTAAGAATACGATAGCCCTTTTGGTGGAAATAAAAGAGAGATTTATTAATTATTTAATTTTTAATTAATTAATGAACGGTTCATACTATGAAAATAACGATAATTTGTTAGTAATGATGAAATATTAAAGATTTTTATTTATAAAAATGAAAAATATTGATCAGACAATTTTGTAATTATAAAGTCCTGTTTTATAAAATAAACACGTTTAATTAAAGTGACAGAATTGTAAAACGCAGCATTAGACGCGACATCTGTAACTTTAATACATCTGCAGTTAAAACCGCTTTGAATAAAAATACTTCACTAAAAGCTGCACGACAAGGGATCCATAAAGGGAAGAAACAGTGGATAAATAGCCTGACCGACGAACACGGTAACAAACAACATAGTCGTGACAAAATATTAGACATTTGTACAAAATACTACAAAAACCTCTATGCAGATCCGCAAAGACCCGCCACCGCCAAGCAATATGTCTGCACTGAGTGCATCGCACCAATCACAGACCACGAAGTAAAACAAGCTCTTCGTACCATGAAGTTTGGAAAAAGTCCTGGAGGAGATGGACTCAGTTACCCCATATAACCAATTTATTCAATAGTATATTTTGCAAACAGGAAAAATCCCAAAACAAATGACCCATGCAAATATAATACTCCTTCACAAAAAGGGAAACAAGTGTGACATTAATAACTATCGGCCAATTAGTCTAGTCTCACATCTATATAAGGCGTTCATCAAAGTAATATAGAGTGTCGTATTGCTGGACACTATACAAAAGCCTTTGACAGCATCACACACAGTTCCATATTTACCGCACTCAGTCATCAAAACAGCGAATCCACGTATAGACCTACTCAATTCCATCTATGACAATAGTACAGCAGACATAAAACTACAATCTCCAGGTCAACCATTCAAAATCGAAAGAGGCGTAAAACAGGGAGACCCGCTATCTCCTAAACTATTCACAAGCACCCTAGAACAAATATTTCAAAACTTGGCGGTCCGCTTAAAAAATAAAGGCACAGTCATCGGCGATAGAAGTTTAACAAATCTGCGTTTTGCCGATGACATTGTATTGTTCTCCTCAACAGCCCAGGAACTCCAAGCAATACTGCAAGACCTAAGCTCAGCAAGCCTTCAAGCTGGTCTCGTAATGAATTAAAAAAAAATAAAAAAATTAAAATTTGAACTGTTTATTTCAATAAAAAATTACTTAGGTAAGGGTTATTACAATCTACTAATCTTAAATTTAAAAGATTTTTTGAGTTAAGGAGCCTGCCTTATAACTAGTTAGTATTAATGAAATAGGTAGCTATATTATGTTATTCTTGTTATTTTATACAATAGGATAAGTAAATTTATTGTTTAAGGCCTACTTTTAACATACGTCCTTTGACTATTGAACGTGTTTTACTACACGTTTTACCATCAATATTATATACATTATTGCTATTTTTCACCTCAAAGGTAGATTGATTAGGTAAGTTACGAAGATGGCTGGGTCTTATTTTTTTTCTTTAAGTTGGTTATATTGTTATTGTACTGTGTTATAATAGCTAGTTCCACCTTGTCGAATACGTTTAACACCTTACAATGATTAAATATATTCTCGTAATTATTCCTATATTTATATTTAATTTTAGCTGGTACAATTGTTTTCAGTAGACGTATCTGGAGGTTGTATATATGATTAATATATGTTTTATAGGTTCTTCCAAAGCTTTCTAGACCATAACCTATTACTGAGTCAGCCAGCGACATGTATAGAAGTCTAAGTGTGTTGTAAGGGACTTTATGTTTAATGATACATAGTTTTGACAATATGGACCTTAGTTTCTTACATACTTGGTCTACATGTGGACCCCAATTAAACTTGTAGTCAATTTTTAGTCCAAGGTAAGTAAGTATGTTCCTTTACAATTTCAAGCTGAGTACAGTTACATGAAGCCTTAGATAAGTGCAGACACTCGTGCTCGTGGGCCACGATCTTAGGCGTAACGTAATTTTTTTTTATATGGCGAGTGTATATGCGTTAGTTTTGTTTTAGAGTAATCTAATGACAAACCCAGATCGTGTGCCCATTTGCACAGAATATCGAACTCACTCTGCATCATATCTTGAGCATTCTCTAAGTCCTTATGGGCTGTTATTATACAGGTATCGTCTGCAAATTGGTACACAGAGCTATGTCGGAATATGTTATGCATGTCATTAACGTACAATAAGTACTCCGTCGGAGCCAGTACAGATCCCTGTGCTGTGCCGCGCAGTGCGGGAGTTGTTCACTTTGTTCGCCCGCTATGCTGACTGCATTAAATCTGTTAGTATGATAATTTTTTATGAGTTCCAGCACAGGACCCTGTATACCATTTTGCTTTAATTTTTTGTATAATGTGTTGTGATTCAAAGTGTCAAATGCTTTGGAATGCAAATGTAATGCAAAATGCAAAGGATCTATCATCACAGCAAGTACATGGTATTTTTTATCTAGATAACCATTTATTACATCTGTAAATTGTGATAAAAGTTGCGATGTGCTTTTATGTCTTTGGAAACCAAACTGCTTTTCGTGAATGGCATCATTCACGAAAAGCAGTTTGGTTACTTGATAGGAATGAATTTATTGAGTTAAAAATATTCTGATACAAGACAATTGATTGACATTTGTCATAGAACCGATATCTTTATTCTTTTTTTGCTTAACTTGTTCCAATAAAAAAATGAGGGGTCTTACACCGCAATCTATTGTGGACAAATGGTGTTCGGTTAAAGGTAGGTATTACGTATCGAAAACTCGCACAAATGGAAGGTGTTAGTGTTGAAGCCGTCCAAACTGCTATCCGTAAGTACGGGGAGGATTATACCTTCGAGGACCAACAACGGCCAGGCCAAAAACCAGGTCCGTCCAATCCAAAACTGGACCAAAAGATAGTAAAATTATTCGCATCTAATAGAGAGATATCTGTCCGAGATGTCGCGAAAAAAGTTGGTACGAGTATCGGGATGGTACAACGTGCAAAGAAAAGGAATAATTTAAAGACATTAAAAAAACCGAAACAGCCGATAAGAAGTCAAAAACAAAAAGCATCTGTTAAGACACGAGTCCGAAAATTATGAATCGATTTTATCGAAAAAACACAGCTGTGTAATAATGGACGACGAAACGTATGTAAAACTGGACTACAAGTCTTTGCCAGTACCCTTATTGTGAGATACAATCGTAACCTAACGTTACGTAACTAATACGAGATCGAATAAACGCGCTTCGAATAGATTTCGATCTCGCTACGGTATTCTTCGATTCGACCCGTCAAACTTGTAACTCACACTGCCGTTGGACTTCGAAACCAACTGCAAAACGTTAGGCACTTTGCGTTTAGTTTTCGATGCGTAATTTAACGTTCGATTCGTACTACCAATCGGTAGTGTGAGACATTTCGAATCGAAGAATACCGTCGCGACTGTAGTTTACTATTTCACTTGCAAAATGGCCCGTGATATCGTATTATTCCGTCAAGAGTTACCGTAGATCCGATCGAAATGTATCTCAAATTAAAGAACTTATAAAAATAAGGGTTTTGAATTGACAACATATATCCGCAAAATTCGGATTGTCGCGTATTTTGTATTTAAAAATGCAAATAAATGGCCCCCGCGCCGCCATATTGTATCGACAGTGGACACTGTCGACGTCGCGATGCGCGTATTCTGTAATGTCATAACCGAAAAACATTTAAATTAAAACGATAAATGCTAGTGATATAAGGTTGAATATTGGAAAATCGTGAACGAACGTGAAGTCGATGCCGAATTAAGTAATGTATAAGTGCCTCACGTTACAGTTTGGATTTTTAGTTCTATGAGTGACCACCAGGGGCGGTGTATAGACTTTTCATACTAAATCTTGACGATAGGCGTTAGCGCCTGTAGTAAACGCAACTCACGTCAATCCCACGCTAAAAGTACTGGCCCCCAGTATTACACTATTCGTAACAGAAATCACAGAGGCTGAAAAATCCATTTGCGTTGAGAAGTTCGGCAAGAAAGTCATGGTGTGGCAGGCCATTTGTGAAAGCGGAATGAAGTCAACTACTTTTCTCTTCTTCACTACCTCTTCGATGAATGCCGATATTTATATGAAAGAGTGCCTTCAGAAACGAGTATTGCCGATGATCAAAAAGCACAACTCCGAAACTGTATTTTGGCCTTAGCTGACCTTAGCCGCGTAATGGCATAATGTAATAATGGCACAATAGTAAAATGGTATAAAGATAATAATGTAAATTTTGTGGCCAAAGAGTTAAATCCACCGAATTGTCCAGAGCTTGGCCCGATTGAACACTACTGGGCTATAATTGATTTTTTTTTTTTTTTTAATTTATAATGAAAGCTAATAAACTACGTAAAACAGCCCGTAGTGCCGATACAGAGCAACAGTTTCGGTCAGATTGGAATAAGGTCGCTCGAACTTTTGACAAAGTCGCTGTCCGGTCATTAATGGGCACCATGAGGCAAAAAATTAGAAAACTGGCCAGAAATTAATAATTTGGGCTTTTTATGGTACTATAGTTGATTGATTTTAGTATGTCAATAAATAATTTAAAAAAAGTTGTCGCATTTTTTTCTTGTATTTATAACAAACGAGACTGTATCGTTTACTATAGATTAGACGAGTATTTGTTAGACAAACAAATATGGTCAGATGTCATACCTCCAGTGGCTCCAGTCAAGTGATATGTTGCGATTGGTATGATGATCCCCTAGCACTTATTTTATCTCCACTTATAATAATCTCCACTTATCTCCACTTATAATAAATCTCTAAATTAAAAAAAGAATCAGCCAGTTTGAAACTAAGCTTTGTTTGTCACGAATGTTCTCAGCATCCCATGAACGGGAAAATATGAAACATTTTTTATATGTACATTATTATTCTAGCTGCAACTTAGGATAGTTTTTATCCGACTGAGACAATTAATTAATTTTCCGATATATACGACTTCATTCAGTTTTTCATTTATTTTATTGAAATCAAACGCTGCTACAACTGTCAGCTGTGAAAAACGTCAAAATGGCGGAATTGTTTTGTCTTTCACGTCTTATTAATAATTTAATTCCTGTCTAGGATAGACCTTTAAGAGACACATGCCAAAAATATAATATAAAAAAATATTCGATTCTGATATGAGAACTTATATCCGCAAATGTCGTTTTAAGGCGTTATTTCAATAAATGTGTCATTAAATTCGAACAATATAAATAACACGAATTTGTTTTTTTTTTAATGGCAATGGCACGCGCTCTTTGCGCATTCTGCCAAAGTACCTGCGGCGCTACCACGAAGACCGAAACTTGAAGTTCTTATATCTGCATCCCTGTCAGTCGAGTGCAGTTAGTGCGATAGAGATAGAAATGCCCGAATATTTTCGAATTCCGAAGTTAGTGGTTATTAGCTCAAAAATCGAGAATAGGGGTGTAGACTCTAAATAAAATAACCATAATGTAGTATTTTTTTAAAATGTAGTCAAATGGAAAAAAAACAACGCAAGAGGTTATATAGGTAATCACTAAGTTATAAGTATCCAAAGTTTTCAGAGTTCTTGTTCTGTCCCTTTTTCGTAAAACGCACCTTCATATGAAATGATTGTTTTTTACTATGACGCTCGAGGATCTTGAAGTAACGGTTCGCGATCTTTTTCTCACTCTAAAAAGCGACATTAAAACGGTTGTAGCTTCATAATTTTTTGAGATATTTGAATGGGATTTTCGTCATTAGGCATATTTTTTTGCCTTCTTTCTTTTGAAGTAACAATAAATTTTGAGTCTACACCCCTATTTGGAAGACAAGCGAAAGACCCAGCACGGCTATCACAAGACGGCGCGCGAGCTCTCTCGATTTTTCTCGCACTATCCGTCTCTCACTTATTAGAAAACTTAGAAAGAGACGTATAGCGCGAGAAACATCGAGAGAACTCGCGCGCCGTCTTGTGATAGCAGTGCAGGAAAGAGTAATCTATCTTCTTCTATATATACATATAAATGCCTATGTCCTGACTGACTTATTCACTGACTCATCAACGCACAGCCGAAACTACTAATATTAGAGAGTTGATTTTTGCACAGTAGGTTGCTTTTATAACGTGGGCTAAGGATAAGAAGGGATTTTTGAAAACTCCACCCCTAAGGGGGTAAAATAGGGGTGCAAAGTTTGTATGGGAGAACCTTTTTTTTTGAGCTAGAAACTTAAAACTTTGTAGAAAAATTAATTATTACAATACAAATAAAGTACTTTCAGCGTTTTGGAAAATTCCACCCCTAAAGGTGTAAAATAGGGGTGTAAACTTTGTATGGGGAAAACGATATTTTTTTTAAATAGAGACTTAATACTTTGTAGGAAGATTAGTCATTAGAATACAAATAAAGTACTTTCAGCGTTTTAGAAAATTCTACCCCTAAGGGGGTAAAATAGGGGTGCAAAATTTGTATGTGGGAAACTTATTTTTGAGCTAGGGACCTAAAACTTTATAGAAAGATTAGTTATTAGAATACAAAGAAAGCACTTTCAGCGTTTTGGAAAATTTCACCCCTAAGGAGTTAAAAAGGGGAGCAAGCTTTGCATGGGCAACAATTGTTTTGAGTTAGAGACTTAAAACTTTGCAAAAAGAATACTTATTAGAATACTAAAAAAGAACTTTCAGCGTTTTAGAAAACTCCACCCCTAAGGGGGTTAAGAAGGGGAGCCAGTGTTGTGTAGGAAACACTTTTTTTGAACTAGACTTAAAACTATTAGAAAGATTACTTATTAAAATAAAAAATTACATTCAGAGTTTTAGAAAATTCCACCCCTAAGGTGGTTAAGAAGGGGGCAAGCGTTGTACGGGCAACACTTTTTTTGAGCAAGAGACTTAAAAGTTAGTAGTAAGAATACTTACTACAATACGAAAAAAGTCCTTTCAGCGATTAGATAAATTCAACCCCTAAGGGGGTTTAAAAGGGGGTTCAAATTTAAAATGGAGAGCAAGAAAATTTTAAAGTGTGAGTAAGAGATTTGTAACTTCGGTCTTATTCTGTACGTTAAAAGACTACAAAACTAATTTCAGAGTTTTTCCAAATTCATCCCCTAAGAGTGTTAAAATTTTTAAACTATGAGATTTTTAACTTTGGTTTTAGACTGTTTGTTCACAAACTAGAAAATGAACATCAACGTTTTTTTTAATGTATCCCCTAAAAGAGGGTTCAAAGTTTGTACTGAGAGAAATCATTTTCTAAGACGATAAAATGTTCTACGCGGACGAAGTCGCGGGCAACAGCTAGTTTTTATATAAATGAGTATTTGTTAATGGACTAATGTAACGACTCCACCTCTGGATGAATGCTATTTATAAGATTCTTGTAATTCTTGACATTCGAAAAGTATTCTGTATTGTATCTACTTTGAATAAAATGTTTTGAATTTAAATTGAATTGAATTGAATTGACCTATTTTTTACATGGAATGTTTTATGGGATCTCATTCTTTTTTGTGGGTTATTGTGTTATCAACTTTGTACGGAAATGTTATTTTACCAACCGCAAATACCGTTTGTATAGTTTTGCAGGAATGAACTGCAAAAGTAACCTTGTAATCGCATGTATTTGTATAGGATTACATTACTTACTTATGCAGTTTGTATATATCTGAATCGTGACTGAAATTGCAATATTTTTAGGTTTTTAGGGTTCCGTACTCAAAGAGTAAAACGGGACCCTATTACTAAGACTCCGCTGTCCGTCTGTCACCAGGCTGTATCTCAACAAGGGGGCATCCACAAATTATGTAACGCAAATTGGAGGGAGGGGGGGGGGGTCCGGCCAAGCGTTACGGTCCTGTTACGTTGGGGGAGGGGGGTGTCAAGGTTTGCGTTACGTCACGCACGATTTTTTATAATAGTATACTTAAAAAAAGTTTAGTTTTTCACATCCCTAGTTTGCGGTATTTGTCTAAGAAAATATTGGCAACACCGAGCGCGCGACGCGACAATGACAGTCAGATACAAAAGTCTACCCTCCAAACGAAAACAAAATACAAGTGCAAAGTGCCGTACAGCAAGTGACGCAGTTGTTTGTGATTTGTGCCGTGTGTTACGCTAAATTATAAGTAAATTAATATATTTGAAGGTGATGACATCGAAAATAGGTGAAATTTATCAAAAGGCCTTTAAGGCATACAAAGAATGTCACTCAAGTATTTAAACAGCCACTGCACAGCAAAATTTCAATGTAATTTGTTACACACTTGTTACACTAATGTTTCATTAAAAAAATGCAGATTTATGATTAAAAAGTATCTAAAATACCACTTATCTTTCTTTTTTGAATATTACCCTGAAGACTTGTTACGTAACGGAATTGAAGGGGGGGGGGGGGTCCCGGCTAAGCGTGACGGTGCTGTTCCATGAGTGGAGGGGGGGGGGGGTTAAAAAATTTAAGAATTTTGCGTTACGTAATTTGTGGACGCCCCCCAACCGTGATACTCAGACAGTTGAAATTTTCACAGATGATGTATTTATGTTGCCGCTATAACAAAAAATACTAAAAAACCGAATAAATAAATATTTTTTATATTTTTTTCTTTTGCAATCTTACACAAATCGGCTTAGTCCCAAACTAAGCAAAGCTTGCATGGGTACTAGACGACGGTAAACATACTTATATAGATAAATAAATACTTAAATAAAGTGGATAATGAAATTAAAGATAAAAAATGTAAACAAAGAACTGTCAACGTCAAAGTGACGTCTCAGGGGCAATCAACCAGGTTTTGGTTTTAACTAATGAATATATCGTCACTACTTTTAAAACAATCTTATATTTTACTTTGATCACTTTAATGTCGTAGGTTGGTATGAATAGGTACTTAGTAGGTGACGATAGTCCGGGTACGATATACAGCAAAAGCCTATTGCCAGCCCAGCTAGCACACTAATCGGACATATATTTACGTTCGGACGTATAATTTTACGATTGTGCCCATTTTTACGTTACTTAGCTAACATGGTAATCATGCAGCATATATTTATGCCATAGCGTAAAATATACGTAGCAAAATTATTACATTCATTTCATTCGTTCAATAGTAGTCTATGGTCAGAAGCCTATTATAATACTACCTAATTAAAGAGTAATGATAAGCACTGCACAGTTTACTAAACAGTTGTTCTCCTGTATTTAGTCGTGTTATAATAGTTTTTTGCCCTCTGCCCAGCTAGCACACTAATCGGACATATATTTACGTTCGGACGTATAACTTTATGATTGTGCCCATTTTTACGTTACTTAGCTAACATGGTAACCTCGCAGCATATATTTATGCCATAGCGTAAAATATACGTAGCAAAATTATTACATTCATTTCATTCGTTCAATAGTAGTCTATGGTTAGAAGCCCATTATAATACTACCTAATTAAAGAGTAATGATAGGCACTGCACAGTTTACTAAACAGTTGTTCTCCTGTATTAAGTTGTGTTATAATAGTTTTTTGTTTTTATTTACTTTACTCCCACCCCGCAAAAAGTTTGACGTAGTGGTTTTAAGTGATGAAGCGAGTACCAAAACACATGTAAGTTTATAATTGAATCAATAATATTTGTAAGTTTGTGTAATATATTTTATTACAACACAAGCAAAAAATCTTAATTATTGCGTTATTTATAGGTAGTAATCATGATCTAGCTAAAATTCAAAATGCTAGATCATTGTTTCAGGAGATGATAGGAGTTTTGAAACTGAAACCGTATGTGTTGTGACTGAAATCGGAGAAATCCTGCGATAATTATATTGTTTTCATAGTGTTAAAATTTATCCGGGGTCTCGAGTGACCTACATAAAATTTGGTCCGTCAACGGCTCATATCGTCAAGTTTTATGTGCCAAAATCAAGAGCATGTTAGCATTTGACGTAAAACAAATAGTTTTATGTGCAAGACATATAAATGGTCACATTTTACGTAAATGATGGTGTAGCATGTTAGCTCATGACGGTAAAATTTTATACGTCGGTTGTGGACATAAAACATGTGCATAAAAGTCGTCATTTTGCTAGTGTGCTAGCCGGGCTGCAGCCACTAAAACCACACCAAGCGATCGAAGCAAGACGTGCCATTATTATATGTCTTATTAGGTGCGGCCACACCAAACGCACGCTCACCCGAGCGGCTCGCCCGAGCGCTCCGCACGCTCACCCGAGCCGCTCAGGCGAGCGTGCGGAGGGCTCGGGCGAGCCGCTCGGGTGAGCGTGCGTTTGGTGTGGACGGACACCGCGCGGCATGTCTGAGCCAAATGCGCTCGGCCGAATTTACCTACGCGCTTTTAGTTGAGCTCGCGATCGTCATGGAGCCGCACGTGAGTTTGCATTCCGAATAAGATCCCAGCCCCGCTATTCTGTAACTTGTTTTAAGCTCACCAAAAACGCTCACCCACAAATAGGTACCTATAAAGTTGACGCCGCGATTCGTAGTAGGTAACTAAGCGTAGGTTGAGGTCTAGTTTCGTTAGGCGTGACGAGTACGGTGAGGCGCATTAGTGCGTAAAGAATAGGTAACAGCTGTGAACAAGAGAGAGGGGGGGGGGGGGGGGGGGAAGGGAGGGATGGGGGGCTAAGCCGGCTGAAATCTAGATCCGCCAGTGGCGGGGCTGGTATTGTCGAGGAGCGACTGGTCGAAGTACCTACTAGTCCTACTACGTACATGCATGCCTATTTACCTGATGTATATATATATACTACTAGCGACCCACGATATATACTACATGCATGTATTACACATATAAACCTTCCTCTTGAATCACTCTATCTATTAAAAAAAAACCACATCAAAATCCGTTGCGTAGTTTTAAAGATCTAAGCATACATAGGGACATACAGACTTTGTTTTGTACTATGTAGTAGTATAGTATGTATGTACCAGTGTGTAACCACCATACGATAAATAAATAAATAAGTACATTGCCAGTAGCATGGCGCCGCGGCCCCTTTGATTTCGCCCAAAAAGCCGACAACGCTCGGGTGAGCGTGCGGCCACACAAAACAACCGTCCACACCGGCTCGGCTCAGGCGCGCCGATCGCCGTCCACACATAGCGCGCACGCTAGGGCGAGCCGCGCTCGGGTGAGCGTGCGTCTGGTGTGGCCGCACCTATTAGGAAGCGGAAACGAAAACATTCGATCACGACAAACGTCAGAAAACGAATGCGATTCAGATTTCAGAAAATGGCCGCCTCAGCTCGGGGCAAAGATATTAAAGCGGTCTACGCACGATCAGACAAGTAGTTTCAGTATAAATGGAATGAATTAATTTTTCGGTTTTACTAAAAAAATAAGGAATAGGAATATCCAGGTATATTAATTAAATTACGAACCAAAGGTTTACAATTCCTAACCATTGCCAGTGGCGTAAATATAAACTGCTCATATTTATGAATATAAAATAATTACGTTTTCATTTCGCTTATTTAAATATTTACGAATATTTTCCAGGCATTGTTTTACGTATAAATTAGTCGCATTCTTTTTTATCTCGTGTATTTAACGAATTTTTAGTTTCCACTTCTTGGGATTGATTTTATTGCAGTGGCAACACATTTGTTTACATTTTTTATCTTTAATTTTATTATCCACTTTACATAGAAAACGTCCATGGCTCAGGAACAAATATTTGTGCTCATCACACAAATAAATGCTCTTACCGGGATTCGAACCTTCGTAGGCAGGGTCACTACCAAGTATGCTACAGGAGGCTCCCATACAACAAACGTGATTTTTTTGCCGTTTTATAGATAATGGTACACGGAACCCTTCGTGCGCGAGTCCGACTCGAACTTGACCGGTTTTTTATGAATGGATAGGCTAAAAACGAATTACGTTCAAAATTTGGAGCTTGTGGGTCTAATAGAAGTACCTTAGAATTACGATGATCATTATAAGTCAATAAGTGAGTGAGTATGTCAGTGACAAAACTAAGGAACTTAGACGGGCTTATAGTTCTTAAACTAAAAGTTCAAATTGAATGTTATTGACAATATATGTAAGCCATATTAAGCCCTATATGTTACTGAAAATTTACAGGATGTTGAAAATGGCCTAAATGGCTTCGAGAAAAGGATGATGATACGGCTGTGCCTCTTTGTTTTGTTCGACTTGGCGGGGGCACTGCCGTGACCCGTGACCTCAGATTTATGGAGCGGGCGAAGTTGTAGAGCTGGTGAAAATGTAATCGGGAAAGTCAACGACAGTAAGGGCCTGGCCACATGTCTGCGCCCTGCGGTGCGGCGCCGCACCGCAGAACATGAAGACATGTGGCCGACCCCTAACAACTAACGCGATGACATTACTTAATTAGGTACTTTCATGCAAAATTACGAACTTACCCACGAGATTTTCAATTAACAGCTGCACGTTTTGAGATAATCATTTCCTATATTTCTTTAGATAAATCCATATCATCTATTTATAGTAGGTATCGTAATACGCTACATATTGTCGCTACAGACGGTAGAGCGATAAAATTTTAGCTGTTGGATTATCAATGTGGTAAATTTTCGAGGGTAGTTTTGCATTGATATCCTATCATCATCACTTCAACTTACCGACGAGATGCTATTTAGATGGCAAATAAAAACAATTTGCTACTAGAATCTTGAAGGGTTTGCCTTGGCCTTAAATAATAATATATATTTACTTAATAGCAAATTGTTTTTATTATACCACTCTAAATTCAAAGATTGTATAAAACGAACTACGTAACCGTCACAAACGAAAGACAAACCGGGCGCGCGGCCGCTTCGTTAAAAAATCAATAGCATTAGTAAGTTCGCTCGTACAAACGAATTATACGAATCCCGTAGTGTGCGTTCGCCGGGTCGGTGTGCGGAAAACAAAAAAAAACCACCAGCGAAATTCTTGTAATAAAAATCAATCGGAGCGGAGAGAGAAGGCGCCGCGCGGGGCGCCGACTGGTCGGGCGCTCGCCCCCCCATACCTACAGCTATAGTGCATCTACCCCCTTGCCTCCACGATTTATACCGCGATTTTTACTCTCCTTTGCCGCTTCCTAAACAATCAAAACTTTCTCCCAAACTAAGTATACGCCGCCAACAATCAAGCCCTATCCAGTAATATCGTTTGGAAACTCAAGGCGGGGGGCCGGGCCGGGGCGAAGGCGTTTTGTTTTTATTTCTTCGGGGAAAAAAATAACGCGCCGCCCTGCACCTCCTAAACATGCGCCACGCAACGACGCAAGCTCGGCCGGGTGTGTGCGGGATTCACTTTCATTTGCGACATCCAGAGTCCCGAAGGTCACCGCCTGGCAGCGGCGGGCTCCGACCGAACACTAGGTGAGTTCCGTTATTCGCGCCCTTTTCCCTCGTTTATCGCGTCCGTTTTACTTCGTCCTTCGCTAAGACGGTGTTTGGGAGACTTCGTTCGTATCTCGCGGCGCGCACGTGTCTGTGTCCACGGTAACCGACAGGGGTAGGGTTAACCGCGCAACTTTATTCACTATTCCCGCCTCCGCAGGTGCGGGTACTCGCTTAACTCGCGTTCGTCACGTGTCTCGATAAAGTTTTGTATTTCGCGCGTCACAATGTACTAGTTACTAGTATTACCGAAGAGTTGGGTTATGTAGCTAGTTATACTTAAGTTTGCGAGCGTCCCGGCAAAAACAAACAGAATTAAAAAAGCGGAGACGGCAGCCTTGCGGGCGACAGAAAGGGAGGGAAATTAACTTCGCACTCTTCATTTGTGCACCAATCGAGAAAAAATTCAATAAAGCTCGCTTCCTTTTGTCTAATTGCCTATGTATACGTACTTATGCTGACTGTTCGATTGCTGCGACATTTAGAGGGGAAAATGGAGCATTCGGCTGTATCGCCCGCGTGGGCCCGACCTCTCCACAATAGGTACTTCAACTAAATTACTTTTGCCAGCGTTTTCTTTACGACCTACCCGCTTTAACATTTTTTTTGTTTTATACTACGTAGGATCACTTGATAACCTTTGTTAAATTTAATGACTCATTAGTACTGGCAACTAATTAATGTGTTTCTTGCAGGAAATGCCCGGTCGCGGTCTTCTGCAGGTCAAGCACGAACCGGCCTCTGAGGACGACGACTCACAGTACGCGCGCGGCTTCCTCACTAGTCAGGTATATTTTACAGTTGACACGATGTATACTTAAGTCTAATGGTTGACGAGGTTGGGTTAGTGATGACCACGCCATCGGTCTCGGGTTCAATTCCGTAAGTACTACTTGCGTAATGAAGGAAGTAACCTACTCATTACATACTAACCCCCTTATTCATGAAACTTAAAATGCCTCTGATAAATAAAATGTACTTTGTCCCTTTCTTACGAACACAAATGTTAAAGTGACAGATTAGGACAAACGAATCCCATAAAAACATTCCATGTAAAAAATAGGCCAAGACTCGGAACTCTTCCACAGTAAAAAGTGGTGAGATATTTCGAAGAGCCAAGTCAGGTATTCTTATTAATCTTTATTTGCTTGCTAAATAAAATTCTGCAAATTGTGAGTCACACAACTTTACTGCATTTACTGATTTTTGCATACCTTAAACTATGTAGATAAGTGTGATTGCCAAGTCACAAAATTTTATTTAGCAAGCAAATATAAGAATGCTAGACTTAGCTCTACGACATATCTCACCACTTTTTACTGTGGAAGAGTTCCGAGACTTGGCCTTGTTTTTACATGGAATGTTTTTTATGGGATCTCATTTCTTTTTGTAGTTTATTGTGTTTTCAACTTTGTATGGAAATGTTATTTTACCAACCGCAAATACCTAACGTTTGTATAGTTTTGTGGGAAGCAACTGCATGTTTGTAATCGCAGGTATTTGTATAGGATTACAAACTTACTTATGCAGTTTGTATATCTCTGAATCGTGACGGAAACTGCAATATTTTTAGATTTTTAATGAATGGATAGGCTAAAAACTAATTATGTTCAAATTTTGGAGCTTGTGGGTCTGCTGTCTGCTAGAAGTACCTTAGAATTGGGTAAATTTTTGAAGAGTACGTTTTTTCGACATTTGTATGGTTTTTTATTTTTTTTGGAATAATAAAGATTCGTATCGACAACGTGAGGTAGGGTTTTTAAAAAGAAAACATATTGTGCATGAGGTACCACTCTGCTTTTAATGGTTATTAGCTAGATATTGATGTTAAAAAAAACCGTGCCATACAAATGCCGTCAGCGCCATACAAATGTCGACAGCCCCATACAAAAGTCGATATAGTGCCATACAAATGTCGATGCTGCCATACAAATGTCGATTCTGCCATACAAATGTCGATTCTGCCATACAAATGTCGGCAAGTGGTACCAATAAAGACCTTGGTAAATAATCATTTTAGGAATCGACATTTGTATGCTGCGTTCGACATTTGTATGGACAAAATAGCCGTACAAATGTCGCCATACAAATGTCAACATTACCGTTTTTTGGCGGTCTTTCGTAAACTATTAATTGAATTCACTTCATTAGTTAAACACGAAACTCGTCTCCATATTGCTAACCATTGTAATGCACGACACATTTTTATTTCAATCGTATATTAATAAATAAACGCCCATACAAATGTCGTGATAGCCGTACCAAAATACATCGTTATAAAGACTTGCCTGTTTCCTCCGTCAAAAATACCAGCTCTGCATCCATTCCCGTTGGTGATTGAATGAAGCTCAACTAACAGTATTATCGAATCGTAAAGTAAATGTTACGGTGAGCTGGGTGAGCCAATAGAAAAACAGATTTTAAGGGTCTTGAGCTTGAGTCCTAATAAAAGGGTCACGCGTGGGACAGCTACTAAAATACTTCACTGGTTTTAATTATTCACCCATTAATTTTTGAAAATACTTGAACAAATACACTAATAAAGGCTCTTTATAACAGTACAAGTTGTTTATTTATACGTTGCCGCAGTCTATAGTTATGAAATGTTGTTTGAGCAAAACTGCAAGTGGGACACGCGAAAAAGCGATAAATTTCGCTGTTTTAGGACGTGAAATATTTATTTTCTCAGAATCGATTGATATTAAATGTATTATAATATATATTTTAAGTACTTTATAATACACAGAATGCAAATATATATGTGTCAATACTCTATGTTAATCTGAATTAAAATTATAGGCGTGGGACAGCAAAAACAGCTCCTTTGAAAATTGACCTAATTACGATGATCATTATAAGTGAGTCAGCGAGTATGTCAGTGACAAAACTAAGGAACTTTGACGGGCAATAGTTGACGGGTACTAAAAGTTCAAATAAAATGTTATTGAGAATATATGTAAGCCATATTATGCCCTATATATGTTACTGAAAATTCAGGGTTCTGGCTTTTGGCCTGAGTGGCTTCGAGAAAAGGATGTATACGGCCGTGCCTCTTTGTTTTGCTTGACTTGGCGGGGGCACTACCGTGCCCCCAGATTTTAACGCCTTTTAGTCAAAGTACTTACTTAGGCTTGTAGAACGTTTATGAATACGGCCGTAATTGTTTATGATTGACTTGAGGATATTTTCTGCATTCTCTCTGTTTGTCAATATGTTGATGTTTAATAATATGTCACATGTGACATGTTTAGTAATATATAAGGTCATCGCCGCATATTTTTGTATTGGGTTCGTTTTGTTGCTACGGCATAATTTTAGATGCGATTGTAGAATAGACTTTTTTTTCCTATAAAGCCTGTAACAATCGTAGAGTTGTTTTAATAAAATTCACGTAGACGCGTATTCGCGGGAGTCCGCTGGATGCGGGTGGCGCAGGACCGGTCATTTTGGCACTCTTTGGGGGAGGCCTGTGTCCAGCAGTGGACGTCTTTCGGCTGATATGATGATGATGATGATGTTACGCACACCATTCCGTCAACTAATATATTGGACAGAAACAGAATACATGATATATATAATTATAGTCTCTGAGAAATACCTACTTTCACATTCCAATATGATTTCATTGTGTTTCGCACCCTCACTGTGAAGCGTTGAGCCTGGAATGAGACAAAACAGTACTTACCTTTCATTCCAACTAACTGCCTATAGCAAATTGTTGTGACAAATTGCTAGATGTGTAATGGCTTTTAGTTCGGCGCGCGTGGAAGCCAGCATTTGTTTTCCATTAATTTTTGTACGCGTTTCATTCTTAACATATTTGCCTCACAGTTTCAACATTCGTTTTGTTTGTTATTCGTCACTGTTTTTAATGGTCACAATCGGCTTATTCTACTTTGGTCACGTTCGGTGTTTGTTTGGGACTGTTGTTTTCAGTGTCACATCTTTCGAACGCCGAATGCAATACTGAATGGAGAATAGTGAGTAAGACTAATAATTCGACTTCAAATTAAAACGTACTTACCTTGTTCCATACTTACATCATCATATAGGACGACCTCTTTAGCCTAATAGTTGGTAGTGACCCTGCCTACGAAGCCGGATGTCCCGGGTTCGAATCCCGGTAAGGGCATTTATTTGTGTGATGAGCACGAATATTTGTTCCTGAGTCATGGATGTTTTCTATGTATTTAAGTTTTTATTTATCTATATAAGTATGTATATCATCGTCTAGTACACTCAGCGTCTAATACTCTGTAGCAGTCAAAGTGACCAAATAGTTCGGTACAAGCTTTGCTTAGTTTGGGACAAGGTCGATTTGTGTAAGATTGTCCCCAAAATATTTATATTTAAAATATTTTTATTTACATATCTCACTGAGTTTCCTCTTTATTATATTAGTATAGAAAACACCGAAATCAATACTTGAATCTTACAAAAATTAGGGCTTTAAAACCTAATATCACGCAAACATCCGTGAATTGAAAAATATGTAGTTTCCATTTACCCATAATATTTTACACCATAGATTTAACAAGAAATAATTTACTTTCAAAACAAAGTTTTAACCGACTTCAATTCAGTACTCCGCCAAGCCACATTAACATTTCCACATTTTTTTTCCAATTTACCACATGAACTGATTTCCGAGAACAAAAGCGTTGATTTTTAGACCAATAAACCAAATCGCTGTATGTGGGCCGATAATATTTGAGGACTTCCGTCGATTCCTCAAGGATCTCAAAATTACCTTTGGCACTTCATTGTTTGCTATTTCAACGGAATAATATCAGAATCTGTGACGTACTTATATAGTTTGAAGTACATCATTGAGACATCACACAAGCCACAAGCCATCTGTGGTCTTCATCATCACTTCCACTTCACCAAATGTATGATTTCCGGGTGTAAATACACGAGTTATAATAGAAAATACCGAAATTACTACACGCGTGCCTAATATATTTGAGGAGTTCCCTCAATTCCTCATGGTTTCCATCATCCAACTGGGGTTTTGGAAACAATGGGACCAATCTGGAAGCATATACTTTCAGTTAAAAAAAGAATTGTATGAATCGGTTCATAAATGACGGAGTTCTGAGGTAACAAACATTAAAAAAAAAACCCCACTTTAAGTGCCTACGCTTGTTGACTACGGAAGTCGAAAGACTCGAAAGCGAGAGTCAAGCTTTTGAATTTCAGAGATTCTCCTCTAGAAGTAGGAACGTTGAGTTGAGGGAAGTAAAAAGTATCATAAGATTGTGACATAAAGAACTCAATGATATGAAAAACGAGAGTCAAGCTTTTCAAATTCAGAGATTCTCCTCTAGAAGTAGGAACGTTGAGTTTAGGGAAAGTATGCGTTATTAGGGGGTGGGGGTCGGGTTGCATGAAGTGATTTAGTCATATCATACGATATACATATACGATAGGCATACGTGGATTCGTCATACTCATTATTATGCATAATTGTAAATGGTCATACATTTATGCGCATACAGTTTTGAACCATAATGTTTAAGAACATAATGTGTATTTGCGCATAAATTTGTGGCGCATAAAATTTTATAAGCATACTTTTTAATGATCATAAATTGGTAGCTCATATAACTTTTTTCGCTCCCCGCGTTCATCTTCTAACCTATCCGCGATCCGAGTCGGTTTTGCCACTAAATCCCTATTCAGAAAGTTAATTAACAATTATTACTAAAATTAATTATGACATTAACAATTATTACTAAAACTAATTATAAATATTAACATTATGAGTAAATAAATGTATGCCATTCTACATTATGGTTAAACCAATTATGACTCCATATAATTATGACACGGAATAATTTTGCCATAAAACCATGTATGTCAAAAATATATATGAGCATCAACTTTACGCGTAAAGTGTTATGACAATCAATATTATGACAATAGTTGTTATGCAACCAGATGGCCACCCGTTATTAGGTAATTCTCCACGAATACACGTTTTCGTGTCATACTAACTGCAAAATTGATTAAGCTTTAATTTTGCCCTAGCCTAGGCCTTATTTTCTTAGAATAGGTAAACAAGTACAAGTTTTTCAGTTGCGAGTGAATTGGAAATTTTCCAAGATGACGGCGATTCCACGGGCCCTGCAGTAAGTAAGTGCTTTCGAGAAATGAGTTCATAATAGGGCCTCAAATAAACATACTTATATGTATTGTATAGGTACCTAATTTCATAAGACTCCCTGAAATTTCGAGTACCTAGGTACCTACTTATCGCGTCATATCTACGTGTAGGACCTAACCTAATCACTGTTAAATTTTAATCTATTATAACACGTGTTAAAAGTTGGTCTTTGAAGGGAAGTTAAAACTAGATGGATGAGCTAGTTTTGTTTCCAGATACCATCTCTGGAGCTCCGCCCGGTGAAACTCGAGGCCGATATAGACGACAATGCGTCTGCACACATATTACAACACCTGCAGGTACAGTGGAACTACGAATGTACATAATTAACTATCTCGTCACACCTGGCCAATGTTATATTTCCAATAGGATATGCGTCAAAAAGCATGATACATAAAGACTTGATCGGTCCCATAAACTGTTTGTTATGTTGTCCGTCCAGGGCCCGGAGAGCCTGGAGGAGTTGGCGCCGCCGGCGCCGGCGGGCCCCGCCGCGACCCCTGTATCTATTAAGCAGGAGCCCGCCGAGCCAGCAGTCACGCTCGAGACACTCGCTCCGGCGCCACACTCGGACACACTGGTAAGTCGATTAAGACGCTGGAGACACTTGAATCAGCGCCTCACTGAAGCTCGCCACATTCATATTTATTCCGTCTCGGAATTCGTCCACCTGTGTGATGTAGGGCTATAGATTTGTTTTTGGAGCAGCTGTGGTAGGACTCAGCCCAGCGGATTTCGGAGACGAAATTTGGTCGTGGACTTCAGCCTGTACCCTGAATAAATAAAATACGATTATTTCAGACCTAGATCAATATGTTGTTATTTAGTACAGAAAATCCTTAAGAACGATGTTAGTGACACGTTGAAATAGCGATAGGATCCTCATATTATGGTGCTCCATATGGGCACAAAGGTCCTATCTTTCCCAAAATTTACTCCCCGGTAACTCTATTATGCTTTATCCTTTTTTGCTTAAGATCTATACGTTACATGTGTATGTGTTTTTTCTCACAGGGTGCCATGCTCATGGATAGGCACAAGACGCTGCCCGGAGCGAGCGACGCCGATTCCATGGACTTCATGCCTCTCCTCAATGTTAAAGACGAACCTCTCTCTGAAGGAGGTAACAATTCCTACTACCTATTCTAATTATGGCGTTTGGATTCTAAGGATGGCGTACTCGAAGAGAGGCCTATGCTCAGCAGTGGGCGATTACGGGCTGACATATATATTGCTCAGAGGACCGAAGCTGCTTTTTTAAGAGTTTATTTAATAGGTAGTTTGTCTTATCTTTCTATCTTACGTGATAATACATGCAACAATGCAGGTGCGCCCATGTTAGGTGAGATATTAGTTTCTCTTTGCTTTTGCGGATACTTAGATTCTTAAAACACTAAGACTCTAAGTATTCGCTTCAATGATCGACAACGATTTTCTAGAGCAACACCACCTGAGTGGTTCAGACACAAGTGACTCCAGCACGCAGCCGGAACTCCGCGGCAGCCCTAAGAACTGGTCGCAGCAGGACATGGAGATGGCACTAGAAGCACTTCGGACACACAACATGAGTCTCACTAAGGTATCAGTCAGATCAGATTTTTTTTAGGGCAATAAGGAGCGGGTCAGACAAGAGTAACTGCAGCATGCTCGAACACCACGGCGTTATAAACGTATTTCTGTTGCATACTTACGCATGAAATTTCATGGATCAATAGGTTCTCGTTTTAATTTATATGTATCAACTTTAACGTGCGTGCTGGGTATTTTAGAACTACTTACATTAAATAAGTATTTCTGTTGCAATACTTACGTATGTTGCCAGTGCCGTATGTCACGGAAACGTGGTCGCTTACTATGGGCCTCATAAGAAGGCTCAAAGTCACTCAAAGGGCAATGGAGAGGGCTATGCTGGGAGTTTCTCTGCACGATCGCATCAGAAATGCGGCTACCCGCAGCAGAACCAAGGTAACCGATATAGCCCTCCGGATCGCTAAACTTAAGTGGCAGTGGGCGGGGCACATTGCACGTAGAACCGATGGCCGTTGGGGCAGAAAGGTTCTCGAGTGGCGACCACGTACCGGATGGCGCGGCGTGGGTAGGCCCCCCACAAGGTGGACTGATGACCTGGTAAAGGTCGCAGGAGTCCGCTGGATGCGGGTGGCGCAGTACCGGCCATTGTGGAACTCTTTGGGGGAGGCCTATCTACAACAGTGGACGTCTTTCGGCTGATATGATGATGATGGTTTACGTATGAAATTTCATGGATCAATAGGTTCTCGTTTTAACTTATATGTAATTTATCAACTTTAACGCGCTGGGTATTTTCGAACTACCTATACTTACATTAAATAAACGTCATAAACATTGACCATGACTATGAATGAATGAATGAATAAGTTTATTTCGGAACCAGGTTCCATATTGTTAGTAACAAATGTAAGACATTTGTAATAATGTTAAATATTACACAAAATAAATTTTCATCACATAGGTAGATTTTAAATGACACGTCTAAGTGTCACAGAACCCTTAAAGTGGCATACATTTTTGAACCTAACCTTCCAGGCATCAGCGACCTACGGCATCCCGTCGACGACACTCTGGCAGCGCGCGCACCGACTAGGCATCGACACACCCAAGAAAGAAGGTGCTTCCAAGTCCTGGAGTGAAGCGGATCTGCGTGGTGCGCTGCACGCTTTGCGGTCCGGAGCCATTTCTGCCAACAAGGCCAGCAAAGCTTACGGTCAGTTTACAGATCGATTGGCATACCTAATAATTGTTCCCTAAGAGGACGAGGGAGGAGAGGTTCGAAGCCTTATTCGTTATTCCCGTTTGTCTTCCTCGTTTTGTAATCGTAGTGTTCAAAGATCCAGGGGAAGACCCAGAACAAGACGGAAAGATGTAAGTAGGTGCTAAGAGACATGATAGAGTGCAAGGTATTCGAAGCCGATATCGAGGATAGATCGAAGCAAAATAAGGAAAGCCACCATGTGGGATATATAGCTAGGAAAAGAGAGAGATTGTTTTACAGGTTCAGACAAAAAAGCGGTCGGTAGCGTAGCAGCTAGTAATCTAGAAACTTCTGGTACTTATATTTTTCTTCTGTCATGACAGGCATTCCCAGCAGCACTTTGTACAAGATCGCGCGGCGGGAGGGCATCCGTCTGGCGGCTCCGTTCAACGCGGCCCCCACAGCATGGCGGAGAGCTGACTTAGAGCGAGCGCTCGCCTCCATCCGCTGCGGAGCCGCCTCCGTGCAGCGGGCTGCTTCCCAGTTCGGGATACCCACTGGTGAGTGATATCTTGCAGTGCGGTGCGTCTGCTAGTCCCTTCACTGCCAAGGTTCAATTTTCGCCCGCGTAACCGACTTCTGCTTGCTGCTCCAGAGGCACGTACCGTAGCGCTCAAAAACTCTCCTTTCGTCAGAGCTCTACACTGCCTTAATGCGCTTCTTGCATCAGCACCGGATGTGGACGTCTTTGGAAGTAGTTGCGGAATTGTGTATCGTGAATGCTTAAGGTACTGTGAGGTGCTGTATAGATGTAATTCTTCTGTCATATATTAAAATGTATGTATCTAATTTGTTATTCACATAATTATTTTAGATAAATAAATAAATGTTTGACCACATGGCAAATCCTGTGGTGCCTTTGGAAAATTCCGTGGTTGAAAAGCACTCTTTCAAACAAGATTGGTCGGGGCGCCTGATAGGGGCTCCAAATGCCTGGTAGCGAGCTAACTTAGAGGGAGCTATTATCCAGCGCACATCAGCGTTGCAGTTTGGGACAATACATGGTACCTGCCTTCAGGAAATCTCGTGGGTTCATCAAACCATTAGCCATCTTTGATGAGCTGACGTCGTCGAACGAATAGTCCTGCTTTTAACAGTTCCACGGTCATTTGACAACGGGATTTATTGACATCCGCATTTCTACATCTAATAATTGGGTATATCTCTAGAGTATGTGATCAGAGTCAGCTTAATGTACGAACAGAATCTTAACAATTTTCAGGCACGCTGTACGGGCGGTGTAAGCGTGAGGGCATTGAGCTGTCCCGGTCCAATCCGACGCCCTGGTCCGAAGACGCCATGGGAGAGGCTTTAGAAGCTGTCAGGTATTTTTCTTAACTACAGAGAAGCTGACTAAGCGGTTAGGTGCATAAGCGGCGAAGTACATAATCGTAAATGGGACGCATCGCATTAGACACGTCATTGCGAATACTCTGCGCCTAGCTTCAGTGCGCAACTTGGTGATGCGACAAATATTCATCTTTTTCGATTTTATACTGAGCGAGAGCTAAGAGAGGACTTTTCGCGCGACATGCAACCAGCAGACAATTGAACTAAATACCTACTTCATTACGTTATTTATTCCATTTTGTGTTTTCCCGAACAAGACTTCCTTATTACTCACGCCCGAATTTATTTTATATCCAACTTATCACAGTTTTCTCTAACTATTCCAGGGTTGGCCAAATGTCGATAAACCAAGCTGCGATCCACTATAACCTGCCTTATTCGTCTCTCTATGGACGGTTCAAAAGGTGTAAATATCAGGTAAATAATCCAGTTCATTTTCAAAACTGTAGCTGAGAATTAGCAAATTATCGTCTGGCCTTTGACTTTTTTCTAAACGAACGATGGCTTGCAAATTGCTATAGTACCAATCCGTAAACCAAGCGGGCAACAGTTGATAACGCTCTCTGTTACATTTATATGGACTTACGTAGCGGTGTCTCATATCTTTAACGACCCCCGCACTAGCAAAGGAACGAATGGTTCATGGTGATGTTGGAATTCGTTCCTGTCGCACTTACTTACTTACCGACCATTCAGTTTAACACGGACACTATACCTAGAATGAACCTATTCCACGAAATAGCTATACTAATTAACATTTCTAATTCTGCAGAGTCCTCAAGCAACAGCCCAAGAGTCCATGCCAGAGATGGAGATGGAACAGCCACCACAGATGTACTACCAACAGCACATGCCAGCCATGCCGGAAGAATACCCTCAGAGCTACCTGGCGGAGCCAGACATGCATGCCGGTGCCATTCAGGAGCCTTATGGGATGTACTACCAAGGTAGGTATATCGGGGCAGGGCCCATGCAACCAAGCCGGCGGGCAAGGGGTTTCATCAGTGACATCTGTGGCCCGATTCACGAAGCTACAATTTACAACTTATAGTGAAAATGCCCTTACATCCAATATTTGACAGCTGTCATCCCAGTACAATTTACGTCATCATACTTATATCACCATTGATGTTTATTGTACCGGAATGACGGCTGTTAAAATACTAATTATAACAAGTCTCTGCCAACACAGGTCAAATCGTTATTAGCTGACGCCAGACGTCGGAGTGCGGCCGATGGCCGTGGAAGGTCAAAGAAAATTTAGTACGGAGTAACCTTGGTTTGGCCGGACGCCGTGTTTCCGGCACTTATCCGCCACGAAATCGACCGACTGCATGCACGATTTCGTTCGTCTGGCGGCTGCTATTTGGTCAAGCGAAGCGTCTCAGTGTTGCCAATTTAGATTTTTTAGGGTTCCGTACCCAAAGGGTAAAACGGTACCCTATTACTAAGACTCCGGTGTCCGTCTGTCACCAGGCTGTATCTAATGAACCGTTATAGTTAGACAGTTGACATTTTCACAGATGATGTATTTCTGTTGCCGCTATAACAGCAAATACTAAAAAATAGAATAAAATAAATATTTAAGGGGGCTCCCATACAACAAACGAGATTTTTGGCCGTTTTTATAGATAATGGTGCGGAACCCTACGTGCGCGAGTCCGACTTGTACTTGGCCGGTTTTTTAACTTGCGCCTTACAGCTTCTTGTAATAATGGGAGACCTTTAATTTTTATTTCTGAAACAGTATGTCTCAGTATATGAATGTAGGTTAGGTAATCAATGAATGTTCGAATTAGAAAGTTTAGAAACACGGTTTCAGAAACAAAATGGTGCTTAGTAAATGCACAGTTCTAATAATTGAACATGTTTTTTTGCAGGTTGCAGCAGTAGCATTGCCACCAGCTGAGGGTACAACGCCTCTGGAAACGAGGCCCCTTGACATTGTGCTTTCTGAGAGGACGGTCAGTCCACAACAATACACGACTAGTGACATGTCTGTCAATTTGTCAAATAGTCATGAAGTCCAAAAGTCCAGGAAATTTGTAAGTTTTAGCTTTTAGCAAACTTATGCAAGGCATACAGGAGAGGGAAAAAATCAGCAACAGAGAATATATAACCCTCCTAGTATAGAAACTTCTACTAAGAAGTCGTGTATATGTACCGCACTCCTTTTGTTTTTTTTTTGGCTTTTCAGGCTTTGATAATGTTCAAGTGTTTATTATTTAGGTACAGCAGCATTTATTACATGCTCATTTATCAACATTTTTAGAACTGTTGGATTTTACTTTCTTTAGTGTTGTTTGCCTCTTTCTCTCTTCAATGAATACTCATTTAGGTTTAAATATAATACCTCAATTATGAGAAACATTGTACAGTAATCGGCCTGAAGGAGTACATGATAGAATAGTAGTGTTGAAATAATAATTTCAATTAGGTAAGAGTAAGGTAAAAGTAACAATGATTACAAATCATTTACTAAAACGAAATACGTAAACCAATGGCAATTTAATATATATATGTACTATGTAAATGCAATTTGTGTCGGATGACCAAATCTTAGCTAGCATATTTTTATATAAACTATTTTTTGATCAGTAACTCCTATAGCTATAATAAGGTATTTATAAAGACGGGATTTATAAAGATCCGTGAACGAGGCTCGAAGTAGGTATTATGCATCCAGAATTCCTACCGTTTCCTGGATTCCGGATGCATGCAGTCCGAGCCAAAACACATCAAAACTGAAAAGTTACTACCTTTAGGTACTTGTTCGTTTTCTTTGTCTATCACAAGTGAAGTGATAGACAAGTTTGTCAGTGAAATACAGAGAAACCGTGAAAGGAAGCTACTAGTCTAAATAGCAACACTGAGCTGCTTGAGCAATAGGAGACGCTACCCTACACGAGCGAAATCGTCAGGCCTGCATGCAGTCCTGCAGCGTGATTCGGCCCGTGTGGATACGTGTCGGAAGCACGGCTTCTAACCAAATCAAGGTCACTCCATAGTAGATTTTCTGTGACCTTGCTTGGCCGTCCGACGAAATCTGCCCGTGCGCCGTCCCCTATTAGTGGTGTAGTGTAGTTTCTTGCTTGGCCGTCCGCCGATATCAGCTCGTGTAGCGTGTCCTATACGAGTTTGTCGGACGGCCTAGCAAGGTCACAGAAAATCTAGTATTTAGTGACCTTTTGGCCGTCCGCCATGCTTCCGACACGTAGATAGAGGATATATAGATGGCGTCCTAGCGTATATCCAAAAGGGACTACGGTAAATTAACCATACTAAATTAAGAAGTATCAGAAGCTAATACACTCTTGACGTCTAATGTCATTTATAATTTAGACGTGTTATATCGGTGACGTCATGTTGGTGTCAGTTTCAGTACAAATTTCGACAGGTGTGGTGGCAAACAAGCTGGTGGCAAACAAAAAATCCGTATACGCGATGAGGGACAGAAAATATGACACTGTACCTCGTTCCCACTTACGGTATTGCCTATGCATACATCTTTGTCACTCATGTGTGTATGTGTGGGTGACTCCCTCTATCTATTCTACCTCTATGTTCCGACACGTATCCACACGGGCCGAATCACGTGTCGGACTGCATGCAGTCCGGCCGATATCGGCCCGTGTAGCGTTTCCTAATAACGACCAGTGTTGCCAGTTTAGACTTGTAAAATTGAACCTTTGTGTAAAGCTAAAGCGCCAAAACCGTTCAAATGCCTGATCATTATGTTTATAAACCACTTTTAGCGTATCGTCAAATACTGATTTGACTGGTTAAAATCTTCGTGGACTTCCAACGTACCTTTAGCAATATGATATAAAATAAACGCATTTTAATTACCAATATATTTTTCTAAACTAAAGGTCTTATTGTTAAACTTTGAACGAACTTCCGAACCGTTACCGTTAGTAATCGGGTTGATTAGGAAGGGCTTTGTAATTAGAAGAATAACACAGATAAATTAATCTTATTGACGACCGGTTGGTTAGCCTAGTGTCTAGTGGATAGTGACGCTGCCTACGCAGCTGAAGGTCCTGGGCTCGAATCCCGGTAAAGGCAAATATTTGTAGTTGTTTTGTGTATTGTGATGAGCATGAATATTTGTTTCTGAGTCTTGGATGTTTTCTATGTATTTATAATATCTATTATATATGTAGGTACATCGTCGTATAGGACCTACCCACAAAACAAGCCTTATTGATTTTACTACGGGGCTAGTACGATTTTTTTAATTTATTGAAGGTAATCTACTTTGAAGTAAACGAGACTTAATCGCGTATCTATAATTAAATTTATTTATATATTCTCCTCTTTGAGGTAACTCGTCGATTCGGGGGTGATCTTTGGTCGCGAGCTCGCGACTTGCACAAATAGGTACCTACATGCTGCTTGATATTTGTCTGTCAGATATTTATGGCGGATTAATGTAGTTATCGTTAATGTTTATTTTAATCACAACATTCACAACACGGTCTTTTTAGCCCGACTATGTCATGGCATGGCCTAAGTTTCTGTGTTATTATTCTAAAGCAAATGATTAATTTAAGGATCTACGAGAGTCGAATAATGGTTAGTGATATTCCTGTTTCCAGTTATTGTTATCGAATTAATTAATTTTGTAGTTTCTTAGCAAGGTAGACTGCTAGAATAGTACAACTGCCATTAAAATACGTAATTAATAAAATAGATTAAAGGGTAGGTACGTGAGTATGTACAAGTTGTAATTATTACCATTTAGTTATAATTCAACATGATTATGTTTTGCACTTATGTTCAATGTGCAATAAATACCTCTTACCTATAAAGTTGTTTCACGAAGTTACAATTTTACAAAAGTCTAAATTGGAAACACAGATGTGCTTGACCAATAACGACTGGGAGTTTTGACCTGCGGCGCTACCACGAACATCGAATCTCGAACTTCGTATACCTCCGTCTCTGTCACTCGAGTACCATAAACATAAACCATAAGTGCGATAGAGAAGTGCGAAGTTCGAGATTCGAAGTTCTTGGTTATAGCTCTGGCCCCTAGGTATTACACCAACTTGACAATTGTCACCTGACACTGACTGACAATAAACCTTACATTGCTAGTTCTAGAAGTTAAGGTGGTCGCTAGATTACTTGTGGAACCAGCAATGTACGGAGAATTGTCGTTGTCAGGTTGGTTAAATAGGGTACGTTTAGATTTGTAAAACTGTTACTTGTAGCTTCATGAAACAGGTAGCAGGCCTATCTATACTTACCTACCCTAGACAGTCGGTATGCATCCCTGTTTTGTAGGGGTAAGCCTGGAAGAGCGGTCACAAGGGATAGGAAATTAGGACCGATACCTACAAATACGCTGCAGTGTACCTAAACTAAGACATACTTACCTACCTAACCTGCTGTAATATAATATAAGACATACTTTTTCACCTTAATGTGATAGTATTATGTATAATGTTATTTAACATCTATAAATTGACATGTAAAACTACGTTTTATAAAGGAATAAATGAAATGAAATGAAAGACAAGATAGCCCGTTCTGTGTGATGGATTGTATACTCTTAAGTTAAGATAGCCCGTTTCATGCGGCGCAACACATGTCAAATGGGTGTGTAATGATTTGTATAAAACATATCCCTTCCGTTCGGCTCTGTCGTCGTCGGGCAAAAAACAATTTCTATAATTTAATTTTCCATATAAACAAATATCATAATTTCAACTTGTATAAGGTACATAAAAAACAAATTGTACACTTTGCATAATTTCATAATACATATTGATCAGTTGTCATAATATTCAGACGCATAAAAACAAATAAGTATCATAATTTTGTGTTAAATAATGATATTCGTTTTTATGCTGTATGAACGTTATAGCAAGAGTTGTTATGTTATATACTTGTTTATTTATTTATTAGTTCATATGAGTTTTATGTAGTCTGAGCATTATGGCCATTATGCTTACTAAAATTATGATAATAGTCTTTATGGTAATAGTTTATTATGTGTTTCGAACGTATGTTACTCACATAAAATTATACAAAAAGTTTTCCGCTCCCCAGTCATCTTGGTCAGTCGTTATTGGCCAATCACCTCTTTGCTACCAATTAAAAGTAGCCTCGTGGAATGTGGAATACTTAGGCCCCATGTGATTTTTGAATTTGATCTAATTAGACGGTATTCTTTAAAAATATATACGTAATACTTAATGTGATATTGATAACTGAATTGAGTGAATCTCGCCCGTTGTTTTAGAAAAAAAAAATCTTCTAGGGTAAATTCGACACAGTGTTTTTTGTTTATATCCGATTGCCTTGTTATTGTTACATTTAGTAAGTTATTCATTCTAATTGTTACGTTTTTAAACATGTCTAACGTCCATATCCATAAGATTTTGTAGCCCGGCGAAATTACTTGTATTTTGTTCGTATACCCAAAGCATAGATGGCGCTATATTATGTTTGACATTAGCGCCATCTAGCATCGGGTAGCAAACAGGTTCAAAAGTTAAATGTAGCAGTTCATAGATTTCTTTTATGAATGAATAAAAGTCAAAAGCGTTCCATAGATAGTCAACCGGTCGCTGTTGAAATTAAAAAAGTGGCCTCAATAACACGTCGTTAATGTAAGATATTCTTTGTTTGGTTAATTGTTACTGGGAAGGAGGAAAGTGGAGACAATGTTCAAATTAGCATTAAACGTTTTATATTCTTGTAACTAGCGCTTTTAGAACTTCTAAAATATAAACTTGATAGACTGGAATGTGACTTTTACCTATTGTCCTTTTGATATAAAACCCTGGTAAAATAATATTTATGTTCTTAAGCCCATTTTTTTTCTGTCACGAATATTTTCTGTTCCATTTCGACTTACCAAGCACGTTAGATTATATGTCCGACGTAAAGCATTTCCCCCTCTCGCACTTGCATATTTACCAGAAAGGGACGAATGCTAAAGCATAAATGTCCGACATAAAACTTAGTGTACCTACTAGCCCCACAGTGATGGTCAGGCATTGATTTCGTCCCAATTGGGGAGAAGATTAAATCTTTTGTTTTCTTTTAAGAAATCAAAAGATTGAATTTCCGCCCCAATGGGGAACTTGCATGCAACTTAAATTTCGAATAAATTGCACTCAATCGATGCGGATATACGTAGAGATATCATACAAAACAAAATAAAAAAAATAAAAAAAACTATTGTATTAGTTTTATCTCACGTCACGTTAAAATGACGAAAAAATAATTATAATTTTTTCGATAAAATAACATAACTGTTACACAGAATATTGAATTAGAAATGATATTGTATGACAAGTATAGACTTAAACGCACATTTTGTGGAGATAATTGCAAATTATTGACTTACTCCATAGTAAACGCGCCGAAAATATATGCAGTGACGTCATAGCATAAGCCCGTTTAGTATAGAGCGTTTTCGGGGGGTGCCGGCGCGTGCAGATTTCAAATGCATATAACATTAGAAAAATTAATCATAAGAAAGTTTTAATGCTGGATTATACTTTTGATTTTCGTAATAAAATAAAAACATGCAAGTTCCCTATTGGGACGAATTCGGTTTGTCGAAATGATTCTTAGCTGTTTATTGTGTCGGAGAGTTTAACTTTTTTATGCACGGTATGTATTTGTGTAGGTACCTATACAATAATTACACTAAGCATTAGGGGAATACAGAGTAAAGAAAATGCAGTTGTATGTACATAAAAAAGTCGCTTTATTCAATATTATCTACAGTTAGATATAAAATAAATTACATATTGATCTCCGCGTCACCGCGGCGCCTCGAATACAATTACAAGTCTCTCCGTCACCGCTGCGATATAAATTAACAATGTACAAAATTACACAATTGCACGTCTAAGTCTATAACAGTATCTTTTGAGCGTTTATTTATAAAGCGTTACACATACGGTCATAATTTCGATGGCTTTACGCCGCTCCTAAGTCAAAACGAAACAATGAAAGTTGTCTGTGGTCAATCCTAACCTCAAATTACGCCTATTTGCTTGTAAATAAACCATACGAGACGAAACATTTGCTTTGTTCAAAATGTCTCGAGTTTATATTTAAATAAAACAAATATGAGTTTAATTTCCAGACAAGTTACATAAAATAAACTTTCATTACATAGTTTCCCCTAGAACGGAAGAACACATGTCGATAAAAATCGAATCGATGTTGCATTGGAGTTCTATTCAATGTTGTAGCGAATTATGATTCGATTTTTTTTCGACATTCGACTACTTAGGTAAGTCATATTTTTTTTCTTAATCAATGGCAGCACTCTCCTTCAGTAGAGTCGAAAGTGGGACTATATGAAACTCCGGAGCGTCATGGCACTTTGTTGTTATTCACAGATGGCGCCAGTATCGTTGGCTGAATGCAACTAGCACTAAGTCAAATTTTACGTGCATCATAAAATTAAAAAGTTCCATTCAGCCATCGTTTAAGTAAAAGCACTGTAATACATTTTATAGATGGCAATGATCTAGGTATTTAAAATTATCTATTTAATTATTTATATGGCAGGAAATGCATCGTCAGTACAAACGTTTAGTCTTCAAATAAATCATCTAACATTTAAGACTCGGCTGAACCGTTACATAAGAATATAGTATCACTTATTTTATAGAACTTGTACTTTGATCAGCAATATATGTAGGCATGGCTTTTATCGGATTGTTAGCCTTGAAATATAAAGGCTCATCAATTGAAAGGGTTGAACAAAAACCGTAATCAGTTTTAGGTACATACAATCCATAATTTTAACTCAAAAAACACGTTTCACAATGATGATCCTTTATAATTCAGCTATCAGATATAAAATGGATTGAGGTTTGCTCTGTATAGATCCATTGCGCGTGCAATTTACGATATGTGTTACAAGGTTAGGTTTATTTTGATTACATTAAATAAGCACATAGCGAATTATGCACGCGCAACGGCCAATTTTGTTGGCAAAGTAAAGCGTTCACTGGTTTACTGTATATTAGACCTCAAAAGAACTACACAAGTCCGAATTTTGGTTAATAATTTATCATTTGGCAGTTATGGCCTCAGACCATGATTTCCTTGGTCTGAAGTTATGGCAGTTGCTGTATCATGAATTATTAGACAAATTAACCGACTTGTGAGAGGTTATGTGCCTTAGTTTGTGATGTAACTTATCTGTATAATTTGCTGTATGCTTAACATTGAACTGTGAAAAGCGAGAAGATAAAGATTCGATAATGAAGCCAGATCTTTTTTGTGTGTATTTCGCTTTGTGAATCTTAAGCCGGGTACTCAATAGCGAGCTGCATTTGTAACCGAATGTGTACAGTAACCAGAACCAGTGTACGTGGTTCGCGGTGAATGGCATTCTCGTAGTTACTTGCACACACCTCGCACATTGTCCGTTCGGTTACAGTTCGCTAGTGAGTAACCGGCTTTAGAAGTGTCGCTTTAAGGCAGGTACAAACGATATCTTGAAGGAATACAATTTTAATTCATGTGCGATAGATAAAGGTAACATGAATGATGGATGACAATTTTTAGAGTAAAATAAACCTTATGTTTGGTTAATTGTTGTCTGTCAGACAGTCCTTATAGTAAGATTCCGAGTTACATTTAGAGTTGTAAAAGTGTGAAAAATTTTTAGAAATTGCTATCGCTTATTCCAGTTTAACATTAAGCTACTAAATCAGATATCACTCGGTCTTATTAAATGCCAGCTTCCATTACAAAATAAATACATAGTTATAAGTGGAGGCTCCGACGCCACGGCCGCCATTCTGTTATGCGAAAGGTCGCAAGCGCAGCGCTTGTAATAAACCGACAAGACGCCCTCGTAGTCGTAGTCGTAGTATATCCCTATATACTAACAATGTCTCGTCGGCTTCGCTTTAACAGTCTACGACCTTTCGTTCGATTCTTAAAACTATTTACGTATATCGCCGCGCGCGTGTTATACTAGGACTAGACGCGCAGCGGCACCTCCCGTCATACACTCAGTTCATGGGATATCACATGCGAACCCGAGTCTAACACAATTTCTAGCGTCCAGTGTCCAAGCATAGGGTGCGCGCCCCGCACACTAGTTCAAGTCCCGCGCACTAGAGGCCGCGCTCGAGGGTCGCCCCGAAATATGAGTCCACACGGGCAAGGGCCCCGACGCTACACAACATGAGTGTTCGAGTTCGATCAGTTTTCGCGAATGGCACATCAATTACACGGGCCCGTAGTCGGAGAGCGGCTGGCCGGAGCGCGCCGAGGGCGCCGAGGGGGCCACGGGTGGCGCCGCGGGCGGAGCCACAGGAACGGGCAGCGCGGGCGCCGTCGCCCCGCCCCCCGGCGCGCGTCACACCCCCCCGCCGCCGCCCTTCACTAGCGCGCGCTGCGCCCCGCCCGGCGCGCGCCCGCCGCGCCACACGCGCCGCCACGAGTCCAGCGTCTTGCCCGACCAGATCCACACCCCCGAGGTTATCCCCACGGCGAGCGCCATGAAGTACTTCAGCATGAGCGCCGCGTACAGCGGCCGCGGGCCGCAGCGCTGGCCGCACGCGGTCCGCCGCAGCCACGGCCCGTGCCCGCTCGCCTCGTACGCCAGACAGCCCAGCACGGCGCCCGCCGGCACCGCGTACAGCACGCTGAACACCCCGATCCTGATCATCAGCTTCTCGAGCTTGTCCGCCTTCGTCCCGGCCCCGAGCCCGCCCTGGCGCTTTATCACCGAGCGGATCCTGAACAGCGACACGAAGCCGGCCAGAAGGAACGTCGCTCCCAGAGCGAAGTATACGATCAGCGGGGCCAGGACGTACTTCTTCAGGTTCTCGGGCGAGGAGTTCCCGACGTAGCAGATTCCGGCCACCGGATCCCCGTCGACCGCCCCGGCTAAGAGAACGGCGACGGTCTTCGCGGCTGGGATGAGCCACGCGGCGAGGTGGTAGTACTGGGCGTGCCCGGCGATCGCCTCGTTGCCCCACTTGAGCCCCGCCGCCAGGAACCAGGCGAAGGAGAGCACCACCCACCAGATGGACGACGCCATTCCGAAGAAGTAGACAAGGATGAAGACGAGGGTGCAGGCGCTCGGGCCGGCCGCGGAGGTCTTCAGCAGCGGTCCGTCGCAGGCGATCTCGTCATGGCCTATCGCGAGCCGCGCCAGGTACCCGAGAGCCACCATGAAGTAGCAGGCCGAGAGGTACACTATCGGCCGCTCGGGGTACTTGAAGCGTTGGGAGTCGATGAGGAAGGTCGTGAGCGTCATGAGCGTGCTTGCGGCGCACAGGCCGCTCCAGAGCGCGACCCACACCCCCGCGAACTCTTTTTCTTCCCTCGTGAAGAACGCGCCTCGGCAGGGTAGCGCGCAGCCCTCTCCCGGGAGTAGTGCTGCGAGGGCCGCCGAGCCGTTGTGTCGCGCGGGGACCAGCGGCGCCCTGCAAGTGCAGGCGCACTCGTCGCTTGCGACCTCGCCCGGGCTTGCAGCCGGGCCGCTTTCGCAGTTTTTTGGATCCTTACATTTGTAGTGCGGCCGACGCGGTGGAGGCGGCGCGCGAGGCGGTTCGGGCTCCTGCGCCCTGTTGGTTTCTTCCATGCATAGCTTGTCCGGGTCTCCCATGCGGGGTAGCTTTTCGCAAGCCATGCGTTCGGGCCATTGGAAACCGTACTTTTGCATGAGAGGGGCGCAACCGGCGCGCGCTCGCTCGCAAACGGAACGGCAGGCCGGCAAAGGTTTCGGGTAGTCTTCGAGGCAAATAGGTGTGTAGACGGAACAGAGGAAGAACTTGAGATCAACAGAACACTTGATCTCGACGAGCGGCCAATATTGGTGCACCTGGAAATACAGAAAAGGAAACATTGAGTTTTTCTCATCAACACATAAAATATTGCCACTGGAACGTGGAACAAAAATACTGACTTAGTCATGAATTCCGTTTGCGATACTCGTTTTAGTGAGGTCCTACTCGTATTTAGTTAAATTAGTCAAGCATGTTAGGCACTCAACTCAAATGACTAATTTTGTGGTTAAGATATTAAAGTGCTCATCTAAAAATCGTTTAAAATAAAGTTATTTACGAGGCGGTTTTGGCATTATTCCGAGATGTGAAGCAGAGCAAGAAACAGACGCGAGTTACTTCGTTACTCAGTTATCACTGGATTTTATAGAACGTGCTGTCCGTTCAAGGGTACGAGTATGTTTGGATTTTTAACCAAGTTAGATCGCAATGTTGCTTGGTTTTGGGAATAGCGCGAACGACACACCATCACATAGTGCAAGTAGGAAATACAAACGTGTTGCCGTACGGTGAGGATGTCTTTGTTAATGATCAGCAATTAATTTAAATGTCCCATCACATGGGTACGGAGATACTATCAACTGCGCCACATAGTAGGACGTCTAGTTAAACCTACCTCTAATCTCTCCTCTTGCGTGTCATGGTCCAGACTCCAGATGTTGGGGAAGGCGGTGAGGGTGTACTCGATTCCCCGATACATAGAGATGAAAGAAAAACCCAGAGCCTATCGACTGCGCCAGTAGGACGTCCGATTAAATGAAACTTACTTCTAATCCGGCCTCTTCTTGCGTGTCATGGTCCAGCTCGTTGGGGAAGGCGGTGAGGTTGTACCCGATGCCCCGGCACATGGGGATGGAGATCTCCTCGCAGCGGGGCTGTAGCGCCGCGGCCGCCGCCATCAGCGCCACCACGAGCCACGCACGCCTCATCCTGCTAGTCTCGCATCTGGAATAGACGGAGAAACTGGTTTAGAATTTTGTAACAGGACGTAGATACATGAGAATATTCAATGCATTTCGTGACAACTGACAAGGAATCGATACAATCCGGTTCCCGGCTGTCTCTTTCATAAAATTATTGAAGAAATTTGACCTAGTTTACTCCGGATTACTTAAGAATATGCCGTGTCGTATGTGAGTGTTGTAAATCATTAAATGTAAAGAGGCTAGATCTAATAAGAAAAGCCTTGTTTGAGTAAGAAAAGCCGTCTTACTCTACAGTTTACGATTCATTTTATTTTTACTGTATGTATGTACAGTCGAGTTCTTCAATATCTATACAGACAGCCTTTCAAAAATATCTATTACACATGAGTCTTATGTCAATTAACAATAAAGACTGTAAATATATATTTTTGAACGGTTGTGAACTCGACTGTACACGGAAACCATGTTAAGTCGTAGAACTGGAGCAAATCGAGTACTTTTCGCTCATTTTATGTATTATTTATAAATGTGTGTGTATAGGCATCATGTGCCGTGGTGCTGATAATCAACGTGCTACTCGTATTAGTCATTGTTACTGATTCCTCTGCTAACTTTAATTCACTGTAACGATGACAGAAACAACATATAATTCCATTTCACCTAGGGTGGTCTGATCAACTATGTTGTTGTTATACTATCGTGTAATGGAAGCAAATGAAGCGCTGGATGGAATGCGGCAAGCCATAACGTTCAATTGATTTTATATTCAGACGTTCTACTTATAACTTTATACCGTAGGCACTGTGCAATGCTATACCGTATTTATTGCTTTGTTTACTATGGTTACCAAGAAGAAAGCTGGTGATAAAGCGTGGCAAGTTTTAAGTTTATGCGCGAGATGCGAGTTTCTGGAGAAATTTATACAAACTCAAAACGACCATATTTACTAGAACAAAGCTGAAATGGATTACCTCTATTTGTTATCATAATGCCTATTGGTTATTGCACTCAATGCATCGTTCAAGGATTTCAACAATTACCTTACAGCCAAAAGGGCGGATTATTCGTACAATGTATATATAGCACATTCGTCCAATCGCTTATGAGGTGCAGAATTATCGGTGCGATATCGTATTTATCAGTGACTACCGTGGAGATATGGAATGGCTGACCACCTATTGTTTTGGATGTCATTGCTTGAGTCCCGGGAAAGCCCGCGTTTTAAGTAGTTATATATATTTACCTGTTTTTACTTTACAGCCTAAAATGGAATTGAGTCCCGATTATGGATGTTTGTTTTCGGTCCGAACTACTTAACCTTTTGAGCGCCAGGTGATGAAATGACTCGCTGTGCCACGGACGCCACCGACGTCAAATGGCGACCGTCCAAAATAGTAGTTTATGTGACTGTACATTGAGTTCCAGTGTCCGCTGCGAGGTTCAGAAGGAACAGTGCAGCTGCCGAGATTGTTGTTCTTTTAGCACTGGAGGTCACGTGTAGGATTTCTAGGGTTATTCCTATGGACGTAGAACAACAACGACCTGAAAAAAGGGGCGGGTTGCACCAAGGTACGATACAGACCGACCAACGTTAAAAGTTGTCATTCCATAGAAGCTTGTCAAACTTTCCATACATTGAGATTTTAACGACACCGCGTACGATTACAGACGGTCTGGTGAGCCAGCCTAAAGAATGGTTCGGACCAGGCTAGTATTTTAGTGCGAGTTATGAAGGGCATACACGAGTGTTTAGCGAGTTTCATAACAGGATCACATGAGTGTTTTAATGTCTAATTATGTACAAGTTACATATACCTACTACTTTATTTAACCACATATTATAAATCTAGAATAACCGCCATTGCACCGCCATTGCCATGGCTGACTAGATTTCAAATCATTTCCATAATAACATAGTCGATATTATTATGATTTTTCATACATTATAATAACACTGGCCCAGATAAAACGCTGATGTTACGTTCCTGGTTGTAATAATGGTGGTCATTTTATATGGTTTCCGAGCACATTATAGAGGATTTATGATATGGGTGTAGATAAACCAACAAAAACTACTTCTAGAACTCTTTTATAATGTTTGGTATTATTATCTTTTAATTTTATAATAATAATAATAAATCTTTATTTCGGGCATTAGTTAATCCATAGCTTGTTAGTAAAAAGGCTTATTGTTATTAACTAGGTTTATGTCTCTGGCATCAGAGGCACGAATGGCACGAGTTCCCCACGATGTGAATGGCCGTCTTTGGCGGTGAAAACGGGACAATGGCAGAAACGAACACTTTTCTTAAGCCTTCTTTTGCTTGTCCATAGCCTTTTAATTGCCCATAACTGTAGGTAGAACAAGTGATCTGTTTACAAATGTATAGAAATAGGATGTCCCTACGCTCGACTTGTAATAGGAGCCAGGTTTTAACCTCTTTAGCCTAAAGATTAGTAGTAATAAATCAAACCCCGTTTGAAACCGCATTCACACGGGAAAATAGCCCGTACCGGGAGCGACAGGTCTCCGGATTTAGTCCGAAGTCAAATAGATGTATTTATTTTGGGCGAACATGTGCCCTGCCCTGTTGATGTAGATTAGACAAAGGCAGAGGAGGTGAATAGGGATAGTTTGTGCCTACAGGACTAGCGATCACAGAGGTTTGTCATGTGCATGTAGTGTTTTGTTACAGTAATAACTGGTTAGTGGGAACTATTGGAAAAAAAAGGAAGAATGAGAAATGCGACGCGCACCAATAGGGAACATTACGCAAAGCTCTTCGTAGGTGGCGACACTAGCAGCGTTGACATTGTATCTCGTTCCCACTTGCGGTATTGTCTATGCAAGCATCGTTGTTACTCATTTGACAAACGATTGTGCATGTGTGTGTGAATCCCTATATTCCTATACTGGTTTACTATTAGTGGTAGTGCTGCCTCTGGCGGCAGAACATTGCAGCAATGTTCGCTATTAAGAAACAGACAGCAACGTCTCAATTTTGACATTTGGTGTCAGCCAAGGGAACGAACGTCCGCTTCAATTTTATTGCAAAACGTAACATGTTTTCTTAAATATTACATTCGATTCTGCTGGATTTTGGCAGATAGTTAAATCGCAATAAAATGAAAAGCTGTCCACAACCTGCTGCCATTAGCTGCCAAACGTCGCAATGAAAGTGAACGAACACTCCGCTTTATACCCTACTCTATGGCATGTCGCCAGCGCCGACGTCTGAACACGGCTTAATGCGCTTTTAACGACACACGATATCGACACGTGCGTCTATGTCCAGCCTTACAGCCTACCAACCTACCCACCAAGCTATTATGAACCTTATTTTAAAGATGTAAAGACATGCCATGTGAAAGAAACCTTGGTACATACGATGCAATTCAAATTTCACATGTTAAAATTATTTTTTATTGACGCTTGGGTTTGTATAGTCTGTGGTAACAGATTCAGGAAATGGAAAAATTGTGTTGTTTCTTCGTGGTTTAATGTTTTCATTAAGATATTTTGGATGCTCCTCGTATTGTATAATTAGACTATGATGTTGATATGCGGGTTGTTGAAATCTTGGAAGCATTTATTGCAGTTGGCATGTCAACGTATAAATAAAGCCTGTCACAGATTTCACAATTATAGTAAAGTTTACTATTGAACGCCACCGCAGGTTGCGCCAGTCTGTGAGAGGCTTATCTTTACTAAAATATCATAGCCAGTTTCCAATAGCACATTATTATTATTATGTATGTCTTTCCCGCTCACGGGACAATGATGTCCCGGACCTTTGGGAGGCGTGTGTGGGGCTAGGTACCTACAAAGTACCAACTGAGCCAACACGTAGAGGCCCTTTTGACAATTTAATGAAATGCACCGAGCGGATGCTGTCCCTGCCCGTGTCATGGGACGCATACAGAGACAGCACCCGCTGGGGTGTATAGGGACTATTGCTGTTGATGGAATCTAAAGAAAATTTGGTTATTGGGTGAAAATGATGGACTAGTGGCTAGGCTATTGGGTGAAACATCGGACGCCTGCCTAATAAACTGTCTCATTTTTTATCTCTGGCAGACGGTGACACGCCAACTGCTAGATGGGCCCCTATTAATAGCGACATTAAAAAATGGCCTAAGGGCAGCACCAGTCAGAGAGGCTGGGGGGGGGGGGGGGGGGTATAGAGGTGGCACTGGACTTTAAACATATAGCCAACTCGCCACTTAGGTGTCCACATCTACCCTCGAGCAACAGCTCTTGCGCGACTCCACTCTGGACAGCCAGTTAAGGCAAGCCAGAGGTGGGGGGCCTGTCCAACCAACCACCCGATCGGCTCAGCCTGACCACAGGACACCCCCAGGAGCACTCAGGTACGTAGGGTCGCTACTCCCTAACAGCCCGCCACAAGCTGCCTTACGTTGACTGATTGCACCAGAAATCTGGTGGGCGATGGGGCCGTCACATCCCTTATTATTATTATTTTTCCTCGTTTGGCCTGCAGTGCGGCCAGTAACGGATACGTTGCGGTATATCCTCTCTGGGGGCCTGAAGGGCCTCTCGGAGGGATTCCAATAGCACACAACCATATAAGGGCTGCAGGCTGGTTGCATTAACCACAACTTTACAAGCTGTCATCCTATACAAAACTGTGAAACTTCTCATTACAATCGCACGTAACTTACGATTACCGACGTTTTGAAACAACCGACCCTTACTCCCGATTGTAGTTAGTTATCGTATTCCGCGAAGCGTTAGCACACGGCGCGTTATCGGGCCGGTGAACTAACGGGGCTCGTAAAATTAAAGTCAGCGTTCCCGTAGCGAGGTGTGCGTGGGCCCAGTGTTAGCGGCTTCTAACTCAGACGATAATGTGTGAAAGTGATCGGTTAACACAATACAGTATCAAAGGTTTCGTAGCGCTGCGCTCGCAGCCGATAAAATACAATACAAATACTCTCCGGTACTGCAGTTTTTCTGCTTAGCAGAATCAGAGGAAAGAGGCTGCGAGTAGCCACTTAAGCGTGCTCCTGGCAGTAAGATAAGATTGCATGGGAGACATTCTTCTACGAGATGGTAGCTACTTAACTGCTATTTAATCCATCCGTTATAATATGTGGTCGACGCTGTTTTAGATATGGGGAGAATTATTACGGGAGACTGATTTTGCTGTCTTTGATAAAATATTTTTTTTTAAGTTGAAGAGTTCCTTGAAATTGAAATATTTGAAACTGATCGGTTGTACATGCGATCTGGGATGTAGGAATCTACAAATATCATCTGTGGGATGTAGGATCAGGAGTATGAGTGTCTGAAGACACTCATACCTACTCTTTGTAAGTTTGAATGGTAATAGGGATTGGAAGAATAGCAGCTGCATGTTTCCGGTACCGCTTATAAACCCGCTCCACCCCCAGCCGCCACAGCGACCCAACACCTTATGTTTATTCCGGTTCAATGGAAATAGTAACGTCGCCTTACGTCCAACCTGCGATCACCTATTTCACCGAAAGAACGTTCCAGAAACCTACGGAAATCCTGGATTATACGTCATTTCGACCTGAAGACTTAATTTAGCACAGAGGAAGAAGGTATTAAGAAGCTAAGGATATGTTAAATGGTTGTGCCTTTTCTGTTTTAAGTGGTATTATTGAGTTATTACGCCTTCCGGGAACCGCAGTGGACTAATATTGCGGCTGCGTGGTTTAATTGCTCATTGTTTGAGAAAGCTAGAAATATTCTGCGCAAACGCAGACGTAATTAAAGTTTCTTGTTACGCGTATGAGCGGTGCTAAACTATTTACATGGGGTAAACTACTTATTATTGGGGTTTATTAACTAGTTAACTATCCAAGCTTAAAACAGGTTTAGGTGTGTAGTTACATTTAAAAAATTAGGAGTATTTGATCATAATATTAGAGTTTAACCTCTCGAATCCCGTGACTCCCTGCTGTGAAGACAGCGGGTTTTTACCTAGAGCTGTAATAAATTAGTAGGTAGTATTTATTTTCATATGGACTAGTAGGGCGAGCCACCGGGTATGGAAATAACAAAAAGACTCCAGAGACTTAATTTAATATTACATAGGCTCAACTTCGGAATTTTCGCATTGACTAGATTTTAAATTACTTTTTTATTTATTTATCGTATGGCATAAAATTTCTCTACTTAAATGTTTATGATATTAGATTTAAGGTAAGCAACTGCATCCGTCGAGAGTCTTAAAATCAGCCGAATTCCCGCAAAATTTGGTGATGGGACACTCAAAGATGATATGATGTACCGTCTGATCTGTGCAGCAACACCAGCAGTCCGCTGTCTCGCACCATCCCCATTTGCACCAAAGAGCCTGAAATTATTGGCCAGTTTGTTGCAAAGGTGAAAGCAGGATACCTCGGTCTTCGAAGCGCTAGGACACAGACGCCAGCGGGAAAAGAAGTCATCCAGTACTTCCAGATCCGACTCCAGAGTAGCTTCTGCAGTTTTCATGCTGACCTCTTGTGTCACGAGAGCCAGGTCATCAGCGTGGTATTAGGCAGGTCGTGGATATAGAGGTTAAACAAGAGCGGCGCTAGTAAGGATCCCTGGGGGAGACCGTTGTTAAGTACTCTAACGGAACTGCTTGTCCCACCCAAGTGGACCTGGAATGGCCAATTACGATTACAATATAGGTACACATATTTAAATTACTGTTTTACACGGGTCTAACGCGATATTTATTTACATATACTATTTCTGACGTTTCGACACGGCACGGGTGAAATATTGTAAACCCATATCTCTCTTGACAACTTGCTGGGACGACAGTTATCTGCGACCATGACCCGTGGAAGCCATGCCAAAACATCAGAAATAAAAGCAAATAAATATCGCGTTAGACCCGTGTAAAACAGTAATTTAATAGTAGTTTGTGTGACTGTACATAATGAAGGGCATTAAACACGAGTGTGGGTTTATGAAACGAGCCGAAGGCGACTTTCATAATAACATCACACGAGTGTCTTAATGCCTAATTATGTACAGTTATATACACTACTTTATCTATCCACATCATAAGCCTCCACGATGCATTCAGGAGCCGCATATTATGACCGGCATCGCGGCGTTGTTTTCTGGCAGCTGTCAAAGTTTTTCTTAATTCAGAGACAAACTAGAGTCGGATCTAACTATCATATCGTTCGATATCTTACTTACGTGCGACATTTGTCAAATTTGAATGCAAATTGACAGTTCATTTCGAACTAAACCTCATCTCGACTGATATTAGAATAGAGGTCAAATCAAATTTCTTTGATTTCAGATATGTTCGAAATTTGAATGAAATAATATTATCGAAATGATGTTATTATTTAGCAATAATAACATTTTCACAGATAAGAAATTTGTTCTATATAAACAGTCTATTTTTATGGTGGTATAATGTGCGGTTCTTGAACGCATCATGGAGGGTTTATGAATTATGATATTTGGATAGATAAATATGTGTATACAAAACGCGAGAGTTTAATGTGTTATAATACGAGTATAGGTATAATTTTATAGGTTGATGCGTTTTTGTTCTCACATGTTTTAATCGCTATTAGGCTTGTCAATACCGGTGTGGACGTAATGAACTTTCGCTGTCGATTTTCAGTAATCCCATGATAAGCCGATTGGCCCGGTCGTCGGCCGGACCGAACCCGATTTGGCAGGGCTCCATCCAGCCCGTCTGAACGATGACGGTTGCACTAACCTATAGTCTACGCGTTGCGTAACGTTTGCGTGATTACGAAAAACATGTATTTGTTGAATTTTTGAAAGAGAAACAGTATGATAAAGTAGCCCACTTTGCTCCCTAAACTCAATACCATTGATTAGCTGTATCATCTTCATATTAGCACACAAAACAATACCGAATACATCCTCCCTCAGTACCTTGTACTAGTTAGATGTATTTGTTAAATAGCAACCCCACTTACTGCATATAAAATTAACACGTTGTTTACGACTTCTATACATAAGACTCGACTGTCATCATGCTAATCTATGTCTAGCCTGCTCTAACCGTAGGTGGAGAAACAGACACAAGCTACTGTCAGCGCACTAACTTATCTGTAGCATCTTTTTGTACCGTCTATGAGTCCCTCCCTAGTATAACTTGGTTCCTTGAACAGTCGCCATCACATACATCGGAGCAAACAAGCACGTCACAAACATCGGAACACACCTCTATTTTCAAGGCATTAGGGTGCATGTGCCGATATTTATGAACACCTATAGTGTACCTATGTATGTGATGGCGACTGAACTATGTATGTATAATAGGCTATATACCCGGCCGAATTGCTGTTTTTACGTCGCTTGATAGTATGCTTGAACGTTGTATAAACAATAAAATTCCGTAGACAATATTTTAGCTTGCTAATTGTTATTTAATTCGGTCTACTGATATTTCAAGATCCTATCACAAGAAAATTAATCTTCCGTGAACTCTTTTCTCAACTTAAAATCCGTATTTAAACTCCCTTAATATGCAACGCTTACACATGAAACTTTAACCAATAGTGAATAATAATTATAATGATTTAATGATGTACACTTTAATGACGTCCGCGGATTTTTCAATGATATAAATAGTGTTTGAGAAATCGATACTATTCAACTTTCTTGTGTAGGCCCGGCTCGCGGGTGTCTGCGAGGCCAACTTCAGTCAGACTTATACCAGACGACCTGTAGCGAAGCACTGAGCTTTGTGATTGGCCCCACTTTAACCCTAGGTGGAGAAAGAGACAGTGTTAGTAGTAATGGGTTTTTGCGTGAGTCGCTAAGCGAGAGAAAGCGCGACACGTTTAGTGATGTTTTATGACGATAGTAATGAATCAAGTTTATAACTAGCCGTGTGGAAAATGGGTATTCCCTGGCTTATTTCTTAATCTATACTAATATTATAAAGAGGAAGTGCCGGTGAGATTGTGTTGTAAGTTTGTATGTTTTGGCTAGTCTCCGGAACCACTTATACGATGTCAAATTGATGGACTTTATGTATGGTTATAGGCTATATTTTATGTATGGTTATAGGCTATATTTTATCCCGCGGGTTTGTCTGCATTTTTTGCAATACGCGGGCGAAGCGAATCAGGTAACTTTATTGACTAAATAGTTGTACAAACTTTATTGTAGAACAACGGAGTACTAGTACTGCTGTACTTATAACTATTGCCTATTTCTGACCACTCTAGTACAACATGAGTCAATGTCCTCTGTTTAAAATACATTGGACAGTCAATACAATACACATACAGCGCTATAACTTTGTATGTAATTCAATACAGTGGCAACCTAAAAATGGTAGCTCAACTATCCATAGCTAAATTTGAACTTGATTGATATCTGGGGGCACGGTAGTGCCCCCGCCAAGTCGTGCTTATCGCATACACACAGGGCACTAAACACGAAGTAGGTACAGTCAAGGTCACCAATATGTATATACCCAAAGTTGCAAAAATATGTATACAACAACCTTACTTCCGTAGTAATAAGGTCTGTATACATATTTCTGTAAGTTTGTGGTGTATACATATTGGTGACCTTGACTGTACCTTCGTTGGAAGGTTGGAAGTTAATTAATGACTATACACCATACAGTAAAGATTACACCATACAGTAAAGATGCTCTGTTTTTAACTAATACTAATTTTAAATCGATACTAAGCAGAAACGTCCGCTAACGAAATTCTAAGTTTCGATCAGAGGAAAATTGAATTTGGCGAATAATTTTTAAATTTTCCTCTTTGATCGAATCTTAATACCTACTAATATTATAAACAGGTAAAGTTTGCAAGATTGTAGTTATGTCGGAACTACTGATCCTTCAGCATCCCCGAATCACTATAGTGATTTCGGGATGGACACAGGTTAGGTATATGTAATGCCGCCGCTCCGCTCGCATGCTTTTTAATACGTTGGCAGCGTTGCGCAGAGGGAGCTAGTCAACAACATTGGGACTTGGGAGGTCTTGCGCAAGTAAGGTCTGTTGCACACGCGCGGACGTCGTAAAAACGCAGTAAAGCCGCAGCGAGCGCAGCTTTATGAGCGTCCTGTATAATAAATATGTGACACACAGACACGAGTCTGGTACAATTTGACCCGTAGATGTGTAGACAAAAACTTTTGAGCTTTGAAGACGAAAAGGAAAGTCACAGTACACTAAACTTTACCTACTAGTTTTTTTATACCCGCGCGGCTCCACCGCGTTTTACAAAGAACCCAGGCGGTGCCACGGGATAGTAAAGTCTATGTCTGTCGGAGAAAGTCCGTTCCATGTATAAGATTTTTTGAAATCGGATGACAAGTTCCGGAGATTATCTCTTACATACAAACCTGCAATCTCAGACTTTTCTCTTTATAATAATATTACAGAAGTATAGTAGACGGCAAACAACTAGAGCAATATATTTTTCTTATTATTTCATTCGAAAGCGAGTAGTTAGTAATGAATGTAATTATAATCAAAAATTACAGGTACACATTATTACACAAAGAAATGTAATTCCATAAAAGTGGGTCCTTTTTTTTATCGTAAGTGTTCGATGCGCAATCTTTCCCCCACCACGTCACCTAATGCTCAAGAAGTTTGCCGGCTGTTATACAGATCTGCCGTGCCCCCGCCAAGTTGAGCAAAACAAAGAGGCACGGCCGTACCATCCTTTTCTCGAAGCCATTCAGGCCATTTTCAACATCCTGTAATTTTGTGCTGGCTAAAGCTAGAACCCTGAATTTTCATACTATGGCTTACATATAGTGTCAATAACATTCAATTTGAACGTTTAGTTTAAGAACTATTGTCCGTCAAAGTTCGTTAATATAAATATTCCCAAGTTGCAGATTTTTTTAAGCAAGCAAATAAAGATTAATAAGAATGCCTGACTTGGCTCTACGAAATATCTCACCACTTTTTACCGTGGAAGAGTTTCGACTTGGCCTATTTTTTACATGGAATGTTTTTTATGGGATCATGATTTGTCTACCTCTGAGGCAATTTTTTTGTCGAATATTGTAAGAAGCTTAAAAAATAACGTTACAGAACTTTTGGTACATTGAAGTGGCATTCGTCACGTGGTCGGTGCTTGGCGCTCAAATAAATTTTCATCCAGGTTTTAGGTCCTACAGCGCAGGATAGTTTTGTGAATTGCTGCGTAGGAAACATTATAGGTGATTCGTTTTGAGGTATTTATTAGAGAGTTACTTTTAAGGCCGTTTAAATATAGGGGACATCTAGATAGCCAAGCGTTATAGTACATTATGATACAAGTGTGCTAAGTTGGTCATTACACTCGAGTCGGTTTAGGTAATATTCTGCATTATCAGTGTAAATACGCTGTAATAAGATCTACTTTACGAGCAGGTGTGTTGAAAAATATTTTACGTCATACCTGGCTATAAAGCAGGAATTCTTCCTGGCCAGATAGAGACGTAAAATTTTGTACTCACCACGGGCGGTAATAAAGAAAGCCTCAGAGCGCATGTTTATTGCCCTTGCCTTCGGCTCGGGCGTCAAATAACTGCGATCTGAGACATTCTTTGTTTAACCGCCCTAGGTAAGTAATGTACTATTCTAGAAGAAGGGTGGACAGTTATGGTCTATTATGTCCAATTTTTTGTCTTATTTTTACTTCAGTTCGAGTTCGAACACATTGACTGGCTACTAAGCAATGTTACGTAGTAGACACGATTACCAGGGTACGTAACGTACCTAACACACTATGTAGTACCTAGTGTACCTACATACATTATCATCCAGTCACTGATGGTTCCAAAGGAAGGCCAGTGCTGGTAATCACCCCAGTCCTAGTAACAAGAGGATTATTGACGATTGACAAGAAGTTTTAGTAACAATTAGATTCCATGATAATACATATACAAGTATATTATGCTCATTATTTCGTTACCCTAATTTTCATGGGAAGCCAATGTGCATAGAGTTTATGGATATAATTCAAATTACAAAGATAATGTCAGTGTTTGCATATGTCACGAGTATTTTATGTGTCATATGGCATTATGACATCATCCTACACCAAATATGGAGGGTAAGTAATTACATGCACGGCCCTTGTCCCATAACAAGAGTAGGTACTTAGGCTAACACACATGTACGCTAGTAAAGCGCTATTAGTACTCACCCAAAATGCTCGTCCACGGGCGAGGCGAGTCGAAGCGAGAAATTTCATATTATTAGCGATAAAATCTTCTATTTTATTTTACAGCATTTTCATAAGCAACTTGTACCGATGGAAGAGCGGGACTACCTGACACAAGTAGGTATATATTTACTTACTAGGTAGCCCCAAAGGACCTTTGTAAAAGAACAAAACTTATGAAATAAAAACATTTTTCATTTTCGTTTCAATTTCATTTACTACTAGCTGCCGGCGCGGCTCCGCCCACGTTTTGAAAAGAACGCAGACAAACCCGTGGGATAAACTATACCAATGATGTAATATAATAGTACATTACTTACCTAGGGCGGTTAAACAAAGAATGTCTCAGATCGCAGGTATTTGACGCCCGAGCCGAAGGCAAGGGCGATAAATATGCGCTCTGATGCTTTCTTTATTAACGCCCGTGGTAAGTACAACATTTTACGTCTATATCTGGCCAGGAAGTGGGGTTTTCCGCACGCATAGCGTGCGGTAATTCCTACTTTATGGCCAGGTATGACAAAACAAGTATGAAAAAAATAAATATGTTATAAGCGCTCCAAAAGTGGCACACTAAAACCTTGTTAACTGACACGGCTTGCCATAGTTTTGCACGTATGCTGTCAGAATTTGGTGGCCATTTTTAAACACGGAATTTCGTATAGACAACGTATCTACTTCTTTTTTATATTACATCATTGCCTATAATCATCGAGAAAGTCCATTCTACACGCATGTGAAATAATTTTTTTAATCCGATATCTACAGCGACGGACTTCCGGAGTTTCGTACACACAAACTTAGGTACAATCTCAAAGACTGTTCCACTATATTGGACGAGCGAGCGAAGCGAACGAAGTTCTCCGTTTCAGCTTGGGCAAAAATTATTTCGTATGTCCGGCCTCTGGCCGGCTGTTCTCCTCTACAGATCGCATTTCTTAACCGAATCTCGCAAAATTTGGTGAGCCGGTTTAATAATTATAAAGATATTATGTTTTGTCAATTCAGTTTTATTAAATTATTTTTATATATTTTTTAAGTCAGGCTTGCGAGTTCTACCGCTCAAATAACCTCTAGTTATATATTACTATATTAGTATATATATTGAGTATAAATTAGTATAGATACATATTCCTGTTTAGTAAATTCGAGCCCCAGCCCGAGTTTTAGCGATTAATCATGAACTAACCAAGTTCTCAAGTGCTTTTCTTTCGTCCCTTTAGGAGCACTTTAAGACCCTAGAAATCACGGTAGTGGTTAACCCTTTGCGTGCCGGGAATCTTTACGGCTGTTCGCGTCGTAATCGTAAACAAGGACATACCTCGAATAGTTACGCGTTTTACACCGCATTTGATTTACAATGGTATTAGCATTGGATTATTGGAATACTAACCCTGTTTACTGTCGATTCATAGTCAACTGAGTACAAAGGCAATTTCAGAGGACAGGTGCAATAAAGCGAAGACTCCTGCTTGGCTGCAAGCAGAATAAAGATAACGATTGTCACAAGAAGGGTTAAATAATGATAATGCACCTATAGAGTTCTTTAAACTACGAGTTCAATTTTAGAATTCAGAAAATTTGCATGAAATCCTTTCAAAAAAATATGCGCGACCGGGAATCGAAACCGGCGTAATTCGTCAACAAATCGGAAGTAGCTTTTTTAAATACGACTGTGGCAAACAGGCACAAACTGCCTGATGATAAGCAGATACCGTAGCCTATGGACGCTTTCGATTCCAGAAAAATCACAAGCGCGTCGCCGATCCTTTATTGATTTGAGAATTTGTTGTGTTGATAGCCAGAGACAAACACAACACACCCCTCACTCTCAAGTATATAGTCTCAACACAACACATCCTTTGCGGGAAATGGTAGTACAGTCAGCATCAAAAGTAGCTACGCAATCGAAGACGTCAAAAGTTCTTATTCCCTTTTAAATAAAGACTTTTGACGTCTTCGTTTGCGTAGCTACTTTTGATGCTGACTGTACATATGTATATTACCTATATTGTACATGATGAAGACTAAGGATTACTGAAACAAACGGCAGCCGTTCAATCTCCAAAATAAATAAAATACAGCGCAAACGCAGTTTAAGGAGAAAATTAATCATTGTTATTATAAGCATTGTTCTGGAAACAATGGCTGGTCCCGCGATAACACCATAACTTTAACTACCTATCGAGTTACAGCCACAGTGTTTAGGTAATATATGCAAACACTGAGAATGGTACAACGACTAAAGTCAAAGTTAGAAGCACTATACCCGGTGTACTACACTAATATCATAAAGAAGAAAAGTCTGAGATTGTAACACGAGGAAAATATATACACAGGTCAAAGAATTCTTGAAATCAGATAAGCATCCGATTACAAGAATTCTTTGACCTGTGTATATATATTCCTCGTGTTGTATAATTACCATTATAAAGAAGATATTTCCATAACACGACGTTTGAGAGAGCCATTGTCAACGCTATCTGCACAAGTGAGTCACGCGGTTGTGCTCGACTAATTACCCTGCCTCAAGTATAAGCAATCAATCTTGTTTCAAATTAGATAATATTTACAACTTAAACAGCCGTATCTGTATCAAATCGAGTGTTTATTACTTTTATTAGCTTATTAGGCCCATTACGAGTGGACAGTTGAAACGACACTGCTTATTAATTATTCTTAAGGTGGTTCGATTGCCATACAAAACGTTATTTGACATTCGTAGGCTAACGGCGTGATATTTTAAGAAACTTATGTCACAAACTTTCATAAATTGGCTTCCCATTTGCGCCAAATTCCCCCTTTCCTAGAATAAACTAGTATAAACTAGATTAATTTGAGAAATTGGTTTGTCACGTGATATTTTGGGAAAACTATTTTTCTCAAATTAATCTAGTTTATACAAGTTTATTCTAGGAAAGGGGGAATTTGGCGCAAATGGGAAGCCAATTGATGAAAGTTTGTTGCATAAGTTTCTTAAAATATCACGCCGTTAGCCTGCGAATGTCAAATAACGCTTTGTATGGCAATCGAACCACCTTAATCTATAGTTTTTACAGTATCTGAATATACGTATAAGATTTACAGTTAAACTGTTTCTCGATAAACGATTTTAAACTTAATTTAACCCTAAAGCTAGACGCAACATGACTAAAATATTTGCATCAGTTTTTCACTGAAGAAAGTTCCGTAATGAAGACTTATAAAAGTTATAAACAACCTAATAGAACCAATAAATAGTATATGGACCCTCGTCTACATATAACTTTCTCGACTTAATTTAACTTAAATGTATAACAATGGTCCCAGTAACGCACCCTGCGGGACTGCCGATCTTATTGGGTTAAACTTCAACCATTAGTAAACAGGCCCATTTGCGTATGACAGCAAATATTGTGTCAATTAATCAACGATTTCCGAACCTTTCCGAATAGAGCCGGCGGTGCCCGAATCAGACGTTAGCCATTAATTTGCGCGCCCTTTGCAACGCAATCAGCCCAACTGGGTCAGCATTTCTTCGGCGAGGAACAATTTTACGCTTGACAAATCAAACTTGCGAACGGTGGGCGAAGGAATGAGCGGACAGCTGAGCTGCCTAAACCCAGGATTATGGGGGTTTCAAGATGCTCAGTAATGGGATAAATCTATGAGGAATTAACTAAAGAACAGACGTAATGGGAATAGCGAAGGCATTGGTACATCACGGGTGCTACTAAAAAGATAATTTTAGGGGAGGAATGCGGAAATAAACAGCGCTACTCCAGCTCCAACCGAGAGCTAATGGACTTAATAAATACATGAAAAGATTGAGATTTGATGTTTCCAACAACTGATCATCGTCATTTTCATCACTGGTGTTGTACCTGTACAAGGGTCAAACAAGACTACTAATCATTCACCTTTATTTTTTTTCTAGGTAGCGAAAGCGGAAGTCTTTATGCGTGTTTAGCGTTGACACCTTAACAGAGTGACCTGCGACCGTAATTAACTCGAGTTTTAGGCTTTGGGAGTTCTATGATTTCCATAAGATTAGGCTCCGTTCGCTTCATCGCTTTTTTAGGGGCATTAAGAGTCTCTAAATACAAAAGAATATGACGCTCTCGGAACGGAGGCATCCTTAACGATAAACTTACCGCCGTGTAACTTGAACATGTTTAACGGTAATTAACAGAGTCCCAATTAGATCTCTCACGCTCTCTCCCGTGTCTCAAGGCACATAATCAGGGGAATTTAGCCGAATTTACATCTCCGGGCAGATGACCGGGTCTAAACGGGTTAACTCGAGCCCGGACTTGACGCAATTTAGCGGAATTAGTCTTCTTCCAGCAATTTAAACCTTCCTAGGTAACCGGATAAATCAGCGCAGTGGAAACTAGAACAAGATACCTACTCGGCAAAATAATCTTGTTATTTATTTGATGTTTTAATTTGTGCACTTATCGAGTAAAACCAAATCCGTATATACAACAATCTTGTTTCCTCGTCACGTCTATCACATGTTCAGTTCATTAATTAGAAATGTTTTTATAAGTTTTAAATCAATTTAATTGAAAAGCATGAAAATTATTTCAGAAGTTATGAGAGAAGCTTTCATTACGTTAATAACAAATCCAATGTGGCCGTACGGCTCAGATAACATTTCAGAACGGATTACTTTTACAACCATCTGCATATCATCATACAACTTACTTGTCTCGTCATACTAATCCATTCAAGGATTAGCGTGAGTGGCTCCTAGATGGCGCTAGTTAATTCCCCTCGAAGCGTTCCAGACGCTGAGATTTACGGATATCCGGCCCGATGCGCCTCGAACGGCTCTAAAACAATATTTGGCTGTTTAGAATGCCTTTGCCTTCGATTTGTAAATCGTTTTGAAACGCGGGAAACTAGAGCAGATTCCTTTATGGACTCGCTTTGAATGTTTTATTTATGGTCTTGGCTGTATGTGTTTTGTTGCGTTTGCTTTTTGAAATAAATGGGCGTTAAAAATCCGATTGACAATAGACGTTTCAAGACTTTCGGTAATTGTTTTAGTGCTGTTAACGTCAATTGCTTTGACATTTGCGAGTTGGCGAATAAATTTGCTTGCTACCTGGCGTTTATTGGCGTTGGCAATCGGCATTGTTCTATTAGGAGGCCGACGGCGACAAACGAGCCTAACGGTCCCGGACAGCACAATGCGATTCGCAGACGCTCGGCAAAATGAAACTAAACAGGCTGAATAGCATTTGCTTACACGATAAATTGGTGAGAGGCAGTTTTGGGACATGATACATTTATTGTTGGTATAAAAAGGGCCTGAAGCTAAGGTTTTATTTCCAAGCTATATACAGAACCACAACAGTATAGGTAAGTATGCTCATCATCATATCAGCCGAAAGACGTCCACTGCTGGACATAGGCCTCCCCCAAAGAGTGCCAAAGTGACCGGTCATGCGCCACCGGCCAGCGGACTGGTAAGTATGATAGTGTAACTATATTTTATTCTGTATATTATGTAAATAACATAATAAAATAATGTAAAAAATAAATCATTACGGAGAATAGCAAAATAGATCATAATATAACAACCTGATCTCCATTTAAAAGCCTATATGTTACTCGTATTAAGTTACAAGTGAGTAATTAAAGGTTATTCATAACAAACTCGAATTACAGTACTATTAACATATCTAACTACGTGTAAAGAATCAAATAAAATCTCACAACGTCGGAAATCCCTTTCCTGTTCCACGAACATTATACAAGTTATGAAGTGCTTGTTTGTTATTCGATCCCTGTCTAATTATAGCCACACAACCCCTTTGATGTCAGTCGGTGTATCAATAATTTACGTTAATTCATAGACATGATTACGTATCGGTTTGGTCAATATTGTACTGTTATCACAATAGAGTTCGTACCGTACACATAGTTTATACTCGACTGTATAAATTAATTGGCCTTTTCCAAACAAAGGCGTGGATTTCATGGGTCCTAATTTAAATATCCCCAGTTACAAAACGCCTTCAGAAATGTCATTCTCTGTCCCTTTTGTTTCAAAACGGGGGCTTTTTTCGTATCGATCCCTCGCAGGTAACCGGGGAATGATTTATTACCGAGCTTGTTGGTTCAAATAATCGATTCCCCAAACGGTCACGATCGCGCTAAAGTTATCCTTAACTTCGTTGAGCTAAAGACGGGTTTCGTTTGTTAATGGTTCGCATCTCGATTTAATGGCTCAAAAGCGTGTAGTGTAGAAATATTTGGACAATAAGCGTTTGCTAAATTTCAATGGGAATTTATAGAGCACTAAATCGGGGAGTCATCGAGTCGGACATTAAAGCACAGGTAATTTCGGCGTTATCCAAATGTTTGCTGCGAATTATTATGACTGCAAACAGACGCCATGCGATATACGTTGTTTACGTGCGCGTTTCATATTTTTACGGTCTGAAGAGCGAGTTACGAGCTGTGCTACTATCGTGGTATCAGAATATCACGTACATACTATATTTGTTAAGACGTACTAATTAAGAGATATGAACAGCATGAAAGCAAGAGTTTTAACTACAATGCAGCACCTGTTTAAATTTCGCAAGTTTTCCCTTACTTTTTGAAAAGCTTCGTACTTTATTGGACAAGAAACATGGACGCCTTGTGAATAGGTATAGGTACGGAGACGGACATTTATGAGTCCCCCTATTGGAATGACTCCCCCGTATTTCACCACTCGTTTCTACGAGTCCCGCCGCTTTTGCAGAATGTTCCTAAAAAGTAAAAGTTTCTAGCATTGTGTTACACTGTGAATATCAGACACAGCGTAGGTATGAGCATTGAGCAAGGGACATCATTGGTGTATCATAATTTTATTTATGTTAATTATCTCAATGATATTCTCCTATGCTACCAAATTGTTGTTAATTGACGTAGAACGTATACAAAATGGCAGACACAATTTCAGAGTACTGTTGCTCATATATGTTTGTATGTATGTAATGTAGAAATATATAGCAGGAAATAGTGTTGTCGATTGCTGTAGTTAAAATAAATAATTTTCACGAGGTTTCCAGGTTTGCTATAGCGGAGATACCGCACGAGTCGCACGAAATGCTTTACCTACACAGAGATCGGTTTATGGCACACTTTACTATCATGTATCATAACTATACGTTCGGTAATAAATAAACATGACATTTCCGCATTCTATAGTCGAATATTAAATATATTATGATATATTATGCGATTCAAAATAGACGGGTTTGCTGCTGTATGCACAATGGAACGTTTTACGGAGACTTTGGTCCTACTTAGGTGTTCTATGTAAAAATATCGAGAGTTTAAAAATAAAATTTGGAATTGTGGACAGCGACCTGCAGCCAATTTTTTTAATGTTTTGCTCGAAACGAGTTTTTTATGGATGTCGATATTTTTTAAACTCTCCGAGGCGCTTGGGTTATTTTTATTTCTCAATGATTGGCTACATTTTGCATATTAGTAAAAAAGTATAAAAAAACAATAAAATCTTGTCTCATCTCGAACGCGTATTCCTAATGTAAATCTGCTAAGTAAGTGCACGCCATCCACGACAGATAACGCACTGGGCTAAAAATATGAAATGTTCACGTAAAAAACCGGGCAGGGTTACCGTGTGACAGTAAAAGGGCCATAAATTACCTCGAGCCACAGATAAACAGAAACGTGAGACGAAGCATATTTTAAAGTAACACCTGCGAATTTTAAGATTATGATAACGCGGCGAATGAGTTTTGTGAAAATGTTTTTGGAATGGAATGGAAGAGGCAGGTTTACTGTGAATGAAAATTCGTTTTAGTGCGGCTTGTAAATCGCGCATTGCTTTCGTATTATATATGTACGTATTGTATTCATACGTATGTATGTTGTAGTGATTTGATCCTACATCACTTCCGTTTCTGTTTGGTCCAATGGTTTGACAAGGACTTCACCAAAAAATTTTTTTTTGCATAATGTGACGTCACGCTGAACTTTAAAGGGCTATATCTTCACCATTTTTTGTTTGATTGACAATATAAAAAGTACGTGTCCAATATTTTTTGATAATCTAACTGACGGACTAAATATAATTACATTATTTTTACCCAGGAAAGTACCCAATTGTACTTTTTGTATTTGTGTAACTTTTAAATTAATAAGGTACTTGTTTTGAAAAAGTCTACCAATCTATATATAAACCGCCTTAACAAATATACAATCCAAAGAAGAACTCATGGCAGGTTTTGGTTATAAAATGTACTTTTAACTATAAACAAGTTGCCTTTATCTTCCTCGATGTATCGACATTGATACTGCTCAAATGCAACATTCGTGCACCCTACACAATTCAATCCACATCTGATTAGAAGTGATAACCATCTACCATCTACTTACGTTCCGATCGAAACTATGTTTGGAGTAAAAATGCTGGTAACATATAATAAAATGTAGTACCTATATCTCGAGTAGATATCAAACAGTAGTTTATCTAACTATGTTACATGTGTAAACGCCTATCAGTCGATAAGATTTTTACAATCTTCATTTATTTTTACAATCGTCTTTTTGTTTTATTGAAGACGATATCGAAATCAAACTCGTGCTTTTTTATTTATTATTATTAATCCTTTAAAGTCAAGGACAATGAAAGAATGTTCGATACAAAGTAGCCGTTTCATTGCTCTTGAATATATGAGCTAGCAAAGCCAACTCACGTCTGAGTTCACTCATATATATACGTAAGTTACACTCAGGTAGCGATCAAAACAATGAACATACACTTTACTGAGTCAAAATAAAATAACTGACGGGAGAGAGGCAGCAGTAATATGCTTCAAACCCTTTCCACATTCAGGCTGCGCATCCACCAGCACGGCTACCACAGGGGGGCCCATGAACTGTGTCGCAGTGAGATACACTCCGACTATACGTCTCTTTCTAATTAGAACACTTAAAAAGAGACGGATAGTCTATGTCGCCGCGACACAGCTCGCGGGCCCTCCTGTGGTAGCCGTGCAGAGTTGTTCAAAGCTGTGTTTTCATAAAATGACATAAAAACATTTCTATTCTATTTTAAAAGTGACACCTAATTTGAAACACAGGTCTCTGCAAAGTGTAATATTAGCTTCTTTTTCGTCGTCATTGGAACGCTGTAACTAACCATTTTCTGGTATTAGGTTGTGTTGCATTGAGACGGGCCCATGGAAGCGTCGTGACGTGTCCGATGATCGATCACCTCGGCCATGTTTAATTACGGCTTATCGCGATGATTTATTGATATTGCCCGAATCGCGCGATAACTGGTGACAACCAAATGTTTACCGATCAACTTTTAAAACGATGTTCGATAGTTTAAGTAGAAAAACGCCTTCTGAGCAACTTTTTTTTTAATTCAACGAATTCATGTTAAGGAAATGAAAAACGTCTTTGTTTCAAGTTGGTACCAAAAAAACGCCAAAGGAATTCCTACTTTTTAAAACTTAATGATGGAATGAATTCTCAATAAATTTTGTATACGATAAGTTGGTGCTTGAGAAGTTGGAAACTTAGGCAATTCATTAATGGAATTATTCCTTAAACTTGGTATTGGCAGCTATCGATGGAACTATTTAATTCACTGCAGTTTTAAAGTTCTCATTGTGCGAATTCTGCTGGAGAGCATACATTATATGGGTATCTGTGGAATTCTCATTTTAAAATGTTCTTTTACTATACCTATTATTTGTCGGCCTGGATAATAAATCCAAGGATAATTAACTCTCTGCAAAAAATATCTTGAAATGTTAATAGTAAAAACCAATAAGAGGATTAAATCCAAATAGAACCGCTAGAATTCTTCATTAGGAAGATACGCTTTCCACCAGATATGATTTAGTCAAAGCGTGTAGGCAGCTTATCTTGCTTATTTTTGAACGTAACAAATATTTGTTTTGTTATCTGTGGTAGATTAAAACTTAGTGTGCACGTGGGTGGGGCTTTATTTATATATGGTCGTACGTTCGTTGCATTTCCTTAATCACTGCATTCAATCCATGCACTTCTGAAGCTTTATCTATAGAAACCGTCTAATGATACCGCTTACAGTACGCAAACAACTGTCTTTTTCAACCGATAACATTAAACATGGAAAATAGATCGCTTATCTCCAGTAGCGATAGGCGGATCTCGACCCATGAAATCCACGAATATAGTTTTAAAATCTATTTGTCTATGGTAGTAAAAAGGGCATAGTTAAGTCAATGGGTGGGCTGGTGAGGAAGTATAAATAATTTGATAAATGATGACGGTAGCGCAGCGGGCGACGGACGGACCGCTCGTTATAGTTAATAGTTGCTCCCTTGACAACATGGGACCGATGCAAGATGTTCATATGCCTATAATTTATACATATATGCTATGTTGAATCTTGCATCGGAAAACACCTTTGACGTGTGACGTCATATTTTAACGTCAATTAGTATGAAGAGTTTCGCCTGCTGCCTGCGAGGTCCGTTTTTAAAACATTTTTTTGGGTATTTACGTTCTTTAATTGTAGTTGCTCTCACACAAACATTTGTTCCTTTCCAAAAACTGGTTTGAATGGCATCGTAAATAAATCTTAGGTCACAAGCCCATTATATGGTTTGTTAATGATAATATATTTAATTCGATTCATTCCTTCGGGACAATTGATTTATTATTATTGATACCTTTTGAAATTTCAGCCCAGCAGCCAAAGTAATAAAAATAATGCAGGTGCAATTGCGTTTTGTTAATGCTATGTTAGCACTGCATAATTACGGTGCTCGTAAAAACGTGTTGTGAACATTTCATTACAGGGTTAACGCCCGTATCGTGGTCCGCCCAAAACATGCGTACAATAAACATGTTATACATTTGCGAAATACACCCGTTTCATGAGTCCAGGACATCCGCATTAGTAAAACTTACCTACTCATTACCATTTGTAAGAAAGGTGTACCTACATTTAGGGTTAGGCCTAGGCCAGTAAATTAGAACTCCCTTATTTTTAGATAAAACTCAGCATTTGTTTGTTATCACTTATCAAGTTATCATGGCGTGCAATGCAACGTCATATTCATTTATATCTACTACTTAGAAAGGTTGAAAAACCCCCGGCATTTTCATTTCAAAGTCCAATATCTCAAAAACGGCTAAACCGATTTGTTGAAACGTAGCTAATGATCTTGATCACGTCTGCTTTCGGAAAAAACCCCATTAAAATCGATCCATTCGGTTAGGAGCTACGATGCCACAGACAGACAGACACGTCAAACTTATAACACCCCTTTTTAAGCCCTCGGGGGTTAAAAAGTAAGAGTCGCAGACTTAAGTTGAGAGCGAGCGTATTCTAAGTAGGTATGTAGGTAGGTATGGCTATAATTTGAAAACAAAATGTATTCATATTGAGATACTGTTTGGAGATACCGCGAAAAAAGGTTTTTTTGCTGCAGGTACCTACAGAGGGTAAGTACATCTAGCTATACGAATTCTAGACATAAGTTATGCTGATATTTCTTTACTTAGGTACTCTATCTATACCCTACTCCAGATCTTAGAAAGAAGTTTAGAAAATAAGACTTTAGTATTGTTATGTTTGAGAAGCACTTAGTGATCGAAATAAGTAAAACTAAATCCTACATCAACGAACAAACGTAGACGAATTAGTTTGTTAAAATTCTAATGTTATGGTATACCTATAGGTTGTCTCGTAACCCTAGCCTCCTGGGGCCCTTTTAATAGTATAAGGAATAAAAGTTCAAACTTGATTTTGAAATTTGTACAAAATTTTGTACGCGGGGCCTTAGGAGGCTAGGCTACGTACATACAAACGGCGCATTGTTCATACCAAATGTTTGCCAAGCGTCCATCGAACCCGCTTTTACCCGCGCTCAAATGAGCACTAATTATATTTAATGCGTTTTACCTGTAATTAGAAGGTGTTAGAGTACGTGAAACACTCGTGTGCGAGAGCTTTATGATCCTGCTATTTAGTAAACTTACCAAATACCCAATCCAGTATAAGTTTTCCCTTCGATCACGCAGTTTTGATGAGTCTAGAGATCAAATTATACTAGCTAGCTTGTAGTAAAATAGAAAAGATTTATGAATAGATAGGTTACGTATACAAACATGGATGAGCAATCTAATGATAGAGGTAAACAAAAGGTTGCGTAAAACAGTACAAATCATGCGTGTACCTGGGCTCGATTTGACTCCAATGAAAACACTGAGCGTTTGTTTTGTGTTTTATGATCATCCTACGTAATGCCGATTTGTGTACATAATTTAATTACCTACTTAGTCTCGCATGTTTGACACCTGCTGGCTTTAACCAAACTAGAATAGGGACTTTACGTATCCTCTGAGTTTATTTAGGGTCAGTGTATACACTTTTTATTTTTAGCCACCTTTTTGCATTTATTGATGACGACCGCTTTAGCCTAGTTGGTAGTGACCCTGCCTACGAAGCGAGAGGTCCTGGGTTCGAATCCCGGTAAGGGCATTTATTTGTGTGATGAGCACGAATATTTGTTCCTGAGTCATGGATGTTTTCTATGTATTTAAGTATTTATTTCACTATATAAGTATGTATATCGTCGTCTAGTACCCATAGTACAAGCTTTGCTTAGTTTGGGACTAGGTCGATATGTGTAAGATTGTCCGCAAATATTTATTATTATTTATTTTAAGTTTTTCTTCTCTAGCTCGCGATCGATGCTTGAGACATTGACATGGTCGATTTGACATGACACTTAATTCAGGTATTCAGTCGCCCGTATCCTTCGCGGGGACCGTTTCTGGTTATATCAATCCTTAATTCAGGTAATGTTAACGTTAAATTGCATTTTATTTCTGCGGGTTCGTTCGTAAATGATACAAATCATAGAGAATTTTATTGACTGTATATATTAGAAGGGTTATCTAGTAATGTCGGTAATTAGGGTCCCGTAGCCAAATGGCAAAAAACGGAACCCTTATAGATTCGTCATGTCCGTCTGTCTGTCCGTCCGTATGTCACAGCCATTTTTTTCCGAAACCATAAGAGCTATACGGTTGAAACTTGGTATGTATTTTGTGAACCGCATTAAGATTTTTACACAAAAATCGAAAAAAAAACATTAAGTTTGCGCGAGAGACACTTCCAAAGTGGTAAAATGTGAGATGATAAAACTCAAAAAAATATATGATGTACATTACCATGCAAACTTCCACCGAAAATTGGTTTGAACGAGATCTGGTAAGTAGTTTTTTTTTAATACGTCATAAATCGTAAACTGCAATTTATTTAACGGAACCCTTCATGTGCGAGTCCGACTCGCACTTGGCCGCTTTTTTTTAAATTAAATTTAATGGAATAGCTTACTGACGTAAATAATGTAGGTAATCGATATGCTAAGTGCAGCATTTACATATAACACGTTACTTATAATTAGATTGAATACAATTATATCATTATAGGTAAATACTGCCATTGGAATTACTGCGACTTGTTGGGCGTCAATTAAAAAACCTCCACGCTCAGAGTGGTAATCCCGTAACGTTCCGAACGCGCGTCGGTACAATTTATCTGTCAATTTTCCATATAAAAAGTGACATTTAGACCTACTTGACGCGCGTACAATGCGTTAGGTGATCGACCTACAGGTACAACTTAATGATGACTACTGTTCAACATTAGAGCAGAACGCTTATTAAACATTTCCGCAACATCAATTACGAGATTTTATTGGCGGTCGGTCGTAACACTAGCACCTATTACAGGCAGGTTAATTAAGTAAGGTTAGTTCACACATGGATAACGTGTTTATTAAATGGAGGTAGGTACATACAACTAATGTGAAAACACAGGCGTTTTTCCAGCTTAATGGCTGTCTAACAAAATTCCTTCACCCCGCCGACGACAATAAAAATAAAATCAAAACGCAAAGCAAACACATGGCGTAGGGCGGATTTGCGGACACTTGCCGTGCAGTTAAATATTGTCTTCGACAGGGATATGGCCGAGGTAAGTGGTAAAAGATCGTAAATAAAGGCGTGAGTCAGTTGCCGTTCGCCCGCTCTATTTTCGAATTGCAAATGAGAAAGTGCATCGGCAGTGAATAACCTATACATAACCATTGGGCATCTACACTATGGGGACAGTTTTGTCTACAAATAGGTGCCTAACTGTTAGCTATCTAGTAGATATGTCTGGGCGTTCGGATCTATTGATGTGTTGTAGAAAGAAAGGTAAATGGCGGTATGCTACACACATTTCTAGTTAATAAAAATTCCAAGGCCCTCACAGGTTACAGAACTCGAGTTTTTGAATACGTGTAGGGATACAAAAGCTTGAGGATATTTTGTTATAAAAATATTGAAATGCAAGGGCCGATGCAAGTTGATTATTTATTCAACAAAAACTTGCACAGCGCACTTACTATGCATAATATCAACTTTAGCCGATAACGGGCACCTAGTTTATGAAATGGTCACGCGAAACAGGTACCTAGTTAACTAGTTATGGCACCCGCAGGTTATGTCAACAGCACTCGAGGGTGCACGGAGTCGATGCATTATCTCAGCCACTTATCGCTTAAAAACAAATCCGGCGTTATCTAAAACTAGGTACGTAAATTACGTCCGCTTTGAATCAATATCCAATAGGTCACCTACCGCTTGCCGCCAGTCCATACAACGGGCACTTCTTCACTTCACCTCACCGTCTTAAACACCTAATTGAATCCATGTTATCATTAAAGTATCGATCAGTCACACGCGGCAGTACGTTTCTCAGCGACGCGTATATTTTTACATTCGCTTGAGATATTTTCGATAGTCCTCCGTTTGAACACACACAAGCACGATAGGATTTCGTAGTACCGGTATAGGTTCACTGTTTGAAGAAACTTGTAGTCATGGATCAGCTGAGCGATTGTTTCAAACAATAATAGCAGAGTTTGCGAACACTGACGAAAACTATGACGCGAGTTCATAACACGGCGCACGGAGACGGACTGAGCGAGCTGACTGAGCGAGCGAATGAAGTGAATGAACGAGGGAGCGCTCGGTCGGGGCGGCAGCGGACGCGCGCGGCGAGGTAATTTGTCGCCCGGCATCCGCTAGATGGCGGTACAAGTCGATTTTTCCTCCCGTACTCGCTCACACCGTGTTCACGGTGTTCACGAAGCTTTGGGCATTGAGCTTATAATATAATTTTATAGGAGGATAGGAGGATATTTTCTTACGCTTTAATAATTCCGCCGGCGAGACCGCCCGCTTATAAATTAGGAAAACGTTTTCAAATTCAGTCTCATCAAACGTTTGCTCACCGATTTAACGGCGCCGCCTGCGTACCTCGATGTCCGGAATCCAGAATCAATTTGCGCGAACGCCCGGGGCTTTTAAGATTCCACGTTAGCCAACAATTTCATTTTGTCAATAATCGCGGCGGAAATTAGTGTGTACATTGCATTTCGCCGAGGTTTGTTCGATTTCCCAGTAATGTAAAAATTCTATTAAGCGTCGGAATTGGGCTGGACGAGTAGGTAATCGAGAATGGAAATCGATTAAAGTTTGTGGAGCCGGGACGCGTCTATCTGAAGGGTCGATCTGGATGAAACTCATTTTCGGCAGTTCATTCCCTTCCAATGAAAATAAAGGAAACATTTGGATCTGCTATCTCTCGAAAGCTTTAATATTGGTATTACTATTCCACTTCCAATCTGCAAATGTGTCTGTCTGGTTTAATAAATTTAATAATTGAAAGGAAACGTCTGTGAGTCAAAAAATGACAACGTTTTTCAGTCCGATGCCCATACTTCGCATTCAGAGTTTACGCATGAAATTTCCTAAATAAAAGCCTTTGTTCCAATTCCTTTGTTTTTCCGCAACCTGTGTTCACATTAACATAAAATACTCACCGAAAAGATAACATTTAGCTATTTATAACAAGCACACGATTATATTATAGTGTGTACTTGAATAAAATAAAACGTATTAATAAAAGGCGTTAGTGGCGCATAAACAAGGCTTGTCTATGACAGATGATAGGCGCGACCATAAACAATAGAGTGGCCGCGATACGGGAGCGATAGCCGCTGATTTATGGGCGGTGGAACGCCTTAAATCAATTACTATGACGGCCCATAGAGTAGTCGATATGCAGTGATAAAGCCCGATCGGTGATCGTACCGACTGAAGTTGGAGTACCTATCTAAAGACTGCTCCACACTCCCGATCAGAACATTAACCGAAACCCTACGAGACCATGGTTTAAAAAGCACCAAACCCTTATATTTACTTCGGTAGGAGAAAGTTTTGCGTCACAACATATGACGCACAAGATCACTTTGATGGGCGTATAGGGCCATAATAGAACATATTAGATACATACTCGTATCGTGTCTGTCTGAACGTTCGTTATTTGTATTGTTATAGGCCAAACATTTTAACAAGTGAACGCAGAATCTAGCCAATTGTTAAAGCGCTGCCGCTGTAGTACTTAAACTCAAACTCATAATATTTATTGCACACATAATATTACAAGTACCTACCTAATAAAATGGAGCCCGTAAGAGCACAGCAAAGAAGCTTAAATCTAGGTTACATTTAGGTACGGTCAAAGAATTTAATTTCCTACCCACTTTGGACTTTGTCAAAGTGACGTAGGGTCATTTCGCCGGTTACGCGACCACCTTCGGTTAGCGACCACTTGAAGAACATGGTTTTTTCAATTGAAGATAACATCAATTCTACAGAGCCTATTGAAACAGTCAGCCGTATGCCTTATTGTTTGTAGTTATGGAATAGGAATATACAAAAAAAACGAGTAAATATGCTTTCAGTTCACCTAGTCAGCTAAGTGGTCGCTAATCGGCACATTAAATTAGGTGGTCGCCAACCGGCGAAATGACCCTAATCAATCAAAACGACTTCTTATGATTTTATTTACAGTGTCACTTTGAAATAGTCCTAAATGGGTAGGAAATTAAATTCTTTGACTGTACCTAAATAATAAAATAACTTAAAACTGCCACAGTATCGCTCCTAGACACCAACGCACGAAAATTGGTGTTCGTATTTGTATATTTTAGGCGAGTATGCTTAAGCGGTAAACCTATATTTTGGGATGGAAGGACAAAAGTCAACCTGTGGCTCACACTAGTTGAACTTGTTGAAGTTAAACTCTAACCTATTAAATTATTCCTGGAGTTTTTACATGTTAAAGCCAGCTCAATAATGAAGCAAACATTAAAACAAAACAATAAACATCACGTATAAAGGACCGTTTTCGCAGTAGAACTATTTTTTAGAGATGCAACGAATAGTGGTTTGCCCGGATACCGGATACCGAATATCCGGTCAAAAGTTATATGCCTAAAACGAAGTAAATTCGAGCGCGCGTGTGCGCAACGCTATGTGCAGGTTGCAAGTGATGCAACCTATTACTCGCTGTAGGCAGGTTTTGTTACTAGTTGTATCAATTTTAGTTTTTATCATTAGGGACATTTATTTGTATTTTTCTTTTGATGTGAAGATTCAACTGTCCTTAATAGTTGAGTACTTTTTAGTTTGTTACTCGTATTTAATCATAAGATCACCATTGTTTTCCTATAGATCTCCTATGTTAAAACACTATCCGGTATCCGGGGATACTACGCCACTATTCGGTATTCGGCCGGATAGTAAAATTGTGGCTGGATAGGCCGGATACAGGATAGTGGCCGGATATCCGTTGCATCTCTACTGTTTTTACTTTGAAATGATACCTACCTATCTACCATTTGAAAGGATGCCCGTGCAATGTCATTAAATGAAGTTTAAGGCGAAATTCATCAAATCAAATAATGACAATATGACTCCTCTGAAGTCGTAAGCGTTCATAGACTACTCTATCCCCTTGGCAGGTTGTATACTTGTATGTTTGCCACCGTAAAAGTATAGACAAATAGTTAATTCGCGTAGTTACATCTGCTTTGGACTGTTCGATAGTAAGTAGGACTATGATATCAGTTATTTTATTACGCTCAAGTGTCCATATCGTAACAGAAGTATGTTTACTTAATTAATATTAAACTAAGACAATCAAATTGTAATATGGTAAGATAATATAGTTTATTCGACATTCCGAGATAAGAAGTGGCATTATCAAGCATCAAAACACTAAACTTAACCATTGTTCGGTAATTTAAAATACAAAGTCATCCTTCTAAGAATACAATTTAAATTACTACTATTTCTTACTACTCACTTTATTTGATACTATTTCTTGTGAAATTTAGACAATTCTAGAGTGAGATTATCATTTAGGTATCGTCTTAGCTTCTCCGCTCTCGAGCTTAGGTTCTCGAGTGGCGACCACGTACCGGAAGGCGCGGCGTTGGTAGCTTCCCACAAGGTGGCCTGATGACCTGGTAAAGGTCGCGGGAGTCCGCTGGATGCGGGTGGCTCAGGACCGGTCACTTTGGAACTCTTTGGGGGAGGCCTATGTCCAGCAGTGGACGTCTTTCGGCTGATATGATGATGATGATGATGATCGCATTAGCTTTTGTCCGTTTCTCAAAAGGAGTCGGATAGCTAAACGAAGCAAACTTGATGGTATTTACATTTAGTTACTTTAGGTTCGCATTTTTCCAGTAGTCCAAGTAAAGGGCTGTAAAGCCTTATTCTTGGTTGAACTCTTAAGACGACGTAGGCTCGTGGTCTTGGAGCGAATATTATATTTTTAATTTTAATTTTTTGTGCGTTTTAATATATAAAAAAGTAATAGCTAAGTTCCCTCAAACATGATATTGCCGATTTTTAGAACTAATTTTAATATGTTTCGCTGTTGTGCATAATTTGTAACCTATGAAGACCTATGTTCGTGATTTTTTTCTATCAAGCGATGGTCAAAAACTCATGTTTCGAATAGCTGTTGTCCCTCAAGAAAGGCCTCATGATTGCTAATTAAATTTAGGGCAGCCGTATTATAATCCAAACAAGCGCAACGACTTTTAAAAATCCGTTTTCTGATCTCACGTTGCCTTAATCCGTATAGAGACGTCTTCTTTTATAGCAATATATGTGACACGAGAAAAAAAACATAACTTACATGCTGCACATAAGCAATAGGGGTGTAGACACAAAATAAAATAATCAATTAGGTATGTTGCATTTTCTCGAAAAAGGATTACAAATGTACTCAAATGCAGAAAAAAGCAACGCAAGAGGTTAAATAATCACAAAGTTATGTTATAAGCGTCCAAAGTTTTAAGAGGGGCTATTATGTTCTGTCCCGTTTCCGCAAAACGCACCTTCATATAAAACGATTGTCATTTACTATGACGCTAGACGATCGTGACGTCACGATCCCGGAGCGATGTCTCTCTTTAACAAGCAACATTAAAGGCCTCCACACACCGGTCGCGTGGGCGGGCCCGCGCACGCGACAGGTGTGTGGAGGCCTTATAACGGTTGTAGCTTCGTAATTGTTGAGATATTTGAATGGGATTTTCGTCATTAGGCAAATTTTTTTGCCTTCTTTCTTTTGAAGACATGATGCCTACGGCTGCTTTTCACCACCGCACCGCTCGCCATCGGCAGTGTATTCATCCTCACACCCTGGAACCGAAATGGTCGCGTACCGTACGGTTTCAGAGAAATTTCCTCGGACGCTCAGGTTGTGGAATGAGCTCCCTGCCGAGGTTTTCCCAAGGGAGGTATGGGGTTCTTCAAAAAAGGAGTGTATAAATTCTTGTGTATGATGATGAGTATAAATTCTTAAAGGGTCGACAACGCGCATGTAACACCCCTGGAGTTGCAAGATCCTATAGGCTACGGAAACCACTTACCATCAGGTGGGCCGTAAGCTTGTTTGCCACCGAAATGGTATTTAAAAAAAACTAAAAAAAAAGAAGTAATAATCAATTTTGAGTCTACACCCCTATTGATTAAAGGAAAGACGACTTTATTAACTCTTCCCAAACTACATTAACATTAACATAGGTATGTTTGTAAAATATGGAAAGTGACACATGCTTTTATCTTGTCTTTATCACGCGATAAATGCAAGCATCATAGAATCTCGCAGATTGTCTCACAAATAAAGTGAACTTACATTTAGGTACAATAGCTAAAAACTTTACACTAAAACTCAAACCAAGCTACACAATCAGTATTGAGCGGCTTACTAGACAAAACACGTAAACTAAGCTGCGAACTAGACAAACTCCTAGTCGTGGCTACCAGGCGGCCAGAGACGCTAGGAGCCACAACAATAGGTGGGCGAGCCACTACATTACACATAAAGACCTAACTATATAAGTATTTCTATGACGCATAGGCTTTTTTAGTCTTCAGCAACGCTAAGCTAGAATAGCGTAACTACACAAGGTTTATTGACGCATATGTCGTTTGGTTAGCACGGCAGTGCGGCTGACTAGTTCAGTAACTTCAGCTTACACGATTTGATCCAAGTCCATTCTACTGAAATAAGAGATAATGGTTCGAAAGGCAACTTTAAATGTAACTAGGGTCGTTTCGCCGGTAACGCGACCACCTTCGGTTGGCGACCACTTGACGGACTAGGCTGCTTCAATTAAAGATATTAACATTTCTACAAACCCAACAGAAAACTAATTAGTTATTAACTATTCTTGAATAGTGTCAGAATAAGAATAAATACACTTTAAAACCCAAAGCTTAATCCAAAGCAAGAAAAAATAACCTCAATTCACACATTTCACACATTGCTGCCGAAAAGTGTTGACGTGCAGTGAATCTGTAAAAAAAATAACGCGACAGTTGGCGCGAAAACTTTAGTTACGTCACTTAATTTTATTATTATGCTGAAATTAGTTAGTTGATTGCTTAAATGATTTAGCTATTGTAATAATTTCGTTGAAATTCGGCATATTATAAAAAAAAGATTTAAATAAAATGGGGTGGTCGCGTACCCAAAAAAATTATTACCAAAGAAGTCGGATAGCGACCACATCGTTTTTCTTTTTCTTTCCTTATGGATTGCGGCACCCGCGATATTTAGCTTGGCAAGCCAATTGTGTCGGTAGGTATTTAAGCCGCGCCAATCCATGCTATGTCTATAGTAGGTATATGTAATATAATAATAATATATAATTATAAAATGAATAATTCATATGATTATATGATATGGTTATATTACAAATGCGAAAGTGTGTCTTGTCTGTTACCTCTTCACGCTTAAACCGATGGACCGATTTTGATGAAATTTGGTATGGAGATAGTTTGAGTCCCGGGAAAAGACGTAGGATAGTTTTTATCCCCGAAATAATCCCCTAAGTGGCTGAAATAGGGGTTGAAATTTTGTATGGAGCTACGATATAAACGAGACATACGGACGGAGTCGTGGGCAGAAGCTAGTGTAGGTAAGTAGAATTTAATCTAAAAGTTACATAAAAGCTTGTAAAATGGTGGCATTTAGATACCTACTATGAACGACATGTGTGACTGTAATAGCAATATATATAATAGCACTATGGTGTGAGCGAGATGGCGCGCCGTTTTCGATTCTATTTTGCATTGACAAGAAATATAAAGTAGATTTAGAAGAGTAACAATTTGTAGTAGTATAAGGGCAGTCAGGTCAGGTAGGTCCAACTTTGAGAAAGAGGTCAATCGTCGAATCCGACTCGGCTGGGCAGCGTTCGGGAAGCTACGCTATGGCACATCTTTTCGTCTCGTGTCTGAAGACGAGAGTCTTTGACCAGTGCGTGTTGCAAGTGATCACGTGTGGCACCGAAACGTGGTCGCTTCAGAAATCATAAGAAGCATCATAAGAAGGCTCAAAGTCACCCAAAGGGCAATGGAGAGAGGGCTATGCTCGGAGTTTCTCTGCGTGATCGCATCAGAAATGAGGCTTTCCGCAGCATAACCAAGGTAATCGATATAGCCCTAAGCCGCTAAAGTTAAGTGGCAGTGGGCGGGGCACGTAGAACCGATGGCCGTTGAGGCGGAAAGGTTCTCGAGTGGCGACCACGTACCGGAAGGCGCGGCGTGGGTAGGCCCCCCACAAGTTGACTGATGGCCTGGTAACCATCGCAGGAATCCGATGGATGCGGGTGGCGCAGAACCGGTCATTATGGCACTCTTTGGGGGAGGCCTTTGTCCAGCAATGGACGTCTTTCGACTGATATGATGATGATGATGATGCATCGTTTTATTAACTACTTAAACACTATTTGCAAGAGTGGTCGCCAACTAGCTAACAGGTGGTCGCAAACCGACTAAAGCGGTCGCTATCCAGCGAATTCGCTATTTTGAAACCTTTTCCATATTTTTTCCTAATCTATGGATGAAAGTGCTATATTTTATTGTAGGTTTCAAAACTTGACTATACTCAGAACCTATACGAATACCATCTATTATGTGTGTACATTGAATAGGTATACATTTACTAATCTAAAGTGAGCAACTCGGCTAAGTGGTCGCTAACCGGCGAAACGACCCTATATACATATATACCACATTGGTGACGTAGGCACTGGAATGATTATTTAAGTAAAAGAAATAACTAAAATTCCAAAGAAAATAGCTCCGGTTTTCATAGTTTAAAAATATAATTGGCAACATTCTCGCGCCAAAAAGTTTTATTTTACCTTATAACTTATTCTTTTAACACATTCCGCTTACGTTATAAAAATCGCTTATAAAACGCCATACATACATGCAACAATGCACTGTCGATCTTAGAGAATAGAAGTCTATATAGAACGTTTTTCGTGTTAGCAATGCATCGGTCACGGAGCACGTAATGTAAAGAAGACTATGACATACTGATGTCTTTAATCTTTTAGCTAATTGAATTTTTTTTAGCTTTCGCCATCTTTATTTATACGAATATACAATTATTCCTGATGGGCATTGGGCATTGGTGATTTTCGGAATCAATTTAGGTCATTTTAGGTACCTTAACAAACAACCTCATTGATATTTTTTTCTAGGAAATAGGATACCTTATGTTATATGAAGTTTCCCAACTATTTTCTTAGGCCAATTATCAATTTTTTCTACTCCTGTACCGTTATCTGTCATTTAAATAGGCTGTAGCTCAAATACAATGACACCACTAATAAGTCGTCGAAAAACTCTATGCTCTATGGCCCAAAAACGCACTGTTTAGCGTACTTCTTTGGTTCATACATTTTTCATAAAAGCACTGTTTAACTTTTTTTTAAATCGGCCGCTATATTGCAGTGGTGCCAACTTCATAAACAAATATTTCGAAATAAAAGTACTTATTTACGATTTAACATTTGTATATTATAAATTATTTACTACAATAATAATTAATCATCATCTATTGTGTGTTAAATTACATGTTCTATAAATTTTTGGTATTATTTATAAAAATAAACAGTTCGAATTGGCAAGTGCAAAAAAATTAAAAACAAAACAAACCATAAGCAAGAGCTGTCACATTTCCGATTTCCCACCAAAATACAGTTCAAAATGAAAAGACAAAAGATGATAAACTATTAGTCCTAAACTATTAAGATTTTATTCGTGTTTGTGAAAACAAACGTTCCTTTTAAAATGATCGAAGTAATTAATAACTGCACTCCTGAAGAAATTGCGTGAGTAGCAAAAGTACGAATAGAAATCTTGCTGCCTGAAAAGTTTAACTATTCTGTAGTCTGCTATTTATTTAAAATTTGTCGTAGAAAAAGTATTGTATGCAACGGTGTATAACTGGTCTAAAAACGCTCGTGGCGTCTTTTATTGCGATGCTCGCCAAGGCTCGCATCGCAACCCACGCCACTCGCCTTTTAAGACCCTTCTTATACAACAGTTGCATAAAATACTATTATGCTATAGGTATACTGTTTATGTAAATTGAAAATGGAATCGCGCAGAAATATGATTTTCTAGCACAGATTTATATAAAAAGTTTTACTAATATTGTTCTAGTATGTTAACTTAGTGTTAATTTTGCCTATAAATTACCTACCTATACTGCGAGTTCTTGGTGACTGTGTACAACCGAGTCAATTTGCAGGCCCTATTTATGCAAACATCCAATTGAATCAGCTAGAAATAGAAATGTCTAGTTATTACCTATTCATTCAAGCAATGTACCCGTAATATATGAGACCTAGGTTTTAGTTTATTGAATAAATTTGATATAATTAATGTTCAGTTGCTATCTGTCTGCGTGTTGGAATGGTTATGCTAAAGGATTTTTGTTATCACGAGTGCTCTTCAAAAAAGCGCTCGCTCAGAATTCGGTATTTTGACACGCGTAGTGCGTTTGTGTGTGTAAATACTACTACCACCCACACAAACGTACCTAACCCCCACATGCACAGCGTGATCGCACCAGCCGCGGGTGCCGTCCCTTTCTAGCTATATGTAAGTGCGATCGGGATAGAACTAACCGCGGAGCTTGCCGATGCAAATATCTGTATAGCGCACCGTTGGAATTCACTCCGTGACCGATATTGATACTTGCACTAAAAAGTGGTAAGTATTACTTCGCTAACATGATGTTCTAGAATATCATGTTAGCGAAGTTAGATAACTTGAATAAAGTAAGTATTTGATTTTTGAGCACAAGTTTTCTATTTGTATTAAAATACTATGATATGACAAAGTATATTTAGTTTCGTTTATTTAGTATAAAATAAACTAACGAGTTTTAAAGTTGTCAGTAATAAGAATAATAATTTGTTTTACGGATATTAATAGTTTGCATGTTATCTGAGTCTTATTTATATGTATATAGTAATGTAGTGAAATTATACCAGTAGACCCTCTACTAGGAAATTACTGGGTACTTATTACGTATTCATTTCTTGACGAAAATTTTTTTTGTTATGGACAGTAAAAAAAAACTGCCCTTCATAGAAATTGCTATGTCCGTTTCCTTACCAAAGGAACTGAAAATTATAAATTATACAAACACAGCTTTTTATCTAGAATACAATTAATTAATGCGTGATTTTATTCAAAAGCCTAAAACCTCATATGATAAAAAGGAATAGATATGAAACGGGGGCTTGGTGCGTGTCGGTGCGACATGGCCAAATGGGCATGTCACTGCCCACCGCATGTTAGTCGCAATTTGCCGTGAATCTGAAATGTTTTTCCACGTTTACTCAAAATGCCGAATTGTAGCGTGGTTACATGCAAAAATAGGAATGAAACTAAAACCTACATGAATGGTGGAGTCACGCACCACATGTGAGTATTAGTATTTTCACTTAAGTCAGTAAAAACTAATATTTTAATAAATAAACGCAACGCCGCATCATTTTTCGGGATCGAACTAACATATCGAACGAAAAAGCATATTTTTGTTCTATGCGTTGTACATTGAACGTTCAATACAGTAAACCACGGCGCAATAAATAAATAAATAAATAATAAATAAATATTACGGGACAATCTTACACAAATCAACCTAGGCCCACGGTAAGCTCAATAAGGCTTGTGTTGTGGGTACTAGACGATGATATATATAATAGATACATACATATAGATACTTATATACATATATAACATCCATAACCCAGGAACAAATATTCGTGATAAACACACAAATAAATGCCCTGACCGGGATTCGAACCCGGGACCTCCAGCTTCGTAGGCAGAGTCACTACCCACTGGGCTACGGAGGCCGTTAAATGCAATGTATTAAACCACTATGGATATGGACGATGCTTGATTTTTTTAGTGGTACGGCCGCTGCTTGGCGTCGCAAACTAGAGCGGTGCCAAAGTGCAGTTACAATTTACGCGTAATCGATAAAATAGAAGTACGATATCATACTAGTTATTTTATTTCGACTACTTTCGCTGTTTTATTTTATTTAATTACTTGTTTTGGTTGGGTGCCTATTTTAAAGGTAACTAATAACATACTAATAAGATTAAAAGGCACAAAATGTTTACGGTACCTACTAATAAGATTTTCACTAAGTTGCAGTATGAACGGTAAATAGACATATTAAAATTGTATGTACAAGTATATAATTTAGTTGCAAATGGCTTCAGAACAACTTTAAATGTGATATTATTACCAATAATTTATTTTAAATGAGTATTTTTTACTTTCATTTGAAATGTGATAAATGAAGAAGAAATCTCGGTTTCTTATTACAGTTTTCCAAAGAATCCGAGTAGGTACTAAAAAAATGGATAGATGCTACTGGCAGAGGTCCTAACTGATTTCCTGTACAGAGAAGAGTTAATGTGTTCGTAACATTTTCAAGAAAAATGTTTCCAACCACTTAATAAGAGCCGTACACTTTTCGAATATTTGACACCTCGCTTGCTTGAAAGCTAGGTGTAAAATGTATGGTAACACATCTTTGCACATCTTTGGTGAATACTCGCCCTTAGCCTTAAATCTCGTAATATGAGTAATGGACATATTATTTCGCGCCAAAATGCGAGTCGGATCGGCCTGGTACCTACAGGTAAAAATATCGATGTGACCAGAGTTTTAAATGTATGTGAACACGAACTTATAAAAAGCCGTTTATGTTACTCTGTAGGTATTCGTCAATATTTTTTACTTTTGCGATTTATGGTAAGTTAACAACCCGTGTTATTTAAACTTGTAGCTAGAAGTTTTAATACCACCACATAAACTTACCATGTCGTTGAAGTTGTTACCCATCAATATCTTAACATACTATTAATTTTAATATCAATGTCGATAAAACATAATTTTAACGTTTGTCGCCCCCCTAGTGTAGTGCGTTTAAGCCAATCACAGCCCTTGTTTGCATGTTGCCGTAGACTCACTGGCAACGCCCGAATCTTTGTTTTTACACGGTTCAATGTGTGTGCCTGTGGGCGCTGCGGTGGGAGAAAACTGGGGACATCGGTTTTGGTTGAAATTAAGCAGTACGGCACTTCTCTCTTTTTTTATGTTCTGAGCATAAAACCTATGTCACTTTTTAGGATTCCGTACTCAAAGAGTAAAACGGGACCCTATTACTAAGACTCCGCTGTCCGTCTGTCTGTCCGTCTGTCACCAGGCTGTATCTCATGAACCGTGATAGATAGAGATTTGAAATGTGATGTATTTCTGCTGTCGCTATTTATAACAAAAAATACTAAAAAACAGAATACATAATTTTATTTTTATTTTAGTTTTTATCTGTTTCTTTTTCTTTTACAATCTTACACAAATCGACCTTGCCCCAAACTAAGCAAAGCTTGTACTATGGGTACTAGAAAACGATAAACATACTTACATAGATAAATAAATACTTAAATACATAGAAAACATCCATGACTCAGGAACGAATATTTGTGCTCATCACACAAATAAATGCCCTTACCGGGATTCAAACCCGGGACCTCCAGCTTCGTAGGCAGAGTCACTACCAAGTTACTAACTAGGCTACAGGGGGTTCCTATACAGCAATTTTTTTGCCGTTTAAAGATATAGATAATGGTACGGTACCCTTCGTGCGCGAGTCCGACTCGCACTTGGCCGGTTTTTTAACCCTCTGCGACTGATGTGCGGTCTCTAAGGACCCGCTAAATAAATTTGGTATTGCCATTTTGCCGTATGGCGTGATATAGCTCTGTCTCGCTCAGTACCTTCTTGAAACGGCTCGCGGCGTCGGTCAGTGTCGCCCGAGCTGCGACGCGGTGCACACGCGAGGAGGTACGAGCTTCCGGGGTCCCACAGACGTGAGTACAGCAACAAATACTGAGTCTGGTAGACCGCACATACTAAAAATATTAAGATTTCTAGTGTCTGTCAGACCTCACCACATAAAAATATTAATATTTCTGTAGTGGCTATCAGACTTCACATCATAAAAATATTAATGTTTCTATAGTGTCTCAGCGACCTCACCACATAAATAACCATATTTTAGATAACCATATTCTCATTGAAGTTGATTATTATGCCTTATCTTTGAGACTGATTTGTGCCTAAGTCTATCTTTAGAAGTTGTTAATTATTTTTTAAAGTAATAATAATGTTACCAAGAAGAAGAAAAAAATAAGTTTATTCAAGATGGATACTGTGAAGTTTTTTTTTTAATTTCTTTGTGAACCTTAGTACAAAATATGTAAAAAAAGGATCTCTTAAAAATTATTACATAAATCATGTATATTTATTTCAAAACCTTTTATATATTATTTATTCGATCAAATATAAATATAATAATAATATTAAATAGTAATTTTTACTATGTGTGCCTTAATATTTTTTAATCAATCAATCAATCAATCAATAATTTTATTTCGGAATAAATCCATATTTGGTTAATTACAATAAATAACTTAAATGTAATGTTAGTACACTTTACAAAATTATACACTTATATTAAACATTAATACATATATGACAAACTAAAAGGCATGCTTGGCTACAAGGATATCACATGCAATTTATTCCAGTGATACAGAAATGGGCCATCGTTCCTTTCTGCCACTGTCTCCAGGAGTTAAATGCATTATTAAAAACGAGGTCTGACAGACTTCACGTCAGTCCAATCTTCCTAAAATTTTCACCACAGTTGCAGAGGGTTAAACATTTATTTCGAAATAAAGAGTGATACTCGGAAATGTCGAAGGGAAGGTCAATCGTCGAATCCGACTCGGCTGGGCAGCATTCGGGAAGCTACGGCACATCATCTTTTCGCCCAATATTCCGCAGTGTCTCAAGACGAGTCTTTGACCAGTGTGTGTTGCCAGTGATGACATATGGCACGGAAACGTGGTCGCTTACTAAAGGCCTCATAAGAAGGCTCAAAGTCACTCAAAGGGCAATGGCTCTCCATTGCCCTTTGAGTGACTTTGAGCCTATGCTATGCTATGCTGGGAGTTTCTCTGCGCGATCGCATCAGAAATGAGGCTATCCGCAGCAGAACCAAGGTAACTGATAAAGCCCTCCGAATTGCTTAAATTAAGTGGCAGTGGGCGGGGCACATTGCACGTAGAACCGATGGCCGTTGGGGCGGAAAGGTTCTCGAGTGGCAACCACGTACCGGAAGGCACAGCGTGGGTAGGCCCCCCGCAAGGTGGACTGATGACCTGGTAAAGGTCGCGGGAGTCCGCTGGATGAGGGTGGCGCAGGACCGGCCATTGTGGCACTCTTTGGGGGAGGCGTATGTCCAGCAGTGAACGTCTTTCGGCTGATATGATGATGATGATGATGATGACTCGGAAATGTAATAAAACCACGTAAAAATCTTCCTTTCCAGTGTAAACCCCCGGTGTGTGTTATTATTATATATAAACGAAAATAATTACTAAATCCAAGGTAGGATCGTGCTGTACTTAACAAACGCCATATAAGCTTGTTTTTTAAAAAGTTTTTTATTCATCTTGTTATTTTCAATAACCCTGCATACCTATTATGTCGCTGGTTCGTGGGTACTTGTACAGACAAATCACACAAACCCAAACAAGATAGGTCTATCTATTTTAGTTAAGGAGTTCCCATGACCACCTTCCATCATCAGATCCTGGAAATCATCCATCACCAAAGTGTTTACCAAGACAAAACAGATGAGCTCAAACTAGATGGGTTTATCTAGTTTAGTTTAGGAGTTCCATGACCACCTTATAGCTCCATCATCAGACTCTGGAAATTATCCAGCACCACAGTCTTGCCGTGCCATGACCAAATAAATGAGCCCAAATTCGATGGCTTTATCTTGTTGAGTTTAGGAGTTGCTATGGCCACCTTCCGACTCCATCATCAGACCAGCTCTATGATATTATGTCACCGAAGATACGCAATTGTACCTAATTTGAAGATTTCACCCAAACTCCCATACATACATACATACTAACAAGGTGGACTGATAGTAACAAGTAAATAAATTAAATCTATCAAGTATCACGATCACTCGTACAATAATAATTGACTATAGAACGCGTAGTTTAGACAAAAGGATCCAACCCACAAGACATCACCATTGAAATGTATGACTTTTGTTTTAGGTAGAAGGTTCAATTTTAAATGTTACGTATCCGGTGGGTTTGAGCCTTTTCGCTACACTACGTCATATATGGCAGCTATGCAATTCATAACTTGTCTCGATTAGCCTCACGAATGTATCCCCAGTATAGTTTGACCCCGAGGTTGGTAACAACTATGCCTAGTCGGAGATCAAAATAAGATTATTTTATCTGAAGAGTGGCCGGTTAGCTTCGTGAATAGCCACAAATAAACACACTACACGTCTGTCTCGGAGGGCTATTCAGCCGGTACTGAGATAAATTCCCGCGCGACGGTAAATTTATACTAGTTTTGAATCATTATTTATAAATATAAATTTTGACAAAAGTTATATTTTTTGGACTGGATCTTGTTGGTACAAGCATGAACTTTAATGTTGTGTAAGATTCAATACAAAAATTATTCAACAATAATGAGAAAATCCTTGAGTTTTCAGTACGATTTTGTTGACAAATATGGTGTAATTGAGAACAGTTTACATATATATACGTGCAGAATAAGGAAAATTCGAGGCGGCTAGGAGCAATGGCAACATATTACGCTAGTGAAAATAGAAAAAAACAAGTAGGTTCTCATATAGCATCATGGAGTGTTAGGGGCTCAAACTTATGACTCTGCGCTCTCTTCAGAAAACTACTGTCGGTAATCGGGTATTTTCGGTTAGGGTATTCAGTTCTTCGTAAATTGGAGGCGGCTAGGACCAATATGAGGAGTTTACCTATGCAAATAAGTAATCAGGATCTAGAAAAAGCTCTCCGTTTCTTAGAATTACAACGTCAAAAATCCGTCATTCTCGCTTATTCCTGACCAAAAAACGAGCGCCCTCTTAATATTTGCTACTTTTAGAATTTCATTGGTTTCAATAATTAGGTCGTAAGGGTACATCCAATTTTTTTTAATGACTGGCTTTGGCATTTACTTTTTAACCGACCTCAAAAAAGGAGGAGGTTATATGTTCCACTGTATGTATATATTTTTTAATGTATGTTCGCCGATTTCTCCGTCAATTGTGGACCGATTTCCAAAATTCTTTTTTTATTCGAAAGAGTATACTTCCGAGGTGGTCCCAGTGTCACTAAATCAGGATCTGATGATGGGATCCCATTGAAATTGAGGGCAACCCTCAAATTTATAGGCACGCATGTAGCGATTTCGGTATTTTCTAATATAATTCGTCTTCGGAAATCGCAATTTTGGTGAAGTGGAACTGATGATGAAGATCACAGATGACTTATGATGAAACTCCTCAAAGATGTAAAGTTCGTCAAAGATTCTGACATGATTCCGTTGAAGTAGCAACTCATGAGGTGGTAATTCTGAGATCCTTTAGGAATCGACGGAACTCCTCAAATATTATCAGCCCACAGATAGGGATTTGGTTTTTTTCTGTAATAATCAACGCATTTGCTCTCGGAAAGCAGTGCATGTGGCAAATTGGAAAGGAAATGTGAAAATGTTCATGAACCTATGTGGCTTGGCGAAGTACTGTATTGAAGTCGGTTTAAACTTTATTTTTAAAGTAAATTATTTAAAAAGTGCAACCATAATTGTGAAGGTTGTTTTATACAATATTTCTGAAAGCTTACTTTATAGTATACTATGAAAAAAAGTAGGTATTGAATAGGTATATTTTTTCTCTGAGGGAGCGTTTCACAACGAAGAGTTTGGCAATTCACTTAGAATCCCAACACATAGACATAACAGATACTATCGCCAAATTCTTTAACAAAATCTATTGCATTAGGATCTTATGCGGGCGACCACAAAATCAAAGGACGCATTTCTTTACAATTTTCCTTTTATAGCAATCCTTTTACAACCACCAAACGAAACCGCATTCCATTGTTTCACCACCAATTTTTAAACAGACGTAAGGTTCCTTATTTTTGTACTAAAGCTCGCCATTTGGTGTAACTGTTGCGTAACTGTAAATATCAAGAGCGGAACCATTGATTTATAGCATGCGGGTTACCGATGTGGATCCATAGACAATAGTAATAAAGAGATTAGTCTCTGGCCGAATTCCAAGCGTTAATGTTGTCTATGGTCATTAATTACAGGAGAACAATGCTTCCATAAGGTCATTGTGTGGACCTGTGTAGGATTAATGAATTAACTGTTAGTGAATAGAACTAGTGTCTGTGATGTGGCTTTGCCTTGTATGCATGGAATTTTGGTTCTACCAAAACTACTTAGGGGCAGCTAAATATTCCATACATCAAAGACCTTAACTACTTAACTACATACCTGAATCTAGTTTATGACCCATTAAACAGTCTAAACAGTTTGAAGGTTCGTTACGTTACTATACTTTTACAGAATGGCTTCAGTAATGTGCTAAAAAGGCTGACTCAGTATGGTATGTATTTACGAGCTATGCAAGCTACAAGTATGTTATTACCTATATTCTGTCTCCCAAGTCCGATTTATAGTCTGCATACATTTCAGATCATCGCTGGCTAGCTGAAAGTAACAAATACTTGCGTTCCTTTCGGCGGCAAAGCTGCTTATGAGTAATGGGGCACCGACACAGTATTAATTAACCAATACAGCTGTAGCATTTCACATTTCTCTTCATATGGGGTTACAAAATTTCAAGCTTTAGTGGGTTTTGCTCATAATCCTAACGGCTCTTGCACATACATTTCTTACAGCATGGTGTGGCCTGTAAGCGGGATAAATCTTTAAAGGGCGGCGGTATGGCTGTCGTACTAAGGCACAGAATAAGTAATAGTAAGGTACTAAACAAATACTTTTAGCGAGTATAGTACATTGTTGTAGAGGCTAGAAAGCAAGCAATAGATGGACGAGTTAGGCCGACGCGTAGCGGAGGCCCTCGAAAGTACGAGTCCAGCTATTGCACTTTCGGCCGAGGCTTAACATAGTGCTTTTCACGTCTACTGCGAGTTAATTGCAAATAATCATAATTTTAAATCAAAATTAAGTTCCTAATTGAAGATCATAATAATAATATCTAATCAAAAAACAAAAGAAGCGCGGCACCGCTCGCCGGCGCGGCAGCGCCGCTCCTCCCGCTCGACGCCCTGTGATTGGCTGTTCAAACTGAACAACCACTATTACAATGACCAACCACTCAAAAATAATCGACCAATAGCAGAGTAGAAAGTAAAAAAGGCCGCTAAACACTATATTTTACTTTGCAAATATACATTGTTTGACTGTTTTTGAATTGTACTACTATTCTTTCTACTCTCATTTCAATCCATCTTTGGCCATATTTCCGAGCAGTGGCGTGAAAAGTAATTTGAATGCTTAAATAAATATCTCCTTTGTAAAAAAATCGAAGATGTCTTACCTTTTTGTTTATGTTTATTTTAAAACCGCCAAAAACGTCATCATCGTTTGTATAAACTAATACATATTTAATGACCCGAAATGAGTAACAATTCTGGACTATAAGTTTGATTTCGATCATTTCGATTCGAGTCTCACATAATTAAAGGCTACTGCGATCATTCTAAAGAATTATTATTATCATCATACGTCGGGTAATTACAACTTTTCGAACGAACGTTAGTGCATAACAACTGTCATGTTTGCCATTGAAAACTAACTATTTATTAAAAACTATCTTCTGCCCGCGACTCCGTCCGCGTGGAACTCGTTTAGATCGTAGCTCCATAAAAACTTTCACCCCCTATTTCACCCCCTTAAAGGATGATTTCCGGAATAAATGGGGGGGGGGGGGGGAGACTGGACCACAAAACTGGTTGGCAACATCCGTTTATTGGATGTCTGGGATTTATCTCCACTTATAATAAATCTCTAAATTAAAAAAAGAATCAGCCAGTTTGAAACTAAGCTTTGCGCGGTTCGAATGTTCTCAGCATCCAATGAACGGAAAAATATGAAACATTTTATATAGGTACATTATTATTCTAGCTGCAACTTAGGATAGTTTTTATCCGACTGCGACAGTTAATTAATTTTCCGAAATATACGACTTCATTTAATTTTTCATTTATTTTTATTGAAATCAAACGCTGCTCCAACTGTCAGCTATAAGAACCGTCAAATTTTCGTCAAAATGGCGGAATTGCTTTGCCTTTCACTTATTAATAATTTAAATCCCGTCTACGATAGACCTTTACGAGACAAATGCTAAAATATAAACCATAAAAAAATATTCGATTCTGATATGAGAACTTATATGCGCAAATGTCGTTTTATGTCGTAATTTCAATAAATGAAATCAACAAATTTGAACAATATAATTAACACGAATTTGTTTTTTTTGAATGACAATGGCACGCGCTCGGCGCATTCAGCCAAAGTACCTGCGGCGCTACCACGAAAACCGATACTCAATGTTCATATATTTGCATCCCTGTCACTCGAGTATGGTTAGTGCGATAAAGATAGAGATACCCGAATATTTTCGAATTCCGAAGTTCGTGGTTATAGCTCAGGAATCGAAAATATGGTAAATAATCATAATGCATTTTCTCGAAAAAGAATTTAAAATAAATATAGTCAAATGGAGAAAAAAACAAAGCAAGAGGTTATATAGGTAATGATTAAGTTATAAGAGTCCAAAGTTTTAAGAGGGGGTATGTTCTGTCCCTTTTCCGCAAAACGCACCTTCATATGAAACGATTGTTTTTTACTATGACGCTCGAGTATATTGACGTCACAGTCCCTTATCGTTTTCTCACTCTAACAAGTGACATTAAAACGGATGTAGCTTCATAATTTTTTGAGATATTTGAATGGGAGTTTCATTATCTTCTATCTATTTATACATAATAAATGCCTATGTCCTGACTGACTTATTCACTCAATCACTCACTCACTCACTCATCAACGCACAGCCGAAACTACTAATCTTAGAGAGTTGATTTTTGCACAGTATGTTGCTTTTATAACGTGGGCTAGGGATAAAAAGGGATTTTTGAAAATTCTACCCCTAAGGGGGTAAAATGGGGGTGAAAAGTTTGTATGGGAGAACCTTTTTTTTTGAGCTATAGTCTTAAACTTTGTAGAAAAATTAGTTATTAGAATACAAATGAAACACTTTCAGCGTTTTGGAAAATTCCACCCCTACGGGGGTAAAATAGGGGTGCAAGGTTTGTATGGGGGAAACATTTTTTTTTAAATAGAGACTTAAAACTTTGTAGAAAGATCAGTCATTAGAATACAAATAAAGAACTTTCAGGGTTTTAGAAAATTCTACCCCTAAAGGGGTAAAATAGAGTGCAAAGTTTGTATGGGAAAAACTACTTTTTTTTAAATAGAGACTTAAAACTTTGTAGAGAAATTATTCATTAGAATACAAATAAAGTACCTAGATTCAGTGTTTTAAAAAAATCTACCCCTAAGGGGGTAAAATAGGGGTGCAAATTGTATATGGGGGAAACAATATTTTTTTTAAATAGAGACTTAAAACTTTGTAGAAAGATTAGTCATCAGAATACAAATTAAGTACTTTCAGCGTTTTAGAAAATTCTACCCCTAAAAATAGGGGGCTAAAATAGGGGTGCAAAGTTTGTATGTGGGAAACTATTTTTTATAGCTAGAGTCCTAAAACTTTGTAGAAAGATTATTTAAATACAAAGAAAGTACTTTCAGCGTTTTGGAAAATTTCACCCCTAAGGGGGTAAAATAGGGTGCAAAGTTTGTATGGGAAAAACATATTTTTTTTAATAGAGACTTAAAATTTTGACGAAAAATTACTTATTAGAACATGAAAAATACTACATTCGGCGTTTTACAAAAATCATTCCCTAAGGGGGTTAAAAAAGGGTGCAAGGTTTGTATGGGGAACACTTTTTCTGAGCTAGACACTTAAAACTTTGTAGAAAAATTACTTATAAAAATACAAAAAAAAAGACTTTCAGCGTTTTGAAAAAATCTATCCCTAAGGGGGATAAAAAGGGGTGCAAAGTTTTTATCAGGGAAAGTTTATGTTTTTGAGTTAGAGACTTGAAACTTTGTAGAAAGATTACTTATTAAAATACAAAAAAAGAACACAAATCGTTTTAGAAAATTCCACCCCTAATAGGGTTAAAAAGGAGAGCAAGCTTTGCATGGGCAACACTTTTTTTGAGTTAGACTTAAAACTTTGCAAAAAGATTACTTATTAGAATACTAAAAAAGAACTTTCAGCGTTTTAGAAAACTCCATCCCTAAGGGGATCCTTAAGAAGGGTAGCCAGTGTTGTGTGGGAAAAACTTTTTTTTTTACTAGACTTAAAACTATTCGAAATGTTACTTATTAAAATTAATAATAAAGTACTTTCAGAGTTTTAGAAAATTCCACCCCTAAGGGGGTTAAGAAAGCTTTGTATGGGCAACACTTTTTTTGAGCTAGAGACTTAAAAGTTTACGAAAAAAGTTCTTTCAGCGATTAGAAAAATTCAACCTCTAAGGGGGTTTAAAAGGGGGTTCAAATTTTAAATGGCGAGCAATAAAATTTTAAAGTGTGAGTAAGAGATTTTTAACTTTGTGTCTTATTCTGTACGTTAAAAGACTACAAAACTGATTTCAGAGTTTTTCCAAATTCATCCCCTAAGAGTGTTAAAATTGGTTCAAAGTTTGAGTATTTCAAGGCATTTTTAAAGTATGAGATTTTTAACTTTGGTTTTAGACTGTTTGTTCACAAACTAGAAAATGAACATCAACTTTTTTTTTAATTATCCCCTAAAAGAGGGTTCAAATTTTGTATTGAGAGAAATCATTTTCTAAGACGATAAAAAGTTCTACGCGGACGAAGTCGCGGGCAACAGCTAGTACAATATATATCAGAAGACAGATTGCGGTGCGCTATTTTTGCAAACGAAACTCCACTGAGAGCCCGGTCTAAGTTGGTATGTCCTAATGGGCTCGTGACATTATTTTTTTACGATGCCATTCGAACTAGTTTTACTAACTAGTTAGAAGAAGGACCTCGCTGACAGCAGCCAAAACGCTTCATACTGATTGGCTTTAAAGTATGACGTCACACGTTGCAATTTGTACTTACCGTTGCATGGAAAATGAAGTAAATTGCTGTTTCGGTCCCGAAATACTGCGTTTAGGTCCATAGTTGTCATACTATTTTGTTTCTTTAAAAGTGTAAGGATTCTATTGGTATCTTTAAATTTACTCTTGGATCATAAATAAAATAAAATAAAATCTAAACTTTCAAGGTTCATTATTTTTTATGATTTTGATTATATTTTGTAATTTATATTTTATTACAATCATTTGATGGTTTACTATCCATTTAGCAACACGACGTTATTAATTTTAACACCACGCAACAAGCCTATTGCTGTGCTTCACTGGGACGCCATTGGCGACGTTGCCGGCTACCGTATCAAAACGAATCATTATACAAATGTATAGAGTTTAACTCACTTGGCGAAGCTTGGCTACCTGCACCCTGTTTGTATGGGATACGTCGCCAGCGACGTCAGCATGGCATCCCGGTGAGGCAGGGCTCGCTAAAAGTTACGCGATTAGGTACTGGTTTCCGGTTCCTTAGGCCTAAAAGTACCTAGTACCTACGTCCTTCAGACAATATGCAGTACGAAAATACCAGCTTTTGTGTTAACATAACATTAAGCTCTATTCATAAACCCATTCTTCCAGATGTCCCTTAATCCAGCTTAACTAACTCACAGTTAAAACTAAAGACTAAACGTGGTTCCAATAACAATAACCCTCCTGGTAACGAGTTAATTATGGTTATAGTTGATTTTGATTGCTGGCTGTTTAAACAGTTAGTAATTGCTTCTTTTATTGGTATGGGGGTATTTTTGGAAGAGCGATGATGACCGCGAGAATGTCTTTGTTATTAACTAATTAATAAATAAATTTAATAAAGAAAGTCTGAATAAAAAATATCAACTGTTAAAGATTATAATCAATTTTATATGGGACCTCCCCTAACGTGAATAAAGCTATCGTATTATTACTTTAGAACAATTAGTTTTTATGAATTTTGACCTACTCCCTAAAGTAAAAATGCAATCTGGCTTTTGATACCTACATACTCATTACGTTTATTTCTTCATAATGGGGAACCTGCATGGGACTTCAATTTCGAATAAATTGCACTCAATCGATGCGGATATACGTAGAGATGATACAAAAGAAAAAAAAAGGGGAAAAAACGATTGTATTAGTTTTATCTACGTTAAAATTACGAGATTTTAATTTTTAATGTTTTTGATAAAATAATATAACAGTTACACAGAATATTCAATAAGAAATGATATTTTGTATGACAAGTATAGACTTAAACGCAAATTTTGTGGAGATAATTGCAAATTAATGACTTACTCCATAGTAAACGCGCCGAGAATATATGCTGTGACGTCATAGCATTAAGCACGTTTAATATAGAGCGTTTTCGGGGGGTGCCGGCGCGTGCAGATTTCAAATGCATATAACATCAGAAAAATAAATCATAAGAAATTTTTAATGCTACAGTTGTTTTAATGCTGGATTATACCTACTTTTGATTTTCGTAATAAAATAAAAAGATGCAAGTTCCCTATTTATGATAAATATTGCACCTACGGGGTAAATATAATCATAGATTTACCTACGCTCACCCACAAATATTATCTTGACACCGCGATTCGTAGTAACTAAGCGTAGGAAGATGCCTAATTTCGTTAGGCGTGACGGGTGGGGTGAGCCGCATTGAGCGTGTAAAGAATAACAGCCTAGTTCATTTCTCCCTTATGCATTGTCTTTACTTAACCAACGACTCTACTTCACAATCAAATAAGTGATAGTCCATATCTTTTTAACAAAAGAACAAAGCATGAGCATTATTTAACTACAATTTTAATCCCTTAAACCTACTTAAACACCAAAACTGTCGCGAAAAGACGTCCCAGGGTAGGATTATAAACCAATGTCACACGATGGGACACGTAGATTGTTCGTCTTATCACCAAAACGCCATAAACCTTAAACATAAGGTATTAAAGGCGATTATAGTTTGTCAAGAGGTCGCAAGCTCTGTATTATGGCTGGTAGGTATCGTCAATCTGTCACGGTGACAGCTAACAGATTAGAGCAGGTAGGCGATTGACAGCGCAGCTTTCCGGGAAATGGGTGACAATGTCGCTTGGGGATGGGATGACAATTTACTGAAGATAACAGATTTTGTGAGTCATGTCATGTTAGGATTGGCAACGCCAACGTTACTACATATACATACATATAATGAAACTTTATTTAAGTAATCTGTCTCTAGCGGCGTACCTGACTACCTGCGTATGTGTATCTAAGTATTTAGGTTTGGATTAAACTCAGGTTGGCGCTAGACTTTCATGCAATTAGTTAATAAGAGGAAGTCTGTGTATGGCATGGTTGTGTATAGGCTGAAGGTTATGAGATTTCTACTTTTAGAGTTGATTCAATTAGCTATGATAAGGTCAACAGGATTGTGAATGCCATTGTTAAAGCTTACTGATCGTTTCACTGTCAACGGACCAGACCATCTGACCTCCCTTTACGCATAATACATATGTGTTATTAATCTAGGTAAAGGTCAAATTAAATTAGGTACGAACTCACGGACAACTGCATGATGATTTTGAGTATTATGACTCTATTGGATAAAAGATCTATAAGTTGGATTCTATACTTAAGTACCAATACTACCAATTACCAATGTACCCTATTTTCCTTAGAATACAGGTCCCTGGGCTTATCTAACAAATAGTGCACTCCGCAGGTACACTCGTAGGTACACGAGTATCTAATTAAGGTGATGTATTAGATTCAATAGTTTTTTTCATTTTAATTTCTACAACGAGACTTTATAGGGCCTTTAGATTTATAATCAACACAAAAAGGGCGTGAATCTGAATAGATAAGTTCAACTTTTCCAATGTAAATTCATAGACAATCCTATCAATCAATGACACTATGACTAAGACTGCTCTACAAAGCGCGCTGCCATGCCGGGCGACGGTCCGTCAGTTGCGAAAGTCACCTTATAGGGCACTCACGCGCATGCCCGATCCTTATTCGCCTGAGTAAAGGCACCAGGCGATCAAATTGATGAGGACTGTCCCTAGGATGTAACATTCCTCGTATTTTGTTTGTTAAGTCTGTCGAAGGGTAGACGCGACATAAGGTAGGCGTCCTTGACTTGAGCTTGACACTGTCGTTAATATACGTCACTTAATCTTATGTCGAAACGATAGGTGTCAACTATTGATGTTTTGCGAAGCGCACATGGATGGGTTTCACGCCATAATGCGTAAGCATGTCGCGTCCCTGATGAGGAGACTGCGCGGCGGCCCGAACAGCCTCCTGCCCCCCTATTCTGTAACTTGTTTTAATTTCACCTCAACGCTCAACAACAATTACACTACCGGCAAGTATTGATGGCATTAACGATCACAAGTGCATAGCCAGTATATTTAGAAAGCAGTTTACTGTGGTGTCACCATTGGGGCCGTCACGCCTGATGGCTGAGGAGGAACCGAGTAGGCAGGAGATCACTACTAGATTTACCGCCAAAGAGGTTGACAAAATTATTAAATCTATGTCAAGAGGAAAATCTCCTGGGGCTGACGGCCTTAGCGTGGAACATCTTAAATACGCAGGTTCACATCTCCCGCGGGTTCTTGCCTTGTTGTATAATCTGTGTATAAGTCACTCATACCTGCCGGACGCGCTAATGAAAACTGTTGTAGTGCCAATCGTAAAAAACAAAAGTGGAGATATAAGTGACAAAAACAACTACAGGCCGATCTCGCTGGCGACGGTGGTTGCCAAGGTGCTTGACAGTCTGCTTAGCACGCAACTTGACAAGTACCTAAATATCCATCAAAATCAGTTCGGTTTCAGGTCGGGCCTATCGACAGATACGGCCATTTTGTGTCTAAAGCAGACTGTCAAGTACTACACGAAACGTAAAACGGCCATCTATGCGTGCTTTTTGGACCTGACTAAAGCATTCGATCTTGTTAGTTACGATCTGCTGTGGGAAAAGTTGAGACGTACCGATTTGCCGTCGGAGCTGTACCATATTTTCAGGTTTTGGTATCATAACCAAGTGAACGTGGTACGGTGGTCGAAGGCATACTCGGAGCCGTACAGGATGGAGTGCGGGGTGAGGCAGGGGGGAGTTACCTCACCGAAGCTCTTCAACCTGTACGTCAATGCACTGATAGAGGAGCTCAGCTGCACTCATGTCGGCTGCCACATTGATGATGTGTGTCTCAATAACATTAGCTACGCAGACGACATGGTGCTGCTGAGTGCCTCGCCGTGTGGTCTCGCTAAGCTATTGGGAATTTGTGAAAAGTTTGCCCTTAGTCATGGCTTGCAATATAATGAGAAAAAAAGTGAATGCATGGTCTTTCATGTCAGAGGCAAAGATCTGCCACCTGTACCCCCTATTCGTGTATATGGAACACCATTAAAAAGGGTGGCCACCTTTAGATACTTGGGACATGTGGTAACCTCTGACCTGAGGGACGATGCAGACATTGAGCGAGAACGGAGGGCGTTGTCTGTTAGAGCGAACATGGTGGCCCGCAGATTTGCTCGTTGTTCTGCTGAGGTAAAAGTAACTCTATTCAGAGCCTCTACACGAGCAGTCTGTGGGTCTCTTATACGCAAAAACAGTACAACGCCCTACGTGTACAGTACAACAATGCCTTCAGGGTGCTACTGGGGCTGCCCCGTTTCTGTAGTGCGTCCGGGATGTTCGCGGATGCCAGAGTTGACTGTTTCTATACAACTATGAGGAAACGCTGCACATCCCTGGCGCGCAGGGTGCGGACTAGCTCTAGTGGTATCCTGAGGGCATTTGCGGAGAGGTTTGACTGTGAGTATGTGAATCACTGCGTTATGATCCACGTGCTGACAGTCAAGCCCTAATAAGTACTGTCCTTATTTTATATGTATTAGGTTATAGTACTTACTAACTTTAGGCTAAGAAACTGTAACTAACTTTATCTATGATCCCAGTTGGTCGAAATAAATGTCTTGAATTGAATTGAAAAATATACCTTGACACCGCGATGCGTAGTAATTAAGCGAAGGTAGAGGTCTAGTTTCGTAACAGGTGACCGGCGGGGTGAGCCGCATTAACGCGCAGCGAATAACTCCCCTGCAGACGGTGGCGGCGCGCCTGGATGGTCCCTTCCTGTTCCACTGGGATAGGTTGCATAGGGCATCCAACTGCTAGTTTTAATAAAATACCTACTAAGTAACATAGTTTTAAGACCACTGTTACTAACGAATTATGGAAATACTTCCGAATTAAATGATAACAATAATAATTAGGGATTAAGGTTTCGAGTGTTGGGAAGTTTAAGATTTAATTTATCTTTCCTATTTTTGCCAATGAAAAATCTTTTAGGTTATGGTTATATGGGCATATAATACCAAAGCCCCAATTTTTGCCCCAGTTTGTTTAACTGTAGGAAGAGCGACACTTTTTCCAATCTATCTCAAACTCAGAAGCAGTACTTAGATAACGTAGCTAACAAAACATCTGTTGTGTATTTTTTAATACTCACAATCCTTGTTACAGATTCCCATATAACAGCATCACTAAAGTTCAAGTCAATCCGAACATCGGAAGTGAAATTTTTCTCGAAAGATTTTACCACACAGTTAAAAGTGTGGTTCGTTTGTCGTTCTGTAAAAAAAGTCGGCTTTGAGTTACGAGGCTTTGAAAATGATCTGACGCGTTCTAGTGTCACTGCAGAGTGACAGATACATCGTGTATATAATGTAAGTTATAGATAAAGAAAATGTTTAGATACGTTACTTTGACACTTGAGATCAAAGTAATGGCAATGGATCGAACCAATGATCTGAAATAAAGATATTTTATTTATTATTTATTGTTATAATGTTCGATACAGGTAAAGAAAACTTAAGATACTTCGGTTTTTTTATTTTCATTAGAAAGTATTTTCTACTAATGCGATGTACTTTTGAACTCGCAATGAACTGTTTATTTTTTTTATATAAATATTAAAATAAATAAAATAAATATTATGGGACACAATCTTACACAAATCAACCTAGGCCCACGGTAAGCTCAGTAAGGCTTGTGTTGTGGGTACTAGGCGATGATATATATAATAGATAAATACATATAGATACTTATATACATATATAACATCCATAACTCAGGAACAAATATTCGTGATAAACACACAAATAAATGCCCTGACCGGGATTCGAACCCGGGACCTCCAGCTTCGTAGGCAGAGTCACTACCCACTGGTATACTACTACTACACTACTACTACTACTACTATACATATACTACTGGTACTATATATATATATATTTTTTTAGTCCCGTGTGGTGTCGGGTTAGAATAGCACCACCCCCTGTCTTCCCGTGGGTGTCGTAAGAGTCGACTAAGGGAACAGGGTTGAAGTGTGTTGTGGGCGATGGGCTAGCAACCTATCACTTCGATATCACATTTTGTCGATCTTTTATACCCACATTTATGCTCAAAGTGGCACTGGAACACAAGTTTCATGTGCTCTGCCCTTTTAGGGATAAAGGCGTGATTGTATGTATGTATGTATATATTTTTTTCCATACATACAGTTATCATTACAGGCTAGACCCAATGTGATAATTTTAATAATTAACTAGCTTTGAGACATTGAACGCTTTCGTCATGAATAGTTGAGATTACGTATTAATAGTTGGAATTGTAATCTTCTACCTTGGATGGTAGAGTTGCTTTCCGAATGGACTTTGATGCAATTCGGCCAACTCAAATAATCTCAAGTAGGTATATTCGTTTATTATTCACATAATAATACAATGCAAGCTTACAGTTTACACCAAATCGCTTACACGCTAAAATAAACAAAAAAGATAAACATGCAAAAGTAAAAATGTCAAGAATCATAATTATAATGTCATTCCATTAATTAAGTGCCAATTCAAAAATATCCTAGCAATGTGGCACAAGTATGTCAAACGATCAGCGAACATGTCAGCGTCTTCGCGCTGAGTGAGAATTAGATGCAGCCATATCAAAGCACGTGCGGTAGGTGCGTGGCTCGCGTAGCGCGTGCGAGCGGACGGCCGCTGCAGCAGGCGCGGCCGGCGGCGCGGCGCCACCGCCCCGCCCCGTCCGCATCACTGGGTATCCGCGTCGGAACTATCAACCCGATCTGAGCCAACACCTCTGCACTATCCACTCGGTGATGGACAACTGATAGATAGTGGACTAGCAGCAATAACCTTCTTCTCAGTGCCCGCGTATCTAGTCCGACCATGCCCGAGACAAAGATGAAGGGATAGAGGTACGGGTAGTAACCGTAAGCTTTTTTATACAGCCAGCGAGCAAATTTGCGCTGTAACTTCTCAATCATGAGAGAATATTTGCTCTCGTACGGATCCCAAACAACATCACCATATTCCAACTTGCTCCTTACAAATGCGCCAAAGAGAATCTTAGCCACTCCGAAATGAAATTGTTTTGCAATCCTCATCACAAATCCCAAGGTCCTGCTAGCCTGCTTACAAATACTAGTTACGTGCTTATGGAAGTCAAACTTATCATCTAATAGCATACCTAAGTCACGAATTTCACTAACTCTTTCCAGAGTATCGTCAGCTAAATGGTACTTAGTTTGGAGTGGGGAGCGCTTGCGTGAAAAAGTGATCACCTTACATTTATTGACGTTAAAAGGCAGCCCATTTAAAATACTCCACTCAGCTGCCGCGTCAATGTCAGCCTGTAACGCTGCACTGTCGGCCGTACTACCGATGCCTCGGAACAGCTTCAGATCATCCGCAAAAAGCAAACTCTCGGCGGTGCGAGTCACATCAGGCAAGTCGTTAATCATCAGGAGAAACAGCGTAGGCCCTAGAGTACTGCCCTGACTCACTCCTGATAGCGTGGAGTAATGGTTTGACTCATAACCACCCACCCTGACATACTGCTGGCGGTCAGACATGTAACTAGCGAAAAACTTTAGAAGCTTTGGCGTGAAGCCCGCTAATGCTAGTTTTTCCAGCAAGATGTCGTTGTCGACCAGGTCAAATGCTTTCCTGAAGTCGAAATATGCAGCATCGACCTGGCGGCCCGCATCCATCTCCTTACATACGTAGTCAGCGAGGGCAACGAGGTTTGTAGTGGTCGATCGGGATTTTCGAAAGCCGTGCTGACTGGGGTGCAACCGGTCAGCTACCTGCAGACTGATGCAGCGGTTAACGATCATCTCAAAGACTTTTCCAAACACAGGAAGAACTGCAATCGGCCTAAAAGAAGTGATATCAGTATCAGGCCTGCCCTTAGGAACCGGCGTCACTCTCGATGCTTTTCAACAATTTGGATAAATGGATTAATTGAGAGGTAAAAACGTGTAACAAAGGAGTCATTAAGACAGAGGCACAATCTTTAGCCAAAAATACAGGGATGCCATCCGGACCTCCAGCCGAAAGTATATACACTGCATTTGGGCTTCAGAGCTGAATTAGGTAGCGAATCGGTTTGCTTTCCCCATGTACAGTCACCGGCATAAATATATGATGGAACAAAGACCGCAAGAATATTTGATGACAACTCTATTCCTAGAGCGGTACCTGTAGCGTGTCAGATATTTTTGCGGACTTTGATTCATCATAACTATATTGATGAATCCTTTTAAAATAGCAACTTAAACCGATTGAATTTCGCCAAGAATTTTGTTATGGTTATCAAACATAAACAAATAGACTCCTCGGCGTCAAAACATTCTAACTAGTGGCTATCTTTTTTTTTTAAATTTCGGCTATCTGAATATACTAAAAATATCTACATAACTATTGAACCTGCTCACAAAATTTCACGACGAATGCGACCTGTAGAGGCGGACATCTGGACATCCGGACATACGAAATAATTTGGAAAAAACTGAAACGGAGAACTTAGTTCGCTTCGCTCGCGCGTTAAATTTTTCTGCCTAGCTATTATGATCACGTTTATGTCGCACTTAAAGCTTTCATCCCTCTCACACTCACATACTTGCTAGTGAAGGACAAATACTTTATGTCCAACATAAACGCGATCATGCTACCTAGTCACAGCAGTAATAATTTCCTCTAAGCCCCCAACCCTGGTCACCCTGCGGTAAGCGGCGCGCCCGGCGCACCGGCGCACGCGCAACTGGTCCAAGGCTAGCCCGCATTGTGCGCCAAATTACCCGTAACTCGATAACTGTCTATAAACAAACACATGTCCAATACACTCATGATTGCTACACGGTAATCAGGTATTTGATGATGCTATTTATCAGAATCAAGAGGTACATTTATTATTTAAATGTCTACCTACGCTGCAAATGCACTAAATACAAGAAAAAATCTAGGTATGTCCACTAAATAATCATACATTTCTCAATATAATTTTATTTATATATTTATTTTATTAGTTGTACTGGCCAAAAACAAAAAAACTACTACATATTTGATAGAGATAAATAAAAAGCGGCCAAGTGCGAGTCGGACTCGCACATGAAGGGTTCCGTGAAATAAATTGCGGTTTACGATTTATGACGTATTAAAAAAAAACTACTTACTAGATCTCGTTCAAACCAATTTTCGGTGGAAGTTTACATGGTAATGTACATCATATATTTTTTTTAGTTTTACCATTCTCTTATTTTAGAAGTTACAGGGGAGGGACACACATTTTACCACTTTGGAAGTGTCTCGCGCAAACTATTCAGTTTAGAAAAAAATATCATTTTTAAAGACCTATCCATAGATACCCCACACGTATGGGTTTGATTGGCCAACGCCTTTTAGAATTTTGTTCTAGCCGCTTATTATGCGTAACAAACACCTATTTTAGAGGTAAATCTGCACATAAGGTCTCATGGAAACATCCTCGCTCTGGCCACTGGCACCAACTAGACCTTGTCTTATCCAGAAAAAGAGACCTTCGAGAAGTTCTTCACACGCGTTCCTTTCAGAGTGCAGATTGTGATACGGACCATTCTTTGGTTGTGGCGCATATTGCTATCTCTCCAAAAAAGATTCACTCATCCAGAACCGCCGGGAAAAAGAAAATCAACGTTCACAACGTCCAATCCGATGAGTTGATCCAGAAATTTGGGAGCTTAGTAAAAGCGGAGCTTGCAGCATGGAATGACGCACTCCTACCTGCTACTGAACACTGGACAAGAACAAAGAAGCTCATCACTGAAGCAGCGGTAACTGCTTTCGGTTACCAGAAGTCCAAAACACAGGACTGGTTTGCTGAAAACCTTGCTATTCTACAGCCCTTATTAGACGCCAAACGCCAGGCTGCTTTAAACCATCGTATGTCACCTAGCACCAGCACCCGCAGTAACCTGATTAGAGCAAAGGCAGACCTACAGCGTAAGTCCCGCCAGTGCGCTAACGCGTACTGGTTTGAGCTTTGCAGTAATATTCAAGCCTGCGCAGATATGGGTAATTTTAGTGGTGTGTACATGGGAATCAAACAAGCTCTCGGTCCGATTCCCAAAAAAACGGCCCCTATAAAGGAGGTTGACGGTACTGTCATCATTGACAGCCAAAGACAACTTCAGCGATGGGTGGAACACTACACCGGTCTGTACTCACTCCCAGTCGACATCAAGCCAGACGCAGTACTGCTCCTGCCGAAACTATCGACTTGGGATGAGTTAGACTTACCACCAACATTGGAGGACTTTCACAAGGCCATCAAGCAACTAAAGCGAGGTAAAAGTCCTGGTGGCGATGGCATCTGCGCAGAAATTATTAAGCTTGAGTGTGTAGGGCCTCTTCTGCATGGACTGCTGCGTAACTGCTGGGAGGACGGCTTTGTGCCTCAGGATATGCGTGATGCTAACATAGTCACCTTATACAAAGGGAAAGGAGACCGTGGTGATTGCAACAACTACCGCGGGATATCCCTTTTAAGCATCGTAGGCAAGTTGTTCGCACGGATGATCTTATCCAAAATCCAACAGCTGGCTGATCGCGTATATCCTGAGGCTCAGTGCGGTTTCCGTGCCCAGCGATCTACAATAGATATGATTTTCACCTTACGTCAGATGCAGGAGAAGTGTCGTGAGCAAAAAACACCTTTGTGTATCGCTTTCGTTGACCTCAACAAGGCTTTCGACACGGTAAGCAGAGAGGGGCTCTACACTGCACTCGCAAGTATAGGATGCCCCCCGAAACTGCTCAGCCTCGTGAAATCTTTCCACGACGAAATGAAAGGCGCCGTCACTTTTAATGGAGACCAATCGGATCCTTTCGAAGTGCGCAGGGGTGTCCGGCAAGGTTGCGTCTTGGCACCTACTCTGTTTGGCATATTTTTTTCGCTGCTACTGAAAGTCGCTTTCGGCGACGACCAGAAGGGTATCCACCTTCACACTAGAGCTGATGGGAAGCTTTTTAACATATCTCTTCTCAAGTCCAAACGTAACCGTGAAGATCTATACGCTGACAACCTTCTTTTCGCCGATGACGCAGCATTCGTCGCTGGATCCTCGCAGGAGCTCCAAGTGATGATGGACAAGTTTGCACATGCTTGCACTCTGTTCTCCATGAGCATTAACGCCAAAAAGACGGTAGTTCTAGCGCAGGGGTGTGCGGAGCCACCAGTGATTATACTGGATGGCAAACCCCTAGATGTAGTCGAGCAGTTTTGCTACCTTGGGTCGACCGTGTCGAACAATCTCTCGTTAGACGCAGAGATCAACTTGCGTATCGGCAAAGCGGCGACAATGTTTGGGAAGTTCCGTATAAGAGTATGGAATAACGGGCATCTCACAACAAGAACTAAGATGATCGTGTTCCAAACATGCATCTTGAGTATACTCTTGTACGGAGCAGAAACCTGGACATCGTATGCAAAACAAGAACGCCGGCTTAATACGTTTTACATGCGCTGTCTTCGCAACATCCTTGGCATCAGCTGGAAGGACAGAGTGACTAATGAGAGGGTGCTGGAAATCTCACAGCTGCCCAGTCTCACCGCTCTGCTCAAACAGAGAAGGTTGAGATGGTTGGGGCATGTGCATCGTATGCCACCCACTCGTCTTCCACGCCGTACCTTGCTTGGCGCCGTAGCAAATGCTAAAAGAGGTATAGGTAGACCTCTGCTACGCTTTAAGGATTGTGCCAAGCGGGATATGATAGCATTCGGTATCAATCACCAATGTTGGGAGCACATTGCGGAAGATAGGATTAAGTGGCGAAGGGCTCTCACGGACGGACGCAAGAAACATGACGGGGCCTGGTTTGACCTTCTCGAAGGTAAAAGAAGGAGAAGACAAATAAACACCCCGCCATTACCTAATGCACAATTTTCCTGCCACCTTTGCGGAAGACAATGCCGCTCCCGCATAGGGCTACACAGCCATTTAAAAAAGTGCTCTACTATGCATTCGCAAAGCGCTGCTTGAATCGTCTGATAAAGACGTAGAGGCCAATGATGATGATGATGGGTTTGATAAAAAAAAGTTTTTTTAGTTTCAGTTTTGAGTATGGGTACCCCTAAAACTTAATGTTTTTTTTCGATTTTTGTGTGAAAATCTTAATGCGGTTCACAGAATATATCTACTTACCAAGTTTCAACAGTATAGCTCTTATAGTTTCGGAAAAAAGTGGCTGTGACATACGGACGGACAGACAGACAGACAGACGGACGGACATGACGAATCTATAAGGGTTCCGTTTTTTGCCATTTGGCTACGGAACCCTAAAAATCATTAAACATCAACAATATAATATAAAAATAATAAACAACACTAATCAATCTAATACCTACCCTGAGAGATGGATGAGGTCTCCAAGGAGACCGGCGTTGCCGTGTTATGTGTATTATTTATAAATCAAATGGACGCTTGGTATTTTTTAAATATTTAATCGTCCATGTACAAATACGTTAACGCTAATTAATACATTCTTTCATACGTACGTCGTGTCTAAAAATATAAGTTAATTGCTAAAGACTGTTGAATAAGGTGTCCTATTAATGTAATAAACGTTTGAACCGACGCGACGTTAATGTTATAGCTATTCTATGTAATTATGTTATGTACCTATATATAATTAATTAAAGCGGCCTCTGACATAATATTAATTTGAAAATGGTTTGCTAAATTGTTAAGATGTCGAATTTCTCGTCTTTAATTTAAATAGGCATGTGGTAGGTTCCTAACTACATACTTATATCTAACAGGTTAAAAAAAATAAGTTGGCTTTCGACAGACCGTATAACCTAATAATTTACTTTAAAACCAAAGTTTTAATTTCATCACCCCGTTTCAAGTGCGCCTAATATAAAATGTGAAGAGTTCCCTCGATTTGTCCACGACCCCATCATCAGACCCTGAGAATACCCTTTCAAACTAAAAAATATTTTTCCAAATCGGTTCAGGCGTCTTCGAGTAATCGGGGAACATACATCTATCTATAAATACATATATTTAAAAAAAAGTCGTGATAGTTACACCATTTATACGCTGTCCCAAAAAGAACGCCAGATTTTCCATACATAATGTATGGAAAATCTTGCGTTCTTTTTGGGACACCCTTTATAACTTAAGAACGGCTGGACGGATTTTTATGATGTTAGGTTTTTTGGATTTTTCTTTGCTCCGAATAGCAGAACAAGTATCGGAGAACTCGTAAAAAATTATGCACCCATTACATATGACATCACGCATCTAATCTGCGTAATTAATCTTAAGTGCGGCCTGTGGTTTCCTCCCGGGTTCGATTCCCGAGTCACACACGGGTATTCGGTTACCGTATGCGACACCGGATTTTTTAAGCGTGTTACATACTTACATGTACAATCGTGTCTGCTTTATTGAGGTAACAGTATACGATCAAGTTGAGGTTACGAGAGAGGAACATTCATACGAAATCACTTGGCCATAACCGGGGTTAGGTTACGAAGTAAAATTCGATATTTATGGCTGTGGGGATGGATTTTTCTTGAATCCTACACAATCCAAAAGACGATGTTTTTTATTGTTTAAGGCTTGATCTCTCCGTACGTATTATTTTACTCGTGTAACCTTGATGAATATAATTAGTTGGGTTGTCTATGGTCTAGTCACTAGTCAGACAACCACTAGAATACAGTTAACTTCGTATAAAAACTATAAACTTGCCTTTTTGGATGACCACAGGCCAATTAATTTTTAGGTTGTGATAAAAATAAAATATACCAACCCACTTAATCCATAAGTAACTTTACTGCACACCGCCAGGCTAAAACTAAAACTCAAACTACGTAGTAGACAATAATTTATTAAAGAGAAACCATGTACCTACCGACTCTCGGATACTGAACTGAAATTATAGTTCAAACAGTATAAATCTGGTAAGGTCTATTTAACTACCTATCAAGTTAGTTTATATTTAAATTCTCCATAAAGTCACCTTTTATTGATGTTCACTTTCTTTTGCTGGATTTCTCCGTCAAATGTCATACTTTCGTATTTAAGGTACTTCCGAACGCCTGTTCCTATAGTCACACGTGTAACAACTAAACACTACGTCAGATCATCACATTGTACTATGTTACTTAAATATTTTGTTTTCTATCGTTTCTTGTCGTTTTGGTTCTTAGAAACCTAAATTAGGCCGCTTAGGCTGGGCACCCTTAGTAAGTCTGGCTATGGCTGCGTAGTAGGTACGGTTTGATGGCTTTTGTTGAGATTTTACTAAAATGATTACTGTAGTATGTATCTACAAAGTAAGTAGGCATGACGTGGGCCTCTTAAACTAATATAATAAGTCACTATAACTTTTCGTTGACTGCTTCTCATGCATTGCTAGTAACGAAGCCCCATAGAACCATCAATAAAATTGGCCTAGATAATGTATTGACTAACACGACATTAAACAGGCCACGTTAATAAATACCTATCATTAGATACTCGACAGCGGTGACATTTACGTGTAGAAAACACATATTTATGTGTCACCTTTAACTCCTATATACATATTAATCAAGACATGCTGATCGAACACATAGTCATAGATCTTAATCAATCACACGAGTCTGTTACAACATGCCCCCAATCTAAATAACTATGTCAATATTTTAATGGCGCCAAATCAAAACAACCACAGGACACCCACATCGATTATATCCTTCTAAATATTATACAGACTTAAGATGAAACAAAAACATACCTAATTTAGACCTTATACGGCTCTCTCACGATGCATTTGAATTTCGAATGTTTCATTCTTAGTTGAAGTCCGATGCTATATTAAGAGTTCGATTTTAAACTCTATACGTTATATGTAAAGTCCTCTATTGCTTGTGATTTGTATAGGATTTAAAGCGTTTCGGTGTTCAAAATATTATTGTTGACGCATTCCAGCGGATCGCGTTGCTAATGCGATCGACTCCCGCGCAGAGATAATTGCGTTGGGCAAACATCTCAATGCGCGTGCGTTCAAATGTCAGCGTGTTGGGAATACCTTTACGCGTTAATTGTATGCGATTATAGTAATGATGATATCGAGCATTCATTATTACTAATTGGGGCCCTGTCTGATCAAAAATGTTGTAAGACGTATTTAATGTTGATGCCAAATGGATTTTTCATTCCGCTTTAAACGAATTCGTGCAACAGTTGTTTCTGACAGAACAATCTGAAGTAAGAGCAAAAAACATTGAAATGCAACATAGTATATGTATATTACGGTACGCCATTACCTACTTAAAAATATGACCGAGCATAATATTTACCTACCAAGAAGAACTCCCGAAGGATTGTTGTCGCCCGTAATGACAATTGGGAATGGATGAAAATTTTAGAATTCCCTGATTATTTTTTTGGTGATAGAAATAAGCTTCCTTAGTATCAGAAAAAAATTGCAGACTATTCAGCTGCGTCAATTATTTTTGAAAAATATGAACAGTTTCCGTGGTCCTAAACCCAAAATGTAAGTGAGGAAACTGTTTGTATTTTTCAAAAATCATTGACACAGCTGAAAAGTCAGCAACTTTTTTCTGGTGCTAAGGAAGGTTATTCCTTTTACCAAAAAAAAAATCAGACACTTCTAAAGTTTTCATCCATTCCCAATTAATATCTAAGTACGTGTGTTTAACCCTTCTGATTAGAATAATTTAAAACATGACTCAGGAAAGTTTCAATTTTATTACATTGAATAATACCTACGCTTAGAAATTAAATACTAAGATAAAATAGGCCACAAAAAAACCCGTTCTCATTCGATACGCCTGTTAATAACATAAATACAAACAAACAACTTTTGAAATTAATTGCAAATGGCTGCTATAAAGATAAAAAACCTTGACGTAACATTCCGTTTAGCATACAAGTTTATGATTAACATGATTCATGAATGTAGCATATTCAGTCGGTTATTATAGTGAAGGAAAACGGAACACGGGCAAATTGAATTATTTAACGAGTAAGTGCATGTGGATAATTTAATTTATATGTTTAAGTAATTTATGTCGGTAATATCTATATTGTTTACAATATACGTTGGCTCGGATCATGGGGCACCGACTACTTTTCGACCAATCTGGTCAAGACTAAACTACCGAGTCACAGCGTACAATTTCTAAATGCTATTATATTTATTACTTAAAACTGGAACTATGAAACAATGTATCATCATCATAAGCCCCTCCCATATTGGTGCAAGTAGGTAGGTACTTATTCGGTATTAGCGCCAAGTTACCAACTTATGGAAAACGAAATAGCGAAAATAGAAACGAAATAAATAGCAATATTAGTATATTCCGAGTGTCAAAAGGAATCATGTACATATAGTAGCAGAAATGGCATCTGGCTTGACAGATGCGACGACATTTTAATGCAAACGAGTATGCAAGTAAAACCTTGATATTAAAACGTGTTCGTGACAAAAACTACAAATACCTAAATAAGTTATATTTAGGCTTGTGAGGGGATACTTATTGTATTGTAATATTGGCTCTATCATCAGAGCATATTCCCTAGTTCAAATGTAATGTTTTAAATAGTAATATGCCAAATAAGTAGTCCTCTCGTGATCGAAAGGTCAGATGTCCAGATGACAGTTAATCCGCAAAACTAGTTAGAAATAATATCTATATCGAAAATGCACGTCTATTATAGGGTTAAAAAATTAATCCCTTGACACAATTACTGCCAAGCCAAGAATCACTAAGCGCTGCAGCGCCCGTGGGTATTCCACTATGTAGCAGGAAGTCCTACGGCGTAGACCCCCGCTAGGCAGAATCCTGGCGTGAATGTGTTTTTACGTCACCCCAGGCCGTAAGCTGGATTTACCGCCCACTACGTGGGCAGAAAATCATACTTCCTGGCCAGGGAGAGACGTAAAACTGTGTACTTACCACGGACGGTAATAAAGACAGCCTCAGATCGCATATTTATCGCCCTTGCCTTCGGCTCGGGCGTCAAATACCTGCGATCTGAGACATTCTTTGTTTCACCGCCCTAGGTAAGTAATGTACTATTGTTGATCTACCAATAACTCGTAATATACTTATAATATATGGATATATGGATGGGTAGTTCCGGAGATTACCCCCTACATACAAATACACCCTCACAAACATTATAATATAGATAAAAAAGAGGTAGATAATGTAGTCTATACGAAATTCCCTGTTTAAAAATGGCCAGGCACATCTGACAGCAGAGACACGTTTACGTTTCCATTGCCACTGAGGCAAGTTGGTGCAATTGTATATAATTATAACCTGTCTACCTCTTTTTTATATTACATCATTGCTCACAAAGCTACATACTCACAAACACAATCCCTACTGATACCTTGTTACTGATACCTAAAGTATGTTTTTAAAGTCGTAGGCCCTAAACAGCCTTCCAACCAGCCAGCATGCGTCCAGCGATAGTAATCGATACCGGCGCGATGTTTACGACTTTACGACCGACACCGATATTTAGTTTATTTTTATTCGCCTACGCACAGGTAGCGGGCACAGAATGCAGATAGCGCATTCACACCTACGGATATGTGGAAGGTTTTAGGAATGCGATTTCTTCTTGCATCATCAACATCATATCAGCCGAAAGACGTCCTCTGCTGGACATGGGCCTCCCCCAAAGAGTGCCATGGTGCTTTCTTGCATGGTTGGGGAATATCATTGACCACAATGGTTAGTATTCGTTTTTTAATCCTTTTTGCGCCATAAACGCATAAAGGTGTCGTGTATTGTTGTACCCGCAGTGTCATGAACCCCTGTTGCTGTTATGACGTCCGCTGTCAAAGCAACCTTCAATCTTTGTCTTTGTATTTGCTCTCTTCAATGATCTTGGCGTGACAATGTCACTTTTGGATGTCTTCTTCTGTCTTGATTGTCTATTGGCGGCGAAAAGGTTAAATACCGCGTTGGTGGCCAACAAGTGTACGGCCCTCATGATGGTAAGCATCAGCTTAGCCTATGGACACTTGAAATTCTAGCATGTCGTCAACCCTATTATTGATTATACTGTAGGACAGTTTTTACGAATACCTGAGGTCCTAATAGCACACTAGGTTTTATGGTCACGTTTTACGGCCTAAATGTACAGAAGCGTCAAGTAAAACGTAGCCATAAAACGTATCATAGCATGCCTGATGATAATTTGACTCTGAGGCCCATGGACATATATGTATATGCGCTCTCCAGTTTGCAAATGCGTTGATCTTATCTTTTCTAAAAACATTAAGCATTAATCCTCAGTTGAACTTAAAAAAACACCGACAAACCAACCACTACAGTTTGATTCTCAGAAAATGAGTCAGGAAAGATTCAAGAGCTACTTAATCTGTTTTTCCTGTTTCTACCATTTCAAATCAGTCCATTACTAATACGTATATATATACCGAGGGCTGTATACCGATATACTTCAGTGTCAGAAATAAAGCTCCAGTTATTATATCAGTAACGAAAGGAACAATATGAAAAAATATCATTTTATCCAGTCTTATAGAGGTACCTACGAATCTTTGAGTCAGCAGCTAATTCCCTATAAATCTCACCAGACCTATTCCATTTGTTCTTACACCTTATAAAAGCCCAGCTATTTAATTAAAGTATTGGAACCGTCTGACGCCCTCTAACCGTTGTTTAATCAACCTGTCTCTCAGACTGTTGCATTCCCACCTACCTACATACCTATCTATCTATCCCCCTCCATTTAAACACAGAAGGACGTATCAGACATGATTTTCTCCTTTTTCTATGACGGTTCGACCACTGTTCTAGAACATTCCATGAGGACTGGATTTAATTAGATGTGCGCCACTTAAAAGAGTGAATGTTGGAATTTCATTAATTGCAATTATTGAAGTTACTGATCGTGATCGTGTTTTAGGCTTGTCTATAATTATAATAATTCGCCAGCAATGGCGTAAATAATTATTCGCGTACAGCAAAAAAAAACGAAAAAAGTATTTTCGTGCAAAAATCATATTTGAACATGCATGCCTTTGTCCTACTTTAAAGAACTTCGCGGCATCAAAGAAACACGCTAACATGTCCCCATTAGTAACTTAATTAAATTTTATGGAGTCATTATCATAAAGTAACAAATTAGCGATCGGTCGCGTGAGTGAACGTCCGATTCATACATGCAAATGTTCACACCTCCAGACAGTTCACTCTAAAGGCGGGTTTACATTTGTATACTTGCCCCGGGTTTTGATGAGTCAACCGTGTTGTGGTAAAAACTATAGGTAATCGAACGAGCGAGCGAAGCGAACGAAGTTCTCTTTTTCAGCTTGGGCAAAAATTCTTTCGTATGTCCGGCGTCTGTCCGGCTGTTCTCCTCTACAGGTCGCATTTCTCAAGCGATTCTCGTGAAATTTTGTGAGTTGGTTCAATAATGTCGATTTAGTTTTTCAAAATGTAAAGTATATTTAATATTAAAAAAAAATACAGGTCACAGAGCCACTAGTATAGAAATATGAACATTTTTTGCAAAAAGCAATATTTTTTTTACGAGGCATACAAAATATTTATTTCCTATCCATTTTAAACTGTTAGCTGTTACAGTAGCATAAGCCCAAAACTAAGACAGATGTATATGTTTTTTATTGATGAAAAAAATTTCAAATAATTATTATAATATTTACATAACATTTTAGAGAAAGACCGTTGGCAAAATCTCATATTCGAAGTAGTTGTGGCTATCATCCCTTGGCATTTTTCTTATAAAACCTAGCTAAAAAAACTTAGCTAAAAAGCTACCCCGTAAGTAAGCACTTTCAGGGCTTAGTGGGCTTTCTGCTTGTAGGCGCTTTTCTGTGAAAACGGTTTTCCCTTGTTATCCGCTACGAAATCGTTGGCAGTGAATGTGTTAGGTAGTAAGAACTCTACTCGTGTAAACCAGTCTTACCTAATATTCGATTGCGAGTCAGTCGATAGTCGACTAACGAACGCTATCGAGCCTGTCCATCGCAGATGGTGGATGCTAGATTAAGGAGTTATGTATGTATGTTTGTATTTGTGTACATTGCAAATTGAAGGTTTGAATTACAAAGGTATGCCCCGTATGTATCGCCCGCGAGGCGAGGTGCCGGGCTTTACTATCGGCTATAATTTAATTTAAAAACAAAATTTCAACCGATATCAATTCAGTACTTCTCCAAGCCACATAGGTACCTACATGGAAATTACCACATTTCCTTTCTAATTCACCACATGAACTGCTTTCCGAGAGCAAATGCGTTGATTATTACAGAAAAAACCGAAGTCGCTATGTGTGGGCTATTCCTCAAAGATCTCAGAATTAACACTTCATTAGTTGCTACTTCAACGGAATCATGTCAGAATCTTTGACTCACTTTACATCTTTCTTCATCAGTTCCACTTCACCAAAATTGCGATTTCCGAGGGTAAATACACGAGTTCTAATAGAAAATACCGAAATTACTACACGCGTGCCTATAAAGTTTGAGGGTTGCCCTCAATTTCCCTGCAATCCCACCATCAGATCCTGACTTGGTGACAATAGGACCACCTCATGAGTATACTATTTCGATTAAAAAAAGAATTTTGGAAATCGGTCCACAATAGACGGAAAAATCGTAGAACATATAAAAAAAATACATACAGTGGAACATAATATAACCTGCTCCTTTTTTAAAGTCGGTTGATTAAATAGTCATTTGTTTTACCGTTGACTGTATGCAAGTTTAATTAAATTCTCTCCTCAGTCTTGTCCGTGGTAGAGCAGTCAGGCTGCAGTTGTAACTAGGGAACACAGTCTCGATCTCGCGAGATCTCTAGTTCACGAGATCCCGAGCGAAATGTCGAGATTAAATCTCGGCGGCAGAAAATCTCGGTCGAGATCCACGAATCTCATTGATAACAGTACGCAAAGTATGTTAATTTCATTTTCATTTTTCATTTTCATTTATTCCTTTATAAAACGTAGTTTTACATGTCAATTTATAGATGTTAAATAACATTATACATAATACTATCACATTAAGGTGAAAAAGTATGTCTTATATTATATTACAGCAGGTTAGGTAGGTAAGTATGTCTTAGTTTAGGTACACTGCAGCGTGTAGTCAACGAATAATTATTATTAGTACATTTATTTGTCAAGTCACTACTACACATCCTTAAATAATTTTTTAATAAATAATTTGTGTCGGCCAGTCCTTGACAATTAGATACTAAATGTTTCAAACGAGATCTTGCCAATTTGGCTGACGTAATCTCAAATCGCTAATCTCGACATCAGAATTTTAACGCGAGATCTCGGAATACGAATCTCGGCTCAAGATGGCATTCCCTTTCTCAACGAAACGATAGAGACAAAAGATTTTGATTGTATGGCAAAATAAAGTTGTATTGATTATCCAATTTATTTTACCAACTACTCTTTAGCTATAAATCTGAAGCAACGCCGCATGACGCAGCATGTATCATAAAGAAGCCATTGGCCATTATAATATTGAAATTTTAAACATACATTTGCTATTCATTCTTGTTTCCATATTTATAGCTCACTTGGAGATATGGCGAATAATAACTGTTCACCTACGGCTATGAATTATTATGGAAAGACTTCGGGTCTCTTGAAAGTGGCTCATAAAATATCTACATAATAAAGGGTCATTGTACCGGTTAGCGACCACCTAATTTAGTGTGTACATTAACTGAAATATCATTGTAACCGTAGCAATTGTAACTGCATCTTTTTATTTTACTGTAGATCAAACCGCAAAGAACATGTAATTGTATGGAGGATCAGATCTAGAGGTTATATGACCGGAATAACTATAAATGCGAATTAACTACGTCTGTCTGTTACCTTTTGACGCTTAAACCGCTGAACGGATTTAGATGAAAATTGGTTTGGAGATTTGTAGTAGTTTGAGAACGCAGAAAGGATATAGGATAGTTTTTACTCCGGAAATCATCCCAAAAAGGTAAAGTTGCATATTTGCAGTCGGATTTTGTTTAGGGTTATTATTCACCCCAAGGCGAATAACGAGTAGGTACCTATAGGTATGAAAAATGAAAAAATGAAAAAAGTTTAGTGGACAAAAAAAAAGATACACAATATGCAAATCACGACCCTGCGTCCTGGGCTAGGAAACCCTGTGTTACAGGACTCAGTTTCGTATCAAAGTTTTTATACAAGTATAGTTAGTTTTAGGACTTTTAGGTACGTTACATCAACTTTGCTTATTTTAATATTCCTTACAATTTTGTTTAACATTTTGTTTACATTATGTGTGTGTGTGTGTGTGTGTGTGTGTGTGTGTGTGTGTGTGTGTGTGTGTGTGTGTGTGTGTGTGTGTGTGTGTGTGTGTGTGTTTGTGTGTGTGTGTTTGAGAGAAAGAGTGAGAGAGAGAGAGAGAGAGTGTTAAGGTGGTTATATATACATATATGGTAAGGGTTATAATACTTATAATATATTTATAATTTATTACTGTAACAATACTTATTTTGTCACGACTAGCAGCAGTTCAGTTTCGTGGTAATCTAGTTGCATGAGCCACTTTGTCAGGAAAGATTTACTGGGGGGCCTTGTGACATGGTGGAGCTTACTAAAAGTTTTTAGGACTAGTGGGGAAATGAAAGCGTGGAATTTTTGGGCAAATGTTGTACATGTTTTTGGGGTTTTCCAGCGCTGACGTCGTCTTGTGTCCGCTAAGAACATTTTGTCGTGCAGTTTGCTATAATTGTATATCACTTTTCTTAGGAACAGCTGACGAACAGTGAGAACATTAGAGACCTTGTAGAGTTCTTTGGTGCTGAAGCGTGATGGTTTTCTAAAAATAACTTTAAGAAGAGATCGCTGTGCCCTCTCTAAGCCAATTAAATGCGTCTTTGCCGCTCCTCCCCAGACCGCATTGCAATAGCCCAAAAGGGATTCACAGAGAGCAAAATATACGGTTCTCAGCAATTCAGGGTACGTAATATTCCTTAAAGTGCGAAAAACAAACATGAGCTTTCGAACACGACTCTTGAGTGACTCAATATGCTGCCGCCACGTGAGGTGAACGTCTAGTATTACACCAAGATAGCGTATTGTGCTTGAACGCTCAATAAAGCTTAATCTGTTGTCAAGACTGTAGTTAGACGTAGAATCAATCTGGTGTCCCACTTTAATACTAAACATGTCGTCAGGCTGGCCTTTAGCATTTATAGAGAAACATAAATATTTTGTTTTTTGGACATTTAATGATAGTAAATTGCTATCCAGCCATTCCACAACTAATCTTAAGTTAGACTCTGCAACACTTTGAGCTTCAGACCAGTCTTTTCCACGTATCAAGATAGCTGTGTCATCTGCGAAAGAAATGGTTGTAGCATTTGCTAATTTGAGTTTACAAAGTCCATGTATGCGGCAATAGTAGTTTATGCTACTGATACATAATGAGAGGCCTTAAAATACGAATGTGGTTTTATGAAACGAGCGTCAGCGAGGATCACACGAGTGTTTTAAGGCCTAATTATGTACAGTTGCATACACTACTTTATCTAAACTTCTAAACACATATCATAAGTACTCTAAGATGGTCTACCTGTAAATTATCAAAAAAAAAAGTAAAAAAGAAGTGGAAAAAAGTAAAAAAAAAAGTGAAGTAAAAAAAAAGTAAAAAAAGTTAAAAAAAAAGTTAAAGAAGTCAAATTAAAAACATAATAAATTGACGTTTCGTATCCATAACTGTTTTAATATCTATAGATACTAGAATAGAGACCCACTTGAGTTTTGACAGCTGTTACAAATTTAAACTCATAACGATACAAAAATCTGTACTGTAATAACATTACAGTGCAGATTTTACCTACTACCACAGACAAGAAAGTTGTCATAGTAAAATTGGTTGTAATAATGCTGGTCATTACCGACGGTTTCTGAACGCATTTTAGAGCACTAATGATATGTGCGTAGATAAATGCTAGTTTTGTACAAGCAATACAACTTACATAATTCAACACTGCTAGTGTATTTCCGAACGTCCCACGAAGCCGTCATCAATAATGCGAGCGCGTATTGAATCACATTATATTCCACATGTATTTATTTGCCCATGATTTGGGCGCGCGTGGCCCGAATACAGACGCTAAACGTTCGGCGAACCGGCGGTTTTGAATTTAGAATAAGGAGCTGACGATTGAAAAGGATAGTAGGTACTATTTTTGAAATATTCCAGGCTTCTGAAACATACTAATCTTATAAAGAGATAATGTTTGTAAGTTTTCATGTAGGAGGTAATCTCCGGAACTAGGCACTCAACTGATTTCAAAAATTCTATTAACAGTATAATATGTATATATATTTTTATGTTCTGCTTTGGTTTACAGATTTTGTAAGTCTTTTAAGGTCATTTCGCCGGTTATCGACCACCTAATTTTATGTGCCGGTTAGCGACCACTTAGCTGTTTTGGTGAACTGAAAGCATATTTTCTCGTTTTTTTTATTTAATAAATAAATAAATAAATAAATAAATATTTGCGGACAATCTTACACAAATCAACCTAGTCCCAAACTAAGCAAAGCTTGTACTATGGGTACTAGACGACGATATAGATACTTATATAGAGAAATAAATACTTAAATACATAGAAAACATCCATGACTCAGGAACAAATATTCGTGCTCATCACACAAATAAATGCCCTTACCGGGATTCGAACCTAGGACCTCTTGCTTCGTAGGCAGGGTCACTACCAACTAGGCTAAAGCGGTCGTCAAATAATGCCTATTCTATAACTACAATCACTTATGCATACGGCTTACTGTTTCGATAGGTTCTGTAGAATAGATGTTATCTTCAATTGAAAAAAAAACCATGTCCATGTGATGTGGTCGCTAACCGAAGGTGGTCGCGTAACCGGGATAATGACCCTGTATTTGGTATACTATTCCTCAGTGCTATCTGCTATGCCATCTAGTCCAAATAATGTCTACACTGAAAATCTGCGTCACGGAATGTGTCCTTCTAGCTCGCTCCGTGACATCAAGCTGAGTGCAAGCATTTTAGCGCAAATTTCTTAAAACTTATATGTATTAAGATAAATTTTGTTGTGCTCTATGTATAGTTTTGGCACTAATAAACAATTTTCTTTCTTCTCTTTTCTTTCTATATCTATCTTAGGGATATGTATATATATATGTTATATTTGATACCGCGGCTCCACTTTGGTTCTTTGTAATGCAGCTGTTAGAGCCTAATTTTGCAACTTTTTCTTAGTCTTATATATGTCTAGATTGAGATTCTTCTACTGAAGATGATGTATGTGGAAGAACTGACAGGAATATCAGTCAAATACTTCCATCAAACTAAGATGAGCTGCCTTAAACCGATCCAGAAATCGGATCAGCATTACATAGGTAGGTATTTACTTCATTTTATGGACAAGAAACATGAGTTTATTAAGAGTGTTTATAGACTTAAAAACATGCATATTAATAAAAGTATATCTAGGCTGCAAGCTAAAGGGTATATCCAAGCACTTAGTTAAATTTACATGTATACTGGCGCCCGGTAAGCTGCTAATAATGCAAAGTGCGGACTCATGGCAGGATGTCGATTTACTAATCGGTTTGAGGAAAGATTTATATTCATCGGGTGACATCAGCACTAGATCCTGGAGACTTACCGATAGATAAGTAAACTTAGTTATTTCAACAAGGTGGTACTGTCTGAACTTTATTTTTTTAACCCCTAGACGAAAAAGAGGGCTGTTCCGAGTTTAATATGGGATGTTCTGAGTATTGTAGCTCCCAAAATAATGAACCGATTTGTGTGCGTTTTTTTTAACCTAACCTAACCTAACCAATACTCTTGTGTGTCGAAACTTTAAAATTAAAATTTGTTGTTGTTCACAACTTCGCACCGAGATTGACATCTAAATTGTACGTTTATTTAACATCCGGGATGCAGCGAAACAAAATAAATGTAAGTTATATCTACTTAGTAGAAAAAGGACGGTTAATATTTTCGCATGCCGGCATGCATTATTAAGAATCACACAGCTGTCAACACATCGCACGTTTACAATTAATGACCCAGCTGTCAAACTAATCAATCAACATTCAACCTAATGAAATAGGGATAAGGCTGAAAATGTTAAATCGTACTTATTTAGGAAACGGTCTTATTAAGAAGCGTGCGCATGATCCGCATGATTACGCGTGTAATCGGGCGCGACCGGCGCACGCGCTCGCTACGTCACCTGCTAAGTGATTTACCACTACGTATCTTTCTTCCTCTGCATGAGTTAAAAAGAGACAGCGACATTAGTGGACGCGCATTATAGAGCCGCACATTATACGAACCCTTTACAACCTTTTGAGTAATCTCCCTTGTTCTTAGTACATATATCTTGACACCGAGATTCCCTACAGTTATGCATAGTTGGAGGTCTGAATAAAACTGGTTTACCCGAGTTATTGATAAATGTTGGTAAAATACCAGTACTGAATGAAGGGATTTACCTATCTATATAGTTATTATCCCTAATATAACACAACTGTACACCTCTAATCAAATACCGCCCGAGCCATGAAATACTTAATTGTTAATTGTAGCGTAGTAGCGTGAAAAGGTGATTGTAATGTGACATGTGACACGAAATAAGTACTCAATAAGTGTAATCGATTCAACTGGTGCACAAAAATATAGTCCAATTGATAAGCAAATTAGGTTTTTTAAGTTACAATAGTTATGTAAATTGAGCGCGTCTCTCGCCATCAAACTTAATAGTTTGGCGAGTGTAGGTGTGAACGATGCCCCGTCCGTCTTGCTGCGCTGAGACGGGCAAATCGCCAGCCACCTAACAATGGGCGTTTTTAAAAACGCGGCGTTCAAACCGCGCGGGTGAACCGCGGCGTTTGAACCGCTCGCCGAACGACCAACAACACTTTTGGGAGTGTCAATCCCCGTAGCTCTGCTGCGCTGATGGTGGGTGGGGTGATGATAAAAGGCAAAAGGATTTGATAATAAAGATATAATTTTCACTGATACACGAGTTTACAATTTACTAAATAGGAGCTCTACTTGTTGGAGCTTGCGGGACACGATTTGTACTGAGCCCTGGAGCCTCTTTTATACCCCTAACTCGATCCAAGTCGAGGGAGCTTAGGCACGCAATATTTTGTTGGTTTAGGCCAATTAAATAATTCCTAATTTATGGCATAAATTAAGGCCTCGCCTACTTTCATTATAAAAAAACCAATTAAACATTCTACATTCCAATAAGAAAGCCTTGTTGGAACAATTCTACTTTCAGGAGGGAGCTATGGCCGTAGCCTTATATAATGCTGCTGCTTTCAGCCTCCTGACGTGTTATTTCAATTTACAGGAATTATTTCTACATTTATTTTAGGCAGACCTTTCTACATATAATAGGCTCTCTTCGGCTCTAATTACTGAATTTACATATAAATTGTTATAGTACTTCTTTTAAAATACGGCGCGTCACATGCGCTTTAATTTGACGTATCATTCACTATTCTAGCTTAAACGGTTATATAATTATGCCTGTTTAAGCCGAGCACAATAGGCGCATTTCACCATGACGACCTGTCACTTTGCAATTCTTCCATACAATAATATTAACCAATCAGGAAATCTGACTCGAACTTGACCAATACGTTAAAGGCTCACGCTATGGTAATGCCTTCCTGATATACTCGGGCTTATTAATTTACATTACATTTTTCCTCCTAAAATGAGGTTTCCTATATGCCCAGGCATGTTCTGGGGTCCTATTCACTATTAATATTCACAAATAAGCTTACACAAGCAGCGCAATTCGCGTTACGCTACTTGTGTAATCATTGCTGCCTCTATTGGCTTGAGTGAATTTAAGTATGCTAGTCACAGATGTGACTTGTTCACGGACTCGCTATAGATATAGTCTCGAGTTGCCGGTTCCTAAGCTCATTTGCCCGCGTCTCTCCCTCGGAGACGGGCGGCTCTCCGCAGAGTGATATTTATGCAATTATTACAATGGGTACTTCGTACCTTTAGCCTCCCTATGGGCTATTCAATATAAATGTACTGTCGGTACATGGTTTTAAAACAAATTACTCGCTTTCCAAATTAGCGGTAAGCTTTATGAGCTGAACTATTGCGTTATCGCATTCTAACTTTAAATAGGGTATTCAAAATACTATTAGGTATTACTTATTTATTATTACCATACTAAATTGGGATGCTCTGTCCCTCTTATTCTTAGGCATACATCTCCCTCTCACGTCGGCCACTCGCAGGTGGCATGGAAGGTGTGTTCTGTCGCGCACAATCCTCCCCCTCAGTATGAGTTGAAGACTCATACTAAAGACGGTATCGCTAAGCAACAGCACACACCAATGCCTTAATCGTATTTCACTTAATGATCGTACCGTGGTACCTTGATTCGCACTATCTAGTTCACTCACTGTCTTTGATTCGCACTTTCTAGTTCACTCACTGTCTTATTTTATTTCACTTCACTTAGCATAACCACCAGTCGCTATGCTCTTCTGGCGGTAGTACAGGGGCCTTTCTAGGCACCGGCTGTATGTAGTAATTTTCCTTGTCCTCATCGGCGATGCGGATGGGGATGGACACTTTTAGCTGCATTTTGTCGCTAGCAGCCCTTATCAACGTATCAGGAGGTTGTGCGATGCGCAACCGCTTCCTACGGTGTCGCGTTCTCTCGGGCATCGGTGTAACACTCCTAGCGGGCTCCGGCCTTACCGGGCTCCGCGCTGCAACTTCCTTATCTTCGATGATGTGGGTCGGTGGCTGGTCTGCGACCTTGGTAGCCACACTTGTCGTTTCAACGTGCTGCGCCGCTTTTTCGGCAGCAGCCACGATCTCGCGTGTCCGGCGCTCGGATGCCTCCCGTAGCAGCCGACGCAGTGGTAACAGGATTGGCGGTTCAGCCAGGCGCCCTCTGCGCCATGTTGATTTCGTAGAAGATGCGGTCGGAGGAGTTGTATTTGCGCCCTTCATCGGTGAGGGCGATGCAGGCGGTGCTATACGCGCGAAGGCTGGAACTCGACCTTCAAAAGGAACCCTAGGTTCATCCGAGGGCGGCGCCCTGCTGCCGGGCCTCGGATCAATACATTTTTCCATCGCCAGTATTTCCGCGAATCCCTGGCTCCATTTCTTCTTTATATTGTCCAAATTATTCAGGAAATTGGTTCTCATGACTTCTATTTCCATCTCTTTCTGTTTTCTGTCTCGTTCCATTTCTTTTATTTCCGCCGCCAATATCTTGATTTGCCTCCTGTTCTCTTCTAACTCCTCCGCCGAGTAGCCCTTTGGGTCGCTGGGTGTTCGCTCTTCAAAAAAGGGGTCCCTGCAATGGACCCCGTAGATGTTCAGCGATCCAAAGGGCGATCTGTCGATGTGGGTGACGCTGCTGTTGTCGCTTCTATCGCCTCGGGCCTCCACGTGAAACCCTGGTGGTGCGGCACCGCACCTCTGGTGGGGCTGTAGGTGCCGTCGCTCCTTCGAAGAGTAAGGGGCCCCCCTTTGGGACCGTAAATGAGCGTTGCCGCGGCCACACCTTGTGGCTCGGGGACGCTTATGCGACTCCATGTCGCGTGTCTGCAACCACGCACCGGCAGTTCCAACAGACACGGCCTGCAACTACGCACCGGTAGTTCACACAGGCACCGCAGAAAAGATGCGCTCCGTCAACGACGAACACGCAGAAAACCGGATATCCGGATCGAAGGAGCAAAATCGACGACTTCGACGAAGCTGTCTCGGCGTGTAGTATGTGAGCAGACTGTAGCAGCGAGAAGGAACTGAATTTAAATTTTAAACACTTTGAAATTTGTTGGAGGTACTTGAAGTTACTAGGAGAACTACTGTTGAGGCGAGCGAACACGATTTGTACTGAGCCCTGGAGCCTCTTTTATACCCCTAACTCGATCCAAGTCGAGGGAGCTTAGGCACGCAATATTTTGTTGGTTTAGGCCAATTAAATAATTCCTAATTTATGGCATAAATTAAGGCCTCGCCTACTTTCATTATAAAAAAACCAATTAAACATTCTACATTCCAATAAGAAAGCCTTGTTGGAACAATTCTACTTTCAGGAGGGAGCTATGGCCGTAGCCTTATATAATGCTGCTGCTTTCAGCCTCCTGACGTGTTATTTCAATTTACAGGAATTATTTCTACATTTATTTTAGGCAGACCTTTCTACATATAATAGGCTCTCTTCGGCTCTAATTACTGAATTTACATATAAATTGTTATAGTACTTCTTTTAAAATACGGCGCGTCACATGCGCTTTAATTTGACGTATCATTCACTATTCTAGCTTAAACGGTTATATAATTATGCCTGTTTAAGCCGAGCACAATAGGCGCATTTCACCATGACGACCTGTCACTTTGCAATTCTTCCATACAATAATATTAACCAATCAGGAAATCTGACTCGAACTTGACCAATACGTTAAAGGCTCACGCTATGGTAATGCCTTCCTGATATACTCGGGCTTATTAATTTACATTACATTTTTCCTCCTAAAATGAGGTTTCCTATATGCCCAGGCATGTTCTGGGGTCCTATTCACTATTAATATTCACAAATAAGCTTACACAAGCAGCGCAATTCGCGTTACGCTACTTGTGTAATCATTGCTGCCTCTATTGGCTTGAGTGAATTTAAGTATGCTAGTCACAGATGTGACTTGTTCACGGACTCGCTATAGATATAGTCTCGAGTTGCCGGTTCCTAAGCTCATTTGCCCGCGTCTCTCCCTCGGAGACGGGCGGCTCTCCGCAGAGTGATATTTATGCAATTATTACAATGGGTACTTCGTACCTTTAGCCTCCCTATGGGCTATTCAATATAAATGTACTGTCGGTACATGGTTTTAAAACAAATTACTCGCTTTCCAAATTAGCGGTAAGCTTTATGAGCTGAACTATTGCGTTATCGCATTCTAACTTTAAATAGGGTATTCAAAATACTATTAGGTATTACTTATTTATTATTACCATACTAAATTGGGATGCTCTGTCCCTCTTATTCTTAGGCATACATCTCCCTCTCACGTCGGCCACTCGCAGGTGGCATGGAAGGTGTGTTCTGTCGCGCACAGTAGGTATATTTGTAATTTATCATGAATTTGAAAAAAAAAGTCGGTTGAAAATTACATCTTTACAACATTAATTATCATAGAAATTCCAAAGTGCCCTTTAAACTATCTTGTATTTTTATCCGGGTAAATACCGCATATTTAATGAGCCCAGCCGGTGTCACAACCGGCTTAATTACTCCGTAAATTATCACCGGGCGTCCGGGTGTAATTTGTGGACCGGCAAGCCTGCAGTTATCGAAATTAAAATTACCATCGTTAATTAGATTTATTAATGTACGAAGAGTAGGTATGCCTGGCCTATTTACGGGATGATTAGGAAGGAAATGGCTGTAAACAATGCTTTTGGGCTGATATTAAGAGAACAGTACCTGTCAGGACGGTCGTAACCTTCAGCAATAACAGGGCCATTTTACGGAAAAATGTACACTCGACTTTTTTTTTTTAATTTTGACAATATTGGGTTTTTTCTACTCAGAATCGAAAGCACTTTCGAACCTAATAGTAGGAAAAAAAGTGTCTTGAATGTTACATACAATTTTCGGTTTTTCGTTCCGTTAATATCATACTAGCTAGTATGCAAACTATAAATAAATTAAGATAATGACGGAAACCATTTTTACAAGCTTCATATTATTACAAGCTTTATATTAACTTGACCTCTTCGTATGTAGGTATGTAAATATATATATGTATATTAAGTATATTTTGTAAGTTGTGCGTCAAAATTTGCAATCCATTTTTCTGTTTATCCGGATAAAAAACGCTATCTTTGAAAGGGAAAATGTAGGTTAGAAGTTTAGAGAACTTTACCTATTCAAGGAATCCAAGTTGATCATTTCAATTTAAAATCTAGCCAATATTATACAAGTCCCGTACATTCATATCCCAATTCACAATTGGCTGATAACTCACCGGTAACACTGATCCTATTATCCGGTAATTGTAACCGGATACGGTAAATCATCGATAATTACCGATTACCGCCTCGTTGGCGAATTAGCGGCTTGTTTCAGAGCTGTTTTACATATGTCCGTTGGGAGTGTGTCCTATTAATAACTTTTACCAGAGACACAGAATATTAGGGTATTTTCATCTATCAACATTTAATTATCAAAGTATTTTTTTACCATAAGAAATACGAATATCATATCAGAATATAGAGGTCTAAACTCGCTGGTTTCCGAGATATTCGAGTTTTTAGTTTGTATGAAAAAAATTCTCCTTGCAGCCTTAAGCTGGTGATTGTGACAAAAGTACTTCCATTTGGATGGTAAAAAAAAATTTTTGTCACAATCAGCACTTTAAGGCTGCAAGGCGATTTTTTTTCAAACAAACTAAAAACTCGAAAAATTAAAAAAAAATCGTGTTTTGACCCCTGTTTGACTGGACATAAATTGTTGCAAATTAGCTCTAGTATAACCCCTTTCAAGGAATAGGTCGAATTACCAGTCACCCTGTATACGATCATTTTAAAATATAAACAAAAAAATGTAGAATAGCCTATTATAGTAAAAACCAATTGTTGACCTGAAAATGTACTGAATAATGCGTTTTTTCTCTGTGACATACCTTATTATAAAAAAGGCCAAAATAATATACAGTAATTTTCGCGTTAAAATACATAATACACCCTGTCCGAGAGTGTTGTCTAATCATCATCATCATCACATCAGCGTAAAGACGTCTACTGCTGGACATAGGCCTCCCCCAAAGAGTACCAAAGTGAGCGGCACTGCTTTTTTTAGGGTTCCGAAGCCAAATGGCAAAGAACGGAACCCTTATAGATTCGTCATGTCTGTCTGTCTGTCTGTCTGTCTGTCCGTCCGTATGTCACAGCCACTTTTTTCCGAAACTATAAGAGCTATACTGTTGAAACTGTAGATGTATTCTGTGAACCGCATTAAGATCTTCACACAAAAATTGACTGTAACTGTAACTTCTAAAATAAGAGAATGATAAAACTAAAAAAAAATATATGATTGTACATTACCATGTAAACTTCCACCGAAAATTGGTTTGAACGAGATCTAGTAAGTAGTTTTTTTTTAATACGTCATAAATCGTAAACCGCAGTTTGTTTTACGGAACCCTTCATGTGCGAGTCCGACTCGCACTTGGCCGCTTTTTTATCCATTGGACTCCCGCGACCTTTACCGGGTCATCAGTCAGTTTAATATAGTGCCAAAATAAAGAAACAAGCGACTAATTCACCACCACGAAAGGAACATTACATGAAGAGTAAGCTTAGTGGTGACTGGTGATATTTGGCTGCGGTCTTCTGGGCTATTATTCGGTACGCATTAATGCGCCTCACTTCCTCACGCCTAACTAAACTAGACCTATTCTGTAACTTGTTTTAAGCTCACCTCAACGCTCACCCACCTTGACACCGCGATGCGTACTAACTATAACTAAGCGTAGGTAGAGGTCTAGTTTCGTAACGGGTGACCGGCGGGGTGAGACGCATTAACGCATAGCGTAAGCGAAAACAGCCCTGTTACTGTCCGCCCGGTGCTTCAAATTTTCAAATATGAGTATGAACGGTAGGACTGTCTGCTGCGCTGCATTATGCCTCTTTCAAAACATTTTAAATGTATCTGAGGGCCTCTTCACAGACAATGATTCTGGCGATACGTGATTTGGTAAATTTAAATTTTCATCAAATTTTTACCTAATTTCAGCCTAGATTTTAGATAAAACACAATCTAAGTATATTACATTATTTAATTGCAACTCATCATCATCATCTTCTCCTGGCCGTATTCGGCCTCAGCGACTGGTAATCACTGCTGCTAAGCGTCGCTGGTGCGCCCTCAGGTGACTGACATAGCCAATTTTTGCGGCGAATGTGCATCCACATTCACCACACATCAGCACCCCTCCGACATATTTATACTGTATGGCCGCAGGTGGTCTGGCCTTTAGCTCATCGCGCTTTGTGTCGAGGTCTGCGCGCCGTCTGACCTCGAAATCGTTCACCTGTGTGAGTGAACACAATGTGCCTCCAATGTGATCGGTCTTAGCCAAAGCCTCCCCCGTTCGGCAGGCTGCATATTAGTTCTCTTCATGTAACGTTTCAGCACATTTTTGTATCGCAAAAACTGGCCGCCTTTGTTTCCTCTTGCCAGTCTGCAGTTCGCAGTAAAAGATGCGCTTCGCCACTCTGTCATCAGACATACGGGAGACATGTCCGCACCAACGCAGCTGTCGTCTCATTAGATATGCCTCTATACCAGCAACCTTAGCCCGCCTGAAGACCGCCGTGTTCCTGACACGGTCAGACCAGTGAATGCCCATGATGTCGCGGAGGCATCTCGGATGGAAACTGTCTAATGAGCGAATATGCTTGCGGTAGAGGCACCACGTTTCTGACGCATATAGAAGATTTGGCAGAACGATTGCCATGTATACAGCTATCTTTGTAGGTAGCTTTAAGTCGTGCGATCGGAAGACCCTGGAACGAAGCTTGCCGAAGGCTGCTGCAGCGGCTCCTATTTTGCAGTTGATTTCGTTGTCAAGTTGGCACTTGGCTGTAATTGTGCTGCCCAGGTATTTAAATTGTTCTACTTGCTTAAGTGAGTCCTCGCCGAGTTTTATGTCATTCTATAGACTGGCTAATGTCTCTAGACCCATGGTTTCGGTAATTTTGACATTAATTTTTAGGCCAAATCTTTGACACGACTCGTCAAGGCTCGACATAAGCTGTTGCAGAGCACCTGGGGATTCCGTCACAAAACACAAATCGTCTGCATAAATACATCAACTCGGTGATGGTAAAGTAGTCTACTTTAGTGCGTGCTTTAAGCCGTGACAAATTGAATATGCCACCATCGGTCCGGTAGCGAATATGGATGCCGTCAGATGAAGTTTGAAGTGCCTCCCGAACTACTACTGCGAAGTACAAGGCAAACAGGGTGGGCGCAAGTACGCATCCCTGCTTCACGCCACAGCTTACAGGGAAAAACTCTGATTGTTCACCCTTGACACTTACGCAGCATAGCATGTTGTCATGCAGTAATCGGACCATCCTAACAAACTTCTCCGTGCATCCCAGTTTCACTAGAACCACCCATAACGCTTCACGAGGCACACTGTCGAAAGCTTAGCTTACTTTTCTCTTGAAGTTGGCGTATAGAGAAAATAGCCTCTATCTGCAACTATGTATCATCACTACACTATAGTCTATCTAACTGGCCTTATCACCAGGGCACCAAAATGTACTACATATTTTAGTTATTTTGAATATGTGGGATTAGTTTTCTGGGTTAATAAACGGCATTATTTTAAAGATATTCGTGTTACACACATTAAAAAACCATAAAATGGCAGGCTCAAAAGTATTTTTTTTACAGGAGATCATTTGAAGTATTCCACCAAAATCATACCTACACTCAAAAGTTGCTTGCATAGACTTTGATTTAGATGTTCATTTCTGAAGTGTGTTTGTACTATATTTATTCAATTCATACATAAACAGGAAACATAGGTCACTCATTATCTAGGTGTAACCAGAGATTTTTTTATTGTAGGTGCACTAGACGTTATGTTAGAGATAAATGAAAAAAGGCTTATCAACTTTCATTAAAAATGATCACTTGCAAACGACTGCAATTATCACAGCAACCAACCATATGTTTTGAACTAGATAAATTAGGTTTCTAAATATTTCCCTTAAATATACTTTTAGTTTAAATTATAATGTTATCATCAGTTGAACAAAAATCCCATATAACATGATCTAAACACGATACAAATCAAGGCCATGATTAGTATGAGTGCGCATCGATGATGACGTCACGAGGTGCGATGTGAGCACCCCTCGGAGGGCCTGTTACCGGACTGTTACCGGCCCTCTGAGGGCTTTGTTATGATCGTCACTAATTTCGATCGATTTATTTACTTTCGGGTAATTGTTAATACATTTACGATCATTTTAAATTAATTTACGATAAATAACGGTAATGATAGCTGTTAATGATATCAAATTATTAAAAAAGCGCTATATAACGTGTCGGCAAATTTTGACCTTGAGTAGGTATGTTTTGTTAGTTACTGGTTTAGTACCGAGAATGGGCTGAATTTTTTTTTTAATGAAGAACGATAGATTATTTACCTGTTCACAAGTGTTCTCTTTCTGGCACTAAAATTCAGCACTAAACCCACAAATTTTTACGTGGGAATACCGGTCGTGTCATACGCGCCGTGACCGTTCTAGACTAACGACCAAATTATTTTTTCTTCCATTGGCCATTGAAATTATGGCTTCGTTGGCTATACGCTTCAACGGATTAAGACGAGATCGATACTCGTTTGGCTGTTATTTATCTAAGAAAGTAAGAACAGCTCTTGCGGCCCTCTGAGGGGTTTCCACAGACCTGCAGGAAAAAATTTTAAGCCCGCAGAGGGGCAACCACAGCTGAAGTTTGTGACAATGGCACTGAACAGTATAATAGTGTGTAATGGCTGATACTTCCAGTCCCTTCGTTGTAATACCGTAATTATTAGTATTTAGACTATTTAGTACAATGGTAATACTTATGTGTTAAACATAAGATACAATTAGGTTGGCTGATACTTCCAGTCCCTTCGTTGTAATACCGTAATTATTAGTATTTAGACTATTTGGTACAATGGTAATTAATACTTATGTGTTAAATATAAGGTACAATTAGGTACCTTCTATTAACTACCTATTTTTTATTTATGTATTTATTTCAAGTAACTTAGACTCATATTTCTTATATTTATGGTTAGTATGTACTTATAGCTGTGTTAAAGTTTAGGTTAGACATAGTATGTACATATAGAAACATGCATGTCATCGCAGTGCCTCAAATATGGGCAGTTAAACCCCCCAGCCAACAAACGCAGGATGGGGTTGGGGCTGGCCCGCACCCGACGCACCAGAGCTATTACTTATGCTTAAATTCATAGGTATGTATAGGATTTCATTCCTAAAAGTTGCGCCTTTAAAAAACCTCATTATACCTATTGTAGTATGTATTTGTCGTTCATACGTCATAATCTGATATTACTGATAATTAGTAATGAACTGTCGGCTCTCTACATCATTAACGAGCATTTATTAAAACGAATAGTCTGATTACGAATGAATGACGATCGTAATAAATTAAAACAAATACAAGTTAAAATCGCAGCATTCTGAACATTTTTGTATGCACTGGCAACATTGAACAAGACAAATGTCACAAAGTGGCGTCCGACATGTTTGTTCCGACGCGCGCATTACAAGAATGTAGCTGTCACTTTGGAATTCATTGATTTATTTGCATTTCAAACGAGTAATGGGTGTGTGTCATGTTACCTAATACAAAGAATATGTTATTAAATGTTTATTTATTTCTACTTGGTTGTAGCGAGTTGAAAGTTATGCATGAAACTTAATATACTACTTAGTATACAAAAGGTACTTTAGGGAAGATACCATAGTTTGACTAGTCAAGCGTTTCAGTTACGAAGCAGCTTCTTTGGGGTTATATAGTACCTACTCTCAACTTTCTTATGATTGGAAAAATAAATATTTTTTAATAGTTAGAGGGTTGCGTTAATTATAAGTAGGTTTTCAAATGAAAACACGTCGCTTACTATTGTTTGCTATACCTCAGTAGTACTACTATGGGAACATATCACACGCCACCTCGATTATCCAAAACTGTTGTAACCAGTATGCGTTGAGCAAACGTAACTCGCCAGGCCAGTTACTGCGCTATTCACAACGAACCCACAACTTGCCTCAGTATAACTCTGACCTCCATTTACGCACAGCTGATACGAATCTCGCGTTCAAATTACACCAGTTTTTGGTGAGGTGAGCTGAGACTGGTAGCGAATAGTATGGCTGGCGCGTGTTTGTTCGCCTGTTTGCGCAGGCGCGTCCGCATCAACTGATTAAACAAACAACACTGCCCTAAACACAGAAGATCGTAACTGAAGGGAGTTTATTGGTGAAATACAGTTTTTTTTGTAAACAGGGCAGCGATGCCTGTGACTTAACTGTTACTAGAAAATTCACTTGTTTTCGTTACCCAATGCCCTTTCTTAGTATGTTTAATGGTGCAAGTAGGTATATTCAATTTTTGGCCAAAGTCGAGTGTTGGTTAGGGTATTGCCTGCTGGAGCGATGTTATATATACCTAAGTTAGATGAGCTCTCAGATAGGTACGAATCTAATATAATGATAAGAGTACCTACCTAGTCTTGTCACGCCGGCTCATCGGTTAGGTTTGTACCGGCCAAATACAAGTCTGATGATGACCTGGTAAAGGTCGCGGGAGTCCGCTGGATGCGGGTGGCGCTGGACCGGCCATTGTGGCACTCTTTGGGGGAGGCCTATGTCCAGCAGTGGACATCTTTCGGCTGAAATGATGATGATGAAATACAAGTACCTAAGTACAGTACAGTCAACAATATTCATATTTGAACACAATAAAGACAAATATATATATGTTCTGATATTTATACCGTTTGTTTCGTACTTACACATATTAACGTTGTTGACCGTTTGTACTTTAGTCAAATCATTATTCTGTAAATAAACTTGTAAAGCTCTATAAGGAAAACATTGAAGCTAAACAATACCTATTCACCATAAATGTTGTATAAAAATGTGGTAAATCCTTGCAAACGCCACCGGCCGCCACGCACGTGTCGAATACTAATTGTCACGATCGATTGAATAATTCATTCGATTGCTGCGTCCTTAATCATCACCTGGCAACACCGAACTGCGATGTAAGCGCCATCTATTCGATACCTTGGCTTCACATTGGATTAGTTAAGAAAAAAGTCATAGATAAATTCGGACACCGCAATTATTGTAGCATAGTTAACAAAGTTGGTATAAATAATATCAGTCAAATTAGTTAATTAAGGTTAATATTACCTAGTAGCTAGTTAAGCATTGCGATTGAAAGTATTATATGCACCAATTCCATTAACAACACTACACTAGCGAAAAGTGCTACAACGATGTCTGTAGATAATTCAACCCACAATCTTTTTTTTTAAACGGCTAGCGGCTTAGCATAAACAATCAATATAATATACCTACCACGATCGCGAAGTTCTTTAAGATCTTGTTTATTCTAATTCAAGAAATCATTATCGTTTTACGTTACCTATACAGAGTCTTGTATTCTACCAACTCAACTTTACTGTGTTTCTATATAACACTTGCCTCCACAACCTCACCCCCGTCAAATGACAATCACATTGCGTCAGTGCAGCTATTCTAACGCAAGCTACCAATGCAATTACACTATGAGATTGGCGCGTGATGAATGCGCCAGTTAGAATTCGCAGATTCAAGCTTTAGGGATTATTGCGCCGGTTAGTGACCACCTAATTGAGTGTGCCGGTTTTTCGACCACTTAGATTAGTTGGTGAACTGAAAGGATATTTTCTCGGTTTTAGTACCCATTATAAAACACCACTAAAAATTGCATGTTGACTGTGTGTATTGTTTTTATTATCTTTGAAGCAACATTTAAGATGGTCGCTATCTAAAGCTGGTCCCGTAACCGGCATAAATGGCATAATGACAATACCTTATTATTCGTTATTCTCTGGATCAGGTAATACTGGTTAATAAGTTGGTAATACTTACACGAAGTTTTTCCACACCGTGAAAGTGAATGGCACATGTCGTTGAATTATTTACGATTCTCGCGATTTTGAATAATAATGAGGATTAACGGCTTTTAGACATAACTCGACACAAGTCGGGACCAGTCTTATAAATATTTCATAAGTTCAGACTTGCTATTTGTCGCTTATAAAACCAATGTAAATTTATGATCTATAACGCAGTAGATAAGCGTTTGAGACACCTTTTTGAAAGCTGGTTAATTTAATGAATCGTAAATATCGCTTGAACTGACGTTTGCCGTAATTCAAAATGCTTACAATTATCATTTAAATTCAATCTTAGCCTGTTTGCTTAGGGAGTGGAGCTTATTTAATCACTAATCAGTAGGTATATGATTTTTTATGTTAAACAATTTTATATTATGCATGTGTCAATAGTGGCTCAGCATGAGTGCTTAAGTAGGCGCTGCAGCTGCTATATAAATACATTTTAATATCATAATAATATTTAAGGACTCTTTCTGCTTTCGAATTCTAACTTTTGATCTAAAAAGGTACGATTTCTAAAACAAATGTTTCATTCGTTGCAAAAGGACCAATAACCTCGTGTAATCTACGACATGTATAATATAAGCTAAGCTTGCTATGAGAGCTGCCTAGCATAATTCAATAACCCGGTTATCAATATGTCGTGATGACTTAATGCGTGCTGTTGGGGCTCTTTAGAGGAAATGGTGCGAGGAGTAGGTATTTATACAAATACACTTAAAGTGTACCTATACTTCGTTTTTTTTTAAGATTAGAATTATCTGTCAAACGGGTAAACAAAGAAGCAGTGGTCGTAAACCTTCCTTCTTCGATTTCGACCGATACCACTGAATTTCTCGGAACTTATGTACATACGAGTACATATCATTTGATATTTACCGATAGCTGAACGCATATATTTTCTTTTAAAATGTTGTATACCGTAGCCAACGATATGCCAGCAGTCTCGGCAGTCTTTTTCACACGGTCCGATTTAGTGGGATACTCCTTTCTACAGCACATTTCTGACACTCATTTGTAAATATTCACCACCCGTTTCCGCTTTTCACTGGCAGTCAGAGGATTCTGCTTTTGCCTTTTCTTCTTTGGAGATGAAAAAACATTAACCGGAACCGGCTGCGACTTCTGTAGCCCACTCGGGCCAGCCTCGGCTTCATACATTGTAAATGTGCACCAACAAACAAAATATCTAAATAGAATCTATTTAGATAGATCAACAACTAATAACAAAATTCAACAAAAACGATAACAACAATCTTTAAGTAAGCTTACAGCTATAGAAATCACAACCGACTCAACCGACAACAATATGAACTCGAATGAAAAACCCACATGAGTGAATTACAGATAGTGACAGTGACGTTTAAAAATTGTGTGAGAACTCTGCCTCTTTAGGTTTTTTAATGTACAACCTTTCCATGAAAAATTGCAAACGCAATTTATTAAAATTCTTATCTTTTCATCTTAGAATATAAATTAACTAATATTATGTTTCTTATCTGTTCACAACACTGAGTAATATATGTATTACTAAAACATGATAATAAATACGTGATATTTATTAACTCGTATTCACTGTTCGATCCGCAGAGTGTGCCCGATAAAAAACCTTATATCTCGTTCTGCAAAGGTCTCTCTAATGCTAAAAAAAACGAAGTATACCCATTACTTTACGCTCTTGAGTGTATGACTTTACATGTCATCTATATTTGCTATGTCAAAGAAAGAGATGAAATGTAACGAGAATATTTTGAAAAATGGCGTATCTATTATTACCACACACATCCTCCTCCTAGCGTTATTCCCGGTTGTGCCCTAAAGGAGCCCGGGGTCCACTTTGGCACCTAATCCCAAGATTTGGCGTAAGCACTAGTTTTACGAAAGCGACTGCCATCTGACCTTTCAATCCAGAGGGAAAACTAGACCTTATTAGGATTAGACCGGTTTCCTCACGATGTTTTCCGTCACCGAAAAGCCAGTGTTAAATATCAAATGATATTTCGTACATTCGTTTTTGAAAAAAAACCAGTGTACACAGACATGCCCGAATCATGAGGCGCCAAGCCGTTAAGTAACAACTAACAAGTATCAGTGTAAAAAATGTTAATGTCATCGTAAACTCTTATTTAAACAAAACCTCGGAAATAACGCGTAGGCAGCCTTCTTCAGTTTCAAGATAAAACGCGTATAATACCAACATACAAATGGGCATTGCGATATCGGATTGTTTTAAAATTGAAAGTTAGGGACTGATGTCGTTTACCTTAGAAGGTAATTATTTGTATATATATTGCGTTATTATTCCCGGTTGTGCCCCTAAAGGAGCCCGGGGTCCGCTTTGACACCTAATCCCAAGATTTGGCATAGGCACTAGTTTTACGAAAGCGACTGCCATCTGACCTTCCAACCCAGAGGGAAAACTAGACCTTATTGGAATTAGACCGGTTTCCTCACGATGTTTTCCTTCACCGAAAAGCTAACGGTAATTCCGTACATAAGTTCCGAAAAACTCATTGGTACGAGCTGGGATTCGAACCCACGACCGCCGCTTGACAGCCGCATGCCTGAACCACTAGGCTACCGTAGCTTCGCAACATTAGACATGTGTATGGCTACCAAATGAAATGGGATATTTAAAAAACTTGCCGTGAGAACCATTACTGATACCTACCGTAAAAAATCTCAGATTTTGTAAAAAAAGCTTAGTCCGCCGATAATTTAGACTTTTCATTGTTTCATATGTTCAAATTAGTTTAGTTAGTCCATATTATTATGTAGGTATGTAGTACGTTCTTACCATGCGATGAGTTTGGGAATGGAATTACCTAATCTGTCAATTCAAATTAACTTTGATGTGGCAAAACTGTCACCTCTAATCACATTCTAATAGCGATTTAATAAAAATAAAAGTAGTATTTATTCCTACATAACATATCTAGTATAAATTCAAGCAACAAATCATACTAAATACAACATTGTATTCCTTTCATTCATAAAAGAATTATGTTAATAAAAAGAATAATGTTGAATGAACAATCGCACATACGTTTTTATTGAAACACATTTTTCCACTCTTTGACGCATTGTTCTCTGAATTTTCGGTCTGGAAATCCAGAGCAAACAACGCTCATGAATAAAAATAATCGCATAATGGCGGGACAAAATGTCGGATTTTATAACGCGAATAAAATCATTTTAAAACAAGTGAGAATGGCCGTTTTGTTACAACCGGCCAGTGACACCAAACAGATTAAAAAAAAATTACGTTCCATTCTGCGCAGATACTGACGATATGTATAACGTATGGTAATGCAGTCGTAAAATAAATGTTGTACCGAACTTTGCCAAAACGGAACTTTATTGACATGTTTATGATGTTTTTCTTTAAACGTTGGTGGATGTTCAGTTCTTGAGTACAATACGAGTAGTGTTGTGACAACAAAGCGAAATGTTGACTTAAAGAGAGTTCGGGAGAATCGGGAGCGATGGTATAACTAGACCACCCGGGTAAAGTAACTACTGGGAAGGCACGTACTGCCATCGACGGGGTGTCGTCTGTTTAGATACTTTAGATTGAGACGTAGACAATTCTTCATACTTTAGGCCACTTTAGGGGTAATAAAGATTACCTAATTAGTATAGGGAGGTGAGATTTTCGAATAAGCACACAAACAAAGTTTAATTTTTATTAATAGGGCCTACGTGTTTTCTTCCATTATTCTATAAAAGACGTGAATAAAACATTATTAGAACAGATTACGTGAGATTCAAATATAATTCAAATTTCCCGTCGAGTTATCAAGTTATTCACTCCTTCCACAGAATTATATGATAATGTATCTATTTTATCATTCTGCAATATAATACCAAGATTTATATTGAACTCCTTCGCAAGTTAGACTAAGAATGAATAATAAGTAGTGTTAGGTTTGGCGCGCCAGTCTGACCGTTAACAGGAGCAGATAAATCGTGATCGAACTAGATTGAGTTGCTTGAATGATGGTGAATGGGAGGTTTTATGACCGAGCAGTTAAAACGAGAGAGTTCTTCGTCAATAAAATTGTAAATTACGGATGGCGCCCACTTAACGGTGAACATTAAATGTGTCGAAAAGTGTCAATGCGTGGCAATTCCAGTATGAAAGGTCAAGGTCTTGTAAGGTCAACTTTAAAAAAATGCTCTATGATACTATATTAATTAGTCTTTTTTTCAAGTGAGTCCTCGTCCCGTTTGCATCATCGATGTTGGATCCACTTTCCTGATTTTGAGCGCATTCCTGATTTATGTATTACTTATAGCTATTATCTTTGCTTATTTATAGTGAATACATTTTTTTGCAGCAGACTCTACAGTGAAAATCGAACACATAACATACATAACGACACACATGTCACTTGCCAAACGCACAAAAAATATCAGATAGCTTTACACTGTCGATAATTCCTAATATACTGTACTATAATGTATGTCCGTACATATAATATACATTTGATCCTGCACATGCATCGCTTGAATTATCACATGAATAACAATGTAAGTACTTATTTCACTTTTTTTGTACAAAAATGCGGTCACCAGTGCGGAAAGTTAGTCTGTTGTTGGCCTGCTTTAGGAATATATGAGTATCAGTGGACATAAAAGGTAAATACTTGAGCAAATGTTCCACCATTTCACATTGTTGCAACGACTGAATGTTTATTTTGTACGTACCAAATGTGTTAAATAGCATTATAATTTTGAAATGTAACCCAACCCACATTGACAGTTGACATATAAGGTATAAACCACATAATCATTTCGTCATGAATCTCATGATGAAATTCAGGTACCTACTGATTTCTTTTTCATGTTTCTGATTTACCTACCAAGTTAAAATCTACACAAAACAGTAAAATTTATTCGATATTGAACCAAACAAATTATTAAGAAGATGTTAAATTATCTCGAATGATGCGAAACTATCTTGAGCCATTTTTTTTTTCTCTTCGTCATCTTAACTCGAGATGATAGGTTCGAGTATATGATTTCTGTTTATTCAACAAGATACATGGCAGTCATCCTAATAAACTTCTTGATACAAGTTTTTTTTCTGTTTATTCCCCTATTTTGGCACATGCCAAAACTATGTTGACATCACTTTTTGCCAATATCATCATTATCAGCCATCAGCCACTACATACACACATATATACATATGCTGGGCACAGGCCTCCTCTCATTAATGAGAGGCAACGGGCAGTAGGCCCCACGCTGGCCCAGTGCGGATTGGGGACCTGGAAATCACCTGGCAGGCGTAAAGGTTTGAATAAACCAATTCAGCAGTTGATGCAGCTAGCATCCTCTTACTTACTTGGCCAATATTAGCCAAAACTCCAAGCTCTAGTGTCCAACGTTCCCAAATATGACCATATTTGTGCTTTAGCGTCTGTATGACTCGGACGGCAACAAGAAGCCGGAGTTTGGATGAAGGAACTTGACTTGATCAGCAGTCGAGACTCAAATAGTAATAAAAGTGCATAGTGAATGTCTGTGCATTTTTCGTTTTACCCCCTCGTGCGCGTCGTGACAGATTGGTCCGATTGCTTGCGTCGGCGCACTGCACTGCCTTAATTGGATTAAAACGAATATTCGCCAAGTTAGCCTTGTGGTTAATGGGTGGAGTTCCTTAGGCAATTAGGTTTCGAGATTTGAACATATATCCCCATATAACACTTTAAACTCTCGCGCTTTGTACACATATTTAAATAGTGTTTAATCCGGGTCTAACGCGATATTTATTTACCTTTATTTCTGACGTTTCAACACGGGTTGCACCGGTCATGGTCGCAGATTTAATCTTTATTATATTTTTATTATTTTATATTATATATCAGTATTTAAATATATATCCCCATCTTTGAACGCAGCGTTAATTTAAACCGAGAATAATGTCGTTATTTGGATCATTGCGATTATATTACCCTGAAGTTGTAGGTAGTGGAAGGATAGAAAGGAAGGAGATTACGGGAATAAGAAGGTACCTACCTAGGCTTACTCTATTGTGTTAGCATGACAAAGTCCCTTGTTTTACATTCAAGTTATTTTGCACTCGGAATAATAAATACTCTTTTCGAATTTTAAGTCCAGTGAAAAAACTCGAAGTGTCTTAATAAGGCACCCGCTGTTGTAAAAAGTACTGCATCCTGGGGCGCACCAGGGAGCCATACTGGTTACCCCGGGGTTTTTATACAATACTTTGTTGCCACACACGATCACAGTATTTGTAAAAACTTCGGAATCTATTATAAACAATCGTTCTGTCGCTAGTTTGAAAAAAAAAAAAATGGACAATAGGGTAGTTTTCAGAACCAAAGTTAAATAGCCTGTACCCTGAGCCTGTACCTCAGCTCCAGCTGAATATTCCTTCTTTATAAGGTGAAAAGGATTTGTTGTAGTAAATTAGGAGAAAAAAAAGTTTCCGTAAAAACGGTTTTTCACGTATCTATACGTAATAGCTGCAGGCTGTTTTTCACGTAATGGGGTATTTCCCAATAGCTGTTTTAGTACATTATGATACAAGTGAGGTATGTTGATCACTACATCAGAGGCGGAATTGTCACGCGAACCGCAGGTGAGCGTGATAATAGAGCCGAGGGTGTAATTATCAAAGCTCACGCGTGTCATACGACGTTTTTTAACACATTTGCAAGGAAAAAATCCTTTTCATAAAATGAACATGTTACAGGCTCCTAAGTTGTTTCCTTTAGTTATTGATGACAACAGGTTTTTACTCACATATTTGTACATCTCCAAGAATGTACAGTGGCGTCAATTCTATTTATCACTTTTCTATTCATTACGAGTCAACATTTTTAACAATAACCAAACACGCATCATCAATGTTTACAAATATTTGTGAAATTACCTATAATGGCGCGCAACTATTTTTTTCGTGAAGTTCGCGCAGTGCGCCCGCAGCGAGGCTTAGATGAAATCTCTAAACAGCCAATGCAAAATAAAATAAATATTTTCTTATTCAATATAAATTCATGTAAAATGTTATAAAAAGTAAATAGTTTTACTAAATGAAACGTTTCTATATCATATCCAACATGAAATAATCAATTAATCCACAAGAAGGATTTAATTTGTTTAGTAGAGTAAGAATCCATTTGCCGAGAATTAAAAACAAACCTGTATAACCCGGTCAATTTAAGAATGCGCCGAGTCCATACATACACCTTGCTGCAAGGTGCCAAGGTGTCTTAATCGGGATATAAACATAACTACACGAGTGTCGTAATGTTATTAAACACGCGTGTTTAATACCCAGGATTATGAGCCCAAAAGCGGCACCATAAGAGGCACGTTACGAGCAAATGTGTTGAAATAGTACATTATTGTTTATAAAGGGGTGCAAAGTTCGTATGGGAAACACTTTTTTTAGCTAGAGAGGTTTTGGAAAAAATACTTGCCTATTACAATAAAAAAAACTTAGTGTTAGGTATATTTTTAATTTTTCCCTGAAAAGCGTTCAAAGTTTGTATGGAGAGCAAAAAAAAATTGAAGTATGAGATTTGTAACTTCGATGTTAGCCTGTTTAGACTATAAAACTTATTTTAGCGTTTTTTGAAATGCATCCCCTAAAGGGGATTATAAGGATGTTCAAAGTTTGTATGGGGAGCAAGACATTTTTAAAGTAAGGGATTTGTAACTTCGGTTTTAAACTGTTTGCTAAGCTACTACAAAACTTATTTCAGCGTTTTTTTTATTCATCGGCTAAGAATAAGGGTTTCGAATTTTTGGAAGTAAGAGATTTGTAACAAAATTTTACGTCTCTATCTGGCCAGGAAGTGGGGTTTTCCGCACGCTTCCTACTTTATGGCCAGGTATGACGTAAATTAAGTTATAATGGAACAGCATAGGAAGCACTTCCTATTTTGTATTTAACTAGAGGATGTCAAAGCTACTTTTCCTCCCTTATAGTTACGGAATCCCCGTGTAGCAAAACTCTTTCAAGATTCGCTGACCACGAGACTGGCTCGTTAAGCGACGTCACTATCAGGACCTCGTTATAAGAGCGATGTCTCATTTTATACCGACTAAAAAAGGGTCACACAGTTGGACTATGTTTTTATATTTTGTCGAATTGATTTAATTCCCAATTTGAATGCGATCGTAACCTGTGAGACATGTTTTCACTTCTTCAATTTAAACCTACATATAGAGTGCAAAATGGCAATAACGTACAAGAGACACAAGAAAAAAAATTGTAGCCAACTAAACTAAAAAATATTTTGACAGACCTTAGGTATATTCTATCCAATAAGAGATTTTAGAAAATCTATTGAGATATCCTGTAATACCTATACATTAAAATAATGAAATTAAGAACCTTTTTTGAAGTCCATTGATTGAAGGCAACTTTCAATTCGTATCGAGCATGGAGGACCTAAGTTGAAATTAACTTAAATCTTTAAATAGCTTTTAAATTAAATTAAATCTTGGTACCTTGGGGGGGGGGGGGGGGGGGGGGGCACACATTGAAAATCAGCACTGGTGGCACATTATATTGATGATTATTTTTTCATCATATTTAAATATTTTGTAAAATAAATTATTTTACGTCATACCTGGCCATAAAGTAGGAATTACCGTACGCTATGCGTGCGGAAAACCCCACTTCCTGGCCGGATAGAGACGTAAAATTTTGTACTCACCACGGGCGGTAATAAAGAAAGCCTCAGAACGCATATTTATCGCCCTTGCCTTCGGCTCGGGCGTCAAATACTTGCGATCTGAGACATTCTTTTTTTAACCGCCCTAGGTAAGTAATGTACTATTATTATTCATAATTAATAATAATAATTTATTTCGTAGTTTTTATGTTGTCATTGTGTTACAATTTTTTCATGTGTATTTTTCTTTCTTTCTTTCTATATATGGAACTTCGACAAAAGTCTGTGAAGTTATTTAGGTATAAGCCACATTACGTACCTACTCATAGTCCTCGTAGGTCGCGGAAAATACACGAGGTAAGTACTTATAAGAATACGTCATGGTTGGTAGGTAGCACTGTAAAATACACGAGGTAAGTACTTATAAGAATACGTCATGGTTGGTAGGTAGCACTGTAAAATACACGAGGTAAGTACTTATAAGAATACGTCATGGTTGGTAGGTAGCACTGTAAAATACACGAGGTAAGTACTTATAAGAATACGTCATGGTTGGTAGGTAGCACTGTAAAATAGCAATCTGAAAGAATTTTCTACATTTCAGGCACCACCATATTCTTTGACGTGGCTCTTCGTTAGCTGCATCACTATCGGGATCCTCGTTAAGAGGACACGACTTGTCTCGTTTTATTGTCGCGCCATTCAAAATCCATTACTGTATACTACTCGTTGGCTGCAGTGAGACTTTCGACAGAGGGATTTTTATTTCTTATCCATTTCGCTCAAAAATGCCATACTAAACACCAAATACTACTACATACTACCCTCAGAGCATAGAATACTAGAGAGAGGACAAGCCGCCGGCGGCCGTGTCGCAGCTGTATGCTCAATGGGCATACACTGCCATACTGTGCACGCGTGCTGATCGCAGAGAATATTACGTTTTTTCCCAAAATGCCTGTAAGGATGCGCGTTTATTGTCAAATAAGCGTGTAGGTATACAAGAGTGTGTGTTTTAGATGTGTGCGTGCTTTGTTTTGTCAATTACTTGGGCGTTGTGTGGGTTAATGTACTTGCGACAGGCTCACTCTATACAAATCGGCCGCCATGTCCGATCTCCTTATATTCATACATCTGTGATACTACCACACCTATACACCACCATACTAGACCAGAAGGGCTCCTATATCCCTAGCGCCGCCCATTCGAAACGTTGGGAACATAATAAGTATACGCGATAAAATCGCTCATAGCAGTTCCATAGAAATAAACGTAGACACTGTAAACATAAAATTATCTATGTAGGTACTACAAAGTTGAGATATTCATAAAAAGATGGAAATTAACAGCCATAAACAGTATAAAAATAAACATATTTTCAACCAAGTATACACCGTAAGATAAACTATTAATTCCCGCTATCACCAACAGGTGCGCCGCGTAACCAAACACCGCGTCACTGAAAAACTCACTAGAAACTAGAAACGACAAGGTTGACATACAAAAAATATATATTCCTCGAAACGGTGGCTCGTAGACGTGATATTTATCCTATTTGTAGTGATAATATTAGTGTGGAGTTCTTGGAATCGTGTCGCTGACATATTAATCGCTAATAGGCGGAGGTGTCTCTCTTCGAGCCGTTTCTTGGAGTTGTGTCTGTATTTGACTTGACTCACGGATGGCGAGGACGCGAGGGGAATAAGGAGGGTGGTTTGGGTTGAGTATGCATTTTTGGAAGTTGGGGCGTGTGCGATTATTCGACGATTAAGCAGGAAATAAAACTAACGTAGGCCGTCGGTTTGTCAAAAAGTTATCTAGATTTTATTGATTGCTGACATGTTATGATTACTATATGTTAACAGTATGTTAAAAGGCTGACAATACCTAATTTGTTGAAATTGATATTATTTAAGCAGTTGTTTAAGAAAAACTATTGGTTCTAGCACATCAAAAAAATAAGGTAATATTCATCATATTTCCAAGACCGTAATAGACGGACTCGAAACATAATTGGACGAAATCGGCTCGATATAAAATAATTGCAAAGATTGGTCTTAAAATTATCTTAAACGGTTAGTCTTTATTTTTTTGACGTATGGGTCTGCAATTAAAAACATGAAGTCCACATATTCATACCTAAACCGCTAACGAGCTAATTTCACAAATAATCCACATTTTTTTTATTTTGATATTTATTCATTATTTTCTTCTAAAACCTTGCCGCCCAAGTAACACTCGCTCTCGTTTACTCCAATACAAATACACAGTGTGCGCGTTTTTGGTGTTGACAGCGCCTTAACGTGCTCACTAGTAATCAAACTAGTTTTTATGTTGCTGGATTCGTCGATCTATGAACTCAAGAGAAAAACGGCCGTTTTAACTTTGGACGAATAGATTGACGAATCCAGCAACGTAAAAACTATTATGATGACAAACTATTTTAACCGACTTTAAAAAAGGAGGAGGTTATTTAAATATCTATTTTTAAATTGAAATAATCACAATTATTTACTAGTGGATAAACTGGATTTCACCAAACAGGAATAATCTTTTCTATCATATTTGATCGAATTGACACAGCTTCAGAAAAAAAGCTACTTAATACTCAAAAAAGAGAATGAATATTTAAAATTTCCTTATATTACATCGCAAATATGTCTAATACGATCCTCCTTCCATACAGAAGTTTAAGGCTTATACACCCGCTAACGTCCTTGAGTCGTCGCGTCGTTCGTATGGGCCAGCGCGCGACTGATCGGGCCTTCCGAGCCTCCGCGCTCGCGCATTTTGTAGGTATTTAAACATATTAATTAAGATAATCATTTTATCTATTCAAACTCTGCGAATTTGTCTATAAATATTTAATAACTTTATTTAAGTACAAAAAAATTATTTAAAATATCTATAGTTTAGTCATAATATTGAATAAACTATACAAAAAGAGGTAACTTTGGGATTTTTTTCTATCGAGTGAAGTTCATTAGATCGCGTAACTGAATGTGACTTTGACTAGATTAGATCCTTAAGTAATACGTATCTTTTTTTTAGATTTTTAAACCCTATTTTCTACGTCTGAGATTGTTTTAAATAACTCGAAAACGAGCCTTAAGGAAATTTCAGCATTTACGACGCGCGTATTACCAGTAAAATAAGTTTTCTTCCAATTGTTATGTTTATAGTACAAATGATCATGTTAAATTTAGCTACCTTCTGCTTCGTACCCGAACACGTAATTGAGTCAGGGTTTAAAAGTAAATGAATTATAAACGTATATTGCCACAAATCTCGTTCGAGTTAAGCGATAAAACATGTTTCAAACCAAACAACGGAAGCAAAACTCGACGAGAACCAAACTCACAACAATATGTAGGTAAATCACTTCATCCCTGTGTGTGTAAGTGTGTGGGTAATATTCAAGAGAGCGTGTGTGCGCGAGTACATACGTGTAACCACTACCAAGTCCTCCTCGTCTTAACGTTATCCCTGTTGCATTAGTGTTTTTTTGGCGCGTATTAAGCTCGTTCCAGCTTGACACGCGCGCAACATTTCGCGTTTCAAAATACCGCATCTACTTATACACTCGTTTATTTCGGCATAGTCCAGGCAATGAACTGACAACTTGTAAGGAAAAAATTAAAAATTTGGAAATAATTTATAATAGCTGTTTTTTTTATCAATTTAATAGTTACCTAGCGACAAAATCCAACAAAATTTCAGATTTCAAAAGAATTATAACTTAACTAGCTACTGAAGACAGAAAAAATATTAATAAATGGTTTTATCTTTATTTTGGTTCATTTAAATTTCCTCTATACTCTATAATATTCAAGATAAATAATACAAAAAATTACAATTCATGCTTTGTTGAAAAGTTTGTTTGTTGAGAAAGTTTGTTGGATTCTTGAATAAAGCACCTTAGAATGACGTTATAAAATCAAATAAACAAAAAAAACGCTATTATAAATTAATGTTTTTCAAAACCGTATTTTGCCTGGAGTAGCATGTTCGCTTCCAACAACAAGCTTATATGCGCTTATATAAGCTAAAAACCACTAATTTGAAATCGCTCTATTGGTGTATGCAGTTATGCACTAGATTTTTCGAAAGCGACTGCCGTTGATATTTCCGATCCAGACGGGCAACTTGACTGTTAGAAGTTACTTACTACCTACCAAAAACTGATATTTTTTGTCAGTGCAGGTGCACTATAGGTAGGCAGCAGCACCAACTTGTTGTTAGGTATACGCAATATACCGTCACCTTAGTACATCGTATTAGGTACGTAGTCCTTAGTCGTATCAGCGATATTACGACGACGACGTTTCGAGCAAGCGAACATGGTGACCGACATATACATACTTGTAAGCGTGTTCATTTACGTATCACGTATGTATGTGGATATATGTACGAGTAACCTATCCCCGTACGTACGCTGTAACTCAGCTGCTGTCAAAAGTATTGACGCGAATCTTCCGCCTTCGGGGAAAACAGGATATGAGCGGGTATATTTTATACTTACAGGAATAAATTCAACGTAACCTCTTCTCTATATGTATCTACATGCGCGAATATAGTCCAATAAAGCTGTAACCTCAAGTAACAAGTAGCAAAAATCAGGTGAATACCAATATCAAGCTATAAAGCTGTGATGCGTGGTGGGTTTGGAATAGGTACTTTGCGAGATTTAACAGTGACTTAAACCTGTACTGACGTGTCAGTCAAAGGCAGCTATGGACACATTAACTGTTTCATAAACCAGTCGATTTAACGAATAAAAAGTAAGCAATGAGCAATGCTATTTATAAAGAGGGAAAAATATAATCTTACCAAAAAAAAAAGACTACGTAACAAAAATTACTGACTTATCTACACGTCAAAACTTAACAATTTTTGTCGATCAAAATCGATTAGTATTTTAGCCGTGCAAGTCAGTATTTTAAAGATTGTTAGGTTTTTTTTTTGTGGTGTTTGTAGGTAGGTATGTATGTACTATATTGTTAAACATACGTTGTATTACCTAACTTGCCAAATAATTGTAATATCTGCTGAAAGAACAATTTGAATTTGAAATAAATGTAATCCGTTAAAGTCGGTTGTTTTTTTTAAAGTTTACGCTTTAATATTGACGTACATTTGAAAATATTGCTAGCCACCAGTGTGGGCCCCTCCACTAGACATCCAGTTTCAACTTTGAATAAATGTCATACCCAAATTACGGTGCACCATAAAAACAAAACATTTTGAACGCATCACTTTAAACTGCTATATAAAGCTGCTAATACAGTCATTGACTCACAATTCAAAATCCTTATCCGTTTACGCAATAAATAACCTTCCCAACACTGCCACACTTAGAAAACATCTTTCAGTTACGCAGAATTGATATTTCAAAGCCCACAATGGGGACAATTCATCACAATTGGCAGGTAAATTGTTTACTTAAGGGCAATTTGAGTTAAAAGCCCATGCCAAATTCCATCATAAGGCGTTGGCATACCGGGCGAGCCTGTAGCCGTGAAATTGACTTTGTCACTACCAATAAATCTTCCGCCAACGCAAAAAACAACAATATGGCGGACGCGTTCGGATTCAACCATTCGGATGTTTACACACAGCCCTTCATAATAATGGATAGACTTTTTTGTGAATTTCCTAAGAAACGCAATACGGTTATTGAATTCGCTACGTTTACGTCGTATTGTTTTTGTTTTGGAAAGCTCGAAATTGGATAAAGTTGTCAGATTACGCTCGAGTCATAACAACGTTCCATTTTCAAATTCAAATGAAACTTAACGGTTATTTGAGGCGGTTTTACATCTCTATTTTGCATGTGGGTAATTTAAACAAGTCCTGGCACGAACATATGCCATTACCGAAGAAATATGATGTTTTCCAGCTGAGCAATGAATGAGTTAAGGTCAATGAATGCGTACTTGCGTAGTCCTTCCTCAGCAGCCTGGAGGGTTGCCAATAAAATTGTTTTAAGGCGAACTTCCCGGCGGCCATAACTCTGGGCTATAAATGTCCCTTTAGCACTATCAATCCAGCTCGCATCCTATCGAAAGTCTTCCGAATTCAACCCAGTTTTTCATCAGCTCTCAAAAATGTTATACTGCTGTCTGTGACCTTTGGTAAGTCAACCTAGGTCGTATAAAAATAGTAGATACCTATTTATTGTTTTTTTCTTCCAAACAATTTTCTCAATTGTTTGTTTTCCTACCGATTTCGATCCTTTACAGAAATTAATCATTGATCAAGCAAGAGTGAAACCTCTATGTTTGGAATATGGAATGAATGGTAGCCGGTCACATGCAAGAAAAATAATTCCATTTATTACTTAATTTCCATTTCCCAAACGGTGAAATTTTTCAGATATGGGATTTAAAATTTAGTGTGAATCATGTGGGAAAAATATTATACCAAAAATAAGTTCACCATATCTAGTATTTAAATGCGTGGTTCGAAATAGCGATAACATACCTACTTTATTGGAAACGGAATGTAATATGTTCGTGGGTAGAAAAGTCGGGTCGAAACCGGAGAGACTCCTATCAGATGGCTCCATCGGGCGCCAGGGAACCAAAAAGACACTTGAAGCATAAAAACGCAAGGGACGGTGTCGGTCGTCTAGACAAAAAAATCAGTGCCGTATGGCAGCCGGTCTGCGGTCGGGTTGTTTAACTTGCGACTTCAGCCTATATCCACAATACTTTTCACATTCTAGTATGGGCCGGCCCTTGGCATAATTTAATAAGGTTTTATACGTTATTAGAGGTCTGATTTATATTGGTTCACTATAGAAATGCGTTGACTAAGCTTGGCGAATAACGGCATTTTAACAAGACGCAGCGTGGTATCATCGAAAGCATAACAGTCAACTGATCGTTTATAAGCCTTATTGCCTTGAGATAAGGGCTAATTATTAAACAGTTAAAGGTTGAGTTAGGTATATTTAGGTCCGTTTCAGCCCGGTAGTCTGATTGTCCAACTAAAAAGTATCACGGGACCGTACGAGTAGGTATATATGTCTTTTATTTATACCACTATTTGGACTTATATGTATTTCGTAACTGTTGTAGTTGTAGATTCTTCTGCAGTTATGCTTTTTTATCCGACTGTTGGTAAAGGGAGGGTAACGCTTTCATTTTAACCGACATGGGACAGGGAGTGTATATTACTGTTTCTTTGGCATGCTTTGCCGCCTAACCGGGTGGATGGATTTCGTTGTATATTATTCATAATGACTCAATTTGAAAGATAACTCAAATTGTGCAGATTTTTTGCTTTATTCGTTCGTCGTGCTTCTTGGGTACAGCCGGTAGCAGAAATTGTAATTTTACTGCCGACTGTACCCAAGGATAAAAATAGCCTCGCCAGATACCTATTACAGTTATTATTCACTTCTGTCTTATAAAAGCTTTATGGATCTTTGTTTTTCAAAAGACCTCAAAAACCTTTTGTGACCACGCATGACTCGTAATTCTCCCGATAAGCACAATACTTCATAACAGAGCGTCTCCAATGATTTATTTAACACAATGTTTATGTTACTCCTACAGGACTCTACTTTAACGTGCACACACTTCTGACCTTATTCATCAGACCACAAGACTGAAATTCGTACGCTTGACTGTAGAAATAAAATTGTCACACCGTAACTTGACAAAGATAAGCGTGCTTTGTTGCGTTTCTAAAGCCGTTTTGATAAGGTTGAATATGCTGCAGCACGGATATGTTGGTTAGGTTTGCCAGAGTGGGTGGCGCGACAATGGTTGCGCGTAGGCACTGGGTGCATGCGCGGCGCAACCTTGCTCGCCGTTTTATGGCATTGTAGCCAATCATTGCTAAAATGACCTATCTGACTATGAGTGTTGAATGTAGATACGACTTCTTGGAATGCACGGCTGCAGCGATTCTAATTTCGATCGCAGTTGTAAATATTGGACCCAGCGTTACTGAGGGTACGAAGAAGCGATGTGAGATCTGTCTTCAATTGATTTATGGGAGAGGTGGTATTGGAATATTATATCTACATTATTGATTTACTAGCTGCCCCCGTCACCAGACAATTTCGGGTGGAGTTGCGGAGTAAAAAACCCTGCATACCTAATGCCTACTCTACTTGTGAAATATTTTTTTTCACTCATTCAGAAAAGTGTCATTATTGCCCTCAAAAGAGGGATCTAAGTTGTGCTTTTCTTCCCTGCTCCTGCTATTCAGAAAATAGTAATTGTTGCTCCAAATGAGAGATTTAAAATTTCGTTATAGAAGGTATGAAAATCAGTACCTATGTGTCACTCGGTAGCAAAACTATTTCCATCTTGGGCGTTAACACTAGAATCTCTCGTTACGCTCCAGATTCTACTTTAGAATCCCTCGCTTCGCTCAGGATTCTATTGATGAATCTTTCGCTTCACTTGGGATGCGATATACGGCCCTCGCCGTAAATAACTTGAATATAATTTTGCTCGCTTGAGACACAACTTACTGGTATAATATTAATAGTAAGTACAAAAAGAATGTGTATTTGGTCATTTTGGACACTCCCGCCAGCTTCCGCGCTGTGGGTACTGCCACTGTATTTAAAAAGTTAAGCTTTTACAACAAAATCTTATAACTCAAAACCAGTCCAGGTTAGTAGTAAATAGTGAACTAGCAGCCTCAGAGGCTTTTTCCAAAGACAGTTTAAGTTTTTTTTACATTATAATTTTAGAAATCCCTCCAACAACACCTTTTGACTTTGACATGTATCAACGATACAATGACACCTGTTTAACATTCGTAAAGTCACGCTGACAGAAGAATCGTCTCAAACCATGAGAGACTATGCTAGCTGTCTTTATCTAATCTATGGAAGATGAGCGAGTGATATATATGATCCAAAGAAGGGCTTATAGTTGTGGGTGGCAATCGGTTATTCCTGAAATTTAAACATCTCAAGAAAACGCTGTCGTACACCTCCTCGAGACATTGTCTCTTTCGTAAACTCTTATCTCAATAAATTATTTCAATTGAAATTCAACCTTACTGCTTTCATTAATAGTTTATGTTTCAAAGTACACAAAATGCAGATGCGAGTTTAAGGAAGGAAACGGTCAAAATGTGATTGTCATTGTTGAGGTTGCGTTGCGCTACTATGAAGAACTTTCTTCGGAGATCGAGGGAATTATTTGTGAGTTCGAGTAGTCGTAGTTGAGGGTACGTATACACAATGATTTTGTTATTGAAATCTACATTGTTGTCAGTGGCAATTGTTGTTCGAAATTTGAATACATACCTACACCTACACAATTTTTTTTAAAACTATGTTCTTAGGTTCTTTTACTATTTTTACATCAAATTATTTCCACCATATCCAAAGAAAGAGAACGCAAACATTTTCTTAATTTTCCAAACACAATACATAATATAGCCAACAAAAACACATAAAAGGACACTTGCAACTCAAATGCTAAAAAGTGCAATATAAACCCTATAACGTTAGTAAAAATACAACTCTAACAATAAATTCGGCGATTATCTCGCATGAGGTATGACGTCAGAACCCGCGCCGTGAAAAATGATATCTCACCTCAACTAAATTTTTTGTTGAAAAATGTTCTGGTGAAATTTTCTCATCAACTTTTTCGCTGAATTCTTTCCATTGTTCTCGTTTCGTGACGCGATGTTTTATTTAGTGAATGTAACATGCAAATTACCTACATGTAAAGAATATATTTCGAATAACAGTCTGAAAATGCTGTTGAGTAGTGTGTCTCTAACCTTATCAAGCCCATTTAAAATGATACTACGTTTAAAATGGATAAATGAACTTAAATTACCTTATCGGTATTCTATTCACGATATTTGACAGAACGGGGCATATCCCCACTTAGATGTCTCTGTCATCATCATTCGATTGTCCTTATCCTCTGTCAATATGACTTTAAAAGACAGAGACGTGAAATTGGCGACATGCCTCGTTCTGCCAAATACCATTGCCAAAGACACCGGCCCAGGCCCACGTAATCAGAAAACGGATCCCAATTCCGGACAACAATATGAAGAACATATTAAAAAAAAAACTTACGTGAGACATGACGGTTAGTTCGAAATATGTCGCCTGTAATGAGATTAAATACAGTGACGTAGGCTCGAGGTCTTCTCTCCCTCTCACTGAGCATAAACGTGAGCGAGATGGAAGTGCGTGTTCGAAAGCGCGAATATCATGTTTTTGAATTTTAATTTCTTGTGCGTTTAAATAAATAAAAAAGTAATAGGTAAGTTTTCTCAAACACGATATTGCCGATTTTTAGTACCAATTTTTAAGTGTATTTTAGACCTATGTTCGTGATTTTTTTCTATCGAGCGAAAGTCAAAAACTCTTCGAATAGCTATAGTCCCTCGAAAAAGGCCTCAAGATTGCTAATAAAATTTAGGGCAGCCGTATTATGCTACAAACAAGCGCTACGACTATTTAAAACCGGTTTTCTGAGCCTACGTCGCCTTAACCGTGGATTTATTAGTAGTATTAAAAAAAAATTGCAAATTAGAACTATTATTATTAAATAAAAATAACAGGTACACTTTGAATTGTTTACTTATCAATTTTACACTTTCTAACAAAATATCCCAATGACAAAGTGACTCCTCATCGAATTCCACTGGTATCTCCGATCTCAAGGCATTTTTTACTGGCTGCTGTCGCCCACATCCTAACTAAACTAACTATTAGTCAAACAGCCAGCCACATGTTTGTTTTGCCGCGGGTGGCATATTGTCCGATGGCCGCACTGGCTGGAAATAGACGACGTTAGGAAAGTTGGTTTAAAAAATATAAACTTCCTAACTCTTGCGGTCATGTAAATATTAAAGGAGTATTTGGTTTATGGCGCGGAAACCATTGTTTTACGTGTATCCGGTGGAACATCTTCCTTGCAGTATTTCTAAAATGTGAAATTTTTTAAGAATTTCTACGTTTCAGCTTGGGCGAAAATTCTCTCGTATGTAATTCTCTCGGCTTCTGTCCGGCTGTTCTCCTCTAGAGGCAGCATTGCTTCACCAATTTTGGCTTTTAACAAGCTTTTATTTACTTTCACCTGTCCCGTTGTCTGTCTGTCTGTAATCAAATTTTGAAAGTTAAATTTGACCCACTTCCCGGTTTCCGATTGAGCTGAAATTGTGCATATATCGCATGACAATGCAATATTATGATGACATGGAGCTGATCTGATGCTGGAGCTGGAAGGTGGCCATAGGAACTCCGCAATAAAACGACACAACCCTATCGAGTTTGGGCTCGTTAGAATCGTCTCAATGAGTAGTAGTTGATGACGGTATACAGAAAAATACAGTCGGCAATAAAAGCTTGTACCAAAAATAAAGCCTTGCTAGTTCTGCAGCTCGCAGAGTGGCTCTGTACATCTAGTACCTTTAGGTTATTAAATTAGAATTAGTCATGGCATAAAATAACAGATATCGAACTTATCGAAGCGTGAGAAGTTTAGTACAAAACTATTTTGACATTTTCCAAAACATCTTTGAAATACGACGATCGCTTGGCTGAATAAATAAGCCATTACTATTTGATAAAACAAGAAATCAAACGTGTCATGTATATGTTTACGATCGCGATAAGCGTATTGGTTATAAATTGTTATTATAATTAGTTCGGTGCAAAAACGGCGTCGTAAATTTCGGCTTGTTGTAAAGGGGTCTAATAGAATCATTATGGGACGGTCATAAAATGGCCGCGACTGCCGGTTGGAAGCTTGCATAATTCCTAAGTAAAGTTGGACATTAAGTTACTAGTGTTTTAATAGGTGGGACAGGGACAAGTGCCTGATGAATATTAATATTTTGTTAATACCTAAGTACGTTTTAACAAATTTTCAAAGCATCATTCCTTTTCTAGAAATAAATTTGTTTAGATTTCCATCACAAAAGAAAACAAAATTTAACACAAACAACTCGAAACATCCTTTCGCAAGTGGTAACAATGCAAACAATTTTATTAAACGTTAATTGTAATTGTCTTAACCTTCCTTGGATGTCGAAACAGACTAAAATTATAATAATCAAAATGGCATTATAATGGCTGACATTTTAACAAACGAAAAACAATTGCCAATATGACTACTTAATAATACGAAAAGCACCAGTTTTGAACTATATTATCTCATGATCGCACTTTATTCGAGTTCTATTCGAGAACACCCAGTAGCGCTGAAACCTATTAGTTTTGTCTGAATTCATTTGCATACAAATTACGCCGCCGTTGCAGATATTAATTTGTATTTGTACCAATTGCTTCCCAGAATCGTCACAACCTGTATAACGTAATTAATGATATACCAACCAGTATAACGCCTAATGGCGTCTGGAGGTTATTTTAATCATTAATGTAATGGAACAATGATAAAGAGGAATTCAATAAATGAACGATTGAAATTACATTTAAATATTAAGTGTGATCTAAACAGTAGCTTCATGTGTGCTACGAGTATTTTGAGACGGAGGAGTGGCGTGACCAAAATGGATCGGATAAGGAACAAGAGGAAGCCTGTAAGTAGCACCCATAGTTTATGTTGATACGTATATGTTGAGTTGAGACCTAATCGAGTGATGATGAGATAATGAGTGATAGTGAGGTATGGAAGAAAAAAGCATGCTGCGCTGATCCCAAGTAAATGGGATATGAACAAGGGAATCATGATGGAAAAAAATATTTAACGTAATTAGTAAATGTCGCATAGGTCAAGTATGTTTGTTTCATAGAGGCAGGATTACCTAAGACGTTGGACATTAAACACAACGGTTAGAAAATTAAAATGGTCACTTAATAATTAATATAGGTACATAAGTAAAAGTACTTACATTCTAATTATTTGCGTAAAGAAGAAACAGTGGCAGCGCTATCTGGAACAATTAAAAAGGCATAATATTAATGATGTAATTATATAGTGTGTTCCTCTAATAATAACGGATATAAAGTGCCCGCTACGATTCGGTCAGATATCAACAGCCGAATTCAGCATAAGTATATTTTTTACCGACATTGATACGCCAAAATAATGCTTTCTGCTTCGGATAAACGATAATGGACGGACTTTTTGAGGCACCTTTATTTCAATTTGGTCTCAAGAGTGTTGCATGACAAAAAGACTACAAAATAAATACGTTTGTGTTGCAGCAGCTGACGCCACGGGACGCCGTTTTTTCGATCATAAATATCAATTCACACAAACCAACGAAACACATTTGTACTTATTTAGCTCGGAAGGGACGCGAGGGACACTTCCTCCGCAAATTTCTATTATTAAACTTATTACAGACGTTTACGATGCAAATAAAATACGAGATTTAAATGCTTGATTTATTATTTAAAAAACGCAGTTGAATTTAAAACCAGTCGGTTTGAGTGGAGTCGTATGTCGCTGCAAAATGGCCGATAAATTATACGGTTTATGCTAACCGTGAACCATGTGGACCTTGCGTGTGAGAGGAAACGCTCTACCGTCGAGCCAGAACAGAAATACATGCGAAATAGGAAGCGTGAACGTATGCGCACTAAATGAAATGCAAAACGAATCAAACGAGCCGCAAATTACGTTAAGTTAATGCTGTTTGCGCGTCATGTCGATTCAAAGCGGGTAAATTATTAGTAAACACGGCTTCAGGAAACTCTCGTTTAGGTTGCACGTGCGCGCAGCCGCCATCTTCCCGTAAAATGGCGTCGCCGCGAAATGGCCGCCCGTGACCAAAGCTTCACAGAAATTCTAGATTAATGGCTTAATTGTCAAAGTTTAACTGTTAAACGGTTAAGTTTGAATGGCCGATCGTGGAGTGCGAAGTAACGTTCAAGTAACGCAGGCGATTTTGGCGACTTAGAGGCATTTGATTACGGCTTGTCTTGGGGACGACTGAAACAGTACATTATCTTTTATTCCGACTACATTAATACTTTTTTGGCTAAAGAGTTAAGTTACTTAGAATGCATTTGAATACAAACAAATGAAAGAGAGTTTATCTTTCAAAATTCACACCCTGCCTACTAGTCAATATTATGAATGCGAAAGTTTGAATGTTTAGACGTTTGGAAGTTTGTTGCTTAATCACGCAAAAATAACGAAATGGATTTGGCTGTGATTTGGTACACAGACAGTTTAATATAACCAGGCTAAAATATCGGCTAGGTAGGTACTTTTGATCCCCTAAAACATCCCCCAAGAAATTGGTGCGGGTCTTGGGAGTTCACGTAAGTACCTATGACGTAGTTGCGCGCAAAATCTAGTTCTTACACTGCCTCCTTATTGTAACGGGTACTGGTTTAAAAACGCATTGGCGTTTAAAGACATATGAGGATTTGCAAGTGTAGCTACAGACAGGACGGACGTTAACCTCCTTCAACAGTAGGGTATAAAAACAACGCTATCAGCGCGACCTGACCTGCGATAACTCCGCTCGAGACGAATGCACGCCTGTTCAGACCTAGACTACCTACACTACACTCGCATAGGTTATCTAGACCTTATCTTAACAGGATAAGGTTTAGAACTGACTTGAACTGTTTGGTACGTGATACCTATTACGTATGATAGCGTACTATTTACGAGTTTTACGATTAGGTACTAGTTTACTAGAACAAGAGAATGAGAGAAATCGGAAGGCAACTTCGATCGAGCCTTAGAAGTTACTGGCTACCAGACATTTTAGTAGTAGGTATTTTCAAAGTTTACTGGAAATGCTAGTAGGTTAATGTTAGGTTTGAAGTAGGTAGCTATTAAAGCGTAGCAGAATTATCGTCAGACTTAAATATTAAGCAGTCCACCAACGACGTAACCTTACAGTAAGTAGACCGAATTTAAGTAACGTTAACAACACCAGCTACTTTATCGTTATGTTTGATTTTAACGTTTCTTTTGGTAACAATAAGTAAGAAAAATAATTAGATGTATTTATTTAAATATTCCTTTAGGATGAGACGTGAGAGCGAATCGTCGTATAGGTAACTTAAAAAGGCTATGAATGAACATCTGTTTGCTACCATAGTGGTGTAGTTACAAAAAAGTGATATAGGTACCTACTTATAATAATTTTAGTATCCGTTATCGAGGAAATATCGCAGTTTATCGCCCTTATTATAAACCCTGTGCTAAACGACCACGCTCGCGATTAAATCAACTGATCGGAACTAATCTCGTCGACGGAGCACACATTACTTTGCCGGAGGTGTGCTTCGTAAACACACACGTACAAAAATAAATCCTAAACTTGAGCCTATAAAGCATATAATCTCTTGCTGATTACCCGTCTACATTTCACTACGGCATGAGTAAATTTGAATCATATTCCTATCAAATTAAGGTAGAGTTTGTTATGAAACACGTCGAAGTAATTATATACAGGGTGTTGACACCTAGCCTAGACGGTAGGGCATAGATTTACGGAACGATACGATTCCGATATGATCGGACAGCGAGTGAAAGGGAGATTATTTTAATAGTCCCTGATTTTGATTGTATTTTATGTGAATTGCCGAGATTTGTTAGATTAAAGTAAATAGTCATTTGTCGATCGAAGATAAGCTTAGCCTAACCTGTGGTGCAGGTAGACCAAATGGCATGATAGAAAATTCGAATAAAGCGCCAGGTGTAATGACACTTGTTCTACGTAGGTTTTGTATAAAATACCAAAATACTCTAGAGAGGATCTATTCAGTGTACCATGTATGTAGTAGATTAGTTTATATTTACACTAATATTGTAAGTTATTATGTAGGGGGCAATCTCCGGAACCACTTACCCGATTTCAAATATTATTGGACCTGTCTACAGATTGGACTTTCTGGGTGGACAGTCGCCATCACATACATCGGAGCAAACAAGCACGTCACAAACATCGGAACACACCTCTATTTTCAAGGCATTTGGGTGCATGTGCCGATATTTTTGAACACCTATAGTGAAGTATAGTGTACCGATGTATGTGATGGCGACTGGACATAATGCCACGGATTTGCCTGCGTTCTATGCTATACGGGAACAAAACCGCGAACAAAAACAAATGCTAGTAAGAGTTCATCGTGATACTCGTTGTTTTATATTAAACGGCTTCAAAAAATGAGGAGGTTCTCAATTCGATTGTATTTTTTTGTGTGTATTGTTACGCGATAACTATGTACTTAATTTATGAACCGATTTGAAAAAATATTTCTTTGTTTGAAAGCATAGGTATACTTCCAGATTGGTCCCGTTGTCACCAAAATCCAGTTCTGAAGATTTTATAGCCAAACTTGAAGCAATTTGGCTACTGATTTGAAGTCGGTTAAAACTTTGTTTTTAAAGTAAATTATTTATAGAATTATAAAATCCTTCTTGATATTAGCTAGTTTATTCTATGGACATTACTTTCAACGAGAAAATTTTCAATAGTAAGGAGCTTGAATCTCATCATCATTTCCTAGTTTAAATTTCTTTCACCATTTCTTTGGTTAATTCATATGAGAAAAGATTTTTCTTAATAATCTTTGACATGAGAAAGAAAAAAACGACGTTAATTTGGTTTGAAATGGAGTACATGAAATCTAAGCCTAAAATAAAACACAAAAACTGACGTTATACGTGCTTTGCGTGTTTTCCCTGGCAAACCGTAACCAGCAACAGGAAATCTCTTTTTAAACATACGAGCGTATGAATAAACTCCTTCATTCTATAACATTCTAAACTTAAGAAGTTTAAGGCGGGCTTATTCAGCAATCTAATTTAGTTGAGTGCGCCTTAATTAGACGTCTGGCCTATTCCATTCTCGGTTCTAAAAGACGTAAGTCCCGTGGTTTTGGGGAAAGTTAGACCTTTTGGTAGAAGGCATTGCTCGTTAGGCTGGCCCGTGCCTCAGCTGGGAACGAGGTAATAGGTGAGTCGAAATCTAATTAATTTTCAACTTATACACTTCTGGACTAGGGTTTCCCTCCAGTGATAACTTAAATGATAGTTAATTATCTTAAATTTTTATTGGCGTGTCCCAAAGTCATCAGTGGTCCCCGGACTCAGAGAAAACACTTCTTAAGACTTTCATATAGCTTGTGATGATAATTATTATGATTGCATAATTAATAGGTATCATATCCTACCCAATGCTAATTTATTACACTTCATCATCATATTGAGCCCGAGGGAGGCCTATGACCAGCAGTGGACGTATTTCGGCTGATATGATGATGATGATTCAGCCCGTAATCACCCACTGCTGAGCATAGGCCTCTCTTCGAGGACGCCACCGGTCCCTAAGTCCCTATCCTGGGCTAGTCTTATCCAGAAGTGACCCACGGTCTTCCTAATATCGTCCAGTCATCCCAATATTACATTTGCTGCGAAACAAAGCAAAGGCTTTACAAAAAAAGTCCCAAATTAATGTAACTTGACAGTACCAAAATACGCAAACAAATCCTTGAAAATGGCTACTCAACTCAAGCGTATTACTATTGGATAACGTTGCGAATTAAATAGAAAGGTTTCAATCGGCCAAACTTTTCAGAAGTGGTTTTAAATATTTTAGGCGAGCCAGGCCGACCAGCCCTGCTTAAAACTGAGTCCCCATCGATCCAACTTGTACGATTACAAAGTGTTTGTCGAAGCGAAGTTAAAGTTCTGGAAATTTGAGAACAAGATACAATTTATTTTCATAACAAGTAACTCTACTTATTTAGTCAATCAGTAGGAATTTGTATGTGGGTGGCGCAAGACCGCTAATTTTGGTACTCTTTGGGGGGAAGCAGTGGACGTCTTTCGGCTGATATGATGATGATGATGAGGTATTATATTTGTCAAACATTATTTCGGTACTTTGTTTTCTACGCTAAAATACTTCAATGTAAACTGAAAATGTTTGTTCAACACCTCCTAAAATTGCAATGCTGTATATACTCGCATTACATAGATTGCTTGGCTTCTTTGTCAAATAAAAAGTAAACTCGTATCTGCAATGAGCACCTGTTACAGACAAACTTAAAAATTGGTAACGGATATCAATAAAAACATCCTTAACGACATTCCACGTACTGTCATTGGGCCACCATAAAAATATTAATAAACAAACATACTGTCACAGCGATGCTATCAGCTGATATATGGCGATGGCTCGCGGACAAAATGTTCCCATACACGACTCTTTATGGGACAATACAATTAACTACAACCTTATACTATTAACATAAAGTCTAATTTCGAAAATTCAGTCGTCATTGAAACCAACAACATATTTACCAAAAAAATTGTTCACCTTGTGAACATGTATCGGATTTGAATTGAATTTAGAATGCATTGCTGTGTTAGTGCCTCGGTCGTTGGAGAGTTTCAAAGGAGATAAGTAATGGACGAATGCATAGTAAAGTTTGTCGTTCATGATTTATGGAGGTAATGTGGTCGAAAAATGAAGCAATAAACGGAGATGAATTAAAAAGTAGATAGGGAATATCGTTACTTCCAAAAATATTTTCCGATAAAGAGACACCACAAAATATAATCTACTCATAAGATGTCTTGTTTTAAAGCTTTTGTGAAAATATTATAGTATTTACATTTCAGTAAATACTGTTAAGCCAAAACATGTAATTTCACCAGTATCATCCACTATGTAGCATCAAATCAATTAAAGTAGGTAGGTACAAAGTTTTTCTCAATCGTGCAATGAAATATTGACGTTATATTCCTTATAATAGGCTCTATAGGTATCTAATTGGCCGGCAATCCCTATTTTTCCGGCCTCTGTAGTAATGTACTTCTTCTCAAACATGCAATGAAATATTTTCTTTACGTTCGTTATAATAGACTCGGAAGTATCCTTTTTCGGGCGCAGCATCTCGAGGCGGCCTGAAATGGGATTTCATACAGCTTTTCAGGCCTAGGATTTTTGTTTATTGAGGATTTTTATTTTTTATAAATAAATAAATATTTGCGGACAATCTTACACAAATCAACCTAGTCCCAAACTAAGCAAAGCTTGTACTATGGGTACTAGACGACGATATAGATACTTATATAGAGAAATAAATACTTAAATACATAGAAAACATCCATGACTCAGGAACAAATATTCGTGCTAATCACACAAATAAATGCCCTTACCGGGATTCGAACCCAGGACCTCTTGCTTCGTAGGCAGGGTCAATACCAACTAGGCTAAAGCGGTCGTCACTTTATTTATTTCATTGCATGTTTGAGAAAAGCACTATACATACCTCGGCGTGAAAACGGATTCCAGGCCTCGTATCTCTATCCGGCATCGCTACGCTCGGCCTACTTGGCCGGAAATCTGTGTTTTCGCGGCCTCTGATGTAATGTACTATTTCTCAAACTTGCAATGAAATGTTGACATGACTTACTTCAAATTAGGTCCGGAAATACTACGTATCCGGTGCGACTAGTGAAGATGATATGTAAAGGAATTTCATACAACCTTACACACCTAGCAACACAAAAAGCAACCGTCTTTTGTTTATAAACGTCAAATTGTGACAGAACGTCTTGGCATTCAATCACCAAAAAAAAAAAAGATTAGGACTAATGTTAATGTCTTTGTTGTTATAGCGGCAACAGAAATACATCATCTGTGAAAATTTAAACTGTCTAAACTATCACGGTGCATGAGATAAAGCCTGGTGACAGACGGACAGACAGACAGACAGACAGCGGAGTCTTAGTTATAGAGTCCCGTTTTACTCTTTGAGTACGGAACCCTAAAAATGAACTAGTCTTTGTTTGCCTATAGGCGCGTACGAATGTTTGCCACTACCATCGAATATTGCAATAAGTCAAACTATGTATAATAAAACTGCCACAAGCTACCGAGTCTACCTGTAGCAGTGATCGACGACAAGAAGTCGTGTCGCGCATCGATCCTGCGATACCATCGACACTCGACAGCGACACGTTAGCTGCGGGTGCGCATGTAGCCCACAAGTAAACTATTGTAATCAGTATTATGACTTTATATAAATGTACAGTGATCAGCACATTTGAGCTGGTGACTAGATTTTTTATTGTATACAAAAAATAAATTGTATACTACGGCGGTGGCAAACAAGCCTACGGCGTTCCTGATGGTAGGCTGACACCGTCGCCTATGGGCGCTTTCGACACCAGAAGCCTCACAATCGAGCTGCCTACCCCTTATCGATTTGCGGATTTGTTGTGTTGAGAGCTAGAGACATGCTAGTTCATCATATCAGCCGAAATACGTCCACTGCTGGACATAGGCCTCCCCCAAAGAGTGCCAAAGTGACCGGTCCTGCGCCACCCGCATCCAGCGGACTCCCGCGACCTTTACCAGGTCATCAGTCCAGTCCACCTTAAGTGGCAGCGGGCGGGGCACATTGCACGTATAACCTATGGCCGTTAGGGCGGAAAGGTTCTCGAGCGGCGACCACGTACCGGAAGGCGCGGCGTGGGTAGGCCCGCCACTTTTGGTATAACTAAACTAAACTAGAATAGAATAGGCATTTATACGTGACACTAACAATTGAATACATGGACAGATCAGGATATAAAAATCAGTACACAAGTGCCACTCAACGGTTTCATCTCAGCATGGTGCTTGTAATGGCCATCAGCGCTGATCTTCCGTCAGATGATTTTACGGTGTAACACACACTTAAAACGCACACCATTGAGAAAAAGAGCGAGAAAAAACTAAACGTGTTCAAGTTAAAGCACTGATTGTGTTATTTGAACTACGCCACCCATATCGGGTGACCATGTCGTTAGATATGTTTATATTAAAACATTATTTATTATGTTATCGACACGTATGGAATGCTGTGACAATATTATTTATTGTTTATTTATTTCAATAGAATAAGTAGGTACCAAGCTTAATAGCTGTATTTCGATACTTTTTATCAGTGATAGGAAGACTAGGTTAAGGTCAGACGCATTACAAGCTTATTTCAATAAAAAAACAATTAATTCTACTAAGAATCTTGTTCTAATTCATCATAATTTTAATTCTACTTGGCAGTTTAGAAAATGATAATAGTATAAAACCAGAAATTTATCGGTACCGACTACATCTGAGTCGGAACATATTTTCGATCGCATTCGTCCTGGGTTAGCCGCAGACTGAAAAGTCTCACAAATATATCACAAAAGCCTAATCCTGATTTATCTCCACAGTGGATTGTAAAAACTCAGTTCAAATAACACCATCTAACAGGGACTATGGGATTCCAATAAACATACGTTTAACAAGATTTCACCTCATAAGGGTCAATATACAGTATGGGTATGTAATAGGAGCAAAAAATTAAACGGTAGATTATTAAGCTTTTGAACAATTATTTCCACATGTTTAATTATATTTTATTATTTCCTTTATTTCATTTCGTTCTTAGATTAGGTTTTTACAATATTCATATAAAAAGTAAAATATAAAACTATACATACAAAACATAAAATCATTATAAAAACCTAACCTAGGGTGCCGCCGGCAGCGAGGCGGGGCCTAAGCCACCGGTGGTCAGGGCGACAGAGACAGGAACCTCCTGACTATCCGCGCAGTATCCAGGAGTACCGCCTTCTGTATCTGGCCCTTGATCCAGCCATCTAGCGAGAGTCTCTTGAGTTGATGGTCGAGACTCTTCGCTATTAAACCGTTCGCCGAAACGACTATCGGGACGATGATCGTCGAATCAACATCCCACATGGCAGTTACCTCGTGTGCCAGGTCTAGGTACTTGCTGGCTTTGTCCTTCTCGGCCTTCACGAGGTTCCCGTCATGGGGGATGGTGATGTCAACCAGCACCGCCTGGCGTTTCGATCGATCTGTCAGCACGATATCAGGCCTATTGGCAAGAATAGTCCTGTCCGTGATGACAGATCGATCCCAATAGAGCGTGGCACGACCATTTTCGAGAACTGGTGTGTACTTATAGTAAGGCACCTCAGAGACCACAAGACCGTATAGCAGAGCAAGTTGCTGGTGAATAATTCTGGCTACAAGGTTATGTCTGTGCAAATACTCGCCGTTAGCAAGATGATCACAACCGGAGATAATATGCCTGAGTGACTCCCCGGGACGGCGGCATGCCCGACAAATGTCGACCGTACCGTCCTTCAGGATATACCTCCGGTAATTGTTCGTCATGATAACTTCGTCCGCAATTGCACAGACAAAACCTTCGGTTTCCCCGAAGAGATCCCCGAAACGTAGCCAGTTCACCGACGCAAGCAGATCTACATCGGGCCCTGTGAGGGCCTTGCAGAACCGCCCGTGAAGCTCTTTGCTCCTCCATACCGCCCTGCGGTCCTCGGCGCTCATTACTTTAAGTCTGCGCCAGTTCTCGTTTGCCAAGGAGAGCGGGGTGAAGTTTCCGTCCACTGCCACTACGTCGCGATGCATCCCACACTCGTTGCTTAGGAAATAATTTTATTATTATTATTAAGTTTTTCTTCAAAATAATTTTACTTTTATTGTTTTACTCTTCTATACTTAAGTAACTTTTAATTTTAAAAACACTCAAACAACTAAAATAAAAATTAAAAATCACAAAAATATCTTTTGAAAACAAAAATGCAAAAAATATTATGACTCATTACATGATGTTACCTCAAAATCTGCATTGACTGCTGTGCTATGATGTCGTGGTGCCAAGATACATTATTTGGATGTCATAACTTTACATTAAAATTTCTCCGAATCCAAAAAAAAATAAAATGAATGGGACACAAGGGGTTACTGCAAATGCTCTAAGGAAGCGTCCTTTTGAATATTAGCTCCTATTACACATGAACATGCGGGGCGAAGTGGGGGGGCAGCTCGCACGTACAATTCGCCTTTGCGCAGGCAAGGTCATTTGCGCACGAAGTTTGCCGTCTACTGTAAGGAGCGGATCCTATGCAGCTAAATTGAGAACTTGATTTAAAATGGCTGACGGCTTACCATAAACTAGGGAATGCAATTACCGGCCAAATTTAATTACCGGTAAATTACCGACTTAAGGGAGGCAAAACCGGTTAACCGGTAAATTACCGGTAAATTAAATATGGCTAATAAGTAGCGTTATTTGACGTTTATTTATCGTAAAAATAAGCTATGATATAGTATAAAGAGTTATCATGTGCCGTTAATGCCGTAATAATCAGATTCTTTAATATTTAAAACTTGCTCAGTGGTAGGAGGGCAAAAACACAACTGAAAACGTTCCTTGGGGATTAGCAGGTAGGTAGGAATTGTCCCTAGTTCTACAAAAACTAACTACAAGCCCACTTAGTAGTCTAAAATAATATTTCACTAAATTAATGTTTCTACGGGCTTCAAGAGACGTATATATAACCAACCATACCTAGATCGAAAAGAGTTGGATAGAGAAAAGGGTAGTAATAGTAACAATACATTTTACCTAAGAGCGTTCGTACGTTTGTACGGTTTTATAACTTTTTCTAGGAGTGGAGCTCATGGAGGTTCCAAATTGCGTCATTGGTTTAGCGAATCGGAGGGCTATATCTGTTACCTTAGTTCGGCTGCAGATAGCCTCATTTCTAATGCGATCATGCAGATAAACTCCCAGCATAGCCATCTTCATTGTCCTTTGGGTGACTTCTAGCCTTCTATTGAGGCCCATAGTGAGCGACTACATGTCAGGTGCCATATATTATGTTATCACTGGAAACACAAACTGGTCAAACCCAGCCGACAGGACTGGAACTGGACAGTCTGTAATCGTCTACAACTCTGAGCGTAAAGCGTCCGATTGTAATAGGAGTTGGCACTACATGGGCATTTGACGTGATCTTCGTCTTATCCATGTTCATCTTTAGACCGACTCGCTCGGAGGCTTTACTGAGGTCATCGAGCATCGTACTAAAGTCTTCCATGGTCTCAGCCAAGACTACTAAATCGTCAGAAATCTGAAGGTGAGTGATTTACTCGTCGTTGATGTCTGCCTTCTTCAGTCCAGAGTCTTGAAAAAATCCTCCAGTGCAGCGGTGAACAGTTTTGGGGAAATAACATCTCCTTGACTGACTCCCCGCTGCAGCAGATTAGGTTTCGCGTTCAAATCCTGGAGTCGGACTGACACAGTGGCGTTTTCGTACAAACACTTCAATACTTCGATATAGCGGTAGTCAACTTAGCACCGCTGGAGAAACTAGTACAGCCCAGGTTTCGATCAAATCGAAAGCTTTCTCGTGGTTCGCGAACGCTAAGCAGAGGGACAGGTATTACGAGAACTCTACCTAGGTCGATCACGTAACGCATTATACGAACGTCGGGTAGGTCTCAATGTCACTTTTTATATGGAAAATTGACAGTTAAATTGTACCGACCCGCGTTCGGAACGTTACGTGATTACCCCTCTGTACTACGGTTGTATGTATGTAAGCACTTTATTGTACACGATAACAGGTTAAAAGATATACATATCACACAATAGATCAAAGTACAAAGGCGAACATATCCCTAGAAGGAATCTCTTCCAGCTAACATTTGAGCAATTGAGAGGTAAGTATGTATGTAACGCGGGGGTGAACGCTAACTCCCATCTCAGTGGGAATCCTCACAGCCCAATAGTCCGTACATCGATCACGGGCGCTAAAGCCTGATTTACGCGCCGAGTCGTACATTTTTGTTCCTAAGTGGATTACGGGATCCGACCGAGTGTCGTCGTCTGCTGTTGTTTAGGTAGGTACGAAATGTTTAAATGAGAACTGTATTGTAGTTGTCTCGCAAAGATATAATCAATTTTGTGTTTGTTATATGGAATATTTAGTGCCTGTCTGTCTGTTTGTATCAAATAAATAATTTTAATTTTTTTCATTTTCATAAATCTTTGATCTATTTTTGAAAAGGATGGGAGCATACATATCGAATTTTACTGCTTCAGATTTTTATTATAAAATAACTTAAATCATCTAGGGAAATTAAGTACCCTACTATATGAGCTGTCGTTGCAGGGCTGTTATTCGCTACGCGTTAATGCGGCTCACCCCGCCGGTCACCCGTTACGAAACTAGACCTCTACATACGCTTAGTTACTACGCATCGCGGTGTCAAGGTATAATTTTATTGTGGGTGAGCGTTGAGGTGAGCTTAAAACAAGTTACAGAATAGGGGGGCTGGACTTTTCGTCTTATCAGTTTATTTTTTGTGGTTAGGTTAGGAAACTTTCATATGAAACGATTGTCATTTTATGACCTAGACGATCGTGACGTCAAGATCCCGGAGCGTTTTCTCTCTCTAACAAGCAACATTAAAACGGTTGTAGCTTCGTAATTTTTTGAGATATTTGAATGGGATTTTCGTCATTAAGCATATTTTTTGCCTTCTTTCTTTTGCAGTAATAATAAATTTTGAGTCTACACCCCTATTGACATATTAACGTCGGGTTGGCTGTGAATTGTATAAAATGTACCTTAAAAGTACATATTTTGATAAAATTCCATTTTCGTCATATCCCCATTACAGCAGATATTTTAAGTAAGAAATATAGATATTTACCTGAAGACTTGTAACTTAGAAGCTGACACATAAAGTTAAATCCCTCTAAAATCTGCGTTGTGGTTCGATATAACCCTTCAACAACACACAAGCTGTAATTGCGAGTACGATACGATAGACCACGTTTTGTCTCTATTCAGTTAGTAGTTAGACTAACAAGATATACATAGTTTATTCGCATAGGCATAGACGAGTATACGGTGGGCTTTGTCTCATGAATCTAATGATCACAGAACTATCTCATCATTAAATCAACCATATGCGCAAGAGCAGTGCCCTTGTCGTGATTGAGTTACGCGTTATTGTTATTAATTATTTATTTATTAGTACTGACTTGCGTGGGGTGTGTGCAGTGTGGCGGAAGGAGCGTGCCTTTCTCGCAGCGCGGCTGTGATTTCAGTGGTCGCTCTATTGACGTAGCAAGAAGTTGGAGATAATTTTTGGCTATTCTGTAGTAAACGGAAAGCAGCCAATAATGGGATCACTAACGATAGTCATACGTATCCCACATGTGGCTCTACCCCCAATCACTAATGGACTCGCTGCCATTGTTTCTGACTTCTATGCGTGTTTTAGTAGATGACAATACCACTATAACAATAATACTCCGATATAAATAAGATATAGAAGTTAATAGACATATAGGTTTACAATAGTTAATATCGTTATTTATTATAATATGAAATCTGTTATTCTTGACGATCATATGTATTTGCGTATAAGTTTGATTAAAGGCAAATTCATATTGTATATTACATTGGAATAAATGATCTTATCTTATCTCTGGCAATAAGCTACAATAACTATATTGTATAACTGCTGGTCGATCACGTAACGCATTGCACGCACGTTAGGTAGATCTAAATGTCAAATTTTATATGGAAAAACGACATTTAAATTGTCCTAACGCGCGTTCGGAACGTTAGGTGATTACCCCTCTGATCACTTAACTTCTGATAACTTTCCGTTTTGTAACTGGACACACAATTTCATTCATACGACGTTACCTTTACATCGGTTTGTTGACACGTTGGTGCAAAACGAGTATATTTTCGATCGACTTTCTGCTAAGTACCTAATTCTCCCGTTTCCTTGTCTGTGTGAATGGTCATACATAGATTTAGGTTCGCGTCTCTCCTGTGGAGTGTGGACATTGCCAAAGTTAAGGACTACTTATAAAGCCCAATTTCTGTTTGGACTCTTTTTAATTATCCGCAAAACGGTGTCTTCTCTTATATCCGATATACCACTTAGCATGTTGAATAAAAACATGCTTTGACTGTTAATAGACGTTTATTCATGAAAAATAAACTAAGTTTTGAGCAGCACAGCTGCCTTGATCAATTATCGAAATAGAAGGGAAAAAAGTAACAGTGTTGCTTGTTACATAAAAGAAATGCGTTTTAATACATGCAAATTAGCCTACTTTTTGACAGATATTTCTCTGTAATATTAATCCTATCTATCCTATCCTATTAATTGTATCCGATTAATACATTTTTCATCACACTTGCTCGTCAATGGGTTATTACACGCAGGCATATAGGCTATAGCCAATTTATCTCCCGCGGGAGTTATGTATTTTTAGAACTCCCTAGGGAGTTATGAGCTTGTGTGTGATCTGATTGGTTTAAGCAAATCTAGTTGACAGCGCGCGCGACAAGAATTCTGCTCTGTGATTGGTTGACAAAAATCTAGTTGGCCACGCGCCACACTTTGTGATTGATTTGAAATATTGAAGCTGCGCGCGTGCTCCACTCTCACTTAAGGTGAAGTTGTCAATTTCGTAAATTTTCGATTGGTGCGGTTTTATGGACCTTAGATTTTTCTGTCGTTTGTAGTTATTTACTTCCTCGCAAATGTCATGAAAAACATTGTGTATTTATAACACGAGCGTAGGAATATTGCGAACAAACAAAAGCCCTCCGCCTGCGGCGGCGTCGTCGGGCTTCTGATAGACTCTTGTTCTTAAAATTAAACGATGTATTATATACGAGTGGGTATGCAAGTAAGCCCACTATAATAATGGTAATATTGACTAGGAAAGGGCGACATTTATTTTGTTGACTCATTATTACCCGAATATTACCCGCTCCCGCTACCGCTTCTATGCGCTCCACGCTCTCTAATGTACGGTGTCGCGGTGTTATCCGGGATTGAGATAAATAACAATTTGACAAGCAGCCTGTCTCCTATAACTAGACATGAATCACGTGTGACGCCGGGCTTGTGACACATCGAGGGGCGGTAATGCGTAGGCGCAGTTGTATTAGCTGAAAGTACAGGGATATAAACTAATAGCTTTAGCCTGCGACTTCATCCGTGTAAACTCCCATACAAAATATTGTATATATTGTGTGTAAATTTGATACGGGCAAATATTTTGATGACAATTATGACGATTAGTGTTGGTCCTAAAGAACAAATTTACATGAATTTCGTTACCTAGCTACTTAATTTTTTTTCATACAAGATAATTGAGCACGCAATGTACTTATTTGACGAAAGTGCTTTCTCATATCATATGTACGGTCAAAAACTATATGGCTGGTTAAAATATACGCCCATATGAAATTTGCAGGTTATATGTTGGCGGCCGATCGTGAAATCCGGCAGATCGCGAAATTCCTAGGCATATCGTGAAACGCCGCCATTTCATGATTTCGCTAATAATTAGCCAGGCATATCATGATGTGCCTGATAAAAAATACGGCAGATCGATTAGAGCAACACATTCGTTGATATTCCTAGCTCTATACCGGGACATCGTAAAAATCCGGCAGATAACGAAATTCCTATAGGCATATCCTGAAACGACGCCATATTAGACGACGATAAACATTCTTATATAGAGTACCTAATAAATACTTAAATAAAAAGAAAAAACATCCATGACTCAAGAACAAATTAGATATTCGTGCTCATAACACAAATAAATAAGCCCTTAGCGGGATTCGAAATTTCGAACCCATGACCTTCGTAGGTCACTACCAACTAGGCTACAGCGGTCGTCAATCGTTCATATTAATTGCACCTAAGAATGTCGATAAGCTACCATAAAAATACCTATTACTTAGTCCAGGTTATAAACTATCTCTGCACCAAATTTCGTCTAAATCCATTGAGCCGTTGTGGCGTGATTGAGTAACACACATTTAAAACCTCCAAACGTTCACATTCATCATATTTATACGTTTAGTATTTTCTATAAAGATGGTATGCTCGATTAAATTAAAAGTATGACTAGTACTAAAGTAGTGAGTGGTGAGGTGAGTCAGGATCGAGACAGGTTGTAAAACCTGTGACTAGCACAGCCGAGCGTCCCCTACCGAGGGCGGCCTCATACTGATGTACGTTTTTGTGAATGAACTTGCCTCCAATTCAATTTCTCAATACCCCCTTTGGAATGCTTAAACGCTTTTGTTTGGAGGCGTTGGGGGCGAAGAGCCAACCTCTTTTTTCTTCAGTAGAGTTGAGGATTATAATAGAGTGCTTTGGAAAATAAAAAATGCGGTGAAAATAGATATTTCAGTACGCTTCCCATTTCGAAGACGACTTTTCACATATTAAGTTGTATCGATCGATACTTCTCTAATTGTGACTTCATCAAGTGAAATTTCTATTTGTACAGTATAAGTTCTACTTTGACTTAATACTTTCGTGTTTTAATACTAGTCCGAAGGTTCAAGTATGTAATAGACGGCTGAAAGATTTTTTGAAATCGGGTAAGTAAATGTTCCTAAAATTACCTCCTATTTAATTTACATACTAACTTACAACCTTACAAATTTTCAAATAAATACGTATACTTTTCCTCTTTATAAAACTAGGTTAAGCGTCAAAATCTCTGATTTGATTGTTGGAAAGAATGAGCGCGAGCATACCTATATATTGAAATGCGGTTGGTAGGTATGTGAAAGAGGAAAACGGTTGAGACCCCGTCTCGTACAATAAGTTTAAATGTCAGTATAATTACCAATGATCGGATTTCCCGGTGCAACACGGAGTGAATGACCCCAAACTTTATGTTAATATGGATATGCTCCGGGATTCCGGGACTTACATTTGTATTTGGAGGGCAGTGATTCTGATCATATTACATGAAATAAAATATAATGAATAAGAATAAATAAATAAGAATCGTTCCCAGTGATATTTTCAGGCATAAAAGAGTTCATGAATACTCCCTATTACTTACTAGGTTACATTTATAGGTTTACACCGTGTCATACCCCGGCCCATTGCTCGACGATTCCCAATTCAAAAACCTAGTAAGGCTTTTCGACCACGCCAAAACCTAGCAAGTCTCAAACACTTACTAGATTTGTAATGGCTAAGGTGAGTTACTATGTTTTAAACTGGTAAAGTGATAGTTCTAATGGCACTTGCTAGGTTTCAAGGTATGAAAATCTGAGTAATTATGATGATTTTTAAGCTGGTGTCTCCGTAAATTGGTGAGGACTAGAAAAAATATGTTACGATACTATTTTCAAAAAAAAACAACCCTACTTGGTTTTGACATGAGGCAGCCGAAGCGGCCTAATTACAAATACCATAATTCTCACTAGCATCTTTTTAAACAAGATGCCGGGATTCAGTCTTATTCATATTAATACTTCTACTCGATATCCCGCCGTGTTGCAACGTAAATTCCGATCACTGATAATTACTATATGGGATAGGTGACAAGACAGAGGTTAAACCAAGCAGATCAGGCACATCGGAGTGACAGTAAAAGGAGAATACTAGATCAGTTTACAAAATAATTATGGAGCTGTAACCACGCATTCTCGTTAATGGCGGGCATTAAACAATCGACGATCGTGTTACACCTATGTCGTACTATATCCAAAAGGACCTAAAGGATGAGGTTAGAATTTTGAAATTTTATAATTATACTCATCTCTGTTTGTGTGTAGTTATGCTTCAAAGCAAACACGGCAAGGAACGATTCATCACATCACACGACTGAATGGCACGCTCTCTGAAAAAAGTTCTTGAATTATAATGACCGCTCTTAACCATGAATAAACTCATAAGTACCACGTATAATGTGATGTGGTCGTCGTATAAGGATTCTGACGAATTGGGCTCAAAATTCATACACATTTTATTCTGTGAAAGAATGGAAGACATCTAATATATGGCGATAATTAAATACCTTTGTAAAAACGGGTGCCAAAATCATGCCAATCACCCCGAATGAATAATGGGATAAGATGATGATTATGATTAATTCACATCTGTAGCTTGATGGGGGGGGAATAGAGAACTCATTATACCTACGACCAGTATCAGAACACGAAGTTAAACACAGTTACGACGAATTGTCCCCCCCCCCCCCCCCCCCCCCCCCCATTTAATCAGACAATGCTAATATTAAGAAGAGGAAAAGTGTGCTTTGTAAGTTTGTATGGAAGGGGCAACATCTCCGGAACTACACATTCGATTTCAAAAATTCTTTTACCATAATATCAAATGCTTCAGGATTCAGGATGGACCTTATTTTAAAGCACGGCTCTGCCTGACTTCTATGTAATTACTATTATTTATTCTGTGGAATACGCGGAGCCGCGCGGGCAGCTAGTATACCTACTTATTATTCTATTTGAATGAAAATGCTGAAATGAAGTGCTTTTAAGAGTGTTATGACACTCTTTGGCACTCTTTGGGGGATGCCTATGTCCAGCAGTGGACGTCTTTCGGATGATATGATGATGATGATTATGATACTAACCTGTCTTCTGAAGTGTTGGCACTGCAATTATTACTCAGCATTTTACCGCCGATCCAGTATTGTTTTCCAAAGTGCATTTAGGTTATTTTATGAATTATGTCAAATGCACCGTTACGTTTACTAAGGCGTATGTAACTACTTATCTGATATAGGTGCCTACAGATAGTTATGTTTTCTTAAGGTATTTTAATACGAAGACAAAGGTGGTTAGCGGGTCGCCTGAGTAATTTCTTATGACCACAAACCACTGCAAAAACACTTTACTCGTAATGTAAACAGTATGTGAAAAGACAAAAGTAGGTACGTATTGAAAGGTTAGGTATATAACTGACTAGTATTGTATGAGAGTTATAGGACAGACTATTGATACAAAATGACTAGTAGGTTAAGTTTCTCTAACCACAAAGAGAGAGGCTATAAAATACTTTAGTAGGCATTTACAGGTAGGATAGGTAAAGTCTAATAAAATACGAACAGAGAAACACATTGCGTATAATTTTATTTGAGTTAGTGTATCGGTTGGAACTTGGAACAGGTAAAATTAAAGATGCAGTTCAATTGTCGTAAAACTTGCATAATTTCATGCTGAAGTTCGACGTAGACATAGTAATAATCAAAACCCAAGTTATGAGGGTTCAAAAAAACAACGAAGCGCTTCGAGAAAGGGTAGGAAGTGCCCTTGCGCTTCGCTTGGCTCGTCTTGGCGGGGGCACTACCGTGCCTCCAGATTAATAATTGTTCAATTTTTTTTTCATTGCAAAGTTCTATACCTTGCATGGTTGTAAGTAAGTTTGATGGATATGTTACAATCCTTGAGCAGGTTTCACTTCAGGTGCTAAAAGTATTACAAGTTACTTTTTTAATTCCAGTTTACATAGGTACCTACTAATTTAACTAACATTCACACCAAGTAAACGTTTATCAGTTTATTTTCATTACCGACATGTGGCCGTAATTATCCTGGTATTCGTTTCTAATTGACTGGACTACGTAAATAGTTTAATGCACAAACAGTTGTAAACGCATCCGTACCTGCCTTCTAAATATAGGCGTGGACATGCACCGCACTAGTACAATTCAAAATTGCTTATTTCTTCTCCTAACTGTGCTTTAAAATCAGACTTTAACCATTAACAACCTAAGGTGCACTTTAGAAGAACACAGGGCATGGATATAAGTGGTTTTGGAAATTACTTCATTTGTAAATAGAATGGATCGGGTAACGCTCTCTAATGATGCTGCATTGTTTTTGTACATGGCTTGCAGTACAGAATATTCGGTAGATATTTGTTACGTGTGTCGGGTGCGTAATTTCTCCCTTGAACGCTTTGGTCGTGGAATGAGCTAAGCCGTGGGACTACAGAAATAAAAAAGAAGAAAGAAAGAAATAAGAAAGAAACAAAGAAGAAAGAAAAAAAGAAGAAAGAAAGAAAATAGGTTTATTTCGCAGATACAAAGTTACACAATTACATATACCTACATTTAGAAGTGAAATGCGAAAAAGGAGTCCACTCAGCACAATGAACTCACAAAGAGGATGACTCGACGCTGATGTTATATGTTATGTGGATCCTTGAGTTCCACGACACAGGACTGCACTTCCATCGTTACACGATACAGAAAAGACCAGGACATATTAAAACTATCTTAAATATAAGAATGTACGCATTACATTTTACAATCTTAATTTATTGATTTAAACTTTTAAAATCAGCCTGATGCAACCAGTAGTTACATTTACATAGGTATCTAAGCCGGGACTTGGAAATGCGAAGATGTAATAATCTGACGTTCAAATAACTTCCGTGTCGAGGACAGATAAGACGGGGAATCCGTCTGGCACTGGGACAGTATGGGGTTCTTCAAGAAAGAAGTGTATAAATTACTTGCGGCCGAGCCTTTCCCGCGTATTGCAAAAAACGCAGGCAAATCTGCGGTATAAAATATAGCCTATAACTATCCAGAAAGTCCCATTCTACACGCATAGAAAGAAATTTTGAAATCGGATAAACGGTGCCGGGGCATTCACCATACAAACTTACATTTTACAACGCTACAATCTCTCAGACTTTTCCTCTTTATAATATTAGTAGTATATGTAGATTAAAGAGTCGGCAATGCGCATGTGACACCCCTAACTGCGGAGCGCCTGTGCAGTCGATTCACCACATAATCAACGACTGTCCGAACCGGAAATTCTCTGGGAATATCTTAGACCTACACTCACCTGACGCGAACGCTACCCAATGGGTGAAGAATTTATACATTACATTATAATAGTTAAGTAAAGCGACTCTGTAATTTAGTAATGCCATACGAATAAATAAATAAATGTGACACCCCTGAAGTTTTTTAATTTTTTTCTTCGTATTGTGGCTTTTTGATGCTTAGGCACCACCCCTGAAGTTGCAAGCGGAAGCGTCCATAGGCTACGTTGACCTTTCCTAGCACGAATCCGAATGGTACTTAAAGTAGGTAGTACCTACAGGTACTTTACTTTTTTATATACCACGTCGCTGGCAAAGCCTTAGACTTCGGTTACACGCTAATTCTGGCGTCAGTTCAGTCCATCAGTATTATGAGATAATGAAAGTGTGTAACCGTTGTGAATGACAGAGACAGACAGATAATACTGATGGAATACTGATGGAATACTGACGCCAGAATTAGTGTGTACCCGAAGTCTTATGCTTTGCCAGCGACGTGGTATATAAAAAAGTAAAGTACCTGTAGGTATGGTACTTCCTACTTTAAGTACCAATCGGATTATGGCTAGGAAAGGTTTAAAATTGTAATTATACGTTGTTAAGGACTTAATTTAATAGATTACCCTGTGAGACGAAAACTATTTATTTATTTAAACTTTATTGCACAAACAAAACGTATAAAAGGCGGACTTAATCTAACTACTTAGTAAAACTATTCTAGTTTATAAGAGTAAATATCGTAGGTACGCACCGTATTTAATTTAACCTTTAAGTGTTATTACACATATCTTATCAGAAGTAATACTCTTAAATGTCATAAATGATAACTGAAAGTTAAAGCCTTCGAGATTAAGTATTTGTCAAATACCCAGTGCAATAAAGTGACTCTATTTAATTTTCTTTATTTCTAGGTTGTTCTCATATCCCGCACCATATAACTGTTTGACTTAAAGGTTGACTGGTAGAGAATGCCTTATGGCATTAAGTGAGCCTTTTGTATTTGTTACTTATTGTTACTGTGCAATAAAGTTTAAATAAATAAAAAAATCTATAACACAATACCATAAACATAATTGAAATTTCATGAACAAAAACCGTACGAGTATGAGTCCAAGTTTTACACATGAATTACCTATGAATATATTTGTTGACAATCAGCGAACCCTTCCAAAGTGACTGATTTAATCCTATCCTAATTCTTCAAGCAAATCTCCATTCATATCTTCATAGGAGTGTATTATGATTATAATCAACTAGCACCGATAAGTAGGTAACAATCGACTCAAAATTCAATTGTCCAAATGCTCCGAACATCAGGCCTTAAGTCACACCAATATCAACTAAGATAGGTCATTTTGTCTTCACAATCTCGGATCACTCTTCGGCCGGTTAAGTAAAGCCGACAACGCTCACGACAATGCGTCCAAATGAAATTACCTTTAGCATCGACTAAGCCGATTACGGCCGCAATCGATTCTATATCGATATTAGCGGCTTATCGATTCGTGTCGAGTTCAATTTGTTCAGTGTGGGAGTAACTGGCTGTTTTAAATTAGAGGTTTTTTTATTGGTTGAGACGAAACTTCCATGTATGGTGTTGTCCTTAAGGTGGTTCGATTGCCATACAAAACGTTATTTGACATTCGCAGGCCAACGGCGTGATATTTTAAGAAACTTATGTAACAAACATTCATAAATTGGCTTCCCATTTGCGCCAAATTCCCCCTTTCCTAGAATAAACTTGTATAAACTAGATTAATTTGAGAAATTGGTTTGGGACGTGATATTTTGGGAAAACTAGTTTTCTCAAATTAATCTAGTTTATACAAGTTTATTCTAGGAAAGGGGGAATTTGGCGCAAACGGGAAGCCAATTGATAAAAGTCTGGTTGAAGTTTCTTAAAATATCACGCCGTTAGCCTGCGAATGTCAAATAACGCTTTGTATGGCAATCGAACAGCCTAAAACTTAATAAACTCATGAATGTTTGTAATTTATAAAATGCAAAATGCAATGCAATGTAATGTAAGTACCTTTATGAAAAATGCTCGACGTTGTTTTGGAGGAGGAAATAGTTGAGGCCCGGACCTAGAATTTGTTTGGTTTGGACGGGGCGACCTGTTCAGTACCCTCTTAAAATATCTACTGCTATTTACATTAGTTTAAAATAACGTTACCATTATCGAAACCTATTATCATATTGTAAACTAAGCAAGAATATCAGCTCATATCACTCATCTGTAAACCTTATCGGAGGTTAAGATCCCTCTATTCAAATAATATTCTAATATCCTCAACCAAGCTTGTATTACTTGTGTCATTGTATAATAAACCTTGTTAACTGTGAAATAAAGTTCTAAATGCAAAACGAGAGTCATGTGGTTAAGAAAGGTCGAATATGTATTTGGAACTCCAATTATATGGAAATTTCAATGTAATCCTATTACTAGTTTTATCTCCATCTCGTGTTTAAGGGAATTGAATAGTAGCTACGCTTCACACAGGTTTCCACTTGACTCTGTTCATTTGAGTGGTTTTACTATATGTATACTTATGCAGAAGCAATGGAAACCGGTGGACTTTCCATCGAATTTCCGTACACATTCAGCTAGTAGTCGTGCTCGTCTTGAGTGGCGTGCTTTATCACGGGACACCGTTCCTCTCTCACACCTGCATGGATTTGAGTTAGATTCGGATTGGCTCGTACCGGCTGGTCGAACGGCCTTTAGACCTGGGTAAATGCAGTGCACTAGCTGCACTCACACTTACTAATTAGAGCGAGATGGTTTATGTTATATTATATTTATTTATTCAATTGTATAAGTCATGTACATTTCAATAAAGATGTTATGTGGGTGTATGTGTTATCTCCCCTCCCCTAGTTAGTGCATTGCATTTAGCCAGGTCTAAAGGCCGCTTCAGCGCTCACGACGTAATTCAATGTGTCAGCTGAAAGACGTCCACTGCTGGACATAGGCCGCCCCCAAAGAGCGCCATGATGAACAGTTCTGCGCTACCCGCATCCATGTGTAACGATTACAACAGGATTACATTTTTTTAAACAAACGTTTCAAGCCCCTATACTTAAGCCGCTTGATAATTGTCATCTGGCAATGACAGTTCAACGTAAAGTCAGCATTAGAAGTAGCTAACAAAATAACACGCTCAAAATAACCTACACAGATCCTTCTTCCTTTGACATTAGAGTCCATGTGTAGATCATTTTGAGCACTAGGACCTGCAACTTCTGCTGATGACTGTACATTGCTTAGTCGATAAGTAACGATGCTGGCCAGCAACCTTCTTTACTCCTCGAACCAGCAATGTAAAACACCTGCATTCTTTGTCTCTAGATGTCACCGTCAACAGGAATCCTCAAATCACTAAAGTGTAGGCAGCGAGAAAACAGAAATGTTATGAGAGTGAGTGAAGCGAAAGTGGTTTGTCAGGATCGTAGCAAATGGAGATCCGTGATCTCTGCCTACCCCTATGGGAAAGAGGCGTAATCATATAGGCAGCGAGCTTGTCATTTTTCTGGAGTCGCAAGCGTCCATTGACTACGGTGTCTGTTTACCCATCATTCAGACCATACGTTTCTTTACCATCGTCGTAGTCGTAGAAAGTTTCATTCATCATCATATCAGCCGAAAGACGTCGACTGCTGGACATAGGCCTCCCCCAAAGAGTGCCAAAGTGTCCGGTCCTGCGCCACCCGCATCCAGCGGACTCTCGCGACCTTTACCAGGTCATCAGTCCACCTTGTGGGGGGCCTACCCACGCCGCGCCTTCCGGTACGTGGTCGCCACTCGAGAACCTTTCCGCCCCAGCGGCCATCGGTTCTACGTGCAAAAGTTTCATTGTCATGTGAAAATTGTCAAGTTGGTGGCCTGGAGGTAATTTTTTATCCATCGCTTCCGATCCCAAGCCCATTTAAATCTATGTTGCGCGCACACACACCGAGCTAACTTGAAAGGTCCTTGAAAAACACTCGAATTAAGCTTTTTTTTCCATTCGCGAATCCTCTAACGTAACCAATGCCAGCATCGAGACAAGGCGCGGAAAGCCGCGGGTCGCGAATCCATTCGTTCATTCCATTCGGTTCAGTCGGTCATCGCGGAAAGGAGCTGTCTCCTTATCGCGCATCTTAATGCGCGACCTGATGCTCCTGCGCTGATAATGGCCATAGAGTAACCGATGCCCGGAGAAAGAAAGGCAGCATCTAGGAAATGTTTTGCAATTTTATAAAGAACTAGCTGCTCGCGCGGCTTTGCCCGCGTATTACAGAAAACCCAAGAGGAGCCGCGGGATAATATAGATATTCTATCCATTCTGAATGTCCATTATTGCTCAAAGACATGTTGAAATAGGGCGAGTAGTGCCGGAGATTATCCCTGCGTACAACTATAAACTAGCTAGCAATCATAACTCTAAGAAGTAGTAAGAAGAAACAGCATTTAAAAAAAAATAGTTATAAGGATGGTAAATGAACAATTAACATTTCTGAATTATTGACAACTTAAAAAAGTTGAAAAACCCCCGATATTTTCATTTCAAAGTTCAATATCTCATAAACGGCTGAACAGATTTTGATGAGACGTAGCCTAAGAACCATCTTGATCACGTCAGTTTACGTATTAAAAAAACCAGCTAAGTGCGAGTCGAACTCGTGCATGAAGGGCCGTGTTGTTATAGCGGCAACAGAAATACATCATCTGTGAAAATGTCAACTGTCTAACTATCACGGTTGTTGAGATACAAACAAACAGTCAGACAGACAGACAGACAGCCAGACAGACAGACAGACAGACAGCCAGATAGACAGACAGACAGACGGACAGACAGACAGACAGACAGACAGACAGACAGACAGACAGACAGACAGACAGACAGACAGACAGACCGACCGACAGACAGACAGACAGACAGACAGACAGACAGACAGACAGACAGACATACAGACAGACAGACAGACAGACAGACAGACAGACAGACAGACAGACAGACATACAGACAGACAGACAGACAGACAGACAGACAGACAGACAGACAGACAGACGGACAGCGGAGTCTTAGTAATAGGATGCTACAACAAACTTATACCTAACACCCCTCTTTTTGCGTCGGGGGTTAAAAAGTGGCACTTGACGAGTGTATTGGAGGTAACAAGTGTTTGGTTACCTTGTACAAGGTAAGAATTTAAGTGCCATTATTAGTATTTGTCACCAAAAAATTATTAAACTATCTGCATATAAAGATTCTTTGTCCGGACCAAGCCAACCCGCGGGCCTATCGCCCGAACTATCGCGGCCCGGCCAAACATCTAAATTAATTAAACACTGCTCAGCAGTATTTGTATTTATTGTGGGTGGATGCTGTCCGGGCGAGATTTACGGCCGGTCTCGAGGACCTTTTCTCCTTTTGTTTACACGAATATTGGCTGTAATCAAATAATAATAAAATATGTTTTTTTTTTTAATACCACAGCGGTGGCGAACTATCGTAGTATCATACGGCCTACATAGTAAGCAGATGATTATTTCGTCTCCACCACTCAAAGGTTCTCTGGAAGCGATCGCTTTTTAGCGATAAGACCGTCTGTTGCCTACCATTGTTTAATTTACCTATGTTTTTCTATTAACTATGTACTGGTGAGCAATAAAGAATATTTGTATTTGTAAGCAGATACTTAATGTACCATATGGACGTTCGCAATAGGGAACATTACTGCAATGTTCTGCCACCAGAGGCAGCACTACCACTAATAGTAAACCAGTATAGGAATATAGGGATTCACACACACATGCACAATTGATTGTCAAATGAGTGACAAGGATGCTTGCATAGACAATACCGCAAGTGGGAACGAAATACAATGTCGACGCTGCTAGTTTCGCCACCTACGAAGAGTTTTACGTAATGTTCCCTAATTCCAGAAGAGTCATAAGCGAGTCATGTAAGACGTAGGTCCCTCACTCTCTTCTCTACACAGCACACAGCGCATTCTCGGTTGCTCTGGCGTTTCTCGCCATCAAACGTCACAGTTTGGCGAGTTTAATGAAATTTGTTAAATGTTATTGCTTTTTTTATAATAAATAAAAAAATAAAAAAAAGTTCCTCACCACCGGAGAGGGGTAATCACGTAACATTCCGAACCCGCGTTAGGACAATCCAACTGTCATTTTTCCATATAAAATTTCACATTTACATCTACCTAACGTGCGTACAATGCGTTACGTGATCGACCAGCAAGGAATAGAACACCAATCATCGTACCTACAGACCACCATAAATTATTATTATTATTTTGTAGCAACGATCACTGTACGACAAGTAATATGATCTGAAATTTATTATGTGAACCTTGTTTAATGAGATTAATAAAACTAAACTAAACTAAACCAAGTAGTGGTGTTATTATGACTGTGTGTGTGTGTGTCTTCTGCAAGGTGGAGGCACTTCTCCAGTTAGACTGCTCCAAAGATGAGTGAGATTACATTCAGCCTTGGTATACTAGTGGCTCAGTAAGCTGCAGAACTCACAAGCCTGCCTTTAAAAAAACATTTCGGAAAAGTTACTCGACAAAAAAAATCTGTGTTAACGACTCACAAAATTTCACGAGAATCGGTTGAGTAATGCGACCTGTAGGAGAACAGTCGCATATACATGGACACTAGATTTTCGCTCCAAGCTGAAGCATAGATAGAACTTCCTTCGCTTGGCTCTACTCGTATCGTTCGATAAACTTCCAATACTTACCCATTAGACCCCTTCGAGACTATTCCCAGTATAAAATATATATGTTACTATAAAGCACTGTCTAAAGTTTGTACTCTAAGCCAATGGTTCCACTGAGATCATGTCTCTGAAAGTTAGCAATTTTAACGTTTCTTAAACTTTTTCCTTAGGGGAATGAAAGTTGAAATTGAAGTTAGAAAAATCCCAGCGTGCATACCTGTAATATTAACTAAAGTAAAAAGTATTTACAAAGCTTAAAGGCCGATTTCAATCGAGCATCCAAAGCTTCAAGCTAAAACGCCCATTGGGAATTAATGATAGGACCACACCTCCGTGAACATAATCATTACGCGTTATTGACTCCAATCGCCACCCATTTGATTACGTGTTTGAGTCCCTAATTGTTTTGGGCCTCGCTCGAGTAACCGATTACACCAGGAATGTGCTCTAAATCAAACAGATAGAGTCTATTTTTATTAAACAATCGGATTATCAGGAAGCTAAGTAGTTGGATTCCTTATTTTTTTGGAGTTGATTAGTGTTTGAACAAGATTAATATTATTAGGAACAAGTTAACCACTTGACGTTCCGGGGACTAAATAGTAAGGTGTTTTTGTCCCGGTTGTTGTTTTTGGCAGCAGTTGTAAAGTCGAGTTAATTATTGGCTTTGTGGCGTCTCTGACAATGCAGTGCTAACAATCTCTAACAAATGCAGTCTCTAACAATTAAGTACATTACAAATATTATTAGAGATGTATAGGGTCAATAACAATAAAACCAGTCAAGAACAGGATGATGTCTCTCGTCATTACAAAATAATAATAACACTAGTATTTAAGACTCGTTCCTCAGGTTGACGAGGTAAAATACTTAGGTCTTGTCATAGATTCTGGTTTAACGTGGGGTCCCCATATTGACTCACTATGCAATCGTTTGTCGTCCGTGTGTTTTGCACTCACTAGGCTGCGTCCCAGTCTAGATCACAATAATGTAAGAAAAGCCTACTTTCATTCTCTCCTAACATATATAGCGCAGTCAATCGTGAGATACCATTCAGACTTCAAAAACGAGCCATTCGTTGCATATGTGGTGTCTCCTGGGATCATCCTGCTCGTGAACTGTTCAAGGAAACCAAAATTCTCACCCTTCCGAGCTTGTATGTCCTTGAAGTAGCCAAGTACGTGAGAGGTAACATTGAACAGTTCCGGACGCGTGGTGACTCACACAATTATAACTACAGGCGGCGCGGCGATCTGCGCCCTCCCGCCACACGTCTCGCAAAGGCCCAAAAATGTCTCCACTCGATAGGGCCCAAGATATACAACAAGTTGCCCCAAGAAGTCAAAAGCGCGCCGAGTATGAGGTGTTTTGTGAACAGAATTAAAATTAAACTAGCATCCGATGCATGCTATTCCATAGACGAATTTCTCAATAATGGCTGAAAGCCGAACGACTTTTCAACTGGCTCGCTGCCCAATCAATGGCAATAATATAATAATGTCTTAAGGACCTACTTACTAGAAACTTGACAAATAAATGTATTAATAATAATTAGTTCGTTGACTAACACGCTGCAGTGTACCTAAACTAAGACATACTTACCTACCTGCTGTAATATAATATAAGGCATACTTACCTTAATGTGATATTATAATGTATAATGTTATTTAAGATCTAAAAAATTGACATGTAAAACTACGTTTTATAAAGGAATAAATGAAATGAAATGAAAAAGTCACTATGCCCATGCAAGCATGAACAGACCGGAATCCACAAACAGCACCCGATCACAAGTATCACGCGTATCTCAGCCATCGCCTCCACTTAAACTTATAATACCTCTCGTTTTAGTTAAAAACGGTAATCACAACAAGGTCCAGTTTCCAGTTCGGGTTGGAAGATCAGATGGTCGCCACCACCGCGAAAACTAGACAGACACACAGGCACACAGACACACAGATACACAAACACACAGACACATCAAACTTATAACACCCCTCTTTTTGCGTCGGGGGTTAAGGGCCCCCGTGGCATCTTTCCAAAGATGCTGGCAGCATTACCTCGCTGAATAAATAGCAATACTAATCCGCTGTGCGAAGAAGCTGCCAGCTCTTTGGTCACGTCTATACAATTGTTGAACCCAAAAAGACTCCTGCAGATTAAAATCGGTTAAGTACACATATATTTGTTTTATGACTTTAATAGCCAGTTATTAAGAGTTTCGGTAAACGATTTCGGAGAACTATATCGCTGTTGCTGATAACCTTTAGCCAAAAGACCTTGCGCTAACTGATATGCACTGACATTCGACATAAAATAAAGGTCAATATTTTGCGTTGACGTTAATTTAATATCGTGTTCTCATTAAAACTTTATCTTATCAGGCTCGGATTGTTTTTATTTACAAGTTTTTGTTTAACTTGCTCTGATAGACGATCAGCCTTTTTTGGATCTAATTTTCTTGTGCCAATACCATCTGTATTAGTAAGTACTTAAACTAATACATGTACGAGTAAGTGTCCTTTAAAATTTGCATGCCACAAGAAAATTAGATCCAAAAAAGACGTTTTGAGGAATTAATTCCAATAAAGCTGGAAATCGTTTAAATACCTTCATTTGGTCCTAAATGCATGGAATCCGAGTTTGCACTATTCCAGGAGGTGTGCTAAACTTTTGGGAGCCCAATAACCACGAAATTTTTGTTCTTTTTTAAGTTATTTGCATATAGCACAAAAACGGTACGTTGGATGGAAAATGTATTCGAGACAATATTAAAGAGGGTCAAATTCTGCGTCGAATGAATATCTAAAACTTCAAATTTGGTTCAGTGGTATTGTCGAAATCAAAGGTCTAATAAGGTAAGGAACTGGGAAAAGGGGTCTAGCAGGCTAAGCTAGTGAGAGTGGCCTTCGACGATTCTTTCAGTGGGTGTACTGGCAGGTCCTAAGAACACTCCATGCTTAATAACAGTCCACGATCTTCTTTTGTTTTCGAGTAATTTAGGATAGTATAAAAAAAATCTGGTTATCATTTAAAGTGGTTCAAGATAGAGTAACCAAACAAAATGCTCATGAATAAAAATAGAATAGGCTATAAAGTGCATATATGAGCTGAAATTTGGCATACATATTTAACTGTTATACAGTTTGGCGAAGACTATGACTAATTTTGTCGTAATTTTGTAGTGTAAGAAAAATAAAAAATAGTGATAATGCCATATCACCTAGCTGCTCTGATGATATAGATAGAAACTGACCATAGCAACTCCTAAGGTTCATGGGAACCCTCTAATAGTAGTTTGTACCATCGCCAACACAGTGAACTGACCATTCGTGCACTTTATGTGCATTGTATTAAGGTTCAACATAAATACAGGATGGTCAGTTAACTGTGTTGGCGTTTGTACCAAAACTTTTATTGACGGAAAGTTTAACTTTTTGAGGAAGAAAGAAGAAGAAGCCGGTGACAGACATCGAGTAATAATCAAGAACAGCGCTTACCGAATACGACGGCAATCTTGCAGACTTTTTCACCATTGACGTGAATGTCATCCAATGGATGCAGAATTTAAAAAACTTTCTTTATGGTGAACGAAATGATGCCAAAGTGGACCCCGGGTTCCTTTGGGATTGGGTACAACCGAGGAAACGCTAGAGGAGGACGACTTTAGTAAATGTTGATGTACTTATATAAATATAATACGAATAAATAAATCCTTAAGTGAACAGGAACAACCGCTGTCTATTTATTTACTTAAGGTAAACGAACGAGAAATAAATACAACTAAACATAAAAATCATAATTCCATGAATAAACCATCTAATCCTGTCTTTCAACGTGACTTTAAAGCTTAAAATAAGGAAGAAAGTAACAAAGACCCGTCAATGTTTACAGAAGATTAGCATTTCGAGCATCCCGAGGGCACAAAAAATGTCAAAGCCCCATTGTTGGCCAGTCAATCGTAATCCTGTCAACTGTCAAAACATTTGACATGACTTTACCCGGCCTGTGGGACGGAATATTCAAATGTGTACATGTGTTTGTAAAGAAATGCTTATTATAATTACTAAAACATCGTGTTTTGACTACATTTGAATGTCATTTATTTTTAATGTTACTATTTAAGGGTATCGAATAAGTTTATTTTATTTTATTTTATTTATTAAGTACATCCACATAATATATATTACAATTTTTTTAAGTTTACGCTCACCTGGTTTTCTTCTATCTGGCCTGTAGATATGTGACCCGTTAGATCGTCTGTTAACTTTTTTCCAGAATTTCTTTAGTTAAATCTGCAAAACGAACGAACTTGCACGTTTTTTTGGTGTCTTTGGCATTTAGGTAACCGTTTATATTAGGTAGAATCAGTAAACGAACATTCCGCCGTGATCATAGTTTTGTTGTATAACACATCAAAGAAGATATACATAAGTCTGTCGTGAATGCTTGAGGTTTAGCGAGACGATGGATGACCGCCAGTCTTCGATAGTATATTAAGTATGCTGGAAATGTTAATTCTAAGATTCACAGTGCATTAGTTCTGTAACTGTAATACTGTGTAATAATTGTTTGAATAAATAAATAAAATAAATGAATAATAAGCATAGGGCTACGGGCTAGCTAGAAAGCAAAGGCTGCAGAAGTATATCGTAGATTACTTATTGAACTAAGGCAAAAAACGGCTAATACATTCTACGAAGTACAAAATCATATTATATACACTCTTGTTATATACAAAGACCACCGGCGAGCAAACATAAACTCAACATTAATACTATCGCTTATCGCCCAAGGGCATAAATCCTTCAACAGTAAACTTCCTGGCAAAAAAACATGGCGTCCTTTTTTGCAAAAGATTATCAATCCATTTGGCTCGATAGGACTGTTTGTTTTACGTTTCTAATGCCTTTCCGATGCATCCGGTTGACGTGATCCCACAATGTGATAATGTTTTTTGTCTATTCTGGAGTCAACATGGTACCTGCTTGGTTTTAGTTCTTGGAAATGTGATACCAGTGCATGTGAGCCTTGGAATAGATACTTGAACAGTTAAGTGTAAGATAAAAATGGCACTCAACCTGTCAAAAATAAGCACAGGATTCTTAAGTACGTTTGAATTTTTTTGCCACATGGTAACTATTTCAACTACTTATTTGGTAGGTACCATTAACTTGACCATTACCTCTTATCTCAAGCAAAAGTTTACAAATTGTCACTTTTAAATGTGTCATCGTTGGAATTTTGTCGCTCTGAAAATCGCACAAAAAATGGATTTCCGAAAACATTTTTTGTAACGAAATGCGTCACGCAGATTCACATGTTACCATATCGTCTATATATTCAATAATTTTCATATTTGAACTACAAAAGTTAACATAAAATGAGAGTTTTATTAAATAGAAGAAAGTGTATAAAGTGTAATTGTACCTACGTTTACACTTTACACGTATGACGAAAACGAAGTAACGGCTTGGCCTGATATGATTTAGGTAGTTTCATCATATCAGCCGAAAGACGTCCACTGCTGGACATATGCCTCCCCCAAAGAGTGCTACGATGACCGGTCCTGCGCCACCCGCATCCAGCGGACTCCCGCGACCTTTACCAGGTCACCAGTCCACCTATCCACCCATGCTGATGAAAACCTTTCCGCCCCAACGGCCATCGGTTCTATTACGTGCCATGTGCCGCGCCCACTGCCACTTAAGTTTAGCGATTTGGAAGGCTATATCGGTTACCTTAAATTGGTTCTGCTGCAGATAGCCTCATTTCTGATGCGATCGCGCAGAGAAACTCCCAGCATAGCCCTCTCCATTGCCCTTTGGGTGACTTTGAGCCTTTTCTTATGAGGCCCATAGTAAGCGACCACAACACACACTGGTCAAAGACTCTCGTCTTGAGACACGGTAGGTAGTTTATGAAGCAGAAAATGTATTCATATAGCGTAATACCTCTAGTACAGGTAACTAGGAGTAGGTACTTCTGAGAGTTCAGTGTTCTGAAAATCCTTGATACGCGTAACGATAACACGAAGGAAACCTAATATGTAACGAAAGTAGTGCATAAAATAAATGCGTATTTCAGATAACACTGATAAAATCTAATACCCAAGCCAAGAAACCATGAAATACCATTGGGATCTCACCCACGCCGCCGTTTTCATACAAAAGCCGCGATAAGCAGCTATTGCCGTTATGTATGTAGTGATTTTTATGAAAATGCGACGCTCAAGGCGGCTTTATGAAACATTGGCGGCGGCATATATTATGTTATGTGATATTTACATCAGATACCTTCGGTATACATTTTCACGTGGGTTCGTTCAGATCTCGTGAGTATGATTTATTATTGAAGGGAAGTATGTGTATGTATTTAAGCATTTTAGGAGTAGAATCGAAATATATTTTTTTTTTTGAAAATATAAAAAAAAAACTTATTACATTTCACATAAATTGGGAGTGGTAAGGTCGATTCAATGGAGCACACTACTTTAGGTACTAGTTGAAATACTGCATTAGCTAACATACCTATTATGTGTACACCTGTGGTGGTGTTGCTAATTTATGTCATTTTAATCTTAGCGTAGACTCTTCGGGTCATCAACTCTGGTGTTCTAAGACCACATTTTAAGACATACATAAACACATTTCCCTTTAATTGTTAATCTATATGTCAAAATCTAAAATTGTACCAATTGTGCAAAAAAATAATTGTGATTTGTGACCCACTTTAAATGACGCGAATTCAAATATTTGAAATCAAACGGAAATCAGTTCAGCTGTTTTGCAGATAACCCCGGCAAAAGTCTGGTCGTGCACACTGTAAATAAGAACAGGTTATTATAATAATATTATAGTATATTATACTCCATAGCAGTTCAATTTACCTGACCTACATTATGGCCAACGCAGCCACCTACTTAATTAGTAGGAGAGGCCTGCCAAATTGCCTATTTCGACCCTTTGGCCTTTTTAGTTTGAAAAAATCTAATGTGATTTATTAGTTTTTTTTTGTAAATTATGAATAAAAAGTTCAAAACACTGGGTTTTTTTCATACAAAAGGTAACCTATGTCACCCGGAGCATAATTTCGAATCGATTAATTCCTCATTCATCAATATAATGATAGGTTGGAGCTCCCTTAAATATTTATTTAATCTGTGAAAATTTCAACTGTCAAACTATCACGGTTCATGAGATACAGCCTGGTGACAGACGGACAGACAGACAGACGGATGGACCGTGGAGTCTTAGTAATAGGGTCCTGTTTTACGCTTTGGGTACGGAACCCTAAAAAGAGTTAACAAAGAATATTTTCAATGTGTTAATAATGGTGCTAATTTTGTATTAGGTAGGTATATAATAGGAACTCCGAAAGTGTTTTTATACAATAATGGTATTTATTTTTTCGTAATTTTACAGTGAGATAAAAAAATTAATACAAACTTTTTAAATAATAATTCCAATTCTAATACATATTAAATAAAACTAAATAAAACTACTTATGACTAAACTAAGGGGTCTCCCCGCGGCATGGTGCCGAAGATGCTGGCAGCATTTCCCCGCTGTATCGCAATACTAATGCGTTGAGCGAGGAAGCTGCCAGCTCTTCGGTCCCCGGTGGTGTCGGCTAATTTTTTGGCGAGCTCTTTGATTAGGTTGAGTGCGCTGGGACCCCATGGACCAAGGGTCTCGACGCCGAATGGAACAAAGCAGTATTCAGCGCCGAGACCCCTATATTTATTAACTTTGGCCTTTTCTGCAGCCTCTGCAGCCGCACCGGCTCTGGAGGATGTTCCGTGGAGATGGGATGGGGCCAATGTGTCGACACAGGTGGCGTCCCATACGAGCACCCGACCCATCTTCCACGGAATTAATGACATTCCATCCGGTCTCTTGCCATCGTCCCTGGAAATGCCGGGCGGCTCTAACAAGGCCGGCACATTGACGCTGGCAAGAGAGCGGCGTAGAATGTCATTCAGAGCGGCGTGCCTGGAAAACCGGCCAGCGCTTTTCTGGCAAGAAAGCCCGTGATGTCCCAGTGAGTCTACAGAACTGCCGCAGGGACATCTGTGTGGAGTGCATATAGGAATCCCGAGTCGCAGACATGTTGAGATACGGAGCGTTTCAGGCTCCAAGAAAGTGCCAGTGTTTGGCGACGGGTAAGCGTGGAGCCATTCACCGGATTCCTTGGTACCTGACGCCAAAAGTCTGGCCCGCTCCGCACCTGTACTGCGGCTCAGGAGAGAATCAACATAAATTTTGCAGCATACATCGTCCCAGCTCCTTTGGCAACGAGGATGGTCTGGGAAATCTTTTGCCGGGCAAGCGGATGACCAAGCGTTTTTTGCCTCCATCAAGCCAGCAGTCAGCGAAGTCATAACCAAACTCAAATGGAGTTGGGCAGGACATATTGCCAGACAGCGTGACGGTAGGTGGACCAAAACGTTAACGGATTGGTGGCCAATTGCAGGAAAAAGAAGCGTTGGTCGTCCACCAGCTCGATGGGTTGATGACATAAAAAAGACCGCGGGTCATTTCTGGATGAGACTAGCACGGGACCGGGATAAGTGGCGTACGCGAAGAGAGGCTTATGCTCAGCAGTGGGCGATTACAGGCTGAAAATGATGATGATGATGAAGCCAGCAGTTTCAAAGTTTGAGGGGGCACCCCCAAGGATTTTGCCTATGAGACTAGCTGAACTGTGGATGGAAGACAAAAAAGCTGGCAGAGAAACACTAGAAATTTTTCTTATCCCTAGCCCACCATGTCTAATGGGGAGGGATGCTTGGGTCCAAGACTGGTCGCTGAGCTGTATATTCAAAATTGATTCTAAATTTGATTTTATAAGGTCGTCTAGTGGTGCCAATATACTTTGAAATTTATAAAATGGGCTGCAGCGAAGTACATACGTTAATTTGGGCACGAAAAGGCAGAATTTTAGCAAGGTTAAGGCGTAATGGGGGCTTATTTCTAAAAGACGGTTTTGAACAGATTTGGAATTTGGAAATTGAATTTTGTATATAATCTTGAAAAGAGTCCTCGAAAATAGGGGACCCTAGGAGGCAAAGTGTTTTTGTATCTACAATATTTATGTTAGGCGTCAGAGTATTAAATTTCTGCTGGATATCTAAAACATTTAAGCTGGAATTTTGAACATATAGTTCGCATTTGGTGAAATTCAATTCCAAGCCAATATTTTAAAATTTCGACTTTATCGTTGCTAGATCGGAAACAACGGTATCCACATCGCCTCCTAAGGTTCCATCGTCCAGATACCAGACGTTAAATTTAGATTTGAGATTTTTTATAATTGGGTTTATCGCCAAACTAAATATTGCTGGCCCGAGTGGATCACCCTGCTGACATCCGACTTCAGACGATAGTAAATGTTCCCGGTACAAAAGATTAGTCGGGTCTGCGTATGAAAGCAGTAAATAGTTGTAAATTTCGGGAATGTTTTGTTTTACTTCAGACAGCAGAGTGTCCCTATTGACTGAATTAAATGCATTTTTCACATCAATTTTGACCAACACTTCGGCCGATGCATCTGAGAGGTACGTGCGCAAGGAATGTACGGCTGCCTCACACCCGCCTTTGGTGCCAAAGCCTAGTTGTACGGGTTCGAAAAGGGGTTGTAATTTAGATAAGATATGCCGAACTGCAATTTTGGACGCAAGACGCCGAAGTGTTGTACCAACGGCTATGGGTCTCACCCCTCCGTCTTTTTTAGACAGTGCGATCAGGTTTGCACCGAACAAAATGGGGACTATTTCGGAGTTGATATTGCCAGAGAACATTTTATTTACTAATTTAGTGATTGAATTAAGAAGTTTTTTTGCCTGCATCGCCAGCAGAGAGAGAGACCAAATCTTTCAGATGCTGGGGTGAAATACCGTCCAGACCAGCTGCTGATCCATTTTTAAACGAAAAAATCGCTTCGTAAATTTCTTTACTGTTGATTTCCAAGCAGAACTGGCTAGCCGTTGGTGGATCGAGAAAATATGGAGTCGAAAGAGCTGGGGGATGTTTGCTCTGTAGGGCCGAAAAGGTTTCAGGGGTATCTGGTGACAACACATCGCTTGAAAAAAGAAGACGAGCGGCGCCTTTCAAATCCCCATCACTTATTTTCGTCTCGATATTCTTGCGGAGGTTGAACGATCGAAATATTTGTCCGTCAGCTGTGGAAGGAACAGATGCCTGAACAAAACAGTTGTTCTTGATTTTTTGAGTAAGAGAAGAGTTTGAATTGTCTTTGTTTATGTGTAGGGTACGATAGGAAAATAGGAGAAGGTTGTGCCAGTCTTCGATACTATTATTTTCGGAGCATTTATCAATTATATTCGAAAGATGGGCTGCGACTGTTATTCTGGCGCCGCGTGGTATTCTTTTGATTATGGGAGTACTGTTTTTTAGGTTGCTGATGAGGAGGTGGAATGGTAATAATGTAGAAATATTAGTGGTAGATGCTACAGAGGGTGGGATAAGAGTGCTGCTGATTGATGGAGTACCATTTTGACTGTGGCAGTTCCTGTGCGACTTGGTGAAATGTATATTAAGTCCTCTTACACTTTTAAAGCTTTTCTGGCAGAGGCTGCACGAGTAATCAGTCGAAGTATTGTCACCAGGCTGGGACGTAGCCATAATTTAGAGTGCTTTTTGGCATAACAATGTTTAAAGAGAAAACCAATCGAAAAGAATCGCTGGGCCGAAATAATAAGTGTATAAAATTGTTACTTACAGAGGATAAAACTATGTACACTACCTATATTCACAATATTTACAGAATATCAAAATAAACTCTAATATAAAACTGTGATGACAAGTTTTGTCACTGTCACGTAGGGGCGCAGCACCAAAGATAGAAAAGGGCGCAAGCCAATATGAACTTCTTTCTTTCCTTCGATATTGGGTGTTTAGGGCCGGGAGGACACAGGCCGCCGTCCGACGCCGCCAACGGTCTTGCTTGAGTTAAGCGCTGTCCGCACGTTGTGACCAAATTGTACTATCAGAACAGCTGTTCAATTGATGAAAATCTTAGACAAAGGCCTTAGATTGACAGCTTATTTTGTCTGCAAAATTTGCTTTTCTCCGTATTATGCTGACGTGCCTTATTTATTTTCATGCATAATAAGCATTATTATAACTGGATACGGACACTTTTTATGCAGTTTAAATCGTAAAATTGACAAATAATAAATAATTTAGGAATATATTTCGAAATTCCATGTTGACAGTTTTAACATCTGTCACCCATAATTAATTTAGAATTCATACAGTTATTGTTATTTTTTTAAGTATCAATATAAGGACCTCATAGAGCGGTAAAAGCCGCTCTCTTCTTACTTTTGACGTATTCCCGGACAGACATACTCGTCCATTCCTACATAATATTTGTAGTATTACCTAAGTACATGTAGGCGCGAGTTTACCCTTTGTTCGGCAGCTTGGAATCCCTTTGTTCTTTGCTTCGCCCAAATTTATGTATTTCTTACGCTGCCTAGAAATGGTTTTATTACGAAACTATGTATTGTTTGATTTCATATGACAAATGTAGGGCAAATAATATTTATTGGATTTTTATTACATTATTATTATGGTGTATACATTTGTAAGACTAATATGTAATTAATACTAGCAGGCCGCCATTTCGTCTGTCCAACCTGCGTAAAATGAGACCTTAGAGGATAAATCCAATATAAAGAGAAACTATCTTTATAACAATTTTCATTCGAATCGGTAAAAATGTGCATTTACTAGGACGTATGCACGGGATCTGTTAAAATGGTTGACTCGTCGTGTCTGACATTCAGATGAGGTCGATTAGGCAGTCAAAGGGTCATGTGATACAATTATTTACGTGGGTGACCTGGCACAAGTCAGGACCGCCGGGGGGCGTCGTGGTGACATGTTCGCGATCCCATGGCGCTCCCATTAACGGCAGGGACGGAAACGCCGGAGTGGTTTTAGTGGGTAGACTCCCTCCCCCTTCTCTTTAAATAGAGATGGCTGGAGGGTGTGAGTCCCACATACCCCCCATTATAGCTTCCCGGCTGGGGGGATGCGTAAGTGCATTTCCACTCCGTTTAAAAAAAAAAAAAAAAAAGGTTTGCATCTTTCCGGTGGACATTGCTACAGTTGAGGGCTATAAAGCTTAATTTTTAGGACGATTTTTTGTGGCACGGAGTTCGGTCTGCAATCTATGTAATGTCATATATAGCTTATACATATGTACAATACATGTGACCATTGAAGCCATTGCAAAAATTCAGATAACTGTTCACTTACCTAAATAAGAGCGTCTCCGTTGGGACATATGCAACTCTATAGTTGGCTTATCCATTGAACATGTGCCCACTTGAAAAGCTTGAAACACGATAATTTATGCCAAACGACTTGTTTTTTGCGGTTTGACGTCTCTGTCTATATTCTTTTAAAATGAAGTGGTCGGCTTAATGTACAACATTCAAAGTACTGGTTTTTACATGACTTTATTATGTAGACAGCAAGTTAATTTAGTCAAGAGCAAGGAACACGAGCGAGTAAGTTTTATGGACTTCTTTTATAAGTACTGTAAGAAATATCCTTCCAATCTGAATGTGGTGGGTTCGAACACTTCGAACCCCGACTCGTATCACTGGGTGTTATCTAAAACTTATGTATGTTTTATTGACGGAAAACATCGTGAAGAAACCGCTTTAATCCCAGTAAGGACTAGTTTTTCCAGTGAGTTATAATATTACTAGAGCAGACATCACCTAGCAAAAGTTTGCGCATTGACATACGCTCATGAGCGTATGTTGGTTTAGTCTATGTCGTGCACTGATGGCGGTAGTTTCCGAGTGTAGTTGGACTTGAAACTTTTAAAAATGCCTTTTTGTGCATTGTGCTATTGCACCAACCACAAACACAACTATAGTAAAAGCACGGGAATCACTTTTCATCGGTAAATTCAGGGTTTTTGTTAATAATATGATTTTTTCTGTAATTTATAAGATATTTCAAAGATTAAAAAATTTAGAAGTGACAATTTCCTAATACCATTTTGCCTTATTAGTTGAACATTAAACTTAATAGACTGACTATTTGAAGCTTTAAAGATCTTAATTTTTGCGCCAAAATAGCAGCAGCCATTTGCTTTTTTAAATTTAATTTATAATTTTGATGAATTATTGACAACATTTAGTTGCTACTTATTTCAAGTTCTACTCATTTAAATCTTAGGCGAGTTCTCTTATACCTATGTATAAATGATGAACGTCTCCGAATATGAATTAACCCATTACCAATTAAGAAGAATAATAAACATTAATCGCCGTCCATTTTAATTTCCAATTGCTTTCAAAATCGTTATCTGAGGATCCGCATGGACTTTAAATAGGACTTCGACATCTGACACAAATTGCAGAAAAATACATCTGTCCAGGCAGGACAATAAAAATGTAATATTCTTCTTAATACATTTATTTATTTCACAAGCACGAAATTAATGACAAAATAGCTCTGCGCGACATACGCTTGACGCTGAGGTGGCTCGCTGACTGGCGGTGCGCGAGCGCAGCCGCCCGATCTGCCCTTCAAGCGCCCCGTCCTTTGCCGTCGCCCGATGCCCGCGCGTACAACATCAATACAGTGCATCCTCGGGAACTATAAAGATACCAGTACTTATAAAAAATTACAAACACCAAATGTCGGTGATTAAATGAATAAGTAGTTTTAAATCACGCTATGGCTATATCTGAATCCTAACTCAGAAAATTGTCGCATCTACTGCACGTTGACATACTCTTTGAGTTTCCAAGATGGCCGCCTGATTGAAAGACGTCAAGAAAAATGTTCTGGGTTGCCAGTCTATACGTAGTAATAGTAAATCAATGAGTTGTCCTCTGTTTCGGAAGGCCATATGGCAGTCGCTTTCGTAACATTAGTGCATTTGCCAAATCTTGGGATTAGGTGCCAAAGCGTATCCCGGGCTCCTTTAGGGCATAACCGCGGGAATAACGCTCAGGAGGATGATGATGTAAGATGTAGACAGCAAATACATGTAGACATATACCCACTGGTTCACCTGAAACGAGTTGTCGGCGTTGTGAATAGCCCTGATGTAATTAACACGGCGCACGCGCTGGCCGTTAGCGAACGGGATTCGTGACAGTGGCAGCCATTTTGGGAATAGGGTTGTCACTTCATCACTAATCAATCCCATTGCCTGTCATTCCTTCAGGCCTCTTTTTCACTAATATGACCATAGTCACCTGACAATGACAAATTGCTGCACATTTGTTAATCGACTAGTAACGATAGTAGGTACCTTTAGATAATTATGTTAATATTTTGCACAGATTCCTCGAATAATTTGTACGGCGAATCGGTGCAAAATATATTTTGTCAACCATAACCAGTGATCATACTTATAGACCCAGTAAAACGTCAAGTGACAATTGTCATTGTCATATGCGTAAAATAGGCACCAGGTAACACGCCAGCGACACGATTCATCACAATATTTTTGTCAATGAATTGAGCAAGTGGGCGAATATTCAGCGTTTTTAAGGCGGTTTTTTCGTCATTGTCGTCTCCAGGAAATACTATTAAAAGAGACGAATATCAGACTCCACTTTTGATGAAGACGTAAGCCAATACCGGTGCTGATTCTTTTTTGATTTAAGTTTCCGCGGTATGTTTTACCTCTGCTGAAATAATCTTGAGCCGACAATGACTTAAGAACCGAATGGTTCAAAGGCTCGGAGATTGGCCCAAGCACGACTGACACATTTAGTAGTCTTGTCGTAATTATCACGGAACTAACTAGTAAAATAAGAATAATGTTTGTGTCACGACAAGAAGAAGCGCGGTAATTTATTCTGAAAAAGTGCGTCAATAGAAAAATAGAATAAATGAGTTAGACTATTCCTTATCATTTCGCAGGAATATGTCAAGGGTCCACGCGAGTAAACGTGAAAATTTACGCCGACTATTAACTATAAATCAGTTTCAACAATAAATTAAATGACAGTGACAGCCCTACTCTCAGTTCCGGATGCTGTCAGGTTTTGAAAAACTCCAGTAACAAGTGTCAAGGCAGGTTCGCTCTAGCCTTAAGCACACGATCATCTCTAAAGCGCATTTGGAATGGATTTTTTTCAATATGGACAACACCGCGCTTTGGTCTTTCGGAAACATTCTCATGTGGCAATCGATCGTGAATGGACTGTGTGTCGTATTTGATTCTAACCACAGGATAGAGCAACATTCTACGAGATAGGATTGCAAAAACTGACGAAAGCGTGCGTCACGATATTACTTTAGGTAGGTACCTAACTTTTTCGAAGTTTTGGTATAGGTTCTCGAAATAGGCTCTAACGATTTCGATGAACTTTACAATATGGACTTACAGGGGAGACGAATCGATCTAGCTAGGTCTCATTGCCAGGAAAATTAGTTTTTTTTGGATTTTCACTTACGACGTCGAGTAAAGGTAGGTTTCAGATGTTTTTTATGTTCAACGATATAGGGTAAATCGACAATAACTGGCCACCTCATACTAAAAATGAACTCTGTTCCCCTACAAACAGAATTTGATTTAGTATAACGTGGCTAGTTATTGAAGGGTGGATACTAAAACTGAATTCTATTATACCTAGCTGGATAGAGTTCATTTTTAGTAAGAGGTGGCCAGTTATTGAAGGGTGGATACTAAAACTGAATTCTATTATACCTAGCTGGATAGAGTTCATTTTTAGTATACCGTGGCCAGTTATTGAAGGGTGGATACTTAAAATGAATTCTATTATACCTAGCTGGATAGAGTTCATTTTTAGTATGAGGTGGCCAGTTATTGCCGATTTACCCTATTAGTGTTATTATGGATCTCATATGGGATTTAATTGAAACGCTTACCACTGTTTCTAAAAAACCTGCTGCCTTTTGCTAGGAACAAATTACGCTGTTGTGTTTCTACGTAGGTAAACGCGGTGAAATTGTTGTCTGCAATGTTTTTCTTATACCTACTCCGCATGGTTTTCCTTTTATTCCGTTTTTCTTATACTTTTTATTTCTTTTTACTCCTCTTGGAATTGCTGCTTTTTAAAGTATACTAATAAATAATATTAGAAATTACTTAATAAATTATTTCGAACATTCTCATACATTATCCAATTTCAAAACGTCCACATGATACATTTCTTGGGTAAAATGCAAATGTCTTTTAACCGCACTTCATCACACATACACAAGTAGGTACGTGCGGACTAAACCCATCTAAATCAATTATGAGAAACTTGTAATCCTAACCGAATTCACGAAGCCTTTGATGTTTCTTTACCAAAATTTTATTGCCTTTTGATTTATGTTACGGCCATAATAATACCCGTTTGCGTATATCTTGAGATACCTAATCTGGGACCGCCCAGGCCGTCACTATAATCGAATGCGACAGATACAGCGCTTAGAGTGATGGTAATAGGCGCGTAATAGGTAATGTTACACGCTTGTGCGACAATTATTGCTAACTTGGCGTGTTATGTTACAATATATTAAGCTATAATATTAAAATAACTGTCCGGGTACAAAAGCAGCGAGTTTATAAGTAAGTACAGCTTTGTCTTATAATCGCTTTACCTTTAGGTATAGGTAGAATGCGAAATGGTAATAGGCAAGCTGGTTGAGACGGTTCGTAAGTAAAATGAACTATTTATTTTTAATATTAACCGCCTTATTCATAAAACTTATAAATTAAAAAAGAAATGTGTTGTCCCTTTCTCACGAACGTAAATGTCAAAGTGACAGATAATGACAAACAAATTTTAACGGCATTTTAGTTAAAATAGGTACTTATGTTGAACGGTTATGAATACGGCCATTTGTAAATATCTTCTGTTATTCGGTATACATATAACAAAATAAGACCTTTAAATAATACCGATTTAAATAAATTTAAATATCGACTAAACCGAACTGGGGAGTCCCCAGTTCGGTTTAGTCGATATTTACAGTGGGGACCGATTTTTGGCACTCGAAAATAAAATAAGGTTAAATACGATTGTATTGTCATAATTACAGGCACTCACTTTCTACCGATAGAATTGAATACGAGTAGTCAATACCAATCGTTTTTAAATTTTCTATCGCTAATTCAAAATAGCATTTCATTATATTTGACATTTATTGAGTGAAATAGTCGAGCGCTCGAAAGTCAAAAAGCGGCCAAGTGCGAGTCGGACTCGCACATGAAGGGTTCCGTGAAATAAATTGCGGTTTACGATTTATGACGTATTAAAAAAAAACTACTTACTAGATCTCGTTCAAACCAATTTTCGGTGGAAGTTTACATGGTAATGTACATCATATATTTTTTTTAGTTTTATCATTCTCTTATTTTAGAAGTTACAGGGGGGGGGGGGGGGGGACATACATTTTACCACTTTGGAAGTGTCTCTCGCGCAAACTATTCAGTTTAGAAAAAAATTATATTAGAAACCTCAATATCATTTTTGAAGACCTATCCATAAATACGCCACACGTATGGGTTTGATAAAAAAAAGTTTTTTTAGTTTCAGTTTTGAGTATGGGGACCCCTAAAATTTAATGTTTTTTTTCGATTTTTGTGTGAAAATCTTAATGCGGTTTACAGAATACATCTACTTACCAAGTTTCATCAGTATAGCTCTTATAGTTTCGGAAAAAAGTGGCTGTGACATACGGACGGACAGACAGACAGACAGACATACAGACGGACGGACATGACGAATCTATAAGGGTTCCGTTTTTTGCCATTTGGCTACGGAACCCTAAAAATTGGTCCCCAGAAACCGAAACTAGTCATGAGGAAAGCATATTTTCTTCAATAGGTACTACTTACATTCTTTTTAGGGTTCCGTACTCGACTAGGAACCCTTATAGTTTCGCTTTGTCTGTCCGTCCGTCCGCGGATAATCTAAGTAACCGTTAGCACTAGAAAGCTGAAATTTGGTACTAACATGTATCTCAATCACGCCGCCAAAGTAGTAAAACCTATACGTACAGTAGACGGCAAACTTCGTGCGCAAATGACCTTGCCTGCGCAAAGGCGAATTGTACGTGCAAGCTGCCCCCCCACTTCCCCTCATTTGCGCACGAAGTTTGCCGTCTACTGTAACGTGGGGAGTGATTTTTTTTTTCATTTTAACCCTAACGTGTGATATATTGTTGGATAGGTATTTAAAAATGAATGGGGGTTTGCTAAAACTATTTTTTGATAATGTTAATATTCTCGGAGTTAATCGCTCCAGAAGTAAAAAAAATGTGTCCGTCCCCCCCTCTAACTGTTGAACCATAAGTTTTAAAAATATGAAAAAAAAACCTCGAAAGCAGAACTTTATAAAAAATTTCTAGGAAAATTATTTTGAACATGATAGATTGAATAGTTTTTGAAAAAAATTATAAAATAATTTCACACACTTACTGTGACGGACGAAAAACTACGGAACCCTACACTGAGCGTGGCCCTACACGCTCTTGGCCGGTTTTTTCTTTTTTGTCGAGCTCATTTCTGCCCCTAAATGCCCTCCCTCATACAACTCTGCTCTGCTAAATAATTCATGTGTAAATACAAGACATGACATACAAATATGGCCGAACCTAGTGACAAACTGCAGCGTGGGGCGCAATATACAAACTGTCAAATTGCGAATAGCCGCCTTATGTCTCCTGTCCCGTATGTAAGTGCAGCGACTACTACCGAAAGCGTAGTTTAAATTACAGGCTATTTTCGCCTCTATACTTAACTTAATAATGCTGAATTTTGCTTCCGAGTCAGGATTGCCAACTTCATTCGAAACTAACTACAATTTGCATAATTGTAACTTACTCTTGGCACTAAATTCAATCTTACATTTAACAGCGAGTGTTTTACTGGTCTGCGATTTGCATTCGTGAGTCAGCGGACATATTGAATTTTAAGCGTCGTATAAAAACGGCGGGCTGTCAAAATACTTAACGAGACGCGCGTGCGCATTCGGAAGATTTAGAGCGGCCATTTTGGTCTTTTGGATTTACGAAATGACTATCATTTGCCCGGGATTTAACCCTGTTTAAACACCCGTATCAACTCAACCCTTTTTTGGAAAATAAAATAAAAGTCAGTTCAAACCTCGTTTGAGCCTTGCTGCTGTCCAACAGCAATAAAAAATACTGCAATAAAAATAATACAAGAAGAGCATCAAAAATATGTAGGTATACTGTGATATACTCGTACATTATCAAAAAAGGGTTAATCCCCGATATCATATCTTAGAGGATTTGTTTTCATAAAAAAATCCAGACTATTATAAAGGTTGATGTTATTCAGCATTATTATAATTTACCTAGTGATTCAATCCATTCAATGATTACAGAGAATAAAGTAAAAGTTTTATTTCTCTGCGTTAAAATTATGTATTCCGCAGTGCTACTACTTTTGGTCCTGGTCTTGGCAAAGCAATGCTTTTTGCACCAGTTTTTGCCCCTTCTATCCCATCCGTGGCCACTAATTTATTCCAAAGTTTATTTAAGCGCGCGTTTCTTTGAATAACAATCAACATCAAGAATAAAACTACGCAAAAACAACCCTCATCTCGTTAGTTCGTAATGTGAGGAATATAAACTGATGTGTTTTAATATTTGCTAGTTTTTGTGGGCTTCACAGACGGGCTGTTATTCTTTACGTGCTCATGCGCCTCACCCCACCCTTCACGCCTAACGAAACCAGACCTCTACCTACGCTTAGTTACAGCGAATCACGACGTCAAGATATATTTGTGGGTGAGCGTTAAGGTGAGCTTAAAACAAGTTACAGAATAGCGGGCGGTCAAGAATGGTGGATTGGAATAATGCCCTTTTTACTAAAAAGCTGGCATTCATTAGACATCTATTTATTTACTTATTTCATTATTATGAATGGGTGAGAGAACAACGTCATTAAAAACGTCTTTAAAGGTCAATCGACACTCTGATACATTTTTGAATCGTTGAGCAGTAAGTACCTAAGCGTTACAGCTGTAAGAGATAACCAGGTGCTAAGGCTCGGTTTAAAGATCCGTTAAACCTTGTGTGAGATCCAATATTCGTCATCACCCTATATACGTCCTAATAGGTATAGGTCTTATCAACAATAACACAACAACAAAGACAATACAAGATGGAGCTGTAATCCCCATGTTAGCCCAGAGCGGATTGGGACCTCACAAGCCTTGAACTTCTTCGCAGATCTGTAGGTACCTATACAGGTTTTCATCAACATCTGAAGTTATTAAGGTTGTTGAATGATGCTCTGGTCTTTAATAGTATCGATGTTTTCATCCTCAGCCACTATCATGATCCCTTACAGTGTAAGTGGCTTACACCAACAATACTAATTTGAAATCATCATGCTAGCAAGCTAAACAAAAACGTTAGCTGACTCTATCCAATATGCCTTGTTAAACTTTGACGAGGTTTGTCGCGAAGCCACTTCTGGTCACTCTCATGGCCGCGAATGAGAACCTATAGCACTTAAGCTAAGACCCGTATTAGCATATATGCAACTATAAACATACCCTTACAACTTGCGGAATCCTTTATATATCTGACATAGGGGCTGCCGCCTCGTGCGTGCCAGCTCCCTATACGTGTGGGGACTTTCGTCCCCAAGAATGTCCTCCAACCTCCCCTTCTAGACATCCCTTACCACCATTGATACTGTCCCAATTCACACGCTATTGTTCCAGTTACCCGGGTGCACCCTTGACTGATGATGATATGGCCTGAAGCCGAGACTACCGAACTACCCTGCTGTTACACTTGTAACTAATCCTCTAACACTAAAGAACTCCACAACTAAGAACTGTGTTGTGTGTCCTACAGGTCACGTACATGCGCGACCTGTAGGAAAACCTTATTCATCTACATGATATACCAATACGCCTCCCAAAGAGAATGAGACCTGTGGACGCACATAAATACATCGCATCATAAACAATCATCGCCCGATCTGTGAAAGCACATGAACACACGTGTAAATGATACCCAATCGTTACAATATCATAGGACGCATCGAAAGTGATTATGGAAAGAGCTCACCCTGGTTTTCCTCCAAATCAACCACTACAAACCGCACTTAACTGTTCGTTCCCCAATATAGCCGTTCGGAACTCTGACAGCCCGCCTACCCGTCAACCTTGTTATAAAAATGATTCCTTGTAGGTGTTGCTACATAAGATAAATCGGCTGTTTGAGACATAATTATAAACACCAATGTAAATACTATCGTGAATCATGACCATTCACGACACTCCCGGCCCCCCAGAAAACTGGCGATCAAATATCCAATAGAGATTATCATCTTTCACAGCTTTATTTAACTCTTCCTCAGATCTTTGAAATTACCGTTCTTTTCCCATTGCAAATATTGACAAGCTCTAAATCCTATCGATCGCCTTGATTGGGCCCAGTAATCCACATAGTTTCTGATAGCTGTAACGTCTGATAAGTTCATCTTGACGCACTTTTCTAAATCAGTTCCAAGCTCTTCGTGGGGCCCGAGTAGCCAACTGCGAGGTCCTCTATTCTTGAGATTTTGACCAACCAAGCTTCATCGTGTCTTGGCGTTCCATGTCGTAATAAACAATCAATCATAATATGTCCTATATATATCGTAAAACCATATTATAGATTTGCTAGTGTATGAAAATACTTCTATACATTGTGCATTGCTGATTCATGTATGTACATACTTTTAGGTTACCGCAATAGGATTTGCTTTGCCTTGCTAGATTGAAACGAATATCTGGCCAGATTTTAATATCATCTTTATACTTGTTTCCTTTTTCCATGGAATGGAATCCTCCCCCGCGGGCAAAATTGCTTACGTTATTAAACGAATGCACGAAGCATTACCACAACTAATGTTAATTTATCTGTTAATCTATTGATTTCCCTGATTCCTCCTCGACCTACTATAAATATTTAAAAATTATTCTGCGCGGGTCAGTGTGATTTTATTTTTTATTTTTTTTTTTATTTTTAAAGCGTTTTCTTGTCTATACAATACGAATACACTCCACTGATCACCTAAAAAAATAACATAGGATAGAACATGAAGCTTGAAAGTAGAGTCAAACAACGGGCTGCCCTATGGCTTGACGTTGTTTTTTCTTTTCTTTTCCTAAGACCTGGTTATTATTATTTATTATATAATACCGAAAATTAATTGAATTCTTAAATAAAATGTGATCCACCACAAACTAAGTTTGACGGTGGAGTGAGCACTCAGTCTCAATATAAATTAAATAAATTATGTCTCATACTTGATATAAAACCTCTTTTACTAAGACTATATTTTAAAAAATACTTTTGTAAAATTGTTTTTGATTTATTTCATACGACGTATACCTCGATAACTGAAATAACGTTAATTCATTACCTCGTATAACTCGTACTTTATTGTTGATTCATTTTCATCTTGTTTCATCATTCTTGGCTAAATGACCTCATGTTACTTCCAAAGTACACAAAACAAATATACAGTTTATTTTAATTTTTATAAATGTTTTTTTTTGTTTTTTAATAAAATGTTGTGTTCTATTTTGATTGAAGGATTATGTATGCCTTTATGTACTGTTAATAGAAACGTGCTTAATTATTTCTGTTTACTAACTTTTTTATTATACATTTAATAATCGCACCTCTCTGTAACGAAAATAATCTCTTATCTCACCTGTATTAATGGAACCCTCTGTAAATGAGACAGATATTAATACACTTGGATATCTGAGACACTTGTTAAGTGGAATACTTCTTTAAGCGAGACACATCTGCCGGTCCCTTGAAGTCCCAGTTATGTCAAAGATTAACTGTACACATTTGGCTATATCTGCACAGATCTTGCCTATTTTTACGCGCAGTTGTATACGTTTTAATTCAACAATGAAAGTAGTATGCTACGGTGATTTTCGACTCCAATGCTTCACTATCAGTGGTCAAGTCAAGCATTTACCGACCGTGAGGAATATTTTTCTCAGCCTCAAATCTGATCTTTAACAGCCCATTTTATTCTGAGCGTAAATCCAAAATTGGCTGAGCATTGCCAAAATAACCTGTATTGTTGTAGCACTATTGAAATCGCTCAATTGTGCTCGAGTCTGAGGACCACCAAAAATAATTCTGAACACCATGGAAACTGTTCTGATGACCGCTAAACCAAGACCTCTGAGCCCTGCGAAATCTGTTCTGAGGACTGCTTAACCTAGGCCTTTGAGTCCTACGAAAACTGTTCTGAGGACTGTTCAGCTTAACCTAGGCCTCTGAGCCCTACGAAAACTGCTCTGAGGACTGCTTACCTAGGCCTCTGAGCCCAACGAAAACTGTTCTGAGGACCGCTAAATCCAGACTTCTGAGCGTCGCGAAACTGTTCTGACGATCGTGAAGCTGTTTTGAGCACTGCCAAACCAGTATTTTAAGCACTCCTAAAGTGTAATAATGATATGTTGGCTTTGAAGGATACCAAAACTCATAATTTTTGGTTGAGTTTTAAATAAAGACTTTGTTTCTGAGCTGAAAGCATGAAAATCGTCATTTTCAACTATTGCTTGTATTCTTCATATTATTTACGTCTGCCGCGAGCCACCGAGAGCGCCATATAGTATGACGGGTGTCCTTCAACATGTGATTTTCCAATAAGATTTTAGGCTTTGCGATATTGCGTATCTCAATCCTCGCACACGGTCAATATGCGCCATTACATTAGTTCTTATGACCGTGCGACGTTTTATCATGCCTCCTCCCATAGTGTATCGGTTATTAATGATGTTAAACTTGTTCAAATATTCGCTACCCCTCAACCGCTTAAACTCTTTAGTAATCATGCACTGTGTCTGTCACATCAGTATAAATAACTAAATAAAATATATATGTGAATTATTTCCTGGACTACAGAGATACCAGTTTACGCTATAAAATTTATTTCTGCTATTAACTTTAGTGTCACTTGCAGCAGTTCATATTTCATTAGTTATCGATGGATAGTCTCTGTATGAAACTCAGTTTATATACATTGATGTGACGTGCTGCAGTCCAAAGTGTTTGCGACATCTAGCGCAACGTTCAGGTCTTTGTACTAGGTATATGGAAAATTAATTGTGAGCTTTGGATCAGATTGGTCCTTATAGTGCTTTTCCGAACCTTTCAGATTTAATTAACCTTGGTTTATCAATGTACGTAGAGATTCTTCTCTCTTCTCCTTATAAGTACTGTATTCATTCCGGAATCGGTCATATAGTGTGATGCCCGCTCGCTAACACAGTAGGTTAATATTTTAAATTACATTGAATTATCGGTCACCATCAGTATAAGTGACTTCCGTTTAAATTTTATACTAATTGTATTAGTTTCGCTTTCCTTTCCTTCCCTTTTAACACCTATGTAAGGTCGGGTCTCTAAGTCAGTTTGCGACAGCGCGATCGATTATGAGTTGTCTTTTCTTCGACCAGGTTCTTCACATTACATTTTTTCTAATATTGGACTACCACGTGGATTTTGGTATACCTCTTCCTCTGGAATGTTTGGGAAGGCGAAGTGCAATGTAATTGATATTATTATGGTATTTTCCTCCTTTTTGAGTGTGTCCGAACCATCGCAGTCTTTGATTGAAGCTACTTTAAAAACTTCCGTGAACGTTAAGTTATGTTATTAATGTCATTATCCTTGCCGTGCACACATTATATCTGTTCTGAGTTATCATCCAGGAGCCAAAAAAATTTCACTAGTTTTTCTGCAGTTCCTAAGATTGGAAGAACAGTCGTTGCTATAATCAATAATCAAATGCGATGATTTTGATGTCGGTTTTAAAGAAATCCATGATGCTGTTTAAATTAAGGTTGAGGATGGAAGCTTCATGCACCGGGACACCGATTTCAAACCCTTTACCTTTACCATCGGGTTTTAATACTTCTTCATTTTGTTCAATACTCTTTCATTTGATACTTTGTCTGTCCCCAAGATTTTCAACATTCTCCTACATAGCCACATTTGAAATGCATTCAGTTTTTTAATTGTCAATTTATTTAAAGTCCAAGCCTCTGCACAATACACAAGGATTGACAATACATAGCATTTAACTAATCTCCATCTCAGTTTTAGATTTATATCCTTATGTGTGTATAGTTTTTGCATTTTCAATACTGTTTTTAATACTTAACCATGTAATTGTTGTTAAGGCTGATATACCAACACTGGTACCCTGGTACCTAGATATTGTCGCCTTAGTACTGCCTCGTGAGATATCACAAGCGATATGATTGAACGCCTTCTCAAAATCTATAAAACGAATGAATTATGTTTGAGTATCATTTAAAGAACATCTCTAGGAATGATGGAATAATGTTTCTTGATTTAATTCTAGCTCGTAGTTGTCCATAAAATAATTATGTACCAACTCGTAAGGTACAACAAATGATACAATTCATCAATATTAACGCGTGAATTTGTTTGATCCTTGCAAACAGTCGGCGTCAGCTTATCCTACGAGCAGGTATATTCATATCGAAAGGCAAGTTCGCCATATGATGCTTATGTATGACGTGTAGTAACATGGGGACAGTCAGGTACTTAGTTACTTAAGTTCATGTTTAATGCCGTTGTTGATCGTGTTTTGTATTTTAGAAATGAAGTCCCAAACTTGAACTCCTTTCTGTTATTCATAGCGGTCTGCTGACATTCTTCTGATGAAGAAAGCGTGATGTTTCGTAAGTTTAGCTACTTGAGGTAACACTGAAAACTAGTGGTCAGTTCCAGCTCCAAGGCTATTTGTCTGCGGATGTCCAGGTTTGAGTCTTCTGAGCTGTTGTCAGGATATAACTAAGTGTTTCTAACTATCAGGTGCCCGAATAGCCATGTTTTTAGACATACAAATTGCTTTGCAAGTGTCAGATGCAGAATCACCTAGGCTCTATGATTTGCCTCTCAGAGAGGCGTTAAGACTCATCGGCCTCCACATCGTGTATTGACTGTGTGAACTGTGTCTGATGAACCTAATTGATAATGAACATTATACATTTACACTAATGCTTTTTAAAACTAAAACATGGCCCACTAAACATAACTACCAATAACACCATTGTGCCTCAGGTAAACGCATCCCGATTCCTTGAATACTAGCTCAATAGCGACAGCCATCTCGGTTTATCACGCCTATATTTGGTCCCAAATACGATATGGGATCGTACTATGGGCAAGTTGCTCCGAAGCAAATAGAGTATTCATTGCCCAAAAGAAATGCCTCAGAGCAATCTGGGGTCTGAGAAATGTAGACTCATGGAGACAAATCTTTATAAAAAATAAGTTTATGACAGCGCCTAGTATATATATTTTTGAAACTGCCACATTAGTAAAGTCCAATATGTCACTATTCAAATTAAATGACAACTCTTACCGTAGAGCAGTTACGCATACGGCCTTGTCTATGCCAGCTCCAAGACTAGAAATTTACCGCAAAAACTGCTACTACATAGCTTGCTTAATTTATAACTCCATACCGAAAGAAATTACGGACATGTTTTACAATAGTTTCTGTAGGAAATTGAGCACCTGATTGACCGAAAATTGCTTTTATTCGGTCCAAGATTTCCTTAAAACAACAAATTGTAGGTATACTAAGTACGCACAGTAAATGTTAAGTAAAATTCGTTTTGATAGTACCTATTAATATAATACTATGACAATGGAATTATTTTAGTCATTATTATACTGGACTTTGTTAATATGTTGAATATTATTGAATTGTAAATGTTGTAATGTATGTGACGATTTTCTTTAAATATTTGCACGCCATCAGCCGGCAGAATTGTGCTGGACTATAAAATTGAAATGTAACACTTATAATTAAGGGCATTTATTTGTGTGTTTATCACGAATGTTTGTTCCTGAGTTATGGATGTCATATATGTATATAAGTATCTATATGTATGTATCTATTATATATATCATCGCCTAGTACCCACAACACAAGCCTTATTGAGCTTACCGTGGGCCTAGGGTGATTTGTGTAAGATTGTCCCGTAATATTTATTATTTATTATTATTTATTTATTATAATGACCATGATTCAAGCAAATAAACGATCTATCTCTCTATCTATCTATTGACTTCATGATCGATTCAGGGTCTCATCAGGTCATCATATATTGACTACTCGTATGTATGTGACAAGCTATCCGCCGCGTGCTACGCACTGTCTAGACTCGCACATATATTGTCTCTCAGTAAATTGAATCTATTTGATTCTAATTTAAGGGGTAAATCTTCGCGCCGGTGTATGGCAAAGGTTCGCACGGCACTGCCTTTTTTACAATAAACTTTAGGAACTAAAGTATAGTTTACTGACCCTTTGTGCTACACTGTAAATGAGGTTCTTCAGAATGATCATTGTCCCCAGCACATTCCAAATATTGTAAATTCTATATATTTAGACATGTAAATGAGATGTACAATTTTCAATCAATAATCTAAAATCTAACATTTAAGAGTCCAATTACGAAATATTTAAAACAATCATAATTACAAATCTTTGTTTAACCATAACACTTGATTATACTCAAGTCTGAAGTCTAAACGTATTCTATCCACGAGCCGAACCTTTCGGTTGCACCTACAAAACGTATTCGTGATTCGCGAGATTCACTTAACGAAGTCACGTGAGTTATCTGACTATTTACTTTCAAGTCACAAATGAATTTACTTATACAAGAATTCTGGACACTACTGTGTAAGTCATGGTTTATAGCTAAAGGATTAAAAGAAACTAAGCACCAAAGCTTTCATACCCATTTTACATCCTGATTCAGAGCATAGTATCGGAGTCAACAAAGCTAAGTGTTTACGATTTCTAGGTGTACATCTTGTTGTATTTATTAACTTGTTGTAGCTATGGTTACGCATGTAGGATATATTCATGATTAAATTGTAAGTAATTTTACTATTATATTTATCGTTGTGTATGGAAAGCATTTAAATGATTAATACCTGCTGATTATGGTCAATATTGCAATTGACAATATTGTCAACGTATCACGTAGGTATCCGATGAATCTTCATTGGTTTATATTTCAAGACTCCACTTGATTTATTGAGTGACAGATACGTGATGATGATATTTTTTTTATAATAAATGAATTTTTCCCTGCCCTCTAACAATCGACTTGTACCTGAGGGCCACCAGCCACCTCCACACATTATTTTGGAGTAGGTATACTATTTGTGTATCATACTGACAACATTGTTCCATCCCCTGTTTCATCACAGCTGAGCATCACGCACGACCCAACACAGTATACTCACTATGCGACTCATAATATGTCTGAACTCACTTCTTTAACTCTTTAACCAGCATTATCTGATATATCACAACTGTCAATAAATAACACTTCCTTGATTTTCTATGACAGACCGCAAAAATTGGCTATGTCAGTCACCTGAGGGCGCACCAGCGACGCTCTCCGCATTGATTAGCAGTCGCTGAGGCCGAATACGGCTAGCAGAAGATGATAATGACACAGTTAAAATTGCGAGTAACTTATTTTACGTTAAAAGTTAATCCTTCTCGGCATAACCTGGTAATGAAATTATAGCAACTATGCGTGATCGGAAGTCAGACCTAAAGTACACTAGTGGTATTGAGATAAGTTGCTGGTAACCAAACAATAATGAAGTCAACATCAATTAGATCCATCGAATTGCTGTCAGATCTCTCATTGAAAATAACCGCCGAAATAAAAGTGAATCAGCACAAAAGCCTACTGCCACATACTAATAATACAAAAAACAAGTGAATTCCCAGGATGCTACCATTCTTTGATCTCAATAATATGTTAGAATAGATATGAGCAACGTATACCGATTTCAGTAATTTATTCGGTATAAATGTACCTTTAAACAAATACACTGATGAAATCAGAACGAAACTTGAGAATAACATCATACTGTCTAAAACTTCCTCCTCCTGACAACAAGAAAAATATAGGAAAACCACAGATTGCTCCCAAAGGTTATTATTTGTGTCTGCAGCTTATAGTTTCCTAAGTTCGTACACCCTTGAACCTCTGACGTCTTGATTGCAATCAGAACAATGAATCCGATTCACCAGAAAACATTTACTTAGGTCATGTTTTCAATAAAAAAGTAACCATCAAATATAGTACCTACATACCTGAAAGAACAGGCTTTGCTCTTTGTTTTTTCCAAAGAAAGGGAGTTGATTATTTTCACCTCCGTAAACCCGTGTAGTAAATAAATTGCATTGAAATCTGATGCGCTGTTTACAACAATCCATTGACAATCAAATAAATATACCAATGCTGCTCATTGAATAGTTTAGAATAAATATATTTTGTATATAATCCCATAATTTGTCATTGAGTTAGTAAAAAATACAAATGCTATACATATTTTTTTGCATTTATAAGGTCCAAACCAGCCACGAATGTACTTTTACCTACTTTAGTATTATACCAATAAATATTTTTGATTTTGATTGAGAGCCGTACCCATTACCCTATTTATCGTAAGATGTACTACTTATGGAAGGTTAATTCCTTATGATGTCTAAAAGGTCTTAAATGTTTGCACCACACTAAACATTGATGAATGGTATGGTTCTGTTATATAACTTGGTTTTAACTGTAACCTTTGCATAAGGAGCACCTCTGACATAATACAGTGATAGTTTGCTGTAAGTATGTTTTCTGAAAAGTCGGAAACTTTTAAACCGATTAAGGCTTGGCATCTCAAATTTTGGTAAAAATGAGTTGTTTAGTAACCAGTTTATACCTTATAACGTAACAATTTTCATGTTGGAAAATACATATAATAATCTGCAAGATATAAGAAGTGACATTGTTTTCGTAGAAATCCATTTTAACATAAGAAAGTGGAGAAAAATAAATCTAAAGTCAACCCTATTTTTTCACTTGTAACCAGTTTACTGCTCCATTTTTTATCAGAAAGAGATGAAATTTTATAATCTTCTTCATAAAGTAATGAACTATAACTTAATTTTCTTACTTTCTTAAATTTCGTCTCGTTTCTAAAATATTCCGAAAAACATGATATCCGCGCTTTCGACCACGCACTTCCATCTCGCTCACGCTCACGCTCAGTGAGAGGGAGAGAAGACCATGAACGTGCGGGGCCTTAAGACAGGATTTTAATAATGTTAATCTCTTTCTCGTGGATGGTTTTAAAAATCTTTAGATTAACTTTATGAACAGTTATCTGTTTTTGAGTCAATCATGCACATGCTACATTTAATATTGGTTTAGCAGGAAGTTGGGGCAAATAAAGTGTTAAACAGATGAAGACTGGCTTAGATCCCAGCATGCTCCACCATGTCGCGAAGCCACTTCTGGTCACTCTCATGGCCGCGAATGAGAACCTATAGCACTTAAGCTAAGACCCGTATTAGCATATATGCAACTATAAACATACCCTTACAACTTGCGGAATCCTTTATATATCTGACATAGGGGCTGCCGCCTCGTGCGTGCCAGCTCCCTATACGTGTGGGGACTTTCGTCCCCAAGAATGTCCTCCAACCTCCCCTTCTAGACATCCCTTACCACCATTGATACTGTCCCAATTCACACGCTATTGTTCCAGTTACCCGGGTGCACCCTTGACTGATGATGATATGGCCTGAAGCCGAGACTACCGAACTACCCTGCTGTTACACTTGTAACTAATCCTCTAACACTAAAGAACTCCACAACTAAGAACTGTGTTGTGTGTCCTACAGGTCACGTACATGCGCGACCTGTAGGAAAACCTTATTCATCTACATGATATACCAATACGCCTCCCAAAGAGAATGAGACCTGTGGACGCACATAAATACATCGCATCATAAACAATCATCGCCCGATCTGTGAAAGCACATGAACACACGTGTAAATGATACCCAATCGTTACAATATCATAGGACGCATCGAAAGTGATTATGGAAAGAGCTCACCCTGGTTTTCCTCCAAATCAACCACTACAAACCGCACTTAACTGTTCGTTCCCCAATATAGCCGTTCGGAACTCTGACAGCCCGCCTACCCGTCAACCTTGTTATAAAAATGATTCCTTGTAGGTGTTGCTACATAAGATAAATCGGCTGTTTGAGACATAATTATAAACACCAATGTAAATACTATCGTGAATCATGACCATTCACGACAAGGTTTCAAACGACTTCTATTCAGCACATCGCGCGAGCTCTCTCGATTTTTCTCGCACTATCCGTCTCTCTCTTATTAGAAAACTTAGAAAGAGACGTATAGTCCGCGCGCCGTCTTGTGCCAGCCGACCACTATAGGTACCTACGTCTGACCTCTGATGAGTAGTTGTTTTTAGGCTAATCAACAATTTTTGTTTAGGTACTTCACTTACGAGTATTATATCTGCTGGAAGACTCCTTAAAGCGCATCACACACTGCCGCTGCATGCCGCTGCGGCATTCGGAGCCGCGTATAAATTTCGTCGGGCGGAGTTGCGGTGCGTGTGTGTGAACTGTACAGTACGGAATTCTGTCGCTCATTGGCAACACATAGAAGATTACAAAATGAATTCAACAACCTCTGTATCTTACAGCCTACCTATACTCGTATGTTCTACAATAGACATTTTTTTCTGATTCTGATTTTGATTTAATATACAAATGGTACTGGCATACAACGTCGCTCCGCAGTCGGCACGCCGTCGCAGGATGCGGCGGCAGTGTGATGACCGCCTTAACCTATGATTTTATAGGGTTTAAATACTTTATATCCACTAAACATGTGTTTGTGTGACTACGATAAATCCACTTTATGGTGGGGCAGATGCCCCAAAATAAGTAAAATATAATACCTAATATGAACATGCTAAAGGAGATCCAGTCCTTAGCATTGTAGGAGTTCATATTAGGTTTTATATTTCTTCCACAAGAAACCCTGTCCCTATTGTTTCTTGACTAACCTGATTCAAATAGTTCACTGACTAGACCATAACTGAACTGATCTAGGGATCATATTATAGATGCTAGCTCACAGATAAAACGTTTTGTGAACGTTAGGAGCTCCGATCTCATGATTTATAAATTCTGTAAACTTGTTTGGCGATAACTTGGTCAAGAGTTATGGAATCAATTCTAGGACTCGTATACAATAACTGCCACCTGTTAACTTGATTTAAAGTCAATGGATTCCTAAGTATAGCATTCCATTTCCAAGTCAAGCTGTCATTCGATCGGATGAATTTATCTTTTTATTTCTTACTAGCTTTTGCCTGTGACTTTGTTCGCGTATACTCGTTAAACGCCTTTAATACTACTGTACAAAATCTTATTGCAAATATGTTATTAGACTTCCTACAGGTACAGCATAAATTTTCGTTTTCCCTTATAGGGCGTTTTCATTAAAATGTGCGACTTTTAGTTTTTTCTCTGTTTTTTGTTTTTTTTTTGATTTTCCGGTTCAGAGTCATCAGCACTCTTGATCCCGATAGAGAAAAAAAGTGTCCCCAATTGTCCATACATTTTTTAGGATTCCAGTGACGGGTCCATATAGAATGTATGAACGTACGTCTTAAGGCACTCTAAGCTCTTCATAGAAGGAGTGGACTCGGGCTGGACCACAAAACTCTGGAAATCCAGTAGGAAGCAACTCAGAATTATATCTGGGGTGTTCACAGGTCACTTCGGGGTCAAGGATCTCTTGGCCAAGATGGGACTATCTGATAGTTTAGACTGTAGAATGTGTGGCGAGGAGGATGAGACTATGGAACACTTATTGTGTGAATGTCATGCCCTTGCCAGACAAAGAATGAACTACTTTGGTAACGGTTACCCGCAACCAAAGGAATTCAAGGTGCTCCCGGTGAACTACATCATCCGCTTTGTGGAAATGATGGAGCAAGCCTGGGAACAGGTATAAAGGAGAGGGCAAATGCACAAAAGATCCCACTGGGTCGAAGTGCATCCGAAAGGGCCCTCACCTAGATAAGATAAGATGAACGTACGTCGCATAGTGGAATAAAAACCTGGAGATACTTTTTATTTATCGGGATTAAGAGTGCCCATGATTCTGATCAGGAAAAGTCGCACATTTGAGTGAAAACGCCCCATAGGAAGTTCCATGATCTCCTTGATAAATGTATCCCATGTCCTTTTCAGCACGGTTATCACAAGACGGCGCGGCGCTCGCGCTCGAGATGTGTCGCGGCAAGATAAATTACCCGTCTCTTTCTAATTAGAAAGAGACGGATAGTGGATCTCAAACTATCTTCAGCGTGAAAATGTAACAGACAGACGCATTTATACCGTATGGATAAGGTCTCAGTGCCCGACACTGACCCAATACTTGACTCTTTCAATCTTATTTCACAACAAATAGGCGAACAATTGGTAACAACAATTGGTATCGTTTTAGACGCTTAGCAGATCCTGTATCCCGTTTCAGGAAGGCACAAGTTACAGAGGGCCTTGACCAATAACCAACTAAATATATGAGTTGTGTTACCGGCTTGGATGTGTAACTTATAGGTATGTGAAACCGGCCAGTGGTAGCTGCTAATCATGATAAATTAAGAATATGTATTGTAGTCCCCCCACAAGGTGGTCCTGCTGACCTGGTAAAGGTCGCGGGAGTCCGCTGTATGCGGGTGCCGGAAGGTACGCGGATGCGCAGGAGCGGTCATTGTGGCACTCTTTGGGGGAGGCCTATGTCAAGCAGTGGTCGTCTTTCGGCTGATACGATGATGATTACGAAGTAATGTAGGCTGAGAACGAGCAGTGCCGATTATTCCACGAAAAGTTGTATGACCATACTAGAGCGTGATGGGTATAATGGCTGATGGGTTTTGTCTTCAGACAGCAGTCCTATTAAAATTGTTTAGTGTCTGGCAATTTTAATGCCTGGTATTGAATTATCATTTGCATACAATTGCAACCTGTTTCTACCGATCGCATTTTGTTCTTCATTACATTTCGTTTATTGAGATGTCGGATACAATAGAGTTTTTCAATATCTCGCCATCAATTAGTGCCAAATAAGCTCAAGAAGTCTATTTGTTGTGACTTATTTTGGGTTGATTTTAAAATGTCATTAAATACATCGCGCGCACGCTTCATGTTTTTTGACGCGCGAAATGTTACCGTTGGAACGTAAGTAGGTACCTAACTTATGTATTCTGTGCCGTTGGGTGTAAATAGTATGCCGTAACGAGCTTATCTGAAATGAAACTACTCCTAGCTCGGCGTGAGTGGATACGATAGCGCGAAACTCATTGAAGTTTGGGATCGGAACCCGAAAGCGACAAACAGGATGAGTACGCGCAACAAATACATATAATTTTGATCTCATACCGATACGGTCGAGTCGCATACTCTAGTAGGCCGGTTTCAGTAGACAAGACCATTAAAGTAAATAAAGTATTTCTTGCTGAACGACTGGCGCCTGTGAGAAGAAACAATAAGCAGCCTAATTGTTCTTGTAAACTTATCTAGTTTGTATTCTTTCCGCGTGGCGGCGTGTAATGATCACGTTCATGTTATGATCGTAGCAACATACATCTTTTTCGCACTTCTACATTTGTCATATCTTTAAGTGGGATATTTATTGTTGTTAAGAACGGTTATACACGGCTTTTTGCTACGACAGACTGCATCGACAATATATAGCCAGAAAATAACAAAATCTTCACTTCTTCTGCTTAGAGAAATATTACAATGAGTTGTTTGGCTCTATTATTTATTTTATTTTGGGCATCAACAGCATTACAGTAAAATAATACAAAACTTAATAGCTTAATAACAAAGCCAATTATATATTAGACGTCCTCAGAAATACAGTTAATGAAATCTGAGAACGAATGTTCACCAACCCCTCCAAAAGAATGAATGGAAAAATTAATTAATAACTTTGAATGTTGTTTGTTGTTTCTGAATGAAATGAAAAATATTTTTTGTACTCGACGTTTAAAATATGTGTATTAAGATTTCATAGAGAATACTGCAACGTCACTCTTTTCATAGTTGTAGTCCATGTTACTGTCGAAACAATCGAAATAACTACTTTTCGATACGCTCCAGACAACTAAAATAAATTCGACCAATCACGTGGCTGCTTTACTGAACTGTAATGAATTGGACCAATAGAATCGCTTTGATGTCGTACGCTCGTTGATGTCTTTTAAGATATCAACAAGCGTACGAGCGATGAGCTGCACTTCGTTTCAACAGTATCGAGTTTGTTTAATTAGTTCAGTTGACTCGTAGAAAATTAATCAAGCTTTTTAATCTCGTACCTTACTTAGGCCACTCAGCAAGCTTCGTGGCCTAAACACGGTACTCGACTAAAAAGCTCTCTATTATAACACGATTGTGAAAAATACTATAGTCGTTACAGTGAGAGCAGTAGAGGAATTTCATCTCGCTCGAATTTGAAGGACAAATGCAAACCACAAAATTCTGTGTAGGTATGTAGTGTTGTGTTCCTATTCGCGGTAAGGTTGCCAGAGCTTCTGAGGATGCGAGGACCAGCTGACCGATTGCGTAACGTTTCGTACGTACGTTAGGTAGATCTCAATGTCATTTTACGTGTGGGAAAATGTCAGTTGTGTTGTCCTAACGCTCTTTCGAAAAGGTACGTACCCTTACCATTTATCCTAAAGAGAGGCAGGGCACATAAAGAGAGGTAGGGCACAGCGGAATGTCATCTCGCTCGTATGTGGAGCAGCCCAACTGGGGAAGTTCCTTCACCTTACAGAAGACCGCAACCATAATAGCACCATGTAGTATTGCTATATGTTACCATAATAGCACCATGTAGTAACTATTGTAGTGTTGCTATATTATTGCATGCTATGAAGCATGTGGTGTTGTGTTCCTGGTGGTGAGTAAGGTCGCCAGAGCTCCCTAGGGTGCGTTGTGTTGAGAGTGAGGGACCTGCATGTCTCTATCTGCCAACACAGCGAATCCTCAAGTGAATAAAGGGTCGGCAACGCGCTTGTGATTCTTCTGGAGTCACTAGTGTCCATAGGCGACGGTACCAGCTTAACATCAGGCAGGCCGTAAGCTTGTTTGCCACCGTCGTAGTATAAAAAAAAATCGTCAAAGCTGCCGACACCGACACAGCGAATCCTCATATACAAGTAAAAGGTCGTTATAATATATCGCTTATAACCTTTCTACCTATCTATTTTTTATATTACATCATTGCTTATGGGTCAAACGTCATCCACACACGCCGTGATGAATGATTTATGCCATACATTATCTGATATCATTAAAACGACTTGTCTAAGACAGACCGCGGATTGCAAAAACTGTAGCAAAAAGTTTCGCTCCGGTATGACTCTGATTTATTTGCTTTTGTGTAGGTAATTATCGAGGTCATTTAGGTCAACAGCGCGTGCGCCGTTCTTTGTCTAAGGCCTGAGTGGACGCTCGGAGCGGAGCTTTCGGCGGGGCGTGCAGCGGGGCGGGCGAGCGTGCATTCAATTTGTGCAGCGTCTACTCAGGACACCAGTATGAGCCTCATTTGTTTGCTCCGCCGCACGCCCGACTCGAGCGTCCACTCAGACCTTACACTTTGGCATCTAATTTGCTTCAGTTCCCATTAAATATATCTGCACACTTTAGGCTGTTCAAAAATGTCTAAACATAACTTAAAGGATTGTAAAATTAACGAAGCGAAAACTACAATAAGACAGAGGTTATATCATTGATAACGTAAGTTTTATTTTTCTACAATGTTTATTTTTATTTCTCTTCGAATACTCTAAATACTGTTCATGAACAACATGTAATTTAATGTCTACTGATGATTTATTTAATCGTATAACAAGGCAATTAATAGAAACAAAACTATAAAACTTAACCTAAAGGTAAAAAAATTGGCCTAAGTCGCCGTCAACAGGCAAGGTGCCCAGAAGGCTGGCCGTATTTCCTCGCTGTGTCTACTTAATAATCTTTTAATTTTTACTGTATTGTTTTGGTACTTTTGGTTAAGAGGGCGCTCGTTTTTTGGTCAGGAATAAGCGAGAATGACGGATTTTTGACGTTGTAATTCTAAGAAACGGAGAGCTTTTTCTAGATCCTGATTACTTATTTGCATAGGTAAACTCCTCATATTGGTCCTAGCCGCCTCCAATTTACGAAGAACTGAATACTTTAACCGAAAATACCCGATTACCGACAGTAGTTTTCTGAAGAGAGCGCAGAGTCATAAGTTTGAGCCCCTAATACTCCATGATGTTATATGAGAACCTACTTGTTTTATTCTATTTTCACTAGCGTAATATGTTGCCATTGCGCCTAGCCGCCTCGAATTTTCCTTATTCTGCACGTATATATGTAAACTGTTCTCAATTACACCATATATGTCAACAAAATCTTACTGAAAACTCAAGGATTTTCTCATTATTGTTGAATTATTTGTGTATTGAATCTTACACAACATTAAAGTTCATGCTTGTACCAACAAGATCCAGTCCAAAAAATATAACTTTAGTCAAAATTTATATTTATAAATAATTATTCAAAACTAGTATAAATTTACCGTCGCGCGGGAATATATCTCAGTACCGGCTGAATAGCCCTCCGAGACAGACGTGTACTGTGTTTATTTGTGGCTATTCACGAAGCTAACCGGCCACTCTTCAGATAAAATAATATTATTTTGATCTCCGACTAGGCATAGTTGTTACCAACCTCGGGGTCAAACTATACTGGGGATACATTCGTGATGCTAATCGAGACAAGTTATGAATTGCATAGCTGCCAGTATGACGTAGTGTAGCGAAAAGGCTCAAATCCACAGGATACGTAACATTTAAAATTGAACCTTCTACCTAAAACAAAAGTCGTACATTTCAATGGTGATGTCTTGTGGGTTGGATCCTTTTGTCTAAACTACGCGTTCTATAGTCAATTATTATTGTACGAGTGATCGTGATACTTGATAGATTTAATTTATTTACTTGTTACTATCAGTCCACCTTGTGGAGGGTCCGCTGCAGTTTCCGGTACGTAGTCGCCTCTCGAGAACCTCCCCGCCCCAACGGCCATTATGATTAGTTAGTATGTATGTATGTATGTTAGTTTGGGCGAAATCTTCAAATTAGGTACAATTGCGTATATCATAGAGCTGGTCTGATGATGGAGTCGGAAGGTGGCCATAGCAACTCCTAAACTCAACAAGATAAAGCCATCGAATTTGGGCTCATTTATTTGGTCATGGCACGGCAAGACTTTGATGCTGGATGATTTCCAGAGTCTGATGATGGAGCTGGAAGGTGGTCATGGAACTCCTAAATTAAACTAGATAAACCCATCTAGTTTGGGCTCATCTGTTTTGTCTTGGTAAACACTTTGGTGATGGATGATTTCCAGGATCTGATGATGGAAGGTGGTCATGGGAACTCCTAAACTAAAATAGATAGACCTATCTTGTTTGGGTTTGTGTGATTTGTCTGTACAAGTACCCACGAACCAGCGACATAATATGCAGGGTTATTGAAAATAACAAGATGAATAAAAAACTTTTTAAAAAACAAGCTTATATGGCGTTTGTTAAGTACAGCACGATCCTACCTTGCATTTAGTTATTATTTTCGTTTATATATAATAATAACACACACCGAGGGTTTACACTGGAAAGGGAGATTTTTACGTGGTTTTATTACATTTCCGAGTCATCATCATCATCATCATCATATCAGCCGAAAGACGTCCACTGCTGGACATAGGCCTCCCCCAAAGAGTGCCACAATGGCCGTTCCTGCGCCACCCGCATCCAGTGGACTCCCGCGACCTTTACCAGGTCATCAGTCCACCTTGCGGGGGGCCTACCCACGCTGCGCCTTCCGGTACGTGGTTGCCACTCTAGAACCTTTCCGCCCCAACGGCCATTGGTTCTACGTGCAATGTGCCCCGCCCACTGCCACTTAAGTTTAGCAATTCGGAGGGATATATCGGTTACCTTGGTTCTGCTGCGGATAGCCTCATTTCTGATGCGATCGCGCAGAGAAACTCCCAGCATAGCCCTCTCCATTGCCCTTTGAGTGACTTTGAGCCTTCTTATGAGGCCTATAGTAAGCGACCACGTTTCCGTGCCATATGTCATCACTGGCAACACACACTGGTCAAAGACTCTCGTCTTGAGACACTGCGGAATATTGGACGAAAAGATGTGCCGTAGCTTCCCGAATGCTGCCCAGCAGAGTCGGATTCGACGATTGACCTTCCCTTCGACATTTCCGAGTATCACTCTTTATTTCGAAATAAATGTTAAAAAAACCGGCCAAGTGCGAGTCGGACTCGCGCACGAAGGGCTCCGTACCATTATCTATATCTAAAAACGGCAAAATATCTATATCTAAAATCACGTTTGTTGTATAGGAGCCCCCTGTAGCCTAGTTAGTAACTTGGTAGTGACTCTGCCTACGAAGCTGGAGGTCCCGGGTTCGAATCCCGGTAAGGGCATTTATTTGTGTGATGACCACAAATATTTGTTCCTGAGTCATGGATGTTTTCTATGTATTTAAGTATTTATTTATCTATATAAGTATGTTTATCGTCGTCTAGTACCCATAGTACAAGCTTTGCTTAGTTTGGGGCAAGGTCGATTTGTGTAAGATTGTAAAAGAAAAAGAAACAAATAAAAACTAAAATAAAAATAAAAAGATGTATTCTGTTTTTTAGTATTTTTTGTTATAAATAGCGACAACAGAAATACATCATCTGTGAAAATCTCTATCTATCACGGTTCATGAGATACAGCCTGGTGACAGAAGGACAGACAGGCATTCAGACAGACAGACGGACAGCGGAGTCTTAGTAATAGGGTCCCGTTTTACTCTTTGAGTACGGAATCCTAATAAGTGACATAGGTTTTAGGCTCAGAACATAAAAAAAGGGAGAAGTGCCGTACTGCTTAATTTCAACCAAAACCGATGTCCCCAGTTTTCTCCCACCGCAGCGCCCACAGGCACACACATTGAACCGTGTAAAAACAAAGACTCGGGCGTTGCCAGTGAGTCTACGGCAACATGCAAACAAGGGCTGTGATTGGCTTAAACGCACTACACTAGGGGGGCGACAAACGTTAAAATTATGTTTTATCGACATTGATATTAAAATTAATATTATGTTATGATATTAATGGGTAACAACTTCAACAACATGGTAAGTTCATGTGGTGGTATTTAAACTTTTAGCTACAAGTTTAAATAACACGGGTTGTTAACTTACCATAAATCGCAAAAGTAAAAAATATTGACGAATACCTACAGAGTAACATAAACGGCTTTTTATAAGTTCGTGTTCACATACATTTAAAACTCTGGTCACATCGATATTTTTGACCTGTAGGTACCAGGCCGATCCGACTCGCATTTTGGCGCGAAATAATATGTCCATTACTCATATTACGAGATTTAAGGCTAAGGGCGAGTATCCACCAAAGATGTGCGAAGATGTGTTACCATACATTTTACACCTAGGTTTCAAGCAAGCGAGGTGTCAAATATTGGAAAAGTGTACGGCTCTTATTAAGTGGTTGGAATCATTTTGCTTGAAAATGTTACGAACTCATTAACTCTTCTCTGTACAGGAAACCAGTTAGGACCTCTGCCAGTAGCATCTATCCATTTTTTTTGTACCTACTCGGATTCTTTGGAAAACTGTAATAAGAAACCGAGATTTCTTCTTCAATTATCACATTTAAAATGAAAGTAAAAAATACTCATTTAAAATAAATTATTGGTAATAATATCACATTTTAAGTTGTTCTGAAGCCATTTGCAACTAAATTATATACTTGTATATACAATTTTAATATGTCTATTTACCGTTCATACTGCAACTTAGTGAAAATCTTATTAGTAGGTACCGTAAACATTTTGTGCCTTTTAATCTTATTAGTATGTTATTAGTTACCTTTAAGATGGGCACCCAACCAAAACAAGTAATTAAATAAAATAAAACAGCGAAAGTAGTCGAAATAAAATAACTAGTATGATATCGTACTTCTATTTTATCGATTACGCGTAAATTGTAACTGCACTTTGGCACCGCTCTAGTTTGCGATGCCAAGCAGCGGCCGTACCACTAAAAAATTCAAGCATCGTCCATATCCATAGTGGTTTAATACATTGCGCCGTGGTTTACTGTATTGAACGTTCAATGTACAACGCATAGAACAAAAATATGCTTTTTCGTTCGATATGTTAGTTCGATCCCGAGAAATGATGCGGCGTTGCGTTTATTTATTAAAATATTAGTTTTTACTGACTTAAGTGAATATACTAATACTCACATGTGGTGCGTGACTCCACCATTCATGTAGGTTTTAGTTTCATTCCTATTTTTGCATGTAACCACGCTACAATTCGGCATTTTGAGTAAACGTGGAAAAACATTTCAGATTCACGGCAAATTGCGACTAACATGCGGTGGGCAGTGACATGCCCATTTGGCCATGTCGCACCGACACGCGCCAAGCCCCCGTTTCATATATATTCCTTTTATCATCTGAGGTTTTAGGCTTTTGAATAAAATCACGCATTAATTAATTGTATTCTAGATAAAAAGCTGTGTTTGTATAATTTATAATTTTCAGTTCCTTTGGTAAGAAACGGACATAGCAATTTCTATGAAGGGCAGTTTTTTTTTAATGTACATAACAAAAAAAATTTTCTTCAAGAAATGAAAACGTAAGTACCCAGTAATTTCCTAGTAGTGGGTCTACTGGTATAATTTCATTACATTACTATATATAAATAAGACTCAGATAACATGCAAACTATTAATATCCGTAAAACAAATTATTATTCTTATTACTGACAACTTTAAAACTCGTTAGTTTATTTTATACTAAAAAAACGAAACTAAATATACTTTGTCATATCATAGTATTTTAATACAAATAGAAAACTTGTGCTCAAAAATCAAATACTTACTTTATTCAAGTTATCTAACTTCGCTAACATGATGTTCTAGAACATGATGTTAGCGAAGTAATACTTACCACTTTTTAGTGCAAGTATCAATATCGGTCACGGAGTGAATTCCAACGGTGCGCTATACAGCTATTTGCATCGGCAAGCTCCGCGGTTAGTTCTATCCCGATCGCACTTACATATAGCTAGAAAGGGACGGCACCCGCGGCTGGTGCGATCACGCTGTGCATGTGGGGGTTAGGTACGTTTGTGTGGGTGGTAGTAGTATTTACACACACAAACGCACTACGCGTGTCAAAATACCGAATTCTGAGCGAGCGCTTTTTTGAAGAGCACTCTTAACTGTAGGTACGTAACTTTTTAAGCTCTGTTATGTAATTTCAACTGGTTCCCGCGATACAGGCGAATTTTGTAACTAAACGTGTCTCTCACGATTATGATTATCCATTCTAATATTATAAATGCGATAGTGTATGTGTGTGTTTGTTTGTCCGTCTTTCACGGCAAAACGGAGCGACGATTTCACGTGACTTTTGTAGTGGAGATAGTTGAAGGGATGGAGAGTGACATAGGTTACTTTTTGTCTCTTTCTAACCCCCCACTTCCCTAAAATGGGGAGTGGAAGTTTGTATGGAGCATTCCGCAATTTTCAAGGTAGAAAGCTAAAAATTGGTATGCGGACTATTTGTGACTAACAAAAAAATCGTCCATCATTTTTTTTTTGGAAATCTGCCCCTTACCCCGTAAAAGAGGGGGTGAAATTTTATATAGGACTTTTCACATTTTTCAAGGTAGGAAGCTAAAAATTGGTACACAGACTCTTTGTTACCTACGAAAAATACCTGCCTTATTTTTTATTTTGGAAATCTTCCCCCAGCCCCTCAAATAGGGGATGGAAAATTGTGTGAGACTTTTCGCAAAATTAGTACAGGTTCAATTACACAAACGAATAATAAAATAATTTAATTAAACCAAATTAATTAAAACAATAAATATAAATAAATAAATAAATAAATCAGCTTTTGAGAAAAAAAAAACAACATTCGAAAGATAAATAAGTGTTACTCATGGATTCCGATAAATGGCACTGATATACATTCCACCCCTGAGGGGGTTAAAAAGGGGGCAAGCTTTGTATGGACAACACTTTTTTTGAGCTAGAGACTTAAAAGTTAGTAGTAAGATTACTTACTACAATACGAAAAAAGTTTCACAACTTTCAGCGATTAGAAAAATTCAACCCCTAAGGGGGTTTAAAAAGGGGTTCAAATTTTAAATGGAACAAATACAAATCTCTTACTCACATTTTAAAGTGTGTGTAAGAGATTTGTAACTTCGGTCTTATTCTGTACGTTAAAAGACTACAAAACCAATTTCAGAGTTTTTCCAAATTCATCCCCTAAGAGTGTTAAAAGGGGGTTCAAAGTTTGTGTATTTCATGACATTTTTAAAGTATGAGATTTTTAACTTGGTTTTAGACTGTTTGTTTACAAACTAGAAAATGAACATCAACGTTTTTTTTAATTTATCCCCTAAAAAAGGGTTCAAAGTTTGTACTGAGAGAAATCATTTTCTGAGACGATTAAAAGTTCTACGCGGACGAAGTCGCGGCCAACAGGCCCAACAGCTAGTGATTATATAGGCACTCTAAGGCCTACGCAGTTGAATGCCAAGAGCGATCCTGCGACGCCCCCCTTCACGAGGCGGAGCCGGATCTTGTTGGTGGTTTTAGATGGTCCTAGTCCAGCTTCGGTTAGTCCCTGTATACCCGTCTTGCCTCCCCAGACAAAACATGATGCGACATGCATTTCCCCGACGTTAATAATACCTAAAACAAACCGGCCAAGTGTTGGAGTCGCGCACGAAGGGTTCCGTACTATCTATAAAAACGGCAAAAAAATCAAGTTTGTTGTATGTAGCCTAGTTGGTAGTGACCCTGCCTACGAAGCCGGAGGTCCCGGGTTCGAATCCCGGTAAGGGCATTTATTTGTGTGATGAGCACAAATATTTTATCCTGAGTCATGGATGTTTTCTAAGTATTTATTTATCTATACATATAAGTATGTTTATCGTCGTCTAGTACCCATAGTACAAGCTTTGCTTAGTTTGGGACTAAGCCGATATGTGTAAGATTGTAAAAAAAAAGCTGTTTTTTCGGGTTCCGTACTCAAAGAGTAAAACGGGACTACTACTAAGACTTCGCTGTCCGTCCGTCCGTCCGTCCGTCCATCCGTCCGTCTGTCTGTCACCAGGCTGTATCTCAAGAACCGTGATAGTTAGAGAGTTGAAATTTTCACAGATTATGTATTTCTGTTGCCGCTATAACAACAAATACTAAAAACAAAATATTTTTTTTAAGGTGGGCTCCCATACAACAAACGTGATTTTTTTGCCGTTTTATAGATAATGGTACGGAACCCTTCGTGCGCGAGTCCAACTCGCACTTGGCCGGTTGTTTAGTATTTGTTGTTTAGCGGCAACAGAAATACATCATCTGTGAAAATTTCAATTGTCTAACTATCACGGTTCATGAGATAGCCAGGCCCCGTACGCGACAAGTGACAGGATAGAGCATCCGTCCCTGGCTGACACCGTTCGATAGAATGAGACGACGCGCTTATCCTATCACTTATCGCGTGATAACGCCATCCATGCTACGGGGCCTGGTGACAGACGGACAGACATACAGACAGACGGACAGCAGAGTCTTAAGAGTAATCGGGTCACGTTTTACTCTTTGAGTACGGAACCCTAAAAATGAGTACCTATCTTTTATATTAGATAGTCTAAGGCCGCGGTATGGACGACAGCAAGCTAGCTGCGTGTCAGCTTTATTTAATTTCAACTTGAAATCTTCGCATATTTAGTAAACTTTGATTTCGTTTCCACCGTAATTTATGAATCTTGTCAAGGTTAAGAATGTTCCCAAAGCGAGCAAATGTTATAAAGCATAGCTCCACGTGCGTCCGGCGATATATCGCTCATCGCAGCCATAACGCATGGCCTATGCAATAATATAAGGACGTAAATCCATATGCATCCTAATGACACATACGTCTTTATTAGCAAGCCGAATGCAGACACTGGAGTGTGTTAAGTCAAGTCCGGAGCAAAGGAAGGAAAATTAAAATAAGTTCTTTTATTATTCATTTATGTAATGTTGTTGAATAGTTATTAGTTAGGTATTGTATCACACTGGAGACAAAATAAATGATTTCATGCTAAGCACTACAACAAACTTTTCAACACATTTGCTCGTAACGTGCCTCTTATTGTGCCGCTTTTGGGCGCATAATCCTGGGTATTAAACACGCGTGTTTTATAACATTACGACACTCGTGTAGTTATGTTTATATCCCGATTAAGATACGTTGGCACCTTCCAGCAAGGTGTATGTATGGACTCGGCGCATTCTTACATTGACCGGGTTATACAGGTTTGTTTTTAATTCTCGGCAAATGGATTCTTACTCGACTAAACATTTTAAATCCTTCTTTAGAAATTAATTAATTATTTCTTCTTGGATATGATACAGAAACGTTTCATTTAGTAAAACTATTTACTTTTGATAACATTTTAGGTACATGAATTTATATTGAATAACAAAATATTTATTTTATTTTGTATTGGCTGTTTAGAGATTTCATCTAAGCCTCGCTGCGGGCGCACTGCGCGAACTTCACGAAAAAAATAGTTGCGCGCCATTATAGGTAATTTCACAAATATTTGTAAACATTGATGATGCGTGTTTGGTTATTGTTAAAAATGTTGACTCGTAGTGCATAGAAAAGTGATAAATAGAATTGACGCCACTGTACATTCTTGGAGATGTACAAATATGTGAGTAAAAACCTGTTGTCATCAATAACTAAAGGAAACAACTTAGGAGCCTGTAACATGTTCATTTTATGAAAATGATTTTTTCCTCGCAAATGTTTTGAAAAACGTCGTATGACACTCGCATTACATCCTCGGCTCTATTATCACGCTCACCTGCGGTTCGCGTGACAATTCCGCCTCTGATGTAATGATCAACATAGCTCACTTGTATCACAATGTACTATTAAAAAACACACGTAATAAAAGTATTATAAAACAAGATTGCAGCTATATTTGAATTTGACAATTTTGTGTAAAATACATAAACACTACAATGGTCTATGAGCAGTAGGTAAGTAACTGGGTAAATGAAAGGCAGTTTGAGCCTATTGATTTTTGTGACGTTATACCATTACGATTTAACTTGCCTCCATGTATAAGTATCAACAGTTTACTTGGAATACATGAACTTCACATTTTAGAAATCATAAAAAATTACCTTTAAAATTCCTGAAACTACAATTTATATAGTCCTACATGGAACATGTCGACACTATTGGTAACATTATGTACAGTCAGGGGTATACGCACATAAATAAGGACATAAATATCTGTATTCTGTATAGGACTCTATTGTCAATGTCATAAAGGCGTGATATACGTATGTACAGTCGCCATCACATACATCGGAGCAAACAAGCACGTCACAAACATCGGAACACACCTCTATTTTCAAGGCATTAGGGTGCATGTGCCGATATTTTTGAACACCTATAGTGTACCTATGTATGTGATGGCGACTGTACAAAATCTTTGATTTCATGTTCCTTTGGTTTTATTTTTTTTATTTTTTTAAAATTTAGAATAAAAAAAAATACAATTTTAGTAACTTAACCTAAAGATTCGCCAAACTGCAAAGCAGTTTGTTGGCGTGACACAGATCATAGTGCATGTTAGTTATTACATAATTTAGTATGTGTCAGTTATGTATTCGCTTCTACTATTGTTCTTCTAAGCCCCTATTGGTTACTATGCGTTTACCTAAAACGATTCGATAGAAGAAAGATCCGGCAGAATTGTGTACCATACTTGGCTCCATTTTCACATGCACGTTTTAGAGAGCAGGCAATGGGCGTATCTGGAGCCAATGCAGTTTCCGCCCCGACCACTATATGTGTCAGCAGAGTCAGGACGAGGGAAGCTGGTGTGCGATGACAGGTATAAATGCTTCACGTGTTTAATGTCACACATTTGTGAAGATTACAAATTATATCGGCGCGGCGAGGAAATACAGAGTAAATACACGTTCTACTCTACCCGCTCGTTCACTCGCTTTTCTATGTACTTTATTATGTAGGGTTAGTTAAGTTAAGACTATGTTATACGTATGTACGTAGTATATAGTGCTGATACTGAGGTGTGCATTTATTCCACTCTGAAACTATTGACACCAACTGGCAAAATCATACCTGCAATCACAGGCAATAAAAGCGGGACAAGCGGAAATTCTAAACAAAGCGAAGTGAGTTCGTTCATTTTTAGGGTTCCGCACCCAAAGGATAAAACGGGATCCTATTATATACTAAGACTCCGCCGCCGTCCGTCCGGCAGTCTGTCTGTCTGTCCGTCTGTCACCAGGCTGTATCTCATGAACCGTGATAGTTAGACAGTTGAAAGTTTCACAGATGATGTATTTCTGTTGCCGTTATAACAACAAATACAAAAAACAGAATAAAATAAATATTTAAGGGGGCTCCCATACAACAAACGTGATTTTACTGCCGTTTTTATAGATAATGGTACGGAACCCTTCGTGCGCGAGTCCGACTCGCACTTGGCCAGTTTTTATTGCTCTTGACTATCTATATTTGCGTGCCAATTCAAACCAATTCGAATCCGTAAATAAGCATAGAATGAGAGCAAGACGCTACTAAGATAGTGACTTCTCAGAACTGATAGTGCGCCCCGAGGATATCATCGACTATTTAGTCATTCGCGGAATAGTGTGCGAGATTTATTCACTCAATAAAGTCTACTGTCTTCTGTAATAACACTAATAACTGTCGTACTATCAAATATCTGCATACTTTGCTGGTGGCGCCTTGTGCGTGTGTGGCCGTCCGGACTGTTACGAAAACAAACTAGGCGAACTACATAGATGACGATAAATATAGCTCTGTATAGTTTTGTTAAACAATAACTTCTTTCAGATATGAAGTATATTAAAGTCTTAGAATAATAACGCCTAGAAGGAAAGTTACATACGGCCGACGCGCCAAGCGTGAGGCATAAAATGGATTCATGTAGTTGTGATCAACTCGTATTCACACGCGCCAATACGCACACAAACGCACCAATTTTGTTCCACCGATCGGCGTACTGGGCCATTTATGTACTACTTTTGGTGGCCTCACCGTTGCGCGTGCACTGCGTTTCTATGCGTTATTATTCTAAGATTAAAGTCATCTCATCAACAAAGATGTGACTCTGGAGGTGTAAGCATCCATAGGCTACGATGTCCGCTTAACCGAACCGGTGGACCAAGAAAAAAAAGATAGACGGAGCATGACGAACCTTGTGAAGCCGGTTTTGCCAAATAAGATTAGCACACGCTCACGCAGACATTAACAAATGAAATTGCACAAAATTCGAAATAGGTGAACTTGACAGCATTGCGACACGTGCTGAAGAGTTTGTCTATCTTTTTTCTTGGTCTCAGGGTGGACCGTAAGCTTTTTTATTGCCACCATCGTGGTATAAAAATAGACATGAACTACATAGGGTATTAAAAAATAAGTACTATGTTTTGAAACACATCAAATTAAAAGTGAAATAGAGTGAGTCGAATTTATTTTAGGCACTAAACTAGAGATCTTCATTAGTCACACCAATCATTGCTACGAGTCGAGTCGCAGTGTAGGACGAACAAATAAACATGTCTTCGGCTATGTATTATTAGAAGGTATTCATAGATTATTTGCTTTATCTGAATTATGAGCATATAGCGAATAGTTTTATACAGTTTGACGAGGCGGCAAAACTTAAACTTTACTCTGTCAAGTTAGATTGTGTTTGTGTACGATCTCAAAACGCACGAGTCAATGTTAGCCTCGTGTGTTTGAGTTACGTGTCGGTTGTGTGCCATGCTACTGGAGAATACCAAATAATATAGCTTATGTTTGTACCAAATGGTAGACAACGCAACGCTCGCTTATTCAAACACAAAACACTTGGAAAGGTTGTGTAATAAATGTAGGGATTATTTCGTTCGTTCTATACAATAGATACCTACTATTCTGATTCTTTCTTCCATCAAAATAACTAAAAGAAAATAAAAATGTGATTAAACTTAAACAATGAAGGTCTTATAATTAAAAACCGATAAGAGTTATATAGATGGTGAAAGCAAGAACAACTTTGGTGCTGATACAAACTCTCAAGTTGACAGATCGATTGTATCTATGATGGAATAGAGGAAAAGCCTGCGCAGTTGTAGATTGGTAGGTTTGTATAACATATAGGGAGCGATCTTCGGAACCGCTAATCCAATTACAAAAAAATATTCACCCGTTTATAGAGTGGACTTTCAGGTCATCAATTATGACTGTTTTATTGCGGAATGAAAATGGTTTGCCTGTGTTGTCTGCAACATGCTGCCTAATATTATAAATAAGAAAGAAGAATTAGAGAGCGGAAAGAAGATTAAAGGATGACTCACGCTAGAACGGGCCGTGTCCGACCCAGGCCGTTTTCTAAGAAAAATGACGGCGTTTTTGCGTGGCCAAGCCATACCCAAGCCCGGCCGAGCCACGGCCGGGCCGGACACAGCCCGTTCTAGCGTGAGTCATCCTTAAGAAAAGAGAGTGGCTTCAAAAACAAAGATATTGAATATTTTCGCCGTGGAATTTATTATTGATTGTGGATGAATAATCTTTGTTTTTACTATTTTCTCGCAGTCGAAGTGAAAAGTAGAGTGTATTGTATAACTTTGGTCTAAAAGCCAGCATATTGCCACTCGAACAATTTCCCCTCACTACGTTCGAGGAAATAACCATCCCGTGATAATATGGCTTGTTTTAGACCCTTGTCATACAATCTACCTACTATTTGATTACAAAATGCCGGCTATTTAGCTAATTGCAGAATAACAGCAGAAACAAATGAAATCTGCCGCCGCGTGTTTGCCCGGTGCGTTTGTGGTCGGTGTCTACAAATGGCTGCCACACACATGGCTTTCCAAAACTAAAATGTCGTAAGTCACAAAGAATTTGTATGCAGATACGGCTTAGTTAGCTTGGTAGACATAACGGCTGTTGTCTCTGGTTAGGTTTACCTTTCAACTGTTCTCCGTAAACGTGTGTGTTTTGTTTCGCCAATGTAACTGTTTTCATTAGTTTTCGGTAAACGTTTGGTGATTTTTCGAAATACAGTCATTCAGCTTTTTAATCGCGAACACAGTTAACTGACCAGCCATGCACCTCATATGCATTATAAAAAGGTTCAATATAAATACAGGATGGTCAGTTAACTGTGTTGGCGTTTGTACATTTATATACTATTTAGTGGCTCTGTGAGCTGTAGAACTAGCGAACCAGTTTAAAAAAAAATCTCTTTATCTTACTTCGAAAATCTAGATCTACAAAAAAAAATATTGAATTGTTGAACCCGCTCACAAAACTTTATGAGAATCTGTTAGAAATGCAACCTGTAGAGTGGAACGGCTGGACAAACGGCCATACGAAAAAATTGCAATCATGGAAGTACCGCTACGCGCTTTTTTGGAATATTTGTGGTAGTTAGTGAAAGACCAGGAAGGAATGGGACTATAAATAACGATTTTCCACTATTTGATCTGTAGTATTTGCTAGCATGGATGGCCTTATCACGCGACACGTGACAGCATAGAGCATCCGTCCCTGGCTGACACCGTTCGATAGAACGAGACGACGAGCTTATCCTATCACTTATCGCGTGATAACGCCATCCATGCTACGGGGCCTGGTGTTGAGTAAGGTCGCTATAGCTCCTGAGGATGTTATGTGTTGAGTGAGGGACCTGCATTCGTCGCTAGCTATCATAACGAATCCTCAAATCAATAAAGGGTTGGCAACGCGCTTGTGATTATTCTCTAAACGAAAGGGTCCATAGGCTACGGTGTTTGCTTAGCAATGGAGACCGTTGTTTGTTTGTCACCGTCGTAGTATAAAAATATGTTATTCGGCATTTGACAAAAGTCAAATCTGCTTCTTTTTATGAAACGTCAAAAACGCTCCGTCAGTATGGAATTTGTAGGGTTTACTAAGTTGTGACGTCACAATCTAACAACGTCCTTATTATGAATTTAAAAACCTTAAAATAGCAAACATAAATCAAAGCATAATACTTTTAGAGTATTTTCGTAATGTTTATCTGTTGCTAATGATAAATTGCTGCTTGCCGAATGTTTTTATTCATTAGAAGAATACTATAGTAAATGCAAGCAATTGACATAGTTTATATTATTATTGTATTTTTTTTTATCAAATGAAATTTACTTAATTTTAGGACATTATTATTATTATTATACAATTGTTAATTAAACTTACTTTAGAATGATATGTAATAATTATCTCGTTAATTTGGCTCGTATGATTGTACATATATATATATATATATATATATATATATTTTAATTTTAATTTTAATGAATGCATGAATGTGTATTTATGAATTTAATACCTATATTTTCATTGTTAAGTATTTGAAACCATAGTTAATGTGTGTACCTACGCCTGAAAAGGCAGGATTTAGTGATACTAAATTGTCATTTTCGACTTCACCTTCGACTATGTACCGACCTGAATTCTTCACACAATAAATGATTACTGATTACTGATAAAAAACAATGTATTTTTACTCTTGTAAAATACCCCATTGCTTGTTGAACGGGTGGACTGCCCGATAATGCGGTATTGGGACGAGGCGCATGCTCCGGTGCGTGTCCCCTCACGCCGATATTAGTTAGCCTTTAAGTTACACTCGTTTTTAAGTACGAGTAAATATATTGTTACTAACAAATTATGGCTTAATAGTCCGAAATAAATAGTTATTAATAATTTTTTAAGCATCAATTTTAATAAAAAACTTCCAAATTAAAATGGCTACACCTACACCGTTAGGCATTTTCGTCAACCCCACTCCCCGTATTTGCAGTAACTATATCCGCACCGAGGCGTGCGCTTGCACAGCTGACGTGTCTCACGCGGATTACTTAGTTATGCAAGCTCTTTGCACCCATTAGTGAGCGATCCGGGATATCGCAGCACTACGATGTAACCTTTGTCCACTTCAGACTCATAAAGCAGATGAATGAACAGTCTATAGCTACTTATATTATCAAGATGCAATGTCTGTGATAGTTGTAAGTTTTGTAGTGGGTAATCCCCGAAACAACTCATCCGAAATCAAAAATCCGTTCATCAGTGTAAAATACATAATCCAACTGCTGGCAGAAAAGTAGGTCAGGTTAAGTTAGAACTGATGCGACCCTTTCGGAAACGAACAGCTACCAGAAATGTAGGTGAGCTTAGAACTGCGATGCTCACAGAACCGAAAAGAAGGTAATGTTATATCAAAACTGCGAATCATTTTTAAATTTAAAGGCATTATTTTAATTTTGGCTAATCAAAATAATGTATTCTCTAACACCGTTAAATGGGGACTAGGGATGGAGATGGAAAGTTCGCCTTTTAGACCTCCGGGATGGACATAGGGATTATATCCTGCGGGTTTGGTTGGATTTGCAATACGCAGTCGGAGCGGCGTGGTAGCTAATAGTTTGAAATAAAACAAAAAATCTGATAGGTACTAAGTAGTACCTAGTGTACCTACCCGCTATTGAGAAAAATGAATGACAATAACAACGTTAGTTACAACGGTTACAAATGCCATATTTTAAACAAGTTTTTTTGGTGGCTGTACTACAATATGCCTAGTTGCCTTCCTATATATTACATAAATAATTGCAACCGTGGGAAATGGGTGAAAACCAAGTCGCAAAGAAACAGAGACAAGCAAATACGCTCCGCCTAATGTAAGTAAAAGCTTGTTGTACAATAGCATCCATCAACTGTTTACTCTGCCTCTCAAAAAACTCTTTGGGTGTATATTTTAACCAGGTTCCATCCAGACGCTGCCTAGATTAAAGCGTTGTTACAATAATAATAGAATTTCCAATACACAGTTTCATTCAAAATTACCAAGTTCCCCCATCATTCCATTACTGGCAACCGTACACCTCAGAAACGCGATCTGCCGCAATTGGCAGCACTTTGCGCTTGATGTCTTAATCATCTTCAAGTCCCGCAAATAGGGGGCGATTAGAAAGACAAACGTCGATAACTGACACTGGATGGGGAGACAAAGGATGATTTACTGTACAGGTCCTTTCTGTGCCTGTGCCGAGCTCGGCGGGCATTCGATCACGGAGTTTCCCGTTCATCCTCCTGTGATCCAGCCGGCCGGTGAACGGTGACACTCGCCAAAATTTCGTAGGATACATGACCAGGGGCGGTTCACTCTGTGATTACGTCGCGCCGCTACAAGTACATGCCGGCGGCCGCAAAATTGGCGGCCCATTATTAGCTGCCGCGTGTTGGTACAGGACGCTCATACAGGTCGCAGCGCGTTGCATGCGATAGAACAGGATGGCCACATTTAGGCACGTTTGGCGTACCTAAACAGGGATTTTGTTAACAGAGAACCTTCTGTACGTAGTACTATTACTTATTCTGTGACATGACTCTAATCATGAATAGGCGGCATGTGACTGTTATGAACACTTTATTTCGTCGGGGTCCCGGCGACCCGGCGTCAGCCTGCGCACGGAACGGTCAACTCTGAATCATTCATAAGCATATAAATCGTTATCGCGGGAGCAAAAACGATTTGACAGTACTGAAAGATTATGACAAATAGTCAATAACAGAAGTGACACTCGCATCGAGAAACATTTATACCTACGAGTTCAAAATTTATAATTTTTTTGGTTCAAATATCTTACCTTCGTACTTGACTTGATTAGTAGGACATACTTAAATAGATTAGCTACGCAACCTCTTCAGTCACTTTTCCTGCTACTTTAGACATTTGTCAGTCCTTGATTGGTTTATAGCAACATAATTAACTAATACTGGATTTTGTAGGAACCTGGTGCTTTTAAAAATGCCTGGAAGGAAAATAACGTGTGATGAATTTATGGTTTATTATTTAAGTTGACACGTTGACTTAAAGGTATTTAATGCTACAGTTCCTTTCCAGTTAGTTTCTTACACTAAACTTCTTGAAGGCTTATAATGCGTGGGCAGAATATACTGTTTTCCAGCAAAAAAAAAATCGTTTTTTACACTAAACTTCGAGTGAGTCAAGGGGCTGGCGTACGACAGAGAGAAGTGGAAAATATTCCACCGACAAGAGGATACCTAACTTTTAAATTTACTTCTTGAAGGCTAAGAATGTGTAGGCAGAATATACTGTTTTTACTAAATAGACATTCTGTTATACACGTTCTTTAACCGATTTGATTTTGCCCCCGCGATCACGATGTAAGTATGTTCATAGGTTATTATTATTATTTTTTTATTATTATTTATTCAGAAAACCAACAGCGATACAAAGTATGTAACTTATAATATAATACACAGTAGTATGGCCAATTACAGGTTTCCCTAGATAACTTGATATGTAAAGTTGACAGTTGAACGGACTATCATAAAATGTGTGAAAGAGAGATCTTTTTTTTTTAAATTAAGTTTAAGTCATTGTTTTTTTTTTCTTTTTTGAAGATGAAAGCATCTATATAGGTTACCGCAAATGAGAATATATTGCTATATTTTATCCTAGTGACAATATTATTGTATTTATCCCATATTTACTCTAAACAAATAGATTTATTAACTTATGTACAATACTACAACATTGTTAAACATGATAAGAGGTGAGTTACCTATTTCAAAAACTATTTATGCTGCTTATTCTTAACACTATTAATTACTTGCAATTTAAAAGATGCCTTTGAATATCTAAATATATCTACGCTACTGAAATCCGCATTATAAGTTCGAGCAATTCGTGTGAGCACGTTATTCTTAGCGTAGTTGGTGCCATGCATTGGCACGTGTAACATTGGGTTATGACGAGTGCGACGAAGACGAGCATTAAACATTATTTGAGAGACCAATTCGGGACAGTCCAAGCGATAGTTCAGTATGTCATATAACAAACACATGTCCATGACTTTGCGCCTATCGACAAGCGGCAGCAGATTATGTTTGCGACAGTTATTCTCATAGGATGACGGAGGTAGGTGTAGACGAAAATTAAGGTGGTTAATACATTTTTTTTGAATACGCTCAAGTTGATGAATGTATTTAGTATAATTCGGAGACCAAATAGGGCCGGCATATTCGAGAGTACTGCGTACATACGCAAAATATAGCAGTTTGATTACTTCTATGTTTTTGAAGACTTTACAAGACCGTAGGATAAAACCTAGATTTCTAAAACCCTTATTACTAATATAATCAACGTGTTCTGAAAACATTAATTTACTGTCGAACGTGACACCTAAATCGCGAACTACATCTACTTTACTAATTGTGGTACCTTCAAAATTGTATGAAAAACAGACAGGACGTTTTTTACGTGTATAACTTATACATTGAAATTTTTTGACATTAACAGTAATTCTATTTTTAGTATAGTATTTTTGTAATTGATTAAGGTCTGCCTGTAAAGCCATACAATCGTCAGGACTTTTGATAACGTAAAATATTTTTTTGTCATCGGCATACAATAAATGTTTAGCATTTGTAAAAGAGTCAGTGATGTCATACAAGTAAGCGCAATAAAAGAGAGGCCCTAAATGAGATCCCTGTGGTACGCCACTAGGAATCTCACAGAAGTTTGAACGGTAACCTCCAAGAACTACCGCCTGTGATCTTTTGGTCAGATAAGATTTTATCCAGCGAAGAAGGTCTCCTCGTATTCCCAGTCTGAATAATTTCTCTAGTAGGATGACGTGATCCACACGATCGAAAGCTTTTTCAAAATCGGTGTAGATCACGTCAACCTGTCCACCTTTATCCATATTTTTAAGAACGTAATTAGAGAAACATGCTAAATTAGAGATGGTAGAACGTTTTCTTAGGAACCCATGCTGTTTATCAGATATACCTGCTAGGATGCACGGATAAATCGCGTTATATACAATTTTCTCAAATATCTTACCAACTGTATTAAGCACAGAAATACCCCTATAGTTTTCAATATTTGTTCGTGAGCCCTTCTTATGTATGGGAACAATGTTTGCCTTTTTCCATATGAGAGGGAAAATGCCTAAGCTAAGAGAACGATTAAATATTATGCTGATAGGCAAAGCCAGTGATTTCGCACAGTTTTTCCAAAATATAGGAGGGATGCCGTCAGAACCAGGTCCTTTGTCAGCAGATAGTATACTTAACGATCTTACTACAGTGGATACGCTGACCTGTAGGTTTGAAATTGAGGCAGCACCGTTATCTAAAAACTCGGGTCTAAAAGTGTGTTTATCGGGAACAGAGCCATTTAAAAGCCACATTAAAAGCAATAAACCAGCGAATTGCGAAATTAACAGCGACAGCAATAGTTCGAAGTTTCTTAGTAAAATTTTCGTAAATTTTGGACACGGCGGTATGGAATGGATTCAAATAAAATCCCAGCTAGCGAATATCCGTGCGTCAAATATTGCAATTGTCCTGCTAATGCGGTTAGGTGTGTATTGGGTAATTATAATTATTCCCCGGTCTAGTTTCCATTGCAATATTCATAACCATCAGCTCTATAAACATCCTATAATGGGCTTGTGACCTTAAATTTGTTTACGATGCCATTCGAACCAGTTTTTGTAGATGAACAAATGTTTGTATGGAAGCAACTACATTTAAAGGACATTAATACCCAAAAAATTGAGTTAAAGACGGACCTCTTCAGCAGCAGTCCAAACGCTTCATACTGATTGGCTTTAAAGTATGACGTCACACCGTGCAATTTGTACTAACCGTTGCATGGAAAATGAAGTAAATAGCTGTTTCGGTCGCGAAATACTGCGTTTAGGTCCATAGTTGTCATACAAGTCTGTTTCTGAAAAAGCGTAAGGATTCTATTGATACCTTTAAATTTACTCTTGGACAATAAATAAAAAAAACTTTTTTTTCTAAACTTTCAAGGTTCATATCTTTTTATGATTTCAATTATATTTTGTAATTTATACTTTACTAGCTGTTGCCCGCGACTTCGTCCGCGTAGAACTTTTTATCGTCTTAGAAAATGATTTCCCTCAATACAAAAATTGAACCCTCTTTTAGGGGATAATTAAAAAAAAAGTTGATGTTCATTTTCTAGTTTGTGAACAAGTCTAAAACCAAAGTTAAAAATCTCATACTTTAAAAATGCCTTGAAATACTCAAACTTTGAACCAATTTTAACACTCTTAGGGGATGAATTTGGAAAAACTCTGAAATCAGTTTTGTAGTCTTTTAACGTACAGAATAAGACCGAAGTTAAAAATCTCTTACTCACACTTTAAAATTTTATTGCTCGCCATTTAAAATTTGAACCCCCTTTTAAACCCCCTTAGAGGTTTAATTTTTCTAATCGCTGAAAGAACTTTTTTCGTAAACTTTTAAGTCTCTAGCTCAAAAAAAGTGTTGCCCATACAAAGCTTTCTTAACCCCCTTAGGGGTAGAATTTTCTAAAACTCTGAAAGTACTTTATTATTAATTTTAATAAGTAACATTTTGAATAGTTTTAAGTCTAGTAAAAAAAAAAGTTTTTCCCACACAACACTTCTTAAGGATCTTAAGGATCCCCTTAGGGATGGAGTTTTCTAAAACGCTGAAAGTTCTTTTTTAGTATTCTAATAAGTAATATTTTTGCAAAGTTTTAAGTCTAACTCAAAAAAAAGTGTTGCCCATGCAAAGCTTGCTCTCCTTTTTAACCCTATTAGGGGTGGAATTTTCTAAAACGATTTGTGTTCTTTTTTTGTATTTTAATAAGTAATCTTTCTACAAAGTTTCAAGTCTCTAACTCAAAAACATAAACTTTCCCTGATAAAACTTTGCACCCCTTTTTATCCCCCTTAGGGATAGATTTTTTCAAAACGCTGAAAGTCTTTTTTTTTGTATTTTTATAAGTAATCTTTCTACAAAGTTTTAAGTGTCTAGCTCAGAAAAAGTGTTCCCCATACAAACCTTGCACCCTTTTTTAACCCACTTAGGGAATGATTTTTGTGTAACGCCGAATGTAGTATTTTTCATGTTCTAATAAGTAATTTTTCGTCAAAATTTTAAGTCTCTATTAAAAAAAAAAATGTTTTTCCCATACAAACTTTGCACCCTATTTTACCCCCTTAGGGGTGAAATTTTCCAAAACGCTGAAAGTACTTTCTTTGTATTTAAATAATCTTTCTACAAAGTTTTAGGACTCTAGCTAAAAAAAATAGTTTCCCACATACAAACTTTGCACCCCTATTTTAGCCCCCTATTTTTAGGGGTAGAATTTTCTAAAACGCTGAAAGTACTTAATTTGTATTCTGATGACTAATCTTTCTACAAATTTTTAAGTCTCTATTTAAAAAAAATATTGTTTCCCCCATACAAAATTTGCACCCCTATTTTACCCCCTTAGGGGTAGATTTTTTTAAAACACTGAATCTAAGTACTTTATTTGTATTCTAATGAATAATTTCTCTACAAAGTTTTAAGTCTCTATTTAAAAAAAAAGTAGTTTTTCCCATACAAACTTTGCACTCTATTTTACCCCTTTAGGGGTAGAATTTTCTAAAACCCTGAAAGGTCTTTATTTGTATTCTAATGACTGATCTTTCTACAAAGTTTTAAGACTCTATTTAAAAAAAAAATGTTTCCCCCATACAAACCTTGCACCCCTATTTTACCCCCGTAGGGGTGGAAATTTCCAAAACGCTGAAAGTGTTTCATTTGTATTCTAATAACTAATTTTTCTACTAAGTTTAAGTCTATAGCTCAAAAAAAAAAGGTTCTCCCATACAAACTTTGCACCCCCATTTTACCCCCTTAGGGGTAGAATTTTCAAAAATCCCTTTTTATCCCTAGCTCACATTATAAAAGCAACATACTGTGCAAAAATCAACTCTCTAAGATTAGTATAGTTTCGGCTGTGCGTTGATGAGTGAGTGAGTGAGTGATTGAGTGAATAAGTCAGTCAGGACATAGGCATTTATTATGTATAAATAGATAGAAGATAATGAAACTCCCATTCAAATATCTCAAAAAATTATGAAGCTACATCCGTTTTAATGTCGCTTGTTAGAGTGAGAAAACGATGAGGGACTGTGACGTCAATATACTCGAGCGTCATAGTAAAAAACAATCGTTTCATATGAAGGTGCGTTTTGCGGAAAAGGGACAGAACATACCCCCTCTTAAAACTTTGGACTCTTATAACTTAATCATTACCTATATAACCTCTTGCTTTGTTTTTTTCTCCATTTGACTATATTTATTTTAAATTCTTTTTCGAGAAAATACATTATGATTATTTACCATATTTTCGATTCCTGAGCTATAACCACGAACTTCGGAATTTGAAAATATTCGGGTATCTCTATCTCTATCGCACTAACCATACTCGAGTTACAGGGATGCAAATATATGAACATTGAGTATCGGTTTTCGTGGTAGCGCCGCAGGTACTTTGGCTGAATGCGCCGAGCGCGTGCCATTGTCATTCAAAAAAAACAAATTCGTGTTAATTATATTGTTCAAATTTGTTGATTTCATTTATTGAAATTACGACATAAAACGACATTTGCGCATATAAGTTCTCATATCAGAATCGAATATTTTTTTATGGTTTATATTTTAGCATTTGTCTCGTAAAGGTCTATCGTAGACGGGATTTAAATTATTAATAAGTGAAAGGCAAAGCAATTCCGCCATTTTGACGAAAATTTGACGGTTCTTATAGCTGACAGTTGGAGCAGCGTTTGATTTCAATAAAAATAAATGAAAAATTAAATGAAGTCGTATATTTCGGAAAATTAATTAACTGTCGCAGTCGGATAAAAACTATCCTAAGTTGCAGCTAGAATAATAATGTACCTATATAAAATGTTTCATATTTTTCCGTTCATGGGATGCTGAGAACATTCGAACCGCGCAAAGCTTAGTTTTAAACTGGCTGATTCTTTTTTTAATTTAGAGATTTATTATAAGTGGAGATTACAATCATTTGATGGTTTACTATCCATTTAGCAACACGACGGTACCAATTTTAACACCACGCAACAAGCCTATTAGAATAAGTTTCTCATGACGAGAGGAAATGGGCTGTATGTCCATCTAATACTAACTTGTCAGAAAGTGATGAATGAATGCATGTTCATGCTCTAGTTTTTGTTCTGTAAAAGTCAGGATCCCGTTAAAAATTTAGTTGCGATATCAACGTTTACCCGTTCTCCCGTAAGTAATGTCTTGGAAAGGCTGCCTGATTAAATGAATGGGAGGCGGTTGATATGTCAGGGTGAATAGCGGCTCGCTGGCATCACATTACTCACGCGATTAATATAATAACGCGTGACATCTTGAACTGGCATCGGTTATTAGATAATGAAATTGTATTAATCTCTGTCTTTGCTCTTTGTCCCACTTGGCGTTGTCAAGTTATTCATTATCTTGTCTTGTTCGCAACACGTCTACATTGCAAGTGAACAACTTAACAATGAGTGGGAGTGAATAAAGGCGGCCTGAAATAAGCCGTCAATTGGACAGCCTTAATTCTGCCTTTTCACGAGACCACAGATATAAGTATACAAGTGACACATAACTTAATTTGTATGACATCATAGCTTTCAACTCTGGTGGAAAAGTGAAAAGTTTGGCGCACTGATGCGGCACGGGAAAAATGTGCATAAGATGAGTTCACCGAGCGCCGGCTGAGACTTGTGCCGAGCCACTGACGTGAGATATACTTTACTCTCTTGTATAAACAGGCATGTCTCACTTGCCACTTCGGTTAAAATTGTAGGCACTAATTCTGTGATATAGGTAACTTTAAATTGCACCAAAGTAAATATTGTTTCAGGGTATTAAGTAAGCCTTTATTACTAGTCCATTAAACTTTAAAAAATAAAGGAACAGTAGTTTAACCTAGCTTTAAACAAGTTTCTGTCAAAAATTTCATTTTTGGTACAAGCTTTTATTGCCGACTGTACTTTTCTGCATATACCATCATCAACTACTCATTGAGACGATTCTAAAGAGCCCAGCAGATCAGCTCCATCCATGTCATCATAATATTGCATTGTCATGCGATATTCATATGCGTGCAAAATTTCAGCTCAATCGGAAAGCGGCAAGTGGGTCAAATTTCAATTACTAAATTTGACCCAAGAAAGAATAAAGAACAAAGAAAAATAATACAAACGGGGTGAGCTAAATAAAAGCTTTAATAATAATAACTTGCATTAAAATGGTTATAGTATACTCCGATGTACCTATAGAAAATATGCAGTAAGACCATTTATGAAGTTTTCTTTATCATGCAGCATTTTAATTTATCAACCTGCGTCCACCCACGGCAAGCGCAGAATATCAAGTTTCCATTGCAGTTAAAATGCAGAAATGTTTCTATTATTACCTTGCCTTGAATACTGGACGACATTGGCGGACTTGTATACTTATTTCTTGGTCATAAAATATACCCAGCAGCTTTTAATTTCAGGTATAGAATCATTTTACTCCCAGGCAGCCTTGGCACGGGCTTTTTTCACCCTTGATAAATTCTTTAACTTGAGCCCAGTTGGCCTGTATTCTAGTCCGAAACAGCCCATGCTTACTGTAGTATCTTTGGACTTATATGTATCAGGTAGGTATAAATAAATCATAGGCGTCTATATGGTACGAGAGTTTATTCCGGACTGACCGTCATCGATCTACCTACATCACACTCCTCCACACTTAAATTACGGCCTATTATACAATAGAGTTATTAACTTAGACAAGTGTTCTATATACAAGTTCCAATGCATTATAGTTAAATACATTCCGTTCAAAAATAATATTCTACCATATATAAATAGAATATAAACTTATTGCTAAGTATCTTACAAACCAAGCTATATCTTGTACTGAGGCTTTTTCAACCTACACTGCCTAACGGGACGTGACTGGGTCGGTACAAGAGGGGGAGACGGTCGGTTGATCTGCACCTCACTGCTGACCGATTCCTTCCCCGGCGTAGATAAACATTCTAAGCCGTCTTCCTCCCCTTCCGCCATACTCCGCCCCGGCGATGCCTCGTACATCGGCGGCGAAGTTCCCGTCGTCTGCTCCGACTCACTGATACTCGCCCGTGGCGTCCCCTTTCCATCACTGGGCCTCACGGGTACCCGTGGAGACTGAATCCCCGTTACAGGTTCGGTCCCTTCCCCGCTACTCATTGGGCAGACTATAGAACTCCTCGTTCTCCGTCTTAATTGGTCTATATGGCGATGAATAACGTTACCATCCGAATCACCTACATTATAATCTGTTTCACCTATAACCCTAGTCACTTTTCCAGGCTGCCATTTGTCACCTTTCAAATATTTACGATACCACACGTCTTCACCTATGTCCATTCTCCGTTCTGACCCCCCCGCTGTTGAAATTTGCTTTTGTTGGATCTTTGCTACTTTGGATCCAACATCAGGTTTTAATAAATCTAATCGAGTCCGTAAATGCCTACCGGTCATTAGCACGGCGGGACTCTCGCCGGTAGAACAATGGGCCGTATTGCGATAATATATCAAAAAGGTATTTATGGATCTTATAATATCCGCCTTTTCGATAACTGCTTTTTTAATTACTTGTTTAATAACCTTAACCGAATTTTCGGCTGCCCCATTCGACGACGGATGGTATGGGGCCGTAAAGATGTGTTCGATTCCGTCTGAGGCCAAAAAATTCGAGAATTCTCGACCCGAGAAAGGAGGCCCGTTATCGCTTACCACCTGTTTAGGTATCCCCCACCTAGCCCAGACTTCACTCAATTTTCCCAAAGTAGACCCGGAAGCCGTACTAGGTACTTGGAACACTTCAACCCATTTGGACATGGCATCCACCAGTATCAAATACATTTTACCGTATAGAGGGCCCAGGAAGTCTATATGTACTCTGGTCCAAGCTCGGGTCGGCCACGGCCAGCAGCGTGGCGCGTGACGCGGCGGCGCGGCCGCCAGCGCGGCGCACGGCGCGCACCCGCGGCACGTCGCCTCCACCGCCTCGTCGATGCCTGCCCACCATACATAGCTGCGGGCCAACGCCTTTGTCTTGACTATGCCCATGTGTGGTTCGTGTAAGATTTTTAATACTTTCTCACGGCATTTCTCCGGCACTACCACGCGGTGACCCCACATAACACAACCTAGCTCATCATATAGTTCAGTCTTCCTATTGAAATATGGTTTTAACCCTTCAAAATCGCAATTTTCTGGCCAGCCATTACGGATAAAAGTTAATACTCTAGCTAAGACGGGATCGCGCATAGTGTCGTATTTTATCTTATTATAATCTAATAACAACGCGTCTTGTGCAAAGTGAAGATAAGTCTGCTCTGGAATTATCTCATATGAACTATTGCTCAATTCTGCCGTACTCGGTAACCTAGACAATCCGTCCGCGCAATTATTCTTTGTATTCACATATTCCATGTCGTAATCGTACGATGCTAAGATTATTGCCCACCGCTGCATCCTGCTAGCTGTCATTGTCGGTATACCCGTGTTCGGCCCAAAAATGGATACTAACGGTTTATGGTCCGTACGTAACGTGAAGTGACGCCCATACAGATATTGATGGAATTTCTTAACGCAAAATAGAATGCCTAAAGCCTCGCGGTGAATCTGTGAATAGTTAGTCTCCGCGCTGTTTAGTGTACGTGAAGCGAACGCGACCGGGCGCTCACCGTCTGGCCCGATTTGAGTCAAAATCGCCCCCACCCCTCGCGGGGATGCGTCACACGTAGCTATCAAACGTTTGGTTGGATCGTAATGACTCAATACCCCGGCTCCTGACAGCAATTCCTTGACCTGTACAAATGAGTCGTCACACTCTTTACTCCAATACCACTCCACACCTTTTTTTAAGAGGTTATACAGAGGTGCCAATCTGAGACTGAGATTTCGAATGAACCTACCAAAAAAATTCACTGTACCCAAAAACGACCTTAGTTCTGATATGTTATGAGGTTGTGACATTTTTAAAATCGCACTTATTTTCGAAGTATCCGGCTTAATACCCTCCCTGGACACAACATACCCCAAGTATGTCACTTCCTTGGCCAGGAACACACATTTACTTGTCTTTAATTTCAAACCGCTAGCCATAAGACGCTGGAACACCGAATTTAATGCCTGTAAGTGTTCCGATTTGCTCTTCCCGCCAATAATGACATCATCTAAAAATATTTCGACGTTAGGTATGTTACCTAATAAATTAACCATGATGCGCTGGAAAATTCCTACGCTGGATGAAAGGCCATAAACCAGTCTATTATACCGAAACAAGCCCCTGTGGGTGTTTATGACGGTGTAACATTTGGATTCATCCAGTTCAATTTGGTTGTACGCTTGTGACAGATCTATTTTACTAAAATACTTATACCCATTTAAATTAACCAAAACATCCTCTATTTTAGGTAGCGGGTAACGATCGACCAATAAATACGGATTTAAGGTGGTTTTATAGTCTGCGCAAATTCTAAGCGAGCCATCCGGCTTATTAATAGGTACCAGAGGGGAGGCCCAGTCGGAGCAATCGACGGGCTCGATGACGCCGGCGCGCAGCATGGCGTCCAGCTCGGCGTCCACGCGCTCGCGCAGCGCGTACGGCAGGGGCCGCGCGCGGTGGAACACCGGCGCCGCACCCTCACGCACCCTCAATGTCGCTTTTCCGCCCTTGTATCGCCCCAGTCCGTCGCTGAACAACTCCTCAAATCTGCCAAGTAAATTCACAATCCCATCCTCGTCGCCACTGTAGTATCTTTGGACTTATATGTATCAGGTAGGTATAAATAAATCATAGGCGTCTATATGGTACGAGAGTTTATTCCGGACTGACCGTCATCGATCTACCTACATCACACTTACATAGATTTACGTTCTAATTTATCTTATCTGCTGCTAATTGTTGTTGGAAATTTGGATTTTGGAAGAATAAACCGCCGAAGGCCAAACCCCGGAGTCATCCTTTTTGTATAAAGATATGAGGGACTACCGGGAACCGCCCGGACTACTGTCTAAAACCCCACAGTGTTCTACGCGCTGCTTGCACTATCCTCCTAGTTTTGAGATCAAGAGGAACATTTTCTACATTTCAGTCTACGTATGACCTATTGGATGAAATATATAAAATGTCTAGAAGGAGCTCTGCTCGGAAAGACGTGGAATAGAAAATAACTTCAGCATTTCGGTTTCTCTATGGTTCATAACATAATCTAATAACAGAGAATTCAGCACAATGACACTAACACGGCCCTACACATTCCTAGTGTCAACTGCAAATCTTGCAATCCTCGCGTAGGTGGTACAGAAATGCCATTCCAAGACTTAATTAACCAACAATGAGCTCTCTACCAACGTCATAAAGTTTAAAGTTGATTGTATACAAATTGGCGGGGACCCTTGCGCCTACGCCGGTAGGAGCAAACAAAACACGGCAGAAACAATGGGCAATGTTTATTGAGCTCATGTTAATGTTGTTGTGGGCTGACGTGTATGTAGTGTGACCAGTCTAGATAGTATGACGGTGTTATGTCGGACATAATTTCCTATATTTAATTTTCATTTATATTTTTGCTTTTATCGCTTTTATTGTACGTTTCATGCGTTTCTTACTTGCCTATGTAAATAAATAATAACAATAACAATAATTATTATTATAAACGCTATCGGGCTACAGCTTTTCAAATAGGTATATATTTTGGGATGGTTGAGAGTCCTATTCTGTAAAACATCATTATTTATCATTGTGGGGGCGTGGGTTGTTGAATAAATAAGATGACTTCTTAGAATTTCACATTACGCCCCCCATGTTGTTATGTTGAGGGCTTGTTAAGAATAGACTCGAATTTCATTTAGAACCTAAAATCAAGCTTCTACGACTGATTTACTTAGACAAGGGGTTATAATGAGAATTTTTATGTAGTAGGTACATGGAATACCCGAATCCCAAATCTAACCCTAGCTATCTGCGACAAGTAGGTATTTTATCTTTATGCGCCATTCTAACAACGGGACACAACACTAAAACAACGTACATGTTAAACAAATATGTCAACTCTGTTATACAGCTCTTTTCAACATTTAACTCGGCACGGTCTGAAAACTCTTTTGGACTTAAGCCAGGCACCTTCACCTTTTGTGTAAAGTTTAGTTTAGCCACCGCTACAAAAACTGAATATTTAAATCCGACTGCCGCAGGCTAAATCCCACAGAATAGTTGCGTACCTTTTTAACCGACTTCAAAAAAAGGAGGAGGTTCTCAATTCGAATGAATTTTTTAATTTATTTTTATTTTTAATGTTTGTTACCTCAGAACTCCGTCATTTATGAACCGATTCGTACAATTCTTTTTTTAACTGAAAGTATATGCTTCCAGATTGGTCCCATTGTTTCCAAAACCCCAGTTGGATGATGGGAACCATGAGGAATTGAGGGAACTCCTCAAATATATTAGGCACGCGTGTAGTAATTTCGGTATTTTCTATTATAACACGTGTATTTACACCCGGAAATCATAAATTTGGTGAAGTGGAAGTGATGATGAAGACCACAGATGGCTTGTGGAACTTCTCAATGATGTACTTCAAACTATATAAGTACGTCACAGATTCTGATATTATTCCGTTGAAATAGCAAACAATGAAGTGCCAAAGGTAATTCTGAGATCTTTGAGGAATCGACGGAAGTCCTCAAATATTATCAGCCCACATACAGCGATTTGGTTTTTGGTCTAAAAATCAACGCTTTTGTTCTCGGAAATCAGTTCATGTGGTAAATTGGAAAAAAAATGTGGAAATGTTAATGTGGCTTGACGGAGTACTGAATTGAAGTCGGTTAAAACTTTGTTTTGAAAGTAAATTATCGAACTAGCGTTAAGATATATCGTCCTGACCCGCATTCATATAATTACGCGATTTTCCTGCCACAATTGAAATTAAACTTTCGTGAGTCATGTCCTCATCCTGCAGGAGAAGGGTTCAAAAAATGTCGCCTGTAATGACAAAGAAAACGTGACCATAACCGTTATTAATTATTCGTTTAATTATGCTGTCCGATCAATTTACAAATAGTACTCCAGGCAAAATACGGTTTCGTAAAACATTAATTTATAATAGTGTTTTTTTTGTTTATTTCATTTTAAAACGATTTCTAAGATGTTTTTTGTACTCGTCGATTAAAATCTGTGTATTAAGATTTCATAGAGAATACTGCAACGTCACTCTTTTCATAGTTGTAGTCCATGTTACTGTCGAAACAATCGAAATAACTGTTTCGATACGCTCCAAACAACCGAAAAAAAATTGAAAATAGAACTAAAATAAATTCGACCAATCACGTGGCTGCTTTACCGAACTGTAATGAACTGGACCAATAGAATCGCTTTGATTATTGAGTTTACTCGTTGATGTCGTACGCTCGTTGATGTCTTTTAAGATATCAACGAGCGTACGAGCGGTAGGCTGCACTTCGTTTCAACAGTATCGAGTTTGTTTAATTAGTTCAGTTGACTCGTAGGAAAATTAATTTTAATGAACTCGTACAAAAAGTATTGTTCACAATAGTGTTATAATCAAGCTTTTTAATCTCGTACCTTACTTAGGCCACTCAGCAAGCTTCGTGGCTTAGGAGAGCTTTTTAGTACTCGACTAAAAAGCTCTCTTTTATAACACGATTGTGAAAAATACTATTATGCATGAATCCAACAAACTTTCCACCCGGAAGTAATTATATAGATTTAAATGAAGCATGAATTGTCTTTTTTTGTATTATTTAATTTGAATATTATAGAGCAAATGAAAATGTACCAAAATAAAGATAAAACCATTTATTAATATTTTTTCTGACTTTTCAGAAGCCGTCTGAAATTTTGTTGAATTTTGTCGCTAGGTAACTATTTAATTGATAATATATCCATTACATAGAAAAAATCTGCTATTACTCGTATAAATTATTTCCAAATTTGTATTTTTTTCCATACAAGTCAGTTCATTGCCTGGACTTTAGTGCGCCTGTGAGCTGTAGAATTTGCCAGCCTGTCTTTTTTTCAAAAAAACTGAATCGACAAAAATTTTGTAGGTACCTATAGGTACTATCGCAACGGTACGGGTTCACACTTTCTCAACAAAATCGACTGCACATACATACAGTTCATTCGAAAAATAGCCCTAGAGGGGTGTACCCTCAGAACATAAAAATATTTGTTTTTACTGACTTATAAGTGAAAATACTAATACCTAAATGTGGTACGTGACTCCACTATTCTTGTAGTTATTAGTGTCACTCCTATTTTTGCATGTAACCACGCTACAATTCGGCATTTTGAATAAATGTGGGAGAACATTTCAGATTCACGGCAAATTGCGACTAACCTGCGGCGGGCAGTGACATGCCCATTTGGCCATGTCGCGGCGACACGCGCCACGTCCCCGTTTCATATCTATTCCTTTTTATGATCTGAGGGTGTACCCGTACCCTTGGGCGATAGTACCTAATAATTGAACATGCTCACAACAATTCAAGGAACACCTGAAGAACAGCTGGACATCTGGACATCCGGACATAGTAAAGAATTTTGGCCCAAGCTGAAACGGAGAACTTCGATCGCTACGCTCGCTCGTTCAATCGTTTTTTTTATAAACAAATGTTTAAAAGAGAGGACAACTCCTACAGCATGGTGTCACTACATAGTCCTTATTAGACATGACATGACCTATGTTTAACTTGCAAAGTTGCGGTTCGCAGAACATCGCTCATACACGGATATTATCTTATGCGAAAGTTTTCCCACTTAACACATAAGGAACGGATGTCGCCTTGTTCATCGAAAGCCGTTAAATAGGAATAATCCATAGACATATATCTAGGTAGTACGCGCAAACATACTTACGACACAATGCTTGCGGCTATTGGAAAATGCTTTTTACAATATTATTAAAGTATTTATGTGATATTTCAAATATTATTATGTATCATTCATATGCAATTTTTATTTTGACTTAATAATTGACTTACATACATCAATTACATCATTTAATTTAAACTTGACCCAAATACGAACGTTGTTTAATTGATTAATTTTAATAAAACATTTTTAATTTCGACTATTGTTGTGTTGTGCCTATATATATTTTTTTAAATAAAAAGCATTTATTTTTAAGTAAAATGTTTCTGATTTGCCTAGGAATTTCGTGATCTACCGGATGTTACGATCGGCCGCCGACATTATATAAATGACTTAAATGAGTATGGGTATTTTGCGTGCCAAAGATCAATTATCTGAATCCATACATTTTCGGTCGGTCTGAATGAATCTTTTCTACGAGTGTTTTCACGTTTGTGTGTCTAAATTGGTAAGTATTTAATAAATAAAAATAAAAATTGAGATGACAAAAGTACATACATATATAACTCCCTGATCAATATTTTATACTGACATCACATCGTCCACGGGCATGGGCACTCTTGGTCTCCATACAAATCGCGGTAAGTACATGCGACGTCTACTTCAATATATCTGTGGAATAATCAAATGACTGTGAATAAAGAGGAAGAGAATAAGGCACTGTAGTCAAGAGCAATAAAAATGTTAATCTGGCAACAAATTGTAAACGAGTCTGCTGGGGGTCGATTTCAGACATAGGTTAAGTATTCTAATTTGATTCCATTGTGTTGTGGTCGGTCGTTCTGGACCCGTAGCATGGATGGCCTTACGGCTATCACGCGATAAGTGACAAGATAGAGCATCCGTCCCTGGCTGACACAGTTCGATAGAACGAGATGATGCGCTTATCCTGTCACTTATCGCGTGATGCCATGCTACAGGGCCAGAGATACATTTGCGGAAACAAAAATTGTAATATTTGTATCATTACTAGATATCATTTTAGTAGTCTTACTTCTTCCTATTTTGCTATGGCGGTTTCATTATTTTCATCAATTACATAGGTAATTAGGTACTTATAATAGGGTCATTTCGCCGGTTAGCGAGCACCTAATTTTATGTGCCGGTTAGCGACCACTTAGCTGAGTTGGTGAACTGAAAGCATATTTTCTCGTTTTTTTAGTAAATTCCTATTCCATAACTACAAACAATAATGCATACGACTAACTGTTTCAACAGGCTCCGTAGAATTAATGTTATCTTCAATTGAAAAAACCATGTCCTTCAGGTGGTCGCTAACCGAAGGTGGTCGCGTAACCGGCGAAATGACCCTACATGTAGGTACGGGTCGTCAAAACTCAAGATATACATGTAGTACAGCAACATTTGAGACCCTACACGAACAATAATTGCCTCGATACCCATCCATTTTCCGGCCCTCGTCCTAATAAGAACATCGCCGATCACTTCTTTACCAATCTATAACTCGGTGGTCCTTTTATCTTAACATCAAAGTGATTCGCCAGTCAATACCCCCGTCGCTCCTGTCCAGTATTTTTTATACTCCCTCTGAATATAAAAACTGACGCTCTAAACGAGCACTATCATATGTCTATACCCGGGCTTTAATAACTTACGACTTTTTTGTGCTCAAGACTTGGAGTTATTCGCAGTTTTTGTAGAACAATAACATCGTATGTAACTTCAGAGGTTGAAGGCAGATATTCTTTGTTCTTTCATTTGTTTTGAAGGTGCTTTTGTATGCGCATAGCGTGGTGTCGCCCGCTGCGTCCCACGGTCGAGTTTACATTGCAACAATCAATGCATCCGTGAATAGTAATTTGGGTGTTTTTAAGTACTGTGTGGTACTAAGGTTGTATATGTGAGGTCATGAATTGATGTGCCACGGGTGGTCACTGGTCACTCAAATTATTGCTACCAAAAAAGGGTTATATACAATTGGTCTGATGTCTTGTTTATTCTGTAGCCAGTGTACCCACCGTGTGAGTATAAACCTAAAACAAGTTTCAGTAACGAGTCCAATTAAAAATTATGCAATTTTTTTGTAACATTAATAATTTATTTTTTTTGAAGCCTATAAAGTGTCCTACTGCTGGGCAAAGGCCTCCCCACCTGACTTCCACTCGTCCCGATTCCGAGAAATCTCCGGCCAATCGCTGCGAAACACGTCCAGGTCGTCCCGCCATCTCCTTCTCGGCCTGCCACGCCGTCGCCTCCCACCATGCGGCACCGCAATAAATAAATACATAATAAAAAAGTTAAACTGCATATTAATACTATTCTGTGACTGCGTCAACAGCTATCAGATTAAATCAGATTATTGAATACCTACCTACTAGCTGTTCGCCGAGAACATTGGCGGAGCTGTGGGAAAACAAATGGCGTATGTGCATCATGAAGTTCTTTTTTATTTAATGGAGTAAAAAAATAAATATCGGACGAGTTATTTCGAAGATTACCCCCAATTACATTTAAACTAAACAACCTCACAGTTCCTCTTTGTAATATTAGTAGGTACTTACATAACCCTGTTGTATTGATTTGACACTAGGTATGTATATAGGTTGATGTGACAGCCATGCAACATGGCAAGGCTACATCTCTGTTTAATCTCATAAAAAGTGTACCAAACCCAAACATGTGCATGTTACAGCGATCGCGCAAAAACTTTCTAATCTACGTGTACCTGTCACAACATTAGCATTAGCATGTAGTGTGAGCGTGTTAGTTGCGTGTTTGTCAATAATGATTTAATCGCTCGTTACTCCGGCTGTCGCGCCCACGGCAGCGCCCGCGCCGGCTGGATATGATCACAATCGATACAATATCGAAGAAAGGACATATTGTTTTACCAAACATTCTCGGCGGCTATTTATTACTCGAGTCCTTAAACACATTAGTGGTCCGTTTCACGAAGCTATAAGGTACAATTTTACAAATCTAACAGGCAACACACACAGGTCAAATGACCTGTCGTTATTGATCAAGCGCCCAGGGGCCTAAGCAGCTTGTAACTTGTAATACAAGCGGACGCCTCTTTTTAACTCTTTGTATTAGAAAGAGACTTCCGCTTGTACTTTTTTTTTGATCTCTGATATAACCAGAAACAGTCCCCGCGAAGGATACGGGCGACTGAATCCACGCTGACATTATGATAAATGATTTCTAATGGAATTAGTGATTCTGTGTATGAATGATGAGTGATGGTTGTATTGTAATGGTTGCTAGGTGAAATGGGGAGGGAACTATGTGCCATTGAACTTTTTCAGGTTTTTATGGAGGAGGCGAGTTTGCAAAATGAGGCTATTGTAGTTTCTTTACGAATGATTTCCTGCAGGTTGTATGGTTCTATATGGAGATTATGACAGGTAATTTCGTGGTTATATATCGGGTTTGTGAATTTCGGGCAGTATTATAAAAGGTGGTCGATGGATTGTGCGGCCTTCCATCGCACGGGCAAAGGTGGTTATCTTGAAGCGGTATAGGTAGGATTTGTGGTAGCCGTGTCCGGTGAGATGGAATGAGATAATGGTCATGTTTCGTAGATCTTGGATATGCTGCAAAGTCGGTAGGTATTACAAGTTACACGCTTTTGAGAAATAGGCCCCTGCTGCCTATTTAGACTTGTAAAATTGTAACATGCAGCTTCGTGAACCGGGTGACTGAATTTCCAACTAAAGCATGAGGAAGCACTATGGATAGGAGTCAACTTAGCATAAAAATGGTGAGCCATGATTATATTGGTTTTCAAATAATTTTTCTCTCTCCACCCACCGAACGGAGTCTAGCTTTCAAAACTCTCCATGCGGTAGGTAATCTTGTTTCAATTCTAAGCAACATTTTTCGTGATCTGTATCGGTTGGTCTCCACAGTTCCAGGTTTTAAGTTTTCAACCCATTCAGCGCGAATCACGACGCAGAATGTGTCAGAGGCGGGCGCGCTTTTGGTTACATAAATATGGACACTATAAGCTGCTGCGGACTAGGGCGTAGCGCTACGAGCCTGCTGAATGTGACAAGTCTACAGAAGACCGCGTAGTGTAGTGCGAGAAGATTTCAACGCTCACTGGTATCGCTGCAAAACCCGCAACGTATCTCATGTCATCATTCTTGATCTTTTATTGAGGTAGGTATACGTAATCTAAACCAAGCGATAACAGTCGCCTTCGTAAAACTAGTTCGATCACGGACTTTAATTGTTGAGCCATTTGGAGCTCACTTTATACTGGACACTTCAAAGTTTAACTATTAAAACTAAAATTAGTTGACAGCTAAATGGCTCAACATATAAAGTCCTTGAATGAAACGAGGGGTCTTTTTACGAAGAAACGTCACGAGAAAGATTACTAAATCGAAACCAAGTATTCAGTGACCAGTCTGCACTGCCACAGCTTTGCGAGGAGCTTGCAACGCCCACTGGCTTGTCACAGCTTACAACCGGCATGCAAATAATTGTACTTGACTGCGTAACATCATTTCGCTAATCAAATCCGGCCGTGTACTATCGAGAAATGATTAATGCAAATTTTCCAATTATTTTGACACGGCAAGTCAAAATTAACATGGTTTACACTAAGAATTTGCCTTAAAGGGAAGAATTATTCTAAAGAAACGAGTTAGTACATCAAAGAGCTGAATCGATTTTTGCAAGCTTTTATTTAACTTGCAATGTACAATCGAACCGACTGAATCATGACCCCCCATAGAACCTTATAACTTAACGAACATACGCACGATCATATGATGTTAATAAGTCAGTTAATTGTAACAAGGTTCCATGCTGGGTCAGGATTCAATTTTGTCGATTTAGTATATGTAACTGTGTTTGTTCGGGTGGAATATTGCTACTCAATTTTTGAACCATGCAGTTAACCTCAACCGATTGAGCTGAAATTTTGGGTATAGTTTGGATGACAATTCAGTATTATGGGAATTCGGCTGCAATTAAAACTCTCTCGACGGATGCAGTTGCTTACCTTAAATCTAATATCATACAACATTGGAGTAAATAAATGTTTAGCCATAAGATAAATAAATAAAAAAAATATGGTACCATATCGAACTGATCTAATGATAGAGACCGAAGGTGGACATGGGAATTCAGTACTTACTTAACCAACGTAACCCCGTTGAGTTTGGGCTCGTTAGAATCGTCTCAATGAGTAATTGATGACGGTGTACAGAAAAGTACAGTCAGCAATAAAAGCATGCACCAAAAATGAAATTTTTGACAAAAACTTATTTCTGAGCGATTTGTCCCTTATGACCAACATAGTGAATCCTTAAATCAATAAAGGATCTATTAGGTTATCGTGTCCACTTATATTATCACGCAGAACGTACACTTATTTACCACCGTTGTGGTGTGAAAACGGAATTGAATAAAGGCTAAATATAAATAGATACTGCATACATATATATTTAGTCTCAAAAATATCTCGTTGTAGCTTGATTTATACAGCATCTGTTCTAGACTGACAGATTTATAATTGCAATACCTACTGCCTTACAGGAGAGGAACGTCGTTAGTAGGCACGCGATATGACATTTATACATTTTATACAGCATTTATGTACTAGTATAATAATTCCTTATTCAATGGAGGTGACATAAGGCTTTAATAACACATAATGCTTTTGAAAACTAAGCGTTGTTCATGCAAATGAGTCCGCCCGCGATTTTTCTCGCGTCGGTGTTTGCATCGGCATGTTTTATAAAAGGGTATGTCTAATTTGGCGTCGCTTCGAAACTAGGTTTTATCTCTATTACAACAAAGTCTAATTTGAAATGTTTTTTGAACGAAATCAGAGGTTTTAATAAATACTCGTTAGTTATCGTTAGTTTGACATGAGTTATTGGTTGCATTTGATTTGACTTACCAAGGCCGTGGCTGGAGATGAGCGTTGTTGTAACTAATCGCAGTTCAACACGATATCTGAAAAGAAAAAAAAATACTTTATAAGTAGATTGATATGGTTAAATGGTCCTCGTTACTTATTAGTTTATTTTATTACAATAGCAAAAAAATAAAATCTACCTGCCTTCTGGGCACGTTGCCCAGCGTCGGCGAACTGGGGCAAATATTTTAATTGTAAGTTATTTTATTTTATAAGTAGTTTAGTTTTAGATATGTATAGGTTTTCAAATATTCGATTGTTATTAAATTCTTATTATTTTTTTGATTAAATGTAGCCAAATCTACCTCATATAAATTAAGAATGATAGAACTGCAATACCAAATTTTTACCTCAAGATAGTAACTAAGTAACTATCATACATACTCGTATAGTTCTCATGTGAAGTTAATATTTCGCGTCAGTCGTATGTGTGCAGAAAATCGTTGTTCCTGACCAAGGGAAAGCATACAATTGTGTACATACTCGTACCTACTACATTAATTTACTGCCTTTGGCGCTAATGTAATAAAGTAATAATGCTCTAATTGGTAACCTATATATCTCGAATATTACAGAAAGAAATTTGAACTAGCAATATTCTCTGTTGATTTTTGCGGCTTACAATGCTTTGGATCTCGAACATACTTTAGTCGATTATATTTCATAAACACAATATTAATCTGTTTTATAACCATTTCACAAGTAAAACCGCATTGGCGACATTTGCCAATAATGCAAGTTACTCCTAATTGGGATACCATCAGAATGTTTTGTAAACATAAACTATATAAAACTGGCAAAGTTGAGTAAAGTGGAAAGAGTGTCTGCATCATACAGGGTGGTCTCGATGTCCTGTTTATGGGCAAATGCGCGTTAACGAGAGAGACTTCACAGTTCGATAGATTATTAATTGCACTCCACACACTGGCATGGAAAATGGGAAGCATATCATTATGGCAGATACCTTGTACATTTACATGTTGGTATAATTTTTCTTTTTTGTAATGCATATTATTCAGTACCACCTTGATTTTGTTTTCTTTTAAAGAATTACATTGACTTGGTGTCCCACTATCACCCCAGTTCGCTTAGTTGGTTTACTTAAGATTGTATAGTTAGCCAATTACCCGCTAGATATCGCTGTTCCGTGTATGAGCAATCGTGAATCACGCTGTTAAGGGGATCCCATACGCCAATGACCTTCGATCTGAATCCCTTAGTTTTCTAATGTTTTTTGTAGCTTATCATATTAACAACAACAGCGTTAAGCAATATAGTATCCTATATTTACTTCAAACATCACTGTCTTCGAGACATTTGGCATCAAAGTTGACCAATTTCAGACCAAAAAACAGGTTTTCTGGCCATAACTTTTGTGTTAATTAGTTTAAAATCAAAACCTTACACACGTTTATAGAGACATCAGAGACGAACCGAAATATGTAGATTTCGTATATGTTAGATCTTCCACAGCAATCTTATAACAAAAAAGGTGTTTTTTTAGGCAATGTTTACAAAACTCATAAAAAAATAACTGTTCATTTCTTTAAAAATATGGTACACCAAAATGGAGATTAAAGATTGAAAAATCGATAGCCGTTTGCTTTATAATTCTATCTGTAGTGCAAAAGTATTTGTATCGATTCAAAACTAGTCAAAAATCGATGAAAACCTCGGGTAGCCCCTTAAGAGGCTGACAAGACCTAATTTGTTGAAATTGATATTATTTAAGCAGTTTTTTTAAGAAAAATATTTGTTCTAGCATATCAAAAAAAATATAAATTTATATTCATCATATATTTCCAAGACCGTAGACGGACTCGAAACAATTGGACGAAATCGGCTCGATAGAAAATAATTGCAAAGATTGGTCTTAAAATCATCTTAAACGGTTCTTTGTCCTTATTTTTTTGACGTGTGGGTCTGCAATTAAAAACATCAAGTCTACATATTCATACCTAAACCATATTTCACAAATAATCCACATTTTTTTTATTTCAATATATATTCATTATTTTCTACTAAAACCTGGCCGCCCAAGTAAATCTAAAACATCATCATACGCAACATGTGCTTGTTCGCAAGTGTATGCTTGTTCTTCATACGCTACAGCGGTGTGTCGCACACATTACCGCGGTTATACTGCGTTTAACGAGCGTCCGGCACGACTCCGACACGACCGGTCGTAACCGCATCCGCTCACGAGAACAACATGTCGTGCCGATACAAAGTAACTACAATAGTGAATAGCCACCACGAAAATATTTATAGATTTGAGCGTGTTCACATTTATCGGCGTAGGATTCGATATCGGAGGCAAGTTGATGGAAAACATTTTACTGTTCAGATTACCCGATCCGATATCGGAGCCTGCTCCATACTTTTCATATCATATTCGTGATGAATCTATAATGTAATAATGTTCTTGGTGACTCATCCGTTGCTAAAAAATATACTAGAAATACAATAGAACAATTAAGCGATTAGTATTATTGTTATTTTATTACTTTGTATGAAAAACGTTATATTCGCTAAATTTTTTCTACTTTAATCTCGAGCAATAGAAACCCATCCTAGTTTCCGACCTACATAGATATGGTGGATCCCATGAATACAGAATCAAACTACGTTTGTATGGAGCGTCGAGCATCCTGGCGACCCTTAAGGCGCCGTAGGTTCAGCGAAGTTAAGCGAACAGAGTTTTTGAAACAATATAATGGTTTCAAAAAAATACGAGTAGTAATCGTGAGGCTTTTCTGCGGCGAGATCAGTGATTCGAAACATGATTAAGCAATTTTCGCTCAATAGAAAAAAATCACGAACATAGGTCTAAAAAAATACACTTAAAACATTCGTAACAAATTATGCACAAAAGCTAATCATATTAAAATTGGTTCTAAAAATCGGCAATATCATGTTTGAGGGAACTTAGTGATTTCTTTTTTATTTATTTAAACGCACAAAAAAAAATTATATCCGCCTTAAGGTGGTTCGATTGCCATACAAAGCGTTATTTGACATTCGCAGGCTAATGGCGTGATATTTTAAGAAACTTATGTAACAAACTTTCATCAATTGGCTTCCCATTTGCGCCAAATTCCCCCTTTCCTAGAATAAACTTGTATAAACTAGATTAATTTGAGAACAATAGTTTTCCCAAAATATCACGTGACAAACCAATTTCTCAAATTAATCTAGTTTATACAAGTTTATTCTAGGAAAGGGGGAATTTGGCGCAAATGGGAAGCCAATTTATGAAAGTTTGTTACATAAGTTTCTTAAAATATCACGCCGTTAGCCTACGAATGTCAAATAACGTTTTGTATGGCAATCAAACCACCTTAACTCTCATTCTTTCTGCTTCTGGGCCTATAACAAAATACCGAAGGTTTATTAAAAGGATTAACAGATTATGTATGTAGTTATATAGAGCCCTGAAAACGCAGCGAGACAAGCGCTTGGAGCGCCGTTTAACTCGACCCCTTTGTTGTTTCCGCGAGGGGTGGGCAGATAATGGATATATCCGGTTTGTGTGTTTTTAGGGTTCCGTACTCAAAGAGTAAAACGGGACCCTATTACTATGTAAGACTCCGCTGTCCGTCCGTCCGTCCGTCCGTCCGTCTGTCTGTCACCAGGCTGTAGCTCACTGATACCGTGATAGTTCCAGCTGAAATTTTCACAGATGATGTATTTATGTTGCCGCTATAACAACAAATGCTAAAAACGCAGAATAAAATTGTTTTTTTTATAGATAATGGAACGGAACCCTTCGTGCGCGAGTCCAACTCGCACTTGGCCGGTTTTTTTATTTTTAACGTTCTTGGCAAAAAAAAAGCTTTTATTATCAGACCAAATGATCCATAGATGATTAAATACAATCTTAATAACTATGTTAGGGACAGACAAGAGACAAGGCAGTGTAGTGTTTGCTAAAATATATTATGGCAGACATATTTTTTTAGTGTGGTGTTCGTAAAACCCGCGCAGCAAGATGGTACTATCGGCCAACGCTACGGGTTCACACCTCTAGGGTAATTTTTCGACCGCATTGTATGTGTGTGCCGGCGATTTTGGTGAGAAAGTGTGAACCTGTACCGTTGGGCGATAGTACAAAATAGCCAATCTATGGTGTTTCGGAACGTAGCATCGTCGCGTCATCTGTCAAAAACCTACTTAAACTGGCTGCTGTATCCAGGGCATAAAAAAATAAAAAAACTACGCTTTATTGGGTAGTATTTAGCCAATCACAGCACAGTACTGCAACATTACGGACGCCGGTGGTGCGATAGAACTAGACAATATAGTACCTTATAGTATAGTACCTACTTACGATACTTAGTTTTCTTTTATACTCGTATTAATGACTTAATTTAATAATTTTAATGAACTCGTACAAAAAATATTGTTCACAATAGTGTCATAATCAAGCTTTTTAATTTCGTACCTTACTTAGGCCACTCAGCAAGCTTCGTAGCCTAAACACGGTACTCGACTAAAAAGCTCTCTAACACGATTGTGAAAAATACTATTATATGTTTGACGTGTGGTACTCTTTTCTCCGTTCACTTCCCCGTCTAGTTAATTAAACTAACATTCTGTCTGTACGTCGCCCGTCAACTGCAGGCTGCGATATCACCGCACTACCAACTTTAACTAACTTCCAAACGGCGCCGGTTGATAGCCTTGTTGACGATAAAGGTTGACGCACATTTGTCGCTTCGGCTCCGGATCGCTTCTGCTTCAACTCGAGCTACGTAACAGCATCGACTCGGCTCCACACAAGTTGACGAGGCGTGGGTAACTCGCCATCCCCGCGCTTACGTCTGGTAAACGTTGCGCTTGCAGCATAGTATAAAGAGGGACAAAATCTCGACCCGTTTTTCAGTGTGAAACGGGTCGAGATTTTGTTAAAGTGTGCGTGCGGCAACGTATAGATAGTATAGCCCACACATACAAGCCGCGCGCGGTGCGTTTGTGTGAAGATAACACACTTTGCGCACTTTATACTATGCTTGCAGTGACCCCCGGCGAGGAGACCTTGAATTAACGCTGCGCTTGCGGCGCGAGGGCGAATTGGCTTACGTCGAACGTTAATAAGTTGTCAACCAGTGGATGTCTTGAAGTAAGCACGGTGGTGCTCCACTGCCGTCACGCAGTGACATCAGCGCTGTTGAGCCGGTGCTGTTACTTATTTGCGTTGGTTTGATGTCGGCCGGGTGGACGGCAGCCCCGCTATTCAGTAACTTGTTTAAAGTTCACCTCAAAGTTCCACCCACAATTATATCTTGACGCCGATTCATAGTAACTAAACCTAAAGTAAAGTTCTAGTTTCGTTAGGCGCAACGGGTGAGGGGAGGCGCATTAGCACGTTACGAATAGCTGAGCTGTAGGCTGTTGCCCAGTAGGTCGATCACGTACCGCATTGTACGCGCGTCAGGTAGGTCTAAATGTCACATTTTTTATTGAACATTGACAGTTAAATTGTACCGACGCGCGTTTGGAACGTTACGTGATTACCCCTCAGGTGGGTGTAACCGGGCGGGTGACTAGACGATAAGTGTGCGTTAACTTTTATTTTCAACTTTTTCCTAGTGAAGTTTCATGAACGCGGGACTATATCGGGATGTGAGCCATAGATCACCTGTTATAGTCAACTGCATCAATAGTTACTGTATCCGCGTTTCTATCGCTGCAAAAAGTCGCCGCGTGTAACCGTAATTAGGCGCGTGATTTGACATATTGGCATTAAAATTAATTAACGAAATGGATTTCCGAGCAGCAAATCAAAAAATATCTGAGATGAACTTATAACAAAAAGCTATACTATTGTGTAGAAAACTGACTAAGAAGAAGATTCTAACACAGCGAGGACACATTGTGAACATGCGACACAATACCCGTCACATATCCACACATTACTGTAACTTAATTTAATTTTACCCTTAAGGCTTGCAAATTACGCTTTCCGGAAGAGTTATAATAACGTTCAAATGTCCCTTAAATGTATCGTAACTCGAGTTAAGCTTGTTAGGCGCAAAATGGCGTCTCGGCTTGTCGGAGTAACGCCCCGGAACGGGGAAAAAACTCTTCATTACCCCATTTGCTTATTAATTAAGAACCTTAAGTACTTACGTGGAAGATTTAGTCCGTTGGATGAAATGGAGGACGATAAAAATGGATGGTTCAGCTGTTTTGTTACGGTGATAAGCAGAATTAGGGTCTAATTTGGCTGCTCCTCTCTTCTGTTTCGAGGCCCCACTTCAGAAAAGAAATCTACATCTAATGCTAGCGATTATGTCGTTGTTTCGTGTAGGTCGCTATGACTACTTTGAATAATGTGTAAGCACTTTATTGTACACAATAACAGGTTAAAACACAAACATGTCGTATAAGATTAAAGTAGGTACAAAGGCGAACTTATCCCTGTAAGGGATCCTATAAGGGGAGGGCTATATGACCGCTTTGTGGGTTCAAGAGTTTTGTACCGCGTGTTTTCCAGTTCCTCAGGAGCAAAAACGCAGGAAAGTTCAAAATCAGCTTGAATTTAGCATCCTTCGAGCGGAACGCAACAATACTTTGGAGACAGATAGTTAAAGGCTGCTCTATTGGGGATGTTAAGTTCAGGGAAACGTAATATAAGGAGTTAAATGAAGATACGAGTCGGTTGCTTAACTGAGACGATGCATGTGATGAGACTGGGGCAAGTAGGTCTTCTTTCATATTCACTTTTCGAATTTACTCTATTTTTAGCACTCGTACCTTTGGCTATTTCGTTGTTATAAAGTACCTACGAACCGGCAATTCACACAATTCCTGTTAAATCTGTGACAAAATTAAACCAAAAGAACCATCGCCGTTTAGAACAATTAGTAAGGATTGCACGCGGAAAACAACAATAAAAAGCGCTATTAACAAAAAATTAAGATTTATACCATCGTTCCACCGAGTCCAGCTAAAAAATATTATCTGCATTCAAATATCGTAGTAAGGTAAGACTTTTTATACTGAGAAGGCCGCTTTTGTTTCAGAATATTATTCTACAATTTTGTAATTTGGTCCCGAAAAGGAAGTAAACGCTTAGTGTCTTGAAGGAACTCATGTCTTTTTATTCAAAGCTGCAGATTTATCCTTATCTAACACGAACAAATTGTGCCGCAAAACCCCTTGAATGCCCTAGATTGGGTTAAGCGAACCTTAAGAATTTAATAATACACTGGACAGTGGACATTGCGTATCTTCTACAATTTCCAAGAAAGAAAGGCGGTGTTACAATACAATTCAGATTTGCAGATGCATACGCAACACAACAATACAACGGGGGAAAAATAAGAGAGGGGGAAACAGAGATAGAAATAACTGGACCGGCTTCAAGGTCTACGAGTACGTGTGTAATTCAGTAATCTCAGTCAAGGTTTGGAGTATCAGTCGCCATCAGATATATCGGAGCGCCCAAAAGTGCTTCCGTCTCTAATGCCTCGATATTAGAGACGTGTTCACTTGTTCAGATATTTGCGAGAACTTTGGCCGCTCCGATATATCAGATATATCAGCCATAGAGCCTCTGATGGCGACTGTGCGTCCTTTGCCCTTAAGTATTTTGATTCAGCGCATATTAAATATGCTTTTTGTTTTTTTGTTTTTTGCGGACAATCTTACACAAATCGACTTACAGGTCGATCACGTAACGCATTGTACGAACGTCGGGTAGGTCTAAATGTCACTTTTTATATGGAAAATTGACAGTTAAATTGTACCGACGCGCGTTCGGAACGTTACGTCATTACCCCTCTAGTCCCAAACTAAGCAAAGCTTGTACTGGGTAGGTACTAGACAACGTTAGACGTACTTATAAATAAATACTTAAATACATTGAAAACATCCATCCATTTTCACTTTGTTACTTTCATGTCGTGCTTCTTGAGACGTGTGTCTGAAGAGATTTGTTAACCAACTAAGTGGGTCCCAAGATACAGGCTCAGCCTAGTTTGGAACCCCACGGATAATGTCTGTATAATCTGTAATCATGTGCTTGTCCAATAATAAATTATTCTTATTCTTATGACTAAGGAACAAATATTCGTGCTCATCACACAAATAAATAAATACACTTACCGGAGGGGTAATCACGTAACGTTCCGAACGCGCGTTAGAACTCTTTAACTGTCATTTTTCCATATAAAAAGTGACATTTAGATCTACCTGACGCGCGTACAATGCGTTACGTGATCGACCTGCGGGATTCGAACCCAGGATCTCTTGCTTCGTAGGCAGGGTCAGTCAATACCTCAGAGCACATACATCTGTGGTCAATACCAACTAGGCTAAACCGGTCGTCAAATATTGATTCCAGTGTTTCGTTAGGATCTTTTGACATCAAGTATTTTGACTCGCCTCATATAAATCTAGTATTTCGATAGGATGGATGTACGAAACATGATTAGATGATTATTAGGTATTACCACATGCCTGATTTAGTCTGAAACTAGAAGCACCGTAGGGTCTAAATGTATCTCATCGCGACAGCCAAAACTAATTACCTACCTATCTAGTCCAAACGGACATTCTCTGTAAACACCAGAGGCATTCGAGGTTCTTGAAGCAAGAGGTATTAAACGCTTCAGATGTATAACGCCTTGGCCACGACTTTGGTCTTAAGCAACCTGCGACTAGCGTTTTATCTGTTCATTGCGCGGTCGAGACGCGCAACGCACTGTGGTTAGTTGGGATCACGCGCAATGAACAGCTAAAACGCTGGTCGCAGGTCGCTTAAGACCAAAGTCGTGGCCAGGGGGTAAGAGACATGATCCCTTTTTAATTTGGATTCCAGTCCTTGAAACCTTAATGAAGCACCCTCATGAAAGTCAGAAATGTGGTCACCTTGAAATATGCTGAGTGAGGTCATAGTACCAGTTTAGAAGCAGTAGTGTTTCTGCTATCCTCTTGTTTATCTTGGTCCTCCTATTAACGAGGACGGTAGGTCAAGGTACAATATTTTTTAGTGTGGTCTGTGGACTCTTTAGTTCTAAACTCAAAGTACGGCTGAAAACATTATTCGGTGTATTATTGATTTTAAGCCAAGAAAACCTGAACCAATCTGCCAGAATGCTTAGACGTTTATTAAATTCCTACGTTTAATACTGAAGACCATAAAAGGCAAATAGATGGACAAGGGAAACAGAGAGGGAAGGGTGATTCAGTAGTGTACGGTACTTAGGTATATGGCTGACAATGATCACGATATGAACTTGACTACTGGTTTAAAGAAACTGTGACATTCTAAAGTCAAGTCATTACACATACGAGTATACCCATATGACCGTCCGTCCTCACACAGTGATTCACGCTTAACTATTCGGATTCCGCTAATGTATGCAAAGCAGGGGTCTAATCGAGTCATCAGGGCTAACTTCTGCGGGCATATGGTAATTTTGGAAAGCGAGCCTTAAGGCTCCGCACGTTCATGGCCTTCACTCCCTCTCACTGAGAATACGCGTGAGCGAAATGGAAGTGCGTGTTATAAAGCGCGGATATCATGTTGCGGATTTTTTCGGAATATTTTAGAAAACGAGAAGATATTTAAGTAAGAGAATAAAGTTATTGTTCATTACTATATGAAGAAGATTATAAAATGTCATCTTTTTCTGATAAAAAATGGAGCAGTAAAATGGTTACAAGTGAAATAATAGGGTTCACTTTAGATTTTTTTGCTCTATACTTTCTTTTGTTAAAATGGATTTCTACGAAAACTATGTTACTTCTCATATCTTGATATATTATTTCGAACCTGAAAATTGTTACGTTATCTCCACTTATAATAAATCTCTAAATTAAAAAAAGAATCAGCCAGTTTGAAACTAAGCTTTGCGCGGTTCGAATGTTCTCAGCATCCCATGAACGGAAAAATATTAAACATTTTATATAGGTACATTATTATTCTAGCTGCAACTTAGGATAGTTTTTATCCGACTGCGACAGTTAATTAATTTTCCGAAATATACGACTTCATTTAATTTTTCATTTATTTTTATTGAAATCAAACGCTGCTCCAACTGTCAGCTATAAGAACCGTCAAATTTTCGTCAAAATGGCGGAATTGCTTTGCCTTTCACTTATTAATAATTTAAATCCCGTCTACGATAGATCTTTACGAGACAAATGCTAAAATATAAACCATTAAAAAATATTCGATTCTGATATGAGAACTTATATGCGCAAATGTCGTTTTATGTCGGAATTTCAATAAATGAAATCAACAAATTTGAACAATACAATTAACACGAATTTGTTTTTTTTGAATGACAATGGCACGCGCTCGGCGCATTCAGCCTAAGTACCTGCGGCGCTACCACGAAAACCGATACTCAATGTTCATATATTTGCATCCCTGTCACTCGAGTATGGTTAGTGCGATAGAGATAGAGATACCCGAATATTTTCGAATTCCGAAGTTCGTGGTTATAGCTCAGGAATCGAAAATATGGTAAATAATCATAATGTATTTTCTCGAAAAAGAATTTAAAATAAATATAGTCAAATGGAGAAAAAAACAAAGCAAGAGGTTATATAGGTAATGATTAAGTTATAAGAGTCCAAAGTTTTAAGAGGGGGTATGTTCTGTCCCTTTTCCGCAAAACGCACCTTCATATGAAACGATTGTTTTTTACTATGACGCTCGAGTATATTGACGTCACAGTCCCTCATCGTTTTCTCACTCTAACAAGCGACATTAAAACGGATGTAGCTTCATAATTTTTTGAGATATTTGAATGGGAGTTTCATTATCTTCTATCTATTTATACATAATAAATGCCTATGTCCTGACTGACTTATTCACTCAATCACTCACTCACTCACTCATCAACGCACAGCCGAAACTACTAATCTTAGAGAGTTGATTTTTGCACAGTATGTTGCTTTTATAACGTGGGCTAGGGATAAAAAGGGATTTTTGAAAATTCTACCCCTAAGGGGGTAAAATGGGGGTGCAAAGTTTGTATGGGAGAACCTTTTTTTTTTGAGCTATAGACTTAAACTTTGTAGAAAAATTAGTTATTAGAATACAAATGAAACACTTTCAGCGTTTTGGAAAATTCCACCCCTACGGGGGTAAAATAGGGGTGCAAGGTTTGTATGGGGGAAACATTTTTTTTTTAAATAGAGACTTAAAACTTTGTAGAAAGATCAGTCATTAGAATACAAATAAAGAACTTTCAGGGTTTTAGAAAATTCTACCCCTAAAGGGGTAAAATAGAGTGCAAAGTTTGTATGGGAAAAACTACTTTTTTTTAAATAGAGACTTAAAACTTTGTAGAGAAATTATTCATTAGAATACAAATAAAGTACCTAGATTCAGTGTTTTAAAAAAATCTACCCCTAAGGGGGTAAAATAGGGGTGCAAATTTTGTATGGGGGAAACAATATTTTTTTTAAATAGAGACTTAAAACTTTGTAGAAAGATTAGTCATCAGAATACAAATTAAGTACTTTCAGCGTTTTAGAAAATTCTACCCCTAAAAATAGGGGGCTAAAATAGGGGTGCAAAGTTTGTATGTGGGAAACTATTTTTTTTAGCTAGAGTCCTAAAACTTTGTAGAAAGATTATTTAAATACAAAGAAAGTACTTTCAGCGTTTTGGAAAATTTCACCCCTAAGGGGGTAAAATAGGGTGCAAAGTTTGTATGGGAAAAACATATATTTTTTTAATAGAGACTTAAAATTTTGACGAAAAATTACTTATTAGAACATGAAAAATACTACATTCGGCGTTTTACAAAAATCATTCCCTAAGGGGGTTAAAAAAGGGTGCAAGGTTTGTATGGGGAACACTTTTTCTGAGCTAGACACTTAAAACTTTGTAGAAAGATTACTTATAAAAATACAAAAAAAAAGACTTTCAGCGTTTTGAAAAAATCTATCCCTAAGGGGGATAAAAAGGGGTGCAAAGTTTTTATCAGGGAAAGTTTATGTTTTTGAGTTAGAGACTTGAAACTTTGTAGAAAGATTGCTTATTAAAATACAAAAAAAGAACACAAATCGTTTTAGAAAATTCCACCCCTAATAGGGTTAAAAAGGAGAGCAAGCTTTGCGTGGGCAACACTTTTTTTTGAGTTAGACTTAAAATTTTGCAAAAAGATTACTTATTAGAATACAAAAAAAGAACTTTCAGCGTTTTAGAAAACTCCATCCCTAAGGGGATCCTTAAGATCCTTAAGAAGGGTAGCCAGTGTTGTGTGGGAAAAACTTTTTTTTTTACTAGACTTAAAACTATTCAAAATGTTACTTATTAAAATTAATAATAAAGTACTTTCAGAGTTTTAGAAAATTCCACCCCTAAGGGGGTTAAGAAAGCTTTGTATGGGCAACACTTTTTTTGAGCTAGAGACTTAAAAGTTTACGAAAAAAGTTCTTTCAGCGATTAGAAAAATTCAACCTCTAAGGGGGTTTAAAAGGGGGTTCAAATTTTAAATGGCGAGCAATAAAATTTTAAATTGTGAGTAAGAGATTTTTAACTTCGGTCTTATTCTGTACGTTAAAAGACTACAAAACTGATTTCAGAGTTTTTCCAAATTCATCCCCTAAGAGTGTTAAAATTGGTTCAAAGTTTGAGTATTTCAAGGCATTTTTAAAGTATGAGATTTTTAACTTTGGTTTTAGACTGTTTGTTCACAAACTAGAAAATGAACATCAACTTTTTTTTTAATTATCCCCTAAAAGAGGGTTCAAATTTTGTATTGAGGGAAATCATTTTCTAAGACGATAAAAAGTTCTACGCGGACGAAGTCGCGGGCAACAGCTAGTAATAAATAAAATGGTTACTAAACAACTCATTTTCACGAAAATTTCAAAGATAGAGCCTTAACTGATGAATGCAGAACTTGTTAAATAATCCTCCTTGAATAAATCTCGTTATTCTGAATGTGTTCGTCTGAGAAAAGTTGATAATATTTGTCAGTATTAAATACTCGTATTCACATAATTTTCAGATGTCTTAACATTAATACTAAGATGGGAACAGTGGCAGTCCAAAGCAGAAGGGACCTTATGCCGGCCGGCGGCGCTTTCGATGTACAGATTCGCTTTTGTTAATACATCTAGTATCATTCATTCATTATTGACGTTTCTCTCCAAAAAAGTTTTGGAAAATGAAAAAAAAAAAACTAAAGAGCAACGTCCGTAATGGCGTGAGTGTTTACAGCCATAAGGTCCCTGTTGATGTGGATAGCCACTATAGCCACAGCTAATCTAGAAAAGTAATGTGTATTTTTTTAAACTTTGCCTAAGTAAGCAAAATGTTGGCGGCCTAAGTTAAACTTGGCATTTTGGCCACACTGGAATAAATATTTCACCTGAGCACACTAGGTAGATAGCTACAGTCTACCCCGTTTGACAACTTGGTATGGCAGTTTAAACATGACTTTAAACGGTGCGGTGCAAAAGTGTTCAGCTCCTTGTTATTTCGAAGTAGGTTTTGTAAAACTATGCACGTGTATCCATTGTAGTTCGTCTAAACGTGTCCATTTTAGTTCATACGAATAATTGTAAACGCGAGAACATTTTCTTCACAAAACCTTCCGAAATCAGACTCCAATTGACACCCTACTGAAATTGGACACCCTAAACACCCACCATTACTTAGAATGCTCAGATTGTCACATGAACGTTTAAAGCGACTCCCACACTTTGACGCGTCATTTGACAAGTTGACAGCCACCGATTGTTCCCTTCATTTATTCACACTCAATTTGATGCACGTAAATTCTATGAGCGTTTATGAAAAGAGTCATAGGGATGTCACAATGCTTTAATGTTGAACGATTTGGATTCTGTACTGTGTCTATTTAAGGAAAACTTGTAAACAGAACCGACTTCATTTGCTTAGTTCCTTTTTATTATTAGACTAGCTGTTGCCCGCGACTTCGTCCGCGTAGAACTTTTTATCGTCTTAGAAAATGATTTCTCTCAATACAAAATTTGAACCCTCTTTTAGGGGATAATTAAAAAAAAAGTTGATGTTCATTTTCTAGTTTGTGAACAAACAGTCTAAAACCAAAGTTAAAAATCTCATACTTTAAAAATGCCTTGAAATACTCAAACTTTGAACCAATTTTAACACTCTTAGGGGATGAATTTGGAAAAACTCTGAAATCAGTTTTGTAGTCTTTTAACGTACAGAATAAGACCGAAGTTAAAAATCTCTTACTCACACTTTAAAATTTTATTGCTCGCCATTTAAAATTTGAACCCCCTTTTAAACCCCCTTAGAAGAACTTTTTTCGTAAACTTTTAAGTCTCTAGCTCAAAAAAAGTGTTGCCCATACAAAGCTTTCTTAACCATATTGGCACCAGGGCATATTGTCTATGTTTCTATACATGTCAACTCTGGAGCAGATTCACGAAACGCGCGATGAGCAAAATTAGAGTGCAGTATAATGATGCATACCGTATTCTAATGAAACTGCCAAGATACTGCAGCGCATCGAGCATGTTTGCCGAGGCTAAAGTGCCGGACTTCTTTGCCATCATACGCTCCCGCATAGCTTCCTTCTGGAGCCACATCCGAACGTCGGACAACAGTATCCTCCGTGAGCTGTCCGGGTATCTGAGTAACCCGATCTACAATCGTTGGATTTCCGTGCATCACGAAAGGAACAGGAAGTAGGTCTTTTCGGTTGTGACTGCCTAAACATAATTAGGTTATTATAAAAATTTAAGGTTTTATTTAATTTTATCTTTACGCTTATACAATTTGACTTTTTACTTTTACTGTTTACTTTTTATGCAATTTTTGATTTATGGGTCTATTGCCTGTCAATAAAGAACTTTATTATTATTATTATTATTATGTATCTCCGATTTAAGTTCACGGGGCGAACCCCGGTCATTTGGAAGGCGTGCGTGGGGATATAGATCCAACACGTAGAGGCCCTTTGGAGACGAAATTTAATGTCATGTAGTACACCTGCTAGAACCCATTCACGGGTACATCGGTAGATACCCGTGAACTGGTCCCAGCAGGCGTTGGAGCTATTGTAGGAAAATGGAAAAGAGAATTGGGTCTATGGTGATGACATTTGGGTGGACAATAAAATTGGGTTATTACAAAGTGGTCCGGACACCTGCCATAACAATGTTATCCACAAGGTTATCGAGGCAGGCGGTGACTAGCCGCTCATTAGATGGGCCCCTAAAAATGCCGTCGTAAAGACGGCCAGGGGCAACACCGGGTGAGCGGCTCAGGGGTGTCGAGAGGTGGTGCTGCGCTTTCTCCGAAGTTACTCGCGGCGTTATGCCCTTTAACACTTCCACCCCTGGAGCATATAGCTCTGACGACTCCTCTCTGGACGGCCAATGAAGGCAAGCCAGAGCTGAGTCCTGCGGTCCCCCTTAGGGTTCCACTCCGACCGACGAAGACACGCCGGAGACGGAGGCCCTGACCGACTCTCGGGAGCACTCGGGTCCGTGGGGTCGTTACTCCCCAACAGCTCGCCACAAGCTGCCCTGCGGGCTTATTATTATTATTATTATTATGTATCTCCTGTTTAAATTCACGGGACAAAGCCCGGTCCTTTGGAAGGCGTGCGTGGGGATATAGATCCAACACGTAGAGGCCCTTTGGAGACGAAGTTTAATGTAATGTAATACACCTGCTAGAACCCATTCACTGGTACATCGGTAGATACCCGTGAACCGGTTCCAACAGGCGTTGGGACTATTGTGGGTTATATGGATAGAGAACGGGTTCTATGGTGATGAGATTTGGGTGGATTGTGAAACTGGGCTATTGCAAAAAGGTCCGGACACCTGCCATAACATTGTTATACACAAAGTTATCGAGGCAGGCGGTGACTAGCCGCTCATTAGATGGGCCCCTGAAAGCGTCGTCGTACAGACGGCCAGGAGCAACACCGGGTGAGCGGCTCAGGGGTGTCGAGAGGTGGTGCTGCGCTTTCTCCGAAGTTACTCGCGGCGTTATGCCCTTTAACACTTCCACCCCTGGAGCATATAGCTCTGACGACTCCTCTCTGGACGGCCAATGAAGGCAAGCCAGAGCTGAGAGTCCTGCGGGCCCCCTTAGGGTTCCACTCCGACCGACGAAGACACGCCGGAGACGGAGGCCCTGACCGACTCTCGGGAGCACTCGGGTCCGTGGGGTCGTTACTCCCCAACAGCTCGCCACAAGCTGCCCTGCGGGCTTATTATTATTATTATTATCTCCGATTTAAATTCACGGGGCGAACCCCGGTCATTTGGAAGGCGTGCGTGGGGATATAGATCCAACACGTAGAGGCCCTTTGGAGACGAAATTTAATGTCATGTAGTACACCTGCTAGAACCCATTCACGGGTACATCGGTAGATACCCGTGAACTGGTCCCAGCAGGCGTTGGAGCTATTGTAGGAAAATGGAAAAGAGAATTGGGTCTATGGTGATGACATTTGGGTGGACAATAAAATTGGGTTATTACAAAGTGGTCCGGACACCTGCCATAACAATGTTATCCACAAGGTTATCGAGGCAGGCGGTGACTAGCCGCTCATTAGATGGGCGCCTAAAAATGCCGTCGTAAAGACGGCCAGGGGCAACACCAGGTGAGCGGCTCAGGGGTGTCGAGAGGTGGTGCTGCGCTTTCTCCGAAGTTACTCGCGGCGTTATGCCCTTTAACACTTCCACCCCTGGAGCATATAGCTCTGACGACTCCTCTCTGGACGGCCAATGAAGGCAAGCCAGAGCTGAGAGTCCTGCGGGCCCCCTTGGGGTTCCACTCCGACCGACGAAGACACGCCGGAGACGGAGGCCCTGACCGACTCTCGGGAGCACTCGGGTCCGTGGGGTCGTTACTCCCCAACAGCTCGCCACAAGCTGCCCTTATTATTATTATTATTATTATGTATCTCCTGTTTAAATTCACGGGACAAAGCCCGGTCCTTTGGAAGGCGTGCGTGGGGATATAGATCCAACACGTAGAGGCCCTTTGGAGACGAAGTTTAATGTGATGTAATACACCTGCTAGAACCCATTCACGGGTACATCGGTAGATACCCGTGAACCGGTTCCAACAGGCGTTGGGGCTATTGTGGGTTATATGGATAGATAACGGGTTCTATGGTGATGAGATTTGGGTGGATTATGAAACTGGGCTATTGCAAAAAGGTCCGGACACCTGCCATAACATTGTTGTACACAAAGTTATCGAGGCAGGCGGTGACTAGCCGCTCATTAGATGGGCCCCTGAAAGCGTCGTCGTACAGACGGCCAGGAGCAACACCGGGTGAGCGGCTCAGGGGTGTCGAGAGGTGGTGCTGCGCTTTCTCCGAAGTTACTCGCGGCGTTATGCCCTTTAACACTTCCACCCCTGGAGCATATAGCTCTGACGACTCCTCTCTGGACGGCCAATGAAGGCAAGCCAGAGCTGAGAGTCCTGCGGGACCCCTTAGGGTTCCACTCCGACCGACGAAGACACGCCGGAGACGGAGGCCCTGACCGACTCTCGGGAGCACTCGGGTCCGTGGGGTCGTTACTCCCCAACAGCTCGCCACAAGCTGCCCTGCGGGCTTATTATTATTATTATTAACCCCCTTAGGGGTGGAATTTTCTAAAACTCTGAAAGTACTTTATTATTAATTTTAATAAGTAACATTTTGAATAGTTTTAAGTCTAGTAAAAAAAAAAGTTTTTCCCACACAACACTGGCTACCCTTCTTAAGGATCTTAAGGATCTCCTTAGGGATGGAGTTTTCTAAAACGCTGAAAGTTCTTTTTTAGTATTCTAATAAGTAATCTTTTTGCAAAGTTTTAAGTCTAACTCAAAAAAAAGTGTTGCCCATGCAAAGCTTGCTCTCCTTTTTAACCCTGGTGGAATTTTCTAAAACGATTTGTGTTCTTTTTTTGTATTTTAATAAGTAATCTTTCTACAAAGTTTCAAGTCTCTAACTCAAAAACATAAACTTTCCCTGATAAAAACTTTGCACCCCTTTTTATCCCCCTTAGGGATAGATTTTTTCAAAACGCTGAAAGTCTTTTTTTTTTGTATTTTTATAAGTAATCTTTCTACAAAGTTTTAAGTGTCTAGCTCAGAAAAAGTGTTCCCCATACAAACCTTGCACCCTTTTTTAACCCCCTTAGGGAATGATTTTTGTAAAACGCCGAATGTAGTATTTTTCATGTTCTAATAAGTAATTTTTCGTCCAAATTTTAAGTCTCTATTAAAAAAAAGTATGTTTTTCCCATACAAACTTTGCACCCTATTTTACCCCCTTAGGGGTGAAATTTTCCAAAACGCTGAAAGTACTTTCTTTGTATTTAAATAATCTTTCTACAAAGTTTTAGGACTCTAGCTAAAAAAAATAGTTTCCCACATACAAACTTTGCACCCCTATTTTAGCCCCCTATTTTTAGGGGTAGAATTTTCTAAAACGCTGAAAGTACTTAATTTGTATTCTGATGACTAATCTTTCTACAAAGTTTTAAGTCTCTATTTAAAAAAAATATTGTTTCCCCCATACAAAATGTGCACCCCTATTTTACCCCCTTAGGGGTAGATTTTTTTAAAACACTGAATCTAGGTACTTTATTTGTATTCTAATGAATAATTTCTCTACAAAGTTTTAAGTCTCTATTTAAAAAAAAGTAGTTTTTCCCATACAAACTTTGCACTCTATTTTACCCCTTTAGGGGTAGAATTTTCTAAAACCCTGAAAGTTCTTTATTTGTATTCTAATGACTGATCTTTCTACAAAGTTTTAAGTCTCTATTTAAAAAAAAATGTTTCCCCCATACAAACCTTGTACCCCTATTTTACCCCCGTAGGGGTGGAATTTTCCAAAACGCTGAAAGTGTTTCATTTGTATTCTAATAACAAATTTTAATACTGTGCAAAAATCAACTCTCTAAGATTAGTAGTTTCGGCTGTGCGTTGATGAGTGAGTGAGTGAGTGAGTGAGTGAATAAGTCAGTCAGGACATAGGCATTTATTATGTATAAATAGATAGAAGATAATGAAACTCCCATTCAAATATCTCAAAAAATTATGAAGCTACATCCGTTTTAATGTCGCTTGTTAGAGTGAGAAAACGATGAGGGACTGTGACGTCAATATACTCGAGCGTCATAGTAAAAAACAATCGTTTCAATATGAAGGTGCGTTTTGCGGAAAAGGGACAGAACATACCCCCTCTTAAAACTTTGGACTCTTATAACTTAATCATTACCTATATAACCTCTTGCTTTGTTTTTTTCTCCATTTGACTATATTTATTTTAAATTCTTTTTCGAGAAAATACATTATGATTATTTACCATATTTTCGATTCCTGAGCTATAACCACGAACTTCGGAATTCGAAAATATTCGGGTATCTCTATCTCTATCGCACTAACCATAGTCGAGTGACAGGGATGCAAATATATGAACATTGAGTATCGGTTTTCGTGGTAGCGCCGCAGGTACTTTGGCTGAATGCGCCGAGCGCGTGCCATTGTCATTCAAAAAAAACAAATTCGTGTTAATTATATTGTTCAAATTTGTTGATTTCATTTATTGAAATTACGACATAAAACGACATTTGCGCATGTAAGTTCTCATATCAGAATCGAATATTTTTTTATGGTTTATATTTTAGCATTTGTCTCGTAAAGGTCTATCGTAGACGGGATTTAATTTATTAATAAGTGAAAGGCAAAGCAATTCCGCCATTTTGACGAAAATTTGACGGTTCTTATAGCTGACAGTTGGAGCAGCGTTTGATTTCAATAAAAATAAATGAAAAATTAAATGAAGTCGTATATTTCGGAAAATTAATTAACTGTCGCAGTCGGATAAAAACTATCCTAAGTTGCAGCTAGAATAATAATGTACCTATATAAAATGTTTCATATTTTTCCGTTCATGGGATGCTGAGAACATTCGAACCGCGCAAAGCTTAGTTTCAAACTGGCTGATTCTTTTTTTAATTTAGAGATTTATTATAAGTGGAGATGAATTACCGTCGAGCATACCAAAATAAGCCACGAACTGTGATGGATTCCTTCTTTAAAATAAGTTTACCTATCTTGGTATTCATGAAATATGGCATAATATGCATACTATTTCCTCATACTTGAAAAGACGAGACTGTCATGCTAAATAACTTGCCAGTGGGTAGCTTCTCTGGAAATATTTTGAATGTCTATTGCCAAAACTAGTATTGTGCTAGCCGTGCTGGATGGTCTATTTGACTCTAAAATATTTGGCCAAATTGTCACAGTTGGCCAGAACGCCAAAAAAATAAGAGAAGAAGAATAAGTATAAAATAGACCATGCAGCACGGCTCGCACAATACCACGCGATATAAACCATCCGTCGCTTTCTAAGTCGTATAATTAGAAAGAGACGGATAGTCTTGTGTTAGCCGTGCTGTCCTGCATATCAGACGTTACAGATGTAGATCGTCAGCAACGCGGACGTTTGCACTAACCCCTACCTTCACAGTTACTATAAGCACTTAAAAGTTCACATTATTGTATGCCCAGTGGCATACGGGGAGTCGTCACTCGTCACCATCATTGTATCAACCTTTTTTTTACTACATTTGCCAGGATTGAAAGAGAGCTATAATTTGGAGTGTTTTAAGAGGGTTTAGGGAGACGAACAATGCACGGTCGGCTTCACTGATATGTTTTCAATTTTGGACCTTATTCAGTTCTAATAAGGCGAAAAATGTATACTTATTTATGATGAAGCCTGTACACGTACGGCAGAGGTCTATTCAGGCCACGTTGGGGTTGGACAAACAAGAGTGACACTTTAACAATACAATTAGAGCTGTCATTTCAGCTGGACAGGGGTACAATTTACATGACAATTTGTATAATGGCATAATGATGTAGAATGGACCTCCAAAAGATTTTTTGCTGTGCAATTGTTAGTATTTTAAGCAAGCTGTAATATCAAGCAAGCAACAATCAAGTGGTATACCTCATATCAATACTGCTATTTTGTTTACGCGTAACAAAATATAGCCTTATGCTATGACCAAGAAAGTTTGATCCGTTCTATACACAGGTAAACAATGACACACTTGGGTCAAAATGAATTCCCGTGAACACTACAATACAATAGTTATCGGTTAAGGTTAGTACATACATATACATTTTGTAACGTTCCGATCATAGGACTTATATTTAAACATGAATACCCTTACTTAAAAAAGTTATAAATTTCATCAAACATATTTCAACAAAAAATCCATGAATAGTAGATTGTCCTCGTATTAGATATGAAAAGTAAACACTCTACTTTTCATATATCGAATACGAGGAAAGTTAAAAAAACTGTGGTGTTTTAATGCATTTTTAAAAATTCGTGTACCCAATTAGCGTGAGTTGTTAAATAAAAATTAACTCAGTGTCAGTTTTGTAACGAAAGTTAAGCATACAAATGATGTCAAACTGAACTTTTTTCGCATTTAAATAGGGTCTATATGCATATGATTTATATATTGAAAAGAAAAAGTAAATTTTTATACAAACTAAATACTTAATTGTCGTTACAAAACTGACACTGAGTTAATTTTTGTTTAAAAAATTATGCTAATTGGGTGCACGAATTATTGAAAATGCCCTTTAACAATATGTTTATTCAAAGTATAGGAAAATTTAACAATATTTTTATTCTAAGTATAGGTACAATTACTTGAAAACAATGGAAAAGTAGAGCAATTTCCGAATGTAAATGTAGTATTTTGTCTGGAATGTTCACATTATATACCAAAAATTAGCGCCACCTGAAAACAAAACAATTCTAGCCAGGACATACATACCTACTTATTTGTAAATTACGTAGGTATGTGTCAATAACGATTTTTTTACGATTTCTATAGAAATTTAGTTACATTTACGTTCGCACTAAGTAGTTTGGCTTCCCCGCCCTTTAACTTTTTTCAAGGACCGTAAATTTTTTTACGCACATTTACGGTGAATTAATCGGTGTCTTAAATAGCATATTTTTTCTTCTTCTAAAATCGTCGCCTTCGTTTAAAGCCGTAACATACTACCCCACCGCACTTCGGTGCGGCACCCATAAATGAGAGCGAGAGAGATATGTCTTTTTCTCAGTCTCATTTTCATACTATTTGTATTTATTAGTAATATTTAGTTGAAAGTTGGCTGTATGCGTTTCTGCCTTAGCTCACATGCACAACTTTAAGATAATAAAAAGGTTTGTGGGTGTACTTATTCTATTTGTCACCACCTCATAGAGCCTAGTGAATATTTTAGCTAAAATAAAAGTAATGAATTTACAACATAAATTTATTTTATATTTAATAAAGTAAGTTTCTTTAAGTATGCTAATTGTAATTTTGTATGGGGAATGACAAATAATATTTAAATATTAAGTTTCAAAAAAAATTTGCATGACCAAAAATTTTGGCGAGATGTGCTGATCATGACTAAAATACTGTTCCATCTATTGTTGTACCATGTCTCTAGCAAATACATTTCTTTCTTTCTTTCTTTCTTTAAAATAAATTCCATGAACTAGTAAGAATTAAATTATTTACCTACCTTCGTCAGTGGCGGGGAAGTATTTATATTTATTAGAATAAGTTCCCGCATACTGCTTATACCTATACTTCGATTTTTTTAGCATTAGAAAGACCTTTACAGAAGTAAGTGTAAGGTTTTTTATAGAACACGTTTTACGATACCTGCCGTAAATGCAGCGGAATAAGTGGAAAACTATGAAAACATTTTTTAAAGCATATTAGACGATAGCAAAATGTGTAATTTGCATTTACTTAAAAGGATTATTTAATAATACAGCATAAATATTTTATTTGTGTTATTTTTAATGTATCGCAAAAAAATTGCATGATAAAAAACCCAGAGAAGCAGAGGTTTCAAACAAACGGAACGTTTTAAACGTATAAATTGAAGAGATCGTGTCCCACATCAATAAGAGTTTAGCGTTTTGACATTTGCAATCGGTCGGATAAAATGTCCGCCATTACATTTTTAATGTTTGTTTTTAAACGTCACTCTCATCTCGTATGTCATGCGAATGCAAGTGCAATACTTTGTCATTATCCAGAATCTTGTTGTTTTGAGTTTTTAAGTTTCATTGTTTTCCGTTCAAGTTATTTGTTATTGTTGTTGTTATTGTTATTATCTTTCGTTGATAGTGCGGTTCAGTTCAGGTGCCTGAGTGCGGCCTTTATTCTGATACTACTAAATAATAACTCCTAATAACTACAAGGTTACATCGCACTAGTGTGTGGTGGACGAGGTCGGCAAAGCTTCAAATTAAGCTAAAATAGGTTCTACTTACTTATTTCAGAGAGACCACTTGATATGCATGCATTTTAAGGTTAACACCACCCAATTCAGTGTAGTGAAAGGTTAGGTTAGGTTAGAAATAGTTAATAATAATATATATATATAATATTTACAAACCTAAGTGATAGGAAATGTGAAATCATTGATAAGTACCTATGATGTAACAAAGAAAAATATACAATAATTTAATATTTTATTATTTACTTCTGAAGAAACAGGTTTACGACACCTGCTTCTTTGTTTATCGAATTTCTAATGCTAAAAAAATCGAAGTATAAGGCGAGGACCAATTGGAATATACTACTTTTCTGCTCTAGAGCAGAAACGTATCACTTTCAGCACACTTTTTAGAACAACAACGACCCACTTTCAGAGCATGAGATATGAAAATTAATTTGCCTTATCGGTGACTTTGACATTTGTGTTTCTGAGAAAGGTACAAAGTTCCAACACACATTTTAGACACTAGGATTGTTAAGTTTTATGTCGCGTTAAATTATCTACTACGCTGATACTGATATTACTGATACATTACTACAATCACTCACTTTATTCACCTTAACCTATACGGGAACGTATCACACTGTGGCGTTATCACAATGAAATCAAAACCACGATTTCGTCTTAGCGACAGCCCTAGTTCCATTAAAGCCCACAAAGAACTTCCACAATGGTCACATCACAATATTGTGATCAGGCGGTATTGCCAAACAATTGGCGCATTAAGGCGCCATTCAGGGACGCCCTTAAACGCTACTGTTCAAGTATTTCTTTGTTAGTGCTGCCCGTTCGCATTGTTGGACGGCACGAGATTAAGATTTGTGGCGTTTGGGGTTGGTGATTTTTGTTTACATATTGTCGATGTTGATTTGTCTTTAGATGGAATATTTTAATATTCGCAAGAATAGTTTATATTACACACATTATATTATTTATGAAAATAATATGTGTACTATTTTATAGACAACTAGGTACTGAAAAAAATGCCTTTGTCAACCGGAAAGAGGGTTTAGCGATCCAACTGAAAAAAAACCCTTGGCCCATATTAAGGGCGGGTTGTATCGACGTTACGTCATTACGGGCTCGTCAGGCGTCATTATCTCGGACGCCAATGGATACGAAGCGAAGACGCGGGCGCATGATTTTTTGCGTCCGATTTAACTACATTCACGCCTCTGTCGTGTGCGATGTCACCGTGCTTAATCCCAACATCTGGCCTTAAAATAAATAATCCCGAGTGCCAAGCACGCTCGTGCGAAAGTTCAATTTTAAATACATAAATAACTATGTAGGTGTTCGTGGGGAAAAAACTTCTTGTTTAATTTAATGTTTTTATTTACAATGTAAAAGCCAAATTAGGTATTTATGAAACGGATATTTCAAAATTTTCTATTGCAATTTTTAATGTTTCATGTTTTAAAGAATGAGACCAACAGGAAAAAATCTTGCAGTGTTTCTTTTACACATTATGCTGACAAAAAAAAGATAGTGGACAATCTTACACGCATACAAAACGAATGAGCCCTATATAAATAATAAGCTCAATTAGGCTTGTTTTATGGGTTAGGGGTACTAGACAAAAATTATACTTAATATTTAATTGATATAAATAAAGTATGATATGGACATCTAAAAAATTCAAAAACTAAATATTCACGCTCATCACACAAATTGCCCTTACTGGGATTTGAACCCAGGGCCGCCAGCCTCGCAGGCAGGGTCACTAGTGTCACTACCTTACTAGATTAGAACGGTCGCAGTTTTTACGCAGTTCTTAACACTCTAAAGTGCCCGTCAACCCTAACGTACTAAGCCAAAAAATCGTATCTTCCTTCACACAATAATGACATTGCGGCTTTCGGGCCCGATCTTGCGTCATGCTAGTCATGTAAAGGATTTAAATCGTATTAGAGACCCCTTTGTGCTTTCTTAAGAATCTGGTTGCGTTTTATGACATGTAGAGATGAGTAATGCAAAGGGTGCAAGAGAGTGTTGTTTAGTACGTAGATAATGGCACGAGGAACATTTCACAATGAACGTTGTATTTACTTACGTATGTATGTAAATACTTTATTGTACACAAGGTACAGGTAAAATACAGACAAATATATTAAATCGGTACAAAGGCGAACTTATCCCTGTCAGGGATCTCTTCCAGATAACTTATCTTCAATTGTTTTTAAACAAAATTGATGTACTACAGCATGGACCTGAATGCATTCATATAAGTTTATAACAATAATTGACCTGCATTCATAATTAATTACACAGTAGAACCCTGTCGCAATTGACAAGCCGCGGTCACTCAAACTCGAGTGATATGTCACCTTATTGCGATAGGTTCTACGGTGGTACGTGAGTATCTACATTTCCCTTACTGTACCTATATTCGAATCTAATCCATTTCCTTATTATCATAATGGATATTTTTCTGAGTGGGAAGTTCTACACTATAGGCGATAAAATAGTAATTTATTTAATCGCCGGCTACGTGAAAACACATAATAAGTAATAGTGTGAAAATTCAATTAAATTTTCGCCTCACCGTGAAAAAGCGCCTTTGTTTACATTGTTGCTCATAAATATTTTTTATCATTCCTTTTTTACAGACCTGCAATTGGCTCACTCTAAATAAACAATTGGACCCAGTCTGAATATTTAATAAAATAAGATGTTGAATAATTCTCCCACTTGAATTTTGTTTCACAATACATCCAAGCGATTAAAATTTTACTCACAATCAAGATTCCAATCTTAAGTGAAATTTACCAGTATTTAAAGCCAATTTATGCTTAAAGTCATTGATATTTATGTTCTCATAAAACACATTAGCCGAAAACAAAGCAAATGGCCGGGCCCAAAAATAGCAGCAATTAATATCAGCCCGGGAGACGCAGCGATGACGGGTTAATCTGTTCGCCAGAAACTGAATCATGCGCACGTATTCTGAGACATTCCGACTGGAACCGTCACTTAACTTTATTGGGATTGGAAAAAGACAACTTTTTCTCCGTGGAGAAAAACTGCGTATTTCTACCCTTAATCTCCACGTTAGCCGTCATCTGCGCTAAGTAATTCGGAGGACTCTGGGATCTCAGGTTGAGCGCACTAGAGGCATCCTCACGTTTTGCCCCTGTGGGCTCGTTCTGGGCATCTTCGTCGCGATATCTGGAGTACATGGCCAAGTGCTGTGGTCCCCGCCACAAAGACCACTGGCGAGGGCGACCCCTTCAACCTCCTCAAGTCACCTTTTACGACAGGCGGGGGAGACCGAAACCGTAGACCTGAGGGGTGATCATGTAACGCAGAAGTTCCCAAACTTATTTTTCTCGTGGACCCCTTCCAAAATTTTACTGGTTTCGGTGGACCCTCTGCTGCTACATTTCTACCACATTCTTAAAGTCACCAAAAAATTAAAATTGTGTCGCTTCTGAGTTCTGTCCCTTTATTCCGATGGGTAAAATAAAAACGAAAAATGGTACATTTTATAACCCTTTATTTATTAAAAGAATATAATTACAAGAAAAAAATAATAAGGTAATATACTAATATACCTAGGTTCAGGTCATAATTTTAATTAATTAGCCACTTCCGTTTCATCAAATGGATTTATGATCCATGGTGGTATATCCATCGTCAGCATATCTTCAAACCTGGTTTCAAAGTCATCATGCAGGGCACTTAAATGTTGACTGTAGGTATGGTTATCCTCATCAATACATTCTACCTGCGACAAGTTTGGAAATTGAGAGAATTCACGCCGACTAATGTTTTGCTTCATAAATTTCAATTTCCCAAGAAAAGCCGAAATTATCCCCTTTGTTTTAATTAAATTCAGGCTGTCCCCTTGTAACTGCAAGTTAATATGATTAAATTTTTTAAACAAATCTGTCAAATACGCAATGTCTGCTTTAAATTTGATCAAGTTTTCTTTTAAATCTGGATCTCTACTTTCTAGGAACTCTAATACGGAATCGAAAACAGAGTAAAATCTCGTTAAACATGCACCTTTTGACAACCAGCGTACTTCAGTATGTAAGAGCAGTCGTTTGAAGTCTTCATCATTTTCGTCGCACAATTGAGCAAATAAACGCGTATTCAATGCATTGCTTCTGATTTTGTTGACAGCTTTTATTACAAAATGAAGAGATTGGTTCAACCTGTCACTTAAATGTTTTGCCACAAGATGTTGTCGGTGGATTACGCAATGAATAGCTGTAAGTCCTGGTATAATTCTTTTGAGATGACTTATAAACCCACGATATCGACCGACCATTGCAGGAGCTCCGTCTGTTGCCGCTGAAATAATGTTTGTAAATGGAATCGATTTTTCCGTAAAAAAATTACTCAGGACATTAAATATTGATTCGCCTTTAGTGTCAGTCTCCAAAGTTCTGGCAAATAGCAATTCTTCGTGAATTTCTTCCTCCATAATAAATCGAACATATGCTAATAATAATGCTTCATTACCGGGTAACGTTGACTCGTCCAGTTGTATAGAAAAATGAGTTTTTTGCAGATGATTGCACAAAAAACTTTCGGTATCAGAGCTCATTTCATCAATGCGTCTTTGAACAGTATTGTTACTTAATGGAATTCTTTTTAGTACGTCAAATGGAGATTTGTGCAAAACAGTTTTTAAAACCTCTTCAACAGCGGGTAAAATTAATTGTTCTCCGATAGTGTGCGGTTTTCCAGATTTTGCTATTAGTAATGAGATATTGTAAGATGCCCGCAAGCCATCATCGTTACTTTGAGATGTTGAAGCGAACATACTGTGCATGGTGGGTCTCTTTTCATATTTTTCCTTCAATGTTTGAAAATATTTCAAATCTTTACCTATTTTATCAGTATGACACCTTTTTAGATGATCTTCGAGCTTTGATGGTTTCATAGAGTCATTGCTCAAAACTTTGTTGCATAATAGGCACATGGGCAATTGTTTGTCTGCCTCTGATGGAACAAAACCATATTTCAAATAATCGACACTATATTGTCGACATTTTTTCTTTGCTGTAGCCATGTTTCGTGTCAGTTACCTTACCTGTAAAAAAAAATGTTTTAGTAACCAAGTTTTTTTCTGAATATAGGTATCACACCGCAGCCTTTGTCACCACGCGGTAATAGAATTACGGCTTGTAAAGGGACCAACTAATAAACCGCTAAGACAAATACAGACGTTTTCACAAAACGGTATCAATTTTAAAGTACCTAATTTACCACAAATTTTTAATAGTACAAATAAAAATTGGTGTACTCAGTATCAAATACTGATCATATTTGTGTAGAAAAAAATAAAAGTCGAAATCCCAAAATTGTCCATAAAAGCGATAACTAACATTTCATCAAATCAATGAGTTCACGCGCTCCGTGTATTTGCGTATTTTTTGTCTGCGGCTTCATTGTTAAAACGTGACAAACTGGCATCGAAGCTCAAGCCCTGCTCTTTCCAAAAAGAAATAGTTTTGATAAAATAGTTACTTCAAAATCAATTTAAAATGATTGTGAAATTACTGTTTTATAAAATTAGTAGTCATTTGCAAGAAAAATTACAAAATTAATTGCTCTGCAATATTGCTTATTCGGCCTTTTTAGAAAGGCAGTGCTTCTGTCGTGAAAAAACAATTGAATAAAACGTGCTCTTTGTCTTCAAATCAAAAGAGGACAATTAAAATATCTGTAAGTTACGAAGTTACCTATCTACAAGGTGTTTTTTTAACCGTCTTACACCAAAAGCCCATTTAATGTATCCATTATAAGAAATTGAAAGGTATACCTATTTATTAAATTTTAACTCTTTTTTCATAAAATAACGTATTTAATAAATAACAATTTTAATTTGAATCACTTGTTTAGTTTCAGTCAATAGGTGATAGTACCTAGCAATCGAGCCTGCTAATCAATATCCAATAAAAATAAGTCCACGTGGACTACCGTCCAATAACGTGCGAGCGGCACCTTTCAACCCCGCGCGTAATCCCTATTCTAAGGCGCTCGCGCTTCCCTTTGTGAAATGCCGCCTCAGTGACCTCAGTCACATTTTGGTTTTCGGCTAATGCACATTATGCACAAGTGCTGCTTTGTTATTGGCAAGTGTCCGATCGCGTGTGACGATGAGTGATAGCTGTGGTGATAAGTGATAGTGATAATCTGGATTATTTACAAATGGTTGATTCCAATCTTTTAAATACGCCTGAAATCCCTTACTTTGTTAAATACGTATCTACCACTAATGTTTTACATCGGAAAATTGTGTCAGACAGTCCTAAGCCTGTTTAAGTATGAAGGAAAGATTGGAATTAATCTCTTCCGACCGTCGCAGTGTTAGTGATACCTACCTATTCGGTTTAGAGTGCGTTGCCCTCACCGTTTGCGCCGTGAATACAAACAGTTGTGATCAACCGACTGGTACACGTAAACAAAATACTTAAGTACTATAAAACAAAAAAAAGGTAGGTACTTACTTTTCTCCGGCACTAGCAAACACTGATATAAATTTTCTCACACCTTCTTTTCGTAATTCCGGAAACAAATGAATGAGTTTGCCTTTGGCATCAAGTATTTATAGTGGTGATCAAATTCATGTCTGAACAAGCATTAAGCATTGTCGGGCGGATAGCGCTTTGCAAGTCTGTACACGAAATTGTACCTACGTAATATCGAATACGCAAGTTTGAACAAGTAACAGTCGCTTGCCTTATTAAAATATAATCTGCTTAGTTAGGTACTAAAAACAATGTAGGTAGGTAGTAGGCCCTTTTAAAAACTATGCTTACATTTTTGCTCTTTACTATCAAAACCAGATAAATTTTCGTGGACCCCCATTAACATTTTATGGACCCCCATTTTTTGTTCACGCCTACGTAGACCCCCAGCAAGTCTCCCGTGGACCCCTGGGGGTCCACCTGGACCACTTTGGGAATCACTGATGTAACGTTTCAAACGCACGTTAGGACAATTTAACTGCCATTGTTCCATATAAAATATGTGACATTTAGATCTACCTGACGCGCGTACAATGCTGATGTAGCCAATATCGAAGACAGAGCGAAGTCGAGACGGAAAATAAGGAAAGTTGATTCCATCACCACGTGGGATACAGCTATTGATTTGTATAACCTCATCTCTTTAAAACCTATAAAGATACATGCAACTTTCGTACAAGATACCCAAATCGTCTCGTTGGTCCTGCTCGTAAGACACAATTGTACAGCAAGAACGCATATTGTAATTCTATTGACATTTTTAATCGTTTGCATGATGACATCAAAGATTTGCCTATTGGGCTATTCAAGCGTAAACTTAGGAGATGGCTAGTACAAGAATGTTTTTACTCTGTTGACGAATATTTTGATTATTTTAAACATTGAACTTGACATTTATTATTGTGACTAGATTTGTAATGTAATTATGACATATTAGGAATATAATTGTAATTGTGACGGTATTAAGTGTTCATATTGACATTGTAAACATTAGGTTTTAAGTATTCTAAATCGTGTTTCTCGATATTTAAGTCTTTTTCCTATGTTAATTTTGCATGCCAGTTTCTGGTGGAATGTGTGAAACCTGATAATTTAATAACGACTTTTGTACCACATTTTTATGTAAAATAAAGATTTGTATTTGTAAAAACAATATATCAATATCGTAAGTAAATTTCAAAAAAGCAGAGGTTAATAGACAGAAATTCGACGAGTGTGCAATTTTACATTTTAGAACACGGGTTGGTTAGAGACCTAAATATAGTCACTCCCAGTGCAACAAACTAGATGTTTGTTTGACAATTAACCTCATCACAGAATCACATTAGTCTCGAATGCCTTTAGATTAGGTACATAAATTAAAAAATTAAACATTTTAAAATCGGATCGGCCCCCAAACGAAACAGACAGAACAAAGAGTTCCCGTTTTATAAATGTCGTTTATTTATTTATTTATGTATCATCTTATGTTTGTTTGACAACGTGTGAATCAAAACAAGACGACGACAAAATAACCAAGAATAATCTTTCACACTCTTGTACAATCACTCTGACGATCTTAGAAGCGTCTCGCTGACGTTAATAACTTAATCCCGGGGAATTAAACAATTATTTCAGTGCGAGCAACAAAGACAATGTGGGACAAGTGTGCGATGTGTTGACAGCTTGACGGTATGACTGAGATGCGATTCGACATTGTTTTTGACAGTTGGTGCGATGTGTTGACAGCTTGACGGTATGACTGAGATGCGATTCGACATTGTTTTTGACAGTTGGTGACATCTTTTGACATCGTTCGTTCACTTCAACTTTCTAATGAGTTAAGCCTGAATCAACACTGGCGGTCAATAGTAGGTGAATTGGACAATAACTGTCAAGTATATCTACCTACTATTGACCGCCACCGCAGGCCGCGCCAGTCTGTGAGAGGCCTTAAAGGGACTTCAAATAGCAATAGGGACTTTGTCAGTTGTCAACAAATTTCGACCCTATAGTCATGTTACGAACTGTCACGAAGCGTGCTGAATTAAAACCTCAGTGACAGGCTGAGGACAGCTGCGCAGTGGTGATAATCTTGAGAAACTTAGAGCATTCATTTATGTAGCAATATATTAACCCGCTTACTCATAAAACTTAACAGACCTTGGGTATCTCGAATGTGTTTTGTCCATTTCTCACAAACACAAATGTTAAAGTGCCAGATAAAGACTAATTGTAACGGCGTTTAGCTAAGTAAGGTTTGATGGACGTTTATGCCTAAGGGCAGTAAAAAAAGAACCATGATCAACATATTTCTCTTAAGATTATTTTACGCTCTTTCGCTTCGCTCGCTTGTTTAATTAGTAGTTATCTACAAACGCAGTTTAAATGTTTATTTACTACCTAGACCGTCTTAATAAGTAAGTCTATAAGCAGCAGCTGTTAAGATACTATGCCGCGAGCGTATGAAAATGTTAATGTTGCCAGTAACAAAACAAGCAGTTGCAATATTACACCTCATCCACATCCGTTCGGTTCTAAATATACGCACGTGCAATACGAACCTTTTAATAATAAAACCATACGATATAAAACTATATTCACAAGCAATAGAGTTAATTCTGTGTTGAAGTAGGTACCATTTATGAATACCAGAAGCATTATGATAACAAAATAAAAAAGTAAGAACGTTCGAAATTTAAATATCATTCGAAAATAACGTTACTATGTATTACAGTTATCAGTCAAAGGATTCCGCACTTTAGCTTAAGGTAATGAAGGTTTATTCTCGCAAGTTTTGTTTATGAATGTTTAAATGAAGTGAACATGGAAATGGCGTCGAACAAAATCTGTTTGTATGCAAGCAGGCACAGGCATTCGACAGCCAGATTGATGGATAATGTAAACATGATAAGCGCTCCTCATACGTTGTTTCCCTAATACTACAAACAATTTAAAAGGTCACATATACATACAGTTTCATATGGCAAATGTGATCTTATCAATCAAAGCTATAATTGGGTCGTAGTGATTTGGTGATAACGAAATCGATGTCTTGACATGTACTCGTAAGTTCCGTGTTTGACACATGTTATAGCGTTTTACAAATTTTATTTTGCATCTAGTAAAACTTGGGTTTCTGATGAAGTTCTAAGCTAGCTAAGTTTCAGGGTTGCAATGATAAGTTGGTGCTGTTATCTTAGTCGATATCTTTCTATTGATTGTACAGTTTGTTAGCATTGACTCTATAAATAATAATATGGTCGTAACTTATGTTCCCTACCTTTTAAATCGAGGCAAAACGTGATCATGACTGAATTGATTTATTTTACATTCTGCACGAGTTCAAAGTGAATGCCAAAGCTCGGCAATAAGAAGACATGTGAAAAAGCGTTTATTAAATTGTGCATTATCAAACATGTGTCAAATAAGGCATTGGATTTTGGCGCTGGCATGTGTACATTGAGAAATACTCATAAGAGTTGGTGTTGTTGAGTGCTTATCCAACTTATCCGACTGTCCAACTGTTTTTGACAACTATTGAAATGTGTCTTGAACTTATTTATATGATACCGTCTTATGTACCACATTTTTCGGAACTTATGTACGGAATCTTTACTGTTAGCTTTTCGGTAAAGGAAAAACATCGTGAGGAAACCGGTCTAATCCCAATAAGGTCTAGTTTTCCCTCTGGATTGGAAGGTCAGATGGCAGTCGCTTTTGTAGAACTATTGTATATGCGAATGTAAGGGATTAGGTGTCAAAGCGGACTGGTATATAGCCTGGATTAACATATAGAATATTTTTTATCCCAGTAAAAGTCCAACAAAAGGAAGTCAACACGAACGAAGTCGCAGGCAAAAGCTATAGTAGAAAATATATTATCCATGCGATCGTAAACCCAGGACTCCGATCGTTTCGCCTAGGCTAGGCACTTTGTTTGTTGCTTCCGCCCACACCCTGCATTTCCCCTGTTAGGATAACATTTCCAGGATATTAGTAACCTAATGGACAGTTTGAGCTCCTAAACAGGACACAGGATACGTTAGGTAGGTACTGACTGTCTCTTCGCGTACTAAAATTAATTTCAATCGGTTATAAGCCGCTAAGCATGGAAAAGTAAATTAGCACAAATGGATAATTCTAAAGAACATGCAATCATTGAACGAAACGTCCGTTCCCTTGGCCCAAATCTCAAAAAGCGTCCTACCACGGTTTTATTCGACAAAGCGTAAAATGTTTTAAACTGTCTACAGAAACCGTTGCCCTGGCCCTCATGGATGTTTTCCATGTATGTATTTCAGTATTTATTTATCTATATAAGTATTATTATATTATTTATCGTCATCTAGTACCCATAGTAAGCATCGCTCAGTTTAGGACGGTTGATTTATGTAAGATTCCGAATATATTTCATTTATTATTTTACTTAAATTGTAAAAGTTAAAAGTAATGGCTACGAGTATCAAGCACTTAACATGCGCGCGCATGCAAGGATTCAATTTGAAAGAAACGGCGTGAATTGAGATCGATCGTGCGCGCAACAATCCATCATTTAGCGCGGGCGCTCAAATACATCCTAATTTATGCGTGTGCGACCAACACTAAAACAAGGGACCGTATTCATTACGTTTTAGCGACGGGTGGTGACATAGCAGCCGTGGGTTAAGACCGAAGTCTAAGATGTGGTGCGGATGGCCACTATTAGCAAAATCGTACCTACGGTCCAAAAAAACTGTAATGGTCGCACTACATTTGGGGGTTCGTGATGTTCGCGTTGCGTCGTTGCCTCTATTTCATTTGCCGTAGGAAGGAAAAAGATGCAACACGAATATTTGGGGCAAATACCGCCATGTGTGCCGACCATAACCCGACTACGGTAACTGAAAACAGCTGGTATTTTTTTCATACCAAAATTGTTGTTCATAAAAAAGAGTTGACACCTCATTTCATTTATCAAAATTGGTTCGGTATTTTAAACGCTACGGTGGAAAACACGTAAATACAAACATTAGACTGCTAAAAATATATCCCTTCCTTTCCGCTCAGCCATAGTCGGGCAAAAAGAGATCAGCTGATCACGATTTTCAGTCATGGGGTGCCCCACTGCTGGGCCGTGGAGGCCTCATACTAACGGGTGACCGAAAATTTTCGCAAGATTTGAATTGGCCTCCTTTTGTAGGCCACTAAAAAAACAAACAATGTGACTAATGACAGTTTAGGGTTAGTGAAAGTCAAAGGTTAAAGGTCTATGCCAATAAGCCCACAACCACTGACGCATTAAAGGAGGAGGTTCGACGATGCATTCACGAAATTCAGCCACATAAGTGCAAAATGGTTATGGAAAATTTCATTAAAATAATTCGTATGTGCCAGCAATGCCGTGGTGTATATTTCCCGATGTGCTATTTCATACATAACCCTATCCTGTCATCATCATCATCATCATATCAGCCGAAAGACGTCCACTGCTGGACATAGGCCTCCCCCAAAGAGTTCCAAAGTGACCGGTCCTGCGCCACCCGCATCCAGCGGACTCCCGCGACCTTTACCAGGTCATCAGTCCACCTTGTGGGAGGCCTACCAACGCCGCGCCTTCCGTTCCGGTACGTGGTCGCCACTCGAGAACCTTTCCGCCCCAACGGTCATAAGTTCTACGTGCAATGTGCCCCGCCCACTGCCACTTAAGTTTAGCGATTCGGATCCCTATCCTGCAGTTAATGTTTAAAAAAAACAGTAAAAACAAAAAAAACTGTGTTCACTATTTCAATCAAATCTTGCTTAAATTTTGGGACACCCTTTAATATTATAAAGAGAAAAAGTGTTCGAGGTTGTGTGGTCATGTTGTGTGTTTATAATCTTCGAAACTAGATGATGATGATGATATGATTACGACAAATCTTTCACCAGTATACCGATTTCTCTGTAATACGCGGGCGTCGCCGCGCGGGCAGCTCGTCTATAATAAAATGCATTTCGAACGGAAAAAATTGGCATGTCACAAGCTACAAATAAGAGGTTGTGAATAGGGTTGGTAAATGATCATATTGTTGAGTCATTGTCTTTCGACATAAGCCGAGATTTAAAGTACAGTCAGGAGCAGTTGTAGCTGCAATTTGGAATATGTAAAATGAGTACGTTTGACCGGTTGTTGGTGTCTGTACCTTAGCTAGCATTCTATAACCTCCTAAGGCCCACCATACAACACAAACTGACATTGAAATTTGAATCAACTCATGTAAGAAATAGAGTTGAATTTCGTTTGTTTCATAAAAGACCAAAACAAAACAAATGCAACTCTATTCCAACCCAAAATGGTTTACCTAAATTCCTTTAAATGAATAAGTCCTTCCAGTAGGCCCATGGGCCTTAGGAGGTAGTAACATAAAAGAGCAAAATTAAATGAAATCAAATATTATTTATTTAAACTTTTTACGAAAGCGACTGCCATCTGACCTTCCCACCCATAGGGAAAACTAGACCTTATTGGGATTAGACCGGTTTTCTCACGATGTTTTCATTCACCGAAAGCTAACGGTAAATATTCCGTACTTATGTTCCGAAAAACTCATTGGTACAGTCGCCATCACATACATCGGAACAAACAAGCACGTCACAAACTTCGGAACACACCTCTATTTTCAAGGCATTAGGGTGCATGTGCCGATATTTTTGAACACCTATAGTGTACCTATGTATCTATGTGATGGCGACTGTACGAGCCGGGATTCGAACCCACGACCGCCGCTTGACAGCCGCATGCCTGAACCACTATGCTACCGTAGCGTATTTATTTAAACTTTATTGCACAAAATACAAAAATGTACAAATGGCGAGCTTAATGCCAAATGGCATTCTCTACTAGCTAACCATTGGGCTAAACAGAGCCCTTATAAAAGGTGCAATGAAAAAAGTATGATAATTTCTGTTACGATTATGTGAAGAGAAAAAAAACAAATGTATTATACACTACATATAGACATACATAAAAAAAGATACATACAATCATTGTGGATGGAGCAAGTGCTCACGCAACATCCGCTTGAAAGAAAACTTGCTTGGGGCTTGTCTGATGTTAAGAGGGAGTGAATTCCAGAGACGGCTATTTGCAAGTAGATGAAATTTTCATCAAAAAGATACGAGTGAAGAGATAAACACACATTTCAGTTAAGACATCCAGATCGTGTGTACTCAACATTTTTTTGGCGATCATTCTTTCGAAACAGAAACTCTTCAAAATTAAGTAAGGTGCTTGTCGTCTTATTTTTAATATCTTAACATGAGTTTTTTGGCGCAACCCATACTTGGGACTTAACGAAGCACACTTTAAGATTTAAGCACTTTTCAAAATTAAAAAAGTTTACACTTAAACTAAGAGTACAAAATTCAAGAAAAAATAATTAGAATCCTTATTCTTTGGAATTCTTTCGTTTTTGGCGGTGCTCTAGTAACGAGTGATGCATCTCCCCTTTATACCTATCTATACATAATATAATATTTCCAAACAAAGAAAGTCGATATAATTTTATTGTTAATAGAGCGGGATTGGTTCTGATGGATGGTGCCGATGACATCTCGAGATGGATCACTTCCGCGCCTCATACTAAACTCGGACTTTTCCCAAAGTGACGAAGGAAAGAATGTTCCGGGAAGCACAGTTGGAGTTGTATGAAATAAATAGAAAGAAAAGAAAGAAAGAAAACATTTATTCGTGGACCAAACAATGGGTGTAAAAAACAAAACACAGAACGTAAAAATAGCAGGGTCCACGAAAAGGCACTCAGCATGGTGCTAACCTAGAAGGCCAGCGCTGGTCTTCCGTCGGAACCTTTACATGAGTTACCTCCTGGAAGGCAACACAAAACAAATACCTACGCTAAACATAATAATATCTTAAAACTATTCCAAATCCGACGCCAGAGTGGCACGGCAGATTGCATCGTGTGAACGCGTCGCCAAACTGTGTGTCATTACAACTACTGTGATATTGGAGATTATTTGGGTATGAAAAACGGATATAATTACCCTCCTTTGCGTTGCACAGTTGGGTTATAGGTTATAGGTTATAGGTTGTACGCGGGCTGGGTTTCCGCAACTCGACGTCATAAATGCGCCTATTTTGCGTAGGGGTTTTGGCACTACTGTTATTCATGCCAACCCAGTTCCACCAGGAAGCCTAGCAGACCCTTTACGTTGCCGACGGCCTCCGGTAGTGACCCCGGTGTTCCGAGGTACTTTGCCCTGTAGTCCGCCACTCCAGGACATGTCAGGATGACGTGGGCGGCTGTCTCGTCCTCTTCCATGCAGGCTCTGCAGAGAGGACTGTCTGTAACACCTAAAGTAAAAAGGTGTTTGTTTAGTAGTGCATGACCAGTTATAGCTCCTGTCAGAAGACGGAGAGCCGGCCTCTTTAGCTGCTTTAGCTTCCTTGACAATCCGGGGTTGATTGTCGGGAGGGCCTCCCTGGTTTGCCTGCAGGTTCCTAGGGTGTTCCAATGTTTTTGGTGTTCTACCTTGGTGTTTAGTCGCAGTGTGCTCCGCAGCCATGCAGAGGGTAGAGGAATTGTGGGTTCCGGTCCTACAGCTCTTGACTCTGAACCCTCTCTAGCCAGTGCATCCGCTGCATCGTTACCGCGTGAATTACTGTGCCCTTTGATCCATTGCAGGGTTATGTCGCTGTTATTACATACCTCTGATAGGATTTTGTGGCACTCGTGTATCAGCCCAGAAGACACACATTTTGGTAGACATTGCACAGTTGGGTAAATTAAGTTATCTTTTATATACTTAATGTAAACGTTAAATAAAAACCTTTTTAACTACCACTTGGCTATTTAAATGTAACGATGTTAAAAGACACGCTGAATTGGAAATGTTCTCTGTTTATTATGTAACATATCTAATTTCCGTTTAGTAAAATAAAAAAAATCTCATATTATTAATTTTTCCATGTAATTTTTTTTAAGTATTCATGAGAAGACGCGGTATCAAACAAAACAAATCGGTCTGGCTATTGAGTTGTATGTTTATTCATTCTAGTTTCCTTTTTCAGCGTTAGTTAGCATGCTGCAGTCATTTATAATAGGTAAGTAGGTACGTATTCATTTTCAAGAAGTTAAGTTGGATATTATTTTTCGGGATTCCATGCATTATTCTATTACAGCCCATTACTGTAAGCGACTAGGTACTTATATAGTTACAAATGAAACTTAATTGAACTTGCACCATCGGAAATAACAGCAACACGCTGAATTCCATTTTCAAACGCGTTCATTCGATAAACTCTTCAAAATTACGCTACTGGCCAGTATCAATAATCAATCAATATGAACTGAAATAGACCCTACCTCTTACGCTATAAGTCTAAATTCCCATGTCAGTAGGATGCGTTTTGATAATAGCTAAGGTAAAGTTTGAGGTGTGGAAGCGAGAACTGAATCAAACGGTATCCGTAGAACAAGGTTGTATCTGACTTTGGCGTTCGTATAAGCTAAACCTTTGTCTCATTCAGGCTTTCAAACGGAGTTCTGGATTGTAGAGTTGGCAAACATGAAGTAGTCAAACAACACCTACTTACATATAGAAGGTTTCCATGGAAATACTAGGAATTAATTAAAAGGTATTTTCACTGTTGCCGTAATTTTATTTCCTAGAACCACAAATACTTAAATTGCGATGGCAAAAACCAACCAATATTACCTGAGGGACAAATGCAGCAACCTTACTCTGAACACGGTTCATCCTCGAGAGCTATGGCGACCTTGACCACCAGGAACACATACCTACAGAGCAAGTAGCGGTGTTATATAATACCTATTCAAGATGGATGTACTTTCGAAACTTCTTATGACGTCGTTGAATATCCCCACAATTTATGTTTTATTATATCGAATAATTAGTTAATAAAAATTAAACAATAGTTAAACGTAAATATGCTAATGTAATTTATCTTAAGGACGAAGTGTTTACGACCGAAAGGAAGCGGCCGAAACTCCTCATCAGACCGTTTGTCACCGTCTAGTTAGGCGGCGGAGTTAGGGTTGCCACCAGAGGACAATATAAATAATCGAAATTAATTGAACTGCTGAATTATATTTCGCTCGTAATGACAAATAATAGATCGGTTTTACTAAATGATTTATTCATTCAGTTGGTCCCTCAATGGTGAGGATCGTGCGTGACCGCTATGTCACTGTCCGGGAGTGCAGATGGCTCGCCAATGTCTCCGGAGTTGCACTGCATGCAGCGCCTGGTGTTTTCGTAGTTCGGTGAGCTTCGTGACCGCCATGTCACTGTCCGGGAGTGCAGATGGCTCACCAATGTCTCCGGAGTTGCACTGCATGCAGCGCCTGGTGTTCTCGTAGTCTGGTGAGCTTCGTGACCGCCATGTCACTGTCCGGGAGTGCAGATGGCTCGCCAATGTCTCCGGAGTTGCACTGCATGGCGCCTGGTGTTCTCGTAGTCTGGTGAGCTTCGTGACCTGACAGCTATGTCACTGTTCGGGAGTGCAGATGGCTCGCCAATGTCTCTGGAGCTGCGCTGCGTCCGGTGAGCTTTGTGACTTGATCACTCCAATTGGCTGGCGGTCTGCCACGGGCTCGTCTTTCCCGTCAACATGATGTATTCGAGGCTACTGGGACCACGCGCTATATGTCCATAAAATGACAGTAAGTATTGCTGGCAAATGATAAGTAATCGAAATCAAATGAACTCCTGAAGAGAAACAAGTCAACTAAACCAAGAATAATCCGTGAGTTTCAGCATATGGTAATTAGTATGATCGAAATTAAATCAATGATGTAGTAATACTTAGGTAAGTCTAGTTGATTACAAAAAGATGTATATATAAACGTATGCCAAAACAAAGTTGTTTTCTTACTGTTATTTCACAAAAAATCATGCAGTCCAAAAATTTGCGAAGCCGTATTACTTGAAGAATTAAAAAAAAAAATATTTGCAGTCCTTGTTTCTATTATTCACATCACTTATAATATTATTACATATCAAATTTCCATTCTCATTGTTAGTTATTGTTCGTGAAAGAAAGGAACCATGTGGAAACCCGAATTTAAACCTAAACCAATACCATATTTTTAAATAAAATATCACAAGGGCTCACAACACTACACTACGGTGAAGGAAAACATCGTGAGGAAACCGGTCTAGTCCCAATAAGGTCTAGTTTTCCCTCTGGGTTGGAAGGTCAGATGACAGTCGCTTTCGTAAAAACTAGTGCCTCTTGGGATAATGTGTCAAAGCAGACCCCGGGCTCCTTTAGGGGCACAACTGGGATTAGCGCTAGGAGGATGATGATCACAAGGGCTCACTACTTTAATTCGTATTAACCATAATCGCCAACCCTACGGTAGGACGTGTCGTAATCGCCAGTTATCGTAATAAAGTTATATTAAACAGTTGCCGACCGCTGCTCATCCATCACCCGCTGATTGGGCGCTTGGCGACAGCGCGCGCCTATTGGGTAATGGTCGCACGCACCAGGGGTTCGCAACCTTTGGACCTGGGACTAACTAGACTAGAACAATGAAGTGGCTTACTAAGCGATTGTATATAAGTATATGTATCTACACTTTTGCCGAAGAACGGCGCTGACAGTACACCACGATTAACATCAGTTGACGATTCTGAAGTTAGCCTCGAGCGACCTGCATACCCGCCCGACCCTTCTGACACCTTGCGGCGCTACATGTAGCTAACATCAGAATCGTTATAACTGGTTTTAATCGTATTGTAGCACTTAGAGGGTAATTTAGACATCAAAATGTTCATTCTTGTGTGCGCTGACATAAATACATATTTGTCATTTATTTGTGTGATAAGCACGAATATTTGTTCCTGAGTCATGGATGTTTTCTATGTATTTAAGTATTTATTTCTCTATATAAGTATGTATATCGTCGTCTAGTACCCATAGTACAAGCTTTGCTTAGTTTGGGACTAGGTCGATATGTGTAAGATTGTCTGCAAATATTTATTTATTTATTTATATTTATTTGTCATCCATTATTATGGGCATGTACGGTCAACCAATTTGATTCCTAGGCCATCATAGAACCTTGCCGTTATAAATGCTATGTCAATACGGGTTACTAGGATTATTGCGTCGCTATGTAGCAGTTAAAATGACAGGGTTCTACGGTGGCCTAGGAATCAAATTGGTTGACTGTGAGCCGAGAAACATAACCCCTCATGTATACCAGCTTGTATGTGGTGGGGATGACGTTGCCCACTAACTGACGCTAGAATTCCAAAGCTTGTCGCTTTCTCAGTGTGGGCTAGGAACTTCACATATATTCGGAGTTGTATTCAGTTTGTCTCATGTTTGAAAATAATTTTACCAGAAGCCTGGTGGCATCTACTCGTAAAGAGAGAGAAAAACGACATAATTATTAAAGTAAGAAAACAAAAAAAATTGGAACACTCAGCATGGCGGCTTGGCAAGATTAGATTAGATTTATTTATTTCATACTATAACAATACAATATAAATTTTACTAGGTAAATTTACACGATTTTATATTAATATCAAATAATAAAACAAAGAATAAAATTAAAATTTAATTCCAAATTATAAATGTCAACATACAAGTTAAGTCAACTAAAATATAGAGTAATGTGGCAATTACAGCTAGGTATAGATAGATTAAGTAAATATAATTAGCTGAGGGCATTTGTCACGCTAGGCTTAAACCGAGCTTCTTGTGACGGGGGATAATCCTGCCATACTTGCCTGATTACCCTGATCCCTTCCCTGATGCCTTCACCGTCAAGAGAACGTTTAGGCGGTTATCAACTTATCACACTGCCGCCGTATCCCTCTGCGGTGTGCGGAGCGATAGTTTTCTCGTTGTATGCAATCCCTCAGTTTGTATATAAGTTCCGATAGAGAAATAGGTATGCGGTTCCGCACACCGCAGCGCGATTTGGCAGCAAGTTGTGCTAGACGTACTGCACGGCCACAATGTAATTATAAGGACTTCACTGAAGATCTCTTGTCCTTAGAGATTCACGTCGAAGGACGCTGGCCGCCTAACAACTCAAGCTACAAAATCAGTTATAAAAATACTAAAAGTGTCTTGAGAATTAATGTCAAAATTATAAGAATAACGTCAATAACAACGCATCGTCATCTAAGCGTTATAGGTATCTCGGTTGCATCTGTAGTTTTCACTAAAACGTGCGACTTGTGCTTTTTTTCTCAGAATTGAGTTTTTTTTTGGTTTTTAGTTTCAAAATCATGAGCACTCTTGATCCCGATAAAGAAAACAAGTGTCCCCAATTTTAGGATTCCACTATCTGGCGGTCCATACAGAATGTATGAACATAACACACTTTCTTTATTTATGATTATGAACAGGAAGAAACAAAAAATAAACTCAATTCTGAGAAAAAAAGTAAAAGTCGCACATTTGAGTGAAATGAGTGAAAACACCCATCTTATAATCAAATCACCAACATAAGGCATTCTCTACCAGTCAACTAATGAGCTAAACATAAAACATTCTTCTTATAGGCACGGACTATGTACATGAATCATGCAATTACAATCACTGCCCCTTGCCAGCATGGAATCCGAATACTTACACGAGATCTGGGCACTCAGTATAAAATTTACTTACCTAAATATTCGCACCATACGTGCCCCCATTTTGACAAAGTTTAGTACATCAATAAGCTGGCATATCATACGTATAATATGAGCGAAGCAAAAGTTAACAAGCGAATGAACCCAATAAAACTTGGGGACATTCGCCATGTTCCGTGTGACGTCACGACATGATTCAAATTCGTTCCAAACTCAATAAGCAGGGTTCATAATGCAATTGTCAAAAGTTTATATGATATGCAATAAGTATTATTTGGATCATTTGGGAATTCGTGACAATTTGATATTGGATTTCGGGTCGTCTTGTCGAATCGGTTAACTTTGAGGACTGTGCTCAGGCTCAGGTACCTAATATTATTTTGTCTTAGAGCTCATATCAAACATAAACGATATCCGAGAAAGCCCCTTCAGTCAATTAGAAAAACAGTCAATTAGAGAAGAGAAAAAACCGGCCTAGAGCGTGTCGGGCCACGCTCAGTGTAGGATCCCGTAGTTTTTTTTTAAATTTTTTTGTAATTTTTTTCAAAAACTATTCAACCTATCAAGTTCAAAATAATTTTCCTAGAAAGTTTTTATAAAGTTCTACTTTTGAGATTTTTTTCATATTTTTAAAACTTATGGTTCAAAAGTTAGAGGGGTGGGGGGGGGACACATTTTTATTTAGTCCTGGAGCGATTATCTCTGAAAATATTAACATTATCAAAAATGTAAAATATGCAAACCCCTATTCAGTTTTTCGTCCATCACAGTAAGTGTATGAAATTATTTTGTAATTTTTTTCAAAAACTATTCAACCTATCATGTTCAAAATAATTTTCCTAGAAAGTTTTTATAATGTTCTACTTTCGAGGTTATTTTCATATTTTTTTAAACTTATGGTTCAAAAGTTAGAGGATGACACATTTTTTTTACTTCTGGAGCAATTAACTCAGAGAATATTAACATTATCAAAAAATAGTTTTAGCAAACCCCTATTCATTTTTAAATACCTATCCAACAATATATCAGACGTTAGGGTTTAAATGAAAAAAAAAACACTCCCTACGTTACTTTTTATTTTACCACTTTGTTGTCGGCGTGATTGATGATATACATATTAGTACCAAGTTTCAGCTTTCTAGTGCTAACGGTTACTGAGATTATCCGCGGACGGACGGACAGACAAAGCGAAACTATAAGGGTTCCTAGTCGACTACGGAACCCTAAAACGAGTCAAATGCGAGTAGGTTTCTCAAAAATTTAAAAGCATTTCTTGCAGAAAAAACATACTACTCAGTGTCTGAATACCTAGATTGCAGAAGTAACATTTAATATCCACCGACTGAATAGATAAAACAAAGAAAGCGTCGACCTCTCTGCCATTCACATGCCACCGTTTGTATATAGAATTTTCAACTATACTTAGTATATTGCAGTGCCCTTACAGGGTTGTGTTGAGACATACCAATATGTAGCTATAAGATATTTTTTAATACAGTTGCTCAAAAAGTGGTACTTTTTGTAGCTGCAAATCGTGCGCAAAGTTGTATTTTGCGCACTAGTGCTTTTTACTTTTCCACGTATATCGAACGACGTTTTTTAATACAGTTGCCAAAAAATAAGAAAAACAACGAGTAAGGAATATGAAACTTTTATATTATTAATTCTGTAACATCATTGTAATACTTACAGTTAAAAATAATGAAGTTGTACAAAACAATTTTTTTTTAAATACTGTTTTTACTAAAAAACGTCGTTCGATACACGTGCGGAAATGTCATTCTTCACTCGTCCCGAGTCTTACCACTCGCCTACGGCTCGTGGCAAGATATCTCGGCACTCGAGAGGTAATGACATACTTTCCGCACTAGCATCGAAATGTACTATTGTACACACCATGATTAAATTAATTATGAATTATGAAGATAAATGGCATCAATTGGCTAATTTCCTTTTTTACGTGATGCCATTCGAACCATTTTCTAGAGTGAATCAAATGTCTGTAAGACTAACTACAGTATGAGCACAAATAATGCCAAATAAAGACTCAAGAATGAGACATAGCTAGCGACCGTAAAAACTGTTCATTCAAATTGACACAAGTTCCTATCCGTATTTACAGCTGCTTGGAAATTCGTTAGTCCAACTCCTCACATTCTTCGTTTATGTTGATATTAAATTTGTTATATAAAAATGTCAGATCATGCTTCATCACAGTAAAATAAACAGCGGTCCCATGTCTGTCTGTTTGTCCGGATGACTGGCGCGACTAGAGTGCCGTTTCGAAAGCCCTTCACAAATAGAAACATCACGTTCCAAAACATCCCGATCGAGTGCTTGTCGAATCGAGGCAATGTGAAACCGCGGGGGCGGATTGTCGGCTCTTTGGATTTCTATATTCACATACCGATGTGCTAAAAGTTATTTATTATAGATACTAAATTTACGTTATTTTATATATATCTTATACGTTTATTATGACTAGCATTTGCCCGCGACTTCATCTACTTCGTAACAACCGTGGAAGTTAGATTATTTTAGGATATGAGACTCTTGAAAGTCCTTAGGTGTCCTGTTTTTTCTCCGGGGTTCGACTCTTTTAGCTAATGGTAGCTAATTTAAATGTCTCTTTCATTTATTTCAGCATGAAGAAACCTGCCAGACCGAGTTACATTAAGTTGGTTCATGATTCTCGTGAGTTTCACGTAAATACGGCCTCCGTAGCCCAGTGGGTAGTGACTCTGCCTACGAAGCTGGAGGTCCCGGGTTCGAATCCCGGTCAGGCCATTTATTTGTGTATTTATCACGAATATTTGTTCCTGAGTTATGGATGTGATATATGTATATAAAGTATCTATATATATCTATCTATTATATATATCATCGCCTAGTAGATACCCACAACACAAGCCTTCCTGAGCTTACCGTGGGCCTAGGTTGATTTGTGTGAGATTGTCCCGTAATATTTATTTATTTATTTAAATTGGACTAATTACCTATCTGTCACATTCTACGCAAAAAATATATAGAATTGATGGAATTAGTTAGTGTTGGCTCATTGATTGATAGGCAACATATATAACAAAGATTCGTAGCCAAGCGTCCATCCTTGCTGTCCCAAATCACCCCCAAATTAAACGTCAAAAACGTCGACATCCTCACTTTTCCGGCGCCAACCCCTCAAAACATCATCAGCCGACGATCAAATGTCATTTTTTACAAGTAACACAATCCAGCAGACCCGCGTCACCCAAATTGAATTCCCGTCCTGGCCCATTACTGTCAGGCGGCGACGTCGTATCAATTCACGGAGCCAAATTTCATATTTACTTGATACTATACTTTTTCTGTGTTATATGTGGCGGGCTATGAGAAACGCGGACGGAGATGCGAACTGATAGCCGCGGGCGGAAATAGGATTATTAAAATAAATAAATATTGTAAATTAATAAATATATTAGGGGACAATCACAGATGTATGAATATAAGGAGATCGGACATGGCGGCCGATTTGTATAGAGTGAGGCTGTCGCAAGTACATTAACCCACACAACGCCCAAGTAATTAACAAGACAAAGCACGCACACATCTAAAACACACACACTTGTATACCTACACGCTTATTTGACAATAAACGCGCATCATATCAGGCATTTTGGGAAAAAACGTAATATTCTCTGCGATCAGCACGCGTGCACAGTATGGCAGTGTATGCCCATTGAGCTTACAGCTGCGACACGGCCGCCGGCGGCTTGTCCTCTCTCTAGTATTCTATGCTCTGAGGGGACAATCTTACACAAATCGTACTAGTCCCATAGTAAGCTCAATAAGGCTTGTATTACCAGCTTGTATAAACGACGATATATTCTATAGATATAAATACTTAAATACATAGATAGAAAACCTCCAAGACATAGAAACAAATAGTCATGCTCATTACACAAATATTTGCCCTTGCCCGAATTCGAACGCAGGACCTTCAGCTTCTTAGGCAGCGTCTCTACCCACTAGGCTAACCGGTCGTCGAAATTCAATTCAATTTCTATACAACCTTTGCTCATATTTTTAGATTCCCCTGTAACATTTTACAATGTCTATCATTTATCGATATAATTTTAATTGTATTAATTGTACGAAAGAGTTGAAAATAAAATAAAATTAAATCTAAAGTGATTGTAAAGTGTTTAAATGTAATGGCGACGCGATGTGGCGGCTGCGAGGCCGAAATATATGACATTTCATATATGGAATGTTCAAAAGAATCATGTAAAAAATTGTTTCACTTGAAGTGTTTGGCGATTACACCGGAGGCGTTCGAATCTCTCACGGAGGAGTTCATAAAACAGTGGTTGTGTCCAGGATGTGTGCGCTCTAATCCAAAACGCGACGATACCCCGGTCCGAGGAAAAATAATGAATCAGACTTTTACCCCGTCTAGCTTTGGCAACGTCAACACCGCCGTGCGGGGAAATCGCCATCAAATGGATGTATCTCTGAATGAAAACGATTCTAAGATATTGGATGTACTCTGCAGTCTCCGGGCTGAAATGGGTGTTCGATTGGATAACCAATTGGAAACATTTAAGCAGTTGCAGAATCTTTTTAATATTAATCAATCTGAGTTACATGAATTACGAATGGAAATGAGGGGAGTGCAAGAAAGAATAAATAATGTGAGCGCATTGGAAGACCAGGTGAAAGAGTTGAAAAGTAAGAATGAACAACTAGAAGCCTACATCAGTGGCATGGAAACGAAGGAAAAGAAATTGGCGTCATCCCCAAATAAACAAACATATGCGGAAGCGAGCTCAAAAATCCTACCCGCGGCGGCCTCAAACTCGAAGGTCATCACAAAAAAACTACCCGCGATTGTCACAACAAGTGCACAGCCGCGTGGGGCCACAAAACAAGCGGGTATGTCGATGAATGATAAACGACCGGCAGTCGTTGATGGGTTGGAAAATACACAGAATACTACCAAAACCGCAGAAATTAAGCAAAATACGGGTGATAATGATTGGCATGACGTGGAAAACAGACGTAAAGTGAAACAAAGGAAAAGCAGGTTCCCCAATAACGAAGTAAAAAAAGGTGGAAAGATAAACTCAGTAGAAATTCAGGGCACGGAACGGAAAAAATATTTACATGTTTGGCGTTTGAAAAAAGAAACAACGGTAGAAAATTTGGAGTCGTACGTTAAGGATATTTGTGGGACGACATGTACAGTAAAGGTAGAAAAAATAAAGCACAAGACAGAAAGGGACTATGCCTCATTTATTATAGGTGTTTCGGAAACTTGTTATGAAACGCTTTGTGACCCGAGTGTTTGGCCGATTAATGTTGAGTTTTGTGAGTGGGTGTGGTTTCGTAAACACACGGACCCTAAATACACCCCCACATAAATCGGTGGAAGTGTATTACCAGAACGTAAGGGGACTTCGCACAAAGTTAGAAGAATTTTATGCAGGGCTGGCGGCCTCAAGTGCAGATTTATTTGCGATAACTGAAACCGGATGCAATCAGTCCATTAATGATGCAGAAATAATCCCTAGCGGCTATAAGATCATCCGCTGTGATAGGACGGATGGACGTAAACAGGGCGGCGTGTTTCTCGTGGCCACACCGCGCATGGAGCTTCGGAGCGTACGACTGCCGCGTGACGTCATCCTCAGCGATAAGGTGTTCGAACTGGTTTGTGCAAGTGTGTATATGCGCGATAAGTTGTTATTCTTATGTTGTGTTGTTTACATCCCACCGAATAGTAAGGAATGCGATTATATAATATTATTTAGAATTATTGAACAGTTAGCTGCTAAGTATAGTCGGGTGGTAGTAATTGGAGATTTTAATTTGTATTCTTGTACTGCATATGTTAAAGATTATTTTGAATACTTCATGACATATTGTGGATTCATTCAGAGAAACGGAATAGGTAATTGTAACAATCGCCAATTGGACTTAGTGTTAACATCATTGGGAGAGGATGTTAGAGTACGCGCTGCGTCAGAAGCATTGGTTCCGGTTGACGCGTACCATCCGCCACTGGAGGTATCGGTCACGCTAGCAGGGGGTGCGTCGGCGAGGGCCGCGGCACAACGAGAGCCCGGGGATGAGTCCGATACTGATACTCAATGCCTTCAACAAGGTTGGAACTTTGCGAAGGCGAACTATCCACTGTTATACACATCACTAGCCTCCACTGACTGGGCACCGTTGTATAACTTAAATAATGCAGAAGAGTGTTTATCGTATTTTTATGCTAATATCAAAAATGTTATTAGCGACTGCGTGCCTAATAAAAGGCAAAAGCGTGTTGAATGGAAGTACAGCTACCCTGAATGGTATAGTGCGGATTTAATTCGTGAAATAAAGGGTAAGGCAGCTCTTCATAAAAAATACAAGGCTAACGAATCTCAAGAGAATTATACAGCTTTCGCAAGATGTAGGTCGCGGGTAAAAAGTATGATTCAAATAGCACATGCGCAATATCAAAATCGTGTCCAAAATCATTTAAAAGAGGACCCGAAAGCTTTTTGGAAGTATGTCAAGTCAAAAACAAAACACAGAAATGCTCAAAAGTTATCTAAAGATGGCCTCGATGGAAAGAACGGTGCAAAAAAGTTCGCAGAGTTCTTTAAATCTGTTTATAGCACTGTTCCAGCGGAACTCAATGTGAGTGCAGCGGTGAGAGAGGCACAGTTAGCGTTTGAATCGGCGCGAATACATCTTGAAAGGTTATATTTGCCAGATGTGATGCGAGCACTGACGAAACTCAAACCGAAGCGATCGGCTGGACCAGATGGCATCCCCGCTTTTATATTTAGGGACTGCAGATCTGTATTAGCTGAACCCCTTATGCACGTTTTCAATATGTGTTTGAAGAATGAAGTGTTTCCAGACTCGTGGAAAACAACCCGGGTAGTACCAGTCCCGAAAGCAGGGGGGGGAGAAGGTGTCGAAGGATACAGGCCAGTTGCGGTGATGTCTACCCCAGCTAAAGCATTTGAGTCGGCGTTGCAGAATGTTATTTACAACCAATTACGGACTCAGCTGTCTGAAGCACAGCACGGGTTCCGTCCAGGTTGCAGCACAACTAGTAACTTGCTTAGTTACGTGACTCAAATCATACCAGAAGTAGATGATGGGGGGCAGGTTGACGCTGCTTATTTCGATTTTCGAAAAGCGTTTGACGTAGTCGATAACGATATCCTACTAAGAAAATTTGTAGGTGCCGGCTTTACCCCTCATCTTTTAAAGTTCTTCGTAAGTTACATGAGTAAAAGGCGTCAGTTTGTTGATTACGCGGGATATAGGTCAGAAACTTATTTTGTAAGATCTGGAGTAAGTCAAGGAAGCAACCTTGGCCCGTTGGAATTCATTATCATGATCAACGACTTACCTCAGGTTATCAGAAACTCCGGATGCTTATTATTTGCTGACGACTTGAAACTATTTTTACCTATCAAATGTAAAGCAGACTGTGAACAATTTCAAAAAGATATAGACCGAGTAGTTTCATGGAGTGAAGTTAATAAACTAAATTTTAATACGTCGAAGTGTCTGACTATTACTTTTACTCGAGCGCACAACCACATTGTCCATGATTACGAAATTAAGGGCACAAAATTAAAGAGGGTGACGGAAGTTAAAGATTTAGGAGTTACATTTACATATGATCTGAGGTTTAGGGATCATATCAACAATATGTGTAAGAAAGCCTACAGAATGCTTGGATTTGTACTTCGTAGTTGTAAAGATTTTACCAGTATAGGATCAATCATTGCTTTGTACAACGCGCTGGTCCGAAGTAGCCTCGAGTGCAACTCAGTCATATGGGCTCCACACGAAACCAAATATCAGCTTATGGTGGAGCGTATACAAAATAAATTTATTAGATTTTTGTATTTGAAGAAGTATGGCGTCTATCCGTTTTACCCCCTCATGTTGTAACGTAAAACGTTACATAACTTTCGTTTTGTTAATTAAAATGAGTAATAAAAAGATGTAATATAAAATAAACATTAATGATTATAAATATTAACATTGTTATCGTTTAACATACAATAAAATATGTTAATAGTTTATTTCGTTGCGGCACGTATTTCCCTGACGAACTGTACCTCTCTACGAGCGCTTGATTATGACTCGTATAACCGGTGGGACGCGATGTGCCCTTGCACCCGCGCCGCGCCCGCTCCCGCGTGGCCTAAATAGCCGGCCGCGGCCGCCGGACAGAGAGAATTTGCAATCGTCGCGGGCGCACGTACACTTTTCTCACAGTGTCATCACACGTAGCGCCCGCGCATTCGATATATTTTTATTATTTAATATAATATCGTTTTGGGCACCAGATAGCCCCAAGTTACCTTCAGTGAGTGTTAAAACCCCTAAGATATTGGGTAAGTGCTGAACATTCCATAAGAAATAGCTTTAAGTAGGTAGATTTAAGAGTATGTCTAACGGTATTTCCGTTAATATGCTTTCTTGCTTGTTTTCGCTTTAGTAAAGAACTTACATACATTTCACCTTCTTCCGCTGTTTAGTTACAACGCATCATTAATGTTTTGATTATAAATTATACCTAAAGTTAAAAAATTAATCTCATAAAATTAGTACTCATTTTGTAAACTCCGTCTGACTGTGACATCCGCATTTCACCAAGCCAATTCACCATCACCATCACGCAGTACTTTCTTTCCTGCTTCTGCTAATGCCGGTCACAGTCAACGGGGATAAATACTGGACTATTTTATTTACACGGCGGATGAAAATTCCAGGGTGCTACCTTGCGGCTGGAGCACTGCAAAACTTACACCAGGGTTCCCTGGTGCTGCCGGCTGACGTCCCTCGGCCCGTCCCATCTCCACGGCAGTCCCGAGATCCAGGGAAGTACTGGCGTGGTGGCAGCGACACCCTTTTTGAGCCAGGGAGCAATATCAGACGGCATTCCGATCCACCCCCTTTCGATTTTTTATTCGTGTGCTCGCGGCGTTAGCGGGAATAAATGCGTTTCATTATTTAAACTTGTGCTTTAATTTAATCTCGCCCGTTAAAACGTAGCACTGGCGCCCTTACCGTGGTTAATTTAAGGTCTGATTTTGCTCCCAGGTGGGTCGTTGTGGTTTGTGTGTGTGCTTGATATTTTTTTTAGTTTTGTAAAACGTTTTTTCAGTTTTTATTTTGGTTGCCAGCAACTAAGGTGTACGGATTAGGTACTTGTTTTATTGAGTGTTGTGAAATTGTAAATTGAGTGGTACAGTCGGACACATAAATTGTGATTTTTCTTTGTAAATGTACTTGTTTTAACAATAATTAGTATACGATTTTGCCGTGTCCGCTAGTACAGTCTGCCAAATTAAGTAGTTATTTTTAATAAAGTGTTTTTTTTGTTTTAAAAAAAAATACCTTTAATTTTGTTTGGTTTTGTGTCCGTACACAATAGTTGCACTTTTATCGCTTTTTTCGTTTTTATTTTTTGAACGTAACTTTTTTTCTTTGGTTGCGCTTATTTTTTTGTATTTAGCCATTCGCTTATTAGCAAAGGAAAAAACAACCAAAACGTTCATAATTAATTTACTGATTCTGTAACAGACGGAGTATTTTGTTGTTTTTTTTTCTGACGGTTTGTTCAGCATTTATACAATTTAGGCACCTTGCGATTGCTTCACACATTTTATAATGGCGTGGCCTATTAAATTCATGTCGCTACAGAAAACTGAGTTGGAATATGAGGTTACAATTCGTGGCGAACGACCTGCTTCCACAGTTCAGGACCTGCGTAGGCAAATTGCTAGATGTGGACCGCTATTTCCGTCAGAAGACATACTCACGAGTCCGTTTGATGCAGACGAGGATATAGACGGCGTTGAAGAAGTGCTTGAAAAAATTAATTCTCATTTAGACACCAAACCTCTGGATAAAAGCACCTTGCTCCGAGCACAAAATCTGATACACCACCTATATCATCGGCTTAACCGCATTACTTGTGAGGATAAAGATCACAAAGATGCTTACGACCAATGCGTCACCAAATTTAAACTTTGCTCCGATCGCGTTAATTTGCTCAAGGATAGCAACGTAGTAGATCCGCTCGCTTCATCCTCTAATGAGCCCCAGGTTTATTCTGTGACTTCTGGTTCTCCACTAAACATCTCTGTGACTTGTGACGCCAGCGGTGCAAACCAGCTGTCAAAATTGAAATATGGTGGCAAAACCTGTGTTAGAGCGTTCATACAGCGCGTCTCCGAATTCTGCGAGGCAAAAAATATTTCGAGTAGCAAACTTCTGCATAACGCCACTGAAATATTCACGGGTGATGCGATCCATTGGTTCAGAAGCGTCAGGGAGAACGTGCACACGTGGGATGAACTGGTCGTACTATTGAGGCAGGATTTCGGCCAGGCTGATTTTGATTACAGGCTGCTATCCGAAATCAGGTCTCGCACTCAGGGAGAAACGGAAAATATAGTGATTTACCTATCTGTTATGTCAGGTCTTTTTTCGCGTCTCTCAACCGCCTTGTCAGAGAACGACAAGCTTGAGATACTCCTTCACAACATTAGACCGTGTTACGCGAGTACTCTATCTTCCGTTTCTCAGATTAAGACCATAGACGAGTTGAAGACATTGTGTAGGAACTACGAGAGTATACAGTCGCGTCTTTCCCAGTTCAAAGAACCTCCGCGACCAAGTTCAGACACAATGGCACCTGAGTTTGCCTATACTGGTGGTCATTCTAAAATTAGGACGAATTATAATAACACCAATAGTAATGCGCAGTTCAATTTTAATAAATATAAATACAACAATAGTAATTACACCAAATCATATTCAAATAGCAACAATCAAGTTTTACATACTAAGACTAACCCTAACTACGTGGACGCTGTTGCTTCTTCGTCACCAAAGACACATTTTTGTCCGAGATGTCGTGTAGACACCCACAATCTGCGACAGTGCACGGCAAACAAAGATAATATAGTTTGTTTTGTTTGCGGACGAAAAAATGTTAAAACGCCTGACTGTCCAGATTGCAATAAGAATAAGAAGCAACAGCCAAAAAACTAATCAGTCAGAATTGTGTCAATGATAGTAATGTAGCTAAATTCGATAACGAAGATTGGCAAAAGTGGTTACGTACAGTCAACTTGTTTTTTCAATCATATAAAATTGACACAATTCTGAAAGAACACAATGAAAACGATAACAGACCTTACGTATCTGTAAAAATCAACGATGTTACTATGTCTGGGTTATTAGATTCCGGCTCGGCAGTAACTATTTTAGGTAATGGTGCTCATTTAGTACTAATTAATTGCGGACTGAAAGTAGTTAAAGGTGAATTTATTTCAGTCACGGCCGCAGGAGGACAGATGTTACAGAGTGAGGGTTATATTGACATTCCTTTACATTTTGATGGCAAGTTTCACATTTTGAAAGCTTTTATAGTGCCAGGTATACAAAATAACCTCATTCTGGGCGTTGATTTCTGGCGCGCTTTTCAAATCTGCCCAAAATACCTCAGCAGTCTCGTCTTAGATACTGACAAAAGTAATGACGTTTTACCGAAACCAGACGCTTTTATTCAAGGTTACAATAATTTGGACGATTCACAAAAACAACTAGCTGATAACGTCGTTAAACAATATGAAGACATTTCTTTTCAACGCAAGGGTCTAGGTGTCACTAACTTGATCACACACCGCATTGACACCGGCGACGCTAGCCCTATTCGTCAGCGTTATTACCGCTTGTCACCAGAGAAGCAGCGCATCCTGGTTGAACAAGTTGACGAAATGCTCGCACTTGATGTGATTGAGAAAAGTGAGAGTAGTTGGTCATCGCCGGTTCTGCTCGTCAACAAAAAGGACGGACAACCCCGCTTCTGTTTAGATAGCCGTAAACTGAACTCAGTGACGAAACGAGACGCGTATAACCTGCCATATATTTCAGAAATCTTGGACAACCTCAGGGATGCTCGTTACTTGTCTAGCATTGACTTGTCCAAAGCTTTCTGGCAAATTGAAATAGCTCCGGAGGACAGAAACAAAACTTCTTTTTACGTGCCAACAAAAGGAACTTTTCATTTCAAACGAACTGCTTTCGGTCTGACCAACGCTCCTGCTACTCAACAACGATTAGTGGACCTGTTGTTCTCAGAGTTCGACCTTAAAGTATTCGCCTACCTGGATGACATTATCATCGTCTCCGAGGATTTCAATAGTCACGTCACCTTGCTTTTACGCGTCTTAGACAAACTCAAACAGGCCAATCTCACAGTTAATTTAGACAAGTGTAAATTTTTCAGTAGCCAGCTCAAATATCTCGGTTACGTCGTCGACGGTTCCGGTTTACGCACCGATCCAGCAAAGGTGGAGGCTATTTTGAATTACCCTACGCCGACGTCTCGTAAAGATGTCAAGCGATTTCTTGGTACCGCGACATGGTATAGACGATTTGTCCCTAATTTTAGCACCATTGCTGCCCCGCTAAATAAGCTGACTTCGTCGAAGAAAGGTTCGCCACCTTTTAAGTGGACCCCTGAGGCTAATTCTGCTTTCCAGCAACTTAAGGAGTGTTTAGTTTCTGCTCCAGTTCTCAGCTGTCCGGACTATAGCAAACCTTTCGAAGTGCATACCGATGCCAGTAATTATGGGGTAGGCGCTATGCTGACTCAGAACATCGATGGTAAGGAGCATCCGATCGCGTACATGTCAAAGAGCTTGTCACCAGCTGAGAGGAATTACAGTATAACTGAACGCGAGACGCTTGCTGTAGTGGCAGCCTTGGAGCATTGGCGTTGCTACGTTGAAAATGGACAGCCCTTCACGGTCTACACTGACCATAGTGCAATCAAGTGGTTCCTGTCCATTAGCAACCCAACCGGTAGATTGGCTCGGTGGGGCGTTCGCTTGTCAGGCTTTGACTTCATCCTTAAACATCGTCGGGGCGTTGATAATGTCATACCAGATGCTTTATCGCGGGCACCCGTGAGTGCTATTTGTACCTCCAACTCTCATTTGAACTCTAGGGACACCTGGTACACCAACATCTATAACGGTTGCCTGCATAGTCCTATCGATTTTCCAAATTATATAATTAAAAATGACTCTTTATACCGATTGTCCAAAAACAAGCACGAACTTACTTCCGAATTTTCATGGAAATTGGTTGTTCCCGCAGAATTACGCGAAAAGGCAATTATAGAAAATCACTCGGAGCCTACTGCCGGTCACATGGGCATTTTCAAAACGTACCGCAGACTTGCTTTGCGCTTCTATTGGCCAGGCATGCACCAGGACATTGTCGAGTTCATTGGAACGTGCGAAAAGTGTTTGTCTTATAAGGCTCAGAACCATCAAACCCTAGGGGAAATGGGGAGACCTAAACAATGCTCTCGCCCGTTTCAAATGATCTCGATAGATCTGATGGGCCCGTTGCCAACTACACGGAAAAGGAACAGCTACATATTTGTCATCACTTGTTGCTTTTCCAAGTATTGCTTAATATTTCCTATTAAACAGGCTACTGCAGAAGTAATAGTGAAGATTTTAGAAGAATCGGTTTTCTTGGTGCACGGTGTACCTCAAACAGTGCTAATGGACAACGGATCTCAATTTGCTGGGAAAGTAATGGACAATTTCTTAAAGTCGTATAATGTGCCAAATGTCTATTACACTCCTAAATACACTCCAATGGTAAATTTAGTTGAAAGATTTAACCGCACTATTATATGTAGTATTTCTACCTTCGTGAATGATGACCACAGGTCATGGGACGTGTTCATTCCGCGAGTCCAGTTCGCGATCAATTCTTCAGTCAATGAAGCAACAGGTTTTACGCCTTCGTTCTTAGTATACGGTAGAGAACTGGTACCATGTGGAACGCACTATACAGATACCGACATTGGAAAGGAAGTGTTGTTTCTGCCACGCGACATCTACGCTGAGAACCTAGGTTGTCTGTCCTCGATTTTTGATGACGTCCAGAAGAGGCTTTGGCATGCCCATAGTAAAAACACCTCTCATTATAATAGTAGACGTAAGCCTGCTGAATTTAAGGTTGGTGACCTTGTCATGAAACGTACTTACTTCTTAAGTGACAAGGGCAAAAATTTTACTAAAAAGTTAGCACCAAAATTTATTAAGACGAAAATTATAGCCAAGAAATCCCCATTAGTGTATGTGCTTCAGGACTTAACAGGCAAAGATCTAGGCACCTGGCACATAAAGGACCTCAAATTGGTTGGTCTTAATAAATAATACGGTACTACAGGCTTACGTATCATAATATTATCATGTATACAGTTTTAATTTTCTAGCGTCTTAACATCTTTAAGCACATGTACCTGTCAGGTTTCAAGTTCTTGTAACAAGTTACCTCATTGTATTATGATAGTAAGCGTCAGCAAATATAAAACTGAAAGTTAAATAATTGTTGACGTAAATATGCAAGCATGATGTATGAATGAAGAATTATGGTAGTGTAAGTACAGGTACTCAGGTAGTGCGGATTTTATTACAACTAGATGTAATAAAATCCTTCACGACGCGCGGGGGTACTGTAACGTAAAACGTTACATAACTTTCGTTTTGTTAATTAAAATGAGTAATAAAAAGATGTAATATAAAATAAACATTAATGATTATAAATATTAACATTGTTATCGTTTAACATACAATAAAATATGTTAATAGTTTATTTCGTTGCGGCACGTATTTCCCTGACGAACTGTACCTCTCTACGAGCGCTTGATTATGACTCGTATAACCGGTGGGACGCGATGTGCCCTTGCACCCGCGCCGCGCCCGCTCCCGCGTGGCCTAAATAGCCGGCCGCGGCCGCCGGACAGAGAGAATTTGCAATCGTCGCGGGCGCACGTACACTTTTCTCACAGTGTCATCACACGTAGCGCCCGCGCATTCGATATATTTTTATTATTTAATATAATATCGTTTTGGGCACCAGATAGCCCCAAGTTACCTTCAGTGAGTGTTAAAACCCCTAAGATATTGGGTAAGTGCTGAACATTCCATAAGAAATAGCTTTAAGTAGGTAGATTTAAGAGTATGTCTAACGGTATTTCCGTTAATATGCTTTCTTGCTTGTTTTCGCTTTAGTAAAGAACTTACATACATTTCACCTTCTTCCGCTGTTTAGTTACAACGCATCATTAATGTTTTGATTATAAATTATACCTAAAGTTAAAAAATTAATCTCATAAAATTAGTACTCATTTTGTAAACTCCGTCTGACTGTGACATCCGCATTTCACCAAGCCAATTCACCATCACCATCACGCAGTACTTTCTTTCCTGCTTCTGCTAATGCCGGTCACAGTCAACGGGGATAAATACTGGACTATTTTATTTACACGGCGGATGAAAATTCCAGGGTGCTACCTTGCGGCTGGAGCACTGCAAAACTTACACCAGGGTTCCCTGGTGCTGCCGGCTGACGTCCCTCGGCCCGTCCCATCTCCACGGCAGTCCCGAGATCCAGGGAAGTACTGGCGTGGTGGCAGCGACACCCTTTTTGAGCCAGGGAGCAATATCAGACGGCATTCCGATCCACCCCCTTTCGATTTTTTATTCGTGTGCTCGCGGCGTTAGCGGGAATAAATGCGTTTCATTATTTAAACTTGTGCTTTAATTTAATCTCGCCCGTTAAAACGTTGCAATGTATCCAACTCTGTTTGTTTTGGGTATGGTGGGGTACAACAAGCTGCAGGTGCGCAGAGAGTTATGTCTGGCCACGTACGTATTTAAATTAATTAGGGGCAAAATATGCAACAGTCAGGTGTTGAGTTATGTGAGTCTGAGTGTCCCCGATAGATACGTATGGCGCCGCCGCCGGCCGCAGCTGCTGTCCGCGCCGCGCGGGCGCACCAACCTGCTCGGTATGGCGCCGATGACCCGCGCCTTGTGCACCCTCAACTTAATAGCAGATAACATAGACCTGTTTTCGTGTTCTCTGAATGAATTCACAAAGTCAGCATTGTTTATATTATGTTATAATAATACTTAGATATACATGGTAACATGGTTGTACAAATAGTTACACTATTGTCTTAGGTTTAGTACCTGTAAAGATAGTTGTAAGTGTGGAAATAAATAAAATAAAAATAAAAAATAAAAATAATGACCTCCGATTAACGATTTAACGGCCTCCGTGGCCCAGTTGGTAGTGATTCTGCCTACGAAGCTGGAGGTCCCGGGTTCGAATCCCAATCAGGGCATTTATTTGTGTGTTTATCACGAATATTTGTTCCTGAGTTATGGATGTTATATATGTATATAAGTATCTATATGTATTTATCTATTATATATATCATCGCCTAGTACCCACAACACAAGCCTTATATTGAGCTTAGCGTGGGCCTAGGTTGATTTGTGTAAGATTGTCCCGTGATATTTATTTATTTATTATTTATTTATTTTATATCGACACATTTTTACAAGCTTTATATTAACTTGCACTGTTCGCATGTAAATATGTCCGTCAAAATTTGCAATCCATTTTTCAGTCACTTTCCGTTATCCGATTAAGCTGAAATTTTGCATGCACATGTATATCGCATGAAAATGCAATATTATGATGACATGGAGCTGATCTGATGCTGGAGCTGGAAGGTGGCCATAGAAACTCCGCAATAAAACGACACAACCCCATCGAGTTTGGGCTCGTTAGAATTGTCTCAATGAGTAGTTGATGATGGTATGCAGAAAAGTACAGTCGGCAATAAAAACTTGTACCAAAAATGAAATTGTTGACAGAAACTTATTGTACAGTATGTTTCTACTTTACAAGACTCCTTAAGTAGGTGTTTACTAGGTTATAACGTCGGGGTGACAAGCAAAAGTCACCACCAAAACTGTCACTGCTCTTCAAAACCTCGTATCTCAGTACGTAGTTGATATCGAGATACGACCTTTGATTTAAGTAGGTATTTGTTACTTAGTGAGTTTTGCTTGTCACCCGACGATAATGACCAATCATTATGTGGTGACATTTATGTTATGATTTGTTAAAGATTGCTGATTGAATTCAAAAATGTGTCGACGTAGAGCGGTTGCGCAAGGCGACTCTTTACAGCGCTATAAGCAGTCTGTGGGAGCAGTATACGCAACGGGCCTATTAGGGTCCAGTATAATAATGCGTTCCGGTTGTTGATGTTCGCGGCGGCGCGCGTGGACTGTTTTTATACGAACATGCGTGCGCGCGCGCAGCATCCCTGGTGCGCAGGGTGCGCCGCAGTCCCAACAGCATTCTGCGCATGATAGCGGACAGGGTTGACTGTCCCTACATGTCGCACTGCGAGGGACTACACTCCCCTGTCAGTGTTGTTTTGTTTTAAATGTAAGTTTAGCTGTAACTACTAACCCCTAGTTTTGTAAATTCTACTAACAACATGTGTCCATGGTTACACGAAATAAAAAATTCATTTCATTCATTTCATATAAACGCGATAAAAATGTATTGATAGGTGGTTAATACTTGACGTATTAAAACAGCTATAGTATACTTGAACACGGTTCGAGCAAGCTGTCTTAGAGGCTCCATTTGGTAGTGCGAGGACAAAAGCGCGTTATACATAATGAAATGAAATCGATTTGATACCCAGGCCCCTATTTCATTAACTTAGCAATTGTCACCTGACAATGACAACTCGATGTAAATACATTGCTTGGTCAATAAGTAACGATGCTGACCAGTAACCTAATTACAGTAATTACACACAATTGTTAGCTATTTTATAATCAACGATGTTAATAAACGCCGATACATCAAGAATAAGGTCGGACAAGACAGCGACGTGAGTGGCATTATGGTTCACGCGCAAGACAGTTGGCGGTTTTTAAGAAAAAAACTGACAGACTGGATTTAAGCGATGATGTATGCGAGATGTAAAATTAAATAATATAAATAACGAAATATTTACAATAAGAAGAACAAGTTATTTTCTATTACAATGCACGTCAAATGGTCATTGTCAGCTGAAATAGGATTCGGATAGTTGTACGCTGACTATACTTAGTCGCTGAGACTTTCCGAAACCAACGCGTGTTTCATGGCCCTCGCCAAAAATATGCCGATAATGACGCGACGTGAGCGCGGGTTATTTTATTAGAATCTGTCGCGCGACAAAAACGCGCCTTTGACGGCGTATTGAGCGATATACAATGATGCAGATTTCACTGAGAACATCGTCAGGGCCTTTGTCGTGACATTGTAACACTGAAAAGGTCTCAACTCAAGGGGTTGAATATTTTTTATTGTGAACGTGAACGTAACATGCTATAAATACATTAATCATTACAGATGCCGCATATCGGCATTATAAATTTCACTTTCCGTTACATACGAAGAAAAACAACGGGATTGGCTACGCTACGAGCGTAGCGATTCTTTGCAGTGAATGTATTAATTTCCTTTCCGTACATTACCAAATACCTATACGGTACCTTACCTACCTACAGTACCTAGGTACATATACGGCCGTATCAACAAACCTGTTTTAATTAAAATACCGTTAAAATAATCTGTCATTTGTCGTCAGAAAGGAACAAAAAACCGCCAATTTCATAGGTAAGGACCTAAGTCCTTACCTATGAAATTGGCGGTTTTTTCACAGATATTATTTTGTACGTAATTTATTCATTTCTATTGCAACTTCCAAATTATTTTTAATTTCATTATAAAACTATGTAACAAAGGTTTTAAATACAAAAAATAGGTTTGAATTTTTTATTTAGTGTTTCAAATTAAAGCTTGAAAACCGCCCTTTTCATGTGCTGCCGGTTAAAGTGTTTCAATTACGTATAGTTTTATGATGCGAACTATTTTTAAGGAATGAAGATATGTGTAAAGTAGCTCAAAAGTTTTCTATATTCCTACCAAAATTTAGTTTGCTTTGAATTTGACATTGCTGAATAATCCGCAAAATTCAATGTATGAAAATCACAGTTTTCATAAAATTCTCCATACACACCGCCAATTTCATAGGTAAGGACCTAATATGTACAGTCGCCATCACACACATAGGTACACTATAGGTGTTCAAAAATATCGGCACATGCACCCTAATGCCTTGAAAATAGAGGTGTGTTCCGATGTTTGTGAGCTGCTTGTTTGCTCCGTCCAGTTTAAGTTTTATGATTAAAGGGGTAAATGTTTACCTAGATATAGCGGGTGATCTTGGTAACTGGACAAATATCTATTAGCATATTCGCTTGGATATGATTATGAATAGCTATCCAGGTGCTACTGATACCTATCTGGTCCAAGTTCAGACCCTACTAGTGGGGCATAACTAATCAAAGGGCGACCTCAATGGGCCACTATCATCGCGACATACGCCTAGACACTAATGCGCGTTATATCGTTGTTTATGTCTTGAGAATTACTGACCCTTTTCACATAACCAACGTAACTAAGCAAACACCATGACTCTTAACCTGACAACAATAAAGACTATTTTCGATCAGCTCCGGTGAGCGCTTAGCTTGGTTTTGCAACGATATTCATGCAGTCGCAAAGAGTTTTATAGTAATAGCGATAAGGGGGAGAATCAATTGTTATTTGTCGTTCTTATGTTGGTGTCGTTGTTATTTGGGTCACGTGTGCCCAGGATTGGGAAGTTTTCTGTTGGGGAAGTGAATGGAATGTTTAGTTTATGCTGTAGAGTGCGGGTTCCAACTCGGAAGGGTTCATTAGGAGTCTAATCTTGTAAGGACATGAGAAGCATACTATAAAGCAGGATAGGTAGGTTAGAAACCGAATACTTGTGTCTGAATGTGCTCTTTAGCGATAATACCGCCTGTTGTTTTACCTGGGTGGCCCTCGCAATCGCTACTAACGTATGTCCTAATGTCCTAACATTTACTACTATCGAGCGTTATAGTTTTGGCAAAGCGAAATAGGTTAAAAGGAAGGCAGGTCTTAGGTTGGTGTTAGGTTTTTTATGCCACGTCGGTGGCAAACAAGCTTACAGCCCATCTGATGGTAAGTGATTACCGTAGCCTATAGACGCTTGCAACTCCAGGGGTGTTACATGCGCGTTGCTGACCCTTTAAGAATGTATACACTCCTTTTTTGAAGAACCCCATACTGTAGTCCCTTGGGAAAACCTCGGCAGGGAGCTCATTCCACAACCTGAGCGTCCGAGGACGAGGTTGAACTGCGATGCGACCATAAGTACAGCGCGCGAGCCGAGCGAGCGAAGCGAGCGTGCCGCGGCAGCGGCCGGCGAAGCGCCAGAACCGATTATTTTTTACTAAATACTTACATCCATACTTAAATTTAGGACAAATAGGTAGGCGTTAGGATACATAACTATTATGACAATTAATATAAGGGAATGAAACAGCAGGACAATCAAATTTCGTCCATAATGTATAAAAGCGAATCATAAATAGGGCTAACAACGCTTTAATACAAATGATCGTTATGGCAGACAGCGGTAATGGAATACAATAATAGGACAGAAAACGTTATGGATTCCAATATTGACCGGTATTACCCATGTCTTCCTATATCTTTGTTAATTGTTTTGTAAGGTGCTACAGTACCTACCTGCTGCATTTATGAGCGCTGTGCAATAAAGAGTGTTTGTTTATTTTTCTTGGAATGTAGGTCAACTAAGTCTTTGTGATACTTAATACGCAATCTTCTCCATCCGAGAAGGATGCTATTTACCTATTTACCTTCGTTCTTTTGTTCACAGGCATCAACTACTCATTCATCATCATCATCATCATATCAGCCGAAAGACGTCCACTGCTGGACATAGGCCTCCCCCAAAGAGTGCCACAAGGGCCGGTCCTGCGCCACCCGCATCCAACGGACTCCCGCGACCTTTACCAGGTCATCAGTCCACCTGGTGGGGGCCTACCCACGCCGCGCCTTCCGGTACGTGGTCGCCACTCGAGAACCTTTCCGCCCCAACGGCCATTGGTTCTACGTGCAATGTGCCCCGCCCACTGCCACTTAAGTTTAGTAATTCAGAGGGCTATATCGGCCACCTTAATTCTACTGCGGATAACCTCATTTCTGATGCGATCGCGCAGATAAACTCCCAGCATAGCCCTCTCCATTGCCCTTTGAGTGACTTTGAGCCTTCTTATGAGGCCCATAGTAAGCGACCACGTTTCCGTGCCATATGTCATCACTGGCAACACACACTGGTCAAAGACTCTCGTCTTGAGACACTGCGGAATATTGGACGAAAAGATGTGCCGTAGCTTCCCATTGATAGGATTCTACTGAGCTCATGACGTGTTTACCGTTTATAGAGGAAGTCTCCTATGGCCTCTTTCCGTCTCCATCATCAGACCAGCATATTGCATTGTCATTCGACTTACACAAGTGTACAAATTTTTAACTCGGTTGGACTTAGGAAAGTTAGTCTAACAAGGGGTTTGACTTACAAGATTTAATCCGAACAAAAATGCATACCCACTACGTTGCAATTTAAGTTAACCCTTTACCTATACGGGTGTCAACCAGAGTTGACAGAAGCCAACATCGCTGTAATACAGGTGGAAACTCTAGTTGATCAACGACGGGTAAATTTTTAGTATATTTTGTAGTAAAAAATAGACAATAAGGTGATTCTTAGTCTAAACATAATAGCACCACTGCTTTGTAGTGTTGCTATATTATTGCATGCTATGAAGTATGTGTTGTTGTGTTCCTGGTGGTGAGTAAGGTCGCCAGAGCTCCCTAGGATGCGCTGCGTTGGGAGTGAGGGACCTGCATGTCTCTATCTGCCAACACAGCGAATCCTCAAGTGAATAAAGGGTCGGCAACGCGCTTGTGATTCTTCTGGAGTCACAAGTGTCCATAGGCGACGGTACCAGCTTAACATCAGGCAGGCCGTAAGCTTGTTTGCCACCGTCGTAGTAAAAAAAAAACATTGATTATTGATCAAATTTATATATAACAGTGAATGTGAATGTGAATTTTCAAGTCTAAATAAATAAATTAATAGTTTTGGAAATGCAGGTAGGTAAGTGATACCAGACCGCTGACTCTCGTCAAAACATGCCCGTATTGAGTACCTGGTAAAGTCCCCGTTGGTAAAGGGTTAACTAAAAGCATGTAAAATGCCAGCTTAAGCCCGAACATTTGGGAATTTGCCCCACCAGTCATGATTCTGCATCGCATGTACTAATTTCCACGTCAACGTTGGGCCCATCACTGCACGTTACTGATTGGTGATTGCATTAGTCCGTCGCTCGTTAGGCCCTGACCACTGACGTAAGGCCAGGCTTCCGGGATTTAATCAGTGCGATTGTGCAACATACGCTGTTTGCGGCCTTGGCCGGAAAGTGGTATTATTGCACAAGTTCGAATTTATTCTTAAAGATAATTGTTGAATGAATGACAGTTATATTGATATTCCATTACGGATCTCTCATCTCGCTGTACCCAAAACGTGATACTTCGAAGCCGAACACAACGTTAATATTGCATAGAACCTTTGAGAAGAGTATGTAATTTCGATTGTATTGTTGAGCCCAACCCAACCGAAATTCTAGGGAGTAGTTAGGGTGAACCCCTCCCAAACCAAAACACTGCGGTGAAGCCACTTCCAACGTCCTATATCCACCCACTGAGCCGTGATAATGGTGTTAAAATTCCTAACCAAGATCTGGTATTCTGGGTGCAATCGGTGTTAAACCCTGTTTTTGGAGACTTTCTAGCTCGCTCTCAACAAGAGTGAAGTTAAAATAGCTGTTGTGTTAGTATAACTTACAATCTGGAACGCATGTTTTTTTAAGGGAATTACGAAGTTGGTTTAACGAACTTTTTCATCCTGTGGGCCACATCTGGTGTTAAAAAAGTCGATGCTACCCCTCGGCAGGTAATGTTACACACGTCTAGTAGCACGTTTAGGGTGACGGTAGCAGAACAGCAGGGCAATTTGTAAGTTTTGGAGCTTATGGCAGTTTCGTTGAATGCGCTGATAAGTATTATAATGAACCATATACGTGTATCATAAAAATTGAACTTTACACATAGGTATATGGAATCAATATTTAAGGCGTTTTTCGTAGTACTATTTGTGCAGGACGGCATAGAATAAACCCGCTATAAACATAAAATTGTCAGTCGCGACCTAACTTGTAATAATCTAGCTTATAAACCTTCTTATAACATAGGCATTGCGCTACTATTGCCTTATGTAATCGGCACCTGAAATAAAGAATAATAGGCCTCACATTTCATTCCTACATAGTAAAAAGGGTAATATACCGCTGGTTTCCTAAATAACGAGTGGATAACACTAAGTTTCCACTAAGAAATATAGACAGACTAAAGGAACCTAGAGATCCTACTCGCGCGCCAGTCAGGCAACGACTGATGGGCGAGCGAGGGGGGAAACCCGGTATTTATACCTCAGGTGGGGAACGAGGTACGTATATACGGGCGGACACGGAATTCCCGCGTTTCAGATGCATTTTGACGCCGAACGAGCGGGATCTCGTGTAATAATGTATTATAAATAGCATAGAAATAGGTATAAGCACTGTAAATAATGTATTAGAGTAAGATTGAACTGTAATAAATGAACATGTCATTTCGCGCCAAAATTTCCCGCGCAAATCGCTTTCCCGCCAAATATACGGGGCGAAGGGGCGTCCGGCCGAGGTAACTTAATAGTATAAATTGGGCGGCCAGACCCCATGAAATTCAGTACCTACAGTAGCAGCGAAGTGACATTACTTGAAAAAGTAAACAAGCCTTTCAATTCAGAACCCCGACCCGACCAAGTTCCTGCTAAGCCGTAACGACCAACGCCGAAGGTGCAGGATTTCCCTTCAAATTCTACTCAGCCCAGAGCCAGTCATAGGTGCGTCTCGCACATGCTGGTCCATCGAAAACCGGATTCTACATAGAGGATGCCCCTTACAAGATCGAAAGCAGGAAAACGCACGTTCGGTCAACTTATCGCAGCGAACATCAGAGAAGCCATGCTGGAAGAAGCAACCACGTCCACGTCGGGAACTGCTACTACTCAAGAAGGTTCGAGGCCCTCGCAGGAGACTTCGCGAACAAGCACTCCTGCGACGCCGGCGCCTCGGCCAGACCTGCAGCCAAGGTCACCCATAGGGCAGCAACCTCATGATGCCGCGCAGTGGAGAACACTGCCTCATGAAACCCCACAGTCAACGCTGCCACCCATAGTGCCGTCAAGAACTACGTGTCAAGACGGCTCGAGGCCCTCGCAGGAAACCCCACAGACAAGCACTCCTGCGACGCCGGCGCCTCGTCCAGACCCACAGCCGAGGTCACCCATAGGGCAGCATCATGATGCCGCGCAGTCACAAACACTGCCTCATGAAACCCCACAGTCAACGCTGCCACCCATAGTCCCGCTGCTGCAGGAGAGCCTACACCCTGCAGCAACACTGCGGCAGGAAACCCCACAGTCAAGCCAGCATCCTGCCGCACGGCCGCCGTCAAAATCGGTGAAAACAACGTCGAGTCATCGCGTCCGCCGTCTCGCACAAGCGCGAGAAGAAGCCCTCCGAATCAAATTGGAGCTCGCGCAAGCGCGCATAGCCGCCATAGAAGCCGAAGACAGCGACGATGACACCGGCACAATATCTACAGTCCAACAAGAACGCCGCATAGATGAATGGCTCGAGACCAGCCAGAGACATGTCCTCGCCATCTCCAATGCACCTTACATCGAAGAACCCGAGCCTGCAACCCCACAGTACGCCGAGCAGGCTCGGGAGAGGAGCCCCGCCGAGGGCGCGGGACAGGGCGCCGCTGCCGTGCGCCCCGCCGTCCCCGCCCCTCCCCCCGCCGGGGGAACCCACGCTCCCGTTTTCGCGCCAACGCCGCCGCGCCCACGCGAAACAGACGCATATCCGCCGCCGTTAATGTATTCACAAGCGAATGCGCAAGAAGATAGCGCCATAGTAATGAAGAATCAACAAAGTGTGAACCTGAGTGAGCTCGCCTCTGCCATCGCCATCGCCGCGCGTGCCGGCCCGAGAGAGTCATCACGCTACCACGCCGAGTTGCCGCCATTCAGCGGCTCGCATCAAGAATGGCTATCATTCAAAGCCGCCTACAACGGAACCACCGCAAATTATAACGAAGTGGATAATATAGCAAGATTAAGAAGATGCCTCAAAGGGAGGGCCAAAGAAGCCGTCGAGAGCCTCCTCATTTACAACGCTCGCGCAGACGAAGTAATGAGAAGCCTAGAAGCCCGCTTCGGCCGCCCAGACGCCATTGCCCTCGCCGAGCTCGAGCGTTTACGCGCCCTACCGCGCCTTAACGACGGGCCGCTCGACATCTGTGTCTTCGCCAGCCGTGTAGCCAACGTCATAGCCACACTCAAGGCTCTTGACCGCGCTCACTATCTACACAGCCCGGAGACGACACGGGCAATGATGGAGAAATTTACGCCCGCCCTACGCTACAGATGGTTCGACTACGCGAATACGCAGAAAAACGACGAGCCTGAGCTAATAAAGATATCAGCCTTCCTGCAACGCGAGGCGGACTACTGCGCGCTCTACGCGCAGCCCGAGAACGTCGACGGTGCAAATCCTCATCCTGCAAAGAGGACACACCGAGCCTTCGCGACCACAGACAAGCCTTCACCTAAGTGCGCCGCCTGCAACAACACCGGTCACCCAATAGATAAATGCACTAAGTTTATCGAAAAAGCCGTTGAAGACCGGTGGAAACTAGCCAAAGATCAACGGCTATGTTTCCGATGCCTGCGCTACAAGAACAGGATGCACTCATGCAAGCGCACGAAGTGCGAGCGAGACGGCTGCGAATACTTCCACCACAACTTGCTACATTATCAACGAATCGAAGAAAGAAACGAGGCCGTCACATCGACACGCGCCTCCCGAGAAGCGAGAGCTTATCTAAAAATTATCCCGGTCACAGTCTCTGGACCGGCGGGAGCCGTCGAGACCTACGCCCTCCTTGACGACGGCTCCACGATAACACTTGTACAAGAAGAGCTCGCGAACGACTTAGGCCTGGACGGCCCGACAGTGCCGCTACAAATAGAAGCTATAACGAAAGAAAAAATCGACGCATCGAGATCACGCCGTGTTACGCTCAGCATCCGCGGCACCGACCAACCTTATAGGGTCGGTGCGCATACCATAGACGATCTGAGCCTATCACCACAGTCCGTTAAGAAGGAGGATCTCCGCGAGTGTGCACACTTATGCGACATAGAAGATAGCCTGCGGTACGAGTCAGCGAGACCTAGAGTGTTAATCGGACAAGATAACTGGCATTTACTCGTCAGTAATGAAACACGCCGCGGCCAGCGGCATCAGCCAGCGGCATCCCTAACGCCGCTAGGCTGGGTGCTACACGGTGCACACACACGCATCACAGGCAAACAAGTACATGCGACGCATCGCTTGACCACTATTGAAGAAGCCGAGAAAAATGAAGATTTGAATTTACAACTCAGTGAATATTTCGCGCTCGAAAACCTACTTATCGAGCCGAAGTTACCCCAGTCAAGCCCGGAAGAGCGGGCGCGTATCATGCTAGCCCAGTCAATAACGACTACAGCCGACGGCCATTATGAAGCACCGCTATTATGGAAACAACCCTACAGCCGCTTGCCTGACAACTACGAAAATACACTGAGAAGACTTCATAACATAGAAAAGAAACTCGACAAAAATAAAGAGCTTAAAAGCAAATATAGTGAAGAAATGGACGCCCTTGTCTCGAAGGGCTACGCCGAGCCTGCGCCGCCCACCAAGTCATCGAGAGTGTGGTACCTCCCCCATTTCCCGGTGCTGAATCCTAGCAAGCCCGGGAAAGTCCGAATCGTCCACGACGCCGCCGCGCCTACAAGGGGCGTGTCGCTCAATGACCGCCTACTGACGGGCCCGGCCCTCCTACAGTCGCTGCCAGGCGTCCTTATGCGCTTCCGGCAACACCCAGTCGCCGTGGGGGCGGATATTAAAGAAATGTTCATGCAAGTGAAAGTCAAGTCTGAAGACAGAGACGCCCTGCGCTATCTATGGCGGGGCGACCGGCGGGGCGACGACGCGCCGCAAGAATATCGCATGACTTCACTCATTTTTGGCGCTACTTGTTCACCGTCAATAGCAATATATGTGAAGAACGTCAACGCCCAGAAACACGAAGAAACGCATCCAGAGGCCGTCAAAGCAATAATAAGACATCACTATGTCGATGACTACCTACACAGCTTCAAAACAGAAGAAGACGCGATTCGAGTGTCAAGTGATGTACGCGATATACATAGAGAGGCCCATTACGAACTACGCCAATGGACCTCTAACTCCACGCGGGTCCTCCGAGCCCTCACTTCGGAGGACGCCACGTCCGCGCCCGTCGAACTGAATAAGAGCGAAATGAAAAATGAACGAATCCTGGGACAAATATGGAAACCCGCGAGCGACGAACTCGCCTTCAACTTGGACCTCAGCCGCCTACCTCCCGGAGCCCTGGACGACATCGAGCCTACCAAAAGGCAAATATTGAAAATAACAATGTCGATCTTCGACCCTCTCGGGCTAGCGGCGCCGGTAACCATCATAGCAAAGAAAATCCTACAAGAGGTGTGGCGGCGCGGAACTGGCTGGGATGACAAGCTGGATGCAGACTTAGCGCGCCAATGGACGGAGTGGACGCTGCACCTAAGGGCATTGCGAGACCTCGCGATTCCGCGCGCCTACCCCTACTACGGCGACGCCCTCGAAACCGACGCCGCGCACCGCGGTATCAGCTGGCGCTTCATACCGGCGGGAGCCCCATTTATGGGCGGGGCATGGGAGAGGATGGTACGAGCCGTCAAGAGAGCCCTACACGCCGTGCTCAACGAGCGCCGCCCCAGCGAGGAGACCCTGACTACTCTGCTCGCCGAGGCCGAATATACAGTGAACAGCCGCCCCCTCACTCACGTGGCGGTTGATCCTGACGAGCCAGAAGCCATCACGCCGAACCACTTCCTCCTCGGTGGCTCAGCCCGGGCCCCCAACCCCGGGACATTCGACGACACCGCACTCATCGGCCGCGCGACTTGGCGGACGAGCCAACGCCTGGCCGAGCACTTCTGGGCCCGCTGGCTCCGGGAGTACCTGCCCTCACTCCAGTACCGGCGGGAGCCCTACGGTCATGGGCGGCCTATCAACGTCGGCGACATCGTGCTAGTGGCCGACGGGAATCTGCCTCGCAACACATGGCCACGAGGCCGGGTTACAGCTATATACCCGGGCCCCGACGGCGTGACACGAGCAGTGGACGTGACCACCAAGGGCGGAGTCTTCAGAAGACCGACCAAGAAGCTGGTGATCCTGCCGACGGAGCCTGAGAACCTGCACGCAAAAGAAGATCCAACGTTCACCCGAACGATGGTCGGCGGGAGAGATGTGCAGGACGGCATAGAATAAACCCGCTATAAACATAAAATTGTCAGTCGCGACCTAACTTGTAATAATCTAGCTTATAAACCTTCTTATAACATAGGCATTGCGCTACTATTGCCTTATGTAATCGGCACCTGAAATAAAGAATAATAGGCCTCACATTTCATTCCTACATAGTAAAAAGGGTAATATACCGCTGGTTTCCTAAATAACGAGTGGATAACACTAAGTTTCCACTAAGAAATATAGACAGACTAAAGGAACCTAGAGATCCTACTCGCGCGCCAGTCAGGCAACGACTGATGGGCGAGCGAGGGGGGAAACCCGGTATTTATACCTCAGGTGGGGAACGAGGTACGTATATACGGGCGGACACGGAATTCCCGCGTTTCAGATGCATTTTGACGCCGAACGAGCGGGATCTCGTGTAATAATGTATTATAAATAGCATAGAAATAGGTATAAGCACTGTAAATAATGTATTAGAGTAAGATTGAACTGTAATAAATGAACATGTCATTTCACGCCAAAATTTCCCGCGCAAATCGCTTTCCCGCCAAATATACGGGGCGAAGGGGCGTCCGGCCGAGGTAACTTAATAGTATAAATTGGGCGGCCAGACCCCATGAAATTCAGTACCTACAGTAGCAGCGAAGTGACATTACTTGAAAAAGTAAACAAGCCTTTCAATTCAGAACCCCGACCCGACCAAGTTCCTGCTAAGCCGTAACGACCAACGCCGAAGGTGCAGGATTTCCCTTCAAATTCTACTCAGCCCAGAGCCAGTCATAGGTGCGTCTCGCACACTATTGTGAGTGTTTCCTGCTACATTTCCTGTTGATCAAAGTTTGTTCGGAAGAGATCGCTTTATAGGCCTTTCTCGGCTGTTGTATATTTTGTTGTATTTCAACTGTTCACTATACGGTATACAATATCTAATTCTAATTACTTAATTAACCGTTCCGAAGATTTCTGGTTCAGGTTCTTTACAAAATTACATCGTTCGACTTCTAACTCACAGCTCAATTTCCAACAATTTTAAAATAAGTATTACACGTGAAAATAACTTGGTACGGCTAATTAACAAACTCGAACAATGCGCCATCTGACGGAGAGAATAGGCTCCAAGTTTCGAACTTCATAACGATAGGTATTCGAGGGAAATCTTCACCTCATTAAAACATGTCATTACAAATACCAACCTTGCTGCGTCGAGATAAAGTTACATTTTGCAAGTGACGTTGCAGCAATGACGCGTGCTATTGGCGGTTTTTCTCGTCTTGTTAGAAAGTATAACGTTAATTGGCAATTAAGTAGACAATGCTTGGTTTTTGCACTACCTATTATTATGTAGGAAAAGTGTGAACACCATGATAGGTACAGGTAAAGGTGTGCTTCAACGTAATTAAATTAACCTGAATTGCATCAAGTATGCCACTTGCCAGCTAAAGGTAAACTTAATGATTATAATTGTCAGATATTGGATAAAAACCAATACAACTAAGTTACTTAGTAACATAATAACAGAACGAAAAATAACTAAACAAAACCTGCTTATATTATAAACTAAAGCTAAAAAAATAATGAATACATATTTAAAGCCATTATTAAATGATGGGGGATTGGCAAGTTCTTCCAAAATACCGAGTGATCACTGGGAGGAAAGTGCACAACGTCGTTCGGAATGGTGCTCTACTGTTCACAGAAAAATAGACCGATATGAGCAGCGGCGTCTAGAAGACCTGGAAGCCAAGCGGCATATCCGAAAGACTAGGCCAAAACCCTCCTGCACCTACACCTATAACCAAGCTGGACAGCTTCATTGCGCACCGTGTGACCGCATTTTTAAAGCAAAATTTGGTTTTGCGAGCCACATTAGAGCGTTCCACAATCCAGATATATAAGTAATTGACGGAGTCGCTGTCGCCGGACACGGCGTGGATGACTGTATATTCATATTCATATATATTTATTGCAAAACCATGGTTACATAAGGTGGTAGAAATCTTAAGTGCTAAGTACATGGGAACCCTGTAAGGGCGTAGCAATTTCTTATGGCTAAAGTTAAGCTATACATACATGCATCATTTCCTTAGAGTAAGTACCTATTCTTTATTTACCTACTTAGTACTTTTATATGTTTTTAATTACGTACATATGTAGTTGAAATTTCGTTATTATTAGTATAATTATTAATTTTTCTTAGATATCCTCAAAGAATTCTTGTAGGCTGTAGTAGCTCTTTTTTGCCAAAAATTCTTTGAGTATATGAATGAATTTTTTTTCGGATGTTTCCTTCTTCAATTTATCTGCAAGCTTGTTATATATCTTAACAGACATTATGTTTGGGCTTTTTTTAATATAAGGTTAATTTTGGGTTTGTTGTAATTACCAGGTTATTTTTATACCTCGCAGCGTAGCGTCGTGGTTGTTCATTAGCCTTTCTAATGAATTGAGGGTATTTCCGAACAAATTTGCATATCTCAAATATATAGATCGATGTTAAGGTCAATATACCGTGTTTTAGAATATTACTATATAACACTAGCTTACTTATTTAAAAACAATAGACACATCCACTAACTTGTCAAATCAGCTTACTCAACAATCCAGTCGTATAACATCAGTCCCGTTACACAAAACTGTCTCCTTCATCCCTTAAAATACGGTCATCGTCAATCGTCAACAGTAGGTAGCCTCACTGTCACCGGGTAATAAGGACCTCAATCTTTTCGCCCCATTCTGCAGCCACTGAGGCTTGAGCCATAAAACAGCTAGGATTTTATTAGCTAGGATGCAGACGTTTTACGCACGGTTTTTGAAGCCGTAATGTGTGATGTAAGCCTGGCCAATGGAGTATGTCGTATCGAAGATTCTATGCCTTTTTTCTTGGTAAAATAACGCCATTTTACGCCCAAAAATTCTGTATTTCCATATTTCTTTACTTTATAATATTTTCATCGTGTAGTTACATATTAATATTTTCACGGAGGCAAATGTTATCTTTTTTTCAGGAGATCCAAAAGCTTTTGTAATCACGTACATTATATTTCTATACACCATCGCAATTCAAATAAGCTATTGTGTTGCGACAGCTTAAAGCAGAATGCTTTTCAGTAGATTAGATACTGCACTTAACAAATAATATAACGCCAATAAATGGGAGTACCTAATTATAAATGTTGATTCCAAAAGTCCAATTACAGACGTGTTCTGTTTTAAAACCAAAACACTGAAAATATTCGTTTATGTAAGTGCAGAATAAATATCAGTTTTTATACTTAAATCAACATTGGTTATATACGTATGCGTTCTATCATCAATCCATTGACATCACAATAGGATAGAATTTACAACGTATCTATTTTCCACTTACGCTCTTTAGATTTTAACGGTGTTGTTTTTTAAACGATTTCGAATGCAGTCCCAATTAGCTGCCGTGTGTCACATCACACGACACGACCACCATACGAGCGCCCTATATCAAAATGCCGTATGTTACAGTCGTAGGTAGATGTATACGACGTTTTGGTTTCAACACGGCAAGGTACGTGTCGCTTTCTCGGGTTTTCGTGTTGTTTTTCATTTGTCATGCTCACATTCACTGAAAACGTCTATTTTGGTGAGCGTCAAGTCGTTTTTAGTACAACTATTAGGTATTTTATTTATTTATAGTATAACGAATTATGTTTCTTTTTAATAACTAAATTGTTCCCACAGCTGGGCAAGAGGTTCCTTTGATTGCCAAGAATCCCGTACCTGCGCAGCTTCCGGTCAATTGCCGAGGAAGGCATCTAAATCACCCACAGATACACTTATACACGTATACACAGGCTAAACTTAAAACGCCCCTAGTTTTCGTCGTGGGTTAATAATTACAGATGACAGTTAAACCTGATGCCTAACATAAATATACTTACCAAATACAGCATGGCTTAACCTCTGTCGCATTTAACCTATGTTATTTCCAGCCCGCTACGGTTATGACTCTGCCAGCAACGTCACAACTTATGATGAACTGACACTAAACATGTCAAGCTGTTTAGCGTGGGCGCGTCAACCGTTTGAAAATAGACGTCAGGTTGCCGAAGATTTAGTTAATTTGCACCAAAATGCAGAGTGCACTGCTGCAGATGATTTCAGGGTGATTGCATGTTTTCGAACGAGCGTTAAGACACATGAAATTTATTTTTTACCTTTAATAAGTAATGCAATTACGCTTTAGCTTATATCATGCTAACATTGAGTTTGAGACTATGCACAAGGGTTGCTAAAGTGTGCTTTTAATTGAAAAAAGTTGAGTGAAAAAAATACTTGTACCACTGCTTAATTTACAAGTTACATTGTTTCTTCTAACCTTGTTTACACTTTGAGGATATACGGCGCAGCACACAAGCTCATAAAGGCACCCAACATCCTACAAACAAGTAGAATTAGACCATAAAAGCACAATAAAATCGACAAGTGAATTAATGTTAACGTTAAAGGCGGAGGAACATCGCCGAATATCGCGCGTAGGAAATAGACATCAAGCGGTAATTGATTGGGACAAGGTACTAGCGATTTGAGATTCAAAATAGAACCTCCATGATTATACTTACATACTCGTATGATGCAACGAGGATTACGCTGTTGATTGTCCGCAAGGTGGTTGTCGTCGCACGCTCTTCGTTTGTTTTTTTATCCCTCGATGGCGACTAACAAGTGTAAACCTGATGAAAACCTGGGGCTACCGTAGGTATTGGAAGACTGATTCCCAGAGTGATACACTCCTATACACCAATACAAGTTACTCAGCGTATGTATTACATATCCGAATTATTACCATGCCGTGCCGGCGTCACCATTCCAGGAAAAATCTTAACAGCGTGATTCACGATTGCTTAAACACGGAACAGCGACATCTAGCGGGTAATTGGCTAACTATAAAATTTTCAGTTAACAAACTAAACGAACTGAGGTGACTGTTGGAGAGGTACCCTACGGAAGCCTGGAACTCAGAGGCACATGCATGGTTGCACGAACTTGCACGGCTATTACCGACGTGGCGGACCCTTTATTGATTAGACGATTCACTGTATAGCCAGTAAGAAGTAGACATGTTCCTGACTTATTGAAGATCTTACTCGCTACCATGACCAGGACATTACAACCTCAAAGCAAGTAGTACTAGTGTTGCAGTTTTGCGTAATTGTTTGGTTTGTTTTAGCCTAGATATCGAGTATGATTATTTTTATTATTAAGAGCCTGCTGTGCCCCAATGCTGGGCAAAGCCCCCCCCCCCCCCTCCCCCCCTCTGTTTCCAGACTTCGCATTCCTGAGCAGTCTCTGGCCATTCCTTTAAAAAGGAGTCCAGCTCGTCTCGCCATCGCCGACGAGGTCTGCCGCGTCTCCGTTTTGAGCTGTCGGGCTGCCAGAGTATAATGAAGCGCATAAAGTCGCTACACTATTATAAAACGCTCGCTGCGCGCGACGCTCTGATATGTTAGAATGGGATACCTCTGTAGCGCTCACTATCGCATCATCATCGAAGTGCAACAGGGAGCGCAATAGCGGTGCCCCGTTCCTATACGACGCGCAGAACTGGTGTTTGATAATAATATAACCGTTTTTCGTCGCTCTCAGAACAAGGCTTGAATCTCCTCCCTTACACCAGCCGTCAATTGCCATAGAAGGCACACCGTAGCCCATCATTGGGCCATAACGGCCCTTACTTGGCGAGCCGGGCGTGCGAATGGGAGTATTATCCGGGAATCGGGAACCGGCGCGGTTTAGTGGACACCTGTTCCGGTGCATCGGAATGTGGGGTTTTATTCTGGTTTCAGATGATTATAGTGAGGTATTTTAGTGGCAAGAGAAGGTAGGGCACAGCGGTCTGTCATTTGAACTCGTTCTGGGTCAGTCCACTCTACTTTACATAAACCGCAACCACATAATGCCCCGTAAGGTCAGCGTAACCTCATAAACCTTTAATGCAGTTTCCGTTGATCTAACGATGAAATTTTGCATGAAGCTCGGTATCACATTTACAAGTAAAGGAATAATTTCGAAAGCTATGAATTTGTAACCATATCGCGTTAAAATACCGTTCACATGAAACCTGCGTAAAGGGGCACCCAAACACTGATAAACACTTCTTAACACATGTGAGTAAGATACAGAACCCTCAAGCGCGAGTCCTACTTGCATCACTTAGCCGATTTATTCTAACTTTAACAAGGCTATAAGGAATTACATTCGTCATGTTTCATTCCACTTCCAGCCAACCCCAAAGCCTAATCCAAAAAAATCATAGTAAAAAAACGAAATAAGGCTAAGAAGACAACGAATGAAAACCACATAAATCATAAGATTTTTCGCATCTACATGTGTTCCAGTCAAACTGAACTAACACCTACAGGGTAGGGGTTGAAACACAGCCGGGCCCTCTCGGTTCATTGACCTCGGCTGCCGGACCACCGGACCATCATGAATCTGCATTTCGGAAATTGACCGATGTAAGGGTTTAGTTGATGTTTTACTCATCTGGTTGTAGGTGTTTGTAGGAAAATAGTTTGCAGTGGCGAGGTGGTCATATAACTGGTTTTCTACTGACTTATGCTTCGTATGTCATCAATCAGCGCCAGTGACGATGCACATGCGTCATAGTGCCACGGGTGCTGTTCACTACACATCGACATTAACACATTCAGTGCCGCGAATCGCTACGCGCTACGCTCGTAGCCAATCCCGTGGTTTTCCTCGAATGTAGCGGAAAGCGACTACGGCGTAGGCGTCCGCTAGGTGGGTTCCTGGCAGTAAAAGTGTTAAGCTGCTACTGCTACGGACTAAGGCGTAGCGCTACGAGCGTAGCGTAGCGTTTAATGGGTTAAAACTTTGACGAAAGGAATCACCACAAAAAAAGCAATAACTACCTATCAGTGGCGGCGCGTGAAAATTTTCGATGAGCAACCCGGATCAAAAAAAATTATGAAAGAGTTTAGAGTATTTAACTATAGGCTTGCCTAAGTAAATTTTACGCAAGCCAGTGGGAATCGGCTTGTATGGGCGCTTCGCCACTGCTACTTATCTAACGCTAAGAAATTAATTTTAAACATTCTTACAAAATAAGGGCAGCACCTGCATTAATTGTTCTTTGCCAAACCTGATAGAATGCACTGCGCGAATATATTTGTGTGTAAGTATGAATATAGTTATACCTAGGATGTAATAAAGCAAAATAAACGTTTCATTTCACTATTCAAGATCTCTATTTCACACCAATCTACTACAAAACCCGCAAATGCTCTATAGTCAAAACAATATCCGCATCCAAGGCGACTACAGAATAAAAGAGCAGGAAACCCTCGCATTGTGAACCGGTATTATCCGGAATTTACCGGCCACCTGTAACCGGTAGCTGGTTAAATTTTCAAGCCCCTCGAGGAGTGTTTGTGCATTTTTTAGCGCGAAGGGTGCCTCGACCATTTTGTTGCGAGCAAGAAGTCTCAAGTGTTCTTAGAAAGTGCGGGTCGATTTGGCTGAATGCGGTTATGTGTTTTGTGTTAGTGTCCAATTAAATACAAGAAATTATAAAATAAAATATATACATAAGTACAGTCAGCATCAAAAGTAGCTACGCAATTGAAGACGTCAAAAGTCCTTATTCCCTTTTAATAAAGACTTTTGTGACGTCTTCGTTTGCGTAGCTACTTTTGATGCTGACTGTACATAGTGTACCTACATACATCAATATATGTTTTATGTATGATATTTCACTCACAAAATTACTTGCTAAATTGTATAACTATGTATTTAAGTATTTATTTCTCTATATAAGTATCTATATCGTCGTCTAGTACCCATAGTACAAGCTTTGCTTAGTTGAGGACTAGGTCGATATGTTTAAGATTGTCCGCAAATATTTATTTTATTTTATTTATGTAACTAATACTATCTGTATGTAACTAACTATGTACTCAACATACAAAAAATTTTTGGCTACATTTTACAACATAACATTCAATGTCCGAATTATTGAAAATCTATAGGTAAATTTTATCATTAGTTGATCGAATCGACACTTAAAAACGGTGTAAATTTTTACCTCGTAGTTTTGTTACCGTGCACCACTGAAATTCTGCAGCGACAACGCGATTTTTTTCAAGCGTATGTTGTGCGTGTTTTCTGTAGAAAATCCGACAAAAACCAAATAAAGCTTTTCATCGCCCGGGAAGTAATATTGTCAATGGCGTATCTCACAAGGGCAGTAAGCAGTGGACATAACAATATCCGGGGGAAAAGCCTCGCTTCCGACCTTTTTGCGACGCATAAAGCCGCGGGCAGCGGCAGGGTTAATAGGGCTTTCAGAGATAAGGTGGCAGAAGAACACATACGCCGTGATTGCAAGTATTCATTGGATTATAAATGGATGGGTTTTGATGCTGGGCTCGTCTTTTAAAGTTGTCGCCAGAAAACCCGTAAGCGGTAAAATTTATATAGTAGCTCTTTCTGTTGTGTTAAATCTAATGAAACTAACTACTTACAGTAAATAGTTGATGATGGTGTCCTGACCGATTTCGGTCACAGTGACTGTGTGTTCTGGATGTGGTATCAACGATTACCAATAAGGTCAACCGGGGCAAATGCGTAGATGGGGTAAATGCGTCTCTTGATGATATTTCCAAAGCTGAATATTTTAGAACTATTACAATGGTCTAAATCGAAAGTTTTGTAACCATACTTTGAACATCGAGGGCTGTTATAGTTCCAAAATGTCGCGTTTCCAAGATATCTTCAAAAGACGCATTTACCCCATTGACGCATTTGCCCCGGTTGACCTACGGCTGGAGTGTTTTTGTTGCATATTCTCTGCTGCGCTCTAATGTGGCATGCATACCTACCCTATCTTTTTTGCAAAGGTTCTAGCGCAAGTTGAGCAGGTGAATACCCCGCCCCGCCGACGATGTTGTACTGGATGGTGGCCGGTAGGTAATATATAATTATATTACATATAGATACATGTACACACATAGAGATGTCCTACTTGTCGGTCGGTATACTGAAAATTGGAGCAGTAATCTTGCGCGATCTGCACGTAGGACTGCAACCGCCCCTCGAACCACCCCGCTTCCGCGCCGGTCAGGAAGCACTCGTTAAAAGTAGCCTGTATGCGCACGCAGTAAATAATCGGTACTGACCTCACACCGACACCTTACTGATACCGCGCTGACCCCGCACTAGGTATCATCATCAATCATCAGTGGCCTTTCCGCTTAGAAAAGCAAACAGATTCCACCCTACCAAGTGAGGCAGCCTAGCCAACGGTATATAGGCTCCGAGTGAACAAAGTGCATTACTGTCAATAAGTGTTCAAGCGCACCTCTGTGCGGTAATCCTGCCGGGCCTGATTTATTCGGGTCAACGTAGACTACACCAGTCAGACACGACACGACTCAGTTCCTCAGATAGGTAAGGTAATGAATATTGGCGTAAAATGTAAAAAAAAACTGTTTATTTCAATAAGTTGATTGGTACAATTTTTTCTACAAATTACTTAGCACATGTAATCTTTTTTAAGAGTATTTGCTAAGCTTAGCAAGTTTCTAGATTTAGTAGTAATAGTAGTAGGTATAACTCTTTATTGGACAAAATAAACATAGTAGACAATTAACAACAAGATAAGTTATGTACAAAGGCGAACTTATCCCTTTGAGGGATCTCGTCCAGTTAACCTTTGAGTAGATGAGAGTAGAAACGAGAAGAGGCAGACAAATGCAACATGTACAACAAGGTACAAGAATATACATACACATACCTACAAGTATAATAGAAAACAACTATCACACAAGAGAGGAGAGAAGAAACCGTATCGACAGGAAAGGGAATGTTTAATCGTAGGTCAATCACGTAACGCATTGTACGCGCGTCTGACAGTAAAATCACAATCTAACTGTCATTTTTCCATATAAAATTGACATTTAGACCTTACAGACGCGCATAAGAAAAGTTACGTGATCGACCCACTCTGGATACAATTTGTTTACTAACTTATTTACTTTATTAATGTGTCTATTATTTTGTTCTGCTAAATACATACACGTGATCCATTAAATGTTGACCTTTTTGCGAGAGGAACTTTTCGTTGATCGACACTTATGTTTAACTAATAGGTATAAGTTTTACAATTTGTAACCACATAGTCCGTTGGAGACTTTTGACTATATCTTTGATTTCTTATGAACTCTCGGTGGTTGGAAAGTGGAAAATTGAGGCAATATTCAAATATGATTCACTTTGTTGGTTTTCGCACTTATCGTAAATGGTGTGTTTTAAAAGTTGACCATCAATACTGCAGTTAAGCATGGGCCACGATGTAATGTTAGTTTAGTTTACTTGAAAGAGCTGCGGAGACGGACTCCATAGGTATTTGTGTATACGAGTAACACTATCTGGCACAGTGGTACACCCAACTAGCAAAGAAGTCATATAAGATTGAGCTTATTCAGCTAATAAATCATATAAAAGTCATGTAAACGTGAATTATACAGCACCTGTCGTATAAAGCCAGCTTATGCAGCTTTTTAGTTACTCAGCATATCAGTCATACTATGGTGCTGAGTAAACGTTTACTCGACTTGCTTAGTGACTAATAAGTCATATAAGAAATGCAGAATAAGTCTCTTTTATACGAGTCTTATATGACTATTTAGTCGAGTAACAGTCACTTATATATCTGATTTACGACATGTCAAGTGCAGTCGAGTAAAAGCAATGTAGTTTGCTATTATATGACATCATGTAACTTATACAGCACAATAGCTGTAAATGTTACATGCTGTCATATAAACGCGAATTATAGAACATGTTATATATGAGTATCTTATTCAGCGATTTAGAGTCATATACGATATTGCTGAATAAGTTACCTCTAAATGTAAAATGGCGCTAGGACCGCTAAACTTGCTATATAAGATGCGATTATATAGCTTAATAGCTGGATAAATGCCGTATAACAGCGGCGTTCAAGAAAATCAACAATATTAATTAAATTTATAATTGACTAAGAATTACAGTGGGGCATTAAATATTTACTATTAAACATAGTTTACTTCATCAATAAACTTACCTTCGCAATACATTTCTACCATACGCCGAAGTTATGAGCATTTTTAATAAAAACATGTAACATCATGGCGGATTTAAAAAATACGTACCGTCATCCAATGCAAACCAATTAAATTCCATTTTCAACAATTCTGTTGTTTAGTTGCCTAGGATGCGATTATTCCACAAATATGTCATATAAGTGGAAGTTATAGACCAAATCAGTCATATAAAGGTCATATAAGTTGCTAATATACAGCTAAATTGTCATAAGATAGTCACGTCGGTGATTATTATAAGATCTATAACGGTGGTTGCAGTTATACAAATTCTATATGACTGAAATGCTGAATAAAATGGGCCCAAATCGCGTTATATAAACGTGCTGATTACGTTTATATGACTAATAGTAAGAGCTAAAAGGTTGCCCCAGAAACGTTGCCGCAACCATTATATGACGAAATTTTGCTAGTTGGGCAGTTATCAGCTTTCATGTCAGCAAAGAACATTGGCAGCGAAGAGAGCGTAATGAACATTCGCGTCCCGATGCTAAATCACTATCGCCTCATTGAGAATCATTACAAAATAGGAAGTCCTTATACTCGCAAAAAAAGTTGGCCGCTCTCATTTATTACTCTTTGGCATAGTATTAAAAACTTTGAGCACACCTGCCGGCCACAGGGGGCTAAAATCCCCCGGAGTTTAGTTCTAATCTGCATTTTTCATTACGTTACGCCCCTGGACGAATACAGAGTAGAACGAATAGGTCAACTTTCAAATCGAGGCACAATACACGGTGTTTTACGATCTACGAGGTTTATTAAGGAACGTAGCTTCAGTAGGGCTGGCCGTTTTAGGTCGTTATAAGAAACTTCAACCCTTAAAACGGCCCCAGTAAAACAAAAATAAAATACCTGTGATAAAACTACGAGTACATACATACTGACATGATGAAACTATAAGAGTTCCTAATTTGACTACGGAACCGTAAAAAGTTGATTTTGAGTCGACCTATATAGCAGAGAGGTTTAATGCTGGGAAAATATTGCAAAAATATTCGGTAACGGCATTGCCTAAAGAGTCAGAGATACCTACACTACTTTCCATATAAGTATGTACTTCGTATACGAAGCTTCAAAGCTAACGAAGCTTCGAAAAGGTTTTAATTAATGGCGGATCACGTTCTGGATTCGTTTGTTTTGTTTCGTAGATTTACATGTTAGAGATCTAAAACGAAAACGACATATGGGCTATTAGAACTCATGGCTCATGGGTCATTTATCTTCCGAATTTGGAATTCTCATACGCGTCTATATTTATCTATAAGAAATGGTAAATAAGGTAAGTAAGCAGTAATCTGTACGTACCTACTGTTTTTTAGGGTTCCGTACCCAAAGGGTAAAAAGAGACCCTATTACTAAGACTCCGCTGTCCGTCCGTCCGTCTGTCTTTCTGTCTGTCCGTCTGTCACCAAGCTGTATCTCATGAACCGTGATAGTTAGACAGTTGAAATTTTCACAGACGATGTATTTCTGTTGCCGCTATAACAACAAATACTAAAAAAACAGAATAAAATAAATATTTAAGGGTGCTTCCATACAATAAATGTGTTTTTTTGAAGTTTTTATACATAACGGTATGATGTACGGTGTTTTTTATGTTTATGATACCTGGACATTATTAAACTTTGTCACTTAAAAGTAGGCATTGAAGGTTCCACTAACCAATTTTTGACGAAGACCAGATCAATGGTATTCAATTATAGAAAAACCAACATTTGCACATTTATAATATTAGTTGGATAGTAGGATAACTCATTGACGTGGACTAAATTAGTAATTATTCAACTACAGAACATAATTATACCTAATACTGTAATGAAATTAATAATAGAAACATTCTAGACTAGTATTTTATACTAGCTGTTGCCCGCGACTTCGTCCGCGTAGAACTTTTTATCGTCTTAGAAAATGATTTCTCTCAATACAAAATTTGAACCCTCTTTTAGGGGATGATTAAAAAAAAAGTTGATGTTCATTTTCTAGTTTGTGAACAAACAGTCTAAAACCAAAGTTAAAAATCTCATACTTTAAAAATGCCTTGAAATACTCAAACTTTGAACCAATTTTAACACTCTTAGGGGATGAATTTGGAAAAACTCTGAAATCAGTTTTGTAGTCTTTTAACGTACAGAATAAGACCGAAGTTAAAAATCTCTTACTCACACTTTAAAATTTTATTGCTCGCCATTTAAAATTTGAACCCCCTTTTAAACCCCCTTAGAGGTTGAATTTTTCTAATCGCTGAAAGAACTTTTTTCGTAAACTTTTAAGTCTCTAGCTCAAAAAAAGTGTTGCCCATACAAAGCTTTCTTAACCCCCTTAGGGGTGGAATTTTCTAAAACTCTGAAAGTACTTTATTATTAATTTTAATAAGTAACATTTTGAATAGTTTTAAGTCTAGTAAAAAAAAAAAATTTTCCCACACAACACTGGCTACCCTTCTTAAGGATCTTAAGGATCCCCTTAGGGATGGAGTTTTCTAAAACGCTGAAAGTTCTTTTTTAGTATTCTAATAAGTAATCTTTTTGCAAAGTTTTAAGTCCAACTCAAAAAAAAGTGTTGCCCATGCAAAGCTTGCTCTCCTTTTTAACCCTATTAGGGGTGGAATTTTCTAAAACGATTTGTGTTCTTTTTTTGTATTTTAATAAGTAATCTTTCTACAAAGTTTCAAGTCTCTAACTCAAAAACATAAACTTTCCCTGATAAAAACTTTGCACCCCTTTTTATCCCCCTTAGGGTTAGATTTTTTCAAAACGCTGAAAGTCTTTTTTTTGTATTTTTATAAGTAATCTTTCTACAAAGTTTTAAGTGTCTAGCTCAAAAAAAGTGTTCCCCATACAAACCTTGCACCCTTTTTTAACCCCCTTAGGGAATGATTCTTGTTAAACGCCGAATGTAGTATTTTTCATGTTAGAACATGAAAAATACTACATTCGGCGTTTTACAAAAATCATAAGTAATTTTTCGTCAAAATTTTAAGTCTCTATTAAAAAAAAATATGTTTTTCCCATACAAACTTTGCACCCTATTTTACCCCCTTAGGGGTGAAATTTTCCAAAACGCTGAAAGTACTTTCTTTGTAATTAAATAATCTTTCTACAAAGTTTTAGAACTCTAGCTAAAAAAATTGTTTCCCACATACAAACTTTGCACCCCTATTTTAGCCCCCTATTTTTAGGGGTAGAATTTTCTAAAACGCTGAAAGTACTTAATTTGTATTCTGATGACTAATCTTTCTACAAAGTTTTAAGTCTCTATTTAAAAAAAATATTGTTTCCCCCATACAAAATTTGCACCCCTATTTTACCCCCTTAGGGGTAGATTTTTTTAAAACACTGAATCTAGGTACTTTATTTGTATTCTAATGAATAATTTCTCTACAAAGTTTTAAGTCTCTATTTAAAAAAAAGTAGTTTTTCCCATACAAACTTTGCACTCTATTTTACCCCTTTAGGGGTAGAATTTTCTAAAACCCTGAAAGTTCTTTATTTGTATTCTAATGACTGATCTTTCTACAAAGTTTTAAGTCTCTATTTAAAAAAAATATTGTTTCCCCCATACAAAATTTGCACCCCTATTTTACCCCCTTAGGGGTAGATTTTTTTAAAACACTGAATCTAGGTACTTTATTTGTATTCTAATGAATAATTTCTCTACAAAGTTTTAAGTCTCTATTAAAAAAAAAGTAGTTTTTCCCATACAAACTTTGCACTCTATTTTACCCCTTTAGGGGTAGAATTTTCTAAAACCCTGAAAGTTCTTTATTTGTATTCTAATGACTGATCTTTCTACAAAGTTTTAAGTCTCTATTTAAAAAAAAATGTTTCCCCCATACAAACCTTGCACCCCTATTTTACCCCCGTAGTGGTGGAATTTTCCAAAACGCTGAAAGTGTTTCATTTGTATTCTAATAACTATTTTTTCTACAAAGTTTAAGTCTATAGCTCAAAAAAAAAAGGTTCTCCCATACAAACTTTGCACCCCCATTTTACCCCCTTAGGGGTAGAATTTTCAAAAATCCCTTTTTATCCCTAGCCCACGTTATAAAAGCAACATACTGTGCAAAAATCAACTCTCTAAGATTAGTAGTTTCGGCTGTGCGTTGATGAGTGAGTGAGTGAGTGATTGAGTGAATAAGTCAGTCAGGACATAGGCATTTATTATGTATGTATAAATAGATAGAAGATAATGAAACTCCCATTCAAATATCTCAAAAAATTATGAAGCTACATCCGTTTTAATGTCGCTTGTTAGAGTGAGAAAACGATGAGGGACTGTGACGTCAATATACTCGAGCGTCATAGTAAAAAACAATCGTTTCATATGAAGGTGCGTTTTGCGGAAAAGGGACAGAACATACCCCCTCTTAAAACTTTGGACTCTTATAACTTAATCATTACCTATATAACCTCTTGCTTTGTTTTTTTCTCCATTTGACTATATTTATTTTAAATTCTTTTTCGAGAAAATACATTATGATTATTTACCATATTTTCGATTCCTGAGCTATAACCACGAACTTCGGAATTCGAAAATATTCGGGTATCTCTATCTCTATCGCACTAACCATACTCGAGTGACAGGGATGCAAATACAGGGTGGAAAGATAAGTCGGGCCCTGGAGGGAAACTACCTTAAATCCTTTAGCTGGCTCATTTTACTTAAAGGAGACATTCCTTTATTTTTAAAAAGAAACAAAACTGCATTCAAAGATTTTCAAAAACACGGCCGGGAATCGAACCCGGTCGAATCTGTCTAAAAAATCTGAGTTCGTTTTTTTGCGTAAATTAATAGTTCTAGGTGTAAGGAACTATTGTTGCTAAGGAACTCTGTATCTGCAATCACAGGAAAATTCTGAATTTCATAGTTTAATGTACGGAAATGGACCTCCCCATACTAACCCGCTTAGTAGGTCTGTATGTCGGTATGTAAGTATTTGAGATGTGACATCTAAAACTAGACGAAATTGGTAAATTCGTAGTTTTATTTATTTATTTTCATTATTTACACCAATCTTTTCAAAACTGTAATATAATATCATTCCCATACTTAGGTACCCATAGTAGGTACCTACTGTTTAGGTATACGAGGAGATCCATTTACGTATTTAAACTGTAAAATTAGGCATTTTCCTGTGATTGTAGATACAGGGTTCCTTAGCAACAAGTTTTCCATACATCCAGAACTATTTATTTACGCAAAAAACGAACTCAGATTTTTAGATAGATTCGACCGGGTTCGATTCCCGGCCGTGTGTGAGGCTTTTTTGAAAATCTTTGAATGCAGTTTTGTTTCTTTTTAAAAATAAAGGAATGTCTCCTTTAAGTAAAATGAGCCAGCTTAAGGATTTACGGTAGTTTCCCTCCAGGGCCTGACTTATCTTTCCACCCTGTATATGAACATTGAGTATCGGTTTTCGTGGTAGCGCCGCAGGTACTTTGGCTGAATGCGCCGAGCGCGTGCCATTGTCATTCAAAAAAAACAAATTCGTGTTAATTATATTGTTCAAATTTGTTGATTTCATTTATTGAAATTACGACATAAAACGACATTTGCGCATATAAGTTCTCATATCAGAATCGAATATTTTTTTATGGTTTATATTTTAGCATTTGTCTCGTAAAGGTCTATCGTAGACGGGATTTAAATTATTAATAAGTGAAAGGCAAAGCAATTCCGCCATTTTGACGAAAATTTGACGGTTCTTATAGCTGACAGTTGGAGCAGCGTTTGATTTCAATAAAAATAAATGAAAAATTAAATGAAGTCGTATATTTCGGAAAATTAATTAACTGTCGCAGTCGGATAAAAACTATCCTAAGTTGCAGCTAGAATAATAATATTAATAATGTACCTATATAAAATGTTTCATATTTTTCCGTTCATGGGATGCTGAGAACATTCGAACCGCGCAAAGCTTAGTTTCAAACTGGCTGATTCTTTTTTTAATTTAGAGATTTATTATAAGTGAAGATAATTTCTTTTTTACATTGTGACGATCTTATTGTGAAATTATTATTAATTATTTTGGCATATCAATTAAAAATATTTGACGCAGTACAATCAATAGCTCTAAAAAAATTGTTTAAGATTATGTTTCAAAAAATTGACGATTTGAAAGTGCTTGTACTAGGCCTTATCTTATCTTATCTTATCTAGGTGAGGGCCCTTTCGGATGCACTTCGACCCAGTGGGATCTTTTGTGCATTTGCCCTCTCCGTTATACCTGCTCCCAGGCTTGCTCCATCATTTCCACAAAGCGGATGATGCAGTTCGCCGGGAGCACCTTGAATTCCTTTGGTTGCGGGTAACCGTTACTAAAGTAGTTCATTCTTTGTCTGGCAAGGGCATACATTGTACTAGGCCTACCTGAATAAAGAATATTTTGACTTTGACTTTAAATTTGACTTTAATAAATATTAGGGGACAATCTTAAACAAATCGGACTAGCCCCATAGTAAGCTCAATAAGGCTTGTGTTATGGGTACTAGACGACGATATAGCTATACTAGTATTTTGTATGTATTGGGGTCATAATCTCCGGAACCACAGATCCGATTTTAAAAATTCATTCACTTGTATATAGAATGGACTTTCTGGATGGTCAATGGCTACTTTTTATCCCGCGGGTTTGCCTGCATTTTCTGCAATGCGCGGGCAAAGCCGCGGGGGCAGCTAGTTTAATATACATACATATAATCACGCCTCTTTCCCAGTGGGGTAGGCAGAGATCACGGATCTCCATTTGCTACGATCCTGACAAACCACTTTCGCTTCACTCACTTTCATAACATTTCTCATACATGCTCGTCGGTTTAGGGTACTTTTGACCTGGCCTTTTTGTAAGATTTCTCCAATTTGATCGGAGAAAGTTCGCCTAGGTCTTCCCCTTCCAACTTGCCCTTCCACTCTTTTTATTATTATACACTCTATTCGTTAATCTTTTTCATCCATCCTCTCTACACGCCCAAACTACCTTAACATACATAACTTACATATATAAATACTTAAATGCATAGAAAATATGCAAGACTCAGAAACGAATATTTATGCTCATCACACAAATATTTGCCCTTACCGGGGTTCAAACCCAGGACCTTCAGATTCGTAGGCAGTGTCACTGCCCACTAGGCTATTGTCAAACAACAGACGAACATACTTTCACAGTAAACCGTAGGCCGAAACAAATCGCCTATACTTCGCCTCGAATAAATCCATGCAGACACATCGGTAGCGACCGTAGCGGGCGCCGATGGGGGCATAACTCAGGCGAACCCGCGATATTTCACTAGCGGGCTTAGCTGACAAATCGCGGGGGTCGAACTTTACCTTTCACCCTTTGACTTAGGGCTTGGTCACACTGGCGCGAGCCGAATTCCTTCGCAAATAGGTTACTTCAATTTCAATTCTGGGGGCACGGTTGTGCCCCCTCCAAAACGAGCCATGAGAGGCGCAAGGGCACTACCTACCTTTTCTCGAAGTGCTTCGTCGTTTTTTTGAACCATAACTTGGGTTTGGATTATACCAGATAAACAAAATTCTCGGAATATGATGCAAACAGTGGATTCATTAAACAAATAAAGTTTCAATTGCATTGCTCTTATACTTTCGATTCTATTGATGTCTAAAAACGCCGAATTCGTCACTGACTCACTAACGTTGATCATCAAAATCTCTAGGGTACTTCCTGAAGTCCTAGAAAGCTGAAATTTGGTAAGTACAATACTAATACTAGCTAGTATTAGTACACAATCAACAAAAAAATCCTAAAAATTGGATTTTTTACCCCCCAACCCCTTAAACTAGGGATGGAATTTTGTATGAGACTTGCGCAAATTTTGATGCTAGCGGTCTGAAAATTTATATAGGGACTCATTGTTATAAATAATAAAATATATATTTCAGGATTTTTAGTAAACACCCCACCACCGCCCTTTAAATTAGGGGATGGAAGTTTGTATGGGTTTTCCTATGTAACACTTCGTTAGAAATTACCCTGGAATGAGATCCCACCAAAAACATTACATGTAAAGTGATTGCCAAGACTTCCTAGCTCATATAGCTTTCAGCGTTAAAAAGATATCAGATCATGAGGAGCGCCAAGCTTCCTACTCCACTCGGCGTAACCTCTACCACTATCAGCCACGCTCTAAAAATTCTATATCTTGACTTTTTCATTTCAATTTACAATTCAATCCCAATCAATCAAACGATACTGCACTTATTTGATGGCCAACATTGTGATTGCACGTTACTCATGCATATAATAATAACTGATCAAATATTGGTATTATTTACCACAGCGCGAGTTACATAATTAAGTGTGAAATGATACCAAGTTTAGTACAGTACAATACAAATACTCTTTATTGCACAACTCAATAAATGGACACCGTGTGTTCAGCACATAAACAATACCTACAAGTAGAGGCAAACAACAGGCAGTCTTAACTAGCGGGCGATCTCTTCCAGACTACCTTAAAGTAAGGTTCTATAATATTATTAAGTTTTACACATTCGACTGATTAGTCGGATAATACATACGAGTAAACGGCCCTCCACGTCGTGTCCGCTGCCAGCATAGCTGTCACAACAACTGGCAGGGACAGGTTCGTGCCAACTGCGCCCTTTATAACCTAGCTACCCGGCAAAATGCCACCGGAACCTCACCGGACGCGCCGGCCTGCCGGAAACTCACCTCATTTCCGGTTTCGCTACGGAGAGATCCCGATTCAGCAACTTAGTTTTCGGGCAACTTTGATTGCCAGTAATTTGCTTTTATCCGGAATACCGCTACGTTTATATATAAAAGGGAGTAACTTGTCTAATGTTACAGTTGCTTTAATCATTTTGTGTACTGGGACGTAAAGGGTTAATGACCTTTGAGAATAAGGAAAATTGGATTATTAATGGTACTAACAGATCAAAGCAAATAGACGGCCCAAATTTATGGACTTGCTTTCGCAATTTTCAACTTCTTAATATGGGTTGGTTAGTAAGATTGCTGAAAATAACAGTATATTTTTCACGGAAGAAACTCTTTTGTTTTAGGTAAATGAGTAAAAGAAAAACTGATTTGGCAGAGGCACATACAATAAAACAGCCACTTTGTACTTGACACGAATTAGTTCCATCTAAATAGCCACTAGTTTACAAGATAGAGTTTGAAATAAACGCTCCATTAATGTATTCTGCTCGAAATATCTGAAAAAAGAAAACATACTCCCCTTTATTAACCGACTTTAATAAAGGAGGTGTTCTCAATTCGTCTGTACTTAGTTCTGATGATGGGATCCTGGAGAAATCGAGGGAACTCTTAAAATGTTATAGGCAAACTTGAAGCAATTTGGCAACTGATTTGAAGTCGATTAAAACTTTGTTTTTAAAGTAAATTACGTCTTTATCATTCTGACTTGGAAAGACAGAGACGTGAAACTGGTAACATCAAACCCCCCCCCCCCCCCCCCCCCCCCTTATCGGATATCGCCATCCCTACCACACTAATACCTACTTGAGCGACAGCGATGGAAACATACGAACTTTGATATTCAGCTGTTCTGATGCACAAATTAATTTCAAGAAAAAAGAGCCATAAACAAAATAACGAACCTTCCAGTTTTTGTGTAATACTTTTTAAGTACCAAAGCAATTGTGCCCAAGTGCTGCCCCGTTCCAAACACCAGTAAACATTAACTCAAGTACTAAAAACTTTTATTATCTCAGATAATCTCAAGCTCTTACAAAACAAACAATGTTAAGGAGAATAAATTCGTGTCAAACTGAATATCGAGTGGGAATATAATATCGAATTACTTGCATATATTATTCGAAACCGTAAAGAGAATTGTAAAATTCTATATCCAGCTCATTTCACACTGATTTACAAAGACCATTTGCTGTGAACTTTAATGCGCAGCACCTTAATTCGTGGTGAATAAGGTACGTATTTGGTTGGTAATGCCTTTGGGAGTGGTAGTGGTAAGGTGGTTGTATAATAACGCATTATTTTGTCGGGCGGTTTACGAGCCGATCGACACCACAGTACAAATAAAAGAACTCAGCTGTATATTATGATTCACTCTAAGGCGAAGGAGATTGCCGTATTAGGATACTTAGCCTAGGGTCTAACTCGTTCATCAAACTTGTAGGTATGCAAACGGTTACTTAAAAAAACATAATTTTCCCGTCATACATATACATGTTTTGTTAACAGTCAAAAGAACGAAATCAAATGAATGAGTGAATGAAACTCTCGTCGCAATCACGACACACCATGTGGACTTTGTGTGGTAAATGGGTTACCTGTGTGTACAAAGTCTGCTACCAAATGTTACCAAAAATGGTAACATTTTTGGTAACATTTGATATGGGTTTTGAGGAACGGATCCCTAGAAACGGGTACACATTGTATGAAAATTCAATATAAAGTGAACCCGAAATAGGTACATGTTTTGCTTTTGAGTGTAGATGAATAAGAATAAATCTACGAGTAAGGTGCAGTATAATGTCAGCTCAAAGCAGTACACTCAACCGAGATGCTCTCATGGCTTGCTCCACACATTTATATGATTGTCCCTTCCTTTGCATGAGCAAATAAAAGTGCGCGACACGCTCGACCGGGGCTTTATCATACGGCTAACGTTATAGAGTCTGTGATAGGTACGTTTTACAAATTGTTGTGAGTGATTACAACAATTTCTAGACTAGTGGCTTTGTGAGCTGCAAAACTAACCCGTCTTTTTATTTTATTTAGAAAAACTAAATCGACAAAAAATCTACCTAGACCAAATTAATAAAAAAAAAATCACGACTATCGGTTGAATGCTACCTGTAGATGAGAACAGCTGGACATATGCTGGACATACAAAATAATTTTTTCAACACACCTGCTCGTAAAGTAGGTCTTATTACAGCGTATTTACACTGATAATGCAGAATATTACCCATGCCGTGACTTTTACATTACATTATCGCACTAGTGCCTTTTCATTACATATCTTTTAACATTTTCATTTTTTTTTTCCTCGCAAATGTGTTGAAAAACGTCGTATGAAACACGTGAGCATTGGTCATTACACTTCTCGTCTCCATTAAGCCTTCGCCTTCGGCTCAGGATTAAAAACCGACACGAGTGTAATGACCAACTTAGCACACTTGTATCATAATGTACTATTGCCTAAGCTACATGAAACAAGCTTCACTCGCTCGTTCAAAAAGTGTTTGCTATTCATTTTTCTCTTCTGTTACTATTTTTAATAATTAAGGGACTCATACATACTATGAGTATATTGTACTTTACTGAGAGCTTAATGGGTGGATTTGCTTACTACTTAGTTGGTATACTGTGAGTTTTAAGGTACCTACATTGGCGCAGGTTGAGACGTTCCCAGCAAAAAGGGAGCCTTAGTGCGAGTGGCACACTTTTCCCAAGAACGCCACAACTATTAAGTATACTTATTGATAAATAAATTTGCTAAGAAAATAAGAAGATCCATTTAAACTAGCTATGTGAGCTATAGAAATCGAGTGTCTAATTTTTTCGAAAAAAAAAATACCAACCTTTGACGGAGATGCTTTCTTTTCTCTCATACATTAAAGTAAATCTTGTTCTTAAAATACACGCACAATGTTGTTGTGAATACTCTGTACAGTGCAACCCATTTGATAGCAGTTTTATTCCGCACCTCGACAAGTACAGCGAACTGAGCGAATGTCTTCATAGGCGCCATTTGCATTGAAAATGCAAATGGCGCTGCTGAATGAAACTGCGGAGTATCGTATAGTATGTATTATATTGTCTGTGGTCACCGCTGCTAGAGTCATCTAGTGAGAATAAAAGACCAATAAGTATTTTGCGATTTTCTATTCACACGATTATTACCGTAAAACGGGGCTATTTTTAGACTAGAAAATCAATAACTCCTGATTTTTTATCTTTATCAAACGTTTTGTATTTTTACAAGCTTTTATTTACTTTCACCTGTCCCGTTGTCTGTCTGTCTGTTTGTCTGTAATCAAATCTTGCGAGTTCAATTTGACCCACTTCCCGGTTTTCGATTGAGCTGAAATTTTGCATGCATATGTATATCGCATGACAATGCAATATTATGATGACATGGAGCTGATCTGATGCTGGAGCTGGAAGGTGGCCATAGGAACTCCGCAATAAAACGACACAACACCATCGAGTTGGGCTCGTTAGAATCGTCTCAATGAGTAGTTGATGATAGTATGCAGAAAAGTACAGACGGCAATAAAAGCTTGTACAAAAACTAAATTTTTGACAGAAACTTATTAATAAATAAAACGCATAATGATGCATGTGTCTGGATACTACACATGTCTCTAAATATGTTTGATACAGACCAAGTATTATTTTTTAAAAGCGGGCCTCAGGGTTGGGGCTTTATTGAAATCGATGGATTTTGAACTCTTTTTGCTGAATTTTGTTGCTCTTGCTATTTAATACACAATTTAACCAATTATTACTATTTGGAACGTCTTAGGAACAATCGCCTAAGGTATTGAAAGTAGAATAACTACATATTTTCAATAAAAACTTACAGGAAAATCTTTTTTCACTTTATACACTTTTGACGACCGCTTTAGCCTAGTTGGTAGTGACCCTGTCGCAAATATTTATTTATATTTAATTATTACAAAAAATTTACCATAATTGTTTTCGTATTTATATATCATCCATTATGTAAACGAGGTGACAGGCACGGACGTTTATTTTGATAAACTAAACTAACCCCTTCTCAGAATGTGTTATGTATGTATGCACATACCAAATACTTGAACGACTAACCAACACCCACCATCACGAACCCTTTGCAAAAGCACGGTTCCTCAAGCCTTCGGCCTATGAAGGTCAACAAATCAAGTCCTTGGCATCTTACCGTTCGAAAAACGTAATAAACATTATACGAAGTTCATGGCTACTTATTACCTTTTTCTCTTAAGGTCTAAGCCGTGATGGATCGCTTGGTTCAATAGGCTTTAGTATAAACAAGTCCCCCTCTGGCTCTTTTGGGGGTTGTGTTTTTGCAGAATGGCGAAGAAATTAACAATCAATCAAATTGAGTGGCTTGAGTGCTCGGGTTTGATTTGCGTTTGCATTGTTGCACGGTACGATTACGAAAAGTAGGTTAGCACGATTGTAGGATTGAGTGTCAAGTAGGTCAAACAGTAGGTAACAGAGTTTATAGCGAGATTGGTGTGTAGAAATTTACGTTTAAGTTTTCCCAATCAGGTTTCCGTGTTTTATGTATTTGATGGAATATTTTTTTATTTTTTTTTTTATTCATATTAAAAGAAAAAAGATACAGTACAAAATTAATAGACGCGTACAGAAACCTGTTTAAGGTTTATGCGTGACGCGAATGTATCGCAACGCTCACAACAGTAATATCATGATCCTAATATAGGTAATTACAATATATTATTATTATGTAGGTATTGTATTTAAACTCCAGCAACCTGCTGTCTGTTCTCGTTAGATAGAATCTTTTTAATGCGATCTTGCACGACTTTTTGTCTGCAAGGACACTTGTGTGTATATCTTCTGGCATATTATTATTGAAGTTATAACGTTTAAGATTCCGGTTATTTAAGCCTTTTATTACTGGTACTTCAATCTACGTTATACTTTGCATCAAGTCAATCCAATCAATGCACGAAGGTCGTTCAAAATGTACTGGTATAGGTAAATAGTTGAGATTATTTAATGTTTCCGTTATATTAAAGCTAAATTAAAAAAATGGCTTATTGAGCAATGTTACTATACTATTAAGGAATTTTTAGAATATAAAAAATGTAATAATAATATATAATATAATAACTAATAATCTTGTTAATTTAATTTACAAATGAATGTTCTATTTTGATTGTAAACATGACTTGTAATACCTTATTACCAATAAAGGATGTCTATGTCTATGTCTATGTCTATAACTGTTATTGGGATTGGAATCATCTACCTTGGACGGTAGAGTTGCTTTTAAATGGACTACTTTGATGCAATTCGGCTAAATCTAATTATCTCAAGTAAGTATAAGACTATTACAAGTATATGTTATACAAGATGATAATTATCATTAACTAAATTAAATTAAAACTAAGTTAAATCTAAAAAAAGGCCCTCGAAGCATTGTACCGAACTACCGAGGATGCTGGCGGCATTTCTTCGCTGAATTGCAATGCTGATACGTTGCGCGAGAAAGCCGCCAGCTCTTCGGTCATCAGTTACGAGTACATCAACCAGACAAGAGACTCTATTGGATACTCCTTCAGTTAGTTAGAAATAATGAAATAAGGCTTGTGATGTGACTTATTCCTAGTCACAGTGCGATGCGAATTAACATAGCTTGCAATGCAAAATGTAAAAAAATACGTTTTCGTTTCTGTATAGGTACTTTTTGGGAAGCCGTGGAGTAAATCACAAAATCACACAACCAAGGCCTTAATGTATACGGTATACCTACTTGAAATTAGTTGAGTTTGCCGGATTGCATCCAAGTAGTCCATTAAAAAGGCAACTCTATCATTCAAAGTAGAAGATTCCAATTCCAATGACAGTTTCATAAAAATTCGGCCACATTAAATACCTAATTAATATCAACCTTAGCTAGGATGAGGAAATTTCCCGTGCGTGGAGTCCTATACAGTGGAGACACGCACTCCTCCTCAATTGCACTCATCTCAACCGAGGCCGAATAGCCTCTGTTAATTGGTAATTAAATCTTATTGTTATGATAGACTATAATGCGAGGACTAGGTGTTCTATTTATCTCTTCCGCAGCTGCGGCGCTACCACGAACTTCGAATCTCGAACTTCGTATATCTCCGTCTCTGTCGCTCGAGTACCATAAACAATAAGTGCGATAGAGACGGAGATATACGAAGTTCGAGATTTGAAGTTCGTGGTTATAGCTCTGTTCATTTCTACATTGTGGGTGCTGTTTGGTTTCGACTGTAAATTATACTGTTTCTTTGATATTTTATTTATTTATTGTATGTGTATGTAGGTTCATATATGTTCATACCTATATTATATATGTAGATAATAACTTAGTAACAGCATTTTCTCTAGAAAAGCATCATTTGGTAAAGCGGATGAGGTAGTCGGTATTTTTTGCTAAAAAGTTGCTCTTAAGATGTATTTGGCGAGGTTTTTTTTGCTATGATTAAGTACTAATAGCTTCTGTTTCCAAGATAACCAAGCACTCAACGCTACTTCACCGAGCTTTTATTTAGGTTAAATATTTCAAGTACCTAGTGGTTTATAATCTATCTGTACCGGCGACGCGACATAGTGGCGACATGTCGCAAGTTTAGAAGAATAAGGGCGGATATTACTATGGACCTATTAATACTTACGACGTTGTTAATCTTAGCATTGTGATGTCAAGTGAATGCAGGTAGCTGCACATGTGGAGGGCTTGTATCGGTCCGTTTTTATTTCTCATAATTTTTAGTGCGATTATATAGTTGGTAATTTCAGTCATATGAAAAATACACTTCTAGATTCTATGTAGAACAATTTGGTCTGAGCAAGATAGTAATAAATTATTTATTTTACGACACAACAAACACAACCATAAGAACCAAACCGACGAACAAGACTTGATTTTACAAATCCGTCACGAAATTTGGTTTATTTATACATTTGGGAGCTACGATGCCACATACATACAGACCTACACACAGATACACATGTTAAACTTATATAACACCCCTTGTTTTCGTCAGGGGTAATTTTTTTTTATTAAGGCTCCCTACCTTTTAAATTTTCGTGGAAAGGAGTTGTTTATTAGTAATCATTTTATACATTAATATATAACGTAACAATTTTCTGGTCGGAAAAAATATATCATAATCTGCGAGACATGAGAAGTAATATAGTTTTCGTAAAAATCCATTTTAACAAAAGAAAGTAGAGAAAAAAAAACTAAAGTGGACCCTATTATTTCACTTGTAACCATTTTACTGCTCCATTTTTTATCAGAAAAAGATGAAATTTTATAATCTTCTTCATAAAGTAATGAACAATAACTTTATTTTCTTACTTACTTAAATTTCTCAAAAATTTACCTCGAGTGCTGAAGTATTCCAAAAAAAACATGATATCCGCGCTTTCAAACACGCACTTCCATCTCGCTCACGCTTATGCTCAGTGAGAGGGAGAGAAGACCATGAACCTGCTCAGCGCAAAGAAATTGCAGGTTTTGTCAAACTCTATATCTTTAAATTAGTACTATGGTACTGGCATGATTGAACCAGACTAATACCTCCTTTATAAACGTACTTTAACTGATATTCGATGCACACCGATAGACCACACACGAAGTGAAGTATGAATAAGTTTATTCAGCCCTATCTTCCTGCGTGCGATTACCTCGCCCACAGTGCAATAACGACGTACTTTTCGTACAAAACCCCGTCACATACGCCTTATTGACTTGGACAGGCCGATAATAGCGGTTGTGAGCACGTGGGTTGGATTACGTGCGCGGTGCGCGCGCGCTGTTGCGGTATTCATAGGCCATTCATATGTAATTATAAAGTTGTAAAAAAGTGATAAAGGGCGGTAAAGTTTGTACAGCTTTACTGAAGCTTTATTGGTTAGACTTTTTTACAACTTTACTTCAAAGAGATAACAATTTTTCGCATAAAGTATTACTTACAATGGATAATGGTGAAAAGATCTATAGGTACATATAATTGACCTCGACTGTACCTATTTGTTGCTTTGTATACAAGTTTAATAAATAGGTATGTGAACAAGTTTCTGGCTACCATTTGAGATGACATTTTGAAGACATGTAATCGAATGACAAAGTTTATTATTGATATAAAAAATGATATCATTGAGACAGCATATTTAATCGACAGAATATGAATATGTATTTTAGTACGCAGAGCAATAAAAACTTGTCTCGTTTAAATAAACCCGCATTATACGAGTACGAGTAAGTATGTAGGTATCGCAATTTTAATTTGTCATGAAAATACGACGTTGTCACGTTTTCAAGTGTGGCCGATATAAACCAATATAATTAATCGCTATCTTATCGAGTTGCACTTCAAAATGCGTTCATGCATTTGTCACTGAAATTATTCAAATATGACAATATGTATTTTTGCAACTTCGGGTACCTATACCATGCGCAAGCGATGCACATCCCTGACGCGCAGGGTGCGAGCCAGCCCCAGCGGCATCCTGAGGGCTTTTGCAGCTAGGTTTGACTGTCAGTACTTGAACCATTGCCACATGATTCATCTACTGACAGGCAAACCAATTTACTGTATGTAGTGTAGTGTCTTTGTTTTGTATGTCCCTTTTTAGGGTTCCGAAGCCAAATGGCAAAGAACGGAACCCTTATAGATTCGTCATGTCTGTCTGTCTGTCTGTCTGTCTGTCCGTCCGTATGTCACAGCCACTTTTTTCCGAAACTATAAGAGCTATACTGCTGAAACATGGTAAGTAGATGTATTTTGTGAACGGCATTAAGATTTTGACACAAAAATCGAAAAAAAACATTAAGTTTTGGGGGTTCTCCATACTCAGAACTGAAATTCAAAAATTTTTTTTTCATCAAACCCATACGTGTGGGATCTATGGATAGGTCTATAAAAATGATATTGAGGTTTCTAATATAATTATTTTTTTCTAAACTGAATATTTTGCGCGAGAGACACTTCCAAAGTGATAAAATGTGTCCCCCCCCCTGTAACTTCTAAAATAAGAGAATGATAAAACTAAAAAAAATATATGATGTACATTACCATGTAAACTTCCACCGAAAATTGGTTTGATCGAGATCTAGTAAGTAGTTTTTTTTTATTACGTCATAAATCGTAAACCGTAATTTGTTTTACGGAACCCTTCATGTGCGAGTCCGACTCGCACTTGGCCGCTTTTTTAGACTTAGGATGATTTGATTATTTTGTATTTTATTTTGTATTTTAAATTAATAATTGTAGAAATTAATGGTATATGGACTTAGTCTGAAATAAATGATTTGATTGATTGATTGATTGATTGATTGATATATACATATTGGTGACCTTGACTGTACATTGTACAGGCGGGGGCCCAACGCGGAACGCGCTTTTGAACTATTAATTATGAACACTCATTGTGCTAAGTAATTGTGGCGAGAGCGCCTTCTTATGAATTATTTTTAGTGAAGAAACATTAAATCGCAAATATACCTGAAAAGATAGATAGAATATAAACAACTACTAGTGGGTAGTGAAGCTGCCTACGAATCTGAAGGTCCTGGGTTCGAATCCCGGTAAGGGCAAAATATTTGTGTGATGAGCATGAATATTTGTTTCTGAGTCTTGGGTGTTCTCTATGTATGTATGTACACATTTATATCTTTTAAATATATCGTCGTCTATTACCTACCCATAACTAGATAGATTTTTGTAAGGTTGTTCCCTAATATTTATTATACTTACTTAATTATTATAATTATTTACCGAAGTGGGCCGAGTCGTAATAGTTGACTTTTGTCCAAACAGTTAAAGCATAATTATTAGTGTAGGTATCAACACGATAGGTAAATTCTGACTACGAATACATGCAGGACACGTGGTTCGCCTCACGTTAGGCCCCGGCTCCACACATCAGCGGACCAGTGTTCTATCCACTTGAAGGTCTTACTCACTCCATCTATGGTGGAATTTATATCGGAAATATGAATGAGTTAAACGTAAACGTCCCAATGATTTACACCTTAATTCTTAATAGTTGACTCCCGCTGCTAATCTGTGGGCTGTAGAACTCTAAAACTATAGTTAATTTCTAAAAACTGAATTGTCTAAAGACATCCATATAGGTAATAATAGAACCTGCTCACAAAATTTCACGAGAATCGGTTGAGAAATCGTTTGATTACAGCCGGACAGGCGGATATCTGGTCATCCAGATATCTTTTCATCCGGATATCTGGTCATCCGGATATCTGGTCATACGGATATCTGGTCATCCGGATATATGGTCATTCGGACATACGAAAGAATTTTGGCCCAAGCTGAAACAGGGAACTTCGTTCGCTTCGCTCGCTCGTTCAATTAAGATTGAAAGTGTCAAGTATTGGGCTAGTGTCAAGCACTGGAACGTTTACCTTACGTTTGATTTGATGAGGTTATAAGGATATAAAACACAAGCGAAAACACTTACCGCTTGGTAGACTGGTGTGATGAAATTGCGATCTGAAAATAATAAATTATAATGTTAATTAACAGGTAAATCAACCGCGCAGGTACCTTTGAAAATGTGGATACAACAAATGATGCGGACTCTATGATCCGACCAAACAAATAAAATTAGTAAAATGATTAATTTTTTATTTGGCAAAAAAAGAAATTACAAAAAAAGGACACATCCATAGTTTTAAGGCTTTATTTGGTGCTGGGCCCATACAGGTATGCTTACGCCTTTGCGACTTATGATTTGTATGACTGGACCATAATTTGTATGTACCGCAAACTTTTGTACCTATTGTCCACAGAAAAGGCGCCTAATTTTTGTTCCAGATTTTGTCCTAAAATAATTTGTCCAGGAAATATCCAACAGATCATCGCCATCAACATTACCATCGCTATAGACTACACACACACACTACACTAGTATCTCTCTGGCAAAAACGAGTCGTCAGTGTACGAGTGATGGTAGCACCGAACCACACATACGAGTAAGCACTACTTATATGTCTGGGACTTCTATTTAATTCCTCTCAATTTCCCCAACCCCCTCACCGTACAATTACGAGAGTAATTTGCGCAATTTGTCTTGTATTCCATGCCAGAGACAGCAGTCACGTAGACGACCTAACAATTTCATTAATCGACCTAGCCTACTAAAAATTACATTGCTCTGAACTTTCACTGCCGGTAATGAATACAGACATCAGAGATATGAGTAGAAATTACTACATGATGACGTATCATTTACTTTTAATGAAAAATTATCAATGTGGCAAACATCTGCAACATGCTTCGTCAATAATGACGACAAAAGTAAATCATAAATCCACCACATTTAACATTACCATCAGTTCACATCCCACTCCGATACGATGATGATGACGTATTGAAAGACAAACTTAATTATGTAAACCCAAGTTTCTAGTTACGATATTTAATTTTAGCTCTTACAACTTTCAACATTAAAATGTTATCAGATCGCAAGTACCTCCAAGCCTGGCCCTTCACTGAGCTTAATAGCCGGGATACATAGTGCTAATAAGCTAGCAAGCTAGTGCATTTATCTTCGTGTATATGTCGGCGGCCGATCACAAAATTCCTAGGCATATCGTGAAACGCCGCCATTTCATGATTTGGCTAATAGTTGACCAGGCATATCATGATGTGCCTAATAAAAAATACGGCAGATCAATTAGAGCACCGAATTCGTCGATATTCCTAGCTCTATACCGGGCACATCGTGAAAATCCGGCAGATCACGAAATTCCTAGGCATATCGTGAAACGGCGCCATTTCATGACACGCCGCCTTTTCATGATTTGGCTAAACGTTGACCAGGCAAAAAATACGGCAGATCGATTTAGTGGCAAAACCGACTCGGATTGCGGATAGGTTAGAAGACCTCCCAAAGCAAAGCTCCCGCTTTCGTCTTCGAGGTTATTATTATTTTTAATCTTGTTTGCAAACCCTAGTTACTTATAACGGCGAGTATTGAACGATATGGCGGCGTTTCATGATATGCCTAGGAATTTCATGATCTGCCTAAACGTCATTAGACAAATCGTTAAACGTTAAGTTTTGAACGATATGGCGGATGTCATTTAGCCAAATCGTGAAATGGCGGCGTTTCACGATATGCCTAGGAATTTACGATCGGCCACCGACATATACATAGGCACAAAACTAGCTTTATATCAAGGCTAGGCTGTCTGAAGCCAGGATAGTTTAAAAAAAAATTTTGGTAATCGGTTCACAATTGACGGAGAAATCGGCGAACATACATAAAAAAACATATAGTGGAACATATAACCTCCGCCTTTTTTAAAGTCGGTTAAAAGTCGCTTTGGCCTGTCTTGGCGGGGCACTACCATACCTTGAGAATATAGATCAAATTAGGTATTAAAATAAGTTTCTGTCAAAATTTTAATTTTTGGTACAAGCTTTTATTGCCGACTGCACTTTTCTGCATACCATCATCAACTATTCATTGAGACGATTCCAACGAGTCCAAACTCGATGGGGTTGTGTCGTTTTATTGCGGAGTTCCTATGGCCACCTTCCAGCTCCAGCATCAGATCAGCTCGAAGTCATCACAATATTGCATTGTCATGCGATATACATATGCTTAAATACAAAATTTCAGCTCAATTGGATAAACAGGAAGTGACTGAAAAATGGATTGCAAATTTTGACGGACAACTTACATACATACGAACAGTGCAAGTTAATATAAAGCTAGTAATAAGTATGAAGTATATTTGAAGTCCCCAACCCGCACTGGGCCAGAGTGGGGACATTGCCCATTCCCTCTCACCTCTGAGAGGAGGCCTATGCCCAGCAGTGTTCGTATAGGCCGATGATGATTATGATTGATGCTTGAAGAAACTAATTAACATTCAATGGATAGAATCGCTTCAAATGAACTTAAAACTATTTGGCCGTCGATATTTTAAGCGTACCCGTAATTCCAGAAGCGGGGAAGTCTTCAAACTCCAATGAAATTAAAATAAAAAGAAAATATGAAGAGCTCTGGCAACTTTTAATAAAATTGCAATTTATACCCGATCGAGATTCTTCTAGCTAACTTTCCTTGTTAGGTAACTTCAGCATCTTAGAGGGCAAACAAACAGAGAATGAACTAAAAGTAGCAGTTCATTTAGAAACGGCAAAGGCAAACTACTCGGGGCATGAAAATCGGTGTCTTTGTGTGTCCTTTGTCCTCATTTTGTGTTTGCACTTTTTGAAACGTTTCTCCAGTCCTGAGTTTTATTATAAGTCTTATAGATGTAAATCCTAACCCATTTTCGGATTAATATGAATCGGCGGGGATGGTTATTATTAATGTCAAAATAAAGGACCGGAAAACCCTTTTTTGTACTCGTCGATTAAAATCTGTGTATTAAGATTTCATAGAGAATACTGCAACGTCACTCTTTTCATAGTTGTAGTCCATGCTACTGTCGAAACAATCGAAATAACTGTTTCAATACGCTTCAGACAACCGAAAAAAATTTGAAAATAGAACTTAAATAAATTCGACCAATCACGTGGCTGCTTTACCTAACTGTAATGAATTGGACCAATAGAATCGCTTTGATTATTGAGTTTACTCGTTGATGTCGTACGCTCGTTGATGTCTTTTAAGATATCAACGAGCGTACGAGCGATAGGCTGCACTTCGTTTCAACAGTATCGAGTTTGTTTAATTAGTTCAGTTGACTCGTAGAAAATTAATTTTAATGAACTCGTACAAAAAGTATTGTTCACAATAGTGTTATAATAAAGCTTTTTAATCTCGTACCTTACTTAGGCCACTCAGCAAGCTTCGTGGCCTAAACACGGTACTCGACTAAAAAGCTCTCTATTATAACACGATTGTGAAAAATACTATTTCAGGCTTAAGCCTATTATCGATTTGGTAACCCTGCCAATTTGGTAACCTTATGATAAGGTAACCTTACTGATAGAGTAACCCTATTGTTATGGTAAGCATATCGGTTGTGGTAAGGCTGGTAACCATAAGTTAACCCTATTGAGATTTGTTTAGGGTTAACTTATGGATACCACATCCGATATGCTTACCATAACAATAGGGTATCAGTAAGTTTGCCTTATCATAAGGTTACCATTATGGTTAAGGTTTTAAAAATAACTTCCATAACAACCCTATGGAAAACCTTAATAAGGGAAACCGGTTCTGGTCCCTGGTCAAAATTGACTGCGTAAACCATTAAGGCCGACTCACACTGACTGCCTGCGCAGCGCGTATGCGTGTGCAGCACGTAGACCGCTGCGTTGTATTTAATTACTTGTAATGTATGAATCCTCATACGACATGTGCGTGTGCGTGCACGTCTACGCAGTGCATCTGGTGTGACATTTAAAACGATGTCTAAAATAAAGTACGCTGAGTTCCATTTATTCATGTTTAGTTTAGTTTAGTTTATTTCATTGTACAATTTTCATAGAACATTTTTCTTACATCTTATTACTTATCGTACAGCGATCGTCGAGATATGCAATAATAAAACATTGAAAACGAATATAATTATGTGTTAGGTATATACGATATATTATTATGTATATACCTACAATTAAAATGAAATGAAAATCAAATTAAATGTCAAGTCAGGTTATTCCTGTGTATACAATACAAATACAATGTCAAGAGAAATACAACGATGTCAATAATTTACAAGATTAAATAAAAATAAAAATAGGGTACAGAGAGTACCTATCAAATAACATAATAAAAATATAAAACAATGTCAAAATCAATTATGAGAAATAAAGCACTAGGAAATAATAAAAAATATGACGGTTCTAGATACCTAATACTAACAAACAAATATTATATAATTATAGTCTATATCTTAATTGTATGAATTCTTTTACGGAGTAGAATGGCTTCTTCAATAAATGGTTTCTAAGTTTGCGTTTGAATGTTTCGTCGCAGATCTCAGTCTTTATGTCATCGGGCAGGTGCTCATAGTACGTTGGTCCAATGACACGCGGATTTCTTTCGTGCAGAACTTTGCGACGCGGCACCGTCTGAAGGTTTCCCGTGCTGCGGAGGCACTTGCCAAGAACTCCCACTCGCTCATGTACTTAAAGTATAACAAATTATTGCTGGTGTTTCGACACAAGTTGCCCCGGCCGTGGTCTCACATGACTTACGTCTCAGCAAGTCTCAGCAAGATGTCAAAGGAGATATAGGTGTACAGTCAGAGGTATTAATATACGTACATAAATAGGGACAAAAATATCTGTACTGGTCTCTATTTTCAATGGCATAAAGGCGTGTTCAGATATTTATGTCCTTATTTACGTACGTATATTAATACCCCTGACTGTACCTACACAACATGTAAGTAACTACACTATAAAAATCTATAAACTGTGAAGGATATACGAGTACTCGAAAAGAGTCCACTACTTTTCCATTATTTTGCTGAAAACAAAAAACGAGGTAGGTATCTACAATGGCGAGCTTACCCCTTTAAGGGATCTCTTCCAGCTAACCTTTGAGCAACTGAGTTTACAAAAATCGAGAATTCTGTAATAAAACTGAAAAATTAAAATTAAAAAATGGATTACTTTTGAATACACGTAACCTGAATAGAAAATCAAAAAATTGTAATATTAGTATCGATATCATAAAGCCCCTTTCTAACAGAATCGTATTCATTACGACGACGTTATTAAATATCGTGCGTACTTCTGTTTTCTTTGAGTGAACATTTTCAAGGCCTTCAGCCGCTTCGGTAATTAAAATGTTCATTAACGAGTTGTTTCATTAGCATCGCCAAAAGGAAAGTTCGTTGGACTTAGCACTGGCAGTAAAGAGTTTGAGAATCATTGAAACAAGGATTTGAGAAGTTTGCCGGACACAAGGGCGACTAATTTTGTGATTTTTTGCCTTAATTACGCGAACATGCATCGTTCGTTCGTTCGTATGTATTCCTGTCTGGTGCTTGACAGGAATACATACTCGGCGTGACGCAGCACGGCGCGACTGCGGCGCGATATTTCCACACATGGCCTGTTTGACCACGCTAGCGGTTTGTACGGAGATATCGCGCCGCGGTCGCGCTGTGTGTTTGGCCAAGTCTTTAGCGTTTCGCGAAAACCGCTGCACTGCGTTCTTACTGCCAACTCAAGAATTTGTACTGACTTGACACTGACAGCGGACAGTTTACTGATACCGCCAAATGCGGAAGTGGCTTGACAATTATATAAACTCGTCATGACGTCACTGTAACATTAATTACCAGTATGTCCAGTTGAATCTTTCGAAATGTCGCAGATACAGAATTCACCATAAATCGAGTGAGGTAAAGTAACAATTATGTTTGATTAAGATGCAGGGGCTGTTTGTCTGTATTCATTTAACCTCATCCTCATCTCTACCATCAATCAAAACAAAAAATCTCATAATAAGTCTGCAATACAATATAAAAATGTCTGAGTTTATTGCCCTTTTCCTGTCTAGACACTTCACTAACTCAATATTTTGATCATACTCGCATTTAGATTACCTATAAGTTCAGATTGTAGATTATTATATGTGATATTCGTTATATGGACTTTAAAAATACCATGCCTATTTCATTATGTGGTAAGTGGAATTAATATTAATAGATGATGTACGAAACTAGCTCTCTAATTTGGGCTGTTTTACATATACCTACTCGCATACATTGATAAACTTCGTCAAAATAACTTAACCAAGAGCTTTTTTAACTTTTAAGAGAGCTACTTAATTTTGGAAGCACAGCTTTTAAAATATTCAGAAACTTATCAAGCTTCCTAATTTTCAACGGTAGAGACTGTGACTGGTAAATTATAGAGATTGCAAAGTCAACGTAGAGGGGACTATTTATTTATTTATGACATGAAATAAGAACTTACTGATACGCAATTGGGAAAGGATGAAAATTTTAGAAGTGCCTGATTATTTTTTTGGTGATAGGAATAACCTTCCTTAGCACCAAAAAAAAGTTACAGACTTTTCAGCTGCGTCAATTATTTTTGCTAAACATAAACAGCCTACCCTTACTTACGGAACGGAAACTTGGGCACTCACCAAGGGAGTACTGCACAAAATGAATGTGGCGCAGAGAGCCATGGAGCGAGCCATGTTAGGCATCTCCCTTGTAGATCGTGCCCCTAACACTGAAATCCGGCGCCGAACGAAAGTAGCGGGCGTCGGCAAACGAATTACACACTTAAAGTGGGGGTGAGCGGGACACTTGGCGAGGAGAAACGATGGGAGATGGACAAAACGGGTTACTGAATGGTGGCCAAGGTCATCGAAACGGTCAGCGGGCAGACCACCAGCCCGATGGACCGATGATATCTGCCGAACAGGAAGCAAACAGTGGATGAGATTAGTACAGGATCGGGGAGAGTGGCGTAATAAAGAAGAGGCCTATACTCAATAGTGGGTGGATACGGGCTGAATAGATAGATAGATAGATAAACAGTTTCCTCACTTACGTTTTGGGTTTCGGACGGCGAATAAGACACTTTGCTTGATCCGTCTCATGTTACAAAAAAATTTTTTAAATATCTGACCCTGGCAATGACAAATATACTGCAGCTGTCAATATCGTATCTTATAGTTTTTGAGATATGATGCTTGAAAAATTTACATGGTTTTCAGATATGTTAATATTTTGAGTTTTGCTTATGTTTTCAGCCAAATATCGGCATAACCGCTCATGTTTCGAGAAATAAGTTTAAGTCAAAAATTTCATTTTTGGTAGGTACAAGCTTTTACACTGTATATTTCTGTATACCGTCATCAACTACTCATTGAGACGATTTTAACGAGAAAGAGAGGCGTAGCAACAATCGCTATTGCCCAAACTCCTCGCACGTAAAAGTGATCTTAAAGCCGGGAAGCATTTTTTACTTTAGCCTTATATAGCCAAGCCGTTCAACCGCATACTTAGTCCTCTATCGGTCTCCCCGCGTGTGTGTACTAACACAACTTTGGCTGGTCAGGCAAACAGATTTTTTTTTTTTTTTTAATTTATGAGCCTATTGTGTGTCCCACTGCTGGGCAAAGGCCTCTCCCCGTGATCTCCATGCGTCCCTACTAGATGCCTCTTCCGCCCAATTACTGAGGAATACATCCAGGTCGTCCCTCCATCTCCGTCTAGGTCGGCCTAGTCTGCGTCGCCCGTCATGTGGCACCCGCACCCACTTGTTAGCTATGCTAGCCCTCCTATCTGGATGTATGCGACAGAAATACAATAAGAATTTGTAAATTTTAACGATTAGCCGCAATTTTCCCCAATCCAACACATTCCTACAAAAAAATGTAAATCTTTGTAAAAGCAATCAATCAGCGCGCTCTCACCACTTCGCGGGGACACCGCACGAATATCTAATTTTGTTTGTTACCCCCTCCCCGGTCTCCCCTTAAGGGGGAGCCACGCCACCCCAAATCCACGCGGACGTTTTGATGGATCACCCTTAATGACAGGCGGCGAGGGAGGGACCGTTATCGATACGATGTTATCGATGGATAGATTACACGTAATTGGGTTGAGGGTTATTATGTTTCGGCATTGAAAGGGGAAATATTTTTATATTTTTTTATAGGTGGTGATTCTGAAGGGGTTGTTTTCATGTTTTGCGTTTTATTTTGGAGTGTCTTACCACTTATCTTCTTCGTTTCGAATATTAAAATGTATGGCTTTAATAGAGCAAGTGTTATTATAGTCTTTATTAATCTTATTTTAATTTAAATGCAATGAAGGGACTAACAAAAATTTGGCTTTGGTCTTCATAATATAAAAATACAATATAAATTACACTAGGTCAATTTACATGAATTATATATACTATGAATATTATGATCGTCAAAATTAAACAAATAATCAAATTAAAATGAAATAAAATAGTACAAATTATAAATATCAACATGTAAGTACTTATTGTTGAAAGATATAAGTATCAGGTTCCTTAATTTCGTGGAAATATTTTAATTATGAAAAATCTCATGTCATAAATGTAGTTTGTATTGATTATCCGAGAAGAGAAGAAATTACCAACATTGAAATTGTACATTATGATACAAGTGTGCTAAGTTGGTCACTACACTCGAGTCGGTTTTTAAGCCTGAGCCGAAGGCGAAGGCTTAATGGAGACGAGAAGTGTAATGACCAATGCTCACGTGTTTCATACGACGTTTTTCAACACATTTGCGAGGAAAAAAAAAATAAAATAAAAAATTAAAATGTTAAAAGATATGTAATGAAAAGGCTTTAGTGCGATAATGTAATGTAAAAGTCACGGCATGGGTAATATTCTGCATTATTTTGCTAATATTTAAAAAGATATGTAATGAAAAGGCACTAGTGCGATAATGTAATGTAAAAGGCACGGCATGGGTAATATTCTGCATTATCAGTGTAAATACGCTGTAATAAGACCTACTTTACGAGCAGGTGTGTTGAAATAGTACATTATGATACAAGTGTGCTAAGTTGGTCATTACACTCGAGTCGGTTTTTAAGCCTGAGCCGAAGGCGAAGGCTTAATGTAGACGAGAAGTGTAATGACCAATGCTCACGTGTTTCATACGACGTTTTTCAACACATTTGCGAGGAAAAAAAATAATAAATGAAAATGTTAAAAGATATGTAATGAAAAGGCACTAGTGCGATAATGTAATGTAAAAGTCACGGCATGGGTAATATTCTGCATTATTTTGCTAATATTTAAAAAGATATGTAATGAAAAGGCACTAGTGCGATAATGTAATGTAAAAGGCACGGCATGGGTAATATTCTGCATTATCAGTGTAAATACGCTGTAATAAGACCTACTTTACGAGCAGGTGTGTTGAAAAATATATTATCACCAATAAATAAAACCCACAAAAATACTCAAATATAATCACGCTTCAACTTATTTTCTGTATTATCTTATGTGAAGTAGCAATCGCGCAGTTGTATATTGAAATTGCAAATATTTTAACATTTGAACAATACAAATTTTGATGTATTAACACGCAACTAGCCTTTGATGTTGACATGTGGTCCGAAGTTCCAAACTCAATTCATTTCACAAGTCGTTGATGTAGAAACATTAACCTTTAACTGACGTGGTATACGTAAAATACGTGGTGAAATATTTTTCGTATGCGTCGTGGCGTCTGTCGCTATCCTTCCCGCTAACTTCCTTTTTTGGGGTCCTCTAGCCGCAGCCAAGACCCTAACCGCGGCAAGTGCGCACGAGCTTGGTACGGAGCGACCGATGTCTACTTGTTCTTGAAATTTGTTTTTTTAAGTTAGAGCAATAATAATTTTCAAATAGAATACGGAGAAAAAACAACAAACAAGTGCGGCTAGAGGACCCTAAAAAAGGAAGTTAGCGGGAAGAATAGCGACAGACGCCAGGGATACGAAAAATATTTTGATGATAAAAGTGATGACGTCTGTGAGACGTATACCACATCAGTTAAAGGTTAATGTTTCTACATACGACCTGTGAAATGTACTTGAGTTTGGAACTTCTGACCTCATGTCAACATCAGGCTAGTTGCGTGATAATACATTAAAATTTGTATTGTTCAAATGTTAAAATATTAGCAATTTCAATATACGACTGCGCGATTGCTACTTCACGCTTAAAACAAAAGAAAAAAATATATCGATATCGGTAGACGACGTGCGTCACTCACTAGCCTACGCTCGCCGCCCCAGCATATGCGCCGCTCGCCGCATGAACGCCATCGCCACTACAATTGTATTACACATTACAACTTCTGCCGCTCCTGCCAACCTGGTGTTCTACGAGTACCGTTCAATCTTATAGCGGTTAAAATTGTTATTAGTAAGTTTCAAATGTCGTAAACAACTGTTGCTTAAATTTCTCATGTAAGTGAAATGTATTTCTTATGAGAAATAAATATTTTTAACCCGAAATAATTTTGGCTCATGGTTTAGCATAAGTATTTCATACTGAACCGATCGATTTCAAACAAAAGTTCCTTATAATTAAAGTATTTTTTAGTGTGGTTTTAAGTTTTATATTGGAAGAGGTAAGTATAGGCACGTATGACGTCGATAGACTATTCAATTTTGCGTTGAAAGTAGTGCACATTACAAATCCTATATCGAAATATGGCGACCGTCGCATGATTCACTGTCACGAACTGTTATTAAAAAAAGTCGAATAGTGGTTTAGTTTTTTAATAATAAAAATAAAGATAAAGAACCACATAATTTGCTTGGTATAATATGTAATTTTGACAGTATTGTAATTTTTGTAAGGTGGACTGATGACCTGGTAAAGGTCGCAGGAGTCCGCTGGATGCGGGTGGCGCAGGACCGGCCATTGTGGCACTATTTGGGGGAGGCCTATGTCCAACAGTGGACGTCTTTCGGCTGAAATGATGATGATGAATATGTAATTTTTAGGGTTCCGTACTCAAAGTGTAAAACGCCGGGACCCTATTACGAAGACTCCGCTGTCCGTCTGTCTATCCGTCTGTCTGTCTGTCTGTCTGTCTGTCTGTCTGTCTGTCGGTCTGTCTGTCTGTCACCAGGCTGTATCTCACTGATACCGTGATTGTGAAATTTTCACTGATGATGTATTTCTGTTGCCGCTATAACAACAAATACTAAAAACAGAATAAAATAAATATTTTTATTGATAATGGTACGGAACCCTTCACGCGCGAGTCCGAATCGCACTTGGCCGGGTTTTTTTTTTATGTTTTAGGTAGGTACTCAAATTGTCGAAGTACCTAAGTGCGGCTACGTTGAAGTGGGAGTGGGGTGGTACCGCCTGCCGCATGGCATGCCGAATGAGCTGTTGGCCAAGACTGGCAGCCCGACAGCTGGAAACGGAGATACGCGGCAGACGTCGCAGGCGATGGCGGGACGAACTAGACTCGTTTTCAAAGAATTGGCCACAGCAAGCTAAGGATCGACAATAGGGTAGTTGCGTAATGTTAAAATTGATAACTTAGTGTTGCTAAATGGATAGGTTTACACCATCAAATTATTGTAATAAAGTATAAATTACAAAATATAATTAAAATCATAAAAAGTTATGGACCCTCGGAAAGTTTAGAAAAATTATGCATTTTTTATTGTCCAAGAGTAAATTAAAACTAATTTAAAGCTACCAATAATTCTATTGCCTCCTTATGCTATTATAGAAACAAAATTGTATGACAACTATTGGTCCTAAAACCTAAACGCAGTAATTCCAAAGTGTGACGTCATACTTTTACGCGAATGAGTATGAATCCGCCTTTAACTACTTTTTTTGGTACCTATTTATGTTCTTTAATTGTAGTTGCTCCCATACAAATATTTGTTCCTCTCCAATAACTGGATCGAATGGCATTGTAAATTGACGACCTCTGTAGCCTAGTTGGTAGTGACTCTGCCTACGAAGCCGGAGGTCCCGGGTTCGAATCCCGGTACGGGCATTTATTTGTGCGATGAGCACGAATATTTGTTCTTGTGTCATGGATGTTTTCTATGTATTTAAGTATATTTTTATCTAAGTTTATAAGTATGTATATCCTCGTCTAGTACGCATAGTACAAGCTTTCCTTAGTTTGGGACTAGATCGATTTGTGTAAGATGGTCCCCAAATATTTATTTATAATTTTTATTTTAATTAATCTTAGGTCACAAGCCTATACTGGAAACGGCGAAAGGAGGCCATTGCCTAACAGTGGGACACTGCAAGCCTCCAATAAATCGTGTTAATTGAATTATTGATAAAATATACCAAGAAGAATTAACATTAATATAAATACAATATTTAATTTTTTATCGTAACACAAACAATACTTTTCTTTACGCTCAACAAAAATATGTCAATTCTTTTATTCTTTATCCGTAGATATACCTACATATAAAAAGGAAGAACCGATGATAATTATCCAACCACATACATCATTTAAGAAACAAAACAGCATTTCCTCGCTCAAATACAAAACGAAGAACCAAACAATAATATAAAATGTACCCAAATTGATATCTAATGGACTCGGTCACGGAACCGTCAAATGCAATTACTGGGAGCAATTTGTTCGAACTGCTTCTATGTACAGTCGAAGCCAATAATATGTATACATTATAATATAACAGTGCAATATTGGAAATGAATCTTTGACGTTGACAGTGTAACTATTATTGGGTTAAGTTACTCTATACAAGAATATGTATGTATATTAGAAACGTATCTGATTGTTAATAAACAAATGTAACGGAAAAATCCATGTAGGTATCTTGTGACATATTGTAATAAATATATAGTACTCTTAAGTATATTTTATAAAAATGAATGAATTGTTCAATGAATCCTACTTGAATAAAGGAATTCTTTCTTTCTTTCATCACTATCACTACTAATAGAGTCGTCATCACATATTTTTGCGGCCTTTGTTCCATCATATATTAATGTCGGTGACTGTACCATCGCGATCTGTATGATGACCAAGTGTGCCCATTTCCCAGTGAAAATTGTGACGTCACTGGGGTGTCTTATTGTTAGTAATGGGCATAGGGTATGAACTTTTAAGGTGGAACAATAGCTTCAACTTCCACCCCTATAGTGCTTTTCATATAGCTTGGGTACGGTGACACCTGTCATTTAGCTGTCATGTCAATATGGTTATTATAACCTTAAATCTTTTTTTTTTTTCTTTATTAATTTAGTAAAGGGGTTTTGTCCACGCAGTGACTATGCCACCCCCATCAGCGAGATCAATATACATAATAATTTTAATATAATTTGTCTTAGAGGTAATAAAATTCGTACGTTTATTACAATACCTTAGAGTATAGTTTGCAACCTTAAATCTTAAAGGAGGTTAAAAGTGTACTGGAGTGACGTAAACTTGAAAGGCACTATAATTACAAAATAAGTTTTCATAATTCATATAATTTATAAAATAATTAAATATATAGTTTTACCTAAGGTAACTTGTCTTGTAATTTATAAGTTCTCTTGTAAGTGAAATATTTAATTTCTTTAAGGACTTTCGACCTTTCAAATGTTCGTAAAAATGAGTTGTTTAGTAACCATTTTATACATTATGAGTATTATATGACATAACAATTTACCGTCTTAAAAAATACATCATAATCTGCATGATATGAGAAGTAACATAGTTTTCGTAGAAATCCATTTTAACAAAAGAAAGTAGAGAAAAAAAATCTAAATTGAACCCTATTATTTCACTTGTAACCAGTTTACTGCTCCATTTTTTATCAGAAAAAGATAAAATTTTATAATCTTCTTCATAAAGTAATGGACAATAACTTTATTTTCTTACTTACTTTCTTCTCGTTTTCTGAAATATTCCGAAAAACATGATATCCGCGCTTTCGAACACGCACTTCCATCTCGCTCACGCGTATGCTTAGTGAGAGGGACAGAAGACCATGAACGTGCGGAGCCTTAAACAATAAAGATTCTTTAAACAGAAATAAAGTTTATTGAGAAACAAATAGTAAACTAGGTCTTACATAACATTAAAATGTATTTTAATTAAATAAAATTAAGCTAGGTAGCCTAAAAAATAAATACTAGTAGTAGTAGGTACAACAAAAATAATTAATATAATGCTTTATCTTAGCGTTTTGAAATTATCATTAAAATAAATATTTGTATCGCGCGAAGAAAGTGCGTTTGCGCGATACACCTAGGTAGATATCATATCTGTGATTCATAATAAGAAAACAGTCCCTTTGATATGTCCTTTTTAGAAAACTATATTGACATTATAAGTAAACCATTTACGTACAGATCATGAAAATTCTAGTGTACTCACGTGGCTCCCCAACCCGCACCGGCGCGGCGTAATGAGAGCTTTATACAGGATGTCCCTGGGGTAATTATGCGTTTGGTCCCCTATGCACCCTGAATTTCACGCCCCCGGCCACGTACAGCCTTTAATTTGGTTTAGCACTTTAATAGACAGAATTTGACAGGCAGGTGGAACGAGAAATATTATGTTTTCTGTCGATTTTAAATATTTATCATAAGGTTTTTTTCAAACGCATCGGTTGGAAACAAGCATATGGTCTGCCTAATCGAAAGTAAACACTATAACCGATGGTCGTTTGCGACTCGGGAGGTTTGTACCTCCTCTGGAGTCACTAGAATCCATAGACTATGGTGTCCTCTTATCATCAGGCAGGTTGTTACTGGCACCATTGTGTTAAAAAGATACAGGCTGGGTCATACATTTTTGCAAATGGCAACACCGAATATCTTCTATAATAATAAATTATATAGTTTTTGAGTGGAGGGAAAATTGAGATTACTTTATGCAGTTTTATTTGCAATAATAGTACATTGTTTAACAAGAGGCGTATGAGGAGTCTATCAGAAGCCCGACGCCGTGAGGCGGAGGGTTTTTGATGACTCGAGTTTGCAATATTCTTACGCCCGTGTTATACACAATGTTTTTCATCACATTTGCGAGGAAATAAATAACTACAAAAGACAGATTGTATGTTTTATACAAGCCAAAGATAATTATAAGACTAGGAAGATTGCTAACTCTGTGGAAACGTCGCCGTAGTTCATAAAATAATCCGAGATGGCGCTACTAGACTCTCAATGAAAAAAGTAGCGTAGAATTCGTCAAAATATTGCATTTTAGTGTCCTCAATCATCACATTAACAAATTTTAAGACATACAATACACCATTGTCACAAAATAACACGCAAATAGCAAAATAATACAAAGCAATTTTTAATCGGTGACTAGATCCATCGATCGCACGTTTTTCTAAGCTGAATGGCTACGCGCGGGTATGGCATTCCGCTAGATGGCGCATATTTAAGAATCGTGCATAACTAAATAAACTTAAAACAATCAGAGAAATTGATTTAAAATCAGTAATTTAAAGCAAATTCAAATTTACTTTAGCACTATTTCAATTTTATTATTCGATTGAAATCTAAAACGAACCCTATCCAATAGTTTTTGCTCCAAACAAACATGGTTACTCCGACTAGAGTTTAGTATTTTTTCTAATGAATTCAGTCGTATACAAAAATACCATTTCGTCCAAAAAGCGTACCCCTTGCTGAAACATATAATCAGAATCAGAAAAAGTATTAATTACAAGAAAAAATAAAATAATATAAAATAAACTTACAAACTAACAAACAGTACCTAAGTAAAAAACTGAATTTGTGACAATAGGCCCCAGTCTCAGCATGTGCTGGGCTAGGCTAGGCTGCGGCGCTACCACGAACTTCGAATCTCGAACTTCGTATATCTCCGTCTCTGTCGCTCGAGTACCATAAACCATAAGTGCGATAGAGACGGGGATATAAGTTCGAGATTCAAAGTTCGTGGTAGCGCCGCTGGTCACCAGAGATCGGTCGATCGCAGGCTGACAGCCTGACAAATATAACGGCGCACAAAGTACAACATTTACAAATACCTACTTACAACAAACTTGCTGTTGACACTTTCAGTATTCATATTTGCATATTTTAATCTAGCATCGGTAAGATTTCGATTTCAAATGATTTTAAACTAACCCGCGAACTTATTCTAAACTACTAAATTCTAAAACTACAAATATCGACAAACAAAATATTGTTAACATGTATGAGATTTGAACTTCGTCCCTTCTGCACGTAAGTCTGGCAGATAGCTTTTGAGCTATGTAAACAGTTAGCGATATGCTCTAAAATGTTACTTGCTTGACGCGACAATTACCTACCAGCCTACCACACAATAAATTTGCAACCTTACTTCCAAAACGTAAGGTCTATTTTTGCTCATAACCCGTAGTACAATCTATAAACATACATAGACACACCACAGCAACACAGCCCCGCTATTCTGTAACTTGTTTTAAGCTCACCTCAACGCTCGCCCACAAATATACCTTGACATCGCGATGCGTAGTAATTAAGCGTAGGTAGAGGTCTAGTTTCGTAACGGGTGACCGGCGGGGTGAGCCGCATTAACGCGTAGCGAATAACAGCCCTGCAAACCTTTGGAAGTTGGAATGAAACGGTATTATAATTATAACCAATTGTCCCGTTCGAACTCGTTTAAATACCTAAATCCCATAAAAACCACACGGGAATCACACAGCTTTACTGCATTTACTATTTTTTGCATACCTTAAACTATGTAAGTGTGATTGCCAAGTCACAAAATTTTATTTAGTAAGCAAATGAAGATTAATAAGAATGCCTAACTTGGCTCTATGAAATATCTCACCACTTTTTATTGTGGAAGAGTTCCGAGACTTGGCCTATTTTTTACATGGAAGGTTTTTATGGGATCTCATTTCTTTCTGTGGGTTATTCTGTTATCAACTTTGTATGGAAATGTCACGATTTTGAGATATACAAACTGCATAAGTAAGTTTGTAATTCTTTACAAATTTATGCGATTACAAAGTTACTTTTGCAGTTGTTTCCCGCAAAACTATACAAACGTTATTTGTGGTTGGTAAAATAACATTTCCATACAAAGTTGATAACACAATAACCTACATTGACAAGAGTTGAAATCTTACGACGCCGTCGCGAAAGATATAATTGTTTTAAAGAATCTCACTCAAGGATTGTGTTCAAAATTGATATGGGAGGATCTAATAGGTCACAAAAACAAATCAGAGGTCAGAATGGGAAAAGTTGCCGTTCCGACATCTTGAAATTATTTAAAGTATTTATTTATTGGCCGGTCCTGCGCCACCTGCATCCAGCGGACTCCCACGACCAGGCCCCGTAGCATGGATGGCGTTATCACGCGATAAGTGATAGGATAAGCGCGTCGTCTCGTTCTATCGAACGGTGTCAGCCAGGGACGGATGCTCTATCCTGTCACTTATCGCGTGATAAGGCCATCCATGCTACGGGGCCAGGTCATCATTCCACCATGTGGGGGGGCCTACCCACGCCGCGCCTTCCGGTACGTGGTCACCACTCGAGAACCTTTCCGCCCCAACGGCCATCGGTTCTACGTGCACTCTTTTGGGGAGACCTATGTTCAGCAGTGGACGTCTTTCGGCTGATATGATGATGATGATGATGAATTTATTATTTATTGCGCCGATTAAGTTTAAATTTGATAAAAAGTTATAAAAAAATCGCGATAAAAAACAATATAATTAACAAACCTGTGAGCAGCACGGCTATCACAGGACGGCCCGCGAGCTCTGTGTCGCGGCGAGATACACTATCCGTCTCTTTCTAACTAGGAGTAGCCCGCGAGCCTGTTTTTTAGGGTTCCGTACTCAAAGAGTAAAACGGGACCCTATTACTAAGACTCCGCTGTCCGTCCGTCCGTCCGTCTGTCTGTCACCAGGCTGTATCTCACTGATACCTTGATAGTTCCAGTTGAAATTTTCACAGATGATGTATTTCTGTTGCCGCTATAACAACAAATACTAAAAAGAAAATAAAATAAATATTTTTATTGATAATTATTATTTTGTTTCTTTAAATTTCTCAGTATTTACCTAAATACTGGTGTGATGGGAAGCACGGGCCGAAGCCAAGTGCATCTCATATACCTATTACGTTTTAATTAAGACGGAAGATTTTGATGATGATGATTTGAGAGAAGATCTTGATGACGATGATCTGAGAGAACATCTTGATGATGATGATCGGAGAGATGTTCTTGGTTATGGTTTGACTCGGGTGGAAGATGAGTAACTGATGGGTGTGCATGGATTTGTACGTTAGTGAGTGAGTCATTCTGTAGGAATTTTCTGACTATTCTTATTATTGCCATTTATTCCCACAAAAACATTCGAACAAGAATTAAGTAGGTACATTTCGTTACATTAAAAACAATGCACGACCACGATTTTCTATCTTGCGCGAGTCTAGTCCTTTTTTTAACACTTTCTTAATTTAGAAAAAGTGACTATAAAAAGAAATATTAAGTATAACAAATTTTCACGAGAATCGGTTGAGCCGGACAGCGGAACACCGGACATCGTGACAGACACCGGACGTACTATTACTTATTCTGTGACCGGACATACGAATGATTTTCGACACAAGCTGAGCGAGCTGAAGCATAGAACTTCGTTCGCTTCGCTCGCTCGTTGGATAATCAAATCACAGAAATCTAATATGGCATTCAACATGGTGGGCAAGTAAGGTCAAGGCCAAAGCACACTATAGTTATTTGTTATACAAGGGTGCAAAGTTGTATTTTAACCGCGAGTGTGGAATTGAAACACGAGCTAGCGAATGGATTCTATGGTTTAAAAATAGAATCCTGAGCGTAGCGAGTGTTGCAACACACGAGACGTCAAAATAACTTGCACCCGTGTGTAACACACATCTTTTCACCTCACTAAAGCGAGGAAAAAAACAAAAAAGTAAAATAAGTTTTTTTTAAATATTAAAAAGGGGGAAAAAAATAAAAAAACATTAAAAAAAAACAAAATATTACAAAATTAAAAAAACGTTTAATAAAGAGGGAAAGAGAAAAAACATTGAGAAACAAAAAAAATAACATTAAAATACTGATACTGACTGATAAAAGAAAAGCGAAGCAATAAAATAGAGACAAAAACATACAAAAAACATAATATTAAGAAAAAAAACGTAAAAAAAGAAAAAAAAGAAAAACTAAAAAAAAACATGTACTAAGAAAAAAGTTACAAAAAACATTACATTAAGAAAAAAAACGTAAAAAACGACAAAAAAGGACAAAAAAACAAAAAAAAACATGTAAAAAGAGAACAGCGGAAAAAAAATTAAAAAATGGAAAATGAAAAAAACCTTGGAAAAACACGGCAAAAACATCAAAAAAATATGGCTAAAACATCAAAAAAATAAATAAAAAGAGGATTTCAAACAACCTTAAAATAATAAAAAATAAACATTAAAAAAAGGAAAAAACGTATACCTACAAAAGAGAAAAAAGACCAAAAAAACATAAAAAAGAAAAAAAAACAAAAACATTCAAAAAGAAACAAAACATTTATGAAAAGGAGAAAAAAGCAATAAACATTAAAAAAAGAAAAACAAAGCAATAAAATAGAGACAAAAACATAATAAAAGAAAAAAGTTACAAAAAACATTAAAATAAGAGAAAAAACGTAAAAAAAAATTAAAAAAGACAAAAAACTCATAAAAAAAAAACATTTAAAAAGAGAAAAAAGTGGAAAAACCACAAAAATAAATCAAAAAGAAACAAAACATTAAAAAATAATATTTAGTGGAAAAAAAACCTTGAATAAACACATTTAAATCAATAAAATATAAAAAAAACATTAAAATGTAGACGAAAACATTGAAAAAATAAATAGAATTTCAAAAAACATTAAAAAAAGATTAAAAAAAAGAAAAAAACGTATAAAAAAGACCAAAAAAACATTAAAAGTAAAAAAAAATACAGAAAAACATTCAAAAAGAAACGAATCATTTAAAAACAGAAACAACATTTATAAAAAGGAGAAAAAGAAAAAACATTTAAAAAACAAAAAAACATTTAAAAAACAAAAAAAGAATTAAAAACATTAAAAAAAGAATAAAACATTCAAAAAAGGTACCTAAATAAAATCAAAAATCTGATGGGCGAAAAATGTCCTGTCTGGACTGACCTTTACATGTTATTATGTTTAAAAAAGTAACTAATAACACGTTCGGATTTCAAATATTCTTTGCACTCTTGTGGATAAAATGCAGTTTTGCTATCTGTTTTTAAAGAATAAAAATGGGCTTTCCGAGCTAGTGAGGTGAAAACTATATTTATTTAGATGTACATACACGAAATAGTCAAACACATTTGAGAAAAATTGTTAGGGAAAAAGTGGATTTCGGGATGATAATATTATAATGCTATAAACACGAACTTAGAATCTCGAACTTCGTATATCTCCGTCTCTATCGCACTTAAGGTTTATAGTACTCGAGCGACAGAGACGGAGATATACGACATTCGAGATTCGGACTTCGTGGTAGCGCCGCTGTGATAATTACGTTAAGTCGACGCGATTTCGGGACTAGGTTTACTATAAATTATTTTTCACACAGACTACTCAACGAAAAATATCTGAATCTTTAATTACGGGCGTTTGCTTAAAATCAAAAATTATTAAGGTTAAAATAATAAATAAGTTAATAGTTAAAATGACAAATATAATTCGGAAAATTTTGAATAAAATTAAAACTATTGTACTCTGCTTGATTCTAGTATACTTATCTAGCGGGACTAGCACAACTGGGCGTTTTTCAAAAAAAGTGTTCAAAACTTTTTTTTTCAGAATTTGTTTTTTTTGTTTATATTATTACTCAGAATCGTTATTACTATCGATCCTCATACAAGAAAAAAAGTGTCCCAGATTTTTTGTAAGGTTTTTCTTCCCGTGCGTACGACCATGTAAATAAAAAAAGACTGCATTCAAAAATGGGACGTCTGGAATGGAATATTTAAGACACTTTTTTTCTTGTATGAGGATCGATATCAAAGATTCCGAGTAAGATAAACCAAAAAAATGCGTATTCTGAAAAAAAAGTTTTGTACACTTTTTTGAAAAACGCTCAACTGACGCCGCGACGTGTCTCGTGGCAAGAAAAAATACAAAAACAGGTTACAGGAGTTGGGACGCGAACCGACGTACTCAGACTTGTGAGTCAAACACCCGAACCACTCGACCAAAATCAAATGGCCGCACGGCCCAAAATTTTGTATCTTATGTTAGAGGTGACTAGTTAGCAGCCTGCTTCACCGCTTACATTGAAAATAACGCCATCTAAAATAATAAGGGGAACTACGAGGTACCGGCGACGATAATAAGATTAACGTGTGACTAGTAGCATTGTATGGAGTGAGCAATCTTCCTTGTCTTAATTATCTTTGATACAAGCGCACCAATCAAATGTTGACGAAATTGACAACTTCACTTCCAGATCAGTGCGAGTGGGGGGCGTAGTTTCAATATTTCAACCAATCACAGAGCATAGCATGGAGCATGTGGTTCTTGCAGGGCATGGCCTGCTCGATTACCAGTCACAGAGCCAGAACTCTTGTCGTACGCGGCCGTCAAGATTTGCTTAATTAACCAATCAGATCACACACAAGCTCATTACTTCCCTTGGGACCATTATTTCCCGCGGGAACAATTTAGGCCATTGTCCTTCTGTATACAGGCATAGAATAACACCATTTATGAGCAAGTGTGATGAAAAGCGTTTTACTGATCAACAACGAGCTTTTTGTGTAAAACAGTTTTATAAAAACAACAATTTGTATGTAACCGTTCGCCGCCTATTTAGGAGGAAGCCCGGATCTCACTCCCGCCGATTTTTTCGTGCGGGGATTGTTTATAAAGTCGAGTTCTAAGTTAAAAAACCGTAGACAATATCCAAACTAAAGCAAAACATCCGCGATGAGATGATCGAGATCCCTCGCATTATGTGTCAGCAAGTTTCCCAAAATCTGCGTAGTCGTTTGCAGGAGTGCCAGCGACGAGATGAAGGTCATCTCAAAGATAATATATTATATTAAAAAAATAAATTGCATCAGATGTTATTCACAAAAAATAAATGATCAGTAAATTGACGTTCATGGTTTTATTTTCATCAAAGTATCAAAAGTGCAAGAATTTTTGGCCCACCCTATACTACGCGAAACATGAAAACGTGAGATGTTAAAGTGATAAACCACATTGAAGCTGGAGGAAATCGGGTTCCAAAGACGCCTATAACAAGACTGTGACATTATGTAATACTAGCTTCTGCCCGCGACTCCGTCCGCGTGGAACTCGTTTATATCGTAACTCCATACAAACTTTCACCCCCCATGTTACCCCCTTAGGGGATCATTTCCGGGGGCAGGATCTACGGGACTCAAACTATCATCTAAATTGGTTCAGCGGTTTAAGCGTGAAGAGGTAACAGACAGACACACTTACGTATTTATAATATTATATATATATCAAAATCAAAAAATCAAAATCAAAATCAATTATTTATTCTGCAAATAGGCCACAAGGGCACTTTTACATGTCAAATGGTATTCTACAATATAATATTAATAATCTTACACAATAATCATTTTAAAATTGCAGATTTTAACCAATTAGTACCTAAATGGTCAACAAACTAAATGTCACTAAATGAAAACTAAAAAAATCCAAAATTGTAAAATATTATCAAATACATTCGATATAAGGTCTGTATCAGAATTAACAATAAGTTTATAATATTAATTTAGTACCCCAGAGATGTATAATGTATCTGAGCATCCAAATACAATTAATAATTATTCAAATGTTCTTATAGAGATGTATACTGTCTCTAAGCGTTAAAACAGAAAAAAAAGGATCATTAATGTAATATTGTCAGAGATGTACAGGGTCAATATATTACCCGAACGGTAAGGAATACGACTTTTATTATGGAGGTCCTGGGTTTGAAAAAAAAAGACTTCTGTGGGAAATATCATTTGATATTTTATTAGCTTCTCGGTGAAAAAAAACATCGTCAGGAAACCGGGTTAATCGCAACAGGTATAGTTTTCCCGCTTGGTTGGGAGGTCAGATGGCTGTTGCTTTCGTAAAACTAGTGCCTACGCCAAATCTTGGGATTAGGTGTCAAAGTGGACCCCGGGCTCCTTTAGGGACTGGGAAAAGCGATATGGGGCTAGGAACCCTATTTCATTTCCTTAACACTTTCAGTGCAAGGAACCCTCTCAGGGCGTTCAGCTTGTACGCGCTTTCCTCGACTTACCGGACAAATCCCGGCATAGATAGGCTACGAGCATAAAGGGCCATTTACATGGTGCAACAACTCGTATGCGATTTTCATTACATTGCGGGGATGCGTGCTAGCGAAATACGATGAATTCAATCAAACCCTGCAATGTAATAAAACTCGCATGTGAGTTAATGCACCATGTAAATGGTCCTTAAGGCGCTATAGGTTCAGCGAAGTGAAGCGAACATAGTTTTTGAAACAATATAATGCGTCTGTTTATAATAATATGGTTTCAAAAAAATACGAATAGTAATCTTGAGGCTTTTCTGCAGGGAAATCAGTGATTCGAAACACGATTAAGCAATTTTCGCTCGATAGAAAAAAATCACGAACATAGGTCTAAAACATTAAAATTCACTTAAAACATTCGTAGCAAATTATGCACAATAGCTAAACCTATTAACATTGGTTCTAAAAATCGACAATATCATGTTTGAGGGAACTTAGTGATTACTTTTTTATTTATTTAAACGCACAAATAATTAAAATTAAAAAACATGATATCCGCGCTTCCAAACTCGCACTTCCATCTCGCTCACGCTTATGCTCAGCGAGAGGGAGAGAAGACCATGATACTATAGCGCCTTAACGCTACGAAATTGTTGGCTGTGAATGTGTGAAAACGAGGCCTCATCCTGACATATCAATATCATACACAGACTTCATGCCAAACAAAAGATCCACGGCTCAAATCTCCGAAGTGTTTCATCAGGAGATGAATCCGGACCATCGATCGGCTGGCCTCCGTCCAATGCTACTACCAAATTCCAAGACATCGTATCTGACTATGAAACTCCTATGGACATACGACGTTTTGATAGCGAGGTAGAATGCCTCACAGCCTCGGCATTGTGGCTACGCCGTAGCCATTGTGCTACGCCGTAGAGCCACTACGGATTGCTACGAATCCGACATGTTTGTCTATTGTGTGTATTTCTAATTGAAACGAGTTTTGTATTGACGAGACTAGGAATTGTTAGAGTAAGTTTTTTGCGTACGTGAAGACACGTGATTGCCTACATTTATCTATTAACCTATCTATAATCAATAGATAGTACGGAGGTAAGCACTTTATTGTTCACAATAACAGGTGAAAAATATACATGTCACACAGATCAAAGTACAGTCGCCATCACATACATCGGAGCAAACAAGCACGTCACAAACATCGGAACACACCTCTATTTTCAAGGCATTAGGGTGCATGTGCCGATATTTTTGAACACCTATAGTGTACCTATGTATGTGATGGCGACTGTACAAAGGGTACTGTGAATGATGTAAATGTAAATCTAATTAACAAATTTTAGATTTAAGTAACAGGTTATCATAGTATAAAACACTTGCGTTTCTCGCCATCAAACGTCACAGTTTGGCGAGTTTATATGACAGTTGTCAAATGTAATTTCTTAAAAAAAACGTGTATTCCAATTTCCACTGTAGCGTTTAAAATACTGAACCGATTTTGTTAAATGATGTGTTAATCGATTCGAAATTATGCTCCTGGTCACATAGGCTACCTTTTGTATACTTAGTTTTCCGTAGTCAGGCTCGGAATACAGTTTTAGATTTTTTATGATTGTTATACACCGTGTATTTTTTGATTTCCGTTAATTTCGACACGATGTTCGGTTCATTAACAGAAGCTACCTGGTATGTTGCTTTTTGTTAAATTCGAAAAAAAATTTTTTTTTTTCATTTTTCATACAAACTAAATCAATATTACAGTGTGGGAGGGCTCTAACACTTAATCTCAATTAACACAAAGTTAATTTTCACCTACGATAGCACTTGTCAACACATGGCTCAGTGGTAAATAGTTTGCTTATGGAGTGAGGGGTCCCAGGTTCAAATCCCAATAATTCCCTTTTTCGTTTAACGAAAATTAAAATGTAAATAAAATAAAGGACCCTTCACACTGATTCGGTCATTAAATTGATTTATTGAATATCTGAAAAATAGTAAGAGTTAAGACACTAGTTTCTTAGAGAAATTAGTTCCATTTAACCTGAGGATTCTTCCCTTAAAGTTAACGGAAATAAAAAAAAACACGGTGTATAAAAAAAACTTTCATCAGTACATATATTTAATAGATCTTCGGCATGGACATAAGGCCTATGCTACAGACTATATTTTGAAAAATTAAAATGAAAAATAGTTTTTTTGGTCACAAACAGTGTTTATACCTACCTATAATTATGAAAGGTTGGGGCCTTCTAGTAAGTATAAATCAATAGTTTGTGAAAGAAGATCCCGCTCTTCCAGCATCAAGTTTAGAGGTATAACTAATACTAGCTTCCAAGCTAGTGTCTACAAATAATACTTATATGGCCATCACCGACGACTGACCTATGACGAACCGTTAGCCTAGTGGGTAGTGACGCTGCCTACGAAGCTTGAAGTCCTGGGTTCGAATCCCGGTAAGGGCAAATATTTGTGTGATGTGCATGTTTCTGAGTCTTGGATGTTTTCTATGTATTTAAGTAATTATATATATTTAATGATTATATCGTCGTCTAGTACCCGTAACACAAACATTATGCCTTAGGTAATATGGGAGTTTGATTAGTGTAAGACTGTCCCCTAATATTTATTTATTTATCAACACTCAAAATTTACATTGTATTAATGTCTGTTGAAATTTCCTAAAAAGTTATGCGATTACCTTGCTGAGTAACATGCACATACAATAAGTTTCTGTCAAAATTTTCATTTTTGGTACAACTTTTACTGCCGACTGTACTTTTCTGCATACCATCATCAAGTACTCATTGAGACGATTCTAACCAGCCCAAACTCGATGGGGTTGTGTCGTTTTATCGCGGAGTTCCTATGGCCACCTTCCAGCTCCAGCATCAGATTAGCTCTAAGTCATCATAATAATGCATTGTCATGCAAAAAACATATAAATAAAATAAATATTACGGGACAATCTTACACAAATCAACCTAGGCCCACGGTGAGCTCAATAAGGCTTGTGTTGTGGGTACTAGGCGATGATATATATAATAGATAAATACATATAGATATACTTATATACATATATAACATCCATAACTCAGGAACAAATATTCGTGATAAACACACAAATAAATACACAAACATATGCTTGCAAAATTTCAGCTCAATTGGATAACGGGAAGTGACTGAAAAATGGATTGCAAATTTTGACGGACAACTTACATACATACGAATAATGCAAGTTAATATAAAGCTTGTAAAAAGCTGGAATTATTTTCCAGATTTTATCTATGTTTACCAATACATTTATAGTGCCAAAAACAAATGCACTTGATCGATAGCCGAAGACAAAAAACCGCGCCATACACACCCTAGGGACGGGCAATCGATCGCGACCCAGACGGCACCAGGCGGTTGTTTACCACCCATGACGCCCGGTAATGGATCAAATACAGAACCTTCACCCTTCGGCCAAGCCTTTCATGTATAAAAGCTAAACTTGGCTGCTCTTTGTACAGTAAACCAATTTGATTTTTAGGCCATCAAAGAACCTTGCCGTTGTAAATGCTATGCCAATACGGATTACTAGGATTATTGCGTCGCTATGTAACTATCAGTTAAAATGACAGGGTTCTACGGTGGCCTAGGAATCAAATTGGCAGACCATACATGTACCGTTTATTTCTTTAACCCCCGACGCAAAAAGAGGGGTGTTGGAGGCCTCCCACAATTTCTGATTTCAAGGTGCAACAGGTGAATATCATTATATCAGCCGAAAGACGTCCACTGCTGGACATAGGCCTCCCCCAAAGAGTGCCACAATGGCCGGTCCTGCGCCACCCGCATCCAGCGGACTCCCGCGACCTTTAGGTACCAGGTCATCAGTACACCTTGACCCACGCTGCGCCTTCCCGTACGTGGTCACCACTCAAGAACCTTTCCGCCCCAACGGCCATCGGTTCTACGTGCAATGCCCCTCCCACTGCCACTTAAGTGTAGCGATTCGGATGGCTATATCGGTTACCTTGGTTCTGCTGCGGATAGCCTCATCTCTGATGCGATCGCGCAGTGAAACTCCCAGCACAGCCCTCTCCATTGCCCTTTGGGTGACTTTAATCATACTGGTAAAGGTGAGAAGGTCTTTGGGGTGGCCTATGTCCAGCAGTGGACGTCTTTCGGGTGATATGATGATGATGATGATGATTACATTATGCAATCTGAGAAACGAAATATAATCTAACTCTTTTAAGCTATGTTGACTGGGCACGATTGTGTTTTATTTGTTTAACTGCTTCTTAATTCAACTGTACACAAAGAAACGGTCGTTGCGGAAAACTAAAGGAGAAAAATACGAATGTTAACTGAGCGTAGCTTATCTGAGGAAATACGTTTGATTTAAGTCAAAGGGGCACTGACACTGCCTAAATAGCAATCTGAATCGCAATGACGGGAAATAATTCACATGACTACGGAAGACTGTAGTAGGGATGCCCCATTCGAGACTTGTAACCAGATACCTATGTTTATTTATTTATTTACACTTTATTGCGCGACACGGGGCAGTAAAAATGGCAGAACTAATGCCTTAAGGAATTATCTACCAGTCAACCAGTGGGCTAAAACTAAAAAATGTTTGGGTGCAGGATATAGGCGTAAAGGCAAATAGATACACTAAACAATTATGAATTAATATATATTTAGTATAATAAAAATATACTTACATCAATACTCATATACTTGCCTTATATAATTATGATATATGTATTAAGGAAGAAGGTAGGGTCGTAAGATTATTTATTTTATAATGAATTAACCATCTTCGAAGTCTGGTTGGTATAGTGAGTAGGTATGTAAGGGTAGGTAAGTAGCAGTGCCAGGCCAGGCCCCCGCCAAATTGCCGGGTTTATTGACATAAAAATAATTAAAATCTTCCGGACATATAATGTGTTCTCCGAGGAGGACCAGCCATAGAGAAGACAACTTAATAGAACTTAAGAGTATAAAACAAAGTCTATCTGTCCCTATGTATGTAGATCTTTAAAACTACGCAACGGATTTTGATGCGGTTTTTAATAGATGCATCCAGCGGACTCCCGCGACCTTTACCAAGTCATCAGTCCACCTTGTGAATGATGTATGATGATGATAGATATATCATAGTATACTTTAGGTACCTATGACTAAAAGCTGAAGATACCAAACGCCTCGGTATCCTCCCGAGAAATGAATGCCCATCCCTACGCCCTGAAAGCTCGGGGATACAGCCGCATTAACTCGTGGCGGAGCTTTTTTTATGTAAATGCTCATCCCGCCGCCAAGGAGCTTTTGTTGAAGCTACCCTAGCTTTATAAGGACGAAAGTAATTGTAGGTACCTACATATTTATATAGTAGGTAATCGTAAAGTAATAATTTATTGGCAGCTGGGTTTGACAATTTTTTTTTTTTTTTTTTTTTTTATTATTCTGATAATCTGAGCAGATGAGTTGAGAGCGGTTGGCGATTGGCAAGGTAGGGCCATTGCCCCAGCTTCCCCTAGTCAGGCAGCACATTGGCTCTCTTGAGTCTCTTCATTGGGTTTGGCGTTAGAAGCAACTGTGATAGAGGGTTTGGATGAGTTGCTAGTCGGTCCTTGTAGTTAGCTGTGTAGCGTTTTGCCTCTTCAAGTATGGTATCCACGAGTATCTGGAAATCCCAACCATACTTGACAAATAAATGGTTACATGAAAGGGTGTTCGAATATTTTTTTTGTCGTTGACAGAATTTGATGCTTATAGATATTTTGATTTTTTATAGATGTTTTTTCTTATCACACAGGACAGGTGAATATATTCTATTGCAGAATCGTTTTGACATATATATATACTTATATAAAAGTTATTTTTAAAAAGAACTGATCTAATAAAATGAAAATTAGTAAAAATGCTACAATTATGTCTCTTTTTTAGGGTTCCGTACTCAAAGAGTACAATGGGACCGTATTACTAAGACTCCGCTGTCCATCTGTCTGTCTGTCTGTCCGTCTGTCACCAGGCTGTATCTCATCAAATGTGATAGTTAGACAGTTGAAATCTTCACAGATGATGTATTTCTGTTGCCGCTATAACAACAAATACTAAAAAACTGTTTTTTTTGTTCTTTTTTTTTTACAATCTGACACAAATTGAGCTACTCCCAAACTAAGCAAAGCTTGTGCAGTCAAGGTCACCAATATGTATACACCACAAACTTACAGAAATATGTATACAGACCTTATTACTACGGAAGTAAGGTTGTTGTATACATATTTTTGCAACTTTGGGTATATACATATTGGTGACCTTGACTGTACTATGGTTACTAGACGACGATAAACATACTTTTATAGATAAATAAATACTTAAATACATAGCAACCATCCATGACTCAGGGACAAATATTTGTGCTCATCCTCATCACACAAATAAATGCCCTTACCGGGATTCAAACCCGGGACCTCCGGCTTCGTAGGCAGGGTCACTACCAACTAGGCTACAGGGGGCTCCCATACAACAAACGTGGTTTTTTTGCGGTTTTTATAGATAATGGCACGGAACCCTTCGTGCGTGAGTCTGACTCGCACCTGCCCGGTTTTTTCTATTTTTTTGGTAATATACAGTACAAACACATGATCTTTTTTGTACATCATACAAACAAAGCAGTTGCAAAGAGTGAGAAAAGCATGTTATTAGTGGTAGGCAACAGGCGGTCTTATCGCTATAGAGCGATATCTTCCAGAAAACCTTAATAGAGGTAAGTATATGTTTACATCACACTGACTACGACCACACATTTTGCTGCACTATTTTATGTTCCCTTAATTCACAGAACAATATCCTTTACATAAAACAAAACAACACACTATCGCTAAATCTCCAACAATTAAGGAATAACCGCTGCAATTAGACATTCTCAACAAAAAGAACCTTATTACCACGGAGTAGGTGCTATTATCCGTTATCAAGCTTCTAGTGTTGCAGGTAAAAATGTGGGTAGTAAATCAGGGGGGAATATGCTCGTAAATCAAGGAGGGGCGGATGCGAACGTAATTAAACAAGTTGAAGTGTGAACTGGTATTGGTGTTTTTGGTTTGAAAATGAAAACCGAAGTAAGAAGAGAGCTATTACTGTAGTCAGAATATATGTGGAAATGGAAATCAAATGCATGTAAAATAGCAATGTAATAATATTTAAATACTGTTTTTTCCGGGTCTAACGCGATATTTATTTACCTTTATTTCTGACGTTTCGACACGGGTTGCACCGGTCATGGTCGCAGATAACTGTCGTCCCAGCAAGTTGTCAACAGAGATATGGGTTTACAATATTTCACTACCCTCCAAAAGTCGATGAAGCAATATAATAAGTTGAAAAAAAACGGAGTGATACCACAAATCATAATCCACAACGCAGCCTTCATCAGGTGGGCACAAATGGAAATCAGCAAAACTCTTCGTCACATAAGTACATACTACAGATGACATCCGCAACATTACCTAGTGCCGACCCGGATCGTACTTAGCTAGTTTAAATGTCCCCGTGACATTGACAGCGTTACCACTCTGAATATCCGGGTAGTCTATTGCACTTAAATAAACATGGTAATCAAGTAGACATTTCTGAATGTAAAATCTGACTACGTACCTATTTTTTAATGGACAAAGAACATAAGGCTATTTTATATGTATATTTTTTCGACTGGATAGCGTTTAATGTAATTTTACAGAAGGATTCGTTTGGCTTGCATTATAATATAAAGAAAACAAGTTTGGAAAAAACGACACAAATGTAATGTCTGAATTTAACTATGTACTTAATGTAATTACCTATCAGATACGTCGTCAAATCTCAGTACAGAATCGTAGGCGCGCGAAGTAGGTCGTTAATTCTGTTGATCGAACATGTTTGTGGTGAAAATTACTAAAACAGCTAATGTGATTGAATTGGTTTACGTAGGTAGGTAAGTACAATCGTGTAATGAAGATATTGGACAGATTTCGAATACATTCATATACTGCTTTGCAAACACATTGTAGAAGATACGACAATAGAGAGATCTCTCAGGGACCGAAGTCCAATGAGAGTTGTTTGGATGTTATATTTATGCAACTGATTTAAGAAAATTCGATAGTGCGATGCAGAACTCGTCAGATTTGACAGGAGTGACGCCACAACATATTACCTACCTTTCCAAACTATGTAATACACCAAAGATTTGCTAATGCAATATGATATCCTTTCAATTAGGTTACTAAAATTAAATTTTAATCCGTACTTGACCGTCAAGATTCTTCCGTGAAATTTAACTTCAATATTGAATTCCAACTGAACATACATACGACGTATCGCGATACTAGTATAAAAATAATATTTCATCAGCTCAGAACTTTATTTGCAAGTTAATCTCGATACAAATACGGATCAGATGAAAAAAACATGTATTCAGAACTAGCAACACCTCGCCTCTGGCAGCTCTGTGTAAGCTGACCTCTGATTACACTTATTTTGCTGTACCGCTCAATCACGTTATACTGGGGACTAGTGAGAGTCCAAACAGGTTGTGAATAATGTCGCATATTCGTCATTATCGGGGAGCAATCAGTCAGCGCTGTCGCGACATCTGGCGATCAGTGGACGTCTGTCAACGCGGCACTTTACTGGGACATTGAATTGCAGTTAATATCGAAACTATCGACGTATAGAGGGTTCTGCGTATGGACTAGACATAAATACATAATACACATTTAAGTACAGGTATAGACAGAACTAAAAGTAAGGATTGCCACTTTTCGAATTTCAGTTCCCAGCGGGACGGAGAAATCTATACTCCTCTTTCTAGTTTTCTCAGTCCGAATGGGATGGGAATTGCTGACTCGCGCGCGACGCGACTTGGCAGCTAGTTGTGCTAGACGTACTGAAGGTTTAAAGGGACGAATGTTTTCCGGGATTGTACAACGAAGTTAGAAAATTTAAGAAGAAAATTACGAGGGGCGGACAATGTTCAATTTTGATACTAAACTTATGTTATACGTTCAGTATCAAAATTGAACGGGCCTACACGGCACAGACTTTAGCTGCACAATCAAAGGATCTACATATATGTTTTAAGTATGGTCTCACGGCGGGCGGAACCTACAGTGCCTTTTTCATTAGGTATAGTCAATGAAAGAAAAGGTTAGCCACTTTTCCAGTTTATTTCAATGCCGTACCGAAACAAAAGTAACGTACCTTTTCACCCCGCGACTGTACAATATAACGGTCTGAATTTTTGTTTATAATTCGCGTGATTTTAAGTGATTGTAGACAGTTTCGCTACAATCGGTTATGCACGTAGACAATGAAATCCGTTTGTTAAGATTTGCGGACGGGAAATTAACGCTTTTGTGTAGAGCTTACCGTAATTCTTTAGGAAAGCCTGGCAGTAGAAATTGTAGTATGTCCTAGCCGCCTACTATACAAGAGAGAATGGCAATGACTTAATATATTTATCTACACCCATATCACAAATCCTCTATAATGTGTTCGGAAATCATATATAATGACCACCATTATTGCAACTAGTAACGTAACATCAGCGTTTTATCTGTGCCAGTGTTATTATAATATATGAAAAATCATAACATCGACATCGATGATATTATAAATCTAGTCGGCCTTGGCGGTGCAATGGCGGTTATTCTAATGGTTCCCGAAATCATAATTGAGGATTTATAATATGTGGGGAGATAAAGTAGTGTATGGAACTGTACATAATTAGAGTTAGGCATTATGTTCCTACATTCACATAAACTACTATTTTTTGTTTTAAAATCGAACGAAACTAAACAAATGCAAGTCTGTTCCAATTTAGAAACAATATAAATTCCATTGAACAGGAGAATGCCTGTACATTTGGGCGGCTAGAGATTAACAAACATAACCGTATAAAAACGACGAACTTCACTTTTGGCTCATTCAGTTAGAACGCGGACCCCTAACACCCGCAACCAATATTGTTTACCAAAAGGACTGTTCAAATACACAAAATAGCAACAATACTATTGTTCGAACATCTGTCTGCGACACAAGCGATTCCCAGCCTTACACCATGAATATAAAGCCTTTACGGCATGCATTACTAAGTTGGCACTGCTGAACGGTGTATGATAAATGAGTTTTGAGTAAGCAGATGTATCGGATACAGCGTCCGTCATATTTGCTTTGCGACAAACAAAATGGCCGCTTTGCTGCGCTTTTATTGAATAAAGGTTGGTAAATTGAATTTGGTCTGTTCATTTAGCAAATGGCAGTTTCATTAGCTGATGGCCAATCAGATTACCTAATATTAAATTAATATTAAATGGCGGTTTGCGTTCATTTTATATTTCGTCATTATTATAATGTAAAATGATACAACGGCGTATTTTAAAGCGGGAGTAATAACTAGTACCAATTTGCAATCTCGCCTAGCAGCCTTTTAGAAAGTACATCTAGTTTAATACATCTCAATTATTTCTGCGGTCTTCTGTAAGGTGTTGGGAGGTACTATTCAATTCAATTCAATTATTTTATTTCAGGCATAGAACCCATATAGTGTTAGTCGTACAAATGTGTGCTTATGAATCTAAGTGTTAGTAGGTTACAATAATAATTTAATCTATTTTAAACATCAGCGTTGGCCCCTCAGTGCTTATTGTGCATGCACACTTATCCAACAGGCCAACATAGGGCTATCCCATCGGCACGCCAATGCGCTCAGAATGCGGTTGGGGCTGTCGCGCATACGCGAGAGGAGCGACGCGCACCTCTTCCTGATAACGGCCGCGAAGCCATCCGCACACGCCTCCGCAAACATCGCGGATGCGCTGCACCAGCGCGGCAGCCCCATCAGCACCCGGAACGCATTGTTGTACTGCACTCGAATACCATTATACGCCCGCTGCGTGTAGTCGACCCACAGGCCGCAGTGGAGAGAAGTCAAGGTTATCTTCATACCAAAACCAGGTAAAGGAGATTACACGGACCCCAAATCCTTTAGACCAATAAGCCTAACCTCCTTCTTGCTGAAGACGTTGGAAAGGCTGTGTGACAGACATCTGAGAGAGAGGGCGCTAGTGCGGATGCCCCTGCATCAGAATCAACATGCCTACAGTTCAGGTAAATCAACAGAATCCGCGCTTCACGCAGTGTTTACCAAGGCCGAAGTCGCGATCAAAAACAAGACTATGTGTTTAGGCACCTTCATTGACATCGAGGGAGCCTTCGACAAGACTAAATTCACCAGCATAACCGCAGCACTGGGAAGGCATGGAGTGAATGCGGTTATGATTAAATGGATACACAACATGTTAAGTCAAAGGGTCATTAGGCTCGGGGAAGACACAACAAAACAAGCACAAGTAGCGAAGGGATGCCCCCAGGGAGGCGTCCTCTCACCACTACTCTGGAACATGGTGGTTAACGACCTAATCACCAAGCTAAACAACAGTCATCACTACACCATCGGGTATGCTGACGACATAACGATACTCACCAGCGGCATACATGCAGGTACAGTGTGCGATGTCACCCGCTCCGCACTCGCCATAGTGGAACGCTGGTGCAATGACAATGAACTAACAGTCAACCCAAGGAAGACCGAGCTGGTAATGTTCACCAACAAACGGAATCTGGGGACCTACCGCCTGCCCAGACTGTTCAATACAGAACTCCAATTGTCAACAGAGGTAAAGTACTTAGGTGTAATACTCGATGCCAAACTTAATTGGAGCAGTCATCTAGACAATAAAATCCAAAAAGCTACAGTCGTCTTCTGGCAGTGCCGTAGAATGATAGGTAGGACCTGGGGACTAAACCCCAAGATCACTCTATGGCTGTACCAGACAGTAATCCGACCAATAGTAAGCTACGGTGCCATAGTGTGGTGGCCTCGTACCACGCTAACCACGATCGAAGCTAAACTACAACGCCTCCAGAGACTGGCCTGCATGGCGGCTAGTGGCTGCATGAGGACTACACCGACTGCAGCCCTGGAAGCCATCATGGACATTCCGCCGCTTCACATTTTCATCAGGCAAGAGGCTCTGGCAGCAGCCATAAGGCTCAAAAGACAACATCTCTGGAGACCGCCCAGGGTTCCACACACCGAAATACTCTACGAGGCTGTAGGTAGGGAGCCCCTTATAGAGGCAACTTCAGACATCATTCCCAGACAGTTCGTCTTTGACAAAAAGTACAAAGTTGAACTATACGAAACCCCCCAGGAAGGACTTAACCCCAGAGAGCTAAGAATCTTCACGGACGGGTCCAAGACAAGGTCAGGCACCGGATCAGGAGTATTCTCGGAGGACCTAAACATACGCATTTCGACACCATTAGGGACCCACAACACCGTCTTCCAGGCAGAGTGTATGGGCATAATAAAGGCTGCTCACGCAATCGCCTCCAGGGAGGTAAGGGGATATCCCATCCGCATACTTTCCGATAGTCGATCCGTACTGCAAGCCCTGCAAGGTCACGCAACAACTTCTGGGCTGATACACGAGTGCCACAAAATCCTATCAGAGGTATGTAATAACAGCGACATAACCCTGCAATGGATCAAAGGGCACAGTAATTCACGCGGTAACGATGCAGCGGATGCACTGGCTAGACAGGGTTCAGAGTCAAGAGCTGTAGGACCGGAACCCACCATTCCTCTACCCTCTGCATGGCTGCGGAGCACACTGCGACTAAACACCAAGGTAGAACACCAAAAACATTGGAACACCCTAGGAACCTGCAGGCAAACCAGGGAGGCCCTCCCGACAATCAACCCCGGATTGTCAAGGAAGCTAAAGCAGCTAAAGAGGCCGGCACTCCGTCTTCTGACAGGAGCTATAACTGGTCATGCACTACTAAACAAACACCTTTTTACTTTAGGTGTTACAGACAGTCATCTCTGCAGAGCCTGCATGGAAGAGGACGAGACAGCCGCCCACGTCATCCTGACATGTCCTGGAGTGGCGGACTACAGGGCAAAGTACCTCGGAACACCGGGGTCACTACCGGAGGCCGTCGGCAACGTAAAGGGTCTGCTAGGCTTCCTGGTGGAACTGGGTTGGCACGAATAACAGTAGTGCCAAAACCCCTACGCAAAATAGGCGCATTTATGACGTCGAGTTGCGGAAACCCAGCCCGCGTACAACAACCACAGGCCGCAAGTGTACAAGGAAACGCAATATGCTTTAAATAGTGCAAGTTTGACTTCCGCCGTATACCGTACGAACCTGCGGGCTAACATGTTGCTCCGGACGGCTAACGATCTCCGCTCTCGCTCGATGTCAACATTGTCTTTTAAGTCATCGGTGACCCAGTGACTCAAATATTTAAATTGTGTGACTCTCTTTAGAGTGACTCCGGCGAGTGAGACAGGCGGCACGTCAGAGTAGGTCTTATTTCCAGCCTTGAAGACCATAATCTCACTTTTGTTACCATTATATTTGAGTCCATGGGCTACCGCATAACTTTCACAAAGACTCACCAGTTTACGTAAGGCACCTATTGATGGGCTCAGCAGCACCATATCATCAGCGTAACTTATATTATTCATACATATTCCATCAATGTAGCATCCGATATTGGTACTACTGAGCTCATCAATGAGCCCGTTCAGATAAAGGTTGAAGAGCCGTGGTGAGGTAAGCCCCCCTGCCTCACCCCGCACTCCAACTTAAATTCATCTGATAAAGTGCCATCCCACCTCACATTATTCCTCTGGTGACCATACCAGTATTTCAAAATGGCAGTAATTTCACCCGGTAGGCTAGTCTCAGTTTCAATTTTCTTCCATAGTATGTTATATGATACTAGGTCGATACTAGGTAGCAAGCGAAGACTGGCGTTTTTCTAGACGTGTACTACTGGACTGTCTGCTTTAGGCAATAGATGGCACTCTCAGTCGATAATTCTGGCCTAAAGCCAAATTGTGCATCATTGAGGCTGAAGTGAGCCTCCAAATGACCGTCAAGCAGACAATCCAGTACCTTGGCTATAATATTTGCCAAGGAGATCGGCCTGTAATTATTTAGATCGGATGTATCGCCAGTCTTGTTTTTTATAACTGGGACCATAACAGTGCGCATAAGGTCACAAGGTAGGTAAGAGTTTCCTATACAGAGCGTGAAAAACATAGCAAGGACCCTGGGAAGATGCAAGCCAGCATGCTGCAGGTGCTGGATACTAAGTCCGTCGCGTCCGGGGGATTTGCCTCGTACCATATTTTTTATAATTATTGCAACTTGCTTGGTGGATACCGTAACAATCCGCTCAGACGCGACCGGTCCAGCATCCAACACCTGCGGCTGAGTTTTCAACGTTGATTGTACCCTGAATTGGTGTTGAAAAAGGTTAGCTTTATCCCCAGGGCTATGCGCGCCCGCAACGCTCACAGGAAGGCCCGCCCTAGGGTTCTATGTTATTTACGTTTTATATTAATTTTACGATACGGTTGGTCAGTTCTATAAATTAATCTATGATATTATTTAAATTTAATAAAATTACAACTCTTGCGTATTTTATTTCATTATTTAACATTTAATAACACCACACTACTTGCTTTGTAGGTTATGTGTGGTATTGAGAGTGAGGGACCTGCATTTTATGTCTAATCTTAGCTGTACAACGAATCCTCATGTCAATAAGAATAGAATAGAACAGAAAAATGTTTATTAAAATAAACCATACATACAAACACAAGAACAAAAAAAAAGTTAAGACATAAAAATAAACATGAAAACAAAAAGACATATCTTATGAGTTCAGCAATGTGTGCAATAAAGAGTTGGCAAGTGGTGCTGTGTTGTTATTCTTCTGAAGTCACATTAATTTCTGAGTTGTAATGGGGTTAAAAATGAGTAAACGTTTTGCAGTTGACTGTACTACGCCGATCTGAAGACCAATTGGTACGAGATGTCATCAATAATTTGGCACCGATGACGCAGCGTCGTGAAAGATCTCCCGCCACCTGGCTGTCGACGGTCCAGAAGGATTTGTAGGACAGTGAAATCGACGATAAAGTTGTTCAGAATAAAGACCATCGAAGGAAGAAGGCAAGGAGAACTGAACCCAGATAAAGGCAAGTAAGTAAATAAAATAGAGTGAGGCAGAATGTGCATTTGAATGTTAAAAAACATTTGATTGCCAAAAGAATGTTCTACGTTCTGTTAAAATATTTTGCTACCTAAAATGTGTACACAATGTCCAAATGCTTGACGCTGACCGCGTGTACTCGACACCTTCAGTGCTATAGTACATTGTTTAACAAGGGGCGTATGAGGAATATTGCAAACGAGAGTCTATCAGGAGCCCGACGCCGTAAGGCGGAGGGCGTTTGATGACTCGAGTTTGCAATATTCTTACGCCCGTGTTATACACAATGTTTTTCATCACATTTGCGAGGAAATAAATAACTACAAAAGACATAAAAATCTAAGTTTCATACAACCGCACCAATCAAAAATTAACGAAATTGACAACTTCACATACAGATTTGCGAGTGGAGGGCGAGGGGGCGGGGCGTGGCGCCCCACGGCCTGCTAGATTTCTTTCAACCAATCACAGAGAAGAATTCTTGTGACGCGCGGCCAACTAGATTTGCCAACCAATTTGTTTGATTTGCTTTTAACCAATCAGATCACACACAAGCTCATTACTTCCCATGGGCCATTATTTCCCGCGGGAACAATTTAGGCCATTGTCTTTCTGTATACAGGCAAGGAATAACACCATTTATGAGCAAGTGTGATGAAAATAAATAGTACGCGCTTGTGATTCTTCTGGAGTCACAATTGTCCATAGGCTACGTATTGAAATTACAATACGCATTAACATCAGGCAGGCCGTAAGCTTGTTTGCCACCGTCGTAGTATAAAAGTACTAAATAAATAAAAATAATAGGGTGTCAATTATTGGAATAAAGCTTTCATACATAGGAATGTGAGAGTACCTTATAAATACTGTTTGGAAACAAAAATAAAAGTAGCGAAGAGGCAAATCCAAGGATCCGTACTCAATCTACGCGTTTTATCAGCATAGTGTACTTAAGCTAAGACTTCTTGATCGTGACGGGAGCGCTGTCTAGAGGATAATGTTCTCAGCCCGAATTTAAGATAAACAGACACGAAATACGTGAGAGTAAAACTTATCACATACCTAAGTTACTTAAGACACATAACGGTTCTGCGTTTTCTTTAATAATTGTTATTATAATAAATACTGTTAATTAGGTATTCATCATTGGCCACAGCATCTATCACAGGTGATTGTTGCAGCGCTTAGGAGCCTATGGATTGCCGCATCTACGTTGGTGGATATATAGCCTTATAGCAGCGCGGCATTTCTTCCCACATCGATGGCAGACGAATTGTGAATCTGTAGGAGGTGATAAAGCACGGCGAAGACTTTTCTGCTTGAGGTTCACCAATCTTCGTAAGTAGGCATTAGGAATAGGGTAATTAGGCAATATGGTAATAAATAATACAGTATCCAAAAAAGTATTCTCAGAAAAATATTATTTAGTGATTTGAAAACTTACAATCATCTATGTATTATATACTTTTCCTCCATAATCATTATCTACACTATCAATAATGTAGGTACATGCTCGATTATGTCATTAAGAATATATTGTATGTTTTTGTTCGTTATCTCCACTTATAATAAATCTCTAAATTAAAAAAAGAATCAGCCAGTTTGAAACTAAGCTTTCTGTGGTACGAATGTTCTCAGCATCCCATGGACGGAAAAATATGAAACATTTTATATAGGTACATTATTATTCCAGCTGCAACTTAGGATAGTTTTTATCTGACTGCGACAATTAATTTATTTTCCGTAATATACGGCTTCATTTAATTTTTCATTTATTATTCTTAAAGTATATCGCCGCCACATCTGTCAGCTAAAAGAAACGTCAAAATCACAGTAATAAGAAATACTACGGACAAAATGGCGGAATTGCTTTGCCTTTCTTTCGCCTATTAATAATTTTAATCCCGTCTACGATATACATTGACGAGACACATAGGTACCAAAAGCAAATATAAAATCAATCTATTTTGATATGCGAATTTATATGCGCAAATGTCGAATTAAAGCGTAATTTGTACAAATGTAACCACAAATTCGAACAATATAAACTTGGTTTTTTTGAATGGCACGCGCGCGCGCTCTTTGCGTATTCAGCCAACCCACGAAAACCGAAACTCGAAGTTCGTATATCTGAGGGCTTACCGCGAACGGCATTCGAAGTTTTCCCTCTCTGTCGCACTTATGTACGAACTTGTAAGTATGACAGAGAGGGGAAACTTCGAATGCCTTTCGCGGTAGGCCCTCTGCATTCCTGTCATTTGTTAGTGCGATAGAGATAGAGATACCCGAATATTTTCGAATTCCGAAGTTCGTGGTTTAAAAGAAAATACGGATGTCGGATTGATCTAAATTAATATTTTATGTGTGAATATGGTTAAAATTATTTGGAAATACTATTGTTGTTATTGTTTTAGTATATTAGACTAGCTTTAAGTTTAATATTGTACGTCCGAAATGGGCAAGCTGTTGGATTTTATTTTACCCAAAACAACTAAATGTACACAGTTCTGACAATAAAGAAATTAATCACAATGTTGTATTATCTCGAAAAAAAAACAACGCAAGAGGCTATATAGGTAATCACTAAGTTATAAGTGTATAAAGTTTTAAGAGGGGGTTTGTTGCGTCTCTTTTCCGCAAAACGCACCTTTATAATGAAACGATTGTTTTTTACTATGACGCTCGAGGATCGTGACGTCACGGTCCCTGATCGTTTTCTCACTCTAACAAGCGACATTAAAACGGTTGTAGCTTCGTAATTTTTTGAGATATTTGAATGAGTTTTTCGTTTCTTCTTTCTTTTGAAGTGAGTCTACAGCTACACCTCTATTTGGAAGACAAGCGGAAATAATCCATACTATCCATACTAATAATCCATACTTCCATACTAATATTATAAATGCGAAAGTGTGTCTGTCTGTTACCTCTTCACGCCTAAACCGCTGAACCGATTTAGATGAAATGAGCCCCGGGGAAGGACAAAGGGTAGTTTTTATATCTGAGGGGCTGAAATTGGGGGTGGAAATTTGTATGGAGCTACTTAAACCGCTGCACCGATTTAGATGAAATTTGGTATATAAATAGTTTGAGTCCCGGGGAAGGACATATAATAGGTTTTATGCCGGAAATCATCCCCTAAGGGGGTGAAAAGGGGGGGGGGGGGGGGGTGTGAAAATTTGGATGTAATCTATTTTGATGAAATTTGGTGTAGATATAGGTTAAGTCCTGGGAAAGGACATGGGATAGTTTTTACCCCAGAAATCATCCCCTAAGGGGATGAAATTAGGGGTGAAAATTCGGATGGAACCCATTTTAATACAATTTGGTATAGAGATAGCTTGAGTCCTGGGAAAGGACATAGGATAGTTGTAATTCCGGAAATCACTCCCTAAGGGGGTGAAATGGGGGGTGAAAATTTGAATGAACCCCGTTTAGATGAAATTTGGTATAAAGGTCGTTTGAGTCCCGAAGAATGACATTAGATAGTTTTTATCCCAAAAATCATTCCCTAAGGGTATGAAATAGGGGGTGAAAGTTTGGATAAAATCCATGTACCTAGATGAAATTTGGTATAGAGATAATTTGAGACCCTTCAAAGGATATAGAATAGTTTTTGCCTCGGAAATCATCCCTTAAGATGGTAGAAGTTTGTTTGCGTTATATTTTCTAAGTATTAAGTTCTACGCGGACGAAGTCGCGGGCAACAGCTAGTGTTATATATAAGTAGACGCTGGTCGATTGCGTAACGCATTGTATAGTACTTACTTCACTTCTTGTATGGGAAAATGACAGTTGAGTTGTCCTAACTCCTAACGTACCTAGGTACATTTGCAAAGTTACCATCACCCCGCGGTATAACGCTTTCACTGCCAGGAAACCGCCCAGCGGGCGCCTACCCCGTAGGCGCTTTCCGCTACGTACGGGGAAATTCACGGGATCGTCTACAAGCGTAAAGATTCTTGGCAGTGAATGTGTTAAATATAGAAGAATAGAAGTTACAAGAAAAGTGAAAAGTCATACTATGGACTTTTCACTTTTCTTGTAACTTCCGTAGACCATGCACCTTTAAAAATACAAGGTAATCGTTAGGGTAGTGGTGACCATCGCACCACACTAGAAAATCACCAGCAGCCCTTCCTGCGAGCACCACTTCCGAAGCGGGCCGCGTACCTATATATGCAGCCCTGGCGCTGCGATACCGCGGACAATGGCTGACGTCACGCACTGGGAGCCCACCTCCAACGCCGTCGCTCGGCTCGGACAGACCTCCCAAGAGACTCGCACCGAACGCATGTCATGATGTCACCTTGCTCCGCGACTAGCTTACGCGTCATCTCGTCAGCCATTTATATAACTGCATTCTATCCGCCTGGAATCTAGTTCTTTCGTTGCACGCTAACGTCATTGTAAATAGTTGAGTTTTAAATCTATTATACATATTTACATGGAAGTCTACGTTTATTAATTATACACCGAAGTTAGGACTTCATAGGGTTAAACCAATATACTTAAGAAGATTAAAATCGCATTTTTTGCCAATATTTCGCCACCACCGTGACTCATAACTAAATGGTAAATAATTCCCCCCACCGCATAAATTATATTACATATTCCTTGCGCCCTCCTTACAAAACTAAAGGGACAATATGCGGATCGAACTTATTTTAATATAAATCGAAAATGTCCCGTGACTGACGTACAGTCGGCGGCAATTAAAAGGGGTGTGCCTGTCATCCATCAAGGGGGATTATTGGGACACTATTATTATTAGCGATCCAGATAACCGGATCAATCGCGTGTCGCCTGGTAAAGCTCGAATTTTTGGATTGATTTTTAAAATATTGCCAGCCTTTGTGCGTTGGATGTGAAGTTTTAAAGGTAGATTATATAATCGCTCACTACTTTGAGTGGACAGTGTCCGAATATGCGTTCACCATGTTTTACCAGAGACAGTTTAGTCTGTTACAAAATGGAAAAGTATACAGCAGACAGCAGAACTGTTATTCTCTTTCCAGCTGTAAGTAGCTGGACGAAACATAGTTATAGTTTACCTCATGATATTTTAAAAAGTGAATATTATTCGCTGTAAGCCAGTCTTGTATTCTCTTAAGGCGCTGTATGCAGCTGCGCATCGAAAAAGTGCCTTTTCCAAACCGATTATTAGTATACTTGTACTATTGCTAGAGATCCAAATTTTTGATATGTATATCTTCAGTTCATTGGCTATGTTCGTACTTCGTAAAATCACGATTGCTTACAAAAACCTCGATAGATTTTGCCTTTCAAAACAGTGCTTTTTTACCACCAAACTCGAAATATCTCAAAAGTTATTTGGAATATTACAATGAAATTTGTTGTGATAGGTAGCTTTTTGGTAGATCTATCTACTGGCTTCTTAGAATTTCAATATGTTTGATAATTCAATACATTTGGTCATTTGTCTGAAAAACCGGGTGTCCGCGTCATGCATGCGCGGTGGCGAGTACAATTTAGTACGCCCGTGGCCACTGCCGACGACGGACCTGTGAATGTTTACCTGGCACGCAAATACGCCTTTTTGCAGCAATTATTTCGAGTTATCAAGGTAAATAAAAATATATAAAGGAATAGGAAACGCTAATACATGCTGGAGAACACATTCGAAATGATAGAATAACAAATATAAGGTATGTGATATTTACTACATTAAAGCGTTTCTACATCCGCACCTAAAACGTATTAATAGGTAGCTGGAACATATTGACAAGATGTCAATAAAAATCTTCAGTTATCCTGAATACGTATGTAGAACTGTTAGGTAGTAAGTAGTCGGGTATAAATCGGATTCGGACACGAGCACGTGGTTGGGGGGGTAATGGTACCAATTATGAACTGTACGAATAATAGATTTATTTATTCATACAGAAATATATCAAAAGCATTTAGGGCTATTGCGCCGGATAGCGACTACCTAGACTAAAGTCCTAAACGAGTTGGTGAACTGAAGTATATTTACTTGCTGTTTAGTAGATTCTATTAAAAACGAGTGCGGAAAAAGACCCTGCCACTCCATCAGCAGCAGGCCACGGCCCTTCCTCATCTTCGTCATAGACATACATGCATACATACGCTACGGCACATCTTTTCGTCCAATATTCCGCAGTGTCTCAAGACGAGAGTCTTTGACCAGTGTGTGTTGCCAGTGATGACATATGGAACGGAAACGTAGTCGCTTACTATAGGCCTCATAAGAAGGCTCAAAGTCACTCAAAGGGCGATGGAGATGGCTATGCTGGGAGTTTCTCTGCGCGATCGCATCAGAAATGAGGCTATCCGCAGCAGAACCACGGTAACCGATATAGCCCTCCGAATCGCTAAACTTAAGTATCAGTGGGCGGGGTACATTGCACGTAGAACCGATGGCCGTTGGGGCGGAAAGGTTCTCGAGTGGCAACCACGTACCGGAAGGCGCGGCGTGGTTAGGCCCCCCACAAGGTGGACTAATGACCTGGTAAAGGTCGCGGGAGTCCGCTGGATGCGGGTGGCGCAGGGCCGGCTATTGTGGCACTCTTTGGGGGAGGCCTATGTCCATCAGTGGACGTCTTTCGGCTGATATGATGATACATACGCTCGAAAAACATAAACTTCCTTCTGAGGCAGTCGGGTACAAAGTACTACAGGGTGTTCCCCTATACAGCTGCAAAACTTTGCCAGCTGTTTGTGCACATGATACCCATCACAAAACACTAAAGTATGCCGTTTCACATCTCGAACTCACTCTGCCACCGCTGTTTCTCCAAATAACTACCAAGAAAGCCTCCCCCGCCACGCCCCTTTAAAAATAAGCCCACTAAAGCAAATACATGTGACGTTATCTAAGTGAACATACCTTTTGTCGGTATGGAGTTATTGATATGACTCACTCACTCACTCACTCGTCAACGCACAGCCGAAACTACTAAGACTAGAGAGTTGAAATTTTCACCAGAACTACCTTTTACAACGTTGGCAACGCTAAGAAGGATTTTTGGAAATTCCACCCCTAAAGGGGGTAAATAGGGGTGCAAAGTTTGTATGGGGGAAACTTTATTTTTAGAGCTAGAGACTTAAATTTTTGCATAAAGATTACTTATTAGAATACAAATTAAGTACTTTCAATTCAATTAAATTTATTTTGTTAAACATGGGTTACAACTTTTACAAGTATTTTTGGTATACAAAATATAAGACTTCTGTGCATTACCCACAATGTAGGTTTACAAAATATTTCAGCCAGCTAATATATTTATAAAAATTAAAAAAAAAATGTCAATACAGTGATTGGTGTTAAATACTTCAAATACATGTCAAAAACTCTCAAAAATACTATAACTAAAGAATATTATAACTAAGGAATGTCTGGAATGGAATCATGTTATGTCGTAGGGTCGTTTAAGTAATCTTTAATGGTATAATAACACTTTTCAATCAAATAGTGATCTATTGATTGAAATGATTGATCCAATAATGTCATGGAAAGATCACATAGATACATTATACAGTAAGTTAGCAAGAGGGATCTATGCTCTAAGACAGTTAAGACCACTTGTGTCAGAAAGTTGCTTAAAAGAGCTGTATTATGCGTACATATACTCTCAACTTTCATACGGGATAATGCTTTGGGGCAACAGTACGGATTATGAGCGCATCCTAAAGATCCAGAAACGTGCAATTAGAGTACTTCCGTATGCAAAGGACAGATACACGTGTCGCGAACATTTAAGAAAACTTAGTATCTTAACATCAGTTTCAACTTATATATTGGAAGTTTTGATGTATGTTAAACGTTATCCAAATGAATTTCAAAGGAGAGGTGAAAATAGTTCGAGATCAATGAGAAATGCGAATAACTTAAAAAGAAGCGGGTTGTGTCCGAGATACAACCGTTGATTAAGTTTAAGTGGATACTTATTTGTTGGTTGTCCCCGTAAAATATATATCTGCATTAATTCACTAAAATCTGTATAAGCACAGATAAATCGGTATATATAGCAACATTGACTGACGTAGCTCGTTTGACTTGCGAGGCATTGAAAATGGCGGTCACTTCAGCATAGTTTTCATGCCCGTCACATAAACTAAATAACAGTTTGTGATTAACAACTAATAGCATATAAAGAAGGATTAAAACATGTAACAAACAATTATTTGAAATCAGATTAGGCTTCTCTACAAAAAGTTAATCCGGAAGTTACGTGATACATTTTGAACTGTACCCCTATACAAGAACGCGAGCAAAGAAGTATCCACTTCAAAACAACCTCGCCCAGACTTAAAATAGGCACAAAACTTCCGAAGTTAATAGGACAAATACTTTTTAACCGGCTACCTTCAAACCTTAAAACCATAACGAACGACAACTCTTTTCGCTTCCATGTAAAACAACTATTGCTTGAAAAAACACTGTATAGTTTACAAGAATTTCTTTCAAATGACTAAATAACAAGATCTTAAAAGCTTGACGTTAATATTTGTATTATGTTTTCTTTCTCTATTTTATGTAATAGCATTATGCTATGAGTATGAGTATTATTAAACTATTTACAAATAATAACAATTCTGTACACAACTGTACACATCTATTGTATTTTATTGTAACTGAGAAGTCATAATTTTAACACATTTTCAATCAATTGTCTTTTAAATTTATTAATAGCCAGTGTTTAATTCGGTCTGGAATTTTATTGCAAATGTTTGGTGCCATTCCCAAGATTTCGCCTCCGATTAGCGCTGTGTTGTTGCTACCCTGCAAAGTTTTCAATTTTTGTTTGTATTGTTTACGTGTCGGAAATCTGCGGCCTTCTGAAACGTTACTGAACATGCTTGGATTGGTCTTGACAAAAATACCTAGTTCTAGGATATACAGTTCTTCTAGTTTGTATGGAGAGCAAGACATTTTTAAAGTAAGGGATTTGTAACTTCGGTTTTTTAATTATTAATCACTTAAGAAGGTTAAAAGGGGGTTCGAATTATGTATAGAGAGCAAGACATTTTTAATGTTAGAAATTTGTAACTTCGGTTTCAGAATATGTACTATGAGAGTTCAAAGAGGGTTCTAAGTTTGTATAGAGAGCAAGACATTTTGAAATAAAGAGAGATTTGTTTCTTCGGTTTTAGACTGTTTACTTAAAGACTAGGTACAGTCAGCGTCATATAGTTAGTAGCAGCCAAAGTAGCCAAATATATCGTAACACATCCTTACACCTATAGTAACAAAGACGTGTTGCGATATATTTGGTTACCTAGGCTGCTACTAACTATCTGATGCTGACTGTACAAAACTAATTTCAATGTTTTTTTTTTATTAAACAAACATTTAAATTTCTTAAACAAACATTTAGACGATAACATGTTATACGTGGACGAAGTCGCGGGCAACAGCTAGTTTATATATATATATTTATTTAAGCTTTATTTATTCCATATTGTTTGTGTTAGTACATATTTACTAAATCTAAAAGATTTATGCCATTTTTTCTTTCTTATATGGACCCCATTCGGGTAAAAGCCATATATCGCCAGATATTAGGAGAATAGAAGGGCACTGGAAGCAACTAACTGGTCAGGGCCGAAAGGCAAAAGAAGGAAAGGTAGACGACGAAGACGTTGGACCAATGACATAACTGAGGTCGCCGGACCTAGCTGGATGCAGTTGGCTAAAGACCGAAAAAAATGGCATGAGATCGAGGAGGCTTTTACCTAAATTTACATTTGCTTTAAAAATTCAATGTAAATCAAACAAAAAAAGACAATTAAAGCTTAATTTATATTTATATAATTACTTCCGGTTGGAAAATTTGTTGGATTCTTGTGTAAAGCATCTTAGAATAACGATTAAACATGAAATATACAAAAAAACGCTATTATAAATTAATGATTTTTGAAACCGTATTTTGCCTGGAGTATAGAGCCAAGTATAAGTCCAATCTTGTTGGCTTGTTGAGAGTATCAAGGTCCATCGCGGTGTGGCCGCTGGTCGAGGTAGCATGGTAGGCAGCACGCGCCGCGCGAGCGCAGTGACATAACACTTTTAGGTATTTAAGAGACAAATTGAATTTGTTATTTTTATATGATGTTTGGTCAAATTACATTTTTTAATAGACATATTCATGTACTGAAAAACTTGCTAGTCTTAAAATAACCACCCTGTATAATAAAATGCTCTTCTGACTAACAGTGGTCTAATTATCCAGTTTTTGATCAGTCAGTCATACTTATGTAACAAAGGTAATAATTATGGTAATAATACTCCTTGCATTTCATTAAATTGTCAAAAGGGCCTCTACGTGTTGGCTCCGTTGGTACTTTGTAGGTACCTAGCCCCACGCATGCCTCCTAAAGGCCGGGACATCATTGTCCCGTGAGCGGGAAAGACATACATGGTAATAATATAATTTGCCAGGAGATAAATATATGAACATAGCTATTTGTTTATTATTTTTGATGGTTTCTTAAGCGGGTGTTAACCGGCGCTTTAACTTTACATAGAAGTAATCGATTTTATTTCGGTTTAAAAAACCTGTAATATATTAGTACAATCCATAATTGGTGACGTTCACCCTTAGGAAGTGAAGATTATTATATATTATTTTATCAGTTCTACGTATTTGGAAAACGGAAGCACCCACATAGGAACTGGGAAAACGATAGGTGGATTGATGATGAAGAAATCTGTACTAACATATCTTTGGAAAGTAAGTGTCCATAATTGATGTCATCATACTACGATGTACTTAAGAACTGTAACTACCTATTATTCCTTATTTTCTTAAAAAAAAAATAGATTTAAATAAATAAATAAACAATAAATATTTGGGGACAATCTTACACAAATCAACCAAGATTTGAAAAATAAAACAATTATTCAAGAAGACAAACATTTGATCGTATGATCCGCAAAAACGAGCCGAATACGGATGCCAACAGAATAAGGCCGTTAGCGGGGTGCGCGGGACGCGCGTCTCCCGCTCCGTCTGCCTCACCTCCGCAAATACCTAAATATCGTCTAATAAGAGCGCCTTAAAAAGCAAAAACAGCCCAAATTCTTATCGGCGACACGTTGGGCACATAAGGCACATTTGACGATATGATGATATTATTGTTGCATAGAAAAAGTTTTAATTAAATCTCAGGGTCATCTTTCAGTGGCCAGACTCTATCACACACGGTGTTGCATGGGATCAGCTTTCCATATTCTCTTTATTTTGAAATGTGATACATTAAATATTCATTTATTGAAGTCAAGGAATCCACTCGAATTTCAACAATGGATTTTCGTTTAACAACACAATGAAGGTATCCGAAGAATTTTCGTAATTCACATTTTACTAGATCTTGGATCGCTTTAGCTTCACGAGATTATTGGAAAACCTAGAGTTCTATCAGGTCATATTTTAATAAAGAAAGAATTCGTTAAGAGCTTTGGGTACTTAAACGAAAAAAAATCCGTAGTTTCAAATATTCTGCTGGAATTCAATTATGTTAATTAGCTGCCGCTGGTTTTAGAATTTAAGCAATTTAGATAATTTTAATTAAGGTATAGATTTTTCTTCCTTCTAGTTTGATATTTGTATTAAAAATAACCTCATCATCATCATCATCATAACTGCCGAAAGACGTCTTAAAGAGTGCCACAATGACCGGTCCTGCCTGCGCCACCGGCATCCAGCGGACTCCCGCGACCTTTACCAGGTAATTAGTCCACCTTGTAGGGGGCCTCTACCCGTACGCTGCGCCTGCCATAAAAATCTAAATATGACCTTGAAACGCGCAGACCATATTTTATATAGTTTGAAGGAGTAGTTACCCAAGTATAGTACTAGTAGGCCCAATTATATTCAGCCCTGAAACCTGTAAAATTACAGCACAACATGTATCGTGTTATCAATAATGTAAATAATGTATCCCCATCGTTTAACATCGGGCAAGTTAATGTAATTGAAGTGCTTACCCAATTTCCTGGTAGATGTCGCTGTTACGTCCGAAACTCGCCCATACTAAATTGTACATCGCGCTGTTAAGATTTTTCCTGATTTAATGACCCGAGCCCGAGGCGCCTACCAATGTTGACTTGAGTATTAGTTAGGAGTTAAGCTGCGTACTTTACTGGACCTTGGCGGACCTTCTTGACAGGTTTTGTACTATCTGTACCTAGAGTACCTAATTAGTAATCCGGCTCCCCTTTGTGCTCGGCAGCTGTACATATTGGACACTGTTCGGCCTAAGGAGATTCGCTACTTAGATAAAGTAGTAACTTCATAGATTGTTACCAACTGAATAAACGTCGTGTTTGACTCATCACCGCACCGCACGCCCCACCTCACTCGAAGAACCTTCTTCACAACCTAAATTATCCCAATGTAAATACCTTGGGCACATGATGACCTCAAGGATGGTGCCGACGTTGTAAGGGAGCGCAGGGCGCTGGCTGTTAGAGCGAACATGGTTGCCCGCAGGTTTGCCCGTAGCTCAACTGCTGTAAAGCTGACATTATTCAGAGCATTTTGCACGTCGTTCTACACGGGTAGCCTGTGGGCGGACTATACGCAAAAGCAGTAGAGCGCCTTACGAGTGCAGAACAACAATGTATTTTTCACACCTCTCATTCAGAAAAGTAAGTTTTGGTCCCCGACGAGAGGGACCAAAATGCTACTTTTCTGTTCAAGCTACTTTTTTAATTTATTCATTGGCAGCAATCGATTATTTTATCAAGATTCTATTGGCACATTGCGTAAATGCTACAACATTTACGCAATGTGCCAATAGAATCTTGATAAAATAATCGATTGTAATTTCATCGTAATCGACAAACGTATATATATCATCATCATCATCATCATATCAGCCGAAAGACGTCCACTGCTGGACGTAGGCCTCCCCCAAAGAGTGCCAAAATGACCGGTCCTGCGCCACCCGCGACCTTTACCAGGTCATCAGTGTACCTTGTGGGGGGCCTCTACCCACGCCGCGCCTTCCGGTACGTGGTCGCCACTCGAGAACCTTTCCGCCCCAACGGCCATCGGTTCTACGTGCAATGTACGTATATAAATATGAGGTTTTTTTTATTTTTTGTTTTATTTGTTTTTTGTTGTTTTTGTTTTTTTTTTCTTTGTATTTATGTTTTTTTTTCTTGTTTGTTTTGTTTGTTTCAGTTTTTGTTGTTTCTTTTTTGTTTTTTTGTTATTATATATTTTTTATTGTTTCGTTTGTTTCAATTGTTTTTTTTGTTTTTTTTTTCCGTTTTTTTGTTGTTTTTCTTTTATTTTTGTTGCTTGTTAATTTTATTTTTTTTGCCGTTTTTTTTTGTTTTTTTTGTTTCAGTTTTTGTTGTTATTTTTTTGTTCGTTTTTTTTTTGTTCTTTTTTTGTTGTTTTTTGTGTTTTTTGTTTCGTTTGTTATTTTGTTTTAGTTTTTTAGGTTTTTTTGTTTCGTTTGTTTCAATTGTTTTTTCTGTTTTTTTGTTGTTTTTGTTTCGTTTTTGTTTCTTGTTTGTTTGATTTTTTTTACCGTTTTGTTTTTTTTGTTGGTTTTTTTTGTATTTTTTTTTCGTTTTTCGTTTTTTAGTTTCATTTGCTTTTTGTTTCGTTTGTTTTTGTTTCGTTTATTGTTTTTTTTTTGTTTTTGTTGTTTTTTATTTTTTTGTATTTTCGTTTTCTGTTTTTTTGTTGTTTTTGTTTCGTTTTTGTTTCTTGTTTGTTTGATTTTTTTTACCGTTTTGTTTTTTTTGTTGTTTTTTTTTGTATTTTTTTTTCGTTTTTCGTTTTTTAGTTTCATTTGCTTTTTGTTTCGTTTGTTTTTGTTTCGTTTATTGTTTTTTTTTTGTTTTTGTTGTTTTTTATTTTTTTGTATTTTCGTTGGTTTTTTTGTTATTTTCTTCGTTTTTGTTTTTTTTTGTTTTCTTTGTATTTTTTCTTTTTTTTTGTAATTATTTTAGCGTTTTTTGTTATTTTCTTTTTTGTTTCGTTTGTTTTTTGATTTTGTTTGTTTTGGTTTTGTTTTGTTTTTGTTGTTTTTCTTTTTTTTTGATATTTTTTGTTGTTTTTTTTGTTTTTTTTGCAAATGTTTTCCTCATAGTCGGTGTGAAAAGTTACATGTGTCACTCAGGAGCAAAATTATTTTCGTCTTGGGCGTTAACACTTGAATCCCTCACTACGCTCAGGATCCTACGTTAGAATCCCTCGCTACGCTCAGGATTCTATTTTAGGATCCCTCGCTACGTTCAGGATTCAATACACCGCCCTCGCCGTAAATATACTATTTTGCTCCCTTGTGACACAAATAACTATAGGGTGCTGATGGGGCTGCCTCGCTACTGCAGCGCGTCAACAATGTTCGCGGAGGCGCGCGTCGATAGCTTTTCTTCCATCATGCGCAAGCGAGCCGCCTCGCTACTGAGCAGGGTGAGGGCCAGCACCAACAGCATCCTAGCAATGTTTGCTGGCAGGTGGGATGGGGCTTACCCAAATCACTGCACTAAGCTCCATTCCATTTCATAAGTACTAACACTAGATGTAAAATAACGTTACTAACACCTATACCTATTCTAAATTGACATGTTTTTAATTTTATTGATTATATTTTAATGAATCTTTCTATCTAAAAGTGGATGAGAATCTGAAATTAATGACAGTTATTTATTTATTATTATTATAAATTGTAGTTATTTGTTACCTTATTTTTATGAAAGAAAATAGCTAGGTACAACCTACTTTGATAGACATAAAATTGGTGAGTATCAAACTAGCGCGATTCTGAGCTATCTTGCACCATTGGGCAAATTGGCGATAACACTTTCACTGCCAGGAAACCGCCTTAGTCTCTTTCCGCTACATACGACGAAAACCACGGAAATGGCTACGAGCGTAATGCGTAGCGATTCTTGGCAGTAAATGTGCAATTGAAAAATATCACTACAACTTAGAAAAGTTGAAAAACCCCTGACATTTTCATTTCAAAGTTCAATATCTCAAAAACGGCTAAACCGGTTTTGTTGAAACGTAGCTAAGAACCATCTTGATCACGTCAGCTTTCGGATAAAAACTCGCATTTAAATCGGTCCATTCGTTTAGGAGCTACGATGCCACAGACAAACACACACACACACACAGACACACAGGCACGTCAAACTTATAACACCTCTCTTCTCCCGTCGGGGGTTAAAAAGTCGCTCCTGACATCGAAGTCTTGAGAGTCTAAGTAAATTATAATAATACCGAATAATGTCAAAACTGTGTCGTTGCATTGTCCCGGAATTTACAAACCCAACAAGACGGGTTCTTTACTGCACGAGGACTGTAAATTAGACATTATTCACTTGCAGCGCTTGTTTCCGCCCGTAAAGCACAATTTGCCGGCTCCACAATAAATAACTCCAGGCACCGTGAATATCACTTAGCATGATGGATAGACGCAGGCGCAGATGCCGTCAGACCGAGTTATTCTACAGAATTATGTTTACAATGGCGTGAACAGATGAGTCTAAGCTATTATGTAGTTTAATTACTGGACTAGGTAGCATTTCGCGCCGAACGACGACCTTACGATTATCAATATCTTCACTTCATTACCGACAAAGGGATTGTGCTCAAAATTTAATAAAAATGTATTTTTGGGGGGCAATGGTTACTCGCGTCCGCGCGCAGGAAGATTTACCCTCAGTTTCCCTGCACGTGTCCCCCGGGTGGTGCTAAAGAGTAATCAACTTCTGGCTGCTGCACTGCTTATTCTAATAGCCTCGCAGCAATATACAGTTTCTAACCCACGATGGTCCCAAATTCTAAATATAATAAGGTTGTAAAGAACTGTATCCATGCCATAGGTACAAAATTATAAATAAATAAATAAATAAAAAGTCATACAAGTATTCCAAAATTTCAGCATTTTGCCGCTTACTCGGCCGCCACCACACCCTTCTTAGTTCATAGTAAGACCTCACTTCATTCAGTATTTTATATTAAACTGTCGCTTAATCTACATACTTTTTAGTCATGCCATTTGATCCTTGACTACTAATTTCGCCCCCTAAATATTTTAATTTGCCCGCTGCCCGGTAGAAAAATGTCCCGATTTAGTTAACCTCTCATTTTTTATTAATATTTCCGACTCACCCCTACTTATCTTTAGCCCACTTAAAGCAACCCCAACATTTTACCGCTATCACACCAACCCAGGCCCACATTTCATTCAAAAAGACGTTTTTTTTCACGAAAACCTTGGTCTCTTACGACCTTAAGAGTGCTCTTCAAAAAAGCGCTCGCTCAGAATTCGGTATTTTGACACGCGTAGTGCGTTTGTGTGTGTAAATACTACTACCACCCACACAAACGTACCTAACCCCCACATGCACAGCGTGATCGCACCAGCCGCGGGTGCCGTCCCTTTCTAGCTATATGTAAGTGCGATCGGGATAGAACTAACCGCGGAGCTTGCCGATGCAAATAGCTGTATAGCGCACCGTTGGAATTCACTCCGTGACCGATATTGATACTTGCACTAAAAAGTGGTAAGTATTACTTCGCTAACATCATGTTCTAGAACATCATGTTAGCGAAGTTAGATAACTTGAATAAAGTAAGTATTTGATTTTTGAGCACAAGTTTTCTATTTGTATTAAAATACTATGATATGACAAAGTATATTTAGTTTCGTTTTTTTAGTATAAAATAAACTAACGAGTTTTAAAGTTGTCAGTAATAAGAATAATAATTTGTTTTACGGATATTAATAGTTTGCATGTTATCTGAGTCTTATTTATATATAGTAATGTAATGAAATTATACCAGTAGACCCACTACTAGGAAATTACTGGGTACTTACGTTTTCATTTCTTGAAGAAAATTTTTTTTGTTATGTACATTAAAAAAAAACTGCCCTTCATAGAAATTGCTATGTCCGTTTCTTACCAAAGGAACTGAAAATTATAAATTATACAAACACAGCTTTTTATCTAGAATACAATTAATTAATGCGTGATTTTATTCAAAAGCCTAAAACCTCAGATGATAAAAGGAATATATATGAAACGGGGGCTTGGCGCGTGTCGGTGCGACATGGCCAAATGGGCATGTCACTGCCCACCGCATGTTAGTCGCAATTTGCCGTGAATCTGAAATGTTTTTCCACGTTTACTCAAAATGCCGAATTGTAGCGTGGTTACATGCAAAAATAGGAATGAAACTAAAACCTACATGAATGGTGGAGTCACGCACCACATGTGAGTATTAGTATATTCACTTAAGTCAGTAAAAACTAATATTTTAATAAATAAACGCAACGCCGCATCATTTCTCGGGATCGAACTAACATATCGAACGAAAAAGCATATTTTTGTTCTATGCGTTGTACATTGAACGTTCAATACAGTAAACCACGGCGCAATGTATTAAACCACTATGGATATGGACGATGCTTGAATTTTTTAGTGGTACGGCCGCTGCTTGGCATCGCAAACTAGAGCGGTGCCAAAGTGCAGTTACAATTTACGCGTAATCGATAAAATAGAAGTACGATATCATACTAGTTATTTTATTTCGACTACTTTCGCTGTTTTATTTTATTTAATTACTTGTTTTGGTTGGGTGCCCATCTTAAAGGTAACTAATAACATACTAATAAGATTAAAAGGCACAAAATGTTTACGGTACCTACTAATAAGATTTTCACTAAGTTGCAGTATGAACGGTAAATAGACATATTAAAATTGTATATACAAGTATATAATTTAGTTGCAAATGGCTTCAGAACAACTTAAAATGTGATATTATTACCAATAATTTATTTTAAATGAGTATTTTTTACTTTCATTTTAAATGTGATAATTGAAGAAGAAATCTCGGTTTCTTATTACAGTTTTCCAAAGAATCCGAGTAGGTACAAAAAAAATGGATAGATGCTACTGGCAGAGGTCCTAACTGGTTTCCTGTACAGAGAAGAGTTAATGAGTTCGTAACATTTTCAAGCAAAATGATTCCAACCACTTAATAAGAGCCGTACACTTTTCCAATATTTGACACCTCGCTTGCTTGAAACCTAGGTGTAAAATGTATGGTAACACATCTTCGCACATCTTTGGTGGATACTCGCCCTTAGCCTTAAATCTCGTAATATGAGTAATGGACATATTATTTCGCGCCAAAATGCGAGTCGGATCGGCCTGGTACCTACAGGTCAAAAATATCGATGTGACCAGAGTTTTAAATGTATGTGAACACGAACTTATAAAAAGCCGTTTATGTTACTCTGTAGGTATTCGTCAATATTTTTTACTTTTGCGATTTATGGTAAGTTAACAACCCGTGTTATTTAAACTTGTAGCTAAAAGTTTAAATACCACCACATGAACTTACCATGTTGTTGAAGTTGTTACCCATTAATATCATAACATAATATTAATTTTAATATCAATGTCGATAAAACATAATTTTAACGTTTGTCGCCCCCCTAGTGTAGTGCGTTTAAGCCAATCACAGCCCTTGTTTGCATGTTGCCGTAGACTCACTGGCAACGCCCGAGTCTTTGTTTTTACACGGTTCAATGTGTGTGCCTGTGGGCGCTGCGGTGGGAGAAAACTGGGGACATCGGTTTTGGTTGAAATTAAGCAGTACGGCACTTCTCCCTTTTTTTATGTTCTGAGCCTAAAACCTATGTCACTTATTAGGATTCCGTACTCAAAGAGTAAAACGGGACCCTATTACTAAGACTCCGCTGTCCGTCTGTCTGTCTGAATGCCTGTCTGTCCTTCTGTCACCAGGCTGTATCTCATGAACCGTGATAGATAGAGATTTTCACAGATGATGTATTTCTGTTGTCGCTATTTATAACAAAAAATACTAAAAAACAGAATACATCTTTTTATTTTTATTTTAGTTTTTATTTGTTTCTTTTTCTTTTACAATCTTACACAAATCGACCTTGCCCCAAACTAAGCAAAGCTTGTACTATGGGTACTAGACGACGATAAACATACTTATATAGATAAATAAATACTTAAATACATAGAAAACATCCATGACTCAGGAACAAATATTTGTGGTCATCACACAAATAAATGCCCTTACCGGGATTCGAACCCGGGACCTCCAGCTTCGTAGGCAGAGTCACTACCAAGTTACTAACTAGGCTACAGGGGGCTCCTATACAACAAACGTGATTTTAGATATAGATATTTTGCCGTTTTTAGATATAGATAATGGTACGGAGCCCTTCGTGCGCGAGTCCGACTCGCACTTGGCCGGTTTTTTTAACATTTATTTCGAAATAAAGAGTGATACTCGGAAATGTCGAAGGGAAGGTCAATCGTCGAATCCGACTCTGCTGGGCAGCATTCGGGAAGCTACGGCACATCTTTTCGTCCAATATTCCGCAGTGTCTCAAGACGAGAGTCTTTGACCAGTGTGTGTTGCCAGTGATGACATATGGCACGGAAACGTGGTCGCTTACTATAGGCCTCATAAGAAGGCTCAAAGTCACTCAAAGGGCAATGGAGAGGGCTATGCTGGGAGTTTCTCTGCGCGATCGCATCAGAAATGAGGCTATCCGCAGCAGAACCAAGGTAACCGATATATCCCTCCGAATTGCTAAACTTAAGTGGCAGTGGGCGGGGCACATTGCACGTAGAACCAATGGCCGTTGGGGCGGAAAGGTTCTAGAGTGGCAACCACGTACCGGAAGGCGCAGCGTGGGTAGGCCCCCCGCAAGGTGGACTGATGACCTGGTAAAGGTCGCGGGAGTCCACTGGATGCGGGTGGCGCAGGAACGGCCATTGTGGCACTCTTTGGGGGAGGCCTATGTCCAGCAGTGGACGTCTTTCGGCTGATATGATGATGATGATGATGATGACTCGGAAATGTAATAAAACCACGTAAAAATCTCCCTTTCCAGTGTAAACCCTCGGTGTGTGTTATTATTATATATAAACGAAAATAATAACTAAATGCAAGGTAGGATCGTGCTGTACTTAACAAACGCCATATAAGCTTGTTTTTTAAAAAGTTTTTTATTCATCTTGTTATTTTCAATAACCCTGCATATTATGTCGCTGGTTCGTGGGTACTTGTACAGACAAATCACACAAACCCAAACAAGATAGGTCTATCTATTTTAGTTTAGGAGTTCCCATGACCACCTTCCATCATCAGATCCTGGAAATCATCCATCACCAAAGTGTTTACCAAGACAAAACAGATGAGCCCAAACTAGATGGGTTTATCTAGTTTAATTTAGGAGTTCCATGACCACCTTCCAGCTCCATCATCAGACTCTGGAAATCATCCAGCATCAAAGTCTTGCCGTGCCATGACCAAATAAATGAGCCCAAATTCGATGGCTTTATCTTGTTGAGTTTAGGAGTTGCTATGGCCACCTTCCGACTCCATCATCAGACCAGCTCTATGATATACGCAATTGTACCTAATTTGAAGATTTCGCCCAAACTAACATACATACATACATACTAACTAATCATAATGGCCGTTGGGGCGGGGAGGTTCTCGAGAGGCGACTACGTACCGGAAACTGCAGCGGACCCTCCACAAGGTGGACTGATAGTAACAAGTAAATAAATTAAATCTATCAAGTATCACGATCACTCGTACAATAATAATTGACTATAGAACGCGTAGTTTAGACAAAAGGATCCAACCCACAAGACATCACCATTGAAATGTACGACTTTTGTTTTAGGTAGAAGGTTCAATTTTAAATGTTACGTATCCTGTGGATTTGAGCCTTTTCGCTACACTACGTCATACTGGCAGCTATGCAATTCATAACTTGTCTCGATTAGCATCACGAATGTATCCCCAGTATAGTTTGACCCCGAGGTTGGTAACAACTATGCCTAGTCGGAGATCAAAATAATATTATTTTATCTGAAGAGTGGCCGGTTAGCTTCGTGAATAGCCACAAATAAACACAGTACACGTCTGTCTCGGAGGGCTATTCAGCCGGTACTGAGATATATTCCCGCGCGACGGTAAATTTATACTAGTTTTGAATAATTATTTATAAATATAAATTTTGACTAAAGTTATATTTTTTGGACTGGATCTTGTTGGTACAAGCATGAACTTTAATGTTGTGTAAGATTCAATACACAAATAATTCAACAATAATGAGAAAATCCTTGAGTTTTCAGTAAGATTTTGTTGACATATATGGTGTAATTGAGAACAGTTTACATATATACGTGCAGAATAAGGAAAATTCGAGGCGGCTAGGCGCAATGGCAACATATTACGCTAGTGAAAATAGAATAAAACAAGTAGGTTCTCATATAACATCATGGAGTATTAGGGGCTCAAACTTATGACTCTGCGCTCTCTTCAGAAAACTACTGTCGGTAATCGGGTATTTTCGGTTAAAGTATTCAGTTCTTCGTAAATTGGAGGCGGCTAGGACCAATATGAGGAGTTTACCTATGCAAATAAGTAATCAGGATCTAGAAAAAGCTCTCCGTTTCTTAGAATTACAACGTCAAAAATCCGTCATTCTCGCTTATTCCTGACCAAAAAACGAGCGCCCTCTTAAACAACAGAGAGTCGAGGATTAATTTTTTAAGCCTCCGAAAGGCCTCAAATTATTCTTCTGCGAAAGAAATGGCACCATATAAGTGGGTATGAGGCTCGGAGACGCTTTGGATCTTTGTAATGCGACGGATATTTGCGAAATGGTTTGTATGATTTGTGAGTTCTGTTAAACCAAAAGTTTAATTCGATTAATGTTTACAGACGATCAACCTAGAAAATTAACAAGGGTAAGCTTTGTATTTATTTAAAAAACTAGGTATACCTTAAAACCTCTTTGAAACAAGAATGTGTTTTGTTCCCGTACTAAAATTTTTGACGGCATTTTTAAACGAGCGAGCGAAATGAACGAAGCTTTATGCTTTAGCTTGGGTCAAAATTTGTTCGTATGTCCGATTTTCTCATAATCTACAGGTCGCATTTCTCAACCGATGCTCGTGAATTTTTGTAAGCAGGTCTGATAATTTATATAGATTTTAATCGATAGTTTTGGAATTAAAAAAACACATGCTCGTAAATAAAATAGGTTTGATGGACATTTATATGAATATGGGCATTTAGGCAATAGCTATGTTAACATTTCAAGCGGATTTTTGAACTATTACAGAATAAAGTAAGGCTCCAAATTCCAAGACGAAAAAATCACTCTGGGTGCTTGACATTTGATTGTACACCTAGCAATAATGCTACGAATAAAAATTTAAGGTGCCAAGTACTGGGCCCGTGTCGAGCACTGGGACGTTTACCTCGTATTTTAATTATAGATACCTCACTGAAGCCAATGAAGCCTAGCTTTAGCTGGCTAAAGGAGTACTATTTATCTCTTCCGTAGCTGTTAGTTTCTACTTTGTGTGTGCTGTTTGTTTTCGACTGTAAATTATACTATTTCTTTGATATTTAAGTTATTGTATGTGTATGTAGGTTTATATATATACATATATGTATTTATGTCAGTGTGTAGTCTTTCTTATAGTTAGGTTGTTTATATTTTGTTTTCTGTTTCAACTACTCAAATCATATGATTATTTTGCATCGTCTCCACCACCCTAAGGTTGTATGGAAGAGATCGCTCTTTAGCGATAAAACCGCCTGTTGTGTACCATTGCTTATGTTTAATTTACCTCTGTTTTTGTCTTATGTACTATTACTGGTGAGCAATAAAGAATAATTGTATTGTATTGTATTGAAGCCATTTCTTAAGTAGATAGCAACAGCGAAATAAATTGTTAAGGAAAAGAGCTCTCAGAGCCAATGTCAACAGACAGCAACAGAAAGCGATCTGCTGCTGCTGTTTTTCAGTTCCGGGTACAAAAAAACTGTTTCGGGAACGAAAACACGCCTCAGAATCTTGCCCATTTTGCCTCCATATCCTTTCAGCTGACGTAAATAGAAGCGTGTAATATATTTAAAACGCAACGATAAGAGCGCTTGAAGAGGGGTTATTAATGGGCACAGTTGAATGCGCTGGAGGCTTTCAGAGGCCTAATGTTACGGTGACGATGCAAAATGTGGGGCGATATTAGGGGTTTGGGAAAATATGGTTTGGCCCATTTATATAGAAATGCTGCGTAATGTAATACATAAGTACAATTGTATATATCTTCTCAGGCACTAACAACCCGGAACAAAAAAGTTATGAAAGAGTTTAAAGTATATAATATAACTATAGGCTTGCCTAAAATGAAATATAAAGTCAATGGTCCGAAATAACAATTTTAAATGCAAGCCACATGCGTTCAGTCAGACACACAATTTCCACACACATTCTTTTACAATGAAACCAATCAATGCATTCCCCGAATCGTCGAGGTATTCGGTCAACAAATCGGCAATAAATACCGACAAATCAGAGCACGGAACCCGCGTAATTTAATTGGAAGTCACTATGGGTCGTGATTGGCTCGCGCGCGGAATCCTAATGCCTCGTACACAATGTACGAATGGGTGTATGTTGTATCAGTAGTATGTATTGGGTGTAAGTTGGGTGCGGATGATTACGTTTGACCATGTGATCAGAGATTGGTAGACAGTGGGACGAATAAAGGCTGTTTTTTTTTACTAAATAAAGTTAGGTCAAAGTATCCGATGTACGACTAAGTTGTAGACCTTAAACTGAGTTTTAAAATAGGTATAATACATAAATATTCATTCAGTGGAGGGGTGGAGATTGGTTCCGTGGACGGCGCAAGCAACATCTCCTGCCAGCATCTCCTGATGATGCCTCGTAGAGAGGCGAAACACGTGTCGAGGTTTTTTCGTTATTGGTGGTGGTTTGCTGTAATTATTTGCATATTTATACGCAAATAGTTGCATTTGATCTCCGCTGATCGACCAGCACGTTTTTTAGCGGAATAGCAAAGGAATATTGTTCTCGTAATATATCATGGAATTCGCAAAGTAACGCCTGATTCAATAAATTACATAAATATACTCTTTATTGCACACCTCACACAAACGTAGCAGTTACAAAGAGAAATAAAACAATGGGCTTGTGACCTTAAATTTGTTTACGATGCCATTCAAACCAGTTTTTGTAGATGAACAAAGGTTTGTATGGAAGCAACTACTTTTAAAGGACATTAATACCCAAAAAATCGAGTTAAAGACGGACCTCGCTGACAGCAGCCGAAACGCTTGATACTGATTGGCTTTAAAATATGACGTCACATCGTGCAATTTGTACTAACCGTTGCATGGAAAATGAAGTAAATTGCTGTTTCGGTCGCGAAATAGTGCGTTTAGGTCCATAGTTGTCATACAATTTTGTTTCTATAAAAGCGTAAGGATTCAATTGGTACCTTTAAATTTACTCTTGGACAGTAAATAAAATAACTTTTTTTTCTAAACTTACAAGGTTCATTCATATCTTTTAATGATTTGAATTATATTTTGTAATTTATACTTTATTACAATCATTTGATGGTTTACTATCCATTTAGCAACACGACGTTATCAATTTTAACACCACGCAACAAGCCTATTACATGTAGGTAGAGGTAGACAACATGCGGTCTTATCGCTAAAGAGCGATCTCTTCCATACAACCTATGCGTAGCGGAGAAAAGGGATAAAATTAAATTATACAGTAGGTTTTAGTGTAAGTATGTAAGTATTCAACTTTTCTTTTGGACCCAGGTACCTATGTCCTAAAACTACGACCAAGCCACCGAGGGTGGAAATACTGCGATCGCCAACCCGCATGCCAATCGTGGTGATTATGGCATTATACCCCCCAAAAATTAACAGGACCAGTCACTTTGGCACTCTTTGGGGGAGGCCTATGTCCAGCAGTGGACGGCTGAAATGATGATGATGATTCAACTTTAATAGAGATGTGTAATAAGTAATTAAAGTAACGTAAGTAACCATAAACCTAACCATTTGAAGTATATAACTTTGTCTTGATCCGTTATTAATAATTATTAAAACAATTGTCTGAGTAATGGCAACGCTGTAGCTATTATGAAATGTTTGCAAGAAATACCGCTGTGCAGCATAAATTCACTGCAATAGCGTTAAACACGGCAGGACGTGACCGAAGCGGGCGGTAATCGCCCGCACTTGTACTGAGGACCCTACACTAGAGTAATACAGGGATGTGGCACACTAACAGCGGCAAGCGGGGCCACAGCGGATAATTGTAATCTATCCGATACAACGGGATTCAATTTTTATCTTTATCCTATACCAGCAATGCACAATGTGGACCCCATGGAGTTGCACGTGACCATAGGTTACGGTGACCGCTTAACATATGTGCACTCGTTTGCCTATAAAAAAACATTTTTTTCTGTGTTTTTAGTATTTGTTGTTATAGCGGCAACAGAAATACATCCAGCTGGAACTATCACGGTATCAGTGAGATACAGCCTGGTGACAGACAGACGGACGGACGGACGGACGGACAGCGGAGTCTTAGTAATAGGGTCCCGTTTCACCCTTTGAGTACGGAAACGGAACCCTAAAAATCATTTGGAACAGTTCAATGGCGCGCTGATGGGTTTACAATAGAGTGCTCATAATACGGTTACAGTAGCAATGGAAATGGAAAGCGTAGAACAGAGTCATATCTACACGTCGGACCAGAAATGTTTGTCGCGACCAGAGGGCTATTCACGTAACGGTTCAAACGCACGTTAGGACCACGCAACTGTAATTTTCCCATACAAAAAGTGTAATTTTTAGATCTACCTATCGCGCGTTTATGCGTTACGAAATCGACCAGCCGTAATAGAATAGATGCGGCCCAGTGACCGCGGGAAGCACTGAACAGAATAATATTAAACATGTAAGATTCAGATATAATCGCCTATAGGTATCCTTCAGTTCAACAGTCTAGCCGCGAGACTCCCTCCTAATATCTCCTATATAACCAAATAGGATGGTCCAGCAGAAGATTTAAAAAAATGTACGAGTGCAGCTGCTAACTACCTGGCAGAATGTAAATTTAGATTATAAAAACAGTTTATTTTAATAGCCATACGATAAATAAATAAATATCTGGCAAAAATAACAAATCGGTGCGCACCGTAAGACGTGGCCTTACCGAAAGAGGTTGCACGTTGCGTCTGGTCTGGCATCACGAGCAGATACCCTCCGCCGGCGTGTTTGCATGGAAGCCTTATTACTCGTACTTGCCGAGAATAATGCGGAATGCTACACGACAAGTTAACTAGTGATTTTTTTATTGCAGTGCCTTTGTAGAACCCCGATTTTGTGTGGGTATGTACATACTCGTAGTTACCTACTTGCGAATTGTTTTACGTGGTGTTGATATATGTCTATGTCAATTAAAGAGGTACTTTCACTATCTAAAGCCTCTGAAGGGCAACGCATATTGCCTACAATAACAATATACAAATACAAATTATTTATTTCGGACTATAAAATCCATAGTGTTAGTGGTTACAAACTTAGAGCTATGGTCAGTGTTTTATAATTATGCTAAACTAAAATTAAAGATGCCTGGGCACCGGTATTACAGGCGCGTGCAGTTGCACATAACGCTGGAGCAGTGGCGAGTCCCAGCGGTGGGCTAGCATGCTCAGGATACTATTTGGGCTGCCACGACTGCGATTGAGGAGAGACGCACATCGTTTCCTCATGATAGTAAAAAAGCAATATAGGTAGGTATATATCAACTTCTGATAAATTCATAAATAGGAAACCGTGTGACTGTATAAGTTTGTGTTTAGAAGGTGATATTATTAATTTATTTGTCTCAGGCAACAAGGCCCATATTTACAAATACCTTACAGACTAATATTTAGAATTTAGAATATAGGTGTTAGTAACATTATTTTACATCTAGTGTTAGTACTTAAACATTATGGAATGGAGCTTAGTGCAGTGGTTTAGGTAAGCCCCATCCCACCTGCCAGCAAACATTGCTAGGATGCTGTTGGTGCTGGCCCTCACCCTGCTCAGTAGCGAGGCGGCTCGCTTGCGCATGATGGCAGAGAAGCTATCGACGCGCGCCTCCGCGAACATTGTTGACGCGCTGCAGTAGCGAGGCAGCCCCATCAGCACCCTAAATTAGAATCTAGTTATACGATAAAAAAAAACCTATGTATACAGACTGGACCAAGACGAGTACCAATGTGATCTAAGAAATAAAGCAACGAAACAATGATTTTAATTAATTTTCCAAAGTATATACAAGGTCATAATTACAATAACTACAAATTAGAAAAGTTGAAAAACCCCCGACTTTTTCATTTCAAAGTTCAATATCTCAAAAACGGCTGAACCGATTTTGTTGAAACATAGCTACAAACCATTTTGATAACGTCAGCTTTCGGATGAAAAAAAACCACATTCAAATCGGTCTATTTGCAGGCCACAGGCAGACACACATACAGACACACATACACACAGATAAATAGACACAAAGACAAGTCAAACTTATAACACCCCCCTTTTTGCGTCGGGGGTTTAAAAGTCCACACCTACATTTAAAAATTACTATAATAATATATAATTACGACACAAGATTACCGTTAATGAATACTTTAGCTATTTACCTAAGTTGCCCGCGTTTTCATGGCTTATGCCCAGCAGTGGGACGACTAATGTCCCTTATAATCTCATACTGCCTGGGCGACCGAACTCTGATAATAGGTGAAAATAAAGAAAATACGGAGAAAACGAATGTTCCCAGACACGAGACCTAGCTAGATCGATAATTCGCACCCGTAAACCCCTATATTCCAAACTTCATCGAAATCGTAAAGAGCTGTGTTGTGATTGCAATTAATATAGTAATAGGTCCCTGGGCTACCGAGCGAGCTCTGCTCGGGTGACAAGAGAGAAAATACGGAGAAAACGAATTTTCCCAAACATTAGACCCAGCTAGATCGACTTTTCGCACCGTAAACCCCTTAATTCCAAATTTTATCGAAATTTTAATGCCGTTTTCGAGATCGTGATTTCAAATATTGCTCGTTTAATAGTATAAGTAGGATACAGAAACGGCCATTACAGAAACAGACATCACTTCTCATAAAATATACCTAAAACATTTCAAAGAAAACCTTTTCTTTCACGCCTCTCATTTCGCGAGCGTCGAGAAAAGACAATCACCAAAGAAACCAACAACAAACAAAGAAGTTCATCTTCTACCCACAGAACGACTTAACTGACAGTTGGACAAGACCAAGACCCGCCATTTTGTTGAACGAATGAATGAACGGAACGAGCGGAAGAACGAGTGAACGAGTACCGACGAGGGATGCATAGCAATGCGAACTTCACTGTGTTATGTGGGTTAAAATTTTAATATTCAATTTTTAGACGCTAGGTGAATTTAATACGAGTAGGGTTCAGCCATAGTTTGATAATCTAGCTGATTGTTGTGCATTGTAAATACACAGCATTTATCCACATCAATACAATATTCCACTAACATGGAAAACTATGGCTGAACCCTATTAAATTCACCTAGCGTCTAATAATTTAATATTAAAATTTCAACCCACATAACACAGTGAAGTTCAAAGTTTTGTCGATGGTTTAAAAAGGGTTTTAAATTGAAGACGTGTATAACCATTTTTTGTACATAATTATCATATATTCAGCAGTGTACTGCATGCACTAAAAATGTACTTAGTATATATACACTAATATGCAGGTCTTTGCTTAAAAGTGAGATATTTTAATAAAATTAAGTAAAAAGATGACTTAATCAAATTTATATATTTTCAGAGGAAAAGGCCGTAAGTAATACTAATCCGCAATGTAGCTAGGCTCCGCCAGGTCTCAACGAAATTAGGCTACCTACGTTAGGTAAAGATATTGCAATTTTTTTTTTTTAATTAGTTATTTTTCGTCAGCTTTAATTGCTTTTGCTTTGGTTTGAGGATCTCTAAAAAAGGTAAGTAACCTTTTTAGAGATTCTTAAATAAATAAATAAATAATAAATAATAAATAAATAAATATTACGGGACAATCTTACACAAATCAACCTAGGCCCACGGTAAGCTCAATAAGGCTTGTGTTGTGGGTACTAGGCGATGATATATATAATAGATACATACATATAGATACTTATATACATATATAACATCCATAACTCAGGAACAAATATTCGTGATAAACACACAAATAAATGCCCTGACCGGGATTCGAACCCGGGACCTCCAGCTTCGTAGGCAGGGTCACTACCCACTGGGCTACGGAGGCCGTTAAAAATTGAATTAAAACCAAAGCAAAAGCAATTAAAGCTGACGAACCCCAAATGTATGTGTTAAATATTTCAAAGCCGAGCTCGTTCGGGAAAGTTAAACATGTACAAGCAAAAGTGATAAGAAAGTAAACATTACCTTTTGGCTAATTTCATTACCATGTCCAACACACCTCGGAGCCACCGGCAATGAGCCAATCAGGGCTGCCCACGTGCGGTAAATACTTATTACCTCACCCGATTTGTACCGGGTAAATTGGGGAAATGAAAGGGTTTTCGTAAGGAAAAGGTTAAGGCTACAGTAATATTCAATTGACAGTCATCTCCGTTTACTGTACATATATTGCGGTATACACTGTACACTTTACAATATAATATTTTCTTTGCCATTCGGGCTTCACTACCATATAATTATTATTCCTACACGTTATATTATCGCATAGTGTACAATCTTTTGGAATTATCATTATTATAATGGCCTACAAAATGTAATTAACTTACTCTGTTCGTTACGAAGCGCGCTGCAGCTCGGTAATAAGGTAATTGGCTCATTGCCGTGTGGTGCGGAAATGTCAATTTCCCGGCCTAACGCGTGCAGGTCATACAAACGTAGGTGCGTTTTTACAATAGGACCATTCTGTTTGCGAAGTGGGAAATAGATTATACATTGGTACATATGTTTCAATAAGTTTATTAAATCAAAAATATCCATGCGAATGACGAGGTTATATTTAATATTGAACGCGCCTTAACGGCTTTGCATTAAACAAGTTTCCATTATAAGTAATGTATCTATAACTACCTATTATAATACCTATGTTAATAGCCAATGTCTGTTCTAAATTAAATTTTACATCAGTTCAATTTCGAATATATCTACACTAAAAATCGAATCACAAAAAATGATACAGTATCAGTTTTCGACAGTAAAACTACATTTTAAAAATATTGTCAAATCAGTCCAAAAGTTATCGAGTTTACTCGTACTACAAACATACAAATAGACGCCACCGGAATCATTGTTATTTATTAATGCAGTGAAATTAGTAACCACGTAAAATTGTAACTGTTTATCCGTTCTAAAATAAGTATTTCAAAAGAGTGATGCAGAAATTTATCTGCATAAAAGTGTTTCTGTTTATATTTTCTCATACGCAATAGGAAAGTATGCTATAACGTTTAGAAACGCTATAAAATGCAAAGCATGCTTCCAAACTCACCTGTATTGGAGTCTCTCGCACGGTCCGTCCGTAAATATTTACTTTACCGTGCACCTCGCAACTGTCCACAAAATACTACATTACCGACCTTATAACAAGGGAGTAAAGTTCTTTTGTAAGCGATAATTTTGCTCTATAAGTCCATCGACTCCGGGTTTGTTTGTATTGTTTAACACCGCCAGTTAACGATTGTTTAACTTGATCGATATTTTTAACGCACGTTATTTTATGAATACTTATGCTTTTAAACACTTATTTTAAACTAAGCTTTCAAATATATTAGAATAATAGAGAATTATCCTAAGATTATAATCCATAAACCCTATAAAACACCAATGAAGTTTATCAAAGTTAAAACTTACACTAACGGTCGCGTAATTATCGGGTTCGTATTGGTCATTAAAGAATCGTAAAACTAAATACGATCGTGGCGAAGTTCATTCACATTCACTCGCGCCGTGGTCGCGTCGTGTGGGGGGCGGGCAGCCGCCTCGGTTGCCGGCGAGCGAGTGAGGGCGGCGTTGTAGGGCGGGTGGATAAAGTATGGCAAGTAGACGGACGGTGCAGGTATGTAGGTGCAACTACACTACAGCGCTCTAATGTATATAGGATAGCATGACACGGGTGGCTTTTAAAGAGACATTCGAGATTTTATGCGAGTATATTCTGTTTTTTTTCTCAAATAAAACTATTAAGTTAAGACGTCCACTGCTAGACATAGGCCTCCCCCAAAGAGTGCCAAAGTGGACTGATGACCTGGTTAAGGTCGCGAGAGTCCGCTGGATGTGGGTGGCGCAGGACCCTTCACTTTGGCATTAAGTTATATTTGGAACAATCAGATTCAACAATAATTCGCATGCTGACATGTGCAAGTAGCGGCTGAGTAAGAGCTAACTCTTACACAGCCGCTACATATACATACTCGGCTACTATAAAGAGAGAGAGGATAAGGCATAGCAATGTCCAACTTTAAAGCCGATTCACTAGGATTTTATTATTAAGAAACACTTGTTGTTCAAAACAAAAAAAAAAGACTTTTCTTAAAGTTTTTTATAACTTGCATTTATGATGCGTTGTTGGTTTAGAACACATCATAATGTGGCTATCGCGTCGCCTGGTTAAGTAAAGGGGGCTAACACAGGCAGCGTCATGGAATGTTTCCTCGCTCCGTGACATCAAGCTGAGTGCTAGCCTTTTAAAAATTATATGTATTAAGTTAAGTTTTGTTGTACTCTATGTATAGTTTTTGCCCTAATAAAAAGTATTTTATTTCTATCTTCTTAACACAAATAACACCGCAACTCCACGCGAGACGAAAAAATCTACCATTCTCATTCTAATTAGCACAGTGCAAGTGACACAGACTGCACAGGGTCGGGTGCGACGCGATTTGGCAGCAAGTTGTTCTAGACGTACAGTTAATGTGCGTCATGACAGGTTAAATCATGACACATAATCTCCCAGAGTATTCCGGACCCCCGACTCAAATTATCAAGTTAAGTTATGTATCAGTGGCGGTGCGTGAGAATTTTCGATGGGTAAGTTGGGTAACCCGGAGCAAAAAAAGTTATGAAAGAGTTTAAAGTATTAACAATAGGCTTGCCTAAAAATAAATGTTAGGCAAACTGGTGGGAATCGGCATGTACGGGTGCTCCGCCACTGGTATGTATGTACATATAGGTAATGCAATCTCCCACCAGTATTGGTCAAATACCTCAATCTCGTCTCGGGGTCTACCGCAACGCCGTGTTCGGTTGTGTGATGTCAGGGGTACCTTTCACAAACATTAGGCTAGTGTTTGCTGAATGGTATACGGGTACGCGAACCTGGCATCCCGAGCTGCTATTGCAATTCCCCTCCTTCCCCCGTGCAATAGTACCCTATTTCCTTATCCTGTCCATCCCAAATTCCTTTATCCTATCCTATCCTATCACCTACTTCTCCTTTCTTTCCTTCAGCCCGGAATGGGGTCTCCGTCAGGTACCAGTAGGGCATGTCCCGAATAAGCCGAAGACTCCTGCAGTCGAACTGGCGCCACACGTATCGACTTGACGGTCCTGTGGATCCCGCTAGCGGCATGTACGGGTGCTCCGCCACTGGTTTGTATGTACATATAGGTAATGCAATAGTATCTCGTATCCCTATCCTGGGCAGTCTCCCACCAGTCTTGGTCAAATACGTCAAGCTCGTCTTGCGGTCTACCGCGACGCCGTGCTCGGTTGTGTGGGACCCACTTGGTGGTGATTTTAGCCCACAGAGTGTTCTGGCATGCGGCAGATGTGCCCGGCCCAGTCCCATTTAAGTTTGGTGGCGTGAGCTACGTCACCTACTTGCGTTTCGGAACGCAGTATTGTTGTATCTAGGTTCAGAAAGTAAGCAATAAAGATAATTATTATATACTAAGGTTGTCTGGAAGAGATCGCTCTTTAGCGATAAGATCGCCTGTTGTTTCCCTATATTTATAAGTTTTTATGTCCTGTATGTGATTCATGTTTTGAGGTGTGCAATAATAGTACATTATGATACAAGTGTGCTAAGTTGGTCATTACACTCGAGTCGGTTTTTAAGCCTGAGCCGAAGGCGAAGGCTTAATGGAGACGAGAAGTGTAATGACCAATGCTCACGTGTTTCATACGACGTTTTTCAACACATTTGCGAGGAAAAAAAAATAAAAAATGAAAATGTTAAAAGATATGTAATGAAAAGGCACTAGTGCGATAATGTAATGTAAAAGTCACGGCATGGGTTATATTCTGCATTATTTTGCTAATATTTAAAAATATATGTAATGAAAAGGCACTAGTGCGATAATGTAATGTAAAAGGCACGGCATGGGTAATATTCTGCATTATCAGTGTAAATGCGCTGTAATAAGACCTACTTTACGAGCAGGTGTGTTGAAAAGAGTATTTGTATTGTACGAGTATTGTATTCCTAATGCAAATGCCCACCTAATTTCCCCTAATTACACGCCCAAACGCGTTGCATGGCTCTTTGGAGTCTCTGGCAAACTTGGAGGGCAGATTTCTGAACATTTGACAAAGATTTAATAGGTAGTATTATCTACTGGATACGTTTTGGATGCTTGTAAGACAACACGACTTATCTTATCTTATCTTGGTGAGGGTCCTTTCGGATGCACTTCGACCCAGTGGGATCTTTTGTGCATTCTCCTTTATACCTGCTCCCAGGCAGACAACACGACTAGTAACCGGCGTAAAATAAGGGGCCGTAGTGCCGCATGTACATCATCATAAATCGGGATTGGACCGGATCGGTTTTTTGACATTCTGCCAGGCCCGTAAATCTGAAACGACGACGGCACATCAATTTATTCCTTCCTGAAACCGTTTGTTAGCCTCCGAGACTATTGACTTATTGATTGTGCTTAGTCATTATTGAATTCAATGGTCCGATTCGTACACCCAAAGGGTACCTAATGAAAACGGTATTGAATAAGTGTAAGGAAATACTAGATATAATATATAGTTGTACCTACACAAGCTCAGTTTTCATTAGGTCTTGACAATATTTAGGTGTAATAAAGAATGTATGTTTTAGTTAAATATATGCTTTTATACAAGTGGCTCTGTGATCTGTAGAAATCACGAGACTGTTTTTTTTCGAAAAACTGAATCAACAGAAGCAATTTTTATAATTATTGAACCTCCTCACAAAATGTCACGAAAATCGGTTGAGAAATGCGACCTGTACAGGAGAACAGCCGGACAGACACCGGACATACAAAATAATTTTTGCCCAAGCTGAAACGGAGAACTTCGTTCACTTCGCTCGCTCGTTCAATTAATATTATCATCACCATCATATATTTAAGAGCTAGGCTCTTGTCAGTTGGGTGATTTTTAACTTATTCTATAGTATTCCATTACTCCACTGTGGTGGTTTCTACACCGCAGTTTACGAGCCGAGTCTCTCTCCGTGATATCTGAACAAGAGCCCTACCAGATGTCTATCATCGTTTTCCTATCGGTACTAGAACACCACTGTTGCCTGATGCCAGAGGTTTCCTTACTTACTTAATGGCGGCTATTACTCGCCATGTCACAAAATCGTCACCGGAAATTGCAACATTTAATAGAGAAACCCTACACGTGACCTCCGGGTGGTGCTAAAAGAACAACAAACTCGGCAGCTGCACTGTTCCTTCTGAACCTCGCAGCGCACACTGGAACTCTATCAGCGACATCAATACGAATACATATTTATATGTACCAGTGTGTAACCGCCATACGATAAATAAATAGAGAAACCCCTCCTACTCGTACAATACTTCCCACTACATGCTGATAACACTGTCGCTGTGTGGTCGGGGACTGCTTACTCAAGATATTCACAGCTAAGTACGTACTTGGTAAGTCGTGGGTGGAGCCTTGAAAGCAGTTATTTTAGTAAGTAGGTAACTAGTGTATCATATAGGAATCATCACCAAGTGAAAAATCTATTGTTTGATTTCGAATTGTATGACTATATTGACTTGACTACAACTTATAATCACAACTAGGTATATATAGTCACCGGTAATAATATCGACGCTTAAGAATCAAAACTGTCTAACTAACATTTTTGAGGTTTTTATCTTTTAATGCAGTTAGGTGCAGAAAAAATAACGAAAAGCATGCCACGCTTCCTGTAAAATTGTATTTTTGTTACTTAGACGGTATTGATTCTTAAGCGTCGATATGTGATTGAAGAAGGCGCTCAAAAATATCTGACTAAACTCTATTTCTAGAGCTGTTCCTCCCCCTGGCCCCGTAGCATGGATGGCCTTACCACGCGATAAGTGACAGGATAGAGCTTCCGTCCCTGGCTGACACCGTTCGATAGAACGAGCCGACGGGCTTATCCTATCACTTATCGCGTGATAACGCCATCCATGCTACGGGGCCTGATCTGCTTTAAAGACTCGTGCAATGCAAGCGAGACCTGAGGGTCTAGTATAAGTTTTATCCATACAATACGTTATCGAACGCGTTTGCGTTTAGTCTCAACTTGTATGGCAACGCGAACAGCGCCTCTGGTGGTAACTATTAGGAACTACGCGTTGCCATACAAATTGAAACTAAACGCAAACGCGTTCGAAAACGTATATGTATCGATAAAACTTATACTAGTGATCAGCTTTAGTATCGAAACGCACTGCTGGGAGAGGCACGCTGAGATGAGACCTGGGTGGCGTCGGGACTTACGGAATGGAATGGCAAAACACGACGAAGTCTGGTTAGAAAATCACTGACAGAACAGACTTCGAAGTGCTGCAAGACCGTCACAGGACTCACACGGTATGTCTGCGATCGATGTGGAAAGGTGTCGCTCTGCTATCAGGCTTTACAGCCATAAGAGGCGGTGTGGACTTCCGCCGTCATTACTTTTTGCCTACCTCTTGGATGCTGCAACAATCATCTGTAATGCATGCTGTGGCCAATGATGATGAAAGGCGTGTCAGATATTTTTGCATCCTTTGTCTAGTCAGATATTGATGTAGGTGACTGTACATTTACATATTTTAATTATTATTTGTAGGTTTATAGACTCTGTCTTTTTTTATTGCATGTATTGACTGTTCAAATATGCGTACACGCAGTAAATCACGGTCGCCCTTGCGTTGTATAGCGAATAAAACGTTTATGAGTGTGATTAGATTGGAAGGGGGTTACTGGTGCGACTAACAATTTTTTATTTTATTTATTTATTTTTTCGACTCCGCGAGTTCATTATGCACGAAACACATGGAAATCAACTGCTTATTAAGAAATATCACTTTTTTTAATAATCCATAGATGTAACACTATAAAATAAAAGTACAATCATATTAAAATATTTGAGCATGTGAGGTTTTCCGTTATATATTCCAACATACTTATTGTTTTTTTACCAGCAAATTCTGACAGTCTTTGGTAGGTTTCTGCCTCTAAATTATTGATATATTAGGTTTTTGTAAGTGTTCGAAGAGCTAATCTATGCTTTATTAAATTGGCTTTTCACAATAACTAAAATTTTTTTCATTAACTTCTGTTTGGGGCAGTTAGGAGATATTTACCACTTTAGTCCATTTTCTTTTTGGCTGATATTTGTCAAATAATTGCCTTCCATACAAGTACCTAGGTATCACTACGCTAGGACAGTCGAGTAAAATTATAATAATCAGTCTAAATGTTTCGTAGCTAATACAAAAATAAAGGGAAAGCGTTTAGAATTCACTATTGTCACAAAATGGTGACTAAAAAGGCATTAGAATGAAAGACATCCGGCACAAAGTTAGGAGTCAAACATCTTTCATATACACACTATTATTTACACATCAATTGTGAGTACAAACTGCTATTTTCCACTCATTAATTTTACGACATACCGAGGGGTTATTTTTATGTCCAATTCGTCCTCACAGTCGGACCCCCGTGACTTTTCCACCCACTAATTTAAAATGACGTGTCATCATACAAAATTCCTGTTACTTACAACCTTTGTGTATGGAAAGGTTTATATCGCATTTGTAGCATTTTATGACCGGATAAATCTCATATAGTTAGAAAGTCATATTTCTATAGATAGACGAAGTGTGTTAGAACGTTATTAGATTGAAGTGTTAAATGCAGGGGACAATCGTTGCATTTATTCCGGCGTCATTAGAAACGCATAAAAAACGTGTCAATGTAAGTTTTAGTGCTTCATTCAATGTTGGGGGCGGCGTGATTTGTCCATTTTTTTATTAATAAGTGTCGTAAATGTTAGAAATATTAACATATGAGTAAAGAACAACAGTTATAGATCTTCCTTTTAAGACCGAACAACTTTTGTCCTAATTATTCATTTGACCAATCCGGCCGATTGCGTAATTTTCCATGCACGTACGTTAGGTAGATCTAAAGGCCTCCACACACCGGTCGCGTGCGCAAGCCCGCCGCGGGCCCGCGGCGGGCTCGCGCACGCGACCTGTGTGTGGAGGCCTTAAATGTATTTCAAACCTACCTCTCAGATTTCTCTTTAGATCTATTTTTTTTCACCTAATACTTAGGTATTAAAAAAAACCAGTGAAATGCGAGTCTGACTCGCGCACCGAGGGTTCCGTGCAAACGTTCATACACCATGCCCGTCACGTCACGACCCCATTCATTCTTGAACAATCTTAACAGCTCATAGTAGAGTACTTATTACCGTTGTACAGTGCCATCTGCATTTTGGACCTAATAACTTGCAACTAGTATGTTTGTTTTCGATAACAATTTTTTATTTCAAAGAAGGGACTTCAACGATAATCTCTTTGAAATTTGAAGTTATAAAATTTCATACAAAACGATCTAGTATTTTTATTTATTTATCAAAAATAATTTCTTAACTAAGTTTGTAATTTAAATAAATTGTAATTTAAATAAATTACAAACTTAGTTAAGAAATGATTTTTGATAAATAAATAAAAATACTAGATCGTTTTATTTTCCTGTATCATTTATGTAACTCGTAATCACATGTAATTATTTCATTGGCTTGGTAAACTTCGGTGATAAGGGGGGGAGGTAGTATTTTTTTCAACATTTTCCTAAATGAATCAAAATTTAACAACTGTAGAAAAAAAATTAAAATGGTTTAAGAAAGCGCAACTTAAGAGTCCGCAGTAAGCTAGGCCGAATTTCACCTTCCCATACAAACGAAGTTACGCTCTCATTTTAAAACTACGAGTTAGATTGTAACGAAACTTTGCATATACAATGATATGAGGTATAGCTGTGTCTGAAATTCATTTATATGGCTCCAGTTTATAAAACAAACGAAATACAGCAAAAACAAGTTTTGTATGAAAAACTTAAATTCGCCGTATTTTTTGTAGTATGGTATCTGAAGCGATATAAACTAATTTCAGACATAGATATACCTCATTTCATTGTATTTGCAAAGTTTCGTTACAATCCAACACGTAGTTTTAAAATGAGAGCGTAACTACGTTTGTATGGAGAATCGAGCTTACTGCGGCCTCTTAAGCCCTTTCATAAGATACCCCACTTGCTCTAAATGTTTAACCGGTCATATTTGTCATTTACACAGAAAATAAAAATGAACATATATTTTTTTTAATTCTTTATACACGTGTTAACAGTTGTTCCAAATTTCAAATTAATATTCAAGTAGTCAAATCCTAGTTCCTGAGATATTTGATGTTTTGACAGACGGACAGAGTCGCACCATAAGGGTTCCTCTTTTACCTTTTTGGTACGGAACCCTAAAACATACAGTCGAATTGAGAACCTCCTCCTTTCTTTGAAGTTGGTTAAAAACCTAATTGACCAAAAATATCAAAGTTTACATTCAATTCGATCCTAATTTATCCTAATTGACTTAGCACATTCCCTGTACCATATACCTATTACTATCGCAATATTACACCTCCTACTTCATATTTCTATGAGAAAATGCCTTCCAAATAGCAAACTTTTGTATATAAACCCTTCTCCGGTGCTGTCATTAAAACTCGTCAAATTCTGTTCCTGATTTTCATAGAACCCATTATACAAAATGCATCTTGCACAAGTTCCCAACTACCCTTAGTATCCTTTACCTAAACTTTGAAACAATTACCAACATCCCCATTCCCACCGGAGTGGAGCCACTGGCGTTATGACAAAGTTACTTTAGATATCTAGGGACCTTAATGGGACGATATAAAGGCTATTATCGCTTGGTTACATGCAATCTAGCTATTTTCTGTGATAAAGTGACAAGCGTTTGTATAAGTCTAAGTTGTAACGACATTGTTATACCGATGAGATATTAGTTCCAAGTTTGGCCACCGGAACAGATTAGATGGTGGTCGTATATTAGTATTATCAATAGCCTCCGCCCTCCAGGCTGGTATTATCGGCGAGTAGGATGAGATTAGGTAAAGCTAGGACCAGGTTTACATGTTTGCTAAAGTTAGCCAAGACAAAGAGAAATTGATATTACATTTTACCTTGCGTTTCGAACACTAACAACTATGTGTGTCTATTTCTTGTTGCCCGCGTGGGCAGAAACGGTATCTAATGTTCCCGATAGGCGGCAATATTGCCAGTAGCAGTATTCCTCTGAATTTGACATATTGACGACACGTCAGTAAACGCGCCTTATATATGCGCCTTCTTAAGATTTCCTCATAGAGCGCAGAATTGAATAAACAGCTGTGAGTCCGCGAGACCGCTTTCATGATATAAAGCTGGCGCACTGTAAGAAACCCACATTCTCGGTTTATCCCACGGATACACTTTAGTGTATCCGTGGGATAACGAAACGGTTTCCTCAGCATCACCTTTAATACAGCTCTCTGAGCACGCTCCACCTGAAGGATGTGGCATTCTGCTGCACTACCCCAGATGGCGATACCGTACTGTAGTATGGATTGACATAAAGCGTGATATACCAAACGAAGTACTACAGGGGAAGCGCAGTCCCGAAGTCGTTTCACCACATAAATAAGTTTTCTTACCCTAGACGCAAGCAGAGACAAATGTTGTTTAAAGGACAGGTGTTGATCGATGAGGAGCCCTAAGTACTTTACATAGTGGCGCCTTTCAATTTCTTGACAGGCACAGCCATGTACGTGACAGACAGATGATGCCGAAGTGTAATGCGCACAAAGAGTGAAATTTAATAGTCTTATTCTCAGGCGGGGAAGAAACTGCTGTCATTGAGAAAGCTATGAAGTTAGTCTTACTAACATTTAGTGTCAGCAAATTGCTGCTCAGCCATGAAGCCACGCCAGCCAGCACACTCTCAGCCCGATAATAGGTTTCATCCCAAGTTTTCCCATTTACGACCACTACTGTGTCGTCTGCGTAGCAGACAAGCTTTGCATTAGGTATATCAGTGGTAAGGATATCATTAATATATAGAGTAAACAAAGTTGGGCCAAGTACGCTCCCCTGCGGCACACCAAAGCTGACAGGAAGGTGGTTACTCACATGTTGTCCTATTTTTACCATCTGACTTCGATCAGTTAGATAGCTGGTGAACCAATTCAGCGCAGTGATACATATGATGATGAAGATGATGATGTGCATCTCTGTCGGTTGTTGTGACAAATTGCAAAGTTTAATGGCAGTGTTCCTTATCCTAAGTCCCCCGCGGCTATGAAGTCAATCCTGACACATTGCGCAACTATGAAGTTTCTGAATAATGACAATGTCAACCATAGGAAAAAATTACATATTCAACCCTAGAGGCATGTCTCAGGATTGACTTCATAGCCGCGGGGGACTGTAGGTAAACTAAGTAAGAAACTCTAACTGAAACTGTATTATGCTAAATTCTCGCATATATTTTATTATTAACCTAACCTCGCATATATTGCACACTATGACATACACTAATTTATACGGGCGCAGCATGGCTTCTGAAGGTCAGTGACCTAAATCTAGAGTTTCTAGACTCACCTGGTGTTGCGGGTTAATTTAATTCTAAAACAACGGAGATAGTACATATACCTACCTGTACCATATATGTACCTGTGGACAAAAAATGGTCTTATGATAAAAACGCTTTGTATGTAGGTATGTATGTATACATAAAAGAGGTGGAATACAGTAGGTATCAAAAAACATAGTTAATGTACAAAGGCAAACGTAACGCTTTAAGGGATCTCTTCCAGCTAACTTTTGAATAAATGAGTTAAGAGAAAGAAGTTTAATGACGATAAACTAAGATACTAGATGGGCTTTTGATGTGGTTGATTTACAGGGCCCGTACTTTTCATGCCGACGACATCAATTTGACGTCACGCTGCATATAGGGTGATCCCAAATAGGTATATTGTAATTATTAATCATTAGTCGTCAATCATTTTAATCATGTACAAATTACTTCAACAGTAATCTATTCACACGTGGAATAATTAATAGGTACCTACTTGATACGTGAAACGTAAATTAAACTATTTGTTTGCTGCATGAGTATGACTGCAATTGTATGGTATAAAACAAAACAAATAGTTTAATTTACGTTTCACGTATCAAGTAGGTAGGTACCTATTAATTATTCCACGTGTGAATAGATTACTGTTGAAGTAATTTGTACATGATTAAAATGATTGATGACTAATGATTAATAATTACAATAAACCTATTTGGGATCATCCTATATGCTGCGTGACGTCAAATTGATGTCATCGGCATGAAAAGTACGGGACCTATGATTAATTTGATAGACATTTAGGCCACGAACGTATTGGTCGTATGTCTGATGATTCCTAGCAACGCAAACGCGATTTAAACAGATCATCATCAGTCACCTAACATCATCATCATTTTCAGCCTGTAAACCGGCCACTGAAGAGAGACCTATGTCTCTCTTCGAGTACGTCAACCGTCTCGAAGCTAGTCTAAGGAGTGACTAATATCAAATCGCCCAAGTTGTACTGAAATCGCCGTCCGTCGCTAATCGCCCCGCCAGTGCGGACCCAACCTTATAAGTAACTTTTATTAATTGTTACTGACTTTTATGGACCACACAGCTGTCGGCTACCTTTAATCGAATTTTATTGTAACGCAAATAAATAAATATTAGGGGACAATGTTACACAAATCGAATTAGCCCATAGTAAGCTCAATAAGGCCAGCCAGGACAGAAGGCATGACACAAGCGTAGATATAAATTGTGATATAAATATTGTATATGTCGTCTATGTAACCTCTGTACAACATTATTCTCATTTCAAATCAAGCTGCCTAGAAGCTTCTAAATACAAGAGGATTGGAATAAGACGCCAAGCAGTCGCCCCAGGGGATTTGGCCTCTGGGCTATGCTGCTCAATACCTCTCGTAACATACATGAATAAATCAAATAATTGTAAAGCCTATCTTCGTTGCTCTACCCCGCACCTCCACCATGTAGGGATAGTGAGAGGCATTGTAGAGCAACAGCCGGCATTGTTGAGGTTTCATAGACGACCTCTAAATTAAATAGAAAACATCTAAGATTCTGAAACAGATACTCATGATCATCACACAAATATTTGCCACTACTGGGATTTGAAAATTTTGAACCTAGGACCGTTAGCTTCGTAAGCAGGGGCAGTGGCTGTACCCCCTAGAATAATCCGGTTGTCAATTTCGTATTCGTACAATTCCATCGAAATTGTTATTAAGTATAAAATAAATAATTTATTGTGTACTTAAATTAAATACAAGATGATAATTAACATTAACTATATTAAAATAAAATAAAACTAAGTTAAATCTAAAAAAAGGCCCTCGAGGCATTGTATGTACCGAGGATGCTGGCGGCATTTCCTCGCTGAATGGCAATGCTGATGCGTTGCGCGAGAAAGCCGCCAGCTCTTCGGTCAGTGTCACCAGTTACATCAACCAGACGTTTAGCGATTTCTGCAAATAACTTATGCGCACTGGGACTCCACGGACCGAGGGTCTCGACGCCAAAGGGTACAAAGTTGTACTTTGTGCCGAGGCATCTATATTTATTACATTTCAGCAGTTCGGCGATTTTCGCCGCTGCACCCGCTTTAGAAGTGGGACGGTGCCAGTGTGTCTACCACAGGTAGCGTCCCACACAAGCATCCGTCCCAACCTCCACGGAACCAGAGACACACCATCAGGTCTTTTGCCATCATCACTGACAATGCCAAGGCGGCTCAAGAAGAGCAGGCACATTGATGGTGGCAAGAGACCGTAAGTATTAGGTATTTTAATAATGTTGACAATGCTCCGATTCTTACTCCATATAAAACTGCTTTTCCACAGCTCGCTCTTCTTTAGCACTTTAATAAAACTATCTTCTCACTGTCTACTAAACTAATATTATTATATCGGAAATAATATTAGAGGCGTCTTGCAGCCAATTTGCTGCACTCTAAACAATATTTATTCTCTAATACCCTCCCCTAAGCCGAGAGCTGACATATTTTTAATTAAAACCCTTACCCGTGAAGATTTGCGGAGCTTTGCGTTACAATAACGAAGGGATTGCGGTCCGGTAAACGTATTACATCGGAGGTTTAATAATACGTAGCTTGATTGATAAGTATGTGAGAAAAGTATTAAGGGTATTGGTTACCTAAACTTCAACACATTCTTTTATTCTAATATTTTGTATAGGGTAAAGTTTTTGATAGATAGCTCAAAACCAGGATGAATGGCAAAAGAGGGGGAGGCTTTTGCCCAGTAGTGGGGACAAGAAAGGCTCATAAAATACGAATATCAGTTGAGTTTTGTTATCGCATTAGGGACCTATCTTAATTCAATATAAAAAAAGTTTTATTTTTTACGGCGGAACGCTTTGAAGCGAGAAACGCAATCGTAGCGCTACCAAATCGTTGGCACAGAATGTATCAATGATATTTAAGTAATTGAAGTACCTACTCGTGCTGGTGTAAATAAAACACTACAATTTGACGACGAAGTTTCAAATACGTGTAGGTAACTTTTTCCACGAAACTATTAACTGGAAAAATCGTATTTCCAATCAGTACCTTTCTCGCATCACGGCGTGAAATAAAAACCATTCCACCATTCAAAATCGCCAATTTACTATTTTCGCTGAGCAATGTGCGTCTAACTGAATGAACGTTGCTATTTCGCACGGCCAGGCGCTCGAATCGTTGGAGCGAGTTAAAGCAATGTTCAGAAATACAGGCAAAGGAAACCGTATTGTTTGGATTAAATGGAATATTGCGCGACATGAATAAGCTTACAACGTTGGTTGATCTTGAATGAATAATAATAATAAGATGGCTTCATTTGTTCCAAGCCACTTGGTCGTCTTTCCATTTGCTTGGAGTTACGAAAGATGTTCGTATAATAATAATAACATCGCATTTGATAAGTTGTTTGCTGTTAATACGTTGAAATAAGGTAATAGTATATTACTGCAGAGGCCGGGAAAAGTCATTTCGTGGATGAGTATGGTTTTGAAGGACGAGGCATAGCCGAGTCCTTCAATAGATACGAATCCACGAAATGACATTCCTGCCGAGGCCTGTATACTGCTTTTCTCCAAATATGCGAGGAAATAAAACAAAATCTTAAAAGGTTATATTTATTAAGTCAGTTATACAATATTATGTTTACCTTTATTGCTAGGAAAATCTCATCTGGAGCTTCATTTAAGAATATTGTGATATCCTCATTGGTAAGAATCTTCGATTTCTTGCTTTTGAAACCGGATGATTTCCGTTTCAAAAATGACAATAAGTTCGCGTAGTTCTTAATGTTTATATTATATTTTAGTTGTATAGTACTTTTCAGCATTGAGTACATTGCCCACAGAGTAGAAGGTTTTTTATCTTTTGCAAGTTCGTTAAAATACGCCAAAATAACATTTTCCGACAACGAACTGGTATTTTTCTTCTTTCGCCAGGAATTGAAATTTGCGAACGTTCTTAAATATTTTTCTTCGGATTTAGGCGGAAGCAAGTTAGCTCTCGCCAACTTTGCCTCTGCTGCTAATTCTGGTGGTGTACCCATTGGGATATCTTCGTCACTATTTGTAGAACTCATTTTATTTTCGTAAAAATAACACGGCAGAAAATCTTTGACAAAATGAATTCCAGTTTCCCGCCTAATTTTTTTTTAAGGATATTAAAGTTTAAAGTATTGGGTCCGAATTGTATATTTGATTCCACATAAAACATAGCAATGAAAATAAATAAAAGAAAACTTATAGTATTAGTAAATATAAATATAGGCATTATTACATTTAGTTAAATCGACAATCCCTAAACGCATTAGACATTTAAAAAAACTATACATTTGTTACAAAATATTTATCAGTCCGAGAAAATAATTAAGTCTAAAAAAACTGTCTTATGATTTGGACACAATTATTATTCTATCTATGTCGGTTTTTGTACGTGACTATTGGACAATTGGCTGTATGGTGAATTTGTAGTCTTGCATGAAATTAAAAGTAAGTAACCTGCACAATAATATTTACTTCCCGGGCATGTCCGGGAAGTATTTCCATTTTTTTTAATTTATTATCTCATCAATGCATATAACGATAAACTTCGAGGTGTGTTTTTACTCCATTAATGGAAACATTTCCGAGTAAGTTGGAGAAAAAATATATTTGAAAAATACAAAAAGGAACATGCATCGGCCGGGAATCGAACCCGGGCCGCCCGCGTGGCAGGCGAGCATTCTACCACTGAACCACCGATGCTTCGAGTAAAGTGACGAAATTACCTATCACGTTTTCTACTCCACGAATGTCGAATGTAAGCATTTTAATTGTTCTGTTTTGTGCCAAAGTTCAATTTTATTTCACAAGCGTGCAATACACATAATATATTTATGGTTATATGGTCAGACTCAGAATGACGATTCCACCTAAATAAATATGAAAAAGAGGTATTACTTATGCAAATTAGATTATCTACACAAAATGGACTATTTCTACTATTTAATATGTACTTACAGTTATTAGTCAGAGTAACCCGCAATTAAACTATCATATGGTACCGACTCCAAGTATATTATATACCTATTTACATAGGTACGTATGGCTGGTAGTATTCAAGTCGGGGGCTATCTCCGGAAGAGATACAAAGCCGGAAGCGCGTGCGCCGCGGCGGCTAATGGATATCCAATGGTGACTAGATAACACGACGCTGACGTATACCGTCAACTATGTTTGTATACGTTCATATACATATAGTGTCTCAACATATAAGAACTTTAACAGCGCAGAGGTCAATATTTAAAGGCATTTTTCATAACACTTAATTTTTCAAAAAATAGTAGTTACCTACTTACGTGGTTTTTTAAAGTAGGTATTGATTTTTTTGATTCGTTAAATTCTATACTTAACTTAAAGAACCACAGATGTATGAATATAAGGAGATCGGACATGGCGGCCGATTTGTATAGAGTGAGCCTGTCGCAAGTTACATTAACCCACACAACGCCCAGGTAATTGACAAGACAAAGCACGCACACATCTAAAAGACACACACTTGTATACATACACGCTTATTTGACAATAAACGCGCATCATATCAGCCATTTTGGGAAAAAACGTAATATTCTCTGCGATCAGCACGCGTGCACAGTATGGCAGTGTATGCCCATTGAGCATACAGCTGCGACACGGCCGCCGGCGGCTTGTCCTCTCTCTAGTATTCTATGCTCTGAGTAAAGAACAATAGATATATTAAAGAAACAAGACCTGTAAAAAGACATAATTAATGTAAACTATAAACACGTGTAGGTGTAGCAAAAAGAAAACACATGACATGAATTGTGAGTAAGTACCTACCTAGGTAGGTATTTGTAATAATTCTTATTAAAAAAGTAGGTACCTAATTCTTATCGTGACCACTTTCTAAATTTTAGACCATCGGCCTATGCCTGCCTGTCATGTACAGGCCTCATAAGTTGCTGAACACCTAAGTACCTTGTCGTTTTCAACTTTTCACTCGTTTGACAACTTCCTATGGCAGTTTTACATGACGTTTAATGCGACACGGTACAAAGGTATTAAGGCGCTATAGTATCATGGTCTTCTCTCCCTCTCGCTGAGCATAAGCGTGAGCGAGGTGGAAGTGCGTGTTTGGAAGCGCGGATATCATGTTTTTTAATTATAATTTTTTGTGCGTTTAAATAAATAAAAAAGTAATCACTAAGTTCCCTCAAACATGATATTGCCGATTTTTAGAACCAATATTAATATGTTTAGCTATTGTGCATAATTTGCTACGAATGTTTTAAGTGAATTTTAATATGTTTTAGACCTATGTTCGTGATTTTTTTGTATCGAGTGAAAATTGCTTAATCGTGTTTCGAATCACTGATTTCCCTGCAGAAAAGCCTCAAGATTACTATTCGTATTTTTTTGAAACCATATTATTATAAACAGACGCATTATATTGTTTCAAAAACTATGTTCGCTTCACTTCGCTGAACCTATAGCGCCTTAAGCCCCTTGTGTGGCTGACCGTACCAACTTACAATGTGCATTTCCATAATCTTAGAAACTATCGGGTTTGTATCAAAAGTTTCAACTTTCTGTATCAGCTTGTCTCTCATCAAAGATTCCTTCAAAGATCAGCTAAGATTGAAGCGTTAATTTCGCAAAGTCTAAGTCCCCTTAAAAGTGCTTGCATAATAGACAAGAGTGCAGACGAACGCCTGTCCACAACAAAAAGGCCTATGTGGATAGGCTTAAGAAGGTGGTTAAGATCTTCTAGAAGAATCAGTTTGTGTTGCAGCGAGCACCGATAGAGGATTAGCTGTCTCACCCCGTGTGAGCGGACAGATGTACTGGATTAGGGATATCCAGGGGTAGACATATGATATTAAGTCTGCAGGCTAGTATTCTGCTGTACCTAAGCTGTAAATAAACAGGGGTAGAAAATCCTATGAACCCGCCTTTGTATCTTTAATGCACACATTTTGCATTTTCTTCTAAAATGTTATTATGCTCTACACAGCACAGCGCGACGGAGGAAAAACCTGGAACGCACGACATTTTTATTTTATTTTGACAAGTTTTAAGTTACACTTTCCCTCAAAAACGTTTCTATGAGCTGATACGCGTTTCAATATGTTCCACGAGTGTGTGTGTGCCCACAACGTTCTCGTTCTATTACTACGCGTAGTAACGGAACACGAGCAGTGAGCTACATTGCGTGCATGCAGTAATACAAAACTAATTCCAATTCAGTTAATTAAATCAAATAGAGCCCTTTAGAGACAAAAGGTCAACATTAGCGTTCTAAACATTGATTATTAATACCCAATGAAAAGGTGACAACGTGTATCAGATATCCAGTACAATGCATACAAGCTCCCAACGAGAGTTAGGACAATTATTCAACTGTCATTTTCCCATAAAAAATTGACATTTAGGTCAACCTGACGAGCTTACAATGCCTTACGTAATCGACCAGCACCAGATTACATTCTAATTACTTAGATCTTTATTCCAATTTAGAACACTTGAAATTGTTAATTTTAGTAACAGCATAGTGTAAAACAATATTAGTAAATTACACCTTTGGGACGCGAGCTAAAGCGACAAGATACTAAATTACCAGTAGCCGCATCGTTCACTGTTCTGTGATGTATCTACCACCACAGAATATACAGTGCTCTGGGGTCCAATTCTCGAACGCGATTTTGACGTATTGAAATGATAGGTACTAATAATTATACGGTTTAACTCATGTATTAAATGTCACTACAGGCTACATGTTTAAATTCGAGTACTTATTGAAATTATATGTGATTTCATAGTTTTGAAACAGACTTTTTAGTAAAATGCACCGTCACGAGCTTAAGAGCTGTTTAAGCATATGATATGAAATTATTGAGAAAGACATCTCTTATATATGGGTCGGTGAAGACCTGAAATAAAATATTTCAGTCATTAATTAATTCATTCAAAGTCACAAAATGGTGACAAGAAATCGAAATAAAACCCGCAAGTGCGAGCCGGACTTGCGCACGAAGGGTTCCGTACCATTATCTATAAAAAAAACTATTTTATTCTGTGTTTTTAGTATTTGTTGTTATAGCGGCAACAGAAATAGGTACATAATCTGTGAAAATTTCAGCTGGAACTATCACGGTATCAGTGAGATACAGCGGTGACAGACATACGGACGGACGGACGGACGGACAGCGGAGTCTTAGTAATAGGGTCCCGTTTTACTCTTTGACTACTGAACCCTAAAAACGGCACCTCGTGGTGTGTTTAATCAAAATCTTAGGCGACTTCCTGTCTTGGCTGGGCGGAATCTGAATGCGGTATCTATCTTCTTTACTATACTGAGAGCTTACATATAGATGTATGGTGAGCTCAGACTTACTCACTTGTCGGTATAACGTCAAGAAAGTTTCTGCTGTTACTGACTGCGACGTTCATACTAGAAACGGTGCGGTACGTTTGCAGTACTGCATTCAAACCGCATCGCTCTCGCGCATCTCGTGCCAATTAAGGAAGCATTGGATAAATAAGTAAACAACGAACGTAGGCGCGCAGTGAAATCTGGAAACCGAACTCGTGAGTCAGTTTGTAAAAGTACAAGTGCCCTGCCATAAAGTAGCAGTGCATTAGTTTATGAGGTGGCGTGCGCGAAGTAAATGAATGCCACCTATTTGTTACTCGTTGATTTATGGCAGTAAGCTGACTATGTACACTCCTGCAAGTTTTACATGCTTTTAAGTTAAACCTCGTACCGTAAACGTTTGACGTTTTGGAATTTGATATCGTATTGGCGTGCTCGTATTCACGCAGGGTAACACGTGTAATACATACGACTTTTACAAGCTTTTATTTAACTTGAAATGTATGATGAACCTATGTATGTTCGGGTGGAGCGTTGCAAATAAATTTTGAAGCAGATATCTTCAATCGATTGAGCTGAAATTTTGGGTTTAAGTATAGTTTGGATGTCAATTCAATATTATGGTACCATCGAGCTGATCTGATGATGGAGACAGAAGGTGGCCATGGGAATTCAGGGCTTAAAAGACTTAATCCCGTTGAGTTTGGGCTCGTTAGAATCGTCTCAACGAGTAGTTGATGACGGTATACAGAAAACTACAGTTGACAGAAACTTATTGTGTGTCAGTTTAGAACTAGCTACGCGCGAGGCAAAAAAACATGCCCAAAACATATTTGGTACTGTGAGGTTGGTGTTCCGTGTCGGGGTTGAAGACTAACAAACACAATAGCCTTTTAAGTTGGTTACTGTTGGTTAACTGGTAGAACTGAGATACAGAGTTGCCTGGCCCAGAGTCCAAAGCCTCGAAGTCTTCGAATCTTCTTGTATTTATAGACTTCCAGACATGTGGTGAATGAATGCCATAAAGAAGTAACGACGATAACTGACATAACCGTCAATCATACTAACATTATACGTAACCATGTATTTTGCTGAATAAAGCCTAGTTATTTCGGGCATTGTCTACTTACTATCTCAAGACAGCTTGTGATTTGAAACGAGAATAGTGCTGTACAGCCAGCTGCCATCAACTTGCATAATCGACCTCTACGGCACCTACATACTTACATACATACAGGACAAGTTATATAAAAGGTTGTATAATTCAATGTTAAAATAATACTTATAAATCCACGGTTAAGCTATAGTAGTTAATGTGACTGTACATAATGAAGGGCATGTGGAACACATGTGGGTTTATGAAACGAGCCGAAGGCGAGTTTCATAATAACATCACACGAGTGTTTTAATGCCTAATTATGAACAGTTACATACACTACTTTATCTATCCACATATCATAAGCCTCCATGATGCATTCAGGAGCCGCTAATTATGACCGGCATCGCGGCGTTGTTTTCTGGCAGCTGTCATAGTTTATTTTTTTAATTCATAGACAAACTAGAGTCGGATCCAACTAATCCAACTCTCATATCGTTCGATATCTTACTTTCGTGCGACATTTGTCAAATTTGTATGCAAATTGACAATTCATTTAGAACTAAACGTCATCTCGACTGATATTAGAATAGAGGTTAAATCAAATTCTTTGTTTTTCAGAGACGTTCGAAATTTGAATGAAATAATATTATCGAAATCGATGTTATTATTTTGCAATAATAACATTTTCACAGATAAGAAATTTGTTCTAACAAAACTGTCTATTTTTATGGTGGTCATAATGTGCGGTTCTTGAACGCATCATGGAGGGTTTATGATATTTGGATAGATAAACGTATTAAATGTCACTACGGGTGACATTTTTCGAACTCTTCGGGAGTTTTCCTTCAGGATGAGGGTTATTGCGGCATTGTCGCTTGAGGCAATGGTGTTTCAAGCGATATTGCCTCAAAAACACTCACAATTTTTTAATACTATTTAAAAAATGTTTCGCGAAAGTTTAAATTATTTTTATATGCTGACTGTACACTTTAATAATGTGTCAAAAAGCATGTAGAAGCCGGCTCCCACCCGGTCGGATGATTAATCTTGCAGGGTGCGACTGTTTGTAATTTTACACCAACTTCACTTCAGTAGTTAGTTATGGGAACTTGGGAAGTACCAAATACTCGATGTAGTAGGTTAGCTTGTATTTGCCTGTACCTTTAGAATACTGTAAAATACTGTTAAAATGCTAGCATAAGTAGGTACACACAATTGGTAAAAAAAAAACAAAAATAAAGAAAACTACTTTGACGGCTACCTAGACGGTAGAAAAATCTTTTGCACTTAACTATCTGTCACTTTGGTTTGTATTTGTACGATAGAGATAAAACGCAGTTTAATTAATAGAAGTTTGTTAAGTAATAGGGTACTGTTAAGTATATAATAAAGGGGCAATTCATTCATTATCAACAGAATTGTCAATAGGTAAAGCTACATTCAAAGCATGCCTGAATTTTGTTTTCGTAACCAAAACTCGACAACAGAAATCCTACAAATCCTCACAGCTCCTAAAAGGTTTATTCATTTTGCCTCAGACGCACAATTCAATACAGTCAATACTCACAATTCTCACAAAGCGTCGCGACTCACAATCAGACGCCGTGCAAAGGTCTGAAAAGACGCCTGAATGCCGGCACCTTGTCACCTGACAATAACTCACCTAAGTCCTACTTACTCGGGGAATATTACCGGGACATTAAATAAGTAAGATTGATTACAAGGTATAATTTATTTTAATTAATCATGCAAATATACTTAGTTTAGCTTAATATTCTAGCTTTAGGTTTCTATATTTAAGTTTAGGTTTTTATATTTTATGTTAAGATTCTAGGTTTAACATTTTAGGTTTAAGATTCTAGGTTTAAGGTTTTAGGTTAAAGATTCTAGTTTTAGGTTTAAGATTATATATTTAAGATTCTAGGATTAAAACTGAATTTAATTACTTAAGCTTATAATAACCCTAAGGTCCTATGTTAAAGTAGGGCAGGGCAAATGGGTCCGAAGCCTAGATTTTGGGTCAGACGAAATACAGGAGAGTTGGGCAATCTTCCCATTATACCCAACGTCCCTCGGCGGTGCGTAAGCGTGACGCGGGCTTGGTACGCAGAGATGCCGGAGATCTGTAAGAGTAGCAGCGGCAGCAGCGTTCAGGTAGGGCCTTAGGGGGAAGTCGAAGCGCCCGCACTTAGTAGTGGGGAGGTCGTCGGGGACTCTGCCCGGTCCATGACCTATACTGTAGGCCCGCAGGGTGTTCCTGGAACGCGTCCAATAATATTTATTAGGCGGGTACTCATAGTTTAGCCTGGACTGTCATCATCACGCGCTCGCACTAGGGATGGGTATTTACAATAAAGCAATCGTTGTGTGTGATGGGCAGTCCAGGTAGGTACATGAGAAGCGTAAGGCGGTGAGACGAGAATCAAATGCCAAGCTTATAAAAATAATAATTTTACGGCAGTGATTAAAATGCGCAAGCAAATCCGAAGGCAGCACTAGTATGGCTCGTAGCGACATTAGATTCTTTCGTCATTACATTAAACTAGCGGTACAATGATAAGCATGATTATAATGCGTTGTACTTCGCTAAACCTTTCCTTATAATTAGCGTTACAATGTAGGTACTTATGACTTAAATATGTACAGGTATCGTAAACAATAATTTAATCTTTTTAATTATAAGCAAAGATTGATGCTGCTTGAATCAGGCAAAATCAATCTGCGAAGAACCATGCATGAGAAGGAAAGTGAATTTAACACTATTTTAAAAGAAAAGCCTATATTAATATTAATATAAGTACTACTGTTACACTACTGGTAGAAAAGAAACTAGTTATAACTACTATTTACCTTAATGGGAATTCAAGTGATATTGTAAGGTGAACTATCTTTTTTTTTTGCCTGGGAGACATCTAACGGTATCTTTTAATTTCTAGGAACTAAGAAGTAAGACTACGTTTACTAAGGCTACAGATACTTAATTCATATTGATTTATGCAACACTTACCCGATTTTCGGGACACAAACACTGATTTTATAAACTTAAATGTAAAAAATATGATTACGTCCGCTCGGCAGCGGGCGCCTCAAGGGCAAGATTCCTCAACGGAGCGACACGGGCTGTGCGTCAAAACGCCATCGGCTCAATGACGCGGCGGCCCAGTGGCGATCGGCGAGGAACCGCGGGACGCGAAACCAGTTATCAGCGCAGAGAAAGCCAGCTATGCAATGCAACCAAGTACGCAAATTAGGGCAACAAACAACTCACCGCACCTCAGTCCAAGGTTCACGATTTATAAACGTGACAGTACCCCTTCTCCTAGGAAAGGATTTTTCCTAATAAAAATCCGTCTAGGAGACTTCCTGACTGACTAAGAGATAGTGAGGTAAATGATCTACCTCCACACAATTTCTACACCGGCATCGTTGTAAGACATTCCTTCAAGGAACAGAATGCCTATTACGTTGATATGGTATAGGGCTGAAGCCATCCAAAGTAACTATGAACAAGGATGACAAAATGCTGAAAAAATTGAATCTACAACTTGTTCTAATAGGATTTGGGGTAGACCAGTTAAGTTGCGTAGGCCTTATTTGACAATTTAAAATCTTTTATATGCCAGGCTCCTAGATCATGCCCAGACATATCCTCCACTATATAGACTAATGGTGAGCGCTTAGCTTTGACACGGCATTTTTGGTACTTAGGCGCAAGTTTCTTGGTGAAGTGCGCACTTTTGTCACTTTGGAAATAGCAGCGTTTCCAGACTATATCGCCGACTTGGAACTGAACGTCTTTGCGTCTGGTATTGTAACGAGCAGCATTCTTTTGGTGGCTTCGCCATAAAGTGGACTGGACATGATCAAATATTCCTGATAAATAACCAAGGTTCTCTGCATAGGCTTCCCGGGGTTGGAAAACTATTTCGTTTGGGATGTCATTTTCAATATAATGAGACCCGCACGTGACTAGTTCACGACCATACACGAGAAACGCTGGAGTATACCCAGTTACTTCATTTATGGAGCTATTAATCGCAAATTGGATTTTCGGAAGGTTCAGGTCCCAAGTTCTCTGATCCTCTCCTACGAAAGTCGACAGAGATGTGACGATTGTCTTATTGTATCTTTCGACTGTATTTATTTGAGGGGTGTATTTAGGGGTGAAGTGAACACCTGGCACTTTATACTTCCCAAATAAGTGATTCATTTCTCGGCTAGCAAACTGGCATCCATTATCTAATATGATAGTTTGAGGGACTCCATGGACTAAAAACACATTTTCCTCAAGTATTTTAGAGGTTACAGCCGCAGTAGCACGACGTAACGGGAAAATCAAACAATATTTAGAGAAGCAACAAGTAATTACGAAGATGTAGCTATGTTGTTTTCTACTTATAGGCAAGGGTCCAACAAGGTCGACCGAAATGACCTGCCAAGGTCTGGAGCAGTCTTTAGGTCTTCCCATCTTACCAAGGATTCCATGAGTAGGGGCCTTGTGAGCGAGGCAGATTTCGCATTTTGCAACGTAATTAACTACATCACTGTACATTTTGGGCCAGTAATAAGTGAGACTTACTCGCTTATGGGTCTTGAAAGTGCCGAAATGACCAGCAGTGGGTTCACTGTGGCACTTTGATAAAATCTCTGAGCGTTGTTCTGTACAAATAACCTCCTTCCAATTGAATTCGGAGCTGAGCGCATTCTCATTTTTCATATGCCTGAATAGCTTATTACCTTCGACAATATAGTTGGGATAACTAGCTGGTGAGTGTAAACAACCGTTAAAAACTCTCAAGTACCAATTATCACCTGTCGTAGGTGGAGCGGTAGTAGAGGTCGATATAGCAGTAACTGGGACGCATCTAGATAAAGCATCGGGCACCACATTGTCCTTACCCTTCCTATGCTTAATAACCAGGTCAAAAGCCGAGAGCCTGATCCCCCATCTGGCCAGACGTCCAGTAGGATTAGTCAAGGAAAGGAACCACTTAAGGGCCGAGTGATCGGTATACACCGTAAAGGGACGGCCGTTCTCAAGGTAACACCGCCAGTGTTCGAGTGCCATTATAACCGCAAGGGCCTCCCGCTCGGTGACACTATAATTCTTTTCAGGGCCAGTGAGGGACCGACTCATGAAAGCAACTGGGTGTTCGGTCCCATCAACGATCTGTGACAGCATCGCCCCAACGCCGTAGTTGCTCGCGTCGGTGTGTACTTCGAACGGAAGACTGAAATCGGGACAAGCAAGGACCGGTGCCTGAACAAGGCAACTTTTTAGAGTTTCAAACGCCATGGCCGCTTCTGGCGTCCATTCCCAAGGGGGCGATGACTTTTTAGTGGAAGTAAGCTTGTTCAATGGCCCTGCAATAGTGCTAAAATTGGGAATAAAACGTCGATACCAGGAAGCAGTTCCCAGAAAACGTTTGACTTCCTTTCTATTAGTTGGTACTGGATAGTTAACTATGGCTAAGACTTTATCTGGATCCGTCCGTAAGCCGTGTTCGTCAATGACGTATCCGAGGTATTTGAGAGATTCCCTAAAGAATTTACATTTCTCAAAGTTGACAGTTAAATTGGCCTTTTTTAGTTTATCTAGGACGCGTTTGAGAATAGAGACATGCTCTTCGAAGGTCTCACTAATGATAATGATGTCATCTAGGTAGCAAAAAACTTTTAGTTCGAAATCTGGCATGAAAAGAGAATCGACGAGTCTTTGTTGGGTAGCCGGGGCATTAGTAAGTCCAAAGGCGGTTACATTAAACATAAACGTTCCGCGTCCTCCCACGTAAAACGCGGTTTTTTCCCTGTCCTGTTCATGGATTGGTATCTGCCAGAATGCCTTGGAAAGATCTATACTGGACAGGAACTTAGCATTTTTCAAATTGTCCAATATCTCAGAAACGTATGGGAGATTATAAGCATCTTTCTTTGTTACCGCATTCAATTTTCGGCTATCCAGACACAACCGAGGTTTCCCATCCTTCTTACCCACTACTAGAACTGGAGTAGACCAAGGACTTTCACAGGGAGATATCACACCCAATGACAGCATTTCGTCCACCTGCTCCGTAATTATACGTTTCTTTTCGGGAGACAATCGGTAGTACCTCTGCTTGATGGGCTCCGCCGTTCCAGTATCTATGCGATGAGTAATGAGCGAAGTTCTTCCTAAGCCCTTATTCTCGAAAGAAATGTCATTAAAGAGAGCAATGACGTCATCCGCAACAAGCTTTTGTGAGTGTTGTAGGTTGCTGTAGGAATATAAGTGAATGCCCTGACTGATGGAAGAGATTTCAGACAATTTTGGTTCAAGGGAGCAAAAATAATCAATATTGTCAAGGAATCTAGGACAAATCTGAAATTTTTTCCAAAAGTCGATACCGAGAATAAGTGGTGTTTCAATTTCAGGCATAACGTAGGCTTTTAAAACATGGGTCCTGTTTTCAAAAGTAACTGGTAGCGATACGTAGCCCAGAGATTGCAGCTTTTGGCCACCGGCTGCAGTGACAGTGATCATATCGTCTGTCATTAGTTGCAGGTTCAGTTCAGAAAGTCGAGTATAGGTGTCATTATTAATAATAGTTATGGCCGAACCCGAGTCTAAAAGGCCATACATTTTTAAATCAGTATTTATATTAATGCTGACAAATGGTCGAGGGTCGTTCGAGGGTTTTGAATTGAAAATTGTTGCAACCTTGTACGAGTTGAAAAAATGTCGTATAGTCGCTAGCCAACTATTCCAGTCAGAGTTGGCATGTCGGGGTGTACAACAATTTTCAGTTCTTAGTTTTTTGGAACGGAATCAACAGGACCTTCGATCGTAGCACAAGTCTCGCGATTTTTAGATGAATTACAGTGTGGGCAGTCAGGAACACGGTACCCTTTCAGGCCACACTTGAAGCAAATAATAGTACGCTCAGCAGTACAATCTTTCATCGTGTGAGTATCAACACGACAACGGAAACAATACTTATTATCTGCCTGGATTGCCGAAACGTTATAAGGTCTGTTGAAGGTAGGTTTAGCCAGGGAAGTGTTATGCGAGTGACCTGCCGCTGCCTGCACCTGGTAATTTGCGGGGGCACCTTTGAAGCTACTTTTTGTTGTTTCCCTCCTAGGTTGATAAGAATATTCTGGTGCCAGAGTGGTTGGTGTTGCCGAAGGTGGTTCCCTGAAGTCGTCTGAACGGGCTTTAATCTGTTCATAATTCTTACAAAGGGTGCGTAAGCTTGAGATCGAGTTTAAGTTTGGGCAAGTAGCGAGGACGCTCGAGTAACAAGGGCGTATATTATGAAGTATAATTTCGAGCTGCTCCAATTCACTTAACTTCCTATCCAGTCTGCTAAACATTCCATGCATGATTGCTAGGTAGATTGTAATTGATTCTGTAGGGCCCTGGCTACGATTTCTAATTTCTCCTAGCATGCGGTAGTCAAAGTCGACTACATCGAAATCTATCTTAAGCATGTCCAGCAAATCACTCCATGAATGCAACGAATCTTGAACACTGCGATACCAGTGCAAAGCATCCCCGGTGAATATTTCAGTGGCCAATGAAAGCATTTTGCCATCAGGTACGTCTTTAGCTAATCGGAACTCTTTGGCGCGTGCAAGGAAAGCGCGAACGCAAGTTTTGCCATCGTATTTAAGTTTAGTAATATCGGAACTAAGGCCCCGGTCGCATGTCACCTTGATATTATAAGTACTATCTAAGCGTTCATAGTTATGAGCAGGTTCATTAGGATCGACGACTGGAGCTGAAGCTGAGGGTGGACACTGCTGTGTTTTGTGATACTTATGAGATGTAAGTTGAGCATATGCAAGTATTGCCTGAAGGCCTGAGCATTGCTCCTTATAGAATTGCTTAGTCTCCTCTAGCAAGTCCCATTCTTCAGAAGGAGCTTCAGGTACGCTTATTCTGTTAAGCCTATGATAGATGTGATTAAGATAGGTTTGTGTGCGTTCGAGTAGACCCCTTTGTTGAGGGTCCTGTTTGAGGCAAGCAACATTGATTGCAACCTTAGCGAGGGTGTGTTTTATACCGACTATGTCCTCGTCAAACTCGTAACAAGAATCTAGTAATTCCTCTGATGGGAACCTAAGTGCAAGCTTAGATATTTGTTGCCTTAACTCTTCCACCTTATCTTTTGGGTCCTCCGCGCGTATTTTAACTTCGTAAAGTAACTCCGGTTTCGTCAATTGCAAGTATTTGATTGGGTGTGACATTTTAGACTGTTTTATCACTGAGTCAAGGTTAATTAACTGAGATTATTAAATCAAGCTAAACTAGGAAAAAAAATCGCTTTGTGTTCGGTAAGTGGTGCAAAAATTCGGTTAGGGCTTATAATAAACTAGGTAATTACAAATAAGTCTAAATACAGAGAGTGACAACTTACGTTATATTATGATGGAGCTAATAGCTAGTGTATACTAAATCTGCGACATGCACACACCAACACCAAGAATGCTGACCCAAGGAAACTCACCAACCCTTCTGTATAAAGCAGACCCAAAATCTACTATAAAAACACGTATGGGCGCCAACTGTCACCTGACAATAACTCACCTAAGTCCTACTTACTCGGGGAATATTACCGGGACATTAAATAAGTAAGATTGATTACAAGGTATAATTTATTTTAATTAATCATGCAAATATACTTAGTTTAGCTTAATATTCTAGCTTTAGGTTTCTATATTTAAGTTTAGGTTTTTATATTTTATGTTAAGATTCTAGGTTTAACATTTTAGGTTTAAGATTCTAGGTTTAAGGTTTTAGGTTAAAGATTCTAGTTTTAGGTTTAAGATTATATATTTAAGATTCTAGGATTAAAACTGAATTTAATTACTTAAGCTTATAATAACCCTAAGGTCCTATGTTAAAGTAGGGCAGGGCAAATGGGTCCGAAGCCTAGATTTTGGGTCAGACGAAATACAGGAGAGTTGGGCAATCTTCCCATTATACCCAACGTCCCTCGGCGGTGCGTAAGCGTGACGCGGGCTTGGTACGCAGAGATGCCGGAGATCTGTAAGAGTAGCAGCGGCAGCAGCGTTCAGGTAGGGCCTTAGGGGGAAGTCGAAGCGCCCGCACTTAGTAGTGGGGAGGTCGTCGGGGACTCTGCCCGGTCCATGACCTATACTGTAGGCCCGCAGGGTGTTCCTGGAACGCGTCCAATAATATTTATTAGGCGGGTACTCATAGTTTAGCCTGGACTGTCATCATCACGCGCTCGCACTAGGGATGGGTATTTACAATAAAGCAATCGTTGTGTGTGATGGGCAGTCCAGGTAGGTACATGAGAAGCGTAAGGCGGTGAGACGAGAATCAAATGCCAAGCTTATAAAAATAATAATTTTACGGCAGTGATTAAAATGCGCAAGCAAATCCGAAGGCAGCACTAGTATGGCTCGTAGCGACATTAGATTCTTTCGTCATTACATTAAACTAGCGGTACAATGATAAGCATGATTATAATGCGTTGTACTTCGCTAAACCTTTCCTTATAATTAGCGTTACAATGTAGGTACTTATGACTTAAATATGTACAGGTATCGTAAACAATAATTTAATCTTTTTAATTATAAGCAAAGATTGATGCTGCTTGAATCAGGCAAAATCAATCTGCGAAGAACCATGCATGAGAAGGAAAGTGAATTTAACACTATTTTAAAAGAAAAGCCTATATTAATATTAATATAAGTACTACTGTTACACTACTGGTAGAAAAGAAACTAGTTATAACTACTATTTACCTTAATGGGAATTCAAGTGATATTGTAAGGTGAACTATCTTTTTTTTTTGCCTGGGAGACATCTAACGGTATCTTTTAATTTCTAGGAACTAAGAAGTAAGACTACGTTTACTAAGGCTACAGATACTTAATTCATATTGATTTATGCAACACTTACCCGATTTTCGGGACACAAACACTGATTTTATAAACTTAAATGTAAAAAATATGATTACGTCCGCTCGGCAGCGGGCGCCTCAAGGGCAAGATTCCTCAACGGAGCGACACGGGCTGTGCGTCAAAACGCCATCGGCTCAATGACGCGGCGGCCCAGTGGCGATCGGCGAGGAACCGCGGGACGCGAAACCAGTTATCAGCGCAGAGAAAGCCAGCTATGCAATGCAACCAAGTACGCAAATTAGGGCAACAAACAACTCACCGCACCTCAGTCCAAGGTTCACGATTTATAAACGTGATTTTACACTTCCCTTAATGATGTATAGTTTTTAACAGTGGTTGAAAGGCTTTAGCATCGAGCGCGGAGGTTGACGCATCTCGTTCACTGACAAGGATACGAATGGGATGGGAAACTGATCTCTATCATTTATTGATATCTACACTGGGTTAGAGGACTAATTGCGTAACTTTTTAAACGAACAATAATATAACTTAGTTAAGTTATCTTATTGCTCTTTTCAAGAAATGACATTTTCTCGTACAAGAAATTACATTGAGATCTACCTAACTTACTCGACCAGCTGGTGTTGAGTGCTAATTAAAGCTTATATCCGGCAGATACGTAATACCCTGTTAGCCTAGCTTGGAAAACTCATTGTTGTAGGACACTTGGAAAGAAAAAGGAGCCGTGGAAGATCATCGACCCGTTAGACAGATGCAGTTAAGGAAATCAGCATTGGAAATTTGCAGACGTCTATCCGGATAACAGAAAACCGATTGGCTTAAAAGCGACGATCTCGTGTAGTCACGATCTTCAGTCATGAGGATTCGGCGAAGAAGAAGACCCTATTAGAGTCACCTAGAACTGAATTCATGGCGAATTTACGGTCCACTGTTGGGAACATTCCCCGTGAACGGAAAGCATTCCTTTGAGCATTAATCCACACGCTCATTTCAGGTTGAAAAAAAAAAGTGCCTTATTCATTTTTCTTCTTACCTACATGTTTCGTAAATTTCCCCATGATGATGTTTAAAGAAAGACGACAGACGTAACCAACTAATAATCAAACTCTACAAGTCTAAACTGGAGACATGGTTGGATAATCAATAATCTACTTTTTTTAAATTCAATTTTTTATTTGTTTCGGACTAGGTAATGTCCATAAGTTGTTAGTATACAACCACGAATTATGACTAAGGTTAGTATTACAAATTAATTTAATCCTATAATCCTAATGGAGTTAGATGCTCCATCCCCTAGCATAGGGTCCTGCACAATGTAGGGTGTTCCAGTGCCTAGGTAATGGAGCATCCAGCCTCGCAGCCAGCGTCCTCAGGATACTGTTACCGCTGCCACACATCCGCCGCTACAGGACGGCATCACTAATGTGATGCCGTCCTGCTGCGTATTATTGCGTAAAAGTCATATGTACGTTCTGCCGCAAACATTCCTGACGCACTACAATATCGCGGCAGCCCCAACAGCATCCTGAGGACGTTGTTATATTGTATGCGCAGGGCGTTATACGACCGCTGGGTGTAGCTGGTCCACAGTTTAAAGAACTTAGTAGCAGACTTACCCCTTTAAATTATATAATTTGCGAACTACAGCTTATGTAATTTGCGAAGCATCAAAGACGACTCGCAACTTCGTTTTCCGCTACCTCCATCTATCAATAGTGAATAGGTATCGTAAGATTTTAATCTTATGTAACAAATTGAAGACCGGTACAGATTAATGGGCATCTCCAATATGGGGGAGGGTAAGCCGCGCTGATTGATTGAGGCTGCGGGTTTAGTTTAGATATCAGGCGCGGTTCACCTTTTATTCACTCTAGGTACTATCAAGGAAATTGAAACAAGTACTTCTTTCGCTAGAAACCTCCCTCACCTCAAAGACGTTTTGTTATAATATTTTAATACTTCTTTCGCTCTTAACACATGTATACTAATGATCATTTTATTTCAGATAAAAATCCATGGTTATATCCATATTAAAATTAGATTATAAACTGACGCGATGACGGTGTTTACAATCTAACGGTGACTTATTATATGTTTAATTGCTGAGCTTGAATATTTTCACTACTATGTACAAGTACAAAATCGTGGTTGTTATTATGTTTTTGATTTGTTAAAGAACGTTTTTTTGTAGGTAGGTACTTACTAATCATAACTGTGTGGATGTTTTGTAAGTTTCGCAATTCCTATGTGTAGGTATGTGTACAAAACCATAAATATACCCATAATTGTATAAGTTGGTATAATTTTCTCCCCCTTTAAGAATGACGAGTATAATTTCCTCCAATATGGATGACGCAACCCCGAAATAGAAAACAGTAACATTGTTATCCAAAATAATCAATCTAGCTTTAAAAACACACATAGGGTATTGTAAAAACGTGCTTTTGTAAAATTGATACGTAACGTTTTGCAATCTGCCATGACTGTCAAGTCAAGTCATGCTAACGTACGAAGACTTAAGTAATGCTAATGCGTTTATTTCATAGGAGAAACATGGCAGCTAAAGGCTGGTATAGTAAAAAAAGGATATAATAACACCCTATTGTCACGAAATGTATCTCGTAGTATTAATGTATGTATGTAGTATTAATAATAAGTTTCTGTCAAAAATTTAATTTTTTGGTACAAGCTTTTATTTGTGACTGTAGTTTCCTGTACACCGTCATCCACTACTCATCGAGACGATTCTAACGAGTCCAAACTCAACGGGGTTACGTCGGTTAAGTACTGAATTCCCATGGCCACCTTTTGTCTCCATCGTCAGATCAGCTCGATGGTACCATAATGTTGATTTGTCATCCAAACTATACCTTTACCAAAAATTTAATCTGCTTTAAAATTGAGTTGCAAGATTCCACCCGAGCAAACACAGTTAAATAGGTACGTTGCAAGTTAATAAAAGGCCTGTAAAAATAAGACTATGATGAGCAAGTACATAGTACAAGTATATTTTTGTGAAGGAAAATAACAACAAATTGTGCCTGATAAAAAGAATACGCACATGGTGAAAAAATTTACGAAAATACACATAAGGTTTACGTCGAGCATTCGTCGCTCGCTAGTAAGAGAAAATGCCTTGTTTGACATAAACTGCTTCGTAGTGTTGCTATATTATTGCATACTATGAAGCACGTGGTGTTGTGTTACTGGTGGTGAGTAAGGTCGCCAGAGCTCCTTAGGATGCGCTATGTTGGGAGTGAGAGACCTGCATGTCTCTATCTGCCAACACAGCTTGTGATTCTTCTGGAGTCACAAGTGTCCATAGGCGACGGTACCAGCTTAACATCAGGCAGGCCGTAAGCTTGTTTGCCACCGGCGTAGTATATATAAAAAAAGCGGCCAAGTGCGAGTCGGACTCGCACATGATGGGTTCCGTTAAATAAATTGCAGTTTACGATTTATGACGTATTAAAAAAAAACTACTTACCAGATCTCGTTCAAACCAATTTTCGGTGGAAGTTTGCATGGTAATGTACATCATATATATTTTTTAGTTTTATCATTCTCTTATTTTAGAAGTTACAGGGGGGGGGGACACATTTTACCACTTTGGAAGTGTTTCTCGCGCAAACTATTCAGTTTAGAAAAAAATGATCTTAGAAACCTTAATATCATTTTTAAAGACCTATCTAATGATACCCCACACGTATGGGTTTGATGAAAAAATAATTTTTGAGTTTCAGTTTTGTGTATGGGGACCCCTAAAACTTAATGTGTTTTTTCGATTTTTGTGTAAAAATCTTAATGCGGTTCACAAAATACATCTACATACCAAGTTTCAACAGTATAGCTCTTATGGTTTCGGAAAAAAATGGCTGTGACATACGGACGGACAGACAGACAGACAGACGGACGGACATGACGAATCTATAAGGGTTCCGTTTTTTGCCATTTGGCTACGGAACCCTAAAAACGTAATCATGCTAGCTAGACTAGCTTTTTTATTTATTTTTCAGTTTCTATGTTCTTTAATCATCATCCTCCTAGCGTTATTCCCGGTTGTGTCCTAAAGGAGCCCGGGGTCCGCTTTGACTCCTAATCCCTAGATTTGGCATAGGCACCAGTTTTTACAAAAACAACTGCCATCTGACCTACCAACCTAGAGGGGAAACTCGATATTATTGAGATTAGACCGGTTGGTCAGTTAACTGTGTTGGCGATGGTACGAGCCGGGATTAGAACATTTAGAACCCAAGCACGCAGCTTGACAGTCGCATGCCTAAGCCACTAGGCCACCGTAGCTTTCTATGTCTTTTAAAATCTTGGTTTAAAATATAATCCTAATAGCACCATCTATTTCCAATAGCTATCTATTTGGACAGCTTGCAAGTTCGCTCGAGCGATGTTCAACTGTTTGTCGAATCGAATCAGAGTAGTGCCTGTACCAGCACGTCCGCAAATAGTAAACCAATCCCGGGAATCCCGCAATCCCGAATCCCGTTGTTTACAAAAGATCTTTTGTCAATAGGGACGTCATGGGTGTTAAACCTTTTAGTCTAGAACTAGATGCTCGATTGTTTCCTTATTGAGATACGTTTCTAATGAAAGTTATTTCTGCAAGACTGAAATGTAAATGACAGGACAGGGTCTTAAATAGCATGCTGTAGTGTAGACATTAAGGTCAAAAGGGATGATGACAAAGATTTTTTTACGATGCCATTCGAACCAGTTTTTGGAGAGGAACAAATGTTTGTATGGGAGCAACTACAATTAACACGTTCCCTTTCCGGGTGCCCCCAATGTGGGGCCACGAACCTTTTTTTCAGGAGTCCGTGTCCCCACTATGGGTCCACGGGTTGTTCACGGCTCCGAACTACAACTGTCACTTGTACTAGTGACATTGACGGACAATTTTGTATGGGGACAGGGAACGTGTTAAGGAACATAAATACCCAAACATTTGAGCCAAAGGTTGACCTCGCTGGTGGCAGGCGAAACGCTTCATACTTATTGTCACACGGGTATGTCGTCACAACTGCTATTTGTAGTAATCGTTGTATGGAAAATCAAGAAAAACTGCGTTTAGGTAGGCATTTGTTTTTATAAAAGCGTAAGGATTCTATTGATAGCTTTAAGTTTACTCTTGGACAATAAAAAAAAATATTGGATACGGTTGTACATTTTGCATTCCAATAAAATTATAGTTAGATAGCGCGATACAAATTAAAATCAAAATAGAACGGAGAGTGTCAGATTGTAAAACCCCGAGAAATTTTTAAGCAATCGTGTTTTGGCAGTCAGTCAAAATACATGAATCCGAAAATCCAACTTAACACATTCACTGCTAAGAATCGGTTCGCGCTACGCTCGCAGCCGATCCCTTTGTTTTCGTCGTATATATGTAGCGGAAAGCGTCAAGGGCGTAATGCCTTGATCACACGTAGGTACCGAGCAAACGGCCGAGACAGTGCTCTCGGCCGAGTACTCGGTGACTGGTTTATACCAGGGATCGGAAACCGGTATTGTTTGTATGGGAACGAAAACGGTTCTTTTTCGTTCTTTTGATAATAATTTCATTTCTAATTGGGCAAGCTAATAATACGCACCGTTACCTCAAAACACAACTGAGTCCTACATGTGAAGTATAAAATAGTTCGAGATTTGTGGTAAACCGAGGTTTTAGCAACTAACCGGTTCCGATCCCTGGTTTATACGCACCGAGTACTCGGCCGAGACAGTGCTCTCGGCCGAGTACTCGGTGACTGGTTTATACGCACCGAGTACTCGGCCGAGAGCACTGTCTCGCCCGTTAGCTCGGTACGTGTGATCAAGGCATTCATGTTCATTATTGAACGAGCGAGCGTTTCAGCTTGGGCCAAGATTCTTTCGTATGTCTGGATGTCCAGATGTCCGGCTGCTCTCCTCTTACGGGTCGCATTTCTCAACCGATTCTCGTAAAATTTTGTGAGCAGGTACATACGCGTTTTCTATAATACGCGGGCGTAGCTGCCCAGCTGTCGCTTAAGAGGGCGCTCGTTTTTTGGTCAGGAATAAGCGAGAATGACGGATTTTTGACGTTGTAATTCTAAGAAACGGAGAGCTTTTTCTAGATCCTGATTACTTATTTGCATAGGTAAACTCCTCATATTGGTCCTAGCCGCCTCCAATTTACGAAGAACTGAATACTTTAACCGAAAATACCCGATTACCGACAGTAGTTTTCTGAAGAGAGCGCAGAGTCATAAGTTTGAGCCCCTAATACTCCATGATGTTATATGAGAACCTACTTGTTTTTTTCTATTTTCACTAGCGTAATATGTTGCCATTGCGCCTAGCCGCCTCGAATTTTCCTTATTCTGCACGTATATATATGTAAACTGTTCTCAATTACACCATATTTGTCAACAAAATCGTACTGAAAACTCAAGGATTTTCTCATTATTGTTGAATTATTTTTGTATTGAATCTTACACAACATTAAAGTTCATGCTTGTACCAACAAGATCCAGTCCAAAAAATATAACTTTTGTCAAAATTTATATTTATAAATAATTATTCAAAACTAGTATAAATTTACCGTCGCGCGGGAATATATCTCAGTACCGGCTGAATAGCCCTCCGAGACAGACGTGTAGTGTGTTTATTTGTGGCTATTCACGAAGCTAACCGGCCACTCTTCAGATAAAATAATATTATTTTGATATCCGACTAGGCATAGTTGTTACCAACCTCGGGGTCAAACTATACTGGGGATACATTCGTGAGGCTAATCGAGACAAGTTATGAATTGCATAGCTGCCATATATGACGTAGTGTAGCGAAAAGGCTCAAACCCACCGGATACGTAACATTTAAAATTGAACCTTCTACCTAAAACAAAAGTCATACATTTCAATGGTGATGTCTTGTGGGTTGGATCCTTTTGTCTAAACTACGCGTTCTATAGTCAATTATTATTGTACGAGTGATCGTGATACTTGATAGATTTAATTTATTTACTAGTTAGTCCAGTCATCGGAATTCTCGTAACATTTTTGAGCTGTCATGGGGACTTCTCGTTTATCGACTTCTGATACAAATATTTTGTCGATACATTATAGAGCACAACACAACATATCAAAGAAGATTAAAAGTAGAGGTAAACAACAGGCGGTCTTATCGCTAAAGACCGATCTCTTTTAGATAACTTTTGACTTTCTGAAAATGTTAAATAGAGATTTGCAATGAAATCAATGAAAAATTAATAGTTAACAATTTTACATTTAATCAGTTCAGATCAGTAAAATTCTTCTTTGTTACCAGGTACACGTTTTTAGGTTTCCGTACTCAAAGAGTAAAACGGCACCCTATTACTAAGACTTCGCTGTCCGTCCGACCGTCCGTCTGTCTGTCACCAGGCTGTATCTCAAGAACCGTGACAGCTAGAGAGTTGAAATTTTCACAGATTACGTATTTCTGTTGCCGCTATAACAACAAATACTGAAAACAATTTTTTTTTTAAGGGGAGCTCCCATACAACAAACGTGATTTTTTTGCCGTTTTTATAGATAATGGTTCGGAACCCTTCGTGCGCGAGTCCAACTCGCACTTGGCCGGTTTTTTTCTTACGATGTGAATCACTTGATACATGTTTTTTGATATTATGTTTTTTGAACTGTTTCAAATTAACATAACAAACAGAACAGTGTATCACGGAATCTTGTTCTTTATAAACCAGTTCCGGGTACGTTTCTAACCATTTACCAATAGTAGATTTACGAGGCATTTTCAATTTGAACGAGTGATTGACATAATAATAATAATAATCAGTCAACGTAAGGCAGCTTGTGGCGGGCTGTTAGGGAGTAGCGACCCTACGTACCTGAGTGCCCCTGGGGGTGTCCTGTGGTCAGGCTGAGCCGATCGGGTGGTTGGTTGGACAGGCCCCCCACCTCTGGCTTGCCTTAACTGGCTGTCCAGAGTAAAGTCGCAAGAGCTGTTGCTCGAGGGTAGATGTGGACACCTAAGTGGCGAGTTGGCTATATGTTTAAAGTCCAGTGCCACCTCTCTACCCCCCCAGCCTCTCTGACTGGTGTTGCCCTTAGGCAATTTTTTAATGTCGCTAATAATAGGGGCCCATCTAGCAGTTGGCGAGTCACCGTCTGCCAGAGATAAAAAATGAGACAGTTTATTAGGCAGGCGTCCGATGTTTCACCCAATAGCCCAGCCACTAGTCCATCATTTTCACCCAATAACCCGTTTTCTTTAGATTCCATCAACCAGCAATAGTCCCTATACACCCCAGCGGGTGCTGTCTCTGTATGCGTCCCATGACACGGGCAGGGACAGGATCCGCTCGGTGTACTCCTTGCATTTCATTAAATTGTCAAAAGGGCCTCTACGTGTTGGCTCAGTTGGTACTTTGTAGGTACCTAGCCCCACGCACGCCTCCCAAAGGTCCGGGACATCACTGTCCCGTGAGCGGGAAAGACATACATAATAAATAATAAATCATTTATTCACAGGCGAAACATAACCCAAAATACAAATACAAGTTTGACAAGATACTTAATTAAAATTAAAATGTTAAACTAAAACATCAAAAAAATGATCCCCTTGTTCTTCGTACATTACTAGTAATGTACAAAGAAAAAATAGTCTTCGTTCAAAACTGGGTAATGTAGGAAGAAACTTTCGTTCTTTGCACATTACTAGTTCCGTTGGTATGTTGCCTCCAGGCCCTAAGCTAAGTTTAAGAATTTCTTAGATACCAACCGCTGCAATGATGATTGTACGGCATAGCTATTTAATTAAGATCAAATGCTGTTCTGTAAACTCTTGATTTATTTATTTAATTAAACTTTATTGCACTATACAACGGAAAGTAAAAATGGCGGACTTAATGCCATGAGGCATTCTCTACCAGTCAGGCATTTTAATTTGATTGAATTGATTGTGCCCCTTCGGCCGTTTTCTAAACCGTTAAAGAGCCATTTATTTTCTTCCACCATTGCTCTCTTCAACGGATTTGCGTTTTCCATATTGGTTGACCAAGGTTAGAGAAATTTCTTAGATACCAGATTTATAATTCCACGCACAATTGTTAGCTATCTGACGCCTAAGTGAAGTTCTTAAATATTTCATCATGCACAGATAGCCAATATCGGAAAATAGGGCTCTCCAGGTCGTTGTAGATGACCTTGAGGATCTCGTCCTGAGAGCGCCCCAGCCTGTCCCAGAAAGCGGCAACTCTCGCCCTCATTACGGCGAAGAAATCTGGCACCCGCGCCTCAGCGAACATGCTGGACGCGCTGCAGTAGCGCGGCAGCCGCATGAGCGTGCGAAATGCATCATTATATTGCACCCTCATGGTGCTGTACGACTTTCGCATAAATTTAGACCTCAGTTGGCAAGTGTAGAAACACTGACAAAATGCATTGAACAATGTCACTTTGACTTTGTTGCTACACTTACCAAATCTGCGTGCCAGCATGTTGCAGCGGACTGATAAGGCCCTCCTCTCCCGGTCAATATCCTTATCGTCTTTCAAATCCTCGTTTAATTCAATTCAATTCAATAGTTTTATTTCAGACCATGTGATAGTGCATATACTGTTAGTAACAAAATAAACTTAAAACTATGTTAGCAATTATTATTATACATTTTAAAAAAAGCGGCCAAGTGCGAGTCGGGCTCGCACATGAAGGGTTCCGTGAAATAAATTGCGGTTTACGATTTATGACGTATTAAAAAAAACTACTTATTAGATCTCGTTCAAACCAATTTTCTGTGGAAGTTTACATGGTAATGTACTCAGAGCATAGAATACTATACAATATATTCATACATCTGTGGTAATGTAAGTACATCATATATATTTTTTTTTAGTTTTATCATTCTCTTATTTTAGAAGTTACAGGACACACATTTTACCACTTTGGAAGTGTCTTTCGCGCAAACTATTCAGTTTAGAAAAAAATTATGTTAGAAACCTCAATATCATTTTTGAAGACCTATCCATAGATACGTATGGGTTTGATAAAAAAAAATTTTTCAGTTTCAGTTCTGAGTATGGGGACCCCTAAAACTTAATGTTTTTTTTTCGATTTTTGTGTGAAAATCTTAATGCGGTTCACAGAATACATCTGGGTCATTGTCAGTCACAAAAACAAAAATCATCTTTCCGGTGGTCAAAAGTTACGGGCTTACGCTCACATATAATATGTTTTTATCACATAGGATTATAGAAGGGGCAACGCCGTTTATGCGGATTCAGAGATCAACCAAAAATTAGGCTTAGCTTTGGCAATGTCCACCGAAGAGACGCGAACCTAAATCTGACAATGACCCATCTACTTACCAAGTTTCAACAGTATAGCTCTTATAGTTTCGGAAAAAAGTGGCTGTGACATACGGACGGACAGACAGACAGACAGACGGACGGACATGACGAATCTATAAGGGTTCCGTTTTTTGCCATTTGGCTACGGAACCCTAAAAAGAACTGCAGTACTAATTGACATAAGTCAAAGTTGAACAGTTTAGGAGACGTCAGGCCCCCCTGCCGTACTCCACATTCCAACCTGTAATCTGTGGACAAAGTCCTGGCCCATCTCACCTGGTTTAATTGGTTTTGGTACCAGTACCTCAACAAACCTGTACAATCACCCGGAATATCTGCTTCCTCCAGTTTTGCCCAGAGAATATTGTAGTCCACTCTGTCGACGGCCTTGGAGAGGTCCAGGAAGCAGGCATAAATCGGTGTTTGAAAGTAGTAGTGCCAGACAGCAAATTATTATTCTTATTACTGACAACTTTAAAACTTGTTAGTTTATTTTATACAAAAATAAGTTGCTGTCAAAATGTTCATTTTTGGTACAAGCTTTTATTGCCGACTGTACTTTTCTGCATACCATCATCAACAACTCATTGAGACGATTATAACGAGCCCAAACTCGATAGGGTTGTGTCGTTTTATTGCGGAGTTCCTATGGCCAACTTCCTGCTCCAGCATTAGATCAGCTCCAAATCATCATAATATTGCATTGTCATGCGATATACACATGCATGCAAAATTTCAGCTCAATTGGATAACGGGAAGTGACTGAAAAATGAATTACAAATTTTGACGGACAACTTACATACTTACATATTTACATACATACAAACAGTGCAAGTCAATATAAAGCTAGTAAAAAAGAATGAATATACTTTGTCATAGTATTTTAATATAAATAGAAAACATGTGCACAAAAATCAAATACTTACTTTGTTCAAGTTAGAGCATCATGTTAGCGAAGTAATGTTTACCACTTTTTAGTGCAAGTATCAATATCGGTCACGGAGCGAATTCCAACGGTGCGCTATACAGCTATTTGCATCGGCAAGCTCCGCGGTTAGTTCTATCCCGATCGCACTTACATATAGCTAGAAAGGGACGGCACCCGCGGCTGGTGCGATCTAGCTGTGCATGTGGGGGTTAGGTACGTTTGTGTGGGTGTTAGTAGTATTTACACACACAAAAGCACTACGCCTGTCAAAATACCGAATTCTGAGCGAGCGCTTTTTTGAAGAGCACTCTTAATAAAGTAATTTAATAGGTAGTTAACGAGTTATATATAACTGTTATAAGTCCAGTCAGATTATAAATCGTCACTCTTTCTACAGTCACGAATGTAAATAACAAAATAATCCCAATAAAGAACGCGGTCCCGGGCGTCTGAACCTCGAGGGGTCGGAGAAATCACTTTCTTATGGAAAGTTATGCGTGAATAGGTTTTGATTGCGATGCTCTGCAATATCTTGCCATTATATTGTACAGTTGGCTACATATAACTATACCTACATGTATTAATGTGTCTTCGTTTCTTTTGTCATAAAATCGTTCTCTATTTTCTCATCAACGTTTTCTATTTTATGCAGCGCACTCCTGTGCTGTGTTCATGTGTATGTTGCTCATTTTTAACCGCCTTTAAAAAAGGAGGCGATTATTCCGCCTCCTTTTTTAAAGTCGGTTAAAAATTTGGCGATCCCAAATTCACAATCGATATTGAAGGCTCACAGCTCCCAATGACCTTCAATCTGTTATTTACTTCAAAACTCACAGTTTTCGAGATATTTATTAATTTATTTAAAGCCTTTATTCTCTACTACATATACAATTTACTTACATCTAGTTGCTTCATGCGATTGTAGTTGTAACTAGTAGGTAATTAGGGTGGTGGTCTACCTCCTTGTGGTCCACCCCGGGCAACGGCTTCACTTCGAAGACGGCTGAAAGATTCCGACTGTTCCTGGCAAGCTGAACCTGCTCCATCAGAGCCTCTCAGCTAATCTTGTAATTGAAATTGATAATGTTCTCCTCGACTTGCGCATGATAATTATGTAGACGTGATATCCGTTCAGGAACATCATATAGATAATATTAGTAAATTTGACAGCCGCGGGATTATCGCGGGTTTTATTAAATTGTACTCATTAATTTCAAAAGTTAGTATAAACTGTAAAAAATAGCCATACGATACAATAATAATAATATTTTTTTTACAAAAACATGCATTTTTTTTCCTATGTATACTATATCTTGTTTTACCTAATTTCTACAATAATTATTTATTAGGTACCTACATGCAGTTTATAGTTACACATTTATGATTATTTTATTTAACATAGTTTGTAGGTTACCTTGTTTTTTTTTGATAAAATGTTTTCGAGATATATGGCACCAAAATTTAGCAGTTTTATGCCAAAAACCAGTTTTTTGGACGTAACTTTTGTAAAAATGAGGTAAAAATAAAAATCTCTCGTGGGTTGTTAGAGACGTCAATGAGGAACGGTTACATGTAAATTTCATGTATGCACTTTTGCTTAAACAACATACTAATATCGAAAAAAGAGCTTTTTTGAACTATGTTTGAATAAATCATAGAAAAATAAATTTACATTTTTTATTCAAAAAAATGTGCAAAAGTAGATAAAAAATTTAATAACCGATTAACGTTTGTGCCATATATATATCTATTGTTATGACGGAGGAATATCAACTCAAAACACATCAAAACTAGTCATAAAGCGCTTGGAGCCCCTTAAGTCTAAAGAGAGACATTTCCTTCTTGTGTGTTCACCGATTTAATTGGCTGGAGGAACTGTTCGACGTTATGCCTCCGGCTTAATTTTACCTAATATAAAGCCATCGCGGAACAGAAAGAATTTCGAGGAATGTCTGATCTCTATTTTGCTATATTAATGCGCGTGCGTACTAAAGACAAATAGAGAAGCGTAGGTACAGTAATATTTCCGTCACGTTATTCACAAAGTAGCCATCCTTCCTAGCATCCTGGCTAGCGGGCCTATCATATCGGCGGCGTTTGATAAATTTGAGAGCATTGACCACTTTTAGTTAAGATATCAAGCTTTAAACAAGAAAACAGTAGGTGTTTACTTAACGCCCAAAAACATTACATACGACTTTCATTTGATACTGAAAAGGTCTCTCTCATTTTTGCTGACACTTGTTTCATTAGGTTGATATGAAAATTAAATACGTCGGGTAATTAATTACTTTCCCGCGAGTCGAGCAATGATAGCGAGTGCAGTGCATTCAATTAGCATTAAGCAAGCAAGTGAAGCGAGAAAATCGACATTTCCACGCATTTTGAACTTACTTACTTAAATAGCGTCTGAGTAGAAGTGGTGGTCCGTGGAGTCATTAAGCCGAGTAGGTTTGCAAAATGTTGATTTTGGAAGCCCCGCCAAAGACTGTTAAATGATCCGGCGAAAAAAAATGAAAACATATATTTATTATCTTTCATTATTAACCTGAACTTTCGGCCTTCTAATAGGACAATTTGACAACATTTAATTTTTTTAAGTGGGAAATTTTATAATTTATTTCGCTAGAAAATGTTTTTTTAAGCGACACGTGTTTTTTTTATTTTTCCCTAAATTGTAATTTTCATTCAAAAATATCAAATTGAAAAGTAGCGAATGATGACGTCAAAGTTACGGCTCTGTATGGCAGCTTGCACACTTTTCATATGACAGTCGTAGTATTGACGTCACACCACATTTATACAATTTCGCGATTTTCTCATAAACGGGTGAAAAATGAAATCTGAAAACTACTTTATTACGTTCAGTTAACATAATTACCGAAATGGTTTTCGAATAAGGCATCATTACATATTTTGAAATGTTGTCAATTAATACAAATACTAAGTATGTCTTATTCTTGAAACTTTAATAATACACCGCTGTTCAAAGAAGCTTCAATAAATCCTAGTACCTAAGTATTTTGCTCGAAAAAGACGGACAAACAAATAAAAGTGCGATATAAGGATTCCTTTTATTGCTTTCGGCACACGGAACCTTAAAACCGAAACGTTCAATGACTTCAATCGGTCTATATCGATATCTATCTAGCATTCCACCTTTGAAATCCAAAAGACCGTATCTCACTAAGCTACTCGTATGGAGATACGACATTTGGTTTATTACTGTTTTGCTATACGAGTACACCTACGAATTGCATTCACGTTTGAAACCGAGGAGGCAGAAAATATTCGCACCATCAACGACGCTTTTTGATACTATTTTTGCGATTCTGCATTCGCTCGTTCACATACCTGCACAAAACATTTCGGTAGGAGACTGTGTGCTCGTACCCAGTATAATTTGAGCCTTGGATTGGTTACAACTAACTGTAACTGGAGATCAGAATTATGATGGTTTCCTCTGCTTAGATGAGTTTGTGTACAACAACGTTAATTTTCAAATGAAAGGAGCGACGCCGTTTGCTAATATGGTTGATGCCGCTGTTTTTGACAACACTAGTGTTAAGAGAACTTTTATCTATGTATGTATTTAATTTCACCGACTTATTCATATTTATATTTCTTTTTTATATTTTATGAATAAATGGGTATGAGTATGAGTATCCCCACGCAAAAACACAGCAAAGTAGTATGTTGTTTAAAATAAAATTCCGTATTTCTTAGTCTCCATGAAAACGGTAGAACTCTATCTTGCATCCATTCCTCAGATAAAGCTGCATCTTATTTAAATATTCTTATGCAAAATACCGCGCTTGTCTTTGAATTTATGTAAAGCTAGTTCGAATGCAAGAATTAATTCCGATTTATGCTAGTTTTCTGCATGCTGTGAAAAGCCGTGTCACCATTTGAGCAGCGATCCAATGCCGTAATATGTTTATTAATCTAGAAACACTCCGATGTGTCAGTCAAGTTCGCAAAACAAAAAGCTTACGAAGCGTTTCACGAGGCTACAAGACTACAAGTTACAATTTTAAAAGTCAAAAAGCCACAGTCAATATTGGTCAAGTGTGTCGTCTACTTGTCTGTATAGACTTGAATTTTTATAACATGTATGATCCATATCGGGTCTCTTTCGAACACGCTTCCTAACTAAACATCTATTTGAAATATAATTTTGCGTACCTACCTACCTAGTGCGATATTGTATGTAATCAATAGATTTTATGAATTTGATATTGTCTCATTTAGATAACGGAAAATGTCTAAATGGAAAGAAACTTTTGAGAACAATTCTATTTTGTTGAGAATGTTTGCAAGTTCTGCAACTTGTTCATTGCTACCTTGCTCTCACATTAATATGTGATATTTATTTAAGTAATTGCCGCGAGGATCATGCTCAAATGAATACAAATCATAAAGATATAGTTTCTTATTAGCTCAGAGCACGCTTGAATGAAACTGGCCATTAGTTTTCACTAAGTACGCTGCAGTAGGAATGAAATAGCTATTTTCTGAAGTTAATTATATTAGTGGTCTGGTCATTTAGTATTTTAATGTCCTTATTCACTTTTTTTGGTGAAACTATCAGGGTTCCTTGTTGACTACTCGCGTTAGGTAAAATGCGCGTAAAATAAATAACAATGAATAAAAAGATTCAAAAAATACCTGCCTGCGGCGGGAAATCGAACCCCAGTCTCCCGCATGACAGGCGGGGATACTTCCCACTATACCAGGCCTGTTCCTTCGCGTACTCTGAGCTCGTGCACCTCCAAGGTGTAGATACGCCTGATCGCGCCAGGATCGAAAGATCACGGGTATGCGGAGAGCGTCCCAGCGGGATGCCATGATATGAATTTTGTAGCCGTAAGACTTCGGTTTGTGTTAGATAGATGCACTATTATTTATTCTGTGACTATGTATACATCTGAAACTATGACGAAGTACGTAAGTAAGTATGGTACTTCTTGTAACATAGTAACCTAATTGGCTGTTACTCTTCATAGCTTTACAGAGGATAAACACGCCCGTAAAGTTTTTCCTGGCTTGTAAGTCAGCGCAGCCCTTTAGTTTTTACCCTCTAACGAAGCGTCAACAGTGCATAAACATAACATCATATTTCACTATACTTTCTATACTTTTACGCCTTTTTATAATGTAGCTTGTTCACGTTATGCTCGTTTACTTGACTACACCATTTATCATCGCTAACTTATCTGTATCAGTAATAATGTCGCTAAAAGGGTAAATAGACAATTTGCAGACGAGATACGATTTTTTTTACGCTAATAGAAGAGATTGTTTCTAACTTGATGGGCTTCCATAGATTCTTAATCCCAATCGTAGGTATAGATTTCCGTTTCTACATTCTCCCAGTCCTGCAAATTACTAGATCTACAGAATTCGCATTTTGGTGGTTCCACTTCTGCGATCACTGGGTGTCTGTCCGTTGTCATAGGCAGTATTTATACGTTTGCAGATTTTCTTGTAGCTAGAAAATAAAATGCATTCGCAAATGTAAATTGTGTGATAATGAAAATATGTACAACTCGGAATACAGCTGCGCAGACATTAAAATCAGAAGAATTGGGAAATTGTACGTAGGAAACTGTTGGTATAGTTAAGGAAATCTGTTGAAATGAGAATTAACACATCTGGATAAGTGTTTGGTGTAGTCTTGGACATTTTTTCATTTAGCACCATTTATAACCTAATTTCTAAAGCCATATGAAAATTTAACAAACTTAAAACTACCATTAATGTTGATTAACCCCAAATTAAGCTCACCCGCTTCTTACAAGTTAACTCACTAAACTCGGTGGAGTGGAGACCGAAGTCCAGGTATACGTCGTCCACACGTACGACACCCACTTCGCTGCGCACACTGCTTCTATGTCTACCGAAGAAGAACAGAACAATGTAATTTAACAATTTTAATGTTGTCTGAATCCTGCACCGATAGGTTTAACTCTTCTTTTTCTGGGGAAATGAGTTCGTCTCACCCTGACGCTGCCGTCGCAACGTTGAAGGCTTCCTCTTCTGCTCCGTTCTCCGCTCAATTGCACTTTATTGATGATTTTTATTTAATTAATTTAGATACTGTTTTCGTCATAATTTTTCTGACATTGAAGACACTAACATGTGTCCTTTTTTTGTTGCCGGCCAGTTAGTACCTACTTCCGTGAGCATTGAGGTCCATCGGTTCGACTGTATACTGACTGTTTGCAGTGAAATCGGTATCGTGTGGACGATGCAAGTCGAAGACTTACCTACCATTTGTATCGAGATGTGCTACGTAAATCTGCACTGTTCAGTGCATATTAGTATAAAATCTTCCATCATTAAGTATATGCAGTACAGGTATACTATCAAAATAATTAAATTTTACCAATATTAATGGCAGCACCGAAACTACACCCGCTGGTATCGTCCAACGAAGCAACACGCCCGCTTGATTAGCCTGCATAATGCGGCCATTTTGATAGCCAACGCCATTTTGAACATCGCGCCATTTTGAATATCGCCGGACCTATGGCCGGCTAAATGTAGGCATAGCGTTCTTTATCTACTTTACCGCTTGAAAGTTGTTATTAAAAAAGTTATGGGGTTTTGCATGGCCGGTGTCGGGTGTGGTTGAGAGTCCTGATTTAATCATAAGCAAAATCAAAGTTTAATTAAGTTTTCGCATCATTTTTCAAATATGTTACCTAATTTTATTCTGCTGTGTTTGATTGAACAACTGAATTCTTGCTGAATTCATTGAACGTCCCTGTAAACAGATGTAAAAACTTTTAGACCCATATGATTGTGTGTCCGTTGGGTTTTTTTGTCGAGATTGTTGAACTGGCCATCAGACAATGTTTTATGTTTGACGTGTAATTTGAATTATGTTCACTTGACGTATATAAACTGGGAACAAGGGAATATTTGTTTTATTAGAGATGATCTGAATTTGAATGTTTCCAAGTTGGATGATGTCCATAGGCTACGCTACCTGCTTAACATCAGGCAGGCCGTAAGCTTGTTTGCCACCGTCGTTGTATAAAAAAAATGTACACGACTTCACATTCGCACATCATAAATATTTAACCGAAAAGGTGAGTCTATTCGCTCTTGGAACCTTCACAACCATGATAATTAGCACACACTCAGAGGTGGGATGTATAAGCTGACGATGATGATCACCGAGAAATACGTACCTATACCGTATAAATTTCGCACTACGAATATATCCACATATATACGGTAGCCGTGGCCAGAAGCGCCCCGGGCAAGGGGGCTAACTCACTTATGTCCCCGTCTGATTCAATCCCGCGCTTATTGACTGAGGATTGTCCCATCGAAGACACTTAAAACGCCAGCTGTGGACCCTATTACAATGGCACAAGGTCCACTTACGTTCAGTTAAAAGTGTCTTCGTTTGTTCCACTGCAGCGACATTGCATTAGCATCGCTTTTGCCGCGCTCAAAGAGATCATTAACAAATTTAAATACTGCGTCGCGTTCGAGAAGTAATTTAAATACTGATGCATGCAACGGTTGATGGCTGGTTTTCCGGTAACCGGTTTCCAAAAAGTATGCCATAGGTACTCTGCACAGATAATGCTTTATTATGTTTATGGCATCTCTATGCCAAAAACATAGATAGGTATGATCTTTATCTTTATCATACCTATCTATTTTGCCTTTCCATGTAATACAAGTCAAAAGTGTCAAAACAACGTATATGCTGATTGATATACATACTTCAAAGATCAAAATTCGTAATTTTGAAGTATGGTTGGGATTATTTACTGTGGCTGACATTTTATAAAGCTGTCATAGGAATTGGAATATTATAGCTTATGTTTATGAATAGGATTAGTGTTCGAGTAGGCAGCAGCGTAACGTATAATAAGTATCCACCCATATTACTTGATATTTGTATGTGTTCTTTATCTAGGTATTTTGTTCCAAAATCGAACTAAAATTGGACATTACCCATCTTCTAACGGTCTAAAACTTGAAACAAAACAGTAGAAAACCTTCGAGCCATTCCGTAAACTTTAGTCCCAAGACGTCGTTAAAACTGCCAACTAAAAATATAAAGACTTCTAAAATAACAAACAAGCTACGTGTCCAAGTTGAATGAGGCTCATCGCAATCATGACTTCGTAACCTTAAAAACTGTGTCCTTATTGCTCAGAAAATAGAGTGCAATTTAGCTAATCAGATGAGGCTTTCTGTTTAAGGAGAATGGATTTTACTGGGCCACTTTAAGATTGGTTTTGGATTGTAGTGAGGCAGGTTAGGGTTGAGCCCCACGGGAGAGTCCAGTAAACGTGTTAGTCACGACGTTTCATTTGTTTTCGGAATCGACTAGTGGCTTCATTAATGATGTTTGTGCAGATGCGTACGTTTTACACTCAATGAGTTTTGTTCAGTTGATTTGATTTCCTTTGGAGCAAAACTTAAATCAAATTCAGATACTTAGTTAAACATTGCGCTTCCGCTTGAGTCTTTCAGGCAGACGACATGGGTCAGATAAAATTGAACGAATTCTTCGATAAAAAAGTTGAATGCATTTGTATTCGCATTTAGTTGTAAATTGTAAAACACGCGCGCGGTACAGAAATAAATGAATAGTTAATATTTAAAAATGTGTGATCTCAAATCGTTTTATTTAGATATGTGGCCGAAAAACAGAATACGAATTTGTAAAGTCTAAGATTCTCCTGCTTAGAAGTCGTCAATCGTATTCCTATACAAATTTCTCTCCCCTACTTCTCTTACTCAGGGGATGATTTCCGGAATAAGAACTACCCTTTGTCACTCAGGGTCTCAGACCCTCGTCATATTAAATTTAATTAAAATAGTTTGATCGATTTGGGCATGAAATCTAAAATCCAGACAGGCGTACAGACAAACAGATATAAAAGCGTGATGCTTACTTTCGCATTCATCATAAATATAGCCAAAGTTCTTACCTATGAAATTTTCTTAAAAGCATGATCATTCAGAGCTTCGAACAAAATTAGCGGATAACACCAAAGTTACGAGAATGTAAACCCAAATAGTAAAGGCACGCTGACCACACTTCGATTACCCGTAAAACACCCGCCGCGTCCGCGACTCCATCAAACTGCCGTAAACGACACCCTACTGAGCGCCGATAACGACACGTCGGCGTCAAAACGAAACAACCTATTGCAGTATCCGCTCTGACGCTTATACGACTTTCTGGTTTAACTTGGTGTCACGCCATTGATTTACAATAGTTCTACCCAGATAGGACGTATGTGCAAGGGAATATGATAATACATAGTGTGTTTTTGAATAGGTTTAGTGGGGACAAGGGGTGTATTGGGGAGGTTTTATGGAGTGTTTAGGTTTTAGTAAAGTGGGTAATGCGGGTATGATGGACTGTAAAAATTATAACCTAGAACCCCTCGCTTTGTGTCGTTAATCTAATTAGTTTAACAAGTTTATGGTACTTACAAGAAGTTTTACGTCCATTATTAAATGGAGTAACTGGCTTTATTTGTCATTTTGCGAAACGTTTTTCCTGTGAGGTGATTTTTAAATACGTCTTAACTACAGAGTAAGCACATTAAATGGAGTCATACAGAAGCTGCTGGAATTTGTGTACCTACATCAGTAGAACGGGCATTCTAAATACAAGATGAAAATGCCACTTAACTAGCGCCAGTTCCCGACGAATAGGTATGTCGTATCCAAATAATAAAAGATTGTAATATTTGTAAAAAAGATTGTAATATTTGTAATATTTACTCATTAACCTAACATATTTTAAGCAAATCCGTTTCTTCCTGTATCTGTTAGGGAGACCTGTCATTGGCTCGACAATTGTATCTTAGATGTAAGCTTATATTGAATGTTAAAAGCTGTTGGTCTTCTAATAAATAAAGATAAAAAAAAATATATATCCACATAATACTGGGAACACGGTCGTCAAAGTTGTCCTTTTTGTATACAAAATTGCTTCACAGGCCCTTACTCAACTTTGGCTTTGTAATCATTAACCGATGGATTGAACTTCTCAAACCTACGAATCGCGACTCACGATGAGTAATTTTAAGCGACGGGACCTTAAATTATGCTGTTTATTAGTTTTAGTTTGATAGTGATCCCGCAAGATTTGTTTATTTATTTCTTAGAATCATAGTATAACTAGGGCAAAGTATGTTATCTTCATACAAACGCACCGCGCGCGGCTTGTATGTGTACGCCACAGTATCCGTCGCACACTCAAACAAAATCTCGACCTGCATCGCGTGCGGTGCATACTGTGGCGCACACATACAAGCCGCGCGCGGTGCGTTTGTATGAAGATAACATACTTTGCCCTCTTTATACTATGTTAGAATCACCAACAAAAAATACAACACAAATTAATAAGAAACATATTAAACAACATTCATAATTGATCTACCATGCGCTTCCATGCAATCACCGAATCGCTGCAAGCAATGTCGCCGCTCAAGATTTCTTCTATTGGGAGATATTTTATATAAGTAGTAGCCATATGTCGATTTAGATCGCTTAAAAAGAAGAATGTCTATCTGCGATTTTCCCATAAAAACGTTCTCGACGGTTTCCTCCCTGGTTTTTCTAGAGCAATGATTTTTTTCAAATAAGGTCAATATCATCAATATCTATTCCGCTATGTTTCACTTTTTTGGATTTTTTTTAATTTAAAGAAACTTACAGCGCCTCAAAAATCGCATAAACGGCTTAATTTAAATGGCTGCATTAAAGGCGCAGTATACAAATATAACAACAAATATACAAAAAATCAAAACACAGCGGTGTAGATTATTTTTTCCTCTTGCAGTTTCCAAAATGTTATGATGTTTGGTTGCGTTTTGGAGGAGGAAATAGTCGAGAGCGAAACCTCGATTTTTGAGTTTTTTGCGTGGCAATTTTAGGTCGACCTGCAGTTGGCCTTATTGCATAGACAGCTCCCGGCGCCCACAATAGCGCGACAGAAACATTGCGCCAAAAATTTGAGATTTCAAAAGTTGCTCAGCTAGGCATTGCTCTTAAGATTGCTTACGTAAAGCCAAATAGCTCCAGCTTTAACATTCTGCGGCATGCACTACAAACATAGTCTAACTTTAATAAAAGCTTTTACTGACAGACAAGCTTTTTTTACACGGAACTTTTTTAGTCTGCACCGATGGACGCGACTAGTGTTTGTTTTGCGGCACCAACTATATATCATTACAACTTCAGGATTGAACGTGATTCAGAATTCTCCGGCACTGTATCTTTTTTACTGTGATACAGGGTTCCATGACAATTATTGTTTTTACAAGTAGCTGGTTGATTACGTAACGCATTTTAAGCATCTTAATGTCACTTTTTGTATTGGATAATGGCAGTTGAGTTGTAGGTATGTACTAACGTGAGTTCGAAAACTTACATGAAAACTGATGTACCTACTGACTGATTTGCACTATTAATTTCCGCAATAAAATGAACTCTGACTTTTAAACACATTGATGAGGTTTCTTGAAAATCGTTAAACCGACCTTGCATTGATATTGGTGCGTATGAAATTGAAATTTCTAGGTATAGTGCGGATTCTTATTCTAGAGCGGATCTTATCTTAAGATCGGTCCAACAAAGCAATTGTTTAGCCACACTAGCCACGTGCCACTCTATTGTTAGAGTAGTCTATTTTGTTTTTTTATATACAAAATTGTTAACACTGGTAAGTAGTATTTTTAAATGTGGAGTCCCCCTTTCCTTAGACATAAAGCCGCCGTTTAATTGAAAATTGTTGATGTTTACTACGTTTATTTTATAGTGGTAACAAAGCTGTTGTCTTTTAGGTGTACCGCTAACACCTAAAAGACAACAGCTTTGTTACCACTTAACAATGAAAAACAATAGTATTGTTTACAAGGCACAAAGGGAAGTGAATTCGGTCTAGAATAATAATCCGCACTATAGGGTATAGTACGGCTCTTCTCAAGTGAATTTTTCGCTCCGAGGCCTAATCTTTCAAACAAAGGCCATTGTCTCTATTATCGCATAGCATATAATACCTAAATTATTATTAAAATTATACCTAGGGCTGTGGGGTGGTCACGTAACTTTACGAACGCACGTTAGATCAATTCAACTGTCATTTTCCCATACATAAAGTGACATTTAGATGTACTTGACGCGCGTACAATGCGTTACGTGATCGATCTGCTGCTATACAGCTACCTATAAACCTTTTTAGGAACATAACCCTTGTTTACCAACTGTTTGCTAAAACGGAATCGTCCGTCCCGGTCCACTACATCCTCAAAGAAAGCCCTGAAGGGTTCAAAGATGCAACGGTCATATTTGTCCCGCCCAATATCATGGTCCGCTTCTCGCCAATATTTACTGTGTGATGGAACATATTCTAACGTTTACTATTTTTATTGATTTTATGCGTTATATTTTGGGTAGAGCCCGGAAAAGCAAAGACGAAATATACCTACATATCGTTTTCTATTTTCCTGTTGAGTGATGAGCATGAATCCAAATACTATATGTAAATAAGACCTATGTATGTACCATGGATGCAATAAATGATGATTATGAATATTTGTTTCTGCGTCTTGGATGATTTCTATGTATTGTATATCGTCGTCTAGTATCCATAACACAAGCCTTATTGAGCTTACCTTGGGGCTAGTGTGATTTGTGTAAGATAAGATAAGTGTGATTTAAGACTCTCTCCTAATATTTATTTATTATTTTATTCCAAATAAAATAAATAGTTTTGTCTTTCTCTTTTTATACATTTTAGAAGCATTGTCTGAATTAAATAAACAGCTTCGCCTGTAAAAGTTTCCCCGCCATTTCCAACTTTACTAAACGTCACAACAATGCTGACAACCAGCATTATATTAAACAGCAGTTTCTGTAAATGAGTCGCCGCCTCGTATTCAAATGTGGTCTCCACAAACACAGTCAAGATACTGGCTAGAAACTTAACTTCAGAAACCGTTTTGAGAATGACTCGTACTACGTCAGACTCTTCAGGCTACTCTTCAAGCCGAATTCCCCTTGCCCCTTTCTGCTCGATTTACATTCAGCCGAAGTGAGCAGGGAAGTGAGCAGGGAAGTGGGACGGACGGGCGTATAATGCGGTATTAAGCCCGTTCTGCCCACTCCCCTGCCCACTTCCCCGCTCACTTCGACTGAATGTAAATCGAGCATTCGGCTAAACTCGGCTCCCGTCCACCTCCTGAGTGTTAATTCACCACGCGGCTGACATTACCGTATAGCAGCATAATCTTTCATTGACACATACTAGTAGTACAGTCGCCATCACATACATCGGAGCAAACAAGCACGTCACAAACATCGGAACACACCTCTATTTTCAAGGCGTTAGGGTGCATGTGCCGATATTTTTGAACACCTATAGTGTAGGTACCTATCCCAATCAACAAAGATACGTCATTTATGACGTCAATTGATGGTCAGTTTTAACGTCATGATTCACGTGACGATGTCACAAATTAAACGTCATTTTCGACGTCATATACGACGTTAAGACACGTCATTCGTGACGTCAATTTATGGTCAGTTTTAACGTCATGGTTCACGTGACGATGTCACAAATTAACCGTCATTGTCGACGTCATATGCGACGTTTAAATACGTCATATACGACGTCAATTGACGTCATCTTATGACGTTAGATAACGTCACATGACGACGTCGGATGTCGTCATACTACGGCGTTTGATGACGTCATAATTCGACGTTAGATGACGTCGTACAACCACGTTACAAAACGTCATTGTACGACGTAAGGTGACGTCATACCATAACGTTAGGTAACGTCATACCACGACGTTTGACGACGTCAACCAACGACGTTTGATGACGTCATACTTCGACGTTAGATAACGCTACACTACGACGTTTGTTGACGTCATACTTCGACGTTAGATAACGTTATACTACGACGTTAGGTAACGTCACACTACGACGTTAGGTAACGTCACACTATGACGTTTCTTGACGTCGTACTTCGACGTTCGGTAACGTCACACTACGACGTTCGTTGACGTCATACTTCGACGTTAGATAACGTTATACTACGACGTTAGGTAACGTCACACTACGACGTTAGGTAACGTCACACTATGACGTTTCTTGACGTCGTACTTCGACGTTCGGTAACGTCACACTACGACGTTCGTTGACGTCATACTTCGACGTTAGATGACGTCATACTCAGACGTCAACTTACGTCGAATAATACTATTTATCGACGCCGTAGTATGACGTTAGTTGACATTGGCGTCATGTGCGTCTTACTATGGCGTATCAAGGCAGCCACACATCGCACTTGCGTAGACACCTAAGGTTTTGAATTGCAAATACAACGGCAAATCAGTAGAACAAGACATGAACGATACGCCTTTCTTTATAAAATAAAACACTAGTGCAATGCCGCTACCCTGAAACATAAGGCAAATAAGGAGTAAAAAGAAAACAAAATTAGACTTACAAAAGTTTTTATTAATTAGTAATTATTATTAATTTTGCATACAAAATTCCCAATAACTTAACAAGTTTCCTTAACACTAAACAAGGGCAAAAAATATATAAGGACCCACAATACTCATACCTCTATCTTAGTTCTCCAAGGCCATTAGTACGCTTTGGAGCCACTTTCACCTGTTCTCAGTTTCATACATTTTGTTTGACGCTTAGACCTCTGGTCGTACACGGGAGTGACTAAATAATTAACCGTGCGTTCAATAAGTAGATGGTGCAGAGTTCAATGATAACGACCAGTGGTCTAAGCGCCAACAAAATTTATGAAACTGAGAACGGACAAAAGTGGCTCTATCTAGATACTATTAGAGCTGTAGACCTCTTGAAGTCGTGAAAAAATCCATATAATTATCGAACCTGTTCACAAAATTACACGAGAATCGGTTGAGAAATGCGACTTGTAGAGGAGAACAAACATCTGGACATACTCGTAAACCTTGTAAAGCAGAAGAAGAGAAGAGAAAACAAAGTTTTAACCAACTTCAAATCAGTAGCCAAATAGCTTCAAGTTTGCCTATAAAATTTGAAGAGATCCCTCGATTTCTCCAGGATCCCATCATCAGAACTGGATTTTGGTGACAAGGGGATCAATCTGGAAGTATAAACTTTCAAACAAAGAAATAATTTTTCAAATCAGTTCATAAATTACGGAGTTATCGCGTAACATACACACATAAAAATAAAAAATACAGACGAATTGAGAACCTCCTTTTTTAAGTCGGTTAAAAAGCGTACTATGGCCTTTACGAAAATTGCTCTAACTTATGAGTATTGTATTGTCCATGATCTAAATTAAAACTGTAGTGATAAATTAAAGTATTTCTTAATGTGGATTATGGCTTTGTCACTGACTGGCGTAAATGGCTCGCGAAAGCGTCTTGGAGACTGGCGCGGCCTGCAGTGGAGGCCAATAGTAAACCATCATTCATAGTAGTATGGGCCGCCAACGCAGGCGCGCCAGTCTGCGAGAGGCCTTAAGGTGGGCGCCGAGCCTCGCCGCCCGTGTAGGCTCAGCGCGTGCGGCTCGGCGTCTAGCGCGTGGCGCACCAACCCTACAAACGGCGCGCCGTGGCGCTAGCGCGGCCTGCGGCTCATATTGTAAAGTTGGGTCCACGCTAGACGAGCCGAGCACAAGCGGAGCCCTTGTGGGCGCCGTCGTTTGCGGCTCAAGTGGTTACGTTCGCTGTAAGTCCACACTTGAGCCGCAAACGACGACGCCCGACGCTCTTTGGGTTAGCGCGGTTTAGGGTTGGCGCGCCACGCGCTAGACGCCAAGCCGCACGCGCTGAGCCTATACGGTCAGCGTGGCTCGGCGCGCCGAGCCATTTGTACGCGCCGTTTATCTGCCTATTTAGAATAACAAAACAAAATTGAGAATAACTATTATAAATCAAAACATTTGTCAGTATCTTCAGGAACGATATATAGAAATAGAAAACAAAAACAAGTGCCTTTATCACAGCCATTACGACGTGTTTAGGGGTGAAATATGGTCTCTTGATGAAAACTCCTCTGGTATAAAAAGATGTGTAATTCCGTGACAAAGGGTACAGGATGAATGAATAAAATAATGACAGTGACATGCAGATTTTGAATAGGTATTATCTCCTAACTTAGGTGTGAGCTCCAGATGGCACGTGTGCGCATTGCTCTTAACTAAAGCGTAGGCGCTGTAACTATCCTCTGATGCTTGAACATGCCCCCGGGCGTTGAAAGCTCTCTTTCAACCAGAGAGAGAATCTTCTGACACCGGGAGCGGACAGATTCTGCTGAAGGACCGCCGGATTAATCCAGTCGCAGTCCTGATGTCTGCAACTCTGGTGATGCCATCAGTCCCAGGGTGGATGGCAGCGACGCGACCCAGCTTCCATTTCAAAGGAGGAAGGTTGTCCTCCTTTATGAGTACCAGAGCGTCCAGCTTCAGCGCTTCGTGATTCGTGCGCCATTTGGTTCTGACTTGGAGTTCGGACACATACTCCTTGCTCCATCTGGTCCAGAAATGCTGCCGGAGTTGTTCGATCCGCTGATAGCGGTTCAGGTAATTGAAGGAGTGGTCTCTGATGTCCTGAACTGGCAGTGAGGTTAGAGGACGCCCGATGAGGAAGTGCCCCGGAGTGAGCGGCAGCAAATCTTCTGGATGTGACGATATGGGAGTAAGTGGCCGAGAGTTCAACGCTGCTTCGATTTGGACCAGAACAGTGTTGAGTTCCTCGTACGTTAAATTACAATCTCCCAGCACTCTTTTTAAATGAAATTTTGTGGACTTTACCCCAACTTTCCAAAGACCTCCTGAGTGTAGAGAATAGGCAGGACTATAGAATGGAAATTAATCCTCTCGTGAGCTGCAGCTTCAGCCAACGAACTACAGTTGCCCTTAAGAAATGGTAACTCATTGTATGGACCTACAAATGATGTCTCGTTATTTAAATAAATATCAGATGGTAAACCTCTCCGAGATACAAAGCTACGCGATGCTGACAGATAGTTATTGCTGGTTAAGCCCTCCGCCAACTCTAGGTGGTGAAACATACGAAAATGGCTATGTGCACCTTTACATGTCTACATACACGACCCTGACGACTGGCAGAAGTCAGAGGTCTCTTATAATCAACAACTAAATATTTGACAAGTAAATTGTACTCTGAAAATGATTCTCATTGGAAGGTTCTAATAATAACATTCAATGCGGTTTTCAGTTCCGAATTATTTAGGTAGCCAGTCGACGGTACCTATACCTACTTGCTTTCTACACAAGTTCACTAAACGCAGCGCATAAGTGACTGCACGACTAAGTCGCGACAAGTTTGAAAACCAAGAAACGGCAATAAATTCACTTATGTCGATTCCAACCTGGTTATTTGTGACATCTACATGAAGTACTACTTCAGGCCGACTTTCAGGTATTGACTGTGCCACTAATGGATTCAAGTTAACATTAACTTTACACCTGAGTGAATTTAGAGCCTCCGCGTATAGCCAGAGACTTTTCATAAGATTGATGTAATGAGCCAATAAACCAGTGGGGTGAAATATTTGTGCAATCGCTGACAACAAATCCCTTTTGGTATTGCCGCTAAGCGAACAACTACCTACCGGGAAGCACGATTGATCAAAATCTGGCTGCCAGCTAAGCCCCAAGGTTTTACTGGGTTTGATTCCCAAAATATTGACTTTTGACTGAGCGGGATAGGAGTCATTTACAAGTTGACGTTCATTTGACTTCCATTTCCTCAAATGCATGCAAGCGGATGTTAGAGCAGAAGAGACTTTGTATCTAATCGACAGCACTTGTTGCAACTCATCCCCACCAGTGAGTAGATCATCTACGTAAAAGTCTTGAGCGATGATCTCACGAACGACCTCATCATCACTTTCAGACATGTGGTTTAAAGATTGATACTCTGTCATGTCTCTAATTTCTCTCTCACGCTCTAACGATAAATAACACTGCTTAGCACGATTAATAGAATCACCTAAAACACTAGGATCTTCTTTTTGTGAACGTACACAGAAACGCCCGTCTTCTAGCCTAGTGAAGTTTTCAACGAATTGCTTTTGACATAATTTCTCCTTTGGAGAATAATGAGGATTTTCAGAGCAGACTTCTTCAAGCTGCCAAAAACGCGTGAGTTGGTTTTGAACCTCATTGTTAAGCAATTCAGTACTAGGACTAGAAGTAACATTCATAAAATTACATATAATGGTATGCGATGGAGTCGATACTTGACCGCTGTTAATCGGGCCTGAGACTAGCCAACCGAGCCGAGTCTCACATAGTATCGGCTGCCCAATACCTAATTTAATTTTTTGCGATCCTAACAAGTCCCAAAATAGATCAGCACCAATGATAAAATCAATCGGAGACGGTGTATGAAAGTTAGGATCAGCTAAACAAAGATCAGCCGGAATACTTAATCTCGAGAGATCTATTTGACGAGAGGGCACGACGTCAGTTATTGATGGCAAAACAAAACAGTGTAGATGGGTCGAGTAGGTATCATTCAATGATTTCATTGATACTCGGCACATCTCACCTACCGGGGATACGGCGTTGTTTATGCCTACAACCGATTTATCTACGCGTTCGGTTAGTAAATTTAACTTTCGACACATTCCCTGAGTCATAATACATGCGGTGCTACCACTGTCCAAAACTGCTCGAGCAATATACTCGCGATTATCTCGATCGTAAACTTTAATTAATGCAGTGGACAATAGTACCGCTTGCTGTTCTAATGCATGCGAATGCAGCGTTGCAATGCGAGCTGATAACGCGACGGGTGCCGTGATGCCCGCCGCCGGCGCAGTATTGACCTTGACGGCGGCGCGCTCGGACGAATAATCTAATCCCGTGTTTTGCTTTGCCTCTGCAACATGGATTAATGAATTGTGCCTGCGCTTACATATTTTACAACCCGCCTTCTTGCACTGGTTTGCAAAGTGACCGCTACGGAAGCAATTAAAACATACTTTATAACTCGGCAGCAAGTGAAGCCGCTCGACATTGCTAAGTGCGAGAAACTGTGGACAGTCATTCAAGCTATGCTGACCATTACATTTCGGACACGATTTAGGCGGAGAAGTAACACAGTTCTCAGTGTCTTGTACAGAAAGCCAAGTCCTATGTTTTGATGCGGTTTTAGCCGGCTGACTCGATTGTCCGGCGACAGGAGTGCTCGATAACTCTAAAGTTTCAATCAAGTCTGCACGATTACGCATAAAAGTGATAAAATTATCAAATGATATAGGTGCATTCTTATCTAGGCTTCCTTTGTGTTCTTCCCACTCGCGAAATGTTTTTGTGTCTAGTTTCTTACTTAGAATATGAATAAGAAGTGTGTCCCATTGCTTGACAGGCTCACCTAGGGATTCTAAACATCTTAAGTTTTTGTTTACTTGGTCAATAATCCGCTTTAAATGCACTGATGACTCTTTTGTGATGGGTTCAATGTTAAACAGCGCGGAAACATGATTATGCAACAATAACCTTTTATTGTTGAACCTTTCACATAAGAGTTCCCATGCCACCTCATAATTACTCCCAGAGAATTCAATTGAGTGAATGACTAAGGCAGCAGAACCCTCCAACGACGCCTTTAAATAGTGGAATTTGTTTATGTTATCAATTTCGTCGTTCGAATGTATGAGACTTGTAAATGTGTCATGAAAACCAAGCCAGTCCTCGTATAATCCACCATACTTAGGTAACGAAATCGTCGGGAGTTTAACCAGCTGATGATTGTTTGAACTATGCTTGCTAAATGACTTGAAATCATCACCTTGTTTATTAAAATCGCTAAGTATCTCGTGGGCTCGCGAAAGGGTTGAGAAGTAATTACTTTGAAACTCCTCTCTGTCTAACATAAGCGCGTCTAAGTTATCGGTCTTACATTCTAACTGTGTTTGAACATCATCATAAAGTTCATACAATGCCTCAATCTTACCTATACGCAACTGTAATTGATTAGCTTCAACCTGAGTTAATGCAGATTTCTTCAATGTGCCTAGGTATGTGACAAACAGAGTTAATTGACCTTTGTAACTGCCTCTTTTCCGAGTTAAGTCCTTCTCATCACTCATCTTGGGAAGCTGGTGTAGACCTTGAATGTAAACAATTTATAGATGTAAGTATGGTTATTGTAAAAAGTTTAAATATTAAAATTACACTTTGTTTTCGGTTTAGTCAATAAGCTAAAATAATCTCGTTCATAAATCTTTGTAAATAAAATTGTATACCCGAATCTAATTAAAAATAAAAGATAAATAACAAATTGATTCGAATAAGATTATGTAAATATACCGAATATTATCCTATTGTACCTACTAACAAAGCTTGGAAATGTATAAAATAATTTGCGTATCAAAATTCATTAAACAATTCAATTCATTATACAATTATCATTTAAAATCCCTATCTAATTCCTGTTCTAAATTAATCCACAATGTCACAAAATATTAAATGCTACAAATCTCAAGTGAATACCTGTACAGGAATAACGGTAAATCCTACCGGCCGACCAAGCCATGCGTTGACAAAAGTTAGCTAATTAACTGCAATTATCTACTTTAATTTAATATGCACTGGTATATTTAAATAATTGACTAGATAACTAACACATTTAATAATAAATATAACTAACTTAGTGCACGATTAATAGACTTAACGGTCAAGTAACGGTACATTTTAACATGAAAAGTATTCACTAACCTGGAGTTTCCACAATAAATCCTACTTATTTTACTACCTGAATGGAGTGCTGGGTCCTAACTTTCCCTACCACACTCAACACTATTGGGTTCCGAGGTCCTGATGGTCTTCTTCAGCAGATCCTTGTCTCCCACAGCAGTAATAAGTATCTCGCCAGTAATTCCTCCAATAATTAATAGGTAATCCAAATTTCCTCAGTATCCGGTTCGGTAATGGGCCATGTTTAGGGGTGAAATATGGTCTCTTGATGAAAACTCCTCTGGTATAAAAAGATGTGTAATTCCGTGACAAAGGGTACAGGATGAATGAATAAAATAATGACAGTGACATGCAGATTTTGAATAGGTATTATCTCCTAACTTAGGTGTGAGCTCCAGATGGCACGTGTGCGCATTGCTCTTAACTAAAGCGTAGGCGCTGTAACTATCCTCTGATGCTTGAACACGACGCGCACATTTACCTATAATATACACACACATATAATCTACAGCTAACCTCGCTAGTCTGAGTTTAATGGTAAAATAGCATACTCATTACAAAAAGGAATTACTAAACATTTACAAGAAATATCTTCAGCGGGAAACATGCGGTAATTTTTTGAAAGTTCACTAGCTAGAAATACCCCAAACTGTGAGGATGGACATGGAATATTATAAAATTTTTTGTACTTTTTGAAAGCGTTGGCATATAAAGTAACTTTACCATCAATGTTTAGGATGTTTGCGATAACGATTACAATGTTATTTTTCATCATGCAGTAACTATCTGGCTTGGAACTTGGGATAAAAACAAAGTTGCCCCAAAACAGTTTTTTGTACTGCCTATCTTGATACAGACGCGGTGCGGGTCCTTCAGAGTGTTCTTTAAAGCATTTATGAGTTGTACATATATCAGAATAAAACGGTTGAGTCTGGTTTTCCGACAACCGATTGGCTGCTTGCTGTAGGGGTTTATATGGAGCTCTTAGAGATCTCTTTAATGAACCTAAATAATTTTCAAACTTAAAAGCAGAAAATGAATCTAAGTTGCCAAATCTTTCAACATCATCCACAAGGTGTATTAATGAGTGCACATTGTAAACTAAATACTGTCGACCGTAAATAATAGCACACTGCTCAACAAAAGTTTTTAAAAGACTACGAGCGTAACTCGAATATTGTGACCATAACTTTTTCGACACTAAAATGTAAATAGAACAATGCAGCAACATAAAATGTTTGTACACTTTTTTTTGTAAAATGTCATACAAAATAATTGGGCCAATATATAATAAAAAGGTCCTGAATTCAGTCGCTTTCCAGTGTTCTACTTCGTTAAGAGATCTAGGCTTACGATTGAACTCTCGTGGAATATATTTTCTTACATAAATTAACCTTTCACTCACAAAATTTGTACGCCTAGAATCTAGTTTTACATGTTTAACATCTGATTTAGCCGGTTTTATCCAGGTATGAATTAACTTTCTCATAACCCCTAAACAAACGCTGTGCATGTAATCTGTAGGAAAACAACTAACCATTCCAATACCTAATTCAAGTAATGGCGATATTCCTAAATGATGATCTTCATCTATCTGCAATTCAAATGATCTATCTGTTCTAAGTGTACAATTCAAATTGTCTAGAACGATGCGGTGTTCTACGTAACTCCCAGTACTAAAGCATTTATCACAACTTGAATAACCGTTATGTGACTTCACACATTTTAAAAAGGCACGAGCAGGCATATCACAAACAAAGTGCTTTGTGGTAACAGTTATCAGTTTATCCTTGTATGTTGTCCCAGACTCTAAAAGATCTTTCAATTCTTTTATAAATGATTCCAAGTATAAAGATAATGGAGATGGTTTTGTAGTTCCACAAAATATACCAATGACAAAAATACTATTTTTCATTCCAATAACTTCTGCTAATATAGGCCAAAACTGAGTATTAGCACTTCTAAATATTGGTAACCCATCAACATTAAATGATAATGCAATATCACTATTACCGCTATGATATACTATCGGCAGTATTGTTTGTAATAAACCGTTAAAACCAAAATGGATATAGTCACCACTATCAAGATGTTTTATATTATAATCATAACATGTTTTTAGCAATGTTCTAGATGAAGATGGTAGTTGTGGATGTTTATGTTTAAGAAATTTTAGTAACGAAGTGAAAGCCGTGTGAGATATGTTGTATTCTAAAGCCCAAGATCTTAAAAAAGACGGCATATCTAACTCTTCATTTTTATTAACTGCATCACGCGGATCTTCCCTTGAAGAATGTGTGATATGATCTAACGAATTTGATTGTAAGCATCCACCATTAACTACCTGATCATTTGACGCAGTCTCACACTGAATCATGTTTAATACGCTACTGATAGAATTATCCGGGTCCATGTCAGGTTTATTTTGTTCATTTTCGTTAACAAGTGTGTCACATTCTGTGATTACAAAACTATTTTTTTTTGCATTCGCATTCACTCTCCTATAAATTTGTCGTTTACTTAAAATTCCCTTATTTGACATTTTTCTTACCTAGGAAATTCTTGAGAATTAACCGAAATTGAAGTAACACACTAACTACACTTATTGTTTTTGCTTAATCGAGCTTTTGCTCGCTGTGGTGCATGTTTAAGCCATACCTTCATATCGTTTTCAATATCTTTTTCAACAGTTAGTTTAAACTGTTTTTTAACAGCACCTGAAACAAATCAAAAGATTGTACACATCTAATTATTGGCCAACATCTGTGTTGTATGCGGCATAGTATGTAAGTACAGGTTAATTAATTGGAGCATTATAGATAGCAGCTGTGAAGTGCGCTCAACTCCGATTACGCACAATTACTATTTTGCTGCTGCTCAGAGCTTCGCGCTAATTTCACAGACGCCATAATTCCCCCTGCTCGGTATATATAGTTTATTCTGCGGCCCACTCATTATGTAACCCTTATGATCTAATAATGATGTACACAGTAGGTTGATTTATGACATTTAAGGTATTTTCCTTGTACTTACGTATTATTGCGGTTTTTATATATAATTCTTCAAAGGCCCTTTTGTTTTTTTTTCCTCTAAAATTGAATTTAGAGGCTAATTCATTTGTCATGCAGTGCTTTAATATTTGGTTTATTGAGGTTGTTGTTGAGCTTCCGCAGAAAGACATTAAATAATTGCACTGAAAAAAAAGATAAACTTATTAAATGTTTACGGTCTAACCCAAGATTGTGGACCTGGAATATTTGTATTTTTGTTGGACAGTACGGGGTCTAGGAAATGGTTTATCATTAAATTGTCGACACTCACTTCGTCGAATTTCACTTCAAAGTCAACGTTTCATGTGTTTTCATTTCGTCGACAATTCATTTCGTGGAATGGTCATAACAAATTATTTTAAATCGTGTATTTTTACTAGTCGGATGATTCATTAAATAGTTGTATTATGTCATGGAAAACGTTTTGTGATTTATTGTTTCAAATATTTTTAATTAACATACAAATTATTACAATGATTACTGCTTATTTAAATTTAAGATAAATAGTTGGTATAACACAGTTATATATGGCATTATGTTGAGAACGGAACGCAATGCAATGGCTTTAGTACCACCCAGGGGACACGTGCAGGGTTGATAGCTCCTGCAGACGCAAGTGACAGTGGTCCCCCCTGTGTCGAGTGAGTTGGCAACTCGACTGTCAGAGGTTCTTAAGCCGCCTAAAGGCCTCTAACTCGGCATAACAACTACTGTCATAGACAGCAGCCGGGATCAACTAATTAGCGTGCCTTCCAAAGCACAGAATCTTAACCTAACCTATCCGCCAGCGTGTCGACGTCACCCCGCTTCGCGGGGTGCCTATTTCCGCTCTGAGGGACACAAGTGAACCCTAACCTAACCCACTTATAATACAATTGTTACGGTTGTTTGTTTTTTTTTACTGCGGGGGGGGCTCCGCCGTTTTTCTGGCTGCCCTAACCTAGTGAAACCCCTGTGTAATCAGTTTAATTTGATTATTTTGTAATGCTGTAATACAATTTCGAACAAATGAAATTCGTTGGTTTGTTATTCTGCCATTTAAAATTCATATAAAAAGAATAATTTGCCAAATAATATTCCCTGAACAGTTATTCTCTAAAATAATAAAAATTGGAATAATCTGGTCATGAAATAAAATTACACCAAATAATAATTCGTGAACTAAATGTTACTTGAAACGTTTTCGATGAAATGCAATTCGATGAAAAGTTTGTCGACAAAACAAGGGACACCCCTAGGAAATATATCATCGGTTATTTGATGATCACAGAGATTATATGTAAGATAATATATATATTGTATATGGAAAACGAAGGAGAAATTTCAGAAGACAGCATAGGTCCTATATTGGGGTTTTGTGATTTGAAACAATAAATCACAAAACGTTTTCCATGACATAATACAACTATTTAATGAATCATCCGACTAGTAAAAATACACGATTTAAAATAATTTGTTATGACCATTCCACGAAATGAATTGTCGACGAAATGAAAACACATGAAACGTTGACTTTGAAGTGAAATTCGACGAAGTGAGTGTCGACAATTTAATGATAAACCATATTGGGGTGTCCCTTGTTTTGTCGACAAACTTTTCATCGAATTTCATTTCAATGAAAACGTTTCAAGTAACATTTAGTTCACGAGTTATTATTTGGTGTAATTTTATTTCATGACCAGATTATTCCAATTTTTATTATTTTATAGAATAACTGTTCAGGGAATATTATTTGGCAAATTATTCTTTTTGTATGAATTTTAAATAGCAGAATAACTAACCACCGAATTTCATTTGTTCGAAATTGTAATACAGCATTACAAAATAATCAAATTAAACTGATTACAGGGGTTTAACTAGGTTAGGGCAGCCAGAAAAACGGCGGAGCCCCCGCAGTAAAAAAACAAACAACCGTAACAATTGTATTATAAGTAGGTTAGGTTAGGGTTCACTTGTGTCCCTCAGAGCGGAAATAGGCACCCCGCGAAGCGGGGTGACGTCGACACGCTGGCGGTTAGGTTAGGTTAAAATTCTGTGCTTTGGAAGGCACGCTAAGCAGTTGATCCCGGCTGCTGTCTGACAGTCGTCATTAAGCCGAGTTAGAGGCCTTTAGGCGGCTTAAGAACCTCTGACAGTCGTGTTGCCAACTCACTCGACACAGGGGGGACAACTGTCACTTGCGTCCGCAGGAGCTACCTACCACAACCCTGCACGTGTCCCCTGGGTGGTACTAAAGCCATTGCATTGCGTTACGTTCTCAACATAATGCCATAGATAACTGTAATGCCAACTATTTATCTTAAATTTAAATAAGTAATAATCATTGTAATAATTTGTATGTTAATTAAAAATATTTGAAACAATAAATCACAAAACGTTTTCCATGACATAATACAACTATTTAATGAATCATCCGACAAGTAAAAATACACGATTTAAAACTACTTGTAATGACCATTCCACGAAATGAATTGTCGACGAAATGAAAATACATGAAACATTGACTTTGAAGTGAAATTCGACGAAGTGAATGTCGACAATTTGATGATAAACCCCTATATTGTTAAGAAAGGGGTACGAGAAAGCCTTGAGCAGTATACGGAATGGAAAAGCCGCTGGTATGGATAATATACACATTGAAATGGTAAGGTATGCTAATTGTGATCCCATACAGGACGAAATTTTTAATCTGATACAAAAAAAGTATACATCTGGAAAAATCCCAAAAGATTTTAAAATTACAAGAACAGTTAATACGCTGCCGAAAAAAGCAAATACACTGAAATGTGAAGAACATATAACTTTAAGCCTAGTATCACATGCTAGCAAGATATTATTAAAGATAATACAAAATAGAATCAGACCTAAAGTAGAAGCTTATTTAGGACCGGAGGTTAAGCAAGGCCCCATTTCGATTAAACTCTCAAATAAAGAAAACCGCATCAAAATCAGTCCCATCTTAAGACTCCACCACATTTACGGGCTAGCGAGCGGGGCAATAGCGGCGCGAGGCGGTAGCAGTAGCAGCGCGGTGATGTCACATCGAGCACGGCGCATGAGCGATGCCGAAGCGCGGCAGCTATTAAATTACACCTAAATTTCGTATCCATTTTGGTTAAAACAGGCTCCAAAATTCAATATAATATTTTTGTTACGTGCTTGTGTATGGTTCACGCCTGGTTGACGGCAAGCTCATAAGAGAGGTGAGGCGGTGCCTATCCGGTGCCGAGCCTGTATGTGTACGACAACCTTTAAGAGATCTTAAGGACCTGGAATTAGAAAATAATAATAAAAGCAAATTAACTAACAAACTCCGCAAATTTGGTGTCATGTGTTAAGTAGTTTTCAATGACCGATAGTTCTTCCATGTCATTCAATGGCAGCTGAACGGGAAGTTCATTTGGTGTCTTTTTTAATTTTAGATCCTCTAAGTCATTTTGTAACCGGATCCAATTTAATATTTGGTTATTCTGCTCAATAATGGTGGTTAGTAGATGTAAAGTTTTCGATTGGTAACCTGTAACAATTAATACATATATATCATTTAAAGCTGCGTCTACATAGGTAATTGTAACGAAACGTGTTTTGCACTAAGCAGATTTCAACTTGCACCCGTTGTCTTTCGCACGCATTTTAGTGATGCGTGCATAAGTGTGAGCGAGACATAAGTGTGAAATAAATAAATAAACAACTGTTGAAAATCCCCTGAAATTTCAATTTCAAAGTTCAATATCTCAAAAATGGCTAAACCGATTTTGATGAAACGTAGCTAAGAACCACCTCGATTAAACTATCTTTTGATAAAAAAAATCGGCGTCCAAATCGGTCCATTCATTTAGGACATATGATGCCACAGACGGACAGACAGACTGACACACACGCACACGCACACACACACACACACACACGCACACGCGCACAATAAATACCCTTTTTCGAAAATACAAGCTAATAATACCTACACTACAAAATATATGATCACTGAACACCAGTATATAGTACGAGTATACAGGGTGTGGCCTGTAATAGGAGCAAAAAATTAAACGGTAGATTATTTAGCTTGTGAACAATTGATCCCACATGATTATTAAGTGAAAAAAAAAAATTGATTTTTTTTTTCTTCAAAGTAACTAGTTATTTTTTACTCTTCTGGAGTGCTATAAGTAACTTTTTATTTTAAAGAAACTAAATTAAAGAAAAAAAAAATAAAAAATCACAAAAATATCTTTTGAAAACCAAAATGCTAAAACTATTATGACTCGTTACGTGATGTTACCTCAAAATCTGCATTGATTGCTGTGCTATGATGTCGTGGTGCCAAGATACATTACTTGGAGGTCATAACTTTAGATCAAAATATCTCCGAATCCAAAAAAAATAAAAATGAATGAAGGGGTTACTGCAAATGCTCTAAAGAAGCATCCTTTTGAATATTTGCTCCTATTACAGGCCAGTCAAACATGTAATGAGCTAATGAGGGGCCACCTAAAATGGTAACATTATTTCAATGGATAGTTGTTTAATACCTGACGAGTTTCCGACTGAGGTTGAAACTGCTGCATTTTCAATTTGAGATGCTTGTTTGGGAGTTTTGGGACACGGTTGATTGTCTTGAGTGTTTGGTGTAAGTTTTATTTGTGGGCTTGGATTTGTATCTATATTAACAAAAAAATTACACACTTGAAATTGGGAATGGATGAAAATTTTAGAATTGCCTGATTTGTTTTTGGTGATAGGAATAACCAATGATGTAATATAAATAATTTACTTTCAAAACAAAGTTTCAACCGACTTCAATTCAGTACTCCGCCAAGCCACATGAACATTTCCACATTTTTTTTCCAAATTATTTACCACATGAACTGATTTCCGAGAACAAATGCGTTGATTTTCAGACCAATAAACCAAATCGCTTTATGTGGGCCGATAATATTTGAGGACTTCCGTCGATTCCTCAAGGATCTCAGAATTACCTTTGGCACTTCATTGTTTGCTATTTCAACGGAATCATATCAGAATCTGTGACGTCCTTATATAAGTTTGAAGTACATCATTGAGAAGTTCCACAAGCCATCTGTGGTCTTCATCATCACTTCCACTTCACCAAATTTATGATTTCCGGGTGTAAATACACGAGTTATAATAGAAAATAACGAAATTACTACACGCGTGCCTAATATATTTGAGGAGTTCCCTCAATTCCTCATGGTTCCCATCATCCAACTGGGGCTTTGGAAACAATGAGACCAATCTGAAAGCATATACTTTCAATTAAAACAAGAATTGTACGAATCGGTTCATAAATGACGGAGTTCTGAGGTAACAAACATAAAAAAGAAAAAAAAATACATCCGAATTGAGAACCTCCTCCTTTTTTTGAAGTCGGTTAAAAATAGGTAGGTAGATATGTTGTCTATACGAAATTCCGTGTTTAAAAAATGGCCAGGCTTACGCACATATGAATCAGCTGCGAATATTGCAATTACACACTAATAGTAATACTACACTACACACTAATAGTAATGTCAAATGAAAGCAGGACGGTATGATCGTAAAAAAAAGCTAAAATAAGCATCTTTCGCATATAAACCTTTTCAATCAGAGAAATAATTAAAGAGATAGAGGGGTCCAAAAGTTAGTTAACTTTCAAAGACATAGAGAAGAAAATTCTCGATCGTGGCAAAACCTTAGAATAATAACGCCTAGAAACGCAGTTCACGCGCAACGGTGAGGCCACTAAAACTCGGCCATTAATGGCCCGGTACGCCGATCGGTGGAACAAAATTGGTGCGTTTGTGTGCGTATTGGCCGCGTGTGAATACGAGTTGATCACAACTACATGAATCCATTTTATGCCTCACGCTTGGCGCGTCAGCCGTATGAAACTATCCTTCTAGGCGTTATTATTCTAATGGCACAACCGATTTCGATGGTTAGAAGATTGCAGTCTTCGTGGTTATTTTTTTTATAAAAGCGGAAAAAAACTTCTTCAGAGAAAAGTTTTTCAAATAAAAGATGCTTATTATGACGTTTTCTGTACGTAACAATCATTCAAAATAGCTGTTATAATGACAACCCTTTGGCAAAAAAATTACCAAGTGCCTAAGTCACAAAACTTTGGAACGCTATACTTCGGCCATTTTTAAGTTTAGAGAAAAGTTTTTCTGGTAAAATATGCTTATTTTGACGTGTTCTATAAGAACAAACGGAATAGAGGCAGACAATTTAAAAATGGGAAGACGAAATTATAGAAATGGCCGGCAAGACGTGGACCAGAGTGGTCACAGACATGGAGGAATGGAGAAGACTGGGGGAGGCCTTTGCCAGTAGGCACACAGAAAAGTAATATTTTGCGGTTACTGTAGTTTTAAGCCTTGGTCAGACACACGGCGCGACGCAGCGCCGCGGTCGCGCCGCGTGATGCTCTCAACACGCCCTCATCGCGCGCGCGAACGCGGCGCGATGCGGGCGTGATGCGCAGCGTGATTCGCGCCCGGATACAGGATACCGGAAACATGAATTTTTCTATATCCATATCTAATCACAAAATAACTAATAATTATGCTACTCTCGCACTACGCACTGCGCGCTGCCTAACGTCCGACTGATGTGTGTGACCCAGCGCGGCGCAGCGTGCCGCCGCGTCCGCGCCGCGTGAACGCAAGGGGCCGCGCGGCGCGGGGCGCGACAGAAGCGGGGCGCGATGCCGGCGGGACGCTGTCTGTTTGACGTCGCTAATCTGTTAACATGTGTCGCGGTCGCGCCGCGCGACCGCGGCGCTGCGTCGCGCCGTGTGTCTGACCAAGGCTTTAAGTATGTTATTTTAATTTTCTGAAAAAAAGCTATAAATAAAAAAATAAGTAACAATCATTTCAAATAGGTGTTATAATGGCGCAACATCCATCGATAATTTTACAAGTCCCAGAATCTTCCCGACTTTGGGGTCAAATATCTCGGCCATTTTTTATTTCAGAGAAAAGTTTTTCGCATTTTAACGCATTCTCTATGATAAAGCAATAAAAAATTGGTGTCATTATGACGACAACATCCATCGAAATTTTGACTATTTTAGAATTTTCCCAACTTTCGGGATAAATATCTGGCCCATTTTTGAATTTAGAAAGAAGTTTTTTCTACAAAACATGCTTATGTTAGTGTATTGATTGAATTTTTTTTGAGTATTTTATGATTCCTATATATTTTGCACTTTTGGTCAAAAAAAATCTTTTTCCTGCCCGACTGCTTTAGGCGGACCCGGACCAAGGAAAGTGTTTCGCCGTCCTAAACCGAAAACTTAAGTCAGGAAATTGTTTATATTTTTCAAAAATAATTGACTCAGCTGAAAAGTGCAATATTTTTCTGGTTTATACCTATCACCACAAAAATAATCAGGCTGTTCTAAAATCTTCACCCATTCCCCATTACACATGTCTGAAACTATATAATTTCTCGTTCTGCGTAACCCCATATATAATTTGATAATAAACAACTTATAATATAAGCTGTGTATTATGGAAGAGTACCTGCCAAATTTTCAAAAGCTTCTTTCTCCGGTGCTTTTTTTTTTGGTGTCACAGTATCTGTAAGAAAAATAAAGTAATTACTAGCTACACTACAACTAATACGTATCCCATCAAATGTGTACGTATCCAATCAATGGCATACTAATAAAAATGTCTGAAAAGGAATCTACGACCCCCAAAAACCAATCTCAAATAATAATACCCTGTCTAAGAATCAGTAGTTTCTGAGATCCTTCGAGCTCCTTCCCGAACTCCTCGCAAACCTATCACGCCATTCTGCCCACCGCTCAGAAGGACTGTCCTCGGCAGTAGCTCGCCTATCCCAAGGATGTGTAAAGCAATTAACAGCTGCAGTCACATGTCTGATGTTTTCTTTGACTCGGTCGTGAAATTTAAAATAAGGTCTGGTAACTGCTTGGCTTTGCAATAATAATAAAGTTGATGACAGCCATTTTCTACAATACTCTCCTATATATAAATTATTTAGTTCATCGCAATAATAAGTTGAGTAAAAACTGAGTATAATTTTGATAAGTTAATGTTAAGGCTTTTTTTTATATAATGCATGCGGTGTTTACCTTTAAGTGATTGTTACACTTAGCAAGTAGTTATGATAATTGGATTACTGTAAACTTCAGTGTAAACAATTGTTGGTGAACCAAAATAAATAAATAAAAAATAAATAAATAAAATAAAAATCCAATGCGGATCTCCGGTTAGTCCGGTTTGATGAAACTTGGAATGCATTGCTTATTCTTGCTCTTGAATAGCCAACAATAATAATTGTATTGTAAGTAGATGAAGGAATTGTTGTTTTCAAATGTTTTTACATACCGTTTATTTTAAATATGTCTGTCGAGTTAAACAGCTCCTCTTCTGATGTCTCGGACTCGTCGGGTCTAATGGGTTTACGTTTTCTTTTTGCTAATGCTACATTTTCATCGTCAATATCAGTGAATTCACTATGCACCTCTGCCTGCTTGGCTTTAATTCGTGCTATCATCAAATCATCTGAAATGATAAATGCTTAAATCAATAACCCTATAGAAGGTCCCCAATCCGCACTGGGCCAGGGTGGGAATAGCCAATTCACTCTGATCCATGAGAGGAGGCCTGTGCCCAGCAGTGGGACATATATACCTAGGATGAATTACCTTATCCCATAATATTTTGTTATAACACCCAGGTGTCAAAATTTAGGCAATCTTATTGGTTTCTACATGAACTTAAATCGGTGTTAAACAATGCCTTGAATACATTAAGCAGCGCAAGTATAACACTAATAGGTACTTACACCAGGTTTCAAATCTCAGCACTGGCACTAAGTAACAAGTATTATTATTAAAACAAAAGCAAAGGACTGCAAAATGCAACTCGTTTGACAGTTGGATCAGCAGCGCAAAGTGCCTCCAGACGATAGCAACTAGTCAGCTTCTGACAAGACATGATATGTATATAGACCCCATGATTGACAAATACCTATCTATATAAATTAGGTAAGCGACATCTACATACAAAGAATTACATACACAAACACGGGGTACATGTTCAAAGAATTGCGTTTACCCTTTTTTACAGTCAGTCCTAGGCGTAAACCAAACAGAGACGGCGTGGCGCGGACGCGTGCATACTACCAGGGCGGCCAATCTTAGTACTAGTTGTGCATACTACTTACCAGTTTCAAAGAACTTTCTTTTCAGACTTATAAGCCGCCAGTCTTTACCGGGGTCTTCGTGTTTTTGTAATAATCTATTAAATTGGTTAGAAAATTTACATGAAGGCCAAAACGCCTCAATCTTTTTTGGAGTGAGCCAATTCTCACTTAATATAACCACGTTGCCGGCATCATCTGAAATAGTACTTTCTTCTTCTGCCACAATATATTTTAGTCGCGTTGTGCCTGATGACTGCATTTGTTATCTTTATTAAAAATTTGGCTCACAACACATACACAAGTCACTTTTAGGTCCAGCCCAGGGTTATTAGCTGCAGGACAAAAGCAAAAATTCAAGGTTATGCACGAATGCATTTACTTAGCATGCAATATAACATACAATTATACATACGTAACTGGTCGATAATTTTTTTGGAGGATGGCAGCTGCTGCACAAACACTAGTGATAAAAACAAAACTCACGACAAAGAGAAAATAAACACTTCGATAACGACGAATGCGATTGACTGATGCCGCCATGCCATTCAAAGCCAAGCCCAAAGAGAATGTAAGCGTCATGCGAAAATTTTATTTAACCGCCGCCCAGTGTTGCCAGATGACCTACGAATACCCCAAACCTGAATTCTTTTTAGCACTATAGGTATACTGTGATAATGTTAGATAATATTCTCAATTCATGGTTTTAGGGTAGTAATTATCAAATATCTATACATTTATGAAATAGCTTTATATGTAAAAACAAATCGTAATCAATTCCTTAGTTTTAATAGTGCACGTCAACGAGGTAAAAAAGAAGCCAGACCAATGAAAACCGCCTTACTCGGAAAAAGTGTGTTTGGCATGGCACCCAGAATTTTTAATAATTTACCCAAAGTACAGATAGAGGATGTAATTAAATTCAAAAAAGAGCTACACAGTTATTTGACAAAAAAAGCATATTATTCTATAAATGATTATTAAGTTGACATGCATGATAATACTTACATATAGGAATGCTCTATTATTAATAATGTTTATCCTTCTACCAGTTAATCACGACATAGTTATTGATTATGATTATATAAGCAAGTTGAAATTACGATTTATTACAATTAATATTATTTAGTTTTTAGGTATTTGACATTTAATTATAATGAAAATAATAATCGTACTTAAGTCGTAATTTAAATTTAAATTTTAACTGATTTTTGTATGCCTTGTGGCAAAACACAGTGAGACATGTTTTTTTGATACCCTACCATACCTTGTATACCTGTTTGACAATTTCTACTACATTGGAAGATATGGGGTCAATAGAAACGTTTTTAACCGGCTTCAAAAAAAATGTGTGTAGGTATGTTTGTCCGTGATTATCTCGCGTTTGGCTGAACCGATTTTGATGCGGTTTTCAGAAAAGTATTTGTCACATTCTGGAAAAGGCAGGGATTGTAACCGGTTATTTTTTGTATGGGAATTGTAACTGGTTTTTTTCGTTCTTTGTTAATTATTTCATTTTCTAATTGGGCAATCTAATAATACGCACTCGTTACCTCAAAACACAACTGAGTCCTACATATGAAGTATAAAATAGTTTGAGATATGTGGTTATTTCGAGGACCCATTCATTATTTGTTTGGGTCGGTAATAGGTTTAAAATAAGTATCTATTACCGAGTGACATTTTAGTCTTCCCTTAAAATAAATCACATCTAGGGTTCCGTTCGTACAATTTCATTTGATAAAATGATGACTCTCTGGAACGTATTATTAAGATGAGTGGCGAACGGATATAATATTAAGTAATAACATATAACAGCAAAATTAGTAAATTAAATAAAGATCTAAAACATTTGGAACCATGGAACGACACATAAGTATAGGGTGTTACTTACACAAAACGCAAAATATTTTCTTCGAGTCATTCAGCCTTCCCAAAAAACCTTGATATAATAATAATGTACGGCACCAAAGTCATGAATATAATTTTAACCCTCGATATTGGGTACAGAATTGTGTATCACGTTACTATTACCGATGGTAGAAAATTGCTGCTTTTTGTACCCTCGGTAATAAAAGCTATATTCGCGGTAATACAAGATTCTCCTTTCGTGGTTTCAATAATTATTTTATCAAACAAACAAACAAATAATAAACTAAAATTGGTTCAAAAAGTTATGACTCTGAAAGTTCAATGAACACTCTTAAATAAAATAAAAAAATCTAGGACGTTACGGAGCTTTCATACCCATCATTTTTTATAATCATTTGAAAACTACCTAAATACCACGGTAATAGGCGCCGTTACCTATGCTACTAAAACTAAATATTTAGCCAAAAGGATGAAATCTTACCTTCAATATTGGCTGAGATCCATTCACAAGTAGCTGGTCATCTAAAGACCGTCATTTAGTAAGTTGTATAGAAAATACTATTAAAACTGTGCATACAAACAAAATTGGGAATTTATAGCTTCAATATTGGCTGAGATTCTTTCACAAGTAGGGGAACCTGGGGAGGGTTGATCACCCCCTTTGATTATGCACTCTATTTTGTTTATTTTTTGTAATATAGGAAAACTTTTTAAGGTAAACGATTTGGAAATTATCTATCTATTGATAGTTTGAATAAGAAGCAGATTGTGTCACAATTTAACTCATTATGTATTGAAACTCCTTGTGGGGACACAGATTGCTGAGTGGGCTTTTCGCCGTAGCGCGCCCGACTAGCAATGTGCCGGTCCCACGCCAGTCATATCCCGGGACGCGCACTGTAAGCACTGATCAGTAATAAAGAATATATTAACTAAATTCCCGCCGTTTCGCTGACCTCGACACGTTGATTTAAACCCCACATCGTTGTTACCTACGACCGCTTCCCAGGCTGCGCATATGCGCGCTCAGCAAATACTTCGAGCCGCTATGTTCCACGAACCAGTGCGCGCTTCCTGTGCCTGTGTAAGCGATACCTACGAGTACGAGCTTGGCTAAATGAACAAAGAAAATATTTGAATGACTTAAACATCAAATACAAGGGTCTCTCTTGTGGGACCAAAGAATACATTGTTGCGTACATTGTTGTCGTTGGTTGGTGGCGGAAACTGAATGGAAAGCACCCCCTAAGTGGGTCGGTCTGTTGACCATGGATTAGCAATCCGGTGCTGGCAACCTTTCAGCATCGGTGGCTAATCTATTCCACTCTATTACCTTTTGATTACTGACATTGTATCTCGGATTGGCCATACCGTATGACACAACAGCAGTAATGCAACATATTTACGACATTATTATCCTTCCATTCCACTACACTCCACATAACCAACAATCACTAATGCGGCGTAGAGACGATCGTTTCAACAATTTCGTGAATATTCCTATCTCGATAATTCACGCACGAAGTAATTAATGAGCGGAACGCGATCTATTTTCGTCTTTACGACGTAGGTAGATTGGGTTCCTTTCTTTTTTATATATGCACATAATTTCACTGTGGCCATACTTATACGCTTATATTATCGAAAGTGATTTTCGGAACGCTCGAGGTGGCCCTGCGTTAATTAATTACGTACGGTTAGGCCGTAAAGTGTCGCTTGGCGACTACGAGTACGCCCAACATGCGGTAATTCGGGTATCTGCACCTTCCTTAGCCATTCCGAAATCACTTGAACTTAAAACTAAACACAACTAAATTACACTGCACTGTAAACTGTAACGCACTGAAATGAAACTCTTAAATTTTAACGGCGCGTCGGAGTGGCGTCGCCGCTGCTGCTGTCGCCGCTTACTGCTCCGACGGGCCCGACGGCCTGTGGGCTGCTGCCAAGCCTCGCCAGCGGCAGGGCTTTCGGCATTTGCGTGTGTGCTGATAGAAACAGTCCTTCACCTGTGGCTGCGCGATCTTGGCGGGCACCGGCTGCGGCTGCGCTCCTGCTGCAACTCCAGGTTGTGGCCCCACACTCTTTGACGCGGGCCCTGATCGCCGGGGTTAAATCCATGCCCCTGCTCGACTCGCCGGGCGAGCTTCAGGGTCGCGACCCTGCGCTCTAGCCTGGCGAGGCTCGCGCACGTCCGCGCAAGTTCCACGGCGAGTAAATCTACATATTTACTCTTATCCCGCCATTCCGCTGCATCACGTCGGGGTCACCAATGTGGGGTTGAAGTCAACGTGTCGAGGTCAGCGAAACGGCGGGAATTTAGTTAATATATTCTTTATTACTGATCAGTGCTTACAGTGCGCGTCCCGGGATATGACTGGCGTGGGACCGGCACATTGCTAGTCGGGCGCGCTACGGCGAAAAGCCCACTCAGCAATCTGTGTCCCCACACTCCTGATTGTAAACTTTTACCATGTGTCCCCGATATTAGGGAGACTTCTTCACCCCTGTTTGGAGCCTTGATCCTGGGGGATCAAGTCTCCCAATTGCGTGGGAGACTTGGTAAACAGATTTTTACCGTGTCTCCCCACGACTGATTATCATTGACTAAGTAACTCTATTTGCACTCAACTAAGCATATAGAAATAGAAAAACACACAACAAATAGCTATGTACCATACATTCCATTGCTACAAGTTTAATTCCCACCAGTTAGATAACTTGATCCGCAGGGATCAAATCACCCATGATTGGGGACACATGGTAAACAGATTTTTAGCACGAATGTCAAATTCAGAGGGTTGATTCCTGTTTAATTCATTAACTTAATCCTTAGGCAATGAATTTGTGAGGAAATCAAATTCATGGTGATTCATGTATTTTAATGATTAAATAGGGAACTGTATTATTTTTTCAATAACAACACATTTTTAGTGATATTTTTTTTACTATCCAACAAGTTAACATTCGGTATTAGAAATTTTTAACAAAAAGTTTCTTCTAAAAATTAAGCTTATCTTTATAATAGACATTTTAACAATCACAAAGCAACCTTCAAATAATCGAATATTATTGTCATTTATTATTATCACGGTTATAGATTCAATTATTTTTAATAGAATAATATTAAATTATATTTCTATTGTAACTATAATTCTAAAAAATAGTACCATTATTGAAAATCTTTTTTGATCCCTCTTTGGTCGTATATTTTCGCGGCATCATTACCTAAAAATATACATGTAATTATGACAGGTCTGTAAATCCTCTGATTTTTCGACGCCAAGGTAGACTTGATCCCTCTCGGGGACACATGATCCCGGGATCATGTCACCCCCAAAGAAAAGGACAAAATCTCCCCAAACATAGTGAGTTTATAAACCATGCCGTACTCAAAACGAATGTACACGTATTTCAAGTGAATCAAAGCTAATGTATACTCAAATAAACTACTAACAAAATAAACATAGTCACTAACAGCATTTACTTCATATTTTAATAAATAAATCCGACTAAAACTTACCGAAAATTAAATATCACACCACGCGAATATTTCACCGTCCGCCATTTGCAAACCACTGACATTTGTCAAAGAGTGCTATGCTAGAGAGTGTAGTTAGGAATGAAGGAATCAGTGTTGCCAGCTTAAAAAAAAACGTATCACGTTTGGTAAAACTTTTAAATAAAGTTACCAAGTGTCCCCTAGGGATCGATCCTCCCCAGGTTCCCCTACCTAGCTGATCATCATGAGACCCTCATTAAGTGAGTAATATAGAAAATGCTACCAAAACTAAACAGAAACCAAAATATGAAATCTTTAGCTTCAATAGGGGCCGAGATCCTTTCACAAGTACCTGGTCATCATGAGACACTCATTAATGAGTGGTATAGAAAATTCTGTTAAAACATATAACCAACATTTTGAATTGTTATTGTTAGCTTCAATATTGGTTTAGATTCCGTCAATAGTTCCAATGAGAGCTGAATATCTTGGAGACGACTGTTTTTATTTCCACCAAAAATAGCTAAGAACCATCTCTGCTTAGTCCGCTATCAAGACTTTCGATTAAGAAGAATCGCACTCAAATCGATGCATCCGCTGGGGAGCTACGATGCCACAGACAGACACACACATACACATGTTAAACTTATAACACCCCTCTTTTGCGTTGCGTTGGGGGTTAAAAATCGGGTTACCTACAAAATGAGCAATAAAAGCCCTCATTTATGTCCACAATTAGAATTCCTACCCACTCACTTGATTTTGGCAACCAGAGTTACCTACTTTGCACACCCCCAAATGGCTTGTGGCAAGTGTAGTTTAATTAGGGTCAGCAATGCGCATGTGACACCCCTGGAGTTACTTGCATCCATAGGCTACCGTAATTAACCGCTTACCTTCAGGCGGGCCGTACGCTTGTTTTCCACTGATGTGGTATAAAATTGGTTTTTGTACGGAAGCAATTTTGGCTGCCATTTTTAAAATCCGAAAGTGAGTGGATATAATAGTCTCCCGAAACAAATAGCGGCAGAGCTTAAATATACTAACAATAAATCTGTTCAGATATTTTTAAAATCATGCAGCTTTACATTCAACACGGTATGGAAAAGAAAGTTTTTTCCCTAATTTTATGTAACACGCTCTAAGCTGGTATCACTGCCTAATTTTAAAATTTTTAAATGAAACGAGTCACCACAGCGCTGGGCGGGAAACCGCGCTCCACGCGCGCCACTTAGTTGTTACTAAAGTCCTATTCCATTGCAATAAAGCTTATTTTTCACGACGAGACGACTTGTTGAACATACATTGTAAAAAACATTTGATTGATTGTTTAATTTGGTAATGAGTAATGTCAATAAATAACTTTAACTTTTCGCTTGACAATTATTAATATGTAAATAAATAAATTATAATATACGAGTAGATCCATATTTATGACGATAATAGTACTACGTTAATAATTAAATAAAGAATCAAAACAGGGCTGCTACCACGAAAAGACGAAAGTGGTTCTCCGTCTCTGTCGCACTTGCATAGAAAATAGTAGTTGCGAAAGAGACAGACAATTTAGTTTTCGCTTTGCGCTAACGTAGGGGTAAGCTCCGGAACTGATTAACCGATTTCAAAAATTATTCACCAGCTAGTGTATAGAATATGGACCTTCAGGACAGACATAAACGCTCTGTCTCCATTGACCTTTGCTTTGCAGCCCGCCATGCATCCTGCCGTCAGCACGGGTATTCACAAGACGGCCGCGACATACTCTCGAGCTTTCTCGCGCTATCCGTCTCTCTCTTATTAGACCACTTAGAAAGAGACGGATAGTGTGAGTAGAGAGCTCGAGAGTACCTATATGTCGCGGCCGTCTTGTGATACCCGTGCTGGGGCAGCTATAGGATATCCCGCGGCTCCACCCTGTGGGTACTCTCTGTCATACCCGCGAGCGGAGTCGCGCACGGGCAGCTAAGTTTTATTAGGATATATTTTTGAAAAAAAAATACTAATATAGTTAGATATATGTACATAATAATAATAATTTAATTTATTCAGACAACAATAATACGGTCCCGCACATACAATTTAATACATTATTGTCATACTCGTACATGCGCTCCTAGCTTAAAAACAACAAAACCTTTTAACCCCACGTATGTATGTATGTACCCTGTTTTATGTTCTATTCCTTTGTCACGCTTATTCTCGACATTTAATTTAATATGACGACAAATAATCCGACTGCGAGGTGGGTACATTTTTGACGTCTTATGTGACGTCAAATATATTCCGTGACGAGTCCAATATATTTTCGACGTCTCAAATAAAGTCGGATATATTCCGACTAAGTGTTGGGTGCATTTTAGACGTCTTAAGTGACGTCAGGTTTATCCCTGTGCCGTGTTGAATACATTTTCAACGTCTGAATGACGTCAGATTTATTCCGACTACGTGTTGGGTTTAATCACGACGTCATAAGGGACGACAATTATATCCCGTGACGTATTACGTGTATTTTCGACGTCTAAAATGACGTCAGATATATTCCGACTACGTGTTGGGTATATTCATGACGTCATAAGGGACGACAATTATATCCCGTGACGTATTAAGTGTATTTTCGACGTCTAAAATGACGTCAGATATATTCCGACTACGTGTTGGGTATATTCATGACGTCATAAGGGACGACAATTATATCCCGTGACGTATTACGTGTATTTTCGACGTCTAAAATGACGCCAGATTTAGTCCGACTACGTGTTGGGTTTAATCACGACGTCATAAGGGACGACAATTATATCCCGTGACGTATTACGTGTATTTTCGACGTCTAAAATGACGTCAGATTTATTCCGACTACGTGTTGGGTATATTCATGACGTCATAAGGGACGACAATTATATCCCGTGACGTATTACGTGTATTTTCGACGTCTAAAATGACGTCAGATTTATTCCGACTACGTGTTGGGTATATTCATGACGTCATAAGGGACGACATTTATATCCCGTGACGTATTACGTGTATTTTCGACGTCTAAAATGACGCCAGATTTAGTCCGACTACGTGTTCGGTATATTTATGACGTCATTAATGACGTCTAATATATTCCTGTTACTTGTTAGGTCAGTATTGGACGTCATAAATGACGTGAGTATTGATAGAAAGACGTCATTATTGTAAGAATCACGTTGATATGACGTCATTAATCACGTCCCTTGTTGACTGGGATATGTATGTGATGGCAACTGTACACACGTTACTAGGTGACGGCGTTGACGCACAAACGAAACTACCCTAACTAGATGACGGAGCACGTGCTTTTCGGCAGAGGGGGAAAGCATGATTCGGTGTTTTCTAGCTGTCAAGCATAGATTTTGTTAGAGAGAGGAACTTCTGTACAAACGCCAACATAGTTAACTGACCATCCTGTGTTTATATCGTAGGCTGCGAGGCTGGATGCTCCAGTCCCAGTAGGCAATGGAGCATCCAGCGTCGCAGCCTCTACATTGTGCAGGAACTTATGCCAGGGTATGGATCATCTAACTCTATTAGGATTAAATTAATTTGTAAAAATACCTTAGTTGATAAGTCGTGATTGTATACTAACAACTTTTCCGAGAGGTAGGGCACAGCGGAATGTCATCTCGCTCGTATGTGGAGTAGCCCAACTGGGGAAGTACCTCCACCTTACAGAAGACCGCAGCCATAATAGCACCACTGCTTTGTAGTGTTGCTATATTATTGCATGCTATGAAGTATGTGGTGTTGTGTTCCTGGTGGTGAGTAAGGTCGCCAGATCTCCCTAGGGTGCGCTGTGTTGGGAGTGAGGGACCTGCATGTCTCTATCTGCCAACACAGCGAATCCTCGAGTGAATAAAGGGTCGGCAACGCGCTTGTGATTCTTCTGGAGTCACAAGTGTCCATAGGTGACGGTACCAGCTTAACATGAGGCAGGCCGTAAGCTTGTTTGCCATCGTCGTTGTATAAAAAAAAACTTAATATGGATATTAATGTCCGAAATAAATAATTGAATTGACTTATATTGAATTTTATTACAATGCACATAAAGTGCACGGATGGTCAGTTAACTATGTTGGCGATGGTACTTACGTAAGTACTATTAATTATTCTGTGGCTACGTCATGCCGAGCCCAGCCCCCGTAGCATGGTTGGCCTTATCACGCGATAAGTGACAAGATAAAAGCGTCGTCTCGTTCTATCGAACGGTGTCAGCAAGTGACGGATGCTCTATCTTGTCACTTATCGCGTGATAAGGTCAAACATGCTACGGGGCCTGGCCGTGCTCGAGCCGTGTTCCGGCCGACGCGACGCTGCAACATAAAATCCGACTAATTGTGTTCATCACAGTCACATATTTCTCCTCATCGGTCTGCGCGCGCACTGCTGGTACGGGCCATATAGGTACTTATCTAGTGCACGGGCGATTGTATTCGAAAAACTTGGTGGTCGAGTGCCGCCCGGTGCACGGGTTGGACAAAAATTAATTTGTATGGACTTAAAAATGCATTCATATAAACAATTTCGAAGCAAACAACTGACAACAACCTAACCGACCATCGGTCATGTCACTTACCATGATTTTTGTCGCCGTCTGTAAGTCACAATACTGGCGACGATATTTCCACCGGCATAAAAGTAGTCGTTCAAAACGAGTTGCCGTATTTCCCCAAATTGTTTCTGCGTTAAATTGACCACGACCACTGCCGCTGCCAGAAAACTGTCGCCTGTAGACTCTAGTTATAATGATAATGGCATCACCAATTTGAATACCTACTTCTTATCAGTGGCAAATATATATAAACTCTAGAAATTTTCTTGTACTCGTTCTTCTATTCACTTGCAGCAATTTCAATTACAATTCCTACAGTAACTCACGAATCGGGGTAGTAAATCAAACTGACTTTCCGAAATTTCCCGAACTGCTCCGAAGTTTCTCGAAGGAACAGTCGAGCGTTTGCATACTCCGTGAACAACTGCAGTTTTTGCTCAGTTGTGAATTTCTACAGGAAGTTTAATAGAATCAATGGTTTTGCATCGAAACCTGTTTGAAAGTTCTGCATCAAATGTACACTCGCGGTCAAAAAATTCGGGTCACCCTAAATTAAATAACCGCAGTAGGTTTTTTTTTATATTTAACACTAGTCTTATTTACTTTATCTATCCAAATATCATAAACCCTCCATGATGCGTTCAAGAACCGCACATTATGGCCACCATAAAAATAGACTGGTATGTTAGAACAAACGTCTTATCTGTGAAAATGTTATTATTGCTAAATAAAAACATCGATTTCGATAATATTATTTCATTCAAATTTCGAACATCTCTGAAATCAAAGAAATTTGATTTGACCTTTATTCTAATATCAGTCGAGATGACGTTTAGTTCGAAATGAATTGTCAATTTGCGTACAAATTTGACAGATGTCGCACGTAAGTAAGATATCGAACGATCCTAGTTGGATCCGACTCTAGTTTGTCTCTGAATTAAGAAAAAACTATGACCGCTGCCAGAAAACAACACCGCGATGCCGGTCATAATATGCGGCTCCTGAATGCATCATGGAGGCTTATGGTATGTGAATAGATAAAGTAGTGTATGTAACTGTACATAATTAGGCATTAACACACTCGTGTTTGATGCCCTTCATTATGTACAGTCCCATAAACTACTATAATATACTATTCTTTATAATACCCAACTGTATTAGCAATTTCCGGGATCCGCTCATAAAAATATCAATGTCCAAATATGACGATTTCTGCGATATCTCGCTCCGTTAATGTTGTTTTTTTCATGGGTATTTACGAGTCCGATTTAAATCTGGTGACGTCATTTTTTTACTGTTATTTTTGTAGTATTGATGTAGAATAAATAAAGATCACGACAATAATAAAAAAAAACTGTACGACCTTGCACTATTTTAGGAAATATGACGGTATTTTACCGACCCGTATTCTTTGTCCGCGAGTGTATTTATACGGTTGATAAGATTTCTGTAGCTAAGTAAAATATAAAACATTGACACGGACAGAGGGCTCGAAAAATATGAACACGATTTAACAGAGAAGATCATAATTAAGCTAAAGACGCTTAGGTATTTATGGTAACTCACATTATATTACTGATTAATTCACAAAACAATTATTACAATAAAATACATAGGTACAAATAAGCCGAACAAGTATAAAGTAAAACTAATCCCGCTCTGCGTCATGCCCGAACCAAAGGTCCCCAAAATGCTTGCGGCATTGCCTCGCTGAACAGCAATTGAGACCTGTTGGACGAGCCATGACCCAGAGCGGGGGAGATTATTATTACTGATTTAAAACTTACATTAGGAAAAAACAGAAATTAACAAAACTTACCTTTAGGTAGGTACCGTACTTTAGTAATTTGTAGGTTATCAACTTATCATTGTCATTTAAATATAATAAATTTTAATATCTAAAAATATTTACAATTCACTTACATTAGAATTAAAGTATCAAACTATCAACTAACAAAAAGGACCGCCCCGGACCGTTGGTGGCCCAATACTTATCATTTACTTCTTATATTTTACTAAATGTAGGAATAACTATCTTGGCACTTCAAACATATCTAGCAGTTAGTACTAGAACATGTTTTAAAATTCAATGCCTGAGCAAGAATGATGAATATACTCCTTAATTATTCATAACATTATCTAATTTAATAAATGACTTTCCTCCCTAGGCGTTTAATCCTGGCTCGAATTACGCGTCTCGTGGCACAGGTCAGCTCCTAGAATATTAAGCGACTACCAACTTAACAACACAGCTGCACTGCACCTTATCACAACATCATAAAGATTACATTCCTTCAAAATAACAGAACGTTCATTTTGCGTGATAAACTAGTTGCATATTTCAAAATGCGGATGAAGTTTCCGTGCGTTCAGTATAGTCTTTATTACAAGGTGTTATGGTTGTTTTTAGGTTGTTTTAGTGCTGGAACTGGTTATGGTTCAGTAGCCAGGCCATGTCCGCGGTCAGGGCAATAAGAGGAAGCAGTGCCATCTGCCGGACGGCGGAAGCTAAAATTTTGATCAGGATTATAATGCTTATAACCCTACGGTTTTTGAGCGTCCATTATGTGTGCACCTCATTTTCTGCACTTGGGAAATAAAACTGCTGCTTTTTGGATTGATGTCGGGCCAGTGTTGACTTAGCTTATTAGCATTTTGGCGTGTCCAGACAAAAGAGGCAAGGTTTTGTTACGCAAAGTATTCAAGTCCAACTTTTTGACTCTACCATTAAGGCTCCTGACTCCTCCACCTTTGAAATTTTCGTGAAAATGATTTGTTTAGTAACCAATTTATACATTAACGTAACAATTTTCAGGTCGAAAAAATTTATCATGGGTAATCTGCAAGATATTAGAAACATAATTTTCGTACAAATCCATTTTAACAAAAGACAGTAGAAATATTATTTTACTTGTAACCATTTTACTGCTCCATTTTTAATCAGAAAAAGATGAAATTTTATAATCTTCTTCATAAAGTAATGAACAATAACTTTATTTTCTTACTTACTTATATTTATTCTCGTTTTCTGAAATATTCCAAAAAACATGATATCCGCGCTTTCGAACACGCACTTCCATCTCGCTCACGCGTATGCTCAGTGAGAGGGAGAGAAGACCATAAGATTTTTATGGTTAGATTAAAAGTTAGTTTGTGTCCCACTTTAATTCTTACAAGTGCAAAAAAGGTACAGTCAGACTAAAGCTTGTACCAAAAAAATGTTTTTTTCAGTAACTTATTTATTTCAAAATCAGAATAACAGAGACATCAAAAGGTTATGTCTTTTGTCAAACATCACCAATCGAAAACGAATGCGGAATAATGGTATGTGGTTGTGTTCCTGGTGGTAAGGTCACCAGATCTCCCGAAGATGTGTTGTATTGAGACTGAGTGCTCGTATCTAGCTAACAACACACCGAGTCCTCAAAACAACAAAGGTTCGGCAACGCGCTTCTGATTCTTCTGCAGTCACAAGCGTCCATAGACTACGGTATCGGTTTACCTTCAGGCAGACCGTATGCGTGTGTTCCACTATCGTAGTATAAAAAAAAGTTTCTGTCAAATATTTCATTTTTGGTAGAAGCTTTTATTGCCGACTGTTTTTTTCTGCATACCATCATCAACTTCTCATTGGGACGATTCTAACAAGCCCAAACTCGATGGGGTTGTGTCATTTTATTGCGGAGTTCCTATGGCCACCTACCAGCTCCAGCATCAGATCAGCTCCATGTCATCATAATATTGCATTGTCATGCGATATACGTATGCATGCAAAATTGCAGCTCAATCGGAAACCGGGAAGTGGGTCAAAAACTTGCAAGATTTGATTACAGTACAGACAGACAGACAACGGGACAGGTGAAGAAGCTAAATAAAAGCTTGTAAAATACTGGCCCCGAAATCAGGTTGTCATATTTTCTTTAAACACGGCGGTGCCCCGAGTTACCCTTCGCTGGCTTCGCTGGAAGCTGGGGCCCCGTTCGATTATGTCAGTGAGACTAATAGCTTGCGTGCCATATCTCTGCCATCTTTGGGGCTCTGTGAGGGGTCCGTTCTATAGGAACTCATTTCAGAAAGTTACTGAACCAATTATAAACTGATGAAGGACACATAACTATTGAACTACGTTTAGGAAATCATTTATGTAGCGCGTTGACTCTTTTTAGGGTTCCGTACTCAAAGAGTAAAACGGGACCCTATTACTAAGACTCCGCTGTTCGTCCGTCCGTCCGTCTGTCACCAGGCTGTATCTCACTGATACCGTGATAGTTCCAGCTGAAATTTTCACAGATGATGTATTTCTGTTGCCGCTATAACAACAAATACTAAAAACACAGAATAAAATAGTTTTTTTTTATAGATAATGGTACGGAACCCTTCGTGCGCGAGTCCGACTCGCACTTGGCCGGGTTTTTTCAAATAACTACAACATAGAAAAGTTGAAAAACCCCCGACATTTTCATTTCAAAGTTCAATATCTCAAAAACGGCTGAACCGATTTTGTTTAAACATAGCTAAGAACCATCTCGATCACGTCAGCTTTCAAACAAAAAACACAACATCCAAATCGGTCCATTCGTTTAGGTGCTACGATGCCACAGACAAACACACACAGACACACAGACAGACAAACACACAGACAGAGAGACACACTGATCAAACTCACCGGAGTTCTAGTTTTATAGCTAAGTTATATATTCTGGTTTGAATAAGGAACTCTAAAAGCAATAAAGGCTGGAGTGTCCGCTAACGCAATCAGTACGGCGCCTGCGAATGATCAAACTCACCGGAGATGCGCTGATTCAATAAAACCTCCACCCTGGGTGAAAGCGTTCAGGTGTATTTGAAACCTTTTTGTAAGAGTTTTACATTTTAACCGACTACCTACAGCAAATCTAGACGGGGTTATAATTTTAGCAGTCTATTTATGTGTGACGAGCATAGTCCAGGGACCTATTTTTGACTTTCGACCGCTGGACTCTTTCACTCGAAAACTGACAAAAATTATGAAATGCTATTTGGAAATAGCGATAGAAAATTTAAAAACAAGACCACTTATTCAATTCTAGGTTTTTTTCCCGTGGGTTTGCTTGTGTTATTTACAATATGTGGGCTGAGCGGGCAGCTAGTATTAATTAACACTTTCACTGCCAGTGACCCGCCCAGCCTAGCCGTAGCCATTTTCCGCTACCTAGTGGGGAAAATATGGGATCGGCTACGGGCGTAGCGATTCCTGGCAGGGAATGTGTTTACACAGTGCCAGGAACCCGCTGGGTGGCATTCTGCTCGTAGGTACAGTCAGCATTAAAATGAAATGAAATGAAAAAATTAAAAATGATTTATTCGAAATCTTAAAAAACTTTACAGATATGCAGGCTGGTGCCTCTTTTTAGGCAATCAAGATGCCTGTGGCAAGAGACACCGCTCTTACTTAGAGTTTAACATGATACAATAACAAACATAGGTAATTAAGTTAAGTGAACTGAGGAGTGGATGAGCATAGGGCCATTTTAAAAGTTTCAAAAGTTTGGATTTCTGGACCAATAAATATCTACCTAAACTCTCTCCTTCTCCATATAATTAATGTGTATGTGTATGTGTATGTGTATGTGTATGTGTATGTGTATGTGTGTGTGTGTGTGTGTGTGTGTGTGTGTGTGTGTGTGTGCGTGTGCGTGTGCGTGTGCGTGTGCGTGTGCGTGTGCGTGTGCGTGTGCGTGTGCGTGTGCGTGTGCGTGTGCGTGTGCGTGTGCGTGTGCGTGTGCGTGTGCGTGTGCGTGTGCGTGTGCGTGTGCGTGTGCGTGTGCGTGTGCGTGTGTGTGTGTGTGTGTGTGTGTGTGTGTGTGTGTGCGCGCGTGTGTGCGCGTGTGTGCGTGTGTGTGCGTGTGTGTGTGTGCGTGTGTGTGCGTGTGTGTGTGTGTGTGTGTGTGTGTGTGTGTGTGTGTATGTGTGTGTTTGCACGCGCGTGTGAGTCAAATACTGTCTTCTAGCAAATGTTGACTTTGCTTCTGGCATGAGGATTACGTTTGGTTTCCTCCTCCTGACAGATCCAGTAATTTTAGGATATAGCTTTGTGGACTTATGTCTCCTCAGTATTACATTCAAGACATACAGTTGCCTTATCGTCATGAGATCACATAGCTGATATAAGTCACTGGTTGGGTACCTGTATGGCTTGAAGTACATGCATTTCAGGAGAACTAGGCAATTTAAGACGTCAGAAGTTCTTATTCCCTTTTACGACTAAAGACTTTTGACGTCTTCGTTTGATTAGCTACTTTTGATGCTTACTGTACTCTCATCTATATACGATTTTTCGCAAGTCATCGGCTACGAGCGCTACGAAATCTTTGGTAGTGAATGTGTAAATAAATGCATAACGCACACATCTACTCAGAAAGCACTCACCGCCATATTGTATGGCTACGAGATGCTACGAGTCCCTCGGTGCTACGAGTACGCCGCTGGCTTTAACGTAGACGGTACGAAATGCCACGAGCGTATGAAAAAGCGGAGATCCAAACGGGCTTATATTTTTTTACTTGTAGCTCGCCATGGAGAGAGTACAAATGCAAAGAACACATGTTTTATGATAATTATGAACCTATTCTGTTTTGGTTTAGCTCCTAGGCATGTGAAGTATTTAATGATGAGTATCCAGCTTGTAAAGGAGTCGCCGGTTTCGGAGGGTGACGTCACGCATTCCTGGACGTCGAGCAGTGGCGTGATATGCTGGTAGCGGTGCTGAATTCCGTCTGGCGTTTAATTTTAAGCATGGTTCTGTAGGCCATGTGAAGGTACCGTACTTACCTTTTCTTTTACGTACACACACACACTTATCCTCTACTCTAAAATTCCTATCAATTTAGTTATCAAGGTCCAAAGTTCATACCTAGGTAAATTTCACTGTTTTTCAATTTAAGAGATAACTTTAAGGTTGCCAGGGACGCCTGGGTTATTTTATAATATATTGGTGTAGTGATAAATGAGCGTTAAAATAAATAAAATGCATTAAAGGACCCAAACTTGTTTAATTACTACCATTGAGTGTCTCCGTTTGTAAACTGATTCGTCCTAAGGCGCCCACTTATAAAATATAAGGACGAAGTAACGTTTCTCACGACTCGGGCCTAGTATTAACAATTCACGACCCTCTTTAATGCTCACCGACTCAGGCCGGATTGTTACAGTGGCGCCCAACGTGGGGCACGAACCCACGACCCTGAGATTAAGAGTCTCATGCTCTACCGACTGAGCTAGCCAGGCATTACCTTGAAAGAAAGTTAAAGCGGTTGTCTGTGTGTCACGGCCCGCAAACTTTCTTTCAAGGTAATGCACCCTGTTCTGTGTATAGTTTTTCTTACTCGGGTTTTATGGTCGCGTGTCGCACCTCCTGAAGCTGTTATTTTACGTTTTAAGATTTCCAAGTAAATGCAAGGAACTGTTTTACTTTCAGGTATCCTTAGCCGCTTGTGTAGTTTATAGGGAATATAGTGTTTGCTATGTTAGTTTGTAAGACCAACGTTTGTGTAGAGAGGTATGATTTTAAACATTAGTTGAGAGGGTGGAAGTTTGTGCAGCTAGTGTCTGGGTTTGGAATAGGGTAAAGGAGCGTAAAGGTGAGGTCTCCGACAAATAATTTTATTCCAAAATTTTGAGTAGTTTTAGAAATAAAATTATTTTCGCCAACAGGAGGGGTACTGTAACATCGTTTTTTTTTATTCTCGGACGTATGGAGGTTGGTCTGTACACCCTTTTTCTTAAGGTGGTCACACACCATACAATAGGCAAATTTCCTAGATTCCGGGTCGTTGAGTTACCGCGGTTATAAAAAAAAAGATGACAGGGACATTCAGTTGAGAGGCAGCGCGAGGTGATTTTCGCTCTGGGAAAAGAAAAGATGTAATCGGCAAACATCCGAGATATTAGCCATCTTTCTTTGAGAAAACGTTTGCTGACGACTACCGTAATGAGAGGTGCCTAGAAGAAAGGAAAAGTTTTGGATTCCCGGAGATCAGTGTCGGCACATGTAGACGTATTTTTTGGATATCGAAGGAGGTGGATGCCAATCTACTGAATCCGTCCGCTAGGCATGCCTGACGTAAAAGCGCCTTAGCGTTTTATCACACCTATCAGGTAAGTCACCGGATACTTTGTGTTAACCTCCAAAATGCTGGCCTCAGAGGTCACGTCAAGGGCTTAAAAACTAAACCTTCCATTTTCTTGTTGCAGAGAGGTGCTCATTCGAGCAGCAAAGGCTGGCGAACTAGAAATAAGCGCTAACTGTAGCCCTAAACGGTAAGTGTCGTGTTTTTTTTTTAATCTTGTAAGCGAAAAGGGGGGCGTTAACCCGTTTTGTTAGTGAATGGAATGTGAACCTGTGTATTTCGAATTCCAGGGCCCCCGGGGACGGGCATGAAACTCCGTGTCGTCCGGAACGGGTATATGGCGTATGGGTCCAGCTTGTAAAGGAGTCGCCGGTTTTGGAGGGTGACGTCACGCATTCCTGGACGTCGAGCAGTGGCGTGATATGCTGGTAGCGGTGCTGAATTCCGTCTGGCGTTTAATTTTAAGCATGGTTCTGTAGGCCATGTGAAGGTACCGTACTTACCTTTTCTTTTACGTGCACACACACACTTATCCTCTACTCTAAAATTCCTATCAATTTAGTTATCAAGGTCCAAAGTTCATACCTAGGTAAATTTCACTGTTTTTCAATTTAAGAGATAACTTTAAGGTTGCCAGGGATGCCTGGGTTATTTTATAATATATTGGTGTAGTGATAAATGAGCGTTAAAATAAATAAAATGCATTAAAGGACCCAAACTTGTTTAATTACTACCATTGAGTGTCTCCGTTTGTAAACTGATTCGTCCTAAGGCGCCCACTTATAAAATATAAGGACGAAGTAACGTTTCTCACGACTCGGGCCTAGTATTAACAATTCACGACCCTCTTTAATGCTCACCGACTCAGGCCGGATTGTTACAACATGAACGAGCGTACGACATCAACGAGTAAACTCAATAATCAAAGCGATTCTATTGGTCCAATTCATTACAGTTTGGTAAAGCAGCCACGTGATTGGTCGAATTTATTTCAGTTCTATTTTCAATTTTTTTTCGGTTGTCTGGAGCGTATCGAAACAGTTATTTCGATTGTTTCGACAGTAACATGGACTACAACTATGAAAAGAGTGACGTTGCAGTATTCTCTATGAAATCTTAATACACAGATTTTAATCGACGAGTACAAAAACGAGAATCGGTTGAGAAATGCGACCTGCAGAGGTGAACAGCCGGACATCTGGATTTCCAGACATTACGATTTTTTTTTGACCCTATCTGAAACGGAAAACTTCGTTCGCTCCGCTCGCTCGTTTAAATATAAAAGTGTGGGATAGACTTGCGCTGTAAGCTGCAAGCCATTCGGAGCGATAGCGAGGATGGCAGGCGTCATTTAACTTTACATAAAAACTTCTCCGCCTTATTCGCTACACCGTTGCGTTTAGATGGCCGCTCCAATATCGATGGTGCCTGTCACACGGAAGGCTGGTGACCTGGTTTCTTTTACCTTTGCTTGGACAAAGGTATTGTTCTTTGTGCAACGTTGAAATAAAATGTATGAGTACTTGAAACATAATCATCTTTAAATCATGTTGCTCGATTTTGATGCATACACTTGCGCGGCCGCTGTAATGAGTTGTAAAATAGGGCATCACTTAAGTATCTTGGGCGGTACAACATGAATGTCTCAGATCGCAGGTATTTGATGGCTAATGGTGATCTGAGGCTTTCTTTATTAGCGCCCACGGTGAGTACAACAAATGTATGTCTCTCTTTATAGGAAGTAAATATATTACTTAATTGGATATTTAGTTCGATTAAGATGAGTGGAAGTTGATTTTTATTTATTTAGTACTAGTGACCCGCCCCGGCTACGCACGGGTTTATATGTATAATACAAATTATACATGCATGTATTATACATTTAAACCTTCCTCTTGAATCACTCTATCTATTTAAAAAACCGCATCAAAATCCGTTGCGTAGTTTTAAAGATCTAAGCATACATAGGGACAGACAGACAGACAGCGGGAAGCGACTTTGTTTTATACTATGTATTGATTTATAAGTATTTAGTACACCAGTATATTTGAGTAAGTATGTTGTTCATCTCGTCCTCGTGATGCGCAACAAGCGTTAACCCACAGCACTCAAATTGCAACTTTACTCCGCGAATTTTGTGCTCCCAACCCCCGTGTTAAATGGAAACGAAAATAATCTACGAGACACAGACCTACAGCATGGCGACCTTTGTAGCTTTTTTAGCCCGTCACTTTACACCCTAATTGCAAATAAGAATAAGAATAAGAATAATTTATTGAAAAAACCTTATTGCTAATGTTACATTGTGCTTAAAACTGTTACATGTTAGGGAAATTTATTAAATGCGCCTGAACTAGGATTATCCTGTATCTCAGGCAAAGAGATATATACTAATTGAAAAGCAATTATACAAATTAAATTCATACACATCAAAGACATAAATAACTAATTATCTTTCAACATATTTAATTCACGTAGGGTATTGCAGTGTCAGCGTCGACAATAACTGCAGACTAGGTCATCAAGTTTATTTCATTACAAAGTGGACTTTTACCTTAGCGCATAATATAACAGCTTAGCATACATTGCAGTTTGATATATTTACAGTTAATAGGACAAAATTGAAAAATGACGAGTTAGGAATAAAAGTATCGGTGACAGATCTATATTAGAAATGAACATTTTATCGGCTTAATTAGGTAACAGTAACACACAATTATAACTAAAACATCGTAATTAAATCAATGTGTTTCGCACGTTCCTTCGATAGACCTGAAGAGCACGTGCTCTGAACATCCGTTTTGCTGTACTGAGGACTTGTCATACAAATTGAAACTGAATGCAAACGCGATCGAAAACGTAGGTATATGTATCGATAAAACTTATACTACAGCTACCTGTACATTTTATGAATTTATTCCGTTTTGTCTTCTCTCGTTTGAAACTTGGATATATTTAATATTCATTCTCTTTTTTCTAAATACGGAATTTCTCATGTTACCGGCTACGAGTACCGTTGCGAAATCCTTGAATTCGATTGAATGTGATAAATGTGATTATAAATACCATTGCAATATCATCATCTGTACTCGATAAAGGTAAGGCTAAATAGAGCCAGAGGCACACCCCCCTCCCCCCACCTCATTATCGCTGCCCAAGTAAAAAAATTCTACATTAGGGAACATTACGCAAAACTCCGCGTAGGGGGCGACACTAGCAGAGTGGGCATATGCATTGTTGCAAGAGGTCCTGGGTTCGAATCCCGGTAAGGGCATTTATTTGTGTGATGAGCACGATTGTCCCTGAGTCATGGATGTTTTCTATGTATTTAAGTATTTATTTATCTACATAAGTATGTATATCGTCGTCTAGTACCCAAAGTACAAGCTTCGCTTAGTTTGGGACTAGGTTAATATGTGTAAGATTGTCCGAAAATATTTATTTATTTATTATATTTATGCATGCATCCTTGTCACTCATGTGACAATCAATTATGCATGTGTGTGTGTCCTCCTTCTCCCTATCTTCCTCTACTGGTTTACGGTTTGTGCTAGTGCTGCACTCTGGCGGTAGAACATTGCAGTAGTGTTCCCTTTTGGTTTGTGATATGCAATAAGTAATTTGAATTTGAAATGGAGCACAACGCTATCCGCTCAGAATTAAATTACTTTTAAAGTGGGCCTACTGTAGCCACTCTCCCCTGTGTGACCGCAATATGCGGAGTGCCCTTTCTGGCACCTTGCGAGCCCCCGCCAGAATAATGCTCGCCAATTACGCACAACGCCATGTCTATCCATATCTGTGGAAACGATAAGTGTCAGGTGTTGGCATTGTCAATATTCTGTACTTTTACGTGAGTTTACTGATGTCGCACATATTCCCTCACTTGTCGGTATACTGTCAGTATTATATTTCATTCATCGTATCAGCCGAAAGACGTCCACTGCTGGACATATGCCTCCCAAAGAGTGCCACAATGACCGGTCCAGCGCCAATCGCATCCAGCGGCATCCAGTTACTAGATCATCAGTCCACCTTGTTTGCCCACGCTGCGCCTGGGTACGTGGTTGCAACTCGAGGACCTTTCCGCCCCAACGGCCATCGGTTCTACGTGCAATCTGCCCCACCCACTGCCACTTAAGTTTAAGCGATTGGGAGGGCTATATCGGTGACATTGGTTCTGCTACGGATAGCCTCATTTCGGATGCGATCACGCAGAGAAACTCCCACCATAGCCCTCTCTATTGCCCTTTGGGTGACTTTGAGCCTTCTAATGAGGCCCGTAGTGAGCAACCACGGTCAGTATTATATTTATCCTGAGACCGTTTCGTATATTTTAAAATGAGGAGTTCTCCGTGCCGCCTCGTTTTCTTCTGCTTCCTTCGTCCATCGCAACGATAGACTGGCGCCCAGATGATCAGCTGACTTCGGTTCGCGTTATGTTGTTGTCGTAGGGACTCTTGGTGGTAGGACTGGTAGATAGGTGGTTAAAACACTGACTATGGCGGAAATCTTTACGATAAAATAAATAACAAAAATCCAAAAACTTTACGCAAGGTGTTACAAAATAAAGCGGCGTTAAATAAAGGCGGTACCAATGCAAATATTATGCAAATTGTTTCAGTTGGAAACTTGTTCTTTTTGGCGCCCGGGGGCATCGCGGCTCGTTCCAAATCACAACTTTAGCGACAAAATGACGTATCTACCTATAACAGTCTTGTGACATAAGTCTTTGTTTGGTTAGTAATATGAAATGTTTATTCTTTTTCATATAAATGTACAAAAATGAAGCGTAATGTAGCTGGCTGAAGATAGCGCTTTGTCAGGAAAACTTTTTTTTTGTTAAATTAAAATTGACACCATATATCGTCGGGTGACAAGCAAAAGCCACTACCAAAACTGTCACTGCTCTTCCAAACCTCGTATCTCGGTACGTAGTCGATATCGAGATACGACCTTTGATTTAAGTAGGTATTTGTTACTTAGTGAGTTTTGCTCGTCACCCGACGAATTATGTAAATAGGTATCTTTTCTACGAGACTTGTGTTCGACACATGACGATTTGTTGGTTTATTGTTTTAGGTTAAATGTAAAAAGTAGTTTTAACCCCATAACACTTTGAGTGCCAGAAACCCGGTAAACCCCTCGTGTGCCGATGTCCAAATTACCTAATCAAAAGATGACCCTGAGATTTAAAACTTTGGGCTCAAATGCTTAGCGCGGATCCGTGCCTAAAAGCATCCTTGTTCAAAGAGGTTTTTTTCTCTACATACCGGGAAACCCATGATATCGGTTACGAGCGTAGTGCTACAAAATATTAGAATATCCATGTTTGTGAGAATGAGTGTAGGTATAACAAAACAAAAACTTTCAGAAATAAATAGGTACATTTATTTAATGATCCGAACTAAAAATAAACCAACGGCACATTTATGCGATCACTCTGAATCCATAAACAATGTCTGAAACCATAGAAACCAGCTCATGAAATAATTTACCACTTAAAACCTCCAACAAATGAAGAACAATGACATAATTAACGAATAAATCTCAACAATACTTTACTCTCCCGACTGGATCAAACTGGCAACTTTTCAAATAAATCATGCTCTCGATTATTTTTAATTACAGAGACTAAGGGGGAAGGGGGGACCAATTATAATTACAAACAGTTGAAGGTACTCGCAAACAAGCCGAGTCCCTGATTACACCTTGGGGGCTGTTTTTTCTGAAATATGGGTCTTTCGCCTGTCTGTTTAGGCAGGAAATGTTGCCTGTTTTATTGAAATTAACGTTAAGACAAATGTTTAAAGTGCCGCGTTTAGAAATGTTTAATGAGACGACGGTTTGGAATGGTTTTAACGAGGATTCGATAATGTACTCAAAAACAAGAAATGCCAATGACATACTGACATATAGACATGACATAACTAAACTATAAGGGAAATTTCTTTGTATTCTGGGTACAGAACCCTTACCTAAAATGGGAGGGATATTACTTCATCATCATCATCACAATTGTTTGGATTAATCTAAATCAGATTATTTAGAGTTCTAGGCGTCCACAGGCTACGACTTCCATCTAGCATCAGCAGGTCAATCACGTAACGCGTTGTATGTACGTTAGGTAGATCTAAATGTAATTTTTTATTTGGAATAATTTACTTTAAAAACAAAGTTTTAACCGACTTCAAATCAGTTGGTAGCTAAATTGCTTCAAGTTTGCCTATAAAAATTGAAGAGTTTCCTAGATTTCTCCAGGATCCCATTATCAGAACTGGACTCTGGTGACAAGCGGACCAATCTGGAAGTAAACGCTTTCAAACAAAGATTTTTTTTTTGAAACCGGTTTAAAAATTACCGAGTTATCACGTAGCAAACAAACAAAAAAAAACATACAGACGATTTTAGAACCTTTTCTTTTTTGAAATCGGTTAAAAAATACAGTTGTATTGTCCTAACGCGCGTTCGAAAACTTGATTACCTCTCAGGTAAGCTTGTTTATGACGTCAAACAATAGCGGTACAAAAAAACTCTTGTGCCTTCTAGCGCAGTCGCGTAGCAACGTTGCATAAGTTTCTTCCATTATTCTTTCCGTCGTCATCTTCGTACTTATCTACTTAATTGGAATTCTTGCAGAAGCGGCAGCCTCGGTGGGTAGCGTAATATATGTCCCAGAATATTACTCGGCTGAGAAACTGGAATCAGTGAATTACGCAACCACCGCGACTGACTGGCTGAAAGTACATGGAAAAGTAAATTTTATTTACGTAGTTTCATCTGAAATAAATTATACATACGAGCACCTTATGTACCTATACTTATTAATAGCTGCCTGCGTGGCTTCGTCTGTGTATTTCGAAGAATACAGGCAAAACCGCGGGATTAAATATAGCCATCCAGAAAGTCCATTCTGGGCCAATCAACTTTTGGACCCACACTATTTTGTCCGGTAACGCAAGATACAGAACTGTAATGTATGTTAGAGAAACTGCTCTAAACCAGGTACTCAATTGTGTATAATGATGGTTTACACCAGCAGTTACGATATGCTTCAGATTTTAATTGGATTGATAGACACAGGTTTGAAATAGATTGCTTTGCAAGTTCGTAAAAAGTAACACATGAGACCGAAAAAGTGTGGGTGAAAAAGTTTATTGACCCTTCTACATTAACAAGTATGGAACATAGTCATAAATAGGGAACCGCGGATTCAGTCGCCCGTATCCTTCGCGGGGACTGTTTTCTTAACAGAAAATATGGATACATACAAACCGATGAAGATATTTGCTGAACTAATGAATAGTAGGTATGGTTGTTTCAAAAAGTGGCCTATTTTAAAATGCGGTGTTTTAAAACAAGCAGCTATATATGTAACAGGTCTCTTCGGCGACACTAATGATAAGTATTTTACCATTAGTAATGCTCTTTACGTGATCGACCCCAAATAGGTACCAGGGGTAACCCAACTTAACAGTTTCACACCAATTCATTTACTCTCCCAATGTCTCGAACACATTTCCATATTAAAAGTGTCTCCACCTCAACGCCAAGACGGCTGTCCCACAGGAAATCAACACCTCGCCCTAATGTTTACCGAGTGGTGTCCACTCAACCGTGGGTTTAGATGTATGACTGTGTTCGACACTTGCTAAAGGCGTATGGCGGCTACAAAATTACTAAGATCATGCGCTTTTTACAAGCTTTTATTTACTTTCACCTGTCCCGTTGTCCGTCTGTCTGTAATCAAATGTAGCAAATTAAATTTAACCCACTTCCCAGTTTCCGATTGAGCTGAAATTAGCACGCATATGAATATCGCATGACAATGCAATATTACGATCATGGAGCTGATATGATGCTGGAGCAGGGGACCGATTTTTGATTTTCGAGCGCTCGAAAATTAAATAAACGTAAATACGATTGTAGTGTCATAACTGCAGGCAATTACTTTCTATCGATAGAATTGAATACGAGTGGTCAGTACCACTTGCTTTGCAATTTTCTATGGCTATTTCAAAATAGTATTAAAAACATAATTTTTGTCGGTTTTCGAGTGAAAGAGTCGAGCGCTCGAAAGTCAAAAATCGGTCCCCTGGAAGGTGGGCATAGGAACTCCGCAATAAACGGACACACCCCATCGAGTTTGGGCTCGTTAGAATCGTCTCAATGAGCAGTTGATGATGGTATGCAGAAAAGTACAGTCGGCAATAAAAGTTTGTACCAAAAATGATTTTTTTGACAGAAACTTGTTTAGCCTTAGTAAATGGGCCAAAATTCTTTTTAGTGCCCGAAATAGAGATGTTAATTTATAAACACTTTCACAAAATTGTACATATCTCGAAACATTTTCCGAGTAGTGTTGCGGTAGTTCTGAACCGGGCCTCAATGTTTATTATGAATTTACCCACCATCCTGGGATTTTTATCAGTTCCCATGACCCCTCAAAAATAATGTCCACTGCGTTATCAAACAATTTGTAATTTTTATTTTGAGCCCAAATATTTCTGTAAAAGTCATCATTCGGGTATGCATATTTACTGTGAATTAGGAAATAATACTTTTTTGAAGATTTCCCGAATAAGTCAAAAATATGGGTTAAAATGTACAAGGAACGTTTTTATAGGCATCAAAAAGAATTTTGGCCCAAATAACGATTTACAACGGAATTGCATAAGTTAGGTAGATCTAGAATTCTAAAATGTTATTTTGTTGTGTGGGAAAATGACAGTTGAGTGAGTGGTCCTAAAGTACGTTCGAAAAGCTACGTTAAGTTTTTTAAAGTACTTTAAAAATAAAGTTAATCTCCCCCCCATTTTATGACAATTTTTCACACTTGTTTATGTTACATGAAATCTACTAACATGTGTAAGACCGGCATGCGCTTATTTAATCATAGCAGATATATTATACTTACTAGCTTCTGCCCGCGACTCCGGCTGCGCGTAACTCGTTTATATCGTAGCTTTATACAAACTTTCACCCCCCTAGGGGTTGATTTCCAGGATAAAAACTATACGTGTCCGGGATAAAAATGGCCTTTCCCGGTATTCAATCTATCTCCATACCAAATTTCATCTCAACCGTGAAGAGGTAACATGCAGAGAGACAGACACACTTTCGCATTAATAATATTTATATGGATACATAGACCTCAGAGCATAGAATGAAGGACAAGCCGCCGGTGGCCGTGTCACAGCTGTTAGCTCAATGGGCATACTCTGCCATAATGTGCACGCGTTCTGATCGCCGAGAATTTTACGTTTTTTCCCAAAATGCCTGATATGATCCGCGTTTATTGTCAAATAAGCGTGTAGGTATACAAGTGTGTGTGTTTTAGATGTGTGCGTGTTCTGTCTTGTCAATTACTTGGGCGTTGTGTGGGTTAATGAACTTGCGACAGGCGTACTCTATACAAATCGGCCGGGATGTCCGATCTCCGATTATATTCATACATCTGTGATATAGACACACATGCGCTTTTTGCTACGTATGGAGTTTAACCCATTCTAGGCCAATGAGCCTCACATCTTTCCAATACAGTGCAAAAACCCACTGCTACGCGCTACGACGTAGCAAACGTAGCGATTCGTAGCCTCGAATAAGCTAGTGCTACGGACGGCCTAGCGTTACGAGTTACGAGCGTAGCTTAGGTAGTCTATAATGAGTTAAGCAACTTTGTAACTTCTTCCAAAGTTGATTTTTAGGGTTCCGTAGCCAAATGGCAAAACACGGAACCCTTATAGATTCGTCATGTCTGTCTGTCTGTCCGTCCGTATTAACTACTGAATTTTCATTTGAAGCACACACGTCTATGTGATTCAAATGTGCTTCAAACACATGATGTCTAAACGTAAATACATTAACTCCCTTGTAAGTATAGGATTATAATTTACTTTAAAAACAATGTTTTAACCGATTTCAAATCAGTACCCAAATCCCTTCAAGCGTGCCAGAAAAAGAGAAGAGAAGTTTGAAGAGTTCCTCCGATTTCTCTAGGATCCTATCATTAGATCCTGACCTGTAACGCATCGGTATAACGGTCGATCACGTAACGCATTGTACGAACGTCGGGTAGGTCTAAATGTCACTTTTTATATGGAAAATTGACAGTTAAATTGTACCGACGCGCGTTCGGAACGTTACGTGATCACCCCCCTGATGACCATGGGGCCATTTGGAAAATATACCCTTTCAAACAAAAAAAGAATTTTCCAAATCGATCGAGGCGCCGTCGAGTACTGGGACATACATAAAATAATTTACTTTAAAAACAAAGTTTTAACCGACTTCAAATCAGTAGCAATTTGCTTCAAGTTTGCCTGTAAAATTAGAAGAGTTCCCTCGATTTCTCCAGGATCCCATCATCAGAACTGGATTTTGGTGACAACGGGACCAATCTGGAAGTATATATGCGTTCAAACAAAGAAAAAAACATTCTAATCGGTTCAAAAATTACCGAGTTATCACACACACAAAAAAATACAGACGAATTGAGAACCTCCTCCTTTTTTGAAGTCGGTTAAAAATAAAAGATTCCGACGAAGTGAGAACCTCATCTCAAAAATGTAATAAGTTTTAAGTGTTCAGCTTTCCGCTTGTTTTGTTTAGTTTACTGAATCCCAATGCTGGCCAATTCTTTGGCACTGGAAGCTTTTACATTAGCATAAAAAATAAACATTTATTCTGCAAATAGGCCACAAGGGCACTTATACAATTATACATGTCAATCAATAATTAACAATAGAAAAAAATATAATCTTACAACCATAATTATTAGGAAGTTGTAGTTTAACATAACTAAATGCCACTAAATGAAAACAATATTACACAATAATTTTCTTTAAAAACAAAGTTTTAACCGACTTCAATTCATACTCCGCCAAGCCACATGAACATTACCACATTTCTTTTGCAATTTACCACATGAACTGATTTCCGAGAGCAAATGCGTTGATTATTAGAGAAAAATACCAAATCACTGTATGCGACCCGATAATATTTGAGGACTTCCGTCGATTCCTCAAGGATCTCAGAATTACCCTTGGCACTTCATTGTTTGCTATTTCAAAGCAATCATATCAGAATCTGTGACGTACTTTTATAGTTTGATGTAGGTACATCATTGGAAAGTTCCACAAGCCATCTGTGGTCTTCATCATCACTTCCACCATCACCAAATTTATGATTTCCGTATACACGAGTTATAATGGAAAATACCGAAATTACTACACGCGTGTCTAATATATTTGAGGAGTTCCCTCAATTCCTCAAGGTTCCCACAAGGGTTTTGAAAACAATGGGATCAATCTGAAAGCATATACTTTCAATTAAAAAAAGAATTGTACAAATCGACTTATGAGGTAACAAACATTAAAAAAAAAAAAAAAAAAAAAAAAAACATCCGAATTGAGAACCTCCTTCTTTTTTTTTTAATTCGGTTAAAAATATCCATTACATTAGACTTATCACATTGGTCTCATTACATTCTTTATTGATATTATTTAATATCCCAGAGATGTGTAAGGTCTCTGATCGTCTAGATACAATTTATAATAATAATTCTGAGCATAGTTAAGTAGCAATATCAGCAGCGGCAATAAAAGTTAGAATGCTGACTTTGACCTTAACGTAATCCTAATGCCATTGCACGATTGAGGTTTACAAGGCATCGTAAAATCTTATACATCATTGCTCTCTTTCACTCTCCTGTGGCAAAGGCATTGGTGAAAGAGATAGCTTGATGGTAGTTAAGGATTTTGAAGGTTTAGTGAAGGCGTTGGACATAATGCCATGCAAATTAAGACGATAGAGATGGTTTTAACTTATAAGATGTCCTTGGTAGCCCAGCCTTTGGTTAAGTCACGCAAGATTTGAATTTTAAAGAAAACACAGTAAGTACGTATTTTTTTGTTATTGAATAGGAAATAATACGTGCTGCTATAAAGTTGACGGGATAACATTGCAACCTTTATTTGCCCGACTACGGCGAAGCGAATGGATTTTAGCAGTCTATATTTGTATTTACGTGTGTTCCACCGTAACTTTTAAGATACTGAACCGATTTCGATAAATGAGGCTACCTTTAGGCTACCTTTTGTATGAAAATAAAAGTTTTTTTTAGTTTTTTTTCCGTAATCGGGATACAGCTTTTTCTTAACGTTTATGCTTGTTTTGAATGTTTTATTCTTGGCTTTAGTATTCAGCAAAAAGTCAGATTATATTATTAGTTATATACTGCAAATTAAGTTATCGGAGTGGGCAATAAAATCCTTTCAATAGACACTGCAGTGTGCTTGCATTTGTTTTCGAACTTGGCCGGACGCACTACCGTGTCTATTGATGATCTAGCCCAGTCCTATAAAATATAACAACGTAGTTACCAGCCATAAAAACAGTAAGCAACATAATTCATAATAAAACTATAAATTCCAGGGGCAACTTGTTCGGGATTACGGCATCCGGCAGGGGTGTCCAACCGTTCTGCAGGCGGCGCACGTGCGCTGCAATTTGGAGGGTACACCGTAATGAAGTGGGGTTGCGCGCCCCTGCTCGACGAGCGGTGGGACTGGGTGTATTGGAAGCTAGGCTACTGGAAGCTAGCGATATACAGAGGAACGTACGTTAATGTACTGGCCCCGTAGCATGGATTATCACGCGATAAGTGACATGATAGAGCATCCGTCCCTGGCTGACACCGTTCGATAGAACGAGACGACGCTGTTACTTTGTCACTTATCGCGTGATAAGGCCATCCATGCTACGGGGCCTGAGTTACAAGAAATGATGAAAGTCGTACATACGCTGCCGGGACATATTTCAGTGATGGTTAATCCCCGGAACTACTCAGCCAATTTAATTTTATTTTCATCAATATCTAGATTGGCTAAGCTATATATGCCGAAGCTTCACTTGGCTTCTGGGTAATCATCATCATCAATGGCCTTAAGTCTATTACAGACTATACAAGCAGTGTCAAGAATGGAGTCAACGTCTTCCATTGCGTAATACACGGGCAGCAGGTACTTAATGAACATTACAGCAAAGTATTTTTAATAAACGTACGTACGTCCAGTCACCGGCATAAATATACGTATGATGGAACAGGCCACAAAAATATCTGACGACAACTCTATTCCTAGAGCCGTAAGAGCGTGTCAGATATCTTTGCGGCCTTTGATTCATCATATATTGATGCCAGTGACTGTACAACATACTAATTACTAACATTGCAAATATACATATGTACATCATTTCCCTTTAAATATTTGTTATTACATATAATTTAAATTTTTAATTTGATATATGTTAAATAACTGACGATCACAATATAAATTCCTAAAATTGATTGAGTGTTAGTTTTAAGTGACATTGTATATTGTGAGATAAATAAATCATATCATATCATATCAAATCAAATTGATATGATATGATATGATTTATTTATCTCACAATATACAATGTCACTTAAAACTAACACTCAATCAATTTTAGGAATTTATATTGTGATCGTCAGTTATTTAACACATAGGGCCCGTAATTTTCATGCCGATGACATCAATTTGACGTCACGCTGCATATAGGGTGATCCCAAATAGGTATATTGAAATTATTAATCATTAGTCGTCAATCATTTTAATCATGTACAAATTACTTCAACAGTAATCTATTCACATGTGGAATAATTAATAGGTACTTGATACGTGAAACGTAAATTAAACTATTTATTTTGTTTTTATACATACATTTTATTAAATGGTATTGTTACCACCAGGGCCCGTACTTATCATGCCGTTGACGCAGAAATGACGTCAGGCTGCATAGAGTATGATTGCAATTGTATGTATAAAAACATAACAAATAGTTTAATTTATGTTTCACGTATCAAGTAGGTAATTATTCCACGTGTGAATAGATTACCGTTGAAGTAATTTGTACATGATTAAAATGATTGACGACTAATGATTAATAATTTCAATAAACCTATTTGGTATCACCCTATATGCAGCGTGACGTCAAATTGATGTCATCGGCATGAAAATTACGGGCCCTGTATCATATATAAACTTAATTACTAGGTGTCGTAATTTATTTATTCAACCTGCTGACTTGGTGGGACAGTGCCGGTCCCCCACACATCATAACGTAAAAACCAATACCATATCTTAGCTAGACTTATAGCTTACCTTTCCTCAGCATGCAGTGGTACACCAGGCGGTACAATCTGGAACAAAAGTGCAATTTATACTTCTTATTTTATTCACGGCGTGCGCGGTGCGAGACTGACCCGTCACGTCAGTATCGAGGGACGACTGTATGCCAATTTGTAGGCGAAAGTTACGTTTTCATGTATTATTGGGAAAAAATCGTGATATTGTGAGAAAATACGAGAAAAACCACGGGATCGGCTGCGAGCTCAGAAACTCAGAGCAAAGAATAAGGCAGAGGCCGCGTTACGAACTACAAAGTGACGCAACTTTTTAAAACATGTGTGCGTAAGAATGATACCAGTAGAATGAAAGTATCTCTATAATTTGGGTAATTTGCTTAAGGTCTCTCTATAATGGTTTGTGAAACATTAAATCTAATTTACCTAGTTTGAGATTGTTAAGCAGTAATGTGTGACATAAGGCGCATCCCCATAGCAGTTTGCCATGCAATCCGCCGCGTCATTTCGGCCCGTGCGCAAAGAAAGAAGCACGGCGTCCTGCAAAATTATATCCCCATCTCACTCTATCTTATGACTTCGTACCGCTCGTGCCGTCCGCCACGCTCAGACGTCTGGCGTCAGCTTTAGCAATATTAAGTAATATTTTTGTGATTTTTAAACGTCAAACATGCTTTTCTAACAATATTTGTTTGCCGAAACTAACGCATTACAATATATTTGATGTTTAAAAATATGTTTCGCAAGAGCGCAAAGTTCGTAGTGTCATTTAATTCATGATTTTAACCTAAAACTTTCTGTATATGACTGTTTGTTGCCTAAATAAAGTAAGAAATAAAGTGATTTCGTAGTTGGAGTTGAATTTGGGATGGACGAAATAAAAAGGCCATGTAGAATTTGTAATAAAAATGTATGAATAAATACCATTAACGCTGCAGTATAGATATAGATACACATTATTGAATGTAAGAAAACCTATTTGCTAGCACACCTGATTTTATTACTACCTTATATATAGAATAAATCTAATATACGGTCTTCATGTCCGTACTGTAATTGTTTGTCCGTTTGGGGTAAGTAAAAATCATACTCTGGTATTACTCGTGCTTTATATGTCAGATGTCACTTCAACTGACTGTTGAGGTTTTGTGTTCCAAGCCAAGCAATAATTTGTGTTTTCTAAAAGGTATTTTTAGGTATTATTTCAGTACTTACACATGAAACGTTACGTTCCGTACGATTTACTCTTTGAATTGGTGTTGTTTTTACAACATTTGAAAACGCAGGAGACCATCGTGACACGCACTGAAGAGGTCAGAGGCTTAGTTTTGTCTGTATATGTGTGCGTGAGCGTGTATCTACTTATAAGGCTTAGTTTTGTACGGCGTCACTAGACTGTTCGTAATGCTCCGTCTGTATTTTTTACTTGGTCTGAGCTCAGAAAACGGATTTTTATAAAGTCGTAGCTCTTGTTTGGATATAAAAGATTTCTTGTAATTGTTTATTTTTCCTCACGTTACATTAAATACACTTCATTCACATCTTATTTAGGTATCCATTACATCAGCTACGGCATCCACTTGGGAAACAAACAGGTACAACTATCTGCCAGGAAGTGCAATTTAATACCTATCCATAGTTAGCACATTTCTTTCAAAATATATGCCGCCTCTCGCCGCCCACCAATGGAACACTTGTTTCGCTCTATGTTGTACCACATCAACATTTTCCTAAATTTCACCGCCCCCCTTCGGGACTCATGCTTTACTTGTAGGAACTATATACCCACTTCATAATTGAATTATCATCCAACGGCTGCTCTAAATTTAATTAGCAATCTTGAGGCCTTTTTCGAGGGACAACAGCTAAACATATTAAAATTGGTTCTAAAAATCGGCAATATCATGTTTGAAGGAACTTAGCTATTCCTTTTTTATTTATTTAAACGCACAAAAAAATCAAATTAAAAACATGATATCCGCGCTTCCGAACACGCACTTCCATCTCGCTCACGCTTATGCTCAGTGAGAGGGAGAGAAGAAACTTATCTGTTATGCGGCTTATTTACATTTATTATTGGTGTTTTTAGGCTTCCGTACTCAAAGAGTAAAACGGGACCCTATTACTAAGACTTCGCTGTCCGTCCGTCCGTCCGTCCGTCCGTCCGTCCGTCCGTCCGTCTGTCTGTCACCAGGCTGTATCTCAAGAACCGTGATAGCTAGAGAGTTGAAATTTTCACAGATTATGTATTTCTGCTGCCGCTATAACAACAAATACTAAAAACAAAGTAAAATATTTTTTAAGGGGGGCTCCCAATTCCCATACAAAAAACGTGATTTTTTTGCCGTTTTTATAGATAATCTGTCACCAGGCTGTATCTCAAGAACCGTGATAGCTAGAGAGTTGAAATTTTCACAGATTATGTATTTTAACAGAAATTACTAAAAACTAATTATAATATTTTTTAAGGGGGGCTCCCATACAACAAACGCGATTTTTTTGCCGTTTTTATAGATAATGGTACGGAGCCCTTCGTGTGTGAGTCCAACTCGCACGTGGCCGGTTTTTTCTGTAATGCAAAGAAGGGTTGTTATGTTTACGTTAATTCAGACTATCTCATTATTTTTATAGATTTAGTACCAGTCCGATCTCGTTACTTGTTGACTTGGCAATCCCGACAAACGAACTCATCCCGAGTTGGAATTGCGAGTCCATAAACGAATTACCGACTTGTCGCGACTCGTCGTAAAACGGTTGTAAAGCCATTCGGTTGTTTGTCACGGTGGCATGACGCTTTTGGCTTGGATCAGTCAAGTGAGTGTTGAAACATTTACATTTACTTATTCATAAACGGTAATCAAACGTAATTTAGCTTAAATTGCGTTAAAATTCGTTTATCGATATTAGTTAAGAGAGGTTTGTTAAATTTTATGAATAAGAGTTTTAGGAATAGTGGCTCTGTAACCTGCAGGTCGATCACGTTACGCATTGTACGAACGTCGGGTAGGTCTAAATGTCAATTTTTATATGGAAAATTGACAGTTAAATTGTACCGACGCGCGTTCGGAACGTTACGTGATTAGTGATTACCCCTCTGTAGAACTCGTGCGTCTGGTTTTTTTTTTAAATATCCTAAAACTGGATCGCCAAATCTATATAATTACCGAACCTTCTCACAAAATTTTGGTAGTGAAATGTGACCTGTAGCGGAGAACACTGAACATAAAAAATAATTCTGGCCCAAGCTGAAGCAAAGAAATCTATACAGGGTGGATTTTTTATGAGTATCCAGATTGAAGTATGTTAATCCTTATACAAAATTATAATTGACGTGTTTTTTTCTTTTAGTATCCCGGTACTAAAATATTGAGTTAGGCCACCTCAAAGTTGTGTCACGTTGGTTGGTAGGCGACCAAGTGGGTAACTCATTCTGATCGGTCGGACTTTTTTTTTTTTTTTACGTGGGGAAGCCGGGTATGTCGGACTCCCGGGAACTGCCCGAACTACCGACTAAAACTCCACGATGTTCCATCTCGTCACCAAGGTGCCGGGTTACGAGCACGCCGAAGCACTCTTCCGCGACCCGACGGTGACTGGCCTTGTTAGGGGCCCCAATCTCTGTAGCAGGTGGTAACCTGCACCAACGCAACGAGTGGCACGCGGGAACACGCGCCACGCCATCTCGGGCCAGTTAATGACGCGGCCGACAGACTTCCCCAAGCCTGCCGGCCCTGGCCACAGTTAGGGGGGAATGTGGCGAGCGTAGGCTCGCCGCCTTCGCCCAATTCGCCGCTGGCGACCGGGATCCACAGAGGTGGCTTCCCTTTCACGTTCAGCGGCTTCTTTGGCCTCCATTACGGCCTCGCAGAAGGCAAGGACCGCTTTCCATGCCCTGTCGCTGTCCACCATTGTGCGAACTATGGTAGGCAGCGAGAGGTCATGGCCTATCGTGGCGCAGAGAGTTTGGCGCTCATCTCTCCAGGCTGGGCACACCTCCAGCGTGTGCTGGGCCATCTGCTCCGGGCAGTTGTCACAGTGGTGGCACGCTGCGGTTGGTTCTCGGCCTATGCGGTGCAGATACCTCCCGAAACACCCGTTAAAAAACGTTGCAAGGGCTTTCGCGTCCAGGTCCCAGGGGAGTGACCCAGCCAGCACGCATGCTGCTTTGTTGGAGATTGTCCGATACCCCCGTGTCATCCTGTTTGCCATCACCCTCTGTGGCCTTCGCAGCAGGGCGGTTTCCCGGCCATGCAGGATGTCCGCCCATACAGGGGCACCATAAAGGGCCATGGATCGGACGACCCCCATGTACAGCTGCCTGCACGACGCCTTAGGCCCCCCCGTGTTCGGGAGTATACGCCCTAAAGCACCGGCAGCTCCCAGGAGCTTTGGCATCAGGCGCTTGTAGTGGGCGTTGAAGGTCCATCGGCAATCTAATGTGAGGTGATCGGGCGGCCTGCCTGATGTAAATGTGAACTACTACTCTTTACAACACATTTTGTGTCTAGTTTAACTCGGTGACCAAACTAAGTTATTATTATTTTTGAAAAAAAAAAAAAAAAAACACAAATGAAATCTATAAATGATGTCTAATGCCTGGAAAATATTTGGATACTGATTAAAAAACACCCCATTTAAGTATGTATATCGTCGTCTAGTACCTATAGTACAAGCTTTGCTTAGTCTGGGACTAGGTCGATTTGTGTAAGATTGTAAAAAAAAAGAAAGAAAAAGAACTTCCTTCACTTCGGCCGCTCGTTTAATAATATTTCTGGGTCACAATTTGTGATTACATACGAGTATGTATGTTTGTATTGTTTTATTGGACCTGCCCACGTGACTCTGCCCGAAAATATCATAGAACGCGAGTGAAGCCACCCACTGGCTAAAATATAGCCTATGTCCATCCTGTAAACTTTTAGGATTCCGTAGCCAAAATGTCAAAAACGGAACCCTCGGAGGGGCGTGTTGGCGACCGTCCAGCAGACGTTGAATAGTGTCGTCATGTCAAACCGTCTGTCCGTATGTCACAGGTATTTTACTCGAAAACTGTAAGATTTATTTGAATAAAATTTGGAGGATAAGTGTATTTTGTTAGCCACTACATAGTTTTGTAAATATTTTTTTAGGGGTGCTGTACATACAGGTAACAGCAAGTAAAAAGAAAAACATTGTTAGTCTACGTATGAGACAATCGATAGGCCTTTCAAAATAAATATAAGGTTTTTCAGCAATTATTTTTATTAAGTGAATCTAGTCGAAGATAATCGCCCCGAAAGTCACAAAAATTGTGCACCCCCCCCCCCCCCCCTCTCCACCTTAATTTTTGAACAGGGTAATTAAAAAAAAAACACGGACATAGTGCTAATTCATTGCTAATTCTTTCACCGAAAACTATTTTGAACAAGATCAAAGTCAAAGTCAAAATCTTTATTTGCGTTTTCACACATTCACATGCATGCAAATACAAAATACATTACAATAATATTAAAAAAAATTTTTTTTTTTTATTTTAACTACTAATATTAATAACAATAGTAAGAAACTGCTCCGAAATTATTTAAAAACAAAATAAAATAGTCAAATTATAATAACAATAATGTTCAGTTAATTTAGAGCATTGGCAAAATATTCGTCAATGGAGTAGTATGGCCTTTTTAAAAAGTAATCTTTCACTTTTCTATTAAATATTTACATATCGTCACAATCCCTTAAATCTTTGGTCAACTTATTATATACTCTTATTGCATTATTGCCTAAACTTTTATTAAAATGTGTATAATTAGGGAAACTCAGTGTTAATTTATCATTATTTCTTAAATTGTAGTCTTGCCCTACTGTACAATACAAATTCTTATTTCGATGAATATAGATACATAGATGATAAAGATACAACGAAACAACAGTAAGAATTTTATTTTCAATAAACATATGTCTATGCGTAACGGGTACTTTAGAACAGCCTTCGATGATCCTTAGAGCTTTTTTCTGTTTCAACAGGACAGAATTAATGTTGACTCCGTTTCCCCAGACCTCGATACAATATCGGAGAATACTCTCAAAATAGGAGAAGTACACATTTTTTTGTATAATCTTATCAGAATACTTCGATAAACTTTTTAATGCAAAACAGGCACTAGCCAGTTTTCTATTAACTGTGTCAATTTGGATATTCCATCTCAGGTAAGGATCTAGATTTACGCCCAGAAAACAAACACTGTTTGATTTGCAAATTGGTATGTCGCACTTAAAGTCTGGACTTTTACTACAACGGCGAAAGATCATGTAAAAGCACTTACTGCTGTTCATCCGTAATCCATTTGCTGTGAACCAGTGAGACAGTTCAGTCCAGCATGTTTGTATTTTTTCGTTAAAAGCGTTTTTAGAACTAGCATTTAGAACTATACTAGTGTCATCTGCGTATAGGTAAGTCGTCCCACAGCTGATGCAACTCGGCAAATCGTTGATAAATATTATAAACAGGAGAGGGCCTAGGACTGAGCCTTGGGGAACTCCATATTTAATTAATTTGTCATCAGACCTGACCACATTGTCCTCCATGTGGTCTTTTATTTCTACATACTGAGATCGGTTACATAGATATGACTTAAAAAGTTCAAGTGCCGTACCACGTATTCCATAGTACTCTAGTTTATCGAGTAGTATTCTGTGATCAACGCAGTCGAAAGCTTTTGTTAAATCACAGAATACCCCTCCGCACTTCGAGTTTTGATTGAGGCAATGCAATACCTCAGTTCAAAGGTTTTCGAGATATGCTGAAAAACTGATGCCTTCTCTATAGAAAAGGACGTAGGTAAGTGCCTTAAGATTTCTACGATGATACGACCTTTTTAACCCTTCGTTCTGCGTGGTCCGACATGCACTCGGCCAATTTTTTTAAGATTGGATTAGTTGATCCAGATATTACCCACTTACATCTTTATTAACCGCAAATGCGCACGGATTGACAACAATGTAACGTCAACCGACAATTTTTATTTAAGATTTTTAATAAAATGAAGGCACTCGTATTTTCTGGACTTGGTTAAAACAGCCTCACAGACAACAATAACTGACTTTTCCTTGAATTCCGTAAACTTATTATTCCTCTCCCCTCATTGTCCCAAAATGGACTCCTCAGGCCACAAAAGGCAAGTCCGAGGCATAATGGCTTATTCTCTCTCGTTATATCAATTATTTGTTTAATTAAGGCGGACAAAAGGATGCTTTTTTTTGTTTCCGGATATTTCTGAATACAGTGAGATAAGTTGGGCGAAATATGTATTGCGGAATTGTAGATTTTAGTAGGTAGAGATCACGCAATAATATATTTATTTATTTATTTAAACTTTATTAAACAAAATACATAAAAAAATACAAATGGCGAACTTAATGCCAAATGGCATTATCTACCAGCTAACCATAGGGTTAAACAGAGACTTATAAAAGTTGCAAAGGAAAAAGTATGATAATTTCTGTTACGAATACGTGAAGAGAAAAATTATACCTAATATAATAAAAAAACCGGCCAAGTGCGAGTCGGACTCGCGCACGAAGGGTTCCGTACCATATTTATTTTATTTTGTTTTTAGTACTTGTTGTTATAGCGGCAACAGAAATACATAATCTGTGAAAATTTCAGCTGTTCCTATCACGGTATCAGTGAGATACAGCCTGGTGACAGACAGACGGACGGACGAAGAACTCACAAGCCAGTCTTTATAGAAAAAATATTTAAATTTTCGAAAAACTGAATGGACAACTAAATTCTATATAATGGGGAATGGATGAAAAATGTAGACGTGCCTGATTATTTGTTTTGGTGATAGGAATAACCTTCCTTAGCACCAGAAAAAAGTTGCAGACTTTTCAGCTGAGTCAATATTTTTTGAAAAATATAAACAATTTCGTCACTTACGTTTTGGGTTTGGGACGGCGAATGAGATACTTTCTTTGATCCATGTCATATCATTACCAGTGTCAGTTGATCACGGATATTTAAGATATTTTCTTGTAATATGAGACGGATCAAGGAAAGTGTCTTAATCGCCGTCCTAAACCCAAAAAGTAAGTGAGGAAACTGTTTGTTTTTGAAAAATAATTGACCAGGCTGAAAATTCTGCAACTTTTTTCCGGTGCTAAGGAAGGTTATTGCTATAGCCAAAAAAAATCAGGCACTTCTAAAATTTTCATCCATGCCCTATTATCGAACCTGCTCACAAAATTTGACGAGAATCGGTTGAGAAATGCGACCTCTAGATAAAAAGGGAATAAGAGGAAAACAGCTGGACAGACGCCGGGCATAACAAAACATAATAAATATATCGTCACCTAGTTAACCGTAACACAAGCCTTATTGGCGAGATTTGTGTAAGATTGTCCCCTTATATTTACTTATTTAGATCAATTGGTTGGTACCACGTCTAATTCTTCATCACAAAATTACAACACCTCAAAATCCTTATGACAGTGCATACAAGACTTATTTCGTCTAACCTGGTTTTTACCGAACCTTACATGGTCTAATAAGAGTTTACTTCAGGCTTCCGTGTAATATTAACACCTAATAAAAAGCTTGCAAGCGCCAGACAAAAAGCTCACGAGCTTAATATTTATTAAAGAAAGTTGAGGTGCAGACGGCTTACGGTAATTCCTAAGCCTAATTACACACGGGCTTACACGTGAACGTGAAGTTCAACAGGGATGTCAACGATCAAAGTTATCAATGATATTATTATATTTTTTTGTATAGTAAATGGCATACCTAGTTATTCACCAATAAACTTCATTCATAAATGAAATCATGTAAAAAGTTACTTCTGCAGACAAACATGGATGTTATGTATTTTTAAGAGTAATACATTATAATAATAAGTATTATATTGAAGCTTGTACCACCGTTAAAAAAAAATGTAAGTGAATGATTTTTATTTGTTTTCTAATTAGTAGGTACCTATTGCAGGATAATCCTAGTTTAGGCTGCGCATTTAATCAATTCACCTAACCTAACATATAGGTAACGGTGCAAGCACAATGTAACATTAGCATTAGCAATAAGGTTGTTTCAATAAATATTCAATCATTAGCAATAAGGTTGTTTCAATAAATATTCTTACTATTATTTTATTTTAAAATCGACTTCATTACAGTAGTTAAGTAAGCCTTTCATATCATTATTTCACCAAATATTACAATGAACTTAATCCCTATCGCATTAATTAATTCCCGTTTATTAATCCCACGGCGCATCGAAATAAATTTAAACACAATAATAATAAAAATAAGTACCCTTTGTTTTAATTTTAAACATTAAATGTAAACAAATACAGCCAGTAAGGGTATTGTAAAGCACTCACGGCCCCATCAGGACGTGTGCGGATTACTGGGAAGTACTCCAATACTTTTTCAAGGTCATGTCACTTCGCGGCCATTTTGATTTAAAATTCAACAACGAGGATGTGGAGTAACTAACCTACCATAACTCAACATACTCGTAATTATAAAGATTTTAACAGCAAAAAATCATAGTACAGTAGACAGCATAGAAAATGTTGCGATTTCATAACTAGCCTTTTACAAGACTTAAATTGTGCATTCATAATATGTAAATTCTTTATGAAGCAATTAAAAAAAAAATATGTTATGTGGGTACATCTAATTTATACAACAAAAGAACAAACCGTGAAATATAATCGTTTCGCCCCTGAAAATATAATTAGTAAAAAAACAGTTTTTTTAATTTTACTACAATCTGATGTTTATAAAGATTTAGTACTTATATAAACTACGTATTTTCTGCGCTACATCTATCGACACTTTATCTGAAAAGGACAAAAATGTAAACCATCATAATTCTTAAAGTACCAACCCTGTAAAGGTGGGTGCAGGCGAGGTGAGAAGTGTGGCTCTAAAACTTTTTCAAGGATAAATACTACAGTTTAAATGAATAAGGCATTAACAATATGACCAACGTCTATATATATGATCATACAATTTTCAACCTTATTGTCTACGTCACAACGTGTATATTCTTAGATAGATGGTAAAACCCCATGCTTGGAAACGCACAGATTACCATTTCGGCGTGACACGGTTTGTCAATTAAACTTCTATGAAAAATCCAATTAGAGTGACGAACATGGACGCAGAGGTTGGCTTTTAAAATAAAATGGGTAGTTTTGTCCGTTGAGATTCCAACTTTGTACAATATTGTATTGGTTAGGTACAGACAGTAGGTAGGTTATTGTCAGCCTCAGGGGTGTCTGGCTTTTTATTCGACTTTTGACAATCTGAAAATTCAACCCCAAGGTAATACTGGCATTACTGACTGACCGAGCAAACAGTTAGGAACAATATTTGTTTGTGAAACTTGAATATTCCATAAAGTTTAATTTAAGCGTTAGTGAACATTAGAGAATAATTGTATTGTTATCTAGATGCGCACGTTCGCGCTATTGTTTATTAGTTGTTCTGCCTAGATTTCTTGTACAATATGTAAAATATTTCCAATTAGATTCATTTGTAGCACTCAGTGCCCGTAGATACAGGCTCAGCCTAGTTAGGGGTCCGCCAGACACTTCTATTACATGGACTTCTGTAGGTTTTAGCAAATAAAGTGTATTAAAGTATCATTATTTCAGAATCTACTTCTACTGTGGTCACAATATGAATGCGTACGATTTTCCTGCTTCATTTATTAATGTATTTATCACCAACGCATAATTAGAGTGCCTGTAAGCGTTGCTCACGTATCTAAGATCAATAAAAACCTACTACAATGCTACCCACAATAATTAAAGAAGAACAGGCGTGCCAATGCCCTGCCATCGTTATTTTTTGTTACAATAGTAATTAACCTAATCAAACAAAAAAACTTCAAAAGCATCATTCCTTCAATATCAATGAAAAGTATTCGAAACGCAGCACCTTAAGCTAACTTTAATTAATCATAAGATTTTCTTTTCCTTTTCCCGCCTAGGGCGCCAAAGCGTCGCAATCTCGCAATTAACACACAAAGACATTAATGAACGCTTTCTTCCCTCCGCCGCGGCGCGCACCGCTCCGGCGCGCTGCGCTCGCCGGTGCGCACCGGCCCTAATTAACTTTGCGTTTTCAGGTGTTTTCAAAGTAGCATTTGAGGATTATAATTTCAAAACATCTTACGCGCTCCTATATGGTTTTTAAACGTTGACTTTATGCAGGAATATTTAAGGTCTAATTTAGAATAACTAACGAGAGACATGTGTCAGTAGTATTTAGAGGTCGCGCTTGAAATAGTTTCGCAAGGCGTTTTTAGTCTTACGTTTTACTTGTAAATGTTTCTGTAATTAAAGTTTTGTTGGTAACACGGTTGCGGGTGAATTTCCCTTTGATTATTGAGCATGAAATTGTTTTTTGCTAAACGGAATTTGTTCTGATAAACACGCCAAGAGCTACGAGTCGTAACTTATGCTCGCTAAAATACCTGGGACTCTACAGTTTTTCTGCAACTGCGTTTTCTAATATACGAAATGATTTGCGAAATACATAGCCTTACATGATAAACGGGTCATACAGTTTGAGTAAAGCAAAAGTCTTCTTTCAAGTGGTCAATAGTTAAGAACTTCCAAGCACAAAAAAGATTTGATTGCATGAAAACCTACGAGGATACGCCATAATTAGGCTTTATAGCCCTTAACTTTGGCAATTCCACAGAAGAGACGCGACTTTTTTTATTTTTTTTATTTAATTTATTTAGAACACAAACAGTCGCACAAACAAAAATATAAGGGGTACACAAAGAGTTCCAACAGACATAAAGTAAGAATTTTTATGACCCAAATGCTTTTAGAGCTCATTCAAAACTTTATTTTAAAAAAAACAACCTATATGGCAATTTCCACTTTCCGCCCTCGCGTCGTAATAAAATTACTTCCGATCGGAACCGAACGAATATGACAGTTAATGAAAAACATGCTTTCACTCAAACCAATGTGCACCTTCTTCATTTATAATAAAACTTATATTTGATTGGAGAAAGTGTTTATTAAATTGATTCGTTTCATTTCCTCGCAATGAATCGAAATGGATATCAATTAATGCTTGTGTCGCACAGGGAGCTGTCAGGTCTATTTGAATCAACATATTAGCTGGTTCCTCTTATTCAGCGTGATACGAGCGATTTTCGCTACATCATCAATATCATCATATATAAGACAAAAGACGCCTACTGCTGGACATAGATGCCTGAAATAAATGGTTTTATTATTATTATAGGCCTGACCAAAGAGTGCCAAAAGTGATCGGTCCTGCGATACCCGCATCCAGCGGACTCCCGCGACCTTTAACGATAGATATTAAAAAAAAACCAGCCAAGTACGAGTTGGACTCGCGCACGAAGGGTTCCGTACCATTATCTATAAAAACGGCAAAAAAATCACGTTTGTTGTATGGGTTGTATATTTTATTTTGTTTTTAGTATTTGTTGTTATAGCGGCAACAGAAATACATAATCTGTGAAAATTTCAACTCTCTAGTTATCACGGTTCTTGAGATACAGCCTGGTGACAGACAGACGGACGGACGGACAGCGAAGTCTTAGTAATAGGGTCCCGTTTTACTCTTTGAGTACGGAACCCTAAAAATAGTAAGTTAAAACGGCCGTTTTTCTTTTGAGTTCATAGATCGACGAATCCAGCAACATAAAAACTAGTTTGATGTATTCACAAGGTACTTAATACGAAATACAGTGTATAGCGGCCTCCTTTTTTAAATATCTATCGTTAAATTTAAATAATCGCAATTATTTACCAGTGGCGCTAGTGAGCACATGAACGCCCTCTTAAATATGTGCATGCTAGCTATATATGGCATATACATGGCGCGTGGAATAGGTAGCACGATTTAAACATGATTTCGTTCCGATAAGAGTTAAATATGTTCAAAAGGGTAAATCCATAATTTAATTTGCCATAAATGTAACGTTTGCCATAATCATCATTTGCCCAATTAGTTTTTCACAGAATCTATCAACGTTTCTGGATTTTTATAAAACAAACCTATCCTAACCTACAGGTACACTCAGCGTCAAATACTTTGTAGCAACCAAAGTAGTCAAATAGTTCGGTACACCATATATTTAGTATGGTGTACCGAACTAGTTGGCCACTTTGACTGCTACAGAGTATTTGACGCTGAGTACTATACCTACAAAGTTTATATAATTTGTCCTAAAAATGTTACGGTTTCAGAGAAAATCACTTTTATGGCCAATTATAACGTAGTAGTCTTTGACATACTGAAATTATATTGTACCAAGATTAAATAATGTTTTAGATAATAGGATGTATCATATCAATATGTAGCACATATCAATACGTCGTCAATACAATCATACGCCAACAAATTACTCCACTAATTTTTGCAAATAAATATTCTTATTCTTCTTCTTATTGGGATAATGGCAAACACTAGCGTTAAGGCAAATGAAACTATGATTATCAAAGGTATTCGGTTCTATAATGCCTTGAAAGATCCATTGGTACCGTATTTATTGCACATACAATGTATAATTTATGAGTCAGTACGTAAAAACGTGTTCCAGAATTGGACCTCAAAAGGTACTTTCACATACTTTGATAGCTCATGTTCAAACGTCGGACTCCAGCGGGCATTTTCGTGGCATGTGAGAATGATAGGTAAGGTTCGCAAATCAATCAATTCACTTTCGAGTATTTGTACTTAGTATTTGGTACCTAGTATTTATAATGTGAAATTCCAATAATGTGACCTTTCTGTGACTTAAGTTCGGAGTGCTGTCGTAGTATCGTATCCATTGCAATACATAGATATGCAAATTAACAAATAAAGCAAATCTTTCTATTGATTAGACGGCACTCTACCAACAAATATAAGTATGAACAACAGTCATAATAACGCATATCAGCTATTTATTTGTTTTTTAAGTGGCCACTTCAGTGGGCTATCAGTCATCACTTCAAAGAGTATTTACACATTCAAGATGAATAAATGATAACGGGTAACTAATTTAATTAACTATGTTACAAATAATACATTATAATACTCGTAAGTTAAGATTTTTTTGTAAACCTTACCTTGCCCTCAAACTGCCCCCTATAGTCCGACTTTGAGAAACTCCCAGCATAGCCCTCTCCATTGCCCTTTGAGTGACTTTGAGCCTTCTTATGAGGCCCATAGTAAGCGACCACGTTTCCGTGCCATATGTCATCACTGGCAACATACACTGGTCAAAGACTCTCGTCTTGAGACACTGCGGAATATTGGACGAAAAGATGTGCCGTAGCTTCCCGAATGCTGCCCAGCCGAGTCGGATTCGACGATTGACCTCTTTCTCAAAGTTGGACCTACCTAACTGGACACTCTGTCCTAGGTATACATAATCGTCTATAACTTCGAGCGTAAAGTGTCCGATTGAAATGGGAGTTGGTACATCACTGGCAACATACACTGGCAACATACAAGAAATAAATAACCACAAAAGATAGAAAAATCTATGTTACATACCAATCAAAAATTTACGAAATTGACAACTTCAATTCCAGATCAGTGCGAGTGGGCGCAGCTTCAATATTTCAACCAATCACAGAGCAGTATTCTTGCAGCGCGTGCCCTACTAGATTTTTTTTCAACCAATCACAGAGCAGAATTCTTGTAGCGCGCGGCCATCTAGATTTGCTTAAACCAATCGGATCACACACAAACTCATTTCTCCCTCGAGAGCTGTAAAATACCATTACTTCCGCGGGAACAATTTAGGTCATTGTCCTTCTGTATACAGACATGGAATAACACCATTTATGAGCAAGTGTATCGGCGTGGGTGCCCCCCACTAGGTGGACTGGTAAAGGTCGCGGGAGTCCGCTGGATGCGGGTGGCGCAGGACCGGTCATTTTGGCACTCTTTGGGGGAGGTTTATGTCCAGCAGTGGACGTCTTTCGGCTGATATGATGATGATGATGAGCAAGTGTGATGAAAAGTTTATTTTGCAACGCTTCAAGGGCTTTTACGTGGCACAGAGTACAAATAAATGTAACAATGCAATGGTATCATTGACACATTCACTGCCAAGAATCACTACGGGCTACGTTCGTAACCGATCCCTTGCATTTCCCGCTAAGTATTATATAAAGTGTGATATATAAAGTTGCAAACGTTTATACTTAGGCCGTACCCGTTTGCCACTATCATTGTAAAACCTGCATCATTTTTCACGTAACCACGGCCTAACCTCATCAACTCTGTATCGCACAACAGAGCGGTTTAATCTGTTGTTTATAGCGCTATATTCGCCTGTTTACGGGCATGCGATCGCGTGCGATGCTGCAAGCTCGTTCGCGATTTGGTTCCTGTCTAATAAATCTACGTTACAAGCTGTATTTACTACTCTCACCGACGATTCAGGCAAACCAGTTTAAAGCGGAGCGTACATTCAATCAATTTGATTCATAGGCCATGATATACCTTGCCGTTGTAAATGCTATGTCAATACGGGTTACTAGGATTATTGCGTCGCTATGTAGCAGTTAAAATAACAGGGTTCTACGGTGGCCTAGGAATCAAATTGGTTGACCGTACCGCAAGGCGCAGCGCGGGTAGACCCACAAGGTGGACCGATCACCTGGTAGAGGTCGCAGTAGTCCGCTGGATGCGGATAGCGCAGTACCGGTCATTGTGGCTCTTTTGGGGGGGGGGGGGGGGGGGGGGGCTATGTCCAGCAGTGGACGTCTTTCGGCTGATATAATGATGATGCGTGTAAGTGTGGACCGATTGCGAATCAATGCTATGCAATTTTTGGTGATAGGAATAACCTTCCTTTGCACCAGAAAAAAGTTGCAGACTTTTCAGCAGCGTCAATTATTTTTGAAAAATATAATTATTTCCTCACTTACGTTTTGGGTTTAAGTAGGACGGCGAATTAGACACTTTCCTTGAACCGTCTCATATTACAAAAAATATTTTAAATATCTGACTAATCTGACCCTAGCAATGACAAATATAGCTGCAGCAGCTGTCAATATGCCAGTGTCAGTTTACCACGGATTATGAAGATATGTTTTTGTAATATGAGACGGATCAAGGAAAGTGTCTTATTCACCGATCTAAACCAAAAACCTAAGTGAGGAAACTGTTTATATTTTTCAAAAATAATTGACGAGAACGCCACTATGTCAGTCCGACTTCAGGATCAGAGCTCGAAGCCTATTCCGCTGCAGCGGGGTGTCAGACAAGGGGATGTTATTTCCCCAAAACTGTTCAGCGCTGCACTGGAAGACGTTTTCAAGACTCTGGACTGGAGAAGGTTATAGGCATCAACATCAACGGCGAGTACATCACTCACCTTCGGTTTGCTGATGATATAGTGATCTTGGCTGAGACCATGGAGGACTTAAGTACTATGCTCGATGACCTCAGTAAAGCCTCGTGACGTCTTTCGGCTGTTATGATGAATTGACGCTGCTGAAAAGTGCGCAAAAATTATCAGGCACTTCTAAAATTTTCATCCATTCCCAATTCTGCGGTCAAGTTATGGTAGGCGAGTGGTGAGTAGTCGAGTTGTGAATCGCAGGATGTTTGAATAAATTAAGTGCGAGGTGGGAAATTGGAAATGCTGTTGGTGTTTTGTAGTATAGTTTAATGAACCCGGGGACTATAAAGCTTTCTATCAGCTTGTATCTGGGGACTCTTTTGGGGATGTTTGCATGTAGTTGCCGACTTTTTATTATATTTAACTTTTTAATGACATAAGGTACCGTTGGATGTCAGTTATTCAATTTATTAACAACCGTACTTTATTTGCGGAGCGGCACTCAATATGTATTTGTATAAGTACCCGTTTTAGGGTTCCGTAGTCGACTAGGAACCCTTATAGTTTCGCTTTGTCTGTCCGTCCGTCCGCGGATAATCTCAGTAACCGTTAGCACTAGAAAGCTGAAATTTGGTACTAATATGTATATCAATCACGCCGACAAAGTGGTAAAATAAAAAGTGTTTTTTTTTTATTAGGGTGCCCCTATACGTAACGTGGAGAGTGTTTTTTTTTTCATTTCAACCCTAACGTGTGATATATTGTTGGATAGGTATTTAAAAATGAATACGGGTTTGCTAACATAATTTTTTGATAATGCTAATATTTTCGGAGATAATCGCTCCAGAAGTTAAAAAAATGTCCCCCACCCCCTCTAACTTTTGAACCATAAGTTTTAAAAATATGAAAAAAAATTCAAAAGTAGCACTTTTTAAAAACTTTCTATGAAAATTATTTTGAACTTGATAGGTTGAATAGTTTTTGAAAAAAAATTACAAAATAATTTCACACACTTACTGTGACGGACGAAAAACTACGGAACCCTACACTGAGCGTGGCCCGACACGATCTTGGCCAGTTTTTTTGATTTTTTTACTTAGTTTAGTGCCTTAGTGCGCTATAAAAATTTTTTTTTTGTTACTGTGTTTATTATCTCACGTAAGTGAATTAATGTAAATTATATATGAGACTAGCTGTTGCCCGCGACTTCGTCCGCGTAGAACTTTTTATCGTCTTAGAAAATGATTTCTCTCAATACAAAATTTGAACCCTCTTTTAGGGGATAATTAAAAAAAAAGTTGATGTTCATTTTCTAGTTTGTGAACAAACAGTCTAAAACCAAAGTTAAAAATCTCATACTTTAAAAATGCCTTGAAATACTCAAACTTTGAACCAATTTTAACACTCTTAGGGGATGAATTTGGAAAAACTCTGAAATCAGTTTTGTAGTCTTTTAACGTACAGAATAAGACCGAAGTTAAAAATCTCTTACTCACACTTTAAAATTTTATTGCTCGCCATTTAAAATTTGAACCCCCTTTTAAACCCCCCTTAGAGGTTGAATTTTTCTAATCGCTGAAAGAACTTTTTTCGTAAACTTTTAAGTCTCTAGCTCAAAAAAAGTGTTGCCCATACAAAGCTTTCTTAAAACCCCCTTAGGGGTGGAATTTTCTAAAACTCTGAAAGTACTTTATTATTAATTTTAATAAGTAACATTTTGAATAGTTTTAAGTCTAGTAAAAAAAAAAGTTTTTCCCACACAACACTGGCTACCCTTCTTAAGGATCTTAAGGATCCCCTTAGGGATGGAGTTTTCTAAAACGCTGAAAGTTCTTTTTTAGTATTCTAATAAGTAATCTTTTTGCAAAGTTTTAAGTCTAACTCAAAAAAAAGTGTTGCCCATGCAAAGCTTGCTCTCCTTTTTAACCCTATTAGGGGTGGAATTTTCTAAAACGATTTGTGTTCTTTTTTTGTATTTTAATAAGTAATCTTTCTACAAAGTTTCAAGTCTCTAACTCAAAAACATAAACTTTCCCTGATAAAAACTTTGCACCCCTTTTTATCCCCCTTAGGGATAGATTTTTTTCAAAACGCTGAAAGTCTTTTTTTTTGTATTTTTATAAGTAATCTTTCTACAAAGTTTTAAGTGTCTAGCTCAGAAAAAGTGTTCCCCATACAAACCTTGCACCCTTTTTTAACCCCCTTAGGGAATGATTTTTGTAAAACGCCGAATGTAGTATTTTTCATGTTCTAATAAGTAATTTTTCGTCAAAATTTTAAGTCTCTATTAAAAAAAAAAATGTTTTTCCCATACAAACTTTGCACCCTATTTTACCCCCTTAGGGGTGAAATTTTCCAAAACGCTGAAAGTACTTTCTTTGTATTTAAATAATCTTTCTACAAAGTTTTAGGACTCTAGCTAAAAAAAATAGTTTCCCACATACAAACTTTGCACCCCTATTTTAGTCCCCTATTTTTAGGGGTAGAATTTTCTAAAACGCTGAAAGTACTTAATTTGTATTCTGATGACTAATCTTTCTACAAAGTATTAAGTCTCTATTTAAAAAAAATATTGTTTCCCCCATACAAAATTTGCACCCCTATTTTACCCCCTTAGGGGTAGATTTTTTTAAAACACTGAATCTAGGTACTTTATTTGTATTCTAATGAATAATTTCTCTACAAAGTTTTAAGTCTCTATTTAAAAAAAAGTAGTTTTTCCCATACAAACTTTGCACTCTATTTTACCCCTTTAGGGGTAGAATTTTCTAAAACCCTGAAAGTTCTTTATTTGTATTCTAATGACTGATCTTTCTACAAAGTTTTAAGTCTCTATTTATTATTTTACCCCCGTAGAGGTGGAATTTTCCAAAACGCTGAAAGTGTTTCATTTGTATTCTAATAACAAATTTTTCTACAAAGTTTAAGTCTATAGCTCAAAAAAAAAAGGTTCTCCCATACAAACTTTGCACCCCCATTTTACCCCCTTAGGGGTAGAATTTTCAAAAATCCCTTTTTATCCCTAGCCCACGTTATAAAAGCAACATACTGTGCAAAAATCAACTCTCTAAGATTAGTAGTTTCGGCTGTGCGTTGATGAGTGAGTGAGTGAGTGAGTGAGTGAATAAGTCAGTCAGGACATAGGCATTTATTATGTATAAATAGATAGAAGATAATGAAACTCCCATTCAAATATCTCAAAAAATTATGAAGCTGCATCCGTTTTAATGTCGCTTGTTAGAGTGAGAAAACGATGAGGGACTGTGACGTCAATATACTCGAGCGTCATAGTAAAAAACAATCGTTTCATATGAAGGTGCGTTTTGCGGAAAAGGGACAGAACATACCCCCTCTTAAAACTTTGGACTCTTATAACTTAATCATTACCTATATAACCTCTTGCTTTGTTTTTTTCTCCATTTGACTATATTTATTTTAAATTCTTTTTCGAGAAAATACATTATGATTATTTACCATATTTTCGATTCCTGAGCTATAACCACGAACTTCGGAATTCGAAAATATTCGGGTATCTCTATCTCTATCGCACTAACCATAGTCGAGTGACAGGGATGCAAATATATGAACATTGAGTATCGGTTTTCGTGGTAGCGCCGCAGGTACTTTGGCTGAATGCGCCGAGCGCGTGCCATTGTCATTCAAAAAAAACAAATTCGTGTTAATTATATTGTTCAAATTTGTTGATTTCATTTATTGAAATTACGACATAAAACGACATTTGCGCATATAAGTTCTCATATCAGAATCGAATATTTTTTTTCAACACACCTGCTCGTAAAGTAGGTCTTATTACAGCGTATTTACACTGATAATGCAGAATATTACCCATGCCGTGCCTTTTACATTACATTATCGCACTAGTGCCTTTTCATTACATATCTTTTTAAATATTTGCAAAATAATGCAGAATATTACCCATGCCGTGACTTTTACATTACATTATCGCACTAGTGCCTTTTCATTACATATCTTTTAACATTTTCATTTTTTTTTTTTTTTTTCCTCGCAAATGTGTTGAAAAACGTCGTATGAAACACGTGAGCATTGGTCATTACACTTCTCGTCTCCATTAAGCCTTCGCCTTCGGCTCAGGCTTAAAAACCGACTCCAGTGTAATGACCAACTTAGCACACTTGTATCATAATGTACTATTATGGTTTATATTTTAGCATTTGTCTCGTAAAGGTCTATCGTAGACGGGATTTAAATTATTAATAAGTGAAAGGCAAAGCAATTCCGCCATTTTGACGAAAATTTGACGGTTCTTATAGCTGACAGTTGGAGCAGCGTTTGATTTCAATAATAATAAATGAAAAATTAAATGAAGTCGTATATTTCGGAAAATTAATTAACTGTCGCAGTCGGATAAAAACTATCCTAAGTTGCAGCTAGAATAATAATGTACCTATATAAAATGTTTCATATTTTTCCGTTCATGGGATGCTGAGAACATTCGAACCGCGCAAAGCTTAGTTTCAAACTGGCTGATTCTTTTTTTAATTTAGAGATTTATTATAAGTGGAGATTAAATGATCTTAAACCTTATTTGCCCTAAAGTGTGCGATAGTCAAAGTAAAAACACTTTGAGAACACTTTAGGGTAAGTTTGATTTATAAAAATAAGAAAAAGTTGATATTTTCTATTGTGTGACTTCTCGAAGACACAAAACACAAGTCTATTTCATTAAAATATTAAAAACTTTTTCAATAAAAAGGGCAATTTTTGCGAACCCGCAGGGCATTGGGCCGAAGACTGAGCCCTACGGAATCCCGAAGGCCCATCGCTCCCCTCTGTACATACCCGAGAGGGAACTGTATAAGTAATGTGGTTACTCAAGATATATATATATATATATATTCCTACATACATACATAGCTATAGAAAGATCGTTAAATCCACTAAGACGCTCTTACTAACTAGTGACCCGCCCCGGCTTCGCACGGGTTTATATGTTTAATACATGCATGTATTATACATATTATAAACCTTCCTCTTGAATCACTCTATCTATTAAAAAAAACCGCATCAAAATCCGTTGCGTAGTTTTAAAGATCTAAGCATACATAGGGACAGACAGACAGCGTGAAGCGACTTAGTTTTATACTATGTAGTGATTTACCAGATGCCCATTTTACGAAGCTATTACAAGTTACAATTTTATAATTCTACTAGCTTGTACCCACGACTCCGTCCGCGTAGAACTCTTCTATATCTCACCTCCATACAAAACTTCACCCCTCATGCCAACCCCTTAAGGGATTAAAACGGGATAAAAACTATCCTATGTCCTTCCGTGGGAGTCAAACAATCTCTATATCCAATTTCATCTAAATAGGTTCAGCGGTTGAAGTCCCTTAGGGGATGATTTCCGGGATGAAAACTATTCTATAATTCTATGCCGTTCCCCGGGACTCAAACTATCTTGATACAAAATTTCATTAAAATCAGTTCAGCGGTTGAAGCGTGAAGAGGTAACAGACAGACAGACACACTTTCGCATTTATAATATTTGTATGGATATTGGCACTAAATATTAAGCAGTTGACATCAGTCAAGTCTGGCCTTTTGAAATATGTTAGACTTGAAATGAATGTCCAGGGATGGCAGAATACCGGGCAAAGCATCTCGGATCGCTGGGGTCACTACCAGAGGTAGTCAGCGACATAAAGGGTTTGCTTGGCTTCCTGGTGGTTGATCTTTGGTTGATAGGCGCACTTATGACGTTGAATTGCGGAAACCCAGCCCGCGAATAACTATAATATAGCCTATATATATATTATGGATTTTAAATGGGCCCCAGTAGTAATAAGCGACAATTACACTTCACCTAGTGCGGTCGCCGAATTCATTTTAAACTACTTAGGCCAACAAACGTCGTCTTCACATTAGTCTGTCCGTCTACAACGGCTACTAGTAAGTGTTTTTTACACTTTTGCGGTGTCGGTACGAGGAAGTGTAATTGCCGCCTTATACGCAGTCGTAGTCAGGCCAGACCTATCCTATCCCACTTCGGGTAAAATCGGTTTTTCACCACCTCCATCACACATTTCATCCAACCGAAGTTGACAGTGAAATACATCGTCCCCTAAGGAATAAATTGGGAGTATTCAATCATGCGTGCAAATAATGAACACAGACGAAGTCACGAGCTTAGCCTAAAATAATCCCCACATTGATTTACGATAGTCCCAGTTTTTAAATCGCATTACGGATGAGCAATTACCCCGTAACCCGACACGCCTAACACCTCCAGAACACGGCCCTTTAATGAAGTATTGCTTACAGGATGCACCCGTTCCGCGAACGTAACATGACCATACACGTAGAGTGACCACACAAAATAGAACTCTATTACAATACAATCAGGGCTTACAATGAAATGACAGATCAATTCGTGCATACTGATAACTACATCAGCACTCTAGAAAAATTATAGGCAAATTCAAGCTCTGAGTGGTACAGATAAGGTTTGAAATAGATTGAATGGTCAAGGGCAAAGCTACTCAGTTATACTGCTTAAGGTTTGAGCGAGGTGTGAAGGCTGAAGACGATCTGGTGTTGGGTTACGTTACGTGGTTAGAATTGGCAATTTATAGTGACGATTTATTATGATACAACCAGGAAAAATGCTAAAGGGTGATGATGATGATTTATAATGATATGAATTGTTTTTAGACTAGCTGCCCACACGGACCCTCCCCCCCCTCCCCTTTTACAAAGAACCACAAAGTGCATTCTATACAAAATAATAAATTCGAGACACAGATTGACCGCGCTGGCGGCAGCCATAAACGCTTCATACTAATTGACACACAGGTATGACGTCACATCTGTTATTTTGTACTACCTAACCGTTGTGTGGAAAATCAAGTAAATTTTTGTTTCGCTCGCGAAATACTGCGTTATAGTACATAGTTGTCCTACAATTTTGTTTGTAAAAAAACGTAAGGATTATATTGGTAGCTTTAAATTAACACTTAGACAGTAAAAAAATGCATATTTTTTCTAAACTTTCAAGGTACCTACCTACCATATATTTTAATGATTTTAATTATATTTTATAACTTTTAAACAAATGTTTATCTGTTGCTAATGAAAAAACAATTTACCACTCAAAATAATAAATAAACATTAGAATCACAAAATGTTATAAAAAATAAAACTACTTATTACTCATAACGTATACTTTATTACAATAATATGATGGTTTACTATCAATTTTTACTTGAGGCATCATGCCTATAATAGACTATTAATTACAGACATATATTGTACTCCTTACTATTCTTCCCACCATTTTTACGTTTGCGATCTACCGGTGCTATTCTTGCAGACACTTTAAAATCCTCTGTGTAATGCTCCGAGAAATTTCGTACCTACGTCTGTGGCTATAAAATAAGACGATTATAACTACGTAAAGGGTGAGGTGCGCAGACGAGTCACAGCATATAAAACAACAGCGAGTGCAGTTGGAAAAACGCCACGTATTAACTCGTTCACCGCAACGGTACGCTCGTAGCGCTACGCCGTAATCCGTAGCAGGTAAACGCCTTAATTACCGAAAAGCGCCCGTAGCGCGCAGACGCACGTGTGTCATGATTGGTGCTGAATAGGTTGTAGTCATGGTGTTGTGGCAAATCGCCCTTTAATCCCATTACGTAACCGGATTTGGTAGCCAGCTTCGAAATAATCCCAAATCGAAGCTGACTACGAAACAGGAATCCTTCAGTCCCATCTCGCTTAGTCAGATTTGGCAGCTAGCTTCGAAATAGGAATTGTAGTTTCCCGCCTCTTAGCCAGTTACGAAATGGGAACGTATTTCCCATATCGTAACCCATGTCATAAGATGGGACTAAAGACAAGTCGCGAACAGCTATCTAGTTATGATGTGTTAGCTCAGCATGCATTCAAGCAAGCACAAGGCACATTGAAATGCGATTGTGGAAATGATGAACTAAATTGAACCCCTGAATTAAACCGTCAACCGGAGACCCCAGCCTTATTTCTTCGACGAGCGTTTCTTAGCAAAATGATATTTCTTCTCCAATTTAATATGTGCCGCTCGAGTCGGGGTGTCGGGGTCGATTCCCGGGGGAATCCCTACCGACGTGTCCGAGCACGCGAGCAAACATCTTACGAGGGTGCACACGCCCTAACTACATAAGGGCGTAAGTTAGTGGGCAATTAAGGGCACTTGAGGCATTTTGGACGGTGGTTTACATCGCGTTTATTGCACTCTTGAGTTGTATCTAAATAGAAGGTATGAAACCTGTAAGATTTGGTTTGCGATCATGTGGTTACTGCCGATTAAAAACCATATCGATCACGTTAGCCTTTGTTCAAGAAAACCGCAATAAAATCGGGGGCATTCGTTAAGCCTTAAGGAGCTACGATGCCACAGACAGACTGACACACAAATACATAGACACGTCAAAATTATAACACCCCTCTTTTTGCGACGGAGGTTGCAAATGAGCGGAATCTTGGGTCTGAATAATGGTCCTTCGAACCTACTATAAACAGGCATTTGGTGTTATTTATTGTACTTATAAATAATCGATAGTGAATCGGTTTGCTGGTTCCCACAGTGAGTTGAGAAGGCAAGCGAGCGGCTATCAAGCATAAAGTAAGTCAACAAGGTCTAAAAGGTACCAGAGCTCCAGATCAAGAATACAGCATCAAGGCTAACAAGTATCCGCGAACTGCAAGTCACGAAAATCAAGCATATAAAGTGAACACGACACAGCAAGAAAGGTGATCATCTAGCAAATCTACCGCCGTTTAGTAAGAATTTATCAGCAAGTATTTTTTTTTTTTGGTTTCTTTATCAATATATTGGTATTTTCGATTTTTAACATTGCTTTCGGTGCTCGAGGTCTCAAATTTGGATTATTCATTGGGCCAAACATCATTAAAATGTCTGAAAAAACTGCCGGATTTGACGCAAGCTCTGGGTGTATAAAGTTACTGTCGGACTAACCCGCTACAAAGAAATTCTAAGGGCACAACCGTCCTTTTATCTTGGTTTTCATTGAATAAATATTTTTTCATCACACTTGCTCATAAATGGTGTTATTCTATGCCTGTATACGGAAGGACAAAGGCCTAAATTGTTCCCGCGGGAAATAATGGTCCCAAGGGAAGTAATGAGCTTGTGTGTGATCTGATTGGTTAAGCAAATCTTGACGGCCGCGTACGACAAGAATTCTGGCTCTGTGATTGGTAATCGAGCAGGCCATGCCCTGCAAGAAACACATGCTCCATGCTCTGGGATTGATTGAAATATTGAAACTACGCCCCCCACTCGCACTGATCTGGAAGTGAAGTTGTCAATTTCGTCAACATTTGATTGGTGCGCTTGTATAAATCATAGATTTTTCTTCAAACTTCAAATCATTTATTTGTGAACAATAGGTATGCACATAATGTAATTATGCTATATGGTCTGTCTTTTGTAGTTATTTATTTCTTCGCAAATGTGATCAAAAACATTGTGTATAACACGGGCGTAAGAATATTGCAAACTCGAGTGATCAAAAGCCCTCCGCCTCACGGCATCGGGCTTCTGATAGACTCTCGTTTGCAATATTCCTCATACGCCCCTTGTTAAACAATGTAGGTACTATAAGTTGGTTGAGGTAAAAAAGGAAAATTAAGACCCGCACATTGTTTTTTTTTCTACAGGGTGCGCAGGAGTATACCGACAGATTTTAACCATGGATTCCTGAGGTCATTAGGAGCATAAAATGTTAGATTAACCCCAGTCAAATCCGGCGTAGTTTTGATGATATTATCAATTTTCATGTAAAATATTTATTGTGATTACTAAAGTGCATTAAGCTCTTTTGATTGCGACGTTGCCACCGATGTTGCCAAGTTACGTGTCGCTATTCACAGACATCAAAGTGACAGCTACCACTCACTAAATTCATCCTTTTTTGGAAAAATAATCTTTACGATTTTATTAAAAGGGATAATTTCCATTGAGAAGTTTTATTTACAAAAACCGACATAACTAGTTTTTTTGTTTTTTTGTTGCTGAATTTGACTTGAGTTCATGTTACATTTTTTACTCCTAATAACCTCAGGAAGCCATGGTTAAAATCAGTCGGTATACTCTTACCCACCCTTATAGTGAAATATGAAGCTATCGTGTTTTTGTTTCAACAACAAAATATACAGTCAAGATAAGGTAAACGTCCGAGCGCTCAACGCTGTACTTGTATATAACTATGGGCACTTTATGCCAAAGTGACATGGCTTAAATTTGAATGAAGAAAAATCCTCTTAGTTCGAATTTAACCCATATTGCTTTGACATAAAGTGCCCATAGTTATATACTAGTACAGCGTTGAGCACTCGGCCGTTACATCATCATAAACTTAAGACCTTAAGAGCCGGGCTCTTGTCGGTGAAGTATTCGCCATTCTGTTCTTCTCTCCACCTCTCTGCCACTGATTTGAGCTCTTGATACGACATTACATTAACTTTCTCTTTAGCTTGGTCCATAAACGCACGTTTCATTCTTCCCCTGCCTCTCCTCCCTTCTATCTTTCCTTCAATTTTAATTTTTATGTAATTGTCATGTCGTATCAGGTGCCCTAACATATTTCCACTTCTGTTTTCAATAGTACTCGGACGTTTTACCTTACATATATCCGAAAATATTCATTTTTGTTTCCTAGCTCCTAGTAGGCTACTAGCATTTGAAAAATCTTTTAATTAAACTATTCAAGGTCAATGAAACAAATGATTCATGCCTCTGCGAGCGTGTTCCGTAGAAAAAAAACCTCATGCTGCTGCTGCTGAAAAATGCTGCTTCGCGCTACGGCGTAGCATTTTTTGGCCTTGAAAGGGTAAATGTAGTTCACGCGCTCGTTCTAACACAGCTAGGCTTAAGGCGCGTAAAAGAGAACGCGCGCGCGCGCACCAAATGAAAAGTAGATTAACTCTTTGGCAAAATTAAGTCCCTCGTTGTGCACTGCTACGAGCGCTACGCCATAACTTCTGTAGCATAATTTTTTCGGATAAAGTGAAGATCACTAAATGGATGTGGAATTTCCTGAATCCTTTTCCTACATTTCTAGTGGCAATGTTTTTATTTGATTGTCCATGTTTTTATAGACGCCATGCATTTACTACCGTGCAATTGGTAAAAATTAAAAAGTTGGATAATTTCCAGTGCATAATAGTGCATTAGTGCATACATATAACAAATATTGGTCAGTCGATAAGGCTGCATACCCGGTTCGAAGTACCACATTTGAACTTATAGATAATACAGGTTTTAGAGTGCCTTCGCTCACTGTCACAAGCAATACGAACAGGTATGTCAGTTATACTACTTACTCCACTAAAGATATTTTCCATTCATAAGCATAACAATCGTCATTTGGCCGAGCAGAGCCAATATCAAATGCTATTCGCATGTTTTATTCAAAAAGAACCTTTCGTTGCCTAAGCAAGCGGATGCAAACACAACTAATAACGCCTCCCGAGCCCGCCCGCCCTCGGTTGCCATGGCAACGGGTTCAACGACCCCACGCCACAGCCTTTTTCATGACATTTCAATACCATTTCGTGATTATTTCAATCGGAATTGATAATCAAATTAGGTTAGATTTATGAGTATGATTGTAAACTTACCTTTGTTTATTTCCGTTTTGTTTTCACTTGAAGTTTCGAAACACTTTAATAGGTACTAGTAACTAGGGCTTAACTAATTAGAACACTAATTTATTTATTAATAACTAGATATGTTGCTCGTATACAAAATTACAGGCCACCGACAATTCACAACCGATTCTAACCTTACTCTTCCAACCTTATAAATTACATTAATTACGATAAATACTATGCCAAGTCCACGCACTGGCCACTGAGAAAGATGCCATTAAGCAAACGTCACATATCGATAACCGTAATTTAAAAAACTGAAAATGGAACAAAAACGTTCGCGTGCCCGTACATGTCATCGAATGCGGCCGCACGGCAGAGGCACAAAGGGACAAACTTAATAATACCCTCGAAAAACAAATTCACAGACAAATCTCGCCCTTATTCCAAACAACTAAAGCAAGCTATCGGAGCAGTGAGAGGCAAACTTAACCCGGTAGCTTTATACGTTTCTATTCCATTTTCGAATTCTGCTGTGGAAAACTCGCTTTTCTCCTGTTCATGTAAATGCCAATTTCCTTTCTAAATGAAAGCACTCTTACAATTTAGACCATAATTGGTGGTTATTAAAGTCGATTTCCGTTTGAGTTTTAGCTGCAGACAATGCGCCACGCAATGACGTTTGCACAAAATGCGAGGGGAATATGCGGTTGTGTAGGTTAGAGGGAGAGGATAGGTAGGGAAGGTAAAGCTAGGGTGCATGGTGTCTGGAACGTCAGGCAAGCCATAAAGAATCGATCTTGAGTTGAAGAAGCTACGCGAAACAGCGTGCGATATTGTATTGGGAAGTGATTGCACTTTTCAAGGTTACATTTCAAAGAGTGACAATTTTCAGCTTTTCCTTTTGAATTTTCTGACTGATGAATGACGTTTCACAGAATAATGTTAATTGGCACCTACATATGAAGTAGAGTATAAAACAATGGGTTATAAAATGAAGTAGCACCAACGTTTATATAATCGGTACCCACATAAATGTATCATAGCCCGGCCCTTGAGTTCAAGATCTTGGATGATCGAATCGAATCGATCGATCGAATTACACTTTTAATTTTTAAACGAATCAAATCATTACAACATTTTTAAACCCCGACGATATAAGTTCAACATTTGCATGCAGCATGGCTGTGGCGTCGTCCAAACAAATTAACCGATTTGAGTGCAGTTGTTTAAATCGAAATTCTTGTCTGTCGACTTGACGAGAAGAATTTCGATCTCGACAGTGTCGAGATGTTTATAACTATGTTTTTAAGAGCGGGAGTTTTTTTTTTTTTATAAAAGTAACACCTCTCGTTTTCGTGGGATTAATTACAGTTTATTTTTATCCGTCGGCCGCTACTTGGAGCGGCGGCGGCAGCGGCAGCGGTTCACTGGACGTGGAAGCGAGAGATCGGAGTGCGGCTTCTCGCTCCCACGGAAGGTGTATCGCTACCGCTGCCGCCACCGCTTGAAGCCGTGACCGAGCTCTTAGGGCTAACAACACGCAATATAGTTTGGCCGCGGCGACGAAGTTTTTGGTGAGCGATTTAAGTATTGCGCGTATATGAGTTATGACACGGTAGATTTATATTGGCTACAAGTAGTAAAGTTAGATGCGATGCACTCAAACAGACACGCGTCGATACAGTAAACTTAAGTGCAAGTAGTAGTAGTAAAGACTTGCACAAAAAATACAAATACCTATGTATTTGTATTCTTTCATCATCATAGACAAAAAGTGCCAAAATGACCGGTCCTGCGCCACCCGCATCCAGCGGACTCCCGCGACCTTTACCAGGTCATCAGTCCACCTTGTGGGGGGCCTACCCACTTTGCATTCTTTACAAGCTTTATATTAACTTGCACTGTTCGTATGTATGTAAATATGTAAGTTTGTAAGTACCTATGAAACTTGTCCGTCAAAATTTGTAATCCATTTTTCAGTCACTTCCCGTTATCCAATTGAGCTGAAATTTTGCAAGCATATGTATATCGCATGACAATGCAATATTATGATGACTTGGAGCTGATCTGATGCTGGAGCAGGAAGTTGGCCATAGGAACTCCGCAATAAAACGACACAACCCCATCGAGTTTGGGCTCGTTAGAATCGTCTCAATTAGTAGTTGATGATGGTATGCAGAAAAGTACAGTCGGTAATAAAAGCTTGTACCAAAAATGAAATTTTTGACAGAAACTTATTTGTGCAAGTCTTTTTTTTATTTTTATTACACTTATAAAAAAAATATTTCGTTACATCTAACAGTGAGTGTCGTTAAACACTATCGGGTTTTTATCGACACAGCAATTCGTGAACAGTGATTAGAATCAATTTTAGTAATTAATTTATACAGGAAGGTAGCACCACTACTTTACTACAGAAGAAGAAAAAAAACATTTGTACAAAGGCGAACTAATCCCTTTAAGGGATCCCTTCCAGCTAACCTTTGAGCAGCTGAGTGAAAAACAAACGAACAAATAACTATATATTAAATAAATAGTATATAAATAAGTATGTATTGTTAATATATATATATTCACCCTAAAATGAATATATAAGAAGGGCACATACCTACCTTCCACCTAAGACTGTGAGAGCCACAACTTTTTCAAGTTCGCTTTCAGCGACGCCACTGACTTGCAGTTAGCCTTAGAGGAGGCGGCAACGCATTCCATAACTTCACTTAAGTGCAAGTTGGAGTATTCGGTGGTACATCAGTCCGCGTGCCGCGCGTGCGCCTCATAAAACTGGTTTTAAAAGGAGCGCCGGTGTCTTTAGCGACGCATATAAAGAAATATAGGCTCTCTACCAGCTATGTTATTTTATAATACCTGTTCCGATACTCAAATTATATATTGTTTACTCTTTTGAAAAAATTATACCTCACCGAGTTTTTCTTCCTGCCCTGACGCTGGTTTTTCTCGAGGCAGAGGTTTTCATTCCGAACCGGTGGCAGTTTAACGAATTGAAGAATAAATAAATTCGACTTTGACTAGTTGAGATACCGTTTTGTTTTAGCTAATATACACTCGGAGGCAATGAAAAAGGGTCACTTTCCATGGATAACCCTATACAAAGTGACCCGTTTTCATTGCCTCTGAGTGTAGTTACCGTGGCTATGATTGCTAGCTACTGCGATGTAAATTAACGACGCGACAAACTCTGCAACAATCGACGCAGTAGTAGAATACATAGATCTCGACTCAGACGCATGTTTAGAGTATTTCCTTTGATTGCTAGTTATCTAGATACGGCGGTACGCTGGGGTGTAGTCTCATTGTAGGAGATCGAGGGAAGCGCGTCAAGTGGCGGCGTGAGTGAATAGCGATTAGCGATTTCAATATTTTTTGATTTTTACATAGGTACTTACGTACAAATATTCAGTCATTATCATCATATCAGCCGAAGACGTCCACTGCTGGACATAGTTCGGGCGAGCATGTTGGCTCGCAGGTTCGCTAGGTGAACAGCTGCAGTTAAAATAACACTTTTTAGAGCATACTGCACTGCAATGTTGGTGCCCTGTGGGCAAATTGTTTGCAGCGGTCGCTCAGCTCTCTGCGGGTCCAGTACAACAACGCCTTCAGGGCACTGTTGGGTTTGCCACGGTTCTGCAGCGCGTCCACCATGTTCGCTGAAGTGCGAGTGGACAGCTTTGGGGCTGTGTTGCGGAAAAAGATGGCATCACTTTTAGCCAGAATACGTGGCAGCTCAAACAGCCTCCTAAAAATTGTAGCCATTAGGAGTGAGTGCTCAATAATGCAACACTTAATTAAACACACCATATCTTTAGCTGCACATATTTACTAGCATAGGATTAAGAAAACTACTAACAAACTGTGGATCTTGTGTCTGAATAACGAAATTAAATAATAATAATAATAGGCCTCCCGCAAAGCGTGCCAACCGCATCCAGCGGACTCCCGCGACCTGTTAATGCTCACACAAAGAAAATAAAAATTAAATTAAACTTAGCAATAGTAGATAGACAACGTGCGCTCTTAACGCTTAAGGTAGTTCGATTGCCATACAAAGCGTTATTTGACATTCGTAGGCTAACGGCGTGATATTTTAAGAAACTTATGTAACAAACTTTCATCAATTGGCTTCGCATTTGCGCCAAATTCCCCCTTTCCTAGAATAAACTTGTATAACCTAGATTAATTTGAGAAAAATAGTCTTCCCAAAATATCACGTGACAAACCAATCTCTCAAATTTATCTAGTTTATACAAGTTTATTCTAGGAAAGGGGGAATTTGGCGCAAATGGGAAGCCAATTTATGAAAGTTTGTTACATAAGTTTCTTAAAATATCACGCCGTTAGCCTACGAATGTCAAATAACGTTTTGTATGACAATCGAACCACCTTAAACGCGATCCACATATTGGTTTCGGAATGAAAAGGCATACATTTTCTAACAAATATAAAAGTTTTGTGTCGCGGCAATCCTCGAGGTTGAGTTTTGTCGGACGCAATTAAAATCTCAATCGCCAAGAGTGACGGCTCTATACAGTTCACCTCCAATCACATCATGGTACTATCGCCCAAGGGTAAGGGTTCACACTTTCTCAACAAAACCGTCTGCACACACATACGTTTCATTCGAAAAATGACCATAGAGGGGTGTACCCGTACCTACCCTTGGGCGATAGTACGTGGACACGGTAGTCTATTTACGACTGCTCCTGAGGAATAACATGCGTTTGCTGACGTCATTGATTCGTGGATCTGTGTTGACGGAAAGAGGAAAATGCAGATGCTTGCTCAACGCAAGCAGGAATACAACACTACCTGCAGAGCAAGTTATTGAATCATCTTAGCCAATAGACTCAAAATGAACTCAACACGTATAAACAAGAAGTCTTCCCCTCTTTATTTCCTAGTGTATTTTGAATAATCTAAATAGGACGATAGAGTTCATAATTCAATGTATGTATATTTAAATGTGATGGTAACCTATGTTTCGCGAAAAAAACACACGCTCGGAGATAACTTTTTTTTTAATACAAAGCCTTTGTTAATCTGTTTAATAATCTGTTAAATCTAGGAACTGAAAATCGTGTTGACCAATTGACCAGAAAATTGGTACACATGAACGTAAGAAAGGCTCGCTTCAAATTGTAAATACTATAATCTCTATTCTCTAGTTCCTTGTACCATATCCTCGTCATTTCAGATTCCCTTTGCCGGCGCACCAAAGAGATCTCGCAGCAAACTTTTCGATTCCACTGAAGACGGCAGATACTCGGAGTATGGCTGCGAGTTGGGCTCAACAGGCTATTCGGTAACTTATTTTAAGCTCACCCACAAATATATCTTGACGCCACGATTAGTAATAACTACCGCCCGGCCACGAAGTTGCGCGGCGCAGCGGTAATAGCGGTTTTTCTAATTCATTGCGTGTGATCCCAACTAACCACAGTCGTTGCGCGTCTCGACCGCGCGATGAACAGATAAAACGCTTGCCGCGCCGCAATGTCGTGGCCGAGCATAGGTAGAGGTCTAGTTTCGTTTGGCGTGATGGGTGGAGTGAGACGTATGAGCGCATAAAGAATAACAGCCCAGATGAGTTTCTTCGAGCGCGCACTTGTAGTCACAACTTTTTCTCGTTCACCAACCAGTTCCAATTTTGAATCATATTTGAACGTAATTTAGCGAAAAGGATCCACATCTTGCCGTACGAACTGAAAAGTTCAAACAAATAAAAGCTTGCAATAAAATAGACATTCTCGAAAATTTCATCGGTATTTGCGTAAAAGACTAACAAACATACAGGGGGTCGGGTGGAACGCACATTCCGTATTCTGATTTGATTTCAATGCGTTTCTTGCTCGTTTTCACGCACACCAAACTCGCGTGCCAGGAAACATTATCGATCGATGCAAGTTATCCATTAATCAAAAAAAAGTACATAAGTTATCCATTAATCAAAAAAAAATTACCTTCAGAATTTACCCTATCCATAGCCATATTAACACATTCACGGCCACGCTAATCTCGTAGCGCTACGCCATAGTCCGTAGCAGGTTATACCTCGTATGTAGCGGAAAGCGCTCGTAGCGCTCTGACGCATATGTGTCGTCATGGGCACTGAATGGGTTAAAAAAATGCCTGTCTGTTTATTATGGTAAGTATGGAAATAGTTTGAGACCCTGGGAAGGATAAAAGGTAGTTTTTATTCCGGAAAACATCCCTCAAAGGGGTGAAAAGGGGACAAGAAGTTTCTATGAAAGTGCAATAATTGATGCTGCACCTGTAAATAATAATGGCATATTTGCTATTCGATTTGTTGTATTACTCCGGTTAAAACGATTAACACACTCACTGCCAAAAATAGCTACGTGCTACGCTAGCCGATCTCGTGGTTTTCCCCGCTTTCAGCGGAAAGCGATTACGTTGTAACCGCCTGCTCGGCGGGTTCCTGGCAGTGAAAGTGTTAACGAGTGTACGCGAAGTCGCGAGCAAAAGTTAGTAAGTTATAGTACATTACTTACCTAGGGCGGTTAAACAAAGAATGTCTCAGATCGCAGGTATTTGACGCCCGAGCCGAAGGCAAGGGCGATAAATATGCGCTCTGAGGCTTTCTTTATTACCGCCCATGGTAAGTACAAAATTTTACGTCTCTATCTGGCCAGGAAGTGGGGTTTTTCGCACGCATAGCGTGCGGTAATTCCTACTTTATGGCCAGGTATGACGTAAAGTATATTTGACAAACGCTTATGTTATCCTTTGAAGTCAACATTGTTACTCGTGTCTTCGGCATGTGAAAGCTAAAAGCCAACTGGCGGCGCCATTACCCGGATGAAAGACCAACGTGCCGCTGACACACTTCTGTCTGAACTGTCAAAAAGTTTGGCAAGATGCCCGATTCTCAATACACTAGTAAATGAAGACAATTTATAAGAAAGGCCAAGTCTATAAAATCATCATCAGGCCGGTCTTTTTACAGCAATTTTGAAGCAGATATATCTTCAACCGATTGAGCTGAAACTTCGGGTAAAGGTATAGTTTGGACGACAATTCTATATTATGGTACCATTGAGCTGATTTGATGATGAAGACAGAAGGTAGCCATGGAAATTTAGTACTTTACCGACGTAACCCCATTGAGTTTGGGGTCGTTAGAATCGTCTCAATAAGTAGTTGATGACGGTATAAAGTAAAATCGGCATTTCGGCAATAAAAGCCTGTACCAAAAATGAAACTTTCGACAGAAACTTATCATGTAAATCGTGTTTAATTACTTATGTTCTCCGGGAAAACTTGTGTTTTATTACGTATCAACACTAGTAAATTATATCTGTTCAGAAACAAGGTGCATAAGCGAAGTTTTTGTGTACGGAATTGTAGCCTAGCTTTATAAACTTGTCCTCGACACACCATTAAAGCCTTTAAATGACGGAAGAGATTGCTTCTAAAATCTCCGACCAATGATCTTCATCAGCGTCCAGTCTTCACGTATACGCATACGTTGACTTTAAATATACTTTTTGGCACAAATACAACTTGATAGTTCCCCTATAAACCGTAATCCGGTAATTATTTTACCGGATTACGGTTTATAAACCGTAATCCGGTAAAATAAACAAGGACGAAAGACAACGGTTTTGATTGGACTTCATGAGGTTTGATTCCATGCATCCAGTAAATATACCTACGTCCCAAGTGTGAAGCGAGGTCACTCTAGATACTGACCATTTCAACTCAGCATAATAAGCGCTTTAAATTCAGAGTTGGTTCTAGTGGAAGTCGTAAAACTTGCCAAGAAAAGCGACAAACTAGATATCTTGGGGGTTTTATTCTAACAGCCAAAGAATAAGACAATTTCATTGTAAAGTACACACACGTCTTTTCAAGACTTTGTTTGTATTGTGTATTTCACCTTCAGTGTACCGTATTTACGAGATTTAAGATAAGATAAGATAAGATAGTATTTTTTTATTGTCAGAACTCTAGAATCAACAGTTTACCCATTTCGGACGTATTTAAAATATTCATGGCATTAACATTTTATAAACAATTATCACATTCTAAAATTAAATTTTCATAAAAAACCATATTTAAATAGAATTCAATAATAAAACTTGTAAAAAAATTTAAAATTAATAATTTACAAAAAATATTCATTCAAATGCACTCTTTGGGCGAGGCATATGTCCAGCAGTGGACGTCTTTCGGCTGATATGATGATGATGATGATGATTCAATTAAATTATAAAAACATTTGTCAATTTTATTTAAAAACGAACACCTTTGTTACTTTAAAATTATCGGAAATAAAAAAATCACGGTACAAGGAATAGTTATAAGAGGGCAGTCGATGCGACGCAATCAGAGTCGGCGCGGCAGATCAAAGGCGGTGCTAATGGCTTTTAAAAGAGGGTGCGAGACGTGGCCGAGGGGGCAACCCTGCACGCCGCTACTCGAGCGTGTACACGGCTGCTCCAAACCCGCTTAACCTAACGAGGACTCGAGTTAAACCAGCAATGGATGCGTAGTCTGTAGTGCGCGCTCAAGTAGGGGTGGCACTCTTTTTTGTCTCAACGCTTGTTTTCTAATGAAAGCCACTTGTGTTTGAGGTTGGTTTGGTAGTTCAATTTTCGGTGGAATATTTATGATGCTTATTATGAGTTTGTGCAATCGGCCGATTGCTCACAAATCACTGTAAAAGTGTTGACGAGCTGTTTGATACTCACGTATCCTACAATCTCAGTATCAATAAGTACGACGATGATTTGATATTTTTTAATTTTTTTTTGACGCCTTTTTTTTTATGCAGTTAATTTTTTTTCGCATTTTTTCCCGAACTCGTTTAGTCTACTCGCTTTTTTCCGCTGCAACTTAGTTTCAGAGTCGTTTTGCTACCGTATATCTTATTTTATTGCGCTCACATTTCAACCTGCAGGTATATGAGAACGAACCTAACAGCGAAGATACGAATAGAGGAACCATTTAGACCCATCTGTTTAATGGATGAAAAGCATTTTATATCGAATCTAGTACATTAAAAATATTACTAATGCTAATGGGTTGGCTAACAAGGCTATAAACTTTATTTTATCGCAAATTAATACGGTAATATATACTAACTTGAGCCCTTATTCTACCAAGCAAGGGCCGCTAAGGACAGCCCTAAATGTCAATTAATTGCCACGGCTGAAGAGCCCTCTAATTTGGAGGGGGCAACGCATTGAGGTGAAGATAACATTTGTCTGGGGAAAAATTAGTAGGTAACGGCGGTAATTAATGCATTTCGTAATTGTCTCTCTTTAAGTGATATGCCTATTGGAATTTAATAGAGGTCTACATCAAAACGTACTTTATTTATACGCTGTCAATGTGAAAAATTCGCATTTTTTGCTTATTTTTCGTTTCGGTTTCAGTTAATTATTTACTTTAAAAACAAAGTTTAAACCGACTTCAATTCAGTTCTTCAAGCTTCATGGTACATGAAAATTTCCACATTTCCCTTCCATTTACCACATGAACTGCTTTCCGAGAGCAAATGCGTTGATTATTACAGAAAAAACCCAAGTCGCTATATGTGGGCTGATAATATTTGAGGAGTTCCGTCGATTTCTCAAGGATCTCAGAATTAACACTTCATTCGTTGCTACTTCAACGGAATCATTTCAGAATCTTTGACGTTCTTTACATCTTTGAGGAGTTCCATAAGTCATCTGTGGTCTTCATCATCAGTTCCACTTCACCAAAATTACGATTTCCGAGGGTAAATACACGAGTAATAATAGAAAATACTGGAATCACTACAGGCGTGCCTATAAAATTTGAGGGTTGCCCTCAATTTCCCTAGGATCCCATGATCAGATCCTAAATTGGTGACAATGGGACCACCTCAGGAGTATACTCTTTCGAATAAAAAAATAATTTTGGAAATTGGTCCACAATTGATGGAGAAATCGGCGAACATACATTAAGAGTGCTCTTCAAAAAAGCGCTCGCTCAGAATTCGGTATTTTGACACGCGTAGTGCGTTTGTGTGTGTAAATACTACTACCACCCACACAAACGTACCTAACCCCCACATGCACAGCGAGATCGCACCAGCCACGGGTGCCGTCCCTTTCTAGCTATATGTAAGTGCGATCGGGATAGAACTAACCGCGGAGCTTGCCGATGCAAATAGCTGTATAGCGCACCGTTGGAATTCACTCCGTGACCGATATTGATACTTGCACTAAAAAGTGGTAAGTATTACTTCGCTAACATGATGTTCTAGAACATCATGTTAGCGAAGTTAGATAACTTGAATAAAGTAAGTATTTGATTTTTGAGCACAAGTTTTCTATTTGTATTAAAATACTATGATATGACAAAGTATATTTAGTTTCGTTTTTTTAGTATAAAATAAACTAACGAGTTTTAAAGTTGTCAGTAATAAGAATAATAATTTGTTTTACGGATATTAATAGTTTGCATATTATCTGAGTCTTATTTATATATAGTAATGTAATGAAATTATACCAGTAGACCCACTACTAGGAAATTACTGGGTACTTACGTATTCATTTCTTGAAGAATTTTTTTTTTGTTATGTACAGTAAAAAAAAACGGCCCTTTATAAAAATTGCTATGTCCGTTTCTTACCAAAGGAACTGAAAATTATAAATTATGAATGAATGAATGAATGAATATATTTTATTTCAGGTCTTCACCGACCCATATAAGAGGTGTTAGTTACATTTTAATTATAAGGTTAGATTACAAAGCTTACATACAATTTAACATACAACATAAACTGACATACACAGAACATACACTTACTTACTATATTGCAAGGTAGATTTAACCAGCCCAATCCAATACAGAAGTATTGGACAGTCAAACCTACTAGCCATCATTTTCAGGACGCTGTTGGTACTTTTCCTCACTCGAGCCATCAGGGATGAAATTTTATTTCGCATAATCGCATGGAAGTCATTTGTGTGTGCCTCTGCGAACATCCCCGAGGCACTACACCATTTGGGCATTCCTAACAGCATCCTGAAAATATTATTATACGTAACGCGTAGGGCGCTATAAGCTCGCTTTGTGTACTTAACCCACAGTCCGCCAGCGTAGAAAGATTGGCAGAAGGCTTTAAAAAGTGCAATCTTTACCTCTGCGGAACACCTAGCGAACCTGCGGGCAAGCATGTTACCTCTGACTGATAACGCCCTACGCTCCCTTTCTATATCCTGGTCATCACTCAGGTCTTCAGCAATAATGTGACCAAGATACTTAAAACTTTGTACAACTTTAAGTACAACTCCACCAAGAGTGACGGGGGCACAAAATAAGGCTTGATTTTGCCCACCTTGAAAACCATTACTTCACTCTTTGCGGAGTTGTACACTAATCCATGCTGCTTAGCATAAGCTTCACATCTTCCAACCAGCTGTCTGAGAGCTCCGATGGAAGGGCTCAGCAGCACCATGTCATCGGCATAACTTATATTGTTGAGACAGGTATCTTCAACATGACATCCCGCATGCATGCTGCTGAGTCCCTTCATCAGGTCATTCACGTACCAGTTGAACAGCAGGGGAGATGTTAAGCCACCCTGACGCACCCCACATTCCAGCCTGTAACCTTCAGACAGAGCATCAGCCCATCTCACATGGTTCCACTGATTTCGATACCAGTACTGAAGGATATTAACGCAATCCAGTGGAATACCAGCCTCACGCAGTTTACCCCAAAGTATATTATAATCAACCCGGTCAAACGCCTTAGAGAGATCCAGGAAGCAGGCATAAATGGGCGTCTTTCTGGCCGTATAATACCCGACAGTATGCTTCAAACATAAAATTGCACTTTCTGTCGATAAACCTGCCCGAAAACCAAACTGGGTTTCATGGAGGTTGAGCCGCTTTTCAAGTATTGAGTTGAGCATACTGTCGAGTACCTTGGCAGTGGTGGTGGCCAGTGAGATAGGGCGGTAGTTTGCCTTTTCCGATAAATCACCAGTCCTGTTTTTGACTACTGGAATCACCATTGTTTTCATTAGCGCATAAGGCAGGTACGAGTGACCCACACACAGGTTGAGGAACATGGAGAGCAGTCTGGGCAAGTGAACTCCTGCGTACTTAAAATGCTCAATACTCAGGCCGTCATGACCTGGCGACTTACCCCGTTGCATTTTCTGAATGACATTTGCTATGTCTTTGGCAGAAAAATGCACGTCACGCAGGTTTCCGACGGCCCCAGTAGAGGGCACTTCGGTTCGTGAACTATCGAGCAGGGATTTTACTGAGAAGTGCTCCCTAAACACCTCAGCAATTTCTTTTTCAGTACACTTGCCACTAACGCTTACAGGCAAGCCGGGTCTCACGTTCAATTTATTGGTCATCTTCCAAAATTCTTTGAATTTTTTTGTTCGCATAGGCCGTGGCAAGTCTGTCCATTTTAAATTGGTCTTGGCGATCTTGGCACCACTTTAATTTGGCTTTGAAATATCTCCTACTCTTATTCATTGCCTCAAAAAGCTTACCACAACGCGGTCTGCCAGCGTTTTCCCATAAAAGAAAATGCAACCTAGCTTCCCTGTGCGGTTCGGCTACAAACTTATTCCAGCCTGCAATATATCCACCCTTTTTACGCTTATTACTTCTATGAGTTTCTTTCGAGGCAAGTGTTAGGGTGTCTATAATGCCGGCATACAACCTATCCAGGATGCGCTGGTGATCACGATCTCTACACGGACCATCACAGCAGGCACGTAGTTCGTCCGGAAATCAATATATTTAAGTTGGTTATTACATAGGTCATGATATGCATTTATTTGATCATTCTGCCGCTCCCCCCACAGTATCCCATTATCCAAGGCATGTGACATAATATGCACCTTTTTTATTACACTTATGTCACATTCTATTACCATAGGAAAGTGGTCCGACCATAAGACGTCGTACATAACTCTGACACTACTGATAGTAGGCAAGGCACTCATCGTCACCACACAGTGGTCTAGCCACCTCCTACAGCCATGAACATCGCTCACGTACGTATAGTTATCCATGCCGGGACCAATTCCATCCACATCCGCACACATCCATTGTTGATCTGAACAAAAGTTTATTAGTTCGTTGTAAAATGGCTCATTTGGATGCGAGTTAAAATCTCCCAGCATATATACCGCCTGCACGTCAGCGTTGTCCATGACTATTGACGATAAAGCCCCCATACATTCACTAAAAGCAGGCATATTCTCAGTGGAGTCGGTAGGCATATATATAGTGCACACTATAAACGACTTTCCCTGAGACTCGATCTTAATAGCTGCGATCCTATCATTATCACATTCAATAATAGACACCGACTCAAAAGCTTGTTTACGCCACAAAATACCTACCCCTCCGTACGGTCTACCCCTGAGTAGTCCTACAGATAAGTCCATAGCAGACTTTCCCGTCCAGCCAAAGTTACTATCCACTGTACCCAGCAGCGGTAAATCAAACGAAAAAAGCCAAGTCTCTTGCAAAAGTACCAGATCTGCACACTTACACAAAGATCTAACGCCCTGTATAGAACGCTTAAATGATTTACAGTTAAATGTAATCATCCTACACTTATTATCGTTCATACTAGCGTTGTCATCCATTTTTGATTGTTTTTTTCGCTTGACTTGCTTCACTCCACTTTACAAACCGCCTGAATTGAATGCCAGCTGGCCATAAATTGTTATTTAGGTATGTGTCTACTTTATTTCTATTTACAAAAACCTTATAAGCATTATATCCCTTGTCTATTTTCATTTTAATTTGATACATGTACACTTTTTCCCGAGTTTTACTATAGATGTATTCAGAAATGTCATTCACTGATACCTCTTGATCAACATTATAGATAAATAACGGCACTTTAATGTCGGCCGCCTTGAATTTTGCACCCGGCGACTGCGTAGCTAAGCCCGTACTGCCAACAAACTTATCTCTCTGAGACCCAGACGTCCTCTTCTTACTTTCTTTCACCCGCCATTCGACCTCCTTTTTAGCAGCATCAGCATAAGAGCCTCCTGAACCGTGAGTATCCGTAATTATTGGCCTAAACTGCAATTTATTCGTGTTTACGTTGTCCTCGCATCCCACATCCATCTCACCGTAATCACCGCTTAGACTGGAGACCGGTTTGTTGCAATACGGGTCATTTTGTTTTGGCTGGACCGCCCTCCGTTCAGTCTGTGCGCGCGAGACCGGGACAGCCTCGTGGATCGGCGCGCGCGACGAGGACGCAGAATCCCGCCTCACCGGTTCGTCGCCCGAATCGCCCGATTGCTCTGCTACTGCGGGTGCGACAGAGATAGTCGCTTGACACGGTGCGTGCAACGAAGAGGAAGCACTCAGCTGACTCAGCTAAGCGAGTTCATTGTCCGATTGTTCCACAATAACAGGTGCGACCGGGATAGCGGTTTGATACGGCGCGTGCGACGAAGAAAAACTATTCAAATGTGCAGAGTCATCGTGCACCTGATCTGTTATCGACGCCTCGGAGTTATTAAAGGTCATGCCATTAGGTCCACTATCTAATAAATATGCTCCTCGTTTGGGATTCACATTCATACTCGAATGATATGAGCCGCAATAGTTGACACGTTCATTTATTTTGGTATTAACCGTGATTTCTTGTTTTAGGTTATTTAAATCGTCAACGGTCACATAACTGTCTTTTATTAGCCGTAATTCCGATTGCAAAAGTCGTATGTCCTTAAGCAGCCTTGTCACATCCACATGCCGAAAATCCACAGGCGGGAGCTTGTGTAGATCCTTGGCCACAAAAATAGGGATGTTTTCCGGGTCCGTATTACGTTGAAGTGTTGTCATATCTTCTAGGTCCCGCTGAACCCTATCCACTCTCCTCGAAATTATCCTGCCACTTCCTTCAATGGATTCAAAAAGTAGTTTTTTTGCTTTGTTGACATCGTCTTCCAAAAATCCGGATGCACATAGTCTTATGAGGCTCTCATTATCTAGCACTCCCAATTTATTTTGCATAAAAGCCAGTAGCTCGTTGATTACGATGTTACACGAAACACATTTTACTGTAGCCGTTAACGCCATATTCTCAGCGAGAGCGCCGCAGGTACTCTCACATGCGCACGCACTTATCGCACGGCGACCGCGCGACGACTGATTAGATGAAATTATACAAACACAGCTTTTTTATCTAGAATACAATTAATTAATGCGTGATTTTATTCAAAAGCCTAAAACCTCAGATGATAAAAAGGAATAGATATGAAACGGGGGCTTGGCGCGTGTCGGTGCGACATGGCCAAATGGGCATGTCACTGCCCACCGCATGTTTCTGAATCTGGTGAATCTGAAATGTTTTTCTACGTTTACTCAAAATGCCGAATTGTAGCGTGGTTACATGCAAAAATAGGAATGAAACTAAAATCTACATGAATGGTGGAGTCACGCACCACATGTGAGTATTAGTATTTTCACTTAAGTCAGTAAAAACTAATATTTTAATAAATAAACGCAACGCCGCATCATTTCTCGGGATCGAACTAACATATCGAACGAAAAAGCATATTTTTGTTCTATGCGTTGTACATTGAACGTTCAATACAGTAAACCACGGCGCAATGTATTAAACCACTATGGATATGGACGATGCTTGAATTTTTTAGTGGTACGGCCGCTGCTTGGCGTCGCAAACTAGAGCGGTGCCAAAGTGCAGTTACAATTTACGCGTAATCGATAAAATAGAAGGACGATATCATACTAGTTATTTTATTTCGACTACTTTCGCTGTCTTATTTTATTTAATTACTTGTTTAGGTTGGGTGCCTATCTTAAAGGTAACTAATAACATACTAATAAGATTAAAAGGCACAAAATGTTTACGGTACCTACTAATAAGATTTTCACTAAGTTGCAGTATGAACGGTAAATAGACATATTAAAATTGTATATACAAGTATATAATTTAGTTGCAAATGGCTTCAGAACAACTTAAAATGTGATATTATTACCAATAATTTATTTTAAATGAGTATTTTTTACTTTCATTTGAAATGTGATAATTGAAGAAGAAATCTCGGTTTCTTATTACAGTTTTCCAAAGAATTCGAGTAGGTACTAAAAAAATGGATAGATGCTACTGGCAGAGGTCCTAACTGGTTTCCTGTACAGAGAAGAGTTAATGTGTTCGTAACATTTTCAAGAAAAATGTTTCCAACCACTTAATAAGAGCCGTACACTTTTCGAATATTTGACACCTCGCTTGCTTGAAACCTTGGTGTAAAATGTATGGTAACACATCTTCGCACATCTTTGGTGGATACTCGCCCTTAGCCTTAAATCTCGTAATATGAGTAATGGACATATTATTTCGCGCCAAAATGCGAGTCGGATCGGCCTGGTACCTACAGGTCAAAAATATCGATGTGACCAGAGTTTTAAATGTATGTGAACACGAACTTATAAAAAGCCGTTTATGTTACTCTGTAGGTATTCGTCAATATTTTTTACTTTTGCGATTTATGGTAAGTTAACAACCCGTGTTATTTAAACTTGTAGCTAAAAGTTTAAATACCACCACATAAACTTACCATGTTGTTGAAGTTGTTACCCATCAATATCATAACATAATATTAATTTTAATATCAATGTCGATAAAACATAATTTTAACGTTTGTCGCCCCCCTAGTGTAGTGCGTTTAAGCCAATCACAGCCCTTGTTTGCATGTTGCCGTAGACTCACTGGCAACGCCCGAGTCTTTGTTTTTACACGGTTCAATGTGTGTGCCTATGGGCGCTGCGGTGGGAGAAAACTGGGGACATCGGTTTTGGTTGGAATTAAGCAGTACGGCACTTCTCCCTTTTTTTATGTTCTGAGCCTAAAACCTATGTCACTTATTAGGATTCCGTACTCAAAGAGTAAAACGGGACCCTATTACTAAGACTCCGCTGTCCGTCTGTCTGTCTGAATGCCTGTCTGTCCTTCTGTCACCAGGCTGTATCTCATGAACCGTGAAAGATAGAGATTTTCACAGATGATGTAGTTCTGTTGTCGCTATTTATAACAAAAAATACTAAAAAACAGAATACATCTTTTTATTTTTATTTGTTTCTTTTACAATCTTACACAAATCGACCTTGCCCCAAACTAAGCAAAGCTTGTACTATGGGTACTAGACGACGATAAACATACTTATATAGATAAATAAATACTTAAATACATAGAAAACATCCATGACTCAGGAATAAATATTTGTGGTCATCACACAAATAAATGCCCTTACCGGGATTCGAACCCGGGACCTCCAGCTTCGTAGGCAGAGTCACTACCAAGTTACTAACTAGGCTACAGGGGGCTCCTATACAACAAACGTGATTTTAGATATATATATTTTGCCGTTTTTAGATATAGATAATGGTACGGAACCCTTCGTGCGCGAGTCCGACTCGCACTTAACCGGTTTTTTTAACATTTATTTCGAAATAAAGAGTGATACTCGGAAATGTCGAAGGGAAGGTCAATGTCTCAAGACGAGAGTCTTTGACCAGTGTGTGTTGCCAGTGATGACATATGGCACGGAAACGTGGTCGCTTACTATAGGCTTACTATAGGCTCAAAGTCACTCAAAGTTTCTCTGCGCGATCGCATCACAAATGAGGCTATCCGCAGCAGAACCAAGGTAACCGATATATCCCTCCGAATTGCTAAACTTAAGTGGCAGTGGGCGGGGCACATTGCACGTAGAACCGATGGCCGTTGGGGCGGAAAGGTTCTGGAGTGGCAACCACGTACCGGAAGGCGCAGCGTGGGTAGGCCCCCCGCAAGGTGGACTGATGACCTGGTAAAGGTCGCGGGAGTCCGCTGGATGCGGGTGGCGCAGGAACGGCCATTGTGGCACTCTTTGGGGGAGGCCTATGTCCAGTTGAGTTTAGGAGTTGCTATGGCCACCTTCCGACTCCATCATCAGACCAGCTCTATGATATTATGTCACCGAAGATACGCAATTGTACCTAATTTGAAGATTTCACCCAAACTCCCATACATACATACATACTAACAAGGTGGACTGATAGTAACAAGTAAATAAATTAAATCTATCAAGTATCACGATCACTCGTACAATAATAATTGACTATAGAACGCGTAGTTTAGACAAAAGGATCCAACCCACAAGATATCACCATTGAAATGTATGACTTTTGTTCTAGGTAGAAGGTTCAATTTTAAATCTTACGTATCCGGTGGGTTTGAGCCTTTTCGCTACACTACGTCATATATGGCAGCTATGCAATTCATAACTTGTCTCGATTAGCCTCACGAATGTATCCCCAGTATAGTTTGACCCCGAGGTTAGTAACAACTATGCCTAGTCGGAGATCAAAATAATATTATTTTATCTGAAGAGTGGCCGGTTAGCTTCGTGAATAGCCACAAATAAACACACTACACGTCTGTCTCGGAGGGCTATTCAGCCGGTACTGAGATAAATTCCCGCGCGACGATAAATTTATACTAGTTTTTAATAATTATTTATAAATATAAATTTTGACAAAAGTTATATTTTTTGGACTGGATCTTGTTGGTACAAGCATGAACTTTAATGTTGTGTAAGATTCAATACAAAAATTATTCAACAATAATGAGAAAATCCTTGAGTTTTCAGTACGATTTTGTTGACAAATATGGTGTAATTGAGAACAGTTTACATATATATACGTGCAGAATAAGGAAAATTCGAGGCGGCTAGGCGCAATGGCAACATATTACGCTAGTGAAAACAGAAAAAAACAAGTAGGTTCTCATATAACATCATGGAGTATTAGGGGCTCAAACTTATGACTCTGCGCTCTCTTCAGAAAACTACTGTCGGTAATCGGGTATTTTCGGTTAAAGTATTCAGTTCTTCGTAAATTGGAGGCGGCTAGGACCAATATGAGGAGTTTACCTATGCAAATAAGTAATCAGGATCTAGAAAAAGCTCTCCGTTTCTTAGAATTACAACGTCAAAAATCCGTCATTCTCGCTTATTCCTGACCAAAAAACGAGCGCCCTCTTAAAAAATATATATATATACATACAGTGGAACATATAACCTCCTCCTTTTTTGAAGTCGGTTAAAAATAGGTCTTCTTTCTTTTCGTGCCAGTATTGGTACCTTTTCGTCGTAGTGTTGTTTTTTTGTTCGTTTCAGCGTGGGCCAAAATTATTTCGTATGTCCAACATTTGTCCGGCTGTTAAAAAAAATTTGAACTGTTTATTGCGTTTTTATATATGTATCAATATTTTGTTATCCTCTCCAGGTCGTGTCATGTGTCGTGAAATTTTGTGAGCATGTTCAATAATTATATTTTAGGGTTCCGTAGCCAAATGGCAAAAAACGAAACCCTTATAGATTCGTCATGTCTGTCTGTCTGTCTGTCTGTCTGTCCGTCCGTATGTCACAGCCACTTTTTTCCGAAACTATAAGAGCTATACTGTTGAAACTTGGTAAGTAGATGTATTCTGTAAACCGCATTAAGATTTTCACACAAAAATATAAAAAAAACAATAAATTTTGGGGTTCCCGATACTAAGTACTGAAACTCAACATTTTTTTTTTCATCAAACCCATACGTGTGGGGTATCTATGGATAGGTCTTCGAAAATGATATTGAAGTTTCTAACATTTTTTTTTTCTAAACTGAATAGTTTGCGCGAGAGACACTTCCAAAGTGGTAAAATGTGTGCCCCTGTAACTTCTAAAATAAGAGAATGATAAATCTAAAAAAAATATATGATGTACATTACCATGCAAACTTTCAACGAAAATTGGTTTGAACGAGATCTAGTAAGTAGTTTTTTTTAATACGTCATAAATCGTAAAAAGCAATTTATTTAACGGAACCCTTCATGTGAGAGTCCGACTCGCACTTGGCTGCTTTTTTTTTATTGTCGATTCAGCTTCTCGAAATTTGAAAATAAATCAATTTAATAGCAGACATGCTCGCGAGTTTAACAGCTCACAGGTCCACAAAAGTCCGTAAGCCCGCTCCCAATATACATACGTCTCATGAAAACACGGTAAAATGCATGGCACACGGTCGAGAAAGTTGTACTACTGAGCAAGAATTGGAAGAATCGCAAGAACTGGCCGAAAGTTGAAAAATCGTTCACTTCCGGTCAAAATTTTAAGGATTTTTTTATTTACGTCATGTGACTACAGTACGAGACTTGTGGCATAATTTAGCCCTTTAATCGTAGAGATAGTAAACCCAGCGCCGGATCTAGGGGGGGGCAAGCCGGGGCCCATGCTCCGGGCGCCAAATTCAGAGGGCGGCAAATTCGATCTTCGGCAGACGAATACACGTCTCATCACGCCATCACTCATCATCAACGCAACTTTGAACACGAGTGAGGTGATGATGCGCATGAGCTCTAAAAGAATATCAGCCAAGGAGACGGGACGGGATAAACCGCTCGCTCGGACTACGGGGCGCGGCGATAGCACATCTGGAGCCCAGATTCTGGGCTATTCGCTATTGTTTTGGGAGACTATTGTTTTATTTTATGGCGTCACGAGAGAAAGTTCACATTAAGGACGGTTAGCCTGCACGCGAAAGGGATGAAGTTATATTTGGTAACAGAACTCCTTCGTCGATATCTCTCCGCGGCCGTGTTTTGTTGTTAACATTCAATTTGTGTGTCATTCAATTTACTTAGTTATTGTCGATCTTCAAAAGTATAAAATAAAAAAAGTGTTTGTGTCAAAAAATAACTCACCGATCCCTCTTACTCACGAATTATATACTCCTACTAGGTAAGTATTTAAAAAAAAATCTTGTGCTTTTTAAGTTAATAGGTAGGTACCGTAAAACCATACAACTATAGTCTACTAACCCAGCTATGGTCCAAAAGTAAACTCATTCGTTTCCATCAATACCGATTTCGTAATAGTGATTTTATACGTTTTTATTTAAATTTGTGTTATTATATTGCCTGTCTTTAAGTTCATCCACGAAAATAGTCACACCTGAACAAGTAATATGAGAATTGATTTGGACCATACTTGGGTGACCTGGACTATAGTTGTGTGGTTTGACGGTATATACTTTAATAAGATCCACGTAAAAATAATTAAACTTTAATAAGCAAATTATCGGTAATTTATTGATGAATTTAAAAATAATTCAGGTAATTTAATTTTGTAAATCTACGACTAAATGTATTTCAATTGAACTTACCAAAAAGAATGCTCGCTGGTTTTCATTTCGATACTTTTACTAAAATAATTTAAAGGGAAACTATGGCGGCCGATAAAAAATGTGAATAATGGGCATTGGGTAAAAATGTTGTTAGGGTTCCGTACCAAAAAGGAAAAAAAGGAACCCTTATGGACTCTGTCCGTCTGTCCGTCCGTCTGTCACAACGTTAAATATCTCAATTTGAAATTTGGAATAACTGATAAAAGGGTTTATCAGTTATTCCAAATTTCAAATTGAGATATTTAACGTTGTGACAAACATACACGTGTATGGAAAATGAAAAATAATAATATACATTTTTATTTTCTGTTTAAATGACGAATATATATGCGGGGGGTATAAAATCAAAGTCTAGTAAAAAGATCAAATGGGGTATCATATGAAAGGGCTTGAGTTGCACTTTCTAAAACCATTTTTATTTTTTTTCTACAGTGGTTAATTTTTGATTTATTAAGGAAAATGTAGAAAAAAATACCACGCCCCCCCTTATCTCCGAAGTTTACGAAGCGAAAATTCTGAAATAATTAAATATGATTAAGAGTAACATAAATAATACAGGAAAAATAAAACGATTGACATGTAAGAATGTTCAAGATTGAATGGGGTCCTGACATGACGGGTATGGTGTATGAAAGTTTGTACGTAACCCTCGGTGCGCGAGTCAGACTCGTACTTGACCGGTTTTTTTTAGGTGAACGGTCACTTGTAAAAGTGGTAGATTATGATAGATCTATTGAAAACAAACATATTTTGATAACAAAAGTTGTATCTCAGTCATAACTTTATGAAAAACCTCGTAATAATAAATTGGGAGCGTGATTTTTTTCGACAAATATTATTTTAGTGCCTTAGCCTGTTATTAATGATCATTTTTGTTTTTGTTTCATGTCGATAGGCGGTGTAGTTTAAGAGCAGTAACGTTTTATTTATTTACAATGGTATGAAACGAAATAAAAAACTAAAAAAAAAAAAATACAAAATAGCCAAAAAAAAAACATTTGCGACCAAAAATTGGGCGTAGTTTCTCCCATTTTGCTATGTGCAGATTATAAAGACTCACACTCACAATACATATTCGTAAAAAATCATAGGCTTAACACAGAAAGAGCGACGCTAGACCGGTCGTTGTAGCGTTCTTTCCGTTACGTTAGTGGGCATCTGATGTTAAAGAAATTATGATAATTATAAAGAAAATATATATATATATATATATATAAATATATGCAGGCGGGGGCGGCATTTTATAGTTATTGCCCCGCCTCGGAAAAATTCTAGATCCGGCGCTGAGTAAACCTAAGTCTGTTAGTCCTGAAATAGCCGGAAGTATTTCGCAGACCGTGCCAAAGGTTGCTCAGCACAACTTTCTCGATCGTGTGCCATGCATTGTATCGTGTTGTCATGGGACGTAGGTATATTGGGAACTGGCAAAATCTTTTTGATATCCAACTACGAGTATAATGACGTGACGGTGTTGTCAACAAAACAAAAACCGTCAATTGTAGTGTCCCGTCAAATCCTACACTTCTCTTCGCACCTTTCCTCTGGACTTAGACTCTACCATGTATGAGTATGAAGGCGACTGTACCCACCACCCAGTGTAACAACGTGTTTAGACGTCAAATCGAGGATCCTTTGAAGTCTTTAAAAAATCACGTAACAATACGTCTCGGCAGGTAATTAGCCGCTCCGAGCGAAATTAGCCCTCAACTTGGCTTTGACACAGCGCCATTGACTAACCGCCGATGTGAGGGAGATGTGGTTGCGTGGTGAATGTTTCGAGTGTTGGTACATTTACATTTTGCAGGCTTATTAACTTTCATCATGGACAGATTCATACCGTAATTATCAGAAAGTAAAAATGTTAGAGGTAAGCTGGTGGTTGCTTCGTCGTACTTTTAATTTGGCAGTGTCCAGCCGGCTATACAAAACCTTTGGCCGTCTTTTTGTAATTTTCTCCTGACCAGAATCGTTAGGGCTGTCCTGCGTCACCGTCGTTTGTTTCTGTCAAATTGAACTACTGAAGTAGTGTACCAGAAGAGTTTCGATTTCGCTAAAGTAGCACGTTCGCAATGTTTAGTAGATATATATTTCAATATTTGTTACATGGCCTGAATCACACTGGCTTAAAGCTCGAGAAAATACTGTCAATTTAAAACCCGGTCTATGAAATAGTATCAGAACATAAACCGGTTTCCTAGCATTTTGAGAAATATTAGAACGAAAGTAGGCTTCAATCACTTCACATTCACACAGTCCACCAGAGATCGGCGAAGATGTGTTTCCGTGTAGTTGACTTACCTCGCATGCTTGTCAAATGTATTACTATTATATTTTCACAGCTTGGCACGTCTGAAGTGGGTATTCACATGCACCCTTATGATGTTAACTTCACATCGGCAAGGCAAGAACAAAACGCTAATTCAACGTTACAACGGTTTCTAAAGTCACTCGTAACTCGCTCGTTCTAATAGTGTCCATGGTAGGGCGGCACAAACATGGCGGTAGCGGTCTGTTTGCGTCTAGGAATTCATTTTCTGCGCCTATTCTGGACGTCTTGAGGATTCTTAGGTTTCAGGTCTTCAAAACTTTATAAAAATTTAAGGTAAGTAAAAGTTAAGGAATTGAATCTTGCCATCATTACCTACTTGCTCATTCAGCAATATGGAGGAGCATTATGAAACCGTACCTAATGTTTCCATTTTTATTAGGGTTCCGTACCCAAAGGCTAAAACGGTACCCTATTACTAAGACTTCGCTGTCCGTCTGTCAACAGGCTGTATCTCATGAACCGTGATATTTAGACAGTTGAAATTTTCACAGATGATGTATTTCTATTGCCGCTATAACAACAAATACTAAAAAACAAAATAAAATAAATATTTAAGGGGCCTCCCATACCACAAACGTGATTCTTCGTGCGCGAGTCCGATCGCACTTGGCCGGTTTCTCTATTCCGGTATATCTATTGATAGAGATAGAAGAGCACAGCAACTCATAAACTAGGTACCTACATTCGATATGTGTCTTGGGCTCATTCGAACCCTCTCATTGAAAAAAGTAAGTACCTACTTACAGTCTGCAACAAAAGCTTACGTACAAAAATATGTTTTCTGACTAAAACTTATTGTACTCCACTTACTGTTTTTCCCTTCAGCATGTTCAGCAAGGTACTGTATTGGAGCCCGGGTCAGGGGACCGATTTTTGACTTTCAAGCGCTCGAAAATTAAATAAAAGTAAATACGATTCTAGTGTCAAAATTTCTGGCACTTATTTTCTACCGATCGAATTAAATACGAGTGGTGGATAGCACTCGTTTTTACATTTTTTATGTCTATTTCAAAATAGAATTCCATCATTTATGACCGTTTTCGAGTGAAAAAGTCGAGCGCTCGAAAGTCAAAAATCGGTCCCCAGATGCGGAAGCCTGACCTTTCAATTTCAATTTATTTTAGGTACATATAGGTATGCAAGATACACTTATGTCCGTCAGTAGGTAGGTACATTGTTTCTTATGAAGTTATGACTAAAATAAATAAATTAATGTTAATTAGTTAAGCCGGGTCCGCTGCACCAATGTTTTCCATGTTTTTAAACATCTAACATGTTTTCCTTCAGGTTCGGCAAACAAATAGGGTATTGTTTTGATTGGCAAAACATGTTTGACGTTTAAAAACCGCGAAAACATGGCGCAGCGGACGCGGCTTTACTTATTCAATTTTTCCAAACCTCTTTTTCTGTTATATACCTAATCCTTAACTTTATAATAAGATTTCTGAGTCAATATATCTTTAATAACCTTTTTAAATTTAAAGTCTGGTAGGACTGTAATGTGACTGGGAATTTTGTTGTAAAAATGTATTGACTCTCTAATAAATTATTTACTAGCTTTTGCTCATCGCAACCGATGCACTGCGAGTTTGTTTTTATTTTTGGTGTTAAATTTGTGCATATCACTATTTTTGGGGAGATCTGCGTAATGTTTTTGAAATATTATATGACATGAAACTTTGTTAAATCAGAGTTATCTTCGTCTGTTACCTTTTCACTCTTAAGAACCTATCCGACTGATGAAATTTGGTAGGTATGGAGATCAACTGCGTAACTTTTTGAATAAGCGTTTGGACGACTCAACTATAAATATAATACAAAAATGACATTTAAATCTACCTAACGTACGTACAATTCTAACTCTAATTTTGTTAGTATCAGTCTACAAGACTTGCTACTAGGTTTCATAAATTATCTCTGCATCACCTCTATGAATCGTACTGATTAGATTTGATTTCCGCTACCGTAAGGTGTCTGGAAGAGATCGCTCTTTAGCGATAAGACCGCCTGTTGTTTGCCTCTACTTGTGTTTACTATGTTCTGTAGAGTGTTATTTTATTGATGTGTACAATAAAGAGAATTTGTATTGTATTGTACAAATCGGTAGGTACGCAATCAACAAGCTGAAACACGACGCGGACGTTGGATAATTATTACCGAAGGCGTTGACTGGTAGTAGTCCAGGCAATGAACTGACAACTTGTACGGGAAAAATGACAAATTTGGAAATAATTTATAATAGCTGATTTTTTCTTTGTAATGGATATGTCACCGTTAGATTGTGAGCACCGTCAGTTTATAATCTTACCCGTTATATTGTAAACTGACGGAATATTGTGAACTGCCAAAACCGTTCACAATTTAACGCAATATTTTTCGTTAGTTTATAAACTTTCAATGTCGAATCGTCAAATTGTGAACTGAGATCAAATCGGCTTGCTACGGAACGTACACAAAGACTAGGTAGGTTAGGTTAGTTAGGTATCTTCAGTTGCCCGAAGGGCAAAGCGCCCAGAAATAGGAGCCCCGCGCAGCGGGGCTCCGTCGACACTGCTGGGTGCCGAAATAAATGGAAGAAAATGTCTGAACAACAAAAAAAAACAATCGTGTTCTGACGTAAGCGGAAACTGATGCAAGTGGAATAATTCGCTCAACCAAACAGCGCTCATGTTGCGTTCCAAATCAGGCAAATTTGATTCAGTTTACAATTTGACGATATGACATTGTTAGTTTATAAACTAACGAAAATGAATGCGTAAAATTATGAATTATTTTAGCAGTTCACAATATTCCGTCAGTTTGCAATATAACGGGTTAGATTATAAACTGACGGTTTTCACAATCTAACGGTGACAGATACATTATCAATTAAATAGTTACCTAGCGACAAAATCCAACAAAATTTCAGACATCAAAAAAAGGATAACTTAAGTAGCTTCTGAAAAGTCAGAAAAAATATGAATAAATGGTTTTATCTTTATTTTGGTTCATTTACATTTGCTTTATAATATTCAAGATAAATAATAAAAAAAAACAATTCATGTTTTATTTAAATTTATATAAATACTTCCGGATGGAAAGTTTGTTGGATTCTTGAATAAAGCATCTTAGAATAATGTTTTAAAATGATGGAAAGAAAAAAAACGCTATTATAAATTAATGTTTTTCAAAACCGTATTTTGCCTGGAGTATAGGTAAAACTTTTTATTGGAGTATGATTATCGAGTTCTCCGCGATAGAAACGGCGGGCAGTCCTGCGGTTTCAGAAAATGTTACAGAATAGTCCAGCAGGAGGCGCCGCGGGCGCGACCTAGATCCTTTCAGTCCATTTACTGTATCTCTGTTTGACATCGCAATACCAGGGAGAGATAGCTTGTAACTGCATTCAAATAAGAAAGGCTGTATAAAGACTCCTTTTGAGACGTGTCTGTGGCTAATGTTGAGTACACAACGTCGCGGAAAAACGTTGAAGTTTCGGCTGTTTTCTACTGGAAGTGTGGTAGCTATTAGTTAGGCATGTTACTAAATCTGTTATGGATGGATGCATGGATGACGCCCTTCACTTCCACATATTTTAATCGCAACTCTATTACACCATAACCTGGATTAAATGTTAGGTTTTTAGGGTTCCGTACTCAAAGAGTAAAACGGGACCCTGTTACTAAGACTCCGCTGTTCGTCCGTCCTTCCGTCCGTCCGTCCGTCCGTCCGTCCGTCTGTCTGTCACCAAGCTGTATCTCACTGATACCGTGATAGTTCCAGCTGATATTTTCACAGATGATGTATATTTCTGTTGCCGCTATAACAAGAAATACTAAAAATACAGAATGAAATGGTTTTTTATAGATAATGGAACGGAACCCTTCGTGCGCGAGTCCGACTCGCATTTGGCCGGTTTTTTTTAACCCCCACGCAAAAAGAGGGGTGTTATAAGTTTGACGTGTCTGTGCGTCTGTGTATCTGTCTGTCTGTGTGTCTGTCTGTGGCATCGTAGCTCCTAAACGAATGGACCGATTTGAATGCGGTTTTTTTATCTGAAAGCTGATTGATCGAGATGGTTCTTAGCTACGTTTCAACAAAATTGGTTTAGCTGGTTCTGAGATATTGAACTTTGAAATGAAAATTCGGGGGTTTTTCAACTTTTCTGAGTTGTTAATTACTATCCCTGAAGGGATGAAAGTTCATATGGATGAAATAGCGAGCAAAAGCTTTTTCATTGTCAAAAGCTAGTCCTATAATAATATTAACGCGCAGATAACTGTGTAAACGGGCACCGTTTGCCCTTTGGCCGACAAAACCGGCCCTTCCGAGGGTGAAAAAGGGGTAATTATCTCCCCGCGACCTTTTACGAAACAAATGGCACTTCCTATTAACGTATGCTAAATATACACACGTAAAATGTTTTGTGATTATCAAATTGTATGATGCCAAGAGCAATACCTAAGTACGGTCGGCCAAGAAAGAGGTTTACCAGTTTTCACAAAAGTTTCTGTGAGATCTGATTGTCACCTTAGCGACGCCTGTACATATATTACTGTCATAATATTCCTGCAAGTGGAAATCGACCTTGTTGTTTCATGACGTTCAACTGAACTTCGACCGTAGGGTGGTATACCACATTTTTGGCCGACGTACAAGGGTCCCCGATGAGAGCCAAAGTAAAACATCTTCCATCACAGGTGATTGAGGATTTGGTAACGTGCATTGCATTGCAGCTGCACCTATTACGGCCCCGCTATTCTGTAATTTGTTTTAGGCTCACCTCAACGCTCACCCATATACAATAAAACATCCCCTCAGGGATGAAATAGGGGGTGAAAATTTGGATAAAACCCATTTAATAGATGAAATTTGGTAAAGAGATAGAAGGAGTCCTAGGGAAGGACAATGCATAGTTATAATCCCGAAAAATCATTTCCTGAGGTGGTGAAATGAGGGTTGAAGATTTCGATAGAACCTATTTAGATGAAATTTGGTATAGAGAAAGGTCTCAGTCCAAGGAAAGAACATAGAATAATTTTTATTCCGGAACACATGAAAGGAGGAAATAAGGGGAACACATAAGGGGGTGAGAAATGGTGGATGAAAATTAGGATTGAACCCATTTACGGTATAGCGATAGTTAAGGAAGGACATAGGATGGTTTTATCCCGAAAATCATCCCATAAAAAGGTAACAGACAGACAGAGTTACTTTCGCATTTGTAATATTACTATGGATTGTATGAAGGAAAAGGTCATTATGGCTGAGTTGCATGATTTTATAGATCACCCCCTTAGGGGATGTAATTAAATAAATAAATAAATAAATAAATAAATATTACGGGACAATCTTACACAAATCAACCTAGGCCCACGGTAAGCTCAATAAGGCTTGTGTTGTGGGTACTAGGCGATGATATATATAATAGATACATACATATATACACTTATATATATGACATCCATAACTCAGGAACAAACATTCGTGATAAACACACAAATAAATGCCCTGACCGGGATTCGAACCCGGGACCTCCAGCTTCGTAGGCAGAGTCACTACCCACTGGGCTACTTGGGGGTGGAAATTCGTTTATGACACATTTTTATAAAATTTGGTTGAAAGATAGTTTGAGTCCTGGAAAAGGACATATTATTATGATAGTTTCTATTCCGGAAATCAGCCGGTAAGGGGGTGAATTGGGGGTGAACATTTGGATGTAGCCCATTTAGATGAAAATTGGTATAGAGATAGTTTGAGTCCTGGAGCATTCTCCAAGGAGGTGAAATAGGGGGTGTAAAATTGGATGGAACCCATTTACGGTATAGCGGTAGGGAGTCCTGGGGAATAGGAACATTATAGGTAAATATATGTATGTGACGTTCCAAGGGTAAAGGTACCTTATGGCGGTAGTTTCGAAGATGTTTTCTAAAACGGGGTAAAAAAGACGTTTTATTATGGCTATTTTGAAAACTATTAGATGTAACATTTTGCTGACGTATCTTTATTTTTAATCTCCACTTATAATAAATCTCTAAATTAAAAAAAGAATCAGCCAGTTTGAAACTAAGCTTTGTGTGGTACGAATGTTCTCAGCATCCCATGAACGGAAAAATATGAAACATTTTATATAGGTACATTATTATTCTAGCTGCAACTTAGGATAGTTTTTATCCGACTGCGACAATTAATTAATTTTCCGAAATATACGACTTCATTTAATTTTTCATTTATTTTTATTGAAATCAAACGTTGCTCCAACTGTCAGCTATAAGAAACGTCAAATTTTCGTCAAAATGGCGGAATTGCTTTGCCTTTCACTTATTAATAAATTAATAATTTAAATCCAGTCTACGATTGACCTTTACGATACACATGCCAAAAGTTAAACCATAAAAAAATATTCGATTGTGATATGAGAACTTATATGCGCAAATGTCGCATTATGGCGTTATTTCAAAAAATGTATCAACACATTTGAACAATATAAGTAATTAACACGAATTTGTTTTTTTTGAATGGCAATGGCACGCGCTCTTTGCGCATTCTGCCAAAGTGCCTGCGGCGCTACCACGAAAACCGAAACTCGAAGTTCGTATAACTGCATCCCTGTCACTCGAGTTATGTTAGTGCGATAGAGATAGAGATACCCGAATATTTTCGAATTCCGAAGTTCGTGGTTATAGCTCAGGAATCGAAACTACACCCCGTAAGCCGCGTCCGCTGCGCCATGTTTTCGTGGTTTTTAAACGTCAAACATGTTTTGCCAATCAAAACAAAACCCTATTTGTTTGCCGAACCTGACGGAAAACATGTTAGGTGTTTAAAAACATGGAAAACATTGGTGCAGCGGACCAGGCTGTACTTAGGTAGACACTAAATAAAATAATCATAATGTATTTTCTCGAAAAAAGGATAATAGAGAAAAAATCAACGCAAGAGGTTATATGTAGGTATAGGTAATCACTAAGTTCCAAAGTTTTATGTTCTGTCCTTTTTCCACAAAACGCACCTTCATATGAAACGATTGTTTTTTACTATGACGCTCGAGGATCTTGACGTCACAGTCCTACATATAAATGCCCTGACTGACTCGACTCACCCACTCACTCATCAACGCACAGCCGAAACTACTGGGGCTAGAGAGTTGAAATTTACACCAGAACTACCTTTTACAACGTAGGCAACGGATAAGAAGGGATTTTAGGAAATTCTACCCCTAAAGGGGTCAAATAGGGGTGCAAAGTTTGTATGGGGGAAACTTTATTTTTTGAGATAGATACTTAAAATTTTGTATAAAAATTACTTATTAGAATACAAATAAAATACTTTCAACGTTTAGGAAAATTCTGCCCCTAAGGGGGTAAACAAGGGGTGCAAATTTTGTATGGGGGAAACATTATTATTTTAGCAAGAGACTCAATACGTTGTAGAAAGCTTACTTATTAGAATACAAATACGAGTAATGTCAGCGTTTTGGAAAATTCAGCCTCTTAGGGGGTTAAACAGGGTTGCAAAGTTTGTATGAGCGAAACTTCTTTTTGAGATAGAAGCTTTAAAATTTGTAGAAAGATTACTTATTACTATACAAATAAAAAAACAGCGTTTTGGTAAATTCCACCCCTAAGGGTATGAAAAAGGGGTACAATGTTGGTAAAGGGGATTTTTTTGAGCTAGAATCTCAAACCTTTTTAAAAAGATTACATAATAAAATAATATAAAATACTTTCAGCGTTTTAGAAAATTCCAACCCTTAGGGGTGTATAAGGGGGTGCAACGTTCGTAAATATATTTTTTTAGCAAGCGACAAACCTTTGTTGAAAGATTACTTATTACAATACAAATAAAGAACTTTCAGCGTTTTGGAAAATTCCACCCCTAAGGGTGATTAAAACAGGTGAAAATTTGTATGGAGGAAACTTTTTTTTTTGAGCTAGAGACTTGAAATTGTGTAGAAAGATTATTTATTAGAATACAAATATATGGGTAAATTACTTTCAGTGGTTTGAAAATTTCCACCCGCTAAGAGGGGGATAGAAAGGTGCAATGTTTGTGTAGGAAAACAGTTTTTAGGTAAAAACTTAAAACTCTGTAGAAAGATTAAGTACCTACTTATTAAAATACAAAAAAATACCTACTGCCAGCGTTTTGGAAAATTTCGCCCCTTAAGGGGTTAAAAAGGGGTGGAAGGTTCGTATGGGAAACACTTTTTTTTAGCTAGAGACTTGATAGTTTGTAGAAAAAATACTTACCTATTACAATAAAAAAACCGAGTGTTTTATTTTTAATTTTTCCCTGAAAAGCGTTCAAAGTGTGTATGGAGAGCAAGAAAATTTTAAAGTATAATATTTGTACCTAACTGCGATCTTAGCCTGTTAAGACTACAAAACTTATTTTAGCATTTTTTGAAATATCCTATCCTATCCTATACTATTAAACGAGCAATATTTGTATATATATATGTAAGTATGTATGTATATATATATATATATATATATATATATATATATATATATATATATATTTGCAATCACGTTCTCGGAAACGGCTCTAACGATTTCGATGAAATTTGAAATATAGGTGGTTACGGAGGCGAGAAATCGATCTAGATAGGTTTCATGTCCCGGAATATTCGTTTTTTCCGTATTTTTTCCATTTTCATCCGAGCGGAGCTCGGTCGCCCAGGGACTATCCCCTAAAGGGGATTATAAGGGTGTTCAAAGTTTGTATGGAGAGCAAGATATTTTTAAAGTAAGGGATTTGTAACTTCGGTTTTAGACTGTTTGCTAAAATACCTACTACAAAACTTATTTCAGCGTTTTTTTAATTCATCACCTAAGAAGGTTAAAAGGGGGTTCGAACTTTGTATAGAGAGCAAGACATTTTTAAAGTAAGAAATTTGTAACTACGGTTTCAGACTGTTTACTATGAGGGTTCAGAGAGGGTTCTTAGTTTGTATAGAGAGCAAGAGATTTTGAAAGTAAGAGATTTGTAACTTCGGTTTTAGATTGTTTACTAAAAGACTAGGTAGAAAATTAATTTCAATGTTTTTTTTTTTATTCATTCCTTCAACAAACATTTAGACGATAACATGTTAATACGCGGACGAAGTCGCGGGCAACAGCTAGTATAAAATATTTAAATTACAAGTCAGTTAATTTAGTCCTACGGTTTAGTAGAAAAGGTCCTTACGGCCGTGTGATATGAAAAATGCAACATAATACTAAAAAGGCTACATGCATCTATTATGGTGAGGCGGGTCATAGACACTAAGTTTGCGGCGGAGTATATTTTGTAAAAAAAGGCGTTCGGAGTAAGCTAATCTATAAAATCATGCAACTCAGCCATAATGACCTTTTCCTTCATACAATCCATAGTAATATTACAAATGCGAAAGTAACTCTGTCTGTCTGTTACCTTTTTATGCTTAAACTGCTGAACCGATTGAGATGAAATTTGGTGTAGAGATACTTTGAATTCCGGGGCCTTCCCAAAGAATCCTTACTAAAGATAGTTTTTATCTGGAAATTCTTCACCTAAGGGGGTGAAAAGGGGGGAGAAAGTTACGATATAAACGAGTTCCGCGCGGACGAAGTCGCGGGCAAAAGCTAGTATACAATATATCTTGACTCTGCGACTCGTAATAACTAAGCGTGGGCAGAGGTCTAGTTTCGTTAGGCGTGAGGGGTGGGGTGAGGCTCTTGAGCGAGCAAAGAATAACATCCCCGGCGGAAAATCTGGTAGGTAATGAAATAGGTTTTCAGTATTGTTTTTTTTGTATTCTACGACGGTGGTAAACGAGCTTACGGTCTGCCTGGTTGACTGATGGTGAGGAGATACCGTCTCCTATGGACGCTTAAGACACTAGAAGAATCACAAGCGCGCTACCGACCCTTTATTCATTTGAGGATTCGTTGTGTTGTGACTGAAATAGGTAGGTTAGGTTACCTAATACACATTATTTTTGCCGCACAATTATCTACTCGTATATTTATTAAGACATCAAAGTCGAGTGAATGCAGTAGAAATGAGAGCGTTGAGAAGTATGTGTGGAGTGAAATTGAGTGATAGAGTCAAAAACAGTGTGATAAGAGATAAGTGTGGAATGGATGGAGATATAGTCACGAACATTGAGAAGGGTATGTTAAGGTGGTTTGGGCATGTAGAGAGGATGGATGAAAGAAGATTAACGAAGAGAGTGTATATAAAAAGAGTGGAAGGGCAAGTTGAAGGGGAAGACCTAGGCGAACTTTCTCCGATCAAATTGGAGAAATCTTACAGAAAGGCCAGGTCAAAAGTACCCTAAACCGACGAGCATGTATGAGAAATGTTATGAAAGTGAGTGAAGCGAAAGTGGTTTGTCAGGATCATAGCAAATGGAGATCCGTGATCTCTGCCTACCCCTCTGGGAAAGAGGCGTGATTATATGTATGTATGTATGTATGTATATTTTGTAGTTTGTGCGTTGTGTTGTATTGTAATATGTTGGGTACTTTAATTTACATATTATGTCGCGGTTTGGACGCCAGCAGGTAGCGGCTGGACGACGAGCGGGTGTTTTTAGGGTTCTGTACTCAAAGAGTAAAACGGGACCCTATTACTAAGACTCCGCTGTCCGTCCGTCCGTCTGTCTGTCACCAGGCTGTATCTCACTGATAACGTGATAGTTCCAGTTGAAATTTTCACAGATGATGTATTTCTGTTGCCGCTATAACAACAAATAATAAAAACAGAATATATATTTTTTTTTTATTCTGGTACGGAACCCTTCGTGCGCGAGTCCGACTCGCACTTGGCCGGTTTTTTTTTTTTTTTTGAACCAAAGGATTTCACATCATTTAGCCTTGTTGGACCCTCCCTACAAAGCTAGAGGTCCTGGGTACACGAAAAAATTATTGTTTTTACCACAATTATTCGCCCTTATACTATTCATTAGGTCGTCACCATTTCAAGATTGGAATCGCACCCTTCGCAAAGTGCATATTACCGTTCATATGTTTACCGACTTCCTCACTCTTATGTTATGTTATCTCTGCTTCCAGGAAACGATTGTATTAGTTGATTGAGCACACACCATTGCTCTAAATATTTGTATAGTCGCTCAAACTACCTACAAGACGATCATACACAATTATAAGACCGAGAAAACTTCTGCCAATTCACTTCATGCGCCCTTAAATAGAAAAATCCTGAAATTTGTACCCTATTCCATGGTTTTAAGAGTTCGCGTCAAGGGAGTGGCAACAAGATGGTTGTGTTAGGGACGTAGGGTACAGTCAGCCAGCCCTAATATTGACAGTAGACAATTTCCGGCGTTGCGAGCAAACAGGCAGGATTCCGCGCAATTTGGCCCTAATTGCAAACGTGTCAACGTGGGGACGCGAAATAGGGTGACCATGTGGAGACGTAAAATTTTCCCCAAGATACATTTTTACTAAAACTGTTAGGCAAATAATCGTTTTGCTCATTTTTGTTTTCTCCAAATGTAATACCTACCCGTGTGTACTCGTAGGTCTTAACTTTTGATGCATCATCTTATAATTTCATGTACATATGTATCTAACTATATAAATGTTAAATCTTCTAGATAGGTAGGTAACTGAAAGTAACTTGCAAGACGGTCTCCCCAAAGAGGTGACATCGGGTGACGGGAAGGACACAATGTAAACATTTCATCGGAAATGAATCCCGACCAGGGTAAATATCAAACGCCTCAAAATTACTTTTCAAGTGTTTGCACTTTTACAAGATTGCAGGCGTTTGGTGATATATCTATCTAGGTACTCAGACTTATCCCAAAAAAAATTACTTTAATTTCACATCACATTACACCTAAACATAAGAGACAATCAAATGTTGCTTTTAGTTATTTGGTGTCTGATTGAAAATTGATGAGATTGATGAATTATATAAGTAAAAAATCAAAAAAAAAGTAAAAGTAATTCCATTTTCCATTTTCCATTTTTAGATCGATATTAAAAGAACAACAAAATCTAATAGTAAAAGCAAAAAGTGTGCGTTGGCCGGGAATCGAACCCGGATCAACTGCTTGGAAGGCAACTATGCTGACCATTACACCACCAACGCAACTGGATGCGTCAGCGAAATTAGCTATCAAGTTGGTTAAACTAATAAGAGAATGTGGAATAACGATTAAACTTGACCGTTGACCGTGACTGTCCAAATGATGAGTGACAACAATAATTGTACGTACTTATCGATAACGATAAGGAATTAACGATGACATTATTTAATGTATTTATCTATCCAAATATCATAAACCCTCCATGATGCGTTCAAGAACCGCACATTATGACCACCATAAAAACAGACTGTTTTGTTAGAACAAATTTCTTATCTGTGAAAATGTTATTATTGCTAAATAATAACATCGATTTCGATCATATTATTTCATTTAAATTTCGAACATCTCTGAAAAACAAAGAAATTTGATTTGACCTCTATTCTAATATCAGTCGAGATGACGTTTAGTTCGAAATGAATTGTCAAGTTGCATACAAATTTGACAAATGTCGCACGTAAGTAAGATATCGAACGTTATGATAGTTAGAGCTGACTCTAGTTTGTCTCTGAATTAAAAAAAAACTATGACAGCTGCTAGAAAACAACGCTGCCATGCCGGTCTTAATATGCGGCCTTGAATGCATCATGGAGGCTTATGATATGTGGATAGATAAAGCAGTGTATGTAACTGTACATAATTAGGCATTATGTACAGTCACATAAACTACTATTTTATTACTTACAATTACTACAAAGTTGTCATAGCTAAGTAGAACAGATGTAAAGTTTTTCTCAATGAAAAGAACAATAAAATATCGTGATCGGGAAAATGTGTCACTATTGGCCAACAGGCGTTAGACAAATACTCTCTTAAAAAAAATTGGGTCAGTAGCTTGGTTTTAATTTTTATAGAGATAGGTATACAATACCTACCTACCTACTTTGGTAAGTACCTACAAATTGAGAACTTACAATACATTTACCTTTATACCAGCTCACCAACAGATACTTAGGTTTGCCGCAAGCTATTCAAGTATCGTAAAGTAGGATAGGAAACCCATAATCCCAGCGCAAAGGCACAAGATAGAGTGCACTCGTCTTTGAGCCAAGCTTTGTAAAACCACAAACGACGGATCATCAGACAACATCAACAATGTAGCTCATACGCTTAACAAAAACTAACCCTAAACTCTCAAACGCATCAAAGCTAATTTATGAAACTAGCAATGACACTAGAGCGCATCTTAACCCCCCGCGAGACAATGGGGGGAGCAATTCCCCCCGCAAGGGGGTCGAGTGCCGCGCTGTAATCATGGCTAATAGAAGCGCGTATGCTTTGATCTGCGTGTCAAAGGGAGGAGAAGTCGCCAAGGTGGTTTAGAATTGGCAAAATATAACACTTTTTAAAGGGATAAGTTTAATTAAGTTGGCTAGGGTTTGATGAGTTTTATTGGGGTTCATCTGAAGGCACCTAAGTAATTAACCTCCAAGCAATAACTTACGAATAGAAACGACGCCACCTACCAAGCAGACTTTTTAAACAATGGTATTGCTATACTCAACCCTAACTGCAATGTTAAAAAAAAACTAAAGGCTTGGGCTTGGATTCTTGAGCACACATTGTACAGTTTTGACGAATTTTTAAACATTATATTATAGTTAGTGTAACTACTTGCAATGGAATGTTTATGAAGGACTGAATTTATTCCTTACTAACCAATTGGTTTCACTTAATATTTAAGTATACCTATATAAATATTGTAATAAATTGACATGTACCTAATACTTATTAATGATATTATCAATAAATGTATATGATGAATGAATAAGAATATGATGGTGGTTACAGAGAGGTTGCCTCTTTTTCTGTCTTTACATATTATTAGGTATGTGACTTCAGTCAAGTGACCATCGCTGGTTATGTACCTAATACTCTACGTGGATCGAAAATGGTGGATTGCTAGATATTTAAGTACTTTAAATTATTTTGAAGTATCTGCCAATAGAGGATTTCTGTAACCTGCATTTACTAGCAGAGTACCTAACATTTAATCGGACTTCCACTTTAACACGACACATAGTAAAACATCAATTACTCCGACCTCTGAAGAAGCGGAATCAGTGTACAACTTAGTTAAGAATATATTTAAATTAAGAAGTAGGTAATTAGAATAAGAGAGCCAGTATGAGGGCATTTGTAAAATCCTCGTTAAATAAATGAAGATTAAAAAAATAAAAGCTTTTCGTTAGTAAAATTCTTGCCTAAACAACAACAACAAAGACAACAGCAGAAAATGTGATATAAGTGTCACTACACTCGCAAAAACGTCCGCGTCTAACGCTCCCTAGCCCACAAGGTGCAGTTGAGAGCGCGGGTGCAATTGTTGTCTTGCTGGTTGCTGCGTTAATTGATTCTTTTGTGGCCCGATCGGGCAGCGGCAGGGTTAATTGGTTCTTGAGATCCGTTGTGCCTCATTGTCGTTTATTATAATTTGGTTTGGGCTTTGAGTGCGCGTTGATTTGACAGCGAGTGTGCTTGGAGGAAACAAATATTTTCATATTTCTGTGTAAAAATGCATAGGTAATTCTTTATCATTCTCAGATATTCTCAAATGATTTCTATTATATTAAACCCCGGTACAAATGAGGGCTGTTCATTAAAAGTTTATCATATTCTATTATGTTATCTTATCTGTGTAGGTATCTGTTTGAGGCATCGGAGCTCGCAAACGTACGATCGGATTAGAGTGCGGTTTTTTTTAAATCGAAAGGTGCTCTTTCGACATGGTTCTTACAATTTGCAATATATGTAGGTAGGTACTGATGTTTCTTTGTATTGGGGGGTTATAAATTGCATATCTACGTAGGACTTTCATTTTAAATAAATGAATATGGTATTATTTACATTGATTAAATTCTGAAAATAGTTCGTAAAAAAACGTTGTTCTTCAATATATAAATGGGTATTAGATATCATATGCAGTACAGTCAAACTCATAAGTAACTGAACACCTTCGTACCTACCTTGTCGCTTTCACCTGTTAACTTCTTATGTTTTAAACATGACGTTAAAGCGGAACGGTATACTAAAATTGTTCAGCCCCTTGTGTGGCCGATCGTACCTCTCGTATCTATTTCGCTTTTTGAAACTGCAATGTCGATGACATTCCCCAAACATGTTACATGTCACTGTCGTCCCAATACATGACATTCATGTTCGGTCTGCAATTTCCTCACTGCCAGTCGTCGCTTCCTGCAGCCTGCCGAGCCAGCGACGTGGACGCTGCTTACAATGTCTGCAATGGTTTCGGAATAGTTTGCCATGTTAACGCTGCGTTCAGTCAGATATAGTTTATATTATATGAAGTGAATGAATGGTTCTTTGTAAGCCAGGTACACAATGCCCTTATCTGCTTTTGTTTGCGAACGCTTGCCATTTTTTGCAAGAAAAAGGTTAGCGCCACGTAAAATGTTCATTGAATAATACACTCTAAAGTCTTATTCAATAGATTCAAAATGGACTAAAAAATTAAAAAAAAACCCGCTCTAAGCAAGCCAGCTGTAAGGCGCTGTGTGTGGTATTAGTATCTCGTAGCTAATTTGGAATCTATTGTAAAAGAAAATAGAGTTCATTATTTAATGAACGCCCAGCAAATGTGAGTAACAGGTCCTGTCAATGTCATCATTGCTATTTCTTGTATACGTTTTTTTCTATTTTTAACTCGTTTTCCAAAATTCAAAGACGTCAATTCTCATAGTGGACGTAGGTATCTGTTGGCCATGTAGTGGAAATTACATTCATTATGACGGAATGTGTCTGAAACTCGGTCGATAAAGCAGATACTGATAAGATAACTTATACTGAGCAAGCAAAAACAGATCTTAAGGTGGTCAACCTTTTCATTCCGTGAACATTCAATTCTCGGAGTCTTTGGGAATCGAAAGTTAGATAGTAGGATTAAATGTTTTACTGAAACCGTTCATCCGTTCGCACAGAGGTTTTCGTTGGAGCCATCATAAAATTGCTCTTAGCTTAGGTAATATCGAACGAGCGAGCGAAGCGTAGGAAGTTCTATGCTTCAGCTTGGGCCGAAAATCGTTCGTAGTCCAGGCAATGAACTGACAACTTGTATGGAAAAAATGTCAAATTTGGAAATAATTTATAATTGCTGATTTTTTCTTTGTAATATCAATTAAATAGTTACCTAGCGACAAAATCCAACAAAATTTAAGACATCTAAAAAATTATAACTTAACTAGCTTCTGAAAAGTCAGCAAAAATATTAATAAATGGTTTTATCTTTATTTTGGTTCATTTACATTTGCATTATAATATTCAAGATAATTAATAAAAAAAAAACAAATCATGTTTTATTTAAATCTATATAAATACTTCCGGATGGAAAGTTTGTTGGATTCTTGAATAAAGCATCTTAGAATAATGTTTTAAAATGATGTCAAGAAAAAAAACGCTATTATAAATTAAAGTTTTTCAAAACCGTATTTTGCGATTTTGCCTGGAGTATCGTTCCGGTGTCGTTAATTATGTAGTTTTTTTTTCAAATCCTTTTTGAAAAACATTTTTTTTTTTAATTTTAGCTCACTAGTTATGCTGCTCACAGAGAGAGCCACTAGCGTGCAAACACCTAACGTGGGAACAGGCACAGAAGAAGAAGAGAGAGAGCCACTAGTTTGTTAATTACACCATTTTTCTCTATGATGACCCCAAAGCGGCCACAAATAAATTAGTTGGGGGATGTTATGTTGGGGGTTAGTTTGGGACTTGTCCGCAAATATTTATTTATTTATGATGGATAATATGGATAATGATGAATGAGATTAAATAATGTGGTCGACTTTTTATAAAACTTGATTGGAATTGGAATTTTCTATCTAAACTCTCACTGTCTCACTCAATTAAATATTAATAAAACTTCACCAAGTTAGGTTTTTTATCGAATTTGTCCAAAAAAGCCATTGCCGAAGAGTGTTGCATATCATTTTCTCGTACGCGGAATTAAGGGCCGCTTACGGAGTCGCGCCGCGTGAAGTTTAGGTTTTTAGCGCTACTCACACAACGATCGAGGCTCGCGCACCGCACACGCACACATGTAAGTATGCACAGTGGGTCGTCGTACTTTGACTCGCCAACAAAATGGTAACTTTTAATTTTGTTACCTTAATAACATTTTTATCTTAATAACAATACCTACTAACTGCTGCCCACTACTTTGTTTGCGTGGACACGTTTTTCTGTAAGAACCAGGTGGGAATATTTACCCGCGATTTAATGTGGTTAAAGTGGTGGTACATTTTTTTGCACATGTGATATAAATAATAAATATTATGGGACAATTTTTACACAAATTGAACTAGCTTCATAGTAAGCTCAATAAGGCTTGTGTTGTGGATACTAGACGACGATATACAATGTAATGGATATAAATACTTAATTACTAGTGTCCGGAGTAATGGTGGCAAATTTCACACAGAGGGATAGGAGTCGTTTTTATGATAAACTTTTTAAGATTTAATGAATAAATTATTAATTTACCTAAAGTACAGTATGACATTAATTAGGTACTCGTAAATTTCAAGTACTTATTTTCATAAAACGATTACTGGAACACCCAAATGTTATGTCGTAAATGATTTGGGTTGTTTTTATAGACAAGTCCTAAAAAGACAAGTTTTTATAGACATGCTACTATGACATTTGTAGATGTAGAGCGATCATTTTCCACTTATAAATGGATCTTCAATAAATTAACAAACCGATTTACTCCGAAAAACCAAGATCAAGTGGCCATAGTCCATTCATTTTATAACATGGATGCGCAGTTAACTGAAGACAGTTAGGAGGACCTCGAACACTTACTTCCAGTCACCAATTGTTATGTAGTGCAATGGCCTAGAAAATAATATATATGGCATGTATTAGGTACTTCTTAGTCTAATCATTTAATTTGAATAAAAAATGTGACATATTTTGATAAAAAAAAACATAGTACCATTTCACAAACCTTGGTATAGGTAATTCTTGCAAGATGATTTATAGGAAGTATTATAAAAAAATAATCATTTAATCGTTATTCGTTTTACATAGGCGACTCCATTTCCCTCTGTGTGAAATTTGCCACCGATACTCCGGACACTATTAATTACATAGAAAAAAATCAGGACTCAGAAACAAATATTCGGGCTCATCACACAAATATTTGTCCTTACCGGAATTCGAACCTTCAGCTTCGTAGGCAGGGTCACTACCCACTAGGCTAAACGGTCGTTGTCAAAGACAAACTCCACAGGGATCGCATCTTTTAAAGTAAGATAATTAAAACTATAAACTATAGTTATTCTAAAAGATTTAATTTAATTAACCTGTGAATATAATAATAATTGTGGTCTCTGAGGTGCCTTACTATAAGTACACACCTGCGCCAGTTCTCGAAAATGGTCGTGCCACGCTCTATTGGGATCGATCTGTCATCACGGACAGGACTATTCTTGCCAATAGGCCTGATATCGTGCTGACAGATCGATCGAAACGCCAGGCAGTGCTGGTCGACATCACCATCCCCCATGACGGGAACCTCGTGAAGGCCGAGAAGGACAAAGCCAGCAAGTACCTAGACCTGTACATAAGCACATGCAAACGATAGGACTGTGTGACACAAGGCAGTGCAGATTCTGCTTTGAAGCAGAGAAGACGCCTACACACATCCTAACCGATTGCCCTTGCCTCATGCGCAGTCGTAACTCCTTCCTGGGCAAACACATCATGTGCCCGGAGGAGATCAAATTTCTTGAGTTCAACAAAATTGAGTTCAAAAAAAAAAAACTTGACCAAGAATTGTAGTAAGTGGCGATCACAATAGATCAGCGATGGTCGCAGTGATATAAGGGCTTTGACAGCCCGAAAGCCACTACCAGAAATAATAATAATAATACCTAGACCTGGCACACGAGGTAACTGCCATGTGGGATGTTGATTCGACGATCATCGTCCCGATAGTCGTTTCGGCGAACGGTTTATAGCGAAGGGTCTCGATCATCACCTCAAGAGACTCTCGCTAGATGGCTGGATCAAGGGCCAGATACAGAAGGCGGATATACTGCGCGGATAGTCAGGAGGTCTCTGTCGCCCTGACCACCGGTAGCTTAGGCCCCGCCTCGCTGCCGGCGGCACCCTAGGTTAGGTTTTTATAATGATTTTATGTTTTGTATGTATAGTTTTATATTTTACTTTTTATATGAATATTGTAAAAACCTAATCTAAGAAGAAAATGAAATAAAGGAAATAATAATAATAAAACTCTTTATTGTAACTACAGTGTACATGATAAGTTAAAGCCCTGGCTCTCAAACTAGGTTTCCCTGTGTCTCAAGAGCCAGCAGTTCCTTCCCAATTAAAGACATAAAAAATTGTTACAACATTAGACTTTCTTATATATATTCTATTTTAACCTAGTCATGCATGTTTGTGCGTGTGTGTGTGTGTGTGTGTGTGTGTGTGTGTGTGTGTGTGTGTGTGTGTGTGTGTGTGTGTGTGTGTGTGTGTGTGTGTGTGTGTGTGTGTGTGTGTGTGTGTGTGTGCGTGCGTGCGTAATAAAATTTGACTAATTTGGCTTCCATTTTTGTCTTCCAAAATTCGTCATCACGCTGAATCAAATAGCTTCACCAAACCAAATGCCCAGCTTGCAGATATCTTTTTGGGTGATATGTAATTGGCCTTTAATTTGGTAATGCCAGTGATGCTGTTTGTTGTGTTTCCCTGCGCCTCGTGTAGCGTGTTGATTATGGCGTGGTGTTTAGCGCGCGCAGCTGGAAAGGATCTTTAATTGATGAATTACTTAAACTGAACACCTGCCTACCATCCTACACACTGTAGGCGACGCAATGCCCACAGCATAGTGATGTGCCGTTCTCGAAAATTCCCGAGAACAGAAAATCGATCGAGAACGTTCTCCCAATCGGAAATTATCGAGACTACGCCCGTACTAGGCAACTGCGTCGTAATCTGGTCCACAACCTGGTTGTGTATTCGCGCGAAGATCACCCCTGTCTGTCTGTCTGTCTGTCTGTCACCAGGCTGTATCTCACTGGTACCGTGATAGTTACAGTTGAAATTTTCACAGATGATGTATTTCCGTTGCCGCTATAACAACAAATACTAATAAAACCGACCAAGTGCGAGTCGGACTCGCGCACGAAGGGTTCCGTACCATTATCTATAAATAAAACTATTTTATTCTGTGTTTTTAATATTTGTTGTTATATAGCGGCAACAGAAATACATCATCTGTGAAAATTTCAGCTGGAACTACCACGGTCCTTTTTTATAGTTTTAACTTTATTATTTGATGAAATTCATTTAATAATTCTTGATACTTACCACTCAGCTGTTACAATACGGGAGGTCGATTTACACGTTTCTAGTGTTTTTCTGATTTCTTTTTACATTTATCCATGAACATTATCTTAAATTCGAATGCTTCAAGATAAAGTAACATTCATTGGCTAGCTGTGTGATTTTTAAGGTTGTGTAACATCGTTTTCTATATAATTCTCGCACATTCCCGACCCATGATTGCAGTAGCCGGCCCTTAGGCGTGTCTCTGTCAAGGGGACGTAGTTTTTGCGAATCGACTCGAATCAAGGCATCCCCTTAATTTTACTAGCACTTAAACCTGCGCTAGATCGCTCCTCACATGCGTACGCGTCACCGTTTATGTTCGATCCGTTTATTTGGACACCACTACAAACGAGATGGCCGGTAACTAGCTACACGACGGACTAATGGCGATCTGCTTAATTTTAACGGGGGATACAATATATGATGTTACGGACCGGAATAACGGCATTGACATACAGATTACAGGAAAATTACACTCTTTGCCTCTTTGGTTCATAATGTATAAAAACCGGCCAAGTGCAAGTTGGACTCGCGCACGAAGGGTTCCGTATCTATAAAAATGGCAAAAAAACACGTTTTTTGTGTAGGAGCCCCCCTTAAAAAAATATTTTATTTTGTTTTTAGTATTTGTTGTTATAGCGCGGCAACAAAAATACATAATCTGTGAAAATGTCAACTCTCTAGCTATCACGGTTCTTGAGATACAGCCCGGTGACAGACAGACGGACGGATGGACGGACGGACGGACGGACGGAAAGCGAAGTCTTAGTAATAGGGTCCCTCTTTGTATACTTCCCTAAAAAAAGTTATACAGTCATCGTGTGTATGACAAACTTACTTTCAAAGTAAAAAAAAAATGTCACAAAAATATACGCCCCCGGGTGGGCTCGAACCACCAACCTTTCGGTTAACAGCCGAACGCGCTAGCCAATTGCGCCACGGAGGCGGTTGACAGCGCCCGTGAAATAATACTTTACAAGCCGAACGTCATAGAACAATGTATGACTGAGACAGCGATACCATGAATTTGCTTACCTGAGAACAGAGAAACCTGTTTTGTTTGGAGCTTTCATGGCCCCTTCACTTCTATACGATAAAGATCCCACACAAAAGACACTGTGTTTATAATTCAATACAATTTCGCATCGAAATTCCAGTTGTTGGAAAGCTACACAGCATTCTACCGTGTTTATTATGACTCGTACGCCCGTTTGAGGTTATGTTGACAAGTTAAGTTTATTCGAAAGCGTATTTAGTAAATACATCGGTTCTGTTTGGTTAATTGTTGAATAATGAATTAAACAAGAGTCTTGGTGATGTTTTTTGTTTAAATACTGAAGACCTTGGAGTTAAACGAGTGTTTTTGTGTCATAAAGCTATCCTCGCGTTTGTTTTGGTTGTAAAAACATTGAAGCGGTGATTATTATTACCTCCGGTGATTTTAAAGTGTAATATATACTTGTTCAGTAAATATCCAAGTGATAAAGTGTCTCCTAGTGTATATTTAGGTATTTTAAATGGCAAATCGTGTACCTGGCGCTTGTTGCGCCGCGTCGGTAGAGAGGGCCGGTTTGCCCGGCCTCCTCAGAGACCTTCAGCGGCTATCCGAAGATCAAGATTCTGCAGATATTGTGTTCATCTTAGGAACGTCGGAAGAAAAAGTGTACGCCCACAGGATCATTCTAGTAGCCAGGTAAAAATGCAAAAAGATATTCCCGTACCGGGAATCGAACCCGAGCCTCCTGGGTGAAAGCCAGGTATCCTAGCCACTAGACCATACGGGAGATGTGAGAAGGGGCGAAATTAACTGGCATGTTGTTGTAATAACTAATCTAATAGAAGTACACATCCTATACTATCCTATCCTATCCTATACTATTAAACGAGCAATATTTGTATATATATTTGCAATCACGTTCTCGGAAACGGCTCTAACGATTTCGATGAAATTTGGAATATAGGTGGTTACGGGGGCGAGAAATCGATCTCGATAGGTCTCATGTCCGGAAAAATTCGTTTTCTCCGTATTTTCTCCATTTTCATCCGAGCGGAGCTCGGTCGCCCAGGGACTTATGTATGATATGATAACAAAAGGTCAATATTTTACCCAGTATGGATGAGAAATAATGTTAACTCATGGTTATGGTCTTATGGTTTTTTCGATTCTTAAACCGGATTTTATTAGTTATGTGATACAACCTACTTGATAGGTACACGAAATATTACTTTCTTCTAAAATGCATGCCTTCTGTATAATATATATAGCCCAGTCCATTACAAACCAGCAAAAGGTGATTAAAAAATATTCACAATGTGAACTTACTATTTTGTCATGCGAAATTCCGTACACAGCTTACAAAGTAGACATTTCTGCAATCCTGATTATGCTCAAAGCGGTCTTTCATAGCAGCACTGTAAATACTGTAATTCTCTGTTTCAAATGGAAAAGCGCCCCGCGCCGTGAAGTCACGGTAATTTGCTCGATGAACCTGAAGTTACCTAATGTTGTAAAGAGAGTTAACTGTTTTAATATTCATTTCGGTTTTTGCATTCGTCTTTCGGGTTGCTAAATCTTGATTCTGTGGCTAGCGCCACCTAGGGGTGAGTAGGTGAGATTTACTTTAGACGGTGAATGGTAGATGGCGCTGTATTTAAAGCTGGTATAATATAGTCAATAATGTAGGCAGATACAAGTGCGACAGTAAAGATTAGAAATAAAATGAAACTAAAATTCTTCATACAAAATTGTTGCCAAGTTGAAGCATTTTACGTCAAAAATGTGACAGTTACGAAGAAAGTGGCGCCCTCATTTAACCCTAAACTTTGCAAAGTAAGAAAAAATCTCGTTTCCGCTGCGCAATAAATCATTTAAAATAAATGTTAAACTAAAAAATGTGTGCATTTTTAGACACTGCCAATTTATGGGTTGATTTCTAGTCTTTATTGTCGCACCTACCTTATGTTTTTTTTGTTTTAATGATGTTAGTATAACTCGTCGGAAATATCTGCGAACCTGAGGGCCTACCGCGAACGGCATTCCAAGTTTTCCCTCTCTGTCGCACTTATGTACGAAATCGTAAGTATGACAGAGAGGGCAAACTTCGAATGCCTTTCGCGGTAGGCTCTCTGGCTTCGCCAAATCCCAAGCTGTCAGATTTTTCTGGTGGTCACCTTGCCGGCCTCTATAAGACCCCATCAATGGTGGGGGGTGAGATTTTGATGGGGTCTTATAGAGGCCGGCAAGGTGACCACCAGAAAAATCTGACAGCTTGGGATTTGGCGAAGCGAGGTTCGCAGATATTTCCGACGAGTTGTAAATGCTCTGACCCATTTATTTATTTTTTAAGGAAACAATAAAGTCGTTACGTGGCGCGGCCATCTTTAGTTTCTGTTTGCGACCAACTGAGGAAAGTGTTACTTTGATTACTAATTATTTTGATTGTTATTTATTTCAATACTTATTTGTTTAAATAAGCAAATACGGCCCCAAGAAAACAATGAGCCTTTTACAATGTATATAGTAGTTCTATGATATGAGGCTGGTATATTTTTTAAATATCCTTACTATAAGTTATCCAACTCATCGAAGTGGTCGTTAGCCGGCGCAATGGCTTTACCAAATCCATATTTTATCGGAAAATTACTTACCTACCTGAGTTCAAGATGGAGTAATTTCGTAGTTAGTTGATTATGATGTGCCTTTACATTACTACCTACATAGAAAAAAAAGGTACATGATTTAATTACTCTGGTGTAGACGTTGCATTGCCTGCCACTGACAATATAAGAGTTTTATTAACTCATACCATTCAAAAAGATCCTATAACAAAACGACGATACCCAGATTCCGCCGACAGCTCTTCTAATTCCATAAAGTACTATCAACCAAAGACATCATTTGGTTCTTACGGCATTTAGATTCACACAGCACTCGCAATCGATATAGCCAACAATCGGTCAACTTGGCAAAAAACGTTCAATTTGCATGCAAATGTGAGACATGTGGTCCGGCCCAGCGGGCAAACTACATCCCTATAATTCTAAAAAGGCATAAAACACATAAAGACTCCTTAGACATAAAACGTTCTTCCGCATCACTCTCCCAAGTTATGCGGAAACTTGTCTGAATGTATTTGTTAAAACCAAATTGGAAAAATAACTCGACCCACGCTTACCAAGTTCCATTTGAATTGATATACGGCCAGAGTTTTGCACAGACATCATACTTTTTATTAGTTTCTCTATTAGATGGAAGTCGAGATGTAAACACGCTTTGTTGAAGTTGAAGTTAACGTATGGCGGTTGGTAGTTTTCTCAAAGGAGGCGTAGACTTTGCCGGTCCTGTGCTGGACTTGTTTATGCAAACATTAAATGTATGAATTCTGGCTAGTGAATAGGCAAAGAGAATATCATAAATATAGTCATTTAATTTAAAGGAATAATTTAGTTTATTGCCCGTGCTAAAAGTCATTTGTGAAAGAATTTTTTAAATGGGATAGATTTTGGACCATCTACAAACCTTACCTTCTTATAATATTGTTCTAGAATCTAGAATATAAACAACACTCTATAAGCACATTGGCAGTTGGTAGAGTAAACAGTAGAATCAAAAGTAAAGTACTATCTGTAGGTAATAATAGGTAGGTGAGCATTCTGTCTCTATTTAAATAAGTACTGTGTTTTCCGGGTCTAATAATATTTATTTACCTTTATTTCTGACGTTTCGACACGTAGCACCGGTCATGGTCGCAGATAACTGTCGTCCCAGCAAGTTCGCGTTAGACCCGGAAAAAACAGTAATTTAAATATGTGTACAAAGCGCGAGAGTTTAAAGTGTTACATTCTGTCTCTGTTCCTAGAGATACAGGTACTTAACTAAATTAAGGACGTTATGGTCCTCGTAAGTAGATAAATATTCGATTACAATTGTGTCAAAAACGATGATAATTAATGAAGCAGCTCGCGTTAAAGGCATTACGCAAATTGATGGTAGTAGTAAACACGGCAGCATAATTGCGCGCTTATCGAGTTGCGACTTGCAAGATTGATCGAACCTCGGGCGGCGGTCACAGCTATAGACAAACAGTAGCACAGGATTTGTCAAAAGGATGACAGACAGGCATACCGTGTTGGGTCCGGCACAAGCGTCGGCTAATCTGCATGTTTCTCAAGTCACTCAAACAGAATAACAATTGACAACCCCGCAACGAGACACATTAAGCTGAATAGCGGGTGAAACACCGCGAGCTCTCTCGATTTTTCTCGCACTATCCGACTCTCTCTTTTTGAACACTTAGAAAGAGAAAGCGAGAAAAATCGAGAGAGCTCACGCGCCCTCTTGTGATAGTTGTGCAGATTTATGTTTTTTTTACTAATCCCGAAACTACATCACCGGGTAAATGTACAGGTGCGGGAAGTATATAATTTAACCACACTTTACTGACCGGTAATCGCTAAACATGGCGCAGGCAGCTGTCATGCCAACTGTCAAAATTCCCATACAAACAGATCTTTTTTAATGAACGTAACGTTACGAATGTTTGTTACGATTACCGACGGTTTGAAACAGCCTTACTCTTCCACCATCCGTATTTGTACAAGGTTTGCCTGCTGTTCTCAAAGTACTGCGTAGGTACCCAAACTCGGATCGGAGTTTTAATATTAATCACGGGGGAGTTCCGGAGGCTGCAGCTGTGCCCGGTAATGTTCCGGCCGGTGCAGGTACGCATGCAGCGTATCCGGGGAATAAAACTGCCATGTGAACTTTTATGGAATCGCCTCACCTCATCCCTATAGGCAGTAGGGCCAGAATCAACTTGCCGATTAGATGGAGTCATAAGTGATTACGCTGGGCTGGACCTCTCGTTTGCACTCGCAAGATAGTGCAATCAAACCGGGTTTCGGCATTTTGAAAAATCAAAAAAATATCAAAATAAATTAAGCTTCTTACATAATTTATGAGATTTTGACAAATGTGTACAGTTAAGTAGTGAATTATTGGGTAATTGATCAAAAAGGCGAAAAGAGTGCGCTCATGCTTGTTAGTTGTGTTAGTTCCTGCAACTCTTTTCAAAAAAGTTAGTTTCTACGTCGCTCGCATTCGCTTTTAATACCACGCATTAAGCTTGACAACTTACCTATTGCTTACATAGCGTGTGACAGCTCCAACGTTGCCGGCAATATTGCATCATAACATACCTAATATATTCTCGGCAAAGGCACATCACTAGTCAATAAATACTCCGCTTCATACTCATTTTCAATAACAAACATTCCTTGAAACATACTGACACTAATCCGTTCACTTCATCACGCACATGTAATTCGCGTCTCATCCCTGTCAGAACTTTTCTTCTCTGTCTTACCCTTGAAATGTTCTAAGGTGTGAAGGAGAAGGGTTCGCCTGCATTACCCGGTTATGGATTAGAGCAATGTACGTAGAACGCTTAATGAGAAACTCTGTTCTGAAGGAATGCTGAATTGATGTAGGGTTTGTAACAGTCATTTTTGAATTTTTAGGAAATCGTCTTGTTTTAACATCGCAGGTTCTATTTGTCATTGGCAGTTTATGATAGGATTAATGTATTACATGACATGTGATTGAAGATGAATTTATTATGTGCTTGGTGGATAGTGAATTATTACAATTTCCTCCGTAAAACATTAATTCATAATTACCAACACGAGCTATACTAATTACTCAAACACCCAGTTCTGCTTATACAGTGTGTATACGTGATTTATATCAATCAATCAATCATACGTGATTGAAAAGAAAAGAGATTTATACAAATTACAAAACCGCAAAAACAACTTTGTATTTCGTAACTGAATAAAAATATTACATATAAATATACAGACGGCAGTCGGTGGTCGACTCCGATTCACACTTACGAGTAACCCAATATATTCACATTTTAGTCTGATTTTTAAATCAGACTAAAATGTGACGTGTGACTGCAACTGGTTACAGTTGCAGTGAGTAATCCTTTCTACCAACCCCGTGCCGTATTTATACCGAGGTTCGCGAACCCGCTGCAGGATGATTGGAGACTTAATTACAGCTCCGTTCGTGATTAATGACGCTCCCGAATTCCCGTAAACGTAACTTGCTTGTAGAAACCGTGTCTGCTCTGCTGACATTCTCGCGTAAACCTTCAACAATGTCTAACAGGCAATGAGCTAAAAATATTCAACCGATCTCATACGCTTCTGGGTCATACAGATAGACATTATTTAGGTTCGCGTCTCTTCTGTGGACATTGCCAAAGTTAAGGGCTATAAAGCTAATTTTTGGTTGGACTCTTAATCTGTATTAAACGGCGTTTCCTCTGATTATATCATCATCAGCCGGAAGTTCACTGCTGGACATAGGCCTCCCCCAAAGCGTGCCGCAATGATCGGTCTTGCGCCACCCGCATCCAGCAGACTCCCGTGACCTTTACTATGTCATAAGTCCACCTTGTAGGGGGTCTACCTACGCTGCGCCTTCCGGTACGTGGTCACCACTCGAGAACCTTTCCGCCCCAACGGCCATCGGTTCTACGTGCAATGTGCCCCGCCCACTGCCACTTAAGTTTAGCGATTCGGAGGGCTATATCGGTATCCTTGGTCATTGGTTACCTGAAAAAACATTTTTATATGCACACATGGAAATGGAAGCCCTTAACTATTGACCACAGGAAATACGACTTTTGTTTTACTCAATCTGTATGCTTCTACAGCTCGAAATAAAGTCAGACGTTTCAGTCAATTCGAGTGTTTATGGTTCAGTCAGATCATTCCTCCTTAGGTGTTATGTGTGATTTTTTAACGGCAAACTAGCATACAGCCTGCCTGATCTTAAGCAGACACCGTAGCCTATTGACTCCAGAAGAATTACCAACGTGTTGCCGACCTTTCATATATTTTAGAATTCTTTGTGTTGACTTGACAGCAAGAGAAGACACAAAAAAAACATACCTACGGTTTGCGAATTTCTTTCAAACCCAACAACTATATATTCCTTTGAAATTCGTCCTTCTCGAATTCCTTGACCTATTTTGACACTGTCATTAGCCACCATTTTGGCTGTTCCATTCCTCCAGTTAATAATGGACGGTCATGGTCTGCCAGTCATGCCTCCTGCGCTCCCAAGACAAATGGGTTGATTGAGCGCGGTCTCAGAACATTTTGCGGATCAAGAGGGAAATTAGAGGGCTGCTTCGTCACGGTGGCGGTTGATTATAATTTATTACTGTTGTTTAGTAATAATGGGTGGTTTTGTTGACCCAAATGTGGCAACGACTTGAATATTCACATTTTATAAATACAAACTTAATTTCAATGGTAAAGACATGCCTGCATAGTTACTAGCACTAGGGAGTAACATTCTTTGAACTGTGGGCATATAAACTGTCGTGAGAAGATTTTTTTTTGCGCATCTCTCTTTCTTAATTTCTTAAGTAAGTAACATACTTACATAACTAGTCCTCTGTTGTTCTTGAAATGGGCCGCATTAGTCTATTCTATAAAGTTGAAACGGTGTACGCCTTTGATAAAACGGCAAAGTACTCCGTCACATTTATTTCCTCGGTATCCCACAAAGAAACTCGTAACATCGCCGCGCGTAAACGAGAAAAGTTTGGAAAAAACAATGCCGACCGAATGCGTGTTGAATGGAGTGCCAGCGCCACCTATCGGGAACAAACGAACAACAGGATCGCAATTACAACTCGGGCACGCGAACCACTCGTTTGGGGTGTCCAGGGTTTAAGTTTTGAATCTTTGTGTGAGGATTTTTCAATTTAAGAGGCTGACAAGACCAAATTTGTTGAAATTGATATTATTTGAGCAGTTGTATAAGAAAAACTATTTGTTCTAGCACATCAAAAAAAAATATAAGTTAATATTCATCATATTTCTAAGACCGTAGACGGACTCGAAACATAATTGGATGAAATCGGCTCGATAGAAATTAATTGCAAAGATTGGTCTTAAAATCATCTTAAACGGTTCTATGTCCTTATTTTTTTGACGTATGGGTCTGCAATGAAAAACACGAAGTCCACATATTCATACCTAAACCGTAGACGAGCCATATTTCACAAATAATCTACACTTTTTTTATTTCAATATTAATTCATTATTTTCGTCTAAAACCTGGCCGCTCAAGTAACACTCGCTCTCGCTTACTCCGATACAAATAGACAGTGTGCGCGTTTTTGGTGTTGACAGCGCCTTAAGTGTTCTAGTGGCGCAAAATTAAAAATTTTGCTAACATTACATAATAGGGGTGTAGACACTAAATAAAATAATCAATAATGTTCTATTTTCTCGAAAGAGGATTAAAAATGTAGTCAAATGAAGAAAAAATAACACAAGAAAATAAATAATCACAAAGTTATGAGTGTCAAAAGTTTTAAGAGGGGGTATACTCTGCCCCTTTTCCGCAAAACGCACCTTCATATGAAACGATTGTCATTTACTATGACGCTCATGGATCGTGACGTCACGATCCACGAGCGTTGTCTCTCTCTAACAAGCAATATTAAAACGGTTGTAGCTTCGTAATTTTTTGAGATAACTAAATGCGATTTTCGTCCCTAGGTATATTTTATAGCCTTATTTATTTTGGAGTAATAATAAATTTTAAGTCTACACCCCTATTATTGCTACCGTCAGCACGAGCTTAGGTGTTTTAAAAAACCGGCCAAGTGCGAGACGGACTAGCGCACGAAGGGTTCCGTACCATTATCTATAAATAACTATTTTATTCTGTGTTTTTAGTATTTGTTGTTTATAGCGGCAACAGAAATACATCATCTGTGAAAATTTCAGCTGGAACTATCACGGTATCTGTGAGATACAGCCTGGTGACAGACAGACGGACGGACGGACGGACGGACGGACAGCGGAGTCTTAGTAATAGGGTCCCGTTTTACTCTTTGAGTACGGAACCCTAAAACAGTTAATAATTCATAGAAAGTTTTCTTTTAAATCAAAACTAAAATATCGAATCTTCACGCATTTATTTCGAATGTATGCAGATTGCAGTCTGAGTCAGGGAATAGATATCGGTATTTTCGCCATACAAAAATACCGGTATAAATACGTTCTATTTCGTTCCTTGGTTTATGATATCTTATGGTGGTGATGGTATATGATATATGTTTATGAAAAATGATATCATAAACCAAAAATTAAAAAAAACCGGTTGCGACCCCTGGTCTGAGTTATCAATTGAGTGTCTGGCACAGGACCGGCCATTGTGGTACTCTTTGGGCTTCCCCAAAGAGTACCACAATGGCCGGCTGATGTCGAGCAGTTGACGTATTTCAGCTGATATGATTACTATTACTTGTTTAATCCCTAACTGTGTCACATTTCCCTCCAAAAGCCTGGCCACACCTCTCTTCAACGAATAATAAATAGTAAACGAAACAATACCACGTCGGGCGAGGCGACAAAACACACAAATTCAACTTTAATTATTAAACTTCACGAGACAATGTGCCTTTGTCGCAAAAACAGGAATTGAACGCGCCGTGGCGTCAGATTGGTTGGACGTTGCGGTTACGCCGTGGTGCACCCACTAGTTGCGGACCACATTAATTTTACGTGAAACGTTAATAAAATAAAATCAGTAGTAGCTTTTAGCAGTTGTAGCATTTCGGTGATGGGAAACATCGTGAGGAAACCGCCAATGCTAACAAGGTCTTCCTTCTTCTTTTCCCTCTAGGTTGGAAAATCAGATAGCATGGCAGTCGCTTTTGTGGCATGGCAGACAATACTAGTAATGTCGTGATGCCACACCAGTAATAAAGAAACATAAACTATCGCATTAGGACAAATACGATTTATTGTGTTTGTGTTACAACATAGATTTGTGAGAAAAGGATAGGTAGTAGTAATATATTTATACAATTCGATTCGGTTTTGCACAGCAAAAATCGCCACGTTTACCTAAACAGTTCTTGCAATACAGGACTTTACTTCACACTCGATAGTTGAAATTGTATAATATTGCACTTTACCTTCACATTCACATTTAAGTCGTCTACATAACGGCGAACAAGTGCCTATAAGTGCGCGTGAACTTAGACGCTTTTCCCAATTTCGTTTACTCCAATTCGTAATTCTAGATAATTGGACTTCTGCACATGAACATGATATACAAAGAACGGGAAGAAAAAAATTATGAGAATAAATGCAAAACTTAACGAAAATCGATCTTATTTATTATATATATTGATTAATCGTTATTTCAAGGATTAGAGACCGAAACATCAGAGGACCTAAGGGGGATGACGTGCCGTGCCATACGTGCAAACGAGAGGCCTCGCTCCGGCCTCATGGTCGCATGGCGCAACGCTACCGCTGCCGCCGCCGCTCGAGATCGTGGCTAAGATCCACAGCGATGAGAAACACAAACACGTAATGGTGCATTTTGTTCGATCTTGACCAAATCAATCTTGCACTAGTTTACAATGTTCTTTAAGAGAACTTGACAAAGAACGATGCCATCAGTCAATATGGTCGACGTCGATCGACAGTTTCCACTATCAGCCAAACCTACAACACCCTTCGACCGATTGGTGTGGTAATGGTAACACCCAAAAAGGTACGCATAGTTTGACAGATAGCACCATAATCCGTGTTTTTTCGCTTGGTCTAAATCCGCCCTAAGATCCGATGAAACGCTCGCTCGCCAGTGTGTGCGTCCTTTACCCAAGTGTCGCTCGCACTGCCCGTTCCAATGAAAGAGTAAAGCAATTTCGGTTCCCTGCAGCCACCGTGTTTGTCGCCATATTGCAAGCGCGATGAGAATCTTGATAAAATCCCCGCAAATATCATATGTTCTTGTAAACGCTGGGATTGTGCTGAGTGTAACTGCGAATTGAAAGTCGCAATGCTCCGTTTTCCTCCAGGTCTTCTGGGGTCATACAGACCGTTAAGGATAATTTACGTCACCCGTTTCACAAAGCTACATGTTAAAGTTTTACAAGGATTTTTTTGCCTCAGCTCTTGGCCAATCACGACTATTAGCCATTGCATTAACCAATGCTGCCAGTTTATAGTAGTAAAATTACAAGTATAACTTGTAGCGGGCCAGTGTGGTACCTACGTTCAAATGGTTGTTTGTGGACCATAATACAGGCAAATATGAGCCCGTATCTAGTATGCTCGGTATCGTGAACAGACAGTGAAAATGTATTAAATAAATAGTTAATTATAAAAAAACCGGCCAAGTGCGAGTTGGACTCGCGCACGAAGGGTTCCGTACCATTATCTATAAAAACGGCAAAAAAATCACGTTTGTTGTATGGGAGCCCCCCTTAAAAATATTTTATTTTGTTTTTAGCATTTTTTTATAGCGGCAACAGAAATACATAATCTGTGAAAATTTCAACTCTCTAGCTATCACGGTTCTTGAGATACGGCCTGGTGACAGACAGACGGGCGGATGGACAGCGAAGTCTTAGTAATAGGGTCCCGTTTTACTCTTTGGGTACGGAACCCTAAAAACAAAGACAAAAACATTCAAGAAGTCAGTTGCCAAATGTTTTATTACTTAGGTACGAGTTTTTATTCCATACTCATTCTCCAAATGTATTTATAGTATGTCCCCTCTACGACTAGTCGATTACACTAATCATAATCAATATCTAAATTTAAGTGATTTACAAGAGGGGTTTGTCAGAAACGCTGCCAAGTAGACATTTTGTAAAGTCTGCCTACCCCTCGAAGAAACATGCGTGATTATAAATATATGTCATCAAGTCATCATCCTCCTAGCGTTATTCCCGGTTGTGCCCCTAAAGGAGCTCGGGGTCCGCTTTGACACCTAATCCCAAGATTTGGCATAGGCACTAGTTTAACGAAAGCGACTGCCATCTGACCTTCCAACCCAGAGGGAAAACTAGACCTTATTGGGATAAGACCGGTTTCCTCACGATGTTTTCCTTCACCGAAAAGATAACGGTAATTATTCCGTACATAAGTTCCGAAAAACTCATTGGCACGAGCTGGGATTCGAACCAACGACAGCCGCTTGACAGCCGCATGCCTGAACCACTAGGCTACTGTAGCGTCTTGATTATAAATATATGTATGCCTTGTTAATTTAGCGTAATTGCCGTACATACGTACTTATCATACGACATGTTAATTGCAACGTTGTCATGAGCACACGGTAATGATGTGGCCGACTCCTGTCATACACACCCGGCATCAAGGTGTTATGCCCTTCTGTGAATGAGCAGGAGCGGAACAGTTCTTTATTAGCTTGTAAGTTACTTGATCAATTGGTTTTATGTAAATAGTACCTATATAATACACTAGCTGTTGCCCGCTACTTCGTCCGCGTAGAACTTTTTATCGTCTTAGAAAAATGATTGCTCTCCATACAAACATTGAACCCTCTTTTTTAACCCCCTTAGGGGATAAATTAAAAAAAAAACGTTGAAATTTATTTTCTAGTTTTTAAACAAACAGCCTAAAACCGAAGCTCGTACTTTAAAATGTCTTGCTGTCTACACAATCTTTAAACCCCCTTTTAACACTCTTAGGGGATGAATTTGAAAAAACTCCGAAATTAGTTTTGTAGTCTTTTACAGGGTGAGACTGATTTACAAATTTCTTACTTAAAAATTTCCTGCTCTCCAAATAAAATTTCCCCCCCCTTTTCTCCCCCTTAAGGGCGAAATTTTCCAAAACGCTGAATATACTTTATTTGTATTCTAATAATCAGTAATCTTTGTACAAAGTCTTAAGACACTAGCTCAAAAAAAGGGTTTCCCACATACATACAAACTTTGCAACTATTAACCGCTTTAGGGGTGTAATTTCGAAGAATTCTTTCGTATCCCTAGCCCACGTTATAAAAGTAACCTACTGTGAAAAAATCAACTCTCTAACATTAGTAGTTTCGGCTGTGCGTTGATGAGTCAGTCAGTCAGTCGGGACTTCTTCTTTTATAGATATAGATAGATGAGGCCTCAGAAGAGTCAGGGCTGTCAGGAGGTTAGACAGATTGCGTCAAAATAAAGACCAGTGTTGCCATTTAGATTTATAAAATTGAATTGTAGATTTACTTATTTATTAGAACCTCTGAGAGGTTCTAATAAATAAGTCAATTATAATTATGTGATTAAGTCACGTTTTGTAAAAATATTTGTGAATGTAAACTAACATACCTATTACGTAGTAAATAGTTAGACCGAACTATAGCTGTAAATAAGCCATTAATGGCTTTAGCACCTAATCATGAAACTCTGCGATAAGTATGAATTATTTGGAACTTTAAATTAAAAAAAAAATAAACCGTTTGTAATAAAACTGTTACAGAGCAAACCAAAAAAAAACACATGCATTAGGCATACACTGAATAACCACCGCGAACTCTTCTGAACTGATCAACGACTCCATAATTACTTTCCTAAAACCAACACGTATTTGATTAATCACTCAATTCACGATTAATTCGATGCAAATGACGCGTCACGCTGCGCGGGCGCGTCACGCCCGCGTCACTCCCGCGTGACGCGCCTTACCGCATCACGCCCGTCGTAACCGCGTGATCAATCATGTCGCGCGAAGTTTGTTTACGAAGGTTTTTAAGTGATTACACGGGCTACGGCAAATTTCTTAGCGATATCGAATATGGATGAAGATACAGTAAAGTTTGTTTTAGTTGATTGATTACACGAAAAGATAGATTGATACAAGTAGGGAGGTTTAAAGGGATCAATATGGGTAGCTCCTAAATCTTCTGATGCCGCGTTTAAAGTAATATTATAATATCCATACTCAGGAGACCTGCATAAACATTTTATGTCAAGAAAAAATCGAACTTATTTTTATCAAGATACAAAAGCCCCTTTCAGGCTGGCAAAGGTTAGGCTACTGAAAAATCCTACAGAATAAACAGATAAGTAATATCCGTGAAATAAACATGACAATTAAAAGAAACACCTTCACATCACATACGAATGTATCGTTTGACATTAACTTACAAAGTTCCCGAAGCAAGAGATCCAGTATACCTTCCCTTACGGACCCATTAAGCTTTACATCCTGTATGTTTCCTCGTATTATAAAACAATCTGAGTTATTTGGGCTTATTCTTCATCCCTTTCCCTTACAGCTTTAATTCCGTTAATTATTTGAAAGAAACATGAGGGTCGAACGTAAATCAAAAATAATACAATTACATACCAACTTAGGCATAATAAAACCACAAATGGAAAACTCAAAACGCAATTAGGTACATGTCCCGAAGGACCGCACCAACAAATTACAATTTTGCTTGGGAAATAGCAATTCAGTCAAAAATCTTTGAAACGCAGATAGGACTGGAACTTCGCGAATTTTAGCCTTATCTTGTTAATTAATTCGCGCTAGTGTTGCCAGCTAAAGACGGTAATCCTCACGCGACTAGCAATATTCTGATTTCGCTATTCATACCCTGGCAATCCAGAAGGACTAATGTATTTAAGCTTGAAATAGACATGAGGCGTTTTTGACACTAGCATCTCCTTCACACGCGATGTCCGTAAATTACAGAGCTTTAGGATACTATTCGTGTTTTAACATCGCGTCATATAACCAGTGTTTTCATTCGTTCTTAAGAGCTTTTTTGCAACATCAATTGACATTTAAGTCACAAAGCAAAAATGACATTTTATACAATTCTAATTTAGTCACATGGCATCCGATTGATGTGCCAGAATTATGGACTAATAATATTCCCAATTACGAGGCTTAATCTGGGGGCACGTTAGTGCACCCGCCAAGACGAGCCAAGCGAAGCGCAAGGGCATTATTATAAATTAAAATGAAATCGTTAAATAAGACACATCAGATCAGACTATTCGAACATATTCGGCATTTAAAATGCGACATAGCAAAGCCAACGCTTCGCTATGTCGCATTTTAAATGCCGAATTGAACCTCGCACAAATTACAGTGCTGCAATTTCTAACGATGTTGCAGTTCTACGTTTCTAATTTGGAATTAGCCTCATTGAACGTCGTTAGCTCTTATTGGTGGTTCTGTCGCAAAAAACGCTCTGATTGGCTGTTTGAATGCGCCTTGATTCTGTTTTTGTATTAGTTGATTAAGAGTAAAGGAAATGTAACTTCAAGGTGCCCAATAGGCTTGTTTTCAAAAGAGTCAAGTCAGCTATTATTTATGAGACGTGATTACTATAAATTACTATGATTTGTGTTTAAAGAAAGTACCTATGCTATGATCTTACAAGTTTCTGCAATCAAGACCTAACGTAATTTCGGTATTTTATGTACCTACACACGTTTTTATAACTGTAAGAGTAAGGATGTGTTACGATTTATTCGGCTACTTTGGCTGCTACTAACTATACGATGCTGACTGTAGGTACTTACACAGTTAGCATAGCATAGTACATATAAATGTCATTACATTAGCATGATAGGTAAGAGGACCGACGCTGTCGGAGATTTATTCGCACGTTCGCACCCTAACCAGCCCCCCTATTCTGTAACTTGTTTTTAGCTCACCTCAACGCTCACCCACAATTATACCTTGACACAGCGATGCGTAGTAATTAAGCGTAGGTAGAGGTCTAGTTTCGTAACGGGTGACCGGCAGGGTGAGCCGCATTAACGCGTAGCGAATAACAGCCCAGTTAATGCATCTGTTCGTAATTCCAATCTCGTCACTCGATATGTGACACGAAAATCTCAGTAATTAGCTGGCCAAGACGACTGATTCAATTACGCCCGTCTGCCAGGGAAGTCTGGGGGCCTACCGCGAAAGGAATTCGAAGTTTCCCCTCTCTGTCATGCTTACGAATTCGTACGTAAGTGCGACCGAGAGGGAACACTTCGAATGCTGTTCGCGGTAGGCCCTGGGCGGGAGGCACCAAATTGATGTCAATAAGAACACATACGACATATAGGGATGTAATGATAACGATATATATACCTACCCATTTTGTCATGTCGGTAACGGTATCGGTTTAACTTGAAAACATAATCAGTGCTTGCAAATTAATATTTATAATTTATTGTAATTTTTTTGTTTCTATTTTTAGGATTGACATGTAATTTCAGACACAATGTATATTGTTAAAATGAATATGAATAACAATCAAGTCAAAAAAAAGCGGCCAAGTGCGAGTCGGACTCGCACATGAAGGGTTCCGTAAAATAAATTGCGGTTTACGATTTATGACGTATTAAAAAAAACTACTTACTAGATCTCGTTCAAACTAATTTTCGGTGGAAGTTTGCATGGTAATTAATGTACATCATATATTTTTTTTAGTTTTATCATTCTCTTATTTTAGAAGTTACAGGGGGGGACACACATTTTACCACTTTAGAAGTGTCTCTCGCGTAAACTATTCTGTTTAGAAAAAAATTATATTAGAAACCTTAATATCATTTTTAAAGACCTATCCATAAATACCCCGTACGTATGGGTTTGATGAAAAAATTTTTTTTGAGTTTCAGTTTTGTGTATGGGGACCCCTAAAACTTGATGTTTTTTTTAAATTTTTGTGTGAAAATCGTAATGCGGTTCACAGAATACATCTACTTACTAAGTTTCAACAGTATAGCTCTTATAGTTTCGGAAAAAACTGGCTGTGACATATGGACGTATAGACAGACAGACAGACATGACGAATCTATAAGGTTTCTGTTTTTTGCCATTTGGCTACGGAACCCTAAAAATTGTACATACCTACAAGAAGTTCACAGGATAGGCAATGTAATTTTTGATACTCTTATTATTGATTAAATTTTATTTAGGTACCTATTTAAGTTTAGGTGTACAAGATGATAATTTACATTTACTGAATTCAATTAAAACTAAATGTGTAAAAGGCCAACTTTCGTACAAATTCAGCCGACGCCAGCGCACCATTTAGTTGGCACGCGCATGTCGATGTGACAAAGACAGACAGCTAAGGTGACTACGGAACACTTCACTGCGCGTGTCCCGACACGCACTTGGCCGATTTTAACCCGAAGAAAAAGTCCTTTCCAACTAAAATGCTCTACCCCGCAAAAATCTTCAATGTCCTCAGCAACAGACAATCCTTGCCACATCATTTATTATACCTCTAAGTTCGAAATCCTTACCCTTTTCAGCCACTTTCACAACTGATTCAGCAACCCGGCCAAGTGAGAAAGAAGGTGTTAACTACCAACCAGTTGTATGCATACTTACTTCTTTCTTCCTTCAGTCTCTTCCAACTCTTGACTCGACAAAAAGTGGATCCAAAGACATAAATCTACGGACTGAGTACTACCTAATTTATTTCTGTTTAACAAGATTAAACCATAGTGGCCAAGTAATAGAAGTTATTGCTTGATGATGATAAGCAACCAGAAAAAGCTGTCCAGACGAAAACATTCATGACATACTATGAACTGTTTCGGTTCGCTCAGCACAAGCCTCGTTTAACGGACATGCGGCATGTCACATGCCATATGCAATTTGCATGTCTATGCCTAATATGTTTTATACAATTTTAAGTAAATTGATAATCGTGCATGGTATGTTAGGTTTTTTTTAAAATTGTTAATTAAGATAAAGATATTTTTTTCCCTTGTTCTCCATACATAAGTAACTAAATTCGGATTCTTATTTCTGGGCGGTTTGCCCTTCGGGCATCTGAAGCTTTGCGATTGCTGGGTTATGTAGCTTGATTATGTAAGACAATTTTTTTGCCACTACTTTTATTTACTTACAACCCCTATGGCCTGATTTGTCGGTGCGGGGGCGGTACGACATCGGTAAGCTCGCAGTATCAACTGTCAGGTGAGTCAGTACCGTGGTCAGTAAGTACCAATTTTATTTCTTGATACTTTTCTTCTAAATTGCGCATTCTAGTTACTCTCAACCATCCATGGTCGGATCAGTCCATTAGCGCCAGCTGGCGATACCATTTTGATTAATATAGCATCACAGAGGCGCTTCACGATTATGTTAATTAATTAACATTTATCTTTAAGATGGTTTTTACATTGGTTAACTGTTGCGATTTTAATGTAGATAGGAAAATTGTTGATGAGATTTTAAACAGTGCAGGAGTGGGATCTTAGCGGTTTCAGGTACTTACATTATTAGTGGTAATTGGTTGATAAACGCACACAAATGTGCGAGCATTTAGAACATCCCAATACCAACTCAGTAAAATGAAGCTTGCACATTATTACTTCGTAAATTTCGTGTTGACAGTGAGCCTCTTCCCTTTGACATTTTAAAACAAAAGAGAGGCGGGGCGAATTTGAAAAAACTGAGCCAAATTAAAGTTGCAGCCAACACACGACATTACAGATTAAATTCACAAAGACGATTTCTCCTCATCATTCCTAATTTTAACATTTTTCCAGTTACAATCTTAAGAAGCCTGGGGTCCGCTTGCTTCATAGACCCTATAGGTATGCTGGTCCATATAAGATTAGAAAAATCGTGCGTTAATCGTGATGCGATTTCAAGGATTACCATTTTGAAATGCAAAATCATTATTATTGTTATGATTGAAAAGCTCTTAATGATCGAAATTAGTAAAATCTGTTCAATATTTCCTTTTGCTATTCTAGATAAACAAAGAAACGTAGACGAAATTGTCCGTTAAAATTCAAATGTTATATTATAAGTAGTTTCTCTGTAGGCCATGAGTGCCCCATTGACATGACGTGGATTTCTGTAGTCTAAATTGGTAACACACGTCACACGGCAGGACCTGTGCTCCCTGTTTCGAATCGTATTTTTTTTTACCTGTAGCTTTGTGCAACGGACCATTGTTCTAACTTCTAACTAACGGTGGCGGTCAGTTTGCTATTCGCCGCCACCACAGGGCGCGTCAAGCTTTAAGTGGCCTTAACCCTTTGACTATTTGACAACTAGCAATAAATTCAATTTTGAACCGTAAATCGGTCAGAATACTAATCGTTTTTGTTTCATCTATGACGGCAAATATGTTGCCATTACCCATTAAAGGGAGACCTGGCTAAATGCAGTGCACCAACTGGGGGAGGGGAGATGTCGAACGACCTCGCTCTAATCAGTGCGTAATGCAGTTAAGTTCACTGTATTTACACAGGTCTAAAGTCTAAAGGCCGCTTTAAGATTTGATTCATCACACTGGTGCGGCCTGCGGAGGCGAACAATAGTAAATTTGACATTATCTGTCAAGTATACCGCCACCGCAGTCCGCGTCGGTCTAGAGGCCTCCACACACCGAACGCGAGCTCACGGGCCCGCGTTCGGTGTGTGTTTGAAGTGTAGTTTCAATGTTTTACAACTTGCGCGGGCCCGCGCACGCGACCGGTGTGTGGAGGCCTTAATTCAGGCCTAAGGCCTCTCACAGACTGGTGCGGCCTGGCCGCGGCGGTCAATAGTAAACTTGTCATTAGCTATATTTAAAATAATGTTTCATCCGGGTCTAAATGTCCTGTCTAGTCCCGGATGAAACATTATCTCCACTTATAATAAATCTCTAAATTAAAAAAAGAATCAGCCAGTTTGAAACTAAGTTTTCTGTGGTACGAATGTTCTCAGCATCCCATGAACGGAAAAATATGAAACATTTTATATAGGTACATTATTATTTTCGCTGCAACTTAGGATAGTTTTTATCCGACTGCGACAATTAATTTATTTTCCGTAATATACGACTTCATTTAATTTTTCATTTATTATTCTTAAAGTATATCGCCGCCACATCTGTCAGCTAAAAGAAACGTCAAAATCACAGACTAATAAGAAATACTACGGACAAAATGGCGGAATTTCTTTGCCTTTCTTTCGCCTATTAATAATTTTAATCCCGTCTACGATATACATTGACGAGACACATAGGTACCAAAAGCAAATATAAAATTAATCGATTTTGATATGCGAACTTATATGCGCAAATGTCGAATTAAGGCGTAATTTCTACAAATGTAACAACAAATTCGAACAATATAAACTTGGTTTTTTTGAATGGCACGCGCGCGCGCTCTTTGCGTATTCAGCCAAACCACGAAAACTGAAACTCGAAGTTCGTATATCTGCATTCCTGTCATTTGTTAGTGCGATAGAGATAGAGATACCCGAATATTTTCGAATTTCCGAAGTTCGTGGTTTAAAAGAAAATACGGATGTCGGATAGATCTAAATTAATATTTTATGTGTGAATATGGTTAAAATTATTTGGAAATACTATTGTTGTTATTGTTTTAGTATATTTGACTAGCCTTAAGTTTAATATTGTACGTCCGAAATGGGCAAGCTGTTGGACTTTATTTTACCCAAAACAACTACATGTACACAGTTCTGACAATAAAGAAATCTTATTTTATCTTATCTTATCGAAAATAGGGATGTAGACACTAAACAAAATAATCATAATGTTGTATTATCTCGAAAAAAAAACAACGCAAGAGGCTATACTCGTATAGGTAATCATTAAGTTATAAGTGTATAAAGTTTGAAGAGGGGGTTTGTTGCGTCTCTTTTCCGCAAAACGCACCTTTATAATGAAACGATTGTTTTTTACTATGACGCTCGAGGATCGTGACGTCACGGTCCCTGATCGTTTTCTCACTCTAACAAGCGACATTAAAACGGTTGTAGTTTCGTAATTTTTTGAGATATTTGAATGAGTTTTTCGTTTCTTCTTTCTTTTGAAGTGAGTCTACAGCTACACCTCTATTTGAAAGACAAGCGGAAAGAACCCATACTATCCATACTAATAATCCATACTTCCATATTAATATTATAAATGCGAAAGTGTGTCTGTCTGTCTGTTAACTCTTCACGCCTAAACCGCTGAACCGATTTAGATGAAATTTGGTATACAGATAGTTTGAGCTCCGGGGAAGGACAAAGGGTAGTTTTTATAACATAACTTAAGCTGATTATTGTTACTAACAAAATACCTATGGACCAACAACAGTAGTCTGAAATAAATGTTTTTTATTTTTTTATTTTATATATCTGAGGGGCTGAAATTGGGGGTGGAAATTTGTATGGAGCTATTACTTAAACCGCTGCACCGATTTAGATGAAATTTGTTATATAAATAGTTTGAGTCCCGGGGAAGGACATATAATAGGTTTTATCCCGGAAATCATCCCCTAAGGGGGTGAAAAAGGGGGGGGGGGTGAACATTTGGATGTAATCTATTTTGATGAAATGTGGTGTAGATATATGTTAAGTCCTGGGCAAGCCTCAAAAATCACCCCAGAAATCATCCCCTAAGGGGGTGAAATTAGGGGTGTAAATTCGGATGGAACCCATTTTAATACAATTTGGTATAGAGATAGCTTGAGTCCTGGGAAAGGACATAGGACAGTTTTAATTCCGGAAATCACTCCCTAAGGTGAAATGGGGGTGAAAATTTGGATGAATCCCGTTTAGATTAAATTTGGTATAAAGGTCGTTTGAGTCCCGAAGAATGATATTAGATAGTTTTTATCCCGAAAATCTTTCCCTAAGGGTATGAAATAGGGGGTGAAAGTTTGGATAAAATCTATATATTAGGTCCTTACCTATGAAATTGGCGGTGTGTATGGAGAATTTTATGAAAACTGTGATTTTCATACATTGAATTTTGCGAATTATTCAGCAATGTCAAATTCAAAGCAAACTAAATTTTGGTAGGAATATAGAAAACTTTTAAGCTACTTTACACATATCTTCATTCCTTAAAAATAGTTCGCATCATAAAACTATACGTAAATGAAACACTTTAACCGGCAGCACATGAAAAGGGCGGTTTTCAAGCTTTAATTTGAAACACTAAATAAAAAATTCAAACCTATTTTTTGTATTTAAAACCTTTGTTACATAGTCTTATAATGAAATTAAAAAATAATTTGGAAGTTGCAATAGAAATGAATAAATTACGTACAAAATAAACCGCCAATTTCATAGGTAAGGACCTAATACCTAGATGAAATTTGGTATAGAGATAATTTGAGACCCTTCGAAGGATATAGAATAGTTTTTGCCTCGGAAATCATCCCTTAAGATGGTAAGTAGAAGTTTGTTTGCATTATATTTTCTAAGTATAAGTTCTACGCGGACGAAGTCGCGGGCAACAGCTAGTTTTAAATAAGTGTACAAAACGCGAGAGTTTAAAGTGATGTTGTCATTAGCTGTCAAATTTACTATTGACCGCCACCGCAGGCCGCGCCAGTGTGATGCAGGCCTAAAGCCTGCATCACACTGGCGCGGCCTGCGGTGGCGGACCATAGTAAATTTGACAGCTAATGACAAGTGTTCTATTGTCCGCCGCGGCCAGGCCGCGCCAGTCTGTGAGAGGCCTTATTCGTTCGCGATTGGTTTGGGAATGGAGGTGTCAGTTTTGCCATGTGATTAGTGATTACGTCATTATTATTATATTTATTTGTTTAATTTATTTTTTATTCAAACAATTATTACACAGTATTACAAAACTACAATATGAATCTTAGAATTAATATTACCAGCATACTTAATATACTATGGTCATCCATCGCCTCGCTGAACCTCAAGCATTCACGACAGATTTTTACCCAGCTACTAGCGAAAACATCCCAGTCAGAAGTATATGGATCGGCTTTGAGATTCCGAAGCCTATCGCGAAATATTTAGTTGCTTTTGTTTCGAACATTTTTACACACGCCCAAGACAAAGTACCCGTCAGTTCTCGAGAAATTCCTCCGTCACTGCGCCACCAAAGATTGATGGCACCCGCAAAAATTCAAGCTTTATCAATCACGAGAAGTGATTAAACGAATGTGGGCCCAATAAATTAATTACCAGTCCTCAGTCCATTCTTATTTAATCTCATTGGAGGGCTTTCAGCAACTTTGTTTCAGTAAACATTTGTTTTTAAGTAGATTTTGGGTACAACAGATTCGCAAATTCGCGGGGAAAAAGGGACAAATTTTCCCTATTCCGGGGTAATTTTGCCGATGTTCCCTTGGCTGCGAATTACGTCTTTTGAAGTAGATCGATGGACATGGCGAGCCTTTGATCGTTTTAATTGCTTTGGCCTAAATCGTGCTGTTGATTTAGCTCCGTCGGTTTAGTAGGGCTATTTATTTTGTTTATTTTTTTTATTCATTGTCTATTGACGACAGCAAAAAAATATTACAACTAGTGTTTTTATGGGGCATGGACAGATTCAGACTCTAATTTGTTTTTTTTGTGGCTGATAGTTACTTTGGAGTTCTGGATGGATACCTCGTAATTTAAATACCGTTTAAGACTGACTGCAGTGTCCTTAAGAGTCGCCAGGATGCTCGGCTCTCCATATAAACGTAGTTTGGTTCTCATTTTGAAACGACATTTATATGCAAATTATCTTATCGCTTTGTTTCTATTGTATTTCTATTATAATTTATAGCAATATAAACTAGTTGTCGAACTATATATGGCGCAATCTATTGTGTATAAAAAGTTTCATGTTATTCCAGTATGCCCGTTTTAAAATGAGAACCAAACTATACGTTTGTATTGAGAGTCGTCTTTGGTGGACCTAGCACGGTCCACAGGCACTGCTAGGCTTAATAGGAACATTAGGACCATAGATTTTGTACGGAGCAGCTGCAGTTAGGATCAGCCCAGTGGAATTCATCCTGTATCCGCTGGCGAGCCTAAAGGGACTTGTAGACGGGCTATACTTTTCCGGAAATATGGGACCGGCAACTATGGGTATCTTGTTCTAGCATGGAAGTAAGAGCAGAACGCCCATAGTTGCCGGCCAGACATTTCCAGAAAAGTATAGCTTGTCTAGAAGCCCCATTAAAGGATGACTCACGCTATAGAACGGGCCGATCCCGGTTTCAGAAAAACGACGGTGTTTTTGCGCGGCCGAGCCATACCCAAGCCCGGCCGAGCCACGGCCGGGCCGTGCCGACACCGATCCGCTTCCGAGCCTCGGCCGTGACCGTTGTGTGTGGTTGATGAAACCCGTAGACTAACTAATTCTCAAATCTAACTCAATCGGAACTGTCACCCAATAAAATAGATTAGAGCAATGTTTGGCGCGGAATTGAATTTACCTGCCTCCGTTTAAAAGGCATTACCGCCATGTCATAGAATGGCTTGTAATCCCTTTTTCGTAGAGCTTGGGGTTGCAATCAGAGCAAACATGCGCGGGGCGGCGCCGGCGTCGGAATGAACGTGTAGCTCATTTGAATGCGCGTGTGGTGGGGCCTTAACAGCGAATGTTGATGGAGCGTCAATGGTGACTGCTTATCACCGTCTATAATCGTACATTACTACAAATGCCGTGAAATAAGGGATTGCCTGCAGAAGATATAAACGAGGCAGGCAATGGGTTAGGCTCGTAAAACATACTTTCCCGAAATGTGCACTTGCTCTAAAGGTGCACTTCTTTAGAAGGGTCATTTTCTCGGAAGGTACACTGTCTCTAAAAGTGCACTTCCCGATATGTACAATTTTTCAATAGGTGCACTTTCCCAGAATGTGCACTTTTGCAGAAGGTATATTTCCCCGGAAAGTACACTTTAGGCCCTAAAGTTTAGGGGTGTCCCTGTTAATAGTACTAAGGGTTTCTATGAAATAGTACAAATGCAAACAGACGGACAGACGGACGGACGGACGGACAGAAAGACCAAAACTATAAGCGTTCTGTTTTTGCAATTTTGACTACGGGACCCTAAAACAAAAATTATATTTTGCCATCAAACTTAAGGCTCCTCTACACAATCGATTTAGATGAGATTAAATTTAAGACAAAAATGCGTGTGGATTTACCTACAAAAAAATGTAAAGCGTGTGTGCGTGTGCGTGTGTGAAGAATGTGTCTAAATAATTAGTGTGTACCTTTTAGGAAGTGCCCTAAATGGGTAAGTGTACATTTTGGGAAAGCGTGCGTTTTGAAAAAAATGCACATATCGGGAAAGTTTCCAAATTGGGAAAGTGTACATTTTGGGAGTGTACATTTTGCGGTAGTGCACCTTTGCAGAAAGTGTACATTTCGGGAAAGTGTGTTTTACGAGCCTAACCCCCTTTAATTACATTAAACCCTGATGGTTAAATAAATAATAATAACAATAATGCTTTGAATTTTTGTTTTTGTATTTTTTTTATAAATCGGATACTTACTATACATGCAGATTTTATTTTTATTTCACATTTTGAATAGGATCATTAAGTGGAATACAAAGCATTTGCATACCTTTTCAGTGAAAAACGCCCAATCTCGCGAGATCTCGTAAATGTCGAACTGGTTTAGCGGTCTCGCGAGATCTCGCCCAGGTCTGAAATTTCGCGACATTGCATTTCCTAGTAGTAATCAACCAGGTGACCAGGATATTTCATAATTTCACCTATAGCGGTGTGATTGTGAAAGGTCTAGCCCAATGTCACGTGACACTGTAACCTGATGTCGGTAAATAAAATAACTAGGTACAACTTGTAACTTGTTCCATTATAACTTGTAACTTGTTCCATTATAAATCATAGCAAAAGTTCCACAGGTTGTTCGATTCAGCACGGCTATCACAGGACGGCCCGCGAGCTGTGTCGCGGCGAGATAGACTATCCGTCTCTTTCTAATAAGCACGCTTAGAAAGAGACAGATAGTCTTAAGTCTTCGAGACACAGCTCGCGGAGTTCCTGTGATATCCTTTCGCGGGTCTCTCACGGTTATACTTATCATAATAATAATATAGTCTCCTGACCGGTTTCGGCCTCGGCGACTGCCTCAACTCCGGCGTTGATTTCGTTCATGCGCTCTGGTGTGACTCACATAGCCGATCTTATTTACGACTAGCTGTTGCCCGCGACTTCGTCCGCGTAGAACTTTTTATCGTCTTAGAAAATGATTTCTCTCAATACAAAATTTGAACCCTCTTTTAGGGGATAATTAAAAAAAAGTTGATGTTCATTTTCTAGTTTGTGAACAAACAGTCTAAAACCAAAGTTAAAAATCTCATACTTTAAAAATGCCTTGAAATACTCAAACTTTGAACGAATTTTAACACTCTTAGGGGATGAATTTGGAAAAACTCTGAAATCAGTTTTGTAGTCTTTTAACGTACAGAATAAGACCGAAGTTAAAAATCTCTTACTCACACTTTAAAATTTTATTGCTCGCCATTTAAAATATGAACCCCCTTTTAAACCCCCTTAGAGGTTGAATTTTTCTAATCGCTGAAAGAATTTTTTTCGTAAACTTTTAAGTCTCTAGCTCAAAAAAAGTGTTGCCCATACAAAGCTTTCTTAACCCCCTTAGGGGTGGAATTTTCTAAAACTCTGAAAGTACTTTATTATTAATTTTAATAAGTAAAATTTCGAATAGTTTTAAGTCTAGTAAAAAAAAAAGTTTTTCCCACACAACACTGGCTACCCTTCTTAAGGATCTTAAGGATCCCCTTAGGGATGGAGTTTTCTTAAACGCTGAAAGTTCTTTTTTAGTATTCTAATAAGTAATCTTTTTGCAAAGTTTTAAGTCTAACTCAAAAAAAAGTGTTGCCCATGCAAAGCTTGCTCTCCTTTTTAACCCTATTAGGGGTGGAATTTTCTAAAACGATTTGTGTTCTTTTTTTGTATTTTAATAAGTAATCTTTCTACAAAGTTTCAAGTCTCTAACTCAAAAACATAAACTTTCCCTGATAAAAACTTTGCACCCCTTATTATCCCCCTTAAGGATAGATTTTTTCAAAACGCTGAAAGTCTTTTTTTTTGTATTTTTATAAGTAATCTTTCTACAAAGTTTTAAGTGTCTAGCTCAGAAAAAGTGTTCCCCATACAAACCTTGCACGCTTTTTTAACCCCCTTAGGGAATGATTTTTGTAAAACGCCGAATGTAGTATTTTTCATGTTCTAATAAGTAATTTTTCGTCAAAATTTTAAGTCTCTATTAAAAAAAAATATGTTTTTCCCATACAAACTTTGCACCCTATTTTACCCCCTTAGGGGTGAAATTTTCCAAAACGCTGCAAGTACTTTCTTTGTATTTAAATAATCTTTCTACAAAGTTTTAGGACTCTAGCTAAAAAAAATAGTTTCCCACATACAAACTTTGCACCCCTATTTTAGCCCCCTTTTTTAGGGGTAGAATTTTCTAAAACGCTGAAAGTACTTAATTTGTATTCTGATGACTAATCTTTCTACAAAGTTTTAAGTCTCTATTTAAAAAAAATATTGTTTCCCCCATACAAAATTTGCACCCCTATTTTACCCCCTTAGGGGAAGATTTTTTTAAAACACTGAATCTAGGTACTTTATTTGTATTCGAATGAATAATTTTTCTACAAAGTTTTAAGTCTCTATTTAAAAAAAAGTAGTTTTTCCCATACAAACTTTGAAAGAAAGAAAGAAAGAAAGAAAACATTTATTCGTGGACAAAACAATGGGTGTAAAAAACAAAACACAGAACGTAAAAAAAAAAATACATGGTCCACGAAAAGGCCCCGACTCAGCATGGTGCTAACCTAGAAGGCCAGCGCTGGTCTTCCGTCGGAGCCTTTACCTGAGTTACCTCCTGGAAGGCAACACAAAACAAATACCTACGCTAAACACAATATATCTTAAAACTATTACAAATCCGACGCCAGAGTGGCACGGCAAATTGCATCGTGTGAACGCGTCGGCAAACTGTGTGTCAGTGTCACTGTCAACTTGACAGACCGAACGCAACTTTTATTTCAGATAGTGAATACTCCTTTGCACTCTATTTTACCCCTTTAGGGGTAGAATTTTCTAAAACCCTGAAAGTTCTTTATTTGTATTCTAATGACTGATCTTTCTACAAAGTTTTAAGTCTCTATTTAAAAAAAAAATGTTTCCCCCATACAAACCTTGCACCCCTATTTTACCCCCGTAGGGGTGGAATTTTCCAAAACGCTGAAAGTGTTTCATTTGTATTCTAATAACTAATTTTTCTACAAAGTTTAAGTCTATAGCTCAAAAAAAAAGGTTCTCCCATACAAACTTTGCACCCCCATATTACCCCCTTAGGGGTAGAATTTTCAAAAATTCCTTTTCATCCTTAGCCCACGTTATAAAAGCAACATACTGTGCAAAAATCAACTCTCTAAGATTAGTAGTTTCGGCTGTGCGTTGATGAGTGAGTGAGTGAGTGAGTGAGTGATTGAGTGAATAAGTCAGTCAGGACATAGGCATTTATTATGTATAAATAAATAGAAGATAATGAAACTCCCATTCAAATATCTCAAAAAATTATGAAGCTACATCCGTTTTAATGTCGCTTGTTAGAGTGAGAAAACGATGAGGGACTGTGACGTCAATATACTCGAGCGTCATAGTAAAAAACAATCGTTTCATATGAAGGTGCGTTTTGCGGAAAAGGGACAGAACATACCTCTTAAAACTTTGGACTCTTATAACTTAATCATTACCTATATAACCTCTTGCTTTGTTTTTTTCTCCATTTGACTATATTTATTTTAAATTATTTTTCGAGAAAATACATTATGATTATTTACCATATTTTCGATTCCTGAGCTATAACCACGAACTTCGGAATTCGAAAATATTCGGGTATCTCTATTTCTATCGCACTAACCATACTCGAGTGACAGGGATGCAAATATATAGTAATAGTAATATAGTAATAAATCTTTATTGTTCAAAAACATAAGTTTGTTACAACTGGAGCCTTGGAGACTGCGTTAGTTTACACTGTGTTGCAGCCCCCAGTGGTTGCCCGTAAACATGAACAGAAAGTTGTTAAGAACAACTGACTTAAGTACTAATAAAATATATTAAAAAGTAAAAAAGTAATAATATTTGGATTACTGTTAAGTTAGGCTATTGTTAGGTTAGGTTACTGTTACTTACATTATATTTAAAGAATACATATGTTAGGTCTGTATTAACTCAAACAATTTTTTTTAAATTATGAACATTGAGTATCGATTTTCGTGGTAGCGCCGCAGGTACTTTACTTTGGCTGAATGCGCCGAGCGCGTGCCATTGTCATTCAAAAAAAACAAATTCGTGTTAATTATATTGTTCAAATTTGTTGATTTCATTTATTGAAATTACGACATAAAACGACATTTGCGCATATAAGTTCTCATATCAGAATCGAATATTTTTTTATGGTTTATATTTTAGCATTTGTCTCGTAAAGGTCTATCGTAGATGGGATTTAAATTATTATTAAGTGAAAGGCAAAGCAATTCCGCCATTTTGACGAAAATTTTACGGTTCTTATAGCTGACAGTTGGAGCAGCGTTTGATTTCAATAAAAATAAATGAAAAATTAAATGAAGTCGTATATTTCGGAAAATTAATTAATTGTCGCAGTCGGATAAAAACTATCCTAAGTTGCAGCTAGAATAATAATGTACCTATATAAAATGTTTCATATTTTTCCGTTCATGGGATGCTGAGAACATTCGAACCGCGCAAAGCTTAGTTTCAAACTGGCTGATTCTTTTTTTAATTTAGAGATTTATTATAAGTGGAGAAGACCCGAGTACACAACGGGCACGTGAACCTGAACGTGTAGGTACTTTAAAACGGCCTCATGAAACTATCTGAAGAAATCTTGCCTGGTTTTATATTAAAAAAATATAACCAACTAAAAACCTAAGATTTAATAGTACTATAAGTTTCAAAGATAACAAAGATAGCAAGACAACTAACAGTTAGCTAAGAACACTTCATCATACCTTCTCAATTGACGTCATAATTTACAGCTAAAGTTGCAAACTTGAGAAATATCAAAGAACCTGACGCAAACTGTACTTGATATCTTGCACCTCCTAAACTCCTAACCTCAATGCCGTGAGTTTAAAATGATCTGTTTGAGTCGAAGACTGCATTTATTAGTGTAGCAGTATTTTAATATATTGTCGGCAAATCGTCGGCAAATGGAGCGCTTTTACAAAATGGCGACAGAAATACCTACATTTGATATTCAGTTTCTAACGGATAGCTGTCCTAATATCTCTTTGGCCAGTCTCCAGATTTGTGTTCCCAATTCCCATTCTACTTAACGCGTCTCTTTTTTCCCACTTACTTTATTTTATAAGTACCTATTAAATAGGTAATATATTGATCATCCAAACTTAAATGTTTGTAGGGTACTTAATGAAAACATCCATTCTTTAGTTCTTCAGAATCGGGGCACATCCCTGCAAGTAGCCTTGTGCGACGATGGCTGTGAATTTTAAGAGTTTTGTGAAGAGCCATAAAGTTACAAATTAATAGCAAGTCGAGTCAGGGCAAGTAGCGACTAGCGAGTGCACTTTGGCTAACTGCGTTACGTTAGTGCTTCGGCGGGCGGTAATGGGCGTGTTTCCGGTGATGTAGGCTGTGCTGGGCTTTAGGTACGTTAAAATATAGAGGACCCACCAAATAGGGCATATTGGTTCATATACTTAATATACCTGCGGCATATAAGGTACCTGCGGCAAATAATCACCTTAATTCAAATCCTTTTATTGATCTTTATTGTTTTAGGAACATCGCTAATATTTTGAATAAATGAAGAACAGGAGGAAAACGTGCATCGTTACATTAATATTTTCTTTATTGGCCGTCAGAAAAAGTATTACCTATTGTTTCAGTATTTTTCATAATAAGTATTAAGCATTATTGAAAACTCACAAGGCCTCATCTGAAGCCCTATAGCAGGATAAGTTTTATCGTCAAGTTTTACGTGACGTTTCAGTACCTACCTACTTACATTTTCGACGTAAATCGAAATTTACACATGCAAGAAATTGCATGCAAGTTTCATGACATTGCGGGTTACTGAGGTACTTATACTGAGTTGGATCTATCAAACCCCGCAATATAGTTACTTAAACTTACATGCAATTTCTTGCATGTCTAATTCGCGCTTAACGTGACGATAAAACCTATTGTGCGAGGGCCACTGAATTCGTATTTTGAGACCACAATCTACATAAAAAAACCATGTTTTCAAGTTGTCTTTAGGTTTAATTATCACTTTCACACACACACACTGGCCTTTCAATCATATCTTTGACCAATCATAATTAACATGGAAAACATAAGTGTACCTTAATAAACTAAGGAACCGAAAATTGCTTTCATAGATTAGTTAAGTACTTACTGATTTAACATCAACACAATTTTCATATTCTCAAAATGAGCGCGTACTTACATAAATTATAAATATGTCATAAAAACAAAAAATAAAACAAAAAATTAGTGGCCCTTAAAAAAACATATAAAATGTGGCACTTACCTACCTACTTATTAGGCTCTTGAAACTTATTGTACAAGTTTCAACGTAAAATTGTGAAATACGTATTGATAACAGAATTAAAATTGCCTTGACACTTTAAAATACCTACTTAAAAATTTGGTCCTTGCTTTTCGTTTGTTTAGAGTCTGTTGAAATGTTACTATCTTCAATTGAAGAAACCTTGTCCTTGAGGTGGTCGCTAACAGAGGCTACTCTAAAAAAATAACTTGCTTCAATACCGTTGTTTCTTCCAGGTGTAAGAGTTTCCAGAACACAAAGCGAGGCGAGGTATGTCGTATCCCGGGATGCACCGTGACGCCATCTACCGGCGCTCCCGTGCCCGTCCGGATGCCCCACGTGCAGCCGGAGACCTTCCGCCTCTTCATACAATACGTCTACACTGGAAAGGTAAAGTACAATATTAAAAAGTACTAAAATTAACGATTTAGGTACACATTTTGGTTTCTTGATTTTAGCGCCACCTGTTGTCGAGTGGTGGAACTAACGCAAGTGTCGCCGTACCTCCGCGCTCCGTAAAGAAAGCGGGAAAATTTGTCCAGCGCCTGGCAGATAGCGCTTTAATCAATGTTCGTTTTCACTTAAAAATGTAGTAAACTGAAGTAACTGGTTAAATTAAGTAAATTCTGATAATTAACATTAACGATGCATTTTTTTTATTTTGTTACCAGCTTTTGCTTCAAGATTCAGGCGTATTTGAAATGATGACCCTATCAGCGGATTTAGGCGTGGAAGACCTGCGTGCGGCGTGTGAGGACCATGTCACCTCCACTTTGAGTGTGGAAAGCGCTTGCACTTTGCTTGCAGCTGCGATGGATATTCAAGATCGACCAGGTAATCTTTTTAAGGCGAAATTTCGTTAGCACTGACAGCTGCGATGGTGGTGTAATGGTCAGCATAGTTGCCTTCCAAGCAGTTGATCCGGGTTCGATTCCCGGCCATCGCACACTTTTTGTTACTTTGTATCTTTATTCTACCAGAAATAGTTAACAGATTTAAAATGACTTTCTTATAAAAATAAGATATTCTTGTGAAAAGCTTTTATTGCTGGGCGTTTTTCAAAAAGAGTGTACAAAACTTTTTTTTTTTCGAATTCATTTTTTTTTGGTTTTTTTTTCCTCAGAATCTTTGATACTATCGATCCTCATACAAGAAAAAAAGTGTCCTAAATATTCCATTCCAGAACGTCACATTTTTGTGTGCAGTCTTTTTAGGGTTCCGTACTCAAAGAGTAAAACGGGACCCTATTACTAAGACTTCGCTGTCTGTCCATCCGGTTTTTTTTGCCTTTTTCGGAAACGGTGGATTTCCACTTCTGAGCAATTCGGGACCAAATATAAAGTCATTTTCGCAAAAATAAATAAAAACTACTTCCCGCCATACAAATTTAGCTTTTTTAAGGATCATTATTGGTCCTGTCAGTTTGACTGTTGCCAGCCCCATTAGTTACGTACCTAGGAATATTGCAAACTAGAATAAGGTTGTAAAAAATGGTGGCAAAATTTTCAAACATAAAATAATAAAAACTTACTAATTCTAACTTTGAAAAGAACTTGGAGAAAGCAAATGTCAAAGAACGTTTGTGTAAACGTGGCTTAATTCGGTAACTATACCACAGCAGCGTAGCACATCACTATTGACCGCCATCTTGTTCTAGCTTGTCGATGGAATATTTTGGCTTCCCTTCGTTTGTTCGTTTCGCTCGCATCTTTGACAGCATCAAGCCGGTTTTACCACCGATCGCTTATAAAATAAATTAACTTGCAAGAGAATACCTATAAAAAATGGCATACAAAGGCCCCCCGAAAGTACAGAAGGTGATGGTGCAGCCCATCAACCTGATCTTCAGATATTTGCAGAACCGAAGCAGAGTGCAAGTTTGGTTGTACGAGAACGTAAATCTCCGTATCGAGGGCCACATTGTAGGCTTTGACGAGTACATGAACATTGTGTTGGACGAAGCTGAAGAAGTGCACATGAAGACCAAAAATAGGAAGCAAGTCGGGAGAATAATGATGAAAGGAGACAATATTACGCTTATCCAAAACGTCAACCCCAACGCCGCTGTGTGATTCTAGGTTATGTTATTTTATAATGCTACAAGTGAATACAAGTGGAAAGGAAATGCATTCCTCGGGTGTAAAGTGCGTCGCGATATCTATATTTTAAGTAAATGAACCCTTTACCTTGTAAGAGCAAGTGGCATACCAATATGGTCAATCTTCATTAAATTTAAGTAATAAGTAATTTGGCCTTTTATTTCCGTCCTCTGTCGACTAACTTAACTCAAGTAACACTACCAAGTAAGGTAGTATTATTTAAGTTTTGTATTCTCCGGGGTGTAATACTCATAAGATAGAAACAATTAAATTATGTCACTAGCAGATTCAACATTTTGTTCTGTCAAAATTCTGTTTCATTATTTTGTAGAAATGTAAGATAACTAGCTGCCCGCGCGGCTTGACCCGCGTATTGCAAGGAACGCAGGCAAACCTGCGGGATAAAAAATAGATATATTGATCCCAAAAGTACATTCTATGTGGAAATCAAAGATTTTTTGAAATCTGCTAAGTAGTCCCGGAAGTTACCAGACTGGCTAATATTAGTGTAAATATGTGTATGGCACACCTTGATATAAGGATGGTAAATATTATTTGAACATAACACATTGAAATACTGGACACAGAAAACCGGTGCTAGAGACACTAGTCTCCAGACCATTTTGGCTGCACACTTTTGTTTCTTTATCTTATTTGTTGTCTTCTTTATGTGTATCAATTTTAATGATGTACACATAAATAACATAATATGATTGATAATTCAGTTCTAATCATATTGTATTAAAGTAGTGTGGCAACAAATATATCCTTGGACATGCCCGAGGTAACTACATCCAGTTATTTGTCAAGGACTGTGTGATAACATATTCAAATGACATAAAACTGCCAAGGGGATAGCTATTGGGCTTTCATGGATGCCTCAGCACTGATGTATAATGAATTAATGGCTAACTGAGAGAGTGGTAGGAGTTAAACCTATTATTCTGAAAGTATATATTTGGGTCAACAGACATACAGTCCACTCGTAGTAGCTGTTTCTATATTTTTCACAATCATGAAAGATTTGCATTTTCCGAGAAAATTGGGTATCGGAAATAAAACTAATGCTGGCCATACACGTTACTTTCCACCGCACGGGTCAGGTAGCGTGTATGGTGACGTTCCGGTGTACCGTAGCGCGACCGGAGCAAAATCGATTTTCGAATTTGCTCCGGTCGCCTGCGCAGGTCAAAAAAACTGAACAGGTCGGTCGGCATACACGCTCCGGTCAACCTGCGCAGGTACACCTGCACAGGTCGACCACTCCGGTAAACCGTAACATGTATGGCCAGCATTAGGCAAAATTAATCATTGGAAAAAGTGTTATGCCTAAAGATAGTAAAGTTAACAGTCTTCAGGTGCAACTGAGATCATTGGTTTTGGCACTAGAATGTGTAAGAGCTAGCAAGAAGAGGGAAGTTAAGTACCTTATATTGTTCTAAGGGTTGCCAGGATGCTCGACTCTTCATACAAACATAGTTTGGTTCTCATTTTAAAACAACATGAAACTTTGTATGCACATACCTATATTTATGTAATATAACAGAAAAAAAGGAAGTCATTAGAGACTGTATAAAAAACGTTCTACTCTCAGATGTGTGAGTAGAACGTTTTTTATACAGGCAGATCCCATTGTGTGTAAAAGTTATAATGTTACAATACAATATAATACAAATCCTCTTTATTGCACACCTCAATAGTAATACAGAACATTAGTACAGAGAACAGCAAGTATATGAGCAGAGGAAAACATCAGGCGGTTATTCCAGTATGCAGTATGCCATTCTAGAATGAGAACCAAACTGTATGTAGAGTCAACTGCGCTGGGGATTCTTAAGTGCTCACAGACTACATTGAGCAATTGGGCTCATTTAGAATGGTCACACAACTCCCCTTCACCTCTGCTAGCAGAGTAGTATTAGTCCCTTGTATAGAATGCCAAAGTCTACTACAATGTTGTAATCCCTCGAAATAATGAGCGGCAGTGTTAATAATTCAGATATATCTGCGTGTCACACCCATTCAATGTATACTTATCCTTGGTGTTCAGCAAGGCGCGCGAGCTCTCTCGATTTTCTCGCTCCATACGTCTCTTTCTAAGTTTTCTAATAAGAGAGAGATGGATAGTGCGAGAATAATCGAGAGAGCTCGTGCGCCGTCTTGTCTTGTGATAGCCGTGCTAAATAGGCTTAAGTGTCAGTTACTGCATGATGTTTGGAAGAGGTTGGGTGCAGCATAGCCATCTCATTGCAACTGGGGACATACCTCCCTACGACTCCTACGAGACCACCTTAATTGTATTACTCTATTTATATGTAGATGTGATTCTATTGGGGAGTAAGGTCGCCAGGGCTCTTGAGGGTGCGTCTTGATGAGGTAAGAATGTATGGTATAGGGCCAGATTAGTATTTCAGGTGAGTTTGTCAATAAAGCGACTCCTCATATACCGTAACGTCGGCTATGAGTATCCCTAGAATAGCATCCATATGCCAAGATGTCCACTTTTCATCTAGCGCAGCGGGCCATAGGTCTACGCCTGTTTGTCCACACCGGACGATGCCCCCTTATTTCGCCGAATTTTTGTTACTCAGAAACCGTTAACTTTTTAGGTACCTGCAGCTAAAAGGTCATTCTGTAGAACCCGTTAGGTTAGTTTTTTTTTATAACTATCCTCAAAATTTTACTGATTCTGAAATAAATGGTTTTCGATGAAATGAAAATTCTGCGAATCAGACATTCGATGGAACAATTGTCGGTAAAACAAAGTACAACCACACCGGAGCGGACGCATGCTCGGCCGCACGCCTCGCCCGAGCCAGTCCACATGCTCGGCCGTATGCCTCGGACGAGCCGTCCGCATGCCTGCAGCCGGCTCGGTCGAATTTTAGCGTGTCTGGGGCAAACGCGCGCGGCAAGTCCGAAACAAATTGGCTCGGCCGAATTTAGGGGAGAGGCAACTTATGTCAGCTCGCGATCGCCATGAAAAATGCTTTCGTATGTCCGGCTGTCCAGCTGTTCCCTGTATAGGTCGCATCTCAAATCAAATTTTGTGAGCGAGTTCGATATTTATAGGGCACGGCTGTTCCCTTTGATCTCGGTCAAAAAGCCGACAACGCTTGGTCGAGGAGTGCGGCCGAACAAAACAACCGTCCATATAGTCCGCGGCAAACGCGCCGCAAAGAGAATATAATCACTACGTACGCGCCGTGGCCCCTTTGCTCTAGGCCAAAAAGCCAACTGAACAACGCTCGGCACGGGCAAGGCGTGCGGCTGAGACGATACGGATGCCCGGCCGCATGCCCTATAGGCGAGCCACGGCTACACTGAGCGCGCACGCTAGGGCGAGGCGTGCGCGGCCGAGCCATGCGTCCGGTTTGGACACGGCTATGTCTATGGGTGGAAAGAATGCTATCGCACGGTGTAGGTATTTTTACCTCCTTAATATCAGAAAGGTATCTCATGTATATTTCACTTCACTAATGAAATCCGGTTCGAAGGACCAATACAGTCCTCAGAACATACCTAAGCTAGTGTTTAGTGCATATCAACACAACGCATACCTAACAACGCACAGCATATCGAGCTAACATTAGCGAGTCTCTCCACTCCGGTCTTCTCGAGCACATTCTCTATTACTAAATATAAATAGAAAAACTTTATTGTTTAACCGTTTTACATAGACGTGTCGTGTCGTGTGTGGCGTGTCGTGTTACTTCCTCTCCCTTCGCAGTGTACATTTATTTGTCTTAAATGTTGTACTTAGGTGGTAAAAGCGCTACTTCCTTCCTGGAGCGCTGTGTGGTGTTCATCGGTGAGCACGCGGCGGACTGCGTGCGGACCAACGCCTTCCTCAACCTGCCCAAGGACGCGCTCATCAAGCTGCTGTCATCAGATTCCGTTAGTATTTACATTAACCAATTGTTTATAGCCTTTGAGAACACCGATTGATCACTTTCCCATAGTCGATCAGACGATTCTAGGAAGTTTAGAAAAAAATACAGATTAATTAACTAAAGTGATGTTTAAGGTCACGTCTAAACTGTCGGTTTTGTTATTATCCGTAACTGTCCGTTTAATTTAAGGGTACCTACAAAAATAATGAATATGACCTACGTCGTATAAATATATTCTTGTATCTACCTATTATAAAAAAAAAAATTCTCGCTCTTCTCTATCTCTATCTCTATGGCACTCGAATATTCGAGCGACATGGACATAGACAATAGGGGGAAGTCCCCTAGTGGCGGACACCTAAGGTTTTCAAAAAATATAAAAAAAAACTATTAAAAAAAATAAACATTTATTTACGCATTACGTAAGTTAACAAACTTTACAAATTTTACAATGAAACTGGAATAACAAAAAAGCTACCTCTGCTTAAACATACCTACTCAAAAATTTGATTTTTTATGAGCCTATTGTGTGTCCCACTGCTGGGCAAAGGCCTCTCCCCGTGATCTCCATGCGTCCCTAACTAGATGCCTCTTCCGCCCAATTGCTGAGGAATACATCCAGGTCGTCCCGCCATCTCCGTCTAGGTCGGCCCCGTCTGCGTCGCCCGTCATGTGGCACCCACTTGTTAGCTATGCTAGCCCACCTATCTGGATGCATGCGACAGACGTGGCCGGCCCAGTCACACTTGTTATAGTTAGGTGAAAAAAAATGAAGTCTCAGCAAGTGATGGCACCTAGTACTCGTACCGGGCAAACTTCAGATCAAACCCCTAGGCACCGGACGATTTCAAAAAATCTGACACCGATCACAGATATAAGCATCTGAATATTCTGGAATGTAAGCACATCAGGCTTCATGAGCCCACCCATGGCAACTGGAACACTGTATCCAGTCTTCGTCATATTCCTCTAAGCACACTACACAAAACCTTAGTAATCGCAGTTTGTATAGACTGGTTTGATCCCATTTTCCTTTATTTTTCTTATGTTCCATTTTGATCTTTTTTCTTTGTCCTCTGAAACATCTTACAATAATAATCATTATAGGTCATAAATATTAACGAAAAAAATTACATGTTCAATGTCCGGCGTTACGGGACTACTTAGTGTCCGGTAGTAAGGGACAGCGAGTCGTCATAATTACGTATTTCATACCAAAACTATTTTAAAAATCCACAAAGACGTTTATAAAATAGGTACGAAAGTTAATGGAATACCTACTACCTTTATTACAAACTAGCTGTTGCCCGCGACTTCGTCCGCGTAGAACTTATACTTAGAAAATATAATGCAAACAAACTTCTACTTACCATCTTAAGGGATGATTTCCGAGGCAAAAACTATTCTATATCCTTCGAAGGGTCTCAAATTATCTCTATACCAAATTTCATCTAGGTACATGGATTTTATCCAAACTTCCACCCCCTATTTCATACCCTTAGGGAATGATTTTCGGGATAAAAACTATCTAATATCATTCTTCGGGACTCAAACGACCTTTATACCAAATTTCATCTAAACGGGATTCATCCAAATTTTCACCCCCCATTTCACCCCCTTTGGGAGTGATTTCCAGAATTAAAACTATCCTATGTCCTTTCCCAGGACTCAAGCTATCTCTATACCAAATTGTATTAAAATGGGTTTTTTTTTTCCCAATTTCAGCCCCTCAGATATAAAAACTACCCTTTGTCCTTCCGCGGGGCTCAAACTACCTGTATACCAAATTTCATCTAAATCGGTTCAGCGGTTTAGGCGTGAAGAGGTAACAGACAGACAGACACACTTTCGCATTTATAATATTATAATATGGAAGTATGGATTATTAGTATGGATAGTATGGGTTCTTTCCGCTTGTCTTCCAAATAGAGGTGTAGCTGTAGACTCACTTTAAAAGAAAGAAGAAACGAAAAACTCATTCAAATATCTCAAAAAATTACGAAGCTACAACCGTTTTAATGTCGCTTGTTAGAGTGAGAAAACGATCAGGGACCGTGACGTCACGATCCTCGAGCGTCATAGTACAAAACAATCGTTTCATTATAAAGGTGCGTTTTGCGGAAAAGAGACGCAACAAACCCCTCTTAAAACTTTATACACTTATAACTTAGTGATTACCTATACGAGTATAGCATCTTGCGTTGTTTTTTTTCGAGATAATACCTACAACATTATGATTATTTTGTTTAGTGTCTACATCCTACATAAAATAAGATTTCTTTATTGTCAGAACTGTGTACATTTAGTTGTTTTGGGTAAAATAAAGTCCAACAGCTTGCCCATTTCGGACGTACAATATTAAACTTAAAGCTAGTCAAATATACTAAAACAATAACAACAATAGTATTTCCAAATAATTTTAACCATATTCACACATAAAATATTAATTTAGATCTATCCGACATCCGTATTTTCTTTTAAACCACGAACTTCGGAATTCGAAAATATTCGGGTATCTCTATCTCTATCGCACTAACAAATGACAGGAATGCAGATATATTATACGAACTTCGAGTTTCAGTTTTCGTGGTTTGGCTGAATACGCAAAGAGCGCGCGCGCGTGCCATTCAAAAAAACCAAGTTTAAGTATATTGTTCGAATGTGTTGTTACATTTGTAGAAATTATGCCTTAATTCGACATTCGCGCATATAAGTTCGCATATCAAAATCGATTAATTTTATATTTGCTTTTGGTACCTATGTGTCTCGTCAATGTATATCGTAGACGGGATTAAAATTATTAATAGGCGAAAGAAAGGCAAAGAAATTCCGCCATTTTGTCCGTAGTATTTCTTATTAGTCTGTGATTTTGACGTTTCTTTTAGCTGACAGATGTGGCGGCGATATACTTTAAGAATAATAAATGAAAAATTAAATGAAGTCGTATATTACGGAAAATAAATTAACTGTCGCAGTCGGATAAAAACTATCCTAAGTTGCAGCTGGAATAATAATGTACCTATATAAAATGTTTCATATTTTTCCGTCCATGGGATGCTGAGAACATTCGTACCGCAGAAAGCTTAGTTTCAAACTGGCTGATTCTTTTTTTAATTTAGAGATTTATTATAAGTGGAGATGGAGATGAACATAAACACCTAAACACAAAAACGTAGTTGTCTCACTTACTCGAATCTTATATGACGCAGTGTCTTCCCGCCAAAAACTACATACAACCGCTGCCGCTGTTGCTGCGCGCGTCACCGGCGTCACTGACAAACCGCGTCGCGTCGCGTGTGTGGGTATCTGTACGTCCCCCGCACCCCTTTCACTTGTTGTTGATTCGCTCGCGTTGCTAGTTGCCGAGAAAGTACGAGTGTCCGGCCCTAGGTGCCGTCCGGCGTTAGGGGACTTCCCCCTACAGGACACATACACAGACAGGACAGGGACAGGGGGAAAGGTACACGAACAAAGGAAGTTGGCGTTTCGTGGTCTCTGTTGTGGCACACATGTGGGAACAGGTTACCTCTATTGCGCTGTCTGTGGTACCACTCTGTGGTAGTTCTGTGGTCTGTGGTTCGCAGCGAGCGTTTGATAACGCTGCTGATACTGTTTTTTGTCGTTCCAGCTGTGCTTAGAAGAGGAGGAGGTATGGCGCTGCGCACTGGCCTGGGCGAAACAGCGCGCCGGCGTCACGCAGCCGTGTGCGCACTGGACGGAAGAGGAGCGAGCGAGGGTCTGCCATCACCTCAGCCCGCTCATGACGCACGTTCGACTGCTACTTATAGGTATAGCTTTTGGCCAAGACTTTGCCCGTTGGTATATTAATACCTACTCGTTAATTGTCTTAAGCAAAAGTGGGCGAACTGGACGGAAAGGGAGCGAGCGAGGGTCTGCCATCACCTCAGCCCGCTCATGACGCACTTTCGACTGCTACTTATAGGTATAGCTTTTGGCCAAGACTTTGCCCGTTGGTATATACCTACTCGTTAATTGTCTTAAGCAGATGTGGGCGCACTAGACCAAAGAGGAGCGAGCGAGGGTCTGCCATCACCTCAGCCCGCTTATGACGTACGTTCGACTGCTACTTATAGGTAATAGCTTTTGGCCAAGACTTTGCCCGTTGGTATACATATCCCTACTCGTTAATTGTCTTAGCAAATGTGTTGCCACTGGACAGAAGAGAAGCGAGCGACTGCTACTTATAGGTATAGCTTTTGGCCAAGACTTTGCCCGTTGGTATATACCTACTCGTTAATTGTCTTAAGCAAATGTGGGCGCACTAGACCAAAGAGGAGCGAGCGAGGGTCTGCCATCACCTCAGCCCGCTCATGACGCACGTTTGACTGCTACTTATAGGTAATAGCTTTTGGCCAAGACTTTGCCCGTTGGTATACATATCCCTACTCGTTAATTGTCTTAGCAAATGTGTTGCCACTGGACGGAAGAGAAGCGAGCGACTGCTACTTATAGGTATAGCTTTTGGCCAAGACTTTGCCCGTTGGTATATACCTACTCGTTAATTATATTAAGCAAATGTGGGCGCACTAGACCAAAGAGGAGCGAGCGAGGGTCTGCCACCACCTCAGCCCGCTCATGACGCACGTTCGACTGCTACTTATAGGTAATAGCTTTTGGCCAAGATTTTGCCCGTTGGTATACATATCCCTTCTCGTTAATTGTCTTAGCAAATGTGTGCGCACTGGACGGAAGAGGGGCGAGCGAGGGTCTGCCACCACCTCAGCCCGCTCATGAGGCACGTTCGAATACTGCGTATAGCTTTTGGCCGTGTCGTTTATTGCCTTAAGGTATAAACTATCTACGCAAGTAACCAATAGCAAATGTATACATTAGACACCCCATCAATAATCAGAATCACTGTCCCATAGAAACTTCCGGGATAAAGAATACCTATTCTATATCTTAAAATGCTGATTAAAGCAGCCCTTTGGTAGGCAGCCGAACGAAACATCTATAGAAGAATACTGGCTATGGTATATTGACAGAGATCCTCAGCAATGAGGGATCTTAAGGGAGGATAGTACCTACGTGTCCCAGTTACGTCTTAGAGTGGTTACACACAGCCAATTTTTGCAGCACTTCAAATGCGATACAAACGTAAACACGATACAGTATCGATAGGTACCTAATACCTACAGGTAATTTATGACTAGCGTTCGAATGTAGCGCGTGCGTTTACACACGCGTTTGTATGGCAAAATACGCCGTGTGTAACCGTTCTTACTGAAACGTATAAATACACTTTTAGATAGCAGCGTGTTTGCGGAAGAAGTGGAGCCTACCGGAGCAGTGCCCATGGAACTGTCCCTGGAGCGCTACCGGCGCGCCGCGCTCACTGCTCCGCACCACCATACACACGACTCGCGCACCAGACCCAGGTACAGATAGTTTCGTCCACGAAGACGTGTCATTCCAAGGACCGGAAAACCCCTTTTCAGGCTTAAGCTTATGATAAGGTAACCTTACTGATAGGGTAACCCTATTATTATGGTAAGCCTATTATATTATGGTAAGCATATCGGATGTGGTAGCCATAAGGTAACCGTAACAAAACCCTATCGAGATAGGGTTTTGTTGGGGTTTTATTAAGGTTACCTTATGGTTACCACATCCGATATGCTTACCATAACAATAGGGTTACCCTATTAGTAAGGTTACCTTATCATAAGGTTACCATTATGGATAGGGTTTTAAAAACAATTTCTAAAATTACCCTATGGAAAACCCCAATAAGGGTAACCGGTTCCGGTCCCTGTGTCACTCTCACCAGCCGCACGTTACACCAGCAGTAGGCACCGTAGCGGGCCCCCGGCCGGCACTCCCCAGAAGCATCAGGGGACCGATTTCTGACTTTCGAGCGCTCGACTCGAAAACTGTCAAAAATGATGGATTGCTATTTTGAAATAGCGATAGAAAATTTAATAAGTTCCTACAAAAATTTCAGTTTTGATACAAGCTTTTATTGCCGACTGTACTTTTCTGCATACCATCATCAACTACTCATTGAGACGATTCTAACGAGCCCAAACTCGATTGGGTTGTGTCGTTTTATTGCGGAGTTCCTATGGCCACCTTCCAGCTCCAGCATCAGATCAGCTCCAAGTGATCATAATATTGCATTGTCATGCGATATACATATGCATGCAAAATTTCAGCTCAATCGGATAACGGGAAGTGACTGAAAAATGGATTGCAAATATTGACGGACAACTTACTTAGGTACATACGAGTACTTACATATTTACATACATACGAACAGTGCAAGTTAAAATAAAGCTAGTAAAAACGAGTGGTGTTTGACCACTCGTATTCATTTCTATCGGTAGTAAGTAACTGCCTGCAATGTTGAGACTAGAATCGTATTTAATTTTCGAGCGCTCGAAAGTCAAAAATCGGCCCCCAGCATCGTCGCCGTCCTTAAAATAATAAAGAATATTATAATCATATTTGCGGACAATCTTACACAAAACGACCGCCGCATGCCTGAACCACTAGGCTACGGTAGCTTTTTGATAAACATACGTATATAAATAAATACTTAAATACATAGAAAAAATCCATGACTCAGGAATGCTCACCACACAAATATACCGGGATTCGAACCTAGGACCTCTAGCTTCGTAGGTAGGGTCACTACCAACTAGGCTAAACCTGTCGTCAAACTAACGGTCCGCAGCCCGTCCCGCCACGCCATCGCGGTGACACGAGCCGCCACAGCTCTAGGAGGCGCCACGCAGGAGGGTGCTGAGAGGAAACTCGAAAGAACAACGTGGGCTCTCTTTCAGCTACGCTTTAGCCAAAACACATAGTACCATAGACTAGTAAATGGGGAACTTGCGTGGGACTTCAATTTCGAATAAATTGCATTCAATTGATGCGGATATACGTAGAAATATCATCATCATCATCATCATCATCATATCAGCCGAAAGACGTCCACTGCTGGACATAGGCCTCCCCCAAAAAGTGCCACAATGGCCGGTCCTGGGCCACCCGCATCCAGCGGACTCCCGCGACCTTTACCAAGTCATCAGTCCACCTTGCGAAATATCATACAGAACAAAAAAAAACGATTGTATTAGTCTTATCTCACGTTAAAATGACGGAAAAAAATATATTATTTTTTCGATAAAATAACATATCAGTTACACATATTATTGAATTAGAAATGATATTTTGTAAGACTTAAACGCAAATGTTGTGGAGATAATTGCAAATTAATTACTTAAGTACTCCATAGTAAATGCGCCGAGAATATATGTTGTTTTCGGGGGGTGCCGGCGCGTGCAGATTTCAAATGCATATAACATCAGAAAAATAAATCACAAGAAAGTTTTAGTGCTACGGTTGTTTTAATGCTGGATTATACTTTTGATTTTCGTAATAAAATAAAAAGATGCAAGTTCCCTATTATAAAGACTGCCAATGTCAATATAATGACTCAATCATTCATCCTGCTGTAGCTAGTTTGACTATAGAGGTCTCTACCATTAATTTCGTATGCTACCTTTGCTTATACATTGGCGCCATCTATTAGGAGTTTTTTTCATTGAGTTCATAGATGGCGCTATTGTATTAAGCAGAGGTCTAATTTCCAATACGAAATGAATAGTACAGAGATATCTTTATAGTGAAACTTTGCGCGTATGGGAGCCAATAATGCACGGCCAAATAATGTACGGCCCGATAATACGCGTCTAATTTTTGTGGACTCGAATTATTGGGTCGTGCATTATCAGCCCGGACAAAAGTTCCAATTATTGCCCCGTACTGAGTATGCCAGGGGGGAGACAGTGACATACCCGTTGACGTTTGATATAGATAGAGCTACCATCTTGTACCGCACCTAAAAACTTACTATTCCGCAAAGTAGATTTTCGGTTACTAAAATAATGGCACAGGATGTCGCTATAAAATCCATGTAAAATTATGAGTCATAAAATGTTTTGGATATTATTCTTTAATAGTATTTTGAAATAAAATGAATTAACATTATTCAATAATGTAATTTAATGAATTCAGCTGTTTGTTACATTAACTTTATTTTTCACTTGGCCACATTTGCCCAACCAACCCCTCTATGGTTTTGACGGCAACTGCTGTGAAGTATGGTGAACCAACTCTATGGTTTGGTTACCATGGATACGTTTCTCTGTTAGAAAATTTATATGTCAAATTGTCTTACGTATTTTTATCATAAATCAAACAATAAGTAACATTAAATATATACTGCTTTATTGTTGTCACGTGCTCCTCCACTTCGCTGTTGAGAAGTAACTTCAGGTCCCTGCATTCTTTGTCTTCTTTTGTTACGGTGTTGTTTTGCGCATATACAAGTACTGATATACTGGACATATATATTTGCAAATGCCCAGATTATGAGCTGTTGGCTGTTAAACCGATGGTAAGTTTATATTTTACGTATTACGTGATTCACTAACAATAACAGTGAAGTGAAACTAGATATGTCAACTTGTCCTAAACATCCGTGTTCTTACTGTTTCAGATATACCAACCCATCGTTTCAAGAATCCCTACAAGCTTCCTGAGCAATTCAAAGCTATACTCTTGTTGTTTGAAAGTTGGAGAAATCATCCGATTATGACTACTATAGGAAGAAGATAATTTGTGACAACCATTTTACAGATGCTGACAAAACCCATAACAACTGTACCTAGAAATAGATTAGCAGTGCCTTCGCTTTATTTAGCTGGTAAGCTTCAGCTAGATGTTCATTGTGAATTATATAAACGGAAATGTGAAGTACCTCTTCATTCTGCGGCTACTCTACAAGACGTTGATCTACCGACATACTTTACTGTTGAAAAAAAAAACACTGAAATTCGTAGGAAAATATTTCCGACAAACCTCCAAGGATATTTGCTAGTAAAATCTTTATTAAAAGGGATTAAGAACTTTTGACGTCTTCGATTGCGTAGTTACTTTGATGCTGACTGTACCCTTTACTCCGAAATACACATGATTATATTATATAATAAGTTTTGGGAATAAAGGCGTGAATCTACGTTTATGCATGTAGGGATGTATATTTTGTGAATGTAGGAAAAACAGGATATAATAAAACAATCACCATAAAAGGAATTCTGGTACCTAAGTTATTTTGACATTTATGCAAATATTGTAATTTTTATCGTGAAATAAATTATTCTGAATCATCTGCTTGACTTGAGATTTTATCCATTTTTTAATTTGATCGTGTTAAGATTTCACTTACACTGTTATTTTCGAATGCATTTTCTACTTTGGAGATAAGCATGTCAATTGAATTTCTTTTGCCTACAAAAGGATTTTTGTTTGCAAGAATTTAAATCGACTTGCTTAACGCCAAAGATTACCTGGGGCGATTTTTCTATCGTTGTCGATTATAATTTTCGTAAGAATTTTATAAAATTCGGTAGGTTCGAAGAGCTTGTGATTCTAAAAACCCCATTGAGTTAAAAATATCACGTTTTTCACTCAATGGAAAAAAATGTAGGAAATTGTGCGGACATTGTACAGAATCACGAGCTCTTCCAACCAACAAAAGTTTTATCCAATTCTGACGAAATCAAAATCGACAACGATAGAAAAATTTGCCCAACTAGTAGTAAAGTATGCTTTGTATGCATGTGTAGGTACTGGTTCCACACGCACACATACATAGTTAGTTTCGGGAGCATTAAAAGATGGCGCTATCAAACAGGTTTCCATTAAATGCTTCAAGAGGGCACTCTTTACCTATATACTTACTTTACTCTTTGGAGTATGCTCAGGGTGATAATGCACGGCCCAATAATGTACAGCCCAAAAAATTTTTTTTGGGTCGTTTAGTTCATTATTGGGTCGAGCATTATTTGTATTATTGGGATATTGTATTTTAAATTTGTATTTTTGAAATGTTTTAATTTATTTAATTATAGTGTTTGAGTTTTGAATTTAATTGTATCGTGTATTTGATATGGGCAATGCCTGAAATAAAGATTATTATTCTTATTATCAGGGCGGACGAAAATGGCTTTCAATTATTGCTCCAGATCAAGTTTGCTCCAAACGAAACATACCTACCTGCCTGTCTAAAGCGACTTCTGTCTAATGTCGGCTTGGTTAGGGTTCACTTGTGTCCCTCAGACCGGAAATGGCGTCGACCCGCCGGACATTATCAGTCCGCACAGATAATGTACAGCCCGATAATCCGAAGCCACAAGGACTTGATTATTGGGCCGTGCATTATCAGGTTGTAAAATTGGCTTCCAATTATTGACCCGGACCAAGTTTGTTCAGGGTGATAATGACCAAGTATTAATGACCCCGATAATTCATGTACATTGGACGCAAATTATTGGGTTGTACATTGTCATGGCCGTGCATTATCATGGCCGTACATTAACTGCGCGTATTAGGTCCAGTGCCGCCACTGGCCCTCAATCCGAAAAGCGAGGGGAACCCTTTGGTTGACGCTCTCAGTTCACATGATATTGTTTTCCGCTTGAAAAAAATTCCGCTTTTTGCGTCCTTTTGACATTTGGCGCCTAGAGCGGCCGCTCCCTCCGCCCTACGGATATCAAACAATAAGAGCATGCATTTTTTTCGTATTTCAGTAATCTAAGCTACGGTAGCCTAGTGGTTCAGGCATGCGGCTGTCAAGCGGCGGTCGTGCGTTCGAATCCCGGCTCGTACCAATGAGTTTTTCGGAACTTATGTACGGAATATTTACCGTTAGCTTTTCGGTGAAGGAAAACATCGTGAGCAAACCGGTCCAATCCCAATGAGGTCTAGTTTTCCCTCTGGGTTGGAAGGTCAGATGGCAGTCGCTTTCGTAAAACTAGCTATGCCAAATCTTGGGATCAGGTGTCAAAGCGGACCCCGGGCTCCTTTAGGGGCACAACCGGGAATTACGCTAGGAGGATGATGATTTCAGTAATCTAAAAACTTTTGTATAGAAAATTCACGCTGTGTTTCAGGCTGGCTGTAAACATGTTCGCTGGATCCGTGATCCTGCAGCAAGACAAGTGCGCCTACCAGCCTGTCATCAACAACTGGTGAGGGTTTTTTGACCTGTACAGTCGAACGCATAAAGTAGCTGAATACCTTGATACCTTGTCGGTTTCACCCGTTTGACAACTTCGTATTGCAGTTTAAGGCGACGTAGGCTCAGAAAACGGATTTTTAAAAAGTCGTAGCGCTTGTTTGGATCATAATACAGCTGCCCTTAATTTAATTAGCAATCTTGAGGCCTTTCTCGAGGTACTATAACTATTCGAATCTTGAGTTTTTGACTTTCACTCTATAGAAAAAAATCACGAACATAGGTCTAAAATACACTTAAAAAATTCGTAACAAATTATGCACAAAAGCTATTTCCTTTTGGCCTGTTGTGTAGAATACCTGAACATTTCATTTTGAGCTGAGTTTTCCAGGTTTTACTAAAGGTCCGCAAATTAATCTATTTTATTTGAGCTGCCCGTTTCATTGCAGGTCATATCTGTAGTCTGACCAAACATGTGTCACTAGAGAATAGTTCAGAAACTCATTTTATATCTTCAATGCGCGGGTGAAATCCGGTTTGAAGTACCATAAAACACAGTCACGATCTGGTGAAAGAAAGAAGGGATGAATGTACGCATTCGGATTACCTGCAACTGTAACGAATGGCGGTCAGAATAAGTATAAGTAAGTTGTATTAATTTGTAATGCAGGTGCGGTAGCGGAAAGCAAACATGGCGGTTGGTGTTTCGCGCGTCAGTTCACGGCTTCAGTGCGAGCGCCTTCCATAAACAGTGTGACAACGTGGCTCCGGTGTTAGTACTCGTGCAGGTAAAGCAAACATGGCGGTTGGTGTTCCGCGCGTAAGTTCACGGCTTCAGTGCGAGCGCCTTCCATAAACAGTGTGACAACGTGGCTCCGGTGTTAGTACTCGTGCAGGTAAAGCAAACATGGCGGTTGGTGTTCCGCGCGTAAGTTCACGGCTTCAGTGCGAGCGCCTTCCATAAACACTGTGACAACGTGGCTCCGGTGTTAGTACTTGTGCAGGTAAAGCAAACATGGCGGTTGGTGTTCCGGGCGTCAGTTCACGGCTTCAGTGCGAGCGCCTTCCATAAACAGTGTGACAACGTGGCTCCGGTGTTAGTACTCGTGCAGGTAAAGCAAACATGGCGGTTGGTGTTCCGCGCGTAAGTTCACGGCTTCAGTGCGAGCGCCTTCCATAAACACTGTGACAACGTGGCTCCGGTGTTAGTACTCGTGCAGGTAAAGCAAACATGGCGGTTGGTGTTCCGGGCGTCAGTTCACGGCTTCAGTGCGAGCGCCTTCCATAAACAGTGTGACAACGTGGCTCCGGTGTTAGTACTCGTGCAGGTAAAGCAAACATGGCGGTTGGTGTTCCGCGCGTAAGTTCACGGCTTCAGTGCGAGCGCCTTCCATAAACAGTGTGACAACGTGGCTCCGGTGTTAGTACTCGTGCAGGTAAAGTAAACATGGCGGTTGGTGTTCCGCGCGTAAGTTCACGGCTTCAGTGCGAGCGCCTTCCATAAACAGTGTGACAACGTGGCTCCGGTGTTAGTACTCGTGCAGGTAAAGCAAACATGGCGGTTGGTGTTCCGCGCGTAAGTTCACGGCTTCAGTGCGAGCGCCTTCCATAAACAGTGTGACAACGTGGCTCCGGTGTTAGTATTCGTGCAGGTAAAGCAAACATGGCGGTTGGTGTTCCGCGCGTAAGTTCACGGCTTCAGTGCGAGCGCCTTCCATAAACAGTGTGACAACGTGGCTCCGGTGTTAGTACTCGTGCAGGTAAAGCAAACATGGCGGTTGGTGTTCCGCGCGTAAGTTCACGGCTTCAGTGCGAGCGCCTTCCATAAACAGTGTGACAACGTGGCTCCGGTGTTAGTACTCGTGCGGGTAAAGCAAACATGGCGGTTGGTGTTCCGGGCGTCAGTTCACGGCTTCAGTGCGAGCGCCTTCCATAAACAGTGTGACAACGTGGCTCCGGTGTTAGTACTCGTGCAGGTAAAGCAAACATGGCGGTTGGTGTTCCGCGCGTAAGTTCACGGCTTCAGTGCGAGCGCCTTCCATAAACAGTGTGACAACGTGGCTCCGGTGTTAGTACTCGTGCAGGTAAAGCAAACATGGCGGTTGGTGTTCCGCGCGTCAGTTCACGGCTACAGTGCGAGCGCCTTCCATAAACAGTGTGACAACGTGGCTCCGGTGTTAGTATTTGTGCAGGTAAACATTATATAAAATCATTCGAAAAGTTGAAATAGGTCTGGGCGCCAAATTAAATGTATGCTTGCAGAAACTCTCAACGTGCGTTGACTTATATCTAGTAGGAAGGCTAGTAAGCACGCGAGTACCTACCTTCTAATAGCAGGACGGCAACATGCAAGAATTAAAGGAATGTATTTTTTTTTAACTTTGAATAATTGAACTGTCGTTTTATTAAATAGTTTGAGTTTACCAGTGCCTTGACATATGCTTTAATGCTGTTAAATTTTAAATCTAAAAAAAAATTACCTTCCTAGAGTAGTTGCCCTCCAAAGTTACGTGATCGTTTCTTCTAAACAAAAGTCAATAAGTCTCTATTGACCTATTTTAGACGTTAATGTCAGCAGTAGATTGTTGTTTATTATTTACATTACACCCGTAGTAGCAGACCCACAAAAGCGTGTAGTGTAAACATTACAACTTGGCCGCTATTTGGAGTGGAAGCGGCAACAGTACAACATACGTGGGAGGGAGAGGCCGCGCTCCGATCTCTCGCCCCCACTTCCAGATGCGGTCGCGCGTTTTCTAACTCGCGCGTAAAACGTGTGCAACGAGCGCGACTCTCGACTCGTTCGTTTTACGCGCGAGCGCGTCGCGACTTGAGATACTTGGGCGCCATTGCTGCGTCCAGTAGTACGCGCGAGTCGGTGGCGAGTTGACGTATTTGGTTTAAAATGGAACCGTGATAACTTCGATACGGAACTTTTTATTTGGCCAAGTCCCTCCCGCGTAGGAACGCGCGTAAAACGCGGCATCTGGACGCAATATAAATTGCAGCGCGCGAGTGGCATCGCGCGTAAACCGCGTTATCTGGACAAGCTCTTATTTGTACGTGTTCCTCAGCTGTCCCGCGGCGAGGTGATCGGCGGGTTCAGCGAGGCGGCGTGGGCGGGCGGCGGCGCCGGCGGGTACCTGCCCGCCGAGCGCGCCTTCCTGTTCGCCCTGCCCGCCGTCGCGCCCGCGCCGCCCGCGCCCGCGCCCCTCAAACACCCGCTGCTCAAGAAGGCCTTCGCGCTGTGCTACCATCCCGAGTGAGTATCACATGTACCTGCCCGCCGAGCGCGCCTTCCTGTTCACCCTGCCCGCCGTCGCGCCCGCGCCGCCCGCGCCCGCGCCCCTCAAACACCCGCTGCTCAAGAAGGCCTTCGCGCTGTGCTACCATCCCGAGTGAGTATCACATGTACCTGCCCGCCGAGCGCGCCTTCCTGTTCGCCCTGCCCGCCGTCGCGCCCGCGCCGCCCGCGCCCGCGCCCCTCAAACACCCGCTGCTCAAGAAGGCCTTCGCGCTGTGCTACCATCCCGAGTGAGTATCACATGTACCTGCCCGCCGAGCGCGCCTTCCTGTTCGCCCTGCCCGCCGTCGCGCCCGCGCCGCCCGCGCCCGCGCCCCTCAAACACCCGCTGCTCAAGAAGGCCTTCGCGCTGTGCTACCATCCCGAGTGAGTATCACATGTACCTGCCCGCCGAGCGCGCCTTCCTGTTCGCCCTGCCCGCCGTCGCGCCCGCGCCGCCCGCGCCCGCGCCCCTCAAACACCCGCTGCTCAAGAAGGCCTTCGCGCTGTGCTACCATCCCGAGTGAGTATCACATGTACCTGCCCGCCGAGCGCGCCTTCCTGTTCGCCCTGCCCGCCGTCGCGCCCGCGCCGCCCGCGCCCGCGCCCCTCAAACACCCGCTGCTCAAGAAGGCCTTCGCGCTGTGCTACCATCCCGAGTGAGTATCACATGTACCTGCCCGCCGAGCGCGCCTTCCTGTTCGCCCTGCCCGCCGTCGCGCCCGCGCCGCCCGCGCCCGCGCCCCTCAAACACCCGCTGCTCAAGAAGGCCTTCGCGCTGTGCTACCATCCCGAGTGAGTATCACATGTACCTGCCCGCCGAGCGCGCCTTCCTGTTCGCCCTGCCCGCCGTCGCGCCCGCGCCGCCCGCGCCCGCGCCCCTCAAACACCCGCTGCTCAAGAAGGCCTTCGCGCTGTGCTACCATCCCGAGTGAGTATCACATGTACTTTCCCCCAAGGATACGGGTTCACACTTTCTCAAAAAAATCGTCTGCACACACATACAGTTCATTCGAAAAATTACCGTAGAGGGGTGTACCCGTGCCCTTGGGCGATAGTACCTGCCCGCCGAGCGCGCCTTCCTGTTCGCACTGCCCGCCGATCACACATTTATTTATCGACACAACGAATCGTCAAATCAATAAAGGATTGGCAAATCATTGGTAATCACCAGCAAAACACTACCTAATAGTCACTACCAATGCGTCCCAGTCTATAAAATAACTATACCTATATTATAAAATTGATGTTTGTATTTACAGCTGCGGACCCATATTCGGCGCCGGTGCCGACCTGCTCATCTCCAGCAACTGCAACACCAACAGCGACAGCTACAGCAACCTCCACTCGTACGGGGCCCCCGACGCCTCGGGCTCACTGGCGCCCGACTACAACTTCACTGTGCGCGACTACGAAGTTTTTACTTACCAGCACAACTGACATCTGTGGTCTCCACTCGTATGGCGCCGCCTCACTACCGCCTGACTACAACTTCACTGTTGCGCGACTATTACGAAGTCTTCACTTACCAGCACAACTGACGTCTACAGTCTACACCCGTACGGCCACGCCTCACTGGCGCCCGACTACAACTTCACTGTGCGCGACTACGAAGTCTTCACTTACCAGCACAACTGGTATTGATTTACCTAAGTAGTTTGTAACGATTTAGGTTATTATTATTATCACAATAACTTAAGCTTTCTTTCTATTAGAGATGTAAATAATGTCGCAATAAATATAAGATTAGCTGAAACTTAGTACATATTATTTTGCATGATAATTAAATTACCTAATTCACCTTTCCTGATCAATGACCTAATTTAATATTGTTTTTTAAACTTCACTGTGCGCGACTAATAAGTCTTCACTTACCAGCACAACTGACATCTACACCTACAGTCTCGTACGGTATGGTACGGTAAATTTTTTGACGGGTTTAGCGGGCTGCTGACGCGTACTGTTCCAATATTCTGCAGACTGACTATGTCCGCATAGTTTGTTAGTTGTCTTACTATCCACAGACAAATTTTCAGATTTTATAAAACAGTTGCGACGTAGGTGTTTTTTTAACAAGTTCGGAACCACCCCCACGCCAGTTGTCCCAAAAACTGGCTGACTGACGGCAGGCTATTGATGTTCGAGCTATTTATGACCTAATATTAAAATATCAGCCTTTATAAAACTGTTGCAGTTTTGGTCCCTCAGCTCTCAGTCTAAGTACCTATATACCTTTTTTGAGCATTCGTTGGCTGACGTGACAAGTCATTGATTAATTTATTTAAGTATTTAATCTGCTTACTTTGTATACAAAGCGCCATCTGTGATACACATTTCGAACTAGCAAAGCCATCCCCAACACACCAACCAGCGTTGCAAGTTCAGTATTAACATTACCTCAGTACGCCTACAGAGGGCGCCAAATAAGCGTGTTTGAAACGTTATTTGGGAAAGCCCTTGTTAATTTATACTGTTGATATGAAAACTAATTTTTCTCCAACTTACTCGGAAATGTTTCCATTAATGGAGTAAAAACACACCTCGAAGTTTATCGTTATATGCATTGATGAGATAATAAATTAAAAAAAATGGAAATACTTCCCGGACATGCCCGGGAAGTAAATATTATTGTGCAGGTTACTTACTTTTAATTTCATGCAAGACTACAAATTCACCATACAGCCAATTGTCCAATAGTCACGTACAAAAACCGACATAGATAGAATAATAATTGTGTCCAAATCATAAGACAGTTTTTTTAGACTTAATTATTTTCTCGGACTGATAAATATTTTGTAACAAATGTATAGTTTTTTTAAATGTCTAATGCGTTTAGGGATTGTCGATTTAACTAAATGTAATAATGCCTATATTTATATTTACTAATACTATAAGTTTTCTTTTATTTATTTTCATTGCTATGTTTTATGTGGAATCAAATATACAATTCGGACCCAATACTTTAAACTTTAATATCCTTAAAAAAAAATTAGGCGGGAAACTGGAATTCATTTTGTCAAAGATTTTCTGCCGTGTTATTTTTACGAAAATAAAATGAGTTCTACAAATAGTGACAAAGATATCCCAATGGGTACACCACCAGAATTAGCAGCAGAGGCAAAGTTGGCGAGAGCTAACTTGCTTCCGCCTAAATCCGAAGAAAAATATTTAAGAACGTTCGCAAATTTCAATTCCTGGCGAAAGAAGAAAAATACCAGTTCGTTGTCGGAAAATGTTATTTTGGCGTATTTTAACGAACTTGCAAAAGATAAAAAACCTTCTACTCTGTGGGCAATGTACTCAATGCTGAAAAGTACTATACAACTAAAATATAATATAAACATTAAGAACTACGCGAACTTATTGTCATTTTTGAAACGGAAATCATCCGGTTTCAAAAGCAAGAAATCGAAGATTCTTACCAATGAGGATATCACAATATTCTTAAATGAAGCTCCAGATGAGATTTTCCTAGCAATAAAGGTAAACATAATATTGTATAACTGACTTAAATATTATTTTCCATATTTGGACTCTATCCGTCGTATGTTAACATTATTATTTATTTGTTTCAGGTTGCTCTCATTTTAGGCGTCAACGGTGCATGCCGAATGATCGAGTTGACTAATTTAACAGTAAACGACATAACGTGCCATGATGATATACTTCTGGTAAAACTACGGGACACAAAAACTAAAATCGACCGCATGTTCGTTATTCCAAATGAGTTTGTGCCAGTTGTAAAAAAATACCAATTACTTCGTCCCAAAAGTACCAATTCGGACAGATTTTTTATAAATTATAAAAATGGGAAGTGTGTCAATCAAGTAATTGGACGGCATGCAATGGCGAAAATGCCAACACAAATCGCAAGCTACTTAAATTTAGCTGACAGCGATTGCTACACAGGCCATTGCTTTCGGCGGTCATCGGCCACCTTGCTAGCTGACTCCGGGGCAAATTTAACAACCATAAAGAGGCACGGTGGTTGGAAATCTGACGCAGTAGCCGAGAGCTATATTGAAGAATCGGTGCAAAACAAAAAGAACATATCCGAAAAAATTAATCAAACTATCACCCTTCAAACAGAATCTCAGCCATCTACATCGAATCATCAATGTAATAAAATATCAAGTCCGAAACCATCCACCTCCCGCATAGATTCTGCTCCCTTATCACCTAATCCGCAGCATTCTAACACACAATCAACAACAACTTCTAATCAAGAAAATATTCAAACCAACATAAGCGTTCCGGGGAAAAATATAACTCTGTCTTTCACGAACTGCCCTAATATGAATAATGTATCTATAACATTCAATTAAAACTCCTGACATAAGGTTTATTTTTATTACTATTAAAGTGTTGAATTTGTTTAGATTGTAGGTAGATTGTTATATAAACATGTGCGAAATAAATATAACCTTTTAAGATTTTGTTTTATTTCCTCGCATATTTGGAGAAAAGCAGTATACAGGCCTCGGCAGGAATGTCATTTCGTGGATTCGTATCTATTGAAGGACTCGGCTATGCCTCGTCCTTCAAAACCATACTCATCCACGAAATGACTTTTCCCGGCCTCTGCAGTAATATACTATACTCTACACGATAAAAAATAAGGTACCTACAAACGAAATTTTGCTACAAACGATAAAAAATAGATACGTACGAGTAGGTATTAAGAATTATTACAGAAAAATATCCGCAACGCAGCGCAGGCTTCGTAAAGTGCGTACTGAAACACATATCTTCCTAGGCACTTATATAATAAAATAATGATAGAATCCGCAACAGGCTTCGTCAGCAGTGTCAGCACGCTATTACAAAATAGTCCTTGACCTTTGAGGTAGGTCAGGAAGTAATTATTTTATTATAAATGGGTATAAATGGGGTACTTATAATCATAGACTAGAGAATTATAAAGACTGGCAATGACAATGAAAAGTCAATTCCTCCAGCAGGGTGATTATGATTACATAACTTTTCTTTAGTACGTAAGGTTTTATACCTACCCTTTATGGGTTAGGTATATTCAGAGCAATGACACCGGCGATATACTTAGGTAGGTACACTGAAAAAAATGTTAGGTTGGATTTACCAGATTCCGTGTAAATGTTACCAAAGTTAGCGGTTGATTTCGGTCCTATCACGAATTTTGGTTGATTTTATCAAACTAAATAAGTTGGTGTTGTACCAAATTTATTAGGTAGATTACACCTATATTTTATAGTAAATAGTAAAATTGTTTACCAAAGTACTTTAGTAACATTTCTCATCAAAGTACTTTAGTATATTTTTTACCAAAGTACTTTAGTAACGATTCTCACCAAAAAACTTTAGTACATTTTTAAACAAAGTACTTTAGTAACCTTTTTATCAAAGTAGTTAAGTATATTTTTTTTCAATGTAGTTTGGTGTAATCTACCAAACGGATATTTTTCATTTTACCAAACATACTCGTCTTTTTTTACCAAATACCTTAGGCATGTTCTACTGTTACTATTTTTTGGTACAAATTACCGAAGTTAGTCAGTAGAAAATGCAAAAGTAATTTGGTAAAATGTACAAAACAATTTGGTAGATATAGCACTTTCTATTGGTACAATGTATTAAATCATTTTGATTGAAAGAGCTGAACTTAACTTGTAAATATAATGTAATTTATTTGGTGAACTCTAACAAACAAAGTTAAGTAGTATTTACTAATCACGTTCGGTGTATTTTGTCAGCTTTAGTTTGGTAATATTTACCAGGTTTATATTTTAGTTACTACTAAAGGTGTTTGATATATCAACCAGATATGTAACGCAGTTTTCATCAAAGTTAGTCTAGTATCATCTATCAGATTGGATCGTGCTTTATATCAAAGATAATATTGTATTATCTACTATAAGTGGATCGCAGATTTTATCAAATATAATTAAGTATTATCGATCATGTGTTTCGTATTTTTTCCTAAAATTGGTTTGGTAATATCTAACAGACTTGTACTGTGGTTTTTACCAAATGTTTACTAGTAATATCAACCAAGATATTATCAGTGCTTGTTCTGCTAATTGTACCGGTCTTAGTTTAGTAAAACGTACCAAATAAGTAGTGTACAGTTTAATGGTGTTAGTTTGGTTAATTTATCAAACTAACACTAGTAAAATGTACACATCTTTTTAGGTAGATATCACCAAACACATTTTTGATTTCCAGAGTATAAATAGGGTGTGGTATCATTGAAAATTAGAAACTTGCAATATTGCTGACATGGTATGAGAGTAAAATTATATTGCAGTTTAGATTTTCAAACTACGTAGTTTTCTATGTAGATTGAAGATTATTCGTAGCCACACCCTAAAAATATTGTAGATAAAAAAAAGCTAACAGGAACTAAAAAAATTATGTTTTAAGACCTTAAGACAAACACTTCAAAAATATGCAGGCTTATTGGTAACCAACGTATTTCTTTTTAGGGAGATATAATAAAGCTCATTTGCAATTAAAAAAGGTCATGAAGGCTATCCGAAAATCAGCAGTTCCTAGAGAGTGAAAATTTACAAATTGCCTTTTTTAAATAGATAACACTGTTAAAAGGAATAACGTCGATTTACCAGTAACCTTATTTAATATTATAAGGTCTATATAAATACGGTGGTTTGAAGAAAAATAGTCCGAATTTTGGTACATGTAATAAACTTTATTTTACGAATCGATACAATAAACTGTAGATCACTTATTTTAAAATTATGTCAGTGACTCAGTAGGGTACAAAACCTTTCTTATAATAAAAGTCAAAAGGCTGCCAGGTTGCGGCCCACATTCTTTCCCTGCGGCTGACCGTACGTGAATCGAATTCCTTGGCTGTACATATCTTAACTTTAAGTTTACGAGATAGATACCCTGTTCACGGTATACGTAGTAAGTGTGAATCTTATAGGCTGAGTTACAAGTCATGATAAAATTTGCTGAGTAGTCTTATAGACTGGGCTCTCAGTGGAGTATCGTTTGCAAAAATAGCGCACCGTATTCTGACGTCTTTGTGTAGATTCCAGACATACAATCAACAGAATTCGCTGCCCCAATATTATAAGGTTCCATGTTGCAATTTTATCAACTTGAAATTTGAAGTTTATAATATTGGGGCAGCGAGATGTTGCCAACCGTATTCTGCGTCCAGGCAGTGAAAAGTTTTGAAGCATACATCCAGCGCTTTCAGGAATGAGTCGATATTATAAAGGATGTCGTCATAAGCAACATAAAAGTCCTTTAGGGCATCGATGGTCGGTCTGACAGCAATGATGATGGGTTGGCACCGCAGTCCCTTAGCCATTTGGGCTTTTATCCAATAGTCCAGCTGGGTGAGGACTTCGCTTTCGTTCTGGAAATTAAAATATATTGTTTATTTTTAACCGTATCCATACTAATCCTACTAATATTATAAATGCGAAAGTTTGGATGTATGGATGAATGTACGTTTCAATGAATCTCAAAAACTACTGGACGAATTTTTAAGAAACTTTCCAGTTATCTTACGAGTATATATCAGAATATGACAGGCTATAATTTATTTCAAATTTCGTAATTTTTAGTATTAAAAATGTGAAAGTGTGTCTGTCTGTATATCTGTATGTCTGTTACCTCTTCACGCTTAACCTGCTGAGCTGAAGGAGATGAAATTTAGTAGGTATCGAGATAATTGGAGTCCCGAGGGAGGAGATAGAAAGAAAGAAAGAAACATTTATTCGAGACAAACAACACACAGCGTTTGTCACGAAACGGTTCTATCTCAGCATAATGCTGGCATTGCTGCCAACGCTGGTCTTCCGATAGAACTGATTAGGATAGTTTTATCCTGGAAATCATCCCCTAAGGAAGTAAAATGGGTAGTGAAAATTTGTATTGGAGTTTATATTAAATCCTTATGGCCGTTTGTATGGAAAGTCGTCATCACACAATAGTGTTTAAAATGAAATTATACCTTTGCATGAAGAATGAAACTGTTCATAGCTTCTTGAATGCTTGGCTTTACGGTTTTTTTTTACCATCTGTATCTTTGTAGTGTAATCTCACAGGTTATTTTATATCCAATTATTATTATATTTTATATCTGGAAAATAAAAATAAATATTTAGTTTTGTATGATGCATATTAGTTGACTTAATTAGATCAAACATTATGTTTATACAATATTGGTTATTTTATTTGGTGCCAACACCCTATTCAACACTAATTAAACATCAGAATAATGATAACCAATCACGTAAAAGTACATTATTGCAGAGGCCGGAATGGATGGATGGGTAGAGTTTGACGGACGAAGCGTAGCTTAATCCGTCAGTAAATACGAATCCACGAATTGCCATTTCCTCGACGTTTCGATTTTGGGGTGATATTCGTGATTTTTTAATAAATATTATGATAACCAACCTCCGCTTGGATTTACTTCGATCAATTTAATGTAGACAAAAGCAGCTTTAATCGTTTTCAAATGATTAAACGCATAAGAACTTGGGCCATTTCTTGAATAGTAGGAGCTCTGATCCTTTAAACTTGGTTTCAAAATCCAATTCAATCTGAAAAAAAAAACGATTTTATGTATTTGACTTAATGTGCGAAATGCCTAGGTATCTTGTTCTTCATCCATAACATTTTGTCGAGATGCAGGCTTTGGTCAGCCAAAAACAAATATTGAATAATAAGAAATTCAAGTATGTAAATTATTTATCAGGGGGTGTTACCATACATTAAAAAGCGGTCAAGAGTCAGACTCGCGGACTGATTTCCGGGATGAAAGTATCCTACGTCCTTTGCCGGGACTCAAGCTAAATATCTACATTCCAAATTTCATCTAAAAAGAGCCCGTTCACGTACTGACTAGCGCCACTGGTAAATATTTGAGATTATTTAAATTTATGAATAAGTTTGATGTACTAGTTTTTACGTTGCTGGATTCGTCAATCTATGCGTCCAAAATTATGATGGCCGTTTTTCTTTTGATTTTATCAGCGGCCTACTTATTTAAATATTTATAGTTAAATTTAAATAATCTCAATAATTTACCAGTGGCGCTAGTGAGCACGTGAACGGGCTCTTATTATTTTCTCTTAGTAATTTCGGATTTTTTATGTTTCTCTTTGCTAGCTTCTGCCCGCGACTCCGTCCGCGTGGAACTCGTTTATATCGTAGCTCCATACAATTTTTTAACCACCTAGTTCACCGACTTTAACTATTTGATGTCCTTCCTCGGGACTCTAAACTATCTTGATACCAAATTTCATCTAAATCGGTTCAGCGGTTTAAGCGTTAAGAGGCAACAGACATACTGACACACTTTCGCATTTAAATGTAGAACAGTAGTAAAACAGACAGGAATACTTACATGAATAATGTTTTGGAGTTTGTTCAACCCCCGCTTGAATAATATTATTTCCTTTAAACTGGGAATCAGCTCCTTCAGTTCATTTCTTGAATGGAGTCGAGTAAATTTAACGAATTCTGATTTTCTAAAAAATAAGACATATATGTAATTCATCAGTCTTTAAACTCATTATTTAATGTTCAGTTAGTTACATACAGACAAAATACAAACGCAACGATGGCCAACCAAACCGATTTGGTAAATTTTACTGAAATTCGTTTTGTAAATTAATCAAAGTAATTAGGTAGGTAATACGTAACCAATATTTCTAGGTCAATATCTAAGCCTGAGTTAAGCTTCCTATTCATATTAAACTATTATCACAAAATTATTATATTTAATCATTAATAATAAGGAGGTATGGGTGGGGAATCCATATACGATGTCAACTATAGGTTACCCTGTGTTTCAGACAAAAAAGAACTAACAATGGAATAAGTACGTTATTCACATACAATATCATTCTTATTCACAATTAATTAATTAGGTATCAGTGTTGCCAATTTAGCACTTTTAGTGTAATATCGTTCTAATGCTTACCTTCAAAACTTGTTATGGTAGATTGAGATAATCCCCATTCCTTCAAATATTCAGTCACCCCCACACTTAAGTCATCGTCGAGATCACTATCCATAGTTGGTTACACTTTGCAAACTAAATCCACCACGCACCAGCCGAAATGAAATGGCGCACCAAGAAAATTTCATTAAAACGCAAACAAAACAAAGTGACTATATACAATGAACTACCTCAACGCAATGAAGCTTGCCGCGCCGCGCGCGCATCGCAAGATGCTGTAGCCGGGGGAAGGGGCGCACCTCCGCAGGGCAGTCGGGGAGGGCAATAGTCACATCTCACTCTTATGTTTATAAATTAAGTAGGATGGAACTATGCATGCAGCGGTATTGTTTTGTAAAATGTACCAGACTTTTACCTAGTTAAAATTACCAAACTCTTTGGTAATTTTAACAAGGTATAGGTCTGGTAGTGATTGCAGCGCTTTCTCAAAAGGTACGAGTAGATAGTTACCTATGTACGTACTAAACGCGAAATGGTTCGTGTTAATGTTGTTGGAAAAAATAGACTAGGTAAGTACTTAATACTGTTTTGTGTGGCGTGAAAGGTTGCAAAATAACAAAGCAATAGAATCTCATTCCTACGACCAACAAGTAAAGACAAAACGATTTATTACTTGATTATATACTTATAACTAGCGACCCGCCCCGGCTTCGCACGGATTTATACGTATGATGAATGAATTATACATATAAACCTTCCTCTTGAATAACTCTATCTATTGAAAAAACCGTAAGCGACTTTGTTGTATACTATGTAATGATTAGGTATTTTACCAATTGTATATTTTAAAACGTCAATTAATCAATGATAAAGTTAAAGGTACATCCAGCAGCAAAAGTAGCTACGCGGGTCAAAGTGCTCAAAATGATACACATGGCTCTAATGTCAAGAGGATACGGACTTTCTAGATAATTTCGAGCGTGTTATTTTGTGTTGCTACTTCTGCTGCTGACTGTACCTACATGGGTACACCATGTAGTATCTACTTACTAGTTTTGTCAGCGGCTTGGCCCGCGTGACAAACGTAAGTAATTTGCTTATTTATGAAGACGTCCAAACAAACACCAAGAAAGGACCAACCAATTAACACACTTTCACATTCATACATTAGTAAGGATAAGAAAGGATATTACTTACTCGTATTAAGGAAAAGCCACGAAAACTTTAACGTCGTTAAAGCCTAATTAATACATAGATAATCAGTAAGTAAGTACCTACGCAACTTAACTTTTTTTGTCTGGGAATAGGTATGGCAATCTGTGGTATGGCTCTGCAAATTATTAATTTGGGTATAGTCTAGCTAGGTAGGTACCTACATACAACGTGAAAGGGGGCCTAGATTATTATTTAATTTTATTTAATACACAGAGTATATAAACATAATAACTAACATGGTCTCGCAAAACTGTCGGAACAGTTTGTCTGTGTGATTATACACATCATAATAAGTACAGAGTTAATAATTAAATTATTACTAATTTGTAAAAAGGTTGAGGTTAAATACATGTTACATACAATTGCATACAGTTACCTATGCCTTATGGGTTATGATACTTAAGTAATGTCGTTTTAATAATGATTGAAGCAAAACTAAGTCGTACGTAATTCTAATAATTGTGCTAACTACATTAACCCTTTACCTACGGGTGTCAACCAGAGTTGCCAGTACGGCAACACAGCTGCATTACGGGTGTCAACTATAGTTGATCGAAGTAATGGTCATGTTCAATATTTTTTTTAATCAAAACAAGACCTTGTGTCTTGGTAATAGCGGTCACATTATGCATTGGGAATAGTCTAGATGCAAAGGAAAAAATATCATAATGTTTCGGTAGATGGCTCTGAAATAAACATATTTAAAAAAAATACCGCTTTTTTGATGTCAACTGGGGTTGACACCCGTACTGCAGACGTGCAAATAATTCAACTCAATATAGCGGACAACAGTGTTTTTGTGAGAGTACGGCGTGGGAGTGTTTGGAGTGTTATTTTTAGTAATTGATATTTATGCATTTTTTTATAATTATCATTATTTAAGTGTTTATTTGTGTTAAATATACTATAAACTAATGTTCTTAAACTTTAACTTGTGAAATCCGCGAGTAGTAACTTAAAACTCTTCAATTTCTTAGTGACTGATTATATTGCTTGATATCAGAAAAAATAGTGAATATTATTACTCCAAGTGATTATTTATGGATTAAACACATTATACTTATTTCGTGTGTGAAATTTCAACTGTGTAGCTGTAATACTTCAAAAGTTTCAAGTAAGTGAAATTATGCCTAACCACTGACTCTCGCCAAAACATGCCCGTATTGAGCGATGACGGCGTCATTCAAGCCCCCGTAGGTTAAGGGTTAACTATTATACCTATATACTAATAAAACCAAGAGTATCTTTTATATACATGTATATAATTTAAATCGAAAGAAAACTCGATTTACTTCATATTTACGTATTTACACAATGTACCTAATAGGTACCTAGTTATTCCATTTAGCGTAGTGTAGTCTGAGGAGCTACCGCGAAACGGAAACAAACTAAGTTCGTTTATCTCTCTCTTTGTTGCTCTAACTAGCAAGTGCATTCGTTATTATTATTATTTATTCAGAAAACCAACAGCGATACAAAGTACGTAACTTATACTATAATACACAGTAGTATGGCCAATTACAGGTTTACCTAGATAACTTGATATGTAAACAATTGAACGGACTATCACAACATTTGTGAAAGAGAAATTTTTTTTTTTTTAATTAAGTTTGAGTAACTGTTTTTTTTTAGTTTTGAAGATGAAAGCATAACCAAGCATGTACATCTATATAGGTTACCGCAAATGAGAATATATTGCTATAGTTTATCCTAATGACAATATTATTGTATAAATCCCATATTTAGAGTGAATCAATTAGATTTAGTAACTTAAGTATAATACTACAACATTTTTAAACATGATAAGAGGTGAATTACCTATTTCTAATACTATTTATGCTGCTTATTCTTAACACTATTAATTACTTGCATTTTAAAAGATGCCTTTGAATATCTAAAGATATCAACGCTACTGAAATCCGCATTATATTTGTGTTAAGTATATTGTTCCGTGATATTTATTTTGTAAAACCTTGGTTAACTGGAATAATAAACCTTGTAACAATGTCACTAGAACTTAAACTGAAACATATACCTACAACCATGGGCTTTGCCTTCTTCGTACTCATCGTGGTTATTAAAATTGATCCGCCTTTCCTAATAAGTAACTATGTCGCCTGAAAGTACGGGGTAGTTGGCGGGGTTGGTAGTTCTGATTTTTGCAGACTTGTTTATGAAGTTGGCGCTATGAATAATACAAGTTTGTGATCTCGGGCGTCGAACGTCACTTTACCAAAAATCGAAAATACCGCGTAATCCCTAAATTACTCGTTTTTGGGGTTCCTTACTCAAATAGTAAAACGGGGCCCAATTACTAAGACTCCGCTGTCCGTCTGTCTTTAATATTAATATTATTACTAATAATTGTTTTCGCTATAACAACAAATACTAAAAACAGAATAAAATAAATATGTTTTTAGATAATGGTACGGAACCCTTCGTGCGCGAGTCCGACTTGCACTTGGCCAGTTTTTTGATAGAACCTAACCAAATTGTTGAGACGTGTTTGGTAAAATGTTCATTTTTTTTCGTTAATTTACACCAGGAACTCTGGGTAGGGACTATATTTTGACCTCAACCTTTTCAGTTTTGTAAGTTCAACCACAGGGCCATGTTATATTAATCATATGTTTATCATAAAATCAACCGAACCAAATTCTTGACATTTGTTTGGTAAAAATGTACAATATCCTTTGTTAATTTACACCATGAACTCTGGTAGGGACTATATTTTGACCTTAACCATTTTAGTTTTGTAATTTCAACCGCGAGGTCTTGTTATAGTTATCATATTTTAATTATAAAATAAACCAAATCAAATTGTAGAGATTTGTTTGGTAAAATGTACAATATTCTTTGTTAATTAACAGCATGAACTCTGGTAGGAACTATATTTCGAGGTCAACCATTTTAGTTTTGTAAGTTCAACTGCGAAATCTTGTTATATTTATCATATTTACAATATAAAATTAACCAAACCGAATTGTAGAGGTTTGTTTGTTAACAGCATGAACTCTGGTAGGGACTATATTTTGAGGTCAACCTTTTTAGTTTTGTAAGTTTAACCGCGAGGTCTTGTTATAATTACATACTTTTATGATAAAATCAACCAAACCAAATTGTAGAGATTTGTTTGGTAAAACTTACAATATTCTTTATTAATATACACCATGAACTCTGGTAGGGACTATATTTTGGCCTCAACCTTTTTTAGTTTTGTAAGTTCAACCGCGATGTCTTGTTATATTTATTATATTTTATTTATAAAATCTACCAAACCGACTTGTAGAGATTTGTTTGGTAAAACTTACAATATTCTTTATTAATATACACCATGAACTCTGGTACGGACTATATTTTGGCCTCTACCTTTTTTAGTTCTGTAGGTTCAACCGCGATGTCTTGTTACATTTATCATATTTTTATTTATAAAATCTACCAAACCGATTTGATGGGATTTGTTTGGTAAAATGTACAATATTCTTTGTTAATTAACACAATGAACTCTGGTAGTGACTATATTTTGACCTCAACCTTTTTTAGTTTTGTTAGTTCAACCGCGACGTCTTGTTATATTTATCATATTTTATTTATAAAATCTACCAAACCGACTTATAGAGATTTGTTTGGTAAAACTTACAATATTCTTTATTAATATACACCATGAACTTTGGTAGGGACTATATTTTGGCCTCAACCTTTTTTAGTTTTGTAAGTTCAACCGCGATGTCTTGTTATATTTATCATATTTTTATAATAAAATCTACCAAACCCAATTGTAGAGATTTGTTTGGTAAAATGTACAAGATTCTTTGTTAAAATACACCATGAACTCTGGTAAGGACTATATTTTGACGTCAACCTTTTTAGTTTTGTAAGTTCAACCGCGAGGCCTTGTTATATTTATTATATTTTTATGATATAATCAACCAAACCAAATTGTTGAGATTTGTTTTGTAAAATGTAAAATACTCTTTGTTGATTTACACCAGAAGTCTGGTAGCGACTTCAACCTTTTTAGTTTTGTAAGTCCAATAGCGAGGTTTTGTTATATTTATCTTAGTTTCCATGTAATTCAGCCAACCTTAGCTAATTTGGTAAATCCAACAAACCATTTTTTTCAGTGTACAGACGCCATCACATACATCTGAACACTACAGGGTGTCACAATATCTGAACATGCACATTGTAAATAATATAGTTGTGTTCAGATGTTTGTGACTTGCTTGTTTGCTCCGAAATATGTGATGGAGACTGTACCTAACAGCATTAGCATCGACACGTCGGTAAAGTACTCCATCGAACGAGAGAAAATATTCGGAGCCCTCAAGGTGCTCTGTGAGATTTATGCGCAGGTGTCTTAGCTAAGTACCTACATAGGCAGAAACACACAAAAATTCCGAAGAGTCATTGGTCGGAATTCCGAAATTTCAAAATTCTGAAAGCCATTTTGTGCTAAACGTAACGTAGTGCATGTTGTTAGGGGAAAATACTTCACTTTCGGATACCGGCGTCACATTTGAGTACCGTAACCTCGGGGTACTTTAGCCCTGGGGGGTAACTTTGGCTTTCGCGAATTACTTGGTCCTCCGCTTTTTTATGAGTTTAAGAATGGTCTGATCACCTTATTTTTAGTTTCAGCTAATTGCTCACGTTGGTACTTTTATTATTTGACATTGCTATGTGTGGTTTTTATGCGGGCCAAAGTAACCCTTCATTGGGTTAATGTACCCCAAGGTTACGGTATGTTGTTAGGCATATCTCCTGGATTCCAAAACTGCCGGGAGACAATCTCTAAGGAGTCGACCTCCCCTATAAAACGTCATTAAAAACGCCGCGGCCGCGCTTGGAAAAGTGTAAATTACACCCAAACCATGCAACGTACATACACATATGGGGTACCAAATGAAAGCTGAATAAATTTTCAATAGTTCATTCATACATTATATTTCAATATATACTCTAGTTTAACTACTATTAGCAAAAGTATTAAAAAATCAAGAAAAAATCGAAGAACTTTCAGATTTTGCGGCAAAACTATTTATTTAGTATTTCAGCTTTACATTTTTGTTATTTATTTTAAGACAAGAGCAGAATTGGGAAAAATGTGCTCAAAAAACCAACAACGCAAAGCGAGTTTGCCCTACAAGATAAATTTTATCAAAATTACTATTTTCCAGAAACCAGCACGAACTTTTAGTATGTTGTTAGACATGTTATGTGCGTCACAAAACTGTAAAGAGACAGTCTCTAAAATGTCTAGTTCATCAGTAATGAAATAATCTTCATTGCCGAAAAACGCTTTTCAGAAAAACATGCCTATGCTCGGCTTCATGTTGTTTTGATAAATGTAGTTTTAGACCGTGCACGGTTTGTTTTTAGGGTTCCGTACCCAAAAGGTAAAACGGGACCCTATTGTATAAATCGAAATCTAAATCTATATTACTAAGACTCCGCTGTCCGTCCGTCTGTCTGTCTGTCCGTCTGTCACCAGGCTGTATTTCATGAACCGTGATAGTTAGACAGTTGAAATTTTCACAGATGATGGATTTATGTTGCCGCTATAACAACAAATACTAAAAACCAGAGTAAAATAAATATTTAGGGGGGCTACCATACAACAACCGTGATGTTTTTGCCGTTTTTATAGATAATGGTACGGAACCCTTCGTGCGCGAGTCCGACTCTCACTTGGCCGCTTTTTGGGTTCATGGCTAACCGAGTGTGTGAAAACGGGTTGTTACAGACTTTACAGGTAGCTTTCGATATACTAGTATCAGCTGTGGTCTTCTCGAAAAATTGCCAAAGCGGATTTATTTTTCTTTTGTCTCATTTTGTATCTAAAATAATGATAGTATTATTGAATACCATACCACAAACAAAATTACAACAATATATATCAAATGTAACGTTTTAATATTACTAAGTAGATCTTGAGAAAAATGTGCTTATTGCCGACTACCTACCTACCTGCCTGCCTGTACCTACTTCTTTTAGAAAAGTGCAATTATACTACCTACTACGTCTGTCTCCAGTATTCATCTTGAAACAAACTTGATCGTATCATAATATCGAATTATCGGAATTATCAAAACTTACCGATACTAAACGTAAGCGTACAAAATCGTCGAAATCCCATCTCAAATTGACCTTATTTGACTACCAAAATTGTATCAAAACTATGTATAAAATGAAATTAAGTTAGTAGGTAGGTAGGTAGTTAGGTTTCTCGGGGGAGCCTCACCCCTAGAGAGCGCTTCCCCACGTTGGTGGATAGGGGAATGCTCGTCGCTAGCTCGCGGCTAGCGAAAGGTAGAGGGGAAATAAAATACCCTCCGCGAACCAACAGGCCGGAGAAACAACTTCGTAACCAAACCCGACACTGGAGCTTCTTCGACGTATTTGGAGCAGAGGTCCAGAGTTGCGATGGGTGCTCAGGTCGGAGTGCTCATCAGAGATGGCGGCGGAAGAACCCATGAAGGGTCAACGGCGGCGCTCAAGTCTTCCAGGAAGATCACGACCTTGGTGTCAGGTGGCAACCGACCGTAAAACATAAGCCAAAAATTATATTTATCATGAAAAGGCAACATATAAGAAACACGAGGAATACTAGGGCGTCCCCCTTAAGCGACGTTGGCGATGGAACTGCGAGAAATACTAGGGCGTCCCCCAAAAGCGACGGCAAAATAAATCATCAGGCCACGGTGATAATGTCCGAACTACGCATTGCAAGTTGGAACATTGGCACAATGACTGGACGCAGTGCTGAACTAAGCACCATCTTAGAACGACGTCGCATCAATATCATCGACAAATAGGAAAGGGATATAAACTCTTGTATTATGGTAAAGAAACTGGAAAGAATGGGGTGGGGATTGTTTTAGATCACCACCTGAGTCAAAAAGTGATAGAGATAAATAGAACGAGTGACCGTATCATGTCTGTAAAACTAGCCCTGGAGAACCAAGCCTGCCTCAATATTGTCTGTGTTTACGCCCCGCAAACAGGATGTCCTGAAACAGATAAGCAGGATTTCTGGGAAGAATTGAATACACACCTAAATGCGTTACCCGCAACCGAACAAAGGCTCATCTGTGGAGAACTAAATGGACATGTGGGTAAGGATGCAGACGGTTTTGAAAATCACCATGGAGGCTTTGGTTATGGAACACAAAATAGAGAGGGAGCCGCAATATTAGAATTTGCAGCAGCATTGAATTTAGTTATAGTTAATACATTTTTTCAAAAGAAAGAAGAACACCTTATTACGTATAAGAGTGGAAAATCCAAAACACAGATAGATTATATAATGACAGATAGAAAGAATCTTAAACAAATCAAAGACTGCAAAATTATACCAGGGGAGCCGCTTACATCTCAACATAGACTTCTTTTAGTAGCTTTAAAACTTAAACGACAAATTAAATATAAAATACCAAGAGTTGAAAAAATTAAGTGGCGAGAACTCAACTCAGAAAAAGGAAACAACCTCAAATTTAACATCAGCGCGTATTTAAATAACAGCAACGCATCTGACGACTCTCCTTCAATACACTGGTCGAAATTCCAAGATACTTGTATTGCCCAAGCAAGATCCATATTAGGCATATCCAAAGGCCCTCTGCATAACGAGAAAGATGCCAAGTGGTGGAATGATAACACTAAAATCACCGTATCTGAAAAGAAACGCTTGTTCAAAATATGGCAAGAAAGTGGTACAGAAGAAGATCGTGCACAGTACAAAGAGGCGAAAAAGACCGCAAGAAGATCTGTCGCAATCGAAAAAGAAAATGCAGAGTTGGAGTTATATCAGCAGTTGGAACAAGCCTCAGACACAGATATTTATAAAATAGCGAAACAGAGACACAACAACACCAAGGATTTCAGGACAACAAAATACATCAAGGACAATAATGGTACCCTACTTACTTCCGATAAAGATATTTGCAAAAGATGGTACGAGTACTACAATACACTGCTAAACGAGGAGTTCCCTAGACAGGCCGAAGTCGAAGAACCAAGGATGCAAGGACCCGTGGACCAAATTACCATCATGGAAGTCAAACAGGCAATTCTGAAAATGAAAAATCATAAAGCCTGCGGTCCTGACGACATTCCGGCCGAACTATGGAAATCTCTTAAAGAGGATGGGGAAGTTTGGCTAACAAATCTATTTAATAACATCCTAAGTAGCGAAAAAATGCCAGATGCCTGGAGAAAAAGTACACTCATCCCATTTTACAAAAACAAGGGTGACGTGAGAGAGTGTGGGAACTTTCGGGGCATAAAACTTACCTCACATACCCTCAAGATCTGGGAGCGCGTGATCTGTAGAAGGCTTACATCTATAATTTCACTTACAGAAAACCAGTTTGGTTTTACAGCAAAGAAGGGAACCATGGATGCTATTCATGCCGTAAGACTGGTAATGGAAAAAGCTAAAGAAAACGGTCAAAACCTGTGGATGGCGTTTATTGACCTCGAGAAAGCTTTTGATCGTGTACCTAGGACCGTGATATGGCAGGCACTCAGATCTCACAGCGTGCCGGAATGCTACATCCGCGTCATAAAGGACCTATACAGCAATGTCCACACATCTGTCAGAAGTCCAGCTGGTCTATCTGACAGCTTCGATATAGCGCATTGAGCCCTCTGCTCTTTAATGTTGTCATGGACTATTTGACCGCAAAAATTCAAAAACCAACCCCATGGAATCTCTTGTACGCTGACGACGTAGTACTTATATCCGACAACGTACAAGTGTCGAAGACCTAGAAGAATGGAGAAGGTCGTTAGAGCAAAATGGTTTGCGTATCAGTAGGACAAAGACCGAATACATGTTTTGCAACTTCAACTCCAATGCGCAAGCTAATCCAGGCATTACGCTAAGCGGCACCGCCCTCCCGAGAGCTAAAACCTTTAAGTACCTAGGTTCAGTTCTGTCTGAAGAAGGCTCTATAGACGCAGATGTAATTCAGAGAACAACATCAGGATGGGTGAAGTGGCGTACGCTCACAGGGGTGCTGTGTGACGCAAAAATGCACATAAGAACTAAAGGCAAGGTGTACAAAACGGCAGTAAGACCAGCTCTATTGTACGGCAGCGAAGTCTGGGCAGCTAAAAAGACACACGAGCAGAAGCTGCACACCACTGAAATGCGTATGCTGAGATGGGCAGGTGGAGTGACACTTAAGGATAGAATACGTAACGAACACATAAGAAGCTTTAAGGTTGCACCCATAAGTGACAAAATATGTGAAGCAAGGCTCAGATGGTACGGTCACGTGATGAGAAGACCCGACAATTATGTTGTGAAGAAATGCCTTTCTATGGCTACCAAAAAAAGGGGAAGGGGAAGGCCTCAAATAACCTGGTTGACGAATGTCCACAGAGACATGAATAGCCTCGGGCTTAAAGAAGAGGATACCATCCAGCGGACTACATGGCGCCGCATGATAAAGAAAGCCGACCCCGTGTAACGGGAAAAGGCGAGGACAAAGAAGAAGAGGTAGGTAGTTAGGTAGTTACAAGTCAATATTAAAAGAAATGCTTTAAGTTAATCATTCACCCATCAATTTATTACGTAGGTACCTACAATCATTATTAGTTAATATAATGAGGCTGAAAGTAGTATGCAGCGCGAGTTCGATGCATTATGCAGATGGTCGCACGATGCCGGGCTATCCATAAACTACCAAAAAACTAAGATAATTCATATCCACTCACCTTATCTCAAAACAAGTACAGTTCCCAAAATTATAGCACACGAACACTCATGCCTACATGACTTGAACTCGCGTTGCAACTGCAACTGTAAACCTCTGGACGTAGTAAATCACCATACCTACCTTGGTCTGGTAATTGATAGCAAGTTTAACTGGGGCCCTCATATAGATAACGTATGCAAGAGACTAAGAGCCATTCTAAGCAACTTAACCCTTTACCTACGGGTGTCAACCAGAGTTGCCAGTATAGTACGGCAACACCGCTGCAGTACGGGTGTCAACTATAGTTGATGGAAGTAATGGTCATGTTCAATATTTTTTTTTATCAAAACGAGACCTTGTATCTTGGTAATAGGGGTCACATTATGCATTGGGATTAGTACAGATACAAAGAAAAAAATATCATAATGTTTCGGTAGATGGCTCTGAAATAAACATATTTTTAAAAATGACCGCTTTTTTGGTGTCAACTGGGGTTGACACCCGTACTGCAGAAGTGCAAATAAATGAACTCAATATGGCGGACAATAGTGTTTTTGTGAGAGCAAGGTGTGGGAGTGTTTGGAGTGTAATTTTTAGTGATTGATATTTATGCATTATTTTTATAATTATCGTTATTTAAGTGTTTATTTGTGTTAAACATACTATAAACTAATGTTCTTAAACTTAAACATGTGAAATCCGCAAGTAGTAACTTAAAAATATTCAATTTCTTAGTGCCTGATATATTGCTTGATATCAGAAAAAATTGTGAATATTATTACTCCAAGTGATTATTTGTTGATTAAACACATTTTACTTATTGTGTGTGTGAAATTTCAACTGTGTAGCTGTAATACTTCAAAAGTTTCAAGTAAGTGAAATTATGCCTAACCACTGACTCTCGCCAAAACATGCCCGTATTGAGCGATGACGGGGTGATTAAAGGCCCCGTAGGTAAAGGGTTAAGCATACTTAAACATAAAATGCCTTACAATACACTACGACTATTGTATATGGCCATGGCTGACTCGATAATAAATTATGGAATATCTTGTTATGGAAGAACCTATAAAACTTACCTACAGCGAATATACAATATACAAATAAGAATGTTGAAAACCATTGTACCGCTCAAAATTAAGTACCAGTTTAAAAGTAATTATGATATATTATTCCAGCACTGTAAAGTATTAAATGTATTTGATAAAGCCAAAATGGCCGTTATAATAGAATATAGCCACAACCTGGATAAACTAATTAGGTATAAAAGACCCGCTCCATTTCGTGTACTAGATAAAAGTAAGAACTTCACTGTACCAAAAAGTACTAACATATATGGACAAAGAGTATGGTCCAGTCACTTACCGCATATCCTAAATAGTTTACCCAATGAGGTTATAGATATTATAGAGAATAAACCACAGAAGATCAAATGTACCCTGAAGAAGATCATGTGTGATAAGTAAAATAATAGAAAATAAATAAATAAATACTGTTATGCGAACACTTATATTATATAAATAAATGTGATAGATATTAGCTAAGCTTAGCAAATAATCTCAAAAAATTGAGATTGCGCTAAGCAATTAGTAGACATACTTGTAACAATTAAATTAATGCAATAAACAGTTTAAATTTTAATTTTTTAATTTTTCTTTTTAGTTATTTATAATATAACTTGTTATATTATAAATAACTAATAATGATTGTATAAGTATAAGTTATTTATAATAATGATTATTTAATCCCCTGCTTTACTTTTTTCTCCATTAGACATTATATTTAATCCTTTTTCAAGAAAATTCACCATTATTGGTAATTTTATTTGGTGTAGACCCTATTATGATATTCGGTAACAATATGCTTTCGGGCAAATTAGGTACCCTTCGGAATTACCCGGTCACAATATCTGTGCACCTCGCAATGTTTTTGTAATCAAAATTATTGTTTTTTAATAACAAACCTGTAAGCTATTACTGGGCGACTATCTAGAAAGAAATAAAACATAAAGACACAGAATATAGACTCATTTTATTACCTACTTTGAACCACTTTCAGATTTACATATCAGCTCAGATGTTCTTATTTAATTTAAATGTGTACATATTTGCCAATAAAATAATTATAATCAAATAATATATTGAAGCGATAAAGAATCGGAACGATACCACACAATGGCTTCGAACAGAAAGTACTGAGGTACTTCTTGCTTCGATGGCGTCAGGAACAGAAAAGAGAGCGTAGCCTCGAGCTGGCGCCTTTTATTAGCTCTGGGAACCGCCCCCCGTCGGGTGTCGGGTAAGTAACTGGAACTTCGGCAGGCGGCAGATGGCGCCACGGGCTGCTTTGTGACGTAGCGCTGTGGTGCTTGTAGCCGCGTTCGATGCCGGCGTAAAGTTTTCTTCGGCGCATCGATAGGTGTCGCCAACACGGCCATGCTGCAGTTGTGCCCGCCTCGGGCACTCCACGAGTCGGGTAAAATACTGTAAACAAAAAACAACTATCGTTACAAATGGAACTGAATTATTACAAGTACAAAATACCCTTCATCGCAATAGTTGACAGCCACTGGTCCAATATATATAATCACCACACCAAGTCACAGTACAGAGTGTCTTTCTAGCACAATTTGTCCCTTTATCTGGACTATTTGTGCTCGTGCCCACTCCCGTTAACATAAGTGTTTACCGGCTCATTATATTGTAGGGAGAACCCATTTTTTTGAGAAGCTATAGAGAGAGCTATGGCTATATCCTGAGCGGAGCGCGCCGAGCGCACTACCATCACTGACTTCGTGGCGCTTGCGGTGATCGGACGTCTCCAGAATCTAAGGGACTCGTGAGCCATATCTTTGTTTTTTTGTGATTGGCAATTAGCAAATCGGCAATCGTCATTTAGTTTAACGTTTAAAGTTTGTAAATTGCTTTAAGTAAAGTGTATTTTTGCCTTCTAACGTTGTAATCGTCGCTTTAGTTTAAAATAAAACGGTTTTCTTGGTTTAACTTATTTTTATTGAGTGCACATCCTAGTTTTACCTAACATCAGAAGTTGGATAAAGGACTGATTATAGCCCACATAAAGAGATCTTTAGCTAAGTTTCGAATTAAGAAAACCGTTACCGTTTGTGTTTTTGAATAATAGTGATTGCTCGTTCCTTTTGCTGATTGCTTGTTACTACTTTTGTTTTCATTCGCATTCTTTATTTGTGTGAATTTATTTTGTGAAGTGAACTTCGTAATAATGCGTAGCAGAACACGTAGCCGTGAACGACCACACACTCGAGGTAGGTCGCGCATTCGCAAACGACATCATTTTCGGAATAGGCGGGTTTTGCGTAGTAAATCTAGTGGTTCCAGTAGTGTCGAATCGCGACGTAGCTCGAGTGATGGAGGGCGTGATCCACGGAATGGCTCACGTGTTCCAGATCGAAATGATTCGTGGAGTACCGAAGAACGTTGTTCACGAAGTAGGGTTAGGCGACGTTCGCATGGTAGGAATAGACGTCGGTCGCGTAGTAGGACAACACGTCGCTCGAATAGCAGGGCTAGACGTAGTCATTCGCATAATGTTTCCCGAATCCCTCGGCGCGACCGTTCGCGAAGTAGTTTACGTGGCGAGCCACGACGTATTTCGCGTAATATCTCAAACAATAGGGAGACTCGTGAGCTCGCGGAACGTGTATCCACAGCTAGTACACCAGTCATGCCTAATTTCGCGGTACCTCGTCAGAACTCTTTGGAACCCCGTGAGCCGCGCTCTGAGGCATCTACTCTTGCTCATGCTTTGATGCAAGCTATTCAATCAGTGCAACCCGTGAGGTCACATCATTATTACGTGTCAAATTTTGACCCGTCGTTGCATGACATCGAAGCATGGTGCGAAGAAGTAGATCGCGCCAGAACCGCTAACAATTGGAACGATCACGAGTGCTTATCACGCGTGGCTTCATGTTTAAAGGGTGATGCTAAAGTTTGGTTAAGCGAGTGGGTGACCAATGATAGGACGTGGTCAAATTTCAAACGGGAGTTTAAATCTCTCTGCCCTAATAAGCTAGACTACGCTCATATTCTTTTTGACGCCATGAACGCCACGTCTGATAAATATTCGACTTTTGCGGAGTATGCGCGGCGTACGCTATTACGTTTGAGAATTGTTCAAGGCCTGAGTGATGAACTGAGGACCTTAATTGTTATTCGCGGCATAGATAGCCCCCAAGTTCGTGCAGCCGCAGCTAATGCACATCTTACACCCGAAAACATAGTTTCATTTTTATCAATTTATACGAAGCCTAAGTTACCAAAGCGAGACAATACAGGTAACAATCGAAAACGATTTCAAACAAAACCGATTGTCAGTGCGGGTCAGAAATGTTTTAATTGTAACCAACGTGGACACATCAGTCGCGATTGTAAACGTCAAAAATCTTTCACTAATTCTTCTGACACACAACCAGGCCCTACCATTTCATGCACATTTTGTAAGAAACACGGACACACCGAGGACAAATGCTTTGCGAAGTCGCGGTCAGAACAGCGAAATCAGCGTAATATAAATTTTTGTTCTCACCGGCCGAATTCCTGTCAAAACAACGACATAACCACCGCAGTAATAAATGGAGTGCCAGTCGATGTACTCATTGATAGCGGTGCCCTTGATGTGTCCTTGATTTCCTCGAATGTTCTTAGATACATAACTTGCCAGCCTAAACCAAGACGTTGTGTGTTGAAAGGAATAAGCGACAGAGAAATCATCACTACCTCTTATGTCACACTACTCGTTGAATTCAGTGACATATCCGTTGAAGTAGAATTGTTAGTAGTGCCCTCGCAATACATGAACGCGCCTGTTATAATAGGCACTGATGTACTAAATCGCGATGGAATAACTTATATTCGAACCAAAGACAAGCAATATCTCACGCACACTGACACCGTTTTTGCCCGCGTCAATACCATTCAGTTAGACGATGACTCGAAAATAAATAGGCCCCTTCAGAGTGAAGATTTGGCAAGCCTTATGACGGTCATTAACAAGTTCTCTAACTTTTTAATATCGGGCACTGCCGCAACAACTGTTCGAACAGGCGAGATGGAAATAAGGCTTACCAAGTCCACACCGGTGGTATATCGACCATACAAGCTTTCGTATCAAGAGAAACTCAAGGTCCGGGATATTACTAATGACCTATTAGACAAAGGGGTTATTAGGCGTTCTAAGTCTGAATTCGCAAGCCCAATATTACTTGTAAAGAAGCGTGACGGCTCAGATAGGCTCTGTGTAGACTACCGAGCACTTAATCGCGTCACAGTTAAGGACCGATACCCTCTCCCACTCATAGACGACCACATCGATAGGTTAGGCGGTAGTAAGTTTTTCTCTAGCCTTGACATGGCTACAGGCTTCCATCAAATTCGTCTCAAGGAGGAATGTATCCACCTTACTGGTTTTGTAACCCCAGAAGATCATTTCGAATATATCAAAATGCCGTACGGATTAGCCAATTCGCCTATCGTATACCAGCGTATAATTAACGATACTTTGCGTGATCATATAAACGAGGGGAATGTTCTAGTGTATGTCGATGACGTACTCCTTTTGAGTAATTCGGTAAATGAGGGAATCGCACTGTTAGACAAGGTTCTAGGGACACTTACTGCAGCCGGCTTTTCGATCAACTTACGTAAATGTTCTTTTCTTGTAAATGAAGTAGAGTACTTGGGCCGAGTAATATCTCAGGGTCAGGTCAGACCGAGCCCAAGAAAAGTCGAAGCTTTAGCTAACACTATGCCCCCAGAGAATGTTAAGCAGGTTAGGCAATTACTAGGTTTGGCGGGATACTTTAGGCGCTACATAAAAGATTATGCATCCAAAACTGCTCCCATTGCTCATCTGACCCGTAAAAATGTCAAATTTAATTGGACCTCTGAGTGCGAAGCTATCCGCCAAGATCTCATCAAAATACTAACTAACGAGCCCGTTCTTGCAATTTTTAACCGGGAACTTCCCACACAAGTCCATACAGATGCGAGCAGTATTGGATATGGGGCTGTTCTTTTACAAATTGACCCAGACTCAAAAAAACACGTCGTAGCATATTTCAGTAGGTCTACTCATGCAGCTGAAAGCAAATATCATTCCTACGAGCTTGAAACCCTCGCCGTCGTTAAAGGTCTCCAGAATTTTCGACACTACCTTGTAGGCTTGACATTTGTTGTTGTTACTGACTGTAATGCTCTAAAATCCACTGAACGTAAAAAAGACTTGTTGCCCCGCGTTGCCCGATGGTGGGTCTACCTACAGGATTTTGATTTCTCGATTGAATATCGGAAAGGGGTTATGATGCAGCACGCGGACTACCTTAGTCGAAATCCTATAGTTCACGCCAACCATATTAATAAACCTCGTAACTGGGCTCAAATAGCACAGTCAGCCGATAATGAAACTCAAGATCTCGTACAAAGACTACAAGATGGTAACTTAGATTCCAATCGTTATTCAGTCCAAAACAACATTTTGTACTACAAGTACATTCCAGTAGGTGGACAACCACGATTGCTGTGCTATATTCCCAAGGGTCATCGACTCAGTCTTTTGAGAGTTTTTCATGATGAGCACGAGCATATCAGTGCGGATAAAACTCTAGACCTTATCCTGAGGCACTTCTGGTTCCCAGGTCTCAAACAGTTTGTCAGTAAATACGTGACCCACTGTCTCATATGTATTTCTCAAAAAAGGGTACCCCGCGCTCCTTTACAGAACATTACTTCATGGGAGAAACCCGACACTCCGTTTCACACCGTTCACGCTGATGCCCTAGGCCCCTTGCCGGTCGCAGAAGGCTACAAATTCATTCTCCTTATTGTAGACTCGTTTACAAAGTTCACTCTTTTGTACCCCATTTACAAACAAGACGCTAGTGAACTGAAACGTGTTGTCACCCAAGCTATTTCTATATTCGGGGTGCCTAAGCTAATGGTTACGGACAAAGGTCGCATGTTTGAGTCTAACGATTTTGTAACATGGATAAAAGAACTTGGTTGCAATCTCCACTATATCACGCCGGAAATGCATCACGCTAACGGCCAGGCCGAACGCTACATGCGAACTGTTCTTAATATGTTACGCATACAAGCAAACTACAAAAACGCGTCCTGGTCAGATACGCTGTGGAAGTTACAGCTAGTGTTGAACATAACAAAACAGAAAACAACACAAACTTCCCCGATGAATCTCCTAATAGGCACTGAAGCAACAACTCCCGCTATTCGCGCTTTGGTGCGTGACGTGGCTATTGAAGGGGGCTCTCCTAACCGGGAAGCCCTACGCGAAATTACCAGGAGCAGGGCACGACTCCTGTTGAAGAGGAATCAGAACAAGCAAGACGAGCAAGTCAACCAACAACGTCATCTACCTCGTCAATTCAACCTTAACGACTTGGTGTTCGTCATTAAGTTTTCTCAGTTAACAGGAAAGCTCGATTCCGGAATGCGTGGCCCTTACAAGGTGGTCGCGGTACTACCGAGTGGACGCTACACACTTCGCCTACTTAGCGGTGGCTATGGCAAGACGACGCAGGCTGCGGCTCAACATATGGTGCCGTGGCGAGGCGAGTGGTGTCCTGATACGTGTGCCGCCTTTTTTGAAAGTAAGTAATGTCTTTGTGACGCATTTGTTTAAATTGCACGTAGAACCGATGGCCGTTGGGGCGGAAATGCTCTCGAGTGGCTACCACGTACCGGAAGGCTCGGTGTGGATAGGCCCCCACAAGGTGGACTGATGAAAAAAAGGTCGCTGAAGTCCGCTGGATGCGGGTGGCGCAGGACCGGCCGTTGTGGCACTCTTTGGGGGAGGCATATGTCCAGCAGTGGACGTCTTTTGGCTGATATGTTGATGATGATGATGATGCATTTATCATTAGGCACTCTGTAGCTGCTCTATCAACTATGGTTTGATTGGCGGCAGCTCCACACGTATGAATACGGTCTGCGTGTTGGGGTGACTTGCACACGTACGAATACGGTCTGCGTGTCAAGTAACTTGACGTTCGAATACGGTCTGCGTCAAGTGTTAAACGGTCCACACGTTCGAATATGGTCTGCGTGTTGGAGCTCGCACGTACGAATACGGTCTGCGTGTCGAGTGGGCTTACACGTAAGAATACGGTCTGCGTGTCAAGCAGCTTGGCGTATGAATACGGTCTGCGCCAAGCATGTTTCAGGTTGAGGCTCAGCTCGCGATGTTCAGGGACAACAGCAGTTTCTCCTGGCAACATATCGTCAGCTGGGTTCGATTTTATAAAAAGAGACGTCTCTGTTTACCTTGAGAGTCAGGAATGCGTGTGGGATCTGATCAGATTGATGAATGAATTAATTGGATGATGAATGAGCGCAAGTTTTGAATGCTGGTAGCCAAGGCTGTCGAACTATTTCTGATCTGGTATTGTTTTGTTATCGTTTTCAGGTGAAAACTCTGAGTATGACGAGACTACACAGCCAACTTCATCTACTGCTGCTGCCGATCCATTGTTGCCTCAAGATGACTCATCTGAGGATGCTGACTTACGCCCGGCTCCGAGAATCACAGCGTCACCACTCGAAGCCTTTGAAGGTGTCGAGGACGACACTCGGTCAGGAGAGGCCGTGTAGGGAGAACCCATTTTTTTGAGAAGCTATAGAGAGAGCTATGGCTATATCCTGAGCGGAGCGCGCCGAGCGCACTACCATCACTGACTTCGTGGCGCTTGCGGTGATCGGACGTCTCCAGAATCTAAGGGACTCGTGAGCCATATCTTTGTTTTTTTGTGATTGGCAATTAGCAAATCGGCAATCGTCATTTAGTTTAACGTTTAAAGTTTGTAAATTGCTTTAAGTAAAGTGTATTTTTGCCTTCTAACGTTGTAATCGTCGCTTTAGTTTAAAATAAAACGGTTTTCTTGGTTTAACTTATTTTTATTGAGTGCACATCCTAGTTTTACCTAACAATATTATTAAACCATTGACACGTCTCTTATTGCAACTTTTTATGAAATAGATCTTCTAGATGAAAATAATATAGTTATAGGTACGATTTATTATAGACAGGCATCAGCCTTACCTTAAGATTGACACAAGTTGACATACTCATTCTGCAATCTGTTTGTCCGTTATTGATTATTATCAGACAGTATTTTACCAAGGCTCGCTACATTGAAAAAATAATGTATTTATAACCATTATGCAGTCGAAAGATAAATAAAATATTTACTCATACCTCGCCAACACTGCTATTGAGTTGCCATGTCCCAGTCACCGATGTGTATCCAGGGTTTCATGTTTTCCGCTGCCGCTGTTCCCGTGTATCGCTTACAGCTACGTTCAGCGCCTCGTACATCTTCCACTTGATACCTATCTTTTCCCAAAACCTTAACCACTTGAAACGGTCCTTTAAAAATTGGTAACAACTTCGTGCTACGTCCATCGTTGGATTGACTTTGTATTTTAATAAGGACTAGGTCACCTTCATGGTATTGTTGTGCCTTTTTGCGTGTTCTATCGAATCTCTCTTTTTGTTGCATGGAGCTAGACTTAATGTTCTCGTCAACTAATTTGCGTAACTTGGTAACGTCTACCTCAAACTCGTTATCGCTGTTAGGTGCTAACGTATCTGCATCTGTTCGTAACCTATAACCGAAAAATACCTCACTGGGCACAGCTTTAATTGTTTTCTGTATAGTGCTATTTAAGCCCTGCTGCAAAGGTTTTACGCATTTATCCCAATTATCGTCGGACAAATCAGCACCCATGGCTCTCATGGCTTCTAAAACCGTTTTAACAAAACGCTCCGCTTGACCATTTGAACGCGGCATACCGGTGGCTACCGTATGCACCCTTATATTTTTACTACCACAATATTGTTTAAAACAATGAGATGTAAAGCAAGATCCTGCGTCTGTAATTAGTCTCTTTGGATATCCAAAGATTTTCGAAAGATTATCCAATTCATTAATGGCATTAGCACTGTCAGTGTTAGGGACCGCAAATATAAAGACAAATTTTGTAAACGAATCTACCATTACCAGCAAGTATTTATTATTTTCTGTAGTTTTAACGAAAGGGCCCACGTGATCCAAATGCAATGTGTGATATGGTCTAGCATACTTTGGCAAGGGATACAACTCACCTTCCTTCGGACCCGTTTTATTTTTATTATATATACAATTTAGGCAATTACTAATATATTTCTTTACTGTGCGTCGAATTTTAGGGAACCAATATTTATCTTTAATCCGTTCTACGGTTTTATCCACGGCAAAATGACCAAGGTCGTCGTGGTTATATTTTATAATTTGCCAGATACACTGCTGAGGAACGACCCAACGGCGACCTTGCTCTGTCCGTTTGTAAACTTTACCACCTAACAACTCGTAATTGATAAACGTATTTTTATTTAAATCGGCCTCTCCTGATTCAATAATCGTTTTTATTTTAACTATTTCGGGGTCTTGTAACTGTACGGACAGCAACCAATCAGCTTCTGTAATCGACAAAATCAACTCTGACTCAGATTTTTGCCCGGATTGCACGGGGTTGCGGCTAAGCGCATCAACATGTTGCATTTTGTTACCATTCCTATGGAATGTATCAAAAGTAAACTCCTGTGTAGAAATTATCCATCGTGCAATCCGAGGAATAATCTCTTTCTTCGTTATTGCAAAACGTACTGCAGTGCAATCAGTTATGATTTTGAACGGAGCCCCTAATAAGTAAAGTCTAAACCTATCTAGGGATGCGACAATAGCTAGTAACTCTAATTCAAATGAATGAAATTTCTTTTCATCGTCCGAAGTTTGACGGCTATAATAGTGTACCGGTTTTTCTCCTTCCTCGGTCACTTGCATTAAAATACCTGCAAGTCCGTCTCTGCTAGCGTCCGTATAAAGTACACATTCCTTATTTGGATCGTAAATGGATAGTACATTATTAGATGACAAAGCACTTTTTAACGTTTCAAAAGCCTGCTGTTGATTACTTGTCCAGGACCAACTACTATCTTTCTTCAACAACTTTGTTAGTGGGCTAGATGGTTTATCATCAAATTGTCGACACTCATTTCGTCGAATTTCACTTCTAAGTCAACGTTTCATGTATTTTCATTTCGTCGACAATTCATTTCGTGGAACGGTCATTACAAGTAATTTTAAATCGTATATTTTTACTTGTCGGATGATTCATTAAATAGTAGTATTATGTCATGGAAAACGTTTCGTGATTTATTGTTTCAAATATTTTTAATTAACATACAAAGTATTACAAGGATTATAACTTATTTTTATTTAAGATAAATAGTTGGCATTACACAGTTATCTATGGCATTACGTTGAGAACGGAACGCAATGCAATGGCTTAAGTACCATCCAGGGGACACGTGCAAGGTTGTGGTAGGTAGCTCCTGCGGACGCAAGTGACAGTTGTCCCCCCTGTGTCAAGTGGACATTGGCAACTCGACTGCCAGAGGTTCTTAAGCCGCCTAAGGGCCTCTAACTCGGCTTGACGACTACTGTCATAGGCAGCAGCCGGGATGAACTGCTTAGCGTGCCTTCCAAAGCACGGCATTTTAACCTTACCTAAACCTAACCTAACCGCCAGCGTGTCGACGTCACCCCGCTTCGCGGGGTGCCTATTTCCGCTCTGAGGGACACAAGTGAACCCTAACCTAACCTACTTATAAAACAATTGTTACGATTGCTTGTTTTTTAACTGCGGGGGGCGGATAGTTAAACCCCTGTAATCAGTTTATTTTGATCATTTTGTAATGCTGTAATACAATTTCGAACAAATGAAATTCATTGGTTTGTTATTCTGCCATTCAAAATTTATACATAAGGAATAATTTGCCAAATAATATTCCCTGAACAGTTATTCTATAAAATAATAAAAATTGGAATGATCTGGTCATGAAATAAAATAACACCAAATAATAATTCATGAACTAAATGTTACTTGAAACGTTTTCGATGAAATGAAATTCGTTGAAAAGTGTGTCGACAAAACAAGGGACACCCGGGCTGGTTAAAAGAGCACAATTTTTTATAAATTTGCGAAAATAGCTAACGAGTCCTAGAAATTGTCGTAATTGATGAACGGTTTTTGGCTGCGGAAAATCTTTAACGGCCCTGACTTTGTTTTCGTTTGGTTTTATACTATTATGTTGTACATGATACCCCAAAAAATCTATTTCGGTTTTCAAAAAATGACATTTTTTTAGGTTTAGTTTCAGATTATGTTCTTTAAATATTTTTAGGACAGATTCTAGCAAAGCCAAGTACTCTTCTGGGGTTTCACTTATTAACAGGACATCATCTAAATATATTATTATCCTACCAAAGCGCAAATTACCTAATACTTTGTTCATCATCTGCTGGAAGCAAGACGGTCCGTTACAGAGTCCAAAGGGGAGTTTTAAGAACTCGTAATGGCCTTCCTCTGTTATGAACGCGCTTTTATGTACAGAATCGCTACTCATTTTGATTTGGTAGTAACCGCTCTTGAGATCCAAGCTGGTAAAATATTTGCAACCTTGTAATCTATCTATAAGATCTTCTATTCGGGGCATAGGATACTTATTCTTGACAGTTATTTTATTCAGTGCCCTATAGTCAACGCACAGTCTCTTTTCACCGTTTTTCTTGTCTACCAATAACACAGGGCTAGCATAGGCGGAATTGCTTTCTCGAATCGTGCCGCTTTCTAGTAATTCATTAATCATTTCGCGAATAATTTTCCTATCTGCATGTGAACTCCTATATGGCCTAAATTGAACCGGTTTTGAATCACTTAATTCGATGACCATTTCATGGTTGTCAACTTGACCTAATTCTTTGATGCTACTTGCTACACACTGACTATACTTGTCAAATAATTGCACTAACTCGTTAAGATGAGAATCGGTATCTATTTGAGTCTCATTAATCGCGTTACAAAAATTCACGAAAGATTTCTGATAACTGAATGTCAGAACATCTCCCACACGTGAATACATAATATCTTGCCGTTCAGTTACATTGCGACCGATTAAAATGTCACACCCAGATATTTCCTCAATTACATACATTTCTACATTATCCAGGACCACATTGTCTAATTTTAGAGAGACTGTAATACAATTGGACACGAGTTTACTGTTATCCTTCGAAAATCCGTGTAATGATACAGGTGTGCTCAATGAACAAGTTGTTAACGCATATTTATTAACTAACGCCTGACTAATAAGGCAACAACTACTCCCGGTATCAATAAAAGCGTCATGCTCAAATTTGTCATTAATCAGCACTTTCTTGATGAATCTACTTTTTGATTCAGAACTACTAATAAACTTTGTCTCCTGTTTTGCAAATTTTTGATTCTTCTTACTAAAGCAACTCGACTCGTTGTGGCCTCTTTTACCGCAAAATTCACATTTAATATCGCACTGGCTTCTCTTATGCGCTCCCCCACAACAGAAACATTTTACACGGTTTTGAGGCAGTCCTGACTTCACAGAATCTGAAATTTGTTCCACAGAAGACAAAGCCGTTTGCCCTACGCTTGACTGAGGAGAAAACGTTTTATTCCGATAGTCGATTTGTTTACTATGCCCGGGTACAATCTGCTTTGAAACTGGTTTGCTTTTGTACCTACGGCTGTGCAAAAAGCTGGCTAAACTATCGCAAGTGTTGAAACTACCCGCTTCTATCGAATTACTTAAAGTACTGTCCCGCATATTACCTAAAATTATAGATATGATATCACATTCCGTAAAATTCAACGACAGCCTGTCAATTTTGCATTTTTGTTCAAAAAAGAATTCATAAAGAGATTGTTCTTCATTAGGTTTACGTTCAATTATTTCCTTTAAACATTCGAACATGTTTCGTTTAATTTGGAATGTTGTCGAAATTTTAGAACGCCATGTATGCCAATCCCAATTTGTCCATTCGACACTAGTTCGCAACAGGGAGTCGTACCAAATTTTAGCAGATCCTTTAAGTTTATTGAGGGCTTGATAACGCGTCATTCTATCGCTCCATGCAAACGTACGAGTATAAGATTCGATTATATTTAACCACGCATCAACATTGTCCTTAATAGGGTCAAACTCAGGTATCATACTGTTAAGTGAAATCGCATTGGATGTACTCACAAATTCTCCATCGTCTGATTTGGGTACCTTCTTCTTTTTCCTTCTCGGAGGAGGCGGAGACGGAGTCCTTGCTGATGAGGACGATGAGGGCGAAGGTGAACGTGAGCGCTTACGCTTATGTTTCTTCATCTTGCCAGCACTTCTGATGTAAGCTATTACTGGGCGACTATCTAGAAAGAAATAAAACATAAAGACACAGAATATTGACTCATTTTATTACCTACTTTGAACCACTTTCAGATTTACATATCAGCTCAGATGTTCTTATTTAATTTAAATGTGTACATATTTGCCAATAAAATAATTATAATCAAATAATATATTGAAGCGATAAAGAATCGGAACGATACCACACAATGGCTTCGAACAGAAAGTACTGAGGTACTTCTTGCTTCGATGGCGTCAGGAACAGAAAAGAGAGCGTAGCCTCGAGCTGGCGCCTTTTATTAGCTCTGGGAACCGCCCCCCGTCGGGTGTCGGGTAAGTAACTGGAACTTCGGCAGGCGGCAGATGGCGCCACGGGCTGCTTTGTGACGTAGCGCTGTGGTGCTTGTAGCCGCGTTCGATGCCGGCGTAAAGTTTTCTTCGGCGCATCGATAGGTGTCGCCAACACGGCCATGCTGCAGTTGTGCCCGCCTCGGGCACTCCACGAGTCGGGTAAAATACTGTAAACAAAAAACAACTATCGTTACAAATGGAACTGAATTATTACAAGTACAAAATACCCTTCATCGCAATAGTTGACAGCCACTGGTCCAATATATATAATCACCACACCAAGTCACAGTACAGAGTGTCTTTCTAGCACAATTTGTCCCTTTATCTGGACTATTTGTGCTCGTGCCCACTCCCGTTAACATAAGTGTTTACCGGCTCATTATATTGTAGGGAGAACCCATTTTTTTGAGAAGCTATAGAGAGAGCTATGGCTATATCCTGAGCGGAGCGCGCCGAGCGCACTACCATCACTGACTTCGTGGCGCTTGCGGTGATCGGACGTCTCCAGAATCTAAGGGACTCGTGAGCCATATCTTTGTTTTTTTGTGATTGGCAATTAGCAAATCGGCAATCGTCATTTAGTTTAACGTTTAAAGTTTGTAAATTGCTTTAAGTAAAGTGTATTTTTGCCTTCTAACGTTGTAATCGTCGCTTTAGTTTAAAATAAAACGGTTTTCTTGGTTTAACTTATTTTTATTGAGTGCACATCCTAGTTTTACCTAACATCAGAAGTTGGATAAAGGACTGATTATAGCCCACATAAAGAGATCTTTAGCTAAGTTTCGAATTAAGAAAACCGTTACCGTTTGTGTTTTTGAATAATAGTGATTGCTCGTTCCTTTTGCTGATTGCTTGTTACTACTTTTGTTTTCATTCGCATTCTTTATTTGTGTGAATTTATTTTGTGAAGTGAACTTCGTAATAATGCGTAGCAGAACACGTAGCCGTGAACGACCACACACTCGAGGTAGGTCGCGCATTCGCAAACGACATCATTTTCGGAATAGGCGGGTTTTGCGTAGTAAATCTAGTGGTTCCAGTAGTGTCGAATCGCGACGTAGCTCGAGTGATGGAGGGCGTGATCCACGGAATGGCTCACGTGTTCCAGATCGAAATGATTCGTGGAGTACCGAAGAACGTTGTTCACGAAGTAGGGTTAGGCGACGTTCGCATGGTAGGAATAGACGTCGGTCGCGTAGTAGGACAACACGTCGCTCGAATAGCAGGGCTAGACGTAGTCATTCGCATAATGTTTCCCGAATCCCTCGGCGCGACCGTTCGCGAAGTAGTTTACGTGGCGAGCCACGACGTATTTCGCGTAATATCTCAAACAATAGGGAGACTCGTGAGCTCGCGGAACGTGTATCCACAGCTAGTACACCAGTCATGCCTAATTTCGCGGTACCTCGTCAGAACTCTTTGGAACCCCGTGAGCCGCGCTCTGAGGCATCTACTCTTGCTCATGCTTTGATGCAAGCTATTCAATCAGTGCAACCCGTGAGGTCACATCATTATTACGTGTCAAATTTTGACCCGTCGTTGCATGACATCGAAGCATGGTGCGAAGAAGTAGATCGCGCCAGAACCGCTAACAATTGGAACGATCACGAGTGCTTATCACGCGTGGCTTCATGTTTAAAGGGTGATGCTAAAGTTTGGTTAAGCGAGTGGGTGACCAATGATAGGACGTGGTCAAATTTCAAACGGGAGTTTAAATCTCTCTGCCCTAATAAGCTAGACTACGCTCATATTCTTTTTGACGCCATGAACGCCACGTCTGATAAATATTCGACTTTTGCGGAGTATGCGCGGCGTACGCTATTACGTTTGAGAATTGTTCAAGGCCTGAGTGATGAACTGAGGACCTTAATTGTTATTCGCGGCATAGATAGCCCCCAAGTTCGTGCAGCCGCAGCTAATGCACATCTTACACCCGAAAACATAGTTTCATTTTTATCAATTTATACGAAGCCTAAGTTACCAAAGCGAGACAATACAGGTAACAATCGAAAACGATTTCAAACAAAACCGATTGTCAGTGCGGGTCAGAAATGTTTTAATTGTAACCAACGTGGACACATCAGTCGCGATTGTAAACGTCAAAAATCTTTCACTAATTCTTCTGACACACAACCAGGCCCTACCATTTCATGCACATTTTGTAAGAAACACGGACACACCGAGGACAAATGCTTTGCGAAGTCGCGGTCAGAACAGCGAAATCAGCGTAATATAAATTTTTGTTCTCACCGGCCGAATTCCTGTCAAAACAACGACATAACCACCGCAGTAATAAATGGAGTGCCAGTCGATGTACTCATTGATAGCGGTGCCCTTGATGTGTCCTTGATTTCCTCGAATGTTCTTAGATACATAACTTGCCAGCCTAAACCAAGACGTTGTGTGTTGAAAGGAATAAGCGACAGAGAAATCATCACTACCTCTTATGTCACACTACTCGTTGAATTCAGTGACATATCCGTTGAAGTAGAATTGTTAGTAGTGCCCTCGCAATACATGAACGCGCCTGTTATAATAGGCACTGATGTACTAAATCGCGATGGAATAACTTATATTCGAACCAAAGACAAGCAATATCTCACGCACACTGACACCGTTTTTGCCCGCGTCAATACCATTCAGTTAGACGATGACTCGAAAATAAATAGGCCCCTTCAGAGTGAAGATTTGGCAAGCCTTATGACGGTCATTAACAAGTTCTCTAACTTTTTAATATCGGGCACTGCCGCAACAACTGTTCGAACAGGCGAGATGGAAATAAGGCTTACCAAGTCCACACCGGTGGTATATCGACCATACAAGCTTTCGTATCAAGAGAAACTCAAGGTCCGGGATATTACTAATGACCTATTAGACAAAGGGGTTATTAGGCGTTCTAAGTCTGAATTCGCAAGCCCAATATTACTTGTAAAGAAGCGTGACGGCTCAGATAGGCTCTGTGTAGACTACCGAGCACTTAATCGCGTCACAGTTAAGGACCGATACCCTCTCCCACTCATAGACGACCACATCGATAGGTTAGGCGGTAGTAAGTTTTTCTCTAGCCTTGACATGGCTACAGGCTTCCATCAAATTCGTCTCAAGGAGGAATGTATCCACCTTACTGGTTTTGTAACCCCAGAAGATCATTTCGAATATATCAAAATGCCGTACGGATTAGCCAATTCGCCTATCGTATACCAGCGTATAATTAACGATACTTTGCGTGATCATATAAACGAGGGGAATGTTCTAGTGTATGTCGATGACGTACTCCTTTTGAGTAATTCGGTAAATGAGGGAATCGCACTGTTAGACAAGGTTCTAGGGACACTTACTGCAGCCGGCTTTTCGATCAACTTACGTAAATGTTCTTTTCTTGTAAATGAAGTAGAGTACTTGGGCCGAGTAATATCTCAGGGTCAGGTCAGACCGAGCCCAAGAAAAGTCGAAGCTTTAGCTAACACTATGCCCCCAGAGAATGTTAAGCAGGTTAGGCAATTACTAGGTTTGGCGGGATACTTTAGGCGCTACATAAAAGATTATGCATCCAAAACTGCTCCCATTGCTCATCTGACCCGTAAAAATGTCAAATTTAATTGGACCTCTGAGTGCGAAGCTATCCGCCAAGATCTCATCAAAATACTAACTAACGAGCCCGTTCTTGCAATTTTTAACCGGGAACTTCCCACACAAGTCCATACAGATGCGAGCAGTATTGGATATGGGGCTGTTCTTTTACAAATTGACCCAGACTCAAAAAAACACGTCGTAGCATATTTCAGTAGGTCTACTCATGCAGCTGAAAGCAAATATCATTCCTACGAGCTTGAAACCCTCGCCGTCGTTAAAGGTCTCCAGAATTTTCGACACTACCTTGTAGGCTTGACATTTGTTGTTGTTACTGACTGTAATGCTCTAAAATCCACTGAACGTAAAAAAGACTTGTTGCCCCGCGTTGCCCGATGGTGGGTCTACCTACAGGATTTTGATTTCTCGATTGAATATCGGAAAGGGGTTATGATGCAGCACGCGGACTACCTTAGTCGAAATCCTATAGTTCACGCCAACCATATTAATAAACCTCGTAACTGGGCTCAAATAGCACAGTCAGCCGATAATGAAACTCAAGATCTCGTACAAAGACTACAAGATGGTAACTTAGATTCCAATCGTTATTCAGTCCAAAACAACATTTTGTACTACAAGTACATTCCAGTAGGTGGACAACCACGATTGCTGTGCTATATTCCCAAGGGTCATCGACTCAGTCTTTTGAGAGTTTTTCATGATGAGCACGAGCATATCAGTGCGGATAAAACTCTAGACCTTATCCTGAGGCACTTCTGGTTCCCAGGTCTCAAACAGTTTGTCAGTAAATACGTGACCCACTGTCTCATATGTATTTCTCAAAAAAGGGTACCCCGCGCTCCTTTACAGAACATTACTTCATGGGAGAAACCCGACACTCCGTTTCACACCGTTCACGCTGATGCCCTAGGCCCCTTGCCGGTCGCAGAAGGCTACAAATTCATTCTCCTTATTGTAGACTCGTTTACAAAGTTCACTCTTTTGTACCCCATTTACAAACAAGACGCTAGTGAACTGAAACGTGTTGTCACCCAAGCTATTTCTATATTCGGGGTGCCTAAGCTAATGGTTACGGACAAAGGTCGCATGTTTGAGTCTAACGATTTTGTAACATGGATAAAAGAACTTGGTTGCAATCTCCACTATATCACGCCGGAAATGCATCACGCTAACGGCCAGGCCGAACGCTACATGCGAACTGTTCTTAATATGTTACGCATACAAGCAAACTACAAAAACGCGTCCTGGTCAGATACGCTGTGGAAGTTACAGCTAGTGTTGAACATAACAAAACAGAAAACAACACAAACTTCCCCGATGAATCTCCTAATAGGCACTGAAGCAACAACTCCCGCTATTCGCGCTTTGGTGCGTGACGTGGCTATTGAAGGGGGCTCTCCTAACCGGGAAGCCCTACGCGAAATTACCAGGAGCAGGGCACGACTCCTGTTGAAGAGGAATCAGAACAAGCAAGACGAGCAAGTCAACCAACAACGTCATCTACCTCGTCAATTCAACCTTAACGACTTGGTGTTCGTCATTAAGTTTTCTCAGTTAACAGGAAAGCTCGATTCCGGAATGCGTGGCCCTTACAAGGTGGTCGCGGTACTACCGAGTGGACGCTACACACTTCGCCTACTTAGCGGTGGCTATGGCAAGACGACGCAGGCTGCGGCTCAACATATGGTGCCGTGGCGAGGCGAGTGGTGTCCTGATACGTGTGCCGCCTTTTTTGAAAGTAAGTAATGTCTTTGTGACGCATTTGTTTAAATTGCACGTAGAACCGATGGCCGTTGGGGCGGAAATGCTCTCGAGTGGCTACCACGTACCGGAAGGCTCGGTGTGGATAGGCCCCCACAAGGTGGACTGATGAAAAAAAGGTCGCTGAAGTCCGCTGGATGCGGGTGGCGCAGGACCGGCCGTTGTGGCACTCTTTGGGGGAGGCATATGTCCAGCAGTGGACGTCTTTTGGCTGATATGTTGATGATGATGATGATGCATTTATCATTAGGCACTCTGTAGCTGCTCTATCAACTATGGTTTGATTGGCGGCAGCTCCACACGTATGAATACGGTCTGCGTGTTGGGGTGACTTGCACACGTACGAATACGGTCTGCGTGTCAAGTAACTTGACGTTCGAATACGGTCTGCGTCAAGTGTTAAACGGTCCACACGTTCGAATATGGTCTGCGTGTTGGAGCTCGCACGTACGAATACGGTCTGCGTGTCGAGTGGGCTTACACGTAAGAATACGGTCTGCGTGTCAAGCAGCTTGGCGTATGAATACGGTCTGCGCCAAGCATGTTTCAGGTTGAGGCTCAGCTCGCGATGTTCAGGGACAACAGCAGTTTCTCCTGGCAACATATCGTCAGCTGGGTTCGATTTTATAAAAAGAGACGTCTCTGTTTACCTTGAGAGTCAGGAATGCGTGTGGGATCTGATCAGATTGATGAATGAATTAATTGGATGATGAATGAGCGCAAGTTTTGAATGCTGGTAGCCAAGGCTGTCGAACTATTTCTGATCTGGTATTGTTTTGTTATCGTTTTCAGGTGAAAACTCTGAGTATGACGAGACTACACAGCCAACTTCATCTACTGCTGCTGCCGATCCATTGTTGCCTCAAGATGACTCATCTGAGGATGCTGACTTACGCCCGGCTCCGAGAATCACAGCGTCACCACTCGAAGCCTTTGAAGGTGTCGAGGACGACACTCGGTCAGGAGAGGCCGTGTAGGGAGAACCCATTTTTTTGAGAAGCTATAGAGAGAGCTATGGCTATATCCTGAGCGGAGCGCGCCGAGCGCACTACCATCACTGACTTCGTGGCGCTTGCGGTGATCGGACGTCTCCAGAATCTAAGGGACTCGTGAGCCATATCTTTGTTTTTTTGTGATTGGCAATTAGCAAATCGGCAATCGTCATTTAGTTTAACGTTTAAAGTTTGTAAATTGCTTTAAGTAAAGTGTATGTGTGTTCTTATTTAATTTAAATGTGTACATATTTGCCAATAAAATAATTATAATCAAATAATATATTGAAGCGATAAAGAATCGGAACGATACCACACAATGGCTTCGAACAGAAAGTACTGAGGTACTTCTTGCTTCGATGGCGTCAGGAACAGAAAAGAGAGCGTAGCCTCGAGCTGGCGCCTTTTATTAGCTCTGGGAACCGCCCCCCGTCGGGTGTCGGGTAAGTAACTGGAACTTCGGCAGGCGGCAGATGGCGCCACGGGCTGCTTTGTGACGTAGCGCTGTGGTGCTTGTAGCCGCGTTCGATGCCGGCGTAAAGTTTTCTTCGGCGCATCGATAGGTGTCGCCAACAAACCCTTCATCAATAATAAATTGATTTGAAAAGGTTAGTAAATTTTTTTTACCTCCACATTTCTCGAAAAAACTTTTTTTCACACCGTACCCAGACCGCCGATATGACGTCACGAGGTCAGGTGCACAGATATTGTGACCGGGTTGTAGGTAGTGTATCCTCATAGGCATTTATAAAACAACAGTTATCTATGCGCCGACGTCTCTGTCTAGGTTTTCCACTAGAAAGCGGGCTCTTCCCGTTTCCCCCGGGTTTCCCTCGCCCGCATGATTACTTGACATTATTTAAGTTGGCCGAATTGCATCAAAGTAGTCCATTCAAAAAGCAATTCTACCATCCATGGCAGAAGACTCTTATTTCAATGACAGTTTTATAAAAAGCCAGCCACATTAAATAATCTTAAAAAACCGATGACGCAAAATCTTTAGTATCTTGGGACTGGGTGGGTGTACAAAATGACGCAAGCACTTCAGGCTAGCGAAAAAGATGAACTGTTTTAAAATTGCTTGGGTAGGTAGCATTGACATCTATGAGCAGAGCAGTACGCGCGTGAGTGCATTGCCATCTCTAATATATGCGGGTGCGTGCTTGCATTAACTTAGACTAAAGGATTAGGCTATTTTTGTAATAGACTAATATTTTCGACAAAATTGGATCCCAGCATAAATAAATAAATATTTGCGGACAATCTTACACAGCTCCTCTGTTTAGCGTTCGTGGACTACGAGAAAGCCTTCGATTCGGTCGAAACCTGGGCTGTATTATTTACAGTCTCTCCAGCGGTGCCAAGTAGACTGCCGCTATATCGAAGTACTGAAGTGTTTGTACGAGAACGCCACTATGTCAGTCCAACTTCAGGATCAGAGCTCGAAGCCTATTCCGCTGCAGCGGGGTGTCAGACAAGGGGATGTTATTTCCCCAAAACTGTTCAGCGCTGCACTGGAGGACGTTTTCAAGATTCTGGACTGGAGAAGGTTAGGCATCAACATCAACGGCGAGTACATCACTCACCTTCGGTTTGCTGATGTTATAGTAGTCTTGGCTGAGACCATGGAGGACTTGAGTACTATGCTCGATGACCTCAGTAAAGCTTCCGCGCGAGTTGGTCAACGGATGAACATGGATAAGACGAAGATCATGTCAAACGTCCATGTAGTACCAACTCCCATTTCAATCGGACACTTTACGCTCGAAGTTGTAGACGATTATGTATACCTAGGAGAGACTGTCCAGTTAGGTAGGTCCAACTTTGAGAAAGAGGTCAATCGTCGAATCCGATTCGGCTGGGCAGCATTCGGGAAGCTACGGCACATCTTTTCGTTCAATATTCCGCAGTGTCTTTGACCAGTGTGTGTTGCTAGTGATGAAACGTGGTCGCTTACTATGGGCCTCATAAGAAGGCTCAAAGTCACTCAAAGGGCAATGGAGAGGGCTATGCTGGGAGTTTCTCTGCGCGATCGCATCAGAAATGAGGCTATCCGCAGCAGAACCAAGGTAACCGATATAGCCCTCCGAATTGATAAACTTAAGTGGCAGTGGGCGGGGCACATTGCACGTAGAACCGATGGCCGTTGGGGCGGAAAGGTTCTCGAGTGGCGACCACGTACCGGAAGGCGCGGCGTGGGTAGGCCCCCCGCAAGGTGGACTGATGACCTGGTAAAGGTCGCGGAAGTCCGCTGGATGCGGGTGGCGCAGGACCGGCCATTGTGGCACTCTTTGGGGGAGGCCTATGTCCAGCAGTGGACGTCTTTCGGCTGATATGATGATGATGATGATGAATCTTACACATATCGACCTAGTCCCAAACTAAGCAAAGCTTGAACTATGGGTACTAGACATTGATTTAGTACTTTATGGTACGTCAATGGTACTAGACGAAGATAAACATACTTATATAGAGCATGGAACCTTGTTACCATTAACTGACGTATTAACGTCATATGATCGTGCGTATGTTCGTTAATTGTAACAAGGTTCTATGGTGGGTCATGATTCAGTTGGTTCGATTGTACTTTTATTTCTCACTACACGCAACCAAAGAATACTTACCGACTAAATATGTATAAGATTTTAGTCACCGAACTGTGTAAGTAAGATTGTTAGACTGATGAGTACATATATACAGGTCCATACCTAAGGCCCTAGCACGATAGGTTTTATGTCAGGTTTTACGTGACGTTTCAGTAAGTACCTACATGTGCTACATTTTCGCCGTGAAACGTGTGTGCTAAACCTAGTGTGCTAGGACCTCTAAGGCCTGTCAATTTTTCAACGGAGTAAAATGACAGGTAGAAATGTCAACCGCAACAAATAATGATACCAGCTTATAAATTACAAAACAGTGCGGTGTTACGATTACGGTTTCTGGTTTAATTCTCAATAATCGGTTATACAATCATTGAAAAATTTATAGAAATGCCAAATATTTGTTATTTTTTTGTACTCGATGCTTATTTATACAATAGGGCCTTTAAGAGGCCGCAGTAAGCTAGGCCGAATTACACCTTCCCATACAAACGTAGTTACGCTCTCATTTTAAAACTACGTGTTGGATTGTAACGAAACTTTGCATATACAATGACATGAGGTATATCTAAGGCTGAAATTAGTTTATATGGCTCCACTTTATAAAACAAATGAAATGCAGCAAAAACAAGTTTTGTATGAAAAATTTAAATTCGCTGTATTTTTTTCCCTATGGTATCTGAAGCCATATAAACTAATTTCAGACATAGATATACCTTATTTCATTGGATTTGCAAAGTTTCGTTACAATCCAACACGTAGTTTTAAAATGAGAGCGTAACTACGTTTGTATGGAGAATCGAGCTTACTGCGAACTCTTAAGGCCGTCCGCACAGGGGCAGAATTCTGTAACTGAATTCCGATGAGATGAATTTCATCCGCAACGGAAAATACTTATGCGCAAAAGGCTTACAAAGAAACTTTATTTTTAAAATGTGGACACTTGGTCATGTTGTAGAAGGGATAGCTGAAAAGTTCATTGTGGAAGTAGAGTAGCTAGCGATTCTGAAACAAGCTTCTTCACAAGAACATACCAATACGGGATCAATAAAATTATGCGTACCTATTCCCTTTAAAGTTTAAATTTATGAGGACTTGTCTAAACATAGGTAGATAGATAGCCCCTAAAACTTTTCAGTAATATTCATATTCATATTAATTTATTTATTGCGAACCAAGGTACATATAATATACAGTTGAATTGTAAATAAATAAAGAATCACATGGCACCCTGGCAGGGTATGGCAAAATGTAACTTAAAACTAAACTTTATCGGTTGTAGCACATGACTATTTAAGAGATGTAAAAAACTGACAACACATGAAACGTCATTTTACTCCGTTGAATAAATGAATAGACTGTAAGCAGCAAAAAGCCACAATGCGGAAAAAAAAAAAAAGTAGGGTCATTTCGCCGGTTGGCGACCACCTAATTTCATGTGCCGGTTAGCGACCACTTAGCTGACTTGGTGAACTGAAAGCATATTTACTCGTTTTTTTTGTAAATTCCTATTCCATAAATACAAACAATAAGGCATGCGGCTGACTGTTTCAATAGGCTCTGTAGAATGGATGTTATCTTCAATTGAAAAAACCATGTTCTTCAAGTGGTCGCTAACCGAAGGTGGTCGCGTTACCGGCGAAATGACCCTATATGAGCTGTATATGAATTCACCGGTAGGTAGGTAGGTACCTTACTTACCTCCGTTATTCATGATACTTAACAAACCTCTGTTAACTAAAATGTATTTTGTCCGAGCAAACGAGCAACATCGGTCTCACCTATCAAAAAACACGAATTAATACACTAGACAATGCTCGGCCATCCCCAACTGTTGTCAGCAGATTTCGAAAAGTTCAAGTTTTACGCTACAAGGATAAGCAAGATACGGTTTGGAAATACAATGACGCAGGTAACTAGGTATTTTTGCTGTTAAGGAAACCAAGTTAGACTATGTGAAACCCAGTATATTTACATAATATTTTATTTCAATCTAAGGTTTAAAAAAATATATAGCCTCAATGTACCTAATGCATTACATCTAAAGTTATAAAAAAAATCGTTAATGTAACCTAATGCATTATGTGGCAAATTCCAGAGGTCAAATAGAAGTTAAGCAAGAGTTCTTATTGGAAGTGTGTAGGACATGCATGTTCTACTAGTAAAAAAACTCTGTACTTATTCTTTTTATATGACGGTTTTCCCCAAAAAAATACCGGGTCCGATTTTTGACTTTCGAGCGATCGAAATCAAAAGCGAGCGGTAGAGAATAATCTCATACGATTTTGTCATGATTATTTTCGCGTGAACCCAATAATAGGTATTTTTGAAATTCATCACTCGAAAGCTAGTGGTTTGGCTATTTATACTTTTGCGCTTCGTTGTACGCAGAAATTCGATAAGTACTGGTTATTTAAAATTGTATTCTACACATGGAATAAAAATAAAACATCATTAGAAGGTATTATGTATAGCTAAGTATAATATTAATATTTAAGTGTATTTTTGTGTGTTATGCTATGCGTTACATAACAGAAAAAACTAAGAGCGTAGTAAATAATAGCTACCTAGTAAACGAAACGTTTAGTTTCCCGCCTGTTATAAAAACAATACAAATTACAAAGGATACAATTTGTCACATTAACTTTCTTTAGTTAGAATGAGACAGTAGTTCATACTTTTCATTCTAAGTATAACAAGTTGTTGTGAATCATTGCCAGGCCTTTACATATCATATCACCTATATCTCTGTTTATTTTTAACCTGTGCAAAGAGAAAGAAAGACAGACAAGTTAAATTATTTAACTTAAAAAATAAACCCGCCAAAAGACTACGTTCTTTGTATTCAGCCACAAAATTCGGCAGAAAAATAATATAAAATATATTAATCGTATCAATATTATAATATCAATATTTAAAAAACTATACCTATCTAAAACTAAACTACTTATAAAATAAAATAACTTATATCTAAATCTAAACTACTTATAAAATAAAATAACTTACAAATAGAATATTTGTCTAAGTTCGCCGTCGCTGGGCAACGTGTAAGGTCTAAGGTCTCAACCCCAAACGGCTCAAATATGCAACCACTGTTAATGTTTGCATACTTGCGCCGTTTGAGGAGCTCGGCCGAGTTGGCTGCAGCGCCAGCCTTCACGGAGGTGCCACGGAGATGGGAGAGCGCTAGGGTGTCGGCACATGTTGCGTCCCATACTAAAGGCCGTCCCATCTTCCATGGCACGAGGGTCATACCGTCGGGTCTTTTGCCATCATCTCGGGCAAGACCGGATGGCTCCAAGATGGCAGGCGCTCCTGCGCTAGCTAGGGCCCGACGGATGATATCGTTCAGGCTAGCATGTCGAGGTGCACGACCTGCACTTCTGCAGCAGGATAGACCATGGTGGCCGAGCTGGTCGACTCGGTCACCACAGCGACAGCGATGTGGGGCAACGCAGGTCACTCCCAGGCGAAGAGCGACGGAAAAGCGAAATGTGGAGTTGTCCATCAGTGTACCAATTTGCGGGGAAGGCAGAGCTTGGAGCCACTGTCCGGATTCCCATTCAACAACGGCAAGGAGCCGAGCGCGCTCTGGGAGACTGGTTGCCGTTTGGTTCCTCGCCCGGAGTGGTTCCTCCCTTCCTCCGTGGAAAAATCATCAGCCAATCAGGAAGCCCATAGATGCCGCGATATCGTCGCTGATTGGTTCCCGATCATGTGATAGGTATACGGTGGGCTGCATGCGTTGTGCATCGGATACAGCCTTCCACATAAGTTGCATCGACATGCTCCCGGCCTTGGAAACTCCTGGTTTACAATAGGTAAGTCTAGTTCTGGATTCCATAGGTAGGTTCTAGGTGACGGCGTGGCTACTGGTCTGAATGGAGAAGCGGGCATATTTTTGAAAATGCGCGCTTCATGGAGCCCGTTGCAGTTCGAATATCAGCGACCCTCGAGACACCATCCTTGCCTGGATACGTCTTGATAATACGGCCTAGACTCCATTTGAGTGGGGGTGAGTTGTCTTCTTTGATAACAACCAGCGTATTTTCCTTAAGATCGTCGGACTGGAACCTCCATTTTGATCGCGCCTGTAGCTCTGACACGTATACTCTCGACCATCGAGTCCAAAAGTGTTGGCGAATCTGTTCAACTCTTTGGTAACGCGTTAATCGATGCTCAGGAACGTTGTTCAGGCTAGCACACACAGGCGCAGTTAGTGGACGACCAATCAAGAAATGCGCAGGACTTAGCGGTAAAAAATCATTAGGTTCAGATGACATTGGAGTGAGCGGTCTGGAGGCCAAAATGGCTTGCATGTGGCGGATTCATTCGGAATTTTTTTTTTGAGATATTGCGTACTCTAGTATATCCCCAGATATACTTGACAGAATTTTTTCAAAATCTTTCTTAAGTCCGGCAAAATTTCTTCCATTGTCGGATAAAATTTCCAACGATTTACCCCTACGTGATATAAAACGTTTTAATGCTAATATAGGTAACCGTCGGCTGAAAGGTCGCTGACGAGTTCCAAATGGATTGCACGCGTTACAAAACATGTAAATAAACAAATATATGATTTTATCATTTGAGCACCCCTGCCTTTACGATTCAAAATAAGCACTGGACCACCATAGTCGACGCCACAGTAAATATAAGGATATCCTGGTTCCAGACGCTCGCGCGGGAGGTTACCCATGATAGGGGTCAAGGTCTGACCTTGCATGCGCTTGCAAGTGACACAATCATGGATAATCTTTCGCGCTAAGTTTCTAGCTCCTACTGGCCACCAAGCCTCCTTTATATTAAACAACAACAGCTGAGGTGCCGCTTGCAACAACCTTTTATGTTCAAAACGAAACAATAATACAGCTAAATGATGTTTACACGAAATCAAAATAGGGTGTTTTTTCTCGAAACTAAACTGGCTTGAATATGCTAAACGGCCTCCTACCCTGAGTACTTTAGTTTCATCAAGGAACAAATTCAATTTAGTTAGACTTGCGCCATGTCTATTATTTAATACCAGCACGGGTATCACAAGACGGCCGCGACATACTCTCGAGCTTTCTCGCGCTATCCGTCTCTCTCTTATTAGACCACTTAGAAAGAGACGGATAGTGCGAGAGAGCTCGAGAGTATGTCGCGGCCGTCTTGTGATAGCCGTGCTGTTTATTTGATAAACAATTATGCACATCGCGGTATGTACTCATGCTGCGAGAGTCTGGCTACCAACAAAACAGATTCATTTAACTCGTCGATGCTTAATGACCCTGATGAGTAAGAATGAACAGGTGAAACTTAATGATGAGTTCATTTAATTTTCTCATAGCACTGTTTTTCTCGGTATTACACTGGATCATAAACTGCAATGGGGATCACATATTTCTTCGTTGGGTAATAGGCTTAGTTCGGCAGCATAATTATGCAGTCAAAAGAATAAGGCAACTCACCGATGTTGAGACAGCTAGGCTTGTTTACTTCTCTTACTTTCACAGCATTATGACCTATGGTATTTTGCTTTGGGGTAAAGCCGCTGATATCCATATCATTTTTGTATTACAAAAAAGAGCGATTCGCGCGATTTATCAGTTAGGATCTCGCATTTCATTAAGAGAAAAATTCAAGCAAATCAACATTTTGACGTTTGCTTCTCAATATATTTTTGAAATTGTTTTGTATGTTAAACGAAATCTACATTTATTTAAACTAAACAGTGACTATCACTCGCTCAATACTAAGAAATAAGGATAAACTTTCCGTGCCCCGTTATCGTTTACAAAAGGTGAGTTCGTCTTTTATGGGAAATTGTGTGCGTTTTTATAACAAAATTCCCAAAAATGTACAAGGTTTGTCATTAAATAAGTTTAAGTTGTTTATAAAAAGCCATTTAGTTAGTAAGGCCTATTACACGATAAGCGACTTTATAAATGACAAAGACGCCTTTAAATGTTTTTTATTATTATTATTTTCTCTCTGTGTACTGACAAACTGACATACTCTAATTTTTAATTTGTTTTATATAATCCTAACATATATTTTTCCCTAGTTCTAATAATATTTTTTATTCTATTTTTGACATTGTGAAAACAGAATTCATGTTTGTAAGTTAACATGTGCCTAATTGTAAATGTAAATGAACTTTGACCTACTTATAACATATTGACATGTAAACTAGTGATATTTGACATTATTATAGTTATATATTAACAACTATAATTACCCTTTCAAACTTTAAGTTTGTTATATAATACTAGTACTATTCATTACTTAATATGTGATAATACTGTAAAAGTGTAAAAATACATTGAAGTACTAAAGAAATTAAAATATACTTTGACCTTCAAAAAGTGTTCTGTATGAATCTATTTTGAATAAAATATTTTGACTTTTGACTTTTTTGACCTGTTTTTTTGTTAATTTTATTGCGCGCATTGTAAATAAATCGTTGCGGCGCGCTGTAAACGATTATATTGAGAATTTTTTTTTTATATTTATATTTGTTGTAAATATTTGTTTATAATCCTATAAGTAATAAAATGTGTGAGTCTTATATTGAGAAAATCGTTGAAACGGAAACCACCCTTCGCTGTCTTGACTTGTTACACATGTATTTGTAATGTGTCCCTTTACCTCGGGCAGTTCGATATCGTTTTTATAATTATTATTTAACGATTCGCATTCAATTTCGAAATTAACATCTTGAAGAAATTGTGGGCCTTGTCCCCAGAATGGAGAAGACCACAGCGAATCTAACGGCCGCGATCTTGAAATAAGGTCAGCAGGGTTGTCTTCACTGCGCACATGACGCCAAGGGTGATTATTTGTTAGTTCATGTATTTCGGCCGTTCTATTTTGGACAAATGTTTTAAGTAACCAGCCCAGCACGATCATCGAGTCCGTCCAAAATACAACTTTGTTAATGCGACTTCGAAGTGAACTAACTATTTTTACGTACAGTCGCGCTGCTACCAAATAACTACATCATTCTAATTTTGGAATACTAACAGGTTTAATGGGCGCGACCTTTCCTTTTGAGCATAACAGCCTAACTGTGACATTGTTATCGTTATCAATCGAGCGAATATATGCGCACGCTCCGTACGCCGTGAGCGAGCTGTCACAAAAAATATGTAACTCTAAACGATTAGGGTTGTCACTCAGCACAAAACGAGGGATGCGAATTGTTTCCAATTTAGGTAGATCGGTGACAAACCGTGTCCAGACTCGCGCAATGTCATTTGGAACACGTTCATAGGATGAACGTGTTCCAAATGACATCCATCTTTAATAGCCATAATTTTTGTAACAGTACTTTCGCAGTCATAATAGTTGGGCTGAGCAACCCTAGAGGGTCATACATAAATTTGCGAAGAAACCGATAATATAACGCGTTTTGTTATCGGCTTGTTGCTCAATTCAAATTTTGTGTGATAAAATAATTCATCAGAACGGTTGTACCATCCCAACTAGACGTGTGCGCCGCGCCGCCGCGCCGCCGCTGCCGACGATTTTTCCACGCCGCCGCCGCCGATCAATTTGACCGGCGTGAAATCGGCGTGGCGTAATTTAGATTTTGTTGGAACAGTGTTAACTATTAAGTGTCAACGCCGAATAAGGGATCTTTACAGAACATAATTATCAACATTGTCAAAACTCTGTTATGTTCTACATTAAATAAGTTGATTGAATAAGCTTCGCAGTCAAATAAAAATCGGCAATTCAGCAACAGGACGCGGGACACACTACTCACGTGGTTCACATTCGTGCTGTTATATACATGCACTAGCTTTTGCCCGCGACTTCGTCCGCGTAGAACTCGTATACATGCATAATTATGACATTAGTTCGATCATAGGTAGGTACAAGCCGTGGCAGATACCGTCGGTAAAAGTAATTCCATTTTTCAAATCATGCTGTGGCACTTTTATGCAAAATGTCCCAAAAGTCAACGTTATATATAGTTTTTTTAACAAGGCATGTTTTTAAAAATAAAAAGCTTAAAAAAGTGGAGATTTTATGATGACATTTATACAATCTTAATAACTTTTATCATAATTTTTATTGTGATATATATAACCGTTAGGTAAATTAAATAAAAAACAATGTACGGTTAAGTAGTTGAACGGTTAAGTAAATGGGAATTCGTTCCTTCAGCACGTCCATCCCAGCACGTAGGACGAACAATCTATATTCATAATCGACTGGGTCAAATTCCAGTACCTAACAAAATGTGTTAACTCGTTACGTGAAGTAATCTGTTCCCTTATACCTCTGGGTAGTATACTAAGGGCTGATCTCACTACATAAGACAGTATCTTCCCGTAAATGTGACAACTATCGAACTATATCTCTTATCTCCCATGCTGGTTAAGTTATATTGCACATTATTTATGAGCAAACATCTGGAGTACTACATAAGCAGAAAAATCGCAATAGAGCAAGCAGGCTTTGTTAAGGGTAGTGAGTGGCACAATAGAGCTGATCCTAAATATCAGGCAGTTAATTCAGAACAGCGGGGAATTTAACATACCCATGAACTTATGCTTCATCGATTACTCCATAGTGTTTGACTGCATAGATTGGCGATATATGTGTGAAGTGCTTGGGGAAATAGGTGTACCTGAACATCTGTCCTTTTTAGTCCAAAACCCGTAGACGGTAAATCTAGTTTCCGGCTGGAAGACATGGAGTCCAATTCAAACCCTTTAAGATCGAGCCAGGCGTAAGGCAAGGTTCCAAACTGTCCCCGCAACTATTCAACTTGGTCGGCGAACACATAATGCGCACTGGCAGGGCAGCATCCGAGTTGGTGGTCGCTTGATTAGCAATTTGCGATTCGCTGATGACACGCGTCAATGAGGCTAAGCTACCTACACTTATTAAGAGAGTCGAATTAATCAGTGCACAATACGGCGTCCACATCAACAGGAAAAACGAAGCTGATGTTGATAGATGGGTTAATGCAGAGGACAGGGGAACTGCGTGACCTGAGGGGTAAATACGTTTCGAACGGGCGTAAGGACAATTCAACTGTATATCTCCCATACAATTGACATTTAGATCTACCTGACGCGCGTGCGTTACTTAATCGACCAGTTGAACATGGTAGAAGACTTTGTCTTACTGAGACTGTATGAACGAGGTCATCAGAAGATCGCAAATTGCTTAAACAGCAGTAAAGCGCTTGAAAAAGATATGGAAGAACAGAAACATGTACCGCAACATCAAAGTCAGACTTATGCGCACCCTTATCTTGGGACATGGAAAAATAGATTCATTTGAAATGTGGTGCTGGCGTAGAATGTCGGGCATCTCAGGGATACAACGCCGTATTAATGTATTTACAATAATGTATTTAATTTCGATACTCAAACCGAAATAGAGGGGTTTGGAGAATGATTGTGAAGAACTGCGCTATTGGTGGTCACGACCCTCAGCTTTGGCAAACTAACGAAGAAGAAGAAGATAATCAAGATTCTTGTTTGAATTTCTTTTTAGTTTTTTTTGGTGCAATTACATTTCATAAAATATGAAATAAATGAGAATTTACGCTTACTATAGTTATTTTTCCGTACACCGGGAAAAAAAGTTCCACGCCGATTGCACGCCGATCACGCCGCCGCCGCCGATCAAAACCCCACTGGACGCCGCCGCCGATGATTTTGCCATCGGCGCACACCTCTAATCCCAACCCTAACGTTTTGTTTAGGACGTTATCGCCTAACGACAATTCTTTGGACGAGTCTACTAACTCCGCGACTTCGGGAAATTCAAAATTAAAAATCCATTTCCGCAATGGAAAGCAACCCGACTGCAAGACCTTGTTAACTTCGGAACAAATTCGTTTTAATTTATCTTTGCTAGGGTTGCCACAATAAGATCATCGACGTAACAATCGTTCCTAATGATATTAGCTATTTCAGGGTCATCACATTCTTGTGCTAACTGCTTCAGACACCTGCAACTTAAGAATGCAGCTGAACTAGTGCCATATGAGACTGTTCGCAGTCTGTACACTTGTAAGGGATCAGAACGATTTTCTCGCCAAAGTATTAACTGCAAGTTTTGTTCTGTTTCTCATCGACCAAAACCTGACGATAAATTTTTTTCTATATCTGCACAGGCCACATATTTATTCTCCCTAAAGCGCATTAATATCGATAGCAAATCGTCCTGTATTGGCGGCCCTACAAATTGCAAACTGTTAAGCGAATGTCCTGACATAGAAAAACACTTCCATAAAAAAACAATTCTTAACCTACTTGTAATAGCATTTTCGCGATAAATTCCGTGGTGACAAAGTAGGTAGTGGGGGGTTCCGTACGAATCGACACGCTCCATATGACCTAAGTCGCAATATTCTTTGATAAAGTCGCTGTACATTTTTTTGTAATTAGGATAACGTTCTAGCCGTTTTTCAACTGAATAAAATCGTTGTTCAGCTTGTTTACGTGTTTCGCCTAAATTCTCTGGTGACTGTTAGAAAGGGATGCATACACAGAAACTACCATCATCGAGACGTTTAGTGGTTCGTATAAACATATCCTCAAAAATCCGTTCATCCTCACTGCGCGATTCATTAACGCGTTGACTAATCGGCGCGTCTTCGAGCTCCCAAAACTTGCGTAACTGTTCGTCTATAGAAACCTGCATGTCCATAGTTTGCATGAAGTTACATTTAACATTAGCGCTCGTATTCGTTTTATTATGAATTGGACCGGAAATTATCCAACCTACATGCGAATTCTGTAAGACGGGCCCGTTACTTAAGCGAATCATGCCGTCCTTAAGCAAACCCCAAAATATATCTGCCCCTATCAGCAGGTCTATCGGTTGACTTTCATAAAAATCGGGATCCGCGAGAATAATTTCGTTCGGTATAACGAATTCTTCGCTGCGCATGGCAATCGTGGGTAATAAGGAGGTTATATGCGGTAATACTAAACACCTAATTCGCGTATTATAAGTGCTAGTTAAAGATCTAAGTTCGACATCACATGTTCGCGTACATTGTGATACCGAACCTCCTACACCCTTTATTTTTTGAGTGGACTATACAAATTGCGTATTTAACTTGTCACATAATGATTGTGAGATAATGCATCGCTCGCTTCCACAATCAAGGATCGCGCGTGCCCTGTGACCTTGACCTAAATCATCGACTATTTCTACGAGCGCAGTTGACAACAAAACCGGTTGCATGAATGATGCCTGCGCGCAATGAACATCTGTTTTTGCATCGGATACCTGGCTCTGGTCTATATACGCATGTGTAGTTATAGAATAACTACCTGATGCGGCAGTGGAGGTGTGATTGGTATGAGGCTCATTAGTCTTAGTTTGGCTGGCCTTCGGTGTGCCGGGATAATTGTTTGTTACCAAAATACTAACTTCATCGCGGTGAATAATCGAGTTGTGTTTTTTAATCACATTTCCTACAAGGCCCATACACAAATCCGCTGTATGGCCGACGCGTAAGCAGTTTTCACAAAGAGATTTGTCACGGACAAATCTTATTCTATCGTGCATATTTAAATCCAAAAACGCTTGACATGAATATAAAGGATGCATTGCACGGCACATTGGGCACAACTGAAATTGTTTTTTGAAAGGTACTTTAACTTGCGGCTTCTCGGTCATAAAATTACAGTGCACCTTTGGAGTGAAGTTATTATGCGTGTATTTTTTAGTGTCTTGCGAATTGAATTTACTGTGTGTGACAATTAAAGTTTCAAGCATGTCTGCCCTGCCTCTTAAGAAGGTTAGTAAATCGTCGATAGTTAGGTAATTTTGACTCGTTTGAATTGGACATTAAAGACCCTTTATGCTGCTCCCACTCTCGCTCAGTGGTCGAATCAAGCTTGGAAACAATCATATAGATAAGCAAGGTATCCCACGAGTGTACAGACTCCTTTAGTGCTTTTAGTGCGCGTATATTTTTTAACACATTATCTATGAGTTTCCTAAGCAACGCGGGTGATTCCTTTTGCAACGTCTGTATACAAAATAGGGCTTTTGCGTGGTTGTGAACAAGCAACCTGCTGTATCTATTGAGTAATAGCTCCCACCCAATCTTGTAGTTATCCGTTGAAAATTCAAGCGAGTCAATCACTAGTTCTGCGCTTCCCGTAAGCGACGATTTAAGATAGTGAAATTTCTGTATGTCTGAAATTTCTTGCGAGTTGTGTACTAACGATAAGAATGTGCCTCGAAAAACAATCCAGTGCTCATGTGACCCGTCAAAGCTAGGCAAGGAAATAGTGGGCAATTTCACCGAATGTAACGTACCTACCGAATTTTGGCAATCAATTTTGACCTCGTCTTTGAACATAGATTCAGCTACGGCCATTACACCGTAAAAATCGGCTTCAAACTCATCACGTTCGTCGAGCTGAGAATCTAACTGGGTTTCGGGTAAAATTTCTTCAATTCGTGATTGAATTTTGCTAAATTCTGTAAACAAGTTCTTGGCGCCTTGACTACGGATAAAACTTTGTCGAACGATTCAATGTAAGTTATGAATTTAGTGAGTCTACCTTTAACTGAACCCCTTTTTTTTTACTAAATCATTTATTTCCTGCTGAGCCTTTTCTTCCGGAGTAGCCATTTTATAGGAACGTAAGAAGTAGGTACTTACAATTTATCCGGTATTTCTCTCGCTACTTGCCACGACTGCAAACGATTCAGCTGCCGGGCTGGCGGATATGCGAATGTAGGCAGACCACAAAGATGACACAGTCACTGGAATTAAAAATATGAATACGTATCACAACTGAAATGAGACAGGGTCGCTATTCTTGGTTGGTTCGCCTCACCGAAAACACTGTGTTGCTGCTGAAGGCTATCTTGCCGATTGCGTTCGTGCTGGTTGATATCCGAGGTCGAAGGTCCATTTATGTAGGCGCGTGGATCTGGCTGTGGTTCGGCATGGAGCTCTTCTTTGGAGTAGGATCAGCAGCAATAATGTAGAAGACGGGATTTTCATACAATACTTTTAATCAAGTATAACAGTACCTACATTAGGTACACGTGTACATATACGAAATATAGAAAATTAGGTAAAAAGCACATGTGCGTGCATAAATGATGAGGCGAATGGCGAATGCCCGGAGTGGCTCCTCCCTTTCTCCGTGGCAAAATCATCGGCCAATCAGGAAGCCCATAGATGCCGCGATATTAGTTTTAAAGAGTGACCCAGGAGACGTAACCATGGCAACGAGCAGCAAGAAATAGTTGATTGACCCTTTTAATGGGTCATCATCATCATAAACGACGTTTAGTTTTAATACTTCCAGCATCTGATAAGGACAGAAGAGTGCATAGACAATGCTGAAAAAAAATTGTAAGTACTTTTAAATAGAAAGCCCCCGTAAGTTTCAGACATTCGGCAATTAGGGGCCCAACTTGAGAAGTAGATATCGAAGGTAGGAAAAAAAAAACAGACATTAAGCCAACGCATGCCGCGCCAGTCTGTGAGAGGCTTCTGAATTATATTCTAATTTTGTGACTTCACAACAGTAGGTATACTAGAAGCTCTATTAATTGAATAAGCGGACTTCTTGGTAATTTCCCGAATGTTAATTTGTGACCTACCAAATTAAAATTCGGGATCCAAGTTTCAGTGTCAAGAGTGAATAAATCGTTTTCTATCTGATTTTCAGTGAAGTGTGTTCCAAATAATGGGCTTGTGACCTTAAATTTGTTTACGATGCCATTCGAACCAGTTTTTGTAGATGAACAAATGTTTGTATGGAAGCAACTACATTTAAAGGACCTGAATACCCAAAAAATCGAGTTAAAGACGGACCTCGCTGACAGCAGCCGAAACGCTTCATACTGATTGGCTTTAAATTAAATTGCTGTTTCAGTCGCGAAATACTGCGTTTAGGTCCATAGTTGTCATACAATTTTGTTTCTATAAAAGCGTAAGGATTCTATTGGTACCTTTAAATTTACTCTTGGACAATAAATAAAAAAACTTTTTTTTCAAAACTTTCAAGGTTCATATCTTTTTATGATTTGAATTATATTTTGTATTTTATTATTACAATAAAATGATGGTTTACTATCCATTTAGCAACACGACGTTATCAATTTTAACACCACGCAACAAGCCTTTTTAAATCGTCTGATAAGATTTTTAACAGTGAATTGACAGACCTATCGACTAATTACAATTTATAAATGTTGAATAACCCCCGAAATTTTCAATTCAAAGTTCAATATCTCAAAACTGGCTGAACCGATTTTGTTGAAACGTAGGTAGCTATTTTTGGGTGAGGGGTTAAAAGTACAAGTAGGTAAGTAAGTAATTTTTTTATGAATATATAAACAGTTAAAATGTTTCGCATGAATCGCATGGTAAGAATGAACTTATTTTAAGAGGATTTTTATAAAGACTGCCTTAGGGCTGTGTTGAAGTAATCTCCATCTCCACTTATAATAAATCTCTAAATTAAAAAAAGAATCAGCCAGTTTGAAACTAAGCTTTGCGCGGTTCGAATGTTCTCAGCATCCCATGAACGGAAAAATATGAAACATTTTATATAGGTACATTATTATTATAGCTGCAACTTAGGATAGTTTTTATCCGACTGCGACAGTTAATTAATTTTCCGAAATATACGACTTCATTTAATTTTTCATTTATTTTTATTGAAATCAAACGCTGCTCCAACTGTCAGCTATAAGAACCGTCAAATTTTCGTCAAAATGGCGGAATTGCTTTGCCTTTCACTTATTAATAATTTAAATCCCGTCTACGATAGACCTTTACGAGACAAATGCTAAAATATAAACCATAAAAAAATATTCGATTCTGATATGAGAACTTATATGCGCAAATGTCGTTTTATGTCTTAATTTCAATAAATGAAATCAACAAATTTGAACAATATAATGAACACGAATTTGTTTTTTTTGAATGACAATGGCACGCGCTCGGCGCATTCAGCCAAAGTACCTGCGGCGCTACCACGAAAACCGATACTCAATGTTCATATATTTGCATCCCTGTCACTCGAGTATGGTTAGTGCGATAGAGATAGAGATACCCGAATATTTTCGAATTCCGAAGTTCGTGGTTATAGCTCAGGAATCGAAAATATGGTAAATAATCATAATGTATATTCTCGAAAAAGAATTTAAAATAAATTTAGTCAAATGGAGAAAAAAACAAAGCAAGAGGTTATATAGGTAATGATTAAGTTATAAGAGTCCAAAGTTTTAAGAGTGTTCTGTCCCTTTTCCGCAAAACGCACCTTCATATGAAACGATTGTTTTTTACTATGACGCTCGAGTATATTGACGTCACAGTCCCTCATCGTTTTCTCACACACGACATTAAAACGGATGTAGCTTCATAATTTTTTGAGATATTTGAATGGGAGTTTCATTATCTTCTATCTATTTATACATAATAAATGCCTATGTCCTGACTGACTTATTCACTCAATCACTCACTCACTCACTCATCAACGCACAGCCGAAACTACTAATCTTAGAGAGTTGATTTTTGCACAGTATGTTGCTTTTATAACGTGGGCTAGGGATAAAAAGGGATTTTTGAAAATTCTACCCCTAAGGGGGTAAAATGGGGGTGCAAAGTTTGTATGGGAGAACCTTTTTTTTTTTAGCTATAGACTTAAACTTTGTAGAAAAATTAGTTATTAGAATACAAATGAAACACTTTCAGCGTTTTGGAAAATTCCACCCCTACGGGGGTAAAATAGGGGTGCAAGGTTTGTATGGGGGAAACATTTTTTTTTTAAATAGAGACTTAAAACTTTGTAGAAAGATCAGTCATTAGAATACAAATAAAGAACTTTCAGGGTTTTAGAAAATTCTATCCCTAAAGGGGTAAAATAGAGTGCAAAGTTTGTATGGGAAAAACTACTTTTTTTTAAATAGAGACTTAAAACTTTGTAGAGAAATTATTCATTAGAATACAAATAAAGTACCTAGATTCAGTGTTTTAAAAAAATCTACCCCTAAGGGGGTAAAATAGGGGTGCAAATTTTGTATGGGGGAAACAATATTTTTTTTAAATAGAGACTTAAAACTTTGTAGAAAGATTAGTCATCAGAATACAAATTAAGTACTTTCAGCGTTTTAGAAAATTCTACCCCTAAAAATAGGGGGCTAAAATAGGGGTGCAAAGTTTGTATGTGGGAAACTATTTTTTTTAGCTAGAGTCCTAAAACTTTGTAGAAAGATTATTTAAATACAAAGAAAGTACTTTCAGCGTTTTGGAAAATTTCACCCCTAAGGGGGTAAAATAGGGTGCAAAGTTTGTATGGGAAAAACATATTTTTTTTTAATAGAGACTTAAAATTTTGACGAAAAATTACTTATTAGAACATGAAAAATACTACATTCGGCGTTTTACAAAAATCATTCCCTAAGGGGGTTAAAAAAGGGTGCAAGGTTTGTATGGGGAACACTTTTTCTGAGCTAGACACTTAAAACTTTGCAGAAAGATTACTTATAAAAATACAAAAAAAAGGCTTTCAGCGTTTTGAAAAAATCTATCCCTAAGGGGGATAAAAAGGGGTGCAAAGTTTTTATCAGGGAAAGTTTATGTTTTTGAGTTAGAGACTTGAAACTTTGTAGAAAGATTACTTATTAAAATACAAAAAAAGAACACAAATCGTTTTAGAAAATTCCACCCCTAATAGGGTTAAAAAGGAGAGCAAGCTTTGCATGGGCAACACTTTTTTTTGAGTTAGACTTAAAACTTTGCAAAAAGATTACTTATTAGAATACTAAAAAAGAACTTTCAGCGTTTTAGAAAACTCCATCCCTAAGGGGATCCTTAAGATCCTTAAGAAGGGTAGCCAGTGTTGTGTGGGAAAAACTTTTTTTTTTACTAGACTTAAAACTATTCAAAATGTTACTTATTAAAATTAATAATAAAGTACTTTCAGAGTTTTAGAAAATTCCACCCCTAAGGGGGTTAAAAAAGCTTTGTATGGGCAACACTTTTTTTGAGCTAGAGACTTAAAAGTTTACGAAAAAAGTTCTTTCAGCGATTAGAAAAATTCAACCTCTAAGGTGGTTTAAAAGGGGGTTCAAATTTTAAATGGCGAGCAATAAAATTTTAAAGTGTGAGTAAGAGATTTTTAACTTCGGTCTTATTCTGTACGTTAAAAGACTACAACACTGATTTCAGAGTTTTTCCAAATTCATCCCCTAAGAGTGTTAAAATTGGTTCAAAGTTTGAGTATTTCAAGGCATTTTTAAAGTATGAGATTTTTAACTTTGGTTTTAGACTGTTTGTTCACAAACTAGAAAATGAACATCAACTTTTTTTTTAATTATCCCCTAAAAGAGGGTTCAAATTTTGTATTGAGAGAAATCATTTTCTAAGACGATAAAAAGTTCTACGCGGACGAAGTCGCGGGCAACAGCTAGTAATAAATAAATATGGAGAATAAGTAAACATATTAAATAAAAAAAACACAATACCTACAGCATATATAATAGGTATTGCATCATGTAGGTACAATATCAGATACATAAGGTAGGTATTTAAAAATACTTGCATCAGGAAAAACATTTTTATTGGATTGAATTGTAAATACGAATTTTAATTGTTGTTTATGTATTGAAAACAATGCATATTAACAATGTTATGTAGGTACCTATTTTATTATTATTATTACACATGCTCATAACAAATGATGTACATATTTTTTCAAATGTGTATACTTGTTGCAATATTTTTCACTGTACTTTTGTCAAAAAGATACCGCTTAGTCGCATTTCAATACCGACGATTTTAATTGCGCGACGACGCACTGACGACCTTACCAATACCTACTTTTTTATACACCGCAATCTTAAAACTTTCCCATTGATTTTTGACACGAAGCTTATCGGAATCGTAAAAAAACACGTTGTACCTATACTTTATTACACATGCAATTTTATAACCACCACCACCCAATTTTATAGCCTACACTACCTACCAACTAATGATAAAAAGCGACGGAATTTATCCGCTCGAAATGGCTCAAACTAACTCCAAGAATTGGACTTCCACAGATCCAATCTCCCCAAGTATCCTTCCTTGCAGAAAGAAAGACATAATTCAACTTTACGTAAAACAAAAAAATGTTTCCACGTACCAAAATGCCCAATTCAAATACTTCAAAGGCGCCTGCGCTGCGCTTTTCGCATTAACCGATTTACATAAAAGGAGGTTCTCAATTCCGTTATATCTACACTTGGGGGTCGATCGAGAGTTTAAAAAATATATGGCGTAGAATAAAGTTGCAAGTTAGTACGCCAAGACCTTGACCTTACGCCCTTACGTCATTAGCATTACGCACTACATCCCCGTGACTGGTGCATCGTAGACTGCATTCCTTTCGCGAAACCGTTGCATGAATCACGTCACGGGCGATGTCTGCGCATCGTATAGAGGGTGCGGTTTCGTCGAAAACTGGATTGATGTATGGATCTGCTATATTTTTGTAGAGGTTTTTCCAATGGGTGAGTCAAGTGGTTTTTATTTAATTATATACAGCCGCCATCATATACATAGGTACACTATAGGTGTTCAAAAATATCGGCACATGCACCCTAATGCCTTGAAAACAGAGGTGTGCTCCGATGTTTGTGACGTGCTTGTTTGCTCCGATGTATGTGATGGCGACTGTACCACTGGAGATCGCACCGGTTGCAGTACCTAATTAATCGTGGTGTTCGTTTCAGTTCAGGTGATCTTAATGGGTTTGCTCAGGGTGGAAGTAGGTACCTAACTCAGGTGGATTTAAATAGGTACTTCCACTGTACAGTCGAATACTAGAAGACTTTTTCACTTTAATCCAGGGTAAAAAAAATAATATACTTTTTTTACCTACCGTGTACACAGCACAGTTTACAATCAATAAATACTTTACTTTACTTTACTTTAACATGCAAATGAATTAAGTACCTAATTATGGTTGTCTAACAAAAGATACCGTAAACCCGGGTTACTTTGGCCCTGGGGGGCAACATTGCCCACCCGTTAATAAAATCTTTTTATTAATCCAATATTCTTACAAACAATACCACACGCTACAGCAACGTTTGTTTTAACGTATCATAAATAGTTAAGACAACAGTCATTAAAATAATAAGAGTTTTAAGGATGGGCAATGTATCCCCCCAGGGCCAAAGTAACCCGGGTTTACGGTATCTTTTGTTAGACAACCATAATTAGGTACTTAATTCATTTGCATGTTAAAGTAAAGTAAAGTAAAGTATTTATTGATTGTAAACTGTGCTGTGTACATACAGGTGTTAAAATATATATAAAAGTAACAACAGTTGCTCATTCCGAGCGTACAATATTAACCCTTATAATTAAAGTTTAAAAATAATGTGCACTGACTGGATATATACCTATTCTAATTTATGCGCTGCTGTAGGTCGATCACGTAACGCATTGTACGAACGTCGGGTAGGTCTAAATGTCACTTTTTATATGGAAATTTGACAGTTAAATTGTACCGACGCGCGTTCGGAACGTTACGTGATTACCTCCGTACTCAAAAAATTCATTTAAACTGTAAAATACATTGTCCATGAGAAATTTTTTCAACGTAGATTTGAATTTATTACCATCTAACACCTTAATACTATTAGGTAAGACATTAAATACACGTATCGCAGTAATGAACGCGCTTTTAAAGTATAGGAAACTACTGGCCTTATATAGGTAGCGACAAGTTGTAAATAGTAGTGTTAGTGCGTTTCAGCAGTATTTTTTCATAAAAAATAAAAATGAACTAAGTACATAGATACCTCGAATATTCAAAGGTAACATTCATTAATTATTACAACGAAACCAGTACAAACAAACAGTAAGACAAACATTTCTATAAAAGTTCTAGCGACCTGCAAGTCCTGCAACACCATTTCACCGCTAGTATATCTAATATTTATATCCACAACTATCTTTCTATACATCCTGTACGTTACAGGCGATGCCTCCAGGCTTGCACTCTGAAGATGCATTTCTCTGAACTGCCCTGCTTTTAATTTGCCGACATTTTTGAACGACCATCTTAGAACGCCGAAGATTCGGCACTTTCAAAGTAACTGGGCCTAATTTAAGCGTCAAACAAGACTTACGGGGTGGCCTTTTATGGGAATCAATGGCCGGAAATGGTTATCATATTTCTAGCTATTGTTAAAGCGCTTGGTTCCCGAAATTACTGAGTTTCATTAATAATTTACGGTTGGGATTGAAAATTTATTATCCTGTTGCAGTTTGGCTCGATTTTATCTAAGTATAATAAGAACATAATTTGAATTTAAATGATTGGTCTAAATTTTTGGAGGAACTTTTCCCTGATGGTCAGTAGGTAGGTACCTACAGTCCATAGTAAGTACCTATGCAATTTTCAACAGAGTTTTTTTTAAACATTATATAACAATAACATGCAATACAGATACAGAGTTTGTATGAATAATGTAATGATAGGTATCATTACAATATTTATTCATATTAACCTAATTTTTTTTTGACTGATTCAAAAACGAAACGAAAGTTATCGGAAATTAAGGAGTACATAGTGTATGCAATACTTGTAAAAAAATATCTTTACAATACTAATATTATTATTTATACGAAAGTAACTCTGATAAGCTACGGTAGCCCAGTGGTTCAGGCATGCGGTTGTCAAGCTGCGGTCGTGGGTTCGAATCCCGAGTTCGAATCAAAGAGTTTTTCGGAACATTTACCGTTAGCTTTTCGGTGAAGGAAAACATCGTGAGGAAACCGGTCTAATCCCAATGAGGTCTAGTTTTCCCTCTGGGTTGGAAGGTCAGATGGCAGTCGCTTTCGTAAAACTAGTTCCTATGCCAAATCTTGGAATTAGGTGTCAAAGCGGACCCCGGGCTCCTTTAGGGCACAACCGGGAATAACGCTAGGAGAATGATACGAAAGTAACTCTGTCTGTATGTATGTTACTTTTTCACGCTTAAACCTCTGAACCAATTTAGATGAACCTGGAATGATGATAGTTTGAGACCCTGGGAAGGACAAAGGATTAGTTCTAATCCCGAAAATGGGATGGGAATCGGATGAAGTCACAAGTAAAATCTGGTATACTTACCTATACGAATGGTTGTAAAATTTACATATACCTACTACTCGTACTTTCCTTACACATAGTGAGGTTACATTTATATAAGTCGATCTTTTTATATCCACATTTATGCTAAAAGTGGCACTGGGACTGGAACATAAGCTCTGCCTACCCCTTTTGAGAATGAAGGCATGAATCTATTTATGTTTGTATGTATAAAGTAAGGACACAGAAGAAAAGTAGCCATGTGGCGCCTCTAAGGCTTCGGTTACACGCTAATTCTGGCGTCAGTTCAGTCCATCAGTATCATGTGTCTGTCTCTGTCATTCACAACAGTTACACTATCATTCTCTCATAATACTGGTGGACTGAACTGACGCAATAATTAGCGTGTAACCGAAGTCTAACGTCTAGTCCCGTCAGACTGCGAGACGCCGACTTAATTAAGGTTGCTTCAAACAATGAAGTAATTACGAAGGTTACAACAACAATACTTACGGTCTATAGTACTTACAGTCAAGTGTAAAAATATGGGTGCATAAAACTTACTCGAAATGTGGGCATGGAGAAGGATGGAAGGTATTAAGTAGTTGGACGGAAAGAAGAACAAACGAAGAGGTTTTAAATCTGATAGGAGAAAGGAGATGTCTACTAAAAACTATTGAAAACAGAAGGGGAAAAATGTTGGGGCACCTGATACGACATGACAATTACATAAAAACTATAATTGAAGGAAAGATAGAAGGAAGGAGAGGCAGGGGAAGACCAAGACGTGCGTTTATGGACCAAGCTAAAGAGAAAGTTAATGCAAGGTCGTACCAAGAGCTCAAAACAGTTGCAGAGAAAAGAACAGAATGGCGATTACTCCACCGACAAGAGCCCGGCTCTTAAGTTTATGATGATGAAAATTTACTCATAAATATGTCCTATGGCTCTTATGTCGGCGGATTGGTTTCGGTGCGTATTTATGAGCGGATTAAATCGATACATATTTTTGCACTTGACTGTACGTATGGTTGAGAATATTTAATGAGGCAGACTTTTTATGCAACTATTATTGGAATTTGGAATCTTCTGCCTAGGACAGTAGAGATGCTTTTGATTGGACTACTTTGAAGCAATTCGGCTAACTCAAATAATCTCAAGTATACAGGTAGAGTCTGTGCGTAAAAAGCGTGTCAGAAAAGGGAACGAACATTATGATTTTCGGGTTTTTTTAGGGTTCCTTACCACAAAAGGAAAAAACGGAATCCTTATAGGATCACTTTGTTGTCCGTCTGTCTGTCTGTCTGTCTGTCAAGACCCTTTATCTCGGGAACGACTTGAAATTAAAACTCAGGTCTACAGTCTCTTGAAGCTGTGAAAAAAAATATCCATCTCTCTCTTATTGGAAAACTTAGAAAGAGACGCATTATAGTGCGAGAAAAATCGAGAGAGCTCGCACGCATGTGTAGGCTGTAATTGTAAACTTATATTGCCATATAAAAGGACAGATTTTGAATTCTTTAACGATTTAAATTTTTTGCCATATTTAATTGAATTAAAAAGGGTTAGGCTGGAAGAGGTCGTGAAGGAGTCTGTGCAGTATAAATACCCTGCATAATTATAGTTTTTTTGTCACGGTGCGCATGATGATTAATGAGGCTTTGATGCCAAAGGGGCCACGATCTCTGCTAAAGTATATTCATTTCATGACACAAGACTCTACATTCATCATCATCATCACATCATCCCCCTAGCGTTTTTTTCCCGATTTAGGTTTTACATTCATCCTTACATATCGAAATTGTTTTTTTTTTCAATATGTATGAAAGTACCTAGTTTCGTAATACAAATTCGGCTTAAGTTCTGATCTGGTGTAAACACAGCCTAATAGGGAATAATATCAAGCAGGACACAATCAGACAGTACATACCTACAAGTTATTTTAATCATGAAACCATCTAACTTCCTATACCTAAATACCCTAGAAAAATACAAGATGGACATTTAGAGATCGGGGCAATCCCCGTAATCAACTCTATCTATCCGTAGATCCAGCATTAGTGCCGGCTATCTAGTATATTTGGGCCCAGAGTTGCGTAAGAACTACGCGTATTCGGATGTCAGGCTTATACTGGATCATTGATGTCTGTATGCATTGTGAATGACCGTGTAATTTTCAGCTGACTCGAGCGACCTGGAAATGCCGTCCATTGTCACCGATTCGTCACGACTGCCACGCGGCTGGTTCGCAATTTTATTGGTCTACCGACAACTAGCCTCAGTCGAACCAGAGTAAGTCGCACTACAAACGTTGCCATTTGACACAGCAACTGAAAAGACGCTGCTATAGTTGGAAAGAAAGGTATGCATTGCTGTCTCAATCCAACTCTGTCGGTTGTTGTGACTAATTGCATGTGTAGTGCGCTACGCATTAAGTCTTGACCGCTTTAGGTATATAGTCATGAACTTCGGGTTCAAGTTACACTAGGAACGACTGGCGAGTAGAGGCAAGTTGAGAATTGTCAAGTAATCTTGGTAAGTATTTTACGTTTTCCCAATCTCCCCGATTCGATATGTCCACTAGAATCGCTTCGAACTGGACTTTGCAAGGGTAAATCCAGTCCGATTAGCTTTGTTTAATGTGGAAATTCCGAGCAGTTGAATGAACTCCGTTTCGGCTGCTCAAGTGTTCCACTTCAATGAAGAATGTTACTATTTCACTATTTTAATACCTAATGCATTCGAAGTTAAAAAAGGGAACTTCAGACGGACCACAGAATTACTACATCAGAAGCTCAAATCGAAGAAAAATAACACTATTCACATATAAAGTTAACACATACTCGAGAGTCAAAAATCGGCCCCCAGTAATTTTTCATCATCTTGTTGGTATTCAAAATTCATCATCTTGTTCACGATTAGGTATTGCTGTTTTTACGAGGACTTGCGTAGGTACATCGATGCTCTAAATTTTTCAGAGAAATTCTAGTTTGTATGAAAACATGAACAGTTCAGTTCAGTTCATTTATTCAATAACAATTCAATACATTAATTGAATTTGAATGAATTTGTCACATAAATAATTCATTAATCAATTATATTGAATTCAACCAATTACTTTCGAACAGATTTTGAGATAAGAATATTTTGAATCGTGTTCTGTGTCGGTATTGCAATATCGACGTAAGTGGGGACTTATTAGTTGATTCATTTCGTTAGAAACACCATAGTGTTTCTAACGAAATTAATCAACCTACCCACCTACCTACTTGTATAAAGACTTCGCTGAAACAATCTATACACTCAGAAACACAGCTGACTCTTCAATCATACATAATCATCTAATGACGTTGTATACAATGTATATACTTGCAATAGGTTTTCTGGGCCTAATTGCCAAGATATGCTAAATGAGTCTTAAATACATTCGATTTTCAAATGCACTTAAGACGATAATTCTTTATTGCATTGTCTGCGATCATGAATGAATATCACATTCACTATAATTGGAGAGGACATATGATTCAACATCAGTGTCAGTGACATCAAGACTAGGTACCTAAATACATATTGTTATGTTAGTACTAAGCGTTGTGAGATTAGCTGTATGACGATTGGATAATACACCTTTTGTCCTAAGTATAAAGTTGAAATTGGCTAGATACGTAAACCTAAGGCCAAATGGTCACCTATTTCATTCGGATAATCATGTGCGCTGATGGCGCAGCGGTCAGAAGTTGGACTGCAGATTGGAAGGTCGTAGGTTCGAATCCCAGTGCGGATCTTTTTCTATAATTTACTTTTGTCAAGTTCATGTTTTGAAATGTTATTGTGGGCATACATGACTGTCAAGATTAGATCACTCGACATTGCAACGGCGAGATGGGTAGTTACCTCCCGGAGTGTATAATAAATATTACTAGAAATGAAATTACCGAAATAGCTGTTTAAATTAAAAGCTATATTGTCTATTGGCAGGAGTGCTATGTTTTTGCAATTTATTTGATGTGCTGGACATATTTTATCAAGGGGTAAGTTTATAGTCGTATAAGTTATAGGCATTCGAAGTAATTAACAGTAAATGATCCTGTGTAGTGTGTCTAAGGTTAATGTAAAGTTTGTCTTGTTGTAGCCTAACGACACGCCCTTGTATGTATGGCATTCCTTGATGTCGAGAGTCGAGAGACTGAGCTACTTACTACATTGGCAAGGGTAGGCAGAACCCAGTCGAACATCGGACTAAATCTCTCCTGGCGCCCATATCTTTTAAGCTAGGTTTAAGTATTTTAGATAATAAAAAATATCGTTCGTGCTTATGTTGTCTTTGCCTTTTATCGCCGTGTCAACCCATAACAAATAGCGCCCAACGTAAAAACGTTTTGTGGTTGGAAGGTGATTGTCATGCAACAAAGGTCAACAAAGGTGGTGCAGTACTTTGCAAAAATTTGTCAGTTTAGCGGTTGGTACCTAAAGTTTACGTGTATCGTTTGAATGTTTGCACAAACTGGTGTTAAAACAATTTGTATTTTTTTTCATTGTATTTGGATCTCTAAAAAAAAAAAAAAAAAAAACTTGATGCAATTTATGTTCTGAGAAATGTACAAGTCGTCACGATATGGTAGTCTAATTTCGTTGTTATAAAGTAGTGACCGGTGGCGCATTGAGAGAACGCTGGCTTAAGGAGAACGAGTGTGCAGGTTCGATTCCCGTCCATACATCTGAAAAGTAATCTTTTTGCATTTTTTTTTTTTCTTTTCGGCTTTTACATATACACTTTGTGCAGTAGTTTGATATATTTATAGTTTTAATGTGTTAATTGTACTTTAGGTGCTTTACTTTTAATTATTTTATTGGTGCCTGAGGTGTTCTAACCGAGTCTTAGTCTTTTTGTATATTTTTTTTGCTTTTTATACACTTTGTTTAGTATTTTAATTATTTTTTTTTAATTTTAAGGTGTAAATTGTACTTGGTATGCTTTTAAGTTTTTTTTGTGCCTGATGTATTATCATTCTGACGGTGTATTTAAGAGTTTTTTTTTAAACGGTACACCAGTTGCATCATTAAGGAGTCGGTAAAGATTTTGTTAAATTTATATTCTGGGGATATCATCGAGATTTGTAAGGGTTATTAATTTTACTTTTACTTATGAACTTGAAATATGTTCGGCGAAACTAAACGTGCTTTCGAACTACATTTCCGAACTTACGGGCAAGCCAGATAAAAATTTGTTCAGGCGGTTAATTTCCAGACTGTACCACGTTCAAAATAGGTTAGCTTTGTTGAAGCACGACACGGAGGATGAGGGCATTAAAAAGGAGGGTCATTTACAGCAATGCCAAGTATTATTAGAAAAGTTAGAAGGTCAGGATAATATAGTCGAAGACGAAAATTTGACGGCTGAGGACAAGGAAATTTTGCAAAAGACTTTAGGTGATATAGGGCTTCAGATTATCGAAAAAATAGACAGTCAGACGCCAGGAAGTTCTAAAGGTTCAGGGGAAGGTTACAGTGCAGACATAAATCATTCAGTTGTGAATAAGGTAGACAGAGGTGTTTCCTTCATGTCTCGGCAGGGTGATCATGTGGGGGGTAGTAGGTCTGGACTAGTACGTTCGTCTACGATTGATGAGGATTTTCCGCGGCGCAAATTGGTACCAATTTATCAGTGGGGTCTGAGGTTTACGGGGGGAAATAACATGAGTGTGAACGCTTTCTTGGAACGGGTTTCCGAACTGAAGGATGCTCGTAATGCGTCTGATTATGATTTATGGCGTTATGCAATAGATTTTTTTGAAGGGGATGCATTAATCTGGTACAGGGCGAATAGGGAGTACGCTTTCAATTGGGATGAGCTGGTTATTCTTTTAAAACGGGCTTTCCAGAAACCATATTACCAGGAAGAACTACTAGCAGAGATCAGGGCTAGGACGCAGGGGTGTGACGAATCGGCATTGATTTATGTTTCTGTAATACAGAATATGTTTAACCGCTTACCGAGTAGAATAACGGAGAGCGAAAAGATTTTAATCATACAAAAGAATTTGTTGCCATATTACCAGCAGTCGGTTTGTAGAGATAATTTTGGCTCCATTCCCGAAATGTTAAATGTCCTCAGGATTATAGAAAGGACAAAATTAAATTGTGACAATTTTAGGCAACCACAGTCTTTTAAATCTCAATTAGAGCCGGATCTGGCGTATAGAAACACTTCAGAAATTACATCAGGCGTCGGTGAAGTGGCAGAAGTGAAGGTAGTGCAGGTTCAGGAAGCCAGCCAGAACCAAATATTAAGGCGGTGCTGGAATTGCCGTGAAGCTGGTCATGTATTTCGAGACTGCCGTGTTCCGAAACAGCGACTATTTTGCTTCAGGTGTGGAAGGTTTGGCGTTATGTCAAAAGAATGTGAGTGTAAGGGAAACGCGCACGGGGGAAGTTTGAGTCCTGCCAGCTGAATTTCTCCCTTGGTCGTAAAAGTAGTGAATGGCAGGAGTGGTTGGAAGTGGTTAGGACATTCTTTGGGCATAAAGAAGATGACGTATGCTCGCTTTTAGTTCAGAAAGAAAATGACAATAGGTCGTATGTCAAGTTAGATATTTTAGGTTACAGACATATGGGACTATTAGATTCGGGTGCAAACCGTAGCGTGGTCAATGCACAATTTGCAGATACTCTAAGCACGCATGGGCTCAAACCTACTAGTATGCAATCCATAGGAATCTCTACAGCAGATGGGGTAACGCATAGCATTACGAAGGTGATTGATGTCCCGATTAGTTTTGACGGACAGTACAAAATAATTCCTATTATGGTCATGCCGGCTCTAACGCAACCGCTTATATTAGGGAAAGACTTTTTTGATGCGTTTGGAATTGAACTGCAGTTTAAAGGAGTCAAGACATTAGGAAATACAGAAATTGGGTCGTTAGAGAGTAGCGCTCCGGTAATTATAGGAAGAGAGGATCTGACTTTAGCTCAGCAGGAGCAATTAGGAAGTTTGATTGTGGAATTGAAAAATACCATTGGCAGTGGACTTGGCAGGACAGACATGCTAAAGCACAGCATTGACACAGCAGATAGTAAACCCATTCATCAAAGGCAGTACAATTTCTCACCAGTGATAAAGAAGGATATAGAAAAGGAGTTGGACGAAATGTTGGCGATGGATGTTGTGGAGCCATCACACAGCTCGTGGTGTTCACCAGTCCTGATTGTGAAGAAGCCAAATGGAGATAATAGGCTGTGCTTAGATAGCAGAATGCTTAATCGGGTTACAAAACGGGATACATACCCCTTACCAAGAGTTTCTAACATTATTGACAATCTACGGAACGCTAGATTTTTAAGTACTATCGATCTGAAGTCAGCGTTTTGGCAAATTCCACTAGAAGAAGAGAGTAAGCAAAAGACAGCCTTTGCGATCGCAGGGCGTGGTCTTTTCCACTTTAAAGTAATGCCGTTTGGTCTTGTAAATGCTTCACAGACTCAGCAGAGATTGATGGACGTTCTATTTCATGCAGAAGAAGACAAAGTTTGGGCATATCTCGATGATATTGTCATATGTTCGGCGACCTTTGAGGAACACACAAGGCTGTTGAGAAAAGTAATGTTGACCCTGAAGTCTGCTAATCTTACCATCAACGTCGACAAATGTAAGTTTGCCAGATCTAGTTTGCGTTACCTGGGGTACATAATAGATAAAGATGGGCTACGAACGGACCCAGAGAAAGTTGAAGCGATACTCAATTTCCCGCGACCAACGACGTTTACGGAATTGAAACGGTTTATAGGTCTCGCGAGCTGGTATAGACGTTTTGTTAAGGACTTCTCCAGCGTGGCAGCACCACTACATGACTTAACTAAGGGGAAAAAGTGTAAAAAATTAGTTTGGACGAAGGAAGCTGAAGTTGCCTGGTTGAAATTGAAGACATTGCTCACCTCAACTCCTGTGATGACTTGTCCGGACTATGCCAAGCCATTCGTCATTCAATGCGATGCCTCAAGTACGGGAATTGGAGCTGTCCTTTGCCAGAAGACCGATGAAATTGATCAACCGGTAGCTTATTTGAGTAGGAAATTGAACGAAAGGGAAGCGAAGTACTCAGCTTCTGAAAGAGAGTTACTTAGTGTGGTATACGCAGTTGAAAAGTTTAGGCCATATGTCGATGGCACTCGCTTTACCGTACTTACAGATCATAGTGCGTTACTATGGTTACACAAAATGAAGGATCCACATGGCAGATTGGCACGATGGGCTATGAAATTACAACAATTCGAATTTGAGATCATCCACAGACCAGGCAAATGCCATACAGTACCTGATGCATTGTCCAGAGGCGCAGTACCGCCGAACTGTGAGGTAGACATTATTGAGATATTGGACAGTCACAAGGACAGCTGGTACAAAAATACGGTAGCAAAGGTATCATCGGAAAAACAAAATTCAGAGTGGACAGTGTATAACGGACTACTGTACAAGAGGATACCAATGAAAGAATTTCCTAATAGAGATGACTTGTGGAAATTGTTTGTGCCCGAGGCATTACGCAGTAAAGTTCTTAAGGAATGTCATGATAACCCTACATCTGGTCATTTAGGTATTAGGAAAACTTATTTTAGGATTAAACAAAAATTCTATTGGGCTAAAATGTTAAGGGACGTAAAGCAGTTCGTTAATGAATGCCAGTGTTGTGCTAGTCAAAAGGTATCACAGCAATTACCTTTAGGTCAGATGGGGCAATACAGAGACGTTACGGAACCGTGGCAGATGGTAGCTATGGATTTTATGGGTCCCTTTCCTAAAAGTAAAAGGTGCAACACTATGTTGTTGGTTATGACTTGCTTATTCAGTAAATTCACCTTGTTATTTCCTCTCCGTACGGGCAAAGCTGTTAAATTGTGTGAGGTGTTGGAAAAGCAGTTTCTTTTATTCGGGCCTCCAAAGGTTATTGTGTGCGACAACGGGAAACAGTTTGTATCCCACATGTTTAAGGACCTAGCTACTAAATTTAACTCACAAATTATGTACACTCCACACTACCATGCACAGAGTAACCCCACCGAAAGGGTGAACCGCGTTATTGGAACCATGATTTCGTCATATATAAAAACCAAGAAACATAACGAGTGGGATAGCAATTTAGATGAGATCGGTCATGCAATAAGGACTGCGGTCCACGAGGCGACAGGGCATACTCCATCGTACTTATTCCTTGGTAGGGAAACAACGGTTTCAAATTTAACACGGACGTCTTTACCACTACAGATAAAGATTCCGACTAACAACCATTCCTTGAATACGATGAACTATCAGGCAAATCTTAAAGAAAGGAAGGAGATTTTTGTGGAGGTGCAGGAACGGTTGAGAAATGCTCATTTTAAGAGTGGGAAGCACTATAATCAGAGAACTAGGCCAGGTACTTTTCAGGTAGGGGATACAGTCTGGAAAAGAACCAAGTATTTGTCGAATGCAAACAATAAATTCATGGCCAAGCTGGCACCTAAGTTCGAAAAGGCAATTGTAGTAGATAGGTTGTCAGATATTGTGTTTCGACTGAATAATGTATATGGTAAAAACATAGGCGTCTGGCACATTAAGGATTTAAAGCCCGATTCACTTAAAAAATAAATAAATACCATTTATTTATTTTTTTTGTGACGGAGGGAGCATGTTATGTTAGTACTAAGCGTTAATATACGTTATATGTATAGTATATAGTGTCAAAAGCATTCGACCTGATATCTTATGATATGCTGTGGCATAAGTTGCAATCTGAGACTGATTTGCCGTGTGAGGTTACCTCGTTGCTCAGGTTCTGGTATGATAACCAAGAAAATTGTGTAAGGTGGGCTGGAGCGTATTCGGAGGTGTACAGGTTGAAATGCGGGGTGAGGCAAGGGGGGTTAAGTTCGCCCCGCCTCTTCAACCTGAACATGAACCGACTGCTGGAGGAGCTCAGCAGTGCCAGTGTGGGATGTTCTATAGATGGGGTGCGCGTGAATAACATCAGCTACGCGGATGACATGGTGCTGCTGAGCCCCTCAGTGGGTGGCTTAACCAGTTTATTGCGCAAATGTGAGTCGTACGCGGAGGCCCAGGGGCTCAAATATAATGCTAAAAAAAGCGAGGTTATGCTATTTAAAGCAGGTAATAAGGCCTACAGAGTCCCTCCTGTGACTCTTTGTGGTACTACCTTAGCTCAAGTCAAGCATTTTAAATATTTGGGCCACTGGGTCACGGTCGACATGTGTGACCATATGGACATGGAGAGGGAACGCAGAGCGCTGGCTGTGCGTTGTAACATGCTGGCTCGTAGGTTTGCACGATGTACTGATAAGGTAAAGGCTATAGGTACGCTTTTTAAAGCATATTGTCAGTCCTTTTACACGTGCAGCCTATGGATCAGCTATACGCAGCGGGCATACAGCGCTCTGCGGGTACAATATAACAACGCGTACAGGGTGGTGTTCGGGCTGCCGCGACACTGCAGCGCCTCTGGCATGTTCGCGGAGGGGCGGATCGACGGCTTCCACGCTATTATCAGGAAGCGGTGTTGCTCGCTACTGAGACGGTGGCGCGCCAGCTCGAATACCATCCTGTGCACGCTGGTCGACCGGTGGGACTCACCGTGGCTGAGGCACTGGGTGCAGCTGTATGTCCCCCTATGTCTTTACACCTAGACTAGACCTATATTAATATTAATACTAACCCTAGAATTAAGTGATATGTTACTAACAATTTATGGACTTTGTCCGAAATAAAATTGATTGAATTGAATTGAATTGAATAGTGAACATAGCTCTTAATTTTTTTGGCTTTTCCGCAGTGGGGCAAAAGAAGACAGCGGACTACTTAGCGATTACGCCATTCCCTCTTTATAATGTCGATTAGTCAATCAAACACACTCGAAAATAAACGCATTCTAGCCTCAGACAAAGAAAAAAACCGGCCATGTGCGAGTCGGACTCGCGCACGAAGGGTTCCGTACCATTATCTATAAAAAACTATTTTATTCCGTGTTTTTAGTATTTGTTGTTATAGCGGCAACAGAAATACATCATCTGTGAAAATTTCAGCTGGAACTATCACGGTATCAGTGAGATACAGCCTGGTGACAGACAGACGGACGGACGGACGGACAGCGGAGTCTTAGTAATAGGGTCCGGTTTTACTCTTTGAGTACGGAACCCTAAAAAGATGAATGATGGTGCATCGTGCATCACGAACAACCTAGAGAACCATGCCACACTCATTCCGGTCAGAATTTTGTGCAATTTAAATAGTTTTTGTATGTGTCCGTGAGCATGTGCTTAACTTATTGGCATGGCATGGTTAAATTAAAACCGGCTTCATTAGGTTGATCGTAATGCTACGTTTATATTTTTTTCTTGGCCTGAGATGTTCAGCATGATATTCAATCTGTGGCTATTCGATCAAACTAGAATAGAGCTTTTTATACCGACAGTATAACCATAAGCGCAACCGAGCGACATAATATTCTGAACACATGATAACCCTCTCATAGTATTACGAGTACGAGTTCGTTGCATTTGGTGTCGAGACACTTGGCCCGTGGGGCAAGGGCGCGCGTGGGCTTCACGGGGCGCTCAGCAAACGCTTGAGGGAAGCAACAGGCGACCCTCGCGCAGGCAGCTTTCTTGCACAAAGACTTGCAATCGCAATCCAACGCGGGAACGCTGCCTGCGTGATGGGTACCCTACCAAAGGGTCCAAATTTAGATAGTAATTTATAGTTTTTGGTAGGTTATTTTTATGTTAGTTTTAGTTTTAATTGTATATTCTATTGTGTTTTTTATGTACTTAATGTATTTATTTTTATACCGTATATTAATAAATTTAACCTATTGTTCATGTCATCATAATACCCTCTCATTTAATTTTTAGAAATTACGCTCCTTTTCATTGTGCAGTTGTGTAAAAAGTTGGACCTCGCGATAGAGCGTCACGTTCGAAACTCAAAATCACTTTCCACGCTAGCGGATAAAAAGGACTTTTGGGCGCAGATATCGAGCGATAAAGTAAGCGTTTCTGAGTTGGTGAGGTGAAAATAAATAAATATTTGCGGACATTCTTACACAAATCGACCTAGTCCCAAACTAAGCAAAGCTTGTACTATGGGTACTAGACGAAGATAAACATACGTATATAGGAAATAAATACTTAAATACATAGAAAACATCCATGACTCAGGAACAAATATTCGTGCTCATCACACAAATAAATGCCCTTACCGGGATTCGAACCCAGGACCTCTTGCTTCGTAGGCAGGGTCACTACCAACTAGGCTAAAGCGGTCGTCGAAATACTTTAACTATTAATTGCGAGACATGATTCATGGAATCACAAGAAGCTAAGTATATGATACAACTAACAATTAAACAAGCTTCGTCACGCATACCCGCCTTCATATTTACGGTTTGCAGAACTAGGCATGACAGGATCGTACCAATTCCAGACGCAATTAAAGTTGACTCATGGGAGGGCAGTCCCGTGACGTCAATTCACGGTCACCTACCCTATCTAGACACGGGGCAGCGTGTCAAGCCAAGTTCAAGCAAAAAAACAGGCTAGCCAGCGCAAAGTGTAATATTACACGAACCACTTGGTACCACTTTTGACCCTTCTATAACTCAAAACCTCTTTAACGTAAACACATAAAACTACATGTGTTTAATTATATCCATAAGGACATCTAGAAGCCCAAATTTCATGAAGCTAGCTCAAACGGTTCTAAAGATATGAAGGTCAAAAAGTCGTAAATTTTAGCACTGACTGATGACTGACATATAGTACCTAAACCTAACCTACTTCCAGATGACCTAGAAGGATGAAATTTGGAATCCAGCTCGGTAATTGTGTGTAAGCGTAGGAAAAAATCTGAAAATAAATAAAAGTTAAAAAATAGCGGGGGTCCCCATACAATTATTTTTTTAATTGTAGCGTTGGAACCGTTACAAGCAGATATTTGAAACTATCCCAATAGGTGTATTATTGCTATATAACAGAAATATAAAAATAAAGTTAAGTCAAAAAAAAATGGTGTCCCCATACAAAAAAACTTGTAATACGCGCTAAACAACCGGCCAACGGTGTGTCGTCGGCGGCGCGCGGCACCACATAATTATACACAGAACAGAAGTAAATCTCAATACCTGCCTAGTTTTCTTTACAAAAAGTAATGATATCCCACCAAAAACATAAATGTAAAAAAGGAGAGCCAAGTTCAATACAAAAATTATACTTGGCCAAGTCAAATCGAACCTACTTTAAGATCTCGCATTTTTAAATAACAGCAATTGTTATAGTTATCCAATTAAGCAAAGACATAGAGTTTAATACTTGTTCATAATGTTATTTTGTTCCTATAAATACATATTTGGATTTTGCATAGAACTTGGCACTCATTTAGATCTCCATTTTTTTTGCGGTGAAGCCAAGCATAATTTTTGTATTGAACTTGGCTCTCCTTTTTTACATTTATGTTTTTGGTGGGATCTGTATCTACAGGAGAGGGCAAACCCGGGCTCGGTTTCATGAAACATAAAACATACAAATATAAAACATATATTCATATTCCTACACTTTTAAATATGATATCGCATTTAGTCTTCGAAATTAGTATTTAAAAGCTTTTCTCTAACAGCTCGGTTGTCTAGGACACGTCGCTTGCTATAGTTGCTATGAGATGGATCACTCGTGTTGCTATGAATGTGAGTGCAGGCGGCGGAATTACGCATTGAAGCATGATTTTATCGCACCACAGTTGATACGTAGTAATGATCAGATATTTTATGTTCGATTACAGCCGAGTAAGTAAAGTACATGCCCTTGACATGGAGGTTCTTAAGTAAATATGATCTATAAATGATTCAACTACTTTTCCCATAACAATTTCCTTAAGAGTTGTTTGATGAATGCATCTTGTTAACCCAGATTCGGTCATGATAGTTTTGTATTTTATGACATTTTTGTTTTGTTTATTTAACAAATTGATGTTTATATCACCACAAAATACTAAATTATCCTTTTTTGGAAAACTTTTAAGTAACAGACATAAGTCCTCTAGAAATTCGTCAGTTTTATCTTGTTTGAGTATTTTAGGCGGTCTGGTCTGTAAATACATAAACCGTGAAAAAGTTCCTCCTAAAGGGGTTAAATAGGGGTGCAAATGCAAAGTTTGTATCGGGGAATCTTTTTTTTTGAGCTAGTCTTAAAATTTTGTAGAAAGTTTACTTATTAGAATAAAAATTAAGTCCTTTCAGCGTTTTGGAAATTGGTACCCCTAAGGGGGTTAAAAAGGGGTGCAAATGTTGTATGGGGGAAACATTTTTTTTGCGAGAAACTTAAAACTTTGTTGAAAAATTACCTATTAGAATACAAATAGAGTGTTTATATGGGATCTGGTAAAGGTCGCGGGAGTCCGCTGGATGCGGGTGGCGCAGGACCGGCCATTGTGGCACTCTTTGGGGGAGGCCTATGTCCAGCAGTGGACGTCTTTCGGCTGATATGATGTTGATGATGATATTCTAGCATTAGGCATCGTATCTATGACACTGCCTAATAGGGCTTCCCTTATTCTCGGGTCGCCTTTGTTGACTAAAACGTAGCTTGCCAGTTAATTTCTGCCAATTTTGTGTTCATAATATTGACCCGAGGGGTAATCACGTAAGGTTCTGAACGCGCGTCGGTACAATTTAACTGTCAATTTTCCATATAAACAGTGACAGTTAGACCTACCCGACGTTCGTACAATGCGTTACGTGATCGACCTACAGGGCAGCAGGCTATATATCCTATACTATTAAACGAGCAATATTTGTATATATATTTGCAATCACGTTCTCGGAAACGGCTCTAACGATTTCGATGAAATTTGGAATATAGGTGGTTACGGGGGCGAGAAATCGATCTCGATAGGTCTCATGTCCGGAAAAATTCGTTTTCTCCGTATTTTCTCCATTTTCATCCGAGCGGAGCTCGGTCGCCCAGGGACTATATATATATATAAGTCGCAATTGATCAGCGATCGACCTGTACAAGCAATTTCCGTCTTTTGGGATTGGCACAATATCCATTCTGACTTTTGCCGTAGAAAATTTATTTCCGGATTTTTTTTTTGCGTCCTTTCGTGCACTGTATCTGCAGGAAAAAAAAGGGGTAATGTTTTTATTTCATAGATAATTTACATTTGATACTAAAAAAGGACTACGTACTAGACTTATAAATAAACTAAATATAAAATACCCCACCCAGTTCACCCGCTTGAGGCATGGTCCCTAGGACGCTGGCTGAATTGCCCCTTTGCACCGCTAGGCTCAGACGCTGGGCAAAGAAAGAACCAGCCCTGTGGTCGCCTGAAACACCAATGAGTCGGACCGACACCTCTTTCATATTTTTTTTGGTTTCGGACGACCAAGGGCCCAGAGCCTCCACCGCAAGTGCCGCGAATTCATATTCATTGGTGAGAAATGCGTACTTGCGGCGTTTGGACATTTGGGCTTGGTCTGCGGCAGTTCCAGGCTTCCAAGCCGCCCTTCGACGTGGGACGGAGCCAGCGTGTCGACACAGGCCCTTTAGCGTCCCACGCTAAAGGGCGGCCTAGGCTCCAGGGTACGAGAGTGCAACAATCGGGTATCTTCCCGTCAGTAGCAGAAAGGCCCGTTGGTTCCAGAGTTGCAGGGAGAGCTGCGGTGCTGAGTGAACGGCGAATGAGGTCGTTTATGGTGGCGTGCCTGAATAAACGACCGGCGCTCTTAGGGCAGTGCAAGTCATGACGACCCAGTGAGTCTACGGGTTGGGAACAGCGGCTGCAAGCGTGAGGCTCACATAATTTGAGGCCCAGGCGAAGGCACACTGCTATTCGCAGTGCAGAGGGGTCTAGAACAGAACCAAGGTTACGTGACGGAAGCGCGTGCAACCAGTGCCCCGATTCTTTTTCTGAAACCACCATTAGTCTGGCTCGTTCGTAGTTATTGACGGAATCGTCGAGTAGGGACTGGAAGGTGTTTTTATTTTTTAAAGAATCCCAAGCAGCCTGGTTAGATTTTTCGTTCGGCATTTGCTCGTTAGGATTTTCAGCTCTCCAAGCACATTCCGCGTCTGCCAGGCACGACACCGGGACATTGATGGTTGAAAGTACGTTAAAAATACCACCAATGATGGTGAGCGTGCTGTTGACAGACGCAAGAAATACCGGGAGAGCCAGACTGCCTGTCGAGCGGATACCGAGGCCGCCAAGTTTTATAGGGAGAATTGCTTGTGACCAACTGCGAGAACAAAGTGTTATATTAATAATTTTGCAAATTATGCAGGTGTAACAACACCTTTTTTAGGGTCCCGTACTCAAAGAGTAAAACGGGACCCTATTACTAAGACTTCGCTGTCCGTCCGTCCGTCCGTCCGTTTGTCTGTCACCAGGCTGTATCTCAAGAACCGTGATAGCTAGAGAGTTGAAATTTTCACAGATTATGTATTTCTGTTGCTGCTATAAAAACAAATACTAAAAACAAAATAAAATATTTTTTTAAGGGGGGCTCCCATACAACAAACGTGATTTTTTTGCCGTTTTTTTAGATAATGGTACGGACCTTTCGTGCGCGAGTCCAACTCGCACTTGGCCGGTTTTGTATTTTTAATCCTTATTGAATAGGCGCAAAACAAAAAGGACTCTTTCATGTGGCCTATTGTATATCTGGCCCCGTAGCATGGATGGCCTTATCACGCGACAAGTGACAGGATAGAGCATCCGTCCCTGGCTGACACCGTTCGATAGAATGAGACGACGCGCTTATCCTATCACTTATCGCGTGATAACGCCATCCATGCTACGGGGCCTGCTTCTTGTCTCGGGTTTGTCGCGCTCTTTTTGTATCCGACGTTGGGCTATCTTTAATAACTAAGTAGGTACTGGTACCGGAACGGTGAAGAAACTAGAAAATCCTAGGAACTAGATATGATCAAGATGCTACATGCAAGTAGAGTGTGTGGTGACGCCTAGTTGTTACTGAAATATAAAAACTAAACCTGGGTTACCGACCCTTACTGAGATCCTACTTAATAGTATATAATACAATTGGTGACAATAATTTATACCGTTTCGGTACACGCTACTAGGTCACCCCTCACCAGACAAATACTACTTACACTTGAATCTAGGTTTCGACTGAATGTCTTACTTAAAAATAACAGACGAAAGATCATGACAGTGGGTAGGAGCACTACTAGATTGTTGTGGTTAGGTATACAAATATTAGGGGGGGTGTAGATCGCTCGAATGGACTACACTACACAGTCCTAACATAGTGGTGTGTATCCATGATCGGGATTCACACAAAACTTTAGCAAACAGTCGACGGTAATATAAATCTAAGTGCGTTAACATTGGTCATAATATTATTTCTACCGATAACAGATGGTATAAGGCCTCTTTTTACCATTACAATGGCAATCACGATTAGGCCTCAGTCTGCTCGGCACCCTATTCCATATAGAATTAGAAGATCATGCATTAATCGTGAGACTTGTATTGTTTCGGATAATAGCCGAACCACTTAAATATAGAATGAAGTTTAGGCTCAGTACAATAGATTAAGTTGTGACAATTATTTATTTATTTATTAGGAGAACCAACCGCTACATTTCACACATCAACCATTGACAGTGGATACAAGGAGCCAGCTTCAGGAACTCACCACAGGCGTAGTGTTTTAACTTTAGGCATCAATGCCTCGCACTAGTGCAACCACACGAGAGCGAGAAATTTTAGATTATAACAAATTGTAAGGCAAAAAATTGATGCATACGGCACGGCTAGTTTCCTATTATATGCTATTATCTAAGTATCCTGCTCGGCATATTTGCTTTTATGGCCCAGGATTCTGTAAATCTGGAATTTAAGTATATACAAGGTACAAACTTGAGGTACTGGCATACATACAACGCTGCGAACCGTCGCTCCGTACGCCGCAGTGGGATGCGGTGGCAGTGTGTGATGCGCTGATGCGCCTACATGTATTGGATTATTCTTCGTTCTTGCCATTCGTAATTCTGCACAATCTGAGTTCTATACAAGAGGATTTCGCGACATTCGCTACTCAATCGCTTGTCTATATACTTAGGTTTGTTTGTTTGTTTCCCCTTGAATAAATTATGCATCGGGAGAGCTTGGGTGAGTCACTCATCCAAATTGAAAACACTTGATACGGACTGCCATTGTCCTAAGTAGTATGACGTCATCTAGTCTGACCCGTGAATAATAAAGTATAGTACCTACCAGTGGCGGCGCGTGAGAATTGTCACTGGACAACCCGGAGCATAAAAAAGGGGTGTTATTTGATGATTTACGAATTTCTTAATATGTAGCAAGAAATTTTAGGTAAGCCGGTGGGACTCGGCTTGTATTATGAAACGTCAAAAAAACGCTCAGTTTGTATGAAAGCTTGTTTGCTTATGTGTGACGTCACAATCTAACAACGTCATTATTGTTAGTTTTTATGAATTTAAAAATTATAAAAAATCAAACATAATAATATAATAACATATCAAAAGTAATGTGTATACGTTGCTAATGAAAAAAACAATTTATTTTCACTGTTCTCAACTACCCTATTGAAATTTGAAATACCGTACCTACCTATTTACTCCAATTTTCTATTATATTCTAGGTCTATAGTAAAGAAGAGACAATAAAAATTATGAGTAAACTTAAAAACACAGTTCAAATCATTATACTCCTAGTGTTTCCCCGGTTGTTTTGGCGTAGGCACCAGTTTTACGAAAGCGACTGGCATCTGACGTTCCAACCCAGAGGGAAAACTGGAACTTGTTGGGATTAGATCGGTTTGTTTACGATGTTTTCCTTAACCGAAAAGGTACTGTTAGATATCAAATAATTAACAACTTAGAAAAGTTGATAAACCCCCGACATTTTCATTTCAAAGTTCAATATCTCAAAAACGGCTGAACCAATTTTGGTGAAACGTAGCCAAGAACCATCTCGATCACGTCAGCTTTCGGATATAAAAACCGCATTCGAATCGGTCTATTCGTTTAGGAGCTACGATACCACAGACTGACACACAGACACACAGAACACAGACACGCCCAACTAGCACACAAGCGTTAAAATAACCCTTATATCATTCTTATATCGATTTCAGCCAAGTGTTAAGGTGTTACAATGCCTGTAAAAAAGGTGTTAGAGCAACACCTTTAGAACCACGAATCAGGCCCACGATCTTACAGGTATAGGTGTTAGAAAGCCTTTAGAGCAGTGTTATCTGACACCCAAAGTGTTTACCAACCCTCTACAAACACCGTAGTAACGGTTTAGGTGTAAGCTGAGAGTGTTATATAACACACCGAGTTCCAAGTGAGCATTTTTACTTCTTACTATAAAATTATGTGACAAATATGTCTACCGACAAAATGGCGAAGGCAGGTACCTATTAGTGTATTTGACAGGAGTAACTAATTGAAAGTGGTTTGTGTTATTAAGTGTAAACAATCTGCCCTAGTGATTTTACGGTAAATACCATGTTTTCCATCTCAATTTTAACGCGTCCACGATTTATTAAAGATTTCTAATAAAACTTATGAAGAATAAAATAGACACCTAAAGTTTGTATCATTTTCTATTCTTGGTTCTTCGCCAGTGGCATGTTAAATTAAGTGGCGTCCATAGAATGGCAAGAGTAACATTAATAATGAAGTATTTTGCTGTCAAATATTGAATAACCTAATCAATTTGTAGGTTAGAGTTCACCAAAACAATGGCGAACTTACACTAAAGCTTTAGGCGTCAGCTAAGTCTTTTATAACGTTTATTGAGTTACAACACCTTTAGTTAAGAATATTGTGCAGGCTTTGCTTTCATAACGGTGTTATAACTAACACCATAAGCGTTTGAAAAAGTTTCAATACTTACAAATGAGTTGTTCAACACTTCTAGTATCTTGTATTACTATACTCTTGACCGACTCTCTTATAAAGCCTCTGCCTGCACCTTATAGTAGATAAAACACCTTAAGCTTTATAAGTCACTCCACAGGAACAACTAAAAAGCAATAAGAGTTAACGAGCACTCTTGTAGAGGTTAAGGTGTTAAAGCTTTAACATCTTAAGTGTAGGTACTTGCGTTGAGTAACACTCTTATAACTCTTAAACCTGCTTAATAGGGTTCAATAAAGCTCTAGTAACACTTATGAAATTAATATTTTTTCTTAACTCCTCTGTAACACTATTAGTTCCAACTAAGATAATTATAACTCTTTTATTTAAAGGTTAAGGTTATAATAAAATCCTTAGCTGACACCAAAATGTTATTTGGGCGTTAAACTTAGAATACCCCTCTTTTTGCGTCGGGGCTTAATGATAGGTAAGTATTTCGTAAGTTTGGGAAACCCGTGGTACGAGCCGGAGTTTGAATTGAACCCACGACCTCCTGACTGAAAGTCTCGTGCTGCCACTCAGCTACAGTGCCTTCTTCCTTGAACCCTGGAACTTGTGGGGGTCGGTGTTGCTCCACGTCTGTAGGAACTACCTTAGATAGCCCTAGACGTGGCCTCTGGCTGGTGCTAAGAACGCTACTTTGGCAGCTGCAATGCCTCCTCAAGGTTTCGCAGCTTACTCTACTTCAACAACAAACAAATAAATCATATAGTCAACATGAATCCGGATGCTTTCAATGGCATTTGGTAAAAACACAATTCGAGTATTTCCATAAACTCAAACTCAAAGTATTTTTTGTTCTTTATTGAATAAATAACGAAGCTCTATGAACAGAGAGAGCACTATAGAGCCAACGATGTCACATAATAGAAATGTCGTGATAATTGAAATTATGATCAAACTATCATTCATTATGTGGAAAAGGGACACTTAAATACCGACGAGTGATGAGCCAAGTCGTATATTGCACTGCTGAATCTAGCAGATAAAACAATATTTCCGCTTCATAATAAGTATTGCCAAAATCATTATTATAGTTACTAATATCATAATAAGTATCTAAAATTTAAATTAATTAAATTGCTATTGCTATAATATGGTAAATTAATGTAAACGGGACACATTTAAGCATGTGGCTATTAAAATAATTATTTTCACCCCTTTCCTTTGTGGTAAATAAATGAGAACTAGTGACGTGATGTGTTCGTCCTTTTATAGGTACTTTCTTTTAGCAAGTTTTTTTTTTTTTACCAAGTTGTAGCTACATATCGCATTAGGTATTCATAGCAACTAGGTAGTAATACATACTATCCATATATATATATATATATATATACTGTTATAAATGCGGAAGTGTTTCTGTCTGTCTGTCTGTCTGTTACGTCTTCACGCTTAAACCGCCAAACCGATTTAGATAAAATTTGGTATGGAGATAGTTTGAGTCCCGGGAAGGACAATAGGATAGTTTTTGTATTATAAATAATATAAGCATGACACCAAATACGAGGGTCAAACTGAAAGTTCTTAGAAAATCAAAAACTGAGCAATCAAGCAACTTATTACTTTTATTATATCTTTTCAAAATAGCCTCCCTTCACATCAATACATCGCTGCATTCGATAGAACCACTGAGAAAAGCACTTTGCCCACTCGTCCTTAGGGGTCTCTTCGACGGCCTTTTGAAACGCAGCCACTGCTTCGTCGGCGTCCATAAAACGTTTTCCTCGAAGTTTTTCTTTAATTTTTGGGAATAAATAAAAATCACAAGGTGCAAGGTCGGGGCTATAAGGTGGGTGACCCAGTAATTCCACGTTTGCCGTCGCCAAATAGTCGATCGTTTGCTTGGCGGTGTGCGATGAGGCGTTGTCGTGGTGAAGCAGGATCCTACTGCGAGGCCGTTTTTCTCGAACTTTTTCCAAGACAAGTGGTAAACAATTGTTAGTGTACCACTTCGCAGTAACTGTTTTTTGATCCTCTAAAATAATTGTTGCGTAATGACCAGTCCTTCCGAAGAACGAGGCCACCATCTTTTTTCCCACACTTCGACCTCTCTTCACTTTAGTAGGCAACTCCTCGGAAGGAAACACCCACTCAGCAGACTGTCTTTTAGTTTCAGGATCATAACAGTAAATCCAGCTTTCGTCACCCGTAACTACGTCGAACACAGCATTTGAGTCACCTCCGTTGAATCTTTGACCCATTTCACGGCACCAATCAACACGACGGACTTTTTGGGCTTCTGTCAAATTATGAGGTATCCACCGGGCACAAAGCTTCCTCACCGCTAAATGTTCATGGAGGATTTTGTGGACTCGACTCATACCAATGGCTAAGCTTGTACGAATCTGCTGATAGGTTACTCTTTTGTCAGTCTCTATCATACGCCGCACAACACTGATGTTATCTTCAGTAGTCGCCGTAGAAGGCCGGCCCTCACGCAGATCATCAGTGAGATCAGTGCGGCCACGTTTAAATTCATTAAACCAGTTGTAAATAGTAGCACGAGATGGGGCTTCATCGTGAAAGGCCAATCGAAATCTATCATAACTTTCTTGTTGACTTAAATTACATCGAAAGTCGTAAAAAATCATTGCTCGAAAATTTTCTCGCGTTAAATTCATGCTCACGTAGTACACACAATTTTCAATTTGCCGCCAAATCGTAAAACAAATGACAATCGAGTGGAATTCGTACACAAAAATATTAAGAAAGAGTTCCATTTTCAAATTTTGAACTTATTTTTTTATTATATTTATTACAAGTGGCCAGTTCTAAAGACTTTCAGTGTCGCCCTCGTAGGAACCTGGTTTCCCGCGATACAGGCGTAGCCTAGTGCGGGAACCCCTGGCATTTTTGCATTGTAAAATTCTTATGCACTTCACCATCAGCGTTTACCTTTTGTTTTAAATAAATAAATAAAATAAATAAATATTACGGGACAATCTTACACAAATCAACCTAGGCCCACGGTAAGCTTAGTAAGGCTTGTGTTGTGGGTACTAGGCGACGATATATATAATAGATAAATACATATAGATACTTATATACATATATAACATCCATAACTCAGGAACAAATATTCGTGATAAACACACAAATAAATGCCCTGACCGGGATTCGAACCCGGGACCTCCAGCTTCGTAGGCAGAGTCACTACCAACTGGGCTACGGAGGCCGTTAAACGTGTTTTGAACTGTATTTTAATTCTTTGTGCAATAAAGTTACTTTTTATCTTTATTATCTTATCTATCTTTGTCCCGGGAATCATCGCCTATAAGGGGGCGAAATAGAGGGTGAAAGTTTGTATGGAGTTACCTACGATATAAACGAGTTCCACGTTGGTCGGATTCGAGGACAGTATTTTATATACTAAACGCGAAGGAAGTCCTTTTCAAAAGTTAAGTTTTAGTGACTTTAGTATCAAGATTACTCTATATTACGAGTATATTTAACATTACAGAATACGCGCATCGCGACGTCGACACAATAAGGCGGAACGTGTGCCATTTTTTTGCATTTTTAAATACAAAATACGCGAGAATCCAAGTTTTGCGGATATATTACTTACTGTTGTCAATTCAAAACCCTTATTTTTATACGTTCTTTAATTTGAGATCGGTGTCGATGGGATCTACGGTAACGCTTGATCAAGCGCCATTTTGCTAGTGAAATAGTAAAACTACAGTCGCTACGGTATTCTTCGATTCGAAATGTCACATGGTAGTGGTACCAATTGGTAGTACGAATCGAACGTTAAACTACAGTCGCTACGGTATTCTTCGATTCGAAATGTCACATGGTAGTGTTACCAATTGGTAGTACGAATCGAACGTTAAATTACGCATTGAAAACAAAACGCTAGCGACGTATTGCAGTTGTTTTCGGAGTACAACGGCAGTATGAGTTACAAATTTGACAGGTCGAATGGAACAATACATACCGTAGCGAGATCTAAATCTATTCGAAGTGCGTTTATTCGACCCTTACAGTAGTAATCGAACGTGAGTTTTCGGTTGTAACTCATAATAACCCTACTAACGGCGTAGCCTTTGGGAGAACTAGAAGCCCGCCCTGAGATTGCCAGAGAGACCCCGATCAATTACTGGGACACTTTTTTGTTATTAGTAAATAAATAATCATAAAATATAAAAGTAGTTACGTTGCACCTCGCATCGCCCCATACCTAATTATCTCTATTATACTCAGCATATTCATAAACTTCAAGTAGTTTTCAGGTCGGTGTAGGTAGGTCAACATATGCATATACACTTTTGCACCTTATTACATCGCAATAAGGTCAAAAAGGTATAGGTACTTACATAACTTTGACATCAACTGTACCTTATGCTTACAGTTATGTGGGTCGTCAAGTGACTCGCTTCCGGAAATGGCGGTTGGAAAACTAGGAATGGGTATTTAGGTAACGGTAATGGTCTGATGGTGACTAGTGTGGGTTTGCAGATAATCATAATAATATTATTTAATATTGCTTATGGGTCATCAAGAAATTTAGGTTCTTTCCTCTGGACTTTACCAAAGTAAAGACTATAAAATAAAGCCAAAAAATTTTGAAATACTAGATGTCTGCGCGGTTCCGCCCGCGTATCACAGGGAACCCGGGAGCCGCGGGATAAAATAGAGCCTATAACCATTCCAAAGGTTAATTCTATATACTGTGAAAGACTTTATGAAATCGGTTGAGTTTACAGTTTAGTTTCACTTTTCCTCGTTATAAATAACATTAGTCTGGAAAACATTTTATGTAATTATGTACATAAGCGCTTAACTTTGGGACCACAAGAAACTTTTTTTTTGTTGCTTGGCTGAAATCTTAGTTTGGTGGTGCGCATTGTGCACAGTTCAACTTTTAGCGGTTATCTAGACGCGGCGATATTTTACAGCGATACAAAAAAACCGGCCAAATGCGAGTTGAACTCGCGCACGAAGGGTGCCGTAGGTACCAATCTAAAAAATCACGTTTGTTGTATGGGAGCCCCCTTAAATATTTATTTTATTCAATTTTTTTGTATTTGTTGTTATAGCGGCGACAGAAATACATCACCTGTAAAAAAATCAACTGTCTAACTATCACAGTTCATGAGACACAGTCTGGTGACAGACGGACAGCGGAGTCTTAGTAACAGGGTCCCGTAACCCTAAAAACGCGCGATTGTCGCGTGCCAAAATAACTACAGGGTTTCTCAATTAGACTTCCTTGTCCAAACTATTTGTATTTATCGATATAAATTTCTCACTTTAAACTTGTAATACAGATTTAACTCCCAAATTAACCATAACCTAGGCGCAATGGCCGATTCTCATCTCTGTCTGAGAATTCACAGTATCTAACTTGTTTTCTTAATTAAATCACAAACTGCTCAATGGGGAATGGATGAAAATTTTAGAAGTGTTTGATAATTTTTTGGTGATAGGAATAACCTTCCTTAGCACCAGGAAAAAGTTGTATTTATCAGCTGTGTCAATTATTTTTGATAAATATAAACGGTTTCCTCACTTACGTTTTGGGCTTAGGACGGCGAATGAGACACTTTTCTTGATCCGTCTCATATTACGAAAAATATTTTAAATATCTGCTCTTGGCAATGACAAATATAGCTGCTGCAGCTGTCAATATCATTGCCATTGTCAGTTTACCACGGATTTTTAAGCCTGTTAAGCTTCATTGCCTCAGTCCCTTGTTATGCTAATAGGGCCCACGTGCTCAGAGCCACGCTGCCTCTAAATCTAAATAGACTACGCCCGACAACCTTATGACAAACCATTAAGACTTATAATTGCTGATAGTCTGATGACGATCGGCCACGTTAAGTCAAAAACGTCGCATCTCTATATGAGACTCACATTGATTTATGACCGTTTGGAGAAAAGTGGGGCATCACTGGATTTTGGACTATTTAAATGTCGTTACACCTACCGCGTCACGTACGCCACTAAAACTTTCTCAACGGTCAAAAGTCGTTGGATTGGTTAATATGGGTTTCAGATAAGTTATAGCTTCGATATTGATAACGCTAACCCTAGATGAGCTTTAATATACCTACTGTCGCATTGCTTCTTGTGTGTATTAAGAAATGTCTACGACTGAAATCAGGAAACATGTAATTAAATATATTTAAGTCCCGAAAGACTAAATAGACTTGCATGAGGTTTGTACACTTTGTACCCATTGGCCTATCTTAAGTGCCTACAACCCCTAAACTTCAAGTGCCTACAACCCCTAAACTTCAAGTGCCTACAACCCCTAAACTTCAAGTGCCTACAACCCCTAAACTTCAAGTGCCTACAACCCCTAAACTTCAAGTGCCTACAACCCCTAAACTTCAAGTGCCTACAACCCCTAAACTTCAAGTGCCTACAGCCCCTAAACTTCAAGTGCCTACAGCCCCTAAACTTCAAGTGCCTACAACCCCTTAACTTCAAGTGCCTACAACCCCTAAACTTCAAGTGCCTACAACCCCTAAACTTCAAGTGCCTACAACTCCTAAACTTCAAGTGCCTACAACCCCTAAACTTCAAGTGCCTACAACCCCTAAACTTCAAGTGCCTACAACCCCTAAACTTCAAGTGCCTACAACCCCTAAACTTCAAGTGCCTACAGCCCCTAAACTTCAAGTGCCTACAGCCCCTAAACTTCAAGTGCCTACAACCCCTAAACTTCAAGTGCCTACAACCCCTAAACTTCAAGTGCCTACAACCCCTAAACTTCAAGTACCTACTACACTAAAACTTTGAAAATTCGCAAGATTGCGATGCGAACTTTAAGTACTTATAATCTCATTATAACAAAGAAAATTCATATACCGAAAAGAATACCGGTATTCAGTTTTTTGATACAGTTATACGTAGATATCTACTCTAGGTAGTATCTAAACCTAAACACCCTAGACTAAAATTTGCCCTAACTGGATTTCAAAATCGGGCTGTTTACTTCGTAGGCAGTGTAAGCCACTTTAAGGCGTAGCCTGAAATACAGATGCACCATTTCCCAGTGTTCCGGGAAGATCCCCAGGAATACTTGCAATGGGAGCATTCCCGAGGACTGTACAAATGGGAACATTGTCAGAAATCCACTTCTGTACCTAGTGGCAATGCCGTTAAAGAAAAGGTGTATTTTATTAACGACGTATTGGCAAGGAAAAGTACAAACGTTCGCGTATCTCCTCCTCTTTATGAAATAAGTTTTTTTTTATAAAAAGAAAAATACATTTCATGTAGATTAGGTACTCGTATCACAGACATGCGGATACATTTCACCGCCGAATGTACATCTAAAATGCTGTGCCTGTCTGTGATGCGAGTAATCTATACTTATATTTAAAGAGGTAGAGCCTGTGAAGTCGTAGCTTCATCATTTGCTGCCCTAATTAGTTTTTCTCAGAAACTGTCAACTTCTCAGGATTTATAGGAAACAAACCTAACCTACAGGGTTCTATACAAAGTTTATATAGCTAATTGGTGCTAAAATGTTACGGTTTCAGCGAAAATCACGTTTATAAATGGCATTTGATGATTTGGCGACGGGTAAGCCTAGTGGATAGTGACACTGCCTACGAAGTTGAAGGTCCTGGGTTCGAATCCCGGTAATATATCTATTAAATATAAATATCGTCGTCTAGTAGCCATAATACAAGCCTTATTGAGCTTACTATGGGACTAGGTCGATTTATGTAAGATTGTCCCCTAATATTTATTTATTTATGACACTAGTGTTATGGCAAATTAAATTATGGATATTAAAGGTATGTGCGGCATGCCTCCCATCACAATTACATTTAATGGGAAGCCATTGATGTGTATGAGTCACAGTCCAACCCTTCAGCACGTCGTGTCGGCATTGCAATCATTCCGTAAATCTAGGTGCATCATCGTCTATTATTAGGTCCTGTCCCGGCTGTGAGTCAGCGTACGCGCGGATCTCCACAAATCGGGTTCCCTGCGAAAGTCCATACCCGGCAATGTACACATTACCAGCCCAGCCCTCATAGTCAAAATATGTACCAGTATGTTGTGCGGTGGTTAAGATAGTTTATTGTATCAGTCTTCACCGCTGACTGATATCTCTGTAGACATATATTAAACTAGCTGCCCGCGCGGCTTCGCCCGCGTATTGCAGAGACCGCAGGCAAATCCACGGGATAAAATATAGCCTATAACCATCCAGAAAGCCCATTTTACGCGTAGGTGATAGAATTTTTTAAATCGAATAAGGGGGTCCGGCCGGAGTTTACCCATTAAGTACATAAAAACTAATAAACTGACTGAGCTACAATTTCACAGACTTCTCCTCTTTATAATAAATAAATTAACAAAGATTAAATATAAACTAATACAATTTTAATAAAACTAATTACACTAGGAAATGCCGCCAGCATCCTCGGTACAATGCCTCGAGGGCCTTTTTTAGATTTAACGTAGTTTTAATTTAATTTAGTTTATGTTAATTATCATCTTGTATTTACTATAGAAGATAAATATATGTATTACACTTTCAATTAAGTTATTTATTCTTTACAACTTTGAAATAAAAAAGGTAAACCAATACCTATTTGGTTTGTCTTTTTAGGAGCTTTCATGCCCCCACAGATTATATGTTTACACACGTTTTAAACTTTGAACACTCATGTATTTGTGTGAGTTAGTGTTTAGTCTTTCCTGTGGATACATCCAAAGTTTAACGACCTTTATTAAATGACATTAAACAAGGTAATACATTTTACGGTAGATATACACAATGTAGGTATCTAGTACCAAGTCATAGATTTTATTAAATGTAAGATGAAATTAAAAAATAAAACAAAACTTATTATAACTATATCTAAAACTAAACTACTTATAATAACTTACAAATAAAATATTTGCCCCAGTTCGCCGCCAGGCTGGCAGCATTGCCACGTTGGAAGGCAATGCTAATTCTCTGTGGTATGAGCCAGCCGTCCAAGCGTAATTTACCTACTACCTATTTAAAATATTTAAATGTCAGAATTTGGCAACTTATAATATACTAGTTTTTGCCCGTGAATCCGTTCGCGTTGACTTCCTTTTGTTGGACTTTTTCCTGGGATAAAAGGTATTCTCTAAAATTCATCTTAATCCGTTCAGCCGTTTTTGCGTGACAAACATCCAAAATTTGGCATTTACCTATAATATTATAGTAAGATAAGTAGAATACTTGTAAGTATAATATCAAGGGATAGGATCCAGATATATTTAAAGTACTGGTGGTTATCGTATTGTTCGTGCGTGCAGCCCCGTACGTTGACGCACGGTGGTTACGCGAAATCGCGTCGATCTGAATGCCGCCGCGCCGCCATCATTGTTTGACTATGACCCGATGAGAATCAATATCCTGGTTTATGTATTGTTTTTGAATCATGCTTTTTATGGTTATACCGGACTCAGTAGGTAGGTATACTTAGTTACATCATAGTACTCCAGGTGGGGTAGGTATTTGATTGAAGTCAACGCCTTGTGTGTCTAACTTTGTTTACAGTTTTTTTTTATTTTCACAACATCAAGACCGTACCTCCGCCCAAGGAGGATATGTGGTAGGCGGCATCACCGCCCATCAACACATTTGGCACACACGGTGGACTGATGACCTGGTAAAGGTCGCGGAATTCCGCTGGATGCGGGTGGCGCAGGACAGGTAACTTTGGAACTCTTTGGGGGAGGCCTATGTCCAGCAGTGGATTTCTTTCGGCTGATATGATGATGATGATGAAGATCTATTTATTGGATACTAGCTGCCCGCGCGACTTTGCTCACGTATTGCAAGGAACGCAGCCACGGGCTAAATTATAGCCTATAACCATACAGAAAGTCACACGCTACACGCAGGTGAACGATTTTTTTAAATCGGGTAAGCGATTACCCAAAACATACAACCAACTTAGAAACTTACAAAGCTATACAGTCTAACAGACACTTCCTCTTTATAATATTAAGTATAGACTAGATAGTAGCGTTCTTTGATCTGTGATAGTGATAGTAGTTATGTAGAATTATGGAATAATTGAAAAAGAAAGCAAAATGAATATTATTTATTTCATAAATGGCAGTTACAAGAACTACAACTTAGAAAAGTTGAAAACCGACTAAACCGATTTTGTTGAAACAGCTAAGAACCATCTCGATCACGTCAGCTTTCGGATAAAAAAACCGCATTCAAATCGGTCCATTCGTTTAGGCGCTACGATGCCACACTAGACACACAGACAGACAGACAGACACGTCAAATTTAACTTTTTGCGTCGGGGGTTAAAAACTAGAAAACATTACGATGACTGTGATTTAAGGTATCACTTATCAATACTACCTATCATGCTTATCATTCAAAATATATTTGCCCTTACCGGCATTTGAACCCTGGACCGCCAGTTTCGTACGTACCGTCACTATCCACTCGGCTTCAACGGTCAGCCCAATTGTAATACTTTTTTGACGTGTAAAATTTTCTATTTTTACTCCAAGGAGCCTGTGGTGCCGCTTTGCCCGCTTTGGCATCTAATCCCAAGATTTACAATATTAATAAAAAGAAAGAAAGAAAATAAGTTTATTTCGCAGACACAAAATTACACAAACATAGAAACTTCGTGAAATGCGAAAACTGTGTCCACTCAGCACAATGTCGAGCCACAGAGGATGACTCGACGCTGATGTTATGTGGATCCTTGAGTTCCACGTCACAGGACTACACTTCCATCGTTACACGATACAGAAAAAAAACAGGACATTAAGTATTAAAATTATCTTAAATATAAGAATGTTCGCATTACAATTTACAATTTATTCGTCAAATACCGTATTATAAGGTGTTCGTCCGAGTGCTCGCTGTACTAGTATGTGGCATGGGCACTCTACATATGTCAAAGCAATATGGATTAAATTCGAACTAAGAGGATTTTTATTCATTCGAATTTAATCCATGTCACTTTGGCATAAAGTGCCCATGCCATATACTAGTACAGAGCGTCGAGCACTCGGACGTTAGCTTTATCCGTGAATCGTTTATTTTTGGCGTATACCCCGACGTGGATTTGATAAAGTTACAATAATGATTGTTGATTGCATAGGGCTTGTGCACAAATCACGCGAGGTTTTTTCGGCTACTTTTTGACCCCCCCGCTCCCTCTTGGTGATATTTGGTGAGGTTCTTGGCTACGGGTGGCTAGGCGAGACGGGTGAGTTGAGGCGCTAAGCGCGTTCCAAATATCAGCTCAGCTGCGACACCCGGACCCGCGATATTCGCCGCAGCCGCAGGTAAAACTAGTACCTACTGTAATTAGGTACTAAATATAGAAATTTGTGTATCAATATCACGCTAGATGGCGCTGTTTCCTCCGAGTGACATACTAAATGTCGCTATCATTAGTGAGCCACTCTGGACTTCGACCTTGATCATACCCGAGGTTTTTAGTAAGGTAAGTACTTTTACGTTTATCAAAAATAGTATTTTACAAAACATCTTTTTTTAATGACGTATTGAAAGGAAATTTCCCTTGCGGTATGTTGTCACTACTCGGAATTTATACTTTTAAAGACTGCCAATTTATAACCCACACACGTCTCGCCAAAATCTACTGTGAGAAACGCCGAATCGCATGTAAAATGATTATGAAATCATAAGGTTAGGCACGCACCCTGTGAATTGCGCGCTGTCGTCGGGCATTGCTAAATGCACTGGACCTCCTAGCAACAGAGAGTAACGGATGCGACCCTCAAATCACCGATCCATCTCTCGCTTAACTCAAACCAACTTACGTTAGTCTAGTTTTAGAGCTGCAATGGTCTCGGCACGTTGTATAAAATCTCTTATAATTAACTAGGACAGTGGCTCACAATACCAGCCAGGACTTTGCTCCGGAAATTCCAAACAAATGCAATCTAAAGATGCCTCGCAGACTTCAAACACATGGGCTCAAGTGGTCAGTGCTACTCTATCTTCTTAGTAGGATTAGAGCGGGATGGAGGATGTGTAAGGGGACATGGGCAGGTCTGTGGTACAGGTTGAAGCATGACACATGGGCCGGAAACATGTAGAATACCTCGGCGTCGCGCGCCCTCAAAAATCAAGAACGACAACCGACTGCGGCTGTTAGAGTGCTTGCTTACGCACGCCCGGATCTAAAGCCGGGTATACACAGGCTAGGACTCCGATTTGGCGCTAAATAAATGTAATCCTGATCTATTTATTAGGAGGTCTTTGCTTAGCTTAGCTAAGCATGAGCGGAAGCGAGCGCAACATACAGATTTCTTAATTTTAATAAAAAAAAAAATAATAAGTAATAGGGAACATTACGCAAAACTCCGCGTAGGGGGCGACACTAGCAGAGTTGGCATCGTATCTCGTTCCCACTTGCGGTATTTTCTATGCATGCATATCTGTCACTCTTTTGACAATCAATTGTGCATGTCAAAATCAAAATCAAACATTTATTCTGCAAATACTTAGGCGACAAGGGCACTTATACATGTCAATCAATAATTAACAATAAAAAAAACTGTTTGTGTGAGTCCCTATCTTCCTCTACTAGTTTACGGTTTGTGCTAGTGCTGCACTCTGGCGGCAGAAAATTGCAGTAATGTGCCCTATTCGAAAACCAAACCGAAGAACACAAAAAATGGGTAAAGTAGAGTTCTGAGTTTGATAGGAGTACCTAGTAGTACCTATAATGGTATTAAAATAACATAGGTATAGGCTTGCCACCTAAAATTTTTTGAATGAATGAATGTTTGTATGGGAGCAACTACAATTAAATAACATAAATAAATAACTACCCAAAAATTTGCGTCAAAGTGGAGACCACGCTGCTGGCGGCAGCCGAAACCCTTCATACTAATTGACGTAAAAGTATGACGTCACAGTTCGCTATTTGTACTCATCGTTGTATAGAAAATCAAGTAAATTGCTGTTTCGGTCGCGATATAAGTAGGCACTGTGTTTAGGTATGTAATACTATTCTGTGGTTTACGTCCATAGTTGAAGTACAATTTAGTTTCTATAAATGCGTAAGAATTCCATTGGTAGGTAAGTACCGTAAAATGGGGTGAGTAGGGTTCGCGGGAGAGTTGGGTTATGAATGGGGGGAGAAATGTTGAAAGGGGGGTGAGATGGGATTTTAAGGCTAATGCTACAAAAATAATGTATTGCAATTTAAAATGGAGCTATATTAATTAATACACATAATAAAGAAAACGATCCAACAATCTTCCAAAATCACCTTTGTATGAAAACCCATCTCACCCCAATTACGAGGGACTACGGGGTGAGGTGGGTTTTCCTGTTTATCGTCAAAGTTATGAAATGGAACTACTTACCCAAAATAAAATTAAAATACAAACGTCCGGAACACTTATTATATATGTCGGCGGCCTATCGTAAAATCCGGCAGATCACGAAATTCCTAAGCATATCGTGAAACGCCGCCATTTCATGATTTGGCTAAATGACATCCGCCATATCAAAACTTCAACACTTAACGTTTAACGATTTGTCTAATGACGATGACGTTTAGGCAGATCATGAAATTCCTAGGCATATCATGAAAGGCCGCCATTTCATGATCTGGCTAAGTAACACCCACCAGTGACGTTTAGGCAGATCATGAAATTCCTAGGCATATCATGAAACGCTGCCATATCGTTCAATACTCGCCGTTATATGTAAGTAGGGTTTGCAAAAAGTTATTCCGCTCTATTTAAAAAAAAATAGCCTCGAAGACGAAAGCGGAAGCAAAGCTCCCACTTTCGTCTTCTAACCTATCCGCGATCCGAGCTGGTTTTGCCACTAAATCGATCTGCCGTATTTTTTATCAGGCCCATCATGATATGCCTGGTCAACTTTTATCCAAATCATGAAATGGCGGCGTTTCACGATATGCCTAGGAATTTCGTGATCTGCCAGATTTTCACGATGTGCCCGGTATAGAGCTAGGAATATCGACGAATGTGTTGCTCTAATCGATCTGCCGTATTTTTTATCATGCACATCATGATATGCCTGGTCAACTATTAGCCAAGTCATGAAATGGCGGCGTTTCACGATATGCCAAGGAATATAGGACATATACACTTTTCAGTTTGCATATGTAAAAAATAAATGTTATCGAGGTTTGAATGTCAGTTTTGACCCTACTCACCCCATTTTACAGTATAGCTTTAAATTTACTCTTAGACAATAAAAATAATGCATGTTTTTTTCTAAACTTTCAAGGTCCATTAATTACTTTTTTAATTTTAAATATATTTTGTAATTATTACAATAATTTAATGGTTTAGCAACAATAGGTTACCAATTTGAACATGAGTCTACATTACAGTACACCCCTATTATACTATTGGAGTTGAATTAGTAAGTAGTTTGCGGAATCTTGTAATCTAGCCTTATATACAAACTTAAGTGGAGAGTGCAGAGGTGAATGTCTGCGATAAATGTTTGTAAACATTGATGATTTCCATTTTGCGGTTTTGGCTACCAATTACTTACCTAAGCGTTTTATTATACAATATGACGCCTGAACGATTCATAGAACCTCGTCACAATAAAATCACCTACACCACACACCAGTCACACCACAAATACTTATGAAAATAAAACCAAATGTATCGCTGCGACAAAGTTCTATCCTAAATTACTTCCGTGTTACGTTTCACCCGTGTTAGCTCCTAGCTGCGGTCAGTTAAGCCTCTAAAACAAATTTGACAGACACATGTCAAAAATAACCGCAAAATGATGGTACAGACACGAACCATTTAGACAATGACAAAGCTGAAGGACTTTTAAGTTTTCGTGTCTATCACAGAGCAAATTTTTGATAGCGATGTTCGGTGCTTACGCATACGAAAGGTTAACAATTATGAAGTCAAAAGACTTATTCAGAAATCCACTTGACACGGTTGCTGAAGAGTGTGAAAGTAGGATTACAATCACCAGCATCACACATGTTAATTAATATTATTATTATTATATCGAGCCCGCTAATGTCCCACTCCCACTACTGAGCAAAGGCCTCCCCCCTCCCCTTCCATCCAACTCGGTCTTGAGCGATGTCTGGCCAGTCATTTAAAAAGGAGTCCAAGTTATCCCGCCATCGCCGACGAGGTCTACCGCGTCTCCGTTTTGAGACGGTCCCGTTAATTCATAACTATACAGTATATTTATATTTAGTCAAACTCGTGTGCTAAATATATTGGTTACCCACCTGTTTTTACATACAAAAATGACACACCGAGTGAACAGTGACACTGGATGTGTTACATCATCATCATATCAGCCGAAATACGTCTACTGCTGGACATAGGCCTCCCGCAAAGAGATGAGAAATGTGAGATGTGTTACATAACAAAATCTTATTCAGAGATGAGAATATTATTAGTATTCTGTTGGTTTTTTACGCTGACAGTGTTTGCCATTTGATTCGGTAGGGGTTGTATACAATCAACGATGACATGCTTGAGACATTGTTTTAATTAGGCACTATCGAAAGGTTTTAATTAGGTTTTAAATGACTTGATACACAGTAGACAAGCATGAACTTATTACTTATTTGCCTCGTCTCATTTTGCCCTCTTATTGAACGAGAGAGCGAACGAAGTTCTCAGTTTCAGTTGGGCCAAAATTATTTCGTTTGTCCGGCTGTCCAGCTCTTCTCCCCTACAGGTCGCATTTCTCAACCGGTTCTCGTGAAATTTGTGAACCGGTTCAATAAATAATGTTTTATATATTAGTTCCTGTAAATGGGCTTGTGACCTTACATTTGTTTACGATGCCATTCGAACCAGTTTTTGTAGATAAACAAATGTTTGTATGTAAGCAACTACATTTAAAGGACATTAATACCCAAAAAAATCGAGTTAAAGACGGACCTCGCCGACAGCAGCCGAAACGCTTCATACTGATTGGCTTTAAAGTATGACGTCACACCGTGCAATTTGTACTAACCGTTGCATGGAAAATGAAGTAAATTGGTGTTTCGGTTGCGAAATACTGCGTTTAGGTCCATAGTTGTCTTACAAATGTGTTTCTATAAAAACGTAAGAATTCTATTGGTACCTTTAAATTTACTCTTGGACAATAAATAAAAAAACTTTTTTTTCTAAACTTTCAAGGTTCATATCTTTTTATGATTTGAATTATATTTTGTAATTTATACTTTATTACAATCATTTGATGGTTTAATATCCATTTAGCAACACGACGTTATCAATTTTAACACCACGCAACAAGCCTATTAAGTTTGTAGGGTTCCGTATCAAAAAGGTAAAAAAGAAACCCTTATGGGCGACTCTGTCCATATGTCACATCGTGAAATATCTCAGGAACTACTTACTTAAGTTATCAATTTGAAATTTGAAACGACTGTTAAAAAAGGTAAGACGCGTGTATGGAAAATAAAAAAAAAACAATATTCATTTTTATTTTCTGTGTAAATGACGAATATGAGGGGCGTTAAAAATTCAAAGTCTAGTTAATAGATCAAGTGGGATATCATATGAAAGAGCTTGCGCTTTCTAAAATCATTTTTATTTTTTTTCTACAGTGGGTAAATTTTGATTAATTAAAGAATATGTTGAAAAAAATACCACCCCCCCCTTATATAAAATATCATCTCCGAAGTTTACCAAGCGAATTTTTTTAAATTATTACATGTGATTAAGAGTAACATAAATAATACAGGAAAAATAAAACTATACCTACCTCTATCTAGCGTATTTTTTTTATTTATCAAAAATAATTTTGTAACTAAGTTTATAATTTTATTACTTTTGTATGAAAATGTTTTGTCTTCAAATTCGTATGAGATTATCGTTAAAGTCCCTTCTTTCAAATAAAAAAATATATAATCGAAATCGGTACGCGTGATAAAAAATATCGCTGATAAACAAATATACTAGGTTGCAAGTTATTAGTACCAAAATGCAGATGGCGCTGTACAAACGGTCGCTTCTACTATGAGCTGTTAAAATTGTTCAAGAAGAATGAATGGGGTTGTGGTGACGTGACGGGTATGGTGTATAAATGTTTGTACGGAACCCTCGGTGCACGAGTCAGACTCGCACTTGACCGGTTTTTTTAATGATACAGACTCTCGATTTCTACAGCTCACAGAGCCACTAGTTTCAAGCGACCCAAGCTTAGTAGGTACACTGTACGTGGTACACTGTACCTGGTACAGCGTACCAGGTACAGTGTACCTGGTACAGAGCTCTAGAGATACCGACTGTTGAAATGACAAGTAAGAATATATTAGAGTAACGTTTACATAACAAAAACAACAACAAATAGTTTTAAGTTAATTTTATAATTACTACTGCAGCATTAAATTAATCTTGTTTTTATTACTGTTGTCAGTACTGTATGTAAGGAATCTGATGTGGGATATATATTTGAAGCTAACAATTAGGCTCTACTTACCTACGAAAATTCCCATTCCCAGGAATATTGCCACATCAATATTGCTGGGAACATTATCTGTGTCTCTGGCGATGTTGCCCGTAGTTACAAGGAATATGAATGTGATATTTTCTTGATTTCAGTAGCAAAATATTCTAAAAAATAAGTTTGTGTGTTCTCATATATTAAACTTTTGCGAACTTACAGGCTTGACGACTGGAATACTTATAGCAAGGGCCATTCCCATTTTTGTGCTCACTGTCTCAGCCGTGGATGTCACTACCATGTGCGTAATTTTACGCTATGTATAGAATCGTACTATTTATTTAGAAAAGTATATACCTAATAATCAGGAGATATTGCCAGCCAGCGTGACGGTAGGTGGACCAAAACGTTAACGGATTGGTGGCCAATTGCAGGAAAAAGAAGCGTCGGTCGTCCACCAGCTCGATGGGTTGATGGCATAAAAAAGACCGCGGGTCATTTCTGGATGAGACTAGCACGGGACCGGGATAAGTGGCGTACGCGAAGAGAGGCTTATGCTCAGCAGTGGGCGATTACAGGCTGAAAATGATGATGATGAATAATAATAGCCTTATATTTAGACAAAGAACGAATAAGTAGATATTTATTAATTTATGTTATGGAGCTTTATCATATATTGGCTCTTCCATTTCTCCTCCAATTTTCTCCACTCAGGCCTCTCTATGGCCAGAGTGGAGAAGATTAGAGTATTTATTTAATTAACAGAGTATAAAAACATTTTAATTATCAGGGTCTACACAGGGTACAGTACAGAGTTAACTCATTTGTAAATATGTTTAGGTTTTATATACATGTTACATACAATTGCATGCATACAGCTATGCCTTAGGGCTTATTAAATACTTAATAGAATTATACTTAAGTAATGTGATTTTAATTTACTCTTTAAAGTAGTTTTTTATCCTTTCACGGCTGATAGTAGGTACTTATCGTAGATTAGATACTAAATAAATTCATAACTTAGAATAATAACGCCTAGAAGGATAGTTTCATACGGCCGACGCGCCAAGCGTGAGGCATAAAATGGATTCATGTAGTTGTGATCAACTCGTATTTACACGCGCCAATACGCACACAAACGCACCAATAGTGTTGCCAGCGCATACACATTCCCTGAAAATAAATATGTATTATAATAAAACTACAATATGTACGTTACGTACGCCCAAGATGAATTTTCTAATTTGTTGACGATGTCATTACCATGGTAACCATTACGCCGCTCTCGCAACATAAAAATATTTGGTCTCCATGCAAAGTTTCATCCCCTTTTTGATGAAATGTGACATAAATTATAGCCTATGTCCTATTCTGCTACATAAGGTACATTACTGGAAAGTTTCATAAAAATTCGTCCAGTAGTTTTTGAGATTGATTGGAACGTACATCCATCCATCCAAACTTTCGCATTTATAATATTAGTAGGATAATTTAGGAGTTCCTATGGCCACCTTCCGTCATCATCATCAGGCCCGCTCGGAAGTACTATAATATTGCATTGTCACCGGATTTAAAACACGTGTACAAAATTTTTACTCGATTGAACTCTGGGAAGTTAGTCAAAATTGACTTGCAAGATTTGACCTAGATATACTCAAACATACACGGGGAGTCAAGTAAAAGCTTGGTACAAATGTAGTGATTTATCTTCTTCGTATTTTCAACCCTGCCGATATTTGTATTTTATGTTAGTATATTATCAGAACAGAATTATGGGTAAATATATCCGTTACATTGGCAACACTACGCTGTCATCCCGCTTATAGAAAATATGCAATTTTGATTACTGTTTTACGTAAAAATACGAGTTAGAGAACTACTACTACTTACTTGTCAAATGTTATCTTAGAATGTTTATCCTTCTTATCCGATGCATTGTGACAACCTTTCACTGCACAAACCGTCATATTAATGAAAAATGTGGGAGCTATTTACACTTGACACGCGTCCTTGCAACTGACAAGCCGATCGGCGTACTGGGCCATTTATGTCCTACTTTTGGTGGCCTCACCGTTGCGCGTGAACTGCGTTTCTATGCGTTATTATTCTAAGATTCATAACTATATTAGTTTTTCTTCACAGTAGTTACATTTACGGCTGTTACAGTGTACACTCAAAAATTAAAATGGCCCTGTCAATGGGGAAGGCAACTGTCAAACTGACAGCACCAATAACGGTCCATAAAAAAGCAAAATTTGAATGGCGGCAAGTAAGTAAGTAGTTTTTATTAATTTTTGCGAAATGAATTTATGTTTCGTCCCGAAGTGGGAATCCCCCTTTTTCGAAAAAGGCTAAAGGGGAAGATTTTTGCCAACATATATTATGGTTTCCGTACCATCGATCTTCTGTCTCTCTCTCTCATCGTATGGAATCTAGAAGAGCGCCATCTACAATTATCTTTCACCGGCCAACCCCACCGGCGGTGATGCCTTTATTACTGGTAACGATGACGAAATGACGAAAACTGTCCGATGTTCCCGGAACCTAACAGATACACTGGGATTAAAATGAAGACATTTTTTTGTTTTTCAATTAACGCAGGGATGCTCCCAACATACAAATATTTAATAGCTGTAATTGACGTCATTCTAGGTCACTTTTCTCGCAAACTGTCCCAAAGCCATGCAAACAAATATTTAAAAAGATAAAAACGAGAATTCCTATGAAACTAGAAGACGTCAATGCGCAAGGCTGATTGCCGCTGAAACTGATTCAGCCGTAGTTTCCCAGTGAAAGTAAATATTTACTTATCCGACCAGTTATATGATTCTAAACCTTGTCTGTTTTGGTGAAAGTTGATTCTCGCGTGTCGTATAGTTGATATTATTTAATGTGGCCGAATCTTTATATAATTGTTATTGTATTTGGAATCTTTTACGTTGGACGATAGAGTTGCTTTTTTAATGGACAAATAACCTATATGTTTGGATTGGATCGTAGGTCGATACGGTCGTATGATTCGTGCAATGATCTCTGAGAATTGCACAAGTACGGATTACCTAATGGACGCATGACTGTAATGTTTAGTTTAGAGGACATCACACCCCGTAGTTAATAATACGTGCCCCCTTTTAGGGTTCCGTACCAAAAAGGTAACAAAGTAACCGAACGTGCGACTCATCCTGTCCGTCTGTGACAACCTTATATCTCAAGAACTCACTGCATAATTATGTTGATTTAAAATATAAAATAGTTAAAAACAAGGCTAAGCCATCTGTAAAATATTAAAAATGAAGAAAAATATGTATGTATTTTTATTCCCTATTTGTATTCTCTATGAAAAATGAGTGGGGCAAAAAGCATAAAATACGTTAGATATAAAAATTCTGAAACAGTTTTTAGGGTTCCGTACTCAAAGAGTAAAACGGGACCCTATTACTGAGACTTCGCGGTCCGTCCGTCTATCTGTCACCAGGCTGTATCTCAAGATCCGTGATAGCTAGAGAGTTGAAATTTTCACAGATGATGTATTTCTGCTGCCGCTATAACAACAAATACTAAAAACAAATTAAAATATTTTATGAAGGGGGGCTCCCATACAGAAAACGTGATTTTTTTGCCGTTTTTATAGATAATCTGTCACCAGGCTGTATCTCAAGAATCGTGATAGCTAGAAAGTTGAAATTTTCACAGATTATGTATTTCTGTTGCCGCTATAACAAAAAATACTAAAAACAAAATAAAATATTTTTTTAAGGGGGGCTTCCAAACAAGAAACGTGATTTTTTTGCCGTTTTTATAGATAATGGTACGGAACCCTTCGTGCGCTCGAATAAAAGCAGGCTGTGGTTTCTGTCCATAAATGGTGGATTTTCGAGACTCATCACGTGCATTTATTTTGTACTTAATTTGACTAACATTGCCCTTCTTGTAAGCGTCGACAAGTTTTAAGAGGCTGACAAGACCAAATTTGTTGAAATTGATATTATTTAAGCAGTTGTTTAAGAAAATATATTTGTTCTAGCACATCAAAAACAATATATGTTAATATTTATCATATTTCCAAGACCGTAGACGGGCTCGAAACATAATTGGATGAAATCGGCTTGATAGAAAATAATTGCAAAGATTGGTCTTCCATGTGTCCTTATTTTTTTGACGTATGGGTCTGCAATTAAAAACATGAAGTCCACATATTCATACCTAAACCGTAGACGAGCCATATTTCGCAAAAAATCCACACTTTTTTTTATTTAAATTTTATTTCATTATTTTCGTCTAAAACCTGGCCGCTCAAGTAACACTCGCTCTCGTTTACTCCGATACAAATAGACAGTGTGCGCGTTTTTGGTGTTGACAGCGCCTTAATGTGGGATAAATTCGACTAGCTTCCCCATCAGCAAAGTTTCCCTTTAGAGGAACACGAGTCCTTTCCAAAAGAAGCTGATATTTCAGTTCTCTAACTCGTAAATTGTTGAGTAAATCAACAAAGTCAGAGTCGTTTTGCTGTCGCATGTTCCGTTTAAGTTCGCAATATCCGAAGTATCTCCAAACATTTGGTTGTCCTTGAAAATGTACAGGTAACTGGAAACAGAAACTCCCTTTTACTGTTGGCAACTGCATCAAATCACCAAAAACGAGGACATTTACTCCACCAAAAAGTCATTGTTTTTTTACTCCTGAAGCCTCAAGTGGGATGCAGCGCAACATTTCATATGAAACCATGGAAATCTAATTTACTATTAACTTTTTTGTACCTAGTTGCGCTACACTGGTTATAATTATAACATACAAATAAAACTAACAAGTACAAGTTTCAATAAAAAATACATTAATAACTGGTACCTACTAGACGTACCTATATGTGTCAACTGCGTCCGTGCTTTCAAAAAGCATATTTAAAATTAAATGATGAAAGTTACAAGATAAGAGTAGTTAGTTAAATAACAAAAGCTATTCAATTCTGTAGAATAAACTAGATGAGACAAAAACAGGGTTCATAAAACACTGTGCGTTGCCATGTCTCTTCCCAATATCATAGGTATCGAGGGTTTTTCAAAGTTTTATTTAATTATTCTCCAATAAACTTCGTCGTGGGTTTTAAAAAAAAAATTAACTTTGTTTTTTATCATATACTTAATTACAGTCACTCTAGGACAGACAAGACCGGGGCGCTATGTTGGGTAACCTCCTCGAGTGTCTGGACTCTAACGATTCCTCTTGATTCGGTTGATCCGCAGGAATGGGTAGTGTCTTGGCCGGTGCGCCCTGGAGACAACGGCAAGTGATAATTTAGGGAACCCTAAGTTATCGCTTGCTGGTGTTACCAATAACCCGACACGGGGGGGTCGGGGGGTTCCGCCCAGGGAATCGCAAGATTCCCCTGGTGCGGCTTGAGGGAGAGGCCATTGCCGTTTGCCTCTATAATAAATAACGGACCCGGAACCCTGACCTCACCTGACCTCTGCTATCAGAGGATTCATGTTAGGCGCGGGGGCTGCGACCGTCAGGCCAGGGCCGAGTTGTGGCTGCGAGGGAGAAAACCTCTATAAAAAGTTACAAGGGGACTTGAGAGGGTGAATCCGAGGTCTATCACCCTCTCCCGGCGTAGAGGTCCTTTGGTCGGGTCGGGAAGCGTGTGGTATCGCCCTGCACGCTTACGACGGGAGGGGGGGCTTTTGCCTCAGTAGTGAGGGCAGCTGCGGCAGTTGCTGAGGGGCGTCGTGGTGAAATGTTCGCGATCCCATGACGCCCCTACTACACGGCACAGAGGGCATACCTTGGTGGTTTTAGTCGGTAGTCCGGGGGGTTCTCGGGAGCCCGTCATACCCATCCTAGTTCCTCGGCTAGGTGGGATGCATTTCCCCAAGTAAAAAAAAAAAAAAAAAAAAAAAGGACAGACAAGACCAGGTGGAAGTGGGCTGCTCTGATCAGATTTTTGGCAATCTTGTTTTCTATATTCGTTTTTTTATTTTGCGTAGTGATCTCTTGGTAAGTAAATGATGTAGATTACCTGATCATTATTTTAAATGTTGTTATGAGTTTTAATCATTGGTACTTAATGTATGTTATACCAAAAGAAATTAGTTCACATGAACGTTATAGAAAATGTGTTGGTGATAAATGAGAGTTATGTTATTTAAATAGCAAACAAAAATATGCATTTTATTATTATGATAATAGTTTGTTATGATTTCCGGACGTATGCTACTTGAAATTATGCATTTTGTTTGTATGGCGACAGAACGGCACCCATCTCCCAAGGTGTCCGGGACACGTGATGATCATTCCTTTTACAGGAAAGATGGTCATAACTTAACTCTCTCTGTTAGTATGTTTTTCATCTTATATTTCTTTTTTAATCACATATCCTCGAATTCGGTGCAATTCTTAAGTACCTAGCCAAAATCCCTAAAACCTAAATCAGTCTTTAAAGGAGATGTGTCTTATAATAATTTTCCCCACAGCCGGCAGTTTCTTTCGTTCACTGGTTCCATGAAATATTTCGATGGGTCGTCTCCCCCTTATGGCCATCTACCCCAGAATTACCCTAACTATATATCTTGTCTGAAAGGGAACATTTATGGCAACATATTATGTGATTAACCGATTATAGTGTTTATCGAAAATTACCGAGAACTTTCTACAGAAAATATTTCGCAACGTTTTAAATTTCTTATTCGTGCAGTGCTAATTCCATCATGCTGTTGAGGTAGAGTCTATATTCTTAACATATTTTAGATGCATACTAAAAACTATATACTAGATCTAGGATGGTTAATTAAGTTACTATTATTCCATACTTTTTGAATTTTGTCACTTTATCCAAAAACTTAGAGAAAAAAAATGGCGCTGCTACTTTTCTTGACCCAACGAATATTCGTATTCGATCCAGAAACATCTTGGATAGGTCATATTCCGTCTCTTCTGAACAATTTTATTATATTACCTAGGTAGAACGGAATTGAAAACCGATAAAAAAAAATATTTTCACTCCTCATGCTCGAAAAGTGTGTCATATTAGGGAAAATATGTATAGGTACCTATTTACCTACATATTTATGATTTCAATTTGACCAATCAAAACACTTCACCGTATTAAATCCACCAATCAAACCCTTTAAAAAACATTTGTATTTGCTATCGATCAATCAGGTACCTAACCGAATTAACCCTAAACTTTGCAAAGTAGAAAAAAATCGTGCCTTCCAGTCTCGTTTACGCTGTATAAAGCGCAAAAAATCGTTTTCGAAAAAAATGCAAAAAGGTAACAAAAAAATGTGTGCATTTTTAGATAAGTACGCGGCCAATTTAAGGGTTAATTTCAAACATTAGGCGTTTTTTATTCCCTAACTCACAATCATGTCGTTTGGACGCACCTGTAAACGGTCAGAGGCGTTTTTACTTGGTGTCAATATTTTGTGTCTGTGTCAAAGCAGTTTATTAAAAAAATCATGCCGCCAAATTGGACAATCTTTTCGCCGTGGAATTTATTGTTGATTGTGGATGAATAATCTTTATTTTTACCATTTTCTCGCAGTCGAAGTGAAAAGTAGAGTGTATAACTCTGGTCTAAAAGCCATATTACCAGTGGTAATATGGTGGTAATTTACCACTCGAACAATTTCACTCACTTCGCTCGGGAAAATAACCATCTCGTAGTAATATGGCTCATTTTAGACCCTTGTTGTACAATCTACTATTATTTAGCACCAAGTTATTTCATTGTACGTATTTTCACAATAAGTATATTTCTTAAAATGCTTTTATATGTAATCAAAATGCCATACGATAAATAAATAAATCGCGTAGACACCTTAAAATAAAAAATATTCTTACACGTTGTTAACAATTTTATAAAAATTTGAATTATTTATGGCGCAACAAAAAAACCCCGCTTTGGCTACACACACACTCGAACATGTTTAGCGGGAAAATTTCAAAAGTTTCCTCATACACGCGTCATTGGGAACCGTTGTAGTACCGATTATCCTTTAGAGTAAGGTACCTGCGGCAAATAAGGACCGGCGCATAACAAGAGCCACTTCTATAAAAACACACTTCCAACCGATTCCTAGTCCTAGGTTCCGCGTACGCACACATCCTAAAAGACCAATAGGAAAGCTTATTTCCGCGGCCACGTGATCGTACGATCCACCATTTTGCCAGTGCTCAAGAATGCGTACAGGCAGTTAGTCTGCGTCACACGATAATAAAAATCTCTCCACTTAAGTGAAAAAATATGCATAAAATAACTTGTTTTTTGTAATAGCTGCTGTTTAATAGTAAAGCATAGTGATTATAGACCGAGAGCTGAGGGACCAGAACTGCAACAGTTTTATAAAGGCTGGTATTTTAATATTAGGTCATAAATAGCTCGAATGTCAATAGCCTGCCGTCAGTCAGCCAGTTTTTGGGACATCTGGCGTGGGGGTGGTTCCGAACTTGTTAAAAAAACACCTACGTCGCAGACAGACAGACCAATTTTCAGATTTTATAAAACAGTTGCGACGTAGTGTTTTCTTAACAAGTTCGGAACCACCCCCACGCCAGTTGTCCCAAAATCTGGCTGACTGACGGCAGGCTATTGATATTCAAGCTATTTATGACCTAATGTTAAAATATCAGACTTTATAAAACTGTTGCAGTTTTGGTTCCTCAGCTCTCCGTCTTAATAGACTAACTAATAAAGGTAAGTTTAATATTAACATTTAACAATCTTATGTCCAAAAGTTTAAGCTTGGTGTCAGAGTTTAATAAGGGCCACTTAAAAGGTTGGTTAGAAGGGCCAGGGCTATAATGTTAGACCTCATTAGTCTAATAAGAATCACATTTTTTGATATAAAAAAGTTAAAATTTTATTTGTTTTGTTTAAGATTTAAAAAGTGTTATCATCAATTTATTTAGAATTATGAAAATTATGTTTAAATTATTTTGTTTGATACGTTTTAATGCAATTTTATGTAGCGATATTTTAATAAGGTTTAATCAGGGTTTTTCTAATAAAAACGAATTAGCTGAAAGCTTGATTTGTTAGAAAATCATAATTGACGTCGGCGGAAAACAGAAGACGGTTTGTTCTTACCTACTTAATAATAAAACTAAACAAAACTATATTTAGATATGGTCCTTTTTAAACTACCTGATTTTAATAAGGGCCACAGAGAGGGTTTTAAAAAGGCTGATTTGTTACGTAAAATTATGAATGAAACTCAAAAAATTGTACTTGTTTGTATTGTTAATAAAGCAAATATTTGTCTGGTGTAATGTTTTTTAATCATATCGCTTAGACATTTAAAATATTTAGTTTTTAATTAAGGCGGCCCTTATTTGCCGCAGGTACCTTACGACTGGTTTTATGAATGGGCCGATTTCATTCATAAACTGCCGTGTTTTCCTCGGAAGCACTCGACGGAAACTCGTGCGCAGCACGCGCTGCGTTGAAAGTTGAAACGACATAAGTAAAGATAACGATCTTATAACTCCCGCCACTTCACATAAAGTATAGTCTAGATTATTTTATTTTACCAGTAAAATTTATATGTTTTCCTAGAACTTGTCGGTAAATAGGCACGCGCTAAGTGTGGGGAATACTCAGCGTGATGTTCATTATGAAATTGCTTGCAATCATACGTAGGTATGAAATATCCAATGATTGATATTGAATCACGTAGCACGTGCTATCGTAGGTATTACAAACCTATGCTTATGTACCTGTACAAACTTGGATAAAACCATGTAAAATGCAAACACTTGCAAGTGCGCTGTTTGATAAGTATCAAACAGCGGTCATTACTCATACCTACGTTTATCGGACACCCGCCCGAAAAAACCTAATTCTAGCAATTATAGGTTTAAACTTAAAGTGATATTGCAGTGATAGGTTGCTAAACGATCGTTCGCATCACACTTCAACCCAACACGACAATCACAGAGACTGCCCTCGAGCGACATTTTTTATCCATCTCAGTCTAAGCATTCTAAGGTCTAAGCATTCTAATTAGAAATAGTAGGATAGTCTATCTAGCCGCGACACAGCTCGCGGGCTTTCTTGTGATAGCTGTGCTGTTCCCATAGTCGACTCTTAGGCTCCGGTTACCGTTACACGCTAATTCTGGCGTCAGTTCAGTCCATCAGTATTATGAGATAATGATAGTGTAACTGACAACAGTTACACTTACACAAGAATGACAGATACATACAGATGATACCTACTGATGGACTGAACTGACGCCAGAATTAGCGTGCAACCGCAGCCTTACGCCCAAGGTAAGATAGGAGGTCTACATTCTAACTCAGCACCATAAGGAACTAAACCAAAACCGATTCCAATATCATACGTTTCTCAAATAGACCTCCTGATTTGAATAAGTAACTAGGTATATGTGTTATAAATAACGGGGGTATTATAACCCGCAAGAGTTAACTTGAGACTCGAGCGCGTACTAAACGTCATACGAAAGATGTCTCAAGTTAACTCTGTATATGTAAATCCATAATTGCCCATCAATATTATATCCTCTACTACCTACTACTAAATTATTAAAGTCGTGATGTGGAAGTTATATCACGTTTTACCTGTGGTTTTACCAAATTAACTCCTCCGCGTTTCACCCAATGGAAATTGAATTTAATAACTAATAATATTTCGAAGACACTATCGTTTAGCCAGAGGGGTAATTGGGTACCTACTCACACTACTCACCCAACTCAACTGTCATTTTCCTTACGGAACTTACACGTACCGTAAAATGGGGTGAGTGGGGTTCGCAGGGAGAGTTGGGTTATGAATGGGGAGAGAAGGGTTGAAAGGGGGGTGAGATGGGATTTTAAGGCTACTGCTACAAAAATGATAAAAAACGCGATTTTTATTAATTTTTCGAGTTTTTAGTTTGTTTGAAAAAAAATCGCCTTGCAGCCTTAAAGTGCTGATTGTGACAAAAATGTTTTTTTACCATCCAAATGGAAGTACTTTTGTCACAATCGGGTCATTGTCAGTCACAAAAACAAAAATCATCTTTCCGGTGGTCAATAGTTAAGGGCTTACGTTTAAATATAATATGTTTTTATCATATAGAATTATAGAAGGGGCAACGCCGTTTATGCGGATTCAGAGTTCGACCAAAAATTAGGCTTTATAGCCCTTATCTTTGGAAATGTCCACCGAAGAGACGCGAACCTAAATCTGACAATGACCCAATCACCAGCTTAAGGCTGCAAGGAGAATTTTTTTCATACAAACTAGAAACTCGAATATCTCGGAAACCAGCGAGTTTCGACCCCTGGTTGACTGGACATAAATTGTTGCAAATTAGCTCTAGTATAACCCCTTTCAAGGAATAGGTCGAATTACCAGTCACCCTGTATACACCATTCAGTTTGCATATGTAAACATAAAATGTTATCGAGGTTTGAATGTCAGTTTTGACCCTACTCACCCTATTTTACGGTATGGAATCTGTATAATAAGGTGACATATCACTCGAGTTTGAGTGACGGCGGCCTGTAAATTGTGACAGGGTTCTACGGTGGTACGTGAATCCAATTCCTTGACTGTACGTACAAAACGTAACGCAATCGACCGGCTGTAGTCAAGAATTGAAGACAAAAGGACACATCTCTAACCAAACCGAAAAAAGTTTGGAACTCATACTGACCGTGATTATTTCCGAACGGATTCAATTCTTGTTTACTTCTTACACCAATTCGACACGTGGTAAACAAGCGTGTAGGTACCCATTATTTACAGCTGCGCAGTTACCGGCATCGCGCCACGCGCTCGTGCCAAGCACCTCAGAACCAAAATGGCGGCTATAACATCGTGGTACTACAAATTACTTGCCCGATTACTTACTGTAACTGCAGCAGTTTGAATCTTCTGACTGAGGATGTAGGATTGCTATATGATTGAATTATTTGTAGTACTTGGAAATCTGAAATCGCAAGGCATACCTATAGATAAAACCTTTTTGTTTTAAGGCGGGTTTGCAGCACAGTCGCGCCACCCTCACGCGAGCCGTTGCATCAGCCTCCGAACTAGGCTGGTCGGTTTAACGTCAATCAAAATAGTTTAACTATAAATGGTCATGTCGATGGCGTTCGTCGAAAAACTTTTTCCCTGGTAACTGTCGCATTGACTTACGAGCACTGGGGACATCAAGCATTGATTAACCTCATCTATTACTACTGATTTGTTACCACTGGTAACAGCAGGTTTTTTTTTTCTAAGCAGAGGCTCATTTCTAAAACATCTTAGTGTGATTCAAGTTATATGTTCGTTTTAAGTGCCGCTAAGGAACTAATTACCTGATCTCTGGTGAATCTTGGCTAAAATACATTAAAAATTCATTATTTGTTAGCATGACATAAGATCAAAGCACGTCACTAAGAGAAATTTCATTGATTAATAATGTAATGAATTCAGCATATGCACTTAACGTTACGCGCGGAGTGCACAGGATGCGCGGAACTGGATCACGCAACGCGCACGCAACACGCAACTAAGAAGATCCTGTTTGGGCATTATGCGGGGCCCCACTCTGTTTATTTTCGCATTAAACTTTGATTCCATTGCGTCAGATCAGATCAGATGGCAGTGGTATGGCGGTTTAGGCTACAACCGGGTAAACGCTTGGAGGATGATGCATGTTTCTATTCAATTAACCTCTGATTCATCAATCAATGAACATCATGAACCCCTGACGCAAATAAAGGGTGATATATCCATATAAGTTTAGCATGTGTATCTGTGTGTTTGTCTGGGACGTCGTAGCTCCCAATATAATGAACCGTATTTGATTTCAACGTGTTTCACGCACAACGAGTCACTGAATATTTCACACTAGCTGTTGCCCGCGACTTCGTCTGCGTAGAACTTGTTATCGTGTTAGAAAATGATTTATCTCAATACAAACTTTGAACCCTCTTTTAGGGGATAAATTAAAAAAAAAGCGTTGATGTTAATTTTCTAGTTTGTCAAACAGTCAAAAACCGAAGTTAAAAATTTCATATTTTAGAAATGTCTTGAAAAACACAAACTTTAAACCCCCTTTTTACACTCTTAGGGGATGAATTTGGAAAAACTCTAAAATAAGATTTGTAGACGTTCAGAATAAGACCAAAGTTACAAATCTCTTGCTCATACTTTAAAATTTTCTTGCTATCCATATAAAATTTGAACCCCCCTTTAACCCCCTTAGGGGTTGATTTTTCAAATCGCTGAAAGAACTTTTTTCGTATTGTAATAAGTAATCTTACTACTAACTTTTAAGTCTCTAGCTCCAAAAAAGTGTTGCCCATACAAAGCTTGCCCCATTTTTAACCCCCTTAGGGGTGGAATTTGCCAAAACTCTGAAAGTACTTTTTTTGTATTTTAATAAGTAATCTTTCTAAAAGTTTTAAGTCTTTAGTTCAAAAAAAGTGTATCCCACACAAAACTGACTCCCCTTGTTAACCCCCTTAGGGGTGGAGTTTTCAAAACGCTGAAAGTTCTTTTTTAGGGTTCCGTAGTCAAAGAGTAAAACAGGACCCTATTACTAAGACTTCGCTGTCCGTCCGTCCGTCTGTCTGTCACCAGGCTGTATCTCACTGATACCGTGATAGTACCGGCTGAAATTTTTACAGATTATGTATTTCTGTTGCCGCTATAACAACAAATACTAAAAACAAAATAAAATATATATTTTATTGATAATGGCACGGAACCCTTCGTGCGCGAGTCCGACTCGCACTTGGCCGGTTTTTTAGTATTCTAATAAGTAATGTTTTTGCAAATGTTCATGTCTCTAGCTCCAAAAAAGTGTTGGTCCCCTTTTTAATCCCCTTAGGGGTGGAATTTTCTAAAACGTTTTATGTTTTTTTTTTATTTTAATAAGTAATCTTTCTACAAAGTTTCTAGTCTCTAACTCAAAAACATAAACTTTCCCTCATACAAACTTTGCACCCCTTTTTATCCCCCTTAGGAATGGTCTTTTCCTAAACTCTGAAAGTTCATTTTTTTGTTTATTTATAAGTAATTTTTCTACAAAGTTTCAAGTGTCTAGCTCAGAAAAAGTATTCCCCATACAAACCTTGCACCCCTTTTTAACCCCCTTAGGGAATGATTTTTGTAAAACGCTGAATGTAATTTTTTCATGTTCTAATAAGTTATCTTTCTACAACGTTTTAAGTATCTATTTCAAAAAAAGTAGTTTTTCCCATATAAACTTTGCACCCTATTTTACCCCCTTAGGGGTTGAATTCTCTAAAACGCTGAAAGTGCTTTATTTGTATTCTAATGACTTATCTTTCTACAAAGTTTTAAGACTCTATTTAAAAATATATTGTTTCCCCATACAAACTTTGCACCCCTATTTTACCCCCTTAGGGGTAGAATTTTCTAAAATGCAAAAAGTATTTTATTTGTATTCTAATGACTAATCTTTTTACAAAGTTGTAAGTCTCTATTTAAAAAAAAAAAGTTTCTCCCATACAAACTTTGCACCCCTATTTTACTCCTTTAGGGGTAGAATTTTTCAAAACGCTGAAATTACTTTATATGTATTTTGATAAATAATCTTTTTACAAAGTTTTAAGTCTAGCTCAAAAAAAAAAAGGTTCTCCTATACAAACTTTGCACCCCTATTTTACCCCCTTAGGGGTGGAATTTTCAAAAATCCCTTCTTATCCCTAGCCCACGTTATAAAAACAACCTACTGTGCAAAAATCAACTCTCTAAGATTAGTAGTTTGGGCTGTGCGTTGATGAGTGAGTGAGTGAGTGAATAAGTCAGTCAGGTCAGGACATAGGCATTTATATGTATAGATGAGGTGATCTATTTGGCTGCACGTGTTGAGTTGGAATTTGATTAGTTATTTGCCACGTGTGTTGGCTCACTTAATGTGCCGTTACGTTCGGAATATTCAGTCTCAAAGTTGCCAGCAGTAAAGGAAATGTTGCCGGCGACCCGACACAGAAAACGAACGAGATACCGAATTCAATTCCATATTATTTAAATATTGGCATTGAATTGAATTTGGTTTCTGGTAAAAAATAAACGGTAAGTATAAGTAAATAGGTATACTGTATAGGTATGATTTAGAAGTCGTATAAAAGAAAAAAAATATCCACAGATAGCGGTCTCTTGGTCAATTTGCAATTATATAATCCGTACACTTACATTCCATTTGAAACGTGTACAATTTTTTTGAAAACCCATATCATGGATCCATGACTGTTCACCTTAATTACAATTAGTATGATAATTTATTGAGCCCGCAGTCGCGCAGACACGACGGCGCCGGCGCCGCGCCCCCCGCGCCGGGCTATAGAAAAGTGAACTTTAATACCTTTTTATAAGATTCTTACAGCTTCTGGGCTGTTGATGCGGGGAAAACCGTAGAAAATGGTTGATGCCAGTGCAATACAATGCAATTTGTAGTGATGACACATTGCAGCAATAACTATGTAATACTCAGCTTGCTAGTCTATGACTGTATCGTTGAGTTAATTATTCTCATCTCCATTTTTTACGCTCACCAGAGTCGCCAGTCGCCACAAGGCAAGACAAAGGCTGAATTCCTCCACCGAATTCCGATGTGCTGATTCTCCATGCATTTTTAACCCAAAAAAATTGTGTTAGAGCTGGTAGTGGATACCTTGCCCATTGTAAGCCAATATTCCAGGCACTTAGAATTTTGCCCTTACCTTGTCAATACATCCTCAAAATTACCAAATTTGTAATAAGACATCCACTGCTCTTTCCACGTCATGATGAAGTGATAAAAAATAGACCTAGCAGGAAGCCACTTAATAATAAATAAAAATAAATAAATAACTAAATATTTGCGGACAATCTTACACAAATCAACCTAGTCCCAAACTAAGCAAAGCTTGTACTATGGGTATTAGACGACGATATAGATACTTATATAGATAAATAAATACTTAAATACATAGAAAACATCCATGACACAGGAACAAATATTCGTGCTCATCACACAAATAAATGCCCTTACTGGGATTCGAACCCAGGACCTCTTGCTTCGTAGGCAGGGTCACTACCAACTAGGCTAAAGCGGTCGTCAAACTTACAACCTGCACAAAAATTTAAAGTCTCTAGTTCAAACACTTCAAACGCGTACTCTATGGCTATAGGATTGTACTCGTATAGCCGTGTGCCAAAGCCTACCGAAGCGTCAATATGAAAAAAAAAATGTTAAAGTGGCTCCTCGACAAGTGCTTTTATTCCGTTGCCAATTTTCAGATCACATTTTAGGTAGTTAGTTTTTGGAAAATATTTTTAAGTCGATTTTCGGCAGAATATGCTAAACTAACACATTCTACTAACCGACATTGTACGACTATGTTCTACAATAAACATTATTTCTGATTCTGATTCTGACCACATTCTCAAAAATAAATATTATCTTATCTTTGTTATGTATGTATAAGCGGGTAGAATAAGAAACGTGAGCTGTCACGCGTCAGTCGCGAATATACGTTGCTTGAGCCTCAAGAGTGTGTTTCATTGCTGCCTATTTATCAGTGGCGACGAATGGATAAAAGTATAAATAACTCGGTAAATACGCGTAAATATTAACTAAACAGTGTTATTAAGTGTTCACAATGTCCATTGGTAAAATGAAAGAATTCGACATCATTAGCGGGAACTGGTTATCGTACTGTGATCGACTTAAAATGTACTTTAAGGCGAACGACATAAAGCCGGAATTACATCTGCCAACGTTAATTTCATTAGTAGGTGATCAAACATATGAACTGATTGCAAACCTTACGAGTCCCAAAAATGTGTCGACATATAAGTTTGAAGAAGTGGTTGATATCGTGGGCGAACACCTACAACCGAGGCCTTCTACAATGGCTGAGCGGTATAAATTTCGGCAGCGGCGGCAGCAGGCCAGTGAGAACGTGGCGCGGTACGTGGCCGAACTCAAGCGATTATCTAGGTATTGTGAATTTGGGGAAGCTCTTGAGGAAAATTTGCGCGACCAACTGGTGTGCGGGATAACTAGTGAAGTCATCCGGCAAAGGCTTTTTGCGGAGCAGACACTTACTTACACTAGGGCCGTGACCCTGGCGACGTCTTTAGAAACCGCTGAGAAGGATGCCGCGTTGGTCGAGGGCGGCCATCTACAAACGCAGGAGGGAGTCAACGCCATGTACGGTGGCGCGGGAACTTCGCGAGGCGCTGACCAATGTACAGCGTGCGGCGGCTATAATCACGTTGCTAGAGGCTGCAAGTTTAACACTTACCAGTGCAGCGAATGCCGAGCTGTAGGGCATTTACGAAGAGTGTGCCCGCATCTACGACAGGCGGGCGATGGGCCGCCCACCGCCGGGGCGGCGACCAGAGGCTCCAGCAGCCGCGGCCGGGGACGGGCCGGGCCGCGAGGGGGCCGGGACCGGCGTAGGGGGCAACTTACCCATTTTGTGACGGAGTCACCAGCTAAGGACGAGGAAGAAGATGACGTGTCCTCCGAGGAGGAGCCGATGTACCAAATGTCCTTAAGGAATTATCCCGCGGTGAGCATTCTTATCAACATAGATAACAGAGAAGTACCTATGGAAGTAGACACCGGAAGCGCGTGTTCGTGTATTAGTAGTGACACTTATAAAAGATATTTTAAGCACTTATCCTTACAAGCGTGCACAGTAACACTTAGATTTTACGATGGAAGTACCGTAAGACCCTTAGGTATTTTACGTACGAATGTAAAGTACAATAATGTTGAAAAGTTCTTGGATTTATATGTAATTGACGGGGGGACAACATCGTTACTAGGTCGCCAGTGGCTGGCCGAGTTGTCTATCAAACTACCAATATTCCAAACTAACAGTGTAAATATAGGCCCCTCTTTGTCTGTGGTCAAAAACACGGATATTGATTCGGATGTGTGTGCGCTTGTTGACAGATATTCTAGTTTGTTCGACGGGGCGCTGGGGCGGTACACGGGCGGGCGCGCGACGTTGCGCGTGCGCGCCGACGCCGTGCCCGTGTACTGCCGCGCGCGCCCGCTGCCCTACTCGTTGCGCGGCCAAGTGGATGCCGAATTGGACGCCATGCTACAGACTGGTGTTATCGAACCTGTTGACTTCTCGGACTGGGCTACGCCACTGGTGCCCGTAGTTAAGCCTAATGGTAAAATAAGGCTATGTGCGGATTTTAAGGTCACACTGAACCCCGTTTTAATGGTCGATAGGTACCCATTGCCAAAGGTTGAGGACTTATTTGCAGAGCTAAGTGGGGGTCAACATTTTACTAAAATTGATTTATCGTCCGCTTACAACCAAATTGAGTTGGACGAAAGTTCAAAACTGTTCACTGTGGTCAACACTCACCGGGGTCTTTTCCGTTACAATCGATTGGTATATGGGGTATCAAGTAGTTCCGGTATCTTTCAAAGGACTATGATTAATTTATTGAGAGATATACCGAATGTGTCCATATTTTGTGATGATCTATTAGTAACGGGAAAGGACCGAAAATCACATTTGGCATCGTTAGCAGCGGTATTTCATACGTTAAATGCAAATGGCCTTAAATTGAATAAAAGTAAGTGCGTATTCTTTGCAAGTTCAGTTTCATATTTGGGGCATATTGTAGACAAGAGTGGTATTAGGACGGACCCGGAAAAGGTTAGGGCGATCCAGGAAATCCCGGAGCCAAACAATGTTTCCGAATAACGATCCTTTCTTGGCCTTGTAAATTTTTATGGCAGATTCGTAAGGAATTTAAGTACCCTTTTATCGCCCTTGCATAACTTATTGAAAAAGGTAGGGTCGTTTCGCCGGTAACGCGACCACCACCGGTTAGCGACCACTTGACGGACTAGGCTGCTTCAATTAAAGATATTAACATTTCTACAAACCCAACAGAAAAAGAATAACTTATTAACTATTCTTGAATAGTATCAGAATAAGAATATATACAATTTAAAACCGAAAGCTCGATCCAAAGCAAGAAAAAATAACCTCAATTCACACATTGCTTCCGTGGAGTGTTGACGTGCAGTGAATCTGTGAAAAAAATAACGCGACAGTTGGCGCGAAAACTTTAGTTACGTCACTTAATTTTATTAATATGCTGAATTTGGTTAATTGACCGTTTAAATGATTTAGCTGTTGTAATAATATCGTTGAAATTCGGCATATTTAAAAATAGATTTAAATAAAATGGGGTGGTCGCGTACCCAAATACATAATTACCAAAGAAGTCGGATAGCGACCACATCGTTTTCTTTTCCTTTCCTTATGGATTCTTATGCGGCACCCGCGATATTTAGCTTGGCTAGCCAATTGAGTCGGTATTTAAGCCGCGCCAATCCATGCTATGTCCATAGTATATAATAATATATAATTATATATTATATTATATAATAATACACAATTTATATGAGATGGTTATGTTATACATTCGAAAGTGTGTATGTCTATATGTCTGTTATCTCTTCACGCTTAAACCGATGGACCGATTTTGATGAAATTTGGTATGGAAATAGTTTGAGTCCCGGGAAGAGACATACCTAGGATAGTTTTTATCCCCGAAATAATCCCCTAAGCGGGTGAAAGTTTGTATGGAGCTACGATATAAACGATTTCCACGCGGACGGAGTCGTGGGCAGACGTTAGTGTAAGTAGAATATAATCTAAAAGTTAAATAAAAGCTTGTACAAAGGTGGCACTTAGATACCTACTATGAATAACATGTGTGACTGTAATAGCAATATATATATAATAGCACCATGGTGTGAGCGAGATGGCGCGCTTTTTTCGATTCTATTCTTCATTGACATAGCAATGTAAAGTAGATTTAGAAGAGTAACACTAAATAAAATGACCTATAATGATGAAGTTTATCGAAAAAGGATTAAATGTAATGTCAAATGGAGAAAAAAAAGAGCAGGGGATTAAGTAATTACAAAGTTATAGTATCCAAAATTTTAAGAGGGGGTAGGTATATTCTATCCCTTTCCGCAAAACGCACCTTCAGCATATGCTGTAAATGACAATCGTTTCATATGAAACGATTGTCATTTACTATGCCGCTCGGGGATTGTGACGTCACGATCCACTAGCGTTTTCTCTCTCTAACAAGCAATATTAAAACGGTTGTAGCTACGTATTTTTGGAGATATATGAATGGGATTTTCGTCACTTAGGCTTATTATTTTGCCTTCTTTTTTTTGGAGTAATAATAAATGGTTAGTCTACACTCCTATTTGTAGTGGTATAAGGGCAGTTAGGTAGGTCAAACTTTGAGAAAGAGGTCAATCGTCGAATCCGACTCGTCTGGGTAGCGTTCGGGAAGCTACGCTATGGCTTTTCGTCCAATATTCCGCAGTGTCTCAAGGCGAGAGTCTTTGACCAGTGTGTGTTGCCAGTGATGACGTATGGCACTGAAACGTGGTCGCTTACAATGGGCCTCATAAGAAGGCTCAAAGTCACCCAAAGGGCAATGGAGAGGGCTATGCTGGGAGTTTATATGCGTGATCGCATCAGAAATGAGGCTATCCGCAACATAACCAAGGTAGGTAACCGATATAGCCATCCGAATCGCTAAAGTTAAGTGGCAGTGGGCGGGGCATATTGCACGGAGAACCGATGGCCGTTGGGGCGGAAAGGTTCTCGAATGGCGACCACGTACCGGGAGGCGCTGAGTGGATAGACCCCCACAAGGTGGACTGATGGCCTAGTAAATATAGCAGGAATCGGCTGGATGCGGGTGGCGCAAAACCGGTCATTGTGGCACTCTTTGGGGGAGGCCTATGTCTAGCAGTGGACGTCTTTCGACTGATATGATGATGATGATGATAAATCGTTTTATTAACTACTTAAACACTATTTGCAAGAGTGGTCGCCAACTAGCTAACAGGTGGTCGCAAACCGACTAAAGCGGTCGCTATCCAGCGAATTCGCTATTTTGAAACCTTTTCCATATTTTTTCCTAATCTATGGATGGAAGTGCTATATTTTATTGTAGGTTTCAAAACTTGACTATACTCAGAACCTATACGAATACCATATATTATGTGTGTACATTGAATAGGTATACATTTACTAATCTAAAGTGAGCAACTCGGCTAAGTGGTCGCTAACCGGCGAAACGACCCTAACTCGATGGGAATGGTCGCGTGAATGTAAAAACGTGTTTAATGAAGTTAAGTCGTTGCTAACGGGCGCTGAGGTATTGAAACATTACGATCAGGACGATCAGCTGATTGTAACGTGCGATGCGTCAGCGGTCGGGCTCGGAAGTGTGTTATCACAGCCTGCGCGGGGCGCGGGCGGGGAGCGCCCGGTCGCATATGCATCCCGCGCGCTGACCTCGGTCGAGCGGCAATATAGCCAGATTCAGCGTGAAGCGCTTGCTATTATTTTTGCGGTAAAAAAATACCATCAATACCTATACGGCAGACGCTTCTTACTACGGACTGATCATAAGCCGTTGGTCTCTATTTTCGGGCCGAAGGCTGGGGTCCCTTTCATGGCTGCCAGTAGATTGCAAAGATGGGCAGTTATTTTATCAGCGTACGATTATGATATAGAGTATGTGCGTTCTAACAACAACGGTGCAGATGGGCTATCGCGACTACCGTTGCCTTTCAACAAAAAAAACAGACCCCGAACAGACTTATTTACATTTTGCTCGTGACGCATTTTTATTGGATTACAATATTCTCAAAAGGGAGACGTGTAAAGATCCCATATTAAGCCGAGTGGTATCTTTCGCACAGGACGGTTGGCCGGTTGACAATGACATTCGTCAACTTCAACCGTATTTCAATAGGCGGGCTGAAATTTACCTTGAATTAGGCTGTCTCATGTGGGGGCATCGGGTGATAGTACCAGAAAAGTGCAGAGAACGCGTATTAAAGGAGTTGCACGAAACACATATGGGGATAGTTAAGATGAAGAGTCTTGCCCGTAGTTATGTGTGGTGGGCCGGCATCGACGAAGCTATCGAGGGTATATGCCGCACGTGCGCAACTTGCGCTGCGCATGCTGCCGCGCCGCCGGCGCACGCGCCGCGTCCGTGGCCGTATTATATTAAGCCTTGGTCTCGACTGCACTGTGATTTCCTGGGGCCAATGGCGGGCATGAAGTTTTTAGTCATAGTTGACTCCACTTCGAAGTGGATAGAAATTTTTAAAATGAAAACCACTACGGCTACCGATGTTATTACCAGATTCCGACGTCTTTTCTCGCAATTTGGGTTGCCTACTCAAATTGTCTCTGACAATGGGCCACCATTCAACAGTGAAGCGTTTAAGTCTTTCTTGAGTTGGAACCACATTGAACAAAGTTTGACAGCACCTTACCACCCATCGTCAAATGGCGCCGCAGAAGTTGCAGTCCGTCTATGCAAAAGCGTAATTAAAAAAGCTCTAAGCGATGGGGTCGACGTGGAGACGGCCTTAGATAGGTTTATGTTGTTGTATAGGACTACAGAACACGCGACTACCGGAGAGAGTCCCGCCAAGCTTTTACAAAACAGGTCGTTAAGGACACGTCTTGACGTGATTAAGCCGGATAGATCGAAAAGGGTGGAACAAAAACAGCAATCGCAGGTAGAGGCTGCAGGAGGGAGCCGTAGAGATTTCAGAACGGGAGACGAGGTTTACGTTAAGGATTTCCGTCGAAATCGGGTAGGGGACTGGACGCCCGGTCAGGTAGTTGAACGCGTGGGTTCTACCAACTACAGAGTTAGGGATAGTTTTGGCAATGAGGGTCACCGTCACGTCGATCAATTAAAGCGGAGGTCCAGATCGTCCTTAGGCATTTCTGTGACGACAGTTGGGGATACAACAGGTTCAGTAGGTGCGGATAGTCGGAACGATATGGCCGGCAGTACAGTAACGGCACCTCCAACAGATGTTATAAGTAGCAAGGAAAATGAGCCAGCTATTAGAATATCTACCAACTCGACGACTGGTGAGCCATCAGCTCGGGGTGAGCCTTCGGCGCAGATTGGGGTTCCAGCTACAGATACTCCGGGGGGCGATGGTGACACATCTACCAAGGGTCAGTCACCACAACATATCCCAGTTCCTACACCACCTCTGTTATGTCAACATCGCCCCAAGCGAGATAAACTAAATGTAAAACGTTATCAATTCGACTTTGATTAAATATGTTGTCTGCAAGTATGATATCTGTCTATCTGTCTTGAACATGCATAGCAAAACTATGAATACTTTCTATGAGGTTTATTATTAGCGCCGACTTAGTAGTAAGATGGATTAGCGTAAGTAAGTATATATAAGTGTTAATTGAGTGGTGAGGTGTTATGTATGTATAAGCGGATAGAATAAGAAACGTGAGCTGTCACGCGTCAGTCGCGAATATACGTTGCTTGAGCCTCAAGAGTGTGTTTCATTGCTGCCTATTTATCAATCTTATCCTGTCTGTCTCATGGCACGAACACAGAGGTTAACCCAGATAGTGTATTATAATGCTTGCATGCATTATTGTTTTTAACATCACCCGACGTGCTCATGTGACGCCTTACCTAAATCAAAATCATGTTATGTAAACGTCATTCCGTCAAAAACTACATCTAGCTTCTCTTCTATTTCGGGTAGTAGTTAACCGCCAGTTGCCCTCGTACCTTTACAATAAGCTGACCTGGGCGCATAACCTAAGGTCCTTGGAGGCTAAAAATGGAACATTAAAAATGGACGGGCAGTGGACTTATTTCGGGTGTACCCTCCATGTTTTTATCGACTTTTGGAGGGTAGTGAAATATTGTAAACCCATATCTCTGTTGACAACTTGCTGGGACGACAGTTATCTGCGACCATGACCGGTGCAACCCGTGTCGAAACGTCAGAAATAAAGGTAAATAAATATCGCGTTAGACCCGGAAAAAATAGTATTTAAATAAATGTATTAGTCTTCTGATACTTCTTAATTTAGTAAGGTTAATTTACCATCGTCCTTTTCGGGCATACGTTAGGACAACATTTATTATATCCTCTATCCTCTATCATCTATACCATTATTGAATACCTTAGATCCTTAGATTTAAGGTATTCAATAATGGTCTTCATGCTTTCCTTGTTTGATGTCTCTCCATTTTTGGTATTTGTACAGTCACCAGCATCGATGTCTGCCATAGCAAAACGAGCAAAAATATCTGACACGTCCTTACGACCCTAGAAATAGAGTTGTGTCAGATAAACACCTGCCACAACGCACTTAGTTGTGGCAGTAATGCTAGTGACTGTACACATAAAAAGTATGATTCCTAATTAACGAGAAATGATCATATGCAAAACTTTTTGATGATACGTGGTTATGAATGAGCTCACTCATTCATTAGAAGGCTGCGCGCGAGCCAGATCACCCGGAAGATGACAGAAATTTACCTGAACTATACTGTACTTACCTAAACGTTGGGAATACCTGCTTGCCTATCTTACCAAAAAAAAAACGAAGATGCTTTGCTAAAATCGACATTACAGCTATGATCTTAAGGTAACCTGAAATCTGCAAAATACACTGACAGATTGGTGTTCTAGTGATTCAGATCAGAAGCCACTTACGGAAGTATTGTTTGTTTGGATAACGCTCGTAATTTCAGAGATGAAGACGCACGTTGCGGTTTAGTACCTATTACCCAATGGGTTTTTTTAGTCACCATGTGTTCAAATATTTATCTATGTCCTTACGCGGACCGCTCGCTAGAATTTGCTAACAACCTTAACTCTACAGACGAACCAACGAACTAGAAGTGTGTATTTGCATTTTGGTTTGGGTCGGTAACTCTAAACAGATACCTACAAGGAGTAATGTTCATCTTCGGTTCGGCAAGAAGAGGCAAATAAGTGGTCTGCCACGTTTGAATTGAACCTTAAAACACAATAATCAAGACAATGGGGGACTTGCCGTGCAAAAGGTGGAGAGAAAAATGTTTTGATGTATATCGGTCGGGTATAAGGTCATGAAAAAAAAGTTAGTTTCCGACGTCAGGCCATGTGTGCGTTTGCAACCATCCTCATATGATGGGGCCATTTTTTGGTGATTTTGAGACAAAAGTGTCTATTGCAAGTTTAAAGATGAATATTTCCTTACATTTTTGTCATATACAGCATACGACAACAATCGAATAGAAGCAAAAGCGAATAATTTTTTTAAAACGGCCTCATTAGAATAAGTTTGTTTTTTGACATAGTATTTATTGTTGTTCTACATCAATTACAAAAAGCGGCCAAGTGCGAGTCGGACTCGCACATGAAGGGTTCCGTTAAATAAATTGCTTTTTACGATTTATGACGTATTAAAAAAAAACTACTTACTAGATCTCGTTCAAACCAATTTTCGTTGAAAGTTTGCATGGTAATGTACATATATATTTTTTTTATTGTAAAAATACATCTTTATTTTCTATAGTTAATACATGATAATTAACATAAGCTAAATTAAATTAAAACTACGTTAAATCTAAAAAAGGCCCTCGAGGCATTGTACCGAGGATGCTGGCGGCATTTCCTCGTTGAATTGCAATGCTGATGCGTTGCGCAAGAAAGCCGCCAGCTCTTCGGTCACCAGTTACATCAACCAGACGTTTCGCGATTTCCGCAAATAACTTATGTGCACTGGGACCCCACGGATCGAGGGTCTCGACGCCAAAGGGTACAAAGTTGTACTCTCTGCCGAGGCCACTATATTTATTACATTTTAGAAGTTCGGCGTTTTTCGCCGCTGCACCCGCTTTAGAAGAAGTCCGTTGGAGGTGGGACGGTGCTAGCGTGTCTACACAGGTAGCGTCCCATACTAGCATCCGTCCCAAACTCCAAGGAATCAGAGACACACCATCAGGTCTCTTGCCATCATCTCTGACAATGCCAGGCGGCTCAAGAAGAGCAGGCACATTGATGGTGGCAAGAGACCGGCGGATTATGTCATTAAGTGTCGCATGTCTTGAAAAGCGGCCTGCACTTTTTTGACAACAAAATCCGTGGTGCCCCAGTCGGTCCACGTCCGTGCCACAAGGGCATACGTGTGGAGTGCATACCGTCACCCCAAGCCGCGGACCAGTCGCCAGGCGAAGTGAGGTCGGATCCAGGAAGGTACCGGTATTTGGAGAGGGTAGGGCATGTAGCCAGTGACCGGCCTCTCTGGCTCCAACCGCCAAAAGCCTTAACCTTTTTTTTAGATTTATCATTCTCTTATTTTAGAAGTTACAGGGGGGGGACACACATTTTACCACTTTGGAAGTGTCTCTCGCGCAAACTATTCAGTTTAGAAAAAAATGATGTTAGAAACCTCAATGTCATTTTTGAAGACCTATCCATAGATACCCCCCCACACGTAGGTAGGGTTTGAAGAAAAAACAATTTTTGAGTTTCAGGTCTTAGTATGAGGAACCCCAAAATTTATTGTTTTTTTATATTTTTATGTGAAAATCTTAATGCGGCTTACAGAATACATCTATTTACTTACCAAGTTTCAACAGTATAGCTCTTATAGTTTCGGAAAAAAGTGGCTGTGATATACGGACGGACAGACAGACAGACAGACAGACAGACAGACAGACATGACGAATCTATAAGGCTTCCGTTTTTTGCAATTTGGCTACGCAATCCTAAAAACGAAATCGTCAGAGACCTATCAAGAAATATTTTTATTTTACTTATTTTCGGTTGCTTATTTTGAGAGCCTTATCTTTTTTTTGCCAGAGATCATGGGACAATAAGACTTATTCAGACAACAAGAAAACAAGTTCCTCCCATCCCTGAAAGTCAACGACACTTGGTTGGCCGCGCTGCGCTGCTGCTCGTATTAGATATTATGGGTTGGTCGTACTGCGGCTACATGGCGCAATATCATCCGCGTCAATCAGTCAGGAAAAATCTCAGAGGTTCTGGCTGGTAATTTTTATTATTCAAACAATTTTATACACATCTACTCAATCGATATCATCGAAAATTGTATAAATCCTTGCTTAAGTATTAGTTATTACCTTACACTTACACTACTTACTTATTCTATCAATGTAGAGTTTGCGTGCTTGTGGACTTAGGTACTGTGATGACTGATGAATTAAAAGTGTTAGTGTTTATTTAAAATTACATGAAATTCAGACAATTTAAACTAAACGTACCTCTAAAAGTATTATGTGGATTGGATAGGTATACCACAGTGTTTTCACTTAGAACCTTCTGTCAAATTGCTTAACTTTTGTTTATTTTCCTTAACTTGGATGATATTTACTCTTGATGATATTATATAGATGTCACTAAAGTAAATTTAGTACTTAGGTCTGAAACGATCCGAGAGCTTCGCTCTCAGACTCAATAGTATCTAAGGGCGGAATTACTCTTTTAAATTGATAGATATTAGCGTTGTGGGTTTCAGGTCCAAATATGAAGGGATTGAAGCTTTCATTCGTTATCATCCTGTTAATTATGTATGTAAATAAGTTAGATATAAATTGCGTTAGATGCTATTCTAGGCTAAAATCAAGACTACAATTAGATGTGTAGAAAACTCGCATTTTGTCCAAAATAATTGATTTAAAACATACTTCAGCATACTAATTAAGTATTAGTGTATCATTTAATGTATGCTAGATCTAGATTTATAGATTCATAAATTAGAATAGTTAGGTTAGATTTTTTAGAATGGATCGCTGGCCAGCAAGAAAACGCGTGGACGGACGCGCGGCCTGCAGAAACATTCTACCCGCGAAGTCGAGAAAAGTGATTATCGATCGATACGGAGGCTCCCTGGAAAATGGGCCTTCTGAAAACATACCTTAACAAAAGGGTATCCTTTTGTTAAGGTATGTTTTCAGATGAGGAGTCGGATTAGTGGCGTGATCGCGTTAGTGTTGGCTATAAATACACCGGCGGGCCAAGGTGGGAGGCACTTTTTTATGGGACGTCAGGGGGAGCTCACGGCTGCAGGAGGCAAAGGCGGCCAGGCTAGGCTGACCTCTGAGCGCGTACTACTTCGAGGCGGAGCAAGGCTGGTTACCGCTGGGCTGCATTACGGCTGTTGCTGAGAGGAATTAGAGTTTGGTAAGGTCGCAAATGCCTTTGCGATCGTCTGGTGAGATTGAATATTTTATAAATAATAAGTGTGACTAATCATAGTGAATTCTAGAATTTCTTAGGGAGTAATTATCTTGTGCGCACATTGTCTTGAATTGAGTAATTAATATTTAGGCAATATCTTTCTGCTCATGAACTAATATGATCTTATATTATCACGTGTGTATTTTGAATATGTGGCGGTCTAATAGGTTTATCACCTAATAAATGCGCTTAAGACATCACCATATTAGGATTCCGTATACTCCCATGAAATGAAGTGAACACTTATTATAGTCTAGTCATTGTAATCGACGCGGCCTGTAGTATGCTGTTATAGTACAAGAATGTTTGCTAAGGAGCGGTCCAATGGTAAATAATTCCTAATTGTATACCAGTATCTAGTGGTTAGTTGTAGGTACAAATGAGGGAAATCTTTATTAAAATATGTGCTAATATTATATTGTAATTTATTTATGGCGGCGGAGCTGACCGGTTACGAGCGGCGAAAGGTCGAAGCTGAGCCCAGGGAAGCTGCAAGGCGCTAGGTGCGTGCTCTTATTATTAAGAGATTAAAATCTGGTGAGTGACCTTTATAATCACTGTATTGAATGACTCTGAAACTTATTAATTTGTTTTTGGGGACTATTATCTAACCATTTCAACGTTATCATACTTATATTTGTGTGTCGAAATCTAGTTCTACTGTATATAGTTTGGGGGATATGCTAGATAAAGTACGAGCGGTTTATGTATAGGTTATGAACGGATCTAGGTCATTGGTTAAATAACTGACGATATTACAGGAATGTTGTTTTGTTCTACATATATATTACTAGTTGTTTTGTCACTGCGATATGATTGGGTTCCGTGCACCCTCACGAGATAAAGTGATCAATTATTATACGACAACCTAGCTATAGCAATTGACTCGGTCCGTGGTACCCGTTACACTATGAGGATAGATTGTTAAGATGTGGATAAGCGACGAATATTACCACAAGTACATATTAGTATCCGGTGGTTAGTATAGGTACTGATGGGTGGTTTCTTTACTAGATTAACGCAACTGAATAAAGTAGTTATATACACTCGTGGCTGTGTGCTCAGTGTCGAGACAACCATATCCACAGGGCACATTGAGGACCCTGGCCACACGAGAATTCACCCGAAATGGGCTTCTTAGTCAGCAGAGATGTGCCCGCACTAGAGCGCCAGTCATAGATGTGTGGACGGAGTGAGCGGCTGAGAGTCTTAAATCTTGCAAATTGAGGGACCTCCCCGGTCGAGCTGATGTCTTAGTTCTAACAAACCTCTTAACAAGGGTTACGGTTGTGTTGGTCTATGAAGTTATCAGATGTACTTATAGATATATTGTGTGGAATTCCTTGAATGAATGAACCTAGCATAGTAATTTAGTTATGTACACCTGTGGCCGAGAGCTTAGCGTTGTGGACAACCATATCCAAAGAGCACATTGAGGACCCTGACCAATACGAGAATTCGCCCGTTAAGGGGTTTCTTAGTCAGTAGAGATGATGATCGCGCTTAGGCCTCCGTCACGGATGTGTCAACGAAGGTAAGGTTGGTGAGACCTTTCAGTCTTGCAAACTGAAGAGTTTCGCTGGCCAAGCCGTCGTTTTGCTTTAACCGAAGCTTCTTACCGTGAAGCTAGCTATGTTGATTTTACAAGGGAATCCAACACTTTCGCTTTAGTAACGGCAATAATTAAGTAGGTATCTTCTTAGGTGGGGTCGTTATTATCGGGATCTCAACAAAAGTATCGCGGTGGGTTGGTAATTAATTATCATTCGTCAGTTCAACTGTGCATTGTCGTATATTTAACATTGTTTCGACTATAAAGTGCCTTTGAGTTGATTGGGTGAGATTGGTTGCTAAGACATTGTGTTACATCCATTGAGATATTTTGGGGATGAATTGTATTATAAATTGCTTAGGAAAAGTCAGTACTAATTGGTATTAGATTTGATAGAAATAACGATAGGGTAGACGGAATCAACAGATGAGGTGGGATTACTAGTGAGTACGAGCAGCCGCGAGCGAGCGAGAGGCGAGCGCTACAGTTCGCTAACAACTCTAAGATTCATCGTTAGGGAGAATCGATATTACACTAGACATTACGTCATTCATGTACCTGTAAGTAAAACATGTACTAATATTCTATTTCAATAGACTATCATCGCATCATCATCAATATCTTGACTTACGATTATTTTCATTATTATATCATCGCATCATCATCAATATCTTGACTTCTTCACGATTATTTTCATTATTATATCATCGCATCATCATCAATAGAGATCCCATCATGGCCAACACAAGTTGACCACTATTGTATTGCGAGTCTGTTTAAAGGGCGTCACCTACCACATAGCGTAATTTATCACTTCCCACAACTTAGTATAACAAGGAATTTATGCCCACTTTAGCCTCCATAGTTGTGCATCACTTAATGAAACTACAGATTAGTAAATTAATTCTAAGGAACTGGTATAATTGTCTTACTTAAGTTATAGGTTCTACTAAAATGGGGTTAATGTACAACTTCAATTAACGTGTAACTTTTTCCCTTTATAGAAATACAAACTTCATACTTCTCGAAAAGGGCTTGGGTCTGCTCACACAACGCTGGGCCTCATCCACTAGACGCAATCACACGCCAAGCCACTTCACCAGAGCGAATCACGTATAGCTTAGGTCTAAATAGGTCTTCGAGGTTAGGTTCCAGAGATAATAAATTCTAGGTTAGATTACGGCATTGTAGGTCTGGAGTCGGACGGTTTTTTATTTGACCGAATCTCTTTCCGTCCGGCAATATCCTAGGAGATGATTTGGTCTGTTAAAGTACTCAAGCTCGAATACTTAATAAATAACGAGAGATCCTGTAGCTGTAGGATAGATTTACCTAGACTAGAATAAAACTCAACCTTTCTAATAGGATCGGCCGGAACTAACTCGGTTTTTCTATTCTCTTTGGTACGAGTTAGTATTTATAGGAACAAAGTGGATATCTAGTACAATCGAGTCTTGATTTTACTGGATTAATTAATCAAAGGTTCTTTAGCTTCAAAACAAACAAAATTAATTTGATATTTCTATGGTAAATAAATGATTTATTTTCTCGCTTACTATCTGTTTAATTTTATTCAATAGCTTTTCCTTCAGGTAGGATTCCATTTTCAGACGACTAGAAGCTTCTCAGGAGCTTCAGCTTTCAGCTAGGGGTTAATTTAAGTTCAGAATACAAAAACATAAAAAGACAGCCATTTTATGAGGTTGAATCATTACAGGTCCGGCACAAACCCAATACACGTCAGGAGGCGAGAACCGACGAGGTCCGGTAGCGTGTGCCAGCACTAACCCTTCATAATTTATATATTTTTTTGCAGTAGCAACAAACATTCATTGAAAAGGAACAAGGTGGTTATTAACACGGAGCTTTCTTCTTAAACAATACTGGTAAAATAATCATAATAATCGAAATACTATTACTACTAAATAAATAGTAAAGCAAAACAAAATCGTAAGAAGATTATACTTATTCAATCCACAAAAATAATACACAAAAGAATAGGATAACAATAACTTCTACACGGGTCTCCTCAAAAGCTCTGGGAAACGTAATGCTCTGTCAAGTGTCATTTGTTGTAAAGGGTCGCCAACGCGCTTGTGATTCTTCTGGAGTCACAAGTGTCCATAGGTCACGGTAGGTACCAGCTCAGCAGCAGTATCTTCGGTGACAATGCAATGATATAGTACCGTAGAGCTGGTCTGATGATGAATTCCGAAGGTGCCCACAGGAAGTAGGAACTCCTAAATTAGGTACACAAGTTAAACCCGTGGTGTTTGGGGCTCTTGGGAACCCTCTCGAAGATAAGTGAACGACTATGTAAAAAAATTGAGTACCTAGGCAATAATACTTTATACCAAAATTTGAATTTTTGACAGAAGCTTGTTATATTTATTGCCTTGATGCCAAATGAAATATAAATATTGATATAATCTTAATTTCACAGAAGAAAAATACTGCCAAAATATAACTAGGAAGCACTGGAAGCAGAATTTATAGAATCGAGATCTTGTAATATGTATAGTGATGTATGGAAGAGAAATATGAAGTATTGAAAAAAAATATAGGTACAGGGAAATCTGTAATGGAAATAAAGGAAAGCTGTAGCTGGACTTTATTTGGCTAATTGTTGTCAAGACAAACAAAATATTGCTTGGTATATGTAGTGGATCATATTACAGAAAATAACCTACAAATATGAAAGTACTTAAAATAAGTTTCTTTCAAAAATTTCATTTTTGGTACAAGCTTTTATTGCCAACTGTACTTTTCTGCATACCATCATCAACTACTCATTGAGACGATTCTAACGAGCCCAAACTCGATGGGGTTGTGTCGTTTTATTGCGGAGTTCCTATGGCCACCTTCCAGCTCCAGCATCAGATCAGCTCCAAGTCATCATAATATTGCATTGTCATGCGATATAAATACATGCAAAATTTCAGCTCAATTGGATAACGGAAAGTGACTGAAAAATGGATTGCAAATTTTGACGGACAACATACATTCTTACATACTTACGTATTTTCGTATTAAACTTGTAATAATAAAGAAATAAGTACCTAAATGTATTTTCAATTAAGTTTTTCATTTCTAAGCTGATTTCTAATAGAGTATCAATCTATCATTTCGGAAACTAACAGAGTAGACTTATGCAACAGACCTGCTCTGGTAGGACTTCGAAATGATGGATATTCTTCTCACAAATAAGAGAAGTATGTGTTTGAGGTGTTTTGAAGTGTATGTTATTCATGTGACTAGATGGCGTTACTGCCAATAATGTTGACTGACAACATAGGTATATAATTTAATATTCTCTTTGGGTATACCTCATATAATGTATTTTCAAATGTTTTATAAACTAAAATGCAATAAATAATTTTCTTGTCGCGTTAGATCTATTCTTACAAGGGTTTTATTACAAAAATAACACATACAATATATTACTCCGTATCAGAATATTTAACAAGCAATATTAGCTTACAAACATTTTGAACTATGTTATTAGCTATAAGTATCATTTTGATTTTATTGTAATTTTTTTTTTTTTTTTTACAAATTGTTATTGACATACCATGTACTCGTAATGCACATATTACTTATGGTGAAATAAATAAATATAAACATTAACAAACATAAACATTAAAACACACAAAATAACAAAAATCACACAAACAACATAAAGAAAAACACACACACACACTCACAAACAAAATATTCATTTATGACATAACTAGCCTAAGTCTACCCAAACAAGCCCCCGCGAGTTGTACCTTGTGCAAAGGTGCCCATCACACTTGCCGCGTTACCACGTTAGATGGCGATTGACAATCTTTGCACCAGGTACAAACCCGCGCGAGCATCGACCTTTTATTCGACGCCCCACCTCCTACATGAAGGCTAAATCCTCAGACCCCCAGCACCCGGTCGTCTCAAAAGCTAGAGGTACAAAATAATAATAATTTTGAAGGGCTGAGTATTTGTCCCTTTTTCTAGCCGCAGAAAACTCTGCTGCAGCACCAGCTACCTGCACCGTTCGGCTGAGGTGCGAGGCGGCAAAGGTGCTGACGCACGTGGCGTCCCATAAAAGGCACTTCCCCCGCTGCCATGGCACCAAAGTTAGTCCATCTGGCCTTTTGCCATCGGTGCGACAAATGCCCGGTGGTTCCAGTACACACGGGATGTTCGCGGAAATTACGCAGGGTCTACGCTAAAAAAACCGACGACTCAGATTACATATATATGCGAAATATGGACAGTTTAAATAAAATAAAATTGTATTAAAACTTATCCTTAAGTAGATTAGTTTTATGTTTGCATGTAACTCTAGAACTTTAAATAATTAAATTCAATCTTAAAATATACTATCAGAATTGCCGTGGCTTAAGAACAAAAACTCATTTTTTCTACTGCAATGCAGTCTGGAACAATTACGATATCATCGTTTTGACTGAAACCTGGCTGAACAGTTCTGTGATGAGCAGCGAACTATTTGATGACAGATATGTGGTGTATAGGAGGGACAGAGAACAGGCTGGAGCGCGGCATGGAAAGGAGGGGGGCGGGGTGCTTATTGCAGTGCATAATTCGATTACATCTAAACGCATCCCCACTTGGGAAAGTACTTTTGAAGATCTCTGGGTAATCATCCAAGTTCCGGGCAGCTCGCATAGTCAGCAAATGGTTTTGTGTGCTGTTTACCTCCCTCCACCCGTTTTGCGTTCGAATCTGGTTTTGTTACTTAATCACTATAATACTGTACTCGAAGAGATTAATTCTAATGTATGTATGCTAGGAGACTTTAACATGGGAAACATCGACTGGAAATCTGTTTACAATTCGAGCAGCAATTACATACCACCAAATATTAGTGAGATTTTACTAGATTTTATATACATGAACCAATTAAAACAACATAATTACATAGCGAACTCCCTTGGTCGTACACTTGACCTAGTTTTATCGACGGTTTCCACATGTAGTGTCTGTGAAAGTCCTACCCGTTTAAGCAGAATTGACAATTTTCACCCGCCGCTTGATATATCTTTATTATTTTGTAAAGAACGCCGATTACCGTATAACAACGGATTATGTAGGCCTAACTATTACAAAGCAAATTACGAATTGATACGTGAAGACCTCATGACTCATGACTGGGAGAAGCTATTCAATGATCTTGACGTAAATGACATGCTTGGAGTATTATATAATATAATTAATGAAATAACAAAGAAACATGTACCTGTCACTCGATTAAAAAATAATAAATTTCCACCCTGGTTCGACCATAAATTAAAAAAAGTGTCAAATGAAAAACATAAAATTAGAAAGCGTTATATAAAATATAAAAACCCTCTGGACGCTTTAGAGCTAAAATTGATCAGTAAACGTCTTAGTAAATTAACAATTTCTAGATACAATGACTACATACATAAAACGGAAATGGAACTCAAAGAAAATCCCAACTTATTTTGGTCATTTATCAAAGCTAAGCGTGGCGGAACTAGTCCATATCCATTATCTATGACGGACGAGACAGGCACTAGCTCAAGCAGTACAGGAATATGTGAAATGTTTGCTTCCTATTTCTCGACAGTTTACATCAAAGTAGATCAAATCGGTAACGATTTCAACTTGAGCAAGTCGTTACAATTATTAATGATTAATAGTCAGAGCTTAGTTACCCCTTTTATTGATGACGACTCTTTGCTAAATAAATTGAAAAACCTCGATCGTAAGAAAGGCGCGGGTCCCGACGGAATTCCGCCGTTTTTTATTAATTCCTGTGCTTCACAGCTAGTTAAACCGCTAAGTATAATATACAACAAATCTTTAACACCCGGAATATTTCCGTCACTGTGGAAGACAGCAAAGGTAGTACCTATTTACAAATCAGGTGATGACAAAACAGTGTCTAACTACAGACCCATATCCTTACTTTGTACATTTGCCAAGATCTTTGAATCGGTTGTCTGTCCACATATCAATAGGCATTTTGGAATGTACCTAAGCGACTTTCAGCATGGGTTTGTTAGGGCCAGATCAACATCTACAAACCTAGTTTCATTCACTGAACTTCTTTCTGATGCAGTAGATGCAGGAAAGCAGATGGATGTCATATACACAGATTTCAGCAAGGCCTTTGATAAAGTAAGTCATAAAATCTTGCTGCAAAAGTTGTCTGCTTATGGATTCGGATCCATACTTAATTGGCTAGAGTCCTACTTGCAGCACAGGTCATTTTTTGTAGTAGTTAATGGTTATCAATCTCTGTCACACACCATATCATCCGGGGTACCCCAAGGTTCTCATTTAGGCCCAATACTATTTAACATTTTCATAAACGACATTCCTGATTGTTTTATACACTCGAGCATACTTATGTATGCTGATGACTTAAAGTTTACTCGGACCATTGATTCTGTCAGCGATGTTGACTTATTACAGAGCGATTTAAGACGGCTTGTTGACTGGTGTACAAACAACCAGATGGTCTTGAATGCCAAAAAATGTGTACACATCAAGATATCTAGAAAACACAAAGTTGTAAATTCTACTTATTTCATTGGTGACGAAGCTATACAAGAAGTAAATACAGTTCGAGACTTGGGTGTAGTTTTAAATCAAAAGCTCACATTTCTCCCTCACATTGAAAATATAATTAAAAGAGCATCTAGGATGTTGGGCTTTGTTATACGGAACGTAAAAATATTCAAAAGTAGTGTAACAAAAACGTTGTTATACAATAGCCTAGTAAGAAGTATTCTGGAATACTGTAGTGTGGTCTGGCGGCCGCACTATGCCACTCACTCACTACGACTAGAGCGTGTGCAGAAAAGGTTTGTCCGGCACTTGAGTTTCTCTGCTGGCAGATTAAAAAAAAAATCGTATTCTTATACACAAAGTCTTAAGAGGTTCGGGTTAAGATCACTAGAAGTACGGAGGAAAGTTGCGGACGCAATTTTTTCATATAAGCTCGTAAACAATCAAATAGATTGTCCGCAACTATTAGCCCTTCTGTCTTTTCGAGCTCCTTCCCGAACTCCTCGCAAACCTATCACGCCATTCTGCCCACCGCTCAGAAGGACTGTCCTCGGCAGTAGCTCGCCTATCCCAAGGATGTGTAAAGCAATTAACAGCTGCAGTCACATGTCTGATGTTTTCTTTGACTCGGTCGTGAAATTTAAAATAAGGTCAGGTAACTGCTTGGCTTTGCAATAATAATAAAGTTGGTGACATCCATTTTCTCGCGCAGAAAGTTGTTAAAAAAGTTTTAAATTCTTTAGTTACGTCGCAATAATAAGTTAAGCAAAAAATATGTATAATTTTGATAAGTTAATGTTAAGGTTTTTTTTTTATATAATGCATGCGGTGTTTACCTTTAAGTGATTGTTACACTTAGCAAGTAGTTATGATACTTAGATTACTGTAAACTTCAGTGTAAACAATTGTTGGTGAACCAAAAAAAAAAAAAAAAAAAAAAAAATAAAAAAAAAAAAAATTAAGGCCCTCCGAACGATATATACCTCATATTAGATTAAAAAAATACTTCTATTAAACGGGAATAAAATCGCATACCTACCTGTAATTTATTATATACTCGTATATAGGTATACCTCATATTAAGCCCGCTCCACGCTAGACGAGCCGAGCACGAGCGGAGCCCTTGTGTGGGCGCCGTCGTTTGCGGCTCAAGTGTAGTTACGTTCGCTGTAAGTCCACACTTGAGCCGCAAACGACGAAGGTCTCCGCTCGTGCTCGGCTCGTCTAGCGTGGACCACCTTTAGCTACTACCAGAACCGTGATCTCCGTGATGCGACCCGGACCTCTCACGACTATTAAACAATAATGTTGAAACCAAAGTCCATCTGAGCAACGAACACGTCGTTAACAAGGTTCGTTTACACGCCGGCGCCAGCAGGTCACAAACTAGGTCGTTCTGACGTCACAGCGGAGGCGCGACTTACGCGAACATGATGCATACACCTGGTCTGTAATCTAATTTTACGACGTTATATCATCCAAAACAACCAAACCAAACTAACCTTATTGCTTCGAGATAAGGTCTATTAGTCGGCATTTTGTGTCCTCATTTGTACAAAATGTATGTTATACCTGTTTACGCGTTTTGCAAGGTTGGGTTTTAGTTTTATAAATACTAGCTTAACTTAAGGTTGCTAATGACGTATTTATGACGCTCATTCTTCTCAGTAAATTCAACATACCTACTCTTACTGAGAAAAATGAGTTTAACGATGAAAAGGATCTAACAAGCATACTAGTACCTATATCCATATGTAGCTAAGCATATGGGATGCCACCAAAAGTGCTGCGATCTGCCTAGCAGCGTGATCATGCTTACTATCAAAAATACCTACATTTATGTAAGTGCGAGAGTCACATTGTTGTCAAGTATTGGGCCAGTGTCGAACACTGGGTCGTGTATAATCTTAGTCGTAGTTAGACCTATGTTAAATAATGAACAGTTTTTTTTTTGAGTGCCCTATAGCAAAAACTCAAAACCAATCTCCAGCAGGTCGATCACGTAACGCATTGTACGAACGTCGGGTAGGTCTAAATGTCACTTTTTATATGGAAAATTGACAGTAAAATTGTACCGACGCGTGTTCGGAACGTTACGTGATTACCCCTCTGCAGCTAATTTCATGTCCAAAATTTATTGCTTATCCGCGGGCCCGCGTTTAGATTTGGACCGCGTTCGATTCGATGGGTGTTTGAAGTTTTGAAGTGTAGATTCAATCCTGCGAGTTAAATTTAACTTGCACAGTAGAAGACGACAAGTACGTACATCCTTAAATAGATACTCAGAATTCTCGAAATGTTGTCAATTGTGAAGTCGTCATAGTTGTTCTGATAACTGTTTTGTAAAACAACGATGATGACGTTATTCGATGGAGTGACTTTAATTTTAAGGTCTATTTTTATTTGGTAAAATATTGGTAGGTAGGCAGTAAGAGCTCGTGATTCTGGGTTAATGTACGTACAACATCCCAATATTTTGTACAAAAACTTCCACTGGGTAACATAAATCCCCTGTAGTTAACTTAATGCACCAGAGTTAATTCACCTGGGGGAATTAAGAACACTTTGAGTGGACCTAACTCACCTGTCAATATCCCAAGATGTTTTAAGTCAACTTAATACCCCCGAGGTGAATTAGGTTGACGGAAAATATACTTAATGCACCCGCGATCAACCACGGGTGCATTAAGTATACGGAAAGTACACCTTATGCACTCGCGACCAACCACGGGTGAATAAAGTTAACTGAATGTGTACCTTATTCACACGTGATCTGCTAACGGTGCATTAGGTATACTTTTTTGTCAACTGTATTCCCCTGATCAGTAAATTAGATTATATTATCTGAGAGTGGACTAAAGTAGTCCGTTGGAGGTGGAACGGTAACAGTATGTCTACATAGATAGAGTCCCACATAAGCATCCGTCACAACCTCCACGGAACCAGAGATACACCATCAGGTATTTTGCCATCATCTCTGACAATGCCAGGCGGCTCAAGAAGAGCAGGCACATTGATGGTGGTAAGAAACCGGCGGATTATGTCATTAATATCGATTATTATTGATTGAGATATCAGTAATCAATTCAATGATCGGATTTCCCGGTGCAACACGGAGTGAATGACCCCAAACTTTATGTAGATATGGATTATGCTCCGGGATCCTGGCACTTACATTTGTATTTGGAGGACAGTGATTCTGATCATATAAATAAGAATCGTTCCTAGTGATATTTTCTGGGATGAAAGAGGTCATGAATACTCCATATTACTTACTAAGTTATATTTATAGGCTTACAACGTGTCATACCCCGGCCCATTGCTCGACGATTCCCAATTCAAAAACCTAGTAAGGCTTTTTGACCACGCCAAAACCTAGCAAGTCTCAAACATTTACTAGGTTTGTAATGGCAAAGGTGAGTTACTATGTTTTAAACTGGTAAAGTGATAGTTCTAATGGCACTTGCTAGGTTTCAAGGTATTAAAATCTGGGTAATTATGATGATGTTTAAGCTGTTGTCTACGTAAGTTGGTGATGACTAGGCAAAAATAAGTTACGATAGTATTTTCAAAAAAAAACAACCCTACTTGGTTTTGACATGGGGCAGCTGAAGCGCCCTTATTACAAATACCATAATTATCCCTAGCATCTTTTTAAACAAGATGCCGGGATTTTGTCTTATCCATATTAATATTTCTACTCGATATCCCGCCGTGTTGCACCGTAAATTCCGATCAGTGGTAATCATCAGTGATTTGCTGAAACATGTATTTGTCAATAATTTGTTAATATACATAATAGATATAAAGGTAAAAGTACGATGTTTGGTCCAAAGGACATGAAAGAATTGAAGGACGTCATGTATATTTTCCTAAAACAAACAATTTATTTTGATTGAAAATGTGTTCTGGGACAAGGTGCACTTTCAGTCAACCTAATTCACCTATCAGGGGAACAAAGTTCTAATCTAGCTCAAAATAAAGCAACTATCAGGGAAAAAACCTTAAAGTATACCTAATGGACCTGCGGCTGGGTTCAAGGATACAAAGTCCACTCTCAGATAAGATTTTACTGATCAGGGGAATAAAGTTGACAAAAAAGTATACCTAATGCACCGTTAGCAGGTCACATTCAGTTAACTTAATTCACCCGTGGTTGGTCGCGAGTGCATAAGGTATACTTTCCGTATACTTAATGCACCCGTGGTCGGTCGCGGGTACATTAAGTATACTTTCCGTCAACCTAATTCACCCGTGGTTGGTCACGAGTGCATTACATATACTTTCCGTCAACCAAATTCACCCGTGCTTGGTCACGAGTGCATTAAGTATACTTTCCGTCAACCTAATTCACCTAGGTGAATTAAGGGTGAATTAAGACAACAACTAAAAAATATACTTTAAGCCCCCGTGATTCATAATTCCCCCAGGTGAATTAACTCGGGTGCATTACAGGATAAATCTCATATGTCACTCAATGGAAAAACTATAGGACCTCAGTTGTTATAATTATAAAATTATGTCACTTACATTTTCTCCTGTAGCTATCTTGTTTGGTATGCGGCGATGTTTACAACATAATTCAATATTTATATTATATATAAGGGACAAAAGAAAAATTTATCATACCGTCTAGCAAGGGGACGTGTCTAGGAGGCGTTAGAAAGCGCGCTGGCAACACTACGTGTGGGAGTCTATGTCGGGGATAAAAGTAAAGTAAAAGTGATTTATTCTTCAATTTAGACATATTACATGCACCTATGAATGTCGAAAAACTACCACACCGGTTCGGAAAGAAATCCTCTGCCTCGAGAAGAATCGGCGTAAAAAACTCGGCGAGGTATCGTTTTTTCAAGACAGTAAATAATATATAATTTCAGTATCAAGAGTATTATAAAATAGATTGACGGATGAGGCGGGGAAGAGAAGGAATCTGCAAGATGGCGGCGTACGCTGCGGAAATGTGAATGTGTTATATATGATTTCCATATTAGATTTTTACTTTTAAGTGAACAGTTTTTAATTTCGGTAAGCCCGTAAAATCAGTCGCGGGATTCATTGGGCGCGAGCGCTTCCATTATTCACGTGCCATACGATCGTTTTGCTGTCTTGATATAAAATCTTAGCGCTTATTATGGCATTATTGTGGAAATCACTAGCATCTAGGAAACTGCTTATCTGCAGGGCACCCTCGGGTACAACTCGCTGGCAACGCGCAGATTGTTTCGTGGTCGTCTCGATTGTCCCAGCTTGCTCAGTGAGGCCTGTTGCCTCTTTGTACCTGATGGACGTGTGCGTTTTCGATCAAATCGGTTGCGGCTCTTCGCTGTCCCTCTATCGTATCGTAACTCTCCTGTTTGCCGGTCCCTGCATGCGCTCAATAAGCTAGACGTGATGAAACTCTCCTGCGATCTGTTTGCAGATGGCTGGACGATCGTTGAAAGAGAGTGCTTGAAGTTGTGTGAGTTGCTTATTTAGTATTATTGTTTTTATTTTTAATACGTGTCTAATGTCCCCATGATTAAACAAAAATTAATGATTTAGGATATCTCCTGTATTTAATGTATTTTTTTTTGTTATTTTTCGTGTCTATAAATAAATAAATAAAGATTATAGTAAAAAATATTTGATTTGCTCCTATGGGGTAACCAAAATCTTTATAAAAACCTCAAACACATCGTATGTAAGGTAAACCTCCTCGACGGTGCACTAGTGCATGACATGGGCACTTTATGTCAAATCACTATGGATCAAATTCGAACTAAGAGAATTTTTCTTCATACGAATTTAAGCAATGTCACTTTGACATAAAGTGCCCATGCCATGCACTAGTGCACCGTCGGCGAATAGGATGTTTACCTTATACAGTATGTGCTAACGGTACCATGGGCGCAGATTGCACCACGCGGCGAAAAACCATGCTCGGTGACGCCGGCGCAGCACCGAGGTCGGCGCCCGCTCCTTGCATAACCATATCACTGTTATCTTTATCTCAAATGTATGCAATCGTGTAGCGTAGCGTCATCTCATTGATCTTATAGCCGCATAATTGTGATTGAACCATTACTTAATAATAATAATAATATTTGCGGACAATCTTACACAAATCAACCTAGTCCCAAACTAAGCAAAGCTTGTACTATGGGTACTAGACGACGATATGGATACTTATATAGAGAAATAAATACTTAAATACATAGAAAACATCCATGACTCAGGAACAAATATTCGAGCTCATCACACAAATAAATGCCCTTACCGGGATACGAACCCAGGACCTCTTGCTTCGTAGGCAGGGTCACTACCAACTAGGCTAAAGCGGTCGTCTTACAATATATACAATACTTTACAATATATATTGCATATATATATATATATAGTCCTCCTCATCGATTTCGGCGACGGCGACCCTAACAAAATATGGATTAGCCCTATTATGTAAAGGAGAATAAATCGCGTACGGTGGTGGAACATGTTATGCGGAGGGATGATAGTCATGTTACTAGCAGCAGTCAAGGGCATTAAGTATGAATGTGGAAGGTTGTAAGAGAAGATGTAGATCGAGAAAAAGGTGGATAGACTGCGTGAGAGACGATAATATGAATAGGAAGGAAGTGAGTGACGAGTTGACGGGCGTTAGAGAGGTATGGAAGAAAAAAAACACGCTGCGCTGACCCCAAATAAATAAAAAGTAAAAAAAAAGCCCGAGCCCCAAAGTAAATTGGATAAGGAAAAGCGAATGATGACTTTACAATGTGAATGTGAATGGTGACTTTAGGGTTATGATCAGAAATGACAAAAAAAACCGTTTATTTCTCTAATAAGATCAGCACATTGTACAGCTATTACTCTTTACTCTTATTGTTTTAATATTTTAGATCGTCTAATCGAATTTTATAGACAGGCAGCTGGCATGTTGCGCTATAAACGGTTTATTTAAGTGTCTTAGTTACTTGTCAGCATTTTCTTATATATTTTTACGATATGTTTCTCAGATTTTGAAGAAGTTGGCTGTATTGTACAAATTCAATGAAACCAACTACTAATTCCCATTAATCCTTTTTGCCAATACAATTTTACTATTTAGATATCATATAAACCAAACTTCCAGTAAACCCCAGAGATACCCTTTGTACATTTCCCATCCCCGTCTCATATCTGTCACAATGAATTCAGTGTCGGACACTAAATTCCTCTCTCTTTTACACACAAAAACGTTTACTTTGAAATTGGTCTTTATAGATATTTCCTGTTCAAATATAACAATATCTACGTTCAACAAAAACATCCAATTGAATGAATGATTGCTCACGGAAAAGTCTGCTGGCACCTTTATTGTTTTCTATATTAGTCAAATCAGCCGGTTTAGCAGTAAAACCCCGGGTTTCAATATTATCGTATTATTTTACCGAAATAATGCATTAATTTTCACGCTCGACCAACCTGTCGCTAAACAATAAACAAGTAGTATTAAAATATGGCGTTTACATCTTTGTGGTATAACAGGGTATAACACGAACATGATAAAATATCCTCAAAGTCATAACTCTATTGTCATTTCCACTGTGAAACTGTTAAGTAAAGTAAGTTTAAGTTCAAAGGGCCGTTGAAGTCTTTTGTACTGCAACTTAGCGCTTAGTCAAGTTAAACGTGACTCATGAATAGGAGAGTACTCCAAGTAATAATGGCGGGTAGTTTAAACCAAAGAATGGAAACGGAAGTAGTTTTTTCGTAAACAATTGACAGTTGCCAGAAGGGATGAATGAGGCGCCGAGACCCCCAAGAACGATTTGCAATCTTGTTTTGTAACTTTGGGCGTTACACTTTTGTAGTTTGTCGGTGTCAAACAAAAAAAAGTTTCGTGGAAGGCCGGGTAATGAATTATTGGAAGCGGGTTGGAAATGAGCTATAAGCTCCGCGACCCTCGTTTAACAAGGATATAAGAGGACAATGAATATAATGTGCCGCAAGCTTTGTCTACGTTTCCGTTAATGGGTTATTTACCGCACAATCGTTAAACAATTGATAAACTGTCAGTTAACATACTAACAAATGACTCAGTGAGAACCCATTTGACGGATACTGTCGGATCTTCATCTTATTTTCAGAATTTCAAATAAGCAATAAAGTAAGCGTGTCAATGATTGACACGTTACTTCCAATAATCGACATCCCTTTGTCCACCTATTACATATTGCAAATTGTAAGGGTCGCCCTCGTCGGATACGACAACGAGGACTATATATATATATATATATATACATAGATATTGCCTATATTGCCATGAATAAAAATTGAGCGTGCCAAATAATGGGCCGTGACCAGTGTCAAAAATATTTTAAATATATATATCATAAGTCCATGTATGATTGATTTTGATTAGTCAACCACTGTAAGTCAGGCATATTTAGTCAGATTCCCGAATCCCGATATACTTATTCGTCTTCCGTATTTTTTTTTTTATTATGGTAGTATATTTGAACGGAAGTAATTGCCAATTTAGTGCGGATACTTGTAACTACTCGTAAGTGACAAAAAAAGGAATGAACTTTTAAGATTTTGTTGATTTTTCATTGCTATCAAGACAACATATAAGTATGTATATACATTTTATAATATAATTATAAAAAACTACTTATGAGGTAAGGTAAACGCCACACTAAACCATTACTTGGCAGCTTGGCACCATCAATTATAAATCAAAGGAAACAATAAGGTGTCAAGTAGGTATTTGGAGGTTTACCTTGCCACTTGTACAAACTTTGTATTATTTGTTACATTACAATTATTTTGATTTGCTGCCATATTATTCTTCTGAACGACTGAGTACTTATGGGTGCCCTCATACCGTTTTCTAAGTAATTGGCTTTGATTATGCAGGTCCAGTTTTACCACCACCGTTATTATGCCTATATTTATGAGAAAAGTTAAATTTCGTCAAATAAATTGAATCTCGATTGAATATTCTAATAATTACGTACAGTTTCAGAACATGCAGATTTCTTTAACCTGCGATTTGGCAAATTAGTCAGCTGTTTGATGCTCAACCTCAATGCCGGATTACTCTTCATTAGTGAACGCTAATATTCAAGAGTTTATGGCCATGAGAACTAAATTGGCATGAATGATTCACTTTGTTGAAGCGCAGTTATTGCCTTTCTTCGCCGGACGCGTGTGCATACCTATTCATTGCAGCGACCCGTCCAGTCTCTCAGGAGGATTCCATTGACTGCCTAATCCGAATGGAATGCTAAATAATACATGAATGAGTTCTCAATGGGTACTGGCCACCCTTGTTTGGAAACACCGTATCTCCCGTTTGTTTTTGCCGCCACTGTCATCACGAAATGTTGTGTAATCTTTACTTGGAAGGCGCTATGTGAATGTTTTTTTGATTTTTGAGAAAGGAATTCGGTTATGGCGTCGTCTTAGTAATGATGTTGAAACTTTGATTTGTTTAGTATTAATAAATTGGGGTTGAGTGCAAGTCACCTTGCGTATTTGCCTTTTTTGGTTTGGACTATTTTTTTAGTAATGGGAGGATGTCAATAATTTCTTAGTCATGGTCATGACCATGACTAAGAAATTATTGACATCCTGTTACGACCGTTATCATCGAACTCTACCTAAATAAGTTATTGTACAAATGTATAATATAAATATAAGTCTCAATGCGTCTCCTGTCATAGTCGAGGAGAGACTCGTAAATACTTAAATAGAAACTAATAAAAAAGACCAAAATCCGTATCGAACAAAAACTATGTTATTAATCCTTAACTAATAATAAATTATTGTATCGTAGTATATTATTGCACAGATGTTATGTTATTTATTGTCTTACATTAAGATTATAATAATGTAATTGCTTCTATTAATATAATTATTTATAGGTTATTATGGAGTCATGGGCAGAAGCTAGTGTACCTACCTAATATAAATAAAAGAAGTTCAGAGTTTATTTTCAGCATCCCGTACATTACCCTTATAGTACTTACTTTACTTAGCTACTCTATTAAACACTTGGTCGATGCGTTGCGCAATGTTGGTAAAAAGCGGCGTCGGTCAACCGCTGCTTCGCTTCTGTAAAACCCACGGTTGCCAAATGTGAAGGCCACGATCTGAATGACTAGTGCTACTTAGGTATTATTTGTGACGCGCGGCCACACGTAACTATTTACGTTGCGTCACGACGTGACGCGGCTTACCCTATTCACGACGCTTACCGACAACTTGCCTTAGGATAATCAGAATAAAGCTGACATCGGATTAGCATAGGATTTTACAAGGTTGTTAATGGCATAGCAGTAGACTACGGTAATTATTTAGGACTGTAGAATCCGCCAGGCATTGTTAGTCTTACACTTAATCATCATATCAGCTGAAAGACGTCCACTGCTGGACATAGGCCTCCCCCAAAGAGTGCCACAATGGCCGGTCCTGCGCCACCCGCATCCAGCGGACTCCCGCGACCTTTACCAGGTCATCAGTCCACCTTGTGGGGGCCTACCCACGCCGCGCCTTCCGGTACATCACTTAAGGCGCTATAGGTTCAGCGAAGTGAAGCGAACATAGTTTTTGAAACAATATAATGCGTCTGTTTATAATAATATGGTTTCAAAAAAATACGAATAATCTTGAGGCTTTTCTGCAGGGAAATTAGTGATTCGAAACACGATTAAGCAATTTTCGCTCTATAGAAAAAAATCACGAACATAGGTCTAAAACATATTGAAATTCACTTAAAACATTCGTAGCAAATTATGCACAATAGCTAAACATATTAAACATTGGTTCTAAAAATCGGCAATATCATGTTTGAAGGAACTTAGTGATTACTTTTTTATTTATTTAAACGCACAAAAAATTAAAATTTAAAAAAGCGGCCATTGCGAGTCCGACTCGCACTTGGCCGCTTCCGCTTCCGTTCCAGGGTTCCGTGAAATAAATTGCGGTTTACGATTTAAGACGTATTAAAAAAAAAACTACTTATTAGATCTCGTTCAAACCAATTTTCGGTGGAAGTTTACATGGTAATGTACATCATATATTTTTTTTAGTTTTATCATTCTCTTATTTTAGAAGTTACAGGGGGGGGGACACATTTTACCACTTTAGAAGTGTCTCTCGCACAAACTATTCAGTTAGAAAAAAATGATCTTAGAAACCTTAATATCATTTTTGAAGACCTATCCAATGATACTCCACACGTATGGGTTTGATGAAAAAAAAATTTTTGAGTTTCAGTTTTGTGTATGGGGACTCCTAAAACTTATTGTTTTTTTTCGATTTTTGTGTAAAAATCTTAATGCGGTTCACAAACTACATCTACATACCAAGTTTCAACAGTATAGCTCTTATGGTTTCGGAAAAAAATGGCTGTGACATACGGACGGACAGACAGACAGACAGACGGACGGACATCACGAATCTATAAGGGTTCCTTTTTTTGCCATTTGGCTACGGAACCCTGAAAACATGATATCCGCGCTTCCAAACACGCACTTCCATCTCGCTCGCGCTTATGCTCAGCGAGAGGGAGAGAAGACCATGATACTATAGCGCCTTAAGGGGACGTAGGTTCGTGGTCTTCTCTCCCTCTCACTGAGCATAAGCGTGAGCGAGATGGAAGTGCGTGTTTGGAAGCGCGGATATCATGTTTTTTAATTTTATTTCTTTGTGCGTTTTAATAAATACAAAAGTAATACTATATTATACAAACTTCGAACCCCGTTTTAACCTTCTTAGACGATGAATTTAAAAATAACGCTGAAATAAGTTTTGTTGTATTTTAGAATGTTTCTTTTGTCTAAAACCGAAGTTACTAATACCTTAATTTAAAAATGTCTTGCTCTCCATACAAACTTTGAATGCCCTTATAATCCCCTTTGGGGGAAGAATTTCAAAAAACGCTGAAATAATTTTGGTAGGCTAAATAGGAATAGAATTAAGTACCGGCCATGCCTATGCTTCTCATAAACATATAATATGCTCAAAATGTTCATACGCATGCGAATAAATGACATAGTTTTTAATAATAGAAAACTCAAAGCATCTAACAAAGAAGCGGATTGTGTCGGAGATACAACCGTTAATAAAGTTTAAGTGGATACTTCTTTGTGGGCTGTACCTGTAAAATATATATCTGAATTAATTCACTAAAATCTGTATAAGTACAGATAAATCGGTATAGGTATATGGCAACATTGACTGACGTAGTTTATTATGACTCGCGAACGCGATACATTGAAAATGGCGGTCATTTCAGCATTATTTTCATGTCCGCCACATAAACTAAATAACATTTTGTGGTTAACAGCTAATGACAAATAAAGAAGGATTAAAACATGTAACAAACAATTATTTGAAATCAGATTAGGCTTCTCTACAAAAAGTTATTCCGAAAGTCACGTGATACATTTTGAACTGTACCCCTATACAAGAACGCGAGCAAAGAAGTATCCACTTCAAAACAAAATCTCACGTGACACACGTGTAAATAAATAATTGCATAATAAAAAATGTTTATTTTATTTTCAATTTTGTGACAACTCTGGCACATGCGCCCGTGACAGCGTAAGTACTTACACGAGTGGCGGCGTCGCCCTACATCAAAGGCGTTTCACTACTGTTGGGAATATATTAATATATTGTAATACTGTGACTATGCTGAGCTTAAATCTTTTTGCTAGCACACGAGCACACGACTAATCATACTTAATTTTATCCTTCGTTCCATTATCAATTTTCTATTATATTCTATGTTAAGGAGACGAAACTAACAAAACAGGCAACTTCCCACCTTCGCCTAAATCCATCATCAATCACGCCAAGTGTCACGTTTTACACGAAATTACTCCGCGCAAGGCAGTCTACAGTTTTTATCCACATAGCATACGTGGAGATTTCCATAAAATAAGTATTGGCCGACAATCTTTTTTCAAATCTAAGGTCATTGGTTGGGAAATTATTATGAAACGTTCGGATATTCCCAGAGATTTTTTTCCTTAAGACCAGAGGAAGAGAAGAAGATGTAACAAGTAACTGTCCAAAACGCGTTTAGCACGAGTCGCATATTATTTAGTTTCCTGGCTGTTAGTCATTAAAAAGTCAAAGTGGAAACTTTCCGGTCGTATTTTGAATATGATTATGACTGTAGGTAGTGATTATTGAGCCGAATGTAACCCTCAAGTTTTGGTCTCGCGCCCTCGCTAAGTACCTAATGTTAGCTCGATATCTTACGCTCTTAGTCCGCGCACGGTAACTTTGGAAAATTGGTTTAAAAGTACCTATTTTGATGCCAATTTTCGAAAGTTACCGTGCGCGTTAGGTATATCAAAATGAATAATTATATCAATTTGAACAATGATGTTTTATATCGATTTTATTTTGCGTTAGACTCGTGTAAAATATTAATTTAAATATGGTACAGTCAACCAATTTGATTCCTAGGCCATCATGGAACCTTGCCGTTGTAAATCCTATGTCAATACGGGTTACTAGGATTACTGCGTTGCTATGTAGCAGTTAAAATGACAGGGTTCTACGGTGGCCTAGGAATCAAATTGGTTGACCGTACATGAGTTCCATATGGGCCCTGATAGGGCGTAGCAATTTATATTTAGTTCAATCTAATTACATGCCATTTATATGCTTAACATTCTTTAAAATATTTTTTTTCCTTAGGCAGTTATTAATTCATGCACATGCATTTTAATTTTCCTCTAATTACTAGCTTTTAGGTCACACACATACTATATCTAAACATAGCTACTTATTTACATCTATTAACTAATAGTAGTTTATGCAATCGTTATATAGTCGAGGACCACGTTTAGGCCACGAAGCTTGCTGAGTGGCCTAATTAAGGTACGAGACTTAAAAAGCTAATTATATAACTATTGTATACAATAGTTTTTCTACGAGTCAACGGAAATAATAATTTATTAAACAAACTTGGTATCTATTGAAAATCGCCCTGCTGAAATGAAGCGCAGCAGCTTAGTAATTTTGCGCGTTGATGTCTTCACAGTTATCTTATACAGCTCCTGGATTCATAAGATGACTGCTGGCGGTTATCTTATGAAACCATACGAGTTCGTGACGAGCTCGTGGAGCTCCAGGATTAAAAGTATGTGATCTTAGTTTCGTGTACGAAATCTTAATTCAAAGATTAAAGTCGACGAGTAGAAAAAACATTATTTGATAATTATGGTAAATTGTAAATGTAACTATTATACTATTTTAGGGTGTCTGTAATAAATTCTTGATACTTACGAGTAAAATGTTTTACTAATTGGCCAATCTTTAAGTCTACTGCGGAAACTATTAAACTTATCCTCTTTTTTTATGAATTCAGGGATTTTGTTGGAGACTTTAATTGATTGGTAATGAGGTCCAATTTTATACATATTCAGCTTAGGTTCCGGGAGGGCTAATTGGTTATTTCGACGGGCGCTTTTAACAAATGTGTATTTAGTTAGATGTTTTTTTTCAAACAGTGCTACTTCTAGTATATATATGCACGGTAGCTTAAGTTTGACAAAGTGGGGTCGGCAACTTTCCGGGCAGCGTATGTTTGCTATTTGCTATTATGCGTATACACTTTTTTTGCGCTACGAACAAGTCGTGGGCGTCAGTGCTATTTCCCCATAAGATAATTCCATATCGTAGCCATGCATATGCATACGCATAATATGCCGATAATGCACATTCAATATGAGTATTTCGCTGAAGTACACTTAGCGCATATATGAAACGAGATAACTTGTTGTTTATAATTTCAATATGCTTTTTCCAATTTAGGTTTGTGTCAATTGTAAGACCCAATAACTTGAATGTACTAACTTCTTCAATACCGATTTCGTTTGATACATGTGCCAAATCTAGTGGTACTTTTTGGTATGGCCTGAATTGTATTAACGGGTGACTCTACGAGCGTTCCAACCGCCGTCAGTCCGCTGCTCGCATTATTGTCAAAGTTCTTGCAGATTTGAATCCCCTTTCCCAATAAATTGGTAGTGTAGTCCTGGACTTGTTTCAAATACCTGAAGATGCCATGCCAGTTTGCCGGTACATTGACAATAATGCGAGCAGCGGACTGACGGCGGTTGGAACGCTCGTAGAATCACCCTAACTTAGTTTTGTTCATATTAAGTTCTAAACAGTGCTCGCGTAGCCAGTCGTTAAGGTCTGTTAGCGTGTCCTTTATACTCGTATCGCTATTGATGTTGTAATGTTTCGGGCATCTGAATAACAGAGAAACATCGTCCGAAAATAATGTACAGTGATGTTCCGTAGTTTTTGGTAAATCATTAATATATACTACAAATAGGATATATCCGAGAACGCTTCCCTGTGGTATTGAGCTATTTATTATTAGAGGCTTTGATAAGATATTAGCGAGTTCTCCCATTTTTTTTATTGTAGTGTTGTATCTGAACGCTTTGTACTCGGTTTTCGAGATATGGTTTTAACCAATTGTAAGCTTTACCTATACCTAATTACCTACCCCATATAATTTTCCTAAAAGTACAGTGTGTGAGACTTTATCATATGCCTTGGTCATATCTAGCAACATACCTATGGCACATTGCTTATTTCTGAGGTACTTAAGGATTTCATCTACATATATTTATATACCGCGAGGGTAGTTGAATGTTTTTTACGAAAGCCATTCTGATTGGGATCTAAGAGATTAAACTTTTCCAGGAAATTATAAATCGTTTTTTCAAAAAAAATCGATATTGTTGAAACGTTGAAAGTAGGGATATTGGCCTATACTGGCTAGGATTTCGCGGATCACATTTGTCCTTGAGAATTGGTTTTACTATGGCAATTTTTAATTTGTCGGGGAAAATAGATTGACTATAGTATTGATTTATAAGTTTTATGAGGGCTGCCGGAAGGTTGGCATAACCTGCGCTTTGTTTATTTGGTAGTTTATTTATTATCGTCTTAACTTCACTTTCTGTCACGGGGCTAAGATACATAGTTCACGGCATGACCCGCCGCCCGGTCGAGCGGTTTTGTGATGATGACCCACGGCGGAGAAATATTCATTAAATAGATTAGAGACTTGATGTGGACATTCCACACTGGTGTTATTGTGTCGTAGTGTTATATTTGGTGTGAATTGGGATGTTTTTGGTGCAGTTACACTTTTAATTACGCCTCACATACTTTTTTTTTTTTACGTTGGGGAAATATGCCTTTACTCATCGCGCCCGCCACGGGGAAGGGGCAGGGCGGGTATGACGGACTAACCGCGGCAAAAGCCTTGGACTACCGTCTAAAACCCCAACGATTGCCAGCTCCGCCTTAAGAAAGGGGCGCCACGGGATCGCTTTCCGCATTCGACCGCGTAACGCCCCCACATACCTACATTTTACTTTGTTTTGTGAATTTGTCATTTGCCGTATGTAAATAAGCTTTTTTGAGGTTTTAATAGACTTTTTAAATGTTTTGCTATAAAAATGGTAATGTTTTCCTAAGACTTCACTGTTTGCCCGAGTTGTGAGTATACGAAGAATTATTTTATGCTTACAAGAACGTCGGAATCCGTGAGTAATCCAACCTTTTTTTATATTTTGATTTTATTTTTGTAGTTCTTAAGGGAATATGCTTGTTTAATAGATCTTGCATTGTCTTGTCAAATCGAGTATAGTTCTCATTGGCATCATATATGTTACTAATTACCTACATTACAGTCTAATTTTTGCAGGGCTTGCTTAAAATGAGTTAAGGCACTTGGAGTAAAAAACCTTTTTTATGTGTATATGTACAGCGTGTATTTTTAATATTACCTCAAATTGTAAGGTGTTAGGGATATGAACCGATTTTGCAAGAAAATCTTCTTAACCTACCAATTTTTGTTTCCTTACAAAATATTTCAGCACGCAATGCATCACTACTTTGTCTTATTGACGTGACATCACAACTGTCACTAAGTAACCCGCTTCTTCCATGTGTCAAAGGTGTGTACACAATACATTGCTGCTCCATAAATTTTCAAAAAATTGTTATACTTTGTTAGTTAAGACTAACTTAAAATTTTCTTGCAATATCGGTTCATAGCCCTATTACCTACATCTGGTTACAATTTGAGGGAATATTCAAAATACAGGCGTTACACGTAAATGTATGCAACTGAAATCCGTAAACAACAATCCAATATGGTCAGATATACCTAAATCTTTCACAGAAACATTATATTATTTATTATTTGTGAAAACCAAGTCAATGCATGTTGCGCTCGTGGAGGTAACCCCAGTTGGACCCTGGACAATTTGGTACAAATTATTTTCTAACATTAACCTAATTAGCCTACGACAGTCAATTGAATTTAGTAACATATTTAAGTTAAAATCTCCTACTATTAGAATATGTTTGTTAATTTTAGATTTAATACGCCCTAAAATCAATTGCAGACACTTAAAAAATGTTTCGATGTCACGATTTACTCTATATATATAATTATAATTACAATATTTGGGTCTATTTCTACCGCACAACACTCAATAATATTGTCTATTGATAGGTCCGATATGTCCTTTCTCTCTATGAACTCAAGTCGTTTTCTTATAAGTATCGCCGTTCCGCCGCCTCTTCCTTTACTCCTGTAGTAGGCCGCGCCAAAATCATAGTCATTAATTTGGACATAGTCTTTTTGCTCCTTAGATATCCAGGTTTCAGTGAGACATAATATTTGGTACTGGTTGTCTTCTAGTATGCTTTCAAGTAGATCTGTTTTATTTTTTATGCTTTGAGCGTTCTGAACTAGTATTCTAAAATTATAACTATTGTTTTCTATAGTCTGTGTTGTTTCAAAAGGAACAGTTTTTTGCTGAGCACGATCAGGACTTGTTTCACGGCTAGATGCTATTTGGGCTGGTGTAGTAGTCCGGGTTTGATTCATATTGGATATATCTGCGGGGGAGTGGCTTTGTGTAGTATTATTGTCGTTACTTGTTGAACACGTCGAGCGTGAGGGTGTGTATTCCTCGCCATTTATATATAATTTATTGTTCCTCATAGTTGCATATGTGTAGATAAAAAGCGCGAGAGTTTAAAGTGTTATACTTTAGAAGCAGCAGCGAATTTAAATTATAATTTAAATTCGCTACTGCTTCTTATATATATTTTTACATAGTATTTATACAACCATAAAATTTCAATTTGTCCTGCGGGTGGGGCAGGACCGGTCATCGTGGCACTCTTTGGGGGAAGCCTATGTCCAGCAGAGTTTTATGATGATGATGATAAAATTTCAAATAATGAAAATACATATATTCAGCATATAAATATACTTATTTTTATTTGTTCTATTTTTTGAGAATTTTAATGGGAGACGATCGCGCAGCTTAAAGATCCTACGAGGGTAGGCTACGAGGGTCCCGCGACCAGCCCCAGATATCGGTGGGCTGATGTGGTGGATGCGGATCTTCGCGAGCTCCAAGCTGGCGATTGGCGAAAAACCACTCAGGATCGGGATCAGTGGCGTGCACTCGTATTGGAGGCCAAGACACACTTCGGGTCGTGGCGCCAGAGGAGTAAGAAAGTAGTAATTTGAAAGCCTTCCTTCCTCAAAATCAGACATCTCGCCTGACCCCAACGTCGCATACGCCTTAAGGATTTTTTTTACTACAGATTTTCCCAGGCCTAACCTATCGTCCATCAGTGCGCTTGCGTCGCCTACCGGGCGTCCATTCCATTGCAATAACAAAAAGACCAGTAGGTCGATCACGTAACGCATTGTACGCGCTTCAGGTAGGTCTAAATGTCACTTTTTATATGAAAAATTGACGTTAAATTGTACCGACGCGCGTTGGGAACGTTACGTGATTACCCCTGAGCAGAGGGGTAATCACGTAACGTTCCGAACGCGCGTCGGTACAATTTAACGTCAATTTTTCATATATGCGGGTGGGGCAGGACCGGTCATCGTGGCACTCTTTGGGGGAAGCCTATGTCCAGCAGAGTTTTATGATGATGATGATAAAATTTCAAATAATGAAAATACATATATTCAGCATATAAATATACTTATTTTTATTTGTTCTATTTTTTGAGAATTTTAATGGGAGACGATCGCGCAGCTTAAAGATCCTACGAGGGTAGGCTACGAGGGTCCCGCGACCAGCCCCAGATATCGGTGGGCTGATGTGGTGGATGCGGATCTTCGCGAGCTCCAAGCTGGCGATTGGCGAAAAACCACTCAGGATCGGGATCAGTGGCGTGCACTCGTATTGGAGGCCAAGACACACTTCGGGTCGTGGCGCCAGAGGAGTAAGAAAGTAGTAATTTGAAAGCCTTCCTTCCTCAAAATCAGACATCTCGCCTGACCCCAACGTCGCATACGCCTTAAGGATTTTTTTTACTACAGATTTTCCCAGGCCTAACCTATCGTCCATCAGTGCGCTTGCGTCGCCTACCGGGCGTCCATTCCATTGCAATAACAAAAAGACCAGTAGGTCGATCACGTAACGCATTGTACGCGCTTCAGGTAGGTCTAAATGTCACTTTTTATATGAAAAATTGACGTTAAATTGTACCGACGCGCGTTGGGAACGTTACGTGATTACCCCTGAGCAGAGGGGTAATCACGTAACGTTCCGAACGCGCGTCGGTAAAATGTAACTGACAATTTTCCATATAAAAAGTGACATTTAGACCTACCTGAAGCGCGTACAATGCGTTCCGTGATCGACCAGTAGGTCGATCACGGAACGCATTGTACGCGCGTCAGGTAGAAATGTCAATTTTTATATGGAAAAATGAAGTTAAATGTTAAATGGTCCTAACGCGCGTTCAAAACGTTTCGAACGTGCGTTAGGACAATGCAATGCAACTGTCATTTTTCCATATATAAATTGACATTTAGACCTACCTAACTACCCTGAGAAAATTACGGTTTTTTTGGAAATAATTCAATATCAGGCTAATTATTTGTACACGGCTTTTATGTGTTATTTTAAACAACTTTTACTATTGACATCAATAATTCTATGGACCGGAAGTTAAGAAAAAAAATTAACCCGCAAGCAAAAATGCTATCAGTATTTTTATAATGAAAACATGTTTGAGTACACAAATTTGGAGACTTACTACCTGAATCCAAAAATATATACATCAGGAAATAACGGCATTTTAATTAAATATTTTACGACCTTGAGATAATATTGAATTTCATCTGGCCTATAGAAAGGTTTATCCATTAACAAAAATAAGTGGATTATGCGCGTATCCCAAAGAACGTATATAGACGTAGTCAATTGTAAAGTAAAGAAAGTTTATACCATTTTTGCCTGATTTTTACGGAATTTATGAAGATTACTTTTCATTATTTATTACCGTATCGGTATTAAATTTAGGTGGATTATTAATGAATATTTAGTCAAATTACCCGACCTATTTTTTGGTGTAAAAATATCTCTGATATCAATATATTGTTGTGTTTTCATAGAGCGAAACCGTAAAGTTCTCAGGCTAAACGTACGTACACTCATTGCGTTACGTGATCACCCTGCTGCAGGTCGATCACGTAACGCATTGTACGAACGTCGGGTAGGTCTAAATGTCACTTTTTATATGGAAAAATGACAGTTGCATTGCATTGTCCTAACGCTCGTTCGAAACGTTTTATATGGAAAATTGACGTTAAATTGTACCGACGCGCGTTCGGAACGTTACGTGATTACCCCTGGGATGAACATTGTGTGCTAAATCTTTAAAGAGAATACTAAACTACTTTTTCAGATGCTTCTCCGTTAAGTTGTTTGTTTGATGTAAACTTCTACTACTTAGTATTGTACTTACTACTTAGCGTGATATCAAAACCGCTCCGCTATCAAATCAGATTGAAGATGTTGTTAAAAATAGATTTGAGATCCGTATTAGATTTCGGTTCCTTAATTAATACTATGAGCACTATATGAGCTGAGTGTCATTTTATTACAAAGAGCTGAGCCAGATTTTTTTCCATCCATATATGGTCAGAAAAATAACATCACTTCTAAAGTTCAGGCCACCATCCAATTAAAGTCTATATACCATCCAATTATATACAAGATAAAATAAAACCATGTCTGGCGTGTCTGGCAACATAATTCGTCTTCGATACGAGGGCAAACGCACGTAGGCCCAACTCGGAACGCATTTCTTAGAGGGTCAATGCGCCGGTAGCCGAAACTACACAACTGCCACAAAAATCCTTTTAGGGTTCCGTACCAAAAAGGTGAAAAGGAACCCATAAGTGCGATTTCCTCGTCGGTCACAGTTTCGGGAGCTATTTATGATATCAATTTGGAATAGTTGTAAACAAGGCTAAAACCACGAACGTGAATGGATGATTAAAAAAACTTAATCCATTTTTTTCAACCGACGAAAAAAACGGAGGAGGTTCTCAATTCGACGCGTATATATATTTTTTTTATGTATGACCACGCATAACTTTTTACAGAGTAGTTCGATTTTGATAATTTTTTTTTTATTGGAAAGGGTATAACCCGAAATTGGTCCCATATAAATTTGGAAAAAAAAACCAACCCTAAGGGTACGAAAATAGGGGATGATTGATTTTTCGTCGGTTAAAACTTTGTTTTCAAAGTAATTGTATGAAAAGTCACTGATATGAGGCGGAGGAGAGGGGGGGGGGGGGGGGGGGCATTTCCCAGTGTTCCGGGAAGATCCCCAGGAATACTTGCAATGGGAGCATTCCCGAGGACTGTACAAATGGGAACATTGTCAGAAATCCACTTCTGTACCTAGTGGCAATGCCGTTAAAGAAAAGGTGTATTTTATTAACGACGTATTGGCAAGGAAAAGTACAAACGTTCGCGTATCTCCTCCTCTTTATGAAATAAGTTTTTTTTTATAAAAAGAAAAATACATTTCATGTAGATTAGGTACTCGTATCACAGACATGCGGATACATTTCACCGCCGAATGTACATCTAAAATGCTGTGCCTGTCTGTGATGCGAGTAATCTATACTTATATTTAAAGAGGTAGAGCCTGTGAAGTCGTAGCTTCATCATTTGCTGCCCTAATTAGTTTTTCTCAGAAACTGTCAACTTCTCAGGATTTATAGGAAACAAACCTAACCTACAGGGTTCTATACAAAGTTTATATAGCTAATTGGTGCTAAAATGTTACGGTTTCAGCGAAAATCACGTTTATAAATGGCATTTGATGATTTGGCGACGGGTAAGCCTAGTGGATAGTGACACTGCCTACGAAGTTGAAGGTCCTGGGTTCGAATCCCGGTAATATATCTATTAAATATAAATATCGTCGTCTAGTAGCCATAATACAAGCCTTATTGAGCTTACTATGGGACTAGGTCGATTTATGTAAGATTGTCCCCTAATATTTATTTATTTATGACACTAGTGTTATGGCAAATTAAATTATGGATATTAAAGGTATGTGCGGCATGCCTCCCATCACAATTACATTTAATGGGAAGCCATTGATGTGTATGAGTCACAGTCCAACCCTTCAGCACGTCGTGTCGGCATTGCAATCATTCCGTAAATCTAGGTGCATCATCGTCTATTATTAGGTCCTGTCCCGGCTGTGAGTCAGCGTACGCGCGGATCTCCACAAATCGGGTTCCCTGCGAAAGTCCATACCCGGCAATGTACACATTACCAGCCCAGCCCTCATAGTCAAAATATGTACCAGTATGTTGTGCGGTGGTTAAGATAGTTTATTGTATCAGTCTTCACCGCTGACTGATATCTCTGTAGACATATATTAAACTAGCTGCCCGCGCGGCTTCGCCCGCGTATTGCAGAGACCGCAGGCAAATCCACGGGATAAAATATAGCCTATAACCATCCAGAAAGCCCATTTTACGCGTAGGTGATAGAATTTTTTAAATCGAATAAGGGGGTCCGGCCGGAGTTTACCCATTAAGTACATAAAAACTAATAAACTGACTGAGCTACAATTTCACAGACTTCTCCTCTTTATAATAAATAAATTAACAAAGATTAAATATAAACTAATACAATTTTAATAAAACTAATTACACTAGGAAATGCCGCCAGCATCCTCGGTACAATGCCTCGAGGGCCTTTTTTAGATTTAACGTAGTTTTAATTTAATTTAGTTTATGTTAATTATCATCTTGTATTTACTATAGAAGATAAATATATGTATTACACTTTCAATTAAGTTATTTATTCTTTACAACTTTGAAATAAAAAAGGTAAACCAATACCTATTTGGTTTGTCTTTTTAGGAGCTTTCATGCCCCCACAGATTATATGTTTACACACGTTTTAAACTTTGAACACTCATGTATTTGTGTGAGTTAGTGTTTAGTCTTTCCTGTGGATACATCCAAAGTTTAACGACCTTTATTAAATGACATTAAACAAGGTAATACATTTTACGGTAGATATACACAATGTAGGTATCTAGTACCAAGTCATAGATTTTATTAAATGTAAGATGAAATTAAAAAATAAAACAAAACTTATTATAACTATATCTAAAACTAAACTACTTATAATAACTTACAAATAAAATATTTGCCCCAGTTCGCCGCCAGGCTGGCAGCATTGCCACGTTGGAAGGCAATGCTAATTCTCTGTGGTATGAGCCAGCCGTCCAAGCGTAATTTACCTACTACCTATTTAAAATATTTAAATGTCAGAATTTGGCAACTTATAATATACTAGTTTTTGCCCGTGAATCCGTTCGCGTTGACTTCCTTTTGTTGGACTTTTTCCTGGGATAAAAGGTATTCTCTAAAATTCATCTTAATCCGTTCAGCCGTTTTTGCGTGACAAACATCCAAAATTTCGCATTTACCTATAATATTATAGTAAGATAAGTAGAATACTTGTAAGTATAATATCAAGGGATAGGATCCAGATATATTTAAAGTACTGGTGGTTATCGTATTGTTCGTGCGTGCAGCCCCGTACGTTGACGCACGGTGGTTACGCGAAATCGCGTCGATCTGAATGCCGCCGCGCCGCCATCATTGTTTGACTATGACCCGATGAGAATCAATATCCTGGTTTATGTATTGTTTTTGAATCATGCTTTTTATGGTTATACCGGACTCAGTAGGTAGGTATACTTAGTTACATCATAGTACTCCAGGTGGGGTAGGTATTTGATTGAAGTCAACGCCTTGTGTGTCTAACTTTGTTTACAGTTTTTTTTTATTTTCACAACATCAAGACCGTACCTCCGCCCAAGGAGGATATGTGGTAGGCGGCATCACCGCCCATCAACACATTTGGCACACACGGTGGACTGATGACCTGGTAAAGGTCGCGGAATTCCGCTGGATGCGGGTGGCGCAGGACAGGTAACTTTGGAACTCTTTGGGGGAGGCCTATGTCCAGCAGTGGATTTCTTTCGGCTGATATGATGATGATGATGAAGATCTATTTATTGGATACTAGCTGCCCGCGCGACTTTGCTCACGTATTGCAAGGAACGCAGCCACGGGCTAAATTATAGCCTATAACCATACAGAAAGTCACACGCTACACGCAGGTGAACGATTTTTTTAAATCGGGTAAGCGATTACCCAAAACATACAACCAACTTAGAAACTTACAAAGCTATACAGTCTAACAGACACTTCCTCTTTATAATATTAAGTATAGACTAGATAGTAGCGTTCTTTGATCTGTGATAGTGATAGTAGTTATGTAGAATTATGGAATAATTGAAAAAGAAAGCAAAATGAATATTATTTATTTCATAAATGGCAGTTACAAGAACTACAACTTAGAAAAGTTGAAAACCGACTAAACCGATTTTGTTGAAACAGCTAAGAACCATCTCGATCACGTCAGCTTTCGGATAAAAAAACCGCATTCAAATCGGTCCATTCGTTTAGGCGCTACGATGCCACACTAGACACACAGACAGACAGACAGACACGTCAAATTTAACTTTTTGCGTCGGGGGTTAAAAACTAGAAAACATTACGATGACTGTGATTTAAGGTATCACTTATCAATACTACCTATCATGCTTATCATTCAAAATATATTTGCCCTTACCGGCATTTGAACCCTGGACCGCCAGTTTCGTACGTACCGTCACTATCCACTCGGCTTCAACGGTCAGCCCAATTGTAATACTTTTTTGACGTGTAAAATTTTCTATTTTTACTCCAAGGAGCCTGTGGTGCCGCTTTGCCCGCTTTGGCATCTAATCCCAAGATTTACAATATTAATAAAAAGAAAGAAAGAAAATAAGTTTATTTCGCAGACACAAAATTACACAAACATAGAAACTTCGTGAAATGCGAAAACTGTGTCCACTCAGCACAATGTCGAGCCACAGAGGATGACTCGACGCTGATGTTATGTGGATCCTTGAGTTCCACGTCACAGGACTACACTTCCATCGTTACACGATACAGAAAAAAAACAGGACATTAAGTATTAAAATTATCTTAAATATAAGAATGTTCGCATTACAATTTACAATTTATTCGTCAAATACCGTATTATAAGGTGTTCGTCCGAGTGCTCGCTGTACTAGTATGTGGCATGGGCACTCTACATATGTCAAAGCAATATGGATTAAATTCGAACTAAGAGGATTTTTATTCATTCGAATTTAATCCATGTCACTTTGGCATAAAGTGCCCATGCCATATACTAGTACAGAGCGTCGAGCACTCGGACGTTAGCTTTATCCGTGAATCGTTTATTTTTGGCGTATACCCCGACGTGGATTTGATAAAGTTACAATAATGATTGTTGATTGCATAGGGCTTGTGCACAAATCACGCGAGGTTTTTTCGGCTACTTTTTGACCCCCCCGCTCCCTCTTGGTGATATTTGGTGAGGTTCTTGGCTACGGGTGGCTAGGCGAGACGGGTGAGTTGAGGCGCTAAGCGCGTTCCAAATATCAGCTCAGCTGCGACACCCGGACCCGCGATATTCGCCGCAGCCGCAGGTAAAACTAGTACCTACTGTAATTAGGTACTAAATATAGAAATTTGTGTATCAATATCACGCTAGATGGCGCTGTTTCCTCCGAGTGACATACTAAATGTCGCTATCATTAGTGAGCCACTCTGGACTTCGACCTTGATCATACCCGAGGTTTTTAGTAAGGTAAGTACTTTTACGTTTATCAAAAATAGTATTTTACAAAACATCTTTTTTTAATGACGTATTGAAAGGAAATTTCCCTTGCGGTATGTTGTCACTACTCGGAATTTATACTTTTAAAGACTGCCAATTTATAACCCACACACGTCTCGCCAAAATCTACTGTGAGAAACGCCGAATCGCATGTAAAATGATTATGAAATCATAAGGTTAGGCACGCACCCTGTGAATTGCGCGCTGTCGTCGGGCATTGCTAAATGCACTGGACCTCCTAGCAACAGAGAGTAACGGATGCGACCCTCAAATCACCGATCCATCTCTCGCTTAACTCAAACCAACTTACGTTAGTCTAGTTTTAGAGCTGCAATGGTCTCGGCACGTTGTATAAAATCTCTTATAATTAACTAGGACAGTGGCTCACAATACCAGCCAGGACTTTGCTCCGGAAATTCCAAACAAATGCAATCTAAAGATGCCTCGCAGACTTCAAACACATGGGCTCAAGTGGTCAGTGCTACTCTATCTTCTTAGTAGGATTAGAGCGGGATGGAGGATGTGTAAGGGGACATGGGCAGGTCTGTGGTACAGGTTGAAGCATGACACATGGGCCGGAAACATGTAGAATACCTCGGCGTCGCGCGCCCTCAAAAATCAAGAACGACAACCGACTGCGGCTGTTAGAGTGCTTGCTTACGCACGCCCGGATCTAAAGCCGGGTATACACAGGCTAGGACTCCGATTTGGCGCTAAATAAATGTAATCCTGATCTATTTATTAGGAGGTCTTTGCTTAGCTTAGCTAAGCATGAGCGGAAGCGAGCGCAACATACAGATTTCTTAATTTTAATAAAAAAAAAAATAATAAGTAATAGGGAACATTACGCAAAACTCCGCGTAGGGGGCGACACTAGCAGAGTTGGCATCGTATCTCGTTCCCACTTGCGGTATTTTCTATGCATGCATATCTGTCACTCTTTTGACAATCAATTGTGCATGTCAAAATCAAAATCAAACATTTATTCTGCAAATACTTAGGCGACAAGGGCACTTATACATGTCAATCAATAATTAACAATAAAAAAAACTGTTTGTGTGAGTCCCTATCTTCCTCTACTAGTTTACGGTTTGTGCTAGTGCTGCACTCTGGCGGCAGAAAATTGCAGTAATGTGCCCTATTCGAAAACCAAACCGAAGAACACAAAAAATGGGTAAAGTAGAGTTCTGAGTTTGATAGGAGTACCTAGTAGTACCTATAATGGTATTAAAATAACATAGGTATAGGCTTGCCACCTAAAATTTTTTGAATGAATGAATGTTTGTATGGGAGCAACTACAATTAAATAACATAAATAAATAACTACCCAAAAATTTGCGTCAAAGTGGAGACCACGCTGCTGGCGGCAGCCGAAACCCTTCATACTAATTGACGTAAAAGTATGACGTCACAGTTCGCTATTTGTACTCATCGTTGTATAGAAAATCAAGTAAATTGCTGTTTCGGTCGCGATATAAGTAGGCACTGTGTTTAGGTATGTAATACTATTCTGTGGTTTACGTCCATAGTTGAAGTACAATTTAGTTTCTATAAATGCGTAAGAATTCCATTGGTAGGTAAGTACCGTAAAATGGGGTGAGTAGGGTTCGCGGGAGAGTTGGGTTATGAATGGGGGGAGAAATGTTGAAAGGGGGGTGAGATGGGATTTTAAGGCTAATGCTACAAAAATAATGTATTGCAATTTAAAATGGAGCTATATTAATTAATACACATAATAAAGAAAACGATCCAACAATCTTCCAAAATCACCTTTGTATGAAAACCCATCTCACCCCAATTACGAGGGACTACGGGGTGAGGTGGGTTTTCCTGTTTATCGTCAAAGTTATGAAATGGAACTACTTACCCAAAATAAAATTAAAATACAAACGTCCGGAACACTTATTATATATGTCGGCGGCCTATCGTAAAATCCGGCAGATCACGAAATTCCTAAGCATATCGTGAAACGCCGCCATTTCATGATTTGGCTAAATGACATCCGCCATATCAAAACTTCAACACTTAACGTTTAACGATTTGTCTAATGACGATGACGTTTAGGCAGATCATGAAATTCCTAGGCATATCATGAAAGGCCGCCATTTCATGATCTGGCTAAGTAACACCCACCAGTGACGTTTAGGCAGATCATGAAATTCCTAGGCATATCATGAAACGCTGCCATATCGTTCAATACTCGCCGTTATATGTAAGTAGGGTTTGCAAAAAGTTATTCCGCTCTATTTAAAAAAAAATAGCCTCGAAGACGAAAGCGGAAGCAAAGCTCCCACTTTCGTCTTCTAACCTATCCGCGATCCGAGCTGGTTTTGCCACTAAATCGATCTGCCGTATTTTTTATCAGGCCCATCATGATATGCCTGGTCAACTTTTATCCAAATCATGAAATGGCGGCGTTTCACGATATGCCTAGGAATTTCGTGATCTGCCAGATTTTCACGATGTGCCCGGTATAGAGCTAGGAATATCGACGAATGTGTTGCTCTAATCGATCTGCCGTATTTTTTATCATGCACATCATGATATGCCTGGTCAACTATTAGCCAAGTCATGAAATGGCGGCGTTTCACGATATGCCAAGGAATATAGGACATATACACTTTTCAGTTTGCATATGTAAAAAATAAATGTTATCGAGGTTTGAATGTCAGTTTTGACCCTACTCACCCCATTTTACAGTATAGCTTTAAATTTACTCTTAGACAATAAAAATAATGCATGTTTTTTTCTAAACTTTCAAGGTCCATTAATTACTTTTTTAATTTTAAATATATTTTGTAATTATTACAATAATTTAATGGTTTAGCAACAATAGGTTACCAATTTGAACATGAGTCTACATTACAGTACACCCCTATTATACTATTGGAGTTGAATTAGTAAGTAGTTTGCGGAATCTTGTAATCTAGCCTTATATACAAACTTAAGTGGAGAGTGCAGAGGTGAATGTCTGCGATAAATGTTTGTAAACATTGATGATTTCCATTTTGCGGTTTTGGCTACCAATTACTTACCTAAGCGTTTTATTATACAATATGACGCCTGAACGATTCATAGAACCTCGTCACAATAAAATCACCTACACCACACACCAGTCACACCACAAATACTTATGAAAATAAAACCAAATGTATCGCTGCGACAAAGTTCTATCCTAAATTACTTCCGTGTTACGTTTCACCCGTGTTAGCTCCTAGCTGCGGTCAGTTAAGCCTCTAAAACAAATTTGACAGACACATGTCAAAAATAACCGCAAAATGATGGTACAGACACGAACCATTTAGACAATGACAAAGCTGAAGGACTTTTAAGTTTTCGTGTCTATCACAGAGCAAATTTTTGATAGCGATGTTCGGTGCTTACGCATACGAAAGGTTAACAATTATGAAGTCAAAAGACTTATTCAGAAATCCACTTGACACGGTTGCTGAAGAGTGTGAAAGTAGGATTACAATCACCAGCATCACACATGTTAATTAATATTATTATTATTATATCGAGCCCGCTAATGTCCCACTCCCACTACTGAGCAAAGGCCTCCCCCCTCCCCTTCCATCCAACTCGGTCTTGAGCGATGTCTGGCCAGTCATTTAAAAAGGAGTCCAAGTTATCCCGCCATCGCCGACGAGGTCTACCGCGTCTCCGTTTTGAGACGGTCCCGTTAATTCATAACTATACAGTATATTTATATTTAGTCAAACTCGTGTGCTAAATATATTGGTTACCCACCTGTTTTTACATACAAAAATGACACACCGAGTGAACAGTGACACTGGATGTGTTACATCATCATCATATCAGCCGAAATACGTCTACTGCTGGACATAGGCCTCCCGCAAAGAGATGAGAAATGTGAGATGTGTTACATAACAAAATCTTATTCAGAGATGAGAATATTATTAGTATTCTGTTGGTTTTTTACGCTGACAGTGTTTGCCATTTGATTCGGTAGGGGTTGTATACAATCAACGATGACATGCTTGAGACATTGTTTTAATTAGGCACTATCGAAAGGTTTTAATTAGGTTTTAAATGACTTGATACACAGTAGACAAGCATGAACTTATTACTTATTTGCCTCGTCTCATTTTGCCCTCTTATTGAACGAGAGAGCGAACGAAGTTCTCAGTTTCAGTTGGGCCAAAATTATTTCGTTTGTCCGGCTGTCCAGCTCTTCTCCCCTACAGGTCGCATTTCTCAACCGGTTCTCGTGAAATTTGTGAACCGGTTCAATAAATAATGTTTTATATATTAGTTCCTGTAAATGGGCTTGTGACCTTACATTTGTTTACGATGCCATTCGAACCAGTTTTTGTAGATAAACAAATGTTTGTATGTAAGCAACTACATTTAAAGGACATTAATACCCAAAAAAATCGAGTTAAAGACGGACCTCGCCGACAGCAGCCGAAACGCTTCATACTGATTGGCTTTAAAGTATGACGTCACACCGTGCAATTTGTACTAACCGTTGCATGGAAAATGAAGTAAATTGGTGTTTCGGTTGCGAAATACTGCGTTTAGGTCCATAGTTGTCTTACAAATGTGTTTCTATAAAAACGTAAGAATTCTATTGGTACCTTTAAATTTACTCTTGGACAATAAATAAAAAAACTTTTTTTTCTAAACTTTCAAGGTTCATATCTTTTTATGATTTGAATTATATTTTGTAATTTATACTTTATTACAATCATTTGATGGTTTAATATCCATTTAGCAACACGACGTTATCAATTTTAACACCACGCAACAAGCCTATTAAGTTTGTAGGGTTCCGTATCAAAAAGGTAAAAAAGAAACCCTTATGGGCGACTCTGTCCATATGTCACATCGTGAAATATCTCAGGAACTACTTACTTAAGTTATCAATTTGAAATTTGAAACGACTGTTAAAAAAGGTAAGACGCGTGTATGGAAAATAAAAAAAAAACAATATTCATTTTTATTTTCTGTGTAAATGACGAATATGAGGGGCGTTAAAAATTCAAAGTCTAGTTAATAGATCAAGTGGGATATCATATGAAAGAGCTTGCGCTTTCTAAAATCATTTTTATTTTTTTTCTACAGTGGGTAAATTTTGATTAATTAAAGAATATGTTGAAAAAAATACCACCCCCCCCTTATATAAAATATCATCTCCGAAGTTTACCAAGCGAATTTTTTTAAATTATTACATGTGATTAAGAGTAACATAAATAATACAGGAAAAATAAAACTATACCTACCTCTATCTAGCGTATTTTTTTTATTTATCAAAAATAATTTTGTAACTAAGTTTATAATTTTATTACTTTTGTATGAAAATGTTTTGTCTTCAAATTCGTATGAGATTATCGTTAAAGTCCCTTCTTTCAAATAAAAAAATATATAATCGAAATCGGTACGCGTGATAAAAAATATCGCTGATAAACAAATATACTAGGTTGCAAGTTATTAGTACCAAAATGCAGATGGCGCTGTACAAACGGTCGCTTCTACTATGAGCTGTTAAAATTGTTCAAGAAGAATGAATGGGGTTGTGGTGACGTGACGGGTATGGTGTATAAATGTTTGTACGGAACCCTCGGTGCACGAGTCAGACTCGCACTTGACCGGTTTTTTTAATGATACAGACTCTCGATTTCTACAGCTCACAGAGCCACTAGTTTCAAGCGACCCAAGCTTAGTAGGTACACTGTACGTGGTACACTGTACCTGGTACAGCGTACCAGGTACAGTGTACCTGGTACAGAGCTCTAGAGATACCGACTGTTGAAATGACAAGTAAGAATATATTAGAGTAACGTTTACATAACAAAAACAACAACAAATAGTTTTAAGTTAATTTTATAATTACTACTGCAGCATTAAATTAATCTTGTTTTTATTACTGTTGTCAGTACTGTATGTAAGGAATCTGATGTGGGATATATATTTGAAGCTAACAATTAGGCTCTACTTACCTACGAAAATTCCCATTCCCAGGAATATTGCCACATCAATATTGCTGGGAACATTATCTGTGTCTCTGGCGATGTTGCCCGTAGTTACAAGGAATATGAATGTGATATTTTCTTGATTTCAGTAGCAAAATATTCTAAAAAATAAGTTTGTGTGTTCTCATATATTAAACTTTTGCGAACTTACAGGCTTGACGACTGGAATACTTATAGCAAGGGCCATTCCCATTTTTGTGCTCACTGTCTCAGCCGTGGATGTCACTACCATGTGCGTAATTTTACGCTATGTATAGAATCGTACTATTTATTTAGAAAAGTATATACCTAATAATCAGGAGATATTGCCAGCCAGCGTGACGGTAGGTGGACCAAAACGTTAACGGATTGGTGGCCAATTGCAGGAAAAAGAAGCGTCGGTCGTCCACCAGCTCGATGGGTTGATGGCATAAAAAAGACCGCGGGTCATTTCTGGATGAGACTAGCACGGGACCGGGATAAGTGGCGTACGCGAAGAGAGGCTTATGCTCAGCAGTGGGCGATTACAGGCTGAAAATGATGATGATGAATAATAATAGCCTTATATTTAGACAAAGAACGAATAAGTAGATATTTATTAATTTATGTTATGGAGCTTTATCATATATTGGCTCTTCCATTTCTCCTCCAATTTTCTCCACTCAGGCCTCTCTATGGCCAGAGTGGAGAAGATTAGAGTATTTATTTAATTAACAGAGTATAAAAACATTTTAATTATCAGGGTCTACACAGGGTACAGTACAGAGTTAACTCATTTGTAAATATGTTTAGGTTTTATATACATGTTACATACAATTGCATGCATACAGCTATGCCTTAGGGCTTATTAAATACTTAATAGAATTATACTTAAGTAATGTGATTTTAATTTACTCTTTAAAGTAGTTTTTTATCCTTTCACGGCTGATAGTAGGTACTTATCGTAGATTAGATACTAAATAAATTCATAACTTAGAATAATAACGCCTAGAAGGATAGTTTCATACGGCCGACGCGCCAAGCGTGAGGCATAAAATGGATTCATGTAGTTGTGATCAACTCGTATTTACACGCGCCAATACGCACACAAACGCACCAATAGTGTTGCCAGCGCATACACATTCCCTGAAAATAAATATGTATTATAATAAAACTACAATATGTACGTTACGTACGCCCAAGATGAATTTTCTAATTTGTTGACGATGTCATTACCATGGTAACCATTACGCCGCTCTCGCAACATAAAAATATTTGGTCTCCATGCAAAGTTTCATCCCCTTTTTGATGAAATGTGACATAAATTATAGCCTATGTCCTATTCTGCTACATAAGGTACATTACTGGAAAGTTTCATAAAAATTCGTCCAGTAGTTTTTGAGATTGATTGGAACGTACATCCATCCATCCAAACTTTCGCATTTATAATATTAGTAGGATAATTTAGGAGTTCCTATGGCCACCTTCCGTCATCATCATCAGGCCCGCTCGGAAGTACTATAATATTGCATTGTCACCGGATTTAAAACACGTGTACAAAATTTTTACTCGATTGAACTCTGGGAAGTTAGTCAAAATTGACTTGCAAGATTTGACCTAGATATACTCAAACATACACGGGGAGTCAAGTAAAAGCTTGGTACAAATGTAGTGATTTATCTTCTTCGTATTTTCAACCCTGCCGATATTTGTATTTTATGTTAGTATATTATCAGAACAGAATTATGGGTAAATATATCCGTTACATTGGCAACACTACGCTGTCATCCCGCTTATAGAAAATATGCAATTTTGATTACTGTTTTACGTAAAAATACGAGTTAGAGAACTACTACTACTTACTTGTCAAATGTTATCTTAGAATGTTTATCCTTCTTATCCGATGCATTGTGACAACCTTTCACTGCACAAACCGTCATATTAATGAAAAATGTGGGAGCTATTTACACTTGACACGCGTCCTTGCAACTGACAAGCCGATCGGCGTACTGGGCCATTTATGTCCTACTTTTGGTGGCCTCACCGTTGCGCGTGAACTGCGTTTCTATGCGTTATTATTCTAAGATTCATAACTATATTAGTTTTTCTTCACAGTAGTTACATTTACGGCTGTTACAGTGTACACTCAAAAATTAAAATGGCCCTGTCAATGGGGAAGGCAACTGTCAAACTGACAGCACCAATAACGGTCCATAAAAAAGCAAAATTTGAATGGCGGCAAGTAAGTAAGTAGTTTTTATTAATTTTTGCGAAATGAATTTATGTTTCGTCCCGAAGTGGGAATCCCCCTTTTTCGAAAAAGGCTAAAGGGGAAGATTTTTGCCAACATATATTATGGTTTCCGTACCATCGATCTTCTGTCTCTCTCTCTCATCGTATGGAATCTAGAAGAGCGCCATCTACAATTATCTTTCACCGGCCAACCCCACCGGCGGTGATGCCTTTATTACTGGTAACGATGACGAAATGACGAAAACTGTCCGATGTTCCCGGAACCTAACAGATACACTGGGATTAAAATGAAGACATTTTTTTGTTTTTCAATTAACGCAGGGATGCTCCCAACATACAAATATTTAATAGCTGTAATTGACGTCATTCTAGGTCACTTTTCTCGCAAACTGTCCCAAAGCCATGCAAACAAATATTTAAAAAGATAAAAACGAGAATTCCTATGAAACTAGAAGACGTCAATGCGCAAGGCTGATTGCCGCTGAAACTGATTCAGCCGTAGTTTCCCAGTGAAAGTAAATATTTACTTATCCGACCAGTTATATGATTCTAAACCTTGTCTGTTTTGGTGAAAGTTGATTCTCGCGTGTCGTATAGTTGATATTATTTAATGTGGCCGAATCTTTATATAATTGTTATTGTATTTGGAATCTTTTACGTTGGACGATAGAGTTGCTTTTTTAATGGACAAATAACCTATATGTTTGGATTGGATCGTAGGTCGATACGGTCGTATGATTCGTGCAATGATCTCTGAGAATTGCACAAGTACGGATTACCTAATGGACGCATGACTGTAATGTTTAGTTTAGAGGACATCACACCCCGTAGTTAATAATACGTGCCCCCTTTTAGGGTTCCGTACCAAAAAGGTAACAAAGTAACCGAACGTGCGACTCATCCTGTCCGTCTGTGACAACCTTATATCTCAAGAACTCACTGCATAATTATGTTGATTTAAAATATAAAATAGTTAAAAACAAGGCTAAGCCATCTGTAAAATATTAAAAATGAAGAAAAATATGTATGTATTTTTATTCCCTATTTGTATTCTCTATGAAAAATGAGTGGGGCAAAAAGCATAAAATACGTTAGATATAAAAATTCTGAAACAGTTTTTAGGGTTCCGTACTCAAAGAGTAAAACGGGACCCTATTACTGAGACTTCGCGGTCCGTCCGTCTATCTGTCACCAGGCTGTATCTCAAGATCCGTGATAGCTAGAGAGTTGAAATTTTCACAGATGATGTATTTCTGCTGCCGCTATAACAACAAATACTAAAAACAAATTAAAATATTTTATGAAGGGGGGCTCCCATACAGAAAACGTGATTTTTTTGCCGTTTTTATAGATAATCTGTCACCAGGCTGTATCTCAAGAATCGTGATAGCTAGAAAGTTGAAATTTTCACAGATTATGTATTTCTGTTGCCGCTATAACAAAAAATACTAAAAACAAAATAAAATATTTTTTTAAGGGGGGCTTCCAAACAAGAAACGTGATTTTTTTGCCGTTTTTATAGATAATGGTACGGAACCCTTCGTGCGCTCGAATAAAAGCAGGCTGTGGTTTCTGTCCATAAATGGTGGATTTTCGAGACTCATCACGTGCATTTATTTTGTACTTAATTTGACTAACATTGCCCTTCTTGTAAGCGTCGACAAGTTTTAAGAGGCTGACAAGACCAAATTTGTTGAAATTGATATTATTTAAGCAGTTGTTTAAGAAAATATATTTGTTCTAGCACATCAAAAACAATATATGTTAATATTTATCATATTTCCAAGACCGTAGACGGGCTCGAAACATAATTGGATGAAATCGGCTTGATAGAAAATAATTGCAAAGATTGGTCTTCCATGTGTCCTTATTTTTTTGACGTATGGGTCTGCAATTAAAAACATGAAGTCCACATATTCATACCTAAACCGTAGACGAGCCATATTTCGCAAAAAATCCACACTTTTTTTTATTTAAATTTTATTTCATTATTTTCGTCTAAAACCTGGCCGCTCAAGTAACACTCGCTCTCGTTTACTCCGATACAAATAGACAGTGTGCGCGTTTTTGGTGTTGACAGCGCCTTAATGTGGGATAAATTCGACTAGCTTCCCCATCAGCAAAGTTTCCCTTTAGAGGAACACGAGTCCTTTCCAAAAGAAGCTGATATTTCAGTTCTCTAACTCGTAAATTGTTGAGTAAATCAACAAAGTCAGAGTCGTTTTGCTGTCGCATGTTCCGTTTAAGTTCGCAATATCCGAAGTATCTCCAAACATTTGGTTGTCCTTGAAAATGTACAGGTAACTGGAAACAGAAACTCCCTTTTACTGTTGGCAACTGCATCAAATCACCAAAAACGAGGACATTTACTCCACCAAAAAGTCATTGTTTTTTTACTCCTGAAGCCTCAAGTGGGATGCAGCGCAACATTTCATATGAAACCATGGAAATCTAATTTACTATTAACTTTTTTGTACCTAGTTGCGCTACACTGGTTATAATTATAACATACAAATAAAACTAACAAGTACAAGTTTCAATAAAAAATACATTAATAACTGGTACCTACTAGACGTACCTATATGTGTCAACTGCGTCCGTGCTTTCAAAAAGCATATTTAAAATTAAATGATGAAAGTTACAAGATAAGAGTAGTTAGTTAAATAACAAAAGCTATTCAATTCTGTAGAATAAACTAGATGAGACAAAAACAGGGTTCATAAAACACTGTGCGTTGCCATGTCTCTTCCCAATATCATAGGTATCGAGGGTTTTTCAAAGTTTTATTTAATTATTCTCCAATAAACTTCGTCGTGGGTTTTAAAAAAAAAATTAACTTTGTTTTTTATCATATACTTAATTACAGTCACTCTAGGACAGACAAGACCGGGGCGCTATGTTGGGTAACCTCCTCGAGTGTCTGGACTCTAACGATTCCTCTTGATTCGGTTGATCCGCAGGAATGGGTAGTGTCTTGGCCGGTGCGCCCTGGAGACAACGGCAAGTGATAATTTAGGGAACCCTAAGTTATCGCTTGCTGGTGTTACCAATAACCCGACACGGGGGGGTCGGGGGGTTCCGCCCAGGGAATCGCAAGATTCCCCTGGTGCGGCTTGAGGGAGAGGCCATTGCCGTTTGCCTCTATAATAAATAACGGACCCGGAACCCTGACCTCACCTGACCTCTGCTATCAGAGGATTCATGTTAGGCGCGGGGGCTGCGACCGTCAGGCCAGGGCCGAGTTGTGGCTGCGAGGGAGAAAACCTCTATAAAAAGTTACAAGGGGACTTGAGAGGGTGAATCCGAGGTCTATCACCCTCTCCCGGCGTAGAGGTCCTTTGGTCGGGTCGGGAAGCGTGTGGTATCGCCCTGCACGCTTACGACGGGAGGGGGGGCTTTTGCCTCAGTAGTGAGGGCAGCTGCGGCAGTTGCTGAGGGGCGTCGTGGTGAAATGTTCGCGATCCCATGACGCCCCTACTACACGGCACAGAGGGCATACCTTGGTGGTTTTAGTCGGTAGTCCGGGGGGTTCTCGGGAGCCCGTCATACCCATCCTAGTTCCTCGGCTAGGTGGGATGCATTTCCCCAAGTAAAAAAAAAAAAAAAAAAAAAAAGGACAGACAAGACCAGGTGGAAGTGGGCTGCTCTGATCAGATTTTTGGCAATCTTGTTTTCTATATTCGTTTTTTTATTTTGCGTAGTGATCTCTTGGTAAGTAAATGATGTAGATTACCTGATCATTATTTTAAATGTTGTTATGAGTTTTAATCATTGGTACTTAATGTATGTTATACCAAAAGAAATTAGTTCACATGAACGTTATAGAAAATGTGTTGGTGATAAATGAGAGTTATGTTATTTAAATAGCAAACAAAAATATGCATTTTATTATTATGATAATAGTTTGTTATGATTTCCGGACGTATGCTACTTGAAATTATGCATTTTGTTTGTATGGCGACAGAACGGCACCCATCTCCCAAGGTGTCCGGGACACGTGATGATCATTCCTTTTACAGGAAAGATGGTCATAACTTAACTCTCTCTGTTAGTATGTTTTTCATCTTATATTTCTTTTTTAATCACATATCCTCGAATTCGGTGCAATTCTTAAGTACCTAGCCAAAATCCCTAAAACCTAAATCAGTCTTTAAAGGAGATGTGTCTTATAATAATTTTCCCCACAGCCGGCAGTTTCTTTCGTTCACTGGTTCCATGAAATATTTCGATGGGTCGTCTCCCCCTTATGGCCATCTACCCCAGAATTACCCTAACTATATATCTTGTCTGAAAGGGAACATTTATGGCAACATATTATGTGATTAACCGATTATAGTGTTTATCGAAAATTACCGAGAACTTTCTACAGAAAATATTTCGCAACGTTTTAAATTTCTTATTCGTGCAGTGCTAATTCCATCATGCTGTTGAGGTAGAGTCTATATTCTTAACATATTTTAGATGCATACTAAAAACTATATACTAGATCTAGGATGGTTAATTAAGTTACTATTATTCCATACTTTTTGAATTTTGTCACTTTATCCAAAAACTTAGAGAAAAAAAATGGCGCTGCTACTTTTCTTGACCCAACGAATATTCGTATTCGATCCAGAAACATCTTGGATAGGTCATATTCCGTCTCTTCTGAACAATTTTATTATATTACCTAGGTAGAACGGAATTGAAAACCGATAAAAAAAAATATTTTCACTCCTCATGCTCGAAAAGTGTGTCATATTAGGGAAAATATGTATAGGTACCTATTTACCTACATATTTATGATTTCAATTTGACCAATCAAAACACTTCACCGTATTAAATCCACCAATCAAACCCTTTAAAAAACATTTGTATTTGCTATCGATCAATCAGGTACCTAACCGAATTAACCCTAAACTTTGCAAAGTAGAAAAAAATCGTGCCTTCCAGTCTCGTTTACGCTGTATAAAGCGCAAAAAATCGTTTTCGAAAAAAATGCAAAAAGGTAACAAAAAAATGTGTGCATTTTTAGATAAGTACGCGGCCAATTTAAGGGTTAATTTCAAACATTAGGCGTTTTTTATTCCCTAACTCACAATCATGTCGTTTGGACGCACCTGTAAACGGTCAGAGGCGTTTTTACTTGGTGTCAATATTTTGTGTCTGTGTCAAAGCAGTTTATTAAAAAAATCATGCCGCCAAATTGGACAATCTTTTCGCCGTGGAATTTATTGTTGATTGTGGATGAATAATCTTTATTTTTACCATTTTCTCGCAGTCGAAGTGAAAAGTAGAGTGTATAACTCTGGTCTAAAAGCCATATTACCAGTGGTAATATGGTGGTAATTTACCACTCGAACAATTTCACTCACTTCGCTCGGGAAAATAACCATCTCGTAGTAATATGGCTCATTTTAGACCCTTGTTGTACAATCTACTATTATTTAGCACCAAGTTATTTCATTGTACGTATTTTCACAATAAGTATATTTCTTAAAATGCTTTTATATGTAATCAAAATGCCATACGATAAATAAATAAATCGCGTAGACACCTTAAAATAAAAAATATTCTTACACGTTGTTAACAATTTTATAAAAATTTGAATTATTTATGGCGCAACAAAAAAACCCCGCTTTGGCTACACACACACTCGAACATGTTTAGCGGGAAAATTTCAAAAGTTTCCTCATACACGCGTCATTGGGAACCGTTGTAGTACCGATTATCCTTTAGAGTAAGGTACCTGCGGCAAATAAGGACCGGCGCATAACAAGAGCCACTTCTATAAAAACACACTTCCAACCGATTCCTAGTCCTAGGTTCCGCGTACGCACACATCCTAAAAGACCAATAGGAAAGCTTATTTCCGCGGCCACGTGATCGTACGATCCACCATTTTGCCAGTGCTCAAGAATGCGTACAGGCAGTTAGTCTGCGTCACACGATAATAAAAATCTCTCCACTTAAGTGAAAAAATATGCATAAAATAACTTGTTTTTTGTAATAGCTGCTGTTTAATAGTAAAGCATAGTGATTATAGACCGAGAGCTGAGGGACCAGAACTGCAACAGTTTTATAAAGGCTGGTATTTTAATATTAGGTCATAAATAGCTCGAATGTCAATAGCCTGCCGTCAGTCAGCCAGTTTTTGGGACATCTGGCGTGGGGGTGGTTCCGAACTTGTTAAAAAAACACCTACGTCGCAGACAGACAGACCAATTTTCAGATTTTATAAAACAGTTGCGACGTAGTGTTTTCTTAACAAGTTCGGAACCACCCCCACGCCAGTTGTCCCAAAATCTGGCTGACTGACGGCAGGCTATTGATATTCAAGCTATTTATGACCTAATGTTAAAATATCAGACTTTATAAAACTGTTGCAGTTTTGGTTCCTCAGCTCTCCGTCTTAATAGACTAACTAATAAAGGTAAGTTTAATATTAACATTTAACAATCTTATGTCCAAAAGTTTAAGCTTGGTGTCAGAGTTTAATAAGGGCCACTTAAAAGGTTGGTTAGAAGGGCCAGGGCTATAATGTTAGACCTCATTAGTCTAATAAGAATCACATTTTTTGATATAAAAAAGTTAAAATTTTATTTGTTTTGTTTAAGATTTAAAAAGTGTTATCATCAATTTATTTAGAATTATGAAAATTATGTTTAAATTATTTTGTTTGATACGTTTTAATGCAATTTTATGTAGCGATATTTTAATAAGGTTTAATCAGGGTTTTTCTAATAAAAACGAATTAGCTGAAAGCTTGATTTGTTAGAAAATCATAATTGACGTCGGCGGAAAACAGAAGACGGTTTGTTCTTACCTACTTAATAATAAAACTAAACAAAACTATATTTAGATATGGTCCTTTTTAAACTACCTGATTTTAATAAGGGCCACAGAGAGGGTTTTAAAAAGGCTGATTTGTTACGTAAAATTATGAATGAAACTCAAAAAATTGTACTTGTTTGTATTGTTAATAAAGCAAATATTTGTCTGGTGTAATGTTTTTTAATCATATCGCTTAGACATTTAAAATATTTAGTTTTTAATTAAGGCGGCCCTTATTTGCCGCAGGTACCTTACGACTGGTTTTATGAATGGGCCGATTTCATTCATAAACTGCCGTGTTTTCCTCGGAAGCACTCGACGGAAACTCGTGCGCAGCACGCGCTGCGTTGAAAGTTGAAACGACATAAGTAAAGATAACGATCTTATAACTCCCGCCACTTCACATAAAGTATAGTCTAGATTATTTTATTTTACCAGTAAAATTTATATGTTTTCCTAGAACTTGTCGGTAAATAGGCACGCGCTAAGTGTGGGGAATACTCAGCGTGATGTTCATTATGAAATTGCTTGCAATCATACGTAGGTATGAAATATCCAATGATTGATATTGAATCACGTAGCACGTGCTATCGTAGGTATTACAAACCTATGCTTATGTACCTGTACAAACTTGGATAAAACCATGTAAAATGCAAACACTTGCAAGTGCGCTGTTTGATAAGTATCAAACAGCGGTCATTACTCATACCTACGTTTATCGGACACCCGCCCGAAAAAACCTAATTCTAGCAATTATAGGTTTAAACTTAAAGTGATATTGCAGTGATAGGTTGCTAAACGATCGTTCGCATCACACTTCAACCCAACACGACAATCACAGAGACTGCCCTCGAGCGACATTTTTTATCCATCTCAGTCTAAGCATTCTAAGGTCTAAGCATTCTAATTAGAAATAGTAGGATAGTCTATCTAGCCGCGACACAGCTCGCGGGCTTTCTTGTGATAGCTGTGCTGTTCCCATAGTCGACTCTTAGGCTCCGGTTACCGTTACACGCTAATTCTGGCGTCAGTTCAGTCCATCAGTATTATGAGATAATGATAGTGTAACTGACAACAGTTACACTTACACAAGAATGACAGATACATACAGATGATACCTACTGATGGACTGAACTGACGCCAGAATTAGCGTGCAACCGCAGCCTTACGCCCAAGGTAAGATAGGAGGTCTACATTCTAACTCAGCACCATAAGGAACTAAACCAAAACCGATTCCAATATCATACGTTTCTCAAATAGACCTCCTGATTTGAATAAGTAACTAGGTATATGTGTTATAAATAACGGGGGTATTATAACCCGCAAGAGTTAACTTGAGACTCGAGCGCGTACTAAACGTCATACGAAAGATGTCTCAAGTTAACTCTGTATATGTAAATCCATAATTGCCCATCAATATTATATCCTCTACTACCTACTACTAAATTATTAAAGTCGTGATGTGGAAGTTATATCACGTTTTACCTGTGGTTTTACCAAATTAACTCCTCCGCGTTTCACCCAATGGAAATTGAATTTAATAACTAATAATATTTCGAAGACACTATCGTTTAGCCAGAGGGGTAATTGGGTACCTACTCACACTACTCACCCAACTCAACTGTCATTTTCCTTACGGAACTTACACGTACCGTAAAATGGGGTGAGTGGGGTTCGCAGGGAGAGTTGGGTTATGAATGGGGAGAGAAGGGTTGAAAGGGGGGTGAGATGGGATTTTAAGGCTACTGCTACAAAAATGATAAAAAACGCGATTTTTATTAATTTTTCGAGTTTTTAGTTTGTTTGAAAAAAAATCGCCTTGCAGCCTTAAAGTGCTGATTGTGACAAAAATGTTTTTTTACCATCCAAATGGAAGTACTTTTGTCACAATCGGGTCATTGTCAGTCACAAAAACAAAAATCATCTTTCCGGTGGTCAATAGTTAAGGGCTTACGTTTAAATATAATATGTTTTTATCATATAGAATTATAGAAGGGGCAACGCCGTTTATGCGGATTCAGAGTTCGACCAAAAATTAGGCTTTATAGCCCTTATCTTTGGAAATGTCCACCGAAGAGACGCGAACCTAAATCTGACAATGACCCAATCACCAGCTTAAGGCTGCAAGGAGAATTTTTTTCATACAAACTAGAAACTCGAATATCTCGGAAACCAGCGAGTTTCGACCCCTGGTTGACTGGACATAAATTGTTGCAAATTAGCTCTAGTATAACCCCTTTCAAGGAATAGGTCGAATTACCAGTCACCCTGTATACACCATTCAGTTTGCATATGTAAACATAAAATGTTATCGAGGTTTGAATGTCAGTTTTGACCCTACTCACCCTATTTTACGGTATGGAATCTGTATAATAAGGTGACATATCACTCGAGTTTGAGTGACGGCGGCCTGTAAATTGTGACAGGGTTCTACGGTGGTACGTGAATCCAATTCCTTGACTGTACGTACAAAACGTAACGCAATCGACCGGCTGTAGTCAAGAATTGAAGACAAAAGGACACATCTCTAACCAAACCGAAAAAAGTTTGGAACTCATACTGACCGTGATTATTTCCGAACGGATTCAATTCTTGTTTACTTCTTACACCAATTCGACACGTGGTAAACAAGCGTGTAGGTACCCATTATTTACAGCTGCGCAGTTACCGGCATCGCGCCACGCGCTCGTGCCAAGCACCTCAGAACCAAAATGGCGGCTATAACATCGTGGTACTACAAATTACTTGCCCGATTACTTACTGTAACTGCAGCAGTTTGAATCTTCTGACTGAGGATGTAGGATTGCTATATGATTGAATTATTTGTAGTACTTGGAAATCTGAAATCGCAAGGCATACCTATAGATAAAACCTTTTTGTTTTAAGGCGGGTTTGCAGCACAGTCGCGCCACCCTCACGCGAGCCGTTGCATCAGCCTCCGAACTAGGCTGGTCGGTTTAACGTCAATCAAAATAGTTTAACTATAAATGGTCATGTCGATGGCGTTCGTCGAAAAACTTTTTCCCTGGTAACTGTCGCATTGACTTACGAGCACTGGGGACATCAAGCATTGATTAACCTCATCTATTACTACTGATTTGTTACCACTGGTAACAGCAGGTTTTTTTTTTCTAAGCAGAGGCTCATTTCTAAAACATCTTAGTGTGATTCAAGTTATATGTTCGTTTTAAGTGCCGCTAAGGAACTAATTACCTGATCTCTGGTGAATCTTGGCTAAAATACATTAAAAATTCATTATTTGTTAGCATGACATAAGATCAAAGCACGTCACTAAGAGAAATTTCATTGATTAATAATGTAATGAATTCAGCATATGCACTTAACGTTACGCGCGGAGTGCACAGGATGCGCGGAACTGGATCACGCAACGCGCACGCAACACGCAACTAAGAAGATCCTGTTTGGGCATTATGCGGGGCCCCACTCTGTTTATTTTCGCATTAAACTTTGATTCCATTGCGTCAGATCAGATCAGATGGCAGTGGTATGGCGGTTTAGGCTACAACCGGGTAAACGCTTGGAGGATGATGCATGTTTCTATTCAATTAACCTCTGATTCATCAATCAATGAACATCATGAACCCCTGACGCAAATAAAGGGTGATATATCCATATAAGTTTAGCATGTGTATCTGTGTGTTTGTCTGGGACGTCGTAGCTCCCAATATAATGAACCGTATTTGATTTCAACGTGTTTCACGCACAACGAGTCACTGAATATTTCACACTAGCTGTTGCCCGCGACTTCGTCTGCGTAGAACTTGTTATCGTGTTAGAAAATGATTTATCTCAATACAAACTTTGAACCCTCTTTTAGGGGATAAATTAAAAAAAAAGCGTTGATGTTAATTTTCTAGTTTGTCAAACAGTCAAAAACCGAAGTTAAAAATTTCATATTTTAGAAATGTCTTGAAAAACACAAACTTTAAACCCCCTTTTTACACTCTTAGGGGATGAATTTGGAAAAACTCTAAAATAAGATTTGTAGACGTTCAGAATAAGACCAAAGTTACAAATCTCTTGCTCATACTTTAAAATTTTCTTGCTATCCATATAAAATTTGAACCCCCCTTTAACCCCCTTAGGGGTTGATTTTTCAAATCGCTGAAAGAACTTTTTTCGTATTGTAATAAGTAATCTTACTACTAACTTTTAAGTCTCTAGCTCCAAAAAAGTGTTGCCCATACAAAGCTTGCCCCATTTTTAACCCCCTTAGGGGTGGAATTTGCCAAAACTCTGAAAGTACTTTTTTTGTATTTTAATAAGTAATCTTTCTAAAAGTTTTAAGTCTTTAGTTCAAAAAAAGTGTATCCCACACAAAACTGACTCCCCTTGTTAACCCCCTTAGGGGTGGAGTTTTCAAAACGCTGAAAGTTCTTTTTTAGGGTTCCGTAGTCAAAGAGTAAAACAGGACCCTATTACTAAGACTTCGCTGTCCGTCCGTCCGTCTGTCTGTCACCAGGCTGTATCTCACTGATACCGTGATAGTACCGGCTGAAATTTTTACAGATTATGTATTTCTGTTGCCGCTATAACAACAAATACTAAAAACAAAATAAAATATATATTTTATTGATAATGGCACGGAACCCTTCGTGCGCGAGTCCGACTCGCACTTGGCCGGTTTTTTAGTATTCTAATAAGTAATGTTTTTGCAAATGTTCATGTCTCTAGCTCCAAAAAAGTGTTGGTCCCCTTTTTAATCCCCTTAGGGGTGGAATTTTCTAAAACGTTTTATGTTTTTTTTTTATTTTAATAAGTAATCTTTCTACAAAGTTTCTAGTCTCTAACTCAAAAACATAAACTTTCCCTCATACAAACTTTGCACCCCTTTTTATCCCCCTTAGGAATGGTCTTTTCCTAAACTCTGAAAGTTCATTTTTTTGTTTATTTATAAGTAATTTTTCTACAAAGTTTCAAGTGTCTAGCTCAGAAAAAGTATTCCCCATACAAACCTTGCACCCCTTTTTAACCCCCTTAGGGAATGATTTTTGTAAAACGCTGAATGTAATTTTTTCATGTTCTAATAAGTTATCTTTCTACAACGTTTTAAGTATCTATTTCAAAAAAAGTAGTTTTTCCCATATAAACTTTGCACCCTATTTTACCCCCTTAGGGGTTGAATTCTCTAAAACGCTGAAAGTGCTTTATTTGTATTCTAATGACTTATCTTTCTACAAAGTTTTAAGACTCTATTTAAAAATATATTGTTTCCCCATACAAACTTTGCACCCCTATTTTACCCCCTTAGGGGTAGAATTTTCTAAAATGCAAAAAGTATTTTATTTGTATTCTAATGACTAATCTTTTTACAAAGTTGTAAGTCTCTATTTAAAAAAAAAAAGTTTCTCCCATACAAACTTTGCACCCCTATTTTACTCCTTTAGGGGTAGAATTTTTCAAAACGCTGAAATTACTTTATATGTATTTTGATAAATAATCTTTTTACAAAGTTTTAAGTCTAGCTCAAAAAAAAAAAGGTTCTCCTATACAAACTTTGCACCCCTATTTTACCCCCTTAGGGGTGGAATTTTCAAAAATCCCTTCTTATCCCTAGCCCACGTTATAAAAACAACCTACTGTGCAAAAATCAACTCTCTAAGATTAGTAGTTTGGGCTGTGCGTTGATGAGTGAGTGAGTGAGTGAATAAGTCAGTCAGGTCAGGACATAGGCATTTATATGTATAGATGAGGTGATCTATTTGGCTGCACGTGTTGAGTTGGAATTTGATTAGTTATTTGCCACGTGTGTTGGCTCACTTAATGTGCCGTTACGTTCGGAATATTCAGTCTCAAAGTTGCCAGCAGTAAAGGAAATGTTGCCGGCGACCCGACACAGAAAACGAACGAGATACCGAATTCAATTCCATATTATTTAAATATTGGCATTGAATTGAATTTGGTTTCTGGTAAAAAATAAACGGTAAGTATAAGTAAATAGGTATACTGTATAGGTATGATTTAGAAGTCGTATAAAAGAAAAAAAATATCCACAGATAGCGGTCTCTTGGTCAATTTGCAATTATATAATCCGTACACTTACATTCCATTTGAAACGTGTACAATTTTTTTGAAAACCCATATCATGGATCCATGACTGTTCACCTTAATTACAATTAGTATGATAATTTATTGAGCCCGCAGTCGCGCAGACACGACGGCGCCGGCGCCGCGCCCCCCGCGCCGGGCTATAGAAAAGTGAACTTTAATACCTTTTTATAAGATTCTTACAGCTTCTGGGCTGTTGATGCGGGGAAAACCGTAGAAAATGGTTGATGCCAGTGCAATACAATGCAATTTGTAGTGATGACACATTGCAGCAATAACTATGTAATACTCAGCTTGCTAGTCTATGACTGTATCGTTGAGTTAATTATTCTCATCTCCATTTTTTACGCTCACCAGAGTCGCCAGTCGCCACAAGGCAAGACAAAGGCTGAATTCCTCCACCGAATTCCGATGTGCTGATTCTCCATGCATTTTTAACCCAAAAAAATTGTGTTAGAGCTGGTAGTGGATACCTTGCCCATTGTAAGCCAATATTCCAGGCACTTAGAATTTTGCCCTTACCTTGTCAATACATCCTCAAAATTACCAAATTTGTAATAAGACATCCACTGCTCTTTCCACGTCATGATGAAGTGATAAAAAATAGACCTAGCAGGAAGCCACTTAATAATAAATAAAAATAAATAAATAACTAAATATTTGCGGACAATCTTACACAAATCAACCTAGTCCCAAACTAAGCAAAGCTTGTACTATGGGTATTAGACGACGATATAGATACTTATATAGATAAATAAATACTTAAATACATAGAAAACATCCATGACACAGGAACAAATATTCGTGCTCATCACACAAATAAATGCCCTTACTGGGATTCGAACCCAGGACCTCTTGCTTCGTAGGCAGGGTCACTACCAACTAGGCTAAAGCGGTCGTCAAACTTACAACCTGCACAAAAATTTAAAGTCTCTAGTTCAAACACTTCAAACGCGTACTCTATGGCTATAGGATTGTACTCGTATAGCCGTGTGCCAAAGCCTACCGAAGCGTCAATATGAAAAAAAAAATGTTAAAGTGGCTCCTCGACAAGTGCTTTTATTCCGTTGCCAATTTTCAGATCACATTTTAGGTAGTTAGTTTTTGGAAAATATTTTTAAGTCGATTTTCGGCAGAATATGCTAAACTAACACATTCTACTAACCGACATTGTACGACTATGTTCTACAATAAACATTATTTCTGATTCTGATTCTGACCACATTCTCAAAAATAAATATTATCTTATCTTTGTTATGTATGTATAAGCGGGTAGAATAAGAAACGTGAGCTGTCACGCGTCAGTCGCGAATATACGTTGCTTGAGCCTCAAGAGTGTGTTTCATTGCTGCCTATTTATCAGTGGCGACGAATGGATAAAAGTATAAATAACTCGGTAAATACGCGTAAATATTAACTAAACAGTGTTATTAAGTGTTCACAATGTCCATTGGTAAAATGAAAGAATTCGACATCATTAGCGGGAACTGGTTATCGTACTGTGATCGACTTAAAATGTACTTTAAGGCGAACGACATAAAGCCGGAATTACATCTGCCAACGTTAATTTCATTAGTAGGTGATCAAACATATGAACTGATTGCAAACCTTACGAGTCCCAAAAATGTGTCGACATATAAGTTTGAAGAAGTGGTTGATATCGTGGGCGAACACCTACAACCGAGGCCTTCTACAATGGCTGAGCGGTATAAATTTCGGCAGCGGCGGCAGCAGGCCAGTGAGAACGTGGCGCGGTACGTGGCCGAACTCAAGCGATTATCTAGGTATTGTGAATTTGGGGAAGCTCTTGAGGAAAATTTGCGCGACCAACTGGTGTGCGGGATAACTAGTGAAGTCATCCGGCAAAGGCTTTTTGCGGAGCAGACACTTACTTACACTAGGGCCGTGACCCTGGCGACGTCTTTAGAAACCGCTGAGAAGGATGCCGCGTTGGTCGAGGGCGGCCATCTACAAACGCAGGAGGGAGTCAACGCCATGTACGGTGGCGCGGGAACTTCGCGAGGCGCTGACCAATGTACAGCGTGCGGCGGCTATAATCACGTTGCTAGAGGCTGCAAGTTTAACACTTACCAGTGCAGCGAATGCCGAGCTGTAGGGCATTTACGAAGAGTGTGCCCGCATCTACGACAGGCGGGCGATGGGCCGCCCACCGCCGGGGCGGCGACCAGAGGCTCCAGCAGCCGCGGCCGGGGACGGGCCGGGCCGCGAGGGGGCCGGGACCGGCGTAGGGGGCAACTTACCCATTTTGTGACGGAGTCACCAGCTAAGGACGAGGAAGAAGATGACGTGTCCTCCGAGGAGGAGCCGATGTACCAAATGTCCTTAAGGAATTATCCCGCGGTGAGCATTCTTATCAACATAGATAACAGAGAAGTACCTATGGAAGTAGACACCGGAAGCGCGTGTTCGTGTATTAGTAGTGACACTTATAAAAGATATTTTAAGCACTTATCCTTACAAGCGTGCACAGTAACACTTAGATTTTACGATGGAAGTACCGTAAGACCCTTAGGTATTTTACGTACGAATGTAAAGTACAATAATGTTGAAAAGTTCTTGGATTTATATGTAATTGACGGGGGGACAACATCGTTACTAGGTCGCCAGTGGCTGGCCGAGTTGTCTATCAAACTACCAATATTCCAAACTAACAGTGTAAATATAGGCCCCTCTTTGTCTGTGGTCAAAAACACGGATATTGATTCGGATGTGTGTGCGCTTGTTGACAGATATTCTAGTTTGTTCGACGGGGCGCTGGGGCGGTACACGGGCGGGCGCGCGACGTTGCGCGTGCGCGCCGACGCCGTGCCCGTGTACTGCCGCGCGCGCCCGCTGCCCTACTCGTTGCGCGGCCAAGTGGATGCCGAATTGGACGCCATGCTACAGACTGGTGTTATCGAACCTGTTGACTTCTCGGACTGGGCTACGCCACTGGTGCCCGTAGTTAAGCCTAATGGTAAAATAAGGCTATGTGCGGATTTTAAGGTCACACTGAACCCCGTTTTAATGGTCGATAGGTACCCATTGCCAAAGGTTGAGGACTTATTTGCAGAGCTAAGTGGGGGTCAACATTTTACTAAAATTGATTTATCGTCCGCTTACAACCAAATTGAGTTGGACGAAAGTTCAAAACTGTTCACTGTGGTCAACACTCACCGGGGTCTTTTCCGTTACAATCGATTGGTATATGGGGTATCAAGTAGTTCCGGTATCTTTCAAAGGACTATGATTAATTTATTGAGAGATATACCGAATGTGTCCATATTTTGTGATGATCTATTAGTAACGGGAAAGGACCGAAAATCACATTTGGCATCGTTAGCAGCGGTATTTCATACGTTAAATGCAAATGGCCTTAAATTGAATAAAAGTAAGTGCGTATTCTTTGCAAGTTCAGTTTCATATTTGGGGCATATTGTAGACAAGAGTGGTATTAGGACGGACCCGGAAAAGGTTAGGGCGATCCAGGAAATCCCGGAGCCAAACAATGTTTCCGAATAACGATCCTTTCTTGGCCTTGTAAATTTTTATGGCAGATTCGTAAGGAATTTAAGTACCCTTTTATCGCCCTTGCATAACTTATTGAAAAAGGTAGGGTCGTTTCGCCGGTAACGCGACCACCACCGGTTAGCGACCACTTGACGGACTAGGCTGCTTCAATTAAAGATATTAACATTTCTACAAACCCAACAGAAAAAGAATAACTTATTAACTATTCTTGAATAGTATCAGAATAAGAATATATACAATTTAAAACCGAAAGCTCGATCCAAAGCAAGAAAAAATAACCTCAATTCACACATTGCTTCCGTGGAGTGTTGACGTGCAGTGAATCTGTGAAAAAAATAACGCGACAGTTGGCGCGAAAACTTTAGTTACGTCACTTAATTTTATTAATATGCTGAATTTGGTTAATTGACCGTTTAAATGATTTAGCTGTTGTAATAATATCGTTGAAATTCGGCATATTTAAAAATAGATTTAAATAAAATGGGGTGGTCGCGTACCCAAATACATAATTACCAAAGAAGTCGGATAGCGACCACATCGTTTTCTTTTCCTTTCCTTATGGATTCTTATGCGGCACCCGCGATATTTAGCTTGGCTAGCCAATTGAGTCGGTATTTAAGCCGCGCCAATCCATGCTATGTCCATAGTATATAATAATATATAATTATATATTATATTATATAATAATACACAATTTATATGAGATGGTTATGTTATACATTCGAAAGTGTGTATGTCTATATGTCTGTTATCTCTTCACGCTTAAACCGATGGACCGATTTTGATGAAATTTGGTATGGAAATAGTTTGAGTCCCGGGAAGAGACATACCTAGGATAGTTTTTATCCCCGAAATAATCCCCTAAGCGGGTGAAAGTTTGTATGGAGCTACGATATAAACGATTTCCACGCGGACGGAGTCGTGGGCAGACGTTAGTGTAAGTAGAATATAATCTAAAAGTTAAATAAAAGCTTGTACAAAGGTGGCACTTAGATACCTACTATGAATAACATGTGTGACTGTAATAGCAATATATATATAATAGCACCATGGTGTGAGCGAGATGGCGCGCTTTTTTCGATTCTATTCTTCATTGACATAGCAATGTAAAGTAGATTTAGAAGAGTAACACTAAATAAAATGACCTATAATGATGAAGTTTATCGAAAAAGGATTAAATGTAATGTCAAATGGAGAAAAAAAAGAGCAGGGGATTAAGTAATTACAAAGTTATAGTATCCAAAATTTTAAGAGGGGGTAGGTATATTCTATCCCTTTCCGCAAAACGCACCTTCAGCATATGCTGTAAATGACAATCGTTTCATATGAAACGATTGTCATTTACTATGCCGCTCGGGGATTGTGACGTCACGATCCACTAGCGTTTTCTCTCTCTAACAAGCAATATTAAAACGGTTGTAGCTACGTATTTTTGGAGATATATGAATGGGATTTTCGTCACTTAGGCTTATTATTTTGCCTTCTTTTTTTTGGAGTAATAATAAATGGTTAGTCTACACTCCTATTTGTAGTGGTATAAGGGCAGTTAGGTAGGTCAAACTTTGAGAAAGAGGTCAATCGTCGAATCCGACTCGTCTGGGTAGCGTTCGGGAAGCTACGCTATGGCTTTTCGTCCAATATTCCGCAGTGTCTCAAGGCGAGAGTCTTTGACCAGTGTGTGTTGCCAGTGATGACGTATGGCACTGAAACGTGGTCGCTTACAATGGGCCTCATAAGAAGGCTCAAAGTCACCCAAAGGGCAATGGAGAGGGCTATGCTGGGAGTTTATATGCGTGATCGCATCAGAAATGAGGCTATCCGCAACATAACCAAGGTAGGTAACCGATATAGCCATCCGAATCGCTAAAGTTAAGTGGCAGTGGGCGGGGCATATTGCACGGAGAACCGATGGCCGTTGGGGCGGAAAGGTTCTCGAATGGCGACCACGTACCGGGAGGCGCTGAGTGGATAGACCCCCACAAGGTGGACTGATGGCCTAGTAAATATAGCAGGAATCGGCTGGATGCGGGTGGCGCAAAACCGGTCATTGTGGCACTCTTTGGGGGAGGCCTATGTCTAGCAGTGGACGTCTTTCGACTGATATGATGATGATGATGATAAATCGTTTTATTAACTACTTAAACACTATTTGCAAGAGTGGTCGCCAACTAGCTAACAGGTGGTCGCAAACCGACTAAAGCGGTCGCTATCCAGCGAATTCGCTATTTTGAAACCTTTTCCATATTTTTTCCTAATCTATGGATGGAAGTGCTATATTTTATTGTAGGTTTCAAAACTTGACTATACTCAGAACCTATACGAATACCATATATTATGTGTGTACATTGAATAGGTATACATTTACTAATCTAAAGTGAGCAACTCGGCTAAGTGGTCGCTAACCGGCGAAACGACCCTAACTCGATGGGAATGGTCGCGTGAATGTAAAAACGTGTTTAATGAAGTTAAGTCGTTGCTAACGGGCGCTGAGGTATTGAAACATTACGATCAGGACGATCAGCTGATTGTAACGTGCGATGCGTCAGCGGTCGGGCTCGGAAGTGTGTTATCACAGCCTGCGCGGGGCGCGGGCGGGGAGCGCCCGGTCGCATATGCATCCCGCGCGCTGACCTCGGTCGAGCGGCAATATAGCCAGATTCAGCGTGAAGCGCTTGCTATTATTTTTGCGGTAAAAAAATACCATCAATACCTATACGGCAGACGCTTCTTACTACGGACTGATCATAAGCCGTTGGTCTCTATTTTCGGGCCGAAGGCTGGGGTCCCTTTCATGGCTGCCAGTAGATTGCAAAGATGGGCAGTTATTTTATCAGCGTACGATTATGATATAGAGTATGTGCGTTCTAACAACAACGGTGCAGATGGGCTATCGCGACTACCGTTGCCTTTCAACAAAAAAAACAGACCCCGAACAGACTTATTTACATTTTGCTCGTGACGCATTTTTATTGGATTACAATATTCTCAAAAGGGAGACGTGTAAAGATCCCATATTAAGCCGAGTGGTATCTTTCGCACAGGACGGTTGGCCGGTTGACAATGACATTCGTCAACTTCAACCGTATTTCAATAGGCGGGCTGAAATTTACCTTGAATTAGGCTGTCTCATGTGGGGGCATCGGGTGATAGTACCAGAAAAGTGCAGAGAACGCGTATTAAAGGAGTTGCACGAAACACATATGGGGATAGTTAAGATGAAGAGTCTTGCCCGTAGTTATGTGTGGTGGGCCGGCATCGACGAAGCTATCGAGGGTATATGCCGCACGTGCGCAACTTGCGCTGCGCATGCTGCCGCGCCGCCGGCGCACGCGCCGCGTCCGTGGCCGTATTATATTAAGCCTTGGTCTCGACTGCACTGTGATTTCCTGGGGCCAATGGCGGGCATGAAGTTTTTAGTCATAGTTGACTCCACTTCGAAGTGGATAGAAATTTTTAAAATGAAAACCACTACGGCTACCGATGTTATTACCAGATTCCGACGTCTTTTCTCGCAATTTGGGTTGCCTACTCAAATTGTCTCTGACAATGGGCCACCATTCAACAGTGAAGCGTTTAAGTCTTTCTTGAGTTGGAACCACATTGAACAAAGTTTGACAGCACCTTACCACCCATCGTCAAATGGCGCCGCAGAAGTTGCAGTCCGTCTATGCAAAAGCGTAATTAAAAAAGCTCTAAGCGATGGGGTCGACGTGGAGACGGCCTTAGATAGGTTTATGTTGTTGTATAGGACTACAGAACACGCGACTACCGGAGAGAGTCCCGCCAAGCTTTTACAAAACAGGTCGTTAAGGACACGTCTTGACGTGATTAAGCCGGATAGATCGAAAAGGGTGGAACAAAAACAGCAATCGCAGGTAGAGGCTGCAGGAGGGAGCCGTAGAGATTTCAGAACGGGAGACGAGGTTTACGTTAAGGATTTCCGTCGAAATCGGGTAGGGGACTGGACGCCCGGTCAGGTAGTTGAACGCGTGGGTTCTACCAACTACAGAGTTAGGGATAGTTTTGGCAATGAGGGTCACCGTCACGTCGATCAATTAAAGCGGAGGTCCAGATCGTCCTTAGGCATTTCTGTGACGACAGTTGGGGATACAACAGGTTCAGTAGGTGCGGATAGTCGGAACGATATGGCCGGCAGTACAGTAACGGCACCTCCAACAGATGTTATAAGTAGCAAGGAAAATGAGCCAGCTATTAGAATATCTACCAACTCGACGACTGGTGAGCCATCAGCTCGGGGTGAGCCTTCGGCGCAGATTGGGGTTCCAGCTACAGATACTCCGGGGGGCGATGGTGACACATCTACCAAGGGTCAGTCACCACAACATATCCCAGTTCCTACACCACCTCTGTTATGTCAACATCGCCCCAAGCGAGATAAACTAAATGTAAAACGTTATCAATTCGACTTTGATTAAATATGTTGTCTGCAAGTATGATATCTGTCTATCTGTCTTGAACATGCATAGCAAAACTATGAATACTTTCTATGAGGTTTATTATTAGCGCCGACTTAGTAGTAAGATGGATTAGCGTAAGTAAGTATATATAAGTGTTAATTGAGTGGTGAGGTGTTATGTATGTATAAGCGGATAGAATAAGAAACGTGAGCTGTCACGCGTCAGTCGCGAATATACGTTGCTTGAGCCTCAAGAGTGTGTTTCATTGCTGCCTATTTATCAATCTTATCCTGTCTGTCTCATGGCACGAACACAGAGGTTAACCCAGATAGTGTATTATAATGCTTGCATGCATTATTGTTTTTAACATCACCCGACGTGCTCATGTGACGCCTTACCTAAATCAAAATCATGTTATGTAAACGTCATTCCGTCAAAAACTACATCTAGCTTCTCTTCTATTTCGGGTAGTAGTTAACCGCCAGTTGCCCTCGTACCTTTACAATAAGCTGACCTGGGCGCATAACCTAAGGTCCTTGGAGGCTAAAAATGGAACATTAAAAATGGACGGGCAGTGGACTTATTTCGGGTGTACCCTCCATGTTTTTATCGACTTTTGGAGGGTAGTGAAATATTGTAAACCCATATCTCTGTTGACAACTTGCTGGGACGACAGTTATCTGCGACCATGACCGGTGCAACCCGTGTCGAAACGTCAGAAATAAAGGTAAATAAATATCGCGTTAGACCCGGAAAAAATAGTATTTAAATAAATGTATTAGTCTTCTGATACTTCTTAATTTAGTAAGGTTAATTTACCATCGTCCTTTTCGGGCATACGTTAGGACAACATTTATTATATCCTCTATCCTCTATCATCTATACCATTATTGAATACCTTAGATCCTTAGATTTAAGGTATTCAATAATGGTCTTCATGCTTTCCTTGTTTGATGTCTCTCCATTTTTGGTATTTGTACAGTCACCAGCATCGATGTCTGCCATAGCAAAACGAGCAAAAATATCTGACACGTCCTTACGACCCTAGAAATAGAGTTGTGTCAGATAAACACCTGCCACAACGCACTTAGTTGTGGCAGTAATGCTAGTGACTGTACACATAAAAAGTATGATTCCTAATTAACGAGAAATGATCATATGCAAAACTTTTTGATGATACGTGGTTATGAATGAGCTCACTCATTCATTAGAAGGCTGCGCGCGAGCCAGATCACCCGGAAGATGACAGAAATTTACCTGAACTATACTGTACTTACCTAAACGTTGGGAATACCTGCTTGCCTATCTTACCAAAAAAAAAACGAAGATGCTTTGCTAAAATCGACATTACAGCTATGATCTTAAGGTAACCTGAAATCTGCAAAATACACTGACAGATTGGTGTTCTAGTGATTCAGATCAGAAGCCACTTACGGAAGTATTGTTTGTTTGGATAACGCTCGTAATTTCAGAGATGAAGACGCACGTTGCGGTTTAGTACCTATTACCCAATGGGTTTTTTTAGTCACCATGTGTTCAAATATTTATCTATGTCCTTACGCGGACCGCTCGCTAGAATTTGCTAACAACCTTAACTCTACAGACGAACCAACGAACTAGAAGTGTGTATTTGCATTTTGGTTTGGGTCGGTAACTCTAAACAGATACCTACAAGGAGTAATGTTCATCTTCGGTTCGGCAAGAAGAGGCAAATAAGTGGTCTGCCACGTTTGAATTGAACCTTAAAACACAATAATCAAGACAATGGGGGACTTGCCGTGCAAAAGGTGGAGAGAAAAATGTTTTGATGTATATCGGTCGGGTATAAGGTCATGAAAAAAAAGTTAGTTTCCGACGTCAGGCCATGTGTGCGTTTGCAACCATCCTCATATGATGGGGCCATTTTTTGGTGATTTTGAGACAAAAGTGTCTATTGCAAGTTTAAAGATGAATATTTCCTTACATTTTTGTCATATACAGCATACGACAACAATCGAATAGAAGCAAAAGCGAATAATTTTTTTAAAACGGCCTCATTAGAATAAGTTTGTTTTTTGACATAGTATTTATTGTTGTTCTACATCAATTACAAAAAGCGGCCAAGTGCGAGTCGGACTCGCACATGAAGGGTTCCGTTAAATAAATTGCTTTTTACGATTTATGACGTATTAAAAAAAAACTACTTACTAGATCTCGTTCAAACCAATTTTCGTTGAAAGTTTGCATGGTAATGTACATATATATTTTTTTTATTGTAAAAATACATCTTTATTTTCTATAGTTAATACATGATAATTAACATAAGCTAAATTAAATTAAAACTACGTTAAATCTAAAAAAGGCCCTCGAGGCATTGTACCGAGGATGCTGGCGGCATTTCCTCGTTGAATTGCAATGCTGATGCGTTGCGCAAGAAAGCCGCCAGCTCTTCGGTCACCAGTTACATCAACCAGACGTTTCGCGATTTCCGCAAATAACTTATGTGCACTGGGACCCCACGGATCGAGGGTCTCGACGCCAAAGGGTACAAAGTTGTACTCTCTGCCGAGGCCACTATATTTATTACATTTTAGAAGTTCGGCGTTTTTCGCCGCTGCACCCGCTTTAGAAGAAGTCCGTTGGAGGTGGGACGGTGCTAGCGTGTCTACACAGGTAGCGTCCCATACTAGCATCCGTCCCAAACTCCAAGGAATCAGAGACACACCATCAGGTCTCTTGCCATCATCTCTGACAATGCCAGGCGGCTCAAGAAGAGCAGGCACATTGATGGTGGCAAGAGACCGGCGGATTATGTCATTAAGTGTCGCATGTCTTGAAAAGCGGCCTGCACTTTTTTGACAACAAAATCCGTGGTGCCCCAGTCGGTCCACGTCCGTGCCACAAGGGCATACGTGTGGAGTGCATACCGTCACCCCAAGCCGCGGACCAGTCGCCAGGCGAAGTGAGGTCGGATCCAGGAAGGTACCGGTATTTGGAGAGGGTAGGGCATGTAGCCAGTGACCGGCCTCTCTGGCTCCAACCGCCAAAAGCCTTAACCTTTTTTTTAGATTTATCATTCTCTTATTTTAGAAGTTACAGGGGGGGGACACACATTTTACCACTTTGGAAGTGTCTCTCGCGCAAACTATTCAGTTTAGAAAAAAATGATGTTAGAAACCTCAATGTCATTTTTGAAGACCTATCCATAGATACCCCCCCACACGTAGGTAGGGTTTGAAGAAAAAACAATTTTTGAGTTTCAGGTCTTAGTATGAGGAACCCCAAAATTTATTGTTTTTTTATATTTTTATGTGAAAATCTTAATGCGGCTTACAGAATACATCTATTTACTTACCAAGTTTCAACAGTATAGCTCTTATAGTTTCGGAAAAAAGTGGCTGTGATATACGGACGGACAGACAGACAGACAGACAGACAGACAGACAGACATGACGAATCTATAAGGCTTCCGTTTTTTGCAATTTGGCTACGCAATCCTAAAAACGAAATCGTCAGAGACCTATCAAGAAATATTTTTATTTTACTTATTTTCGGTTGCTTATTTTGAGAGCCTTATCTTTTTTTTGCCAGAGATCATGGGACAATAAGACTTATTCAGACAACAAGAAAACAAGTTCCTCCCATCCCTGAAAGTCAACGACACTTGGTTGGCCGCGCTGCGCTGCTGCTCGTATTAGATATTATGGGTTGGTCGTACTGCGGCTACATGGCGCAATATCATCCGCGTCAATCAGTCAGGAAAAATCTCAGAGGTTCTGGCTGGTAATTTTTATTATTCAAACAATTTTATACACATCTACTCAATCGATATCATCGAAAATTGTATAAATCCTTGCTTAAGTATTAGTTATTACCTTACACTTACACTACTTACTTATTCTATCAATGTAGAGTTTGCGTGCTTGTGGACTTAGGTACTGTGATGACTGATGAATTAAAAGTGTTAGTGTTTATTTAAAATTACATGAAATTCAGACAATTTAAACTAAACGTACCTCTAAAAGTATTATGTGGATTGGATAGGTATACCACAGTGTTTTCACTTAGAACCTTCTGTCAAATTGCTTAACTTTTGTTTATTTTCCTTAACTTGGATGATATTTACTCTTGATGATATTATATAGATGTCACTAAAGTAAATTTAGTACTTAGGTCTGAAACGATCCGAGAGCTTCGCTCTCAGACTCAATAGTATCTAAGGGCGGAATTACTCTTTTAAATTGATAGATATTAGCGTTGTGGGTTTCAGGTCCAAATATGAAGGGATTGAAGCTTTCATTCGTTATCATCCTGTTAATTATGTATGTAAATAAGTTAGATATAAATTGCGTTAGATGCTATTCTAGGCTAAAATCAAGACTACAATTAGATGTGTAGAAAACTCGCATTTTGTCCAAAATAATTGATTTAAAACATACTTCAGCATACTAATTAAGTATTAGTGTATCATTTAATGTATGCTAGATCTAGATTTATAGATTCATAAATTAGAATAGTTAGGTTAGATTTTTTAGAATGGATCGCTGGCCAGCAAGAAAACGCGTGGACGGACGCGCGGCCTGCAGAAACATTCTACCCGCGAAGTCGAGAAAAGTGATTATCGATCGATACGGAGGCTCCCTGGAAAATGGGCCTTCTGAAAACATACCTTAACAAAAGGGTATCCTTTTGTTAAGGTATGTTTTCAGATGAGGAGTCGGATTAGTGGCGTGATCGCGTTAGTGTTGGCTATAAATACACCGGCGGGCCAAGGTGGGAGGCACTTTTTTATGGGACGTCAGGGGGAGCTCACGGCTGCAGGAGGCAAAGGCGGCCAGGCTAGGCTGACCTCTGAGCGCGTACTACTTCGAGGCGGAGCAAGGCTGGTTACCGCTGGGCTGCATTACGGCTGTTGCTGAGAGGAATTAGAGTTTGGTAAGGTCGCAAATGCCTTTGCGATCGTCTGGTGAGATTGAATATTTTATAAATAATAAGTGTGACTAATCATAGTGAATTCTAGAATTTCTTAGGGAGTAATTATCTTGTGCGCACATTGTCTTGAATTGAGTAATTAATATTTAGGCAATATCTTTCTGCTCATGAACTAATATGATCTTATATTATCACGTGTGTATTTTGAATATGTGGCGGTCTAATAGGTTTATCACCTAATAAATGCGCTTAAGACATCACCATATTAGGATTCCGTATACTCCCATGAAATGAAGTGAACACTTATTATAGTCTAGTCATTGTAATCGACGCGGCCTGTAGTATGCTGTTATAGTACAAGAATGTTTGCTAAGGAGCGGTCCAATGGTAAATAATTCCTAATTGTATACCAGTATCTAGTGGTTAGTTGTAGGTACAAATGAGGGAAATCTTTATTAAAATATGTGCTAATATTATATTGTAATTTATTTATGGCGGCGGAGCTGACCGGTTACGAGCGGCGAAAGGTCGAAGCTGAGCCCAGGGAAGCTGCAAGGCGCTAGGTGCGTGCTCTTATTATTAAGAGATTAAAATCTGGTGAGTGACCTTTATAATCACTGTATTGAATGACTCTGAAACTTATTAATTTGTTTTTGGGGACTATTATCTAACCATTTCAACGTTATCATACTTATATTTGTGTGTCGAAATCTAGTTCTACTGTATATAGTTTGGGGGATATGCTAGATAAAGTACGAGCGGTTTATGTATAGGTTATGAACGGATCTAGGTCATTGGTTAAATAACTGACGATATTACAGGAATGTTGTTTTGTTCTACATATATATTACTAGTTGTTTTGTCACTGCGATATGATTGGGTTCCGTGCACCCTCACGAGATAAAGTGATCAATTATTATACGACAACCTAGCTATAGCAATTGACTCGGTCCGTGGTACCCGTTACACTATGAGGATAGATTGTTAAGATGTGGATAAGCGACGAATATTACCACAAGTACATATTAGTATCCGGTGGTTAGTATAGGTACTGATGGGTGGTTTCTTTACTAGATTAACGCAACTGAATAAAGTAGTTATATACACTCGTGGCTGTGTGCTCAGTGTCGAGACAACCATATCCACAGGGCACATTGAGGACCCTGGCCACACGAGAATTCACCCGAAATGGGCTTCTTAGTCAGCAGAGATGTGCCCGCACTAGAGCGCCAGTCATAGATGTGTGGACGGAGTGAGCGGCTGAGAGTCTTAAATCTTGCAAATTGAGGGACCTCCCCGGTCGAGCTGATGTCTTAGTTCTAACAAACCTCTTAACAAGGGTTACGGTTGTGTTGGTCTATGAAGTTATCAGATGTACTTATAGATATATTGTGTGGAATTCCTTGAATGAATGAACCTAGCATAGTAATTTAGTTATGTACACCTGTGGCCGAGAGCTTAGCGTTGTGGACAACCATATCCAAAGAGCACATTGAGGACCCTGACCAATACGAGAATTCGCCCGTTAAGGGGTTTCTTAGTCAGTAGAGATGATGATCGCGCTTAGGCCTCCGTCACGGATGTGTCAACGAAGGTAAGGTTGGTGAGACCTTTCAGTCTTGCAAACTGAAGAGTTTCGCTGGCCAAGCCGTCGTTTTGCTTTAACCGAAGCTTCTTACCGTGAAGCTAGCTATGTTGATTTTACAAGGGAATCCAACACTTTCGCTTTAGTAACGGCAATAATTAAGTAGGTATCTTCTTAGGTGGGGTCGTTATTATCGGGATCTCAACAAAAGTATCGCGGTGGGTTGGTAATTAATTATCATTCGTCAGTTCAACTGTGCATTGTCGTATATTTAACATTGTTTCGACTATAAAGTGCCTTTGAGTTGATTGGGTGAGATTGGTTGCTAAGACATTGTGTTACATCCATTGAGATATTTTGGGGATGAATTGTATTATAAATTGCTTAGGAAAAGTCAGTACTAATTGGTATTAGATTTGATAGAAATAACGATAGGGTAGACGGAATCAACAGATGAGGTGGGATTACTAGTGAGTACGAGCAGCCGCGAGCGAGCGAGAGGCGAGCGCTACAGTTCGCTAACAACTCTAAGATTCATCGTTAGGGAGAATCGATATTACACTAGACATTACGTCATTCATGTACCTGTAAGTAAAACATGTACTAATATTCTATTTCAATAGACTATCATCGCATCATCATCAATATCTTGACTTACGATTATTTTCATTATTATATCATCGCATCATCATCAATATCTTGACTTCTTCACGATTATTTTCATTATTATATCATCGCATCATCATCAATAGAGATCCCATCATGGCCAACACAAGTTGACCACTATTGTATTGCGAGTCTGTTTAAAGGGCGTCACCTACCACATAGCGTAATTTATCACTTCCCACAACTTAGTATAACAAGGAATTTATGCCCACTTTAGCCTCCATAGTTGTGCATCACTTAATGAAACTACAGATTAGTAAATTAATTCTAAGGAACTGGTATAATTGTCTTACTTAAGTTATAGGTTCTACTAAAATGGGGTTAATGTACAACTTCAATTAACGTGTAACTTTTTCCCTTTATAGAAATACAAACTTCATACTTCTCGAAAAGGGCTTGGGTCTGCTCACACAACGCTGGGCCTCATCCACTAGACGCAATCACACGCCAAGCCACTTCACCAGAGCGAATCACGTATAGCTTAGGTCTAAATAGGTCTTCGAGGTTAGGTTCCAGAGATAATAAATTCTAGGTTAGATTACGGCATTGTAGGTCTGGAGTCGGACGGTTTTTTATTTGACCGAATCTCTTTCCGTCCGGCAATATCCTAGGAGATGATTTGGTCTGTTAAAGTACTCAAGCTCGAATACTTAATAAATAACGAGAGATCCTGTAGCTGTAGGATAGATTTACCTAGACTAGAATAAAACTCAACCTTTCTAATAGGATCGGCCGGAACTAACTCGGTTTTTCTATTCTCTTTGGTACGAGTTAGTATTTATAGGAACAAAGTGGATATCTAGTACAATCGAGTCTTGATTTTACTGGATTAATTAATCAAAGGTTCTTTAGCTTCAAAACAAACAAAATTAATTTGATATTTCTATGGTAAATAAATGATTTATTTTCTCGCTTACTATCTGTTTAATTTTATTCAATAGCTTTTCCTTCAGGTAGGATTCCATTTTCAGACGACTAGAAGCTTCTCAGGAGCTTCAGCTTTCAGCTAGGGGTTAATTTAAGTTCAGAATACAAAAACATAAAAAGACAGCCATTTTATGAGGTTGAATCATTACAGGTCCGGCACAAACCCAATACACGTCAGGAGGCGAGAACCGACGAGGTCCGGTAGCGTGTGCCAGCACTAACCCTTCATAATTTATATATTTTTTTGCAGTAGCAACAAACATTCATTGAAAAGGAACAAGGTGGTTATTAACACGGAGCTTTCTTCTTAAACAATACTGGTAAAATAATCATAATAATCGAAATACTATTACTACTAAATAAATAGTAAAGCAAAACAAAATCGTAAGAAGATTATACTTATTCAATCCACAAAAATAATACACAAAAGAATAGGATAACAATAACTTCTACACGGGTCTCCTCAAAAGCTCTGGGAAACGTAATGCTCTGTCAAGTGTCATTTGTTGTAAAGGGTCGCCAACGCGCTTGTGATTCTTCTGGAGTCACAAGTGTCCATAGGTCACGGTAGGTACCAGCTCAGCAGCAGTATCTTCGGTGACAATGCAATGATATAGTACCGTAGAGCTGGTCTGATGATGAATTCCGAAGGTGCCCACAGGAAGTAGGAACTCCTAAATTAGGTACACAAGTTAAACCCGTGGTGTTTGGGGCTCTTGGGAACCCTCTCGAAGATAAGTGAACGACTATGTAAAAAAATTGAGTACCTAGGCAATAATACTTTATACCAAAATTTGAATTTTTGACAGAAGCTTGTTATATTTATTGCCTTGATGCCAAATGAAATATAAATATTGATATAATCTTAATTTCACAGAAGAAAAATACTGCCAAAATATAACTAGGAAGCACTGGAAGCAGAATTTATAGAATCGAGATCTTGTAATATGTATAGTGATGTATGGAAGAGAAATATGAAGTATTGAAAAAAAATATAGGTACAGGGAAATCTGTAATGGAAATAAAGGAAAGCTGTAGCTGGACTTTATTTGGCTAATTGTTGTCAAGACAAACAAAATATTGCTTGGTATATGTAGTGGATCATATTACAGAAAATAACCTACAAATATGAAAGTACTTAAAATAAGTTTCTTTCAAAAATTTCATTTTTGGTACAAGCTTTTATTGCCAACTGTACTTTTCTGCATACCATCATCAACTACTCATTGAGACGATTCTAACGAGCCCAAACTCGATGGGGTTGTGTCGTTTTATTGCGGAGTTCCTATGGCCACCTTCCAGCTCCAGCATCAGATCAGCTCCAAGTCATCATAATATTGCATTGTCATGCGATATAAATACATGCAAAATTTCAGCTCAATTGGATAACGGAAAGTGACTGAAAAATGGATTGCAAATTTTGACGGACAACATACATTCTTACATACTTACGTATTTTCGTATTAAACTTGTAATAATAAAGAAATAAGTACCTAAATGTATTTTCAATTAAGTTTTTCATTTCTAAGCTGATTTCTAATAGAGTATCAATCTATCATTTCGGAAACTAACAGAGTAGACTTATGCAACAGACCTGCTCTGGTAGGACTTCGAAATGATGGATATTCTTCTCACAAATAAGAGAAGTATGTGTTTGAGGTGTTTTGAAGTGTATGTTATTCATGTGACTAGATGGCGTTACTGCCAATAATGTTGACTGACAACATAGGTATATAATTTAATATTCTCTTTGGGTATACCTCATATAATGTATTTTCAAATGTTTTATAAACTAAAATGCAATAAATAATTTTCTTGTCGCGTTAGATCTATTCTTACAAGGGTTTTATTACAAAAATAACACATACAATATATTACTCCGTATCAGAATATTTAACAAGCAATATTAGCTTACAAACATTTTGAACTATGTTATTAGCTATAAGTATCATTTTGATTTTATTGTAATTTTTTTTTTTTTTTTTACAAATTGTTATTGACATACCATGTACTCGTAATGCACATATTACTTATGGTGAAATAAATAAATATAAACATTAACAAACATAAACATTAAAACACACAAAATAACAAAAATCACACAAACAACATAAAGAAAAACACACACACACACTCACAAACAAAATATTCATTTATGACATAACTAGCCTAAGTCTACCCAAACAAGCCCCCGCGAGTTGTACCTTGTGCAAAGGTGCCCATCACACTTGCCGCGTTACCACGTTAGATGGCGATTGACAATCTTTGCACCAGGTACAAACCCGCGCGAGCATCGACCTTTTATTCGACGCCCCACCTCCTACATGAAGGCTAAATCCTCAGACCCCCAGCACCCGGTCGTCTCAAAAGCTAGAGGTACAAAATAATAATAATTTTGAAGGGCTGAGTATTTGTCCCTTTTTCTAGCCGCAGAAAACTCTGCTGCAGCACCAGCTACCTGCACCGTTCGGCTGAGGTGCGAGGCGGCAAAGGTGCTGACGCACGTGGCGTCCCATAAAAGGCACTTCCCCCGCTGCCATGGCACCAAAGTTAGTCCATCTGGCCTTTTGCCATCGGTGCGACAAATGCCCGGTGGTTCCAGTACACACGGGATGTTCGCGGAAATTACGCAGGGTCTACGCTAAAAAAACCGACGACTCAGATTACATATATATGCGAAATATGGACAGTTTAAATAAAATAAAATTGTATTAAAACTTATCCTTAAGTAGATTAGTTTTATGTTTGCATGTAACTCTAGAACTTTAAATAATTAAATTCAATCTTAAAATATACTATCAGAATTGCCGTGGCTTAAGAACAAAAACTCATTTTTTCTACTGCAATGCAGTCTGGAACAATTACGATATCATCGTTTTGACTGAAACCTGGCTGAACAGTTCTGTGATGAGCAGCGAACTATTTGATGACAGATATGTGGTGTATAGGAGGGACAGAGAACAGGCTGGAGCGCGGCATGGAAAGGAGGGGGGCGGGGTGCTTATTGCAGTGCATAATTCGATTACATCTAAACGCATCCCCACTTGGGAAAGTACTTTTGAAGATCTCTGGGTAATCATCCAAGTTCCGGGCAGCTCGCATAGTCAGCAAATGGTTTTGTGTGCTGTTTACCTCCCTCCACCCGTTTTGCGTTCGAATCTGGTTTTGTTACTTAATCACTATAATACTGTACTCGAAGAGATTAATTCTAATGTATGTATGCTAGGAGACTTTAACATGGGAAACATCGACTGGAAATCTGTTTACAATTCGAGCAGCAATTACATACCACCAAATATTAGTGAGATTTTACTAGATTTTATATACATGAACCAATTAAAACAACATAATTACATAGCGAACTCCCTTGGTCGTACACTTGACCTAGTTTTATCGACGGTTTCCACATGTAGTGTCTGTGAAAGTCCTACCCGTTTAAGCAGAATTGACAATTTTCACCCGCCGCTTGATATATCTTTATTATTTTGTAAAGAACGCCGATTACCGTATAACAACGGATTATGTAGGCCTAACTATTACAAAGCAAATTACGAATTGATACGTGAAGACCTCATGACTCATGACTGGGAGAAGCTATTCAATGATCTTGACGTAAATGACATGCTTGGAGTATTATATAATATAATTAATGAAATAACAAAGAAACATGTACCTGTCACTCGATTAAAAAATAATAAATTTCCACCCTGGTTCGACCATAAATTAAAAAAAGTGTCAAATGAAAAACATAAAATTAGAAAGCGTTATATAAAATATAAAAACCCTCTGGACGCTTTAGAGCTAAAATTGATCAGTAAACGTCTTAGTAAATTAACAATTTCTAGATACAATGACTACATACATAAAACGGAAATGGAACTCAAAGAAAATCCCAACTTATTTTGGTCATTTATCAAAGCTAAGCGTGGCGGAACTAGTCCATATCCATTATCTATGACGGACGAGACAGGCACTAGCTCAAGCAGTACAGGAATATGTGAAATGTTTGCTTCCTATTTCTCGACAGTTTACATCAAAGTAGATCAAATCGGTAACGATTTCAACTTGAGCAAGTCGTTACAATTATTAATGATTAATAGTCAGAGCTTAGTTACCCCTTTTATTGATGACGACTCTTTGCTAAATAAATTGAAAAACCTCGATCGTAAGAAAGGCGCGGGTCCCGACGGAATTCCGCCGTTTTTTATTAATTCCTGTGCTTCACAGCTAGTTAAACCGCTAAGTATAATATACAACAAATCTTTAACACCCGGAATATTTCCGTCACTGTGGAAGACAGCAAAGGTAGTACCTATTTACAAATCAGGTGATGACAAAACAGTGTCTAACTACAGACCCATATCCTTACTTTGTACATTTGCCAAGATCTTTGAATCGGTTGTCTGTCCACATATCAATAGGCATTTTGGAATGTACCTAAGCGACTTTCAGCATGGGTTTGTTAGGGCCAGATCAACATCTACAAACCTAGTTTCATTCACTGAACTTCTTTCTGATGCAGTAGATGCAGGAAAGCAGATGGATGTCATATACACAGATTTCAGCAAGGCCTTTGATAAAGTAAGTCATAAAATCTTGCTGCAAAAGTTGTCTGCTTATGGATTCGGATCCATACTTAATTGGCTAGAGTCCTACTTGCAGCACAGGTCATTTTTTGTAGTAGTTAATGGTTATCAATCTCTGTCACACACCATATCATCCGGGGTACCCCAAGGTTCTCATTTAGGCCCAATACTATTTAACATTTTCATAAACGACATTCCTGATTGTTTTATACACTCGAGCATACTTATGTATGCTGATGACTTAAAGTTTACTCGGACCATTGATTCTGTCAGCGATGTTGACTTATTACAGAGCGATTTAAGACGGCTTGTTGACTGGTGTACAAACAACCAGATGGTCTTGAATGCCAAAAAATGTGTACACATCAAGATATCTAGAAAACACAAAGTTGTAAATTCTACTTATTTCATTGGTGACGAAGCTATACAAGAAGTAAATACAGTTCGAGACTTGGGTGTAGTTTTAAATCAAAAGCTCACATTTCTCCCTCACATTGAAAATATAATTAAAAGAGCATCTAGGATGTTGGGCTTTGTTATACGGAACGTAAAAATATTCAAAAGTAGTGTAACAAAAACGTTGTTATACAATAGCCTAGTAAGAAGTATTCTGGAATACTGTAGTGTGGTCTGGCGGCCGCACTATGCCACTCACTCACTACGACTAGAGCGTGTGCAGAAAAGGTTTGTCCGGCACTTGAGTTTCTCTGCTGGCAGATTAAAAAAAAAATCGTATTCTTATACACAAAGTCTTAAGAGGTTCGGGTTAAGATCACTAGAAGTACGGAGGAAAGTTGCGGACGCAATTTTTTCATATAAGCTCGTAAACAATCAAATAGATTGTCCGCAACTATTAGCCCTTCTGTCTTTTCGAGCTCCTTCCCGAACTCCTCGCAAACCTATCACGCCATTCTGCCCACCGCTCAGAAGGACTGTCCTCGGCAGTAGCTCGCCTATCCCAAGGATGTGTAAAGCAATTAACAGCTGCAGTCACATGTCTGATGTTTTCTTTGACTCGGTCGTGAAATTTAAAATAAGGTCAGGTAACTGCTTGGCTTTGCAATAATAATAAAGTTGGTGACATCCATTTTCTCGCGCAGAAAGTTGTTAAAAAAGTTTTAAATTCTTTAGTTACGTCGCAATAATAAGTTAAGCAAAAAATATGTATAATTTTGATAAGTTAATGTTAAGGTTTTTTTTTTATATAATGCATGCGGTGTTTACCTTTAAGTGATTGTTACACTTAGCAAGTAGTTATGATACTTAGATTACTGTAAACTTCAGTGTAAACAATTGTTGGTGAACCAAAAAAAAAAAAAAAAAAAAAAAAATAAAAAAAAAAAAAATTAAGGCCCTCCGAACGATATATACCTCATATTAGATTAAAAAAATACTTCTATTAAACGGGAATAAAATCGCATACCTACCTGTAATTTATTATATACTCGTATATAGGTATACCTCATATTAAGCCCGCTCCACGCTAGACGAGCCGAGCACGAGCGGAGCCCTTGTGTGGGCGCCGTCGTTTGCGGCTCAAGTGTAGTTACGTTCGCTGTAAGTCCACACTTGAGCCGCAAACGACGAAGGTCTCCGCTCGTGCTCGGCTCGTCTAGCGTGGACCACCTTTAGCTACTACCAGAACCGTGATCTCCGTGATGCGACCCGGACCTCTCACGACTATTAAACAATAATGTTGAAACCAAAGTCCATCTGAGCAACGAACACGTCGTTAACAAGGTTCGTTTACACGCCGGCGCCAGCAGGTCACAAACTAGGTCGTTCTGACGTCACAGCGGAGGCGCGACTTACGCGAACATGATGCATACACCTGGTCTGTAATCTAATTTTACGACGTTATATCATCCAAAACAACCAAACCAAACTAACCTTATTGCTTCGAGATAAGGTCTATTAGTCGGCATTTTGTGTCCTCATTTGTACAAAATGTATGTTATACCTGTTTACGCGTTTTGCAAGGTTGGGTTTTAGTTTTATAAATACTAGCTTAACTTAAGGTTGCTAATGACGTATTTATGACGCTCATTCTTCTCAGTAAATTCAACATACCTACTCTTACTGAGAAAAATGAGTTTAACGATGAAAAGGATCTAACAAGCATACTAGTACCTATATCCATATGTAGCTAAGCATATGGGATGCCACCAAAAGTGCTGCGATCTGCCTAGCAGCGTGATCATGCTTACTATCAAAAATACCTACATTTATGTAAGTGCGAGAGTCACATTGTTGTCAAGTATTGGGCCAGTGTCGAACACTGGGTCGTGTATAATCTTAGTCGTAGTTAGACCTATGTTAAATAATGAACAGTTTTTTTTTTGAGTGCCCTATAGCAAAAACTCAAAACCAATCTCCAGCAGGTCGATCACGTAACGCATTGTACGAACGTCGGGTAGGTCTAAATGTCACTTTTTATATGGAAAATTGACAGTAAAATTGTACCGACGCGTGTTCGGAACGTTACGTGATTACCCCTCTGCAGCTAATTTCATGTCCAAAATTTATTGCTTATCCGCGGGCCCGCGTTTAGATTTGGACCGCGTTCGATTCGATGGGTGTTTGAAGTTTTGAAGTGTAGATTCAATCCTGCGAGTTAAATTTAACTTGCACAGTAGAAGACGACAAGTACGTACATCCTTAAATAGATACTCAGAATTCTCGAAATGTTGTCAATTGTGAAGTCGTCATAGTTGTTCTGATAACTGTTTTGTAAAACAACGATGATGACGTTATTCGATGGAGTGACTTTAATTTTAAGGTCTATTTTTATTTGGTAAAATATTGGTAGGTAGGCAGTAAGAGCTCGTGATTCTGGGTTAATGTACGTACAACATCCCAATATTTTGTACAAAAACTTCCACTGGGTAACATAAATCCCCTGTAGTTAACTTAATGCACCAGAGTTAATTCACCTGGGGGAATTAAGAACACTTTGAGTGGACCTAACTCACCTGTCAATATCCCAAGATGTTTTAAGTCAACTTAATACCCCCGAGGTGAATTAGGTTGACGGAAAATATACTTAATGCACCCGCGATCAACCACGGGTGCATTAAGTATACGGAAAGTACACCTTATGCACTCGCGACCAACCACGGGTGAATAAAGTTAACTGAATGTGTACCTTATTCACACGTGATCTGCTAACGGTGCATTAGGTATACTTTTTTGTCAACTGTATTCCCCTGATCAGTAAATTAGATTATATTATCTGAGAGTGGACTAAAGTAGTCCGTTGGAGGTGGAACGGTAACAGTATGTCTACATAGATAGAGTCCCACATAAGCATCCGTCACAACCTCCACGGAACCAGAGATACACCATCAGGTATTTTGCCATCATCTCTGACAATGCCAGGCGGCTCAAGAAGAGCAGGCACATTGATGGTGGTAAGAAACCGGCGGATTATGTCATTAATATCGATTATTATTGATTGAGATATCAGTAATCAATTCAATGATCGGATTTCCCGGTGCAACACGGAGTGAATGACCCCAAACTTTATGTAGATATGGATTATGCTCCGGGATCCTGGCACTTACATTTGTATTTGGAGGACAGTGATTCTGATCATATAAATAAGAATCGTTCCTAGTGATATTTTCTGGGATGAAAGAGGTCATGAATACTCCATATTACTTACTAAGTTATATTTATAGGCTTACAACGTGTCATACCCCGGCCCATTGCTCGACGATTCCCAATTCAAAAACCTAGTAAGGCTTTTTGACCACGCCAAAACCTAGCAAGTCTCAAACATTTACTAGGTTTGTAATGGCAAAGGTGAGTTACTATGTTTTAAACTGGTAAAGTGATAGTTCTAATGGCACTTGCTAGGTTTCAAGGTATTAAAATCTGGGTAATTATGATGATGTTTAAGCTGTTGTCTACGTAAGTTGGTGATGACTAGGCAAAAATAAGTTACGATAGTATTTTCAAAAAAAAACAACCCTACTTGGTTTTGACATGGGGCAGCTGAAGCGCCCTTATTACAAATACCATAATTATCCCTAGCATCTTTTTAAACAAGATGCCGGGATTTTGTCTTATCCATATTAATATTTCTACTCGATATCCCGCCGTGTTGCACCGTAAATTCCGATCAGTGGTAATCATCAGTGATTTGCTGAAACATGTATTTGTCAATAATTTGTTAATATACATAATAGATATAAAGGTAAAAGTACGATGTTTGGTCCAAAGGACATGAAAGAATTGAAGGACGTCATGTATATTTTCCTAAAACAAACAATTTATTTTGATTGAAAATGTGTTCTGGGACAAGGTGCACTTTCAGTCAACCTAATTCACCTATCAGGGGAACAAAGTTCTAATCTAGCTCAAAATAAAGCAACTATCAGGGAAAAAACCTTAAAGTATACCTAATGGACCTGCGGCTGGGTTCAAGGATACAAAGTCCACTCTCAGATAAGATTTTACTGATCAGGGGAATAAAGTTGACAAAAAAGTATACCTAATGCACCGTTAGCAGGTCACATTCAGTTAACTTAATTCACCCGTGGTTGGTCGCGAGTGCATAAGGTATACTTTCCGTATACTTAATGCACCCGTGGTCGGTCGCGGGTACATTAAGTATACTTTCCGTCAACCTAATTCACCCGTGGTTGGTCACGAGTGCATTACATATACTTTCCGTCAACCAAATTCACCCGTGCTTGGTCACGAGTGCATTAAGTATACTTTCCGTCAACCTAATTCACCTAGGTGAATTAAGGGTGAATTAAGACAACAACTAAAAAATATACTTTAAGCCCCCGTGATTCATAATTCCCCCAGGTGAATTAACTCGGGTGCATTACAGGATAAATCTCATATGTCACTCAATGGAAAAACTATAGGACCTCAGTTGTTATAATTATAAAATTATGTCACTTACATTTTCTCCTGTAGCTATCTTGTTTGGTATGCGGCGATGTTTACAACATAATTCAATATTTATATTATATATAAGGGACAAAAGAAAAATTTATCATACCGTCTAGCAAGGGGACGTGTCTAGGAGGCGTTAGAAAGCGCGCTGGCAACACTACGTGTGGGAGTCTATGTCGGGGATAAAAGTAAAGTAAAAGTGATTTATTCTTCAATTTAGACATATTACATGCACCTATGAATGTCGAAAAACTACCACACCGGTTCGGAAAGAAATCCTCTGCCTCGAGAAGAATCGGCGTAAAAAACTCGGCGAGGTATCGTTTTTTCAAGACAGTAAATAATATATAATTTCAGTATCAAGAGTATTATAAAATAGATTGACGGATGAGGCGGGGAAGAGAAGGAATCTGCAAGATGGCGGCGTACGCTGCGGAAATGTGAATGTGTTATATATGATTTCCATATTAGATTTTTACTTTTAAGTGAACAGTTTTTAATTTCGGTAAGCCCGTAAAATCAGTCGCGGGATTCATTGGGCGCGAGCGCTTCCATTATTCACGTGCCATACGATCGTTTTGCTGTCTTGATATAAAATCTTAGCGCTTATTATGGCATTATTGTGGAAATCACTAGCATCTAGGAAACTGCTTATCTGCAGGGCACCCTCGGGTACAACTCGCTGGCAACGCGCAGATTGTTTCGTGGTCGTCTCGATTGTCCCAGCTTGCTCAGTGAGGCCTGTTGCCTCTTTGTACCTGATGGACGTGTGCGTTTTCGATCAAATCGGTTGCGGCTCTTCGCTGTCCCTCTATCGTATCGTAACTCTCCTGTTTGCCGGTCCCTGCATGCGCTCAATAAGCTAGACGTGATGAAACTCTCCTGCGATCTGTTTGCAGATGGCTGGACGATCGTTGAAAGAGAGTGCTTGAAGTTGTGTGAGTTGCTTATTTAGTATTATTGTTTTTATTTTTAATACGTGTCTAATGTCCCCATGATTAAACAAAAATTAATGATTTAGGATATCTCCTGTATTTAATGTATTTTTTTTTGTTATTTTTCGTGTCTATAAATAAATAAATAAAGATTATAGTAAAAAATATTTGATTTGCTCCTATGGGGTAACCAAAATCTTTATAAAAACCTCAAACACATCGTATGTAAGGTAAACCTCCTCGACGGTGCACTAGTGCATGACATGGGCACTTTATGTCAAATCACTATGGATCAAATTCGAACTAAGAGAATTTTTCTTCATACGAATTTAAGCAATGTCACTTTGACATAAAGTGCCCATGCCATGCACTAGTGCACCGTCGGCGAATAGGATGTTTACCTTATACAGTATGTGCTAACGGTACCATGGGCGCAGATTGCACCACGCGGCGAAAAACCATGCTCGGTGACGCCGGCGCAGCACCGAGGTCGGCGCCCGCTCCTTGCATAACCATATCACTGTTATCTTTATCTCAAATGTATGCAATCGTGTAGCGTAGCGTCATCTCATTGATCTTATAGCCGCATAATTGTGATTGAACCATTACTTAATAATAATAATAATATTTGCGGACAATCTTACACAAATCAACCTAGTCCCAAACTAAGCAAAGCTTGTACTATGGGTACTAGACGACGATATGGATACTTATATAGAGAAATAAATACTTAAATACATAGAAAACATCCATGACTCAGGAACAAATATTCGAGCTCATCACACAAATAAATGCCCTTACCGGGATACGAACCCAGGACCTCTTGCTTCGTAGGCAGGGTCACTACCAACTAGGCTAAAGCGGTCGTCTTACAATATATACAATACTTTACAATATATATTGCATATATATATATATATAGTCCTCCTCATCGATTTCGGCGACGGCGACCCTAACAAAATATGGATTAGCCCTATTATGTAAAGGAGAATAAATCGCGTACGGTGGTGGAACATGTTATGCGGAGGGATGATAGTCATGTTACTAGCAGCAGTCAAGGGCATTAAGTATGAATGTGGAAGGTTGTAAGAGAAGATGTAGATCGAGAAAAAGGTGGATAGACTGCGTGAGAGACGATAATATGAATAGGAAGGAAGTGAGTGACGAGTTGACGGGCGTTAGAGAGGTATGGAAGAAAAAAAACACGCTGCGCTGACCCCAAATAAATAAAAAGTAAAAAAAAAGCCCGAGCCCCAAAGTAAATTGGATAAGGAAAAGCGAATGATGACTTTACAATGTGAATGTGAATGGTGACTTTAGGGTTATGATCAGAAATGACAAAAAAAACCGTTTATTTCTCTAATAAGATCAGCACATTGTACAGCTATTACTCTTTACTCTTATTGTTTTAATATTTTAGATCGTCTAATCGAATTTTATAGACAGGCAGCTGGCATGTTGCGCTATAAACGGTTTATTTAAGTGTCTTAGTTACTTGTCAGCATTTTCTTATATATTTTTACGATATGTTTCTCAGATTTTGAAGAAGTTGGCTGTATTGTACAAATTCAATGAAACCAACTACTAATTCCCATTAATCCTTTTTGCCAATACAATTTTACTATTTAGATATCATATAAACCAAACTTCCAGTAAACCCCAGAGATACCCTTTGTACATTTCCCATCCCCGTCTCATATCTGTCACAATGAATTCAGTGTCGGACACTAAATTCCTCTCTCTTTTACACACAAAAACGTTTACTTTGAAATTGGTCTTTATAGATATTTCCTGTTCAAATATAACAATATCTACGTTCAACAAAAACATCCAATTGAATGAATGATTGCTCACGGAAAAGTCTGCTGGCACCTTTATTGTTTTCTATATTAGTCAAATCAGCCGGTTTAGCAGTAAAACCCCGGGTTTCAATATTATCGTATTATTTTACCGAAATAATGCATTAATTTTCACGCTCGACCAACCTGTCGCTAAACAATAAACAAGTAGTATTAAAATATGGCGTTTACATCTTTGTGGTATAACAGGGTATAACACGAACATGATAAAATATCCTCAAAGTCATAACTCTATTGTCATTTCCACTGTGAAACTGTTAAGTAAAGTAAGTTTAAGTTCAAAGGGCCGTTGAAGTCTTTTGTACTGCAACTTAGCGCTTAGTCAAGTTAAACGTGACTCATGAATAGGAGAGTACTCCAAGTAATAATGGCGGGTAGTTTAAACCAAAGAATGGAAACGGAAGTAGTTTTTTCGTAAACAATTGACAGTTGCCAGAAGGGATGAATGAGGCGCCGAGACCCCCAAGAACGATTTGCAATCTTGTTTTGTAACTTTGGGCGTTACACTTTTGTAGTTTGTCGGTGTCAAACAAAAAAAAGTTTCGTGGAAGGCCGGGTAATGAATTATTGGAAGCGGGTTGGAAATGAGCTATAAGCTCCGCGACCCTCGTTTAACAAGGATATAAGAGGACAATGAATATAATGTGCCGCAAGCTTTGTCTACGTTTCCGTTAATGGGTTATTTACCGCACAATCGTTAAACAATTGATAAACTGTCAGTTAACATACTAACAAATGACTCAGTGAGAACCCATTTGACGGATACTGTCGGATCTTCATCTTATTTTCAGAATTTCAAATAAGCAATAAAGTAAGCGTGTCAATGATTGACACGTTACTTCCAATAATCGACATCCCTTTGTCCACCTATTACATATTGCAAATTGTAAGGGTCGCCCTCGTCGGATACGACAACGAGGACTATATATATATATATATATATACATAGATATTGCCTATATTGCCATGAATAAAAATTGAGCGTGCCAAATAATGGGCCGTGACCAGTGTCAAAAATATTTTAAATATATATATCATAAGTCCATGTATGATTGATTTTGATTAGTCAACCACTGTAAGTCAGGCATATTTAGTCAGATTCCCGAATCCCGATATACTTATTCGTCTTCCGTATTTTTTTTTTTATTATGGTAGTATATTTGAACGGAAGTAATTGCCAATTTAGTGCGGATACTTGTAACTACTCGTAAGTGACAAAAAAAGGAATGAACTTTTAAGATTTTGTTGATTTTTCATTGCTATCAAGACAACATATAAGTATGTATATACATTTTATAATATAATTATAAAAAACTACTTATGAGGTAAGGTAAACGCCACACTAAACCATTACTTGGCAGCTTGGCACCATCAATTATAAATCAAAGGAAACAATAAGGTGTCAAGTAGGTATTTGGAGGTTTACCTTGCCACTTGTACAAACTTTGTATTATTTGTTACATTACAATTATTTTGATTTGCTGCCATATTATTCTTCTGAACGACTGAGTACTTATGGGTGCCCTCATACCGTTTTCTAAGTAATTGGCTTTGATTATGCAGGTCCAGTTTTACCACCACCGTTATTATGCCTATATTTATGAGAAAAGTTAAATTTCGTCAAATAAATTGAATCTCGATTGAATATTCTAATAATTACGTACAGTTTCAGAACATGCAGATTTCTTTAACCTGCGATTTGGCAAATTAGTCAGCTGTTTGATGCTCAACCTCAATGCCGGATTACTCTTCATTAGTGAACGCTAATATTCAAGAGTTTATGGCCATGAGAACTAAATTGGCATGAATGATTCACTTTGTTGAAGCGCAGTTATTGCCTTTCTTCGCCGGACGCGTGTGCATACCTATTCATTGCAGCGACCCGTCCAGTCTCTCAGGAGGATTCCATTGACTGCCTAATCCGAATGGAATGCTAAATAATACATGAATGAGTTCTCAATGGGTACTGGCCACCCTTGTTTGGAAACACCGTATCTCCCGTTTGTTTTTGCCGCCACTGTCATCACGAAATGTTGTGTAATCTTTACTTGGAAGGCGCTATGTGAATGTTTTTTTGATTTTTGAGAAAGGAATTCGGTTATGGCGTCGTCTTAGTAATGATGTTGAAACTTTGATTTGTTTAGTATTAATAAATTGGGGTTGAGTGCAAGTCACCTTGCGTATTTGCCTTTTTTGGTTTGGACTATTTTTTTAGTAATGGGAGGATGTCAATAATTTCTTAGTCATGGTCATGACCATGACTAAGAAATTATTGACATCCTGTTACGACCGTTATCATCGAACTCTACCTAAATAAGTTATTGTACAAATGTATAATATAAATATAAGTCTCAATGCGTCTCCTGTCATAGTCGAGGAGAGACTCGTAAATACTTAAATAGAAACTAATAAAAAAGACCAAAATTTGTTGAATGTTATTAATCCTTAACTAATAATAAATTATTGTATCGTAGTATATTATTGCACAGATGTTATGTTATTTATTGTCTTACATTAAGATTATAATAATGTAATTGCTTCTATTAATATAATTATTTATAGGTTATTATGGAGTCATGGGCAGAAGCTAGTGTACCTACCTAATATAAATAAAAGAAGTTCAGAGTTTATTTTCAGCATCCCGTACATTACCCTTATAGTACTTACTTTACTTAGCTACTCTATTAAACACTTGGTCGATGCGTTGCGCAATGTTGGTAAAAAGCGGCGTCGGTCAACCGCTGCTTCGCTTCTGTAAAACCCACGGTTGCCAAATGTGAAGGCCACGATCTGAATGACTAGTGCTACTTAGGTATTATTTGTGACGCGCGGCCACACGTAACTATTTACGTTGCGTCACGACGTGACGCGGCTTACCCTATTCACGACGCTTACCGACAACTTGCCTTAGGATAATCAGAATAAAGCTGACATCGGATTAGCATAGGATTTTACAAGGTTGTTAATGGCATAGCAGTAGACTACGGTAATTATTTAGGACTGTAGAATCCGCCAGGCATTGTTAGTCTTACACTTAATCATCATATCAGCTGAAAGACGTCCACTGCTGGACATAGGCCTCCCCCAAAGAGTGCCACAATGGCCGGTCCTGCGCCACCCGCATCCAGCGGACTCCCGCGACCTTTACCAGGTCATCAGTCCACCTTGTGGGGGCCTACCCACGCCGCGCCTTCCGGTACATCACTTAAGGCGCTATAGGTTCAGCGAAGTGAAGCGAACATAGTTTTTGAAACAATATAATGCGTCTGTTTATAATAATATGGTTTCAAAAAAATACGAATAATCTTGAGGCTTTTCTGCAGGGAAATTAGTGATTCGAAACACGATTAAGCAATTTTCGCTCTATAGAAAAAAATCACGAACATAGGTCTAAAACATATTGAAATTCACTTAAAACATTCGTAGCAAATTATGCACAATAGCTAAACATATTAAACATTGGTTCTAAAAATCGGCAATATCATGTTTGAAGGAACTTAGTGATTACTTTTTTATTTATTTAAACGCACAAAAAATTAAAATTTAAAAAAGCGGCCATTGCGAGTCCGACTCGCACTTGGCCGCTTCCGCTTCCGTTCCAGGGTTCCGTGAAATAAATTGCGGTTTACGATTTAAGACGTATTAAAAAAAAAACTACTTATTAGATCTCGTTCAAACCAATTTTCGGTGGAAGTTTACATGGTAATGTACATCATATATTTTTTTTAGTTTTATCATTCTCTTATTTTAGAAGTTACAGGGGGGGGGACACATTTTACCACTTTAGAAGTGTCTCTCGCACAAACTATTCAGTTAGAAAAAAATGATCTTAGAAACCTTAATATCATTTTTGAAGACCTATCCAATGATACTCCACACGTATGGGTTTGATGAAAAAAAAATTTTTGAGTTTCAGTTTTGTGTATGGGGACTCCTAAAACTTATTGTTTTTTTTCGATTTTTGTGTAAAAATCTTAATGCGGTTCACAAACTACATCTACATACCAAGTTTCAACAGTATAGCTCTTATGGTTTCGGAAAAAAATGGCTGTGACATACGGACGGACAGACAGACAGACAGACGGACGGACATCACGAATCTATAAGGGTTCCTTTTTTTGCCATTTGGCTACGGAACCCTGAAAACATGATATCCGCGCTTCCAAACACGCACTTCCATCTCGCTCGCGCTTATGCTCAGCGAGAGGGAGAGAAGACCATGATACTATAGCGCCTTAAGGGGACGTAGGTTCGTGGTCTTCTCTCCCTCTCACTGAGCATAAGCGTGAGCGAGATGGAAGTGCGTGTTTGGAAGCGCGGATATCATGTTTTTTAATTTTATTTCTTTGTGCGTTTTAATAAATACAAAAGTAATACTATATTATACAAACTTCGAACCCCGTTTTAACCTTCTTAGACGATGAATTTAAAAATAACGCTGAAATAAGTTTTGTTGTATTTTAGAATGTTTCTTTTGTCTAAAACCGAAGTTACTAATACCTTAATTTAAAAATGTCTTGCTCTCCATACAAACTTTGAATGCCCTTATAATCCCCTTTGGGGGAAGAATTTCAAAAAACGCTGAAATAATTTTGGTAGGCTAAATAGGAATAGAATTAAGTACCGGCCATGCCTATGCTTCTCATAAACATATAATATGCACAAAATGTTCATACGCATGCGAATAAATGACATAGTTTTTAATAATAGAAAACTCAAAGCATCTAACAAAGAAGCGGATTGTGTCGGAGATACAACCGTTAATAAAGTTTAAGTGGATACTTCTTTGTGGGCTGTACCTGTAAAATATATATCTGAATTAATTCACTAAAATCTGTATAAGTACAGATAAATCGGTATAGGTATATGGCAACATTGACTGACGTAGTTTATTATGACTCGCGAACGCGATACATTGAAAATGGCGGTCATTTCAGCATTATTTTCATGTCCGCCACATAAACTAAATAACATTTTGTGGTTAACAGCTAATGACAAATAAAGAAGGATTAAAACATGTAACAAACAATTATTTGAAATCAGATTAGGCTTCTCTACAAAAAGTTATTCCGAAAGTCACGTGATACATTTTGAACTGTACCCCTATACAAGAACGCGAGCAAAGAAGTATCCACTTCAAAACAAAATCTCACGTAAATACCTGACACACGTGTAAATAAATAAATGCATAATAAATTTTTTTTATTTTATTTTCAATTTTGTGACAACTCTGGCACATGCGCCCGTGACAGCGTAAGTACTTACACGAGTGGCGGCGTCGCCCTACATCAAAGGCGTTTCACTACTGTTGGGAATATATTAATATATTGTAATACTGTGACTATGCTGAGCTTAAATCTTTTTGCTAGCACACGAGCACACGACTAATCATACTTAATTTTATCCTTCATTCCATTATCAATTTTCTATTATATTCTATGTTAAGGAGACGAAACTAACAAAACAGGCAACTTCCCACCTTCGCCTAAATCCATCATCAATCACGCCAAGTGTCACGTTTTACACGAAATTACTCCGCGCAAGGCAGTCTACAGTTTTTATCCACATAGCATACGTGGAGATTTCCATAAAATAAGTATTGGCCGACAATCTTTTTTCAAATCTAAGGTCATTGGTTGGGAAATTATTATGAAACGTTCGGATATTCCCAGAGATTTTTTTCCTTAAGACCAGAGGAAGAGAAGAAGATGTAACAAGTAACTGTCCAAAACGCGTTTAGCACGAGTCGCATATTATTTAGTTTCCTGGCTGTTAGTCATTAAAAAGTCAAAGTGGAAACTTTCCGGTCGTATTTTGAATATGATTATGACTGTAGGTAGTGATTATTGAGCCGAATGTAACCCTCAAGTTTTGGTCTCGCGCCCTCGCTAAGTACCTAATGTTAGCTCGATATCTTACGCTCTTAGTCCGCGCACGGTAACTTTGGAAAATTGGTTTAAAAGTACCTATTTTGATGCCAATTTTCGAAAGTTACCGTGCGCGTTAGGTATATCAAAATGAATAATTATATCAATTTGAACAATGATGTTTTATATCGATTTTATTTTGCGTTAGACTCGTGTAAAATATTAATTTAAATATGGTACAGTCAACCAATTTGATTCCTAGGCCATCATGGAACCTTGCCGTTGTAAATCCTATGTCAATACGGGTTACTAGGATTACTGCGTTGCTATGTAGCAGTTAAAATGACAGGGTTCTACGGTGGCCTAGGAATCAAATTGGTTGACCGTACATGAGTTCCATATGGGCCCTGATAGGGCGTAGCAATTTATATTTAGTTCAATCTAATTACATGCCATTTATATGCTTAACATTCTTTAAAATATTTTTTTTCCTTAGGCAGTTATTAATTCATGCACATGCATTTTAATTTTCCTCTAATTACTAGCTTTTAGGTCACACACATACTATATCTAAACATAGCTACTTATTTACATCTATTAACTAATAGTAGTTTATGCAATCGTTATATAGTCGAGGACCACGTTTAGGCCACGAAGCTTGCTGAGTGGCCTAATTAAGGTACGAGACTTAAAAAGCTAATTATATAACTATTGTATACAATAGTTTTTCTACGAGTCAACGGAAATAATAATTTATTAAACAAACTTGGTATCTATTGAAAATCGCCCTGCTGAAATGAAGCGCAGCAGCTTAGTAATTTTGCGCGTTGATGTCTTCACAGTTATCTTATACAGCTCCTGGATTCATAAGATGACTGCTGGCGGTTATCTTATGAAACCATACGAGTTCGTGACGAGCTCGTGGAGCTCCAGGATTAAAAGTATGTGATCTTAGTTTCGTGTACGAAATCTTAATTCAAAGATTAAAGTCGACGAGTAGAAAAAACATTATTTGATAATTATGGTAAATTGTAAATGTAACTATTATACTATTTTAGGGTGTCTGTAATAAATTCTTGATACTTACGAGTAAAATGTTTTACTAATTGGCCAATCTTTAAGTCTACTGCGGAAACTATTAAACTTATCCTCTTTTTTTATGAATTCAGGGATTTTGTTGGAGACTTTAATTGATTGGTAATGAGGTCCAATTTTATACATATTCAGCTTAGGTTCCGGGAGGGCTAATTGGTTATTTCGACGGGCGCTTTTAACAAATGTGTATTTAGTTAGATGTTTTTTTTCAAACAGTGCTACTTCTAGTATATATATGCACGGTAGCTTAAGTTTGACAAAGTGGGGTCGGCAACTTTCCGGGCAGCGTATGTTTGCTATTTGCTATTATGCGTATACACTTTTTTTGCGCTACGAACAAGTCGTGGGCGTCAGTGCTATTTCCCCATAAGATAATTCCATATCGTAGCCATGCATATGCATACGCATAATATGCCGATAATGCACATTCAATATGAGTATTTCGCTGAAGTACACTTAGCGCATATATGAAACGAGATAACTTGTTGTTTATAATTTCAATATGCTTTTTCCAATTTAGGTTTGTGTCAATTGTAAGACCCAATAACTTGAATGTACTAACTTCTTCAATACCGATTTCGTTTGATACATGTGCCAAATCTAGTGGTACTTTTTGGTATGGCCTGAATTGTATTAACGGGTGACTCTACGAGCGTTCCAACCGCCGTCAGTCCGCTGCTCGCATTATTGTCAAAGTTCTTGCAGATTTGAATCCCCTTTCCCAATAAATTGGTAGTGTAGTCCTGGACTTGTTTCAAATACCTGAAGATGCCATGCCAGTTTGCCGGTACATTGACAATAATGCGAGCAGCGGACTGACGGCGGTTGGAACGCTCGTAGAATCACCCTAACTTAGTTTTGTTCATATTAAGTTCTAAACAGTGCTCGCGTAGCCAGTCGTTAAGGTCTGTTAGCGTGTCCTTTATACTCGTATCGCTATTGATGTTGTAATGTTTCGGGCATCTGAATAACAGAGAAACATCGTCCGAAAATAATGTACAGTGATGTTCCGTAGTTTTTGGTAAATCATTAATATATACTACAAATAGGATATATCCGAGAACGCTTCCCTGTGGTATTGAGCTATTTATTATTAGAGGCTTTGATAAGATATTAGCGAGTTCTCCCATTTTTTTTATTGTAGTGTTGTATCTGAACGCTTTGTACTCGGTTTTCGAGATATGGTTTTAACCAATTGTAAGCTTTACCTATACCTAATTACCTACCCCATATAATTTTCCTAAAAGTACAGTGTGTGAGACTTTATCATATGCCTTGGTCATATCTAGCAACATACCTATGGCACATTGCTTATTTCTGAGGTACTTAAGGATTTCATCTACATATATTTATATACCGCGAGGGTAGTTGAATGTTTTTTACGAAAGCCATTCTGATTGGGATCTAAGAGATTAAACTTTTCCAGGAAATTATAAATCGTTTTTTCAAAAAAAATCGATATTGTTGAAACGTTGAAAGTAGGGATATTGGCCTATACTGGCTAGGATTTCGCGGATCACATTTGTCCTTGAGAATTGGTTTTACTATGGCAATTTTTAATTTGTCGGGGAAAATAGATTGACTATAGTATTGATTTATAAGTTTTATGAGGGCTGCCGGAAGGTTGGCATAACCTGCGCTTTGTTTATTTGGTAGTTTATTTATTATCGTCTTAACTTCACTTTCTGTCACGGGGCTAAGATACATAGTTCACGGCATGACCCGCCGCCCGGTCGAGCGGTTTTGTGATGATGACCCACGGCGGAGAAATATTCATTAAATAGATTAGAGACTTGATGTGGACATTCCACACTGGTGTTATTGTGTCGTAGTGTTATATTTGGTGTGAATTGGGATGTTTTTGGTGCAGTTACACTTTTAATTACGCCTCACATACTTTTTTTTTTTTACGTTGGGGAAATATGCCTTTACTCATCGCGCCCGCCACGGGGAAGGGGCAGGGCGGGTATGACGGACTAACCGCGGCAAAAGCCTTGGACTACCGTCTAAAACCCCAACGATTGCCAGCTCCGCCTTAAGAAAGGGGCGCCACGGGATCGCTTTCCGCATTCGACCGCGTAACGCCCCCACATACCTACATTTTACTTTGTTTTGTGAATTTGTCATTTGCCGTATGTAAATAAGCTTTTTTGAGGTTTTAATAGACTTTTTAAATGTTTTGCTATAAAAATGGTAATGTTTTCCTAAGACTTCACTGTTTGCCCGAGTTGTGAGTATACGAAGAATTATTTTATGCTTACAAGAACGTCGGAATCCGTGAGTAATCCAACCTTTTTTTATATTTTGATTTTATTTTTGTAGTTCTTAAGGGAATATGCTTGTTTAATAGATCTTGCATTGTCTTGTCAAATCGAGTATAGTTCTCATTGGCATCATATATGTTACTAATTACCTACATTACAGTCTAATTTTTGCAGGGCTTGCTTAAAATGAGTTAAGGCACTTGGAGTAAAAAACCTTTTTTATGTGTATATGTACAGCGTGTATTTTTAATATTACCTCAAATTGTAAGGTGTTAGGGATATGAACCGATTTTGCAAGAAAATCTTCTTAACCTACCAATTTTTGTTTCCTTACAAAATATTTCAGCACGCAATGCATCACTACTTTGTCTTATTGACGTGACATCACAACTGTCACTAAGTAACCCGCTTCTTCCATGTGTCAAAGGTGTGTACACAATACATTGCTGCTCCATAAATTTTCAAAAAATTGTTATACTTTGTTAGTTAAGACTAACTTAAAATTTTCTTGCAATATCGGTTCATAGCCCTATTACCTACATCTGGTTACAATTTGAGGGAATATTCAAAATACAGGCGTTACACGTAAATGTATGCAACTGAAATCCGTAAACAACAATCCAATATGGTCAGATATACCTAAATCTTTCACAGAAACATTATATTATTTATTATTTGTGAAAACCAAGTCAATGCATGTTGCGCTCGTGGAGGTAACCCCAGTTGGACCCTGGACAATTTGGTACAAATTATTTTCTAACATTAACCTAATTAGCCTACGACAGTCAATTGAATTTAGTAACATATTTAAGTTAAAATCTCCTACTATTAGAATATGTTTGTTAATTTTAGATTTAATACGCCCTAAAATCAATTGCAGACACTTAAAAAATGTTTCGATGTCACGATTTACTCTATATATATAATTATAATTACAATATTTGGGTCTATTTCTACCGCACAACACTCAATAATATTGTCTATTGATAGGTCCGATATGTCCTTTCTCTCTATGAACTCAAGTCGTTTTCTTATAAGTATCGCCGTTCCGCCGCCTCTTCCTTTACTCCTGTAGTAGGCCGCGCCAAAATCATAGTCATTAATTTGGACATAGTCTTTTTGCTCCTTAGATATCCAGGTTTCAGTGAGACATAATATTTGGTACTGGTTGTCTTCTAGTATGCTTTCAAGTAGATCTGTTTTATTTTTTATGCTTTGAGCGTTCTGAACTAGTATTCTAAAATTATAACTATTGTTTTCTATAGTCTGTGTTGTTTCAAAAGGAACAGTTTTTTGCTGAGCACGATCAGGACTTGTTTCACGGCTAGATGCTATTTGGGCTGGTGTAGTAGTCCGGGTTTGATTCATATTGGATATATCTGCGGGGGAGTGGCTTTGTGTAGTATTATTGTCGTTACTTGTTGAACACGTCGAGCGTGAGGGTGTGTATTCCTCGCCATTTATATATAATTTATTGTTCCTCATAGTTGCATATGTGTAGATAAAAAGCGCGAGAGTTTAAAGTGTTATACTTTAGAAGCAGCAGCGAATTTAAATTATAATTTAAATTCGCTACTGCTTCTTATATATATTTTTACATAGTATTTATACAACCATAAAATTTCAATTTGTCCTGCGGGTGGGGCAGGACCGGTCATCGTGGCACTCTTTGGGGGAAGCCTATGTCCAGCAGAGTTTTATGATGATGATGATAAAATTTCAAATAATGAAAATACATATATTCAGCATATAAATATACTTATTTTTATTTGTTCTATTTTTTGAGAATTTTAATGGGAGACGATCGCGCAGCTTAAAGATCCTACGAGGGTAGGCTACGAGGGTCCCGCGACCAGCCCCAGATATCGGTGGGCTGATGTGGTGGATGCGGATCTTCGCGAGCTCCAAGCTGGCGATTGGCGAAAAACCACTCAGGATCGGGATCAGTGGCGTGCACTCGTATTGGAGGCCAAGACACACTTCGGGTCGTGGCGCCAGAGGAGTAAGAAAGTAGTAATTTGAAAGCCTTCCTTCCTCAAAATCAGACATCTCGCCTGACCCCAACGTCGCATACGCCTTAAGGATTTTTTTTACTACAGATTTTCCCAGGCCTAACCTATCGTCCATCAGTGCGCTTGCGTCGCCTACCGGGCGTCCATTCCATTGCAATAACAAAAAGACCAGTAGGTCGATCACGTAACGCATTGTACGCGCTTCAGGTAGGTCTAAATGTCACTTTTTATATGAAAAATTGACGTTAAATTGTACCGACGCGCGTTGGGAACGTTACGTGATTACCCCTGAGCAGAGGGGTAATCACGTAACGTTCCGAACGCGCGTCGGTACAATTTAACGTCAATTTTTCATATATGCGGGTGGGGCAGGACCGGTCATCGTGGCACTCTTTGGGGGAAGCCTATGTCCAGCAGAGTTTTATGATGATGATGATAAAATTTCAAATAATGAAAATACATATATTCAGCATATAAATATACTTATTTTTATTTGTTCTATTTTTTGAGAATTTTAATGGGAGACGATCGCGCAGCTTAAAGATCCTACGAGGGTAGGCTACGAGGGTCCCGCGACCAGCCCCAGATATCGGTGGGCTGATGTGGTGGATGCGGATCTTCGCGAGCTCCAAGCTGGCGATTGGCGAAAAACCACTCAGGATCGGGATCAGTGGCGTGCACTCGTATTGGAGGCCAAGACACACTTCGGGTCGTGGCGCCAGAGGAGTAAGAAAGTAGTAATTTGAAAGCCTTCCTTCCTCAAAATCAGACATCTCGCCTGACCCCAACGTCGCATACGCCTTAAGGATTTTTTTTACTACAGATTTTCCCAGGCCTAACCTATCGTCCATCAGTGCGCTTGCGTCGCCTACCGGGCGTCCATTCCATTGCAATAACAAAAAGACCAGTAGGTCGATCACGTAACGCATTGTACGCGCTTCAGGTAGGTCTAAATGTCACTTTTTATATGAAAAATTGACGTTAAATTGTACCGACGCGCGTTGGGAACGTTACGTGATTACCCCTGAGCAGAGGGGTAATCACGTAACGTTCCGAACGCGCGTCGGTAAAATGTAACTGACAATTTTCCATATAAAAAGTGACATTTAGACCTACCTGAAGCGCGTACAATGCGTTCCGTGATCGACCAGTAGGTCGATCACGGAACGCATTGTACGCGCGTCAGGTAGAAATGTCAATTTTTATATGGAAAAATGAAGTTAAATGTTAAATGGTCCTAACGCGCGTTCAAAACGTTTCGAACGTGCGTTAGGACAATGCAATGCAACTGTCATTTTTCCATATATAAATTGACATTTAGACCTACCTAACTACCCTGAGAAAATTACGGTTTTTTTGGAAATAATTCAATATCAGGCTAATTATTTGTACACGGCTTTTATGTGTTATTTTAAACAACTTTTACTATTGACATCAATAATTCTATGGACCGGAAGTTAAGAAAAAAAATTAACCCGCAAGCAAAAATGCTATCAGTATTTTTATAATGAAAACATGTTTGAGTACACAAATTTGGAGACTTACTACCTGAATCCAAAAATATATACATCAGGAAATAACGGCATTTTAATTAAATATTTTACGACCTTGAGATAATATTGAATTTCATCTGGCCTATAGAAAGGTTTATCCATTAACAAAAATAAGTGGATTATGCGCGTATCCCAAAGAACGTATATAGACGTAGTCAATTGTAAAGTAAAGAAAGTTTATACCATTTTTGCCTGATTTTTACGGAATTTATGAAGATTACTTTTCATTATTTATTACCGTATCGGTATTAAATTTAGGTGGATTATTAATGAATATTTAGTCAAATTACCCGACCTATTTTTTGGTGTAAAAATATCTCTGATATCAATATATTGTTGTGTTTTCATAGAGCGAAACCGTAAAGTTCTCAGGCTAAACGTACGTACACTCATTGCGTTACGTGATCACCCTGCTGCAGGTCGATCACGTAACGCATTGTACGAACGTCGGGTAGGTCTAAATGTCACTTTTTATATGGAAAAATGACAGTTGCATTGCATTGTCCTAACGCTCGTTCGAAACGTTTTATATGGAAAATTGACGTTAAATTGTACCGACGCGCGTTCGGAACGTTACGTGATTACCCCTGGGATGAACATTGTGTGCTAAATCTTTAAAGAGAATACTAAACTACTTTTTCAGATGCTTCTCCGTTAAGTTGTTTGTTTGATGTAAACTTCTACTACTTAGTATTGTACTTACTACTTAGCGTGATATCAAAACCGCTCCGCTATCAAATCAGATTGAAGATGTTGTTAAAAATAGATTTGAGATCCGTATTAGATTTCGGTTCCTTAATTAATACTATGAGCACTATATGAGCTGAGTGTCATTTTATTACAAAGAGCTGAGCCAGATTTTTTTCCATCCATATATGGTCAGAAAAATAACATCACTTCTAAAGTTCAGGCCACCATCCAATTAAAGTCTATATACCATCCAATTATATACAAGATAAAATAAAACCATGTCTGGCGTGTCTGGCAACATAATTCGTCTTCGATACGAGGGCAAACGCACGTAGGCCCAACTCGGAACGCATTTCTTAGAGGGTCAATGCGCCGGTAGCCGAAACTACACAACTGCCACAAAAATCCTTTTAGGGTTCCGTACCAAAAAGGTGAAAAGGAACCCATAAGTGCGATTTCCTCGTCGGTCACAGTTTCGGGAGCTATTTATGATATCAATTTGGAATAGTTGTAAACAAGGCTAAAACCACGAACGTGAATGGATGATTAAAAAAACTTAATCCATTTTTTTCAACCGACGAAAAAAACGGAGGAGGTTCTCAATTCGACGCGTATATATATTTTTTTTATGTATGACCACGCATAACTTTTTACAGAGTAGTTCGATTTTGATAATTTTTTTTTTATTGGAAAGGGTATAACCCGAAATTGGTCCCATATAAATTTGGAAAAAAAAACCAACCCTAAGGGTACGAAAATAGGGGATGATTGATTTTTCGTCGGTTAAAACTTTGTTTTCAAAGTAATTGTATGAAAAGTCACTGATATGAGGCGGAGGAGAGGGGGGGGGGGGGGGGGGGCATTTCCCAGTGTTCCGGGAAGATCCCCAGGAATACTTGCAATGGGAGCATTCCCGAGGACTGTACAAATGGGAACATTGTCAGAAATCCACTTCTGTACCTAGTGGCAATGCCGTTAAAGAAAAGGTGTATTTTATTAACGACGTATTGGCAAGGAAAAGTACAAACGTTCGCGTATCTCCTCCTCTTTATGAAATAAGTTTTTTTTTATAAAAAGAAAAATACATTTCATGTAGATTAGGTACTCGTATCACAGACATGCGGATACATTTCACCGCCGAATGTACATCTAAAATGCTGTGCCTGTCTGTGATGCGAGTAATCTATACTTATATTTAAAGAGGTAGAGCCTGTGAAGTCGTAGCTTCATCATTTGCTGCCCTAATTAGTTTTTCTCAGAAACTGTCAACTTCTCAGGATTTATAGGAAACAAACCTAACCTACAGGGTTCTATACAAAGTTTATATAGCTAATTGGTGCTAAAATGTTACGGTTTCAGCGAAAATCACGTTTATAAATGGCATTTGATGATTTGGCGACGGGTAAGCCTAGTGGATAGTGACACTGCCTACGAAGTTGAAGGTCCTGGGTTCGAATCCCGGTAATATATCTATTAAATATAAATATCGTCGTCTAGTAGCCATAATACAAGCCTTATTGAGCTTACTATGGGACTAGGTCGATTTATGTAAGATTGTCCCCTAATATTTATTTATTTATGACACTAGTGTTATGGCAAATTAAATTATGGATATTAAAGGTATGTGCGGCATGCCTCCCATCACAATTACATTTAATGGGAAGCCATTGATGTGTATGAGTCACAGTCCAACCCTTCAGCACGTCGTGTCGGCATTGCAATCATTCCGTAAATCTAGGTGCATCATCGTCTATTATTAGGTCCTGTCCCGGCTGTGAGTCAGCGTACGCGCGGATCTCCACAAATCGGGTTCCCTGCGAAAGTCCATACCCGGCAATGTACACATTACCAGCCCAGCCCTCATAGTCAAAATATGTACCAGTATGTTGTGCGGTGGTTAAGATAGTTTATTGTATCAGTCTTCACCGCTGACTGATATCTCTGTAGACATATATTAAACTAGCTGCCCGCGCGGCTTCGCCCGCGTATTGCAGAGACCGCAGGCAAATCCACGGGATAAAATATAGCCTATAACCATCCAGAAAGCCCATTTTACGCGTAGGTGATAGAATTTTTTAAATCGAATAAGGGGGTCCGGCCGGAGTTTACCCATTAAGTACATAAAAACTAATAAACTGACTGAGCTACAATTTCACAGACTTCTCCTCTTTATAATAAATAAATTAACAAAGATTAAATATAAACTAATACAATTTTAATAAAACTAATTACACTAGGAAATGCCGCCAGCATCCTCGGTACAATGCCTCGAGGGCCTTTTTTAGATTTAACGTAGTTTTAATTTAATTTAGTTTATGTTAATTATCATCTTGTATTTACTATAGAAGATAAATATATGTATTACACTTTCAATTAAGTTATTTATTCTTTACAACTTTGAAATAAAAAAGGTAAACCAATACCTATTTGGTTTGTCTTTTTAGGAGCTTTCATGCCCCCACAGATTATATGTTTACACACGTTTTAAACTTTGAACACTCATGTATTTGTGTGAGTTAGTGTTTAGTCTTTCCTGTGGATACATCCAAAGTTTAACGACCTTTATTAAATGACATTAAACAAGGTAATACATTTTACGGTAGATATACACAATGTAGGTATCTAGTACCAAGTCATAGATTTTATTAAATGTAAGATGAAATTAAAAAATAAAACAAAACTTATTATAACTATATCTAAAACTAAACTACTTATAATAACTTACAAATAAAATATTTGCCCCAGTTCGCCGCCAGGCTGGCAGCATTGCCACGTTGGAAGGCAATGCTAATTCTCTGTGGTATGAGCCAGCCGTCCAAGCGTAATTTACCTACTACCTATTTAAAATATTTAAATGTCAGAATTTGGCAACTTATAATATACTAGTTTTTGCCCGTGAATCCGTTCGCGTTGACTTCCTTTTGTTGGACTTTTTCCTGGGATAAAAGGTATTCTCTAAAATTCATCTTAATCCGTTCAGCCGTTTTTGCGTGACAAACATCCAAAATTTCGCATTTACCTATAATATTATAGTAAGATAAGTAGAATACTTGTAAGTATAATATCAAGGGATAGGATCCAGATATATTTAAAGTACTGGTGGTTATCGTATTGTTCGTGCGTGCAGCCCCGTACGTTGACGCACGGTGGTTACGCGAAATCGCGTCGATCTGAATGCCGCCGCGCCGCCATCATTGTTTGACTATGACCCGATGAGAATCAATATCCTGGTTTATGTATTGTTTTTGAATCATGCTTTTTATGGTTATACCGGACTCAGTAGGTAGGTATACTTAGTTACATCATAGTACTCCAGGTGGGGTAGGTATTTGATTGAAGTCAACGCCTTGTGTGTCTAACTTTGTTTACAGTTTTTTTTTATTTTCACAACATCAAGACCGTACCTCCGCCCAAGGAGGATATGTGGTAGGCGGCATCACCGCCCATCAACACATTTGGCACACACGGTGGACTGATGACCTGGTAAAGGTCGCGGAATTCCGCTGGATGCGGGTGGCGCAGGACAGGTAACTTTGGAACTCTTTGGGGGAGGCCTATGTCCAGCAGTGGATTTCTTTCGGCTGATATGATGATGATGATGAAGATCTATTTATTGGATACTAGCTGCCCGCGCGACTTTGCTCACGTATTGCAAGGAACGCAGCCACGGGCTAAATTATAGCCTATAACCATACAGAAAGTCACACGCTACACGCAGGTGAACGATTTTTTTAAATCGGGTAAGCGATTACCCAAAACATACAACCAACTTAGAAACTTACAAAGCTATACAGTCTAACAGACACTTCCTCTTTATAATATTAAGTATAGACTAGATAGTAGCGTTCTTTGATCTGTGATAGTGATAGTAGTTATGTAGAATTATGGAATAATTGAAAAAGAAAGCAAAATGAATATTATTTATTTCATAAATGGCAGTTACAAGAACTACAACTTAGAAAAGTTGAAAACCGACTAAACCGATTTTGTTGAAACAGCTAAGAACCATCTCGATCACGTCAGCTTTCGGATAAAAAAACCGCATTCAAATCGGTCCATTCGTTTAGGCGCTACGATGCCACACTAGACACACAGACAGACAGACAGACACGTCAAATTTAACTTTTTGCGTCGGGGGTTAAAAACTAGAAAACATTACGATGACTGTGATTTAAGGTATCACTTATCAATACTACCTATCATGCTTATCATTCAAAATATATTTGCCCTTACCGGCATTTGAACCCTGGACCGCCAGTTTCGTACGTACCGTCACTATCCACTCGGCTTCAACGGTCAGCCCAATTGTAATACTTTTTTGACGTGTAAAATTTTCTATTTTTACTCCAAGGAGCCTGTGGTGCCGCTTTGCCCGCTTTGGCATCTAATCCCAAGATTTACAATATTAATAAAAAGAAAGAAAGAAAATAAGTTTATTTCGCAGACACAAAATTACACAAACATAGAAACTTCGTGAAATGCGAAAACTGTGTCCACTCAGCACAATGTCGAGCCACAGAGGATGACTCGACGCTGATGTTATGTGGATCCTTGAGTTCCACGTCACAGGACTACACTTCCATCGTTACACGATACAGAAAAAAAACAGGACATTAAGTATTAAAATTATCTTAAATATAAGAATGTTCGCATTACAATTTACAATTTATTCGTCAAATACCGTATTATAAGGTGTTCGTCCGAGTGCTCGCTGTACTAGTATGTGGCATGGGCACTCTACATATGTCAAAGCAATATGGATTAAATTCGAACTAAGAGGATTTTTATTCATTCGAATTTAATCCATGTCACTTTGGCATAAAGTGCCCATGCCATATACTAGTACAGAGCGTCGAGCACTCGGACGTTAGCTTTATCCGTGAATCGTTTATTTTTGGCGTATACCCCGACGTGGATTTGATAAAGTTACAATAATGATTGTTGATTGCATAGGGCTTGTGCACAAATCACGCGAGGTTTTTTCGGCTACTTTTTGACCCCCCCGCTCCCTCTTGGTGATATTTGGTGAGGTTCTTGGCTACGGGTGGCTAGGCGAGACGGGTGAGTTGAGGCGCTAAGCGCGTTCCAAATATCAGCTCAGCTGCGACACCCGGACCCGCGATATTCGCCGCAGCCGCAGGTAAAACTAGTACCTACTGTAATTAGGTACTAAATATAGAAATTTGTGTATCAATATCACGCTAGATGGCGCTGTTTCCTCCGAGTGACATACTAAATGTCGCTATCATTAGTGAGCCACTCTGGACTTCGACCTTGATCATACCCGAGGTTTTTAGTAAGGTAAGTACTTTTACGTTTATCAAAAATAGTATTTTACAAAACATCTTTTTTTAATGACGTATTGAAAGGAAATTTCCCTTGCGGTATGTTGTCACTACTCGGAATTTATACTTTTAAAGACTGCCAATTTATAACCCACACACGTCTCGCCAAAATCTACTGTGAGAAACGCCGAATCGCATGTAAAATGATTATGAAATCATAAGGTTAGGCACGCACCCTGTGAATTGCGCGCTGTCGTCGGGCATTGCTAAATGCACTGGACCTCCTAGCAACAGAGAGTAACGGATGCGACCCTCAAATCACCGATCCATCTCTCGCTTAACTCAAACCAACTTACGTTAGTCTAGTTTTAGAGCTGCAATGGTCTCGGCACGTTGTATAAAATCTCTTATAATTAACTAGGACAGTGGCTCACAATACCAGCCAGGACTTTGCTCCGGAAATTCCAAACAAATGCAATCTAAAGATGCCTCGCAGACTTCAAACACATGGGCTCAAGTGGTCAGTGCTACTCTATCTTCTTAGTAGGATTAGAGCGGGATGGAGGATGTGTAAGGGGACATGGGCAGGTCTGTGGTACAGGTTGAAGCATGACACATGGGCCGGAAACATGTAGAATACCTCGGCGTCGCGCGCCCTCAAAAATCAAGAACGACAACCGACTGCGGCTGTTAGAGTGCTTGCTTACGCACGCCCGGATCTAAAGCCGGGTATACACAGGCTAGGACTCCGATTTGGCGCTAAATAAATGTAATCCTGATCTATTTATTAGGAGGTCTTTGCTTAGCTTAGCTAAGCATGAGCGGAAGCGAGCGCAACATACAGATTTCTTAATTTTAATAAAAAAAAAAATAATAAGTAATAGGGAACATTACGCAAAACTCCGCGTAGGGGGCGACACTAGCAGAGTTGGCATCGTATCTCGTTCCCACTTGCGGTATTTTCTATGCATGCATATCTGTCACTCTTTTGACAATCAATTGTGCATGTCAAAATCAAAATCAAACATTTATTCTGCAAATACTTAGGCGACAAGGGCACTTATACATGTCAATCAATAATTAACAATAAAAAAAACTGTTTGTGTGAGTCCCTATCTTCCTCTACTAGTTTACGGTTTGTGCTAGTGCTGCACTCTGGCGGCAGAAAATTGCAGTAATGTGCCCTATTCGAAAACCAAACCGAAGAACACAAAAAATGGGTAAAGTAGAGTTCTGAGTTTGATAGGAGTACCTAGTAGTACCTATAATGGTATTAAAATAACATAGGTATAGGCTTGCCACCTAAAATTTTTTGAATGAATGAATGTTTGTATGGGAGCAACTACAATTAAATAACATAAATAAATAACTACCCAAAAATTTGCGTCAAAGTGGAGACCACGCTGCTGGCGGCAGCCGAAACCCTTCATACTAATTGACGTAAAAGTATGACGTCACAGTTCGCTATTTGTACTCATCGTTGTATAGAAAATCAAGTAAATTGCTGTTTCGGTCGCGATATAAGTAGGCACTGTGTTTAGGTATGTAATACTATTCTGTGGTTTACGTCCATAGTTGAAGTACAATTTAGTTTCTATAAATGCGTAAGAATTCCATTGGTAGGTAAGTACCGTAAAATGGGGTGAGTAGGGTTCGCGGGAGAGTTGGGTTATGAATGGGGGGAGAAATGTTGAAAGGGGGGTGAGATGGGATTTTAAGGCTAATGCTACAAAAATAATGTATTGCAATTTAAAATGGAGCTATATTAATTAATACACATAATAAAGAAAACGATCCAACAATCTTCCAAAATCACCTTTGTATGAAAACCCATCTCACCCCAATTACGAGGGACTACGGGGTGAGGTGGGTTTTCCTGTTTATCGTCAAAGTTATGAAATGGAACTACTTACCCAAAATAAAATTAAAATACAAACGTCCGGAACACTTATTATATATGTCGGCGGCCTATCGTAAAATCCGGCAGATCACGAAATTCCTAAGCATATCGTGAAACGCCGCCATTTCATGATTTGGCTAAATGACATCCGCCATATCAAAACTTCAACACTTAACGTTTAACGATTTGTCTAATGACGATGACGTTTAGGCAGATCATGAAATTCCTAGGCATATCATGAAAGGCCGCCATTTCATGATCTGGCTAAGTAACACCCACCAGTGACGTTTAGGCAGATCATGAAATTCCTAGGCATATCATGAAACGCTGCCATATCGTTCAATACTCGCCGTTATATGTAAGTAGGGTTTGCAAAAAGTTATTCCGCTCTATTTAAAAAAAAATAGCCTCGAAGACGAAAGCGGAAGCAAAGCTCCCACTTTCGTCTTCTAACCTATCCGCGATCCGAGCTGGTTTTGCCACTAAATCGATCTGCCGTATTTTTTATCAGGCCCATCATGATATGCCTGGTCAACTTTTATCCAAATCATGAAATGGCGGCGTTTCACGATATGCCTAGGAATTTCGTGATCTGCCAGATTTTCACGATGTGCCCGGTATAGAGCTAGGAATATCGACGAATGTGTTGCTCTAATCGATCTGCCGTATTTTTTATCATGCACATCATGATATGCCTGGTCAACTATTAGCCAAGTCATGAAATGGCGGCGTTTCACGATATGCCAAGGAATATAGGACATATACACTTTTCAGTTTGCATATGTAAAAAATAAATGTTATCGAGGTTTGAATGTCAGTTTTGACCCTACTCACCCCATTTTACAGTATAGCTTTAAATTTACTCTTAGACAATAAAAATAATGCATGTTTTTTTCTAAACTTTCAAGGTCCATTAATTACTTTTTTAATTTTAAATATATTTTGTAATTATTACAATAATTTAATGGTTTAGCAACAATAGGTTACCAATTTGAACATGAGTCTACATTACAGTACACCCCTATTATACTATTGGAGTTGAATTAGTAAGTAGTTTGCGGAATCTTGTAATCTAGCCTTATATACAAACTTAAGTGGAGAGTGCAGAGGTGAATGTCTGCGATAAATGTTTGTAAACATTGATGATTTCCATTTTGCGGTTTTGGCTACCAATTACTTACCTAAGCGTTTTATTATACAATATGACGCCTGAACGATTCATAGAACCTCGTCACAATAAAATCACCTACACCACACACCAGTCACACCACAAATACTTATGAAAATAAAACCAAATGTATCGCTGCGACAAAGTTCTATCCTAAATTACTTCCGTGTTACGTTTCACCCGTGTTAGCTCCTAGCTGCGGTCAGTTAAGCCTCTAAAACAAATTTGACAGACACATGTCAAAAATAACCGCAAAATGATGGTACAGACACGAACCATTTAGACAATGACAAAGCTGAAGGACTTTTAAGTTTTCGTGTCTATCACAGAGCAAATTTTTGATAGCGATGTTCGGTGCTTACGCATACGAAAGGTTAACAATTATGAAGTCAAAAGACTTATTCAGAAATCCACTTGACACGGTTGCTGAAGAGTGTGAAAGTAGGATTACAATCACCAGCATCACACATGTTAATTAATATTATTATTATTATATCGAGCCCGCTAATGTCCCACTCCCACTACTGAGCAAAGGCCTCCCCCCTCCCCTTCCATCCAACTCGGTCTTGAGCGATGTCTGGCCAGTCATTTAAAAAGGAGTCCAAGTTATCCCGCCATCGCCGACGAGGTCTACCGCGTCTCCGTTTTGAGACGGTCCCGTTAATTCATAACTATACAGTATATTTATATTTAGTCAAACTCGTGTGCTAAATATATTGGTTACCCACCTGTTTTTACATACAAAAATGACACACCGAGTGAACAGTGACACTGGATGTGTTACATCATCATCATATCAGCCGAAATACGTCTACTGCTGGACATAGGCCTCCCGCAAAGAGATGAGAAATGTGAGATGTGTTACATAACAAAATCTTATTCAGAGATGAGAATATTATTAGTATTCTGTTGGTTTTTTACGCTGACAGTGTTTGCCATTTGATTCGGTAGGGGTTGTATACAATCAACGATGACATGCTTGAGACATTGTTTTAATTAGGCACTATCGAAAGGTTTTAATTAGGTTTTAAATGACTTGATACACAGTAGACAAGCATGAACTTATTACTTATTTGCCTCGTCTCATTTTGCCCTCTTATTGAACGAGAGAGCGAACGAAGTTCTCAGTTTCAGTTGGGCCAAAATTATTTCGTTTGTCCGGCTGTCCAGCTCTTCTCCCCTACAGGTCGCATTTCTCAACCGGTTCTCGTGAAATTTGTGAACCGGTTCAATAAATAATGTTTTATATATTAGTTCCTGTAAATGGGCTTGTGACCTTACATTTGTTTACGATGCCATTCGAACCAGTTTTTGTAGATAAACAAATGTTTGTATGTAAGCAACTACATTTAAAGGACATTAATACCCAAAAAAATCGAGTTAAAGACGGACCTCGCCGACAGCAGCCGAAACGCTTCATACTGATTGGCTTTAAAGTATGACGTCACACCGTGCAATTTGTACTAACCGTTGCATGGAAAATGAAGTAAATTGGTGTTTCGGTTGCGAAATACTGCGTTTAGGTCCATAGTTGTCTTACAAATGTGTTTCTATAAAAACGTAAGAATTCTATTGGTACCTTTAAATTTACTCTTGGACAATAAATAAAAAAACTTTTTTTTCTAAACTTTCAAGGTTCATATCTTTTTATGATTTGAATTATATTTTGTAATTTATACTTTATTACAATCATTTGATGGTTTAATATCCATTTAGCAACACGACGTTATCAATTTTAACACCACGCAACAAGCCTATTAAGTTTGTAGGGTTCCGTATCAAAAAGGTAAAAAAGAAACCCTTATGGGCGACTCTGTCCATATGTCACATCGTGAAATATCTCAGGAACTACTTACTTAAGTTATCAATTTGAAATTTGAAACGACTGTTAAAAAAGGTAAGACGCGTGTATGGAAAATAAAAAAAAAACAATATTCATTTTTATTTTCTGTGTAAATGACGAATATGAGGGGCGTTAAAAATTCAAAGTCTAGTTAATAGATCAAGTGGGATATCATATGAAAGAGCTTGCGCTTTCTAAAATCATTTTTATTTTTTTTCTACAGTGGGTAAATTTTGATTAATTAAAGAATATGTTGAAAAAAATACCACCCCCCCCTTATATAAAATATCATCTCCGAAGTTTACCAAGCGAATTTTTTTAAATTATTACATGTGATTAAGAGTAACATAAATAATACAGGAAAAATAAAACTATACCTACCTCTATCTAGCGTATTTTTTTTATTTATCAAAAATAATTTTGTAACTAAGTTTATAATTTTATTACTTTTGTATGAAAATGTTTTGTCTTCAAATTCGTATGAGATTATCGTTAAAGTCCCTTCTTTCAAATAAAAAAATATATAATCGAAATCGGTACGCGTGATAAAAAATATCGCTGATAAACAAATATACTAGGTTGCAAGTTATTAGTACCAAAATGCAGATGGCGCTGTACAAACGGTCGCTTCTACTATGAGCTGTTAAAATTGTTCAAGAAGAATGAATGGGGTTGTGGTGACGTGACGGGTATGGTGTATAAATGTTTGTACGGAACCCTCGGTGCACGAGTCAGACTCGCACTTGACCGGTTTTTTTAATGATACAGACTCTCGATTTCTACAGCTCACAGAGCCACTAGTTTCAAGCGACCCAAGCTTAGTAGGTACACTGTACGTGGTACACTGTACCTGGTACAGCGTACCAGGTACAGTGTACCTGGTACAGAGCTCTAGAGATACCGACTGTTGAAATGACAAGTAAGAATATATTAGAGTAACGTTTACATAACAAAAACAACAACAAATAGTTTTAAGTTAATTTTATAATTACTACTGCAGCATTAAATTAATCTTGTTTTTATTACTGTTGTCAGTACTGTATGTAAGGAATCTGATGTGGGATATATATTTGAAGCTAACAATTAGGCTCTACTTACCTACGAAAATTCCCATTCCCAGGAATATTGCCACATCAATATTGCTGGGAACATTATCTGTGTCTCTGGCGATGTTGCCCGTAGTTACAAGGAATATGAATGTGATATTTTCTTGATTTCAGTAGCAAAATATTCTAAAAAATAAGTTTGTGTGTTCTCATATATTAAACTTTTGCGAACTTACAGGCTTGACGACTGGAATACTTATAGCAAGGGCCATTCCCATTTTTGTGCTCACTGTCTCAGCCGTGGATGTCACTACCATGTGCGTAATTTTACGCTATGTATAGAATCGTACTATTTATTTAGAAAAGTATATACCTAATAATCAGGAGATATTGCCAGCCAGCGTGACGGTAGGTGGACCAAAACGTTAACGGATTGGTGGCCAATTGCAGGAAAAAGAAGCGTCGGTCGTCCACCAGCTCGATGGGTTGATGGCATAAAAAAGACCGCGGGTCATTTCTGGATGAGACTAGCACGGGACCGGGATAAGTGGCGTACGCGAAGAGAGGCTTATGCTCAGCAGTGGGCGATTACAGGCTGAAAATGATGATGATGAATAATAATAGCCTTATATTTAGACAAAGAACGAATAAGTAGATATTTATTAATTTATGTTATGGAGCTTTATCATATATTGGCTCTTCCATTTCTCCTCCAATTTTCTCCACTCAGGCCTCTCTATGGCCAGAGTGGAGAAGATTAGAGTATTTATTTAATTAACAGAGTATAAAAACATTTTAATTATCAGGGTCTACACAGGGTACAGTACAGAGTTAACTCATTTGTAAATATGTTTAGGTTTTATATACATGTTACATACAATTGCATGCATACAGCTATGCCTTAGGGCTTATTAAATACTTAATAGAATTATACTTAAGTAATGTGATTTTAATTTACTCTTTAAAGTAGTTTTTTATCCTTTCACGGCTGATAGTAGGTACTTATCGTAGATTAGATACTAAATAAATTCATAACTTAGAATAATAACGCCTAGAAGGATAGTTTCATACGGCCGACGCGCCAAGCGTGAGGCATAAAATGGATTCATGTAGTTGTGATCAACTCGTATTTACACGCGCCAATACGCACACAAACGCACCAATAGTGTTGCCAGCGCATACACATTCCCTGAAAATAAATATGTATTATAATAAAACTACAATATGTACGTTACGTACGCCCAAGATGAATTTTCTAATTTGTTGACGATGTCATTACCATGGTAACCATTACGCCGCTCTCGCAACATAAAAATATTTGGTCTCCATGCAAAGTTTCATCCCCTTTTTGATGAAATGTGACATAAATTATAGCCTATGTCCTATTCTGCTACATAAGGTACATTACTGGAAAGTTTCATAAAAATTCGTCCAGTAGTTTTTGAGATTGATTGGAACGTACATCCATCCATCCAAACTTTCGCATTTATAATATTAGTAGGATAATTTAGGAGTTCCTATGGCCACCTTCCGTCATCATCATCAGGCCCGCTCGGAAGTACTATAATATTGCATTGTCACCGGATTTAAAACACGTGTACAAAATTTTTACTCGATTGAACTCTGGGAAGTTAGTCAAAATTGACTTGCAAGATTTGACCTAGATATACTCAAACATACACGGGGAGTCAAGTAAAAGCTTGGTACAAATGTAGTGATTTATCTTCTTCGTATTTTCAACCCTGCCGATATTTGTATTTTATGTTAGTATATTATCAGAACAGAATTATGGGTAAATATATCCGTTACATTGGCAACACTACGCTGTCATCCCGCTTATAGAAAATATGCAATTTTGATTACTGTTTTACGTAAAAATACGAGTTAGAGAACTACTACTACTTACTTGTCAAATGTTATCTTAGAATGTTTATCCTTCTTATCCGATGCATTGTGACAACCTTTCACTGCACAAACCGTCATATTAATGAAAAATGTGGGAGCTATTTACACTTGACACGCGTCCTTGCAACTGACAAGCCGATCGGCGTACTGGGCCATTTATGTCCTACTTTTGGTGGCCTCACCGTTGCGCGTGAACTGCGTTTCTATGCGTTATTATTCTAAGATTCATAACTATATTAGTTTTTCTTCACAGTAGTTACATTTACGGCTGTTACAGTGTACACTCAAAAATTAAAATGGCCCTGTCAATGGGGAAGGCAACTGTCAAACTGACAGCACCAATAACGGTCCATAAAAAAGCAAAATTTGAATGGCGGCAAGTAAGTAAGTAGTTTTTATTAATTTTTGCGAAATGAATTTATGTTTCGTCCCGAAGTGGGAATCCCCCTTTTTCGAAAAAGGCTAAAGGGGAAGATTTTTGCCAACATATATTATGGTTTCCGTACCATCGATCTTCTGTCTCTCTCTCTCATCGTATGGAATCTAGAAGAGCGCCATCTACAATTATCTTTCACCGGCCAACCCCACCGGCGGTGATGCCTTTATTACTGGTAACGATGACGAAATGACGAAAACTGTCCGATGTTCCCGGAACCTAACAGATACACTGGGATTAAAATGAAGACATTTTTTTGTTTTTCAATTAACGCAGGGATGCTCCCAACATACAAATATTTAATAGCTGTAATTGACGTCATTCTAGGTCACTTTTCTCGCAAACTGTCCCAAAGCCATGCAAACAAATATTTAAAAAGATAAAAACGAGAATTCCTATGAAACTAGAAGACGTCAATGCGCAAGGCTGATTGCCGCTGAAACTGATTCAGCCGTAGTTTCCCAGTGAAAGTAAATATTTACTTATCCGACCAGTTATATGATTCTAAACCTTGTCTGTTTTGGTGAAAGTTGATTCTCGCGTGTCGTATAGTTGATATTATTTAATGTGGCCGAATCTTTATATAATTGTTATTGTATTTGGAATCTTTTACGTTGGACGATAGAGTTGCTTTTTTAATGGACAAATAACCTATATGTTTGGATTGGATCGTAGGTCGATACGGTCGTATGATTCGTGCAATGATCTCTGAGAATTGCACAAGTACGGATTACCTAATGGACGCATGACTGTAATGTTTAGTTTAGAGGACATCACACCCCGTAGTTAATAATACGTGCCCCCTTTTAGGGTTCCGTACCAAAAAGGTAACAAAGTAACCGAACGTGCGACTCATCCTGTCCGTCTGTGACAACCTTATATCTCAAGAACTCACTGCATAATTATGTTGATTTAAAATATAAAATAGTTAAAAACAAGGCTAAGCCATCTGTAAAATATTAAAAATGAAGAAAAATATGTATGTATTTTTATTCCCTATTTGTATTCTCTATGAAAAATGAGTGGGGCAAAAAGCATAAAATACGTTAGATATAAAAATTCTGAAACAGTTTTTAGGGTTCCGTACTCAAAGAGTAAAACGGGACCCTATTACTGAGACTTCGCGGTCCGTCCGTCTATCTGTCACCAGGCTGTATCTCAAGATCCGTGATAGCTAGAGAGTTGAAATTTTCACAGATGATGTATTTCTGCTGCCGCTATAACAACAAATACTAAAAACAAATTAAAATATTTTATGAAGGGGGGCTCCCATACAGAAAACGTGATTTTTTTGCCGTTTTTATAGATAATCTGTCACCAGGCTGTATCTCAAGAATCGTGATAGCTAGAAAGTTGAAATTTTCACAGATTATGTATTTCTGTTGCCGCTATAACAAAAAATACTAAAAACAAAATAAAATATTTTTTTAAGGGGGGCTTCCAAACAAGAAACGTGATTTTTTTGCCGTTTTTATAGATAATGGTACGGAACCCTTCGTGCGCTCGAATAAAAGCAGGCTGTGGTTTCTGTCCATAAATGGTGGATTTTCGAGACTCATCACGTGCATTTATTTTGTACTTAATTTGACTAACATTGCCCTTCTTGTAAGCGTCGACAAGTTTTAAGAGGCTGACAAGACCAAATTTGTTGAAATTGATATTATTTAAGCAGTTGTTTAAGAAAATATATTTGTTCTAGCACATCAAAAACAATATATGTTAATATTTATCATATTTCCAAGACCGTAGACGGGCTCGAAACATAATTGGATGAAATCGGCTTGATAGAAAATAATTGCAAAGATTGGTCTTCCATGTGTCCTTATTTTTTTGACGTATGGGTCTGCAATTAAAAACATGAAGTCCACATATTCATACCTAAACCGTAGACGAGCCATATTTCGCAAAAAATCCACACTTTTTTTTATTTAAATTTTATTTCATTATTTTCGTCTAAAACCTGGCCGCTCAAGTAACACTCGCTCTCGTTTACTCCGATACAAATAGACAGTGTGCGCGTTTTTGGTGTTGACAGCGCCTTAATGTGGGATAAATTCGACTAGCTTCCCCATCAGCAAAGTTTCCCTTTAGAGGAACACGAGTCCTTTCCAAAAGAAGCTGATATTTCAGTTCTCTAACTCGTAAATTGTTGAGTAAATCAACAAAGTCAGAGTCGTTTTGCTGTCGCATGTTCCGTTTAAGTTCGCAATATCCGAAGTATCTCCAAACATTTGGTTGTCCTTGAAAATGTACAGGTAACTGGAAACAGAAACTCCCTTTTACTGTTGGCAACTGCATCAAATCACCAAAAACGAGGACATTTACTCCACCAAAAAGTCATTGTTTTTTTACTCCTGAAGCCTCAAGTGGGATGCAGCGCAACATTTCATATGAAACCATGGAAATCTAATTTACTATTAACTTTTTTGTACCTAGTTGCGCTACACTGGTTATAATTATAACATACAAATAAAACTAACAAGTACAAGTTTCAATAAAAAATACATTAATAACTGGTACCTACTAGACGTACCTATATGTGTCAACTGCGTCCGTGCTTTCAAAAAGCATATTTAAAATTAAATGATGAAAGTTACAAGATAAGAGTAGTTAGTTAAATAACAAAAGCTATTCAATTCTGTAGAATAAACTAGATGAGACAAAAACAGGGTTCATAAAACACTGTGCGTTGCCATGTCTCTTCCCAATATCATAGGTATCGAGGGTTTTTCAAAGTTTTATTTAATTATTCTCCAATAAACTTCGTCGTGGGTTTTAAAAAAAAAATTAACTTTGTTTTTTATCATATACTTAATTACAGTCACTCTAGGACAGACAAGACCGGGGCGCTATGTTGGGTAACCTCCTCGAGTGTCTGGACTCTAACGATTCCTCTTGATTCGGTTGATCCGCAGGAATGGGTAGTGTCTTGGCCGGTGCGCCCTGGAGACAACGGCAAGTGATAATTTAGGGAACCCTAAGTTATCGCTTGCTGGTGTTACCAATAACCCGACACGGGGGGGTCGGGGGGTTCCGCCCAGGGAATCGCAAGATTCCCCTGGTGCGGCTTGAGGGAGAGGCCATTGCCGTTTGCCTCTATAATAAATAACGGACCCGGAACCCTGACCTCACCTGACCTCTGCTATCAGAGGATTCATGTTAGGCGCGGGGGCTGCGACCGTCAGGCCAGGGCCGAGTTGTGGCTGCGAGGGAGAAAACCTCTATAAAAAGTTACAAGGGGACTTGAGAGGGTGAATCCGAGGTCTATCACCCTCTCCCGGCGTAGAGGTCCTTTGGTCGGGTCGGGAAGCGTGTGGTATCGCCCTGCACGCTTACGACGGGAGGGGGGGCTTTTGCCTCAGTAGTGAGGGCAGCTGCGGCAGTTGCTGAGGGGCGTCGTGGTGAAATGTTCGCGATCCCATGACGCCCCTACTACACGGCACAGAGGGCATACCTTGGTGGTTTTAGTCGGTAGTCCGGGGGGTTCTCGGGAGCCCGTCATACCCATCCTAGTTCCTCGGCTAGGTGGGATGCATTTCCCCAAGTAAAAAAAAAAAAAAAAAAAAAAAGGACAGACAAGACCAGGTGGAAGTGGGCTGCTCTGATCAGATTTTTGGCAATCTTGTTTTCTATATTCGTTTTTTTATTTTGCGTAGTGATCTCTTGGTAAGTAAATGATGTAGATTACCTGATCATTATTTTAAATGTTGTTATGAGTTTTAATCATTGGTACTTAATGTATGTTATACCAAAAGAAATTAGTTCACATGAACGTTATAGAAAATGTGTTGGTGATAAATGAGAGTTATGTTATTTAAATAGCAAACAAAAATATGCATTTTATTATTATGATAATAGTTTGTTATGATTTCCGGACGTATGCTACTTGAAATTATGCATTTTGTTTGTATGGCGACAGAACGGCACCCATCTCCCAAGGTGTCCGGGACACGTGATGATCATTCCTTTTACAGGAAAGATGGTCATAACTTAACTCTCTCTGTTAGTATGTTTTTCATCTTATATTTCTTTTTTAATCACATATCCTCGAATTCGGTGCAATTCTTAAGTACCTAGCCAAAATCCCTAAAACCTAAATCAGTCTTTAAAGGAGATGTGTCTTATAATAATTTTCCCCACAGCCGGCAGTTTCTTTCGTTCACTGGTTCCATGAAATATTTCGATGGGTCGTCTCCCCCTTATGGCCATCTACCCCAGAATTACCCTAACTATATATCTTGTCTGAAAGGGAACATTTATGGCAACATATTATGTGATTAACCGATTATAGTGTTTATCGAAAATTACCGAGAACTTTCTACAGAAAATATTTCGCAACGTTTTAAATTTCTTATTCGTGCAGTGCTAATTCCATCATGCTGTTGAGGTAGAGTCTATATTCTTAACATATTTTAGATGCATACTAAAAACTATATACTAGATCTAGGATGGTTAATTAAGTTACTATTATTCCATACTTTTTGAATTTTGTCACTTTATCCAAAAACTTAGAGAAAAAAAATGGCGCTGCTACTTTTCTTGACCCAACGAATATTCGTATTCGATCCAGAAACATCTTGGATAGGTCATATTCCGTCTCTTCTGAACAATTTTATTATATTACCTAGGTAGAACGGAATTGAAAACCGATAAAAAAAAATATTTTCACTCCTCATGCTCGAAAAGTGTGTCATATTAGGGAAAATATGTATAGGTACCTATTTACCTACATATTTATGATTTCAATTTGACCAATCAAAACACTTCACCGTATTAAATCCACCAATCAAACCCTTTAAAAAACATTTGTATTTGCTATCGATCAATCAGGTACCTAACCGAATTAACCCTAAACTTTGCAAAGTAGAAAAAAATCGTGCCTTCCAGTCTCGTTTACGCTGTATAAAGCGCAAAAAATCGTTTTCGAAAAAAATGCAAAAAGGTAACAAAAAAATGTGTGCATTTTTAGATAAGTACGCGGCCAATTTAAGGGTTAATTTCAAACATTAGGCGTTTTTTATTCCCTAACTCACAATCATGTCGTTTGGACGCACCTGTAAACGGTCAGAGGCGTTTTTACTTGGTGTCAATATTTTGTGTCTGTGTCAAAGCAGTTTATTAAAAAAATCATGCCGCCAAATTGGACAATCTTTTCGCCGTGGAATTTATTGTTGATTGTGGATGAATAATCTTTATTTTTACCATTTTCTCGCAGTCGAAGTGAAAAGTAGAGTGTATAACTCTGGTCTAAAAGCCATATTACCAGTGGTAATATGGTGGTAATTTACCACTCGAACAATTTCACTCACTTCGCTCGGGAAAATAACCATCTCGTAGTAATATGGCTCATTTTAGACCCTTGTTGTACAATCTACTATTATTTAGCACCAAGTTATTTCATTGTACGTATTTTCACAATAAGTATATTTCTTAAAATGCTTTTATATGTAATCAAAATGCCATACGATAAATAAATAAATCGCGTAGACACCTTAAAATAAAAAATATTCTTACACGTTGTTAACAATTTTATAAAAATTTGAATTATTTATGGCGCAACAAAAAAACCCCGCTTTGGCTACACACACACTCGAACATGTTTAGCGGGAAAATTTCAAAAGTTTCCTCATACACGCGTCATTGGGAACCGTTGTAGTACCGATTATCCTTTAGAGTAAGGTACCTGCGGCAAATAAGGACCGGCGCATAACAAGAGCCACTTCTATAAAAACACACTTCCAACCGATTCCTAGTCCTAGGTTCCGCGTACGCACACATCCTAAAAGACCAATAGGAAAGCTTATTTCCGCGGCCACGTGATCGTACGATCCACCATTTTGCCAGTGCTCAAGAATGCGTACAGGCAGTTAGTCTGCGTCACACGATAATAAAAATCTCTCCACTTAAGTGAAAAAATATGCATAAAATAACTTGTTTTTTGTAATAGCTGCTGTTTAATAGTAAAGCATAGTGATTATAGACCGAGAGCTGAGGGACCAGAACTGCAACAGTTTTATAAAGGCTGGTATTTTAATATTAGGTCATAAATAGCTCGAATGTCAATAGCCTGCCGTCAGTCAGCCAGTTTTTGGGACATCTGGCGTGGGGGTGGTTCCGAACTTGTTAAAAAAACACCTACGTCGCAGACAGACAGACCAATTTTCAGATTTTATAAAACAGTTGCGACGTAGTGTTTTCTTAACAAGTTCGGAACCACCCCCACGCCAGTTGTCCCAAAATCTGGCTGACTGACGGCAGGCTATTGATATTCAAGCTATTTATGACCTAATGTTAAAATATCAGACTTTATAAAACTGTTGCAGTTTTGGTTCCTCAGCTCTCCGTCTTAATAGACTAACTAATAAAGGTAAGTTTAATATTAACATTTAACAATCTTATGTCCAAAAGTTTAAGCTTGGTGTCAGAGTTTAATAAGGGCCACTTAAAAGGTTGGTTAGAAGGGCCAGGGCTATAATGTTAGACCTCATTAGTCTAATAAGAATCACATTTTTTGATATAAAAAAGTTAAAATTTTATTTGTTTTGTTTAAGATTTAAAAAGTGTTATCATCAATTTATTTAGAATTATGAAAATTATGTTTAAATTATTTTGTTTGATACGTTTTAATGCAATTTTATGTAGCGATATTTTAATAAGGTTTAATCAGGGTTTTTCTAATAAAAACGAATTAGCTGAAAGCTTGATTTGTTAGAAAATCATAATTGACGTCGGCGGAAAACAGAAGACGGTTTGTTCTTACCTACTTAATAATAAAACTAAACAAAACTATATTTAGATATGGTCCTTTTTAAACTACCTGATTTTAATAAGGGCCACAGAGAGGGTTTTAAAAAGGCTGATTTGTTACGTAAAATTATGAATGAAACTCAAAAAATTGTACTTGTTTGTATTGTTAATAAAGCAAATATTTGTCTGGTGTAATGTTTTTTAATCATATCGCTTAGACATTTAAAATATTTAGTTTTTAATTAAGGCGGCCCTTATTTGCCGCAGGTACCTTACGACTGGTTTTATGAATGGGCCGATTTCATTCATAAACTGCCGTGTTTTCCTCGGAAGCACTCGACGGAAACTCGTGCGCAGCACGCGCTGCGTTGAAAGTTGAAACGACATAAGTAAAGATAACGATCTTATAACTCCCGCCACTTCACATAAAGTATAGTCTAGATTATTTTATTTTACCAGTAAAATTTATATGTTTTCCTAGAACTTGTCGGTAAATAGGCACGCGCTAAGTGTGGGGAATACTCAGCGTGATGTTCATTATGAAATTGCTTGCAATCATACGTAGGTATGAAATATCCAATGATTGATATTGAATCACGTAGCACGTGCTATCGTAGGTATTACAAACCTATGCTTATGTACCTGTACAAACTTGGATAAAACCATGTAAAATGCAAACACTTGCAAGTGCGCTGTTTGATAAGTATCAAACAGCGGTCATTACTCATACCTACGTTTATCGGACACCCGCCCGAAAAAACCTAATTCTAGCAATTATAGGTTTAAACTTAAAGTGATATTGCAGTGATAGGTTGCTAAACGATCGTTCGCATCACACTTCAACCCAACACGACAATCACAGAGACTGCCCTCGAGCGACATTTTTTATCCATCTCAGTCTAAGCATTCTAAGGTCTAAGCATTCTAATTAGAAATAGTAGGATAGTCTATCTAGCCGCGACACAGCTCGCGGGCTTTCTTGTGATAGCTGTGCTGTTCCCATAGTCGACTCTTAGGCTCCGGTTACCGTTACACGCTAATTCTGGCGTCAGTTCAGTCCATCAGTATTATGAGATAATGATAGTGTAACTGACAACAGTTACACTTACACAAGAATGACAGATACATACAGATGATACCTACTGATGGACTGAACTGACGCCAGAATTAGCGTGCAACCGCAGCCTTACGCCCAAGGTAAGATAGGAGGTCTACATTCTAACTCAGCACCATAAGGAACTAAACCAAAACCGATTCCAATATCATACGTTTCTCAAATAGACCTCCTGATTTGAATAAGTAACTAGGTATATGTGTTATAAATAACGGGGGTATTATAACCCGCAAGAGTTAACTTGAGACTCGAGCGCGTACTAAACGTCATACGAAAGATGTCTCAAGTTAACTCTGTATATGTAAATCCATAATTGCCCATCAATATTATATCCTCTACTACCTACTACTAAATTATTAAAGTCGTGATGTGGAAGTTATATCACGTTTTACCTGTGGTTTTACCAAATTAACTCCTCCGCGTTTCACCCAATGGAAATTGAATTTAATAACTAATAATATTTCGAAGACACTATCGTTTAGCCAGAGGGGTAATTGGGTACCTACTCACACTACTCACCCAACTCAACTGTCATTTTCCTTACGGAACTTACACGTACCGTAAAATGGGGTGAGTGGGGTTCGCAGGGAGAGTTGGGTTATGAATGGGGAGAGAAGGGTTGAAAGGGGGGTGAGATGGGATTTTAAGGCTACTGCTACAAAAATGATAAAAAACGCGATTTTTATTAATTTTTCGAGTTTTTAGTTTGTTTGAAAAAAAATCGCCTTGCAGCCTTAAAGTGCTGATTGTGACAAAAATGTTTTTTTACCATCCAAATGGAAGTACTTTTGTCACAATCGGGTCATTGTCAGTCACAAAAACAAAAATCATCTTTCCGGTGGTCAATAGTTAAGGGCTTACGTTTAAATATAATATGTTTTTATCATATAGAATTATAGAAGGGGCAACGCCGTTTATGCGGATTCAGAGTTCGACCAAAAATTAGGCTTTATAGCCCTTATCTTTGGAAATGTCCACCGAAGAGACGCGAACCTAAATCTGACAATGACCCAATCACCAGCTTAAGGCTGCAAGGAGAATTTTTTTCATACAAACTAGAAACTCGAATATCTCGGAAACCAGCGAGTTTCGACCCCTGGTTGACTGGACATAAATTGTTGCAAATTAGCTCTAGTATAACCCCTTTCAAGGAATAGGTCGAATTACCAGTCACCCTGTATACACCATTCAGTTTGCATATGTAAACATAAAATGTTATCGAGGTTTGAATGTCAGTTTTGACCCTACTCACCCTATTTTACGGTATGGAATCTGTATAATAAGGTGACATATCACTCGAGTTTGAGTGACGGCGGCCTGTAAATTGTGACAGGGTTCTACGGTGGTACGTGAATCCAATTCCTTGACTGTACGTACAAAACGTAACGCAATCGACCGGCTGTAGTCAAGAATTGAAGACAAAAGGACACATCTCTAACCAAACCGAAAAAAGTTTGGAACTCATACTGACCGTGATTATTTCCGAACGGATTCAATTCTTGTTTACTTCTTACACCAATTCGACACGTGGTAAACAAGCGTGTAGGTACCCATTATTTACAGCTGCGCAGTTACCGGCATCGCGCCACGCGCTCGTGCCAAGCACCTCAGAACCAAAATGGCGGCTATAACATCGTGGTACTACAAATTACTTGCCCGATTACTTACTGTAACTGCAGCAGTTTGAATCTTCTGACTGAGGATGTAGGATTGCTATATGATTGAATTATTTGTAGTACTTGGAAATCTGAAATCGCAAGGCATACCTATAGATAAAACCTTTTTGTTTTAAGGCGGGTTTGCAGCACAGTCGCGCCACCCTCACGCGAGCCGTTGCATCAGCCTCCGAACTAGGCTGGTCGGTTTAACGTCAATCAAAATAGTTTAACTATAAATGGTCATGTCGATGGCGTTCGTCGAAAAACTTTTTCCCTGGTAACTGTCGCATTGACTTACGAGCACTGGGGACATCAAGCATTGATTAACCTCATCTATTACTACTGATTTGTTACCACTGGTAACAGCAGGTTTTTTTTTTCTAAGCAGAGGCTCATTTCTAAAACATCTTAGTGTGATTCAAGTTATATGTTCGTTTTAAGTGCCGCTAAGGAACTAATTACCTGATCTCTGGTGAATCTTGGCTAAAATACATTAAAAATTCATTATTTGTTAGCATGACATAAGATCAAAGCACGTCACTAAGAGAAATTTCATTGATTAATAATGTAATGAATTCAGCATATGCACTTAACGTTACGCGCGGAGTGCACAGGATGCGCGGAACTGGATCACGCAACGCGCACGCAACACGCAACTAAGAAGATCCTGTTTGGGCATTATGCGGGGCCCCACTCTGTTTATTTTCGCATTAAACTTTGATTCCATTGCGTCAGATCAGATCAGATGGCAGTGGTATGGTGGTTTAGGCTACAACCGGGTAAACGCTTGGAGGATGATGCATGTTTCTATTCAATTAACCTCTGATTCATCAATCAATGAACATCATGAACCCCTGACGCAAATAAAGGGTGATATATCCATATAAGTTTAGCATGTGTATCTGTGTGTTTGTCTGGGACGTCGTAGCTCCCAATATAATGAACCGTATTTGATTTCAACGTGTTTCACGCACAACGAGTCACTGAATATTTCACACTAGCTGTTGCCCGCGACTTCGTCTGCGTAGAACTTGTTATCGTGTTAGAAAATGATTTATCTCAATACAAACTTTGAACCCTCTTTTAGGGGATAAATTAAAAAAAAAGCGTTGATGTTAATTTTCTAGTTTGTCAAACAGTCAAAAACCGAAGTTAAAAATTTCATATTTTAGAAATGTCTTGAAAAACACAAACTTTAAACCCCCTTTTTACACTCTTAGGGGATGAATTTGGAAAAACTCTAAAATAAGATTTGTAGACGTTCAGAATAAGACCAAAGTTACAAATCTCTTGCTCATACTTTAAAATTTTCTTGCTATCCATATAAAATTTGAACCCCCCTTTAACCCCCTTAGGGGTTGATTTTTCAAATCGCTGAAAGAACTTTTTTCGTATTGTAATAAGTAATCTTACTACTAACTTTTAAGTCTCTAGCTCCAAAAAAGTGTTGCCCATACAAAGCTTGCCCCATTTTTAACCCCCTTAGGGGTGGAATTTGCCAAAACTCTGAAAGTACTTTTTTTGTATTTTAATAAGTAATCTTTCTAAAAGTTTTAAGTCTTTAGTTCAAAAAAAGTGTATCCCACACAAAACTGACTCCCCTTGTTAACCCCCTTAGGGGTGGAGTTTTCAAAACGCTGAAAGTTCTTTTTTAGGGTTCCGTAGTCAAAGAGTAAAACAGGACCCTATTACTAAGACTTCGCTGTCCGTCCGTCCGTCTGTCTGTCACCAGGCTGTATCTCACTGATACCGTGATAGTACCGGCTGAAATTTTTACAGATTATGTATTTCTGTTGCCGCTATAACAACAAATACTAAAAACAAAATAAAATATATATTTTATTGATAATGGCACGGAACCCTTCGTGCGCGAGTCCGACTCGCACTTGGCCGGTTTTTTAGTATTCTAATAAGTAATGTTTTTGCAAATGTTCATGTCTCTAGCTCCAAAAAAGTGTTGGTCCCCTTTTTAATCCCCTTAGGGGTGGAATTTTCTAAAACGTTTTTTTTTTTTTTTTTATTTTAATAAGTAATCTTTCTACAAAGTTTCTAGTCTCTAACTCAAAAACATAAACTTTCCCTCATACAAACTTTGCACCCCTTTTTATCCCCCTTAGGAATGGTCTTTTCCTAAACTCTGAAAGTTCATTTTTTTGTTTATTTATAAGTAATTTTTCTACAAAGTTTCAAGTGTCTAGCTCAGAAAAAGTATTCCCCATACAAACCTTGCACCCCTTTTTAACCCCCTTAGGGAATGATTTTTGTAAAACGCTGAATGTAATTTTTTCATGTTCTAATAAGTTATCTTTCTACAACGTTTTAAGTATCTATTTCAAAAAAAGTAGTTTTTCCCATATAAACTTTGCACCCTATTTTACCCCCTTAGGGGTTGAATTCTCTAAAACGCTGAAAGTGCTTTATTTGTATTCTAATGACTTATCTTTCTACAAAGTTTTAAGACTCTATTTAAAAATATATTGTTTCCCCATACAAACTTTGCACCCCTATTTTACCCCCTTAGGGGTAGAATTTTCTAAAATGCAAAAAGTATTTTATTTGTATTCTAATGACTAATCTTTTTACAAAGTTGTAAGTCTCTATTTAAAAAAAAAAAGTTTCTCCCATACAAACTTTGCACCCCTATTTTACTCCTTTAGGGGTAGAATTTTTCAAAACGCTGAAATTACTTTATATGTATTTTGATAAATAATCTTTTTACAAAGTTTTAAGTCTAGCTCAAAAAAAAAAAGGTTCTCCTATACAAACTTTGCACCCCTATTTTACCCCCTTAGGGGTGGAATTTTCAAAAATCCCTTCTTATCCCTAGCCCACGTTATAAAAACAACCTACTGTGCAAAAATCAACTCTCTAAGATTAGTAGTTTGGGCTGTGCGTTGATGAGTGAGTGAGTGAGTGAATAAGTCAGTCAGGTCAGGACATAGGCATTTATATGTATAGATGAGGTGATCTATTTGGCTGCACGTGTTGAGTTGGAATTTGATTAGTTATTTGCCACGTGTGTTGGCTCACTTAATGTGCCGTTACGTTCGGAATATTCAGTCTCAAAGTTGCCAGCAGTAAAGGAAATGTTGCCGGCGACCCGACACAGAAAACGAACGAGATACCGAATTCAATTCCATATTATTTAAATATTGGCATTGAATTGAATTTGGTTTCTGGTAAAAAATAAACGGTAAGTATAAGTAAATAGGTATACTGTATAGGTATGATTTAGAAGTCGTATAAAAGAAAAAAAATATCCACAGATAGCGGTCTCTTGGTCAATTTGCAATTATATAATCCGTACACTTACATTCCATTTGAAACGTGTACAATTTTTTTGAAAACCCATATCATGGATCCATGACTGTTCACCTTAATTACAATTAGTATGATAATTTATTGAGCCCGCAGTCGCGCAGACACGACGGCGCCGGCGCCGCGCCCCCCGCGCCGGGCTATAGAAAAGTGAACTTTAATACCTTTTTATAAGATTCTTACAGCTTCTGGGCTGTTGATGCGGGGAAAACCGTAGAAAATGGTTGATGCCAGTGCAATACAATGCAATTTGTAGTGATGACACATTGCAGCAATAACTATGTAATACTCAGCTTGCTAGTCTATGACTGTATCGTTGAGTTAATTATTCTCATCTCCATTTTTTACGCTCACCAGAGTCGCCAGTCGCCACAAGGCAAGACAAAGGCTGAATTCCTCCACCGAATTCCGATGTGCTGATTCTCCATGCATTTTTAACCCAAAAAAATTGTGTTAGAGCTGGTAGTGGATACCTTGCCCATTGTAAGCCAATATTCCAGGCACTTAGAATTTTGCCCTTACCTTGTCAATACATCCTCAAAATTACCAAATTTGTAATAAGACATCCACTGCTCTTTCCACGTCATGATGAAGTGATAAAAAATAGACCTAGCAGGAAGCCACTTAATAATAAATAAAAATAAATAAATAACTAAATATTTGCGGACAATCTTACACAAATCAACCTAGTCCCAAACTAAGCAAAGCTTGTACTATGGGTATTAGACGACGATATAGATACTTATATAGATAAATAAATACTTAAATACATAGAAAACATCCATGACACAGGAACAAATATTCGTGCTCATCACACAAATAAATGCCCTTACTGGGATTCGAACCCAGGACCTCTTGCTTCGTAGGCAGGGTCACTACCAACTAGGCTAAAGCGGTCGTCAAACTTACAACCTGCACAAAAATTTAAAGTCTCTAGTTCAAACACTTCAAACGCGTACTCTATGGCTATAGGATTGTACTCGTATAGCCGTGTGCCAAAGCCTACCGAAGCGTCAATATGAAAAAAAAAATGTTAAAGTGGCTCCTCGACAAGTGCTTTTATTCCGTTGCCAATTTTCAGATCACATTTTAGGTAGTTAGTTTTTGGAAAATATTTTTAAGTCGATTTTCGGCAGAATATGCTAAACTAACACATTCTACTAACCGACATTGTACGACTATGTTCTACAATAAACATTATTTCTGATTCTGATTCTGACCACATTCTCAAAAATAAATATTATCTTATCTTTGTTATGTATGTATAAGCGGGTAGAATAAGAAACGTGAGCTGTCACGCGTCAGTCGCGAATATACGTTGCTTGAGCCTCAAGAGTGTGTTTCATTGCTGCCTATTTATCAGTGGCGACGAATGGATAAAAGTATAAATAACTCGGTAAATACGCGTAAATATTAACTAAACAGTGTTATTAAGTGTTCACAATGTCCATTGGTAAAATGAAAGAATTCGACATCATTAGCGGGAACTGGTTATCGTACTGTGATCGACTTAAAATGTACTTTAAGGCGAACGACATAAAGCCGGAATTACATCTGCCAACGTTAATTTCATTAGTAGGTGATCAAACATATGAACTGATTGCAAACCTTACGAGTCCCAAAAATGTGTCGACATATAAGTTTGAAGAAGTGGTTGATATCGTGGGCGAACACCTACAACCGAGGCCTTCTACAATGGCTGAGCGGTATAAATTTCGGCAGCGGCGGCAGCAGGCCAGTGAGAACGTGGCGCGGTACGTGGCCGAACTCAAGCGATTATCTAGGTATTGTGAATTTGGGGAAGCTCTTGAGGAAAATTTGCGCGACCAACTGGTGTGCGGGATAACTAGTGAAGTCATCCGGCAAAGGCTTTTTGCGGAGCAGACACTTACTTACACTAGGGCCGTGACCCTGGCGACGTCTTTAGAAACCGCTGAGAAGGATGCCGCGTTGGTCGAGGGCGGCCATCTACAAACGCAGGAGGGAGTCAACGCCATGTACGGTGGCGCGGGAACTTCGCGAGGCGCTGACCAATGTACAGCGTGCGGCGGCTATAATCACGTTGCTAGAGGCTGCAAGTTTAACACTTACCAGTGCAGCGAATGCCGAGCTGTAGGGCATTTACGAAGAGTGTGCCCGCATCTACGACAGGCGGGCGATGGGCCGCCCACCGCCGGGGCGGCGACCAGAGGCTCCAGCAGCCGCGGCCGGGGACGGGCCGGGCCGCGAGGGGGCCGGGACCGGCGTAGGGGGCAACTTACCCATTTTGTGACGGAGTCACCAGCTAAGGACGAGGAAGAAGATGACGTGTCCTCCGAGGAGGAGCCGATGTACCAAATGTCCTTAAGGAATTATCCCGCGGTGAGCATTCTTATCAACATAGATAACAGAGAAGTACCTATGGAAGTAGACACCGGAAGCGCGTGTTCGTGTATTAGTAGTGACACTTATAAAAGATATTTTAAGCACTTATCCTTACAAGCGTGCACAGTAACACTTAGATTTTACGATGGAAGTACCGTAAGACCCTTAGGTATTTTACGTACGAATGTAAAGTACAATAATGTTGAAAAGTTCTTGGATTTATATGTAATTGACGGGGGGACAACATCGTTACTAGGTCGCCAGTGGCTGGCCGAGTTGTCTATCAAACTACCAATATTCCAAACTAACAGTGTAAATATAGGCCCCTCTTTGTCTGTGGTCAAAAACACGGATATTGATTCGGATGTGTGTGCGCTTGTTGACAGATATTCTAGTTTGTTCGACGGGGCGCTGGGGCGGTACACGGGCGGGCGCGCGACGTTGCGCGTGCGCGCCGACGCCGTGCCCGTGTACTGCCGCGCGCGCCCGCTGCCCTACTCGTTGCGCGGCCAAGTGGATGCCGAATTGGACGCCATGCTACAGACTGGTGTTATCGAACCTGTTGACTTCTCGGACTGGGCTACGCCACTGGTGCCCGTAGTTAAGCCTAATGGTAAAATAAGGCTATGTGCGGATTTTAAGGTCACACTGAACCCCGTTTTAATGGTCGATAGGTACCCATTGCCAAAGGTTGAGGACTTATTTGCAGAGCTAAGTGGGGGTCAACATTTTACTAAAATTGATTTATCGTCCGCTTACAACCAAATTGAGTTGGACGAAAGTTCAAAACTGTTCACTGTGGTCAACACTCACCGGGGTCTTTTCCGTTACAATCGATTGGTATATGGGGTATCAAGTAGTTCCGGTATCTTTCAAAGGACTATGATTAATTTATTGAGAGATATACCGAATGTGTCCATATTTTGTGATGATCTATTAGTAACGGGAAAGGACCGAAAATCACATTTGGCATCGTTAGCAGCGGTATTTCATACGTTAAATGCAAATGGCCTTAAATTGAATAAAAGTAAGTGCGTATTCTTTGCAAGTTCAGTTTCATATTTGGGGCATATTGTAGACAAGAGTGGTATTAGGACGGACCCGGAAAAGGTTAGGGCGATCCAGGAAATCCCGGAGCCAAACAATGTTTCCGAATAACGATCCTTTCTTGGCCTTGTAAATTTTTATGGCAGATTCGTAAGGAATTTAAGTACCCTTTTATCGCCCTTGCATAACTTATTGAAAAAGGTAGGGTCGTTTCGCCGGTAACGCGACCACCACCGGTTAGCGACCACTTGACGGACTAGGCTGCTTCAATTAAAGATATTAACATTTCTACAAACCCAACAGAAAAAGAATAACTTATTAACTATTCTTGAATAGTATCAGAATAAGAATATATACAATTTAAAACCGAAAGCTCGATCCAAAGCAAGAAAAAATAACCTCAATTCACACATTGCTTCCGTGGAGTGTTGACGTGCAGTGAATCTGTGAAAAAAATAACGCGACAGTTGGCGCGAAAACTTTAGTTACGTCACTTAATTTTATTAATATGCTGAATTTGGTTAATTGACCGTTTAAATGATTTAGCTGTTGTAATAATATCGTTGAAATTCGGCATATTTAAAAATAGATTTAAATAAAATGGGGTGGTCGCGTACCCAAATACATAATTACCAAAGAAGTCGGATAGCGACCACATCGTTTTCTTTTCCTTTCCTTATGGATTCTTATGCGGCACCCGCGATATTTAGCTTGGCTAGCCAATTGAGTCGGTATTTAAGCCGCGCCAATCCATGCTATGTCCATAGTATATAATAATATATAATTATATATTATATTATATAATAATACACAATTTATATGAGATGGTTATGTTATACATTCGAAAGTGTGTATGTCTATATGTCTGTTATCTCTTCACGCTTAAACCGATGGACCGATTTTGATGAAATTTGGTATGGAAATAGTTTGAGTCCCGGGAAGAGACATACCTAGGATAGTTTTTATCCCCGAAATAATCCCCTAAGCGGGTGAAAGTTTGTATGGAGCTACGATATAAACGATTTCCACGCGGACGGAGTCGTGGGCAGACGTTAGTGTAAGTAGAATATAATCTAAAAGTTAAATAAAAGCTTGTACAAAGGTGGCACTTAGATACCTACTATGAATAACATGTGTGACTGTAATAGCAATATATATATAATAGCACCATGGTGTGAGCGAGATGGCGCGCTTTTTTCGATTCTATTCTTCATTGACATAGCAATGTAAAGTAGATTTAGAAGAGTAACACTAAATAAAATGACCTATAATGATGAAGTTTATCGAAAAAGGATTAAATGTAATGTCAAATGGAGAAAAAAAAGAGCAGGGGATTAAGTAATTACAAAGTTATAGTATCCAAAATTTTAAGAGGGGGTAGGTATATTCTATCCCTTTCCGCAAAACGCACCTTCAGCATATGCTGTAAATGACAATCGTTTCATATGAAACGATTGTCATTTACTATGCCGCTCGGGGATTGTGACGTCACGATCCACTAGCGTTTTCTCTCTCTAACAAGCAATATTAAAACGGTTGTAGCTACGTATTTTTGGAGATATATGAATGGGATTTTCGTCACTTAGGCTTATTATTTTGCCTTCTTTTTTTTGGAGTAATAATAAATGGTTAGTCTACACTCCTATTTGTAGTGGTATAAGGGCAGTTAGGTAGGTCAAACTTTGAGAAAGAGGTCAATCGTCGAATCCGACTCGTCTGGGTAGCGTTCGGGAAGCTACGCTATGGCTTTTCGTCCAATATTCCGCAGTGTCTCAAGGCGAGAGTCTTTGACCAGTGTGTGTTGCCAGTGATGACGTATGGCACTGAAACGTGGTCGCTTACAATGGGCCTCATAAGAAGGCTCAAAGTCACCCAAAGGGCAATGGAGAGGGCTATGCTGGGAGTTTATATGCGTGATCGCATCAGAAATGAGGCTATCCGCAACATAACCAAGGTAGGTAACCGATATAGCCATCCGAATCGCTAAAGTTAAGTGGCAGTGGGCGGGGCATATTGCACGGAGAACCGATGGCCGTTGGGGCGGAAAGGTTCTCGAATGGCGACCACGTACCGGGAGGCGCTGAGTGGATAGACCCCCACAAGGTGGACTGATGGCCTAGTAAATATAGCAGGAATCGGCTGGATGCGGGTGGCGCAAAACCGGTCATTGTGGCACTCTTTGGGGGAGGCCTATGTCTAGCAGTGGACGTCTTTCGACTGATATGATGATGATGATGATAAATCGTTTTATTAACTACTTAAACACTATTTGCAAGAGTGGTCGCCAACTAGCTAACAGGTGGTCGCAAACCGACTAAAGCGGTCGCTATCCAGCGAATTCGCTATTTTGAAACCTTTTCCATATTTTTTCCTAATCTATGGATGGAAGTGCTATATTTTATTGTAGGTTTCAAAACTTGACTATACTCAGAACCTATACGAATACCATATATTATGTGTGTACATTGAATAGGTATACATTTACTAATCTAAAGTGAGCAACTCGGCTAAGTGGTCGCTAACCGGCGAAACGACCCTAACTCGATGGGAATGGTCGCGTGAATGTAAAAACGTGTTTAATGAAGTTAAGTCGTTGCTAACGGGCGCTGAGGTATTGAAACATTACGATCAGGACGATCAGCTGATTGTAACGTGCGATGCGTCAGCGGTCGGGCTCGGAAGTGTGTTATCACAGCCTGCGCGGGGCGCGGGCGGGGAGCGCCCGGTCGCATATGCATCCCGCGCGCTGACCTCGGTCGAGCGGCAATATAGCCAGATTCAGCGTGAAGCGCTTGCTATTATTTTTGCGGTAAAAAAATACCATCAATACCTATACGGCAGACGCTTCTTACTACGGACTGATCATAAGCCGTTGGTCTCTATTTTCGGGCCGAAGGCTGGGGTCCCTTTCATGGCTGCCAGTAGATTGCAAAGATGGGCAGTTATTTTATCAGCGTACGATTATGATATAGAGTATGTGCGTTCTAACAACAACGGTGCAGATGGGCTATCGCGACTACCGTTGCCTTTCAACAAAAAAAACAGACCCCGAACAGACTTATTTACATTTTGCTCGTGACGCATTTTTATTGGATTACAATATTCTCAAAAGGGAGACGTGTAAAGATCCCATATTAAGCCGAGTGGTATCTTTCGCACAGGACGGTTGGCCGGTTGACAATGACATTCGTCAACTTCAACCGTATTTCAATAGGCGGGCTGAAATTTACCTTGAATTAGGCTGTCTCATGTGGGGGCATCGGGTGATAGTACCAGAAAAGTGCAGAGAACGCGTATTAAAGGAGTTGCACGAAACACATATGGGGATAGTTAAGATGAAGAGTCTTGCCCGTAGTTATGTGTGGTGGGCCGGCATCGACGAAGCTATCGAGGGTATATGCCGCACGTGCGCAACTTGCGCTGCGCATGCTGCCGCGCCGCCGGCGCACGCGCCGCGTCCGTGGCCGTATTATATTAAGCCTTGGTCTCGACTGCACTGTGATTTCCTGGGGCCAATGGCGGGCATGAAGTTTTTAGTCATAGTTGACTCCACTTCGAAGTGGATAGAAATTTTTAAAATGAAAACCACTACGGCTACCGATGTTATTACCAGATTCCGACGTCTTTTCTCGCAATTTGGGTTGCCTACTCAAATTGTCTCTGACAATGGGCCACCATTCAACAGTGAAGCGTTTAAGTCTTTCTTGAGTTGGAACCACATTGAACAAAGTTTGACAGCACCTTACCACCCATCGTCAAATGGCGCCGCAGAAGTTGCAGTCCGTCTATGCAAAAGCGTAATTAAAAAAGCTCTAAGCGATGGGGTCGACGTGGAGACGGCCTTAGATAGGTTTATGTTGTTGTATAGGACTACAGAACACGCGACTACCGGAGAGAGTCCCGCCAAGCTTTTACAAAACAGGTCGTTAAGGACACGTCTTGACGTGATTAAGCCGGATAGATCGAAAAGGGTGGAACAAAAACAGCAATCGCAGGTAGAGGCTGCAGGAGGGAGCCGTAGAGATTTCAGAACGGGAGACGAGGTTTACGTTAAGGATTTCCGTCGAAATCGGGTAGGGGACTGGACGCCCGGTCAGGTAGTTGAACGCGTGGGTTCTACCAACTACAGAGTTAGGGATAGTTTTGGCAATGAGGGTCACCGTCACGTCGATCAATTAAAGCGGAGGTCCAGATCGTCCTTAGGCATTTCTGTGACGACAGTTGGGGATACAACAGGTTCAGTAGGTGCGGATAGTCGGAACGATATGGCCGGCAGTACAGTAACGGCACCTCCAACAGATGTTATAAGTAGCAAGGAAAATGAGCCAGCTATTAGAATATCTACCAACTCGACGACTGGTGAGCCATCAGCTCGGGGTGAGCCTTCGGCGCAGATTGGGGTTCCAGCTACAGATACTCCGGGGGGCGATGGTGACACATCTACCAAGGGTCAGTCACCACAACATATCCCAGTTCCTACACCACCTCTGTTATGTCAACATCGCCCCAAGCGAGATAAACTAAATGTAAAACGTTATCAATTCGACTTTGATTAAATATGTTGTCTGCAAGTATGATATCTGTCTATCTGTCTTGAACATGCATAGCAAAACTATGAATACTTTCTATGAGGTTTATTATTAGCGCCGACTTAGTAGTAAGATGGATTAGCGTAAGTAAGTATATATAAGTGTTAATTGAGTGGTGAGGTGTTATGTATGTATAAGCGGATAGAATAAGAAACGTGAGCTGTCACGCGTCAGTCGCGAATATACGTTGCTTGAGCCTCAAGAGTGTGTTTCATTGCTGCCTATTTATCAATCTTATCCTGTCTGTCTCATGGCACGAACACAGAGGTTAACCCAGATAGTGTATTATAATGCTTGCATGCATTATTGTTTTTAACATCACCCGACGTGCTCATGTGACGCCTTACCTAAATCAAAATCATGTTATGTAAACGTCATTCCGTCAAAAACTACATCTAGCTTCTCTTCTATTTCGGGTAGTAGTTAACCGCCAGTTGCCCTCGTACCTTTACAATAAGCTGACCTGGGCGCATAACCTAAGGTCCTTGGAGGCTAAAAATGGAACATTAAAAATGGACGGGCAGTGGACTTATTTCGGGTGTACCCTCCATGTTTTTATCGACTTTTGGAGGGTAGTGAAATATTGTAAACCCATATCTCTGTTGACAACTTGCTGGGACGACAGTTATCTGCGACCATGACCGGTGCAACCCGTGTCGAAACGTCAGAAATAAAGGTAAATAAATATCGCGTTAGACCCGGAAAAAATAGTATTTAAATAAATGTATTAGTCTTCTGATACTTCTTAATTTAGTAAGGTTAATTTACCATCGTCCTTTTCGGGCATACGTTAGGACAACATTTATTATATCCTCTATCCTCTATCATCTATACCATTATTGAATACCTTAGATCCTTAGATTTAAGGTATTCAATAATGGTCTTCATGCTTTCCTTGTTTGATGTCTCTCCATTTTTGGTATTTGTACAGTCACCAGCATCGATGTCTGCCATAGCAAAACGAGCAAAAATATCTGACACGTCCTTACGACCCTAGAAATAGAGTTGTGTCAGATAAACACCTGCCACAACGCACTTAGTTGTGGCAGTAATGCTAGTGACTGTACACATAAAAAGTATGATTCCTAATTAACGAGAAATGATCATATGCAAAACTTTTTGATGATACGTGGTTATGAATGAGCTCACTCATTCATTAGAAGGCTGCGCGCGAGCCAGATCACCCGGAAGATGACAGAAATTTACCTGAACTATACTGTACTTACCTAAACGTTGGGAATACCTGCTTGCCTATCTTACCAAAAAAAAAACGAAGATGCTTTGCTAAAATCGACATTACAGCTATGATCTTAAGGTAACCTGAAATCTGCAAAATACACTGACAGATTGGTGTTCTAGTGATTCAGATCAGAAGCCACTTACGGAAGTATTGTTTGTTTGGATAACGCTCGTAATTTCAGAGATGAAGACGCACGTTGCGGTTTAGTACCTATTACCCAATGGGTTTTTTTAGTCACCATGTGTTCAAATATTTATCTATGTCCTTACGCGGACCGCTCGCTAGAATTTGCTAACAACCTTAACTCTACAGACGAACCAACGAACTAGAAGTGTGTATTTGCATTTTGGTTTGGGTCGGTAACTCTAAACAGATACCTACAAGGAGTAATGTTCATCTTCGGTTCGGCAAGAAGAGGCAAATAAGTGGTCTGCCACGTTTGAATTGAACCTTAAAACACAATAATCAAGACAATGGGGGACTTGCCGTGCAAAAGGTGGAGAGAAAAATGTTTTGATGTATATCGGTCGGGTATAAGGTCATGAAAAAAAAGTTAGTTTCCGACGTCAGGCCATGTGTGCGTTTGCAACCATCCTCATATGATGGGGCCATTTTTTGGTGATTTTGAGACAAAAGTGTCTATTGCAAGTTTAAAGATGAATATTTCCTTACATTTTTGTCATATACAGCATACGACAACAATCGAATAGAAGCAAAAGCGAATAATTTTTTTAAAACGGCCTCATTAGAATAAGTTTGTTTTTTGACATAGTATTTATTGTTGTTCTACATCAATTACAAAAAGCGGCCAAGTGCGAGTCGGACTCGCACATGAAGGGTTCCGTTAAATAAATTGCTTTTTACGATTTATGACGTATTAAAAAAAAACTACTTACTAGATCTCGTTCAAACCAATTTTCGTTGAAAGTTTGCATGGTAATGTACATATATATTTTTTTTATTGTAAAAATACATCTTTATTTTCTATAGTTAATACATGATAATTAACATAAGCTAAATTAAATTAAAACTACGTTAAATCTAAAAAAGGCCCTCGAGGCATTGTACCGAGGATGCTGGCGGCATTTCCTCGTTGAATTGCAATGCTGATGCGTTGCGCAAGAAAGCCGCCAGCTCTTCGGTCACCAGTTACATCAACCAGACGTTTCGCGATTTCCGCAAATAACTTATGTGCACTGGGACCCCACGGATCGAGGGTCTCGACGCCAAAGGGTACAAAGTTGTACTCTCTGCCGAGGCCACTATATTTATTACATTTTAGAAGTTCGGCGTTTTTCGCCGCTGCACCCGCTTTAGAAGAAGTCCGTTGGAGGTGGGACGGTGCTAGCGTGTCTACACAGGTAGCGTCCCATACTAGCATCCGTCCCAAACTCCAAGGAATCAGAGACACACCATCAGGTCTCTTGCCATCATCTCTGACAATGCCAGGCGGCTCAAGAAGAGCAGGCACATTGATGGTGGCAAGAGACCGGCGGATTATGTCATTAAGTGTCGCATGTCTTGAAAAGCGGCCTGCACTTTTTTGACAACAAAATCCGTGGTGCCCCAGTCGGTCCACGTCCGTGCCACAAGGGCATACGTGTGGAGTGCATACCGTCACCCCAAGCCGCGGACCAGTCGCCAGGCGAAGTGAGGTCGGATCCAGGAAGGTACCGGTATTTGGAGAGGGTAGGGCATGTAGCCAGTGACCGGCCTCTCTGGCTCCAACCGCCAAAAGCCTTAACCTTTTTTTTAGATTTATCATTCTCTTATTTTAGAAGTTACAGGGGGGGGACACACATTTTACCACTTTGGAAGTGTCTCTCGCGCAAACTATTCAGTTTAGAAAAAAATGATGTTAGAAACCTCAATGTCATTTTTGAAGACCTATCCATAGATACCCCCCCACACGTAGGTAGGGTTTGAAGAAAAAACAATTTTTGAGTTTCAGGTCTTAGTATGAGGAACCCCAAAATTTATTGTTTTTTTATATTTTTATGTGAAAATCTTAATGCGGCTTACAGAATACATCTATTTACTTACCAAGTTTCAACAGTATAGCTCTTATAGTTTCGGAAAAAAGTGGCTGTGATATACGGACGGACAGACAGACAGACAGACATACAGACAGACAGACATGACGAATCTATAAGGCTTCCGTTTTTTGCAATTTGGCTACGCAATCCTAAAAACGAAATCGTCAGAGACCTATCAAGAAATATTTTTATTTTACTTATTTTCGGTTGCTTATTTTGAGAGCCTTATCTTTTTTTTGCCAGAGATCATGGGACAATAAGACTTATTCAGACAACAAGAAAACAAGTTCCTCCCATCCCTGAAAGTCAACGACACTTGGTTGGCCGCGCTGCGCTGCTGCTCGTATTAGATATTATGGGTTGGTCGTACTGCGGCTACATGGCGCAATATCATCCGCGTCAATCAGTCAGGAAAAATCTCAGAGGTTCTGGCTGGTAATTTTTATTATTCAAACAATTTTATACACATCTACTCAATCGATATCATCGAAAATTGTATAAATCCTTGCTTAAGTATTAGTTATTACCTTACACTTACACTACTTACTTATTCTATCAATGTAGAGTTTGCGTGCTTGTGGACTTAGGTACTGTGATGACTGATGAATTAAAAGTGTTAGTGTTTATTTAAAATTACATGAAATTCAGACAATTTAAACTAAACGTACCTCTAAAAGTATTATGTGGATTGGATAGGTATACCACAGTGTTTTCACTTAGAACCTTCTGTCAAATTGCTTAACTTTTGTTTATTTTCCTTAACTTGGATGATATTTACTCTTGATGATATTATATAGATGTCACTAAAGTAAATTTAGTACTTAGGTCTGAAACGATCCGAGAGCTTCGCTCTCAGACTCAATAGTATCTAAGGGCGGAATTACTCTTTTAAATTGATAGATATTAGCGTTGTGGGTTTCAGGTCCAAATATGAAGGGATTGAAGCTTTCATTCGTTATCATCCTGTTAATTATGTATGTAAATAAGTTAGATATAAATTGCGTTAGATGCTATTCTAGGCTAAAATCAAGACTACAATTAGATGTGTAGAAAACTCGCATTTTGTCCAAAATAATTGATTTAAAACATACTTCAGCATACTAATTAAGTATTAGTGTATCATTTAATGTATGCTAGATCTAGATTTATAGATTCATAAATTAGAATAGTTAGGTTAGATTTTTTAGAATGGATCGCTGGCCAGCAAGAAAACGCGTGGACGGACGCGCGGCCTGCAGAAACATTCTACCCGCGAAGTCGAGAAAAGTGATTATCGATCGATACGGAGGCTCCCTGGAAAATGGGCCTTCTGAAAACATACCTTAACAAAAGGGTATCCTTTTGTTAAGGTATGTTTTCAGATGAGGAGTCGGATTAGTGGCGTGATCGCGTTAGTGTTGGCTATAAATACACCGGCGGGCCAAGGTGGGAGGCACTTTTTTATGGGACGTCAGGGGGAGCTCACGGCTGCAGGAGGCAAAGGCGGCCAGGCTAGGCTGACCTCTGAGCGCGTACTACTTCGAGGCGGAGCAAGGCTGGTTACCGCTGGGCTGCATTACGGCTGTTGCTGAGAGGAATTAGAGTTTGGTAAGGTCGCAAATGCCTTTGCGATCGTCTGGTGAGATTGAATATTTTATAAATAATAAGTGTGACTAATCATAGTGAATTCTAGAATTTCTTAGGGAGTAATTATCTTGTGCGCACATTGTCTTGAATTGAGTAATTAATATTTAGGCAATATCTTTCTGCTCATGAACTAATATGATCTTATATTATCACGTGTGTATTTTGAATATGTGGCGGTCTAATAGGTTTATCACCTAATAAATGCGCTTAAGACATCACCATATTAGGATTCCGTATACTCCCATGAAATGAAGTGAACACTTATTATAGTCTAGTCATTGTAATCGACGCGGCCTGTAGTATGCTGTTATAGTACAAGAATGTTTGCTAAGGAGCGGTCCAATGGTAAATAATTCCTAATTGTATACCAGTATCTAGTGGTTAGTTGTAGGTACAAATGAGGGAAATCTTTATTAAAATATGTGCTAATATTATATTGTAATTTATTTATGGCGGCGGAGCTGACCGGTTACGAGCGGCGAAAGGTCGAAGCTGAGCCCAGGGAAGCTGCAAGGCGCTAGGTGCGTGCTCTTATTATTAAGAGATTAAAATCTGGTGAGTGACCTTTATAATCACTGTATTGAATGACTCTGAAACTTATTAATTTGTTTTTGGGGACTATTATCTAACCATTTCAACGTTATCATACTTATATTTGTGTGTCGAAATCTAGTTCTACTGTATATAGTTTGGGGGATATGCTAGATAAAGTACGAGCGGTTTATGTATAGGTTATGAACGGATCTAGGTCATTGGTTAAATAACTGACGATATTACAGGAATGTTGTTTTGTTCTACATATATATTACTAGTTGTTTTGTCACTGCGATATGATTGGGTTCCGTGCACCCTCACGAGATAAAGTGATCAATTATTATACGACAACCTAGCTATAGCAATTGACTCGGTCCGTGGTACCCGTTACACTATGAGGATAGATTGTTAAGATGTGGATAAGCGACGAATATTACCACAAGTACATATTAGTATCCGGTGGTTAGTATAGGTACTGATGGGTGGTTTCTTTACTAGATTAACGCAACTGAATAAAGTAGTTATATACACTCGTGGCTGTGTGCTCAGTGTCGAGACAACCATATCCACAGGGCACATTGAGGACCCTGGCCACACGAGAATTCACCCGAAATGGGCTTCTTAGTCAGCAGAGATGTGCCCGCACTAGAGCGCCAGTCATAGATGTGTGGACGGAGTGAGCGGCTGAGAGTCTTAAATCTTGCAAATTGAGGGACCTCCCCGGTCGAGCTGATGTTTTAGTTCTAACAAACCTCTTAACAAGGGTTACGGTTGTGTTGGTCTATGAAGTTATCAGATGTACTTATAGATATATTGTGTGGAATTCCTTGAATGAATGAACCTAGCATAGTAATTTAGTTATGTACACCTGTGGCCGAGAGCTTAGCGTTGTGGACAACCATATCCAAAGAGCACATTGAGGACCCTGACCAATACGAGAATTCGCCCGTTAAGGGGTTTCTTAGTCAGTAGAGATGATGATCGCGCTTAGGCCTCCGTCACGGATGTGTCAACGAAGGTAAGGTTGGTGAGACCTTTCAGTCTTGCAAACTGAAGAGTTTCGCTGGCCAAGCCGTCGTTTTGCTTTAACCGAAGCTTCTTACCGTGAAGCTAGCTATGTTGATTTTACAAGGGAATCCAACACTTTCGCTTTAGTAACGGCAATAATTAAGTAGGTATCTTCTTAGGTGGGGTCGTTATTATCGGGATCTCAACAAAAGTATCGCGGTGGGTTGGTAATTAATTATCATTCGTCAGTTCAACTGTGCATTGTCGTATATTTAACATTGTTTCGACTATAAAGTGCCTTTGAGTTGATTGGGTGAGATTGGTTGCTAAGACATTGTGTTACATCCATTGAGATATTTTGGGGATGAATTGTATTATAAATTGCTTAGGAAAAGTCAGTACTAATTGGTATTAGATTTGATAGAAATAACGATAGGGTAGACGGAATCAACAGATGAGGTGGGATTACTAGTGAGTACGAGCAGCCGCGAGCGAGCGAGAGGCGAGCGCTACAGTTCGCTAACAACTCTAAGATTCATCGTTAGGGAGAATCGATATTACACTAGACATTACGTCATTCATGTACCTGTAAGTAAAACATGTACTAATATTCTATTTCAATAGACTATCATCGCATCATCATCAATATCTTGACTTACGATTATTTTCATTATTATATCATCGCATCATCATCAATATCTTGACTTCTTCACGATTATTTTCATTATTATATCATCGCATCATCATCAATAGAGATCCCATCATGGCCAACACAAGTTGACCACTATTGTATTGCGAGTCTGTTTAAAGGGCGTCACCTACCACATAGCGTAATTTATCACTTCCCACAACTTAGTATAACAAGGAATTTATGCCCACTTTAGCCTCCATAGTTGTGCATCACTTAATGAAACTACAGATTAGTAAATTAATTCTAAGGAACTGGTATAATTGTCTTACTTAAGTTATAGGTTCTACTAAAATGGGGTTAATGTACAACTTCAATTAACGTGTAACTTTTTCCCTTTATAGAAATACAAACTTCATACTTCTCGAAAAGGGCTTGGGTCTGCTCACACAACGCTGGGCCTCATCCACTAGACGCAATCACACGCCAAGCCACTTCACCAGAGCGAATCACGTATAGCTTAGGTCTAAATAGGTCTTCGAGGTTAGGTTCCAGAGATAATAAATTCTAGGTTAGATTACGGCATTGTAGGTCTGGAGTCGGACGGTTTTTTATTTGACCGAATCTCTTTCCGTCCGGCAATATCCTAGGAGATGATTTGGTCTGTTAAAGTACTCAAGCTCGAATACTTAATAAATAACGAGAGATCCTGTAGCTGTAGGATAGATTTACCTAGACTAGAATAAAACTCAACCTTTCTAATAGGATCGGCCGGAACTAACTCGGTTTTTCTATTCTCTTTGGTACGAGTTAGTATTTATAGGAACAAAGTGGATATCTAGTACAATCGAGTCTTGATTTTACTGGATTAATTAATCAAAGGTTCTTTAGCTTCAAAACAAACAAAATTAATTTGATATTTCTATGGTAAATAAATGATTTATTTTCTCGCTTACTATCTGTTTAATTTTATTCAATAGCTTTTCCTTCAGGTAGGATTCCATTTTCAGACGACTAGAAGCTTCTCAGGAGCTTCAGCTTTCAGCTAGGGGTTAATTTAAGTTCAGAATACAAAAACATAAAAAGACAGCCATTTTATGAGGTTGAATCATTACAGGTCCGGCACAAACCCAATACACGTCAGGAGGCGAGAACCGACGAGGTCCGGTAGCGTGTGCCAGCACTAACCCTTCATAATTTATATATTTTTTTGCAGTAGCAACAAACATTCATTGAAAAGGAACAAGGTGGTTATTAACACGGAGCTTTCTTCTTAAACAATACTGGTAAAATAATCATAATAATCGAAATACTATTACTACTAAATAAATAGTAAAGCAAAACAAAATCGTAAGAAGATTATACTTATTCAATCCACAAAAATAATACACAAAAGAATAGGATAACAATAACTTCTACACGGGTCTCCTCAAAAGCTCTGGGAAACGTAATGCTCTGTCAAGTGTCATTTGTTGTAAAGGGTCGCCAACGCGCTTGTGATTCTTCTGGAGTCACAAGTGTCCATAGGTCACGGTAGGTACCAGCTCAGCAGCAGTATCTTCGGTGACAATGCAATGATATAGTACCGTAGAGCTGGTCTGATGATGAATTCCGAAGGTGCCCACAGGAAGTAGGAACTCCTAAATTAGGTACACAAGTTAAACCCGTGGTGTTTGGGGCTCTTGGGAACCCTCTCGAAGATAAGTGAACGACTATGTAAAAAAATTGAGTACCTAGGCAATAATACTTTATACCAAAATTTGAATTTTTGACAGAAGCTTGTTATATTTATTGCCTTGATGCCAAATGAAATATAAATATTGATATAATCTTAATTTCACAGAAGAAAAATACTGCCAAAATATAACTAGGAAGCACTGGAAGCAGAATTTATAGAATCGAGATCTTGTAATATGTATAGTGATGTATGGAAGAGAAATATGAAGTATTGAAAAAAAATATAGGTACAGGGAAATCTGTAATGGAAATAAAGGAAAGCTGTAGCTGGACTTTATTTGGCTAATTGTTGTCAAGACAAACAAAATATTGCTTGGTATATGTAGTGGATCATATTACAGAAAATAACCTACAAATATGAAAGTACTTAAAATAAGTTTCTTTCAAAAATTTCATTTTTGGTACAAGCTTTTATTGCCAACTGTACTTTTCTGCATACCATCATCAACTACTCATTGAGACGATTCTAACGAGCCCAAACTCGATGGGGTTGTGTCGTTTTATTGCGGAGTTCCTATGGCCACCTTCCAGCTCCAGCATCAGATCAGCTCCAAGTCATCATAATATTGCATTGTCATGCGATATAAATACATGCAAAATTTCAGCTCAATTGGATAACGGAAAGTGACTGAAAAATGGATTGCAAATTTTGACGGACAACATACATTCTTACATACTTACGTATTTTCGTATTAAACTTGTAATAATAAAGAAATAAGTACCTAAATGTATTTTCAATTAAGTTTTTCATTTCTAAGCTGATTTCTAATAGAGTATCAATCTATCATTTCGGAAACTAACAGAGTAGACTTATGCAACAGACCTGCTCTGGTAGGACTTCGAAATGATGGATATTCTTCTCACAAATAAGAGAAGTATGTGTTTGAGGTGTTTTGAAGTGTATGTTATTCATGTGACTAGATGGCGTTACTGCCAATAATGTTGACTGACAACATAGGTATATAATTTAATATTCTCTTTGGGTATACCTCATATAATGTATTTTCAAATGTTTTATAAACTAAAATGCAATAAATAATTTTCTTGTCGCGTTAGATCTATTCTTACAAGGGTTTTATTACAAAAATAACACATACAATATATTACTCCGTATCAGAATATTTAACAAGCAATATTAGCTTACAAACATTTTGAACTATGTTATTAGCTATAAGTATCATTTTGATTTTATTGTAATTTTTTTTTTTTTTTTTACAAATTGTTATTGACATACCATGTACTCGTAATGCACATATTACTTATGGTGAAATAAATAAATATAAACATTAACAAACATAAACATTAAAACACACAAAATAACAAAAATCACACAAACAACATAAAGAAAAACACACACACACACTCACAAACAAAATATTCATTTATGACATAACTAGCCTAAGTCTACCCAAACAAGCCCCCGCGAGTTGTACCTTGTGCAAAGGTGCCCATCACACTTGCCGCGTTACCACGTTAGATGGCGATTGACAATCTTTGCACCAGGTACAAACCCGCGCGAGCATCGACCTTTTATTCGACGCCCCACCTCCTACATGAAGGCTAAATCCTCAGACCCCCAGCACCCGGTCGTCTCAAAAGCTAGAGGTACAAAATAATAATAATTTTGAAGGGCTGAGTATTTGTCCCTTTTTCTAGCCGCAGAAAACTCTGCTGCAGCACCAGCTACCTGCACCGTTCGGCTGAGGTGCGAGGCGGCAAAGGTGCTGACGCACGTGGCGTCCCATAAAAGGCACTTCCCCCGCTGCCATGGCACCAAAGTTAGTCCATCTGGCCTTTTGCCATCGGTGCGACAAATGCCCGGTGGTTCCAGTACACACGGGATGTTCGCGGAAATTACGCAGGGTCTACGCTAAAAAAACCGACGACTCAGATTACATATATATGCGAAATATGGACAGTTTAAATAAAATAAAATTGTATTAAAACTTATCCTTAAGTAGATTAGTTTTATGTTTGCATGTAACTCTAGAACTTTAAATAATTAAATTCAATCTTAAAATATACTATCAGAATTGCCGTGGCTTAAGAACAAAAACTCATTTTTTCTACTGCAATGCAGTCTGGAACAATTACGATATCATCGTTTTGACTGAAACCTGGCTGAACAGTTCTGTGATGAGCAGCGAACTATTTGATGACAGATATGTGGTGTATAGGAGGGACAGAGAACAGGCTGGAGCGCGGCATGGAAAGGAGGGGGGCGGGGTGCTTATTGCAGTGCATAATTCGATTACATCTAAACGCATCCCCACTTGGGAAAGTACTTTTGAAGATCTCTGGGTAATCATCCAAGTTCCGGGCAGCTCGCATAGTCAGCAAATGGTTTTGTGTGCTGTTTACCTCCCTCCACCCGTTTTGCGTTCGAATCTGGTTTTGTTACTTAATCACTATAATACTGTACTCGAAGAGATTAATTCTAATGTATGTATGCTAGGAGACTTTAACATGGGAAACATCGACTGGAAATCTGTTTACAATTCGAGCAGCAATTACATACCACCAAATATTAGTGAGATTTTACTAGATTTTATATACATGAACCAATTAAAACAACATAATTACATAGCGAACTCCCTTGGTCGTACACTTGACCTAGTTTTATCGACGGTTTCCACATGTAGTGTCTGTGAAAGTCCTACCCGTTTAAGCAGAATTGACAATTTTCACCCGCCGCTTGATATATCTTTATTATTTTGTAAAGAACGCCGATTACCGTATAACAACGGATTATGTAGGCCTAACTATTACAAAGCAAATTACGAATTGATACGTGAAGACCTCATGACTCATGACTGGGAGAAGCTATTCAATGATCTTGACGTAAATGACATGCTTGGAGTATTATATAATATAATTAATGAAATAACAAAGAAACATGTACCTGTCACTCGATTAAAAAATAATAAATTTCCACCCTGGTTCGACCATAAATTAAAAAAAGTGTCAAATGAAAAACATAAAATTAGAAAGCGTTATATAAAATATAAAAACCCTCTGGACGCTTTAGAGCTAAAATTGATCAGTAAACGTCTTAGTAAATTAACAATTTCTAGATACAATGACTACATACATAAAACGGAAATGGAACTCAAAGAAAATCCCAACTTATTTTGGTCATTTATCAAAGCTAAGCGTGGCGGAACTAGTCCATATCCATTATCTATGACGGACGAGACAGGCACTAGCTCAAGCAGTACAGGAATATGTGAAATGTTTGCTTCCTATTTCTCGACAGTTTACATCAAAGTAGATCAAATCGGTAACGATTTCAACTTGAGCAAGTCGTTACAATTATTAATGATTAATAGTCAGAGCTTAGTTACCCCTTTTATTGATGACGACTCTTTGCTAAATAAATTGAAAAACCTCGATCGTAAGAAAGGCGCGGGTCCCGACGGAATTCCGCCGTTTTTTATTAATTCCTGTGCTTCACAGCTAGTTAAACCGCTAAGTATAATATACAACAAATCTTTAACACCCGGAATATTTCCGTCACTGTGGAAGACAGCAAAGGTAGTACCTATTTACAAATCAGGTGATGACAAAACAGTGTCTAACTACAGACCCATATCCTTACTTTGTACATTTGCCAAGATCTTTGAATCGGTTGTCTGTCCACATATCAATAGGCATTTTGGAATGTACCTAAGCGACTTTCAGCATGGGTTTGTTAGGGCCAGATCAACATCTACAAACCTAGTTTCATTCACTGAACTTCTTTCTGATGCAGTAGATGCAGGAAAGCAGATGGATGTCATATACACAGATTTCAGCAAGGCCTTTGATAAAGTAAGTCATAAAATCTTGCTGCAAAAGTTGTCTGCTTATGGATTCGGATCCATACTTAATTGGCTAGAGTCCTACTTGCAGCACAGGTCATTTTTTGTAGTAGTTAATGGTTATCAATCTCTGTCACACACCATATCATCCGGGGTACCCCAAGGTTCTCATTTAGGCCCAATACTATTTAACATTTTCATAAACGACATTCCTGATTGTTTTATACACTCGAGCATACTTATGTATGCTGATGACTTAAAGTTTACTCGGACCATTGATTCTGTCAGCGATGTTGACTTATTACAGAGCGATTTAAGACGGCTTGTTGACTGGTGTACAAACAACCAGATGGTCTTGAATGCCAAAAAATGTGTACACATCAAGATATCTAGAAAACACAAAGTTGTAAATTCTACTTATTTCATTGGTGACGAAGCTATACAAGAAGTAAATACAGTTCGAGACTTGGGTGTAGTTTTAAATCAAAAGCTCACATTTCTCCCTCACATTGAAAATATAATTAAAAGAGCATCTAGGATGTTGGGCTTTGTTATACGGAACGTAAAAATATTCAAAAGTAGTGTAACAAAAACGTTGTTATACAATAGCCTAGTAAGAAGTATTCTGGAATACTGTAGTGTGGTCTGGCGGCCGCACTATGCCACTCACTCACTACGACTAGAGCGTGTGCAGAAAAGGTTTGTCCGGCACTTGAGTTTCTCTGCTGGCAGATTAAAAAAAAAATCGTATTCTTATACACAAAGTCTTAAGAGGTTCGGGTTAAGATCACTAGAAGTACGGAGGAAAGTTGCGGACGCAATTTTTTCATATAAGCTCGTAAACAATCAAATAGATTGTCCGCAACTATTAGCCCTTCTGTCTTTTCGAGCTCCTTCCCGAACTCCTCGCAAACCTATCACGCCATTCTGCCCACCGCTCAGAAGGACTGTCCTCGGCAGTAGCTCGCCTATCCCAAGGATGTGTAAAGCAATTAACAGCTGCAGTCACATGTCTGATGTTTTCTTTGACTCGGTCGTGAAATTTAAAATAAGGTCAGGTAACTGCTTGGCTTTGCAATAATAATAAAGTTGGTGACATCCATTTTCTCGCGCAGAAAGTTGTTAAAAAAGTTTTAAATTCTTTAGTTACGTCGCAATAATAAGTTAAGCAAAAAATATGTATAATTTTGATAAGTTAATGTTAAGGTTTTTTTTTTATATAATGCATGCGGTGTTTACCTTTAAGTGATTGTTACACTTAGCAAGTAGTTATGATACTTAGATTACTGTAAACTTCAGTGTAAACAATTGTTGGTGAACCAAAAAAAAAAAAAAAAAATAAAAAATAAAAAAAAAAAAAATTAAGGCCCTCCGAACGATATATACCTCATATTAGATTAAAAAAATACTTCTATTAAACGGGAATAAAATCGCATACCTACCTGTAATTTATTATATACTCGTATATAGGTATACCTCATATTAAGCCCGCTCCACGCTAGACGAGCCGAGCACGAGCGGAGCCCTTGTGTGGGCGCCGTCGTTTGCGGCTCAAGTGTAGTTACGTTCGCTGTAAGTCCACACTTGAGCCGCAAACGACGAAGGTCTCCGCTCGTGCTCGGCTCGTCTAGCGTGGACCACCTTTAGCTACTACCAGAACCGTGATCTCCGTGATGCGACCCGGACCTCTCACGACTATTAAACAATAATGTTGAAACCAAAGTCCATCTGAGCAACGAACACGTCGTTAACAAGGTTCGTTTACACGCCGGCGCCAGCAGGTCACAAACTAGGTCGTTCTGACGTCACAGCGGAGGCGCGACTTACGCGAACATGATGCATACACCTGGTCTGTAATCTAATTTTACGACGTTATATCATCCAAAACAACCAAACCAAACTAACCTTATTGCTTCGAGATAAGGTCTATTAGTCGGCATTTTGTGTCCTCATTTGTACAAAATGTATGTTATACCTGTTTACGCGTTTTGCAAGGTTGGGTTTTAGTTTTATAAATACTAGCTTAACTTAAGGTTGCTAATGACGTATTTATGACGCTCATTCTTCTCAGTAAATTCAACATACCTACTCTTACTGAGAAAAATGAGTTTAACGATGAAAAGGATCTAACAAGCATACTAGTACCTATATCCATATGTAGCTAAGCATATGGGATGCCACCAAAAGTGCTGCGATCTGCCTAGCAGCGTGATCATGCTTACTATCAAAAATACCTACATTTATGTAAGTGCGAGAGTCACATTGTTGTCAAGTATTGGGCCAGTGTCGAACACTGGGTCGTGTATAATCTTAGTCGTAGTTAGACCTATGTTAAATAATGAACAGTTTTTTTTTTGAGTGCCCTATAGCAAAAACTCAAAACCAATCTCCAGCAGGTCGATCACGTAACGCATTGTACGAACGTCGGGTAGGTCTAAATGTCACTTTTTATATGGAAAATTGACAGTAAAATTGTACCGACGCGTGTTCGGAACGTTACGTGATTACCCCTCTGCAGCTAATTTCATGTCCAAAATTTATTGCTTATCCGCGGGCCCGCGTTTAGATTTGGACCGCGTTCGATTCGATGGGTGTTTGAAGTTTTGAAGTGTAGATTCAATCCTGCGAGTTAAATTTAACTTGCACAGTAGAAGACGACAAGTACGTACATCCTTAAATAGATACTCAGAATTCTCGAAATGTTGTCAATTGTGAAGTCGTCATAGTTGTTCTGATAACTGTTTTGTAAAACAACGATGATGACGTTATTCGATGGAGTGACTTTAATTTTAAGGTCTATTTTTATTTGGTAAAATATTGGTAGGTAGGCAGTAAGAGCTCGTGATTCTGGGTTAATGTACGTACAACATCCCAATATTTTGTACAAAAACTTCCACTGGGTAACATAAATCCCCTGTAGTTAACTTAATGCACCAGAGTTAATTCACCTGGGGGAATTAAGAACACTTTGAGTGGACCTAACTCACCTGTCAATATCCCAAGATGTTTTAAGTCAACTTAATACCCCCGAGGTGAATTAGGTTGACGGAAAATATACTTAATGCACCCGCGATCAACCACGGGTGCATTAAGTATACGGAAAGTACACCTTATGCACTCGCGACCAACCACGGGTGAATAAAGTTAACTGAATGTGTACCTTATTCACACGTGATCTGCTAACGGTGCATTAGGTATACTTTTTTGTCAACTGTATTCCCCTGATCAGTAAATTAGATTATATTATCTGAGAGTGGACTAAAGTAGTCCGTTGGAGGTGGAACGGTAACAGTATGTCTACATAGATAGAGTCCCACATAAGCATCCGTCACAACCTCCACGGAACCAGAGATACACCATCAGGTATTTTGCCATCATCTCTGACAATGCCAGGCGGCTCAAGAAGAGCAGGCACATTGATGGTGGTAAGAAACCGGCGGATTATGTCATTAATATCGATTATTATTGATTGAGATATCAGTAATCAATTCAATGATCGGATTTCCCGGTGCAACACGGAGTGAATGACCCCAAACTTTATGTAGATATGGATTATGCTCCGGGATCCTGGCACTTACATTTGTATTTGGAGGACAGTGATTCTGATCATATAAATAAGAATCGTTCCTAGTGATATTTTCTGGGATGAAAGAGGTCATGAATACTCCATATTACTTACTAAGTTATATTTATAGGCTTACAACGTGTCATACCCCGGCCCATTGCTCGACGATTCCCAATTCAAAAACCTAGTAAGGCTTTTTGACCACGCCAAAACCTAGCAAGTCTCAAACATTTACTAGGTTTGTAATGGCAAAGGTGAGTTACTATGTTTTAAACTGGTAAAGTGATAGTTCTAATGGCACTTGCTAGGTTTCAAGGTATTAAAATCTGGGTAATTATGATGATGTTTAAGCTGTTGTCTACGTAAGTTGGTGATGACTAGGCAAAAATAAGTTACGATAGTATTTTCAAAAAAAAACAACCCTACTTGGTTTTGACATGGGGCAGCTGAAGCGCCCTTATTACAAATACCATAATTATCCCTAGCATCTTTTTAAACAAGATGCCGGGATTTTGTCTTATCCATATTAATATTTCTACTCGATATCCCGCCGTGTTGCACCGTAAATTCCGATCAGTGGTAATCATCAGTGATTTGCTGAAACATGTATTTGTCAATAATTTGTTAATATACATAATAGATATAAAGGTAAAAGTACGATGTTTGGTCCAAAGGACATGAAAGAATTGAAGGACGTCATGTATATTTTCCTAAAACAAACAATTTATTTTGATTGAAAATGTGTTCTGGGACAAGGTGCACTTTCAGTCAACCTAATTCACCTATCAGGGGAACAAAGTTCTAATCTAGCTCAAAATAAAGCAACTATCAGGGAAAAAACCTTAAAGTATACCTAATGGACCTGCGGCTGGGTTCAAGGATACAAAGTCCACTCTCAGATAAGATTTTACTGATCAGGGGAATAAAGTTGACAAAAAAGTATACCTAATGCACCGTTAGCAGGTCACATTCAGTTAACTTAATTCACCCGTGGTTGGTCGCGAGTGCATAAGGTATACTTTCCGTATACTTAATGCACCCGTGGTCGGTCGCGGGTACATTAAGTATACTTTCCGTCAACCTAATTCACCCGTGGTTGGTCACGAGTGCATTACATATACTTTCCGTCAACCAAATTCACCCGTGCTTGGTCACGAGTGCATTAAGTATACTTTCCGTCAACCTAATTCACCTAGGTGAATTAAGGGTGAATTAAGACAACAACTAAAAAATATACTTTAAGCCCCCGTGATTCATAATTCCCCCAGGTGAATTAACTCGGGTGCATTACAGGATAAATCTCATATGTCACTCAATGGAAAAACTATAGGACCTCAGTTGTTATAATTATAAAATTATGTCACTTACATTTTCTCCTGTAGCTATCTTGTTTGGTATGCGGCGATGTTTACAACATAATTCAATATTTATATTATATATAAGGGACAAAAGAAAAATTTATCATACCGTCTAGCAAGGGGACGTGTCTAGGAGGCGTTAGAAAGCGCGCTGGCAACACTACGTGTGGGAGTCTATGTCGGGGATAAAAGTAAAGTAAAAGTGATTTATTCTTCAATTTAGACATATTACATGCACCTATGAATGTCGAAAAACTACCACACCGGTTCGGAAAGAAATCCTCTGCCTCGAGAAGAATCGGCGTAAAAAACTCGGCGAGGTATCGTTTTTTCAAGACAGTAAATAATATATAATTTCAGTATCAAGAGTATTATAAAATAGATTGACGGATGAGGCGGGGAAGAGAAGGAATCTGCAAGATGGCGGCGTACGCTGCGGAAATGTGAATGTGTTATATATGATTTCCATATTAGATTTTTACTTTTAAGTGAACAGTTTTTAATTTCGGTAAGCCCGTAAAATCAGTCGCGGGATTCATTGGGCGCGAGCGCTTCCATTATTCACGTGCCATACGATCGTTTTGCTGTCTTGATATAAAATCTTAGCGCTTATTATGGCATTATTGTGGAAATCACTAGCATCTAGGAAACTGCTTATCTGCAGGGCACCCTCGGGTACAACTCGCTGGCAACGCGCAGATTGTTTCGTGGTCGTCTCGATTGTCCCAGCTTGCTCAGTGAGGCCTGTTGCCTCTTTGTACCTGATGGACGTGTGCGTTTTCGATCAAATCGGTTGCGGCTCTTCGCTGTCCCTCTATCGTATCGTAACTCTCCTGTTTGCCGGTCCCTGCATGCGCTCAATAAGCTAGACGTGATGAAACTCTCCTGCGATCTGTTTGCAGATGGCTGGACGATCGTTGAAAGAGAGTGCTTGAAGTTGTGTGAGTTGCTTATTTAGTATTATTGTTTTTATTTTTAATACGTGTCTAATGTCCCCATGATTAAACAAAAATTAATGATTTAGGATATCTCCTGTATTTAATGTATTTTTTTTTGTTATTTTTCGTGTCTATAAATAAATAAATAAAGATTATAGTAAAAAATATTTGATTTGCTCCTATGGGGTAACCAAAATCTTTATAAAAACCTCAAACACATCGTATGTAAGGTAAACCTCCTCGACGGTGCACTAGTGCATGACATGGGCACTTTATGTCAAATCACTATGGATCAAATTCGAACTAAGAGAATTTTTCTTCATACGAATTTAAGCAATGTCACTTTGACATAAAGTGCCCATGCCATGCACTAGTGCACCGTCGGCGAATAGGATGTTTACCTTATACAGTATGTGCTAACGGTACCATGGGCGCAGATTGCACCACGCGGCGAAAAACCATGCTCGGTGACGCCGGCGCAGCACCGAGGTCGGCGCCCGCTCCTTGCATAACCATATCACTGTTATCTTTATCTCAAATGTATGCAATCGTGTAGCGTAGCGTCATCTCATTGATCTTATAGCCGCATAATTGTGATTGAACCATTACTTAATAATAATAATAATATTTGCGGACAATCTTACACAAATCAACCTAGTCCCAAACTAAGCAAAGCTTGTACTATGGGTACTAGACGACGATATGGATACTTATATAGAGAAATAAATACTTAAATACATAGAAAACATCCATGACTCAGGAACAAATATTCGAGCTCATCACACAAATAAATGCCCTTACCGGGATACGAACCCAGGACCTCTTGCTTCGTAGGCAGGGTCACTACCAACTAGGCTAAAGCGGTCGTCTTACAATATATACAATACTTTACAATATATATTGCATATATATATATATATAGTCCTCCTCATCGATTTCGGCGACGGCGACCCTAACAAAATATGGATTAGCCCTATTATGTAAAGGAGAATAAATCGCGTACGGTGGTGGAACATGTTATGCGGAGGGATGATAGTCATGTTACTAGCAGCAGTCAAGGGCATTAAGTATGAATGTGGAAGGTTGTAAGAGAAGATGTAGATCGAGAAAAAGGTGGATAGACTGCGTGAGAGACGATAATATGAATAGGAAGGAAGTGAGTGACGAGTTGACGGGCGTTAGAGAGGTATGGAAGAAAAAAAACACGCTGCGCTGACCCCAAATAAATAAAAAGTAAAAAAAAAGCCCGAGCCCCAAAGTAAATTGGATAAGGAAAAGCGAATGATGACTTTACAATGTGAATGTGAATGGTGACTTTAGGGTTATGATCAGAAATGACAAAAAAAACCGTTTATTTCTCTAATAAGATCAGCACATTGTACAGCTATTACTCTTTACTCTTATTGTTTTAATATTTTAGATCGTCTAATCGAATTTTATAGACAGGCAGCTGGCATGTTGCGCTATAAACGGTTTATTTAAGTGTCTTAGTTACTTGTCAGCATTTTCTTATATATTTTTACGATATGTTTCTCAGATTTTGAAGAAGTTGGCTGTATTGTACAAATTCAATGAAACCAACTACTAATTCCCATTAATCCTTTTTGCCAATACAATTTTACTATTTAGATATCATATAAACCAAACTTCCAGTAAACCCCAGAGATACCCTTTGTACATTTCCCATCCCCGTCTCATATCTGTCACAATGAATTCAGTGTCGGACACTAAATTCCTCTCTCTTTTACACACAAAAACGTTTACTTTGAAATTGGTCTTTATAGATATTTCCTGTTCAAATATAACAATATCTACGTTCAACAAAAACATCCAATTGAATGAATGATTGCTCACGGAAAAGTCTGCTGGCACCTTTATTGTTTTCTATATTAGTCAAATCAGCCGGTTTAGCAGTAAAACCCCGGGTTTCAATATTATCGTATTATTTTACCGAAATAATGCATTAATTTTCACGCTCGACCAACCTGTCGCTAAACAATAAACAAGTAGTATTAAAATATGGCGTTTACATCTTTGTGGTATAACAGGGTATAACACGAACATGATAAAATATCCTCAAAGTCATAACTCTATTGTCATTTCCACTGTGAAACTGTTAAGTAAAGTAAGTTTAAGTTCAAAGGGCCGTTGAAGTCTTTTGTACTGCAACTTAGCGTTTAGTCAAGTTAAACGTGACTCATGAATAGGAGAGTACTCCAAGTAATAATGGCGGGTAGTTTAAACCAAAGAATGGAAACGGAAGTAGTTTTTTCGTAAACAATTGACAGTTGCCAGAAGGGATGAATGAGGCGCCGAGACCCCCAAGAACGATTTGCAATCTTGTTTTGTAACTTTGGGCGTTACACTTTTGTAGTTTGTCGGTGTCAAACAAAAAAAAGTTTCGTGGAAGGCCGGGTAATGAATTATTGGAAGCGGGTTGGAAATGAGCTATAAGCTCCGCGACCCTCGTTTAACAAGGATATAAGAGGACAATGAATATAATGTGCCGCAAGCTTTGTCTACGTTTCCGTTAATGGGTTATTTACCGCACAATCGTTAAACAATTGATAAACTGTCAGTTAACATACTAACAAATGACTCAGTGAGAACCCATTTGACGGATACTGTCGGATCTTCATCTTATTTTCAGAATTTCAAATAAGCAATAAAGTAAGCGTGTCAATGATTGACACGTTACTTCCAATAATCGACATCCCTTTGTCCACCTATTACATATTGCAAATTGTAAGGGTCGCCCTCGTCGGATACGACAACGAGGACTATATATATATATATATATATACATAGATATTGCCTATATTGCCATGAATAAAAATTGAGCGTGCCAAATAATGGGCCGTGACCAGTGTCAAAAATATTTTAAATATATATATCATAAGTCCATGTATGATTGATTTTGATTAGTCAACCACTGTAAGTCAGGCATATTTAGTCAGATTCCCGAATCCCGATATACTTATTCGTCTTCCGTATTTTTTTTTTTATTATGGTAGTATATTTGAACGGAAGTAATTGCCAATTTAGTGCGGATACTTGTAACTACTCGTAAGTGACAAAAAAAGGAATGAACTTTTAAGATTTTGTTGATTTTTCATTGCTATCAAGACAACATATAAGTATGTATATACATTTTATAATATAATTATAAAAAACTACTTATGAGGTAAGGTAAACGCCACACTAAACCATTACTTGGCAGCTTGGCACCATCAATTATAAATCAAAGGAAACAATAAGGTGTCAAGTAGGTATTTGGAGGTTTACCTTGCCACTTGTACAAACTTTGTATTATTTGTTACATTACAATTATTTTGATTTGCTGCCATATTATTCTTCTGAACGACTGAGTACTTATGGGTGCCCTCATACCGTTTTCTAAGTAATTGGCTTTGATTATGCAGGTCCAGTTTTACCACCACCGTTATTATGCCTATATTTATGAGAAAAGTTAAATTTCGTCAAATAAATTGAATCTCGATTGAATATTCTAATAATTACGTACAGTTTCAGAACATGCAGATTTCTTTAACCTGCGATTTGGCAAATTAGTCAGCTGTTTGATGCTCAACCTCAATGCCGGATTACTCTTCATTAGTGAACGCTAATATTCAAGAGTTTATGGCCATGAGAACTAAATTGGCATGAATGATTCACTTTGTTGAAGCGCAGTTATTGCCTTTCTTCGCCGGACGCGTGTGCATACCTATTCATTGCAGCGACCCGTCCAGTCTCTCAGGAGGATTCCATTGACTGCCTAATCCGAATGGAATGCTAAATAATACATGAATGAGTTCTCAATGGGTACTGGCCACCCTTGTTTGGAAACACCGTATCTCCCGTTTGTTTTTGCCGCCACTGTCATCACGAAATGTTGTGTAATCTTTACTTGGAAGGCGCTATGTGAATGTTTTTTTGATTTTTGAGAAAGGAATTCGGTTATGGCGTCGTCTTAGTAATGATGTTGAAACTTTGATTTGTTTAGTATTAATAAATTGGGGTTGAGTGCAAGTCACCTTGCGTATTTGCCTTTTTTGGTTTGGACTATTTTTTTAGTAATGGGAGGATGTCAATAATTTCTTAGTCATGGTCATGACCATGACTAAGAAATTATTGACATCCTGTTACGACCGTTATCATCGAACTCTACCTAAATAAGTTATTGTACAAATGTATAATATAAATATAAGTCTCAATGCGTCTCCTGTCATAGTCGAGGAGAGACTCGTAAATACTTAAATAGAAACTAATAAAAAAGACCAAAATCCGTATCGAACAAAAACTATGTTATTAATCCTTAACTAATAATAAATTATTGTATCGTAGTATATTATTGCACAGATGTTATGTTATTTATTGTCTTACATTAAGATTATAATAATGTAATTGCTTCTATTAATATAATTATTTATAGGTTATTATGGAGTCATGGGCAGAAGCTAGTGTACCTACCTAATATAAATAAAAGAAGTTCAGAGTTTATTTTCAGCATCCCGTACATTACCCTTATAGTACTTACTTTACTTAGCTACTCTATTAAACACTTGGTCGATGCGTTGCGCAATGTTGGTAAAAAGCGGCGTCGGTCAACCGCTGCTTCGCTTCTGTAAAACCCACGGTTGCCAAATGTGAAGGCCACGATCTGAATGACTAGTGCTACTTAGGTATTATTTGTGACGCGCGGCCACACGTAACTATTTACGTTGCGTCACGACGTGACGCGGCTTACCCTATTCACGACGCTTACCGACAACTTGCCTTAGGATAATCAGAATAAAGCTGACATCGGATTAGCATAGGATTTTACAAGGTTGTTAATGGCATAGCAGTAGACTACGGTAATTATTTAGGACTGTAGAATCCGCCAGGCATTGTTAGTCTTACACTTAATCATCATATCAGCTGAAAGACGTCCACTGCTGGACATAGGCCTCCCCCAAAGAGTGCCACAATGGCCGGTCCTGCGCCACCCGCATCCAGCGGACTCCCGCGACCTTTACCAGGTCATCAGTCCACCTTGTGGGGGCCTACCCACGCCGCGCCTTCCGGTACATCACTTAAGGCGCTATAGGTTCAGCGAAGTGAAGCGAACATAGTTTTTGAAACAATATAATGCGTCTGTTTATAATAATATGGTTTCAAAAAAATACGAATAATCTTGAGGCTTTTCTGCAGGGAAATTAGTGATTCGAAACACGATTAAGCAATTTTCGCTCTATAGAAAAAAATCACGAACATAGGTCTAAAACATATTGAAATTCACTTAAAACATTCGTAGCAAATTATGCACAATAGCTAAACATATTAAACATTGGTTCTAAAAATCGGCAATATCATGTTTGAAGGAACTTAGTGATTACTTTTTTATTTATTTAAACGCACAAAAAATTAAAATTTAAAAAAGCGGCCATTGCGAGTCCGACTCGCACTTGGCCGCTTCCGCTTCCGTTCCAGGGTTCCGTGAAATAAATTGCGGTTTACGATTTAAGACGTATTAAAAAAAAAACTACTTATTAGATCTCGTTCAAACCAATTTTCGGTGGAAGTTTACATGGTAATGTACATCATATATTTTTTTTAGTTTTATCATTCTCTTATTTTAGAAGTTACAGGGGGGGGGACACATTTTACCACTTTAGAAGTGTCTCTCGCACAAACTATTCAGTTAGAAAAAAATGATCTTAGAAACCTTAATATCATTTTTGAAGACCTATCCAATGATACTCCACACGTATGGGTTTGATGAAAAAAAAATTTTTGAGTTTCAGTTTTGTGTATGGGGACTCCTAAAACTTATTGTTTTTTTTCGATTTTTGTGTAAAAATCTTAATGCGGTTCACAAACTACATCTACATACCAAGTTTCAACAGTATAGCTCTTATGGTTTCGGAAAAAAATGGCTGTGACATACGGACGGACAGACAGACAGACAGACGGACGGACATCACGAATCTATAAGGGTTCCTTTTTTTGCCATTTGGCTACGGAACCCTGAAAACATGATATCCGCGCTTCCAAACACGCACTTCCATCTCGCTCGCGCTTATGCTCAGCGAGAGGGAGAGAAGACCATGATACTATAGCGCCTTAAGGGGACGTAGGTTCGTGGTCTTCTCTCCCTCTCACTGAGCATAAGCGTGAGCGAGATGGAAGTGCGTGTTTGGAAGCGCGGATATCATGTTTTTTAATTTTATTTCTTTGTGCGTTTTAATAAATACAAAAGTAATACTATATTATACAAACTTCGAACCCCGTTTTAACCTTCTTAGACGATGAATTTAAAAATAACGCTGAAATAAGTTTTGTTGTATTTTAGAATGTTTCTTTTGTCTAAAACCGAAGTTACTAATACCTTAATTTAAAAATGTCTTGCTCTCCATACAAACTTTGAATGCCCTTATAATCCCCTTTGGGGGAAGAATTTCAAAAAACGCTGAAATAATTTTGGTAGGCTAAATAGGAATAGAATTAAGTACCGGCCATGCCTATGCTTCTCATAAACATATAATATGCTCAAAATGTTCATACGCATGCGAATAAATGACATAGTTTTTAATAATAGAAAACTCAAAGCATCTAACAAAGAAGCGGATTGTGTCGGAGATACAACCGTTAATAAAGTTTAAGTGGATACTTCTTTGTGGGCTGTACCTGTAAAATATATATCTGAATTAATTCACTAAAATCTGTATAAGTACAGATAAATCGGTATAGGTATATGGCAACATTGACTGACGTAGTTTATTATGACTCGCGAACGCGATACATTGAAAATGGCGGTCATTTCAGCATTATTTTCATGTCCGCCACATAAACTAAATAACATTTTGTGGTTAACAGCTAATGACAAATAAAGAAGGATTAAAACATGTAACAAACAATTATTTGAAATCAGATTAGGCTTCTCTACAAAAAGTTATTCCGAAAGTCACGTGATACATTTTGAACTGTACCCCTATACAAGAACGCGAGCAAAGAAGTATCCACTTCAAAACAAAATCTCACGTGACACACGTGTAAATAAATAATTGCATAATAAAAAATGTTTATTTTATTTTCAATTTTGTGACAACTCTGGCACATGCGCCCGTGACAGCGTAAGTACTTACACGAGTGGCGGCGTCGCCCTACATCAAAGGCGTTTCACTACTGTTGGGAATATATTAATATATTGTAATACTGTGACTATGCTGAGCTTAAATCTTTTTGCTAGCACACGAGCACACGACTAATCATACTTAATTTTATCCTTCGTTCCATTATCAATTTTCTATTATATTCTATGTTAAGGAGACGAAACTAACAAAACAGGCAACTTCCCACCTTCGCCTAAATCCATCATCAATCACGCCAAGTGTCACGTTTTACACGAAATTACTCCGCGCAAGGCAGTCTACAGTTTTTATCCACATAGCATACGTGGAGATTTCCATAAAATAAGTATTGGCCGACAATCTTTTTTCAAATCTAAGGTCATTGGTTGGGAAATTATTATGAAACGTTCGGATATTCCCAGAGATTTTTTTCCTTAAGACCAGAGGAAGAGAAGAAGATGTAACAAGTAACTGTCCAAAACGCGTTTAGCACGAGTCGCATATTATTTAGTTTCCTGGCTGTTAGTCATTAAAAAGTCAAAGTGGAAACTTTCCGGTCGTATTTTGAATATGATTATGACTGTAGGTAGTGATTATTGAGCCGAATGTAACCCTCAAGTTTTGGTCTCGCGCCCTCGCTAAGTACCTAATGTTAGCTCGATATCTTACGCTCTTAGTCCGCGCACGGTAACTTTGGAAAATTGGTTTAAAAGTACCTATTTTGATGCCAATTTTCGAAAGTTACCGTGCGCGTTAGGTATATCAAAATGAATAATTATATCAATTTGAACAATGATGTTTTATATCGATTTTATTTTGCGTTAGACTCGTGTAAAATATTAATTTAAATATGGTACAGTCAACCAATTTGATTCCTAGGCCATCATGGAACCTTGCCGTTGTAAATCCTATGTCAATACGGGTTACTAGGATTACTGCGTTGCTATGTAGCAGTTAAAATGACAGGGTTCTACGGTGGCCTAGGAATCAAATTGGTTGACCGTACATGAGTTCCATATGGGCCCTGATAGGGCGTAGCAATTTATATTTAGTTCAATCTAATTACATGCCATTTATATGCTTAACATTCTTTAAAATATTTTTTTTCCTTAGGCAGTTATTAATTCATGCACATGCATTTTAATTTTCCTCTAATTACTAGCTTTTAGGTCACACACATACTATATCTAAACATAGCTACTTATTTACATCTATTAACTAATAGTAGTTTATGCAATCGTTATATAGTCGAGGACCACGTTTAGGCCACGAAGCTTGCTGAGTGGCCTAATTAAGGTACGAGACTTAAAAAGCTAATTATATAACTATTGTATACAATAGTTTTTCTACGAGTCAACGGAAATAATAATTTATTAAACAAACTTGGTATCTATTGAAAATCGCCCTGCTGAAATGAAGCGCAGCAGCTTAGTAATTTTGCGCGTTGATGTCTTCACAGTTATCTTATACAGCTCCTGGATTCATAAGATGACTGCTGGCGGTTATCTTATGAAACCATACGAGTTCGTGACGAGCTCGTGGAGCTCCAGGATTAAAAGTATGTGATCTTAGTTTCGTGTACGAAATCTTAATTCAAAGATTAAAGTCGACGAGTAGAAAAAACATTATTTGATAATTATGGTAAATTGTAAATGTAACTATTATACTATTTTAGGGTGTCTGTAATAAATTCTTGATACTTACGAGTAAAATGTTTTACTAATTGGCCAATCTTTAAGTCTACTGCGGAAACTATTAAACTTATCCTCTTTTTTTATGAATTCAGGGATTTTGTTGGAGACTTTAATTGATTGGTAATGAGGTCCAATTTTATACATATTCAGCTTAGGTTCCGGGAGGGCTAATTGGTTATTTCGACGGGCGCTTTTAACAAATGTGTATTTAGTTAGATGTTTTTTTTCAAACAGTGCTACTTCTAGTATATATATGCACGGTAGCTTAAGTTTGACAAAGTGGGGTCGGCAACTTTCCGGGCAGCGTATGTTTGCTATTTGCTATTATGCGTATACACTTTTTTTGCGCTACGAACAAGTCGTGGGCGTCAGTGCTATTTCCCCATAAGATAATTCCATATCGTAGCCATGCATATGCATACGCATAATATGCCGATAATGCACATTCAATATGAGTATTTCGCTGAAGTACACTTAGCGCATATATGAAACGAGATAAGTTGTTGTTTATAATTTCAATATGCTTTTTCCAATTTAGGTTTGTGTCAATTGTAAGACCCAATAACTTGAATGTACTAACTTCTTCAATACCGATTTCGTTTGATACATGTGCCAAATCTAGTGGTACTTTTTGGTATGGCCTGAATTGTATTAACGGGTGACTCTACGAGCGTTCCAACCGCCGTCAGTCCGCTGCTCGCATTATTGTCAAAGTTCTTGCAGATTTGAATCCCCTTTCCCAATAAATTGGTAGTGTAGTCCTGGACTTGTTTCAAATACCTGAAGATGCCATGCCAGTTTGCCGGTACATTGACAATAATGCGAGCAGCGGACTGACGGCGGTTGGAACGCTCGTAGAATCACCCTAACTTAGTTTTGTTCATATTAAGTTCTAAACAGTGCTCGCGTAGCCAGTCGTTAAGGTCTGTTAGCGTGTCCTTTAGACTCGTATCGCTATTGATGTTGTAATGTTTCGGGCATCTGAATAACAGAGAAACATCGTCCGAAAATAATGTACAGTGATGTTCCGTAGTTTTTGGTAAATCATTAATATATACTACAAATAGGATATATCCGAGAACGCTTCCCTGTGGTATTGAGCTATTTATTATTAGAGGCTTTGATAAGATATTAGCGAGTTCTCCCATTTTTTTTATTGTAGTGTTGTATCTGAACGCTTTGTACTCGGTTTTCGAGATATGGTTTTAACCAATTGTAAGCTTTACCTATACCTAATTACCTACCCCATATAATTTTCCTAAAAGTACAGTGTGTGAGACTTTATCATATGCCTTGGTCATATCTAGCAACATACCTATGGCACATTGCTTATTTCTGAGGTACTTAAGGATTTCATCTACATATATTTATATACCGCGAGGGTAGTTGAATGTTTTTTACGAAAGCCATTCTGATTGGGATCTAAGAGATTAAACTTTTCCAGGAAATTATAAATCGTTTTTTCAAAAAAAATCGATATTGTTGAAACGTTGAAAGTAGGGATATTGGCCTATACTGGCTAGGATTTCGCGGATCACATTTGTCCTTGAGAATTGGTTTTACTATGGCAATTTTTAATTTGTCGGGGAAAATAGATTGACTATAGTATTGATTTATAAGTTTTATGAGGGCTGCCGGAAGGTTGGCATAACCTGCGCTTTGTTTATTTGGTAGTTTATTTATTATCGTCTTAACTTCACTTTCTGTCACGGGGCTAAGATACATAGTTCACGGCATGACCCGCCGCCCGGTCGAGCGGTTTTGTGATGATGACCCACGGCGGAGAAATATTCATTAAATAGATTAGAGACTTGATGTGGACATTCCACACTGGTGTTATTGTGTCGTAGTGTTATATTTGGTGTGAATTGGGATGTTTTTGGTGCAGTTACACTTTTAATTACGCCTCACATACTTTTTTTTTTTTTACGTTGGGGAAATATGCCTTTACTCATCGCGCCCGCCACGGGGAAGGGGCAGGGCGGGTATGACGGACTAACCGCGGCAAAAGCCTTGGACTACCGTCTAAAACCCCAACGATTGCCAGCTCCGCCTTAAGAAAGGGGCGCCACGGGATCGCTTTCCGCATTCGACCGCGTAACGCCCCCACATACCTACATTTTACTTTGTTTTGTGAATTTGTCATTTGCCGTATGTAAATAAGCTTTTTTGAGGTTTTAATAGACTTTTTAAATGTTTTGCTATAAAAATGGTAATGTTTTCCTAAGACTTCACTGTTTGCCCGAGTTGTGAGTATACGAAGAATTATTTTATGCTTACAAGAACGTCGGAATCCGTGAGTAATCCAACCTTTTTTTATATTTTGATTTTATTTTTGTAGTTCTTAAGGGAATATATGCTTGTTTAATAGATCTTGCATTGTCTTGTCAAATCGAGTATAGTTCTCATTGGCATCATATATGTTACTAATTACCTACATTACAGTCTAATTTTTGCAGGGCTTGCTTAAAATGAGTTAAGGCACTTGGAGTAAAAAACCTTTTTTATGTGTATATGTACAGCGTGTATTTTTAATATTACCTCAAATTGTAAGGTGTTAGGGATATGAACCGATTTTGCAAGAAAATCTTCTTAACCTACCAATTTTTGTTTCCTTACAAAATATTTCAGCACGCAATGCATCACTACTTTGTCTTATTGACGTGACATCACAACTGTCACTAAGTAACCCGCTTCTTCCATGTGTCAAAGGTGTGTACACAATACATTGCTGCTCCATAAATTTTCAAAAAATTGTTATACTTTGTTAGTTAAGACTAACTTAAAATTTTCTTGCAATATCGGTTCATAGCCCTATTACCTACATCTGGTTACAATTTGAGGGAATATTCAAAATACAGGCGTTACACGTAAATGTATGCAACTGAAATCCGTAAACAACAATCCAATATGGTCAGATATACCTAAATCTTTCACAGAAACATTATATTATTTATTATTTGTGAAAACCAAGTCAATGCATGTTGCGCTCGTGGAGGTAACCCCAGTTGGACCCTGGACAATTTGGTACAAATTATTTTCTAACATTAACCTAATTAGCCTACGACAGTCAATTGAATTTAGTAACATATTTAAGTTAAAATCTCCTACTATTAGAATATGTTTGTTAATTTTAGATTTAATACGCCCTAAAATCAATTGCAGACACTTAAAAAATGTTTCGATGTCACGATTTACTCTATATATATAATTATAATTACAATATTTGGGTCTATTTCTACCGCACAACACTCAATAATATTGTCTATTGATAGGTCCGATATGTCCTTTCTCTCTATGAACTCAAGTCGTTTTCTTATAAGTATCGCCGTTCCGCCGCCTCTTCCTTTACTCCTGTAGTAGGCCGCGCCAAAATCATAGTCATTAATTTGGACATAGTCTTTTTGCTCCTTAGATATCCAGGTTTCAGTGAGACATAATATTTGGTACTGGTTGTCTTCTAGTATGCTTTCAAGTAGATCTGTTTTATTTTTTATGCTTTGAGCGTTCTGAACTAGTATTCTAAAATTATAACTATTGTTTTCTATAGTCTGTGTTGTTTCAAAAGGAACAGTTTTTTGCTGAGCACGATCAGGACTTGTTTCACGGCTAGATGCTATTTGGGCTGGTGTAGTAGTCCGGGTTTGATTCATATTGGATATATCTGCGGGGGAGTGGCTTTGTGTAGTATTATTGTCGTTACTTGTTGAACACGTCGAGCGTGAGGGTGTGTATTCCTCGCCATTTATATATAATTTATTGTTCCTCATAGTTGCATATGTGTAGATAAAAAGCGCGAGAGTTTAAAGTGTTATACTTTAGAAGCAGCAGCGAATTTAAATTATAATTTAAATTCGCTACTGCTTCTTATATATATTTTTACATAGTATTTATACAACCATAAAATTTCAATTTGTCCTGCGGGTGGGGCAGGACCGGTCATCGTGGCACTCTTTGGGGGAAGCCTATGTCCAGCAGAGTTTTATGATGATGATGATAAAATTTCAAATAATGAAAATACATATATTCAGCATATAAATATACTTATTTTTATTTGTTCTATTTTTTGAGAATTTTAATGGGAGACGATCGCGCAGCTTAAAGATCCTACGAGGGTAGGCTACGAGGGTCCCGCGACCAGCCCCAGATATCGGTGGGCTGATGTGGTGGATGCGGATCTTCGCGAGCTCCAAGCTGGCGATTGGCGAAAAACCACTCAGGATCGGGATCAGTGGCGTGCACTCGTATTGGAGGCCAAGACACACTTCGGGTCGTGGCGCCAGAGGAGTAAGAAAGTAGTAATTTGAAAGCCTTCCTTCCTCAAAATCAGACATCTCGCCTGACCCCAACGTCGCATACGCCTTAAGGATTTTTTTTACTACAGATTTTCCCAGGCCTAACCTATCGTCCATCAGTGCGCTTGCGTCGCCTACCGGGCGTCCATTCCATTGCAATAACAAAAAGACCAGTAGGTCGATCACGTAACGCATTGTACGCGCTTCAGGTAGGTCTAAATGTCACTTTTTATATGAAAAATTGACGTTAAATTGTACCGACGCGCGTTGGGAACGTTACGTGATTACCCCTGAGCAGAGGGGTAATCACGTAACGTTCCGAACGCGCGTCGGTAAAATGTAACTGACAATTTTCCATATAAAAAGTGACATTTAGACCTACCTGAAGCGCGTACAATGCGTTCCGTGATCGACCAGTAGGTCGATCACGGAACGCATTGTACGCGCGTCAGGTAGAAATGTCAATTTTTATATGGAAAAATGAAGTTAAATGTTAAATGGTCCTAACGCGCGTTCAAAACGTTTCGAACGAGCGTTAGGACAATGCAATGCAACTGTCATTTTTCCATATATAAATTGACATTTAGACCTACCTAACTACCCTGAGAAAATTACGGTTTGTTTGGAAATAATTCAATATCAGGCTAATTATTTGTACACGGCTTTTATGTGTTATTTTAAACAACTTTTACTATTGACATCAATAATTCTATGGACCGGAAGTTAAGAAAAAAAATTAACCCGCAAGCAAAAATGCTATCAGTATTTTTATAATGAAAACATGTTTGAGTACACAAATTTGGAGACTTACTACCTGAATCCAAAAATATATACATCAGGAAATAACGGCATTTTAATTAAATATTTTACGACCTTGAGATAATATTGAATTTCATCTGGCCTATAGAAAGGTTTATCCATTAACAAAAATAAGTGGATTATGCGCGTATCCCAAAGAACGTATATAGACGTAGTCAATTGTAAAGTAAAGAAAGTTTATACCATTTTTGCCTGATTTTTACGGAATTTATGAAGATTACTTTTCATTATTTATTACCGTATCGGTATTAAATTTAGGTGGATTATTAATGAATATTTAGTCAAATTACCCGACCTATTTTTTGGTGTAAAAATATCTCTGATATCAATATATTGTTGTGTTTTCATAGAGCGAAACCGTAAAGTTCTCAGGCTAAACGTACGTACACTCATTGCGTTACGTGATCACCCTGCTGCAGGTCGATCACGTAACGCATTGTACGAACGTCGGGTAGGTCTAAATGTCACTTTTTATATGGAAAAATGACAGTTGCATTGCATTGTCCTAACGCTCGTTCGAAACGTTTTATATGGAAAATTGACGTTAAATTGTACCGACGCGCGTTCGGAACGTTACGTGATTACCCCTGGGATGAACATTGTGTGCTAAATCTTTAAAGAGAATACTAAACTACTTTTTCAGATGCTTCTCCGTTAAGTTGTTTGTTTGATGTAAACTTCTACTACTTAGTATTGTACTTACTACTTAGCGTGATATCAAAACCGCTCCGCTATCAAATCAGATTGAAGATGTTGTTAAAAATAGATTTGAGATCCGTATTAGATTTCGGTTCCTTAATTAATACTATGAGCACTATATGAGCTGAGTGTCATTTTATTACAAAGAGCTGAGCCAGATTTTTTTCCATCCATATATGGTCAGAAAAATAACATCACTTCTAAAGTTCAGGCCACCATCCAATTAAAGTCTATATACCATCCAATTATATACAAGATAAAATAAAACCATGTCTGGCGTGTCTGGCAACATAATTCGTCTTCGATACGAGGGCAAACGCACGTAGGCCCAACTCGGAACGCATTTCTTAGAGGGTCAATGCGCCGGTAGCCGAAACTACACAACTGCCACAAAAATCCTTTTAGGGTTCCGTACCAAAAAGGTGAAAAGGAACCCATAAGTGCGATTTCCTCGTCGGTCACAGTTTCGGGAGCTATTTATGATATCAATTTGGAATAGTTGTAAACAAGGCTAAAACCACGAACGTGAATGGATGATTAAAAAAACTTAATCCATTTTTTTCAACCGACGAAAAAAACGGAGGAGGTTCTCAATTCGACGCGTATATATATTTTTTTTATGTATGACCACGCATAACTTTTTACAGAGTAGTTCGATTTTGATAATTTTTTTTTTATTGGAAAGGGTATAACCCGAAATTGGTCCCATTGGGGGGGGGGGGGGGGGGGCAAAAATTCAAATCTTAGTGATTAGATCAAGTGGGATTTGAAATTACACATTCTGAAATAGTGCTTAACACGTTGCCTGTGCATGCATCATATGTGTAGCATTTTAGGGTATATAATTATGATACGTGCAGGCACCACGGATGATGCACGACACCTTATAAACTTAAAGCATTGCCAAAGTTTACACGTGTGAGCTATTAGATGTGTTTTATTTGCGTGCACATACTGGCTACGAAATTTTTTAACAAAAAACGTGTGCACGTGAGCGGTCACAAGCAGAATGAGTAGATCGCAAAATTACTAGTGGAATATTTTGCCTATATCGCGTTTAGTCTATATCGCGAACGGTCTAGAAGGCAAAATGGCCACTCATAGGTAGGTTAGGTTCTTTAGGACTCTTCAAATGGCCGAAGGCCAAACAGCACAGAAATAGGATAGGCTCCGTCGACATCGCTAACGTAAATATAAAACAACGAAAATGATGTAGACATTTTGCGTTCTAGACCGTTTGCGATGTAGACTAATAACGTGTAAATTTCTGCAGTAAATGCATCCTAACAAATGTATTCCTACACATTACAAGACCAGAAAGAGCCGAAGTACTGCCAATTTTCCATGCCTTTACAGGATGCGACACGGCGTGTTTTTTTTAATGGGAGAGGTAAAAAGAGTGCCTTTGACGCCTGAAATGCCTACCCTGAAGCAACTTGCGGATTCAAGGCATCGTTGGACGGAAAATTGCGACACTTTTATCCAGAAATTTATTATTACAATGTACGACCGGTAAGTATAAACTAGTTTGATACAAAATCAGCGTAGGTTTTTATATTAAAACTAGCTTTTTCCCGCGACTTCGTCCGCGTAGAACTCGTTTATATCGTAGCTCGATACAAACTTTCACCCTCCATTTCCCTTTTAGGGGTAGATTTCCGATATAAAAACTATCATATGTCCTTCTCCGAGACTTAAACTATCTTTATTATTATTATCATCATCATCATATCATCCGAAAGACGTCCACTGCTGGACATATGCCTCCCCCAAAGAGTTCCAAAGTGACCAATCCTGCGCCACCCGCATCCAGCGGACTCCCGCGACCTTTACCAGGTCATCAGTCTACCTTGTGGAGGGCCTACCAACGCCGCGCCTACTAACTACCTCTATACCAAATTTTATCTAAATGGGTTGCTCCATACAAATATTCAACCTCCATTTAATCCCCTTAGGAGATGATTTCCGGAATAAAAACTATCCTATGTCCTTTCCCGGAACTCAAACTATCTGTAAACCAAATTTCATCTAAATGGGTCACTCACATCCAAATTTTCACCCCTTAAGGGAGGATTTTCGTGATAAAACTATCCTATGTCCTTCCCCAGGACTTCCAGCTATCGCTAAACCGTAAATGGGTTCCATCCAAATTTTAACCCCCATTTCACCCCCTTAGGGGATGATTTCCGGAATAAAAACTACCCTATGTCCTTTCCGAGGACTCAAACCATCTCTTTATGAAATTCCATCGAAATGGGCTCCATCCAAATTTTCACCCCCCATTTCACCCTCTTAAGGGATGATTTCCGAGACAAAATTTATCATATATCCTTTCCCAGCACTCAAACTATCTCTTAACAGTTAACTTAAGTTTTATAAGTTTTTATTGTTACTAACATGATAAGGACTCGGAAGGAGTCTGAAATAACTAATTTGAATTGAATTGTATTAATAATTTTTTTTTCTAAATAGGTCACATCACATCCGAATCTTCACTCCCTTAGGGGAGGATTTTCGGGATAAAACTGAGTTAAGTTACTGAATAAACTATTTTTCATTTTCATGCTCATTTTTCAAACTATCCTATGTCCTTCCCCAGGACTCCCAACTATCGCTCTACAGTTTATGGGTTTCATCCAAATTTTCACTTCCATTTGACCCCCTCAGGGGATGATCTCCGGAATAAATACTATCATATGTCCTTCCCCAGCACTCCCAACTATCGCTATACCGTAAATGGGTTCCATCCAATTTTTCACCCCTCATTTCACCTCCTTAGAGGATGATTTTTCGGATAAAAACTATCCGTTGTCATTCTCCGGGACTCAAACTATCTTTCATCCAAATTTTATCAAAATGTGTAACAAACAAATTTCCACCCCCAATTACAACCACTTAGGGGATGATTTTCGGGATAAAACTATCCTTTGTGCTTCCCCAGGACTCCAACTCGCTATACCGTAAATGCGTTCCATCCAAATTTTCGTCCCCTATTTCAGCCCTATCTCCATAACAAATTTCATCTAAATGGGTTCTATCCAATTTTTTTACCCCTGGTTACGCCGTCAGAACAAAATCCCTTTTGGCCTCCTTTCCTTAAAAAGTTGCTGAGACTGTTTACAACCGCATACGTCAAAAAGAAAAAATAAGATTTCTGTCTATCAATAATTTTCCTTCATCCTGTCATCGCGTAATATTTTTTCACCGCTATGTTTAAATGATTATTTGTGGACGAATTAGTGTTTTGTGTTTCACCTGACGTATACACGCTTATGCACGTGTTCCCCTGCGCTGAGGACTTCAGTATTTGAGTTATCGGCCGGAGCAAGTTTGTCTACACGGATACGACACGGATCTACGACGAGATATTTGATTCTGCCCGCCCGCGTCAAGAGCTAAAGTGTACACCCAAAGAAAACTCAAGGTAAGCAGTTTCAGCTCTTGAAAATTAAATATCTATTTGGTTTTTTCTTTAAATTAATTCTACGGCGTAATCTTGTCATCCACCTCCGCACCGCTCAACCGCATAGTTCAAATTGCCTATTTACACGGCATAATCATATTTTTGGTCCTATCGAGTTCCGGATTCTTCCGTCTAAATTCTGTAATTAACGTTTATTTTCCGCCTGTGAGTGACGTAATACTTGGTCATCACAGTAGGCATATAATTTCACCCGCCATTAACGCTCATTTCATATATTTTGCTTATTGACATCTATATTTCGCTTGACATTGTTATTGATAAAATTGAAATTCTATTTTAGTCAAAATGTCTAAATCAGAAATGGAAATTAAGTTAGCAGTGTTAAAAAGTAAAGAAGAGAAAATCTTTCAGCGAGTTTCTCGCATATATACCGCTACGAAAAATATTTCAAATTTTGAATCGCGAAGCAACGAGTCGTTCATGGCCGATAGTGAAACGATTGATGAAATACGTGTCAGTTTCGAATCAATTCTTGATGAGATGAATAAAATCATCATGTCTCTCGTCCCTGGTACCAAACCGGACTATGAGGCCCTGGATGCGTTCGAAGATATGTACTCAAAAATAAAACGCACTCGAAATAACATTATTAAAATGTCAATACCGCAAAGTGCATCATCCGTATCCGAAAGCCGTAGTAACGGCTCTTCTATTAAACTCCCTCCAATAGAATTACCTTGCTTTGATGGTCGTACTGAGAACTGGCCCATCTTCTATGAGTCATTTAAAACAAACATTCATAATAACGACCAACTGACTGACTCGCAACGTGTGCAATACCTCATGGGCAAGCTAACACATAACGCTCTGAAATTAACCGCTGGTTTAGTGCCTACAGGCGAAACCTATTCCATAATTTGGGACAGTCTTGTCAAAAAATATCAGGATAAACGTGCCCTGGGTACTTATTACCTGAATAATATATTCGATTTGAAACCATGCTCAAATAATGCCAGCAGTCTCAATAGCTTCATTGAGAAGTATTCCGCGTCTATCGCCGCTCTTAAGCAGTTGGACATTCCTGATTTGTCTGATTTTCTTCTTTTAAATTGCGCATTGAGGAAGACCGACCAACAGACTTTACAAAGTTACGAAATGTCAATCCGCGATGTTGAGATTCCGACATATACGTCATTTATTTCATTCGTGCAAGACCAAGTCAAGATTTTGGAACGATCTAGTAGTAGTACCGTCAGCAAATCAGTTGCCAATATACCGGCACAAAATACGCGAACTACATATAAGGCATTTGTAGCCGGCAATGATACCGCTTCAAAACCCGCGATTAATGAACCAGCTTGTATATTGTGCAACAAAAGGGACCATACGCAACTTTATGCTTGCTTAAAGTTTAAAAACATGGTCTCCCCGCAAGTGAGGTTTGAGTTTATAAAGGATAAGCATGGTTGTGTCAATTGTTTAAGTACCTCGCATACACTTATCAACTGTAACTCGCGACACACTTGCAACGTCTGTCAGAAGCGTCATCACACGCTCTTACATTTTGAGTCGAATAAAGCTACTTCCGCTAGTATTAAATCAACGCAATTGTTCGCAAACACTAACGACGCCCCTTCTTCCGCCGCTCATGTACCGCGACCGTCAGCAGCCGCGCCTCCATCGCGCTCTCCGCCGACAGTGTTCAATACTTGTGAGCCAAATGTACTTAATGCAAACTCGAACTGTGTCTGCACACCGCAAATAAATACTCCGCTGACGGCTCATCCGCCACGCGATAACATACATACGCAATGGTCACCTGAGGGGGCCATAGCACAGCCGCTTCCTAACGCTTCGGTCTCACTCAAAGTAGAGTCGAACCCTAAGTCTACAATATTGTTGTCAACCGCTCAAGTGTACGCTAAACCTTATAATGGTGATGGCAAGTCGATTATAAGATGTCTAATTGATAATGGCTCACAAAACAATCTAATAACGCTTGATTGTTGCAAAACACTTAACTTACCCGTGATACCGCTTAACAATTCCTATATAAAGGGTGTTGGTTTAACTTCGAGGCCCATACATGGTTATGTTTATTTGAATATTGAATCCCGCATCTACCCAAATAATAAATACTATATACACGCTTTAGTGGTAGATTGCATAACAGATCAACTGCCCGCTCATTTTATCGAAGCTAATGAATGTGACTTGGCATATCTTGCCAATATACCGCTTGCAGATTTAACCTGGAATATTCCAGGCTGCATTGATGTCGTGCTAGGTGTTCAACTCTTCCCGTATATATATTTGGGGAACAGGGTAGATTCTGGCACATGCGCACCCCCCGCCTTGCTAACCACGTTTGGTTACGTGTTAATGGGTGACTATCCTTGTAAGTCCAACTCTAATGACACTTCTTTTACCGCGTTTGTGCTCAATGACCTTGAGTCAAGCCTGAATAGATTTTGGGAATTAGAAGAGATCCCACACAAACGTTTTCTTAGTCCGGAAGAGACCGAGTGTGAGAATTTGTTCACTACTTCCGTGACTCGCAATGATGAAGGCAGATATTCTGTAGCCTTGCCCTTCTGCAAAGATGCCTCTGAACTAGGCAATTCTCGAGCTGTTGCTCATCGCCGCCTACTTTACTTGGAAAAGAAATTTAAACAAATACCTGCACTTCGTGATGATTATAACAAAGTCATCAATGACTATATGCAAAACGGTTATCTTACCGAAGTTCCTGAAGCTGACGTCACTGATGACGGATATTACATCCCTCACCACGCAGTTGTTCGTCCTGATAAAGCTACCTCTCGCGTCAGAATTGTCCTAGATGCGAGTTCAAAAAGTAGCTCAGGCTTGTCTCTCAATGACATCTTGCACACTGGTCCAAATTTGCAGGCAGATTTATTTATTCTGCTACTGAATTTTCGCCTGTTTCCCATAGCAATGACATCAGATATCCGCCAAATGTATATGCAAATCTGTTTGCCGCCAAAAGATTATAAATTCGTGAGAATGTTATTTCGTTTCGATGAAAGGGAGCAGGTTCGCACCTTTCAGTTTACGCGCGTTGCGTTTGGACTCAAATCAAGCCCTTATATGGCAATGCGAACTGTCAAGCAGCTGTGTCTTGATGAAGGGCATCGGTTTCCCGATGCTGCAAGAGTGGCTAGTTCCCAATTATACATGGACGATTTAGTTCATTCTTGTATAAATGAGGAAACTGCAATGCGTTTATCGCAAAACTTAATCGCGCTTTTTAAAACTGGTGCATTTGATTTAGTCAAATGGTCCAGCAACTCACTGTCACTGCTAGATAAGCTGCCCATATCACACCGTGCTTGTGTTAATTTTGATGACAAGCAAAATATGGCCAAGGTGTTAGGCTTATCTTGGGAACCCTCCGATGATACATTCTCAATGACTACGTCCCCGCCCGCCGGAGGGAAGTGTACCAAGCGAATAATTCTATCTACCGTAGCTCGCTTGTTTGATGTGCTTGGTTTGGTAGCACCTGTTATCCTATACGCCAAGTTGTTAATTAAAGAACTTTGGCTCTGTAAAACAGATTGGGACGCTACTCCCCCTGAACACATAATTAAGTGTTACTCCATATTGATTCAAGAATTTCCACTGCTATCAACGTTTAAGATCCCGCGCCATATTGGCGTATCATCCGATTGTATGGTCAATATTGTTGGATTCAGTGATGCCAGCCTTAGTGGTTATGGTTGTGTCATTTACTTGCATGTGACAAACTTGGCCGGTGATATCAGTGTAAGGCTGTTATGCTCCAAGTCCAAGGTTTCTCCAGCTAAGATAACTACGCTTGCTCGTTTAGAGCTATGTGCCGCTGTTTTAATGTCCAAGTTGATTAAAATTGTGCAAGACACTTATCTGGCTCGCATTCCGATTGCAGGCATATATGCTTTCTCAGATTCAACGATCGCTCTTTCATGGATCAAAGCATCGCCTCATCGATGGTCAATTTTTGTAAGCAATCGTGTTGCTCAGTGTCAAGAAAATGTATTACCAGAGAATTTTTATCATGTCGCTGGAATAAACAATCCTAGCGATTGCTTGTCTCGTGGTATGACACCATCACAATTGGTTTCTCATAACCTATGGTGGAACGGACCTTCATGGCTGCATAATGCGCCAACGGAATGGCCTATTCAACCTTTTCAGACCGCGGAAATTGAACAGTTGCCGGAGTGTAAAACGACAACGTTGACAACTCTTGTGCAACTTGAGCGACCTATACTATATGATTTAGCGCAACGCATATCATCTTGGAACAAACTGCTTAAAACCGTGGTTTATGTACTACGTTTTGCAAAAAAGCTTAACGCTGCAGAGATTGTAAAAAATATTGAAATTGCTGAAACCGCTTTAATACTTGCGATTCAGAGCGTTCACTTTCATGAAGACATTGCTCGCATGAAAAATAATATGGTACCCTCGCGGAAACTCGTCAAGTTGTCAGTGTTTATTGATGAGAAAAATGTTCTTCGTATAGGAGGTATCCTGCATTGCTCCCCAAACGCGATCATATAGTCAACATGATTATTGATCACTATCACGCTGTAAATTGTCATACGGGTGCAGGTCTCTTAATGTCAATCATCCGCCAGCGCTTCTGGATATTGGATGCCAGAACTGTTATTCGAAATAGAGTACATAAATGTAACTCGTGTTTCCGCGTTAAGCCAGACCATCCGATGCCGAAGATGGCTGACCTTCCTTCTTGTCGCTTGCAAGAAGCTAAAGCCTTTGTCCATACGGGAGTTGACTATGCTGGTCCCCTTCATATAACGCTTTGTCGTCGTCGTGGTCAACATGCGCAGAAGGCGTACATATGCTTGTTTGTTTGCCTCGTCACGAAGGCTATTCATATTGAGTTAGTTTCAGATTTAACATCTGAAGCCTTTATAGCGGCTTTCAAGCGGTTCATATCACGCCGTGGCCCTGTCTCTTGTCTTTATTCAGACCATGGCACTAATTTTGTAGGAGCCAAATCTCAACTAGATGAGATGTATAATCTATTTCGCACATGCGAGTTCAAATCTAGACTTAACCGCAAATGCTTTAATCACCGCATAGAATGGAAGATGATTCCCCCGCGCGCGCCTCATTTTGGTGGAATTTGGGAGTCAAATATAAAAAGTTTAAAGACACATTTGTATCGTGTCATAGGGTCACAGCTTTTAACATATGAAGAGTTGCTAACTGTTCTGGTTCAAATTGAATGTATACTCAACTCACGCCCTCTCAGTGTGCTCTCTTCAGATCCGCACCCTGAAATAATTAGCCCCGCACATTTCTTAATGTCTACACCGCTTCAGTATTTGCCAGCTTCTGAACTGTCTAACGAGTGCAGAAATCTGACAAATCGCAAAAGATTGCTAGAAAGTATTGTGCAATCATACTGGAGAAAATGGCGCTTAGAGTTTTTGCACACGTTGCAAGTCAGAAATAAGTGGTGTACTCCAGATCATCCTATTGTTCAAGGCACGGTAGTCTTGATGGGTGATGATGATGTTCCGCCCCTTCGATGGCCGTTAGGTATAATCACGAACGTACATCCAGGACCTGATGGTGTGATTCGAGTAGCTACTGTTAAAACTAACAACGGCTTATTCAAACGACCTGTTGTTAAGCTATATCCTTTGCCTACACAGTAATTAATTAGCTATTTCCAGTTCTTATTGGAAGATTCTTTTTCTTTCTCATTTATTATCAACCGCATACTTTAATTTCATCTCATATTTTGAAATTCGTCGCATTTCAAGGCCGGGAGCATGGTTACGCCGTCAGAACAAAATCCCTTTTGGCCTCCTTTCCTTAAAAAGTTGCTGAGACTGTTTACAACCGCATACGTCAAAAAGAAAAAATAAGATTTCTGTCTATCAATAATTTTCCTTCATCCTGTCATCGCGTAATATTTTTTCACCGCTATGTTTAAATGATTATTTGTGGACGAATTAGTGTTTTGTGTTTCACCTGACGTATACACGCTTATGCACGTGTTCCCCTGCGCTGAGGACTTCAGTATTTGAGTTATCGGCCGGAGCAAGTTTGTCTACACGGATACGACACGGATCTACGACGAGATATTTGATTCTGCCCGCCCGCGTCAAGAGCTAAAGTGTACACCCAAAGAAAACTCAAGGTAAGCAGTTTCAGCTCTTGAAAATTAAATATCTATTTGGTTTTTTCTTTAAATTAATTCTACGGCGTAATCTTGTCATCCACCTCCGCACCGCTCAACCGCATAGTTCAAATTGCCTATTTACACGGCATAATCAACCCCTATGTCACGGGTGCGTAACGATGGCTATAAATATTTTTGATATAATATTACTCGCAATAACGCTCATCTGATATAATTCTCGAGCTGTATAACAACACTTAATATATTTTCATATGGTATAATTATCATTTTATATAACGATCATTTGATATAATAATATTTAGTATAACATACATTAAGTATAATGCATATTTGCTATATTGAACATTGGATATAATGCTCATTCCGTCTAATGTACAGTTGATATAATCAAGCCAGGGTAACCAGAAAAAGGGTTGACGGGGGGGGGGGGGGGGGGGGGCGCAGTAAAAAAAACCAACACTCGCAATAATTGTACTATTGGTGGGTTAGGTTAGGGTTAACTTGTGTCCCTTAGAGCGGAAATAGGCACCCCGCGAAGCGGGGTGACGTCGACACGCTGGCGGTTGGGTTAGCTTTACGTTAGGTTAGAAAGAACGGAAAAAAGTAGTTTAGCTTAAGTACAAAAATAAAACGCAATCTGCACATAAAAAGATTTATATTTTTACATAAAGTGTATCATTTAATTTTAAGGTTTAAATTTGAAGCCAATGCTCGCAAAAACTCATCTTCCTGGTATTCTTCTTTTTTAGCAAGAATGTTATTAATATTTTTTTGTTCGTCGATATATATTTTCTTCTTTTTGGCTGGTGACTGTCCATTTATATATGATTGTATGTTTCCTAGTATAATTTCGGATTCAGCTAATAATTCTGTAGCCAAACAATAGAATCCAGGTTTCATTTTATTAATAATCAAATTTATTCGGTGGTGCCATGATTCGATATAGTTTTAAAACAATTATACCGCTTGATCATTATACAATATGAGATGTATATCAAATAATAATTATACTCTATGATGGTTATAAGAAATAAGCATTATACCGAATGATAGTTATACTAAGTGAAAATATATATTTTGATATTATACCAAACGTTTATTATATACAATGAATGATTCTACCCTTTGAAATTATAATAAAAATAGTTATATCCAATGAAATTATATAATTTGTTTTTATACCGATCATTACACACCCCTATTTCACCCCTCAGGAGATGATTTTTCAGGATAAAAAAGTATGCTTTGTCCTTCCCTGGGACTACTTCTAAATATCTCTTTAATTTTTTTTTACTAAATGGGATTTATCCACATTTTCACCCCTAATTCATCCCCTTAGGGGATATTTTTCAGGATTCAAAGTATCCGTTGTCATTTTCCGGGACTCAAACTATCTCTTTACCAAATTTGATCTAAACGGAGTCCATCCAAAATTTTATCCCCCATTACACCCCCTTAGGGGAAGATTTCCGGGATAAAAAATGTCCTTCCTCAGAACTTAAACTACCTCTAAACCAAATTTCATCTAAATGGGTTCTATCCAAATTTTCACCCTCCCGTTTTACCCCCTAAGGGGAAGATTTCCGGGATAAAATGTATTGTTTGACCTTCCTCGGGACTGAAACTATTTAGATGCCAAATTTCATCCAAATCGGTGCAGCGGTTTAAGTAGCTCCATACAAACTTCCATCTCCCATTTCATCCCCTAAGGGGTTGATTTCCGGGATAAAAACTACCCTATGTCCTTCCCTAGGACTTAAACTATCTGTATACTAAATTTCATCTAAATCGGTTCAGCCGTTTTCACGTGATGCGCGGTCACATAAACAGACAAACAGATAAACAGATAAACAGACAAACAGACAAAAATTCGAAAAACTGTTGGAACGTGTTCTGTTATCGATTTTAAGTATCCCTAGCCAATTTTTTTTCGAATATCTTCCATGTACAGACTTTCGACCCTCTTCAGCTTTATTATATGTATAGATGGGTATTTTAATATAATATTGTTATAATCTATTTTGTAGCGAATGACGTAAGAACGACTTCAAGATTTTATATTTAGCTCAAGCTCATGCACAATAGTCAACGAATACAGAAAATATCTATTTACGAAGAGGCACAGACAGCTATAGAAAACATCCCTCCGACGGAAGCCGCTCTTTGCCAGCACACACTTCGGGCAATACGAGTATATCAAGGAGTCGCATGTCTGGGGACAAGCCTTGGTGCCTGTCCAAAAGCTTCCGCTTCCTTCTTCTTGGCGCTGGAGAATGGAAAACAGTGAATGAACTCCTGTTTGGTCAGATTTACCAGATGTCGCAAGTGTGTGCCCGGAACTCACTCATTGCAGGTGCAAGAAAGGTTGCAAAAATCACGTGAGGGGTCGATTTCTGGTTCCCAGCTACACAGGTAACTGTCAGTCTCTATCTTATTAGAAAACTTAGAAAGAGACGTCTAGTGCGAGACATATCAAGATAGCTCGCGCGCCGTCTTGTGATAGTCGTGCAGGACTACTAGGTTCAGCTTCGTAGGCAGGGTCATAGTCATTACCCACTAGCTAGGCCAAGCCAGTCGTCAAATAGGTACATGAAGTGAGGATATCAGCTAGGTCCTCAATAAATTCTGTGGCATGAAATAAAAGTAAAATAAGGCAGATTTTATATAGTAGACTACTTATTTATAGTGTCTAGCTTGGCAACTGGGCTAAGGCAGATCAAATTATCAAAAATCTTTCTATGAACAGTGATCTCAGTAGTCATTGAAATTTAGTCTCACAAGACTTCAGACTTCGGCTTGGGCTTCGAAGTAAAGACAGGACATACACATGGAGATGGTGATGAAATGGCTGGGACGTGCTATCAATAAACTGAAGGGTCCTGGGAGCCTTAACTTATTCTTTAAGTTACAAAGTGACCACAACCGTCCCGTGCGCGTGAGTTACCTACTAAACGGTGTCTTTGCATTTCTAGCGCGGAAACATGACAAATTGGGAAAATGTCGCGCGTCATCTCATTCATAAAAATAGAGCTGTGACCTACTTATTAGACAGTTACCGTTGTGACACGTAATGTATCGGTTTGAGTGAATAAGCTGCATAGTTAATTGCATAGTATTTGAAATTTTCATTAAATTTTTAATCTACAATAATGAGTCATTAACAAGAATAATGAGTAGTCAATAGCATTGGCTTGTTACAAAACTGATAGTTGTTACGTAGGAAATCAATGTTAATAAATACCGCGTAAGATCGGGTAATAATTACCTATAAATAAACTGATCAAATCTACGAACTAATGCAGGTATGAAGCTATATCCAATTATCAATTACTTTAATCTTATCTAAATAATAAGAGCAAACAAAATATGAAAAAAGAACTAAATAATATAAATTGCGTAAAACGGCTTCTTGAGTCAATCCATAAACTATTAGCAAAACTGCAAATCACTTACATTACCCATCCGTCAGAATGCTAATATTGTTGGGCTATTAATGGCTACGCACGTATTGGAATATAAATATCGTTAATAAAACCCTTTGAAATACCCACCGATGCTAACTTAACCGTGTCATTATGTACATACCTACAGCCAACGAGCAACGCGTTAAAATATAGACTGTTAAGTTGGCACGCGTCAGCCTTATTGACAACTATTCATTAGTAGACACATGTGACCCCAAGATTCGTAGCAGCTAGGCTTGATTGGAGGCCAGAGTTATACTGGAGAACGATTGCGTACAGGTTTATGAGTGAGCCGGTGTTAAAGGTAGTGTCGCGCACCGTTTAGTTGGACGCGGGAGAGTCCCGCACCTGCGATGTTGTGACCTTGGATTGACGCGATCATAATGTAGCGTATAATGGAGGATCAAGTCATAAAGTCGTATCTCCATATGCGTTTTATAGTAAATATGTTCCTTTTTTGTTTAGAACGGAGTGGCATACAGTTGAACATCAATATTTGTATAATGTTGAACCTTATCTTATCGCTGTGCAATTAAATACTCAAATGTGCATGTAATATGCAAAAACTGCCGAAAACATAAATAACAAAAAGCGCATTTAATGCTAACTTAGACGGAGTTAGAGTTTGGTATATTAATTTGTAACTATGACATGACAAGAACTAAGTTAGCTGTGCTTACGTACGAGAATGTAGGTATTCATTCAGTCAAATAGTTAATACGACTTTTACACGATCAAAAAGGGTTAGTCAGTTTCACGGTATTATTCTAAGAACTTTCAGCGGTTGCCTGAAAGTGTGTATGCTGTTTATGTAATGAAACGGTTACCTCGCGACAATTTTTTTTTCACACCTTTTATTCGGAAATGTAAGTTTTGCTCCACGACGAAAGGATCAAAATGCTACTTTTCTGTTCAAGCTACTTTTTAGGGTTCCGTACTCAAAGAGTAAAACGGGACCCTATTACTAAGACTCCGCTGTCCGTCTGTCTGTCTGTCTGTCTGTCTTTCTGTCTGTCTGTCACCTCACCAGGCTGTATCTCACTGATACCGTGATAGTTCCAGTTGACATTTTCACAGATGATGTATTTCTGTTGCCGCTATAACAACAAATACTAAAAACTGACCAAGTGCGAGTCGGACTCGCGCACGAAGGGTTCCGTACCATTATCTATAAAAACGGCAAAAAAAAATCTCGTTTGTTGTATGGGAGCCCCCCTTAAAAAAGATTTTATTTTATTTTTAGTTATTTCAACTCTCTAGCTATCACGGTTCTTGAGATACAGCCTGGTGACAGACAGACGGACGGACGGACGGACGGACGGACGGACAGCGAAGTCTTAGTAATAGGCTCCCGTTTTACTTTTTGAGTACGGAACCCTAAAAACAGAATTAAATAAATATTTTTATAGATACGGAACCCTTCGTGCGCGAGTCCGACTCGCACTTGGCCGGTTTTTTCTAGATTCGATGGATTTTCTTCGAACAGGACAATCATCATCACATCAGCCGAAAGACGTCCACTGCTGGGCATAGGCCTCCCCCAAAGAGTGCCAAAATTACATGGCCCTGCTCCACCCGCATCCAGCGGACTCCCGCGACCTTTACCAGGTCATCAGTCCACCTTTTAGGGGGCCTACCCACGCCTCGCCTTCCGGTACGTGGTCGGGCTCCGGTCCATAACGTCCAGTGTCTCAAATTGTCCATCGTGTCAAATTGTACGAAGTTTCATAACGTCCAGTCCCATAATGTCCAGTGTTCCGAAAAGGTAAAATAAACTCGCCCAAGGATTCTAGTTGTATTCTTCCTTTACTGTTGTATATATTTCTAAAGATATTTATGTACAGTGGAGTGATTCCCTGTTTTTCAAGGCTTTCCCATATGACTGTATGGCTTATACTGTCAAAAGCAGAGTAAAATATAACCCGAAATTAAGTACGAGACATTGTATGAACACTCTTACAATTCTATTACAATGCTATTTAACTACATTATACACCAAAGATTACATTATTATTATTAAAAGTGAATAGATAATGCTTAAGTAGGTAGGTCTATAGTCTGTCTATAGTAGTTTATGTAACTGTACATAATGAAGGGCATCAAACACGAGTGTCTTAATGCCTAATTATGTACAGTTACATACACTACTTTATCTATCCACATATCACATAAGCCTCCACGATGCATCAGGAGCCGCATATTATGACCGGCATCGCGGCGTTGTTTTCTGGCAGCTGTCATAGTTCTTTTCTTAATTCAGAGACAAACTAGAGTCGGATCCAACTGTCATAAATATCGTTCGATATCTTACTTACGTGCGGACATTTGTCAAATTTGTATGCAAATTGAAAATTAATTTCGAACTAAACGTCATCTCGACTGATATTAGAATAGAGGTCAACTCAAATTTCTTTGATTTCAGAAATGTTCGAAATTTTAATGAAATAATATTATCGAAATGGATGTTATTATTTAACAATAATAACATTTTCACAGATAAGAAATTTGTTCTAAGAAAACAGTCTATTTTTATGGTGGCCATAATGTGCGGTTCTTGAACGCATCATGGAGGGTTTATGATATTTGGATAGATAATAGTACATTACTTACCTAGGGCGGTTAAACAAAGAATGTGAAGGCAAGGGCGATAAATATGCGCTCTGAGGCTTTCTTTATTACCGCCCGTGGTGAGTACAAAATTTTACGTCTCTATCTGGCCAGGAAGTGGGGTTTTCCGCACGCATAGCGTGCGGTAATTCCTACTTTATGGCCAGGTATGACGTAAAATATTAAAATGTAACATTCAGAATTTAAAAAATCTGTAATAGAGCGTGTCTCTGACCTTGGGGATTTAAATGCAAAGGTCGATTATGCTCCTGAAACGGAACTACTTTTGTTCTACAACTTTTTAAAAATACGTTTTTTTATATTTTCATTATTCCATACAAACTAAATAAAACGTTCAATGTATATCATTCATTAGTTACTTTTCATACTTGTCAGTGTCATGGATGTCAAATAATGAGGGCGTGTTTGCAATACATTGATGGTACAGTTCAAGTTCAAACACTAATAAATTATAGAAATAATAGTTATCTTACAAAGTTGCGGAACAAAAGTGGTTCAGTTTCAGGACCATAATCGATATTTGCATTTAAAGCCCCAACGTCAGAGACACACTGTATATAGAAAAAGCTAACATAAATATGTATAATTATCAAAAGTAAGATTAGATACGTGTATTAACTTAGGTACGATACGAATGTTGGTTGATCATAATTATTAAAAAAAAATTGTTTATTTCGGACATGATCCATATAATGTTAGTTTTACAATCTTATGTTAATGTTAGTCATTTATTAATAATTTATTAAGCCTTTTTTTTTCATTTCATTTCATATAGGTACGTAATGAAGTTAATTTGCCGTGGAGGCATATATTTAGTATCAACTCTGACTGCAAAAAAGGAAGTTCTGTTTTTACACTACATATACAGGATGTAATCGTTAAGTGTAGCCAGGCGATTATTCGGTAAATATAACAGATATCAGAAAACTTTAAACTGATATAGAAAGTACGTTACCCAATGAGTAAAATCACATTAATAACTTTTTTTTAATAAAAGTAGTAATATTAAAAATATGAATTTTAAACGCTCCCATACATTTAACTAGACCGTATAAAGTAGTCTTTCAACGAACAGCGTACTAAATGTATGGGAGGGTTTAAAGTTAATTATTATTTGCGGACAATCTTACACAAATCAACCTAGTCCTAAACTAAGCAAAGCTTGTACTATGGGTACTAGACGACGATATAAGTACTTATATAGAAAAATAAATACTTAAATACATAGAAAACATCCATGACTCAGGAACAAATATTCGTACTCATCACACAAATAAGTGCCCTTACCGGGATTCGAACCCAGGACCTCTTGCTTCGTAGGCAGGGTCACTACCAACTAGGCTAAAGTGGTCGTCAAATATTTGGGATATTTCTGCTTAAATATAAAAAAAGTTATTAATGTAATTTTACTCATTCTGTAACGCACTTTCGATATCAGTTCGAAGTTTTCTAATATCGGTTATACCTATTTACGATATATTCGCCTGGCTACAACTTAACGATTACAACCTGTAGGTATAGCCGAGTTTGACCAAAATGGGACAGTATAAGCACTTAAACTGAGTTTATACTGATCTTCGTATAAACCGTATTCTGACTTGCTCGAATTAAAGTAGGTATGTAACGTAATGATGCCGCTTAGCAACGCTGCAGATGAAGTGGCGGCGGTCAAACCGGTCCACTTGGGATTTAATCGATGGCAATACCAATGTCTAATCGGCGCAGACTACCTTATCAAGCTTGTCTACATTGTCGCAAACAAACAATACCTCATTTTATATTCGCTTTAATGTCTATTTTGTGCCCAATGTTCTGACACTTTACTCGGAGACCGAGGTTTGTTTGGCAGCGTCAATTTTTTATTTTTATTTAGCATACCTACCTGAGAAACGATTTGTTAAGAAAATTATATCGCTGTAAGTGTTCATAACTCTGCCAAAAAACTTAAAACCTTTGCGCCAGGGATGACTGGAGAGGGACTTTTTCACTAGGCTTAAAGCTTATTTAGTTTATTGTTATTATTAACCGACTAAAAAAAAAGGAGGTTCTCAATTCGGATGTATTTTTTTTATTTTTAATGTTTGTTACCTCAGAACTCCGTCATTTATGAACCGATTCGCCATTCCCATTGTTTCCAAAACCCCAGTTGGATGCTGGGAACCATGAGGAATTGAGGGAACTCCTCAAATATATTAGGCACGCGTGTAGTAATTTCGGTATTTTCTATTATAACTCGTGTATTTACCACCGGAAATCATAAATTTGGTGAAGTGGAAGTGATGATGAAGACCACAGATGGCTTGTGGAACTTCTCAATGATGTACTTCATACTATATAAGTACGTCACAGCTTCTGATATTATTCCGTTGAAATAGCAAACAATGAAGTGCCAAAGGTAATTCTGAGATCCTTGAGGAATCGACGGAAGTCCTCAAATATTATCGGCCCACATAGGTACAGCGATTTGGTTAATTGGTCTAAAAATCAACGCTTTTGTTCTCGAAAATCAGTTCATGTGGTAGATTGGAAAAAAATGTGGAAATGTTAATGTGGCTTGGCGGAGTACTGAATTGAAGTCGGTTAAAACTTTGTTTTGAAAGTAAATTATTTTATTTCATTGTGTTTGTTGACATGAATAAATAGTTAATTAAATATGTTCGGACAGTCTTACACAAATCTACCTAGTCCCAAACTAAATAAAGCTTATATGGGTACCTACTAGATGACCATACATGTATAGATAAATAAATGCTAAATACATAGAAAAATGGATGGACTCGGGAACAAATATTCGTGCTCTTCACCCAAATACCGGGATACGAGTTATTAAACACCGCATGTCTCTAATTCGTCACCTCCGGTTTAGGTCCTTGCCCGAGCCTCTTCAATCAGCGTCCTCGCCTGCGAATTAACCAATAATTGAATATAGCGCCGATTTTGCTTCGAGAGTGAAACCCCTGGGGAAAACGAATTATCTCGCGAGTGAGCCCTGCCAAATCGACTTTTGCCCCCGAAAATCTCCGATAGATTCCATTGACCAGCAAACAATCTCCATACATCCCTGGTCGGCGCTGTCTCCATGTGCGTACTAGACGGACTTTTGAAAACGGATGATAGTACGTACAAACTTAAAAGCTTCCAAAGCTACACAGTCACATACCTGATCCCCTTTATAATATGAATGTAAGGATAGATTAGATTATGTTTATTGTAATTTAATGGACCCGGAGACTCTATACATCTCTCGGCAAATATGTGACCAGGTATTTGTCTGTCTGGACCGGAGAGCCTGGCAATAGTTATTTGTTATACAAGGGTGCAAAGTTGTATTTTAACCGCGAGTGTGAGTTGAAACACGAGCTAGCGAATGGATTATATGGTTAAACCACGACCGAAGCGAGTGGTTCGAAAATAGAATCCTCACTAAAGCGAGGAAAATACTACATAAGAAAAAAAAGAAGAAAAAGAAAAAAAAGATTTCAAAAACAAATTAAAAAAGAGAAAATAAAACTTAGAAAAATAAAAAAAGAATAGTAAAGAATGAAAAAAATAGAAAAAAAACATTCATAAATCATTAAAAAGAGAAAAGACAAAAAAAATAGAAAAAAAAACATTTACAAAATGGTAAAAACACTGGAATTGCGGGGAAAATAAGAAGAAACATTGAAAGATAACATTAAAAAAACAAAGACTGGAACAAGTAAAAGAGTTTGTGTATTTGGGGACACTATTTACTGGAGACGGAAAGCATGAGAAAGATATTGAAAGGAGAGTGAATGCAGGGAATCGAGTGAATGGGGGGGGGGCACTGAATGCCTTTATGGGCAGCCAGAAAATATCGCAAAAAGCACGCGTGGCTGAGCATAGGGGAGTGTTGGTGCCCACACTTATGTATGGTAGCGAAAGTTGGGTGTGGCAGGAAAGACATCAAAGTCGAGTGAATGCAGTAGAAATGAGAGCGTTGAGAAGTATGTGTGGAGTGAAATTGAGTGATAGAGTCAGAAACAGTGTGATAAGAGATAAGTGTGGAATGGATGGAAATTGAGAAGGGTATGTTAAGGTGGTTTGGGCATGATGAGAAATGTTATGAAAGTGAGTGAAGCGAAATTGGTTTGTCAGGATCGTAGCAAATGGAGATCCGTGATCTCTGCCTACCCCTCTGGGAAAGAGGTGTGATTATATGTATGTATGTAAAAAACAAAAAAATATAATAAACATAAAAAATAATAAAAATATTTAAAAAAAGAGAGAAAACATTTTAAATAAAAACCGATCAAGTGCGAGTCAGACTCGCGCACCGAGGGTTCCGGACCACCCCGTACAATAGTAACAAGTCCACTATAAACTTAACATACAACATTACATTTTCAGTCATGTAATTAAAAATTTACGGTATTCGTAATTTTTCCTTTATCTGTGATATAAGACGTTGCTTCGTACCAAATTTCAAGATTCTGAGTTCACGGGAAGTACCCTGTAGGTTTTGATTCCCTTGCGAATTCGAAAATTTGCGGAAATTTGCAGGGTAAGCTTAGAAGTTTGATTTTTTCACAGCTTCAAGGGACAGTAGACTTGAGTATTTGGCATACATTTTAGCTTGACACCTCCACGTATTCCTGAGAAAAAGGGTATTGACAGACGGACGGACGGACGGGCAACAAAGTGATCCTATAAGGGTTCCGTTTTTTCCTTTTGAGGTACGGAACCCTAAAAAGGGATAAAAGACATTTAAAAAAGGGAAAAAAGCATTGAATAATAACATAAAAAAAACATTAAAAAAAGACAAAAACATTTAAATAAAGAAAAAATAAAAAAAAAACATTAAGTAATCAAAAATAAAATAAAGTAAAAAAAAATAACAATACATCAGATGGGCGAAAATTGTCTTATCTGGACTGGCCTTTAATGTTATTATGTTTAAAAAACCAGCCAAGTGCGAGTCAGACTCGCGCACGAAGGGTTCCGTACCATTATCTATAAAAACAGCAAAAAAAACACCTTTGTTGCATGGGAGCCTCCTGTAGTTGGTATAGTGACCCTGCCTACGAAGCCGGAAGTCAGGAACGAATATTTGTGCTCATCACACAAATATCTGTTCCTGAGTCATGGATGTTTTCTATGCATTTAAGTATTTATTTATCTACATAAGTATGTTTATCGTCGTTTAGTACCCATAGTACAAGTTTTGCTTAGTTTGGGACTAAGCCGATTTGTGTAAGATTGTAAAAGAAAAAAATAAGAAAAAAATGTTTAAAAAATATTTATTTAAGTATTCTGTTTTTTAGTATTTGTTATTATAGCGGCAACAGATATACATCATCTGTGAAAATTTCAACTGTCTAACTATCACGGTTGTACAGCCTGGTGACAGATGGACAGATAGAAAGACAGAAAGACAGACAGACAGACAGACAGACGGACAGCGGAGTCTTAGTAATGGGGTCCCGTTTTACTCTTTGAGTACTGAACCCTAAAAAGTAACTAATAACACGTTCAGATTTCAAATATTCTTTGCTCTCTTGTGGATAAAATGCAGTTTTGCTATCTGTTTTTAAAGAATATAATAGTTATTTGTTATTCAAGGCTGCAAAGTTGTTGTTTGGCGCAAGTGCATTTATTGTAAGCCGAGCCAGCGAAGGATCGTTAGATGAGCGAAGCGAATGGTTCAAAAGTACAATCCTGAGCATAGCGAGGCTTTCAAGGCAAGAGACGCCAAACAACTTTGCTGCCGAGCGAAACACACAACTTTTCACCTCACCACCGCGAGGAAAATTGTAAATGTAATGAAACTAATGAAAGTGATTTGGACCTTATAGGTACTCATTTTCAATAAACGTTTGTTTACATCTCATCAAAATCAAAGCATTTTATAAATATTAACTGTAACAAAACATTATTGCATCTTGAAATAGACACCACGATTACATTTAAAAAGTCAAAGTATTTTTGGGTAGGTATTCACGGGTAAACTAAGGCTCAATTACGCATATTTTACTTTTTACTTACTAAAATTCATTTTATTTAAATCTTCTGCACTAAAATCTATAAATAACTTCCATTATTTTGATATTACTGTGGATTTAAAACAAAACAAAACAAAATGGAATGTAGAATTTGTAGAGTACAAGAGTTTTTTTCTTAAATTAACTTTTTAAACGGTGCGTTCCGAATCCGAATTTGCACAAAGCGTAAAATTTTGAAATGTAAAACTACAATTTAAAATTATTTAGGTATTTGTATTATATCTTTATATAATAGTCAGCTTAATTATTAATATCTCACATCTAATGAAGAAAGAATATGTTTTATTAATTTAATTTTATTCAATTTAATTAATAATACTTATTCTGTTAGCATATCACCATAAGTTTCTGAACGCACCTCTCATTCCCATAGAAAAAAGTTGGATCACGCGATAGAGCACCATGTTCGAAATTCAAAAACTCTTTCTACGCTAGCGGATATAATGAACTTTTGCGATTATGAGCGACAAAGCAAGCCTTTTCGAGCCGGTGAGTTGAAAAAGGTATTTCCGAGCTAGTGAGGTGAAAAGCTAATTATCACTGGCCACATGGCAGGGAAGAGTAGAGGACGGCAGAGGGCATTCGGCGGAAATGGTAACATCGGTGACTAGTTAGAGCCATACTTACAGGCCAGCATGACCCAAGCCCAGGACCGAACAGCTTGGAGAGTGATGGTGAAGAGCGCCCACAGCCGTCACGTCCCTCATCCATGAGGATACAACGAGTAGGAAGAAGAGTTGTCTGTCATTGTTGTTATGTATTCATGTTAAGAGCCCTTGAGATCTCCTTGCAGAGTAAGTATTTGAATTTCATATTATGTAGAACTGTGTAACTATTGTGTGAGCTTATGGCGTGAAGGCGTGATTATACAAAACGGGCATACGGGTCCCTTCGCGTCCAGTACAGTCGCCATCACATACATGGGTACACTATAGGTGTTCAAAAATATCGGCGCATGCACCCTAATGCCTTGAAAATACAGGTGTGTGTTCCGATGTTTGTGACGCGCTTGTTTGCTCCGATGTATGTGATGGCGACTGTACAACAACGCCTCTGGGTGATGGTGGGGCTGCCGCGATTCTGTAGCGCATCGGGGATGTTTGCAGAAGCGAGAGTGGTTGATTGCTTTTATGCCACCATGCGCAAAAGGGCTGCATCCCTGGTGATGCGTAGGGTGCGCACCAGTCCCAACAACATCATTGATGAATGATAAGGGGACAGTTTGTGTAAAACTTATGTTTAGTTTTTGTTTATTTATTTTTATAGTGTATTTACTAACACAGTATTTCTAAGGATATTACTAACAAATAATGGATCTTGTAATCTGAATGAATGAATGAATTGAATTGAATCAGATCATATCAATTCCTAAATGTGTTACACATTACTGAACTGCTTTAACTGGGCAGTAGTTTATCTCGGCTGTTGCACAACAATGGTTTACGATGCCATACACTCATAATAACTATACAACTTTGTACCTCATATAACTGCCCTTACATTACATGATGAAGTCCGATTATCGAAGAATGCCTTCCAAACCAGTTGTCATAGATGTTGCGTAGTTGTTTGCCGACCTTCGGCCCAGCGTACTTATGGCACGGGGCGAACCTTATACCTAGCATTAAATAATATGTCCGATAGTTACAAACTTGTCTATTTATAAAAATCTCACGTGTCCAGTCCAGTGTAGTGCGGCAATTTTGCAGGAAATTTTATGGTAATCTTCATTGAAATTATAAACTATGACTGGTTGATTACTACTGCAAATTATTATTTGTATCAACATATTTACTACTGCAAAGTGAGTACGCTCTCGTGTATTGAAAAAGCTATTTAATTTAATTAAGGAATCGTAAACGTTTATTTCGAACCGAGTCTGCATTAGACGCGTTAGCACAGCGTTAGTAACTAAGTAACCTATAATTAAGGTTAATTAAACAACAAAAAGTCCCTGACTGTCTTGGAATCCGCATCAATTTAGTCATGTGTAGGTAAATATTCACTTAACTCATTATATGATACTTTTGACTTTGAATTACTTAATAGGCTTGTGTCCTAATTTTTTTTTCAACACATTTGCTCGTAACGTGCCTCTTATTGTGCCGATTTTAGGCTCATAATCCTGGGTATTAAACACGCGTGTTTTATAATAACATTACGACACTCGTGTAGTTATGTTTATATCCCGATTAAGACACGTTGGCACCTTGCAGCAAGATGTAATATGTATGGACTCGGCGCATTCTTTAATTGACCGGGTTAATACAGGTTTGTTTTTAAATCTCGGCAAATGGATTCTTACTCGACTAAACAAATTAAACCCTTCTTGTGAATTAATTGATTATTTATTCTTGGATATGATATAGAAACGTTTCATTTAGTAAAACTATTTTTTTTTTAGCATTTCCCCGCTGTATCGCAGCTTCCTCGCTCAACGCATAAAGGCCTCCACACACCGAACGCGGGTCGGGCGCGGCGCGGTTTGGGCGCGGCGCGGGTCGGGCGCGGTTGAAGCGGTTTATTCACACCGGCGTGTAGTAACGCGGGCCCGCCGCGGTAGCAACGCGGGCCCGTCGTGTGCCCGCGCGGGCCCGACGCGGGTCCGCGTTGCTAGCGCGTTCACAAGAACGGCAAAGAGAATACGCCCGGCAGCACCAGTCGACTTCAAGATGTGGAACGGTGAAGACTCCGACGAAGAAGACCTATTATTGCTCCTAGCTCTTAATAAAAAAAAAGAATTTGGGTTCACGACCTGAATATAGAATCTGCGAGACGCCGTTATGGGGAATACCATCGCCTGTGTAGGGAATTGGAAAGTTACGAAGATCGTTTTTTTACTTATTTCCGAATGTCCCAAAACAGTTTTGAAGAATTGCATGAGATATTGCAAGTTAAAATAACAAAAATGGACACCAATTATACATCGTCAATCCCGACCAGAGAGAGACTAGCCATTTGCTAGCGGTAAGCGTTATTTATCTACATATTTGTTTACTAGCTGTTGCCCGCGACTTCGTCCGCGTAGAACTTATACTTAGAAAATATAATGCAAACAAACTTCTACCATCTTAAGGGATGATTTCCGAGGCAAAAACTATTCTTTATCCTTTGAAGGGTCTCAAATTATCTCTATACCAAATTTCATCTAGGTACATGGATTTTATCTAAACTTTCACCCCCTATTTCATACCCTTAGGGAATGATTTTCGGGATAAACACTAGCTAATGTCATTCTTCGGGACTCAAACGACCTTTATACCAAATTTCATCTAAACGAGATTCATCCAAATTTTCACCCCCCATTTCACCCCCTTAGGGAGTGATTTCCGGAATTACAACTATCCTATGTCCTTTCCCAGGACTCAAGCTATATCTATACCAAATTGTATTAAAATGGGTTCCATCCGAATTTTCACCCCTAATTTCACTCCCTTAGGGGATGATTTCTGGGGTAAAAACTATCCCATGTCCTTTCCCAGGACTTAACCTATATCTACACCAAATTTTATCAAAATAGATTACATCCAAATTTCACCCCCCCCTTTTCACCCCCTTAGGGGATGATTTCCGGGATAAAACCTATTATATGTCCTTCCCCGGGACTCAAACTATTTATATACCAAATTTCATCTAAATCGGTGCAGCGGTTTAAGTAGCTCCATACAAATTTCCACCCCCAATTTCAGCCCCTCAGATATAAAAACTACCCTTTGTCCTTCCCCGGGGCTCATTTCATCTAAATCGGTTCAGCGGTTTAGGCGTGAAGAGGTAACAGACAGACACACTTTCGCATTTATAATATTAGTATGGAAGTATGGATTATTAGTATGGATAGTATGGATTATTTCCGCTTGTCTTCCAAATAGAGGTGTAGCTGTAGACTCACTTCAAAAGAAAGAAGAAACGAAAAACTCATTCAAATATCTCAAAAAATGACGAAGCTACAACCGTTTTAATGTCGCTTGTTAGAGTAAGAAAACGATCAGGGACCGTGACGTCACGATCCTCGAGCGTCATAGTAAAAAACAATCGTTTCATTATAAAGGTGCGTTTTGCGGAAAAGAGACGCCACAAACCCCCTCTTAAAACTTTATACACTTATAACTTAGTGATTACCTATATAGCCTCTTGCGTTGTTTTTTTTTCGAGATAATACAACATTATGATTATTTTGTTTAGTGTCTACATCCCTATTTTCGATAAGATAAGATAAAATAAGATTTCTTTATTGTCAGAACTGTGTACATTTAGTTGTTTTGGGTAAAATAAAGTCCAACAGCTTGCCCATTTCGGACGTACAATATTAAACTTAAAGCTAGTCAAATATACTAAAACAATAACAACAATAGTATTTCCAAATAATTTTAACCATATTCACACATACAATATTAATTTAGATCTATCCGACATCCGTATTTTCTTTTAAACCACGAACTTCGGAATTCGAAAATATTCGGGTATCTCTATCTCTATCGCACTAACAAATGACAGGAATGCAGAGGGCCTACCGCGAAAGGCATTCGAAGTTTCCCCTCTCTGTCATACTTACAAGTTCGTACATAAGTGCGACAGAGAGGGAAAACTTCGAATGCCGTTCGCGGTAGGCCCTCAGATATACGAACTTCGAGTTTCGGTTTTCGGTGGTTTGGCTGAATACGCAAAGAGCGCGCGCGCGTGCCATTCAAAAAAACCAAGTTTATATTGTTCGAATTTGTTGTAACATTTGTACAAATTACGCCTTAATTCGACATTTGCGCATATAAGTTCGCATATCAAAATCGATTAATTTTATATTTGCTTTTGGTACCTATGTGTTTCGTCGATGTATATCGTAGACGGGATTAAAATGTTTAATAGGCGAAAGAAAGGCAAAGCAATTCCGCCATTTTGTCCGTAGTATTTGTTATTACTGTGATTTTGACGTTTCTTTTAGCTGACAGATGTGGCGGCGATATATGTACTTTAAGAATAATAAATGAAAAATTAAATGAAGTCGTATATTACGGAAAATAAATTAATTGTCGCAGTCGGATAAAAACTATCCTAAGTTGCAGCTGGAATAATTATGTACCTCTATAAAATGTTTCATATTTTTCCGTCCATGGGATGCTGAGAACATTCGTACCACAGAAAGCTTAGTTTCAAACTGGCTGATTCTTTTTTTAATTTAGAGATTTATTATAAGTGGAGATAAGTGGAGATAACCATACATTAAGTTTTAATTTCCCTTTCATTTTGGGATACATTTGTGTTCCTCCCAGTCGCGATAAACTTGCCACGCTAAGGTCACGCTTTAGGATAAGTCTACCTAATCTTGTTTGGCGTAAAAATTGGCGGCACAGTACTCAAAGTTCTTCATATTATAAGTCATCACGACCGATTCGAATCGAAAACCTAGGTATTTGTATCAAACCTACAATACATCCCCGTGTGGTGTCGAGTTAGAATAGCACCCCGGTACTTAACTACTTACTAGTTCATGACATTCGCTTAAAATTAGCTTTTAATTCTAATAATATTTATTTATTTATCGTATGGCATAAAATTAATATATTATTTTATAGTCGAGAGTCAAGTTGTGCTAAAGCGTCATACAAAATATGGGTACAGTCAGCGTCATAGTTATAGTAGCAGCCAGCCAAATATTTCGGTACACGTCTTTATTACTGTAAGAATAAGGGTGTGTTACGAAATATTTGGCTACTCTGGCTGCTACTAACTATGTGACGCTGGCTGTACCTACTGTACCTACCTCGATGAGGAATACTATGTATTACACCATGTACCATTTTAAATGGAGACTTACAGTAGGTACTTGTTATTTACTTACCTAAATTGATAATAATTAATAAAAAAACATAGTTATGGTTTAAGTTGAATTTATTTAAAACGAGAATCATTGTTATTTTAGTCATGCAAAATCAATATCGAAAGTACCTACCTACTACATAAGTACAACCTCTTTCCCTTACTTACAAAAAATTTGCAAACCCGTATTCGCTATAGGCGTCTGCGTACATCACCACAGGACTAGCGTTCTAATGCACCCAAGTACGGTACGGACGGTTACTCAACTCAAACTTATGGTACCTAAGGGCACGATACATTGCACGTTTGTACCTACTGTAGGTTCATTGTTTTAACAAAAAAAATAACTTTTCTATACTACCGTCAAATGGGGTAACTTGGAATACCCGCCGGGTTACTTGAGACACCGGATTTCACCAGGAACTAGTGTGTTTTTGTATATTGGAATAATCTAGCTTTCTAGTTTGTATGTTGAGCTAGATATACTTAGAGGATATTCCGACATACAAGTACACACTTGTTCCTGGTGAAATCCGGTGTCTCAAGTAACCCGTCGTGTTCCAAGCTACCCCATTTGACGGTACTTTATAAATATAAAATAATACTTGAATCAATTTTTCAACAACTAAAATAAATGTGTACTCGTACCCGGCTCCCAGGTTTTTGCAATAAGTAGGTAATAAAAAATAACAATCACGTGTTTTATTAAAATTATTCACTACAGGTATTTTCACTTTGGATACCGACTCTACTTTGACATGTTTACTACCTACTAAAATAATTATTAAAATATTATTTACTTACTCGTAGGTATAAATACCTGTCAAGACAAATCACAGCTACATTGCATAATCTACTTTTTACCTTATTGCATTATGTAATAAATAATATCAATTAACGACGTGTTTTATTGATATTATTATTTAATGAGTATTTCCACTTTGGATACCGACTTTGACATCTTTAGGTAATACTACTAAAATACTAAATCATTAAAATATTATTTACTTAGGTACAAATATTTATCAAGACAAATCACAGGCTGATTGCGTAATTCTAATATCTGTATGTTTACCTAAATAACTAACTACCTACCTAATCAGTCATTTGTATTAATTACATGGTGTCCATTTTTGTTATTTTAACTTGCAATATCTCATGCAATTCTTCAAAACTGTTTTGGGACATTCGGAAATAAGTAAAAAAACGATCTTCGTAACTTTCCAATTCCCTACACAGGCGATGGTATTCCCCATAACGGCGTCTCGCAGATTCTTTATTCAGGGCGTGAACCCAAATTCTTTTTTTTTTTATTAAGAGCTAGGAGCAATAATAGGTCTTCTTCGTCGGAGTCTTCACCGTTCCACATCTTGAAGTCTACTGGTGCTGCCGGGCGTATTCTCTTTGCCGTTCTTGTGAACGCGCTAGCAACGCGGGCCCGCGCGGGCACGCGACGGGCCCGCGTTGCTACCGCGGCGGGCCCGCGTTACTACACGCCGGTGTGAATAAACCGCTTCAAACGCGCCGCGCCCGACCCGCGCCGCGCCCGACCCGCGCCGCGCACGACCCGCGTTCGGTGTGTGTTTGAAGTGTAGTTTCAATGTTTTACAACTTGCGCGGGCCCGCGCCCGACCCGCGCCCGCGACCGGTGTGTGGACGCCTTTAGTATTGCGATACAGCGGGGAAATGCTGCCAGCATCTTCGGCACCATGCCGCGGGGAGACCCGTTATTTTAGTTATAAAATAGGTTTTTTACATTCTTTTGTTTTTATTTTATTTAGTTTTAGCGTTATGCATTTTGATCGTTATACGTTTTGCATGTTATACCAACTGAAATTAATAAAGTATTTAGACTTTGTAATTTTTTTTTGATAACATTTTACATGAATGTATACTGAATAAGAAAATATTTATTTTAATTTGTATTGGCTGTTAAGAGATTTCATCTAAGCCTCGCTGCGGGCGCACTGCGCGAACTTCACGAAAAAAGAATAGTTGCGCGCCATTATAAGTAATTTCACAAATATTTGTAAACGTTGATGATGCGTGTTTGGTTATTAATAAAAATGTTGACTCGTGGTGAATAGTAAAGTGATAAATAGAATTGACGCCACTGTACATTCTTGGAGATGTACAAATGTATGTGAGTAAAAACCTGTTGTCATCAATTCCTAAAGGAAACAACTAAGGAGCCTGTAACATTTTCATTTTATGAAAAGGATTTTTTCCTCGCAAATGTGTTGAAAAACGTCGTATGACACGCGTGAGCTTTGATAATTATATCCTCGGCTCTCTTATCACGCTCACCTGCGGTTCGCGTGACAATTCCGCCTCTGATGTAATGATCAACATAGCTCACTTGTATCACAATGTACTATTACGATGCCATACGATCCGAACCAGTTTTTGGAGAGGAACAAATGTTTGTATGGGAGCAACTATATAGCTTCAATTAAAGAACGTAAATACCCAAAAAATTTTGTCAATGATGGACCTCGCTGGCGGCAGGCGAAAACGTTTCATACTAATTGACAGTAAAGTATGACGTCACATTGTATATTTGTACTAACCGCTGTATGGAAAGTCAAGTAAATTGCTGTTGCGGTCGCGAAATACTGCTTTTAGTTTAGGTCCAGTTGTCATACAATTTTGTTTCTATAAAAGCGTAACCTAAAATTTACTACAGCAGGTCGATCACGTAACGCTTGTATAGATAAATGAACGAGAGCATGGAATTGCATATGTAGTAGTCAGTATTGTATGTTTACAGGCATTCTATATTTGAATTTTCTATTTTCTCGTACTATCAGCATAAAAAGAGGTTTGTTATATATTGAAGAAGTAAATACCAAAATAATGTCAGTGTCAAATTGTGAATATTATTTACGTTGTGCATTTATTTTTACGTCTGATTTTTTTGTATTCTCACAATTATCAGAATAGTTTTGTGTCAGTCCGTAGATACGACTAAGTGTAAGTAATTTTATTAAATTAAGAGAAAATTATTCTCCCTTTGTTGCAAACGGTACAACCACTACAAATGCAATTCCATGTTCTCGATAATTCATCGAACATCGGGTAGGTCTAAATGTCACTTTTTATATGGAAAATTGACAATTAAATTGTACCGACGCGCGTTCGGAACGTTACGTGATTACCCCTCTGGACAATAAAAAAAACAATTTTTCTAAGTTTCAAGGTCCATATCCTTTTATGATTTTAATTATATTTCGTAATTTGTATATTATTAAAGTAATTTGAAGGTTTACTATCCATTTAGCAACACCACGTTATCAATTTTAACATGTGGAAGCTACCCTAATTGTATTGATATATGTATTACCAATAGCGCTCCTAGCTTACCTACCTAGGAAGTTTTAGACTCAGTAAAGTACCTATATACAAGTTTACGTTATTACATTTTCCAAATTCCTAAAACGAATGATTTCCTAAAAATAAGGACAGACAAATGCAATTAAAACTTAAATCTATGACTATACGAGTATACTAGGTATAGTAGGTACTTAGTGATGGTGTGCCCTGTTTGCCACCGTCGAAATCGGCAATTAGTTAGGGGCCCGAGGCCAAACTTAAGAAAATATGTATGGAAAAAAAAGGTACAAGTGAGAAAGCCATAGCTCAACATATAGGTCAGGAGGATTAACACTTGTTGAACACAATAACAATAAAGAGACGGTATCACAAAAATCAAAGTCCCAAGTTCCCCATAACCAATGAACTAGAGATAGGTATATGGATAAATGTATACGAACTTTAGTGGTATCCACTAACTGCCTCAGACTCGAGAGTTCTGACGTCACACCCGCATGCCCTGCCGGAGGGCCGGAGGGCAAAGCCCTGGGATTCCCCGCCGATGCAACGGAAGTGCATGTTCGTTCAGGCTGGTTTTGACGGTGGAGTTAAGAAAATATTTGCTAGGTAGTTAAATTCTATTGCACATTTAGTGTCATACCATTTGAACAAGATAATCTACCACCAGGATCTTCCGGACGGTCATAGCTTTGAGACTTCACGAATTCTCCGGAACAGTCAGATTCCAGCGTAAATATCAAACATGCAAGCGAAATTTTAAATTAACGCATTTACTCGCACATCGTGATAAAAATATACAAAGTAAACACTTTATACTAGTGGCTTAGTGAGCTCTAGAGATCGCCAGCATGTCTTACTTAATTTTTTTTTACAAAAAAGTGGATCGACCAAAAAATCTATAAAATTAACCTGCTCCCAAAATTTGACGAGAATCGGTTGAGAAATGTGACCTGTAGGGGAGAACAGGTGGACAGCGGGACATCGGACACCGGACAAACGATTTTCGTCCCAAGCTGAAGCACAGAACTTCGTACGCTTCACTCGGTTGTTCGATAAATCTGTGTTTTACCTTAGACATTTAATTATCTGAAGGTTTATCCTACACGTATTACATTACTGGCAAAAGAAGAATAGTATAGTTGGTGCGCTCTGCTTGTGTGCTAGCATGTAGTCAAAAGAGATAGCGCTCCAACACAATAGGTAACTTGCATGTTTTTATTTTATTACGAAAATCTAAAGTATAATCCAGCATTAAAACAACTGTAGCATATAAACTTTCTTATGGTTTATTTTTCTGATGTTATATGCATTTGAAATCTGCACGCGCCGGTACCCCCCGAAACCGATTTTTATTTAAATATATTTAAACAGCATTACAGATTTACTTAAATCTAATACACTGTCAAACGAATAATAAAATTAACGGAACAAAACGATACAATAAAAATAGTCAACTGCGAATACTAGAGGGCATATCATCCTTCATCTCGCAAAACTTTAGGCACTCCTTACCGTACCGTCCTAGTCCATCGCCACACAAGCAGATCACACTCGGGTGTGGACACCAACAGGGCATTCAGCAGCGTCAGCGCACGGAGGTGCGGCGAGTTCCCGTGCGACACAGTGCGAGCCGGAGGCACTGCCAAAAGCGGGCGCGTCCGAGGTCTAAGAGCCATTCGTGGGACTTCTGGAACGTGCAACCTCACAAATTGCTCCACTAGTGCTAGGCAATCTGACTCTCCCCGTAAAACACGACAAACAAAATTGAGTAGGCTGAGATTGCGCCTCACTTCCAAAGACTGGTAAGTCAGAGTTCCAAGAAGAAATTTTGTGGGATACCTACATGTATGGAAAAAATCCATACATTTTTTTATATATACATAAATCTTAGAAATGTCTTTTGGACCTTTTCCAAGAGTAGTTTATTCACTCACTTGCTTGTGGCAACCACTGTTGCCAATTTCGTGCATTTCTTCTGGCAACTGTGGTTGCCAAGCAATGTATGGGCTGCCTTGATAAAAATAATTTGAAAGCAATTTAGGCTACCTTTTTTTAAATCAGAAAGCAAGTGAGTGGATATAAGTATATTCGTACGGGTTCCATATTATCGCAGATGCTTCCAGCTTGCTTCGCACCAGAGCATTACCTATACAATAACTTTATAGCTACTGGGGTCATGAAAAGCTCTAGCATTACGCATAACGAAACCTAATCTACGGAAACAGCTGGTGGCGAAATCACTAATATGGTCATGGAAAGAAAGACGCGTATCAAATATTACATCGAAATCCTTAAAGGAGGAGACCCTGTTAATTGGCTGGGAACCAAGCGAGTATTGAGCGCGAGATCTATATTAAACGGGCTTATGCTATGACGTCACACCGTATATTCTCGGCGCGTTTACTATGGAGTAAGTCATTAATTTGCAATTATCTCCACAAAATTTGCGTTTAAGTCTATAATTGTCATACAAAATATCATTTCTAATTCAATATTCTGTGTAACTGTTGTTATTTTATCGAAAAAATTACATAAATTTTTTTCGTCATTTTAACGTGAGATAAAACTAATACAATAGTTTATTTTTATTTTTATTTTCTTTTTTGTGATATCTCTACGTATATATCCGCATCGATTGAGTGCAAGTTCCCCATTTCAATCTGACCTCCATATTTAAGTCGCTCGTTTAAGAATCGACTCCCTGTTACGTTTCGTTGACCCAAACAAAAACTTGCTAAATTGGGTTCATCGAGAAAGATTTGCTAGCCCATGTGCGTCATACAGGGTGGCAAAGTTTCGCAACTCTTGTAACGTTGTTGACGCTAGTCGACGGATGCAGTCCGACTGCAATTAGGCCGATGTGTTAACTATTCGCAATTGTTTATTTTACAATCAAATCATTACTGCGCAACGCTTTTGTGGATTGCCGCCTTATGGCCCGTGACGTAAAAATAATTTTCAACACACCTGCTCGTAAAGTAGGTCTTATTACAGCGTATTTACACTGATAATGCAGAATATTACCCATGCCGTGCCTTTTACATTACATTATCGCACTAGTGCCTTTTCATTACATATCTTTTTAAATATTAGCAAAATAATGCAGAATATTACCCATGCCGTGACTTTTACATTACATTATCGCACTAGTGCCTTTTCATTACATATCTTTTAACATTTTCATTTTTTATTTTATTTTTTTTTTCCTCGCAAATGTGTTGAAAAACGTCGTATGAAACATGTGAGCATTGGTCATTACACTTCTCGTCTCCATTAAGCCTTCGCCTTCGGCTCAGGCTCAATAACCGACTCGAGTGTAATGACCAACTTAGCACACTTGTATCATAATGTACTATTTCTCCTCACTGCCTCGGAAACCCGTCTTTTATCATTTAAAACCCGTGAGACTTTCTTTTTTATGAGCTGTTGTTTTGCATGTTGCACTTTCCTCGCTACAGTGGGGTGAAAAGTTTTGTATTACACACGGGTGCAAATGTATTTAATCGCTTCGTAGACCAATCAAATTAGCTAAACCCGGACATAATTCGATAACTGTAATTTTCTTTTTCTATGATGTAAAGTATTGTTAGTTATAGTTAAAATAAAAAGAATTAAACATTTTAGGGTTCCGCGTCATTGTAAAAAAACCAAAAATCTAAATTTTTAACAAATTCTGATTTCATAAGTGCAGCATAATATGTAACTTTGTAAAAGTGCCTCTATTATGATATAACGCTTGCATTCCAGTTAAAGAAATCAAAATTAATCTAATTAATCAACCGGGACTATCAATAATAAAGAAAGTTCAGTAAGTTACACATTTTCTGGCTTATCTTACTAGAAATTATAGATAACTGCAATTTAACAAATTATTCTGAATAGTATATTATGTGTGTTGATAAATTATTAAAAATTAAACAGATTCTCTTTGCGGATTTCTAAAATCACAAATATTGGTAGTTTTTGGAAAACCAAAATACATAACTACTTGGAAAGTGTTTGATTTATGCGGTCAACATATTATTAGTACTATAAGAAACAAATTAAACAAAAAATATCCACGATTATTAATTAATTCATATTTTTTCGTACTTAAGTTTTAATATGAACCTTATCTCTTGCAGAATAAGGCCGTCATTGCTTTGCGCCTCAACTACCGACCGTGCTGTCGCGAGTCGCAGGCATTCAAGGCCGAAACGCACTGACAGCGGTGGCGAAGCGGCGCGGGGTGGCGCGGAGGCGGTACTTGTAATGTTCGAGCTAATATGAAAGGATCCGAACGCTTTTTTCCCGGCCGGTATTCTGTGCGGACCCATTCGTATTAGATCGAACATTACAGCCGGTACCACCTCCACACTGCGCCGCGCCGCCGCTTCGCCAGCGCTGTCAATGCGTTTCGGCCTTCATTTATTATGGATAGGTCAATGATTGTCAAACATTTATAAACACGAACGTCGCGTTTACCACGGTTCGGCTAGGGTGGAGATTTATTGAAATATTGTGTTCATTAGATCGATAATAACTAAGTTGTTCAGCATGAGACATAATTGTCGTGGAATGTCGATTACCTATTTATAAGCACTCAGTCTTCTGTATAGAATTATTTAAATAAAATATGTTACTTATGTGGGTGCAGAAAGGGGCATTATTGGAATGATTCTTATTCGAATAAACATTTATTCGCGAATAATTTATTCGTCTACACTTTCGAATGACGAATGATTTATTCTCATTTCATTCCAATAAATCCACGAATAATATTTAAGGATGCGGTTGCTCGTTGTAACACGTACACGAATTTAACACGATCACTACAAGTGTACCTATTTTCAAGTATTAATACCCTTTTCTACTAATTAACAATATTTTTGTGAGTTAAATGAGTCACTTCATGGGGCATTTAACAGGTTTGTTTCAATATGTCATGTGTGTGGGCTTGTCCATATATTACGTCGTCGTTTTTAGGGTTCCGTACTCAAAGAGTAAAACGGGACCCTATTACTAAGATTCCGCTGTCCGTCTGTCTGTCTGTCTGTCTGTCCGTCTGTCACCAGGCTGTATCTTACGAACCGTGATAGGTAGACAGTTAAAATTTTCACAGGTGATGTATTTCTGTTGCGGCTATAACAACAAATACTAAAAAACAGATTTTTTATTTTCTTTTTTTTTTATACAATCTTACACAAATCGATCTAGTCCCAAACTAAGCAAACTACTATGGGTACTAGACGACGATAAACATACTTATATAGATAAATAAATACATAAATACATAGAAAACATCCATGACTCAGGAGCACATATTTGTGCTCATCACACAAATAAATGCCCTTACCGGGATTCGAACCCGGGACCTCCGGCTACGCAGGCAGGGTCACTACGAGGGTCAAACTGAAAGTTTCGGGAATAAAAAAAAATATGCAGTAACATTGATTTAAGTATTTTTATTGTTTTTCAAAGTATTCTCTTTTATATTTTATGCACTTTTCCATGCGTTCAAACTATTCGTTAAAACACTTATGGAACGCTGAAAAAGAGTCGACAAAATGGCCATTTTAAAAGCCTCCACTGCTTCTGCCGGTGTCTGAAATACCGCGCCCACCACGCAACTTATCCTTGATTTTGGGGAATGTGAAAAAATCGTTGGGACTTAGGTCAGGGCTGTATGGAGGATGGTCCAGTAGTTCGACTTTTTCTCCTTCCAGGTACTCATTTGTTTTACGAGCGGTGTGAGGGCTGGCATTGTCGTGGTGAAGGATGATGCGGCGACTAGGCCTTTTTTCCTAAGTTCAGCAAAGACACTCGGCAAACCAATACTTGTATACCAATCGGCTTTGACCGTTCTACGATCTTCAAGTGGAACAGTAGCCACGTGACCCGATTTGGAGACAAACATAGCCACCATCTTCTTGGCCTTGCTGCGAGAGCGAATAACTTTTGTTGGCCTAAAAACTGCATTTGAGCTTCCTCCGTTGAATTTATTCAATGTTTTGCGGCACCAATTGACACGAGTCGTTTTCTGCTCGTCAGACAATAAGTGCGGGATCCAACGGGAAAACAACTTTCGCACGCCTAGTTCTTCCTGTAAAATAACTTGTATCTGACTCATTCCAATCCCCAAAGACTCCTGAATTTCCCGATATGTCACATACCTGTCTTCTTTTATCAGCTGACTCACAATGTGGACGTTTTCTTGCGTAACTGCCGATTTTGGTCGACCTTCACGCGCGTCGTCCGTGAGGGATACTCGGCCACGTTGAAATTCTGAATACCACCTGTATATTGTCGTCTTTGAAGGTGTTTCATTACTAAAAGCAGCAATCATCCGGTCTCCACATTGTTTTTGTGTTCATCCACTTTGAAAGTCGTAATAAATTTTTACGGGACAATTCCATCTTCAGCGGCAACTCAACAACTCGAGAAAACAATTGAAACTGAACCATTGTTTTGTTAGGGTTCCGTACTCAAGGAGTAAAACGGGACACTATTACTAAGACTCCGCTGTCCGTCTGTCTGTCTGTCTGTCAGTCTGTCTGTCTGTCTGTCTGTCCGTCTGTCACCAGGCTGTGTCTCAACAACAGTGATAGTTTGACAGCTGAAATTTTCACAGATGATGTATTTCTGTTGCCGCTATAACAACAAATACTAAAAACCAGTTTTATTTTCTTTTACAATCTCACACAAATCGGCTTAGTCCCAAACTAAGCAAAGCTTGTATTATGGGTACTAGACGAACGATAAACATACTTATATAGATAAAACTTGGCCGGTTGTTTTTTGTCAATTCTTGACCCCCCTCCTATCATCATCCTGTTAATTCCTAAATGGACACTACCCGCCTCATAAAATGACTACCGTCATCCAATAGACCCCCCCCCCCCCTGTTTTGAAATGACGTAATTTATGGACAGCCACTGTCTGTAATTGGATCAATGTTATGTTATTAGAGGCGATTACGCATGTAAGATTGTTCAACTATATACCTGTAATTGTACATTGTATGTACTTAATCATGTTATATTCTGATCTGTGTGTTTTTAGGGTTCCGTGCCTCGAAATAGAAAAACGGAACCCTTTTAGGATCACTTTGTTGTCCGTCCGTCCGTCTGTCAATACCCTTTTTCTCAGGAACGCTTGGACGGTATCAATCATTAAAAGTTTGAATTCCTGTGCATAGTGTGTGCATATACATTATTTTAGAATTAATATTTTTTATATTAATGTTGCTGTGCCCTAACAGGGTTATGCTGGAACTGTATTTATATGTAACATCTTGTAAGACCAAACAAATAAATGAATTAAGCTGAAATTTATATCAAATACTCAGGTTTACTGTCATTTGGAGCTGTGAAAAAATCAAACTTCTAAGCCAACGCAATCAAAAGATACAGCCGTTTATGCCGCAAATTTCCGCAAGTTTTCGAAACCCGCAAGGGAATCAAAACCTACTTCCCGTGCACTCAGAAACTTGAAATTTGGTGCGAAGCAACGCCCTATAGCACATATAAAGGAAAAATAGCAAAAACCGTAAATTTTTAGTTACATCACTGAAAATTGTATGTCCAGTATATACTGACACGTACTAAGTATGTGAATACATACTTAGTGAGTGTCAGTTTATAGTGGACTTGGTTTTATTGTACGGGGTGGTCCGGAACCCTCGGTGCGCGAGTCTGACTCGCACTTGACCGGTTTTTTTTTTCACCCGTGGTAAAGCCGAAATAGTAAAAATAAAACAGGTGAAATAATTACAATTAATATCCGTTTCACCATGCACGGCGATGTTAATTGGTACCCTTGATGAAGCGGTAACCTTTTTCTAACAAATTCAGAAACTTGGTATCTCTGTTCTGTCTGTAGGAAATTATTACGTTTTTGAGATATATTCCATTAAAAAGCATTCCTACAATATTCGTTCAAAATATTATTCCCGAAAAGCATTACGAATGATTATGCGAATGAAGAAGTTATTCGCGAATAAATATTGGCGAATAATTATTCGAAATATTTATTCGTCATTCGCAAATAATCCTATTTATTCTTAAACGTTATTCGTATTCGAATAAATTTATCCCATCTCTGGGTGGGTGACAATAAGCATATCTTCTCTTTTTTTTGGCGTTCTGGCCTGTCGGCTCAATTTTGCCAATAAGGATATCGACTACCGTAGGCTCAAAGGGCGTAAGGGACGAAATGCCCATGCCCATATCCCGTGAACTCTCAATCTTGAAATTTGGTACGAAGTATTTATAGCACAAATAAAGGAAAAATTGCGAAAACCGTAAATTTTTAGTTACATCACTGAAAATTTGATGTCCAGTATAAACTGACACGCACTAAGTATGTTAATACATACTTAGTGAGTGTCAGTTTATAGTGGACCTGTTTCTATTGTACGGGGTGGTCCGGAACACTTGACCGGTTTTTTTTATGCTAACCACGATCATGACATCATCTCTTTCATTTACTTAACAGTTAAGAGTTTACTTATGTTTTCGATGATAAAAGCAAATCAATCGTTCCTTACGCCCTTTGGACCAGAGTTTTCAAAGGGCGTAAAGGACAAACTGTGATTTTTTCATTAGAGCTAAAAATCCTACAATTAGGATATTCCGTTATATTTGTTTTATTTGTACACGGCGCGGTCGGTGCAAAACACGTAATTGAAATAAACTCGTTAAGACGGGTTCGCCGTGCGCTCGCCCGCTGGCGCCCCACTCTCTCCCCGCCTCGCACCCACCGCATGCATCTGGCTCCACGACAAGGTCGCGAGTATTTTCAATTAAATTTTCAATTTCTTAAGCGTGAAATTAACATGCTTGATTTTGATGAAATCATGATTATCGTTCACAAAAGGCTATTAGTAAACAAAAAAATCATAGTTACTATTTATAATTACTGAGAAATACATTATTATTAAAACGTTACAAATAAATGTTTAAATATTGTCTTAAATGTCTAAAAAGACGCAATATAGCTTAAACAGATAAAAACATCATAGTTACCATTTTGGCTTGTCTAGATAATGAGATCAGAGGAAAACTGTGAAAAAAAACGTATATGCGAATTTGATTTCAGTTTAATTTTGCTATTAAGTGATCGAATTTGAATGCACCTCAAAGTTATACTAACAAGGTACTTGGTTACCTTTTTTACTTTTAGGAAAAAGTTAGGTAGTGTACGTTAACTCGTGTTTTTTTTAACTACGGTTACGATCGCGGATTTTTTACTTAATATATTTCATTAATATTTGATACTGAATAGTAAAATCTGATAAAACAATAAAAACAACGAGTTTACGAATTATGTCCAGGGTAAGCTAATTTGATTGGTCTATCGCTCGTGGTTCAACTACAGAGTCCTTTCGCTTGCTCGTGTTTCAATTCCACACTCGCGGGTAAAATACAACTTTGCACCCTTGTATAATAAATAACTATTGTATGACTACCTTGACTCATGCAAATTCGTATACAAGCGTCACAAAAAGCAGTTACCTACTTAAAGCTATAAGTTTATGACTTAAGAGCAGACTTATACCTAGAATTCGATGATTCATGGCCAAACTTAAAGCGACCGTGAATCTTTTGACATCCCGGCTGACTCCGGCAAGGATTACAAGAACCGTTATGACGCGGGCGCTGTACCTACTTAAACTTGCGCCGACGCACGTCACGGATGTCCGGGCTTACGCCACTCTCACTAAATCTTTCACTTGTTGTTTCACCATGATAGCGTTATTGCTCATTTGAATAACTGTAATATATACAGATAACGTTTACTTGCACTTATTGTTTCCGTAACTTAGTGGAGTTAGTGGTCTACCTGCCCTTTCAAGTACCTATACTGACAAAGCTGTGATAACATTCACGTCAAACAAAAGATAACGGGTATCATTAGCGGTCCTTTAAGAGTCCTTTAACAAGTTCTCATTGACAACCGTGCCGATTTTGGGTGTTTTTTTCTGAGGTTTCTCTAAGTATGTAGGTACCTAGGTATATCGAATCAACCTAGGTACGCCTTAGAATAGGATTCTAAGATCTACGCCTATTTAACTGTCTAGTTATTTTCCATTCAGTACTTATAACTAAATAAATTGTGAAATGCACTGATGATGTTGATTTCTTTATGTTGCAACTCTCGTTTTCGACGTACTTAAGTAGGTACTTTACCTATAAATATGTTATGTATAATTAAACGAAAAAGAAAGAAGAGGTATATCATTTAAATATTAAATTTGTAATCGAAAAGAAAATACTTACTTAAAGTTTGTTTTATTGTAAAATCGCACGCGCGGCGCTGCGCTCGCGTCTTCTCTAGACCTCAATTTGGATTGGCACTCTGCATACCAATATGATACCACACGACACTGATGTGTTACGCGTACTCTGAAAAGTTAGCTCGGCACGGGGAAGCGTGCGCATGCAATACATTCAAATCATACTATGCGAATTGTCGATCCTAATGGAGCCCGTGCCATTCACAGTTCACACGCGAGACCCGGTCAAGGACACGCGCGCACGCGCCGCGTCTCGCTCGAGACCTCGGATCGGCAGACGGATACATAATAGCGAAAAGATTATCGAAAATCACTTTGTGATAGAAATATTTGAAACATATTTCACACAGATATTAGTTTATATTTTACTATTATCCGTTGCTGTTATTTTTATATATTTATTTATACTTTTTATCCTTCGTCATTTATTTATTTTTACCTACATCCATTCCTTCTATTTCCGTTTTTATAATTTTTCATTGTATGCTTCGGATACTTCCGTAACTACTATATTTATTTGTTTATCACTTATCGATTATATACTACTCAAAGGTTACCTGGAAGAAATGCCTTAATGGGATACCTAATACCGTGTTTATTGTGCAGAAAGAATTATAATATTAAATATAATCCGTGGTTACGCCATGTGAAAATCGTTCAGTATTGATTGACTCCCAAAAAACCTCAGTACCTATTTTGGTATTGGTTAAAACTAATCTTACCGCCAACCGAGGAGAAGTAAAGTGTATTTCAATATGTCTTTCTTGTGTTCCTTTTCCTTGCTAGTGCGATATTGCCACTCTTCCTAACTTACAATAATGATATCAAAATATAAATTACCATTTTCTACAGTATATGTAGGTACTACTGCTCAGCAATTACCTATATCGCGGGTTTTAAGCGTTGCAAAGACAACTGTTTCATCATCTTAAAAAGACGATCACAGATCACAGCGCTTCACAAGCATATAATAATATTATATAATAATAGTGTCTTCTGTGCATAAGTGTAGAATCGATATATGGTAACATAAAGCCCGACTTTATATTCATATTAATTGGTAATTTAACCAGTTTGTGTTGTTGTTTCGATAGCACGACCTCGTCTAATCATTGTATTTAGTGGTAATTTAACTCATTCATCATAATATTCGTTAGATCTTGCGACTTCGGTTCGGATCACCCGTAGAGGTAGCACCGTAGGGGCACGGTGGAATGTCATCTAGTTCATATTTGGTGCATATTTGGTACCTATGGTCGCCAGAACTCCTGAAATTGAGTGTATTTGTCTCTCAAGCAGATAACTGCCAACCACGCTTTGTGTAAATAATTCGAGTGTTTTATTTTCGGATTATTAGTTAACTGAACTTGGCACCCATTTAGATCTTAATTCTTTTGTCGGCGAAGTTGACAACCACGCATATTCTTAATATTGTACTTGGCTCCCATTTTCACATTTATGTTTTTAGTGGGATATCATAACTTTTTGTAGAGATATTTTTAGTATTCAAATATTCTGTTTCTCAAGAGATAATGCACGAGTTACTATACAAATTACCCAATTTTTTTTGGACCCCCCTATTTTTTAATTTATTTTTTATTTTTAGATTTTTTCCTACGCTTACACACAATTACCGAGCTGGATTCCAAATTCCATCCTTCTAGGTCGTCTGGAAGGTAGGTTAGATTTAGGTACTATATGTCAGTCAGTCAGTGCTAAAATGTACGACTTTTTGACTTTCATATCTTTATAAATAACCGTTTGAGCTACCTTCATGAAATTTGGGCTTCTAGATGTCCTTATGGATATAATTAAACACACGTAGTTTTATGTGTTTACGTTAAAGTGGTTTTGAGTTATAGAAGGGTCAAAAGTGGCACCAAGTGGTTCGTGTAATATTACACTTGGCTCTGGCTAGCCAGTTCCTTTGCTTGAACTTGGCTTGACACGCTGCCGCGTGTCTAGATCCACAAAGGGTCGGCAGGACGGCTAGGTCTGCAGACTCCTGTTAGTTAGTCGGACTGTCATGGTATTGAAATAAACACGTTTTTAGGATGTAGTAGAACATCCTAAAAACATGACTTAACGGGAGTAATAAGATCATCAAGCATATATGATTCTAGAGCATCTAGTCACGTAGTTACTCATAAGTCAATGATGAAGCGTGCCTTCCGAGGAAATTGGTTGGAAAACGTGAAGGAAGTTTGTATTTGTACAACGGCATGTGCGAATATCGATTACGAGATATGAGCGCTAAAGATACTCACCACGGGAACTCCGCTGCGTCACGATCGGAATCGCCACGCGCGCTGTATGTAATTACAATGACCTGCTTTAACTTAACACCCAGACTTGAGAATGAGACACTCTTTCTCAGCCACATACGTATACATTCATGGCCAATGTCCAGCAGTGGACGTATATCGGCTGATATGACGATGTTGATGATGATGATTAGTACATTGACCCTAGGACGATAAAAATAATGTTTTAGATTCCAGGTATTTGTCGCCTGATCCGAAGGCAAGAGTGATAAATATCTATAGATCAGATTTTTTTGCTCATCGCCCGTAGTGTGTAGGTCTTACCTTGGTGAGGAAGTAGGATTACCGCAAATATAAATAAGTAGTGGCACCGAATAAGTACCTAATAGTGCCTACTACGTGTTGTGGGCAGTAATCATCTGTGGGTAATAATTTGTCGCCGAGCAAATCTTTACGACATTTCGGAGAAACGATTTTCTAACGTATTCATCAGACACCATAGAGCTTTCTTTGCGGCGTAGTAACTAGTGTTACCGAAACCGGTTTTATAAGAATTTAATTAGGTAATAACACCAATACCTACTTATAGATGAAGTATTACGTGATAGCACTAAATTTACCTTAACAACGTGTCCCAAAAGTCAATGTTAAGCTGAAACCGAGTGACACAGGCCAATTCATAGCAATTGTCAAAAAAAAAACAATAGGTACCTAAATCACCTTATATTACCCGTTTGCGTCTTCACGTTGACTTATGGGAAACTCTCACGTTGACTTATTTAATAGTAATACAGTCGATATTGTTCAACCTCGAAATTTCGGGGAGTTTGATGAAATTTGGTGAATGTTCGTTGGAAGTCCTGTTTTCGTCTCCCAAAAGTCCCCGGGTCAGGACCTTGTAGAACGGCCGCTATCTTGGAAAATGTACTCCATTCGTAAGAAATTTAGGTTTTGTTCGAAAACTACGTACTCTATGAAAACGTGGTCTACAGCAACATTAAAGCTGAATAAATTCTGCACAAGCCTGTAGTACACAACCTTAACGAGAAAACATGTGTTCGTGGAGAAAAATGCATCCACATGTGAGATTTTCCCTCAATGTCCTTCCAGGGAAGATTCTCCGAATTTGGAGCTCGGGAGAATTTCAAATCCACTTTGATTTACACAATAGGATATGAACTACATTATAACATTTTACCCGACTACGGCTAAACCCAAAAGCTAATGGATTAAATTTCTCGTTAATTAGTGATAGTTTGCTACCACCTCAAGGTCAAGATGCTTGATGAATTTCAAAAAAAGCGGCCAAGTGCGAGTCGGACTCGCACATGAAGGGTTCCGTAAAACAAAAAACTACTTACTAGATCTCGTTCAAACCAATTTTCGATGGAAGTTTGCATGGTACATGGTAATGTACATCATATATTTTTTGTAGTTTTATTATTCTCTTATTTTAGAAGTTACAGGGGGGGGGGGGACACACATTTTACCACTTTGGAAGTGTCTCTCGCGCAAACTATTCAGTTTAGAAAAAAAATATAATAGAAACCTCAATATCATTTTTAAAGACCTATCCATAGATACCCCACACGTATGGGCTTGATGAAAAAAAAATTTTTGAATCTCAGTTCTGAGTATGGAGAACCCCCAAAACTTAATGTTTTTTTCGATTTTTGTGTCAAAATCTTAATGCCATTCACATAATACATCCACTTACCAAGTTTCAGCAGTATAGCTCTTATAGTTTCGGAAAAAAAGTGGCTGTGACATACGGACGGACAGACAGACAGACAGACATGACGAATCTATAAGGGTTCCGTTCTTTGCCATTTGGCTTCGGAACCCTAAAAATGAGGTGTTGTTAGATTTCTCTTAATGCTGACAACGTGTTGGCGCACATCGAGTTTAAAAAAAAACAATATAGCGGGCGTGAGTGGAGACCAAATCTGAAATCACAACTTTGCTTCTAGCACATAATTTATAGGGCGGATTTCAATAAACATGACATCAATAGATGGGGCTGTAACACGCCAGTGCTATACACTATACATTTAACATTATTGATGCGGGGCGTATTACTGAAACTTCATAATGTGATGGTCAAAACATATTTTTGGGCAAAAATGGGGCAAAATGCAAGTGACAGTAGTCAAGTTCACTACACACACTCACCGAAACCTCTGTTTACATGTCTTAAAATTTCAACTTTAGGGACCATATGGGTTAACCAGAGTCTTCCCTGGAAGGACATTGAGGGAACATCTCACATGTAGATGCATTTTTCTCCACGAAGACATGTTTTCTCGTCAAGGTTGTGTACTACAGGCTTGTGCAGAATTTATTCAGCTTTAATGTTGCTGTAGACCACGTTTTCATAGAGTACGTAGTTTTCGAACAAAACCTGAATTTCTTACGAATGGAGTACATTTTCCAAGATAGCGGCCGTTCTACAAGGTCCTGACCTGGGGACTTTTGGGAGACGAAAACAGGACTTCCAACGAACATTCGTACCAAATTTCATCAAACTCCCCGAAATTTCGAGGTTAAACAATATCGACTGTATTATATAAGTATTATATACAAAATGCACTCATGTGTATAAGGAGAAAAAAAGAGTCAATCGTACTTAAATTCACAACACACACACAAATATTTACATTTTGAAACCTCTATCTGGGGAATAAAGCTCCAAATTGAATACACACGTTTAAACTTTAAAGTTAACAACCGGAGCAGCGTATTCATTCTGACAATTACATGAATGAACGCAGCAGCGTTTGCCTTGGCACTTCATTAATTTATGGTGAAATTGCCCTTGTAAACCATGATTAGTGGGATTTACTGATTGATACTTTTTTCCAGTTTAATTTGAGGATCAGAAAATAACAGAAGCATAGGCGTAATAAATGTTTTTTTTTGGTACCTAAGCAAAAAATATTTAGGGAAATAGCATTACTATTTATTACTGTTAGGTAGGTGGTTATTGTATTGAAACAGTACTTACGTGTTCAATTCAAGTTAAAATTATCAACCTGCTTCATAGTTTGGTAATTTCTATTACGTTAGTATATATAGTAACCCACCATAATACGTTTTTGGGGTCTGAATCATTCTTTACATCTTCCTGCATTAGTCACATTTGGCTTCGTCTCGGCCTGGTACGAGCACCCTGTCAAAACCTTTGAATTCTTTCTACACGTATTACCTGATACGTCTCTAAAGATATGCGTGCAAGTTTGAATCTTATCTCCCCGACTTAAAGTCTGAAACTACTCGTAATGCATAATTTAGTGATACATTATAACTGTGAACCTTCGTAGCACGAGACACGAACGTGTGCTATGTGCGTGGGTCAGTCAGACGAAGTCAGAGATTTGTTCACAGTGCTGCGTCTTATTCCATTCTAGTATTAGAAGAAAGAAAGATTCACAACCACAGAGGACACACATAATCAATACATAGTATAAAACAAAGTCGCTTCCCGCTGTCTGTCTGTCCCTATGTAGGTATGCGTAGATCTTTAAAACTATACGCAACGAATTATGATACGGTTTTTTTAAATTTATAGAGTGATTCAATAGAATGATTTATATGTATAATACAAACCATACATGCATGTATTCTACACATAAACCCGTGCGAAGCCGGGGCGGGTCGCTAGTAAACAATAAAATAAACAAAAAACACCATGAAACAAGTGTGTACCTGCGACAGTGAACCGCACACTGGCTCAGCATTATGCTGAGGTGTCAGACACCTACAGCGCAGATTTTCAGCCAGCACCTTTGGTGACTTTCAGAAACATCATACTCGTACAGTAGCAAGTAATAATATATGAAGAAAATAATTGTATTCAGTAAGTATGTCTTTGACGTCGACTGTACATGATTCATAAAGTCCCGGAATTTGATAGGTAGTAAATTTCACTCGCATGCGAAAATGAGCATTAAATAGGTACTGAGTACTGACCGACGTTTGACCTACGGTGACTACACGAGTCGATAGGATTGAGAGGATGTTGGATTACCTTGTCTTCAAAGAGCCCTCACATATTCCCATTGGATATTATATCTCACACAAAAATGTGCTAGGTTTTTTCCAATGCGTTCTTCATTGTTGACTAAATGGGTTGTGAGACTTATGAGTAACGGTTCCGTTCCGAGAACATATTCGGTGATACATGGTAACTGTAGGCAAACTGTGTCATAGGGAATTACACTACGTTAAGAATCAGTAGCAGGTTAGTTGAGTCACTATAACGGTGAAAATTACAAGGCCAGTCCAGGTGCTCGATGTTATGACCTCGGTCATAACCTTAACATCTGTGAGTAAATATATAACGTAGGCAATAAACTAGAGGTTTAGTGTATGTAAGTCGTACGATTAAAAAAACCGCAAATCGATCTACAGTTTAGCCATTTTGGACACGCATATTAGAGGTCAAAACAATTTTTTAAATGTGTGTGATAAAAGTGGCTGAAATGTAATAATGTGGTATATTTTTAGAATCACCTCAAAATGCCCTTTCATTAGAGACCACACACGGTAGGTTTCTAAAAAAATTTTTTTTCCATACAAAAAATAAAATGTCTTGGCACAGGTCAAAAAAAATGTTTTGATCTCTAGTATGCGTGTGCCAAATGGCTAAACTGTAGATCGATTTGCTGTTTTTATTTGAAATTGGGCTTGTACGGCTACCACTAGTTGTGTGAACTGTGAGTTGGTGATTCGCGATGTACCTACTCGTGGATCTGCACTCCGCAGACAAACTGTTAAACTGCCTACAAACTGTTAAACTGCAGACAAACTGTTAAAACAGTTTTTCAGGGAAATGCAATAGATTGAGTTTTTTGTCCCATTGTCTAGTATAATAATAAATAAATAAATAATTTAAAATTATCCGTCCATGGATGGCCACTAGGGTGTTTAGTAGAGAGACCATGTTTTCGACCTATTACAATATGTAGAAGATACGGCAATAGAGAGATCTTTCAGGGACCGAAGTCCAATGAGAGTTGTTTGGATGTTATATTTATGCAACTGATTTAAGAAACATCGATAGTGCGATGCAGAACTCGTCAGATTTGACAGGAGTGACGCCACAAATACAACCCCTATCTCTCGGCAACCCCATGACCGATGGCCTTATGACCAAACTTAAAAAACACTCTCTGTCTCATTAATTCTACCACGCGATGATCCGATCAACGATTCTAGAGTTATCGTAGAAAAAACATTTACATTTGTTCCGGTAGACTCGGAGAACTTCACTCGCTTCGCTCAGTCGTTCAACAAAACCATTTTTTGTGATTGCTCCCGTAGACCCGGAGAACTCCGCTCGCTCGTTGTATGGTGGCCACTAGAGTCTGGCAAACGAAAGTTGAACCCACAACTCCCACAAGGTTCAATTACGCGGCAACATTGTTGGTCAAAATGTATGCGTATGACGTTTAGTGTTGCCGCGTTATTGAATCTAGTGGGTTCAACTTTCATTTGCCAGACTCTAATGAATGTTCTTTACCTACCGCTTGGCCGCAAATGGGCTAGCTAGCATGATAGCACGTATAATTAAGTAATAATATAATTTGTATATATAAGTAAGACATATAAAACATTTGTCCCTTAACAGCAAATATGTAAGCGCGAGAGGGGCGAATTAATTAGGTACTCTGTTTTATTAACTAACTAGCGACCCACCCCGGCTTCGCACGGGTTTATATGTATATAGTAAGTGTAATTTTTGCAATAATTGTTGAATTGTTACGCCAGCAACGGCCTACTAGTTAAAAGCCCCCATATGACAACAATACGCATTTACAACAGCCTAGGTACCAAAAGAAATAGCTGATGAGGTCAAATATACTGATCAAAATTTAAAACCATATTTAATAGAAAACAGTTTTTATACACTGAAAGACTTATTCAATGTAAATAGTTACCATAGATAATCTTAGCAAATGTTATCCTAGATATTGATACCTACCTAGTCTACCTACATGTAAATCTTAGTTTAGTACTATAATTTTTAATTTGTAATGTGTACCTACGTTTTGAGACGAAGGATTGGCAATACCCTTACCGGGTGTCATGTTGTACCTACTATAGACTGTAAGATATTTAAGACCTGACATGAGTGCAATAAAGTATTCTTATTCTTATTCATTTCTGATGCGATCGCGCAGAGAAACTCCCAGGATATTTAGTCCTCTCCATTGCCCTTTGGGTGACTTTGAGCCTTCTTATGAGGCCCATAGTAAGCGACCACGTTTCCGTGCCAAATGTCATCACTGGCAACACACACTGGTCAAAAACTCTCGTATTGAGACATTGCGGAATATTAGACGAAAAGATGTGCCGTAGCTTCCCGAATGCTACACAGCCGAGTCAGACTCGACAATTGACCTCTTTCTTAAAGTTGGACCTACCTAACTGGACAGTCTGTCCTAGGTATATATACCTATAATCGTCTACAACTTCGAGCGTAAAGTGTCCGAATGAAATGGGAGTTGGTACTACATGGACGTTTCACATGATCTTCGTCTTAAATCCATGTTCATCCTTAGACCAACTCGCTCGGAGGCTGTAGTCGTTTAGAGGCTGAGGTAAGTAATCGAGCATAAATAGTACTCAAGTCCTCCGTGGACTCAGTCTAGACTATTATATCATCTGTAAACCGAAGGCGAGGATGTACTTGCCGTTGATGTTGATGCCTTCTCCAGTCCAGAGTCTTGAAAATGTCTTCCAGTGCAGCGGTGAACAGTTTTGGGGAAATAACATCCCCTTATGGGTACTCACTACTCAGCATGTTTGACTATATACAAGGGGTCTGTGTGCAAAGTTTCAACTCTCATATTATGTTTTCCATATAGCCTTTCCACCCCAAAGGGTGGAATGAATTTTGATGAAAACGCTATCGGTCAGAAGTAGTCCAATTATCTGGTTTTTATAAATATTTTTTTTATATATATATATACGAACATTCAAATTTCTAAGTTTTTAAATGAACGTCTTCTCGGTACAACTCCAATATCACCCCTTTAAGGGGTAAGTTTAAAAAATAATATTTCTGGATAGATCTACATATATTATAAAAGAAACCTGCTGTCCTGCTTTCATGTTTCTAGCCACAGTGTATTATTAAAAATCACACATTACTTATGTGAACTTTCAACCTCCATATTAACCCCTTAATGGGATATATTTTTAAAAATGCCCTTATGAATGTTTTTGTTTTGTTTTGTGTTGGTTTGTTGGGGCGGAAAGGTTCTAGAATGGCGACCTCGTATCAGAACGCGCGAACCTGGTAAAGGTCGCGGGAGTCCGCTGGATGCGGGTGGCGCAGGACCGGTCGCTTTGACACTCCTTGGGGGAGGCCTGTGTCCGGCAGTGGCCGTCTTTCGGCTGATATGATGATGAATTTTAGTGACCTTCTCTTTCACCACCTTATCGGTCTTGGCATGGTAAATTCTGCTACAAGGGTGCGATGTTGCGTGGTCAATGGCTCTCCTGGTATTATACTTTGCAGTCCTTGAATGTTTTTAACCGAGAACGATCTGACAAGATGTAGCCTATTTGAGTGTTAGCCCCACCACTTTTGTATGTTACAACGTGTTTCAGTGGCTTGGAGAAAATAGTAGTTTATGTGACTGTACATAATGAAGGGCAATAAACAAGAGTGTGGGTTTATATAACATCACACGAGTGTTTTAATGCCTAATTATGTACAGTTACATACACTGCTTTATCTATCCACATATCATAAGCCTCCATGATGCATTCAGGAGCCGCATATTATGACCGGCAACGCGGCGATTTTTGCTGGTAGAGCTGTCATAGTTTCTTTTTTAATTCAGAGACAAACTAGAGTCGGCCCCAACTATCATATCGTTCGATATCTTACTTATGTGCGACATTTGTCAAATTTGTATGCAAATTGATAGTTCATTTCGAACTAAACGTCATCTCGACTAATATGAGAATAATGGTCAAATCAAATTTCTTTGTTTTTCAGAGATGTTCCAAATTTGAATGAAATAATATTATCAAAATCGATGTTATTATTTAGCAATAACTATAAACAAAGTAAATACACACAGTAAATGCACCGTTACATACTATACTTTTTCTGCGACAAATTTTAAATAAATAGCATACTTACTACAGAATAGACTTTTCAGGCAGCAAGTTTTCTATTCGTTCTTTTGCTACTCACGCAATTTCTTCAGGAGTGCAGTTATTAATTTCTTCGACCGTTTTAAAAGGAACGTTCACTTTTGTCTTCACAAACACGAATAAAATCTTAATAGTTTATCGTCTTTCTTCTTTTCATTCATCAGTGCAATATAGCGGCCGATTTAAAAAAAGTTAAACAGTGCTTTTATGAAAAATGTATGAACTTGCAACATACTGACGCGGCCGGCGGTGGCGGGCCATGGTAAATTTGACAGCTACTGACAAGTTTTCTATTGTCCGCCGCGGCCGTGTGATGCAGGCTTAAAGCCTGCATCACACTGGCGCGGCCTGCGGTGGCGGACCATAGTAAATTTGACAGCTAATCACAAGTTTTCTATTGTCCGCCGCGGCCAGGCCGCGCCAGTCTGTGAGAGGCCTTAAAGTACGCTAAACAGTGCGTTTATGGCATAGAGAATAGAGTTTTTCGACGACTTATTATTGGTGTATTTGACAGGTAACGGTAGAGGAGTAGAAAAACAATTTTTATGACCCAGACATATTTACTTCACGTGATAAACAATTTTAATTTTTTACATAGTAATTATAGAAATGTATAATCTCCATTAGGTACTTATTAACCACACTAATGAAACCTACCTACTGATACAATTCAATACATATCATATGCGTTAAGACATTTTAGCTACATGAGCGAGATACATATAGGTATCTATGTATATATATACCTACTTATAATTATTTATCAATTATAGTCTAATATTTTAGAGACATATCCTATTAACTTATAAATAATATGTACTCATTTATGACGACAATTATATAGTAAATTTATACTAAGCAGAAACGTCCGCTAACGAAATTCTAAGTTTCGATCAAAGAGGAAAATTGAACAATTATTCGCCCGTGGCGAATAATTTTTCAATTTTCCTCTTTGATCGAAACTGACAATTATATAATTTTGCACATTTTTTTTACAAGTAAATAAGTATGGTATGAACTACAAAAAAACACACATTTTTCCTTGATTACATTCAGATTTTTTCCAAAAGGTCAGATGGCAGTCGCTTTCGTAAAACTAGTGCCTATGCCAAATCTTGGGATTAGGTGTCAAAGCGGACCCCGGACTCCTTTAGGGGCACAACCGGGAATAACGCTAGGAGGATGATGAAAATATCTTTTTCTACTCGTCGACTTTAATCTTTGAATTAAGATTTCGTACACGAAACTAAGATCACATATTTTTTAATCCTGGAGCTCCACGAGCTCGTCACGGAGCTCGTGGTTTCATAAGATAACCGCCAGCAGTCATCTTATGAATCCAGGAGCTGTATAAGATAACTGTGAAGACATCAACGCGCAAAGATACAAAGCTGCTGCGCTTCATTTCAGCAGGGCGATTTTCAATAAGTACCAAGTTTGTTTAATAAATTATTATTTCCGTTGACTCGTAGAAAAAATATTGTATACAATAGTTATATAATTAGCTTTTAAGTCTCGTACCTTAATTAGGCCACGAAGCTTAGCATACATTATATAACGATTGCATAAACTACTATTATTTCAGACCTTTAGTCGATCCATCCCAAGTAGCAATGCCTTTACTGAACTAAGTATTGTAGATATCTTTAAAACTAGATCATGAATTTGGAGCCTTGTCTTGGCCAAGACCTCCCCGACCCTCAAGATATCCAGCAAGATAGCCCTCAAGACAATATGTAGTAAAAGTGGGCACAGGCGCCTACTTCAAACTTAAGTATCAGTTAGGACAAGTCTTTAGGTAAACTTCAGTCAGACTTAGGAATACAGTATTTAAGAGTACTTTAATACTTCCTTCTAGATATCCTGTATGTTCACTTAATATATTAGGATATCTTCGAATATCTTTAAGATATCTACAAAACTTAGTTAAAACTTTAATAAATGGCAGGCTATATTCTTTAAGAAATCTACCATACTAAGTTAAAACCTTAATAAATGACAGTCTTTATTCTAACTTGATCTAAAGATGACTGAAACAAATAAAAGATAACCCATAATTTCTTTAACACCGTTTGTTTGTAGATATAAATGGTGAACTTACCAGTTCAAAACATTAAATATCTAATGGATGATTAATAAAATGGCGAACACACTATTTAAAACAATTGTTTTTGTCGATATCCTAGTGTTAAAATATTAAACGCACATGGGCCACTCGAATGAAATAAGTACAGATCACTATAAAACTGATGGGCCTCGTGAAATATAACGAACAGTGTTTTTTTTTCGGTATTAATTATTCACGAATATTTTTCGCATAATACAATACGGTAATATTTGATTTCCAACTTCATTATCCACTTGTATAATATTGTTAGGTAACTGTTTCAACACTTTGATCTTTTTTACATTATCGTTTTTGTCAACATTATCGAAAAAAGACCGGCGTAATACATTTGTTTATTTTTATAAAAGCACAAAATGGCGTTAAATCTTTTTTGTCTTCATGAATTCCGACTTTAGCTAAACTGTATTTTTTAAGGATTAGTTAAGACAAATAAATTCAAGTTTGCCTTAAAATGTTCATCTTTAAGACATACTTGCCTATACTCGTACTTAACGTTAATTTGATGTAGTATTACTTAAAACAAATTAGTCTGTACTTAGTATTTACTTTGATTTTCAAAATACGTAATTGCCTAGAAATTTTCTTACGTTTATTCTTGTTTTGTTTGTGTCGGTGAGCGGTTTACGCGAAAACAAGTCAGCAAAAACAGCCATATACATAATTTAGTATTGTATTTTTTGCCAGTGGAATCAATAAACCAATATTTTGAATAGCTGTGTGTTGGTAAGTAACTTTCATTTATTTAAAGCCCTTAATTCGATCTGAAGTTTCCCTTCCTAATTCAAACGAGTCCTTACTGACACTTCACGTAAACAGAGTATAGTAATATACGAATTCCAAGGCATGCCTTGAAGACAAACTTCAGTCAAGATTGATTTAGTATTTCTTAACTCGGTTTTCGATAAGATATAAATTATTTTTCTCCTAAGCCAATCTGAAGTCTCTCTACTTAATTCAAATAAGTTCATACTGACACTTCACGTACACTGAGTATAGTAATATAATAATTCCTAGGCATGACTTGAAGACATACTTCAGTCAAGATTAATTTAGTGTTTCTTAACTCGGTTTTCGATAAGATATAAATATTTTTTATCTTGAGTTAATCTGAAGTCTCTCTTCTTAAAAACCGAGTATAGTCATATAAGAATACCTAGGCATGCCTTGAAGACATACTTCAGCAAAGATTGATTTGGAATTTCTTAACTCTGTTTTAGATAAGATATCAATAATTTTTCACTTAAGTCAATTTGAAGTATCACTTCTTAATTCAAATAAGTTCTTACTGACACTTCACGTAAACTGAGTATAGTAACATAAGAATTCCTATGCATGCCTTGAAGACATACTTCAGTCAAGATTGATTTGGTATTTCTTAACTCAGTTTTCGATAAGATATAAATAATTTTTCACTTATGTCAATCTGAAGTCTCGCTTCTTAATTCAAATAAGTTCTTACTGACACTTCACGTACACTGAGTATAGTAATATAATAATTCCTAGGCATGCCTTGAAGACATACTTCAGTCAAGATTAATTTAGTGTTTCTTAACTCGGTTTTCGATAAGATATAAATATTTTTTATCTTGAGTTAATCTGAAGTCTCTCTTCTTAAATCAAATAAGTTCTTACTGACACTTCACGTAAACCGAGTAAGATAAGATAAGAATTTCTAGGCACTTGTAGAAGAAATACTTAAGTCAAAATTTATTTGGCATTTCTTAACCCGGTTTTCGATAAGAGAGAAACTATTTTTCCTAAGTCATTCTGAAGTCCTTCTTCTTAATTCAAATAAGTTCTCACCGACACTTCAAATAAACTAAGTATAGTAAAATCAGACTTTATAGGCGTTTGTTTAAGTCATACTTTACTCAAATTTGATTTGGCATTTCTTAATTCGGTTTTAGAAACGTATTTTTATCTTAAGTATAATTATTATGATACTATTTTGACTTAAAGTAAAAGTAGGCTGAAAAAAATCTTTTCTTTCCTAGTCAAAACTAAGTAAAGGCAGATTACAGAACTTTTAGATTTAAGCTTATTCGCAATTGCTATGTAGAAGATACGGCAATAGAGCGAGGGACCGAAGTCCAATGAGAGTTGTTTGGATGTTATCATCATTTATGCAACTGATTTAAGAAACTTCGATAGTGCGATGCAGAACTCGTCAGATTTGACAGGAGTGACGCCACATCAGCCCCCCTTTGAGACGGAGGGGTCAGCGATGTACGAAGAGAAGAGTGCTCTCAGAGCCAGCGTGGCGAGCGAGCGCTCAGAGCCAGGGTGGCGAGCGGAGAGAGAGAGAGAGAAAGAGAGTCGGGCGTCAGTCAGGATATTCACAGTTGCGCTTATGTCGTCGGGGTCACCAATGTAGAAGATACGGCAATAGAGAGATCTCTCAGGGACCGAAGTCCAATGAGAGTTGTTTGGATGTTATCATCATTTATGCAACTGATTTAAGAAACTTCGATAGTGCGATGCAGAACTCGTCAGATTTGACAGGAGTGACGCCACAGCTACTTGTGATATGATGTTAGTAACAGTGGATACTTATGAACTACGTTAGTGACAATAACTGAACTGTAAGCCACTCTTTAATTCTCTTAAAAAGCAACAACCGGCCTATTTATTATGGAACAGATTACTTTCTAAGTTAGCATTTCAAGTATCAACATTAATCTATATATATATATAAATGCCTATGTCCTGACTGATTTATTCACTCACTCACTCATCAACGCACAGCCGAAACTACTAATCTTAGAGAGTTGATTTTTGCACAGTAGGTGGTTTTTATAACGTGGGCTAGGGATAAGGAGGGATTTTTGAAAATTCCTCCCCTAAGGGGGTAAAATAGGGGTGCAAAGTTTGTATGGGAGAACCTTTTTTTTGAGCTAGAGACTTAAAACTTTGTAAAAAAAATAGTTATTAGAATACAAATAAAGTACTTTCAGTGTTTTGAAAACTTCCACCCCTAAGGGGGTAAAATAGGGGTGCAAAGTTTGTATGGGGGAAACAATATTTTTTTAAATAGTGACAAAACTTTGTAGAAAGATTAGTCATTAGACAACAAACAAAGAACTTTTTGCGTTTTAGAAAATTCAACCCCTAAGGGGGTAAAATAGGCTGCAAAGTTTGTATGGGAAAAACTACTTTTTTTGAAATAGAGACTTAAAACTTTGTAGAAAGATTAGTCATCAGAATACAAATAAAGCACTTTCAGCGTTTTAGAAAATTCTATCCCTAAAGGGGTAAAATAGGGGTGCAAAGTTTGTATGTGGGAAACTTTTTATTTGAGCTAGATACCTAAAACTTTGTAGAAAGATTAGTTATTAGAATATGAAAAAACTTCATTCAGCGTTTAACAAAAAATATTCCCTAAGGGGATTAAAAAGGGGTGCAAGGTTTGTATGGGGATCTCTTTTTCTGAACTAGACACTTGAAACTTTGTAGAAAGATTACTAATAAGAATACAGAAAAAGAACTTTTAGTGTTTTGGAAAAAACCATCCCTTAGGGGGATAAAAAGGGGTGCAAAGTTTTTATGAAGGAAAGTTTATGTTTTTGAGTTAGAGACTTAAAAGTTTGTAGAAAGATTACTTATAAAAATACAAAAACAGAGCATAACGCGTTTTAGAAAATTCCACCCCTAAGGGGGTTAAAAAGGGGAGCAAGCTTTGCATGGGCAACACTTATTTTGAGTTAGAGACTTAAAAATTTGCGAAAAGATTACTTATTAGAATACTAAAAAAGAACTTTCAGCGTTTTATAAAACTCCACCCCTAAGGGGGTTAAGAAGGGGAGCCAGTGTTGTGTGGGAAACACTTTTTTTGAACTACACTTAAAACTATTAGAAAGATTACTTATTAAAATAAAATAAAGTACTTTCAGAGTTTTAGAAAATTCCACCCCTAAGGAGGTTAAGAAAGGGGCAAGCTTTGTATAGGCAACACTTTTTTTGAGCTAGAGACTTAAAAGTTAGTAGTAAGATTACTTACTACAATACGAAAAAAGTTCTTTCAGCGATTAGAAAAATTCAACCCCTTAGGGGGTTAAAAAAAGGGGTTCAAATTTTAAATGGAGAGCTAGAAAATTTTAAAGTGTGATTTAGAGATTTGTAACATCGGTCTTATTCTGTACGTTAAAAGATTACAAAACAAATTTCAGACTTTTTCCAAATTCATCCCCTAAAAGTGTTAAAAGGGGGTTCAAAGTTTGTGTATTTCAAGACATTTTTAAAGTATGAGATTTTTAACTTTGGTTTTACACTGTTTGTTCACAAATTAGAAAATGAACATCAACGTTTTTTTTATTTATCCCCTAAAAGAGGGTTCAAAGTTTGTATTGAGAGAAATCATTTTCTAAGACGATATAAAGTTCTACGCGGACGAAGTCGCGGGCAATAGCTAGTACATCATAATAATTTAAGACATTTGACACATTAGACCATGATATGTACCTACTGTTGCCGTACAAAGTTAAGTTTTAAATAAATCTCTAAGTAGGTATGTTTTGGTGCAGTCTTTCATACTCAGCCTAGGTCATAAAACCTATACCTACAGCATATTTAAATTTTTAATTCAGCATAATGCAACTACAGAAATACTACAGGGTTTCCCAGAACTACCAGGTCATAGTGACACCGGAGGTAGGTCAGCTCAAGAGGAACCTAACCAGCCGAACATTACCCCAGTAAAAGTTGCACGGTTTTCGAGTTATTACCGAAATAAAGATTTTTGAGGATTTTCCTCTTTGTTTTTACATTTTCAGTACCAGAATCGACTTGGAAAGCTCTTAATAACAGTTTTTTGTGTGTATCAAATTATTGGTAGTTAATTCAGAAGTGCAAAGTGTTATTTTGTCAGTAACTATTGTAAAATGCTGAAAAAAACCTGATTAATTTTGATTTAAGTTGTCACAAAAACACGAAGTTCATCTTTGATCATCTGCCCTGGTTTTTTTTTATTAGAAACGAAACAAACCAATGACGTCAATAAATTATCGATGTTATGCAGATTGAGAAAAGTTATAACACTTGTATTTAACCAGATTTTTATTTCAACCAATCACAGAGCAGAATTCTTGTAGCGCGCGGCCACCTAGATTTGCTCAAGATTCTTGCAGCGCATGGCCTACTAGATTTTTATTTCAACCAATCACAGAGCAGAATTCTTGTAGCGCGCGGCCATCTAGATTTGCTTTAACCAATCAGATGACACACAAGCTCATAACTCCCTAGGGAGTTATAAAAATCCATAACTCCCGCGGGAGGTAAATCGCCTATTCAATAAGGATTTAAAAAGGGTGTTCTTATAAGCACACGAAAGGATGCAAATAATCGCCAGAAATAAAATTTCTCCGGCAAAAATCAGAATGGATATTCTGCCAATCCCAAAAGACGGAAACAGCTTGTACATGTCGATCGCTGATCAATTGAACAAGGTTATAGCCTGCTGCTCGGGTCAATATGATCACAAGATTATCAGATATGAACTGGCAAGCTACGTTTTAGTCAACAAAGGCGACCCGAGAATAAGGGAATGCTTGATGAACAATACAGCCGACCCCAGAGCAAATTGATACTTACATTAACAACCAATTCCTAGAGCGTAATTGGGGAGGAGAAGACATAATAATTGCCGACTCTGAATTATTTGCCTTTGATGTATACATACATGGATGTTATACACACCCCATTGTGTATAAAGCCCCGCTGACACTCACTGCCCCGGCAAGACCCATTCACCTGCACTTAAAAGATCACAATTACGACAGCGTTAAATTAAACTACATGACTACGACATGTACGAGACTAGGGTGTGCGATCCGGACGCGCCCTGTATGGAACTATCCGGATCCTCGGATCGGGCCCCGATATTTCCGTGCGAGTTGGGTCTGGATCGCAAACCTTAAATGAGACACCTACGCTACGTTCAGAGGTTAGCTCTTGCCCAAGTATGAAAATTGACTCCAGCCCACAGTCAACGCCAAGTATTGATAATTTAATTGGCCTCCAGGATGTTGACTCGACCGGCCACAGGTTACTGCGCCAAGAACAAGCAAAACAAAGCCATTCCACACACAGAATGTCAATATTGCAACATGGAACGTGCGAGGCTGTGCCACTCTACATGATAAACTAAATATAGATCAAGAACTAGCAGAGCACCAAATCACAATTGCAGGGCTGCAGGAAACGCACCTCGCTAGGGGAACATTCTCGTCTGACAATTATACATGGATCTTAAGCGGTGGTACACGCGCAGCAGAAAAACGAGGTATAGCAATCCTTATTAATAAAGCGGCACGATATTAAATCATAAATACCTACAATAGCTCGAACGACATACTCGCAATACACATTAGGCTGCAATTACCTGCTTACAACAACGCCAAGGAGTTTTTCTTCATCAATACACATATGCCGTCGAACTCCACAACATGCCTAGGAAGGATAGGAGTGCTACTACACCGTATGCCCAAAAATGCAATACTCCTAGGTGATTTTAACGCCCATCTGGGTAAATGTGACGTCACGCACGTCACACCAATCGCTACATGTTTGTAGGAAAAACCTCCTGCACGAGGTATAAAATTTTAACAGCACCCTATTATCAAACTTTTTGGGACAACACAACCTAGTAGTACTTGAGGTCGTCCATCAAGTAAGACAACATGGAAAATGGGTAAAAAAGCATCTCAAATTGATCACAGAATCACATTGTATGCATTTAGTATTGTATTTAGTATATGTAACTAGATACACAATAGCCGAAAAAAATGGCAGTCCAAAAGAACCGGCTGATGGAATTGGCCGGCTCTTTTGCGTTTAGTCTGGTTTCGACCGTGAGACTTGTTGGTTGTCAGATATGTCTAAATGTTCAGTCAAAAACTGCGTAAATATCAACAAAAAAACATGAAAAAAAAGATGGGATATTCCAGTATCTTGATAACGTAACGAAATTTGTGTAAACTCGTTGTAATTGAATAGTTTTAAACATTTTTTAAATAATTAGTTTTGTTAGTTCAAATGACATACGTCGCAGAACATAAATCTAAGGAGTCGGTATTAGATACTTTTTTTATGACATCGTTACCTATGTTATCATCATCATCATCATATCAGCCGAAAAACGTCCACTGCTGGACATATTTCTCCCCCAAAGAGTGCCACAATGGCCTACCAATATCTAGGTTATATGGTTTTCATTTGAAGATTTCCAAGAAAACCTCAGCGACAAGCAAAATGGGCTGCAGTCATAGCACGCGACAGTCGAGACGATTTATTTAAACCAAACGACTTTAAAATAAAAGGCGAAGTAAAACATCATTATGTTACACTCATCTGTGAGCTGTAAATTTGCTACACGAATAAAATAAAAAGACATATTACATTAAGGACACACCCGTTTAGCGGACATGATTGTAACACCGAAAATAAAAACAATACAGAACTTTCTATTCTATTCGCGCGTCGTTTGTTCGACTCATTTTCCTGCTTCGGATAATATATACTTACGACAAAAAATGGATTGAACAGCCAACTAAAACAAAAAAAAATCAGGCAAAATTAATTAGTTTATATGGCTCCAGTTTATAAAGCAAACAAAATACAGCAAAAACAAGTTTTGTACGAAAAACTTAAATTTGCTGTATTTTTTTAACTATGGTATGTACTTACTGAAGCTACATAAACTAATTAAAGACCTGGACGGTATTCTAAGTACAAAGTTTTAGAGCAAACTAGCTAGTCGTTTCAAAATGAGAGCGTTACTACGTTTGTATGGAGAATTGAGCTTACTGCGGACTCTTAATTTACTATAATATAATTGTATAATCCAATATCAACACATCATTTGGATATTTGAAACTATTTATTCCCCACTTGTAAAATAAAGAAAACTGATTTATTTGTGATATTGGTATTTTTGGTTAAATTCCTACATAAAATATTGTTAAAATAATTTTATAACGAGACTCCATTCATTCGCTATTTAGTTTTGACGTGAGCAGTTAAGTCACATTATGATAAAATCTCAATAAACTAAAAAGTATTGTATCTGTTGATGTTGATATGCTAATATGGTGCTTATAAATGCTAAAAAACGGAGTTATTTTTTTATGAAACATATATCTTGATGCAGGTTATAAGTTAACGCTATTAGCAACTAAGTACTGAAATATAGCCAGAGTTGTAATTTTGGGGCACATTTCTTGACATTTTTGTTCGGCATTGTGAGTCTATTTACTTTATGTTACGTCAATGTAGCCGTGCTAATAATCCGCACTTCCAAAACATACAAGGCAAATGGTTCCAGAAGGATCATAAGATCATATGGGGAACAATAGTAAGCCACAACATTCCTAGCACTAAAACGCCAGGGTATACGTAACGAAGTATTAACAGCAACACGTATGCAATTCAAACATATTTTTTTTTAACTTTGATGCACTCCAGAGTAAGAAACAGCTCGACAATTTCCAAAAAGAAGTTATTGAGAATCTTGCGTCCCAAGTAGAAACAATCGCACGGGACAGTGGGCGAACTAATAAGAATCTAACATGGGACGAGCTCAATGCAATTTTGAAGAAGTCGGCCCGGGCGATCCCGTCCCACGCAATAATAAGATAGAGAGCAGGATCGCCCAAGCCCAATTGCAAAAGGTTTCCTAAAAAACAAATTCCCGAATTTTTTTATTCACGGTAGGACCCTTTACTTAGCAAGAAAGCACGCTCGAAAAGTAGAAGAAGAAGACGACGAATTTGAAATTTCACGGTTCTTTCAGGGTTTGAGTAGAGCCCCGATGCGTATGAAAATAACATATAAATATTTGAAAAAAAAACAGAGGTCAAAACACACACGAACGCAGCAAAGATACTTGATCACTGTGGCTAATATGAGCCTAACAGTGTACCGGAATCAGACTGCCCCAAAGTAGAGGATATAGCTCGCATAATACGCGGCATGAGAAATGGAACGGTACCTGGTACGGATCAAGTTGTCCCGGAACTATACAAAGCGGCACCGCCAGCGTTTCTAGCACAACTAACAAATATTATGGAAGAAGCCTGGACCAACAATAAAGTGCCAGCAGAGTGGGCACTTGGTGCCAATCCCAAAGAAATCTGCCCCCAAGACTACAGAAGATTTCAGAAAAATATAAATTTGTAATGTGGATTATATATTCCGGAGGGTAATCACGTAACGTTCCGAACGCGCGTCAGTACAATTTAACTGTCAATTTTCCATATAAAAAGTGACATTCAGACCTACCCGACGTTCGTACAATGCGTTACGTGATCGACCTGCGGGATGGAACTAAGTATTATTTGGAAGGAGAATTTATTAAAATATAGATCAAGGTGGTTACAAATTTAATACAATTTTTACAAATTGAGAATTAATCAATATACGTTGGCAAAATCGATGTACCTATGTGTTAGCTAGCGCACGTCCATCGGCCAAATAGACCGAGGTCCGGTCCTTGCTTCCCGAGGAAGGTGAGGTGGTGATGTCATCGTCGTAGTCAGCATGGTCAGCAGTTTGATGCTAACACGGCCTCTCCTGACAGCAGCGTCCTCGACGCTCTCCTGTTGTTCCGACTGTGGCTCGGATGTTGGCTCTTGGTCTTGGTTACGGGTATCGTCATCTGCGGACCAAACAATACTATGTAAATACAATGTTGCACTCCACGTAAACACCATTGCAGGATCACGGTTCAGCAACCGATTTTCTTTTCTTTTTTTTACATGCTACTATGCACTTTCATTATATTTTCACGAGATACTTTTGTTACTGACACTTCCAGTCAAACAAACGACTTCATTAATATTTTTCCTCTCGTACAAGAAACTACATCGATGCCACACGTGGCCTTACTCGGGAATGAACGTTATACCGATGCCTCATGAGGCCTTACTCGGGAATTAAAACACTATCCCGATGCCTGACTATATAGGCCTTAGTCGGATATCAAACCACATCACCGATGCCACAGCGGGCTTAACTCGGTACTCGGAAGCAATATTCCGTTGCCATAAAAGGCCTTACAGGCAAATATTACACACATCGTTATATGCCTTACACGCAAATATTACACACATCGTTGCCACAATAGGCCACACACGATATCACGATGCAGTGCAATGCCTCAATGTCATCAGGCCTTACTTGCAAATACACCTTAAACACCTCACAGTCAACTCTACCTGACTGCTTCTAAATGGCTGCGTTCATAAATCGCTGGACAATATTATTATATTTTATGTTCTATTTTTAATTTCGTTAATTGTCCCTTCTCGTGTTTAACTAAGTTTTTATCATTATTTTGTTTTTTTGTTTGTTATCCACCGTGAATTCCCTAACATATGGTTGAGGGAGGCGATGGCTGAGATATGCGTCATACTCGTGATCGGGTGCTGTTTGTGGAGTCCGGTCTGTTCATGCTTGCAAGGGCATAGTAACTACCTAAATACTAGTGTTATTATCATTATTTTGACGAGGGACATCATTCTGTTCTTGACACGTTTTATTGTTATTGACCCTGTACATCTCTGACAATATTACATTAACGATCCTTTTTTTCTGTTTTTTTAAAACGCTTAGACAGTTTACATCTCTATAAGAACATTAGAATAATTATTAATTGTATTTGGATGCTCAGAGACATTATACATCTCAGGGGTACTAAATTAATATCATAAACTTATTGTTAATTCTGATACAGACCTTATATCGAATGTATTTGATAATATTTTACAATTTTGGATTTTTTTAGTTTTCATTTAGTGACATTTAGTTGTTAACCATTTAGGTACTAATTGGTTAAAATCTGCAATTTTAAAATGATTATTGTGTAAGATTATTAATATTATATTGTAGAATACCATTTGACATGTAAAAGTGCCCTTGTGGCCTATTTGCAGAATAAATAATTGATTTTGATTTTGATTTTGAATCAATCTTATTATTATTATTTTCTTATATGGCACTTTTTTATTTTATACGCGAAAAAGTATTTGCCTTTTGATATATTACCACTATTCTACTTATCTATCCCCATTTTGGCGTAGGGATGTGACGGCCCCATTTTGGCGTAGGGATGTGACGGCCCCATCGCCCACCAGATTTCTGGTGCAATCAGTCAACGTAAGGCAGCTTGTGGCGGGCTGTTAGGGAGTAGCGACCCTACGTACCCTCCTGCTCCTGGGGGTGTCCTGTGGTCAGGCTGAGCCGATCGGGTGGTTGGTTGGACAGGCCCCCCACCTCTGGCTTGCCTTAACTGGCTGTTCAGAGTGGAGTCGCAAGAGCTGTTGCTCGAGGGTAGATGTGGACACCTAAGTGGCGAGTTGGCTATATGTTTAAAGTCCAGTGCCACCTCTCTACCCCCCCAGCCTCTCTGACTGATGTTGCCCTTAGGCCATTTTTTAATGTCGCTATTAATAGGGGCCCATCTAGCAGTTGGCGAGTCACCGTCTGCCAGAGATAAAAAATGAGACAGTTTATTAGGCAGGCGTCCGATGTTTCACCCAATAGCCCAGCCATTAGTCCATCATTTTCATCCAATAACCCGTATTCTTTAGATTCCATCAACCAGCAATAGTCCCTATACACCCCAGCAGGTGCTGTCTCTGTGTGCGTCCCATGACACGGGCAGGGACAGCATCCGCTCGGTGTACTCCTTGCATTTCATTAAATTGTCAAAAGGGCCTCTACGTGTTGGCTCAGTTGGTACTTTGTAGGTACCTAGCCCCACGCACGCCTCCCAAAGGTCCGGGACATCATTGTCCCGTGAGCGGGAAAGACATACATAATAATAATAATATTTGGGGACAATCTTACACATATCGACCTAGTCCCAAACTAAGCAAAGCTTGTACTATGGGTACTAGACGACGATATACATACTTAAATAGAGAAATAAATACTTAAATACATAGAAAACATCCATGACTCAGTATGAAGTATTTATAGGAACAAAAGCAATAAACAAATAGGAAATAAAAAATTAAACTAAATTAAAACTACTCAAACAACCCACCCCGCGTCACTCCCGGTGCAAAGGTGCCCATCACGCTCGCCGCATTGCCGCGTTGGATTGCGATGGACAACCTTTGCAATAAGAATGACCCGGAGCGGGGGTCGAGGCCTCTTTCCCGCAGGCGGCGCCCCACCTCCCTAAGGAAAGACTTTCCCTCCGAGCACCAGCATCCCGTGGTCTCTGCGGCAAGAGGGACAAAAAAGTAGTGTGAGAGCACTGCGTATTTGTCCCTCTTACGTGCAGCCTTTTCTTATATAGCTTTTATATGTAATCCAGTAAACAAAATGCCATACGATAAATAAATATATCAATTACATATATATAGTATGTACAAAATGTCGGCGGGGTGTTAACCTGCTCAAGGTGCGCTTTATAAGAAAAATCGGGTATGCAAGTCACCTGAGAGCGCACCAGAGCAGATAGTGGAACAGCAACACGCCAGTAACATATAATCCAGATATAAACAGTCGCTGAGGTGGAAATCGGCCAGGACGCCATCATGTACAAAATGCATGCGAAGCATGGAACGAATTACTACATTTACTTAAATTAGATGAATGCATGAAATTAATTGATGAAATTCATCAAATCAAACTTGTGGCCCGGACATTGCTATTATGAGTTAATTTGTTAAAAACCACTTACACATACCTAAGTCTACATACACGTGTTCTGTGTAATACACACTGAATTCCTTTATCATTATTTTGTATTTGTGACCGTCCATAAGAAAAGGGCCCTTATGGCAGTTTCTAGTTACGGAGATATTGGCGTTTTTGTAAAATCCTTCAAAATTATCATTTTTTTTGTTTTATGCAAAATAGTAAAATATACAAATAGAGGTATATTTGTACCTTTTTCATATTCCAAGTATAGTAAAATCATAATCCAGCAACTTACAATAATTGGAATGTGAAATAAGGGGTCTGCCCGTGATTTTTGACCCCCCCCCCCCCCCTTATACACACCACTACCCGGGACGGCGAGGGGGATCAAAAATCACCTAAAATGTCCTTACGTGATTTATGAATGGTTCCTTAGTGGTAACGGACTGTTAACAGTACAGATATTGTGTTCTCTTTCGGGATCACTAGGTAGTGTAGGTAGGTACTATGTGAATTATTTAACGTTAACTTTAAATGAGAATTACTCATTACTGGTCAATATTTTAATAAAATTTATAATAACATCTTTTCTTCGGATTGCTGTCTTGATACAAGATTAGCAAATAAATTATGTTAATATTGTGCCATATTGTAATTATCAATATGTTTTGTCTGTGATTGGTCATACATAAGAGCCCTTTTAAAACGGCAAAAAAATCACGTTTGTTGTATGGGAGCCCCCCTTAAAAAAATATTTTATTTTGTTATTAGTATTTTCTGTTATAGCGGCAACAGAAATACATAATCTGAAAATTTAAACTCTCTAGCTATCTCGGTTCTTGAGATACAGCCTGGTGACAGATAGACGGACGGACGGACGGACAGCGAAGTCTTAGTAATAGGGTCCCGTTTTACTCTTTGAGCACGGCGAAGTCTTAGTAATAGGGTCCCGTTTTACTCTTTGAGTACGGAACCCTAAAAAAGATATGTCTGTTTAGATCTACAAATCATACAATTTACTTTAAAAACAAAGTTTAAACCTACATGAAAATTTCCACTTTTCCTTTCCAATTTTCTACATGAACTGCTCTCCAAGAGCAATACGTTGATTATTATAGAAAAAACCCAAGTAATGATAATATTTGAGGAGTTCTGTTGATTCCTCAAGGATCTCAGAATTAACACTTCATTAGTTGCTACTTCAGCGGAATCATGTCAGAATCTTTGACGTACTTTACATCTTTGAGGAGTTCCATATAAGTCATCTGTGGTCTTTATCATCAGTTCCACTTCACCAAAATTGCAATTTCCGAGGTTAAATACACGAGTTATAATAGAAAATACAGAAATTACTACACGGCTATGAAATTTGAGGGTTGCCCTCAATTTCCCTGGGATTCCATTATCAGATCCTGACTTGGTGCCAATGGGATCACCTCAGGAATGTACTTTTTCGATTAAAAATATAATTTTGGAAATCGCTCCACAATTAACGGAGAAATCGGCGAACATACATAAAAAGTAACATACAGTGGAACATATAACCTCCTCCTTTTTTGAAGTCGGTTGAAAAAGAAGCGTTGGTCGTCCACCAGCTCGATGGGTTGATGACATTAAAAAGACCGCGGGTCATTTCTGGATGAGACTAGCACGGGACCGGGATAAGTGGCGTACGCGAAGAGAGGCTTATGCTCAGCAGTGGGCGATTACAGGCTGAAAATGATGAAAATGAATGATGAGAGGTAAATTTAAGGATGATTCACGCTAGAACGGGCCGTGTCCGGCCCGGGCCGTTTTCTCAGAAAAACGACGGCGTTTTTTCGCGGCCGAGCCATACCTAAGCCCGGCCGAGCCACGGGCGAGGCTCGGAAGCGCCTCGGTGTAGGTACGGCCCGGACGTGGCTCGGCCGGGCTTGGGTATAGCTCGGCCGCGCAAAAACGCCGTCGTTTTTCTGAGAAAACGGCCCGGGCCGGACACGGCCCGTTCTAGCGTGAATCATCCTTTAAGGTGCTCCCGGTGAACTGCATCATCCGTTTTGTGGAAATGATGGAGCAAGCCTGGGAGCAGGCATAAAGTAGAGGGCAAATGCACAATAGATCCCACTGGGTCGAAGTGCATCCGAAAGGGCCCTTACCTAGATAAGATAAGATAGTGGTAAATTATAAGCATGAATCCTGGTCCAAAATTCTGTGGAAACTTCAGCTTAGGTTTTTTTTTGTCATTTATGAACTGATTCGTACCATTCTTTTTTAATTGAAAGTATATGCTTCTAGGGTGGTCCCATTGTTTTCAAAACTCCAGTTGAATGATGGGAACCATGAGGAATTGAGGGAACTCCTCAAATATATAAGGCACGCGTGTAGTAATTTCGGTGTTTTCTATTATAAATCGTGTATTTACGTTCGGAAATCATAAATTTGGTGAAGTGGAAGTGATGATGAAGACCACAGATGGCTTGTGGAACTTGTCAATGATGTACTTCAAACTATAAAAATACGTCACCGATTCTGATATCATTCAGTTGAAATAGGAGATCCTTGAGGAATTGACGGAAGTCCTCAAATATTATCGGCCCACATACAGCGATTTGGTTTTTTTCTCTAATAATCAACGTATTTGCTCTCGGAAATCAGTTAATGTGGTAAATTGGAAAATAATAATAATAATAATAAGGTATCTACCGATGTACCCGTGAATGGGTTCTAGCAGGTGTATTACATCACATTAAACTTCGTCTCCAAAGGGCCTCTACGTGTTGGATCTATATCCCCACGCACGCCTTCCAAAGGACCGGGCTTTGTCCCGTGAATTTAAACAGGAGATACATAATAATCATAATAAATATTACGGGACAATCTTACACAAATCAACCTAGGCCCACGGTAAGCTCAATAAGGCTTGTGTTATGGGTACTAGGCGACGATATATATAATAGATAAATACATATAGATACTTATATACTTGTCGAAAGCCTTCGACTTGGTGCGTTATGATAAACTGTGGCAGAAACTGTACGAGGATACCAGCTTGCCCAGTGAGTTGACTGAATTGTTCAGGTACTGGTACAGTCACCAGAAAAATGTTGTCAGATGGTCCGACTCGCTTTCTGATTCGTACAGGCTGGAGTAAGACAGGGGGGTTTGTCATCGCCCAAACTCTTCAGTCTGTATGTGAATCGGTTGATTGATGAGCTCAACAACACTATGACTGGATGCTCAGTGGATGGCACATTTGTGAATAACATTAGTTATGCAGATGACATGGTGTTGTTGGGCCCATCAGTCAATGCCCTTAACAAGCTGCTCAGGGTCTGCGAAGAGTATGCGGTGTCCCATGGGCTCAGGTATAATACTTCCAAGAGTGTGTTGCTGGTATTTAAGGCGGGGTGCAAATGCTATCCACGCGTTCCATCGGCTTATCTATACGGCACACCTCTGCAAATGGTAAAGGAGTTCAAGTACCTGGGTCACTGGGTCACGGAGACCCAGAGTGACAACAAGGACGTGGAGAGGGAGCGTAGGGCACTCTCAGTCAGGAGCAACATGTTGATTCGTAGGTTTGCAAGGTGTACCACCGACGTAAAGATTACCCTTTTTAAGGCGTTCTGCCAATCATTTTACACCTGCAGCCTATGGATCAACTATACGCAAAAGGCTTACAGTGCCCTACGCGTCCACTATAATAATGGGTTTAGGATGTTGTTGGGGCTGCCGCGCCATTGCAGTGCATCAGGGATGTTTTGCGAAGCGCACACGGATGGGTTTCACGCAATAATGCGTAAGCGGGTCGCGTCCCTGATGAGGCGCCTGCGCGGCAGCCCGAACACCTCCTGCAGACGGTGGCGGCGCGCTTGGATGGTCCCTTCCTGTTCCATTGGGATAGGTTGCATAGGCCATCCAACTGCTAATTGTAAGTGTGATAAAATACCTACTAACATAGTTTTAAGATCACTGTTACTAATAAATTATGGAAATAATATTTCTGAAGTAAATTATTAAATAAATAAATATACATATATAAAATAAATGTGGAAATGTTCATGTGGCTTGGCGGAGTATTGAATTGAAGTCGTTTAAAACTTTGTTTTTAAAGTAAATTATCCTGTAATTGGCATATACGGGGTGGGCCATGTAACAGGAGCAAATATTCAAAAGGACGCTTCCTTAGAGCATTTGCAGAAACCCCTTGTGTGTCATTTACTTTCCAAGTTTTTGGTTTCGGAGAAATTTTTGATCTAAAATTATGACCTAATGTATCTTATATCACGGCAGTCAATGCACATTTTGACGTAACATTATGTAATGAGATGAGTCATATTAGTTTTTGCATTTTTGTTTTCAAAAGATGATTTTGTGATTTTTTAATTTTTATTTCATTATTTTGTGTGTTTTTAAAATAAAAAAGTTACCCATAGCACTCCAGATGAGAAGACTAAAAAAATACAAGTAAACTTTATTTTAAGTTTTTTTTTATCACATAAAACCACTTGGAAATAATTGTTCACAAGCTTAATAATCTACCGTTTCATTTTTTGCTCCTGTTATAGGGCCCACCCTACCTACCCTACCTATAAGTAGGTAGGTAATGTGAGTAAATTGTCCGTCAAAATTTGCAATCCATTTTTCAGTCACTTGCCGTTATCCGATTGAGCTGGAATTTTGGGTATTAGTATAGTTTGGATGACAATTCAATATTATGGTACCATCGAGCTGACCTGATGATGGAGACAGAAGGTGGCCATTGGAATTCAGTATCTAACCGACGTAACCCCGTTGAGTTTGGGCTCGTTAGAATTGTCCCAATGAGTAGTTGATGATGGTATACAGAAAAGTACAGTCAGCAATAAAAGCTTATACCAAAAAATTCATTTTTGACTGAAACTCAATTTCTCTAAACCCATGGTCTGGTTTATTGTTGAATAGCTTGTTCAAAAATATTATGGGTTTGTAATAACCATTTTACAACTCAGCGATCCGTTTGCGTTATAACTATTGGGCTTTGAAGCCTTAATTTTTGTTCGAGTCAAGTGTTACCGGTTAAATGGTTACTGCTGGCTAGGTGAAAAAAGTCATGGCGGTAGTACATGTAATGAATTTAAAAGGAAAAGTGTCACGGCTAAGTAGGCATAACGTTAAGGAGTAAGAGTCGACCAAGTTAAAAATGTACTTGGAAAGGCCAACTTTCTTACAAGTCGGCCGACGCAACCGCACCGTGTAGTTGGCGCGCGCGTGTCGATGTAACAAAGAGACAGGCTACTACGGAACCCTACACTGCGCGTGGCCCGATACGCACTTGACCCTTTTTTTTAAATATACACCTTAATAAAAATAAAAAGTAAAAGTCCGAGTTATCTACGCTATAATAGCATGGGCACTTTAAGTCAAAGCAATATGGGTTAAATTCGAACTAAGAGTATTTTTCTTCATTCGAATTTAAGCCATGTCACTTTGATGCCATATACTAGTACCTACATAGCGTCGAGTACTCGGACTTTTACCTTACCCCATCTTACCTCCGACAGACAATACTTTTTTTTCACATTATCATAATCTTTTTCCTTTTTTCTATGAATACATACCGTATTTTCATCAAAAATTAGTTTCTCGTGTTTGTTTTAGTCGATAACTATACCTACCCTAACAAGCCCTAGCACAATAATGTTTTAAATGTTTATGAAGGAAGTCGCGCACTGCAGGCGACGCCTACTTTTTCCGCATTCACTCCCATTTTCCCGCACTCATGCATGGGGTGAATCCGACTAGGTATACCATTTCCTGTCGAAACCCATTCAATTCACCGTCCCGCGCTAGCGCAAAGCAGACATGTAATTTCTGCCTCCGCTTTTATAAATTCGAAAAGTGATTGTTTAATAGTTGTGAGTTATATGTGTGTAGATATCGAACTAAGGAATACAGTGCAAAAACAGTTTTCAAAAACACGCAACAGTTTTCAAGATAACGAATCGAGAAAAAAAAAACGTTTTTTTTTGTTTCTTTACATAATAATATATGCAGGTTGGCGATTCATTTTTAGTTTTCTGAGGTATTTTATATCGAATAACTGCATTTATGGCACACTGCTTGCTTAAACAGTTAGTCCGTTACGCCACATGTTTTTTTAGTTTTTGGGAAAAAAATTACCTTTTTTTTTGTTCACAAAAAAACAACAATGGCAAGTACATCCCTTCCTGCTTCGCCAAAATGAGGCCGGTTTGTCGGCGAATGTGCGCTCCCTTCCAAAAGTCAAACATTGTTGTGTTTACCTACTTACTAAATTACCTAATTTATTTACTAACACTAAACTTAGTGTACCATCGACGACACACTCAGCCGACCATTTGTGAACCTTATTACAACAGCATAAAGTCCACCAATAGTCCGCCGAGTGCGTCATCGTTATTGCCTGACTGGTGCAATTACGAAATAATCTATCTACCTGTATATATAAGGCAAAGTCCTGACTGACTGACTCACTTAAATCAACGCCCATCCCAAACCATTGAACCTAGAAAGCTGATTTTTTCACAATAGGTGGTTTATATAACGTAAGTACCCACTGAAGCGATTTTTGAAAATTCCACCCTGAAGGGGGTTGAAAGTTTGTACGGGGATGGAGTCAAATTTTAAGTGAGAGACTTGAAACCTTGTGTATGGACTCCTTATTACAATAGAAGAAAAATTATTTTAGGGTTTTGGAAAATTTTACCCCTAAGGGGGTAAAATAGGGGTGCAAAGTTTGAAGTTTGAGAAGTACAGATTATGTGGGAAACTTTTTTTTTACAAAATACAAATACAAATAAAAAAAAATAAAAAAAATACAAATTATTTATTGTTTGAATGTGAGTGGTTATAAAAATGGTGTTAGGGTTAGTATTTTGGTTACATCACAATCAGCCAGAGTTTGGCGTACAATATTTTGATTCTCAATATGCATGTCATTGAAATTATGTCCTTATTATTCATTGTTATATTAATATCGAATTAAATTAGTAAAAAAGTAAAAAATTAAATAAAAATAGAAGTCAAAGTGTAGCAATGTCAATATATTAATAATAAATCAATGTCATGCAAAAAGGAAAGTGGTCAGAGAAAATAATAAAATCATTAGGCATTTGTGGTTACAAAAGTTTTGAGCTAGAGACCTAAAACTTTGTAGAAAGATTAGTCATTAGAATACAAAGAAAGTTCTTACAGCGTTTTGGGAAATTTCACCCCTAAGTGGGTAAAATAGGGTGCAAAGTTTTTATGGGAAAAATTACTTTTTTTTAAATAGACACTTAAAACTTTGTAGAAAGATTACTTATTAGAACATGAAAAAAACTACATTCAGCGTTTTACAAAAATCATTCCCTAAGAGGGTTAAAAAGGGGTGCAAGGTTTGTAAGGAGAACACTTTTTCTGAGCTAGACACTTGAAACTTTGTAGAAAGATTACTTATTTAAATATACAGAAAAAAAACATTCAGCGTTTTGGAAAAAACCATCCCTAAGGGGGATAAAAAGGAGTGCAAAGTTTTTATGAGGGAAAGTTTATGTTTTTGAGTTAGAGACTTGAAACTTTGTAGAAAGATTACTTATTAAAGTACAAAAAAAGGACATAAAGCGTTTTAGAAAATTCCACCCCTAAGGGGGTTAAAAAGGGGAGCAAGCTTTGCATGGGCAACACTTTTTTTGAGTTAGAGACTTAAAACTTTGCAAAAAGATTACTTATTAGAATACTAAAAAGAACTTTCAGCGTTTCAGAAAACTCCACCCCTAAGGGGGTTAAGAAGGGGAGCCAATGTTGTGTGGGAAACACTTTTTTTTGAACTAGACTTAAAACTATTAGAAAGATTACTTATTAAAAATAAAAAAAAAGTACTTTCAGAGTTTTAGAAAATTCCACCCCTAAGGGGGTTAAATAGGGGGCAAGCTTTGTATGGGCAACACTTTTTTTGAGCTAGAGACTTAAAAGTTAGTAGTAACACACTGTTAAGTAAAAAAAGAGATGATAGCTTAAAAAAACCGGTCAAGTACGAGTCTGACTCGCGCACCGAGGGTTCCGTACAAACTTTCATACACCATACCCGTCATGTCAGGACCCCATTATTTCTTGAACAATCTTAAACAGCTCATAGTAGAAGTTAGCGCCATCTGCATTTTGGTACTAACAACTTACAACCTAGTACGTTTGTTTATTCAGGGATAGCTTTTTATCACGCGTACCGATTTCGATTATTTATTTTTTATTTGAAATAAGGGACTTTAAAGATAATCTAATAGGAATTTGAAAACATAAAATTACATACAAAAGGGCCATTCCATGTGATTTCAACAAATCGAGTGTGCCGCATGACTTTTGATTTGAATAAAAAAAATTGAGGATATACTTTATGGTGACCGAAGTGCTGAACCACCACCATTTATTTATTTTATTTTTTTGTTTCCTAGTTTTACCCATTCGAAGTAAATAGCGGGGTCAAATTCCTGCTTGTATACATATAATACGTTCTAACTTTTTTTTTGAAAACGTATCGCAATAATAGGGAACATTACTGCAATGTTCTGCCGCCAGAGGCAGCACTACCACTAATAGTAAAACAGTATAGGAATATAGGGATTCACACACTCATGCACAATTGATTGTCAAATGAGTGACAAGGATGCTTTCATAGACAATACCGCAAGTGGGAACGCGATACAATGTCAACGCTGCTAGTGTCGCCACCTACGAAGAGTTTTGCGTAATGTTCCCTATAGTTGCTGTGTTTGATTAGGTAAGAAATTTGGATGTTGTACTGTATGAAAAATGTTATCTGAATTAACTACAAAAAAAAATGGTGTCTATTTGAAATGTTCAGGTAACTGGTAATTTTACTTTGCCCTTGCTTATGATATTAGGGTTAAATTCGAACTACGAGGATTTTTCTTCATTCGAATTTAAGCCATGTCGTTTTAGACGTCGAGGTCATTTACCTTAAATGTTAAATGTATTTTTTTAAATCTTGTTTTCACACCGTACGTTTCGTATGAAGTTACGCTAAAAAACTTATTTTGCGCTCCGCGAAGAAACATGGTGCGCTGCACATTCCACAATTTCATTTAACAGAGGGTTTTTGTTATGAAATAACGTGGAGGTGCGATCTCTGAACCCTGCTGGCATTTTCCAGTTGTGGGTCACAGCGTTTTTTTATTAATTTCTGTTAAAGGGCATTTTTAAAAATTCGTGTACCCAATTTACAAAGATTATTATTAATTAACAAAGACATGGACTAAATTTTCTGAATAAATTCAAATTTTTAATTTTCTTCCAAATGGATTTTTTGGGGTTCAAACATAAGCATTTTCCGAAATTCTCAATTTTCACCACTATTTTTCTGTTAGAAGTTATTATTCTAAAACGATAATATTTATTTTACAGAATGAACAAAACTAGAACTTTATATTTCTGAAAAAAGTTATCTCTAATATGCATCAGGATTTGCATAAAAAAGAATTAAAATTGCAAAAAATTACCAGTTACCTGAACATTTCAAATGGACACCATTTTTTTAGGGTTCCGTAGCCAGATGGCAAAAAACGGAACCCTTAAAGATTCGTCATGTCTGTCTGTCTGTCTGTCTGTCTGTACGTCCGTATGTCGCAGCCACTTTTTTCCGAAACTATAAGAGCTATACTGTTGAAACTTGGTAAGTAGATGTATTCTGTAAACCGTATTAAGATTTTTACACGAAAATATAAAAAAAACAATAACTTTTGGGGTTCCCCATACTAAGAACTGAAACTCAATTTATTTTTTCATCGAACCCATACGTGTGGGTTATCTATGGATAGGTCTTCAAAAATGATATTGAGGTTTCTAACATCATTTTTTTTCTAAACTGAATAGTTTGCGCGAGAGACACTTCCAAAGTGGTAAAATGTGTGCCCCCCCCCCCCCCCCCCTGTAACTTCTAAAATAAGAGAATAATAAATCTAAAAAAAATATATGATGTACATTACCATGCAAACTTTCAACGAAATTTGGTTTGAACGAGATCTAGTAAGTAGTTTTTTTTTTAATACGTCATAAATCGTAAAAAGCCATTTATTTAACGGAACCCTTCATGTGCGAGTCCGACTCGCACTTGGCCGCTTTTTTTTGTTGTTAATTCAGATAACTTTTTCCATACAGTGCATCCACATCACACCCACATTTCTTACCTAATCAAACACAGCAACAATTATTTCGATATCGAATTTAACCCCACTATTTACTTCGAATGGGTAAAACTCGAAAACAAAAAATACAATTGTCTTAACCCTATTAACAGTTGTTCTAAATTTCGAATTGATAGCTTTAGTAGTTCCTGAGATATATAACGTTGTGACAGACGGACGGACAGACAGACGGACAGACGGACAGAGTCGCACCATAAGGGTTCCTTTTTACCTTTTTGGTACGGAACCCTAATAAGTAGGTAAAAGCTAAGAATTACTGAGGTCATAATTATAAGTTTGGAGGCTTGTGATTGCATATATAAGTTTAGAGGCTTGTGATAGTCATTATAAGTTCGGTTGGCGAATATAAGTTTGGCTGGCGAAATATAAGTTTGGTGTAAGTTTTATAATGTCTGAAACATAATGAATAAAAAACCTAACACTAGAAACTTAAATCTACTCGTACTTACGAGTACTACGACTTTCTGAATAACGCGGTATTAGACTAATTTTTTTTAACCGATTATAGAAGAGTGTCTGATTTACATATACACAAAAAACTTCGATCTAATACGGGATTATTAGGGAATAAAAAAATAAAAACGAAAAGTGTGAAATTTTTTAATATTTCAGTATCTGTTTATTGTTGATGTACGAAAATTGGTACAAATACATATCTTTATATGTGCATTCTATCCATGAAATTAAAATTTAACTATATTTCATAGTTTATTTTTTTAAATTGTTTTTGTGTTTCGGGTAACCCAGATAAAGCCAAACTTTGCGTTTTTTTTTTTATAAACTAGAAGAGATATCTATGTGGGACTTTCAGTCTAGTGATTTAAATAACAAAAGCTATTCAATTCTGTAAAAAAACTAGATGAGACAAAAACAGGGTTCATAAAACACTGTGCGTAAGCTCAAAGGGCGTAAGGGACACAATGAGATATGAATGCAGTCATACTCAGTTTTTTTTTCTCTATCGATTGGTATACTCCCCATAGCATGAGAAAGTTGTCCGTTACGACCATGAACAAAAAAATTATACTTAATTTTACAAAGCATTTTTGTCGTATTCATTAAATAAGAAACGTCTCTGATTCAAATGCATCATTGTCGTTACGACAAAATTGTCGTAACTCTCACTTCATTGTACGATACGCCATTTTGCGTTGTGAACTTTTACACAAAAGTGTCCGTTACGCCAAAATACTCTTGTTTTAAATATTAATATAAGTCTGATAAGCTAATTTGTAATTTCAAAATCAAGTAATCGGAGAGGGTATATATACTAGTAGTAGTAAGTAGATTTAAGTTTCAAGTGTTAAATTTTTTATTCATTATGTTTCAGACATTATAAAACTTACACCAAACTTATATTTCGCCAACCAAACTTATATTCGCCAACCGAACTTATAATCACCAACCAAACATATAATGGCCAAAAAAAACCAAACATATAATCACAAAGCCTCTAAACTTATAAAGGCAATCACAAGCCTCCAAACTTATAATTATAACCTCAGTAATTCTTAGCTTTTACCTACTTATTAGGGTTCCGTACCAAAAAGGTAAAAAAGGAACCCTTATAGTGCGACTCTGTCCGTCTGTCTGTCTGTCCGTCCGTCCGTCTGTCACAACGTTAAATATCTCAGGAACTACTTAAGCTATCAATTCGAAATTTGGAACAACTGTTAATAGGGTTAAGACACGTGTATGGAAAATGAAAAAATCAAATATACATTTTTTTTTCTGTGTAAATGACGAATATGAGGGGGGTTAAAAAATTTAAGTTTAGTAAATAGGTATATCAAGTGGGGTATCATATGAAAGGGCTTGAGTTGCACCTTCTAAAACCTATTTTATTTTTATTCTACGGTGGTTAAATTTTGATTTATTAAGGAAAATGTAGAAAAAAATACCATTCCCCCCCCCACTTATCTCCGAAATTTACCAAGCGAAAATTCTAAAATAATTACATATGATTAAGAGTAACATAAATAATACAGGAAAAATAAAACAATATCTCTATCTAGCGTATTTTTTTTTAATTATCAAAAATAATTTCTTAATTAAATTTGTAATTTACTTACTTTTGGGCCATTCCATGTGATTTCAACAAAGGGTATAGCCGTGTTTGTATGGCGAAACTGCCTTTGACGAGAAAATGGTTTTCCTTTTGCTCGGATATTAATCTTTATATACGTTGTAATTTCACAAAATGTCAGCCCCAAAATCATCGTGATTTTTGAGATAATTAAAAAAAAAGGAAAATCGTTTTTATTTATTATATACTAAAGTAGCCACTCGATTCTTTTGAAATTTGTATATATTATGTAGATAATAGAAGAATGTTTGTAAAAAATTTTACCATGAAATTTTATATATATAAGTAAAAAAAAAAGATTATTAATATTTCAAAAAAAAATGTTTTTTACTTGCAAGGTGGCGACACCTTCCAATGTTGGATATTTTATAAACCATTTAATAGTCTACTACATATATTTTTTCCAAAATATATCACTCGGATCAATAGGTTAAAAAAAGCGAATTTGTAACCTCTCATACATAGGTTTCCCTTTACTAGGTAGGGTAGACACAACACTCTTTATGTACTAAGTCATTGGAAATATAATATTAAAGTCCAATAAATATTTGCTGTTAAGACAAATACAAATCGTTTATTTGTTAGACTCTGACATTATATGTATACATATACAAATTTCAAAAAAATCGAGTGGCTACTTTAGTAGATAATAAATAAAAACGATTTTCCTTTTTTTTTAATTATCTCAAAAATCACGATGATTTTGGGGCTGATATTTTGTGAAATTACAACGTATATAAAGATAATTATCCGAGCAAAAGGAAAACCATTTTCTCGTCAAAGGCAGTTTCGCCATACAAACACGGCTATACCCTTTGAATTAAAAAGTGTGCCGCATGACTTTTTGAGTCAATTGAGGATATACTTTATGGTGACAGAAGTGCTGAACCACCACCATTTATTTTTTTTATTTTTTTGTTTTCGAGTTTTACCCATTCGAAGTCAATAGTGGGGTCAAATTCTTGCTTGTATATAATACCCTCTAACTTTTTTTTTTAAAGATATCGAAATAATTGTTGCTGTGTTTGATTAGGTACGATGCAAGGGACTCTGCCGGGTCAATCCTATCTCGTGTAACTGCAGCACAAAGATATACAAAAAGCATAAAGATGCACGAGATAGAATTGACACGCGGCAGGACTGCCGCTCACGTCGCCAGATATTCTGCTACGGTTGCGGAACCTTAGGTATTCTTAGCAGGAATTGCTGCAAACGAGACTGGCCAGCAAGAGAATCCGTGGGGGGACTCCCGACAGGGAATTCCAGTTGTTTATTAATTTAGTTTTTCTCTAACATTTCCTTTTAATATGATCACTTTTTACAATAATATCCAGGTAACATATAATATATGAGGGCGCAACGTCGTCGTACCATTGTAAGCACCTGCGATGGGCCGGCAGTCACGCCACGCCATGCCGTCCCCACCATGCTATGCGAACTTAGAACTTAATGCAAATCCAGTTTCTTATTGAAAACAGTGCTACCTTCTTGATAGCTGGCGAACTCTCTGAAGCTCTAGCGATTGCTAGGCTAGGCTGTCAAGGTATTTCAAAATTCGCCGTATTGTCACAAGGCATCAGTAGCCTAGGGGTACAGACGGTGGTATTTGGAGTCGATGATCCGGGGTTCGATCCCTACGACCGACGCACTTTTTGTATGTTTTGTACATTCAAAGAAAAGTTGTAACTACCGCAGAAGAGATGGCGCCTGTATACGCAAGCATTAAATGCCTTCTCAATTTGGTCGAGTTGCCTGTCTATCTCAGTATGTATATTGTAGTCTTTGGTCCCCACCGCCTGCACCTGCCTTGTGCAGCTGCCTTGTTTACACTCAGGTATAAAAGGCGGGTAGCCGGCTTGGGAGGGGGCTCCTCCCCCTGTGTCGGGGAGAGCCATCACTTTAAGATCATTGTCACTAGACAGGGGTAGTTGCCTGCCCCTCCCCACTTTGGGGAGTGAAAGACCTGCTAGCCACTAAGGCTAGTAGGCACTTTCATGCTGTTTAATTAGTTTTTAAGAGGAAGGGAAAATACCCGCTAGCCCATAAGGTTAGCGGGCACTCTTTTTGCTGGTTAACTAGTTTTAAGCCTTAGTATAAGTTTTTATTTTGTATAATTTTTTGCTGGTTTGATCTTTTGATCAAACCACGCTGTCCAAACCGAGCAAAAGGGCCCTGTGAGGCCCGGCTTGAAGAATAGCCCATCCAAAAAAAAAAAATGGGAGGGGGCATTCTTTGCCTGGCTATGGCGTCGGCCAGTCGTTGCTGCAGCACAGTTTGATTTATTATAAAGTATTGTGAAATATAGTGACATTCATTGAGTGACCAAATAAAAGCGAGTTTATGTAAAGTATCTTCTTGTTTACTTCAACTTCCGGACCCTCCTTCTACTGATGCGCCGACATAAATAAAGAAATGAGATTTCTTTATTTTGTTTTTGTACTGATGTGCAGTGCAGCCTATGGTCGTCGGTAAAACAGAAGTCGTCCTTGCAAATGTCAAAAGATCGCGCTGTCACCGCCAGCAGGGGATGTCGTTGAAACAGGGATTGTTTTGAAGATGACAATTGTGATTTGTGAGGTTATGAACTGAAGATGTTTAAATGAGTTTGCTCTGGTGAAAATACGGAGAAAACGAATTTTCTCGGACATGAGACCTATCTAGATCGATTTCTCGCCCCCGTATTCCAAATTTCATCGAAATCGTTACAGCCGTTTCCGAGAACGTGATTGCAAATATACATATACAGGGTGACTGGTAATTCGAACTATTCCTTGAAAGGGGTTATACTTACTGATGTGCCGTTCCCGGGAACATTACCACAAGAAGGGAACATAGGGGAACTTTGAAATTGTGTATGTTTACATATTTTGTTATTGGCGATTCTATCAAAACCTAAACCTTTACACAGTTTACCGAGACATTAAATAGTGTAACTCATCTGCGAAAGTAAATTCCCTATGTTCCCGGGAATATTCCCAATGTTTCTGGGAATATTCCCATCCTTCATGGAAATATTCCCATAGTGGCCGGGAATATACCTCTAGTCGAAATAAAACCATTGTTAGAAAAGTACTTCTTTAATTGACTTGTCGTCTCTTTATGGCATTGCAGGCTTCAAATTATCATTAACATATCTGCTATAGTAGAGTCTTCGATTGGCTCTCGATATTGGCTATGTGATGGTGAAGAAGAACTAGGTTCACCATGCGATCCACTTGAACCACTACTGGACTTATTTTTTTCACGGTCTTTAAAAAAACACTGTACGACACATGGTGTTTTGGGGCATTTACCTAAATGGCAGACAAGTTTTGTCGTATTTTTAAATAAATAGGTACACTCTACTGCAGTATTTGCAACAAAACGTGACTTTATTACTAACGTTATATGTAGTAAAATGTTCAAACACTACTCTTCGGCTTCATGATTCAAGCACATCTACGCACGTCTTGATAGCGCCAGGTACGTGAGAAGACTGAACTAGTGCTCTACAAGGTCAACCTTTTTAGAGGAAGTGAGACGACAGCTATAATGAAAGAAAGAGATAGAAACATAAACGCTTCAATAACAGGTTAACAAATATTGTACATAAAATGCATCGCGAAAAGGAGGAACGATATTGTGACAGATACAAAAGCTAAAATTTTAATGTATATCAATCACTATAGATGTATTTTTCTACTCGTCTACTTTAATCTTTGAATTAAGATTTCGTACACGAAACTAAGATCACATACTTTTTAATCCTGGAGCTCCACGAGCTCGTCACGGAGCTCGTATAGTTTTATAAGATAACCGCCAGCAGTCATCTTATGAATCCAGGAGCTGTATAAGATAACTGTGAAGACATCAACGCGCAAAATTACTAAGCTGCTGCGCTTCATTTCAGCAGGGCGATTTTAATAGATACCAAATTTGTTTAATAAATTATTATTTCCGTTGACTCGTAGAAAAAGTATTGTATACAATAGTTATATAATTAGCTTTTTAAGTCTTGTACCTTAATTAGGCCACTCAGCAAGCTTCGTGGCCTAAACGTGGTACTCGACTTAAAAAGCACCCATTATATAACGATTGCATAAACTACTATTGTTAAACATGTATACTTCGCATATTAGTCATTTTATTCTTCGGAGTACTATTCCCTGTAACTAACTTTAATAAAATTTTACGTTGCCCAATATGTAATCCAATATTCCCCTGTTTTGGGAATATTCCCGGGCACATGGGAATATTCCCGTTCCCGGGAATATTCCCACGGCACATCACTAGTTATACTAGAGCTAATTTGCAACAATTTATGTCCAGTCAACCAGGGGTCAAAACACGATTTTTTTTTAATTTTTCGAGTTTTTAGTTTGTTTGAAAAAAAATCGCCTTGCAGTCTTAAAGTGCTGATTGTGACAAAAATGTTTTTTTACCATCCAAATGGAAGTACTTTTGTCACAATCACCAGCTTAAGGCTGCAAGGAGAATTTTTTTCATACAAACTAAAAACTGAATATCTCGGAAACCAGCGAGTTTCGACCCCTGGTTGACTGGACATAAATTGTTGCAAATTAGCTCTAGTATAACCCCTTTCAAGGAATAGGTCGAATTAACAGTCACCCTGTATATATACAAATATTTCTCGTTTAATAGTAGGTATAGGATTTTATAATTACAATGTGCAAAGTAGGAATTGACAAGCCAATAAATAAATGGGCTTTAAATGTCGTTTCCTTGTTTTTCAGGTATACTTTAACTTTTGTTACCGACTTAAATAAAACCTTTGTTAGCAACACGTTACTTTTCATTTGGCCGGTTCCTAATAAGTCCTTAGAATCTATACATATAATAAAGCTGAAGAGGGTCGAAAGTCTGTACATGGAAGATATTCGGAAAAAAATTGGCTAGGGATACTTAAAATCGATAACAGAACACGTTCCAACAGTTTTTAGAAATTTTGTCTGTTTGTCTATTTATCTGTTATTCTGTTTGTCTGTTTATGTGACCGCGCATCACGTGTAAACGGCTGAACCGATTAAGATGACATTTGGTATAGAGATAGTTTGAGTCTTGGGGAAGGACTTAGGGTAGTTTTTATCCTGGAAATCAAACTCTAAGGGGATGAAATGGGGGGTGGAAATTTGTTTAGAGCTACTTAAACCGCTGCACCGATTTGGATGAAAATTGGTATATAATTAGTTTGAGTCCCGGGAAAGGTCAAAGGATAGTTTTTATCCCGAAAATCTTCCCTTTAGGGGGTAAAATGGAGGGGTGAAAATTTGGATGTAATCCATTTTGATAAAATTTGGTTTAGAGGTAGTTTAAATTCTGGGGAAGGATATTGGATAGTTTTTATTCTGGGAATCTTCTCCTAAGGGGGTGAAATGGGGGGTGAAATTTTGGATGGACTCCGTTTAGACCAAATTTGGTATAGATATAATGTGAGTCCCGGAGAATGACAATGGATAGTTTGAATCCCGAAAATCATCCCCCAAGGGGATGAAATAGGGATAAAAATGTGGATAAATCCCATTTAGTTAAAATTTGGTATAGAATAGAAGGAGTCCCAGGAATGCATAGTTTTTATCCTGAAAAATCATCTCCTAAGGGGGTGAAATGAGGGGTGAAAATTTGGATAGAACCGATTTAGATGAAATTTGGTATGGAGATAGTTAAGAGTCCTGGGGAAGGACTTAACATAATTTTTAGTCCAGAAATCATTTCCTAGGGGGGTGAAATGAGGTATGAAAATTTGGATGGAACCCATTTACGGCATAGCGAGTTGTAGTCTTGGGGAAGGACATAGGATAGTTTACTCCCGAAAATCACCCCCTAAGGGGGTGAAAATTTGTTTGTGACCCATTTTGATGAAATTTGGTTGAACGATAGTTTGAGTCCCGGAGTATGACAACGGATAGTTTTAATCCCGAAAATCATCCCCTCAGGGATGAAATAGGGGGTGAAAATTTGGATAAAACCCATTTAATAGATGAAATTTGGTAAAGAGATAGAAGGAGTCCTAGGGAAGGACAATGCATAGTTATAATCCCGAAAAATCATTTCCTGAGGTGGTGAAATGAGGGTTGAAGATTTCGATAGAACCCATTTAGATGAAATTTGGTATAGAGAAAGGTCTCAGTCCAAGGAAAGAACATAGAATATTTTTTATTCCGGAACACATGAAAGGAGGAAATAAGGGGAACACATAAGGGGGTGAGAAATGGTAGATGAAAGTTTGGATTGAACCCATTTACGGTATAGCGATAGTTAAGGAAGGACATAGGATTGCTGTATCCCGAAAATCATCCCCTAAGGGGGTGTAATTGGGGGTGGAAATTCGTTTATGACACATTTTTATAAAATTTGGTTGAAAGATAGTTTGAGTCCTGGAAAAGGACATATGATAGTTTCTATTCCGGAAATCATCCCCTAAGGAGGTGAAATAGGGGGTGTAAAATTGGATGGAACCCATTTACGGTATAGCGGTAGTTGGGAGTCCTGGGGAATAGGAACATTACATAGGTAAATATATGTATGTGACGTTCCAAGGGTAAAGGTACCTTATGGCGGTAGTTTCGAAGATGTTTTCTAAAACGAGGTAAAAAAGACGTTTTATTATGGCTATTTTTAAAACTATTAGATGTAACATTCTTTGACGTATCTTTATTTTTAATATAAAATATTTAAATTACAAGTCAGTTAATTTAGTCCTACGGTTTAGTAGAAAAGGTCCTTACGGCCGTGTGATATGAAAAATGCAAAATAATACTAAAAAGGCTACATGCATCTATTATGGTGAGGCGGGTCATAGACACTAAGTTTGCGGCGGAGTATATTTTGTAAAAAAAGGCGTTCGGAGTAAGCTAATCTATAAAATCATGCAACTCAGCTTTAATGACCTTTTCCTTCATACAATCCATACTAATATTACAAATGCGAAAGTAACTCTGTCTGTCTGTTACCTTTTCATGCTTAAACTGCTGAACCGATTGAGATGACATTTGGTGTAGAGATACTTTGAATTCCGGGGCCTTCCCAAAGAATCCTTACTAAAGATAGTTTTTATCTGGAAATTCATCACCTAAGGGGGTGAAAAGGGGGGAGAAAGTTACGATATAAACGAGTTCCGCGCGGACGAAGTCGCGGGCAAAAGCTAGTTATATATATATATATATATACAGTGTGTATTGGAACGACGGGCCTTCCCGCAAGAGGGGGATTAGTTAGCGTTAGTACGTACGTAAAAACAAAAAGAAAAATTTTTTTGACGCGATTTTTTTTTTCACTTTTTTATGGAGCGTTGGCCGACTGCCGACTTGCTCCATACAAAAGTGAAAAAAAAATCGCGTCTAAAAAAATTTTCTTTTTGTTTTTACGTACGTACAGTCGCCATCACATACATAGGTACACTTTAGGTGTTCAAAAATATCGGCACATGCACCCTAATGCCTTGAAAATAGAGGTGTGTTCCGATGTTTATGACGTGCTTGTTTGCTCCGATGTATGTGATGGCGACTGTACTAACGCTAACTGTATAGTAAAACCACTCCTTCCTTTCTCGGCTAAAGTCACAAAGGGGGTCATAGAAAGGCTAAAAAAACAAGATGGGGAGAGAGAATTGAGGGAAGCATCTGGATGTAGGCAGAAAAAGATGATGATAGAAGGTATGGATCACAAAAGGACCAGGTATCTGCTGAAACTGGGTAAGGGCAATCTGAGATTGCTGACTGGTATTATTACCGGTCACAATACTCTAAATAAACACATAAAGATAATAAATAGGTATGAGTAATTAATGATGCGTCTTGCCCACACTGTGGGGAGGAAGAAACAATAAGCATGTACTAGCGGAATGTGTTATGTACGCGGCAAAGATATGTAAAGATATGTTAGAGGAGAGGGAATTGAGGGATATCAACCTTACAGATGTCCTTCTCTTCTGCAGGAAAACAAGAAGAATGGAAGAATTTGATGTGGGAACGCTGCCGGGACAGCAACATTGAGCCCAACCCTTAGGGAATTGGGCTGAATGACCGCGACGAGCGGTCGACTGCCCGCCTGTTTCCGGCCAGGCGTCCCTTCACAACATCACATCACATAACCAAGAAACAAATTGATAGTTACTATCGGGAGCCCAGCAAAGTACAACCAAGGTAATAGTGTAGAAGTACAAACAAGTACATAATAGTAATACATTTAAGCCGTATACTTAGGCACCAAGACAAAAACATAAACAAGACACCCGTAACAGCTAGGAACCCAGGAACAAGGCACGTTACACCGGCAATACCAGAACCCCCTTTCCCCCTAGTCAAAAATCTCTTGGTGGGGGGAGGCAACGGTCCAACCGCGCATATCAGGCCACTGCGCACACGAGACGGCGTCCGGCTACACCACCGAGCACGAGTGAAACATGGGTCCGGCTACACCGCACCACGCGTAAACACTGGAGACGACCGTATAAAAGCGAGAGCGCGCGCCGGCCCGACCAGTCGGCAGTCAGTCTTTGCCGCCGCTCCGAGACGGTCACAAGGGTTGAGTTGAGGTTGAGAGCCTAGTGCGCAGGTCCTCCCGAGAGAACGGTCCTCGACCGCGCCGCGCGCGTACTGCCGCGGGTTGAGACTTCCCGAAGCCCCCCGCGTTCGCATCAGCGCTGCCGTGGTACCGCACCGATCCGCTATCGGTGCCTATACGGCAGTAGCCCGCGTTACAGACCAACCCATATTTGGTACGGGGTTGCAACCCCCGTTTTAGACTCAGTGCTAGATAAGTTTCTATTTGTAAATAAAAGGCATATCATCTACCTATATACTACTGAGTCAATCTGTTTGTAACAAATTACCATCAAATGTAAGGAATATAGAAAATAAGTGATAAGTAATCATTCTGTTCTGTACAAGTAAACATTGAAAATTTCATAATCATCATTATTATTTGTTATTTACCCTAGTGGAAATCCCTTCTACCCCTAAGTTAGCTTGAAAACCTTCACTGCACCCTTCAGGCGGAAGTATTTGTATGGCTCGCCCTCAGCGACAACACACAGACAACATCCATGACTCAGAAACAAATATTCATGCTCATCACACAATTATTTGCCCTTACCGGGATTCGAACCCAGGACCTTCAGCTTCGTAAGCAGCGTTACTACCTGAGGTTACTACCCACTTGGGTAACCGGTCGGCTATCGATCTTGTTATTCCGTAATCCTCCCCTTATTACTTACGCTTCTCAATTACCAACCTAACGTAAATTTGTATCTTTATTATTTATTACTTTGACATTGCTGTATTCCTTTAGTTTCTTGTTTTTAGGGTTCCGTGCGCAAAAAGTAAAACGGGACCCTATTACTAAGACTTCGCTGTCCGTCCGTCCGTCCGTCCGTCCATCCGTCTGTCTGTCACCAGGCTGTATCTGAAAAACCATGATAGCTAGAGAGTTGAAATTTTTACAGATTATGTATTTCTGTTGCCGCTACAAATACTAAACACAAAATAAAATATTTTTTTAAGGGGGGCTCCCATACAACAAACGTAATTTTTTGCCGTTTTTATAGATAATGGTACGGAACCCTTCGTGCGCGAGTCCAACTCGAACTTGGCCGGTTTTTATTAATGTATAATGAATGTAATTATGGTGTAATTTGTACTAACCTCTAGTTTGAAAGTCTGTGTATTTTTATATGGACCCTGAGTCTGAAATAAATAATATTCGCTTTGGTTGCCTATCCGCAATTAGTACCTATTCGCAAATAATTGATTATCTCACACTGGGAAATAGCTTTTGAATAATCAAACCGAGTTTGATGCTTGTATATTTTTACAAAACAAAAACAATTAGTACCTAACTCGGCATACGAGTGCATAATTATTACTTCTATAATTAAATCCATGGCTTCTCAGCTTCAATGATCCCATATCAATACCCTATATGATTATGATAATGTACATTTGTAACCTAAACACATAATATTCGCTTTGGTTGCCTATCCGCAATTAGTACCTAGAGTCTGATAATCAAAGATGAGTCTTGAAAAGGAAATTAATCGTTTTGGAAAAGGCAGTTTTTCGATACGCAGCTTCATACAGCGCCTTCAGAAAACGTTTTGAAGCGGTATCATGCCTGCGCTGCGCCTGCGCCGCGCCTTATAGACGACGACGTGCGCAGACACCGCGCCGCTTGAGTGTTTTTTACCAACGCTCCTTATTCCGTTGTATTAAGGTCTATAACCTTATGCCGTCTCTGTATAATTCACGCTCACTCAGTAATCGATTATCTCCCGCTTTATAGCTTTTGCATAATTAAACCGAGTTTGATGCTTGTATGTTTAACAAAACAAAAACAATTAGTATCTTGTGGCTTCGTGAAATGGGCCTAGGACTAGGACTCGTCTATTATTATTTTATTCATAAGTATTGTTATCTCGTGATATTTTTGGAACCACAATGCATGCTGCAATTTTTTCGTATTTCAGGAGGGCAGATATATATTGGGAGACTTCAAGCTCTAAAATACGACCGCAATAGAAAGGATGCCTACAAGAAGGGCTGGAAAATTTGTAATCGATTATCTCCCGCTTTATTGCTTTTGTATAATTAAACCGAGTTTGACGCTTGTATGTTTCACAAAACAAAAACAATTACTTAGTGACTTGTAGCTTCGTAAAATGTGCCTAGGACTCGTCTATTATTATTTTATTCATATTGTTATCTCGTGATATTTTCGGAACCACAACGCATGCTGCATGCTGCATGCTGCATGCTGCATGCTGCTAATTTTTCGTATTTCAGGAGGGCAGATATACATATATTGGGAGACTACGAGCTCTAAAAGACGACCGCAATTAGAAGGATGACTACAAGAAGGGCTGTAAAATTCTATTGACTACATATACTCCAACAGATACAGCTCATAGGTAAGTCATATTGACAGTTGTAAGATAATTCCATTTAAAGTGACATCCTTAAAAAATATCGAGAGAAACTATTAGTCCGATAGAACTAATATATGTATTGTAGTCCAGTTATTTTATTTTCACTACATATAGTATGGAAAAATATGAAAATGTATACAAAAAAATATATAATTCTTCATTGAAATCTACACGGTGATTTTTAATTCATGATCAGGAACCAATTTTTGTAATCAGTAATCGAATGCGAAACGCAACTAGTAGGTAGTATTAGGTACCTACCTAAAAAGACAAACATTATTTTTTTCTGAATAAAGCTGAATTAGGAATTACTTTTCAATTAAAAATCATTGCCACCCTAACTTTAAATCTATGAAACTATACTTAAGGCGCTGTCAACACTAAAAACGCGCACACTGTCTATTAGTATCGGAGTTAACGAGAGCGAGTGTAGTGTTACTTGGACGGCCAGGTTTTAAAAGAAACTAATGAATAAATATTACAATAAAAAAGGTTTGGATTATTTGTGAAATATGGCTCGTCAGCGGTTTAGGTATGAATATGTGGACTTCATGTTTTAAATTGCAGACCCATACATCAAAAAAATAAGGACTTAGAACCGTTTAAGATGGTTGTAAGACCAATCTTTGCAATTATTTTCTATCGAGCCGATTTCGTCCAATTATGTTTCGAGTCCGTCTACGGTCTTGGAAATATGATGAATATTAACTTATAGTTTTTTTGATGTGCTAGAACCAATAGTTTTTCTTAAAAAACTGCTTAAATAATATCAATTTCAACATATCGTCGGGTGACAAGCAAAAGTCACTACCAAATCTGTCACTGCTCTTCAAAACCTCGTATCTCAGTACGTAGTCGATATCGAGATACGATCTGTGATTTAAGTAGGTATTTGTTACTTAGTGAGTTTTGCTTGTCACCCGACGATATTAGGTATTGTCAGCCTCTTAACCTCAATAAAAAAAATCGTTTCCTAAACCGACCTAAAAAGCCTTGTCCAATTATTAATTTAAGAGTAATAAACTGACAATTGTCATGCCAAACGCCATAAAGGTTTGTGTACACAACATTTTGCTTTTTTATTGCAGTTAACTTCTATAAAAAAATATTAATACATTAAAGTATTTTTAATTTAAAAATAAAAACACAGAAGATAAACCCGTGCTCCCGCGAAATATGCAAAAGATAGATAATGTTCATTTAACCTGAACTATTATACCGCCCTGTGCCTGAATTAGGGAATGCAAACCAGTTTTAACCGAAACCGCAGAAACCGGTTATAACCGATTATTTCGAGAAGATGTCATAACCGTGTTTCGAAATTAGAATAGGTAACTGGTTACGGTTATTTTCAGTTATACTTTTCCTTACATAAATTATCAAGATAAATTAAGTTTCTTACTTACACTATTTCTGTGATTTTAACAAATAAGTACATACAGTTTTAGTGGTGATTTAAAAAGGCGAAAACAGTTCGCCCATGCTCGTTAGTCGTGGTTTGACTTTAAAGAGGTGCCTATCAGAGGCGGTGTGTGTGAAAATTTTCGATGGACAACCCGGAACAAAAAGTTATGAAAGAGTTTAGAGTATAGGCTTGCCTAAAAATAAATTTTAGGCAAGCCTGTGGGAATCGGCTTGTATGGGCGCTCCGCCACTGTACCTATACAGTGAGACTCGAACTACGCTGCTTGCTTAATCAAGGCTTCAACATTAAACATGTCCTCACGCAGACATTTACATCTCGCCTTCCTTTTATTGGGTGTGCAGATGAAACACAAAAGGCCAGAACATATGTACTCGAGGATAAGAATTTCATCTTTTCGCAAAAGGCGTGGTGGCACCAGGTCGACACAGGACAGCTGCTTTTTCATGTAGTTTCCGTTATCTTGCAACCAAATGCTGGAATAACATTCCTCAACCAATTAGATGCTTACCATCGAAACTCTCGTTTAAGTCGCACCTTAAGATGATGCTCATGGAGAATCAAGTGGTAGGAATTCCGCACGGCGGCTTTGGTTGCTGATTTCGTTGTGTGAATGTGCTTTCAAAACGACGTCGACTCTTCTTTCTTCCTCTTTTTCTTCTTTTCCTTCTTTACAAGGATCAGTTCAGATCACACATTTTTATTTTCTTTTTATACATTTTTTTGTCATACCTAATGGCCATTAAGTCAAATATTTGTAGGTTTGTTTGTTTTACATATACTTACCTCATTTTTGTCCCACAATTTGAATTATATTTATTATATTATAATTCAGGTTTTACCTCTTTTCAGATAATGTGGTTTTTGAGTTATACATATAAGTAAAATAAAAAAAATGTATGTATGTTTGTCCTTCCATATATAATTTATACACATATTGGTCTGGGTTCTAACAGAACACCAGTGTTTTGTTCAATTGCGAGCAAAACTACGCACTGAGTTGGAACCTTTTTTGTTTTGGTGCAATGCACACAGTTTGCTGCTGTTCATAAAAACTGTTAGTTTCATGTTTCTTTTTTTTTCTTGTTGTATTTTGTTTATGTAGCAAACAAATAAATGCTTTATCTTTCTATTTATCTGCTTTTGGGTTGCCGCATTTTGTCAGAATGGTCTAGTACTTATTTTCTGGTATTTAGTCGATAATTTCCTTATTTGTAACATTAAATAACCGTAAACGGTTATAAGTATGTATAATACAAGTGAAGTGTTTGAAGAACGATTCAATCTTCTCACAGAAATGATGTAATGCCGGCTACACACACTCGTCAAGACACCCCGAGACAGACCGAGAACGAGTGTGTACGTGTACAGCCGGCATAACACACACGTTCTCGGTCCGTCTCGGGGTGTCTCGACGAGTGTGTACAGCCGGCATAACACACACGTTCTCGGTCCGTCTCGGGGTGTCTCGACGAGTGTGTACAGCCGGCATAACACACACGTTCTCGGTCCGTCTCGGGGTGTCTCGACGAGTGTGTACAGCCGGCATAACACACACGATTTCGGTCCATTTCGGGGTGTCTCGACGAGTGTGTACAGCCGGCATAACACACACGTTCTCGGTCCGTCTCGGGGTGTCTCGACGAGTATGTACAGCCGGCATTGGAAACTTAATTTAAGTCAGGAAAAGTTGTTACTTTTCCTGACTTAAATTAAGTTTCCAAAATAACAAAATTGAAAATTCCAAAGCACGGTTATGAAATAATATTGTAGACATAATCGGTTATAACCTGTCGGTTTCGGTTAAAACCAGTTTATATTCCCTAATTCAGGCACAGGCATGTATTTAAAGGTTAAATGAACATGTTCAATCATTTTCCATATTTTGTGTGTGTGTGTGTGTAATGGAATTGGCGATTTATGCAGTTTACTCACTTGTACAACATCAAGCAGTACAAATAAAAGCATTGTGCTGTATGTGAACATCATCAGTCAGTATATATCTGTGTGTAATGTACACAGTGAACTATTAAGTATTCTATTATTTTATACTTATCCTTACGTTGGAAAATCCAGATAGGGAATAAAATGAATGCATGAGTGGCGCACCATTCATAGGACGCGTACCACAACAAAACCCACTTTTTCTTAGTACAAAACCATTTCTGAATGGGCCCCATACATAAAGAGCTCGGACCATCTAAGGGCTGTCTTTATACATGTAGGACCTGAGCTGGCTGTTCGATCAAAGCCGATTCCAAAACGATACGTTTAGTAGAATAGCACGTAGATAACTCATTTTATAAGCCTCTATTTCTCACATTTAATAAAATAGATAATGTAAATCTTTTTTTTTCTTTTTTTTTTTACAGGGTTGAAGTGTGTTGTGGGCGATGGTCTAGGAACCTATCACTGCAACATCACATTTTGTCCATCTTTTATACCCACATTTATGCTAAAAGTTGCACTGGAACACAAGTTTCATGTGCTCTGCCTACCCCTTTTAGGGATAAAGGCGTGATGGTATGTATGTATGTATGTATGTTTTTTTACAAGTGAGGTACCCATTTTTGGGCAAAGGCCTCCTCCAGCTCCTTCCAGAATACCCTGTCCTTGGCTTTGCGGGTCCATGCCGGTCCGGCAATTTGGGCGATGTCGTCAGCCCACCGCCGCCGCGGGCGACCGCGCAGGCGCAGGATAACTCATAGATGCTTAATATTAAAATGTCTGAAGGTCACCAGCTTCGGTCAGTGGACATTGTAGACAATAGGGGTGTGACTTAAGATTAAGATGTTTTTACGATGCCATTCGAACCAGTTTTTGGAGAGGAACAAATGTTTGTATGTATGGGAGCAAATACAATTAAAGAAAATAAATACCCAATGTGAGTCAAAGAACTTCGCTGACATAAAAGTATGACGTCACAGTATGCTATTTGTATTAATCGTTGTAAGTAGGTATGGATTATCAAGTAAATTGCTATTTTGTTTCTATAAAAGCGTAAGAATTCATTTGGGAAGTCAACGACCGCGTTAGCGTGTCGAACAAGGGAGTCGGGTCATTGCGTCAGTGTTTACACTGAACATAAGTGGCCGGCACTCGCTCGCGTCCCTCGGTATCGCTACGATCATTAACTATCTCCCAACGAGTGGTAAAAATCGGAAAATTGACGATTCATCATATCAGCCGAAAGATGTCCACTGCTGAACATAGGCCTCCCCCAAAGAGTGCCACAATGGCCGGTCCTGCGCCACCCGCATCCGCAATTGACGACTCAATCTATTTTGAAATATAGAAGACTATATAATATAATAGTAGGTACAGTAGAAAGTTAAAGCCGTATGTATGGATGTTTGTGTATTAACAAATTAAAAAAAAATGTTTTGATTAAAAATATATTATTAGGTACTTAACAATTTGCAATAAGTAGTATACGGCTGTACGGCAAACTTTTTTTGAATAATTCGGTTAGGTACTTCAACATTTTCATGCATATTGAAACCATTTGCCAACTTTTCGTCTTGTTTCATCACTTTCATATTAGGAGACTGCAGGTGACTCAAAGCATGCTATTAGTCTCTAACTTTTTCCTGCGGTAGCACTCACTTTGAATCTGGCATTAGATTATACAGTTAAATTATTTGAGGAATACCGCCTAATAACCTTAAATGTAAGAAAACGCCAAGCACGAAAAGAGAGGCCTAAACTATGGTTGCCAACTAATTTCGGGGGAGATATAGTATTTTCCAGAAAAAAACGACAAAAATATAGTAGGTACCTACACTGTAAAAAATATAGTACTTGGCTGGCCAATTTTGCTATTTAACAGTGGCGGCGCGTGAAAGTTTTCTATGGGAAACCCGAAACAAAAAAGTTATGAAATAGTTTAGAATATATAACTATAGGCTTGCCTAAAAATAAATTTTAGGCAATCGGCTTGTATGGGCGCTCGGCTACTGCTATTTAGTAAAACCTCGGTAATTTGAAGCACGCACATAGTATTTTCGCGTACTATATATTTCTTCAACAGTAAGTATAGTACGGTTGGCCTAGCCTAAACACGTGTATACTTATAACACGACTGGCCAATTGTATTGTCACCTTTGCAATAGAGTATTTAAGAGCAAGTTTGGCCTGGCCAGTCATATCAGAGCTCATAATATAGGGCTAATCCGTAATTTGTTAGGGTCGCTGTCATCGAAATAGAAGAGGACTAAATACCTATATATATATATATATATATATATATATATATATATATATATATATATATATATATATATATATATATATATATATTATATCAATAGATTATACTTTACACAAACAACATACTCGTACGTGAGGTCATAGTAGCGTACAATTATTAGACTTTACAAACATTCTAGTTATTTTAGCGTCATACACATTTACACTGCTATAATAAACACAAAAACTCACTTTCTATCTACCAAGTAGCAATTCCTGCCAGAATTGTATCGTTTATTTGTCAATTTATTAATTTTCAATTGGAAATCTAGCAGCACGATTACTTAACCAGAAATAAATTATAAATGCTTACAGTTCAGAAACAATCCAACGGGTTCTGCCTACACAGCGCACACCTTTAACGCAAGTCACATTTTTTTGTGAAACACTTAGCACTTTCACGTAGAAACTTAGTTTCGACACAAGAAAAAACTCGAAACTTGGAGCTGAGAGCGCTAAGCGACAGTACGCACGTCCGCTAACGCCGGGTCCGCTGCGGGTCTGGCGCGCCGCTGGGGAACGGGGGGGTCGATTTTCTTTGCCGCCATGTTTCAAACTTTTTTAATATATAAGCCAGCCCCGTAATGCCGCCGTGTTATTCACACGAGAGGCTTCGCCCCGTCAGTACCGACAGCTTACCAATAACTTATTTGCATTTAAGTGCCTCAACATGTCCAGTGAAAAATACTTATTAATCGCGTCGGTGGTCGTAGTTGCGATATTCATCAGCAAATCAGCGTCAGTACCAGTCACAGCCCGCATCGTCAACATCGAAGACGTGCTAAACCGGACAGTGTGCCCCTTCATAGTGGTCATCGACGACAACCTTGATCGTGTGCCTCGGAAAATAAAAATGATCCGGTGTGCAAAACAGCCCAACCACTGGTGCAAAGCGAACGGCATCCCCGACCACGAGTGCTGCCACCACAAGCACTCCAACCACGAGATGGAGTGCGTGGAGGTGCAGGACAAGGCGCTGGTGTACTACAAGAAGTCGAACAGGACAGACTTCTACGACGTGACTATTGGCTGCTCTTGCATGATATCAAAAGTTGAAGCCGTGTACGCGGGCTCATAGGGCATGCGCCGCGGCCGTCGCTGCCGCGCTCACCGCAAACACAGTTCCTATCCTCGCCGGTGCATTGCTGGATTGAGGACTAAAAAAGTGAAAAATTAAGTGATCATCCTAGAAGTGACTATGAGGCCTGCGTCCCGCGGGAAGGAGATAGGCTGGTGAAGAAGTGATCATGAGTTTGTTCACGTGTCTGTATTAATTAATTAATTTATTAACTTTGCCAATTTTATTTAAAATGGTTGTGATTAGCTAAGTGCTTGCTTAATTTATTTAATTAGTATTATATTTGAGTGGCCGTCCGCGGCAGGCAGCTAGTTAGGTAAATGTTAAATGATGATGTTGAACGTGAACATAGGCAGCTAATGTTAGTCAGCTAGTTAGTTAGTGTTAGGTTGCGACCAGGGCGGATCGTCAGGCTGAGCCCGGCCCCAACAGTGAACTATATTGAGTTCAACAAACGCTCTTCACGAGAAAAAATCCTCGTGTTATTTCATTGTGATATTACAGTTTCATAAATTGTTTTTTTACAAGAACATATTTTGTTTATCTGCTTACCCCTCACCTTAACTTCCTGATGAATGAAGACTCGTGCCTATAAATCAGACGACTTACCTACATACCTTTTCCTAATTATCTTATAAGTTAAATGATCATGTATTTTAATCGTAATACATGTCATATAGCCGCCAAATAACTGTTCGACATAGACTTGTTGGCAGGAACTTGAATTTAAGGAACCTGTAGTGAAAAAAATAAACCGGGATACTACCTAACATAGAAATGAGCCAGCAAATATATAAAACTCAGAAAGTACAAGTAGATATCAATTATCCTCCTAACTCAAGATGCTAACAACACTTTCAAAATTATTCAATAACTAGCTGTTGCCCGCGACTTCGTCCGCGTAGAACTTTTTATCGTCTTAGAAAATGATTTCTCTCAATACAAAATTTGAACCCTCTTTTAGGGGATAATTAAAAAAAAAGTTGATGTTCATTTTCTAGTTTGTGAACAAACAGTCTAAAACCAAAGTTAAAAATCTCATACTTTAAAAATGCCTTGAAATACTCAAACTTTGAACCAATTTTAACACTCTTAGGGGATGAATTTGGAAAAACTCTGAAATCAGTTTTGAAGTCTTTTAACGTACAGAATAAGACCGAAGTTAAAAATCTCTTACTCACACTTTAAAATTTTATTGCTCGCCATTTAAAATTTGAACCCCCTTTTAAACCCCCTTAGAGGTTGAATTTTTCTAATCACTGAAAGAACTTTTTTCGTAAACTTTTAAGTCTCTAGCTCAAAAAAGTGTTGCCCATACAAAGCTTTCTTAACCCCCTTAGGGGTGGAATTTTCTAAAACTCTGAAAGTACTTTATTATTTATTTTAATAAGTAACATTTTGAATAGTTTTAAGTCTAGTAAAAAAAAAAAGATTTTCCCACACAACACTGGCTACCCTTCTTAAGGATCTTAGGGATGGAGTTTTCTAAAACGCTGAAAGTTCTTTTTTAGTATTCTAATAAGTAATCTTTTTGCAAAGTTTTAAGTCTAACTCAAAAAAAAGTGTTGCCCATGCAAAGCTTGCTCTCCTTTTTAACCCTATTAGGGGTGGAATTTTCTAAAACGATTTGTGTTCTTTTTTTTGTATTTTAATAAGTAATCTTTCTACAAAGTTTCAAGTCTCTAACTCAAAAACATAAACTTTCCCTGATAAAAACTTTGCACCCCTTTTTATCCCCCTTAGGGATAGATTTTTTCAAAACGCTGAGTCTTTTTTTTTGTATTTTTATAAGTAATCTTTCTACAAAGTTTTAAGTGTCTAGCTCAGAAAAAGTGTTCCCCATACAAACCTTGCACCCTTTTTTAACCCCCTTAGGGAATGATTTTTGTAAAACGCCGAATGTAGTATTTTTCGTGTTCTAATAAGTAATTTTTCGTCAAAATTTTAAGTCTCTATTAAAAAAAAATTTTTTTTCCATACAAACTTTGCACCCTATTTTACCCCCTTAGGGGTGAAATTTTCCAAAACGCTGAAAGTACTTTCTTTGTATTTAAATAATCTTTCTACAAAGTTTTAGGACTCTAGCTAAAAAAAATAGTTTCCCACATACAAACTTTGCACCCCTATTTTAGCCCCCTATTTTTAGGGGTAGAATTTTCTAAAACGCTGAAAGTACTTAATTTGTATTCTGATGACTAATCTTTCTACAAAGTTTTAAGTCTCTATTTAAAAAAAATATTGTTTCCCCCATACAAAATTTGCACCCCTATTTTACCCCCTTAGGGGTAGATTTTTTTAAAACACTGAATCTAGGTACTTTATTTGTATTCTAATGAATAATTTCTCTACAAAGTTTTAAGTCTCTATTTAAAAAAAAGTAGTTTTTCCCATACAAACTTTGCACTCTATTTTACCCCTTTAGGGGTAGAATTTTCTAAAACCCTGAAAGTTCTTTATTTGTATTCGAATGACTGATCTTTCTACAAAGTTTTAAGTCTCTATTTAAAAAAAAAATCTTTCCCCCATACAATCCTTGCACCCCTATTTTACCCCCGTAGGGGTGGAATTTTCCAAAACGCTGAAAGTGTTTCATTTGTATTCTAATAACTAATTTTTCTACAAAGTTTAAGTCTATAGCTCAAAAAAAAAAGGTTCTCCCATACAAACTTTGCACCCCCATTTTACCCCCTTAGGGGTAGAATTTTCAAAAATCCCTTTTTATCCCTAGCTCACGTTATAAAAGCAACATACTGTGCAAAAATCAACTCTCTAAGATTAGTAGTTTCGGCTGTGCGTTGATGAGTGAGTGAGTGAGTGAGTGAATAAGTCAGTCAGGACATAGGCATTTATTATGTATAAATAGATAGAAGATAATGAAACTCCCATTCAAATATCTCAAAAAATTATGAAGCTACAATCGTTTTAATGTCGCTTGTTAGAGTGAGAAAACGATGAGGGACTGTGACGTCAATATACTCGAGCGTCATAGTAAAAAACAATCGTTTCATATGAAGGTGCGTTTTGCGGAAAAGGGATACATACCCCCTCTTAAAACTTTGGACTCTTATAACTTAATCATTACCTATATAACCTCTTGCTTTGTTTTTTTCTCCATTTGACTATATTTATTTTAAATTATTTTTCGAGAAAATACATTATGATTATTTACCATATTTTCGATTCCTGAGCTATAACCACGAACTTCGGAATTCGAAAATATTCGGGTATCTCTATCTCTATCGCACATGTACTTTGGCTGAATGCGCCGAGCGCGTGCCATTGTCATTCAAAAAAAACAAATTCGTGTTAATTATATTGTTCAAATTTGTTGATTTCATTTATTGAAATTACGACATATAACGACATTTGCGCATATAAGTTCTCATATCAGAATCGAATATTTTTTTATGGTTTATATTTTAGCATTTGTCTCGTAAAGGTCTATCGTAGACGGGATTTAAATTATTATTTATTAATAAGTGAAAGGCAAAGCAATTCCGCCATTTTGACGAAAATTTGACGGTTCTTATAGCTGACAGTTGGAGCAGCGTTTGATTTCAATAAAAATAAATGAAAAATTAAATGAAGTCGTATATTTCGGAAAATTAATTAACTGTCGCAGTCGGATAAAAACTATCCTAAGTTGCAGCTAGAATAATAATGTACCTATATAAAATGTTTCATATTTTTCCGTTCATGGGATGCTGAGAACATTCGAACCGCGCAAAGCTTAGTTTCAAACTGGCTGATTCTTTTTTTAATTTAGAGATTTATTATAAGTGGAGATGATAGGTATATAACATCTAAGACAATAAGAAATTTTAAAATGTATTTGACATGCATGATATTGACCTGTAAAATATGACATTTTATCAATAAAGTTCTGAATCTGAATCTGCTAAAGTATCATAGAGTGAAACAGCATTATTCTATCAGGAGCTTTATTTTAATGATCACTTATCATCTGAGTCAACCAAACCTACATTTTTATTTTGTTGCATTTCCAAATTCTAATTGGCAACAGCAATGAGAGGTCCCATCCTGGCAAATATTGTACCTAATTCTAACTCTTGTTCTATCCGCGAAAACCTAAGGGAAAGAAAAATAAAATACAGAATTAAAGCCGGATTCATACTTAAATAATAACGCGGTGGTGTAACTAAAGTATGAATCCTCTCTGATGCGTTCCTGACGCCTGACACAAAAGGATCCGTCACGTCAGAGAGCATCAGATGAGTGTAAATCTAACAGTACCTACTTACTCTAAATGTATTTTGTATTATTGTGTAATTATATACATATATAAGTATATAAGTCACGACAAGACACGTCAGACACCTGAGTATGATTCGGCTTAAAGCTCACCCAACCTAAATTCCGAGTCACCTGTCACTCGGCTGAAAGTCGAAGAGAAGATTGTAAATAGCCGCTTTTATTGGAAAAACCGTGAACCTATTTTACGAGACATTATTAAGACATCGATCGCATTGAGGGTCACTGTGAATCACAAATGACTCACAGTCTCTCCCACCGCATGGCGCTCAGGCCGCTGAGCTAGTTTGAACACGTCAAACTCATTGATTATATTGTCTACTAGATTCTATAGTAGGGCAGTTTCACGTGATAATGTGGACACGCTGGACTTTTGTGCACCAAATTTTTTTCAGGTACTAGTTAAATAGCTTTAAGTTTTTGATAGGAACCAACTCCTCCGTCGGCCACCTTTTTTTATGGGGGTAATTTTGAATTATAGGTATATTATTAATATCTCGGGTTCAAATCACTTAAAATCACAAACTTGGTGTTTAAATATACATATTTACGGTCAGGAAATTCAACTAGATATTTTTCTGGGTCAAGTTCCCAAAGGATACGGAACCCTTTACTATGCCTTCGCTGTGGGTGTCAGGAATAGCTAGATTGTTAACTTTATTATAAGTACTTTTATTATTTGTAATTATAGTTGATATAGTTATACATAGTCTGCGGAAATTTCAAGTGTATCAATTACGGTTCTAGAGATAGACCGTTTGTAATGAGTGAGAAAAAAAAAGCGTGTTGTGTCGAAGATACGACCGTTAATTAAGTTTAAGTGGATACTTCTTTGTTGGCTATGGAACCCTAATATATCTGATTTAATTCACTAAAATCTGTAGGTATAAGTACAGATAAATCGGTATATATGGCAACATTGACTGACGTAGCTCATTTGACTCGCGATACATTGAAAATGGCGGTAATTTCAGCATTATTTTCATGTCCGCCACATAACCTAAATAACATTTTGTGATTAACAACTAATCGCAAATAAAGAAGGATTAAAACATGTAACAACCAATTATTTGAAATCAGATTAGGCTTCTCTACAAAAAGTTATTCCGGAAGCCATGTGATACATTTTGAACTCGGGAATAAACAAGAACGCGAGCAAAGAAGTATCCACTTCAAAAACGCCTTAAAATGACTTTCCATGTACGGGAGCACTGTTTAATTTGTAATATTTTTTTTTTTTATAAATTTTGGTTATAACAGCAATAGAAATACTAACTCTGTGAAATTTTTAACAGTCTACCTATTACTGACACGCAGACTGACACTGACGGACCCTTAGCAACAGGGTTCCGTTTGGTATCCTTTGGGACCTTGACCCTAAAAAATATCTAGTTGAATTTCCTGACTCCAAATATGTATTTTTAGACACCAAGTTTTTGATTATTATTATAGGCCTCCCCCAAAGAGTTCCAAAGTGACCGGTCCTGTGCGCCACCCAGCGGACTCCCGCGACCTTTACCAGGTCATCAGTCCACCTTGTGGGAGGCCTACCAACGCCGCGCCTTCCGGTACGTGGTCGCCACTCGAGAACCTTTCCGCCCCAACGGCCATCAGTTCTACGTGCAATGCCCACTGCCACTTAAGTTTAGCGATTCGATGATTGTGAGTTAGGGAATAAAAATACTATCTATCTATACATATAATAAAGCTGAAGAGGGTCGAAAGTCTATACATGGAAGATATTCGAAAAAAAATTGTCTAGAGATACTTAAAATCGATAACAGAACACGTTCCAACAGTTTTTAGAATTTTTGTCTGTTTATCTGTTTGTCTGTTTATGTGACCGCGCATCACGTGAAAACGGCTTAACCGATTAAGATGAAATTTAGTATAGAGATAGTTTGAGTCCTGGGGAAGGACTTAGGGTAGTTTTTATCAGGAGGTCGATAAAAAAATAAAACGAATAAACCACAAAATAATGAATTTACAAAGTTCTATCTAATCTACGAATATATAATTAGATCCCAAAAATGTATCTTACATCGGGTAATGGGATATCAAAGCTTCGTGGAGTAGAACCGAATAGTTTTGGAAATATTTAGTTTTTTCAATATTATTTCTATCAAAACTCAGCATTTTCAAAAAATTATATCTCAAAAATTAGGTCGATTTGGCACACTGGAATGGTTGTAAATGGTTTATATTAGTAGATACTATATGATTATTCAATAAAAAGAGGATGTCCGTTTTATACCCAAAATAACACTGTGCGTCTGCCCCCTTAGTAAGGACCTCCGGGTGACAGGCACGGGACAACTGTCGCCCAGCGGATCGAGGTCCCAGGGTAGGAGTGCGTGCGGTACAAAAAAAAAACGTACGCCACAAATGATGGTGTCGGGGGAACACTCAACCAATTCCCCCACAGGTGGGTCCAGTGAGCTGGACAACTGCTGGTGGAGTCGCGGATGTGTGCGAGAGCGTTCCCGTGACTCCGCCACAGGCAGTGGGAAGAACTCCCCAGGGTTTTTAGCCGGTACGAATCCGGCATATCCATCGCGCCTCCCCAAAGCGCGATGAAATCTATGAAGATTTTACCTGGGTAATAAAAAAAAGGATTGCAGTCGGCCCCGAGCTCCTAGTTTTTAGGGGAATTAATTGCCTGCGACCTGACCCACAGCAGAACTAGACATCATTGGGATATTAAGACCTTGTCAAGTGAGTGGGCTACTTGACTGTTAGAAGTTTGCAAGAAGGCCTCTTACTGCCGTAGATACATGCTAGGGTCACTTGGCTTGGCTAGGGAGATCGTGGTTCAAGAATGAATACGATCGATTAGTCGCTCCTACATTGCTGTAGCAATCGTTCGCATGCGCGCACTAAAGTTAATAGGTAACTTTTGTAGGTATTTGTCAAGGATAATAAGGCATAATAAGCCGATGGGATGCCACATTACTACTCGATATTTGTGTGGTAAAGCGGGCGACTGGACGAGTAGTTAACGATACCTCGGGTTACTATGCCAGCGCAGCGGTCCCGGCGCGCCGAGGTGACTGACAGTAAATTGCGCTTGTCTGTCGTTGGCGACCTTAATGCCGCCCAAGGAGGCTGCTAATCAGGTCACTCGGGTTCCGTAGTTACTGACCAAGCAATGCAATATAAATTGCAACCTTTGCGCGTAAATATTCGATAAGTAGTGGACGCGGCTTTAGCGACTCTGGCTCTAGCAATTATACTCCAGGCAAAATACGGTTTTGAAAAACATTAATTTATAATAGCGTTTTTTTTTTGTTTATTTCATTTTAAAACATTATTCTAAGATGCTTTATTCAAGAATCCAACAAACTTTCTATCCGGAAGTATTTATATAGATTTAAATAAAGCATGAATTGTTTTTTTTTAATTATTTATATTGAATATAATAGAGCAAATGTAAATGAACCAAAATAAAGATAAAACTATTTATTTATATTTTTGCTGACTTTTCAGAAGTAAGTTAAGTTATCATTTTTTTGATGTCTGAAATTTTGTTGGATTTTGTCGCTAGGTAACTATTTAATTGATAATATATCCATTACATAGAAAAAATCTGCTTTTATAAATTATTTCCAAATTTGACATTTTTTCCATACAAGCTGTCAGTTCATTGCCTAGACTATTAGACCAAAGCCTATTCGTAGTCTATTCTGCGAAGACCAGTTTTTGTTGATAATCAATATATGTATACGAATATTATAAAAAGAGGCTAATTTTGTATGCAAGGGGGTAGATAATTTCCGGAACTACTCATCCGATTATAAAAAAAAATCTTTCACCAGTAGGTATATGGAATGGATTTTTGGGAAGGACAATAATAGTAGTTTATGTGACTGTACATAATGAAGGGCATTAAAGAGGAGTGTGGGTTTATGAAACGAGCCGAAGGTGAGTTTCATAATAACATCACACGAGTGTTTTAATGCCTAATTATGTACAGTTACATACACTACTTTATCTATCCACATATCATAAGCCTCCATGACGCATTCAGGAGCCGCATGACCGGCATCGCGGCGTTGTTTTCTGGCAGCTGTCATAGTTTTTTTTTTTATTCAGAGGCAAACTAGAGTCGGACTATCATATCGTTCGATATCTTACTTACGTGCGACATTTGTCAAAGGGTCTAGCAGGCTAAGCTAACAAGAGTGGCCCCCGCAAGGGATTTGGTTGTAATTTGATGTGCAGTACTGGCAGGACCTAAGAACACTGTGTAATATCAGCCTTCGATCTTCTTTTGTTTCAGACTTATTCACGAAAATGTCAAAAAATCAAGGTAATTTTTAAACTGTTATTTTAGCTAAACCATGCTAAACCAAGCAAGCGAGAGAAACCAAATAAATTTAGAATTAAGGAGCATAAAATGGGGTTCATAATGCATATTTTTACAGATATTCATATCCTTGAACTTGGTTGAAGAAAATATAGTTTCTTTTTTCGCTTAATTTTTTTGCCACTTCTCGCCGAGACACAACTATCAAAAAAAACTTAATAAGCCACAATTGTCAACTACGTATTCATTTAAAAACATTTTGAAAAATCATGGTGCGTCATGTCAAAAAAAACATTTACTCTTAGATTAGACGACCTCGGACGCGCCCGCTTTTGGCAGTGCCTCCGGCTCGCACTGTGTCGCACGGGAACTCGCCGCACCTCCGTGCGCTGACGCTGCTGAATGCCCTGTTGGTGTCCACACCCGAGTGGGATCTGCTTGTGTGGCGATGGACGGCTAGGACGGTACGGTAGGGAGTGCCTAAAGTTTTGCGAGATGAAGGATGATATGCCCTCTAGTATTCGCAGTTGACTATTTTTTTGTTTTGTTCCTTTAATTTTATGTTTCGTTTGACAGTGTATTAGACATTAAGTAGACGCACACAAACGTAAGTTAAGTAAATCTGTAATGCTGTGTAAGGGATCCTGCCGTTTTACCAAATTTATTTTGGTCAAATTTCATTTCCCAAACAAATTTTAGCAACTATTTTGTTTGCCAATGCAAACTTTGGCCTAATTTTAATACTTACGAATATTTTCATTACGTCAAATTTTCATTCAGCAAAATATTATAACGAAAAATTACATTATGGCATTTGGTATTTTAGCAAATGCTTTAATAAGGCAAAAAAACATTAGACAATAAACATTTAGTCAAGTTAATGTTATGGCAAACCATAAATAGATAAAAATCACATTTGTATGGGTTATGAAATTTTACCAAAATAATATTAATAATAAAACGGCACGGTCCCTTAAATAAAAATAAACAGCCGTAATAATTGTATTTTAAGTAGGTTTGGTTAGGGTTCACTTCTTTCCCCCCCGAGGGTGCTCGCCTTGACGGGGCGGGGGGGCTTAGTAACCGTGGACTGGTCACCCACGGCGAAGCTAAGAGGCACCCAGGGCCGGCCTGTTTGGGCTGCCGGCTGGCCCGAGGATGGCGCTCCTAGCGGGCTTGCCTAAGCCAGCTTAGGATGCGTTGGGGAGGGACCGCAGAAGAAGTTCTCACGCACTATCTTCTGCGGCCGAGGTGGGATCGCAGGGGGAGAGGCGTGTTGGTATAACGGTGCGCCACTCTCCCTACCCCCTGCGAACTTGGCGGAGCCGTTCCGCTGAAGCGACATTGGTGGGACCGCAGAGGAAGAGGAATGCCGGTATTACGGTGCGCCGCTTGCCCTATCCTCTGCGGCCGAGTCGTGGTAGGTGGCGGAACCACAGACCTGATCCGCCACCGGGTGCTGGATTTTCCGCACCCATGATCTCCTCGTAGCGGACTCAGGGGGGTCCGCTACTGAACAGGTGGAGATCGAGGAGGCAGGCGCGCCAAAACATCTGGCGTGCCTCACGTTGAGGGCCCCCGGGCATCCGCGAAGGAACCGCCTGTGGGCGGCTGCCGCCGGCGGGGTCGCGGATGTGTGCACAAGCGTTCCCGTGACCTCGCCACGAGGCGGCGAGGTGGCAAGTGGGGGGGTTTTTAGTGGGTGCACCGTGGGTCTCATTAGCCCATACGGGAGTCCCACATAACCACTCGGGTCACCCCCTGCACCCGGGTGGTATGCGTAACGCATTTTCCCCCCCTAAACAAAAAAAAAAAGGGTTACTTCTGTCCCTCAGAGCGGAAATAGGCACCCCGCGAAGCGCTGGCGGTAAGGTTAGGTTAAAATAATTCATTTTGTATTTTAAGTAACTCAAATTATTGTTTGTGGGTTAGGTAAGGGTTCACTTGTGTTTCTTAGAGCGGAAGTAGACATGACAAGACAGTTGTCGACATGCTGGCGGTCCATCAGAAAAATAAACTGCTACCAGACGAAGTGCAGCTACAACCAAAGATAGTACGAGTACGACCACAGATGTATGAATATAAGGAGATCGGACATGGCGGCCGATTTGTGTAGAGTGAGCCTGTCGCAAGTACATTAACCCACACAACGCCCAAGTACTTGACAAGACAAAGCACGCACACATCTAAAACACACACACTTGTATACCTACACGCTTATTTGACAATAAACGCGCATCATATCAGGCATTTTGGGAAAAACGTAATATTCTCTGCGATCAGCACGCGTGCACAGTATGGCAGTGTATGCCCATTGAGCATACAGCTGCGACACGGCCGCCGGCGGCTTGTCCTCTCTCTAGTATTCTATGCTCTGAGAGTACGACGCATAATCAAGCGATATTGAACGTCATTTATACTCCCTACCCACATAACAAAAAAAGTTGTTATTTTATTGTGTATCTGTATGGTGTATAACCATTGAAATAAGGATGGAAATGATTTGTAATTGAAGAGCTCCTCTGCTGATTAACCGACGGAATAGAAATGGTAAATTGAATATTGACTTTACAAATCATTTGCCTCATTTTGTTTTGGTTAAAACATATTATGCCAACTAACGTATTTGACTGAATGAAATTTGGTCAAAGTAATAGTTGGTTAACGAGATATTGCTTAAACATGAACATGCCAAACATCAGGTTTGCATAAGAATTATTTGTCAAGTGTTAATTTGGTAAACGATTATTTGGCAAATGAAATTCTACGAATAATTTTTTGGGAAGTAATAATTTGTCAAATTTTTCTTGACAAAACATAGGTACCCATACCAGTATCCTATGAGGATCATTTTTTCTTCTTAGGTAACTGGTTACAAAACTCCGGTTACGTACGCGGCCGAAGGGCATCCTGAGGTGCATTAGCTAATTGTACCAACTGTACCAAGTGTACGTAGATACCTGAGTAGTACCTATATTATTTATTTAAATATATTTACACAGCGGGTAAAAAAAATATATTACTTGGATACCAGTATCCTATGAGGATCATTTTTTCTTCTTAACTGGTTTTATAATTTAAACTCGATCACTGTTATTAAAATACTTTATTATCACTTCCACAAAATGACTGCTTATGCTATGCATTCATTATTTTCTTGATGGTAAGACAACTGCTCGCTTCCAGTGCCGTTAACAGAATGCCAGCCATTTTTGACCGACATGGTGCAATAAACTACCGGACCGGAACTCGAATCGGATTGGCCATCGGATTCTTACACGTGATTGGTTCATCTCAATCAACCTATTAAAATACTTTTTAATGTTACCAGTGCAATTTATTTTAAAAATCATAACATTCGGCCATCCGACTCGTGCAACGTCCCGGTGCACGCACCTCACATAATTATATTAAGTTTACTATCCTTATACTGAGATACATATTATATTCAACTACGTACATATAAAATTGACAGACTAAATTTACATCGTAAAATGCACTAATTTATGTTTACTTCAACTGACATGTTATTCATATATTATTTTTATATAACGAAATGTCAGTAGAAATAAACAGAAATGCATATTTTTACTTAAGTTTATCATTATTTAATGATGTATGTAGTATTTCAATGTATTATTTACATTCTGTATAAATCTACAAAATCATAATATTCGGCGGATCTTGCATCTAATCTAAATAATAACAACAAATACGCAATTAATAATCATTTACGTGTGTTTGGAATTTTGTCGAAATTCCGACAACGGAATATTATCGTCAGTCTCACAATCTGACGATTAACTTGAGCTACTAGAAGACCTATCCGAGGAAAGATTTAGAGAATTTATGTTAATCCAAGGTCAACTGCTACTACAGTCTCAAATGACCTTTTATTTTTAATTAAACCTGGTATATTCACGATACGGTACCTATCATTGTCCAAAGCTTTTACACGGTCCAATGAATGAATGAAATTTTATAAGGTCCAATGAATTTAGATAAAAGTTTTGTACTAAGTATTGATTATTGTAAAAATTTGTTCCGGCTATTTTAATCAAACCTCCTTTCTTGAAGATTGCAGCGGGAGCTCGACCCGAAGCATATCTATGTTTTTGTTTTACTTGGCTAGCTTGGATGTTGTCACTCACGTCTCTCCTTAATTCATTAAGTGATTTGTGAGCAACGTCAGTTTGAACACCCAATTTATTCGAAAGGCCATCACGAGATTTCATGCCAAAGAAAGCTTACGACGCAGTCTTCTGGGTGGTAAAATTGACGGTGTTGTTTATACCCCACTGTACTTTCTTGAGACACACGTCCTAACTACGCTCATCTTGATCTTAATTATGCCTCATCAGTGAATTTAGTATAGTCTGGTTAAACCATCCGGCCTGGCCTTTCGCTCTGGAGCACACCACTGCATTCAGAATATGTTTAACGCCATTAGAATCGCAAAATCTTTTAAAAGCCGCAGAGGTGAATGATGTGCCGCGATCCGAAATAACTCGTGAGGGATACATAGAATGATGGAAAACATCTTCTTATACCTTAAAAGTGGTCTTTGTCTTTGTATTCTTTACAGGTTTTATAAAAACGTATTTAGTAAAACTGTCTACAATTGTCAAAATATAGGTATTAAGATTCACACTCTTTACAAATGGGCTCAAGTGATCTACATGAATTATGTGAAAGGGTTTGTCGCCCTTCGGGATTGGATATAACTGACCTTTCTTTAGCCTTGCTGAAATATCTTTATTATACGCACAAGGGATGCAGCTCACATCACAACATACTTCTTCACGAAGCGGCGTAGTTTGGTAAACAAATGCAAGGTTTTAGAAATACCTAAGTGCCCGATATCGTCGTGGTTTGCGCGCCAAATCTGAAACCGGGCACTCCGTGGGACTACTAAACGGAACTTATCGTCCTACCTTCCAATAAACCTTATGGTCTCTAAAGAAGACATAGTTTTTGCTGATATTCTTACTTTGAATCGGTTCTATTTAGTAATGAAAAATAACAAGAAATCCTATTCACCTGACGCACTTCTCTCTCTACAAAGCGTGTAGCCATAGCCACAAGAGTGTTTGTGTCCAGTACTAAGGTGCCATTAGCTAGGTTGGTCAACACAAGATGACACCCTACATGTGCATATAGGCACCCTGGTGTAAATGATACTCCTTGCCGGGCTCTTCGCAACTATGCCATTCAACATAAACATCGCCAGTAAAGAAGGAATCTTCTGCATACACATCGATAAAGTCTACGCCCTGAACTTTTACAGAACTAAGCGTCAATAAGTTCACAGACCTATCCTGCTGTTGCATTTCACTACACGGGCACTTGTAAAAACAACCACTTATGGTTGTCCTTCAATGCCGTCACGAAAGGCAACTCTGTGAAATCCTGCCCTATCAGTAAGGAATCTGCATAAATTCACCACCAACTACTAGTAGGTCCTTCAACAGAAGCTTCAACTTCATCAAGCTTTATAGAGACAATACTTTTATAGAAAGGTGAAACTGAAGAATTTCCAAATCTTTTTATTACAGGCAACTCAGTAAAGCATTTTGTTAAATTGAATTTTTTTGCCTTCAGTTTCGCGCATCAGACTACTCTCACTCTCAAAGTCTATATATGCTACCCAGTCAATTCCATTTACATTAGCCTTCCTAAAAAACGCTCATCGTTAACTGGTTCGCTATCTGTCCTAAGATGCAAGGTATTAAGTTTGCAGATTGCGGAATCATGGCCAACCCGATGGCATTTTTGACATTTGATGATAGGGTTGGGACATTTATGGAAAGCATGTCCCTTTCCTCGACAGTTAAAACATGTCATGGCACCTTCGGTGGTAGCGGAAGCATTTTGCCGAGGCAAGGTGTCGGTACGTTTCTTAATAAAAGGTGCATCAGGTGGTCGTTGGGAATTAAGCTAATCTAATAGGTCTTCTGGTTCCTCACAATTTAACGCTTGAGCACCATTCCTAATTGATTTATCAAGAATGCCATGTATTACACATTGCACAGCCTTCTTCGATCTTATTTCACATCTCTTCAGTAAAGTCAGTTTATCGTAAAAATACTCGCGATAATTTTCCCCGCTACGCGAAGTACGAGCAAGCATTTCTTCGAGAAGCCGACCATAATTTTGTTCATTAGGAAAGGCCTTTCTGAGTTTCATTTGCCATTCTTCCCAGCTATAAACAACGGATGGTAAGGCCTCAAACCACTTTTTTGCGAGTCCTACAAGTTTCTGAAGTGCAAAATGTATGGTCTGCTTCTCGTTCCAATCGTAGATTTTTACACATTCATTGACCTTGCGGATCCAGCTATCAATGCTTTGCGTCTTACTGGAGGGATCAAACTCTGGTACAACGTTATTTATTTGACTGTTGTTAAATTGCTGAGATATATCTTTGTTCCCCCCATGCAAAGAATTGATAAGCTGCAGTACCTCGTTAAACGTTACTCCTTGGGCTGGAACACCGCTGGGCGCTGCAGACGGTGAAATCTTCGCAGACAACTCCTGTGTCGTCGTTTGAACAGGTTTACGCGCCTTCTTATTGTGCCTCCGGGGTGAAGATGACTTCTGATGTCTCCTCCTCTTCTGTATGACGCCTCGTGTTTCATCTGGCGTCTCATTCTCGGTATCGGTTGTCATCATCTCGGAATAACAAAACTACATATTAGCGTTATATTTGTTAGGGTTCGTCTGTAGCTGTTTTAACGTCAATGTTTTTAAATCCTGTTCATAAAATAATAGCAAATTGTCTATGTTAAAATGGCGCGGAAATACTGTTCGATGATTGGTCCACGGATTCAAGTGGTTGACCGGTCGGGGAGGATTTGAAATTGGAGGGGATTTTAACGGCTAGGAGTTTGGGGACGAGGCCAGTTGCGACATTCTTGGGCTGACCGTGAGACACGCTGTACTGTATAAAATAAGTTGGTGAAAATAAAAGTCATAAAAGTGTTGGTCCTGAGTTTTAACTATTTCTCCCAGAGTACAGAAACATCGCAGTAGAAAGTAGGAGTGAGTAAGTTTATACTTCAGCAAGCGGGATTTCGCAGCCAAAACGTAAGTTCACGCCCATATTTAAATTTGTTATATTTAAAATAGTCGTTATGATTCTAAAGCCTGCTGCTAGTCATTAAACGAATAATAGCCTACATTCATAGTTTGCAATGAAGGTTCAAAATCTATTTTAGTTCTCACTACTTATAATTGCACCACGGCTTTAGAGACATCGCTTTATTGCAATAGTTTTCGGATTGCGTAGTCTATAAAGTATCAATAAGCATTTAAGTTTACAGTAAACCACTATTGAAGGTAATTATGTCAATGTAACTCAATTAATGTGTGGTGTCAACCAGTTTGTTTAATGCCGCGATTTTAATGAGATCGACAATAATCATTCATTGCGCAATAACGAATGAGCATATTTTTGAAATTAAGTATTCATAGTCTTGCTTGGTATAAAACGAACATTACGGACAAATGTGTGTATAGGTGCACTAGCCCCTGATTTCGGTATATTTTACCTGTCTTGAAATAAACTACGTTTCTGTTTGATAATGTGTGTTTGTGAAATAAGCGTATCTTTAATTTCTTCCTGATATCTTAAAACGAGGCGTCAATTAGGTTTGCGAGTGCTTTGTTATTTAAGTTGCTATTAAGCTTTATATAGCCGCGGTACCGCAGCATTTCCCAGTTCCGTTTCAAGATGTAACTCTAGAAATGTGTGCTGCTTGATTGAATAGCTTAATCATTTAGTCATTTCCGTAGAATCTGATCTTCTTTACAAATCGAATATAAGTTTCAGTAGGTACTTCAACTTTAATGTAATGCATGATCAATGAATTGGAAGTGAACGCTAAGGAAGAGCTACTGAATCCCTTAAATGGCTATTGCGCCAGAACTTAATACACCAATGAACTAGTCAACTCAAGCTGTAAAATACTATTGTATTTTAGTCCTTAGCAAAGAATATACCGCTGATCTTTTAAATTTTGTTTTTATATTTTATTCACATGTATTTTGTCTCGAGTTTCAGGAATCATGGCTTCATCGGAACCTCCGGATCAGGGTGCAGGTAACCGGAGGCTCGCGACTCCCGGCCGGGGTGAGCGCCGTGCAGCCACGCGCAGTCGAAGTCGAAGCCCTGTACTTCACCCTCGTCGGAGACCAGAGGATGACAACGCGCGACTTCACATGCTGGAACGGGAACTACGAAGAGAACGAGAACTACGGAACGCCGAGGGCCGGCGACGCTCCTATCGAAGAGAACGCGAGTGGCGGTCAACGAGCCGGAGTCATCGGAGCCGGTCTACCGACGGTCGGCGCCTCGCAGAGCATCACGACCGGCGTCATGTAGAGCAAGAGGCAGAGCAACAGGCAGAGCATCATGCTGAGCGACGCGACAACGCTAGAAGAAAAACAAGGTCACGTAGTCCTTCTTTTTCTAAAAAAGACTTTTTTGATATTTTTAAACAATTGCGAGATGGCCTTACGTCGCAACCACTTGCACAGAACGCGCAACAGTCCTTGCAGAAAATAGACCACAAGAACATATTACCCAATTTTGACCCTTCAACCAAAAATCAACGCATGGATATTTGGTTGAAGAAGGTCAATGAATGCGCGGCTGTGTATGGTTGGGATGAGAGGACTACCACTCATTTTACCATGCAAAAATTACAAGGTCTGGCCAAGACTTGGTACGAGAGTCTCAACACGATCCTCTTTACCTGGCAGGAGTGGCAGACTAAATTATTAGACGCGTTTCCTTGTGACCAAAACTATGGCCAGATCTTGGAAGACATGATTAAAAGAAAAAGCAAGTTTAATGAACCTATAGAGGTATACTATTACGAAAAATTGAGCCTCATTAACCAGTGTGAAATAGTAGGGAAACGTGCCGCAGACTGCATAATACACGGCCTTACTGATCGAACGCTTAGGTCAGGCGCTCTAGCGTTGCGTTGCGCTCACCCGGATCAATTGCTGCCTTACCTAATGAGCTATAAGGAGTCTAATCAGACCAGTTCAGATCGTTTCCATGTTAGGAATAGAAACAACACTGATGCCGCTCATGCTGGGAGCAATAGTAACGTGCAGTCTAAACTCAGACTAGGACAATCAATAGTAGGATGCTATAACTGCAAAGAGAGGGGGCATAGCTACCTATATTGTACTAAACCAATCGTAAAATGCGCAAAGTGTAATAGGGTAGGGCACAAGGCGGATAACTGTCACACCAGACTGGGAGATAGGATGACTAGTACTAATACTGCAGCTACAGTACCAAAAACGATGCGAATTGATTTTGTGGAGCCACATATTGCCTCAACCCTAAGTTCTAAATTCATGAAAGATGTTATAGTACAAGGTAGTGCATATAGGGCCTTTATTGATTTTGGAAGTGACGTCACCTTGATCAGGGAATCTACTGGGTAGTTCTACCATTTCGTGCAAATCGGCATAATTTGGGAGAATTTTTTTTTTGGTTTTTTTATTATGCCAATGGTAAGAAACCGGAAAAAGAAACACTATAATATAATTTATTCTGAATTATACGCATAATTTACCGAGATATAGGCAATAGTTTTTTTTCAAAAGGAATGGTAATGAAGTACTAAATATGGTAATGGTTATACTATGTTATGGGAATGAAAATGCGATGTTGGTAATGAAGGATTAAGCAAAAAAAAACGTTATAAGATTATTTTTTAATATCTCAAATGGAAATTTAACTAATTAGTAACACTATACAGAGATCAATTAATCAGCCTTGGTACTTTAAAGAACTAAATTAGGATGTTCACCTAATATTACGCCATTTTTTTATATATGCCACTATCATTGACAATCAATGATAATGTGACTTACAAAAAAGTATATGCTAGTATAAATCAACAATCATAGACTTTGTTAACAATAAAAGCTCTGCGCGTATTATAACGATCTTTCAAATTATGATAGTTATTGCCTATCAATTAACAGTCAAGAACAAAGTATTCGTTGTAAGTTTAAAATTATTATTGTGTAAGATTATTAATATTATATTGTAGAATACCATTTGACATGTAAAAGTGCCCTTGTGGCCTACTTGCAGAATAAATAATTGATTTTGATTTAAGTTTCACTCAAGACTAAAGTCGTAAACATGGAACTGTTTTATTAATAGAAATCAACATCGAAGCCTACAAGCAATATATAATATAACAGAAACAACATACAAAACTTCGAAGTAAGTAAAAGTTATAACTTATTGTGTAACACAAATTAGAATTATAACTTATTAACAATTTAACATCTTATTAATTTAAATCAACATATTAGAACATTTTACATACAGTAATTGTACAACACGAATTAATATTCCAAGAACAAAATTAACTCAAGACGAATTCGTTAACATTTTAAGTCTTAACAATAGTACACAACATAGTTATTATGAAACACAACAGAACATTCTGATTAGTCTTAACAAAAAACAACGTCTCGTAGGAATTGCTTAATAATTAATCAGAATTTAACATACAAAGTATTGAAAACTAAAAAATATTATAATCATCGTCAGATGAAGAATTATTAAACAATTGGTTCACATTTTCAGAAATACTTTCATGTTGATTATTTGGTTCGACTCTTCTTCTTTTATCATCTTCATCTGATGAATCCTTCAAATAGTTACTAATTGTGGCCTTCCGTATTGTAGAGACTTTTCCGGTTTTCGCAATGTTTTTCTTTATTTTGTTTTTTGTCAATAACTTCAGGTTCTGATCAGTTTTATTTTCTTTCTTAGAATCAATTACAGTTCGTTTTCGTGTAAATTTGGAACCTTTTTGAATGAAAGATTCGTTAGTCCAGTGCTGCTTTACATTCGAAAGCAAAGTAATGTTATCAGCAACTCTCCTTTTACGTTGTGACTGTTGTGTTTGTTCTGGAGCGGTTAAGTTTTCTATAATTGGCGAAGGACACGTTGACTCGTTTTCCACTTCTTTAAAAAAACTTCCTGTGGTACGTTGATGCATAAAGTCTTCTAGTTGTGCAGGAGCATTGTTAGATGAAGGTATAATATCAATAAACCCTAGGTGGTACCCGTGGGTACAGATTTCTCCATTTTCACAATGTAAACAACTCAGTTTTCTGAAGGTCATTCGAAGTCTATTATAAGACCAGAGAACTTGATGCACCGACATAGTTCCAAGAAATGGTTGAACGCTTGAGGGAAAGGTTTTCTCTTGCACATTTTTCTCGGACACAGAAATCAGCTTGATGTTCTTAACCTTGTTTTGAATCTGCTTCTTAAATTCTTCGATTGTGCCAATATCTTTTCCCATCCTTACTATTTGATCTGCAGTTCTCTTTAAGACTGCGCCAACTCCATCTGGTGCACCCTTGCCGTGACCGGCTTCTAAATAATTCCAGTTGATATATTTTAGCTCCGGAAAATCTTGATGAAGTTGACCAATGACATAAAACATGTATCTGTTTCTGTATTGGCTTGATGGGCTGTCCGATATGAAATGTATTGTGTCAATCAGTGGTGATATTTCTTGGATATAACCAAGCAGCGGTATAAGATGAGCCCATATAGCTTTTGCATCATGTTGATTACATTTGCTAATACTGCATACACTATGTGGCTTCAAAATACCTGTATCTTGATCAATAATGTATACTACTGAAGTGTGCAATGTTATTTGCGTCCGGCTACCACCAAAATGGAAGCTTTGTATCTCTTCATTAAATTGAACCGAGTAATTCTCGGAAAAATCTAGGTGTACAACAGCTTCCATTGAATTTATTGTCGCCTTTAGAGCTTTGACATGTCTGTATTGTACAACGATATTAGCACAGTGTGTGAAATATGGATTTAATGCTTTTTGCATCTGTGCTATGATATTTTTTGGAAAGTCCTGTTTTTTTGTTTTTGTATTCACGATCTTCACTTTTTCTATCCCTTTTGTAGTATACGTTTCTTTCCTTGCACACCACTCATAATAGTTTATCTTTTCATAATTGTTAAACTCTTGAAAGTTAATAACGCTATTTTTGCATATCATTCTCGGTTCAAACATTTTTCATCGTAAACATCACAGCATAAGTTTTGTAGTACGGCAGTTCCATTTGCTTCTTTGATTATTTTATTTTTATTTAGACTTTTGACAAGCAAATCAAAATTTACATGTACTTTACAGGCACATGTATTTCTGTCCGATTCTTTTGGAGTGAGTACCCAAAACGGCCGATACTTGCAAAACGTAGAATATGCCACGTGACCGTTTTGAACGACCATGAACTTCTTGATGCAAAGTATCGGTTAAATATCGTTTCTGTTTCCTAACTCCATTTCGTGTGATAAATTCATTCTTCTCCGGAGATATCTTTGTGTTGCTGTCATCTTCAAAGAAATCATACTTGATTTTTTCAGAGTTAGTGTCTTCTATTTTTTTACTTCTGACTGAGAACATGCTTGTCATTCCTAGAATTTTATGACGTTTTAATTTTTTGACGTTTTAGTTTTGTTTTTAATTATGACATCACTAAATACACGTTTTTCTTTCTTCTTTAGGTCGCGGAACCCTTCTGATAAGTTTCTGGATATTATCTCGCCAAATAATATTTTTTTCTTAATTTCTTCACGTTTGTCACTGTCCACTGTTTCAACTAATCTATCCACTTTTTCTGTAGTTGAAGGTTCATTGCGAGCATTTATTCGATTTGCCCTAATTATATTATTCAGCGTTCTTTTCATTGCATCCCTCTCTATTTCCGCTTTTTCTTTTTGAGCCTTCAGTAGTCCTACCTTCTTGATATAATTATAACGCAATCTCCTTATCCTTTTTTCCTTTTGTATACAAGGCCTACAGTTTGTCTCATGTACCTGATGAGATGGACCTGCGACGGGATCGTCTTGAACTACATCTGCGTTATCTTCTTGATCACTTGTTGGTGGTGTCCCTTCAATCATCAATTCTAGTATTCTTCTATTTTTTTCTGTTTTTCTATGTACCGTTTGCTATTTTCATTCCATTTTTTTCTTTGATATCTTTTTTGCCTTGGCGTCATATCAGCCACACTCTTAATTTTCTTTTCTTCCTTTCGTTTTAAATATCTCATTCTTTCTTTTTCTTGCTGTAACGCATATTTCTCAGGATCATTCTTAATTTCTTCATATTTTTTTCTCCTTCGTAGCTTTGCTTCGGTCAACTTTTCCTCGCGAGTTTTTTTTGTTTTCGTTTTTGCCATCTTGATATCTGTAAATAATATGCACAGTGATTTCATGCGGAAGTGGTTAAAGCAAAAGGGTGCAAGGCATAAAATATATAAAAATAGAAAATCTAATGGAAATGTAAGGGCCCAATATAGTTAATAATTTAATAATAAGTAAAGCTACCAAACTCCTCCAAATTTCATTCAAATCTGTTATAAAACCGGAAAAGGCACTATAATTAATTAATGAATTTCAGTATTAAATTGTTAAACCCTATTGCCCATCTCGTGACGCTTTTTAAGTACTGAAACGAAATATTATACATAAAACATTCCATATCCGAAACGGTATATATCATCAAATTCGGTTCAGTCCTAAAAATACTAACTAGATGGGCATGGGTTATACATACACACGACAACATAGATATACACGCATTGCACATCGGGTTTTTTAACAATTTAATACTAAAATCCATTACCATCATTTTATGTTCATTACCATTCTTCTAAAAATTTATGGTAAGTTATGGTAATGACGAGAATGGTAATGAATTGTCTTTACCTTTTGTAGATTTACTCATTGTAAACAAATGCAGTCGTAAGGTACATTCATTCAGTAAGGTTTCGAACTTAATGATTATTATTTAAATATGCACAGTACAATAAAACACTAAAGCATTAACATGAAAACAGCATAAATGGTAATGAAAAAAATACGTACCAAATCCAAAACTCCGCCACGAATTATTTTTTTACGACAACCTGACGCGCGTCCGTCCTATCACTGTTCACTGAGTCGACTGAGGCGGCGATCGCGGGCAGGGGGGTTGATGCGTAGAACAATACTTTGCACATCCACAGGTTGATTATGTTGTTGCAAATTGAACTTATGGTAATGAAGAATATTTTTGGACAAACATATTTTGCTACAGGGAAAGTAAATAACAATTATTTAACTGTTTAAACCTTCATAGTTTTATTCCTTGATAAGTACCTCAACGATATCAGAGGATAAATTTAATGTGGTTGATGTAATAGATTAGTTATTCGCTTTAAATCATATAAATTTATGTTCGGAACGATGATGGTAATGAATTTTTGGCATGTTATTTTTTTTTTTATACATTTTTATTACAATAGTATAATAGAATTTAGATGCAAAGTATACCTATGTACCCAACACAACATATAAAAAAAAAAAAAATTAATTTAACATTTAATACATGTTTTTTTTTTCAATGAACATGTGATTTGCACGAAATGATAGAACTACCCTAACTGCTAAGGAATTAGGTATTTCACACGACCAAACTCCAACACTTATGAAGGGTTTCGGAAATGATGTAATTCAGTCGCTAGGCAGTACGTCACTTGATCTCTCTGTTGATGGTGTAGGAGCAAAGGTCACTTTTAGAGTCGTGAATGACAATTTGTTAGAGGTTCCCGTTTTGGTAGGGCAATCATTCACTGAGCAGCCTCATATATCAGTGTACAAAGATGTGAACAAGCTACAGTTCTTCAATATTGGCAACGAATTACCCTACGCTGATGTGGTTGAGGGCGATGAGTCTCCACTTGAGTACTTTACTCCCAGTGTCATTGAACTTCATGGTGTTGCCACAGTTAGGGTTGAGACTAAATCGGCATTTGATGGCAGTGTTCTTATAAAACATTCTATAGCTGGTAAACCTAACCAACAATATGTCATTGGCGGCGGTCTCCACAGCTCTGTTAAGGGTCGCATACATGCATTGGTGGCGCCTTGTGCAAGATCCTGCCGAATTCTGCCTGGTCCTGTTTTTTGCCGTGCAGAACAGGTTGACGTAGTACATCAAGTCGTCCAGGACGCCGAACATGCATGTAGGCATACCGATCTTGATGAAAAACAGGTGCGGGTAGGTGAAGGAGTGTCTGGCAACGATAGGGAACGATTGCTAGGTGTATTAAAGAAATATCAACATTGTTTCGCTACATCCCTTAGTGGCCTAGGTTGCACCAACGCTGCTGAAATGAGCATCGAATTGAATAGTCAACGTCCGGTCGTCTATCGTCCTTATAGACTTTCACACCACGAGCGAGAAAAGGTGCGTTCCATGGTAGGGGAGATGCTAGATGCTGGCATAGTCAGAGAGTCAGTATCCGATTACGCTAGCCCTATCTTACTTGTTCGGAAAAAGGATGGGTGTATGAGATTATGTGTCGACTACCGTAAGTTGAATTCAGTGACGGTTAAGGAAAGATACCCCATGCCCATTATCGAGGACGAGATAGCCCGCCTATCGGGACAATCCTGCTTTATCACCCTCGACCTCGCTTCTGGGTATTATCAAGTGCCCATTTCCGATCAGAGTAGGCACCTCACTTCTTTGTCACGCCGGACGGCCAATTCGAGTTCAACCGAATGCCGTTTGGCTTAGCAAATGCTCCAGCCGTTTTTCAGCGCATGATAAATGCAGTATTAGGATCTGCGCGATTTAGCAAAGCAACTGCATACATCGATGACATTCTCATTTATGGGAAAGATATTTCAGAATGCTTGGAGCGCCTCGAAGAGGTTTTAAAGGCTATCGAAAACGCAAATCTTACCCTTAATTTGTCTAAATGCGATTTTTTGCGCAAGGAGATTGATTATTTGGGGTACGAAATAAGCGCTAGAGGAGTCAGGCCAGGCGAAAGGAAGATCCTTAGTGTAGCAAACTTTCCGCGACCCGGTAACGTTCACAACGTACGTCAGTTTTTAGGGTTGGCAGGTTATTTCCGCAAGTTCGTTAGGAATTTTGCTCAGATTTCGTTCCCGCTTAGCAAATTACTCAAAAAGGACGCAGCTTGGGAGTGGAGTGATAGTCAGGAACAGGCGTTTCAGGATCTTAAGTCGAAATTAGTAGAAAGGCCAGTTCTTTCCATTTACGACCCAGCAGCAGAGACCGAGTTGCATACGGACGCGAGTCGATTAGGTGTAGGAGGTATACTTCTGCAACGATCTTCCGGCAGCGAGCCTTTTCATCCCGTAGCTTACTTCAGTCGACAAACTTCACCAGAAGAGAAAAATTTCCACTCATACGAGTTGGAAACTCTGGCAGTAGTCTGTGCTCTCCGAAAATTCAGGGTCTATCTGTTAGGGCGAGAATTTGCGCTTTGCGCTCTACATTCTCGAAACGAGATCTCATCCCCAGAATAGCACGGTGGTGGTTGACGCTGCAGGAGTTTGATTGTTGCATTGAATATAGGGCTGGAGCGAAAATGAGTCACGTAGATGCTCTATCTCGTAATCCAATTGTAGAACAATCAGATTATCTCACGGATCAGTTCCCAATCGTAATGTCCATCAGTGAAGGAGACTGGTTACATACACTCCAGCTAGGTGACTCAGGGTTAAATAGGATAAGAACCATTTTAAGTAGTGGCATGGACGAAAAGGGTTTACGTCACATTAGAGACAATTACGTTATAAGGGAAAATAAATTATACCATTATTTAGATAATGATAGGGACCAGGTAAGATGGGTAGTGCCAAAGGGCGCAAGGTGGCAACTATGTCGGCTAAATCATGACGAAATTGGTCATTTTGGGGTGGAAAAGACCCTGGAGAGAATTAAGAAGAATTATTGGTTCCCCAGGATGACCAGATTCGTGAAAAAGTACGTAAACGCTTGTTTAGAATGTGCCTATGGAAAAAATAATGCATGTGTTCGTGAGGGTCTACTTTACCCTATTGAAAAGGTGGAAGTACCATTTCACACGTTACACGTTGACCACCTTGGACCGTTTGTCAAGTCTAGCAGGGGCTACACTCATTTACTTGTTATTGTGGATGGATTTACGAAATTCTGTTTTCTGAAGCCTGTTCGAAATACCAACACGCAGAACTCTATAAGAGCCTTAGACGACGTTTTTAGCACGTTTAGGAACCCGGACCGTCTTATTAGTGATCGAGGCAGTTGTTTCACTTCTCACGCGTTCAAACGTTTCTGCCTCGATAAAGGTATAAAGCACATCTTGAACGCTGTAGCTAGTCCCAGGTCCAATGGTCAAGTCGAGCGGTACAACCGAACTATACTTGACTCCCTCAGAACGCTCAGTGTGAAGTATGGTGAAAAGAGCTGGGACAGCCACCTGGGAGGAGTACAATGGGGCCTTAATAACACCATTCAAAAGACTGTCGGGCGGGCGCCTTCAGAAATAATGTTTGGGACCTGTATGCGTAGTGAAATAAACCCAATGTTAAATGTTATTACTAGGGCTATAGAAGAAAAGAGGGACGTTTCTGAAATCCGAAGGGAGGTTAAGGCTAGGATAGATAAAGAACAGAACAAGCAGAAAGATAGTTATGACAAAGGTAGGAAACCAGCTCGCTTGTACAGTGAAGGGGAGCTTGTCAAAATAACGAAGACTTGCTTTAACAATGACGGCCAAAGTAAAAAACTCATGCCCCCGTTTATAGGGCCTTACCGTGTCACCAAAGTTTTGGGTATGGATAGGTACTCAGTTGCACCTGTGCCAGGGCTCTCTAGTACAAATAATAAGCGACCTACAACGGTGGCTGCAGATCGCATGAGGCCATGGATTAACGTTGCTGCGTTGGAGGTTAATAAAAATGATACTGATAGTGGTAGCAGTGATGATGACGATACTGATTATGTCCTTAATTAGATTAAAATAGTGAACGTATCAAATAAACTTAGATTTTTTATTATTATTACGTTTAGCTACAGAATGTTTCGTATATATTGTTTCAGATCAAAACACGGCAATCGATCGGTCTGTGTTTTGATGCTGCGATGGCCCACGAAGTCCTCCCGCGCCCGTCACGAGTAATCGATCGGCTCGTCGGGCCAACGGTGAGGCAACCCGATAATCGATCGGTCGGGATGTTCGTTTATTAAGTCCTTCCGCGCCTGTCACGAGTAATCGATCGGCTCGTCAGGCCAACGGTGAGGCAACCCGATAATCGATCGGTCGGGATATTCGTTACCAAGTCCTTCCGCGCCTGTCACGAGTAATCGATCGGCTCGTCAGGCCAACGGTGAGGCAACCCGATAATCGATCGGTCGGGATATTTGTTATTAGGTTCTCCGTTATTCGATCGGACGGGAACCTAGATTTTAAGTGGTGACCCAATGAATCGATCATTGGGAACCCACTGTATATTAAACTCTCGCAAATCGATCGGCGAGGTGTTTATGTATCTATTTATAATCATTTGAAGTATTGCTTTATCTTTTGAACATGATGATTGTAATTAGTTATCGAATGATGATGATAATTTGATCGACTTTGCAATGTTTCATGTCATCGAGACATAGTATTTTGATCGAGGTTCGATGTCATCGAGACAAGCTTGATTGAGGTCATTGAAGAATGTTTGTATTTTCGATACCTTTCACATACCAGGTTCATAATTGAATAATTTCTGTTAGCTTTCAATTGAGAATTTGATAATTATTAAAAGAATGTAAGCTATAATTCCTATGCTAAAAAAAAAATGTAAATACAGGATATGATTATACTTTTGTACCTATAAAATATTATTTGTTTCTATACAACTTTTTTTTAATTGTGATGTTGTGAAGTTTGTGCAACTGGCCCAGACTCCGATTGTTAGGGTTCCCACCTGGAGACGTGTGCCGGGGCGGCAACGTTATCAGGATGGTCGATTGTTAGGGTTCGTCTGTAGCTGTTTTAACGTCAATGTTTTTAAATCCTGTTCATAAAATAATAGCAAATTGTCTATGTTAAAATGGCGCGGAAATACTGTTCGATGATTGGTCCACGGATTCAAGTGGTTGACCGGTCGGGGAGGATTTGAAATTGGAGGGGATTTTAACGGCTAGGAGTTTGGGGACGAGGCCAGTTGCGACATTCTTGGGCTGACCGTGAGACACGCTGTACTGTATAAAATAAGTTGGTGAAAATAAAAGTCATAAAAGTGTTGGTCCTGAGTTTTAACTATTTCTCCCAGAGTACAGAAACATCGCAGTAGAAAGTAGGAGTGAGTAAGTTTATATATTTAAATGCAGAATAAAACTCAAGCTAGTGGCAAACTATCTATATCTATTTATCCATTATAAAACTATATATATATAACTCTATTTCAAACTCTTTCAAAACTCTTTTCCAAATTCTATTTCAAACTATGTCTCAAACTATATATCAAACTATATCTCAAACTCTTCCTCAAACTCTATCTCACTCTTATCTGAAACTCTATGTCAAACTCCATGTCAAACTCCATGTCAAACTCCATGTCAAACTCCATGTCAAACTCCATGTCAAACTATATCTCAAACTCTATCTCAAACTCTATCTTAAACTCTATCTCAAACTCCATGTCAAACTCCATGTCAAACTCCATGTCAAACTATGTCTCAAACTATATCTCAAACTCTATCTCAATCTCTATCTCAAACTCTATCTGTAAATCTATCTCAAACTCTATCTCAAACTCCATGTCAAACTCCATGTCAAACTATATCTCAAACTATATCTCAAACTCTATCTCAATTTCTATCTCAATCTCTATCTGTAACTCTATCTGTAACTCTATCTCAAACTCTATCTCAAACTCCATGTCAAACTCCATGTCAAACTCCATGTCAAACTGTATCTCAAACTATTTCTCAAACTATATCTCAAACTCTATGTCAAATTAAATGTCAAATCCATATCAAATATCTGCTCAGTTAATCCCCTAAACTTCGTCCACACATTCAACCTACAACTCAGCCAGTCAAGAGAAATGATAATCGTCATTATTACGCATATAATCACTAACTGCATATCACTGTACGCATACATAGCCTTTTAGCGGCAACGCACATGGTCACACACACTAGCTTACTGGCATACCAATTTATCATAGGCTCACATGGCCCTACTAGTAGCAACGCACATTGTCGCATACTAGTCAACTGTTCTACTTTAGGCACACATGGCCCACTAGTTACGACACACATGGTCGCATACTAGCTATCTAATTTCAATAATCTACCATAGGCTCACATGGCCCACTAGTAGCAACGCACATGGTCGCATACTAGTCAACTGTTCTACTTTAGGCACACATGGCCCACTAGTTACGACACACATGGTCGCATACTAGCTATCTAATTATAGTAATCTACCTTAGGCGCACATGGCCCACTAGTAGCAACGCACATGGTCGCATACTAGTCAACTGTTCTACTTTAGGCACACATGGCCTACTAGTTACGACACACATGGTCGCATACTAGCTATCTAATTACAGTAATCTACCTTAGGCGCACATGGCCCACTAGTAGCAACGCACATGGTCGCATACTAGTCAACTGTTCTACTTTAGGCACACATGGCCTACTAGTTACGACACACATGGTCGCATACTAGCTATCTAATTACAGTAATCTACCATAGGCTCACATGGCCCACCAGTAGCAACACACATAGTCATTGGGTCAATTTCTGTCTTTACTACCATACTTAACACCACACCATAATCCTAATGCTCGAAATCAAATAAATATCAAAATAACGTACCACAGTAATTCAAATCAAAATCACGTACCTTCTTATAAAACTGTTCGTCCCCGCTTCTGAGATTTTATAATTTAAACTCGATCACTGTTATTAAAATACTTTATTATCACTTCCACAAAATGACTGCTTATGCTATGCATTCATTATTTTCTTGATGGTAAGACAACTGCTCGCTTCCAGTGCCGTTAACAGAATGCCAGCCATTTTTGACCGACATGGTGCAATAAACTACCGGACCGGAACTCGAATCGGATTGGCCATCGGATTCTTACACGTGATTGGTTCATCTCAATCAACCTATTAAAATACTTTTTAATGTTACCAGTGCAATTTATTTTAAAAATCATAACACTGGTTACAAAACCCCGGTTACATACGCGGCCGAAGGGTTAGGATCCCTCTATTTCTATGTTGCAACGGGGAACCATGTGACGTTACCTCAGAGCATAGAATACTAGAGAGAGGACAAGCCGCCGGCGGCCGTGTCGCAGCTGTATGCTCAATGGGCATACACTGCCATACTGTGCACGCGTGCTGATCGCAGAGAATATTACGTTTTTCCCAAAATGCCTGATATGATGCGCGTTTATTGTCAAATAAGCGTGTAGGTATACAAGTGTGTGTGTTTTAGATGTGTGCGTGCTTTGTCTTGTCAAGTACTTGGGCGTTGTGTGGGTTAATGTAATTGCGACAGGCTCACTCTATACTGTTGCCGCACGTCGCCGGTACACGCGATGCAGGAGACGGCAAGTACGGGACCATGATGAAGAAAATGCCCTGTACGACATCTACAGGGTCACGCGCAAAACCCTGCTAACTGCCATAGCGCAAGCCAAGGAGTCGGCCTGGGAGGAGTGGCTGGAGACTCTAAACAGAGACCCCTGGGGCAGACCGTACCGGGCCGTAAGGCAGAAGCTCCGACCCTGGGCTCCACCGCTGACTAGCAGTCTCCAACCAGAGCTCGTTGAACGGGTTGTGGACACTCTCTTCCCCGAGAGAGGTGAGTTCGTGCCGCCAGTAATGGCATCAACGACTCGACCACGGGATCCCGTAGCGGATGTTCCCCCGGTGACAGAAGCTGAGTTCAGTGTGACTGTTCTTAAACTTCGCTCAAAGAAGACAGCCCCCGGACTAGACGGCATTCCGGGACGCCTACTGGCCATCGCTCTCAGCGAGATGGAGGAGAGAGTCAGAGCTCTATTCACCGTGTGCTTGACTCAGGGACGGTTTCCCGACAGGTGGAAAACAGGCAAGTTGGTACTCCTCCGAAAGGATGGGCGCCCACCTGATCAGCCGTCTGGATACCGTCCCATCGTCCTGCTTGACGAGATTAGCAAGCTATTTGAGCGAGTGATTGCTGCCCGTCTCGTCAAAAGCATGCAGCCGGGCCTGAGCGACTGCCAGTATGGCTTTCGCCCGCTCCGTTCAACGCTGGATGCGATTGCACGAGTGCGACACACCACTGAGGAAGCTGTAGCCGAACGCGGGATGGTCATAGCGGTGTCACTGGACATCTGTAATGCATTTAATACCCTGCCCTGGGAAACAGTCTACGCGGCGCTGCATTATAATAACGTGCCTGCTTACCTGCAGCGTGTGGTGGCGGCTTATTTCACGGGAAGGATGGTGGCCTTCCCAGTAAGGGACGGATGGGGGAGACGAGCGATGTCGTGCGGTGTTCCACAGGGTTCGGTTCTCGGCCCACTCCTGTGGAACATCGGATACGACTGGGTGTTGCGTGGAGTGATGATGCGAGGAGTCAGTCTGACCTGCTACGCCGATGACACCCTCGTGTTAGCCCGTGGCGGAAACCACAGGGAGGCTGCATACCTAGCCACTGCCGGTGTGGCTCATGTAGTCAATCGCAAACGCGCTCTGGGGCTGAAGGTAGCGTTACACAAATCAGAGGCCCTGGTCTTTCACGGGCCTAGAAACGCTCCTCCACTGGGCACACAAATATCTGTTGGCGGTACCTTAATTTCAATCGAGTCGACGATGAAATACCTGGGACTCGTCCTCGACAGTCGTTGGAAGTTTGAGGAGCACTTCCGCCACTTGGCTCCGAAACTCGTGGCCACAGCAGGAGCATTAGGGCGGATCCTACCAAATCTAGGAGGGCCAGGAATTGCGTGTCGGCGCCTATATATCAGCGTGGTGCGCTCTATGGCACTCTATGGAGCGCCTATATGGGCGGACACCCTGAGCGTTCGAAATTCGTATTGCGACGTCCGCAGCGGGCTATAGCGCTCAGAGCAGCAAGGGCCTACTGTACGGTGTCGTACGCTGGAGCTTGCTTGCTGGGTGGAAGCCCACCTTGGGATCTGGAGGCAGAGCTGCAAGCCAGGGTCTACTGGCGGTTGCTGGAGGCGAGATGGGCAGAAAACTGGCCTGCCCCGCGGGAGGTACGCCAGTGGCGAGAGGAGGCGCGTGATGTCCTCTACCATAAATGGACTGAGCGACTCAAAATCCCGGGAGCTAGCCGGGACCTGGTGGACGCTGTTCGTCCCGTTCTTAAAGAATGGGTCGAGCGCAAGCATGGCACACCCACATACCGCCTCACGCAGCTCTTGACGGGGCATGGCTGCTTCGGTGTGAGGTGGTAGGTAGGGAGCCGACATCGGCGTGCCACCACTGTGGAGGCAGAGCTGTGGACACGGCCAAACACACGCGCGATGAGTGCCCTGCATGGGCTGTAGGTAGAGACCTCTCACTGCCGGCGTTGATCAGCCGAATGGTTCGCAGTGAGGAGGCGTGGGCAGCAGTGGCCACCTTCAGCGTAACGGTATTGACGCAGAAGGAGGCCGCAGAGCGGACGCGCGAGGACGACGTCAACTCGGCCCCGCAGCGCCGCAGGAGGCCAGGCAGGCGGCGAAGGGCCTTCGCAGGCCGTATGCTGCCGCCATAACCGGGACCTGCGGGTGATGAGTCGGGAGTTTCATCACCCGCCTAGAAAAAGTCCCGAGATGGAGGCCCCCATGGTGTTCTGGGGTGCCAACAGCGGAGTGGGTAGGGCACTATACCCTGCCACCTACGTGGGCCCGCAAGGGCAACGCTGACAGAGTTCCGGATGTGTGCAATAGCGTTCCCGGGGCTCTGTCTACAAGCGAGCAGTGGAACACCCCAGGGGTTTTAGTCCGTGAGAGTCGGACATACTCCTTATATTCATACATCTGTGGACGTTACTGAGGTAGGTACAACCTTGTCCGTGGCAGCGCAATAGCTATGCTAGCTATAGTTATGCTAATATGCATAACATTATTTTTCAACACACCTGCTCGTAAAGTAGGTCTTATTACAGCGTATTTACACTGATAATGCAGAATATTACCCATGCCGTGCCTTTTACATTACATTATCGCACTAGTGCCTTTTCATTACATATCTTTTTAAATATTAGCAAAATAATGCAGAATATTACCCATGCCGTGACTTTTACATTACATTATCGCACTAGTGCCTTTTCATTACATATCTTTTAACATTTTCATTTTTTTTTTCCTCGCAAATGTGTTGAAAAACGTCGTATGAAACACGTGAGCATTGGTCACTACACTTCTCGTCTCCATTAAGCCTTCGCCTTCGGCTCAGGCTTAAAAACCGACTCGAGTGTAATGACCAACTTAGCACACTTGTATCATAATGTACTATTAATCTTCCTCACTGACAACCGCCAAAGTTCTAAGTACCTACCTAATAGCAATAAAGTACTAAGTACTTTCCGCCTCTGAAAAGTCAAGTGTAATAATTTACTTTGAAAACAAAGTTTTAACCGACGAAAAATCAATCATCCCCTATTTTCCAAATTAATATGGGACCAACTTCTCCCTTTCCAATAAAAAAAGAATTATCAAAATCGAACTACTCTGTAAAAAGTTATGCGTGGTCTCTGTAAAAAAAAATATATATATCCGCGTCGACTTGAGAACCTCCTCCGTTTTTTTCGTCGGTTGAAACTATGGGTGCGTGGTGCATACAACTTACCTACTTATATATATATGTCCCATCGCTCTCACGTCAGCGGATTAAGGGTTCGGTACATATTTACGAGAGGATTAAAGGGATACATATTTTTGAACTTGACTGAACAACACATAAGTTAGGAGTTAAGATACACCTATTTATTACGTCTCCAAATGTGCCTCCTGACATCTCACAAGCTTCCATGATTACAGGTTACGCAATTGCTTCACAATATTATTAAATTCATAACATACTGTAATGATAATGATGTAATCGCAGTGTGGTAACTGAGTAATGAGCGATCGTCCGGCGTAGTTACTTAAATTAAAATCTTCATTTAAACTCCTAATGAGTAGGCACTCCTAAAGTACAGTCAACCAATTTGATTCCTAGGCCACTGTAGAACCCTGTCATTTTAACTGCTAATCGTACATAGTGACGCAATAATCCAAGTAACCCGTACTGACATAGCATTTACAACGGCAAGGTTCTGTGATGGCCTAGGAATCAAAATGGTTGACCGTACGATTGGCATTTTACGAATGAAGTCGAAACGAAACTATACTTATTTAGTGATGAATAGCCTCTACCCACGACTCTGTACGTATACATTGTATCCTATTTAATAATATTCTAATGATGTAGTGTAGGTATACCTTAGTTATATTCCGGGATTTATCAAAATCCGTTCGGTAGTTTTTGCGTGAAAGAGACCAATGATATAGGTACCTACTTACCTAAATAATAATAAATAAAATAATCACCCAATAGACCAGCCACTAGTCCATCATTTTCACCCAATAACCCGTTTTCTTTAGATTCCATCAACCAAGCAATAGTCCCTATACACTATACACCCCAGCGGGTGCTGTCTCTGTGTGCGTCCCATGACACGGGCAGGGACAGTATCCGCTCGGTGTAGGTACTCCTTGCATTTCATTAAATTGTCAAAAGGGCCTCTACGTGTTGCCTCAGTTGGTACTTTGTAGGTACCTAGCCCCACGCACGCCTCCCAAAGGTCCGGGACATCATTGTCCCGTGAGCGGGAAAGACATACATAATAATAAAATAATGTATTCAGTATCAGTTGAGTTACATTGAATGGTCCTCTCAAGATTCGACGCCCGCCGAGCTAAACTGATAAAATAAAATAAATTGAACACCCTGTCACAACAAACAGGAAATATCTCGACATACAAGCAAGACTTTCGTTTTCAAAAAAAACACTCAAATCGGTTCATCAGTCAGTTTGGGAGCTACGATGCCGCAGCCAGACCCCACAGATACACATAAACATTAAACTACACCTCCAAAACAAGTGCGAACCGTATTGAACAGCGATTGTGATTTGAAAGAGATGGACCAAATCGAGGTCAAGTAGTTAGAAACATAGCTTAGTTTAGCCATATTTAACAGAGGTGGTAAAGTAGCCTTAGCGTGCTTAGCCTCCACGCTTGCCGTGAGAGCCGTACAGGCGACGTAGGCTGTCTTATCTGCCTCTCACTGAGGATACGCGTGAGCGAGATGGAAGTGCGTGTTCGGAAGCGCAGATATCATGTTTTTTAATTTTATTTTTTTGTGCGTTTAAATAAATAAAAAAAGTAATAGCAAAGTTCCATCAAACATGCTATCGCCGATTTTTAGAACCAATTTTAATATGTTTAGCTTTTTTTCATAATTTGTTAAGTACGATTTTTTTTAGTGTAAATTAGACCTATGTTCGTGATTTTTTTCTATCGAGTGAAAGTCAAAAACTCTGGATTCGAATAGCTATAGTCTCTCTAGAAAGGCCTCAAGATTGCTAATTAAATTTAGGGCAGCCGTTTTTATGATCCAAACAAGCGCTACGAATTTTTAAAAATCCGCGGTGACGGTGAGTAAACGACCGCGCGTAGCGGTGCTACGCAGTCCGTAGCAGACGCCAGACGCCGCTCCCACCCCTCGCTGCTACCCGCCGCGGTATTATCGAGGTCGTAAATCTTATTTAAAACTAACTTTAGCCCGCGTCGTCGTCCGCTTACTTTTAATTGCATTAGTTAGCCCATCGCGTCATCTACAGTCATCTACAGATGACAAGTCGACAACATTGCCCCCTTGTTCCATCTAGTCATACACTTAGTTCTACATGTATGACTAATAAGAAAAAAAAATCCGCTTGGTTCTACATCCATGTATGACTTCTTTGAACACGTAAAATGGTACTTTTTTGTTTTGTCTAGTCATACACCTACACGATGGAAAATTTAACGATTGCAGAGATGAGATCCAATTTCTGGATTATTCATGCTCTATATTTACCAGATTCCGTTTTATATTGAATCTTTATTGACCAAATTACTAATTTCACAAATTCCGAATTTTCCACATTTATTTTTGAGTGAAATTCAAAGTAGTTTCAGAGAGATTCTAAGGCAGGTCGGTGTAGGTACGACAACGAGCGAAGCGAGGAGGAGTGTTAGGAAGAACTGCGACCCTACAGCGCGCGAGCCGAGCGAGCGAAGCGAGCGTGCCGCGGTAGCGGCCGGCGGAGCGCCAGAACCGAACAAATGCAAAAAGGACATTTCCCACATTGTTTTTATTTCTTGTCCTTTTTGCATTTGTTCGGTTCTGGCGCTTCGCCGGCTGCTACCGCGGCACGCTCGCTTCGCTCGCTCGGCTCGCGCGCTGTAGGGTCGCAGTTCTTCCTAACACTCCTCCTCGCTTCGCTCGTCGTCGTACCTACACCGACCTGCCTTAGAATCTCGTGTAGGTGTATGACTAGACAGAACAAAAAAGTACCATTTTACGTGTTCAAAGAAGTCATACATGGATGTAGTGTAGAACTAAGCGGTTTTTTTTTTCTTATTAGTCATATATGTAGAACTAAGTGTATGACTAGATGGAACAAGGGACATTGCCGACCGCTGGAACCGACCCCTATCTGTACGAGTAACAATGGGCTGGTTAAGGTCAAACATTATAATATCAATAATCCGAGCTCGAGCACATGCTTGTGGCATTACTACAGTCAAATTGACAATAAAATTTATTACGTGACTTACACAGGGCAAAATCCACTGAGTCCTTACGTACTAATAACACTGACTTAACCTATGCCTGGAATCAAGGGTAAACCAGCTAAATTATACAGCAGCCAGAAACGTCATGAATATTTGTGAGAAATGAAGGACTTAATACTTTTCCTGCACGCTGCAACGGGGTGTGTCACAACTAGTGCCTTATTTAATATTGGTAAAGTGAAGCCGTTCAAGCGCTTGCAGAAAGATGAGGCACTACGCCAGCTGGTTGGAGTGTTCAACTTACCAAACGCCACACCCGACGACATTGCCACTGCTGGAGAGGAGATGTTCGTCATGTCTCTGTATCCAGGAAAAACCTCGAATGATCTTGGAAAGAGAAGGTTTGAGAATTATGTCAAAAATAATTGAATAATTGATCTGGCCCAGCGGCACCCCACATCGCCTTCAAGTGGAAAGCACTCATTACGAGTTTATCTTCAGGTTAGTTTTGAAAAAAGAATCCGTTCATTCGGCATAAGTATTTTGCGAACATATTTACTGAACATATATATTGTAATTGCAGGTACAATAATGATTAGGAAACCCTTTACCTCCCACTGATTGGGGATTCGAAAAGGACGAGGAGAGCCACTTACGCCCAGTGACTAACCGAAGTAAGCCGGCTCGAGACCGCCTTCTAGAGATGGTCTCATGCAACTGCACACAAGGGTGCGAAACCAGAAACTGTTCGTGCAGAAGGCACAAGATTGTATGCTCGAACATCTGCGGCCACTGCGCGGGGCATGGATGTAGTAATACGTTAAGGCGACGTGAGCTCCGAATACGGATTTTTAAAAAATCGTAGCTCTTGTTTGGATTATAATACGGCTGCCTTAAATTTAAATAGCAATCTTGAGGCCTTTCTCGAGGGAAATCAGCTATTCGAATCCTGAGTTTTTGACTTTCGCTCGATAGAAAAAAATCACGAACATAGGTCTAAAATACACTTAAAAAAATTCTAACAAATTATGCACAACAGCTAAACATATTACAATTGGTTCTTACAATCGGCAATGTCATGTTTAAGGAAAATCAGCTATTACTTTTTTATTAATTAAAACGCACAAAGAAATAAAATTAAAAAACATGATATCCGCGCTTCCCAACACGCACTTCCAGTGAGAGGGAGAGAAGACCACGAACCTACGTCCCCTTAAGAGAAGAAGACGACGACAACGACGACGATCCGAACGGAGACCTTGAGCCGATCCCGGGTACTGGTACGTCACCGAAAATACATAGTCGCATCGCTTTCCTCTATTACAGGATGTGTTAATTATTTTTTCTAATATACTTCTCTGTAATATACTATATCTAATTTGTTTCAGACACTGATATGGAACTCAGACGTGCTGAAGACTAACTGTTTCCTCCCAGTTCCAGGAAAATTCCAGTTTTTCCTGGTTTTTTGACACAGGATAACAAATTTAAAATTTCAGATGTCTTGTATGTAAAATAATGTGACCAAATGAAGAAATAAAATGCGTTATTTTTAACGATTTTAGGCACGCTCCAGGAATTTCTTTCAAAGTCTATATTTTCCAGGATTTCCCGGCTATCCCACTAGGGAGGGCCTGGGACTTTTCTGAGCATTATCCCAGAAGGTGTCCAAACATATTCCAAAAGGTCCCGTTTAGTAATTTTCAATGTGCAAGTTAAAACCTAATTTGACCGTACTACATTCGCGGGATCCGGCACAGATTCAGATCCGTAAACCATTTATTCGGCCTCAACGACGGGGCAGCTCTACCCAACATCGCCCCTTAACCCCTCTACTCTCTACATACAACTGTCCGTTCTTTTTAGGGTTCCGTACTCAAAGAATAAAACGGGACCCTATTACTAAGACTCCGCTGTCCGTCTGTCTGTCTGTCTGTCTGTCCGTCTGTCACTAGGCTGTATCTCAACAATAGTGATAGTTTGACAGCTGAAATTTTCACAGATGATGTATTTTCTGTTGCCGCTATAACAACAAATACTAAAAACCAGAATAAATAAATAATTTTTATATTTTTTTCTTTTTTTTTCTTTTACAATAGTACACAAATCGGCTTAGTCCCAAACTAAGCAAAGCTTGTACTATGGGTACTAGATGACGAGAAACACTTATATAGATAAATAAATCTATACATATAAAATTCTTGCGTTACGTGTCGATTGACAGAAAAAAAACTAAAGATATAAGCATCAAATTTGGAACGTAATTATAGTCTTTACAGTACGTGGACGTGTACTAAGAAAGGATTTTTCGAAATTCAACCCTTGTGAAATAGGGGTTGAACCGTTGTATGTTAATCGTTCATTTGGAAAGTTATATACTTGAATCTTGGTACGAAGGTTTTTTACTAAAAAGCAAAACAAATGATATAGCGTTGTTATAAAAATTCATCCCCTAAGGAGGTTAAAAAAGAGTTGAAAGTTTGTATGGAAAACATGTCGTTTTTAAAGTCAGACGTTTAAAACTTCGGTCATAAGTTCCTAATGTACAGTCAAATACATTGATAAGGGCATTTTTTCTAATGCATCCCTTGAAGGGGTTAAGATGGGGGTTGAAAGTTCACATAAGTAATATGTGATTTTTAATGATAAACTGTGGCTAGAAACGTAAAAGCAGGACAGCAGGTTTCTTTTTAACCGACTTCAAAAAAGGAGGAGGTTATATGTTCCACTGTATAGTAATAATAGTAATAAATCTTTATTGTTCAAAAACATAAGTTTGTTACAACTGGAGCCTTGGAGACTGCGTTAGTTTACACTGCGTTGCAGCCCCCAGTGGTTGCCCGTAAACATGATCAGAAAGTTGTTAAGAACAACTGACTTAAGTACTTATAAAATATATTAAAAAGTAAAAAAGTAATAATACTTGGATTACTGTTAAGTTAGGCTATTGTTAGGTTAGGTTACTGTTACTTACATTATATTTAAAGAATACATATGTTAGGTCTGTATTAACTCAAACAATTTTTATTTTTGTTTTGGTGTGTGTGCGTGCGTGCGTGCGAGTGCGTGCGTGCGTGCGTGCGTGTGAGTGTGTGTGTGTGTGTGTGTGTGTGTGTGTGTGTGTGTGTGTGTGCGTGTGTGTGTGTGTGTTCGTGTGTGTGCATTTGGACGACTCCTTAGGGTAGGAACTTATGTTAAAACTGATTAGTTGTACGAGCCAAAATATCCCAGTCGTAAAAGGTTTTCAGTCTCATCATAATTTTTATCACTCAACCATGTCCAGACAGTTTTTTTAAATGCATAGTTAGGTAGCGATTTCAGGTACGTATAATCTAATTTTATTTTATTATAGATAAATGGAGCACAGTAAGTTAATGTTGCGCCTAGCAAATTTAGTTTTGTATGTCGGGAGAGGACAGCGGTCAATGCGTTTGTTTGTTGCTGGTAACATAGGAACAACTTTGCGATGGTATCTCTTCAGGCATTGTAAGATATACAGTTTGCGAACCGAGGGTACCAAGGAAATGTGGTATAATTCAGTAGTTGCAAAACGGAACGGTAGACGCAGAATGACTTTTAAAAGCGCTCGCTGGGCTCTCTCTAATTCTATCATGTGCGTCTTGGCTGCACCGCCCCAGGAGCTGATACAGTAATTAACAATGCATTCGCCTAGCGCTTTATAGGTTTGCATTAAAAGCGGTTTACTTGCTACCTCTCTTAGATTCCTGAAAGCATATAGGAGTTTCCGAACTCTGGAAGCCACAGCGGTAATGTGAGGAGTCCAGTTGAGATGAGCATCAATATGAACACCTAGATATTTAAGATGATCGACGCGTGTCAATAGAGCACAGTTACAGTTGCTAGCTATACGTCTGTTGCACGGATATGTGTGTACTGCTACCTTAAAATCCTCTCTTGGTTTAGTGGCTTTTGTCTTACTAAAGCAGATGTACACTGAATAAAATAAATTTTAGCAAAGGACCTTTTTAGCTCGGTTAAGAAAAAAATGGTTGCATATAACCATGATTCATTTAAAACGCGCTATAAAGGTTTGCTAATGGTAAACGAGCAAATACTGCTAAACTTCCTCGGTTATTTTAACACAATACTTATTTATTTCCAAATGATTGTCTCGGTAAATCCAATCCATACCCGATTCGGTTAAAAATGGACAAGTTTACATTGTTATATGCTGACCACAGCCTTGTTTAATTATAGACCTTGAAATACTTGGTTAAAATTTGATAAGTTGTTTTGTTGCAAGTAACCGTGTGTAAGAAACAGACAAGTGGCTTAAGTAAATATAAGCCTTTCTTTATTGGTTAAAAATAGACAAGTTGACACTGTTATTTGCTGTCAACTGCGTTATTTCATTTCAGACCTTGCATACTAGGTTAAAATTAGATAAATTGTTTTGTTGCAAATAACTGCGTAAATGACTAAGAAACAAACAAGTGGCTTAAGTAAATATAATCCTTTCTTTATCGGTTAATAATAGACAAGTTTACACTGTTATTTGCTGTCTAATGCGTTATTTAATTCTAAGTCTTACAACACTAGGTTAAAATCTGCTAAGTAGTTTTCCTGCAAATAACCGCGTGCAATATTAAAAAACAAACAAGTTGCTTATTTTTAGTTAAACAAGCACAGCTCGGCAGTTAGCCACCGAGTGAGCTATCACATTTTTACAACAGTTACTTATTTACAATTAAATCAGAAATTGACTAATTTGCCTTCGCAGCCGTTTTGCAGCAAAGTGAGGCGGCCATTATGTAACGGGACTTGTAGCCGTGCGGGTGACTTATCTTGTTGCTCTTGTAAATTTTATTTGTACGTATAATATTGTAAGCAGACACTGTCAAGGTCCGACCCTGGAACCCCTCCCGTGCCGCCGGAAGTATAAACAAACCACGGGAACCTCTCCGAAGGCACTCTTGCTTGGGCCGCGTTATGAGCGTTCTGTGCTGTGGTGTGATTTGGGCAATCGTGGTGCTAATTAGTGATTGTTAGTTTTGTGAAGGCTAAACAGACATTACAAAAGTTTAGAATAGTGATAGTGTTAGATTATAGACATAGACATCTATTAAATATAACAAGTCTGATTAACAGCAGACTTGTTATATTTAATAGATGTACCAATGGTTTTTACAAAGAAGATGTTTCATTTACTCTTTTAGCTTATAATATTATAAGTTCTGTTGTGAATTGTGAAGCGCCGGCCATCAATAGACCTCTAGATTTATTCGTCAATGGTAATACTTACCTGTTTTCTCAATTTACCTTATTCGTTTATTTTAATTTACCGTATAGGTATGTGATTGTGATGTTTAAATAAAGCTTATTTCTTTGAATTCAGTTTTCTTTTGTATCTCCTAAGATCGGTTGTACAAACCTACACAATGCAACCGATCTACTTGGTAATTCCAGCAAACTACAATTTGGTATAAGTAGCCAAGTTACTCAGTACTGACAATTGTCTCTATTGTGTAGAAGCAACTTGCATCTACCCAATAGACACAATTGATAGTACTGAGTTACTTGGCTACTTATCTTATACCGATTTGTAGTTAGCTGGAATTTCCAAGTAGATTGGTTGCCCCTACCCAATGGACAAAATTGACAGTACTGAGTAACTGGGTACATACACTCGTTTTAGTTAGCTAGAATTACCAAGTAGATCGGTTGCATTTACCCAATAGACACAATTGACGGTACTGAGTAACTTGGCTACTTATACTCGTTTTAGTTAGCTGGAATTACCAAGTAGATCGGTTGCATTTACCCAATAGACACAATTGACGGTACTGAGTAACTTGGCTACTTATACTCGTTTTAGTTACTTAGCTGGAATTACCAAGTAGATCGGTTGCATTTACCCAATATACATAATTGACGGTACTGAGTAACTCGGCTCCTTAAACCGAACTCTCCGGCTGAGGCTGCAAAGTAAAATTGGCTCAATGCAGCCAACTTTGCATTGTTGTATCTAATGTTACTACTATGTTATTAAGAAACAAGTATTTTTAACCAATTATATAGATTACTATTTGTCAAGTAATGTCAGCAAAGTTGACGTATTTGTTTTTAGCAACAAACTTTGCAGGTGCTATATTGGCAAACATGCTTAGCTATTTCTAACAGTAATTTGTTTATTTTTAACCCATGCGTTTTTTCAGTGTAATTTGTTTTGGTTACATTAAGTGAAAGAAGAGAGTCCTCCAGACATGCGGTGACTAATCCAAGACCGTTTTCAGCAAGCATACGAACTCTGTCCCAACTCTTATCATAAAATAGCAATACTGTGTCATCAGCAAACATAAGCGTTTCACAACTGGGTATGTTGGTTTTACAGAGGTCATTTACGTAGATTAGGAACAGAGTCGGGGCCAGGGAGCTACCTTGCGGCACGCCATACTCTATAGGAATCCACTCACTATTGGCTTTATTAATACTGGTACACTGCATTCTACCAGTCAAATAATTTGTAAAGAATTCCAGCGCAATGCCCCTTATTCCCACATTCTCCAATCGAGCTAACAAAATTGGTAAAGATACGGTATCAAACGCCTTTTGTAGGTCGAGAAACACCCCCAAGCATTTCTTTCCAATGTCAAGATGTTCTGTAATAGCGGTTGTAAGATGTAGTACTGCGTCCTCAGTCGAAGTTTTTGCTCGGAAACCGTATTGGTTGCTGCCTAAAAGCGAGTTTCCCTCCAAAAATCTTTTGAGTCGTTTATTCACCAGTTTCTCAATTATTTTAGATATCGCAGAAATCAACGATATAGGTCTATTATTGCTAGGAAGTTTTTTATTCCCATTTTTTAAAACCGGTGTAACTTTTGCTCGCTTAAATATGTCTGGAAAGACTCCCGTTGTGAAACATAGGTTACATAGATATGTTATTGGATCTACTAAAGATAGTCTACACAATTTCAGCAGATCGGAAGTAATGCCATCTTCGCCTGGTGCACTGCCAGACTTTAGTGACAATATTGTAGTCAATATTTCTATACTATCAGTGGGATAGAGAAAGAAGGAGCAAGTGTTTGCTTCAGTTACACTTGATTTTTTGGATGCCAGTTGAGTGTCTGTGTTATTGAGTTTTGCAAGCGTGATGTCAGCAAGAGTTTTCCCTATTGATGTGAAGTATCTGTTAACTATGTTTAGGGAATCTGTTTCATTTTGTCCTATTTCTAATAAATCTTTAGCATGGTTTCTGTTATTACTTAAACTACATACATCCTTTATAACTTTCCACGTATTTTTTATATCTCCGCGATATTTTTGTAGTTGATACTGATAATATTCCTTTTTTAGCGTTTTTATTATTTTATTACATATATTTCTATAATTACAGTATTGGTTTCGTAACAGGGTGTCATTTGGTGCTCGGGTAGATTTACGTTGCAATTTATTTCTTTTACGTATCGATCTTACTACTGACTCGGTAATCCACGGCTTCAAAGGTTTCCTCTTTTTCGGTACAGTTAGGGCATGAGTGTTCAGTTCAATAGCAGTTTGAATTTTATTAATTAAGACTTCCGCGGTTATGTTAGCATCACACAAATTATAATACTGGGACCAATTCTCTAAAGCAAGTGTGTCCCGGGTACCATTATAATTATGTTTCTTTATATGACTGAAATCTGAGGACTTTGGACACGTTGCATCAGAAACAGTTAACAAAACGGGGCAGTGATCAGTAAGGTGGTCAAAAACGTGTGTGGTCCTAGTCTTATTACATTTTACCATAAAATGATCGATGCAGGAGTTGGGACCGGATGTTGGTTTATCCACTCCCTGTAGGAGCCCGTAGTATAGCATTAGTGTGAGGTAATTGGCTCCTTGACTCGTGACCTGTCCTGGTAGAATATTTATATTTATATCACCAACAAATAATACGTTTGGGGTGTGTATATTACGTAGTATAGAATCTAGGGATTCTAAGTAAGCACTTGGATTTCCATAGCATGGCGGTCGATAAGAGCAAACTAATGTATAGGCTTTGTACATATGTTACTTTTTATGTATGTTCGCCGATTTCTCCGTTAATTGTGGAGCGATTTCCAAAATTATATTTTTAATCGAAAAAGTACACTCCTGAGTACACCAAGTCAGGATCTAATGATGGAATCCCAGGGAAATTGAGGGCAACCCTCAAATTTCATAGCCGTGTAGTAATTTCGGTATTTTCTATTATAACTCATGTATTTAACCTCGGAAATTGCAATTTTGGTGAAGTGGAACTGATGATGAAGACCACAGATGACTTATATGGTCCTCAAAGATGTAAAGTACGTCAAAGATTCTGGCATGATTCCGCTGAAGTAGCAACTAATGAAGTGTTAATTCTGAGATCCGTGAGGAATCAACAGAACTCCTCAAATATTATCAGCCCACATATCAGTAAGAGCTAAAAGGTTGCCGCAGAAACGTTGCCGCAACCATTAAATGATGAAATATTGCTAGTTGGGTGTACTTACGGCCACTTCAGAACTGAACAGGCTAAGGTTTACAGTATACGGTCAAAGACTTTAATTGTTGAGCCATTTTCTAGTACGAGTAGTTAAGCTATTTATTTATTTTTCTACTCGTCGAATCTTTGAATTAAGATTTCGTACACGAAACTAAGATCACATACTTTTTAATCCTGGAGCTCTACCAGCTGGTGACGGAGCTCGTATGGTTTCATAAGATAACCGCCAGCAGTCATCTTATGAATCCAGGGGCTGTATAAGATAACTGTGAAGACATCAACGCGCAAAATTACTAAGCTGCTGCGCTTCATTTCAGCAGGGCGATTTTCAATAGATACCAAGTTTGTTTAATAAATTATTATTTCCGTTGACTCGTAGAAAAAGTATTGTATACAATAGTTATATAATTAGCTTTTTAAGTTTCGTACCTTAATTAGGCCACTCAGCAAGCTTCGTGGCCTAAACGTGGTACTCGACTTAAAAAGCATCCATTATATAACGATTGCATAAACTACTATTATTTAATCGTATGGCATACATTATTTGGCCTTTGAGTTTGTCACTTTTTAGTACCACCCAGGGGACACGTGCAGGGTTGTGGTACAGTCGCCGTCACATACATAGGTACACTATAGGTGTTCAAAAATATCGGCACATGCACCCTAATACCTTGAAAATAGAGGTGTGTTCCGATGTTTGTGACGTGCTTGTTTGCTCCGATGTATGTGATGGCGACTGTAGGTAGCTCCTGCGGACGCAAGTGACAGTTGTCCCCCCTTTGTCAAGTAAGTGGGCAACTCGACTGTTAGAGGTTCTTAAGCCACCCGAAGGCCTTGAACTCAGCTTAACGACTACTGTCACAGAGCAGCCGGGATCAACTGCTTAGCGTGCCTTCCAAAGCACGGAAGCGCTCATTTATAGTAACCACTCAAACAGGTGGTCACCCATCCAAAGACTGACCGCTGCCGCTGGGCTATGAACGCCTAACCTACAGTTCTTCAGTACCTAGGTATTTGTTTCATTTAGTGCGCGACTATACTTGGGCTAGGCCATGGCAAGTTCAAGGCCGCCTCCTCGGCCTCATTCAACGCCCTATATCCCCCTTCTCAGAACGCGAAAACATTCATTGACAATCAGAAACATTTGTCTGTCGAATCGCCCAATTATCTACACTGGAATTCGTTCCAATACTTGATTACATTGTAGCTAAGTGGTGTTTCGTTTACTGAATATGTTTAGGCATTTTGCCAGTACGTTAGTAGGTACTTAGACATTATTTGAGTTTACATAATTTAAAAAAAGCGGCCAAGTGCGAGTCGGACTCGCACATGAAGGGTTCCGTTAAATAATTTGCTTTTTACGATTTATGACGTATTAAAAAAAACTACTTACCTACTAGATCTCGTTCAAACCAATTTTCATTGAAAGTTTGCATGGTAATGTACATCATATATTTTTTTAGATTTATCTTTCTCTAATTTTAGAAGTTACAGGGGGGGGGGGGACACACACATTTTACCACTTTGGAAGTGTCTCTCGCGCAAACTATTCAGTTAAAAAAAATGATGTTAGAAACCTTAATATCATTTTTGAAGACCTATCCATATATACCCACGTATGGGTTTGATGAAAAAAAAATTTTTTTGAGTTTCAGATCTTAGTATGGGGAACCCCAAAATTTATTGTTTTTTTTTATATTTTCGTGTAAAAATCTTAATGCGGTTTACAGAATACATCTACTTACCAAATTTCAACAGTATAGCTCTTATAGTTTCGGAAAAAAGTGGCTGTGACATACGGACGGACAGAGACAGACAGACAGACAGACATGACGAATCTATAAGGGTTCCGTTTTTTGCCATTTGGCTACGGAACCCTAAAAAGGTACATTTAAGGGGCCGGAAACTCATAGGCACCCATGTGACACTGCTGCAGTTGCTTGTTTTATTTCTCAAGACCGCACCCGAGTCTAATTTCTAAGGCCACGGACTGGATGACAGCGGGAGCGGGCAGCGGGGCGACGAGCAACTGCCCATACATTGAAGTCCGCTCGTCGGCCGCTGGGGTCCAATCCGCGGCCTAAGAGTCAGATATTTTTGTTATTAGTACTATAGACTGTACCTAACTACAGTCAGCCGCAGATAAAACTATCTAACTGCAAATAAAGCACCATACCTACAAGTAACACTCTTTTGCTAAATTTACCTATCCCCAACATTTAAGACTTCCATGCGCTCTATTAGGGATTGCGTTTGACCTTCGTCTAACCTGATGGAAAATGAAGACAATGCGTAAGATGGATCGCACTATAACGTAATCTAATGCCGAAGCAAACCCCTCTCCTGACTACTGATATGCCGACGTAGTTTCCAAAATTGCGTAACTTTCCCAAAGGAAAGATATCGGTGTTTTCTGAAAATGGGACCTGACCTGACCCTATATCTTCTTCATCGCATCCTCATGACATGACTGAGGGTCGTGACTATACGACGTCGTTGCTTTGCGCATTAATGCTCTCCAAGCCAATCGGTGTTCGGCCATCCGGATAGACGTCTAATTTCCTTTGCAGATTTCCTTTACTGCGTCGTCGGTCCAACGGGTTGGTGATCTTCCACGGCCCTTTTTCCTTCCACATGTGGGAACAACGATGAGCTTTTCCAGGCTATCGGATCGGGCTATCGATAGCCTGACCATATAAGGTTTTCTGAAATTTCCGGGAAGTATCTCATATTTTTGGAACTTTCCGCAAGTTGCACAACGGCATTTCTGACTAATTTACCGACTACCTAAAAACACTGCTCTACACTGGCGAACAAAATAATTGCATTATTTTGCACCCAATATCTTTGTACTTAAGTTGAAATTCTTTCGGATATATTTTAATTAAATTATTATTCTTGAAATCTAAGAAAAATAAAAATGTTAAATATATAAGCGCTATGAAAAATATAGAAACATCGAAATCAACCCAGTATTTTTCAGATTATGTGCATTTTCCTGGTAAGCTTTTGAGCCCTATTAAAAGAGGGTAGGTAAAAGAGAAGATAATCATCCACTTATCAGAAAGCGACCGGTACGGTACACATTTCCGCATATTTTCTTGTGAAGAAGACATGGAAAAACGGACACTACTGAAACTGAAATCGCCGTAGTCGTCCATTTCCAGAGGTTTCAGCAGACTGCCTTTACTTTCGTACAAAGGACCGCAAAAGGTGCACTTCAAAGAAGACGACCTCTTCATTATTACAGCAGCTCTCCGAGATCGTCACCAGACAGGTGTCGCTCTCCAGCAGCGCTTCCGTGAGGTACGAGTGGCTGTCAGCGAGTGGACAGGAAGGAGGAAACTTAAATAAGCCACCCTGACTCAAAAAAGCCTCGAAACAATCGAAATAACTGTTTCGATACGCTCCAGACAACCGAAAAAAAATTGAAAATAGAACTAAAATAAATTCGACCAATCACGCGGCTGCTTTACCGAACTGTAATGAATTGGACCAATTGAATCGCTTTGATTATTGAGTTTACTCGTTGATGTCGTACGCTCGTTCATGTCTTTTAAGATATCAACGAGCGTACGAGCGATAGGCTGCACTTCGTTTCAACAGTATCGAGTTTGTTTAATTAGTTCAGTTGACTCGTAGAAAATTAATTTTAATGAACTCGTACAAAAAGTATTGTTCACAATAGTGTTATAATCAAGCTTTTTAATCTCGTACCTTACTTAGGCCACTCAGCAAGCTTCGTGGCCTAAACACGGTACTCGACTAAAAAGCTCTCTATTATAACACGATTGTGAAAAATACTATTTCATTCTCGATTTTTAAATACATTTTTCAAGCATTTTGCAACTGTTTTCAGGATTTCGAGTTTTTTTTTTCAGCACTTGAGCTTGAAAACACATCAAAATTTTAAAATTATGGCAGCTAAGTAAAATTAATTTGGTAGGTACCATAATACTCAACAGAGATATCGGCTGCACATGAAACATTGCAAAGTGAGGCAATTATTTTGCTCGCGAGTGTATGGCTCATCCACTTTTCCATAGACGTAAGGCCTGCATGCCATTACGGCATTTCCCACGATAATCACATGTGATTTTCCTCTATTCGGCTGAGATAGGAGAGTAACGCAGATGGCGGTGAAATTAATACATATACATTATTCAAATCGTTTAATAAACATAACTCCAATTTCACAAGAAAATCAACAAAAAAATTTATTAGGTAGTATCAAAAATATGAACTCATGCTAAATATGTATTCATTTTTCATATTCAATTAGTTTCATGTTGTCTTTTAGCAACGAATCTTACATATTATTTATGTATGTGAATAAACACAGGGGGACGCACAGTCGCTACCTTACACTTCAGTGTTCAACACCGACTGAAAATGCACTCGGATGCTTTGAAAATACAAAAAAACTGTTGTGTTAAGATATTTCTGAGAACCTTTTTCGCTCCAATACATACGTAATGTACGTATCAATATACGAAGTCAAGTAGGTACGACATAATTAGGGTACGACGGTCCTCTTTCTGAAACTTGAATACACAACAAATGTTATACTGATACCAAACCTATAAGTTTAGTCCGACAGACTTAAAGTTTTCTATACAAAAAGAATCATTATCCACCAGCGCGTAAAAATAAATCGCAAGTCAAGGCTGACAAGGTACACGAAGCACTATATCTTAGTTGAGCTGGGAGCCAGCCGCATTGGGAGACCACGGCGTTGTAGCCGCACTAGAGGTTAGAGGTCCTTGTGAGGTTGGGACGCTGGCGGCGTAAGGGACATGGCCAAGCTACCGCTGCCGCTGCTCCTGCGTAGAAACATTTACAACCTGTTTACTGCGAAAATGTTTCTGCATAATTACCAATACACACTTCAATTGTGAGGAATACTGGTCGTTCTGGCCATAATCGAGTGCCAAATAAATGGAGGACACCGTACTCTTTTTCATTAATATTTTATGTTTCAGTTGTTGTTGCAACTCCTTGGCGTTGATACTACAACTCCTTATATTTAATTAAACTTTCACGATTCTCACACATGAATTGTATAATAAGTACAACTCCTTGTAAAGTGTCTCTTCTAATGGGGCTTATAGACGGGCTATACTGTTCCAGAAATGTGTGGCCGGCAACTATGGGAATCTTAGCATGGAAGTAAGCGCAAGACGCCCATAGTTGCCGGCCACACATATCTGTATAAGTATAGCCCGTCTACAAGCCCCATTATGTAATGGGGGCGCAAGCCTTCACGGCATGTTTTAAGATCCATGGGTCGTCTGAGACATACGGTACGCTTTTCAAGCTGATCTCAACATGTTTCGTCGTGCACTCATGGTTTCAATTTCAATAGCGCCGAACACCTTGGTTTTCAATTGAAAATTAAATCTATTTAATATAAAGTGCGTACCTTTGTAATCCGCGGCATCCACTAAGATCACCTGACCCGATCACCCAGGTGATCGTATTGGACGAATGTCTTATGATATAACCCAGGTGATCCTATTCTACGCCTTACCCAGCACGATCCTCTGGGTGATTTTAGTGGACAGAATGTAGGATACCTCAGAAAGTAATATTACTTTTCAAGTGATTCTAGTGGACGAACTAATCCAGTAAGATCGTTATCGTGCTGGACCATATGTCTATCACGGTCCCCCGGGTGATTATAGTGGACAGAATTATATCAAGAAGGATACCCCAGAAAGTACTATTACTCTTTCTGGGGTATTCAACTGGATATAATTTTGTCCACTAAAATCACCCAGGGGATCGTGCTGGATATGGCGTACAATAGGATCACCTGGGTGATCGGGTCAGGTGATCTTAGTGGATCATCATCATCATCATATCAGCCGAAAGACGTCCACTCCTAGACATAGGCCTCCCCAAAGAGTGCCAAAATGACCGGTCCTGCGCCACCCGCATCCAGCGGACTCCCGCGACCTTTACCAGGTCCACCTTGTGGGGGCCTCTACCCACGCCGCGCCTTCCGGTACGTGGTCGCCACTCGAGAACCTTTCCGCCCCAACGGCCATCGGTTCTACGTGCAATCTTAGTGAATACCGCGTTGTAATCTCCGGAACTACAGCTCCGATTTCAAAAATTCTTTAAGAACAGACGTTCAGGGTTATCTGTAGCTGACGGAGCCGCTAGTAAAAAGTAAGTGTGATAAAAAATCGTTGAACTTACGGTTGCGGGCTGCACGCGCGATGCACGTCGGCACGTACGCATATCATCTCGCCGCCCGGACGACAGCTGTGGGAGTACACACTTTACTATACATTGCAATATCGGGTGGCTATATCAACGCTCGGGGGCACACTGCGGCGCACGCTACGCACGCACGCGAGCCGTGTTGGTCCTGATTTCATTTGTATACGAATTTGTAGATCACGTACTGTGTTTAGCCGAGCGTCACAGTGGTTTTCTTACAATTCAACACTATAGGTGTTCAAAAATATCGGCACATGCACCCTAATACCTTAATGCCTTGAAAATAGAGGTGTGTACCGATGTTTGTGGCGTGCTTGTTTGCTCCGATGTATGTGATGGCGACTGTACATTAAATTAAGTGACATCGAGGATGGTTAATAAAAAAAAAAACATTATCTCCACTTATAATAAATCTCTAAATTAAAAAAAGAATCAGCCAGTTTGAAACTAAGCTTTGCGCGGTTCGAATGTTCTCAGCATCCCATGAACGGAAAAATATGAAACATTTTATATAGGTACATTATTATTTTAGCTGCAACTTAGGATAGTTTTTATCCGACTGCGACAGTTAATTAATTTTCCGAAATATACGACTTCATTTAATTTTTCATTTATTTTTATTGAAATCAAACGCTGCTCCAACTGTCAGCTATAAGAACCGTCAAATTTTCGTCAAAATGGCGGAATTGCTTTGCCTTTCACTTAATAATAATTTAAATCCCGTCTACGATAGACCTTTACGAGACAAATGCTAAAATATAAACCATAAAAAAATATTCGATTCTGATATGAGAACTTATATGCGCAAATGTCGTTTTATGTCGTAATTTAAATAAATGAAATCAACAAATTTGAACAATATAATTAACACGAATTTGTTTTTTTTGAATGACAATGGCACGCGCTCGGCGCATTCAGCCAAAGTACCTGCGGCGCTACCACGAAAACCGATACTCAATGTTCATATATTTGCATCCCTGTCACTCGAGTATGGTTAGTGCGATAGAGATAGAGATACCCGAATATTTTCGAATTCCGAAGTTCGTGGTTATAGCTCAGGAATCGAAAATATGGTAAATAATCATAATGTATTTTCTCGAAAAAGAATTTAAAATAAATATAGTCAAATGGAGAAAAAAACAAAGCAAGAGGTTATATAGGTAATGATTAAGTTATAAGAGTCCAAAGTTTTAAGAGGTATGTTCTGTCCCTTTTCCGCAAAACGCACCTTCATATGAAACGATTGTTTTTTACTATGACGCTCGAGTATATTGACGTCACAGTCCCTCATCGTTTTCTCACTCTAACAAGCGACATTAAAACGGATGTAGCTTCATAATTTTTTGAGATATTTGAATGGGAGTTTCATTATCTTCTATCTATTTATCTCCACTTATAATAAATCTCTAAATTAAAAAAAGAATCAGCCAGTTTGAAACTAAGCTTTGCGCGGTTCGAATGTTCTCAGCATCCCATGAACGGAAAAATATGAAACATTTTATATAGGTACATTATTATTCTAGCTGCAACTTAGGATACTTTTTATCCGACTGCGACAGTTAATTAATTTTCCGAAATATACGACTTCATTTAATTTTTCATTTATTTTTATTGAAATCAAACGCTGCTCCAACTGTCAGCTATAAGAACCGTCAAATTTTCGTCAAAATGGCGGAATTGCTTTGCCTTTCACTTATTAATAATTTAAATCCCGTCTACGATAGACCTTTACGAGACAAATGCTAAAATATAAACCATAAAAAAATATTCGATTCTGATATGAGAACTTATATGCGCAAATGTCGTTTTATGTCGTAATTTCAATAAATGAAATCAACAAATTTGAACAATATAATTAACACGAATTTGTTTTTTTTGAATGACAATGGCACGCGCTCGGCGCATTCAGCCAAAGTACCTGCGGCGCTACTACGAAAACCGATACTCAATGTTCATATATTTGCATCCCTGTCACTCGAGTATGGTTAGTGCGATAGAGATAGAGATACCCGAATATTTTCGAATAGGGAACATTACTGCAATGTTCTGCCGCCAGAGTGCAGCACTAACACAATTAGTAAACAGTTTTTTTGACAACTTTGACAAGTCCTTCAAAGCTCTGGATCAAATAGTGAAGAAAATATTTCAATGAATAAAATGCATCAGTGCCGCGTAATTGGATGCAAGAATGAAGGGCATCATTCATTTCCGAAGGAAACGACGATATGAAAACTATGGGAAGCGGCAATACGTCGTAAAGCAAAAAAAAGCCCTCATCCACCTTTAAATGGCTATAGGATGCCATTTTAATATCACAGTACAGGTATTTTACACACGAATGATAATAAAACGATTGTAGTTTAACGCGTTTTCATCAATTATTCGTTATTGTTTGTTAGGTAGGTAAATAAATATGACATTGTACGTCATGGCGGTTTGTTGGTGCCGGTTAATGTACGGCCCGATAATACACGTCCATCTATCGTTATCTCTCTCTTGTTGTATAAGTTAAAAAGAGACATAGATATAGAGGATGCCAATTATTGGGCCGTACATTAACCGGCACCGGTTTGTTTACGGGTTGTGTTAGTGTCGCCCCCTACGCAGAGCTTTGCGTAATGTTCCCTATTCCGAAGTTCGTGGTTATAGCTCAGGAATCGAAAATATGGTAAATAATCATAATATATTTTCTCGATAAAGAATTTAAAATAAATATAGTCAAATGGAGAAAAAAACAAAGCAAGAGGTTATATAGGTAATGATTAAGTTATAATTATAAGAGTCCAAAGTTTTAAGAGGGGGTATGTTCTGTCCCTTTTCCGCAAAACGCACCTTTATATGAAACGACTGTTTTTTTCTATGACGCTCGAGTATATTGACGTCACAGTCCCTCATCGTTTTCTCACTCTAACAAGCGACATTAAAACGGATGTAGCTTCATAATTTTTTGAGATATTTGAATGGGAGTTTCATTATCTTCTATCTATTTATACATAATAAATGCCTATGTCCTGACTGACTTATTCACTCACTCACTCACTCATCAACGCACAGCCGAAACTACTAATCTTAGAGAGTTGATTTTTGCACAGTATGTTGCTTTTATAACGTGGGCTAGGGATAAAAAGGGATTTTTGAAAATTCTACCCCTAAGGGGGTAAAATAGGGGTGCAAGGTTTGTATGGGGAAAACATTTTTTTTTTAAATAGAGACTTAAAACTTTGTAGAAAGATCAGTCATTAGAATACAAATAAAGAACTTTCAGGGTTTTAGAAAATTCTACCCCTAAAGGGGTAAAATAGAGTGCAAAGTTTGTATGGGAAAAACTACTTTTTTTTAAATAGAGACTTAAAACTTTGTAGAGAAATTATTCATTAGAATACAAATAAAGTACCTAGATTCAGTGTTTTAAAAAAATCTACCCCTAAGGGGGTAAAATAAAGGTGCAAATTTTGTATGGGGGAAACAATATTTTTTTTAAATAGAGACTTAACACTTTGTAGAAAGATTAGTCATCAGAATACAAATTAAGTACTTTCAGCGTTTTAGAAAATTCTACCCCTAAAAATAGGGGGCTAATAAAATAGGGGTGCAAAGTTTGTATGTGGGAAACTATTTTTTTTAGCTAGAGTCCTAAAACTTTGTAGAAAGATTATTTAAATACAAAGAAAGTACTTTCAGCGTTTTGGAAAATTTCACCCCTAAGGGGGTAAAATAGGGTGCAAAGTTTGTATGGGAAAAACATATTTTTTTTTAATAGAGACTTAAAATTTTGTCGAAAAATTACTTATTAGAACATGAAAAATACTACATTCGGCGTTTTACAAAAATCATTCCCTAAGGGGGTTAAAAAAGGGTGCAAGGTTTGTATGGGGAACACTTTTTCTGAGCTAGACACTTAAAACTTTGTAGAAAGATTACTTATAAAAATACAAAAAAAAGACTTTCAGCGTTTTGAAAAAATCTATCCCTAAGGGGGATAAAAAGGGGTGCAAAGTTTTTATCAGGGAAAGTTTATGTTTTTGAGTTAGAGACTTGAAACTTTGTAGAAAGATTACTTATTAAAAAACAAAAAAAGAACACAAATCGTTTTAGAAAATTCCACCCCTAATAGGGTTAAAAAGGAGAGCAAGCTTTGCATGGGCAACACTTTTTTTGAGTTAGACTTAAAACTTTGCAAAAAGATTACTTATTAGAATACTAAAAAAGAAATTTCAGCGTTTTAGAAAACTCCATCCCTAAGGGGATCCTTAAGATCCTTAAGAAGGGTAGCCAGTGTTGTGTGGGAAAAACTTTTTTTTTTGCTAGACTTAAAACTATTCGAAATGTTACTTATTAAAATTAATAATAAAGTACTTTCAGAGTTTTAGAAAATTCCACCCCTAAGGGGGTTAAAATTAACTTTAATAAAATTTTAAAGTGTTAAGAGATTTTTAACTTCGGTCTTATTCTGTACGTTAAAAGACTACAAAACTGATTTCAGAGTTTTTCCAAATTCATCCCCTAAGAGTGTTAAAATTGGTTCAAAGTTTGAGTATTTCAAGGCATTTTTAAAGTATGAGATTTTTAACTTTGGTTTTAGACTGTTTGTTCACAAACTAGAAAATGAACATCAACGTTTTTTTTTAATTATCCCCTAAAAGAGGGTTCAAATTTTGTATTGAGAGAAATCATTTTCTAAGACGATAAAAAGTTCTACGCGGACGAAGTCGCGGGCAACAGCTAGTGATGGATATAATTATAAATCTAACTTAGTAAATGGCCCAGTTACGACAAACTCGCTTTTATTTTTACTCCTAATGTGAAATTGAGCCATCTGCACATGTGATGCCGTATCTTATGTTTTGTCCCTTGAACTATTCTGTAGATTCGTCATGTTAAAATGTATAACATAGTGGATAGTAACCATCGAAATATAACAACTATGTGTTAAAATCAAAATATAAAAATATACGATACTCCAAAGTTAGTACGATCGTGATCGGCCTTGCGGGTGACCTTTTACCGTTATGCATGAGACACAGGAGATTCCGTACGAACAGTAATCAATGCAAAACAAGTATTGCAAACAGGACATTAACTCAAACGATATTGTTCAACCTCGAAATTTCGGGGAGTTTGATGAAATTTGGTACGAATGTTCGTTGGAAGCCCTGTTTTCGTCTCCCAAAAGTCAACGGGTCAGGACCTTGTAGAACGGCCGCTATCTTGGGAAATGTACTCCATTCGTAAGAAATTCAGGTTTTCGTCGAAAACTACGTACTTTATTAACACATGGTCTACAGCAACACTAAAGCTGAATAAATTCTGCACAAGCCTGTAGTACACAACCTTGACGAGAAAATGTGTCTTCGTGGAAAAAAATGCATCCACATGTGAGATTTTCCCACAATGTCCTTCCAGGGAAGATTCTCCGAATTTGGAGCTCGGGAGAATTTCAAATCCACTTTGATTTACACAATAGGATATGAACTACATTAATAATAAAATTTGACCCGACTACGGCTAAACCCAAAAGAATGGTAATGAATTAAATTTCTCGTTAAGTAGTGATAGTTTGCTACCACCTCCAGGTCAAGATGCTTGATGAATTCCAAAAAAATAGGTGGTGTTAGATTTCTCTTAATGCTGACAACGTGTTGGCGCACATCGAGTTTAAAAAAAAACAATATGGCGGGCGTGAGTGGAGACCAAATCTGAAATCACAACTTTGCTTCTAGCACTTCATTTATCGGGCGGATTTCAATAAACATGACATCAGTAGATGGGTCTGTAACACGCCAGTGCTATACACTATTCATTTTATCTATCCAAATATCATAAAGCCTCCATGATGCGTTCAAGAACCGCACATTATGACCACCATAAAAATAGACAAACAAATTTCTTATCTGTGAAAATGTTATTATTGCTAAATAATAACATCGATTTCGATAATATTATTTCATTAAAATTTCGAACGTTTCTGAAAAACAAAGAAATTTGATTTAACCTCTATTCTAATATCAGTCGAGATGACGTTCAGTTCGAAATGAATTGTCAATTTGCATACAAATTTGACACATGTCGCACGTAAGTAATATATCGAACGATATGATAGTCGGATCAGTTGGATCCGACTCTAGTTTGTCTATGAATTAAAAAAAAACTATGACAGCTGCCAGAACGCCGCGATGCCGGTCATAATTAGCGGCTCCTGAATGCATCGTGGAGGCTTATGATATGTGGATAGATAAAGTAGTGTATGTAACTGTACATAATTAGGCATTATAACACTCGTGTGATGTTATTATGAAACTCGCCTTCGGCTCGTTTCGTCGTCGTCAGAAACCGAATGTATAATTATGTTTTAGGACGGTATTTTATACTTAGTATTATTTGTAGTACCTACTTTTTTGCATTCTCACACTATAAAACTAAGGAGCAAAATAAGGATTACCTAATATAGATACCTACCCAGTAACGTACAAATAGGTACGTACCAACAAGGCTCGATCATTCTGACTGACGTGATCACTTAATGGCCCCTCTATTGTGATGAGTTGAGACTTAAGAATTAAACTGAATTTTCAAATTTAATTATCCATCCAGGCTCAAGCCCCCCAAAAAGCCAGCTCGATCTGAGTCCTTACCATAATTTTACCCCTTTTGTCAAGCAATGTTAATGAATTTTCGCTTGCTTATTTTCATGAAATTTTGCACCTTAGCGACGACCGAATAGAGTTGCTATGACATTGCCAATCTAAAGACTAATCTATTGACTTATCAATAGTACATATTTCATATACCAAAATATACCTAAGAAACATACGCAGAATCATCGCAGAATAAGAAAATGTCAACAAGTCTGACATTTTTCAATAAGATGCTTTGACAGTTTCACTTTCTGTATGGAGGTTGGTGACTGATTTAAATTTATAATATCATGAAAGAAAAAAAATACCGAGGTCAGTGACCTGTCACAGTAAAGTGAGATAGTGTGCGTGAAATGTAGCGGTGTGTGTTTCTGGGGAGAATTACGATAATGTTGCGCCGCCTAGTAGGTTTTTAGTGTCGCGTATGTAGCTTCACCCGAGATGCCTCACCTTAAGGAAGGTTATTACTAACAACAAAAAAAAATCAGGCACTTCTATAATTTTCATCCATTCCCCATTCCCTCAAACATGATATTGCTGCTTTTTAGAACCAAGTTTAATATGTTTAGATGTTGTACATAATTTGTTAGGATTTTTTAAAGTGTATTTTAGACCTATGTTCGTGATTTTTTTCTATCGAGCGAAAGTCAAAAACTCAGGATTTGAATAAGCTGTTGTCCCTCGAGAAAGGCATGAAGGTTGCTAATTAAATTTAGGGCAGCCGTATTATAATCCAAACAAGAGCTACGATTTTTTTTAAATTCGTTTCCGGAGCTCACGTCGACTTAATCACTAATCGAACGAGCGAGCGAAGCGAATGAAATTCTACCCTTCAGCTTGGGCCGATCGTTTATCCGGTGTCCGGTGGCCGCTGTTCTGCTCAACCGATTCTCGTGAAATTTTGCGAGCAGGTACAATAATAGGGGTGTAGACACCAAATAAAATAACCAATAATGATGAATTTTCTCGAAAAAGGATTAAAAATATTGTGAAATTGAGAAAAAAGTAAAGCAGGGGATTTAATTATCACAAAGTGCCTCTAAGTGGTTATTGACAGTGCCTCTTTCTGATGATGATTATAAAATGGAATTAAGTAATATATATAATTTAGCAACTTCAAATGGTTACAGCAAGTCTCATGTGGATGGCATTATTAGAAAGAAACAGAGTAAAATGGCAAACAATCTCTTGTACGCGGCACGATCCTTGGAACCACCTAAAAGGTACAAAGGAAGCATAACAGCACGTTTTTAGCGGAATAACAAAGGAATATTGTTCTCGTAATAAATCACAAAGTTATAAGCGTTCAAAGTTTTAAGAGTTTATACCTCATATTCTGTCCCTTTTCCGCATAACAAACCTTCATACGAAACGATTGTAATTTACTATGACGCTCGTGGATCGTCACGTCACGATCCCCTAGCGTTTTCTCTCTCTAACAAGCAATATTAAACCGGTTGAGCTTCGTAATTTTTTGAGATATCTGAATGGGACTTTCGTCACTAGGCATATTTTTTGACATCTTTCTTTTGGAGTAATAATAGGTACATTTTGAGTCTACGCCCCTATTACCTATAGTTTTTTTTTGTGGGGCCACTTCATAGAAATAAAATAAGATATTTTTTTACAGGGCGAGTTCTACAGCTCACAGAGCCACTAGTGTGTAAATAGATTACCTGTCGTTCTGTGATTCCGTGTCGCTGTCCATGCGCACGCGCTTGGGCCAGGCCGGGGCCGCCGCCGCGGCCGGCGTGTCCCCCGCGCCCAGTGTCCCCCCCGCGCCCCGCCCGTAGTTCACCTCGCCCCGCCGGGGCCGACGCGGGGCCACCACTTCCATGCTCTGTTCACTCAAGTGCTCGGGGGACGATGACGATCGACGAGACCTTAGAGGACGCTCTCCTTCACTTTGTTCATACTCGCTCTGATCAAGGGATGCGTCGTCTGATTTGGCCGCGGTCGTAACCGAGTTCGCTGCCACTCCGAATCGACGAGACCTTAGAGGACGCTCTCCTTCACTTTGTTCATACTCGCTCTGATCAAGGGATGCGTCGTCTGATTTGGCCGCGGTCGTAACCGAGTTCGCTGCCACTCCGAATCGACGAGACCTTAGAGGACGCTCTCCTTCACTTTGTTCATACTCGCTCTGATCAAGGGATGCGTCGTCTGATTTGGCCGCGGTCGTAACCGAGTTCGCTGCCACTCCGAATCGACGAGACCTTAGAGGACGCTCTCCTTCACTTTGTTCATACTCGCTCTGATCAAGGGATGCGTCGTCTGATTTGGCCGCGGTCGTAACCGAGTTCGCTGCCACTCCGAATCGACGAGACCTTAGAGGACGCTCTCCTTCACTTTGTTCATACTCGCTCTGATCAAGGGATGCGTCGTCTGATTTGGCCGCGGTCGTAACCGAGTTCGCTGCCACTCCGAATCGACGAGACCTTAGAGGACGCTCTCCTTCACTTTGTTCATACTCGCTCTGATCAAGGGATGCGTCGTCTGATTTGGCCGCGATCGTGGCCGAGCGAATTGCCACTCCGAGCCGACGAGGTCTAAAAGTTTCATTTTCGGCGCTTTGGTCTTGGGATACTGGCGACTCTGATCTGGCAGTGGGAGCCGTTGAGCCTGCCTCCCGTCTGCATTGGACGACGCCTAGCCGGGGACTTGCAGACGCAAATGCTCCGAAACTTTGATCACCACGAGCGCTCTGTTTTGGCGACGCTGCTAAATTGCCATCTTCAAAATTGGACACGTTTGGAGGAGTCATAACGTTCACATCTCTAGCGACTGTATCAGATGAATTATTTTGGGACTCACCCTCTTCACTGAACAAAGAACGAAGCTTTTTATAGACCGCATCGTTTTGTCTGTCGGACTGCCTCCTCTTTCCTGTCCTTGGGGATGTTAGGCAATTGTCACCAGATTTAGACCCGTTTGCCAACGAGCTGTCCTCTATCGCTGTGGGTCTCTGGCCACGTTTCGTGACGTTAGCATCTTTGGCAGTTGCTTCCGACGTAAAATCGTTATGGGAATCCTCGGTATAGATTCCGTGCTGCTCTGCGTAACTCTTCTGGGCGCGCTTGGTCACATTAGCATCTATGCCGATTGAGTCAGACGTAGAATCGTTTCGTGTATCGTCACTGGATAGATAACTCTGTTTACCAACCGCATCGCTTTCGTCTCCCTTTGCGTAACCTTTATGGCCGCGTTTCGTGACATTCGCATCTCTAGCTATCTTGTTTGAATCAGAATCGCTTCGGGATCCGTCACTCTCTGCATTGAGTTTTTTATTGAGTTCAGATGCATCGCTCTCTTGTCTCTCGGCGTATCTTTTTTGGCCACGTTTAGTGACGTTCACATCTAAAACGCTCGCGTTCAAATTAGGATCGTTTAATGAACCACCACTACCGTGCTCTGAAAAGAAGGTCACCTTTTCGACCACTTCAGACGATCCGCTTTCATATCTCTTAGGACGTTCAGGAACATTCGGGCCTCTAGTGGTAACGTCCGAACTATCCTTACGGGACGTGCTAGCATCGCTCTTGGACGTTCGTTTATCAACAAAGGACGTATCGCTTTCTCCGGCCGAGTCGGTTGTTTTCGAGAGTCGCGCGCTGCGTCGCACAGGCGTGGTGGGCGTGTGGCGGGGCGTGTCCTCGTCGATGGAGACGGAAGGCGTGGACGCGGGAGTGGGGGTGCCGGAGGCGCGGCGCACGCGCGGCAGGCTCGTGCGCCGGTGGGACACCGGCAGCCGCAGGCGCCGGCGGCGCGAGCGTCTACCAAGATCAATAAGTTACAATTGGCTACTTTCCTAAAAAAAAATTTTTAGTCCGTCAGTTAGATTATCAAAAAATATTGAACACGTATTTTTTTATTTGTCAATCTATCAAAAAAATATGAAGATACAGCCCGTAAAAATTCCGTGTGACGTCACATTATGGTACACTTTTTAGCATAATGTGACGTGACGCGGAACGTTAACGGACTAGGTATATCCTCATAATTATTTGATTGATTGACAAATAAAAAAATACGAGTCCAATATTTTTTGATGGGTTAAGTATACCTACCTTACCACATATTTGTGAACTAAATGGAGGGAAGAAACTGAAAAAATTACCAAAATGGTTGGTTTAGAGTCTAAACCGCTCGGCCACGACTTTGGTCTTAAGCGACCTGGCGACCAGCGTTTTATCTGTTCATTGCGCGTGATCCCAACTAACCACAGTGCGTTGCGCGTCTCGACCGCGCAATGAACAGATAAAACGCGGTCGCAGGTCGCTTAAGACCTAAGTCGTGGCCGAGCGGTTAGACTCTTTAGACCAAACGAACTATCTTGCATCTAAATCAGAAATCTGAAACTTTATTCGTATAAACAAGAGTACCTACAAAAAATGTTACATAAATGATATAGCCAATATTGTTTTACCATGTCAGGCAGGCATGCACTTTATGAAGGAAATAAAACAAAACAGGTAGGTACCTACGTGCAAGACTTAGCATAAGTAGTTAGAAAAACTTAAATCTAAGACTTGCGTACGTTTCGTTAAGATAACTTGAGATTATGCTGCAATACTTGTTCGTTCGCTTAGTCTAAACCCTCGCAAGTTAATAAATTAGCGTTAGTCCACTTTTACATTTTTAAGTCTCAAGCAAGGACACCTATAGAGAGGACAGCATTCTGTAGACAGTAGGCAGGTAAAGTCAACAGCAATCATAGCTAAGCAGAATAACACGCTCAAAATGATCTGCATAGAACATGTTGAGTTCTAGGCCCGCGTAGCTACTTCTGCTTCTGACTGTAGTAAAACCTACGGAACTTGTGTAAACGCAGAAATAGGATGAACAATCTTGGCATCTCTGTAAGCATGGACACGTTAGATTCTTTGGATGCCCGTATTTTTAGCTTTATTTTAGATTGTTTATCCCAGTGTAAATACACTAAAGCACAAATAAAACTCATCGAAAGTAAAGTAGGTAGGTATTAGTTTAATATATATAGAAATTGTACGTTAGCAGGTAGGTACGTTAGTTTGGTGTGAAAGGAAAAACTCATAAATAAATTGCCAAAAAATATATGGCCAAACATATTAAGAACAATCAAGAAAAACTAACGACCTAACTAAAAACTAACTACCTACTCATCCATATTTAAAAAATACATACTTATGTATAAATCAAATATAAAAATTACCAACAAAAAGTAACCACCAAACTAAAAAGTAACTACTGCCCTTTGTGTCCATCTACGAATATCTAACTAAGTTATCTACAAAATCAAGATATCTATCTACCATCGTCAGTACTTACCCAGAGTACCTACCTTAGTAAAAGATCCAAATCGTCGGTCGATGAAGAAACACCACGATACAGCAGTTCACAGTACGAGGAGTGATCCAAAAGTTTTGATAATCGGCATGATTTGGTCTCGTGATGATAACTTGCGAGTGTCATTCCTAACCGTGCCGGTATTCAATAATACACTAAATACAAAAAATAAAATTTCAAACATTTGTTTTTTTTTAATAGCTAAATAAATATGACGGTATAGTATATATTCTGACGTCAGTATAAAATGAGACGATATTTTGGTAAATGTTAGGTCCGGCGTTGGCAAAATTCTGGTTTGGTAATTCAAAAAAAATATTTTCGTATTTGAAGATTATCTATTTTAATGCAACGAAATTAATAAATTATACTAGTGTCATCATTTTTTAAGGCACGGCTCACCTAACACAATTCAAGGTAGGTTTTTCTGGCCATCAATATATATTTTTTAATTTCTTTAAATAGGGTCAACGTAGCTACGTTCACCCTATTTAACTACGCGTAGGTGTCAAATATATGAATATAAATACGAAGGCACAGTGATTCATCATAATTCGATAGCAAGTAAGCGAGTTCGTCTAAGAAAAAAAACCAAAGAAAAAAAAAACCAATCCTGAGTTTTTTTTCTTGGCTAAGCTTGCCGCTTACCAGGGCTGCTTTTCAGGCTTGTGTATTCTATAATAGTACATTATGATACAAGTGTGCTAAGTTGGTCATTACACTCGAGTCGGTTTTTGAGCCTGAGCCGAAGGCGAAGGCTTAATGGAGACGAGAAGTGTAATGACCAATGCTCACGTGTTTCATACGACGTTTTTCAACACATTTGCGAGGAAAAAAAAAATTAAATAAAAAATGAAAATGTTAAAAGATATGTAATGAAAAGGCACTAGTGCGATAATGTAATGTAAAAGTCACGGCATGGGTAATATTCTGCATTATTTTGCTAATATTTAAAAAGATATGTAATGAAAAGGCACTAGTGCGATAATGTAATGTAAAAGGCACGGCATGGGTAATATTCTGCATTATCAGTGTAAATACGCTGTAATAAGACCTACTTTACGAGCAGGTGTGTTGAAAAACTAGTTACCTACCGTGTAATCTAGACTAATTATTTTACTATTACGTCTTCTTATTCTTAGATATTGAAAAGTCCTCAATAAAATCTGTGCAATTGCGTCGATGTAAAAAGTAAGCCTAAGTAATTTAAGCTTACTTTTTACATCGAAAGCAAGAAAAAATTAAATAGTATTCATAGATTATATTGGTAAGTAAACTAAGAAAGAGTGTATTTAATGTTTATTCCGTGTGACGTCACATTATGGTACACTTTTTAGCATAATGTGACGTGACGCGGAACGTTAACGGACTAGGTATATCCTCATAATTATTTGATTGATTGACAAATAAAAAAATACGAGTCCAATATTTTTTGATGGGTTAAGTATACCTACCTTACCACATATTTGTGAACTAAATGGAGGGAAGAAACTGAAAAAATTACCAAAATGGTTGGTTTAGAGTCTAAACCGCTCGGCCACGACTTTGGTCTTAAGCGACCTGGCGACCAGCGTTTTATCTGTTCATTGCGCGTGATCCCAACTAACCACAGTGCGTTGCGCGTCTCGACCGCGCAATGAACAGATAAAACGCGGTCGCAGGTCGCTTAAGACCTAAGTCGTGGCCGAGCGGTTAGACTCTTTAGACCAAACGAACTATCTTGCATCTAAATCAGAAATCTGAAACTTTATTCGTATAAACAAGAGTACCTACAAAAAATGTTACATAAATGATATAGCCAATATTGTTTTACCATGTCAGGCAGGCATGCACTTTATGAAGGAAATAAAACAAAACAGGTAGGTACCTACGTGCAAGACTTAGCATAAGTAGTTAGAAAAACTTAAATCTAAGACTTGCGTACGTTTCGTTAAGATAACTTGAGATTATGCTGCAATACTTGTTCGTTCGCTTAGTCTAAACCCTCGCAAGTTAATAAATTAGCGTTAGTCCACTTTTACATTTTTAAGTCTCAAGCAAGGACACCTATAGAGAGGACAGCATTCTGTAGACAGTAGGCAGGTAAAGTCAACAGCAATCATAGCTAAGCAGAATAACACGCTCAAAATGATCTGCATAGAACATGTTGAGTTCTAGGCCCGCGTAGCTACTTCTGCTTCTGACTGTAGTAAAACCTACGGAACTTGTGTAAACGCAGAAATAGGATGAACAATCTTGGCATCTCTGTAAGCATGGACACGTTAGATTCTTTGGATGCCCGTATTTTTAGCTTTATTTTAGATTGTTTATCCCAGTGTAAATACACTAAAGCACAAATAAAACTCATCGAAAGTAAAGTAGGTAGGTATTAGTTTAATATATATAGAAATTGTACGTTAGCAGGTAGGTACGTTAGTTTGGTGTGAAAGGAAAAACTCATAAATAAATTGCCAAAAAATATATGGCCAAACATATTAAGAACAATCAAGAAAAACTAACGACCTAACTAAAAACTAACTACCTACTCATCCATATTTAAAAAATACATACTTATGTATAAATCAAATATAAAAATTACCAACAAAAAGTAACCACCAAACTAAAAAGTAACTACTGCCCTTTGTGTCCATCTACGAATATCTAACTAAGTTATCTACAAAATCAAGATATCTATCTACCATCGTCAGTACTTACCCAGAGTACCTACCTTAGTAAAAGATCCAAATCGTCGGTCGATGAAGAAACACCACGATACAGCAGTTCACAGTACGAGGAGTGATCCAAAAGTTTTGATAATCGGCATGATTTGGTCTCGTGATGATAACTTGCGAGTGTCATTCCTAACCGTGCCGGTATTCAATAATACACTAAATACAAAAAATAAAATTTCAAACATTTGTTTTTTTTTAATAGCTAAATAAATATGACGGTATAGTATATATTCTGACGTCAGTATAAAATGAGACGATATTTTGGTAAATGTTAGGTCCGGCGTTGGCAAAATTCTGGTTTGGTAATTCAAAAAAAATATTTTCGTATTTGAAGATTATCTATTTTAATGCAACGAAATTAATAAATTATACTAGTGTCATCATTTTTTAAGGCACGGCTCACCTAACACAATTCAAGGTAGGTTTTTCTGGCCATCAATATATATTTTTTAATTTCTTTAAATAGGGTCAACGTAGCTACGTTCACCCTATTTAACTACGCGTAGGTGTCAAATATATGAATATAAATACGAAGGCACAGTGATTCATCATAATTCGATAGCAAGTAAGCGAGTTCGTCTAAGAAAAAAAACCAAAGAAAAAAAAAACCAATCCTGAGTTTTTTTTCTTGGCTAAGCTTGCCGCTTACCAGGGCTGCTTTTCAGGCTTGTGTATTCTATAATAGTACATTATGATACAAGTGTGCTAAGTTGGTCATTACACTCGAGTCGGTTTTTGAGCCTGAGCCGAAGGCGAAGGCTTAATGGAGACGAGAAGTGTAATGACCAATGCTCACGTGTTTCATACGACGTTTTTCAACACATTTGCGAGGAAAAAAAAAATTAAATAAAAAATGAAAATGTTAAAAGATATGTAATGAAAAGGCACTAGTGCGATAATGTAATGTAAAAGTCACGGCATGGGTAATATTCTGCATTATTTTGCTAATATTTAAAAAGATATGTAATGAAAAGGCACTAGTGCGATAATGTAATGTAAAAGGCACGGCATGGGTAATATTCTGCATTATCAGTGTAAATACGCTGTAATAAGACCTACTTTACGAGCAGGTGTGTTGAAAAACTAGTTACCTACCGTGTAATCTAGACTAATTATTTTACTATTACGTCTTCTTATTCTTAGATATTGAAAAGTCCTCAATAAAATCTGTGCAATTGCGTCGATGTAAAAAGTAAGCCTAAGTAATTTAAGCTTACTTTTTACATCGAAAGCAAGAAAAAATTAAATAGTATTCATAGATTATATTGGTAAGTAAACTAAGAAAGAGTGTATTTAATAATTAAAAATCATATTATACGGATACCCTGTGTTTTTTATGCCGATTAAGTATCAAAACTTTTGGATCACCCCTCGTAGTTTACTGTTAGTTCGAATTTTTATAGCCATAAGCGAATTAACTCATTCAACTGGGCATAACATAAGCATAAGTTTTAAGTTACTTGAACGAACACATTAATTATTTTTTTGTAATGTATGGATCTTTATTATCTGCAATAAATAAAAAAAATAAACGGCATGACAAGTAACGTTGCCACACTATGTCTCTGTCTCCTTTCCTCGCTATTTTCCCAGGGCCGTAGATAGCATTATGGGGCAATGCCCTACCTTAAAAGAGTTAGTAGCATGGAGTCTAATTAGCAACTCGTCTATGGGGCAACTCGTCTAAGACGCAGGTTGTCTAAATCGCAGCTCGTCTACATATCAACTCGCCTTAAAGCAACTGCGAAAATGTACTGAAAGCTCACGTAAAACGCGACATAAAGCCTAGTGTGCTGCCCCTGGTCTGAACGATTTTTTATGTAGCAACTCGTCTAATTAGCTATTGGTCTATATAGCGACTCGTCTAAATGGAGACTCGACGAAATCGAAACTGGTCAGCAAAAACTACGCGGAGAGGTGCAGCTCTGGCCATGATGCCACTTCACACACCGAATTATTTCCAGATGTTCTAGACCATTCAAGCGTAAACCTAAAAATCATTTGCAATAAGAAGTCAAAAAAGTGGTTGTTTAAAAAAATAATGCGTATTTTCTATTAAGAACCCTTATTCCTTAGAGGCTTAGAGCGTTCATCGATTTCGCGAAATAATACTCGCGTAGGTACCCAGCGGCCCCAGCGCCAGCGCCACCTATCGCGTTGGCGCTGGGTACGCGAGCGCCGGCAACGCTAAGCGCGTTTCCACACAGACAAGAATAATCTTGGTACTTTTCAATTTAATTGCAAGTAACATTATTTTTAGTGTTAGGTATATTGGCACTCTTTATTTTACTAACCGACTTCAAAAAAGGAGGTTATATTTTCCACTGTATGTATATATTTTTTAATTTAATATTTATGTACGTTCACCGATTTTTCCGTCAATTGCGGACCGATTTCCAAAATTATTTTTTTATTCGAAACAGTATACTCTAGAGGAGGTCCCATTGTCACCAAGTCAGGATCAGCTGATGGAACCCCAGGGAAATTGAGGGCAACCTCTCTCAAAATACAGGGCCGTAGCCAGAGTTAAATTTATGATAGAGATAATATTTGAGGAGTTCCGTCGATTCTTCAAGGGTCTCAGAGTAAACACGTCATTAGTTGTTACTTCAACGGAATCATTTCAGAATCGTTGAAGTACATACATCTTTGAGAAGTACCATAAGTCATCTGTGGTCTTCATCATCAGTTCCACTTCACCAAAATTGCGATACACGAGTTATAAATGTTATAATAGAAAATACCGTAATCACTACACGCGTGCCTATAAAATTTGATATAGGCACGCGTGTAGTGATTACGGTATTTTCTATTATAACATTTATAACTCGTGTATCGCAATTTTGGTGAAGTGGAACTGATGATGAAGACCACAGATGACTTATGGTACTTCTCAAAGATGTATGTACTTCAACGATTCTGAAATGATTCCGTTGAAGTAACAACTAATGACGTGTTTACTCTGAGACCCTTGAAGAATCGACGGAACTCCTCAAATATTATCTCTATCATAAATTCAACTCTGGCTACGGCCCTGTATTTTCCACGTCACTCGACGTGTGTGTGGCAGGAGTATTACAGTCGAATTCATAAGTAGCTGAACATGTTGGTACCTTGTCGCTTTCACCAGTTTGACAACTTCGTAAGGCAGATTAAACATGACTGATTTCGGTTACGGTTATACCAGTATGAAACCGGTATTCCATTACGGTACCGTTATGTCGTACAGGTTATGCGCGCCGCGCGAACATAACGGTACCGTAACCGTTTTGAAATAACGGTTAGCGGTATCAGTTTTAAATGATACCTTTATAATACCGGTATTATAAACATTTGTTCATCTACAAAAACTGATTCGAATGGCATCGTAAACAAATTTAAGGTCACAAGCCCAGAAAAATGCAATTATACAATTTCATTGATGGAAGTACTACCGACTCTCCCTTACTTTTAGGCTGTATTTAGTGCTGGACGACCGAGTGTATCGCTGTAAACGTATGGAGCGTACAGACTCACATTGATAACGTGTACCGTCAGCCGAGCACATCTGGTGAAATGTTTCAGTTGACATTGGGTTCTCGTACAAGTTAACGCACGTAAAGCAACCATTCACGATTACTCCATCGAGCAGAATGGAGAAACCCCGATCGGTTCATGAATTTCAAAACTGTACGGCACGTTCTATATCCAAACGAATGGATAGCCATCGCGACGCGCCAATCGTGAACGATCGTGAATGACAAATTTGTACATTGTAAAACAATATTACCTCCAACCATTTGTCGCAGAGACAAATGGCGCGCCAGTGAATATCGAAACAACACACGATCACGACTAAGTGACAGCGGCGCTACCACGAACTTCGAATCTCGAACTTCGTATATCTCCGTCTCTATCGCACTTATGGTTTATGGTACTCGAGCGACCGAAACGGAGATATACGAAGTTCGAGATTCGAAGTTCGTGGTAGCGCCGCAGCTACGTGCACGCGCCCGTGAATGTAGACAAAATATTTCAGCTCATCTATCCATTTATCGCACAGACAAACATCGCGGTGCTTTGGTAAAAGTCAAGCTTAAAGTGCTCCAGGCGCCATATAGGTAGTGTAAGGCCGCCTTAACTATACTTATAGTGTAACCGCCGGGTCTTTTTAACCGACTTCAAAAAGGAGGAGGTTATAAATGTTCCACTGTTTTTTTTTATATATGTTCGTTTTTTTTTTTATTTGAAAGAGTATACTCCCGAGGTGGTCCCATTGTCACCAATTTAGGATCTGATAATGGGATCCCAGGGAAATTGAGGGCAACCCTCAAATTTTATAGGCACGCGTGTAGTGATTTTGGTATTTTCTATTATAACTCGTGTATTTACCATCGGAAATCGTAATTTTGGTGAAGTGGAACTGATGATGAAGACCACAGATGACTTATGGAACTCCTCAAAGATGTAAAGTACCAAAACGTCAAAGATTCTGACATGATTCCGTTGAAGTAGCAACTAATGAAGTGTTAATTCTGTGATCCTTGAGGAATCAACGGAACTCCTCAAATATTATCAGCCCACAGATAGCGACTTGGGTTTTTTCTGTAATAATCAACGCATTTGCAAAAGAAATGTGGAAATGGCGAAGTACTGAATTGAAGTCGGTTTAAACTTTGTTTTTAAAGTGAATTATTACATGCGTAGACTTCATCATCATCATTGTCAGCCCGTAATCGCTCACTGCTGAGCATAGGCCTCTCTTCGAGTACGCCACCCGTCCCTATCCTGGGCTAATCTTATCCAGAAGTGACCCGCGATCTGCGTAGACTTACCTACATAATATAGATAAGTGGTTCGGGAAGCCCATCGAAACGGTATCGTCATGGCGGCGACTGATGAACCATTCTTAAACGTCTGTGAAAGAATGTTTCCTCGTATACTCAGACGGGGTAGCCCACGTCCGTGGGCGGAGGAATTGACTCTGCTATTGTCGCAGCGTCTAACCGGTAAGTTACATATTTACGAGTTATAAATAGGTGAATGTCCATACACGGGAGACGGCAACATGATGAAACTTTAATATAAAAAAGTAGGTATTGGTGATGAAATATTATGTCAATGTCTCATAGAAGGTACTAATTTGGTACTAATATATATATATATATATATATAAACGTATAAGTCCTGACTGACTCACTCACTCACATAAATCAACGCCCAGTCCAAACCGTTAAACCTAGAAAGCAGTTTTTTTGCAATAGGTACCTAGTTTATATAACGTAAGTACCCACTATGAAGGGATTTTAGAAAATTACACCCTCAAGGGGGCAAAAAGGGGGTTGAAAGTTTGTATGGGGATGGAGTAAAATTTTAAGTGAGATACTTGAAACTTTGTGTATGGACTTCTTATAACAATACAAGAACAGTAATACTTATTAGCGGGTTAAATAGGGGTGCAAAGTTTGTATGGGGGAATGTCTTTTAGCGTTTTGGAAAAATACACCCCTAAGGGGTTAAATATATATGACGGCGCAACGTCGTCGTACCATTGTATGCACCTGCGACGATGGGCCGACAGTCACGCCACGCCACACCGTCCCCTACGCCCGCACCTGCCTTGTCTACGCTCAGGTATATAAGGCGGGTAGCCGGCTTGGGAGGGGGCCCTGGCTCCGACCCAGCGACCGCTACAAACTCAGTGGCTACGCCGTCTACAGAAGAGATGAGATCTCCGACCTCGGCGTACCCTACAGTGGCCTCCTGGTGACAGTAAAGAGGAACATAGTCCATCAGCCAGTCAACGAGCAACAACTCGACTCCATGTCTGCCTTGGGAGTCGACCTGCGCGTATCGGGCCATGACTTGCGCCTCTTCGCCATCTACAGACCGCCGGGAGTCCCCGGCCACATAGACGCCAACCTGGTGCAGCTCCTGCAGTCCCCAATGCCGATCATCCTGGCGGGGGACTTCAACGCTAAGCACCTCAGCTGGCACTCCTCCCGCACCTGCCCTGTGGGTGCACGGATCATAGCAGCCGCCCTAATCCACAACTTTTGACGTCTCGGGGCCTGAGGAGCCGACGCACTATGACGACGCGCACGGGTCCGAGGACGTCATAGACTTTGTCGTCCACAAAGACGTCAACGCTGCCATGACGCAAGAAGTCCTGCCTGACCTGCCGTCCGACCATCGCCCAGTCCTGCTGGTCGTGAAGGACATGCCGGTCAAGACACCAGCGAGGAAGCCAGGAAGACGCATCTGCTGGGAGACCTACTCCGCAGAAATGGCCCGCAGTTCGCGGACCATTCCAATCTCCACGGCAGAAGAAGTGGAACTAGCCGCAGACGCCATCACCACAGATATTCAGAAGGCTCGACACCGCAGCTCAGACCGTTCCGACCAGCGAGAGGCGAAAGCCACTGCCGGCTCGGATCCAGGCACTTATAGAGCGCAAGCGCCGGACAAGGATAGAGTGGCAACGCACCAGATGCTAGACCATCGAGACCTCACTCAACGCCCTAGTGGAGAGTGTGAGAAGGGAGCTTCATGCATACAGAGCGGAGTCATGGGAGGCCCACATGGCATCCGTAGACGGTGACATGCCCTCAGTTCACCGTCTATGCCGCCAACTAGGACTGACACCCACCACTATACGCCCCCTAGTGTATAAAGACGGCTGCCCGAGATACCAAGCGAAGGACAGGGCGGAAATCTTCGCCGAGTGTCTCGAGAAGCAATTCAGACCGAATCCGACGGACGATGAAGAACACGTCATAGTCGAGAGACACCTGGGGAGCTACCTAGATGCACCGATCGAGGCAGAAGAGGACCTCATCTTCTTCACACCCGGCCAAGTGCAGCGGACGCTCTCGAGGACGAAGCCAAGAAAGGCCCCGGGCGCCGACCAGATCCCCAACATGGCCCTGCGTCACCTGCCGCACCGCTCTATTGCGGCGGTGACCCGCCTGTTCAACGGGATAATGCGCTCGGGACACAACCCCACACATTGGAAACTTGGCCGAGTCATCATGCTGCACAAGCCAGGTAAAGACCCGAAGAAGCCGGAGAGCTATCGCCCGATCACTCTTCTCAGCAACATCTCCAAGGTGTTCGAGAGACTCCTGCTGAGCCAACTCCAGCCCCACATCGAGCCCAGACCGGAACAAAACGGAAAAATTCGGATTCCGGAGCGGACAGTGTAGGGTTCCGTAGTTTTTCGTCCGTCACAGTAAGTGAAATTATTTTGTAATTTTTTTCAAAAACTATTCAACCTATCAAGTTCAAAATAATTTTCCTAGAAAGTTTTTATACAGTTCTACTTTTGAGATTTTTTTCATATTTTTAAAACGTATGGTTCAAAAGTTAGAGGGGGGGACACATTTTCTTTTACTTCTGGAGCCATTATCTCCGAAAATATTAACATTATCAAAAAATGATTTTAGCAAACCCCTTATTCATTTTTTTTCTACTCCTGTGCCGTTATCTGTCATTTATATAGGCTGTAGCTCAAATACAATGACACCACTAATAAGTCGTCGAAACACTCTATGCTCTATGGCCCAAAAACGAACTGTTTAGCGTACTTTTTTGGTTCATACATTTTTCATAAAAGCACTGTTTAACTTTTTTTTAAATCGGCCGCTATATTGCAGTGGTGCCAACTTCATAAACAAATATTTCAAAATAAAAGTATTTATTTATGATTTAATATTTGTATATTATAAATTATTTACTACAATAATAATAAATCATCATCTATTGTGTGTTAAATTACATGTTTTATAAATTCTTGGAATTATTTATAAAAATAAACAGTTCGGATTCGGTCCGAGTCCGGATTCGGTTTGGTTTAGATGGCAAGTGCAAACAAATTAAAAACAAAACAAACCATAAGCAAGAGCTGTCACATTTCCGATTTCCCTCCAAAATACAGTTCAAAATGAAAAGATGAAAGATGATAAACTATTAGTCCTAAACTATTAAGATTTTATTCGTGTTTGTGAAGACAAAAGTGTACGTTCCTTTTAACATGGTCGAAGAAATTAATAACTGCACTCCTGAAGAAATTGTGTGAGTAGCAAAAGTACGAATAGAAACCTTGCTGCCTGAAAAGTTTAACTATTCTGTAGTCTGTTATTTATTTAAAATTTGTCGTAGAAAAAGTATTGTATGCAACGGTGTATAACTAGTCTAAAAACGCTCGTGGCGTCTTTAATTGCAACCCACGCCACTCGCGTTTTAAGACCTTTCTTATACAACAGTTGCATAAAATACTATTAAATACCTATCCAACAATATATCACACGTTAATAGGATTGAAATGAAAAAAAAACACTCCCCATGTTACGTATAGGGGAGGTACCCTAATAAAATAAAATAAATCACTTTTTATTTTACCACTTTGTCGGCGTGATTGATGTACATATTAATACCAAATTTCAGCTTTCTAGTGCTAACGGTTACTGAGATTATCCGCGGACGGACGGACAGACAAAGCGAAACTATAAGGGTTCCTAGTCGACTACGGGACCCTAAAAAGTGTTAGTAGAGCGTGACTAGTTATGGCTCCTGTCCGTAGACAGAGTGCCGGCCTCTTTAGCTGCTTTAGCTTCCTTGACAATCTGGGGTTGATTATCGGGAGGGCCTCGTCCCTGGTTTGCCTGCAGGTTCCTAAGGTAATCCAATATTTTTGGTGTCCTACCTTGGCGTTTAGTCGCAGAGCCGCAGCCATGTGCCATAATACGAATAATTTCTGAATTTTCCACTTTGATCTATCCGTCCCTTTCCAAGCGTTCTATCTAGAAAGAGACGGGTAGAAGGGTAGTCGACAGCCGTGCTGTTCGCACTAACCAAGGCAGGCAACAGAGGTGTTCCGCTTTCTCATTTATGGCCCCGCGTAGCGTTCGATTATAGTATATTATTGTATTACATTGTTCAGCACTGTTTGTGACATAATAAAAATACACCAATATTGCTATCTTGAAGCAAAGACGTGGCTGGCTGGGGCAAGTTTATTAGGATGGAGCCGTCTCATTAGCCACGTATAACTCTCCTGAGTGAAAAAGCCCATGCGACCAGTGCTTCCTTTTGAAGGATAGCTCAAAACGAGGCATGTTGTCCTTTAAGATCGACCCAAACTTAATGGGAAAGAGAGTCTGAGGAACTAGACCACTGGAGGAAGACCCTGGGCGAAGGTATGGTTGCGTATGATGCAGCTTGGTTCGATCTTATGTCGTTCCGACGACAACAGCACGACTATCACAAGAGGGCGCGCGAGCTCTCTCGATTTTTCTCGCACTATAGGTACAGTCAAAGAATTTAATTTCCTACCCATTTAGGACTATTTCAAAGTGACACTGTAAATAAAATCATAAGAAGTCTCTTTACGTTTTGATTGATTACGTCACTTTGACAAAGTCCAAAGTGGGTAGGAAATTAAATTCTTTGACTGTACATCTCTTTCTAAGTTTTCTAATAAGAGAGAGACGGATATTGCGAGAAAAATCGAGAGCTCGCGCGCCCTCTTGTGTTGCGATAGCTGTACAGAGACACCTGCGTGCTGATGTCCGCCCTAGCATCGTACACATTTGCTTGTCAAATATGCGGTCTTAGATGTCGAGTCATGTAGTAGGGTTTACAGGGTCGGTACGGTTGGGCTCAAACTACTTATTGTAAATTTAATAAAGTACTGTCATTTTGTCGTAAAACGAACATAGTTTATGACTTTTAGAGCTTAAAGTGAAAAATCCACAATTTCGCAGATTTTCGAAGATGCAAATTTAGATTCACACTACCCTACCCGATCTATACAGCAGACTAAAACGCAGAACTACATGTAGCTTTATGTTAATTTCGACAGGCAATACTGCAATTACTCTACAAATTATATTTCAACATAAACGTGACATGGCTTAAATTCGAATGAAGACAAATCCTCTTAGTTCGAATTTAACCCATATTGCTTTACGGTACAGCTTCGAGCACTCGGAAGTTTACCTTAAATTATATTTGCATGGACCCGTCGGTATGCAAACTGTTAATTCTTAGGTACCTTGCTAGTTGCTTTACAAGCGAAGCTCACCGATATCACCAGGGAACACAATAAAACGGAAATATATCAAAACTCGTTTATTATAAAAATATATTACTTACGCTAACATAATTCTAAAACAGTCAACGTCCCGCAAGGGCCCCCTCAGAGACTAGCAAGGACGCTCCCACAGATGTTTGGCCGTATCTATATTAATAAGTGCTGCAAAATGTCAGTTCCTAGCTCCTTCTAATTGTGACGTTAAATAAATGTATTTTCTTTCTTTCTTTCTTTTTCGCAGTGGAGGGCGCACTTACAAAATATTATGTAAGGGTTCAGATTTTTATTTCACCTGGCAAAGGGGCCCATTATTGCCCATTACACGGCTTGAAAATCTAGCTTCCTGGTTGGTTAGTGAAAACTGAAAAATTTGATACACACCTGTAGCAGCAATTAATAGAGCCTCAGATCCTAAATTGTACGTATATCTATCGACTTTGCTTGCGGCTCGGGCGACATATAACTGGGCGATTATTCGAGCGTTTCAAACGCTTGACTTCGGTGGCCACATTTTTGAAGAGGTAGCGGCCGATTTCGATTTCGTTTCTGGTAAGCATATAAGTCTACCGGACATCTAACAAATATCTAAAAATGGCATCAACATATATGCCCAATTTTTCAAAAATGTGGCCACCGAAGTCAAGCGTTTGAAACGCTCGACTAATCGCCCAACTGCGATCTGTAACATTTTTTGTTTTATCGCCCTAGGCGTGTTAATGCACTATTACGGGCACATAGTTTGCTCGTTTATTTGATGACGAATGCACACTTCACTTTGGCTATCAGGATATCAAACTGTGATATTAGTCTTTTAATCAGTAGATACACCTACCTATAGAGTAAAAATGCGTACGGATACATATTACGAGCTCGTCGTCCGTAAATGTATTTAAAACGGGAGCAATATGATGATCTTCGTTTGCCTCTGAGCAGGATACGGCTAACTACTCTAATCTACACTAACTAAACTCTCTAACAACATACTTCATTTCACCCATACTACTGTTTACTTTGATAAGGCCCCGTTTGATACATAGTCATAATAAATACATTATATTTACAAGTTTACCTTTCGGATGTCAGTGTGTATAAATTTTACAATATTACATGCATATTTGACATGTTACAACATACATTAAATATTTAGTTAATTCGATATAACCTCCTAAGCCTCAGAGTATTTTTTGGTTTGATCAGTTGTGTGGCGAGAGATCTAGGTGTCAAATTCCACCAATCACATCTGACAATCATCAATTTGATTGGTAAATTGTTACACGTAGATATCTCGTATGTTAGTGCTACGAACTATTAACAATGCATTTTGAAAAACCGTGGTGCGTCGTTTTTTGAAACAATACTTCCGTTAAGAGACATGTTTATGTCTTCCACGCGCGAGAGAACGAGATGCAACACTCTCTGGGAATGGAACAAATATCTATAAATATCTAAATAAGTGTAATTTCCACAAAACACGATACTGAGACTTAGGATTTGTATGAGATACATTATAATATTAACGTTGTACTTAAATATTAAAGTTGAATTGAATACTATAAATATATAAAACTAGCGTTGAATGGCAATTGCTAGTGGCGTTTAAATCGTAACAAAGACAAGACAAAACACCCGTCTCTTTCTTACATAAAAAAAACGCGTGATTATCTTACCCTTCCGGATGCTTTGACACTGACGTTGATGAAGGATTATACATTTCGCTTCTATCACAGAGACAATCAATAGCACTGATCAGTGCCAAGACATACGAAGGGTTATAAGCAATAAACGTGCCATCCGCGGGCCTATGGTAATCGAAATAAAGCATCAGTCACTTTGCTACATTCGGCAGAATTGAGTACTTGCCTGGGTAAAACATATGTCCGTTACTTAACTAGTCCGTCAGTTAGATTATCAAAAAATATTGGACACCTATTTTTTATATTGTCAATTAAACAAAAAGTTCCGCGTGACATCACATTATGCTAAAAAGTGTAGCATAATGTAACGTCACGCGGAACTTAAACGGCCTATATCTTCGTGATGTTTTGTTTGATTGACAAAATAAAAAATAAGTGTTCAATATTTTTCGATAATCTGACGGACTAATAAGTTTTTTTAAGGAAAGTGGCCCATTAACCGATGGTTTATCTCACATATAGGTATTATATAGATGTTGTTGTGTGGTGTGGTGGGCTGGAAGGCTAGCTACTGCTCACCCGGGCTGCTCGCCTTCCGATTCGTTGTTGTCCTCGCCCTCCTCTTCTGCGTCTTGTCCTCCTGAAGAACATCGTTTATTCATTATCACCAGTACAAAGTATGGAGTCGGTTTCTTAAAAATTATATTTAAATTATTTAAGTTCCGGGATTGTATACCTAAAGCATCACATCTTTGTGGCTGAACTGACTCGCCTAGCTGTGACTGTGGCGCCGAATGTCAAACTGTCCATCATATATTACAGGAATGACCTCAGAGCCTACCCTGGAAGCCCCGAAGACCTGATCTCCTTCACAACTGACGCGGCTGAATGGCTAAGATTCTTGGATATTAATTTGTGAGTTACCTGATGATTGTATAGGGAAGTTTATTATTAAATTATAATGAGTCCGCATCAATGCTAATCAACAACAACGCGGTGTAGGTACTGAGGCCGAAGAATGGGTATAAAAGCATCCGAATTTCCGAACCCTGAATCACCCTTATTCATAAACCCTAATAAACCTCTGATAAGTAAATGTGTCTTATCGTTTTCTCACAAACACAAATATCAAAGTGACAGATAAGGACTAACGAATTTTAACGGCTTTTTAGCAAAAGTTGGCTAGAATAGTCACGTTACAAGCCGGCCGGCTGTGTACTCCAGGAAAACGGTTTTGAAAAACATTAATTTATAATAGCGTATTTTATGCTCATTTTATTTTAAAACGTTAATCTAAGATGCTTTATTCAAGAATCCGACTCTCCCGATGACGTGAATTCACGGCCAAATTGGCGCCCCCCCTGTGACCCGAAAATATGTGCACAAATGTTCCGTAGTGTCCCGCTGCCGTGAATTCACGGCGGCAAAATTTGCACGGTCGTTTCCCGGTGCCGCGAATTCACGGTTTGGATCCCACAGTTGAAAAAGGACTTTATTTAAAGAATATAAAGTTCCTATTCCATTGGGCTTCTTTCTAATATAACCCGATGAAATTAGGAACAGTTTGGTACCAACCTAAACTTCATTCTCCATAAATTCGACCAATAGTAGCCAGTTCAAAAATCGTTGTTCCTCGTGGTGCGTTTCTACGACAGTGACCCAAAAAAAGTGCTAAAAAAGTGATTTTTTGAAGTAATAATGGATATAATTCATGTTTTTTATGGAATTTATACTATATAAATGATAAATACATAACTTTGCGTGTGATAAACATGCCTTGTTTTAAAATAATACGAAAATAAAAGTTGGGTCCAACGGTTTTTTTCAAAATTTCTTTCGTTACAAAAGTGCTACTTTATCGAAATTATAGTGTTTATATGCAACTTTGCTGTGTGATACCTGTTTTTGATTAGTTTATTTGTGTTAAGATATAAATAAAAACCCGTAAGATCTAATAATTATTTTTCAAAAATAAGTTGAAATTGCGACCTTGATGTGTGCAAAAAGTTTTGAGTGCTTACGGTTTTTCGGATACAAAGAAAATAATATTTTTACAGGTATGTCTTCTACTAATTTACAATGGTTGATGGCCCATATCTTATAGAAATAGAATAAATACAATATGTTATAGTTATAATCCAATATCTTTATTTCTTAGCGTATCTTTGGAGAATGACCATTATTTTTCCGTCCTGTGAATAAGCCATCGTTATATGTTGAGTATGATATATTTAATACAAACACAATGAAGTCTGTTTCATGCCCTTGTAAAAAATGTAAACATTTACACTCCTAAGTATAAACACTCCAGTGATAACGGCCGCTCTAGCGCCAGTTTGCAAGAAAGTGCAGCTACATGTCGATGGAACACTGTGCGGTAACAACGCGCGGTAGAATGTACGCAGCCACTTAGCGTAACCGTTCAAGAGTCAGGGTTGTCAAAATATATTAATATTCATTCTCTTATATAATGACTCGTTTAATTTACAAGCATTACATAAGTATGTTGTTATTTTATACCGCCTTGTGACAGACGGACAGCGGAGTCTTAGTAATAGGGTCCCGTTTTACCCTTTGGGTACGGAACCCTAAAAAGAGGCCGCCATCTTGAAATTCTTTAAATACGGACCGTTTTTGTTCAAAAGTCGATATCTGGGGGGCCAAGGGGCTTGTTTACTTAATTTACAAGCATTACATAAGTATGTTGTTATTTTATACCGCCTTGTGACAGACGGACAGCGGAGTCTTAGTAATAGGGTCCTGTTTTACCCTTTGGGTACGGAACCCTAAAAAGGGGCCGCCATCTTGAAATTCTTTAAATACGGACCGTTTTTGTTTAAAGTCGATATCTGGGGGCCAAGGGGCTTGTTTACAAATCCGAGGTTGGATTTTATAAAAGTGGCCGCCATCTTGAAATACTTTAAAACGGCGATTTCGTTCAAAATCAATATCTGATGGTCCGAGCGGTCTCTTAATACTAAATCCCAGCTTGGATTTTAGCGAAACTCGATCCAGTTATTGCAAAGTTTCCTCGCCTCCCGCTTCCCCGCGCACCCCCCATCGTTGGCCCGCGAGCAGTGCCGAGCTTGCAGACTGTATGTAGTTAGACTGTGCAACGGGAGACGAAAGTGTGTGGTGTGACGCTACTCACTGTTCTTCCTGGCGTAGTGCCTGCGCGCCGGCGGCGGCCGCTCGTCCTGAGCATCGGTGAGCAGCGAGCCGCGGTAGGTCTGCAGCGGCGCCCACTCCTCGCCCCAGCCCGCGCCCGCAGAGATCTTCGCGTCCAGGAACTGAAACGCGTGCTTTAATTACTTTTTGTAGTTGTGCTAATAAAGTTAAATCGCGAACATATTATTTTATATGTTGGGTGATGCTGATGTACACGGCACAAGGCATTCAAGGCAGCGTATATGAGACTAAACCCCCGGCGTCCGTCGGGTACAAGTAAGCAAGCAAAGTGGTCTGTCTCTTGAATGAAACAACCAAATACCTTCAGCACGTGCCGCTTGTCCTGCCGCAGCAGCTTGTTGGACAGCTCGGCGAGCGGCTCGAGGAACAGCAGGTTGCGCGGCTCGAGCGCTGCGAACGTACCTTCAGCACGTGCCGCTTGTCCTGCCGCAGCAGCTTGTTGGACAGCTCGGCGAGCGGCTCGAGGAACAGCAGGTTGCGCGGCTCGAGCGCTGCGAACGTACCTTCAGCACGTGCCGCTTGTCCTGCCGCAGCAGCTTGTTGGACAGCTCGGCGAGCGGCTCGAGGAACAGCAGGTTGCGCGGCTCGAGCGCTGCGAACGTACCTTCAGCACGTGCCGCTTGTCCTGCCGCAGCAGCTTGTTGGACAGCTCGGCGAGCGGCTCGAGGAACAGCAGGTTGCGCGGCTCGAGCGCTGCGAACGTACCTTCAGCACGTGCCGCTTGTCCTGCCGCAGCAGCTTGTTGGACAGCTCGGCGAGCGGCTCGAGGAACAGCAGGTTGCGCGGCTCGAGCGCTGCGAACGTACCTTCAGCACGTGCCGCTTGTCCTGCCGCAGCAGCTTGTTGGACAGCTCGGCGAGCGGCTCGAGGAACAGCAGGTTGCGCGGCTCGAGCGCTGCGAACGTACCTTCAGCACGTGCCGCTTGTCCTGCCGCAGCAGCTTGTTGGACAGCTCGGCGAGCGGCTCGAGGAACAGCAGGTTGCGCGGCTCGAGCGCTGCGAACGTACCTTCAGCACGTGCCGCTTGTCCTGCCGCAGCAGCTTGTTGGACAGCTCGGCGAGCGGCTCGAGGAACAGCAGGTTGCGCGGCTCGAGCGCTGCGAACGTACCTTCAGCACGTGCCGCTTGTCCTGCCGCAGCAGCTTGTTGGACAGCTCGGCGAGCGGCTCGAGGAACAGCAGGTTGCGCGGCTCGAGCGCTGCGAACGTACCTTCAGCACGTGCCGCTTGTCCTGCCGCAGCAGCTTGTTGGACAGCTCGGCGAGCGGCTCGAGGAACAGCAGGTTGCGCGGCTCGAGCGCTGCGAACGTACCTTCAGCACGTGCCGCTTGTCCTGCCGCAGCAGCTTGTTGGACAGCTCGGCGAGCGGCTCGAGGAACAGCAGGTTGCGCGGCTCGAGCGCTGCGAACGTACCTTCAGCACGTGCCGCTTGTCCTGCCGCAGCAGCTTGTTGGACAGCTCGGCGAGCGGCTCGAGGAACAGCAGGTTGCGCGGCTCGAGCGCTGCGAACGTACCTTCAGCACGTGCCGCTTGTCCTGCCGCAGCAGCTTGTTGGACAGCTCGGCGAGCGGCTCGAGGAACAGCAGGTTGCGCGGCTCGAGCGCTGCGAACGTACCTTCAGCACGTGCCGCTTGTCCTGCCGCAGCAGCTTGTTGGACAGCTCGGCGAGCGGCTCGAGGAACAGCAGGTTGCGCGGCTCGAGCGCTGCGAACGTACCTTCAGCACGTGCCGCTTGTCCTGCCGCAGCAGCTTGTTGGACAGCTCGGCGAGCGGCTCGAGGAACAGCAGGTTGCGCGGCTCGAGCGCTGCGAACGTACCTTCAGCACGTGCCGCTTGTCCTGCCGCAGCAGCTTGTTGGACAGCTCGGCGAGCGGCTCGAGGAACAGCAGGTTGCGCGGCTCGAGCGCTGCGAACGTACCTTCAGCACGTGCCGCTTGTCCTGCCGCAGCAGCTTGTTGGACAGCTCGGCGAGCGGCTCGAGGAACAGCAGGTTGCGCGGCTCGAGCGCTGCGAACGTACCTTCAGCACGTGCCGCTTGTCCTGCCGCAGCAGCTTGTTGGACAGCTCGGCGAGCGGCTCGAGGAACAGCAGGTTGCGCGGCTCGAGCGCTGCGAACGTACCTTCAGCACGTGCCGCTTGTCCTGCCGCAGCAGCTTGTTGGACAGCTCGGCGAGCGGCTCGAGGAACAGCAGGTTGCGCGGCTCGAGCGCTGCGAACGTACCTTCAGCACGTGCCGCTTGTCCTGCCGCAGCAGCTTGTTGGACAGCTCGGCGAGCGGCTCGAGGAACAGCAGGTTGCGCGGCTCGAGCGCTGCGAACGTACCTTCAGCACGTGCCGCTTGTCCTGCCGCAGCAGCTTGTTGGACAGCTCGGCGAGCGGCTCGAGGAACAGCAGGTTGCGCGGCTCGAGCGCTGCGAACGTACCTTCAGCACGTGCCGCTTGTCCTGCCGCAGCAGCTTGTTGGACAGCTCGGCGAGCGGCTCGAGGAACAGCAGGTTGCGCGGCTCGAGCGCTGCGAACGTACCTTCAGCACGTGCCGCTTGTCCTGCCGCAGCAGCTTGTTGGACAGCTCGGCGAGCGGCTCGAGGAACAGCAGGTTGCGCGGCTCGAGCGCTGCGAACGTACCTTCAGCACGTGCCGCTTGTCCTGCCGCAGCAGCTTGTTGGACAGCTCGGCGAGCGGCTCGAGGAACAGCAGGTTGCGCGGCTCGAGCGCTGCGAACGTACCTTCAGCACGTGCCGCTTGTCCTGCCGCAGCAGCTTGTTGGACAGCTCGGCGAGCGGCTCGAGGAACAGCAGGTTGCGCGGCTCGAGCGCTGCGAACGTACCTTCAGCACGTGCCGCTTGTCCTGCCGCAGCAGCTTGTTGGACAGCTCGGCGAGCGGCTCGAGGAACAGCAGGTTGCGCGGCTCGAGCGCTGCGAACGTACCTTCAGCACGTGCCGCTTGTCCTGCCGCAGCAGCTTGTTGGACAGCTCGGCGAGCGGCTCGAGGAACAGCAGGTTGCGCGGCTCGAGCGCTGCGAACGTACCTTCAGCACGTGCCGCTTGTCCTGCCGCAGCAGCTTGTTGGACAGCTCGGCGAGCGGCTCGAGGAACAGCAGGTTGCGCGGCTCGAGCGCTGCGAACGTACCTTCAGCACGTGCCGCTTGTCCTGCCGCAGCAGCTTGTTGGACAGCTCGGCGAGCGGCTCGAGGAACAGCAGGTTGCGCGGCTCGAGCGCTGCGAACGTACCTTCAGCACGTGCCGCTTGTCCTGCCGCAGCAGCTTGTTGGACAGCTCGGCGAGCGGCTCGAGGAACAGCAGGTTGCGCGGCTCGAGCGCTGCGAACGTACCTTCAGCACGTGCCGCTTGTCCTGCCGCAGCAGCTTGTTGGACAGCTCGGCGAGCGGCTCGAGGAACAGCAGGTTGCGCGGCTCGAGCGCTGCGAACGTACCTTCAGCACGTGCCGCTTGTCCTGCCGCAGCAGCTTGTTGGACAGCTCGGCGAGCGGCTCGAGGAACAGCAGGTTGCGCGGCTCGAGCGCTGCGAACGTACCTTCAGCACGTGCCGCTTGTCCTGCCGCAGCAGCTTGTTGGACAGCTCGGCGAGCGGCTCGAGGAACAGCAGGTTGCGCGGCTCGAGCGCTGCGAACGTACCTTCAGCACGTGCCGCTTGTCCTGCCGCAGCAGCTTGTTGGACAGCTCGGCGAGCGGCTCGAGGAACAGCAGGTTGCGCGGCTCGAGCGCTGCGAACGTACCTTCAGCACGTGCCGCTTGTCCTGCCGCAGCAGCTTGTTGGACAGCTCGGCGAGCGGCTCGAGGAACAGCAGGTTGCGCGGCTCGAGCGCTGCGAACGTACCTTCAGCACGTGCCGCTTGTCCTGCCGCAGCAGCTTGTTGGACAGCTCGGCGAGCGGCTCGAGGAACAGCAGGTTGCGCGGCTCGAGCGCTGCGAACGTACCTTCAGCACGTGCCGCTTGTCCTGCCGCAGCAGCTTGTTGGACAGCTCGGCGAGCGGCTCGAGGAACAGCAGGTTGCGCGGCTCGAGCGCTGCGAACGTACCTTCAGCACGTGCCGCTTGTCCTGCCGCAGCAGCTTGTTGGACAGCTCGGCGAGCGGCTCGAGGAACAGCAGGTTGCGCGGCTCGAGCGCTGCGAACGTACCTTCAGCACGTGCCGCTTGTCCTGCCGCAGCAGCTTGTTGGACAGCTCGGCGAGCGGCTCGAGGAACAGCAGGTTGCGCGGCTCGAGCGCTGCGAACGTACCTTCAGCACGTGCCGCTTGTCCTGCCGCAGCAGCTTGTTGGACAGCTCGGCGAGCGGCTCGAGGAACAGCAGGTTGCGCGGCTCGAGCGCTGCGAACGTACCTTCAGCACGTGCCGCTTGTCCTGCCGCAGCAGCTTGTTGGACAGCTCGGCGAGCGGCTCGAGGAACAGCAGGTTGCGCGGCTCGAGCGCTGCGAACGTACCTTCAGCACGTGCCGCTTGTCCTGCCGCAGCAGCTTGTTGGACAGCTCGGCGAGCGGCTCGAGGAACAGCAGGTTGCGCGGCTCGAGCGCTGCGAACGTACCTTCAGCACGTGCCGCTTGTCCTGCCGCAGCAGCTTGTTGGACAGCTCGGCGAGCGGCTCGAGGAACAGCAGGTTGCGCGGCTCGAGCGCTGCGAACGTACCTTCAGCACGTGCCGCTTGTCCTGCCGCAGCAGCTTGTTGGACAGCTCGGCGAGCGGCTCGAGGAACAGCAGGTTGCGCGGCTCGAGCGCTGCGAACGTACCTTCAGCACGTGCCGCTTGTCCTGCCGCAGCAGCTTGTTGGACAGCTCGGCGAGCGGCTCGAGGAACAGCAGGTTGCGCGGCTCGAGCGCTGCGAACGTACCTTCAGCACGTGCCGCTTGTCCTGCCGCAGCAGCTTGTTGGACAGCTCGGCGAGCGGCTCGAGGAACAGCAGGTTGCGCGGCTCGAGCGCTGCGAACGTACCTTCAGCACGTGCCGCTTGTCCTGCCGCAGCAGCTTGTTGGACAGCTCGGCGAGCGGCTCGAGGAACAGCAGGTTGCGCGGCTCGAGCGCTGCGAACGTACCTTCAGCACGTGCCGCTTGTCCTGCCGCAGCAGCTTGTTGGACAGCTCGGCGAGCGGCTCGAGGAACAGCAGGTTGCGCGGCTCGAGCGCTGCGAACGTACCTTCAGCACGTGCCGCTTGTCCTGCCGCAGCAGCTTGTTGGACAGCTCGGCGAGCGGCTCGAGGAACAGCAGGTTGCGCGGCTCGAGCGCTGCGAACGTACCTTCAGCACGTGCCGCTTGTCCTGCCGCAGCAGCTTGTTGGACAGCTCGGCGAGCGGCTCGAGGAACAGCAGGTTGCGCGGCTCGAGCGCTGCGAACGTACCTTCAGCACGTGCCGCTTGTCCTGCCGCAGCAGCTTGTTGGACAGCTCGGCGAGCGGCTCGAGGAACAGCAGGTTGCGCGGCTCGAGCGCTGCGAACGTACCTTCAGCACGTGCCGCTTGTCCTGCCGCAGCAGCTTGTTGGACAGCTCGGCGAGCGGCTCGAGGAACAGCAGGTTGCGCGGCTCGAGCGCTGCGAACGTACCTTCAGCACGTGCCGCTTGTCCTGCCGCAGCAGCTTGTTGGACAGCTCGGCGAGCGGCTCGAGGAACAGCAGGTTGCGCGGCTCGAGCGCTGCGAACGTACCTTCAGCACGTGCCGCTTGTCCTGCCGCAGCAGCTTGTTGGACAGCTCGGCGAGCGGCTCGAGGAACAGCAGGTTGCGCGGCTCGAGCGCTGCGAACGTACCTTCAGCACGTGCCGCTTGTCCTGCCGCAGCAGCTTGTTGGACAGCTCGGCGAGCGGCTCGAGGAACAGCAGGTTGCGCGGCTCGAGCGCTGCGAACGTACCTTCAGCACGTGCCGCTTGTCCTGCCGCAGCAGCTTGTTGGACAGCTCGGCGAGCGGCTCGAGGAACAGCAGGTTGCGCGGCTCGAGCGCTGCGAACGTACCTTCAGCACGTGCCGCTTGTCCTGCCGCAGCAGCTTGTTGGACAGCTCGGCGAGCGGCTCGAGGAACAGCAGGTTGCGCGGCTCGAGCGCTGCGAACGTACCTTCAGCACGTGCCGCTTGTCCTGCCGCAGCAGCTTGTTGGACAGCTCGGCGAGCGGCTCGAGGAACAGCAGGTTGCGCGGCTCGAGCGCTGCGAACGTACCTTCAGCACGTGCCGCTTGTCCTGCCGCAGCAGCTTGTTGGACAGCTCGGCGAGCGGCTCGAGGAACAGCAGGTTGCGCGGCTCGAGCGCTGCGAACGTACCTTCAGCACGTGCCGCTTGTCCTGCCGCAGCAGCTTGTTGGACAGCTCGGCGAGCGGCTCGAGGAACAGCAGGTTGCGCGGCTCGAGCGCTGCGAACGTACCTTCAGCACGTGCCGCTTGTCCTGCCGCAGCAGCTTGTTGGACAGCTCGGCGAGCGGCTCGAGGAACAGCAGGTTGCGCGGCTCGAGCGCTGCGAACGTACCTTCAGCACGTGCCGCTTGTCCTGCCGCAGCAGCTTGTTGGACAGCTCGGCGAGCGGCTCGAGGAACAGCAGATTGCGCGGCTCGAGCGCTGCGAACGTACCTTCAGCACGTGCCGCTTGTCCTGCCGCAGCAGCTTGTTGGACAGCTCGGCGAGCGGCTCGAGGAACAGCAGGTTGCGCGGCTCGAGCGCTGCGAACGTACCTTCAGCACGTGCCGCTTGTCCTGCCGCAGCAGCTTGTTGGACAGCTCGGCGAGCGGCTCGAGGAACAGCAGGTTGCGCGGCTCGAGCGCTGCGAACGTACCTTCAGCACGTGCCGCTTGTCCTGCCGCAGCAGCTTGTTGGACAGCTCGGCGAGCGGCTCGAGGAACAGCAGGTTGCGCGGCTCGAGCGCTGCGAACGTACCTTCAGCACGTGCCGCTTGTCCTGCCGCAGCAGCTTGTTGGACAGCTCGGCGAGCGGCTCGAGGAACAGCAGGTTGCGCGGCTCGAGCGCTGCGAACGTACCTTCAGCACGTGCCGCTTGTCCTGCCGCAGCAGCTTGTTGGACAGCTCGGCGAGCGGCTCGAGGAACAGCAGATTGCGCGGCTCGAGCGCTGCGAACGTACCTTCAGCACGTGCCGCTTGTCCTGCCGCAGCAGCTTGTTGGACAGCTCGGCGAGCGGCTCGAGGAACAGCAGGTTGCGCGGCTCGAGCGCTGCGAACGTACCTTCAGCACGTGCCGCTTGTCCTGCCGCAGCAGCTTGTTGGACAGCTCGGCGAGCGGCTCGAGGAACAGCAGGTTGCGCGGCTCGAGCGCTGCGAACGTACCTTCAGCACGTGCCGCTTGTCCTGCCGCAGCAGCTTGTTGGACAGCTCGGCGAGCGGCTCGAGGAACAGCAGGTTGCGCGGCTCGAGCGCTGCGAACGTACCTTCAGCACGTGCCGCTTGTCCTGCCGCAGCAGCTTGTTGGACAGCTCGGCGAGCGGCTCGAGGAACAGCAGGTTGCGCGGCTCGAGCGCTGCGAACGTACCTTCAGCACGTGCCGCTTGTCCTGCCGCAGCAGCTTGTTGGACAGCTCGGCGAGCGGCTCGAGGAACAGCAGGTTGCGCGGCTCGAGCGCTGCGAACGTACCTTCAGCACGTGCCGCTTGTCCTGCCGCAGCAGCTTGTTGGACAGCTCGGCGAGCGGCTCGAGGAACAGCAGGTTGCGCGGCTCGAGCGCTGCGAACGTACCTTCAGCACGTGCCGCTTGTCCTGCCGCAGCAGCTTGTTGGACAGCTCGGCGAGCGGCTCGAGGAACAGCAGGTTGCGCGGCTCGAGCGCTGCGAACGTACCTTCAGCACGTGCCGCTTGTCCTGCCGCAGCAGCTTGTTGGACAGCTCGGCGAGCGGCTCGAGGAACAGCAGGTTGCGCGGCTCGAGCGCTGCGAACGTACCTTCAGCACGTGCCGCTTGTCCTGCCGCAGCAGCTTGTTGGACAGCTCGGCGAGCGGCTCGAGGAACAGCAGGTTGCGCGGCTCGAGCGCTGCGAACGTACCTTCAGCACGTGCCGCTTGTCCTGCCGCAGCAGCTTGTTGGACAGCTCGGCGAGCGGCTCGAGGAACAGCAGGTTGCGCGGCTCGAGCGCTGCGAACGTACCTTCAGCACGTGCCGCTTGTCCTGCCGCAGCAGCTTGTTGGACAGCTCGGCGAGCGGCTCGAGGAACAGCAGGTTGCGCGGCTCGAGCGCTGCGAACGTACCTTCAGCACGTGCCGCTTGTCCTGCCGCAGCAGCTTGTTGGACAGCTCGGCGAGCGGCTCGAGGAACAGCAGGTTGCGCGGCTCGAGCGCTGCGAACGTACCTTCAGCACGTGCCGCTTGTCCTGCCGCAGCAGCTTGTTGGACAGCTCGGCGAGCGGCTCGAGGAACAGCAGGTTGCGCGGCTCGAGCGCTGCGAACGTACCTTCAGCACGTGCCGCTTGTCCTGCCGCAGCAGCTTGTTGGACAGCTCGGCGAGCGGCTCGAGGAACAGCAGGTTGCGCGGCTCGAGCGCTGCGAACGTACCTTCAGCACGTGCCGCTTGTCCTGCCGCAGCAGCTTGTTGGACAGCTCGGCGAGCGGCTCGAGGAACAGCAGGTTGCGCGGCTCGAGCGCTGCGAACGTACCTTCAGCACGTGCCGCTTGTCCTGCCGCAGCAGCTTGTTGGACAGCTCGGCGAGCGGCTCGAGGAACAGCAGGTTGCGCGGCTCGAGCGCTGCGAACGTACCTTCAGCACGTGCCGCTTGTCCTGCCGCAGCAGCTTGTTGGACAGCTCGGCGAGCGGCTCGAGGAACAGCAGGTTGCGCGGCTCGAGCGCTGCGAACGTACCTTCAGCACGTGCCGCTTGTCCTGCCGCAGCAGCTTGTTGGACAGCTCGGCGAGCGGCTCGAGGAACAGCAGGTTGCGCGGCTCGAGCGCTGCGAACGTACCTTCAGCACGTGCCGCTTGTCCTGCCGCAGCAGCTTGTTGGACAGCTCGGCGAGCGGCTCGAGGAACAGCAGGTTGCGCGGCTCGAGCGCTGCGAACGTACCTTCAGCACGTGCCGCTTGTCCTGCCGCAGCAGCTTGTTGGACAGCTCGGCGAGCGGCTCGAGGAACAGCAGGTTGCGCGGCTCGAGCGCTGCGAACGTACCTTCAGCACGTGCCGCTTGTCCTGCCGCAGCAGCTTGTTGGACAGCTCGGCGAGCGGCTCGAGGAACAGCAGGTTGCGCGGCTCGAGCGCTGCGAACGTACCTTCAGCACGTGCCGCTTGTCCTGCCGCAGCAGCTTGTTGGACAGCTCGGCGAGCGGCTCGAGGAACAGCAGGTTGCGCGGCTCGAGCGCTGCGAACGTACCTTCAGCACGTGCCGCTTGTCCTGCCGCAGCAGCTTGTTGGACAGCTCGGCGAGCGGCTCGAGGAACAGCAGGTTGCGCGGCTCGAGCGCTGCGAACGTACCTTCAGCACGTGCCGCTTGTCCTGCCGCAGCAGCTTGTTGGACAGCTCGGCGAGCGGCTCGAGGAACAGCAGGTTGCGCGGCTCGAGCGCTGCGAACGTACCTTCAGCACGTGCCGCTTGTCCTGCCGCAGCAGCTTGTTGGACAGCTCGGCGAGCGGCTCGAGGAACAGCAGGTTGCGCGGCTCGAGCGCTGCGAACGTACCTTCAGCACGTGCCGCTTGTCCTGCCGCAGCAGCTTGTTGGACAGCTCGGCGAGCGGCTCGAGGAACAGCAGGTTGCGCGGCTCGAGCGCTGCGAACGTACCTTCAGCACGTGCCGCTTGTCCTGCCGCAGCAGCTTGTTGGACAGCTCGGCGAGCGGCTCGAGGAACAGCAGGTTGCGCGGCTCGAGCGCTGCGAACGTACCTTCAGCACGTGCCGCTTGTCCTGCCGCAGCAGCTTGTTGGACAGCTCGGCGAGCGGCTCGAGGAACAGCAGGTTGCGCGGCTCGAGCGCTGCGAACGTACCTTCAGCACGTGCCGCTTGTCCTGCCGCAGCAGCTTGTTGGACAGCTCGGCGAGCGGCTCGAGGAACAGCAGGTTGCGCGGCTCGAGCGCTGCGAACGTACCTTCAGCACGTGCCGCTTGTCCTGCCGCAGCAGCTTGTTGGACAGCTCGGCGAGCGGCTCGAGGAACAGCAGGTTGCGCGGCTCGAGCGCTGCGAACGTACCTTCAGCACGTGCCGCTTGTCCTGCCGCAGCAGCTTGTTGGACAGCTCGGCGAGCGGCTCGAGGAACAGCAGGTTGCGCGGCTCGAGCGCTGCGAACGTACCTTCAGCACGTGCCGCTTGTCCTGCCGCAGCAGCTTGTTGGACAGCTCGGCGAGCGGCTCGAGGAACAGCAGGTTGCGCGGCTCGAGCGCTGCGAACGTACCTTCAGCACGTGCCGCTTGTCCTGCCGCAGCAGCTTGTTGGACAGCTCGGCGAGCGGCTCGAGGAACAGCAGGTTGCGCGGCTCGAGCGCTGCGAACGTACCTTCAGCACGTGCCGCTTGTCCTGCCGCAGCAGCTTGTTGGACAGCTCGGCGAGCGGCTCGAGGAACAGCAGGTTGCGCGGCTCGAGCGCTGCGAACGTACCTTCAGCACGTGCCGCTTGTCCTGCCGCAGCAGCTTGTTGGACAGCTCGGCGAGCGGCTCGAGGAACAGCAGGTTGCGCGGCTCGAGCGCTGCGAACGTACCTTCAGCACGTGCCGCTTGTCCTGCCGCAGCAGCTTGTTGGACAGCTCGGCGAGCGGCTCGAGGAACAGCAGGTTGCGCGGCTCGAGCGCTGCGAACGTACCTTCAGCACGTGCCGCTTGTCCTGCCGCAGCAGCTTGTTGGACAGCTCGGCGAGCGGCTCGAGGAACAGCAGGTTGCGCGGCTCGAGCGCTGCGAACGTACCTTCAGCACGTGCCGCTTGTCCTGCCGCAGCAGCTTGTTGGACAGCTCGGCGAGCGGCTCGAGGAACAGCAGGTTGCGCGGCTCGAGCGCTGCGAACGCCACGCCCGCGCGGTGCAAGGCCGTGAGGGCCTCGCGGTTCTTCACCGCATCGAGGCCGAACATCACAGAAAAACGCTTCGCCAGCTCCTGAAAGACAGTTCACATTATGGTGGGTCAACGAACGGCTACGTCAATAGCTACCGCCTAAACGCTTCTCTTTCACTGGTCTACCCATTACCTACATTTTTTATTATTAAAAATGGTATTGCGTTTGACCATCGTCTTACCTGATAGAAAGTTAAGAAAAGGCCTAAGGTGAACGCTCAGCCAGAACATATCTGTTCACAACCAAACTCTGCTACATTTCGAATTACAGTTAATTCTGAAAACCTATTATGTCCCATCATAGTTTGTTGCAGGTTACACGCCAACCAGCCTATATTGTAATGTAGGATATCAAACCTTAAGTTCGATTAGCTCGGGCAGCTGCCGCTGCGGCTGCGGATGCCGCTGCAGCATGCTCGCGTAGAGCGCCTGCATGGCCAGCTCCATCGTCAGCGCGCAGGACAGCTTGTTGATCTCGCGCGCCTTGGAAAGTGTCGCCTTTATGATGTCGCCGTAGTCGTTGTAGCACTGGGGAGGGAACAGACGTTAGAGAGTGCCAGACAGAATTTGAATGTCTCAAACGGAAAATCACTAAGTAGTCCCACGAAATTTTAAGCTCGCTCCACACAATGGACCATCAAGGCCGCAGGACAGGACGCAGTTATGCGGTGGAATGAGATGGAAGTATGCCTTTGTCCCTTCAACGCATAGTTGCGTCCTGTATGATGGGCTATGATGTCCGATGGCCATTAGAAGTGTATAGGATCGTTCAATTCACTAACACGCATCCCACTCCTACTTTAAGTAGGCATTGAGATGTTGGCCGCGTCCTCGTGCATTAAATGCTATCTTTTATACATACAGATATAATTAAAGCAATGACGCGTAGTTGCAGTATCAAAGAGGCAGACCGAGAGTATTTGAGCTCTCGAAGCGTAATAAGTAAAAATGTATGAAATGAATGTCCCGAAATTGTAAAAATGCATAAATTAAAAAAATTGTCGCCAGGCAGCCAATTGAAACGGCAGTTGCCTGAAAGTGTGTACTAGTGAGTTGATGTTTCAATCAGATAGCAAAACTACTAGTATAAGAGGCAACCCCTTCCCACCACCCGATCGATTTAATTTTTTTTTGGGTGCACAGGGAGTACAGAGCAACTGTTTGAAAAAAAAATTAAAGTCGCTGAGCCCACATTTTTTTTCTTTTTTTTCCCCACCCCACTACACCCGCACCCACCGCCCGCGGCCTGCCAGCACGAAGATTATAGGAAAAGATTGTTCAGGGAAGCAGCTAACGGAGTTTCAGTACAGCTGAAGCCACATGACCGATTTGGTCGCTAGCTCTCCGTCTATACATTTTATCCACAAGAGTGCAAAGAATATTTGAAATCCGAACGTGTTATTTAGTTACTTTTTTAAACATAATAACATGTTATGGCCAGTCCAGACAGGACAATTTTTTTTTGTTTTTCTTTTTCATTTTTTAATGTTTTTTTTCTTTTTGTTAGTTTTTTTTGTTTTGTTTTAAATGTTTGTCTATTTTGTAATATTTTTCCTTTTTTTGTTTTTTTTAGTTATTTATGGATGTATTTTTTCTAAGGTTTTTTTTATTTTTGTTTTTTTTTTCTATTTTTAATATATATATTTTTTCTGTTTTTCCTTTTTTTTAATGATTTTAATTTTTTTTTCTTTGTACCCTTGTATAACAAATAGCAATTTAATTTACCATGCGGGAGTGCAACTACGCGTCAGTGCTCTGAATAAAAGTTAACATTGAAGATTAAGTTGGCGCCATATTCTATATATCTCTAATCGTAAGTTGGTGCAAGCCGCCCTAAGTAGAATACAATTAACAAACAGTTAACAGCAGTAAGTTTTATAGTATAGATCTAGTGTTAGAAAAGCCATAGAAAACATGAAAATACCTTGCACCTCCCCCAGTTACCTTGATATAGTGTTTGAAGACATCCGCCGCCCGCCGTATCGGCGTGACATTATACACGATGAGCTTGCAGTACGCCGCCAGGAAGTTGCGCCGCTTGTGCAACTCTTCGATCCGTCTCTCGTCTTGACCGTCTGTAACACGGCTGGGCTTAGAAGTAGAAGGGGAAAATTGCGAGGTTTACACTCGACACGGGTAAAGCAACTGAGAGTAAACCTTATTTTCAAAGCCATACAGTCTAAAGAAAAAAGAAGCACATTTTGAGACACCACTTTTCAGAGTACATTGAGATGCAAAAATACACTAAAGACTAGACTGATTACGTTTAGCGCTCCGACGGCACGGCACAAGACTTGGAGGCGAACCATAGTGAAACTTAAGGCGACGTAGGCTCGTGGTCTTCTCTCCCTCTCACTGAGCATAAGTGTGAGCGAGATGGAAGTGCGTGTTCGAAAGCGCGTATAGTTTTTTTTATTTTAATTTTTAGTGCGTTTAAATAAATAAAAAAGTAATAGCTGATATCCCTCAAACATGATATTGCCGATTTTGAGAACCAATTTTAATATGTTTAGCTGTTGTGCATAATTTGTTACGAATATTGTATAAAAAATAAGTTATCCCTTGAATGTTGAGTTTTTTTCGTTATTCATGGAATATATTTACGTCTTAGCAGCGTATATGTTACGGTGACGAGTGTAAACCTCTAGTCTGAAGAAAAAAGGAAAGATGTTAAAAAGAGGTGAAATCTGAAACCATTGACTAGCTAGCTAAAACACCACCAATAAAGTGAGCCTCGCATACAGCGTACTAAGTTAGGCATGCATCGCTACTAGAGCTCTCGAGTAGTGGCAATAATATTTTATAGGATATAAGAGAATAATCTCAATTATTATTTTTTATACACCTGCTGAGTGTTGGCACATATTATCGCAAGTACCTATAACATAATATTAGCAAGAGTTTCGAACAATTCAATTACGCGGCAACACTAAACGTCACACGAATACATTTTAACCAACAGTGTTGCCGCGTAATTGAATCTAGTGGAACTTGCGTTTGCAGACTATTCAAATAGACGTATCCATCCATTATTTGTCCTTATAAAAAAATACAATGATACAAAGTGAAAATACGGATACATCTTTTTGTAGTCGATTGTACAGTATTTTTATTGCTAAATACTGTCAAAAAATGCACAAAAAAATACCTATACTGAAAGCATACAGTAGTTTTTTGTTTGCGTTCGTTTGGAAGAATTTACGTTTTGAAGTTTCGTTCACACTATACATAATACACTATGCGTATGTTTCGCATATTGAACGCCACATTCTTGCAGTACAGACATATCTGCCTGGTCGGACGTAAAGTATTCAACTTTCACCAGCAAGTATGTAAGTGTGAGTGGGACAAACGCTTTATGTAAGACGTAAACTTAATCATGCAACCGGTGACGATCACTAGTATCAGTACTGTTGAAAATTACGAATTGTCAACTTTATGTCCTATATATAGCACGAATATGGATACTCGAAACCTACTACGATCGAGAGCCCTAGTCGCTTAAACTACGAGCCTCACTGACCTCTTGTTAAACCAGCAAAAGCTTTCGTGAAACTTACTCGGATCAACATCCATCCCTAACAGTCATGACAATGACGCAACTAAAACGCGACACGCACAAAACATGCTCAAATAATAAGAAAACTGTGTTAATGCGCTCCGAGACCGCTGCGGCGCGTCAGGGTAATCGTGAAACGACGCCGCTTGGTTAAATTTTCAAGCACATTATAATTGAACGACCGACGCCCGGATAGTTACGCGATAACCCTGCGGCTGCGACCTCGGCGCGAGAAGCGGGCGCGACAATTTTCCCTTAGTAATGTCATGTCACCACACCGCCGCGGGCGAGTCCGCTCCGGAGACAAAAATATGCATTATTGCGCGGCGACACCGAACCGGCCCGGGGACTACCGACCGACCTACGAGTAGCTCACAAGCGAGCGATACAAGCGACGACGACGTACACGACTAGAGTCACCATTAGTCGACCTTATCTGGTTGCAATAAGGTTTACGAATGGTCTGTTCCATTCCATGGTTGGGATCTCGACGACAGACGTCTGAATGCGACGCTCCGCGGACGGCGGAGCCGAGGGGACACCCGGGCCATTACTAAGGTAAAATGCGCCGTCGGTGATGTTCGCGAGTGCTGCTTACCAGATGGGCGCGCGAAGTCCGCGACACGACAGCGACGCGACATGCAACCAAACACGCTCCGTTACGCGCCGCTCCGACCGCTCTAGCGCCCGCACTAACCCGTACCGCAACCTCAACAGACCACTCAGCGCTATACTCACGGTCTCTGACGTTAGTCAGCTTAATAGAAAACTGCGACCTTTGCCGGACCGTCCGTCATGCACGACCGTGTGTAAACTCGCTAAGTGACCGATATACCCGGGTACCACTACAACGGCGACAACTGAGTAACAATTTGTAAATTGTAATCTACAGACCGCCAATTATGTGGAACCAGGGTATACCAAATATCTCCGCTCGTAGGCACCCAGGCATGTTTCTTTGACTTACTAACAGGGTACCCCAGAAATGGTCGGTAGCCCAAAAATAAACCGATATGAATACAATGACATACTGTTTCTGCCACCGCAGATGTCGCCGTCTATTTGCATAGTGGAGGCGCTAGAGACATCGGTCGATAGCCGCGGTGCTGGGACGCGCCCAAGCCGACACTGTCGCTTATACACTTTTTCAACGAAAATAATGCATATTTTTTCTCCTCAAATGTTTGTCAGGTTAAATTTATACCGTAGCGAAACATTGAAATTATTCAACGCAATCATTTGCTGGCATTTTCTAGGAAAAAAGTAGGCACAGCAAGAGATTGCGCTAGCACACAAATTCCTTAGCATACGTGACATTATACCCCCTCAGAAAAACAGCCAGTTTTGTACAAGAGATTCAAGAACCAGTGCATGTCACTAGACCCCGTGTTGTACAGTCAGCAGCAGATATACCAACACGGACGGAGAGTCCAAAAAGATCTATACTTTCTGACACTTTTGGTCCCTCGTCGCGTGTATATATATGAGTTGTCAACTGTGCATAACAAATCCAAACCTGATACATTAATTTGAACTAAACTTGCCACCACTACTATTGTGCAAATTCGCTTATTTCAAACATGTATCTCTGGTAAAACACACACACAGATATTACATACAAGAACCTCAAGAATAGACTCATGGTCGAATCAACCATCAAATATTCAGTTAGTTGGTGAAAACTGCCTTTTGACACATTATCGATATGATTTAAATCACTACACTAGTACTTTTACAAGGCATTAATTTGTAAATGTAAATGGCATGTGTAAATGGCACCATTTTAGAATCAGTATTAGATAAACAATTTTTCAGGAAGTTGGCCACTCTGGTCCTCATAATTTTTTTTTCACCACAAGCAATCAAACTTGTAGAACATTTTAAAGAAAAATGTGATTATACTGATTATATTTATTAATTAAGACCTAATTAAACAGAAATCGGTCTGGCCACCATAAAACTCTAATACACGTTCATTAGCATCACTGTTAGAGAATATTTCCGAGAATTTTAAACGTCCAGGTCATCAAAGTGAAATAAGGTGCAAGTGGTGCAAGAAGTGCACCTTAATGACCTGCACGTTAATATTCGCGGCACCCTATTCGTGGTTAGAAGGTTGTCCATTATTTACCGGACAACCTGTATGTGTTGACAGGTAGAGATAGGATGATCGACGTCCCTTGTACTTGCGTAAACCAATGAAAGTCCATTGCCACCGAGCAATCGAGAGTTTGTTGTTGCTGGCCAACCAACGGCAGCAAAATGTTGAATATGGCCCTCCGATACTTATCTCTATGGCATTTGTTAGACTGGGTTACGGTTACGTTTAGGAATTTACACATCTGCTGTTGGTAGACCATTTCACAACTAAACTGCGGATCTTATTTGACGCTTCGCCACTAGACGTCAATAGCGGAGCGTTGCAGAGGTGTCAGAGTATCATCATCACCATCATATCAGCCGAAAGACGTCCACTGCTGGACATAGGCCTCCCCCAAGGAGTGCTAAAGTGACCGATCCTGCGCCACCCGCATACAGCTACCGATATAGGCATCCGAATCGCTAAACTTAAGTGGCAGTGGGCGGGGCACATTGCACGTAGAACTGATGACCTGGTAAAGGTCGCGGAAATCAGAATATAATTATATGGTATTACCGTAATTGTGTTGCACAAAGACGAACTCCTGTATGAAGTCGTTGAGAAGATCGCAGAGTTCTGGGTCGGGCTCCAGAACTAGCGGCCGGAGGGCTGGGGAGCCTCGGGAGCCGAGTTGCTCAGCGAAGAAAATCAGCAAATCGCAGAGGGAAGTATACGCCTGGAATGAAAGTATTCATGAAACTGCGTTCTTGTTGTACATGTCTAAAATATAGTTCTGTAGAGTAGAATCTGTTTTTGACTAAAAATGTAAAAAAAATGTCATGGGATTTGTTACTAGGGTTTCAATTTATACGAAGCTAGCTGTGTTGCAAAGACCGCAGGCAAACCCGCGGGATAAAATACAGCCTATGTCCATTCTATACACAGGTGAAATAAGTTTTGAAATCAGATGAGTAATTACGGAGTTTACCCATTTACATACAAACAAACTTGCACAACTTACTTAGTAATGGTAATGACATATGGCACCGAAACGTGATTGATGACTATGGGCCTCATAAATAGGCTCAAAGTCACCCCAAGGGCAAATGGAGAGGGCTATGCGGCTAAGGGCTATCAGTCTATCACGTTCTGCGTGATCAGAAATGGCGGCTCCTATTGCGCGCGCGAATGAGTGCCAGCCTTCGGCCGAGCATAGGTTCAGGCGCCGCAGACGCTCTATTGCGCGCGCGAATGAGTGCCAGCCTTCGGCCGAGCATAGGTTCAGGCGCCGCAGACGCTCTATTGTGCGCGCGACTGAGTGCCAGCCTTCGGCCGAGCATAGGTTCAGGCGCCGCAGATGCTCTATTGTGCGCGCGACTGAGTGCCAGCCTTCGGCCGAGCATAGGTTCAGGCGCCGCAGACGCTCTATTGTGCGCGCGACTGAGTGCCAGCCTTCGGCCGAGCATAGGTTCAGGCGCCGCAGATGCTCTATTGTGCGCGCGACTGAGTGCCAGCCTTCGGCCGAGCATAGGTTCAGGCGCCGCAGACGCTCTATTGCGCGCGCGAATGAGTGCCAGCCTTCGGCCGAGCATAGGTTCAGGCGCCGCAGACGCTCTATTGTGCGCGCGACTGAGTGACAGCCTTCGGCCGAGCATAGGTTCAGGCGCCGCAGATGCTCTATTGTGCGCGCGACTGAGTGCCAGCCTTCGGCCGAGCATAGGTTCAGGCACCGCAGACGCTCTATTGCGCGCGCGAATGAGTGCCAGCCTTCGGCCGAGCATAGGTTCAGGCGCCGCAGACACTCTATTGCGCGCGAATGAGTGCCAGCCTTCGGCCGAGCATAGGTTCAGGCGCCGCAGACGCTCTATTGCGCGCGCGAATGAGTGCCAGCCTTCGGCCGAGCATAGGTTCAGGCGCCGCAGACGCTCTATTGTGCGCGCGACTGAGTGCCAGCCTTCGGCCGAGCATAGGTTCAGGCGCCGCAGATGCTCTATTGTGCGCGCGACTGAGTGCCAGCCTTCGGCCGAGCATAGGTTCAGGCGCCGCAGACGCTCTATTGCGCGCGCGAATGAGTGCCAGCCTTCGGCCGAGCATAGGTTCAGGCACCGCAGACGCTCTATTGTGCGCGCGAATGAGTGCCAGCCTTCGGCCGAGCATAGGTTCAGGCGCCGCAGACGCTCTATTGTGCGCGCGACTGAGTGCCAGCCTTCGGCTGAGCATAGGTTAAGGCGCCGCAGGCGCTCTATTGTGTGCGTGAATGAGTGCCAGCCTTCGGCCGAGCATAGGTTCAGGCGCCGCAGACGCTCTATTGTGCGCGCGAATGAGTGCCAGCCTTCGGCCGAGCCTATGTTCAGGCGCCGCAGGCGCTCTATTGTGCGCGCGAATGAGTGCCAGCCTTCGGCCGAGCATTCTGCTGAGCGCTGGCCTTCAGCACAGCACCGAGTAGAACAGGCAGCGCACGTACACAGCGCGACAACATGTGAGCCACAGACCTCCTCCCTCAGCTGCGGCTCGGTGCCGCGCGCCACGATGTCCCTGCAGAGCGCGGAGTAGGCGTGCAGGCGCTCGCGCAGCGCCGCCGCGCCCGCCTCCAGGCTGGCGCCGCCCGCGCCGCGTTCCTTCGGCACAGCACCGAGTAGAACAGGCAGCGCACGTACACAGCGCGACAACATGTGAGCCACAGACCTCCTCCCTCAGCTGCGGCTCGGTGCCGCGCGCCACGATGTCCCTGCAGAGCGCGGAGTAGGCGTGCAGGCGCTCGCGCAGCGCCGCCGCGCCCGCCTCCAGGCTGGCGCCGCCCGCGCCGCGTTCCTTCGGCACAGCACCGAGTAGAACAGGCAGCGCACGTACACAGCGCGACAACATGTGAGCCACAGACCTCCTCCCTCAGCTGCGGCTCGGTGCCGCGCGCCACGATGTCCCTGCAGAGCGCGGAGTAGGCGTGCAGGCGCTCGCGCAGCGCCGCCGCGCCCGCCTCCAGGCTGGCGCCGCCCGCGCCGCGTTCCTTCGGCACAGCACCGAGTAGAACAGGCAGCGCACGTACACAGCGCGACAACATGTGAGCCACAGACCTCCTCCCTCAGCTGCGGCTCGGTGCCGCGCGCCACGATGTCCCTGCAGAGCGCGGAGTAGGCGTGCAGGCGCTCGCGCAGCGCCGCCGCGCCCGCCTCCAGGCTGGCGCCGCCCGCGCCGCGTTCCTTCGGCACAGCACCGAGTAGAACAGGCAGCGCACGTACACAGCGCGACAACATGTGAGCCACAGACCTCCTCCCTCAGCTGCGGCTCGGTGCCACGCGCCACGATGTCCCTGCAGAGCGCGGAGTAGGCGTGCAGGCGCTCGCGCAGCGCCGCCGCGCCCGCCTCCAGGCTGGCGCCGCCCGCGCCGCGTTCCTTCGGCACAGCACCGAGTAGAACAGGCAGCGCACGTACACAGCGCGACAACATGTGAGCCACAGACCTCCTCCCTCAGCTGCGGCTCGGTGCCGCGCGCCACGATGTCCCTGCAGAGCGCGGAGTAGGCGTGCAGGCGCTCGCGCAGCGCCGCCGCGCCCGCCTCCAGGCTGGCGCCGCCCGCGCCGCGTTCCTTCGGCACAGCACCGAGTAGAACAGGCAGCGCACGTACACAGCGCGACAACATGTGAGCCACAGACCTCCTCCCTCAGCTGCGGCTCGGTGCCGCGCGCCACGATGTCCCTGCAGAGCGCGGAGTAGGCGTGCAGGCGCTCGCGCAGCGCCGCCGCGCCCGCCTCCAGGCTGGCGCCGCCCGCGCCGCGTTCCTTCGGCACAGCACCGAGTAGAACAGGCAGCGCACGTACACAGCGCGACAACATGTGAGCCACAGACCTCCTCCCTCAGCTGCGGCTCGGTGCCGCGCGCCACGATGTCCCTGCAGAGCGCGGAGTAGGCGTGCAGGCGCTCGCGCAGCGCCGCCGCGCCCGCCTCCAGGCTGGCGCCGCCCGCGCCGCGTTCCTTCGGCACAGCACCGAGTAGAACAGGCAGCGCACGTACACAGCGCGACAACATGTGAGCCACAGACCTCCTCCCTCAGCTGCGGCTCGGTGCCGCGCGCCACGATGTCCCTGCAGAGCGCGGAGTAGGCGTGCAGGCGCTCGCGCAGCGCCGCCGCGCCCGCCTCCAGGCTGGCGCCGCCCGCGCCGCGTTCCTTCGGCACAGCACCGAGTAGAACAGGCAGCGCACGTACACAGCGCGACAACATGTGAGCCACAGACCTCCTCCCTCAGCTGCGGCTCGGTGCCACGCGCCACGATGTCCCTGCAGAGCGCGGAGTAGGCGTGCAGGCGCTCGCGCAGCGCCGCCGCGCCCGCCTCCAGGCTGGCGCCGCCCGCGCCGCGTTCCTTCGGCACAGCACCGAGTAGAACAGGCAGCGCACGTACACAGCGCGACAACATGTGAGCCACAGACCTCCTCCCTCAGCTGCGGCTCGGTGCCGCGCGCCACGATGTCCCTGCAGAGCGCGGAGTAGGCGTGCAGGCGCTCGCGCAGCGCCGCCGCGCCCGCCTCCAGGCTGGCGCCGCCCGCGCCGCGTTCCTTCGGCACAGCACCGAGTAGAACAGGCAGCGCACGTACACAGCGCGACAACATGTGAGCCACAGACCTCCTCCCTCAGCTGCGGCTCGGTGCCGCGCGCCACGATGTCCCTGCAGAGCGCGGAGTAGGCGTGCAGGCGCTCGCGCAGCGCCGCCGCGCCCGCCTCCAGGCTGGCGCCGCCCGCGCCGCGTTCCTTCGGCACAGCACCGAGTAGAACAGGCAGCGCACGTACACAGCGCGACAACATGTGAGCCACAGACCTCCTCCCTCAGCTGCGGCTCGGTGCCACGCGCCACGATGTCCCTGCAGAGCGCGGAGTAGGCGTGCAGGCGCTCGCGCAGCGCCGCCGCGCCCGCCTCCAGGCTGGCGCCGCCCGCGCCGCGTTCCTTCGGCACAGCACCGAGTAGAACAGGCAGCGCACGTACACAGCGCGACAACATGTGAGCCACAGACCTCCTCCCTCAGCTGCGGCTCGGTGCCGCGCGCCACGATGTCCCTGCAGAGCGCGGAGTAGGCGTGCAGGCGCTCGCGCAGCGCCGCCGCGCCCGCCTCCAGGCTGGCGCCGCCCGCGCCGCGTTCCTTCGGCACAGCACCGAGTAGAACAGGCAGCGCACGTACACAGCGCGACAACATGTGAGCCACAGACCTCCTCCCTCAGCTGCGGCTCGGTGCCGCGCGCCACGATGTCCCTGCAGAGCGCGGAGTAGGCGTGCAGGCGCTCGCGCAGCGCCGCCGCGCCCGCCTCCAGGCTGGCGCCGCCCGCGCCGCGTTCCTTCGGCACAGCACCGAGTAGAACAGGCAGCGCACGTACACAGCGCGACAACATGTGAGCCACAGACCTCCTCCCTCAGCTGCGGCTCGGTGCCACGCGCCACGATGTCCCTGCAGAGCGCGGAGTAGGCGTGCAGGCGCTCGCGCAGCGCCGCCGCGCCCGCCTCCAGGCTGGCGCCGCCCGCGCCGCGTTCCTTCGGCACAGCACCGAGTAGAACAGGCAGCGCACGTACACAGCGCGACAACATGTGAGCCACAGACCTCCTCCCTCAGCTGCGGCTCGGTGCCGCGCGCCACGATGTCCCTGCAGAGCGCGGAGTAGGCGTGCAGGCGCTCGCGCAGCGCCGCCGCGCCCGCCTCCAGGCTGGCGCCGCCCGCGCCGCGTTCCTTCGGCACAGCACCGAGTAGAACAGGCAGCGCACGTACACAGCGCGACAACATGTGAGCCACAGACCTCCTCCCTCAGCTGCGGCTCGGTGCCGCGCGCCACGATGTCCCTGCAGAGCGCGGAGTAGGCGTGCAGGCGCTCGCGCAGCGCCGCCGCGCCCGCCTCCAGGCTGGCGCCGCCCGCGCCGCGTTCCTTCGGCACAGCACCGAGTAGAACAGGCAGCGCACGTACACAGCGCGACAACATGTGAGCCACAGACCTCCTCCCTCAGCTGCGGCTCGGTGCCACGCGCCACGATGTCCCTGCAGAGCGCGGAGTAGGCGTGCAGGCGCTCGCGCAGCGCCGCCGCGCCCGCCTCCAGGCTGGCGCCGCCCGCGCCGCGTTCCTTCGGCACAGCACCGAGTAGAACAGGCAGCGCACGTACACAGCGCGACAACATGTGAGCCACAGACCTCCTCCCTCAGCTGCGGCTCGGTGCCGCGCGCCACGATGTCCCTGCAGAGCGCGGAGTAGGCGTGCAGGCGCTCGCGCAGCGCCGCCGCGCCCGCCTCCAGGCTGGCGCCGCCCGCGCCGCGTTCCTTCGGCACAGCACCGAGTAGAACAGGCAGCGCACGTACACAGCGCAACAACATGTGAGCCACAGACCTCCTCCCTCAGCTGCGGCTCGGTGCCGCGCGCCACGATGTCCCTGCAGAGCGCGGAGTAGGCGTGCAGGCGCTCGCGCAGCGCCGCCGCGCCCGCCTCCAGGCTGGCGCCGCCCGCGCCGCGTTCCTTCGGCACAGCACCGAGTAGAACAGGCAGCGCACGTACACAGCGCGACAACATGTGAGCCACAGACCTCCTCCCTCAGCTGCGGCTCGGTGCCGCGCGCCACGATGTCCCTGCAGAGCGCGGAGTAGGCGTGCAGGCGCTCGCGCAGCGCCGCCGCGCCCGCCTCCAGGCTGGCGCCGCCCGCGCCGCGTTCCTTCGGCACAGCACCGAGTAGAACAGGCAGCGCACGTACACAGCGCGACAACATGTGAGCCACAGACCTCCTCCCTCAGCTGCGGCTCGGTGCCACGCGCCACGATGTCCCTGCAGAGCGCGGAGTAGGCGTGCAGGCGCTCGCGCAGCGCCGCCGCGCCCGCCTCCAGGCTGGCGCCGCCCGCGCCGCGTTCCTTCGGCACAGCACCGAGTAGAACAGGCAGCGCACGTACACAGCGCGACAACATGTGAGCCACAGACCTCCTCCCTCAGCTGCGGCTCGGTGCCACGCGCCACGATGTCCCTGCAGAGCGCGGAGTAGGCGTGCAGGCGCTCGCGCAGCGCCGCCGCGCCCGCCTCCAGGCTGGCGCCGCCCGCGCCGCGTTCCTTCGGCACAGCACCGAGTAGAACAGGCAGCGCACGTACACAGCGCGACAACATGTGAGCCACAGACCTCCTCCCTCAGCTGCGGCTCGGTGCCACGCGCCACGATGTCCCTGCAGAGCGCGGAGTAGGCGTGCAGGCGCTCGCGCAGCGCCGCCGCGCCCGCCTCCAGGCTGGCGCCGCCCGCGCCGCGTTCCTTCGGCACAGCACCGAGTAGAACAGGCAGCGCACGTACACAGCGCGACAACATGTGAGCCACAGACCTCGTCCCTCAGCTGCGGCTCGGTGCCGCGCGCCACGATGTCCCTGCAGAGCGCGGAGTAGGCGTGCAGGCGCTCGCGCAGCGCCGCCGCGCCCGCCTCCAGGCTGGCGCCGCCCGCGCCGCGTTCCTTCGGCACAGCACCGAGTAGAACAGGCAGCGCACGTACACAGCGCGACAACATGTGAGCCACAGACCTCCTCCCTCAGCTGCGGCTCGGTGCCGCGCGCCACGATGTCCCTGCAGAGCGCGGAGTAGGCGTGCAGGCGCTCGCGCAGCGCCGCCGCGCCCGCCTCCAGGCTGGCGCCGCCCGCGCCGCGTTCCTTCGGCACAGCACCGAGTAGAACAGGCAGCGCACGTACACAGCGCGACAACATGTGAGCCACAGACCTCCTCCCTCAGCTGCGGCTCGGTGCCGCGCGCCACGATGTCCCTGCAGAGCGCGGAGTAGGCGTGCAGGCGCTCGCGCAGCGCCGCCGCGCCCGCCTCCAGGCTGGCGCCGCCCGCGCCGCGTTCCTTCGGCACAGCACCGAGTAGAACAGGCAGCGCACGTACACAGCGCGACAACATGTGAGCCACAGACCTCCTCCCTCAGCTGCGGCTCGGTGCCGCGCGCCACGATGTCCCTGCAGAGCGCGGAGTAGGCGTGCAGGCGCTCGCGCAGCGCCGCCGCGCCCGCCTCCAGGCTGGCGCCGCCCGCGCCGCGTTCCTCCAGCTCGTGCAGCGACCACAGCACCGAGTAGAACAGGCAGCGGACCACGTATACCAGCGCCTGGGGAAGAAACACAGTGTCAAGTACAGCGTTCACTCGTGCGAACGCCGAATTTGTCGCTGCCGATTTAGAGAGCCCACACGTTACATCCACTAGTGACCGCCACTAAACGCGAGTAACTGCTGCTCAGCCGTTCTTGTGCCTCGGACGCGGCCACTAAACGCCCGGTGTACGCCCCTACGCCCATGCTATACAAAATGTATACAATAACTCATCCACATCTTGTGGCGGCCACTAGTGGGTCAATGTATGGCACCATGAATCCAAGCTTGGATTTTAGAAAAAGGGTCGCCATATTGAAATTCTTTAAATACGATCCGATTTTGTTGATCGATATATAAGAGTCCGAGGGGCCTCTTAAGTTAAGAGTCTTAACACGAAACCGAGCTAGATTTTTTTTTAAAACGGCCTCCATCTATATAGTACATTACGAGGGCTGCCTTTTAAGTTCTGTCGTTTGCAAACCTCCCGTGATTGCATAAAAAAGAACTAGTGTCATCTTAAAATATTTGAATTTAGAATTCGAAAACAAAAGAAAGACTCGAAATCGGCCCAACCGTTTTAGTACAGCGTTCGTTCAAAGTTGACAAGTCAGTTGTGAAAATGGAAATTTCGAAGAAAAATTTACGTGCGATAATTTTTTACAACTTCAAAAGGGGCTTATCGCGACTTCAGTGCTTCGAAGAGTTGACTACGGTTTTCAATGATAAAGCACCATGCCTCCGGACTGTGGAACGCTGGTATTTAGAATTTCAACGTGGTTGCTCTAGTCTTGGTGATAGACATCGTGAAGGTCGACCAAAAACAGCCGTAACCCAGGAGAACATTGATGCTGTACGGCAACTGATCGTCGAAGATCGCCATGCGACATACCGTGAGATAGAAGCTTCCTTAAGTATTTCAGGGACCAGTATTCACAGTATTTTGCATGATCACTTGGGCGTAAAAAAGTTGATCTCACGCTGGATACCACATTTACTCAGTGAAGACCAAAAAACGGCTCGCGTTCGATGGTGTCGCAAAACTCTGCGGCAATTCAACCGAGGAAACTCGAAACATGTTTACGACATTGTCAATGGTGACGAATCTTGGATATATGCCTACGATCCCGATTCTAAACAGCAGTCGACTGTTTGGGTGTTCCAAGATGAGCCAAAACCGACCAAAGTAATACGCTCACGGAGCACTTCGAAAAATATGGTCGCCACGTTTGTAGCGAAAAGTGGCCACGTTGCCACCATCGTGCTCGAGGATCGTAAAACGGTTAATGCTGACTGGTATACCACTGTCTGTTTACCAGAAGTCATCGGCGAGTTTCGAAAAAATAACCCAAGACGTCGTATAAGACTGCACCACGATAATGCGAGCTCGCACACCGCCCGGCAAACAATTGCGTTTTTAAAAGAGCAAAACGTCGAAATTCTGGACCACCCGCCGTACAGTCCAGACTTAAGCCCTAACGATTTATTTACTTTTCCAAAAATCAAGCAACGACTTCGTGGTCAACGGTACCAGGGTATTACTTACCTAGGGCGGTTAAACAAAGAATGTCTCAGATCGCAGGTATTTGACGCCCGAGCCGAAGGCAAGGGCGATAAATATGCGCTCTGAGGCTTTCTTTATTACCGCCCGTGGTGAGTACAAATTTTTACGTCTCTATCTGGCCAGGAAGTGGGGTTTTCCGCACGCATAGCGTGCGGTAATTCCTACTTTATGGCCAGGTATGACGTAAAATAATTAAAAACATTAGAATCGATCACAATTTTAAATGTTTACTTATTATTCTTATTAAATATGAAACGGCATTGAAATCTAAACGCATTTTAGTTCGTTATGAATTTGAATTTGATATCGATATGGTAGATTGTACAACAAGCGCATAAAACGAGCCATTTAACCTGAGAGGATAGTTAAGTCGAGGGGTTAAATGGGTAATTTATGCCCGAGTTATACACACTGCTTTTCACTTCGATTGCGAGAAAATAACAAATAATTGCAAAATTAAATTAAATAATAGCTCATTCCCGTCACTTAACTTTTTAAAGTCTTTATGTTTAATTTTCAACACGTGATATTAGACTTAGGTACCTACTTCATACTGCGAAGTCATTAAATGGCTCAATATGTTTTAAAATAATAATTGACTCCTATTTTATCTGGTTTTATTAATTTAGTAATGGAAAAAACGGGTGTGACATTTATTAAAATAAAGCAAATCAATTCAAATGACAAGTTTATTCTACGAAGTTTTATTGTGTGTGTGGCTGTTAGGCCCGATTATCTTAGTCTTTAAAACAATTTTAATTTGTGCACTAGAGCATAAAAGTGGCAAGTTTATAGAGCAGCTATACCCGATTTACCTCCCGCGGGAGTTATGGATTTTTAACTCCCTAGTGAGTTATAAATAAATAAATATTACGGGACAATCTTACACAAATCAACCTAGGCCCACGGTAAGCTCAGTAAGGCTTGTGTTGTGGGCTTGTGTGTGATCTGATTGGTTAAAAACAAATTGGTTGGCAAATCTAGTTGGCCGCGCGTCACAAGAATTCTTCTCTGTGATTGGTTGAAAAAAATCTAGCAGGCCGTGGCGGCGCCACGCCTCCTCGCCCTTCTGAAATCTGTAAGTGAAGTTGTCAATTTCCTCAATTTTGGAGTGGTGCGGTTGTATGAAACTTAGATTTTTCTGTCTTTTGTAGTTATTTATTTCCTCGCAAATGTGATGAAAAACATTGTGTGTGGCGTCGGGCTTCTAATAGACTCTCGTTAGTAATCCCCTTCTTACGGCCCTTAATGCACAATGTACTATTACAAGCTTTATATTAACTTGCCCTGTTCGTATGTAGGTATGTAAAAATGTAAGTATGTAAGTAAGTTGTCCGTCAAAATTTGCTATCAATTTTTCAGTCACTTCCCGTTATCCGATTGAGCTGAAATTTTGCATGCATATGTATATCGCATGACAATGCAATATTATGATGACTTGGAGCTGATCTGATGCTGGAGCTGGAAGGTGGCCATAGGAACTCCGCAATAAAACGACACAACCCCATCGAGTTTGGGCTCGTTAAAAATCGTCTCGTTGATGATGGTATGCAGAAAAGTACAGTCGGCAATAAAATTAAAATTAAATAAAATATATTTTTATTTCAGATTTCCAAATAAAAGCTTGTACCAAAAATTAAATTTTTGACAGTAAACTTATTATTTCTCCGTTTTAACTATTTGATACATCTTTTAAAACGTCACATTACAAAAGTAAAAGTTTTGTCTATGACAATTAAAAAAAAAGAAAACTTGGATTCATAGCTCGAGGCCCCGCGGACTCCCTGATATCGGATTTGAACAAAATCGGACTGTATTTATATAATTTCAATATGGCGGCAACTTTTTTACAATCCAATCTCTGATTCATAAGAGACCCCGCGGACCCTCAGATATCGATTTTGAACAAATTCAGACCGTATTTAAAGAATTTCAAGATAGCGGCAACTTTTTTACAATCCAATCTCTGATTCATAAGAGACCCCGCGGACCCTCAGATATCGATTTTGAACAAATTCAGACCGTATTTAAAGAATTTCAAGATGGCGGCAACTTTTTTACAATCCAATCTCTGATTCATAAGAGACCCCGCGGACCCTCAGATATCGATTTTGAACAAATTCAGACCGTATTTAAAGAATTTCAAGATGGCGGTAACTTTTTTACAATCCAATCTCTGATTCATAAGAGACCCCGCGGACCCTCAGATTTCGATTTTGAACAAATTCAGACCGTATTTAAAGAATTTCAAGATGGCGGCAACTTTTTTACAATCCAATCTCTGATTCATAAGAGACCCCGCGGACCCTCAGATATCGATTTTGAACAAATTCAGACCGTATTTAAAGAATTTCAAGATGGCGGCAACTTTTTTACAATCCAATCTCTGATTCATAAGAGACCCCGCGGACCCTCAGATATCGATTTTGAACAAATTCAGACCGTATTTAGAGAATTTCAAGATGGCGGTAACTTTTTTACAATCCAATCTCTGATTCATAAGAGACCCCGCGGACCCTCAGATTTCGATTTTGAACAAATTCAGACCGTATTTAAAGAATTTCAAGATGGCGGCAACTTTTTTACAATCCAATCTCTGATTCATAAGAGACCCCGCGGACCCTCAGATATCGATTTTGAACAAATTCAGACCGTATTTAAAGAATTTCAAGATGGCGGCAACTTTTTTACAATCCAATCTCTGATTCATAAGAGACCCCGCGGACCCTCAGATATCGATTTTGAACAAATTCAGACCGTATTTAGAGAATTTCAAGATGGCGGTAACTTTTTTACAATCCAATCTCTGATTCATAAGAGACCCCGCGGACCCTCAGATTTCGATTTTGAACAAATTCAGACCGTATTTAAAGAATTTCAAGATGGCGGCAACTTTTTTACAATCCAATCTCTGATTCATAAGAGACCCCGCGGACCCTCAGATATCGATTTTGAACAAATTCAGACCGTATTTAAAGAATTTCAAGATGGCAACAACTTTTTTACAATCCAATCTCTGATTCATAAGAGACCCCGCGGACCCTCAGATATCGATTTTGAACAAATTCAGACCGTATTTAAAGAATTTCAAGATGGCGGCAACTTTTTTACAATCCAATCTCTGATTCGTAAGAGACCCCGCGGACCCTCAGATATCGATTTTGAACAAATTCAGACCGTATTTAAAGAATTTCAAGATGGCGGCAACTTTTTTACAATCCAATCTCTGATTCATAAGAGACCCCGCGGACCCTCAGATATCGATTTTGAACAAATTCAGACCGTATTTAAAGAATTTCAAGATGGCGGCAACTTTTTTACAATCTAAGCTCGGATTCATATTTAGAGGCCCCGCGGACCCTAGATATCAATTTTGAACGAAATCTGGCCGTATTTACAGAATTTCATGATGGCGGCAACTTTTTACAATTCAAGCTCGGATTCATATTAAGAGGTCCCGCGGACCGTATATAAATAATTTCAAGATGGCGGCATTTTTTGTAAAATCCAAGCTTGAATTCGTGGAGAAGAGGCCCTCGGCCCCTTAGATATCAATTTTTTTTACGAAATGGGACCGTATTTAAAAAACTTCAAGATGGCGGCGTTTTTTATTTTCCCACGGATTTATATTAAAAGCAGGGACCGGAAAACACCTCTTTAAGGTTAACCGTATCGATCCGGTAACCGAATCAATTCGGTTACCTGTTATGGGGTTAACCGTATGATACGGTTAACCGATTGTTACGGTAACCTTATCGGAAGTGTTAACCGTAACTACTCATTGAGTTAACCTCAAACCCTATTGGGATGGGGTTTTTAATTGGGGTTTTCATTGGGTTATGGTAACCTTATCATCAGCTGCTTATTGTGATTTGCGCATTATGTTTAAACATGTTATAGAGTATCGCGTATCGTACTCGCGTTGCTGTTTCATGGGATCAGACTCCCGGTGGGTAGTTATACTATTTAATTAGTTTTATATCATGACATGACACACACAATCTAACTTTCTATAGAAAAAAACATGATATAAAAGTTCAGTGGCAGTAAAGGTAACTTAAGGGCTCTTAAGTAACGAATGAAATAAATATATAGTTAGATATATTAAAATATACTTAATAGGAAGCCCCTACCTTGTAATCTGCATATCACTGTGTTACGGAAATAAATATTTATTTTTCATTTCTTTTTAAAAAAAAAAAAATTGGATGCAAATGTACCTACTATACGAACAAAATATTTTCACCTCACTTGCTCGGAAAGGTCTTTTTGTATGTTTGATATCTATTGAGAAAATCGATTTTTATCCACATGTGAAGAAAGTAGACGTAGAACGTTATAAGTACTATGACGTAGAACGTTAAATGTTTATTTTTGGTTTTTTGTATATTTTATAACATATTTTTTTAAACTTTTTTTTAAACTTTTTTAAACTTTTTTTTTTACTTTTTTGAAAGTTCTTTCAACTTTTTAACTTTTTTTTTTACTTTTTTTACAACTTTTTTTAACTTTTTTTTACCCTATTTCTTATTTTCCTCGCTGTAGTGAGGTGAAAAGATTAGTGTTATACACGGGTGAAAAGTTATTTTACTTCTCGTGTGCTTCTCGACACGAGCTAGCGAAAGGATTCTATGATTGACCACGAGCGAAGCGAGTGGTTCAAAAATAGAATCCTGAGCGTAGCGAGTATATACCCAAAATGAACACTCGCAGGTAAAATACAACTTTCCCCCCTTGTATAACAAATAACTATTTCCACGTGGCGTCGCGTCACGGAAATCAGTAGTCGATAGGATAATCTTTGAGGCGGCGGCGTGTGTGCACCTAATATAGAGTTGTTAAACCACCCAATCCCGGGATCATAAAAATTACTCTTTAAAAGCGTTTTAGTGCGATTCATTTTAATTAACGTATTAATATGTGAACAGAAATGTAGAGATTTGTTACAGTATTTGTTATCGGAGTGCTTATGTGGATTCAATATTATCTGGCGTGATTCCACTTGAGACCGTCATTAGCAATAACAATAGGCTTAAGTCGCGGCGAGCCCATTTTTTGCAAACACTTGCTAAACACCGGCCGGCGGTGCTTCAAACGATCTTGATACTTTTCCTGTTACCTTTTCGTTTAGCAAAATTAACACAGCTCAGCAAAACAAAACGACCATTTGAGAGATATGGTCATACTATAGTGTTATAACTAAAATACGTGACATTATTAATACTTCCGATCCGATTCTGTGGCAGAATTCTTACAACCACTGTAAGAAAATTGAAGAAGGATTTTTAAAAACACCATGTTCCAACCTTAGAATAAATGTTGGAAGTGACGCTGACACTGAAAGTACCGAAGATAATTCAGAAATGAAATAAATAAATAAAATTAATTTCAGGTATGTACCTGTTTTTAAATTATTCTATTAATAATATTTAAAAGTATCAACACTTGTTGGTCTGCACCAAAACAGGTAAAGCCGAACCAGCTCCTTTAAAATCTTCTAGGAGCTTCTAGGAGTATTTGGTTTATTGCGTGTATTGTTTGCGTTCAAGTGGAATCACGCCAGATCTATCACGCCTACTCGTAAAATTGAATCCACTGCGCATCAGGATGCGGACCGAAAGCTCACCGTTCGTGGTATTTGCCATTGTTTTAAGATTAACCAGAATGCAGGGACAGTCATAATGACAACAATAAATACCTTATTCATTATTATAAATATATTTTACCGACTGTGTTATGAGTGCAACCTTTTATATACTAAAGCATTCACAAAGATAGGTATATGGTATTTCCGTATTTATAATTGTTTGTACTGACGTCAAAATTAACTAAATCGTAGTTACGTTAACATGGATCTGTATTTTTTCTTTGTATTAGCTGCACGGTAGGTAATGCAAGCAAACACATACGTACATACAGTTTTGGGCATCTATTTGGTATATTACAAGATTGGGTAATTTTGATAACAAACAACAGAAATTAGATAGATAGAAGATAGAAAAACCGGCCAAGTGCGAGTCTGACTCGCGCACGAAGGGTTCCGTATTATCTATAAAAAACTATTTAATTCTGTGTTTTTAGTATTTGTTGTTATAGCGGCAACAGAAATACATAATCTCTGAATATTTCAACGTTCTAACTATCACGGTTGTTGAGATACAGCCTGGTGACAGACGGACAGAAAGACAGACATACAGACAGACGGACAGCGGAGTCTTAGTAATAGGGTCCCGTTTTAATCTTTGAGTACGGAACCCTAAAAAGTACGCAGTTTACGTTATGTTTACAGTTAACTAGTGTGGTGTAAGTTAATAATACATATAAGTTACTTATTTTAAATGACATCTTGATTCTGACTTTTTGACTCAGCGTTGCAAGAACTTGATGCTCACTAAGCATGTTTGGCTGCTTTGTAATTTCTCAAGTTGGTTGAATGTTTAGTGTTTACCTTACTAAACTGATAAATAAACTGAGTGTATCATCATCATCATATCAGCCAAAAGTCGTCCACTGCTGGACATAGGCCTCCCCCAAAGAGTGCCACAATGGCCGGTCCTGCGCCACCCGCATCCAGCGGACTTCTACGACCTTTACCAGATCATCAGTCCACCTTGTGCCACGCCACTAGAGAACCTGAACCTGAAGTGAGTTTTTAGGAGAAAATAATACTGACACATGTTACAAGTTATTTTAATGAAACTCTTGAAAGCAATTCATTTCTAAGTTTTAGTGTAAATAAGTTTAGTTATATTATTTCAGAAAACTTAACTAATATATGCAAGATCTATAATTTATATATTTAAACACCATACCTTTAACTTATTATTTCACAACCGACAAGTGCCGATACCGAAACAATCATCATATTCAAAGTACCGATGAACAGCGTTCCTTATTATCGGCGCCATTTGTATAATTATCTGAATGCCAGGGCGTCGCACGTTTAGAAGTTGCTAACACCATCCAATGCCGGGATTCTTAAAATGTCGAGTAAGCATTATTTTATATATGTCCGGGATTTTATTACTGTTCATAATTTCGTAGTTATTGTGGTTAAGTAGTAATATACGTATTGACATTAATACTTTAAAGATTTGGCGACAGAATACAATACTAGCTTCCGCCCGCGACTTCGTCTGCGTGGACCCGGGATAAAAACTATTCTATTTTAATCCAGACCATAAACTATCTTAGTGAAAAATTTCACCCAAATCGGTTGAGCCATTTAAGCGTGATTGAGTAACAAACATCGAAGCTTTCGCATTTATAAATATTAAGTGGAATATTCAAATGTATACACTCACCTTAATAACATTCATTTGTAAATCCAATTAAACTTCACAAACCAATCGAAATGCACCAATCAGTGTCCATAAACAGTAACCAAAATCGTCAATTTAATCAGGTACAAACGCAACAAAAACAACAACAACTACAAAATTCACTGCAAGTAATACGTCCTAACTTCACTAAAAGGTAAAAAATAATGCACTAATTACATACTACGACTTGCAGGTAAGCTCGAATGTTTGCGAAAAATTTTATTCTGAAAATAATGAGAAATATCACACTCCAGTTAAAATCAAACGCAAAGTTAAAAGCTTAAGTCGCTTAAAGATAACAACGTTGGCAAGAACGTATTTATAATAATGAATGAGGCATTTATTGCTGTCACTACGACCGCCGCCGTAATCTGGTTAATCCTAAAACATTAGAAAATACCAAAACACATTCGTTTTTGGCCCGCTTTTACCTCGCCGTGCGATAACAACATCGATAGTCATATCAATAGAAAAATAAAATAATAATAACAAGGTAATAAATCTCTTTATATGAGTACTATCTCTTAATTGCAAAAAACGCAGGCAAACCGTGACATTAACTATGGCCTAAGACCAACCAGAAAGTCCATTCTACAGTACATTGATGAAATAAAAATTAATTGGCCCAGTGGTTCCAGTTATTACCTATTACCAACGATCCGATTTCCCGATGCGAAACGGAGTAAATGATTCCGAGACTTACTTTTATTTTTGGAGAACAAAATTTAATAACATTTTAACAATTGATATAAAATAATATCACTACATACAAAAAAAATCTAAATAACTGATCTGCCATAGATCTAAGCGGCTTAACTACAATTATAAAAAAACATTTTTTTTTATACAAGATATTGTAATTTGGTGATTTTCATATTAATATTTCTACTCGATATCCCACCGTGTTGCACCATAAATTCTGATCACTGCCCATTTTTACATACACACACACTATGAAACTTACGAAGCTACAGCTTCACAGATTTTTCCTCTTTATAATATTTGCATAAATTAGGACCAATAAGGGTTCATACTTAAATCCCGGATTTCTAAAAACACAATTTATTCATATTCTTTTGTAGTCCCGGGATAATAACTCTATGTTGTTATACGTGCGGAGGTGCCGATGTATCGTTGTCATATTGACAACAGATTCTTACATTCTGATATTGTGTATTTGGCTAGCTAGAGCCAATCAATGAGATCGACGAGTTCATTAGAAACGTATATAATAAAATGCACTAAACTGGGTAAAATCGTACAGCTCCGAAAACTGGATTTGAAAACAGTACCTAACAAGATCAACCAAAAAAATAGTCCTAATTACTTAATTATTAATCATCATAAATCCTTTATAAGCTAAGTTTGTACGGAATCCTCGGTGCGCGAATCGGGTTCTTATTCAAACTGTTTTTTTTTTCATAATAAATAAGCAATGTACCATTTGACACACTGTTTGAATAAGAAGCCGCGTTTTCGGCAAACGAAACCAGTTTGCATAGAGATCAACATGGTTGAGTGAAACGCATTAAGTGCCGCGGCTTGCAGACGGCGCTTGCGACTTTTGCCTCGCGGCATCGCAACAGTGCCGCCGAGCGCCTTGCGGTATCCTAGCAAGCTTGGTAAAACCGATGCCAGCCACGGCGGTTATTCAATAATAAGTCGTATTTAAGTGTGCGTTACAATCATATTCCTTTAAACTGGTTCAAAACCTCATGATACGGTAACCGTATTGGATGGGGTTTTCATTTCGGTTAGTGTTAACCTAGGTTAACTGAGTTAACTGGATCGTTGGGGTTACCCTTTCAATAAGGTTACCTTATGATAAGGTAACCTTATTGATTGGGGTTTTTAAAAACAACCTTTAAAATAAGCCTATGGAAAACCCCGATTAGGGTAACCGGTTCCGGTCCCTGATTAAAAGACCTCTCGAGCCCTCAGATATCAATTTGGAACACAATATAAGTGACATCATAAAAAGACACCTAAACCTCACCGACATTTTAAAGTCGGTTTTATAAAGTCAAACTTGACACCCTCAATGAGTTTGCGCTAAATTTCCTCGTCTCCCGCTTCCCCACGTACCCAATTTGAAATTATTTAAATGCCCTCCGATTTCGTTCAAAATCGACATCTGAGAAGTTCGACGGGCGTCTTAATATGAATGAAATAAAATAATTAATGGTAGGATTTAAAATGTTTACTCAAGACAAGAATATGTAATGTATTAGAATAATTTAATGGAAACTAAAATAATAAGAATAATTGTTTTTTTTTTATAAATAAATGAATGTATTTATTTTCTATAGTAAATACAAGATGATAATTAACATAAACTAAATTAAATTAAAACTACGTTAAATCTAAAAAAAGGCCCTCGAGGCATTGTACCGAGGATGCTGGCGGCATTTCCTTGTGGAATTGCAATTATAAGATAAGATAAGATAAAATTTATTGGTAACATATAAGTACAAGTCAAGTGTTTTTTTTTAAATAGTTACAATTTGAAATGGTACAAGGTTTTTCATATGAATACCTAAACACATAATTTATACAATGTATAATTCGTTATATTAATTAAATAGTCATTGGTAGTTTCATGAACTCACTAAAACTATAAAAGTTTTGTATGAGTAACCATTCTTCAAGCTTACTTTTAAAAGAATGAAGAGATGCTGCATCTCTTATGCTGTCTGGAAGGCGGTTGTATACTGCAGGGCCCGTTACGTATATCGACTGCTCTGACCTAGCGAGTTTGTGACAAGGTGTAACTAGGCGGTCCCGGTGCGCATTACTGCGGAGGCCATACGACGTGACTATTCCCCTACGTTTAAATTTATTTATGTTCATGTGTGTAAAGCTCGCGATTTGGAGGATAACTATGCCGGATAGGGTTAAAATGCGTAGGTCCTTAAAGTGGTTGCGGGCCGATTCATCGCTACGGATGCCCACGATACCTCGCACTGCGCGCTTCTGCATCCGGAACGCGCGTTCATACTCCGATGCTCGACCCCACAACTCAGCACCATACATTAGTATCGAGTGGACGGTGGCAAAGTAGCACGATCGGACTGTTTTTCTGCTTGCCGTTGATGCCAGGCGTCGCAGCGCATAGCACGCTCGGCCTAGGCGCGCGCATACAAAGTCGATGTGCTCCCTCCAAGAAAGTGCGCTGTCGAGAACGAAACCGAGAAGTTTCGTTGTTGGAACTTGTTGGATTTTTGTGCACCCCGCGCAGATGTTTAAACTGGTACTTGGGTGACCATTTAGGCTGATACGTAAAAAGCAGGTTTTTTCTGTGTTGAGTGCTAGTCCGTTCTGCGTAAACCACATGTGTAATTAAATTGTTATTAAATATATAAGTAATATTATTTGTTGGGGTCCATATTGCAGGAGTGCTGCTAAAAGTATTTTATTTACTAAAGAAAGGTTTTGCATTATTTTTAAAGTGGCGTAACTTGGAAAGCAAAATCTTTTTTTGGTAAGTTATTTTAAAAAGTTGTTCAAATAAAAGGTTTTTATAACACATGATATTCATTCTATTCGAATCTGACTAACTTATATTTTTTCCCCTATACATTTTTATACGATGGAGCTCAACTCTGGGTCAATTTTCACGAAATATTTTTTTTGTCATAAACTATACATAAAAAGTTTTTGCCCCTTCAATATTTTTAAATATACACTTAAATACGCAAAATAGAGTTTTTTTTCATACTAGGTGTGCGGTGTCCTTTGGAACAATAGGGATGTAGGCTCTGAGCGGCTAAAATTCGTACGCAACTTTACACAAAGGCACGCACAGATTTGTATCAGCGCCACAGGAAAATTTAATTTACAAGGCACATATTGTCAAAAGGAACATTACAATCCCAAAATGAAAATGGTAAGTTCAGAACGCACCTGCGCCGGCATCTCATTAGTCTTGAGGCATTTGGGCAGGTCCTCGAACAGCGAGTCCCATATGTTGGTATCGTTGAGGTCGTGGCACATGTACATGATGGAAACCTTGCGGAGGGAGTTCACGACGTTGAAGGTCTCGTCTGCGTCGGGCTCCTCTCCCTGCGAAATGGGTAGGTGTTGGAAATATAAAACTACTTAGGTACCTAAACTAATCACTAATCACTGTTTATCAAAGGCGATTTGACACGAAAATATGCGGATCATAATCATCATCATATCAGCCAAAAGACGTCCACTGCTGGACATAGGCCTCCCCCAATGAGTGCCAAAGTGACCGATCCTTCGCCACCCGCATCCAGCGGACTCACGCGACCTTTACCAGGTCATCAGTCCACCTTGTAGGGGGGGGGGGGGGGCTACCCAAGCCGCGCCTTCCGGTACGTGGTCACCACTCGAGAACCTTTCCGCCCCAACGGCCATCGATTATACGTGCAATGTGCCCCGCCCACTGTCACTTACGTTTAGCGATTCGGAATCATAATCTGTCACATGCTTTTTCAAATTCGCTGGGGTTGCCAGTTGGCCACGCAATTTATGACGAAATGATCCAAACCACAGATACAGGTGAAGGAATGGTGCTGTAGCCACACATACCAACAAGTAAAGACGAGAGCCCGAGATAGACTGGAATGAAAAATGCTGCAACGACAGAGGACCAGGCCCTCTTAATATTGATGATGATCCAAACCACACAAATTTTGAAATTGATACTAACCGGGCTGAACTTTTTGCAAACTTTAAATTTAATATAACTCACTCCCCGCTTCAGTGAGCGGTAGTCATGGATAGCCTCCATGTATCTGTTCTCGCACATGTGGAAGAAGGAGCGACGGTGCGCTATCACCAGCAGTTCCTATTACGGTATGGTTGTACCTTTCGACGGTGTTTGTTTGTGGTGGATACCTTTGCGCTTAACTACTTACATCCGATTGGGGTTCGGTTGCAAGCAGCCCCAGGGCTAGGGCTCAGGCGTGCCAGCTAAGAATGCAATGAGGCCAAAAGATAATATAACTCACCCCCTGTTTCAGTGAACGATACTCGTCAATGGCTTCCTTGTATCTGTTGACGCACATATCAGTGATAGTGGCTCGCGCTATAGCGCACTGTCTCGCGGCGCCTCCCGTCGCCTCGCACAGGTATTCTAGCGTTCGACCCGCTGTTTCCAGGACTTCGGACTCGGTCTGTGCCCCTACGATGTCGCGAAGGCGAGACAAGAGTTGTCCTAAGGCCGCTTCCTGTAACAACATAGGGATTAGTTCAAAGACATTAGCAGAGGGACGGAAAAACATTGTCTAAGGACCGGCATTAAGGCGACGTGAGCTCCGAGAAAGGATTTTTTAAAAATCGTAGCTCTTGTTTGGATTGTATTACGGCTGCCCTAAATTTAATTAGCAATTTTGAGGCCTTTTTCGAGGGAAATCAGCTATTTGAATCCTAAGTTTTTGACTTTCGCTCGATAGAAAAAAATCACGAACATAGGTCTAAAATACACTTAAAAAAATCGTTACAAATTATGCACAACAGCTAAACATATTACAATTGATTTTAAAAATCGGCAATGTCATGTTTAATCAGCTATTACTATTTTATTTTTTAAAACGCACAAATAAATAAAATTAAAAAACATGATATCCGCGCTTCCAAACACGCACTTCCATCTCGCTCACGCTTATGCTCAGTGAGAGGGAGGGAAGACCACGAACCTACGTCCCCTTTAAAGCGCCGTAGGTTCAGCGAAGTTAAGCGAACAGAGTTTTTGAAACATTATAATGCATCTGTTTATAATAACATGGTTTCAAAAATATACGAATAGTAATCTTGAGGCTTTTTTCTGCAGCGAGATCAGTGATTCAAAACATGATTAAGCAATTTTCGCTCTATAGAAAAAAAATCACGAACAGAGGGCTAAAATACACTTAAAACATTCGTAACAAATTATGCATGAAAACTAAACATATTAAAATTGGTTCTAAAAATCGGCTATATCATGTTCGAGGGAACTTAGTGATTACTTTTTCATTTACTTAAACGCACAAAAATGTAAAATTTAAAAACATGATGTCCGCGCCTCCGAACACGTACTTCCATCTCGCTTACGCTTATGCTCAGTGAGAGGGAGAGAAGACCATGAACCTACGGCGCCTTAAAGCACACCTTGCTGTGTGTTGTATTTTTTTGTTTGCTAATGTGTGTATCTGTGTTTGTGTGAATAAACGATTCTTTCATTCTTCTTTTTAAACAAAAACATCCAATAAAAGGACATGCAAATTCCAAACCAGATTAACTTTCGAGTTATATTAATGGTCATGATTTTTTTAGACATGACATTACATATTTATACAATGCATGTTTTAATCATCGCAATAACGTTACCTGTCTAGCCGTGCTATACAGCGAGCGCTCGAAGTGCATCGGTATGGCAACCAAATTGGCCAGTTTCTCCGCATCAGCGCCAAACTTGTCCAACAAAGCGGGTAGAACCGCTATGAAGTGTAGTGTGAGGCGCGCGCGGTCCTCGGCCACGGCTTTAGCTTGCTCCTTGCCTGGCGCTGCTTGGTGCTTGCGGGCGGCTCCACGGCCCACTGGCGGTTCGCCTGCATATACAAACAATACGAGGTTAGAAAAGCTATAGTTGTGTCTACGAAAATCTCGCTCGGTAGTGGTTTTATTATTTGCGCGTTGAGTCTAGTTAGTCCGATCCGAGGTTGTCGGCAAATATAACGCCAATAGAACAAATATAAGGGTAATACTTGCCCGAAGAGGCCTGTCTCACGCAGCAGACCATAAGTTCGATGAGCGAGGACTCCTGGCGATTGTCCAGGGCTTCCTCACCAGGACCGGGTTCTTCCAGAAGTAAGTCAGTCATGCACTCCCAGTCCTTCATCATCGGGTTGGACTCGATTAAGGAGTCTACTAGGTACGCTCCATGTTCATGCAACTGAAAAATGAGCGAGTTTTAATATGCGGTCGAAATCCATGACTATTTGCTAAAAATTCAACGACATGAAGGAAGTCGTTTTATGTCAGATTTGGGGTATGCATATATGAAAAATGACAATGTTATAAATCTCAAGATTTCGATGGACTCCGTCCCTTTTTCGGAATCGGAACCGTTTCAGAAGTCAAAATGGCGGCCACGAACGTCACCGTTACAAATACTGGGATTCGTTTTCAGGGTTTTTGGGGATACAAATTAAAGCAGTAACGGTCGCGGGAGTCCGGATGCGGATGGCGCAGAACCAGTTACTGTGGTGTTCTTTTGGGGAGGCATATGTCCAGCAGTGGACGTCTTTAGGCTGATATGATGATGAAGACTCACCTCGGACTCTATGAAGAACTGCACCAGGTCCCGTATGAGCGGAGTGTTGGGCAGCCGCTCCTTGCCGCGACGCGACCGCGGCGGCGTGGCGGGCGGCGGCTCGGCGCGGAACAGCCGCACGTTCAGGAACTCGCCGGCCGCGGCCGCCACCGCGCGGTTGGACGAGTACATGATGATGATGATGAAGACTCACCTCGGACTCTATGAAGAACTGCACCAGGTCCCGTATGAGCGGAGTGTTGGGCAGCCGCTCCTTGCCGCGACGCGACCGCGGCGGCGTGGCGGGCGGCGGCTCGGCGCGGAACAGCCGCACGTTCAGGAACTCGCCGGCCGCGGCCGCCACCGCGCGGTTGGACGAGTACATGATGATGATGATGAAGACTCACCTCGGACTCTATGAAGAACTGCACCAGGTCCCGTATGAGCGGAGTGTTGGGCAGCCGCTCCTTGCCGCGACGCGACCGCGGCGGCGTGGCGGGCGGCGGCTCGGCGCGGAACAGCCGCACGTTCAGGAACTCGCCGGCCGCGGCCGCCACCGCGCGGTTGGACGAGTACATGATGATGATGATGAAGACTCACCTCGGACTCTATGAAGAACTGCACCAGGTCCCGTATGAGCGGAGTGTTGGGCAGCCGCTCCTTGCCGCGACGCGACCGCGGCGGCGTGGCGGGCGGCGGCTCGGCGCGGAACAGCCGCACGTTCAGGAACTCGCCGGCCGCGGCCGCCACCGCGCGGTTGGACGAGTACATGATGATGATGATGAAGACTCACCTCGGACTCTATGAAGAACTGCACCAGGTCCCGTATGAGCGGAGTGTTGGGCAGCCGCTCCTTGCCGCGACGCGACCGCGGCGGCGTGGCGGGCGGCGGCTCGGCGCGGAACAGCCGCACGTTCAGGAACTCGCCGGCCGCGGCCGCCACCGCGCGGTTGGACGAGTACATGATGATGATGATGAAGACTCACCTCGGACTCTATGAAGAACTGCACCAGGTCCCGTATGAGCGGAGTGTTGGGCAGCCGCTCCTTGCCGCGACGCGACCGCGGCGGCGTGGCGGGCGGCGGCTCGGCGCGGAACAGCCGCACGTTCAGGAACTCGCCGGCCGCGGCCGCCACCGCGCGGTTGGACGAGTACATGATGATGATGATGAAGACTCACCTCGGACTCTATGAAGAACTGCACCAGGTCCCGTATGAGCGGAGTGTTGGGCAGCCGCTCCTTGCCGCGACGCGACCGCGGCGGCGTGGCGGGCGGCGGCTCGGCGCGGAACAGCCGCACGTTCAGGAACTCGCCGGCCGCGGCCGCCACCGCGCGGTTGGACGAGTACATGATGATGATGATGAAGACTCACCTCGGACTCTATGAAGAACTGCACCAGGTCCCGTATGAGCGGAGTGTTGGGCAGCCGCTCCTTGCCGCGACGCGACCGCGGCGGCGTGGCGGGCGGCGGCTCGGCGCGGAACAGCCGCACGTTCAGGAACTCGCCGGCCGCGGCCGCCACCGCGCGGTTGGACGAGTACATGATGATGATGATGAAGACTCACCTCGGACTCTATGAAGAACTGCACCAGGTCCCGTATGAGCGGAGTGTTGGGCAGCCGCTCCTTGCCGCGACGCGACCGCGGCGGCGTGGCGGGCGGCGGCTCGGCGCGGAACAGCCGCACGTTCAGGAACTCGCCGGCCGCGGCCGCCACCGCGCGGTTGGACGAGTACATGATGATGATGATGAAGACTCACCTCGGACTCTATGAAGAACTGCACCAGGTCCCGTATGAGCGGAGTGTTGGGCAGCCGCTCCTTGCCGCGACGCGACCGCGGCGGCGTGGCGGGCGGCGGCTCGGCGCGGAACAGCCGCACGTTCAGGAACTCGCCGGCCGCGGCCGCCACCGCGCGGTTGGACGAGTACATGATGATGATGATGAAGACTCACCTCGGACTCTATGAAGAACTGCACCAGGTCCCGTATGAGCGGAGTGTTGGGCAGCCGCTCCTTGCCGCGACGCGACCGCGGCGGCGTGGCGGGCGGCGGCTCGGCGCGGAACAGCCGCACGTTCAGGAACTCGCCGGCCGCGGCCGCCACCGCGCGGTTGGACGAGTACACCAGCTCGTACACGTTCTCACAGTCCTTGTCGGTGAGCACGTCCGGGTGCATCCTAAGCAAACATCATATCGTGAATACATGGAGAGCTGTGCTTAAAGTTTCGATAGAATCGATTTGGGAAAGAAATAATCTGTCAGAGAGCTAACAGTGCTATCAAAAATCGCTGAGTACGAATCAGTACAAACGAAGAACCGACAGACAGCTGCACAGTGTTCCCTGGAACCTCATTTTGAGACAGTCTTCTTTTATTGGATGATCGAATAGAGAAAGATGTCACGAATGAAGGACAAAAACTCCCGCGTGGCTCACTATCATAGTTTTGAAACGAATGCAATCTAAGTTTAAGTACCTAGGTCTACAAATTATTAAGTTTAATTTTAAGTTCAATAACATTGTACGCTCGAAAAGGGCAAACTGTTGATACCTTCCAATGTCTAAAATGAGATCTTATCAATAAATGTAAATATGAGTTTTAACAATAAATGACATCTATCTATCTATCTATCTATCTATCTAAACTTTAAGTCCCGGAATCTTAACACTCTCAGCGCCACGTGGGCATGTGAATTTTGAAGTGTTTACCAGCAGGCCAAGTAGGCGGCCGGCGGACCACGTTATTTCTTTTGCAGTATGCCATGCATGATTTCAGTGATTTTACCAGCAGGCCGCGTGGGCTGCCGGCGGGACACCAAAAAGTCTTAAATGCGCGCCACGCTCGATTCCGAGTAATTTTTATAGCTGGCCATCACGTGGGCGGCCGGCGGGACACGGTGCTAACTTTACTAGCAGGCCACGTGGTACGCAATGATCCCACAAAACTGTTTTCCGTAACAATCCGTGGTAAACCCGCTAAGAGGATAAAACTACATGGTGTACTAGCGCAAAATTATTCTAGCAGTATCAGTATTGTCGGCGACTAGACAGCCAGATATACTACTCTGAGACTCGTTATATCACTTCTTTTCTTTATAATTTTTGTCTAACTATTAAAAATCCATATCATTGTGCTGCAGGACCACACATTACGTACCAACAAGAATTATTAAGGTGGTTCGATTGCCATACAAAGCGTTTTTTGACATTCGCAGGCTAACGGCGTGATATTTTAAGAAACTTATGTAACAAACTTTCATCAATTGGCTTCCCATTTGCGCCAAATTTCCCCTTTCCTAGAATAAACTTGTATAAACTAGATTAAATTGAGAAAAATAGTTTTCCCAAAATATCACGTCCCAAACCAATTTCTCAAATTAATCTAGTTTATACAAGTTTATTTTAGGAAAGGGGGAATTTGGCGCAAATGGGAAGACAATTATTGAAAGTTTTATACATAAGTTTCTTAAAATATCACGCCGTTAGCCTGCGAATGTCAAATAACGTTTTGTATGGCAATCGAACCACCTTATAAAATAAATAATAAATAAAAAATAAAAATAGCCTTTATTTCCCATCATTTTAGAAATAGCATGCTTAATTTAAACAAACTACATAGGTAAATATTTGATCATCCTATTTCATTTGTATGATAAGTTAATACATGCACCTATCTAATATATCTCTTTATATATCTTTACAGTTTTATTTTTAATATTTAAATTTTAATATTATTACATTTCATACGTAATTATGCATTCTCTATTCACTTTAATATGAATACTTTGATCTTTGGTGTATCTATATATGTATTAGCAATTTGCACTGTATAAGTAAACTCATAGGTGCCTATTTAATTTTTTTTTTTTTTTTTTTTTTTTTTACATTATTAAGTATTGAGGTAGAGTCTTTATACAGTGTCTCGTAATTAATTGATTTTTTATAATATTTGAAATATGCATGCAGTTATTACAAAAGTTATGATTATTAGGTACATATATAGTATGTTGTTTATTTGGGGATCATCCATCTCTGGATGAAGGCCTCCTCCATCTCTAGCCATCTGTTCCTGTCTTGAGCGTGTCGGGTCCACATGTTGCCCGCTATTGCGGTAACATCGTCTTTCCATCTTTGCAGGGGGCGTCCTTGTCTCCGGGTTCCTTCGATGTATTGCCAGTGTATGACTTGATGACTCCATCTGTCGTCGTTTATTCTAGCCACGTGTCCCGCCCACTTCCATTTTAGTCTTGCGACCTGTTCAAGTGCATCGATTATCTTTGTTCTCTTTCTGATATCCTCGCTTTTAACACGATCTCGTAGCTTGATGCCGAGCATACTACGCTCTGTCGCTCTTTGGAAGGATCTTATCTTTTTTTCTTCTTCTTCGAACCACCTTAACACTTCATAACATAATAATGCAAACTGTTTGCAATAAAGGGGTGTGTGACCACACCCAATACCAATCCGGGTAAGGCGGTGAATTTTGCCACTTAGTATAAGTAACATACATACTTCTATGTTACGGTAACGTAGAAGTACACTAAATTGCAGGATTTGTATTGAATTTCAAATACAATCAACGTTACCTGTAGATGAAATGTTTATAGAACCACTTTGAGAGTAGATAGATAGATACTATTCTATATTGCACCAAAATTAACAAATTCAAATAATTTATTTGTCAAACACAGGTATACAAGGTATGGTAGGGTATCAAAAAAACATGTCTCACTGTGTTTTGCCACAAGGCATACAAAATTCAGTTAAAATTAAAATTACGACTTAAGTACGATCATGATTTTCATTATAATTAAATGTCAAATACCTAAAAACTAAATAATATTAATTGTAATAAATCGTAATTTCAACTTGCTTATATCAATAACTATGTCGTGATTAATTGGTAAAAGGATAAACATTATTAAAAATAGAGCATTCCTATATGTAAGTATTATCATGCATGTCAACTAAATAATCATTTATAGAATAATACGCTTTTTTTGTCAAATAACTGTGTAGCTCTTTTTTGAATTGAATTACATCCTCTATCTGTAGTATGGCTTTGGGTTATAGAGCCGACCATATGTAAATGGATAGGCAACATGCTAAATGGCAGACTGATAAAGTCATCTCTTTTAGGGGATGAGATAATGGCCACGGCCACAAAGGGATGTCCACAAGGTGGGGTACTTTCACCAACTCTATGGAGTTTGGTGGTGAACTCACTCTTGATAGAACTCAATAAAGGTCCCATCCACACGGTAGGATATGCTGATGATTTAGTGATACTGGTTAATGGAAAATTCCCAAGTACGGTATCAGAAATCATGAACAAGGCACTGAGGGAAGTGGAGAGATGGTGCGACTGTCACCAATTATCCATTAATCCAGGCAAAACTGTAGTAATACCCTTTACTAGGAAAAGGACCCTTCGCGGAATACAGCAGTTAAAGCTGTACGGAAGGGTACTAGAACTGTCCAATGACGTGAAATATCTAGGTGTCACACTGGATAAGGAACTGAACTGGAAGAAGCATACAGATCTCACCATTACAAAGGCCCTGAGGGTATTTGGAATGTGTAGATCAGCGTATGGCAAAACATGGGGACTGAACCCCAAGGTACTGAAGTGGATCTACACCATGATGGTGAGACCCATAATACTGTACGGTAGCCTGGTATGGTGGCCAAGGACTTTAATGAGCACATGCAGAGAGGCCCTGAGAAAGGTGCAGAGAACGGCATGCATGGCTATAACAGGGGCGTTTCGTACCACGCCTACAGCGGCGCTAGAAGTCCTACTGGACCTACCGCCACTTCACATGGTGATTAAGTCAGAGGCGCGCAAATCGCTCTACAGATTAAGAACTCTTGGACTGTGGAGCGATAGCAAGCCGAAGACTAAGCACACAAACATGGAGACTGATGGTTTCTTAGACAGAATAACAAACATGGGAAGCGACAAAATGCTACCCAAGTATGTATTCCACAGGAACTACACAACAAAAGTTCCAACCAGGGCTGAGTGGGCCGAAGGTCTAGAACCACCAAAGTCTGGTATCGAAGACAGTATATGGTACACGGACGGATCAAAAATGGGATCCGGTACGGGAGCAGGCATTTATGCAAATGACTATAGTAGTAGTGTAAGCATGGGTAGTTTGGCAACTGTCTTCCAAGCGGAGACATACGCCATAATTGCTTGTGTACAGGAGAATATAGACAGGCGAACCAAAGGGCGGACTATCTATATACTCAGTGACAGTCAAGCGGCCCTTAAAGCGCTTACGGCGCCGAAAGTGGACTCTAGACTAATTTATAATGGCGTCCAAGCACTAAACATACTTGGAAGGCACAATAAGGTGCAACTAGTTTGGATACCAGGGCACAAGGGCTTCATCGGCAACGAAAGAGCAGATGAGCTTGCAAGAGGGGGCTCTACAAATCACTTTGTAGGTCCAGAACCATTTGTGGGACTCTCGCAGGGGACCATAATATCGGCCTTTAAAGCCTACGCCAAAACCAAACACCAACACGAGTGGAGGAATGAGGCTGGCTTAAGGCACTCTAAGCTCTTCATAGAAGGAGTGGACTCGGGCTGGACCAGAAAACTCTGGAAATCCAGTAGGAAGCAACTCAGAATTATATCTGGGGTGTTCACTGGTCACTTCGGGGTCAAGGATCTCTTGGCCAAGATGGGACTATCTGATAGTTTAGACTGTAGAATGTGTGGCGAGGAGGATGAGACTATGGAACACTTATTGTGTGAATGTCATGCCCTTGCCAGACAAAGAATGAACTACTTTGGTAACGGTTACCCGCAACCAAAGGAATTCAAGGTGCTCCCGGCGAACTGCATCATCCGCTTTGTGGAAATGATGGAGCAAGCCTGGGAGCAGGTATAAAGGAGAGGGCAAATGCACAAAAGATCCCACTGGGTCGAAGTGCATCCGAAAGGGCCCTCACCTAGATAAGATAAGATAAGATAAGATGGCTTTGGGTAAATTATTAAAAATTCTGGGTGCCATGCCAAACACACTTTTTCCGAGTAAGGCGGTTTTCATTGGTCTGGCTTCTATTTTACCTCGTTGACGTGCACTATTAAAACTAACGAATTGATTACGATTTGTTTTTACACATAAAGCTACTTCATAAATGTATAGGCACGGAACTGTCAGTATGTGAAACTTTATAAACAGCGGTTTACATGAGTCTGTTTGTTGAATACCACAAACAGCTCTTATACATTTTTTCTGTCCTCTAAATACCAATTCTCTTTCCGTTGAGTTCCCCCAAAACATAATTCCATATTTCAATGTTGACGTGACATATGCGTGATATGCCATAAATACTGTTGATGTGTTAACTACTTTTCTAAGATTATATAAAGCATATGAAAATTTATTTAATTTATTACATACTGATTCAGTTTGATTTATCCATGTCAGCTTACTATCTAAATTTAATCCTAAAAATGAGTAATGTCCGTTTTTTCGATGTCTTTGCCATTGTATGTCACAGTTAGAGTCGGAGATTTGTTAATTATTTGTGCAAAATTCATTATTTTTGTTTTAGATAAGTTATTTTTTAAATTATTTTTGCTTAACCATTCGATTACTAGTCTAAGTGTTCTATTTATATTTGACTCGTATGTGTTTAAGTTCTCAGCCGTGACGACTACTGTGCTGTCGTCAGCAAAGAACAATATAAGACATAAGCAGGTATAACAGGTAGCAACAGGTGGTCTTGCCTATATTCGTATATTTTTTATTTTATTAAGATTCCTACACAACCGTGTGTTTGCACTTTAAGCTACGCACAAACGCATATCGATGGCTGTGTGACTCAAACTCGTATATGAGAAATGTCCACTTTAGGGAAACAAGTAAAAACGATTTTTTTCGTGTTCATTGTACTGAACATGTTTAATGTTTATTAATATTTAGACAGCTAATTCGTCATTATAAAATAACCAAAATTGATACTAGCTAATTTATAAATATGCTTTTCTTGTAAGACGAAAATGTGTCTATAGGAGTTTGTGTTATACAGGTATGGCACTATAAGATGTTATACGTGTTTCTGCCAAGAGGTCGATTTACTTATTTTGTTGAAATAAACGACTACTGACCGCTTAAATTTAATATATTTTTGTTTAATTTAAGAGCTTCACTTTTCGCCTAGTGCCTGCTTTACGGCCACAACTCAAAATTAAAACACATTTGAGATGTGTCCATATTGCACTGTGCAATAGAGCCCCATCTCAAATGTGTTTTAATTTTGAGTTGTGGCCGTATAGCAGGCACTGGGCGTTTTGTCGGTGGAGCAAGAGCCATCCGTCTCTATCTTTCGCCATCATCTTTGGCGTTTGATAAATAAAACATTAATTTGTGAGGTTTGTTTATTTTTAATATAGGTATTGTAATAATGATACTGATGAACAAAACGAAACTCGTCCTCTCTTCAAACTATAACTGCGGTGATGAAAATTAAATGCTCTTCTGTATATTATAACATTTAGCTAGACTCGTGGTTCGGTGACAAAGGTCTATGGGGAAATAGGACTATATGTAAAGTGTTTAAATTTACACACCATTTTACGTCATACGAATAGTTGTAATGTAGGTAATTCCTTAAGTGGCTGGCCATTGATTATTTCTATATCTTCCCCAAACCATTCTACTTCATAAATATCCTTTTTTTTACTCAATTTATTCAGTTTATCACACAGCTCTAAGGCTTGAGTTCATAACAGTTTGCTCTGTAGGTTAGATACCTATGTGGTGTTGTGTTCCGGGTGGTGAGTAAGGTCGCCAGAGCTCCCGAGGATGTGTGTGTTGAGAGTGAGGGACCCGTGATCGTCTCTAGCTATCAACACAACGAATCTTCAAATCAATAAAGGGTCGGCCACACGCTAGTGATTATGCTGGAATCACATGGCAGGCCGTATGCCTGTTTGCCACCCACTTCGTATAAAAAAACTTCCAAAGCTATCTATCTCAGCATATCATCAAACGATATAACCCAGTAACATACGGACTGAGACAGAGTAGTAGAAGGGTCCTTTTGGGTACAGAACTGATTCCGGATAATACCCCCTACATACAAACTTACAACCTTACAAAGCTACAATCTCACAGCCTTTTCCTCTTTATTATATTTCTACAGATAAAAATACTTGACTCATATCAAATTTCATTCAGTAGTAAGTGGGTTTGCGTTAAAAATTTGTGTTGTAGCAAACTTGTATAATAATTTACGAGGTTGTGTCATAAACATATATTTCAATACCAAATACGTGTTTGGGTTTTGGATAAATTTATACGTAAAAATGTGTTTCATCCTCTATGCTTTTGCCATAACGTAAATAGTAAAATTTTACATAGTTTTGTATAATTATCTCATTTTCGCCAAAATTTCATATACGAGTTTGAGTCACACAGCCATCGATATACGAGTATAAACTATAAATAAATGAACACCTATAATTTATTTTCTAGGTACTTTTAAAATTGTACAATTGCAATAAAAGTAAATAATTATTAAAATTTTCTTTATAGTTTTATTTAGCGATCATTGCTTTCAAGTTAAAGGTACACGTCACGCTACACGCCACCCTAAGGCCACGGTCTGGATTCCAGCGGCAGCGGGGTGGTGAGCGAGCGGGCTTTCATACAGTCGAGCGACTTCAATGTATGGGCACCCGCTCGCCGCGCCACTGCCCGCTGACGGCCACACCGCAGCCTAAGACGTTGTAAGAAGCAACTGTTTTTTTACCTATTGTACCTATCGACAACAGGCCGCTTATGACTGAAGGTCGCAGATTCGAATCGTGATCGATGCGATACATTTTTAATTTACAACTATTGTTTTTTTCTCAGATTGAAACAATCGTCTATAATTTGTCATAGAGACGTAGCTATAGTAAAAAAATATATACTGGTTATCATATTCTTCAATAGAAAAACAGTTACTTATTACTCTTTTCTTCATTTAGCAACCAAAATAATTTAGTATTATAGCGCAGAGCGCTGTCCGTGCGGTGCAATATGTTGGCTCGTAGGTTTGCACGTTGTAGCGACGAGGTTAAGTTGACGTTGTTTCGAGCCTACTGTCAGTTTTTCTACACGTGCAGCCTATGGGTCAATTTTACAGCGCGCACGTACAGCGCACTGCGCGTGCAGTACAACAACGCGTTCAGGGCGCTGTTCCGGCTGCCGTGGAGCTGCAGCGCGTCCGGCATGTTCGTTCAGGGCGCTGTTCCGGCTGCCGTGGAGCTGCAGCGCGTCCGGCATGTTCGTTCAGGGCGCTGTTCCGGCTGCCGTGGAGCTGCAGCGCGTCCGGCATGTTCGTTCAGGGCGCTGTTCCGGCTGCCGTGGAGCTGCAGCGCGTCCGGCATGTTCGTTCAGGGCGCTGTTCCGGCTGCCGTGGAGCTGCAGCGCGTCCGGCATGTTCGTTCAGGGCGCTGTTCCGGCTGCCGTGGAGCTGCAGCGCGTCCGGCATGTTCGTTCAGGGCGCTGTTCCGGCTGCCGTGGAGCTGCAGCGCGTCCGGCATGTTCGTTCAGGGCGCTGTTCCGGCTGCCGTGGAGCTGCAGCGCGTCCGGCATGTTCGTTCAGGGCGCTGTTCCGGCTGCCGTGGAGCTGCAGCGCGTCCGGCATGTTCGTTCAGGGCGCTGTTCCGGCTGCCGTGGAGCTGCAGCGCGTCCGGCATGTTCGTTCAGGGCGCTGTTCCGGCTGCCGTGGAGCTGCAGCGCGTCCGGCATGTTCGTTCAGGGCGCTGTTCCGGCTGCCGTGGAGCTGCAGCGCGTCCGGCATGTTCGTTCAGGGCGCTGTTCCGGCTGCCGTGGAGCTGCAGCGCGTCCGGCATGTTCGTTCAGGGCGCTGTTCCGGCTGCCGTGGAGCTGCAGCGCGTCCGGCATGTTCGTTCAGGGCGCTGTTCCGGCTGCCGTGGAGCTGCAGCGCGTCCGGCATGTTCGTTCAGGGCGCTGTTCCGGCTGCCGTGGAGCTGCAGCGCGTCCGGCATGTTCGTTCAGGGCGCTGTTCCGGCTGCCGTGGAGCTGCAGCGCGTCCGGCATGTTCGTTCAGGGCGCTGTTCCGGCTGCCGTGGAGCTGCAGCGCGTCCGGCATGTTCGTTCAGGGCGCTGTTCCGGCTGCCGTGGAGCTGCAGCGCGTCCGGCATGTTCGTTCAGGGCGCTGTTCCGGCTGCCGTGGAGCTGCAGCGCGTCCGGCATGTTCGTTCAGGGCGCTGTTCCGGCTGCCGTGGAGCTGCAGCGCGTCCGGCATGTTCGTTCAGGGCGCTGTTCCGGCTGCCGTGGAGCTGCAGCGCGTCCGGCATGTTCGTTCAGGGCGCTGTTCCGGCTGCCGTGGAGCTGCAGCGCGTCCGGCATGTTCGTTCAGGGCGCTGTTCCGGCTGCCGTGGAGCTGCAGCGCGTCCGGCATGTTCGTTCAGGGCGCTGTTCCGGCTGCCGTGGAGCTGCAGCGCGTCCGGCATGTTCGTTCAGGGCGCTGTTCCGGCTGCCGTGGAGCTGCAGCGCGTCCGGCATGTTCGTTCAGGGCGCTGTTCCGGCTGCCGTGGAGCTGCAGCGCGTCCGGCATGTTCGTTCAGGGCGCTGTTCCGGCTGCCGTGGAGCTGCAGCGCGTCCGGCATGTTCGTTCAGGGCGCTGTTCCGGCTGCCGTGGAGCTGCAGCGCGTCCGGCATGTTCGTTCAGGGCGCTGTTCCGGCTGCCGTGGAGCTGCAGCGCGTCCGGCATGTTCGTTCAGGGCGCTGTTCCGGCTGCCGTGGAGCTGCAGCGCGTCCGGCATGTTCGTTCAGGGCGCTGTTCCGGCTGCCGTGGAGCTGCAGCGCGTCCGGCATGTTCGTTCAGGGCGCTGTTCCGGCTGCCGTGGAGCTGCAGCGCGTCCGGCATGTTCGTTCAGGGCGCTGTTCCGGCTGCCGTGGAGCTGCAGCGCGTCCGGCATGTTCGTTCAGGGCGCTGTTCCGGCTGCCGTGGAGCTGCAGCGCGTCCGGCATGTTCGTTCAGGGCGCTGTTCCGGCTGCCGTGGAGCTGCAGCGCGTCCGGCATGTTCGTTCAGGGCGCTGTTCCGGCTGCCGTGGAGCTGCAGCGCGTCCGGCATGTTCGTTCAGGGCGCTGTTCCGGCTGCCGTGGAGCTGCAGCGCGTCCGGCATGTTCGTTCAGGGCGCTGTTCCGGCTGCCGTGGAGCTGCAGCGCGTCCGGCATGTTCGTTCAGGGCGCTGTTCCGGCTGCCGTGGAGCTGCAGCGCGTCCGGCATGTTCGTTCAGGGCGCTGTTCCGGCTGCCGTGGAGCTGCAGCGCGTCCGGCATGTTCGTTCAGGGCGCTGTTCCGGCTGCCGTGGAGCTGCAGCGCGTCCGGCATGTTCGTTCAGGGCGCTGTTCCGGCTGCCGTGGAGCTGCAGCGCGTCCGGCATGTTCGTTCAGGGCGCTGTTCCGGCTGCCGTGGAGCTGCAGCGCGTCCGGCATGTTCGTTCAGGGCGCTGTTCCGGCTGCCGTGGAGCTGCAGCGCGTCCGGCATGTTCGTTCAGGGCGCTGTTCCGGCTGCCGTGGAGCTGCAGCGCGTCCGGCATGTTCGTTCAGGGCGCTGTTCCGGCTGCCGTGGAGCTGCAGCGCGTCCGGCATGTTCGTTCAGGGCGCTGTTCCGGCTGCCGTGGAGCTGCAGCGCGTCCGGCATGTTCGTTCAGGGCGCTGTTCCGGCTGCCGTGGAGCTGCAGCGCGTCCGGCATGTTCGTTCAGGGCGCTGTTCCGGCTGCCGTGGAGCTGCAGCGCGTCCGGCATGTTCGTTCAGGGCGCTGTTCCGGCTGCCGTGGAGCTGCAGCGCGTCCGGCATGTTCGTTCAGGGCGCTGTTCCGGCTGCCGTGGAGCTGCAGCGCGTCCGGCATGTTCGTTCAGGGCGCTGTTCCGGCTGCCGTGGAGCTGCAGCGCGTCCGGCATGTTCGTTCAGGGCGCTGTTCCGGCTGCCGTGGAGCTGCAGCGCGTCCGGCATGTTCGGTCAGGGCGCTGTTCCGGCTGCCGTGGAGCTGCAGCGCGTCCGGCATGTTCGCCGCGGCGCGCACCGACGACTTCCACGCGACGCATAAGGAAGCGTTGTGCCTCCGTGCTTACCCGCCTGCGCACGACCACAAACAGCATCCTGAACGTGTTTGCTGACAGGTGGAACACACCCGTGATGAAGAGGTGGTTGGCCCTTCACGGTCCTAGTTATTAGTAGTTTAGTTAATTATTTTAGTTATGTTTATTATTTTAAAATTCAAAATTTACTTTGTTATCATTTTTGCTTTTATGTATGTAACCCACCTATGTGTAATACCTATGGATGAATGTCTGAAATAAATTGCTATTTAATTTAATTTAATTTAATTTAATAGCGGTGTACTGCAATAACTAACGCGTTCACGCGTGATACTAGACCTCCGATAAAGATCATTTATTTTGGTGGCCTGCGGGTATACACTTTGATTTACCAAGATCAGAAAAATTGATCACGAATATGGATGGCTACTTGTGGTACGCCGGCAGCCCACGTGGCCTGCTGCAAAAGCTACTCGAAATGACACTTTGACCGCTGGTAAAGTTTGTCCGTGTCCCGCCGGCCGCCCACGTGGCCCGCCAGTAAAGATCCAAAAATTCGTCAGCGGCTAGCTGCTCTGGAATTCTTGTGGGCGGCCGACGACCCACGTGGCCTGCTGCTGCAGAAATTTAGTTTGTTCTATGGCGCTGAGAGTGTTAAGATAATCTTAATCTTTTTTTTTTAAAGAAACCAGCATATATAAATCTTGATTTTGCACTGTGCTTACTGTTAGGCTTACTGTTAGGCTAAATTATAAACCATTTGTGGCCAGGCTAGGGCTTCTCAGTTTCAAAATAATCGCGAAAATGTCAAAATCGTATTTTTTTTTTTGTGATTAATGTCTTTAGTATTCGCAATTTATTTTGGCTTAAAAACGTAGCCACAATAATGGACTACTACCACAAAAAAACCCGATTGCATATATCACGGACTTTCGGAGATAACATTTTTTTTTGAAATCCCGGTTTCCGGGATTTTGATAAAATTTCAGTGTTATTTATTGGTGATATTATTAAGTACCTCGTATATAGCTGGCATGTGGCATTATTTGGTAAACATCTAGAAATCATGAAATACATACGTATTTTGAATAGCTACTAGTATAAAATATAGGTATTGTACCACCATACCCTATTACGGCTCTGAAGGTCAGTACAGATCATGCGATACCCTCGTTGTGTGGACTGCACGATCTACTGACTCTTCCGATGATAGGTAATATCTATGTAATGCGGGAAGGAGTCCACCCTCGTTAGGCATGCTAAAACCCCGTATTAGTAACCGTAGTCGTTTTACTTGGAGGAAGCGGGGGTGAGGCACTAAGGAGCCTTAGCGTGTAACTGATGAAGTGAAGTTGTAACATATATTCTTACAAACTAAAATGACAGATAGTAACGAAAATGAAAACGAAAGAAAATGACGAAAATTACAGGTAGAAGACGAAAAGTAAACAATTAAAATATAACACTGAGATTTTATCAAAATCCCGGCAACCATGATTTAAAAAGAAAATTGATATCTTTATGCAATCGTTTTTTTTTATGTAGTAGTCCATAATTGTGGCTAAGTTTTAAAACTAAAATAAACTGCGAATAGTAAAGACATTAATCACAAAAAGAGATATATGATTTTGACATTTTCGCGATCATCTTGAAACTGAGAAACTATACAGCGTGTATATTTAATATAACCGCATATTGTAGCCAGACGTAGATTTTAGTGTTATAATCTGATATTTATAACAATTATTAATTTAGCGTTAACTGCCATGGCGTAATTAATTTTTGAAAATGTTTTGAGCAGTAATGTACGTAGTACACTCATATGACACATGGAAGGAGCTGGTCACTTGTGACAGTTGTGATGTCACATCAGTAAGACAAATTAGTGATCCATTGCGTGCTGAATTATTTTATATGGAAAAACAATCGATTTTTTAAATAATTTATCGATAAATATATTAATAAGTGCCTATTCTATAATCCCCTAAAGTTTTCAGTTATATCAAATATACACGCTGTATACGAGGTACTTAATAAAATCGCTCATAAATAACACTGAAATTTTATCAAAATCCCGGAATCCGAGATTTCAAAAAAAAATGTTATCTCCGAAAGTCCGTGATATATGCAATCGGGTTTTTTTGTGGTAGTAGTCCATTATTGTTGCTACGTTTTTAAGCCAAAATAAATTGCGAATCCTAAGACATTAATCACAAAAAAATAAATACGATTTTGACATTTTCGCGATTATTTTGAAATTGAGAAGCCCTAGCCTGGCCACAAATGGTTTATAATTTAGCATAACAGTAAGCCTTTTTATTACAGTGCAAAATCAAGATTTATATATGCTGGTTTCTTAAAAAAAAAAATATTAAGATTATCTTAAGATTCCGGGACTTAAAGTTTAGATTGCATTCGTTTCAAAACTATGATAGTGAGCCACGCGGGAGTTTTTGTCCTTCATTCGTGACATCTTTCTCTATTCGATCATCCAATAAAATAATACTGTCTCAAAATGAGGTTCCAGGGAACACTGTGAGCTGCGAGAAGTGCGAGACGCCAGCGACACACAGATCAAGTCTTGGAATGATCTCCCTCAACCTATCCAAGGAGCCTCTAACAAGTATGTATAGGGTGTTGGCAGAGCGCCTCGACTGCCCGCTCACCAAATATTGGGTTGAAGTGGTCATTGGTAAGGCCAAGTAGGGAATAAAATTTTCACTACTTGGTCCTACCTTTCTGCCATAGGTAACCAAAGAAGTACCTTATTGTAAATGTAATTAAAATTTTATTTAAACTAAACTAAACTTCGAAATCGTGTAATACTAATCTTGTAAGCCCCATTTTGTTACTAACACTTGTATGGATCTCGGTCTGAAATAAACAATTTTTTTTTTTTATTGATATACCTTTAAGCGCCAACTTAAAGGCTATTCTTTGACGCTCCAAAAACCCCAACCCTAATCCATCCAGCACTTTTTAAAACATCCCAATTGGGTCGTTTTTTGATTTGTGTCATTTCATCCCATTGCGCTACTGTTACCTATTTTACAAATGTATAACATTATTTATAGTTAGTATCTATAGTACCGCGTTCCGTGGGTCACGTACGGTGCTGTCAGAAAACCAGCATTGTAGGTTTCTGTCTGACACCGCGGCATAATGCTGAGACAGCGACCGATTCACTGCCACAAAGACACAGTATGTGTCCATTGTATTGTCTACTCCCTATGTCTCTGTGTGCCTTTTGTGTATTGAATAAATGTATTCTTTCTTTCTTTCTTTCAACGTGTTGCACGGACGCAGCCGCCTGCGTTTTGAGTACGCAGTGTGGGGCGCGACAGATGTGACGGCGACGGTTCGCAGTCTGTTTGACCTGTTACCGTACATTCCGGTGCGCAGCGGTCACATAATGCGGACGTCCCGCAGGCGTCACGCAAAATGTAATCTGGCTAGGGGGAAGACTGCATCTTTGCAAATGTAAGTGGGATCGCCCACCGACCGAATAACGAGCCGACCTATGTAAGAGGGAGGGAAGCGCCCGGCAACTAAAAACTTTGCGACTCTCCTTTAGGGAGACCTAAATAAATATATAGATGTGTTTCCTGTTCCCGACATCGTAACATAATATAATAAATAAAGGTGAAGTAGCGTACACTGACTTGAGTATCGCGATGACGAGACGGACGGCGTGCACCGCGACGTCCGTCTCCTTATCGAGCGACATGGCCACGATGCGGTCCTTGAACTTGCTCGTGAACAGCTCCAGCTTGCCCTTCAGCTCCTCGCACTCGTACAGCGGCTGCAGCGCTTGGAGACAGCGGAGGCGCACTTCGCCAACCTGCAACAAAACTTGTCTTAGTCAACTCTTGACTCTATATAATTACTGTGGTGCATGCGGCCTCGGGCCAGCAACTCTATGGTACGCTATTTGTCAGATATCCACTTGTCAAATAAATGGATTCGTCCGAACTGCCGTTTCTCTGATCTCCGTTCCCCGAGAACCCAGAACTTCACAATTACAAATAAATAATTTTCTGGCAAAAATTTCATTTTTGGTAAAAGCTTTTATTGCCGACTGTGCTATTATGTATACCGTCATCAACTACTAATTGAGACGATTCTAACGAGCACAAACTCAACGGGGTTACGTCGGTTAAGTACTGAATTCCCATGGCCCCATTCTGGCTCCATCATCAGATCAGCTCGATGGTACACTCAGATATAGCTGTATGGCGTCACGTTAGTCTCTCAAATCGTCATAATTTATCCCATATTATTACCATCCAATATTTTGTTAATAAGTATGTAGTCAGTTTCCTCAGTACTCATAGTACATAGTATTTATTATGCATGTAACTTGCCACCGACTCGACTGAGCAGCGTTCGGGAAGCTACGGCACATCTTTTCGTCCAATATTCCGCAGTGTCTCAAGACGAGTCTTTGACCAGTGTGTGTTGCCAGTGATTACATATGGCACTGAAACGTGGTCGCTTACAATGGGCCTCATAAGAAGGCTCAAAGTCACCCAAAGGGCAATGGAGAGGGCTATGTTGGGAGTTTCTCTGCGTGATCGCATCAGAAATGAGGCTATCCGCAGCTGAACCAAGGTAACCGATTGGTACTCATTAGACGCATAATTTCATGTTCTTTAATTCCCTAGTGTGTAACTTTTCGCTAGGATGCACCGTATAGAAGCTACGAGTGAGAAACCAAAAAAAGTCCCAGATTTGTGGCTGCCAAAAGTTGTCCCAAGATATCTCGTGTAACTTTTTGATATTTACTCGGTAAACAATATTTTAAAAAAATATCTTCTACACCACCACTTGCAACATACCCCAGGGTGCTTTGAACCTTGCTTGCAACAAAGATATACTCTACGGACTGGCCTATATGGCGATAATTTGAATATATAACAGAAAAAATAAAAGAAAAAAAACCGGCCAAGTGCGAGTCGGACTCGCGCACGAAGGGTTCCGTTCCATTATCTATAAAAAAAACTATTTTATTCTGTGTTTTTAGTATTTGTTGTTATAGCGGCAACAGAAATACATCATCTGTGAAAATTTCAACTGGAACTATCACGGTATCTGTGAGATACAGCCTGGTGACAGACAGACGGACAGCGGAGTCTTGATAATAAATAGGGTACCCATTTAACTCTTTGAGTACGGAACCCTAAAAAAAGAACAAGAACAAGGAGGATGAAAATGATAATGAAATGAACATACCTTGTCATGCAAAGTCCACCCGATATACTTGAGATAAAGATCGTCTAGGAAGTGTGCTGGGAACTTCTCCATCCAGATGCCTATCTCAGCCATCGTGATGGCTCTGATGTCAGGCAGTGTGTCCCTGCAAAATATGTTATTGTAAAGCAGTGTTTTTCAACCTAGGGCAGGGGTCGGACAACTTTCTAACCAAAGGGCCAATTTCAGTAAACAAAAAAAGCGGCCAAGTGCGAGTCGGACTCGCCCTTGAAGGGTTCCGTAAAATAAATTGCGGTTTACGATATATGACGTATTAAAAAAAAACTACTTACTAGATCTCGTTCAAACCAATTTTCGGTGGAAGTTTGCATGGTAATGTACATCATATACTTTTTTAGTTTTATCATTCTCTTATTTTAGAAGTTACAGGGGGGGGGGGGACACACATTTTACCACTTTGGAAGTGTCAGTCGCGCAAACTATTCAGTTTAGAAAAAATGATACCCCACACGTATTCTACCCTACCACCAACTTAGGTCGAGTTACTTTTCACTTTTTCACTCGGTGATGTGCTACGGGCTAGAATTCTGGGGTACAGCAGCTGAATGGCAACGAGATTTTATACTTCAAAAACGGATTATTTCACTCGCACCGTCAGGCACCCCTGCAAAGCAACTTTTTAAAGATGCCAACGTAATGACACTAACCTCACAATACATCTTCTACATAGTCAAATACGTGAGAAGCAATATACACCAAATTCCAAAATACACTTCAAAAAGCATGCGTCTTGCTCAGAGGAATAAGAACACATTGGCCACGACATGTTGTCGACTTATGAAATCAACAAAAATAATGTCTGTAGTAGGGCCGGGTATCTACAATAAATTACCCTCCGAATTGAAAGATATTGAAAATGATGCTACATTTCTTAATAAGCTAAAAAAATGGCTGACTGATAAAGCTTTTTATAATTTTAAGGAGTATATATAAAATATTGGTAATAATAATAATTTTAATCATTGTATAATGTTGACATTTTGTTATTCATACCTAAATATTGTTATGTTGAATAATCAAATTCATTTGACATATTATAATTCTATTTTTGACATGTAAATTTTTATATTTTATGAATAAATGAGTATGAGTATGAGTATGGGTTTGATGAAAGAAAAAAAACTGAGTTTCAGTTTTAAGTATGGGGAACCACAGAAAATCTTAATGCGGTTCACATAATACATCTACTTACCAAGTTTCACCAGTATAGTACTTATAATTTCGGAAAAAAGTGGCTGTGACATACGGACGTCCGTCCAGACAGACAGACAAATACCTAAGGGATCGCGGTTATTTTTTTTTTTCTTTAAATTTTAAAGAATGTTAGGTTCTGGTATTGGTAAAGTAAAAAGTGTTTGAAATATCCTGCTATGAAAAAGATCGAAAAACACTGTTGTGAAGCTAGGTCTACTGGGGACCGATTTTTTGACTTTCGAGCGCTCGACTCTTTCACTCAAAAACTGTCAAAAATTATGAAATGCTATTTTGAAATAGCGATAGAAAATTGTAAAACGAGTGGTATTAACCACTCATATTCAATTCTATCGGTAGAAAGTAAGTGCCTGTAATTTTGACACTACAATCGTATTTACTTTTATTTAATTTTCGAGCGCTCGAATGTCAAAAATCGGTCCCCTGGACCGTGTTTCCGTGTTTTGTTGAGAGTTTGAGAGCAGGCTTTCAGTGGAGTTTCGTTTGCAAAAATAACGCACCGCAATCTGACTTCTGATGTATATTATATCGATCCCGGACATCCAATAAATGGATGTTGCCAACCAGTTTTGTGGTCCAGTCAGCGATGGAACTTCCAGGCTCTCCTTGGCGGCCAATAAACAGTGATTAAATACTGATGATCCACCATAGCCACACACCACAGCTATGGAGGATCATCAGTATAAAATTGCGACCTTGATGAGTGAAAAAAAAATGAGTGCTTACGGTTTTTTGAATGCAAAGAATATAATATTTTTACAGGTAAGTCTTCTAGTAATTTACTATGGTTGATGCCCTATATCTTGAAGAATTGGAATAAATAAAATATCTTATACTTAGTTACATATCTTTATTTCTTACCGTATCTTTGGAGTGAAAATTATTTTTTCTTTCTATGAAAGAGCCATGGTTTTCTACATTGTAATATGTTGTTATGATATATTAATACAAACACAATGAAGTTTTCATGCCCTTGTAAAAAAATGTAAACATTTATATTCCTAAGTATCAACACTTCAGTCCTACAAGCGATAATGTTGAGACAAGTGTTTTGCTACCTGACACTCGATTACCCGCGGTACAAGCGGGGCCACCCACAGTGGAGGGGAGTGGCATACGAATAGTAGCAAAAAATCGGCCGCGAATTCGCGGGCCCGGTAAACAGAGGTGTCATGTTTCACGGGGGGCCGAGCAAAGGAGAGGTTAATCACTGTATTGGCCGCCCTTAGCCCATATAGGTACGCCCAGCTACTCCAATATCAATATCTCTGATTTTCATACATGTGTGATAGATAACTGAAGAACAAAAGAGTCTCATCTAGAAACCTAGGATAAAAACTTTTCATTATAATGGCCACCAGTTTGACAATATTACCTGGCGAGTTCCATTAAACCCAAAAAGTCAGTTTTAAAAATTGTCCCAGTAACCATGGTAACTAGTGACAGAATAATTTACTTTGAAAACAAAGTTTTAACCATCTTCAAACCAGTACCCAAATTGCTTCAAGTTAGCCTATAAAATATGAAGAGTTCCCTCGATTTCTCCAGGATCCCATCATCAGAACTGGATTTTGGTGATAACGGGATAAACTAAGAAAAAAAATCTAATCGGTTCATAAATTACCGAGGTATCGCGTAACAAACACACAAAAAAATACAGTCGAATTGAGAACCTCATCCTTTTTAGGGTTCCGTAGCCAAATGGCAAAAAACGGAACCCTTATAGATTCGTCATGTCTGTCTGTCTGTCTGTCCGTCCGTATGTCACAGCCACTTTTATCCGAAACTATAAGAGCTATACTGTTGAAACTTGGTAAGTAGATGTATTCTGTAAACCGCATTAAGATTTTCACACAAAAATATAAAAAAAAAACAATAAATTTTTGGGTTCCCCATAGTAAGAACTTAAACTCAAAATTTTTTTTTTCATCAAACCCATACGTGTGGGGTGTGTAAATCTAAAAAAAATATATGATGTACATTACCATGCAAACTTTCAACGAAAATTGGTTTGAACGAGATCTAGTAAGTAGTTTTTTTTTAATACGTCATAAATCGTAAAAAGTAATTTATTTAACGGAACCCTTCATGTGCGAGTCCGACTTGCACTTGGCCGCTTTTTTTTTTAAGTCAGTTAAAAAGGTTGATGCACCCACCTGTATCGGTGCACGAACACAGACTTGAACATGTACGAGAGCATGTTCTTGATCTCCTCCATGTTTTCCTCGAGCTCCTGCCGCTTTGCGACTAATACTTCGAGCCGCTCCGAGGCTCGCTTGTCGCGCGCCTTGAGTCGCTCCGCCTCGTATTGCCGGAGGCAGTTGTCACAGTTCACGGAGGTCAGCAGCGCCACGTCTACTAACGCCGTCATTAGCTTCATTACTGGAACAATATTCAAGATTTAATTCTCCTTCTTTAAGATTCAATAAGCATAAATATTGTTTTTATTGTTGCTCAAGTTATTTTACTGTACTAAAAAAAATAACAATATCTTTACCACATGTTCTATGTTTTAGAATGGCTGCTGAAGGCATTACATTGAACTGAATAAGCAGAACCTGGACCGAATATTCTGCCCGATACTGGTTTCACCAAATACAAAAATCTGGGGCCCAGATGTTTGTATTCGGTGGAACCAGTATTTGGCGCATACATACATACATATAATCACGCCTCTTTCCCAGAGGGGTAGGCAGAGATCACGGATCTCCATTTGCTACGATCCTGACAAACCACTTTCGCTTCACTCACTTTCATAATTTTATTTGGCGCATCTCTAATAAAATTAGACGGAATGCGCGAGGTTGCGCTTAAGGCGCGGTAGGTTCATGGCCTTCTCTCCCTCTCACTGAGCATAAGCTTGACACGCACTTCGTGTTCGGAAGCGCGGATATAATGTTTTTTATTTAAATTTTTGTGCGTTTAAATAAATAAAAAAGTAATCACTAAGTTCCCTCAAACATGATATTGCCGATTTTTAGAACCAATTTTAATATGTTTAGCTTTTATGCATAATTTGTTACGAATGTGTATTTTAGAATTGTATTTCTTGATTTTTTTGTATCGAGCGAAAATTGCTTAATCATGTTTCGAATCACTGAACCCGCTGCAGAAAAGCTTTAAGATTACTATTCGTATATTTTTGAAACCATATTATTATAAACAGACGCATTATATTGTTTCAAAAACTCTGTTCGCTTAACTTCGCTGAACCTACGGCGCCTTAAAGTATAATTTAACTAATCCCAAATACGTCACAACGTAATAACATATGCCATACGCCAAATTGAGTTGCATTTGCGAATCTTTAAACTTATCACAAACACACGCATACACACTGGTAGATAATAAATGAATGGTACTAAGCTAAGTGAAAGAATGAATTCTTTGTTTGTGTGTGATTATGTTTGGAACTTTTTGTAACAGTATTACCTATTTTACTATAAGCTATTAGTAGCCTAAGGAAGAGTGGCGTCTCCCAACACAGGCAACTATTTGCTTACCGGGAGACACCATCCCCTTAGATCACAAACACTGTGCATTTTAAGAAATAAATAATTGTATTTGTATCACAAACTGACCTGCTAGTGTGGCAGTATGCCGGAATGCCCTGACTTGTGAGTCAGACAGCCCAGTGAGCAGGGAAATAATGTTGTCCATGAGGTACTGGTCATAGATAATGGAGTATTGGCACATCTTAACTAGCGTCTGGATGAACTCGCAAAAGTTCGCCCGGAACTTCTTCCATGTCTGGCCGGACATTATTAGTGGATATTCTCCGCTCTCCTGCACAATTAATTAAGTTATAGTCCCACTCTATACAACATTTATATACAAATATATCAATGTGTCTCCCGTGAGTTTCAGATATACAGTCATGGCCAGATAATTAAGAACACGATTTTTTTTCCCATACAGTTGCGTACAAATATGATTTTTTTAATTTGATGATAATTTAAAATGAAACAATAAAATTATTAAAGAATAATATCACAATAACAGATAATAAAAACTTAAAACTAAATAAAAATAATGAAAATAACTATTCAGTATAAATATGATCAAAGATAAAAAAAATATACAGATTAAATGTGTTTGATTAAATTTGTTTCTGATTATACGGATGTAACCGTGTTTAAACAGTATTTAATATAGTGCACATACAGCTTCTGTAAAATTTAGACTTTATAAAATACAGACGATCAAAATCGTTCCTAATTATAATTACATTCAATACATTGTTCCTAATTACAGTATGAACTTGTAAAAACTGGCCATTTGACCATCCATATTTTTTTAAGCACAACTTTTACAGAACTTTAATATAAGGGTGATTCTACGAGCGTTCCAACCGCCGTCAGTCCGCTGCTCGCATTATTGTCAATGTACCGGCAAACTGGCATAGCATGTTCAGGTATTTTTAACAAGTCCAGGACTACTACCAATTTATTTGGAAAGGGGATTCAAATCTGCAAGAACTTTGACAATAATGCGAGCAGCGGACTGACGGCGGTTGGAACGCTTGTAGAATCACCCATAAACTAAATTAAATCTTATCTATACACAGATACCTCCATATACTCAAAAATAAAATTGGCCAAACACATTATAAATTATGATCAAATTTGAAAAGTCATATTTGTATGCAACTGTATGGGGAAAAAATCATGTTCTTAATTATCTGGCCATGACTGTACATGTTTCGAATTGACCCGCGATTTTTGATCATGAGCGAAGACGATGCCAGCGCGTCGAATACTCATGATGAAGAATCACATATTGATCGAAATATATTTACTGATATTCAACTTAAAGACGACAGTGACATGTTCCATTATCAATACTAATATTATAAAGAGGAACTGTCTGTGATAATGTAGCTTTGTAAGTTTGTATGTCTTGGGTAATTTCCGGAACCGCTTATCCGATTTCAAAAAATCTTTTACCTGTGTATAGAATGAACTTTCTGGTTGGTTATGGGCTATATTACATCCCGCGGATTTGCCTGCATTATCCGAAAAATGCGGGCGATGCCGCGCGGGCAGGTAGTAATAGTAATAGGTATAAGACGCAGTGGAACTTTTTTATTTAACCAAGTTTGTAAAGTAGGTAATGATTTATTTACATGATTGTTTAGAAAGAAGTTAGTCCAGATGTTAAGAGAATCTAATAGAACTGGCAACAGAAACACAATGAATACAAAAAACAAAACCAGAGACACATGGAGGAAAGAAGCTCTATCCGGAGTAAAGCCGGGTATTCATTAGGCAACATTTGTCAATAAACTTTTTACGAATTTGATCACAATGTTTCGCAACAAGTTTAAGTAAAGACTGTTTCTGAAACTTCGCAGTCTACACTTGTCAGTTGTTTATAAACTCAAAATCATGTTTATAAACTCAAGTCCTGTTTATAAACTCGCGCAACACACGTCCACACCTGTTGGTTTTTGCTTATAAACAGTTTATAAACACTTGTTCTCCACTCGAAGTGGGGAACATGGCAACATGTTTAATAAACTATGTGTCATCACCTTTGTTTATAAACTGTTTACAGAGATGATGAAACATTGTGAAACACGGTTTATAAACTGTTTATAAACAGTGTATATTAACAAATGTTGCCTAATGAATACCCGGTTTAAAACGTAATATCATTTGCCTGAGAAAAGTTGCAATCCATAAAAATTATACCTCATCAAACTCCTGTGTCATCTTCTTAATGATAAGTGTGTGGTCCATCTGCGCCATGTCCGGAGACACCTTCCCGCGGCAGCCGGAGGAGTTGATGAAGAACTGCATCAGCTGCACCAGCGCATGCTCACGGTTGCTCTTGTACTGCTCTATCCACATGTCCACCACTTGCTGCAAGTGGAACATTGAATAGTTGGTAAGTTAAGACTAAATAATATAGATAGACCATACTAATTTGAGTACCTATAAAAATAAAAATAAATTGGTACACAAGTTTTTATTGAAAACAGCATTTTTTTTTGTGGTCATCAACTAATTGTTGATAGGGTTCAATGAGTCTTGAGTCAGATCAGCTTGGAGGTGTCATAATATTGCATTGTCTGCGAAACTCACATAAGTAACTGGGTAAAAATTAAAACATTGTATGAAAAGGAGGAAGAGATCAATTTCCTTTCCCTCTTCACCAAAGGCAACACACTTCTTCAGGTGCAAGCAGTACAAACATATACTTTCTTTATAACTTCATTTACTTTTAAGTTAAATCTGAATGGGGAACTTGCATGGGACTTCAATTTCGAATAAATTGCACTCAATCGATGCGGATATACATAGTTATATCATACATATCATACAAAAGAAAAAATTTGTATTTAGTTTTATCTCATGTTAAAATGACGAAAACATTTTTTTTAATTATTTCTATAAAATAACATATAGTTGCTACTCTTAAAAAATCTCGTATCTGAAAATCATCAAGTTTCTAGGAGGAACAATAAACATCCTGTAAATTATTTTTCATCTCTCCTGCTCTGAAAGTTGATTTTTCATGGGCATATAGCCGGGTGGAAAATAGCTTTTTCTCCCCTAGGGTGGAAAGTATTTTTTTTTATTGTTACGGTCAGCCACGGAGTCGAAGATAATAGAGTTACGTCAAATCATTAAAATAAAAACTTTTCACAAATCGACACTCAGCTATATGTACCTGCATTAACGAGTTGTTTATTACGATTATAGGTTGATATTAAATTATTTTTCCTCACAGTCGAAATGAAAAGTAGAGTGTTTAACTCGGGTGAAATTACCCATTTAACCCTCGAACAATTGGCGCTCTCACTTCGTTCGAGCGCCAGAAATATCTCGGGTTAAATGGGTCACTTTCAACCCTTGGTTAACAATCTACTAGAGATTGATCAAATAAGTTTTTGTTAGTTTCATGAGATACTTTGATAGCCAGTCATTAATTTTACAAATATTCGAATATCTCACGCAGACACTTTTTATTAAATTTATAGTTATTTGTATGATACAAGATTTTTGTTCTAGTATTGACTGAAAGTTGTTGAGTTACGATAATTTTGCTTTACATTTTATGGTACAAAATGTAACAAAATGTATGTTTTATGTTTATTAAATTAACTAAGTAGACTCTCGTAGAGTAAGTAGGTAACTATAGACAAACTTAAATATTAATGTGTCTCTGTAATAAAAAAAATATTTTTTTCTCAACTGTGCATGCAATAAATAAACTATCTTAAAATTAATGGAAGTCTTGATTGCAAATCATCAAATTTTCGTTTTTTAATAGGGATGGGTCCAGAATATAGCTAAGGAATCACTTGATGTTCGGAACTATCATTGAATCTTTGAGGTAGAATAGTCCAGATGTCATCAAAGCGACGACGTGTATATTTTAAAGCCCTCAAATCTACCACACATGGGTCACTGCACATGCTTTCTTTCCAGGTCTAATAGATGTATACTTAGCACTTAAGTGTCGCATGGTTTTTGAAAAAATACCAGTGTACATATGTTACATTGTACTTTTTAGTCAAAGATGCCTCTTTTTAGGGTTCCGTACTCAAAGAGTAAAACGGAACCCTATTACTAAGACTCCGCTGTCCGTCTGTCTGTCTGTATGTCACCAGTCTGTATCTCACTGATACCGTGATAGTTCCAGCTCAAATTCTCACAGATGATGTATTTCTGTTGCCGCTATAACAACAAATACTAAAAACACAGAATAAATATTTTTTTATAGATAATGGTACGGAACCCTTCGTGCGCGAGTTCAACTCGCACTTGGCCGGTTTTTTTGTAATTACTTTTACAAAATCGGCAGGCACATGAAGTTCTCTGTTTTTTTTACTTTATGTAAATTTTAAAGATGATAAACATGTTAAAAAAAACTTAATCTTTATGGGTAACAAGTAAATAAAAGCATTAGGTATAAAACCTGACCTATGAGAAAGTAATCGAAATATACACAATACAATTATTATAGGTACAGTCGAAGAGTTTTTTTCAAAGTAGTGACGATATTTTGTTTAGATATGATATTTTTGAACTAACGATTACTTATTATATCGTCAATTTATCGACATTGGAGTTTGTGCAGCATACGAGATGTATTTTTATAAGTTTAATGCGTAAATAAACAAAAAATTGGAAAAAATCTGAGATTTTTTAAGAGTAGGGACGATATTAGTTACACAGAATATTAAATTAGAAATTATATTTTGTATGACAAGTATAGACTTAAACGCAAATTTTGTGGAGATAATTGCAATTAATGACTTACTCCATAGTAAACGCGCCGAGAATGTATTAGTAGGGCAGTTTCAGGTGATAATGTGGACATGCTGCACAAAAGCACCAAATTTTTTTCAGGTACTAGATAGGTAAGTAGCTTTTAGTTTTTGATAGGAACCAACTCCTCGGCTATCTTTTTTTTATGGGGGTTGTTTTGAATTATAGGTATATTATTAATATCTCGGGTTCTAAATCACTTAGAATCACAAACTTGATTTCTAAATATACATATTTGGGGTCAGGGAATTCAACTAGATATTTTTTAAGGTTGAATTTCCAAAGGATAGCAAAGGGAACCCTGTTACTAAGCCTCCGCTGTGGGTGGAAAAATAGATACACTACACCTACTGTTGACTTGGATAAAAAGAAATAAAAACTTTAGAGACTTACATTGATAGCAGTCTTGTTGAAGCGAAGAATATTGTAGAGGCTGTTCTCATCGTCACCAGGAAGCAACATGGGTGGAGGCGAGTAGGAAGGCGGCGGAGGCGCACCCCGTCCCCGTCCGCGACCACGACCCCCGCGACCCCGTCGCGGCCTCAGCGGTGGCGGCGGCGGGGACTCCGCCAGTCGCCCTACGTAGCCCCCGTCTCCTCCGCGCCCACGACTCCTCGTCACTCGCTTTGTAGGCGCTGGTGACGGCGACCGCATATCATCCTCCTCGTGATGAGAATCATCATCCTCCCTCGGCGGTTCCACCGTTGTAGAATTCGCAACCATCCCAACGTTGAACCCCGAGTAGTTGACGTTGGGCGTCTCCGGCTCGTGCACGGACTGCCCGCCGTAGTCGGTCATGGGTGTAGCCGGCGTCATAGGATTCACGTACTCCGGTGGAGGATCATCCATCCGGATACGTTTCCCGCCACGGCGATGCATGGTGATGTGCGGCCCTGGCGTTAAACACGATACTTCTTACATGTATGAAACAGACACTACATATTAATCACTATGAACGAACACTTCACACTTTAGGAAGCCGTCTTCTCTTCTCTGATAATTTTAAATTTATTGATTTTTGGAAAGAAACAAGAAGCTGACGCTTTCATTACACAAACAAGGCTGCCATAACAAAAAATCGAATTCATAGACAATAAGTCATAGACAACATAGAAACGTAGCATAATGTCTATGACTCATAAGATTTGCTTTGATTTTCAAGTTCAATGACATCACTAATTTATCTATGTGGCAACACAATCAGTGAGCTGTCACATTTCCGTTCGTATCGGGTGATTTTTGGATTTAGCTAATTTATTCGTACAAATAAAATAAACGTAAAATAGCATAAAAATGGCCAAGAAGACTTACGATTTGTTGTTCAAGCTGCTCCTCATCGGCGACTCAGGCGTGGGAAAAACGTGCATTTTATTCAGATTTTCAGACAACCATTTCACGACCACTTTTATTTCCACAATCGGTATGAACCATTTTTGTATCTCCTAAAAATATCCAAGTGTTGTGTAAATTTCCATTTTTACTTCCCGCTAGCGCTTTACAAACGTTTTCAAACTTAAGTAAATTACTAACACGGCTGATTCATCATAAAACGGTCCCTCAGGTATTGACTTCAAAATAAAGACGGTGGAACTGCGCGGCAAGAAGATAAAGCTGCAAATCTGGGACACGGCGGGACAGGAGCGGTTCCACACAATCACGACGTCGTACTACCGCGGGGCCATGGGCATCATGCTGGTGTACGACATCACCAGTGAAAAAACGTTTGATGACATTGTAAAGTGGCTGAGAAACATAGATGAGGTAACTGACTCATTTCTCTATCAACTATACAATATACAACAGTGGGGTGCCATTCCTAGAACTTGATTCTCACCAGTTTGGCTTTTTGAAGACTATGTTCCACTGTAATCGTCAATTATATCTCCATGGTTTGCATACAGATATAATTATTTGAAGCTGTGACACTTCAGTCCTATACACAATTATCTGTGCAGTGCAGTGCACTTTACAGAAGAAAATAACATAAAGTACTTTCACTGCCATTATGTATTTACAGCAGTCAATAACAGTAGTAGGTAGTAGTATTAGAATCTAGTTAATATATTTATTTACACCTTATGACAGCAAGTTCCCATTGTGCCTTTAAAATAATAAATGATCACCATAACCAAGCTTCATATGCTGATAATGTGCTAAAGATATTTTTTTCTAACCCACATACAGATATTTCCTTCCTGCTGTATGTACTCAGTATAAAAAAAAACAGTTTTACGTAAATGTTATAGGTACAGTCGTGGAAAGAAAAGGTTGACCACCTTAAGATGTGTTTTTGCTTGTTCAGTATAAGTTATCAGTATCTGCTTTAGCGACCAAGTGTCAGACACATTCTGTCATAATGAATATCATTTCCACTACATGGCCTACAGATACGTCCACAATGAGAATTGACCTCTTTGAATTTTAGAAAACAAGTTAAAAAAAATAAAAAAAACATACAAGAAATAGCATGACATTGACAAGACCTGTTACTCACATTTATAGTTTTAATAATTTTAAGCGAAGAGGATTTAAATATTAGATTCAAACTTCAGACAATGTAAAGGTAAGATTAAACTACTAAAAAAGTTTTAGTTCAACTATTAATAATAATAATAAATACTTTATTTACGACCAACATGGGATCATGGTGTTAGTAACAATTGTATTACTTATTAAACTAGTGTTAGTACATTATATTATTAACATCATTATTATCATTATTATTTATTTCTGCGTGCATGTATCATGCAGCAGTTGTTCATGTACAGGCCATCGATCCTGTCCGCTATCATGCTCAGAATGCTGTTGGAGCTAGCCCGCACTCTGCGCACCAGGGATGTAGCTCGCTTGCGCATAGTGGCGTAGAAGCAGTCTACCCGCACTTCTGCAAACATCCCTGATGCGCTACAGAATCTGGGCAGCCCCATCAGCACCCTGAACGCATTATTAAACTGCACGCGCAGAGCGTAATAGTCAAGGAAAATTCATCTAAGTAAATTTGAACTTTGTTGTCAAACAGTTGAATATAATTTTCAATACAACATTCTCGTCGGATACACAGTTTCAAAAGGTAACATGTGCTTGCAACGCGTAAATGATTTGATTTGAAAACTGGTCAACCTTTTCATTCCGCCACTGTACATACTTGCAATATCAGAACAAGTAACTCATGACTAAAATGAGTTCCAACTAAAATAACTAGGGTTATTATTGCAATTAAACTTAATGAGTAAGCAGTGATATGTTGGTTGTTTTCCTATTATATATATATATGTATATAATATGCACTCTTGTTATCACACTTGTTGGCATGCCTTGATATTGGGTAATGACTAATCCTGACCTATGAACTAGCAGATAAATGTGCATGTATATACTCTTCACATGTCCATGATACTGAAAATGTTTTTGTTTCTTTTTTTTTCAAACAGAAAAGTCAAAGGATAGGGGGCATTGTGTCTGATAGCAATCACATCATGTGCCAGTTTGCAACCACTTAGTATTTTATAGTAGATTTCTATTATAGAACTTCTAAAAAACTTGCATATTACACTGTTTTATTAGGGTCCGTAGAAATGTTGTATATTAATTGAAGAATTTATTCCAGAAACAAGTTTTCTAGAAGACAGAATTAAATAGGTATTTTTTGTTTTAAGTTTATCTTAAATTTTGATATGTTTGTCATTTCCCACAAAATACCAGGACAGAGTGGTTTATCCTCATAAGACCCAATGTGAATTACTACATAATCGTCGGGTGACAAGCAATAGTCACTACCAAAACTGTCACTGCTCTTCAAAACATCGTATCTCGCTACGTAGTCGATATCAAGATACAAGATTTGATTTAAGTAGGTATTTGTTACTTAGTGAGTTTTGCTTGTCACCCGACGATATACTCCGTTTCAAACAAATTGGAGCCTTTCCGAAAACACATAAAGTACCATTTCTTTTGTTTCGTTGATTATTCGAACAAATTCAATCCGATTTTCTATGCAACTAGATTCAAAGTACTTTAGCAAACCTTTTATATGTTGGGCCTTTCGGGGCCATTGATGATTTTTGTCTATTAAAGTAGAACAGGCTCTACATGCCATTGTGTTTGGTTGCAGCATGCAAATGAGGATGTGGAGAAGATGATCCTGGGCAACAAGTGCGACATGGAGGAAAAGCGCGTCGTCAGCAAGGAGCGTGGAGAGGCGGTCAGTACATTTCCTTACTATTATTTCAGTGTAACTGACTACACAAAGTCATACATAGCGGTTTGTTTGTTTAGAATGACTAGATTTACATACGGTCAATTACAGAGGTGATATCCATACTAATATTATAAATGCGAAAGTGTGTCTGTCTGTCTGTTACCTCTTAACCTAACGCTTAAACCGCTGAACCGATTGAGATGAAATTTGGCATGGAGATAGTTTGAATCCCGGGGAAGGACATAGGATAGTTTTATCCCGGAAATCATCCGGAAAGTTTGTATGGAGCTACGATATAAACGAGCTCCACGCGGACGGAGTCGCGGGCAGAAGCTCATCATCATCATCATTACTTAAGAGCCTTGCTCTTGTCGGTGGAGTAACCGCCACTTTTCTCTGTCCATTGCCAGCCTCTTGACTTCCTCATATGACTCGACATCAGCTTTATGTTTTATTTGGCTAGAATATGTTAGCCTAGGCCTTCCTCTGCCTCTCTTGCCTTCAATTTTACCCTCCAGGATGTTTAGGAAGAAACTGTTGTGCCGTATCAGGTGACCCACCATCTTGCCTCTCCTATTTCTTATACATCCTAGCAAACATCCTTAAAACTTCTTCGTTTGTCTTTCTCTCCGTCCAGCTAATCCTTTCCATCCTTCGCCAGCAGAAGCTAGTAGACTATATTTTTTAAATAGCAGTCCTTCTAATTTCACTTGTTGTTTGGTGTTGTGTTGATAGTGAGGGACCCGTGTTTGTCTCTAGCTATGAACACAAAAAATCCTCAAATCAATAAGGGGTCGGCAACGCGCTTGAGATTCTTCTGAAACTACTACGTCTACGGTATCTGCTTACCATCAGGCATACATTATCCTTGTTTGCCAACGTCGTAGTATTAAAAAAAACTTATAAAACAAGTAGCTGCTGTCGACTTAGTATTTTAAAAAAAATGAACTTTGACCTATTTGTCAAGCTTCATGATTTGTTATCAGATATCGTTTTGACATTTTCAGAGAATCCAACCGCTCTATTAGTATGAGGGATTATAACGTTAAATTTAATCTTATTCATAATAGTAAGATTAAATATTTGCCAGAATTCTGCTAATCTCTTTTAATCCAAGAGACTAAGGGCGAGTTGTACCAAGAGACAACCAATCCTAAATGACTCATCGAAACGTCAAACGTAGATTAAACGCAAAACAGCGAACGTGATCTAAAGTTTTTTTTAGGGTGATGTATTGAGGCTTTTCTTAGAGAGCCAAAGTTGCAAGAAATAAAGAATAAAATGAGTCTTGAAAAATCAACCCTAAAAAAGTGAAACCACACTACAAAGTCTCGGGATGGGATCAAACCGTGCAATAGAGAACAATTTCTTATCTCTTCATAAAACTTAACAAAACCTGGCTAACCGCAATGTGTTTTGTCCCTTTCACACAAACCGAAATGACAAACAAAGACAAACTACGTTTATGAATAAGGGCACAAGAATTTGAAATAAAACGCTTGCGTAACGGAATGAATCTTCAATCAATAGTTATCTATTTTGAATAGTCAAGTGCAAAAAGATTTATTCAAGTGTTTACCTTATACCAGCGGTCGGCAACAGGCGGCCCGCGGGCCGCAAGCAAGGGTAATTTAGAATCTTGGAATTGCCTGATAAAGTCACAAATAATTGCCTGATAAAGTCACAAATAATAAAATTGTGTAACTTTTTGTAGTCGACTCTACATTACAATTGGCCGCTAACAGAAAGCAGTGAGCGCGCTAATGGGCAAAGCAAATCTAGCAATAATTAGCGTCCCGCAAAATCGTAGCAGCGTTTTAGGAACGGTTTATTTACTTTTACTAACTCGTATCTGCTCTTAAGGTCGCGAATGAAAGACTATTAATGCTCCGCTGTATGTCTGTATGTCCACTGTCCGTCCGTTTGTATCAAGCCTGAACCGTAATAGGTATTAGTACACTTGAAATATTTACAGAATGTGTATTATTCAAACACAATGAGTTTGGCAGTTTGAGAAGGGTTATATCCAGCAGTAGACGTCTTGTTATATTCGACCTAATAGTTTGGGAATGGAATAGCTAGCAGTTTATGTAAACTTTTACGTGTTATTTGGCCAAACATGTTAAAACCAATCCCACATTCTAATCGCAGTGATCGAATTTTTTTTGAAGGCAGACAGGCTTGCGAATTCTACAGCTCTCTACTACTAGTATAACTGTGTGGCTAAGTTCCCCATACAACGCACGTGTCCTTATTCCGGCCTCGGCAATGCGTCTTACCTCACTCCACCCACAGTAAAGGACATTTCCTACTCATATAAACAACTCATATAAAATAATAGTCTATTTACGTGGGCGCCTGATGGAGGCCGAATTAATAGTCTCACTTATCGCTGAAACCATAATAATGCGCCGATTTACTGCCGTAATGAAAGTAATGATTTGTTATTACAACACTTTACATATAAACACACGCCAGTATTCCGAAAAGGGGTAGGCATTGTACTTGAAATCTATTTCGCAGAGCCTCTTCTAGCAATAGTAAGTTTAAAGATGAATAACACAAGTTTTTATAGTAGTAAAGACTTTATTATATTGAGACATGATATGATAATAATTTACTTTAAAAAAAAAGTTTTAGTGTCCGACCGAAATTTTGGTTTCGGTTTCGGCCAGTTTCGGCCAAAAAATCAAGTTTCGGCCCGAGTTTCGGTTTCGGCCAAAAACGGCCGAACCCTTCGGCCGCGCCGAAACTTACAACATCGTACCTTCGGGTCGCGCTCGGCTAACGTCGGGCGCGCTCGGCAAGGGCAAGGCTCCATCATTATTTTAATTGTACTCATCATCACGTTTTTTCCCTAACAGATAGCGCGTGAGCACAGCATCCGCTTCATGGAGACCTCTGCCAAAGCGAACATCAACATCGAGCGCGCTTTCTCTGAGCTGGCGGAGGCTATTCTCGACAAGACGGCGGGTCGCGGCACTGACAGGTTGGTTTCTTACCTACGAATAAGTGGCGGGGTGGCCATAATAGTATTTTATGCAACTGTTGTATAAGAAGGGTCTTAAAAGGCGAGTGGCGTGGGTTGCGCACCAACACCCAGTCGTCTCCACCGCAAGCGGAACAAATAAATAATTGGAAAGACACGCGTACTTGTCCCTCTTCCGCACTGCCGCCAGCTCAGCAGCGGCTCCAGGCGCCCGCATGGTGCGACTTATGTGCGAAGCAGCAAAAGTACTAACACATGTGGCGTCCCAGAGCAGACACTTGCCTTTTTGCCAGGGCACCAAAGTCAAACCGTCCGGCCTTTTACCATCAGATCGGTTAAGACCTGGAGGCTCCAGCACACACGGCACATTCGCCGACACAAGGGCTCTCCGAAGAATGTAATTTAGGGCATGGTGACGTGGGAACCTTCCTGCGCACCGACAACAACTCAGTGCATGATGACCGCTACTCTCCACCATAGCGCCGCAGACCACCACTCATCTGAAATAAATGTTTTTATTTTATTTTTATTACCTGAACGTGAACCCAGATTCATTACGACTAGGCGTAGTCAGACAATTATCTTAACAGGTTGCGACTGAAAGAGTCCTAGCCTAAAGATCTACCATTCAAACATAACCTTGGAATTTGCTACTGAATGTATGAAATAAGAATGTCATCTAGAAACTACAGATACAGTTACCACACTCTGTCTGGTTCTACCACAAGCACTGACTTGCAAAGTATTTACCTAACTATGTTTGTTCGGGTGGAATCTTGCAACTCAATGTTGAAGCAGATATCTTCAACCGATTGAGCTGAAATTTTGGGTAAAGGTGTAAACTATATGACAATTCAATATTATGGTACCATCGAGCTGGTCTGATGATGGAGAGAGAAGGTGGCCATGGGAATTCAGTACTTAACCGACGTAACCCCGTTGGGCTCGTTACCCCCTGGCCAGTGGCCACGACTTTGGTATTAAGCGACATGCGTTTTATCTGTTCATTGCGCGTGATCCCAACTACCCATAGTGCGTTGCGCGTCTCGACCGCGCAATGAACAGATAAAACGCTGGTTGCAGGTCGCTTAAGACCAAAGTCGTGTGGCCAAGGCGTTAGAATCGTCTCAATTAGTAGTTGATGACGGTATGCAGAAAAGAACAGACTGCAATAAAAGCTTGTACCTAAAATGACATTTTTGACAGAAACTTATTATTTTTTTTCAGCGACGCCGCCCGCATCGCGGTTGAACGCCGGCCCTCGCGCGCGCCGCAGCAGCGCGCCTGCTGCACGTAGGGCGGATAAGTGGCCGACAGTGGCTGACAGTGGCCGACAGTGGCCGACACTGGCCACAGGTGGCCGCGGCTGGTCGCAGGAGCGCGGTCGGAGAGTCGAGCGACAATTTAGTGGCCCCAAAACAGTTTTGTAATCGCTTACCGAATGAATTTTTCAGTGAAAATCAAAATTTTGCATGTACTACTAGTATTCCTAATATTCTCAGCTAATACTTCTATAGCTTCCTGAGTCCCAGGTTCCCATGGAAAGAACAAACATTAAAGGAAATATACTGTCATTTGTCTAGTCTCGTTCGATTATGCCAATGAAAATTCGAACCTACGGCGCTACCACGAAAATCGAAACTCGAAGTTGGTATCTTATATCTGCATCCCTGTCACTCGAGTATTGTTAGTGCGATAGAGATGGAGATACCCGAAATTCGAATGTCGAAGTTCGTGGTTATAGCTCTAATATCCGAACCACTGGGTTAAAATTAGATGTTTTTCTGTACGAGGTCTCAGGGGGATATAAAATAGGTTTGGGATAATAAGTAAATCATTTGTTTGATGGTCCATGTATTTGTTCCATTGAAGGCCACTTTATACTATTCTTACCCGACTCTCGTACTTCTGTCGCAACCAAAAACAGTTTAGTTTTAGTTCATTCAATCATCATGTATGTGTGCGACAGAATCTATTCTACGGAAAATTACAGAAACAAGTTTCATTACGACATAATTGTAATCGATTCATTATATTTTCAATTGATGGACGACGATATAAACATCAAAATCAATGATGTAATATAAAAAAGAGGTAGATATGTTGTGTATGCGAAATTCCCTGTTCAAAAATGGCCAGGCACATCTGACAGCTGTCACGTTTCCATTGACGACGCGAAACTGAGGCTCTAGTATAAGTTTTATCGATACAATACGTTTTCGAACGCGTATGCGTTTAGTTTTAATTTGTGTGGCAACGCGAACAGCGCCCCTGGTGGTAACTATTAGGAACTACGCGTTGCCATTCAAATTGAAACTAAACACAAACGCGTCCGAAAACGTATTGTATCGATAATATTTATAATAGAGACTCGGAGGCAAGTACTTATAACCTATCTACCTCTTTTTAATATTACATCATTGATCAAAATGGTACCTTTGTATTGAACATCAATATCCTTGAAAAAGGACTACGCAATTTTCCATCTGTATTTACGACAAAATACCGTTGACAGAGTCTGTTTTCAATAACTTATATATACGAAGCATCATTTGATATTTAACAGTGATTTTTCGGTTGAGGAAAACATCGTGAGGAAACCGGTCTAATCCCAATAAGGTCTAGTTTTCCCTCTGGGTTGGAAGGTTAGATGGCAGTCGCTTTCGTAAAACTAGTGCCTATGCCAAATCTTGGGATTAGGTGCCAAAGCGGACCACGGGCTCTTAGGACACAACCGGGAATAACGGTAGAAGGATGATGAGAGTATGTTGTCATCGGAAATCCAAATAAAACAAAGTTTCTGTAGTTTTCTTAGAAATGGAGTGTATTGAGACCGAGCAGCGGCCAGACAGTAGCTTTCGATAATATTTATATGTAACTGTATAGGTAATGCTTTGTGTTAAAAGGAGCTTGCGTACAGTAAGTCGTTCGTCTAGTCGCACTTGTTCGGTGCCGGGGGCTAACTTGGAAGCGGTTGCTTGGTTTGGCATTAGGTTTTTTATGTAGAAGGGTTTTATACTGAATTAGATGTACCTTTTGATTTTATGAGCGCTCGAATATTTCCAACGAATTGTCAACTATGTATTTAAGTCAAGTACAAAAAAAATAATGAATAGAGCGCCGATTAGCAATACTTCAACGTTTTTTTTAATGTTTAAATGGTTAATTCACATTCTTATTACATATTGTATGGTGTTAGAGGTTAAGTTGTACTACTTAAACACTGCAACGGAACGATCTGTCTGTACATAATGCACTTTATGTCGATCGCCATACAGTTCATATCGAGGCGAAACGATTGTATAAGGATAACGCGCATATGATTTAGATTTTTCTATGCTATCAATTATTAGTCTTAAACTTTACCTTATTGTTGTGTATACTGTGTATGTCAAGCGAAAGAGTGTTATTCGTCGCTGTTTTGATCATATGTAGACGTGCAGATGAAAAGGGACCTAGATCGTCGACGGAATGACCAGGAGCGATGCTTTATGGCGTCTACACTGTCGACAGGATTTCAAGAACATTGATAAAATGGCCCATATCAAGGCGAGACCTAATGTGTTATGGTTCCAAAACACCATCATAAGACCTATTTTGGTCTGTACAGCTTCAATATTAAGGTTTATTGGGTTAGTTAATATATAAATGTGTATATTGTGCAATAAATAATCAATAGATTGAAAGTCTCCCTACTTTTCAAAATTGTGCCATATTGTAAATGAAATAGGCTACAATTTTGGATGATACATTGGACGGTATTTCTCAGTCCTTGATACTTGAATAGTGAACGCTCGGACACGAGATAAGAAGATTAAGGTCGCTTCTGTAAACAAACACGCAATTTAACCTGTTTTAGAGGCATTTTTATGTATTTAATATTTATATTAACGCGTAGATTAATTCAAATGGCTTTGAAGCAAGAGTATTTACTGTAGCATTTTAATTTTTAACTCTGTCGGGCTAATTCGACACTAAAACTGGATCGTCGAATGTCAGAATTAGTGCAACCGCCATATATAACAATATAGGTAACTGAATCGCAGATTTTTGTGATGGCATATATAAAATTGCACGGCGTATAATTATATAAATATACGTTTGTCATGGTAGACTTACTCTTTCAATCTGTAATACATTTCATCTGCAGTGTGTGTGTTTAAAACGCCTTACACGAAAAATATTTAATAGGCATAATATGTAATCATACAACAATAGTACATTACTTACCTAGGGCGGTTAAACAAAGAATGTCTCAGATCGCAGCTATTTGACGCCCGAGCCGAAGGCAAGGGCGATAAATATGCGCTCTGAGGCTTTCTTTACTACCGCCCGTGGTGAGTACAAAATTTTACGTCTCTATCTGGCCAGGAAGTGGGGTTTTCCGCACGCATAGCGTGCGGTAATTCCTACTTTATGGCCAGGTATGACGTAAAGTAAATAATAGTACTAAGGTACAGAGGATCCCCTGTCTAACAAAATCAATATTTGACAGCTAAAAACTAACATTGCACGTTGATTGCTGACTGAGATTAGCCCGGCGAGGTTTTATTTATACAATTTCACTCAAAAACGCCAAATCAATCAATAAATTATGTGTGAATGGTGCCAGTAAAGTTATGGCCAAAATGCATGTTTTACTTAATTTACGCAGTCCTAGCTTGCTTGTTTGATACGGAACGGACTAGTCGCTTGTTACTTAAATTTGCAATATATCTCAACAAACTTATGAAAGTGGCTCGACATTAGAACAAAACGAATAAGTCTGGTTTCCTGTAGGCAAGTCTTCGCATCACCCATTCCAACTCGTCCACATTCTTTCCATTATAGTTACACGTGTTCAGGACTGTCATTCGGTACGCACTAATGCGCCTCACCTCACGCGTCTCGCCTCACGAAACTTGACCTCTGATTAGGTACGAAACGCGGCGTCAAGCAAGATACATTTGTGGGTGAACGGTGAAGTTAGGTTATAGTAAAAGTTGGCCACCTTTGACCCCGTCTGCCAAGTACTTCCGGCCATTTCAGGACTGATAGACTAAATACTACTTTACTTTTTCTACGATTAAATGGCTAAATGATGCCACATGTCTCCTACTGTTGTCACATGACGTAACCTACCCTTACAATATTGACCAGAAGTGAATGATTTTTCAAACTTTCGGCCAATTTTAGGTGCATTAAGTTCTGATTATTGCTCAGCACAACTTCTCGACCTGCTGCCATGCATTTTATCGTGTTGTCATGAGACGTAGGCATATTGGGAGTGGGCTTACGGATTATTAAAACAAGTTACTGTATCATCATCATCATATCAGCCGAAAGACGTCCACTGCTGGACATAGGCATCCCCCAAAGAGTGCCACAATGGCCGGTCCTGCGCCACCCGCATCCAGCGGACTCCCGCGACCTTTACCAGGTCATCAGTCCACCTTGTGGGGGGCCTACCCACGCCGCGTCTTCCGGTACGTGGTCGCCACTCGAGAACCTTTCCGCCCCAACGGCCATCGGTTCTACGTGCAATGCTGTGCCCCGCCCACTGCCACTTAAGTTTAGCAATTCGGAGGGCTATATCGGTTACCTTGGTTCTGCTGCGGATAGCCTCATTTCTGAGATCGCGCAGAGAATCTCCCAGCATAGCCCTCTCCATTGCCTTTTGAGTGACTTTGAGCCTTCTTATGAGGCCCATAGTAAGCGACCACGTTTCCGTGCCATATGTCATCAATGGCAACACTGTTAGTAATTACTGAATAGAGGTGTGGAATGTGGACCAGTTGAATAATGGGATCGAGTTATGAATGACGAACGAGGACGAGTTGATCTAAAGGAACTCATCTGTATAATTATATCTAGTGTCTGGCTACTTATGACGTGGAGCAACGTAACATATCTCTGAAGCAATACTGCGCGTGCTCTAATAGCTTTAATTCAGGGCTAAGTCAAACTGCCATTTAAAATTATGACGTATTTCGTAAATAATACGGCAACATTTTCAAAGGCAAGATTTTTGTCACTATTGTTGATCCGCAAGGGATTAAGTTTGACTACGCAATCAAAGTACCTGTGGAATGGGGTTACTTTGATTCGGGGGGCGACTTTGAGCAAATGGGTCATTGTCAGATTTAGGTTCGCGTCTCTTCGGTGGACATTGCCAAAGTTAAGGGCTATAAAGCCTAATTTTTGGTTGTACTCTGAATCCGCATAAACGGCGTTGCCCCTTCTATAATTCTATGTGATAAAGACATATTATATGTAAACGTAAGCCCTTAACTATTGACCACCGGAAAGATGATTTTTGTTTTTGTGACTGACAATGACCCAAATAGGTTTTACTCCGAAATCATTGTGTTTACTTGTGGGTGAACTGTGGCAGTGAATATATTAGTTATTTATCTTTCTGTTCTACTCGATAAAATCTTCTTAATTTCAAATAGTACTGCTTTTATCATTCAAAATTATCAAAGTAGCCCTAGTAGGTATCCTAAAGTACGCCCCATTCTACGGTATGCGTTGCGAGAGTGCAATAATATGTACGTTTTTATGTCGACGTCATATCTTGCGTTGACTGTACCTGCCCTGTACTGTGGTGTACATGCTTTAAATTCCTATTTTATCGTACGGTGTATGTGTCGTCGGTTTTTACATGCTTTTATAAATAAACATCGGCATTGTATATTATGTTCATATTAAACTACCTATCGTAATTAGTCTATTATTTATATCAACATTTTTTCCCTTTCTTATATTGCCGTTATACCCAAAGGATGTCCCGAAAAGAACGCAAGATTTTCCATACATTATATGTTTGGGAAATCTGGCGTTCTTTTTGGGACACCCTATATATGTGAATCAAAGTGTCAACGGAACAAACAAACCACTTGTAAAATGGTGATAATAAAGTGAGTGAGACTATAGTTAGGCATTGGTTGCACACCGCTCGACTGCTAATAGGTTTAGGTACCATGAGTGGGTGTTGAGTTCGATTCCCGCAATATCCATATTATTTCTCATGTAAAATCAAAGATCCAAAGATTCAAATCGTTTATTTGTAAACAGGTTGTCAGGGTATATAAACATAATTAACCTACCTACTTAGCTATTATCTTGAAAATACATTATTTAACACCCTTCCGAGGCTAAAACAAACAAATTGAAACAGGAAAACATTTCATACAGAGCAAAAACCACTATATGTCTTTGTAACAACGTTGAATTTACAACACCAACTAGTTTCGGGTTCTTTGTGAACAGACCATTGAATCCCATTAACTAATTCCTTGATATAAACAATAGTTGTTTATTATGGAACTTACGACTCTCGTCTAAAAGGTGACAAAAACTTATAATTAGTTAAAGACATAATGCGTTAGTTGATTGACCGAGATGGGTGACTAAGTATTCATAAAGCTATACCACACTTGACGTGACCACTTCGCTACCGACAGACCAGTATAACTCAGACGACCGATGTTAGGAGTCTAGTGTCAATTTACACCGGACAGAACTAATAGTCGAGTGTAAATGTATTGTGAATAGATAGGCTGAGGGTTATCGCAGGGTCGGCTCGGGAGTGGACCAAGACAGCTGCGCATCGCCAGTCGGTTCTGAACTTTGATAGTGTGCTGTGCTGTGATATCAAAGATGGAGACTCTGGGATGGATAGCGCTGTTGGCCTGCCTGCAAATAGCGGCCTTGTCTGAACGTAAGTGTAATATTGTTTTAAGCAGGGACTGCATAACCGAAAAATACCGGTATTATATTTTAACAGTATGACGTCATATCGGTTGTCAAATAGCGGTTTCGGTAGCGGAACCTTTATATTTCGTTAGCGAAATATAAAGGTAGGTAGGTTTTACCTTTATTTTTTCCGGTACCGTAACCGCTTTTTAAAGGTACCGATATATCGACTTTGGCCTGGCGTTGTTGCCAAACCGCCGGCAATGGCACTGCCGTTTTGTCTTTTTGTTTTTAAAGGTTTAGTAGCCATACTTCCTCTGTAGAGTGCCAGCACGCTTACTTTTCTCGATTACCTTTATAATACTGGTATTATAAAGGTTTCAGTATCATTTGAATCTAATACCTTAACCGTTATTTCAAAACGGTTAAGGTACAGTGAGCATCATAAGTATGTATACATTTACGAACGTATGTCGGTGGAATAAAGTTGAAAATTGGATACATATATTTGGAGCTGACCGTACTATTATGTTCGCGCGGCGCGCATAACCTTTACGACATAACGGTACCGTAATGGAATACCGGTTTCATACCGGTATAACCGTAACCGAAATCAGTCCCTGGTTTTAAGGCTGCTCTACTCTACAGAATGGGCAATCATGGCCCATCCTACTAGAAGCAATGCGTTAGCGGGAGTAAGACACAATTTAATCTCATTCCACCGCATAACTGCGTCCTGTCCTCCGGCCATTTAATTTATTTATCGTATGATGGCCCTTTCGTTGGAGCCTATACAGTTATACCTAGGATGTAAATACTTTGTTAACTGCTAGTCAGGCGTGTCGCCGAGTTATCTCAGAACTAGTGGTCCGTCCAACGCCTGGGATGGTGGATGTTAGTCTACAGTCGATGTCAGTGTTAGGTGCGTATGGGTACCTACATTCTTCGCTTTATTACAATGTAATAAGGTGCAACAGTGTAGGTACAGTCAGCATCATATAATTAGTAGCAGCCAAATCTTTCGGTACACGTCTTTATTACTGTAAGAATAAGGGCGTGTTACTTTTTTTTCTTTATTATGGTACAAACAGTCATTACAAAGAGTTACATTTTATGAAAAGCATTACATTTAATTTTTTATGGGATCTATGATTTGGTTTGTCTTAGATGCAATTAATGTTTTGGTCTTATTTATATTTATTTTTAGTCCAAATTCTGTGAAAATGAGGTCCATTTCTGTTACGAGCTGTTCAAGCTGTGCAGAATTTTCGGCTACCGCTGCGATGTCATCAGCAAATCTTATAAAGTGAAACTTTTCTCCATTAATTTTAACACCGCCTTTTTTTTTTAAGCTTTTTAAAAAGCTTAAAAGCTTAAAGCTTTAAATACTTAGGCAGCATTATAACCTGTGACTCCAGATGCACTTCGGATATCATCGCACGCATAGCCATGGCCAAAAAAGCTTTCAATGCCAAAAAGCAAATATTAAAGGCGAAAATATCTCGAAAGATCAGAAAACGTTTTATTAAGACCTACATCTGGAGCATAGCGTTGTACGGAAGTGAGACGTGGACTCTAACCCAGCGTGACAGAGAGAGACTGAACGCATTTGAAATGTGGGCATGGAGAAGGATGGAAGGTATTAGTTGGACAGAAAGAAGAACAAACGAAGAGGTTCTAAATTTGATAGGAGAACAAAGATGTCTACTAAAAACTATTGAAAACAGAAGGGGAAATATGTTGGGGCACCTGATACGACATGACAATTACATAAAAACTATAATTGAAGGAAAAATTGAAGGAAGGAGAGGCAGAGGAAGGCCAAGACGTGCGTTTATGGACCAAGCTAAAGAGAAAGTTAATGTAATGTCGTATCAGGAGCTCAAAACAGTGGCAGAAAGAAGAACAGAATGGCGATTACTCCACCGACAAGAGCCTGGCTCTTAAATTTATGATGATGATGATTACATTTAATGTCGACAAAAAAGTACCTAAAAATGTTGATCGATTATAGGTAGAACAGTGGCGGAATAAAAAGGTTGATCAGTTTTCAAATCAAATCATTTACGCGTTGCAAGCACATGTTACCTTTTTAAACTGTGTATCAGACCAGAGTGATGTATTGAAAATTATGGTCAACTGTTTGACAACAAAGTTCAAAATAAAAACAGATCTTAAGGTGATCAACCTTTTCATTCCCCGACTGTACGTTGCAATTAACGGACCTGAGGTAAGTATATAAACTAAAAAATTTAAATAAAAGTGGCAACACATTTCGGTGGAACTATCAGGGACGTGATATATTTGACTACTCTCGCTGCTACTTGCTGCTACTAACTATACCTACAATGCTGACTGTCCATAATCATACATTTGATGACGACTGTAGGTATATATATTATGAGTTCAGCATGCAGGTACAGCTACCTATCTCATTCCTAATTATTTGCATCAGATCAAGTATTCAAATTTAAGGTATTATGATTATAGGTAGTTAAATAAGTAGCTATAGTGTTAAGTAACTATGTAATGTAGCATTGCACGTAGAACCGATGGCCGTTGGGGCGGAAAGGTTCTCGAGTGGCGACCACGTACCGGAAGGTGCAGCAAGGTGGACTGATGACCTGGTAAAGGTCGCGGGAGTCCGCTGGATGCGGGTGGCGCAGGACCGGCCACTGTGGCACTCTTTGGGGGAGGCTTATGTTCAGCAGTGGACGTCTTTCGGCTGATATGATGATGATGATGATGAACTAAGTAACCGAATTTAATTTTCTTTTTTGTTAAATTTTAGCGGGATGCGTGATCGAGCTATCGTGCCGCGAATGTGTGCCCGACAACATGCCCCTCATAGAAACCCACCGCGCCACCAAAGGCGCCGTACACCTCGCACCAGGCGAGACGGTCAGCCTAGTCTGCCGCGGTACCAAGTTCCTGGCGTACCCGCTACAGCACAGTATTTTAGCGGTGTGCGAGGCGGGACGGTACCGCGTGCAACAGGATAACACGCTGCGCCATCTGTTGGATCTTGGCTGTCAGGAGAGCATCTTCGAGGATGTATTACATCACGTAAGGAAGCTATTTCAGTACACACTATAGCAACTGTAGAGTCGGGGTGGTTAATAACACCTTTGTACCGTGTCACATTAAACGTCATGTTAAACTGCCATATGAAGTTGTCAAATAACGAGTGAAAACGACAAGGTACCTACTTAGGTGTTCGGCAACTTATGAGTGAGGCCGACTTTACCTACTGAGCCTACTAAGTTCCTAGTGTACCGATACAGCACAGTATTTTAGTGGTGTGCCAGGCGGGACGGTACCGCGTGCAACAGGTGCAACAGGATAATTTATTTAAACGGCCTCCGTAGCCCAGTGGGTAGTGACTCTGCCTACGAAGCTGGAGGTCCCGGGTTCGAATCCCGGTCAGGGGATTTATTTGTGTGTTTATCACGAATATTTGTTCCTGAGTTATGGATGTTATATATGTATATAAGTATCCATATGTATTTATCTATTATATATATCATCGCCTAGTACCCACAACACAAGCCTTACTGAGCTTACCGTGGGCCTAGGTTGATTTGTGTAAGATTGTTCCCATAATATTTATTTATTTAATTATTATTATTAAAAACATGTTGACACAACATTACAGTCCTAAAACCAATGCGTCATGAAAACAATACAACAAAAATACATAAAATTACATTGGTACAGTTGGTTGCCTGTCATCCATCTCCTCACAGAAGCTCAGACATTCACCGCACACATACATCCATCGCTGTATGCGGATGGCGCAGGACCGGTCATTTTGGCACTCTTTGGGGGAGGCCTATGTCCAGCAGTGGACGTCTTTCGGCTGATATGATGATACATCTATCGCCACGCAAGTAAGTCACACTCCGGTGCTGATGCCAAGAGCGCATTTAGTTGTGAGAGAGCACGGATCAGCGGCGAGTTCCTGCCTGACCCAGTGCCACAAAGCTGCTGTATGACCGCATTATTGCATTATAACTGCTGCGGAATTGTTAGCTATACGAGGTAGTTGTTGGTATAGACATATCCGCTGCTGATTATGTCTAATGTGGACACACAGATTACTCATTATTCGTGGAATAGGTACATAGCTGTACAAGATTGATATGATGATATTGGGAGGTTATCTCCACTTATAATAAATCTCTAAATTAAAAAAAGAATCAGCCAGTTTGAAACTAATCTTTGCGCGGTTCGAATGTTCTCAGCATCCCATGAACGGAAAAATATGAAACATTTTATATAGGTACATTATTATTCTAGCTGCAACTTAGGATAGTTTTTATCCGACTGCGACAGTTAATTAATTTTCCGAAATATACGACTTCATTTAATTTTTCATTTATTTTTATTGAAATCAAACGCTGCTCCAACTGTCAGCTATAAGAACCGTCAAATTTTCGTCAAAATGGCGGAATTGCTTTGCCTTTCACTTATTAATAATTTAAATCCCGTCTACGATAGACCTTTACGAGACAAATGCTAAAATATAAACCATAAAAAAATATTCGATTCTGATATGAGAACTTATATGCGCAAATGTCGTTTTATGTCGTAATTTCAATAAATGAAATCAACAAATTTGAACAATATAATTAACACGAATTTGTTTTTTTTGAATGACAATGGCACGCGCTCGGCGCATTCAGCCAAAGTACCTGCGGCGCTACCACGAAAACCGATACTCAATGTTCATATATTTGCATCCCTGTCACTCGAGTATGGTTAGTGCGATAGAGATAGAGATACCCGAATATTTTCGAATTCCGAAGTTCGTGGTTATAGCTCAGGAATCGAAAATATGGTAAATAATCATAATGTATTTTCTCGAAAAAGGATTTAAAATAAATATAGTCAAATGGAGAAAAAAACAAAGCAAGAGGTTAGGTATATAGGTAATGATTAAGTTATAAGAGTCCAAAGTTTTAAGAGGGGGTATGTTCTGTCCCTTTTCCGCAAAACGCACCTTCATATGAAACGATTGTTTTTTACTATGACGCTCGAGTATATTGACGTCACAGTCCCTCATCGTTTTCTCACTCTAACAAGCGACATTAAAACGGATGTAGCTTCATAATTTTTTGAGATATTTGAATGGGAGTTTCATTATCTTCTATCTATTTATACATAATAAATGCCTATGTCCTGACTGACTTATTCACTAAATCACTCACTCACTCACTCATCAACGCACAGCCGAAACTACTAATCTTAGAGAGTTGATTTTTGCACAGTATGTTGCTTTTATAACGTGGGCTAGAGATAAAAAGGGATTTTTGAAAATTCTACCCCTAAGGGGGTAAAATGGGGGTGCAAAGTTTGTATGGGAGAACCTTTTTTTTTTGAGCTATAGACTTAAACTTTGTAGAAAAAATAGTTATTAGAATACAAATGAAACACTTTTAGCGTTTTGGAAAATTCCACCCCTACGGGGGTAAAATAGGGGTGCAAGGTTTGTATGGGGGAAACATTTTTTTTTTAAATAGAGACTTAAAACTTTGTAGAAAGATCAGTCATTAGAATACAAATAAAGAACTTTCAGGGTTTGAGAAAATTCTACCCCTAAAGGGGTAAAATAGAGTGCAAAGTTTGTATGGGAAAAACTACTTTTTTTTAAATAGAGACTTAAAACTTTGTAGAGAAATTATTCATTAGAATACAAATAAAGTACCTAGATTCAGTGTTTTAAAAAAATCTACCCCTAAGGGGGTAAAATAGGGGTGCAAATTTTGTATGGGGGAAACAATATTTTTTTTAAATAGAGACTTAAAACTTTGTAGAAAGATTAGTCATCAGAATACAAATTAAGTACTTTCAGCGTTTTAGAAAATTCTACCCCTAAAAATAGGGGGCTAAAATAGGGGTGCAAAGTTTGTATGTGGGAAACTATTTTTTTTAGCTAGAGTCCTAAAACTTTGTAGAAAGATTATTTAAATACAAAGAAAGTACTTTCAGCGTTTTGGTAAATTTCACCCCTAAGGGGGTAAAATAGGGTGCAAAGTTTGTATGGGAAAAACATATTTTTTTTTAATAGAGACTTAAAATTTTGACGAAAAATTACTTATTAGAACATGAAAAATACTACATTCGGCGTTTTACAAAAATCATTCCCTAAGGGGGTTAAAAAAGGGTGCAAGGTTTGTATGGGGAACACTTTTTCTGAGCTAGACACTTAAAACTTTGTAGAAAGATTACTTATAAAAATACAAAAAAAAAGACTTTCAGCGTTTTGAAAAAATCTATCCCTAAGGGGGATAAAAAGGGGTGCAAAGTTTTTAAAGGGGGATAAAAAGGGGTGCAAAGTTTTTATCAGGGAAAGTTTATGTTTTTGAGTTAGAGACTTGAAACTTCGTAGAAAGATTACTTATTAAAATACAAAAAAAGAACACAAATCGTTTTAGAAAATTCCACCCCTAATAGGGTTAAAAAGGAGAGCAAGCTTTGCATGGGCAACACTTTTTTTTGAGTTAGACTTAAAACTTTGCAAAAAGATTACTTATTAGAATACTAAAAAAGAACTTTCAGCGTTTTAGAAAACTCCATCCCTAAGGGGGTCCTTAAGATCCTTAAGAAGGGTAGCCAGTGTTGTGTGGGAAAAACTTTTTTTTTTACTAGACTTAAAACTATTCAAAATGTTACTTATTAAAATTAATAATAAAGTACTTTCAGAGTTTTAGAAAATTCCACCCCTAAGGGGGTTAAGAAAACTTTGTATGGGCAACACTTTTTTTGGGCTAGAGACTTAAAAGTTTACGAAAAAAGTTCTTTCAGCGATTAGAAAAATTCAACCTCTAAGGGGGTTTAAAAGGGGGTTCAAATTTTAAATGGCGAGCAATAAAATTTTAAAGTGTGAGTAAGAGATTTTTAACTTCGGTCTTATTCTGTACGTTAAAAGACTACAAAACTGATTTCAGAGTTTTTCCAAATTCATCCCCTAAGAGTGTTAAAATTGGTTCAAAGTTTGAGTATTTCAAGGCATTTTTAAAGTATGAGATTTTTAACTTTGGTTTTAGACTGTTTGTTCACAAACTAGAAAATGAACATCAACTTTTTTTTTAATTATCCCCTAAAAGAGGGTTCAAATTTTGTATTGAGAGAAATCATTTTCTAAGACGATAAAAAGTTCTACGCGGACGAACGCGGGCAACAGCTAGTATTATATATGTATTGAGCATATCACATTGACTTAGCGGTGGTATTCCACTCGTTCAAGATCTTTGTCCAATGTGTATGTGCGTCTCACATTGGTCAAAAAATTGTACGAGTGGAATACCACCTTAAGCTACGCTACAAAATCCAGGTACCTCTACTTCAACAGAGTTGTCAATCTGAAGAAGTTATGTCAATGTGATATGCTCAATATCATCATATTAATCTTGTACAGCTACATATGTACCTATCAATCTACATCCAAAATTGACTCTCACCATGTTTCGCAGGTGGACCACTGCGCGCCGCCCCACCAAGGGCGCGCCTACCAGACTCCCGCGCACCGCGGCGGGCCGCGCCACCTCGCAGCCCTATGCTTCGACGCCGACCGCGCGTTACCCCTCGCCGCACGCGCCGCCGCGTCCGGGCCCCCCCTCCCCCCGCACCGAGAGGCCGACGCCCCTCGCAGCCTGCTCGGCAACTTCAACCAGGTGCTCAAACTAATGTGACTTCCGCCTCAAAAATTCGATTATTAATAATCGATTATTTTGCTTTAAATTAAAATAGATTAATTAAAGAATAAGGCCTGCATCACACTGGCGCGGCCTGCGGTGGCGGACCATAGTAAATTTGACAGCTAATGACAAGTTTTCTATTGTCCGCCGCGGCCAGGCCGCGCCAGTCTGTGAGATGCCTAATGGATTTATTTCAAAATCTGAATCGATTTTTATGAATATTTTTATTTTTTTATAATCGATTATATTTCAACATTACTTCGGCCATTCTCCAAATTTGTGTCTGCGTCTAATTGCCACGACTCCATATAAAATGTTCGTATATGGTCGTGGTAATTAGACCCAACCACAGCCATTCAATTTGAGAATGGCCGACTTCCGCCTTAAAAAATCGAATTTTTAGCTCTAAATTAAAATCAATTTATTTCAAAACCAGAATCCATTTTTATGAAAACAACAATCGACTTTTTAATAATTAATAATCGATTATTTTTTCACATCCCTAGATGTTCGACACTAGGACGAGGATAGACTCCGACCAACTCTACTCCGACGAGCACCGGTTGAATAAGCGCGTCCGCGAGATGCTTAAACACGATCCCGTGTCGCTCTCCGACCAGGAACTGACCTCGGCTCCTCTTCTGTCACCTAACTATTTCGAGGATCAGGATATGCGAGTAGCGGATTTCCCTTCGAACCGTATCGCGGCCTGGCGAGGCGTCACGCATGGGAACCTCCGTCACCTGCATTCTGACATAGCTGATGTACTCCGCTACGCTCGCGTCAACAACTCTCAGCTGGACGTATGGACGGGCACTAACGGAGTGATGTCATTGCGCGCGGACACTAAACGAGTGGAGTTGTTCCTAAAACCCGGCCGCTTCCCCGTTCCTAAGTACCTTTGGACGGTGGTCCACGAGCCGCGTCAACAGAAAGCGTTAGCCGTGATAGTTCTGAACGATCCTTTCGTGGCTGTGAGCGAAATTCGCACGTCAGTTTTCTGTGAGAGTATGTGCGCTCGGGCGCCGTGGCTTAAGTCTCTCCTTCGCAACCGTAACTATGAGAGCCCCGTGTATGGCTTGGTGTTCTGCTGTAACGTGCACGACTTTGCTAGTGTGGTAACTGAAATGCCCAAGGCAGTGGTATCGAATGTTCCTGCTGGGATCGATGGCTTGCTGACGGAATATCCCACTCTTTAATTTCTATATTAACTAAGCTGGACTCAAACATGGTACAGCACTAGGTTAATACTTTGTGTATATAGTTGAGTTGACCAGAGGTTTTGTCGCCACGTTTTACGGCGAAAATGTATTGAAACTAAGTAAAACGTGATTTAAACCTATCGTGCTTGGGCCTCTGGGGATCAAACAGAAATGCATAAAAATGTACTAGTGTAATGAATGAAACATAGTGTTGAAAGATGTTGTTTTATTAAAAATATTATTACAGATGCGTGTTAAAATAACCGTAACCAGACCAGACTCCTAGTCCTTTTCAGCGATGGCCGTCAGATGTCGCTCGATCTCGTTCTCCGCGAGCACACTGCAAACAAAAGACAAATCAGTTTTATTATTTTTCCTGGAGCACAACTTGCTACTAAGTTATGTCGCATGCGACTAACAATAAGAAGAAATTAGAAAGTGGGAGGTGGTCCTAGGACCGATGCACATCAATAGGCGTTGCAGCGACGTGGCTTTGGCATTCAATGCAGTATGAAAGTTGTCTCATACCTTAAGCGGGCTACACACCATCAGTTTTAACTGTACAGTTCAGTTAAAACGTATGTGTGTAGACTGTAGACAAAACTGGGAAATGTGCAGTTGAACTGTTTTGGCTACACACATACGTTTTATTTATTTATTTATTATGAAACAAACAGTCATACAAAGATATTCGTACAAGCTATCTTATTAATAAACAGACCTATAGTTTCCAATATAAAACAAAAACTTATAAATATAGATTATGTAAGACAAAAATCCCTATGCTCGACACCTAATAGTTGACATATAGGTAATGTTCACTGTGGTTGCTCTGAAAGTAAAGGATAAAATGTCAATGAAATGGGCAAGTGTCGAGCACTGGGATGTTCGCCATCATACAAAAACAGTTGCTGTATTGCTATTAAAGCTCTATTCTAAAACTTCAAAATAAAATAAAAAATACTACAAACAGATGAAAAATGAGGTGAAAGTGGTTCTTAGACAGTATATTTTAACTGAACAGTTCGACCTGTACAGTTAAAACCTCAGAGCATAGAATACTAGAGAGAGGACAAGCCGCCGGCGGCCGTGTCGCAGCTGTATGCTCAATGGGCATACACTGCCATACTGTGCACGCGTGCTGATCGCAGAGAATATTACGTTTTTTCCCAAAATGCCTGATATGATGCGCGTTTATTGTCAAATAAGCGTGTAGGTATACAAGTGTATGTGTTTTAGATGTGTGCGTGCTTTGTCTTGTCAATTACTTGGGCGTTGTGTGGGTTAATGTACTTGCGACAGGCTCACTCTATACAAATCGGCCGCCATGTCCGATCTCCTTATATTATTTATCTGTGGTTAAAACTGATGGTTGGCTGGTGGTGGCAGCTTTAGGGGTCGGTCCCCACGACGTCCATACGTGGGAGCGAGAAGCCGCGCTCGGATCTCTCGCTCCCACATATGCCGCACCGCTGCCTCTGGCTGTGGCCGACCCGTTAGACGCTGATATAACTCGGTACTTACTGGTAGTTCGGGTTCTGCTTGGTCACAATGCCGACTTCGATCTCATTCGCCCTGAAGTCCACCGACAGCACCTGACCACAGAATATTTTTGATTATTTTCGGCACTTAAATCAGATAATGTCCATAATGATATCAGCCGAAAGACGTCCACTGCTGAACGTAGGTCTCCCACAAAGAGTGCCAAAGTGACCGGTCTTGCGCCACCCGCATCCAGCGGACTCCCGCGATCTTTACCAGGTCATCTGTCAACCTTGTTGGGGAGTAAACGAACATACACTCGCAGTAAATATAGGCTTGCAAAACAGTAATAGCCAGATGGGTCCGTTGTATAGTGGCCTGTGGCCTTTGCGCCGGTCTTGTACGAGCAGTAGCAGCAGGTGGCCTGTGTGCTCGTTAACCACTCACCTGGCTGAGACAAGCTATGGCGAGCTGGACAGTGTCATCGGTGCTGAGGTCGGCGCGCTTCTTGAGTTTCTTCTCCAAGTAGGCGCCCGCGTCGGTGGCCTTGGCGCCGGCCGCGCAGGCCTTGTACGAGCAGTAGCAGCAGGTGGCCTGTGTGCTCGTTAACCACTCACCTGGCTGAGACAAGCTATGGCGAGCTGGACAGTGTCATCGGTGCTGAGGTCGGCGCGCTTCTTGAGTTTCTTCTCCAAGTAGGCGCCCGCGTCGGTGGCCTTGGCGCCGGCCGCGCAGGCCTTGTACGAGCAGTAGCAGCAGGTGGCCTGTGTGCTCGTTAACCACTCACCTGGCTGAGACAAGCTATGGCGAGCTGGACAGTGTCATCGGTGCTGAGGTCGGCGCGCTTCTTGAGTTTCTTCTCCAAGTAGGCGCCCGCGTCGGTGGCCTTGGCGCCGGCCGCGCAGGCCTTGTACGAGCAGTAGCAGCAGGTGGCCTGTGTGCTCGTTAACCACTCACCTGGCTGAGACAAGCTATGGCGAGCTGGACAGTGTCATCGGTGCTGAGGTCGGCGCGCTTCTTGAGTTTCTTCTCCAAGTAGGCGCCCGCGTCGGTGGCCTTGGCGCCGGCCGCGCAGGCCTTGTACGAGCAGTAGCAGCAGGTGGCCTGTGTGCTCGTTAACCACTCACCTGGCTGAGACAAGCTATGGCGAGCTGGACAGTGTCATCGGTGCTGAGGTCGGCGCGCTTCTTGAGTTTCTTCTCCAAGTAGGCGCCCGCGTCGGTGGCCTTGGCGCCGGCCGCGCAGGCCTTGTACGAGCAGTAGCAGCAGGTGGCCTGTGTGCTCGTTAACCACTCACCTGGCTGAGACAAGCTATGGCGAGCTGGACAGTGTCATCGGTGCTGAGGTCGGCGCGCTTCTTGAGTTTCTTCTCCAAGTAGGCGCCCGCGTCGGTGGCCTTGGCGCCGGCCGCGCAGGCCTTGTACGAGCAGTAGTAGCCGGACGGGTCGGCCTTGTACACCACTGGACCCGTTTCAGGGTCGTATGCGATCATCATCATGCCTGCCGAATTTAACGGTTTTTTTACTAACTTTTTTTTTCATGAAAAATTGATTGATGAAGCATGATTGGCTACATGCTGCAATTATACAGACAGTAGCCGGGCTATCACGATAGGTTCTATGGTCACGTTTCACGGCCAAAATGTACTGAAACGTCACGTAAAACGTAACCATAAAACGTATGCTGCGTAGGCCAGAGCGGGAAAGACGGTGTTTTGCAATATGATTATTTTTATGCAAGATCCGTAGTATTAGAGCTTGTATGTTACTATCTCTGTGCAGCTATCGCTTTCTGGTCATCACCAGTTTTAAGCTGCTTTTGCTGCCAGGTTTTCTCACGATGTTTTAAATGCGCGCTGTAAATATAGTAAAAGAATGGTACAATTAAGGTGGTTCGATTCCCATACAAAACGTTATTTGACATTCGTAGGCTAACGGCGTGATATTTTAAGAAACTTATGTAACAAACTTTCATCAATTGGCTTCCCATTTGCGCCAAATTCCCCCTTTCCTAGAATAAACTTGTATAAACTAGATTAATTTGAGAAAAATAGTTTTCCCAAAATATCACGTGACAAACCAATTTCTCAAATTAATCTAGTTTATACAAGTTTATTCTAGGAAAGGGGGAATTTGGCGCAAATGGGAAGCCAATTTATGAAAGTTTGTTACATAAGTTTCTTAAAATATCACGCCGTTAGCCTACGAATGTCAAATAACGTTTTGTATGGGAATCGAACCACCTTAAGTGATATTCCGTAAAAAAATTCCAAAAAACTAATTGATAAAAAATGGCATTCAAACTCATTGGATACATACAAGCAGGGACTGATTTCGGTTACGGTTATACCGGTATGAAACCGGTATTCCATTACGGTACCGTTATGTCGTAAAGGTTATGCGCGATGCGCGAACATAACGGTACCGTAACCGTTTTGAAATAACGGTTAGCGGTACCAGTTTAAAACGATACCGTAACCTTTATAATACCGGTATTATAAAGGTTATCGAGAAAAGTAACCGAGCTGGCACTCTACAGAGGAAGCATTGGCTACTAAACATTTAAATACTAAAAGACAAAGCAGCAGGGCCTTTACCGGCGGTTTGGCAACAACTCCAGGCCAAATTTGATATATCGGTACCTTTAAATAGCGGTTACGGTACCGGAAAAAATAAAGGTACCTTTATATTTCGGTAGCGAAATATAAAGGTTCCGCTACCGAAACCGCTATTTGACAACCGATATGACATCATACCGTTAAAATAGAATACCGGTATTTTTCGGTTATGCAGTCACTGCATACAAGCCAAGATGCGAGCACACAGCCGCATCACTAGGGTACCACAAGTTTTTGTAACCGACTTCAAAAAAGGAGGAGGTTACATGTTCCACTGTATGTATTTTTAGGGTTCCGTACTCAAAGGGTAAAATGGGACCCTATTACTAAGACTTCGCTGTCCGTCCGTCCGTCCGTCTATCTGTCACCAGGCTGTATCTCAAGAACCGTGATAGCTAGAGTTGAAATTTTCACAGATTATGTATTTCTGTTGCCGCTATAACAACAAATACTAAAAGCTAAATAAAATAAATATCTTTATTGATAATGGTACGGGACCCTCCTTGCGCGAGTCCGACTCGCACTTTACCGGTTTTTTTTTTTAATGTATGTTCGCCGATTTGTCCGTTAATTGTGGACCGATTTCCGAAATTCTGTTTTTATTCGAAAGAGTATCTTCCCGAGGTGGTCCCATTGTCACCAATTTAGGATCTGATGATGGGATCCTAGGGAAATTGAGGGCAACCCTCAAATTTTATAGGCACGCGTGTAGTAATTTCAGTATTTTCTATTATTACTCGTGTATTTACCCTCGGAAATCGTAATTTTGGTGAAGTGGAACTGATGATGAAGACCACGGGATGACTTATGGAACTTCTCAAAGATGTAAAGTACGTAAAAGATTCTGACATGGTTCCGTTGAAGTGGCATCTAAAGAAATCGACGGAACTCCTCAAATATTATCAGCCCACATACAGCGACTTGGGTTTTTTCTGTAATAATCAACGCATTTGGTCTCGGAAAGCAGTTCATGTTGTAAATGGACAGGAATTGTGGAAATTTTCATGTACCATGAAGCTTGGCGAAGTACTGAATTGAAGTCGGTTTAAACTTTGTTTTTAATAGTACATTGTTGTAGGGGCTAGAAAGTAAGGCGGAGGCCCTCGAAAGTACGAGTCCAGCTATTGCACTTTAGGACGAGGCTTAACATAGTGCTTTTCACGTCTACTGCGAGGAAATTACAAATAATCATAATTTTAAATCAAAATTAAGTTCCTAATTGAAGATCATAATACTAATCAAAAAACAAAAGAAGCGCGGCGGCGCCGCTCCTCCCGCTCGACGCCCTGTGATTGGTCGAAGAGCTGTTCAAACTGAACAACCACTATTACAATGACCAACCACTCAAAAATAATCGACCAATAGCAGAGTAGAAAGTAAAAAAGGCCGCTAAACACTACATTTTACTTTGCAAATCTACATAGTTTGACTGTTTTTGAATTGTACTAGTAAGAACTACTTTCTACTCTCATTTCAATCTATCTTTGGCCATATTTCCGAGCAGTGGCGTGAAAAGTAAATTATTGATATCACTCGTCTTATTGTACAAAATACTGACTGCAGCCAAGGGGTCTCATCTCCGCGTTCTGCGTGTACACCTGGCTGAGGTCGGCCACGCGGCGGCACAGCGTGGCGGCCGGCACGTCGTTGCCGTACTTGTAGTGCCAGTTCGCAGCCTCGTAACGCGCCCGCTGCACTTGAGACTTGCTGTCCGCTGCAACATAACAACATATACCTTTGTTATTGTTCTGTTCCATTACCCAGGGGTAAGCTGGTTACAACTTGGACATTTTAGAAGATAGAATAGAATAGAATAGAGAAGCTTTATTCAACATTACACGAAACTATAATTATAATTAAAGATACATGTGAACCTTAAGGTGGTTCGATTGCCATACAAAGCGTTATTTGACATTCGCAGGCTAACGGCGTGATATTTTAAGAAACTTATGTAACAAAGTATGTAAATGTATTTGAGAAAAATAGTTTTCCCAAAATATCACGTCCCAAACCAATTTCTCAAATTATTCTAGTTTATACAAGTTTATTTTAGGAAAGGGGGAATTTGGCGCAAATGGGAAGCCAATCTATGAAAGTTTGTTACATAAGTTTCTTAAAATATCACGCCGTTGGCCTGCGAATGTCAAATAACGTTTTGTATGGCAATCGAACCACCTTAAGATTAGACTTAAAATATAAATTTTAAATTAATGTTACAGATATGATGTGTGTGTGTGATGCACATGTGAAGTGAAAAAGGAGCTTGCCTCAGCATAATGTTACAGAGAGGCCACTGCAACGCTGGTTTTCAGGAAGACCTCGGTAACTATATACATCCATTTTGAATAGGGAACATTACGAAAAACTCTTCGTATAGGTGGCGACACTAGCAGCGTTGACATAGTATCTCGTTCCCACTTGCGGTATTGTCTATGCAAGCATCCTTGTCACTCATTTGACAATCAATCGTACATGTGTGTGTGAATCCCTATATTCCTATACTGGTTTACTATTAGTGGTAGTGCTGCCTCTGGAGGCAGAACATTGCAGTAATGTTCCCTATTGCTCGCTGTTTGTCGGGAACGAAATGTCTCAGTTATTATGTGTGTGTGTGTGTGTGTAAGTGTGTGTGTATGTATATGTGTATGTGTGTGTGTTTGACTTCAGCTTAGCTCTGGTGGTAACAGCTCAGCGGAGCGAGGTTTTTGTACATACAAAAGAAGGGAAAGATGTGTGCGATTGATGTGTTGCGAGGCGGCGTCTGGCTTACGGACGCGAGAGCAGTCACTGGACAGTGTGAGAGTCCTCGCTACGCTCAGCTACCTCACACATCTTTGGTGGAAACATTCACATCGTTACACAGCCTCGCACCGCTCAGCTACCTCACACATCTTTGGTGGAAACATTCACATCGTTACACAGCCTCGCACCGCTCAGCTACCTCACACATCTTTGGTGGAAACATTCACATCGTTACACAGCCTCGCACCGCTCAGCTACCTCACACATCTTTGGTGGAAACATTCACATCGTTACACAGCCTCGCACCGCTCAGCTACCTCACACATCTTTGGTGGAAACATTCACATCGTTACACAGCCTCGCACCGCTCAGCTACCTCACACATCTTTGGTGGAAACATTCACATCGTTACACAGCCTCGCACCGCTCAGCTACCTCACACATCTTTGGTGGAAACATTCACATCGTTACACAGCCTCGCACCGCTCAGCTACCTCACACATCTTTGGTGGAAACATTCACATCGTTACACAGCCTCGCACCGCTCAGCTACCTCACACATCTTTGGTGGAAACATTCACATCGTTACACAGCCTCGCACCGCTCAGCTACCTCACACATCTTTGGTGGAAACATTCACATCGTTACACAGCCTCGCACCGCTCAGCTACCTCACACATCTTTGGTGGAAACATTCACATCGTTACACAGCCTCGCACCGCTCAGCTACCTCACACATCTTTGGTGGAAACATTCACATCGTTACACAGCCTCGCACCGCTCAGCTACCTCACACATCTTTGGTGGAAACATTCACATCGTTACACAGCCTCGCACCGCTCAGCTACCTCACACATCTTTGGTGGAAACATTCACATCGTTACACAGCCTCGCACCGCTCAGCTACCTCACACATCTTTGGTGGAAACATTCACATCGTTACACAGCCTCGCACCGCTCAGCTACCTCACACATCTTTGGTGGAAACATTCACATCGTTACACAGCCTCGCACCGCTCAGCTACCTCACACATCTTTGGTGGAAACATTCACATCGTTACACAGCCTCGCACCGCTCAGCTACCTCACACATCTTTGGTGGAAACATTCACATCGTTACACAGCCTCGCACCGCTCAGCTACCTCACACATCTTTGGTGGAAACATTCACATCGTTACACAGACTCGCTCTGATAGGTAGCTATTGCACATATTTGGTGGAAATGCAGCCTAAAATATGTTTTTTTTTCAATTTAGCATAAAAGGGACAGATTATCACTTCATTAAAGTAGGCCAGTATAAACTTGATAAACGCTCCATTATAACTTCTACATGATTATGGTTTTGATTTATCCATATTGAAATGTTTTTTTCTTTAATAATCTAAAGGAATAAATACAAAATTACAATGGAACAAGCATACTTTAATACCCTAAGCTTTCTTACCAAAAAAAATACTGAACACAAAAAATATGTATTTACATGACACATATATGAATAAAACTAAACTAAATACAAACTACAGTGATATTTACCACTCAATAACACTAGTGGGAGAATGCAGCCCCGCGCAGTGTAACATAATGGCACAGTCAGGCTTATCCGCAATCATTCTCAGAATGATATTGCGGCTGCGCATACTAGCATAAAAACAATCAACCCGCGCCTCCGCAAACATCCCTGATGCGCTACAGAAACGATCGAATTAATGATCACCAAAATTTAATCTCCATTTTTAGGGTTCCGTAGCCAAATGGCAAAAAACGGAACCCTTATGGATTCGTCACGTCTGTCTGTCTGTCCGTCCGTATGTCACAGCCACTTTTTTCCCAAACTATTAGAACTATACTGTTGAAACTTGGTAAGTAGATGTATAAATTCTGCGAACCGCATTAAGATTTTCACACAAAAAAAAACATAAATTTTGGGGGTTTCCCATACTTAGAACTGAAACTCATTTTTTTTTATCAAACCCATACGTGAGGGGTATCTATGGATAGGTCTTCAAAAATAATAGGTATTGAGTTTTAATTTTTTTTTTTCTAAACTGATGAGTTTGCGCGAGAGACACTTCCAAAGTGGTAAAATGTGTCCGTCCCCCCTGTAACTTCTAAAATAAGAGAATGATAAAACTAAAAAAATATATGATGTACATTACCATGCAAACTTCCACCGAAAGTTGGTTTGAACGAGATCTAGGTAAGTAAGTTTTTTTTATACGCCATAATTCGTAAACCGCAATTTCGGAACACTTCATGGGCGAGTCGGACTCGCACTTGGCCGCTTTTTATGTTAAATTATAAACCAAATTATAACAACTTGCTATCCAATTAAAACACATGACTCCAAACTAATCATTGCTGACCCAAAAATATTTATTGACAGCCAGTATTTCAACCACATTTTAATTTAAATGGCTAATGTTTGGTGATCATTTACTAAATTTGGTCTTTGAATGCAATTTAAATGAATGCCATAAAATATTTGCATATTACCAAATAAAGTATAATGAAATTATGCCAAATTTACAAGTGCTTCCAAAACCCGAATCAGCCACTTCCACGTGTTTGTCCTACCCCTAGAGTATATATAAAAGCCCGCGGAGACAGAAGCAAAGGAAGTCCTGAGTTGAAACGAAGGGCTGACAAAGCGAGTTTCTGGCGGGAGCCCCCGGGCGGAGGGCGGGAGACTGAGTCCCAGGAATGAAAGCGATGATATACATAGCGTAATTTACTTTACTAGGATAATAATAATAATATAGCCTTTATTTAACCAAACTTCAATATATGTAATTTACAATATGTGTTTTTCTACTCTTCTGTTTCCATTTGGTCTTGCTTTACAGCATAGGCCTCCCCTAGAGACTTCCACAATTTGTGATTATGTGCTTTTCTTTGTGTTGATTTATTTATTGATAAGGTGGACAAGAAGAAGAAATGTATTACCGTATTTCTTGACCTCAAGAAAGCCTTTGACACTGTTTCTGTTCCCACACTTGTAAACACCCTGGAGAGCATAGGTATCAGAGGAGTTCCCCTCTCTCTACTAACTAGCTACTTGAATGGACGTAAGCAACGGGTTAAAATAGGGAAATTTACTAGTGACGAATGTGACGTAACTTACGGTGTCCCTCAGGGAAGTGTTTTGGGCCCAACGCTCTTTCTCATATACATCAACCAGCTCAGCTTCTTACCCATTGACAGAGGCTCCACCTTTGCATATGCTGATGATACAGCTGTAGTGTTCTGGGGAGACAACTGGGAGGACGTTAGGATAACTGCCGAGAATGGTCTGAGACTGATTGCCTGCTGGCTTCAAGCTAACCTGCTCACCTTAAATACAAGCAAATCAAATTATATTTGTTTCACCAAATACCGAAGAACCCAACCTGACGCAACTTTTAAACTTAGGATACATACTTGTAGGGGTATGGTCAGCACGATTTGCAACTGCACAGTAATCCACAGGGCTGAGAACACATAATACCTTGGCATCATGCTTGACCAGCGACTCTCATGGCATACAGATACTGAACTGATATGTAAATAAAAAAAATAATTAAGTAAAAAGCTGTACGGAATTTGCGAGCTGATGACTGTCAGAAAGTTGTACGTGTTACATGCTATCTTGAGAAGATACAAAAGCACTTCTTTTAAACCTAACATCACAATGATGAGAAGGAGATTGCCAAAGACAATCCCCTCCCTCTGTTTACGCTAGGAGACAATACGAGTTCCAGTCTATTCACCTATACGACCTAATAAATCCTCTTATTGACATCACCTCCACAACCTTTGAAGAGTGTAAAAAGAAAATGATGATTTGGCTAAAAAATAAAAACTACTCAGATGTAGAAAGCTTATTATCAGAAAACGACAGATAAAACTCACTATATACCGACATATTTAGATCCACACCCATACGCATGCACACACATAGTCACGCACTCACTCGCACACACACACGCACTCACACAAACACACGTACACACACACACGCACACGCATGCACATGCACACACACGCACATGCACACAAACGCAGCTCGCCGTACGGCTTGACTGCTTTAGTATTTAAAATAAACAATCAGTATTAGTTTTAGGAGATTTACTCCTCTTATATTATATTATTATTTAAACATGTTCTGTGCACTTCTGTATGTTTCAAGTTACACTTTATGGAAGAGTGGTGTCTCTTGACACAGGTATCTCAATACTTAAAAAGAGACACCAACCTGTATTTAGTTAAGCTAAGTTAAGTTACTGAATAAACTATTTTTTATTTCATTTTCATTTCCTTCTATTACGATTTTTTTGTTTATTAGTTTATTGTTTTTTCATTTTTTTATTTTTTGTTCTCATGTTCATTTGTCATGATCTCTTGGGGGTTGTGGTGTGTCGTCCCATGGTGACCAGCCGGGTTAACTATGATAATGAGATGTTAAATATTTGCTTGACATTTTAAATTAAAATTGGTTGAAATACTGGTGGTCATAAAATATTTTTGGGTTAACAATGATTAGTTTGGAGTAATGTGTTTTAATGGGATAGCAAGATGTTATAATTTAACATAAAAATGGAGATAAAATTTTGGTGATAATTAATAAATTTTTGGTTTGCAATGATTTATTATGATAGAATTTTCTTTAATAGGATTGTAAGATGTTATAATTTTGGTTATTATTTCACATTAAAATGGAGATTTTTATTATTTTCGGCAGTAAAAAGTGTTTTTTTGGCGTTATATTTAACTATATCTGGTGATCAGTTAAACATATGCCCATTAAATCTACCACTTACCAATCATGCCAGTCATGACACACCCAATCTTTTCCGTGATTGCAAACAGATGTGTGACGGATGATGGGTCAAGCAGGCGGTCCGGTACCTTGCGCTGCGCCGCAACCACGGCCGCATCCGTGCCTCGGAGTGCCACCGACGTCAGACCACCTTGGTTTATCGCCTTTAACGCATACTCTGGAAACCAAAGATCACACTCACTCAATCGGTTCACTGTACAATCGCATTTGTCAATTCAAGAACCCGAACCAAATATTGTCCAAACTATTCAGTCTCAAATTAAAAACTAGCTAGCTGCGGGCGCGCGTCTGTACGATCTTGTATGTAGCAGCTATGCTACATACACGATTGTACAGACTGAAGAAAAGAGTTTTTTTCTAATGCCTAGTCTTAGTAGTAACCTAAGTCAGCATAAGGTGAACTCAAATATTTTCAATATATTCTACAGATAAATCATTAAATAATGTTGAGGTCGGTTGTTCAAGTACTTGAAAACGTGGAATATGCCTGCTGGATAATACATCTTTTGGAAGAATTTAGGTTGTACACTGGAAAGTTGTCGCCGACTTACCGACTTGATAAAGTCTGCCTTCTGGTGAGAAAATGGTGATGTGCCTATCAAAACCTGCGCTACTTTCTCGTGCCATTGTGTTAGTATATCAACTTTCTTTCTAATAGACTAATATGTGCAGTTTTTAGGAAATTCACTTTTTGTTTGACAGCCGCCTAGGAATGACAAACGAAACGCTTCAATTTTCCTTTCTCATCGCCTGTTTTCGCACTTCAGAGTGCCCACTCATGACAGCTTGTTAACCAATAGCAACAGTTTTAATTCGACGTTTTGACTAATCACATCACTGTCACTGTATCACATATTTAGTAAAAACAATAAAACAGTGAAAACCAACTTTTTCAACATGGTAACAATATTCAAAGCATATATTCGTATTTAAGTAAATGCAACAATTTAAATGATTATTGAATAGGGAACATTACTGCAATGTTCTGCCGCCAGAGGCAGCACTACCACTAATAGTAAACCAGTATAAGAATATAGGGATTCACACATACATGCACAATTGTTTGTCTAATGAGTGACAAGGATGCTTGCATAGACAATACCGCAAGTGGGAACGAGATACAATGTCAACGCTGCTAGTGTCGCCACCTACGAAGAGCTTTGCGTAATGTTCCCTATTAAAATCATGCCAATTTCACTTATTCTTTGGAATTTAAATAGGATTATTTTTACATATGGTATCATTTTTGACAAACAGTCCGTTAATCCGATTTTGATTTCGTCCTCACTCTGTCTTGTCTATGTCCTCAGTTGAAGTTTGGGCGGTTGACGGGGAGGTTGTGTGGTTTTGAGTTTTGATTTGAATTTAGTTTCGTAGTCTATTTTCGTTTATTTTACTGGTATTCAAATAAAACCATTAAATATTACATTAATCTCTTTGCAAGTAGTAGATAAATATTTTGTGCGTACTGTAAACGTAGTAATTTGGAGGCAAAATGCAAGAAACCGTTACAACCGGGACGGAGCGTAAATCTTTATTATCCTCGTTCCTGGACGTCCTGGAGGCTCAGGGCAAGGCTGCCCAGGCTGAGCGACAGCTGCAGGAGGAACGCTACAGGCGCCGAACGCAAAGGATCTATGAGTATCACGGTGAGAGTCTGTTTTGGTCCCATATTGCATTGGCATTCGTTATCATTGTTTCAGTAGTATCAATACTCGGGAATAATAATATTTGAATAGCACTATCCTTTTTTTCGCAAACTAATTTGACTAATAAGTAATTATTTGGCCATATTGTTCTGTGTTCTGGATTATATTTATTAGGTTCCATGGTGAAACATAAACAATAACAATTATTGAAATTATATTGTAAAACGTTTCACAGAAAAAATATTTACTGTTTATAGAATAATGCAACATTTTTTTTATTATGAAATCTATAGGTACTACTTTTCTCATATGAATAAATAAACAAATTTTAATTATTGAGGTTTGGCACCATTGTACATATATAATTTATTATGGAGAAAAAAGCAGGCAGGGGCCCATGCTCTTTTTGCTCCTACTCAATAAACACAAGCTATCATATGCACTTGATGCCCAACAGAATAAAGATCAAACCACTTATACATTTTTCTCTATATAATCCTATTAATTTATACCTACTAATAAATATTAACAGTATGGATGTAAACAGATCCACTTTTGAAGTTATACCACAGTACATTATAAATTTGAGCTTATCTGAATCGGAGATGATAATTTAACCCAAATAGCTGACTGTGTGCTTTGATTCCTGCAAAATCCCAAATGGTTTTTTTTTCTTTTTGACCCAATGGACATTTATGTTCAAGCTTTCAAATAAAAAAAATGCTCACAAATTCAGTCCACAAATGATTGAGATCTTTATAAAAACTTTACTGATTCAATAAAATAAACTATACAATGTAGATGGTTAATCCTTAAAGTAACAGTAACCAACACAAATTATGATTGTTTTGAACTTGTCTCTTCGCAACATAGATATTGTATTCAGCATTCACTTCTCAAAGCTATACTGTAACTAACAATGGCTGTTATGTTACAATTCAAGCACCAATAAATCTTGTCATGCCACAATTTTCCTCCGGAAAGTATGAGGAGAAAGTGCTAGTCAGTATAATATATAATAATAAATTAGCCTATATACGTCCGACTGCTGGGTATAGGCCTCCTATCATGGATGAGAGGGAACGGGCAGTAGTCCCCACGCTGGCCCAGTGCGGGTTGGGGACTTCACTTACATCTTTACATTTCTTCACAGATGTCAGTATATTAACAAAATTGTATTGTATTATTTATAGGTAAATATTGTCATTAACAAGTTATTTAGGTACAATCAAAAAAAGTATCACATAACATGTCAAATTAATTAATTAATAATTAATTCATGCATTAATAATTTGTCTACATACTAACATTTTAATAAAGGGCTGTATTAAATTAGGTGTGTGACTGAGCCAATGTCCTGTAGCCATCGAAAAACTCAATTAATAAGCTATCATTATAAATTAGGGCTTTGCCCGCGTATTGCAAATAACGCAGGCAAATCTGCGGGAAAAAATATAGCCGATATCCATCCAGAAAGTCAATTCTATGCACTGATAAAAGAATTTTTCACTTCTAATGCTCGCAAAGTTTGCCTTTGTGCTGGATGTATGCTGCACAAAATGCCATTGTTTTCAAGACTAAGATAACGTGCCAGCTCTCGTGAATCGACCTGTAATTTCTAGTTATTGAAGTGCAATTCTTTTTTGCTTTCAGTTCCTTAAAGTTTTTTACTCGGTTAAAACTTCAAACCTGCCTGACAGCCACGCACAGCACAATAAAACTTCGTAGAATAAACTTGTCATTTGATTTGATTTGCTTTAATAAATTTCACATCCCTGATTTCCATTACTAAATTAATAAAACCAGATAAAATAGGAGTCAATTATTATTTTAAAACGTATTGAACCATTAAATTACTTGGCAGTAAGAAGTGCCTTAGTCTAATATCACGTGTCGAAAATTAAACATAAAAACTTAAATAAATAAAGTTAAGGTGAAGGGAATGAGCTATTATTTAATTTTATTTTGCAATTAAGTAGGTAGGTACCTATGTGTTATTTTCTCGCAATCGAAGTGAAAAGCAGTGTGTATTTTAAATCGGGCATAAATTAGCCATTTAACCCCTCGACATAACTCTCCACCCTCGCCGGTGGCTCGGGTGGATATAAACGTCTCAGCGGCGCTACCACGAACTTCGAATCTCGAACTTCGTATATCTCCGCCTCTATCGCACTTATGGTTTATGGTACTCGAGCGACCGAGTTGGAGATATACGAAGTTCGAGATTCGAAGTTCGTGGTAGCGCCGCAGGTTAATTGGCTCGTTTTATGCGCTTGTTGTACAATCTACTATTTGAAATCGGTTAATTTACAATACAAAACTACAATCGCACAGACTTTTCCTCTTTATAATATTAATATTACGTATAAATTTTTTTTTTAATTTAAATCTTTATTTCAGATATAATCCATATTTTGTTAATGAAGACTTACGACTAGTGTTAGTAAATAATAATACTAAATAAATCTAACTTATTTCCTATATGATAGAAAGCTCTTTGTCATCCCTATCCAATGAGCCAAAATTGGACTATCATATCGGCCCGCAATCACCCCCAGAGACGATTTTTTTCCGTATAATGGCGTAAAAATCGTCCGTATGGGCCTCGGCGAACATACGAGATGCACTACACCATGTGGGCAACCCCAACAACATTCTGAGTGCGTTATTATACTGCACGCGTATAGATTCGTGTTCACAAAAAACATTTAAAATATGATTTTTCCGCAGCTAAAACAGACTAATATCTCCAAAATATCTTGCGCAAACTTCGAGCGTAACCTAGCCTAGGTTGTTGATGTTGAGTAAACTAGGCTAGGTATAGATGAATTATCGAGAACATGGAATGGGCTTGTGACCTTAAATTTGTTTACGATGCCATTCAAACCAGTTTTTGTAGATGAACAAAGTTTGGAAGGAAGCAACTACATTTAAAGGACATTAATACCCAAAAAATCGAGTTAAAGACGGACCTCGCTGACAGCAGCCGAAACGCTTCATACTGATTGGCTTTAAAGTATGACGTCACACCGTGCAATTTGTACTAACCGTTGCATGGAAAATTAAGTAAATTGTTGTTTCGGTCGCGAAATACTGCGTTTAGGTCCATAGTTGTCATACAAATTTGTTACTATAAAAGCGTAAGGATTCTATTGGTACCTTTAAATTTACTCTTGGACAATAAATAAAAACACTTTTTTTTCTAAACTTACCAGGTTCATATCTTTTTATGATATGAATTATATTTTGTAATTTATACTTTATTACAATCATTTGATGGTTTACTATCCATTTAGCATCACGACGTTATCCATTTTAACACCACGCAACAAGCCTATTGCATTTGTAGTGGTTGTACCGTTTGCAACAAAAGGAGAATAATTTTCTCTTAATTTAATATTCACAATTTGACACTGACATTATTTTGGTATTTACTTCTTCAATACTTATATAACAAATCTCTTTTTCACTTCTCATGCTCTAAAAGTTCGTCTTTATGTCGTGCGTAGGCGACATAAAGTCGCTTTTTATGCTCTAGAGCATAAAGTAAAATCTTCGTCGAAGACCAAGGCAATCGCTGCAACAGCCACACGAACATCTTTAACTTCATACAACAACCTCTTTATTTTATTTCGTTTCGTTCGTATTCTAAGACCAAGGCAAAGATACCAACAGCCAAAGTACACAATAAAACTTCATGAAATAAACTTATAATTTGTATTTCGTCTCATTTATTATTTTACGTGTTGCTGTTTCATTTCCTCGCAATCGAAGTGAAAAGTAGAGTGTACAACTCGTCCATAAAACCCATTTTACACTCGACTTTATATCTATCCTCGCTCGCAAGCTCGCTCGGATGGATAAACGTCTCGAGTAAAATGGTGCGTTTTATGCACTTGTTGTACAATCTACTATTGATGCTGATAATACGAGAAAATAGAAAATTCAAATATAGAATGCCTGCACGGCTATCACAAGACGGCCGCGACATACTCTCGAGCTTTCTCGCGCTATCCGACTCTTTCTTATTAGAACACTTAGAAAGAGACGGATAGAGCGACAGAGCTCGAGAGTATGTCGCGGCCGTCTTGTGATAGCCGTGCTGTAAACATACAATACTACTACATACTTATGATCAAAAAATCAAAATCAATCAAAATCAATTATTTATTCTGCAAATAGGCCACAAGGGCACTTTTACATGTAAAATGGTATTCTACAATATAATATTAATAATCTTACACAATAATCATTTAAAAAATTGTCAGAGATGTACAGGGTCAATAACAATAAAACGTGTCAAGAACAGAATGATGTCTCTCGTCAAAATAATGGTAATAACACTAGTATTTAGGTAGTTACTATGCCCTTGCAAGCATGAACAGACCGGACTCCACAAACAGCACCCGATCACGAGTATGACGCATATCTCAGCCATCGCCTCCCTCAACCATATGTTAGGGAAGGTGGTATGCAATTCCATGGTCTCGATAATTGATCTATATGTTTTTACACAGACCGACAGCGGCGGGAGATGGTCGAGATTCGCCGCTGCCTCGACTACGTCTCACAACACGCACACGTTCTGGAGACCGTGCTGCGCGGAGCTGGGACCAGCGGCAGTGAAGAAGTAGGTACCATTTTAGTACATTACTTACCTAGGGCGGTTAAACAAAGAATGCATCGCAGGTATTTGACGCCCGAGCCGAAGGCAAGGGCGATAAATATGCGCTCTGAGGCTTTCTTTATTACCGCCCGTGGTGAGTACAAAATTTTACGTCTCTATCTGGCCAGGAAGTGGGGTTTTCCGCACGCATAGCGTGCGGTAATTCCTACTTTATGGCCAGGTATGACGTAAAATTATTTATTTCATCATCATCATATCAACCGAAAGACGTCCACTGCTGGACATAGGCCTCCCCCAAAGATAGATTAGGTTAGATTTATTTAAACTTAATTGCACAAACAAAGAGTACAACGTGTCGGGCCATTGACTGCTCTTGATTGATCATAAAATAATAATAGAGTTCTGGTAGAGAATGCCTTATTGCATTGTTTGTATTTGTTACTTGGTACTGTGCAATAAAGTTAAAAGAAATAATAATAATTAACAACTTAGAAATGTTGAAAACCCCCGATATTTTCATTTCAAAGTTCAATATCTCAAAAACGGCTACATCGATTTTGTTAAAACGTAGCTAAGAACCATCTCGATCACGTCAGCTTTCAGCCAAAAAATCGCATTCAAATCGGTCTATTTGTTTAGGAGCTACGATGCCACAGACAGACACAGAAACGTCAAACTTATATATAACACCCCTCATTTTGCGTCGGGGGTTAAAAGACACCCGACAACAAACGCTAAGAACCGTCTTGACAGGCGAGACTTTTGATGAAAATAACCGCACTCAAATCTGTTCTTCTGTTTGGGAGCAACAATGCCACAGAAAGACACACATACACATCCTCCTAGCCTTTTTCCCGGTTGTATCCTGAAGGAGCCCGGGGTCCGCTTTAGCACCTAATCCCGAGATTTGCCGTAGGCACTAGTTTTTTACGAAAGCGACTGCCTGCCATCTTATCCTGATGGGATTAGACCGGTTTCGTCACGATGTTTTCCTTCAACAAAAGGCTAACCATGAAAGACAGTCGCCTCTATAGGAATAGTGGAATTCGCCTCGCCTGTAGAGAAAAGCAAGCTCTTATGCATAGACTGCATCGATGCATCATTAATTTTGAAAAGTCGTTGCACGGTTACCATAGCTCGGTTGGTTACGGTGACTGACTGCGTATGCCAGAAGTATCGCTGGTTCGAATCCGGCTCGGAGCAATATACCCACATTTAATATTTATTGAAATTTAGAAATTGTCATTACGAAAAGGAATGTCGTGCGCGATTCTCGTCGTATTTCACCAGATGCCGTACTACCCCGAGCGCTAGTAATATTAGATCTTGAAGCCTAATAGCAGGATAAATATTTGAACTTGAATTGAAATTGGTCCAGGTGCCTCTAAGCGCGCACCTGGTGCGTCAAGCGGCAGGGCTCCAACGCTGCATGGCGCAATGCGTGGCCAACGCCTCGACCATACGAGCAGCGCTCGCGCACTCGCACCGGCCCATGATGGACACTATGCTCGCTAAAATGGTAAGTGGTTTTTTTTACATTACGTCAGTCTTCGGTGGGAAACAAGCGTAGGTACGACTTCCCTGATGGTAAAGCTGGAACCGCACTGACAGCGGTGGCGGCGCGGCGCGGTGCGGCGCGGAGGCGGTACTGGTTGTAATGTTCGAGCTAATACGAAAGGTTCCGCACACAATACCGCGCCGCGCTGCACCGCCACCGCTGTCAAGCTGGAAACGCACTGACAGCGGTGGCGGCGCGGAGGCGATACTGGTTGTAATGTTCGAGCTAATACGAAAGGTTCCGCACACAATACCGCGCCGCGCTGCACCGCCACCGCTGTCAAACTGGAAACGCACTGACAGCGATGGCGGCGCGGAGGCGATACTGGTTGTAATGTTCGAGCTAATACGAAAGGTTCCGCACACAATACCGCGCCGCGCTGCACCGCCACCGCTGTCAAACTGGAAACGCACTGACAGCGATGGCGGCGCGGAGGCGATACTGGTTGTAATGTTCGAGCTAATACGAAAGGTTCCGCACACAATACCGCGCCGCGCTGCACCGCCACCGCTGTCAAACTGGAAACGCACTGACAGCGATGGCGGCGCGGAGGCGATACTGGTTGTAATGTTCGAGCTAATACGAAAGGTTCCGCACACAATACCGCGCCGCGCTGCACCGCCACCGCTGTCAAGCTGGAAACGCACTGACAGCGGCGGCGGCGCGGAGGCGATACTGGTTGTAATGTTCGAGCTAATACGAAAGGTTCCGCACAGAATACCGCGCTGCGCCGCACCGCCACCGCTGTCAAGCTGGAAACGCACTGACAGCGGTGGCGGCGCGGAGGCGATACTGGTTGTAATGTTCGAGCTAATACGAAAGGTTCCGCACAGAATACCGCGCTGCGCCGCACCGCCACCGCTGTCAAGCTGGAAACGCACTGACAGCGGTGGCGGCGCGGAGGCGATACTGGTTGTAATGTTCGAGCTAATACGAAAGGTTCCGCACAGAATACCGCGCTGCGCCGCACCGCCACCGCTGTCAAGCTGGAAACGCACTGACAGCGGTGGCGGCGCGGAGGCGATACTGGTTGTAATGTTCGAGCTAATACGAAAGGTTCCGCACAGAATATCGCGCCGCGCCGCACCGCCACCGCTGTCAAGCTGGAAACGCACTGACAGCGGTGGCGGCACGGTGCGTTTCCAGCTTAAGCGGTCTATTTATTTGATCGTATGGCGATCTGTAGAATAGGCGAATATCCATGTGATATTTTTATAATAGCGCCTATTTTGCCGAAAGTGTTGTCGCTCATTTAGCACCACCCAGGGGACACGTGCAGGATTGTGGTAGGTAAATCCTGCGGACGCAAGCAACAGATTGTCCCCAAAGCGGTCTATGCAGCCTATGGACGCTTGCAACTCTAGGATAACGCTTTGCCGAACCGGGCAGTTACTGTACGGACCAAAAATCATCAATATAGCGAAGTGAACCGATTGTTCGCTGAATTTTTGCTCGATTTATTTCAATCTACAATTTCCTTTCACTACACCTTGACTGAAACAGTGATAGCTTGACTCGCATTGTTCGACCATCAACCGCCTTTTGTAGTAGTGTACAATTAAATGTATTCTTTAATGACATCCAACCACTTTAGGCACTTTAACAATACGGTATCTCGATGACGGCGCATATTTTTGAACTTTACTATAAGGTTCATTGGTTCATGGATTAACCTACATGAACGTATAACGACGAAACTAAACTCCAATAACCCCGATAAGGCCCGTTTCACGAAGCTAAGGATTACAATTTTAAAGTCTAAAGCGTTCCTACAACAACTTCTTTCGAAGTTAGCTCTCTGCGTCTGTATAGGTTGTTGTGACAAATTGCTAGGTGTATAACGGCCTTAAATTGACAAGAATGAGACCTGTGCTGCCTGTTTAGGCTTCTAAAATGATTGTTTCGTGAAACGAATAGACACAAAAAATACCATATATCAACATAAACCAATGTTTTGCATCGCCTTAAGTGCAAATAGATTTATGAAAATAGTTATAATTGCGGTAGATATTACCCCTTTACTGAAATAATCGTGAGTGTAAGGCAGGTCAAGATCACGGAATAGCTTTTCTATTTTGTGTTCAAGATTATCGCTTTTGACCGCGACGGGGTTGATCAAGATTATGCTTTTGACCGGCGATAATTAGGCGCATTGACCCTTTCGCGGTAATTTACCCAGTTTGCATAAAATAGGTTTTGGCAGGCAAATACCGTCGAATAGGTAGGTACTAGTCGACGCACGTAAAAAGAGCTCCGGCGGCCATATACGTTCATCATCATGTAGGTACATACGTATCCTCCACCGCGCCTGGAGAGAAGAAAACCCGGCCAAGTGCTTGTCGGACCACGCACAACGAAGGGTTCCGTGGCTATTAAAAAGGTCTTATCGTCACAGAAATCTTTTAGAGGGAGGGGGGGACAATTTTTGTGACTTTCGGGGCGATCATCTCCGACTATATTCACTTAATCAAAAAAATTGCTTAGACACTTTATGTTCATTTTGAAAGGCCTATCGATTGATGTGCCAGAGACGTAGACTCCGCCAAAGTTCAGCCCCCATTACCGCGATTGCTCCGCAACAATAAGTAATTACACGACGGCTGTGCCAAGCTAAAAGGGCGTAACTGTATAGCTAACCCGTTCGCTGCCGCGTGAAATTCATTTTTATATTTTTTTCAACACATTTGCTCGTAACGTGCCTCTTATTGTGCCGCTTTTGGGCTCATAATCCTGGGTATTAAACACGCGTGTTTATTAACATTACCACACTCGTGTAGTTATGTTAATATCCCGATTAAGACACGTTGGCATGGCACCTTGCAGCAAGGTGTATGTATGGACTCGGCGCATTCTCAAATTGACCGGGTTATACAGGTTTGTTTTTAATTCTCGGCAAATAGTCTAAGCATTTTACGGTCCGGTTGTATGGCGAAATGGAAATAATTTATAATAGCAGTTTTTTTTTGCGTAACAGATAAATCATAATTATAGTAATAACTTCGAGACTAAATCCAACAAAATATTAGTGATTTAGATATTTTAATAAATTTTTAAAAATTAATAATTTCCTCAAAAATTGGAAAAAAATGTTAATAACCTTTTTTTTCTGTATTATGATAAATTAATATTTGCGGCGTAATATTAATGATAAATCGCGCAAAAATTTTTCCCGATTATTACCTTTTATATTCAGTTAGACACCATTTTTTTTTCTATTACCATATTTACGTGTCAAAAAATAATAATAGCCTGTAGGTTCCTTCATTCCTTGGTGAATGTAGTGGACACAAACATTACAAACCAATCACACACTAAACAACAACGGAAGGTGGATTTTAGGGGGTTAATATTATTTAACAATTTCAAAAAATGCAAATTGATCAGTAAGTTTTGGGATTTTCATCATCGACACTCTTTCATTGAATGATGTACGAATCGCCTGATAAAATACTTTGCAACTAATGTTTTTACAAACACCTGTTAAAGTAGGTTTAAAAGTGCCGCGCGCGAGCCGCAGAGCAAACGTGATTGGCCGATTGCATGCAGCGGGGCACCGCGCCGTCCGCTCGCTCGCCGCGTAGGTATAAATATGTCTAAGTAGGCACTGCACGAACCGGCGCGCCGCGATTTGAGAGTTTAGCGACACGATCTAACGCGTACGATCAATTATCAGTTGTTTATAATAGTTAAAATTCAATTAAGTTGTGAATCAAAAGATTAAAAAAACAGTCATATATTGAAATTATAATTCTATGTTTTTAAAATACCAACCGTAGACCGTACAAAAGTACCTACTTAGGTAGGTTTTGAGACAGATTTTTTTTAGGGTTCACTTAACAAAATATGTGTACCTAGTTATAGCCTCAGATCATAGAAAGAAGATCTGAGGTTAAAGATGAATCTTGTTGTTTCATTGTAGTTTTATCAATGAAATAGTGTCGTAGTGCCGGTTAGTTACCAGCTAGTTTAGTGTGCGGGTTTCCGATCTCCGTTTTGGGCAAATATGCTTTCGTATGTCTGGCTGTTCAGCTGTTCCCTCTATAGGTCACATCTCTCAACTGATTCTCGTGAAATTTTGTGTGCGAGTTCGATATTGAGCGGGCAAAAATGCTTTCGTATGTCCGGCTGTCCAGCTGTTCCCTCTATAGGTCGCATCTCTCAACCGATTCTCGTGAAATTCTGTGAGTGAGTTCAAAATTAATGGGCAAAAATTTCCCCAGGTTTCCAAACTTTCACTTTAGTCGTATTAGTAAGAAAATAAATTCAATATTTAAAAAAGCAAAAACAATTACTTCCTTAAAAATGCTAATTTGTAATTGAATGGTTTTTTTTTCTTAATAATCACTCCAAGTAAATTTGTTCCTTTTTAGCTTTTTAAACTAAAAAAAGTGTACATAACGTAGGGTAGACCGGGGGCAATTGAAACCATTTGCCTTTACAGCATATAACCGTTATATTTTTATGAGTAGAAAGATGAACGCCCAAAATTTTTCAAGGTTAGTTATCTGGTTCCTAAATAAAATGTATTTTGTTACTCTATAATCCATAGTTTTCTGTCAATAATACGAGTATAATACAGAGAATGGGGCAGTATGGTTCAATTGGCCTCACATGACTGTCGAACTAACTGACAACTGACTGTGTCTGCGTGTTTGTTTTTACCATTGTCTTGTGTAAAATATTAAAGTACAGTATTTACATACATACATACATACTGGGAATACTGTCAATTGAAACACTATGTGAGGTCAATTGAAACACTCTAATATCTTCGGCACAATGAAAGTAGGGTAAACTGGGTACGGTTGAAACAACGCAAATATCTCGCGAACCGTTGGTGGGACGGCGAGGGGTCCAAGGGGGGAAAGAAGCGGACGATCGGTTTGTACACGAAAAACATCGTGACGTTGCTTCCCGCGCGCTTAATTTGTTTGTACAAAACCCTATTGTGTTTTGATCCCCAAAAGTAAGTGTTTTCACTCGTAGAGTTTTTCAATTATTCTGGTTTCTATTTAAGTAAGAGTATTGAGTGTGTGTTTATGTTTGAAGTGAAGCTTGTGGATCATCTCAGCGTATCTAGTTTTACTGTATCATTATTCTCATTATTACTACAACGGCTTTTTCCGAAAGTAGGAGGTGGGGACGGTTGAAACAGAGTGATTTTCTTGTATTTTTGACATTGACTAATGAAAGTCAAAGTAAGTTTTCTATTAGTTTATTTACATATTCTTTTCAGAGTGTTCTCGTCTACACAGGGTGGGCCATACATTTTTGCAAATGGCAACACTGAATATCTTCTATAATAATAAATTATATATTTTTTGAGTGGAGGGAAATTTGACATTAATTTATGCAGTGTTATTTGCAATAAAGCGTTTTACTGATCAACAACGAGCTTTTTGTGTAAAACAGTTTTATAAAAACAACAAATTGTATGTAACTGTTCGCCGCCTATTTAGGAGGAAGCCCGGATCTCACTCCCGCCGATTTTATCGTGCGGGGATATTTATAAAGTCCAGTTCTAAGTTAAAAGGAACTATCACGGTATCAGTGAGATACAGCCTGGTGACAGACAAACGGACGGACGGACGGACGTTCCCGTTTTACTTTTCGAGTACGGAACCCTAAGAAGCAAAACTACGGACGATATACGAACTATTGGTTCAGTACTACCCAGTCAACTCTACTTATATCTTTTTTAGGGTTCCGCACCTCGAAAGAAAAAGCGGAACCCTTATAGGCTCACTTTGTTGTCCGTCCGTCCGTCCGTCTGTCAATACCCTTTTTCTCAGAAACGCGTGGAGGTATCAAGCTAGGTATTAGATATTATCAAGGTATTAAATACTCAAGCCTACTGTTCCTTGGAGCTGTGTAAGAATCAAACTTCTAGCCTAACGCAATCAAAAGACACAGCCATTTATGCCGCAAATTTTCGAAACTCGCAAGGGAATCATACAGGGTACTTCCCGTGAACTCAGAATCTTGAAATTTGATACGAAGCAATGCCTTATGGCACAAATAAAGGAAAAATTGCGAAAACCATAAATCCCATAAAAAAACATTCCATGTAAACAATAGGCCAAGTCTTGAAACAACTTTACTGCATTTACTAATTTTTGCATAGGTACCTAAAACGTATGTAAGTGTGATTGCCAAGTCACAAAATTTTATTTAGTAAGCAAATAAAGATTAATAAGAATGTCTGACTTGGCTCTACGAAATATCTCACCACTATTTACTGTGAAAGAGTTTCGAGGCTTGGCCTATTTTTTACATGGAATGTTTTTTAAGGGATCTCATTTCTTTTGTTAGACTAGATTACAAACTTACTTATGCAGCTTGTATATCTCTGAAACGTGACTGAAATTGCAATATTTTTAGGTCTCTTATGAGTTATTAGGCTAAAAACTAATAATGTTTGAAATTTGGAGTTTGTGGGTCTGCTAGAAGTACCTTAGAATTAGCGTGATCATTATCAGTGAGTATGTCAGTGACAAAACTAACGAACTTTGACGGACAATAGTTCTTAAACTAAAAGTTAAAATTGAATGTTATTGATATTGTATATTAGCCATATTATGCCCTACATGTTCCTGAAATTTCAGGGTTCTAGCTTTAGCCAGCACAAAATTACAGGATGTTGAAAATGGCCTGAATGGCTTCGACAAAAGGATGGTACGGCCGTGCCTCTTTGTTTTACTTGACTTGGCGGGGGAACTGCCGTGCCCCCAGATTTTTAGTTACATGTTATGCCATGCAATAGGGCCGAGTGGAGAAAAATGCGGGATGCCTTTGCCCAGCAGTGGCTTCCTGTTTCCCAAACAGGCTAAGAAAAATAAAATGATTTCTACGGAACCCTCGGTGCGCGAGTCCAACTCGCACTTGGCCTGTTTTTAATTTTTTTCATGACTACCATAGCATACAATGAGCTCATCAAAAGTTCGCAGGCATATCATAAACATTTCTCAATTTATGAGCATCTGAACATCTCGATAAAAACACGGGTGTAAAAAAAGTATACGACTTTAGTTTCCTTTGTTGCTGCTACCTTATACATTTAGTTTAACCAAATAGTTTTAATACAATTATAATAATATAGATTTGCACAAACCAAGCATAATCATGTTTCATAAAAAGTGCTTGTTTCAACTATAACAATGTTTCAATCATAACCATTCCGTGTACCGACCCCGTGACAAAAAGTGTTGTAAACGTCGCGACTAACCATTTGTTTTATTGTATACAAGAACCTTCTCCAGAATGTATTAAATACTTTTCTGAAAACCGCATCAAAATTGGTTCAACCTAACGCGAGATAATCTCGGACAACGTACATACATACATACAAACATACGGGTCAAACTGAGAACCTCCTTTTTTTACAATGACACGCAGCGTGCAGATTTCTAAAAAACCTTCATATTTCCATAATTTATAAACTAGGTCAAAAACTACACAAACAATAGTGAACATTAATAGAACAAACATGTGCATCAAATGCAGAACCTCCTTCTATTAAGTCGGTTACTTTTGGGGACGATTAAAACGCGAGGACGATTGAAACGTTTAAATCGTCCACAAGCAAGTTGTTTCTACTGTCCCCACACCACGTTTTTAACTTCAAGGTCAAATATTACATATTAAAAAAAACTCGAACGCTGATCAACGGCCATTATAAACACTCGTTTATTCCCAGCTATAGCACCAAATTAATTTGATCAGTCAAAATACAAGAGTAAACAAAGTTATAAAAAAATATACGACAGCAGAAATACTTACTTTTTACCGTGAAAAACTGGTTTGGCTCGTGTACACTCCGGTATCGCACCATCACTCAAACGCTACTGGCCAAGCTACTGCTCATACATGGCCAACCGTGTGTTCCGAGTGTTGCGTCAGTTGCGTAGGTATTATAGTTTTCGAGAAATTTTCCTTGTTTCAATCATGACGTGTTTCAATTGTCCGTGGTCTACCCTAAGTTATTGAATAATTTCAATTACGAAATAATGTAATTCAGATTACAAATTACGAAGTAGTCATGTATGCAATTACACGTGTAATTCATCACCTACTCGTAATTGAATTAAATATAATACAATTTGTATTTCAATTTCAAACGTAAATTAGTTCGCCCAACACTGCCGTTTACCTAAGCCATTTTTATGGCCTGAATCGTCGCATTCATACTAGCGCATCGTAGAAAACGATACAAATTATCTGTGTAGGTAGGTTTTGTGTCTTGGGGTCCGGGCAGTGCGACCTTGAATGTCAAGACACTCGTTGCGTGCCGACGCTGCGAGCGAATGTGATCCTTAACACAAGCGGAAAGAGTTCAAGTTCAGTTGTAGAATCAAACAGGACTATTCAAATGTGTTTTATGCTTTACATAAAGCTTTTTTTTGTTGGATTTATGTACTAGTTTAATAATCTATATTATTAAGTTTAATTTAGACACAATTTGTCTCTATAAATATTTTTACCGATAGTTTATTGGAGTAAATGTAATTATATGCAATTCTAAACAAAAATCAAAACGATTTTTAGAAAAATAGGTTCATACATTCTTTTTATGAGAATCAAATCAAAGTACTAATTATTACTATTTTTTTCTACGAACTTATGGCACCTGTCACCCAAGCCATGAAATTTGTTAATTTAATGGCTTTACGTGTAAAAAAATAGTCGGATTTCACTTTTTACAGGTTAAAGACAATAATACTGTCGTGTTGACGATTAAAAACAGCTATTACTATTTTTAGTTAAAAAAATCGGCGTTTTTTTGACACTATTTTTTTATACCTACTTCCGGGTCGAAAGTTTGTTGGATTCGTAAATATAGTATCTTAGAATATGTATTTATGACGGAGAAAAAAAAAACCTGGCTATTATGAATTAATGTTTTGCTAAACCGTAAAATGCTTAGACTAAAATGGATTCTTACTCGACTAAACAAATTAAATCCTTCTTGTGAATTAATTGATTATTTCTTCTTGGAAAATGTATAGAAACGTTTCATTTAGTAAAACTATTTACTTTTGATAACATTTTACATGAATTTATATTGAATAAGAATATATTTATTTTATTTTGTATTGGCTGTTTAGATATTTCATCTAAGCCTCGCTGCGGGCGCACTGCGCGAACTTCACGAAACAAAAATAGTTGCGCGCCATTATAAGTAATTTCACAAATATTTGTAAACATTGATGATGCGTGTTTGGTTATTATTAAAAATGTTGACTCGTGGTGAATATAAAAGTGATAAATAGAATTGACGCCACTGTACATTCTTGGAGATGTACAAATGTATGTGAGTAAAAACCTGTTGTCATCAATAACTAAAGGAAACAACTTAGGAGCCTGTAACATTTAAATTTTATGAAAAGGATTTCTTCCTCGCAAATGTGTTGAAAAACGTCGTATGACACGCGTGAGCTTTGATAATTACGTCCTCGGCTCTCTTATCACGCTCACCTGCGGTTCGCTTGATAATTCCGCCTCTGATGTAATGATCAACATAGCTCACTTGTATCACAATGTACTATTATCACACATACCGACTCTTTTTAAACTTGCTCAACGAGCCCTCACATTTTTAGGGTTCCGTACCCAAAGGGTAAAACGGGAAAAAAGGCTTTATCTCATGAACCGTGATAGTTAGACAGTTAAAATTTTCACAGATGATGTAATTCTGTCGCCGCTATAACAACAAATACTAAAAAACAGAATAAAATAAATATTTAAGGGGGCTCCCATAAGTACAACAAACGTGACTTTTTTGCCATCTTTATAGATAATGGTACGGAACACTTGGTGCGCGAGTCTGACTCGCAATTGGCCGATTTTTTTTTGATACTAAGTTGGTGGTAAACAAAAATACGGTCATCCTGATGGTACGCAGACTATATGTACGCTTGCTATTCCTGAAGAATCACAAGCGCGTTGCCTGCCCTGTATTGATTTGAAGATTCGTTGTGTTGATTGCTAGTCATCCTCGGGAGCTCTGGCGACCTTCCTCACCACCAGAAACACAACACCACATAGGTACCTACAGAGGAAATAGTGGCGTCATTATGACATAGGTAGCGCTAAACATGCAAGCTACATTCTAAAAAGGCGTAAAAGTATAGAAAGTATAGTGAAATATGATGTTTTGTTTATGCACTGTTGACGTTTCGTTAGAGGGTAAAAACTAAAGGGCTGCGTTGACTTACAAGCCAGGAAAAACTTTACGGGCGTGTTTATCTAAGCTGTGAAGAGTTAAGTGGGCGTAGTGTAGTGGCGTGTTCTTATCTCCCTCTCACTGAGCATAGGTACCTACGCGTGAGCGAGATGGAAGTGCGTGCTAAAAGCGCGGATATCATGTTTTTAATTATATTTTTTGTGCGTACATTTATAAGCAAAATCCTTTTACCAGATTTGAGAACTTATAATTGTTCAACTATCAAACGGTTCTTGGACGAGGACGGACGGAGGGTCTTAAAGATCCAACCAAAAACATCCAAAAGAAGGGTTAGGTTTGAAAAATAAAAGTATCGAGAAAATTATTGCCAATCGTGTTTTCACTATTAACAGACTGAAGAAAAACTGTTTAAGATTCATATACTGTAAGGACAGATATGTAATCACTATAGATGTTGAGATCTAGGTCGATAAACATTGGCAAATTTGCATATGGGGGCTCTTAAGGTGAAGCAGCTTCAGAAAAGTACCAAAATGGGCTTGGAAATTCCTACTTCATTACGCGAAAACTACATAAAATGTAACGGTTTCTTATTTAAATGCTATTTGAAGATATTTGCTACAATTATATAATGCCCAACACACGATTTGATTAATTTGCCTCGATGGATTAGGCTCGCAAAGTTAGCTCTGATTGCGCGTTTTTCGGTAGGTCGAGTTGACTAAAAACCAGAACCATTTTTTTGCTAGTCAATGTTCAGTATTTATTTTTGTATCCTTTTATTCCTTATTAAATATTTGACAACGTAGTAGGGTCATTTTATTTTTAATTAACGTAAATTAGTAAAATTAAGCACATAAATATAAAATCTCGCTCAAAACGGATGCGCGTAAGTCATTCGTTTGAATTTTAGTAGGCAGATGGCCAAGCGGCCTCGGGCTGGACGGACGTCTGTCGCGATTTTTTGCATTTTGACAACTGTAAAATTCGCTAGTTTAATACCAGCTGTTAGAAAATAATACGTTTTCAGGGAGAATTAATAGGGTGTCATGTGGGTGGATAAACGTTTAAAATAGATATTTGGTCATTTTTACAATTTGTTCTAATTTAAAACACAAAAGTTCGTTCACAAACCCTACCATTACAACCCGATTTTTCATATTTCTCATCTTAAGATTCCGTTATTAATGAAAGAAGTTCGAATACGTTTCTTAAGAATGTGGAATATTTTTTTATCACACAGGTCACATTGTCTAGTACGGTGTATGTCGTAACATCTCGCTGCCCCAATATTATAGGGTCCTATGTTACATTGTCGGGGTACTTCAATTTAGACTTAGTGTCACTCTGACAGACTTAAAATTTCAAGTTGATAAAAGTGCAACATAGAACCCTATAATATTGGGGCAGCGATCTGTCATATAGAAAGATTTGACATTTGGCATTTACGCTGTCTTAGGACTTAGATATATCGTTTTCAATAAAATAATAATACATTAAATACCTACAATGAAAATCGTATAGTGTACAAACTATAACGATTATGATAGTATATTGTGATCCGCTGTAATAATGACACCATCCAGTTAAATCCCCTGCAGTTCCAACCAATTGAATGTGGAAAGAGATTGTCAGAATATTTATACCTACTCGGAATATGCAAGCATGATGTAATTTGTGTTTATTGTGGTCAAATCAAGACGGATTATTGTCACCCAATTGGATACAGTTCTTCAAGATACCTCCTAACTACACTTCAACTCCAAGTTTTTAACACATTCACTGCCCAGAATCTCTACGCACTACGCTCCTCCTACGCCGTAGGCACCGACGGCGTAGGCGCCCGCTAAGCGGTTTCATGGCAGACCTGAGTGAGAGTTTGAAAGTCAAGTGAGGAAGAAGAAGTAGTAAATAATTGTAATAATTAATATGCCTAAACAGTAAAGTATTCCATTGCATAATATATAGATTTGCATCATTTTGTTGCCTAACATATTTTTTTACCTACAAATAATGAAGTAGGATGATTTCATTGTATGATGTAATTTACATTGAATGATATACTTTTTATTCTTGTGGTATAAAACATTCCTACTAATGAAGAATTTGTTTCATTTTCTTTACCTACTCTGAGGCTAAGGAATTCACTAGAACAGACATATTTAGATTAAGTATGCTGTAGTAAACAACGTATGCTCGCTTTAAAGCTTTATGGGAAGGATATAATGATGTGACGGATCTTGCCAATGAGAATACAATTAGGTAGCTAAAATCGACTTCCGAGCTATGTTTACAATTTGGCACCTTATTCGTTTGTGATAAGGCGAAAAAGAAAAATATTCTATATATCATCATCATTATCATATCAGCCGAAAGACGTCCACTGCTGGACATATGCCTCCCCCAAAGAGTGCCAAAATGACCGGTCCTGCGCCACCCATTTTATATATAGTAGTATAGAATATATAATTTTTTCGCCTTACCAGCTAAGTCTCATATCTGGGAAATTCTTTTTCTCTATTTTCACCCAAGCAGAGCTCAGGTTTATATGTATGTATGTGATACATACATATATAGTATAAAATGGCATATCATTTGTAATCCTATGCGTACAAAAGAAATATCAGTAAATAAAATACATTACTTACAAGCAGGAATCGAAATCGAGGGGCCATCCAGGAAGTACGGCAGTCAGTACAATTATCAAAGAATTATTATTAGTACCATTTTTTATACCATGTATTTTGCAAACAAACACACGGTTTGCGAGATATCGAAGCCTATGGACGCTTGCTACTAAAGAGGATTCACACATTGGAGGATGCTTAGGGTTCATTTGAATTAACTCACAGATATTCACTAGTTTACGATATAATATTGCTTACCTATATTATTCTTTGTAGATATAGGTCAGTAGAAATCGACACAAAATAGGCTTAAATCGCAAGGGCATGGTTTTTCGGTATATGGAACCGATATATAGTTAGGATAGTGTGAACACGAAATTTTGGTTTAAAAGTCATAAACTATGCTACTTTGACCATCAAGATGTAGTACACTTTAAAAGATAAATAAATTTAAAACAATTTTAGTTAAGCCACAGGTCTATAAACTCAAGCGATGGCCCTTCAAATATAGTATTTTTTCCCGAAGATTGTCAATTTTAAGTCATGGTCCCATCCGGATCAAAATATTGGCAAAATCCCTCGTCCAATGAGAAAAATGTTGGATATAAAGTTTTGTTGATATGTAATTATCTTTCATACAAACCCTCTATAAATTCTGTAAGACTACACGCACAATCTTGAAAATACGAAAAAAAGGTAAAAACGGCTTTTTTGAAGAATTGAGTGCAAAAGGCCTTCGAGAGACCTATAGTTTGTGTGAAAGTAGCCAAATATCAATGGAAAAAGCAATAAATAATCATCATCATATCAGCCGAAAGACGTCAACTGCTGTACACAGGCCTCCCTCAAAGATTGCCACAATGACCGGTTCTGCGCCACCCGCATCCAGCAGCCTCCCGCGACCTTCATCAGGTCATCAGTCCGGTCCCCACTCAAGAACCTTTCTGCCCCAACGGCCATCAGTTCGACGTGATTTAGGTTTAGATTTATTTCTTTCGAGATAAAAATTACAATATAGGTCCTTATCACGATCGTCAATAATAAGTAATAAAAATAAAATAATATTCAAAATGTTAATACACAAAGTGGAAATTGTATCTCCAATTAAGGATTGCCATTTAACAACTAATAGACACTTACTATTGCACAGAAATAAACAATGTCAATTTATGCATTAGGTACCTAAATTTAAAATTTGAATATTCAACATAAATGTTACACAAGAAATAATATCAAATGTGCAATATGGCGGCGCCAATACCTACACATTACTATTAATTTTACTCATTTACTTTATTTATTTTTAATATACAACCACACATTTTTGAACGCATCATATTACACGCCATACCTGGCAACTTTCCTTCACCCTCACCCCAAACCACAGTGCACTAAAAATACCCGTCTCGCACGCGCTAACGCTCAATCAAAAACTATTGAAAAAACTCAAAAATCCTACAAGTGTGCATACAAAAACCACAAGTGATTACCGAAGTACAAGTGTTTACTGTGAAATAACAAAATTCTTTCTTGTATGCTGAAACACGAACGCAATACTGGATTGCCGGCTGGCGCCGATTAAAAGGTTTGTCTTGCCGCACCACAATGTGGCCCTCTGCCTTTTAAAAGCAATACGGAGGGCTATAAATCATGTAAAAACAATAATTACTTTTTAATTTACAGACTTCTTTTGGTTTGGTTCAGCTAGAAGCTTTTCTTCAGGTTCTTCCACGCTTTCTTCCTCAGGTTCTTTCAGTTTTTTGAGTTCGTGTTGTGCCTGGGCTTTCTCAAGATCGTTCTCGTCATCGCCTATCGAAATCAAAGCGATGACTTCGAATAATTTTCCTGAGCAAATTAAGCATAGAACTGAGCATTTGAGCTTAGCTCTCTGGTAGTTGGTGGCAAATGTGCATGCAAAGCCCTTTGAATACCTATACATTTGTCAGTATAGTAACACCAAATGTCTCATTATTTGATAATCAATTTTTACCTATTTTAGTGTTTTCGAGATTGTGATTGAATTATTAGTCTCACAGACCTCTCTGTGTTTTAATGAAAGCAAATTAAATTGAGTTTAACTTTATTACTAATATTTTTTCTCATAGCGCGAGGGATTTATGATTATGTTTTGGTCCAGACAGGGCAATTTAAAATCGACGAAGTTCGGAAAAAATATATAATTTTCGAAGGGCAATAGCTTCGTCCCCTTAGAGCTTACAGATTTGCAGTTTAATTCAAATAAAATTGTTGGAATAGGGAACTTGCATTTTTTTATTTTATTGCGAAAATCAAATGTATAATTTAGCATTAAAACAACTGTAGCACTAAAACTTTCTTATGATTTATTTTTCTGATTTTATATGCATTTGAAATCTGCACGCGCCGGCACCCCCCGAAAACGCTCTTTATTAAACTGGCTTATGCTATGACGTCACAACATATACCTATTCTCGGCGCGTTTACTATGGAGTAAGTCATTAATTTGCAATTATCTCCACATCATTTGCGTTTAAGTCTATACTTGTCATACAAAATATCATTTTCTGTGCCAATTCAATATTCTGTGTAACTGTTATGTTATTTTATCGAAACAATAATATTTTTTTTTCGTCATTTTAATGTGAGATAAAACTAATACAATCGTTTTTTTTTTTCTTCTGTATGATATTTCTACGTATATCCGCATCAATTGAGTGCAATTTATTTGAAATTGAAGTCCCATGCAAGTTCCCCATTTTAATCAACTTTAAAATTCAGACGTAAATGTAAAAAAAGTCCTAAAATTTCGCAGTTTTACGCGTGTCGCGCAACTGGCACAAGCTTTTCGAAGTCGCAAACTTGTGTCTACACTACCCTAACTGATCCATAAAACAAAACCAAATAAGTTACTGACAAAATTAACCTACATACAAACAGGTGAAGTTAATATAAAGCTTGCAAAAACCAGAACTACATCGTGCTTTGCGATTTTAATGTCGAATTCTATAGTCCTAACAACGCATCGCTTTGAACCAGGTTCATTGGATGTGGTACTGGAGAGCACCGAAGAGTTTTTATGATCTTCATGAATATACAAATAACTTCCACATATCACTAACAAATTACTATAATTATGTTATTAGTGTCTACCCTTTGATGTAGGTATCACCATCACCTGCGACTACATTACTCACTTTCGGTTTGCTGACGACACTACTTACCGTACATCACAATCATAGAGGCACCAGGGGGTGTCAGTGACAGTGATTAAAGAGTACTAAATACGTATTAATATATGTAGGTACGAGTTTATTAGGTCTATTTAGTATAATTATATTCTGGCCTGATATTGGTTTACGGGTATACCTAATACATTGGTGTTACACTTTCATAATAACACTTACAACAGCAGCAGAAACCGAATGTATAATTATGTTTTAGGACGGTATTTTATACTTAGTATTATTTGTAGTACCTACTTTTTTGCATTCTCACACTATAAAACTAAGGAGCAAAATAAGGATTACCTAATATAGATACCTACCCAGTAACGTACAAATAGGTACGTACCAACAAGGCTCGATCATTCTGACTGACGTGATCGCTTAATGGCCCCTCTATTGTGATGAGTTGAGACTTGAGAATGAAACTGAATTTTCAAATTTAATTATCCATCCAGGCTCAAGCCCCCCAAAAAGCCAGCTCGATCTGAGTCCTTACCATAATGCTACCCCTTTTGTCAAGCAATGTTAATAAATTTTCGCTTGCTTATTTTCATGAAATTTTGCACCTTGGCGAAGACCGAATAGAGTTGCTATGACATTGCCAATCTAAAGACTAATCTATTGACTTATCAATAGTACATATTTCATATACCAAAATGTACCTAAGAAACATACGCAGAATCATCGCAGAATAAGAAAATGTCAACAAGTCTGACATTATTCAATAAGATGTTTTGACAATTTCACTTTCTGTATGGAGGTTGGTGACTGATTTAAATGTATAATATCACGAAAGCAAAAAAATACCTAGGTCAGTGACCTGTCACAGTAAAGTGAGATAGTGTGCGTGAAATGTAGCGGTGTGTGTTTCTGGGGAGAATTACGATAATGTTGCGCCGCCTAGTAGGTTTTTAGTGTCGCGTATGTAGCTTCACCCGAGATGCCTCACCTTAAGCCCTGTTTAGACGAAGCGAGTGCTGGCTAGTTATTGTATGTAAAGCACTGGCTGCCAGCACTGGCGGGAATAGATCGCCGGCCTATTTTTCAAGCCACTGGCTTCGTCTAAACCCAGCTTAACAGCACTAACAGCCAATTAGGTTACTTCTTATGTTACAGCAAGAAGTACAGTCAACCAATTTGATTCCTAGGCCACTGTAGAACCCTGTCATTTTAACTGCTACATAGCGACGCACCACGCTAGTAAACCATATTGACAAAGCATTTACAACGGTTGATGATGGCCTAGGAATCAAATTGGTTGACTGTACGCTTAATATATTTTTATAGACCCCGGGTTTCGTAACAACTACACTTAATTGGAACCCACTTACCCTGGTTCATCTCAGGCGAGTTGTCGCAAGCATGCTATTTAGATTAGACCAAACGTACAAACATGAAAACATTTTAAAGGCCAAGAAGTACTGGTACCTTTACTTACCTGAGAGAAGTTCCTGAAATATGAAGAACTGCAATATTTAATGGATAATTATATTTTTATTAAATTCATAAAAACTTACAATAAGGTATTAAATACAAAATTACGCGATTAAATACAAATCTAAAATAAATAATATTTAATTATACTGTTAAAATGTTTGTAAACTATTCTTTTAAACGTTATTACTTATTGCACAAGACACAGAAATGTACAAATGGCGAGCTTAATGCCAAATGGCATTCTCTACCAGCTAACCATTGAGCTAAACAGAGATTCAAAAAAAAGCGGAACGAAACTCCTATGCACTATTAGGAAATAAAAGGAATTTTATTTTATTATAATAATTAAGTGTTAATTAATGCATTGATCGGGTTAATTTCTACTACGTACGTATTTCTTGCTACAATTACACGCTAATGTGCAATCAGGCGTGCGAAGTTCCTTGCTCGATTGGCGATTGTCTTATGTTCCCAGCGACAGAGAAATGGCGACACCGACGATGAAATTAAATGAAACACGTGAAATAGACAATTTTATCACTCACGACACAGACGAACACTTAAGCCCCAACTAAGCCTATAGTTGGTGGTGACCTTGCCTGCGGAGGCGGCGGTTCTGGGTTCGAATCCCAGTAGCATTAGGTAGTTAGGTAGTAGTTGATGGAGAAAAAATTGGGCACAGCGAAATATCTTATCATCTTACTCTAATTTGGAAGGGCCCTAATATACTACCCTACAAATCAATAGGCATAATGGGTACTTACCCAAACTGCTTTCTAATATAACTGCTATTTAGGGCCCGGTTTTATAAAGATCTATCAGGTACAGTCAGGGGTATTAATATACGTGTCTACATAATTAAGGACATACAGTATATCTCTATAGTCAATGTCATAAAGGCATGTACAGATATGTATGCCCTTATTTATGTTTGTATATTAATGAGTGTACATGACCCCAAGATCAGATTTAAATTAGTAACACAAGTTTCAAAAAAATTAGATTGTATAGGTTGGTATCCTTTCACTCGCGCCAGAGCATAGACAACGAGATAGAAAACGCACCAATCATCAACCAGTCAATACGGTTTAAATTTAATCACTTTACTTCAGTAACGGTTGCAGAATTGTGTCCCTGTTAGTCTTATCTAAGTCAAAGCCAAAGTTGTTTACGCTAAAACTGCAGGCTCATGCTCAGCAGTTCCGGGTGCGACTCAAGGGCTGCCAGCAAAAACCGCTCGTTTGTGAACTCTAGCCAAATTACACCCGCTCATTATCTTTAATGACGTCCACTAATGACCCCTTGGGACCCTAAACTTAGCCGTGGGAACTTTATCAAAAGGCATGATGAAAAAGTAATTTATCTGTCCAGGTGAATTTACACCCAATATTAACGGCATAGGCGACACTAATGTATCGTAGCTTTTCCGGCTTTGTTAATAAGTCTAATTAACCATTTTGGCAGTTATTGTGTCCACTCATGCGCTTCCTGGTCACCTGGAAAATGTCACGGCCGGTGCGTGACATTTTCAATTCTCGCTGAATGCGCTCAGATCAGTTGACCGCCCTTGAAAGGCCGTGCAGGTTTAGTAAAAAGGCTTACCTGGCAAAATTTAATGTTATTAACACTGACCACAGATGACCACAGACTTAGTAGTAGTAGCTGAGTTTTACTTAGATTTTTTTTGATACTTAGTAGGTACCAACGCAAAACTGACATAAGACATAAGACATTTATTTAGCAGAATCGTTTACATATATATTTATAAGTACCAGTCCCTGCACTAGGCTTTGCCTGTATCGCAGGAGACCGCATATTACCTTTTACATTGCATGGATTCAAAATATTACAATCAATTGGACAATATATTATAAATATCAAATAAGGAATACAATGTGTGTGTTTGAAATCATTTTTGAGATCAATCGAAAAGGATGGAAAATGAAGCGACAAACATCTAGAAAACGAAACGTATGCTAGAGAGTATATATTTTTTTTACTGCAAATGTAGCATAAGCTATAGGTACTAGGTATCTATACCATCTTTAGAAAACGAATCCCCGAAAAATGAAAATCGTCTCAGATCCCTGTCAGGTCTAAATCTGATGTATTTTCCGCCTTGTGTGACTCGTTGACAATACAATTAAATGACATTTCAGCTTCTTAACCCCGACGCAAAAAGAGAGCTGTTATAAGTTTGACGTGTCTGTGTGTCTGTCTGTCTGCGGCATCGTAGCTCCTAAACGACTAAACTGATTTGAATGCGGCTTTATTTATCCGAAAGCTGACGTGATCGAGATGGTTCTTAGCTAAGTTTCATCAAAATCGGTTCAGCAGAGCAGATATTATATTGAACTTTGAAATGAAAATATCCGGGGTTTTTTCAACTTGTTAACAAAGTTGTTACATATGTATATTGTATAAAACACACTTAGTAACTTTTCACATCACAGCTGCGCTTTCCCAAATATACGGCGTTTTTAGGGAGGCAACCCGAAAATAACCGGTACTCAGCGAAAAAGCAATATGTAGCTTTGAATATATGGTTCATATGACGTTATAAAACTGAGGTAGCCAAGGGCTGTTTGCCTTTAATTCATATTTAAGCCGAGGGTCGGCTAACGGTGTGCAAACACGTCAACACGTGGCAACGTATAAGGCATTATACTTTACAATTTCTTCTCATGTAGGTACAGGTACTTAACATTCTGGGACCGTGGGACCCACAGATGTATTCGAATATAAGGAGATCGGACATGGCGGCCGATTTGTATAGAGTGACCCTGTCGCAAGTACATTAACCCACACAACGCCCAAGTAATTGACAAGACAAAGCACGCACACATCTAAAACACACACACTTGTATACCTACACGCTTATTTGACAATAAACGCGCATCATTTCAGGCATTTTGGGAAAAAACGTAATATTCTCTGCGATCAGCACGCGTGCACAGTATGGCAGTGTATTCCCATTGAGCATACAGCTGCGACACGGCCGCCGGCGGCTTGTCCTCTCTCTAGTATTCTATGCTCTGAGGTGGGACCCCACATCGCTGTGATCTGAGTAGAAACTCAAAACGTTGAGGCGCTTCGTTTTTAAAGGATGAAGCTGGACTCCTCTTTATTTAGATTCTGCATATATGTCCAATTATTTAACCTCCTAAGGGCCCGCGTACAAAATTTTGTACAAATTTCAAAATCAACTTTGAACTTTTACTGAATGTCAAAAAGTTCCTAATTCAATGACACAAAATCGTAGTCTGGGCCCCAGGAGGACTTTGAACTAGGTATCAAAGTTCAAGTAAACTGTGCCATATTGTCAGAAGATGAACGGTTGAGTTACTTCGCGGCCTTCGCGCATCGCAACTTTTCGACTTAATATGGTACTAGTCTTGAATGGTTAAAAACTAACGTGGGTCCGTCTTTCTGAACTCTGCCCAAAGAGACTTGTTTGAGCATAACCACTTATCTTGGTGATAAGACAACGCTTCTCGGAATCAGTCTGAGCCAAAACTTCTCAAGCTTTTCAAGAACCTGACTGGAAATTGTCTGCTAATTGAATATTATCTTTAGATTTCTACGTAAATGTACAAAAATCGCCAAGGTTGTTCCCATAACGAATTTAGCCCAAATTGCCTTATAAATAATTCATGATATTCATATTGTTTTAAAACGAGTTCGATTAGTTATCGCGGCCTCAAACACCATGTAATTCACGCATACCTACGTGTCATCGATTATTGGCAGCTATTTAACTATAAAACTTACAATGTCGTTGATGGAGTAGGTACAGGTACCAGTAGTAAGCTGAACTCCGATAACGCATAGTTGTTACGGATCTAGGGGTCAAATTATAATTAGGTGCAAATTGACAGTACAGTCGAGTCGAATACAATATGTTTTGTGAATAAATACGTAGCCTAAGAGACGCCTTGTGATCTATAATCGACGGAGAGCGATGTTTCAACATCAATACAGGTTAAATAAGAAATGTGTTTCTTTGTTAAAGTTTATGACATTGACATAAGATTTGGTAATGGGGCTGGCAACTGTCAAACTTACAGCACCAATATCTACTTAATGGTCCTTAAAAATGCTAAATTTGTATGGCGGGAAGTCGTTTTTATTTATTTTTGCGAAAATGACTTTGTTTCGTCCCGAATTGCACCGAAGTGGGAATCCACCGTTTTCCGAAAAAGGCTAAAAATAAAAGGTTGTGGATTATAGCTATGGGGATGATTTTTGCCTAGGAATTGTATGGTTTCCGTACATAGTTAGGTTAGGTACCATCGATCTTCTGCCTCTCTCTCTCTCTCTCTCTCATCGTATCTATTGAATCTAGAAGAGCGCCATCTACAATTAGCTTTCACCGGCCTTCCCCATTTCACCTGAAGTGTGGAAAAGGTTTTTTACCATATATGTTAGGCGACAAAAAATATCTGATCCGTCCTAACGATCCTAGAAACAGGCGCGCTTTTTTTTGGCAGATATATAGTAGATTTCACTTTCTTCCTTTATTCTATACTAGCTTTTGCCCGCGACTTCGTCCGCGCGGAACTCGTTTATATCGTACCTTTCTCCCCCCTTTTCACCCCCTTAGGTGATGACTTTCCAGATAAAAACTATCTTTAGTAAGGACTCTTTGGGAAGGCCCCGCAATTCAAAGTATCTCTATACCAAATTTCATCACAATCGGTTCAGCGGTTTAAGCATGAAAAGGTAACAGACAGACAGAGTTACTTTCGCATTTGTAATATTAGTATGGATTGTATGAAGGAAAGGGTATCGATGCATGTAGGCTTTTTTCAGTATTATTTTGCATATTTTCATATCACACGGCCGTAAGGACCTTTTCTACTAAACCGTTGGATTAAATTAACTGACTTGTAATTTAAACATTTTATATGTTACATCTAATAGTTTTCAAAATAGCCATAATCAAACGTCTTTTTTACCCCGTTTTAGAAAACATCTTCAAAACTAAGGCCGCCATAAGGTACCTTTACCCTTGGAACGTCAATTTACTTATGTAATGTTAATGTTCCTATTCCCCAGGACTCCCAACTACCGATATACCGTAAATGGGTTCCATCCAAATTTTCACCCCCAATTGACCCCCTTAGGGGATGATTTCTGGAATAGAAACTATTATATGTCCTTTTCCAGGACTCAAACTATCGTTCAACCAAATTTTATCAAAATGTGTCACAAACAAATTTCCACCTCCAATTACACCCCCTTAGGGGATGATTTTCGGGATAAAACTATCCTATGTCCTTCCTTATCTATCGCTATACCGTAAATGGGTTCAATCCAAATGTTCATCCACCATTTCTCACCCCCTTAGGGGATGATTTCCTCCTTTTATGTGTTCCGGAATAAAAAAAAATCTATGTTCTTTCCTAGGACTCTACCTCTCTCTATACCAAATTTCATCTAAATGGGTTCAATCCAAATCTTCAACCCTCATTTCACCACCTCAGGAAATGATTTTTCGGGATAAAAACTATGCATTGTCCTTCCCTAGGACTCCTTCTATCTATTTACCAAATTTCATCTAAATGGGTTTTATCCAAATTTTCACCCCCTATTTTATCCCTGAGAGGATGATTTTTGGGATTAAAACTATCCGTTGTCATATTCCAGACCTCAAACTATCTTTCAACCAAATTTCATCAAGATGGGTCACAAACAAATTTTCACCCCCAATTACACCCCCTTATGGGATGATTTTCAGGAGTAAACTATCCTATGTCCTTCCCCAAGACTCCAACTCGCTATACCGTAAATGGGTTCCATCCAAATTTTCAAACCCCATTTCACCCCCTTAGGAGATGATTTCTGGACTTAAATTATGTTAAGTCCTTCCCCAGGACTCTGAGCTATCTCCATACCAAATTTCATCTAAATCGGTTCTATCCAAATTTTTACCCCTCATTTCACCCCCTCAGGAGATGATTTAGGATAAAAACTATGCATTGTCCTTTCCTGGGACTCCTTCTATCTCTATACCAAATTTGAACTAAATGGGATTTATCCACATTTTCATCCCTATTTCATCCACTTGGGGGATGATTTTCGGGATTCAAACTATCCATTGTCATCCTCCGGGACTCAAACTATATTTATACCAAATTTGATCTAAACGGAGTCCATCCAAAATTTCATCCCCCATTTCACCCCCTCAGGGAAAGATTTCCGGAATAAAAACTATCCAATGTCCTTCCCCAGAACTTAAACTACCTCTTAACCAAATTTCATCAAAATGGGTTACATCCAATTTTTCACCCCCCCATTTTACCCCCTAAAGGGAAGATTTTAGGGATGAGACCTATTCTTTAACCTTTTCGGGGACTCAAACTAATCATATACTAAATTTCATCTAAATCGGTGCAGCGGTTTAAGTAGCTCCATACAAATTTCCACCCCCCATTTCATCCCTTTAGGGGTTGATTTCCAGGATAAAAACTACCCTAAAAAAAAAAAAAAAAAAAAAAAAAGCATTTATTTCGGACAAAATAATCCATAGATGTTAGTATTACAATAAACTTAAATAACTATGTTAGTACCTAAACTTAAGTGCTGAGAGGTCCAGTGCCTGATTAGGGCGCTGTCCCATCTCTCTGCCACGACAGCCAGGAGACCGTGGTGGCTGGTGCGCACTCTGCGGAGCGTCGCGGCGCAGCGCTTGCGCAGCGTGGCGTGGAATCCATCCACATGCGCGTCGGCGAACATGCCCGACGCGCTACAGTATCGCGGCAGCCGCAACAATACCCTGAAGGCGTCGTTATATTGTACACGCATGGCATTAATAGCACGCTGCGTGTACCTCGTCCACAGGCTGCAGGCGTACAGCGAAGTACAGTACGCTCGAAAGAGTGTTACTTTAACTTGCGCTGTACAGCTGCTGAACCTCCGGGCTATCATATATGTGTCCTTCCCCAGGACACAAACTATCTCTATGCCAAATTTCATCTTAATCGGTTCAGCCGTTTTCACGTGATGCGCGGTCACATAAACAGACAAACAGATAAACAGACAAACAGACAAAAATTCTAAAAACTGTTGGAACGTGTTCTGTTATCGATTCTAAGTATCCCTAGCCAATTTTTTTTCGAATATCTTCCATGTACAGACTTTCGACCCTCTTCAGCTTTATTATATGTATAGATTTAATTCTGCAAATTCGCGTTTGAAATTGATTTATAGTGAGATCAGATTCAAGGTTCTACTGTAGATACACCTACGGCCAAATTAAAAGTTTGACCCATGATTTCACCATTGGTAAACTAATGTAGTTAGGTAACTATGATCATATAAGATTGCGACTCCTAAACACCATACTGCTATCCAAAATGATTTCCCCTCGGCGCCGAAACGTAACGACGCTATAAAAGCAACATGTTTAATGTATGTCCTGCGACCTACATCCTACATCTGCACAGGCTTCCCTTGTCTCGAACGTTTTCCGGATTTCCGGACACATAAGGTATTCATTCGAGAACGTGTTACAGGGATCGTTCTCCCGAGGGCTTGCTGGGATATAATATAAGCTCGGAAATCTGTGCCCTACGCACAAATAAATCCTTTTATCTACCGAAAACAATTTGTTACAATTAGATATCAATTAAAGGAAATTACTCCAGGCAAAATACGGTTTTGACAAACATTAATTCATAATAGCGTTTTTTTTCTTTATATCATTTTAAAACATTAATCTATGATGCTTTATTCAAGAATCCAAACTTTCCATCCGGAACGAACGAAACGAATTGTTTTTTTTAAATTATTTATCTTGAATATTATAGAGCAAATGTAAATGAACCAAAATAAAGATAAAACCATTTATTATTATTTTTTCTGACTTTTCAGAAGCTAATAGTTAAGTTATCATTTTTTTGATGTCTGAAATTTTGTTGGATTTTGACACTAAGTAACTATTTAATTGATAATATATCCATTACATAAAAAAAATCTGCTATTATAAATTATTTCCAAATTTGACATATTTTCCATACAAGCTGTCAGTTCATTGCCTGGACTAAATGACGGAGATACTCGTTTACGCAAAGGTTTCATTTGCAGAACTTTCGCTTGTCCGCTACATTTAACTCTGAAGCTTTCAGTTTAAGTTTTTAAGTTTTCAGGATTATTTACCTTACTTTACCTAACTGAATGAATGTATGCGATGCTATTTTCATCCGATTTGAATAATAATCGGTTGAATAGAATTTTAGCAAAAGATATGTAAAAAAATAAAATATCGACGGTGGAAAGGCAAAACCACTGAAGCGACATTTTAGTCAAAATAGAGTTATATCTATCGTTGAAATCAGCGTTTTTTTCTGCGTCGATTGAGCCGGGTTTCACGGCGATCTGATGACTTTCATGTCGCTTAAGGTAATACAAAAATAAGCGCCAAATTTAAAAAGCGTTACTTTATGCGACACACTTTTTGAGTAAAATCTAACCTGTGTCACTTAACCGTACACTCAATCATAATGGTCGCATCGTTCATATCCGATGTTATGTCACTAACGTGTGTTGTTCCAGGTACATATATTTCATAAGATACGGTACTTAAGGGGACGTAGGTTCGTGGTCTTCTCTCCCTCTCACTGAGCATAAGCGTGAGCGAGATGGAAGTGCGTGTTTGGAAGCGCGGATATCATGTTTTTTAATATTAATTTTTTGTGCGTTTTAATAAATAAAAAAGTAATAGCTGATTTCCCTCAAACATGACATTGCCGATTTTTAGAACCAATTTTAATATGTTTAGCTGTTGTGCATAATTTGTTATGATTTTTTTAAGTGTATTTTAGACCTATGTTCGTGATTTTTTTCTATCGAGCGTAAGTCAAAAACTCAGGATTCGAATAGCTGATTTCCCTCGAGAAAGACCTCAAGATTGCTAATTAAATTTAGGGCAGCCGTATTATAATCCAAACAAGAGCTACGATTTTTAAAAAATCAGTTTTTGGAGCTCACGTCGCCTTAAGTGTTTCTTCGGACATGTTGAAAATAACTGTTGTCGCATGATGGTGTCGCTTCAATGGTTTTTTGGGGGCGTTTTCACTTAAGCGACATTTATTTTTGAACCCGCCTTGTTAAGGGGAATAACATTATTTTTATTAAATAGCTATTCAAAATTGAAATAACACGTGCATATAACTCAACGCTCTAATTTAACAAGGAATAAAGTTATGATTTTTTTAGTCAAATTTTTTTTTTTAAATGCTCTCCTGTAAAATTCAAAAAATGTCGCTTCAGTGGTTTTGCCTTTCCACCGTCGGTATGAATATCAATTAATGGTTTATTTATTATCAAACAGTAAAAGAGATCTTCATCGGCCCCAAACTGCGACTTTCTGCGGCTGCGGCCGCTTGGGAGCGCCTGTACTAGGGAATGCAAAAACCGGTAAAATTTCAAAACCGGTTTTTAACCGAAACGACAAGCTCAAAACCGGTTAACCGGTTTTTATACGAATAACTAAAAATATTGGTATTTAATGATAATTTGACTGTAGGTTTATTATTTCTGGTTTATAAGTAGGCAAGGTATAGTAGGGTAAATAAAAATATATTATTTTCATCATTTTATAAACGACAGTTGCGGTAAAAAATTAAAAAAAGACTAACCAAGCAATGCCTAGTGTGGGGGTCAGCATTATAGTATTAGGCTTTGTTTTTAAGAAATAAACTATTTGTAATCATAATCAACTTTGGAAATTTAAATAATTGTATATTTGGTTCAACTTCGAAGTCTTCCGAGAATTAAACAATATTTGTAATTTGAAAATTCGCACACGGCACAACACAACACAAAACTTCCGTGAACTTGCAGGATAGCCACTTACCCCTTCTGCCCCTTTGACGAGCCGCACGTAAAAGTACACACAGTCCGTACTTGGTGATCGCCCTTCTGCCATAGAGAGAACTAATGATGACTTGGTACGCATTCTCAAGTGGATTCAACGATATAGTCTGATTGTGAACCCAGCAAAGAACCAAGTCGTTATCGGCAGCAACAAATGGCTTTCTAGAATTGATGTTGTAAATATCTCTCCAATACTTTTTGGTGGGGTTGAATTTGCTTACTCGATGAAAGTAAAAAATCTTGGGATCATTATGGATCGCACGTCTTGTATTGGGTGCCTCAAGAGAATGAAGTGAGCAGGAAGGTATTTACTACAGTGGGGTGTCTCAGGCGGCTTCGTAATTTTATACCTACCGCAACTAAAATTGCGCTCGCTCAAACATTTATTTTTTCCTATTCTTGATTATCCTGATGTATCCTTTCTGAGGAGCAACTTTATAAGCTTGAACGTCTCCAAAATGTCTGCATTCGGTTTATATTCGGGTTAAGCAAATATGACCATAGTATTTCTAGTTTCCGTTCCAAACTCAAGTGGAGTGGCTAGTGCTTATCGATTATCGCCGTAACTCTCACATTTATTTCGCTTCTATATATGTAGGGTCCTTTTGAACCCTGCAGCTCCCCGCTCTCTCAAAAACCGCTTTAGTAATTTTAATTCACTCCGATCTTCTAAAACTTTCTTTTAACTTAGCCTTCGCTATCTTGTAAATTTTATAATAGTTCGTTCCCTATTAAGGCTATTCGACTGTGAAACTCTTTTCCTATTGACATTAGATGGGCAGAATCAAATACCTCCTTAAATAACATTACTTGTTGCTCCCCTAATCCAGATAGTGCAACGAAGAGTATTTATATTGTATTGTGGATTGTGGGGATGTTGTGCAGACTGCAGAGGCAACGCGCGTTCGTGATTATAAATATTGATATAACTCATCAGCACAGCACCATAATTCAATACTGTAAAGGTGTTCGATTAGAATAGGAAATCCATCCATATACAAATTAACTTATCAGTGTACATTTACATGTGACTGTATACGGTATTATTTTACCACTATATAGATATAATACATATCTTTTAATAACATAGTTTATTTGATATTTTGTTGAATAAATAACGATTTCGGCTCACAGTTTCAGGCATTTTATAAATTATACTAATTTCGGTTAATAACCGGTTTTTAGTGTAAAAAAGTTCCGGCTAACCGAAAAACCGGTTTGCATTCCCTAGCCTGTACTAACTTTAGAGGGACCAAAAATTAGCTTTTTGTACTCGACGATTAAAATATGTGTATTAAGATTTCATAGAGAATACTGCAACGTCACTCTTTTCATCGTTGAATAGTCTGTTACTTCCGAAACAACCGAAATAACTGTTTCGATACGCTCTAGACAACCGAAAAAAATTTGAAAATAGAACTAAAATAAATTCGACCAATCACGTGGCTGCTTTACCGAACTGTAATGAATTGGACCATCAGAATCGCTTTGATTATTGAGTTTACTCGTTGATGTCGTACGCTCGTTGATGTCTTTTAAGATATCAACGAGCGTACGAGCGATAGGCTGCACTTCGTTTCAACAGTAACGAGTTTGTTTAATTAGTTCAGTTGACTCGTAGAAAATTTATTTTAATGAACTCGTACAAAAGGTATTGTTCACAATAGTGTTATAATCAAGCTTTTTAATCTCGTACCTTACTTAGGCCACTCAGCAAGCTTTGTGGCCTAAACACGGTACTCGACTAAAAAGCTCTCTATTATAACACGATTGTGAAAAATACTATTTCAGTCTGGCTTGGGATTCGAGTTTAACCGTGAACGTCATTACAATACTTGACCAAAGAAACAAAAATACTCGTATCTATAAATAATAATCTTATAGGTGCACCAACGTCATTAGCAAAGTGTTCACATATCTTTACACTGCCCACAAAAATATTGTAATATGTTCAAGGTTCATGCCTTAACCGATTAAGTTGTGTGTGTCGTGAGGCGTCTTATGTTAATCCGGGTAAAGTAGTGCTTGTCCCGTCGTCGTCATCACAATTAATTTGCACTGTCGTGAAGGCGTTGTGTTTTTGTCCGTATGGTAACGGAAATGATCGTTCTCAGATCCTTGGTATACTAAATGACCAGACCAGACTTGCCAATCAGCCTCGCCCATTACACGTATCCCTTTATTGACCTCTGTCTGAAAGGTAAATTGATCATGTTGATTACGATCGGTGTCGTGTTTGGGTGCGAGCTAATTGGGTTCGCGTTAATTGCCTGTGTGCGGGGTCAGCAGACGACCGTCGGTGATGTGCCGACTCTTAAAAGCTGCTGTCTGGACGCCAGCGAGCAGCGGGGCCGTGCATGCGTTCATAGATTGAACTCGATCAAATGTGAACTGCTGCTCGTTCAAGTGTTCAAACTGCAGCCTTATTGCAGTTTTAATAAGCGGGGAGTTTGTTCGACAAGTCCGTTTGCTAGCGGTTCTATGTTTCGCCTTTGCCAACATTCAACATGTGTGTGTTTCTGATTATTACAAGTGTTTAACCTTCTGTTGTCTAATGCTAGGATATATTATAGGATGATGCCGATGACATTGTCTTGTTCTCCCACACTGCACCCCATCTAGAACAAATGCTCCAAGATCTGAGCACAGCCAGTCTTGAAGTTGGGCTCAAAATGAACAGGGCAAAGAAAATTGATGACCAATGGCGTAAAACATAGGGTTAAGGTCGAGGGGCAGGATATGCAATATGTCGACGAGTATACCTACCTGGGCCAGACAGCATCCTTCGATAACAAGCAGTCTAAAGAAATTGATCGACGCATCGCAAACGCCTGGAAGAGCTTCTGGTCCATGAAGGCGCTAATGAAGGGTAACCTTCCTTTAGCACTGAAGCGCAAGCTGTTCGATATGTGTATCCTGCCTATCCTAACCTATGGCGCCCAAACTTGGTCACTAACAGAAGCCCAAAAGTCCCGACTCAAGATTTGCCAGCGAGCAATGGGACGCAGCATACTCGGAGTTCGTAGGATCGATCGGATCAGGAACACGGAGCTGCGTACCAAAACTGGCATCGTAGATGTGGGTGCCAAGACCGCGAAGCTTAAGTGGGACTGGACTGGACATGTCTGCCGAATGCACGCGGAACGATGGGCCAAATTAGCAACCGAATGGACCCCACAAGATAGCTGCCGAAGTAGAGGCAGACCGAAAAGGCGATGGCGGGACGACCTTGACACATTTTGTACAGATTGGCGAACACTAGCACTGGACCGAGACAAGAGGCGGAAAAAAGGGGAAGCCCAGCAGTAGGACACAATATAGGCTAACAAAAAAAATATATATATATACCTATATATTTAAAATATACAGGCCTGCTATTCTTAAAGTTGGCTGACACGCCTGGTAGTTAGCGAGGCTCAGGAAATAAGGTCTTAATCTAATGTTAAACGTACAATATACTTCGTATGGTCTAAACTAGGAATAAATCTTATTCTTGTTAGTCCGAGTCTGGCCTGTGTAACAAATTTTAGGGCTCAACAATTTTTATTACCCGTAATGGACCCCGTACGCCAAATAGCAATTTAACCTTTAAAGTAGTCGGTAGTACCTAATTGATTTACAAAGAAAAGGATGATCATCATCATCATATCAGCCGAATGAAGTCCACTGCTGGACACAGGCCTCCCCCAAAGAGTGCCACAATGACCGGTCCTTGTAAGAAAAGGTTGCATGGTTACAACGCCTACTAATACTTATGTAGACGTGACATTGTTATGCGGTAATCTAATTCGCTACATTTGTAGGGCGATCCGATTACCGATTAGTCGTACCTAATCTTGTAAGATTGCAATCGATTTGATACACGGTAGTAAAGATAAGCGTGCGAACTTTTACTTTTAGTTTATTTACGAGAGCAGGGATACAGTCGAAGTCAAAGATATGAAAAATGCCTGTCCGACAAAGCTTTCTATAATATTCGTGAGTATTTATAATATATTTGTACTAATAATAATTTTAATCCTTGTATAACGTTGACATTTTGTAATTTACAAATATTGTGATCTAATTGGAAAAATCGAATTCATTTGTCTTAGCATAGATATTAGATAACTATTATGTTTATATTATTTTTGACATGTAAAATTTTATATGTTATTAATGAACGAAGTATGATGTAGGTATATATTTTTCGCCTTATTACAATGGAATAAGGTGCAATAATGTAAACATATCTTTGTCGTCGACGTACTTACAGTAAGCCAAAAATTTGGCCACCGATTTTCGACTCAACTATATGTAACTTTGTATGTTGGAGGTTATCTCCAAATTTCTCATTCGATTTACAAAGTTCTTTCTCCAGTATCTAGAATGGGCCTTCGGAATCGACATAGGCTATATTTTAATCCGTGGCTACGCCTGGGTTATTTTTTAAATTTATATACGAGTACGCAAGACGGAGCCGCGCGGTCAGCTATTATTAAATTGAATAATAAAGTGCGTATATTATATTTGCTAAACAGTTCTCGTTACAGTTATTTGCAGTTCAATTAGAAGTACCCGTTAAAACGCCCCGTCGCGACTTAGGTCACTACCCTCTCACATGACTCCTAAGAATAACCGCACCGTTATTGTTTGATGATTGTGAGAAAATCGTTAAAATTTAATTTATCATTCACAAGCCATTGTGCGCCAAACGGAGTTTCGAGCATTTAGAAGTGTGCAAAACAAACGTGCTGAAAGAGACAATTGAAGCTATATATGTATTAGGTATATAATTATTGAAGTTTCACGTTCTAATAGATCAGCTGGTCGATTGCGTAACGTTATGTAGATCTGAATGGCATTATTTGTTTGAAAAATTACAGTTAAGTTGTTCTAACGCTCGTCGGAAAAGTTAAGCAATTACCCTTCGGGTCCTAGGGTACGCAGTGCCAGTTCAAAAATATATTTACGAGCATAGTGACATAAATTATTATATCTTTTCGTTGGTACCGTTTATACATTGGTGAATTTTAATCGGGGATTTAGAAGTTGGATATTCGGTATTTATAAGAGACCTTTAAAAAGGTCACTGCTAACAAAAGCTGCGCAGGCGGTGATCAAATCACGCGCCCTGCCAATTAGGCGACAGCCAATTGACAGCAATTGTAATTAACACGGCCGTTACCTGCGTGGCTGCCGTCACCGCTCCATTTGGACTATTGAGGCCCTAGTGTTTACTTAACCAGGTTATTGGAACTCTATAAAATTCCGAACACAAACCTATGTATATATACACCAAATATCTTTTATGCTAAGAAAACAGTGCAATCAAAACACTGATTCCATGGCATACGGTAAACATATTTTGACAAACATGTTTACATATATAAAAGGCGAAAAGTGTGTTCTTTACATCGGCTGTGCATGTCAGATGAGATGATCATCTGCCGAAGTTTTCAGCGGATCAAATAACTTAGTTCTGCAGACCTAAATTAGGTAGCGGACTACAAAACTGGTTGCCCCGAGACAACCGCGATATGTTTTTACCAAAACAAGACTCTTAAGACTCGCATGTCAATCGGAAGTAATTAGCGAATACAAACAACAATACGCAGAGGATTTCCTGCGAGAACAATACACGGCGCGGACGCATCATTACCACTCTTGCGCAGTGAAAGTTTATCGCTTTAAAATCGCTGCGGGTAATGATTCAGATTTGCGACCGCTATTACGGTTGTTGCGCGGTGCGCCCACGCAATGCTGCAATGTGCATTTTACAGGCTTTTAAATTGTAAGCTCTTGCGCGTACGATTTAGTTACTTGGCCGTTTTGTTGTAAACTTATGACTTAATAGGAACAAGTTGTAAACTTGGTATCCAATGCTCATATGACAGCGAAGGCAATGTGATAAACATAGACGCTGATTGAATTATCTTTTCATAATGATGATGAATGTGGTCACCACGACCTTTGTATAATTTCTGAATCAGCATAGATCAAAAGAGAGGAAATACGGATGTTTCTCAGCGTTTAGCATCCTCGACTCGACCCTGTAGGGACGCCAACGGCAACATAATGTTGCATGGACATTAAGCCCAAACATCGTCTGAATACAAGTAGACTTCTGGAGAACGTATGATAGCTAATGGTAGTCCGTGATCCGTGCCTTTCCAAAACTGGCGTGACTATACGTAGTTATGAAATAAATGTACCTATGTGTAGGTAATATATACTTGGCGCACAACGTCTCCCCAGCGTAATTGCAGTCCCACAAGTCACACAACTAACATTAGCTGCATCGAAGTGTCGCCGACCCGTCTAACGGAGCCACTGCACTCGTCGCTCGACGCATTAACTCGTCTCGCCACCCTCGCGCCTCGCCTCGGATGCCAGGACATCACATAATTCATGCAAACTCATTTTAAGCAAATAAGTGGTGACTGAAAATTGGATTGCATTTTTATCTAATTGCTTTAGACTTTATGCGCTTTCTGCGCGTTTACATGACGCATTTTATCGTTCGTTAGCTGCCAGCTCGTGCATTCATTGCTCTCTGAACTATAAAATGGCATTTATTTCAACCTTTATGCCTCCCCTCGTATACATGCGATGCACGCACGCGAGCCTTTTTATTGAATCACCGCCAATACGTCGAAAACTATTGGTAGCACTGAAACCTGCATGAAACGTGACCCAGTGACAACCGCGGCTTGAATATTAATTCACTTGCAAAAACCGCAGAGTGGGTCACTTGCAATGTCGTTGTGAAACTGGCTTTTCAGCATGGCTATAGACTGGATACATTTGCGCCACTAACTGGGGCCTGATTCGAGATTCAAAATGTGACATGTCCCAGAATGTCCCCATTTGCACGTGTCTTTTAAAATCAGAATGACAGAGACATGAAACAAAAGCGTTATGGGATATAGCCTTTTGTCAATAGGGAACATTACTGCAATGTTCTGCCGCCAGAGGCAGCACTACCACGAATAGTAAACCAGTATAGGAATATAGGGATTCACACACACATGTACAATTGATTGTCAAATGAGTGACAAGGATGCTTGCATAGACAATACCGCAAATGGGAACGAGATACAATGTCAACGCTGCTAGTGTCGCCACCTACGAAGAGTTTTGCGTAATGTTCCCTATTGAGACGAATTAGGGTTTGCAAGATCCGCCAATATTTCGGATCCGGATATTTCGGATATTTAAATTCAACAGATCCGGATATCCGGATCTTTCGGATAATACGGATCCACAAGGTTTTTTTTGGTATAAAGAAGGAATTGTAAGGTTAAACTGAGAAAAAACGGCTATACCACCGTATACCTGAAAGATTTTAAATAGGTACGCATTCTCGAGGTCATAAAGGGTTTAAAATTTTTTTTTTATTTAACTTTTTACTTACAACAACAAACTAACTGGCAAAGTGAGAATTTCGTCACTGAAAGCTGTCACTTAAATAACTACAACAACGTAAACGTACTATCAACGTAACGTTCCGAACGCGCGCTAGGACAATCCAACTGTCATTTTTCCATATAAAATTTGACATTTAGATCTACCCTACGAGCGCAAAATGCGTTACGTACGTTATCAACCAGCAGGTCGAGTTAACTCCGTACCTGGTGCTCGTACAAACATTTCAATGAGCTCTAGGTACGGAGTTATTTCAATAGGGTTGTAATGTATAATGTAACTAGGTATGGAGGAGAAATTGACAATGTGAGCCGGATGAGGGAAAAGGTGTTTGTCCAGCAGGGGACATTCATTTAGGCAAGACTGTGTATTATATGGCAAAAGCGGTGAACGGGCCATGAATATAGCGTACCATGATTATTATATTACATGATCATATTATAAGTCAAGAACATCATACTAAAAATTTAAAAAAAAAATTACAATTATAAAACGTAGGTATTGTTACTGTATTTACTTTTTACTTCCTGTGTTAAATAGACTTCTTAAATATTTATTTAGGTTTATTTAAACGAATCCCCTTATTCATAAAACTTAAAATGCCTCTGCTAAATAAAATGTGCTTTGTCCCATTTTACGAACACAAATGACAAAGTGACAGATAAGAACAATCGAATTTTAACGCCATTTTAGTTAAAATAGGCTTGTAGAACATTTATGAATACGGGCGTAAGTCTTTAGTAGGTAGCTATTATAGTACCTATAGGTAATATTGGATTTATATACTTACTTTGTGTCTGCCTACGGTGAATTACTTAGTGCATTTAAACCAACGCCAACTTTCGCCATCAAATTGCGGCAATTTTACTAGTTTGTTGAATGTAATAGGTGTGTAGGATTAATTAGTTTTTGTAACTAATAAATTAGAAACAAAAATAATCTGGTCTGGGATGATGAAGTGGCGAATAAAGACAGAGATAGAGTTATCTACCATTCGGTTTTCAGCGTGGACTCTGTAAAAACATAATTTAGTAGCCGTATTTTCGGTTTTCATGGTTGTATTTTAAGGATCCGTAATATCCGAAATATCCGGATCCAAGAGCCTGTCAGATCCGGATCCGAAATCTGGCGGATATCCGGATATTTCGGATATCCGGATTGCAAACCCTACCTACGACGAATGAAATAGTGACACGGATTTCCAGGGCCTCCTGGCCGTGTCACTTTCTGTTAGCCGGACTAGGTCGTATCATAACTTCACACAATGACAGGTGGGTGAGGTGAACCTTTTTTGCTGGACCCTAGCATTTCAGACAGTTATGTCAATAATAATGTTATTTTTAATTTATTTTTGATTGCGGGAAGTAAATTTTAATCAATGTTTAAGTCATCGGCATTTTCACATTTTAAACCGACTTCAAATAAAGGAAGACGTTCTCAGTTTGATGTCATGTTTTATTGTGTTGCTCAGATATTATTGTTTACCAAACTCTAGGTTTTCAATGATTATTTCATTAAAGAATAAGGGTCGCTTCAGGCTATTTCTCATGTAATTTTAAGCAAGATCTGATGTAGGTGGTAGTGTATTGACATTAATTGCTGTATGTAATACTTACTTATATATACCTATTGAAGAATAAAGAACTTTGACTTTGACGATGGGATCCATTAGCAATTTTTTTAGATATAAGGTGTAACAGCATTTATGGGACTTCTCATTATTATGGAAGGAAAGCATTGTGTGGTGAATGTCTTATGTAGCGTGATAAAGTAATAGAACTTTTTTCAGTATAATTAAAGTACTTTGCCCCTAACAGCAACAAGGTAAATAACCAATAGATTTTTTACCTTCTAGACTGGCCGTCCAATCTGCTGCAGTGTTGTTGAACTATCGGCATTCAATTACTCATCTGTTGCTTCCGGAGCGAGCGTGTCCGTATTGTCTGCGATTGGTCCCGCCGTCGGATCGTGACATTAAGAGTTCAGGCCTGCTATTCACTAAACCTACCCATCACGTTACTAAAGGTGAACCAGCGTAAGCCTTACTACCAATCACGCAATCAAAGTACCTATCAAGTTATAGATTTATATTGGCGACGAGTATCTAGTCGAGTATATAACGCTTTGTGAATAGAAGTCAAGGTAGCAGTGCCGGCCGGGTCCCAACGGTGCGGGCCCGATGGGGTGGGAAGGACAGGGTTCTAGGTTAGGTGCTCCACTTTAGAAAATTGCGGTAGCTCTTAATGTCATTAAAGTAATTATACTTTGTTTAATGTTGTGGTACTTCGTGATATAGCATTTACCGTAGGGAATGTTCTTAGGGGTTTTTACTTATTGTAATCGTGGTTACTAATGACCTGGTAAAGGTTGCGGGAGTCCGCTGGATGCGGGTGGCGCAGGACCGGTCATTGTGGGGGGGGGGGGGGGGGGGGGGGGGGGGGGGGGCTAATGTACAGCAGTGGACATCATTCGGCTACTATGATGATGATGATGTGAAGATGATGAATCGTGGTTACGTGTCGTCGTCAATTGCAAAATATTGCTGCCGTATCAGACGCTGATTGGTAAAATTGACACTAACGAAATTAAAATTTCAAATTTATGGACCATAATTTAAGATATGATAGATAAGTAGATATATACTTATGCTGACGTTCAACCCAGATGGGAGACTTGAACTTGAGACTTGAACTTGGGGGGGGGGCTAATGTACAGCAGTGGACATCATTCGGCTACTATGATGATGATGATGTGAAGATGATGAATCGTGGTTACGTGTCGTCGTCAATTGCAAAATATTGCTGCCGTATCAGACGCTGATTGGTAAAATTGACACTAACGAAATTAAAATTTCAAATTTATGGACCATAATTTAAGATATGATAGATAAGTAGATATATACTTATGCTGACGTTCAACCCAGATGGGAGACTTGAACTTGTTTTTGCTTTGTCAAGAGAGATTCTTGTTGTATTGGTCGCCAAAATTCCTGCTAGATGGCATTGTCTTGACCTTGAAGGATTTGCCACACTGGATGCGGTCAGGTCAACTTTGTTTTTGTTCAAAGGTGACCTGACCGCAGACCGCAGAACGCATCAAGTGTGGCAAATCCTTGAGTGTCCTGCCTCGCTGGCTCTATTTATCGAGAATTTGTTTGTATGATTTCGCAAAGTTAATCCGTTCGGATTTACTGCGCAGACATAGTAAATAGAAAGTGCGGTCAGGTGTGATAGCAAACAGGTGATTGCGCTTATCAATCAGCCGGCAATTAACAACAGCCGATTAGCCTCGGTCGTCGACCCCCGGCTTACAGTTTAAACTAGTTTATTGAATCGAGTTCGAGGTTGACATTTCATGAGTTGTTCTCCTTTTTAACCGACTTCAGAAGACTGCAGCAATAATAATACCACTACTTGCTCTGTAGATAGATAGACGCGTGCGTGCGTGCGTGCGTGCGTGCATGCGTGCGTGCGTCGATTCCTCGGGAGCCGCAAGCGCACCCTCGTAGTGGTATAAACAATTGCTGTAGCTGTAGGTATACAATTATAAGTTACATTTGACAATGACATAAATAACGTATTTCGCACTTTATAGATCCAGTGCTTACACTCAGGGTAGTTAGTAATATACTAAGAAAAACCGCGATCGAAGATGTTTTCTATCCATATAAGCAATCAAACAAAACAGTGGAAATTCGTTGTCAGCGCCTTGTATATATGTATATATATATATGGTGACGCCGCTGCTGCTTGGACCTTCCCCAAAACATTCCTACGTATGAATTTAAAATGCCTAGTTTTATATGCATCTGCGGTGCCATCGAAAATACTAGACTGTTAACAGACCATTCATATCCTTATTGCAATCACATAACTACTAATTATCATTCGGACGTAAAATTCATAAATGGGCAGGGATGTCTAGACTCTACAATCCTTATGCAACGCGACTTATGACGTCCGCGCTATTGTTGCGATGCACCGAGCGAGTCGGTGTGAGGTTACGTACAACGAGAGTGCAAGTGGCTGCGGTTGGTGACGTAAAGCGTCGCACGCGCCGATTTGCGAAACCGCCGACGAAACGCATATTAGTCATCTGGCGACGGAAGCTGTTGCGAGTTAGAGAGCAATGGCATTAGTGTTTAGGGTTCCGTAGCCCGTAGAAACTTTGAATTAGCCCCCGAAAATATATTTTTGTAGGCCTAGGCACGGATGCTGAAATGTGAATTAGAAAAATAATCGTCGCATAAAATATATTTCGTTAGTGATGATCCGTTTCATGTTTATTTAATCTTTATTGCACTAAAGAAGAACTTATCGTAGAAAAGGCGGACTTTATGCCGCAAGCATTCTCTGCCAGTCAAGTTGTGGGCGGTTTATCGAATATTACTTTAAAAAAACGTTAATACAGACGAATTTTAATTTCATTGTTACTATAATAGCTCTGACTGACATTTATAAATTAAATCCAAACAATCATGACTTTTCCCTAAACACGGAACACCTCACATGCGAGTCCTCTCGCACTTGACCTCTCACGGTGGCTGCGCTAGACAATCGGCGCCGGCGCACGTAAAAACTGTCACAATAAAACGATAGACAAAAGGTACAATGGTGGATAATGCATGTTATGGATTTGCATGGGACGCTTTCTAATGGGCGCGGGCTTTGCTAATGGCGGTGAAAGCAGGACCCACGTGTGGGTGTGAGTGCCCTGCAAAAACAGATTTCCCTTAGGAAAAGAATGTTCTGTATAGTACGCGAAAGGGCAAGCTCAATTATGCTTGTGACTATGACATATTTCATTGATATAAATACTTAAATACATAAAAAAACATCCAAGACTCAGAAACAAATATTCATGCTCATCACACAAATATTTGCCCTTACCGGGATTCAAACCCAGGACCTTCAGCTTCGTAGGCAGCTTCACTACCCACTACGCTAACTGGTCGTCAAAAAGTTCATCTATCGTATCATTCATCTGTTTGATGATTGGTTGATGGATTGATCAAATTACCTGAAATGTTAATTGTGAAATTAAAACGTATTAGGTTCTACTCATTTGATTGATGTCATTTATCTTGGGTAATGGCTTGTAATGTCTAATAGTCTACATCAAAAGTTGTAAAGATCGTAGCAGCGTCTTATTCAGCGGCTTATTCACGTCAAACAAGTATATAAAACATCTACATTACAGTAGAGTAGAGGCTGTATAATGTGCCTTCACCTCGTTCAATTAGAATTACACAGAAGGCTGAAAATGAAAACGTGGCAACTTCCACCTGGGTCCCAGCTAAAACTGGAACGAGCTCCTCTGAATTATAAAGATGGCTCGAGAGCCTGTGTTCAAGCAAATCGGACATGTTTCGTTGGAAATCTAGAATTCATTATCAAGTAGTCATAAAACGGTTTGACACCGCATAGGATTCGATCCTAGTACTCATATTCAATACTAGTAAGACAGCTAGCGCCACTGCGACGGGAATAGACAACTGTAATTAAAAGATTCATGTCATGGTTCATTCGTTTTTACTCGTTCATTGCAAATCGGGACCGACATGTAGCCGCATGGTTTAAGGTTAGGAAAGCCTTTTCAGGGCTGAAGGCCCAGACTAGGGTCAAGTCAGTGTATTTTCATGTAATCAAGTGTGTGCAATAATACATCAAGTGTAAATGGTCAAATAGTTTCATTTCTTCAATCTTCAATCTTCATTCCGAGTGACGCGGTGCTGGGAGGCAGCGTGTTCATTCGGTGGTGGCCCAAACCTTCATAAACCCCATCCAGGACGGATGGGGAGGAAGCTGACGGCGGGAGCGGTTCCACGGCGGAGCTCTCGACGGCGGCAGCTGAGGTAAGGTGTCCAGGACGGAGCCTTACATGGTCAAGTATTCATCTTCATCGTGTTCAATATTAGTGGCACTCCGAGTGATTTCGTGCTTCATTTTCGGTAGTGGCACCAAGAGGGGAGCATTTCAGGCTAGGACAGCACCCCCTCTACAACCCCACCTTATCATTCATATTTTGGAGCATCATTTTGTTGGTAACCCATGACGGGATAGTACTTACCACCTCCTCATTTCATTCATATTTGGGACCCCATGGAGGGGACCCTATTCAACTCTTCATCCGAGTGATTTCGTGCATCATTTTTGGTGGCCCATGGAGGGACCCTATTCACCTTCATTTGTGCTTCATGTTGGTGTACCCATGAGGGGAAGGACGCCTAATCTCTTCATTTTACTCATCAGCCTGATTTAGGCAAATAAGACGGGATTAGGGAAAAGTAGGCCGCGCGATAGCGTATCGCTTGTATCGCGACTCCAAATTCGCGATACGATAACAATGTTTGCCCTTATTCACCCTGAACTCAATCGATCACTAACATCATGACACTGTTTTATGCGATAATGCAAAACAATACATTTATTTCTACAGTCAGCCAAAAAACTGGTCTGGATCATACATATATTTAGGTTCGCGTCTATTCGGTGGACATTGCTAAAGTTAAGGGCTACAAAGCCTAGTTTTTGGTGGGACTCTTAATCCGCATTTATAATTTTTTATTTACTATTTTTATTTTTTAAAGACTAAGTACTTTTTTTTTACTCAAGCGGTGTGACTTTTGGACGTTAACAAACTTACAAACTTAGTGGCTATGTGAGCTGTAGAACTCGCGAACCTGTCTTTTTTTTTAATTTCGAAAAAGTTACTCAACAAAAAAACCTGTATAATTAACGAACCCCCTCACAAAATATCACGAGATTCGGTTGAGAAATGACATGCCGCATTTCTCAGAGGAGAACAGCCGATCTACCTAAGGCATCGGTTGACGAAGACCTGGATACGGTGAGTGATGTCTTTAGTGACTCTCCACGTTTCGCACCCGTAGAGCAGGACTGTTTTGACATTAGAGCGAAATATTTTTAATTTCACCCTAAGTGCCAGATGCTTAGATGCTGCGTCCGCAGTTGCGCGAAGGTCGCCCGGGCCTTGACTACCCTTCCGTTCCTCCAGTTTGCGACACGACGCTGCCAAGGTAGGTAAACGTCTGCACGCGCTCTATAGGTACCGAGCCTAGTAACAGTACATTAGTACATTGCGATAGGTCATTGGTTAACCTTTTGACCGCTTCAGCCGCCTAACCTAAGGCCTAACTTGGCCAAATGAAATGTCAAAAATATATAATCTAGGAGTAAACTTTATTCTTGGTCTAATTGACGCCAAGTCCGCTAGTTCACATTGAAAAGTGTGTGATACCGGGAATAAATGCAACACGCTGAAGCCGTGAAGCGGTTAGGTCCGGTCTGGTTCAGACACTTTCATAACCACTTAAAGTAGCGCACTAGAAAGGTAAACATGGCTCGTGCCGAGTACAGTCGCCATCACATACATAGGTACACTTTAGGTGTTCAAAAATATCGGCACATGCACCCTAATGCCTTGAAAATAGAGGTGTGTTCCGATGTTTGTGACGTGCTTGTTTGCTCCGATGTATGTGATGGCGACTGTACGAGTACAGCTAATAGTTTGTTTAACTGTTTTTACAGACTGGCACCATTGACACATAATAAGTGGGCGGTCACGAGTAGTCACGACAGCTGTATTATGATTGATCGTCAACTGTCGGCGCCAGTGGGTTTACCTGTCCATGGTCATGTGCGTACTTGAAGAGAGGGTAATGGCCTGCATACACTTTGATTAGTGATTAGTGCGAGTTCATAATCATAACATTACGAGCGTGTTAAATTTTTTTGTGAGTAGGTACCTTTTGTATGGTCTCACTAATCAAAGTATAAACAGGCGTTTAAGCAGTGGGCGATTACAGGTTAGGTATGATAATGATGGTGGAAATGAGAAAATTTATATTCAGTGTTACTGGCAATGTAACCACGATGTCAATTACACCGTCGATCGACTCTTATCATATATGCGAGAATCATTGTCTACGATGATTTTAATGTATTTGGCTGTTGGCTAAAAAATATAATAGAAAGAAACAAAAAAAATGCCTTATTCTTAAAAATGTACAACAATGGTTTTAAAACCCGGCATTAACTGAGACTAGGCCATAGCGAGTATCTACCAGCCATATAGCTTCCATGAGGTCTGGGTTTGACCTAAATTATTGATCACGAAATGAACTCCTGACCCGCGCGGCTTCGTCACCCGGAGACATTAGGACCTCAACCAGTCGCGAATATCACGTACAATAAATTTGTAAAATTTTGAAGGTTTACACCACATACCCATTTTTATATGCCTGCTTATAAACTGAAGATCTATCAAACGATAAATTGTTGTTTCGGTGTAGCTGGACAGAGAAATTATGACCCTGCTCAACGTATAAAATACCAACTTTTTATCGAAGTGAACCATCGCCAGAAAAAGAGGTTATTAACGTAAAATCTTTACAATAATTTTACGGCGATATAAGCTAGTAATTAACAAAATTAAGTACTAACTTTGTTAAGGGAATATATGTACAATGAAAATGCAAGCAAAGATCCCTTAAAAGTATAGTTAAGTTCCCCATTTTATATGTTTTTTTTGGTTACTGTGTTCCATTTGTTTTAACAAACGACAAAGCATAAAACATACGTTATATACATACAAACGACATTGGTGACATATACAAGACCCTTATATCGATGTATTTTCCTCTTTCCGTTAGACATCTGTTTCAGGGCTTTGAACGCGTCTGCGAAGTTTACTGCCGCCCCGGCTCTCTAAATATATTAAGTTCCATCTTTTATTTATGAGGCACCCATCCCGACTTACCTTTGACCTCCTTACTTATTTACTGGGACTTTCGCTGGTTTCCGCGGGACTACATTTTTTATTACATTGAATGTCGTAATAAGGATGCCAGTGTTTTTATGGTTATTAGCCTTTTGAACTGTGGTTTCACTTTCGATTGAATACGATACGTCTGTTCAAGTAGTTCTCCAAGCACTCATTTTGTGTGGATTACCTTTTCCCTCTATGATCTACACAAGCTCCTATTCTCTTGATAAATACGTGTAGAGATAATTTTGACAGCAATTTTAAGTCAAGTTTTAATTTTTATAATTTTTGCGTCCTAATCCACGACATATTTGTGTGTTTTGAGCAAATAGTTCATCTAAGGTCATATACTCCGTTGCCTTGGTCACTGTGCGATTCTATTCGCAACCGATACAAGGTTATCCTATGTGGTGACCCTGGTTAATTTAAACTCTGACTCCAATTATATATAAAATTTATTTCGATGTGTTCACTTGAAAATCGTTACAAGAACTGCGGGCGCTAGGTGGGCTCACAGCCCACCTCGTCCCGCGTCGGGGGGGAAGGAATTTGCAGCGTTGTGAGAACTATGTACAACTGTGTTCCCACAGTATTCCCCCCCTTTTCCAAAAAAAAAAAATAATAAAATAAAAATTAAAAGCAATACATTGGTCTCTCATTTGGGACCCTTACCTTACACAACATTACATAATCTAGTCATACACTTGTTAATCACTAATACACTGACGGTGCAGCTTGCATTTGCTGCGGCTGCACATTGTTGACTCGGATGGCAGTAGGCGGCGGCAGCGATTCGACTGTTTTACGTAACCAGCTGTTAACATGGCGCTTGCATTTGGCGCGCAGCACGTACATAAATGTGATCAATAGGACCACTCCGACAACTAGCAGTCCTATTCCGATGTAATGTAGTTTAGCTTCAACTTGCCCGGAGTGCGACTGCACCTGGGCGATGGCGATGTTACTGTTTTGGGAACTATCATCTTTACTTGAACCCGATCCCATTTTGCACACTATACAAATGGTGAAAACTTAAACTGATGCAAGATAAAATAAAATATAAACACACTCGCGGTGTTTCCGCTGAACTCCGAGATTACTGGTTACGCAGCGTCGCTACCGCTATATTATATATTATAAAATCTGCTCATCCGACAACAATACAAATCGATATTACACTAAAATCTCATCATTAAAAGTAGGTTAAGTCTAAAGTACTACAAACTTACTAGGTTGCAACCTAAGCTATATTGTTAATCGTAAATAATTATTAATCACGGTCAGATGGTTACAATTACTGACATTGCATCTCGGTTTGGCCATACCGTATGATACAAGAGCAGTAATGCAACGCAGTGCCATGTTGCTAACATTTTTACAACTCGTTGAACTGAAACACACATAGTAATTTAATACCAAGAATAGACTAACACGGTCACTAATATTATTCAGTAAGGACGACTTAGTTCTTTTTTCAAAAGATTGCCTAAGTTATCCTTCCGACACAGTAATATAACACACTCACAATATATTATTGACGACCTTGACAATTATTCATGCTTAATAGTAGACCTGTATTACCAACCTTCTGCGCAAAACAATAACTGACTTCCCTGCGGATGTATACTGACACGTATTAGTTGCGCTACCGTTGTGCTATGAGACTGTGTACAACGAATGTTATGTTTATTCATCGATCAAAAACCTAACTGGCCTCTTTACAACCCTTCCGGTGCGCGTGGTCCGAGTTACCGGTGCAGGTGCGGGTGATGGTGTCGCGGATGGCGATTCCTGATCCCCCACATCCTGAGACGTACCCTGGTTTCCTACTCTATCACGCGCTGGCGTATCGCTATTGTCCGCGTTTGCATTGAGTAAAAACGCTGGTTTTAATCTATCGATCGAGATGTGGGATTGCCTACCGGGGAGTTGGATTAAAAACACCTTAGCACCTCTCTCGATGACCCTGTAGGGTCCATCGTAAGGTGGTTTTAAAGATCTACGAACAGTATCGTCTCGAACAAAAACATGTGTACAACTTAATAACTCCTCGTGTATAAAAATTGATCTAGTTCTATATTCTCTTTTCGGCGCGGGCTTCAGGCTATTAATATTATCTCTAATTCTCTCTACTATGCTGTAAGGATCGATAGGGTCTCTTTCTGGCGGCGTTTCGTAGAACGCTCCTGGCAGTCGAAGCGTGCGACCGAATGTCATTTCCGCTGCGCTTATGCCACTATCACTTCTACCCGCGGTGCGTAGTCCGAGCATTACGCTGGGCAAGAGATCTACCCAAGAGGTACCATTGCCGAGTTTTGCCATAAGTGCGGCCTTAAGTCCACGATGGAATCTCTCAATTTTTCCATTAGAACTTGGATGGTAGGGTGTGGTCCTAATTTTGTTCACCCCCAACAACTTCATAAGCTCCACAAACAACCGACTTTCGAACTGACGTCCTTGATCGCTAGTTAGCCTTATCGGACAACCGTAGCGAACAATCCATCCTTCGTAAATAGACTTAGCTATGATTTCAGCGGTTATTTCAGTTATCGGAAATGCTTCCGGCCATCGTGTATACCTATCTATGATGGTTAGCAGGTACCTATCCCCATTAGAAGTTGTTGGCAAGGGTCCGACAATATCGGTATGTATGTGCTGGAAGGCGGCTGCATCTGGAAACGTACCTAGATCAGACACAGTATGACGATTGACCTTCGCCTTTTGGCATGGAATACACGTCCGTGCCCAGTTGCCTACATCCTTGTTCATATCGGGCCAAAAATAATGTTTACTAACCATTTTCCTAGTTGTCCTGATACCGGGATGACTCAACGAATGTATACTATCGAATACCTTACGACGAAATTCTAAAGGTAAATAAGGTCGAACCTCGCGTGTCGACGTTTCGCATAGTATAGCTCTATTGCAAGTAGGTACCGTTATAAGCTTAAGTTGCAATTTGCTCGTGTTATTTATATGATCCGAATGCGACATTCGTAATGCATATTCGTCTTTATGTTGAGCACTGGCTAACTCTGACAAATTTATTATAGTAGGACATTCTATAACTTCTACCCGTGAAAGCGTATCTGCGACTATATTATCTTTTCCGCTAATGTGCCGTAAGTCGGTCGTAAACTCACTAATAAACAAGAGTTGCCGTGCACGTCTAGGGCTTTCCTTGTTATCGTCGCCTATCTTGTTGAACACTGTACATAAGGGCTTATGATCGGTATACAAGGTCAACTGTCGACCTTCGAACGACTTCCGAAAATATCTAATGGACAAATATAGTGCAAGAAGCTCACGATCGTAGGTGCTGTACTTAACCTGAGCCGGAGACAATTTTTTTGAGAAAAAGCCTAAGGGTTCCCAAGTGTTATTTACCTTTTGTTGAAGCGTACTGCCCACAGCCGTGTCACTTGCGTCACACATAAGGGCTAACACGGCGTCAGGTCTTGGATGTGCGAGTGTAGCGGCCTGTTGAAGGCCCGCCTTACACTGCGCAAATGCTTCTTCCGCCTTTGCCGTCCACGCGACCTTGGACTTGTCCCTTTTCTTGGCGTTAACCAAATACTTATCTAGTTCCGCTTGTCTCACGGCTGCATCCGAAATATGGCCCCTATAGAAATTAAGCATTCCTAAAAATCTGCGGAGCCCTTCGATCGTTTCCGGTTTCGGATAGTCGACTATGGCACTTACCTTGTCCTCGAGCGCCTTAATACCTGCCGTCGATACGTGATGGCCTAAAAATTCTACCGAAGGCTGTCCAAAGCGGCACTTGTCTAGATTGATCGTTATGCCGAAATTTGTGAATATTTCGAACACTAGCGCTAGATGTCTTTCATGCTGCTCTAAATATTCGCTAGCTATGATAACATCATCCAAATAATTAAATAAAAAATCTAGACCTTGAAGTACCGAATTGCTCATGAAGCGCTGGAAGGTCTGGGCAGCATTTCGGAGCCCAAACGACATCCTCGGGAATTCGAATAGGCCAAAAGGCGTGATCAGACTAGTTTTTTCGATGTCCTCCGGTGCTACACTTATACAGTGGTACGCGCGGTTAATGTCTAATTTGGTAAAAACTTTTTTTCCTGCCAAAATGTAGGTAAAGTCGTGCTATCTAGGAATGGGATACCTATCAGGCTTAGTAATAGCGTTAAGTCGCCTGTAGTCTCCACAAGGTCGAATATCCCCGTTCTTTTTAACTACTACGTGCAATGGAGTAGCCCACGCACCTTTCGACGGTCTACAAATACCTAGTTCCTGCATTAATTCGAACTCTTTTTTGACCTTGAAATACCTATCCGGGGCAAGCGGCCTTGCGCGTGCAAAAACCGGCGGCCCCGTAGTCTCTATGTAATGTAACACGCTATGCGGTGTCGACTCTTTGAACGAAGCCGGTTTCGTTATTTCAGGGAACTCGGACAACAACTTGCGGAAGGGATGTTTTTCGTCAACAGTAAAAATAGAAGGATGGTTCATACTCACGATTTCAGCAGCGACCTTGAGGTCGGTCGTCTGATCTACCAACTTACGTGCACTTAAATTAACGAGCAGCCTATGATGGGCCAGAAAATCGGCTCCTAAAATAGGCTGCTTCACCTCCGCGACCACGAATTCCCATCTATATTGTCTACGCAAATTAAGGTCCAACACCATGGTCTTCGTTCCATAAGTCTTTATTTCACTTCCGTTCGCGGCGTAAAGTTTATATTTCGTGCACTCGCGATTATAAAATCTGTTTTTGGGAGGCAAAATCGACACGTCAGCACCTGTGTCCACAAGGAACCTCAGTCCACTTTCTTTGTCCGTAACACACAAACGACGACTAAGTGATGTGGTGCAAACCTCCGCCGTAGATCGCACCACCGCGCCTAGTTTTCCGGAACGGATGATTCCCACGCACACGGTTGAAAGCATTTCTTCGCCTTCTCAGCGTACCGGAAGTGATAAAAGCAAAGCCAATTGGGGTTGTCCTTGGCACGGCTTTTCGAGCGATTCCGGGACGTATTTCTCGTGCGCGACGTTGACCTCTCGTAGCGTTGTCCTTGACGTCCGCGATTTGCTTGCCGCCCCCCTGACCGCTCCACATTCGCCAAACGGACGCTGAGCTTCGCGATCTCTGCCAGAATAACGGCAGTATCCTTGGAAGTGGATGGGGCGGTACTATCAGCCTGTGGTGTACTGTAGGGCTGCCTGACCTCGGACACGTATTTACGACGCGTTGCTTCGACGACATTGTCCGCGATGCTTGCCAGTCGGTCGAGGTCACTTGTTTCTGCGACGGCCAGGACTGCTCGAACATCGGCTGGTAAACGACCTTGCCACAGGATCCGTAGAGTTTCGTCAGGGAAATTTTCACGAGCCAGGTCCTTCATTCGATTCAATAACTGGCTCGGCTTCATTTCTCCTAGCTCCATGTCACCAATTAATTTCTCTACTTGCCGAATTCTCGTATCTTCATACAAGGACAGAAGCTTGGCCTTGAGCGCGGCGAATTTACCTGTTGCCGGCGGTCGGGAAAGGAAATCCGTAAACTGTACTATAACTTCCTTCGGCAGCTTCGCAACCACGAGATCAAATCGGGCGTCGTCCCCTAACCTCTGTGGTGCCAGTATGGCCTCGATCCTTATGAACCACACTCGCGGCTGATCTACCCAAAATTCGGGTAACCTTGATGCCAGCGATATTGCCATAATATCTGGCTTCATCTCCGCTTCTGGTTGCGTAGGAGGCTGGGTGTTGTGGGGTGCCGCAGTAGGTTGACCCTGAAGTCCGCCTTGCGCCTGACCTTGTGGTCCTCCTTGTGCGCCAGGTACACCGTGGAGTACGCCGTTGGTCATGTTCGTGACCCTGAGTCTTGTAACTTTCTTCGAAATCACGTCGGGGTCACCACTGTGCGATTCTATTCGCAACCGATACAAGGTTATCCTATGTGGTGACCCTGGTTAATTTAAACTCTGACTCCAATTATATATAAAATTTATTTCGATGTGTTCACTTGAAAATCGTTACAAGAACTGCGGGCGCTAGGTGGGCTCACAGCCCACCTCGTCCCGCGTCGGGGGGGAAGGAATTTGCAGCGTTGTGAGAACTATGTACAACTGTGTTCCCACAGTCACCATGAGAGGATGGAGAAACATCGCAAAGTCAAGGCATCCCTGTCAGCCGTCCAAGGTATCGCTGGAGCGACATGGTCGAGGCGGATCTGCGCGAACTACAGACTCCGTTGGCTTGGTCACCTTGAGAGGATCAAAGAAGATCGCAAAGCGAAGAGAGCATACCGTGGGCGCCCGAAAGGTTGACGCCCATGGACATCCAAGGCATCCCTGGAGCACCTGGTCGACGTGGATCTGCGCGAACTCCAAATCTGCCATTGGTAAGAGAACCGTGATAAATGGCGCACTCTCTCGAATCGGAGCCCATGATTGGTCGCTGAGTCAACGTAGTAAGTACTATTAGAAATCGATGTTCCAGAAGAGGTCACATCTGCCAATCGGAGCGGTATCGATTTCGCGCTGCTAAGAGCCTGTAATTAACAGCCGGCCCCGTTGTTCCGCGAACTTCAATTAGCGCGGCGGGGAGCCTTCTGACCTGCTTGCGTCCGCGCAGTTGACCGGGGCAGAGTGAAACGAGTAGTATCACTCCATGCAAATATAGTGCGGCTGCGGGTTGTATGTGTGTGCTTGCTTCTGAGCAAATTAATATGTGGGATTTGATAAGCGTTGTCTAAAATCCGGTCGAACTTTGTTGAGCCGCGTCAATATTGATGAATGCTGAAAATTTTTACCGTATTCCCCCATCCTTCCTTAGTGGAAGTGTGGTGCTTCCTTTCTCATTCCTTAGTGGGCCTCGTTTGAAGTACATTTTTTGATTGAATGTACCTAAAGTTTGATCGAATCACTTGCGAGTCTTGCGACCTAAGATTCCTTAATGATCATAAATATTCAAATCCAGCTTAATGTTAATCAATGATAGGTACTTACCTACATTTTATTTTATCTTTTAACATTATTTTTGGCAGAAACGCCTTTCCAAGGTTTTGTTTTTCTTATGGCCTTCATATAATATGTTATAAAAACCCACCTCACCATAGAGTTTCCCCGGTACCATCATCCATCACATTAATTAGTTACTACGCCGGAGCCTATGTACGTTTTGACAACCCTAAGAAAATAAGTCTTCAGAGATGTATTACTTCTTTTGCTTTGTTCAAACAGTGCTTGTTCACAACTCAAGTGGGCGCCACACTGATATCTTAATCCCAACAGAACTCGCTTTCAGTCACAACACATGAGGCTTATAAGATTAGGATTGTATACGTTATTGATTTGAGGAGACTTAACAGACTTTAATTTTGCAATGAATTTTGCAATGCAAGAATTTACAGACTTCTTTGTTTCGAAGCACAGCATTTTGCTTGGCATGCGAGAACTATGCCAATATAATGTTAGTTTTGTGTCAAATCAGGCATATGTTTGATATAGATGGTTTACTTTGCAATTTCGTGACGGCTATAATAATTCTCCAGAAACTAAAGTATTTGCTTTTCAGATTTGATTGCCTATTTGATAGGCCTATCTCATCAACAAGACACCTATCCTATCCTTTGCATCTTTTTCATTGGCTCCATTACAGTTATATGTAATGGTTATGATGTGTGGATGTGGGCGCCATTGCCAGGGTACCCGACGCTCGCGCCTGCGCGTGGGCGCCAACTAACTTTCTGCTCTCATTAACCAATTGTCCCAATCCATTAATTCCGCTTGTGATGTCTCCGACTCGTTCTTAATTCAATAATTCACACTTGTACCGCGAACATAACTCACTTAGATGCATCCGTTCCGCATTCAGCAAATTAATTCTCACGCGCTGAAAATAAAAAGTCATCGATAATTGTGCGTGCGTTTCGTTTCACTTTCCAATCTACGATTGTTCGCGCGAAAGCCTTGGAGGCGGCATGGCTGGTTCGACCAGGATAGTACATAACAATGGGGCTTGGGTAGAAATTCCCTTACAGTACCGCCCATACAGAACAATAGACCACTAGTAACTTTTTTCCTACAAAATCGACTATTATTCTCTACCACACTCACACTGAGCTATGCAAAAAGTAGGTAACTCGTAAGTTACCTTCCGTCTCCCTGCACTATTTCCTAGAACTACAGCATACTACTTGTAACAGTCGTCTTCCCTTTGCGTGCTTGTACCGAGCAGCGATATCCATTGTGATGTCTTGAAATTATCAGGAGAATTATTGACCCTTCAATAAAGGATGAATTTCTGTCAGGGTATTCTAATGGATATACATAATATTGTCTACTTAAATCACCGGGAGATCATGATCAACAAATCGACCATTCAGATAAACCAAGAGGGATCTCTAAAGAAAAGATTGTTCAACGTAATCACCTGGCTGATCCAGAATCCTGATGATCTCAGTGGATCGCGATGACCCATATCTGATGAGAGCTATGCTTTCAATAGCAATGATAGCTAGTGGGCGGACGCGGGTCACTGCAGTGCAGCGGCCGCGGCCGTGACCGTCACATCACGGCTAAATATACCATCTGTAATATGCCGTCCCGCTACTGACTATTCTGAACTTTCTTGCTACGAGATAAGGACTACAATGGTTCAGTGTTGCTGTGTATAAGCTGCGCGCGCGCCGGTATCCACGCGAAGGGCTCGCTATTTTTGTCTGTCGCTGATTGGATATAAAAAGACTTGTTACGCGGTCTGTTATAAATGGATGTAATTGGCTACTTTCCTATTTTATTCATGATGCCATTTGAAACATTTTTCACTTTTCAGGGTGGATTAAAGGTCTGTTTTGAACCAACTGCAAATAAATCACGACATCATAACAAATCCAACATCGCGCATAATGATAATTTACACAGCAATTATGACGTCACAACGATAAAAAAATCATTTTTAGAAACATTGAAGTCTCATATCTTGTTTATGATAACTTGATTGTTTACTATCCATAATGGTAGGTGCCCAATAATAGCGCGCTGATTGTAACATCTAGCGATAAACACGACAACAGTTCCCTGGCGCGTAAGTCTATCTGTGAAGATTTTGATACAATTTCCATTATTAATAGTTAGCGTCACGGCCTCCGTGAGAACATGCTGAGCGAGGGTTCTATTTAGCACATTTTATATTATGTTTGTACCTTTTTCGATCCTATGTATTTTTCTTTACTTTGCGTACTTAATAAATAAATTCTTATTCTGATTCTAAGTACCTATATGCGGCCGTCTTATCAAGGGCCGCTCTTTTCCAATTGTGTAGGGCCCTGCGATGGATGATATTATCTAGCAGTTACTAGGCTACTTCCTAGACCCACTAGTTGGGATTCTATTATCTTTAAGTATACCTAGAGCCTTCAAGAGGTTATAAAACCCTGAGTATAATATATTTTAGAATTTGATGTAGAGCAACTATCTCAAACATTAATTTTAAGGGTTAAAAGCGATATGTCCATTTTTGAGTAGGTATCGTTGTTGATATTCCGATCAGCGCAGCGGCGCTACCACCAACTTCGAATCTCGAACTGCGTATATCTCCGTCTCTGTCGCTCGAGTACCATACACCATAAGTGCGATAGAGACGAAGATATACGAAGTTCGAGATTCGGAGTTCGTGGTTATAGCTCAGTACTGAAAGTGAAAAGTAAATTCTCCTCATCAATACAAGAGTCATTCATTCATGTTCATGAGAATTAGTTGTTTACTCCCACACTTGTTATCGCTTGTTAACGGTAATCAATGCGCTGATTTCATTGGCAGTTCCTGAGATTGTATCAACAAAAATTTGATGCGATGAATAGGCGCTTTCCTCGTACGAGCTCATTTGCCAACCCAACCTAATGATTTATACTTTAAACTTAATTAATTTCCATTGTTTTTGTTTATTTGTCGTCTGTCCTTGCCTTTTATTTCATGAACGGTGGCAGCCGAATGGATCTAACGTGAGAGTTTTAAACATTGGGTGTACCGTTCGAATCATGGCTTGAGTTTCTCAGAATTTATGTAGGTACTGTAACATTTTAGGTGAGGAGGGCTACCGGTATGAACCTGTCAGGGCTCCATAAAGTTTGAAATATATTCAACCATATACAATTGTAATGTTACTTAATGTTAAGAAACAATAAAAAGGCTATAAAAAAGTCTTAGGTGAAAAACAAAAACGTGTGTGGACTCTTGTGTTAAATGCCTAGTAGTCAACATCATATCAGCCGAAAGACGTCCACTGCTGGACATATGCCTCCCCCAAAGAGTGCCACAATGACCGTTCCTGCGCCACCCGCATCCATCGTAGTAGTGGCAGGTCATATTTAGATTATTTCATCCGCCCAAAAGTTCCCCTTCTATCTACGCAATAAACAAAACACGATCTAGTATGCAAGGAAAAGTGGGGTGGTTCTTCGTGAATTAAACGACCTATGTAACTAAGCTGTTGACGTTGATCATCGAAATACGTAGGTACGATACAAGGTAGAAGGTACAAGTTGCCAAGTGTGTGTGCTCTTCCGTGATTCGTGTCGTGAATGGAGCCCCCCATACAACACGGAAGGGCGGAGATAGGGCTTCCCTGCGTCGGGTTTGCGCCCTCGATTCAGGGGGCGATAGTCCCGTATCGGGTGTCTCGTACTGATAGGAGTCGGTTACGTATTCTCGTTAGTACCCCGGCTTATACATATTTATCGAGAGATAATTTTAATTAAATTTAGTATTTACAACGATATTATGACGCTGTTTTTTTTAAATCTCGTTGCAAAGAAGCCGGCACTTAATCATACTTCTGAATTATTGTTTTTAATATAGTTCGATATAACTTGATTCAATAGAAAAATATAAAAATACAGAAAAGACAGATTTATTTTTTAAATTAATCTAGCGAGATTTTTAGTACACCCTGTACCTACTTGTTTATGTGCACTTAAAATTAATAATGTCAATGAAAAATTGGTTCCATATAAATTTTCCTATTTCACCAATTTTGGTACGGAGCACTAAAAACCATTCAGTTGACTGCGTATCCTGGCATAAACCGATTCTGTCCTGAATCTGCCGTGTTTGTTCTACGAATGAATGTGAATATTACAAAACTAGGCTAATTTTACTGCCATCTCTTAATTGAAACAATTGACATGTGAATTATTCTTAAGGTCAGCTCAGGCTTTCTTATGAGACAATAGGAGGTCAAGCCCACACCAGATAAACACGCACAAGGCAAGCGCCGGGCCAGTAATTTATTAATCCTGTGTGATCTCATTGACCTGCGGGCTATAAAAGTAGCGCAATCGCTTAAGCTGTGACGGTGTCGGTGGGCTAATGGTTGGGTGGAAAGTTAATGGTTGTGTAGGTTAGGATAGGACATATGGAACGTTAGGAAACTAGGTACTTAAAGAATAGTAACAGTTCTGCATCACCCTTCTGCGAAAGACATTATTTTACTATGAGGGAAAATTTTAAGCATACCTAGGACGCTTACTTCTCTCAGTACTCATCGATAGACATAGTCCAATTTTCGAAAACCATTTTACGCTTAGCGAGAATTTGGAAACTGCAAATCACAGATTTTATTTACCACTGATCCACACTGCGATCTACTGAGATGTTATACCCAGATTACCCAGTGGCCAGCATCCTCGTCACTATGAGTGCATTGAGAATTTACGGTTTTAACTGTTTGGTGTGCGAACATCTGGGAAATAATTCTTATTAGTTCGCAGTACAGACTAAGGGGTATGGACTCCTGGGAATAGTTCAAACAACGATGGTTTACTAGTTATTCGGTAGATCCGAATAATCGATTAGATTCAGGGATAATTCCCTCCTCGTGAAGTTTCGCTTTTTTTTTGGAACATAGTTGATGACAGTAATGGTTGTTGCTTGTCCTCAGGAGGCTGAGCTGAGGTCGTGGACGGCGTTCCTTCACCGCGCTGTCGACGCTACATACAATTCCGAAATCGTGATCGACAATTTGCATAACATGATCGGTGAGTATCATTTGACATAGAAAATAGAAAACTTGAAGACATTCTTGGTCTCTTCTCTTCAGCAGCAAAAGTAGCTACGCAATGATGATGAGCAATGATCTAAACAAGCTCTTTTTCCCTAGTAATAAAAACGTGTGTAGATGTGTTTAAAAACACATAATATAAGTGGCAAACTTATCCTTATAGGGGAAACGTTACTAAATAAGAATGTAAATCGCATTCAAAATTGTTGGATTTAAGTAAATAGCTTATTATAGTATAAAACATGAGCGTTTCTCGCTATCAAACGTCACAGTTTGGCGAGTTTATATGAAAGTTGTAAAATGTAATTTCTTTTTTTGAATAAAAAAAAAGTTATGTCTTCGTAAGCGTTGCTACGTCACATCATTCTGTTTTTGTGAAAATACCGTGGTCTTCTGCATCTGACTGTGTCCAAACTAATTGGAAACCTTGGAATTTAATGAATTAAAACTAAACCGAGACACATGGCGTTCATCCCCGTATTAATAAAGGTGGCAAAGTGCTTTGTATTCACGTATTTCAAGTAAATATTGCGCTGAAGACTTGCGTTGACGCGTTGCTTTAGTTAGGGTAAAGAATTCTTATTATGAATAGCCCTTTACTAAAAGCCAAATGTCTTAAAAAGCCACCGGGACGGACAAGTACGGATAAAATCACGACTCAGCACGGTGATATGAAATGAAAGCTATTCATGAATGAACTTATGTGCTGCGCCTTAGCTTCATCAATCATTAGATTAGTGTTGCTGTCAGATGAAATTGACGTCTCACATTGTCATGTGCCGAATCTGACATGGATTGCCTTCGACACCCGTCATCGCGGACTCAATGAGCATCACCCATGAGACAGCCGTCACTTTCACTATCATCACAATGACAGCGTATCTTCCGAGAATTCTTTAAGTTGTATTAACACAAATGGCCACACGACTCTGTCACGTAACGACAAAGATTATGTGTCCGTTTTACTAATACCATGACGGTGGCTAACAAGAACACGGCCTGCCTGGCGGTAAGCAGAGAGCATAGCCTGTGGACGCGAGAGGAGTTTCAAGCGCGTCGTCAACCCTTTATTGATTTGAGGATACGTTGTGTCGACAGCTAGAAACCCGCATTTGTCTCGCCCGCTCTCAACAGAGAGCATTACATATTAGGGAAATATAACTAAGAATACCAAATTATAACTTAAATAAATTACCATTCTTGGGTTTTCTTAGTATACCTAAGACCTGTACTTCCATTAATTTGAAGCCTGTTCCTAATTATTGCGAATCGGAGATGGGTGCAACCTCATGTAGGTTGGGACTTGGGAGTCTCCGAGTTTTGCAAATCAGGTCGCGAAGTCAAGTGCCAAGTTCACCTGTTTATTTATAGCCTCTGGAACAGCCTCTATGAAGGTCATTAGAATTAAAACTAGTTATTATGTGGCTACAAGCGTCACGTCCTGTGGTGGTCAGTCTTGCTCAGGGTTTATCGTCGCCATATCCCGTCGCTTTACGACTTTCATTTCAGCGCTACCCAGAAATGTGTTTACGAGCGAAAACTGCCATTAAAAATTAAGAGTTGAGAACATCAGAACACAATACCCGCTTTACGGAGGTTTGCGGTTCAGGTGCCCTACTTGGATCAAACGGGTTTAAACCACTTCGGTACAAACTTTACTTAAACTGACTATTACTCATTATATTCAACGGCCTCCGTAGCCCAGTGGGTAGTGACTCTGCCTACGAAGCTGGAGGTCCCGGGTTCGAATCCCGGTCAGGGCATTTATTTTGTGTGTTTATCACGAATATTTGTTCCTGAGTTATGGATGTTATATATGTATATAAGTATCTATATGTATGTATCTATTATATATATCATCGCCTAGTACCCACAACACAAGCCTTATTGAGCTTACCGTGGGCCTAGGTTGATTTGTGTAAGATTGTCCCGTAATATTTATTTATTATTTATTTATTATATTCAGTCTTTAGTCGGAGATTTAGCTGACTTTTTTTAAACACTACTTCGGTCGCAAACAAGTTTGCGGCCCGCGTGATTGTAAATTGCCGCCGTAGCCTTCGGACGCTTGTAACGCCGAGGGAATGTTAAATACGCATAGCCGACTCCGACACGAATATTTTGTTAAACATTAGGTACACTACAACCATTTTGGCCTAAAATGCCTTTAAAATTCGTTTATGTCTATCTGTCAATTTCACATTTATGTTAGTGAGAAAGGAACAAAACAATATAGTTAAAGCTTTATGGGATGTCCAATGTTTCCACCAAGAAATATAAACTAGTTATTGTTTCTTTAGAGAATCTGATTCATGGGTTGTCAAGAATAGGGAACATTACGCAAAACTCCTCGTAGGGGGCGACACTAGCAGAGTTGGTACTAGTATCTCGTTCCCATTGCACTTGCGGTATTGTCGCATAGACATGCATCCTTGTCACTCATTTGACAATCAATTGTGCAGGTGTGTGTGAGTCCCTAACCCTATCTTCCTCCACTGGTTTACGGTTTGTGCTAGTGCTGCGCTCTGGCGGCAGAACATTGCAGTAATGTTCCTTATTCGCTGTTTGTGACTGAAGCCGCCTTTCCGATGAAATTAATCTTTCATTTTTCATAATGCCCGTTCCCTATAATTGTGAATGGTGTCGTGATGAAAATTAGTGCAACGGGGCGTCATTCAATTAGTGTATGATTGTATTGCAGCGGAGCAGCGTCGCTACGTGCGCGATGTCACTTCGAGCAGTGTATTCACGGCGCTGTGCGCAGAGGCGGAGGCGGAGGCGGGCGCGAGTGAGGGAGTGTCTGCGGGAGCGAGCGCGGAAACTGAAGCGGAAGCGGAGGCGGACGCGGACCGCACGCCGCGGTCTCCGCTCGAGCGCCGCCCGCCTTCCTCTTGCAGCACCCCCTTAAACAACTAGCGAGTACATGTATGATGTTATACTTTTACCGTGCCGGCGTATGGTCGCGACACGAATTATCTACTCGTAAAACGCGAATAGCCGTGATGGGATGTATCTGCTCAAAGCTACAGTATTGCTAGCCTTGGCGTGTCTAAATTATATTTTTATGATTTTGTAATCGGCGAGTCTCTCCCGAGCTATATTTAGCCGGACGTCCGGCCCCCAGTACAAACCGCACTGCCTTAGCGTGTGTTCATTCGCTAACGAATATTCGTGTTCGCGTTCGTTGTTCAGATCTTATAGGTGTCGTGTTATAGATACTATTTAATGTTTAGAAGCTTTATCCAAGCGAGCTCGTCGCCGCGTGTGCAGCGACCTTCCCCAAATACGTAAAATGTTTATCCGGCTCGAAGGACCAAGGTCGTAGAAAGCGTAAGTTTCGTTTAAAGAAATGAACGCATCAGGTTTCTATCGGAATAGTTTTGTCTTTTAGCCGGTTGCTGCGCGCTTGGCTACCGAGTCACCCTATTATTATAGATAGTAAGGCAATTTTTAATCTCTATGAAATTTTGAGAATTGTAATGTTATATTTACGTAATTTTAATGTTATGCCTGTTCTGTATGAGCTTTGAGTTATTATATTACATTATTAGTAGCAAGTTCGGTGTAAGACATACTTTGGATACTTTTACAATAATCTCGAGTGAGGTCGATCTTGGCGTTTTTCTGTCTTTTTGCCATTTTTTGCACCTTTTTGTATCAATAGACTAACCCTTTAACCGTCACGGTTGGCATAACATGCAATTTTGTGTTCACTAAAAACGTAGACAACCGTGGCGTGCAGAAGAGTAAATGGCATATATGAATATATATAAGCAGTATTAATTACGATGAATTGAATATAGTTAGATATAATCACGTTATATATAGTACACCATTCGGTATATATTTGTTATATAATAGTGTATAGTATTATAATAATCGACTGTTGCCAAATTTTCCTTAGATCGGGCTGGGCCCGAAACTACCTCCATCTTCTTGCATTTAATTTACTTTAGTTAGACCAATCAATAGGGAAGGCGGTCTCGACATAATTTCACCCGTTCGTGATGTTTTTAAAGAACTTTAAATCTAAATAATCAAGGCATTTTTGAAATATTTAAATATCCAGAATAGCTCTTTTATATTTTAGCTCCTGGACTACCTTGTATTAATATTTAAGTTTGCGCAAATTTAAAATGCCATGATCGAGAGAGAGTCGGGATCTTCTAATTCTTATTGATTGGAAAACTGAAAAGAACAATAATTACTAACGTATTTTTCTACAAAGCTGTTGGTGGTTTTTGATTAGTTGGTAGAATGGCACCCACGACCAAAGGGACTTTTATGTGATATTTGCCTCTGGAATGACTTTACTTTTGAATTTCAAGGTCATACACACAAATTGTATATTTGCTAATTATATATACAAATTTCTAATCTTAAGTTGTACCCATGTCACTCGGTAGGAAGTTCCTACCGAGTGACAACTACTACGGGGTTCCTACTAGGAGGAATTACAACTAATTTGAATAAAAAAATGCGCTAAGGTCCCTTTGGGAGTGGATGTCTGTGAGGCAACGCCACCGCCTGTGATAACTCAACGAAGCATAGCAGATGTGTTAATTATATTTGTGGATATTCCATATGTTCTGGGACCCTGTCGAATCTTCTTGTTAAATGCGGAGTGGCTTGTCAAAAGATCTTTATATTCTAAAATATACCTCACACACTGGGGTATTTATAAACAGTACTTTGAAAAAGGAATACATGTTTCTTTGACAAAACGTTCCACAGATGTTAGGTTATACTGTACTGTGTTCATTACTTCAAAAGTCTTACATTTAGTACTGCATTGTGGGCTAAGAAAGTATTGAATAATTGTCGAACTATATCGTTTATACAGTATTATCTTATACAGTGCCATCGACTCGATATTCGAGCAAACAAGGTGCTCACAAATTCGACTCAAGACATTAAGAGCATGTTCAGATATTTTGGACTACCCTGAAGAGTGCTGATGTATTTGGATGGATGTACGGTCGAACTCAAGTAGCTGAACACCTTGCTACCTTCTCGCTTTCACGAATTTGCCAATTTCGTATGACAGTTTAATGCGACGTAGGCTCAGAAAACGGATTTTCAAAAAGTCGTAGCGCTTGTTTGGATCATAATACAGCTGCCCTACATTTAATTAGCAATCTTGAGGCCTATCCTGAGTTTTTGACTTGGTCTAAAATACACTAAAAAATTTCGTAACATATGCACAAAAGCTAAACATATTATTAAAATTGGTTCTAAAAATTGGCAATATCATATTTGAGAGAACTTAGCTATTACTTTTTTATTTATTTAACCACACAAAAAAATTTAATTAAAAAACATGTAATCCGCGCTTCCGAACACGCACTTCCATCTCGCTTACGCTTATGCTCAGTGAGAGGGGGAGAAGACCGTGAGCCGACGTCGCCTTAAACATGACGTTAAAGCGAATCGGTACAACCGTGTTCAGCCCCTTGTGCTCGACCGTACACATTGTCAAACAAGATGACAATAAGGTAAGTAAAATGGGTACTAAATGTGAGAAAGTTTAGGGGTTGGGTGTACGTGGTCGCAGCGCGCTGATTGCCGTTTGTTTAGCTGATGTATTATGAGACAAGGTTATTCCTATATGTCTGTTAGTCCAGCTGTGTCCTCCGCTACATTTGATAGTCAAGAGTAAAAAGTATGGACAAAGTTACAGGGTCCATGTTTTGGTTGGCGTGGAAATATTAATTTGCGATTGAATTCCTTGAAGTCTAATTTGGTCAATCAACTTTTTCTTGTTGTTATTCTGTCCCGGTAAGCCAAGAGACAACAGTAACAGACTTTCTGAGAAAACATACTATAAACTGGGCTCCTATCATTCTAAGGAGATGCCCCACCACGGAATGGGTTTACCAATATGACAAAAACACGTGTTTAATGGATTTAAACCCCATAAAATAATAGTTTTAAAGGGTGACCCAGGAGACGTAACCATGGCAACGAGCAATAAGAAATAGTTGATTGACCCAATCATACATTTAGCACGCGGTTCCAGCCCTAACTAATATTCAGTTAAATGATGCTTGTTGTAAGCAAATCCAATTTGTTTCTCTTGACCATTAATGTATACACGCCATTATTATATATTTTTTATACATCGACGGTGGCAAACAAGCTTACGGCCTGCCTGATGTTAAGCTGGTACATACCGTAGCCTATGGACACTTGTACAAATAATAATAATTGATGTAATGTACAAAACAAAAAAGGATCATAAAGTGTTCAAAGAAACGCGCGCGATCACCGCCCTTGTTGTAATCTTACGCATTTATTGTTGTAAAACATGAATATAACTGCCTTTTATTGTATCTTATTCTAAATACTGTTGTTAATGAGAGAATTAGCGTATGACGTAGCATGCTGTGTATAATGCTGTGTCCACACCCGCGTGTTGTCGCAACAATTACTTTGATTAGTGTAATGATTAGCGAATTTCACGTGGATGTGGATGCGGCATAAAGGGCCATTTACAGGGTGCAACGAGTGCATGCGAGTTTTACTACATTGCAGGGTTTGAATTCATCGTATTTCGCTAGCACTCTGCCCCGAAATGTAGGTAATGGAAATCGCATACGAGTTCTTGCACCATGTAAATGTCCCTTTGGGATCGTGGCTTGTAGATACTGCCTTATTCGTGTAAGATCTGTCTTCGCAATATAAAATGAAATATATTTAGTTAGTTTATGATGCTCTCTTGTATTGTAACCGGCTGTATAATACTGTACTGTAATGGTCTGGGGGCGATCCGAAATACGGATTTCCACAGTAATGGATTTTGTTATAGTAGGTACAGTGAGCAGCAGAAGTAGCTAAGCGGACCGGGTGTTCAAAATGACCTTCACACGCTTTTAATTTCTTAAGAATAAAGTCGTGTGCAGATCATTTTGAACACCCGGCCCGCTTAGCTACTTCTGCTGCTGACTGTACAGTACCGATATCAAATAATGCGTTCCATTGCATTGTAATATAATTATTAACAGCAACCAAACCAACAACGTGATCATTAAACACATTCTGTAGCTGCTAGCTATCTTTGGTTCGGTATTTTCTACGTAAAAAAAATATTTCTTATATTCGTTGAAGAAGTGATATCATGTCTGTATTTTCGTGTTTTGGAATCGGCTCCCTGCGCAAGTGCTGCGGACTCGACGTAGACGTGTATCTAGTTTGAATCTCACAGCAGAGACATCTCGCAGATACAGAGATTAAGAGGAACACCCACAGATACGCGAAGCTGTGTTTTCATAATTTGACAGCTAGAGCTGTCAAGCTGTCAAATATATGAAAACACAGCTTCGCTCGTCTGCCCAAAAAGAAGCGCGCACATTCCAGAATGTATTTTTTTTTGTGTACGACATACAAATAAACACAAATATTTTAAAATAATTATATTCTTTATTTTGTATACCTTACAATATATTTGTATAATCATTAGGCTAGCATTTGTCGAATACGATATCAGACTCATGTTGGCAAGCTCCTAGCTCCGTCCTTCAGGTGGCGAGAGCTGGTAATTAGGTAGTTACAAATCAATGTGTAACAAACTATTGATCCACATAAATATTTTACTTTAACACGTTCATTGCCAAGCCGAAAATGCAGAATTTATATGGATGGCCACACAAACAACACACCCGCACAGTACGGCTGCGGCGAGCGAACTGTCAAGTGTTCGTAATACATGGCTACCCACAGGCCACGCCCCCTAGTAAATAGGTAATTCCCTTCCCTAGTGGCCAAAGGAAAAATCAGAAGCCAATACGCAACGGCCGCAATTTTGTGGCTCGGACAATATTATATTCGATCATCACGCGAACTCGCGTGAGCGGCCACTACGTATACAGCCGCTTCACGCGAGTTCGCGTGATATGGCAACCAACGTGTTAAAGAGGACTTGCGAGAAAATTAAAATGGCGTTCAATGGAACTGGCCAAAAATGCTAACAAACCCAGAAATTTAAACTACCCATTTAAGATTTTGAATAGGTAGGTACAGTCGGCGTAATATCTATTTAGTAGCAGACAAAGTAGCCAAATATATCGTAACATAGCCTTACTCCTATAGTAGTAAAGACGTGTTGCGATATATTTGGCTGCTACCATTGGATACTGACTGTACCTAATAAAACATGTGAAGGGCGTGATTTAGTAGGAATAGTATGTCCAAAACTAAGAGTAAACCTTGTCAAAAAATGCAAGCAAAAAACGACTTTATAGTCAAAGCACAAAGTCGTTTTTTGCTTGCGGGTCGCTTGACATAATTTACTTTTACAGTTTCGGAAAGAGTATACCGGTCAGCAGCAAAAGTAGCTAACCGGGCAAAGTGCTCAAAATGATCTAAACAAGCTCTTAGTCCCTATCTAATAAAGATGTGTGTAGATAATTTTGACCTGTTCATACGCGTTGCTACTTCGGCTGCCGACTGTACTTTATTTACATTTTTGGTAATTTTTACTGAACTACATTTTATTTGAACATAGAGAAATAATGTGTCAGGTAGATCTAAATGTCACTTATTATATGAAAAAAATACAGTTAAATTGTACTAACGCGCGTTCGGAACGTTACGTGACTACCCCTCTGTTACCACCAATTTGTTACCAGTGGTAACAGCTCGGATTTTTTTTCCATCTTTTACCAGTGGGAACTAATGGGAATTTTAGTAATTGATGGTAACTACTGGTTTTTATTTTCAGTAGTTACCACCGAGTACTTCAGTGGTAAAAGATGGAAAAAAACCCCAGTAGTTAGCACCGAATAATTTTTGTGGCAAAGGATTGGAAAAAAATCCCAGCTGTTATCACTGGTAACAAATTGGTGGTAACAGGTGGGAATAACCCGAAATAATCAGTATTTAAGGTGGTTCGATTGCCATACAAAACGTTATTTGACATTCGCAGGCTAACGGCGTGATATTTTAAGAAACTTATGTAACAAACTTTCATAAATTGGCTTCCCATATGCGCCAAATTCCCCCTTTCCTAGAATAAACTTGTATAAACTAGATTAATTTGAGAAATTGGTTTGTCACGTGATATTTTGGGAAAACTATTTTTCTCAAATTAATCTAGTGTATACAAGTTTATTCTAGGAAAGGGGGAATTTGGCGCAAATGGGAAGCCAATTGAAGAAAGTTTGTTACATAAGTTTCTTAAAATATCACGCCGTTAGCCTGCGAATGTCAAATAACGCTTTGTATGGCAATCGAACCACCTTAAATTTAGATAACACAAAGTGGACAAAAATGTTTTCTCACAAGCCTGTATCTATTTACCGAAACTCTTAAATTTAATTATTTCCCAATAATAAACAACACAGTAATATGACACGTAATCTCCACTGCACAGTCAAAAAATTCGACGTCGTTCTAATACAAAATTCATGTGATATTCAGAAGTACCTACTTATTCGTACAGTATAAAGATATTTTTAAATAGGTAGAGATAATTCTAATCACTCTAATTTCATGTCAATTATTTCTGACCAAATTATCTAAGGGGAAATACAGCGCGGATAAAATCCAATTAATATTTTCTATACCTACTATTGTTTTCACTTATTTCAACGGCGTAATTGTATAGGTATTTGTGTACTTGCTATGGTCGGTTGCTAGAGGTACTAAAAAGTAATACTCGATATTACATAGAGTAAGTTTCAAACCTGTTTGTTCACTATACTAATCTAAACGACTGCTTGGCTCCACATAATCAAGACCATTAAAGAGGACACTATAGTAGACAAGCTGATAATCCTGACATCTACCATTCAAGTCGATTTTATAACCTGTTACCTTTAGAGCGTGCAAATTGCTTGGGCAACCTGTCATCTTTGACGTTTTAAGGTAAAATAAATTATACTGCGACGATAGTTAAATGACAGGTGGTGTAATCAATGAATGATAAGTCGGATTTGCACGAGGGGGGTAAATTGGTAGAGAATAGCGAAGTGTAGCAGCCGTCTGCGTAACGGTGTAATACTGAGAGCCTGAGGCCTACGCCCTATAAATACTTAACTATTATTTACACTTAACGAATAAGGCACCATAGGTATACAGTAAATATGGTCAGTACACGCTCCTAGCGATAATCTCTACTTAACATACTCGAAAAGTACCTGATACAGGTTGCTGGTCCGCGAGGTGACATTTGAGCATTAGTTGGACAGGGACCTTAAAGTATGTATACTTATACAAATCTTCAGAAAATATAGAATATGAGCTCGGTAATATCTGAGTTAACTCAGGAGTTTAAACAGTAACGAAAAATTTAAATACCTATCTAGTAACATTCCGAGTTATTTGTTATGAGCAATTATGAGGATCAATTTAACGAAACAACTGCGTGATTCCGTGGTTCTACTAATCAAGCAATCCTCAAACTTGTACGTCCACATTCCTTGCGTCCATGTGAAAAGGTGTGTTCAACAATCGGACGTAGTCAGATACTGCAACTCCGATGGACTTTCACCAGTTGCACGTTTTGTTCAGATTTGTTGAGTGTTTCGCCTTGCAGACTGCAAGTGATGGCTAGGAGGCGGGTCAGGCGGAGGCGGGCTGCGGCGGCGGCGGCGCGGGCGGCGGCGGCTGCAGGCGCGGCGGCGGCGCGCGCGGGGGAGCCAGCACGCGGTGCGGTACCGCTACCGTGCGGGTACCCACCTGTAACACAGTACATTCACATTTCCGGCCTACACTTTCTTATGCTGTCACTGTCAGACGTGATTATCGCGGGACGAATCTATATTAACTTAAAATGTGAGTAGCAATGTGTACACGTCTTGCGAAAACAAATTTATGATTTATAATGCTCTGAAGGCTCGGTCAGCGGCGGCGACACCGCAGCGCAGGGTTGGGAGTTACGTGGGAGTGAGAAGTGGTGCGCCGATCTCTCCCACGTATTGGGCAGCGCTGCCGCTGTCGCCAGTAGAGTAGGGCTTATGCCACCTTTTTTCCATTTAACCCTTTTACCACTCCTAGATCTCAAAATAACTTAGTGTCAAGATACCTAAATCACAGAATACCTAACTTTTTTTCTCATAACGCCATATTCCTGATATGGCCGAATTTCAAAATAGCTTAGTCTCATAATGCCTAAACTTCAAAACAATTTAGTTATTTAAATATTTTGTCATAGAAATGACAGAAGTCATTCGGTATTTGAAGGAATTTGTGCATTCAAATTTTTAGGTATTTAGAGAATATGACGTTTTAGGTCAAAGTCATAATGAATTTCGTTCATTTTAAGAATGAAATTATTTGACATTTAGGTATTATGAGCCCATGGTAATTTGAAAATTAGGGGTAATAGTGAATAAGGTATTATGGAATTTAAGTGGAGTGCCCAATTCTGCTCGTCTGCAAAGTCGTGGCCTAGCCTACCTACACCAAGCGACCTACCTACGCAATTAACAAGAATACCTACACTCACTGCAATTCTAGTACTATCGTGGAATATCAGCAATGATTGGTTAACCAATGTGCGAATAGCTGCGCCGAGTTATGAAAACATGACAACTGAAGTAGAGGCAGGATTTTTTTATTTGATACACTTAAACAATACATATTAGTAATTGAGCAATGTTTCTACTGTATTTAATCTTAATTTTTATCTTATCAACCGACGAAAAAAACGGAGGAGGTTCTCAAGTCGACGCGTATATATATATATATATTTTATTTATGACCAAACATAACTTTTTACAGAGTAGTTCGATTTTGATAATTATTTTTTTATTGGAAAGGGTATACCCCGAAGTTGGTCCCATATAAATTTGGAAAAAAAAACCAACCTTAAGGGTAGGAAAATAGGGGATGATTGATTTTTCGTCGGTTAAAACTTTGTTTTTAAAGTAAATCATTTTGATATTTGTAATGACATGTAAATTGGTATTACGAATAAATTGATTATGATTACATGAAATTACAATCGAAAACTCTGCTCGTAAACGCAATTCAACAATTATCGTGATATTGCATAGTTGGAATACATCCAAATCGCAAATGAAAATACGAGTGGCTCTATAAATCAACTTTCAAGTGTAACACCACACCATAATGTAACATTGGAGATGTCTAGTATACACGCCCGAAAATAACCGTTTTTTTTTATAACCGATGAACATCTATTTTAACTCGCACGTGTGTAAGTTAAGTTATCTTTCAAAATTTGCAAACCATTTTAGAGCCATTTGTCGATATCCGAGAGAGGTAGGGCACAGCGGAATGTCATCTCGCTCGTATGTGGAGCAGCCCAACTGGGGCAGTACCTCCACTTTACAGAAGACCGCAGCCATAATAGCACCACTACTTTGTAGTGTTGCTATATTATTGCATGGTATGAAGTATGTGGTGTTGTAACGTGTTCCTGGTGGTTAGTAAGGTCGCCAGAGCTCCCTAGGGTGCGCTGTGTTGGGAATGAGGGACCCGCATGTCTCTATCTGCCAACACAGCGAATCCTCAAGTGAATAAAGGGTCGGCAACGCGCTTGTGATTATTCTGGAGTCACAAGTGTCCATAGGCGACGGTATCAGCTTAACATCAGGCAGGCCGTAAGCTTGTTTGCCACCGTCGTAGTATAAAAAAAAAATCCGATGTTCGGTGACAATGCAATATTATGGCACCATACTAGAGCTGATTGTCTGATACAATATTATGGCACATTAGAGCTGATCTGATGACGGAGACAGAGGTGACTGTACTATAACTGCTAAACTACACAAGAGAACCCCTTCGTGTTTGGGCTTATTAGAACTCTCTCAACAAGTACGTGGTTAATGAGGGTGTGTAATGATCGGTATAAAAACAAATAATATAATTTCATTGGGTATAACCATTTTTGATATAATTTCAAAGGGTAGAATCATTCATAGTATATAATAAACGTTTGGTATAATATCAAAATATATATTTTTATTTAGTTTAACTATCTGTGCGAGACGCACCTATGACTGGCTCTGGGCTGAGTAGAATTTGAAGGGAAATCCTGCACCTTCGGCGTTGGTCGTTACGGCTTAGCAGGAACTTGGTCGGGTCGGGGTTCTGAATTGAAAGGCTTGTTTACTTTTTCAAGTAATGTCACTTCGCTGCTACTGTAGGTACTGAATTTCATGGGGTCTGGCCGCCCAATTTATACTATTAAGTTACCTCGGCCGGACGCCCCTTCGCCCCGTATATTTGGCGGGAAAGCGATTTGCGCGGGAAATTTTGGCGCGAAATGACATGTTCATTTATTACAGTTCAATCTTACTCTAATACATTATTTACAGTGCTTATACCTATTTCTATGCTATTTATAATACATTATTACACGAGATCCCGCTCGTTCGGCGTCAAAATGCATCTGAAACGCGGGGATTCCGTGTCGGCCCGTATATACGTACCTCGTTCCCCACCTGAGGTATAAATACCGGGTTTCCCCCCTCGCTCGCCCATCAGTCGTTGCCTGACTGGCGCGCGAGTAGGATCTCTAGGTTTCCTTTAGTCTGTCTATATTTCTTAGTGGAAACTTAGTGTTATCCACTCGTTATTTAGGAAACCAGCGGTATATTACCCTTTTTTACTATGTAGGAATGAAATGTGAGGCCTATTACTCTTTATTTCAGGTGCCAATTACATAAGGCAATAGTAGCGCAATGCCTATGTTATAAGAAGGTTTATAAGCTAGATTATTACAAGTTAGGTCGCGACTGACAATTTTATGTTTATAGCGGGTTTATTCTATGCCGTCCTGCACATCTCTCCCGCCGACCATCGTTCGGGTGAACGTTGGATCTTCTTTTGCGTGCAGGTTCTCAGGCTCCGTCGGCAGGATCACCAGCTTCTTGGTCGGTCTTCTGAAGACTCCGCCCTTGGTGGTCACGTCCACTGCTCGTGTCACGCCGTCGGGGCCCGGGTATATAGCTGTAACCCGGCCTCGTGGCCATGTGTTGCGAGGCAGATTCCCGTCGGCCACTAGCACGATGTCGCCGACGTTGATAGGCCGCCCATGACCGTAGGGCTCCCGCCGGTACTGGAGTGAGGGCAGGTACTCCCGGAGCCAGCGGGCCCAGAAGTGCTCGGCCAGGTGTTGGCTCGTCCGCCAAGTCGCGCGGCCGATGAGTGCGGTGTCGTCGAATGTCCCGGGGTTGGGGGCCCGGGTTGAGCCACCGAGGAGGAAGTGGTTCGGCGTGATGGCTTCTGGCTCGTCAGGATCAACCGCCACGTGAGTGAGGGGGCGGCTGTTCACTGTATATTCGGCCTCGGCGAGCAGAGTAGTCAGGGTCTCCTCGCTGGGGCGGCGCTCGTTGAGCACGGCGTGTAGGGCTCTCTTGACGGCTCGTACCATCCTCTCCCATGCCCCGCCCATAAATGGGGCTCCCGCCGGTATGAAGCGCCAGCTGATACCGCGCTGCGCGGCGTCGGTTTCGAGGGCGTCGCCGTAGTAGGGGTAGGCGCGCGGAATCGCGAGGTCTCGCAATGCCCTTAGGTGCAGCGTCCACTCCGTCCATTGGCGCGCTAAGTCTGCATCCAGCTTGTCATCCCAGCCAGTTCCGCGCCGCCACACCTCTTGTAGGATTTTCTTTGCTATGATGGTTACCGGCGCCGCTAGCCCGAGAGGGTCGAAAATCGACATTGTTATTTTCAATATTTGCCTTTTGGTAGGCTCGATGTCGTCCAGGGCTCCGGGAGGTAGGCGGCTGAGGTCCAAGTTGAAGGCGAGTTCGTCGCTCGCGGGTTTCCATATTTGTCCCAGGATTCGTTCATTTTTCATTTCGCTCTTATTCAGTTCGACGGGCGCGGACGTGGCGTCCTCCGAAGTGAGGGCTCGGAGGACCCGCGTGGAGTTAGAGGTCCATTGGCGTAGTTCGTAATGGGCCTCTCTATGTATATCGCGTACATCACTTGACACTCGAATCGCGTCTTCTTCTGTTTTGAAGCTGTGTAGGTAGTCATCGACATAGTGATGTCTTATTATTGCTTTGACGGCCTCTGGATGCGTTTCTTCGTGTTTCTGGGCGTTGACGTTCTTCACATATATTGCTATTGACGGTGAACAAGTAGCGCCAAAAATGAGTGAAGTCATGCGATATTCTTGCGGCGCGTCGTCGCCCCGCCGGTCGCCCCGCCATAGATAGCGCAGGGCGTCTCTGTCTTCAGACTTGACTTTCACTTGCATGAACATTTCTTTAATATCCGCCCCCACGGCGACTGGGTGTTGCCGGAAGCGCATAAGGACGCCTGGCAGCGACTGTAGGAGGGCCGGGCCCGTCAGTAGGCGGTCATTGAGCGACACGCCCCTTGTAGGCGCGGCGGCGTCGTGGACGATTCGGACTTTCCCGGGCTTGCTAGGATTCAGCACCGGGAAATGGGGGAGGTACCACACTCTCGATGACTTGGTGGGCGGCGCAGGCTCGGCGTAGCCCTTCGAGACAAGGGCGTCCATTTCTTCACTATATTTGCCTTTAAGCTCTTTATTTTTGTCGAGTTTCTTTTCTATGTTATGAAGTCTTCTCAGTGTATTTTCGTAGTTGTCAGGCAAGCTGCTGTCGGGTTGTTTCCATAATAGCGGTGCTTCATAATGGCCGTCGGCTGTAGTCTTTATTGACTGGGCTAACATGATACGCGCCCGCTCTTCCGGGCTTGACTGGGGTAACTTCGGCTCGATAAGTAGGTTTTCGAGCGCGAAATATTCACTGAGTTGTAAATTCAAATCTTCATTTTTCTCGGCTTCTTCAATAGTGGTCAAGCGATGCGTCGCATGTACTTGTTTGCCTGTGATGCGTGTGTGTGCACCGTGTAGCACCCAGCCTAGCGGCGTTAGGGATGCCGCTGGCTGATGCCGCTGGCCGCGGCGTGTTTCATTACTGACGAGTAAATGCCAGTTATCTTGTCCGATTAACACTCTAGGTCTCGCTGACTCGTACCGCAGGCTATCTTCTATGTCGCATAAGTGTGCACACTCGCGGAGATCCTCCTTCTTAACGGACTGTGGTGATAGGCTCAGATCGTCTATGGTATGCGCACCGACCCTATAAGGTTGGTCGGTGCCGCGGATGCTGAGCGTAACACGGCGTGATCTCGATGCGTCGATTTTTTCTTTCGTTATAGCTTCTATTTGTAGCGGCACTGTCGGGCCGTCCAGGCCTAAGTCGTTCGCGAGCTCTTCTTGTACAAGTGTTATCGTGGAGCCGTCGTCAAGGAGGGCGTAGGTCTCGACGGCTCCCGCCGGTCCAGAGACTGTGACCGGGATAATTTTTAGATAAGCTCTCGCTTCTCGGGAGGCGCGTGTCGATGTGACGGCCTCGCTTCTTTCTTCGATTCGTTGATAATGTAGCAAGTTGTGGTGGAAGTATTCGCAGCCGTCTCGCTCGCACTTCGTGCGCTTGCATGAGTGCATCCTGTTCTTGTAGCGCAGGCATCGGAAACATAGCCGTTGATCTTTGGCTAGTTTCCACCGGTCTTCAACGGCTTTTTCGATAAACTTAGTGCATTTATCTATTGGGTGACCGGTGTTGTTGCAGGCGGCGCACTTAGGTGAAGGCTTGTCTGTGGTCGCGAAGGCTCGGTGTGTCCTCTTTGCAGGATGAGGATTTGCACCGTCGATGTTCTCGGGCTGCGCGTAGAGCGCGCAGTAGTCCGCCTCGCGTTGCAGGAAGGCTGATATCTTTATTAGCTCAGGCTCGTCGTTTTTCTGCGTATTCGCGTAGTCGAACCATCTGTAGCGTAGGGCGGGCGTAAATTTCTCCATCATTGCCCTTGTCGTCTCCGGGCTGTGTAGATAGTGAGCGCGGTCAAGAGCCTTGAGTGTGGCTATGACGTTGGCTACACGGCTGGCGAAGACGCAGATGTCGAGCGGCCCGTCGTTAAGGCGCGGTAGGGCGCGTAAACGCTCGAGCTCGGCGAGGGCAATGGCGTCTGGGCGGCCGAAGCGGGCTTCTAGGCTTCTCATTACTTCGTCTGCGCGAGCGTTGTAAATGAGGAGGCTCTCGACGGCTTCTTTGGCCCTCCCTTTGAGGCATCTTCTTAATCTTGCTATATTATCCACTTCGTTATAATTTGCGGTGGTTCCGTTGTAGGCGGCTTTGAATGATAGCCATTCTTGATGCGAGCCGCTGAATGGCGGCAACTCGGCGTGATAGCGTGATGACTCTCTCGGGCCGGCACGCGCGGCGATGGCGATGGCAGAGGCGAGCTCACTCAGGTTCACACTTTGTTGATTCTTCATTACTATGGCGCTATCTTCTTGCGCATTCGCTTGTGAATACATTAACGGCGGCGGATATGCGTCTGTTTCGCGTGGGCGCGGCGGCGTTGGCGCGAAAACGGGAGCGTGGGTTCCCCCGGCGGGGGGAGGGGCGGGGACGGCGGGGCGCACGGCAGCGGCGCCCTGTCCCGCGCCCTCGGCGGGGCTCCTCTCCCGAGCCTGCTCGGCGTACTGTGGGGTTGCAGGCTCGGGTTCTTCGATGTAAGGTGCATTGGAGATGGCGAGGACATGTCTCTGGCTGGTCTCGAGCCATCCATCTATGCGGCGTTCTTGTTGGACTGTAGATATTGTGCCGGTGTCATCGTCGCTGTCTTCGGCTTCTATGGCGGCTATGCGCGCTTGCGCGAGCTCCAATTTGATTCGGAGGGCTTCTTCTCGCGCTTGTGCGAGACGGCGGACGCGATGACTCGACGTTGTCTTCACCGATTTTGACGGCGGCCGTGCGGCAGGATGCTGGCTTGACTGTGGGGTTTCCTGCCGCAGTGTTGCTGCAGGGTGTAGGCTCTCCTGCAGCAGCGGGACTATGGGTGGCAGCGTTGACTGTGGGGTTTCATGAGGCAGTGTTTGTGACTGCGCGGCATCATGATGCTGCCCTATGGGTGACCTAGGCTGTGGGTCTGGACGAGGCGCCGGCGTCGCAGGAGTGCTTGTCTGTGGGGTTTCCTGCGAGGGCCTCGAGCCGTCTTGACACGTAGTTCTTGACGGCACTATGGGTGGCAGCGTTGACTGTGGGGTTTCATGAGGCAGTGTTCTCCACTGCGCGGCATCATGAGGTTGCTGCCCTATGGGTGACCTTGGCTGCAGGTCTGGCCGAGGCGCCGGCGTCGCAGGAGTGCTTGTTCGCGAAGTCTCCTGCGAGGGCCTCGAACCTTCTTGAGTAGTAGCAGTTCCCGACGTGGACGTGGTTGCTTCTTCCAGCATGGCTTCTCTGATGTTCGCTGCGATAAGTTGACCGAACGTGCGTTTTCCTGCTTTCGATCTTGTAAGGGGCATCCTCTATGTAGGATCCGGTTCGAAGGACCAGCATGTGCGAGACGCACCTATGACTGGCTCTGGGCTGAGTAGAATTTGAAGGGAAATCCTGCACCTTCGGCGTTGGTCGTTACGGCTTAGCAGGAACTTGGTCGGGTCGGGGTTCTGAATTGAAAGGCTTGTTTACTTTTTCAAGTAATGTCACTTCGCTGCTACTGTAGGTACTGAATTTCATGGGGTCTGGCCGCCCAATTTATACTATTAAGTTACCTCGGCCGGACGCCCCTTCGCCCCGTATATTTGGCGGGAAAGCGATTTGCGCGGGAAATTTTGGCGCGAAATGACATGTTCATTTATTACAGTTCAATCTTACTCTAATACATTATTTACAGTGCTTATACCTATTTCTATGCTATTTATAATACATTATTACACGAGATCCCGCTCGTTCGGCGTCAAAATGCATCTGAAACGCGGGGATTCCGTGTCGGCCCGTATATACGTACCTCGTTCCCCACCTGAGGTATAAATACCGGGTTTCCCCCCTCGCTCGCCCATCAGTCGTTGCCTGACTGGCGCGCGAGTAGGATCTCTAGGTTTCCTTTAGTCTGTCTATATTTCTTAGTGGAAACTTAGTGTTATCCACTCGTTATTTAGGAAACCAGCGGTATATTACCCTTTTTTACTATGTAGGAATGAAATGTGAGGCCTATTACTCTTTATTTCAGGTGCCAATTACATAAGGCAATAGTAGCGCAATGCCTATGTTATAAGAAGGTTTATAAGCTAGATTATTACAAGTTAGGTCGCGACTGACAATTTTATGTTTATAGCGGGTTTATTCTATGCCGTCCTGCACACTATCATTCGGTATAACGCTTATTTCCTATAACCATCATAGAGTATAATTCTTATTTGATATACATCTCATATTGTATAATGATCAAGCGGTATAATTTTATGTGCAAATTGCGTTTTACGTTAGCTAACCTACAATTTTTCCGTTCTAACCTAACGTAAACCTAACCAAACCGCCAGCGTGTCGACGTCACCCCCGCTTCGCGGGGTGCCTATTTCCGCTCTAAGGGACACAAGTGAACCCTAACCTAACCCACCAATAGTACAATTATTGCGAGTGTTGGTTTTTTTAATGCGGGGGGCTTCGCCCCCCCCCCCCCCCCCCCGTCCCCCCTTTTTCTGGCTACCCTGGCTTGATTATATCAACTGTACATTAGACGGAATAATAACGGATAATTTTTATGTGCAAATTGCGTTTTACGTTAGCTAACCTACTATTTTTCCGTTCTAACCTAACGTAAACCTTTTTTTTTTTTTTTTTTTTTTTTTGTCCGGGGGAAAATCCTCATGGATACCACCGCGCCACGGGGAGGAGCAGTGGTTATGTCAGACTTGTACTGACTAAAAACCCCCGGGTGTTCCTCACACCCACTTTTTGGCCGGGATACGGGGACCATTATTCTTCCGCGTCCCGGCCAGTGGTCGTCCGCAGTCGGATCCAACACTGGGGGACCACCCATCCCCCCTCCATCAAAACAGTAGTGTGCCCGGAACACTTGGCACACCACCCAACCCGAGGACCCTACTCATTCGGACGACGAACGTCCCCGTGTTCGTCGCCTGGAGGTCCTCCTTATGGTGGCAGTCGGCGGTCGTGCGCCAGCCTCCTGCGGCCAACTCTCCGGCGGCGCTGCTGGGGCGCCTCTACGGCATCCTCTCTGGCCCGTTCCGCCCTTTCCTTCTGTGCCACTACTTCCTCACAGAAGGAAAGCATTGCCCTCCAAGATCTGTCGCTGTCGACCATAGATTTAACTACTACCGGCAGCGACAGATCGCCACCAATTACATGGGCCAGTTCGTCCCTCTGACTCGCCCAGGCCGGACACAGCTCCAAGGTGTGCTGAGCTGTGTCCTCGGCCTCACTGCAGCTATGGCACTCCATAGTTGGTTCTCTCCCGGCTATGCGACACAGGTACCGTCCGAAGCAACCATGCCCCGTAAGTACCTGCGTCAGTCGGAAGGTAAGTGTCCCATGACTGCAGTCCAACCACTGTGACAGTACTGGGCGCACAGCCTCAATCGTTCTAGAGCCAGCAGATGGTGTTGCCAGCCTCTCTTTCCACAGCTCGACCGCCTGGAGCCGAAATTCCTCACGTTTCGCCTCCACCTCCCTTGGTGCTGGCCAATGGTCCTGGGACCGTGCCTCCTCACGCCAGAAGTACGAGTATGCGAGGATTCTGGCTTCGAGGTCCCAGGGCAGTGAACCGGCCAGCACGCACGCCGCCTCCGTGGAGACCGTGCGGTATGCCCGGATTGCCCTGACAGCCATTACACGTTGCGATCTTCGCAGCAGGGCAGAGGTCCGGCTGCCTAAGGCATCGGCCCACACGGGTGCCCCATACAAGGCCATGGAGCGCACCACTCCAAGGTACAGCCGCCGGCAAGAGGCTTTGGGCCCTCCCGTATTTGGAAGTATACGCCCGAGAGCTGCAGCTGCACCTAATAACCTTGGAGTGAGGCGCTCGAAGTGTGCCTGAAAAGTCCACTTGCTGTCGAGGACAACGCCAAGGTAACGCATTGTCGACCCGACGTTGATGGACTGTCCCCCCCACCACAATGTGTGCACCGGCTGGAGGCGCCCTCCGAGGCCCATGGAAAGAAATGGCCTCAGACTTGTTCAGTGCAACCTCCAAGCCAATTCGCCGGATTCGGCCCACCACATGGGCTACCGCAGCCGTCGTCAAAATGGCCGTTTCTCGAAAGTTGCCCCCCCGAGCGGTGACCAGCGTATCGTCAGCGTAGCAAATTACGTCCACTCCCCGCAAATTTGCTCCGCGTAACACCCAGTCATATCCGATGTTCCACAGGAGCGGGCCGAGAACCGACCCCTGCGGAACACCACATACCATCTCCCTCTGCCCCCACTCGTGCCGACCGGGAAAGGCCACAAACCTCTCAGAGAGGTAAGCCTCAACTACACGGCGCAAGTATCTGGGCACCCCGTGATAGCGGAGTGCCTCCTTGATAGTTGCCCAGGGCAAGGTGTTAAACGCGTTAGCGATGTCAAGGGACACCGCCAAAACCGTTTCTCCCCCGAGCCACCGCCTCCTGTGCCAGGTTTTTAACCCGCAGGATCGCATCTACTGTGGAGCGACCGCTGCGGAAGCCGAATTGGTTATCGACCAGATCGGGGCCCACTTCTCTCCTGTGCCTGACGAGCCGGGCTGCTATTACGCGCTCAAATAGTTTGCCCACCTCGTCCAGCAGAACAATCGGCCGATATGCTGACGGTGAATCTGTCGGGCGCCCATCTTTCCTTAGGAGCACGAGCCGGCCCGTTTTCCACTCACATGGAAAGCAGCCCTGTTCCACACATATACAAAATAGTAGGTTAGCTAACGTAAAACGCAATTTGCACATAAAAATTATCCGTTATTATTCCGTCTAATGTACAGTTGATATAATCAAGCCAGGGTAGCCAGAAAAAGGGGGGACGGGGGGGGGGGGGGGGGCGAAGCCCCCCGCATTAAAAAAACCAACACTCGCAATAATTGTACTATTGGTGGGTTAGGTTAGGGTTCACTTGTGTCCCTTAGAGCGGAAATAGGCACCCCGCGAAGCGGGGTGACGTCGACACGCTGGCGGTTTGGTTAGGTTTACGTTAGGTTAGAACGGAAAAATTGTAGGTTAGCTAACGTAAAACGCAATTTGCACATAAAATTATACCGCTTGATCATTATACAATATGAGATGTATATCAAATAAGAATTATACTCTATGATGGTTATAGGAAATAAGCGTTATACCGAATGATAGTGTGCAGGACGGCATAGAATAAACCCGCTATAAACATAAAATTGTCAGTCGCGACCTAACTTGTAATAATCTAGCTTATAAACCTTCTTATAACATAGGCATTGCGCTACTATTGCCTTATGTAATTGGCACCTGAAATAAAGAGTAATAGGCCTCACATTTCATTCCTACATAGTAAAAAAGGGTAATATACCGCTGGTTTCCTAAATAACGAGTGGATAACACTAAGTTTCCACTAAGAAATATAGACAGACTAAAGGAAACGGAAACCTAGAGATCCTACTCGCGCGCCAGTCAGGCAACGACTGATGGGCGAGCGAGGGGGGAAACCCGGTATTTATACCTCAGGTGGGGAACGAGGTACGTATATACGGGCCGACACGGAATCCCCGCGTTTCAGATGCATTTTGACGCCGAACGAGCGGGATCTCGTGTAATAATGTATTATAAATAGCATAGAAATAGGTATAAGCACTGTAAATAATGTATTAGAGTAAGATTGAACTGTAATAAATGAACATGTCATTTCGCGCCAAAATTTCCCGCGCAAATCGCTTTCCCGCCAAATATACGGGGCGAAGGGGCGTCCGGCCGAGGTAACTTAATAGTATAAATTGGGCGGCCAGACCCCATGAAATTCAGTACCTACAGTAGCAGCGAAGTGACATTACTTGAAAAAGTAAACAAGCCTTTCAATTCAGAACCCCGACCCGACCAAGTTCCTGCTAAGCCGTAACGACCAACGCCGAAGGTGCAGGATTTCCCTTCAAATTCTACTCAGCCCAGAGCCAGTCATAGGTGCGTCTCGCACATGCTGGTCCTTCGAACCGGATCCTACATAGAGGATGCCCCTTACAAGATCGAAAGCAGGAAAACGCACGTTCGGTCAACTTATCGCAGCGAACATCAGAGAAGCCATGCTGGAAGAAGCAACCACGTCCACGTCGGGAACTGCTACTACTCAAGAAGGTTCGAGGCCCTCGCAGGAGACTTCGCGAACAAGCACTCCTGCGACGCCGGCGCCTCGGCCAGACCTGCAGCCAAGGTCACCCATAGGGCAGCAACCTCATGATGCCGCGCAGTGGAGAACACTGCCTCATGAAACCCCACAGTCAACGCTGCCACCCATAGTGCCGTCAAGAACTACGTGTCAAGACGGCTCGAGGCCCTCGCAGGAAACCCCACAGACAAGCACTCCTGCGACGCCGGCGCCTCGTCCAGACCCACAGCCTAGGTCACCCATAGGGCAGCATCATGATGCCGCGCAGTCACAAACACTGCCTCATGAAACCCCACAGTCAACGCTGCCACCCATAGTCCCGCTGCTGCAGGAGAGCCTACACCCTGCAGCAACACTGCGGCAGGAAACCCCACAGTCAAGCCAGCATCCTGCCGCACGGCCGCCGTCAAAATCGGTGAAGACAACGTCGAGTCATCGCGTCCGCCGTCTCGCACAAGCGCGAGAAGAAGCCCTCCGAATCAAATTGGAGCTCGCGCAAGCGCGCATAGCCGCCATAGAAGCCGAAGACAGCGACGATGACACCGGCACAATATCTACAGTCCAACAAGAACGCCGCATAGATGGATGGCTCGAGACCAGCCAGAGACATGTCCTCGCCATCTCCAATGCACCTTACATCGAAGAACCCGAGCCTGCAACCCCACAGTACGCCGAGCAGGCTCGGGAGAGGAGCCCCGCCGAGGGCGCGGGACAGGGCGCCGCTGCCGTGCGCCCCGCCGTCCCCGCCCCTCCCCCCGCCGGGGGAACCCACGCTCCCGTTTTCGCGCCAACGCCGCCGCGCCCACGCGAAACAGACGCATATCCGCCGCCGTTAATGTATTCACAAGCGAATGCGCAAGAAGATAGCGCCATAGTAATGAAGAATCAACAAAGTGTGAACCTGAGTGAGCTCGCCTCTGCCATCGCCATCGCCGCGCGTGCCGGCCCGAGAGAGTCATCACGCTATCACGCCGAGTTGCCGCCATTCAGCGGCTCGCATCAAGAATGGCTATCATTCAAAGCCGCCTACAACGGAACCACCGCAAATTATAACGAAGTGGATAATATAGCAAGATTAAGAAGATGCCTCAAAGGGAGGGCCAAAGAAGCCGTCGAGAGCCTCCTCATTTACAACGCTCGCGCAGACGAAGTAATGAGAAGCCTAGAAGCCCGCTTCGGCCGCCCAGACGCCATTGCCCTCGCCGAGCTCGAGCGTTTACGCGCCCTACCGCGCCTTAACGACGGGCCGCTCGACATCTGCGTCTTCGCCAGCCGTGTAGCCAACGTCATAGCCACACTCAAGGCTCTTGACCGCGCTCACTATCTACACAGCCCGGAGACGACAAGGGCAATGATGGAGAAATTTACGCCCGCCCTACGCTACAGATGGTTCGACTACGCGAATACGCAGAAAAACGACGAGCCTGAGCTAATAAAGATATCAGCCTTCCTGCAACGCGAGGCGGACTACTGCGCGCTCTACGCGCAGCCCGAGAACATCGACGGTGCAAATCCTCATCCTGCAAAGAGGACACACCGAGCCTTCGCGACCACAGACAAGCCTTCACCTAAGTGCGCCGCCTGCAACAACACCGGTCACCCAATAGATAAATGCACTAAGTTTATCGAAAAAGCCGTTGAAGACCGGTGGAAACTAGCCAAAGATCAACGGCTATGTTTCCGATGCCTGCGCTACAAGAACAGGATGCACTCATGCAAGCGCACGAAGTGCGAGCGAGACGGCTGCGAATACTTCCACCACAACTTGCTACATTATCAACGAATCGAAGAAAGAAGCGAGGCCGTCACATCGACACGCGCCTCCCGAGAAGCGAGAGCTTATCTAAAAATTATCCCGGTCACAGTCTCTGGACCGGCGGGAGCCGTCGAGACCTACGCCCTCCTTGACGACGGCTCCACGATAACACTTGTACAAGAAGAGCTCGCGAACGACTTAGGCCTGGACGGCCCGACAGTGCCGCTACAAATAGAAGCTATAACGAAAGAAAAAATCGACGCATCGAGATCACGCCGTGTTACGCTCAGCATCCGCGGCACCGACCAACCTTATAGGGTCGGTGCGCATACCATAGACGATCTGAGCCTATCACCACAGTCCGTTAAGAAGGAGGATCTCCGCGAGTGTGCACACTTATGCGACATAGAAGATAGCCTGCGGTACGAGTCAGCGAGACCTAGAGTGTTAATCGGACAAGATAACTGGCATTTACTCGTCAGTAATGAAACACGCCGCGGCCAGCGGCATCAGCCAGCGGCATCCCTAACGCCGCTAGGCTGGGTGCTACACGGTGCACACACACGCATCACAGGCAAACAAGTACATGCGACGCATCGCTTGACCACTATTGAAGAAGCCGAGAAAAATGAAGATTTGAATTTACAACTCAGTGAATATTTCGCGCTCGAAAACCTACTTATCGAGCCGAAGTTACCCCAGTCAAGCCCGGAAGAGCGGGCGCGTATCATGTTAGCCCAGTCAATAAAGACTACAGCCGACGGCCATTATGAAGCACCGCTATTATGGAAACAACCCGACAGCAGCTTGCCTGACAACTACGAAAATACACTGAGAAGACTTCATAACATAGAAAAGAAACTCGACAAAAATAAAGAGCTTAAAGGCAAATATAGTGAAGAAATGGACGCCCTTGTCTCGAAGGGCTACGCCGAGCCTGCGCCGCCCACCAAGTCATCGAGAGTGTGGTACCTCCCCCATTTCCCGGTGCTGAATCCTAGCAAGCCCGGGAAAGTCCGAATCGTCCACGACGCCGCCGCGCCTACAAGGGGCGTGTCGCTCAATGACCGCCTACTGACGGGCCCGGCCCTCCTACAGTCGCTGCCAGGCGTCCTTATGCGCTTCCGGCAACACCCAGTCGCCGTGGGGGCGGATATTAAAGAAATGTTCATGCAAGTGAAAGTCAAGTCTGAAGACAGAGACGCCCTGCGCTATCTATGGCGGGGCGACCGGCGGGGCGACGACGCGCCGCAAGAATATCGCATGACTTCACTCATTTTTGGCGCTACTTGTTCACCGTCAATAGCAATATATGTGAAGAACGTCAACGCCCAGAAACACGAAGAAACGCATCCAGAGGCCGTCAAAGCAATAATAAGACATCACTATGTCGATGACTACCTACACAGCTTCAAAACAGAAGAAGACGCGATTCGAGTGTCAAGTGATGTACGCGATATACATAGAGAGGCCCATTACGAACTACGCCAATGGACCTCTAACTCCACGCGGGTCCTCCGAGCCCTCACTTCGGAGGACGCCACGTCCGCGCCCGTCGAACTGAATAAGAGCGAAATGAAAAATGAACGAATCCTGGGACAAATATGGAAACCCGCGAGCGACGAACTCGCCTTCAACTTGGACCTCAGCCGCCTACCTCCCGGAGCCCTGGACGACATCGAGCCTACCAAAAGGCAAATATTGAAAATAACAATGTCGATTTTCGACCCTCTCGGGCTAGCGGCGCCGGTAACCATCATAGCAAAGAAAATCCTACAAGAGGTGTGGCGGCGCGGAACTGGCTGGGATGACAAGCTGGATGCAGACTTAGCGCGCCAATGGACGGAGTGGACGCTGCACCTAAGGGCATTGCGAGACCTCGCGATTCCGCGCGCCTACCCCTACTACGGCGACGCCCTCGAAACCGACGCCGCGCAGCGCGGTATCAGCTGGCGCTTCATACCGGCGGGAGCCCCATTTATGGGCGGGGCATGGGAGAGGATGGTACGAGCCGTCAAGAGAGCCCTACACGCCGTGCTCAACGAGCGCCGCCCCAGCGAGGAGACCCTGACTACTCTGCTCGCCGAGGCCGAATATACAGTGAACAGCCGCCCCCTCACTCACGTGGCGGTTGATCCTGACGAGCCAGAAGCCATCACGCCGAACCACTTCCTCCTCGGTGGCTCAACCCGGGCCCCCAACCCCGGGACATTCGACGACACCGCACTCATCGGCCGCGCGACTTGGCGGACGAGCCAACACCTGGCCGAGCACTTCTGGGCCCGCTGGCTCCGGGAGTACCTGCCCTCACTCCAGTACCGGCGGGAGCCCTACGGTCATGGGCGGCCTATCAACGTCGGCGACATCGTGCTAGTGGCCGACGGGAATCTGCCTCGCAACACATGGCCACGAGGCCGGGTTACAGCTATATACCCGGGCCCCGACGGCGTGACACGAGCAGTGGACGTGACCACCAAGGGCGGAGTCTTCAGAAGACCGACCAAGAAGCTGGTGATCCTGCCGACGGAGCCTGAGAACCTGCACGCAAAAGAAGATCCAACGTTCACCCGAACGATGGTCGGCGGGAGAGATGTGCAGGACGGCATAGAATAAACCCGCTATAAACATAAAATTGTCAGTCGCGACCTAACTTGTAATAATCTAGCTTATAAACCTTCTTATAACATAGGCATTGCGCTACTATTGCCTTATGTAATTGGCACCTGAAATAAAGAGTAATAGGCCTCACATTTCATTCCTACATAGTAAAAAAGGGTAATATACCGCTGGTTTCCTAAATAACGAGTGGATAACACTAAGTGCCGTGCTGTGCGAGTGGGACGAGAGCGACGCGGCGGGCGCGCTGCGGCTGCGGCCCGGCGACTCCGTGCTCGCCGTCGGCACTGCGCGACGCGGGCACGTGCACGTGCAGGTCACTTACCTTGTTTATCGTGAAGCTGGGCTACCCGCAGCAGCGCGCCGTGCTGTGCGAGTGGGACGAGAGCGACGCGGCGGGCGCGCTGCGGCTGCGGCCCGGCGACTCCGTGCTCGCCGTCGGCACTGCGCGACGCGGGCACGTGCACGTGCAGGTCACTTACCTTGTTTATCGTGAAGCTGGGCTACCCGCAGCAGCGCGCCGTGCTGTGCGAGTGGGACGAGAGCGACGCGGCGGGCGCGCTGCGGCTGCGGCCCGGCGACTCCGTGCTCGCCGTCGGCACTGCGCGACGCGGGCACGTGCACGTGCAGGTCACTTACCTTGTTTATCGTGAAGCTGGGCTACCCGCAGCAGCGCGCCGTGCTGTGCGAGTGGGACGAGAGCGACGCGGCGGGCGCGCTGCGGCTGCGGCCCGGCGACTCCGTGCTCGCCGTCGGCACTGCGCGACGCGGGCACGTGCACGTGCAGGTCACTTACCTTGTTTATCTTTTTTAACTGAGTTTCAAAAAGGAGGAGGTTCTCAATTTGTCTGTAATTTTTTTTGTGTGTTTGTTAGACGATAACTCCGTAATTTATTTATGAACCGATTTGAAAAATTCTTTCTTTGTTTGAAAGCATATGCCAACATACTTCCAGATTGGTCCCGTTGTCACAAAAATCCAGTTCTGACGATGATCCCATCATCAGAACTGGATTTTGGTGACAACTGGAGAAATTGAGGGAACTCTTCAAAATTTATAGGCAAACTTGAAGCAATTTGGCTACTGAGTTGAAGTCGGTTAAAACTTTATTTTTAAAATAAATACCCAAACCACTCGAGGTAGAATAATTTCAACTTGTATGCACAGATAAAACTGCGTATTTTTTGCACAGTCATTAACCGGGTGCGTAACGATGGCTATAAATATTTTTAATATAATATTACTCGCAATAACGCTCATCTGATATAATTCTCGAGTTGTATAACAACACTTAATATATTTTCATATGGTATAATTATCATTTTATATAACGATCATTTGATATAATAATATTTAGTATAACATACATTAAGTATAATGCATATTTGCTATATTGAACATTGGATATAATGCTCATTCCGTCTAATGTACAGTTGATATAATCAAGCCAGGGTAGCCAGAAAAAGGGGGGACGGGGGGGGGGGCGAAGCCCTCCACAAGGGGGGCTCGTAAAAAAACCAACACTCGCAATAATTGTACTATTGGTGGGTTAGGTTAGGGTTCACTTGTGTGCCTTAGAGCGGAAATAGGCACCCCGCGAAGCGGGGTGACGTCGACACGCTGGCGGTTGGGTTAGGTTTACGTTAGCTACTACTACTACACTAACCTAACCCACCAATAGTACAATTATTGCGAGTGTTGGTTTTTTTACGAGCCCCCCTTGTGGAGGGCTTCGCCCCCCCCCCCCGTCCCCCCTTTTTCTGGCTACCCTGGCTTGATTATATCAACTGTACATTAGACGGAATGAGCATTATATCCAATGTTCAATATAGCAAATATGCATTATACTTAATGTATGTTATACTAAATATTATTATATCAAATGATCGTTATATAAAATGATAATTATACCATATGAAAATATATTAAGTGTTGTTATACAACTCGAGAATTATATCAGATGAGCGTTATTGCGAGTAATATTATATTAAAAATATTTATAGCCATCGTTACGCACCCGGTTAATGACTGTGCAAAAAATACGCAGTTTTATCTGTGCATACAAGTTGAAATTATTCTACCTCGAGTGGTTTGGGTATTTATTTTAAAAATAAAGTTTTAACCGACTTCAACTCAGTAGCCAAATTGCTTCAAGTTTGCCTATAAATTTTGAAGAGTTCCCTCAATTTCTCCAGTTGTCACCAAAATCCAGTTCTGATGATGGGATCATCGTCAGAACTGGATTTTTGTGACAACGGGACCAATCTGGAAGTATGTTGGCATATGCTTTCAAACAAAGAAAGAATTTTTCAAATCGGTTCATAAATAAATTACGGAGTTATCGTCTAACAAACACACAAAAAAAATTACAGACAAATTGAGAACCTCCTCCTTTTTGAAACTCAGTTAAAAAAGATAAACAAGGTAAGTGACCTGCACGTGCACGTGCCCGCGTCGCGCAGTGCCGACGGCGAGCACGGAGTCGCCGGGCCGCAGCCGCAGCGCGCCCGCCGCGTCGCTCTCGTCCCACTCGCACAGCACGGCGCGCTGCTGCGGGTAGCCCAGCTTCACGATAAACAAGGTAAGTGACCTGCACGTGCACGTGCCCGCGTCGCGCAGTGCCGACGGCGAGCACGGAGTCGCCGGGCCGCAGCCGCAGCGCGCCCGCCGCGTCGCTCTCGTCCCACTCGCACAGCACGGCGCGCTGCTGCGGGTAGCCCAGCTTCACGATAAACAAGGTAAGTGACCTGCACGTGCACGTGCCCGCGTCGCGCAGTGCCGACGGCGAGCACGGAGTCGCCGGGCCGCAGCCGCAGCGCGCCCGCCGCGTCGCTCTCGTCCCACTCGCACAGCACGGCGCGCTGCTGCGGGTAGCCCAGCTTCACGATAAACAAGGTAAGTGACCTGCACGTGCACGTGCCCGCGTCGCGCAGTGCCGACGGCGAGCACGGAGTCGCCGGGCCGCAGCCGCAGCGCGCCCGCCGCGTCGCTCTCGTCCCACTCGCACAGCACGGCGCGCTGCTGCGGGTAGCCCAGCCCAGCTTCACGATAAACAAGGTAAGTGACCTGCACGTGCACGTGCCCGCGTCGCGCAGTGCCGACGGCGAGCACGGAGTCGCCGGGCCGCAGCCGCAGCGCGCCCGCCGCGTCGCTCTCGTCCCACTCGCACAGCACGGCGCGCTGCTGCGGGTAGCCCAGCTTCACGATAAACAAGGTAAGTGACCTGCACGTGCACGTGCCCGCGTCGCGCAGTGCCGACGGCGAGCACGGAGTCGCCGGGCCGCAGCCGCAGCGCGCCCGCCGCGTCGCTCTCGTCCCACTCGCACAGCACGGCGCGCTGCTGCGGGTAGCCCAGCTTCACGATAAACAAGGTAAGTGACCTGCACGTGCACGTGCCCGCGTCGCGCAGTGCCGACGGCGAGCACGGAGTCGCCGGGCCGCAGCCGCAGCGCGCCCGCCGCGTCGCTCTCGTCCCACTCGCACAGCACGGCGCGCTGCTGCGGGTAGCCCAGCTTCACGATAAACAAGGTAAGTGACCTGCACGTGCACGTGCCCGCGTCGCGCAGTGCCGACGGCGAGCACGGAGTCGCCGGGCCGCAGCCGCAGCGCGCCCGCCGCGTCGCTCTCGTCCCACTCGCACAGCACGGCGCGCTGCTGCGGGTAGCCCAGCCCAGCTTCACGATAAACAAGGTAAGTGACCTGCACGTGCACGTGCCCGCGTCGCGCAGTGCCGACGGCGAGCACGGAGTCGCCGGGCCGCAGCCGCAGCGCGCCCGCCGCGTCGCTCTCGTCCCACTCGCACAGCACGGCGCGCTGCTGCGGGTAGCCCAGCTTCACGATAAACAAGGTAAGTGACCTGCACGTGCACGTGCCCGCGTCGCGCAGTGCCGACGGCGAGCACGGAGTCGCCGGGCCGCAGCCGCAGCGCGCCCGCCGCGTCGCTCTCGTCCCACTCGCACAGCACGGCGCGCTGCTGCGGGTAGCCCAGCTTCACGATAAACAAGGTAAGTGACCTGCACGTGCACGTGCCCGCGTCGCGCAGTGCCGACGGCGAGCACGGAGTCGCCGGGCCGCAGCCGCAGCGCGCCCGCCGCGTCGCTCTCGTCCCACTCGCACAGCACGGCGCGCTGCTGCGGGTAGCCCAGCTTCACGATAAACAAGGTAAGTGACCTGCACGTGCACGTGCCCGCGTCGCGCAGTGCCGACGGCGAGCACGGAGTCGCCGGGCCGCAGCCGCAGCGCGCCCGCCGCGTCGCTCTCGTCCCACTCGCACAGCACGGCGCGCTGCTGCGGGTAGCCCAGCTTCACGATAAACAAGGTAAGTGACCTGCACGTGCACGTGCCCGCGTCGCGCAGTGCCGACGGCGAGCACGGAGTCGCCGGGCCGCAGCCGCAGCGCGCCCGCCGCGTCGCTCTCGTCCCACTCGCACAGCACGGCGCGCTGCTGCGGGTAGCCCAGCTTCACGATAAACAAGGTAAGTGACCTGCACGTGCACGTGCCCGCGTCGCGCAGTGCCGACGGCGAGCACGGAGTCGCCGGGCCGCAGCCGCAGCGCGCCCGCCGCGTCGCTCTCGTCCCACTCGCACAGCACGGCGCGCTGCTGCGGGTAGCCCAGCTTCACGATAAACAAGGTAAGTGACCTGCACGTGCACGTGCCCGCGTCGCGCAGTGCCGACGGCGAGCACGGAGTCGCCGGGCCGCAGCCGCAGCGCGCCCGCCGCGTCGCTCTCGTCCCACTCGCACAGCACGGCGCGCTGCTGCGGGTAGCCCAGCTTCACGATAAACAAGGTAAGTGACCTGCACGTGCACGTGCCCGCGTCGCGCAGTGCCGACGGCGAGCACGGAGTCGCCGGGCCGCAGCCGCAGCGCGCCCGCCGCGTCGCTCTCGTCCCACTCGCACAGCACGGCGCGCTGCTGCGGGTAGCCCAGCTTCACGCTGCCCGCGACGGTGTACGCGCGCGACGGCGGCAGCGGCGGTGGACGCTCCTGGGAACATTTCCTCACATTAGGTATTCATTTACAATGATCGCAACAAATTAAATCATCAACATCTAGCATTTTATTAGCAACAATTATTTAACAAATTATTTGTTGCCTATCGGCGGGTTCAATGCATGGTATTTGTTGTTTGAACCTGCCTTGGGCTTTGTGTAGCCTGAAGAAAATCAAGAGAAAGCCCCTTTGACCATACAAGCGATTTCCGTCCAGTGAGATCGACTGAAGTGGTTCCTCAAATTCCTATACTCCAGTGATTCTCAACATTTTTCATGGAGCGATCCCCCTAGACAGTAAGAAAATATATCGCGACCCCCCACTCTGCGCTGTTCTTAAATTATATTCTCTATTTTACAAATATGAAATCCCTAAATGTTGTAGGTAACTAAGAAAATTCAAGCAGCCGCTACCCCCTTCAAGAAGCTCTGCGACTCCCCTGGGGGTCGCGACCTACAGGTTGGAAAACACTGCTGTACTCTAAACCAAGATAAGAAGAGGAGGAGGGGGGAAAAATCCAGTAAATGGATCCCAGGCTGCAAAGCATGTGCACAAAAAAAGCGTGAATGTGAGAAACACCACCCTGGTCGTGCTACTCTCCTGTAATAGGTAGGTACTACTCACCAGATCCAGGCCGAAGAGCGAGCAGGTCCGCGTCACGAGGTGAGGGTCACACTTCTCTTGTGGCTCGGGCGGGGGCGTGCCCGCGATGGGCGCGGGGCGCGGGCGGGGTGGCGCGGGGGGTGCGGGGGCGCGGCGCGCGCGGTGCCGTCGCCACGTGGCTTGAATGCGTTCCGCTGCGGCTAGCCGGCGGGCGCGACGCATACGCTCCAACACCTGGAAAATTATAAAGAACCCGTTTGTACGAACGTCGAAACTGCAGGCGACAGATGTACAGGAAGAAAGGCTATGTAACAACAGAAGTTCCTAGTAGGACCTAGTTTTCAATATAATCTACTCACAACTCTAGCGTCAAGAGAATAAGGATTGTGTAGACTTTTGGTGCTGTCCGTACGTGTTGAGGAGTAGGTTGCTTCCTCCTTGATTGAACGATCATGCCAAGTACGCGGACGCGGTTGCGGGGCGGATAAGCATCACAATAACTCTACATGTTGTTGACGCAACCGATATTAACTCATTTCCGCGTTTGATGTAGCGGAAATCGCTCATAGAAACATGACTCAGACGAGAGTAAGTAGCGTTGAATGAGTTAACTTATATTAAGGTTCCTTTTCAAGATTGTGCAGCAAGCTCACCTGTCGCATCCCCTCACTAAGGAACACATGACGCTTGCCAAGCGCCCACCGCACCGCCGCCGGCGACGCGGGTGCGGGTGGCGCGGCCGCGGCCGCCACCGCTCGCAACACTGCGGCGCACGCTCCAGGTGCGTCACGCTCTAGCCCGTCTCCAGCGCCGCCGCGTCGCCATAACGCGCGGTAGCGCGCACCGAACGCGCGGAAACGCATGCGGTGCGGGTACCCGCTTGCCATTAGTTGAGCTGTTTCTAGGATTTGGAGCGCTCGAACCTGGAATGGACATTAAGTTAATTAGTTGTGATTTTGGATAGTTAACAAAATATTTCATAAAATCAACAAATCACTTTAATCTACACTTATAATAAATCTCTAAATTAAAAAAAGAATAAATCTAAACATGAAACACTTTCAGCGTTAAAAGGAGTAAGAAATTTGTAACTACGGTTTCAGACTATTTAGGTACTATGAGGGTTCAAAGGGGGTTCTAAGTTTGTATATAGAGCAATACATTTTTAAAGTAAGAGATTTGTAACTTCGGTTTTAGACTGTTTACTAAAAAAAGACTAGGTACAAAACTAATGTCAATGTTTTTTTTTAATTCAACATCTAGACGATAACATGTTACACGCGGACGAAGTCGCGGGCAACAGCTAGTTAGGTATAAATACCTAAAATCCCAAAATATATGTTGCTCTCAACTACCAAGAATCGTAATAAAAATAAGAAGAAATGTCTGGTAGATACCTGTTTGGCAACAGCCTGTCGCTCGAAAAGCATTGGCGCTTCGGCGTGGTTGGCGCGCAAGCAGCGCACGAAGTGTGGCCTCGCGTGCACCAGAGTTCGCAGCAGGTTATCGAGCCGCGTGTGGAAGTCCTGCGTAAGAGTGGAGCCGCCATCCGCCGCCGCCGCCGTGGGAGAAGCTCGGAACACCCCGCCCGACGGCCCGCCCGCCGCCGCCAGCATCTTCAGCTCCGCCCCGAACAGGTGCGTAGCGAAACCGAACTCGCAGGCGCGCGTGTCGAACGCGGCCAGCAGATCGTCGGGCACCGCGTCACGGTTCGCGTCGAGGAACTCGCTTGCGTCGTAAGTCACTTCGCCTGCGTAGTGTCGCACGGCGAAGCGTCGCGCGGCGGCTGCTCCCGCGCGGGGCTCCGATAAGCGTGGATGCCCGCGGTGCGCGGCTCGCACGCGTGCTACATACTGCTCGGGAGAGCCGCGCGCCGCACACTCCGCGTCTAACGCCGCCAGCAGTCCCCCGCGCAGCGACGATACCAGGTCAATGCACGGTACGTTGTCTACATAGTCCACCTCCAGCGCTCCGCCAACATCCTCCTCGCGGCAAGACTCCGCAGATGACTTGAAGACGTGCGTATTGTAGAAGTGCTGCATCGTTTCCGCGCACAGATTAGCGCAAAGATGTTCTAACCGGGAAGGGGCCGCGTCTTCAAACCCGAACATGTCGAGGATGCCGACGAAGCCATCGGTGGCGTGGCGCACAGCGTCGTTGAGCACGGCCATGGACTTGGCGCCGGCGCGGCCGCGGCCGCCTGCTGTAGATGCGCGCCGTGACGCAGCGTCCTGGTTGTGCACCGACTCGTTAGAGTCTGACGAGAGCGTGCCTAGTGTTGAGCCGAGCCGCTTGAGGGAATTGGCGCGTCGAACGATAGTGGCGACTGTCCGACAGTAGAGGGCTTTGGCGAGAGCATCGCGCGCCGCAGCAGCCGCTGCTGCGGTCGCAGGCGCACGGGCAGCGCCGCGGCCCCTCGCGGCAGCGCGCGTCGTGAGCCCGCGTAGCAACGCCGGCGCCGCAACGCCTAGCAGTGCTGCCGCAGCTTGGAGCTCAGCGTCACCGGCCGCCTCGGCACCTTCCGCACCGTCCGCAAACTGCACGTTCCCGAGCAACAACACAGCCGCCAGCACGCGCACCACGTCCAGGAACGGTATGCCGAGAATGCCGAGGCACGTCTTCCAGGCGAGGAAGCGCGACGCGTCATCAGGATCTGGGCGGCGAGGAGAAGGCGAGGCGAGATAACGCAGCTCTTGTGGGGCGTAGCCTTCGAGCCGCAACGCTGCGCGTTCCTCAGTGCTTAACCCCGCCAGCAGCTGGTAGAAGATGTGGTAGTTGCGTTCGCCGGGTGGCGGGCGGACGACTCGCGTCTGGTCCAGGAAGTAGCAGTGGATCTTAGTGCGGTAGAGCGCGCCATCGGTGACTTGCACCTCGATGAAGTGGCCCTGCGGATGATACCCAACTTTATATTCATGACTCTGTGTAGAGTGGAGTGTTAGAAAAGGTATCATTCTCTCAGTAACATTATAAAACATTTAAACTACACTCGATAGGAATGGAAACGGGTCAATTAGTATGAACAACTCGATCCTCAGGAGGAGTGAGGCCTGTTTAGTAAGTGTAGATTGTAACTTACGATGCGCGACGAGTGCGAATTGGCGGCGGTAGCGGCAGCGCCCAGCGAACGCAGCACAGTAAAGGCGGCCGCTAAGTGCTTGAAGGCATCAGTCTCGGGCCCACCTCCCGCCACGTCGAACAAACGCCGCAACAGCACCATCGATGCGTACGTTTTCCCTGACCCTGACACGCCTGTAATCAACAAGATACAATACTTATGATGTGTACTGAAGCTTGGCTGAAGACGAATGCTACGAATGTCATATATCTACACAGCGGAACACAAGCTATTTAGTCTTTACTAGTATATCATCATCAGCCTAAGTACGAGTATATATATATATATAAGTCCCACAGGTCCCACTACTGAGCACAGGCCTCCTTATATGGATGAGAAGGAACGGGCAGTAGTCCCCACGCTGGCCCAATGCGTGAAATGATTATGATTATGGAAGTCTATTTAAAGCGCATGGCAAAGCGTTCGTCCAAACTCTCCTGCCATATTCGTATTTTAGATGAGGAAAACCATATGTACTCTACATATGGTGAGGTATGTAAGCTTGTGCAAGTTTTTCCGGCGCTCGCTGTATAAGTTAGTAAACTTACTGTACAAGTGTACCTGGGAGTATCAGTTCCACTAGGATCCGTTCACCGCCACTAGGACCCGTACCTGAGAGTATGATGGCCTGCGGGTACCCGGTGTCCGCCTGGTGGCGCACCGCGTCGTGCACGAGCCGCGCGAGCTCGGGTCTCTGCGCGCGCGCCGCTGACAGCGTCAGGGCGTTGCTGCCGTCCGTGTACCCGTTCACCGCCACTAGGACCCGTACCTGAGAGTATGATGGCCTGCGGGTACCCGGTGTCCGCCTGGTGGCGCACCGCGTCGTGCACGAGCCGCGCGAGCTCGGGTCTCTGCGCGCGCGCCGCTGACAGCGTCAGGGCGTTGCTGCCGTCCGTGTACCCGTTCACCGCCACTAGGACCCGTACCTGAGAGTATGATGGCCTGCGGGTACCCGGTGTCCGCTTGGTGGCGCACCGCGTCGTGCACGAGCCGCGCGAGCTCGGGTCTCTGCGCGCGCGCCGCTGACAGCGTCAGGGCGTTGCTGCCGTCCGTGTACCCGTTCAGCGCCACTAGGATCGGCCCGATCCATGTCTGAAATATATATCACTATTATAATTAATCTTGAACATTCTAGAGTACTCGGGTTCGAAACACGGCTCGTACATATACAGGGTTTATGAAAAAACGATTTTCGAAAATATAATTAGGAAACTGCTCCAATCCCAACAAGGTCTACTTTCCCTATAGGTTAAACAGGGGTCGGCAACCTTTTAGCAACCAAGAGCTACATAGGAGCTAACATAAATTACACGGGCCGCACTTCTTAATTATTGGTGACTTTATCAGGCAATTTCATAACTCTGAATTCAACGACCTTTACATACGAAACAGCCAGGGAGGCTTGCGGGCCGCAAGCAAGGGTCTCGCGGGCGGCCTCTGTTGCCGACCGCTGGGTTAAAAGATCAGATGGTAGTCGCTTTCGTAAAATTAAGTAGTAGTAAAGGACTGTAAGGAGTGCCTATGCTAAACCTTGGGATTGTAAAAATAATCTAAACACCCTGGCGAACTCCAACAAAGTCATACTTAGATGGGTACCAGGGCACTCCGACATTGTAGGAAACGAAAAAGCAGATGAACTTGCAAGGCAGGGCGCAGACACGGCCCTGGTCGGCCCGGAACCGTTCTGTGGCATCACAAAACGGAAAGCATATTCTCTGCTAAACAACGCGGAAAAATCAGAGGCAATCAAGCTGTGGAAGTTCACCAAAGGACAAAAACAAGCTAAAGCCCTGATCGAAGGGTTCAATAGTAAGCTGTCTAAAAAGTTATTACAATTCAAAAGGCACAAAACCTGTGCAGTGACAAGAATCCTGACAGGACATTGCAAATTGAACAAACACCTGTTTCAAATGGGTATGAAGCAGGACACAACTTGCAGGTTCTGCCAGGAGACAGAGGAGACTGCAATGCACATTCTCTGCTCCTGCGGACCACTCATGCATAAAAGAAGTACCTACCTAGGGCGGCACATAATGCACCCACAAGAAGTACAACATATCACCGCCCAAAGAATCTGGAATTTCCTGGAGGCAACGGGACTTAACGGTGAACTCTAAAACAAGGGCTGCCACAATAGATCACTTGCTGGTCGAAGCGGCATATTAAGGCCCACAAACAAAATAATAATAATAACCTTGGGATTAGGTGTCAAAGTGGACCCCGGGCTCCTTTAGGATAAAATCGGCCTATGTAAAAACGCTAGAGGAAAGCAGGATTAGGTATAATTAGTCACCTCATGTGCGCTCTGAGGCATTTTCGCTAAATGGGTTAAGTCAAGCTATATCTACAAAGCGGAATAAGATCTCGTCTTCACTTTGTAAGTTTGTAGAACATATTAAGTAAATATGTAGTAAGTCTAAGTCTAAGCTATGGTTTTAGGTTGACAGGGTCACATACTGATGACCTGGTAAAGGTCGCGGGAGTTCGCTGGATGCGGGTGGCGCAGGATCGGTCACTTCGGCACTCTTTGGGGGAGGCCTATGTCCAGCAGTGGACGTCTTTCGGCTGATATGATGATGATGATGGTGATGATATTCTTATGTAGTACCTACTACAGTCAGCTGCGGACAAACGTAACCCCCCCATTGCATAGAAGGCCCCTGCAACTGTCTGTATATACTTAACCTTAGAAATTATTTAATAAAACCCAATTAAAACCGTTATGAATAGTCTCGTTACACGCACATTAATAGCAAACATACTACAGTAATAAATGTGAAGCATCCCGTGACAATGCGCGCGCAGGTAGCGTTACCTGCGCCGGCGCCGCGACAGGTAGCGAGCAAAAAACGGGGGACGAGCGTAGGGCTCGGTAGGAAACGACGTATGTGCCGCCATCCAGCATTATATGCCTCTTGGCGATATCATGAGCTGACCACTATTCTGAAGAACTTGACAGTTGTCAATTGAAAGTGACAATATTGCTGGATTGACATGTAGGTATATAGATGTCATGGTTACTTGTCGACTCGGCGATGTACCACGAATTTGTCATTGGTGAAAATTCTCAAGTTGGTGAAATAGGGGCCCACTCGTGTTTATGTAGTTTGACATGGCAAAACATTTTTTTAATTTTACTCATCAATGGACTTACCTGTCAAAACGCGACAGATGTGTTTTCATCAGATAAAAAAAAAACTGGCTGTGACAGACGGACACCCTCTGAGTGATCGCATAAGGTAACGAGACTATATAATTATATATATATATATGTTTTGTGGGTATATACGTACCTAGGTAAAAACACTTCCTTTTTGTTCTGTCACAAATTCAAACTACCTATAACAAACTCTTTTTTGTTACACATTCACATTACTTACAACAAGATTGAACTGAAGAAGTTATATCTTAGTACATATAACGAGTTATTTGCATACAATGATATCGAAAGTAAAACATATAAATTTTGTTTAAATATATATGTTTGCATACTATTCTTTTGTATGCACGGTCTCATATTTATCCAAGATATCATTTTGAAATTGAAAATTGACAATAGAAATAGAAATAGAAATATTTATTCGAGCGTAATATTCATTCTACAATGTAGAATGAATATTACGCTGGCGATCATTAGGCTCTTTTAGAACGCGGCGGCGACGTAGTAGGCCCGGTGACGGTGAGAATATTGGTTTCAAATAAGCGATCTGTTTGGGATGTCGACCAAAAAAATGTATGGTCCATTTGCTTCGTCCACAATATCCTTTGAGTTGCGACAATAGATATCCGCGTATATTAATAATGGGAATTCGAGCTCTGTGCGAGGATATTAATACTATAGGTATTATAAGATTTATGAGCACAAAAAAAAGGCGCGCCGACGTAAATTCGCCGAAAAGGCCATAGATGGTTTTGTAGTGGAGCCAGTGAAATGAATGAGAAGAGCATTTCAATCTCTCTTACCTATACAGGTAGGTTTACTTACATATGAGAATTGGATAAAATTTGGTAGGCGATTCTATATCGGGAGAATGTCGAATGGAAGTAATTTCCATCAATGTGATCGAAATTACTTGCATTTTGCCTCATACACGTGTGCGGGCCGCGCAGGTGTATAAGGTCGTCTACTGTAACCCCCGCGCCATCTACTCCCTGTATCCATGTCTGAAGAGCGGACCTCGGACCTTTATTACTTACATAGAACTTATTATGATAGAACCGCGCCTGGAGCGCCCTCACGACGGCATCTTCGGTGAGCGGTCCGCGTAGGTGTATGAGGTCGTCTACGTCGACGCCGGCGCTCGCCGCTGGTGTCGGCGCGGGCGCGGGCGCTACGGGCGCCGGCGGTGCGCCTCCGCGCCATCTGCTCTCTGTAACACAAAAGATTAGGTTAGGAACTTATAATAAAAATGCAAATTTTCTGAAGTGCCTCTAGTTTTACTATCAACTCGTCCCAGTGCCTATTGACTGACGGTGCCTCCTAACTCCTGCTAGAACTTGAACATAGACTATTAGTATGTGGCAAAAGTGCCGAAATCTAAAGTTTATAGGGAAGTTAAAAATGGTGCTACCGATTATATGTTGGTAAAGATTACCTCAAACATAAATAAGTGTTCCGTTGGACCAATTTTGGTACGGAACACTAAAAACAGTCTGATGAACTGTGAGGAGTAATATTATATGCATGTGTCTAATTAGTGTAGTAATAAATAGGTAATGTATTTCAGAATACATGTCAGTATTTACGCAAGACCGTGTTGTTTACTTGTGTCCCTACTTCCCGTTGCACATGGCGACCTTGTCGCCTTGCCGCCTACACTAATTAGACACATATTGCATTGCATATAATATTACTTCTCGCAACTGTTGCAGCTGGGTCTTCTTTACCTAGCGTCATCCCGGCTTTTGCCAGGGTCCGCATTTCTACTCGCTTTTCTCCACATTGCACGATCCTGGGGGTCATTCTAATGTTAGCCCATTTTCGCTCATGTCGACCTTCACGACAACCAGCCATCGCTTCTTCGATATGCTCTTTACAGTATTTACTAACTGTGTTAGGTAGGTGAAATATATTTTTTCTTTATGTCAATTACCTGGAGGTGCCGGTAACGGGTGTGCAGGGTGCTGCGGCGGCACAGCAAGCGGCGCGGGCGGCGCCGGCGGCGGCAGCAGATGCGGCGCGCGGGGCGGCACCGCCGGCTGCGGCGTGCCCGGTTTGGCTGGCGCGGCAGTGGCGCCTGTGGCCGTGGCGCCCGGAGCTCCTGGGGTACCCGCGGCGGCGCCCACATGCAGGTGGTTGCGGAGCGTCACCAGCTCCGAGCTGAGACTCAGCAGCCGCCGCTGCAGGTGGACAGCCTCGTTCGATGACGACGCGTCTGTAAAAAGCCATCTTGTTATTTTTCCGTACACTCAACACAATAGTTCCTTCGTTCAATCGACTGTGTTTTCTTTGTTTTAAGAAAGGCGTTATGATTACAGCAGAGTTCAAAGCACATTTTCACGTTGCCTAAACTAAGTCTTTTTTTTCGCGCTCAATGCGGGAGAGATGTTACTGATGATGAGATAGCCCTTCCATACGCACTTATATACCTACTAAGTCAGTCATATTTTACACAAATTCAAACTCTGTGAATGAATCATTAAGTAAAGAATATAATTAATAAATTAGTTTAATGATGTCATATATTGAGATGTATGTACCTACATTAAATATTATTTGGATTGTGTATATAGTGGGATGGTTTAGAGGTTGAGCAGTAGTTTGTAAAGAAAGCAATGAAAAATAAAACTCTGTCACTTATCCTCTTCATCAAACGACTCATAGTGAAATTAATATCTTGTTCTAGATAACTAGCACTAATATCCTTTCCTTTGAGATTTTCTGTAAGATTAAACAGGAACACACATCATATGGACATGACATCGCAATGAAAGAGACAAAAAACACTGCGGGAAATGGCTACTACGCGACGCACATCCCAATACCGGGTGGGTGCTTTACCTCATGAGTCATGAAACACCTACTACAGAAACTGAAGTAGTTTTTACCAAAAATCCGAAACGTTTTCGGTTTTTTGGTATGGCTTTACGTCGTCTCTATTTCTTTTGGGCCTGAAACGTATACGACTTGATGAATTGTAACATACGGGGCGTCGTTAGATTTGAAAATAAGGTTAAAGTTAAATGTAACAATTTTTAGACCTAATTAGAAGTAATACGCTAATGATACGCTTCTCTTTTAATTGCAGTTGTTTATTTTGGGTTAAATATGATCTAGGTATAACATCACCAATATCCTAACTCATAGAACACGAAGCCCTCTCACAACCAAATAACTCTAGATCCAAGAGGAACCGTTATGCCTTTCATGGGAAAATTCAAAAACCAGTTTGCATGGAACTTGTAGTTAAAGTCTACAACTAGTTGCAACAGGTGTTACCACATTCTTCAGAGCGGCCGCGTTGTTCCAACAATACTAATAGTTCCACTAGTAATTAGTAAAAAGCATACGTTGAATTTACGATTTCGAACGTGGAATTCACCTGATCTTATTACAGAGAGGGCTCAAGGGGGCCCAGGGCGCGGGCGGCGGGGGGAGGGGAGACAACCGGTCGCGCGGGCGCAACGGCCCGGTCACCGAACGAACCTGGACCTTCCAAGGTAAGCATTAAAGTCCCAATTAGTTTGAGAGGTGCCGCTTGAATAGCGTCAAAAACCTTTTTATTAACTCGTGATCGAAGGACAGAGCCCCCCGCGCCCGCCGCCCGCTGCTTCTCTCCGACCACTTTCATCCAAAACTACAGCATCATTCACTATCTCATCCGCGTCACCAAATTTGGCAGAAGGAGGTCACCCCGCGAGGTGACCTGCAAGCACGGCTCCGCAAAAAGTTTGAAAAACACTTACAAGAGCTACTTGAGCATGCGACAGTTGCTACGAGGCTACGACGTACGGCAGCCTTACGGCAAAATGATCTATACGAGTATGTAGGTACTATCGCCCAAGGGTACGGGGGTTCACACTTTCTCAACAGAATCATCACAAAAATACAAACAATGTCTCGCGCCTCGCAGCTACGGTTGCATTCGGCTCAGAAATAATAAAGTCAAAATAAAAATCCGTCTTTATCCCGATAGTTAAGGATCAAGACTAATTTTTGACCAGCAATTTCATGGTGTGCTACCACAACATGCTGCCTCGTGTCAAGTCGCGTCGCACGCGACTCCTGTCTCGCTTGCACCGTGCAAATTAGAAAGAGGTGGGTAGATTTTTTTCGTCTGCGTCGCTATGCCCTAGCTAGAGCGAGTGCTAGCCCCGCTGATCAAGAAGAACAAAAGGAGAGCCTTAAATCGGTTTATGAGTTTGCTAATAATTTTATTTATTTATTTAAATTAGGCAACATCAAGGCCCATATTACAAATACCCTAAAATACATATCATTATAAATTTATTAATAACTACTAAATAAAACACACAATCGCTGCGATGTGTTGTGCAACTTCGTGGTCTCAGGACTTTCAGGTAAGGTAACCGACCGCGAAAACATCGGAACTTGACTCCCTTGGGCCAAAATATAAGCCGAACACTTTGAAAGTACGTATGTTAGTCTGTAAGAACAACTGTATACCTAAGCTGTAAGGTACTCGAATTCATAGTTTCCTACTTACTGCTCAGGCGCTCACAACCGTCACATCCAAGAAAGAATATCGTCATGAAATTCTCAATAATAAATCGTCCCCCGCCTCCTCATTAGCCTAGCTAAACATTCGCCACCACTTTCTAGCTCAATTATAGAAATTATAAAATTTAATTGCAGCTTTTCATGACTGTGTGAATCCGCTTCAAATAAGTATTCTTTTGAATTGACTGAGTCATTCTCTGTAGGTACGAGTATGCGCAAAACCGGCACGAATGTGAACAAGCGTAAGGCATTCTGGGCATTTCCGTTGCTGGGCGGTGCTTATATAATTTTAGGCATAAAAACAAGAACCTATTACATTTGCTTCCTTCTCCTTTTACTCCAACATAAGTATTACTGCGTCCCTCTAGCAATTAGGTGCAATTATGCTTAAAATACAATTGTTTACTTTCTTCTCTTACATCTACCTATAACAGAAATCGTACTATATGTCGAGCACGTGCAATAATGCCGATAAAGCCGAGACACGGCTGCATTTTGGGCTGGTTTTATCACGTTTTATGATTCTTTATAGGATTTATATTTATAGGATACATAGTCATACGCCAGCGCACTTTGCCTTTTCCTTGAGAGAATCAGCGTCTACCGTCAATTACAAAATCCATCGAATACATCCTTGTATACAAGTAAGAGTAACTTCTGAACATTTACACAGGATGGGATAGATAGAATTGTATTGAGTAAAAGCACTATCCACTCGGGTGAGGAATGCGTGCAGGTGTCTATAATGAAGCCGACGCGCGCTCACTCTGCACCAATTACTCATAACCTCGCGCCTCTCACAGTTCTTCGCATTCCTCGTCTTAAGATTAAAAGTAGGGTGAAATTAATGTTGCGAACTGTCCAAAAAACGTGAGAAATTGATGAACTAAGTAGACCACAAACCGTAATCATGCATGCATGCATCATCAGACATGTATTCACTTGAGTAATTTAATTACTAACTGAGCCTAGCGCGTCTTCATATAGTCACGGTACCTATTTAATTTCAGATGAACCGGTTTAATCTCAATAAGGTTTAGTTTCATTCTGGGTTGAAGGTCAGATGACAGTCGCTTTCGTAAAAATCAGTGCCTACGCCAAATATTGGGATTAGGTGCCAAAGCAAACCTCGGGCTAACGTTAGTTAGGAGGATAATTTACCTAATTTAAAATGATTGCAACTTGTGGCTGAAACGAAGTTGATAGTTACGCTTACATCAAGAAATGTATATTTTCACCCTTATTCACACTCCTACGCATCCTAGGCTCGCGCACAAAAAACGCGTCACAAGCTTCCATTATCATAACTCTCGCACAAAGGTCGCAGACGCAGCTCAGTGACGCAACTCAATTAGCGCAGGCGTAATGAAACCTGCGCTATTAAGTTGTAAATACCACGGAAGATACGCGGTAGAGTTGCGCCTGCCCAGTTTTTGAACGGTGCTCGATCTCGTTCAATCGGTCAAAGGAACTACCTACACTGATAAAAAAGAACGTTCGAAGTTCGTTTATGAACTGATTCGTACAATTCTTTTTTTAATTTAAAGTATATGCTTCCAGGTTGGTCCCATTGTTTTCAAAACTCCAGTTGGATGATGTGAACCATGAGGAATTGAGGGAACTCCTCTAATATATTAGGCACGCGTGGTAATTTCAGTATTCTCTATTATAACTCGTGTAACCCGGAAATCATACATTTGATGAAGTGGAAGTGACGATGAAGACCACAGATGGTTTGTGGAACTACTCAATTTTGTACAAGTACGTCACAGATGCTCATATGATTAAGTTGAAATAGCAAAAAATGAAGTGCCAAAGGTGATTCTGAGATCCTTGAGGAATCGACGGAAGTCCACAAATATTATCGACACATTACGCGTGACAGCGATATTTTTTTCTCTAATAAGCAACGCATTTGCTCTCGGAAATCAGTGCATGTGTTAAATTGGAAAATAAATGTGGAAATGTTCATGCGTCCAAGACGACGCGCGACGGAGTACTGAATTGAAGTCGGTTAAAACTTGGTTTTTAAAGTAAATTATTTATAGTAGACATATTGCAACCTCTAAAACTATAATTACCCCGTTCTTTTAGAACTTTTAATCGTCGCTACTTGTCACGTTCGCACCGAGCTTCGTATTGCTCCATGGCTCCAAAACAGCTTGAATCCAACTGAATTTTATTACAGAGAGGGACAACTGAACTAAAAGAGCGAAGACCGATTTAGATCGTGCAAAGCGTTCTAGTTCCTTTCGGACCGCGACGGGAATTCATTGCTAATAGTAAATAGTTCACCAAGCCTTCTCAGTTAGGCCTGTCACGATTCAAACTACCCAATAGACCATGCAGTATGATTCCGACCTTCCACACATCTGTTACACATTGTCTGGAGGTCAAATTATACTAGTGGTAAAACAGGTAAGTAGTCGTTTTGTAAATAGTTTGGCAGGTGCGGATGCCACGCGACCGAGTTCTAGCGGACGTCCACTAACCTATTTAATTATTACTTACGAGCTTCTTGCTCAGCTGCTGTATTCTCGCCCAATTGCAGACATCCTGCTGAACCTCGATAGTCAATCATAAGTTAACATTTGTATGAGCTTAAGGTTCTTCAGATTAAACCGTCAGTCGAATTTGAAAGTAAACAGCCACATTAGAAAAATATTACGGGTCGATCATCTGTTTAGTGTCCTCCCCGTTTCTACTATATGCTGTTTAAAAGGTCATCATCATAGTATGAGTACGAGTACCAAAGTGACCGGCCCTGCGCAACCCGCATCCAGCGGTGCGGTTAAAAGGTGATTACAAGAAAATACGATGTCTGCTGTTGTTAATTGTTGTCACATTCCTTACCCAATTAATTATAGCGTGTAACTCCATGACAACTGTATTAAAAAATATTCATTTTACCTCAATTGCCCAGCGGACGTAAATTTGTATGAAAATTGTGGTTTGTCACCATGTTTTCCGCTAGAATACGTTTTTTTGTGTGATGCAACATACATGTTCAAATAGACAGACATGTTTATCTGACTATCGACTCGACTTGACTGCTCTTCTCTCAGCTTGCAGTCGACTGTAAAACAATTGCATTTCGACGTGATATCCAGAACGCCTACAATTTAAATTAAATTCTTTCCATCTAGAAAGGCCTGTACGATTATGAAATCATCTAGCTGACGAGCACATTCTCCGCGGCACATTCCCATCGCATCGTTATTGCTGCGGCTGGCTCTTGCGGGTGGTGTCACAGATAGTACAATAATAGTACATTACTGCAGACGCCGGGAGAGAAGGGCTTGCCGGGTGATATAGACGGACCTGATGGTGATACGAAGCCGGCAAGCCCTTTTCACGGCCAGGCATGTATACATAGTTTTTTAGTGGAGCGTTGGCAATATATAAAAGGCGACCTGCTCCATACAAATGTTTAAAAAAAATCGCGTCAATTTTTTTTTTCTTATTGTTTTTACGTACGTACTAACGCTAAATAATCCCCCTCATGCGGGAAGGTCCATCGTTCCGTTCCACCCAGTATATAAACATATTATTCATAGTTACTTTTACGTAGTCGGGATATAGTTTTTTAAACTTTTTATGCTTGTTCATTTGCCATATTTAGGGAAAAAATAATGTTTAGCTCGACTTGGCGAGGGCACTGCCCGTTTTTCCCGGTAGTGCCCTAAACGAGCCCAGGGTCCGCTTTGACACCTAATCCCAAGATTTGGCGTAGGCACTACTTTTACAAAAGCGAGTGCCAACTGACCTTCCAACTCAGAGGGAGAAATAGACCTTATTGGGATTAGACTGGTTTCCTTACGATGTTTCTCCAGATTAAAACCCTTCGACTACATGGCTACTTTAGGGGAAAATAAGCAATAATTGTAAAAAAGTTATATTTATTAAAGCAGCAGGTCGATCACGTAATGCAATGTTACAGTCACCGGCATCAATATATGATGCAGCAAAGGCCGCAAAAATATCTGATGACAACTCTATTCCTAGAGCCGTAAGAGCGTGTCAGATATCTTTGCGGCCTTTGATTCATCATATATTGATGCCGGTGACTGTACGCGCGTCAGGTTAAATGACATTTTTATATGGAAAAACGACGGTTAAATTGTCCTAACGCGCGTTTGAAACGTTACATGATTTTAACCCTCTGAGGCCCTAGTACACTAGGTTTAATCGCCATGTTTTACGGCGAAGATGTACTGAAACGTCACGTAAAACGTGACATAAAACCTAAGTATACTACGTTTTATGTCGCGTTTTACGTGATGTATCAGTACATTTTCGCCGACATAAAACGTAGTGTACTAGAGCAACTGGTCTCGATAAATGTTATCCTTCGTTCTGAGAACACGGATAGCTTTTATACCTACACCTTTGAGCGCGCGGCAACGTTGTGAAAGCACACAGGTCCGCTTTAAGCTCGGCTCTAAATGGAGCACACGCCGATTACATCAGCGGCACAATTTACGGCTCCATAGAGCCGTGGAACCGGCACAGGCCTAGCCGATAGACTGGCTAGCAAGTAATACTAGACATATATCACATAACTAGTTTGGTCATGTTCAAAGATCTACAGAGTGCTTCATACCCAGAAATTTTCGGAGACTCAATTCTTAATGCGAAACTGACACATGGAATTCGATTGGAATGCTATTTTTTAGTTGAAAAGAGACCAATTAAAATTATTTATTGTAGAATCAGTACATCAGCTTAGGTACTTTATACATATGATACATAGTGCATTTATTTTTAGATATGCCTAGGAACTGTGTCCTGTGCCCTAAACTAGGTAAACCCGTCTTATAGGGAACATGGGTGTTCTAATGCTCATTCGGAATTCGCTACTACTTACATTTGTACTGAAGCATAACTAGTTGTAACTTGTATCCATATTATTAATCTTTTTTTTTCCGGCAGGTTTTCACATTGATGAGAGCGTAATAGGTATACAACGTATTCATGACAATTTCCGTTAATTGCAAAGGGGCATAGTTTAGATCAAATAAAATTAATTTCTCCAAGAAAGTAGTATCTTAACTCTTACTGTTATCAAGATATTCAATGTTTAATTTTATCAGTTTTGCAGATTTAACCGGTGTAAATGGCTCTTAACTGTTAGTCTAAGCATTTTACGGTCCGGTTGTATGGCGAAATGGAAATAATTTATAATAGCAGTTTTTTTTTGCGTAACAGATAAATCATAATTATAGTAATAACTTCGAGACTAAATCCAACAAAAGATTAGTGATTTAGATATTTTAATAAATTTTTAAAAATTCATAATTTCCTCAAAAATTGGAAAAAAATGTTAATAACCTTTTTTTTCTGTATTATGATAAATTAATATTTGCGGCGTAATATTGATGATAAATCGCGCAAAAAATGTTCCCGATTATTACCTTTATATTCAGTTAGACACCATTTTTTTTCTATTACCATATTTTCGTGTCAAAAAATAATAATAGACTGTAGGTTCCTTCATTCCTTGGTGAATGTAGTGGACACAAACATTACAAACCAATCACACACTAAACAACAACGGAAGGTGGATTTTAGGGGGTTAATATTATTTAACAATTTCAAAAAATGCAAATTGATCAGTAAGTTTTGGGATTTTCATCATCGACACTCTTTCATTGAATGATGTACGAATCGCCTGATAAAATACTTTGCAACTAATGTTTTTACAAACACCTGTTAAAGTAGGTTTAAAAGTGCCGCGCGCGAGCCGCAGAGCAAACGTGATTGGCCGATTGCATGCAGCGGGGCACCGCGCCGTCCGCTCGCTCGCCGCGTAGGTATAAATATGTCTAAGTAGGCACTGCACGAACCGGCGCGCCGCGATTTGAGAGTTTAGCGACACGATCTAACGCGTACGATCAATTATCAGTTGTTTATAATAGTTAAAATTCAATTAAGTTGTGAATCAAAAGATTAAAAAAACAGTCATATATTGAAATTATAATTCTATGTTTTTAAAATACCTACCGTAGACCGTACAAAAGTACCTACTTAGGTAGGTTTTGAGACAGATTTTTTTTAGGGTTCACTTAACAAAATATGTACCTAGTTATAGCCTCAGATCATAGAAAGAAGATCTGAGGTTACAGATGAATCTTGTTGTTTCATTGTAGTTTTATCAATGAAATAGTGTCGTAGTGCCGGTTAGTTACCAGCTAGTTTAGTGTGCGGGTTTCCGATCTCCGTTTTGGGCAAATATGCTTTCGTATGTCTGGCTGTTCAGCTGTTCCCTCTATAGGTCACATCTCTCAACTGATTCTCGTGAAATTTTGTGTGCGAGTTCGATATTGAGCGGGCAAAAATGCTTTCGTATGTCCGGCTGTCCAGCTGTTCCCTCTATAGGTCGCATCTCTCAACCGATTCTCGTGAAATTCTGTGAGTGAGTTCAAAATTAATGGGCAAAAATTTCCCCAGGTTTCCAAACTTTCACTTTAGTCGTATTAGTAAGAAAATAAATTCAATATTTAAAAAAGCAAAAATAATTACTTCCTTAAAAATGCTAATTTGTAATTGAATGGTTTTTTTTTTCTTAATAATCACTCCAAGTAAATTTGTTCCTTTTTAGGTAACTAAAAAAAGTGTACATAACGTAGGGTAGACCGGGGGTAATTGAAACCATTTGCCTTTACAGCATATAACCGTTATATTTTTATGAGTAGAAAGATGAACGCCCAAAATTTTTCAAGGTTAGTTATCTGGTTCCTAAATAAAATGTATTTTGTTACTCTATAATCCATAGTTTTCTGTCAATAATACGAGTATAATACAGAGAATGGGGCAGTATGGTTCAATTGGCCTCACATGACTGTCGAACTGACTGACAACTGACTGTGTCTGCGTGTTTGTTTTTACCATTGTCTTGTATAAAATATTAAAGTACAGTATTTACATACATACATACATACTGGGAATACTGTCAATTGAAACACTATGTGAGGTCAATTGAAACACTCTAATATCTTCGGCACAATGAAAGTAGGGTAAACTGGGTACGGTTCAAACAACGCAAATATCTCGCGAACCGTTGGTGGGACGGCGAGGGGTCCAAGGGGGGAAAGAAGCGGACGATCGGTTTGTACACGAAAAACATCGTGACGTTGCTTCCCGCGCGCTTAATTTGTTTGTACAAAACCCTATTGTGTTTTGATCCCCAAAAGTAAGTGTTTTCACTCGTAGAGTTTTTCAATTATTCTGGTTTCTATTTAAGTGAGAGTATTGAGTGTGTGTTTATGTTTGAAGTGAAGCTTGTGGATCATCTCAGCGTATCTAGTTTTACTGTATCATTATTCTCATTATTACTACAACGGCTTTTTCCGAAAGTAGGAGGTGGGGACGGTTGAAACAGAGTGATTTTCTTGTATTTTTGACATTGACTAATGAAAGTCAAAGTAAGTTTTCTATTAGTTTATTTACATATTCTTTTCAGGGTGTTGTTCTCTTCTACACAGGGTGGGCCATACATTTTTGCAAATGGCAACACTGAATATCTTCTATAATAATAAATTATATATTTTTTGAGTGGAGGGAAATTTGACATTAATTTATGCAGTGTTATTTGCAATAAAGCGTTTTACTGATCAACAACGAGCTTTTTGTGTAAAACAGTTTTATAAAAACAACAAATTGTATGTAACTGTTCGCCGCCTATTTAGGAGGAAGCCCGGATCTCACTCCCGCCGATTTTATCGTGCGGGGATATTTATAAAGTCCAGTTCTAAGTTAAAAGGAACTATCACGGTATCAGTGAGATACAGCCTGGTGACAGACAAACGGACGGACGGACGGACGTTCCCGTTTTACTTTTCGAGTACGGAACCCTAAGAAGCAAAACTACGGACGATATACGAACTATTGGTTCAGTACTACCCAGTCAACTCTACTTATATCTTTTTTAGGGGTCCGCACCTCGAAAGAAAAAGCGGAACCCTTATAGGATCACTTTGTTGTCCGTCCGTCCGTCCGTCTGTCAATACCCTTTTTCTCAGAAACGCGTGGAGGTATCAAGCTAGGTATTAAATAGGTATTAGATATTATCAAGGTATTAAATACTCAAGCCTACTGTTCCTTGGAGCTGTGTAAGAATCAAACTTCTAGCCTAACGCAATCAAAAGACACAGCCATTTATGCCGCAAATTTTCGAAACTCGCAAGGGAATCATACAGGGTACTTCCCGTGAACTCAGAATCTTGAAATTTGATACGAAGCAACGCCTTATGGCACAAATAAAGGAAAAATTGCGAAAACCATAAATCCCATAAAAAAACATTCCATGTAAACAATAGGCCAAGTCTTGAAACAACTTTACTGCATTTACTAATTTTGGCATAGGTACCTAAAACGTATGTAAGTGTGATTGCCAAGTCACAAAATTTTATTTAGTAAGCAAATAAAGATTAATAAGAATGTCTGACTTGGCTCTACGAAATATCTCACCACTATTTACTGTGAAAGAGTTTCGAGGCTTGGCCTATTTTTTACATGGAATGTTTTTTAAGGGATCTCATTTCTTTTGTAAGACTTTGTATGGGAATGTTATTTTACCAACCGCAAATATTCGTATGTATTTGTATAGGATTACAAACTTACTTATGCAGCTTGTATATCTCTGAAACGTGACTGAAATTGCAATATTTTTAGGTTTCTTATGAGTTATTAGGCTAAAAACTAATAATGTTTGAAATTTGGAGTTTGTAGGTCTGCTAGAAGTACCTTAGAATTAGCGTGATCATTATCAGTGAGTATGTCAGTGACAAAACTAACGAACTTTGACGGACAATAGTTCTTAAACTAAAAGTTAAAATTGAATGTTATTGATATTGTATATTAGCCATATTATGCCCTACATGTTCCTGAAATTTCAGGGTTCTAGCTTTAGCCAGCACAAAATTACAGGATGTTGAAAATAGGCTGAATGGCTTCGACAAAAGGATGGTACGGCCGTGCCTCTTTGTTTTGCTCGACTTGGCGGGGGAACAGCCGTGCCCCCAGATTTTTAGTTACATGTTATGCCATGCAATAGGGCCGAGTGGAGAAAAATGCGGGATGCCTTTGCCCAGCTGTGGCTTCCTGTTTCCCAAACAGGCTAAGAAAAAAAAAATGATTTCTACGGAACCCTCGGTGCACGAGTCCAACTCGCACTTGGCCTGTTTTTAATTTTTTTCATGACTACCATAGCATACAATGAGCTCATCAAAAGTTCGCAGGCATATCATAAACATTTCTCAATTTATGAGCATCTGAACATCTCGATAAAAACACGGGTGTAAAAAAAGTATACGACTTTAGTTTCCTTTGTTGCTGCTACCTTATACATTTAGTTTAACCAAATAGTTTTAATACAATTATAACAATATAGATTTGCACAAACCAAGCATAATCATGTTTCATAAAAAGTGCTTGTTTCAACTATAACAATGTTTCAATCATAACCATTCCGTGTACCGACCCCGTGACAAAAAGTGTTGTAAACGTCGCGACTAACCATTTGTTTTATTGTATACAAGAACCTTCTCCAGAATGTATTAAATACTTTTCTGAAAACCGCATCAAAATTGGTTCAACCTAACGCGAGATAATCTCGGACAACGTACATATATACATACAAACATACGGGTCAAACTGAGAACCTCCTTTTTTTACAATGACACGCAGCGTGCAGATTTCTAAAAAAACCTTCATATTTCCATAATTTATAAACTAGGTCAAAAACTACACAAACAATAGTGAACATTAATAGAACAAACATGTGCATCAAATGCAGAACCTCCTTCTATTAAGTCGGTTACTTTTGGGGACGATTAAAACGCGAGGACGATTGAAACGTTTAAATCGTCCACAAGCAAGTTGTTTCTACTGTCCCCACACCACGTTTTTAACTTCAAGGTCAAATATTACATATTAAAAAAAACACGAACGCTGATCAACGGCCATTATAAACACTCGTTTATTCCCAGCTATAGCACCAAATTAATTTGATCAGTCAAAATACAAGAGTAAACAAAGTTAAAAAAGTCACAAATACTTACTTTTTACCGTGAAAAACTGGTTTGGCTCGTGTACACTCCGGTATCGCACCATCACTCGAACGCTACTGGCCAAGCTACTGCTCATACATGGCCAACCGTGTGTTCCGAGTGTTGCGTCAGTTGCGTAGGTATTATAGTTTTCGAGAAATTTTCCTTGTTTCAATCATGACGTGTTTCAATTGTCCGTGGTCTACCCTAAGTTATTGAATAATTTCAATTACGAAATAATGTAATTCAGATTACAAATTACGAAGTAGTCATGTATGCAATTACACGTGTAATTCATTACCTACTCGTAATTGAATTAAATATAATACAATTTGTATTTCAATTTCAAACGTAAATTAGTTCGCCCAACACTGCCGTTTACCTAAGCCATTTTTATGGCCTGAATCGTCGCATTCATACTAGCGCATCGTAGAAAACGATACAAATTATCTGTGTAGGTAGGTTTTGTGTCTTGGGGCCCGGGCAGTGCGACCTTGAATGTCAAGACACTCGTTGCGTGCCGACGCTGCGAGCGAATGTGATCCTTAACACAAGCGGAAAGAGTTTAAGTTCAGTTGTAGAATCAAACAGGACTATTCAAATGTGTTTTATGCTTTACATAAAGCTTTTTTTTGTTGGATTTATGTACTAGTTAAATAATCTATATTATTAAGTTTAATTTAGACACAATTTGTCTCTATAAATATTTTTTCAACACAACTGCTCGTAAAGTAGGTCTTATTACAGCGTATTTACACTGATAATGCAGAATATTACCCATGCCATGCCTTTTACATTACATTATCGCACTAGTGCCTTTTCATTACATATCTTTTTAAATATTAGCAAAATAATGCAGAATATTACCCATGCCGTGACTTTTACATTACATTATCGCACTAGTGCCTTTTCATTACATATATTTTAACATTTTCATATTTTTTTTTTTTTTCCTCGCAAATGTGTTGAAAAACGTCGTATGAAACACGTGAGCATTGGTCATTACACTTCTCGTCTCCATTATGCCTTCGCCTTCGGCTCAGGCTTAAAAACCGACTCGAGTGTAATTACCAACTTAGCACACTTGTATCATAATGTACTATTACCGATAGTTTATTGGAGTAAATGTAATTATATGCAATTCTAAACAAAAATCAAAACGATTTTTAGAAAAATATGTTCATACATTCTTTTTATGAGAATCAAATCAAAGTACTAATTATTACTATTTTTTTCTACGAACTTATGGCACCTGTCACCCAAGCCATGAAATTTGTTAATTTAATGGCTTTACGTGTAAAAAAATAGTCGGATTTCACTTTTTACAGGTTAAAGACAATAATACTGTCGTGTTGACGATTAAAAACAGCTATTACTATTTTTAGTTAAAAAAATCGGCGTTTTTTTGACACTATTTTTTTATACCTACTTCCGGGTCGAAAGTTTGTTGGATTCGTAAATATAGTATCTTAGAATATGTATTTATGACGGAGAAAAAAAAAACCTGGCTATTATGAATTAATGTTTTGCTAAACCGTAAAATGCTTAGACTATGTGACTTCATAACGGTTTTTACAAAGTGAGTACGTTCGATATTACATTTTTTTTTATTTCATGTATTTCAAGACCCTTGTACAATAAGGCAATAACCGTTAATGATACATTAAATGAATATGTACAAAAAAATAAAAAAAACTTTTTTTTTCAAGTAATAATTATGCTTGTTTGTTTCTGTGAATGTACCAAGCACCGTGTCGAAGTTAAAGCAAATGAATAAAAACACCCTGTATATCTCTATACTTGAGATTAGGTATTCGAGTTGGCCGAATGGCATCCAAGTAGTCCATTCAAATAGCAACTCTACTGTCCAAGATAGAAGATTGTGATTCCAATGACAGTCAGCCTGTGAGCATTTAGAATAGGATTCCGTTCTATATCTCTCTCGCTTGCTCTTACATGTTCTTAAGCCAATTTCTTCTTTGGCCCAAACCCGAACGTCCCAAATGTTCTAAGAGCCCACAAATACTATACTTTTTTAATTCTAAACACTGAAACGTTTTCTTTCACTTGAACAGCACCGATTTCTACATCAATTAATTAGTAGTACTCATTCAATCATCTCGCATTCTATGTAGATCACAGAGATTGAAAAACTTGGAAGCCATTGTCATTATCACGACATTATCATTTCCAACGTTGATGAAAGAAGTCTAGGCATGAGCGTCGACATTGTTATTACTGCCTCTCTCTCACCACAGAATAACGAATAGTACAGAAGGCCCACTGCTTTAGTGATGCTGATGACGTTAGCTGACAAATTTCAGCTAGAAATAATACGAGAGTGTAATGTATATAGCCGATAGATCCAATCAACATTTAGTAAAATTATTTGGTCCTTACGTTACGTTAAAAATATTAAGAAGCCATGAAAATCTCTAAAAGTACAAATTACTTACAGTAAAATAGTGAATATTGTTTAATTATTTTACTTCTTTCACCATTATAGTAAAAAAATGGTTCTATCTAACGTAACCTAATCAATTTAGCCCTAATGTTTCACTAGGTATATTTTTTTTCTTAAATTGTAAACTTTATAGGATTATTGCAAAACAAACCTAACCTTCTACCGAACTAATTCTTTTGATGATTTTTAATGAAAATCCGACAAGTTCACTGTTTTGAAGGAAAATGCATCAGGTCTTATGAAACATAGGGCTAAAGTTGTTAGGTCTAACAATAAATAATTGACTTTCAAAACAAAGTTTTAACCGACTTCAAATCAGTAGCCAAATAGCTTCAAGTTTGCCTATAAAATTTGAAGAGTTCCCTCGATTTCTCCAGGATCCCATCATCAGAACTAGATTTTGGTGACAACGGGACCAATCTGGAAGTATATGCTTTCAAACAAAGAAAGAATTTTTCAAATCGGTTCATAAATTACGGAGTTATCGCGTAACATACACACATAAAAAAAAACATACAGACGAATTGAGAACCTCCTCCTTTTTTGAAGTCGGTTTAAAATAATTTAAAGCGGTGTGCGAAAATATATCTGTTGTGGCAGTGACCATAATAACTTAGACCTACATAGTACACGCAGAAGTCACTAAAGACAAGTGTAATTTCATAGAAATTTTGAGTGGGATTGATGAAAATATATTATAGTATTTTATGCAACTGTTGTATAAGAAGGGTCTTAAAAGGCGAGTGGCGTGGGTTGCGATGCGAGCCTTGGCGAGCATCGCAATTAAAGACGCCACGAGCGTTTTTAGACCAGTTATACACCGTTGCATACAATACTTTTTCTACGACAAATTTTAAATAAATAGCAGACTACAGAATAGTTAAACTTTTCAGGCAGCAAGTTTTCTATTCGTACTTTTGCTACTCACGCAATTTCTTCAGGAGTGCAGTTATTAATTTCTTCGACCATGTTAAAAGGAACGTGCACTTTTGTCTTCACAAACACGAATAAAATCTTAATAGTTTAGGACTAATAGTTTATCATCTTTCGTCTTTTCATTTTGAACTGTATTTTGGTGGGAAATCGGAAATGTGACAGCTCTTGCTTATGGTTTGTTTTGTTTTTAATTTGTTTGCACTTGCCACCCGAACCAAACCGAATCCGAACCCGGACCGAATTCGAACTGTTTATTTTTATAAATAATACCAATAATTTATAAAACATGTAATTTGACACACAATAGATGATGATTTATTATTATTGTAGTAAATAATTTATAATATACAAATGTTAAATCGTAAATAAATACTTTTATTTCGAAATATTTGTTTATGAAGTTGGCACCACTGCAATATAGCGGCATTAGCAGCCGATTAAAAAAAAGTTAAACAGTGCTTTTATGAAAAATGTATGAACCAAAAAAGTACGCTAAACAGTGCGTTTTTGGGCCATAGATCATAAAGTTTTGCGACGACTTATTAGTGGTGTCCTTGTATTTGAGCTACAGCCTATATAAATGACAGATAACGTTACAGGAGTAGAAAAAAGTACGAATGCGTGCGCCTGCGTCGCGGCACGCGTTGATGTCTATTGCGAAACAAAGTTTGAATATAATGTGTGCGTTGGTTGATGTCGTGTTACAGTTGAAAAGGTGCTATTACTTGAAGCCTACACGCAATGTCCAGCTGTTATATAACATTCATAAAACACTACTTTTAATAATTTTGGGACGTTGCGAGTTGCGGAAGTTCGAATGTAAAAATTGTGTCATTTTCACACCTACGGAAAGGTCATTGCAAAAAGATTGAATTGTACATAGTTAAGAGCTTTAATCTAATCTACGCTTTAAGTTTGTTCCATTGTATAACGGAGATTACCCATACAATATATACTCGTATAAGTAGGTAACTTTTGTTACACTTAAAGTAACGTAAAGTTAAAGCATAGATTAGATTAAGGCCCTTAAACTACGTACATTTTTTTGCAATTCACATATGTGGAACGTTTCAAAGCAGTAGGTAGAGTAAATAATAGCGAATTTTAAAACGTCGGTAATACCTACTTACTAAATTATACATCACTGATGGTCGTTAAATGCCTGTGAACAACGAGCGCTCATAGCCAACCGGGTTTAAATTTAAATCAAAGAATATCTCAGATCACAGGTAGGTATTTGAAATGCGAACCGAAGGCAAGAGCGATAAATATGCAATCGGGGGCTTTCTTTATTACCGCCCGCAGTGAGTACAAAATTTTACGTCTCTTAGGAATTGAGCTTTGCCGAACTCGTAATCGGCGTATATTTCCACTTTACGGCCAGCTGTGACGTAAATGATGTGTAACTAGATAAGTAAATCATCAGCATCACACACAACACGGGTAACTGTCATCAGCCGTGTCGCCGGACGCGACGCCGACGGCTCAATCTCGCATTCCCGGTCGCAAAAACAAGAGCGCGCGCAGCTTTTTACGCGCGCCTAGCGCACGCGCGCAATCGTGCTACACGCAGCCACGCAATAACTCGGATACCTATTTGCTGCAGTCTACACTTACGTATATACATATTTATATATTCCGTTGTATTTTTTTAGAGACGATATACGAATGTGAAGGATGGTGAAGATGATGGTATTCTTTTAATTTTAACCCTCATCAGGGACGTAGGGGCTTCTAGAATATAATCTTAGAAGGGTCTTCCATCTGTTTTTGTCCTGGGCGGCAACCTCAATCTCCTTCCAACCAAGGCCCGTTGAGACAAGACAAGACAGGACCAAATGTTTATTTGTAAACATAGGTTCAAAGGTCTTACAAGTATGTATATTAGTGTATCTCTATGTTTTTCCATACCTACCTAATTTTATTTTTTTATTATTATTTAATTGTTTATTCAGATTTTAGATTATTTATTAGATTAGAAAGACTATGTTAGTAAATACACTATAAATATAAATAAACAAAAACTAAAAAATAAACTTTACACAGTTCACTTCACTGAGTACGGCGCAAGTAGCCGACTACAATGAAGCAAGTAGGGGCAGTCCAATCTCTCCCCTGTCATCCTTAAGATGTTGTTGGGGCTGGCGCGCACCCGACGCACCAGGGATGCAGCTCTCTTGCACATGGTGGCATAAAAGCAATCCACTCTCGCTTCTGCTAACATCCCTGATGCGCTACAGAAGCGCGGCAGCCCCACCATCACCCGGAACGCGTTGTTGTACTGGACGCGCGGAGGGACCCGTAGTCCCGTTTTGTATAATCACGCCATAAGCTGCACGAGTACATGGAGGTACAGTAAGCTTGAAATAACGTGTGTTTCACCTCCCTGGTACAGCGAGCAAACTTACGAGCTATCATATTGGCGCGGACCGACAGGGCCCTCCGCTCCCACTCCATGTCATTATCGCCTTTGAGGTCCGACGTGACGATGTGTCTTAAGTACTTAAACGACTCAACCCTTTTAAGGACAGTTACATTAAGTTAAATGGGTGTCACTTCAGCTGTTCTGCCCCGTCCGACCTCTAACACCATATACTGGCTTTTTTGTATATTATATTTTAAACCATGGGCTTCGGCATATACCTCGCACACCTTTAATAATTTGCGTTAGCCGCCCACGGATGCACTTAGAAGAACCATATCGTCTGCATAACTAATGTTATTAAGGCAGATATCGTCAATATGACAGCCGACATGCATTCTTCCAAGCGCATCCAAGAGCTCATTTATGTAGAGGTTGAATAGTGTAGGCGAGCTCAGGCCCCCCTGCCACACACCACACCCCAGCCTGTACGAGTCCGAGAAGGCATCCGCCCATCTAACACTGTTGACTTGGTTTCCATACCAGTACCTGAATATGTTAATCAGCCCAGACAGAAGTTTAAAGTGAGGGACCTGCATGTCTCTATCTGCCAATACAGCGAATCCTCAAGTGAATAAAGGGTCGGCATCGCGCTTGTGATTCTTCTGGAGTCACAAGTGTTCATAGGCTACAGTACCTGCTTAACATCAGGCAGGGCGTAAGCATGTTTGCCGCCGTAATTGTTTTAAAAATAAAAAAAACATGTCCTATCCAGCGCCACTTCCTCAGACGTGTCTCCTTGGATAGGATTTCGGCCGGTCAACTCCCATAGCCTGGCATAGCTGGCATGGCCGATGAAGGTATGTAAGACAACAACATGCTGCACTGCGCACTAATGGTATAAGGGCAAGGGAATGGTGACTTTTTTGTAGATACCGAATTCCGACCGTGGCAGGCGGACAGAGATTAGGTACAAATTTCTCCTGGAATGTCCACTTACTTATAAATATTCATTTTTTGTATGGTCTTTGACAACCCGATTGTAAGAAAATAATTTTTAAGACGATAGTCACTTTTAGTAGCAAATATTGAAAAAGTTGTAAAGTACCTACTCCTAAAAATATTGGTAAAACAGGCGAGAAAATAACACTTGCAGGCAGACAACATTAATAAAGAGCCACAATTCAGATACTCTCTTTAAGTAGAAAATGAACTACTTATAAAAGTTGAAAAATCCCGACATTTTCATTTCAAAATTCAATATTTCAAAAGCCGCTGGACCGATTTTGTTAAAACGTAGTTAATAAGAACCATCTCGATCACGTCATCTTTCGGACAAAAAAATGCATTAAAATCGATCCATTCGTTTAGGAGCTACTATGGCACAGACACACAGACAAGTCAAACTAATAACTAAGTCATTCGTCCGGAAACTAATTATTCCAAAATTTCAAAATTCCGAACACTATTTTCCGCTTAACGGAACTTTGGACCCAGATGATTTAATTGAATATATAAATAGGGTTAGGTACCCTAATAAATCAAAAAATCCTTCAGCGCCATGGTGTTCGGAATAATGAAATTCTAAAAAATCGGACAAATGACACTTTGGAATTACCTATGTATGGGCATTTTTTTTTCAAAGTGTACCATTTTATTTGAATAGGCGTCATTCCATTACTTAAGAGGGCTACTTTACCATACAAATAGTAACGGAATGGACGTAACGGAACGAATACTTCGCAGATTAAAACACGTGTTTAATATACTGTTTTTAACAATTGCAATAGTATTTTACTGAAATCATGGTTAGTGATAATGACAGATTAAGATAATTGAGTCGCATTAGCAGAAAAATTATAGGAACCTTCGTAATCTCGTAACGGAACCACAGGACACTAGTTTTTGGTCCACTACTCGACGCACCGTTCGCGCGCGATTTCTAGCCACTACTGACAGTTTGTAAACAAAACGAATGATGTTACGTAACGGTATGTGATGCTAGATGAAAATAAACACCTAATTTGGTAATAAAAATACCTTGTTCCCACAAAATCATCGTAACGGAATGTGGACATGTCCACTTTTCCAAAATCACTGGACAAGATTAATTTTAGTTTATTATCATATTATGTAAAAAATACTTTAGCGAGATAAATATAAGGTTGATTTAAGAAAATTCATGTTTTACGCTATCAGAAACAAGTATTTCCAGGCACAATATACAAGTCCTAATACTTCGAATCGATACTTGAAGTTGGCTTTCCGCAGGTGGACAGGCAAAAATCGAGGGTCGGCAGCCAGAAAAACCAAGAAAATGTGGTAAATTTAATGCTAAATGATAGGTTTTTTGGGTTTTTATACGATTCAGATATATTATTGACGTTTTAAAATCGCTACAAGTACAATTTTTCAACGTGTTTCGTATTTGTGTCAAAGGCACTGGACACGCCAAAAACATCAAGGTACAAGAAAAATTAAAAATGCCCGTATAGTGTACCTACCTAACCTACCTAAAAAATAGTAACTAAATCAATAAAAAATCTAAAACGAAATAGGTCCGAAAAGGAACAATTTAGTATAGTCATGTTAAAATCTATTTTTGAATAATTACTAAAACAATGACTAGATATCGACCTATAAAAAAACAGATGGACCGAGAACCTCATCCTTTCGGAAATCGGTTGACAATCGCTCGGACAACGACGCCGGCGATCAAAAGCTTCAAACCTCATGGAAGACATTGCATGATGTTGCAATGATCCTGCTCTAACACAAGCTTAACCGAATACGTGAGAATGAGACGGTAACAGTGGAACGAGAAAGCTCGGGCGACGCCCTCGCTAGCCGCCAAATTATCGGGCGAAACCTTTCGGCGAAGCGGCTTTAATGTTACAAGAAATTTGCATAATATCGACAACCGTATTGGTGTCGGTTGATGTCCGGGATTAATTTGGACGTGATAAGATTTGGCACGGCAACGGCAATTGGTTACGTAATAGCATGCGCAACATCGGTTGATATGGTATAACTTTGAGAGATTCTGATGTGCCACACAATTATCTGGCCTATGTCCAGCAGTGGACATCTTTCGGCAAATATGATGATGATGATTTTGGATGACACATTTATCCACGGCGACCAATAACGAAAACATTTTGTGTACCGGTAACCAACACGAACCTTGGCTTGTAATCCCCAATGGTACGAATTTGCTCAAGCTAATATGCTTTCAACAGCACAAATAAGTGCCTCGACATCTTCCACGACCGCTTACTTACCTGTATTCTGTATTTAAAGCTAAGATACTGCCGAACTATTAAATTGTAAATCACTGTTTTGTACAAGTAAACGTTACTTTTGAGTAGTTTCAATAATTCATTTTAATATTTAAATGCCACCAGCATCCTCGGTACAATGCCTCGAAGGCGTTTTTTTAGATTTAACTTAATATAGTTAATGTAAATTATCTATTAGTTTATATACTCTATTGTTGTATATACCCTAGTAAGTAAATAAATATTATTTTGCTAGTATAGAATATCACATGTCTATAAAATTACCCGAAGGGTTTATTGGGCAATCATACTATTATACCTAGTACATTACTTACCTAGGGCGGTTAAACAAAGAATGTCTCGGATCGCAGGTATTTGACGCCCGAGCCGAAGGCAAGGGCGATAAATATGCGCTCTGAGGCTTTCTTTATTACCGCCCGTGGTGAGTACAACATTTTACGTCTCTATCTGGCCAGGAAGTGGGGTTTTCCGCACGCATAGCGTGCGGTAATTCCTACTTTATGGCCAGGTATGACGTAAAATAAATAATCTATCAATTGTGAACTGCTGAGTGATCGTTTCGGACAATGCAATAAGGTGACTCATGCTGCCGTCCTAAGCGCTAAAATATTTGCTATGAAGATATCAGGATGCAAAATGTAATACTTATTAGTCTTATTACAATAATATCAAATGAAACCAATCACTTGAGGTTTCATTTTATGCCTTGGGATATCTTACTGGAAATAGTTTTGAACAATAAAATCACCAGAGAGATCGTGGGAGATATCATAGGATCCTAATACGTATATGTATCCAATGTAAGATAAATAAAAAAAGCGGGCACGGGATACAGAAAAAAGGTTGATATTTCCACGAAAAGTCTACAAAGTAGGGTACACAATTAAGTAAAAGCACAGAATAAGTAATAGTACTACTTACAGAAGGTTCTCTGTTAACAAATTCCCTGTTTAGGTACGCCAAACGTGCCTAAATGTGGCCATCCCGTTCTATCGCATGCAACGCGCTGCGACCCGTGCGAGCGTCCTGTACCAACACGTGGCAGCCACTGAACAGAGCCCTTCGAAGGGGCGACCGGCATGTACTTGTAGCGATAAACACAAATCGCGAGTGAGCCACGCCTGGTAAAAGGCCGTATGTTTTGTCAAAAGTTTTTTGATAATGCATGGTTGATTCACCTAAGTAACTGGTGAATCAAGTAGTTTGGACTTTGCTCACTGCGGGGGTGAGTCAGACTTCAGAGTGGTCGCGCACCGATGACAGTGATCGAGTGCTTCTGCATTCTGCAGCAGGAAAATGCAGAGATAACATGTGCTCTTTTCGCTCCTACCTTGTAAAAAATCATATAAAATAACTTGTCCTCGATTTCGTCGCACTTCTAGTCCCAATTGAATCTCAATGGTAGATGATTACGGGGATAAAGATATTCAGTTGTTTTTTGCGCGATTGCCTCCCTCCCCCCCGCTATCCACCGGGGAATACGGTTCCCCGCATACGGGGCGCTATGGCAGGCGTCTCGGTAATCCCCTTACTCCGAATGCGGGCCCTATAGATAGACCAATAAAAATGCACCTTTATGCTGAACAGAGAGCAAGCTATAAACATGATAGACGGACCGACAGTCGCGTGCGCAGCCCTCTCCCCCCACCTTTCCTCCTTCGTCCCGCGCCCATGCTCTATCCGTTACCCACAGCCTCCGATTTGCATAACGACCTGCACCTAACCTCACAGCACACCAACACCGCTACCTGTATCATAGCATTCATAGCTACGTAGGACAGTAGAACTGCGAGTAACAGTCACAGCACGAGAAATAATTGCCCCTATCATTACTAACTTTGTAATGCGAAACCACTATAATTTGGCAACATATAATGAAGAAATGAGGATTCTGAGGAACGAATTATAGACAGATTTATTCCACTGCTAAATACAGAAGTTAGCTTATAAGAGTTGTAAGATAGGTTTCCTTTGAGAACGTTACGAGGAAAAAATACTGTAGAGTCGCTTCTGAGAGTGATTTAAACTTTGGAAGTTAAGCTTTGTAAACAAACTATACCTACCACGTCGTTATGGCAGCGCGAGAAAATGTTAATATTTTATTTATAAAGTTAACTATCATGAAAGAACGAAACATTATAATTTTATAACCGTGTATTTATGCCAAATCAAATGTTTACAATCGACAACTAAAATGGCAACACTCGCAAAAAATAAAGATGAAGTGTAAAGTATCCTTAGGCGCCGACCTTATTGGAATGCGCGTGGCGGCTGGGAATCAAAACAAAGGTGCACGCGCATACCCGACTTGTGTTACCTTTACCACAACTTGGTCAACGATCAATCGTGTCAGAGTCTAGGCCGAATGAATGGGACTCTAAACTAAACACGTAACATAAATGTAAGCTGGCATCTTAGAATAGAAATGATTTTTGTGTGACTTCTGATGTAGCCTGCTGAAACATAGTCTAATTTAGTAAATATAGTCACTTTTAAGGTGATTTTTTGATGTCGAATTTCGATCAGTGATATGATACAAATCGCATTGTTTTAGTCAGCAATGTTGTTTACATTTAGTTTCGTTCATATTTCCAAGGAAGCTACACTATTAGACCAGGCGTCGGTCATGGATCACACAAGTTTCAACTAAGTCATTGTGTGAAGCTTTAGCGTAGAGCTTTAATGCTCCGTGCGCCAGCACAAGAGAGCGGCGATCTTTCAGACGCTCAGGGCCCAACGAGCAAACAGGTTTAGATTCAAAACCGAACGAACGCTCCTCACCTTGCAGCTTCTTCTCCGTTTCCCAGAACTTCTGCAGTTCGGTGAAGTACTTGTCGAGTATGAACACTTTGGAGAGGCCGAGGGTGGCCATGGCGGGCGGCGCGCTCGCATCACAGGCCGCGGCCGCGCCGCACTAGACACGTGGCGAGGCGTCCTCTCGCGCGCGCCGGTTGTGCCGGACTGCGGAGCGCGGTTGGAGCCCCTCCCCCCCGCGCGAGCGGCGTTGCCAGGGTTAGGGAAAAACGTACAGGCACGGATTTACAACACTACACTACGCGTCCCGGTACAGACATTCACCAACGAAAGGACGTGTTAGATATTTTTGCCCGCTTTGTTATGGCATACTTATATTGATGCTGTTTCGCGGAGTACAATTTTTATATAGTTCCAAGACGCCCTTGCGTGCGTCTTGAGTGCTCGAGAATGACTAAATTGAATCGACCTATCCGGTAGCCCCATTGTGGCGTCCACCCACAGGCAGTCATTGTCAGGCAAGGCTGCTGGAATGAACCAGTACGAGTAAATGAGGTACGGATTTGGGGCTTCGAGTGTTTTTACCTTTTCGGGTGGTTGATACGCCCCATTAGAAACGAAACACAAAAGATTACCACATGCAGCCAATTACTTATGTATGTACAGACGACCATTTGACGAACTCTGTAGCCATGCCTACGAAGCCGGAGGTCCGGGTTCGAAATGTTCGAATGCCGGTAAGAGCATTTATTTGTGTGATGAGCACGAACATTTGTTCCTGGGTCATGGATGTTTTCTATCTATTTAATCATTTATTTATATATAATAAGTATACATATGTATACTATGTATATCGTCATCTAGTACCCATAGTACAAGCTTTGCTTAATTTGGGACTAGGGCGACTTGTATAAGATTGGCCCCAAATATTTATTTATTTAATTCTGGCTGTTAAAGGAACAAAGCAAGAAATACTACGGATTTGAGGCTTACACATTTAAAGCCCGATATTCTTTACCTTACAGAAAGGTGGCCAACATTGGCACCGTCTGCCAAGTACTTCCGGCCATTTCAGGACTGACAGACTTAGGTTTACTCTCTCTACGATTAAAGTGCTAAATGATGCCACATGTCTCGTACTGTTGTCACATGACGTAAATAAACCTATACCCTTACAATTTTGACCGGAAGTGAATGATTTTTCAAACTTTCAGCCAATTTTAGGTGCGATAATCTTCTGATTCGTGCTCAGCACAACTTTCTCGACCAATTTATTCTTCTTGTAGAGACGACCTACAAAACAATGAATTTATTTTATTTTATTGACTCTCCGCTTTTACAAACGAACATTCTGGCAACACTGCGCGCCACACCGACACCTACTTTTGGAGTAGAAGCATCCCGAGTATTTGGCCGACACACATACCGCTTACGAGGCCTATAGGACCTCCAAAACTGCCAAAAACTGAAAAATTTAGTATTTCGCCCTTTTACAAGAACTATTCCCTGAACTTTCAAGTTTGGTTCCGTGTCGTAAACTCCACCCACCCAAAAGTTCAGGCGCGTGGTGTAGAGAGGAGGGAGAAGGGGGAGGGAACTGGTTTGTTTATTTGTAGGTGTAACCCCTCCCCCCCCCCCTCGCTCGCTGCCCAAGCAGCTTTGAACGACCATAACAAATACTACGAAATACTCACCCTGTTGATACAATACAATCCAAAGAATAATAACTTACTAATGAATCTCTTATAATGGTTAAGACAGATATTTGTAAACTTTTTATTGGATTTACATCGTCTTATTCAGCAATTAGCGACGCAGCAAAAACAGCGGAGCGCGTTGAACTCTAATGTATGGGTGTGCGCACGCGCTGAAATGCACGTAGATTTTTACATTTTTGTTTTTTAATGTTATTATTTTTGCCAATATTTATAATATTTAATGGAGGAGGGGTTTCATCATAATGTGTTTCAAACTTATTCAATATTTTCTATACGTATTTGTTAAATATGCGTGGCAAACAAGCTAACGGTGCTGAAAAATAGGTGGACACCGTAGCCTATGGGCTGTGGTTTGCAACACTAGGATTTTAATAGGTTTTTCTACTCCTGTACCGTTATCTGTCATTTATATGTAGGCTGTAGCTCAAATACAATGACACCACTAATAAGTCGTCGAAAAACTCTATGCTCTAATGGCCGAAAAATGCACTGTTGCAATAAAGTACGCTATTTTTTGGTTCATACAATTTTCATAAAAGCACTGTTTAACTTTTTTTTAAATCGGCCGTTATATTGCAGTGCGTTATATCGCAACTTCATAAACAAATATTTCGAAATAAAAGTACATATTTATTTACGATTTAACATTTGTATAATATTATAAATTACTTACTACAATAATAATAAATCATCATCTATTGTGTGTTAAATTACATGTTTTATATACTCCTAAGGCCCACCATACGACACAAACTGACATTTAAAATTGAATCAACTCACGTAAGAAATAGAGTTTAATTTCGTTTGTTTCAAAAAAGACCAAAACAAAACAATACAACTCTATTCCAATCCAAAATGGTTTAAATTCCTTTAAGAGAATAAGTCCTTCCAGTAGGCCCGTGGGCCTTAAGAGGATAAATTCTTGGTATTATTTATAAAAATAAACAGTTCGAATTCGGTCCGGGTCTGGATTCGGTTTGGTTCGTATGGCAAGAGCTGTCACATTTCCGATTTCCCACCAAAATACAGTTTAAAATGAAAAGACGAAAAATGATAAACTATTAGTCCTAAACTATTACGATTTTATTCGTGTTTGTGAAGACAAAAGTGAACGTTCCTTTTAAAATGGTCGAAGAAATTAATAACTGCACTCCTGAAGAAATTTCGTGAGTAGCAAAAGTACGAATAGAAAACTTGCTGCCTGAAAACTTTCTGCTATTTATTTAAAATTTGTCGTATATATTAAAAGTATTGTATGCAACGGTGTATAAACTGGTCTAAAAACGCTGGTGGCGTCTTTAATTGCGACCCACGCCACTCGCCTTTTAAGACCCTTCATATACAACAGTTGCATAAAATACTATTATATGTGCGTGTTGGGATACTTTTACGGTGTATGAGGATTAGCTATCCCGTGAACACGTACGTCTCTATTCAACTGTAGTAGCCTAATCCATAAACCTTGTCGCCTGAAAGTACTTACGGGGTAGTTTGCGTCAAATCTGGTAGTTCTGATTTTTTCCAGTCTGTTGACAGTGATGTTGGCCCAATGAATAATCCAAGTTTGTGACCTCGAGCGCCGAACGCAACTTTGTCAAAAATCGAAAATACCTACTACTCGGTTTTGAAAAACATTAATTTATAATAGCGTTTTTTTTCTTTATATCATTTTAAAACATTGATCTAAGATGCTTTATTCAAGAATCCAACAAACTTTCCATCCGGAAGTATTTATATGGATTTAAAAAAAGCATGAATTGTTTTTTTTTAATTATTTATCTTGAATATTATAGAGCAAATGTAAATGAACCAAAATAAAAATAAAACCATTTATTCATATTTTTTCTGATTTTTCTGAAGCTAGTTAAGTTATCATTTTTTTGATGTCTGAAATTTTGTTGGATTTTGTCACTAAGTGACTATTTAATTGATAATATATCCATTACATAAAAAAAATCTGCTATTATAAATTATTTCCAAATTTGACATATTTTCCATACAAGCTGTCAGTTCATTGCCTGGACTATACCGGATTTGACGCACACTCTGAAAATTGTTTCACCAGTACATATAATGGACCTTGTGGACAGACATAGGTTATATTCTACCACCGGATTGGATTCTGTGTAATATGCGGCCGGAGCCGCGCGGGCAGCTAGTATGTTATAAACAAGTAGTGACCACACTGGCGCCCTCTGTGCCACCCGCGCCATACTCGGCGCCCGCATAGTATGCGGGCGCCGAGTATGGCGCATACATTGCATCGGGGCAAGGATCGTTTGTTACGTTACGCCCTGACACCCATAGATGGCGCCTATTTTCTAGCTAGATGATTTTTTTTCCGAATATATAAAACATTCATAATAAAATAACTTTCTCCATCATCTACCCTCAGCTGGACGGAGGTCCCTCGAGGGAATGAGCAGTACCCTACGCCGGCCCATTGCGGGTTGGGGACTTCGCCATACCATATTTTCTTGAAACTGTTAAGTAATAATTATAAGACCTGGAAAAAGTTCCAAATAGGCGTAAACAAACGCAAAAACATTTCTTTGCAATATTTCTCTAATCAAATCTTCACATTCCTTGTACCGGTAATATTACTGGCAACACAAGCCGTGTTCCAGACAATATTGCCGGTGGCTGTATTCCCGGGAATGAAAATATTGGCAACCTTCAGAACGCGTGCCCGAGTGTGTAAAACAACGAGCACCGCCCTTCTTATCTAGATTAATTCGCGTCGAGAAATACGTTTATTTTCATAAATGGACTCTGGGTCCACACGGACGTATAAAACCACAATTCCTGTAATATCACGAGTCTTTACTTCGCTGTTGGTGGTTTTATTAAATCTGTGCCGCCGCGCATTTTAGCAACATTGTAACAAAATAATAACTACACTTTCATTATTATCCACTGCATAATCTTGCAACACAAACGTTGTCTGGAAGAGATCGCTGTTTAGCGATAAGACCGTGTTGTCTACCTTTACATGAATGTTATTGTTTTGTTTTTAAATTTTTGTAACTGCCTCGTTTGTGTGAGGTGAGTATTGTATGAAAACTTAATTCAGGGGGTCAGAGTAGACAAAAGGACTCGCCCTTTGGGCAGTACATATGAATACCCAAGCAACACACAAGCAGAATAATGTAGTACAGTTAACATCTTATTCATATTAAAGTTTTGTATATTTTGTATATTGGCGTTGCATATGACTAAATTCGGAATAAAAAAATACGTGTTCCTTTATGACAAATTAAGCTGAGTTAATTTTGTATAGTGTTGGTTTTGCATATTAAAGCTTAATAAAACCTTTTTCTAACACTACTAGTCAACTATTATGCAGCTCAAAGTAATTGAGATCGCTTAAGGCTGTATAATGGTGCCAGTAGCAGCATTTAGCTGTATATGTGATGCATTGTGGGAAAGTAAACAGATGGTACTAAGAAACATGTAATTATGGTCACTAAATGCTTAATATAAGTGCCAGTGGCAACAATTGGCTGTATAACAGCGGTTACAATTTCTTTTTTATTGCTTTATTTGAAATAAGGTCTGATTATATTACTGGAAGCTGTAATATACTCCACATTGTATCAATTATCCAGTAGCTGCATAATATAATTTATGGGCTCTATTATAACAATTAAGTCTGAATAACAAAATCTCAAACAACACTTATACCTATGTTATAGCACTTTAACTACACAAATTATATCCTTTCATGCTAGAAACTGCTAAATGGATGCCTTGAACACTTTTTTGCAAATAACTGCTTAATATTGAGCGAGCGTTCAAATAGTCGCTTAATAAGGTTACAGGTGTGAACGTTTATTCAGAAATATGCCACATAAAAGTTTTGACAGCAGCTTATATTCAGAAAGGTTGGACGCCATTGCGTTAATTTACTTCAAAGGAATAAAGATTCAAAATACTCTGCAACGCTATGTTAATTATACAATGAAACACTTCTTTATAGTGAAAAAATCAGTTTCTGAATGTTTTTTATCACAGGACTATGCACAAGAAGCAAAAAAATATATACGTAAAAAGTGCACCATATAAATGTTTTTGTTTACTTTCCCAAAAGTTAATTATTAACGCGGCGCTTTAAAATTTTAAATGAAATATGTATACATTTTCACGGTAAAGTGGCATGCGCAAAGAAATTCAGTTATATAATAGTTTATCTACTTACTTACTTACTTACTTACTGGTTACTTACCAAATACAATACTCAGATTCCACTCCAACACTTAGTAAAACGGAATAAAGTATCCGACATGTAAAATAACAGATTTAAATTTGAATTACTACACATTTTTTCTAGTTGTAAGCACTTCTCTGAATAATATTATCGTAAAGATACACACGTGGGCCAAAAGCTGAATATCCTCTTAACAAACTTGTTAATTATGTATAAGCTGAATAAATTCGCTTTAAAGGCTGTAAGAAAGGGTGTTACAGCCTTTATACAATTGTTACTAAGCTTGCACCACCACTATGCAGTTGTTATATTGCTATTATGTCGTGCTTATACAGCTGTAAGCAATATAAAATGTGCCTAAATCCTCTGTATAACGTCTGTATTAGCGCTGTTACAGACGTCATACAGACTGCGTATTCAGCAAACAATACCGTTTGCTCTATTATTCAAACAATATTCAGCTGTCGTGTGTTGCTTGGGTAATAACTACAACGTAGAAAAACTTAAAAACCCCCGATATTTTCATTTTAAAGTTCAATATCTCAAAAACGACTGAACTGATTTTGTTGAAACGTAGCTAAAAACCATCTCGATCACGTCAGCTTTCGGATAAAAAAAACCGCATACACACAGGCAGACAGACACACAGACACGTCAAACTTATAACACCCCTCTTTTTCCATCGGGGGTTAATGAGACACAACTATGTGAAAGAAGGAGTGCTGAACATTGTCAGGGCAGAATCCGGACCTCAAAAGTAACAACAACTACTTTACCAAAATGAATGAGTTTTTTTGCTAGGTATTTTAGTAGGATATTTAATAAGTGTCCTAAGATAAGGCAGCTCGTTGAGGTCAAATCAGACAAAAAATTTACCTACTTCCCGATGTCCAATCGAGTTGAAATGTTGTACACTTGTCACAATACAATAAGGTAGGTGAGTAAACCAAGGAAAGCCCGGCTCCTAAGTAATAAGGCCTTTAAAAACTCGCAGTTATTGTTGTCCAAACTACTTCAAATTTCGTGAGCACATGCGGTTACCGGTCACAAACAATAGTACATTTCCGTTTTTACCCAAACGCACTGCCATTTTGAAAAAAAAATACAGTTGCTCTATGTCGTGTAAAAATATTGCACCTTTTTAAATTTCCAACCTACATCCTTCCAAATTGAGATTTGATTGATTGATTCCAAATTTTGTCAGTATTTTTAGTGAAATTAGGAGTTTAATCTGTGTAACATCAAATTATAGATAAATACTGTTAGGTATTTTAATTTTCATAAGGCCCACTGAATGTATCCCTAACTAAAAGTATACCTACGTCAAAAAATAATGATTGAATAAAGAACTGATTATAAAAATATAATGATAAAGGCTGATATAAAGAATCTAACATATGTGTTTTTTTTCTATGGTCATGGAAACTGAAGGCTGTGGCAACTCCTAAACACTAGATAAACCATACAGCCATACAAACAACATCATCAGCCAATCAGCTCATTAGAATCCTCTGATTGAGTAGTAGTACTTATGAGTAGTATTTAGCGTACATAAAAAAAAACCTTTAAATATTTATGACGAAATGAATTTTTCTCTTGCGGAAGATGAATCCATTTCGGTTGTATGAATTTTATTTTGGACTTGACAACGCTCGGAGTATGATGATTGATGGCCGGAATTTTTCGACAACATTGACTTCGGACAATGAACATGGCCGTGTGTGATACCACGAAGTCCATTTAAATTATCTGTGACTGAGCGTCAGTTTAAGCAAACTAGAATAAGAGTAAGCACCTAGAGATTATTCTAAGAAGAGTTCACACGATTTTGACAAAAACGTGTCTGCTAGAATATAGCGGGAATCTTTCTAAGATTTTTTTAAATATTTCTTTTAATAGCAACAATCCGCTTGTGAATAGTGGCTACCGTGAAAAACGAAGTTCGTTCGTACCTATCGCCCTCACTGTTGCTCGAATTAGCAAAAGTACGACATTCTAACTTCCTCAGCTCAAACTGCCCAACATTGCCAAAAAAAATCGAAATCTGGGATCCCAGCATGCCTGCCTCTCATTCTCCATGTCCAAAATCTTTTTCAAACATTCTACATATTATAAAGCTAGGTTTAGACGAAGCCAGTACCGTGGCTTGAAAAATAGGCCGGCGCTCTATTCCCGCCAGTGCTGGCAGCCAGTGCTTTACATACAATAACTAGCCAGCACTCGCTTCGTCTAAACAGGGCTTAAGGCTGGTGAAGAGGGTTGTTCGTCCGGTAAGATGCGGCGTCGGAACTACAACAGTTTGAACGGTTACGGTTGCAAAAACTGCAAGCATTCACAACGCTCACCGAAAACCGCCTCATGCGGACAAGAGTAAATCTGACCTCAGATTACGCATAGTTCATACGTCTCAGCGCGGTGTTAAGGCGACTGTAGGCCCTCGAAATGTTGTCTCACTGGCTCGCTAGTGTTAGCTCGATATATTTATGTTGTGCTCTACGCCCGCACACGGACAAACATACGCAATAAAAAATCATAATGGTTTTAATAACTCACGATTATTTCGGATTTCATACATTCAGATTGTAGATAAATTAACCTATTTTTTCGAAACAATCGCATTAAGAATTAATACACTTATAGTTAAGATGCAAAATTAGTAGCAAATTTTAAGTTAAAAAGGCTAAGTAAAAAAAAAGTCATAGTTAAAATTTGACATAGTATTTAATGTTCTACAAGAAATTTAAACGCAAGGATAACATATTTTTTATTCACCAGCTCATTTAAAAGAGCCTTAGAGGTTCAAATACGGTCATATATAGCGTAGCTGGAGAGCTACTCCACTCGTCGCTAGTTTAAGGGGAGCCTTAAACCAGCGACGAGTGGTGAGCTGAATCGAAAAGTTTGAATCTTGTGAATCGCAAAACTGGGCGAGTTGACAAGGCGGCGGCCGCGGCTGGCACCCGCCGCGCGATGCATATGCAACGGCTCCTGCGGCTGTAACTTAGGGCCCATTTCAAGCTCAGGAAAGCAATTAGACTTGTTTTCGTGATACAGTTCGTCTCAGTGGCGGATCCAGGATATGAACATGAATATTTGTAGTCTGGGATGTTTTCTATCCTCCTAAACGAGCCGGACCTTGGGCTCATCTGGCGCGCTTTGTTACATATATTTATGTAACTATACCTAGTCCCTGGGCGACCGAGCTCCGTTCGGATGAAAATGGAGAAAATACAGAGAAACCGAATTTTCCTGGACATGAGACCTATCTGCGTGATTCTACAAGCGTTCCAACCGCCGTCAGTCCGCTGCTCGCATTATTGTCAAAGTTCTTGCAGATTTGAATCCCCTTTCCCAATAAATTGGTAGTAGTCCTGGACTTGTTACAAATACCTGAAGATGCCATGCCAGTTTGCCGGTACATTGACAATAATGCGAGCAGCGGACTGACGGCGGTTGCAACGCTCGTAGAATCACCCATCTAGATCAATTTCTCGCCCCCGTAACCACCTATATTCCAAATTTTATCGAAATCGTTAGAGCCGTTTCCGAGAACATGATTGCAAATATATATATATATATATACAAATATTGCTCGTTTAATAGTATAGGGATTAACTAATATATCGTCGTCTATTACCCATAAAACAAGCCTTATTGAGCGCACTATGGGACTAGACGGATTTGTGTAAGATTGTTCCGTAATATTTACTTATTTAAGTTACCTAATCCTACTTACCCAATCTGTAATTTGCATCCAAAGCATTCTGAGTCCTATTACTGATCATACTGATATCACTAACCTGCATCCATCGACCGCAGATTCCACCTGAACCCCTCACCAATCGCTCTTATCACTTTTCAACGGTTTTCACATTTTCACGATTGTCTTCAAGAATAACGAAAAGGTGTTTTAGGGAAATTTTGTTAGGAATAAGTATTTTTAACAGGAATACGAGAGATTAACTGAAATGCTGAATGCATTTCTTAGCACTAGTGCATTCTCTCACTGCTCTCACTTAGGCCTTACACGGGACGGTTACAGTGGCGAGACTGGAGGCCAACATAAGTATAGGTTGGCAGTATATCAACTGTTCCTAAGTACGCGTGGTCTAGAAGAAGGCCACCAGTTGTTTTCTGGCCTTTTCACAAAATAAATGGACTGCTGTCTCGCCCTTATAAACTTAGCGGGTTTAGACAAAACGACGCGAAACGACGTAAAAATTACGCGGATTCTTGCACTCAGGATTAATTTATCGCGATGAAAACTTGTCAGATCATGGCAGATTTCATCTGTTTCACACTACACCAATAAAATAAACAAAAGCATGTAAAAACTGGAATGAACGGTGCGATTAGCTCACGGTTTGGAGAAAAACTAGCGGCGAGTCGGCGCGTGCGCCGCCGTGCGATGTGAGTGCGTGCGATCAGTCATTACCTTAACGAGCGCAGAAATTGAACACCGATACCGGGGTCACGGCACCGGAGCTATTGACAGATATATCGATCGATCGACTTCTGACAGTCGACGGCGGCGAAAATTGGGCTTCTTATGTCCTACACTCCGAGCTTCTGCCTACACAGTCTTCTGAGATAAAAAAAACACCAAATATAAACAGCTACTCTCGAGCTGTAACGCCTTGGCCACGACTTTGGTCTTAAGCGACCTGCGACCAGCGTTTTATCTGTTCATTGCGCGGTCAAGACGCGCAACGCACTGTGGTTAATTGGGATCACGCGCAATGAATTAGAAAAACCGCTGCCGCAGGTCGCTTAAAACCAAAGTCATGGCCAAGGCGTAAGAGTCAAGAGCCATCGAACAAAAATCTGTCTATTTCACATGGGTATGAAAGAAGATGCAGCCTGATGGTTCTGCCAGATGCCAGTGCCGCCAGTGGAGACAATTATGCATGTCCGTGGCGACATATTTGCAAGCAGAAGAGTTACTGTACAAAATTTAAGCCCAGAGTATTTTCGGTACCGGTCCTCTGTAATTGACATTAATGTAATGCATTTATAGCCTAAGTGGCACGGTAAAGGCTCACAACAAAACCATTAATAAATAAACCATTAACCGATGCAGCAACTGAAGAAAACACAAAGCAATAGAACCAAATAGATTCCCTGCAGAGATGCTATTCCATTGCTTTTACCTCACCGTCCTCCCTAATACATCTTGACGCCGGGATTCGTAACGACGACGCCTAATCTGGGGTCTGACTTACACTGGTGAACCTAGCTGAGGTGAAGCGTAAATAACAGCCCTGCTAACAGCCCGGCAGCCGACGATAATGGCGTCTGCCGCGCGCCTTACAACAAAACTCGCTGACAATAAATATTGGTGCATTTCTCGCGCAATTCAATGCGGCGTCGGCGGGTGTCGGCGATAACGCCAATTAAGCGCGATATCGCCACTACACACCACCTCGCCTCACGACACCCGTACACCGTAATAGATAACTTCGTCTCCCATTCCTCGCCTGTTCACAACCTCACCTCACAGACTAACCAGTGTAAATCAAACCTCCGATGTCGCGTTGTTATTACGAATCCTGGCGTCAAAATACTACGGGTAAGCGGGTAATGAGGTGAGGTGATTCTAGTTGTGAATAGCAAACCACGCTCACGACACCCGCTCTACACTGTAATAGATAACTTCGTCTCCCATTTCTTGTCAGATTGCCACTATAATTTCTTCTGCTTGAATTTTAGATAAGTTCGTGTTTTTTTTTGTCGTGCCATGGAGCACACGGAATCTTTGAAGGTAGATAAATTTAATGTAAGTTACCTACTCGTATGCCATTCAGTTCAATTTTATACATTTTTGTAGACATGTCAAACAATAATAGACGAAAGATCGAGCATATGGTGGAGGTTTCGTAAATATAAGTGGTCAGATCATGCTAGAATGCTTGATCTGGTCGATTTATGATTGGTCGTGGATCCACAACCCTATGCTAGAATCAACAGTGTTATTACCCTTGTCATGACGACTCTATCATATCTAAGCATAATCACTAAAGCCGGTATTACATGAGCGTAGACAATTAGTAAGTTCAGTGCTTTCTTGCACCCGTCCCCTATGTAGTCAGTTCAATCAAAATGGCCGTGGCTTACGACACCTGCAGTACAAAAAGCTAACGGAAACGACATAATTCCTGATTGATACTGATCGACATGATCGCGCAGCGCCGAGTTTTTGTACCAATGCGGGATTAGACAAGTACCCCGAGCAATGCAGACGATTTTATACAGGTATGTACCTGCATTCTGATCACTTCAAAAGGACTATAAATACTAGCTGAGTTTAACGTCTACACACACATTACAATTGGATACAAAAAATAACGACGCTAAAAGGGACCCTCAGCGTAGTGCCACGGCAAGCAAAAATTACTAATTACTTACGTAGGTGTACACTTTCATTTTGTTGCAATAAGTATTTAATAAGGGTATTTGACGGGAATCAAATATTTTGTAGAAGGGCTGCATAATAATTTCAGCAACCATTTAAAGTTATAAGTACCTAAGGTACCACAAAAATAATTTATTCCATTTTTTTATTATTATTTCGTCACTGATTATGAATTAGGCTTTAGCTGCCCACGCGGCTTCATCCGCATATTACAAACAAAATAAAGATAAATAAATAAAACCCAGGCAGAGCAACGCCACGAAATGAAATATAGTCTATATCCATCCTGCAGATATACTTCTATATACTCGTACTATATACTAGTGAAACTTACTAAGCTTTAATCTTACACACTTTTCCACCTTATAATATTGTAGTAACTGTGTACTTTTTGTACTAGTAGACATTTAGAAAACTGCTTCGTTGGTTAGGGTAAAGCGGCCGCGACAGCTGACACGTTCAATAGGTGATTAGGAAAAGCAAGCGAGCGGGCGCTGATTTGTGAGTTTATTGACTGACCAGTGACTGGTTGGTCACATTGGTCGCAGTTAGAATCAACAGCAGCTGACTACGGCTGCGCTGCGGCTAGTCGTACCCCGTTACGAGTTAACATTGCAATTGCACGAGGAAATTGGATGGTGATTCCGTCCTCGGTGATGATTCCGTTACACTTTTTATTCGAGGATGGTGGCAACTGGCAAGTCTGGCAAATCAGCGTAGGTACGTATTAGGCCAGCCCGTAGAGGTTCAAAGCACCCCGGGGTACGTTGCAAGTGGTGGTGTAGAAGATTTTTTTTTTAAATATTGTTGACATCGATACAACCGATCAAATATCAAAAATGGTTAAACGAGATATCTTGGGACAACTTTTGGCAGCCACAAATCCTCGAAATTTTGAGACTTTTTTTGGTTTCTCACTCGTGGCTTCTATACGGTGCATCCTAGCGAAAAGTTACACACTAGGAAATTAAAGAACATGAAATTATTCGTCTAATGAGTACCAATACATACTAATTCGGTTCAGCGACATAGTAGAAAACCATGGTCGAAAATTAGGCTTTCCTCAACTTTGTTAGTTATTTCAAGATAGTGGTTTTTAGGCTTCTGCGTTTCAATTTTGAATTTAACTATAGGTTTTAGCTCCTCAATTGTAGGAATTTACAGAATCGACAGTCATTTAAGCATTAGTATCACCATAACTGGTATTCGAAGAGCTGGCAGTTTTCTCGTGCAATGCATCAGCATTGCAGTTCAACGAAGAAATACTGCCAGCATACTCGGTACAATGCCTAGAGGGCCTTTTTAGGGTTCCGTAGCCAAAATGGCAAAAACGGAACCCTTATAGTTTCGTCATGACTGCCCGTCAATCCGTCTGTCCGTATGTCACAGGCATTTTACTCAAAAACTATAAGGTGTATTTGAATAAAATTTAGAGGATAGTGAGGAGATACTAAAATGAAATGACAAAAAAATGTTCTTTTAGAGGTGCACTCCTTACATATAACTGCAAGTCAAAAAAAGAAAAACATCGTATGTCCACGTGTGGCACATCAATCGATAGGTCTTTTAAAATAAATATAAGGTTTCTCAGCAAGTTTTTCGTTTAAGTGAAAATAGTCGGAGATAACGTGACACCAAATATCATCAGTAGGTAGGTACTCACCGTGTTGTGTCACGGAGATGCGCGCGCGGCGACGGCGCGGCTCGCGCGCCTCCGCGCATGCGCCGTCCGTCACCGCCCTGCAACAATGCCAACATTCATGAATTCATGCATCATCATGATCCTAAACAAGCTTACAAACATCAACGTTAACGCATTGATCGCCTTATACGACACTATAGCGACTCGCCCCGGCTTCGCACGGGTGTAACTGTAATGCTGATACTAAATATAATTATTTTTATTTTATTTTATTTTATTTTGCTATAAGTATATTTACACGGCATTACAGATAAACCAATTCGCCGAGAAACTAAATTAACACATAAAAATATAGGTAGGTAAAAAATGAAGTTAGTCACACAATTTTTAGGTACTTAGATTGCTTAGCATCCATCACCTCACAAAACTTCAGATATTGCTTGTATACAGCCATCTCCATCTCCATGCAAACAAATCACACTCAGGTGCTGAAGCCAGGAGAGCATTCAGTAACCCCAGCGCACGGAGTAGGGGTGCTCGTGTGATATCGTGCGCGCCGGCGGCACTGCCAACAGCGGGCGCGCCCGTGGCCTCAAGCTCACGCGAGTAACCTCCGGGACGTACAGTCTCACTACCTTGTAGTTCAGAGCAATCGGACTCACCTCGCAACATTTTGCAGGCCGTAGTGAGTAAATTGTTGTTGCGCCTGACTTCCAGAGAATGATATCCGAGATTATACATACAAACCTTCCTCTTGAATCACTCTATCTATTAAAAAAACCCGCTTCAAAATCCGTTGCATAGTTTTAAAGATCTAAGCATACATAGGGACAGGAAGAAACCGCGAAGCGAGTTTGTTTTACACTATGTATGATGATATGATGATGATGACGCTTATTTAAATAGGTATACCTAACATCATAAAAGGCAAGATTAGATAAAGGTATCGAGAACGGGGAAGATCATGGATAAGCTACATGTAAGAAATGGATCAGTGGAAGTTCATAATGAAGAAATCAAGGCACTGCAGGCCCTAGATAGTCATGGAGAGAGCTACGCCGACAAGATCTAACTCTTTATTATGATGAACATATCCAGAGGAACATTAACACAATCCAACCCTGGTGACGTTAATTTGATTAGGTTCTGTTAAATAAGTCGGTATATAACTTAATTGCTAAGTTCTCTAGCTACTTGGAGGCCTTTAACTATAAATAAGCAGAGTTAAGTTAACCACTACTGTCATATACAACAGAAACTATATCGGCCTAAGTCGCCTTCCAGCAAGGCAAGGAAGTCATCAGTTTGTGACGGGTTTGTGACCACTTACCCATTCAGAAACAAATTGAAACAAGGCTTAACTCGTAAAATCGTTGGTGAACTACGAGCCCCGCTAGGTTATGAAGCGTTTCATTTGTATTATGAGAAGTAAATATAATTGCCTGATGAGCAAGAATATTTGTCAGTCTTGGATGTTTCCTATGTACGGGTATTTAAGTATGTATATCGATCTATTTACTATATCGTCTAGCCTGACCTTATTATGGCCTAGTTGGATTTGTAGTGTAAGATTGTCCCCTAATAATTATTTATTATGATAGGCGGTCTTACGTGCGCGAATGTGTCGAGCGTCGCGGACGGTTCGCGCAGAAGAAGTCCGGTCGCACGCGATGCGCGCGCAGCAGCGCCGGCAAGCGCGCGGGCGCCTCGCGCGCCTGGGCCCCGGGCGCCAAGGACCCGGGCGCCAGGTGTCTGGCTGCCAGGAGCGTGGGCGCCGAGACTTCGTACGTCTGGTCGGGCAGCAGCATGCCGGCATGGCGCCGCGAGCCCGCACAGCACTGGCCCCACTCTGGAGACAAACAGACCGGACACTGTACCACAAACCACAAGCCAGAGGATTTTAATAGAGAAAAAAAAATCAATTTTTAACCAAACCAAGCCTTACATTAAGCCTATTTTGGCGCTTATTTTTCAGCGGGAACTACAAATATGTCTTTGTGGCCAATTAAAAATTGTGACAATTTTACATTAGCCTAGCATACGTGTGAGCGAGAGATTGGAGCGTGGTCTCTCGTTCCCACGTATGGCGCACCGCTGCAGCTGCCTCCGTCGTTCAAAGTCGGCCGAGTCTTCAATGTGTTTAGCGCTGCCAATTTCGATCCGCCATTAAACTCGCTAACAAGGCGCTAACCAATAATCGTTTTCCCACTAAATCGGACCGTAATTCTTTATCGACTGATTGAGATTAACGAAGCGCATATGGGTGATCGAATAGAGTCTAATGTGACGGTAACCAAGAAAAACTGACGTGATCGACCAGAATTAGTCCTTATACGATTGTAATAAGGTTCAGACATGGTCACAAGTGTGTCTTCAGTGGTAACAAGCGGCGCATGCGCGTCGTTAGACAACGTGACGCAGCGAAATAGCGCAAGTAGTTTACTCTCTCCTAAGGGATTCACGAAGTTCTTGGCTACGCTAAAAGGCAAACCAGTATATAACACCTACCTTTAATAATGCTTGGTTGTTACGAGTCTGGAGCTCCAAAGCTGCTAGGCATAGGCTTGCAGATGATTACAGAGTGTTTTATTTATCTACTTATCGATACGTGCTCGGAAACATGGCCATTGTGAGACGCTGAAAGCGCGTGTTCGATGCGTGGGAATCAACGGAGAATATATACTGTTATTACGTAAAGAAACTCTCCACGCAGTCATCACCTATTCATAAGTGAAGGATCAAACCATAAAGGTCAGAGCGCGAGAATACATGACACATCCAAATTCAGGGCCGCCTTTCTCATTCGCCACTCTGGGGAAGTGCCCTACACCAGAGTCGACTGAAGAGGCTTCCATGGGACACCCTGGCTCCTGGCATTTCACAGACTAGACTACCAGTCTAGCTGGGCCCCTGTTTTCCAGAATTGACTAGAGCCTCCATTAGGGTTAAAGACGTGCCACAGTCCAAATTCACAACCTGCAATTTGAAATCTGTGTCCCTTGTCGCGATTAGTAAGCTTTCTGTCCGGCGCATCGAAGCAAAATAAACGCGTCCCGTTTCGAGAGTGGACATGTCGAGAAAGAATATTTGGGGTTGCGGCGCGCGGGCGCGGGAGGAATGCCGCACGGCTCGGTTTTTGTGCGGCCCGTCGCGGCAGCCGCATATGACGGTAAGTACATTGTTTTATTGATTTATTTTATTTTGGAGAACCAACAGCTATATACACACAATAATCATTGACAGTAGATAGAAAGAGCCAATTATAGGAACTCACAGGTTGTTGCTAAACGTTTAGGCTCCTACAAGAATAAGCCGTTTAGGCTCGGACAACAGTATATACTTGTCGTAAAAGGTGACTAAAGGGTTTGCAAGTTTTCACCATGGCCTCCCGGGTACTCACTATAGAACATCAGGGAAAGCGACATAAACTGCTGTCGCCCCAACATGAGCCAGGTTTAGCGAAATGAACATTCAGTACCATGCAGTCCTCCGAATGAAAGCGCTGGAGAAGTGGTCGCTGTGAAATGGGCGTTTTCAAGAAAAGTTGTTAAATTTCGTATGATTTTATATCTGGATAAAAATCGTTTTATTCTCAGAGTTTGATGCCCTTTCGATTTTAGTAGCAAAAAAAAGTGTCCTAAGTTTTTTTCGTTCCGTTACGTTACCGTCTTCATAGAAGTTTGCATCGATGCTACGTTTTAGGGCGGTGCAACGCTCGAGACTATGTATCAACTAAATTAGCATGGATCAACACATGAAGTGATCTAAAGCAGTGGGTGCAGCCGGTTCGTTAGGCACGCGCATTAATACGGCTGCGACAGGCCATCAATTAGACGGCAGACAGCGCGGCGTGATAAGACTGATAAGAGAGCAACAGTACAGCGACAGCTAGACGAGTGCGGCTCGCGCAAAAACGCGGAATGCGTGCCCCACATACAACTGCCCTGCAAAATAATGCGCTAAGCTTGTGCTTGTGCGTTGTCTTATGCAGTAACACTCTCAGACTTGCCTCTTTCACTTTGCTTGTATGATTGTTTGTAGTTTAACACTGTTGACGTTGACGCTGATTCCATGCCGTTCACTGTAGGCAATTACATGAACAAATCAATATTTTCTCTCAAGACAAAAAACCGCAAGCAACGATCAGTGTAAATGCGCCCTGAGTTACTTCAACTGGCAGGGGATTCGCAGAAATGGCTGCTCGGGCGCGCTCGGCGCCGCATTTGGGAGTACAATTGCATGATGAAATGTGAGTTTGTCACATCACATGTCCCGCGTGCACTATAAACGTCGGCCCGAAACCGGATTATCTTCAACGGTCCTCTGACGTCCGATTTTGTTTCCGTCGCTTCGGAATACAAATGATGCAGTAAGGACAACGTCAGATCCTCAGTCGCACTGGCCGCTGGGTGATACTCACGTAGCGTTTTTTAAACGCTCAGCGGGTGTCTTTACCATTCCGTGATATTGTGATTATTAATTAAAATTAAAATCACATAAAAATATTATGTTGCTTGGTATCGAGAATAGATTCTGATTTTGTAAGATTCAACTCTGTTAGCTACTGGACACCACAGTTAATACGGTGGATGGTAAGGAAGGACAGCGTTTGAAACACCCGTTACATTGTTTTGAGCATCAGCCCGCGGCAAGCACTGCACCCCTCTATGATAAAGTATAGGTATGCATACCTATTATATGTAGGTACAGATTTTTTTTAATGCGTTTATACGCTTCGCATACCTACGCATGTCATTCCATTTTCCCCGCATTCTGTATGATATGACTCCATAATTAACGACATATTTAATAACTGCATAACGGTAAATTAAAAATTACCTATTTCAGAAAATACTTACATAACTACCTACCAGTTATCATTTCTTATGTTATGAGCCAGTAGAAAATTGCGACTAGTTTAGATAATATAAAGGCACTGGCTAACTGGAATGATCAATAAGTAAAATAATGAAAACGAATTAAACGTATTGCACTAAGGCGGGTTGCAGATGAGGCTAATTAACAATTAATAGGGTAAGGGCTCCAGTGAATGAACAAAACGCACCTTGTATTTTTTTTCGATTAGAAGCATTTTACTTGTAAGGATTTTGTATGATTTACATCAACTCAGTCTCAGCAGTTGCAAAATGAGCGAAGCTTAAAGTGGATGGGCTATGGGTGTTGATTTTTTGTATGGTCCGATTAAGAACGCAAGTATGTCACTTTGTTTGTTGATGATGATGACCAACTGTACCTACATGTTTTATAAACCTGGTATTAACGGTGTGTTTCAAGACTCTCTGATCAACGATACTCCAGTTATCCTCGAACAAACATTATACATACAACCATACGACGGCCTGACATTAGACGACCTCTGTAGCCTAGTTGGTTCGAATCCCGGTAAGGGCATTTATTTGTGTGATGAGCACGAATATTTGTTCCTGAGTCATGGATGTTTTCTATGTATTTAAGTATTTATTTATCTATATCTAAGTATCATCATCATCATCATCGTCTAGTGCCCATAGTACAAGCTTTGCTTAGTTTGGGACCAGGTCGATTTGTATAGGATTGTCCCCAAATATATATTCATATTCATATTCATTTATTGCGATCATGTTCATTGTCCATACAGTAGATCTTAAGATAGGTTATACAGTAGGTACATGATACCCTGTTAGGGCATTGCAATGTTCTTACGTACTAACATGCTAACAACATAATTTAGTTTTATTTATAAAAGAACACAGTATTGAAAAATAGAAGTATATCATAATAATATTAAAATTTAAAATTTAATTAATTGTTTATGTCATGTTATAAAAGATTGAGATGAGATTAAAATATAATAATGATAATGGATAATAGCGACATTATCACATACCTTCAAATTGTGAAATGTGGTTAGTACGATACTTTATCTAGTGATTGGTCATTCAAAAATTCATCAATTGTATAATAGGCCTTGTCAAGAAGTAATTTCTTCAGTTTGTTTTTAAATATCTTATCGTTCAACTCCTGTTTGAGTGCTCCGGGTAATTTGTTTGTTATGATGATACAACGATAGTGTGGGCCTTTTCTACACATAGTTAGCTTGGAGTTTGGTATGGCTAGTTGGTTTCTATACCTACTGTTACTTTTACAAACATCTTTCTTTCTTTTAAATAGATCTGAGTGTTTTCTTGCAAAAAGTGCTACCTCCAAAATATATAAACAGGGCAATGTTAATAGTTTAAGTTTTATAAAGTGCGGGCGACAGCTGTCTGGCACGTACGTGTTGGTCAAGATGCGGACGCATTTTTTCTGCATGACAAATAGGGCATGTGCATCGGTACTGGCACCCCACAAAACCACGCCATAGCGGAGCCATGCATGCGCATATGCATAGTATGCTGTTAATGCGGATTCAAGATTTGTATTCCTTTTTAGTACATTTAGCGCATAGACAAACCTAGACAATTTTGATTTTATATTTTGGATGTGGCATTTCCAGTTAATACTTGTGTCTATTGTTAATCCTAGTAAATTAAATTCGCTGACTTCTTCAATAGGTTGACCGTTGATTTCTAGTTTTATTTTCATAGGATTTTTTTGAATGGGTTTAAATTGAATAATTTTGGTTTTCTTTAAGTTTATCAATAAATTTTGGTCTGTAAGCCATCCGGTTACATTTTGAAGGGTTTGTTGTAATCGTTCGTTACATTCGGTACTACTCGTACAGCCTAATAATAGTGACATATACATACATCCATACTCCATACTAATATTATAAATGCGAAAGTGTGACCCTCTTCACGCTTAAACCACTGAGTTGATTAATATAAATTTTGGTATGGAGGTAGTTTGAATCCCAGGGAAGGACATAGGATAGTTTTATCCTGGAAATCATGGAGGATCAAGGAGGTGATGGAGAGTGAAATTTTGTATGGCGCTACGATATAAAAGAGTTCCACGCGGACGGAGTCACGGACAGAAGCTAGTAAATACATACATACATACAAACGCCGGATTGTTCCAGTAGACTCTGAAAATCTACTCGGAAGAATCGGTGTGTGCCAAGAAAACATAATCAATAGCATTATTTAATTTTATCACTGGTTTCAGTTGCTCATTTAGTAGGAATTAGTGTTCTGGTGATTTCCTATTTTCCTGCTTAAAGGCCTAGATATACTTAGCTTAAAATTATGAAATACCATTGCAAAAGCATCACAATGTACACAAACTAAAATACTTGTTTGTCCATTGAAAAGGCCATGGCCAATATTAACTATCTTACATATACCTAAATCTATTTTTGAAGTCAAAAAAACCTTGAGTGTTCATCAACTGGAGCACTAACCTTACCGCCGTAAAAATACTCATTACTTACCTCCCAACGAACATAGGATAGGGTACAAATAAGTACCGTACGTTGTTTTATTCATCATAAATCTAGATAGATAGTATATCAGGTGAATTTATATAGCTTCCTGCTCTGTATGGTGATTTTTTACCTACGTGTTTAATTATGGAGCCGTAAATGCTAACGCTATTTTAATTGCTGAGTTGAACAAAGAGATGGAAAGTCGCGCGCTGTTCCTTCTCAGCAGTCGAAAAGATTAAACGTTAACTGTTCGCATGCTAACTATAAAAATGTTTTTCTACGCAAAAGTTTTACTACTGTAAATCCTCCCAACTATGGTTCAAAATAACAACTACTTATGGTCCAAAAATAACGCATTCTTGCGTAAGTAAGCCACACATTTTACAGACCATAGTGAAACCCTGATTGACGTAATATGTTCTAGTGTTGAAATTGCTGATTTATGTGTACATTTTATTCCCGAACTCAGTAGCCATGCTTTTATATCATGTAAAGTGAACATTAATAGGATAAAAGTTTCTCCAAAATGTGTTGCTTACCGACCGCTTAAAGATATCGACTTTGAAATTTTCCAATATGACGTTGGTCGTATCGAATGGGAAAGAGCGTTAATGTCAGGTGATGTTAATAACTCCGTAACTACTTTTAATGCTTTATTACTAATTTTACTTGATCGGCATGCACCTTTAAAATCTACTGTATTAAAAGAGCGCTCATACCCGTGGATAACATATAATGTTAAGAAAATGATAGAGAAACGAAATGAGGCTCATGCACGATACCGAAATAGCGGGCTTGATACCCAAAAATTGTATTATACAGACATGAAGAGGATGGTCATCGATGCCATACATAATGAAAAAACGGCATACTTCAGTAGGTACATAGTATCTCAAGAAAAAAATCCGCGCGCTCTTTGGAAACATATTAAACAAAATACATATAGCAGATTTTTCTAAAAATAATACTGATATACTATTACATCTATTAGACGCCAATGGCATAAATGACTTTGTTTTTGATGTTAAAAATCAATATATCTGAGTTGACGTACTATGAGTTCAACAGGCACAGTGATGCGCAATTCACACTTCAATGTGTAACATAACAGAAGCTATGGTTGGTAAAATAATAAAATATATCAACACCCAAGCCCAGGGCATTGGCGGTATATCCCTCAATATGTTGTCAATGACCTTGCCACGTACGTTGTCTGTTATCACGGCAATTGTTAACCAGTCCCTCAAGACGGGCATCTTCCCCGAACCCTGGAAAAGAGCCGTGGTAAGACCAATCCCTAAAGTAACGTCACCAACAAACTTTAAAGATTTGCGGCCTATAAGTATTCTCCCTATTATGTCAAAGATACTTGAGAGGGTAGTGTGTATGCAACTTGTGGAATATCTGGAAAGTAGCCATATTCTCCCTTCTAAGCATTTAGGTTTTCGGAAGAAGCATAGTACAGCAACTGCCCTTCTCGGTGTCGTCGATGATATCCTCGCTGCTCAGGGTGACGGAAATGCCACAATTCTCGTTCTTTTGGATTTCTCACGCGCTTTCGATACTATAAATACTGCATTGCTGTTATCCAAATTGTCCTACTATGGATTTGACTCCAAAGCCGTAAATTGGTTTGCTACCTACCTTGAGAAGCGGACTCAGCGAGTTGAATTGCAAAATTCTGAGGGGTTGTCAATGATATCTGAGGAGGCCCTTGTCACCAGGGGCGTTTCTCAGGAATCCATTTTGGGACCCATTTTATTCATATTATACAGTGCAGATATCATAAATAATATAAGTAATTGTAAATGTCACCTATATGCAGATGATCTGCAATCGTTCAAACCTCAACATACTGCTCTAGCCGTAGGAAAATTAAATCAAGATCTAAACCTGATTGCGCACTGGTCTAAGACTAATAGCCTGGTCTTGAACCCTTTAAAATCGAAGTTTCTTGTACTCGGCACGAAACTCCAAATAGCCGACACGATATCTCGCAATCCTCAAGTCCGTATCCTAGATGAAAGCATTGCTCGAGTACAAAAAGCCAGAAATCTAGGGGTACTAATGGATGGTCGACTGCAATTTGAAAATCATGTTTCTGAAATAGTTCGAAATTGTTTTTATCGCCTTAAAGTCTTGTATAGAATTCGTGATTACCTAAACTCTGACATGCGAATTAAACTATGTGACTCACTTATTCTATCAAAGCTTAACTACGCGGACACGGTTATTGGAGACTGTCTGTTATCACGTACAAAACTGCTGATACAAAGGGTTCAGAATGCCTGTGCTAGATTTTGTTTTCCGATTCCACACCGAGCTCATGTTACACCATATTTAAATAACAGCAAATTGCTTAAAATGAATGCCCGAAGGACACTTCACCTCCTTCAACCCCTTGTTCATTCATTTTATTATTTTTTGGATTCGGAGAAATTTTGATCTAAAGTTATGACCACCAAGTAATCTTGGCACCACGACATTATAGCACAGCAATAAATGCAGATTTTGAGGTAACATCATGTAATGAGTCATAAGAGTTTTTGCATTTTTGTTTTCAAAAGATATTTTTATGATTTTTTAAATTTTATTTCATTATCCTTGTGTTTTTAAAATAAAAAGTTACTTATACTCCAGAAGAGTAAAACAATACTAAGTAAATTAAACAATATTAATTTGAAGAAAACAAAATTAAAAAAATATGTGTTTGTTTCAAATAAAACCACGTGGAAATAATTGTTCACAAGCTTAATAAATAATCTACCGTTTCATTTTTTGCTCCTATTATAGGCCACAACCTGTATATTTATGTAGCTTTTTCCGGATTGTACCCTAAATTGCCCGGTTATACCTTCCAATATACAAACTATTTATCCCTTAAACTTAAAACCTGTATATGTACACGGATGTACTAGTAGGTAGTTAGCTTGAATGTATATAGGAAGACTAGCTTCTGCCCGTGACTCTGTCCGGGTGAAACTTTCACCCCGTCAAAAAAAAATTAACGCCCTTAGGAATGTATTTTTCCAAAACGCAAAAAGATTTTTTTTTGTATTTTAGTTTTAATTTTGTAGCTAAAAAAAAGTTCCCCCCATAACAAACTTTGCACCCCCATTTAACCCGCTTAGGGGTGGGCTTCCAAACCCCTAAAATAACCCCTTTCTTGTATTGTAATAAGGAGTGCATACACAGTTTCAATTTCAAGAATCGCACTTAATATTTTACTCCATCCCCATACAAATTTTCGACCCCCTTTTTACCCCCTTGAGGGTGGAATTTTCAAAAACTCCTTCTTAGTGGGTACTTACATTATATAATAAATAAATAAATAAATATTTGCGGACAATCTTACACAAATCAACCTAGTCCCAAACTAAGCAAAGCTTGTACTATGGCTACTAGACGACGTTATATATACTTATGTAGAGAAATAAATACTTAAATACATAGAAAATATCCATGACTCAGGGACAAATATTCGTTCTCATCACACAAAATAATGCCCTTACATTTAAACTACCTATTGTGAAATAATCAGCTTTCCAGGTTCAACGGTTTGGGCTGGGCGTTGATTTAAGTGAGTTAGTCAGTCAGTCAGGACTTTTACGTTTAAATTATAGAAGTAAGTATATAATAGTACATTACTACAGACGCCGGGAAAGAAGGGCTTGCCGGGTGGGTATAGGTATAGATACGAAGCCGGCAAGCCCTTTTCACGGCCACATGCCTGCCTTTTCTCAAACATGCAATGAAATAAATAAATAAAAACTCCTCAAATCAAACTAATTTTCATGGCTGAATGCCGTGATGATGACAAATAGGGGAAAGACAATAAAAAAAAATTACTTCCCGGCTTAGGCCTTCAATTTCGTATGAAATTCCTTTACAGTTATCTCGAGTTGATCCGCCCGAAACGTGATACTTTGAAGCCTGATATAACCCACACGTAATGACGACATTTCATTGCATGTTTGAGAAAAGAAATATCAGTAGTTGCGTCTTGCCTACGCTGCAGATGGTGCGTTGATACGAGTCGACTGCGACTGTTCCTCCACAAGTTTACGAGCGACGCGACAAGTGTCGCAAGATGGTAATCTAATCAGACATGCGCTCGCAACGCTCACGAGCGAACGTGCTACCTATGCATGAGATGATAAAGTGCTTGGGGTCACGGTGCCTCGGGGGAGGCTTCCAACTAATCTTAAACACATGTTTCTGAGGCCCTAAAGAGTAAAAATGTCGCATAATGAAAGCTGTAACTTTTTTTGCTTTTTTTGTTTAACTGTAAAAATGTACATACATACAATTACAAATTTATTCGACCAGTTATTTTACTCCTTAGGGCCTCAGAAATCAGGAATACACTGTTAAAATTATCTGAATCCTCCCGGGACATACAATTAATGGTAATTTATGGCAGGTCTGGGGTCTACGTCACTGTGTCATTCAACAGTGATAGGTATAAATTTCGCTGAGAGCTTTGGCTAAATGCCAAAGGCTTGATAAAATGTTCCTTCCGTGGTTCGAGAAAACGAGCGACCTTACATGTTTTCCAGTAGGACCAACCATATGTTAAACCTAGCGAAGTTATTAAATGTGTTTGTTTCTATCATCCATAATTGACATTTCAGCAAATATAATTTACACTAAAAAATGTTATTTCAATGTTAGCAGTATAATACATAGTTAAGAATGTTGGATTGCCATTGTAACTGGCAAGCTCATGTTAAGTACCTGGTCGGTAAGCTGAACAGATTTGTGTTTGCTCTGCGCAGGATATCACAGGTGGTATCCCAAGATTGTGCTCTATTGGCGTTTCATGGCCACATTATGTCAAATCTTCGTTACGGTCTAATCTATGGGGAAACTCCACACTTGCCCAACGAGCGTTCCTATTGCAAAAAAAATGCGTTAGAGCGATCTGTGGCGCCAAAACGACAGATTCATGTAGACCGTTGTTCAAAAAATTCAAAATCCTACCGTTACCTACATTGTACATTTACGAAATGTGTCTTCCTACCCTAGGACAACTTCTAAACACCATGGACTCAATCTGTTATCCAAATCATGTCTCTTCTCATTTCGGAAAAAGTATTATTTTCATGTCTGTCAAAATTTTCAACCATTTGCCTAATGACCTGAAATCCTTGGATTGTCAAGGTTTCAAAACCAGATTATTTAAGTGGTGTCTACAAAGAATGTACTTACTATACTGTTAATGAACACTTTGTAACCACAAATGCCTAATGAATTTTATTATTTTCTCTGACCACTTTCCTTTTTGCATGACATTGATTTATTATTAATATATTTACATTGCTACACTTTGATTTCTATTTTTTTTTTTTTTTTTACTTTTTTACTAATTTAATTCGATATTAATATAACAATAAATAATAATGACATAATTTCAATGACATGCATATTGAGAATCAAAATATTGTACGCCAAACTCTGGCTGATAGTGATGTAACCAAAATACTAACCCTAACACCATTTTTATAACCACTCACATTCGAACAATAAATAATTTGTATTTGTAATAATTCTGTTAAAATTTGTCATTTTTTGTTTATTCTATACCTACTAATAAATAAATAAATATGGTTGAGATGATTTAATGCGGCCGAGTTTTTATTAAACTGTCATTAAAATTGGCTTCTTCCACCTTGGACGGTAGAGTTGCTTTTTGAATGACTACTTTGATGCAATTCGGCCAACTCAAATAATCTCAATTATAACTGAACTATTGGTCGCGAGCAATTCGCCGTTACCGTCCCGCTTAGTAGGTACTTACTAAAAAGATGTGTGAAAATCTTGAATGATATTAGAGGCAAAAGTAACCTAAAAAAGTCAAGTATCGGCCGCTTGCTATAGATGCGTCGCATGCGCAGCGAAGATGCGATCGGCCGCATGTGCGAGTGCGAGTGGCGGGTCGCGGGTCAGGGCTGAGGGCGCAATTACCGGGGCGGCGCGGCGCACGCGCGAACTACTCCACAATTTATATAATGAATTTTAATACGCGCCGACCTGCGTTCCCACGGAGCGACGATTACTTCAAGCTATGCCACAGTAGATATAAATCTTAAAGCAGCAAACAAATCCGTCCAAACATACGGGACGCACTCCACGCGTCGCTACAATAAACTTAAGCTCGGCGAGGCGATGGTTTTCAACTTTTCAATTCAATTTTCAAGAGCGCAGGGTTTCAGGAAGCTCTAGTTGAGATACTGCTCTAGCTAATATTATATTTACTGTGGTGACGATTACTTCAAACTATGGCAGATAATTCGCGCGATCTACGCCTGCGGGCTAATCTCACGGACGTGCGAATTAAGATAGTATGCACTATGAGCAACCTTTGGCGGCTCTTAATTATCACTACCAGTCTTGTCTAGGGTTGACTAAAAACGTCCTGGTAAATTGAGTCTTCGATCTGAGATTATGTACGCATTCGACTCTCTCTGTAGCTGTTCCTTCGTTGAAGGTCGTGATCATCTGATGTTTTCGGACATACTTAAGGTATGACTTGCTTCCACCGGTTTCTATTAGTGGCTGTTATTTCGACGCTTTGCAACGTGGCCAAAGTATAAAAGAATGTTGGCAGAACGTGGACAAGCGAATCCGTGACAAATGCTTAACGTATTGAAATAAGTAGGTTCGCACTTCATTGTGTGCCTAGAACGGGTTCAAGGCTGGAACGAAGAATAATTTATAGCCGTTTTGCACCTACCTATATTTTGCGGGTTGATTACATTTGATTATCAAACCAATATATGTCGGTGTATAGGTACTTAATTTTGCGGTAATTTATTCCAGGTCTGAAATGTCTATGGAGTCAAGAAACTGCACGAGCGATAGAGCCGAAAAGGTAACTCATTGGACTTAACAAAATAAATATGATGATTAGACGAAATAAGTATTTGCGAAAGGCACCCGAAAATACGGCAGATATTACATTATATTTATGGCGCAGCCAAGACAGGTTAATGAATGAACCTCCATAGCAAGAACACGCAACACCTTCACTCTTGCGGTGTGTTGTGTAGAGGCGGTGTCGGGTGTCGCGTGGGAGCGCCGACAACAACTCGCCTCTCGGATTTATATACCTTTTTTAAATACCACAACGACAAACAAGTGAGAAACAAGCATACGGCCTGCCTGAGGGCAGGCTGATAAATATTACGGTTTCAATCGCAGCCTATGGACATGTGCGTCTCCAGAGAAGACACGCGCTTTGTCGATCCTTTATTGATATGAGGATTCAGTTTGTTGACAGATAGAGAGAGAAATGCAGGTCCCTCACTATCAACACAGTGCATATCTGACGATGACGGCTTTACTCATGACGAACACAACATCACATACCTACGTGCAGAGCAAGTAGTGCTGTTATTATGGCTCCAAATATGAACTACATGCCTTACCTCTCTAGAGACCTCTGAATACGCATAGTTGTAATGTGGCCCGTGGTTACGATTCTCGGGGTCAAGATATACTAGAGATGAGTCAGTTTAGTTGAGAACTAGTGAATCGCACGGCAGGTGTAGTCTTACGGCAAGTTACGAGTGCGTCAGCTTCACACGTTGCTGCACATTGACGATTTTATCTTAATCTATCTGTCATCTTAATTGATCATGTAGCCAACGCTAAAGAATGTTATCTACGATGTAAATCCGTGTTTGTGGAGATTTTCTAATGAATCATTTGTTCTGTACTCATTAGATATTAATAATGCATCCTATCTATACCGATATCGTACTGGATAATGTGAAGACGCCACAAAGCCCCCCCCCCCCCCCTTTATTCCTAAGAATACGCTCCTTGTAAACTTAGATTACCTAGCCCAGTGGCGTAATAGCTAGGTGACCAAGGGCCCTGAGGCAATAAAATACTGGGGCAACTATTTATCCCGAAAGGTGGGATAATTTTTCGCTATTTCAATAAGAGGTTTGCTAATCAGGTTTTGCACTGCCCCGTCTAGCCCTTTGGTAGCTATGCCAGTGACCCGGCTATCTGTTAAACACATTTTTAGTATCGTGACCCGTTCATCGACGGTGCCCAGCAACGGTCGCGTTTTAATAGATATTCCCAAGCCGTTTAAGCCCGATCATAAAACATGAATTATCGTCATTAAAATTCATTGATTGACATTTATTAATCCTGCTGTCCAGTTTCTTAAATTCTCGTTGGAAATAGGTAGGTAGGTAACTACGCTCAGCTGCAGAAGCACATAGACGGACGTAATCCGTACTTGTCTAATATTAAGAGAATCCTGAAAATCTACAGGGAGGTTTAATGTATTTACTACTTGATGTGTGATATCCAGGGCCCGTAATTTTCATGCCGATGACAACAGTTTGACGTCACGCTGCATATAGGATGATCCCAAATAGTTTCATTTTAATTATTAATCATTAGTCGTCAATCATTTTAATCATGTGCATATGCACATAGCACATAGGATGATCCCAAATAGTTTCGTTTTAATTATTAATCATTAGTCGTCAATCATTTTAATCATGTACTTCAAAAGTAATTAAAGTAATTTTATCTGCGTGGGAATAAATGCAAGAAGGATAGCGTGCTACAAGTTAAAGAGGAATTCTGTTTTCTACGTAATTATTGAAATGTGGTAACCATACCATTTAATAAAATGTATGTATAAAAACAAAACAAATAGTTTAATTTACGTTTCACGTATCAAGTAGGTACCTATTAATTATTCCACGTGTGAATAGATTACTTTTGAAGTAATTTGTACATGATTAAAATGATTGACGACTAATGATTAATAATTAAAATAAAACTATTTGGGATCATCCTATATGCAGTGACGTCATATTGATGTCATCGGCATGAAAATTACGGGCCCTGGGATATCAAATTGTGCGATTAGTTATGTTGTCTCAATCTGAACCGTGAAATGTTACTACCGCCAAATAGATCTCAATTTCTAGCACTTTCCGTTCAAAGAAATAACTTCTGTGGTCTGTTTCACAACTGGCAACACACGTCCGATGGCCCGTCGTTATTGGCCAGGCTACTATGTGTGGCCTGTATAGATTTGTAAAATTGTAAATTGGTGAAATGAGCTACAGGTTTTCCTTCTTTTGTTGACCTTACCTATGAACATCCCCTGTCTTGACTGGACGAAATCGCTTTTTATCGGTGGTACAGCTGGGTGTTATTATTATTAATGTATTAATAAAGTACACAACCAACTAAAACTGTAAACAAAGTAGATTAGGTTATAAAAAAAACTAAGTAACTAGTATACAATAAAAATATCAACTTTTTACTTACATAATACCTATATAGCACACACCTCGTAAAAACACGACGTAAAAAGTGTAAAAAGGAGGAGTAGTTAATAAATTGCTATGATCTGCAAAGGGTTGCTGCAATTGGTTTACCTTGTACCTCAAAAACCTTTTTTTTACTTGGGGAAATGCCTTTACGCATCCCACCTAGCCGAGGAACTAGGATGGGTATGACGGGCTCCCGGGAACCCCCCGGACTACCGTCTAACTAAAACCACCAAGGTATGCCCTCTCTGCCGTGTAGTAGGGGCGTCATGGGATCGCGAACATTTCACCACGACGCCCCTCGGCAACAGCCACAGCTGCCCTCAATACTGAGGCAAAAGCCCCCCTCCCGTCGTAAGCGTGCAGGGCGACACCACACGCTTCCCGACCCGACCAAAGGACCTCTACGCCGGGAGAGGGTGATAGACCTCGGATTCACCCTCTCAGGTCCCCTTGTAACTTTTTATAGAGGTTTTCTCCCTCGCAGCCACAACTCGGCCCCGGCCTGACGGTCGCAGCCCCCGCGCCTAACATGAATCCTCTGATAGCAGAGGATTTGTCAGGGTTCCGGGTCCGTTATCTATTATAGAGGCAAACGGCAATGGCCTCTCCCTCAAGCCGCACCTGGGAAATCTTGCGATTCCCTGGGCGGAACCCCCCGACCCCCCCGTGTCGGGTTATTGGTAACACCAGCAAGCGATAACTTAGGGTAATAACAACCTAGCCTTACCTACATCCAGCTTAAAAATATACCACTCCGGTCCACATATGATGTGTATAAAAATATATAATAAAATACCACAAGCAATAAAATCCATAGAACCAATTAACCTATTCAAAAAATCATTTAATAAGTTATTAGTACAAAAAAGTTATTACAGACTACAAGATTTTTTTGATGAACTGTGCGTGAAAAGAAAAATTCTTTTCACATATTCTTTTTCCAACTTTTTTCTAACTTGAGTAGGTAAATATGATACTTTCTTTAGGACTTTGATGTCAATTAACTTTAAGCAAAGCCTAATTGTCTACTAAATTAATTAGGTAGTACCTACATAATAAGAAACTTAGATTTAACCTAAATGTAACCTAGATTTAAGCTTCTTTGCTGTGCCCTTACGGGGTCCATTTTATTACTTGTAATATTATGTGTGCAATCAATATTTTGAGTTTTAAGGCCAGGTATAGTTTAGTTAGCAGTGTTAGCACCAAATGTAGCTTTACAAGCACCAAGTGCTGAAATAAATAAATGATGTACACACGACTGTTATGTGAAGAGAATGAGGACCCGCTACCTAAAATAATGTACACAACATTATTTTGCGTAGCCACATCTGCTGCTGACTGTAGGTACAGGCAAAGCGGGTAGTTTTAAGTGGCCCTACCTATTCTAGTTTACCAAGATAAGCTTTGGAATCAGAATGCTCATGAAACGAAGGGAAGGGTTTCTTCCCTGGGACTAGTTTCTTCTTAAGAGCCCGCAGTAAGCTCGATTCTCCATACAAACGTAGCTACGCTCTCATTTTAAAACGACTGGCTAGTTTGTTCTGAAACTTTGTATAAATAGAATAAAAGTACCATCCAGGTCTGTAATAATTAGTTTACCTATGTAGCTTCAGATACCATAGTAAAAAAATACAGCGAATCTAAGTTTTTCATACAAAACGTGTTTTTGCTGTATTTCGTTTGTTTTATAAACTGGAGCCATATAAACTAATTACAGACCTAGATACACCTCATGTCATTGTATGTATATGCAGTTTCGTTACAATCCAACACGTAGTTTTAAAATGAGAATGAAAGTCTGTTTGTATGGTAAGGTGAAATCCGGCCGAGCTTACTGCGGACTCTTATCGAGCCCCTGTGAACGTAATCTTGGCTGGCTCTTTTTTTTATGCAACGACGGTGGCAAACCATCTTACGGCCCGCCACTGTGACTCCAGAAGAATCACAAGCGCGTTGCCGACCCTTTTTCGCTTGAGGATTCGCTGTGCTGGCAGATAGAGACACGCAGATCCCTCCTCCCAACACAGCGAGTCCTAGGGAGATCTGGCGACCTCTTGATCATTTCTGACAAGACACTTAGCGTAGCTATTTTTGATCGGTTGGTTCTGCGTCTCTCGTTTTTAAACCCCGGCACAAACCAAGGGTTTTAAAAGTTTAACATGTATCTGGGTGTCTGGATCTGGCATGAATCGTTGCTTCCTAAACGGATGAATTGATTTGAGTGCGGTTTTTAAATCGAACGTTTTGTCTGTCGCTGTCGAGATGATTCTTAGCTTTGTTTAGTGTCGGGAGCTGGGGGGTGTTTTAATCGAACGAGCGAGCGAAGCGAAAGAAGTTCTATGCTCCATTTGGGTCGAAAATCGTTCGTATGTCCGTTCGCTGTCATACTGTCCGGCTGCTCTCCTCTACAGGTCGCATTGCTCAACCGATGTGAGCAGGTTTGTTAATTACATCGTTTTTTTTTCGAGTCACTTTTTCGAAATAAAAAAAGGACAGCCTCGCGAATTCTCACAGAGCCACTAGTTTATGTATACTATGGAAAAAGATAAGTACTGTGTGAATATTATGGCGAATACGGGTGCAATGGTGCGTACATTGAGGTGCTTTCATTTGTACTTACATGACGGTGTGGCTACGCGGGTAGGCAAACTCTTCCCACTAGGAGTAGAGCTGATCAAATTCGATTGACCACCGCTCAGACATCTATTAAAACTAAAATTTTGACTGCACTCGGTCACAACACGGCATGGCGCCAATGCAATCTAATTAGCACACAACCCCCCAATTAAGGCTGCACAAAAACTCACTATCGTCCGCTGTCAGCGGCGACTGCGCGCTTATCGCGAACTTTTACACTCATTTATTTACCGCGCAAAGTGGTCGCGCGCGTGCGTGCACAGGCCCGTGCGCGCGCGCCGACGACTGCGGTGGACTGGGTCTGCGCGCATCGCTGACTGATCCAGTACGCGGTGTTCGTGCGGTATCATGTATCAAACGGCAAGGAGAAAAAAGGAAAATAAATAAAATAATTTATCAGCGGAAAAAAACAATGCTTACGTAAAAGTGAAACAAAACTTGACTACCTAGTTAGACGATTCTTAGGGCTGGCCTAGGAGACGATTTTAGTGTGTAGTTCTTGGTTCGTTTACATCTTTTTTCAAGACAATTACTTCATTTACTGAAACAACAACAATTATATTTTTTCATGACAGCTATGATTTCAAATTCAAAATTATAAATTATAACATGCCTGTCTGAGGTCTGCACGGAGATCTGAAAAGGTGATTTTTATACAGACCTTATAGAGGTTGCCCTGGTTACCTACACACGGCGAATTTTTGTTTCACGAACACGACACTAGGCATAAGTAGATATTCAACTTGCATTGATACTGTATCGCGAGATCGCGACTACGTATAATATATCGCGTTTTATCGCTGCAAATAGTCGCAGTGTGTACCTACTACTACTCTTACAACGAAAGGAGATCATAATCCCGCGCAGACCCTCACTCCTACGTCAACGCTACGGATAAAACCATACAAACAGTCAATACGTTTAAAGTATGGGTGAAAAATAATATACACCAGGAACGGTTGCGAGTTTAAGTCCTTTAAACCGAATATTATTCATTAATGATAATAATGATACAGAAAATACCTTACTAGCAGCCCGCGCGGCTTTGCCTGCGTATTGCAAAGAACGCAGGCAAACCCGCGGGATAAAACATAGCCTATGTCCATCCGGAAAGTCCACTCCATATGCAGGTCACAGATTTTTTTAAATCGGATGAGTAGTTCCGGAGATTACCCATTACATACAAACTTACAAAGCATACAATCTCACCGACTTTTCCTCTATAAATAATATTAGTATAGATGATAAAATCATATTTTGTGATTTTTTTCACCGGTATTTAGAAAACTAGCTTCAGCTAGCTACCGTTCCTATTTCAACCCAGGCCAAGTTGTTTCAGTTCGGGCTGCAGCCGGCGGTTCCACAACATTTCGGGAGCTCAAATACCGGGAGCCATCCAGTTGCCTCATGGATACTGCAATTGACAACATTTCATAACTTTTAGCCCTTAGTTCGATTAGCTCATTGTATTCTACTCGAAAAGAGGAACACGCTGGTAGTTTTATATTTCCAGTATTATTTATGTTCAATTTTTTACGCTTTTTTTTTAATGCATTCATAGCAAATCCAATTCTACTGCAGAATAGACGCCTTGCTTTAGTCCCGTTTCGACAAAAACGTTTACAAAGTTTAAATGTCATTTTCGGGTGGGTTACATTGACGCCATCTTGACAATGTTTGTTTTTAATTTGGTATATGTAAACAAGACTAAAGCAAGGTGCCTATTCTGCAGTAGAATTGGATTTGCTATGAGTGCATTTTTAAAAATTAATTAATAATTGAATATAAATAATACTGGTAATATAAAACTACCAGCGTGTTCCTCTTTTCGAGTAGAATACAAGGAGCTAGTCAAATCATGGACTTAGAATTATGAAATGTTGTCAATTAGGCGACTTAGGCTCGTGGTTTTCGCTCCCTCTCACTATGCAAAAGCGTGAGCGAGATGGAAGTGCGTGTTAGGAAGCGCGTATATAATGTTTTTTTAATTTAAATTTTTAGTGCGTTTTAATAAATAAAAAAGTAATAGCCAAGTTCCTCAAACATGATATTGCCGATTTTTAGAACCAATTTTAATATGTTTAGCTGTTGTGCATAATTAGTTACGAATTTTAAAAATAAAAAAAAATCACCAACATGGGTCTCAAATGCACTTTATTTTAGACCTATGTTGGTGATTTTTTTTTATCGAGCGTAAGACAAAAAGTTAGGATTGGAATAGCTATAGTCCTTCGAGAAAGGCCTCAAGATTGCTAATTAAATTTAGGGCAGCCGTATTATACAAACAAGATCTACGACTACCTATTTAAAAATCCGTTTTCTGAGCTCACGTCGCCTTAACTAATATTATATCCCGTGACTCCGCCAGGGTTCCTTCTGCTACGCGGGCGGGCTAGCCAGTAATTAAATAAAGCAAATAACAATTTGCTCGTTTTGTTTTTGTTTTCCCGCCTAATGTCACGACACGGTTGGTCAGACTGTTGTAGGATAAGGAAGGGAAAAGGAAAATATGTACTTAAACACCTTGGCTTTCAATAATTCATTTAATTTGTTTACAAATTGCTGATTCCTGCATCTAAAGCCGTCTAACGGTATGACAATATCACCGTGAACTATCGAATATTATCATTCGACCATACCTATTTAAAATGTACAATTAAAATTACAACATATAGAATAGTGTGGGCGAAGGAACAAAACAAATTTAAAATTCAGATTCTAGCATACTATAGTTTATCACTGAACTAGGCATACAGCTCTTTCATTCTAAAGCTGTAAAGAAGAGAGGTATGTTATAAGTTCATTGTAAACATACTACCCTAGCACCTATGGAACAAGTAACAATAGAAAGAAATTGAATACAATATTGAGCAGTAAGTGTAAAATAAATAAGTGTAAAAACTACTTAACATTATTAGGGAATTAAATACAAGCAGAGACGATTCAATAACATAGACTGCCGATTTCCATACAAACCTCGTTTTCGTAATGCATCAGATGAGACTTTTGTATGTATGATATATTACGACTCATTTGATGCATTACGAAAACGAGATTCCACCCGCGTACAGTCGCCATCACATACATCGGAGCAATCAAGCAACTCACAAACATCAGAACACAAGTCTATTTTCAAGGATTAGGGTGCATGTTCAGATAATTTTGAACACCCTGTAGTGTACAGATGTATGTGATGGCGACTGTACAAAATAATTATATATCTACGGGACGGTCAAGTGTAAAAAGATGCGTGCATACAACTTACTCATAAATATGTCCAATCGCTCTTATATATGCCAGCGGATTAAGGTTTCGGTACATATTTATGAGAGGATTAAATCGATACATATTGTTGCACTTGACTGGACCAACAGCTGATTATATAACACCAGAAATTCTTATTTTGGGAGAGCGCAATATAATATAGGGAATAATTTAACATATTTAAATACTGTTTAATCCGGGTCTAACGCGACCATGACCGGTGCAACCCGTGTATAAAGGAAATAAAGGTTAATAAATATCGCGTTAGACCCGGATTAAACAGTATTTAAATATGTGTACAAAGCGCGAGAGTTTAAAGTGTTATAATAATTTAACAGTCTATATTATTGAGTTTTCCCTGATACAAGTAAATATAACATTTAAAACTCTTGCATTCTCCGAGACAAGTCAACGATGACATACTACAAATAACATAATAAGAGCAGCATACTTAGAAATGGATTCAACAACAAGAAGACTTACACGTAAAAATCTCAAGTCTCCGAAATGTTACAAGTTTGGCGAGCGTACGAGTATATGAGCCGCAGATATTAACCCACATGTCTTGCTTATCTCTTATGCCTAAGGCACAATAAAAAATACACATCAAAGTATACATTTTTCAGTCCTAATTTTCAGCGCTATCGATGTTACTTTTGGATCACGCTTCATCATGACATGAAGCTATTTCAGTCTTTATAATAAGTTATAATTTTAATTTAAAGAGGCACATGTTCATATAAGTATGCTATGTATGTTCATGTCCACATGTGCCTCTTTAAAATAAAATTTAAAGCACTGAATTTTATCGAAAAGACCGGAAAAAAGAAGTGGTCACCATCGAGAAAAAACTCGCTTGGGGATTGGGTCGTCTCCCCTCGATGGCGGGTATAAAATGACATAAATGATTTTTCCCCGCGGTTTAAAGTTCATAATTTGGAACGAAAGAAAGATCTTGCGGTAAATATTTCAGACAATAGCAAACAATTTACTTGGTACAATCACTTGCAAAAATTTACTTTTTTACAATATTTCTAAGTGTGGTATAAACTTACAGTGCGACAGTAGCGTAGAATTTTGCTGGCGTGGTTAAATCTGCGGCTCATATTTATGCACGTGCAGTGATACCATAAAAATAGAAATGCATAAGGGTCGTGAACGAAGATATAAAAAAAACTAAACGCTACCCTAGAACGGTACTAGATATTTTACAAATTAAGACGGTACTCACTAACCGATTATTTTTATTGTTTCTTGGTACGTACGACAGTTAACGTTAGTTTTGAAGGGATCCAACGCGAACTATAGCAAAAATACCGTCAAGTTGAACACTATGAAATAATAGGGTAGTGATGCGTTTTCCTAAGCCGTTTCTCCGATCCAGCTAAAGATTTTTTTTAGTTCTCATAACATTACCGTTCCTATGATTTACGATATGGTAAATATTGTTTTTAAAACCTTTTTGTCACTTTGAAAATTACACTAAAGCGAAACAGCCGAGGAAAACAGCTGTTGGGGGAAACATTTTGAATAATTATAATTACACATTTAAAAATAAATACACCGTTATCAAAGACATCCCCCAACGTTTAATTGTACTTAAAATATAAACTATAGCCTCATCAAAAACACATGAGGAAAATTTATAGATCTATATTAATATGGAAAATTGCCAGCACACTTCAACATTATGTATCAAATAATTTGAAAGAAAGATCTTCGAAAATTAAGCAAGTACATTAAAAATGATGCCAGTATAAACTTAGTTCAATGAAAACATAGTGAACTAAATTTTAGAAAATGTCAACATATTTATTTTGTTTTAGCTTTTGCCCGCTCCGTTTCCGTGGAACTCGTTTATATCGTAGCTCCATTTAAACTTTCACCCCCATTTCTCCCCCTTAGAGGATGATTTCCGGGATAAAAACCTTTCAATGTCCTTCCCCGGGATTCAAACTCCAAGCACAATTTCATCTCAAACGGTTCTGCAGTTTAAGCGTGAAAAGGTAACAGACAGGCAGACAGACAGAGTTCCTTTCGCATTTATAATATTAATATGGATTTTTGATCAGTCTATAACTTACTATACACCGTGTATTTTTTGATTTCCTTTAATTTCGACACGATGTTCGGTTCATTAACAGAAGCTACCTGGTAAGTTGCTTTTTGTTAAATTCGAAAAAAACATTTTTTTTCATTTTTCATACAAACTAAATCAATATTACAGTGTGGGAGGGCTCTAACACTTAATCTCAATTAACACAAAGTTAATTTTCACGTACGACAGCACTTGTCAACACATGGCTCAGTGGTAAATAGTTTGCTTATGGAGTGAGGGGTCCCAGGTTCAAATCCCAATAATTCCCTTTTTCGTTTAACGAAAATTAAAACGTAAATAAAATAAAGGACCCTTCACACTGATTCGGTCATTAAATTGATTTATTGAATATCTGAAAAATAGTAAGAGTTAAGACACTAGTTTCTTAGGGAAATTAGTTCCATTTAACCTGAGGATTCTTCCCTTAAAGTTAACGGAAATCAAAAAAAAACACGGTGTATTTAGAAGACCACACGGAGAGTCACGTAAATTATATTTTCACTGCGCCTATTTTAAGTACAGTCACCGGCATCAATATATGCTGGATGAAAGGCCGCAAAAATATCTGACACACTCTTACGACTCTAGGAATAGAGAGTTGTCATCAGATATTTTTGCGGCCCTTCGTATATTGATGCCGGTGAATGTAATCATATCGTGCAGTCTTCGTTATTTCCATTCTGTCTCTCGTATTCATATTCACAAATGTCCAATTTCCAAATAAAACATTCTCACTTTAATGTCTTTTAGTAAAACAAATCAAAATTGAAAATTTCCACTTTTCCACTTGAATTATTTTCTCTTGAAATTATATATTTTATCGCTTCGTCTTTGTAATAACAATAACTACAGATTCATCATTAAAATTAATGTATAAAAAAAATAGATTGCATTAGTTAATTATGTCATTTTATAGGGTAGCAATTAGGATACATTTTGACCAAACTTTTACGAGTGCAAAGTTTTGTGAGTGCCTTTAAATAGTACGGTAAGTCAGTTAGTTAGAGAAGTGGCAGCATCAAGGACATTTGCCGCGAATATTAAAAAAAATCAAAATAAGTGGTATGTCCAGTTATATTTAAATTGTTATTATTGTTGAAGATCACATTAGGGATTCTTGTAAATTTACATGTAGTTTATAATATAATCTTATATTGTGAATAAATGAATCTGAATCTGATAGACAAATGAGCAACTTTTTTTATGAAACGAATTTAGACTTTCGTGAAAAATGTTTAAAATAATACTAAAAAATACACGGTTAAACTCCCAGAGAGTCCGAAACATGTCGCCCGTAGTGCCATTTAATACGTGAGTTTAAGTTTAACCGTGTAATGATTAGTATCATTTTTATGATCCATCAAAAACGGCGATACGGCTGCGAGAGCACTCATCCTGAAGAACTCGAAAATGTCGCTCGTAGTGACAATTAATGCATGAGTTTAACCGTTATTATTAGTATCAGTGATGTAATATAAAAAAGCGGCCAAGTGCGAGTCGGTCTCGCTCATGAAGGGTTCCGTGAAATAAATTGCGGTTTACGATTTATGACGTATTAAAAAAATACTACTTACTAGATCTCGTTCAAACCAATTTTCGGTGGAAGTTTACATGGTAATGTACATTATATATTTTTTTAGTTTTATCATTCTCTTATTTTAGAAGTTACAGGGGGGGACACACACATTTTACCACTTTGGAAGTGTCTCTCGCGCAAACTATTCAGTTTAGAAAAAAATGATATTAAAAACCTCAATATCATTTTTGAAGACCTATCCATAGATACCCCACATGTATGGGTTTGATGAAAAAAAAATTTTTGAGTTTCAGTTCTGAGTATGGGCCCTAAAACCTAATGTTTTTTTTCGATTTTTGTGTGAAAATCTTAATGCGGTTCACAGAATACATCTACTTACCAAGTTTCAACAGTATAGCTTTTATAGTTTCGGAAAAAGTGGCTGTGACATTCGGACGGACAGACAGACGGACAGACATGGCGAATCTATAAGAGTTGCGTTTTTTTCCATTTGGCTACGGAACCCTAAAAAGAGGTAGATAGGTTTTAAGCGCTCCACAAATGGCACACTAAAATTGAGTTAATTGCACCAACTTTCCTCAGTTTCGCGTCGTCAATGGAAACGTAAGCTGTCAGATGTGCCTGGCCATTTTTAAACAGGGAATTTCGTATACAAACATATCTACCTCTTTTCTATATTACATCATTGATTAGTATAGTTTATCGATAATGCAAGAATAATTTATATTTATATTGTAAAATACCGTACTGCAGAGATACAGAAATCTTCACTCAGGGTATTAGGGATAGTACTAATACAACGCGACTACGCGTTTATCACAAGTTCGCGCGGATTTTACTCGCGTAGGTAAACATATTGGACTCGAATAGGTGGCCTAATTAACAATTAAGTCGCGGATTGTCAATTAGGACACCTATTCGCTTCCAATATGTTTTATCGCACAATAAAATTCGCGTGAACTTGCGATAATCGCGTAGTCGCATTGTATTAGGACGATCCCTAAAGATGTCATAATCTGTGGCACGTAACTAGAACCAGCACATAAGCCCATATTCGGGTGTAATCTGTGCCTTTACACTAAACAGCAAATGCACAGTAAAACAAGTGAATTAACAAACATTTACTGCAACCTTTGTCTAACTACCCTGGCTTTATTAGTCATCCTATGAAACATCAATGGTTGCTCGCACTAAATAGGTATTTATTTACATTGTCTTGAAAAATAGATATACCAACCAAAACAGGGGACCGATTTTTGACTTTCGAGCGCTCGAATTTGTCACTCGAAAACTGACAAAAATTACGAAATGCTCTTTTGAAATAGCGATAGAAAATTGAAAAGCGAGTGGTATTGACCACTCGTATTCAATTCTATCGGTAGAAAGTTAGTGCCTGCAATTTTGTCACTAAAATCGTATTTATTTTTATTTAATTTTCGAGCGCTCGAAAGTCAAAAATCGGCCCCCAGTAGTTGCTGACCTCTCCCGTCAAGTCCAGTGACCAAAGAATGTTCAAAAATCAGTAAAAAACTAAGCGCGAGTTACTCGATTTTCTTATAAACTTAAGAAACCAAACGAACACGCTCGTAACGAAGAAAACTGGAGTGTAAATTATACTCTTATCCCTTATCCACATTATTCAATAAAAGGCCACTACGTCGCGGTTATCACACGACAAAGCTTATCGACACTTTCCGACCAAGTGTCATAAAGTGTTTTTTTTTATCGCGCAATAAACGCGAGCATCGCCGGCAGACTACAGACACTAGAAGGTAGGTAATACATGAAAACATACAGAGACATCGATTTTAACACATAGTATAATAGTGCTAATGTTACGATAAGTTTTAGTTATATCAGCCGAAAGACGTCCACTGCTGGACATAGGCCTCCCCCAAAGAGTGCTACAATGACCGGTCCTGCGCCACCAGCATCCAGCGGACTCCCGCGATCTTTACCAGGTCATCAGTCCACCTTGTGGGGGGTTCGAAAACCTTTCCGCCCCGACAGCCGGAACAACGGCGGATAAGTTTTACTGGATGATGGCATTCTATTAGCGCTTGGTTACGTCGCAACTAAGCCATTATTTTACGTCACACCGCCATTAAACTGGCGTTTCATGCGATATGCGTGCGTAAAATCCCATTTCCGCGCCTGGAGGAGACACGTTACATTTAGGGAGGTACATTTTGTACTCACAGCGGGCGGTAATAATGTCACTTTTTTTATTTGACTCGAATAATAAATTTCTTTATTTCTTCTTTCTAATGAAGAGCGCATATTTATCGGCTTTGCCTTCGGCTCGGGAGCCAAATACCTGCGATCAGAGACATTCTTTGTTTTACCGCCCTAGGTAAGTAATGTAGTCGTTTCCATTCAATCACCTGCGCTTTCTTATTATGTAGCTAAGCGCCCGCGCTTCCTCTCATCTTGATAATTATCACCTGATAATGGCATTTTCAACAAAATCGAGCCATCAATGTACATCGAAAGGGAACATTACTGCAATCTTCTGCCGCCAGAGGCAGCACTACCACTAGTAGTAAACCAGTATAGGAATATAGGGATCCACACACATGCACAATTGATTGTCAAATGAGTGACAAGGATGCTTGCATAGACAATACCGCAAGTGGGAACGAGATACAATGTCATCGCTGCTAGTGTGGCCACCTACGAAGAGTTTTCCGTAATGTACCCTATTGTCATTGTATGGTGACAATTGTATGGGTGAATTGGGTATTTGACAATCAGTGAAAATAAATTGTTTTTTCATTAGCAACAGATAAACAGAACGAAATTATTCGGAAAGTATCACGCTTCCATTTATGTTTGCTATTTTAAGATTTTTAAATTCATAAAAACTAACAATAAGGACGTTGTTTAGTTGTGACGTCACAACTTAGTAATCCCTACAAATTCCATAGTAACGGAGCGTTTTTGACGTTTCATAAAAAGAAGCTGATTTGACGTTTGTCAAATACCCAATTAGGGGCCAGGAGGACGCTAAGATTAGAAGCATTTTACACAAATCGATCTGGGAACCGATTTTTGATTTTCGACCGCTGACTCTTTCACTGTCAAAAATTATGAAAAAATATTTTGAAACAGCGATGATAAATTGAAAATTATTATATAGGTATTGACCACTCGTATTCAATTTTATCGGTAGAAAGTACTTAGGAAGGTAGAGCATGCAATTTTGACACTACTATCGTATTAACATTTATTTAAAACATCGGTCCCCATCGCTGCGCTGCGATGCCTAGTGAAACTGGAATCCAAACAGTTATCATAACTTTAACACTATTATAGCCCGATGAATAACATCACATTAGTAACAAACATAACCAACCTCTAGCCTACAAAGTCAGAGTCCATGGAAGTACGCATTGAACCGTGCCTGTTCAGTTGGCGGCCACGCTCGGAGGTTTCTGCCGCCGATGGTCGTAGTTGACCAGCCTTTGCCCGACTAGGTACTTGTCGTTCTTTATGTGCTCGTACAGTTTTCGGAATTGCCGAATCTGGAAAGGAGGTTACAATTTATTTGACGACCGCTTTTGCCTAGTTGGTAGTGGCCGGAGTGGCACCTGCCTACGAAGCTGGAGGTCCTGGGTTCGAATCCCGGTAAGGGCATTTATTTGTGTGTTCCTGAGTTATTTATCTATATAAGTATGTATGTATGTGCCTAGTACCCATAGTACAAACTTTACTTCGTTTGGGACTAGGTCGATTTGTGTAAGATTGTCCCCACATTTTTATTTATGTTACTTTTTAGGGTTCCGTACTCAAAGAGTAAAACGGGACCCTATTACTGTCTGTCTGTCTGTATGCATGTCTATATGTCTGTTTGTCTGTCTGTCTGTCACCAGGCTGTATCTTAAAAAAGCGGCCGACAAGCCTCTTAAGGTATGGTTGGATTTCAAAAAAAGTGGCCGCCAACTTGAAAAAAACCAACCTAGTTAGATCGATGACCAAGTCTCATAAAAATCGTTAGACCCGTTTTGGAGAACACGATTACAAAAATAAATATATTTAAAAAAATCAAGATCGGCCCCTCGGACCCTCAGATATAGATTTTGAACGAAATCGGTCCGTATTTAAAAAATATCAAGATGGCGGCCACTTCTTTACACTCCAATCTTGGATTCATATTAAGAGGCCCCTCGGACCCCTATAGCTATCGTTTTTGAACGAAATCGGGCCCGTATTCAAAGTACAGCGTCAGCAGCGGCGCTACAGAGTGCGCCACCGCGTACGGCACGGCCAGCGCCAGACCCAGCCAGCACACTCGTGTCTCACCTGTAGCTGCGCGAGCACACACAGCACGAGCAGCAGCAGCAGCGCGGGGTACACGCGCCGCGCGAGCAGGTTGCGCTGCGCGGGCGACAGCGTCAGCAGCGGCGCTACAGAGTGCGCCACCGCGTACGGCACGGCCAGCGCCAGACCCAGCCAGCACACTCGTGTCTCACCTGTAGCTGCGCGAGCACACACAGCACGAGCAGCAGCAGCAGCGCGGGGTACACGCGCCGCGCGAGCAGGTTGCGCTGCGCGGGCGACAGCGTCAGCAGCGGCGCTACAGAGTGCGCCACCGCGTACGGCACGGCCAGCGCCAGACCCAGCCAGCAGACTATTGGCGCCGCTACCTCCGTTAGGATAAACCTGGTAAGATAAAAATGTTACATACTTCAATATAATAAATCCAAAACGACTCTTCATCTTCTCTGTGCACTGCAGATATTGTATATCAAACCAGGGACCCGTCCACCGTCGTCGTTCAATAGCCCATTCATTTTACTTAGCCGTATGAAGGGGTTTCCCTTATGATAAAAAACCCTTTCGAAAGGCTTTTTTTAAGCGCTTGGAAAGGGTAGCGCTTTAAAAGCCAAATGAATGGGTATTGAGGGGCATCGGCTTTGGTAAGCAAAGCCTTACGAAAAACCCCTTCAAAAACCCTCAAAGGGGGTTCTGGCACTGCTGGGTAGGTATTTGCGACTCGCCTAAAGCGGCATAGATTAATAGTTTCAGTTCTATGGAAGCCAACGCCGTATTTTTTATATAGTTTTGTTTGAATAACTTCTACTCGTTATTTTGACTAGAAAATAATTAATAGCCCAGGAGTGTTAGATTAAAATTTACCAAATACATAGAATCCCTCATAATTAGCTGTATTTGATAATTAATATTATTACCTCACGACAAAAAAAAAAAAAAAATTATACTAAATGTAAATATTTTCGAAATTGCTTTCTCGGGGTTAGATATGAGGAATTGAGGATATAAGGTACCATTTGAGGTATATTTTACAATAAAAAAAGAACAATTGTATCGTATTTGGAGGAGCCCAAACTTAATATGTTTTGAAAATTATTTTAATTTAAAACAAAAGACTGAAATGTTATGATGTGATATATTATTAGAATCGGCCCTCCCATTTGATACCACACACGATAGGTTCCAGAACAAAAAAAATCGTCGTTTTATTTTAGGAACGCAAGCGGTGGAGGACTGGGGAGTTAACGAGTAGACTAGTTCTTAATTATCAAATTCAGCGTCAGTATACCAATTTTCAGCTAGTTATGAAGGATTTTATGCTTAAAACCTAATACTCCTGAGCTGTAAGAGTTTTTTCTTGTTCCCTGAGAGATAGATAAATGTATTTTTTACAAGCTTTTATTACAAGCTTTTATTTAGCTCACCCCGTTTGTTTTATTTTTCTTTCTTGGGTCAAAATTAGTAATTGAAACCGATTGATCTGAAATTTTGCATGCGTATGTATATCGCATGACAATGCAATATTGTGATGACATGGAGCTGATCTGATGCTGGAGCTGGAAGGTAGCCATAGGAACTCCGCAATAAAACGACACAACCCCATCGAGTTTGGGTTCGTTAGAATCGTCGCAATGAGTAGTTGATGATGGTATGCAGAAAAGTACAGTCGGCAATAAAAGCTTGTACCAAAATAGTACATTACTGCAAAGGCCGTGAAGTAAGGGATTGATGGACGAGTTTGGGGTAGAAGGCCGAGTCGTAGACGAGGCCGGATACAACGAATCCAGCAATCCCTGTTCCGGCCGAGGCTTGTATAGTGCTTTTCTCAAACGATGTGAGGAAATAATAAATACCTAGTTATTTGTTATACAAGGGTGCAGTTATAATTAAACCGCGAGTGTGGAATTGAAACACGAGCTAGCGAATGTGAGAGGTTTAAAAATAGAATCCTTTTCACCTCACTGAAGCGAGAAAAACTCTACATAAAAAAATCTAAAAATAAAAAAAAAATGAAAAAGAAAAAAAAAAGAGAACAAAAAAAAAGTAACAGTAAAAACATTTAAAACAACGAAAGGAAATAAATATTAAAAACATTTAAATAAGAGAAAAAACATTTAAAAAAAGAAAACATACAAAAGGGGGAAAAACATTTAAAAAGGGAAAAAGAAAAAAAACTAGAAAAATAACATAAAAGACCATACAAAACTTTAAACATTAAAAAAATACTCCATCAAAAAAAGGTTTTTCTTTAAATCAAAAAAAAATAAAAGAAAAAAAAAATAAACATTTTTTTTTTCAAAAACATTGAAAAAAGAGAAAACAAAAAAAAAAACAAAAAGGAAGAAAAAAATGTTTAGAAATTATTAAAAAACGACAAAAGCACAAAAAAAAATTTAAAAAGGAAAAAAATAAAAAAAAGCAGCTGAAAACAGCTGAAAAACAAAAAACGTTAAAAAACATTGAAAAAAGAAAAGTAAAACATACAAAAAGGGGAAAAAAGACATTTAAAAAGGGAATAAAAGGGGGAAAAACATTTAAAAAGGGAAAAAGAAAAAAAACTAGAAAAATAACATAAAAGACCATACAAAACTTTAAACATTAAAAAAATACTCCATCAAAAAAAGGTTTTTCTTTAAATCAAAAAAAAAATAAAAGAAAAAAAAAATAAACATTTTTTTTTCAAAAACATTGAAAAAAGAGAAAACAAAAAAAAAAACAAAAAGGAAGAAAAAACCTTTAGAAATTATTAAAAAACGACAAAAGCACAAAAAAAAATTTAAAAAGGAAAAAAATAAAAAAAAGCAGCTGAAAACAGCTGAAAAACAAAAAACGTTAAAAAACATTGAAAAAAGAAAAGTAAAACATACAAAAAGGGGAAAAAAGACATTTAAAAAGGGAATAAGATAGAAAAAACTTAAAAACTAACAAAAAAGACACAACAAAAATTTAAACATTAAAAAATAGACAAAACATCAAAAAAATTTAAAAAAAACATGAAATATTATTAAAAAACGAGAAAAACAAAAAACAGCTCGTTAAAAAAACATTGAAAAAACAATGACACATTCGAAAAAAGAAATAACATTAAAAAAAGAACAGTAAAACATACAAAAGAAGAAAAAAAAAACATTTAAAAATTATTTGAAAAACGAGAAAAACAAAAAAAAACACTAAAAAAACAAAAATATTTTTCCTTTTTGTATGTGTTTTACTTTTTTTTTTTTGAATGGTTATTGTTTTTTCAATGTTTTTAACGTTTAAACATTGAAAAAACAATAACCATTCAAAAAAAGAAAAGTAAAACACATACAAAAAGGAAAAATAAAATTAAAAATTATAAAAAAAACAAGACTAAAAAACAAAAAAAAACAAAAAAAGAATAAAAAAACGACAAAAAAAAGAAAAGTAAAACATACAAAAAAGAAAAAAGATAAAAAAACATAAAAATAACATAAAAGACCCTAAAAAAATGTAAACATTAAAAAATAGGCATAAACATCAAGAAAAGAAACTTTTTAAAATCATTAAAAGACTAAGTAAGTTGGTTCATTCGTATCATGCTTAAAATAATTATATATACTTAAAAAATAAAAATAAATCAAACAAAGACAAAAAGGGGAAATAGGTCAAAAAAACCCGTCGTGATTTGTATCGCATGTCGAAATATCTATTATAGTTAATGATTACCATCAAACATCCCAAAATCATATGGCGATATAAACATGGCTAAATAATAGTACAATGCGTCGCACGCGCACCAACTTGTTCCGGCTCTTCGCCATACAAAAGGAAACCATATTACAATGTGATAAGTATTTTTAGTAAGTAGGCGGCATTGTTAAAGGCGTCCGCTTTGGCCTTGGCGCCTGTGCCGACACCTCTCGACTCTAACGTCTAATTTGCAATATTGCTCTTATTGTCATTAGCAAAAGGATAAAAATTGCATGAGCGTTGAAAAGAAAACCTCTTCAAGAGCGTTGATAGAAAACCCTTTCGAAAGGGTATTTTTAAGCGCTTGGAAAGGGTATCTGATATTCGTTTAGGGAACCGCTTACCCGTATTTATAGCGCTTAAAAAGCCAAATGAATGGGTATTGCGGAACTACGGCTTTGGTAAGCAAAGCCTTACGGAAAACCCCTTCAAAAACCCTCGAAGGGGATACCGGGCGGGTCCCTGTATCAAACCTATACAGCACTATTCTAAAAGACTACACCATGTAAAGGGCGCCAAAGGCATCCCATTATATGTGCGCGCAGCACGCAAAAAATGCGGTTGACCAGCGAGCATAAATTGCTGAAGGCGCATCAAAATACGTGCGCGCGTATATAGTAAGCCAGCGGTTGATCGTACATGCAGTGCCGTAATCGTTCCACATAATGACGTCATTGGTTGAGTAGGGTTTCGAATTATATCATATCAGCCGAAAGACGTCCACTGCTGTAAATAGGCGTCCCTCAAAGAGTGCCACAATGACCGGTCCTGCGCCACCCGCATCCAGCGAACTCCCGCGACCTTAACCGGATCATCAGTCCACCTTGTGGGATTCGAATCACACTGCGGGTTGCAAAGTTACCTACACAATAATGATAGTATAACACTGACTTGAGCAATCTCTTTAATCCCAAACCCACAAAATCATAAGGCACTTAACAGCCTTATGATTTGCCGACAAAATTCTGTAGAATTATAGAATCCACTGAAGGCTTCCTATAAAGGTAAAACACTAACTTGAGGTCCATCTCTCTGATCCCGTCCCTGTACGCCTTCTCGATGGCGCGGCGCATGGCCCAGTCGGGGCCCATCATGGTGAGCGCGCACACGATCTTAGTGTACAGCACGCCCAGCGCCCAGTCCTGCCACACGAACAGCACCGGCGACTGCTCCAGTGGCACGCGGAGAGGGATTACGAGCACCTGAAACCAATTTGTTCATAGAATAACTAAGGGGGGTTTCACCGCGCTTCGTATGTGGTTTAGCAAAACCAAGTGACAAAGAGTCGCCTTGCCAGACGCGCTGAAATGTGTGAGGCTAAGGCTAGGCAGAGCGGGTGATTAATTTCGTCGTATTTCTGTATCACTAGTCCAGTACAAGCGGCTCATACCTTTTAAAGTCACTTGCAGGTTGACGTTTTCATCGCCAATAACAAGCTCAGAGCACACACGGCTCGTGCGCCGTGGTTGTGAACAGCATCTTGACCAGCATACATATCAATGGTGATGGGGCCGATCACTAACCGGGCCTCCTGTTGGCACATGTACTCACCAGCTCCAGCAGCAGCCCGAACAGCAGCGGCACTAGTCCCAGCAGCGCGAGCGCGGCTAGCGCGACGCGCAACGCCACGCGCGCCCATAGTGCCGCGCGCGCTAGTAAAGCGCGTCGGCCGCCGCGGCCTAGCGCCCAGCACACGTACATGCCTGGTGACTGTACTCACCAGCTCCAGCAGCAGCCCGAACAGCAGCGGCACTAGTCCCAGCAGCGCGAGCGCGGCTAGCGCGGCGCGCAACGCCACGCGCGCCCATAGTGCCGCGCGCGCTAGTAAAGCGCGTCGGCCGCCGCGGCCTAGCGCCCAGCACACGTACATGCCTGGTGACTGTACTCACCAGCTCCAGCAGCAGCCCGAACAGCAGCGGCACTAGTCCCAGCAGCGCGAGCGCGGCTAGCGCGGCGCGCAACGCCACGCGCGCCCATAGTGCCGCGCGCGCTAGTAAAGCGCGTCGGCCGCCGCGGCCTAGCGCCCAGCACACGTACATGCCTGGTGACTGTACTCACCAGCTCCAGCAGCAGCCCGAACAGCAGCGGCACTAGTCCCAGCAGCGCGAGCGCGGCTAGCGCGGCGCGCAACGCCACGCGCGCCCATAGTGCCGCGCGCGCTAGTAAAGCGCGTCGGCCGCCGCGGCCTAGCGCCCAGCACACGTACATGCCTGGTGACTGTACTCACCAGCTCCAGCAGCAGCCCGAACAGCAGCGGCACTAGTCCCAGCAGCGCGAGCGCGGCTAGCGCGGCGCGCAACGCCACGCGCGCCCATAGTGCCGCGCGCGCTAGTAAAGCGCGTCGGCCGCCGCGGCCTAGCGCCCAGCACACGTACATGCCTGGTGACTGTACTCACCAGCTCCAGCAGCAGCCCGAACAGCAGCGGCACTAGTCCCAGCAGCGCGAGCGCGGCTAGCGCGGCGCGCAACGCCACGCGCGCCCATAGTGCCGCGCGCGCTAGTAAAGCGCGTCGGCCGCCGCGGCCTAGCGCCCAGCACACGTACATGCCTGGTGACTGTACTCACCAGCTCCAGCAGCAGCCCGAACAGCAGCGGCACTAGTCCCAGCAGCGCGAGCGCGGCTAGCGCGGCGCGCAACGCCACGCGCGCCCATAGTGCCGCGCGCGCTAGTAAAGCGCGTCGGCCGCCGCGGCCTAGCGCCCAGCACACGTACATGCCTGGTGACTGTACTCACCAGCTCCAGCAGCAGCCCGAACAGCAGCGGCACTAGTCCCAGCAGCGCGAGCGCGGCTAGCGCGGCGCGCAACGCCACGCGCGCCCATAGTGCCGCGCGCGCTAGTAAAGCGCGTCGGCCGCCGCGGCCTAGCGCCCAGCACACGTACATGCCTGGTGACTGTACTCACCAGCTCCAGCAGCAGCCCGAACAGCAGCGGCACTAGTCCCAGCAGCGCGAGCGCGGCTAGCGCGGCGCGCAACGCCACGCGCGCCCATAGTGCCGCGCGCGCTAGTAAAGCGCGTCGGCCGCCGCGGCCTAGCGCCCAGCACACGTACATGCCTGGTGACTGTACTCACCAGCTCCAGCAGCAGCCCGAACAGCAGCGGCACTAGTCCCAGCAGCGCGAGCGCGGCTAGCGCGGCGCGCAACGCCACGCGCGCCCATAGTGCCGCGCGCGCTAGTAAAGCGCGTCGGCCGCCGCGGCCTAGCGCCCAGCACACGTACATGCCTGGTGACTGTACTCACCAGCTCCAGCAGCAGCCCGAACAGCAGCGGCACTAGTCCCAGCAGCGCGAGCGCGGCTAGCGCGGCGCGCAACGCCACGCGCGCCCATAGTGCCGCGCGCGCTAGTAAAGCGCGTCGGCCGCCGCGCGCCCAGCCCGCCAGTAGCGTGCCGCCGCGACCTAGCGCCCAGCATACGTACATGCCTGGTAAGAAAATGCGACCTTCATTAGTAATAGCAAATAGCACGACCGTGCGTAGTCCCCTAGCATAGAGCCACTAGTGGCCGCCACTGGACCGCAACCACTCTGCCGCACATTAAAATACTAGTGGCCGCCACTAGACCGCAACCACTCTGCCGCACATTAAAATACTAGTGGCCGCCACTAGACCGCAACCACTCTGCCACACATTAAAATACTAGCGGCCGCCACTAGACCGCAACCACTCTGCCGCACATTAAAATACTAGTGGCCGCCACTAGACCGCAACCACTCTGCCACACATTAAAATACTAGCGGCCGCCACTAGACCGCAACCGCTCTGCCGCACATTAAAATACTAGTGGCCGCCACTAGACCGCAACCACTCTGCCGCACATTAAAATACTAGTGGCCGCCACTAGACCGCAACCACTCTGCCGCACATTAAAATACTAGTGGCCGCCACTAGACCGCAACCACTCTGCCACACATTAAAATACTAGCGGCCGCCACTAGACCGCAACCGCTCTGCCGCACATTAAAATACTAGTGGCCGCCACTAGACCGCAACCACTCTGCCGCACATTAAAATACTAGTGGCCGCCACTAGACCGCAACCACTCTGCCACACATTAAAATACTAGCGGCCGCCACTAGACCGCAACCGCTCTGCCGCACATTAAAATACTAGTGGCCGCCACTAGACCGCAACCACTCTGCCGCACATTAAAATACTAGTGGCCGCCACTAGACCGCAACCACTCTGCCACACATTAAAATACTAGCGGCCGCCACTAGACGCGACCACTAGTAGCGAGCGCGGGCCACTCCCGCATCTTGTGGCTCGGACGCGGCCACTAAACGCCCAGTGTGGCCTAGAATTAGCTTGTGATGTTGTGGCTCATTGTGCGGCAGCTCTTAGGCTCATATAGCCGACCAAAATATATATTCCCTCTAGTTCAATTATTTGTTCCGCATAATTTATTGTTATGTATAATTTACAAAATATCTACGGTACGTCCGATCTCTTCGGCAGACGACGCATCAATGAGAAAGCCAAAATGGCGGCGGATGCACGGGCGCTCGCTCTGGCATTTTCAGGTTAGGGAAGCCGGATGTGACGTCACAGCGACGGCGTGGAGCCACTCGCTTGACGCAAACGGTTATTTCCGATCGTGGGCAGTGGCGCCCGATCCCAGACATCTCAGGAAAATAATTTTTTTTTTTTTGGAAGGTAAAAAAAAAACATTCTCATTTATTTATGGAACTAGTTGGAGTTTTATTTAATTACTGAGAAGAAAAATTCCGACTAGTTTCATCAATAGAACAGATAATAGAACTAGTGGGAATAGGCCAATCGAAAAAAGTTAAAACCGAGCGGACTCCGGGCATCTCATCACACACCTGGGGTAAATTCTAAGATGACAAGAAAAGTCACATCATTATCCGAAAGAAAAGAGAAAAGTCACATCATTGAAGAAAATTAATTTCTTTCAGGCTTTGGGCTTATCCATATATTACGTCATCGTTTTTTTGAAGATTTTTCAAATTGACGGGGAAAAAACAAGCGAAAAATAATATCATGTGAAGTGAAAGCGTCGAAGGGCGCCCGAAGACCATCTCGCTCCTCCCTGATTGAGGGTTGGGGCCTGTGCTGGTTCCAAGCACTTAGTTATGCATGAAGCACCAATGTTCCAGAAAACCCTATCTATTTCCAAAACTTCAATTATCCTTTATAAACCATATGTCACTTACCACATGCGGCAGTATAGAGTTCGTGGACTCCTTCTGATGCTTTTGGTAGCCACAGTGCCATCACTTTTCTGCCTATGGCAACGGGAATTACCTGAAATCAATGCAGGCAAGTCAAATCATCCATATTTTTATTACAAGCTATAATACATGGTGATTACGGGGTCGTGGAGCAAGAAAGAAGCATTTAATTTACTTTCTCCTAAGGATCACGATATGTTAGGACTAACAGTACACCAGCGACTTATTTTAGTCAGCAAAAAAAAAACTGCGATAATTCGAGATCATGGTCACCCAATGACCAAAGAAACTAAAGGACATGAAGTATCAACAAAATGAGCGTGCCAAGTATACTGTCATATTGTCTCATAACATGGCGGATGTCGTGCTGTTCTGCTATCGATAAAACAGGGAACATGTTTATCGATAATATACGAGTAGACAGATCTCAGAAGGTTTCCTGTAATTAAGTATTATTAAGTTATTAAGTAGGTACATTATTTAAGATGATCTAAATGACACTGTATTTTTACATTAATTGTTGTATCAGGCATTACTTAGCGGAATTCCATGATTTAAGTTACTAGAAAAATAATTCTTTGCTAGCATTGTGTGTGTGACGTTAAATAAATGTATTTTCTTTCTTCTTTCATTTTTTCTATGGCATCAAACATGGGCAAAAAAAGAATGGCTCAGTAAATTTTTCTAAGCAGCAAACAGTGACTTTATCTAAATAAATTTCTAATAATTTCCATTCCAGCTTCTGTGATACCTACACTACAGACTGACAGGCAGGCAAACAAAAGTTATTGTATAGTGTCAGTATACCCTAAAAATACAAAGTTAACTACTCAAAAAAACGACAAGATACCAATATATATTTTGATGGCAGTGCACCATCTCGTAGTCTAATAACATTTAGGGTCTTGTTGAAGCATTTCTGACCAAAATGTAGAGAGCAAATGTAGGTATATTTATTTTACATTTTGCCTTATATTTTAAGGTCCAATTGCCTCCAACCTTTTTTTCTTAGCACAATCGCTTCTTGATAACCTTTATAAATATTAGCGATCAATGAAGCCTGTTTAGTTCCAAGGTAGTACCTGCCTACTATACAATTTTACCAATCTTGACAACCCAGACGGTTTTTCAGATTTTTTTAAATGCAAGATACTGTCTCGAGATCTCACTGGTTATAGAAATAGAAAATTCGATAATGCGAATGACGTCATCGCCATTCAGTATCGATATTTTCAAGAACAACCCTAACTGCCACTCAAACGTAACTTTAAGTACAAAAATATCGAAAATAAAGCTAAATCCTATTACAACACATAACTAATCTTAATCTGTGTACTCATTACAACATAATGCAAATGCTCAGCTCTCGATAATGCTTAAACTATCCAATATTTCAATAAAAATATATTACATACCAGTGCAAGGATAAACTTTCCTGATTTGGGCCTTTTCTTAAGCCACATCCGATTATGCTGCACCTGGGCATGGTCACCACATTCCACTAATTGTGCTCTTTGGGCTTTATGTAGTTTATAATTTTCAATTAATAGTTATTATATTATTTTGGTATGTTTACATCAGTCGTTGACATATGATGTACCCACTAAACTGACGGGAACTGACATGGCACATAAAATGGCGATTTTGATCATGGCACGGCACGGGACTTGACATTTGATCATCAACTTTCGGTTCTGACTGTTATACTACCATCTCTTTTTTGGTAGCCAAATGGTGCTTGGTTAAAACGAGACAGAGTTATTTTTGGGAATTTTATGTCTAAACAAATGATATTTGAAAAATACACCCTGTCCATAGGTTTTCCTATGTCCATGTGGTCACCCTACTAATTCCCAAGAAAACTTATGTCAAGTGCATGGACTTAACAATCGTTGCAGTAAGGTTGTTATGACGATATTGACCGCCACCTCGTGCTTGGGCGTGGGTTGGAACGCTGAACTGCCCGTATTCTCGAAGATTATGCACCATTGTATTAACCTGGCCTATACCACCATACAACACAAACTGGCATTGAAATTTGAATCAACTAACGTAAGAAGTAGATTTGAATTTCGTTTGTTTCAAAAAAGGCCAAAACAAAACAAATGCAAATTTATTCCAACCCAAAATGGTTTAAATTCCTTTAAATAATGTTGGCCGTATATATACGGCCGCGGTATAGGACGAGTTTCAAACGTCTAGTTGGTATTGGCAAATATCGCTGATGAAACATTTCACTTGCTCTGGTGTTGTGTGTTTGATAGTAAAACATAACCATATCTGATCGCTCGATATTAGAAAATGGGTACGGCGGAGGCATAATTAATTTTTTTTATTTTAAATCTTTGTTGACACGTTTATTGACTTTGACGTGTTGTATTACTCATAAATTATTAAGTATTCTATCAGCAGACGTCGGGGTTTTCGGAGCGGGAATGATTTGAGAAAGAGTAGAGATAAACAGATATGTTAGTCTAAGAAAATATCTTATTATGCCTAATGAATAACTACCTCACTGTGAGTTGTATACAATCTGTGACAAAGTTTTATTTTAATTTCCGTAAAAGTCTTATAACTTATAAGGTAACAATAAAAATAACTTTAATTAATTACCTGCTGTAAATTGAATAGTTGACACGATTTTCAGAATAAACTATTAATATTTTTTCTATATTTGGGACAGTTAATCTACGGCGTCTTGCTGTAAATATCCATTTCAAGGAGCTAAATGATCTTTCCACGTCGACAGTTGTAATAGGTGCATATTTAAATTTTTTGTAGGAATCAATTGATGCACGAGAAGTTTGAGGTTGAAGTTCTATTTATTTGCCTTGTACCAACTCATTTATAATTTTTAGTGTGCTATAGCCAGAATTCTTCTTTAACACCAACTTCAGTTTATCATAAATCTGTTTTCCTTTTACGCTCATGTTTAATTTGGAAACATCTCTATAGGTTTCATGAACTATTTTTAAACTATCGCTGATGGACAGCTTCGCATCCTGTAGTTTTTTAATAGCATTTGGGATAGTCATCAAATGATTTGCTATGAAATTTAAGTCGCTTTTTATATTTGCATTTCCAAACGCTCTTTTTGCCTTTCTAATACTCTGGGCTTCGGTGGGACTGAATGTATTTAGAACACGTTTCACTTCATCGTAATGTTTGCTGTAATACGTTGCAGCTACTATCCAGGTTCCCCACCGAATAATTGTTGGTCGAGGTGGTAAAGGCACTCCGGGGAGCATTTCTTTAAACTTTTGTATTCTTTTAGGAGATTTCAAAAATGTCTTCTTAACATTTGCGATTAAATCATTCACATCTGGATAAAGTTTTCTTACTAGTTCAGCCACTCTATTTAAACCATGAGCCAAACATGTGACGTGCAAAAGATTGGGAAAAATACATTTTAAATTTCTTCCAGCCTTTAGCATGTAGCCCACACCGTGAGTTAAAAGTAAAAGTACTTTATTGTGATTATTATGGTTAGCACCCCATAATTCATCAAGAGCACTTGTGACCGTATTGGATATTGATACATTGTTCGTGCTGTCTAACCGTTTACTGGATATCAAGTGTTGAGTGCCAATGTGATCATCACGTAATGCTCCCACTATTACGTTAGCTATTTGACGACCATAATCATCCGTGGTTTCGTCAACACTCACATATATATATTCATTTTTTAGCTCACTCCGTATTTTATTCATTTTTTCATCGTAAGCTTTATTTAAATATTTCCGTCGCAGTTGACATTCCGAAGGAACTTTTGCAGTTTTTCCAAATTTACCGGTAACACAATTTTCGATAAAATCTTTAAATATCGGATTGTTTACCTGCGTCCATGGTATATTACAGCCCACAACAAATTTCAAGAGCTCACTATTGAAATCATATTTCATACCTGTATGTTTATTAGATGCGACATGTCGCGTTACACTAGATTTCGTTTGAGCGAAGCTCACATTGCACTTGGTGCAAAATAATAAAGAATCTCGAACCTCTATCTCTGGATTATTTTCTATCCACGAACGCATAAACTCGTAACGAGTTTTTTTTTCTCGGAGGCATATTTGTGTTGACTGATTATTTACAGTTTTTTAAAATACAATTGCATATAAGTTTATCTACTAGACAAGCAAGGGTAACGGTTGACAATAGGTGTCTAATACAATGTCAATCTTGACGCTCGATATCTATGAAGCATTTTCTTATAAATGAATAGACTTAACTGAAGAGGTTGATAATGAATGACCAATATAAAATATGTACCTATATGTATGATTAATCTTTATTTATTTTTCAATCAATTATTCATTCGGTAGAAACCTACTAGGGTACGATCTGTTTTTAAGTAAATACCTACTCTTTGGCTAATGTCAAACGTTCCCGCTCCGAAAACCCCGATGTTTGTCTATCAGAGAGTTTGTTTTCTGAAAAGGTGTAATATTAAAAGTAGGGTGACCACGCATTTTGAGTCAATAATAATTTTTAAATAAAAATACGTAAATAACGAATCATCTTTGTTTCAATTAAAATAAATACAGGTAGCATCGCAATCATTTACTGAGTCAGAAAAAAATGGTTGGGATCACGACCCCGAAATCAACCTGTATATTAACTTGCACTGTTCGTATGTATGTAAATATGTAAGTATGTAAGTTGTCCGTCAAAATTTGCAATCCATTTTTCAGTCACTTCCCGTTATCCAATTGGGCTGAAATTTTGCAAGCATATGTATATCGCATGACAATGCAATATTATGATGACTTGGAGCTGATCTGATGCTGGAGATGGAAGGAGGCCATAGGAACTCCGCAATAAAACGACACAACCCCATTGAGTATGGGCTCGTTAGAATCGTCTCTATGAGTACTTGATGATAGTATACAGAAAAGTACAGTCGGCAATAAAAGCTAGTACCAAAAATGAATTTTTTGAAGGAATGTTTATGATACAAACTATGCTTCTAGCGGAAATTTAACTCCAACTACTTTATACATTGTAACCAAGGCAGAGTTGCATTTCATTTAATACTTTTGGTGGACCTCATCCAACTTAGCAAGATGGTTTTCGTCATTCATTTCGCTACTGAACTACGAGTAAAACTTTATTACCAGTATCTATAACGTACAGCCCAATAATCCACGTGCACATATCATTGTCTCTCTCTTTTCTCACGGGTTAAAAAAGTGTCCCCTTACCAGTGTGAGTGCACTAGCGAGCACCAGCGACAGCGAGACCAGCACCAGCAGCGCGGCCAGCCGCAGCGGGAACCAGGCCACGCGCACGTACGGCTCGTAGCCGGCCGGCCCGTCGCGCCGCATCAGGGCCTGCGACCAACAGATACTACATTACTGCGGATGCCGGGGAAATAGGGCTTGCCGGCCGTATGAGTAGAGGTGTACAACATAAGAGCATGTTGCACCTAACTGTTGTGTCACAATAGTACATTACATCAGAGGCCGGGAAACACTCGCTACGCTCGGCCGTCTATAGCTACTTGGCCGGAAATCCGTTTTCACGCCTAGGCATGTATAGTGCTTTTCTCAAACATGCAAAGAAATAAATAAATAAAAATCCTCAAATCAAACTAATTTTCATGGCTGAATGCCGCAAATAGTGGAATGAAAATTTAAAATTTACTTTGCAGGCTTAGGCCTGAAAAAGTTGTACGAAATCCCATTTCAGGCCGCCTCGAGATGCTGCGCCCAAAAAAGGATACTTCCGAGCCTATTATAAGGAACGTAAAGAGAATATTTCATTGCATGTTTGAGAAATAGTACATTACTGCAGACGCCAGGAAAGAAGGGATTGCCGGGTGAGTCCGGAGTGAAGGCCGGATAGTTATACGAAGCTGGCAAGCCCTTTTCACGCCGAGGCATGTATAGTGCTTTTCTCAAAGATGCAATGAAATAAATAAATAAAAATCCTTAAGGCGACGTGAGCTCCAAAAACGGATTTTTAAAAAATCGTAGCTCTTGTTTGGATTATAATACGGCTGCCTTAAATTTAATAAGCAATCTTGAGGCCTTTCTCGAGGGAAATCAGCTATTCGAATCCTGAGTTTTTGACTATCGCTCGATAGAAAAAAATCACGAACATAGGTCTAAAATACACTTAAAAAAATCGTAACAAATTATGTACAACAGCTAAACACATAACAATTGATTCTAAAAATCGGCGTCGATGGGTCATGTTTGAGGGAAATCAGCTATTATTTTTTTATTTATTAAAACGCGCAAAGAAATAAAATTTAAAAACATGATATCCGCGCTTCCAAACACGCACTTCCATCTCGCTCACGCTTATGCTCAGTGAGAGGGAGAGAAGACCACGAACCTACGTCCCCTTAAATCAAACCAATTTTCATGGCTGAATGCCGCGATGCTGTGCCACAAATAGAGGAATGAAAATTTAAAAAAAATTACTTCCCGGCTTTCCATTTCGTATGAAATTCCTTTACAGTTCTCAAGAGTTGATCCGCCCGAAATGTGATACTTTGAAGCCTCATATAACCCACGTAATGACGACATTTCGTTGCATATTTGAGAAAAATATATAGTTGGACCACTTTCGCGTTCGTGTCATCAGCGGATCCAGAAACATACTGCCGGAAGCGGTGGCTATTAAATTGTACCAAATCCGACCGGATTACCGGACTCACCGAACCGGATTGCAATCTCTAGTGCTGCCTTCCTGGTTGGGTTGGCCAGCAGGTACGAGCGCAGCCCGAGGCAGCCCGCGGCTACACCGCACCTAGTCTCGCAGTAGTTACCTGATGCGCGGCGCCCAGCTGGTGCGGCGGGTGCGGCGCGGGCGCGGCGGGGTCGCGGTCGTGGCGCGCGGCGCCCAGCAGGTACGAGCGCAGCCCGAGGCAGCCCGCGGCTACACCGCACCTAGTCTCGCAGTAGTTACCTGATGCGCGGCGCCCAGCTGGTGCGGCGGGTGCGGCGCGGGCGCGGCGGGGTCGCGGTCGTGGCGCGCGGCGCCCAGCAGGTACGAGCGCAGCCCGAGGCAGCCCGCGGCTACACCGCACCTAGTCTCGCAGTAGTTACCTGATGCGCGGCGCCCAGCTGGTGCGGCGGGTGCGGCGCGGGCGCGGCGGGGTCGCGGTCGTGGCGCGCGGCGCCCAGCAGGTACGAGCGCAGCCCGAGGCAGCCCGCGGCTACACCGAACCTAGTCTCGCAGTAGTTACCTGATGCGCGGCGCCCAGCTGGTGCGGCGGGTGCGGCGCGGGCGCGGCGGGGTCGCGGTCGTGGCGCGCGGCGCCCAGCAGGTACGAGCGCAGCCCGAGGCAGCCCGCGGCTACACCGCACCTAGTCTCGCAGTAGTTACCTGATGCGCGGCGCCCAGCTGGTGCGGCGGGTGCGGCGCGGGCGCGGCGGGGTCGCGGTCGTGGCGCGCGGCGCCCAGCAGGTACGAGCGCAGCCCGAGGCAGCCCGCGGCTACACCGCACCTAGTCTCGCAGTAGTTACCTGATGCGCGGCGCCCAGCTGGTGCGGCGGGTGCGGCGCGGGCGCGGCGGGGTCGCGGTCGTGGCGCGCGGCGCCCAGCAGGTACGAGCGCAGCCCGAGGCAGCCCGCGGCTACACCGCACCTAGTCTCGCAGTAGTTACCTGATGCGCGGCGCCCAGCTGGTGCGGCGGGTGCGGCGGGTGCGGCGCGGGCGCGGCGGGGTCGCGGTCGTGGCGCGCGGCGCCCAGCAGGTACGAGCGCAGCCCGAGGCAGCCCGCGGCTACACCGAACCTAGTCTCGCAGTAGTTACCTGATGCGCGGCGCCCAGCTGGTGCGGCGGGTGCGGCGCGGGCGCGGCGGGGTCGCGGTCGTGGCGCGCGGCGCCCAGCAGGTACGAGCGCAGCCCGAGGCAGCCCGCGGCTACACCGAACCTAGTCTCGCAGTAGTTACCTGATGCGCGGCGCCCAGCTGGTGCGGCGGGTGCGGCGCGGGCGCGGCGGGGTCGCGGTCGTGGCGCGCGGCGCCCAGCAGGTACGAGCGCAGCCCGAGGCAGCCCGCGGCTACACCGAACCTAGTCTCGCAGTAGTTACCTGATGCGCGGCGCCCAGCTGGTGCGGCGGGTGCGGCGGGTGCGGCGCGGGCGCGGCGGGGTCGCGGTCGTGGCGCGCGGCGCCCAGCAGGTACGAGCGCAGCCCGAGGCAGCCCGCGGCTACACCGAACCTAGTCTCGCAGTAGTTACCTGATGCGCGGCGCCCAGCTGGTGCGGCGGGTGCGGTGCGGGCGCGGCGGGGTCGCGGTCGTGGCGCGCGGCGCCCAGCAGGTACGAGCGCAGCCCGAGGCAGCCCGCGGCTACACCGAACCTAGTCTCGCAGTAGTTACCTGATGCGCGGCGCCCAGCTGGTGCGGCGGGTGCGGTGCGGGCGCGGCGGGGTCGCGGTCGTGGCGCGCGGCGCCCAGCAGGTACGAGCGCAGCCCGAGGCAGCCCGCGGCTACACCGCACCTAGTCTCGCAGTAGTTACCTGATGCGCGGCGCCCAGCTGGTGCGGCGGGTGCGGCGCGGGCGCGGCGGGGTCGCGGTCGTGGCGCGCGGCGCCCAGCAGGTACGAGCGCAGCCCGAGGCAGCCCGCGGCTACACCGCACCTAGTCTCGCAGTAGTTACCTGATGCGCGGCGCCCAGCTGGTGCGGCGGGTGCGGCGCGGGCGCGGCGGGGTCGCGGTCGTGGCGCGCGGCGCCCAGCAGGTACGAGCGCAGCCCGAGGCAGCCCGCGGCTACACCGCACCTAGTCTCGCAGTAGTTACCTGATGCGCGGCGCCCAGCTGGTGCGGCGGGTGCGGCGCGGGCGCGGCGGGGTCGCGGTCGTGGCGCGCGGCGCCCAGCAGGTACGAGCGCAGCCCGAGGCAGCCCGCGGCTACACCGCACCTAGTCTCGCAGTAGTTACCTGATGCGCGGCGCCCAGCTGGTGCGGCGGGTGCGGCGCGGGCGCGGCGGGGTCGCGGTCGTGGCGCGCGGCGCCCAGCAGGTACGAGCGCAGCCCGAGGCAGCCCGCGGCTACACCGCACCTAGTCTCGCAGTAGTTACCTGATGCGCGGCGCCCAGCTGGTGCGGCGGGTGCGGCGCGGGCGCGGCGGGGTCGCGGTCGTGGCGCGCGGCGCCCAGCAGGTACGAGCGCAGCCCGAGGCAGCCCGCGGCTACACCGCACCTAGTCTCGCAGTAGTTACCTGATGCGCGGCGCCCAGCTGGTGCGGCGGGTGCGGCGCGGGCGCGGCGGGGTCGCGGTCGTGGCGCGCGGCGCCCAGCAGGTACGAGCGCAGCCCGAGGCAGCCCGCGGCTACACCGCACCTAGTCTCGCAGTAGTTACCTGATGCGCGGCGCCCAGCTGGTGCGGCGGGTGCGGCGCGGGCGCGGCGGGGTCGCGGTCGTAGCGCGCGGCGCCCAGCAGGTACGAGCGCAGCCCGAGGCAGCCCGCGGCTACACCGAACCTAGTCTCGCAGTAGTTACCTGATGCGCGGCGCCCAGCTGGTGCGGCGGGTGCGGCGCGGGCGCGGCGGGGTCGCGGTCGTGGCGCGCGGCGCCCAGCAGGTACGAGCGCAGCCCGAGGCAGCCCGCGGCTACACCGCACCTAGTCTCGCAGTAGTTACCTGATGCGCGGCGCCCAGCTGGTGCGGCGGGTGCGGCGCGGGCGCGGCGGGGTCGCGGTCGTGGCGCGCGGCGCCCAGCAGGTACGAGCGCAGCCCGAGGCAGCCCGCGGCTACACCGCACCTAGTCTCGCAGTAGTTACCTGATGCGCGGCGCCCAGCTGGTGCGGCGGGTGCGGCGCGGGCGCGGCGGGGTCGCGGTCGTGGCGCGCGGCGCCCAGCAGGTACGAGCGCAGCCCGAGGCAGCCCGCGGCTACACCGCACCTAGTCTCGCAGTAGTTACCTGATGCGCGGCGCCCAGCTGGTGCGGCGGGTGCGGCGCGGGCGCGGCGGGGTCGCGGTCGTGGCGCGCGGCGCCCAGCAGGTACGAGCGCAGCCCGAGGCAGCCCGCGGCTACACCGCACCTAGTCTCGCAGTAGTTACCTGATGCGCGGCGCCCAGCTGGTGCGGCGGGTGCGGCGCGGGCGCGGCGGGGTCGCGGTCGTGGCGCGCGGCGCCCAGCAGGTACGAGCGCAGCCCGAGGCAGCCCGCGGCTACACCGCACCTAGTCTCGCAGTAGTTACCTGATGCGCGGCGCCCAGCTGGTGCGGCGGGTGCGGCGCGGGCGCGGCGGGGTCGCGGTCGTGGCGCGCGGCGCCCAGCAGGTACGAGCGCAGCCCGAGGCAGCCCGCGGCTACACCGCACCTAGTCTCGCAGTAGTTACCTGATGCGCGGCGCCCAGCTGGTGCGGCGGGTGCGGCGCGGGCGCGGCGGGGTCGCGGTCGTGGCGCGCGGCGCCCAGCAGGTACGAGCGCAGCCCGAGGCAGCCCGCGGCTACACCGCACCTAGTCTCGCAGTAGTTACCTGATGCGCGGCGCCCAGCTGGTGCGGCGGGTGCGGCGCGGGCGCGGCGGGGTCGCGGTCGTGGCGCGCGGCGCCCAGCAGGTACGAGCGCAGCCCGAGGCAGCCCGCGGCTACACTGCACCATGCACGCACCACCCACTTCAGCCACGTGCGCGTGTGGGACTGCTCCAGCAGGGCTGGGAGGATCACCTGCGCACATAAAAAGGCAGTTAGGAAAAAATCAACATTCTCGGGCACGAATTAGATACGCAGGAGCGTTCAAATATACACGTGCAGCACCGGCACAGTAAAGGCCTCGTTATATTTAGAGCCACGCCGCGTGTCGTAACGCGTACTTTGTATTGAACTTTGGACTGAGCTAATGTAACCACGTTCATACAAAATGTCTGCAACCGATTGCGTTGCGACCCGCGGCGTGGCTCTACATATAACCCCGGCTTCAGTACTGACTTGCAACAGCAGCAGCTCCAAGCTGAGCTCGTTGACGGGCGCGTCGGTGTGCACGGCGACGGCGTACGGCAGGAAGCCGGGCAGCGCGTGCTTGATCACGCGGATCGGCAGCCACAGCATGAACAGCACCGCTGTGCCGAATATCATGGCTGATGCCACGAGACGATGGATGTGCCGCCAGACGGAGAGGTGGATCATTTCCTGGAAAGACACAACCACAGATTAGGACATCAAATAAGAGAAGAGACATGAGTAGTACCTACAGTTTAGCACACTGCAAAAGTTTAGCACCAGGCATAAAGTAAATGAATATTATAAAGAAGGAATCTGTCTGAAAGTTTGAATGTAGGGAGTAATCTCCGGAACTACTAAACCAAATTCAAAAATTCTTTCACCTGTGTATAGAATGGACTTTCTGGATGGACATAATCTATATTTCAACCCACGAGTTTGCCTGCGTTCTTTGCACTACGCGGGGGAAGCTGCGCGGGCTAGTTATTTAAGTTCTTCAAGAACCACAGCACGCCAGACCTCAGTACCTCTCGCAGCAGCAGTATGGTATGAATGACGCGAAGTAAAGCTTGAACACAGTAAAACATGGGCACATAAAGTAACAAAAATAAAAATGTTATGGAACATATTTCAAGGAAATTTTTATTGCATTTATTTACTAGACTAATAACCATTTTTACAAATATATACAATTATTTAATTTGCTTTCTATATGCCATACTGCGTGCTTTGCGTCGAATCCGGCTCATTAAGTCTTGCACAGCAGTGTCAGGATATCTTTTGCAAGCCCATTTCCATTTGTTTTGCAATTCAGCTGCCGATTTAACTTCTCCGCCTCCCTTTTTTAGAATCCCTTTCATAATTGCCCAATATTCTTCAATCGGCCTCAGTTCAGGACAATTTGGAGGATTGCACTCTTTAGGTACCACTGCGACATCGTTATGTTTATACCACTCAACTACTGCTTTAGAGTAGTGACAGCTCGCAAGGTCTGGCCAAAATAATGGCTGTGAGCTATGACTGCGTAAAAAGGGCAGTAGACGCTTTTGCAAACATTCTTTTTTGTAGATTTCACCGTTTACTGTGCCTGTGGTTACGAATGAACGACTTCTTTTACCACAACTACAAATAGCTTGCCATAAAAGGATTTTTTTTGGAAACTTCGATCTCTTTTTTATCTTGCAATCTTCTGGGGCATCCTTACGATTCTTAGAAGTATAAAATTCTTGCCCCGGTATCTGCTTGAAGTCTGCTTTGATGTATGTTTCATCATCCAATACAACGCATCCAAATGTTGTCAATTAATTGTCGTACAACTTTCGTGATCTCTGTTTTGCAGACAGATTTTGCTTAGCGTCGCGATTCGGTGCAGCTTGTGCTTTGAACGACTTTAATCCAGCTCTAGACTTAGTTTTCTGTACATATGACTGCGACATTTTGACTTTTTTTGCGACATCACGGGATTTCGGATTCGCTGTAAAAAGCCGCAAGACATGGGCTTCTTTTTTTTTATCCTTTGCGCCTTGTTTACCTGCACTTCCCGGCTTGCGATCTACTGTCAATCGTTCTCGGAACCATTTTAAAACTAAACATACGGAAGATTGCGGTAATTTTAAAAGTTTTGCTAATGCCCTATAACTTAAATGGGGATTTCAGTATGTTTGCGCAAAATAATTACACGTTTCTTGTGTTCAGAGCTCGCCATCGCGAAAACAAATGATCAAAGTGGAACGCTGTCATAATAGTTTTTATTCATGATATCAAATAGTTTTTATTTATAATACTTTTTTGAAGTTTCCATATTGTATAAATAAAAATATATAAGCATTTACTTGTGCCCACATTTTACTGTATTCAAGCTTTAGTAAACCATGCTGACCAGCCATGGATGAACATGAGGGATGAACATGAGGGTCCAGGGACTGGCAGTTAAGAACAATCACCAACCTGCACAGGACTGAAATCCGGGTCATTCAAGTTCTTCAAGAACCACAGCACCCCAGGCCTCAGCACCTCCCGCAGCAGCAGTATGAATGACGCGAAGTAGTACACATAGACCATGCCGACCAGCCAGTGGATGAACATGAGGGTCCAGGGTGCTGCCTGGAGACTGGCCTCCCGGTCCTTGAGGGTCGCGTCGAACATGGAGAGGGAGCACAGGTCCAGCCACCAGCCACAGACTAGGGGGATGACGCCGATCTGTAAGGGATTATTGGTCAGTTTCTGTAAGGGAGTATTGGTCAGTTTCTTTTAGGGAGTATTGGTCAGTTTCTGTAAGGGAGTATTGGTCAGTTTCTGTAAGGGAGTATTGGTCAGTTTCTGTAAGGGAGTATTGGCCAGTTTATGTATGGGAGTATTGGTCAGTTTCTTTAAGGGAGTATTGGTCAGTTTCTGTAAGGGAGTATCGGTCAGTTTCTGTAAGGGAGTATTGGTCAGTTTCTGTAAGGGAGTATTGGTCAGTTTCTGTAAGGGAGTATTGGTCAGTTTCTGTAAGGGAGTATTGGTCAGTTTCTTTAAGGGAGTATTGGTCAGTTTCTGTAAGGGAGTATCGGTCAATTTCTGTAAGGGAGTATTGGTCAGTTTCTGTAAGGGAGTATTGGTCAGTTTATGTAAGGGAATATTGGTCAGTTTCTTTAAGCGAGTATTGGTCAGTTTCTGTAAGGGAGTATTGGTCAGTTTCTGTAAGGGAGTATTGGTCAGTTTCTTTAAGGGAGTATTGGTCAGTTTCTTTAAGGGAGTATTGGTCAGTTTCTGTAAGTGCCTGCTTTGCCCTGCGACGCTTGGCGAGGATAATGCCTAGAGATGTAGTACGCTCGTGCTATTTCGCCACTGTGCACTCGCTTCTACAATATGGTACAGAGTTGTGGGGCCGCGCCGCCGACTGGGAGCGTGTATTTCGCATGCAAAAGAGAGCCATACGAGCGATTGCACAGGTAGGTCAAAGAGTCTCTGCAAGAACTTACTTCCAGTCCCTCGGGATACTCACGCTACCTTCCATCGTTATATTTCAGGTGGCTACATACGTGCGATGTCATTTAGACGAATACGCGATACACGGTCGTAACCTGCGTAACGCTAACAAACTTGTTGGTACATATATACATAGACTAGCGAAGTCTGGCAAACTAACACATGTCATGGGAGTGGGACCAATGGTGTACAACCAATTACCGGCATATATCACAGATGCACCATCACTGGCCAGCTTCAAATCACGACTCAAATTATGGCTTATCGAGCACACTTTTTATAGATTTAGCGACTTTAGTACTAAATAGGTCGCACTTTATTTGTGTAATGTGTACAATTATGTATATACAATTCGTTGTACCTATGATTTAATTTAATTTTTGATTTTTATGATTATTTATTATTTTTACAATTATGATTAAAATATTGACATGTAATATGAATTATTATGAATAAATATGATTATGAAGGGAGTATTGGTCAGTTTCTGTAAGGGAGTATTGGTCAGTTTCTGTAAGGGAGTATTGGTCAGTTTCTTTAAGGGAGTATTGGTCAGTTTATGTAAGGGAGTATTGGTCAGTTTCTGTAAGGGAGTATTGGTCAGTTTCTGTAAGGGAGTATTGGTCAGTTTCTTTAAGGGAGTATTGGTCAGTTTCTGTAAGGGAGTATTGGTCAGTTTCTGTAAGGGAGTATTGGTCTGTTTCTGCAAGGGAGTATTGGTCAGTTTGGCTGTGCCAACTCATCCCTGATCCATGATCCCTATCATATCCTCTAGCCGACCACAGACCTATTAAAATGCACCGATGTCAATGGAATTTATACCATTCGAAATTAGAACGAAATTGTATTTGTTTTGTTTGATTTCATAACAAAACAAACTATATTTTATGTTGTATTTGATTCAAATTTCTACGCCAATTTTACTAGTATGGCTAGCCGCTAAAGCTTAATATATAATTGGATACTTTAGTTATATCGGATGCTCCAAAAAGGAGAATGGCACAACAATTTCAATCTTTTAAGTTTCCTGGTTGGTGTCAAAATTAATGGTAGAAAATGAGCGGTGAATAGCTAAAATAGTATATAGGTAAATAAGTTGCTGTGACAAATTGCTAGGTATGAAATGACCTTTCCTTAATTCGGTATTTCCATCCATTTTCTAACATAATTATACATTCCGATTAACCCATGGTTAACAACGAGTTTAATTGGGTTGTGTATGCTGCTATTGGTTAGATGTTATGGGTAAATTAATAATATTCTTACATTCCTGTGTATAACAAAATTGCATTGGCATTTTATTAGCATTGCAATTATTAATTGTTCCATTGTGTTAATTATACCAAACCAACTATGCAAGTAAATTAAGCAATTGACCTACATTGTGACATCAGTTTGATTACTTGTTTCTTTTAATGTATTGTTATGTAATTCATTCTGGCCATTATCAACATTAAGCACAAGCTTCAGATTAGATTAAAAATGCAATATGCATATAAATTATAAAAAAATATGGCTTTTAGAGTACAGAAATTACTGTAATTAGTGTTTTAGACTTACATCAATTTTACTTAGACTTAAAAAAACATTACGGGACTTAACTGTGAACTCTAAAGAAAGGGCTGCCACAATAGATCACTTGCTGGTCGAAGCGGCACATTAAGGCCCACAAACAAATAATAATAAGACATAAATTAGAAACCACTTTGCTACCAATATTACAAACTTAAATATGTGAATATGAATAATCTGGTATTTGAGTATATAAACTCTGCTTGCACATAGAAAACTGCCAATTCTGAGACCTCATTTACAAACATTTATAAGAATAAGAATAAGAATAGAATAAGTTTATTTTGGAACAACAACAGGCATATACATCATATAAGGCTTAGATCTAAAGAAGGAATCTAGTGTTGCTTCAAAAAAGGAGTCCACTCAGCATGAGTCGAGACACACAGTGCAACGACGCTGATTTTCAGTGGATCCGTTAAACTAAAACTAACTTATTAACCTATATAAGAGATATTAACCTAAGAATATACATACTGTACGGTATACAGAGATAGTCCACGCTATGTCCAGCGAAAACCAAACCAAAACCTGAGTTGCAATTACTTTAATAATATCCTACTCAAAATAATATTCTTAGCACTGACGCAGATCGAGACGCAGATTGAGACGCAGATCAGCTAGGCCAAAGAAATTTGTCATTTATATTGCTTGTGTAGGCTTGGCTGGAACATATTGCTAATGGGTACATATATGTTGGTATTGTGTAATACAAATAAAACACTTACCTCAACAACAGACAGCAACGCCACTTTCACCACAACATAGCAGAATCCCAAGGCCTTCTTAGCGCTGCGCAGACGGAGCAGCGACGCAGCTCCATGCAGCAGGGCAAGGATGGCTCCGACCAGTACATAGCCCGATAGTGCTGTCAGAGGCCCAGAGAATGGACCATCTGCATTTAATCCAGCCATCGCTGCTCCCAGCCTCCCAATATGGTACGGGCAGAATGCAAACACCACTATAAATAGGGTGTTCAACGAAACTACCCAGAAAACATGCTCCAAGAAAACCATAGACCCGTCTAAGCCTAATAGACGGGCCCAGGTCAACTCTTCCGCTGCTGCCCGATCCCATTCCATCGGGTTCCAGTTAGCTTCGTCTCCAACAATTAAATCTCCCTCTGCGGCCTCAGGAGCCTCTTCCCGAGCTCCACCATCGTCCCCGGCTCCATCATTTACTCTGTCATTGTTATTATCAGGTAGAGGAGCATCTTCATTGGCACCCGGTTGAATATTCTCCCGTTCCATCCAATCCGGGCCTCCTCCATGCATGATCTGTTCCCGCAGCCACACTAGCCCGATGAATGAGAATAATGTACATGTCACAACGAAGCAGCCCGAGAAAACATCCTTAGCCAGGTTCTCAGCTGAGACTATGTCAAACGGTAAAGAGATGACAGGGTCCAGGGAGCCAAGGAACAAGCTGCGGTAGGTCCTGCAGGCAGTCAGCGGGACGATGCCGAGCCAAGCGAGCGCTACTAGCGTGTAATGTAGCCAGTCCTTAACAGCTGACGCGACTGACGTCACCAACCCGCCGACCACGTCCCGGATGGGCAGCCGGCCGGGCATGTCCGGCGAGTATATCGGCATGAACGAAAACCGGTGGCCGCACAACTCGCAAATCTCGTTTCGCGAGTACCGCATCCATTGCACGAGACATTCCTGATGTATCCATTTTATAGAGCCCGTGCATATGCACGGATGGAACAGCGGCCGGTCCGACGTCGCCTCGGAGCGACAGAACCGGCAGAAGTCCGCGCCGGACGCGTCCGTGTCCATCATTATACTCAATCCAGTTTGGCTACTCGGTTAGACCTGCGAAAGTTGACATGACACCAAAATTATTCACACACTGTAAAGTCTACGTGGATACAAATTAACTACAATGGATACTAAATTAAACCACTCCGTACCTTCACGTTAAAATTAATTAACATGAAATACAGATTTTTTTAATTAAAAAATTTACAAATTCCTCTTTGTTTGTTAAAACCACATGAACTAGTGTAGCCAGGAATTCATAATTGATTCATAAAAATCTACCAAAAACAACAACTTCTACCAATACTCGAAGCAGTTGTCAAACTTGACGTTCGATGAATTAGATGTTATTAACTGTCGCGATAAACTCAAAACCGGTTAACCAGTTATTAACCAGTTTTTTACGAATAGTAAAATAGTATTTTATGCAACTGTTGTATAAGAAGGGTCTTAAAAGGCGAGTGGCGTGGGTTGCGATGCGAGCCTTGGCGAGCATCGCAATAAAAGACGCCACGAGCGTTTTTAGACCAGTTATACACCGTTGCATACAATACTTTTTCTACGACAAATTTTAAATAAATAGCAGACTACAGAATAGTTAAACTTTTCAGGCAGCAAGTTTTCTATTCGTACTTTTGCTACTCACGCAATTTCTTCAGGAGTGCAGTTATTAATTTCTTCGACCATTTTAAAAGGAACGTACTTTTATCTTCACAAACACGAATAAAATCTTAATAGTTTAGGACTAATAGTTTATCATCTTTCGTCTTTTCATTTTGGACTGTATTTTGGTGGGACATCGGAAATGGGACAGCTCTTGCTTATGGTTTTTTTTTTTTTTAATTTATTTGCACTTGCCATCCGAACCAAACCGAATCCGGACCCGGATCGAATTTGAACTGTTTATTTTTATAAATAATACCAAGAATTTATAAAACATGTAATTTAACACACAATAGATGATGATTTATTATTATTGTAGTAAATAATTTATAATATACAAATGTTAAACCGTAAATAAATACTTTTATTTCGAAATATTTGTTGATGAAGTTGGCACCACTGCAATATAGCGGCCGATTAAAAAAAAAGTTAAACAGTGCTTTTATGAAAAATATATGAACCAAAAAAGTACGCTAAACAGTGCGTTTTTGGGCCATAGAGCATAGAGTTTTGCGACGACTTATTAGTGGTGTCATTGTATTTGAGCTAAAGCCTATATAAATGACAGATAACGGTACAGGAGTAGAAAAATATTATTAATTGCAGTATAATTTTACTGTAGGAGTATTATTTTTGGTTAAAGTATAAGTAGGGAGCTAGGGAGTACATAAAAATATTTTTTTTCATCATTTTTGTAAACGACATGACAAATGTAATAAAAAATATTTAATGAGTAGTGTGGGGGTCTGCATAATAGTATAAGGGTTTGTTTTTAAGAAATAAACTATTTGAATTTGTATTCATAATCAACTTTAATCATCATCATCATCATATCAGCCGAAAGACGTCCACTGCTGGACAAAGGCCTCCCCCAAAGAGTGCCACAATGGCCGGTCCTGCGCCACCCGCGTCCAGCGGACTCCCGCGACCTTTACCAGGTCATCAGTCGCGCCTTCCGGTACGTGGTCGCCACTCTAGAACCTTTCCGCCCAAACGGCCATCGGTTCTACGTGCAATGTGCCCCGCTCACTGCCACTTAAGTTAAGCAATTCAGAGGGCTATATCGGTTACCATGGTTCTGCTGCGGATAGCCTCATTTCTGATGCGTTCGCGGAGAGAAACTCCCAGCATAGCCCTCTCCATTGCCCTTAGAGTGACTTTGAGCCTTCTTATGAGGCCCATAGTAAGCAACCACGTTTCCGTGCCACTTCAACCGTGCGTAATTAAAATAATTGTATATTTGGTTCAACTTGTTACTCCTTCGCGAATGAAACAAGATTTGTCATGTCGAAATTTGCACATGGCACAACACAATCCAAAACTTCCGTGAACTTGTTTTTTTCTCCCAATGACTGATTACGAAAACGTGCAGGATAGTAACAGCCACGAACACTTTCTGTCCTTTAGACCAACCGGACCTAAAAGTGGGTATATAGGCAATCCGTGCTTGGTGATCGCCCTTCTGCCAAAGAGAGAACTAATGATAACTTGGTACGCATTCTCAAGTGGATTCAATGATATGGTCTGATTGTGAACCCAGCAAAGACCCAAGTCATTGTTAGTTGCAGCAAGCAACAAACTGATTTCTAGCATTGATTTTGTAAATATCTCTCCAGTACTTTTTGGTGGGTGTTAACGCATACTCTTTAAGCTAACAGCATTATTGTACCTGTATTTATTATTTAGTCGCATTACAAAAATCATAACAACAAGACGTGTTTTCGTTCCTCAAACTAAAATGAACCCTACTGCATTCAACATATGGTCCTTCGAACCGGATTGCATCAAGCGAGGAGCGGCCGTCGGCGGTGTAGCCGCGAGATCAAAAGACGGTGATTAGTGCGGACGATAGAAACAAGTTCCAGTGCACGGTTTAACGCAATTTAGATTTCATTACAAAAACAACGCGCTTCGAAACTTAGTGTTTACTTTCTGTTAGTGTATACGAGATACAAAAGTGAATATACAAAAATGTCTACGGCGGAGCAATTGATGACTGTTTTAGACGACACGGCAAGTTTACTACGAAAAACTCAAGTTAATTTGAAGAAATGCCCTAAAGCACGACTAACAAGAGGTTACATTGAAGCGAGGTTAAATTGCATACAAGAATACTGGGCGACATTTAAACAGACACATCAAGAGTTATTCAAGGTTATGCCACGGGAAAAACGAGCTGTGACGGAATATTTCATAAATGAAGACTATTTTATTTACGAAGATTTGTACCTAAACATAGAAGGTGACCTTAAGGACTTGTTACACAACACACAGCCGTTCAACCCCGTTACTAGTAATGCGGATAACCAATTAGGGAAGTTGCCACGAATTAATCTTCCTGTTTTTTATGGTGGATATGAACAATGGCCAGCATTTAAAGATCTGTTTATGTCAATCGTGCACAACAACACGTCGCTTAATAATGTACAAAAGTTACATTATTTGAAAACCAGTGTATCCGGCGAGGCAGAGGCGATATTAAAACACGTTCAAATTTTGGAAAGTAATTACGCACAAGCATGGGACATTCTTCAAAGGCGCTACGGGAATAAAAGGTTTATTGTCAATTCTATATTGAAGAGGTTATTCATGCAAAGGAAATTAAGTACTCAAACGGCCACGCAATTAAAATCATTGTTGGACACTTCAACCGAATGTTTGAAAAGTTTGAACAATTTGAACGTGGCCACCGACTCCTGGGATCCTATAATCATGTTTCTGATAGTGCAGAAATTGGACTCGGAGTCACATAAGGATTGGGAGGAGTACGCTCACAAGGATAATTTTGAGGAATTACCCAAGTGGACAGACTTCGTCAAATTTCTGGAGGGCAAGTTTAGGACATTAGAACTCATCACCGCTTCTTCATCTACATCAGCCCCGCGCGAGAGAATAACTATGAAAGAACGCTCGTTCCATGCCACCGATACTGAGAAGAGTTGTGTTATGTGTAAGGAGAACCACACACTCGCTCATTGTAAGGACTTTACAACGATGCCAGTTGCCGAGAGATGTGAATATGTAAAAAATAATAGGCTTTGTTATAATTGTCTGGCACCAGGACACGCAGTCTTCAGGTGTCATGTGCCCTTGTCTTGTCGCATATGTCGCAAGCGCCATCACACTCTCGTCCATGTAAGTAAGAGTGCTGAACCCACCGAGCAAGATGATCAAACACAATCAGCACTCTCCAAGGTCGACGAGGATGAACCAGCAGCACTACAAGTTTCCATGGCAAAATTGGCGATTGCATCTCACCATACTGCCAGACAAAGCGTTGCCTTATTAGCAACTGCTATAGTGAATGTTCGAAACGACAAAGGCCATTCCGTTGCACTCAGGGCACTGATCGACCAGGGATCCCAGGCCTCATTTATTAGTGAGAAGGCAGCTCAATTATTAAAGCTCACAAGAGAACCAGCAAGAGGCAGTATAGTCGGAGTGGGCTCTACGAAGACAAACATAAATCAAGTGGTTCAACTACAGGTTTCGTCGCATTATCAAACGTCATTCAACATGCAGCTTCGAGCCTATGTGATATCCAAGCAGTTGACTACTCAGATGCCCACACGTACTATACCTACAAGCAAATGGACTCATATACAAGATCTGCACCTGGCCGATCCGAGTTTTAATACACCAGGTCCGATAGATCTACTTCTTGGAGTCAGAGAATATGCACAAATAATTGAGGACGACATAATCAGAGGTCCACCAGGTACACCATGTGCTCACAGAACAAGCCTTGGCTGGATCTTGTTTGGAGAAATAAATGCAAGTACAAGTGATAATTCATTTATGGTCATGCACCATCAAGTTGACGTTGAAGATTTATTGAAAACGATATGGGAAGTAGACACTGAAGAAATAAGAACGTGGACAAAAGAAGAACAAGAGTGCGAGAAAATATACGATAATACCTACACCAGAAACGAAGAAGGAAGATATGTCGTCAAATTACCGTTAAAGGCAGAAGTACCACGAGCATGTGAAGGAAGTACAAGAGAAATAGCACAAAACAGATTATTACAATTGGAGAAAAGATTTTTGAGAAGTCCAAGTTTGAAAGAAGAATACAGAAAGGTAATTGAAGATTATGTCAAACTGAAACACATTGAAAGGGTACTAACTGAAGAAATACATACAAAAAAGAGTGTATACTTGTCACATCACCCAGTAATCCGCGAAGATAAAGAAACGACCAAAACGCGGATCGTATTTGACGCATCTTGTAAAGGTACTAATGGGTCTTTTTTGAACGACGATCTTCTTGTGGGGCCAGTATTACAAGAAGATTTGAGAAACGTGATAATGAGATGGCGGATGCACGCTGTATGCTTCGTATCAGACATTCACAAAATGTATCGAATGGTGTTGACAACCAAAGAAGATGCGGATTATCAACGAATATTATGGCGAAACAAAAGTGACGACGAAATTGAGGATTATCGCCTACTCACTGTAACATTTGGCACAGCGGCAGCCCCTTATTTGGCAATCAGAACATTGAAACAACTGGCTTTCGACGAAGGAGGCAACTACCCAGTTGCAGCAAAGAAGATAGCGGAAGATTTCTACGTCGACGACCTGATGTCTGGATGTGATACCACAGAACAAGCAATTGAAATTAGTAAACAGTTGCAAGACATTTTACAAAGAGGTGGATTTCAACTTAAGAAGTGGTCATCAAACGACGTTGAATTCATGCGCAATTTGGAACCTGAAGACCGATCGGTCAACGCACATGTCGATCTAAATATGGATGGCACTATCAAGGCACTTGGTATCCAATGGAACATGGGAACAGATCAATTCGAATACAGTTTCTGTCTCCCAGAATTGAATAACCATATTAGCAAGCGAACAATTTTGTCTGACATTCAGAAACTGTTTGATCCATTGGGATGGATCTCACCATGCATTATCATTGCTAAAATACTGATACAAAAGCTATGGATGGCAAGAGTAAGCTGGGATGAGGAAATCAGTCAACCTTTAAAAGATGAGTGGATCAAACTAAGAGCAGACCTAAGACACGTCAACGATATCCGCATTGATCGATATGTAGATACATTGAGCACTGAGATAGCAAACATTCAAATACACGGCTTCAGCGACGCGTCGATCTCCGCTTATGGTGCATCCATTTATATAAGAGTGCTTAAATTGGATGGCACAGTCACGACAAAATTGATTGCGTCCAGAACAAGAGTTGCTCCAGTTAAGACTGTCTCTCTGCCGAGACTCGAACTCTGTGGAGCTGTTTTGTCAGCAAAATTGTTAAAACAAGTGAGCCATGCTATGAGAATACCAGCTTCACAAGTATTTGCATGGACAAACTCATCCATTGTACTTTCATGGATTTTTGGTGAACCACAAAAATGGAAAACGTTTGTGGCAAATAGGGTTGTAGAAATTACAAACAACCTAAATAAAGAACAGTGGCATCATGTCAGTTCAGAAGACAATCCTGCTGATATTGCTTCCAGGGGGATGTCAATATCAGAATTAAAGAATTCGAACCTGTGGTGGAAAGGGCCGCAATGGTTATCAGAAAAAGAGATTGAATATAAAAAACCTAACATCATCACAACAGATATGGAACAAAAGAAAAGTATACAAGCAAACTTAACTACACACGAAGACAAAACTGAAGCGTGTTTATCAGAACAATTAAAAAAATTTGAGAATTTAAAAGAATTAATAAAGACTTTACACCAGCCTCCCACAAACCTCCAAAATTCGGACTATATGCTGGAATGAAGTGCCACTGTGTACCGTCTCGAGCTAGTGAGTCGGAGATTTCTCCTGTAAACTCAAGTTGTGCTTCTTTCCATGCAGTAGTTAGTTCTTTATTAGCACCAACGAAATTTCTTCCTTGGTCACTCCACAAATGAGTACATCTCCCTCTCCTGGCAACAAACCTCTTGAAGGCAGCTATAAAGGCTTCAGATGTAAGATTGCCGACCAATTCAAGGTGTATGCATTTGACGGATAAGCAAATGAATATCGCCACGTATGTCTTCGTTGTCTTCGCACCTCTGCCTTTTGACATGAGAGTGGCAAATGGACCTGCAAAGTCGACGCCACTGTGTAAAAATGGTCTAGTGGGAGTGACTCTTTCTTTTGGCAAGTCTCCCATGAGCTGTGGTTGAGGAGCAGCGTTCTGTCTAACACACACTAGACATCGATTGACATGGGTTTTCACTAGATTCTTTGCTTTTATTATCCAATATTTCGATCTCAGATAACTCATCATTAGTGTTATACCGCCGTGTAACGTTTTTAAGTGTGCGTCGGCTATTATTAGTGGAGTGACCAAGGAAGAAATTTCAATCAATCACACATTTTTCAAAAATCAATCGCATTACAAAAATCATAACAACAAGACGTGTTTTCGTTCCTCAAACTAAAATGAACCCTACTGCATTCAACAGTGGGGTTGAATTTGCTTATGTACTCGATGAAAGTGAAAAAACTTGCGATCATTATGGATCGCACCTTGTCTTGGGTGCCTCAAGTGAATGGGTCTCTCAGGCTGCTTCGTAATTTTATACCTACCGCAACTAAATTTGCGCTCGCTCAAACGTTTATTTCTTCATATTCTTGATTAACCTGATGTATTCTTTCTGAGGAGCAACTTAATAAGCTTGAGCGTTTCCAAAATATCTGCTATACGGGTTAAGCAAAAATGACCATAATGTTTCTAGTTTCCGTTCCAAACTCAAGTGGCTGCCTAATAAATAAGTTGTTTCAATTACGTCAATATGCATGTGATACATTCTAATATGAGGTATCGCGTGATAATATTATAAACTGTATACTTAGTTATAGTTTATTTAATATACCTAAATTGTCGGTAAAAAAAGGAAGATGTACTTACCAACTCAAAAAGACCGAGTCCTCCTGACCTGACACCTTCGAGCAACACGGAAGGGAGTAGGCATTCGCACCATTTCCCCTCTATCAAAGTACAAGCCCAAGTGGGCATGGTTCATACAGAATGTATGAAGGTGTGCAAGTTTTTTCAGTGTATTGTGTAATTTTTGATGTATTAGTGCAGTGTTTTTCAACCTTTTTCATGGCGCGACCCCCCTAGAGTAAGAATCCAAGCAGCCGCGACCCCCCGGGGGGTCGCGACCCACAGGTTGAAAAACACTGTATTAGTGTCATCATTACAGCATATCCCCCCAAAACGCTTGGTACTAAATGACAATAGAATTCAAAATACAATGTAAACAAAATAAAGCTTCTAAATGGTAGAAAGATATTGATTAAAAAACGGACAACACTGTATTTTTTTTTTAAACATATTCACTACTTCGGAATTTGCCATTCGTTCATATTCTAGTGTATTATTTTGTAATAGTCTCATCAATTATCTAACGAATAAGAAGTTAACAATTATGTGGTTTACATATATTTTATCAGACTGCATATAATTTTTTTGGGCAGTAATGTTACCATCCTTAATTAGATGTTGTGTCAAATTGAACAGCTGTGAATTGTCAACTGTCATGTCAGCATGTCACTAATGTCAATGAAGTGAAAGAGGAGGAGCTTTGAAAGTGGGAACTACGTGTCTCGTAATAATAAGTTAATACTTTAAATAAACTATTGTTTCAGATAATTTGTATCGGAGTCACAAGGTATTTAGTTAACAAACCTATCCTAGCCTATCCTTAATATCGTTTTCCATTCACAAAATTGCAAAGCATTGAAGCTGTTTTTTTTCCACTCAGTCCAATGATAGTTATTTACAAAACATTGTAAACTATGCCGTCTTAACCAACAATTTCCGTTTCAGATGAAAACAAGAATCATTATGAAGATTTAGAACGACAAAAATCTTTCAAAGTACAAGATGTCTTCCAAAGACACTATAATTAAGATAGACGACTCAAGAAATGGAAGAGAGAGCCAAAAAACGGAGATTAATATTCTATGCCTCAATTTAACGCCATACAGCCAGCTCACACAGTTTCTATGCTGCTGTGTATTTGTATTTATATGTTATTTAGCTTATGGATATTTCCTGGAGCTCATTTTCTCTGAGCCAGAGGTGAAGCCAGTGAGTTTGTATATAACTCTAGTACAGTTCATTATAACTATGGCGCTCAGTTACGTAGAATCGTTGATAAGAAATCCTATTAAGAGGAAGTGAGTATTAAGGTTTGTTAATCAGTTGTTTTATTGAGTGATATAGAGTTACAGTATTTTATTGTAGGTAAAAATTAGAATTTTAAAATGTAGTTTCCTTTATTCAAGCACGAGGTTATTTGTGTAGTTTTATATACAATGTTAATACATACTTATAAGTGTAGTGTATAATTTTGATTAACCACATGAAGATTGAGGTTTCTCACACAAGGGGCTGCATTTCCACAAATTTTAGTAAGTCCAGGGGATCTTCACTGTTTAATAATTTTGATGTTTATTTGTAAAATAAAATGTTAGAGCTCTTCAGATATTTTGTCCAATATCTTAACTGAAAGAATTTCCTTATAAGGATAATTTTAATTATCTATTTATTTATTAGAGGACAAACAGAAGCAAGTGTATAAGAAGAATTATAAACTAAGAACACATGGACACTAAGCATGCACTTATTTCCTTACTAGCTCTCACTAAGACACATTTTGTTGGTAACTTAATAGTTTAACACTATGGTTACACTGGAACTGTATAGATCACTACTTAATACAACTAGGTACATATAATTTCAAGATAAACTAAACTATCATGCCTTAAAACTTAGATAGTATAAATCAAATGGGTATCTATTTTGATTTTATATACATTTTGTTTGTTTCAATGTATTTATAGTCTATCAATCTTGATGATGGTGTCTCTAGTAATTACAGATTTTTCCTATTAGTATAGGTTCTTATTTGACACTACTTATACTTTTGATATCATCACAGGCCTTTGCGTCTATTCCAGACGATTTAAACATTGCCCTGGAGACATAGTTTTTGGTGACTGTAGAGGCCAATACGCGACCGGCATGATCTTTCACATTTCTGGCAGACGAAATTCGTGCCAGGGGCTCTAGTTTCAGCTTGTTGTCTACGCAACCTTCTATTGGCCAGTGTCTCGAACCAGGTTCCATCGCACAACACTCTGCCGTCCACAACGCGTTTGCGCCATCTATCTCTATCTTCGGCAAGCTTTGCCCAGGTCCGATAGTCAATTTTAAAAGCAGCCATGTCTCGCTTAGCGCAATCCTTGAAACGCAACATCGGTCTTCCAACATTTCTCTTGGCGTTTGCTACTGCAATAAGCAAGGTACATCGAGGTATTCGAGAAGGTTCCATCCAGTGCACATGGCCCAGCCACCGCAAGCGTCTCTGTTGATATAGCTGACTACTTATAAGCTCTATCACATAATATCCTTAGATTTTTTATAAAACAAAACATAATCAACATTTTACTGTTACAGAGTACCATTAAGAACATATGCTTTACTAGCAGCACTGACGCTGGGAACCATGTCATTGTCAAACCTCGCACTGAGTTACCTCAACTACCCAACGCAGCTGATCTTCAAGAGCTGTAAGCTGATACCAGTTATGATTGGCAGCATCATCATACTGGGGAAGAGATATGGTTTCCTGGACTATGTGGCGGCTGTGGTCATGTGTGTTGGCCTCACTATGTTTACTTTAGGTAATATTCATTTACTGTACAGTCGAGTTTATAAAATATATGTATGTGCTCAAAGGTTCTAAAAATATTTGAGCAACCTTACACCCTTAATTGCCAACACCTTAGTGGCGGGCAACTGGACACCGTAAAGTTGCACAGTACGTTGTCGCAACCATAGTGTACTATAGTTATTAAGTTATGATTCAGTTATATTCTCAATGTCATAAAGTCGTGTACAGATAATTGTGTCCTTATTTATGTATGTATATTAATACCCCTGACTGTACTTATTTTAACTTACTGGTGTTACTTTGCTAAATTCTATGATAAGTTTCTAGAACAACATTATATTGCCATTCCCCTAAAGTAGACGCGGAATACCAAAATAATACTTAGAACTTAAGAAGATACTTATAAGGCATTGTCTTCAAGGCCTTAAAATAAATTATATTTGATTTGATAGGAAATGCTTTTTTTATTTTTATTTAATTTCGATTGCTTTCAGCGGACTCAAAAACGTCACCAAACTTCGACATAATCGGAGTGATAGTGATATCGCTAGCTCTTCTATGCGACGCCATCATTGGCAACGTTCAAGAGAAGGCAATGAAGCAATTCCAGGCTTCTAACAACGAAGTGGTGTTCTACTCTTACGCGATAGGGTGCGTGTATCTGGCTGTGATTACGGGGAGTACAGGAATACTGCCAAGTGGATATGTTTACTGCTTAAAGGTAAATCTTTTGACATACCTACCTTTTAGGCTTTAACCAACTATAATAATGGTGAAACCAGTGGTCGGATACTGGTATTTTTACCATACGAAAATAACGGTATTAATACGTTATAAAAAAAAAAAAAAAAAAAATTTAAACTGTTTATTGCATTAATTTAATTGTTACAAGTATGTCTACTAATTGCTTAGCGCAATCTCAATTTTTTGAGATTATTTGCTAAGCTTAGCTAATATCTATCACATTTCTAAGTTTAATCTATATAACTTAACTTATTTATATAATATAAGTGTTCGCATAACAGTATTTATTTATTTAATTTTCAATTATTTTACTTATCACACATGATCTTCTTCAGGGTACATTTGATCTTCTGTGGTTTATTCTCTATAATATCTATAACCTCACTGGGTAAACTATTTAGGATTTGCGGTAGTTATATTTCGTTGTTTGGTTTATGATACCATTTTTGATCGGGCGCAGCCTAATGAAATGATACGAAAATGTTACCTAATTTAATTAGATTAAGAGCCAAAAATAATACTAAATGTTAGACTACTTCGGGGATTTTTTGAAAAAGCCGGTTCCGACCCTTGGGTGAAACTCGTATTAATTGTTACTATGGGCGACATGTTTCGAACCCTTCAGGAGTTCTTCTGAATGAGGGTTGGCATCGCGTCACTCAATGTAGGTCATCTAGAGTTGCAAGCATCCATAGGCTGCGTTGACCGCTTACCGTCTGACGGGCCGTGCGCTGGTTTGCCACCGACATGGCATAAAAAAAGTAGTGTTCTCACGGCCTGCTGACCCGTGCCTTCGGTGGAGGCGCTCTCTTATCGCAACCTGACACAACAACTCCAGCGGCACCCTGTCAGAACTCCCGAAGAGTCATATGTATCGTGAACATGTATGTGGCCTGTGACAATGAATACTTGTGCTAGTTGTGCTCTTTCATCTAGATAAAGTTGCCGCGTTTTGTGCGACACTGACTGTGGCAAAGCCGCGCGAATCCGCGTTCGGGCGAATTTGCACATGAAGCTGTGATTACACTGCTTAGGTCCCCAAACTTATTTCAAACTACTTCAGCCAGCGACTGTCATGTTCGCATCACATTAGGGCATTTTCAATAATTCGTGCACACAATTAGCATAATTTGTTAAACAAAAATTAACTCAGTGTCAGTTTTGTAACGACAATTAAGTATTTAGTTTGTATAAAAATTAACTTTTTCTTTTCAATATATAAATCATATGCATATAGAGCTTATTTAAATGCGAAAAAAGTTCAGTTTGACATCATTTGTATGCTTAACTTTCGTTAACTGACTGAAACTGACACTGAGTTAATTTTTATTTAAGGGGACATAGGTTCGTGGTCTTCTCTCCCTCTCACTGAGCATAAGCGTGAGCGAGATGGAAGTGCGTGTTAGGAAGAGCGGATATCATGTTTTTAAATTTTATTTCTTTGTGCGTTTTAATAAATAAAAAAGTAATAGCTGATTTCCCTCAAACATGACATTGCCGATTTTTAGACCCATTTGTAATATGTTTAGCTGTTGTGCATAATTTGTTAGAATTTTTTTAAGTGTATTTTAGACCTATGTTCGTGATTTTTTTCTATCGAGCGAAAGTCAAAAACTCAGGATTTGAATAGCTGATTTCCCTCGAGAAAGGCCTCAAGATTGCTAATTAAATTTAGGGCAGCCGTATTATAATCCAAACAAGAGCTACGATTTTTTAAAAATCTGTTTTCGGAGCTCACGTCGCCTTAACAACTCACGCTAATTGGGTTTCGATTTTTTTAAATATGCCCATTAGTCTGCCGCCGCATAATAATTAACAACTTAGAAAAGTTGATAAACCCCCGATACTTTCACTTCAAAGTTCAATATCTCAAAAACGGCTACACCGATTTTGTTGCAACGTAGCTAAGAACCATATCGATCACGTCAGCTTTCGGATAAAAAAGACCGCATTCAAATCGGTCCATTCGTTTAGGAGCTACGATGCCACAGACAGATACACAGATACGTCAAACTTATATTATAACACCCCTCTTTTTGCGTCGGGGTTTAAAAATAGGCGATTGCATCCGAGGACCAACGAATGCGGCCGACCTCAGAGCATAGAATACTAGAGAGAGGACAAGCCGCCGGCGGCCGTGTCGCAGCTGTATGCTCAATGGGCATACACTGCCATACTGTGCACGCGTGCTGATCGCAGAGAATATTACGTTTTTTCCCAAAATGCCTGACATGATGCGGGTTAACTATCAAATTTACCTTTTCCCCAAACGACAATATAGCTCAAACATCTGGATTGTGTAATGTCTTTGTTACTATACAGACATGAACGCTAAACTACTCTTTAGCAAAACGTCTGGATCTTAGAACGTTACGATTTAAAATACTCTAGTAGCAAAACCCCTCTATCTTAGAATGTCTTTATTACTTAATAGACATAAACGCTAAATGGCCTGGTAGCGAAACGTTTGTATCTTAGAATGTCTTAATTACTAAACAGATATGAATGCTAAACAGTCCATAAGCAAAACGTCTGTATTGTGTAATGTCTTAATTACTACATAGATATATATTAATATTTAATTATAGGACTAAGTATTACATTTCCAGACGTTTTGCTACTAACTCATACTGTGTTCAGGTCAATTCACTAATTTTACTTTCAGCTAATTACGTATTCTAATCATACAGACTATTTATATTTCCAGACGTTTGGCTACTTGCTCATTCTAATTGTGAGCCGTCCAGCTAAATTGACTCCCTGCTGACTTAGTATCCTACTTTCATGTCTTCCAGATAGATTGACTCTCTGCTGACTTTGTATTTTACTTTTATGTCATCTAGCTGAAATGGTCCTTTGGCGATAAGGTAAATTTGATAGTAACCCTCAAATAAGCGTGTAGGTATAGAAGTGTGTGTGTTTTAGATGTGTGCGTGCTTTGTCTTGTCAATTACTTGGGCGTTGTGTGGGTTAATGAACTTGCGACAGGATTATTCTATACAAATCGGCCGGCATGTCCGATCTCCTTATATTCATACATCTGTGCGGCCGACGATCGTCGTCTTTGCGGACTCACTATATTGCGGACAAGACTTAATGTAGACAAGATAGAGTGGATATGGCACATGAGGGCCGCTTTCAACTGGCGGTGTACTCGTTCAATCATGCCATTAGAACACGGGTGATAAGCAGTCGTCCTGATGCGTTTTGAAGACAATGTCTGTGTGAGTCAGAGAACAGGCCCCGTAGCATGGATGGCGTTATCACGCGATAAGTGTTAGGATAAGCGCGTCGTCTCATTCTATCGAACAGTGTCAGCCAGGGACGGATGCTCTATCCTGTCACTCTATCCTGTGACTGTGGTATTAGAGGAAATTGTCTAGATTTAATAAAGTCGTACTTAAAAAATAGAACACAATATACGGAGATCAAGGGAATCTGCTCTAAGTCGATGCAGGAAACATCATATTACTCAGAACCAAGGCTACTGATGCGCGGAGTTCCTCAAGGTAGTATTTTGGGGCCTTTATTATTCTTAATTTATATTAATGATATGCCAAAATGTACAACCCATCCTATGATATTGTTAGCAGACGACAGTACCGTTTTAATTCAATCAAATGACCTTAAAAATTATGAAGCGGACATTAATAATACTCTTGCGACTATAATTGACTGGCTGGACCTAAATAAATTAAATATTAATATTGACAAGACAAAGATAATGCAATTTCATCAATCTAAATCACGCTCTATAAATCTTGACATACAATGTAAGGATCAACGTATAGAACAGACTGATGTAGCGAAATTCTTAGGTATTGATATTGATAAAAACATAAGCTGGAAACCACATATTGACTCTTTATCCACTAGAGTAAATAACTTTGTATTTGCTTTACGAAAAGTTTCAACAATATCTAATCAAAAAACAGCGTTACTAGCTTATTACGGATATGTGGAGTCAATTTTACGATACGGCATAATATTTTGGGGTAATTCTGTACAAAACTCAATTCAAAGAATTTTTATAGCGCAGAAAAAGTGTATAAGGGCAATGTGCAATATTAAACAAATTGAATCATGTAAACCCCATTTTAAAACACTAGGCATACTGACTTTAACAAGCCTGTACATCTTTGAAGTGTCAGTCTTTGTTAAATCAAATCCGGTTCTATTTCCAATAGAAAGCTCCTGCGCAAGCGGAAGATCGATTCGGCATAAATATAAAATAAATGTGGCCCCTGGCAAAACTGCATTACTAAGAAAAAGTATATTGGGAATGGCAACTAAAATTTATAACTTTTTACCAGATGCTCTTAAATGTCAAGATCTTCACATATTTAAGAAGGACCTAAAAAACAAACTGGTCGAAAGAGCTTATTACACGCTAGATGAATTCTTTAATGACCAAATCTAATTGCATGTTTATATAATTTCAATTTATTGTCATGTTTAAAATAGAATTCTCTTGACATTGTGAACTGTAATTATTATTATATATTGATTTTTTTTATTTTCTAAATCTGTAATCGTGACATTCCTTATTTTTATTTTTGTTCTTAATTATGTATGACATCTACTTACTATTGATTTTGTATAAAGCAGTTACGCTGCTAATTTATATGTTTAAATCTGTTTGACATACGAGTATATAGGTATTTAATATAAGAACACATGTGCCATTTATTATTGTAATTGTTTTCCTGTTTTATTTTTTTGTACGCCGCAAGGTAGAACATAGAGGACTCTCAACCTAATTTAAGATCTACAATGTATGTACCTATGTTTCACAAAATAAATTACTTACTTACTTACTTACTTACTTATCGCGTGATAAGACCATCCATGCTACGGGGCCAGATCAGACTCAAATTGAGATCCTTGTAAGAGGTAGTACGCCCTGACCTCAATGTAATCTGTATTTTTCAGAGCCCACTATCCATGTACGCCAACATATTCCTGCTAAGCCTCAGTGGCTACTTGGGGCTGCAGGCGGTACTGACGCTGGTGCGCATCAGCGGCGCGACTGTGGCCGTCACTGTCACTACCATGCGGAAAGCTCTCTCTATCATCATATCGTTCGTGCTGTTTAGCAAGCCTTTCGTCTTTCAGTAAGTAACTAATTACCAGAGCCCGGATTTTTCACGGCAAAACAAAACACTATCGTAATCTAGCCAGTGGGAGAAACATTATTTTATCGATATCGATAATTGTAGTAGAAGAAAAAACGTCACCAAATAAAATTTATGTTTTGTATTTGGTTGTCCCGAACGGTTATTGTGGCGGTTGCTTTTCAGATTATTGTCAATATTGCATTTCTTTAGTTACGGATGTATATCGCACATAGAGCAGTATATAGTAGAGGTCACTTCATTATATACTAATTCAGGGTGATACTCTATCCACGTTTTGATCCGATCGTGCACATTACTAATTTATTTTTTTATTAACTGTAATATTAAGGTATTATACGTATATGAAACACGTCGGTTTCAAAGCGGTATAAGAAATAAATAATATCTATACACAATTTATGTTTTATACGTAATGGAATGACATTTAAAGCCTTATGGAGTAATAAGTGTCTGACTGTATTGTCTATTATTTTCAATGAGGTGGTAGTGGTATACTTAGTCATTAACGAGACTTTTTAGTTCACTCAAATACCTTATGGCGTTTTCGGAAGAAAAAACACACCTCTATTTTTTTTATTAAAAAATATAAAAAGGTCAATAATGTAAAAATATACCTATATCGGTATGTTATTTTTATATTTAAAACTCGATATCGATAAAGTAATGTTTCTATCACTGGCTAGATTATGATAGTGTTTTGTTTTGCCGTGAAAAATCCGGGCTCTGCTAATTACTTATATGTGTTATGGGTTAAACGGACCAGTGTGCGACAGGTGACCTGCATCTTTTTATTATATTATAAAAATTAAAAGTATATAATACAGAGGAACATCAACTGTAGCATTAAATTTTTCTTATGATTACTTTTTCTGATGTTAAGTAGGTACCTATATGCATTTGAAATCTACACGCGCTGGCACCTACTGAATATGCTCTATATTAAACGGGCTTATACGCATCACCATCATCATATCAGCCGAAAGACGTCCACTGCTGGACATAGGCCTCCCCCAAAGACTGCCAAAGTGACCGGTCCTGCGCCGCCCGCATCCAGCGGACTCCCGCGACCTTTACCAGGTCATCAGTCCACCTTGTGGGGGGGGGGGGGGGGGCTACCCACGCTGCGCCTTCCGATACGTCACACACCGGGCTTATACTATGACGTCACAACTCATATTCTCGGCGCGTTTACTATGGAGTAAGTCATTAATTTGCCATTATCTCCACAAAATTTGCTTTTAAGTCTGTACTTGTTATACAAAATCTCATTTCTAATTCAATATTCTGTCTAACTGTTATGTAATTTTATCGAAAAAAATCAACACTAAAAGGCGTTCTTGGCGCTGCGGGCACTACACATACGACAATACACGACGCATTTAGGCGTTCATGGCGTTCAAAGGGTTAATTTTATAATTGTATGTATGTTAGTCTTGCTATTTGTTACTATGGGCCTTACATGCCTGAAATAAATGGTATATATATTATTATTTTTCTTAATAATGATATCCTTTGACGACCACTTTGGCCTAGTTGGTAGTAACCCTACGAAGCCGACGGTCTGAGGCTCTAGTATAAGTTTTATCGATACAATACGTTTTAAAAAAATAAATAAAATAAAATATCTTTATTTCAGATCTTTAGTCGATCCATATGATGTTAGTAACAGTGGGGACTTATGAACTACGTTAGTGACAATAATGACAATAAATTAATGATACTTAAATGACTTAACGCCCCGGCTTTGCACGTGTTTATATGCATGTATTATACATATAAACCTTCCTCTTGAATCACTCAATCCATTAAAACCCGCATCAAAATCCGTTGCGTAGCTTTAAAGATCCAAGCATACATAGGGACAGACAGACAGCGGGAAGCGACTTTGTATTATACTATGTAGTGAGGAATAACTGGTTCAGGCTTATTTGGCCCTCCCGATAGCCACCTGAACCCAGTATCTTGAGAGTGGACAGTCGAGGCGCTCCGCCAACACCCTCAGAAGACTATTGCTGCTGCCTCTCAGCCGTCTCAGTAGCGATGCTACTCGTTTTCGCCTGATGGCATAGAAATCGTCGGTGCGCGCCTCGGCGAACATACCCGAGGCGCTGCAATGCCTTGGCAGCCTCAATAGCATTCTGAGTATGTTGTTATACTGCACCCGAATAGCGGAAAAGGCTCTCTGCGTAAAACTAACCCACAGACTGCACGTGTAAAACGTCTGACAGTAAGCTTTAAAAAGCGTCAACTTAACTTGCTTGTTACAACGTGCAAATCTGCGGGCAAGCATATTGCCCCTTACCGCCATTGCCCTCCTCTCCCTCTCAAGATCCATGTCATCCTTCATATCCTCGGTGAGCATATGCCCCAGGTATTTAAACTCACTTACCACTCTAAGGGGGACGCCGCCCAGCATGATTGTAGGTACTGATGTTGGGTTATATTTCCGTGCCTTAAAAATGATAAGCTCACTTTTGGTTGCGTTGTACCTAAGACCATGCCGCGCGGCGTAATCCTCGCATATCCTGATAAGCCTACGTATAGAGCCCACTGATGGACCCAGCAGCACCATGTCGTCCGCGTAACTTATATTATTGAAAGGTGTCCCCCAAATATGGCATCCGACACGTGCGCTGCTGAGCCCCTCAATCAGCTCGTTAACATAAAGATTAAACAGGATAGGCGACGATAGACCCCCTGTCTAACACCACATTGGAGCCTATACTCATCCGAGTATTCCCCAGCCCATCTCACCTGATTGACCGCGTTTTCGAACGCGTTTGCGTTTAGTTTCAATTTGTATGGCAACGCGAACAGCGCCTCTGGTGGTAACTATTAGGAAAGGAACTACGCGTTGCCATACAAATTGAAATGTTGCCATAAAAACTTATACTAGAGCCTGGTCCCGGATTCTGAAAAGGAGTTAGGTAAAATGATATAATTACTTTTTCAACACACCTGCTCGTAAAGTAGGTCTTATTACAGCGTATTTACACTGATAATGCAGAATATTACCCATGCCGTGCCTTTTACATTACATTATCGCACTAGTGCCTTTTCATTACATATCTTTTTAAATATTAGCAAAATAATGCAGAATATTACCCATGCCGTGACTTTTACATTACATTATCGCACTAGTGCCTTTTCATTACATATCTTTTAACATTTTCATTTTTTATTTATTTATTTTTTTCCTCGCAAATGTGTTGAAAAACGTCGTATGAAACACGTGAGCATTGGTCATTACACTTCTCGTCTCCATTAAGCCTTCGCCTTCGGCTCAGGCTTAAAAACCGACTCGAGTGTAATGACCAACTTAGCACACTTGTATCATAATGTACTATTTTTTACAGATACGTGTGGTCCGGCATGCTGGTAGCGCTAGCGATATATTTAAACCACTACAGCAAGAAGAACCCGGGCTACATCCCCGCCGTAGTGCTGACTTGCTTACATTACACACAGTCGTTCTATCAGTCAGAGTATAGGTATTTAAAAATGAAGTCTAAAATTTATGCAGACACTGTGTAGTGATGCCATATTTATTTGTAGGGATAATTTTGAACGGCATAGCCGGTTTCAACTGGCTTTCTACCGGCGACTGGAAGCGAGGTAATATTGAACTTTTTAGGCTATTGACGATACTATAAAATTTCTTTTGTTATCACTAATCCTATTGTTAACGCCCATTGACCGTCTCAAGTGCAATCGGGCCTTGGTATTTGAAATTTAGTATACCAATTTAACCATACTTTTAACTTTCCATTTTGTTGCAATTTTTTTATAAAAAAAAATACGAACTTTTTTGATAATTAAAGTTGTTATTCTTTATACTATTTATAACAAGTCTGTAAGATTGAACCGCTTATCCGATTTCAAAAATTATTTCACCTGCGTGTAGACTGGACAATCTGGATGGATATAGGTTATATTTTATCCCGCGGGTTTGGCTGCGTTCTTCGCATTACGCGGGCGAATCATGTGTTTAAAAACATTGTCGTCTTTTGCCGTCACAAATAGTGGATCCTTCATATGTGATAAAGATATTTAATGTATAAATAATTGTTATATTTACTTGTATAGATATAGGTACAATACAAAGACACTATAGCTAGAGTAGCTAGACATGAAACAGATTTTGTAAGTATTAGGCTAAATTATGTCACAAAATAAGATTTATCTATCCAAATATCATAAACCCTCCATGATGCGTTAAAGAATCGCACATTATGACCACCATAAAAATAGACTGTGTTGTTAGAACAAATTTCTTATCTGTGAAAATGTTATTATTGCTAAATAATAACATCGATTCCGATAATATTATTTCATTCAAATTTCGAACATCTCTGAATTCAAAGAAATTTGATTTGACCTCTATTCTAATATCAGTCGACGAAGTGAATTGTCAATTTGCATACAAATTTGACAAATGTCGCACGTAAGTAAGATACAGTGTAGCGCAACTAGGAACAAAAATATGAATGACGTCCAACTACTCAAATTCAGATCAAATCTGACAAGTTCTGACAAGTGACAAGTTTTCTATCTGTGCTTTTGCTATGGCGGACTCATGCTATCTCCTACTTCCGTACTTTCTCTTTCAGTCATTTTGTCATGGTGACTTTGGCCGGTTACCATGGATATTATAACAACGTAGTGGTTATATTCTCTTTGATTATAACTTCACGAGAAAACATGTGTGTGTCAAACAAACGATGCTTTTGACGAACTGAAATTAATAATTTAATAATAATGAAATTAAGTATTAATTACGAAATATCAAGCGCCAATATTGATTTACTCATGAAAAACAACGATTGGTACTTGGATAAAACCTACAAGCGGGAAGTTTCTTAGTTCGAGAAGAATTCATTGCGACCCGCAAATTATATGCGTACAGATTGGTGATTTTTTGTAAATATACTGTGATTTGGAAATACGTGTGAAATAAACTGTATGAAATTCTCCTTTTATTATTTCATACCTAAATCGGATTAGTTTTAGATTTTGTAAAGCAATTTTCTGTTCAAGCATTGGACCCAACGACGTCCCTAATCGTAATTTATCGATATCGATAACGTTGGGTTCTAATATTATCGATATCGATAACGTTGGGTCCTAATATTATCGATATCGATAACGTTAAGTACTACAACCCTACTATCGTCCTCGTTCGTTAGGTTGGTAAGTCTACTTCCGTACTAGCGTTTATTTTTATTGGTATTGTGGTATTTCAAACTCGCTAAAGTTCGAATTGTCATGTCGAAATCAAATGACAATGTCACTGTCATCCAAAACCTTGTTCGAAGTCCCGTCTCTTATTCTTATATTCTCTTTGGTAAGATATCGAACGATATGATAGTTGAATCCGACTCTAATTTGTCTCTGAACTAAGAAAAAACTATGACAGCTGCCTGAAAACAACGCCGCGATGCCGGTCATAATTAGCGGCTCTTGAATGCATCATGGAGGCTTATGATATGTGGATAGATAAAGTAGTGTATGTAACTGTACATAATTAGGCATTAAACACTCGTGTGATGTTAACATGTAAACCCACACTCGTCTTTAATGCCCTTCATTATGTACAGTCACATAAACTACTATTAAAATGTAGCAAATAAGTTATATGTACGTGTTTGCATAAATAAACAACTCACGCCAGTACTTACCTACTGAATCAGTACTTTTGTTCTCAAACTTATTATTTACCTGCAACTAAATGTGTGAAATTGGAATAAAAATACATTTTTATATCAATGACATTTATTTCATTGTATGTACAAAATCTTAAAAATCTAGTCAATTTTCATACAAAAGTGTCGAAATTTAACGTGTTTGAATATTTGGAATGTTATTTAAGACACTATTTTTCATTGGCTTCATACACTTCCTAAGATGATGAGATGATTAGTGATTAAAGCAAGGGTTTAATACTTATTAGGGCAGTTGCACACTGCCGAGATTTCGCCACTAGTTTGCTATACAGGCCAAGTATAAGGGCAGTTTCACAATTGTGATAAAACCGACAAAAGTACAGCAAAGCCATTAAACAATCCCAGCAAGTGGCCAGTTAAGTGGAAAGACAGAAAATGTTAGTTACATGATGTAACCATTCATTAAGATCCACAATCAGTCGTTAGAATTGAAATTACATATTTTACAATTGTTACATGTCAATAGATAATTGGTCAAAATTATATTAAAAGTTACACAGGTCACAAGTTCTAACTATGCTAGAAATTAAATACGTTCCCCCTACGTCTACCATTCGCTCACAATGTACAATTATCTCTTTGGTATATAGGTCCTAAAGCTAGGTTCATTAAATTTGTCTTTTTACATTAGCACTCCTTTGCTGCGGACCAAGGACCGGAAAACCCCATTTTCAGGCTTAAGCCTAATATATACCATAAGGTAACCCCAACAAAACCCTATTAACAAAACCCTATCGATAGGGCTTTGTTAGGGTTACCTTATGGTTACCACAGCTGATATGCTTACCATATCAATAGGGTAACCCTATCAGTAAAGTTACCTTATCATAAGGTTACCATTATGGATAGGGTTTTAAAAACAACTTCTAAAATAACCCTATGGAAAACCCCAATAAGGGAAACCGGTTCCGGTCCCTGCTGCGGACAGCTTGATTCTATTGCACAGTGTGACTTCAAATGTGTAGATTAATTGCAGTTGCAAAGGAGCGTGTATATAATATTTGATTTGATTTTTATAAGACTTGGCAGTATTTTTAATTTGTACGCAATACAGGTTTACAATGTGTGTACATTAAAATGATGGTGCAAAAACATGGGAAAAGTGGGACAACTGAGATGGCATGATGTGAGTACATTGGAAATTAAGAATGAGGCGTGTTTTGAGATCTTTTATAGTTTTCTTTTTTAATTTAATTACTGTAGTGTTGTGCCTTAAGTGATAATGTATCACATACCATTTTAGAATATGAAAAATATTGTGTTAACATTTTATATCGTTTTTAATCTTATTGCTTACGTGTTTTTAGTGAACATTCTCATTTGTACAAAATGCAAAACAATACTACGTGCGCTTATAAAGCTACCGTCGCTAATAAATAAGAAAATATAAAGTGAATATTTGCACAACTATGTTTACTCTTAAAAATATTTTAGTGGACTTATGCGTAATTTCGTAACTAGCGTTGTCGCCTTCGACTCAGAAACGGAAGCCGGCTGTGAATAAAAACGACAAGCTCACACATTCCTGTATTGTTAAACGCTTTTGAGTATAAAAATACTAAAAAGTATGAAATTACAATGGTGTCTGTAGGCACTGGAAGCGTCTTACACCATTACGATTTCATTATTTGGGTTACCTATCTGAATCACCATCTTGGGTTACCTATCAAAAGGATTTCCCAACTGTATTGTTTGTCCAAGAAGCCGTTTTTCTCTGAAGCCATGACATTTTCAGGATGATTATAAAACAAACCTAACCTAAGTAATGGGTTCTACGCGATAAGATTAAAAAAAAAACATTAAAAGATTTTGGGTTTTCGAGATAATAGTCTTTTTGCCGAAATGAAAATTCGGACAAACAATACAGTTGGGAAATGAGATTTAGTGATTGCGATAGGTTACCCATTATTTGCTAAGGGCATTACACAGTATCGCACTATTTCACTATATCACAGCACCTATGCACTAGTCTTGCACTTCTCTGTAAGGTATCTCACTGGTCACTGTGAACGACTCGAAGTAATGGTTGAGGAATTCGAAGGTTGGCCGCTTCTCTGGTATGGCGTCCCAGCACTGCAGCATCAGTCTGTAGATATCGTCTGGAAGGCAGTGTCCTACTGGCTTGGGCATTCTGTACCCTCTCTCTACTTGTTCTATGACCTCCTTTCCATGTAGACCTGGGTACGGTATCTGTCCATACGTGAATAACTCCATGAGTAGTATACCGTAGGACCATACGTCGCTTTTGATAGAGAACCTTCCGTAGATAATCGCTTCGGGGGCAGTCCATTTAACTGGGAACCTTGACCCTTGCTTAGGGCAGTATTCGTTGTCTTCTATAACTCTGGCTAGACCGAAATCGCATATTTTCGCTATGTTATTCTCGCCTATTAATACATTTCTGGCCGCCAAGTCTCTGTGAATGAGGAGTTTGGATTCCAAGTATTCCATGCCAGATGCGACTTGGGCGGCGACGTAGACTAGGTCTTCGAAGTGTAGGAACTTTCCTTCTCCGTTTCTGAGGAATTCTAGAAGGCTGCCTTTACTCATGTATTCTTGGACTATGTAGACTGGTTCTTGTGTGGAACAGACGGCATATAGAGCAACTAGTCGCTTGTGTCTGAACTTTTTCATGATAGCTGCCTCTTGTAGGAACGCTTGGGTGGACATTGTGCCCTCTCGCAGTGTCTTCACGGCGACCTGAAAAAGCGGTGAATTGGTTAATTGACAACAGTGAAAATAATAGTTATTTGTTCAACAAGAGAGCAAAGTAGATTTTTGCTGCGAGTGTTAATGTTGAGCCCCGAGCAAGCGAAAGATTCTATATTTGAATCACGAGCGTAGCGAGAAAATTAGAATCTTGAGCGTAGTGAGGGACTCAAAGGCACGAGATGCAAATATATTTATACATACAACTTTTCACCTCAGCAGTGAGAACATCGTCACGTTAAAAAATATATCGTTAGGCTTTTACGCACCTATAATATTCTGAATTTGTAATAGACCCCACACTATGATGTTGATGTGTCACCAGTGCTCGATATCAAAATTAAAAAGCTACTTTGACTCACGGAGTGAGCAAAATCGCATTTTGCTCACTGTTTTTACGCAGCAAAATATGCTTGTTCGAGCTGCTGAGGTGAAAATAGTTTTTTCATTCATCAAGGTTTCATTTATGTTGCTATTTTAAGATTTTCAATTCATAACAACTTAGAAAAGTTGCAAAATCGCCGACATTTTCATTTCAAAGTACAATATCTCAAAAACGGCTGAACCGATTTTGATGAAACGTAGCTAAGAACCATCTCGATCATGTCAGCTTTCGGATAAAAGAAAAACCGCATTCAAATCGGTCCATTCGTTTAGGAGCTAGGAGGCCACAGACAGACAGACAAGTCAAACTTATCCCCTCTTTTTGCGTCGGGGGTTAAAAACTAACAATAAGGACGTTGTTTGACTGTGACGTCACAACTTAGTAATCCCTACAATTTCCATAGTAACGGAGCGTTTTTGACGTTCCATAAAAAGAAGCTAATAAGTATGTCTTTTGTCATATACCGAATTAAAACTAGTTTGTTTTACATTTGCGTAGGAACGAGTTATTAGAAAGTTATTTATGACAGTGTCCGTAAACCGGCTCAGGTATTCGGCTCCGTTGCATGAATACAATCGTATATCTATTCATGAAGTAATATATTACATTTAAATTGACACCGATGATTGAATTTGGGGTAGGAACACAACGACCTTAATTAGTTTCGTGTAGGCTTGTTCGTTTAACCTTTTACTCAATTGTTTTGGCTGTATTTATATAATAGACATAATTTATTTAATAGTTTGAAAATCAATTATACAGCGTGGAAATCCAATACGAGCAAACCTTTAAATGGTGGTTAGTACAGTCGCCATCACATAGGTACTTAAGTACACTATAGGTGTTCAAAAATATCGGCACATGCACCCTAATGCCTTGAAAATAGAGATGTGTTCCGATGTGTGTGACGTGCTTGTTTGCTCCGATGTATGTGATGGCGACTGTACATGACCTAAGAAGCGAAATATTCCGATTAAACCTTCCAATAGGAATTTATCAGACTGAATAGGAAAAGAATAATTTATTTAATCAAATATTTTCCTATTAAACCTTTCAATAGGAATTTATCAGACTGAATAGGAAAATAATAATTTATCGACCTCCTATTTAATCAAATATTTTCCTATTCAACCTTCCAATAGGAATTTATCAGACTGAATAGGAAAAGAATAATTTATTGACCTCCTATTCAATCAAATATTAAATCGGAAAATTTATTCTCGGGGGAGCCTCACCCCTAGGGAACGCGTCCTCAGGTGGCGGATAGAGGGAGACTCGCCAGGTACTTCGCAAGTCGTACCTGGAGGGCAGGAGCGAAATAAAATAGCCCCCGCGGACCAACAGGCCGGAGATGGACACTCCGTCAACAAACCCCTGCTGCGGGCTTCTCTGACGTATTTGGAGCCGAGGCCGTAGCAGTGCTGGGCGTCTAGGTTTGGGCGCACAGGAGAGATGGCGGCGGATGAGCCCCTCGCGGGCCAACGGCGGCGCTTGCATCTTCGTGGAAGATAAAACCTTGGCGTCAGGTGGCAACCGGCCGTAAAAACTATAGCCAAAACTCACCTCTCCTCGTACAAATAAATATGGCAAAGTTAATTAAAGAAAAAACGTTAACTACTAGGGCGTCCCCCGCAAGCGACGAACCAATATTGGATGCGACAGATGTAAACCACAAGAGAAGTCATGCTAGGGCGTCCCCCCAAAGCGACGAACTAGACAAGAACTCGTGTTTGAGAGCAGCCACTAATAAGTTAAGATTAGGGACTTGGAACCTTGGCTCCATGACAGGTCGGAGCCTTGAGCTCAGCGAAATACTTAAGAAACGAGACATCAACATCTGTTGTATTCAAGAAACCAAATGGAAGGGTTCCAAATCTCGCGACATTGGACACGGGTACCAACTAATCTACCACGGTGCAGAAACGAAAAGAAACGGGGTGGCCGTGGCTCTGGATCAAGATCTTAAACAGAGAATTATCAACATAGAAAGAAAAAGCGATCGTCTTATTGCTGTTAAGCTAGCAATGGACAACCAGCCAGTGCTAAATATCATATCAGCCTACGCTCCTCAAACAGGCTGCCCTGAGCTAGAGAAACAGGCATTCTGGGAAGACTTTGACGAATTAATGCAGAACATCCCGCAAGATGAGAAAATACATATAGGAGGAGACCTGAATGGGCACGTGGGAACAAAAAGCGACCTCTTCAGCGACGTGCACGGCGGATATGGATTTGGGACTTTAAATCAGCAAGGGGCCGATATTCTAAATTTTGCTTCAAAACATAACTTAAAAATTATTAATACACAATTTCAAAAGAAACCAGAACATTTGATAACATATAAAAGCGCAGGACATACCACACAAATCGACTATATGCTATCTACGAGTAATGTATCCAACCGCTACAAGGACTGTAAAGTGATCCCTGGCGAAGCCATCACAGCACAACACAGACTTCTAGTAGCTGTGCTTAACTTGCCTCGTCCTATTAAAACCCATAGAGATAAAACCAAGCGAATCAAATGGAAGGAAATTCATGGTTCGAAAGGTACGATTTTCATTGAAGAGGTAGAAACCTACCTCAGAGCAGACCTCGGCAGAAACAAAAATGCTAACATAATGTGGGGCGACTTCGAGAACTACTGCCAAATAAAAGCACAGCAAACTCTTGGTGTATCAAAAGGGGGGTTGGCCACAAACAAGGATACAACTTGGTGGAACAACAGCGTTAAGGATATAATAAAATCCAAAAGAGATGCCTTTAAGACTTGGCAAAAGTATGGGCTCGAGGAAGACCGAACTGAATATAGAAAAATTAAATCCATAGCCAAAGCCGCTGCTGCCCAATCAAGAGCCGCATCTAGACAAAGCTTCTACAATAAACTCGAAAACGCAGAAAACGAGAACGACATCTACAGAATAGCTAAGCACAGGCACAGATCAACCTTGGATATAAAATGTAATAGATACATAAAGAGCAAACAAGGACAGCTTTTAACCTGTAATAAAGCAATCAATGCCCGATGGAAAGAGTACTATGAAGACCTGCTAAACGAAGAGTTCCCAAGTGAAAGTATGCCTTACTTGCCACCAGTCCACGGACCGATCAACTGCATAACACCGGAAGAGATCAAAAATGCTCTCAGCAACATGAAATATCATAAAGCCATGGGACCAGACAACATACCGGCCGATCTCTGGAAGAAACTTGGCAATGCAGCTATACCATGGCTTATGGAACTTTTTAATAAAATCTACGTGGAAGGCAAAATTCCGGATTCCTGGCGCTTCAGTTTTCTATCCCCAATCTACAAAAATAAGGGGGACATCTCACAATGCAATAACTATAGAGCTATAAAACTTACCGCTCACACGCTAAAAATGTGGGAGAGAATAATTGGAGCCCGTATTACAGCACTATCCAGTGTAACTGAGAACCAGATGGGATTTACAGCAGGCAGGTCCACCACGGAGGCTATCCAAACCATCCGGATACTTATGGAGAAGCACCGTGCTAATAAAGAAAACCTCTACTTCCTTTTCATCGATCTCGAAAAAGCGTTTGATCGAGTACCTAGAAAGCTAGTCTGGCAGGCCCTAAGAGTCCAAGGCATCCCTGAAGCATATATCACCATAATCCAGGACATGTACGACAACATCTTGACACAGATTAAAAGCCCAGCTGGAATAAGCGATCCGTTCCAAGTCAGAGTGGGCGTACATCAAGGGTCGGCGCTCAGCCCGCTGCTCTTCAACTTGTCCATGGACTACATAACACGCAGCATACAGGTGCCAACTCCTTGGAGCATACTGTATGCTGATGATATAGTGCTTATCTCCAAACGCGCCTGTGACCTGCAGGAATCCTTCAATACCTGGCTTAAGAAGATCGAACGCCACGGACTGCGCATCAGTAGAACGAAGACGGAGTATATGGAGTGTGACTATGGCGGCACAGAGGATACCAACGGTGATATACTCATAGACGATAAGGTTCTGCCCAAATCAGCGCAGTTCAAATACCTCGGCTCTGTCCTTTCGTCAAACGCAAGCGTGGACAATGACGTGACCCACCGAGTGAATTCAGCATGGCTAAAGTGGAGATCCCTGTCTGGCGTTATGTGCGACCCAAAAATGCCTATTAAAACAAAAGGGAAAATATACAAAGCTGTTGTCAGACCCACTATGATGTACGGAGCAGAATGCTGGACCGCTAAAAAAGGGCACGAACAAAAGCTGCACGTGGCAGAAATGAAAATGCTTAGGTGGGCTGGCGGTGTCACACGCCTCGATAAGATCCGGAACGAATATGTCCGCGGCTCGTTCAAAGTTGCACCGGTCACGGAAAAACTCCAAGAAAGCAGGATGAGATGGTATGGACATATTATGCGACGAGATGAGAACTACTCCGTGAGGAAAACCCTGAGCATCCCAAATCACCCCCGAGGAAGAGGAAGACCACCTGCAACGTGGTGGTCCAATGTCGAAAAGGAGATGAAGACACTTAACCTGACTACATCGACAACCCAGGATAGAATATCCTGGCGCCAACGTACGAGGAGGCCCGACCCCATCTAAAATGGGAAATGGGCTGGGCAAAGAAGATTAAATCGGATAATTTTTGTCTAAAATTATAACGTAAAAGTTAACCATACAAAATAATTCAGCCCGCAATGTAACGTTAAATGGTCATGTTATACCCTGAGAAAATTACGGTTTTTTTGGAAATAATTCAATATCAGGCTAATTATTTGTATACGGCTTTTATATGTTATTTTAAACAACTTTTACTATTGAAATCAATATTTCTATGGACCGGAAGTTAGGAAAAAAATTGAAACCACAAGCAAAAATGCTATCAGTATTTTTATAATGAAAACATGTTTGAGTACACAAATTTGGAGACTTACTACCTGAATCCAAAAATATATGCATCAGGAAATAACGGCATTTTAATTAAATATTTTACGAGCTTGAGATAATATTGAATTTCATCTGGCCTGTAGAAAGGTTTATTCATTAACAAAAATAAGTGGATTATGCGCGTATCCCAAAGAACGTATATAGACGTAGTCAATTATAAAGTAAAGAAAGTTTATACCATTTTCGCCTGATTTTTACGGAATTTATGAAGATTACTTTTCATTATTTTTTACCGTATCGGTATTAAATTTAGGTGGATTATTAATGAATATTTAGTCAAATTACCCAACCTATTTTTTGGTGTAAAAATATGGCTGATATCGATATATTGTTGTGTTTTCATAGAGCGAAACCGTAAAGTTCTCAGGGTATTAAGGCTCGTTGACAGTTAGGTACTTGTCACCACCAAGAATCATTTGCTTACATTGCTGCTCAGATTTTGTTCGAAAATTCATTATAGTCTTTCAATTAAGTGTATCTTAAAAAGTCCCGTTAATTATTGATTACGCTACTAAACCCTCTGTCTGGTTTAATTCTTTGCTCGTATTGGATTTCCGTGCTGTATTTCACCGAAACTGCATGAAACAAACTCTAGATGTGATTCAATTGACCTATTGAATTTCATAGCTTAGATTTTAACCTTTGGATGTTTAACAATATTTAATACCTAGGTAATAAATATTATATCTTTAGGTACATATTTATTTGAATTCACAAAATTAAGAACACTGTCACTAAGTCACATTTTTAAGAAGAAGCTATATAGCACTTTAAGCAGTGCGCTTTTTACACATATTTAAAGTATCACTTTGCACTTGTCCAACGCGATATTTAATTAATACATACATAGTGAGATAGTACATGTACAGTCAACCAATTTGATTCCTAGGCCACCTTAGAACCCTGTCATTTTAACTGCTACACAGCGACGCAATAATCCTACATCTGTACACTACAGGTTGTTCAAAAATATCTGAACATGCACCTAATGAAAATAGAGTTGTGTTCAGATGTTTGTGAGTTGCTTGTTTGCTCGGATGCATGTGATGGCGACTGTACTGTAGCTATATTTAACAAACAAATAGATGAACTCACCTCAATATTGTTCCGCCACTTGCCATAGTACACCTCCCCAAAGTTCCCCTGCCCCAGTTTCCTGATGAGCTGTACCTCGACGCGCGGGATCTCCCACTTGTCCCGCAGCTCGGGCCCGAGGTCCCACATCTGGGGCTCGGGCTTCGGGCACGGCCGCGCCAGTACGTGGCAGAGGCCTAACGCGTTCTCTGCAATACGTGAGCATCTTTACTTAGATAATGTTGTATCAAGTCAAGGGGTTATGGGGTGCAATGAAAAACATGCTTTACAATGTTATGATAGAGTACAATCGGCTTCGTTCGTGGAGTAATTAATCCCTTAGGGCGATAATCGTTTGAACGTCTCGCGTTATTTGTAGGAAGGGGCAGAGTTTAGCTTGTTGCAAGGAACAAGCCAACATTTTCTTAACTGGAACGCCGCGAACGCAGGCGATTGTACACTTGTACCGTCTGTGAGGTTTTGAATTAGTCTTCGGGTTTGGGTGAAATCGTCGATTTTGGCATAAGAACGTGTAAGAGCAAGCGAGAGAGAAGAGAACAGACCCGAAGGTTGATTTGAACGTTCACAGACTGTAGTTTAAGTCTACGAAGACGCGCTTCACTTGTCATTTCAAGTCATAAATATCGACTTAGTTAATAGCGTAATTTTGACGCGTGATAGAGATGCCGAGTCAAATCTGCAACTTTATATCATAAATAAAGTAAGTATAAGATTTCTCTATGTTTATATGAAACTTCAAAGACGCTAGTTATTTTTATTAGTTAGAAGTTTGTAGGGAAATAAGAACAAGTACTACTAGTCCTGTTTGACGTCTCGAGTTTTTATGGACAAACTGCGAATTTTTAACTTAATTATAAGTATTAATTAGTGTTGTGGACGTGAGGCGCGCTTTCGGAAATGAAAACTATATTAACATGGATAGTGTTAAGCATTCAAGCTACTTAACTACTTGATGACTATCAAAATATACACTAGACTAAATAGAAGTCATTATTAGAAAAAATAGTGGTATAATTTTTTTTGTAGTTCCTCTTGCATAGGACTTGAGTTGCATAGGACTTGAACTAGAGGATAGTTTTATGTAGTAAGTTGGTAATTGTTGTTATTTTTGTTAATTATAACCAAATTTTATGGAAGACCGGGATCTCCTGTCACAGGTATATATATAGCGTGCTCAGAGGGCGGTTATAAAGGTAATGCTGAAAAAACCGTTTCGGTACCCCACTGACACGCTCTACCGCGAAAGTAAGCTGCTGCGAGTGAGACAGCTTTACATCATGAAAGCAGTTTCCCGGACCCATACATGCCTACTGAAGTCGCCAATCTACACGGAAATTTTGAGCAAGCGTATATTCAAAGCACCTCTGCCGCCACTTAGTTCAGCGTTAGGCAGGAAAAGTCCTGCATTTTCTCATCCCCACATCTACAATAACATTTGCAATCATCTTAACATTAAAACGACACCCGTGATTAAAGCGAAATGTGTAGTGAAGAACTGGTTACTGACGCTTTCATACTCTCTGACTGAAAACCTATTATAACAAAGGTAACCAAACCGATACTGTTGTAGCCTAGTGGAACTCTCACACGCACACATCCACACACACACAGACACACACACACACACACACACACACACACACACACACACACACACACACACACACTCACACACACACACACACACACACACGCAGTCACGTACACACACGCCCATGCACAAATAGTAATTTTAAATTGTAATTGTAATGTTAATGTTAATCTTATCTCAATGTATACTTTTAATGAAACAGAAATTAGAGTTTTGTACTGCAAAATGGTAATATTTTAAGTAGTTCGTGTTAATCGCACTCGCAGGCGGCCAAGATACAGGCTCAGCCTAGTTTGGCGTCTGACGGATATAACGTTTTTAATTTAAGTGTGTTTTTTGTTAAATAAATAAATTTATTTTTTATTTACTAAGAGATCCCAACCTTTGTGTATGTAACCCTTGAAATTTAACGAAAATAAACTATTTTCATTTTCTTAGGACGTAAATATAACGACATAATGCGCCAACTAAATAAAATATTTATTTCATATCAGCTTTGCCCGAAAAAATTACTCTCGGCATACTTTTTTCAGACGAGTCCCTAGTTTTTATAACTAGTATCTGAGCGATATTGATCCTTTCCACAAATCATTGTTAAGTGTTAAATTATTAGTAAAAAGTAAGTTATCTTTAGGTCATCCATGATAACAATATTTACTTACCTAAGATACATTTTACTATTCACATCACCTGAAAGTCTAAATCCAAAATGTCTTCATTAATCTCATATACCTACTTATTACATACCTTTAACTTGTGCATGCATACTGCGTCGACGACCGGTATTGTATTATATTAAAGAATTTATTAAGTTCAAATTTTTTAAATCTTTTCAGCCTTTTTTCTTTATGATTACCTATTTTGTTATGTTAACATAGTTTTTATGTATTAATGAACCTCCAGGTCTTTTGATTTATGTCTATTGGTACTCTTTGTGTGCCCTTTATATTTTTGTTTATGTGACTGTTTGTGTTCTAAATTCTAAATAAATAAAAAAAAAAAAAAAAAAAAAAGTCCAAACTAATGAATACCTCATCCTCATTTTATATCAGCAACTCCTCAATCGCTGGACTATTTAAAATGCCATTAAGACTTTACAATGCCTATAAAGTCCCCAAACAAAAGCCATTTAGGGCAAAGAATAAACAAAAGGTTTAAATAGTTGCTTTATATTCGGGTGTAACCCACATGCAAGCCAACTGTATGTAAATCGGACATTTAAAATTAGGGTGGCGACCGGTGGCTTAACTCGAATCGTGAGTCAAGACGGGTCGATAAACACGATCGCTTATAAAAAAGGTTGCATGCGGAGACGGAAAGGCATGTTAAAGGTTTGCCATCGTGTTAGTCATTTTGAATTGATGTGTGGATTAGTTTAAGTAGTTCTGTTGAAGTAGCTATCGTTATCAGAAGTGGGGTAATCGTAATTATTCTATTAATAACGTTTTTGATATTTATTTATTTATCGTATGGCGGTTACACACTGGTACATATATGTATTCGTATTGATGTCGCTGATAGAGTTCCAGTGTGCGCTGCGAGGTTCAGAAGGAACAGTGCAGCTGCCGAGTTTTTTGTTCTTTTAGCACCACCCGGAGGTCACGTGTAGGGTTTCTAGGGTTATTCCTACGGACGTAGAACAACAACGACCTTTTTGATATTGTAAATGGAATTAAGATTAAACGCACAATCCTTTAATTGCTTTATGTATAATTATCAGGGCCCGGAATTTTGCGTGCGACTACTGACACATGTAAGGGAGGGAGCACTGCTTTTTATCTATAGATATATCAGTCATTCATTCTATCATTGCGGTTAATTTATCTAAATTAAATAACTCTTGCACGTTATGTAGTCTCAAAGGGATGAGTAATTTGTTTTCGTTATAAAATATAAAGGTTTTCGTAATTATACTCATTTCAATAAAGCAAATGAATCGGATTAAACTTTCCGATATTATAAACTTTTTTCATCATTGATCGTTGAAAAGAGTAGGTACGTATTATCGAAAAGTTTCAGGTTGTATTGTTAAAGACACAAATAAAAAACTCTCGATTTATCGATACCATCGATAAACATTGGTGTTCTCTCCCTAAGACTTGTCAAAATCCGCACGCAAAATTCCGGGCCCTGATAATTATGTAGATAAATAAACATTTGAAGCAAGAAAAAATTACGCTATCATGAAGTTCATGACATGAATTACAAAACCTACGTTGTTGGTTTTTCAATGGCGAGGCGAGACGGCAATTGAATTAGAATTGCATACAATCGGTAAAAAGAAATTAACTATTTTATCGCGGATAGTTAGTATTAAGTTGCCCGCCCTGCCTCCTCTACTCGCTGGTGAAAATCCTCCATTAGACTTGTAAAGTTAGAATTAAGCACATGCAAATTGAAGATTCATTTTATCTTTCCAGCAATTTACGAAAGTCTTTGAATTAGTTTGAATGCAGTATCATTGTTCTATTTTACCGTGAAAAAATGGTATCTCTAGATATATGGATCTCACAATTAATTGGCTTAGCACATATGCAGTACATAGACCATCCTCATAAGGCCCAACATATAAAACACTTGCTAAGGTAATTTAAATCTAGTATCGGATTGAAATTCATTTGTTCGAATAATCAAAGAACCAAAAGAAATGTTACTTCATTTGCTTAATGAAAGGTTCGAATCCAAACGGAGTGTACAATATGTATTCACTCAAAATTTAATAAAAATGTATAGGTACTACAACCTTATTGCTGCAGAAACAAGGTCTGTGTACATATTTTCGAGACTTTGTGGTGTATACTCATACATATTGGTGCCCTTGGATGTACATAGTAATGTACAGTCGCCATCATATACATCTGTACACTACAGGGTGCTACAAACATACACCATGTTTGTGAGTTGCATGTTTGCTCCGATGTATGTGATGGCGACTGTACATGGGGTTTTACGAGGCTATGATAAAACCACAGAACAATTAATACTATAGAATGGCGATGTAGGCGTGGCACGTGTGCCACTAGAGTTTGAGCACGCGCTCAAGCTTTCGCACCAACGTCACGCGATCGCCGTGTTGTTGTAGACAACGTGGAGACGACGAGGCGGCGACACCGGCCCCGACTACACCGGCCACACCCCGCGCTATAAGTATTTAGTGTTCTGTGGATAAAACAGACGAAAGCACCACTCACTTGTATATGACATGACGAGGGCCGGCAAACTCGGGAACGTCTGATTGGTCGCTATATAGAACCCTCCATTGTCCAACGGCTTGATCTTGTAATGCTTCACATGGTACCCCCGACCCTCCTCCCAGTCCTTAACACTGAGGCTGAATCCGTGGGGGTTGTGTTCCGCCGGTCGCACGAGGAATGTACCGCGAGGGTTGATCTCGGCTAGTAGAAGCTTGTCCGCCTCCTTTCTTGAAACGGTGGGGAAGAACCAACTGGAATGTGGAGATTGCCTTTAGCAGAAAGGTCTGGTTAGAATGTGTGGTGGGGTACGGACCGTCACCGTTGTTCCCAGAAGCCGGCCGCAGCTATTTTGTAAGCTTTTTTACAGCAAGCCGCATGTTTAATAACATTGGCTGTAATATTAGGTGTAAGAAACACGATTTAATCAGTCCGTTGTGAATTTCGATGTCGCGATTTTCCTACACCTTTACATCTTCTTTGAAAGGTTAATGACGTTTTTAATGTTCCCTTGACGAAGTAGATGACGGCGATAAGCAACGTGGTACTTTTATTTGGCAGTTCCATGGGTATGAAATGCACATGACACAACTCAGGCTGAATGATATGGCTAGCGTATAGAAACATGGCTCCTGTAAATTCGCGCCGACAACACCTCTCCTTACACAAGGGTCCGCCTCCACTATATATCTCTGTCTCTGAGAGAGAAAGGTGTACGTGGGTTATTGGGACGTACACTATACGGACCCGACCTCGGTATGACTATAGTCAGTAAGGGAGTGTGTATACTCACTCTTCGCACTCGACCGAGCTCTCCTCGGCCACGAAGTTGACGGGCACGAGTCCCTCCCGCCGCGTGGTGAGATGCAGCACGCGCCACCAGTCCGTCTCCGCGTCGTTGAGGACCTCCATGCGGTCGCCCTTGCGGAACGATATGTCCGAGTCCGCCCGCGCTGTATACGCGCATAGCGCTTTTACTACGCGACGCCCGCCGTTGGTTATACCTGACAATGTTAATGGAATATTTCAGGCACGCTTAGAGACTGTACACAGTCATCTCCAAGATCATTAGAATAATAATTATTAATTGTATCTGGACGCTCAGAGACCTTATGAATCTCTGGGATATAAAATAATATCACAACCTTCTTGTTAATTCTGATAGAGACCTTGTATCAAATGTAATGAATATTTTTTTGTAATATTGTTTTCATTTAGTGACATTTACTCGTAGTTCTGTTAAACTGCAACTGGGCCATTCTTCTTTTTAACCTACAATTTCCTGTCCTAATTTTTCCATACGTCATTAGTTAGAGTATTGATTATTAATGTTTTAGTGTTTGAATATACGTCCATACATTTATTTTTGTTTTTGAAATTATTAGGGTTCACATCACATTATCGAGATTTCGTTATCGCTGTTAATTTTGTGGCGCTCTGGATTTACATAACTATGACGCATCTCCAATCACTAGCAACTGAGTCATAGCTACTGGTTCAGTATTGGGAACACTTTCGCTGATTTCGCTTTTATGATTTGTATTACTTATGTTACGTCCATTTACGAGTACTTACCTTCTTCAACCTAGCGTTATCCCACTGGGCACGATCCTGGGTATACTGCTTTATTACGAGTATACGCTTTCCCAAAGTCAAGTTTTCCCACTCGGCTAGAAGGTGAGATGTCAGTTGCTTTCCTACGCCTAGTCTTGCGAATAGGTGCCAAAGCGGACCCCGGGTTTTAGTACAACCGGGAAATCGCTAGGATGATGATTAGTACATTCTTGTCATACTCAGCCATAAGGCGATACTTATTCCCATAAAGGCGCAATAGAGTTGTTGACTCTCATTGTATTATTACTCCAAAAGAAAGAAGGCAAAAGGCAAAACAATATGCCTAATGATGAAAATCCTATTTAAATATCTCAAAAAATTATGAATAACCGTTTTAATATTGCTTGATAGAGAGAGAAAGCGCTCGAGACCCGTGACGTCACGGGTCTCCAGCGTCATAGTAAAATGACAATCGTTTCATGTGAAGTTGCGTTTTGCAGAAATGGGACAGAGTTATACCCCATCTTAAAACTTTGCACACTTATAACTTTGTGATGATTTTTTGTGTTGTTACTTTTTTCTCCATGTGACTATATTTTTAATATTTTTTAAGAAAATTCAACATTATTGATTATTTTATTTGGTGTCACCATCCCTGTTAAGAATTGTCCATATTGACACGGACAAAGCAGCCCCTTTTGAATGAAAGCGACACATTTGTTTTGGTAAGGCCTGGTACTCACATGTCCCCGGGTTGCGCGTGCGCACGATGTCGGCGGTGCGGCGCGGGCCGGCGCGGTTGTTGGGCTCGCCCGTGTACCGCGTCTCCAGCGACGGGCACGCCGTGAAGCCTGGCTCGTTCTTCTTGTACGCTGGGTACACTGGAAATAGAGCACATTCTACGTTAAATAAGCACAAATGGCTGGCTATCATTCCCACCGGCTTGCCTAAAATTTCTTTTTAGGCAAGCCTATAGTTATATACTCTAAAGGCTTTCAGAACTTTTTTTGTTCCGGGTCGCCCATCGAAAATGTTCACTCACCGCCACTGCTGGCTATATCACGTTTAAAATATCAGTGTCAAGAGTGTTTTGACCCGTTAGCCTAGTGGGTAGAGTACGCTACCTATCTACGAAGCTGAGTCCTGGGTTCGAATCCCGGTAAGAACAAATATTTGTGTGATGGGCATGAATATTGGTTTCTGAGTCTTGGATGTTTTCTGTGTATTTAATTAATGACATGATGTCCGGCTGTTCTCCTTTACACGTCACATTTATTTCTCAACCAGTACAGTACTAGACGAAGATAAACATAGATATATAAACCATCATCGTCTGAAGTCTAAGACAGGACTCGAACCTGTCACTCTGTATTGCCGGTACAGCGCTCTCACCTCTGAGCTACCCAGGCATTGACTGATGAAGCGTATCTTTCCAACACACCACCACCTTTGCTATTGTTATTTTCTTCGAGCATTTCTCTCACATCGTCTTACAGTGCTCACTTTAGTCCCCCCTCCCTTACACATATCTCCACCATCCACCATACACGGATCTCGACCGCAAGTAATAATAATTTGATCGCCATTCATAAGTGCAAGAAATGTTTGCGGACAACATTTCACAACCTACGCGCGATATTAAAATGTCGAATTCTGGATGCTAAACATAATGTACAACATCGTTATAACAACTTTGTATTTTAGCCTGCAACCAACGCCTACAAATCAAGAGGGTCGTAAAATGTGTATATAGTGTAACCTCAGAAAATTATTAGCACTTATGTAAGATTTACTAAGCTTAAGTAAACTAAGCTAAGTTTAAACTCGGCTAAGTTTGTTAGAACTGTGAGACCACATAATTCGGATACCTTCGATACCCATAATTTCATTTATATATATATCACAGTGTTAGATTTTCTCTGAAACTGTAACATTTTCAGAACAAATTACATATACTTTGTATAGAAATCCTGTAGGTTAGGTTAGGTTTGTTTTATAATTTATAAAAAGGCAAATTAAATTATGGACTTTATTAGTAACCCCACATAATTACCCTAAAGATCCTTCAATTCGAATTTGAATTTATCTCCATTCAAATCCTATGAATGCAACATGCAAGGTCATGGTTGTATCCGATAGTGATTTTCAATGCGTATTGTGTTTGTACAATTATAGTTACGCTAGCATTACTGTAATGAGCGACCTCATTCAAGCGCTATATTTTATCTCCAACTAGTGAGCACGTATCAGTATAGAATTGATTACACTTGACCGCAGTCAAATAGGTCTTTGGCCTTCCTTACTCAGAATTATTAGTTATATGCGCATCGAATCGGTAATTTGCAAGTAATTAATATGACCATCCGAACAATGATTTCAAACAATGGTTATGACCTTAAAACACTGATGTTCCAGCGGACTAAAACACATGTAAATTGAAGCTAAGTGCCAGTGCCAAGCTCTTTAGGTTTCGTGCGAAAATTCTTGGTCATTGTTTCGCTTCGGTACCAAGGAAATTGTTCCGGTCGGCGGTTTTAGAGGAATTTTCGTACAGGACTAATGAATGGAGTCGTTACAAGGTTCCCAGGCAATTTTGCAAAAATAATTAATTAAGTTCGAAACTTTCTTAGATAAGAACAATAAAGGTTTTGGAAAATTACCGAGCAGAAAGCGATCGAGTATTTTTAAAATTGGCAAAGTAATTAATGTGATACTTAAGTTTCGTATAACTTATTAGTTATATTTCTTAAAGTGCACAAGTTATGAGAACAGCCTACCGGTAACTCATTTGACAGGTAGGTAATTAATATTATACGAGCGCAATTAAACGATTTTTTAATCAATTTATGTTCATTAGTATTTTATTGGCGAAAATGAGTCAAAACAAGGATTTGTCACTAAGTGCTTCCTATTTTATTCATTAACCATTATGTTTAAACATCAAAACCGCAATACAATGTCTGCCTGACTGAACGCTTTTACGATGAATCAGTACCTATGTTCTTTAGTTACTTAACTAAAGAACATACTGATTCATCGTAAAAGCAGTTAGTTTATTTTAGGTTGAACAACTTAGAAACTGATTTTTGGTAATCAAACGCAAAATTAGCTACCATACTTAAGATTACACAGGTTTGACAGGCATTTGCACAAAAAACCATTCACACTGTTCCGCACTATGTTTTACCCGTACTTGACGAAAAGTAGTAGTATACTAGGCCTGAGAATGGGCACTTTGAGTGCATTCACAAGTAGCATAAAAGATATTGCAAGTATTGCAACAGACTCAGTGCAACTCACTTGAGATGATTTGATGTGACCGATTTTTCATATAACTGTTATTGGAATTTAAATCTTCTACCTTGGCCGGTAAAGCTGCTTTTTAAATACACTACTTTGATGCAATTCGGCCAACTCTAATAATCTCAAGTATAGGTACCAACAAAACCAACCAGTTTTCTGTGTCTCTATTATCAGATTACTTAAACCTGAAACCGCAAAGCTACTTACACTTTGAAAACAGTAGGAGCTTTACAAATTGCTAAGCTACGGACCACCCAGAACTATTGAAGATACTTCATAAAGTTACGTCAATATTAATCCGATTAGTAGAATACGGAAACCACAATATTACTAGACCCTTCGCGTTTTAGAAACTTGTCGCGAGTTCTTGGTTCATATTTTCATCGTTGGTTTCCAATAGAAGGTAAATAAAATAACTAACGCTGTTATTCATATATTATTAGTTCATACCTGGTCTACGCAATCAAAATAAGTATCTGTTAATTCATTTTTGGTACAACTTTTTACTGCCGACTGTACTTTTCTGTATACCCTCATCAACTATTCATTGAGATAATAAAGGTAAATAAATATCGCGTTAGACCCGGATTAAACAGTATTTAAATATGTGTACTCATTGAGACGATTCTAACGAGCCCAAACTCAACGGGGTTACGTCGGTTAAGTACTGAATTCCCATGTATAATTGTCCACCTTCTGTGTCCATCATCAGATCAGCTCGATTGTACCATAACATTGAATTGTCATCCAAACTACACTTATACCCAACATTTCAGCTCAATCGGTTGAGGTTAAGAGGCTGACAAGACCAAATTTGTTGAAATTGATATTATTTAAGCAGTTGTTTAAGAAAAACTATTTGTTCTAGCACATCAAAAAAAATATGAGTTAATATTCATCATATTTCCAAGACCGTAGACGGACTCGAAACATAATTGGATGAAATCGGCTCGATAGAAAATAATTGCAAAGATTGGTCTTAAACTTAAAATCAACTTAAACGGTCCTTATTTTTTGACGTATGTGTCTGCAATTAAAAACATGAAGTCCACATATAAAAAAGTGTGGATTATTTGTGAAATATGGCTCGTCAGCGGTTTAGGTATGAATTTCATACCTAAACCGCTGACGAGCCATATTTCACAAATAATCCACACTTTTTTATTTAAATATATATTCATTATTTTCGTCTAAAACCTGGCCGTTCTAGTAACACTCGCTCTCGTTTACTCCGATACAAATAATAGACAGTGTGCGCGTTTTTGGTGTTGACAGCGCCTTAAGAGTCCAACCAAAAATTAGGCTTTATAGCCCCTTAACTTTGGCAATGTCTACAGTCTACAGGAAAGACGCGAACCTAAATATGTGTATGACCCAATTATGTGTTTCCTTCAAATGTGTGCGTGTACAGTTTCTTCTCCATGAGTTTTTGAGTAGCTAGCTTACCCAGAGGTCGTTCGGGGTCATGGCGGCGGCTGCAGCATTTGTTACCCATGGCGCGGCCCGCCCGCTACGCCGCGCCAAGCTGCTTCTGTAACAATACAAACTATCATTAATACCTTGTACACTCGTAAAGTGGGGGTTTGCACGCTACCATACAGTGTACATACACTGGGACTGTTCCCCGAACCCTCTTAGGGAAACAAAGGGAGCGTAACTAATTTGAAAACGCTTCCGCGAGTTTTTCTGAGGCTTTGGGAAAGTTGAAGAAATGTACACAATCCGATCAGCTCCAGTGTGCTGAATGCTGATACACCTGAGTAGGCGTCAATGGGAAAAACACTATCGTGTTCTAAAACTCTCTCGGTTTTTTTGTCCCTTGAGGAAAATAAGATCGGTCATGCAAAAACAGTTACAAAATCGATGGAAACGAAGTTAACGGATGACATAATTTTGATCTATAGAAATATTTTTAACCCCATACGCAAAAAGAGAGGTGTTATAAGTTTGACGTGTCTGTGTGTGTGTCTGTCTGTGGCATCGTAGCTCCTAAACGAATGGATCGATTTTAATGGGGTTTTTTTTATTCGAAAGCTGATGTGATCGAGATGGTTTTTAGCTACATTTCAACACAATCGGTTCAGCCGTTTTTGAGATATTGAACTTTGAAATGAAAATGTCGGGGGTTTTTCAACTTTTAAGTTGTAGTTTATAGCCGGCAAATCAATATCTGATAGTCAAAACTTCACAAAATAAAACAAGATAGTAGCATAATTATACTAAGAGGTAAAAAGGCCTCTTTTCCTTTTGCATGTTTAAAGAGTCCATCCTCTTTAGTCGGCTTTCGCTAAAACCAGGAAGGAAAACAATTAAATATTTCCGATTTATGCCTAATGTCAAACTATAAACATTACTCAAATCCAAAGATCTGGAAAAACTAACTCGAAATGTGATGTGCTCTTCTCTTTTTCTTCATGTGAAGGGATCAAATAATTTAAACTATATTTTATTTTGCCAATAGATCCCTCGGGGTGTAGATTTTACGTGTCATGTGTTTAATACATACTTACCTAATAATACCTATATGATATACGACATGAAATTCGTTTAAATACTTTTATTTAATTAATAACGACTTATAAACCGAAGACAGTATTGTATCACAAGATCGTGTCATAGAGGCATCAATTGTCGAGTTCCTCTTATTCGGGCCAATCAGCAACGTGCATTGATTGAATGAATCAGTTTCATTCGATTACAGTTTTGTATCTAATAGGCATCAGACAACTAGCAGTGGTAATTTCTTGGCAAAGTCAGCAAACAAACAATAATAATCGCCAATTAAATAATTTTTTGAACTCAAGTAATTGCTAACAACAACGGCTTGCCAACGACTCGCATAAAAACAAAAACTTTTCAACTTTTAAAATAACAACCAACTCAATTAAAAACTTGTGACAATTTCAATAATTTTATATGAATCTGTTTTCTGAATGCGCAAATTGGTTTGTATATTGTAGCACAAAAAGGTGGCCGATACCGATAGGTATAGTTATTAAATAACTATTATACGTATGGATCAGATGAATCCTCTCTTCGCTACATGAACAATGACCAGTTAAGTGCAAAAATATGTATCGATTTAATCCTCTCATTAATATGCAAGTACCGAAACGTTAATCCGCTGACATAAGAGCGATGAGACATATTTATGAGTAAGTTGTTTGCACCCATATTTTTGCACTTGACGGACAAGAAGTTTGTTCCTATGAAAAATACAAATCCCATAAAAAACATTCCATGTAAAACAATAGGCCAAGTCTCGAAACTCTTTCACAGTAAAAAGTGTTGAGATATTTCGTAGAGCCAAGTCAGGCATTCTTATTAATCTTTATTTGCTTGCTAAATAAAATTCTGCAACTTGGGAATCACACAACTTTACTGCATTTACTAATTTTTGCATAGGTACCTAAAACTATGTAAGTGTGATTGCCAAGTCACAAAATTTTATTTTAATAATTTTATTAATTCTATAGAATTAACAATCTCGTATAACACAAATTCATGTCTAATATTAAATTAATTATTGTTTCTAAGTTCACTCACATTGATGTAGTATTTATTAACACATTATACCTACATTATTATGCAAATATGCCATGCCTATTTCCTTCCGCTAAAATACAACAGTGTATTCCCGAAAGGAAAATGTGAAATAGTGATAATATTTGATCTATGCCTAGTCTGTTCAGTTGATTGATATTGAGTGAGAAAAACGCTCTGTGCGTATGAAGTTTTTAGGGAAATACGGACTATGTAGTGACGTCACTATTTTCTAAGGAAAAACAGCATTCATTTTTAAACCTTGTATTTGGAGCCTTTAAAATAGGAGGTATTTCACTCAGACTAAGAAAAAAAGATAGACGGAGCATGACGAACAACCTAGTGAAGCCGGTTTTCAACCAAGCCAAATAAGTTTAGCACACGCTCACGCACACATACAGCCTGTATGTTTAATACGCTGTTTACAAACAAAATTGCACAAAACTCTTCAGCACATGTTGCAATGTTGTCAAGATCACATTTTTGTGCAATTTAATTTTTTTACGTCATACCTGGCCATAAAGTAGGAATTACCGCATGCTATGCGTGCGGAAACCCCCACTTCCTGGCCAGATAGAGACGTAAAATGTTGTACTTACCACGGGCGGTAATAAAGAAAGCCTCAGAGCGCATATTTATCGCCCTTGCCTTCGGCTCGGGCGTCAAATACCTGCGATCTGAGACATTCTTTGTTTAACCGCCCTAGGTAAGTAATGTACTATTATGTGTGCGTGAGCGTGTGCTACTGCTAAACTTATAAGGCTTGGTTGAAAACAGGCTTCACTAGGTTGTTCGTAATGCTCTGTCTATTTTTTTTCTTGGTTGAGGTATTTCATACTAAAATTAATTTGAAGCTTGATGTTTTCAGAGATTTTAGGCAGTTTTTTTTTGATAAAGTCGTGGTTGCGATTTCTACAGTTCGCGGAGAACTAGTAATCATCTAGTAGGTACCTAATAATTTATTTTTACTGTTGTCAAATACCGTCTCGGTTGATGATTTTAATTATCGTCAAAACCAAGTTCCATTAAGTAATTATTGTGAAATTGTCAATAATCTTTAGACGTAATAGAGGTGCCTGAATTGCAATTTCATAGTTTCGCGGAATGACACCTGATATACATTAGGTGCGGCGCGGTATCTATTCGACATGAAAAGCTCATTAGTACTCCGTGTTGATACATACATTCTGTATTGTGTTTGCCGAAATTATGCTCACCACGCAAATTCACAGTAGATACTATCGACAACACAGCTAACTGACCATCCGTGCACTTTATATGCATTGTAATAAGGTTCTATATAAATACAGAATGGTCAGTTAACTGTGTTGGCGTTTACATCCGCGGTGTCTCCTGCCTGACACAAGCAAAATTACTTGCTTAATAGGAGGCTCCAACCTTGGCAATTTGTAATCAATCTTTTGTAACCTCAATAAACTTTTTTTTTCATATTTTATGTGATAACAATTATATTTTGAAAATGTGTTAAATACTAATTTATTACACTGATTTGCCATACGATAAATAAATAAATTACCAGAGGATTTGAGGAAGGGAGAGAGGGGATCAGTCTGACGCCCGCTCGGGGGTCGTACCCGGTGCAAAGGTTGTCCCGTCGCCATTCAACGTGGTAAAATGCCCCGCTATTCTGTAACTTGTTTTAAGCTCACCTACAAATATATCTTGACGCCGCGATTCGTAGTAACTAAGCGTAGGTAGAGGTCTAGCTTCGTTAGGCGTGATGGGTGGGGTGAGACGCATGAGCGCGTAAAGAATAACGGGTATGGTAACGCGGCTAGTGTGATGGGTACCTTTGCATCAGGGACGAGGGTCGACTCGAGGGGGACTTTAAGATATCGGTTAGGTACACGCTAATTCTGGCGTCAGTTCAGTCCATCAGTATTATGAGAGAATGATAGTGTAACCGTTGTGAATGACAGAGACAGACAGATCATACTGATGGACTGAACTGACGCGAGAATTAGCGTGTAACCGATGTCTTGGACCCATCATCGTCATCATACCAGCCGATAGACGTCCACTGCTGGACATAGGATTCTCCCAAATAGTGCCACAAACACCGGTCCTGCGCCAACCGCATCCAGCGGACTCCCGCAACCTTTACCAGGTCATCAGTCCACCTTGTGGGGGGCCTGGCCTGCCCACGCTGCGCCTTCCGGTACGTGATCGCCACTCGAGAACCTTTCCGCCCCAACGGCCATCGGTTCACGTGCCATGTGCCCCGCCCACTGCCACTTAAGTATAGCGATTCGGAGGGCTATGTCGGTTACCTTGGTTCTGCTTATATTTATACTTTTAGACTATTAGGCTTAAGCTAGTCTTAAGTTTATTTGTATATATTTATTACCCTACAATTGTTAGTACCCTTACAAAAGACCGCAGCCGTAATAGCACAATAAAGAGGCAACGCGCGTGTGATGTTTCTGGAGTCGCAACCGTTCATAGGCTTCGGTGTCTGCTTAACATCAGGCAGGCTGTATGTATGTTTGTTTTCACCGAGTGGTAGTATACAAATATGTGTTTTAAATTTACTCAAGCGTGGTCCAGACACTATCAGTAGTAATAACACAAATTTTAAATAATGACAGTATTATTCATGTAATTAATTATTAGTGTTACTCATAGTAGGCACAGACCGCGAAAAATAAGAAAGAATATGATGTGATAGAATTATTCGTGGCTCGAGTTAAGATAATGTCAGTATCATTATTAAATAAAATAGGCAGGAACTTCCTGAAACAAGAAGTCTTCAGGTTTCACATATAAACACAATGAAGCCATGTAGTAAACAATTATCTCCTAGTAGGTACCTACTTATTATGCGTGATTATGTTATCCTTGATACTAATCTCGCGATAAGACACCTTTGCATACTGCCAGGGTCTAGGTGGGTGTAAAAACATACAATTTGGGTTAGTCAAATATACGTTATCTTGAGACTCACTATACAGGGTGACTGGTAATTCGACCTATTCCTTGAAAGGGGTTATACTAGAGCTAATTTGCAACAATTTATGTCCAGTCAACCAGGGGTCGAAACTCGCTGGTTTCCGAGATATTCGAGTTTTTAGTTTGTATGAAAAAAAATCTCCTTGCAGCCTTAAGCTGGTGATTGTGACAAAAGTACTTCCATTTGGATGGTAAAAAAACATTTTTGTCACAATCAGCACTTTAAGGCTGCAAGGCGATTTTTTTTCAAACAAACTAAAATCTCGAAAAATTAAAAAAAAATCGTGTTTTGACCCCTGGTTGACTGGACATAAATTGTTGCAAATTAGCTCTAGTATAACCCCTTTCAAGGAATAGGTCGAGTTACCAGTCACCCTGTATAGACTGACTGAACTAGTTGACTATTTATAGTGCATTTTATTGACAACTAGTATGGAAAAAAATACAAATTTTGAAATAATTTATAAAAGCTAATATTTCCTGTATAACGAAATGAAAAAATCCAACGAAATATCAGGCATCAATAAACGATAACAATACAACAAATAAAAAATTAAGTTAACCCTTAATTTGACAAAAACGAACGAAGGTCCATAGTTTAAGCCTCGGTGACGCAGGACAGTCCCAACGATCCTGGTCAGAAAAAAAATACAAAAAGACGGCCAAAGAGTTTGTCTAGCCGACTGGACACTGCCAAATTAAGGGTCTAAAAACACGCTATTATAAATGAATGTTGTACACAACCGTATACTCCCGCGACCGCAGTTCCCAAAATTTCTATATGGAGATTCATGTTAGAAACGCATCCGATTTAAGTTATTCCTAAGTATTCTTCTGTTTATTGGAATGGAAACTTATCGCACAAAATGTGCTAGTTCCTCAACTTAATTTGTCAACAATTCGTTATACAGGTTTCTGCGATATTGAGGCGATTATACGTAATAAGGTGCAGGTATTTTTATCGCCGGCTTATCAGCAGGTTCAGGCTCTTATCAGTATTGTTACTGATGTAGACAAGTTCCCACGCATTTTGTTTGACGATAACAATTGATTTGGTATTTGCAAAGTAGATTCTAGATAAATTTCCTTTTTTCAATTTTATTTTATCAGCTTCACTGAGCAAAAGATATACATTACATTTTTTATTTTCGACTCAATCTCATCCAATATCACAAACACAAAGGTGACATATTTCGATCACAGTTGATAAAGGAATAGTATTTTGTAAAAACACAAAGGAATATTTGTGAAATCTTTTGGGAATAAGTAGACAATATTCATTGAACATAATCATAACATTAAACAGCTAAATATTTAGTAATGCAATTGTGCTAGAGAAATTCGTTCCACCGAGAGAGTCGTTTGAAGATTCCAAATTATACATACTTATCATCATCATCATCATTTTCAGCCTGTAATCGCCCACTGCTGAGCATAAGCCTCTCTTCGCGTACGCCACTTATCCCGGTCCCGTGCTAGTCTCATCCAGAAATGACCCGCGGTCTTTTTTATGTCATCAACCCATCGAGCTGGTGGACGACCAACGCTTTTTCCTGCAATTGGCCACCAATCCGTTAACGTTTTGGTCCACCTACCGTCACGCTGCCTGGCAATATGTCCTGCCCAACTCCATTTGAGTTTGGTTATGACTTCGCCGACGTCACGCACCTTAGTGCGACGTCGGATCTCAATATTCCTCACTCGGTCTTGTAGCTTAATGGCGCGCTCCATGGCTCTCTGTGCTACCCGTATTTTATGCACAGTCTCCTTTGTGAGCGTCCATGTCTCAGCACCATACGTCAATGTGGGCAGGACACACTGATTATAGAGACGAGTCTTCAGGCATTGTGGAACGTCAACGGATTTGAGGATGTCATCTAACTTGTTGAATGCCGCCCAACCCAGCTGAATTCTCCTGGAGATCTCTTTGTTTTGATGTTCCTTGTCAAAGGATAGAGTATGACCAAGGTAAACGTACCGCTCAACCATCTCCAGTGACTCGTTCCCAACTGTTATTGCTGAATTCGAGTCACTGGAAATGCTCGCCATAACCTTAGTCTTGGACATATTCATCCTGAGACCTACCTGCAAGGAAGCATGGTAAAGGTCTTGGATCATATTTTGGAGCTCATCCAGGGTCTCGGCAAACAAAACGATGTCGTCGGCGAATCTCAGGTGCGACAAGAACACACCATTGATATTAATACCGGTCCGGACATACTTATATATTATAATAAATAGTAACTGTGTTGGTTTGTTTATTCTAGTATAGATTTATTTGCACCTGTGCGGCTGGGGACTGTATAATTTACGAGTTTTATAAAGAAACTTCACAGACGCTCGGGATTAAGAAATGTTTAGTATTTTTTTCTAAACAAGGAGGGACTTGCCTCGATTAGGATTACGTTGTCGCTGACCTGACGGATAAATTATCGACCATATTTAATTCAAAACAAATTCTTTAATAAGCCTAGGTATTCATAAAACTTAACAGGCTTAGTTAAAGGGTCAATTTCTGACAAACAGAAAATGTCGAAATGAAAAACAGAGACAAATATGGTGGGCATTATGACAACCAATGAAATCTTTCTATTAGCCAAGTTATCTCTGAGGGAACGAATTTCTTTTTCCTACATGATTCATACAATCAAAATAATTAAAAGGGCTTCACGTCATCACAAGTAGGTACAACGAAGACGTACTTATTGCATTTCTTATAACATCTGTATTTGCTTTCATAGAGAAAACGGTTCGCAGAATCTACAATAAAAATGAAAATCAAATTATAACGAGGAACTAGGTAAGGCATTGTTATTGAAATGTTGGCTCTGACTCCAGGGAAAGCTATCCCTTGGCACAGGTAGAGCCATATCAATAGACAGCTTGCTGAGTGGAGAGCGTGGTCAATAGTATTTACCTATGTTATAATTATACTTTTTTGTAAAAATAAGAAAACAGCCGATGGTGAAGAACAACCAACGTTATAATAAACTTTCTCATATGAAAAAACATCTGCAAACATTGCTTACGTGGCGCGTGGGATATGATAGGATAACAAAATGGTATAAGTCAGCTCCGAGAGTTAAAAGGAGAAACATACGTTTTGTATTCTAAAATCTGAGATAAATTTCGACCAGACCACATTTACCTAAGAGAATACTCTAACGACAGCTTCGTCTGAAAACTTAGCTGGCCAAATCCCCAAGCACGGATAAGATAATTCGATATTTGAATTTCGCCTCAGTACCTTCGTCACTCGTCAGTAAAGTAAAAAATATGCTCAATAGTTCGCTATTGAGCATATTATTTTGTGGTTGGGTTGAAGTGACTGAACTTGATAAGGTATAAGAACTCTTACGAAACACGACACGGAACGAGTCGATGGTAAGTAACAAAGCATAATGACATTTTGTCAACAATTTCTCACGTGTGGAGAATACGCAACGACGTCCGGTGTATCGGCATTTGAAACACAGGTTGGGTTTCAGAAACAAGCGGGTCGACTGGTCAAAATAATAAATGTTTGAACAGTGGACTGTTCTGTTCATAAGCATAATACTCAAAACAGCTGAGGTGAAATTTGATTTGTTTTAATGACAATGACAAGTCGTGGCGATCATACACAATGTTGAGGAAGCGATGTCATGGGTAAACTATGTAATAAAAGAAGTAAGAGTAATATGTAGAAGAAGTAGACTTTAAAGGAAATTGTACAATATGTGACTAGAAGGGCGACGACATGAACTTTAAAATAAAAGAAAGATGTTGAATTTCTGAATCGTTCGAATCCTTTTGTCCTGTTGCTGATGCATTGGACTTAGCTGAGCTGACACAATAAAGTTTTATGGGAACTTCTATAAAAATCAGTTACCACTTAACTTCGAGTTGATATTTTTACCCACTTTTACGTCTAATTCTCGGTAATCAGCTGAAGGGAATATTTCCCATGTAGCAGCGTATTTGTAAACAATGGCATTTGAAACTGTAGACGGAGCAGGCTAAGCAGAAGAGGCGCGGTACCGCAGTAATTTAACACCGGCAAACAATACTGACGCTTCTTCTTGGAGTCAGAGAACGCGCGATTCGCTACAAGCGTTATTTACGTAGAACGGATTCGGCAAATAGGACAGCCTTAATCCGTATGAGTTGAATTTGGAATAATCTCTATTTCGATCTGGTCGGATTTAGTACATGAATTACCTAGGACGGTAAAGTAAAAAAAAAAAAATAGAAGGTCAAATAACAAAATTTGCAATTATTTATTACCGACCGAAATGGGTACAAAATTTGACGCTTTCCCTAAAAAGCTCTCTATTATAAAACGATTGTAAAAATACTATTTTGCCAGTGTATCGGGTAGTAATTGCTACTTTACGTCTTCGATTGCGTAGTTACTTTTGATGCTGACTGTAACCAATATAACATAACTACGAAAGTTTGATAGACGACAAGATCCCAAATTCATCACAATTTGTTTAGCGGTTCAAGCGTGAAATGGTAACAGATAATGGACTTGTTGTCGTATTCTTATTATTAGTATGGAAAAACTGTACCTACGTATATCTAAACCCATGCCTTGTTTAGCCATGGAGTGTTTCATCAAATCCGTTCCGTAATCTTTATGTGAAAGAGTAAAAAACTTTAACGTGTATTAGTAGGATTACAACATTTCAAACGTTCAAGAATTTCCGTAACGTCGACCCCTCGCATTTCACCGGCGTCGCCGCTTTTCTAATCGGACCCTTTGAAGACAAAAGAACAATTCCGGTAACTCGTCTCATTGCGATCCAATTTGTCAAGTGTAATTTGGTCTGGTTTTACAGCCCGCTCGTAAGATGTAGGAGGGTAAACAAACCATTTTTCAGCGTCGCCCACAGTGCCCCAGGGGGAGGATAGTGGGGCAAACATGCATACTGATAAATCACTACATAGATATATAACAAATCAATTTGCAATTTTGCACACACCGTTGGTTCTAATTTTGAAAATAAAATCTGAAAGCAGAAGAAGAAAACAACAATACAATTACTGATATAAAGCAACCGTCTCTTTTCTGCAAGTGGATCTGTAAATCAGAGACAAGTGCGACAAACCCTTTATTCATACAACGTTTAAAGCCCCTGTTAGCTAATAAGTGTTTTGTCTCTTTCTTAAAAAGAAAGTGACAGAAAAAGGAAAACGAGTTTTAACTCTTGACTTAAAATTGCGCCAAAATTCGGGTTTGTTGGCCCGTATATGAATAAAGCTATACTTAAGTATTTAATTTACTATGGAAATAATTCATATCCACCTCTCATTTTCGGTATCCATACTCGTTTAGAATAGTGTATTGGCGCGCTATCATAAGCGGCGATTACACGATGACTATTATCACACGATAGGTATCACAATACGTATGTCATGCATATTGATGTTATTGAAGCCACTTATCCATACAATTTTGAGTAAAGCAAAAACATGTCATAAAATATTGCAATAGTACTCAACTCACTGTGTCCCTGACATATATTGGAAGAACTGAATTATTGTCAGCATAACGTTTTCTATCCATCTCAATAAGTGCGTATTATAAATTATTACAGATTCACTTATACGCAAATCCATTTGCATGAAAAGATTGATAGTTCTCTCGACAGGGATATCACAATATTCACAATGTTTCATACAGCCAATGTGACGCCCACTCGAGATATGGCTAATTGACAATATGCCCACGATGGAAACAATAGGAAATTAATCGGCGTCGGGCAAAGATAAGCAGGCTTGCGAGTAATTTGTATCGCGGATATTTTAATTAAGCAGCTGTCCGGACTAAACAACGCATTTTCATAGCAGCATTAATGGGACATACGTCCTTCTGAGCAGCAGTGAGGAGGGTTTACATCCGCCAAAATTTGAGCATGATTGATATTAAATTTGTTTTTAATTATCGGACGTTATTTTATTGTACAAAAAATACGAGAATGCTTAGATTTTTTTAGTACCTACTTCGCCTTATTTGATGAGTTCCCTCGATTTCTCCAGGATCCCATCATCAGATCCCGACCTGATTAGTGATTACCATTGGTCCACCTGGCAACGATACCTTTTCAAACACAAAAAGGATTTTGCAAATTGGTCCAGGCGTCTTGGAGTAATCAAAAGCACACACTTATTTTGATATCGATGCAATTTTTCAAGTTCTGCATTTGTAAGTACGATAGCAAACCTACCGGCAGTCTTAGAATACTAACGCCTAGAATGATAGTTTCATACGGCCGACGCGCCAAGCGTGAGGCATAAAATGGATTCATGTAGTTGTGATCAACTCGTATTCACACGCGCCAATACGCACACAAACGCACCAATTTTGTTCCACCGATCGGCGTACTACGCCATTTATGGCTGAGTTTTGGTGGCCTCACCGTTGCGCGTGAACTGCGTTTCTAGGCGTTATTATTCTAAGCCGCCAGTAGAACATGTTATTCAAAAGAAATATCCACATAATTTATTTTTTGAAGACTTGATAGTTAAAATGTAATCTGGGGGCACGGCCGTGCCCCCGCCTAGTCGAGCAAAACAAAGAGGCACGGCCGTACCATCTTTTCTCGAAGCCATTCAGGCCATTTTCAACATCCTGTAATTTCGTGCTGGCTAAAGCCAAAACCCTGAATTTATTTTCATTAACATGTAGGGCATAATATGGCTTACATATATTCTCATTACCATTCAATTTGAACTTTTAGTTAAAGAACTATTTCCCGTCAAAGTTCCTTAGTTTTGTCACTGACATAGGTATACACTGACTCTCACTTATGATCATAGAAGTGCCTGATATTTTTATAGCTGCTGCAGCTGTCAATATCATTGCCAGTGTCAGTTTACCGCGGATTTTTTATATATTTATTGTAATATGAGACAGATTCAATCAACGGAAGAAAGAATGGGGAATGGATGAAAATTTTAGAAGTGCCTGATTTTTTTAAGTTGCAACGTCGGGACTCATCCCGATTGATGAAGTCTACGCTCCGCCCAGCATAATCCAAACCCCCGAGAGCTTTCAGCTGGAACTCCAAAACCGTTTCTATTGCCTAGGCGGCGATGTGGACGAATTCAACGACAGGTTTGTGAAAGCTGTCCGTGCTACTGGGTCCAAGTTCTTCAAGGCCCAAGGGACCAACAGAGCTAAAAGGCTTTCTAGCTCCACTCAAAAGATCATGAAGGAAAGGAGTGCAATGATCGGGGTTTTCGGAGCGGGAATGATATGAGAAAGAGTAGAGATAAACAGATATGTTAGTCTAAGAAAATATCTTATTATGCCTAATGAATAACTACCTCTCTGTGAGTTGTATACAATCTGTGACAAAGTTTTATTTTAATTTCCGTAAAAGTCTTATAACTTATAAGGTAACAATAAAAATAACTTTTATTAATTACCTGCTGTAAATTGAATAGTTGACACGATTTTCAGAATAAACTATTAATATTTTTTCTATATTTGGGACAGTTAATCTACGGCGTCTTGCTGTAAATATCCATTTCAAGGAGCTAAATGATCTTTCCACGTCGACAGTTGTAATAGGTGCATATTTAATTTTTTTGTAGGAATCAATTGATGCACGAGAAGTTTGAGATTGAAGTTCTATTTCTTTGCCTTGTACCAACTCATTTATAATTTTTAGTGTGCTATAGCCAGAATTCTTCTTTAACACCAACTTCAGTTTATCATAAATCTGTTTTCCTTTTACGCTCATGTTTAATTTGGAAACATCTCTATAGGTTTCATGAACTATTTTTAAACTATCGCTGATGGACAGCTTCGCATCCTGTAGTTTTTTAATAGCATTTGGGATAGTCATCAAATGATTTGCTATGAGATTTAAGTCGCTTTTTATATTTGCATTTCCAAACGCTCTTTTTGCCTTTCTAATACTCTGGGCTTCGGTGGGACTGAATGTATTTAGAACACGTTTCACTTCATCGTAATGTTTGCTGTAATACGTTGCAGCTTCTATCCAGGTTCCCCACCGAATAATTGTTGGTCGAGGTGGTAAAGGCACTCCGGGGAGCATTTCTTTAAACTTTTGTATTATTTTAGGAGATTTCAAAAATGTCTTCTTAATATTTGCGATTAAATCATTCACATCTGGATAAAGTTTTCTTACTAGTTCAGCCACTCTATTTAAACCATGAGCCAAACATGTGACGTGCAAAAGATTGGGAAAAATACATTTTAAATTTCTTCCAGCCTTTAGCATGTAGCCCACACCGTCAGTTAAAAGTAAAAGTACTTTATTGTGATTATTATGGTTAGCACCCCATAATTCATCAAGAGCACTTGTGACCGTATTGGATATTGATACATTGTTCGTGCTGTCTAACCGTTTACTGGATATCAAGTGTTGAGTGCCAATGTGATCATCACGTAATGCTCCCACTATTACGTTAGCTATTTGACGACCATAATCATCCGTGGTTTCGTCAACACTCACATATATATATTCATTTTTTAGCTCGCTCCGTATTTTATTAATTTTTTCATCGTAAGCTTTATTTAAATATTCCCGTCGCAGTTGACATTCCGAAGGAACTTTTGCAGTTTTTCCAAATTTACCGGTAACACAATTTTCGATAAAATCTTTAAATATCGGATTGTTTACCTGCGTCCATGGTATATTACAGCCCACAACAAATTTCAAGAGCTCACTATTGAAATCATATTTCATACCTGTATGTTTATTAGATGCGACATGTCGCGTTACACTAGATTTCGTTTGAGTGAAGCTCACATTGCACTTGGTGCAAAATAATAAAGAATCTCGAACCTCTATCTCTGGATTATTTTCTATCCACGAACGCATAAACTCGTAACGAGTTTTTTTTCTCGGAGGCATATTTGTGTTGACTGATTATTTACAGTTTTTTAAAATACAATTGCATATAAGTTTATCTACTAGACAAGCAAGGGTAACGGTTGACAATAGGTGTCTAATACAATGTCAATCTTGACGCTCGATATCTATGAAGCATTTTCTTATAAATGAATAGACTTAACTGAAGAGGTTGATAATGAATGACCAATATAAAATATGTACCTATATGTATGATTAATCTTTATTTATTTTTCAATCAATTATTCATTCGGTAGAAACCTACTAGGGTACGATCTGTTTTTAAGTAAATACCTACTCTTTGGCTAATGTCAAACGTTCCCGCTCCGAAAACCCCGATGTTTGCTTATGATCATCGTAATTCATCGTAGTTACTTCTAAAAGATCCACAAGCTCCAAATTTTGAACATAATTAGTTTTTAGCCTATCGATTCATAAAAAACCTAAAAATATTGCAGTTTTCGTCACGATTCAAACTGCATACGTAAGTTTGTAATCCTATACAAATACATGCGATTACAACGTTGCAGTTGCTTGTCTCGCAACTCTTCCACAGTAAAAAGTGGTGAGATATTTCGTAGAGCCAAGTCAGGCATTCTTATTAATCTTTATTTGCTTGCAAAATAAAATTTTGTGACTTGGCAATCACACTTAAATAGTTAAGAGGTATGCAAAAATTAGTAAATGCAATAAAGTTGTGTGATTCCCAAGTTACAGAATTTTATTTAGCAAGCGAATAAACATTAATAAGAATGCCTGACTTGGCTCTACGAAATATCTCACCACTTTTTACTGTGGAAGAGTTGCGAGACTTGGCCTATTTTTTACATGGAATGTTTTTATGGGACAAATACTACATTTACGTTTACTTTCCTGTTTGTTGCCACTTTTCATAATGAAGGCAAATTGGAAAGAAAACAGTTACGACAAAGTCACGAGGATACTAAGTCGAGGGCAGCGCAGGACGCCCCAGCTACCTGTTGCCACCAATCAATAAGAATCCACCTTTGTTCCCCTAAAACCTCACTCGACGAATTCGCTCCATTGCAGAATAAGTCGGCAGTGGCTTTAAAACTTAATGCAATATTCCGTCGAGTGAGACGTTTGATGTAACGAGTTTCAACGAATCACTCTTCTTTTATTTATTATAGAACTGTCTTACTTTACACATCATGGATGATTAAAGCGATAGCTTGTTCGTATAAAAAAATCTGATACTGAATATTAAACAAAATTGAACGAAATACTATAGCTAAATCAATGCTATTGTATATGAAATGCGCTGCTGTACTACAAAAGCAAAGCAAACACATTCTAATACTTGAGTTTGTCTTTATTTTAGATCTTATGTCGCAAAGGTAAGATTCTAAACCACAAACGCATTTATACTGACCACACACCTACGATAAGATGATAACTAATGCAATTTATGTAAGGATTTATTAGAACCGGGAAGATATCGACGACGTATAAATAGAATCTCAGAAGGACCGTTGTCCACTCTGCAACTAAATCAATGTTTCCTAGCCTAGCCGATAGTGAAACCCATGAGGGCAATAAAAGGGCTTAGAGGAATCCTTGCTCAAACACAAACGCTTTAGATAAGAGGATAATCAATACGCAAATGTTTTGAATACCCACAGCGGTAAAAGGCTGGATTATTCAGAGAACGTGACCGCAGTATACCTGTGATTTATAATATGCTGACGAAACATGATCGCATATTTGCAGAGTCAGTTAAATAATGAAATATGAAATTCGTTTTTGTGTAAATACGTGAGTTAGAAAAGCTGTACATTTTAGGTAAGGGGGAAATGCGTTCGAGCGTCGCGCAGGTTTCGAGGCCGGTCAATAACCGCCCGCGAGTCTTGAACTTGAACCAGTGAAGGCAGTGAACATTCGCGGAAACATCCCCCCCATCTAAATCCGAAGACAAATGCCGAATTCGCGAATCGCTTGGAAAAAACATATACGAGGCTCATAAAATAAAGAAAATACGAAATCACGGGATTGGAAAATACGTGGTAATGTATTGATTGAATCTCGTTTGATGGTCTGAATCAGAAACAGTATACGCGTTACGACGAGAGTATTTTTTCTCAACGTTTTATTACTTCGTTACTTCGCATGTGGCGAAAAGGCTTTTGGTGTTTTGCTCGCTGACGTGTTAAAGATTATGGAAAATAGTCTAGTTTAAGTGGAATATTATATCACACCATCACGCTAGCTTTTACGGCCCGTAAGTTTTGCGCGATCGGAGATTGTTTCATGATCACGATATGTTTATAAGTTTATTTAAATTGTTTTTTTAGGGTTCCGTACTCAAAGAGTAAAACGGGACCCTATTACTAAGACTTCGCTGTCCGTCCGTCTGTCTGTCACCAGGCTGTAACTCAAGAACCGTGATAGCTAGAGAGTTGAAATTTTCACAGATTATGTATTTCTGTCGCTATAACAACAAATACTAACTAAAATAAAATACTTTTTAAGGGGGGCTCCCATACAACATACGTGATTTTTTTGCCGTTTTTATAGATAATGGTACGGAACCCTTCGTGCGCGAGTCCAACTCGCACTTGGCCGGTTTTTTAAATAGGCAAGCATTTGACCACAGCCTGTGACACCTGATAGTACGACGAACAACCAGAGTTCAGTGCGAACTCTTTAAAATGGCAGCGTAACTTGGCTTAGGATTGTGTTGCTGATTAATGGAAACAGTCATCACCAAGAACTAAATTGATATTTTTCAATGCGCTTCATTTTATATAAAACTTGCGTAGAAATATACAATTTTATCTGACATGACATGGATAACACAAAATAAAAGTAAAGATGTTTCTTATTTCTCGTAAGAAAACTTATGTAGATGAGAAAACAATTGCGCGCTTTTACATGCAAATCGTCAATTTCATGAATTAGACATTACTAGACGTTATATCCAAATAGAATTATACATCAACGTGGTCATGTGCAAACTTGTGAAGTTATCAGACTTTTTCGCAAATAGTCAAGAGCGTAGCGCGAGTTCTTTAGCTCCGTTAATTTAAAAATAGTTCGGTTTTATTTTAACCAAGTTTGTCAAGTCAAAACACGTAGTTTCTGTTGAACTTGACAATGATAATATGTCTGGCGGACGTGGGGTGTCAAGCACAGCTGCGACGAGACAATGGCTGTTTCTGAATATACTTAATCCTCACAAGCCTTCAACAGACGAATTGTTCCAAGTCGTTACGTGATGTAATGTTAAGTTTACACTACTGTGACGCCAGTAACTACTACTCGTGAAAACCTGAACATGACGGTTGTTTGTTTAATTAGCAATTTTGCACTCAGGACAGCCGACATTTCATTATTTACACAATACTGTTTTGTCTTCACCTTTTACATGTTTTTCGCGTTAGTAGTTCATACATCATTGCATGGCGATGGCACTCACTTTCAGAAACTTGATTTACTTGTATACTGGTCAATTGCGTAACGGTAGTTACGAGATCTTAATGTCATTCTTTGTATAGGAAAATGACAGTTGAGTTTTTCTAACGCTAGTCGAAAAGTTACGCGTTTACCCCTCTGGTATGTGTATTCGTTGAGACAATGCAAAAATAAAATAGTGTAAGTAAAACATCGACTCAAAACGGAATTTAAAAAGGAGAGTCTCTTGATAAAGATATAATCGAAAAAAGATCAAATAAGCAACATTTACAAGTAACAGATTCACGAAATGGAAAAGTAACCAGAATGTAATAAAGTGTGACTCTTGGGAGAACCTGGAATCCAAATCACAAGCACCGAAATAAAAAGTAGGCAGTAAAATCTGGCAAGGCCAAACAGAAATTGCTTCTAAATAATACCATTAGAGCGATGGTGTTATAATACTTATAATGAATGCAATGAAAGACGATTCAATTAGGCCATTGGAGCGTGTAAATGCACCGGTAACTTCGTAACGATTATTCAAATTGAAGTTACTGGGTAAGCTTGTGGTTGAAAATTGAAATTCAACCTTCCAATGTGTGATCGACCTCATGACCGTCTGGGGGTTGATACCTTAGTAAACCACATTGGGATTGGCTAAGTGGCAACTCAAGTATGAATGTAAATAAATAAATAAATATTACGGGACAATCTTACACAAATCAACCTAGGCCCACGGTAAGCTCAGTAAGGCTTGAAACTTGTCTAAATTCCAGACAGCTCTAAATAGCATCAGCACCGCCTCAATAAAAACAGTTTCTCTTGGTAAAATCTTTTCACATTTGCTTTTCGCACGTGCTGCGAAAGTCACGGTTCGGCTTCGTGTAAATTCTGATTTTGCGCGCGTTGGATATGTTTAATAATAAGCTTTATTCAAAACACGATTCACACTCTACTGATACCGAGAATAGCATAACTGAGACATTATCCGCCGGAAACCCTAACGTGTACATCGTTACTTGTTTAAGTCATCGATTGCGCCATGGCATATCGTTTTTTTAAAACGACTGTGACAAACAAGCATAATTATAACCTTCCTGACGGAAAGCCGTAAGCGCGTTGATGACCCATTATTAATCATGGTCCAAGATTTGACGATTTCGTTATTATTTGTATTTGGGGGTATTTTTTAAACAGATATGAAAGAAAATAGGTAGGCCATTGTAGCCGACAGCGATGGAGCGCGCCATGCTCGGCATTAAACTACAAGACCGAGTGAGGAATGTTGATATCCGACGTCGTACTAAGGTGCGCGAAGTTGGAGATCATCATCATCATCATATCAGCCGAAAGACGTTCACTGCTGGACATAGGCCACCCCCAAAGAGTGCCACAATGGCCGGTCCTGGGCCACCCGCATCCAGCGGACTCCCGCGACCTTTACCAGGTCATCAGTCCACCTTGCGGGGGGCCTACCCACGTCGCGCCTTCCGGTACGTGGTCGCCACTCGAGAACCTTTCCGCCCCAACGGCCATCGGTTCTACGTGCAATGTGCCCCGCCCACTGCCACTTAAGTTAAGCAATTCGGAGGGCTATATCGGTTACCTTGGTTCTGCTGCGGATAGCCTCATTTCTGATGCGATCGCGCAGAGAAACCCCCAGCATAGCCCTCTCCATTGCCCTTTGAGTGACTTTGAGCCTTCTTATGAGGCCCATAGTAAGCGACCACGTTTCCTTGCCATATGTCATCACTGGCAACACACACTGGTCAAAGACTTTCGTCTTGAGACACTGCGGAATATTGGACGAAAAGATGTGCCGTAGCTTCCCGAATGCTGCCCAGCCGACGATTGACCTCTTTCTCAAAGTTGGACCTACCTAACTGGACAGTCTGTCTTAGGTATACATAATCGTCTACAACTTCGAGTGTAAAGTGTCCGATTGAAATGGGAGTTGGTACTAGATGGACGTTTGACATGATCTTCGTCTTATCCATGTTCATCCTTAGACCAACTCGCTCGGAAGCTTTACTGAGGTCATCGAGCATAGTACTCAAGTCCTCCATGGTCTCAGCCAAGACTACTATACCATCAGCAAACCGAAAGTGAGTGATGTACTCGCCGTTGATGTTGATGCCTAACCTCCAGCCAGTCCACTCCAGAGTCTTGAAAACGTCCTCCAGTGCAGCGCTGAACAGTTTTGGGGAAATAACATCCCCTTGTCTGACACCCCGCTGCAGCGGAATAGGCTTCGAGCTCTGATCCTGAAGTCGGACTGACATAGTGGCGTTCTCGTACAAACACTTCAGTACTTCGATATAGCGGCAGTCTACTTGGCACCGCTGGAGAGACTGTAATACGTTGAACGAAGTTGGAGATACCATTACCAAACTCAAGTGGAGCTGGGCAGGATAGGACACCTTGCCAGGCAGAATGATGGTAGGTGGACCAAAAAGGTGTCAGATTGGTGGCCACTTGTAGGTAAAAGGAGCGCCGGCCGTCCACCAGCTCGATGGGTGTACGATATTAGGAAGATTGCGGGTCACTTCTGGATAAGATTAGCTCAGGATAGGGATGGGCGACGTACTCGAAGAGAGGCCTATGCTCAGCAGTGGGCGATTACGGGCTGACAATGATGATGATGATGATGGTAGCCTTTCAATCTGGAGGTCGCGGGTTCGAACCCCGGCTCGTATCTCTGGGTTTTTTCAATAAACTTAAGTAGGTACCTACGAAAAATCGTTTGATATTTAACAGTGGCTTTTCGGTGAAGGAAAACATCGTGAGGAAACCGGTCTAATCCCAATAAGGTCTAGTTTTCCCTCTGGGTTGGAAGGTCAGATGGCAGTCGCTATCGTAAATCTAGTGCCTATACCAAATCTTGGGATTAGGCGGCAAAGCGGACCCCGGGCTCCTTTAGGGCAGAACCAGGAATAACGGTAGGAGGATGATGATGAAAGAAAATAGGTCCATCAAAGCATGAAACCGGAAAGTCATGGGTGTTAAAAGGAATTTGGACGACACCCAAAATTCACAAGCGCAAATGAAGTACCTGCTCTGTTTAGAGAACCTGAATATCTAAATGGAGCCATTTACCACATGAAAGCCAATGAATAAACATTAGCTATTGGATTACGAATTAATTATTCCACATACCGATGCTCATGCAATTTGCTTGTAACGTCTGTTTACGCAAGAACGCAGTGTAGTTAGAATAGTTACAGTATGCGTTTCAGCGGTTACACGAGCGACAATGGCACTGTAAACAATGGTTCAGATTACGGTAGAGTCGCGAACACCCTAAGGATTGACTCTAAGGCCTCTAAGCACGCCTTGATGTACGTTGGTTTAGAATCCTACGGCTTACACAGCCGTAGGTAATTATCGAGAGTATCGAGACACTATGCCATCCTCTCAAGTATATATAAAGCATTTACTAATTACACCTATTTGAGACGACTGGTGGACTTACCACCGCAGAGTAATCGTTATAAAAAATAAAACAATGTTTCAACAGCATCTTAGAAGTGGTCATATTCGTACGTTGTTAAGTTATTAAAAAGCTACTTTTAAAGAACAAGAGCTTTTTAATATACGAAATAGCAAAAATGTACATCACGTAAAAGATTAACATGTCATGAGGCATGAAATAAGAACGTCATAACATCACATTACCATAGAGAATAGAATCATGTTCATTCAATTCATACATCAGCTTCGTAGCGCACCGAGACAATTTGTTTCAAACACTACGAAGTAGAACGGTACGGTCGTCGTGAGTTTGAGTGCATACTAAAATATTAACGAACCCGTTCTTAATCGTATACTGACTCACTCAGAGCGACCTTTGGGCAGTCCGTCCAATATATCAACGCGAAAAGTAAAGATAAACTCGGTCCCTTTCTATCTCACGCCCGCCCTAAATCTTGTTTTAACAAAAATATTACGGGCATTCCCCTCCGTAACCCTCTCGCTCGGTTTCCGCAATTTCCGTTACCGCTCGGACACACCGCACTTCGCAAGATACCTCCCAGATACACGCAAGGTAGGTGCTGAATAAGCACTTAATCTTGTTTATCTCTTTCGCGAAGCGTCAACGGGGCTCAGCAGGGCAACACAAAGGACCTTGTGTACAGGATGAGACAACAATGCACCCGCATAGGGGCAGTTTGTTCGATAAACAGAACGCAGTTTCGTTCCGGCACTGGCACGAAATAGTTCCGCTTATCCTTTGTTAAACAATACGAGCGACAATTTCGTTAAGTTATTAAGTTTCAATGTAACTTTATCGTTTGCTGATTAAACTCAAGAAATATTAGGTTAACCTACTTCCTACGACGCACGGGATGTTTATGTCAGAGCTTATGATGCAATGTTTGCATTCGAAACAGTTTACTGAAACTGGGACAAATCTCGCCAGTCGGATTCACTGAAAACGGTGGGCTGATGAAAGGAGATTACAATTAGAAACACGGGAACTTAAGAATGTGTGAACGTACAACGACGACGACGTATTGCTTTGTATTCATATAAACCTATCTGAATAGACAAAAACTGATTGAGATCAACGTTCGAACGAAAAAGAAGGTCAATATAATAAGAACCATTGATGCGTATGATTAGTAACGGGGTAGATCTTTTCTTAGGGTATGATGAACAATAAGCTATTTACTCTCGAATAATCGTTTAAGAACATAAAAAAACTCCGGAAATAGCATTTAGCAAAGTAAGTTTTTGTATTCATTTTATGCTTATTTGCGTTATACCAGGCATCGGAGTATTTGTAGCACGGTAAGACTAAAGTATGATATGGAGTCGTTGTAAGCATTAAAATTAAATTACTACTGCTCATTCTTATACTCATGCTCATCCTCATTAATTTAATTCATTGAATAAATAATAACTATAAAAAGACACCACTATAGATCTTCATTGACGAATAAAAAATAATATGAGGCTCCACGGAAAGAACATGTCTAGCCACTTTTTTTTTCAAAATGAGATTTTAATGTCACGCAATAGTTCATAACGAGCGCAACATTTTGACATCAAAATCTCATTTGAAAAAAAAAACCCGGCCAAGTGCAAGTCGGACTCGCGCACGAAGGGTTCCGTACCATTATCAATAAAAATATTTATTTTATTCTGTTTTTAGTATTTGTTGTTATATAGAGGCAACAAAAATACATCATCTGTGAAAATTTCAACTGGAACTATCAAGGTATCAGTGAGATACAGCCTGGTGACAGACAGACGGACGGACGGACGGACGGACGGACGGACGGGCGGACGGACAGCGGAGTCTTAGTAATAGGGTTCCCGTTTTACTCTTTGAGTAAGGAACCCTAAAAAAGTGACTAGACATGTTCTTTCCGTGGACCCTTCATTTAATTTGTTACTCGTCAATGAAGATGGTGGTGTATTTTTTTATAGTTCTTATTTATTTTATGAATTAAATTAATAAGGATGAGTATGAGTAAAAATTTAGTTTTCATGCTTACAACGACTCCATAGCTCACTTTAGTCTTAACGTGCTAAAAATACTCCGATGCCTGGTCATTACATTACTCGGAGACAGCAACAACAATTTTGTATGCAAATTACATTTAGCCTTTTTGTCTAAGCACGATAAACTTGTCTCTGCGTTCAGGGCCGTCAATTAGACGCAGGTCCTCAGTACAAAGACCCTAGATTGTAGGTCGGGAGGTTATTACCTCGCTAGCGCGCTCGGCAATCAAGTTGGATTCTAAATCGGTTCCAGATTCAACTGGAGCAATTTGGACGCTAACTTTAACAATTTCACTTCACCTACGGTCGCGAACAACTTTAGCTATAAATTGGTTATCAAGAAACTCGACTATATCAGTAATCTCATCTAAGTTATGAATCGATTAATCGTTCTCCTACTACCCTTCTAATTTTTTATGTCTAATTATGATTGCCTCTATAATGCACGTCTATGCTTTTGATAATCTTTACGCGCTGCAGTATTACGTACCAATTTCAATTGTTTCTGTTACGTCACTGAGTTCTACATCCACGGAAGAAACACAGCAAAACTCTAAATTCGGAGTGAGACGATCGACATCTAAATTTAGCGGTAACTGCGTGAGGGTTGACATTAAACATTTAAAGTATGTCGTGTAAGCTTCTTATCCTTAACACAACTGTGGAATACCTTCTCCGACGCACATGTTGGGCATCAGAATGTTTACGGGAAGCCGGGAGCGCCCTTCTGTCGCCGATGGTCATAACGCGTGGGGCGCGAGCGATCAATACCACAGGGCTTCCCTACTGCCATTGCCAACTGCCACTGCGTAGCCCACTTCGAAACGCCTCTCACGCTCCCTACACCGCCATTACTTCTCTAATTCTTGACAGAAACAATTAACGTTTGATCTATTGTGTTGCACAAGGTAGAGTATTGCGACCAAGTTTTTATCAGAGTCTTAGAATTATCAGGCCTATCCATCTTCCAGATCCTTGATAAATAACAATAGTGTCGAGACGTCTTTATATAAGATGTGTTGCAAAATATAATTACACGCGGACGTAAGGCTGTCCGTAACTTGAGCCTCGGAAAATGCGTTAATTGTTCGACTCATTACAGGAACGCAGCGTGAAGACGGCTTATGTGGTCAGATAAACATCGGGTGTACTTGTCTATGTATTTATCTCCGCTTCCGAGGCGATACGCCACGCACGTACGTGACTGAATGAATTGGGCCGTCTGTGAGCCAGTTTTATTCCTCCGTCATGCGGCAATTCGAGGGTTTATAACGAACCGCATGAGGGAATGTCACCGCCTCCGGTATGGGTACGCGTATTTGTTTTTTGAACAATATAACTTTCGCTCCTGATATTGGACACAATGGAAAGGGGAACTTTATTGGGATCAGATAAGGAGTATAATAAATGATACGGATGCGAGGATAACTTTAGGAAACGGGCAAAGTAGTATTTCTCTCAGTCTATAGGTGAGCGGAGTATTCGCAATCATAATTTCATGGAATGGTATATCGGATGTGAACCAATTGCACATGAAGTGGCCGCGATAGAGAAGAGTTTCATCGATGGTCACTTAACGCAAAGCAGCAAGTTTAGTTAATCTAATTCTGTCCTAAGACGGTAAGCAGAGGAGCGGAGTGTTAGCAGGTACGAGCGTCCCCTACAATTTATTACCTCATTCCAAGTAGACTAGCTAGTAGCTAGACAAACAGCCTGCGACAGAGGAACTTTCAGGGTTCTTTTTACTACTAAACGACTTCGAGAGAGGGTGTGGAATACGTATGGTCGAATATTCTTGTTCCAAGTCTGGACGACTTTAGAAAGTTTTACATCTGTAGTAACCGCAGCCTTTAGTTGCTTTCCAGAATCTTCCTGTACCAAGCAGCTATTTTCAAAATCGAGATTGGTAGCTTAATTTACGTTACTGGCCACTTAAAAGTTTTCTATTGACTAATTAAATGTAAAACATGTTGCGGTTGTTCATTTTCGCGAACGAAATAGACCCCGCTCATGCAACACTGCATGTGTAAAACAGTATAAATCTTATTTCTTCTTGAAATAATCTGTTCAGATGAATATCGGAAACCCCGGCGAGAAAGTGCGCGCTGTACCGTTTATTACCTATCTGTAAGCACACGAAGATGCTCTCGATCTGCGGAATTGCTCCGAGACAAAATTGGAAAACTAGTTTCGGGAAACAGTTTCGATATATGAATGAAGTTCCAGGTATAGTTGATGATAATGATGATATTCCGCTAATCTACGAGTACTTATATTAGGTCCTTACCTATGAAATTGGCGGTTTTTTCACAGATATTATTTTGTACGTAAATTATTCATTTCTATTGCAACTTCCAAATTATTTTTTAATTTCATTATTAGACTATGTAACAAAGGTTTTAAATACAAAAAAATAGGTTTGAATTTTTTATTTAGTGTTTCAAATTAAAGCTTGAAAACCGCCCTTTTCATGTGCTGCCGGTTAAAGTGTTTCAATTACGTATAGTTTTATGATGCGAACTATTTTTAAGGAATGAAGATATGTGTAAAGTAGGTAGCTTAAAAGTTTTCTATATTCCTACCAAAATTTAGTTTGCTTTGAATTTGACATTGCTGAATAATCCGCAAAATTCAATGTATGAAAATCACAGTTTTCATAAAATTCTCCATACACACCGCCAATTTCATAGGTAAGGACCTAATATATTGTCAGTGATTGTTAATGGTACTGCGTGATAATCTCATCAAATTAACCTCATGCCACTTTCATAAATCGGCATATTATGAAATCATGACATATTATTAGCCAACAAACTCATGACTGCACATGTAAATATCACTTCGAAATGTTTTAAACAGCATAATGTCAATTTTAATATTAATCCACTCTACATAATTGATGGGCTGTAGAATAACGAATAGTAGGTAAATATTAGCTAAATAAAATATGTTTTCGGGTCTGAGGGAATACAAACAGCTACAATTCTAACTTTATCATGATAATGTTGGTGTATAATTTGGCAACTGATACTAAATCTCTAAGGGATCGAAAATAAAAGTGAATTAATAATACTTTGAGCTACTATAGGATACCATTAGGACTAGTCTGAACAGTAGGTAAGTTAATAAAATGGGTATATTAATTTTGATATCCATCAGAAATATATTTTACGTCATACCTGGCCATAAAGTAGGAATTACCGCACGCTATGCGTGCGGAAAACCCCACTTCCTGGCCAGATAGAGACGTAAAATGTTGTACTTACCACGGGCGGTAATAAAGAAAGCCTCAGAGCGCATATTTATCGCCCTTGCCTTCGGCTCGGGCGTCAAATACCTGCGATCTGAGACATTCTTTGTTTAACCGCCCTAGGTAAGTAATGTACTATTCCCGTCTGTGACGTTTCGTCGCAATTATCCGCCAACTCCCCAGTTATCACGAGGAAAAGCATTTCAATATAGTGAATCAACTAAACTTGGACACATCGTTAGAATAGAGGGTATAACATTTCAATTGTGTGCTTGCTTACAAAGAACTATTATCATTATTAGACGCAGGTGAAAGAATTTTTGAAATCGGATAAGCAGTTGCGGAGTTTACCCATTACATATCAGTAATCAGGAATCAGTATCTTTATTGCTTTCATGGGTAAATACAAGATGGTACATTATACAGGGTGTTCGGTAATTAATGGTCAACCTTCTAACCACGAATAGGGCACCTAAGACTATTCCAGAAAATCGACTTTAAGGTTTAGTAAAAGTCCCCTGGTTTTCCAGATATTCGCACTTTTCGAAGAGCGAATTGTACCAAAACAAGGTGTTTAAAAGTGAACATTTATAGCAACATCTACTAAATAAGGTGCAAGTGGTGCAAGTAGTGCACCTTATTTCACTTTAATGACCTGGACGTTAATAATTCTCGGAAATATTCTCTAACAGTGATGCTAATGAACGTGTATTAGAGTTTTATGGTGGCCAGACCGATTTCTGTTTAATTAGGTCTTAATTAATAAAATCACATTTTTCTTTAAAATGTTCTACAAGTTTGATTGCTTGTGGTGAAAAAAAATGTATGAAGAACAGAGTGGCCAACTTCCTGAAAATGTGTTTATCTAATACTGATTCTAAAATGGTATAACACACGCCATTTACGTCTTTACAAATAAATATGTTGCTATAAATGTCCTTTTTGGTACAATTCTCTCTTCGAAAAGTGCGAATATCTCAAAAACCAGGGGACTTTCAGTAAACCTTAAAGTCGATTTTCTGGACAAGTCTAAGGTGCCCTATTCGTGGTTAGAAGGTTGACCATTAATTACCGGACATCCTGTATATGTTCAGCTATGCAACCCTGTAGGCTGTAGGGCACTACAATATTAACTAAAGCTAAAATGTATTAATTTGCAACAGCTTAAGGCGCGCATATCTCTTAATTCTTAAGCATATACAAAATAGTGAGCATGCAAAATATATTATACAAAGTATTACAAATATTTATTAACCTAGCTATAGCTATATACTATTATATTACTAATTAACTTTCAAAAAATTCTTGCAGTGAGTAAAAACAGTTTTTAATTAGATAATTGGTGTCTTTTTTATTGAATAAATTATTGTTCTCTTCGTCCCTTATTATCTTAGGAAGTTTATTGTACACCTTGATACACATTACGTGGGGACTAGAGGACTACATACAATCTTAAAAAGCTACAAACTCACAGACGTTTCCTCTTTATTTATAATATTTATTGGTATAAATAAACTACTAACTGAAATATATTTCCGAATTACGTAAAACAAAATATGCGTTATGTAAACATGCATGAGTGTTAGAGAGACGTATGGATGGTTTTTAGTTAGTAGGTTTCTTGATTTTGTTTAGTAATTTAGGTTAAGTTGAATCGCTGTAACGTTTTGGATAATACTGACATGTTGCACATTTTTATGGTTCAATAAATAAATAAATAATAAATAAATAAAATGAGATAGTTAAAAAAATACGCCATAAGCCCACGCAAATTGCGTTACCAGTCCTAATAAAGAACATTTTTAGTAATATAACTAACAGTAAAAAGTGAGACTTGACTAATTAGGGTGTTTTAGAAGAGACGTCTCATATTTAGTGCCTTACGCGGTGCTGTGGAGGCGGTAAGGCAGGCCTGCGGGCTATTAATAGGCACTTAGCTTGGTTAATGTTTATGAATATTTACTTTACTAATTGATAGACAGTTGCTAGACAGGTACAATACTAGCGTGAGACAAAGCCATACTCCATACTAATATTATAAATGCGAAAGTGTGTCTGTCTGTCTGTGTGTTACCTCTTAATCTACGGAACCCTAAAAAGGCGGGATCGGAAAATACTTACTGAATTGGATAGTGTAAATTGTATTAGACTAAAAAATACACGAAATACGTATCTACGCTATAATGTAGGTACTATATAGTTATGCAAATGTTTTCTTAGTTCCTCGCAGTAATCGTGAAAAGCACTATGTAATGCCTCGGCCGGAAACGCTAAAGATGGACTCGTATTATTTGAGGGCCTCCACTAACGTGTCGGCCCTCAAACTCACTCGTCCATCTTTGAGCGGTTTTCCGGCCTCTCCTACAATGTACCTACTATTTCACGCCACTGTTCGGAAATGTGGCAATAGATGGTCTAAAACCAAGCCGTAAAGTAGGCAATAGCTGTAGCACCAGAAACAACCACTAGTACAATGTTTCATTGTAGTAGGCCGTTTTTATAGATAATCTGTCACCAGGCTGTATCTCAAGAACCGTGATAGCTAGAGAGTTGAAATTTTCACAGATTATGTATTTCTGTTGCCGCTATAACAACAAATACTAAAAACAAAATAAAATATTCTTTTAAGGGGGGCTCCCATACAACAAACGTGATTTTTTTGCCATTTTTATAGATAACGGTACGGAACCCTTCGTGCGCGAGTCCAACTCGCACCTGGCCGGTTTTTTAAATCGGCCGCTAAAGCAGTCAGTGGTGCCAACTTCATAAACAAATATTTCGAAATAAAAGTATTTATTTACGATTTACCATTTGTATATTATACATATAATAATGTTGCCTCTCGGTTCAAGAGAATTAAATAAAGACGTAATTGCGTTTCTCTGTAAAGACAAAAGAAACAACATTTAAAGCCTTTATTACGGGTTTTGTTATTTCTATACGGTATTTCTATTCTATAATTCACCATCAAAATGCACACATCATTATAACCTCTTCAAATCATTTGACGTCTCTCATCTGTCACAACTGACACAAGGGTCCAAACTAACGTCACGAGCGTGCAAGTGATGTGATATTTTTACATACATTATTTACTACAATAATAATAAATCATCATCTATTGTGTGTTAAATTACATGCTCTATAAATTCGGTTTGGTCCGGATGGCAAGTGCAAAAAAATTAAAAACAAAACAAACCATAAGCAAGAGCTGTCACATTTCCGATTTCCCACCAAAATACAGTTCAAAATGAAAAGACAAAAAATGATAAGCTATTAAGTAGTCCTAAACTATTAAGATTTTATACCGAGAACTTTACGGTTTCGCTCTATGAAAACACGACAATATATCGATATCAGCCATATTTTTACACCAAAAAATAGGTTGGGTAATTAGACTAAATATTCATTAATAATCCACCTACATTTAATACCGATACGGTAAACAATAATGAAAAGTAATCTTTATAAATTCCGTAAAAATCAGGCGAAAATGGTATAAACTTTATTTACGTTATTATAACTGACTACGTCTATATACGTATAGGCCAGATGAAAATCAATATTATCTCAAGGTCGTAAATATTTAATTAAAATGCCGTTATTTCCTGATATTTTTGGATTCAGGTAGTAAGTCTCCAAATTTGTGTACTCAAACATGTTTTCATTATAAAAATACTGATAGCATTTTTGCTTGCGGCTTAATTTTTTTCGTAACTTCCGGTCCATAGAATTATTGATTTCATTAGTAAAAGTTGTTTAAAAAAAATCAAGGTAATTTTTAAACTGTTATTACAGCTAAGCCAAGTAAGCGAGAGTAACCAGATTTATTTGGTTATTCTTGCTTGCTTGGCTTAGCTATAATAACAGTTTAAAAATTACCTTGATTTTTTGACATTTTCGTGAATAAGTCTGAAACAAAAGAAGATCGAAGGCTGATATTACGCATACAATGTTCTTAGGTCCTGCCACTACTGCACCTCAAATTACAACCAAATCCCTTGCGGGGGGCAATCTTGTTAGCTTAGCCTGCTAGACCCTTTGTACATCTATCTAAGTATACTGATAATAAAGAGTAATGTCTGTAAAGTGTAGGTTTGTATATTAGGGTATTCACCGAAACTACGCATCCTATTTTTAAAATTCTTTCACCTGTATATAGAATAAACTTCCGAGATGGATACAGGCTATATTTTATCCGGTGAGCGCCTGGGTTCTTTGTGATACGCTATCGGCAAATGGGGATTTTACAGATACCGAAACAACATTGTTAGGAATAACATACAATTAAATATTGACTTGGGCGTAACCATTTTAGTAAGAAGTTAAGCGCTTATAAAAGAGGTGCTCATCAAAACCAGATTCACGCTCTTTCATCACTACACACTATGGTTATCGTATGCATCTTCAACAAATATAGCCAATTATCGCGGCGCCTTGTTAAAACAGCGGTAATCTACGGAGCAGTCCATTAACTCAATAAACGTGGCTCATTATCAGAATTACAGTGTTTAAAAGACGGTATGAATTTATGGTTTCCGACCAAGATCTGGTTCTGGCCGGATGCTCTCGTTACACCTGCGGCACAGGTGTTCTTAAAAGCCCTACACTTCAGGCCAAGTCATAACCGATGGACACGTTCCTTCGTCTTTTTTTATAACCTGACTGTTGCTTTCATAGGATGATCCCACTAAAGCGATCGGAATGCGTGGTGGGAGAGTCATCATCGTGATAGGCTATGGAGACATCGTTTTTGGTGACTGTAGAGAAGAATACAAGACCGGGGAAATCTCCGGCACGACCACGCGTTCGGTTACCAACGTCTCTCTGCCCAATTATAAGTAAACACGTAGAGATTGGCCATCTATCGTATTGACGCAGAGAACAAAAACCCATGCCCTTATTTGAGCTAACAGTGCTAACATTAGAAAGAGGTCTATCGTATCTACGCTACGCCCGCCCCAATTACACGAAATGTGGACTTCCAAAAAATAAAGAGGTTTTCAATAAGATTGCTTTTTTCCTGCTCATAAGTTCTTCATTTGTGGTTTGAATGGATAACATGGTCTTATTTTAGCCAGAGCCGAAAACTGATTATGGAATTCGTGCGGAATCGATGGCACTCCTGACAGTCCTGACTAGTATAAGAACATTTTGTAATATTGTGTGAGGAGTTACATCTTCGCACTTAGATATTAACTTGACCTGTTCGTATGTATGTAAGGTAAGTATATAAGTATGTAAGTTGTCCGTCGAAATTTGCAGTCCAATTTTCAGTCACTTGCCGTTAACCGATTGAGCTGAAATTTTGGTTATTAGTATAGTTTGGATGACAATTTAATATTATGGTACCATCGAGCTGATCTGATGATGGAGACAGAAGGTGGCCATGGGAATTCAGTATTTCACCGCCGTAACCCTTGAGTTTGGGCTCGTTAGAATCGTCTCAATGAGTACTTTATGATGGTTTACAGAAAAGTACAGTTGGCAATAAAAGCTTGTACCTAAAATGAAATTTTTGACAGAAACTTATTTCTAAAGTGACTTTTATTGGATCAATGGAAGTTAATTTGCTTTCATTTGTAATTTTGCTGTTATAAATAAACGTATATGAAATGGCAATGCCTTTTGGAAAAGCGAGGCATTTTAAGCATAATAACCGCATTGACGCGTCAGAGATTCTATAGCAATGCTAAGGAGTGACAAAGACCCAGGCCTGAATGCCGTTATATAGATATCATACAATGGGGTGAATCAAAACAGACGTGCATTCATTAATTATATTATCAGGCATTATAAATTGGTAGGATAGCACTGATATTCTTTCAACAACTAATTGAACAGTATGTACATAGATAACCTCATGAACTAACGTCCATACATATTGAGTGTTCCCGCATAAATAGTAGCGCAATAAAGATATAGTTTTATATTGGAAAATAAATAAATCGGCCATTTACAACATTATTTTAAACAGTTTTTCTTATCATTTTAGGCACTTAGCGATACATACTCGTAGAAAACTCTTATTTAAGCAGAGAAGTATGCGCAATATATAAAATTACTCCCACACATAAATACCGCAACCGGCATAAAAAAAATGGGACCCTAAAAATATTCCGCAAATCCCGCCTGAGGTGGGCTAAATAAATTACACAAACATAGGAGGAATAGAGGACGTCTGTCTCAGCCAGCAGAGAGATAACGGCATCATTTCTTTTATCTCTGACGACACATTTCTCTGGAAAAACTACAATTTACAAAACAACTATGTAATTAAATGTATTGTTTTGTTAAATAACTTTATTCTGAGCTAGGATCCATTTAATAATGCCAGAAAAATAAACAACTCGTAACAAACCAATTACTTCTCGTTCCGTCTGTGTTATGCTTTTTCGAATCTCTGGTGAATAGCCTCAAGGAATTTCCTAGAAAATAAATCTACGTCCTTGCACGAGCTTGTGCACGGGCAACCAGGGGATATGGCGGAGGTAATTGTTATTTATTTACACTTACACAGTTTGCAGAATTAACTACGCGTCTAGACTATACATTGAGAAGGCAAACATGGTTGGAAATGTCTTCTGTGATATAATTTAACTATCAACACAGTGTAATAAAGTTCTGTAATGTTACGCTCAGCGACGAGATTGCGCAAGTTTATAGTCTAGCTCATGAAACCTTGCTCAACAGCCGTTTAATCGATTCATATAATCATAAAGTTCCCAATAGATCACCGACTAAATCCCGCTGACCCAGCTTCGCAAAGCTGTTCTTAACCCAATTACTTTTTACTGCAAAATTTGCATGGCATAAATCACGTGATACTAAGTAGGCTTTTTGAATATTATAGCAAACCACCGTTCTGTATCCGATTTCGTTTACCCTACACGCATTATCCCATCCCCGAGGAGTTAACGGGTATACCATTTCCGAATGCCCACTCCCCTCGCGAACTTTACTATATGTAAATAAGTTTTACAGAAGGTATTTCGAGTACACTCTAGAACGCGCCGCTCCATAATTTGTGCGTAGTTCCGAACATAAAACACCCTATTGTTGGGCTCGGGAGGGTACTGTAGCAAACGTTTTATGCCCTATTTTGGAGTTCAATATGGCACACCTTGTATATGTAAAGTCGGAGAAGTGAGTTACGATGCGTGTTATACTTTATAGATGGTGGTACATACATATTACTTAGTTATTGATGCCCATGTCAGCCGTGGGAATCTATACATTCACATGCCGTTTCGTAGCTAGTTACGTAAGACTTCATGGTCCAGTACATAAATTAGTGCAATAACTTAAATGGGTTGCAGTACGTTGACACCGTTTAAGGAAACTGGCAATTTGCAAAGATATATCGCTCTTAATAAATCTGAGGAGGCAAATTGTGTTAAATATACCTGCGATTAACATAAAATACACATCAAGATTTCGTAGATCATATTCACGATTATTGCAAAAGCAGCATATGTGGATAAATTGGAAGGCTGTAGTTTGTAATGATCGGTTGCAGGCAAACACATATCCGTGATCTAAACACATTGATTGCTATGAGTAATACGTACGAACGAAGGGCCAGGGACGGAGCACGCACGATCCTTAATATACGTAAAGTTAAACATCCTCCGAGGAATTGTAATCATGATGTTAATCATTGATGAGTAATCTTTATTCGGTAACGTCATTGAGGTCTCGCAGGGAATTTATCTAGCTGAATGCAAAAGGATTACTGAATTCACTCAGGGAGAAACCTCTGCTACACTTGAATGATACTGTCTAGCCAAACATTTTACATGAAATAAGTCCAGTGAAGTGTAAGTATCCAAATCTGTCTCGTTGGTTGTGAAAATATACAAAGTTAAACAGCGTGACCTTCGGTGAGAAGCTGATTTTGAAAGATAGCTAATACAAAGTAAAGGATTTGGAACTATTTAAACAATCTTTAGTTTAAATTAAATCAAAGTAAATAAAAAAGTAGTAGCTAACTTCGAAAGTAAACACAGACATTACACCATGGCGGGGTTCAAAGGAAGGCTTGACTGAGAGTCTCGAATATTTGAAGTGTGAAATAACGTCGGCGCTGGGCACGTAGTTAAGGCAACACTTTTATCAGCTTCACAAGAGACATAGCCCCATACACTGAAGGGACGGATTAATCCCAAATAAAACAAACCCAACACAATGATTTTTTTTTTGTCGAGAAGCTAATTCTCTCAATTTCTCCCCCGCAATAATACAAACAGGCCATGAAATGTTCCGGTTCGTTACGAGGGGGAGTAAACTGTAAGCATTATATGATTTATAAGACGAGCGTAACTGCACGGCAAAAGGCAAAATGTATATAAAATCTGATTTACATAAGAGGTTTTAGTATCATGAATCAATGCGTATGATACGATCCATCATACTTCCTGGACGCTGATCGATGTGTGATCCGGTTGTAACCATAGCCACGCTTTCAACCATATTGCCACTTCCGCGGCTTCACGGTGAAAACTATGTAATAATGGGTTCGCACAAGCCATATTTTCAGTTCCTGTTGTTGGTTCATTCATCACTTTTGTGGCAATTGCTTCCTTGCGTTGCTTAACCAGTAATCTACGGGGCTAGCTATGAAAACGTGATTACCATGCACGTGTGCCTAGGTGCCTATTACTAAACATACAGATAATGTACCTACATGTGTATGTTTTATCTAGCGACAATGCGCAGCTGTGGTGGCCGCAGTACTATATGTGGTTATATAAGGTCTTGGCGGACAATGCAAGCCAACTTAGGGCTATCACTGACAGGTGTTCGAATACTAATTACTACGCATTCCATAGGAATAGGCTTCTTTATTCAATTGTTTTGTACAAGATCACACATTCCTGTTTCATCGTAGCTAATCTTAAATCTGCAGCTGTTGACTAGTGCTATTCTATAAGGTAGACGTGAAAAAATACATTCTAACAACAAATTCATCAGTAACTGCATCGGTTCAGCGGTAAAAAGCAATCATCAGTTCCATTGAAAGGTATTCCAAATAGGTTTTGCGACAGGTTATTCACGTTTAAAATCAATTATCGTGCATATGCCAGCAGCCCTATAAGATCGTTGCCAGACTGGACTGGACCTACTCGACGCAGCCGGGCAGCGCAGCACGTATCATACGCTCAATTACACAGACTATGCCAGCCAGTTGCCAGCGATAGCCTCTCAGTGCAAAGTTCTTCAGCCTTTTCGAAACTAAGCCCAAGAGAACCTTTGAGAGAATTAATCAAACAGGTGAGCTGAATCTAATTAGGCAACAGCTGCCTGAACAAAACGAGCATCGATTACGACAACATAGACGAATTGTTTCGTCTAAGCGGAATGTTCGCAGCTCTGAATTCTTGTAGTAGCTCTCTCTGTAAGTATTTAAACCGTCTGCACTGCGAGAATTATGTTACAAGTGTTTTACTTTTTAATCCGGGTTTTAAACTGGTAGCAGAATTGGGATACAGTATTCCGAACTTTGTTCCCTACAAACGGAACGAAGCATCTGGAATCACTGCAAATAACTACTCGTTTACTATCTTTGAGATTCTTGAGCTCACTTTCAAGGAATGTTTAATATAAGAAGTCAGTGCAGCCGACGGTCGATATCCGATATCATGTGCCAAGTCAAATAACCATCGCGTCTTTTCGCAGCTGCCGATTTTGAAATATGAAACTGTAAAAAGTTAAACAGTTGAACAAAAATATTTCACGTATTTAAAATTTAAAAATGAATTTCACAAATTGCTAAACTCCTTACAATTAGCTGGAAGTGCCATTAAAATAACACTTTGTTTTCCGGTGAATGAATTTTAAAAATGCAGGTACGGCTGGGAAACGGCGAGAGGAAACGCGGCGCAGGGAAGCATTTTGCGTCGTCAAAGGCTCACAGTGTCACGTTGGTTTGGTCGACTCGGTATTTATTAATTTCACGTATTCGCCACTTCCCCTTTACGCAATGTTACCTTTTTGCTCGACAAGGGAAGCCGGAATGCGCCTGTGTGGAGGCTAGGAGAAGTTTATAGCCTTCCGAGCACCGAACTTCGTCGGGCAGGAGAAAGGATTTGGCTATTACACGCGATATTTGTTCATAACAGCTATTCTGGAGTTAAGGAGAACAAAAAGATACTATACATCTAGTTGTCTGCTTGGTTGCCGTTTTTGCTGAACTAATATGAAGATAGAGGTTCTTAAAACTTAAGAATTGTAGCCAGGGATTGTAACCGGTTACAAATTTACCGGTTACAGAACCGGTTAATTGATTAGGTTCCGTTCGAACTATTTGATTTGGGAGCCTTATTTCGGAGCGCTCTCTAACCGTTCACTCCGTGTAGCGATACGGGATCAATGACCGCCGCTTCGTTGCGGGGCGCTGCGGGTTGCCTAAACCAAACGCGCGCGAGAAGTGAGCGTAGGTACATACCTAGCTACAGTGTAGCTACCTACTCTGTTTATTCGATGAATTCGTTCGTGTTCTGCCGAACGCCCTAGTTTTCTGCTCGCCGCTCCTACTTTCGACGATAAAAATATTGAAATATTTTTTTTAATACAGTTGCTCAAAAAGTGCTACTTTACGTAGCTGTTTAGCGTGCGGAAAGTTGGTTTTCGCGCACTAGTGCTTTTTACTTTTCCACGTACATCGAACGACGTTTTTTAATACAGTTGCGAAAAAATAAGAAAAACAACAAGTAAGGAATTTGAAACTTTTACATTATTAATTCTGTAACATCATTGTAATACAGTTGAAAAATAATGAAGTTGTTCAAAAATATATTTTTGTATTACAGTTCTTCCTTACTTGTTGTTTTTCTTATTTTTTCGCAACTGTATTAAAAAACGTCGTTCGGTACACGTGCGGAAATGTCATTCTTCACTCGTCCCGAGTCTTGCCACTCGCCTACGGCTCGTGACAAGATATCTCGGAACTCGTGATATAATGACGTACTTTCCGCACTAGCATCGAAATGTACTATTTCACACCTCTCATTCAGAAAAGTAAGTTTTGGTCCCCGAATCAAAATGCTACTTTTCTGTTCAAGCTACTTTTTTTAATTTATTCATTGGCTTGTAGCATTTACTCGTACGCGATGTGCCAATAGAATCTTAATAAAATAATCGACTTAATAAGTAATTTTTTGTTTGTTTTTTTTGTTTGTTTTTTTTTGTTCTTTTTGTTTGTGTTTTCTTGTTTTGTTCTTTTTTTAGTTGTTTGTTTTTTTGTTTCGTTTTTCTTGTTTTTTGTTTTTTTTGTTATTTTTTGTATTTTTGTTGTTTTTTTTGTTTCGTTTGTTCGCTGTTTTTAGGATTTTTGTTTTTTTTTTGTTTTTGTTGTTTTTTTTTATTTTTGTTCGTTTTTTTTTTGTTTTTTTTAGTTATGGTTCATTTTTAGTTTTTTTTGTTTCGTTGGTTTTTTTGTTAGTTTTTTAGTTTTTTTTCGTTTCTTTTTTCGTTTTTGTTTTGTTCTTTTTTTGCTGTTTTTGTTTTATTTTTATTTTTTTTGTTTGTTTCGTTTTTTTTTATTTCGTTTGTTTGTTCGTTTTTAAGTTTTTTTTTGTTCGTTTTTTTTTTGCTTTTTTTTTGTATTTTTTTTTGTTGTTTTTTTTTGTTTTGTTTGTTCTTTTTGTTCGCTTTTTTAAGGATGTTTTTTTTCGTTTTTTTTTTGTTTTTTTAGTTATGGTTCATTTTAAGTTTTTTTGTTTCGTTGGATTTTTTGTTAGTTTATTTTTTTTTGTATTTTTTCTTTTTTCGTTTTTGTTGTTTTGTTCTGTTTTTGCTTTGTTATTGTTTTCTTTGTTTTTTATTTCGTTTTTTTTGTTTTTTGATGTTTTTTTTTTTTTTGTTTTTTGGTGTTTTTCTTGTTAATTTTTGTATTTTTGTTCTATTTTTTTGGTTAATTTTTTTTTATTTTGTTTGTTTTTTTTTCGTTTCTTTTTTCGTAATTTTTTTGGTGTTTTTTTGTTCTTTTTTGTTTTGCTTTTCTTTTGTTTTTGTTTTGTTTGTTAGTTTTTTGCTTTTTTTGTTTTTTTTTGTTTTGTTTTTGTTTTGCTTTTCTTTTGTTTTTGTTTTGCTTTTCTTTTGTTTTTGTTTTGTTTGTTATTTTTTTGCTGTTTTTGTTTTTTTTTTGTTTTTTTTTTTGTATTTTTTGCAGTTTTTCCTCATAGTCGGTGTGAAAAGTTACATGTGTCACTCAGGAGCAAAATTATTTTCGTCTTGGGCGTTAACACTTGAATCCCTCAACACGCTCAGGATCCTACGTTAGAATCCCTCGCTACGCTTTCTATTGTAGGATCCCTTGCTACGTTCAGGATTCAATACACCGCCCTCGCAGTAAATATACTATTTTTCTCCCTTGTGACACAAATAACTATTGTACAGTGTACAGCGTAAACACCTACTCAAAATGGGCAGAAAAAAGAGGAACTACACCTACCAATTTTATGATTATGATAGAAATTAGCACACATCAAAATGCCTAGTTGAAGGTTGTTGTTTTGTTTGAAAAAACGAAACTAAAAAGCGAAACAAAAAACAAACGAAACTAAAATACAAAAAAAAAACAAAAAAAACGGCAAAAAATTTAAACAAAATCAAGCAACAAGAAAAAACAAAAACAAAAAACAAAAAAAACGAACAAAACAAAAAAACTAAAAGAAAAACAAAAAAACAACAAAAACTAAAACAAAAAAACAAATAAAAACAAAAACAAGAAAAAAACAAAAAAAACAAAAAAAAAAATAAAAAAAGAACAACAAAAAAAATTAAAAAAAAAATCCTTTATATATACATATATATGTACATTGCACGTAGAATCGATGGCCGTTGGGCGGAAAGGTTCTCGAGTGGCGACCACGTACCGGAAGGCGCGGCGTGGGTAGGGAGTCCGCTGGATGCGGGTGGCGCAGGACCGGTCATTTTGGCACTCTTTGGGGGAGGCCTATGTCCAGCAGTGGACGTCTTTCGGCTGATATGATGATGATGATATATATACGTTTTTCGATTACGATGAAATTACAATCGATTTTATCAAGATTCTATTGGCACATTGCGTAAATGCTACAAGCCAATGAATAAATTAAAAAAGTAGCTTGAACAGAAAAGTAGCATTTTGCTCCCTCTCGTCGGGGACCAAAACTTACTTTTCTGAATGAGAGGTGTGAAAAAATATTTATAACTCATTATATTTTTTTGGTCCCTACTTAATTCACAGGTAGCTAATGGCTCACTAATTCTTTGGATAAGTACCTACCTACCTACTACCTATGCACGTTAGGTTTGCGATAGGGCATTTTACCATTTTGTCGAACAAATTGGTGTAAAGCCCCTGCTAGGCGGTCGCCAACACGCCCCTCCGACCGGGCGACCTTGGTCCGCACCGACCGTGTAGACAGTTGTTTGGAGCTAAATTTCTTAAGCCCCTGCTAGACGGTCACCAACACGCCCCTCCGACCGGGTGACCTTGGTCCGCACCGACCGTGTAGACAGTTGTTTGGAGCTAAATTTCTTAAGCCCCTGCTAGACGGTCGCCAACACGCCCCTCCGACCGGGTGACCTTGGTCCGCACCGACCGTGTAGACAGTTGTTTGGAGCTAAATTTCTTAAGCCCCTGCTAGACGGTCGCCAACACGCCCATCCGACCGGGTGACCTTGGTCCGCACCGACCGTGTAGACAGTTGTTTGGAGCTAAATTTCTTAAGCCCCTGATAGACGGTCACCAACACGCCCCTCCGATCGGGCGACCTTGTTCCGCACCAACCGTGTAGACAGTTGTTTGGAGCTAAATTTCATACTACAGCGGTCAGTGCCGACCAAGGTCGCTCGGTCGGAGTGGCGTGTTGGCGACCGTCTAGCAGGGGCTTAAGTACTTATACAATGTTTCGCGAATCATACTTGATGTTTTATGTAAGTCCTTACCTACCAGTGGCGGCGCGTGAAAATTTCCGATGGGCAACCCGGAACAAAATAAGTTATGAATGAGTTAAGAGTTTTTAACTATATAGGCTTGCCTAAAAATAAATTTTAGGAAGGCCGGTGGGAATCGGCTTGAACGGGCGCTCCGCCACTATTACTTACTAGAGTAAGTATAAATAAATAGTAATAATACTCAAGCGTCTATATATATAGCCAACTAATCCTGTATAAGCTTGCGACTCTAGCGAGCCAGCGAGCGGTCGTTCACCCGTACACGGAGAGAGCGCTCTCTAACCGGTAAATGGTACTTCGTTCCCTGTTTGCGCTCCGACATATGCTCCGGGGAGAGCGGTGTTCTTGCGAGCGTAACCTTTATTATGGGTTAGGCTCTCAAAATCTGGCTCTAACCGCTACGGCAAAATTAACCGGGTTACAATCCCTGTTGTAGCAGACGAAAGCACTTGCGGCGCTAGACGGAGCGGCACGATAGATCGCAAGGTCCATGAACTTGTGACTATAGCAGACGTATTTTTAGCCCAACCCGTTCATATAAAACAATATCGCGATAGAAACGACCCGTTCGTTTGCTCAACGAGAATGATTAAGAGTAATGAGTAATCATCGAAAAAAGGGAAGGGAAATTATTATGGGTTTTACTTTTCGATTATCATGTAAGTGGCCGTCTAAATACCTTTGCCGCTATTCTATTGATAAACCAGTACATTGTCTCATTGGTTCTACAAATTAAATGTTACTACATAATCAAGCGCAGTTATTAATGTAACGACTAAATGAAGTTTGTATGGAACCAACAACTTCCTTTTTCGCTGATCTGGGTTATATGTACAGAGTAAAACACAAAATTCTATACGATGAATAGTTAAGAAGTTCATATATAAAATGTTTTTATCGGATAATAAAGACGCGAACCATCTCTGTATGACCCGTTTACAAACGAAATAAGTGAAACCACTCTCCGCTGATTTTGATTCAATGAAAAAAGTTTTCATAATATTTACATTCAGGATTTATAAACATGTTAATGAGCAAGATTTAATCCTAACAAAAGATAATCTTTAGAACCGTAGTCGGGATGATCTCACCATTCCGAATTTATGCCCGAACAATACGGAGGCATTAAACATTATTATTGTTACTCGTTAACATTTCGATTCCTAAATAATGTCCAATACGAAACGATACTAAAGATACAGTGGAACAAATAAGCGTCGAGTTTACAGAGCTATTTACCGCCAGATGTTCGCCCTAAAGGTTGGTAACATTCTAACTTTATCCCACATGTAATGATGCTATTGTCCCTTGTCGGACGAAATCGGAAACACGAACTTGAAATCTGTATTGCCACACCTCAACTATAGCTTCTAATTGTTAGGGAATGTTGGAAAAAACATTCTTGATTGTATTTTACTTACAAATATACATAGTACATATATTTATTAATAGAAAAGTAAGTAGAATAAAGAAAATGGCAGGCTTAAATTGGGTTGAAGTAGCCCAATCTAGAGAAAACTGGTTATCTTTGGAGGGGCCTTTACCTGTCCGGTTTTTGTGAGTGAAAATAGTGTATACATATCATATCATTTAATACAAAAAATAAAGAGTAAAAAACAAAAAAACAACTACTTATTTTTAACTAAGTTTATATAACTTAGTTGTTATGTTATGTAAGTTAGGTACTTACACACTTGCAAGAAATTAAAAGACTTTATTTTATTTATAAGAAGAATGTGCAAACCGGAAAGTGATCATAATTGATGGTGACAGTTTAACGAGCAGAGGAGTTCTGTTAATTACATACGAATACAATAAATATGATTAGAACCTCTATGACAATGAATCAATAAATAAATACCGGAAGGTGTGGAACGACTTAAATCGTACTTGGCAATAAATTCAAAGATAGAAACGCACAGAATGGGGCAAAGAAATGTATCGCTAATTAACGTGGAATCTTGAAACTAGTAAGAGCGAGTTTTAAGAGTGCCGATAAAAGGTAACTTGATTAAAGTGGCATTCTTCATATCCGAACCGAACGTCTGTTGTCGCTAGAAAACTTCAAGACGGCAGGTGCTGCTTCAATTGAACTGGCAGCCAAGATGGTTAAATATAAAAGACAATGGTGAGAAATAAAGTAGTAATAGGTAAGAAATAGAAAACCGAGATGGAATTGTCGGTGAAAATAAACCGATATTTCTTTGCAACGAGTGAAGCTATTGGAACTGACAGCCAGTAAAGTTGCACAAAGCCCTTTTTATTGAAGAGGATGAAAAACGTTATTTATTTTAGTCCAGATTCCAGTGCAGCAGTGTAGTGCCGTAATCTGGGTCAATCGTGTGTACCTCGAATCTCGATTTCCGTCAAAATGAGTCCCATTGGGCTTTCACGAGGGCGGAATGGCTCTCGCAACTGTATCCGGATCAAGCGCCGGCCCGCCGGGAAAATAACTGATGCGTCAGAATTTCATTAAATTAGACTACTTGCACTTAACGAATTCACTGGCAGAGTTAATCTGAAAGCATTTTTAGAGTTATAACAAGGAATCCTTATATAATCACTTCACTGTATATACGTATGTCTGTCTGAAAAAAGATAGGTCTGTCTTTTACTCGGGAACGCGCAGGTAATGCAATCCATTGAAACAGTGAAAAATCTAACTTTTAAATAAACGCAATCATACGGCCGTTAAAGCCGAAGATATTTATTCTCGCAAAGGAATTAAACCTAAAGGGTTCTTCTCTTCCCGTTGACCTAGAATCATGAAATTTGGTTAGATCCAAGACAAATATAGAAAAAAATCCGATTATTTTGCCATTACATAAAGCAACAAAAAACATTGAGATATATTATGAGATAAAAACGTATACTCCTCTTAAAATGGTACGGACGAACTATATATATATTTGGTACGGAACCCTCGGTGTGCGAGTCAGACTCGCACTCGTTCCACTTTTTTTATGATACTAAACTTGTTTCTCTTTAAATTCTATGCTTGTCAAATTTCTAAATATATAAATTAAGTTAGCCATAAACATATATTATTGATACACCACACCGCTAAAATTGATAGAAATAGAAAACCCCAGAATATAAAGGCTCCAAACCTACCGCGTAAACGCAGTGGTCAAGCAACAACTCTTTGAAATATCCAACTATAGTCAGTTTTAAAACCACGCACCACGTATGAGTCGTCTAGACTCTAGACGATATTTCTCTATAGATATAGACGAAGAATTGCCGGGCACTTTCAACGCAAGCAAATGCAATTTACTTTATGAAGGTTGTGTTTAGACAACTTTCGAGCGCTTATCGGCATCAGAGACCGCAAATGGTGAAACACAATGGAGCTCTTAAATGGCTTCTGTTGAATATAACATGGATATACTATATATGGAAGACGCAACGCTAGTATTATATTAATCACAGTGCCAGATAAAGCCATGGTTCTAATTAAGATGATTAACAACCCTCAGGAGATGTATCGCCAAATTTAATGGTCCCGTAAATCTAAACTTTAGCTATAAAGAGTGAACTTGGAGAAGCACTCATAACAGCGTTTACGGTATAAAAAATAGCCTCCGGGTAGCGAAATTGGCCAATTGTGCGTCCCTAGCAATCACGGCTTGGGTCTTGTTATTCCGCTAGGCAAAGACGAACGTGAGAATCTGTGCAAAGGGTGGTTCGCGGGCTTCAGCTCTCGACGACCTGATGGACGGTTGCATAATAACTGCAATTAAATCGGTGCCGCTGCAGGGAGCTGTCAACTTGTCAAATGCCAGCTGGGGCGACACATTGTGACATTTAGAGGTGAACTTGTTGAATTGAGAGCAATAAATTTGCGATGCGTAAATATTTATATACTTGGATATTTTCAAATCGCGAATTCACAATTCACAAGCGCTGATAAAGCTTCAATATCCAATTTGATCAACAAATTCATCGGATCTTTTCTTCAAAATGTGCAACTGAGCAGATCTTAATTTTTAACTGAATTGGAAATCATTTATAGCACTAATATTTTTTTTTTTCATTTCAAGCAATTTTATTTGTCTATTACTGTTATTGTTCTGTGTTCGTTGGCATACGAAGCAAAATGTAGCCGCCAAGTTAAAATAGAGCTATAATTACAACTACAGGAACGTACTCGTTGTTAACTTTGTCCCAATACAAGTCCAAACGAGATCTGGGGGCACGGCAGTGCCCCCGCCAAGTCGAGCAAAACAAAGGCACGGCCCATTTTCTCGAAGACATTCAGGCCATTTTCAACATCCTGTAATTTTGTGCTGGCTAAAGCTAGAACCCTGAATTTTCAGCAACATGTAGGGCATAATATGGCTTACATATAATGTCAATAACATTCAATTTAAACTTTTAGTTTAAGAACTAATGTCCGTCAAAGTTCGTTAGTTTTGTCACTGACATACTCACTTAAGACTGATGATCAACATAATTCTAAGGTACTTCTAGCAGACCCACAAGCTCCAAATTTCAAACGTAATTAGTTTTTAGCCTATTAATTCATAAAAAACCTAAAAATATTGCAATTTCAGTCACGTTTCAGAGATATACAAACTGCATAAGTAAGTAATCCTATACAAATACATGCGATTACAAAGCTACTTTTGCAGTTGCTTCCTGCAAAACTATACAAACGTTATTTGCGGTTGGTATAGTACATTGTGATACAAGTGAGCTATGTTGATCATTACATCAGAGGCGGAATTGCGTGATAATAGAGCCGAGGATGTAATTATCAAAGCTCACGCGTATCATACGACGTTTTTCAACACATTTGCGAGGAAAAAATCCTTTTCATAAAATAAAAATGTCACAGGCTCCTAAGTTGTTTCCTTTAGTTATTGATGACAACAGGTTTTTATTCACATACATTTGTACATCTCCAAGAATGTACAGTGGCGTCAATTCTATTTATCACTTTTCTATTCACCACGAGTCAACATTTTTAATAATAACCAAACACGCATCTCATCAATGTTTACAAATATTTGTGAAATTACTTATAATGGCGCGCAACTATTTTTTTTTCGTAAAATTCGCGCATTGCGCCCGCAGCGAGGCTTAGATGAAATCTCTAAACAGTCAATACAAAATAAAATAAATATTTTGTTATTCAATATAAATTCATGTAAAATGTTATCAAAAGTAAATAGTTTTACTAAATGCAACGTTTCTATATCATATCCAAGAAGAAATAATCAATTAATTCACAAGAAGGATTTAATTTGTTTAGTCCAGTAAGAATCCATTTGCCGAGAATTAAAAACAAACCTGTATAACCCGGTCAATTTAAGAATGCGCCGAGTTCATACATACACCTTGCTGCAAGGTGCCAACGTGTCTTAATCGGGATATAAACATAACTACACGAGTGTCGTAATGTTATTAAACACGCGTGTTTAATACCCAGGATTATGAGCCTAAAAGCGGCACAATAAGAGGCACGTATACGAGCAAATGTGTTGAAAAATAACATTCCCATACAAAGTCTACAAAAAGAAATGAGATCCCATAAAAAACATTCCATGTAAAAAATAGGCCAAGTCTCGAAACTCTTCCACAGTAAAAAGTGGTGAAATATTTCGTGGAGCCAAGTCAGGCATTCTTATTAATCTTTATTTGCTTGCTAAATAAAATTTTGTGACCACAGTCCTTCTAACAGTTTCTATAGCTACGCTAGGCCTAGAAGGCGTTATATAGGCGTTATTGTTGTTTCATTATTAGGCTCGACCATGACCATTCAACTGTGTTCACGTGATCACGAGTGAAATAAGAGCCCGTTTTGTTTCTAAACAGGAAAGCGATTCCACCGTTGGCTTAAAATGCTTCAAAATTTCACGCATTAAACCTATGTAAAAGTACTATGGATATTCTATGGATGCTCAGCACTCCAATTCATATTGAATAAACATTTGAAGGGACAAACGATCGCTGATGGCGTTTTTATGAACAGCGATATCACATAAGAGCGTCTTTATGAGTCACTCACTTGAAATATTTACAATAAGCTCACCTAACTACTTAATTAGGAGAATATTAGGACAAGGAGTACCAGAGCCAGTAGTTTGCTCTACTAATGAGCCCACTGTCACTTAGATAATTACCTACCCTGCTATCACTGACACAGTTCGTCGTACCGATTTCTTGCCATCAACCGCAGGTCGATGATCCACGGTCAATAAGTGCGTCACGCAAGGGTTACCGTGCCTAAATGTCAAGTCAATAGCTTTCATGTGATTACAATAAACTAGCCCTACTCGCAAAAAGTACCGCATTCTAGGTCTTTGACTTAGCTGCAAAATAGTTTCCATGTGGTGTAATAAAGTAACAGTGAAATGAAAAAGGTCGCATATACCTATCGTGACACTATTGTTTTGAGAAGTACAAGACTTAGGAGTTCAGGTTTCGCGGAAGTTGTTTTGATTGTTATTACAGTATAGTATAAGTATACGTTATTTTTCAAGACCACCAGCCCGCTTTGCTTTGCTGAAGTTGGAACTTTGTAAGAACCTTCTTATTATGATACTCCGCTGATCCTTTGATGTTTCGGTAAAAGTGTCATTCGATCTACGAATCAAATTTCGCGAATGCTTTGAAGCAACATCAGTTATTATTATTGAACCAATAACAATTCTTACCGAGAATCGTCAGGCTTACATTCGTACCTGCGAACAAAAAATAATGTTATTTTATTATACAAAATGTGGGAGCAAAATACACAAAAGTAAGGTTTCATTAGGACATAATATCAGTAGTGGGTAATTTTATGAGTCATAACATAAGATTGGCTGGCGGCACCGCTGTGAGTGGCTCACGTCGTAGAAATAGCTTATAGTTGTTCTAGTGCCTGGTATATAGTGCCTGTAATAGCCAAGCAATAAACGTCATTACAGGCTGGTCTAATCTTTCCCTCTTAGGTATAATAAATAATGTGCCATCTAATCTCGGTAATAGCTCATCTAGAAGATGCTGATATTAGGTTAACCTAAGGTTTTCAATAAAAGTATACTTTCTAAATTCTGTAACAGAAAGAGTCTTATGCTTGCTCACTGAGACACAAAAAACATGACTTTCGCTACATACCACACGACACGAAAGATTTGACAGCTTTCCGCTTGAAGGAAGTTATGACTTGGGATGAAATAGAAGCATGCTATCAAGATATTGTTGAAACAAAAACACAAGATAGTAAAAACACTTTAAGCAGCTATTACCACACGTGTTAAATGATGACCGTTGCAGCTATACTAAAAATAAATGATGAGTTTATTGACTGAATATGAAAACAAAGTTTTAAACCTTAGATAGACGGAACGATCGTTCATTTCGGTTAACGGCCACTTCGTCGAGGTCACCGTACCATAAACAACGACGGCCATTCCGTCTTTATGGTGTTTTATCAAGGTACCGTTGAGACGTCACTTGTTTTATAGCTTACACTGTTTCCGCTACGATGATTACAAGCACTGTTCACACTTCAAAATTGGTTTATTTACTCCCAAGTGCGTGATTCATTTCTCATTGCTGTCTTATGCATTCCGTCTTAAGATTTGTTTCCAAGTGAAAGTAATTACATACACAATCTTGTGACGAAACAATTATGTGGACTTAAATAAAATAATAATAAATATTATGGGACAATCTTACACAAATCAACCTAGGCCCACGGTAAGCTCAGTAAGGCTTGTGTTGTGGGTACTAGGCGATGATATACATATATAATAGATACATACATATAGATACTTATATACATATATAACATCCATAACTCAGGAACAAATATTCGTGATAAACACACAAATAAATGCCCTGACCGGGATTCGAACCCGGGACCTCCAGCTTCGTAGGCAGAGTCACTACCCACTGGGCTACGGAGGCCTTGCTTTCAATTTCTATAAAAATTAAATTACATAATTTTATTAACTGTGAATTAATGATTAATTAACGGTTATTATTCATTACTTTAATTAACGTAACTCGCACCTGCAAGAAATATTAAAGATAACATTAAAATAGATGATAATTAGTGAAGAGTAGACAATATTCCCAGAATTTCGCCTTTCTCTTAATAACACGAGATATTATTACGGCCGAGCACTTTTCAAAGATATTATGAAACCACCATTAGAGCTCGATACAGCGAAATGAAGCTGTCATCAGATCAAATTCCCACCTCGAAGTTATGTCTTCAAATTTAAATTTAGAAACGAATTTAATACTTGTAGCTTTCAAACTGTCACGCTTCGCATTTCAATAAGCGTATCAGCGTAAGTACGTTAATTATACAAAGTCACTGGGTCCCATGCCGATGCAAGAACAAATCCTTTGATGTTCTACTTACGAAAATGATATATGGCAGCTATTTCGAATACTATAATATATGCCGTTCAAAATATAACGGCTATTTTCAGTAAGCAGTTACAATACGGCGGTAGAAACAACAGTTTCACGTTACTGAGATCCGGTGCTTAATGTGAAAATACGCTGCTTCCCTTTCAACAGGAACGTAGATACTAGATGAGCATCAAACTGCACTTTAAAAGTTCTCCATATGCCTCTGAAACGAAAAGGAACCCTTCAACGATCATTCATACAACCCTCTGTCTGTTACAGACGTTTCCGAAACTGGTGGGACGAAGGGATTTGAGAATTTGTTAGGTGATGGCTTACAGGAAACAAGCTGTATATGTTGAATGATGATTCACATAAGCATCAATAGGGCAAAGTCTGGTTTAGTCATTCATTGAGGAAATCTTGACTTTTGTTTTGTTTTAGGGGCATTCCGCCAACCGCGTTCGACAACGGCACTTTGCACTATAATAGTTATTTGTTATACAAGGGTGCAAAGTTGTATTTTACCCGCGAGTGTGGAATTGAAAGACGAGCAGGCGAAAGGATCCTATAGTTGAACCACGAGCGAAGCGAGTGGTTCTAAAATATAATCCTGATCGTAGTGAGTGTTTCAACACACGAGAAGTAAAATACATTTGCACCCGTGTGTAACAAAACTTTTCACCTCACTGTAGCGAGGAAAGTGCAACATGCAAAACAACTTTACTTAATTTAAATAATAAATTTGCACCCTTGTAAAAAAATATAATAAATATCAATTTTTTTTGGTCAAGGGCGAGTCGGATTTTAGTTTTCCCATACATTTTGAGACCCAGCGCCTGATGAAGGCAACAAGCAATTCAATTTTTTTTTTGTATCGGAGCACCCTTAAATATTTATTTTATTCTGTTTTTTAGTATTTGTTGTTATAGCTATCACGGTTCATGAGATACGCTCCAAGGTCAAATTACTTAGGTTACTTTGCCCACTAGTGGATAAAATGCGATTTTGCTTACTGGTTTTAAAGGATAAAAGACGGCTTTCCAAAGCAGTGAGGGGAAAAATGTATTACGACATTTCTGAATCATTTCAAGACATGTTATATTCTATTTTTTGTACTCAGCTATTAGTTCTTTAGGAGACCTTCACTAACTGGTGACTGGCCACTCTTCTTCGTCTATACTATAATTATAAAAAAGCGGCCAAGTGCGAGTCGGACTCGCACATGAAGGGTTCCGTGAAATAAATTGCGGTTTACGATTTATGACGTATTAAAAAAAAACTACTTATTAGATCTCGTTCAAACCAATTTTCGGTGGAAGTTTACATGGTACATCATATATTTTTTTTAGTTTTATCTTATTTTAGAAATTACAGGGGGGGGGGGGCACACATTTTACCACTTTGGAAGTGTTAAAAGCAATAGTTTGCGCGAGAGAGAGTTTAGAAAAAAATTATGTTAGAAACCTCAATATCATTTTTTGAATTAATTATCCATAGACGTATGAGTTTGATGAAAAAAAATTTTTTGAGTTTCAGTTCTGAGTATGGGGACCCCTAAAACTTAATGTTTTTTTTTCGATTTTTGTGTGAAAATCTTAATGCGGTTCACAGTATACATCTACTTACCAAGTTTCAACAGTATAGCTCTAATAGTTTCGGAAAAAAGTGGCTGTGACATACGGACGGACAGACAGACAGACAGACGGACGGACATGACGAATCTATAAGGGTTCCGTTTTTTGCCATTTGGCTACGGAACCCTAAAAAGGAAAAAACTGTAAGATTGTAGCTTTGTAAGTTTGTATGTAATGGGTAATCTCCGGAACCGCTTATCCGATTTCATAAATTCTTTCACCTGCGTATAGAAAGGACTTTCTGGATGGTTTAATATTTTACTTCGTGGGTTTGCCTGCGTTCTTTGCAATGCGGCCCGCGCGGTCAACTATATCGTATTCTATACTTAAACCTGCTTACATGTCATGACGTGCTTAAGGTTTATCATTTTTAGTTTCTGCTACAGAGTTTAATTTAGCATATAGATCAGTGCTTAAGCATACAGAAGTTTAATTCTACTGCACTTTTGTTGTACGATATCTCACGATAACCAACACTCATAGACACGAGTCCACAATGTCATGACCCTTTCATAAATATCGCACGCTGAACTCAGCTACCGCTTTTTAAATGTTATATCGTGTTATTCGAATCACCCATCCCACAAATTGGCATAGTAAAAAACCTGAAATTACATAGGAAAATGCGCGGCGCGGCGTAGCAGAGCATAACGACAGTACTAGGTACATATTGAGTTATGAAGGTATATTTAGAGATGGGTCAATGCTTTAAGCCCCGTCGAAGTCACGCACTGGTGAACCACTAATTGTTCGAGTTATCTTTCACAACTAAGCCATTTAGGTACAAGTGGCATGAAAGGAGGTAAGGTCGTAGAATCGGTATCAACGATTTACATTTTTCATCATCAACATCATCATCATCAAATCAGCCAAAGACGTCCTCTGCCTGTACATAGGCCTCCCCCAAAGAGTGCAACGAAGACCGATCCTGCGCCGGCCGCGTCCAGCATGCACATTTTTATGTGTATTATTTTTCAATAATAGGACTTTTCCGTATGCAAATTAATTAGCTTTATCATGTGAAATCGCGGTTGATTATTCAATCACTATAAAATTTACTTTTTTTTAAATACAACAATGAAATAAAAAAATACACAAAACTTATTATTATAACTATATTTAAAACTAAACTACTTATAAAATAAAATAACTTAGTATAATTAATTTCATAATATATATGCTGAGTAGCATTGTTAAAAGCGAGCTTCTGATAACAGTAGTTTATGTGACTGTACATAATGAAGGGCATTAAACACGAGTGTTTAATGCCTAATTATGTATGTACAGTTACATAGGTACACTGTTTTATCTATCCGCATATCATAAGCCTCCACGCCATGACCGGCATCGCGGCGTCGTTTTCTGGCAGCTGTCATAGTTTTTTTTTAATTCAGAGACAAACTAGAGTCGGATCCAACTATCATATCGTTCGATATCTTACTTACATGCGACATTTGTCAAATTTGGTATGCAAATTGACAATTCATTTCGAACTACGTCATCTCGACTGATATTAGAATAGAGGTTAAATCAAATTTCTTTATTTTTCAGAGACGTTCGAAATTGGAATGAAATAATATTCTGGAAATCGATGTTATTATTTAGCAATAATAACATTTTCACAGATAAGAAATTTGTTCTCACAAAACAGTTTATTTTTATGGTGGTCATAATGTGCGGTTCTTGAACGCATCAAGGAGGGTTTATGATATTTGGATAGATAAAGAAAAAAAAACAGTAATGATATTTCAATTATAATTTTATAAGAAACACACATTAATAAAAGCGTAAAAATATATGCGGCCATTGCGGGACTCTTCATGAAAGCATGTGTGTAATCCCTGTTAATTGGCAGACACTTTCTATTTGATTTTAGTACACTAAAACTGTATATCACTAATTTAATTTTAGGTCATACACACAACATGAAGAGCTCAAGCAGTTTATATTAATAGCATTTTTATGGGCAATATACAGCCCGCATATTCGTGGAAGTATCTGCGGTAATCCCACCAGGTTTATGAGTCGAGGAACAGATTAGCTAATGGGCTAGTCTGCGCGTTAATTGACTTCGCCCAGGAGTACACGCCCTTTTGAATATTCAATACGTTCCTACGTAATCATGCATGACTTTGATCTAATTTCACCAACTTCTTTATTTATAATTCATATCAGAACGAGCTAGATCAGACCAGACTCTTCTTAAACTTCCATCAAGACGTATCATTTCACAATACGGAGTAAATATTATCTGGAAATCATGCTTAGAGTTATAATCGGCAGTAAAAAGCGGAAAATCGAACGGATTCTAGAATCGCCAGCATAGAATACAGTACCTAACTGCTAACCGACATAGTTCTAGAACTATGTCGGTTAGCAGTTAGGTACTGTAGACAACGAACCGTTGAGGCTAGCGGCGACAGTAACATATCAAGCTTATTTGTAAATGGTTACGCAGACGACAATGCACCACCAAGCAAAAAACTATACATAAGAGTTGTCGTAGAAATTGTAGAATGGAGTCAATATCGAACTGAAGATGTTCCAATAAATATCGAATTGTTTTCTAGTGTTCCAAATTTCAAAATTTGATCCCTTTTTCCTCTGAAATATAAATTGGGCACATTTTCAACGGTGAGACGAGAATGATATGATATGATATGATTTATTTATCTCACAATATACAATGTCACTTAAAACTAACACTCAATCAATTTTAGGAATTTATATTGTGATCGTCAGTTATTTAACATAATTATATCAAATTAAAAATTTAAATTATAAAAAAACAAATATTTAAAGGAAAATGATGTACACAGGTATTTGTCAACAAGTTACAAAATGATAATTAGAGAGTAAGATGTCAATGAATATAAAATTAAGATCACCGTATACGGGTCGTCATTTATCTACAACACCTACACAGTTTAAATGCTTAGGCATACGTATCCTGTATCATCTCTCCTCACCAGATGTCATATTTTCCGATGCGTTGGAAGAATTAGACACGTGGAAGTGCTCGTGAGACTGACCTACTTGCAGAATACTTTTGAATTTTATTCTCTGAATATGTTTTCCTTGACGAGTTCGAGTCATGCGATTCGGGTTATTTTCCCATAGCTGGAAAAGTAATGAGGCCTCGTTACACTTAACAAAAACTTTAGTGACCTGATACCGATTAACCTTTAAATGTCGCAAAAATGCTCCCTGCAAATGCCACGGGTCTCAATCGTGACATGGGTACTTTATAGGCTTGTTTACATCTAATATCACTTGATTATTGCGAAATAAGAGATATTTTCGGCTACCTTGAGGTTTGCAAAGGCATAATAACACTAATACTTTATTTTACTACTGACACATACTTATGTACATTACCGTTTTTCTGGTAAATTGGGTTGTTTAAGGTACCATTATCGTAAGTAACCGAACAAAACGGTGTGAACAAAAAGTGCCAAGGCTAATTCGAGGAAGCCACGCTAAATTTAACTTAGACACAAAAACATAACATAAAGGACTGTAGTTAGATACATCGCATGTCGCCACCTGTAGTAAATTTTAAAACAAGACGATAACGATTTTGCGTAAAAAAAAGAATATGGTCATCTACCTTGACAAATAGCTTAACACAGCGTTTCTTGGAGCGTATTCCAAAATTATTCATATTTTATTTATATTTATTCTTTTTATTTGTGCTTATTGTTATCAATAAGCACCTTTTTGGCGTAGATTTGAAGAATCTAAGATAATGTGAATACTTAAATGAATATTTGGTAAACAATTAGTGTATGATAAACACTGTTTAACATTGAATTGCGCCCAAGAACAAATAAATATACAAGCGGTAACACCCCGCACACACATAGGTACTAATGTTTCCGATGACCTCTAAAGAAACCAAGTCACCTTATTTTACCTAAAATTCACGGTGCATAATTGCTTGCGTTCCGAGAGTCATCAGTAAGCCACAATCTCAAGTGTTTTACAGGCAATCTAGCATCGTGCAGCGCTCATCACAGCCGCTTCCGTCCGTGTAAACGTAAACAAAAACCTTTCCTGTTTGTTACAGTCACGACCTAAAATTAAATGCACATATACATCAACACGGATCTAAATCTGTCGACTATTAAATTCGACAGATGTGCAGCTTCGTTATTGTTAAGAAAATTATTCGCGACGCGAGGCAGACTTGAGAAGTTGAGAGATCTAGAACGATTGCTAAATTGTGCCTAAACCTATGTCACTAATGATTTAAATGTCCTGCACTAGATTCGCGGCAGTTTCTAATTAAAAATCACCTTAGTCACAAGTTCATTGAAGATTTCTGTACCCAACTTAATAGCTTAATTCATGTCAAGACGTCATTTACTAAGTACAACGCTGAATTGAGTCCATCAAGTAATCGGTAATCGAAATAAACTCTATTGTCGAGTTTATTTCGATTACCGATTACTATATTCGAATCCAAGGATATAAATCGGTTTCACATGCACGTTTTTTAGACCCTATTCATATCTTGTCGACCTCATCATTCGTATAGAAATTGTGCAACGCTTTGCAGAATGGTTAACGATGAACAGATGAACAGCCGATAACTCGAGCCTTGGGATGGAGAGCGACAAGGTGCTGACATTGGTCCGTCTGAATCAATCATAAATCAATTGCACGTCGCAAAAGAAATAAACGCGACTGGTGCTCAACTGATGATTATCTAAGAACAAACAGCTTTCGAAAAGCCGTCAACCAGTTTGGGAGTGTTGTTGCTGTGATATCTTCGATCTGGGGATAACAGCGTGTAGGTAATTACGTAGCTGGTGAACATACGTACACATTTCAGGGTGTATTAGTGTCAAGATTACTTATGCTAACGGCGTGCGGAGGGTCAGGAGTATTCGTGGAAGTGAAGTTTCGCAACGAGCGAGCGACTCGGCGTCCCACGTCCGTTCGTTAGTGTTAAGTTAACTCTACGCAGTTTGATTTCCAACGATTGTGTTTGTTTGCGTTCAGGCCTTTGCAAAGCTCATGATTAGACTTAGGATTTGCGTGATTGCCAAGGCCAACCCTTACTCTACTTGTCGTGTCTACTTTATCTGGAATTGGCGTTATTCGCTTCAAATGATAAATCGCCGCTATGTTCTGGTGACGTCAGTGACATTTCTTGAAATACAAACATGGATAGAAAGGTGTCCAACGAGTTATAAATTGCCGAAGAACAAGACTTTTTAGTATTCCTTTCGGTATCCCTGCAGAAGAGTACAATTCCTTAACTATTTATAGGCAATATCTCACGGTGCCGTGTTTTTAGATTGTAACATATCGAAACCATCTCCGTTTTTTTATACGAACATGATTTACTCGAAAATTCTTTCGTTTCGAGACAGCGCATAATCAGGAAGCTAGATTCAAATCGGAAGAATCGAATCTACGGTCGAATACAAAGGAAATTTAAGACAACGAGACGAGCTAGTAATTAGTTTACTGGACTTTGAACTTTACGTATGTGGAGATAGGGTGGCTAGAGCAAAAACACACCTGAGCAAAATACGAGATCGCGAAAGGGCTTCTTCTTGCAGGGTGCAACTGCATCAATTTCCATACAAAATTGGTGCGCTACGGGCAGGAAGCGGTGGCTGCGATACGACACGACACTATCTTGTATCGAGATTCCGACGGAGTCAAGGAACTGTACAGACGACGCGATGACTGCACTATATGGACATAGTGCAGTCATCGCAACTAAATCATATTGATGATAATAATAATCTGCTGAAGTATTTATTTGGTAAAATGTAAAATATTATTCCTTGAGTTGAAGTGAGCATTGCAGTTTGCATAGGAACTTTGAGATGAGTAAACCGATAACAAATTAGAACAGCTTTCTAATAATTGTCAGACTCAATCCTGAAGCGAATGCTGATTTAGTTTTTTAATTTAAAATGAGAACGGATAATCCAATCTGAAGAAGTACTTAGTCGGGTCATAAGTTCTGTCACAAGGTTTTTGATAGATAAAACTCAGCAATAAACTTTTTCTTATTCGTATTATACATGATTAAAAAGCTTATTTTATACGAATCAAATTGCAATACAATACATTTTGAACAATTATCGCAATATGACAAAAAAAACCTTGTAACTTGAGACAATCGTGAACCCAAAACACGCCGCATCTAACAAAAATACCACTTACACAAATTTAATAAAAAAAAAACAGAGTTCCAGATGACCAACAAGGTTTTTTTTTATTTATTCTGAAACCTCGATTTACACCATGCTTAGCAACTAGCATTTGGTTTTCTGTTAGCTTTCAATTCCAACTGCTCCCCATCGAGAACTTTACGCACTTTTTACGTTTTCAGAAAAACACGCAAATTTCATCTTGTGGGCAACAACTACACTACGTAAAATGTGAATATGAAAATTAGTTTTACCCAAACTTACTTATCTTATGCTTCAAAATGGAGGAGGGAGGGTTCAGGGAGGGGTTCTCACTAAAATCTCACGTACGTTTTTAAGGTTTTAAGAATCATGGAAAAAAGATACAGTGAATCACGTCCGTGTTTTTGATTAGCTAAAAAAAGTGCAAAATCTCTGAAGAAACTAGCATTTGTGTAATATGGCTTGAAGCATTTAAATCCAATAATCGTTCTAATCGATCAGTATTTAATGAGCTATCAAACCATATATATATAATTAAATAAAAACACTCTTGGTATTATTTACTATGCGGCAAAACATTTGTGACAGAACTTAAGGACCGACTAAGTACAAGCAGATCTAGGAGACCAACCCACGTGAACCTATAAAATGTCTATAAACAGACTAAACACTAAAACAGCAATCCAAGCGCACTTTAACACTGATTAGCAAGCTGTAAGAAACCGGACGGAAGTATAAATGAACAAACACTCAAGTCTTCCCCGGAGAACGGTGGAAGAGTGAGGACCCATAAATATTAATGAAAAACACCGATTCAATGGGAACCGCAGACAGGTCAGCGGCCTTTGATCCGATTGTCTGATGCTCATTTTCAACGTGTAATTAGGAATGCCTTGAATAGCTAATATATTTGAGCGAAGAAGGAATGCGTATTATGAATAAAACATGACCGAATATCTGTAGGAGCTAATGCTAAAGGCATTGGTTTTGAAAATGAAGATACCATAAACAAACTGATGTAATCAATCATACGGATGCTGGAGTAGCGATGTGCGATTGTATCATTAACCTAAATACATAATTTGACTAATTTGGTAGAAACCGTTTTCACATAAACTCTATTAGCTCTATTGATTATGTATAAGAGTGTAACCGTTACACTGAACTCGATTAATTTAGTGGAACATTATACTGAATATCAAAAACTGTAAACTATCATGAAGTTAGTATCTAGAATTCGTTGTCAACATGAAGAAGTTTGAAGTTTCTTCATTGAACAACTAGCGTAGGTATGTGTAAAAAAATAAATCGAATAGTTTTAGAGCAATTAAGTAATAATTTGTAAATGTTCAGCTATCATTGAGAAGCAGAACCGATTTTAATAAAACAAGCATTCTCTGACAAAGAAGAACATAAATAATATCAGTTTATGATAATAATGTGATAGATAGAATAAGCATAATAACGTAATAAATAAAACTAATAGGTTCACACTCTTCCCATAAATTAATGTCGATGAATGTATTCTTTGATGGTGATATATCTAATGCAAGCACAGATTTATTATTATAAGAGGTCTCATATCATATAATTGGTCTCAACATTCACTTGTGAGAGTTGTGAGAATGAAAGTGTGACTCAACAGTAACATATTTCAGATCATTTGAAATTCAAATTTCATCCCATCCCATTATAAAATTAACAATAGTTTAAACGAAGTTTGAAACGAGGACCATTCTTTTGTTACGTAAAAATGTTATGTGTATAATATAATACGTATCTTGTTTTGAAAACAAGAAGTGTACGATGATAAAATTGATGTTAGTGCTAAGTGACTTAAATCGAATCTGATATATGGGTCAATGTCCTGTGGTTCTTAAGTGATCGCCTGCCAGACAAACGATGTGAACAATTGTGTAGAAAGAAAAATGTATGGCGATAGTCTGTGAGACAACGGTCTAGTTCACGGGAAATGGTGTCGGATAAAAATTAAATTTCTCTCGCCCCACATTATTACAAGCGAGGGCGGTAAGATTCGTAATATTGTCCCAACCTTGTTTAGAAGACATAAATTTGAAAGTGTAACCATTATTCACACACAATGAATCTTGCAAATCAGTTCTTGGAAAGTAACTGAACGGAGTCCATTAAAACTTATACTCCTTTATGGCTATCTGACAATCAGATTATCAGCTTAAGAGAATATTTACACATGTAATTTGTTTGATATTATCAATCTTAGAGAGGTTTGTTCGTCACCACTGTCACTAGCCCCCTTATTCTGTAACTTTTTTAAGCTCACCTCAACGCTCACCCACAATTATGCCTTGACACCGCGATGCGTAGTAATTAAGCGTAGGTAGAGGTCTAGTTTCGTAACGGGTGACCCGCATTAACGCGAATAACAGCGCAGCCCAGTGATCGCCATCACTCTTGATAAAGTCGTATTAATTTGTGCTGATAACTTATCTAATATACAATCATTTAATGTAATTTAATTCAAGATAAGAATAAACTGGTGACAAAATTACACATGGAACTTATATGAAATAGTAGTCATAATAGGTTTTCCCCGATGGTCATATTCTTATTTGGATTTTCCTAGTTTTATTTTATTTTCTATTCTTCGTCAAAATGTGGAAAACTCCACATTGTTGCAAAATTGGTAAATTACCCACTCATTTTAGTAGTTCTACTAAAATGAGTGGGTAATTTACCAATTTTGCAAGAATAACATAAAATCTAATAAACTTAGTGGTTCTGTGAGATGTAAATAAACCGAGCCAGTCTTCACTACATAGTATAAAACAAAGTCACTTCCCGCTGTCTGTCTGTCCCTATGTATGCTTAGATTTTTAAAACTACGCAACGGATTTTGTGCGGTTTTTTTAATAGATAGGGTGATTCAAGAGGAAGGTTTATATGTATAATACATGCATGTTATTATTATTTGCATACATATAAACCCGTGCGAAGCCGGGGCGGGCCGCTAGTTTAATAATAAAAAAGCGGCCAAGTGCGAGTCGGACTCGCACATGAAGGGTTCCGTGAAATAAATTGCGGTTTACGATTTATGACGTATTAAAAAAAAAAACTACTTACTAGATCTCGTTCAAACCAATTTTCGGTGGAAGTTTACATGGTAGTACATCATATATTTTTTTTAGTTTTATCATTCTCTTATTTTAGAAGTTACAGGGGGGGGGACACATTTTACCACTTTGGAAGTGTCTCTCGCGCAAACTATTCAGTTTAGAAAAAAATGATATTAGAAACCTGAATATCATTTTTGAAGACCTATCCATAGATACGCCACACGTATGGGTTTGATGAAAAAAAATTTTTTTAGTTTCAGTTCTGAGTATGGGGACCCCTAAAACTTAATGTTTTTTTTCGATTTTTGTGTGAAAATCTTAATACGGTTAACAAAATACATCTACTTACCAAGTTTCAACAGTATAGCTCTTATAGTTTCGGAAAAAAGTGGCTGTGACATACGGACGGACAGACAGACGGACATGACGAATCTACAAGGTTTCGGTTTTTTGCCATTTGGCTACGGAACCCTAAAAAAGCTGAATTAGTGAAATAATCATTGACCCTGCTCACAAAATTTAACGAGAATAGGTTGAGAAATGCGACCTGCAGAGAACAGCCGGACAGACGCCGGACATACGAAATATTTTTTGCCAACGCAATTTTTTTTTTGAACTTTGTTCGCTTTGCTCGCTTGTGTAATTAATAGGCAGATAATAATCGAGTAAGACAATTTTGATAAATGGACGAATTTTGTAACTATAGAAACTAGTATAGGGACATTTTATTTATTATTCTTCTTCTTGGTTATTTATATTGTAATTTTCAATTTTGACTTGTTTTTAATGTTTAGTGTAATTATTGTTCTTCTTCTTGTTTGAATTGAAATACCTATAATAATTTCTGCCTTATGTTGGCTGAACATATGAATAGAAAACATTTTTTTAAGAAATAAAAAAAGAGAAAGCAATTGCATTAGCTAAAATTCTTGCCTTTCTCTGCATTTGTTACATACCTAGGTATTACATTCTTTGTAAATTGGAAAGGAATGTTTACAAAGATACGAATTCATAAAAAAACAAAAAAGCATCACTTAGGTATCTATGTAATAATTAAGAATTCTAATCTAATCTCGCAAGTCATAAATACCGTATGTATTTTAGTTAGCAAGGTAAAGGATAGACAAATACTAGCTCTAGAAGAAAGCAATTCGATAAACATAAAGTTAAGGTGAATGTCATTCTCAAAATGTCATGTTAACTCGATAGGTATGCAGCCCCGCTATTCTGTAAGTAACTTGTTTTAAGCTCACCTCAACGCTCACCCACAAATATATCTAGACGCCGCGATTCTTAGTAACTAAGCGTAGGTAGAGGTCTAGTTTCGTCAGGCGAGACGGGTGGGGTGAGGGTAGGGTTGCCATATGGAAGAATTAAATGTCCTGATAAAAATCCTGACATCCCCCTAAAAATCCTGACATTTCTTGTAACAGAGATTTGGCGTAGCTTGAAAGACGCCCCGGCGGCGCACTGCGCTTAATTTATACTATCTATAACTAGCGACCCACCCCGGCTTTGCACGGGTTTATATGTATAATACATGCATGTATTATAAATATAAACCTTCCTCTTGAATCACTCTATCTAATAAAAAAAACCGGTCAAGTACGAGTCTGTCTCGCGCACCGAGAATTCCGTACAAACTTTCACCACGCTTTATGAAGAAAAAAATCTATGTTGGTTTTTCAGAGATAATAATTTATCAAGTGAACCAATTTCGATAATTCTTCGTATATCTCCGTCTCCGCCGCTCGAGTACCATAAACCATAAGTGCGATAGAGACGGACATATACGAAGTTCGAGATTCGAAGTTCGTGGTTATAGCTCTGACATGTCCGGACAAATCCTGACGTATGGCAACCCTAGGTGAGGGTGAGGCGCATGAGCGCGTATAGAATAACAGCACTGTGCAAGTGTGCACGTCGCCAGGGGCGGTTCACTCTGTGATTCCGTCGCGCCGCTACAAGTACATGCCGGCGGCCGCCAAATTGGCGGCCCATTAGTAGTTGCCGCGCGTTGGTACGAGACGCTCGCACGGGTCGCAGCGCGTTGCTTGCGATAGAAAGGGATGGCCACATTTAGGCACGTTTGGCGTACCTAAACAGAGAATTTGTTAACAGAGAACCTTCTGTACGTAGTACTATTACTTATTCTGTGACGTCGCAAAATCGGTATAAAAATAGTTTTTGTCAAAATGGGTCATTATTTCCATTACCTAAGTGAACAATGATGTTTTAATTAAATAAATATATTTTGATTATTTTCCGTAAGTACTGTCAATACATATATTTTAGAAGCAGTAGCGAATTTAGAGTTGAGAACGACTGGTTTAAATATATTTTTGAAGTAGTATTTAAGTATAAATCCATAAAAAAATCAAACAATGAAATTAATAAGTAAAAACCAAAGTTTAAAATTCAAAGTTTTTTGAATCTGTGGTTGGTTATATTTAGATCATCAATCAATCTTACATTTCGTCTGACCCCAAATTGAAATACGCCTTAATTAACGTAGTAATTCCTGGAGTAATTTATTTGAAACATGATATTGATACGTTGATAACTTAATATCAGTGAGCCATCATAAAACAAACTCAAACACGTCCAAACTAGTGTAGTGATGTCGAAACTTGCATGATTTGGGTCTACAACGGTCCTTTTCATTAGTTCCAACTTCCAACAGATATAAAGTTAAAACTCGGAAACCCAGTTCAGCGCGTGGCAACAAAAACGACAAACGAAGAATATGTACAGCTTCGTGTACGAGTACATGTGGTTACATATAGGACATGCAATTACCGGGCAAATCACTTTACCAGTAAATTACCGACTTGAGTGAGACAAAACCGGTTAACCGGTAAATTACCGGTATGTTCAATTTGGCTAATAAGCTATGATTTAGTATAAAGAGTTATCATGTGCCGTAAATGCCGTAATAATCAGATTCTTTAATATTTCAAACTTGCTCAGTCAAGTGGTAGGAGGGCAAAAAATACAACTGAAAACGTTCCTGGGGGATTAGCAGGTAGGTACGTAGGTAGGAATTGTTCCCAGTTCTTGAGACTTCCATTGCAACATCAGTACATACATATTTACACTTTAAACTCTGGCCCTTTATACACATATTTAATTTATTATTTTACACGGGTCTAAAGAAAAGGGTAGTTATAGTAACTAACTATACATTTTACTAAAGAGCATTCGTACAAATGGTTTTATAACTTTTTCTAGGAGTGGCGTGTACGTTTGGAACCCACATGAGCAACAGTGCTCATGGGGGTTCGAAATTGCGGCATTGGTTAAGCGATTTTGAGGGCTATATCTGTTACCTTAGTTCTGCTGCGGATAGCCTCATTTTTAATGCGATCACGCAGAGAAACTCCCAGCATGGCCGTCGCCCGTCTCCATTACCCTTTGGGTGACTTTGAGCCTTCTAGTGAGGCCCATAGTGAACGACCACATTTCAGTGCCATAATATGTCATCACTGGCAAGGCCACATACACTGGTCAAAGACTCTTGTTGGCGCCGATTCCGGTGACGGAAGTCACCCACAAGGACTCCGCTCATGCTCGGCTCGTCTGAGGTCATGGATCATCGTACTAAAGTCCTCCATGGTTCTAGCCAAGACTACTTAATCGTGAGCAATCCGAGGGTGAGTGATGTTCTCGTTGTTGATGTTGATGCCTAGACTTCTCCAGAGTCTTGAAAAAATCCTCCAGTGCAGCGGTGAACAGTTATGGAGAAATAACATCTCCTTGACTGACTCCCCGCTGCAGCGGAATAGTTTTTAAGTTCAAATCCTGGAGTCGGACTGACACAGTGGCATTCTCGTACAAACACTTCAGTACTTCGATACAGCGGTAGTCTACTTGGCACCGCTGGAGAGACTGTAGTACAGCCCAGGTTTCGATCAAATCGAAGGCTTTCTGGTAGTCCACGAACGCTAAACTGAGGGGCTGGTTATACTCCTCAGTCTTCTGTATAACCTGACGGAGCGTATGGATGTGGTCTACGGTGCTAAAGCCTCTTCGGAAACCGGCTTGTTCGGGAGGTTGGAAGTCATCTAGCCAGCGTACGAGACGATTTGATGTCATTAACACTCGAAAACAGTTTATAGAAATGACTCAGAAGTGAGTAGGGTCGGTAATTCTTTAGCAGGATGTTGTCACCCTATTTGAAGATAGGTACCACCACACCTATGTTCCTTGTCTTTGGCGTTCTCCCTCCCAGTAAAAAGAAGAGAGGTATTTCTTTGGATCGTTATAATGAGTATAGCTCTAACTAAAGTATGTTAAATAAGTAAGGCGTCTCTATTGTACTTATTCAAACGGATGATACATACATACATACATATTTTATGGAACGGAAGCGGGAACGTATTTTTATTTTTGGAAGCTTCAAAACGATTGTATTAATTAGGTTCTACATAAGGTAACAAATTATATATAACGCTAACAAATTTATTAGTTTGACATTTTTACATGATAAAAGGAGGGTTATTGTGGTATAATCATGACGATGAAGATATTAATAATCGCTTAAATGTATTATTTTACCAGTAATCCGTGTTTCGGTAAAGTACCGGTTTTAATTTACCGGAATTTTACCGGCCTCATATTTAGTAAATTTACCGGTTAACCGGTTTGCATTCCCTAGTTACATATTTCTCTTGGATTGGATTAAAACTATTACCAGTGAACCTGTGTTGAAGCCAGTAGAGACATCAATGGGTAATAAAAACAAAGGTTTAGCAATGCAAAATATCATAGACAGAAAACGGGATGAAGCAGTATTATGCGGTAGCGTTGTGTGTTGTTGTGTAGTTGTGGAGGACATAAATAAATGTTATCAACGGTCCCTGCAAGTAATGTTCGACTGTATAATAAGATCGGCCCTCAAACAGCCCAAAAATTTAACGCCCGTGTACCTAAACACAAACCCCATAGCCCGGTGCCGGCAACCCCTCTAAAATTGTATGGGTATAGACGTCCCGTTCTCTCGCGCAAGCTCGCCCTCTGCCGTGTCGCAGCGTGGGATAATTAAATATTTATGTCATCAACAGAACGATCAAGTTTTACGTCTGCTGTTACCGTTAATTAACCATCGCCAGTTCCTGAATCAGACGTCCTGAGCGAAATTTGCGAAAGAGAACGTGGAGATTATCCAGCATGACTAGTATAGGATGGCTTATATTAATGATATACAAACGAACCACAAAAACAAAAATACCATTAATTAAATATTACAAATGACTATTGTTACTCACCTTAGAGATATAGATCCTAGTGTTTCAAAACATCCCGTGTTTAAAAAGTGTATGTAAAACTTAGTTTAAAATGCTATTGCAACAACAAACAGTTTTAATCACTTAAATATATGTCAACGGAGCTGTTCACAGGTTCACAAAGCACTAGATGATTTTAGTGAGGACAATGCGGCGCCGTAATTCAGATGACACCTTACACATTAAACAGAAAAAGCTCGAATACGCGAAGCTTTTCTCGTCGAACGGACGTGTGAAATCCACGGCGGCCGAGAGGAAACTGCATCAGTCAGTCAGTCAAACAGGCGACGTGGGTGCGGGGGGCGAGAGGGGAGCGCAGCAGGAGGCGCGCGTCGAGCTTGCTGAGGGGCGTCGAACCAGCCTTGTGTTGCCGCGGCTGATATGATAACGAATGTATACAAAGCTGACGATATCAGAATTTACTGACGCCAGTTACCTACAAGATAGATACGACTTCTTACAACCCTGTCTGTGCAAAGAAAGAAGCTCGATAATAGCGTAATACTTGAACTAACCGGATTTAATTTACCCTAGGTATTAAGTATACGGAATTTTAATATGAGTCAACCTATTTGACGAGACTTAGAAACAACAAATATCACAAGTAGCCGACGTCGGAGAGCAACCGAAACAGATGTGTATTGACAAAAGGTCTAACAAAAATAAACAATGACGAAGGAGACAGGGATAATAAATCTTTTGAAACGCATAACGAGAAGAGGGACCGTGTTGTGCATTGCCGGTCAAAGGATCAAGAATAATCATTCTTTAATCCCAAATTCCAACTGATTAAGACGATAATAAAAAGAAAACAAAATTTACTTCATCCAAGTCGCATAAAATTGACTCATTTTTATAGAAACCTCGTGTCAGATAGGCTTGAAATGTTAGGTAATGAAATGATGAACAAAAAGTTCAAAAATAAAGCTGTTTAGAGATCTAAATATTATTCTGCTTCCAATTTTTCTATACGCTATGCTAAAATAAACAATGACAGGAAAGTCTGTCTCTGTTCCGGTCTTATATAATATTCAAAGCAAGTTTGGTTTGGTTGAAATATTGAAATAGAAACGACAGAAAGGAAATACTCCGAAAATAGGCCACACTGCAGAGACGTCAACGACAGACGATAGATTATGTTGCTCACTGAATGTAAAACTAATCAAGAGGTTCCCAATTCTAAATCGATGGGTTCCCATAGTAAAATGCGTGTAAGAAATAGTCGAGGAATAAAATACGGTTAACTAATAAATTGGTCCAAGCTACTTTAAAGGGTTTAAAATCATTTGTGTGAATCGGAATACGTGCTGCGTACTTAAAGGGTACTTATGACTGTTTACGACTTTGAAACGTTTTTAAAAAGCACTTGAAGTATTTAATGTTGTGAATTTCTCGGGTACACCTTCAAACAATTCAGACTGAGCATTTCTTTATCTTGTGAAAATCAAATTTGAATTTAAATTATTTTCAATCTCATTAAATGTTTCAGTAATGCTGAACATAAATCAAAGGAACGTATTATACGAGTAAACATTATAATATAATTAAATGTATTCAGTATGCTAACTGTTATATCTACTTTTAGTATCTCGTTCTCATGCCTTTTTAATATATACATAGATACATTTTATACTAGTGATACATAAATACCATCAGTTATATCGCTAAAAAGAGCATAATTTTCCTCTAGCCATAAATTATACAAGGAAAAATGGCAATGAAATTTAGACAGCAAATATAATAACTTCAAATTAAAGGAAAAATTGAAAAAATTTAGGCTCCGAGCCGGATTCGAACCGGCGACCACAGGCATACATGGGCCCGTCTTCTAGGTAGATGTCGCCACACGCCTCCCTAAGGGGTTATAAGAAGGAACTGATTGAAAGATTTAGGGGCTGAGACAGATTGTTCCGATAGCTCAGTTGGTTAGTAGCGACGGGCCATGTATTCCTATGGTCGCCGGTTCGAATCCGGCTCGGAGCCTAAATTTTTAAATTTTTCCTTTAATTTGAAGTTTATAAATATCGTTAGCAGGCGTAACTGCATTATAAAAAATGAATATAATAACTTATTATAACTTGCATAGTTTTAAAATTTGAAATGAAACAAAACAAACAGGGAAAACACTGAAAACAGTTTAAATATAGTCAAGCGCCAACATACACTTTATTGCGCATTTTGCCTATTAAATCTTACAATTTGTTACACGTTCTGTTTTCGTTCACGTTAATACATAATGCTTCATGGTGTTCTTACTTACCATAAACTTGAGCCATTTAACACAGTTGCTTCGGCCTGAGCTTAGTCATGAGAAACGATCCGAGCGGTCCAGTTACACACATACATCCCGTTTTAATGAATGCACTGTCGCTGATTCATAAACCGCATCGTAAAATCAAAAGCGAGCAACGGCCTGGCAAATGAGTGCGGGACTGATATAATCGAATAATGATGAAGAATAATCGTCTTTTACACAGGATATCAGCTCAATCTCATTAGCTCGCTGGATTTAATTACTGAGAACGAAGATAAACAGCGCGCGTAAATCATTCAACAGTATTGACTCCCTTCGAAATGTTGAAGCGCTTGTCGTGGATGCAACTGAACCGACATAAATTACTGTAATCCCGGTTAAAGATAGCTCTCACCCCGGCGTTATTGTTCAAAACATCTGTGTTTTATTTAAACACGCAACTAACAGAATGGCAGCGGCAGCGGCATCGGCACTTCAGATGCTTTAAATTGTTAGACAAGCAAATACACATGATGTTTTGTGGAGAAGTAATGGCCGAAGGTGCACCACGCTGGGCGACCGTTAAGTAATATGTAAGGGACAGAACTCCGCCGAAGGGGGGCAATAAAAATAAACGAGGACCACGCCCGTGGATCACAAACGTGCCGATCGGCTACGCACAAATTTGCTTGTTGTATTTTCAGGCGACACTTGGTAAGCAAACGTAAGGAAGATTTATTGCGATGCCGCGTGTGTGGCAGGTCTTTTTTTCCCGTCGCTCCATCATACGAGGACTTATTGATTTTCGCAGTGGGTTCACCATTATAATTTTCGGTCTTCATTACAACGAGAACATGGCAGGTGCTGGATGAACATTTGATATAGAGTTATCAAAGGAGCCAGCGACCGCCCCAGCAGACGCGACATTATCATAATTGTCGAATATGTATTCGAAGAAGCACCAGCATAATAACAGAAGTAATTGGACAGACATCCGTAATATAATTTTCTTACCAACACAAAAGCAGAAAACGACGTTATTTAGATGATTTTTCCGCTCCCTGGTTCACCGGAGCTGCGTGACTTGTAATAATAACGCCACATAAAATTACACTGTATAGGATTACAGTGAGAAAGCATTTTATGACGAAAATAACTAACTTTACGTAATTATGTTACTATATATTCCATGACATAAATCATAAAATTCCTTGGCTTGTTTATTACTCAATACATTTAAGGCATTGACACTGACTATGAAATTGGGTCACTCTTAGAGCTAAGATAATAAGAGGAAGATACTGCACTTAGTGTGGGGACCACGAACGGGGTTAATCAAAGAAGATTGCTTCGGGAGCTATAAATATAAATAGATCGTTAATTTTTTTATCAGAACCATTCGGTTTAAGGCACGAACGAACATCTTTAAAGCGAAGCGAATTGTGAATTGAGATGTAAGTAGACTATATAGCAACATTATTACGAATAAACTCTTTGTGGGATTTGAAATGCTTCGAAGTTCGAATAACCATCAAAGCAAGGACTAAAGGTGAACCTTAAGTGAATGAGCAAAAAATATATTTTATCTTTAATTGGCAAGAAAGAAGATAGCAATGCCCTTTGACTTTTAATTTGAGCTCATTATGCAAGTATTTTAGAACAAGGTCAAGAGGCAATAAGATTTCGATGGAATTTAAAATTCTAAAGTGTAAAACGATGTAATCGTATGATTACACCTCGCTCGATGTCAAGTAATCCAAAGTGAACATAGTAAGAAATTCCAATCTGTAGGACTAGCATTGGTCTTCTGTTTTGTCAACGGTTTGTACAAACATAAATGATGGGATAGTAGCATAATCGTTAAAACTGCATAATCTATCTATCTATATACATGGTGTCTTATTTAAATCGGTCAGTATGGGAAAGTCTGAAACTATAAGACATACGAAGATCTGTTCTTAGAAAACCATGTCATCGATTGTAAATTGTAATAAGAAGAAAAACTGCATTCATACATTTAAAAAAAACCTGTACTCAACTCGGGAATCGAACCCGGTTGTTTTGAAAATAATAAACTTACACTATTTCTAAATCTAAATCTAGTAAATGACTCTATGAAACATGATGTCTAAAATGAATAAAATGCATTGTTTTCACATACTTTAATTTATTTTAGTAGGTGTTCAAAGTGACCACCGTTTTTTTTTCAATACAATATGCAACACGTTTCGTAGAGGTCACTTCGAACACTTACTAAAATAAATTAAAGTATGTGAAAACAATGCATTTAATTCATTTTAGACATCATGTTTCATAGAGCCATTTACTGTTTATGACCTACACAATCGATATCTAAATAGACAAATTGTAAGTTATTTTTTTTTCAAAACAACCGGGTTCGATTCCCGAGTTGAGTACAGGTTCTTTTTTTAAATGTATGAACGCAGTATTTCTTCTTATTAAAATCGATCCTAAGAACAGATCTTCGTTTCAGACTTTCCCATACTGACCTATTTAAATGAGACAACCTGTGTATATATATATATATATATATTATCATCATCATCATATCAGCCGAAAGACGTCCACAGCTGGACATAGGCCTCCTATATATATATATATATAATGTCAATAACTAAAAAGTCGTGTTAGTTACACCATTTATAACTCGAGAACGGCTGGACCGAATACAATGATGTTTGATTTTTTGGATTAGTCTCCGCACAGAATAGCAGAATAACGACAAAAAAGGGAAAAAGTGATGAAAAAAATGTGCAAATTTACTTTCTCATACATTTTGTATGGCGAAAATGGCGATACGAAGTTTGCGGGGTCAACTAGTGGTTTATAATAGAAAAACCCACCTGCGCGAATGCAGAAGGCTTGGGTGAACTTGCATAACCTACTGTCGCCATCAGATATACCTAACGGAGCGGCCAAAGTACTTACAAATATCTGAACACGTCTCTATTATCCAGGCAATAGAGACGTGTTCAGATATTTGTGAGCACTTTGGCCGCTCCGATTATCTGATGACGACTGTACATGCTCTGAAATTGACTAAACCCCCCGTTGCTGCTGTTCATTTTGCAGCGTACATATATCTATTATTCACTTACACACCCACATTATCAGCTTAAGTAATTGGCATGCCTGCAAGAAAGTTATTTAAAATAATGAACTTTCTTTCAAATCAAAAATGTTGTAACGATATATTTTGTCTAAGCTGCAAAAGTTACACACGTAGGTACATTATATAAATTCAAACCAACGCAATAAATAACCTCTGTTTTTATGAATCTTAAAATGGCTTTAGAATTTCGCCAACAATTCATCTTCAAGTAAAAGACATCTAACCTTAACCTTAGAGCCAAACAAACTTGGTTTTTTTATAAATACCGATGACATCATGATCCATTGAAGAGGAGCTAGAAATCAACTTAATGAAATACAATGCCATAATACTCCGTGACGGTTTTGTTAAAGCGTCTGTATTATTATCAATTCCACGCCAAGACCTCTAAAAGAACATAAGTAAAATCCTCGCTCTTCAATTAACTAATCACATTTAGACGAAAAAGGAATTTCAGTCCAATTATACTGAAGTACGTTCCGGAGTAGCAATTAATAATCCCATATAGATGTCGCAAGTGGAACATAAAAGCAATAAGGCTAAAGAAATTAATTGTAAAACTGTACCTAACGAAGTGACCTTTTATCTGAAAGAAATTTGTAATGGGTGGACATACAACAGGTTTACAACTCGATAATCTTGTCTATCCTAAAATTGCAGCACATTATATGGAACTTATTCGCTGTAGGACAGTGATTGTTCTCATAATAGTGATTTTTATCATTGTTTTCTTTACTTTATTTTCTTGCAGACTTTGGCATGTGACACAATGAACAGCGACTTTCATTTCTACAGAGTATTTGTGTCAGCGCGAGACGGGACCAAGTTTTTACAGTGGGTATTTCTTCTCGAACTTTGCACATGTGTAACTAGAACACACCAATGACCAAACTTCTATTTATTAAGTATTACTTTCGGTAAAATTTATAGGACATCAAAAATTTAATGACACTGTAAAAATTTACATAAACACTTAATTTTATTGATCACTTGAAATTCACATTAAAGCTACAAGAAAAGCAACTGCACAGTTTAAGTACGGCATTGTTCAAAAGGGAAAGTAAAGCAGTGAATACAAAGGACAATAAATTGAATGAATGGCAAGATCAACATTACCTTTAGTTCGTTGGTTAAGCCTGAACCTTACCCTGTTTAAAAGCAAAACAACCGAAATTCTTCAAGTTGAGTCACTGTCATACCGCTAACATTAAATAGGTAACTGGCGTAACTGCCTGAATTATCTAAAAGGGCAATTGGAATTTACATTTCAAAGTTTAAATAACCCAAGCTTATATAATGCCAAGAGAATCTTTAAGGCTACACCCGCTAACGTCCTTGAGTCGTCGTCCGTATGGGCCAGCGCGCGACTGATCGGGCCTGCCGAGCCTCCGCGCTCGCGCATTTTGTAGGTATTTAAACATAGTAATTAAGATAATAATTTTATCTATTCAAACTCTGCGAATTTGTCTATAAATATTTAATAACTTTATTTGAGTACAAAAATTTAATTTAAAATATCTATAGTTTAGTAATAATATTGAATAAACTTTACAAAAAGAGGTAACTTTGGGATTTTTTTCTATCGAGTGAAGTTCATTAAGATCGCGTAACTGAATGCGACTTTGACTAGATTAGATCCTTAAGTAATACGTATCTTTTTTTTAGATTTTTAAAACCCTATTTTCTACGTCTGAGATTGTTTTAAAAAACTCGAAAACGCTGCCCCTGTTGGCTGTCGAGCCTTAAGGCATAATTAAGCAGTCCCAGATCAAACAAATTCAGTGAAATATGTATTTATTTATGTTACAAGAATTCAAACAAAGCAAAAAACTATTGTTTTTTGCTTTGTTTGAATATGCTATTACTAGTTTGAGTCCCGGGAAGGACATAAGATTAAAGGGGTGAAATGGGGGATGAAAGTTTGTATGGAGCTACGATATAGACAAGTTCCACGCGGACGGAGTCGCAGGCAGAAGCTAGTATTACATATTTTACGACAGTATACTAATTATTAGGGCCCGGAATTTTGCGTGCGACTACTGACACATGTAAGGGAGGGAGCACTGCTTTTTATCTATAGATATATCAGTCATTCATTCTATCATTGCAGTTAGTTATCTAAATTAAATAACTCTTGCAAGCACGTTATGTAGTCTCAAAGGGATGAGTAATTTGTTCTAGTTATAAAATACTAGCTGTTGCCCGCGACTTCGTCCGCGTAGAACATGTTATCGTCTAAATGTTTGTTTAAGGAATGAATAAAAAGGAAATAATGAAAAAACCGACCAAGTGCGAGTGGGACTCGTGCACGAAGGGTTCCGTACCATTATTTAAAAAATATTTATTTTATTCTGTTTTTAGTATTTGTTGTTATAGCGGCAACAGAAATACATCATCTGTGAAAATTTCAACTGGAACTATCACGGTATCAGTGAGATACAGGCTGGTGACAGATAGACAGACAGACAGACAGACTAACAGCGGAGTCTTAGTAATAGGGTCCCGTTTTACTCTTTGAGTACGGAACCCTAAAAACATTGAAATTAGTTTTGTAGTCTTTTAGTAAACAGTCTGCAAGCGTAGTTACAAATTTATTACTTTAAAAATGTCTTGCTCTCTATACAAACTTCGAACCTCCTTTTAACCTTCTTAAAGGCGATAAATAAATAAAAAAACCGGCCAAGTGCGAGTCGGACTTGCGCACGAAGGGTTTAAGGGTTTAGTATTTGTTGTTAAAGCGGCAACGGAAATACATCATCTGTGCAAATTTCAACTGTAACTATCACGGTATCAGTAAGATACAGCCTGGTGACAGACAGACAGACAGACAGACAGACGGACAGCGGAGTCTTAGTAATAGGGCCCCGTTTTACTCTTTGAGTACGGAACCCTAAAAACGCTGAAATATTTTTTGTAGTCTTTCAGCAAACAGTCTACAACCGAAGTTACATCTCCATTACTTTCAAAATTGGTTGCTCTCCATACAAACTTGGAACACCCTTATAATAATCCCCTTTAGAGGTTGAATTTCAAAAAACGATGAAATAAATTTTGTAGTCTTTTCACAAACAGGCTAAGATCGAAGTTACAAATCTCATACTTTAAAATTTTCTGACTCTCCATACCAACTTTGAACCCCCTATTTTTTTTTGTTGTAATAAGCATTTTTTCTACAAAGTATCAAGTCTCTAAGGTCAATAAAAGTGTTTCCCATACGAATCTTGCACCCTTTTTAACCACTTAAGGGTTGGAATTTTCCAAAACGCTAAAAGTACTTTATTTGTAAGCTTTCTACCAAGTTTTAAGCTTCTATCTCAAGTCTCTAGCTAAAAAAACATGTTTCCTCGATACAAATGTTGCACCCCTATTAAACCCCTTTAGGGGTAGAATTTCCCAAATTCCCATCTTATCCGTCGGCTACGTTATAAAAGGTAGTATGGGTGTAAACTTCAAGTTTCTAGTACCAGTAGTTTTGGCTGTGCGTTGATGATCAGTCAGGAAGTCTTCTTTTATATATACGTATAGATAAAGGTTTTCGTAATTATACTAATTTCAAAAAGAGCTGAGGTAGCCTAGTGGTTCAGGCATACGGCTGTCAAGCGGCGGTCGTGGGTTCGAATCCCGGCTCGTACCAATGAGTTTTTCGGAGTTTATGTACGGAATATTTACCGTTAGCTTTTCGGTGAAGGAAAACATCGTGAGGAAACCGGTCTAATCCCAATAAGGTCTAGTTTTCCCTCTGGATTGGAAGGTCAGATGGCAATCGCTTTCGTAAAACTAGTGCCTATTGCCTATTCCAAATTTTGGGATTAGGTGACAAAGCGGACCCCGGGCTCCTTTAGGGGCACAACCGGGAATAACGCTGGGAGGATGATGACACATTTCAATAAAGCAATAATTGAACATTTTTCATCATTAACCGTTGAAAAGAGTACAGTCAGTATCATATAGTTAGTATCAGCCAAGATAGCTAAATATATCGTAACACGTTTTTATTACTATAGAAGTAAGGAGGTGTTTACGATATATTTCGGTACTTTGGCAGCCACTAACTATATGACACTGACTCGGAAATTTTGAGGTATTGTTTTATAAAGACACAAATAAAAAACTCTCGATATATCGATATCATCGATAACCATTGGTGTTCTCTCCCTAAGACTTGTCAAAAACCGCACGCAAAATTCCGGGCCCTAATACTAATCATATAATTAAATATGAAATGTAATTTCCACCGTCTGTCTGTACGCGTAATTTTCCATAACTCCTCTTTTTGTTCGACATGGAACAATGCTTATCCGTATTTATTTACGTAGGCGTTGTACTTTACTGTTCCCCAGAAGATAAATCTCTCAGTTGCCAGCTATTTTCCTTTTAAATTCTCACGATTCAGGTTTCTACTTCTCTCTTGACAATATTAGATGTCACATTAAAGACGCCGTTATTACAGTAAATCACTTTAACAATGAAATCATGCACGTTAAGACAAGCAAGCAAGTTAAATACCTAGTAATTAAGTAAGACGACTGGGTTAATAACTCATGATGAAAATGAGTTAACGGAGTCAGACAACAGCCTAGACTCGCAAAGGGCAGACGGACCGTTGAACTATGTACTCTCTGACAAGGACGATCTGAACAGGTGTCTGTTATACATTTTTCATTAGCATAATTCCACTCAACAATACCAATCTCGTTTCAGATATTGCATGCTTTTGTAGTACAGTAATAGATTTTTACACCTCTCATTCAGAAAAGTAAGTTTTGGTCCCCGACGAGAGGGAGCAAAATGCTACTTTTCTGTTCAAGCTACTTTTTAGGGTTCCGTAGCCAAATGGCAAAAAACGGAACCCTTATAGATTCGTCATGTCTGTCTGTCTGTCCGTCCGTATGTCACTGCCACTTTTTTCCGAAACTATAAGAGCTATACTGTTGAAACTTGGTAAGTAGATGTATTCTGTGAACCGCATTAAGATTTTCACACAAAAATCGAAAAAAAAAACATTAAGTTTTAGGGGTCCCCATACTCAGAACGGAAACTCAAAAAAATTTTTTTCTAATATCATTTTTTTCTAAACTGAATAGTTTGCGCGAGAGACTTCCAAAGTGGTAAAACGTGTGTCCCCCCCCCCCCCTGTAACTTCTAAAATAAGAGAATGATAAAACTAAAAAATTTATACAGGGTGGAATTTCATAAACTGTACAAAATAAAAGGAGAAAAATTTCAGCCAATTTCATCGGTGAAACGGTGTTTTTTTTTTTTTCTAGTCATTAGTTTTTTTTTTACAGAATTTTGAAAATTTTTGTAAAAACTCGTGTAATACACCTAATTCAGACGGTATAACTTTTGATCCAATGGTCCTAAAATGAAAATAAAAAATGCAGAGTATTACCAAGGGACAGGTTAATAATTCTTAATAACAATAGAAAACCAACTAGAAGAGAAAATCCGCAAAAAAAATTATTGTTTTTGAAAAATGGCTACAAAAATTACGAATTTTAAAAGAAAAACACAATTTTCTGAAAAAAACGCAGATTTAGTTACCATTTTTTTTGCTTAGTATTAAACCTCACTTAATGCCGATTCTAAAACCGTTTTTAAACTGTCTCAGACTTTGAAAAATACCACGCTAATGGGTACGTAAATCAAACCATAATTTTATTAATTTTAATCCTCTTAAAATCCTTAATGACCGCTTGTTCCCAGGTAGTTGAAGGGTGTTTTTGGGTTGAAGGTGGAGATAACATGAGGGGTATAAAGGCATTGGGCAATAGGTCAACTATTCAGTCGCTCGCAAATCGCAATTGCTTGTCTTTGCTCGCCACTTCTTTGATTACTCCAGTACTTGTTCAGTTTGAATCATCATGCCCCGCTTACGAGAGTTTTCGCCGTTACAAATAGCCAACATGCACTATTATTATGGATTGTGCCATGGATCTGCAAGAGCTGCGTGTATCGCCTATTTGGAGCAGTATCCTAATGACGTTCCAAGACCTGCTGCTCGCCACTTTCAAGAAGTTCATCGCCGGTTTTACATTATTGGCCTGGGATACGGTGGCCGAGATCGCCGAGAGCCAGGAAACATAATTGATGTTGCCATAGAAGAAGCAGTTCTCAGAGACTTGTACGCGGACCCAACCACGAGTCTAAGACGCTTGGCATTGAGGCACGGAATCTCAAAATTATCTGTCTGGAAAATTTTGAAGAAGGAAGGACTGCATCCATTTCATTATCAACGGGTACAAAATTTGCAAATTGGCGATGCCCGCGTTAGGTGTGTTATGTCGACTTGGATACTTGGCAATATCAGAAGGGATCCGGAATTTACTAGAAGAATTTTATGGATGGACGAAGCAAGATTTACTCATACGGGAATAACTAACTTCAGAAATTTACACACATGGGCTCACGATAATCCAAACCTAGTAAGACCATCTAATTTTCAAGACCAATTCTCCATAAACGTTTGGGCAGCGGTACTCTACTACTACTAATTGATTGGACCAGTCTTCTTACCGAATACTTTGAACGCCGACAGATTTTTACTGTTACTGAGAGACGAGCTCCCAGAGCTTTTGGAAGATGTGATGTTAGATGTGAGACAACGCCTGTTTCTCCAAATGGATGGATGCCCAGCTCATTGGGCATTAAGAGTTCGACATTTTTTAAATGAGCAATATCCCAATAGGTGGATCGGCCGAGACGGCCCCGTTGGATGGCCTGCAAGATCGCCTGATATGACGCCGTTGGATTATTTTCTTTGGGGTGATATGAAGCAACGGGTATATCACAGAATCGTCAATACCGAAGCAGAATTGCACGACAGAATTTTAAATGCAGCACAAGAAATAAAAAATAATCCGGGAATGATTCGACGGGCTACGCAACAAATTCAAGCTCGGGCCACATTGTGCCTTCAAGAAAGAGGAGGTCATTTTGAACAATTAATACCATACAGGGAACGCCCTTTGCAACACTAGAATAAGTTTTTTCTTTAATAAAGGTTTATCAATCGAATTTATGACTTTTAATTAAAATACATGATTTTATTTACGCAATTTTTAGGACTACTTTTCTTCCTATTGTTTTCTCTACCTAAAACCCGATAACACCCTTCAACTACCTGGGAACAAGCGGTCATTAAGGAGTTTAAGAGAATTAAAATTATAAAATTATGGTTTGATTTACGTACCCATTAGCGTGGTATTTTTCAAAGTCTGAGACAGTTTAAAAACGGTTTTAGAATCGGCATTAAGTGAGGTTTTATAATAAGCAAAAAAAATGGTAACTAAATCTGCGTTTTTTTCAGAAAATTGTGTTTTTCTTTTAAAATTCGTAATTTTTGTAGCCATTTTTCAAAAACAATAATTTTTTTTGCGGATTTTCTCTTCTAGTTGGTTTTTTATTGTTATTAAGAATTATTAACCTGTCCCTTGGTAATACTCTGCATTTTTTATTTTCATTTTAGGACCATTGGATCAAAAGTTATACCGTCTGAATTAGGTGTATTACCCGAGTTTTTACAAAAATTTTCAAAATTCTGTAAAAAAAAAACTAATGACTAGAAAAAAAAAAAAAAACACCGTTTCACCGATGAAATTGGCTGAAATTTTTCTCCTTTTATTTTGTACAGTTTATGAAATTCCACCCTGTATGATGTACATTACCATGCAAACTTCCACCGAAAATTGGTTTGAACGAGATCTAGTAAGTAGTTTTTTTTAATACGTCATAAATCGTACACCGCAATTTATTTCACGGAACCCTTCATGTGCGAGTCCGACTCGCACTTGGCCGCTTTTTAATTTATTCATTGGCTTGTAGCATTTACGCAATGTGCCAATAGAATCTTGATAAAATAATCGATTGTAATTTCATCGTAATCGACAAACGTATATATATCATCATCATCATATCAGCCGAAAGACATCCACTGCTGGACAAAGGCCTCCCCCAAAGAGTGCCAAAATGACCGGTCCTGCACCACCCGCTTCCAGCGGACTCCCGCAACCTTTACCAGGTCATCAGTCCACCTTGTGGGGGGCCTAACCACGCCACGCCTTCCGGTACGTGGTCGCCACTCGAGAACCTTTCCGCCCCAACGACCATCGGTTCTACGTACAATGTACGTATATATATATATATAAACTTCAAATTTAAGGAAAAATTTATGTTCCGAGCCGGATATACATATATATAATATGAGGTTTTTTTTTTGTTTTGTTTGTTTTTTTTTTGTTTTGATTTGTTTTTTTTGTTTTTTTTTGTTTTTTTAGTATTTTTTGTTTCTTTGTTAGTTTTTTTGTATTTTTGTTCGTTTTTTTTAGTTGTTTTTGTTTCGTTTTTTTTTTCTGTTTTTTGTTGCCTGTTTTTGTTTGATTTTGTTTGTTTGTTTTTTTTTTGTATTTGTTGTTTTTTTTCATTTTTTGTTTTCTAGTTTCGTTTGTTTTTTGTATCGTTTTTTAGTTTCGTTTGTTTTTTGTTTCGTTTTTTTTCGTTTTTATTTGTTTTTTTTTGTTTTTGTTGTTTTTTTGTTTGATTGTTTGTTTTTTTGCTGTTTTTTTCTTTTTTTGTATTGTGTTCGTTTTTTTGTATTTTTTTTTAGTTTTTCTGTTTTTGTTGTATATTCTTTGTATTTTTTTTTGTAATTTTTTTGAGTTTTTTGTTATTTTCTTTTTATGTTTCGTTTGTTTTTTTGTTCTTTTTGTTGTTTTTTTTTTTTTCGTTAGTTTTTTGGTTTTGTTTGTTTTGTTTTTTTTATTTTTTGCAAATGTTTTCCTCATAGTCTGTGTGAAAAGTTACATGTGTCACTCAGGAGCAAAATTATTTTCGTCTTGGGCGTTAACACTTGAATCCCTCACTACGCTCAGGATTCTATTGTAGGATCCCTCGCTACGTTCAGGATTCAATACACCGCCCTCGCCGTAAATATACTATTTTGCTCCCTTGTGACACAAATAACTATTAAAATAGGTCTTAGAAAGTTATTATTAAATTATTTACATCGAATTACCTATCGGTCAATCTCAGGAGATTTTTTGTAAATACTGCGATTTGTTTTTGGACTCGTGACTCCAATCAAAATCGTCTATTGCCGCAGGGATGAATGGTTTCTGTTTGTGGTATTTCTTCAAGAAGGTTATGTTGCATGCTGTATATTATAAAGATGTGAGTATCTAAGCAAGCGTCTCAGAATTTAACGATTTCTTTTTATGGAACGTAATACGCACATGTTTGCTTTTAATTATTTTTGCAGCTATGTGTTTTGTTTTTCATGTACACCTTCGAGTCCTTCGACTCGATGAAGTAGGTAATCATAATATGCTGAAGTGTTTTGTTCATTGGGGCACTTTACATCACACGCAATCTCTGAGACATTTTAATTTCATACTAGACTGATAAATATACCTACCGGGATGTTGCTAACCGGAATGATCGATACCTTCCACGCCTAAAATTACCAGGTAATCTTGAGCGGTAATTACCAAACCGATTAGACCATTAGACTATTAAGGGAGTCTCACGTGGGACGCGACCGATGAAAGCTCTTAGATGTAGTGACGATTATGTCATTCAGATTAAGTGAACACGGCATGAAGGATGTTAGTGATTTGAATGAATTATGAACGGGGAAGAATGGCGTGTATGAAGTTAGATACGTAATCAGGATGATTCACCCCTTTTATTAAAGTGATCGTAGAAAATGGCTATCAATTGAAGACTAATAGATAGAAGCTTCGGAAAAAGACAGTAGGTACGGAATGTTTAAATCATTGTGCAATTCAGTCGTTTAGGTTAGCCTTTTTGCGACGAGTCAAATATAAACAATTATGGCCGGAGCCAGCGACCCAATTCCTGGACACACGTGAAAGACTATTTCGAGACAACACACCGGAGTGGCATGTCAGGTAGCTTTCGAAATAGCCTCCGACCGACATAAACAACTTTGTTTATATCCACAGCCTCTTGACATTTTTACTAAAATCGTACAGCAATTTAGTCGATGGTGAAAGATTTATAGATATCTACATCGCGTGCCGTCAGCACCGGTGGAAAGTAAAAGGTTTTCCCATGGCACTGCAGAACACGGCGCGGTTAGATGTATTTTAAAACTGCATTGGGGTGTCGAATACGCTGTTAATTTAAAGGTCCTGCGATACAAAAAGCAGTTTCAGCTACTTTATTTCTATTAAAATGCAACTTTAAATGCGGCTTGTCGCAATAAAAACTAGTGAACCGTTACCTACGAGTATAAGTCAGTATAAAGTACTACCTTACCTAGACAAAGATAAAAACAGTAACAATTAGTCTAGAGTCTAGACACAACAAATGTCTCCCATTGCAGCAGCTTGGCGCGCAACAAACATTTCCCTGGCTGGGTACTTAGGTACATACCAAATATCGTCCAAAATTGCCAGGCATTTAAAGTAACCACAATCGACTCCCATCCAACAATAGCTGCAGGAGAGCAGACGGGATGCAAATAACAAAAATCAATACGCGGAGCGGGGAACGCAGGCCCGACTTGAACAAAATTAACTATAGTCACCGTTTTAGCATGCTCCATATTGGGAGTGTCATGTTCGAAGCATCGCGCTTATTCTTTTATTTAGGGTAATTTGAAACGGTACAACAAATGCCACACCAAATAAAACAAAATGCGGAATGATTTTAAAAATAAACTAACAATGTAAGCTGAAACTGCAGGTTTAGGCGTGAATGGATGAACAAGGTAATAACGCACTCAGCTATGCATTGTTGGACAACAAATGGTAGCCATGCGGCGGAATTCTCAGACAGTTCACAGACGTACGGTCGGACAAACAATAGATCATCGGACATCCGTTATTGGACGTCGGCGGCCTAATAACTAGGCAGGGGCATAACAGCACGATATGAAATTTAATAGACTTCTGTTTCGTAAATATACATGGCAGCAATTGCACCTTGTTGATACTAGCTTTGGCATTCTTTCTTATTCGATTGGAATATAAAGTTTTATGAAAAGCAAGCCACCAATTAGGCAGTCTAACAAGGGGCATAGCTATAACACAAATTAAACAACAATTTCCTAAAAATCCTTTATAAATTTCTGAAACTCTCCTCGATAATTGCTCTTTCGACCCGAGCCGCAGGCAGCGAAATCCTGAAATAACCTTTCATTTGTTACCACGGAATACTCAACAAAAACAATTGTTACAAGCGGAATATCTTACTTGTTTCGAACCGAATATAGCTCTGTCATGCGCTTGGGGAGAAGGGATTGCCCCAATTCCTGCCACATCAATATTGCGTCCAATCTTTCGTGACGTCAGGCATATGCATGGAGTATATGAAAGCTCTAAGTAAGTGGTTGAGAGACTTCGCGTCTCTGCGCTAGTGCTCGAGCGAACCTGTTGACCTAGTGCGCAGCGCTCGCGGCTAAATCTCCGCACCTGCCTGCTCTAGCGTATGCCAGCCTAGTACTTCGGCTTTGCCAACTCAAACGAAACCACTGTTTGTCATATGAAAACTTTGTCAGCGCTGTGAGCTGGCGAGAATATCGGTGCATAACATAATTCCATAGAAAAAAATTAAACAAGAATTTTTCTAAAAGCCGATTTATTGAAATTACTTAAGTTTAAAACTGAAATTGTGCTTACATTTTGGAGTAGGGAAGTTTTCAACTTGGCGTCAACGCCACCCCATTCAAAATGGCGCACTAATATGACTTTCAGTGTAACTTTTGATTCAGTTGATTCTATTACGAAAGCGACAAATTGTACCGAAATATGTTTTGAATTGAAATATCTTACAAACATAAAGCTTGTCCCAGAAAAAAATGTCGCTTATAAATTAGTAAAAATTCCATATTAATTATTAAAATTAAACAAATTTTCTAATACAGGTTTATTGTTTTTTTTTTACTCATTATGATTTGTATCGTCTTAGTGCATACAATTTATTTATTTATCGTATCTTTTTAGTTAGTTTATTTAATATTCCTTTCAATATTATTATTTACACATAAAGATCAGTTTAAGATTGGTTCATCCAGAAACTTCTTAATTTTCCCTTGACCAGTGCCATCAAGTTTTGTACATCGTCATCGGTGATTAGTTTGGATGCTTCATTCCACTTCCGTTTGAAGTTTTCGACTGAAGTGTCATTACTTTTAGGTTTTAAAAGCTTCTCTTTCACACGATCCCAATATTTCTCAATGGGTCGTAGCTCCGGGCAGTTGGGAGGATTGAGGTGTTTTTCAACAAAATCGACATTATTTGCTTTGTACCACTCTATTGCTTTCTTCGTGTAGTGATACGTGGCCAAATCAGGCCAGAACAGTACAGGTGAAGTATGCCTCTTAATGAATGGCAACAATCGTTTTTTGAGGCACTATTTCAGGTACAAATCACCATTTATGGTTCCATTAGTAAATATGGTTTACTGCGTTTGCCACATGAACAGATCGCCTGCCACGCGAGAACTTTATTTGCAAGTTTATCCATTTTTATGACATTATGCTCTTCACTTACTGCTTTTCTGTCGGTCCCAGAATAATAGTGGTGTCCTGGAAGTGATTTGAATTCAAGTTTGCAGTAAGTTTCGTCGTCCATAACAGTACAATAATTTTTCTTCGTCATTTTTGAATAAAGCTTTCTAGATCTGGTTTTAGACTCTTTTGACAGTTTTGCATTTCTATTGAGCACTTTAGTTTGTTAAAACGTTTTTATAGAATTATTTATCTTCACTCGTTGCACAGTAGATTTCGAGGTTTTAAACTTTTTGCCCAAGTCTCGTACAGAGAGGGTAGGTTTTTTCTGTAAAGCTGTTATAATCTTCTTCTCGATATTCTTGTTTACAAACCCTGGTTTACGTCCACTTCCAGGCCGTCGCCGTATACCACCAGTCTCCCTGAACCGTTTTAAAACCCTTGGAACGGTTTTTGTAGACGTTTTTAGCTCCGTTGCCACTTTTTTCGCAGAGATGCCTCTATATTGAACATATTTGTACAAAAATTTCTCAGCAAGCTTCGTGGCCTAAACACGGTACTCGACTAAAAAGCTCTCTATTATAACACGATTGTGAAAAATACTATTAAAGCTCGATCGCAAATCCGTCGGATTCCAGTCTTATTTCTGATTTTGTGTACAATACTGTCGTTTGCTGAATAAATACAGGGTGAAAATAACAATATCGTTGCACGTTAACGTTCTAGAGTGAATTATGACGAAGTCTAGCCGTCGTAAAGTTGGAAACCTGCGACTTATAGGCAGTTATAAGGTTATTGGTATTCGCCGGTGACCCGTGCGAACATCTTGACTTGACTGCGTTGAACCTGTTGACCCAGTACCGAGTGCGGACCCCTTCGAAGTGAAGACGATTACAGTGACGCTCTCAACCAAATGTGCTGACGAAAGGGGACGCATACGAGCCATGATTCGATACTTTCTAATCTCCCATCGAAGATAACGTAAACGGAGAAAGGAAGCCAAAATGTTTATCGTAGCGTAAACAAATCGAGCGAGAATTCTTATTGTTTTAAATGAAAACGTAATAAATGGAGCTGAGATGATTAAATAGCGAAAATTGTTCCGATCGTTGAAGATATGCGAATGTGATGAATATAAATGTAGACTGGTATAACGGTATACGAAGCGGATAGGTACGCACTAGGATAGGATAGGAGGACGACCGCTTTAGCCTAGTTGGTAGTGACCCTGCCTACGAAGCAAGAGGTCCTGGGTTCGAATCCCGGTAAGGGCATTTATTTGTGTGATGAGCACGAATATTTGTTCCTGAGTCATGGATGTTTTCTATGTATTTAAGTATTTATTTCTCTATATAAGTATCTATATCGTCGTCTAGTACCCATAGTACAAGCTTTGCTTAGTTTGGGACTAGGTTGATTTGTGTAAGATTGTCCGCAAATATTTATTTATTTATTTATTTATTTAGGATCTACGGATGATACGCAACAAAGTTAGCTAGAATTTTAATCCTTTCAATGTGAAAAAGGAGATGGGAATAAATGAAATGCCAGTTGATGTTTTGAATACATCAGTGCAGGCACCCTCGTCAGACGAAGGGTTTTCATGGAAAGCAAAATGCGTGCTCTTTATTGCTTCAAAAGTAAGTACGTCTTCTCGTGACTAGTGAGAGCCACTTACACCAATTTTACCAATACCAACGTATAAGAGGTTGTGTTAGTTTATCATTATTATGTCATTGTTGTTACTCATTGTTTTCATTTGTGTGATAAAGTCATAGCATAGTGCAATGAAAATGATAGTTTTGAGGGATTTGTAAATAAAATTGTGGTCAATGATACATGCTCTAATACTAGCAATTATTAGGTAATAGCTAGTTCTAGTAGTGGCTATTGTGTTTCTACTCGAATAGTGCCACCACGTTCCTACTCGAATTGAGTGCTCATGTGGACCGACCGATGTCGCACCGACCGAATATGGTTTTTAGCCATTACCTGAGAGTGTAAACATAGTTCAGGAAGAAAACGGATGAAGTCATAGATTAGGATGCAAGCTGAAAGTTCAAATTAAATTACAAGAAATGACGGAACAAATGAACGATAGGAATTTGGGACGTCTAAAAGCAATAAGAAAGAGAGGCAACGTGGCTATGTACAGAAAGTGTTTGCGATCGTCATAAACTAAGGAATTTATTAAATATTGTACCGTTAGCCTGTCTGTTGAACTTGAAACCTCACCGAGGCTTATTTATGTTTAGTGTTTATGAAACATGGACAACATAGCAAATACCTCATTTATTATGCTTTAGAGCTTAATTTAAGTAAATAACTGATGGACACCCGCCATTTACGATAAGGTATTGTTATTTACTCTAGTTTTAACAAAAATAAATGTAAATATTGTAAAATAACTAGCTTGCGAAATCGGGCAAGCCTTTGTTTTTTTAGACAAAGAAGCTTTTGTTTAGGATAGTGGTCAGAAAAGCGTAGTTTCTCAAACAGGGTCAAGGTTTTTTTCCTAAATCTCAATACTTTTACTCAATATAAATGAGTGTATTAGTATTACATATCGTCCATTATATGCGACTGTTACATTATAAATGGTAACCAAAATATTCCACAGAACGTCCCAAAAAGGAGCGCCAAGGATGAAGCATTGTGGTTTCGTGGATTAATTGTCCCAGATTTCACAACACTATCTTTTGTACGAGTTTTTTCTGAGTCACGGGCCGCCCTGGTTTCCGAACTATTCTTTATTAAAGTGTATCTTAATTTAACAACAACCGTGTTACACTGAAATTGTGTAAAAATAAAGTGCGAATTACTCGTGTGGTGAAATTAGTGTGTTTACTTTCAATTTGGTGCTGATTTCACTTAGTTTTCAATGATTTTTAACTGACTTCAAAAAAGGAGGTCATCCCATGGTCATCAGGTCAGGATCAGATGATGTGATCCTGGAGAAATCGAGGGAACTCTTCAAATAAGGCGAAGTATTACATTAAAGTCGGTTAAAACTCTGTTTTAAAGTAAACTCTACACAAACGAATGGCTGCAGAAATACGAAACACATGTGTCAGTAATATAAACAGGGTTTTACCCCTTTCAATTAATGAATTAACAATACTGCAGGGCTAAAGCAGTGCATGAGCAGGGTATTACAGGAAAAGCGGAATGAGGAAACGAAATTTGCATTTAATGTAAGCATAAATGGGAATACATTTCATCGGTCGTCTGTATGCAAATGCCAAACCGAAACGTAACGATGTTACCGGCGAGACTGTAATGGATTATCCTATCTGCAGTCGCAATCGAACCTGGGTTGGTTTTCAAAACGCTACATTCAGTCAAGGACAGGAAAACCCTTTTTGGTAACCCTATCAATTTGGTAACTTTACTGATAGGGTAACCCTATTGTATTTAATGTTGTGGTTGTGTTTTTCAAATAAGTCATTCATTCATTAATTCAATATTGTTATGGTAAGCAATAAGCATATCGGATGTGGTAAAGTATAAGTTAACCCTATTGAGATAGGGTTTTGTTTAGAGTTAACTTATGTTTACCACACCCGATATGATTATCATAACAATAGGGTTACCCTATCAGTAAGGTTGCCTATCATAAGGTTACCATCTGAGGTTACCATTATGGATAGGGTTTTAAACACAACTTCTAAAATAGCCCTAATAAGGGAAACCGGTTCCAGTCTCTGCCTCCAGTATTAGACAGTAAATCCAGTCACACTGCCACCGCATCCCGCTGCGGTTTGCGGAGCCGCGTACATATTTCGCCGGATGGAGGTGCGGCAGTGTGTGGTAGGGCAAACCTTGGCTAATCGGTGATTGTAAGTTTTTTTGAGTTTTGTTTTAGTTATTTTTTTCTTAATTTTGACGGATGCGTTTGGATTCTTGCTGCACGTAAGTAAGTTGAATGACAGTGCCGCCACGTACTGGCAATTATTACAAGCCATAAAAATATCGAGTAACTCTGCAATTAGACCTTAAAGTAACTATCACCGAATAACTTCATATCACAGATTAGCCAAGGTTTGCCCTACCGAGCGAATTTATATACCTACGAACCGAGGTATACTTTCATACAACGAGAAAACCGTCGCTCCGCACATCACAGTGGGATGCGGCGTGCGTGCGGAGACGCGTATAAATTTCGCCGGACGGAGGTGCGTTGCAGTTTGCATTACCGTGCGGAATTTATACACAAACTGAGGTACATACTGGCAGCACAACTGTAGCGTTTAATAAACGCGCTAGGTACTCTGGCAACACACACGAAACTGTCTAGATGACAGATGTGCGGTGTCGGCAGAGATACTGGCGGAATTTATAATATGGTGTTTCCATTTAATAGTATTAATACGAAGCATCCATTAAATACAGAAACCTGTGGTTTATTACTATACGTTACAAATGGCGACGTGGATAAACTGTAAGTAAAAGGCCAGTGGAAAGATCGCGCAGATGTTGTCGGCGATTTCCATACGAGCCGCCATTTTTGCAAAACAAAACGAAAGAATATATTTTCGAAATTAAACCCAAACACAGTAAAAACAAAAGATAAATTATATCATATTCCACATATACAGACAAATCCTGCGTTAAATCGTCATGTGATTTCAAGTAAAACCATTTTGAAAACCAAAATCATTTACATGTAATGTTTGGAAAGCACATAATAATCGAAATACTTAGTAAAACTATGTAGTGCGTTTTCCTTTGATAGACAAACGTAGAATTTGTCCGTAAAACTATAATATAATGAGGAATCTAACGATATGGGTCTTGATGATCATGAAAATACAAAATATGTCCTGCAATGGGTAAAAGTGCCTAAGAAATGAGGTTATTACAAATTAATGAATGTGTGTAAACAAGTAAATCGGAGAATTTTGCATTTTTATTTGTAAGCTTGGGTACAACTTGGTGGCAAATGTTGAACCAGTAAATTGTAGTTTTGTACACAAGGTTTATCATTCAAGTGCAAAGTAATAAATGTGCACCACTAGGTGCACTCTGGTCTAATTGACCAAATGAGGATCAAGCGGTCCGCGTACTAGTACTTGTGATAAGAAGAACAATGGTTCATGCAAAATGTGCATCTAGTGGTGGCACTCCGGTCTAATTGACCAAATGAGGACCAAACGGTCTGCGCACAATGTGCGTTACTAATATTTATGCAAAGAAGAACCAAACGGTTCGTGCACATGTGCATCACTCGGTGGCATACCGGTCTAATTGACCAAATGAGGACCAAACGGTCCGCGCACAATGTGCGTTACAAATATTTGTGCAAAGAAGAACCAAACGGTTCGTGCACTAGGTGCATCACTCGGTGGCATACCGGTCTAATTGACCAATATAAACCAAATGACATACACAAGGTGTATGGTATTTGTATATGCAAGTATAGTATATGTATGGTATATGTAAGTGCAATATTGGTCTAACTGACCAAACCAAAACAGTTTCAATGGCTACAGATATTGTGACCTAACTAACATTGGTATCAATTTATAAAAATTGGATATGATAACCAGTTCCAATTGATGTCAACAAATGTCAAATTCATAATATGAGAGTTGAGTTCCAGTGACATAAAGTAGTCATATACTTAGTAATAGTAATAACTTTATTGCAAACCATGTTTTACAAGATGCAAAAAATAATAGTGTATCTCATGGACCCAGTTAAAAACCAGTTTGTTCTGTAATAAAACAAAACTTATATTATGTACCAATGGTTATTAAATCAAATCATCCTTGATATTTATAAATTGCAAACCAAGTGCTAGGTACCAATCTGTCAAGTGTGAAGTTAATTTTGATAATGTTCATGTTTCAGGAAAAAGCCCAATATTATCTAGCGAAGGGGAGCAACATTCAGACGGGTCTTATTCCAAGAAATTCATGTGAAGGAAAAACTCACAAATTACTGTTGATTGTTTAACAATAAAAATGATTTAGACATATCAGCATCAGCTGCTTGTCTAAAATAGAATAATAATAATTAAAATTTCAAATGGCATTTTCAGATGACATTAACCATATAGATATGATCACTGAAATGTGGGTCCACCAAGCTCTGGAAGAAGATATTGATGCTCGGAGACACTCACGGTTTGTTCACAACAATTCAAACTCTTCAACCAAGGCAAATCTGCTGGAAAGCCAAGAAGTCCAGTAAAAAAGGAAATAATGTGTCAATCAACAACATATTCTGGAAAAGGAGTAAGACGACACATTACAAGTATACTATGTTTAATTCGATATTGCTAATATTGAAATTGCTAAGCAATTATAATTGTTAAGTATAGTTGGGGAACATTTAAGGGTATATTTCTACAAAATAAAGAGATATCATTTAACCTTTTCAATGCAAAGACGGATTAATAAGTCAAGAAGTACAGTGTGATAGCAACCTTCATGCATTGATATAAGGTTTAACCCCACACTAATTGTCATGTTGACATGAAGTTTGTTTGACAACTTATCTATTTGACTGAGCATTGAAAGGGTTAACAACTGTTGCATAACATACTTAAAACCTAGCGGGGTAAAATATGGCAGATTATTTACCAGACTTATTATCCTGTAGTTTATGAAAATTGTAAACTACACCTTGCTGAATTGCAGCTGTCTTTTCAAGCAATAATACATGCTTTTCACATGACAGATAAATTCCAACTGATAACAGAACAAGTGGTTTCATAATGAATGATTTAACTTAACCCTTTTACATTAAATTAATTCATAGTTATAAAATTTCAAAGGATATTTTCAAAACAACCCATATGGTCTATTAGAACAATGGATTTTGTGCCTTATATAAAAGTTAACAAGAATAACTTTCCAAGGAAATGTATGTCTACTAAATAACCTCTAATCTGACAGATAGGCTCTGTCTTTTGATTGTGATTATGGAACAGCGTTGTCAGCTTTTTCATGTGGTATGGTATACCTTTCAGTGAACAAAATGGATAAGTGTGTTAAGCAACAAATTTTGCAGACTCACCAACACCAAAGTGAGCATTCCATTGGATGTAATCTTGCAACACATAATATTAACAGCTGACTGTCCTAAGGTTAGCTGGAAGATATCCCTTATAGGGATAAGGTTGCTTTTGTACCTCCTTTAATCTTACATATCATGTTAATGCTTTAACTTGTTTTGTGTACAATAAAGTGCTTACATACATACATGATGAATGATGCTCAGTCAGATGAGCAGAAGTCAGTTTGAGGCATGTTGTACACACAAAACTGCATTCAATAAATTTGGTGTTCAATTCAGTTTTTATTATTGTCATGGAAAAATTGAGTTGATTAACTCAATGATCTAAATTGGTTCATGTGCAGTTAATAGCATAGATAATTATCTATATTGTGATATAAAGCAAAGTAATTTAACTGGAAGCAAGTACTACTAAATGATTTTTTAAGACTAAGAAATACCGTTTCAAATGGTTTAATTAAATTCATTTAATGTTATGCTTATTACTTATGGATTATTTTATTAAAACAATTGTTTAATGGTTTTATTATGTAAAATTATTGTAATGTTTGCATGCACACTGGCGAAACATACACTGACATGTTAATTAAGGCTCAACAGTCAACAGGGGCAGCGTTTTCGAATTTTTAAAAACAATCTCAGACATAGAAAATAGGGTTTAAAAATCTAAAATAAAGATACGTATTACTTAAGGATCTAATCTAGTCAAAGTCGCATTCAGTTACGCGATCTAATGAACTTCACTCGATAGGAAAAAATCCCAAAGTTACCTCTTTTTGTAAAGTTTATTCAATATACAAAAAGACTAAACTATTGATATTTTAAATTACATTTTTGTACTCAAATAAAGGTATTAAATATTTATAGACAAATTCGCAGAGTTTGAATAGATAAAATGATTATCTTAATTACTATGTTTAAATACCTACAAAATGCGCGAGCGCGGAGGCTCGGCAGGCCCGATCAGTCGCGCGCTGGGCCATACGGACGACGACTCGAGGACGTTAGCGGGTGTATAAGCCTTAAGTGTAACGGTGTATGTTCTGGCAAATAAATTTAATTGAATTTGAAATATCCAACCGTTTGACAGGTGTAAGTAAGTGTGTATTATTGGCTGTCTCATTCCAACTAAAGCTTCGGCCCTGTCGGTTGTTGCAAGACATTGTAAATAATGTAATTAATGGCATTGAGAGTGAAGGTAGTTACTATGCAAGCGAATGATGTCAAATTATTACCTATGATCAAATAGCATCCAGTTTTATTTAAATAAGTGGAGCTTAATGTTTAGTATTTTCGACTTTCCTAATCGTTGTCTCAGCCTATACTAGTATACGTCCCATTGCTGGCCACCAGACTTCCTCTCACGAATAAGAGTGAATGATGTTGTTGATGTACCTAAATGTAATTAATTTGTAAGGTTGTTTGTTGAGTACCGTATTGTAGCATATATACCTACAGATTAAATGAGAAAAGTTTTACCTGGTAGTCTTTATGTCATCAATGTAAAATGGAATTTGACCCGGCCAGTGGATACGTTTTTCACTATGTATAATAGGGCAACCTAGTAAAATATCTATAAATATAAGGACTGCTTCACAATATCTACTAATGTAATAATGATTTATTATATATGGATAAGGTATAGGATGCGGGGTCAACATAGGGTATGGGCAGATCTCACAGGCCATGAGGAAAATAAAAATAAAAAAAAACAATCAAAAAACCAAAAGAAAGGGGAGAGGTACTTAAGTGATATAATATAGTGTTGATAGAGGTATAGAATAGTGACATAACGAGCTTAATTGGAGATAATACTGATCAGGCATGTGTTCTGTATTCCATATTCCTAAGTATTCATGATATTATAGGATAAGATTTAAGGTGTTTAATTTGTTGAACTAATTGATAGGTGAAAGTTTTATCATCACTTGTTATTATGATCATTTGTCTTTGATAAAATACTAAGTTGCCTACATGTAGGTGGTGTTACAAGTGTAGTATCAAAGTGTAGTTTGTGAAACAAATTGTTATTTTTGATGTTGCTACATATGCTTATTGAATACAAATATCATTAGGGTGATTTCTCTGTAATCCAATAGTAGCGTAATGTATAAGAGTCCGAGAGCTTAATAGCTCTGATGCAGATTCTGGTTTTGTGTTGTTCTTTCACATGTGCAAATTGATTACTGTTTTAAATCCTTAAATTTGTTAAAAAGGAAGAGGATGTAGCGTTTAATAAACGCGCTAGGTACTCTGGCAACACACACGAAACTGTCTAGATGACAGATGTGCGGTGTCGGCAGAGATACTGGCGGAATTTATAATATGGTGTTTCCATTTAATAGTATTAATACGAAGCATCCATTAAATACAGAAACCTGTGGTTTATTACTATACGTTACAACAACGTTGCAAACCGTCGGTCCACACGCCGCAGCGGCATGCGACGGCAGTGTGATGACCGCCTAAGCGTATATAACCGATTATGCATAATCGTTGCGAATCTCAATGAGGGTCACCTTAGCCAGCATGATCCGTTTTATATTGGACATGAAGTATTCATCCCTTACTAGCAACTATGTAAGTGCGAGAGAGACACATGTTATATGCCACAAGACAATCCCGACATAAACGCGATCACGCTAGGCAGAATATCATATTTATTTTGTACTTTGTAAATGATAATAAAGATATTTTGTATTTGTATCATCATCATCATATCAGCCGAAAGACGTCCAATGCTGGACATAGGTTGCCCTCAAAGAGTGCCACAATATGCTAGGGGTGAATGAGGCTAGTCGAGAAAGGTTAAAATATCACTGAATCTCTACGCTTACCGATCGTTTCGCTAGTGGTTGACCAACATAATTCAGATAACCGCCTACTTACAGTTGTTACGAGTATAAATCACAGAGTCAAGATATGCTAGAATTAGACTAACTAAATGAATAGATCAGGCAGTGGTTGAGCTGTAGTCCGGACCATCGTAACAATAGCCATGGTTACTGATATTTCTTATGATTCCTGTTCTAATTGTACTAGAGACGTTTTCTCAGACGAGTAGTGCGATTTATGAATGTGCTGTCATTTTTTCAGGCGCTGACTCAACGCATTATCTGACGGAAATGTGCATCCCCTCACACCACACACTCATAGGTACTTACGGATTTTCTGAAACAGCATCTGGGGGCACGGTAGTGCCCCCGCCAAGACGAGCCAAGCGAAGCGCAAAGGCACTACCTACCTTTTCTCGAAGCGCTTCGTCGTTTTTTTGAACCCTCATAACTTGGGTTTGGATTATACCAGATAAACAAAATTCTCGGGATATGATGTTAATAGTGGACTTATTAAACATATAAAGTTTCAATGACATAGCTCTTATACTTTAGATTTTATTGATATCTAAAAAACGCCGATTTAGTCACTGACTCACTCACTCACGTTGATCATCAAAACCTTTAGGGTACTTTCTGAAGTCCTAGAAAGCTGAACTTTATTATGTAAGCTAGTATTAGTACACAATCAACAGAAAAATTCAAAAAGTTGGAGCTTTTACCCCCTAACCCCTTAAATTAAGGGATGGAAAGTATGAGACTTCCGCAAGTTTTGATGCTAGGGGCTGATAATTGATATAGGGACTCCTTGTTATAACTAATAAAATACATATTTCAGGATTTTTAAACCAACAGAAACATCCAAAATATTGGAACTTTTACCCCCTATTTTATCCCTTAAATTAGGGGCTGGAATTTCGTATGAGACTCCTGCAAGTTTTGATGCTAGAGGTCTGAAAATTTATATAGTGACTCCTTGTTATAAATAATAAAATACATACTTCAGGATTTTTAGTAAATAACTGTACAAACTTGCATCCTCTAATTTAAATTAGGGGATGCAAGTATGAATAGGTTTTTCCATACACTTCTTTAGAAATTACCTTACAAAAAGGAATGAAATCAAACTAGAAACATTACATGTAATTGTAAAGTGATTGCCAAGACTCCCTAGCTCATATAGCTTTCAGGCACTTTCAGCGTTAAAAGATATCAGATCGCTAGCAGCGCCAAGCTTCCTACTCCACACGGCTTAAATCTTCCAGCTACGCTCTACAAATTCTATATCTTGCTACTTGCTACTACTACTTGCGATCTGATATCTTTTTAAGAGGCTGACAAGACCAAATTTGTTGAAATTGGTATTATTTAAGCAGTTGTTTAAGAAAAACTATTTGTTCTAGCACATCAAAAAAAATATAAGTTAATATTCATCATATTTCCAAGACCTTAGACGGACTCGAAACATAATTGGATGAAATCGGCTCGATAGAAAATAATTGCAAAGATTGGTCTTAAAATCATCTTAAACGGTTCTACGTTCTTATTTTTTTGACGTATGGGTCTGCAATTAAAAACATGAAGTCCACATATTCATACCTAAACCGTAGACGAGCCATATTTCACAAAAAATCCACACTTTTTTTTATTTTAATTTTTATTCATTATTTTCGTCTAAAACCTGGCCGCTCAAGTAACACTCGCTCTCGTTTACTCCGATAGAAATAGACAGTGTGCGCGTTTTTGGTGTTGACAGCGCCTTAACTCTGAAAGCTATATAAGCTAGGGAGTCTTGGCAATCACTTTACATGTAATGTTTATAGTGGGATACATATTAGGTACGCATAGATCGGCGACGCAAGTTGATATAGAGAATCAATAGGGAACATTACGCAAAACTCTTCGTAGGTGGCGACACTAGCAGCGTTGACATTGTAACTCGTTCCCATTTGCGGTATTGTCTATGCAAGCATCCTTGTCACTAGTTTGGCAATCAATTGTGCATGTGTGTGTGAATCCCTGTATTCCTATACTGTTTTACCACAGTCTAACTACATACAGTCTGCAAGCTCAGGGCCACGCGGGTTTACGAGAGGGGAGGAACGCGGGGAAGCGGGAGACGAGGAAATTTAGCGCAAACTCATTGAGTTTGCGCTAACTATTCTGAAGGGGTGTCAAGTTTGACTTTTTATAAAACCGACTTTAAATATCGGTAAGGTATAGGTGTTTTTTTTATGATGTCACTTAAATTGTGTTCCAAATTGATATCTGAGGGCCCGAGGTCTTTTAATATAAGTCGAACGTCGAATCGAAGTTCTTTAAATACAGTCTCATTTCGTTCAAATTGAATTGCCGCCATCTTTAAATTCTTGAAATACTGTCCGATTTGGTTCAAAATCGATATCTGAGGGTCCGCGGGGCCTCTTAATATGAATCCGAGCTTGGATTGTAAAAAATGGCCGCCATCTTGAAATTCTTGAAAAACAGTCCGATTTGGTTCAAAATCGATATCTGAGGGTCCGCGGGGCCTCTTAATATGAATCCGAGCTTGGATTGTAAAAAATGGCCGCCATCTTGAAATTCTTGAAAAACAGTCCGATTTGGTTCAAAATCGATATCTGAGGGTCCGCGGGGCCTCTTAATATGAATCCGAGCTTAGATTGTAAAAAAGTGGCCGCCATCTTGAAATTCTTGAAAAACAGTCCGATTTGCTTCAAAATCGATATCTGAGGATCCGCGGGGCCTCTTAATATAAATCCGAGCTTGGATTGTAAAAAAGTTGCCGCCATCTTAAAATTCTTGAAAAACAGTCCGATTTGGTTTAACATCGATATCTGAGGTTCCGCGGGGCCTCTTAATATGAATCCGAACTTGGATTGTAAAAAAGTTGCCGCCATCTTGAAATTCTTTAAATACAGTCTGATTTGGTTCAAAATCAATATCTAATGGTTAATGGAAAGCCGTCCACTGCTGGACATAGGCCTCCCCCAAAGAGTGCAACAATGACCGTTCCTGCGCCACCCACATCCAGCGGACTCCCGCGACCTTTATGGCTGATATGATGATGATGGTATGTACAATATACTTTATGTGTAATCGCGTTCTCGAAAACGGGTGTAACGATTTCTATAAGACTTGGTATATAGAGGCTTACGAGGGCGATAAATCCATCTAGGTCTACTATCGGGGAAAAATCAAATTTAAAATTTCAAGTTTTATCGCACTCGGGCCCGTCGGACCCTCAGATATCGATTTTGAACCAAATAGGACTGTATTTAAAGGATTTCAAGATGGTGGCAATTTTTTACGATCCAAGCTCGGTTTCATATTAATAGGCCCCGCAGACGCTCAGATATCGATTTTGAACCAAATCGGACTATATTTCAAGAATTTCAAGATGGCGGCAACTTTTTTACAATCTAAGCTCGGATTCATATTAAGAGGCCCCGCGAACCATTAGATATCGATTTTGAACCAAATCAGACTGTATTTAAAGAATTTCAAGATGGCGGCAACTTTTTTACAATCCAAGCTCGGATTCATATTAAGAGGCCCCGCGGAACCTCAGATATCGATGTTAAACCAAATCGGACTGTTTTTCAAGAATTTTAAGATGGCGGCAACTTTTTTACAATCCAAGCTCGGATTTATATTAAGAGGCCCCGCGGATCCTCAGATATCGATTTTGAAACAAATCGGACTGTTTTTCAAGAATTTCAAGATGGCGGCCACTTTTTTACAATCCAAGCTCGGATTCATATTAAGAGGCCCCGCGGACCCTCAGATATCGATTTTGAACCAAATCGGACTGTTTTTCAAGAATTTCAAGATGGCGGCTACTTTTTTACAATCCAAGCTCGGATTCATATTAAGAGGCCCCGCGGACCCTCAGATATTGATTTTGAACCAAATCGGACTGTTTTTCAAGAATTTCAAGATGGCGGCCACTTTTTGAAAATCAAATATTGGATTCATATTAAAAAGCCCCTCGGAACCAATATAATAAACGTATATATTTCTATTTAAAGATCTGAGTACCTACTTTTGAAATGATTGAAAATGAATCATGTAATTGTAAATAAATTAATATCTCTCCAAACATATTTTTGACAACCCTGACTCTTGAATGAAGCTTGCCTACTGGTTGTAGTTCTTTATACTGTGGTTTTACTATTAGTGGTAGTGCTGCCTCTGGCGGCAGAACATTGCAGTAATGTTCCCTATTACTGGCGAGCTTTTGACATTGTTATATGTACAGTACATCACTGGAGTGCGGTATGCATCCTTGCACATTGCACAGAGATTTCCATGCATGCGGTTTACTTTTCTCTCCAGCTAACTGTACCTAAATTCACAGTTCATTTGATTATTTATAAACCATGAATACTTAAAGGTATCTACTAGGAATAAGAGTCTTTCTCTTCTCTACTGCGAATTCTGAAGCTCCATATTTTTCTCAAATATCGCCGAATGAAATATTTACAACGTTCAGTTTAGCGAATTTAGTGTCATTTCAAATTAGTGGATTGAATTAAATTCTAGTATTTACCTAATATGTCATGTATATTAAAAGGTAAGTAAATAAACATATACGTAATAATTAATTTAAAAACAAAGTTTAAACCGACTTCAATTCAGTACTTCGCCAAGCCACATGGTACATGAAAATTTCCACATTTCCTTTCCAATTTACCACATGAACAACTTTCAGAGAGCAAATGCGTTAATTATTACAGAAAAAACTCAAGTGGGCTATATGTGGGCTGATAATATTTGAGGAGTTCCGTCGATTCCTCAAGGATCTCGGAATTAACAATTCATTAGTTGCTACTTCAACGGAATCATGTCAGAATCGTTGACGTACTTTACATCTTTGAGGAGTTCCATAAGTCATCTGTGGTCTTCATCGTCAGTTCCACTTCACCAAAATTACGATTACCGAGGGTAAATACACAAGTTATATTATAATAGAAAATACCGAAATCACTACACGCGTGCCTATATAATTTGAGGGTTGCCCTCAATTTCCCTGGGATCCCATCATCAGATCCTGACTTGGTGACAATTGGACCACCTCAGCAGTATACTCTTTCGAATAAAAAAAGAATTTTGGAAATCGGTCTACAATTGACGGAGAAATCGGTGAACATACATTACATCTTTGAGGAGTTCCTTAAGTCATCTGTGGTCTTCATCATCAGTTCCACTTAACCAAAATTGCGATTTCCGAGGGTAAATACACGAGTTATAAAAGAAAATACCAAAATCACTACACGCGTGCCTATAAGATTTGAGGGTTGCCCTCAATTTCCCTGGGATCCCATGATCAGATCCTAAATTGGTGACAATGGGACTATCTCGGGAGTATACTCAATCTAATAAAAAAAAATTTTGGAAGTCGGTCCACAATAGACGGAGAAATCGGCGAACATACAAAAAAAAATACATACAGTGGAACATATTAACGTCCTCCTTTTTTGAGGTCGGTTAAAAATAAATAAATTGTATATTCTCAACTATCGTATTGTATTACTGTATTAAACTTATTCATATAAAATTCGCCTTACCAAAACAGATAAATAGTGTAGTAGTAATGAATATTAATTTCTTCAAAAATAGTGTAATATTTAGTAATGATTATTAATTATTCCCCTTTCATATGTAAATCAGTCTCATTCACTAACTGAAAGATCCTCGCGTTATGACCGCTCGCCCCGATTTCCTTCCTTCTTCATATTCCCATTGTTCGTAATACGCATACGTTCCAGCTACATCTACGAGTATATAATTTGACCGGAACGGCGCCCGCAAAACTAGTCCAGGCAATGAACTGACAGCTTGTATGGAAAATATGACAAATTTGGAAATAATTTATAATAGCAGATTTTTTTTATCAATTAAATAGTTACTTTGTGACAAAATCCAACAAAATTTCAGACATCAAAAAAATGATAACTTAACTAGCTTCTGAAAAGTCAGAAAAAATATTAATAAATGGTTTTATCTTTATTTTGGTTCTTTTACATTTGCTCTATAATATTCAAGATAAATAATTTAAAAAAAAACAATTCATTCGTTTTTAAAATCTATATAAATACTTCCGGATGGAAAGTTTGTTGGATTCTTGAATAAATAATATTTATACTTAGATCAATGTTTTAAAATGATATAAAGAAAAAAAACGCTATTATAAATTAATGTTTTTCAAAACCGTATTTTGCCTGGAGTAAACTAGGACTCGTCCGTCTGTCCGGCTGCTTTCCTCGACAGATCGCATTTTTCAACCGATTCCCGTGAAATTTTGTGAGCTGGTTCAATAATTATATAGTTTTTTGTCAGTTCAGTTTCATTGTCAAATTACAAAAAAAAGGTTTTTTTTAATAGACATAGACAAGCTCGCCAGTTCTACAGCTCACAGAGCCACAAAGTAAATATGTTTTTAGGGTTCCGTAGCCAAATGGCAAAAAACGGAACCCTTATAGATTCGTCATGTCTGTCTGTCTGTCTGTCCGTCCGTATGTCACAGCCACTTTTTTCCGAAACTATAAGAGCTATACTGTTGAAACTTGGTAAGTAGATGTATTCTGTAAACCGCATTAAGATGTTCACACAAAACTAGAAAAAAAAAACAATAAATTTTGGGGTTCCCCATACTTAGATAACTGAAACTCAAAAAAAATTTTTTTCATCATACCCATATGTGTGGGATAGGTCTTCAAAAATGATATTGAGGTTTCTAACATCATTTTATTCTAAACTGAATAGTTTGCGCGAGAGACACTTCCAAAGTGGTAAAATGTGTGTCCCCCCCCCCTGTAACTTCTAAAATAAGAGAATGATAAAATAATTTATTGAATCAGGCGTTACATTGCGGAAGTCCATGATATACAGGGTGGAATTTCATAAACTGTACAAAATAAAAGGAGAAAAATTTCAGCCAATTTCATCGGTGAAACGGTGTTTTTTTTTTTTTTTCTAGTCATTAGTTTTTTTTTACAGAATTTTGAAATTTTTTGTAAAAACTCGGGTAATACACCTAATTCAGACGGTATAACTTTTGATCCAATGGTCCTAAAATGAAAATAAAAAATGCAGAGTATTACCAAGGGACAGGTTAATAATTCTTAATAACAATAAAAAACCAACTAGAAGAGAAAATCCGCAAAAAAAATTATTGTTTTTGAAAAATGGCTACAAAAATTACGAATTTTAAAAGAAAAACACAATTTTCTGAAAAAAACGCAGATTTAGTTACCATTTTTTTTGCTTAGTATTAAACCTCACTTAATGCCGATTCTAAAACCGTTTTTAAACTGTCTCAGACTTTGAAAAATACCACGCTAATGGGTACGTAAATCAAACCATAATTTTATTAATTTTAATCCTCTTAAAATCCTTAATGACCGCTTGTTCCCAGGTAGTTGAAGGGTGTTTTTGGGTTGCAGGTGGAGATAACATGAGGGGTATAAAGGCATTGGGCAATAGGTCAACTATTCAGTCGCTCGCAAATCGCAATTGCTTGTCTTTGCTCGCCACTTCTTTGATTACTCCAGTACTTGTTCAGTTTGAATCATCATGCCCCGCTTACGAGAGTTTTCGCCGTTACAAATAGCCAACATGCACTATTATTATGGATTGTGCCATGGATCTGCAAGAGCTGCGTGTATCGCCTATTTGGAGCAGTATCCTAATGACGTTCCAAGACCTGCTGCTCGCCACTTTCAAGAAGTTCATCGCCGGTTGTGCAATATTGGCCTGGGATACGGTGGCCGAGATCGCCGAGAGCCAGGAAACATAATTGATGTTGCCATAGAAGAAGCAGTTCTCAGAGACTTGTACGCGGACCCAACCACGAGTCTAAGACGCTTGGCATTGAGGCACGGAATCTCAAAATTCTCTGTCTGGAAAATTTTGAAGAAGGAAGGACTGCATCCATTTGCCAGCTTGAATTTGTTGCGTAGCCCGTCGAATCATTCCCGGATTATTTTTTATTTCTTGTGCTGCATTTAAAATTCTGTCGTGCAATTCTGCTTCGGTATTGACGATTCTGTGATATACCCGTTGCTTCATATCACCCCAAAGAAAATAATCCAACGGCGTCATATCAGGCGATCTTGCAGGCCATCCAACGGGGCCGTCTCGGCCGATCCACCTATTGGGATATTGCTCATTTAAAAAATGTCGAACTCTTAATGCCCAATGAGCTGGGCATCCATCCATTTGGAGAAACAGTCGTTGTCTCACATCTAACATCACATCTTCCAAAAGCTCTGGGAGCTCGTCCCTCAGTAACAGTAAAAATCTGTCGGCGTTCAAAGTATTCGGTAAGAAGACTGGTCCAATCAATTGATCGTCGAGTACCGCTGCCCAAACGTTTATGGAGAATTGGTCTTGAAAATTAGATGGTCTTACTAGGTTTGGATTATCGTGAGCCCATGTGTGTAAATTTCTGAAGTTAGTTATTCCCGTATGAGTAAATCTTGCTTCGTCCATCCATAAAATTCTTCTAGTAAATTCCGGATCCCTTCTGATATTGCCAAGTATCCAAGTCGACATAACACACCTAACGCGGGCATCGCCAATTTGCAAATTTTGTACCCGTTGATGATGAAATGGATGCAGTCCTTCCTTCTTCAAAATTTTCCAGACAGAGAATTTTGAGATTCCGTGCCTCAATGCCAAGCGTCTTAGACTCGTGGTTGGGTCCGCGTACAAGTCTCTGAGAACTGCTTCTTCTATGGCAACATCAATTATGTTTCCTGGCTCTCGGCGATCTCGGCCACCGTATCCCAGGCCAATATTGCACAACCGGCGATGAACTTCTTGAAAGTGGCGAGCAGCAGGTCTTGGAACGTCATTAGGATACTGCTCCAAATAGGCGATACACGCAGCTCTTGCAGATCCATGGCACAATCCATAATAATAGTGCATGTTGGCTATTTGTAACGGCGAAAACTCTCGTAAGCGGGGCATGATGATTCAAACTGAACAAGTACTGGAGTAATCAAAGAAGTGGCGAGCAAAGACAAGCAATTGCGATTTGCGAGCGACTGAATAGTTGACCTATTGCCCAATGCCTTTATACCCCTCATGTTATCTCCACCTTCAACCCAAAAACACCCTTCAACTACCTGGGAACAAGCGGTCATTAAGGATTTTAAGAGGATTAAAATTAATAAAATTATGGTTTGATTTACGTACCCATTAGCGTGGTATTTTTCAAAGTCTGAGACAGTTTAAAAACGGTTTTAGAATCGGCATTAAGTGAGGTTTAATACTAAGCAAAAAAAATGGTAACTAAATCTGCGTTTTTTTCAGAAAATTGTGTTTTTCTTTTAAAATTCGTAATTTTTGTAGCCATTTTTCAAAAACAATAATTTTTTTTGCGGATTTTCTCTTCTAGTTGGTTTTCTATTGTTATTAAGAATTATTAACCTGTCCCTTGGTAATACTCTGCATTTTTTATTTTCATTTTAGGACCATTGGATCAAAAGTTATACCGTCTGAATTAGGTGTATTACCCGAGTTTTTACAAAAATTTTCAAAATTCTGTAAAAAAAAAACTAATGACTAGAAAAAAAAAAAAAACACCGTTTCACCGATGAAATTGGCTAAAATTTTTCTCCTTTTATTTTGTACAGTTTATGAAATTCCACCCTGTGTTACGAGAACAATATTCCTTCGCTATTCCGCTAAAAAACGTGCTGGTCGATCAGCGGAGATCAAATGCAACTATTTGCGTATAAATATGCAAATAATTACAGAAAACCACCACCAATAATGAAAAAACCTCGACACGTGTTTCGCCTCTCTACGAGGCATCATCAGGAGATGCTGGCAGGAGATGTTGCTTGCGCCACACGTCCACTGAGCCAATCTTGATTATTTGCATATTTATACGCAAATAGTTGCATTTGATCTCCGCTGATCGACGAGCACGTTTTTTAGCGGAATAGCCAAGGAATATTGTTCTCGTAATAGAATGATAAAACTAAAAAAATATATATGGTGTACATTACCATGCAAACTTCCAACGAAAATTGGTTTGAACGAGATCTAGTAAGTAGTTTTTTTTTAATACGTCATAATTCGTAAAAAGCAATTTATTTAACGGAACCCTTCATGTGCGAGTCCGACTCGCACTTGGCCGCTTTTTTTAGATTGGCAACGGAAATGTTTCAAGACACTCCATAAAATGTCGTTGTTTACACCATTTTGATAGTCCTAACGGCATTTATTAAACTCGAAACGAGGCAACATCCCGTATTAGGGCCTAGAGAACATTGCACTCTAATCTTTGATCTTGAGACTAAAATGGCCTGCGTCAGAGAGCGTTCTCGGAATTTTTTGTGCGCTTTTTTACCATTTGCATCACCGGTTACTTCAAAACAACTTGTTCAATTCAGAAATACCTATCTCGAATTGGGTTCGGTGAGGATGTATCAATCTATTTCTTTGATGGTGAATATTTGTATCAGAGAACCGACGAGATTAGCCCAGTCCAATTGAATGGTGTAATCAACATGATGAAGCGGGAACTATCAAAGCAGCAAATACATTAGCATTATTACATTCAGCCTCTTACATCAAATAACTCATGGAAAAGGACAGCAAAAAGCTATATCATCAACATAATCAGGCGTAGTTAGGGAATCATAGGACACCCATAAAACAAATGCCATTGAACAACCTTATGTTTTTATCAGACTGTTCCAATTGATGTTATGGGTCATACGGAGATTTAGGTTAGGAGCTATACAGGGTGGCTCATTCAAATCGGTCAGTATGGGAATGTCTGAAACTATAAGACATACGAAGATTTGTTCTTAGAAACCATGTCACCGATTTTGATAAAAAGAAAAACTGCATTCATACATTTGAAAAAAAACTGTACCCAGCTCGGGAATCGAACCCGGTTGTTTTGAAAAAATGAACTTTCACTTTTTCTATTTAAATATCGATTGTGTAGGTCTTAAGCTGTAAATGTGTCTAAGAAACGTAATGTCTAAAATGAATAAAATGCATTGTTTTGACATACTTTAATTTATCATAGTAGGTGTTCGAAGTGACCACTGTTTTTAACACGTCTCTCTATCTACAATATCTACTGCAGTGATAACTCCCAGCATTCGCTTTATTGCGTTATCTGTGTTTTATCTTGTTCATTATTTTTAGCAGAATCAAATCTCTTTGCTGTACGTCGTGTTGAGGGACTAGCTGATTTTTCGGTTATTATTTTTAAAGATTCAAATTTGAAATGCATAGAAGATTCTTCTCGAATCTTGTCAATCTTGTAAACAAATTGGTGACGGGTCATTCTTGATATAGAAGCCCAAGTGTTGGCTCGTATTTTGGTTGAAGAAGCTTTCCCTGGTTTAAGAAGGAGCCCACCTTTTACAGTTACGAGCAAAGTGATTTAATCCAGTCCGTGATACAGGAGCTGTATCGTGTACATACTTACTTTAAGCGGGCTTTTCAATTGATTTTTTATGTTTGATTACTGTAGATAACAAAACCTCCTTAAAGATTTAATGCAATGCTAATGCCACATGATAAGGTGTATGTAACAAGTAGAGAGGTACAAAGAGCCATAGAGACAATTTTACATGCCTGAACTTGTTGAATATTGTAACGGTGGTCACTTCGAACACCTACTATGATAAATTAAAGTATGTCAAAACAATGCATTTTATTCATTTTAGACATCATGTTTCTTAGAGACATTTACAGCTTAAGACCTACACAATCGATATTTAAATAGAAAAAGTAAAAGTTTATTTTTTAAAAACAACCGGGTACAATTCCCGAGCTGGGTACAGTTTTTTTTCAAATGTATGAATGCAGTTTTTCTTTTTATCAAAATCGGTGACATGGTTCCTAAGAACAAATCTTCGTATGTCTTATAGTTTCAGACATTCCCATACTGACCGATTTGAATGAGCCACCCTGTATAGCGTTGCCACGATAAGGGACGGAAAGGCTCCTATGCAGCTAAATTAAGAACAGGTCCTAAAATGACAGACGGCTTACCAAAAACAACCTACTTAATGTTGGCGGGTAATGGTTTATTTGCCGCAACCTCATACTAACTCAGTTGCGGCAAATAAAAAAACCAACCAAGTACGTGTCGGACCACGCACAACCGTTCTATAAAAGGGTTCCGTGTCTATTAAAAAGGATGTATCGTCACAAAAATCTTACGGCACTTACGTCCTTTTCCATAGGGAAGGCAGTTTTTCAGCAATATTTCGAAAACCTTTGAACCGATCTTGTTAAAAATAATTTTCGGTGAAAGAATTTAATAAACACTTTACTCCCCTTGTGGTCTCCTGTGATGGCATCGTCGGAATGGAATATGAATCCTTTATAAAGAAAACATCTCTAAAGCTATGTGAAAAATGGTCCAAACCATACTCACAAATAATAAGCTGGATCAAAGTCAAAATACAAATATCTATCATCAGAGCAGTCTCTATGAGAATTAGAGGAACGAGAAGAAGAATAGGAAGATTTGGATGCGAAGACGGCTGCGGAATACCCACCATAGAACACTAGATGATTAGATAGATTATGATATTGTATGAGCTAATATTGTATTATTTAACGCAATTTAATAAGCACTAGGTATGTTCATGATTTTTTTTAATATTTTTTTATCAGACTGTTTGAAAATTAGAGGGGAGGACACCATTTTTGCGACTTTCGGGGCGATTATCTCCGACTATATTCAATAAATTAAAAAAAAATGCCGAGAAACCTTATATTTATTTTGAAAGGCCTAACGATTGATTGCCACACGTCGACTTAAAAAGATTTTTTTTGACTTTCTGTTACATACATGTATTGAGAGCACCCCTAAAAAATATTTTTATCTACAGCTCCCATATCATAAATCCTCTAGAATGTGTTCGGAAACCATACGCGTATATAACGACCACCATAATTGCAACCAGTAACGTAACATCAGAGTTTTATCTGTACCAGTGTTATTATAATGTATGAAAAATCATAATAACACCTATAATCGATGTTATTATGGAGACCTGGTGGTGTTGGGGTGGTGCAGATCCGGTGTAGTTGGTCATGATTTGAAATCTAGTCGGCCATGGCGTTGCAATGGCGGTTATTCTAATGGTTCCCGACCGATGATTTTTAACATGTGGGTAGATAAAATTGTGTATGTAATGCAGCAAAACTAATGTAAATAAAACGAACACACTTCTGCAAACCGACACGATACCAATTTATTTTATTTTTATATCGGAACATACTTAAAAGAAACATTGTAGGCTTTTACGCTGTAAATACAACACAATATTAATTTGATTTACTCTCCTAAACAGGACTCGGTTAAAAGTAAGTTATAGAATTTAACACTCAGTTTGACCAGAGAGTATTCGTGGGATTTTCCCTTCCCTAGTTAGTTACCTACGACAAAGCCCTTAAAATGCTAAACAGGTAAAAGGAAAACAGTTGTATCGTCGTAAGGCTAGCAGTGAGATACAGAACCCTATAAGCAATAATAGGTATGGGTTTCAAGCCGCCAATACGCTTGGTCCTAGACCGCGAATACGGAAAGCCGCGAAGATTAGGCTCACAGGTTTTTTAAGTAGATGTGAAGGATGAGTTCATGAAGAATGCGTGGTATGGATGACGGGGTGAATGATTCAGGACGGTAAAAAAACCTAGGGCATAAAACGAAAATATATAGACGGTGGCGAGCAAAAAGCCTTTCTAAATTTTGAGGTAAATGGTAAGTCCGGAAAATTATTCACTGGCGGGACACGGAAGCAGAGCGCATTAGCGGGTTGCGACACTTTGCGGCCCTACGTTAGAGGTGTAAGGTCTGTAGGTACAATGCTAAGCCTAGATGCAGATGGTCCAATAAAGGCTAAACCTAAATGCTACAGTATACAAATCCGACTGAGAAGTTCCTCCACCGACGCCTCCCGAAGAATAGACCACCGGATGCCTGCGCGGCAGGTTATACCAGGATGACCGCAACAGGATAACCGGCACGTGTTTCCCAACAGAACAGGCCTGTGTCGCCCGTAGAGAGCCTTGCGGGACGGTTGCGTCTAACCGCTAGTGAATGGCCAGCAGGTTCTCCTAGCGCCCGTAACTGGCGGCTACCAACAAAATAAGCTAATTAGCATCACACGACGAAAAACTATAGAATCCGGTAAATTGACGGAACCAAACATTGTAAATACTCACCCGAACTCTCTTCAAGGTCCGGCCTTGTAACATAAAGCTTGGATTATCTAATCCAGCAAAGCTGACTCCAAACACAAAAAACCTCTTGTGGCATCCAAGCACTCGCTGTGAATTTGGCGACTAGGACTTCAATAAAATAGATTACAGCTGAAAAAAAATCCCTAGAACTTGAGGTACGCGCACTGGATTATCAAACTTCAGCAAAAACTGTAATAAGCGGGCTGCTTCTCAAAGGAAAAAGGCACTGTCTCCAAAATGCAAGCTCACGCTAGGGCTTCTATATCGAGAATGATCCTTCATAAGTTTGTTTACAAGAATTGACAAGATTCTGGAAAAATTGTCTATCAAATTCAAATTTGAATAATTTAAAAAGATAATAGCCAACAACCAGCCAGAGTCCCACACAAGGATATAGACGTGAAGCAAAGAGATTTGACTCTGCTAAAAAAATAAAGAGCAAAATATAATACAGATAGCGTAATAAAGGCAAATGCAGGGAGTTATCACTGCAGATATCCCCCCACCAAAAGAAAACATGAATGACACAACCTAAATCCCATGCCAACCCTTCAAAAAGTTCCATGGACCAGCCTAGATAGGAAGTGGATACAATAAATGTACCTGAACTACAAAGTACCAACAATGAAACGACACCCTAACCTAACACTTGACTAACCCTAAAGACAACACACAATACACAATAAGTCGATAATCGACTAGTAGTCCCACGAAGAATTACTAGCCGAGAACCACCCGAGGCTATTTAAATATAGAAATTTAAACTCTAATTACAGATAAGCTAAAATAACACAAGCACTAACCTAACATCCCTAACGTAAGGACGTATACAGTATACACTGCCCACATCCCAAAGGTGCGGCAGAATTTCAAAATCCGGGAAAAAGGTCCAGTCCGGGAAAAGCACTAAAGCAAGAGTCTCACCTATGCGATTGGCACACCACCACCAACTTACCACGCGCTAAGGGAGGAACAGGAGCGTCACACCGCAAACCTTGTTCGGTAAAGCCAGCAAAGAAATACCGACACTGCAAAGAGTGCGGTAAGACAGGTTATCAAATCCCCGACGGGGTGATACCATCCAGTTGTCTAGCGTGAATGCTACAGACAAGGATATAAACGAAAAAACCAGGCAAGACTGTGGAAGCTTCACACAAAGTCGAGATATGTCGTAACCGGGATCAACTTATTCTAAACTACCCTAAATACACCAAACAACAGTAATCAATTAAGACACTAACCTACAACACAGCAATACTAATTGTTGGTACATTATTACGATGACACGGTACACACCTACGCGCCCTAACTTCAAACAATCGCCGCAAGCTAAGTCCGACCTTCGGCGAAATTACGTGCCTAGAATCTGACCCAAAGGCCTACAACGTGTTAAAAAAAAAGGTCAAACGCACGCCGTGGATTTACAGGTACCTTAAATTAGTTGATAAGCCACCCCTATCTAGCACTAAGCCAAATGTACGGCCTACTACAACAAACCAAACCAAAACAAAAAACAAATAAACAGCCTAATACAACAATCAATGAGGGAAAACGACGGACAAACGCGTCAGTTTGAATTTTGAAAAGATACAAAAAACATGAACGACAAACGAAGAGAAGAGAAAAAAACTCGCCAACCTACTTATCATTTTAGGATATCCTTGATGTGATAAGTACCGACGTGTGCAGAATCTGTGTCAGCCAACTCGTACACCTGCGGGGAGATACGCCTAACCACACGACACTGCACAAATCGCGCCGCAAACTTTCCACCTCTGTATGCGTCCGTCGTGCCTCGTTGGAAGTTCCTGCGCCAGACAATCTGCCCACCAGCAAGCCTAACCGTCTTCCGGTTCTCGTTGAATTTCCTGGCGTTACGGTGGAACGCCAAAACCATCGAATCAGCCACCCTTGCGTATACTTCACGTAAGGTGAGGAGATTTACAGCGCGTTCGGCCCGACTGAGTCCCACTTGTTGGTCCTCAATCTGGTCATCGACACGCTGCCGATCAACCACCACCTCACGACCGTACATCAAGAAATTCGGTGTGTAAGAAGTCGCCAGGTTAATGCACGAGTTCAAGTACAAAGCCACCCGAGGTAAATGAATTGACCAACTACGCTGATCCCCAGCCACCAAAATACTCAGCGTGGTAAGCACCACCTGGTTGTACCTTTCAACAATGTTCGCCTGGGGAGAGTAATAAGGAGTGTAGCATGGACGAGGCATGTCATAAGTCGCTAGGAAATCGACAAACGGAGCACTGTGGAAAACAGTGGCGTTATCACACAAAATGTTAGCCGGAGCCCCATAACGCAAGAAGACCTCCGTCTCTAAAGCGGCCGTTATAGATCCTGAGTTTACCCTCTTCAGCGCAACCAACCAAACGAACTTAGTAAACACATCAACCATCGTCAGGATGTAGCGAAACCCACTGGCGGTTTCAGGTAGCGGCCCTATCATATCGATAGAAAGGAGATCCATCGGAGCGGCGACAGCACGAGGATATAAACGCTGACCACGGGGCTGTGAGTTTGCGATCTTATGAGCCTTGCATATTTCACATCCAGCCAACTCTCTAACGATATCTCGGTACATATAGGGCCAATAATATAAGTCCCTGGCCTTCAGGTAGGTCTTCATCACCCCTGGGTGTACGTTAGGAAAACCACTATGAATCTCCGCGATAGCCTCGCCCCTCGATGCGACAGGAAGTACTATTCGCCAAGGATTAGGTGCCAAAGGATTCTCAACAGCCATCCTACGCATCAAAACACCATCACGCAAAGCGTACGCTATAAACATCTGCGGAGCTTCCGTCACGCCCTGAAACACACGCTCGTACCAAGGATCACCGCTAGGCTGCGCGCCACGCCTGAATGAAATCAAACCGACCTGCGCACGAGATAAAGCATCGGGAACGACATTTAAAACTCCTTTCCTATGCTCGATTTCGAAATTAAATTGTGAAATCAATGTCGACCAGCGAGCCAACCTTCCGGAAGGGTTATCGAGAGTAGTCAACCACTTGAGAGCAATGTGGTCCGTAATAATTTTAAACTTCATTCCATCGAGATAACCACGAAAGTGTTTGATGGAATCGAGAACAGCAAGTAACTCATGCTCAGTCGTACCATAGCTGCGTTCGGCCTTAGTAAACAACCGGGAATAAAAAGCAATAGGATGTTCCACACCGTCGAACTCCTGTGCTAGAACCGAACCAAGACCGACCTGACTAGCATCACACTGAAGGATGAAAGGCTTCGAAAAGTCAGGACACTCTATCAACGGGGAGTTCATCAATGCCTGCTTTAAACAGACGAAAGCCGCAGCTGCACCCTCGTTCCAATCGATAGCGTCGCGACCTTTCCTTTTACCTAGGAGTGCCGTGAGAGGAGCAATAATGGACGAAAAATTATCGACGAACCGGCGGTAATAGGAACACATACCGATAAAGGAGCGCAATGACTTTAGGTTGGAAGGTGTTGGATAGTCGTTGATCGCCTCGAGTTTCTTCGGATCAGTTTGCAGGCCACGTTCATTGACCATGTAGCCCAGGTACTTCAACTCAGATTTGCAGAACTCACACTTCTTCAAGTTGACGGTGAGTCCAGCCTCCTTCAATCTATCACGAACTTTCCGGATGAGCCGTAGATGGCTATCAAAGTCACGAGATACCAAGATTAAATCGTCTACGTAACCAAAAATGAAGTCGTCTGATTCGGGAGTATGCTCGTAATTGACGATCATATCGGTAAGCCTCCGCATTTCAGACGCTGCATTGGTTAAACCGAACGGGAGGCGCACGAACTCAAATAGACCTCTTTGGGGAGCTATGAATGCCGTTTTCTCAACTGGCCTTATCTGCCAAAGGAATCTGCCAAAAGGCACTCCAAAAATCCAACGAAGTCAAATACTTTGCACCGCGCAAATTATCGAGAATATCCTGGATGCGAGGAAGCGGGTAAGAGTCACGAACGGTAACGCTGTTTAATTTTCTACTGTCAACGCAGAATCTGACACTACCGTCCTTCTTGGTAACCATGACAACAGGAGAAGCCCATGGAGACCGCGACGGCCGTATGACACCTGCCTCAAGCATTTTATCGATCTCTTCGTTGAGGATCTTCAACTTGACAGGAGATAATGGGTAGTAACGCTGTCTGATAGGTGGACCCACAGTCTCAATCTTATGAGATAACCATGAAGTACAGCCTAAACCAGCCTTATCAGAAGAAATTTCCTCAAACTCACTAATGACAGCTTGAAGCTTGGATTCCTGACTGGGTGTGAGCTCATTACGAGGATGTATGTAACGTACTTCGCCAACAATCGCTGACTCCTTCATCGGCAGAACAGGGTCTGGAACAAGAAGTTTCCCGGGCTGATCACCCGCAAATGCGCGTTTCATAATGTCGGTGAGCCCAAAATCATTCCAAAATTCGATACCTAAAATGAACCGGGTAGGTAAATCACGACCTACAAGACAAGAATGAGAGGCGTGAAAGCCATTAAAAGAAATAGGAACGTCCGAGCCGCCCAATATATTAATAGGTGAATTATCCGCCGACACAACAGCAGGACGGATCTCCTTAGAATAAGAACAACCTAACTCAGATAGTAAGGAAATATCGATGAGAGAAGCTTGCGCACCGGAGTCCAAAAGCGCCTTTACGGTGGTACCGGAAATGTTAACTTCAATAAATAGCCTGTTGTCAGGTGTTTTATTCAGTACGACCGGTGACACCGTAGGACCTCTCAGTGCGCCTTCAATTAGTTTTTTTAAGGGCCTGGGTTGCAGTGCTGACAGTCACGCGTAATGGTTCCTGCCCGCTTACACTTGAAACAAATCGCGCCGGTGAAGACAGGACAGTCACGGTAACTGTGTCCCTTTGCGTTGCATTTCAAGCAAAGAACCGAATCAGGATCGTCATACCCTGGTGCATGGATGGGTGCCATCATCAGTCGAGACGGGCGCGACCCTTGGAAGGACTCAAAGTTCCTCGCTACTTCGAGAAGTCCGTCGATATCCTTAACTACATTCGTGGCGAGGCAAGGATGGTACCTAGGGTTCATTCCATACTTAATAATGTTGAACAGACTGTCTTCAGATACCGGAACTCGAAGTTTAGCATTCAGATCACGGGCCTGTATAACGAAATCAACAACGGATTGGTTAGCCTTTTGTGACAACGCGCGCAGTTGACTCTCAACCTTAAAATCATAATCGGCGACATCAAAAGTTTTAAAGAATGCATTTTTTAATTCAATAATTGTCAGATCTGAACGTCTAATAGCTCGGAAGTATTTTAAGGCACTACCAGTTAACAACTCGTGAAACCGCCTGACGACATAGGAAGGACTGATGTCACGCGCAACGTCCTCTTCTCGGATTCGCGAAAAGAATTCACGAACGCAAGTGTCACCGGAGAAGGTAAGGTTCCACTTGGTAAGCGACTCATTCTTAATAGCGCCCCGTAGCGGCCAATCGGCAGACCGAGCGCCCTGCGACCGTGGTTCGGTATCGAAGAATTCAACATCATCACTCCCAGGCGGATCCAACGTTCGAGCCTGCTGCGCCTTCAACTCCGAGGGAATACGGGGGGTATCGCGGATGGAATCCTCGTTGTATGCTCGCGACATCTTGAAGAAACTACAGTAAGCAAAGATCCAGAAACCTAGAACCTGGCAAGGCTAAAATAACAAAAATCAAAATTCGAAAAGAAAATCGACAGCAACCGACACCTATCAACAACAATTGACAGCGTTCGACAACAATAACAAGGAACAGCAAACACCAAATATCTCCAGATGTCCCTAACTATCTCCCACTAGACATCTAAACATCAGATAGTACACCCGTCGTACGAGCAAAATGACACGAATGCCCGTCTGACCATCACATCAAAATCGATACAGTAAAATACGGGGTTCCCAGAAGCCTTAAACCGCGCTACGTAATGGAGACCGCACGATTATAACAAACCTGTGCTGTTTAAATTATAGACTACCAAACCGTGAAATATCTATGAATAACTTTTAAAATTAAGTTTTTATTATGCGTCAAATCTGAAATAAATCCTTTATTATTATTGTTCAATAAACCGGGAGCTTACAGAGAAAATAAAATAAAACAAAAAATGCAAAAAGATGACGTTTGTCGAGATACGAACCGGCGACCTCTCGCACACAGTACCGACCCCTAAACAGCTAAGCCACGAAAGCAGATACGTATCCGTGCAAAATCAGGCAACTTATCAAACTCGTGTACCGGTAACAAACAGACTAATAAATAACCCTCCTCTTCTTCGGCAGTCGGGTAATAAGAAAGTCACGCGAATAATTGACAAATTTTAACCCTTTGAGCGCCAAAACATCTGAAAGCGTCAATCGATAGCAACAAACACAAAATATGACAAAATAAATATTGGATATGACGGGAAATACGTAACTACGTCTGACTTACCTTCAGGTGCCCTATGTACTACGGGTTCTAAAATAGGAGGAATTATGCTATGAAATCAATAACTCGGGATGTTTTAGTATGGAACAGGAATAAAAGGCAAAAGTTTAAATAAAGCTATTTTGATTTTTTTTATACGTAACAGAATAACAGATTCACACAGAAGTTAAGCTTTAAGTCTCGTGGCAGGCGAAGGGTTAGATGACAAACCACGACGAGGGTTGACAAGCACGGGTAAAAGAAGGTACTGTTCGTTCACCAGAAAGCTAAAATCAAAAAAAATAGTTAAAAGCGACCGTTTTCGGTCACCATCCCCACACAACAGAAAAAATAAAATAAAATTATGTCACACAATTTCACACAAGGAAAGTTACAGAGAAAAAAAATCCAGGGTACTTACCAACTGCTTCGGTTGCCATTAATTTACAGCAGGGTTCTTACCAACTGTTCGGGCGCCATTAATTTGCAGCAAAACTAATGTAAATAAAACGAACACACTTCTGCAAACCGACACGATAGCAATTTATTTTATTTTTATATCGGAACATACTTAAAAGAAACATTGTAGGCTTTTACGCTGTAAATACAACACAATATTAATTTGATTTACTCTCCTAAACAGGACTCGGTTAAAAGTAAGTTATAGAATTTAACACTCAGTTTGACCAGAGAGTATTCGTGGGATTTTCCCTTCCCTCGTTAGTTACCTACGATAAAGCCCTTAAAATGCTAAACAGGTAAAAGGAAAACAGTTGTATCGTCGTACGGCTAGCAGTGAGATACAGAACCCTATAAGCAATAATAGGTATGGGTTTCAAGCCGCCAATACGCTTGGTCCTAGACCGCGAATACGGAAAGCCGCGAAGATTAGGCTCACAGGTTTTTTAAGTAGATGTGAAGGATGAGTTCATGAAGAATGCGTGGTATGGATGACGGGGTGAATGATTCAGGACGGTAAAAAAACCTAGGGCATAAAACGAAAATATATAGACGGTGGCGAGCAAAAAGCCTTTCTAAATTTTGAGGTAAATGGTAAGTCCGGAAAATTATTCACTGGCGGGACACGGAAGCAGAGCGCATTAGCGGGTTGCGACACTTTGCGACCCTACGTTAGAGGTGTAAGGTCTGTAGGTACAATGCTAAGCCTAGATGCAGATGGTCCAATAAAGGCTAAACCTAAATGCTACAGTATACAAATCCGACTGAGAAGTTCCTCCACCGACGCCTCCCGAAGAATAGACCACCGGATGCCTGCGCGGCAGGTTATACCAGGATGACCGCAACAGGATAACCGGCACGTGTTTCCCAACAGAACAGGCCTGTGTCGCCCGTAGAGAGCCTTGCGGGACGGTTGCGTCTAACCGCTAGTGAATGGCCAGCAGGTTCTCCTAGCGCCCGTAACTGGCGGCTACCAACAAAATAAGCTAATTAGCATCACACGACGAAAAACTATAGAATCCGGTAAATTGACGGAACCAAACGTTGTAAATACTCACCCGAACTCTCTTCAAGGTCCGGCCTTGTAACATAAAGCTTGGATTATCTAATCCAGCAAAGCTGACTCCAAACACAAAAAACCTCTTGTGGCATCCAAGCACTCGCTGTGAATTTGGCGACTAGGACTTCAATAAAATAGATTACAGCTGAAAAAAAATCCCTAGAACTTGAGGTACGCGCACTGGATTATCAAACTTCAGCAAAAACTGTAATAAGCGGGCTGCTTCTCAAAGGAAAAAGGCACTGTCTCCAAAATGCAAGCTCACGCTAGGGCTTCTATATCGAGAATGATCCTTTATAAGTTTGTTTACAAGAATTGACAAGATTCTGGAAAAAATTGTCTATCAAATTCAAATTTGAATAATTTAAAAAGATAATAGCCAACAACCAGCCAGAGTCCCACACAAGGATATAGACGTGAAGCAAAGAGATTTGACTCTGCTAAAAAAATAAAGAGCAAAATATAATACAGATAGCGTAATAAAGGCAAATGCAGGGAGTTATCACTGCAGTAACTGTACATAATTAGGCATTAAAACACTCGTGTTTAATCCCCTTCATTATGTACAGTCACATAAACTACTATTTTACTCATTTCATTACAGAAATGTGTAGCGGCTAACAATATACACCTATCCTCCAAAGGCCATGCCAGGATAAGCTAAGTGAATCTGCCCCCAGCGAGTTTTGGCTTGTAATTTTTTTATGGATTTTTCTTTCTATCAGCATTGAGTATGCCAAATTTCAGCGCCCCAAAGTTTATTATTATACTATTAACGAAATCTGTAGGTCAATCACGTAACGCATTGTACGCGCGTCTGACAGTAAAATCACAATCTAACTGTCATTTCTCCATATAAAATTGACATTTAGACCTTACAGACGCGCGTAAGAAAAGTTACGTGATTGACCCACTGATCTTTCTTCAATATTTTCTTTTCTAGCCGGCCGATTTTGACGTGAGTCACGTATATTGTGCATGTAACAAAGACAATTATTTGATATTAATTTTAGGACATATTGCCATACAAAAAGTTGAAGAAAAAAAAGAGTTTATTTTGTTTTTTTTTTAAGTATTAATCACGTCAGCGACACCTCTATAGTTTTCACCAAAGTAAGCCTCTTTAATAAGCTATCAAATGAATATAACTACTTTATTTTATCTGCGGTAGAACAATGTGTTGTTTTTATTGAATACATCCCTATACATTTTTTGCATACCCGCTCGTTAAAACTTACATATACAAAAGCTGTTAATTATTGACCACACGCAAGGAAAACTTTGTTTTTCCCCTCCGTATGACCCGTATTTATTTATATATAATGTTTCAATTCAAACAACACACGTAGGTAATTAATTTACTGAAGAGGTTTGTCGAAAGTTCTCAGTGACCGCAGGCGAGTTCAGAGTTGACTGCAGTTGCCAACTTTGTGGACAAAGTTCCGTACACTGAATAATTGCAGTGGTGAGTATGGGAGGCGAGGATAACAAACGGAATATTCCAGAAGAGAGTTCTGTGCCAATTACAATACAAGTTCGAAGTAGGTGGACCAGTATCATATACGTAGGACGAACTCGTAACACGAGAAAAATTGTCTATAAAAGGTAATGTCAATAAAAAGCAGTACGCGATCGATTCGGCATATATCGATTTTAACAGTACGTTACATGCATAATATACGAATCGTGTAAGACCCGATTTGCAAGTTTTGAAACAAAAATATACGATTAACATAGATAGTGTTGTGTTGGTCAATAACTTGCTGCGCCCACGCGACTATAATGTCGCAGAGTTGACGTTTGCTTTCTTTTTTCCGATATTATTATAACAAGTTTATTACGTTTCACCGTATTGCACGCACAGCATTGATTCAAAAACTTCCTTCGATATCCATAATTTAATTTGCTAGTGTCTGCCAATTTTGCTATAATCATCATTTGCCATAAAAGTGATTCTATCTGAAACATTAACATTTTCAGGACAAATTATATAAAGAACCCTTTAGGTTAGGTTAGTTTTATAATAATCCTGTAAAGTGTAAAGGACTGAGGACTTTCTGAGAAATCCTAATGGAGATCTAAATGAGTGCCAAGTTCTATGCAAAATCCAAATATGTATTTAGGTATAGGAACAAAATAACATTATGAACAAGTATTAGACTCTGTCTTTGCATTATTGGATAGGTACCTATAACAATTGCTGTTATTTAAAAATGTGAGATCTTAAAGTAGGTTAGATTTGACTTGGCCAGTTTTTATCAGAATTAAAAAAAAATACATGTTGAATAACTTTATAAAATGACAGATGTATTGAAAACTGGCCAAGTCAAATCGAACCTACTTTAAGACAAATAAAGAAAATTAGGCAGGTATTGAGATTTACTTCTGTTCTGTGTATAATTATGTGGTGCCGCGCGCCGCCGACGACACACCGTTGGCTTGGCCAGTTGTTTAGCGCGTATTACAAGTTTTTTTGTATGGGGACACCACTTATTTTTTGACCTAACTTTATTTTTATGTTTCTCTTATATATCAAATATAATAATACATATATTGGGATAGTTTCAAATATCTGCTTGTAACGGTTCCATTGCTACAATAAAAAAAAAATTGTATGAGACCCCCACTATTTTTTAACTTTTTTTTTATTTTTAGACTTTTTTCCTACGCTTACACACAATTACCGAGCTGGATTCCAAATTTCATCCTTCTAGGTCATCTGGAAGTAGGTTAGGTACTATATGTCAGTCAGTCAGTGCTAAAATTTACGACTTTTTGACCTTCATATCTTTATAAGCGTTTGAGGTAGCTTCATGAAATTTGGGCTTCTAGATGTCCTTATGAATATAATTAAACACACGTAGTTTTATGTGTTTACGTTAAAATAAGTTTTGAGTTATAGAAGGGTCAAAAGTGGTACCAAGTGGTTCGTGCAATATTACACTTGGCGCTGGCTAGCCAGTTCTTTTGCTTGAACTTGGCTTGACACGCTGCCGCGTGTCTAGATTAGGTAAATAGTGTTGCGAGGCTTGCGTTGCGAGCTACTAATTATAGAAAAATGCCAATCAGTTTTTCCATTACAAACTTGAATTAGAATCTATTTCACTTTACCCTTTGTTAACATTTGGTCTAGTATACATATAGTCATAGTCATTTATTCTATAAAGCCAATTTACAAGTCAAAGAAATCATTTAGAATTTCAATTATACATAAAGTAATTAGGATTCGCTCGTGTTATTCAGAATTCGTCCTCTGTTCCACTTTCAAGCGATATGAATTTCCATTTAGGTAAATAGGTCTAACCGCTGGCTCGTACGGTAGCTGACATCAATAAAACTAAATATTTTTTTTCTAAATAAAGTTTGTTTCTAAAAAAAATAATAATAATAATAATAATTCTTACATTACTCGTAAATAACAAACAGATACTCGAAAAACGTCACTCGTCAACTTATTTTTGGTGTATTTTTTCAACATATTCCTTCATAAATCAAAAATTTTAACTGTAAAAACTGTTTCGTGATGTGCATTTGAAGCCCTTTCATTTGCCTTTATTACTTAGACTTTGAATTTCCTTAATTTTTCATAGAAAATAAAAATATATGTTGAAAAATTAATTTTCCGTACATGCAGGTGTAGGGCTCGTGTACAACTCTTCCAAATTTCAAATTGATACCATAAATATTTCCTCAGATATTTAACGTTATGACCTCAGAGCATAGAATACTAGAGAGAGGACAAGCCGCCGGCGGCCGTGTCGCAGCTGTATGCTCAATGGGCATACACTGCTATACTGTGCACGCGTGCTGATCGCAGAGAATATTACGTTTTTTCCCAAAATGCCTGATATGATGCGCGTTTATTGTCAAATAAGCGTGTAGGTATACAAGTGTGTGTGTTTTAGATGTGTGCGTGCTTTGTCTTGTCAATTACTTGGGCGTTGTGTGGGTTAATGTACTTGCGACAGGCTCACTCTATACAAATCGGCCGCCATGTCCGATCTCCTTATATTCATACATCTGTGGTTATGACAGACAAACGGACAGACGAAAAGAGTCGCATAAGGGTTTCTTTTTTACTTTTTTGGTAGGGACCCCTAAAAATGTACGCTGTTTGATTAATGATCATAGAAAATCGTGCTGTCACTTGGTTGGTCCTATTTCCCTACAAATCTCATACTGTCCCTACGGACTATTGGAGTCCCCAAATACATAATAGATGAAGTTCTATAATAGAACCATTCAGTTTCAGAAGCCGCACTTTGCCATTATGAATCTAACTGAACGAAACGGCTCGGCTCTACTCCGAACGGAACAATTTCAGTGAAATATTCAACGCAAACCCATTCAGGGCAACGTTAAAAATAAAAAGTCATTTTTAGTAACGTCAACAAACACTGCTATTCCATATACTTTCGGATAAGCGTTTATCGCATTAATTATAAGTGTGAGTTAACAGCTTTAGGTAGCTACTTTGATCTATAAATTGTTTCTATCGTTTAGCTTTTTGTTCGTTATCTCTTCAAAGATATTATTAGAAGCGTTAGGGCGATCGCTCAAACTTTCATAGTTGAACAAACTATATCGTCACTTCCACATTTACTGGCGTTCCGTATAATGGGTTAGGCTAAATCTGGTAAAACGTCGAGCGCCTCATTTGGGCTCTGCGCCCTATAACGGGATGTGTGTTTAACTGGAGCTACGAAGGGTATCCAGACAAATTTGAGATTTGGAGCACACTTAGAGCGACTAGCGACTAGATGCCGGAAGTATTTTGTACAACAACATAACACACATGTACTTTGATAGAATTGAAGTGACAGTGATTAATATATTTTGGGAAAAACGACGATGGAGTGTGAGTGAATAAATTACTAGATATTTTAAACGCCACGAATTCGAAGCGACTACGAATCTCATTCACAAGTAGGTAATGCATATTTACTCCGACTTTTCCCCTTTTCACTGGAATTGAAATGATAATATCAGAGTCAATAATATATTTTGTTTGTCGTTGAGATCTCACATTGGTATTCAAATTCGTCTCTAGTTATAATAATCCCGTAAATGGACGTCGTTCATTACTCATAGCTAAGTCTACATATTATTTGATATGTTAGGGTTTTGTAATCGAGTGACATTAGACAAGGACTGTTATTCGGAACGTGCTAATGCGCCTCACCTACGTCATGGCTAACGAAACTAGATCTCTGATTACGTTTAGTTACTATTATACGAATGGCAGCGTCAATATATATTTGTGGGTGATGCGTGAGGTGAGGATAAACCAAGTTACAGAATAGCGGGGCTGTTCATAGTTCCATTGGGAACAGTACTAGTTTACAAGCCGGGCCGTGCTGCTCGCTTTAAATTGGGACAATATTGAACAAACAACGGCATGCGCTTAGAGCGATTTATCATCAAACATTAATGCACTGATTTGAGATTACTGGCCGAACTAGGTCGGCGGGGTTGTGTAAGAATACCCCTGTAACGCGCCCGTAAATTCGGTATTAAAAATGTTATTTCCTTGTGAAACATCGGAGAATACAGCGAGCGTGTCGTTACACATTAGACATTGACGAGGTGTTCGTTTATTTATAAATCATGTATTAAAATATTAAAGCTATGTTTAAATGAAATTCAAACGCTATCATCAGAGGTCTTATTTTGCTATGTCTTATTTTGTTGTGCAGCTAGAGATGGTGAATGTAAGTATGCAATGATGTAACCTAGACGGCTGGAGTTGTAAAAGTTAGACCATTATATTACAGTAGTCTGTTTCGAGATAATCACGCAATAGGAAATGCCTTAAGATAATTGGATTTTAACAATATTCTTTACTTTGTAGAGCGATTTATATTAGGCGCTAGGTTTGCCAACATCTTTATATCGTTACTAATTTTTATTCAATACTTTATAGCCTAAGATACGAACAGAGGCCCGACCTTCAACCATCTGTTTAATGGATGAAAATTATTTTATATCGAATATAGTATGTGATGTACATCGCCGATTGGTAGGCTAAAAAATCCTGGCAAAAAAAAGAAAAATTCTAAATTACTTTTTTTATCAAGCAACCCAATTGTTAATTGGGTGCAATGTAAAATAATTGTAAACATTGTTCAAATTCGATATAATATCCTTTAAACAGATGAGTGAAGGTGCATTCGTATATCTCCTACAATAAATTGGACATGAAATCCGCTGCACGGTCAGATATAATGCGAATTTTAAGCAAATGAACAACAAGCGGGATCTGTGAATCATTAAGCTTTAATTAGAACCGGAATCGGAGTACCGTTTTGAGTTGGGACGTGGACGTGTTCTGCGAACGCAACATTTAGCTGCCTTGATGCTCATGCCCACCTTTATGTTACGGCTAGACCGTAACTATTCATTTGATTCCTAGTCCATCATAGAACCCTACCGTTGTAAATGCTATGTCAATACGGGTTCTATGGAGGCCTAGGAATCAAATTGGTTGACGTACCTACATATATACTCTCTCCACTCCACTCATACATTCCGACGGGGATCATACAATTAGTACTTACGGCTAGATTCATACTCTGCACGGCTATCACAAGACGGCGCGCGAGGTCTCTCGATTTTCTCGCACTATCCGTCTCTCTCTTATTAGAAAACTTAGAAAGAGAGGTATAGAGATAAAAATCGAGAGAGCTCGCGCGCCGTCTTGTGATAGCCGTGCTGGTGCGCTCAGCAGGCATAGACTGGTTGCCATTTTACACTTATCGCTGTGGATAATCCGTCACGTTCTGACAAGTGTCCGAGTGCGAGAGTGACGGATGTCTTATCCACAACAATAAGTGATATAAGTTTCAGTCAAAAATTTCATTTTTGGTACAAGTTTTCATTGCCGACTGTACTTTTCTGCATACCATCATCAACTACTTCATTGAGACGATTCTAACGAGCCCAAACTCGATAGGATTGTGTCGTTTTATTGCGGAGTTCCTATGGCCACCTTCCAGCTCCAGCATCAGATCAGCTCCATGTCATCTTAATATTGCATTGTCATGCGATGCGATATACATTATGCATGCAAAATTTCAGATCAATCGGTTGACAGGAAGAGGGGGAAATATCAATTACTAAAGACCCAAGAATAAAAGTAATGGGGTGAGCTAAATAAAAGCTTGTAATAATAATGGCAACCATGCTACGCCCGCTGATGTGACGGCTGCTGAGCTGTTTTTCTTTAATGCGCGTAACCCCACCCGTCACGCCTAAAGAAACTAGACCTCTACCTACGCTTAGTTACTACGAATCGCGTTGTCAAGATATATTTGAGGGTGAGCGTTGAGGTGAGCTTAAAACAAGTTACAGAATAGCGGGGCTGTGATAGCCGCGCAGCGCGGTGCAGGTCATCGATTCTCTGGCTCCAAACTGACACCTATTCTCACAGCCGCTTCCTGGAAGTATTCTTAATTCTAATTGCATCGTTTCGCAACCGCCAAACGGGCGTGCGACACGCTCCGATCTCTCCAGTTACGTACATGTAACGTGTCTCCGCTATTTTAATTGACGGATCAGCAGTTTTGTTTAATTGAACCGAGGAATATCTGGGGTAAATCGCTCGATGCTTTCTTGCCCCAGTTTTGCCGGTTCGCCAGCCAATTTCGTCCGGCGAATGCGAATCGAGCAAATCACACGTGAAGTTGGTTTAATCCGCCGGTTCAGAACGGATATAGGTATTTTTAAAGGAACCGATATTATATTTCTGCAATACGATTCGGTCCGGTATCGTGTTTGGTTGAATTTTCAAACGCTTCCGCTGTTATTTCTGTGCCGAGATTAGATAATGGATTTGGAATACGTTTTAGGATTCTGTAGCAACAAAGTGAAATGGAAGACCAATAGAATAAGCGAGAACTTAAGTGATTGGTGAATCTGTATAGGTACTTGTTCTCGCTCGAGCAACATACGGAGGAAGTTGAGAATTGAGATACAATTTATGTGTTGAATAAAATACTTCAAATTAGATAATATTCCGGAGTCGTAAAGTAGGTTTCTCTGTATTTTGAAGACTACCTACCAACGTAGGTCGGTCGGTAGTCAAAATAAACTATACAATGTGTTTACAGGATGGTACAGTCTAGAATATGGGAGCATCAAAAAAGCGACGTATCCGAGTTACGACTACAACAATGTTATGATAGCTCACACATTCACTTGGTGTTCTGCGTCCATCTTGGAACCCAAATGATAGAGCACGGTAAGGTTTTTATATCTTGAGTTTTAGCTTTCGTTTGGTGTGGAAAAATACGAGATAGTTCGAATCCCGTTGAAGGACATTGGATATAATATTTTTATCCAGGAAATCATTCCCTAGGGGCGAAATTGAAGCGGAAGTATGATATAAACGAGTTCAGTTCCAGTTCAACAGCTAAGTAGTTTACAATAAATTGCCTTCCGATACTTTTACTATACAATTAATCTTGGGATTAATCACGATTGCGTCGTGATGATAAAAATAAAAAAAATTACACAACGACGGTAGCAAACAAGCTTACGGCCTGCCTGATGGTAATTACGATAACAATTTGAAGCATTAGACGATTTGTGACGGACAATTGTATTATAAATGTTACATATAGCGACGTAATTGACCACGCCTATAACGAGTAAGGGGAAGATCGTAAGGGTGGCGCCTAAAGCGGCGCCGAGACGTCGGCACACTGGCCTACCAGTTATCACGCATATGAATGTATGTCATTGTATATCTAGCATCCAACCATTTCTTTACTTTTTAAACGACGTCAGTAAACAAGCGTACAGCCTGACGGATGGTATACAGATACCGTAGCCTATGGACGCTTGCGAGTTGCGACTCTTTAAGCGAATTGCCGAAATTTACGTATTTACGCTTATTTAATGAGTAAATAACTTCAAAGGGTAAGAATAGTCATTTAGTCTGAGAGGGAGGAAGAATGAGGAAGTGAAAGCAATGATTGCCGAGCCCAACATCGTCGGGGAGAGCAAATCTGCTTGACTGCGCTGGCTCGGCCACGTCGAGAGAATGGGAGAGGATCGTGTCGCCAAAAGAGTGTACCTGGGGCGCCCATGTACATGGTGTACATGGTGTCCACGTCCACTCGGCCGACCAAGGTCTCGCTGGATTGACGAAGTCCAGAAAGACCTTTGCCAGCTTTAAACTACCGATCGTGATTGGCGGCAAAGTGGCGTGTCTCGGAGGCCAAGATCCACTTCGGGTCGCTGAGCCAGCGTACAATAGTAAGTAAGTAAGAATATAGTCGTTGCGCGGCTTATATGTGACCTCACAAGTCACAACATTTTACAACAGAACTTGCGAGGCTTGGTAAGTATGGGTTTTTATTTCAATAACAAGAGTCAGGTTGGTTTAGATTACTTGAGAATAAGTACCTAGGTATATCGAACCGCGAATTTATTAAATGAAACACTGACAGTAGGCATTATTCAAAATGAATGTACCTACTTAAATATTGTAAATAGAAATAGCTAACTGAAGGCAACTTCCTAACTCATATCGTTGTTGTCTAGATCTCAAAATTATCAAGATATACGATAATGTTATATATACGTATAAGTATCTCGATTATAAAGTAGACGTAAACTGATGTAACAAACCCACGTCTTAGAACTTCAATCTTACTGTTTAGTACTAACCGAAAAGCAAACAAATAAACAAAGAAAGTCAAAACGTAACTTGTGCCTATTCAAAGCCTGAAAACATTCACCACATTTCAGTCTGACAGTGCAATCAATTAATTTATAAATTAATAATTAATTTGGTTTTTCAAAATCATAATATCAATGTACCTACTTACGCGCAAAAACACAGCCGGCCCCGGGGGTTTTCACCTTATCTTATGTTTCACACTGTAGGTTATCGATAATTTATTAACACAAAATCGCCATTGAAGTATTCTACGTACTATAATTATCTAATGGATGTCACTTTCATTCAATAATGAAACAATATAATGAAAATAATACGAATCAATGGCAGACAAACAACTCAAACTCATACAATTCCGACATCATAAACAATGCGAATTGGCCAAAAACAAAACCAGTGTTTTTGTAAACTATCTGATTGCCATAGACCCCATAGACTTCCACTGGGCTCGTTTACACGTACCGGAGGTCGGTGGAAACGAGAAATGGGCGTTTTTCAAAAAAAGTGTACAAAACGGTTTTTGTTAAGAATTCGATTTTTTTTGGTTTTTTTTTCTCAGAATCGTTGATACTAGAATTTTTTTAGAATTTGATACTTGATATTCTATCGATCCTCTTACTAAAAAAAAAGTGTCCCAGATTTTACTATGTAAGTTTTTTCTTCCAGTGCGTCACGACCATATGAATAAAAAACCAGCCAAGTGCGAGTTGGACTCGCGCACGAAGGGTTCCGTACCATTATCTATAAAAACGGCAAAAATGTTTTTGTATGGGAGCCCCCCTTAAATTTTTTTTTTGTTTTTAGTATTTGTTGTTATAGCGGCAACAGAAATACATAATCTGTGAAAATTTCAATTCTCTAGCTATCCCGGTTCTTGAGATACAGCCTGGTGACAGACAGATGGACGGACGGACGGACGGACGGACGGACGGACAGCGAAGTCTTAGTAATAGGGTCCCGTTTTACTCTTAGAGTACGGAACCCTAAAAAGACTGCATACAAAAATGTGACGATCTGGAATGGAATATTTAGGACACTTTTTTTCTTGTATGAGGATCGATAATATCAAATATTTTGAGTAAGAAAAACAAAAAAAATGAATTCTGAAAAAAATATTGTTTTTTTGAAAAACGATGATTGTCGATGGTTTGAATAAAAGCGGAAACTGACAGTGGAAGTGAGGCTTAACTTTATTTTATATTGATACGGCAACCCTGCGATTGGCAGGTGCCCGCCATTTTCCCGATTTCCGATTTGACATATTTTTCTGACAGATGGGATGGTAAACTTTGCTGAGTGGAAGTAAAGTAATGGTAGAATTTTCTTGTGTAATTGCTGTTTGATGACAAAATATCAATATTATCATTGTAAATTGTAGTATGCTCAAAAGTAACGAATAATGGCAGAAGAGAGTACGTATTCATTCATATGATTGTTATTTTTTGCTAGCTGCAGAGGTTATTTTTTGTGTGTATATTTTAACTTGTAAATAAACGTTTTAGAACTCATACGTAAGAAGAAGAAGGCTTTAAATGGCAGCAATAGGCGAGCTTTCGCCGAAACCTGCAATGACTTGGCAACGTATTACTACAGTAAAAACAGGTATGCTGATGCCTTGGATGAATACAGAGCAGAAGCAACAGTCTACAAGGAAATGGGTCTCCGGTTAGAGTGGGGAACCTGTAATCGCATGCTAGCCGAAATGCACATGCTCCTAGCAGAGTTTGACAAAGCTCTGAAGTACGAAAAACGACACTTAAGTAAGTTTATTTACAATTTCACTACATGTTACCAAAAATTATTGGTATATTCACATATTATGTATGTTATGTTTCGAGATGTTTATCAATTGTATTCTTGCAATTTTTTGTTTTAGTCTGTGAGGTACCATTTTTCTATTTATTTGAACTATAACTAGACCCTGCTATCGGAGGTGCAAAATGGTAGCTGTCAAGTTCTAGGGATGGGTAATAATTAATTTGAAATACTAGCTATAATTATGTTGATAATTATAGCTATATGTCGATAATTCTCCTTTACCATAATGCGAGTCTAAGAGTTTAATTAAATGTGTTTATTTTATAAACCAGGGCTTTATTATTAAAAAATTCTGTTATATATTTTTCATTTTTATGAATAAAAATCTTCAATCTTTCATCATTACTAACAAATTATCGTTATTTTCATAGTACGAACCATTCATAATTAAAAATTAAATAATTCATAAATCTCTCTTTTATTTCCACCAAAAGGGTTATTGTATTCTTAATGAACAATCAGTTTTTTTTTAGATTCTCTGCAGTAATCTAGTGCAGCCACGATAAATATATTCAACAATAAACCCAGTATCTCTGTAAACCCTCTATCAAAAAGGTTTATCTCAAGACACTCAAGAGTGTTCATGCACTGCCCTGCAACTCGAAACATTAGAAAAGTAAAATAGCAACCATAGTATCTTTGTTGTACTGATAATGGTTTATATTTCTGATGATAATGATTATCTTGGATCCCAAAAAAAAACATGTAAAATTGTAGTCTAAAGAATGGTATACATATAAAACTAAATGTACAGAATAAGTAAGAGTATCAATATCATAAATATTTTTCCCATCCCTAAGAACTTGACAGCTACCAATTTGCACCTCCGATCGCAGGGTCTAACTATAACTCAACAATACTCTTTACTTTGCTTTGGATACCTTACTGAACCAAGGTAACCGATATAGCCCTCCGAATTGCTAAACTTAAGTGGCAGTGGGCGGGGCACATTGCACGTAGAACCGATGGCCATTGGGGCGGAAAGGTTCTCGAGTGGCGACCACGTACCGGAAGGCGGGGCGTGGGTAGGCCCCCCACAAGGTGGACTGATGACCTGGTAAAGGTCGCGGGAGTCCGCTGGATGCGGGTGGCGCAGGACCGGCCATTGTGGCACTCTTTGGGGGAGGCCTATGTCCAGCAGTGGATGTCTTTCCGCTGATATGACCTTACTGAATTAAAGTGCCTCGGTGATTGCAAATTGTGGAAGTCTAGGGGAGGCCTAATGGACGCAGAAGAATTTATTATTATTATTTCTGGTAGTGGCTTTCAGGCTGTCAAAGACCTTATATCACTGCGACCATCGCTGATCTATTGTGATCGCCACTTACTACAATTCTTGGTCAAGTCCTGCAAACTCGAAGAATTGCAGGATTTTGTTGAACTCAAGAAATTTGATCTCCTCTGGGCACATGATGTGTTTGCCCAGGAAGGAGTTACGACTGCGCATGAGGCAAGGGCAATCGGTTAGGATGTGTGTAGGCGTCTCCTCTGCTTCAAAGCAGAATCTGCACTGCCTTGTGTCACACAGTCCTATCGTTTGCATGTGCTTATTTAGGAGGCAGTGCCCAGTAAGCACCCTGACCAGCATGCGTAGACGGTTCCTACTTAGCGCCAAGGCGTCAGAAGACGCCTTTTTGCTAAAGGCTCTAATAAGTGCATTGGAATGTTTCAGTCCTGGGTTAGCTCTCCAGGCTTGAATGGTCTTGTAGAAACAATAGGCTTTTAGAGTGAGCTTGGTTAGACTTTTAGGGATACCACAGAACGGCTCTGGTCCGCAGTGTGTTCCCTTCGCCCCCGCTCGTGCAAGCTCATCAGCCTTTTCATTTCCCTCGATGCCTGCATGCCCTGGGACCCATCGTAAAATTACCTTGTTTTTGGTACCCAGGTCATTCAATAGTTCCCGGCAGTTCTCGACCAGTGACGCAGAAGAATAGAAAAACATATATTATAAAAACATATTATCTAAGTTTGGTTGAAAGGCTATATTATATTATAAAGTGCCTCGGTGATAATCAGACATAGGCAATATTTCTCTCTCTTGAATTATAGTGACAAGAAGCGATTGAATGATTGAAGTTGGACCACAGGTTTAACTGGATCATAGACATATTGACACTTGAAAATGATCATATTGGGGCCTCTTAACATTACATGTTGTTCCAGTTTTAATACACACATAGAGAAGCCATCATGACATTAATTCATCTGGTGTTTTTATGAATTGTATAATGTTTTTAATTTTATCTTAATATGAACTTTGCCTATTTTAATCCTTACACTATTTTAAATGTTGACATACCTTTAAATTATTTCAATCTTGCCGATTTTAATCTTTTGAATATATATTTTAAATGATCCATCATACTAATCTTTTTAAATGGTGACCATGTTTGTGTTTTACTTTTTTACTTTAAATTTTTATGAACTTAATCATTTACTGGGTAAACATATGTTCATGTGTTTTAAAATCATGGGTAATTTTTCATGTGTATTTTAACAATAGGTTGAGTCGAACCGATATGGAACTTGTTCTGAAATAAATGCTTTCATTCATTCATTCATTAATATAAAATAAGTATAGTATATGATTATCTATTTTCACATTCTCCATTTACAACCTCAACTTGTCCTTTGACAAAGGACTCTTCCAGAGCTTTCCATATTTTGCGATCTCTTTCGTTTTGTAGCCATTAATATAATACAACATTGATTTCTTCAGTTGTTGCCAAAGAGCTCAATAACACAGTGGAGGAGCAGAGAGCTATGGCCACTCTCGGCAGGATATATTTGCTGCAAGGACAGAGCACAACCGGCAAGGAGTCAGAGGCCTGCTTGAAATCTGCTGAGAAGGCTTTTCTGAAGGGCCTTAAAGTTTGTGAAAGGTAAAAACCCTTGAGTATGAGTATCATTCAAAAACGAATAGGACATGATTTAGAAGATTATTATTTGAGATATGATGAGAATGGTAGTCAGATGAGATCTGATAAGTACTAGACTTTGAGGTTACTATTGGGTGTTTTTTGGAAATGCTCCAGTTTCAATTCACTATTTTATGTTGCTCAACTGAAAAAGTAATGATCTAATGATGTAATGATGTTTCAGTCAATCTCCATTTTTACCCTTCTTTAGGACGAATATGATATATGTAGATGTGTAGTTTAAGGGTAGGGCCGTCAAAATTAAAGATTGTTTTTAAACCAAAGTCTGCTTTTTTGTTGAGTTTTGTTTTATGTTTGTATTTAATTACACGCAATACAGAATGTAACACTAAAACAGATATTGGTTCAAAAGAAAACTTTAAGTTTGACAGCCTTAGTCTTAAACACTATCAAAGTGACCTTTATGTTTTTGCTTCTTTTCTCAAATTGTATCTTACAAAATACACATTTTTTATGTTTCTTTTATATATAGCTATAAATTGCAAATGAGCCTTGAACACAAAAAAAAACCATTTGCCTGGAAATGGTTTAAAAAGTCAATAAGTTTTATTGCTACCTCTTTTGGCAAGAATGATATCAATTTTATTTTCCAACCATTTCCAGTTTAAGCGGCAAAATTAAGATATACGATCTGATGGACATGCGGGCTCGTCTCCTCCTCAACATAGGAGTGACCCAAGAACAACTTGGTCACCTTGATAAGGCCAAAGACTGCTTCAAAAGGGCCATAACCATATGTATTAACCAGGACATATATGATGTGCTGCACCAGTGTTACACAACCACTGCATTGCTTTACTGCAATAAGCTTAATGATTGTGCTATGTCTTTGAACTGTCTGAATAAGGCTGAAGAGGTTGCTAAGAGACTTGAGGAGAAGGTCAGTATAGTTTTCAGTACCTACTGTATGTGTTTTAGTGACCATGTGTGCAACAAGCCAAGACTCATTTTGGGTTGTTGTGCCAGCCTAGTGTATGGTATGTGTTTTACATATTGATGTTACTCTGTACTTGTATATCCTCCAGCTGTCCAAGTCCAACATAAAAGGTAAATTGGCAATGAGATATTAATCAACTGTAATAGGAAGTAGAGTAGCAACTCTGTTTTAATTTTGAATGGTATTGTATTCCCTTAAAGAGGAAGATGGCTTTTAATGGGCCTTTGGACAGCTAGAGGATATTATAAGACAAGATGGCCAGCATTAAAGCAGCAGGCAGGGTTGTTATATTTTCTTTTTTTATTCGTGCCAGTTTAGGAGTGACAATGGCTACCTTCTGTGCCATAACATTACGTTGACACTGAATTTACATTTACATGCGAAAAATGGAAGTTACTCGTATATTAAATCATGTAAAATAGCGTTAGAACAAAACTATCCCTTGAATTATGTGTGGCCCAGGGTTAGATCGGTCAGTATGGGAAATTTCTGAAACTATAAGACATACGAAGATCTCTTCTTAGGAACCATGTCATCGATTTTAGTAAGAAGAAAAACTGCATTCATACATTAAAAAAAAACTCGTACTCAGCTCGGGAATCTAACCCGGACGTTTTGAAAAATAAAACTTACACTAGTATTTCTATTTAGGTATTGATTGTGTAGGTCTTAAACAGTAAATGCTACTATGAACCATGATGTCTAAAATGAATAAAATGCATTGTTTTCATATATCTACCTACTTTAATTTATTTTAGTAAGTTTCGAAACCATATCTTGGTCAAATTGTGGTCTGAGTACAAGTTTTTTAGGGTTCCGTAGCCAAATGGCAAAAAACGGAACCCTTATAGATTCGTCATGTCTGTCTGTCTGTCTGTCCGTCCGTATGTCACAGCCACTTTTTACCGAAACTATAAGAGCTATACTGTTGAAACTTGGTAAGTAGACGTATTCTGTAAACCGCATTAAGATTTTCACACAAAAATAGAAAAAAAACAATACATTTTGGGGTTCCCCATACTAAGAACTGAAACTCAATTTTTTTTTTATCAAACCCATACGTGTGGGGTATCTATGGATAGGTCTTCAAAAATGATAATGAGGTTTCTTACATCATTTTTTTCTAAACTGAATAGTTTGCGCGAGAGACACTTCCAAAGTAGTAAAATGTGACCCCCCCCCCCCCCCCCCTGTAACTTCTAAAATAAGAGAATGATAAAACTAAAAAAAATATATGATGTACATTACCATGCAAACTTCCAACGAAAATTGGTTTGAACGAGATCTAGTAAGTGGTTTTTTTATACGTCATAAATCGTAAAAAGCAATTTATTTAACGGAACCCTTCATGTGCGAGTCCGACTCGCACTTGGCCGCTTTTTTTTAATGTATGAATGCAGTTATTCTTGTTACTAAAATCGATTACATGGTTCCTAAAAAGAGATCTTCGTATGTCTTATAGTTTAATTTTTTCCAATACTGACCAATCTAAATGTAACATAATATAATACTTTCCTTTTGCATTCATATTTTAACCCTTTTACAGACTCAAAAGCTGTGCGAGACTCTTGCAACGAAAGCGGATGTTCTGTGTAAACTGTCTGACTACCAGAGCGCTAAGCAGGTGCTTGTCAAGGCCTATAAACTCAAGACACCTGATGAAGAAGAGAGAGAAAACATAGAGTCTAAGCTGAAAGTTGGTAAGTTGTGAGCAATTTTGGGTACATTTTATAAAGCCACTAGCTGCTTGCACGCCTAGAATGTAGGCAAACCCGTGAGATAGATTATAGCCTATGTTCATAGAGAAAGGCCATTATATACACACATGAAAGAATTCTTGCCATTGGATATGTGGTTCCAGATATTACAATCTCACCACTGTTCCTCTTCAAAATATTAATAAAGATAAAAATACACTACCTCAAAGTGCCTGTGTTGCTAGACTTGTCAAAAATATAACTTGCTAATATACAATGCTAGATTACAGAAATGTAGACAAAAGGTTATAAACCTTTCTCTATACACTCAGTGAGGATGTGCCTCGGCCTTGCTGGCTCGCGCCGTCTATACCCGCGTAATCATATCAATATGTAGACTAATTGGCTATCCTTTTGTTTTGGGCAGTTGCAGCAATGTGCAACACCGCTGATCTACTAGTATCAACAGACCCAAACAATCACAAGGAGTTCAAGAGGCTTTACGAGAATTTGGGTGACGCGGCCTGCTTCCTACTCAACTATGAGGACGCGGCCAAGAACTATCTCAAGATGCTGGAACATGCAGAGCTGGCGGGGGATTCGGGAAAGGCGCTGATACCGATTTACGTCAGGTTTGTCTTTTACCGCTAAACTTAAGTGGCAGTGGGTATATTGCACGTAGAACCGATGGCCGTTAGGGCGGAAATGTTCTCGAGTGGCGACCGCGTACCGGAAGGCGCAGCGAGGTTAGGCCCCCCACAAGGTGGACTGATGACCCGGTAAAGGTCGCGGGAGTCCGCTGGATGCGGGTGGCGCAGGACCGGTCACTATGGTACTCTCTGGGGGAGGCCTATGTCCAGCAGTGGACGTCTTTTCGGCTGATATGATGATGATGATGACTTTATTTACAAGTTTAAAGTTAGTCTATTTTGGATCTCGCAAAAGCATTCGACACAGTTTCAAAAGACATCCTACTCCGAATACTCGACATGTCGGGTGTGAGAAAGCTGGTTCCTAAGTACCAACCGACGTCAGTCAGTTAAAATAGGCGAACACTGCAGTGATCAGTTACGTGTAGGTTTTGGAGTTCCGCAGGGAAGTGTCCTCGGGTGTACGCTTTTCTTAGTATATATATGGATGACATCCTCGTACTAAGACTCCATTATGCGAACATAATCTGTTACGCGGATGATACCGTCGTACTCTTCCACGATAAGACATGGGAGGCTGAAGCAGTCCCTCGGAGTGTGGACTCTCGCACGTTGCGTCGTGGTTGGTCGACTTGGTCGGTTACATTCGGGAACCGACGGCTACTGTCACCTATGTATGGGTGATTCTACGAGCGTTCCAACCGCCGTCAGTCCGCTGCTCGCATTATTGTCAATGTACCGGCAAACTGGCATGGCATCTTCAGGTATTTGAAACAAGTCCAGGACTACTACCAATTTATTGGGAAAGGGGATTCAAATCTGCAAGAACTTTGACAATAATGCGAGCAGCGGACTGACGGCGGTTGGAACGCTCGTAGAATCACCCGTATGTGACCGCAGAAGGCGGACATGCTTTCACATTAGCCGATGACAGTCGTTGGCCGAAGTAGTTTGAAACAAGTTCGGCGATCGCATTGCGACTTAAGAAGTGTAATCGCTTAATTACCATCGTTTCAGTTTATACCAGACATACAAAGACATGGGTTCGTACAACGATGCCCTGCGTTTCTACGAAAAGGAGTATGAGCTGATTAAGGATGAGCCCAAGGAAGCATTCACCACCCTGTATAATATAGCTGAGACTCTGTACTTGGCTAAGAAACCTTATGATCAGATCGAAAAGGCTTGCCTTGATGCTAGGAAAGCTGTAAGTATTACGACTAGCCTTTGCCCGAAAATTCGTTCGCGTATACTCGTTAAGGGCTTGTGCACAAATCACGCGAGGTTCGATAGGGTGGGGGGGTCAGGAAAAAATCACGAAAGATCACGTTGGGGGGGGGGGGGGGGGTATAAGGATACTTCACGTGTATTCTTCTACAGAGAACGAAACTAAGAAAAAATATCTATCTACCACACGAGTAGATACTTTTTCTCGGCTTCGTTAAACATAAATAAATAAATAAATATTACGGGACAATCTTACACAAATCAACCTAGGCCCACGGTAAGCTCAGTAAGGCTTGTGTTGTGGGTACTAGGCGATGATATACAGGGTGGAATTTCAAAAACTGTACATAATAAAAGGAGAAAAATTTCAGCCAATTTCATCGGTGAAACGGTGTTTTTTTTTTTTCTAGTCATTAGTTTTTTTTTTACAGAATTTTGAAATTTTTTGTAAAAACTCGGGTAATACACCTAATTCAGACGGTATAACTTTTGATCCAATGGTCCTAAAAAAAAAAAAAAAAATGCAGAGTATTACCAAGGGACAGGTTAATAATTCTTAATAACAATAGAAAACCAACTAGAAGAGAAAATCCGCAAAAAAAATTATTGTTTTTGAAAAATGGCTACAAAAATTACGAATTTTAAAAGAAAAACACAATTTTCTGAAAAAAAAACGCAGATTTAGTTACCATTTTTTTTGCTTAGTATTAAACCTCACTTAATGCCGATTCTAAAACCGTTTTTTAAACTGTCTCAGACTTTGAAAAATACCACGCAAATGGGTACGTAAATCAAACCATAATTTTATTAATTTTAATCCTCTTAAAATCCTTAATGACCGTTTGTTCACAGGTAGTTGAAGGGTGTTATTGGGTTTTAGGTGGAAATAACAAATTACGTACTTAGTATTAATCCTCACTTAATGCCGATTCTAAAACCGTTTTTAAACTGTCTCAGACTTTGAAAAATACCACGCTAATGGGTACGTAAATCAAACCATAATTTTATTAATTTTAATCCTCTTAAAATCCTTAATGACCGGTTGTTCCCAGGTAGTTGAAGGGTGTTTTTGGGTTGAAGGTGGAGATAACATGAGGGGTATAAAGGCATTGGGCAATAGGTCAACTATTCAGTCGCTCGCAAATCGCAATTGCTTGTCTTTGCTCGCCACTTCTTTGATTACTCCAGTACTTGTTCAGTTTGAATCATCATGCCCCGCTTACGAGAGTTTTCGCCGTTACAAATAGCCAACATGCACTATTATTATGGATTGTGCCATGGATCTGCAAGAGCTGCGTGTATCGCCTATTTGGAGCAGTATCCTAATGACTTTCCAAGACCTGCTGCGCGCCACTTTCAAGAAGTTCATCGCCGGTTGTGCAATATTGGCCTGGGATACGGTGGCCGAGATCGCCGAGAGCCAGGAAACATAATTGATGTTGCCATAGAAGAAGCAGTCCTCAGAGACTTGTACGCGGACCCAACCACGAGTCTAAGACGCTTGGCATTGAGGCACGGAATCTCAAAATTCTCTGTCTGGAAAATTTTGAAGAAGGAAGGACTGCATCCATTTCATTATCAACGGGTACAAAATTTGCAAATTGGCGATGCCCGCGTTAGGTGTGTTATGTCGACTTGGATACTTGGCAATATCAGAAGGGATCCGGAATTTACTAGAAGAATTTTATGGATGGACGAAGCAAGATTTACTCATACGGGAATAACTAACTTCAGAAATTTACACACATGGGCTCACGATAATCCAAACCTAGTAAGACCATCTAATTTTCAAGACCAATTCTCCATAAACGTTTGGGCAGCGGTACTCGACGATCAATTGATTGGACCAGTCTTCTTACCGAATACTTTGAACGCCGACAGATTTTTACTGTTACTGAGAGACGAGCTCCCAGAGCTTTTGGAAGATGTGATGTTAGATGTGAGACAACGCCTGTTTCTCCAAATGGATGGATGCCCAGCTCATTGGGCATTAAGAGTTCGACATTTTTTAAATGAGCAATATCCCAATAGGTGGATCGGCCGAGACGGCCCCGTTGGATGGCCTGCAAGATCGCCTGATATGACGCCGTTGGATTATTTTCTTTGGGGTGATATGAAGCAACGGGTATATCACAGAATCGTCAATACCGAAGCAGAATTGCACGACAGAATTTTAAATGCAGCACAAGAAATAAAAAATAATCCGGGAATGATTCGACGGGCTACGCAACAAATTCAAGCTCGGGCCACATTGTGCCTTCAAGAAAGAGGAGGTAATTTTGAACAATTAATACCATACAGGGAACGCCCTTTGCAACACTAGAATAAGTTTTTTCTTTAATAAAGGTTTATCAATCGAATTTATGACTTTTAATTAAAATACATGATTTTATTTACGCAATTTTTAGGACTACTTTTCTTCCTATTGTTTTCTCTACCTAAAACCCAATAACACCCTTCAACTACCTGTGAACAAACGGTCATTAAGGATTTTAAGAGGATTCAAATTAATAAAATTATGGTTTGATTTACGTACCCATTTGCGTGGTATTTTTCAAAGTCTGAGACAGTTTAAAAACGGTTTTAGAATCGGCATTAAGTGAGGTTTAATACTAAGCAAAAAAAATGGTAACTAAATCTGCGTTTTTTTCAGAAAATTGTGTTTTTCTTTTAAAATTCGTAATTTTTGTAGCCATTTTTCAAAAACAAAATTTTTTTTTGCGGATTTTCTCTTCTAGTTGGTTTTTTATTGTTATTAAGAATTATTAACCTGTCCCTTGGTAATACTCTGCATTTTTTATTTTCATTTTAGGACCATTGGATCAAAAGTTATACCGTCTGAATTAGGTGTATTACCCGAGTTTTTACAAAAAATTTCAAAATTCTGTAAAAAAAAAACTAATGACTAGAAAAAAAAAAAAACACCGTTTCACCGATGAAATTGGCTGAAATTTTTCTCCTTTTATTATGTACAGTTTATGAAATTCCACCCTGTATATAATAGATACATACATATAGATACTTATATACATAAATAACATCCATAACTCAGGAACAAATATTCGTGATAAATACACAAATAAATGCCCTGACCGGGATTCGAACCCGGGACCTCTAGCTTCGTAGGCAGAGTCACTATCCACTGGGCTACGGAGGCCGTTAAACATAAATCTTTACTTAGCACTTCAAAATAGCGAGTCTATTTTACTAAGATAGAAAAATAAACAAGATTTACTATGTCAAATACTATTTATCTTACAATTAGGTCGAATGAAAAAAATATACGTGAGGTTATGTGGGGTAGGGGGGGGGGAGGGGGGTAGCCAAGAACCTCACCAAATATCACCAAGGGGGTTGGGGGGGGGGGGGGGGGGGGGGGGGGGGGGTCAGAAAGTAGCCGAAAAAACCTCGCGTGATTTGTGCACAAGCCCTAATTGCTTTAAAGGATTAATACTACGCCTGTATACAATCGAATAGCAAATATGCTAGACTTCCTGCAGGCGCAGATTTAATTAGTCACCCCCTTTCGACGTAATTGCGTATTCTTCTATATATTCATGTTTTACTCCATTTTGATCGTGGAGATAACACCAAGAAAAGGCCAAAACTACTTAATTTAAGCACAATATCAACCCCCAAGACTTAAAGAGTCCCCGGCAAGCTCGGTTCTCCATACAAACGTAGTTGCGCTCTCATTTTAAAACGACCAGCTAGTTTGCTCTAAAACTTTGTATTTGGATTAATTTAAGTAAGGTCCAGGTCTGTAATTAGTTAATGTAGCTTCAGATACCATAGTAAAAAAATACAGTGAATTTAAGTTTTTCATACAAAACTTGTTTTTCTGTATTTCGTTTGTTTTATAAACTGGAGCTATATAAACTAATTACAGACCTAGATATACCTCATGTCATTGTATATGCAAAATTTGGTTACAATCCAACACGTAGTTTTAAAATGAGAACGATACTCCGTTTGTATGGGAAGGTGAAATTCGGCCGAGCTTGCCGAGGACTTACGTTCGCCTAGGTTTTTTTTGCAATATATGAAAATTTTCTTACAGGCTAAAGAATGGAATAAACCCAAATACGAGATCAGAGCTCTCAAAAACCTCCTCAAATACCAAGAAGAATTTATGGAGATAGACAAAATGGAGGGCACCCAGGATGAGTTGAGGTACCTCGGGTACGAAAATTTTGACAATCTCGACAATTCTGAGGACGAAAGCTCGGCGGGAGGCGATGAGGTGACAACGCACATCGGACATGATATATGCTGTGAAGATTTGACTGGTAAAAAAATACAAACATACATACATCATCACGCAATAAATGATTGATTGATCATATCAGCCCAAAGACGTCCACTGCTGGACGTAAGCCTGCCCCAAAGAGTGTCACAATGACCGGTCCTGCGCCATCCGCATCCAGCGGACTCCTGCGATCTTTAATATGTCATGGTGTTGACAGTTTTATGCGGAGTCTGGTCTCAGGTACGGAATTTCCATGTTGTAAATGGAAAGTTTCAATTCCCATACAAAAATGAGACAAATTCCCGAAAATTTCCAATGTTACATTGCAGAAAAAGTTCGCAATATAGGAAACTTTCCGTCGGCACATCAGTATGTCAGGTCAGACAACCTAGTTGGAATCCGGCCTCTGCCGTGTTTCCGTTGATTAGGTCCAGTATGGTTCTTCTTTCGAGGTGGTACTCGTGGTATAGTGGCATCCACTATCAACTAAATTACGTCTATGTTTTCCAGATCTATCAGATAATGAAGAGACAGAAACCACAGGACGAAAAACAAGGCGGAAGACTGGAAATACCTATTTGAATAAACTAAATAACAAAGGCGAATCTGCCTTGCAGCAGGTAAGTTGGACTGTTCTGTACAGTAGACGGCAAACTTCGTGCGCAAATGAGGGGAAGTGGGGGGGCAGTTTGCACGTACAATTCGCCTTTGCGCAGGCAAGGTCATTTGCGCACGAAGTTTGCCGTCTACTGTACTTTAATACAGGCAACCTAGATCGCAATTTATGGAAAATTTGGCAAACATATTGTAGTTCTGAAACCTATTGGGATGTGTAGGTAGGGACAGTGTGTGTGTGTGTGTTGATATTCCTCCCCCCCCCCCCCCCTCCCTTTCCCTTCCCTTCCCTTTTGAACCTAAAAAACCTAACCTATAAAATACTCCCAACTACTTGTATATGTCACCGTTAGATTGTGAACACCGTCAGTTTATAATCTTACCCATTATATTGTAAACTGACGGAATATTGTGAACTGCCAAAACTGTTCACAATTTAACGCAATATTTTTCGTTAGTTTATAAACTTTCAATGTCGAATCGTCAAATTGTGAACTGAGATCAAATCGGCTTGCTACGGAACGTACACAAAGACTAGGTAGGTTAGGTTAGTTAGGTATCTTCAGTTGCCCGAAGGGCAAAGCGCCCAGAAATAGGAGCCCCGCGCAGCGGGGCTCCGTCGACACTGCTGGATGCCGAAATAAATGGAATAAAATGTCTGAATAACAATAAAAAACAATCATGTTCTGACGTTAGTGGAAACTGATGCAAGTGGAATAATTCGCTCAACCAAACAGCGCACAGGTTGCGTTCCGAATCAGGCAAATTTAATTCAGTTCACAATTTGACGATATGGCATTGTTAGTGTATATACTAACGAAAATGAATGCGTAAAATAATGAATTATTTTGGCAGTTCACAATATTCCGTCAGTCTACAATATAACGGGTAAGATTATAAACTGACGGTTTTCACAATCTAACGGTGACATATATACGACATTACGCTTTTATTAATAACATCATGGAAGGAAAGGTAGAAGGTAGAAGGCAAGCGAAGAAGGGGAAGACCAAGGATAAGTTACATGAAACTAATAAAAGGAAAAGTAACAGTCACGTCGTATAAAGAGGTCAAGGAGGCGGCTCTAGATAGAGTCAGATGGAGGGAGCTACACCGACAAGAGTCTAACTCTTACATTTGTGATGTGACTTGTATTGTACGAGTATAGTCCAAAAGAACAACTATAGTCTAAAAGTAAACTTCTTTCTTTTCTGTTAATACAAATGATATTTTGTATGACAAGTATAGACTTAAGCACAAATTTTGTTGAGATAATTGCAAACTAATGGCTTACTTCATTAAACGCGCCGAGAATAGGAGTTGTGTGTGACGGCATATGTTCCCGTTTAAAATAGAGCGTATTCGTTCGCGTGGGTGCCGGCGCGTGCAGATTTCAAATGCATATAACACCAGAAAAAGAAATCATAAGAAAGTTTTAATGCTACAGTCGATATTCCTCTGGATTATACTTTTGATTTTCGTAATAGAATAAAAAGATGCATGTTCCCTATTTAGTGTTAGTTGTCGTACACGTTATACGAGTTCTTAGTAATAGTCACACCATAGTTGGGTGATTTGGACTTGTCTAATATCGGCTATATCCAAACTCTCCCCACAGGCATGTATATCAGGCAACAAGCAAATGCTAAAGCGCCTGATCGCCCAAAAGTATCCCATCAACGTGCGGGACTACGCCGGCTGGACCCCCCTACACGAGGCGGCGATCAACGGCCATTTTGAAATAGCCGAGATCCTGCTTGATAATGGAGCTAATATAAACGATAGGGGTATACTTTTCTGTGAAGGTGAGTTCACAGATCTTGAAATAGGGGTGTAGACACCAAATAAATTAACCAATAGAAGTTCTAATGATGAATTTTCTCGAAAAGGATTAAAAATATTGTCAAGTGGAGATAAAAGTAAAGCAGGGGATTTTTACAATCACAAAGTTTTAAGTGTCCAAAGTTTCCAGATTCTGTCCCTTTTCAGCAAAACGAACCTTCATATGAAACGATTGTCATTTACTATGACGCTAGGGGGTCGGGAGTTCGTGTTCCACGAGCGTTGTCTCTATCTAAACAATATTAAAACGATTGTAGCTTCGTAATTTTTTGAGATATCTTAATGGGATTTTCGTCATTAGGCATATTTTTGTGCCTTCTTTCTTTTGGAGTTATATTAAATTTTGAGTCTACACCCCTATTGTGATCAAGGTGTTCATGAACAATGTTTTTTCTATATCCATTTCCTCTATATTCATTGAAATACACTGTATATAGCTTCTGCCTGCGACTTCGTCCGCGTCTAACTCGTTTATATCGTTAGAAGCGCACCTAAAAAGAGTTCCCAGCGGCCATACATTTCGGCGCCTGGAGATCTTTTTACTAGCGTTGACTTTACCATCCATACAAACTTTCCACCTAATTTCACCCTCTTCCCTGGGATACAAACTACAGCCATACCAAATATAATCTTAATCAGTTCGGTGAAGCATGAAAAGGTATCGCAGACAGACAGTTACTTTCGCATTTATGAAATTAGTATAGTATGGATTATTTATGTCAAATTCAATATTTTCAGGTCGAACTCCTTTACACGATGCTGCGGTCAATGGCTATATGGATATGATGCAATTATTTCTTGACAGAGGTGCCATACCGTCCATAAAAGATGACCACGGGCAAACCGCGTTAGACGCTTTGCGGCAGTGGCGGTCAGATAAAATACTCAATAGGCAGAACGAGGAAATGTACAAAAACATATGTAGTAGATTACAAAGCAATATTAGAATGAATGTAAATAAGCCAACAGGTTCTAAGTCTCCAACCCCAGTGAGGACAATAGACAAATCTCCTCCCAGCACGTCTAAATGCAATAAAACGGCTGAATCGCGATCTCCTGCATTCAAAAAGAGAAACGTCATAGAAGATGACTCTGATGATGAAATCAATTTGTCACCTGACAGGAATCAGGCTGCCTTTCCATCAGACGAGTCGTCTAATGAAGACGAGCTCACAAAGAAAAATAAAGATGTTTCCGGCGTTAAAGAGTACAGGAGCGTTATATCAGCTTTAAGGCATAGGAGGAGTTCTATAGACTTGCCTGAAGTAGATGTGAAGAATAAGCCTAAGTCAGCTATATTAGGCCCTGATGATATAGACAATGATGAATGGCTAGATGATGACATGAATGGCAGTAGAAGCAACAAGAGGAAATTCAGTGACCCATTATCATCAATGACTATTGCTAAGAAACCCGCCTACGATACTTTAAGAGACAGCATTGAAAGCCTCAACAGAATCGAACCATTAATAGACAGTAATGTTAATAGGAAATCAATTGAAAAACAAAAGAAAAGAATTAATGACATAATTGACATTAACGAAAATAGTTCAGATTCTAATGAAAATATATGCCCGGATTTCAGAAACAAGTGGCCTAGTATAGATAGAGACCTTAATGATTCTAAGTCTAAAGATACTAGAGACAATATGAGGAAACGCTGGAAGAAACAAAGCACTCTACTTAGAGCGGGTTTCCAAAGGAATAGAGATTTCGACCAATCCAGTAACAGTGGGAGCGACAGCGAATTCACTTCAAGGCACACAAATAGACGACTGACTCCTACAGATACATTTAATAGAAATAGTCCACGAAAAAACGAAATTACCGGGACATTCTCCAGAAAATCGTCTGGTGAAAACTTTAGCCCAAGAAAACAGGATTGCTTCAATATGATGAGTATGAATCCCAGTGTAATGCAACCTCTAAATGTGATACAGCCTATAAATATAGTGCAATCTTCTAAAAATGGCCGACCAATGCAAACGCAGATTCTGCCTCCGGCTGCGGTGAAAGTGCAGATAGAAGATAAGGTGTTACTGATATCACTTAAGTTGGATATGATTAACAAACAAACAATCAGCTGGCTGGTTGATGAAGTGAAGACGAGATATTATAAGTAAGTATGCACTAATAGTATAAAACCTATCTCTGTCAGCCTTATTTACTATATATTCAAAACTTCCATCTGGATTAAGTTTTTATGACATTATTATGATGATGTTATTGTATTCCGTCCCATTACTCAGTAAATTACCATTTTACATACCATTTTTTTGGTTTCAATGACTATAAATGATCTTTGTAATACTTTGTATTAGACATATAAATTATCTAAAGTGAAGTGATTTTTTATGACCATTTGGAAAATGACAGCTGGTTACAAATACTTTGTTGTGTCTAAGAGTGTTCAACTGTTCATTTCAAAAGGTTCATCTCAGATGAACTAGCGTTCTAAATTTTTATTTAATCGATAAGTGAAATCGTACCGTATGCGATGATGTATATGGCCCCGTGCAGCGAGTCTTAAAAACATCGCATAAATATGTCGCATCAGAAATGAGGCTATCCGCAGCAGAAGCAAGGTAACCGATAATATATATATAACCCTCCGAATCGCTAAACTTAAGTGTCAGTGGGCGGGGCACATTGCACGTAGAACCGATGGCCGTTGGGGCGGAAAGGTTCTCGAGTGTTGACCACGCACCTTAAGGCGCGGCGTGGGTAGGCCCCCCACAAGGTGGACTGATGACCTGGTAAAGGTCGCGGGAGTCCGCTGGATGCGGGTGGCGCAGGACCGGTCATTTTGGCACTCTTTGGGGGAGGCCTATGTCCAACAGTGGACGTCTTTCGGCTGATATGATGATGATGATGATAAATATGTTGTTCCAATTTAATCTTTATTCACACGCTTTAAAATACGTTTCAGATTACAATTTTTTTTTTAATTATTGTTTTTTTTTTTCAATTATTATATATTTTTTTAGATTGACAGGCGTGCGTCCAGTATTCAGCCTGATGACGTCAGACGGTGCTATCCTGTCCGAAGATGACCCCTTGAGCCTGGTGCTCTCCTCCCCCGAGCTGAAGACCTGCGTCACTAACTGGAAGGCGTCGCCTGCTGAGGAGAGATATTTGGAGTGCTGTGAAGCGTTGGGCACATGTGAGTGAATTCGTTTCATTATCATTTTGATATTTAACTAGCTGTTCGGTGAAGGAAAATATTCGAGATGCATAGTGGTTTGGCCGGATACCGAATATCAGGCGTGCAGATGGCCGAATAAACGCTATCCGATCGCCGGATATCCGTTCGAAAGTAACATGCCTAAATTGAAGTAAATCCGACCACACGCTTACAACAGGTTGTAATTGTAACTCGTTACTCGCTGTAGGCTGGTTTGTTTTGACAGCGATCGCAAATTTTATACGTGCATTGACTTTTTCTACCTAATTATCTTTTTTTACCTAAGTAATAGTTTGTTATTTATTCACCCTTCTTGTAACGGGTCATTCCCATCTTCTAACCTATCCAACCCAGGTTTCATATGCTCCTTCTAACCTATCCAACACAGGTTTCATATGCATCTTCTAACCTATCCAACCCAGGTTTCATATGCATCTTCTAACCTATCCAACCCAGGTTTCATATGCATCTTCTAACCTATCCAGTATCCAACCCAGGTTTCATATGCATCTTCTAACCTATCCAACCCAGGTTTCATATGCATCTTCTAACCTATCCAACCCAGGTTTCATATGCATCTTCTAACCTACCCAACCCAGGTTTCATATGCATCTTCTAACCTATCCAACCCAGGTTTCATATGCATCTTCTAACTCGTTGCATCTCTAGAAAATATCGCGAGAAAACCGGTCTAATCCCAATAAGGTTTCTAGGTAAAACTAGTGCATACGCCAAATCTTGATATTAGGTTCCAAAGCGGAGGACTTTGCGCTCGTTTAGGATGCCACCTTCCAACTGGACCTTTTTATTACTATTTGAAGTTACATTGCTTTAAACCAATTCTCATTTTCAATTTCATCATTCCAGCAACCTGCGAGGAAATCCAACAAGCCATAGCCCGGAGCCACACAACACACAGGCTAGCACTTGGAGAGAAAACACTACCCTCATCACAAATCCGTCCTCTCTTCCGTGCTCTTACGCACCAAGCTCATGTCACCGCTGTCATGATCTCAGACAACAACTTGGGAGACGACGGAGTCAAATACCTCACCGAGTGCATATGTACCATGAAGCAACTAACACATCTCGATATTAGCAGAAATAATATAACAACAATAGGAGCCAGGATATTGACGCAATTGTTCGAAAAAGCTACCAGACCTATCTGCCAGTTACTAGATCATCTTGATATCAGTGGAAATCCCATATCTGATGACGGTTTCAACCAAATCTTAAAGCTAACACAGCACATTAGGTTGAAAACACTGAAACTGAACTGTTGCGGATTAACAGAGAACGCTGGTGGCGTGATAAACGAATGTAATCCTAATCTCAATGCCTTAGAAGGTATTGATGTCAGTAATAATGATGTAAAACTGCCGACTGTCAGTTGTTTAGTGTCAGCGCTGAATCCTAATGTGGTGTTGGAACTGGATTTGGACAGTATCGGCGTCCAAGGTCAGGTGGTTGGATGTTTGGCTGCCTTCATGGATTCCGCTAAAGAATTGAAGATTAGAAGATTCAGTTTGTCCAACTGTAAATTGGTGGATGGACAGTTTATGAGGGCCTTTAGGTATGTATTCGTATCAAAAGGTTTTTCGAAAAACCCAACTGCTTTTTTGCAAATATACCACTCCCTATGCCACTCCTACGATGCTGCCTATGTCACTTCTACGATTAAGAGGAACCCAACGACACCTCATATGTCGAAATCCGTCAAAAGATTTAGGCTGCAGGGCGTGTCAAAGACTTAGACATACACACATACATACATATGTTCGAAAAACATAACCCTCCTCTTCTTCGGCAGTTGGGTAAAAAGTATATAAATAAATCAATTTATTTTGTTGTAAAATATATTATACAAGCTGTTCAGGTCATCATCTTTAATTTTAAATGTTTATTTTGTTCATATTATTATTGATCAATATTATTTAAGACATTAACATGTTGTCTGAAATATTTTCTTCAAGGCAAGAGTGAACATACATTTTCTGGGTTTGCATGATTCATCTTGGGCTTTGTCTAAATTTTCTATCAAGTTAGAGAAGAAAACGCAAACGAATTTTTAATAAAAAAAAATAGTAAGAAAAGTAGGTTGGACTCTAATATCTAGTTTTAGGGTAACTACTTACTATTATGGTTTACTAGGTATCCATTTTTAACATAATTATGAAGAGACGATTTTATTTTTTACAGAAGTCTCGGCCGTGCGAAAAATCTACAGTCCGTGTCACTAAAGAGCAACCAACTAACGTTCATCACACTAAAGAAATTGCTACAACGTCAACCGCCAGTGCCCCAAATCAACCTCCAGGGTTGCCAGGACATATTCAAATACTCCCCCGACTCGGACTTCCAAGTGTGGCTGCCAGCGGTTGACTTTGGCAGGTGTATACCCGAAATCAATGTGACTCCAGTGTCAAATACTGATGCAGAGAGGGAAAGTTTCAAATTGTTCTCGAAGACTTGGTTGAACTGCTTTAAGGGCAGGGGAGTGATAGAGCATTGTGAGGGTGGTGTTATCAGGTTTACCGCTAGGTGAATTACTACAGTGTCTTAAGTTAAGAGTGCCTTAAATATAAATATAATGTTCAAAATATTGTAAGACTGAATCACATATAATTAGAGTCTGGCAAATGAAAGATGAGCCTGAGATTTTTTTTATATGGCAACAGTAATATCATTTTCAAATGTGTCAAACGTCTTAAATTAGATGTCCTAATCTAAATACTTAATATTATAATATAACTGAGAAAATAACCCTAATTAATTGGACGGTTTTAACTTTTTAAGAGAATTAAAGTAGGGACTGATTTCGGTTACGGTTATACCGGTATGAAACCGGTATTCCATTACGGTACCGTTATGTCGTAAAGGCTATGCGCGCCGCGCGTACATAACGGTACCGTAACCGTTTTGAAATAACGGTTAGCGGTATTAGTTTTAAATGATACAGAAACCTTTATAATACCGGTATTATAAAGGTAACCGAAAACAATAAGCGAGCTGGCACTCTACAGAGGAAGCATTGGCTACTAAACATTTAAAGACAAAACGGCAGTGCGGCTGCCGGTGGTTTGGCAACAACGCCAGGCCAAAGTCGATATATCGGTTACCTTTAAAAAGCGGTTACGGTACCGGAAAAAATAAAGGTACCTTTATATTTCGATAGCGAATGCCGTCATACCGTTAAAATTGAATACCGGTATTTTTCGGTTATGCAGTCCCTGAATTAAAAGTGAAAATTATTCACATTGTAGAATATCATAGAAAAGTTCAATTATTATGTCTCGTCCAAATTGAAATGGAGACTGATTTTGATTATCCTTCTTAAATATAAAGTAGAATAAAGTTAAAGAGACTTTGTTTCCTTTTGCTTGATCAAATGATCAGTAGCATTGAGTGTATTAAAGAAAAATATTAATTGTTTAACTATCATTATTATTTTATTGCGTTATACATGGTGTAGGTACGCCGTTTCTTTTAAATTTGTCGTTTTTTTCTAGGCTCATCTTTCACTAGCCAGATTATTCTCTGTGTAAAGGGACCGTTGTGCACCTTCCGGTAAGGTTATCTTTACCACCATTTCGCAAAGTGGATCAAGTTCTATTTCCAAGAGAATGATACAAGTTTGAAGTAGATTTACTGTACAGGGTGAATAGTGATTATAGCCTGATCGGCTACTGCGAAACTAAAACGAAGTTCGTTCATGTATGCCCCTCTCTGTCACACTTGCGAATTTGAGTGACACACACACAACACACGGATACACGAACGAACTTTGTTTTAGTTTCGCGGTATCCGCTCTGTTTTGTTTTGAATGTGTTTATCTTAGTTGATTATAATATAAAATGACTGGTGAATTAAATTAACATCAAAAGATCAGTTTCTAGAATATAATTATGTTTCATACCCAGTGACGTAAATATGTAAACATAAAAATATATTTTGTTTGTATTAAAACATTATTTAATACAGAATAGCGTTTTAGTTAATTTGCATTTAGGTGTAAATAATATTATTTCAATAAGTTATTAATTTATAATAAACGTATAATTTTTATGTCCAGTGTCCAATTTTACGTTTTGCTCATTTCAACAAATTTTGTTTCGTAGCATGGTATTTATTGAGAAACATTGTTTATAAACACTGTTCCAGTAAAAAATTACAACAGAAACCACTAATAAATTTAACATTAAATTCAAGGTGTAGTGTTTACTTCCACCCACACTGCGCTAGTGTGGGGCCTATTTCCCATTCCCCCTCATTCATTAGAGGAGGCCCATGCCCAAGGGGATGTATATGGGCTACTGCTGATGATATTAACATGATTATAAATATATTAACAAATCTTAATTGATTACTTAGTTTCATTTCTTAACTTTGACGTAGGTACACAGAGTGGATCAGCCGTAAGGGTACCTACTTTACGGCAGATCCACTCTGTTCATTAGCCGGATCCACAATTCGGTATTTGGCAAAAGTCAAATCAGCTTCTTTTTACGAAACGTCAAAAACGCTCAGTTAGTATGGAATTTGTAGGGGTTACTATGCTGTGATGTCGCAATACAAACAATGTCCTTATTGTTAGTTTTTATGAATTTAAAAATCTTAAAATAGCAAACATAATAGTAGTTTATGCAATCGTTTTATAATGTATGCTCTTTAAGTCGAGTACCACGTTTAGGCCACGAAGCTTGCTGAGTGCCTTAAGTGTACGAGACTTAAAAAGCTAATTATATAACTATTGTATACAATACTTTTTCTACGAGTCAACGGAAATAATAATTTATCAAACAAACTTGGTATCTATTGAAAATCGCCAAATGAAATTAAAGGAAATGAAGCGCAGCAGCTTAGTATCTTTGCGCGTTGATGTATTCACAGTTATCTTATACAGCTCCTGGATTCGTAAGATGACTGCTGGCGGTTATCTTATGAAACCACGAGCTCCGTGACGAGCTCGTGAAGCTCCAGGATTAAAAAGTATGTGATCTTAGTTTCGTGTACGAAATCTTAATTCAAAGATTAAAGTCGACGAGTAGAAAAATGAAATATTGATACTTTCCGAGTATTTTTGTAACGTTTATCTGTTGGTAATGAAAAAACATTTTATTTTCACTGTTGTGAAATACCCCATTCCACAACGAACCATCCTTAGGCTCGGCGCTCCATGAATACACGATTATGCGAGTACCACTCGTGGATCGCGGATTCAGTCGGATAAAACGATGCAGTTGTGCAGTCATCTTTCTTTGTCTTTTCTTTAACCTATCGTACGAGTAAGAACAGTGTAATTCATATTTTAAAACGCTAAATATGCCAGTTTAGAGTGCTTAGACTCCAAACCTAAAAATTGTAACTTAAACAAAATGGGACAAGATAGAGCAAATCTTCTCAACGCGATATCGCATCTGCAGCCGTAAATAGGACCTTTACATTAAAAGAGCAGTATTTATTTATATAAATAAATAAATATTACGGGACAATCTTACACAAATCAACCTAGGCCCACGGTAAGCTCAATAAGGCTTGTATTGTGGGTACTAGGCGACGATATATATAATAGATAAATACTTATAGATACTTATATATGTCACCGTTAGATTGTGAAAACCGTCAGTTTATAATCTTACCCGTTATATTGTAAACTGACGGAATATTGTGAACTGCCAAAATAATTCATAAATTTACGCATTCATTTTCGTTAGTTTATAAACTAACAATGTCATATCGTCAAATTGTGAACTGAATCAAATTTGCCTGATTTGGAACGCTACCTGTGCGCTGTTTGGTTGAATGAATTATTCCACTTGTATCAGTTTCCACTTACGTCAGAACATGATAGTTTTTATTGTTATTCAGACATCTTATTCCATTTATTTTGGCGTCTAGCAGTGTCGACGGAGCCCCGCTGCGCGGGGCTCCTATTTCTGGGCGCTTTGCCCTTCGGGCAACTGAAGATACCTAACTAACCTAACCTACCTAGTCTTTGTGTACGTTCCGTAACAAGCCGATTTGATCTCAGTTCACAATTTGACGATTCGACATTGATAGTTTATAAACTAACGAAAAATAATGCGTTAAATTGTGAACGGTTTTGACAGTTCACAATTTTTCGTCAGTTTATAATATCGCGAGTTAGATTATAAACTGACGGTGTTCACAATCTAACGGTGACATATACATATATAACATCCATAACTCATTCATAATATATATATTTGTAATCACGATCTCGGAAAGGGCTCTAACGATTTCAATTTCATTTGGAATATTTATAGGGGTTTACGGGGGCGAAACATTGATCTATTTAGCTGTGTCTCGTGACTGGGAAAATTAGTTTAATCCGCATTTTCTCTATTTTCACCCGAGCAGAGCTCAGTCGCCCTACCCTTTAAATGATAGAACACCTAGCAACAAATTGCATTGTCCGCAGGCCGCAGGACGCTTTAACAACGATGCTAAATTCCCGTGGAAACGAGGCCTAACGAATATAGCCGTGTTGCCATATTCATTAAAAAGACTCGAGTTGTCAATGTCAAAGTGACTGCTAACATAACCTAAAAAATATCACGCCTTGTTCAGCGTTTGAGGAACATAATTATTTTTGTAATAGCAAGTAAATTAAACTATAAAAAATGGCGGAACAAGTCAATCAACGTATTGAGGATATGATAAATGAGCTAGAGCAGATGCGAAGGACGGGCTTATATGACGATGAAGAAATAAGGTTTGTGTTGTACTCCCAACAGAATGTTTGTTACAAACATTGTTTCCAGCAGTCTCCGCTCTACTGATCAATATATTTACTATTTTACACATCAGTTAATTTATTTTCACAGAGAAATATCACGCAAACGCAAAGAATTTGAATATCGAATACAGCGCAGAGTAAAACAGAAGGAAGACTATGTTCACTTCATAGCCTACGAATTAGCCTTGATCGAAGACATTGCAATCAGAAGGAAGAAAATAAAATTGAATGAGAAAAAGAAAGATTTGGAATATGCCATTGCTAAACGTGTGAATAAATTATTCAAGCAGTTTATTTACAGGTTCCAGAATGATTTGGAAGTATACTTTCAGTATATCAAATTTTGTAGGAGTGTGGGCTTTGATTATGCCGTATCGGCTATTATTGGACAGATGCTACAGGTAAGAAAGAGTTTGTCTGTTATTTGAAGGTGCATTCATTATAATTGGTTACACAGTTAACTAAGTAATTCTTTTATTTTTACAGATGCATGGAGACAAGCCAAAGATGTGGCAAATGGCAGCTTTCTGGGAAAGTGAGGATCAAAACAACTTAGAGAGTGCCAAAAGCTTCCTGCTTAAGGGCATACACAGGCATCCGCAAGCTCAGGAGCTTTACTTGGACCTGTTTAAGATTGAAGTGGCTCTCGCTTTTAAAGCTGAAAATGATGAAGAGAAGGTAAAACTATTACAACCAGCACTTTTAACAAGCTATTTAACTTGACTTAAATGTTTCAAATATACTATTAGAAAAATGTTGAGCTATGATATAAACATGTTCCATGCAAATGGAGTTGCGAGCAGAAGCTAGTAGGCTATATTCTATACTGCAAGTTAGCCCAAAGGTCCATAATATTTAACTGGAGCAAGATTTTTTGAAACTGGATGAGTAATACCCAAGATTACGCCCTAAATACAAACTTACAACACCACAAACTCCCACTTCTTTATAATATTAGTATATGTTGCTTACAGGAAAAACAACTTAAAAGGGCAGATGTGATTTGGAAGAATGGAGCAAAGAGTATTGATGACATCACATATCTGTTCAAGCTGTGCAACTTAACATTGAGGTTCCAGAACACAGAATCTATCGGTGATGAAGTTAAAAAAGAGATTTGGAGTCATAATGATAAGAAGGAAGTCTGGGCTTACATTGCATCTAAAGAGTTAGAAGTAAGTATTCAAAACAGCTGCTTAATCGGGAGATACTACTAAATAACTGCTTACTAAATAATTTGCTAGTGTTTTTTTCCTTGTATTTGTTTTAGTATGCAGAGGGCCTACCGCGAACGGCATTCGAAGTTTTCCCTCTCTGTCGCACTTACGTACGAACTCGTAAGTATGACAGAGAGGGGAAACTTCGAATGTCTTTCGCGGTAGGCCCTCAGTACTCTTAACTTAACTTAAGGCGACGTGAGCTCCAAAAACGGATTTTTAAAAAATCGTAGCCCTTGTTTGGATTATATTACGGCTGCCTTAAATTTAATTAGCAATCTTAAGGCCTTTCTCGAGGGAAATCAGCTATTAGAATCCTGAGTTTTTGACTTTCGCTCGATAGAAAAAAATCATGAACATAGGTCTAAAATACACTTAAAAAAATCGTAACAAATTATGTACAACAGCTAAACACATATCAATTGATTCTAAAAATCGGCAAGATCATGTTTGAGGGAAATCAGCTATTGCTTTTTTATTTATTAAAACGCGCAAAGAAATAAAATTAAAAAACATGATATCCGCGCTTCCAAACACGCACTTCCATCTCGCTCACGCTTATGCTCAGTGAGAGGGAGAGAAGACCACGAACCTACGTCCCCTTAAGGCGCGTCTCTATATCGCGCGGCAGTCGCGCGCGATGGATACCAACCACGCTGCCGCGCGAGCTAACTCGATCATACCGGTATCCATTGCGCGAGTTCCATAGTTTGCCGCGCGAGTTCGATAGTTTGCCGCGTGATATCGAGACGCGCCTTTAGTTGTAGATTGAAGACTAGTGAGATATTTATTTATCAAGTATTTTTTTATTGCAGGGTTGCCATTGGGAAGAAGTTGAAGAATTTGTAGATGAAGACTCAAAATTCCCTATTAATCTGCTTAGGTTTATAAGTGTGTATGAGGAAGCTTTGCAAAGGGTATAAAGTCTACTATTTCTCAAGTGTGATAATTAACCTCACAATACGCGCCACATAAGTTATATGTCTATGAAGTTAGCCTCAAGTCGAACCCCTCCGACACTTTTGCGATGCTACTAGTAGCTAACATCAGAGGCCTTAGCACGACAGGTTTTATACCGTCACATTTGTTTCAGTACATTTTCGCCGTATAACGTGACGATAAAACCTATCCCGCTAGGGCCTCAGAGACACAAACTTATGTGGCGCGTACTGTAAATAGTTACTAATTAAAATTTCATTTGCAGTTTCCTGACGAAAAATTATGTACTAAATATATCCATGAACTCCTTGGTCTGAACGATAGTGTCTGTTCAGAGAATCAAAAGGTTACTGCCATCAAAGCTGCCTGGATGTATGGCCATGACAATGCGCTTCTCTCTGATGACATGTATGCGTTTGGCATAGAGTTGTTGAAACTAGAAGATGCATTGAGTAGTGTTGAGTTGGTACAGGTATGCCATTTTTATTTATACCTCATCTCAATGAAGTACCTGCAACAACTGTTTTCTATCAGTTATGGTAAACCATCTTATTGTCAGTACCAGTAGTTTTTGACATGTTCAACCTTATCTCAAGACAATAGTGGTTATAATCCAGTAAAAACTGAGCCTCTTATATTATCTCTCTCTAAAAAATGACATCAGAAAAAGCAAGATGTGATGATTAACTTTACACATTGGCAAAGAAGCCTCTTGTGTAAGAATTATCGTACAGTAAGCCGAAAAATTGGTCTACCACTTTTTAAACTTAATTATAGCATCTAAAAGTGGCAGACCAATTTCTTGACTGACTGAATAGTGCCAAGAACTACTGCAGTTGTCATGACCCTGTCAAAGTTACAGTTTAAAGCCCGGTTCACATGTGAACGCAACCATATTAAATGTATGAAACTGATACCGTTCTGCTGCGCCACAAGACAGACAAATGAGAGCTGGGCTTAAGGCATTAAAACCCGGCAATTATTGGTTCTTGGTGTTTGAAAGGGTCTATTACCACTAGTTCTATTATCTGTTCTGTTGATGGAACTAGTTGGAATTTTATGTATCTAATGGGAAGAAAAATTCTAACTAGGAGCTTGTTCAATAGAATTAGTGTGAATAGACCGTTGAAAGAGTTCAACAAAACCTACTGTGCAGCAACAGCTACTTAATCTTGAAATCCTTTGGCAGATATTGGATGCAGCATCAACAAGGAATCCCCAAGCAAAGAGTGTTTGGAAAGAAAAGATTCTTCTGACGAAAGGCAATGAGAACAAATTGCTATCTGTTTTAAAAGAGGCCACTAAAGTATTGGACCAAGATGCTGCAATTTATCTTTGGAATACTGCCTTGGATGTTATTGAAAAGAAAGAAACTGTAAGGCTATATACAACGTGTCCCAAAACTCAACGATAAGTCGGCACCAGAGGATGGAGCTACTTATGATTAGTCGAGAAAAAATAAGGAAAAAAATATATCTCAATTATTTTAGAAATTACAGAAAAAAATGAAATTCATCGAAAATCGACATCCCTAATGGTATTTTTAACGACCATGTCTACAAATATTCAAATATTACTGTTTTTTTTTTGTTTTTGGAAACTTAAGTAGCCCTGCTATCTAACACAGTTCTTAAAAATACCATAATACATGTAGTTTTTACACAAAAAATAATCAAAATCGATTTTGTCCCTACAATTTTGAAAGATTTTTTCTTACAGTCCACTTTCAATCATCATGGTGTAAAAAAATTGTATTGACACCACAATGGCAATTATTTTCAAAAGTTGACGCAACTAACCAAGATTCCAAAATGGTATAATACTTTAGGAAACCTAGTCACAAAAAAAAACAACGAATTTTTAAACAAGAATCGACATTATTTAATGTTGGCGGTAATCACTTTTACTGTACCCAAAAAAGGATTTTTGTTGTTGAAAAATGTTGAATAAATGCAAAGAAATGGTACAATTTTTTTTAATTTTTTTAAATTCATTTACTGCATTATTAATACTACAGTAAATGTTCAAATTGCCTGCCACCGGCATTAATACAGACATGACATCGCCTTAGAAATGATCGTTTTATCCGTCGTGCATATCTTCTACCATTGATATGATCCGCAGCTTGTGTGATTTTTTGGCGAAGCTCGTCCAATGTTGCTATGGGTTTTGAGTAGACTTTGTCTTTAAGACAGCCCCAGTAGAAGAAGTCCAGGGGGTTCAGGTCGGGCGAACGGGGTGGCCACAAGATAGGACCAAGTCGCCCGATCCAACGCCCTGGATACTCTTGGTTTAAGTATTCTCGCACTGCACGGGCATAGTGAGCTGGGCAACCATCATTTTGAAACCACATGTTTTGTAAATCACGTAAAGGCACGTCTTCTAATAATTCAGGCAAGTCGTAGTTACAAGGAAACCTTAATGGTGATGGCTATTTGAACTTTTTACAAAACGACTTGCCTGAATTATTAGAAGACGTGCCTTTACGTGATTTACAAAACATGTGGTTTCAAAATGATGGTTGCCCAGCTCACTATGCCCGTGCAGTGCGAGAATACTTAAACCAAGAGTATCCAGGGCGTTGGATCGGGTGACTTGGTCCTATCTTGTGGCCACCCCGTTCGCCCGACCTGAACCCCCTGGACTTCTTCTACTGGGGCTGTCTTAAAGACAAAGTCTACTCAAAACCCATAGCAACATTGGACGAGCTTCGCCAAAAAATCACACAAGCTGCGGATCATATCAATGGTAGAAGATATGCACGACGGATAAAACGATCATTTCTAAGGCGATGTCATGTCTGTATTAATGCCGGTGGCAGGCAATTTGAACATTTACTGTAGTATTAATAATGTAGTAAATGAATTTAAAAAAATAAAAAAAAATTGTACCATTTCTTTGCATTTATTCAACATTTTTCAACAACAAAAATCCTTTTTTGGGTACAGTAAAAGTGATTACCGCCAACATTAAATAACGTCGATTCTTGTTTAAAAATTCGTTGTTTTTTTTTGTGACTAGGTTTCCTAAAGTATTATACTATTTTGGAATCTTGGTTAGTTGCGTCAACTTTTGAAAATAATTGCCATTGTGGTGTCAATACAATTTTTTTACACCATGATGATTGAAAGTGGACTGTAAGAAAAAATCTTTCAAAATTGTAGGGACAAAATCGATTTTGATTATTTTTTGTGTAAAAACTACATGTATTATGGTATTTTTAAGAACTGTGTTAGATAGCAGGGCTACTTAAGTTTCCAAAAACAAAAAAAAAACAGTAATATTTGAATATTTGTAGACATGGTCGTTAAAAATACCATTAGGGATGTCGATTTTCGATGAATTTCATTTTTTTTCTGTAATTTTCTAAAATAATTGAGATATATTTTTTTCCTTATTTTTTCTCGACTAATCATAAGTAGCTCCATCCTCTGATGCCGGCTTATCGTTGAGTTTTGGGACACGTTGTATAGTACTTATGTAGCTGTATCTTATGGAGGCCATACTTGTGTTAGACTATCTTATATACTATATTCTGTGTACATAAGCTTAGAATCGCTTACACATTTTTTACAGTGAGCATCAAAAGTAACTACGCAATCGAAGACGTCAAAAGTTATTATTCCCTTTTAATGTCTTCGTTTGCATAGCTACTTTTGAAGCTGACTGTATAGTCAACTACAAAAAGAAGTATCCATTTTTTTTGTTAACCATACATTTTTACTATACCTACTGCAAGTGTAAGTGAAACCAATACATCTTCATAAGATACATATATATTTATTTCGTTTCTGTTTTATCATTTACAGTTCTCTACAACTGAATGTCTTATTTGTTTCCAGCTAATGAGTTTACACAAGAAATTCCAAAACTGTGAAACAGCTGTCCTCTTAACCATCAAGCCAAAACTGCTACAAAAAATGTATGATTATAACGGATTAAAGGCAGCTAGGGATTTATATGAGGAGCTAATCAAGACCCCGCCAGTACAGCAAGATGTCCAGTATGTCATGATCGAGATTGAGAAATCTCAAGATAAGCCAAATGCCAAGTTGATAAGAAAGTACTATGAATATTTGGCACATCACCATGGAAAAGATAATGTTCAAGTTTGGATGGACTATATGAACTTTGAGTCCACTCTTGGCAGTGCTCAATTTTCACCAGCGATCTACCGGAGAGCTGTTGCATCATTGAAAAAAGAACTAGTAGATGACTTCATCAAAGCTCAAACTTTAGCAAAAATAAAATAGCTCATATCATTCTATGAATTTTATTTAATTATAATATACCCCAAAAGCGAGTAAAATAATATACAGTTGAGAAACAACATATATTTATTTAAATATATCCACTTGGTTACTCAACAATCTAGCAAAACAAGAATATCCACAAGGACCGTTCACTAAATTATTTACACATTCATTGTACACATTTATCTTTCTACAAGACTGAATCTCTACTTTGGTGATTGTGGAATAACACTTAGCAAATAAACATAGATAGATAAATGCAATATAGTTAGGCCTAAAGAATGACTACTGCATGGCTGCGATGGGAGCAATATAGTACCTAAAGATTAAGGAAGCGCCACGTTTGTGTTGTTTGTTTATTAGCAGGTCCCTCCAACAGGCGTGCCAATAGGGGTACTTGGGCATGGCGGGGGGGATGCCAGCCTGCAGACTGGAGCCCGCAACAGCCATGCACGTGGATACCACAACTAGTGGGTATGTTAGTGTGCTCGTCAAAAACGTGAGCAGGGGCACTGTGTAGTAACGCAGATCCTTTGTCTTCACCAAGTATTTGTTTACATAGTAAGCTAATGCTCCCGTGACTGCTAAACAAGTTAAATCCCCGAGTAGTTTAGGTATGATCCCATGGAAAAAGCCAAGGATGCCGTCGTCCCTGTAGATAGATACGATTGCGCCTATCAACGAGCTGTATTGTTCTTCCTTGCCAATGAATGAAGCCATCATTCGCACTGACACGACGTGGAATGGATACGACACGACTACGGATGCGGTGTGCATGATCATGTCCCGCCGCCCGAGCTTGATGTAGTCGTCCAGCTTGGGATCGTCGTCCGTGACGATGTTTGGGGGGTCATTGATTTCTGCCAGCTCAATCCCCACTGCATGTATTACCTTTGACGTGAGCTGACTTGACGCAATTAGGCCGAGTAGCCTTGCCGACAGACCTCTGTAACAGCCGAAGAATCCATCCGTGGCTTTGATATACTTGATATATTGGAAACCGTTAGGTAATATCATGGCAGGGCGGCCGAACAATGTTGTCGATCGTCGAGGCGGCAAAGGTTCGTATCCCAATTGGATAAGGACCTTCACATATTCCATGGGGTGGCATATTGTAGTAACGAGCAATTGCGACGGCAGTGCCGCTATTCTCTCTTTTTCAATTTCGTCCATATCCTGACAATTTCACGACCTACTTCTGAAATCAAAATGCGACCAAAAACTACAGATTTCAGACTTGTCATGGATTTAGAATGTTGCCAGCCTTCATTATCTTATCAGGTAAATAAAGAACGTGACTCACGAGTTACCAATAAATATTAATTTAGATGTCTAAATCCAACAAAATCCACACGACTTTTCAAGATTCATCTGTTACATTTGTGTTTACTTAGAATTATAATTAAATTGGTTATAACATTAAGAAAATAAGGCGAAAACACATCTATGAATACGTCTGTAAAACACAATCACTAATTTCGCGCGGCAGCTCAACGCCTCCGTGGCGCAATTGGATAGCGCGTTCGGCTGTTAACCGAAAGGTTGGTGGTTCGAGCCCACCCGGGGGCGGTTACTTTTAGTTTAATTTTCAATTTTTTTATTTTAATGAAATGTCGGTGAAATCGAAATAATTCTAGAAGACTTGAAGCGATTCATAGTTGTTTATGTTAGTATTGTATAGCGCTACTCTATATTATCTGCGGTACTGACCTGTCAAGAGTGACAACCTGTCAGCTCTCAATATAATTTCCCTCGTTATTGTACTCATGTCTGCAAAGCTTTTCTTAATAATATAACATATAAAATGATCATCGAGTGTGTTTGTATTTCCACGCCCAACAATTGGTAGCGGAACGTGGTTATACTAGTAATGATCATTAGCGAAAACGAAGAAATAGCCGAAAAATGGCGTCAACAACGTATCGATGTATCGAAACCTTAAGCAGGACAAATTACGACACTTGGTGGCTACAAGCTCAGGCCGTATTGATTAAAAATGACCTGTGGGACTACGTTAGTGGAGATAAGAAGCTGCCGGCTTCAGCAACCGCCGACGAAAGAAGCAAATTCGCAAAATTCGATATGCAAGCAAGGTCAGAGTTAATCTTATTGATATCCCCATCCGAGTTAAAACAAATAAAAGGATGTCAAACTTCAAAGGAAGTATGGGAAAAACTCAAATCTATATACCAGAGCACAGGCCCTGCGAGAAAAGCTACTCTGTTGAAACAACTTGTTCTCAAGAAAATGAGTTTGCAAGAGGATATCAGGGACCATTTAAACAACTTTATGGACGTTGTAGGAAAGCTGGAGGATATGGAAGTGAAAATCCACCCTGAATTATTAAGTATAATGATGTTATACAGCCTACCAGCTAATTATGACAGTTTTAGAATTGCCATTGAGTCTCGAGATGTTTTGCCCAGCCCGGAAGAATTGAAAGTTAAAATTATAGAGGAAACTGAGGCCAGAAGACAAACCGAACCGTCAAGCTCTGAAGCACTATATGTTAAACATAAAAAGAAGGTTCAAATTTGTAAAAACTGTAATAAGAAAGGCCATACATCTGAGGCCTGTTGGTCGAAGAAAAAAGGTTCCAACATGCAAAAGTACAAAAGTCATGAAAAAAATTTCAATATCTGCTTGACATCAGAAGCTAATATTGGCGACAATATGTGGTGCCTAGACAGTGGGTGTACCTCACACATGAGCAGTGAAGAAAATAAATTCACAAATTTAACTTTGGAAAGAAATACTTTAACATTAGCGTCGAAGAACCATACAACACAAATTCAGGGAAAAGGAAAAATAAGTTTAACTACAACAAATAATGAAAAATATAACCTGAATAATGCTTTGTATGTTCCAGAGATTACAACAAATTTAATGTCTGTCGGTAAAATCACAGAAAATGGCTACAAAGTATTATTTGAAAAGGAAAGAGCATCAATTATCCAAGACAATTCTGTTGTATTGCAAGCTGAAAGAAAAACAAATGGATTATACTACCTGAATTTTGAACAAAATGAAACTGCAAATTTAACAACAAAATGTCAAGATGAGACAATGACATGGCATCGAAAATTAGGCCACATAAATGAGAAAGATCTTAAAATGATGGTTACAAAGGAAATGATGAGAGGACTACATTTAAAAAATGTGAAGTTAGACAAATGTGAAACCTGTATAAAAGGAAAGTTTTCATCACTTCCATTTACCAGCCATGATCGGATTTCATCTGAAGTTTTGGAAATTGTACACAGTGATATCTGTGGACCTTTCGAAGATTCCATTGCAGGATCAAAATATTACATAACATTCATTGACGATTTCTCAAGATATTGTTGTGTATATTTTATAAAACACAAAAGCGAAGCGATTGAAAAGTTTAAAGAATATAAAACCAGAGTGGAATTGTTCACAAAGAAGAAGATTCAGAATTTGCAATCTGACAATGGCGGAGAATATAGAAACAAAGAATTTGACGATCTGCTGAAACAATATGGTATTAAAAGGAGACTGACTGCACCATACACTCCTAAAAACAGATCCCTGCTAGACAAGGCTAGGTGTCTAATGATGGAAGCAAATACACCTTCATGCTTGTGGGCAGAGGCGGTAAACACTGCCAATTATTTAATAAACCGAAGCCCAGCAAAAGCGTTAAATGGAGATATACCTTATGAAAAATGGGTCGGCAGAATTCCATCTGGAAACCATTTACACATTTTCGGCAGTAAGGCATTTATCCTAAATAAAAAACGAAGAGGCAAATTCTCACCAAAAGCCACAGAAGGTGTTTTTATGGGATATGCCAAGAATGCTAAAGGATTCAGGATCTACTTACCAGATAAAAATGATGTTGTGATCAGCCGAGACATGAAGACCATCGAGAAGATGTACTATGATGATACACACACCAATGCCTCCAAAGCCCAAGATGTCTGCAACGAAGAACCTGAAAAAGTAAAGGAAACAATTATAAAGTTTAATAAAAATAATAAACCTACCTTGCAGCTTCAGGATTCACCACCGTTGACAGATGCATCATCCTCAGCTGCCACCAGACCTGGAGAAATGGATGATGACAACTTATCGCCAGCTGAGTATGGGGGGGCTGAGAGTGATGAATCCCGAACTCCATCTGAAACAGAAACTGAAACAGCTACACCACGAAGACCGCAAAGGAATAAAAAGAAGCCATTGTGGACAAATGATTACTACTTACAAGATGATGTGGAAGACAATATGCTCGTGTCTGAAATGACCTTCTTATCTGAACAAAACGAAAATGAAGAAGACTGGCACGATGCTATTAAAGCAGAAATTAAAGCACATATAAAGAATGAGACCTGGAAAATTATGAAGAAAGAAAATGGTACGAAAGTCATAGATTATAAAATGGTACTCAAAACAAAGACTGGACAAAATAACACTGAAACGAAAAAGGCGAGGCTTGTAGCTCGGGGATTCGCCCAAAGACCCGGTGTAGACTACAGTGAAACTTTTGCACCTGTAGCCAAATTAAGTTCCATAAGATCCGTTGTAGGAATGTCCGTTGAAGCAGGTATGCAACTGACACAGATGGATGTCACAACAGCTTATTTAAACGGCGACATAGATGAAGACATTTCTATGAAGGTACCTGAAAATCTTGAAAATTATTTGACTGAAATCATGATTGAAGAAAGTGAACAGGATGATCTAACCATTTACAATAAAGCGAGAAATATGTTGGAAAGCATAAGAAATACTAAATGTGAAAAAGTCTGCAAACTACAGCGATCCCTATACGGATTAAAACAATCTGGGAGGCAGTGGTACATCAAACTGGACATGGAATTAAGGAACCTTGGTTTTGTACCATCACAAGCCGATCCATGCGTTTACATATTGGAGAAAGGAGGAGCTAAAGTTATCACAGCTATATGGGTTGATGATCTACTGATAGCCTATTCCTGCCAAAGGAAAATGCAAGAAATAAAAGAAGTGCTTGCAAATAAATTTGAAATTAAAGACTTGGGAAGACCGGAAAGAATGCTTGGAATAGATTTTAAATACACTAAAGATACAGTAAAACTAAACCAAGAAAAATATATAAAAGACACACTACTCAAATTCAAAATGGAAGAATGCAAACCGACAACTACTCCTATAGAACCAGGCCTGTCTCTAGAAGTTGATAAAAGTACAAATGGAAAAGAATTACCATACAAAAATTTAATTGGAACTCTTATGTACCTAGCGATAGCTACAAGACCTGACATAATGTTTGCTGTTAGCTATCTATCTCAATATAATGATTGCTACAGTAACGAACACTTTAAAAGCGCCAAACGCGTTTTAAGATACCTTAAAGGAACCTCCGAGGTTGGAATAAGTTTCAAGAAGACTGAACAAGAATTATATGGCATGGCGGATGCAGATTGGGGAGCCTGCAAATTGGACAGAAAATCCTTCTCCGGCTATTGCTTTATATATGCAGGAGGTTGTGTTAGCTGGTCATCCAAGAAACAAAGAAGTGTGGCGCTCTCAACTGCTGAAGCAGAATATGTTGCGATTACTGAAGCTGCCAAGGAAGCTATACACTTAAAGTCCCTATTTAACAACCTAGGTGTGAATATTGACTGCATCCAGATTTCAAATGACAATCAAGCCGCTCTGAAATTGAGTCAAAACCCTATAGTCACATCAAAATCAAAGCATATTGATTTAAAGATGCATTACATAAGAAACTGTGTACAGGAAAGGCAAGTATGCTTAAGCTACTTGGACACAAAGAGGATGGCCGCTGATTTGCTAACAAAGGGCCTAGCAGGACCGCGACTTAAAGAACTGATGACCCAATTAGGATTAATATAGGAGTCGCGAGGAGGAGTGTTAGTATTGTATAGCGCTACTCTATATTATCTGCGGTACTGACCTGTCAAGAGTGACAACCTGTCAGCTCTCAATATAATTTCCCTCGTTATTGTACTCATGTCTGCAAAGCTTTTCTTAATAATATAACATATAAAATGATCATCGAGTGTGTTTGTATTTCCACGCCCAACAGTTTAGTTATGTAAAAAAGTTACTGTAAAAAAACCGGCCAAGTGCGAGTCGGACTCTCGCACGGAAACGGCAAAAAAATCACGTTTGTTGTATGGGAGCCCCCTTAAATGTTTATTTTATTCTGTTTTTTAGTATTTGTTGCTTTTGAAATTTCAAACGGTGACAGACGGACATCGGAGTCTTAACGTAAATAGGGTCCCGTTTTACCCTTTGGGTACAGAACCCTAAAAACACTAGGTACTTTAAATAGTGTAAATACGTAGGGATAGTAGGAATAGCAAGGAAAATGTAAATTTGAAATGAGAAAGTATTTCAAACTAAATACAATCATAAAAAACTTTATTATCCGCAGTAAAATATAACTAACAAACTTATGCGCTAGAAGTCAACAACTAGTTGGAACCATCTTCGTCTATCTTGTAGGGCAGCTGTGTTGTGAAGGTCGGGGGACCCTTTACCGTGGCTTTGGTAATACGTTGCGGGAGCTGTGGAAATATGAACGCTATAATAACTACCTACTAAAATTAATGTTTGAAACACCCCCGAAACAACAAATAGGTATACAGCATGACTTCCGATTAAAAAAAACCCACTCAAATCCGTTTGGTAGGTACGGTGCCACAGAGACAGACACACAGGTTCACAGGAGCACATGTTAAATTTATAAAATTTCATTTATTTGTCGCAAGGGTTAAAAAGAGAGAGAGCTTAGCACAGCGGAACGTCACCTTGCTCATTTTAGGGAAGTACTTAGTACAGTCAGCAGCAGAAGCTATTATACCTAACTATGTGGTGTTGTGTTTGTGATTAATAAACGTCACAGGCTCTAGTATAAGTTTTATCGATACAATACTTTCTCGAACGCGTTTGCGTTTAGTTTCAATTTGTATGGCACCGGGAACAGCGCCTCTGGTGGTAACTATTAGGAACTACGCGTTGCCATACAAATTGAAACTAAACGCAAACGCGTTCGAAAACGTATTGTATCAATATAACTTATACTAGAGCCTTAGCGCCAGAGGATTCGCTGTGTTGAGAGTAGGTAAGAAACCTACATTCTACAGTCATAACTCGACACGTCTAAGCCTCAAATTATGCTCAAATCAATAAAGAGTTTTGTTTAATGAATAAATAAATGAAAAATGAAAATGAAATGAAATAACCCGATTTTCGGAATTACCCGAATGCACCCTACCTCATGATTTTTAAAATCATCTTCCTCTCCATTTTCAACGCTTTCTCCACAATCCGCTTCTCTGTCTTGTACGTGTCCATTTTCATCACCATTTTCACGATCATCCATATTATATTCGCCTCCATTTTCACGATCAGCCGTGTCCTCATGATCGCCATTTGTTTCATGCTCCTCATTATCTTCGTCCTCGCTATATTCGTCCTCGTCATTTTCTTCTGTTTCGTCCTTTTCTTCGAGGGGCTCCCATGTCACGTCTTTTTCTATTAAGTCTAAAACATATATTTGAAGTTTAATGTAGTAGGTACTGGCGGGAACTGCACCGATAGGTAAGGGGACACTCTTAAATTATAATGAATTAAAATGCTTTGACAACGTACGCTTTATGGGTTTAGGTATCGGTTCCGAATCTGGGGGTAATAATTATTACTTACACCCCGTGGGAGCAACAGCTATACTTTGGGGGTAACAGAGTTGGTATCTAAAATGGATGAATAGATAGGGGGATTAGCGGTAATTTAAAATCAGTTTCCCTAGTAGGTCTCAGGGGTACCTATATTGAAAAGGTTAAGAGCCACTGCTTTAAGGACGACAGCCGCTGCGGTGCCCATATATACGTGAAAGCAATAGGCCGCGCTCCGATTTCTGCACGTTTGGTGCACCGGTGGCTTACCGGCTTTTTACCTATCTATAGGCAATGTGAGCATATCAACATGGCTAGTATGTAACTAGCAATTTGCCACAACAACCTAGAGACGCAGTAATACGATGCAAAGAGACTTTGAAGGCGGTTGTTGTAACAAATGGATAGGTGTACCTACCTATTCAAAAAATAAATACATATTTATTCAGTAGCTATAACTTAACAGCAGTATCAAGGTAGATGCCGCTTTTTAAGGACCAATTCAAGATACCTGTGTTAAGAAACATCGCTCTTCCGTGGATGGTAACATAAGTTTATATTAGTGTTACATTATTAAAACTTACAGATAACGTTTAATAAATTATATAAAAATGTATAAAAGAAAAAGGTTGCACAAGGAGCTTTGAGTTAAACAAAAAAAAAATACAAACACAATACAAAAAATAAAGAATTCTTTAATGGCATTACAAACCTAGCAATTTGTCACAACAACTTGCTATACCTAGTTATACTGATTGGTATGTATTGCTGTCGCATTCTAACTACTTATACTGTGTAATTACCCTGAGAAAATTACGGTTTTTTTGGAAATAATACAATATCAGGCTAATTATTTGTATACGGATTTTATATAAAAAAAAAAATTAAAAAAATTTGAACTGTTTATTTTCAGATCTGTGATTAAATTATATATATCAGTTACATTTAGTACAATCTTTAATATTTAAGATTATTTACTAAACTTTTTTATCTTAATAACTAGTTATATTTATCTATGTTACTACTGGGGGCCATAATGAACATTTTCTTAATTATATTTTTACGTTTTTTTATGTTATTTTAAACAACTTTTACTATGGAAATCAATAATTATATGGACCGGACGTTAGGAAAAAAAATTAACCCGCAAGCAAAAATTCTATCAGTATTTTTATAATGAAAACATGTTTGAGTACACAAATTTGGAGACTTACGAGGGCGCTCGTTTTTTGGTCAGGAATAAGCGAGAATGACGGATTTTTGACGTTGTAATTCTAAGAAACGGAGAGCTTTTTCTAGATCCTGATTACTTATTTGCATAGGTAAACTCCTCATATTGGTCCTAGCCGCCTCCAATTTACGAAGAACTGAATACTTTAACCGAAAATACCCGATTACCGACAGTAGTTTTCTGAAGAGAGCGCAGAGTCATAAGTTTGAGCCCCTAATACTCCATGATGTTATATGAGAACCTACTTGTTTTTTTCTATTTTCACTAGCGTAATATGTTGCCATTGCGCCTAGCCGCCTCGAATTTTCCTTATTCTGCACGTATATATATGTAAACTGTTCTCAATTACACCATATTTGTCAACAAAATCGTACTGAAAACTCAAGGATTTTCTCATTATTGTTGAATAATTTTTGTATTGAATCTTACACAACATTAAAGTTCATGCTTGTACCAACAAGATCCAGTCCAAAAAATATAACTTTTGTCAAAATTTATATTTATAAATAATTATTCAAAACTAGTATAAATTTACCGTCGCGCGGGAATATATCTCAGTACCGGCTGAATAGCCCTCCGAGACAGACGTGTAGTGTGTTTATTTGTGGCTATTCACGAAGCTAACCGGCCACTCTTCAGATAAAATAATATTATTTTGATCTCCGACTAGGCATAGTTGTTACCAACCTCGGGGTCAAACTATCCTGGGGATACATTCGTGAGGCTAATCGAGACAAGTTATGAATTGCATAGCTGCCATATATGACGTAGTGTAGCGAAAAGGCTCAAACCCACCGGATACGTAACATTTAAAATTGAACCTTCTACCTAAAATAAAAGTCATACATTTCAATGGTGATGTCTTGTGGGTTGGATCCTTTTGTCTAAACTACGCGTTCTATAGTCAATTATTATTGTACGAGTGATCGTGATACTTGATAGATTTAATTTATTTACTTGTTACTATCAGTCCACCTTGTTAGTATGTATGGGAGTTTGGGTGAAATCTTCAAATTAGGTACAATTGCGTATCTTCGGTGACATAATATCATAGAGCTGGTCTGATGATGGAGTCGGAAGGTGGCCATAGCAACTCCTAAACTCAACAAGATAAAGCCATCGAATTTGGGCTCATTTATTTGGTCATGGCACGGCAAGACTTTGGTGCTGGATGATTTCCAGAGTCTGATGATGGAGCTATAAGGTGGTCATGGAACTCCTAAACTAAACTAGATAAACCCATCTAGTTTGAGCTTATCTGTTTTGTCTTGGTAAACACTTTGGTGATGGATGATTTCCAGGATCTGATGATGGAAGGTGGTCATGGGAACTCCTTAACTAAAATAGATAGACCTATCTTGTTTGGGTTTGTGTGATTTGTCTGTACAAGTACCCACGAACCAGCGACATAATATGCAGGGTTATTGAAAATAACAAGATGAATAAAAAACTTTTTAAAAAACAAGCTTATATGGCGTTTGTTAAGTACAGCACGATCCTACCTTGCATTTAGTAATTATTTTCGTTTATATATAATAATAACACACACCGGGGGTTTACACTGGAAAGGAAGATTTTTACGTGGTTTTATTACATTTCCGAGTCATCATCATCATCATCATCATCATATCAGCCGAAAGACGTTCACTGCTGGACATACGCCTCCCCCAAAGAGTGCCACAATGGCCGGTCCTGCGCCACCCTCATCCAGCGGACTCCCGCGACCTTTACCAGGTCATCAGTCCACCTTGCGGGGGGCCTACCCACGCTGTGCCTTCCAGTACGTGGTTGCCACTCGAGAACCTTTCCGCCCCAACGGCCATCGGTTCTACGTGCAATGTGCCCCGCCCACTGCCACTTAAGTTAAGCAATTCGGAGGGCTTTATCAGTTACCTTGGTTCTGCTGCGGATAGCCTCATTTCTGATGCGATCGCGCAGAGAAACTCCCAGCATAGCATAGCATAGGCTCAAAGTCACTCAAAGGGCAATGGAGAGCCATTGCCCTTTGAGTGACTTTGAGCCTTCTTATGAGGCCTTTAGTAAGCGACCACGTTTCCGTGCCATATGTCATCACTGGCAACACACACTGGTCAAAGACTCTCGTCTTGAGACACTGCGGAATATTGGACGAAAAGATGTGCCGTAGCTTCCCGAATGCTGCCCAGCCGAGTCGGATTCGACGATTGACCTTCCCTTCGACATTTCCGAGTATCACTCTTTATTTCGAAATAAAAGTTTTAAAAACCGGCCAAGTGCGAGTCGGACTCACGCACGAAGGGTACCGTACCATTATCTACATCTTTAAACGGCAAAAAAATTGTTGTATAGGAACCCCCTGTAGCCTAGTTAGTAACTTAGTAGTGACTCTGCCTACGAAGCTGGAGGTCCCGGGTTTGAATCCCGGTAAGGGCATTTATTTGTGTGATGAGCACAAATATTTGTTCCTGAGTCATGGATGTTTTCTATGTATTTAAGTATTTATTTATCTATGTAAGTATGTTTATCGTTGTCTAGTACCCATAGTACAAGCTTTGCTTAGTTTGGGGCAAGGTCGATTTGTGTAAGATTGTAAAAGAAAAAGAAACCGATAAAAACTAAAATAAAAATAAAATTATGTATTCTGTTTTTTAGTATTTTTTGTTATAAATAGCGACAACAGAAATACATCACATTTCAAATCTCTATCTATCACGGTTCATAAGATACAGCCTGGTGACAGACGGACAGACAGACGGACAGCGGAGTCTTAGTAATAGGGTCCCGTTTTACTCTTTGAGTACGGAATCCTAAAAAGTGACATAGGTTTTATGCTCAGAACATAAAAAAAGGGAGAAGTGCCGTACTGCTTAATTTCAACCAAAACCGATGTCCCCAGTTTTCTCCCACCGCAGCGCCCACAGGCACACACATTGAACCGTGTAAAAACAAAGACTCGGGCGTTGCCAGTGAGTCGATAAAATTATGTTTTATCGACATTGATATTAAAATTAATATTATGTTAAGATATTGATGGGTAACAACTTCAACGACATGGTAAGTTTATGTGGTGGTATTTAAACTTCTAGCTACAAGTTTAAATAACACGGGTTGTTAACTTACCATAAATCGCAAAAGTAAAAAATATTGACGAATACCTACAGAGTAACATAAACGGCTTTTTATAAGTTCGTGTTCACATACATTTAAAACTCTGGTCACATCGATATTTTTGACCTGTAGGTACCAGGCCGATCCGACTCGCATTTTGGCGCGAAATAATATGTCCATTACTCATATTACGAGATTTACGGCTAAGGGCGAGTATCCACCAAAGATGTGCGAAGATGTGTTACCATACACCTAGGTTTCAAGCAAGCGAGGTGTCAAATATTCGAAAAGTGTACGGCTCTTATTAAGTGGTTGGAAACATTTTTCTTGAAAATGTTACGAACACATTAACTCTTCTCTGTACAGGAAACCAGTAAGGGCCTCTGCCAGTAGCATCTATCCATTTTTTTAGTACCTACTCGGATTCTTTGGAAAACTGTAATAAGAAACCGAGATTTCTTCTTCAATTATCACATTTCAAATGAAAGTAAAAAATACTCATTTAAAATAAATTATTGGTAATAATATCACATTTAAAGTTGTTCTGAAGCCATTTGCAACTAAATTATATACTTGTACATACAATTTTTATATGTCTATTTACCGTTCATACTGCAACTTAGTGAAAATCTTATTAGTAGGTACCGTAAACATTTTGTAACTTTTAATCTTATTAGTATGTTATTAGTTACCTTTAAGATAGGCACCCAACCAAAACAAGTAATTAAATAAAATAAAACAGCGAAAGTAGTCGAAATAAAATAACTAGTATGATATCGTACTTCTATTTTATCGATTACACGTAAATTGTAACTGCACTTTGGCACTGCTCTAGTTTGCGACGCCAAGCAGCGGCCGTACCACTAAAAAAATCAAGCATCGTCCATATCCATAGTGGTTTAATACATTGCGCCGTGGTTTACTGTATTGAACGTTCAATGTACAACGCATAGAACAAAAATATGCTTTTTCGTTCGATATGTTAGTTCGATCCCGAGAAATGATGCGGCGTTGCGTTTATTTATTAAAATATTAGTTTTTACTGACTTAAGTGAAAATACTAATACTCACATGTGGTGCGTGACTCCACCATTCATGTAGGTTTTAGTTTCATTCCTATTTTTGCATGTAACCACGCTACAATTCGGCATTTTGAGTAAACGTGGAAAAACATTTCAGATTCACGGCAAATTGCGACTAACATGCGGTGGGCAGTGACATGCCCATTTGGCCATGTCGCACCGACACGCGCCAAGCCCCCGTTTCATATCTATTCCTTTTTATCATCTGAGGTTTTAGGCTTTTGAATAAAATCACGCATTAATTAATTGTATTCTAGATAAAAAGCTGTGTTTGTATAATTTATAATTTTCAGTTCCTTTGGTAAGAAACGGACATAGCAATTTCTATGAAGGGCAGTTTTTTTTTACTGTCCATAACAAAAAAAATTTTCTTCAAGAAATGAATACGTAAGTACCCAGTAATTTCCTAGTAGTGGGTCTACTGGTATAATTTTACTACATTACTATATATAAATAAGACTCAGATAACATGCAAACTATTAATATCCGTAAAACAAATTATTATTCTTATTACTGACAACTTTAAAACTCGTTAGTTTATTTTATACTAAAAAAACGAAACTAAATATACTTTTTCATATCATAGTATTTTAATACAAATAGAAAACTTGTGCTCAAAAATCAAATACTTACTTTATTCAAGTTATCTAACTTCGCTAACATGATGTTCTAGAACATCATGTTAGCGAAGTAATACTTACCACTTTTTAGTACAAGTATCAATATCGGTCACGGAGTGAATTCCAACGGTGCGCTATACAGATATTTGCATCGGCAAGCTCCGCGGTTAGTTCTATCCCGATCGCACTTACATATAGCTAGAAAGGGACGGCACCCGCGGCTGGTGCGATCTCGCTGTGCATGTGGGGGTTAGGTACGTGTGTGTGGGTGGTAGTAGTATTTACACACACAAACGCACTACGCGTGTCAAAATACCGAATTCAGAGCGAGCGCTTTTTTGAAGAGCACTCTTACTACCTGAATCCAAAAATATAGGCATCAGGAAATAACGGCATTTTAATAAAATATTTTACGACCTTGAGATAATATTGAATTTCATCTGGCCTATAGAAAGGTTTATTCATTAACAGAAATAAGTGGATTATGCGCGTATCCCAAAGAACGTAATATAGACGTAGTCAATTATAAAGTAAAGAAAGTTTATACCATTTTCGCCTGATTTTTACGGAATTTATGAAGATTACTTTTCATTATTTTTTACCTTATCGGTATTAAATATAGGTGGATTATTAATGAATATTTAGTCAAATTACCCAACCAATTTTTTGGTGTAAAAATATGGCTGATATCGATATATTGTTGTGTTTTCATAGAGCGAAACCGTAAAGTTCGCAGGGTAAATGGCATTTACTACACCGTTAATGGTGTTGAGTCTGTGACTAATGTAATGATAAAAAATAAATCATCACATTTGCGAGGAAATAAATAACTAAAAAGACAAAAAAATCTATGTTTTATACAAGCGCACCAATCAAATGTTGACGAAATTGACAACTTCACTTCCAGATCAGTGCAAGTGGGGGGCGTAGTTTCAATATTTCAACCAATCACAGAGCATGGAGCATGTGGAGCATGTGGAGCTTGGCCTGCTCGATTACCAATCACAGAGCCAGAATTCTTGTCGTACGCGGCCGTCAAGATTTAACCAATCAGATCACACACAAGCTCATTACTCCCCTTGGGACCATTATTTCCCGCGGGAACAATTTAGGCCATTGTCCTTCCGTAGGTATACAGGCATAAAATAACACCATTTATGAGCAAGTGTGATGAAAAATAAATAATTAAAGACAATGTGTAAGTTCCTATGTAGGTAGCTAGGTAGATATACATATAATGGGGGTGTAGACTCAAAATGTATTATTTCTCCAAAAGAAAGAAGGCAAAAAATATGCCTAGTGACGAAAATCCCATACAGATATCCCAAAAAATTACGAAGCTACAACCGTTTTAATATTGATTGTTAGAGAAAGAAAACTCTAGGGGATCGTGACGTCACGATCCACGCGCGTCATAGTAAATGGCAATCGTTTCATATGAAGGTGCGTTTTGCGGAAAGGGGACAGAATATACCCCCTCTTAAAACTTGCTGCTGCTTTTTGCTGCTTACTTACTTACTTTGTGATTATTTATTGCTTAATACTTTTAATGCTTTTTCGAGAAAATTCATAACTATTGGTTATTTTATTAGGTCCGGCCGGGCCATGCCGACACCGAGCCGCTTTCTAGCCTCAGCCGTGGCTCGGCCGGGCTTGGGTATGGCTCGACCGCGCAAAAACACCGTCGTTTTTCTTAGAAAACGGCCCGGGCCGGACACGGCCCGTTCTAGCGTGAGTCATCCTTTACGTACCCCTAAATCTCAAAGAGCCTCTCCTAATGGCAGGCTTGTCTTCGGCCCCCTCCACGATGACTGTCGCGTTCATGTCTATGGTCACCCCGTTGGGCTTCTTTTCCACATCTTTGCTTGCTTCGTCAGCGTCTTTCAACTGTAAATAAATATTGCAAATTAAACGTACGGGGTTCTTAAAAAGGAGTGTATAAATTCTTAAATGGCACCACGCTTGAGTAAAAACTTAAATGCCGTTTGTTTGTGATGATAAACGCATGTGCTCACGAAATTTGAAGTAGTTTGGAAAACCATAACTGCGAGTTTTTAAAGGTCCGTCTTAGGAACCGGGCCATCCTCGGTGCACCTACCAGTGACGGAGCGCCCATTCAAGCCGATCCCCACCGGCTTGCCTAAATTTCTTACTGTATATTACCAAACTCGTAAAACATCAAAAACAGGGCCTCTCCGGGTTGTCCAGTAAAAACAGGGCCTCTCCGGGTTGTCCAGTAAAAACAGGGCCTCTCCGGGTTGTCCAGTAAAAACAGGGCCTCTCCGGGTTGTCCAGTGAAAATTCGCACGCGCCGCCACTGGCACCTACCTTATAGGTAATGTTTGCTGGATTCAATTTGGTTTTCGAGATATTTGCGTTTTTGTTTAAAAAAGTTGTACTGAAATCTCCAGTATTTATTTATTACGAGTATGTTTGAAAACGTAAAAAAATCAAAAATCATATTTCGACCATATAACATTTTTTGCTTCTTACTACCTCAGGAATACGCTGCTAAAATTATTCGGTTTCCTCATGTTCCACCGTGTATATCTTTATTTTTTTCCAATAACTTGTACGTAGGCTGTTACCTGCATGAAAGCGAAACTGGGCTCCTGTAGTTTGGTCGCCATTTCCTTATTTTTCATAATGTTTTCGTCTGTTTCCTTCTCTAGTTGAAGTCGATGAGCTTTGTGCGTTCTCCACATCTGTGTGACAAAAAAAACAAAATGGATATTTCTAAGAATCGAAAAACAAAATAACAGCTGGAACTATCACGGTATCAGTGAGATACAGCCTGGTGACAGACAGACGGACGGACGGACGGACGGACAGCGGAGTCTTAGTAATAGGTTCCCGTTTTACTCTTTGAGTACGGAACCCTAAAAATAGCTATTCTATTAGAAAGTGTAAGATTATAATAATATGTAGTATGTATATTCGAGTAATGAAAACTTTCGCCACTTTTAGACCTTATTTGAAGCTGCTAATGTCGTAGAGTGGCGAACCTTTTCATTCTGCGACTGTACAGTCAGAATCAAAAGTAACTACGCAATCGAAGACGCCAAAAGTTCTTGTTCCCTTTTAATACTTTTGACGTTTTCGTTTGCGTAATGCTGACCTATTTGTATTATTGTACATTTTATTCGTGGAAAATGAACTCATTCTTTATTTCAGTTTCTAGGCGTAAGATGTTTCTTCTTACATCTCACGTTTGATTTGCCGTACTTGTGTGCGTAAGCTAAGTAGCGCTCCATTGTCACCGATAATATTTAAATCAACTTACGTGGTATCCACAATAGCATAGGCCAAGTATGTAAATAACGATGAGCGCTATGAAGAACTTGTCCGTGTTCTCTTCTTCAGCATCAGGCTGCTGGTAGAGCGAGTCGTAAGGGGTGCGGGAGGGTGGGTCCTCAACCCAGGTCTTGTCACCACTCTGAAGATTACATTAATGTTGGATATGTTAGTAGTATTAGTACTAACTTTTGCGTGAAAGCGCGTTATTCCCCATACATAATCAGCACTCGCCAATTTTATAAAAGGTTAAGTTTATTGGGTTAAAAATAGGAGCCGTCAAGTCTTTCGAACTACGAAGAAAATGACGAAAAGCATAATTTAGTTACGAACAAGAGGTGAAAGCATCTGTGCTTGAAAGGGAACGTACCGAGTAGAGAGTGAAAAGGAATGGATGAATGTGTGTGAGAGAGTGGAAAATTCCATAGCGGCGAGACTGTGGAGCGCCAACGCCAAATAAAGAGTGATATACAGGGTGTAACAGAACTAGTGTGTGAATGGCTTAAGGCAATAATCGGTATCGAAATGCTGCTCCGAAAGGCACTCCTTCTTTTATATACATACTTTAACGAAGAAACCTTACATACATTATCAGGATATGCTAGCTGGCGTTTCAGCCATGCACACACTTTGATTGATATAGAGCTCTGATTCTTGACTATTTGACTACTCCAAAATTGAAGTTTAAGATAAGGATTGGTTCGATGGTGATGACGTCAATAATCACGATAGTGACGATGGAGATGACCAATGATGAAAGTGATTCCAACAATAAGGTTATGATGGACAGTGCCTTATTGGTTCATGTTTTAGATGACCATAATGTCGCAAAATCGATAATACCCATTTAAAACATTAATATGGTTACGACTATGATGTGGATGATGATGTGAAAGGTTTATCACAATTGGATGCTTACTCGTATATATAATCATGGTGATGCCGAAGATGATAAATATTATAATAGAGGATGCTGATTATCAAATCATGACATCCACGTTGATGATGATAAAAACTAAGAAAATGTCGCATCCGAATATATAGATATGACAGATAGATAAAGATTTTTTTCATTGCAAGAAATACAGAAAATCCAACAAAAACCAAATCAGAACAAATATTCGGTCCATATGAAAAAAAAACAACAAATATTATTTAGAACATAAAACGGTTGTGTGTGTTGCAGTAAAACATATGATATAAGTAAGTATCCATACGATGAGGAAGCTCCCGTTATGCGCCGCGCCCAGCTGGTCGCGGTCGGGCCAGGCCTCGTCGAAGTCCGCGGAGCACTGCGCGCTGCGCACGCCCAGCGCATTCACCACGTTCACCTTCTCGGAGTCGCGGGTGAACATCATGTACTCTTCCAGCGGCTTCATCATGTACTCGTTCACTTCGACGAAAATATCTGGAGGAGAATATTGGATAACAATTAAGAATCATTTATTCGAGACTATAAACATAGCAACGCATTAAAAAGAGTGTCAGACATATTGTATGGTCACGAAACGGTTCCATCTCCATCTCAGCATTAAGGATGATTCACGCTAAAACGGGCCGTCTCCGGCCCGGGCCGTTTTCTAAGAAAAACGCGGCGTTTTTGCGCGGCTGACGTCATACCCAAGCCCGGCCGGGCCACGGCCGAGGCTCGGAAGCGGCTCGGTGTCGGCACGGCCCGGTCGCTCAACTGTAACACCACCGTTTGACGGCCGTTCTACCGCCAACCGAGGCTCGGAAGCAGCTCGGTCCCAGCCCGGCCCGGAAACGGCCCGGAAACGGCCCGGTTAACTATAACAACACCCCAATGCCCGGTCTCGGCTCGGGCCCGGCACGGACATATACATCAAAAATACGAAGGCTGTTAGCTGTCATATATGAATATGTGAAATATGGTAGTCCATCTAACCTTGCATTTTGTCGGTTTACATTATGTGATGTTGACCTCAGAAAAAATAGTTTAGCACATGTAAAGGTTTATTACAACAATACACTGACCGAATTTTAAGGGCTATTGAAGTACAGAGTACAGAACCAGAAAAAGACAAAATAATAACTTACTCCTCGGATAAATGGTGCCGCATAATACTCCCTAGCTCCCTACATACAAACTTACAACCTTACAAAGCTAATACAATCTCACAGACTTTTCCTCTTTATTATATTTCTACAGATAAAAATACTTGACCCATATCAAATTTCAGTAATTCGGTACATTTTTTGACTTTACTGATCGAAATAAGGTCTAACGGGCTTTATAAAACCCGAGCTTAATGGAAGTTCACATAAACGAAAATGATACGCATACGGAGGATTCCGTACTTCAGAAGAAACAGGTGCCAAGACTTCAAATGATACAGCCCTGTAACAGATGGACGGACGGACAAGGCTCCTGCCTTAGGATCAATTTCAGCCAAGGTACTAAGATGGAGATTTGACACCATATACTGACAACAAAATCTCAAAAACTTCTGTTCAAATTAAATTGCCCTATTGGATGTCATAAGGTCATAAATGTCGAAAAAAATACGTTGCTGGGGATGCCTATACCTACCCCAAAAATGCCACAGTTACCGGTCCTGCGCCAGGCGAGCGTATTTGCCTACCAGGTCATCAGTCCACCTTCTTGAGGTACTTGGTTACCACTCGAGAAACTTTCCGCACCAACGGCCATCGGTTCTACGTTCAATCAAGGCCCCAAAAATACCATGGAATCATCATCATCCTCCTAGCATTTACCACTTACCGTCAGGCAAGAGATAATTTGAAATTATAATTGGCCTGACGGTCGCATCAAATATGTTTTCAAAGGAAAAGCTTTGTCGCCAACCATGACAAACGGGGTGGTACCCGTAATTATTGAACTCGGCAAAGATCGACCAGGTATTTTAAGTATTATTATTTAATTTCTGTCCTTTAGGAATAGCTCTTTAGAGCTATTCGCAAAAATGCTGCCATATCGCTATTCCGGCCTTAAGATCCAATATCAACGTAGATAAATTTGTAATGTGCGTCAACCAAGGCCAATTAAACTATGGAAAATGATTTTTTGTGATTAAAGTATACAGAACCACTATTTACTGGTGCTTCGATACAAAAATGCTTGCCATCTAATGCTCCAATGCAATTTGGGAAACGCCACAGCCTTTCAAATTCATCTGCAATTTTCCTCCACGTCTCTTCATTTGGCTGTGGCCACCACCTCTTTCATTAAACAAAATATTGCTCGACAAGTTTCGTTAACAATTTTACAAACGGTAGAATGACCAATTCAAAATTGAGCCAGAGTGTTTTGAATGAATGCCATGTAGTCAGAAATCTGCAAATAAATTTTACCTTAATTTATAATTTACAAATGGATTTAAATTTATAATTATTAGCATTACCTATATATATGATTGGGTAGCATTATTTATTTAATTTGTTTTTCTCCTCAAGCGTCAACTCCGAGCGATTGACTGTTGTTACCTACAGTTACCAAACACTTATAAATACATATTATTTAGACATTCAAGTAACAATAACGCACACATTTATGTTTACACAAAATATAGACGCATTGCTGCACAGCATAAAATATATGATCTGCCCACCTGATTGTACACAAACACAGACACCGTAGCGTATGGATACTTGTGACTTCACTAGTACCTATAACAAGCATGTTCTCAACCCTTCATTCAGACCTCTGATTACGCGTAGTTTCTACGAATCACGGCGTCAAGATATATTTGTGGGTGAACGTTGAGGAAGTTGAGCTTAAAACAAGTTACAGAATAGCGGGGCTGGAGAAAAATGCAGGTAATACACAACTCACCCACACTCTCATAGCGCATACCTACTTAGATTTTATTGAATTTGCATTTTGCTTACCTTAAACAAAGAGCTAGTCGATGTTCGGAGGATATCGGTTTCTGGAACCTAGTTATTTTCTTTTCCAAACAGTGATTAACTTTTTCATGGATAGAATCTTGGGTCACGTGAAAATAATCATAAAATTTGTCATCATAGGTCCAAAGATCTTTACACAACATTTTGAACTCTCCTCTTGCTTCACGGGAACGCCAAAGTCGATGCACGCCAAATTGTTTTGAAGAACATAGTATCTTCTTCTTCGACATTTTATTTAGCTTTGTTTATCGTATTTTATCGTATAAATGAGAGAACTTATGCTAGTATGTTGCAGTGCTGGAATAAATTACAATGACAATGACTCAGTGACAATGACAGACTTTCTTTGACATTAGAACGACGGAAACGGCCCGGTCGCTGCTCGCTGTGATTGACACGCAACGCTCGGAATCGGCCCGGACGTGGCACGGCGACCGAGCCTCGGTGTCGGCCCGGCCCCGGCCCGGTGCGAGCTCGGTGACATAACGTTTGCACAATGTCCCGGCCCGGTGTCGGCTCGGCGTCGGCCCGGTAACGGCCCGGAAACGGCCCGGTGGTCAAAGGTGTATCAAAATAAGCTCGGCGACGGCTCGGTAAGTTTACGGCCCGGGCCGGAACCGGCCCTGTCTAGCGTGAATCATCCTTTAATGTTGTATCGGTATCAAAAACAACAGAAAAAAACACTAGATTCGAGGTAAATATTCTTGAATCAAGGAATTCATTACCTAACTACGAAGATTTTCAATTCTCTCGAATGAAACGAAATTTTCTTGAGTTATTTTGGTGGTTTTGGTTTTTATGGCCTGAGACCTGACCCCTTTCCTTTAGCAATCAGACTCGATACGATACAGTTGTATACATAGATACAAGATACACGTCAAGTATTAACAATCTTACTAGATAAACATCCGTTGTATCCTTTGTAAATCTTGAGCCTTGGGTCACTGGTGTTAAGTCCTCCTATTTGAACCTCATTGGACCCAACATCCAGAACTTCCCATGGTCCTTGTTCTGGTAGTTTTTCTAAAGGTATTTCTATCCTATCAATTAGAAGAATAGCATCATCGCCTTGCCTAGTATAGTATACTGTATGTCGTGCACCTGCAATAAATGTATAAGTTTATTATTATTTTCTTCTTCAGTCCTTCCAGAAATTGTACCAAACTTACCATTTAAGAAATTCCGGTTTTTAACTTCGACTCCATACGTAGAATCTTCTCGGTCTTCTTCAAATTTAAGATAGCCATCTTGTGTAATTGCTATCAGCAGATAGTAACTGCGTCTGAAAGTAATAGTGGGTAAAAGCTTAAGATCACCAAAGACGGCGAGAGTTTTGTCTAATAATGAGGAATGACTTACTGGTTTTCTGTTTGGACTAATAGTAGGACGGTGTTCTTCTGTCGTAGGTCATTGCTGGAGAAAGCTAACTTGATTTTGACCTGGAATAATTATTTGTATTAAAATATACAGAAATCTAAATACCTAAATTAAGATGATAGCATGTTTTCTAGATGACCATAAGCCTAAAGATTTTCGTTTGAATTAAAGCATCTAGTTCCTTCTGCGAAGATATAAAATGTATTTTCAGAATAGGGGTTATTCAAAGTACCTATATGTAATTATGTACATGATTTTTTAAACCATTGCTTACTTTTAATACAGGTCCTTTTAGCACAAATCCTCTCTGCAATATGCTCTCCCCATTGAAGTCTGCCCCTTTCTCCTCCATACAATATTCACCGAAATAACTAGTCAGTTCACAGTTGCAACTGCTTTCTTGATTCGTGAAGTCCTCCGTGCAAATGCCACCGTTCTTGCAAGGTTCGGAGTCGCATTTCATATTACACTGGGGTAGAACTCCTGTAGTGTCTAGGAATAAGGTCACACCACACATATTAAATACTAGTTTAATCTGTCTTCCCCAAAGATAGTCCTCCCGCAAAACAATAAAGGTCATAAGTACATTCTATTTTCATCGGCTTTCGGAGATAAGTTACGGTCTCCATTTTTAGCGTGCCGACCTGCCGACCTACTACGCTGCGTCGAGCAGAGCTTAGCAGCATTGAATACTTCGGTACTGTCCGTGAGCTCTGAACAATATTCGGGTTCGGATGAAGTAGTTTTTTGGTATAAGAACGCGTAAGAGCACGTGAAGGAGAAATATAGACCCAAATCCTATTTTAAATGCTCACGGGCTGTACCTACTTACCTTGATCAACATTGTCTTTTGCCTTCCGAGGTAAGTCTACTACATGGTCAGCTATTTTAAAGCCTCTCACACAACCGACGTAACCTCCTTGAGGCAGTATAGAGGCACGGGGTGCTAAATGTAGAGAGTAGCCATCGTACCCGCCGAGATTCATTTGGAAATAATCAGTTGGAGGGGCTGGAGGCCGCTGAGGAAGAATCACCTCTGAAATAATTCGACAAATATATACAAATTCGCAACAAGACTGAAGAAAGTGGCATAATAAGGAAGAGGCTATACGCAGTAGCTTATACTATACGAGCTGAATAGATAGATAGGTTGATAACGAATCGCAAATCATTAGTGGAGTGAAAGGAAGGAAAAACTCTGGTTTGAATTAATAATTCCAGCTAGTGTTATTATTATTACACAAGAAAAGAAGAGAACTCTGGTTTGAATCAATACTTCCGGCTAGTGTTATTACACAAGAAATGAAGAGAAACTCCCGTTTGTAATGATCTTGAGTGTGTTATTGAGAGCATATCTATCTAAAAAAACTTTATTCTATTTATTTCGGAAGACAAACAAAAGATTATAAAATAATAAGTATTAACTAAACTAATTACTAAAAAGCGGCCAAGTGCGAGTCGGACTCGCACATGAAGGGTTCCGTTAAATAAATTGCTTTCTACGATATATGACGTATTAAAAAAAAACTTTTTTTACTAATTCAAACCAATTTTCGTTGAAAGTTTGCATGGTAATGTACATCATATATTTTTTTTAGTTTTATCATTCTCTTATTTTAGAAGTTACAGGGGGGGGGGGGCACACATTTTACCACTTTGGAAGTGTCTCTCGAGAAAACTATTCAGTTTAGAAAAAAATGATGTTAAAAACCTCAATATCATTTTTGAAGACCTATCCATAGATAGACACGTATGGGTTACACGAAAAAAAAAATTCGAGTTTCAGTTCTTAGTATGGGGAACCCCAAAATTTATTGCTTTTTTATATTTTTGTGTGAAAATCTTAATGCGGTTTACAGAATACATCTACTTACCAAGTTTCAACAGTATAGCTCTTATAGTTTCGGAAAAAAGTGGCTGTGACATACGGACGGACAGACAGACAGACAGACATGACGAATCTATAAGGGTTCCGTTTTTTGCCATTTGGCTACGGAACCCTAAAAACAAGATTAAATATAAAATACAACTAAACTAAATCTAAAAATGGCCCCTGCGGCATTGTGCCGAAGATGCTGGCAGCTAATAAATAGCAGATAACAAAATAAGCAAATTATTTGTGCGAGGTAGCTGCCAGCCCTGCGGTCACCGGTGGCATCTGTAAGCCTCTTCGTCTAAAAAATAGACGAAAATAAGGAAAAACTTATTTGCCTAATCTTATCTTACCTAATTCAGGATTAATCCATGGTTTATTTGTATAGTTCGTCAGAAGCTTGGCCACTTTATCGATTGTAGTATTCTTATTATTAACGTGTAACGTTGTAGTAAGATTCGTCCGTATTATAGCAATTTGAACACTTTCACCTCTGTTAATGTGCTCATAAGTTACGTTCATTTGCACAATTTCATTATCATAATTAAATAAATAAATAATTTCACTGCCATTGTGGATAAACAAGTGAATGAAATTGTTAAGATTGTCGTTTGCGTATAAGACTAAAGAGTTGTCATCATACGTTCTTAGATTCATGAGAACATTTTCTGTCATCATTTTTTTCAGTCGGTTTTTTTCTGCGTCTGTTGAGTTGTCCACTAAGTAATTCTTCTTTAGGTAGGCTTCTTTTGTTTGAAACGTCAATGCCTTTACATTTATATCTAAAAAAATATTTGCAAAAGGTTATTTTGTAAATTTTACATATACTATATACCTATTCTGAACAATCAATCACTTACTGTCTTCACAATGTGTTCCTAAATGAGCCCACGGATTTTTACAAATACACTCGTAAGTGGACCACAGCTCCTTGCAAGTGGCTTTATTTTGGCAAGGGTTCGGGACACAGGACGGTTTACAGTCCTTGATAATTTCAGACAAATGGACAGACATGTAACTGTATATATCTAGGATTTCACCGTTGACAACAAGGCCTCTGAAACATCCTATTAGTCCTTGGCTAACAGCTGCTGCGGATTTCTTGAAGTGCTCTCTGTAAAGTAACAATAAATAGTAAAGCGCCATATATTTATCAAAACATATAATGTTATTGTATTCGTTGCGAGGATCCCGCACTCTGGACTACGGGCGTGTAAATCCCAACAATGTCCATGAGCATCGATCCCATTTTAATTATCGTCCAAATCAATCTAGGATTTGCGCATTAAAACCCATCCTTGCGGAGAATATGACATCGACTACCTTACGGCTTCAGCCCAAAGTTTACACGTCACTTTAAAGTTCCATGAGCCAAGAGGGAAAAAGTCTTCATCATCCTCCTAGCGTTATTCCCGGTTGTGCCCCTAAAGGAGCCCGGGGTCCGCTTTGACACCTAATCCCAAGATTTGGCATAGGCACTAGTTTTACGAAAGCGACTGCCATCTGACCTTCCAACCCAGAGGGAAAACTAGACCTTCTTGAGATTAGACCGGTTTCCTCACGATGTTTTCCTTCACCGAAAAGCTAACGGTAAATATTCCGTACAAGAGAGAAAATGTCTTATTTGTTAGATATCTAAATAAAAAGGTTTCAAGACCTAAGTGAAATCGAGAGTAGACAGCTTCGCATATAGGGAATACTGACATCTTTATAATCTACTACTAATACGTACGCAGTAGCTCCACCAATAAACATGGATCCCTCGAACGGTCCAAACTCCTCGTCTAGCAGCAGATTCAGCATCTTGTACTCCGTGTTGAGCATGAACCGCACGTGGTAGAAGTTGTAGTCGATCCAGATCTTGTGCCACTCGCCCCCGTTCAGTTTCCTCTTTGAGTTGATTACTAGTTTTCGGTTTGTGCCCGTGTTTAGCGTGAAGTTGAATGTTAGCTCGTGTTCTGTGACCAAATTGCATTTTTACACTTAGGCTCGCTGCATATTCATATTCATTTATTTCGTATTTATCATACATTGTCATTCATTACATTAAAATATCATAATAAGGTCATTAAACACAATGTCAACAGGCATATGTATACTCGTAAGAAGCAATACAGTCAAAGTTATTTAATTTATAATTAAAATTGTTCGTCCAGGAATTCAGCTACCGAATAATAGGCCTTCTGAATCAGCAGGGATTTATGTTTCAGGGTAAAACCAAGGCACGTCCGACAGTCTTTAATAGCTGTCGGTATTTGGTTGTATATCCGCGGACCCAAGAAATTCGTCCTTCAAACCCAAACTCCTCCTCCAAATTCTTCCAAAATCTATGGCCCAGTGGACAGGCCAATAAATTCTACCGCGTTATATGTATTATAAGGAGCAGCTGCGACTTGAAAATAAATACATCCTTATCCGGGGTCGAAGACATAATTAGATACTTATTTGTCTTTCTTGTGGCTGATAGTTAAAGACTTTGAAGTATTTAATACTATGCATGTCAATGCGAATGAACCGATTGTGTATACCTGTGGTTAGGTATACACGTGTATTACCTAATGGGTACAAAAAACCTTCTAATTTGATTCAGGTCTCTATTACTCTCGTTTTGACTTTAAAAATGTGTTTACTGTAGCAACTCTTGGAAAAATGCTTACCACTAGTTAAAGCCACCATGAACGACGGGTAGTTAGGTCTGATAGGCGGCTGAAACAGTAAAATGGCACTGGTGCCCGTTGTCCTGAAACTGAAGGCGATGTCACCCTTCCTCCAACCTGGCACTTCTATGTACGACTGGGATGTTGTAAATGTCACTACGTATCTTTGAGTATCTGGGAACAATTTCAAATGTTAATTCCTCATGAATGGGGACATAATGCTTCTTTTGTTGGTTATACGCTATGAAGTCTCATATCAGGTTCCTATCTACCCAAATTGGCCACCTGACAATAAACTTCAACGTAAATATACGTATAATTGAAGTTGGTGAAATACCTACGGGCGAAGTCACGGAAAAAGAATTGAATCAGGAAATTAATTAGGACGACCGCCTTGATCTTGTATGAATCAAAAAATTATCTTCATCTTTCTGTCTATCTAAGAGAAAATAATCTTGGCTCAAGACAAGATACTTTCGCTTCATTCCATATAATTTAACATATTCTTTCTAATGAATCTCTTGGTCCAAGGTCAATTTTTTAATTGAAAAAGAAGATTTAAAGAGAAATTATATTTATTTTTTATTTTTTCTGTGTAATATGAAATTATCCTTACTTGTCTCTACGCATTCCAGAGGTCCCAAGGTGATTCTGCCTTGTGCTTCTTCAGTCAAGTCCTTCTGTTGCAAGAAGAACATCTCTGTGATGCCCAAACTGTTGGGCACCACGAAGGTTCCTTCGTCGGAGTGCCATTTGTTCTCATTGGCGTCGCAGTTGCAGGTCTGGGTGGGATTGGCGCATGTGGCGTTGACGCCACAGGAACAATAGCCTCTATAATGACAATTTCGAATAAAGTTATTTCTAAACAAGTGAAACAAAAATATATTTTTTAATACAGTTGCTCAAAAAGTGGTACTTTTTGTAGCTGCAAATCGTGCGCAAAGTTGAATTTTGCGCACTAGTGCTTTTTACTTTTCCACGTGTATCGAACGACGTTTTTTAATACAGTTGCGAAAAAAAAAGAAAAACAACAATTGATTTGAAACTTTTATATTATTAATTCTGTAACATCATTGTAATACAGTTGAAAAATAATAAAGTTGTTAAAAAAAATATTTTTTTTTGATACAGTTCTTACTTGTTGTTTTTCTTATTTTTTCGCAACCGTATTAAAAAAATGTCGTTCGATACACGTGCGGAAATGTCATTCTTCACTCGTCCCGAGTCTTACCACTCGCCTACGTCTCGTGGCAAGATATCTCGGCGCTCGTGAAGTAATGACATGCTTTCCGCACTAGCATCGAAATGTACTATTGTTAAACCCGACTGTTTTTAACAGTCTTTTTTTAACTAGGTATGTTTGTTTGTTCTAGTCAAGTCTTGCATGTTATTTTTGTTGATTAGGCAAAATTCAGCCCAATGAAAATTTAAACAAGTGGAAAAATGCGAAATATAAATGTGCTAGCTTGATGAGATTGGTTTGCCAGCTTAAAGTACGTCAGTACGTAACTAGATTCACAGTACGTTGGTTGGGAAGCGAAATTAGATGATAAATATTTCGCCGAAATAGCGGTGTAGGTTCACAGAAAAATAATTAAAGCACAACGGATGGGAATTGTACAGTCGAGTTCGCAAATATGTGCACGGACAAGGTGAATTCAACTTTATTGTTAAGGGTATAAGGTTGCTTAGACATTCTTGAACCTTTGTGAACGTACCACCGTCAATTGACCATAGAAATTGAATTAATTACCTTTTGACATCTCCCAAATAATCCACAGTATCGTTAGAAGACGATATGAACCAAGTGGCGCTGTGTAACTCCAATGGAGCCATGTTGCAGTCGTACTTGATATATTGTCTGCAGTATAAAGAATGAGATATTAGTTCCTGGAGCATTTCTGCTGTGAACTCTCGGTATTTTATTCTGAAACTGAAATCCTGGCCTGAAGCTGATCGGACATCCTGAAAGTAAAAATAAGTGTGACATTTCAGAACAGTAACGCGTTCGTAGCACAATTAGAGGTAGTGTTATATTTAGAGTATTTTCTTCTAAAGTGACCGCCACTTTGTTGTACAGTAAGCAGCAAAAGCAGCTAACAGTTCACGAGGTCAAAAATGTCAAAATGTCACACACGTCTGTATTATAAGCCAATAAGAGCTTGTACTTATTCACTTATTGATCATTTTGAGCACATCACCCGCGTAGCTACTTCTGCTGCAGCAGTACCTACCTAGTAGTTAGAAGTCCTTCTTCGACTAGATCGTAGTCGGAGGTCGGTTTATGAAAACCCTTCAACAACTGTCTTGTTTATAAATTCGGACTTTCTAATCTAATTTATCATTCAATCTAAGATTTCGGGCATTTTTTTAGCTGTCGCTAGTTGCTAATGATGCTATGGTTACATCGCCCGGGTCACTTTTTAAAACTATGATTTTATGCATTTAATTCCATCAAATATAGAGGTTTGGTCACATTTTAATCAAAAAAATATACATGGTATATCGTCTAAGCTTGTTAGATGTATTGTATATTTTTTTCTAAGAGACTCTGTCAAAATCTCCTGGCTAACAGGACAGGATAACAAGAAGAAATAGTTGATTAACTCTTTTACATACCACTTGACTGGGAAGGTTGTGTTCAACAACTGTAGTAGAAGAATCTGCGTCGATTTGAAATTCGCACTTGACGTGTGCCGGAGGGAATTTGCCGTTGCCATCTATGTCTATTAGATATACGTCATTTCTGGTATACCCCAGGAGGGCAAGCTCTTCACAAGTCTTCCTGAATGTGGCGAAGTGACAATTCTGTCCAATATAGCCTGGAATGGAAACAACATTTGGTATTAACATTAGGTTTTGAATGAAGGAAACATCGTGAGGAAACTGGTCTAATCTCAAGAAGGTCTCATTTTCCCTCTGGGTGGGATGCCACTAGCCAGAAGGAAATGAAAATAAACAACCTAAATTTTGTTCGACATATCTTTAAACAAAAACCTTAAAAGTTAAACTAAAAAGTATAAAGTAAGTTAAAGGCAACCAAATAACTTAGTAACCTACCAGTTTTATCACAATCGCAAATGACCCTGTCTTCTCTAATAGAGCAAATGCCTCCATGCTCGCAAGTGTTGGGCCTAGTGCAAGGGTCTACATATCTGCAGTTGTCGATGGCTACCTCGCCGACCACTCTCTCGGTGTTTATAACGTATCTGTAAAAATAAGATGTCGGGAGGAAATACTTTAAAATACTAAAACGGTTTTATAACCGCGTGCCGCCCTCCACAAAATATTGTCACTGGAATTGAAATCACGTTTAAGACAATTGAGTAGAATTTATTATGTTCGAACATTGAATGAAACAAAATAAATAAGACTTAATATATGTTATTATGATAGATCTAGATTCCACTGAAATCGAATGTACCTACTACATGTATTCTGTTGCTCATTTAGCAGCACAAGGTTAAATTATGGCACACCTTTTTAGGGTTCCGTAGCCAAATGGCAAAAAACGGAACCCTTATAGATTCGTCATGTCTGTCTGTCTGTCCGTCCGTATGTCACAGCCACTTTTTTCCGAAACTATAAGAGCTATACTATTGAAACTTGGTAAGTAGATGTATTCTGTAAACCGCATTAAGATTTTCACACAAAAATAGAAAAAAAACCTTAAATTTTTGGGGTTCCCCATACTTAGAACTGAAACTCAAAAAAATTTTTTTCATCAAACCCATACGTGTGAGGTATCTTTGGATAGGTCTTCAAAAATGACATTGAGGTTTCTAACATCATTTTTTTCTAAACTGAATAGTTTGCGCGAGAGACACGTCCAAAGTGGTAAAATGTGTGTCCCCCCCCTGTAACTTCTAAAATAAGAGAATGATAAAACTAAAAAAAAAATATGATGTCCCATGCAAACTTCCACCGAAAATTGGTTTGAACGGTATCTAGTAAGTAGTTTTTTTAATACATCATAAATCGTACACCGCAATTTATTTAACGGAACCCTTCATGTGCGAGTCCGGCTCGCACTTGGCCGCTTTTTGTATTTTTTCATGCAATCTTGTTATCAATGGTTGTTTGTTGGCAGAAGTTGTCAAAACAACATTATTCACATTTTAAACTCAATTAAACCTGATGTAATAGTTGTCATCTTATTTACCTCGGTTCGATCAGTAGTCCATTGATCTTGACATTCCTCATGCATCCTATCAGGCCCAAATTTGCTGATTTCAAACCACTACCAATAACTATTTTATCTTGAAGACTGAAGTCCAACCCTAAAAAATTGAAGTCTCATGAAATTAACAAGATTTCTAATTTATACAGCTTAAAAAGCATCAGTACAGAGGTTCGGGCAAGAATAGTACATTGTTGTAGAGGCTGGAAAGTGAGCAATAGACGGACGGGTGAGTTCGGGGGCCGAGCCGTAGGTGAGGCCCTGGAAAAGGCGAGTCTATCTATTGCACTTTTAGCCGAGACATTACATAATGCTTTTCACGACTACTGAGAAGATATAAAAATCATATCTTATTGTCATCTTTTTTAATTAAATGTTATAATATCAGCGTTGGGGCAATTATTAAACGATAGCGAAATATTCTTGCCGGGAACATAATATTTGTATTTTGTGTCATTTCGGCAGGTTGTTGGAAGTTCTTTTCTGTCATTGGATGTTCTCCAGGCAGGGACTCGGCGATGTTACAGCTTCACACGATTTTGTTGCCTCAGTTGAAGTGGATTGACGCAAAATTGATCCATTCAATTTATAATTTACTTTGACTTTATTTCCCACCGAATCCTCTTATTTATTGTTGTTGTAGTTTATGTAGCTTACTTAATTACTTATTGTAGCTTTAAGCATGAAATAAATACCCCATAACGTGGAGGGTTTTAGGTTTTTCGAAAGTTCATCGAAATATGCCAATAAAACAGTTTCAATAAAAAGATCTCGTCTTCTTATTTTCTGGCAACAGGTTGTTTACAAACGACTTTGCAGCCTCTTTTAATTCGGTAGGCGTATGCACGTCCATAGGAATCACTCTCACAATTTGAAGAATCCATTTTAGATACAATTTTGGTTTAGTTTCGTTATTAAGAGATCGTCGTTATTCAACTTCATAAAAATTTCACTCTCCCGCCCTTTATATTTTTATTTTTTAAATTCGACAGTTCACAAGTGGCCAGTCATTCAAAGGCGTTTTTATGTTATCAAGCCAAGCGCACCCAAGCGCTTAAAAACATCTAAAAGGACCTTATTTTAAACAGGGTACGAAAAAAGACCAGTATTGGACTACAAAAACATTGTTAGACAGTTTGAATTAATAGATGGCCTGTTCGTGCGACGTCCAACTAACCCCAGCTTTGAATCCTGAATTCTGACCATCTTTTGCCACATTTCCGAGCCGTGCCGTGGCGTAAAAAGTCATATTTTTGTGTTACCCCTTATTTAAGTATTTTTTTCTGAACATCACTTCTTACTCACCAAACATTTGAGCAGGTTTATTATTATGGTCCACAGTTAGTTTGAACCTCCCTTTTGTGTATTCCAATTCTACAGTGTGCCAGTCACTGCTTGCGTTGAATTTGACAGATTTTAATACAGTCACGTTCTTCCCTACGTCTGATACTAGCTCAAATCTTATTTCTTCTTTCACCATTCTGACCTGAAAACGTATCATCATCATCATTATTGTATCAGCCGAATCCACTGCTGGACAGAGGCCTCCCGTGACCAAATAGTGCCACATTGACCGGTCCTGCGCCACCCGCATTTAGTGGCCTCCCGAAAACGTATGTCCACATACTCCACATTAAATTAACACACATTTTACAGGTGTAGGTACTAAGAGTTTTAAAAGCTCCTACTGATATATTTGCAAAAAAAAATAAGCGGGTAATTTGATCACTTTTTTGTAGGCGCTCTCATGAAAAGTACACAATTATTATTCCGCATTGAATTACTTGGGTTTATTATTCATAGGTGAAATACTGTTGGAATTTCGCTTACCTCCCAATATCCTTGTCCAGAAGCAGTAGTAGTTTGACTATAAGCTAAAACCGCCATATTCTTGCTTGTTTTAAATTCAAATATCAAATAGAAGCTGTGCGTGTTATTATGCACAGGCCACCATATATGTGAAGTCGCAAAAGGGTAAGTGATTGGTATAACTTCAATATCGATCTCTTCAAACTCTGGATCGAGTGCGCCAATATAATGGACTTTGGGATTGTTTTGTTTCAGTTCGTAAAGTATTGACACATCATTATAATACACATATTTGAGATTACCAGCAAAGTTATTGAATGATTTCAATCCTTTCATCTTGTGCAAATCAGGGCCGCCTCCTATATAAATTTCAGGATCTATGTAAACGAACTTCGCTTCTCCTGGGGCTACGTATGTTTCTATTACGCCATCCAAATAGACAACTAGTGTCTTCTCATGAAGAGTAACAGTTAGGTTATGCCACTGATTGTCATTTACGTTGTTACCTATGTAATCATCTATGGGCCCATCGCCTAAGTCTATTTGTAAGGCAACTTTCTTCTGATGCACCGATAGAGCTATGTAATGATGCTTGTCATCGATTTGGCCACTGGCGTAGAAAAGTGCTGAGTCGTCGAAACGTGTCTGTAAATTTTATAAGAGTTATGGTTGAGGGAATTTAATGTGGGAAACTTTTTATAAAACTGCCATTCGAATTGTAATCTTCCACCTTGGACGGTAGAGTTGCTTTTTGAATGGACCTCTTTGATGCAATTCGGCCAACTCAAATATCAAGCATACGTTATATGCCAATGATGTCGGGCAAAATATCTAAATGACTAGCTGCTGGCGCGGCTCCGGCTGTGTTTTATAGATAACCCAGGCGGGGTTGTGGACCCCGAAGGTGAAAGAATTGTTGAAATCAGATGCGTAGTTCATAACAAATAATAAAATAAAACATTTCATTTCATTTCGTAGAATACCTCCTACATACAAACTTACAACATCACAGACTTTTTTTTTTAAACGAGTGCGCGAAGCGACCGAAGTTCTACATTTCGGTTTGGGTAAAAAATATTTCGTGTGATCAGATGTACTGCTATCCGTCTGTTCTTATCTACGTCGCATTTCTCAACCGACTCTCGTGAAATTTTGTGAAATGATTCGATAATCATGTAGTTTTTTTTTATCGAATCAGTTTATGGAAACAATTTTTTTTAACAGACTCGCCTTTTCACAGAGCCCTTAGTTATAATATAAAATGTTTAGTAAAGAAGAAAACAATACTTGAACGTGCACGACGAATGAATCTGAACACATGGAATTTTCATAGCAAAAATGAAATGAAATTATTTCAACCATCGACAATGTAATTCTTACGTATCAAAACAGCTTTAATGATATAAATAAACTTTTCAACTTAAAATCATGTAAGAAGATATGCGTATTAATCCCATAATTAATGTCATTGAATGTCATCGTAATCGAGTATCATTACATAGGTAGCAGGTATGTATTTGTATTGTATACACAGGAATAACCTGACTTGACATTTAATTTGATTTTCATTTAATTTTAATTGTAGGTATATACATAATAATATATCGTATATACCTAACACATAATTATATTCGTTTTCAATGTTTTATTATTGCATATCTCGACGATCGCTGTACGATAAGTAATAAAATGTGAACATTGTACAATGAGATGAAATAAACTAAACTAACTAAACATAATCTGACGATATTGACCAATTACCAATCTTCCAATAATTATCTGTTCATAACGTAGCATTTAGGCCATATCCGAATTTGGCGGGGCGGGATCGGTATGCGGTACCTACTTCACCGGAAGCTTACTGTAGTCGCCAAGAGAATCATGCTATGGGAACTTAGAACTTAATGCAAATCCAGTTTCTTATTGAAAATAGTGTCACCTACTGGATAGCTGGCGAACTCTCTGAAGCTGTAGCTGTAGTAAATGCGCCGTTTAGACATCAGTAGCTTAGGGGTACAGATGGCGGTATTTGGAGTCGATGAGCCTGGGTTCAAACCCTGCGACCGATGCACTTTTTGTATGTTTTAACATTCAAAGAAAAGTTTTAAGTATCGGCAGAAGAGATGGCGCCTGTACGCAAGCATTAAATGTCTTCTCAATTTGGTCGAGTTGCCTGTCTATCTCAGTATGTATATTGTAGTCTTTGAAGAGAATGTCACATTTACGAAGAAGTATTATATTGCGACAATCAGGAATCACTCATCTTAATGTAAGCGCCCAGTAAATAATCTGCACTGACTGACGGCCGACAGCATACCAGAGCGGCCAATCTTGGTTTTTTTTTTCTTAGCTAGTTTAATAAATAAAGAAGGACATTAAGATTAAGGGCCGTTGTTGCACTGCAGCACAGCACGCCGGCGATGCCGCGTTCTCGCCACGCCACTTATACGCCTGTGCGCGTTTGAAGCACATCAAATGAATATCTGGTGATTTCCAATTTAGTCACATCATAATTCATACAATGTACTATTAATATCAATAATCAATATCAAAATTAAAATACTTGTGTAATTTATTAATTTTCTTCTACTAACTAACTGTTACGACGAAGGGGTCAATAATAATGGCCTAGTTTCTCCTAGGAAAATTTTGAGATACTGAAAATTAATAAAAAGAACGCAACTAGATTGAACCTTTTTTTAAGATGAATTATTTATAATGCGAACATAGAAAACCATTTGATCAAATATTTAAAAATAAAAGAATGACGGTCGTCTTTTGTTTCCATTCCGCGGGCTTTTATCGTCAACTATGGATTTTAAGCGAGAACAGTTTCGTGCGATGATTTTGTACGATTATAAATTTGGATTAAATGCACTGCTATGTTTTAAACATTGAAGTGGAGTATTTGAACTAATGATAATAGATGGCGCATCAAATGTCATCAATTACAGGGTTACCGTTTTTAGGCCCAGAAATTGTTCTCTATTTCAGTATATAACAAAGTACCTACTTTATGCAGCATACTGTGCTGTACCGAGTTCGCGCTGACCAATGCGGCAATGACCTTTATAGTTTAAGCTAAACGCAGGTATAGAAGAAGTTGACAGCACGTATAAGAAAAAAAAACAAATGAGAAAAGGTAAGTTTGGTACACATTACACTAGAAGTAATAAAATGAGTAATGACCTAATGACGTGATAAATAAGTCATATTTGACATTGGCGGTAAAATCATTGTGGTAAGAGAAGGGTAATATAGCATATATTTACCATTTGTTATAATTTTGAATCTTGATCGTCACCAATGACTCACTTGATCTTTGAGGAATTTTGTGCAAAACATAGAACCGATCCTTAGTAAAACTTTGTCTTTAAATTAACCATAAATTATCTGCAGCGCGGCTCTGACCGTTTATTACAAAATATAGCCGCGGGGTAAAATTCCCTTTAATAATGTTAGTATAAATTTGATAAACAAAGAATTATAAGGAGGCAAACTTACACAAATCGGACTAGGGGTTTAGTAACCTTAAATAAGACTTCAGTACGACACGACGACACGACGATACATTTAATAGACAGTATACATTTTAAAATACATGTACATTTAATAGACAGTATACATTTTAAAATACATGTACATGCCCATGATTCGAATCCAGGATCGTCAGCTGTACTCATTAGGCTAATCCGACCGACAAAAAAAACAATAATTTACTTTAAAATTTTAACCGACGAAAAATCAATCATCCCCTATTTTCCCACCCAAATTTATATGGGACCAACTTCGGGGTATACCCTTTCCAATAAAAAAATAATTAACAAAATCGAACTACTCTGTAAAAAGTTATGCGTGGTCATACATAAAAAAAATATATACGCTTCGAGTTGAGAACCTCCTCCTTTTTTTTCGTCGGTTGAAAACTTGAATGTAAACAAAAACATCACGGTAAAACAAAAATTTAATAAAAAAATTATCAAATGCATTTTGTAGTCGCAATGCGCTGCCGGTTATGGCCTTGATCGGTTCCCACCCCATTTTTGTTACATCCTGTATACAAAGACTAATAAACTTTTACTTACTTTAAAATGCAAGCTGACCCTTGTATTGGTGGAGTGCACCCGGTCCTTCCAATCATACACTCTGTACGAAACGTAACTCGACCCTCGGAGCGTCAGCACCGTAGCCGCTGCAATGTCATCGCATGACGTAACATTCCCAATATAAGTGAAAGTGGACAATTATCGGTGTTTTGTAGTTATAAATGGTTTACCATGTGACGGGTTTAATCCGGAAACTTGTGTTACGTGGCGCTATCACCAAATGTGAACAATTTCGATGGACAAGTTATTAACATGTTTTTGGCTTTAAAACAGATTTAGAGAGAGCTCTGTTATGAAAATGATCTTCATTAAATTCACTAATTCGGTAATTAGATACTAGCAAATTATAAAGACGGCTACTGTCTATCTATATAAAATCACGTTCCTTAGAAAAATTGAGCCGAAATTTTATGAGCAGATTCAATCATTATAGGTATATAAGATTATTCGGCAACTCAGATTTTCCATTTTTTTTAAACACTGGCTCGCGGGTTCTACTGCACACAGAGCCATTCGTTTATAACTGTTATGACTTGGGCTAAGTAACAACCGTTTACAGCTTGACGTTGACTTTTGGGACACATTGTATATAGACCTCTCTGCCATTCATTTCTTATTGCAATTAGACCTCTGTTTTACATATCGCCGTCTATGAACTCGATGAAAAGTGCCTAATAGATGCCCATAGCCATAGCCTAATAGATAGGTGTTAATTATGGAATTAATGGTACAGGGAACTCTTTATATTTAGTCAATCTACACTGCCCAAAAGTGTCTAGGGATCAAGTCAATTTTTAGCTTTTTTATCATACTACAATCGCTGTAATACCAGCCCATCCAACCGGTGCGATAATGGCAATACCGAAGTAATTAAAGTTTAAAGGTCCAGAATAAAAGAGAGAGAGAGAGAGAGAGAGTCAAAGAGAGTTACTCGTGTTTTACAATAACAAACCTCTTTTGGGTAGTGTAGCTACAGCTTGCAGCTGGCTCATTCTTTAAAAGGAACGAGACGTATAACTATATATATATATTTGCAGTCTTTTTAATTTACTTGTCTCTGATTCTCTTAAGCTTCTTCTAGCTAGAAAATCCCAGTTAAAAATCATAGTTTTTGGCAATTTGAGTCTGAACACCTCTCCGAATAACTACTTACTGTAAAAATCACAAAGGTCCTCTTCATATTTGGTCCCAAAGCAGTCACACCTGTACCCGTTGTATTCATTGATACACCTGGAACCCTGGAAGCAAAGGTTTTCCAAAGTCCTGCACTTGTCTATGCAGCCTTCCTTTACGTTTTCATGTTTTGTGGCGATGAGGGGAACAATTGGGAGGAGGTCTGAGGCTGCTTTGCCTGAACTTAGCACCATGTCACTGATGCAACCCACGAATGATTCTATGATGTATTTGACCCCGTGTAGTTTTTCTTCTGAGCTTAGACCTGGAATCAGTGAATTAATTCGAGCACTTTATTAGATTGATTTTAGATTGCAATGAGACTAAAGAACAAAGTTACTGTATATTAGGTAAAAAATACTTACAATATTGATAAATATATATAGGTATTAAAGGAATGTTATGGCATTTAAAAGTTTTTTTTTATCTTTCTGAACTGAGATTCTTACCTCCAATGAGAATCACGGATGTCAAGTTATCAGTTATACCGTAATTTGTATCGAAACTTAACCCCTGAAATAAATAACAAATATTAGTACGACTACATTTTCTAAAGTTACGAAACTTCCTACACAGAAACTTCTCGATGAGTAAAAACCAACCGCAAGCTCTCGTCAAAGTTTCCATAAAACTTGTAGATTGCTAATATAGTAAGAAAAAACCAGCCAAGTTAGAGTAGGACTCGAGCACGAAGGGTTCCGTGCCATTATCTATAAAAACGGCCACAAAATCACGTTTGTTGTATGGGAGCCACTTTAAATATTAATCATATTCTGTTGTTTAGTATCCTATACTATTAAACGAGCAATATTTTTATATATATTTGCAACCACGTTCTCGGAAACGGCTCTAACTATTTCGATGAAATTTGGAATATAGGTGGTTACGGGGGTGAGAAATCGTTCTAGATAGGTCTCGTTTCCGAGAAAATTCGTTTTCTCGAGATTTTCTCGCATAAAGATTTGTTAATGCAATATAGTACGTAATTTCACCACAACTGTCACCGCTTGAACTTAGACGAATGGTTATAACGTTGGCTTACAACGCCTTTGGCCGGGGGTTCAAATCCCAGCGAGGGAATCTTTCTCTTTACTTTCTTTTTTTATAGAGAATGATTTTTCGTAGTACCCGGGAAAAGCATGGTCATACGTTTTTTTATTGTTTATATATATTTTTTGTTTTTAAACTATATATTTAAAACATGTTTTTTATAGCACTATGCCTTTTTTTAGCTTCAACTGCTTAGCGTGCCTTCCAAAGCACGGAAGCGCTCATTTTAGTAACCACTCAAGCAGGCGGTCACCCATCCAATTATCGTTTCCGATTCGCAGGCACCACTGGGCTATGAACGCTTCGCTAGATGGTGCTCATCATTATCTGAAACTTAATTCAGGCATTAATAATGCCTTTCTTTAAATTTGTGATTCTAAATGTTTAGTTATGAATATTATTGTTAATAATATCAAATCAAATCAAATCAAAATATTTATTTAGTTTCAAAGTATTTTCACAAAGACAAGGCTGGTGCCTCTTTTTAAGTAAAAATATACCTGCATTAAGAGACACCGCTCTTCCACATAGTGTAGCTTAATTAATTAATAGTTAAGTTAAGTTAAAAACATTTTATGACTTACAGAAAATAAACAAAAGTAAGTAAGTATATAAGAGAAAAAATTGGTAAAACGCTAATCACACGCACACACACACACACACACACACGCACACACACGTGTTTGTGTGTGTGTGTGTGTGTGTGTGTGTGTGTGTGTGTGTGTGTGTGTGTGTGTGTGTGTGTGTGTATATATATATATCGGCCGTAAAAAGGTCCAAAGTTGTGTAAGAGTAAGTATTGCGTGGCGTTGATCGTGTTATGTTTTATAATCTTAGCAAAAGACCAAGAGTTTTTAATACTGTATTAAAAAAAATAACATAAATGAGTTCTGTACATTTGGTGGTTTGATAGCTTCAATTAGAATTGATGACAAACCTATATGGTTTTACAAATCCAACAAGGAAAGACAGACTAAAGACCGTACCTGGTGATTCCAATTAGCCTAATCGTAACCATTGATCAATAGGTAATAATTTAATCATGCATATTTAATAGACTGGTGAAATAAAAATAATCAAAACATTGTTATGGTTTCAAAAAGACGGATTTATAAACCACTACATGCAGATTTTTTTTTCACATGTTGATAAACATGCAATGGAATTCATAGCATTTGCATACGTTTTTAGTGTAAAACGCCCAATCTCGCGGGATCTTGTAAATCTCTAAATCTCGCGATACTGGCTTTGGCACACTAAGCACCAATTCTACACCTCTCTATTAAGCCTGTGCATTTACTTATTGTATAGTCGGGGGTTTATAGAAATCTATATTTGATTATTTGACCATTATATCCGTCACGAGGTTTTTCAAAAATGTATATTTTGTTTTATGTTTAATTATTTGTAAAGAGCATTGTGTTCTGCAAAAGCTACTCACCTAACTCTATCTAGAGAGCTCAATTACCTATTTACTTTCTTGGCAAGATTCACATTGATGTTGTTCTGCTCCATCAATGGACTATGAGCAGTTCATATACCTAAGAATCATTTCTGCTGATCCAAAAACCCCTTACAGAAATCCAAATCTTAATAGGTCAAGTCGTTTTGGAGATAATTGAAAATAGGAAACATCCAAGACTCAGAAACAAATATTCATTCATGTCCATCACTCAAACATTTGCCCTTTACCGGGATTCGAACCTGGTGACCCTTCAGCTTTGTAGGCAGCGTCACTACCCACTAGGCTAACCAGTCGTCAAAACCAATTTTAACCGACTTCCAGAATAGGAGGATTTTTATGTATAATGTTTGTTACCTCAGAACTCCGTCATTTATGAACCGATTCGTACAATTATTTTTTTATTTGAAAGTATTTGCTTCCAGATTGGTCCCATTGTTTTTAAAAGCCAGTTTAATAATGGAATCCATGAGGAATTGAGGGAACCCCTCAATTTTATTAAGCACGCGTGTATTGATTTTGGTTATTTCTATTAAAACTCGTGTAGGTATTACATTCGAAAACCACAAATTTGGTGCAGTGGAACTGATGATGAAGACCACATCAGACGTATTCTGATATGATTCCGTTTAAGTAGCAACTAATGAAGTGCCAAAGGTGATTCTGAGATCCTTAAGGAATCGACGGAACTCCTCAAATATTATCGGCCTACATATTATGTACCCAAGTACGCCAATAACCAACGCATTTGCTCTCGGAAAGCAGTTCATGCGGTAAAGTGGGAAGGAAATGTTAATGTATGTGTTCCTTGGCGAAGTATTGAATCGAAGTCGGTTTAACTTTTGTTTTAAACTAAATTATGAATACAATTTTTTGGTGTAACTTTTTGTATTTAGTTGTTTCCTTTATAGTCAGGGGTTTTTAAAAATGTTTATTTAATTATTTTCAATTCCAAGGCAAGTTTTTTAAATTTTAATGCAGCTTTTTCCGACAAATGAAAAATACACATCTTTCGAAAATTTAATTAAAATAATATGGTAAACTTGTCTTCACCCGAGCAGAGCTCGGTCACCCAGATATTTTGTTGTTATACCGGCAACTGAAATACATCATCTACCTATGTAAATTTCAACTGTCTAACTATCACGATTCATGAGATACAGCCTGGTGACAGACAAACAGACAAACGGACGGACGGACAGCGGAGTCTTAGTAATAAATAAAAAAAAGGTGTTCTTGACCTTAACATTATTTTTTCCTAATATACTTTCACTAATAATAGTCACTTAAGTATCTACAATATAAATTAGCGGGCTCAGTTATACCTTGAGATACACCTCTTCTTTCATTTGGTCTACTTTGGCTATGAGTCTTGCGCCGTGAACGTCAATGGTGACTTGCACACTATGCCACTGGTCTCTGTTCAATGCACGGCCTACTGTCACGGATGTCAGGTGTTTGCCAAATACATGGACCACTGGAAAAAAGATAGATACACATGTACAAAACATTTTTGGTGACAAATAAAGTCGGCATTTTATCATACAGATGTCGGGCTGGACCAGAAAACTCTGTAAATCTAGTAGGAAGCAACTCAGAATTATATCTGGGGTGTTCACAGGTCACTTCGGGGTCAAGGATCTCTTAGCCAAGATGGGACTAGCGGATAGTTTAGACTGTTGAATGTGTGGCGAGGAGGATGAGACTATGGAACACTTATTGTGTGAATGTCCCTTGCCAGAAAAATAATGAATTACTTTGGTATCAGCTATCCGCAACCAAAGGAATTCAAGGTGCTCCCGGTGAACTGCATCATTCGGTTTGTGGAAATGATGGAGCAAGCCTGGGAGTAGGCATAAAGGAGAGGGCAAATGCACAAAAGATCGAACTGGGAACTGGGTCGAAGTGCATCCGAAAGGGCCCTCATCCAGATAAGAGAAGATAAGATAAGATCATACAGATGTTCTGCCTTTGTATTTGCTATCGATACAGCGATTTGCCCCAAATGGTAAATTTACTTACAACAATCTTGCCGGCCACATTAGAACCAAATGGCCTAGCACGTGATGACGGCAAGAGACCCGACGGGATGACTCTCGTGCGTTGGCAACAGGGGCGGCCCTTAGTCTGGGATGCCACGTGTGTGGATACACTAGCGCCGTCCCACCTGGGTACGACGTCGTTGAGGGCTGGCGGAGCGGCCACCGAGGCTGAGTCAGCAAAGCGCCGCAAATATGCAACTCTTGGCGAGAGTTACATATTTGCGGCGTTTGCCGTGGAGACCCTGGGTCCTTGGGGACCAGATGCAATTAACCTTTTTAAATGCTAAGTTACATGCTCATCCGGTCCTCTGGTGACCGCAGGGCTGGCTCGTTCTTCGCACAGCGAATTGGCATTGCCATTCAACGAGGCAACGCAGCCAGCCTTATGGGTACTCTACCTAGTGGCAGCGATTTGGGGGAAATATGTGTATATAGTAGTTTAGGTTCACATACTTTAGGTTAGGTTTAGTTAATTTTTAACTTTCTCTTTCTGTTTCATGTTTTTTTTATTGTTATTTGTTGAATAAAAAAATATATTAATAAAGTGTGTTTTACAATATCAAGAGCAATGAAAATAGCAGTTGTTTATACAGAATGTACCTACTAGTTTTAGGAATTAAGATTGGAAATACCTTTAAGTTCTCCTTTCTCCACAATAACGTACAAAGCGTATGGCTGCATTTTGAACACAGGATTTTTGACATTGTGGTAGACTAATAAACCATGAGGTAGCCTAGTTCGAAACTTAAACGAAATTTCTCTGCATAATCTGAAAAAATACATTAATTATTGTAAAAGTACAATGCATTAATTACCTATTGTAAACGTAGAACCGACAACTTAGTGTCACTTTTTGCAGTTTTTTTTTGTGGTACTAATGTGTCTCTGTTATTTTTTAGATTCATTGGAGATATTTTAAGTTCCGGAAAATGATACAGGATACCTAAAAATGCGTTAAATAATACAATATTAGCTCATACAATATCATAAAAAAAGAAGAGGAATCTAGTGTTCTATGGTGGGTATTCCGCAGCCGTCTTCGCATCCAAATCTTCCTATTCTTCTTCTCGTTCCTCTAATTCTCATAGAGACATACCTAATATTTTTTCCTGAAACCATTTCATTGGTGGAATGGGGTGGCAATTTGCATTACAGTGCGATTAACTACTGGTTTACAAGATATGAAACAAAATGGATTATCTATCATGCAAATCTATAGGTCATAGTAAGTAACTTTTACTATGAGACCAATCACGAAAATCGAAAGAAAATGGTCGCTGTCTCTGTATTCGTGGCTCGTCCCTGAGTAAAAGTTGTGCAGTACAAGATAAGTATTGAGTCCCAAAAACATTGTGTGCGTGTGACCATATAATTTTATTACAACAAAACCAATCCTTTTACTATGAACTTACTATGGGGCTAGTTGCTAGTTTTATTTCTGTAAGATTGCTTGATTGATTGTTTGATTGATTGTTTTTTTTTCTTACCTCAATTGAAATCTCTGTATGATATCACCATCCAGCTGTATAAACGTATTATTCTCAGCAAACATGAACGTCCTATGGTGGCCGGACTCCGCAAACGTGAGGAATCTGTCCCGATCACTTGGCGGTATGGGCGGTATGACTGTCGCGTATGTGGACGTTGAAATGTTGTATGTGGAGGCACTGGAGGCTGTAGAGGCTAACGCTAGCGTGGTTGGGGGTAGAACTGTGGATAAAATGAGTATTGAAATCTGAAACTGTTTGATACAATTGTCATGCTTTAAATTTCAAACATCGGAATCGAAGAATCGGTTGAAGTAAATTACCCAATCAAATACAAAATTTTGTAATTATTTAGGTAAACGTCTCAATGTTTGAATCCTTATTGCCTTATAGTTGACACATATTTTACACCTGTATTGTTATGAATTAAGTTTGAAACTGTCAAGTATTGGGTATAAATATATAGTATTTTTTAATGGAATAAATAAAAAAATACGCAGAGGAAGAACATTAAAGATTAAACAGGTAAATAACAATGAAAACTTTCCAGTAGGATAAAAATGCTGAATAATCTATGGCCATCACAGATTTCTACTTAATTTTGTTGTATAATTTTAAACAAAACAACAATTACGAACAGCAACAGAGACACAGAAAAAAATTTGATTCGCGAGAAATATTTTTGCAACCAGAAATTCAATACTTAAATTATCTCGAATGAAGCGAAATAATCTTGAGTCAATATGTTTTTCTTCTGGTTCTTGAAGGTAGCCAAGATGATTCTCTTGAGAATCATCTTAATTCATGAAGATTTGTCTTTCATTCAAGGCAGTGATTCTAAAGAATTTCTTGATTCAAGTTTTTTTACTGTCAACTGAGGGTATAATCTTCTTACCTTTCTCCTCTGGAGTCAGGTCTACAGGTAAGCTGCTCTCGACATCAGCTGTCCCACATAAAATGTGAAGCACTAGCCAGCACACTAGCATTCCCCGTCTTTGCCACAGCCAACCCATTCTGTGTCACGTTCATTTATCTAAGGGTTGAGATAATATGAGCGTACAGTCAGCTGCAGAGAAACGTGACTGTTGCATACTTCTATGCAGAGGGGTCACGGGTCTTTGAAGCTGACTGTACTTTAGTTAATTACTAGCAGCCAGCGGAAGGCGCGGCGTGGGTAGGCCCCCGACAAGGTGGACTGATGACCTGGTAAAGGTTGCGGTAGTACGCTGGATGCGGGTGGCGCAGGACCGGCCATTGTGGCACTCTTTGGGGGAGGCATATGTCCAGCAGTGGACGTCTTTCGGCTGATATGATGATGATGATGATGAGGCAGCGTATTACACAGAATCCGAACGAAACTACTGCGTAAAAGATGCCTATGCGCACGCTGAATGTCCGTTGTATAACTACTAGGTAGTGATTCCATTTTTGAAATCGCATGAGTATTTCTGGAAATTACTCCCTACATACAAATTTTTATCACTTTATCTGTACTCAGAATAAAGATTAACTCGTGACGTCTGAAGAAACAACTGCTTACTAAGAGCTTGTTCACCTTCACACCAATTCTTAACTGTCGGACGTCAGTGTTGGATCCGACAAGACAACACACTGACACTTTTTGTTTGGAGTATGCTCCGATATCGCACTGGGCGGTGTGAACAGTATGCATGTGTTCCATATCCTAGTTGGTAGGGACCCTGCCTACGAAGACGGAGGTCCCGGGTTCGAATCCCAGCAAGGGCATTTATTTGTGTGATGAGCACAAATATTTGTTCCCGGGTCATGGCTGTTTTCTATGTATTTCAGTTGTTATTTTTCTATGTAAGTATCGTCGTCTAGGACCAAGCTTTGCTTAGTTTGGGACTGGGAGGGAAGATTGTCCCTAAAAATATTTATTTATTATATTTTTATTTACTTGCCCTCCGATATCGTTACTGGATATAACACCGACAGTTACATATCGGTGTGAACAGGCTCTAACGCAACAAAGGACACCGGTAGTTACCTACATACAAAGAACGGCTACTCGGAACTATTAAAATAATTTCCTTAAAAATCCACTTCCTTATTTCACACTCAAAACAATCTTTAAGCCCTTTATAACCCTTAATCATATAGACTTAGAGTTGAAAATTGTATCCTTTTAATTCGCATAGGGTATCGGCCGGAAACGTGGTTCGTGTGGGATTCGAAAAGTGGCCAATGTAACGAGGTCCGCCTCGCCTCTGTCTTTTCTTAATAAGACAGAGGGCAACGAAGGCCTTGCAGAAATGTCATGGGCCAAGGATCCTTGGTCATGTTTAGGCGCTAAATTGGCTCAAATAACTGCAGCTCTCCACTGTCGGTTGACAAATCGGTTTTGACGTGTCTGTATCTTGCATTTTTGGCCGGATACAATAAAGGACCCTTGTAGAATGTGTTGGAAGCGTTTGACGTTAGAAAGCTGTATTTGGAGATAGAATAAGCCCCGAGCCAATTATCGCACTGATTCATTTTCTGTTTTGTGATGTTTTATATTTGTTAGTTAGGTACATTCTGTTTGATTTCGTGTTTTTTTGCGACTATAAATCTTTTTTTTATACATATTTCTTAGTTGTTTACTTACGAATGTAATAATACTTGAGGTTCTTCTATAAAATGCCGCAAAACTTTCCATGCGTTATCACATAATAGAAACTAAGTTCATATTTCAACACCGATAAAGCTTTAAAAAACTTGAAATATATTAGCAAACAACGTTAACACTGCGAGCGCTACACTAGACAAAAACAAAACACATGAACTTTTTAAATTTTCAAATATGGCACGCGGCGCTGAATATATTTTTATTTTAAAATTTAGTCCGGGATGGCACTGGTCGGGTCCCCGCTGCCGCAGTACTGAGCGGTTAACTGGGAGTAATCACACCGGCAATTTGTTCATGGGTCAGAGTGGCTCCCAGACTAAGGACATATAGGTTAGAAAGAGTTTCAATAAATCTATTGTATGCATTATTATAGTGTTACGGAGGCGCGCGTTCGATTTATCTAAATTATAGATGGATGTGCGCTCTAGAATTGCTTAAAAGTGTATCAATATGTTCGTACTTTATTTTTCAAAATTCATATCTGTTTGGGGATGTAAGTACGAAAAATAACAACCCACTTTAAAAAAAATCTACCTTCCTATACTTTTCTACCTCATTCCAGATATACCTAACATTAGAATTTTAACGGACAAAATCAAACGGAAATAGCGTACTAGGTAGTTTTACTTATTTCGATCATAAAGTGCTTCTCAAACCTAGCAATACTATTTTGAATAGAACAATTTTTTCACTTCTCATGCTCGAAAAGTGTGTCATATTAGGCTTAGCAAGCGGGGCTTAAGTAGTACATTTAACCCCTAGGGAAAATATGTATACATATTTATGATTTTAAAACGTTTTAATTTGACTAATCAAAACACTTCACCGTATTAAATCCACCAATCACAATTCATATCGACATTCAATCGGAACGTTGGGTTATTTTTTAGGTAGTCAGCCTCACAAGGGTCTTAGCACCTTTGTACCTTGTCGCATTAAACGTCATATTAAACTGCCATATGAAGTTGTCAAATGAGTAAAAACGACAAGGTACTTAGGTGTTCAGCAACTTATGAGGCTGACTGTACCTATACGTTTAACTAATTAACCTCCTCAAAAAAAACCTTGTGTTTGGTATCAGCCAATCAGAATACAGCTATTTTAAAATTGATCAATCAGGAAACAGGATTTATCAAAACATTGGGTGTTTTTTTGGTCTCAATTTCACAATAATTAAAAAAAAAAGCAAAGAGCGTCCAAATGTCCGAGCGCAGCAGACTGCATAAGCTATAAGATAGAGCGAGACAAAGTTTTCTTGTCTCGCTCTATCTTAGCTAGCTTATGTCCCGTATGCAGTCCGTCGCGCTCGGACGTGTAGACGCGCCTTAAATAGCTTGTGCAACTCTTTGAATTGAAAAAAAAATTGGCTCTAAATAAAAATATATTTTCCCCGTGGAATTTGTTATTCATTGTGGATGGGATAGTCTTTGTTCATTAAAATGACATCTAGTGAAGATAAATTACCTACAATACAATAAGTTGTATTGTAGGTATTGCATTCTTTGCATTCGGCGTAAGCGCCGAATGCAAAGAATGGAAGAAAGAGCGAAAGAACTTCCATAAACTATTTTGCCGGCGAAATCTCGTGCAAGCTATTTAAAGGCATATCAAAATTTAATAGTCTGGAAAAAGTAAAAGCACGTTGATTGCAATACTGAAAGTCTATTTCTTAATTATTTTGATGAGCTATCCAAGAAATACAAGTCATGATGAACAACTAGGAAACCTCCCGACTCCACAACAGTTGTCTCCGACTTTCACTCAACAAGCGAATCAAAATACGTTTAATTTACCCGGAAAAACAATCAATAAGTATTAAAAAAATTACAAATTGTACTTATAATTTTTCTTGAAATACATTTATTTTACCTTTTTATGTTATTTTTTTATTTTCTCACAATCGAAGTGAAAAGTAGAGTGTATAACTCTGGTCTAAAAGCCATATTACCACTCGAACAATTTTCCCTCGCTTCGCTCGGGATAATAACCATCTCGTGTTAGTATGGCTCATTTCAGACCCTTGTCTTGTATTTATTAGGTACATACATTTATTCACAAGCGGCATGGATGATTGTTTCATTCTAACTTTGACATGACTCATTTTATTGGGTTCCTTCATAGTAAAAACAAGGAACATCCTCATTACTTCTATATTTTACCAGCACCTCTTACTCATCATGACCTGATTTATTATTTTATCACATTATCAGCCAATTCAGACAATTATATCTAAACTGACATCTAAATATAAAAATATAATCTAATATCTAAATGTAGGTACCTATACCTAAACTTAATCCTAATTGTATTGTTGTTATTGAAATAATGACGTGTAAAATATTGTTTTAGTCAATAAATTAATTCAATTGAATTGACATAATTTCACTGTTTAACACGTGCACATAGCGATGGCGCTAAATATGAACGCGGTGAATTGGGTGCCAAGCAACACCGCTAGGCTATAACAGAATTGTGGGGGTGTTCAGTCTTATTTCGAGGCAATAGCGATGAATATATTGTGAAAATTTTAATGCCAATATCTAGCTTTTACTTTATCTATTAAGTGTTTTAATAATATGCATTTGTACCAACGAAACCCATTTCTTTAATGGCTACCTACTATTGAACTACCTTCAGTGTGGAACGAACTTTATAACCACCTCTCGTACGCAATAAATCTCAGTAGACTACTCGTAGTATCCAATGTCAGCGACTGTCTTATACCTACGATGACCGTTAGTTTCATTGCAATTTCTGCAAATAATGGGCCGCGATTCCACTTGTCTTAATTGACAGACGGAGACATCTCTAGGATATCGCTTTGCTTCATGTCTCGGTTATTCTGGCTTTGAAAGTAATGATACTGTTAGAAATTATATAATTAATATGCAGTGGTAATTCTTAGTTTGTATAAATGAGTATGTATTATGACTTAAAACTTGGATTAAACTGACAGTTGGGAGCGCTCGACCAATCAGAGACCACAAGGTGTTACTGCTACTTTCTGATTGGTCGACAGTAATGGAGGGAAAAGTAACGTCATTGGAGTGGCGACCTGGCCCCGTAGCATGGATGGCGTTATCACGCGATAAGTGATAGGATAAGCGCGTCGTCTTTATCTATCAAACGGTGTCAGCCAGGGATGGCAGCTCTATCCTATCACTTATCGCGTGATAGGCCATCCATGCTACGGGGCCTGGTCCCATGAGGGATTTTGCGCCTTTTGCGGAGTCAGTCTTGATTTAGCCAGGGAGAAGTCGAATACTATTTGTAATGTATTGTGTGTTAGTCTAATATTATTCATGAATACTGTGTCTTAATGGTAAGTTAACAAAGTGAATGAATATCAATATAATCAGTACCTAAGTAATTCAATCACTATGTTTGTTTCTTTTGAATTTCACCTTCCGCGACTTCGTATGCACTCTCAAGTCGATGATATTTGCTCCTTAATCGAATAAAGCAGCTAATGGGGTTGGCCGGTGAAAGCTAATTGTATGTAGATGGCGCTCTTATAGATTCCATACGATGAGAGAGAGAGACAGAGGATCGATGGTCCCTAACTTGTATAGAAACCATATACAGTTCTTAGGCAAAAATCTTCCCCATAGCTTTAATCCATAGCCTTTTATTTTTAGCCTTTTTCGGAACACGGTGGATTCCCACTTCAGAGCAATTCGGGACGAAACATTATGTCATTTTCGAAAAAATAAATAAAAACTACTTCCCGCCATACAAATTTAGCTTTTTTAGGGACCATTATTGGTGCTGTCAGTTTGACAGTTGCCAGCCCCATTGCGCTTACATCATCGAGATCTAATGGCATATCAAGGACACCCCATTTAGTTCGGTTCGGGTCCTAGATCAAACATAAGAAATTTCATTTGAACAAATGAAATTTCTTATACTGAATAGTCACATGTACCTAATAAACTTACAGTGCGGTCACCAAGTCGTTTACATGCTATTTAAAAAAACGTTTCAAGCAACAATTACAAGAAAATTAATTACAAAACATCACACGAACAAGATTAATTAACAAAAATGTCAAACATTGTACAAATCACAAGAGTAAAATGAGTTAGGATAGCCGAATAAAACATAAATAACGAAAAAAAGAGATTAATTTTTCATACAAATGTCATCCGAAGCATAATATCAAATAGATTGATACCTCATGATTTATCAAAATGGTTCAGTATGTTAAACGCTATGTTGGAACACACGTAAATACAAGCATAGATTGCTAAAAACATATCCCTTCCTTACGGCTCTGCCGTAGTCGGGCAAAAACGGCTTTAACAATTTCGATGGGATTTGCAATATAAGGTTTTTCAGGTGCGGAAAACTATCTACTCGTAGGTAAGTTAGAAATGGGAGAAGAAGTACGAGTAGAAGTTGCGGTTGTTTAATGCGATATATCTAAAGCGTTCGACTTGGTTGACCATAAGCTTATAATAGGTACACAAATTGCATCACTATGCATTTGAGATAACTTTCTAGACCTATTTAGGTCATTCTTGAAAAACAGGGTACAGGTGTGTGAAATATCTGCAAATAGTAAGAAAGGGCAATCTATCTCGCAAACCCTGGCCCACAAGGGTCTGTTATTGGAAACTACCTTTTTATCACATTGGTTAATGATTTAGCATTAAGTAAGCGTTATGGAAAATTAATTGCTTACGCAGATGACAGTGCTTTTGTTGTCTCTGGGTCTGACTATATGTAACTGCAGTCTAGAATAAATCAACTTCTTCTCGACCTTAATACTTGGTTCACCGCCAATGGTATGCTACTGAATCTAGAGAAGACAAATGTTATGCAAATAGGTCTGAGAAGCTTACCAACAATATTTAAATAACGCTCAGGTACCTTTTGTAAAAAATGCAAAATATTTAGGTTTCACGCTAGATTCTCGACTTACCTGGGAAAACCGTATAGACAACCTTTGTAAAAAATAGGAAAAGTTTGCTATGCGATTTCCAGACTGACCAAAATGCTAGACGACAATTCAGTAAGAATATCGTACTTTGCCTACTTCCAGTATCTTGTAATTTATGGTATTGATATGTGGCAACCTTTTGGTCAACATACACAAAATTACATAATCTGAGTAGTGTTACTGGTACATGGGTCCTAAAATTTATAATCGCCTACCAAGCAATGTAAAAGAGGCTAAAATGTCTGAGAGTGGATTTGTTAACCAACTGAAGGACATATCATAGAAAACGCCTATTATAGCCTTGATGAATTTTTAACAAACAATAAGTTTTTTTTAATGGTTATAATACCTAGCAGCAGTAGCCGCTATAAGTAGATTAATTTGTTTTAAAAAATTGACATTAGTAATTGAATTGTAATACATTCCACCTGTAAATTGTTGTTATTTTTTGTATTTGTAATTATTAACGTATTTTAGTCAAATCTAAATTTGATAAGTTTAATTTAAAGTGTTTATAACATACCAAGTGACCTGTAACTTAAATATGTAATCAATAAAGAATTGTATTGTATCCGCTAATAGCTATAATAGGCATGTGACCTAAGATTTATTAACGATGCCATTCGAACCAGTTTTTGGAGAAGTACAAATTTTTGTATAGGAGCAACTACAATTAAAGAGCATAAATACCCGAAAAAAATAATGAATGAGGGACCACGATGTAGTGGCAGCCAAAATGCTTCATATAGAGTTTGACGTCACACTTTGCAATTTGTACTAATCGTTGTATGGAAAATCAAGTAAATTGCTGCTTCGGTCACGAAATATTGTGTTTAGGTCCATAGTTGCTTACAATTTTATTGCTATAAAAGCGCAAGGATTCTATTAAAAAAATAAATAAAAATAAAAATGGTTTATTTTCAGATTTCTTAGATCCATAGCATTACAAAACACAAAACAAAAACACAAAACACTTATACAACTATATAACTATATTAGTAAAATTATAGCCACATGCATTAATTTAATTTAATTTTTTTTTTTTAGGACGTGTAGGTCGGTGTATCGGCGGAGTATGTCCGAGTCCCACCTCTCTGCTATCATTTTCAGGATGCTATTTGAGCTTCCCCTCGTCTGCATCACCACAGACGCCGTCTTCTTCCGTATTATGGCATAAAAGTCATCTACGCTAGCATCGGCAAACATCCCAGAGGCGCTGCAGAATCGGGGAAGCCCAAACAGCCTCCTGAAAATGTTGTTGTATTGGATACGCAGGGCGCTATATGACTTCAGCCTGAAACTAGCCCACAGGCCACACGTATAGAAACTTTGACAGTAAGCTCTAAATAAAGTCAGCTTCACTTGGGCACTACAACGTGCGAACCTGTGCGCCAGCATCCCGCCTCGGACTGACAACGCCCTGCGCTCCCGCTCGATATCGAAATCGTCTTTCAGGTCCTCGGTCACTATATGACCCAGGTATTTGAAATGAGTAACACGATTCAGAGGAACTCCGTTCAACATTATTTTGGGCGAATAGCCTGGACACTTAATTTTACCCCTGAACATCATGAACTCACTTTTGCCCGCGTTGTATTTCAAACCGTGCTGTTGCGCATACATCTCACATGTATCGATTAGCTTCTTTAGCCCTGACACTGATGGGCTCAGCAGCACCAAGTCGTCTGCATAACTGATATTATTTACACAAACATTATCAATTCTACATCCGGCACGTATACTGCTGAGCCCCTCAATCAGTTCATTAACATACATGTTAAACAATCTAGGCGAGGTTAGCCCCCCCTGCCTCACCCCACATTTTAGCACATATGGATCTGAATACTCTTTTGCCCATTTTACCACGTTTATCTGGTTGCTATACCAGTGAGACATGATTTCTGTCACAGCCGGATTTATGCCTGTCTCCTTCAACTTTGACCACAGTTTATCATACGACACGGTATCGAAAGCCTTTGAAAGATCTAAGAAACAGGCATAAATAGGCGTATTTCTCTTAACATAATAGCTTACTGTATGTTTTAAGGCTAATATTGCACTTTCCGTAGATAGTCCTTCACGAAAACCGAATTGCGCATCATGTAATTTAACATGTAGGTTCAAACAATTGTCAAGAAACCTATCTAGTACCTTTGCGATGACTGTAGCCAAAGAAATCGGCCTATAATTACTTTTATCCGCGAGATCTCCTGTAGAATTCTTAACAAGGGGAATGACCACTGTTTTTATCAAATCTGGAGGTAAATATGTGTGCCTCAGGCAGAGCGTGAACAGCATAGATAATAACCTACCAATGTGCGAGCCCGCGTGTTGCAGGTGCTCAATGCTGAGTCCGTCGTGCCCTGGAGACTTACCTCTTTTCATATTAGCTATAGCTAGTCTAACATCTTTAGCGGAGACTACGATTGACGTATCTTTAAGATTGGACTCAACATTGAGCTCCTCCCTCACGGGTTTATAGGGGGGCTCCACCCTAAAATAATCCCTGAAAATGTTAGCAACATGTTTGGGTTCACTAATACCATCTACACTAGCCGACAGACTTGGTTTACAATTCATTTTTTTGGTACTTTTCCAGAACTTACCGAACTGTTTACTGGCATGTTGTGTGGCTAAAATGTCAAATTTAATCTTCTCTTGATTATTTTGACAAAACTTAAGCCGAGATTTAAACATTTTACGACTAGAGCACATCTTTTCATAAATAGGACCACTCTTGGGTTTCCTATGTAATATATATGTCAAAAAATCCAACCTAGCTTGCTTGTGGCTGTTTGATACATGTTTATTCCAGCCTAGAATACTTTTAGCTTTATTATTCTCATTCGACTTAAGTACACTACTTTCTACAGATGCTCTACTTAGTGCGCTTATTATGTTACAGTATAATTGATTAATAACAATTCTGTGTGAAGTATCTTGACACATATTATCCGCACAGTAGTGAAGTTCCTGCGGAAAATCAACTACTTTTAAATAGTTATTACATATCTCTGAATATTTAGCAATCTGTTCAGGGCTTCTTACTCCCCATAACACTTTGTTACATAATTCCTTTTTCTGTATCTCTTTTGACCTAATAACGTCAATATTACATTCGATTTTTAATGGATAGTGATCCGACCAGTATACATCATATAGAACCTCGATATTGTTTAACGTGTACCATGCAGAAGTACTTACCAAGCAGTGATCTAACCACCTATGGGATCCGTGCGCATCACTCACAAATGTATGCGTTCCAGACGATGCGCCTAGTCGAATCACATCCGCACATAACCACTGCCTTTCATTACAAAATTCGAACATTTCTTCATAAAATTGAGCCGATGGATGTGCATTGTAATCGCCTAGCATGTACACATTTTCAACACTGTTGTCCTCGATTATAGCATTCATTTCGCCCAGACATTGCGTAAAAATAGGCAAGTTATCCGGCACATCTGTCGGCATATATACACATAGCACTATGAACTCCTTTCGATCCTTAGTTACGACTTTTATTCCAGCAATACGTTCACTATTGCACTTCATAACGGTAACACTGACAGCATTAAATTTACTAACAATATTGACAGCATTAAATTTACTAACAATATTATATTTTTTATTTATTTTATAACTTTTTAGGTTCATATCTTTTTATGACTATAATTATATTTAGCAATACCTATATACTTTATTACAATAATTTGATGGTTTACTATCCATTTAGCAACACTACTGTCGTGAATGGTCATGATTCACGATAGTATTTACATTGGTGTTTATAATTATGTCTCAAACAGCCGATTTATCTTATGTAGCAACACCTACAAGGAATCATTTTTATAACAAGGTTGACGGGTAGGCGGGCTGTCAGAGTTCCGAACGGCTATATTGGGAACGAACAGTTAAGTGCGGTTTGTAGTGGTTGATTTGGAGGAAAACCAGGGTGAGCTCTTTCCATAATCACTTTCGATGCGTCCTATGATATTGTAACGATTGGGTATCATTTACACGTGTGTTTATGCGCTTTCACAGATCGGACGATGATTGTTTATGATGCGATGTATTTATGTGCGTCCACAGGTCTCATTCTCTTTGGGAGGCGTATTGGTATATCATGTAGATGAATAAGGTTTTCCTACAGGTCGCGCATGTACGTGACCTGTAGGACACACATCACAGTTCTTAGTTGTGGAGTTCTTTAGTGTTAGAGGATTAGTTACAAGTGTAACAACAGGGTAGTTCGGTAGTCTCGGCTTCAGGCCATATCATCATCAGTCAAGGGTGCACCCGGGTAACTGGAACAATAGCGTGTGAATTGGGACAGTATCAATGGTGGTAAGGGATGTCTAGAAGGGGAGGTTGGAGGACATTCTTGGGGACGAAAGTCCCCACACGTCATAGGGAGCTGGCACGCACGAGGCGGCAGCCCCTATGTCAGATATATAAAGGATTCCGCAAGTTGTAAGGGTATGTTTATAGTTGCATATATGCTAATACGGGTCTTAGCTTAAGTGCTATAGGTTCTCATTCGCGGCCATGAGAGTGACCAGAAGTGGCTTCGCGACATGGTGGAGCATGCTGGGATCTAAGCCAGTCTTCATCTGTTTAACACTTTATTTGCCCCAACTTCCTGCTAAACCAATATTAAATGTAGCATGTGCATGATTGACTCAAAAACAGATAACTGTTCATAAAATTAATCTAAAGATTTTAAAACCATCCACGAGAAAGAGATTAACATTATTAAAATCCTGTCTTAAGGCCCCGCACGTTCATAGTCTTCTCTCCCTCTCACTGAGCGTGAGCGTGAGCGAGATGGAAGTGCGTGGTCGAAAGTGCGGATATCATGTTTTTCGGAATATTTTAGAAACGAGACGAAATTTAAGAAAGTAAGAAAATGAAGTTATAGTTCATTACTTTATGAAAAAGATTATAAAATTTCATCTCTTTCTGATAAAAAATGGAGCAGTAAACTGGTTACAAGTGAAAAAATAGGGTTGACTTTAGATTTATTTTTCTCCACTTTCTTATGTTAAAATGGATTTCTACGAAAACAATGTCACTTCTTATATCTTGCAGATTATGATATCTATTTTCCAACACGAAAATTGTTACGTTATAAGGTATAAACTGGTTACTAAACAACTCGTTTTTACCAAAATTTGAGATGCCAAGCCTTAATCGGTTTAAAAGTTTCTGACTTTCAGAAAACATACTTACAGCAAACTATCACTGTATTTATGTCAGAGGTGCTCCTTATGCAAAGGTTACAGTTAAAACCAAGTTATATAACAGAACCATACCATTCATCAATGTTTAGTGTGGTGCAAACATTTAAGACCTTTTAGACATCATAAGGAATTAACCTTCCATAAGTAGTACATTTTAATGTCATCTTACGATAAATAGGGTAATGGGTACGGCTCTCAATCAAAATCAAAAATATTTATTGGTATCATACTAAAGTAGGTAAAAGTACATTCGTGGCTGGTTTGGACCTTATAAATGCAAAAAATATGTATAGCATTTGTATTTTTTACTGACTCAATGACAAATTATGGGATTATATAAAATATAATTATTCTAAACTATTCAATGAGCAGCATTGGTATATTTATTTGATTGTCAATGGATTGTCGTAAACAGCGCATCAGATTTCAATGCAATTTATTTACTACACGGGTTTACGGAGGTGAAAAGAATCAACTCCCTTTCTTTGGAAAAAACAAAGAGCAAAGCCTGTTCTTTCAAGTATGTAGGTATTATATTTGATGGTTACTTTTTTTATTGAAAATATGACCTAAGTAAATGTTTCTGGTGAATCGGATTCATTGTTCTGATTGCAATCAAGACTTCAGAGGTTCAAGGGTGTACGAATTTAGGAGACTATAAGCTGCAGACACAAATAATAACCTTTGGGAGCAATCTGTGGTTTTCCTATATTTTTCTTGTTGTCAGGAGGAGGAAGTTTTAGACAGTTTGATGTTATTCTCAAGTTTCGTTCTGATTTCATCAGTGTATTTGTTTATAGGTACATTTATACCGAATAAATTACTTAAATCGGTATACGTTGCTCATATCTATTTTACCATATTATTGAGATCAAAAGAATGGTAGCATCCTGGGAATTCACTTGTTTTTTGTATTATTAGTATGTGGCAGTAGGCTTTTGTGCTGATTCACTTTTATTTCGGCGGTTATTGTCAATGAGAGATCTGACAGCAATTCGATGGATCTAATTGATGTTGACTTCATTATTGTTTGGTTACCAGCAACTTATCTCAAGACCACTAGTGTACTTTAGGTCTGACTTCCGATTACGCATAGTTGCTATGATTTCATTACCAGGTTATGCCGAGAAGGATTAACTTTTAACGTAAAATAAGTTACTCGCAATTTTAACTGTGTCATTATCATCTTCTCCTAGCCGTATTCGGCCTCAGCGACTGCTAATCAATGCGGAGAGCGTCGCTGGTGCGCCCTCAGGTGACTGACATAGCCAATTTTTGCGGTCTGTCATAGAAAATCAAGGAAGTGTTATTTATTGACAGTTGTGATATATCAGATAATGCTGGTTAAAGAGTTAAAGAAGTGAGTTCAGACATATTATGAGTCGCATAGTGAGTATACTATGTTGGGTCGTGCGTGATGCTCAGCTGTGATGAAACAGGGTATGGAACAATGTTGTCAGTATGATACACAAATAGTATACCTACTCCAAAATAATGTGTGGAGGTGGCTGGTGGCCCTCAGGTACAAGTCGATTGTTAGAGGGCAGGGAAAAATTCATTTATTATAAAAAAAAAATATCATCATCACGTATCTGTCACTCAATAAATCAAGTGGAGTCTTGAAATATAAACCAATGAAGATTCATCGGATACCTACGTGATACGTTGACAATATTGTCAATTGCAATATTGACCATAATCAGCAGGTATTAATCATTTAAATGCTTTCCATACACAACGATAAATATAATAGTAACATTACTTACAATTTAATCATGAATATATCCTACATGCGTAACCATAGCTACAACAAGTTAGTAAATACAACAAGATGTACACCTAGAAATCGTAAACACTTAGCTTTGTTGACTCCGATACTATGCTCTGAATCAGGATGTAAAATGGGTATGAAAGCTTTGGTGCTTAGTTTCTTTTAATCCTTTAGCTATAAACCATGACTTACACAGTAGTGTCCAGAATTCTTGTATAAGTAAATTCATTTGTGACTTGAAAGTAAATAGTCAGATAACTCACGTGACTTCGTTAAGTGAATCTCGCGAATCACAAATACGTTTTGTAGGTGCAACCGAAAGGTTCGGCTCGTGGATAGAATACGTTTAGACTTCAGACTTGAGTATAATCAAGTGTTATGGTTAAACAAAGATTTGTAATTATGATTGTTTTAAATATTTCGTAATTGGACTCTTAAATGTTAGATTAAAGATTATTTATTGAAAATTGTACATCTCATTTACATGTCTAAATATATAGAATTTACAATTTTTGGAATATGCTGGGGACAATGATCATTCTGAAGAACCTCATTTACAGTGTAGCACAAAGGGTCAGTAAACTATACTTAAGTTCCTAAAGTTTCTTGTAAAAAAGGCAGTGCCGTGCGAACCTTTGCCATGCACCGGCGCGAAGATTTACCCCTTAAATTAGAATCAAATAGATTCAATTTACTGAGAGACAATATAAGTGCGAGTCTAGACAGTGCGTAGCACGCGGCGGATAGCTTGTCACATACATACGAGTAGTCAATATATGATGACCTGATGAGACCCTGAATCGATCATGAAGTCAATAGATAGATAAAGAGATAGATCGTTTATTTGCTTGAAACATGGTCATTATAATAAATAAATAATAATAAATAATAAATATTACGGGACAATCTTACACAAATCAACCTAGGCCCACGGTAAGCTCAATAAGGCTTGTGTTGTGGGTACTAGGCGATGATATATATAATAGATACATATAGATACTTATATACATATATGACATCCATAACTCAGGAACAAACATTCGTGATAAACACACAAATAAATGCCCTTAATTATAAGTGTTACATTTCAATTTTATAGTCCAGCACAATTCTGCCGGCTGATGGCGTGCAAATATTTAAAGAAAATCGTCACATACATTACAACATTAACAATTCAATAATATTCAACATATTAACAAAGTCCAGTATAATAATGACTAAAATAATTCCATTGTCATAGTATTATAATTATTAATAGGTACTATCAAAACGAATTTTACTTAACATTTACTGTGCGTACTTAGTATACCTACAATTTGTTGTTTTAAGGAAATCTTGGACCGAATAAAAGCAATTTTCGGTCAATCAGGTGCTCAATTTCCTACAGAAACTATTGTAAAACATGTCCGTAATTTCTTTCGGTATGGAGTTATAAATTAAGCAAGCTATGTAGTAGCAGTTTTTGCGGTAAATTTCTAGTCTTGGAGCTGGCATAGACAAGGCCGTATGCGTAACTGCTCTACGGTAAGAGTTGTCATTTAATTTGAATAGTGGCATATTGGACTTTACTAATTTGGCAGTTTCAAAAATATTTTATAAAGATTTGTCTCCATGAGTCTACGTTTCTCAGACCCCAGATTGCTCTGAGGCATTTCTTTTGGGCAATGAATACTCTATTTACTTCGGAGCAACTTGCCCATAGTACGATCACATATCGTATTTGGGAGCAAATATAGGCGTGATAAACCGAGATGGCTGTCGCTATTGAGCTAGTATTCAAGGAATCGGGATGCGTTTACCTGAGGCACAATGGTGTTATTGGTAGTTATGTTTAGTGGGCCATGTTTTAGTTTTAAAAAGCATAAGTGTAAATGTATAATGTTCATTATCAATCAGGTTTATCAGACACAGTTCACACAGTCAATACACGATGTGGAGGCCGATGAGTCTAACGCCTCTCTGAGAGGCAAATCATAGAGCCTAGGTGATTCTGCATCTGACACTTGCAAAGCAATTTGTATGTCTAAAACATGGCTATTCGGGCACCTGATAGTTAGAAACACTTAGTAATATCCTGACAACAGCTCAGAAGACTCAAACCTGGACATCCGCAGACAAATAGCCTTGGAGCTGGAACTGACCACTAGTTTTCAGTGTTACCTCAAGTAGCTAAACTTACGAAACATCACGCTTTCTTCATCAGAAGAATGTCAGCAGACCGCGATGAATAACAGAAATGAGTTCAAGTTTGGGACTTCATTTCTAAAATCCAAAACACGATCAACAACGGCATTAAACATGAACTTAAGTAACTAAGTACCTGACTGTCCCCATGTTACTACACGTCATACATAAGCATCATATGGCGAACTTGCCTTTCGATATGAATATACCTGCTCGTAGGATAAGCTGACGCCGACTGTATGCAAGGATCAAACAAATTCACGCGTTAATATTGATGAATTGTATCATTTGTTGTACCTTACGAGTTGGTACATAATTCTTTTATGGACAACTACGAGCTAGAATTAAATCAAGAAACATTATTCCATCATTCCTAGAGATGTTCTTTAAATGATACTCAAACATAATTCATTCATTTTATAGATTTTGAGAAGGCGTTCAATCATATCGCTTGTGATATCTCACGAGGCAGTACTAAGGCGACAATATCTAGGTACCAGGGTACCAGTGTTGGTCTATCAGCCTTAACACAAATTACATGGTTAAGTATTAAAAACAGTATTGAAAATGCAAAAACTATACACACATAAGGATATAAATGTAAAACTGAGATGGAGATTAGTTAAATGCTATGTATTGTCAATCCTTGTGTATTGTGCAGAGGCTTGGACTTTAAATAAATTGACAATTAAAAAACTGAATGCATTTCAAATGTGGCTATATAGGAGAATGTTGAAAATCTTGTGGACAGACAAAGTATCAAATGAAAGAGTATTGAACAAAATGAAGAAGTATTAAAACCCGATGGTAAAGGTAAAGGGTTTGAAATCGGTGTCCCGATGCATGAAGCTTGCATCCTCAACCTAAATTTAAACAGCATCATGGATTTCTTTAAAACCGACATCAAAATCATCGCATTTGATTATTGATTATAGCAACGACTGTTCTTCCAATCTTAGGAACTGCAGAAAAACTAGTGAAATTTTTTTGGCTCCTGGATGATAACTCAGAACAGATATCATGTGTGCACGGCAAGGATAATGACATTAATAACATAACTTAACGTTCACGGAAGTTTTTAAAGTAGCTTCAATCAAAGACTGCGATGGTTCGGACACACTCAAAAAGGAGGAAAATACCATAATAATATCAATAACATTGCACTTCGCCTTCCCAAACATTCCAGAGGAAGAGGTATACCAAAATCCACGTGGTAGTCCAATATTAGAAAAAATGTAATGTGAAGAACCTGGTCGAAGAAAAGACAACTCATAATCGATCGCGCTGTCGCAAACTGACTAAGAGACCCGACCTTACATAGGTGTTAAAAGGGAAGGAAAGGAAAGCGAAACTAATACCATTAGTATAAAATTTAAACGGAAGTCACTTATACTGATGGTGACCGATAATTCAATGTAATTTAAAATATTAACCTACTGTGTTAGCGAGTGGGCATCACACTATATGACCAATTCCGGAATGAATACTTACAGTACTTATAAGGAGAAGAGAGAAGAATCTCTACGTACATTGATAAACCAAGGTTAATTAAATCTGAAAGGTTCGGAAAAGCACTATAAGGACCAATCTGATCCAAAGCTCACAATTAATTTTCCATATACCTAGTACAAAGACCTGAACGTTGCGCTAGATGTCGCAAACACTTTTGGACTGCAGCACGTCACATCAATGTATATAAACTGAGATTCATACAGATACTATCCATCGATAACTAATGAAATATGAACTGCTGCAAGTGACACTAAAGTTAATAGCAGAAATAAATTTTATAGCGTAAACTGGTATCTCTGTAGTCCAGAAAATAATTCACATATATTTTTTATTTAGTCATTTATACTGATGTGACAGACACAGTGCATGATTACTAAAGAGTTTAAGCGGTTGAGGGGTAGCGAATATTTGAACAAGTTTAACATCATTAATAACCGATACACTATGGGAGGAGGCATGATAAAACGTCGCACGGTCATAAGAACTAATGTAATGGCGCATATTGACCGTGTGCGAGGATTGAGATACGCAATATCGCAAAACCTAAAATCTTATTGGAAAATCACATGTTGAAGGACACCCGTCATACTATATGGCGCTCTCGGTGGCTCGTGGCAGACGTAAATAATATGAAGAATACAAGCAATAGTTGAAAATGATGATTTTCATGCTTTCAGCTCAGAAACAAAGTCTTTATTTAAAACTCAACCAAAAATTATGAGTTATGGTATCCTTCAAAGCCAACATATCATTATTACACTTTAGGAGTGCTCAAAATACTGATTTGGCAGTGCTCAAAACAGCTTCACGATCGTCAGAACAGTTTCGCGACGCTCAGAAGTCTGGATTTAGCGGTCCTCAGAACAGTTTTCGTTGGGCTCAGAGGCCTAGGTAAGCAGTCCTCAGAGCAGTTTTCGTAGGGCTCAGAGGCCTAGGTTAAGCTGAACAGTCCTCAGAACAGTTTTCGTAAGACTCAAAGGCCTAGGTTAAGCAGTCCTCAGAACAGATTTCGCAGGGCTCAGAGGTCTTGGTTTAGCGGTCATCAGAACAGTTTCCATGGTGTTCAGAATTATTTTTGGTGGTCCTCAGACTCGAGCACAATTGAGCGATTTCAATAGTGCTACAACAATACAGGTTATTTTGGCAATGCTCAGCCAATTTCGGATTTACGCTCAGAATAAAATGGGCTGTTAAAGATCAGATTTGAGGCTGAGAAAAATATTTCTCACGGTCGGTAAATGCTTGACTTGACCACTGATAGTGCAGCATTGGAGTCGAAAATCACCGTAGCATACTACTTTCATTGTTGAATTAAAACGTATACAACTGCGCGTAAAAATAGGCAAGATCTGTGCAGATATAGCCAATGTGTACAGTTAAACTTTGACATAACTGGGACTTCAAGGGACCGGCAGATGTGTCTCGCTTAAAGAAGTATTCCACTTAACAAGTGTCTCAGATATCCAAGTGTATTAATATCTGTCTCATTTACAGAGGGTTCCATTAATACATGTGAGATAAGAGATTATTTTCGTTACAGAGAGGTGCGATTATTAAATGTATAATAAAAAAGTTAGTAAACAGAAATAATTAAGCACGTTTCTATTAACAGTACATAAAGGCATACATAATCCTTCAATCAAAATAAAACACAACATTTTATTAAAAAACAAAAAAAAAACATTTATAAAAATTAAAATAAACTGTATATTTGTTTTGTGTACTTTGGAAGTAACATGAGGTCATTTAGCCAAGAATGATGAAATAAGACGAAAATGAATGAACAATAAAGTACGAGTTATACGAGGTAATGAATTAACGTTATTTCAGTTATCGAGGTATACGTCGTATGAAATAAATCAAAAACAATTTTACAAACGTATTTTTTTAAATATAGTCTTAGTAAAAGAGGTTTTATATCAAGTATGAGACATAATTCATTTAATTTATATTGAGACTGAGTGCTCACTCCACCGTCAAACTTAGTTTGTGGTGGATCGTATTTTATTTAAGAATTCAATTAATTTTCGGTATTATATAATAAATAATAATAACCAGGTCTTAGGAAAAGAAAAGAAAAAACAACGTCAAGCCATAGGGCAGCCCGTTGTTTGCCTCTACTTTCAAGCTTCATGTTCTATCCTATGTTATTTTTTTAGGTGATCAGTGGAGTGTATTCGTATTGTATAGACAAGAAAACGCTTTAAAAAAAAAAAAAAATAAAAAAAAAAAAAAATCACACTGACCCGCGCAGAATAATTTTTAAATATTTATAGTAGGTCGAGGAGGAATCAGGAAAATCAATAGATTAACAGATAAATTAACATTAGTTGTGGTAATGCTTCGTGCATTCGTTTAATAACGTAAGCAATTTTGCCCGCGGGGGAGGATTCCATTCCATGGAAAAAGGAAACAAGTATAAAGATGATAATAAAATCTGGCCAAATATTCGTTTCAATCTAGCAAGGCAAAGCAAATCCTATTGCGGTAACCTAAAAGTATGTACATACATGAATCAGCAATGCACAATGTATAGAAGTATTTTCATACACTAGCAAATCTATAATATGGTTTTACGATATATATAGGACATATTTGATTTGATTGTTTATTACGACATGGAACGCCAAGACACGATGAAGCTTGGTTGGTCAAAATCTCAAGAATAGAGGACCTCGCAGTTGGCTACTCGGGCCCCACGAAGAGCTTGGAACTGATTTAGAAAAGTGCGTCAAGATGAACTTATCAGACGTTACAGCTATCAGAAACTATGTGGATTACTGGGCCCAATCAAGGTGATCGATAGGATTCAGAGCTTGTCAATATTTGCAATGGGAAAAGAACGGTAATTTCAAAGATCTGAGGATGAGTTAAATAAAGCTGTGAAAGATGATAATCTCTATTGGATATATGATCGCCAGTTTTCTGGGGGGCCGGGAGTGTCGTGAATGGTCATGATTCACGATAGTATTTACATTGGTGTTTATAATTATGTCTCAAACAGCCGATTTATCTTATGTAGCAACACCTACAAGGAATCATTTTTATAACAAGGTTGACGGGTAGGCGGGCTGTCAGAGTTCCGAACGGCTATATTGGGAACGAACAGTTAAGTGCGGTTTGTAGTGGTTGATTTGGAGGAAAACCAGGGTGAGCTCTTTCCATAATCACTTTCGATGCGTCCTATGATATTGTAACGATTGGGTATCATTTACACGTGTGTTTATGCGCTTTCACAGATCGGACGATGATTGTTTATGATGCGATGTATTTATGTGCGTCCACAGGTCTCATTCTCTTTGGGAGGCGTATTGGTATATCATGTAGATGAATAAGGTTTTCCTACAGGTCGCGCATGTACGTGACCTGTAGGACACACATCACAGTTCTTAGTTGTGGAGTTCTTTAGTGTTAGAGGATTAGTTACAAGTGTAACAACAGGGTAGTTCGGTAGTCTCGGCTTCAGGCCATATCATCATCAGTCAAGGGTGCACCCGGGTAACTGGAACAATAGCGTGTGAATTGGGACAGTATCAATGGTGGTAAGGGATGTCTAGAAGGGGAGGTTGGAGGACATTCTTGGGGACGAAAGTCCCCACACGTCATAGGGAGCTGGCACGCACGAGGCGGCAGCCCCTATGTCAGATATATAAAGGATTCCGCAAGTTGTAAGGGTATGTTTATAGTTGCATATATGCTAATACGGGTCTTAGCTTAAGTGCTATAGGTTCTCATTCGCGGCCATGAGAGTGACCAGAAGTGGCTTCGCGACAACTACGTTGTCAATTTTAACATGACACAACTACCTACCCTATTCCGAGAAAACTCACTTTCTCCGGAAAAACTTTACTGGACTTTTGTCCCAACTCAGTCTCCCATTTTCTAATGCTATAATGTAGGCGTATGTCAGATTGTTAACATGATCACTAATTAGATTAATTAGTCTAGGCTCTCAATCGCAGCAAGGACAATTCAATGTTGCATTGTATAATTGAATGCAATTACATAAAGCTGTGCACATATTGCATTATTGAACAAGTGAGCGAAGCGACGGCAATTCTCTGTTTCAGCTTGGGACAAAATACTTTCGTATATCCGTTTGTTCTGTTCTCCTCTACAGGTCGCATTTCTCAATGGCTAGCAACACAAAACCAGGCTGACTGTTAGTTGAGGATCTGTTATTATCTTAGAGGGTTTGTTATTATCTTAGAATTAAAAAAAACTTTGTCTTTTAGGTAGTCGCTAACTGAAGCACGCCGCGTACCTATTATATAATAGTTCTAAGTGTTCTAACGAACAGATGCCCGACTCTTAATAAAAAAGCGCATACGCGCTAGGTACCTCCGCGCAATAGGCAATAGGCTTGTTGCGTGGTGTTAAAATTGATAACGTCGTGTTGCTAAATGGATAGTAAACAATCAAATGATTGTAAAAAAGTATAAATTACAAAATATTATTCAAATCATAAAAAGATATGAACCTTGAAAGTTTAGAAAAAATAGTTTTTTTATTTATTGTCCAAGAGTAAATTTAAAGGTACCAATAGAACCCTTACGCTTTTTTAGAAACAAATTTGTATGACAACTATGGACCTAAACGCAGTATTTCGCGACCGAAACAGCAAATTACCTCAATTTTCATGCAACGGTTAGTACAAATTGCACGGTGTGACGTCATACTTTAAAGCCAATCAGTATGAAGCGTTTCGGCTGCTGTCAGCGAGGTCTGTCTTTAACTCGATTTTTTGGGTATTAATGTCCTTTAAATGTAGTTGCTTCCATACAAACATTTGTTCATCTACAAAAACTGGTTCAAATGGCATCGTAAACAAATTTAAGGTCACAAGCCCATTCTACGAGTTTTTAATAGTACATTTTACAACTAGTGTGAAAAGAATGTCTTTTTACCACTAGTACCGAGGTATCTTGCCACGAGCTGAAAGCGAGTGGCAAGACTCGGTACGAGTGGTAATAGTACATTTTACAACTAGTGTGAAAAGAATGTCTTTTTACCACTAGTACCGAGGTATCTTGCCACGAGCTGAAAGCGAGTGGCAAGACTCGGTACGAGTGGTAAAAGACATTTCACACGTGTTGTAAACGACGTTTTTTAATACAATTGCGAAAAAATAATAAATTAATATTCGTCATTTATATATTAATGAATTCTTTAAATAAATTTATATTATTGTACCTCGATCTCAACTGTTAGTGGCTGCATCGAAACTTCTGCTTGCGTATGCGCTCCTGGTACCTATAGGTGGACCGTTTAACTCGGTCCTCGCCTGCGCGGCGCGCGGGTGCAGGGGTATGACTATAACGGGCTGCGGGCGACGTGCGGAAGGCAAACCCCGGCGCCCGCACCCCGTTATCGTCATACCCCTGCACCCGCGCGCTGCGCAAGCGAGGAATGAGTTAAGCGGTCTACCTACAGATGCGTACATTTTCAGCTTCAAAAATGACTTTCATACTAACGCGATCAAAAATAAATACTCCTAGTATTCGTAAGCGTTTTTAATTTCATAATTTCCAAGTAAAAAATCTAATATAAAATTACTGCGTTTCGAAAGTATAGTTTGGAACTAAAAAGTAAAAAGCACTAGTGCGAGAAATTGAGCTTCTCGCACGCTACGCAGCCACAAAAAGTACCACTTTTTGAGCAACTGTATTAAAAAATATATTTTAAAACGTTCGTGTAGATTTGATAGTCAACTGGTATTTTTATTTCCTCAAAATAATATCACTTTATGCAAATAAATAATGGTCGAAATTTGAACGTTACCTATACATAGGTATTCGCGCCAAAAATGCAGCCGCTATTTATCGTGACGTCATAACCAGTGTAGCGCAACTAGGAACAAAAATATGAATGACGCCCAACTGCTCAAATTCAGATCAAATCTGACAAGTTCTGACAAGTGACACGTTTTCTATCTGTGCTATTGCTATGGCGGACTCATGCTATCTCCTACTTCCGTTCTTTCTCTGTCTGTCATTTTGTCATGGTGACTTTGGCCGGTTACCATGGATATTATAAATTCACGAGAAAACATGTAGACCAATCAAATTAGCTTACCCTGGACATAATTCGTAAACTCGTTGTTTTTATTGTTTTATCGGATTTTACTATTCAGTATCAAATATTAATGAAATATATTAAGTAAAAAATCCGCGATCGTAACCGTAGTTAAAAAAAACACGAGTTAACGTACACTACCTAACTTTTTCCTAAAAGTAAAAAAGGTAACCAAGTACCTTGTTAGTAAAACTTTGAGGTGCATTCAAATGCGATCACTTAATAGCAAAATTAAACTGAAATCAAATTCGCATATACGTTTTTTTTCACAGTTTTCCTCTGATCTCATTATCTAGACAAGCCAAAATGGTAACTATGATGTTTTTATCTGTTTAAGGTATATTGCGTCTTTTTAGACATTTAAGACAATAATTAAACATTTATTTTTAACGTTTTAATAATAATGTATTTCTCATTAATTATAAATGGTAACTATGAATTTTTTGTTTACTAATAGCCTTTTGTGTACGATAATCATGTTTTCATCAAAATTAAGCATGTTAATTTCACGCTTAAGAAATTGAAAATTTAATTGAAAATACTCGTGACCTTGTCGTGGAGCCAAATGCATGCGGTGGGTGCGAGGCGGGGAGAGAGTGGGGCGCCAGCGGGCGAGCGCACGGCGAACCCGTCTTAACGAGTTTATTTCAATTACGTGTTTTGCACCGACCGCGCCGTGTACAAATAAAACAAATATAATGTAATATCCTAATTGTAGGATTTTTAGCTCGAATGAATAAAATACAGTTTGTCCCTTACGCCCTTTGAAAACTCTGGTCCAAAGGGCGTAAGGAACGATTGATTTGCTTTTATCATCGAAAACATAAGTAAACTCTTAACTGTTAAGTAAATGAAAGAGATGATGCCATGATCGTGGTAAGCATAAAAAAAACCGGTCAAGTGCGAGTTAGACTCGCACACCAAGGGTTCCGGACCACCCCGTACAATAGAAACAAGTCCACTATAAACTGACACTCACTAAGTATGTATTTACATACAGTAGACGGCAAAGTTCGTGCGCAAATGAGGGGAAGTGGGGGGGGGGGGGGGGGGGCAGCTTGCACGTACAATTCGCCTTTGCGCAGGCAAGGTAATTTGCGCACGAAGTTTGCCGTCTACTGTACTTAGTACGTGTCATTTTATACTGGACATCAAATTTTCAGTGATGTAACTAAAATTTACAATTTTCGCAATTTTTCCTTTATTTGTGCTATAAATACTACGTACCAAATTTCAATATTCAGAGTTCACGGGATATGGGCATGGGGATTTCGTCCCTTATGCCCTTTGAGCCTACGGTAGTCGATATCCTTATTGGCAAAATTGAGCCGACACAGTTGGCCAGAACGCCAAAAAAAAGAGAAGATATGCTTATTGTCACCCACCCAGAGATTGGCAAAATTTATTCGAATACGAATAACGTTTAAGAATAAATATGATTATTCGCGAATGACGAATAAATATTTCGAATAATTATTCGCCAATATTTATTCGCGAATAACTTCTTTATTCGCATACTCATTCGTAATGCTTTTCGGGAATAAAATTTTGAACGAATATTGTAGGAATGCTTCTTAATGGGATATATCTCAAAAACGTAATATTTTCCTTCAGACAGAGCAGTGATACCTAGTTTTAAAATTTCTTAGAAAAAGGTTACCGCTTCATCAAGGGTACCAATTAACATCGCCGTGCATGGTGAAACGGATATTAATTTTAATTATTTCACCTGTTTTATTTTTACTATTTTACGGGTTTACCACGGGTGAAAAAAAAAACAAGTGCGAGTCAGACTCGCGCACCGAGGGTTCCGGACCACCCCGTACAATATAACCAAGTCCACTATAAACTGACACTCACTAAGTATGTATTCACATAGTACGTGTCAGTATATACTGGACATTAAATTTTCAGTGATGTAACTAAAAATTTACGGTTTTCGCAATTTTTCCTTTATCTGTGTTAAAGGGCGTTGCTTTGCACTAAATTTCAAGTTTCTGAGTTCACGGGAAGTAGGTTTTGATTCCCTTGCGGGTTTCGAAAACTTGCGGAAATTTTCGGCATAAACGGCTGTATCTTTTGATTGCGTTGGCTTAGAAGTTTGATTTTTTCACCTCTCCAAGAGACAGTAAACCTGAGTATTTGATATAAATTTCAGCTTAATTCATTTATTTGTTGCAGTATGGGTCTAACAAGATGTTACATATAAATACAGTTCCAGCATAACCCTGTTAGGGCACCGCAACATTAATATAAATAATATTAATTCTAAAATAATGCATGCACACACTATGCATAGGAATTCAAACTTTAAATGATTGATACCTCCACGCGTTCCTGAGAAAAAGGGTATTGACAGACGGACGGACAGACAACAAAGTGATCCTATAAGGGTTCCGTTTTTCCCTTTCGAGGCACGGAACCCTAAAAACACACAGATCAGAATATAACATGATTAAGTACATACAATGTACAATTAAAGGTATATAATTGAACAATCTTACATGCGTAATCGCCTCTAATAACGCCGCTGAAGATGGAATTGTCCCGTAAAAATTTAAGAGCTATGATTTATTATGACTTTAAAAGTGGATTATTACAAAAACAATGTGGAGACCAGATGATTGCTGCTTTTAATAATGAAACACCTTCAAAGACGACAATATACAGGTGGTATTCAGAATTTCAACGTGGCCGAGTATCCCTCACGGACGACGCGCGTGAAGGTCGACCAAAATCGGCAGTTACGCAAGAAAACATCCACCTTGTGCGTCAGCTGATAAAAGAAGACAGGCATGTGATATATCGGGAAATTCAGGAGTCTTTGGGGATTGGAATGAGTCAGATACAAAATATTTTACAGGAAGAATTAGGCGTGCGAAAGTTGTTTTCCCGTTGGATCCCGCACTTATTGTCTAACGAGCAGAAAACGACTCGTGTCAATTGGTGCCGCAAAACATTGAATAAATTCAACGGAGGAAGCTCAAATGAAGTTTTTAGTGTCGAATCAGGTGACGAGTCGTGGATATACGCATATGAGCCTGAAACTAAAAACCAGTTTTTAGTGTCGAATCAGGTGACGAGTCGTGGATATACGCATATGAGCCTGGAACTAAAAACCAATCTCGAGTATGGGGTTACGAAGACGAGCTCAAGCCAACAAAAGTTATATTCGCTCTCGCAGCAAGGCCAAGAAAATGGTGGCTACGTTTGTCTCCAAATCGGGTCACGTCACGTGGCTACTTTTCCACTTGAAGACCGTAGAACGGTCAAAGCCGATTGGTATACAAGTATTTGTTTGCCGAGTGTCTTTGCTGAACTTAGGAAAAAAGGCCTAGTCGCCGCATCATCGAACTACTGGACCATCCTCCATACAGCCCCGACCTAAGTCCCAACTTCAACTCCAAAATCAAGGATAACTTGCGTGGTGGGCGCGGTGTTTCAGACACCGGCAGAAGCAGTGGAGTCTTTTAAAATGGCCATTTTGTCGACCCTTTTTCAGCTTTCAATAAGTGTTTTAACGACTGGTTTGAACGCATGGAAAAGTGCATAAAATATAAAAGAGAATACTTTGAAAAACAATAAAAATACTTTATTCAACGTAACTGCATATTTTTTACTATTCCCGAAACTTTCAGTTTGACCCTCGTAGTGACCCTGCCTGCGTAGCCGGAGGTCCCGAGTTCGAATCCCGGTAAGGGCATTTATTTGTGTGATGAGCACTAATATGTGTTCCTGAGTCATGGATGTTTTCTATGTATTTAAGTATTTATTTATCTATATAAGTATGTTTATCGTCGTCTAGTACCCATAGTAGTTTGCTTAGTTTGGGACTAGATCGATTTGTGTAAGATTGTAAAAGAATAAAAAAAAATTAAAAAAATTGTTTTTTAGTATTTGTTGTTATAGCGGCAACAGAAATACATCACCTGTGAAAATTTCAACTGTCTAACTATCACGGTTTGTGAGATACAGCCTGGTGACAGACGGACAGACAGACAGACATACAGACGGACAGCGGAATCTTAGTAATAGGGTCCCGTTTTACTCTTTGAGTACGGAACCCTAAAAACGATGACGTAATATATGGACAAGCCCACACACATGACATATTGAAACAAACCTGTTAAATGCCCCATGAAGCGACTCATTTAACTCACAAAAATATTGTTATTTATTAGAAAAGGGTATTAATACTTGAAAATAGGTACACTTGTAGTGATCGTGTTAAATTCGTGTACGTGTTATAACGAGCAACCGCATCCTTAAATATTATTCGTGAATTATTCGGGGATTTATTCGAATGAAATGATAATAAATCATTCGTCATTCGAAAGTGTAGACGAATAAATTATTCGCTAATAAATGTTTATTCGAATAATTATTCGAATAAGAATCATTCCAATAATGCCCCTTTCTGCACCCACATAAGTAACATATTTTATTTAAATAATTCTATACAGAACACTGAGCGCTTATAAATAGGTAATCGACATTCCACGACAATTATGTCTCATGCTGAACAATTTCGTTATTATCGATCTAATGAACACAATATTTCAATAAATCTCCACCCTAGCCGAACCATGGTAAACGCCACGTTCGTGTTTATAAATGTTTGACAATCATTGACCTATCCATAATAAATGATGACAGCGGTGGCGAAGCGGCGGCGCGGCGCAGTGTAGGGGTGGTACCGGCTGTAATGTTCGATCTAATACGAAAGGGTCCGCACAGAATACCGGCCAGGAAAAAAGCGTTCGGATCCTTTCATATTAGCTCGAACATTACAAGTACCGCCTCCGCGGCACCCCGCGCCGCTTCGCCACCGCCGTCAGTGCGTTTCGGCCTTGAATGCCTGCGACTCGCGACAGCACGGTCGGTAGTTGAGGCGCAAAGCAATGACGGCCTTATTCTGCAAGAGATAAGGTTCATATTAAAACTTGAGTACGAACAATTATGAATTAATTAATAATCGTCGATATTTTTTGTTTAAATTGATTCTTATAGTACTAATAATATGTTGACAGCATAAATCAAACACTTTCCAAGTAGTTATGTATTTTGGTTTTCCAAAAACTACCAATATTTGTGACTTTAGAAATCCGCAAAGAGAATCTGTTTAATTTTTAATAATTTATCAACACACATAATATACTATTCAGAATAAATTGCTAAATTGCAGTTATCTATAATTTCTGGTAAGATAAGCCAGAAAATGTGTAACTTACTGAACTTTCTTTATTAATGATAGTCCCGGTTGATTAATTAGTTTAATTTTGATTTCTTTAACTGGAATGCAAGCGTCATATCATAATAGAGGCACTTTTACATAGTTACATATTATGCTGCACTTATGAAATCAGAATTCGTTAAAAATTTAGATTTTTGGTTTTTTTACAATGACGCGGAACCCTAAAATGTTTAATTCTTTTTATTTTAACTATAACTAACAATACTTTACATTATAGAAAAAGAAAATTACAGTTATCGAATTATGTCCGGGTTTAGCTAATTTGATTGGTCTATTATGCTTAGTTTGAGACTAGGTGGATTTGTGTGAGATTGTGCCCTCAATATATTAATTCCTCCAGTGCCTATCTTTTTTAGAAGGGAAAGTATTAGGGTATACCCTAATACCATAAGAAATACGAATATAACACTATTTTGTTATAAAAACATGAGATTTATTGTTAATTTGTAAATTAAAATCATAGTTTTACTATCTGTATGTTAGGTAATAGGTTCATAGGTGACCGAAAACGCCGACCGTAATTTTGTCTACTGACACGTCAGAACAGCAAATGCAAAAATCAAAGAGAATATAAATAAGAGACGGGACTTCGAACAAGGTTTTGGATGACAGTGACATTGTCATTTGATTTTGACATGACAACTCATTCGAACTTTAGCTAGTTTGAAATACCACAATACCAATAAAAATAAACGCTAGTACGGAAGTAGACTTACCAACCTAACGAACGAGAACGATTGTAGGGTTGTAGTACTTAACGTTATCGATATCGATAATATTAGAACCCAACGTTATCGATATCGATAAATTATGATTAGGGACGTCGTTGGGCCCACTGCATGAACAGAAAATTGCTTTACAAAATCTAAAACTAATCTGATTTAGGTATGAAATAATAAAAGGAGAGCAAATATTTCATACAGTTTATTTCACACTTATTTCCAAATCACAGTATATTTACAAAAATTCACCAATCTATACACATATCTTTGCGGGTAGCAATGAATTCTTCTCGAACTAAGAATCCTCGCGCTTGTAGGTTTTATCCAAGTACCAACCGTTGTTTATCATAAGTAAATCAATATTGCCGCTTGATATTTCGTTATTAATACTAACGTGTTTTATTTTAAGATAATTATTAATTATATTTCGTCAAAAGCATTGTTTGTTTGACACACACATTAGACCAATCAAATTAGCTAAACCCGGACATAATTCGATAACTGTAATTTTCTTTTTCTATAATGTAAAGTATTGTTAGTTATAGTTAAAATAAAAAGAATTAAACATTTTAGGGTTCCGCGTCATTGTAAAAAAACCAAAAATCTAAATTTTTAACGAATTCTGATTTCATAAGTGCAGCATAATATGTAACTATGTAAAAGTGCCTCTATTATGATATGACGCTTGCATTCCAGTTAAAGAAATCAAAATTAAACTAATTAATCAACCGGGACTATCATTAATAAAGAAAGTTCAGTAAGTTACACATTTTCTGGCTTATCTTACCAGAAATTATAGATAACTGCAATTTAGCAATTTATTCTGAATAGTATATTATGTGTGTTGATAAATTATTAAAAATTAAACAGATTCTCTTTGCGGATTTCTAAAGTCACAAATATTGGTAGTTTTTGGAAAACCAAAATACATAACTACTTGGAAAGTGTTTGATTTATGCTGTCAACATATTATTAGTACTATAAGAATCAATTTAAACAAAAAATATCGACGATTATTAATTAATTCATAATTGTTCGTACTCAAGTTTTAATATGAACCTTATCTCTTGCAGAATAAGGCCGTCATTGCTTTGCGCCTCAACTACCGACCGTGCTGTCGCGAGTCGCAGGCATTCAAGGCCGAAACGCACTGACGGCGGTGGCGAAGCGGCGCGGGGTGCCGCGGAGGCGGTACTTGTAATGTTCGAGCTAATATGAAAGGATCCGAACGCTTTTTTCCTGGCCGGTATTCTGTGCGGACCCTTTCGTATTAGATCGAACATTACAGCCGGTACCACCCCTACACTGCGCCGCGCCGCCGCTTCGCCACCGCTGTCATCATTTATTATGGATAGGTCAATGATTGTCAAACATTTATAAACACGAACGTGGCGTTTACCATGGTTCGGCTAGGGTGGAGATTTATTGAAATATTGTGTTCATTAGATCGATAATAACGAAATTGTTCAGCATGAGACATAATTGTCGTGGAATGTCGATTACCTATTTATAAGCGCTCAGTGTTCTGTATAGAATTATTTAAATAAAATATGTTACTTATGTGGGTGCAGAAAGGGGCATTATTGGAATGATTCTTATTCGAATAATTATTCGAATAAACATTTATTAGCGAATAATTTATTCGTCTACACTTTCGAATGACGAATGATTTATTATCATTTCATTCGAATAAATCCCCGAATAATTCACGAATAATATTTAAGGATGCGGTTGCTCGTTATAACACGTACACGAATTTAACACGATCACTACAAGTGTACCTATTTTCAAGTATTAATACCCTTTTCTAATAAATAACAATATTTTTGTGAGTTAAATGAGTCGCTTCATGGGGCATTTAACAGGTTTGTTTCAATATGTCATGTGTGTGGGCTTGTCCATATATTACGTCATCGTTTTTAGGGTTCCGTACTCAAAGAGTAAAACGGGACCCTATTACTAAGATTCCGCTGTCCGTCTGTATGTCTGTCTGTCTGTCCGTCTGTCACCAGGCTGTATCTCACAAACCGTGATAGTTAGACAGTTGAAATTTTCACAGGTGATGTATTTCTGTTGCCGCTATAACAACAAATACTAAAAAACAATTTTTTTAATTTTTTTTTATTCTTTTACAATCTTACACAAATCGATCTAGTCCCAAACTAAGCAAACTACTATGGGTACTAGACGACGATAAACATACTTATATAGATAAATAAATACTTAAATACATAGAAAACATCCATGACTCAGGAACACATATTAGTGCTCATCACACAAATAAATGCCCTTACCGGGATTCGAACTCGGGACCTCCGGCTACGCAGGCAGGGTCACTACGAGGGTCAAACTGAAAGTTTCGGGAATAGTAAAAAATATGCAGTTACGTTGAATAAAGTATTTTTATTGTTTTTCAAAGTATTCTCTTTTATATTTTATGCACTTTTCCATGCGTTCAAACCAGTCGTTAAAACACTTATTGAAAGCTGAAAAAGGGTCGACAAAATGGCCATTTTAAAAGACTCCACTGCTTCTGCCGGTGTCTGAAACACCGCGCCCACCACGCAAGTTATCCTTGATTTTGGAGTTGAAGTTGGGACTTAGGTCGGGGCTGTATGGAGGATGGTCCAGTAGTTCGATGATGCGGCGACTAGGCCTTTTTTCCTAAGTTCAGCAAAGACACTCGGCAAACAAATACTTGTATACCAATCGGCTTTGACCGTTCTACGGTCTTCAAGTGGAAAAGTAGCCACGTGACGTGACCCGATTTGGAGACAAACGTAGCCACCATTTTCTTGGCCTTGCTGCGAGAGCGAATATAACTTTTGTTGGCTTGAGCTCGTCTTCGTAACCCCATACTCGAGATTGGTTTTTAGTTCCAGGCTCATATGCGTATATCCACGACTCGTCACCTGATTCGACACTAAAAACTGGTTTTTAGTTTCAGGCTCATATGCGTATATCCACGACTCGTCACCTGATTCGACACTAAAAACTTCATTTGAGCTTCCTCCGTTGAATTTATTCAATGTTTTGCGGCACCAATTGACACGAGTCGTTTTCTGCTCGTTAGACAATAAGTGCGGGATCCAACGGGAAAACAACTTTCGCACGCCTAATTCTTCCTGTAAAATATTTTGTATCTGACTCATTCCAATCCCCAAAGACTCCTGAATTTCCCGATATATCACATGCCTGTCTTCTTTTATCAGCTGACGCACAAGGTGGATGTTTTCTTGCGTAACTGCCGATTTTGGTCGACCTTCACGCGCGTCGTCCGTGAGGGATACTCGGCCACGTTGAAATTCTGAATACCACCTGTATATTGTCGTCTTTGAAGGTGTTTCATTATTAAAAGCAGCAATCATCTGGTCTCCACATTGTTTTTGTAATAATCCACTTTTAAAGTCATAATAAATCATAGCTCTTACATTTTTACGGGACAATTCCATCTTCAGCGGCGTTATTAGAGGCGATTACGCATGTAAGATTGTTCAATTATATACCTTTAATTGTACATTGTATGTACTTAATCATGTTATATTCTGATCTGTGTGTTTTTAGGGTTCCGTGCCTCGAAAGGGAAAAACGGAACCCTTATAGGATCACTTTGTTGTCTGTCCGTCCGTCTGTCAATACCCTTTTTCTCAGGAACGCGTGGAGGTATCAATCATTTAAAGTTTGAATTCCTATGCATAGTGTGTGCATGCATTATTTTAGAATTAATATTATTTATATTAATGTTGCGGTGCCCTAACAGGGTTATGCTGGAACTGTATTTATATGTAACATCTTGTTAGACCCATACTGCAACAAATAAATGAATTAAGCTGAAATTTATATCAAATACTCAGGTTTACTGTCTCTTGGAGAGGTGAAAAAATCAAACTTCTAAGCCAACGCAATCAAAAGATACAGCCGTTTATGCCGAAAATTTCCGCAAGTTTTCGAAACCCGCAAGGGAATCAAAACCTACTTCCCGTGAACTCAGAAACTTGAAATTTAGTGCAAAGCAACGCCCTTTAACACAGATAAAGGAAAAATTGCGAAAACCGTAAATTTTTAGTTACATCACTGAAAATTTAATGTCCAGTATATACTGACACGTACTATGTGAATACATACTTAGTGAGTGTCAGTTTATAGTGGACTTGGTTATATTGTACGGGGTGGTCCGGAACCCTCGGTGCGCGAGTCTGACTCGCACTTGTTTTTTTTTTCACCCGTGGTAAACCCGTAAAATAGTAAAAATAAAACAGGTGAAATAATTAAAATTAATATCCGTTTCACCATGCACGGCGATGTTAATTGGTACCCTTGATGAAGCGGTAACCTTTTTCTAAGAAATTTTAAAACTAGGTATCACTGCTCTGTCTGAAGGAAAATATTACGTTTTTGAGATATATCCCATTAAGAAGCATTCCTACAATATTCGTTCAAAATTTTATTCCCGAAAAGCATTACGAATGAGTATGCGAATAAAGAAGTTATTCGCGAATAAATATTGGCGAATAATTATTCGAAATATTTATTCGTCATTCGCGAATAATCATATTTATTCTTAAACGTTATTCGTATTCGAATAAATTTTGCCAATCTCTGGGTGGGTGACAATAAGCATATCTTCTCTTTTTTTTTGGCGTTCTGGCCAACTGTGTCGGCTCAATTTTGCCAATAAGGATATCGACTACCGTAGGCTCAAAGGGCATAAGGGACGAAATCCCCATGCCCATATCCCGTGAACTCTGAATATTGAAATTTGGTACGTAGTATTTATAGCACAAATAAAGGAAAAATTGCGAAAATTGTAAATTTTAGTTACATCACTGAAAATTTGATGTCCAGTATAAAATGACACGCACTAAGTACAGTAGACGGCAAACTTCGTGCGCAAATTACCTTGCCTGCGCAAAGGCGAATTGTACGTGCAAGCTGCCCCCCCCCCACTTCCCCTCATTTGCGCACGAACTTTGCCGTCTACTGTATGTAAATACATACTTAGTGAGTGTCAGTTTATAGTGGACTTGTTTCTATTGTACGGGGTGGTCCGGAACCCTTGGTGTGCGAGTCTAACTCGCACTTGACCGGTTTTTTTATGCTTACCACGATCATGGCATCATCTCTTTCATTTACTTAACAGTTAAGAGTTTACTTATGTTTTCGATGATAAAAGCAAATCAATCGTTCCTTACGCCCTTTGGACCAGAGTTTTCAAAGGGCGTAAGGGACAAACTGTATTTTATTCATTCGAGCTAAAAATCCTACAATTAGGATATTACATTATATTTGTTTTATTTGTACACGGCGCGGTCGGTGCAAAACACGTAATTGAAATAAACTCGTTAAGACGGGTTCGCCGTGCGCTCGCCCGCTGGCGCCCCACTCTCTCCCCGCCTCGCACCCACCGCATGCATTTGGCTCCACGACAAGGTCACGAGTATTTTCAATTAAATTTTCAATTTCTTAAGCGTGAAATTAACATGCTTAATTTTGATGAAAACATGATTATCGTACACAAAAGGCTATTAGTAAACAAAAAATTCATAGTTACCATTTATAATTAATGAGAAATACATTATTATTAAAACGTTAAAAATAAATGTTTAATTATTGTCTTAAATGTCTAAAAAGACGCAATATACCTTAAACAGATAAAAACATCATAGTTACCATTTTGGCTTGTCTAGATAATGAGATCAGAGGAAAACTGTGAAAAAAAACGTATATGCGAATTTGATTTCAGTTTAATTTTGCTATTAAGTGATCGCATTTGAATGCACCTCAAAGTTTTACTAACAAGGTACTTGGTTACCTTTTTTACTTTTAGGAAAAAGTTAGGTAGTGTACGTTAACTCGTGTTTTTTTTAACTACGGTTACGATCGCGGATTTTTTACTTAATATATTTCATTAATATTTGATACTGAATAGTAAAATCCGATAAAACAATAAAAACAACGAGTTTACGAATTATGTCCAGGGTAAGCTAATTTGATTGGTCTATAATATTATGAGTATTAGACGACGATATGCATAGGTTACTTATGAGAAAATAAATACATAGAAAACATCCATGACTCAGGGACATATATTCGTGCTCATCAATCACATAAATAAATGCCTTTACTTTGGATGTGAACCTGGGACTTCCGGCTTCGTAGGCAGGGTATACTCCAGGCAAAATACGGTTTTGAAAAACATTAATTTATAATAGCGTTTTTTTTCTTTATATCATTTTAAAACATTGTTCTAAGATGATTTATTCAAGAACCCAACAAACTTTCCATCCGGAAGTATTTATATAGATTTAAAAAAAGAATGGATTGTTTTTTTTTAATTATTTATCTTGAATATTATAGTGCAAATGTAAATGAACCAAAATAAAGATAAAACCATTTATTCATATTTTTCTGACTTTTCAGAAGCTAGTTAGGTTATCATTTTATTGATGTTTGAAATTTTGTTGGATTTTGTCACTAAGTAACTATTTAATTGATAATATATCCATTACATAAAAAAAATCTCCTATTATAAATTATTTCCAAATTTGACATATTTTCCATACAAGCTGTCAGTTCAATGCCTGGACTATAGCCATAGCCACCAACTAAAAGCGGTCGTCGAATTTTGATACCGTGATATTCGTGATCGTTATAAAGTTATATTTTATCAATGGTCGACTTTCTTGCCTATTCTTCCATTTTATAAGCAATTTTGCACGCTTTCCTTTCATGACAATGTTTACTTTACTTCACTTTTACTGCCTTATTGTAACTGCTTAAGAGGGCGTAGTGGCGTAGTCTTCTCTCCCTCTCACTAAGCATAAGCGTGAGCGAGATGGAAGTGCGTGCTAAAAGCGCGGATATCATGTTTTTTTGTGCGTATATTTATAAGCAAAATCCTTTTACCAGATTTGAGAACTTATCATTGTACAACTATTAAACCAAAAATCATTGTTAAAGATCCAACCAAAAATATCCAAAAGACGGGTTGGGTTTGAACAATAAAAGTATCGAGAAAATTATTGCCAATCATGTTTTCACTTTTAACAGACTGAAGAAAAACAGTTTAAGATTCATATACCTACTGTAAGGACAGATTAACATTATAACACTTTTAACATACAGTTTTTGTTAGATAACAGGGTTTTTTTGGATTGTGGGATTATTAAATAATTAACGAGGTATGTAGGTATATTCTTTTAAACTTTTTTTGGTTCATACTGTCATGTATATTTTAAGTATTTATTTCTCTATATAAGTACCTATATCGTCGTCTAGTACCTACCCATAGTACAAGCTTTGCTTAGTTTGGGACTAGGTTGATTTGTGTAAGATTGTCCGCAAATATTTATTTTATTTTTATTTATATCTATGTTCCATTTTGTCTGAAAAACGAACATGCGAAGTTCCTACTTTTTGTATTTCCAAAGGACCATGGGCAACTGTGTATGGAACGTGGAACAAAAACCAATATAGCTGAGAGTTTAGTAGGTATGTAATTTTATTAAGAGCGTAGTCGGTCTGCGACAAAATTGAGAAATAGGTATTTGTACAAACTATTGCCGTCGCGTTGCGCCCAAGCGACCGCGTGCGATGCGCGATAGGGACAACCGCAGCTCAGACCGATTTTCACTACAAAATCTTGACAAGATCGATGCTTTGTATTCCCCTGTTTTCTCCGCCAAACCTGCGCCGATTCAATTATGTTTGGTGTTGGAATTTAGAGGAAGAGTAGATCTATGTTTCTATTATTTTGTTTTAGCGTAAAAACTTTTCATATTTGTCTGGTAGTCATCTGAATATGACAGTAAAAATGGGGCATTTTTTAGGTTTTCGAAAATTCGTATCTGTTTTGGTAATTATTATTTGGGAAAAAGTAAATGACAGGGGCATACATACAGTACACCTAGATTTTATAAAAAAAAACGAGTCCTCTAGAGGGATAAACCAGGAAGGAAATAGGGGAATACGTTTGTATGGAAAAATGCTGCTAGGATACCCTCTTAACAGCAAGTTGTTATCTCATTACATATTTTTTTGTAATTTTTTGTTTATTGTTAACTTTTTAAGTTTTTATTTTAATAAATAAATAAAATACGTGCGGGACATCTTACACAAATCGATTTAGTCCCAAACTGTGTTGTTTATAACAGAATAACAATAATTTAGTCACTTAGATGACCTGTGGGATTATTAAATACAGAGTTAGGTGTATTATCCTAATGAAACACGTTTTCTCACTCATATTCACTCTGAATAAAATATGTTTTGCAATGGAATTCAACTTTATGCCGATAGAACGAAATAAAGTAGACAAGCCGACCTTTTTAATGGCCTAACTCTCTGCTCTGTTGGTTTTGGATCCATTTTGCCCATGGTCCTTTAAAAAGCAAAATAATAGTAGGTAGGTAGGTACCTATAACAATCCGTTATATACCATACCATAGGTACCTACCTACTATTTGATGTGTCGCCAATTTTTTTATTTACTTGCATTGTTTGAAAGCAGAGAAATGCACGAGGTATAAATATAGCGGGATTGTTTGACTCGTGTATTGCATGACGTGGTGCCAACCACGTCATGCAATGCAACCCCTTAAAACTTTGCGCCTCGGCAATAATTAACTATTATTACGCAGGTGCATGTATTTTTATGTGTAAAGGTGTAGTAAATAGATATGGCAGGAAGCATTATAACCATAACATAATGTGATTTCTGTACCTTATAAAATAAATATAAGAACCTACTCGTATTCCGTGGGATTCTTAATTAGTCTCGTATCATTAAATGCTTTACCAGGAAACATATAATAAATGGTATTTGATATATGGGGCTGATATATCAAATACCATTGATTATATATATATTAGATAAACTTTATAAGTACCTACCTTTTACCTACTTAATTATTATACAAGAGAAGAGCGAGCATATTTCCGCGGGCGCCGATATTCTCTTAATTACTTTGTTATTTTGGCTTCCATTCAATTAACGTCTCAATTAAACGAACCACTTCAGCATAACCTAAAAGCAGATACTTATTTTTTTTTTTTTCCTATAAAACCTTGTGTGATGTAAGCAATACCGCCATTTTAATAAGACCTGTCAATTACAGTACATTTACTCAAATTTTGAATTCAGCAAGAGTTCAAGATGCTTTGGTTGTTCAAAGATGAAAGGTGCAATCGAACGAAGCGATCGGAAGCAAAACAAGTGAAATATTTTTGTTGTTATGTAATGCTGAGATACAATCCGTCGGTGAGGCGGTGAATGGCAATGATGCACTACTTAGTGGGTCCGTTTCCATTATCTCTCGTTACGTGTAAATAAGTAATGAATGAATGAATGAATTATATTTATTTCAGATTAAAATCCATATCTCTGTTAGTACTGTAAATAATGACAGTTAACCATTCACAGCCCGAACCCTTCTTACGTTTTGTTTTGTATCTCTAGCCAGCAGGTCGATCACGTAACGCATTGTACGCGCGTCAGGTAGATAGATCTAAATAAATGCCACTTATTATATGGAAAAATTACAGTTAAATTGTCCTAACGCGCGTTCGGAACGTTACGTGATGTAAATATAACAGATGTACCTGAGTAATTGTAATAAGTAGTACCTATGTAAGTTAAATAATAATACAATTACTAGTGGCTCTGTGAGTGGCTCTTTTTATTTTATTTTATTTTATTTATAATTATTGAACCTAATCACAAACAGGAGAATCGGTTGAGAAATGCAACCTATAGAGGAGAACAGCCGGACAGACGCCGGTCATACGAAATATTTTTTGCCCAAGCTGAAAGTCCTAGAGTAAATTTGAAGCTATCAATATTATCCTTACGCTTTTATATAAAGTTGTAGAACAACTATGGACCTAAAAGCAGTATTTCGCGACCGAAACAGCAATTTACTTGATTTTCCATACAACGATAAACTAAGTATGAATTGCAACGTGTCACACGTTGCAATTCATACTTAGTTTAGTTAGGTTAGTCATACTTTAACGTCAATTATAGTCCCCCGCGGCTATGGAGTCAATCCTGAGACATGCCTCTAGGGTTTAATATGTATTTTTTTCCTATGGTTGATATTGTCATTATTCTGAAACTTCATAGTTGCGCAATGTGTCAGGATTGACTTCATAGCCGCGGGGGACTGTAGTATGAAGCGTTTCGACTGCCGCCAGCGAGGTCCGTCTTGAACACAATTTTTGGGGTAGGTATTTACGGTCTTTGATTGTAGTTGCTCTTATACAAACATTTGTTCCTCTCCAAAAACTGGTTCGAATGGCATCGTAAATAAATCTTAGGTCATAAGCCTATTATGGCGTTATAGAGCTGGTCTGATGATGGAATCGGGAGCCAATTGGGAATTATAAAATGTGTGAGGTAAGGAACAATACCATATACTATAAAATTTCGTCTCGATGTCTGATGACTGTGATGGTTTTTTCAAAAGTTTTGTTTATTATTACGTTAAAATAATTAATTTTTACTGTTGCCAAATACCGTACATAGTACCTATATGACGTACAAACAAACGCGATGCCGTGTGATGCTAAGGTTACAGTGCCTGCAAACGGATGCACCGGCTCAGTCCGCGGCCATCGTCTGTTACGATCGACCCAAATATGACGACAATACAGACCGGTTCCGTGCAAATAAGGCGGTGGAAACGTATGCCGGCTCATTAATGGCACTCAGTTTTATATAAAATGTGACCCACAGAGGCGCATGGGGTATGGGCTTGTTGGCATAAACCTGTGACTTCAAATAACCTCATACAACAATCCAGTAGGTAGGGTTCAATCATGGTGGTATTCAACGATTTGAAGGAGGACAATCAACGGTGATTCAACGAAGTTCAAAACAGTTATTTATGATACAAGTGCGGAAAGTTTCAAGTTGTTGTTTCATCGGCAAAACGAGATGAAATAAAATTTCTTAGTTTTATCGGCGATGAAACATATGAAACTATGCAAATTGTAAAGCTTAGGCATAATTTGTGGCAACGCCTTTTACGTATTGATGATTACTATAATATCGTCCAAAAATCAATTCTGATAACATACCGACGATATCTAGTAATAATTACTATTTTATCAAAACAAAGCAATTAGGCTGCAATCGCACATCGTGATTGCATCTCGTCTGCACTTTTTTCATATCATTACTTACATTAACCATACGATACGGTTACACGTGAGAATAAATAGGTAGGTACCTAAGTATTTACACGTGATTGGGACAAGTGGCGTCAACACGTGTCGGCGGCTAGGACTCGCTTTAGGTCCATGATCCATTGAAGTTCTTCTTCTTCTCAGTCTCTTGTCAGACTGATCGTGGTCATGTTTACGGTGTACTCGGTCTCCATTGGTGTTTGCCTCTGGCCAATGATCGCACGCAGTTTTATTGCGGGAGCACTGGACTATGCTGTCTATGCTAGTATCCGTGGCTTTTTTAATTATGTCTGTCAAGCGTGTTAGCGATCGGCCTCGTGTATTTTTTCCCTTTACAGATCCCTGACCAACGAGCCTCTCCATTGATTAGCCTTTCCTTGAGATGTGGCCGAAGAGAATTTCTTAGTTGTACAATCGGCGAAAGTCTGTCTTTTATGCTTAGTTCCTTCAGGATCCAGTTGTTAGTTCGGAATGTCCAAGGTATATATAAGAGTGGTCGTGATCGTCGCGCCAGGAGTGGCGGCAAGCTTTACAATCCGTCGCCATTCCTCCCGTACTGTTGCTCTTCTGGTACATTCAAGTGGGCCATTGAGTGCAGAGCTGTTATTCGGATCGCATGCGCCTCACGTCATCAGTCACGCCTAACGAAACTAGACCTCTACCTATACTTACTTACTACGAATCGTGGCGTCAAGATATACTTGTGGGTGAACGGTGAGGAGAGTTCAAAACAAGTTACAGAATAGCGGGGATGTCCAGCCAAAGAGAATATTGAATATATATTGTCCAGCCTCTTCCACTGTAATTTTGGCGGGAAATAAAGATTATCTATGTTATCCACTAACCACCTGGCCCGGTAGCATGGATATATATATCACGCGATAAGTGACAAGATAGAGCATCCATCCCTGGCTGACACCGTTCGATAGAACGAGACGACGCTGTTATCCTGTCACTTATCGCGTGATAAGGCCATCCATGCTACGGGGCCAGGTCTGGTCTAGGTCTAGCGCGTCAGGGCTGTAGGCACAGCGTACCTATATCACACAATGACGTTTCTATTTACGTTTCGTTGTACGTAGTACTTACAACATAATTTCATTGAACGCAAACCGTTATACGAATTTCAATTTTACAGCATTTTGCTAACATGACGTAAGAAATTATGTAAGTTATATTGCAAAAAATTAACTGTTTTATAAAACATAATTATTATTCATGCATTTTTTTCCTTAGGTGCTGTATCCAGAAGGTCGATCACGTAACGCATTGTACGCGCGTCAGGTAGATCTAAATGTCACTTTTTATATGGAAAAATGACAGTTAAATTGTCCTAACGCGCGTTTGGAACGTTCCGTGATTACCCCTCAGGTTACTGCAAGCATTCTTAAAGAATGTATCGAATCTAAAATGTCCCAAAGGTCGCGCAATGTAATTGTATAAAATAATTCAGTTTTTTTTAATTTTCTTCAAGTACATAGTAAAAGGTTATGTAGCGTCTCTTATGACGAATTGATCCGCGATTCTTAATCATGAGCGTTCGCGGCGCCTGATATAAGGTAAATGTCCGAGTGCTCGACGCTGTACTATAGTATCCTCAAACCAAACGGACGACTGAGCCAATACGAGCCAATATGATCCCAGTCGTCTATTTTGTTTGAGGATAGTATAGTATATGGCATGGGCACTCTATGTCAAAGTGACATGGGTTAAATTGGAATGGAGAAAAATCCTCTTAGTTCGAATTTAACCCATATTGCTTTGACATAAAGTGCCCATGCCATATACTAGTCTAGTACAGCGTCGAACACTCGAACGTTTAGGTACCTTAATTTGGTGTTAGTGTACATAGTGTAGGTATGTACAGTCAGCGTCAAATACTCTGTAGCAGTCAAAGTGGCCAAATAGTTCGGTACACCATACTAAATTAAATATAAGGTGTACCGAATTATTTGACTACTTTGGTTGCTACTAAGTATTTGACGCTGAGTGTACAACCATCAAGACGTCATATACGGGGTGTGGCCTGTAATAGGAGCAAATACTCAAAAGGACGCTTCCTTAGAGCATTTGCAGTAACCCCTTGTGTCCCATTAATTTTTTTTTAATTTGGATTCGCAGAAATTTTGATCTAAAGGTATGACCTCCAAGTAATGTATCTTGGCACCACGACATCATAGCACAGCAGTCAATGCAGATTTTGAGGTAACATCATGTAATGAGTCATTTTAATAGTCTTGGCATTTTTGTTTTCAATAGATATTGTTGTGATTTTTTAATTTTTATTTCTTATTTTTTGGTGTTTTTAAAATAAAAAGTTACGGTTCTCTTATTTATCGCCGAAAATTGTATGGCCGATTATCACTCCCCAACTCACGTTTCGCGTAATTTTATTTAGCCGAACGTTCATTTCCCAACTTATCTAATTTACTTGTTTTATTTGCCAACTGAACAGTTACCAACTCAACATGTGGTCTGTGTTTTATAATGTCATTTTTCAAAACGCCTCGAATATAACCTCGAAGACGAAAGCGGGAGCAGAGCTCCCGCTTTCGTCTTCTAACCTATCCGCGATCCGAGTCGGTTTTGCCACTAAGTCCCTGCTGTTCCTGTTGCCGTTGTTACAATATTTGTGTTAAGAACAAGTATTTCCGCTCTTCTATAAAAAAAATAACCTCGAAGACGAAAGCGGGAGCAGAGCTCCCGCTTTCCTCTTCTAACCTGTCCGCGATCCGAGTCGGTTTTGCCACTAAGTCCCTGCTGTTCCTGTTGCCGTTGTTACAATATTTGTGTTAAGAACAAGTATTTCCGCTCTTCTATAAAAAAAATAACCTCGAAGACGAAAGCGGGAGCAGAGCTCCCGCTTTCGTCTTCTAACCTATCCGCGATCCGAGTCGGTTTTGCCACTAAGTCCCTGCTGTTCCTGTTGCCGTTGTTACAATATTTGTGTTAAGAACAAGTATTTCCGCTCTTTTATAAAAAAAATAACCCCGAAGACGAAAGCGGGAGCGGAGCTCCCGCTTTCGTCTTCTAACCTATCCGCGATCTGAGTCGGTTTTGCCACTAAGTCCCTGCTGTTCCTGTTGCCGTTGTTACAATATTTGTGTTAAGAACAAGTATTTCCGCACTTTTATAAAAAAAATAACCTCGAAGACGAAAGCGGGAGCAGAGCTCCCGCTTTCGTCTTCTAACCTATCCGCGATCCGAGTCGGTTTTGCCACTAAGTCCCTGCTGTTCCTGTTGCCGTTGTTATCTATGCTAGTATCTTTTGCCTTGCCTAATGTATGATAAGTGAACTGTTGCATTGCATCAACTAAACGTTATTCCAAGTCCAAGAGTTGTTCGACCAAGTGAAAGATTTGACAAATGATGAGTCTGCCAAAAGTGTAAAGGCGTTATAATAATCCGCTTTATAATAATTCTGCGAATTAAAAAGTTGTCATATAACATTTTGGTAATCGTTAGTTGTCAAAGTGAATCTTCGGCGAAACGTTAGTTGGCAAATGATATTCGGCCAAAAATAGTTCTGCGAAAAGGCAGAACACCAAAAAGTTACCTATAGCACTCCAGAAAAGTAAAACAATTTTGTTTTATAATATTTTTTCAAATAAAACCATGTGGAAATAATTGTTCACAAGCTTAGTATTTTACCTTTTAATTTTTTGCTCCCATTACAGGCCACAGCCTGTATTGTGTTGTGATGATAGCTATTGTTATTCCATTATGACAATGTTTTTGTATAGACTGCCTTGTAGCTTTACAAAATATAGCTCGATTCAAATCATTTAAAAGTAATGTAATTAAGTATATACGTAGTTTAGATACATGATCTCATTATAATAGCCGTACCGTGTAATGAAACCCTTTCTTTTGTAATTTTATTTAAAACTAGCTATATATACTTACCATGATTTGTTACAGATACTTAGAATTATTCATTTTATAAGCGAATGAATGTTGTGCTTGGTTATTATTGAAATGTAAATGTAGAATTCTCCATATTTGAACTATGTTACTTAAGCAACTCTGTAATTTACATTTTGTTACCTTGCCTTAGTAGATAAATAAATCACTACATTGTATAAAACTAAGTCGCTTCCCGCTGTCTGTCTGTCTGTCAGTCTGTCCCTATGTATGCTTAGATCTTTAAAACTACGCCACGGATTTTGATGCGTTTTCTTTTAATAGATGGAGTGATTCAAGAGGAAGGTTTATATGTATAATACATGCATGTACTTATTATACATATACGAGTTAACCCGTGCGAAGCCGGAGCGGGTCGCTAGTAAATAAATAAATGTAAAAGTCAAGACTTCTATACACTAAATAAGACTTTACGTAAGTTACACCTAATTCTAAGTTCTAGGCAATTAAGTTGTAGATAGCTAAAAATGGAGTAATTTTGAAGCAGTTTTACCGTGTTGAAATGGGGTTTTATCCCTACTAGGCATGCAATATTAGAAACTTTGTAGTATGTTAGTAGTAGATAAACTGTATTTTGAACTTTTTATCGTACTCACGACTATGCCTCATTGGCAGCAAGTAAAAAGGATTCAAGTATTTATTGCAATCATGTTGTTACAGTATATTACATACTTAGTTGTCACATGCCACAGTAAGTCCCAAACATGAACCCTGTGATGGCATCGCAAATGTTTCTAAATTAACTTACAACTAAATATAAAACATATAGTATCTATAGTTAACAAATCTATAGACATCATTTCTTGGTAATTTTGTGTAAGTGTTGTTAATATAAGTATGTATATGTATGTATTTCCTATCTTGATCATTTATTAAACTTAAACATATATCTATATGTGTATTGGTATGGTTCAGTAGTTGTAATATTTGTGTACTGTTTACAGTTTGTCATCTAGATATTCATTTATAGAATAATAGGCATTATTTAGCAATATATTCTTTAGTTTATTTATAAAGAGACTATCTTTATTTTCTTTTTTTATGTATTCCGGTAGTTTATTGTATACTTTTACTGACATGGATAGAGTACCAGATGAATGCAGTTTTAATCGGGAGGTCGGTTGCCTTGATTTAAATCTTAGGCCGTACGGTAACGGCGTATCTTCTCTTTTAGTGTAAAATTTGGAGTGTTTGCGAACGAACTTGCATATCTCTAGAATATATAACCAGGGCAAGGTACGTATTTTATGTTTAATGAAGTGAGGCTTGCAACTGTATACACCGTGTATTTTTTGATTTCCGTTCATTTCGACACGATGTTCGGTTCATTAACAGAAGCTACCTGGTATGTTGCTTTTTGTTAAATTCGAAAAAAAAAAATCATTTCATTTTTCATACAAACTAAATCAATATTACAGTGTGGGAGGGCTCTAACACTTAATCTCAATTAACACAAAGTTAATTTTCACCTACGACAGCACTTGTCAACACATGGCTCAGTGGTAAATAGTTTGCTTATGGAGTGAGGGGTCCCAGGTTCAAATCCCAATAATTCCCTTTTTCGTTTAACGAAAATTAAAACGTAAATAAAATAAAGGACCCTTCACACTGATTCGGTCATTAAATTGATTTATTGAATATCTGAAAAATAGAAAGAGTTAAGACACTAGTTTCTTAGAGAAATTAGTTCCATTTAACCTGAGGATTCTTCCCTTAAAGTTAACGGAAATAAAAAAAAACACGGTGTATATATAGGATATAGCACACTTGCTAAATATTCTCTTCATATTTAAGGCCTCTCATTGATAAGAGGTAGCCTGTGCCTGGGCTCTTATATAGTGGGGCTGCTGGCAGTGTTGCCTATATAGGCATATGATTCTGACAATGAAGGTATCCACCAATGTTTCACGCCATAATTCATATAAGTCACCCTGTTTGTCACCTCCATTGTTTTTATTTAGGTTTGGTGCTGTCAACTAATGGGGCAGTGTCCATTATGCATTTAATTTCGACTTAAAAAATAGGGTTTAATTAACTCCTTATTTATTAATAGAAACCAAAATAGAGGTACATATATCACTGTTACTGTTATTAATAAAATTGAAATTTATTTCCAATTAAAAATAAATAAAATGATTAAAATTACGCTGCTAACTTAATTTTTAGTGGTTAAATTCCATTATTATTTCTATTTAAAACTACTTCTAACAAAACATTACATTTTCATTGTAAAAATAAAAATTAACTTTTTTTAAATTTACTTCTAGCTAGGTATCAAATTGTTACCGTCATATTACAAGAACGTGAGCGCACAAATTATGTGGTATTTTATCGGATGGGCGCCAAATTGTCAGGATCACCAATGTTTCCAGCACGACATGGCTGATATTATTTAATGTAGCTGACTTTTAATAAAGCTGTCATTGTAATTGGAAACTTCTGCCTTGGACGGTAGAGTTGCCTTTTGAATGGACTACTTTGCTGCAATTCGGACAACTAAAACAATGTTATTCTTACGGACATAAGGTTGTTCAGATATTTTGGACCTTTGGGAACGTACATATATTTATAAACTCGATCGTACTAATTACATACGAATATGTACTGTTACGTGGTACGAATTATCGGCATACACGCGATGCGTCTTTTTATGCAGGTGTATATTAATTGCATGAAAAATATACGTAACCCCCAACGCTTTTATTCAAATCTAAATTAATTAGGCAGATGACGATATTTACACAAGTTAAATTGCATATGAGTGAGTGAGTTTGAAATTAATTTTGACTTGTTATCTACGCGTTCCTGAAAAAGTCTTTTTTAACCGGCAGTGAGACAATGCAAAGATCATGTAAGTAATTTTTCCTTTTGAGGTACAGGACCCTAAAAATAGGGATAAGAAAAACCTGGTTATTTTTCAACAATAGTATATTAACAAAAAGTACTACATACTAATAGTATGCCTTAATTAAATTAGGTGTCTTCTTCGAATGATGAACTGATTGTTTTATTCCATGTCCTTCTTAGTAGGGATACGTAGCCATAGTGTTGACGCGATACATGCCATTCCTGAAAAAGGAAATGTTAACCATAATCACGTATATTATTTAAGAGTCCCCGGCAAGCTCGGTTCTCCATACAAACGTAGTTACGCTCTCATTTTAAAACGACTAGCAAGTTTGCTCTCAAACTTTGTACTTAGAATAAGTTAAGGTATATCCAGGTCTGTAATTATAAGTAGTTTATGTAGCTTCAGATACCATAGTAAAAAAATACAGCGTATTTAAGTTTTTCATACAAAACTTCTTTTTGCTGTATTTCGTTTGTTTTATAAACTGAAGCCATATAAACTGATTACAGACCTAGATATACCTCATGTCATTGTATATGCAAAGTTTCGTTACAATCCAACACGTAGTTTTTAAATGAGAACGAAACTCCGTTTGGGAGGGTGAAATTCGGCGGAGCTTACCGGGGACTCTTAACACAACGAGTTGCTCTTGGTATTCCTCAAGGATCATTTCTGTTCCTAGTTTATATCAATTACCTACTAAATCTGGTGCAAGATTAACGTGATCACGCTTCCGAATTAAATTCGCAGACGACACGTCGCTTATCATCAATATCAAAGGTAGACAGGAAAGAGACGAGCTTCGATAGTATCAATGATGCGCTCGACACAGTTGCGAAATGGTTTACAGCAAATAATTGACTCTCAAATTTCAAGAAAACAAAGTGCATCAAATTTACTTTACCTAATGTCAAGAAGGTAAACAATACCAGGATCAAATTAAATGGCGAAGAACTGGAATTTTGATAGAATGATTGGCATTTTCATAAGCAAATAACTTGCACTTTGCACTGTTTGTATGGAAGTTGTAAATTCGGTGACTAGGTATTCAAATTATGGTGCTATTATGACACCACTGAGCTGTTATGATGACGGAGACGGTGGCTATGACAAACGCATATCTACACAAGATAAACCTGTCATCAGTCATGTTTAGGATCATTAGAATCCTTTAAACGAGTAGTTCATGATTGTACAGAAGTGCAGTCGGCCATAAAACATTGTCCCAAAAATGTTTAATCTCAGTGACGCCAAGAAACAGACATGCCACCCCCTCTGCATCATACTCTGGTAGTCGAAAAGTTTACACTTACGCGCGTTTGTGCACATCAGCGTTCCCCAAAGGCAACAGGCTTCCAAAGCAGGAGTTTGATCTGATCTCAGCTACGGTATTGCACTGGTTGCCAATCAAGTGGTTGAAGGTGACGGTCGCCGCGAACAACTGCCAGGAGCGGGTGTGGCTGCAGAGGGACAGCAAGCAACCGGGCTGGGAGTCACCACCGTTGACGAAGTAATCCACGTTGCCAAAGAACCGGTTGCCTTCGTTGCCGCTGGTGTGGATTGCCTCGACGTAGAGAGCATCGGTGGGCGCGAGGCGGTTTCTGTTGATTGCCCATATGGGGCTGTACGGGTCAAGACCTGTGGTTAAGAAAGTCTTCTTAGTCATGGATAATGTATATGACTAAAGCAGTATCACAACTAACTTGGCTTAAGACCTTTTTACAAGCTTTATATTAACTTGCACTGTTCGTATGTATGTAAATATGTAAGTATGTAACTTAGTTGTCCGTCAAAATTTGCAATCCATTTTTCAGTCACTTCCCGTTATCCGATTGAGCTGAAATTTTGATGCATATGTATATCGCATAACAATGCAATAGTATGATGATCTGGAGCTGATCTGATGCTAGAGCTGGAAGGTGGCCATAGGAACTTCGCAATAAAACGACACAACCCCATCGAGTTTGGGCTCGTTAGAATCGTCTCAATGAGTAATTGATGATGTTATGCAGAAAAGTACAGTCGGCAATAAAAGCTTGTACCAAAAATGAAATTTTTGACAGAAACTTATTACATCTGCACTCCTAAAATAGTTGTATGTGAGGTTCTGACGAGCCTAGTTGGTAGTGACCTCCGGCTTCGTAGGCAGGGTCTACGAAGCCGGAGGTCCCGGGTTCAAATCCCGGTAAGGTTAGGGCATTTATTTGTGTGATGCGCATGAATATTTGTTATATATATATTCCCGAGTCATGATTGTTTTCTATGTATTTAAGTATGTATTTATCTATATAAGTATGTATATCGTCGTCTAGTACCCTAAGTACAAGCGTTGCTTAGTTTGGGACTAGGTCGATTTGTGTAAGATTGTCCGCAAATATTTATTATTTATTATTAAATTACTATTTCGTAATTTTGACGACTAACTATATATGATAGCATATATACTTTTGACATCCATACATATTATTAATGTATTATATTTACATGTGTCCTATAGTATTGGTATTTTTTTAAGATAGACTTCAATTGTACTGTTGTGAAGTTCGAATTTACCTGGCATATTTAAAATAGGGACGCAAACAATATAAATATCTCAATCATATAGGTATGATCAATGATTATAGATATGATTATTTAACATCTAAGCAATTTTCTTAGAACAAATAAAAGTCGATTATGCCATAATATTTTTTTTGTAATTATCATGATTGATATTGATCATACATATAAAATCATTAGGTAATATAAAAAGTTCGAATTAACCTGCCACATTTAAAATAGGGACGCAAACAAAATAAATATCTCAATTATATAGGTATTTCAAGTATTTCAAGTATTTTATTGCATTCATGTTGTTATAATATTGTCAATCATGATAATTACAAAAAATATATATTATGGCATAATTGACTTTTATTTGTTCTAAGAAAATTGCCTATCCCAGATGTTATCAATGAGGCAATATAAATATATATTTATAATACAATATGTGTTACAAAATATATTGGGAAATCTCTCTAGCCCCATTCAATGTAAATAATAATAAAAGCATTAACCGTCATATCGATTAAATTATAGCATGAGAGGTACCTAGTTGTAACTTTTCAAACGAGCGTTAGCACAGCTCAACTGTCATTTTCCAATAAAAAAAACATTTTAGATCTAAACGGTAAGGTAGACCTAACGTACGTTCAAAACGTTACGCAATCGACCAGCTGGTCTAACAATTTAGCGTATTTATTTTACCATAGGTGCCTTGTTTATTGGTGATTCAACTTTATATACCTGTGACGCGACCGAACTGGCCATTCATAGTCCTGCCAGCATTCCCAACAACATGGGCACCCAAACTGAAACCAGCCAGGTGCATGCTGGTGAGCGGAGCGCCGGTGACTGAGCTGATGAAACCTAGGAGATTGCCCAAGCCCTGACCTACGGAGGGGATGGAGTAGATCGCCGTGTAGTAGTCCATCTGGGCGATGCGACTCCAGTCAAGGATGATGACATTGGCTTCCGTTGCGCCGAGATAGGCTGTAATGAGATATTATGAAATTGTTGATTATAAGTCTATAGACTTAAGAATATTGCCCAGCAGGGTAATTGTGTAGCTTTGCTTATCAACCAAAATTACTTTTTTAAGTGTCAATGTCAAGCAAGCTAATTAATGGACTTTGAAAAAGGAGATGGTTCTCAATTCGTTGGAATCTTTTATTTTTTATTTGAAAGGGTGATGGGATCCTGGAGAAATCGAGCGAACTCTTCAAATAAGGCGAAGCACTAAATTGAAGTCGGTTAAAAGTTTGTTTTCTTTGTGTGTTGTCTCTTTTGGGGAGGCCTATGTCCAGCATTGTACGTCTTTCGGCTGATATGATGATGATGAAAACTTTGTTTTTAAAGTTAATTATTCACATACCATCACGGATAACCCCGTTGAGGTTAGCGTTGGCACTCTGAGTGTATCCGTGGGCTACAGCGATCGTGATGTGAGCGGGATTGAAGTTTGAGTTGATGATTGAGTTAGCGTCGTCCAAGACCAGTACCTGACCTACTGATGGGTTGCGCCTGCGAAGTTAAAAAATATACATTTTAATAGTATTCAAAAGTTGAGGGGTATGTTAAAGGACTCGCTCATAAATTAAACAATAATTAAGTCATATTTAAATCATCTACAGCGAAATAATAGCGAATGGCCATAGCCTCGGTGACGCCAAATAGTGCAAAAGATTCTGATCAACACATGCATACTCGTACAAAAAGAGGTTTGATGTAGTCGAATGAAGGTTTAAAATTTAACATTTACTAAAACTGAATAACACGTAAGTAGGAAAACACTCTAAGTAAACATATTCCAATCATCGTGACGACCGCATCGTCCTGGTGTGTGACCCTGCTTAAGTATCCAGTTCATTCATCCAGTTCCAATAGTTATACTATTGCTTAGGTTAGGGCTAGGTCGATTCGTGTAGGTACATATATGATTGTCCCCCAATATTTATTATTTATCTCAAAAATGCAAAAAGCAGTGCATTAGCTTGTTATTAGAAGAAAACGCGCGTGAAAACGAATGTAGGTAGTACTGATATTTTTACAAGCTTTATATTAACTTGCACTGTTCGTATGTATGTAAATATATAAGTATGTAAATATGTAAGTAAGTATGTAAGTATGTAAGTTGTCCGTCAAAATTTGCAATCCATTTTTCAGCCACTTCCCGTTATCCAATTGAGCTTAAATTTTGCAAGCATATGTATATCGCATGACAATGCAATATTATGATGATTTGGAGCTGATCTGATGCTGGAGCTGGAAGGTGGCTATAGGAACTCCGCAATCAAACGACACAACCCCATCGAGTTTTTTGGGCTCGTTAGAATCGTCTCAATGAGTACTTGATGATGGTATGCAGAAAAGTACAGTCGGCAGTAAAAGCTTGTACTAAAAATGACATTTTTGACAGAAACTTATTTATTGTGATCTAAAGGCTTGTTTTTACTGAGGGTTAATTAATCATACCTGGTGAACAGAATGTAACTGTTCCTAGGGTTCCTGGCGTTGTTATTGAGGGCTTCCATATCTAGTTCCACCTCAAGGTCTACGGTAACGAGCTCATCGTTGTCGCCAGGCACTTCGATGAAGCGCGGCAGAGGTGGTTCGGTCGCAGGCACCGCTGTTGCGATGTATACTGGAAAATGGTAAGTTGGTTAAATGCATCATATCAGCCGAAAGACTTCCAATGCTGGACATAGGCCTGCCCCAAACAGCGTCACGATTACCGGTCCTGCGCCACCCGCATCCTGCGACCTTTACCAGTTCATCAATCGGGGTATAGGGGGTCTCCCCACGGCAGCGTGGGCAGCCCTTCCGGTACGTAGTCGCCACTCGATAATCTTTCCACCCCAGCAACCATCGGTTCTATGTGCACTGTGCCGCGCCCACTGCCACTAAAGTTTAGTTTTGAAGAATTGGAAGTCTCGGGGGACTGCGCAGATGTAGGGATCTATTTAGACTAAAGAAACAATTAGGTATAGATAAGCTCAAGGAAAAGTGCTGCAGTGGAGTGAACATCACTCAGCAAAATGGTCAATAAATACACTCTTGACCACTGTCTGTCACTGGTAATTTATTTGTTGGCAATAAAGACCAATTGTGGTGTTTTTAGTAAAAGAAAGCCATTCCCGAAATATGCCTTTCGCTTGCTGTGGTTGTGTATTTACCTACAACAACACCATAATGATTTCATCTTAGTTTAACTACCTAATTAATTTATATACTATACTAGTACATGTATATTCTTCATTTTCTCTTAATTACATACCTGCTGAAGCCAAAAATAACAACACTGCTCTCATTTTGTTTGTTTTTGCTGTCCTGCAATACCGCAAGGTTGTGTGTTCACGTTTTATACTAAAGCTTATCAAGTTATCACAATGATTGTCATCGAATTATATGGGATCAATTGCAAAACACCGATTTGTTCGATAACTTTTTGTTTTTTTTGTTTGTATCAGCAATGCACTTTGAGAACAGTGATATGATTCGTAAAATTGCATTTGTTTCTATTCATAGTTTAAATTTGATGCACTCATGATTCGAATTCTTACCCCCATTAACTTAACAAATCTCTGTTAACTAAAATGTGCGATGGGGGAACTAGCATGCGAGTAAGGCACGGAACCCTCATGCGCGAGCCCGACTCACGCTTGGCCAGTTATTACTTAATTACGCAGTTACCTATGCTGTTTTGGGTTCTTTATTTTGTTGTAGCTACAATTTCTTTTTATAGAGTAATACCTATTGCACGATTCTTGATACCTTTTCTAATGGGTGAATGACTTTGACTATACATTCGCAGGCCAAGAAATTGCTGGGTTTGCATAATTTTACTAAATATTATAGATAGTTCATTTAAGTTCTATTTTAGTGTATTTTTATGTTTGTATATTAGTTACCTACATAATAGTTCGTTTTTTATTCTTTTGTGTTACGATATGTTATTGTTTTATTTCACTTGTGCACCTGTAAGTAACAACTTACAGTGCCTTCACCGAATGGACCTTGCGGAAGTTTGCCTTCACCGAATGGACCCTGCGGAAGACCAGTGCTGGCTGTAAAGCTACAACATGCTGAGCTGGGTCCACTCCGTAACAAAGCCTAATGTGTTATTTTTTTATTTTTTTTATTATCTGTTCACGAATTAATGTTTGAGTTTAAATCAACTTTTTCTGACGCTGATTGCCATATCACGTCATCTGGGTCACTTTTTAAAACTGTGATTTTATAGTTTTAAATCCTCCAAATGTTCTGTTGACACTTGCTTATCCATCTTGTAAGCAAGTTAGAATAGTCGTCCATGTTGTTGTTTTTTTTCAGAAAACACTGTCATTTTGTTCTTGGCTAACGGGACAAAATAACAACAAAATAGTTTATTGACCCAAATAAATGTACTTTTCCGTAAACTTAAAAAAATGCCATAACTTTAGATTTTTGTCGTCAGTTAATTCAATTTTTTGAAGTATTATCTCCGGAAGGTGATAAAGTTAAAGTATTATTGATGACATTAATCAGTATTATCTGATTTGATATTGCCTTACCTATGACGTATTTTAGCATTAGTATTGAATAATGCTAAGTAGGCGGACGTCGTAATATTATTTGAAAATAAACAACAGTAATGACAGTAATCGTGACGTGTTACATGGAAATGCTATCTGAATCTCACCGTGAGTGGATTGAGTTATAATTTGACTTGTCTCTGGGCATGTAATATCGATTCTGTCAGGACCGGAGCCTGGTGTTTGTGAACATAGTACGGCGTAACATATATCGTCTCTTGATTGCGAAAACCGCTTAAGCTCCGTTTTAGACAAAACTGAGATATTAATACTGTTAGATTATGCTTTCCCAGATCTACATGCTACAAAAGCCCATTTTTCGATACGTGGCTCCATTCCTGATTTAGTTTTAAGATAAGGTTAGATAACAACGATTTTTACGATAATCTACAAGCCAAAACCTATTAAGTCTCTGTTATTATAGCTAGATTGAACAAAACTTGCAATTTAATAACAGTAAAATTGTGCTAACCGGATATACTAGATTTTTCCAGCCACTGATAACACAAAAATGTGTGTTTTATAATCTGCCAAAATATTTTAACCACCACATAATATATTTTGCCAGACAACCAAAACAATCAATGGTTAAAACTGTTTATCAGCAAAAAAAACTTAGTGTAATATAAGCGGTTTTGCTTGTTACGTTTCATTCTCGAAATCACACATTATTCATTCAACCAAAACCGCCTAAGTGAGCTTTGATGCCTCTTGCATGCATAATGGTAATATTGTGAAAATATGCATATGTATACTTCCATTGCAGCAAAAACCGCCTAACTGCATGAAACCTAGTATTGAGTAAAATGCAAATGAAGGTGAAAGGCCAATAATTACTAAGGCATTTTCGTGTTTTTACATGAACAGTCACTTTGCTAAACTTGTATGGTAGTTTGATGAAATGAACTAGACCTGAGAAGAGAGGAGCCGCTTTGCTGAACGTGCCTCCCGCTAGGTAGTTTGGTTAAACTGGACTGGACACATTAGAAAAGGGTAACCACTTTGCTGAACTTGTAACCCGTGAGGTAGTATTGTAAAGTGGACTGGACCTGAAATGTATTATATTACGTTCTATACTCGCTGAAAGACTGGGGCTTGATTCCCGCACTGGAATATACATATATAATTTAAAGTACTCAATTCTCACCGAAAATAATTCAATTGCCTGCATTTGGTAGTATACTTATAAGTAGTCTGAATTGTCCTATGTTATAAAGTCTGCTTTTACTGTGCAAATATAAATAGCATAATTAACAACGTTGTCGCTCTCGCTCACGCATAATGTGGCTCAGTGAGCTGTACAACTCGCAAGCATGTCTTAAATTTTTTTTTATTTTATTTTGAAAAAGTACCTCAAAAAATTAATTCTATATAATTAAAGAACCTGCTCGATGCACTACGAACGATTTTCAGCCCAAGCTGAACCCATAGAACTTCGTTCGCTTAAGGAATGGAGACGGCATTTTACATTGTTTGCAATAAACTCAGGCCCTGGTTAGCAGTATAGTAACGAAGTACCAGTGTTTCTAATGTTACAAATTTGACGAAAATCAGGTAAGAGTTTTGATGTAGGTTACTATTACAAAATATAATGTAATTAAACCACGCAAAATTAAAAATTAGTCATGAAACCTCACGTGCCAAAACATTGTACACGTATTTTCTAATTATAAGTGCTTTTAATTCCTAAATTTCAATATTCTTCCAAGTAAAACCTACTAACTGCATCGTGATTTTTAAATAAACTTAAATACTTAAGAATCAGAAATCGTTTGAAGACTTTATTCAGGTCAAACGGCTATAAATTTATACCAAAAAGTATTATAAATAGAAAATTCCGATCTAAGGCTATTATTTAAGGAGATACAAAAAAAAGTGTCTTCAGGAAAAACTGCTTAACTGCAGCACTTTTTACGGTAAACCCTAAATTTTATCCTCTTATCCTAAAAAAAAAGTAAATTTAGTCGAAAACTTAGTAAACGATAAACTGTTCATATAAAAACACGAAAATACTTTGGCCCTTCATAGAAATATTAACATGCAAATCTTTATGTGCGTTTTTCTCGAAACTACATGTCATGTAGTTAAGCGGTTTTCGCAGCCAAGGGACGATATTATATACGGGAAGAATTCTAAGTTTTCATTTAGAGACTATAGGATGGAAGAATTAGTTGCTTGTTCAACTGCGGAATGACATACATTCATTATGTTCTGTGTCTTTTATTTTTTCTGTGAGTTTTTTATCATCAACCGAGAAATCAGTAGGTAGGTACAATGTTTTGTGGGATTTATTTCTATTGCCTATTCATATTAAAACTTATAATTTGTCTAAGATGTTTATTTTTCAAGACGTCAAAATAATTGAAAGAAGATACCTACCTTAAAACAATAGTAGTTAGTTAAAGTTTTAATTGTAATGTAAAGATGATTAAAAGAATTTAGTCTAAGTAAGTATAAGTACCCTACGTCCAACATTTCTCGGTTTTTAAGAAAAATTGACTTTTTAATTCTTGAAGGAAATTAAAGTTAGGTTAAGACAAGTTGGGAGGAGAATACTTTATCTGGACTCTGGAGGTAGCCTTGGACAGCTAAGATAAACAGCCAAAATCACACAGCACAGGCATAGGCTCCCTGACAATTTTTTTTTCGTCTAAGTACCATTTCAAGTCCCTGTCTAGATTCGGCCCAGGCTGCGTAGGCGCACAGATGAGTTCAGTTTGCATTTTTCCACTTGTAAGTAGGTACCTACTAAAACAAAAGGACGTGGCGACAACGAACACTTTTGGAACAAGGTGACTGTTGACATAATTTTTTTTTTTGGTTTATCTATACTTTCTATACCGAATAACATCATGGTTTTTACTGAATATAGATTGAAAACTATGAAAAGTTTTGTCTAAAAGGACTATAGCACAACTAATCAGGTTTTTTTGGCCCGGCTTTTCGATGAAGAATATACGGGTTCCTGCTAAGGTCGAGACATTTTTGGGACATACAGTGTCAAAAAAACCGTCTTTCCAGGCCCCGTAGCATGGATGGCGTTATCACGCGATAAGTGACAGGATAAGCGCGTTGTCTCGTTCTATCGAACGATGTCAGCCAGGGACGGCAGCTCTATCCTGTCACTTATCGCGTGATAACGCCATCCATGCTACGGGGCCTTAGTCAATAGTTACCATTTTGTTGTAAATACGAGTATCAGTTATGATTTATTCACACAGGTGTATACATATAAAAGAGGAGACGCCGCGTTTATGCGGATTATGAGTCCAATGAAATATTAGGCGCTATTAGTTCTTATAGCCGTTATAGTCCTACGAATCGCAGTGGGCGGGGCAGGCACATTCTACGTAGCACCAATGACTGTTAGGGCAAAAAGGTTCTCGAGTGGCAACCATGTACCGGCAGACGCTGCGTGGGTAGACCCCCAAGGTGGACTGATGATCTGGTAAAGGTCGCGGGAGTCTGCTGGATGCGGGTGGCGCAAGACCGGTCACTTTGGCACTCATTGGGGGAGGCCTATGTCCAGCAGCGGACATCTTTCAGCCGATATGATGATGATGGTTAGTCCTTATTTTTAACCGACTTTAAAAGAGGAGGACGTTATATGTTCCACTGTAGGTTTTTTTTTAATGTGGGGGTGTAGGTTTTTTTTAATGGCCGATTTTTAATTCAATTGTGGACCGATTTCCAAATTTTTTTATATCGAAAGAGTTTACTCCTGAGGTAGTCCCATTGTCACCAAGTCAGGATCTGATGATGGTATCCCAGGAAAAGTGAGGGCAACCCTCAAATTTTATAGGCACGCGTGTAGTAATTTCGGTATTTTCTATTATAACATTTATAACCCGTGTGTTTGTAACTGATGATGAAGACCAGAGATGACTTCCTCCTCAAAGATGTAAATTGTCGTACGTCAAAGATTCTGACATGATTCCGTTGAAGTAGCAACTAATGAAGTGTTAATTCTGAGATCCTTGAGGAATCGACGGAACTCTTCAAATATTATCAGCCTTCAGATAGCGACTTGGGGTTTTTCTGTAATAATCAACGCATTTGCTCTCGGAAAGCAGTTCATTTGGTAAACTGGAAATTAAATGTGGAAAATTTTCACTTGTGGCTTGGTGAAGTACTGAACTGAAGTCGGTTCAAACTTTGTTTTTACAGTAAATTATTGTCTATATTCTCGGGTAAGATGCGAATCTTAATCTCTGTATCACCATGTATGACTCGTTTGTTATTGTTCGATCATTCGTGATTTTCGTAAAAAAATATGATGTTTGTTTTAAGTCTTCATCTATCATATCATCACTTATTTTGGCCTGTAGGTAAGTCAGTTTGTACTGATGACTCTAACAATTTTTGTGTGTCAAATCGATTCTAAAAGTAAAAGCGAGTGAAAACTTTTATATAGATATTGACTTTAGCCGGTTTTCTGGGCACGTTGATTTTCACACGTCACAGATGATTGACTGATTGTGGTTTTAGTTGAATACCTACCTGACTTATGATTAATTACTGATGATTCCAATCAAAAATGATTGGAATTCAATGCATTTCTTACTTTATTTATTAATGTATTTAATTATTTAGTCTTCACTGCACACAGAAAATTGCAAAGGTGTAACAGACAGAGTAGTAAACACAAAAATAATAGGTAGGTATATGTAGTAGGTATAATAATAAAGTAGAGTATAAAAATAAGAGCACTAATAGATGTAGCTAACATATACTATTTATTCTTCTCAGTCACTATTCTTCATTGCTGAATTTATAGCCTTCCTTTCGGTTCTGTCTTGAGCTTCACATAAAACAGTAGATACAGCTAGACCGGTACGAATGTTTATTTCATCACACTATATGACATACAATTTTACCTAAAGTAATAACATTAAAATATATTCGTAGGTACATAATTCGAGCTCGAAGTCGTGATCTCATTAATATGGATAGTTGCGTCCTGCGGTGACGTAGAATAATCCAGATCTGAAAACAAATAATATTACGTAAATTCAGTTGAATTGTCCGTAAATATGATTACTGATCTAATGCGATTACGAGTTCGTCAATCTATTTGTATATAACAGTTTTGTTTTGCATCATTTTAGTAAGACTTTTTTACTTAGTTTGTAGCGCAATACACAAAAGAAGTTACTCTTATTGTTATTATCTAAGGTATGAGAAGTAATAGGAAAGGATTAAGAATAAACGAAAAGCAACTTCAATATTCACAATTGTGACTAGATTCACTAACCCATTCTTGTTGGCGTCGCTGTTACCCATAGCCAGCTCAGGACCTGCACAAGAAGCATTCACAACATCGTCTTGACTACTACACTGGCTCCCTATCAAGTGGTTATACGTGACGGTCGCAGCAAAGATTTGCCAGGCTCTGTCATGGCTGCAAAATGAAAGGATACAGCCTGGTTGGGAGCCTCCACCGTTCACGTAAAAGTCGGCGTCGCCCCAGGCGGTTCCACCGTTGTTTCCATAAGTGTGGATGCATTCCACGTAGATGCCGTCGGTGGAAGCGAGACGGTTGCTGTTGAGAAACCAGATTGGGCTGACGGGGTCCAGGCCTGTAGCAAAAGTAGGACTGCTTAGCTTAATGGACAATACGTTGGTTTAATTTAAATGCTTGAGTTAAAAATAGTTGGACATGCAAAAGAAAACTGAAGAAGCAATTTAAAGTTTTGGGCAATGAACCAAAAGGTAGCAGTACCCAAGTCATCGAAGCCGTAGGTAGGTACAATCGCTAGGGGCAGTGGACAACGCACATTGTTTGAAGAACGAGTGGTTGATGTATCAGAAAGCGTGAGGTGGAACACTCACAAGGTAATTTACGGTCTGATCAAGCAGAAAGGGACCGATTATATAGTGATCTTGGACATCTTTATAAATGTTAATCATTGGGTTTCTTGGCAAATACGAACCTGTAACACGCCCAACCCTGCCTTCCGTATGCCGCCCAGCGTTTCCGGCGACGTGAGCACCAAGGCTGAAGCCTACAACGTGCATGGTCTCCAAAGGCGCACCAGTCAGCTCATGTATGAGAAGCAGCATATCCCCTAGATCCTGACCTACTGTAGGAATAGAGGTGATCGCCGTCACGTAGTTTCCTAGGGATAAATAGCTCCAGTCGAGGATGAGGACGTTGAAGTCCCCGCTGCCAAGGTAAGCTGGAAAGTTGTAAAATTATAAAGGATGTTTTATAGGATTGTCAAGTACGGATGAATGGAAAAGATACAGTTAAAAAAAACTGAATTGATATTGTGGGACATAATATGAATAAATTTGACGAGAGCAAAGAAATGACATGTGTTAGGCCGCGAACTGGACTCCGGTGGGCAATGGAGCGACGAGCGGCTGCCCAAGTGCCCATAACATACCCATACCATACATTGAAGTCGCTCGAATGTATGAACTGCCGCTCGTCGCCCCGCCGTTGCCCGCTTGCGTCCAGTCCGTGGCCTTAGGGACTAGGGAAGTATGTAGCCAGCAGTAGACACAAGAATGTACCATCACGGATGACTCGGTTCAGCTCGCTGTTCTGGCTCTGCGTGTATCCATGGCAGACCGCTACTGTTGGCCGGCTGGGGTCGAAGTTGGACGCCAAGATGGAATCGCTGTCCAAAGTTAGCGACTGACCCGACGTCGGGTTAAGACTAAAAAAAAAAAAATTTAGATATTCCTATCTAAATTTACCACCATTGATGAAGAGTTATTTTATTTCGAGAATCCTTTGGAACATCAAACAATTACATTTCAGAAAATTGTCTTTTTATTAATCAAATGTATGATTAGATTGAGTAGTCTTTTGTCTTACCACGGAATTGTAATTACTGTGCTATCGTTATTATTCAATATTTGAAACTGATTACATGTAAAATGTTATAGCCTGCTTGTTTACCATTTTAATGGTTTTATTTTATTACGTAGTTATGATTGCTTAAGTATTTTCCAAATGTTGTAGGAAGAGACCGCTCCTTAGCGATAACACCGCCTGTTGTTTGCTTCTGCTCCTTTTTGTTGTATTCTGCATTAATTTTGTAATACTATTGAGGTGTGCAATAAAGAGTGGTTGTATTGTATTTGTACGTAGGTACATTTTCTTTCACAAAGTTAACGATTGTTTTAATGAGAACTAAACTGTCCTTAGAAAAACACACAGCGCCTATCATCTACCTGTTTACAACGCATAGTCGGTACAATACTTCGGTCATGTCGCGCGTAGAGCAGTAGATAACTTGGAGAGACAAGATATATCTGAATTGTATAATGTTAGATTGTTTGCAAATTAACTTAAAACCCTGAACACCAGCGCATGTAGCATATATTTCTGCTGCCATATGCTCAGTGGCTTCCTTTTTGGTGCATTTCCATGCTTATATAGGATTTTTTCTAGCTTGATTAGAATGATAGATGTCACTTCATAATAGAATGTCACTTTGTATTGGTAAGCGAAATTCATATTTTTTCCAAGGGACAAATATTGCTTGTAAAAATTAAATCACTTCCAATATGCGAATTTTTTAATAATAGATTTGATCTCGAATCAGTTAATAAAAGGTCTACCGTGAAAACATTACGTAATATACGTGAGTTTGGCATCTGTCATTTTAATCAAGCTAGAAAAAATCCTATTATAGTAGTTATTAAGCACACGTGTAATTTCTATGCTGCTGACTCACAAAATAAAACACTACTAGAATATAAGAAAAACCTAACTAGTTATTATACTAATGATTATACAATATTGAAATGAGCATTAAAATGAAATATAAATAATTACACTGTTGACATGTATAATACTTTATTTTATCAAGAAATAACTGAATGAATGAATGAAAAACTGATGGCGATGGGGAAAATAGAAGGCACAAAAGCCCTCGAGACTTAAGTCCCTCCCGAGGGTCAGGTCAGATATCCGAACAGCTAGACTTCACCAAGCAATGGAGCGCAACAGTTGGAGACATCTGATTGACTAGATCAAAAATAAGTCGCTACCAGCAGTGAGGGAACGATAAAGGCGAGAAGAGGAACTGACCTTGTATACAGTAAATATATGTTCCCCGAGTTTCTTGCAGTATCACGTAACACTTCTTTTGGTTGGGCGTTTATATCTACATCGAATGCTTGAATATCGTCATCCACCGTAAGGAGGTGAGGCTTAGTGTCCAGAGGTACCCCAGATGAGTACACTGGAAAGAATAATTATCAACTGATTTTAATATCTAAAAATAAGACTTTTCGAGAAGATGCTTTGTTTAATGGAAGAGAGAGTAATAAAAAAAAACTAGCTGTGACAGAACAGACAGACTCCGTACGATCGCATAAGTTTAGTGTTCCGTTGGACCAATTTTGGTACGGATCACTAACATAGAATTGTTAACATTGACTTGCCATTTTCGACAGTATTAATGGACTAAAATACGTTAGAACTAAGTATTATGTTATAATTATCGCTAATTAGACGCGGTAACTTTTTAATCTATGTTCCTCTCATAAAATAATTTTATAACCAAAACTGTGTTCTTTAAGTTTATATTAGATATTTGTAGAGTTACTAAAAGAAGACGATATCTAAAGATATTTTACAGACCAATGGCAATAAGCAGGAATAGCACAACTGTCTTCATTTTACAATATGACTGAGTAATTGAAATTGGAAGTTTTTGCTTATATACCCTTTTTTCTAATCAGATTGTATATTTAACGACAAAATCAAATCAGTAAGATTTTATCACTCTAATCAGTGACTCAAATATTATTCTATTTTGTTTGATAACTGACCTAATAGAACAAATAACCAAATTTTGACAGCATTATCACGCTTAGTAGGCAGAATTTTCTAGATTTCCTCTGTGTAAGTGGGAAAATTATCTATGTGAGTACGTGATTTCACATATTGGGAATGTCGGCATACTTTGATACCGTGACTTATGGTTGAGATCACAGATGTATGAATATAAGGAGATCGGACATGCCGGCCGATTTGTATAGAGTACGCCTGTCGCAAGTTCATTAACCCACACAACGCCCAAGTAATTGACAAGACAAAGCACGTAAACATCTAAAACACACACACTTCTAAACCTACACGCTTATTTGACAATGAACGCGCATCATATCACGACGACCGCTTTAGCCTAGTTGCCTACGAAGCAAGAGGTCCTGGGTTCGAATCCCGGTAAGGGCATTTATTTGTGTGATGAGCACGAATATTTGTTCCTGAGTCATGGATGTTTTCTATGTATTTAAGTATTTATTTCTCTATATAAGTATCTTCTTCTATATAAGTTCTTTCTTTTGTCGATCTTTTATACCCACATTTATGCTAAAAGTGGCACTGGAACACAAGTTTCATGTGCTCTGCCTACCCCTTTTAGGGATAAAGGCGTGATGGTATGTATGTATGTATGTATAAGTATCTATATCGTCGTCTAGTACCCATCTTTGTGTAAGATTGTACGCAAATATTTATATCAGGCATTTTGGGAAAAAACGTAATATTCTCTGCGATCAGCACGCGTGCACTGTATGGCAGAGTATGCCCATTGAGCTAACAGCTGCGACACGGCCGGCGGCGGCTTGTCCTCTCTCTAGTATTCTATGCTCTGAGGTTGAGATTATTTAATCAGGCCGAGTTTTTATAAAACTGTAATTTAAAATCTTCTATCTTGGACGGTAGAGTACTTTTTGAAAGGACTACGTTGATGCAATTTGGCCAACTTAAATAATCTGAAGTACTTATACCAGATACTTTCTGCCACGTAACACATACATGTCAATTATTAATTTTTTTGATTATTGATAGTTTCTTCTTCATTATAAGCAACGCGCTGTGTAGAGAATGGGGGACCTGTATTCAGCTCTTGCATTTTTCAATACCTGTAAATTACATCACACCGATGATTTGTAAACTCACTTAGCTCTGAATTAATTAGTTGCCCAGTGACATCTCCTTCTCATTAATTAGGTTTTTTTACGTATAAGTTATAATTAGAAATTACTATGTAGTGATATTAAGATCTTTATATATCGCTGGGCCCTGAAAACCAGCAAAAAATAAATAAAATAAAAATAACTTTATTTAGCCTTCATATAGGTCATTCAAAAACATCCAAAAACAAGCTTGTTTTTGCAGCATTCAAAAACAAGCTCAAACAGCTCCTCATAAAAATGGCTTGCTACAGCATAGACGACTTTATGACCAATATATCATTGACCCACTCATAAATCAACAACACTTTCAAAATTGTTCAATAACGATAGGTATATAACATCTAAGACAATAAGAAATTTTAAAATGTATTTGACATGCATGATATTGACCTGTAAAATATGACATTTTATCAATAAAGTTCTGAATCTGAATCTGAATAACTGCTTGCAAAATATCTAGTTGCAAAGTGTGTAATTTAAAACAGTGAGTAAGTGTCCTCTGTTCTGTTCTGTGTGTGTGTCTAGTAAAAACTGTATCACGGTATCACGGTATTCCCCTACCCTCGTTGTTGTTTATAATAAGTATTTAATGTTAATGCTAAATTGGTAAGGCCATCACAAAATATGTGGGTAAGTAAATGTAAACATATAAAACAAAAATATCAAAGCGGTTGGCAAAACAAAAAAAAATAACAATATGAATAGTTAGTTAGTTCAACACTACACGCCCGCGATAAGCAAAAGGACGTATATGTATAATTGTATATGCTGAGTGGTATCCATTTTGGTGCATTTGAGTTGTATTTAAACATGTGTTCTTTGTGTCACCAAATAAATACCTATATTTCTTTGTTTCTTACTTTCTTTCGGCTCTTGACGCAACGAATCCTCAAATCAATGAAGGGTTGGCAACGCGCTTCTTACTCCTCTGGAGCCGGAAGCGTCCACAAAATACGGTGTCTGCTTACTATCAGGCAGACCGTTTGCTCATTTGCCTCCGTAATGGTTAACAAAAAGTTTTGGACTTTCATAGCCACATACCACAAGTACCTTCTTTTCAAAACGGTCAAAAGTTTCACTTATAATTGCAGACGAATTTCGTATTAAGGCGACGTGAGCTCAGAAAACGGATTTTTTTAAAGTCGTAGCTCTTGTTTGGATTATAATACGGCTGCCCTAAATTTAATTAGCAATCTTGAGGGCTTCCTCGAGGGACAACAGCTATTCGAATCCTGAGTTTTTGACTTTCGCTCGATAGAAAAAAAACACGAACATAGGTCTAAAATACACTAAAAAAATTCGTAACATGCACAACAGCTAAACATATTTAAATTGGTTCTAAAAATCGGCAATATCATATTTGAGGGAACTAAGCTATTACTTTTTTATTTTGACGACCGCTTTAGCCTAGTTGGTAGTGACCCTGCCTACGAAGCAAGAGGTCCTGGGTTCGAATCCCGGTAAGGGCATTTAATTGTGTGATGAGCACGAATATTTGTTCCTGAGTCATGGATGTTTTCTATGTATTTAAGTATTTATTTCTCTACGTAAGTATGTTTATCGTCGTCTAGTACCCATAGTACAAGGTTTGCTTAGTTTGGGACTAGGTTGATTTGTGTAAGATTGTCCGCAAATATTTATTTTATTTATTTATTTATTTATTAAAACGCACAAAAAATAAAATTAAAAATCATGATATCCGCGCTTCCGAACACGCACTTCCATCTCGCTCACGCTTAGTGAGAGGGAGAGAAGACCACGAACCTACGTCGCCTTAAGTGGACTCGTTTTTAAAAACACATTATTAAAGCGCCATAACTGAACGTGCAATTATTGGGGTGAAATTCGACTTGTTTAAATAACCTCTGGTGACATGACTAGTTGACCACTCTTGTGAAGTGACGATGATGACCATTTTAATTTTCGTCACAATAGGCTTGTTGCGTGGTGTCAAAATTGATAACGTCGTGTTGCTAAATGGATAGCAAACCATCAAATGATTGTAATAAAGTATAAATTACAAAATATAATTCAAATCATAAAAAGATATGAACCTTGTAAGTTTAGAAAAAACGTTTTTTTATTTATTGTCCCAGAGTAAATTTAAAGGTACCAATAGAATCCTTACGCTTTTATAGAAACAAAGTATGACAACTATGGACCTAAACGCAGTATTTCGCGACCAAAACAGCAATTTACTTCATTTTCCATGCAACGGTTAGTAAAAATTGCACGGTGTGACGTCATACTTTAAAGCCAATCAGTATGAAGCGTTTCGGCTGCTGTCAGCGAGGTCCGTCTTTAACTCGATTTTTTGGGTATTAAGGTCCTTTAAATGTAGTGGCTTCCATGCAAACATTTGTTCATCTACAAAAACTGGTTCGAATGGCATCGTAAACAAATTTAAGGTCACAAGCCCATTGGATAAAAGTGAGTGACATAATGTATGGGATTTCGGAACTCAGCGGAATTTAAAGCTACATGTTGGGGGAGTAGATAATCTCGGTACGGTACGTTCACCCGTGACGTCTCTTTGTAAGTAGGGTCATTTCGCCGGTTACGCGACCACCTTTGGTTGGCGACCACTTGAAGAACATGGTTTTTTCAATTGAAGATAACATCAATTCTACATAAAATAGGAATTTACAAAAAAAACGAGAAAATATGCTTTCAGTTCCCCAAGTCAGCTAAGTGGTCGCTAACCGGCACATGAAATTAGGTGGTCGCCAACCGGCGAAATGACCCTATTCTTATTTATTTATCGTATGGCGATTACACACTGGTACATACATATGTACATGTATTCGTATTGATGTCGCTGATAGAGTTCCAGTGTGCGCTGCGAGGTTCAGAAGGAACAGTGCAGCTGCCGAGTTTGTTGTTCTTTTAGCACCACCCGGAGGTCACGTGTAGGGTTTCTAGGGTTATTCCTACGGACGTTGAACAACAACGACCTCTAATAGAAACGAGTATTCTAATAGAAAGAGACGGGTAGTCTGTCTCGCCGCGATAGTTCGTAGGCCGTCTTTTTAGGGTTCCGTACTCAAAGAGTAAAACGGGACCCTATTACTAAGACTCCGCTGTCCGTCTGTCTGGCTGTCTGTCTGTCCGTCTGTCACCAGGCTGTATCTCAACAACCGCGATAGTAAGTCAGTTGAAATTTTCACAGATGATGTATTTCTGTTGCCGCTATAACAACAAATACTACAAACCTGAATTAATAGATATTTTTTTATATATATTTTTTTTTACAATCTTACACAAATCGGCTTAGTCCCAAACTAAGCAAAGCTTGTACTATGGATACTAGACGACGATAAACATACTTATATAGATAAATAAATACTTAAATACATAGAAAACATCCAAACACTCTCCAGGATTCGAACCCGGGACCTCCGGCTTCGTAGGCAGGGTCACCACCAACTAGGCTACAGGAGGCTCCCATACAACAAACGTGATTTTTTTGCCGTTTTTACAGATAATGGTACGGAACCCTTCTTGCGCGAGTTCGACTCGCACTTGGCCGGTTTTTTCAATACCTGTAAATTACATCAAGCGGCAAACAAGCTTACCACCTGATGGTAAGTGGTTACCGTAGCCTATGGACGCTTGCAACTCCAGGGGGCGTTTACATGCGCGTTGCCGTCTCGTGCTAACTGTGCAGTAGCTAGTAGGTAATACCCGTAACGTTCTTTTAGTTGACAGCGTCAATTTGAGACCTCCAGGTAAAGTGACTCAAACGAAAAACGAGTTTCTCGTTCCAGTATATTAACTGAACATCGAGCTTTTGGTACAGTTTCGTCTTGTTTATTATGCATTATATTATAATAAGGTAAGTAGAACAGTTTTCGTTCCACAGACCTGTTTCTTGTGCTGTGCAAGGCACGGATAAATGAAGACCTACGAAGTTCATGAAATATTTGTACCCTATACAGGGTGACTGGTAATTCGACCTATTCCTTGAAATTCAATTCAATTCAATTCAAATCATTTATTGCACTCATGTTAGTATATAGTTCTTAAATTATATATTACAATTCTACATGAACCCTGTAAGGGCACAGCAATGAAATAAACAATAATTAAAATAATAATAATAATAACCCTCACATAATTTTCACACCTCATGCGAACTTAAGAAATATAAAAAAATTGCGACAAAATATTAAAGATATTAAACAATACTATTAAAAGTTAATATTTCACATCATATAAATTAAATTAAAAAACAAAAAATTAAATTTAAGTTAAGAATGTCACAATAATCAATTAATAATAATTCATAATATCAATCCGTTACAATGACCTACAATTTAGTCCACTCCTCAAACTGATCATTAAAAAAATCGTCTAATGTATAATAAGCTTTCTGCATGAGGTATAATTTTATTGTATTTTTAAATATTTTGTAATTTTCAATGTCTTTAATAGTATTGGGGATTTTATTATAAAATTTTATTGACATGCCATAAGGGCTTGAATGGATCATTTCTAGCGCTGAATTAGGCGTAGCTAGTTTGTTTCTGGGTCGTAAGTTTTGAGGGCGGGAATATTGCGGGAAAAGATTGTAATTATTTTTGACAAATAAACATACTTCTAAAATATACATAGACACTAAAGTCAGAATTTTTAACTTTTTAAAATGTGGTTTACAGCTTACCATGGGATCTATATTAACAAGTATTCTAATGCAACGCTTCTGTAATCTAAAGAGATGAATAATATTCGTACTATTCGTACTATATGAAAGGGGTTATACTAGAGCTAATTTGCAACAATTTATGTCCAGTCAACCAGCACGGCTATCACAAGACGGCCGCGACATACTCTCGAGCTCTCTCGCACTATCCGTCTCTTTCCAAGTGGTCTAATTAGAGAGAGACGGATAGTGCGAGAGAGCTCGAGAGTATGTCGCGGCCGTCTTGTGATACCCGTGCAGGGGTCAAAACACGATTTTTTTTTAATTTTTCGAGTTTTTAGTGTGTTTGAAAAAAAATCGCCTTGCAGCCTTAAAGTGCTGATTGTGACAAAAATGTTTTTTTACCATCCAAATGGAAGTACTTTTGTCACAATCACCAGCTTAAGGCTGCAAGGAATTTTTTTTTCATACAAACTAAAAACTCGAATATCTCGGAAACCAGCGAGTTTCGACTCCTGGTTGACTGGACATAAATTGTTGCAAATTAGCTCTAGTATAACCCCTTTCAAGGAATAGGTCGAATTACCAGGCACCCTGTACATTGCACTACCTAATTGTGGACGACGCGTGGCGCCGACGTGGTCGATGTGCGACAGGCCTGGGTTTGACCTTCGCGACCTCACAGTCACCTAACAAGGGGCGTTTAAAAACCGCGGCGGGCGAACCGCGCGTTTCAACCGCGGCGGGTGAACCGCGGCGGTTGAACCGCTCAGCGTGTTTTTAAACGGCCGTAACGCGCTCTGATAGCGCAGGTGCTCTAGGGGAGCACTAATCCCGCAGACTGAGCTGCACTGTTGAAGGATGGGGTGTGGGTGACGATAAAATAATACTTGGCGAAAATTAAATGAAACGGTATAATAAAATAATGAGACACAAACTACTGGTTAAACTTTCCCTATCACAATTTCCTACTTCCTATCACAATTTCCCTACTTCTTCCTTTCTTCTTCTTCCTAGGAGCTCCCACTGGTGGGGCTGAGCGAACACAACTTTATCCGGCGATTATAGCCTCTTTTATACCCCTAAGGCATTAAAAGTGGTGGGGATATAATTTTGAAGACCTCGCCCACTTTTACTATGGAAAAGCTAGTTTTTACGTTTTCCTGGTTTTCAGGGAAACCTTAAGGATTTTTACATATTTTCCTTCAAAAGAACTATTTCTGAGCTATACATTACAATATCTACTAGTTTTCCTGCTTTTCCCGTTTAAATTGGGAAAGTCGATATTTACGTAAAATTACCAACTTTGGTAACATGAAATGGCTTTGCCAGGCCCTAGTGGCTTTAATTAACATTAATTATCAAAAGTGATTATACATACGTAAGGGCATTTATCGTACCTTCCTAACGATACCTCAATTGCTTTCGTACCTCATCTGGTTACGAAGCTATGGCCGGGTGAGACCGTCAATTTTCACATTTTCCTTAACGTGGTAGCGTAAGTTTGACTTTTGCTCCCGTCTTTTTAGCCAATCAGAGAAATCAACCTGAACCTTGACCATTATTGCACCATAATAAGCAATAATCTCTATGCATACGTTGTGTACATTTTTATTTCACATTTTATGTAACTCTAGTTACCGATGTCCCTTGTTGACGGACTAGATCTGGATATAGTCTCAAGTTGGTTTCTTTACAAATAATTTGGCTATCTCTCCCTCATTTATCAGGGGCTCTCCCCCTATCGATCTTTATGAAATAATTACTGGAGGTACCTGGTACCTTTATCTTTACTTTAAGCTATTTTCTTCGTCTGTACCTATTGTACTTAGGTCCTAAATAAATCACGCGCTTCTTATATGAGCCGTTTGCTTTAGGAGCTTAATCTGGGCACAATTGCCGTCCTTATGTGAAGGAATTATAGTTACACGTCCTTTCCCTTCGTGACCCGTAGGCCTTATCGTTCACATACTATACAACACCCTTTCTCTTCGTGACCCGTAGGTCCTACATTTCACAAACTACATTCTGTCGCCCACACTAATTTACTTTAGAAACAAAGTTTTAACCGACTTCAAATCAGTACCCAAATTGCTTCAAATGTGCCTTTAATAATTGAAGAATTCCCTCGATTTTTCCAGGATCCCATCAGCCGATCCTGATCATATGACAATGGTTACCTGGGAAAGAAACCCATTTAAACAAAAAAAGAATTTTCCAAATGGGTCCAGGCATCTTCGAGTAATCGGAACATATAAATCTACATAAAAATAACAGATTCCGACGAATAGAGAACCTCCTCCTTTTTTGAAGTCGATTAAAAATGCAATCTTCAGAGCCTCAATCTAGCAGCCCAAAGCTCACAATACTTCTCAACCGTTTTCCCATAGACGAATATTAATGACATCCACGGGAAGAAAGGGGCTTGTGCTATTTCAATCCGGTACCACACGGGGATCGTGAAATATTAAAAAAAAGATCTTCCGTGACTGATGTACTTTAACTGCTGACCGTACTTTAAGAGAATCTTAAAAAAAAAAAAAAAAAAAAAAAAATTAATTTTAACTGTTTATTGCATTAATTTAATTGTTACAAGTATGTCTACTAATTGCTTAGCGCAATCTAAATTTTTTGAGATTATTTGCTAAGCTTAGCTAATATCTATCACATTTCTAAGTTTAATCTATATAACTTAACTTATTTATATAATATAAGTGTTCGCATAACAGTATTTATTTATTTATTTTCTATTATTTTACTTATCACACATGATCTTCTTCAGGGTACATTTGATCTTCTGTGGTTTATTCTCTGTAATATCTATAACCTCACTGGGTAAACTATTTAGGATATGCGGTAAGTGACTGGACCATACTCTTTGTCCATATATGTTAGTACTTTTTGGTACAGTGAAGACTTCGACTTAAGAGTTTAAGCATTGTTCCCACCGCCGACGATGACCGAGAAGCGATTAGAGCTAAAAACGAGTTGGCGAGCAGCGAGAAGCGAGTGAGCAGAGCTATAACCACGAACTTCGAATCTCGAACTTCGTATATCTCCGTCTCTATCGCACTTATGGTTTATGGTACTCGAGCGACAGAGACGGAGATATACGAAGTTCCGATAGTTTTGTCGCTCGGCTTGCAGCATGCAGTCGGCCAAGCGAGCATCGCTGAACGAGTACCGCTAAGCGAGTTTTATCTTAGATAGCTTTTATCGCTACGATCAACTAGTGAAGAGAGAGTCCTCGCCGGCAGTGTGAACAGCCAGCGATCAACTATAACTATATCTCTCTCTTTTACCGACACGGGATCTATATTTTTTGTTAGTTTCTTAAGAAAATTGCCGATAGCTAATTTCCCAGTCGTTATTGGTCAAGCGGCGCTGTGTTTTGCCTGTTTCGCCGAGGTGTAGACTTGTAATATGATTTATTGATAATTAGCATTAACTAAATTAAATTAAATTTAAGTTTAATCTAAAAAAGGCCCTCGAGGCATTGTAGGTACCGAGGATGCTGGCGGCATGTCCTCGCTGAATTGCAATGCTGTTGCGTTGCGCGAGAAAGCCGCCAGCTCTTCGGTCACCAGTTACATCAACCAGACGTTTCGCGATTTAGTTTAGTTCTAATTTTAAATACTGAGATTTCATAGTTTTTAGCCATAATTTGCCATAAAAAAAGGAAAATTGTGATTTTAGTGTACCTATTCCTATCAACAAACTGACACATGGTATGTGGGGAATTGTAATTCGTAGTCTCCTAAAAATGTGTAGTATTCGCGCCCTTTTGACGTGCGAATACCAGCCATTTTTTTCACTCATAACGGTCTTCATGGTGGCCTACTCTTTATATTTAAGTAAAGTATTTTAACCCTACAATAACGGTTTGTTGACACGGTTTAAGTACCAAAAGACGTGCCGTGTAAAGCTTGATTCGTCATGTGATAATAACATGCTCGTGTCATTTACACCTGCCTATTGATTTCGTCACGATTTCACAATTTCCACGACATAAGCATTTTCATTTTTTACCTTGATACCACGACGGTGGCCAATGAGCACACGACCTGCCTGATGGTAAGCAGCGGCGCTACCACGAACTTCGAATCTCGAACTTCGTATATCTCCGTCTCTATCGCACTTATGGTTTATGGTACTCGAGCGACCGAAACGGAGATATGCGAAGTTCGAGATTCGAAGTTCGTGGTAGCGCCGCAGATTCCGTAGTCTTTGGATGCTTGCGACTTCGGAGGTGTCACGAGCGCGTTGCCTACTCTATATTTATTTGAAGAAGTTGTTAGGACCGTTATTGTAAATTTATAATGTACTTAATTTTTTATCATGAAATAAATAATCTAATCTAACTAATCTAATGGGGAATACTCCAGGCAAAATACGGTTTTGAAAAACATTAATTTTCAACACACCTGCTCGTAAAGTAGGTTTTATTACAGCGTATTTACACTGATAATGCAGAATATTACCCATGCCGTGCCTTTTACATTACATTATCGCACTAGTGCCTTTTCCTTACATATCTTTTTAAATATTAGCAAAATAATGCAGAATATTACCCATGCCGTGACTTTTACATTACATTATCGCACTAGTGCCTTTTCATTACATATCTTTTAACATTTTCATTTTTTATTTTTTTTATTTTTTCCTCGCAAATGTGTTGAAAAACGTCGTATGAAACACGTGAGCATTGGTCATTACACTCGAGTGACTCGAGTCGGTTTTTAAGCCTGAGCCGAAGGCGAAGGCTTAATGGAGACGAGAAGAACAACATAGCACACTTGTATCATAATGTACTATTATAATAGCGTTTTTTTTTCTTTATATCATTTTAAAACATTGATCTAAAATGCTTTATTCAAGAATCCAACAAACTTTCCATCCGGAAGTATTTATAAAGATATGAAAAAAAATGAATATATAATGAAAATATTATAGAGCAAATGTACCTAAATGAACCAAAATAAAGATAAAACCATCTATTAATATTTTTTCTCACTTTTCATAAGCTAGTTAAGTTATCATTTTTTTGATGTCTGAAATTTAGTTGGATTTTGTCACTAAGTAACTATTTAATTGATAATATATCCATTACATTAAAACATCTGCTATTATAAATTATTTCCAAATTTGACATATTTTCCATACAAGCTGTCAGTTCATTGCCTGGACTAGAATGGATGAAAATTTTACAAGTGCCTGATTATTTTTTTGGTGATAGACCTTCCTTAGTACCTACCAGAAAAAAAGTTGCAGATTTTCCAGCTGTGTCAATTATTTTTGAAAAATATGAACAGTTTCCTCACTTACGTTTTGGGTTTAGGACGGCGAATGAGACAATTTCCTCGATCCGTCTCATATCACAAAAAATATATTTACGATCGGCCGCCAACATCTGTCCCAATATTATAAATGGGAAAAGTCTGTGAGATTGTCGCTTTGTAAGTTTGTATGTTTTTGGTAATCTCCGGAACCGTTTATCCGATTTAAATTTTTTTTTGACCTGCGTGTAGAATGGACTTTCTGGATGGCTATATTAAATCCCGCGGGTTTGCCTGCCTTCTTTGCAATACTAGCAGCTTAGTAAGATATACATTCGTCTAATCGTCATATTTATTAACCTCGAGGGTTTGCAATCCGGATATCCGGATATCCGAAATATCCGGATATCCGCCGAATTTCGGATCCGGATCTTACAGGCTCTTGGATCCGGATCTTTCGGATATTACGGATCCTTAAAATACAACCATGAAAACCGAAAATACGGCTACAAAATGAAGTTTTTACCGAGTCTACGCTCAAAACCGAATGGTAGATGACTCAATCTCTGTTTTTATTCGCCACTTCATCATCCCAGACCAGATTATTTTTGTTTTTAATGTATTAGTCACAAAAACTAATTAAACCTACATACTACAAACTAGTAAAAATGTCGCAGTTTCATGGCGAAAGTTGGCGTTGGTTTAAATGCACTAATTCACCGTAGGCAAAGACACAAAGTAATTATTATAAATCCAATGTTACCTATATAACTACCTACTAAAGACTTACGCCCGTATTCATAAACGTTCAAAAAGCCTATTTTAACTATTTAAAATGGCGTTAAAATTCGTTTATCCTTATCTGTCACTTTGACATTTGTGTTCGTAAGAAGTGGACAAAGCACATTATATTTAGCAGCCATTTTAAGTTTTATGAATAAGGGGATTGGTTTAGTTAAATAAACCTATAGAAATAATTAAGAAGTATAGTTGACCCAGGAAGTAAAAAGTAAATGCAGCAACAATACCTACGTTTAATACTTGTAATATTTTTTTTAATTTTTAGTATGATGATCTTGACCATGTAATATAATAAGCATGGTATGCTATATTAATGCCCGTTCACCGTTTTTGCCATATCCAGACACAGTCTTGCCTAAAGGAATGCCCCCTGCTAGACAAACACCTTTTCCCTAGTCCGGATCACATTGTCAATTTCTCCTCCTAGGTTTGATACCTAGTTACAACCCTATTGAATTAACTCCGGTACATAGAGCTCATTGAAATATATGTACGAGCACCAGGTACGGAGTTAACTTGACCTGCTGTGGTCAATCACGTAACGCATTGTACGCACATAAGGTAGATCTACATGTCAAATTTTATGTGGGAAAATGACAGTTCGATAGCTAACGCGCGTTTGGAACATTACGTTGATTACCCCTGGTTGTTATTCAGTGACGTAACTCTCACTTTCCCGGTTAGTTTGTAGTTGTAAATAAAAAAATTAAGTTTATACTCTTTATGACCTCGGGAATGCGTACCTATTTAAAAAATTTCAGGTATACGGTGGTGTAGCCGTTTTTTCTTGATTTAAACTTACAATTCCTACTTTATGCCAAAAAAACCTTGTGGATCCGTATTATCCGAAAGATCCGGATATCCGGATCTGTTGAATTGAAATATCCGAAATATCCGGATCCAAAATATTGGCGGATCTTGCAAACCCTAACCACGAGTCAAGCACTTTTCACCACCTCCAGTTCCTATACGAGTATGCTTTCAAGCTGATTACTTGTAAGACCTTTACCCTCCTCGGCTGTGATTTTTCTAATCGCCACGTTGAACCTGTGACCTCGTTTTCTATTGCATCCAACATGTCACTAGACCCAAAAGGGAAATTGCCACGTCACGTCATGGCGTATGTGCACGAGGGTTACTATGTTATATGACATAAGCATACGGCTTTAAGTTCACACAGCAAGAGGAAGCCTAATCACAACAAGGTTTAGAGTCCCAGTGGCTTACCTATCTGAATCACTAAAAATTGTTTCCCAACTGTATCGTTTGTCCTAATTTTCATTTGTCCTAAAAGCCGTTTTTCTCTTAGGTCATGGCATTTTCAGGATGATTATAAAACAAACCTAACCTACCTAATGGGTTCTGTAATAATGGGGCTGGCAACTGTCAAACTGACAGCACCAATAATGGTCCCTAAAAAAGCTAAATTTGTATGGCGGGTAGTAGTTTTTATTTATTTTTGCGAAAATTACTTTATGTTTCGTCCCGCATTGCTCCGAAGTGGTAATCCACCGTTTTCCGAAAAAGGCTAAAAATAAAAGGCTACGGATTAAAGCTATGGGGAAGATTTTTGCCTAAGAACTGTATATGGTTTCCATACAAGTTAGGGACCATCGATCCTCTGTCTCTCTCTCTCATCGTATGGAATCTAGAAGAGCGCCATCTACAATTAGCTTTCACCGGCCAACCCCATTGTTGCGCTACGCAACAAGTATTTAAAAAAATTAAAAGGATTTTGATAATTGGCTTTTTGCCGAAATGAAAATTCGGAAAAACGATACATTTGGGAAATGAAATTTAGTGATTGCGATAGGTTACTGTCCCAGTGACAAGAAATCCTTAAATAAACTAGTGGGTATGTGTGTGACCAATAGAAAACGCGAGCCGATCTTTTAAAATTTTGAAAAACTGATTTGACATAAAAAAACAATATAAATATAGAAAAATTCAAGACACTCGTTTGAAAAATGCGACCTGTAAAGAAGAACAGCTGGACAGCCGAAAATACGAAAGAATTTTGGCCTAAGCTGAAACAGAGAACATCGTTCACTTCGCTCGCTCGTAACTATGACGTCCACTGCTGGACATAGGCCTCCCCCAAAGAGTGCCAAAATGACTGGTCCTGCGCCACCCGCATCCAGCGGACTCCCGCGACCTTTACCAGGTCATCCGTCCACCTCGTGGGGGGCCTACCCACGCCGCGCCTTCTGGTACGTGGTTGCCACTCGAGAACCTTTCCACCCTACTGCCCACTGCCACGTAAGTTTAGCGATTCGGAGGGCTATATCGGTTACCTTAGTTTTGCTGCGGATAGCCTCATTTCTGATACGATCACGCAGAGAAACTCCCAACATAGCCCTCTCCATTGCCCTTTGGGTGACTTTGAGCCTTCTTATGAGGCCCATTGTAAGCGACCACGTTTCAGTGCCATATGTCATCACTGACAACACACACTGGTCAAAGACTCTCGTTTTGAGACACTGCGTATCTCACACACAATTGGGAATGGATGAAAACTTAAAAGTGCCTGATTATTTTTTTGGTGAAGGTTATTAACCTTCCTTAGCACCAGAAAAAAAGTTGCAGACTTTTCAGCTGCGTCAATTATTTTTGAAAAATATAAATATTTTCCTCACTTAGGTACATTTTGGGTTTAGGGCGGCGAATAAAGACACTTTGCTTGATCCGTCTCATATTACAAAAAAAATATCTTAAAAATCCGTGGTAATCTGACACTTGCAATGGCATATGGCAGCCGCTACAGGTATTTGTCATTGCTAGGGTCAGATATTTAATAAATTTTTTTGTGATATGAGACGGATCAAGGAAATTGTCTCATTCGCCGTCCTAGACCCAAAACGTAAGTGAGGAAACTGTTTATATTTTTCAAAAATAATTGACACAGCTGAAAAATCTGCAACTTTTTTTATTGTAGGGTAGACTGGGTAGGTGAAACAATATTTCATATGTCGTCCGTAGTTTTGTTTTTTATCATCTGTGAGATGAAGAAAATATATCAAATGAAAGAGCGTGTTTTTATCTAAACGGCAACTAAAAGGCTGTAGAATTTTAGGTCCAGGTGTTTTAGTTTTAGTAGTAGATTATAAGCATACCTGTGCTAACTCGAGCACCTAATACTAAAGTGAAGTAGCAAAATATTTTATCGACAAAAAAATATATCGATGTTACTGTCAACATCTAAATGTTAAATATTCAACATAAATACATATTATTTATTTTCTCTTCATTTAAAAATAAAAACAATAAACAAATTAAAACGTGCATTTATTTGTTTATTTTAAACTAGTTTTCATAGTATAAAAATTTATATTTTTTCCCTATTCGTCGGTAGTAAAGATTGCCGTCTAGATGAAAATATCCACTTCAAATTAATATGCGATCTCTTAACGTCCACAGTGGTCAACGGGGCATTTTATCTTATCTCCACTTATAATAATCTCCACTTATAATAAATCTCTAAATTAAAAAAAGAATCAGCCAGTTTGAAACTAAGCTTTGCGCGGTTCGAATGTTCTCAGCATCCCATGAACGGAAAAATATGAAACATTTTATATAGGTACATTATTATTCTAGCTGCAACTTAGGATAGTTTTTATCCGACTGCGACAGTTAATTAATTTTCCGAAATATACGACTTCATTTAATTTTTCATTTATTTTTATTGAAATCAAACGCTGCTCCAACTGTCAGCTATAAGAACCGTCAAATTTTCGTCAAAATGGCGGAATTGCTTTGCCTTTCACTTATTAATAATTTAAATCCCGTCTACGATAGACCTTTACTTTACGAGACAAATGCTAAAATATAAACCATAAAAAAATATTCGATTCTGATATGAGAACTTATATGCGCAAATGTCGTTTTATGTCGTAATTTCAATAAATGAAATCAACAAATTTGAACAATATAATTAACACGAATTTGTTTTTTTTGAATGACAATGGCACGCGCTCGGCGCATTCAGCCAAAGTACCTGCGGCGCTACCACGAAAACCGATACTCAATGTTCATATATTTGCATCCCTGTCACTCGAGTATGGTTAGTGCGATAGAGATAGAGATACCCGAATATTTTCGAATTCCGAAGTTCGTGGTTATAGCTCAGGAATCGAAAATATGGTAAATAATCATAATGTATTTTCTCGAAAAAGAATTTAAAATAAATATAGTCAAATGGAGAAAAAAACAAAGCAAGAGGTTATATAGGTAATGATTAAGTTATAAGAGTCCAAAGTTTTAAGAGGGGGTATGTTCTGTCCCTTTTCCGCAAAACGCACCTTCATATGAAACGATTGTTTTTTACTATGACGCTCGAGTATATTGACGTCACAGTCCCTCATCGTTTTCTCACTCTAACAAGCGACATTAAAACGGATGTAGCTTCATAATTTTTTGAGATATTTGAATGGGAGTTTCATTATCTTCTATCTATTTATACATAATAAATGCCTATGTCCTGACTGACTTATTCACTCAAACACTCACTCACTCACTCATCAACGCACAGCCGAAACTACTAATCTTAGAGAGTTGATTTTTGCACAGTATGTTGCTTTTATAACGTGGGCTAGGGATAAAAAGGGATTTTTGAAAATTCTACCCCTAAGGGGGGGGTGCAAAGTTTGTATGGGAGAATCTTTTTTTTTTGAGCTATAGACTTAAACTTTGTAGAAAAATTAGTTATTAGAATACAAATGAAACACTTTCAGCGTTTTGGAAAATTCCACCCCTACGGGGGTAAAATAGGGGTGCAAGGTTTGTATGGGGGAAACATTTTTTTTTAAATAGAGACTTAAAACTTTGTAGAAAGATTAGTCATCAGAATACAAATTAAGTACTTTCAGCGTTTTAGAAAATTCTACCCCTAAAAATAGGGGGCTAAAATAGGGGTGCAAAGTTTGTATGTGGGAAACTATTTTTTTTAGCTAGAGTCCTAAAACTTTGTAGAAAGATTATTTAAATACAAAGAAAGTACTTTCAGCGTTTTGGAAAATTTCACCCCTAAGGGGGTAAAATAGGGTGCAAAGTTTGTATGGGGAAAACTTTTTTTTTAACTAGACTTAAAACTATTCAAAATGTTACTAATAAAATTAATAATAAAGTACTTTCAGAGTTTTAGAAAATTCCACCCCTAAGGGGGTTAAGAAAGCTTTGTATGGGCAACACTTTTTTTGAGCTAGAGACTTAAAAGTTTACGAAAAAAGTTCTTTCAGCGATTAGAAAAATTCAACCTCTAAGGGGGTTTAAAAGGGGGTTCAAATTTTAAATGGCGAGCAATACAATTTTAAAGTGTGAGTAAGAGATTTTTAACTTCGGTCTTATTCTGTACGTTAAAAGACTACAAAACTGATTTCAGAGTTTCTCCAAATTCATCCCCTAAGAGTGTTAAAATTGGTTCAAAGTTTGAGTATTTCAAGGCATTTTTAAAGTATGAGATTTTTACCTTTGGTTTTAGACTGTTTGTTCACAAACTAGAAAATGAACATCAACTTTTTTTTTAATTATCCCCTAAAAGAGGGTTCAAATTTTGTATTGAGAGAAATCATTTTCTAAGACGATAAAAAGTTCTATGCGGACGAAGTCGCGGGCAACAGCTAGTATTAAAATATGTCTATTCACTTTTGAGTCAAAATAAAACAGATATGATATGTGTTCAGATATGATATCTAAGCTTTTTATAGCAATCGAGAAATTTCAATGAGTACACGTGTTAATATCGGTATAATATATATAATATATAATAATCGGTTCATCCGTTTTTGAGATATTGAACTTTGAAATGAAAATGTTGGGAGTTTTTCAACTGTTCTAAGTAGTAGTTATTATATATGTTCCCCGATTACTCAACGACGCCTGGACCCGATTACGAAAATTATTTTTGTTATTTGAAGGATACCCTCTCCCAGGTGGACCCATGGTCATCAGGTCAGGATCTGATAATGAGATCCTGAAGAAATCGAGGGAGCTCTTCAAATTTTATCGGCACACTTGAAGCAATTTGGGTACTGTTTTAAAGTCGGTTTAAACTTTGTTTATTTAAACTATTTTTAAAGTAAATTATATTTTGAACGTTCTGAAACAAGTGAACGGTGTAGGGGTGATGGCTCTAGACAACGACGTCCAATTTGTGGCTAGGCAGTGAAACCACCAACCGGTATGGGGCGACGGTTACATAACATATTAGAACTGTATCCGAACTGCACTCAGGAAGTACACTTACAATCACTGTTACACAGATTAGTTTCAAACATTTTAGAAATGAGATTAAGTAGAAATAATATAGCAGCCTATACTATTAATATGTTAGGTTGGGAACCGCGAACGGCGGATCGTGGTGTAATTGAGAATGATGGTTCACTGTTCGCCTTAATCCTGGGTAGTTCGGACGGAGATTGAAATGTGACATCTTATTCTTCAAGGTTCAAGGTACTGTTACACATGGTACTTAATAGCACGAAAGCATGCTAGTTTCGAGCGCTTTGTGTACCTGGAAAGCTGCTAGTATGCATATATTAATGGTTGAGCCTGGCCTGCTCAAACAAGCATGCTACTAAGGAGCATGTGTACCAGTACCTAAAGGTACTTCACTCTTCATCGTACAAAGTATAAGATCCTGTTCACATTAATACGTAACTGTCGGTGTCGGATCCGACAACGACACTTTTTGTTTGGAGCATGCAGGAGCATACTCGGACTGGGCTGTGTGAACAGTCAGCATGTTTTCTATACATTTATGTACTTGCCGTCCGATATCGTTACATGATCCGATACCGACAGTTACGGATTGGTGTCAATTGGTGTGAACCGGCTTAAACAACAAAAGGGAACTAGCAGCTGTCAGCAGTTCATTATGTCTATGAAAACGACACTTACCTACTCAATATAATATTTCTCCTGCAAGGCATGGTGCTCAATTTCAATAGCGACGACAACATTTCATATGGAACGGTAGAAAATAACATTCATTACAAAATACGGTCAAATAATCGACCATACATAATATTAGGTAATAAAAATAGATGTCTAGTCTTACAAAACTTTCCGTAACCCTAACCTCGAAAGGAAAAATAAGGCTACGCGGCCAGACATTCAATTGTCGAAGAAGAATGCTACAACTGTCGGATGACTCTATATTTACTTACTACGTTTTTCAATGGAACAGTGAACCATTCAACTTACATTATTAGGGCCTACAATGAATCGAAATCCATTTTTATGCCCGCGGCATTGCGTGACGATAATGTTATTTATCTTGGTAACATCGTGGTTCTGAAGTCGAAATGTCTTTCGATGTATGTTTTAGCTTCCGCATTGTTTGATCTTGTTTGAACGAATGTAATAAGTGGTTACTTCATGTTGATTTGTTTTAGTCAAATGATTGCTAGTTTCGAAAGAATTGGTGTTGACTACTTCATAATATTCTTACCTTGCTCGAGTTTAAAAGGAAAGATTGGATAGCGGAAACAGAAAATATTTTTCCTTGTAGCTTCTGAAATCTAAGCATAATTTATTCAAACTATCATGTTGCTGCTAACTTCAAAGAAAATGTGTCGATGGACAGGGAGGTTATACCTAGTTATATCTGTACTGTTTTGAAAAAATTGTACCTCGCCGAGTTTTTTACGCCGGTTCTTCAGGTGTCAGAGGTTTACTTTCCGAACCGGTGGTAGTTATCGTCATACATAGGTGCATGTAATACGCCTAAATTGAAGAATAAATAACTTTGACTCTTATGTACTTTATTTGTTGAGTTGAAATTCGCCGCCGCGCCATCGCCATGAAGACACACTCACAAGAAGAACACAATGATGACTCGTTGCTCTGACTTTTGCAAAAACTACCCACAACACAACAACACAAATTCCCATTAGAAAAACCATGGGAACCTATCGTAACGTTCTAAATATCTAATGCTAATTTGCGATCGTGACAATATTTCCTAAACTTAAGTGCAAAAGTTTCCATTGTTTCTCAAGTAATTTTAAACTTCCTTCGAAACTGGTGCCATAAAGGACAAGGCTACATTGTGGTGCATCGCATACTGCACTAGGCGTCGCGTCGATGCGCTATTAACCACAATCGATAGCAAAATGACTGTTTTTATCAACAACATACAGGTTTAAACGAAGTTCATCGTAATTGCTCCGCAGCATTTTCAACAGTTGCCATGCAACAAGATATTGCAAGAAAATCGTGCTGGCGATTGCGAAACGAGCCGCGAGCGGCGGCGAACGCCAGTCGCTGGCTTGAGAGAGAGGAGCGCGGTACTCTTGCGCGAGAGTTTAACGTGCTACAGCGCGTGCGCCAACCGTTCCATTTACAAACATTCAAATTGTAACAGACATTCAAAGTGACAGTGCCCGGAAAACTTGTGTGGAAAGCCTTTATCCAGTGTTTTGTTCTGACGGTCCAGTGAGTGTTCAAGCGTAGATTGTGAGAGATTTTCTCGTTATTTGACACACATATGACGTGAATAACGGTGCGATCTGACTTGATCGACTCGCTAAAATCGAAGTGTTAGTGTTTCCTACCGGCAGTGACGGAATATTTAACGGACTTGCTTAAGTAAAGGTAAGAGCGGATGTTTACAAGTTTACAGTTATGCTTATTGTATAACTCGCCGGAGAAAGCCTTAATGCCGCTTATCGGGCCTTGTAACCCGGAATACTATCAGGCTGTCTGCAAAGTTGATTTTAACTAGGTAGTTTGAATTTGAATACCTACTAACGATTTCTGAGACAGTAGGTAATTCATTGCTCATCTCTAAAAAAGTTTTTATTTGCAGTTAGACAAGCGCTTGTTTCCTATAAGTGGGCATTTTCAATTATTCGTGCACCCAATTAGCGTGAGTTATTAAACAAAAATTAACTCAGTGTCAGTTTTGTAACGACAATTAAGTATTCAATTTGTGTAAAAATTAACTTTTTCTTTTCAATATATAAATGATATGCATATACACGTTATTTAAATATGAAACCAGTTCATTTTCACATCATTTGTATGCTTAACTTTTGTTACAAAACTGACACTGAGTTAATTTTTGTTTAACAACTCACGCTAATTGGGTGCACGAATAATTGAAAATGCCCAGGTATCAGTTGCGGCGCGTGAAAATTTTCGATGGGCAACCCGAAACACCGAAAGTTATGAAAGTGTTTATAGTATATAACTATAGACTTGTCCAAAAAGAAATTTTAGGCAAGCCGGCGGGAATCGGCTTGTATGGGCGCTCCACCACTGATAGGTATCCTAGTCTTTGTCGGCTCTTATTTGACTTCTTTCTCGAGATAAATTTAAAATTTGCCAGAGATCGTGTGATGTACAAAAGGCACGATTAAGACGACGAAACCACTCGCAAACACCAGTTATAAGTATAAATAACATTATTAAAACTTGATTAATAGCTTATCGTATCTCGTCTTTTGACTGAAGATGAAAACTAGTTTTTTCTAATTATGGACAAGTCAAGTTAATGTCTAACTAATGAATATTTAGAGGGTTTGAAAATCCGAGGAAACAGTTCGGGAACTGGTTTTCAAACAATGCTGGGTGAAAAGGTCTCTGACTCATCTGGCCTGAGTTTACGTGTAACTACTATTAAACACGATAAGTTTTAAGTGCATTTGAATTTCATATGATGTTATGCCCTTTTGGAATTAGGCTGGTAGAAGTGTGCTTGGAATTAAGTAGCTAAGGCCCAAGTGTGTAGCGAGAATTCTATTTTAATCACGTGTTTAAGGAACGTGTGAAAATTGTACGGACATTGCACAATTTCATTATCTACATACTTCTATTAGATATGATTATATAGTCAGAAGGCGGCTAAAGAAATTCCTAAACTACACAAGATAAAATATTTTTGGGTTCTCAACCAGTAGTACCTAGATGATTATGAAGAAAAATCCTTTTAGTTTGTATCTAACCCATATTAATGTAATTTTTGAGGGAAACTTATTTTGTCCCGTACACAACTTAAACTATCATTCAATCACTAAACAGCCAGTTGTAATTTTAAAAATCGCATTCGCTAAAAGCGCATTCGTCATGTCATGATGTCACCAACGGCAACGGTCAGATACGACATTAAAGTTTCGATGACTTCGATGATAATGACGTTGACCTTTAGGCGGCAGTTGTTTAACAAAATCGCATTTACGTTCGTACAAGCGTAGCCTTTTAGTGTTTAGGCTGTTTACCTGCTCTTAATACTCACATTGGCCACTTTTACTAAGATCAAGTAGGTACCTAATAAACTGGTCAACTTGCAGTAGGTTTACTTTTTTAGGGTTCCGTAGCCAAATGACAAAAAACGGAACCCTTATAGATTCGTTATGTCCGTCCGTCTGTCTGTCCGTCCGTATGTCACAGCCACTTTTTTCCGAAACTATGTATAAGAGCTGTTGAAACTTGTAGATGTATACTGTGAACCGCATTAAGATTTTCACACAAAAATCGAAAAAAAACATTAAGTTTTAGGGGTCCCCATACTCAGAACTGAAACTCAATTTTTTTTTTATCAAACCCATAATAGGTCTTCAAAAATGATATTGAGGTACATTACCATGTAAACTTCCACCGAAAATTGGTTTGAACGAGATCTAATAAGTAGTTTTTTTTTAATACGTCATAAATCGTAAACCGCAATTTATTTCACGGAACCCTTCATGTGCGAGTCCGACTCGCACTTGGCCGCTTTTTTTTATTCGTACTGGTTAGATTTTTAGATTACAATCATCATCCTCCTAGCGTTATTCCCGGTTGTGCCCCTAAAGGAGCCCGGCGTCCGCTTTGACACCTAATCCCAAGATTTGGCATAGGCACTAGATTTTTAGATTACAATACCATGAAAAAATATATTAAATAAAATCTTTTTAGGTAAACGTCCTAGTACTAAACGTTGCACTAGTGTACTATCGCCAAGGTGTACGGGTTCACACTTTCTCAACAAAATCGTCTGCACACACATACATTTCATTCGAAAAATGACCCTAGAGGGGTCTACCCATACCCTTGGGCGATAGTACGTGGGCACTTAATGTCTAAGCGATATGGGTTAAATTCGAACTTAGAGGATTTTTCTTCATTCGAATTTAAGCCATGTCACTTTGACATAGAGTGCCCATGTCATATACTAGTACAACGTCGAGTATTAGGATGTTTACCTTACTTAATACTCAATCATTTTATTTGGATATTGTCTGATGCATGCTTGAATCAACAACTTTTTCTGATGCCGTCAGCATTTGACAACACCGTTTGGCCTAACCTGCCTGTATGTTAGCGTCTTTGATGTGTAAATTGAATCTTTTCAAATATTTTTTGTCACTTTGGCCATCACCGCGTTTATTTAACTACCTAACACGTCTCTTTTTGCAAGGAAATCGTGATTTTCCACGGTCCCACAATAAATTTTAACTTAAAGACGCATTAGACAAATTTACTAGGAATTAACTCGTTAGTTCCAACCATTAAGGAAGGATGGGATTGCTTTGAGATTATAGATACTTATCGAGAATGTTTTTATAGCTACGTAAGTAGTGTGCAAATTAACTGCTTATTTACAATTCAAGTGTATTTGAGTACCTATATAGTCGCTTGCAGAGAAAAGTAACGCTCTCTGCATATATGTACAGGCTGACTGGTAATTCGACCTATTCCTTGAAAGGGGTTATACTAGAGCTAATTTGCAACAATTTATGTCCAGTCAACCAGGGGTCGAAACTCGCTGGTTTCCGAGATATTCGAGTTTTTAGTTTGTATGAAAAAAATTCTCCTTGCAGCCTTAAGCTGGTGATTGTGACAAAAGTACTTCCATTTGGATGGTAAAAAAACATTTTTGTCACAATCAGCAAGGCTGCAAGGCGATTTTTTTTCAAACAAACTAAAAACTCGAAAAATTAAAAAAAAAATCGTGTTTTGACCCCTGGTTGACTGGACATAAATTGTTGCAAATTAGCTCTAGTATAACCCCTTTCAAGGAATAGGTCGAATTACCAGTCACCCTGTATTTATGATATTAAAAGGGGATTGTACCTCCCTATAGTAAATATAGTCAGTCAGTAAGGTATACAATTAAGGTTTTCCCCTGGTCAGGAGAAGCGAGGAGATGCGAGAAAATTCATATAGGCGCGATGTTGCACTTTTTATTCCTGGCAATATGAAAATTTGTGCATTGGTTCGACATGGTTCTACTGTCATCGCCGATGGATAACCAACTTAACATCTTTCATATTAAGTTGACGTGGCGCGTCGTGTTATCGACGAATTAGATGTGGTGTCCATAAGGTTAGGTAAACATACATTTCTAAGCAACAGCGATCATTTCCGTTGAGGGAACCACACAAGTGTAAACTTCCGTACTTCTTAAATACCTTGCCCGAAGACATCCGACATGAACCAAATAAACATAAATTTATAAAAGCACTAAAAACACCTACTCCATACACTTAAGTAACGTTTGCTAAATAAATAATAATATAATAATAAACTAGCGCCTTAAATAAATAATTCTTGAATGTTGTTACAAGTTTACGTTTTGTTTAAACTAAAACTCGGAGAAATTCCAACATAACATAACCTACAAACTTATAAATCTGGCAAGTAGTACAACGTAGCACTCTTACCTAGTTGTGTGATTGGCAAGAAATTTAGAACGCGTGCGTTAGGATGACGACGCAATTATATTAAAAGTAGCAGAGTTGAAATGCGTTTCTCTATAACGAGCTACTAGTTAAATTCATGTCTCCACTGTTAATGCCATGGGGTTCAGAAACATTCTGAAATCGAATTGATTGTTTTGAAAACTGACTTTACAATATTTGCCCATGCAGGACATCAACCCGCCATATTTTGCCTCGGCATGATATTCAGTTTCAGAGTCACTCTATCTTATCTTATCTTCTTTATCTTAATATTTAAGTAAGCTTGCAGATGCATTATTCCCAAGTAATTTTGATAGCTCGAAAAGTGCATGTGCCGATAGAACGATCTATTCATAAGGATTTATAAATAAGTCTCTGAAAAAAAGAATCTACTTAAGCCAAGGTATTGTACCTAACCTCTGTCCACTATTTACTAGACCGAGTAAACTTCAGGCCTTATTCAGAAGACTAAGGAATATTATAACCGTGGATGCGGTTCAATTACATAAACCTAGCATGATTTGTTTTATGGTCAAGTTTTACGTGACGTTTTGATACTTTTAAGCCTAGAACCTAGCCTAGCCTTTAACGGGCACAAGACATCTGGGTTTTCATAGAATTAAACCCTATCACATAAATAAAGTGCATTCATGGTGGGAATATAGTTTCATCTGCCTTATAAAAGGTTAAAACGTGACCATAAAACCGGCCCTGCTAGCTGGGTTGGTTAGTCACATGCACGGCATTGTCAGTGCGCACAAAAATGAGAAAGGCCCATTAGTGTCACAAGGTGTTGTTCGCCTACTTAAAGAAATCGAGACAGAATTACAACTTAACTATTTTTGGCGGACGGCATTGTGCAAAACTGCGCAACCCTCAATGGCGACACCGAGTACAGCCATTGCTCATTTTCAACCAGATCTTTTATCTCGCGGCCCTGTACTGATGAGAAATATTTAACCAATCCTGACAAAGATCATTAAGAAATGTAAATGGCCCAAACACTGGTTAACTTGTGTAGTTTAATGTCATACTCTCAACTTAGGAAAAAGCGTTGTTTTCAGTATTGATATATTATCACCAATAAAGCAACTGCATGAAAAACCTACTTGGTATGTTTTCTTTTTATGTTGAATATTTTATTAATTTACAAAAACAACCGTCAAATTTTGTACGCTACTACCATTAGATACTATTTCAAAACCGAAAGGATCAAGTTAATTCAGATGCAATGGAATGAATGAATGATGTAAAAAGCCATATGCATAAGCCTAGCGATATATAAATATAACTTATACCTTAAAATAAAATAAAGTATGTACACATGACATTACCTATAAGTAATGTCATGTGTATTGTGTGAATAACAATGTTATTTATGCTAGTTTAAATTTAGTAGAAACGACTATCATAACCCATAATAATAAATTTCATCCCAAGTCAAGCTTTAGCTCCATACAATACCAGCCCTAGATAACAAAACTAGTTCATAGATGTGCTCAGAAAACTTCACTGCAGTTAACAGCGGTGTTATCAAGGCTTATCGCTGTCAGAGCTTCAAGAGTTATGAAAATGCAAACAATTGGTTGTAAAAGTTTCCCCTTACACCTGATAAGAACCTTTAACTTTAACCTTTCTCGTAGCACGAAGCGACTAGTTATGTGCAGTTGTTATTTATTATTATTACTTATTCTAGTAGTTTCTTTAGGAATAAAGTTTTATGTCGGTATAAATATTCTTTAATGTTGCACTACGGACGCTTGCAAAACTGGCCAAGGTGATCTTCTGTACTTTTCTGAAAGATGTGGTCTGATGATACACTTCACCCTTTCTATGGATTGTTATAATATGAGATCTACCTCACGTGGTTGTATTAACTTGTACTGCACTCACTGTGAAATACGGAAAAAACTAACAGTAAATAAATAATTACGCACGACTTAGCAATCATCTTAGCCTTGAGTTACGAATAAAATACGCTGAAATTAAGGACAAGCATTTTACCAATGTCATGCATTTATTGGCCACACATAAAATAAAGGATTAACTTCGTCCGTAAAAGTAACCAGCGGATTCAATGCACAGATAAAAATTATCAGTGACCTTTATGGTTCTTTAAAAGTTCAAGAACATTCTTTGTGACTCTTCTAAGTTATTGGAAATGTCAAAGTATGAACTGTTTCTGGCACGTAAGCCAAGGTAATGTTTCGCATAGAAACAATGCTCTCTGACACAAGCAAGAGAATACTGTCAAACTTGCGACATCTTGGCAAAACAAATTGACAGACTAATGAAGGGGCCTTTGGACATGTTATTTTGTTTTGTATCGTTCAGATGCAAGGTTGGAGATGTGCAACTCGTTTCGGCACTGGTGATTGGACATTTGAAAAGTTACGAACTGATGCATTTCATTAATTTTTATGCTTTGATCCTCATTAGTGTTCGTCAAATTATGGCGACAAATCGATATTAATTTTATGTATTTTTGAAGCAACAATGTCTATCTGATTTCTATTAACATGATAATATCATTTTCATTATAATAACTATTAAGTTCCTTTTATGACTTTGACTTGACGATGAGTCACTGTGGACTTCCTCCGATGCAAATGTCAGCAGGTTTTGGTATTTATATTGTTAGGTACCAGTTTCTGATGCCAGCCACACACACATTGATTATATTTTGCTTAGATCAAGTCAGTTTTTTACACGTCTATTGAACGGTTCCGAGTTTTGTCGATCAATAAATCAAATTATTGCATTTATACAACGACGGTGGCAAACAAGTTTACGGCCTGCCTGATGTGAAGCAGTTACCGTAGCCTATGGACACTTGTGACTCCAGAAGAATCAGAAGCGCGTTGCCGACCCTTTAGGTATTCACTTGAGGATGCATGTTTTATATGTGACTTAATTGATCGTACACAGGAACATGCGTATGTTGTTATCCTGAAATTCGCAAATATTTTATTGTTGCAGTTAAGATTAAAGAGAAAGAAAGAAAGAAAAAAAGAAAGATACATTTATTCACTAACACAGAGATGCATATGAAATAAAAATTAGATCATTTCATGAATATTCAGTTTCATCCCAAAGTGAAACAATATACTCCCCACGCATTTCCTAGGAACAGTTCTCTGTTTCCGTCTTCTGCGGCATTGTTCCACGGTCTTATGTCGACTGACACAAGAAATTCGATTCTAACGTACAGTGTAAAGTTTCTACCGGATCTTTATTTACTTACTTACATGTGTGCGTTAATCGGATCACGTCATTTGTTTCAAAGTGGCATAAAATAGTGTCTAGATATTTAACGACTTATGTTTTTTTTTAATGTTGACTTTGGGCGAAGGTCCTTCCACTCGCTTAGGTATATGATTTATTTTGATAGCAGCTTAATAAATGCTCACGGTTCTATGTTATAAATGGCATGTCGCAGAATCATGATAAATTATATGCCGTGTTTTTAAGGTTCCTAAGGTAAAATAAAAATTCTTTCGACATTTTCATTGGCCGGTTTTTCAAAAAGGACAATGAGTATACTCGTTTTTCTTTGATACTCGTAGAAACCAATTAAGGTGTGCCAGCTTTTAATTACGGAGATCCTTCGGAGATTTACCTTATTTATTCGTTTAATTAAAATAAACAAGAGTGCCTTCCCAGCCAGCACTTGTGCTTGGATTTCACGGCGCCTCTTAACATAAATTTGTTTTCACATAACGATGGTTTAACGTCTCAAACTTCTTTATTCGATATGCGCCATTGCGGTGGTAATGCTATGAAGTATGTGGTGTTGTGTTCCTGTAGCTCTAGTATAAGTTTTATCGATACATATACGTTTTCGCACGCGTTTGCGTTTAGTTTCAATTTGTATGGCGACGCGTAGTTCCTAATAGTTATACCACCAGAGGAGCTGTTTGTGTTGCCATACAAATTGAAACTAAACGCAAACGCGTTCGAAAACGTATTGTATCGATAAAACTTATACTAGAGCCTCTGGTGGTGAGTAAGGTCGCCAGGGCTCCCTAGGGTGCGCTGTGTTGGAAGTGAGGGACCTGCAAGTCTCTATCTGCCAACACAACGAATCCTCAAGTGAATAAAGGGTCGTGAACGCGTTTGTGATTCTTCTGGAGTCACAAGTGTCCATAGGCTACGGTACCAGCTTAACATCAGGCAGGCCGTAAGCTTGTTTGCCAGCGTCGCTGTATAAAAAATAGATATGTTGCTCATTGGTTACTATGGGGCTTCTAGACGGGCTATACTTTTCCAGAAATGTGTGGCCGGCGACTATGGGCGTCTTGTTCTAGCATGGAAGTAAAATTGTAAAGTGTACTAACATTACATTTAAGTTATTTATTGTAATTAACCAAATATGGATTTATTCCGAAATAAAATTATTGTTTGATTGATTGAAAAGTATATCCTCTCTAGAAGCCAGCTTAAATATTTTTTCAAGGGGATGCGTATTAAATTACTCACTTGAGCAAAAGACTATTATTTTGCATAAGTATTTCGTACAAAGAGTATTTTTATTGCTTTTGATTGTTTGTTAAGGTCTTGTAAAAGTTTTATTGCGACTCTTCGAATCGTATTTCGGTCGCAATCCAAGGAGGCCCACTCCCTCCCACTGTAAGGGCATACGCCGAACAAAGACATGGCTGTCACCTTGTATAGTTGTGACATATATGAGCCAGACTGGTTACATTGGTTCCCCAAACGTTAATTCCGGGTAGCAAAATTTGCATTCGCGTTTTTTTTCCACTCGTGTTAGGACCTTTGCTCCTTTATTATCATTCGCTTAATTTTACTGTTGCGTTATTCACCGAATAGTATTTATCTGTCGGATGTTTCCCCAACCTCAGCATACATCTACACAGTTTCGACGGAGTTCCCCTTGCCAGGCGCGTCTCACTCGCGATTTGTGTTTATCGATACAAGTACATGCCGGTCGCCCCTTCGGAGGGCCCTATTCAGTGGCTGCCACGTGTTGGTACAGCACGCTCGCACGGGTCGCAGCGCGTTGCATGCGATAGAACGGGATGGCCACATTTAGGCACGTTTGGCGTACCTAAACAGGGAATTTGTTAACAGAGAACCTTCTGTACGTAGTACTCACAGATGTATGAATATAAGGAGATCGGATATGGCGGCTGATTTGTATAGAGTGAGCCTGTCGCAAGTTGTACATTAACCCACACAACGCCCAAGTAATTGACAAGACAAAGCACGCACACATCTAAAACACACACACTTATTTGACAATAAACGCGCATCATATCAGGCATTTTGGGAAAAAACGTAATATTCTCTGCGATCAGCACGCGTGCACAGTATGGCAGTGTATGCCCATTGAGCATACAGCTGCGACACGGCCGCCGGCGGCTTGTCCTTTCTCTAGTATTATATGCTCTGAGGTAGTACTATTACTTATTCTGTGCCCTTGCGCGGAGCTCCTATTTCCGTATCCTTTGGCCCGAAGGGCTACTGCAAATTTAACATAAGCTAAACCTATTTACCTACTTTAGCCCGTTAACTTTATAAAATTGCATTTGTTAATTGTAAATGCGATTTATTTTATCAAACAAGGCATGAATTTTAAGTTGTAGCTTAATAGGAGGATACAAGAGGAAATATATTCATGACGAATATATGGCATAGGAAGAAATCGCGAGAGGGAAATCTGATAGGTAGATAAGTACTAGACGAATTTACCAATGAGGCAGCAGAAAATTGGAGTGGGAAAAAATGCGAATAGAAAAAGCTACACGGAATTAACGAGTTTGGGGAACCATGCTAACCAGTCACTTATCGACCCGGCAATGTAAGTCGAATTGTTTGTGGCGGGTGATCATTGTCAAGTCGGTGAAATAAGAACCTCATCATCATCATCATCATATCAGCCGAAAAACGTCCACTGCTGGACATAGGCCTCCCCCAAAGAATGCCACAATGGCCGGTCCTGCGCCACCCGCATCCAGCGGACTCCCGCGACCTTTAACAGGTCATCAGTCCACCTTGTGGGGGGGCCTACCCACGCCGCGCCATAAAAACCTGATAAGACGCAAATGAAACATGATTATGTAAGTTGTGAGAAAATAAAGTAATATTCGTAAATTTTAATTTAATGGTCTAATTCGTCTATTCTACTCTTTAAACGAACTTTAACTACTTACACAACAACGGTTTTTAAAACGAATCGTGCCCTTCTATCTCACATACATATAAGGTAAACGTTCCCGTGCCCGACACTGGCCGAACACATTCAATCCCATGTCAAAACAATAGAGGTGTCAACTATAGGCAAGCATTTAACGGCCTCCGTAGCCCAGTGGGTAGTGACTCTGCCTACGAAGCTGGAGGTCCCGGGTTCGAATCCCGGTCAGGGCATTTATTTGTGTGTTTATCACGAATATTTGTTCCTGAGTTATGGATGTTATATATGTATATAAGTATCTATATGTATTTATCTATTATATATATCATCGCCTAGTACCCACAACACAAGCCTTACTGAGCTTACCGTGGGCCTAGGTTGATTTGTGTAAGATTGTCCCATAATATTTATTTATTATTTATTTATTGGGACATTTAGGTACCTTAATTAACGCAAACTATGCGTTAACAGTATTACTTGGCGTCCGTGATCAAAACAGGTCCAACATCCTTTCACACTTGACTTCGATTTACACTAAATTCTCATATTAAACTTAGGTACAAGAGAATTTGTAGCTGTTAAGTAATCACGGGAACTCACGTCACAATTACCGTTAAAATATAAAATTGAATTGATTTGTTTAAATAATGTATCAATCAATACAGCCCCGCTATTCTGTAAATGGTTTTAAGCTCACCGCACCTGTTCACCTCACCCACAAATATATCTTGACGCCGCGATTCGTCGCCTTGACTAAGCGTAGGTAGAGGTCTAGTTTCGTTAGGCGTGAGGGGTGAGGCGAGGTGCATTAGGGTGATTCGAATAACAGCCCTGGCCAGGTTAGCCTCAAGGTTTCGATCGAGACAAGACGGACCTGAGAAGTCGTGAACTGAGAAAATCCGTTTAGTGGAGTACTGGCAGGCACAAAAGTACGGTTGTACCATGTTTTACCGACAAAATGTTCCATCGAATATGTGTTTCGTAGAACTTTCGTTTCATCGAAAACCATTTTTTTCAGTATCAGTAAACTTTTCAGGATTGTTATAAAACAAACCTAACCTAACCATTAGGACAAGGTTAGGTTAGTTTTTTTTGTTTTTGGACATTAGGGTTCTACAGAATGACCTTTTAGCTGTACCTAAAAAGTTAACGGTTTCAGAGTAACAAAAATTCGATGAAATGAAAATTTGGCGAAACAATGCTTTCGGTAAAATAAGGGGACACCCAAAAGTACCTATAGAGCGAAATTCACTTTTAAAGGCAGCATAATATAACCTAACTTAAAAAAAAATGGATTAGGTACCGGTAGCGTAATACTTCAAAATAAAAAAAATAGATTAGGTACATGTTATAAATGTAGAAAATCTTATACAAGAGTTGCCTATATAAAATATCTGTATCTTTTGGTATATAAGCAGAAATCTAAACAAATAATAAATTGTCGTCAACACATTTTTTTAGTGTAATCTTTTCTGCTTAACTAGGTACTCGTTAAAATAGTTCCATTGCCCTAACACGAAGGGATTATCTTGTCTAGTTTTGGAGGTGCTAATGGCCATCTTCTGGCAACCATATTGACCGTAGCCGAGACAAGAATCAAAGGGGGTCTGGAACCGCCGATCTCTATCTCTTTCACATTGACATGGTCTAACGGAGCGTGCCACACATGTTTTGTCAGTTTGATTTACAGACCTTATAATAGTGTGTTAGCACTTGCGGGCTCGCATACCCTCGGACCTCGGCCTCGGCGCCGGCGCAGCCTCGCCGCATTCACCGCCGCCATTGGCTAAATACTGCAATCGCCTCCAAATATAGATTTTTTCACTAACCGTGTCACGACAACAGTACAGATATTTCTTTTTAATACGGTTTCGACACTGGCAACGCGTGACTGACTTTTTTAATCGAGTTTTAGTGTTCAAACTTGCATAGTGCTTAACATCCTTGTTAGACAAACGTTATCGCTACGAGTGACAAGGTTATTGGGCCAATACCAGAAACGAGCAAACCATACAGTCTGCTAATAAAAATATTTTATTCCACATGGCGATGTGTAAACACCGTCATACGAACTGGAACTGGGATACTTATACAACGGTATCTAGAGAAAAACCCTTCTGTAGGTATGTTTTCTGAAGATAAATAATGATATAGTTCTGTTCCTTTTCCACAGTGCACCCACAGGAGCTCTAGAATTATAGGTTGCACTGTATTGCAAGCGATTAACCAGCACTTGTCTTTGTTGTCACTGCGAATCCTCATATAACTACAAAATATTGGGAACGCGCACGCCTGGTACACTTTAATTTTTAATAATTTATACGTAAAAAAACAAAATGTAACCCTTTAGATAACCATCTAGATATAAAAATCGGCAACCTGTTAATCACGCTTTTAAGATCGTTTTGGTTTAATAATTGGTTCCATAACTATTAAGCCATCAACAGTAAGTGTCTGCCATTTTATAGAGATAGGCTTTTAATTAGCCTATAAATATACTGTTAACGAAGTGGATGTGAAAACAATACTTGTTATTTGAAAGAGATAAGGTAGCTATTGTTAAAATACAATAGGTAGCTACGTAAATATGTAAACATGGGAATTGCCTCGAAATATTTTAAATGTTACGAAAATAACAAGCACAAAAAGTCAAGAGTACTGAAGCCGAGTATATTTAGTAGGAACATACATTATGTACAAGTGCATAAACCGTGAACACAAAGTAGCATAAGTCGACGTCAAATATATGTTTATTTACTCCTTTGTACCTTATTCCATAGTAATAAGTAGGGCGAACAATCAAATATTGTTATAATTGTAAGATTTTATGGAATAGATCCCTTTCGCAACACTAAGCGGAGACAAATAATCTGACAATTCCAATTGAAGATCAGATTTTTTTTTCTTAGCCTATGTTGTGTCCCATTGCTGGGCGAAGGGCTCCCCCCTAGATTTCCAACTGTCCCGATTTATTGCCAATTCTAGCCAGTCGCTTTGAAAGACGCCCATTTCATTCCGCCATCTCCTCTTCGGCCGACCACTGCGCCGTTATTATTACCTATTTATTTATTTATCACCCAAAGCTACAAAAAACTTATTCTGGCAGCACATTTAAGATAAAGTGAGAGATTTGCAGAGAAACACGAAAAGTTGGTAATAAAACAGAATAACTGAAAGATTTTATAGGTAAATTGATCAGCAATCAAGCAGTTGATTGATTTTTAGACTTAGTCACAGTTTTTTTGAACTCGCCTTGAGACAATGTCACGTAACGGTTTTTTTGTGAGTTTTCGGAAGTGGTAATGATCAGTTGCTACCAGTCACAACCCGTCTTTGCCAGTAACGGTGATGACCGGAAACCGGATGGTAATGAAGCCTCATAAAAAAACGTGTTAAAGAATTATGTGTTACACTAAAATATATACAAGTAGTTGATTTAGACGTGATTATTTCTTTCTTTCTTAATTATAAAGTATGTATTTTGTAAGAATAAATATGTACATGAAATGTACAAAAACGTCATATTTTGATGGTTTTAATTTTTTTAGACAACTATACTATAGTACTTAAGTCTCTGACAATAATATTGTTTGAAATTCGTATAGCGTTAATCTCGGTTAAGCAGTGAAATTAAATCATCGAAAACTATTAGATTTAGGAAGCGGCCTTAAAATACTTTGCCGACCTAAACCGGTACAATTAGCTAAGTGTCCCAAATTAACTGTTTTTGTATGGAGCCAAATTGCGTTCAGCGCACTTGTCTACTGTGTTGTCCACTGTTGGATATTACTTAGCTGTAATTGATTTTGCCGGTGACGGATATAATAGAAAGTGCCACTAAAAGATACGAATAGCCTTTGACCCAATCGTATTCATATGTCAACTGTTAAAAGGGTCATACAGATTTTAAGAGGAGAGGCAGTCTGTGCGGATAAGAGTCCAACCAAATATCAGGCTTTATAAGTTAAAGTTACCTAGCCGACTCCCGTGACGTTTACCAGGTCATAAGTCCACCTTTTAGGGACCCACGCTGCGTCACGTGGTTGCCACTCGAGAACCTTTCCGCCCTAATTACCAACGGTTCTACGTGCAATGTGCCCTGAGCTATAACCACGAACTTCGAATCTCGAACTTCGTATATCTCCGTCTCTATCACACTTATGGTTTATGTTACTAAAGCGGCAGAGACGGAGACATACGAAGTTCGAGATTGGAAGTTCGTGGTAGCGCCCCTGCCCAATGCCACGTAAGTTTAGCAATTCGGAGGGCTATATCGCGATCGGTATATCGGTTACCTTAGTTCTGCTACGGATAACCTCGTTTCCGATGCGATCACGCAGATAAACTCCCAGCTCCAACGAAATATTAGTAAAAACAATTTTTTTTTCGGATTACTAATGTATTTAAAATCTACCATTAGAATATGATCAATATGTAAATAAAATCGTAATACGTCTAAGTTTGTTATTGTACTCTGTCTTATGTGAATTTTCAGACGATGTCCATAGTGATTCAAATAAAATATCAGATAACTTATAAGAGTATCGTTCATTATAATGTATTTTTGTACTCGACGATTAAAATATTGTATTAAAGCTAAATAAAGTAAATAAAATCGTAATCTAAACGTTTAAATTTAGCGCTTTTTAACAACAGGCCGAAGACATACTTTGCTGTTTTGGCCTCCTGGCCTGGGTGGGTCCTGCGTTGCCCCCCCCCCCAGCTTGAAGAAAGTCCACCAAAAAAATATATGTAAAGATAAAAGTTTTCCTTTCAATGAGATTTTATTAGCATAATACTTACTCACCCAAGTGCAGTAATCATAGTCAATAAACACCTACATACGGCTATCTAAAACGCAGAACGGTAAACGTTTATGTGCTTTTATCTCAACATTGAATTACCTATAAAACGTGTGATGTATTTACTACGTGGAACTTTCTTCCACTCTCTCAGGCGAAGTAAGACTTACTTGGTATGTTATTCCGAGGACCTTGGCGTGGAAATTGTTCTAAACATTGTTAGTATTCAAGAACTTAGGCTGTTTATTTATCGCTTGGTTACTTTAGTATTCCTAGAATGTGTAAAATAGGAATATCTTGGTCGTTGAATAATATGACACCAATATCTACGATACATATCGTTATAAAAAATAATAACCAAATAAGTAAATGGTTCTGTAATTTACGTATATTCACGTATTTTTGCTAACCCAAAAAGTACCTATAGGTATACAAAAAGGTAATAAATTTGACTTAACGCAACAAGACCCATAAATTATCTATGAAAGTATCATCGTTAAATTAGTACATTACTTTTATAGCACAGTGCGTTAGAACGCATTAGAATGAGCTATACTTTCAGTTAGTAGTAGGCACCAACGATAGGGAAATATCGTGACAAACTAAAATAAGTAAACTGCGATATTCAATCCACTCGCACAAGACAGTAAAAATCACTATTTAGCAACAAAGTTTAACATTAAAATGTCAAAAGGCACTTGCGGTCAATTTATTTGCTGCCATAATTCCATATTAATGCAAGTAAATGGCAAACCAGATAAGATCGTGACTAAGCCCGGTGATGCAACTTGCACAATTTCAACTTTTCGCTCTTGGTTAGTAAGGTTGCGTAGGTTCACGTGGACTCAATCTGTTTACATTATTACTAAGTAGGTATTAACTATACCACAATTGGGTTAAGGCCACAAAACGTTTAAAAAAAACACCTTCTTTATGGTTTTATTATTTTATGCACAGTCACTTCTAAATTAGAATTATTCCTACACATAATTTAATTGAAACGCTCGGTAGATTGTGTAATAGAAGTACAAAATCTTCAGATAGAGAGAGATGTGTAGGTACAGTTGCCATCACATATATACATAGGTACACTATAGGTGTTCAAAAATATCGGCACATGCACCCTAATGCCTTGAAAATAGAGGTGTGTTCCGATGTTTGTGACGTGCTTGTTTGCTCCGATGTATGTGATGGCGACTGTACATGACTACCAAAATTTTTTGAATCCATATCCCGGTATTAATGCAAGTTTTAAAAAATCGATAACACCAGCAGTCTGGGTTGTCACTTAGATATTATTTGTATCATGGAAACCTCTTCCTGAGTTGTCGGTTACATTGAAAGCTCATTGAATAAGAGTTAGCACATTCGATCTTTTACGGCCTATCACCTAAGTTCAGCAACGGCAAGACAATAGTGTGAAATCTCCCATTTAGAAAGTGGTTGGTTTGTATGGTAATTGTCGAAACTTACGCGAGAAGCCTTAACCTGTGCGTTAACTTTTGTACTCGCATTGTTGCATGGTTTTTCGTAACTACGTGTAAATTCAAATTGATTGATTACGGCTATGCAACAAAGATGTTGACTTAGCAGGTAAACGATGAGGTGTTTGATATGTTGCTTACTAAATGTAAGATCATAAAAAATATATATTATATGCGTTTTTAATAACGTAGAAGATTCTCACAGGGCTCTTAAACCTAAAGAAAAATTCATGACCGAAACGAATATGTAATTTTTTTTAAATATATGTATATAATATAACGATAGCTGAATAGTTAGGTAGGGAATTATTATCAAAACGAAGGGTACGATAATGTAACCAGTTACTTAATGGATAAATGAAAGCTTTCCACAATAAGGAAGCAGAAGCTTAATAGCAGACAACTTGCTTCTCAATAAGCCATTAGACCATTACTTAAGTTAACACCTTTGAATTTATACATGTTGATGCCTACACATGACTACATTATAAGTTTCGTTTCGTGGAATGAAAACTTAATCAATTAGGTACTTACATTAATTATTTTAAATAACAGGTTTGGTAGTTAAGCCATTCGAATTTAGGTAATTTCTAAATAAGCATGCTTAATGTCTACATTACGTGCTTTTGCTCTCATTGTAAGGACAAACACACAACTAGGTATTAAGATAAGTTTTATTAGTACTAAAAGGAAATTTTGTGTATTTTGACAACTTTCATTGAGATAAGTTATGCATAAAGTTTCAGATGAACTTGAAAAAGTATACTATAAATATAATAGGGGTAGGGAAAATAACCAATAATGATGAATTTTCTCGAAAAAGGATTAAAAATATTGTCTAATGGTGAAAAAAGTAAAGTAAAGCACACTTACATAATCACAAAGTTATAAGTTTTCAAAGTTTTAAGAAAGGGTATATTCTGTCCCTTTTCCGCAAAACGCACCTTCATATGAAACGATTGTCATTTACTATGACGCTCGTGGATCGTGACGTCACGATCCCCTAGCGTTTTCTCTCTCTGACACGCAATATTAAAACGGTTGTAGCTTCGTAATTTTTTGAGAATCATACAGATGTATGGGATTTTCGTCACTAGGCATATTTATTTGCCTTCTTTCTTTTGGAGTAATAATTAATTTTGAGTCTACATCCTAGTTATTGTAAATGTCATTTATTAATTGCTTGCAGAATCGACAAAACAATTGTTTTTTTATCTTTGTGATGGGGATAAATCAAGGCAACAGCAAGTAACCATACACTTGCATATGTAGACGTTATAATTACATAGGTATTTAATTTTATCATTCTCATTACCTATAAAGTTTTTATTTTTTGAGTTCAGAAAGCAACTCTACCGTGCAAGGTAAAATATTCCAATTCCAATAACGGTTTTATTAAAACTCGCCCACAATAAATAATCTCAATCACATCTGTAAATTATTTTAAGTAGTTTGCACCGGAGGAACGCGTATGTATTTCGACTGCGTAGTTTTTTATTAGATGCAGGCGGTGGCCGTGATATCGGCCAGTCAAGTGTACTGTAATATGCGTTCACTCCGTGTTTTCGTTACGTAGCTAAGGAATAATATTAAGAAGACGATGTATAACTAACTAAACGATATATGTAAAGTTAAAAAAAGACCCCCGACGTAACAAACATAGCTCTTAGGTAGACAAGACTTTTGATTAAAAAAAACAACACTCAAATCAATTTCCTTTTGGGAGCGACGATACTACAGACAGGCACACATAAACACATGTAACTCTTTCAACACCCCTTTTTTCGTCAGGGTAAAATTATATTAACCCCTGGTGTAAACGAGGCGTTTTATAAGTTTTACTTAAGTTTCTGTGCGTCTGTCTGTGGTATCATAGCTGTTGAATCTGTGTGTTTGTCTGTGGCAACGTAGCTCCCAAACTGATAAACCGACATAAGTGCATTTTTTTAAGTCGAAAGTCTCGCTTGGCGAGAAGGTTCTAGGCTATGTTTGGTTGTGTCGGGAAGCTTTATATTTTTTCAAATTTTGTAAGCAGTCATATACTTTTATTTCACCTAGATACTAGACCAATAATATTTAAACATGTTAATAAATACAATATTTCCATTCTCGCGTTGAAGTTTATCCACCTTGACATTTCAACCTGGGTTTGAAATGTCAAAATACAAATACCACCGTGTAGTCTATTAATATCTAAGATCTTTATATAATACAGCTTAGAAACATTAGGTATCTCAATAAACTATGACATACTTGCTGATCTTGACATGTCTCAAAGAAATGGCTATGCTAAATTGCTATTTTCATAACATATGTATGGAAAAGTAAATTTCGTACAGAGCGGTAGCAATTTTCGTGTTTACTCGTAAGTCACACACGCAAACTGCGATGTCACGATACGTTTTACATTTCATTCAATAAACAACATTCATTTCACAACTGTATTCAGTCCAGCGTAATTGCTAATTAGTCAGATTAATGAACTTAGTTAATTCACAATTACAAGTTATTGTTTCTTTGTTACTTTATGTTTTCCATGGCGTAAGTAATAAATTGTATTTCCAAATAAATACTTTGACCAAATCGATAGGTAACTGGTCATTAGGTATCGATAACTCATTAGGTACCCGTTACATTCCCTTTATGGTCTGGGGACCATAAAGAAAATATAACCCTACCAAGGGACCATGTTGCTTAGTTTAAGTCCTATTCTATTTTTTTTACTTTTTAATCAGGGGCAGATGGCAGTCGGTTTCGTAAAAGTTAGTGCCTACGCCAAATGTAGAGATAAGATGCCAAAGCGGATGCAACCGACAAATTATACGCTAGGAGAACGATGAATATTTTAATTATTATATAAAGCCTGAACACAGGTTAAACTTAAGTGTCTGTCTTTGGCATTATACCTACCTCCTAAACACATGGACTGATTTAAGTGCGGTTTTATTTAATCGAACGACTTGTCTGTCGAGGTAGTTCTTAGTAAAATTTGTTGTGTTGAGGGTGTTTTTTAGGGTTCCCGTTTTACTATTTGGGTAAAACGCCTATTACCCTACGACCCTATTACTAAGACTCCGATGTCCTTCCGTATGTCTGCCTGTCCGTCTGTCACCAGGCTGTATCTCATGAACTGTGATAGTTAGACAGTTGAAATTTTCACAGACGATCTATTTCTGTTGCCGCTATAACAAAAAGTATTAAAATAGATTAAATTAAATATTTAAGAGGGCTCCCATACAACAAACGTGACTTTTTTGCCGTTTTTATAAATAACGGTACGGAACCCTTCGTGCGCGAGTCCGACTCGCACTTGGCTGGTTTATTTTATTTTATGTAAGTATATACCACCGGGTCATACTTCTTTATCATTACCAATCAGAACGAAAAATCATTTGTAATTGTGACTTAACAATGTTTTTTCTTATCTTGACCTTTGAATGAAAGCGTCCTCTTTGGGACCTGTCTCAATTTTCAAATTGTTACAACTTATGGCAGTAGTTAACGTAAGTGTGAAGGAATTCACGCAAACCTTAAAGGTTAGCTGGTAAGACACGTTTTTCATAATAACAACTGGTTAGCACATAATAGTGAAATTTGAAAGTGTGTGTACAGAAAGGCTTTCTATGGCGTGAGTTTTATGTTGGTAATTATTATTTTTGATGCATAATTGTCAATAATTGAACAGGCCATGGGAATGACGCGTGACTGGCGAGTTGGGCGTGACAGGTTTGTTTTTAAATTATAATTGCCATGCGCGTTGCGTTTAGTTACGTAGACACCGTTTGTATTAAATAAACGCAATAAAAAAACCATTTTATGGATTTTACTTATTTTCTTACCCAAAATACAACAATACATTAGTATTGTTGCGTCACCACCATCATCACCAGTCTCTATAAACGTACGTCACATTACTAGTGCTGTCAGCAATTCTCATGGCTGGAAGGGAATGATAAACAACTGCTAAAATTCTCGTCAACAACTATGATCATATCCGGATACACCCTCTAATTCATCTTGCGTACTTTCCCATCGCATAATTGCGATTACGCCTTATAAAAGGCAGAGCAAACTAGAAATACGCGTACTCGGTAAAAACTGCCACTGCGCAGCATGTGAAAACGTCGCGTGTCGGCGAGATTTCTTCGCGCATTCAAGGAGACCGACCGTGAGCCGGGCTGCGTGGATGAGGCATTTTAATAACTGATAATAATAAAAACTTTGTAATTAATTACTCGCTCAGCGAAGGAGATAAACGCATGAGGCTGATTATGTTGCGTTGTATCTAGAATAGGCTTGCATGCTTACATTAAACTAACTGCCTGCGCGACTCCGCCTGCGAATCACACAGAACGTAGGGTCGTTTCGCCGGTAACGCGACCACCTTCGGTTGGCGACCACTTGACGGACTAGGCTGCTTCAATTAAAGATATTAACATTTCTACAAACCCAACAGAAAACTAATTAGTTATTAACTATTCTTGAATAGTGTCAGAATAAGAATAAATACACTTTAAACCCCAAAGCTTAATCCAAAGCAAGAAAAAATAACCTCAATTCACACATTTCACACATTGCTTCCGAAAAGTGTTGACGTGCAGTGAATCTGTAAAAAAAATAACGCGACAGTTGGCGCGAAAACTTTAGTTACGTCACTTAATTTTATTATTATGCTGAAATTAGTTAGTTGATTGCTTAAATGATTTAGCTATTGTAATAATTTCGTTGAAATTCGGCATATTATAAAAATAGATTTGAATAAAATGGGGTGGTCGCGTACCCAAAAAAATTATTACCAAAGAAGTCGGATAGCGACCACATCGTTTTTCTTTTTCTTTCCTTATGGATTCTTGCGGCACCCGCGATATTTAGCTTGGCAAGCCAATTGTGTCGGTAGGTATTTAAGCCGCGCCAATCCATGTTATGTCTATAGTAGGTATATGTAATATAATAATAATATATAATTATAAAATGAATAATTCATATGATTATATGATATGGTTATATTACAAATGCGAAAGTGTGTCTTGTCTGTTACCTCTTCACGCTTAAACCGATGGACCGATTTTGATGAAATTTGGTATGGAGATAGTTTGAGTCCCGGGAAAAGACGTAGGATAGTTTTTATCCCCAAAATAATCCCCTAAGAGGCTGAAATAGGGGTTGAAATTTTGTATGGAGCTACGATATAAACGAGACACACGGACGGAGTCGTGGGCAGAAGCTAGTGTAGGTAAGTAGAATTTAATCTAAAAGTTACATAAAAGCTTGTAATATGGTGGCATTTAGATACCTACTATGAACGACATGTGTGACTGTAATAGCAATATATATAATAGCACTATGGTGTGAGCGAGATGGCGCGCCGTTTTCGATTCTATATAAGAAATGTAAAGTAGATTTAGAAGAGTAACAATTTGTAGTAGTATAAGGGCAGTCAGGTCAGGTAGGTCCAACTTTGAGAAAGAGGTCAATCGTCGAATCTGACTCGGCTGGGCAGCGTTCGGGAAGCTACGCTATGGCACATCTTTTCGTCTAATATTCCGCAGTGTCTGAAGACGAGAGTCTTTGACCAGTGCGTGTTGCCAGTGATCACGTGTGGCACCGAAACGTGGTCGCTTCAGAAATCATAAGAAGCATCATAAGAAGGCTCAAAGTCACCCAAAGGGCAATGGAGAGAGGGCTATGCTCGGAGTTTCTCTGCGTGATCGCATCAGAAATGAGGCTATCCGCAGCATAACCAAGGTAATCGATATAGCCCTAAGCCGCTAAGGTTAAGTGGCAGTGGGCGGGGCACATTGCACGTAGAACCGATGGCCGTTGAGGCGGAAAGGTTCTCGACTGGCGACCACGTACCGGAAGGCGCGGCGTGGGTAGGCCCCCCGCAAGTTGACTGATGGCCTGGTAACGATCGCAGGAATCCGATGGATGCGGGTGGCGCAGAACCGGTCATTATGGCACTCTTTGGGGGAGGCCTTTGTCCAGCAATGGACGTTTTTCGACTGATATGATGATGATGATGATGCATCGTTTTATTAACTACTTAAACACTATTTGCAAGAGTGGTCGCCAACTAGCTAACGGGTGGTCGCAAACCGACTAAAGCGGTCGCTATCCAGCGAATTCGCTATTTTGAAACCTTTTCCATGTTTTTTCCTAATCTATGGATGAAAGTGCTATATTTTATTGTAGGTTTCAAAACTTGACTATACTCAGAACCTATACGAATACCATCTATTATGCGTGTACATTGAATAGGTATACATTTACTAATCTAAAGTGAGCAACTCGGCTAAGTGGTCGCTAACCGGCGAAACGACCCTACAAGCCGCGGGATACGATATGTCCATCGCATAGGTACATTCTAAACACTGGTGACATACAAACTAACAAACTTTACCTTTTTATAACATTAGTACCTAAGTAAACCACACGTGCATATCAGACGGGTAATGTAGTACACAATTACCTAAGTGTATATTAAATAGGGACTTTTTTTTTAAATCTTTATTTAATAAAAAGAAGGCCTTCGTCGCTGAGCGATGATGCCGGCCTTATAGGTACATTCCTAAAGCTACTTATGGGGCTTCTAAACGGGCCATAATTTCACTGCATTATGTGGCCGGCAACTATTGATGTCCCCCTCTTACTCACATGTTAGAGAAAGACACCAATAGTAGCTGGCCACATATTGCAGTAAAAATATGGCCCGTTTTGAAGCCCCATTACTATCTACACTTTACTAATTTAAATAGGGATGCAACGATATGTCTATTACGATACCGATACGAATTACGAATGTATCGTAATAGCAAATACGATAACGAATGCGATAACGAATGCATTACGATATTTTAATTTACATCTAATAAAACCAGACTATTGAGTAAAGTCTACATTTACAAAATTTTAGTCAATTTACCACCTAAATGTCATAATTAAAATCAATTTCTTTCAAATTGTTATTAAGAAATATTTTTTTTTAATTATCAGGTTTAAGTGTATTTCGTATATCCGTATGGATTAAACCAGCTGTGGAAAACAATCTTTCTAAATCTACAGTAGCTGGCGCGAAAAACAAATGTCACAAATTAATTGTCAATGTCTGTGTCAAACGTCAAAAATATGAAAGATGGCTGTCATAAGTGTTGCCAGCGCAAACATCGATGCGGTCTTGCATTCCTTTTCACGAAAAAAAACTAGTTTTAAGAATCGTTATAAATCGTAATACTTTTTACGATACGGATGATCGTCAAAAATAACGATAACCTGTGGTTTACGAGTATCGGCATAGGTATCGTTGCATCCCTAATATTAAACCGGTTTCTAAAAAAAACACATACCTACTTAATGTATTTGAACAGTTGTCAATGTCTCTTTAAGACCCTTTTGGTTTGGGTTGGGCACCTTTGATACTTACAGTCATATTTAATGCTTACCTTGTGTAGTTTCAAATTTTGTAAGTCTATTCTATCTTGATGACGTTCATGTTTTGTAAGTCTTATGACTTATAAAATATAACATGTCAATTCAATATATCTCTGGAAAGTTCGCCTAACTTGCAAGCTATGAAGCATTAACAATTATGCGTGGTGAAGTTTGTAAACATAAACCAATTAGGATACAATGTTTTATAAATGAGTGAGTAAAGAGTAGATGACGATAAAGATATACGAATAATGCAGCAATTACACTTCGTCGTTCGCAAAAGTGTAAAGACCACGTAAAGCGGCAACTACATTGCGTCGTTCACCTAATGCGGCGACCGCATTAGGTGAACGACGAAGTGTAATTGCCGCATAAGGCATAAACTTACAGTACACGCAAAATCAATTTGCGTCTCTGATGTTAGCTACTAGTAGCGTCGCAAAACTCGCATACGTGTCAGAGGGGTTCGACGGGTGTACGGGTGGCGAGTTGAGGCTAACTTCAGAGACGAAAAACTTATGTGGCGCGTGTTGTACATTATTTTGGTTAGTGGTAAAATCAGTTTCCCTCAGCAATAAACAAAGGTCGTTAGTGTAATTGATAGCGAATCATGCTTTATTCACAAGCATAACGTGTTACGATAAAATAAATTATGAAATGTAATTAGCATAATTACGCGAAACGCGTGCTTTCAACGTTCATGTTATCTTTCAGTATTACGAGTGTTACAGAGCCGTGAACTAGACCGAGCGTTTTTTATGTTTTTTATGACATCCAGTTATGGATGCTAATCGTCATGGCTGTGAATGTTTTGATTTACAAACTGATCTGATTTTGATAAACCTAGTATTGAAGTGGAAAATGTTAATATTTTATACTTAAAATTCTGGTTTTGCTACATAAATTTACTACACATTTGGCCTACAACATTATTTTAAGTATGTACAGTCAAGGTCACCAATATGTATATACCCAAAGTTGCAAAAATATGTATATGTACTTCCGTAGTAATAAGGTCTGTATACATATTTCTGTAACTTTGTGGTGTATACATATTGGTAAACTTGACTGTACACATAATATAAAATTAATCTTGTGTTCAATTTCCCAAAAAAAAACCGTAATTAGCCTTTTGTTAAGTCGGCGTTAAAAATATGTGTATATTTTTGCCTCATACTGCATCTTTGTATGACGTCGACTGTAGAATTTCTCCCGTCTTTGAGTATGTACCAATATGCCTTCTCCATACGCCACGGTATATGAACGTCAGCGCCCAATTAGCTTATAATGGCGTGTGCCGCCTATGGGAACGACACAGACATTACTACTAGCTGTTGTTATATTGCGCAAGCGATAATCGACCATGACACCATTCTAACACTATCCTAGTATGACCAGCGTAAGATGGACTACTTCTGCATCAAAGAAAGGGAAACGTGTTCCAGTTAAAGGGGTCACATTATCCTGGTCTAATTTGTTCTTTAATGTCATTAATCACAACTTATATTAGTTTAGTAGATAAGCCGTCAGCCATTTTAGTAATGACGGGCTATGCTCGGTTTCCGTAAATAGTTACTGACTCAATGTGGTGATATTAATAATGAATTAAGGGTATAATGTAGGTAAAACATAATTAAGTCATTATGCTGTCATTATTCCATAATCTGAGGCTGATCGTCGTCGCGGCAGGGAGAAAAGTAATAAATAAGTAGTGATGGGATAAGTATTGTTAAACGGCCGCCGATTTAGATTAGGTGTGACATTTGACTTGTTTTAATATTTAATAGCTTGTAATATGGCCAATGCAGATTCAAAGTTTGTCGGTATTTCGCCGTAAGAAAGAAAGAAAGAAATATTTTATTCAAAGCAATCTATTTAAAAACAACCTTTATAATCTGGCACTTAAAGTATACTTGTTAAAACATGACAAATAACGATTGAACCACAGTGACATCTGATACAAACGCGACTATCATAAAATGTAACACTGTTTTTTTTCTGTTTTACCATTGATTACCCAGACAAGTGCAAGCAGCGCGTCTGTAAACTCAAATTACATAAATTTCTATACCGTATTATTTGTCAAGATAATACCGCAAATTGTGCAAAATGCTTCAAAGGTCGTTGCGACACTGCTGTCGCAACTGCAAAACTGATACAAAAACTGGTAGCCTTTTCAGTTTGTATAATATGGCAGTTACACTGACATGTAGCGTTCGACAATTTATCGCCGTTTTATGGATTAGATTAGCGATTTATGGATTAGATTAGCGATTTCACTTGATGCTTAATTATTCTAGGATGAAGTGTTTATTTACAAAGTGCCATAATAATCCTTATCAGTGTTAGAATTGAAAATAAGAGTTGATTCAACTGAATAAACAAGTTTCTTCGCTTGTGCGTCCTTCTGTTCTGACCTTATCTCGGAGAGCGATTTAGGTGGTATGTGTATGTTAAGGTGGTTAGAAGTGCAAGTATGTTCTGAAGTATAAAACACGTATGGGTCATATTAAGTCTTTGGATTCGCCTTAATTGTAGTTTGGTACTTATATTGGACAGGTAAAAGAAATAAAAAAGAATGGTAATATGTTTACAATACAAATATCTATATACTCTGAAAAAAAATTAAACAGTAATATAAATTATATACAATAAACTTAGCCTATGCCTAGCCGATAGGCGGTCTTATCGGAAAGGAGCGACCACTTCCAGACAACCTTAAGCGATGAAATGTGTTGTTAATTTATATTATACCTACCTCTTTTAATTTATTTTCAAATATTTTTTTGACGTCTCTATGATGCGATATCAATGTACAAATAGGTACTCGAACCAAAACAAGTTTCGCTTCTTTCTATTTATATTCTCAATAAAATGTAATTATCAACGTTTCAAAAAGTTGAAACGCGTAAAATAACTATTTATTAACCAATTGTAGGAGAAAATAGCTATTTTCTCCTACAATTGGTTCCAAAGTACGACACAAAGATAAATAACTGTATCGTTACCTGTGTTAAAAACTTAACGAATCTGCGGAATGATCGAAGCTCATGCACTCACAATTTTATCTTTTTGTACATCCCTAAACCTCGAAAACAACTCTAACCAATCGAAATAAAGGTTACATTTACTGCATCGATAACTTTTCTTAATATTTTGTTTGTAAATGTTGCTCTTTGGGTCATCGTCCGTGGATCGATCTTAGGAAATCGTTAGTAACTTAAACATGTACCGTTAGATGGCGTGTGAGAAATGCGTGATTCTAGAAAACAATGGTGGTCGACCATTCTTAGTTATGAATTGGCTACTATGCAAGTGACCATTCTGCGCATATTTTGATGAGATTTCACTGAGTGTTTATTGGTGACTACAATATAAATTCTTATATGTAAATGTCAGTGGCTTCTGTTACGCGATTCATACGTAGTCTTTGAATCAAAGCTCATCGCTAGAATACCTTGATCCTGACATTCATAATAACTACGCGTAATCGGAGGCCTAGCCTAGCCGGTTTCACGGAAAGCGTTGTGCATGTGCATACCAGCTCTCTGTTTACCACAATAGGAATTCTCGTATGCGAATGTCAGCGACTACTTAGTCTACTAGTATTTAATAGCGACGCAATTAGCTTGCTTGTGACACTGTAAAGAGTACAAATAATGCTGAATAGATCTGGAATTTAATTTGCCATAAATGTAACATTTGCCAAAACTGACAACTTATAAGTAGAGCTTAGTACGTACTAGTTGAAGACCTTGTCTTAACCGACCATTTCCAGTTAAAGGGAAACGTGTATGGAATTGCTCTCTTCCTAATGATGCTATCTCTTTTCCTGTAGATAACTCAGTTTCGTGCGGTCACGAATTACGACGCTCGTACGAGGTCGTGTCTTTGAAAGGGCTTCTGTACATACCTCGTACATACCCTTTGCACGCAAATACCGAAGCGCACTAAGTAGATTGGTGTATATATACGACCTTAACACCAATGAATTAAGGATCCATAGTCATTCTACTAGCGTTTTTACCCAATAGTATCCTAAAGGAAACCGGAGTATACCATATAGGACTATAGATTGTAGGTATTGATTTTTGGATTGCGATTGGTATTTGTTCTCTGTATCAAATCGTCTATAGGAACATCTAAAAATATGATATGTAACATGGGCAGGAGAATTATTTAATTATTTATTATCAAGGAGCTAAATCTTATTTTTTGTTTTTGTGCACATATTTGATTGTCTTTGCAATTTATATGTTGTCCTTGGAACAGATAATGAATCGCTTAATTCACTTTTATTGGGCATTTTACAAATTTGTCCTACTATAATATTATCTGTCCCTAAACAGCTATATAATACGCCGAGATAGGTCCCGTGCGACCTATTGCTTACCTAAATTAAATTCATGCTTTAACGTCGGAATTTTCGGTACCTAGGTACATATTTTGCGATTCATTACATTGATAGACGCAGACCACTGTGGATTTTTGTTAGATTCCCAAGAAACAACGATATATTTAGACTTAAGGGGGTTCGATTGCCATACAAAACGTTATTTGACATTCGTAGGCTAACGGCGTGATATTTTAAGAAACTTATGTAACAAACTTTCATAAATTGGCTTCCCATTTGCGCCAAATTCCCCCTTTCCTAGAATAAACTTACATAAACTAGATTAATTTGAGAAATTGGTTTGTCACGTGATATTTTGGGAAAACTATTTTTCTCAAATTAATCTAGCTTATACAAGTTTATTCTAGGAAAGGGGGAATTTGGCGCAAATGGGAAGCCAATTGATGAAAGTTTGTTACATAAGTTTCTTAAAATATCACGCCGTTAGCCTGTGAATGTCAAATAACGCTTTGTATGGCAATCGAACCACCTTAAAACCCATGCGTTAAGCTCCGAAAAGTGATTTAATATACCTAGTTATTACGGTATTTCTTGCATTTATAAATAAAACATTATTAATAATGACTTTCTAAAGCTATATAATCGACATGACAATAGTGATAGTGATAGTACAGGATACCGCCTGCAGATACCTCCATATTATTGTATTTCCGGACATTACTGTTCTAAACAATGAATACACAAATCATACTAGGTACTATATCGTCTTCACATCCTCCTAGCGTTATTATTCACGGTTGTGCCCCTAAAGGAGCCCGGGGTCCGCTTTGACACCGAATCCCAAGATTTGGCATAGGCACTAGTTTTAAAAAAAGCGACTGCCACCTGACCTTCCAACCCAGAGGGAAAACTAGACCTTATTAGGATTAGATCGGTTTCCTCACGATGTTTTCCTTCACCGAAAAGCTAACGGTAATTCCGTACATAAGTTCCGAAAAACTCATTGGTACGAGCCGGGATTCGAACCCACGACCGCCGCTTGACAGCCGCATGCCTGAACCACTAGGCTACCGTAGCTTCTTACAGGTACTCTTCACAACGTTGATAAAACCAATTATACGAGTGTTTTATGGCTTTCTAAATATCTTCGACATGGGTAACACATGCTGACTAGACGTCATAGTATATCTCTTGTAGACAATGTTGACAACATAAATCACATTTATTAGGTACCGGTTTTCTAAATCTACAACTTGACCTGAACATTTTGATAAGAACAGCATACCTCCTATAGAGACCTAGATGTCATTGTGTTTCCAGCCAGCTATTATAAACAATATTGATAATGAATGATAACACAAATCATATAATAATATTTATTACGGCTTTCTAAAACAACTTCGATTTGAAAATTGTGATGACGCAGGATACCGCTTATAGAGACTTAAGTGTTGTATTTCCAGCCAGCTATTCTAAACAATATTGATAACACAAATCATATTTATCAAGGCTTTCTAAATCAACTTCGACCTGAAAATTGTAATAGCGCCGGGTACCTACCGCCTATAGAGACTTAGGTGTCATTGCATTTCCAGCCAGCTATTCTGAACAATATTGATAAAACAAATCATATTTATTACGGCTTCCTAAAACAACTGAGACCTGAAAATTATGATAGGATAGGATATCGCCTATACCTACAGGCCTAGATATGATTTTCTTTCCAGCCAGTGGCCTGTTTCACGAAGCTACGAGTTAACACGTTCACTGCGTTACGGGGGCTTTTGAACCCCGTACGCTGCCGTCATTCAGTGCGGGGCAGAAAACTACCGTCTACCCGCTGGTGCGGAACCTGTAACTTCGGTATTTTTACGCCTACAATAGACACAAATATATCTTTATAATTCGGTTTTTAAATCTAATCAGATGGCATTTAAAAAATGAACGGGGTCTTATGAGCCCCGTACCGACCACAAAGCAAAAATTACCTTCTAGTGCGGTACGGGGTCCAAAGAACCCGTATCGTGATTCACTATCCCGTACAGGGTGCTTACTCTTAGTGCCTCTAGTGCAGTCATTAGTGCAATACGTTGTTATCGGTAATTAGTAATTAAGTGCAACCAATTCAAGTGCAATGAAGCGATCACGACGCATGTTAGAATTGGGTATTTGACAACAGTGAAAATAAATTGTTTTTTCATTAGCAACAGATAAAAATTACGAAAATACTCGGAAAGTATCAATCTTTCATTTTATGTTTGGTATTTTAAGATTTTTAAATTCATAAAAACTCATAATAAGGACGTTTTTTGATTGTGACGTCACAAGCAAGTAATTCCTACAAATTCCATACTATTGGAGCGTTTTTGACGTTCCATAAAAAGAAGCTGATTTGATTTTTGTCAAATACCGTATTGTCGTATTCCAAAAACGATGAAAAAATACCTACGTCGACATCAAGATCACCCCGCAGGCAGTCAACATCGTCGCCTTTGTTTCGCAAGATTTTTCAGCGACAAAATAGCGAGAATTACGAAAATGTTGTCACTAGCCCCAGTACTGTTTGGTTTTTGTTTATTTTATTTTTAGTGTTTATTTACACAATCAAATTAAATATGTTTGAAAATATATTTCTATTAAAATATCGTTTGTTTTCTTTCACATCACTATTAATCTATCGACACAAATACGGCGTGTGCGTTACGGGGTTCGATAAACCCCCTGTTTCCTTTAACTCTAGTGCGACACGGGGTTAAAGCCACCCCGTATTTTTCTTTTTTCAATAACTTGATAAGTTTTCATCTGATCTCGATACGGAGGCAGAGTAACACAGCAACATTTGTAATCTTTCAATTGGCATTAAAAAATATGACAAAAAAGATTTTTTCGGGACTTTATAAGATCCTAAATGAAGGTAGGTGTACGGGGCATATTGAAACCCGTAACGCAACATAGTGAAACCCACTACGGGGTATATTAGGCCTCGCAACGCACTGAAATTTAGGACAGGGTTTTGGGTTGCCGCAGCGAACGTGTTAAAACCGTACGAATCTTGAGACGAAATGCGGGCTGGCGCATAGATAGCACGTATTTTAATTTGGTGAAGGAAATAAGGGACTACAGAGGGCCGATTTTTGACTTTCGAGCTCTCGAAAATTAAATAAAAGTAAACAAGATTGTAGTGTTAAAATTGCAGGCACTTACTTTCTACCGATTTAATTGAATACGAGTGGTCAATACCACTCGTTTTTAAATTTTCTATCGCTATTTCAAAATAGCATTTCACAAGTCTTCGAGTGAAACAGTCGAGCGCTCAAATGTGAAAAATCGTATCCCAGAGCCTCGAAATTCACGTTTTTGTTTTGGCATGGTTTTAAACTGGCATCAGAGTCGCTTGAACAATAACTAGCCATTTGATCATTTGCCAGTTTGCACTTGAAAAATTATAAGCTCGTGAAAAGGGGCCACAGCTACTAAACAATGCTGATAACACGAATCATATTTATTATGGCTTTCTAAAGCCTCGGTGTGACAATGAGATGGCGTCGCTGATAAGCCAGGATACCAGTTTGCAGATCCGGCTGCGGTGTAGGTGTCAATGTCGCGGTTGCTCGACCCCGGCCACTCGGTTGTTTTGGCCTATTTAACATGTTAAACAAGATTATTAAACCGAGTAACGACTTACAACAATTCAAGCTGGTTTGTACAAAAATATACGGTGTGTACAGGTGTAACGAAAACTGAAACGATATACTATTGATTATCCTGATTTGAAAAGAAGTGGTTGTTAAGTTTGATGTATATATGATACTCGTAAGTTAGAAACTGTGTTAAAGATTTGTATTTTAGGTAAAAAAAGGTTTAGATGAAATGGAGTGACATAAGCACGAGTTGCTAGTGCGTTCACATAAAGCATAGTTTTTCTATGATGACATTTAAGTGTGTTTCACAAAGTGTTTTTTTCTTTCCTAAACCCGATCAAAAAGTTTCGCAGCGCGCCGGTCATTTGCTACTTTCCTATAACATGATAAGAGGACGAGAAAATTACAGTTACCTACACACTACTTAATACTAGTCACTTTCAATTTAGCGGTTCAGTTTGGTTTAAAAATACGAAGTCATTGGTTACACTACAGTGACTATAATGACATTGAAGTGTTACTAGTAAACTCATTAATCTTAGTCTCGTTTTTTATTACAGTCTCATTATGACAAAAACTGGACAGTATTTCTACTGTTTTAATTTATCGAAGGTAAAATATTTGGTATTGTTAAAATGACCTTCTAAAATGTTGAATCAAACACAAAATATAAATCCGAAACGCTTGAATATACTCTCCAATGCCGATTAATTGAATATTTTCCTTTTTAATGATGTCACCTTTCAGCCACTAACAAGTTGTGGGCCATTCTCAAACAAAGCGCTTTGGCGTTCCAAACGCCTGTCTCTGTAATATTTTGATAATACATTTGAATTAAAACCGGGGCTAGTAAAAATGATGCCGCGACGCGACGTGACACGAGAAAAACTGCCCTCGTTCTACTAATTTGATTAACACAGTGCGAGCGAGACAAGAGTCGCGCGCATCTCGGCTGTGGATAAAGTGCTAGACGTACCTACAGAGAAATATATATATGTACCAGTATCAGGGATAGATTCTGAATAAGTAAAATACAAATTTTTAACCAAGGTGAAAAATTTTACAATTATTCTTCACGTACTCATATTTTGGCATTTCACAAAAGCTTTTCGGTGAAGGAAAACATCGCGAGGCAATCGGCCTAATCCCAAGAGATATAGTTTTCCCTCTCGGTTGGAAGGTCAGATGGCAGTTGCTTTCGTACAACTAGTGCCTACGCCAAATCTTGGGATTGGGGATACAACCAGGAAAAACGCTAGGGGGATAAAGACAGCGTTTAAAACGCTGTAACATTTTCCTGAGAATCGTCCTCATGTCCTCTCCGTGCTCGTCACGGCTCAGTGCTCGCTGTAACGAGTTCTCGATACAATCGGCTTTAGAACTCTCACACGGACTACACCCTGATTTATTTATTCTACAAATCGTACTAGACTCGAGAGCATATTCGATACTGAGCAATGTGTGCTGTCGTGTTAGAAGAGGAGGTTAAAAGTCCAATTAGAACATTATTTTTCAGTAAACTCTACGTAAAAATCCAAATCCAAATATTTATTATGCAAATAAGCTTTGAGGGCTCTTTTATATTTCACGCGTACAACAATGTCGTGTGTTGGTAAGTTAGTGAATACAATTAAATTAGAATTTAGAGGTATCTAGTTCAAAGGTCAATAAAATAAGTACAATGATAAACTCGAAATGTGTCTTAGCGTGGAGGTGTGTCAACTGACAAAAATATATATATTACATCGATTTTTTTCAACTGCCATAAGCTAAAGCTGCAGTTCATATTGTTATTTCTTTACTTTATAATATTACATTGCATCGTATATTACAACTTGATGTTGATTGTACCTATTTTTTGTATCCAATGATGTAATATAAAAATAGGTAGATATGTTGTCTATACGAAATTCCGTGTTTAAAAATGGCCACCAAATTCTGACAGCATTCGTATCCATTGACGACTCAAAACTATGGCAAGCTGTGTGACTTGACCAAAATTTAGTGTGCCACTTTTGGACCGCTTATGATTATGACATATCTACGTATATTTTATTTATTTTATTATATTTACATCATTGTTTGTATCTATGTATCAATGGTTCGAAATTATCGTGTTTACATGCATTTCCTAGCAAATTATTGCATTCTTGTTCGACTGCTGCTGGCTGTGCATAATTGTTTATATAACAAACATATTACGTTTCACATTATATTAACAAACACGTGTAAAGGATGATTCACGCTAGACCGGGCTGGTTCCGGCCCGGGCCGTAAACTTACCGAGCCGTCACCGAGCTTATTTTGATACACCTTTCACCACCGGGCCGTTTCCGGGCCGTTTCCGGGCCGACGCCGAGCCGACACCGGGCCGGGACATTGTGCAAACGTTATGTCACCGAGCTCGCACCGGGCCGGGGCCGGGCCGACACCGAGGCTCGGTCGCCGTGCCACGTCCGGGCCGATTCCGAGCGTTGCGTGTCAATCACAGCGGGCAGCGACCGGGCCGTTTCCGTCGTTCTAATGTCAAAGAAAGTCTGTCATTGTCACTGAGTCATTGTCATTGTAATTTATTCCAGCACTGCAACATACTTGCATAAGTTCTCTCATTTATACGATAAAATACGATAAACAAAGCTAAATAAAATGTCGAAGAAGAAGATACTATGTTCTTCAAAACAATTTGGCGTGCATCGACTTTGGCGTTCCCGTGAAGCAAGAGGAGAGTTCAAAATGTTGTGTAAAGATCTTTGGACCTATGATGACAAATTTTATGATTATTTTCACGTGACACAAGATTCTATCCATGAAAAAGTTAAACACTGTTTGGAAAAGAAAATTACTAGGTTCCAGAAACCGATATCCTCCGAACATCGACTAGCTCTTTGTTTAAGGTAAGCAAAATGCAAATTCAATAAAATCTAAGTAGGTATGCGCTATGAGAGTGTGGGTGAGTTGTGTATTACCTGCATTTTTCTCCAGCCCCGCTATTCTGTAACTTGTTTTAAGCTCAACTTCCTCAACGTTCACCCACAAATATATCTTGACGCCGTGATTCGTAGAAACTACGCGTAATCAGAGGTCTGAATGAAGGGTTGAGAACATGCTTGTTATAGGTACTAGTGAAGTCGCAAGTATCCATACGCTACGGTGTCTGTGTTTGTGTACAATCAGGTAGGCAGATCCTATATTTTATGCTGTGCAGCAATGCGTCTATATTTTGTGTAAACATAAATGTGTGCGTTATTGTTACTTGAATGTCTAAATAATATGTATTTATAAGTGTTTGGTAACTGTAGGTAACAACAGTCAATTGCTCGGAGTTGACGCTTGAGAAGAAAAACAAATTAAATAAATAATGCTACCCAATCATATCTATAGGTAATGCTAATAATTATAAATTAAAATCCATTTGTAAATTATAAATTAAGGTAAAATTTATTTGCAGATTCCTGACTACGGGGGGTTCATTCAAAACACTCTGGCTCAATTTTCGAATTGGTCATTCTACCGTTTGTAAAATTGTTCACGAAACTTGTCGAGCAATATTTTGTTAAATGAAAGAGGTGGGCCACAGCCAAATGAAGAGACGTGGAGGAAAATTGCAGATGAATTTGAAAAGCTGTGGCGTTTCCCAAATTGCATTGGAGCATTAGATGGCAAGCATTTTTGTATCGAAGCACCAGCAAATAGTGGTTCTGTATACTTTAATCACAAAAAAATCATTTTCCATAGTTTAATTGACCTAGGTTGACGCACATTACAAATTTATCTACGTGGATGTTTGATCTTAAGGCCGGAATAGCGATATGGCAGCTTTTTTGCGAATAGCTCTAAAGAGCTATTCCTAAAGGACAGAAATTAAATAATAATACTTAAAATACCTGGTCGATCTTTGCCGAATTCAATAATTACGGGTACCACCCCGTTTGTCATGGTTGGCGACGAAGCTTTTCCTTTGAAAACATATTTGATGCGACCGTCAGGCCAATGGTAGAGATCCAGAAACAAATTATAATTTCAAATTATCTCTTGCCTGACGGTTAGTGGTAAATTCTAGGAAGATGATGGTGATTCCATGGTATTTTTGGGGCCTTGATTGAACGTAGAACCGATGGCCGTTGGTGCGTAAAGTTTCTCGAGTGGTGACCAAGTACCTCAAGAAGGTGGACTGATGACCTGGTAGGCAAATGCGCTCGCCTGGCGCAGGACCGGTAACTGTGGCATTTTTGGGGTAGGTAGGTAGGTATAGGCATCCCCAGCAACGTACTTTTTTCTGCTGATATGATGATGATGACGACATTTATGACCTTATGACATCCAATAGGGCAATTTAATTTGAACAGAAGTTTTTGAGATTTTGTTGTCAGTATATGGTGTCAAATCTCCATCTAAGTACCTTGGCTGAAATTGATCCTAAGGCTCCTGTATGTCCGTCCGTCCATCTGTTACAGGGCTGTATCATTAGAACTCTTGGCACCTGTTTCTTCTGAAGTACGGAACCCTCCGTATGCGTATCATTTTCGTTTATGTGAATGTGTTTCCACACATTCACGTCATTCATTTGTGTGTTCGGGGGTACGTATCCTTAGGTATTCTTTTATCGTGTTTACCAATTTTATTTTATTTTTTTTCATGTGGTTTTTGAGCTACCCTACCTACTAACGAAACTCGGTGGACCCTGAAACACGAAAGACGTTTACAATACCCACAACCAACGCCAGCCTAAGATTGACTTCTACAAATAGGTATATATAATATTTACTTCCATTAAGCTCGGGTTTTATAAAGCCCGTTAGACCTTATTTCGATCAGTAAAGTCAAAAAATGTACCGAATTACTGAAATTTGATATGGGTCAAGTATTTATATCTGTAGAAATATAATAAAGAGGAAAAGTCTGTGAGATTGTATTAGCTTTGTAAGGTTGTAAATTTGTATGTGGGGAGCTAGGGAGTATTATGCGGCACCATTTATCCGAGGAGTAAGTTATTATTTTGTCTTTTTCGGGTTCTGTACTCTGTACCTAGGATCCTTCAACTACTCAGGCTCCGTCCGTCTGTTCTGTTACTGGGTTGTATCGTTTGATGATATGCCGAGATAGATAGCTTTGGAAGTATTCTTTTATACTAAGTGGGTGGAAAACAGGCATACGGTCTGCCTGATGTGATTCCAGAATAATGAAAAGCGTGTGGCCGACCCTTTATTGATTTGAGGATTCGTTGTGGTGATAGCTAGAGACGATCACGGGTCCCTCGCTCTCATCACGACACATCTTCGGGAGTTCTTGCGACCTTACTCACCACCAGAAACACAACACCACATACCTAACCGACAGAGCAAGTAGTGGCGTTATTATGACTACGGTCTTCTGTAAGGTGAAGGCACTACTCCAGTTGGGCTGCTCCTGCTTCAAATGTGCTAGTTATAATTATATATATTGTAGGTATTTGTGTATTGTATACATAAAGCTGGTTGATTCACTTACTGTTTATTCTTGCAGCATAGTGTATTATTATAGCTTATCGCGTAGTCGAGGTACCTACTTAAGAAAGTAGTTGAACCGTAAAACACGAAAGATGATTTCAAGACCCACAACCCACGCCAGCTTAAGATTGGCTGCTAAAAATAGGTACGTACTAATCTATAATATCTACATATATTAAGCCCCTGTTTTATAAAGCCCGTTTAACCTAATTTTCGTAGACATGGAAAAGCTTAATCATACATCACATTTTATACACGCAGTGTATTAATCAAACTTTAAAAACCGGCCAAGTGCGAGTTGGACTCGCGCATGAAGGGTTCCGTACCATTATCTATAAAAACGGCAAAAAAATCACGTTTGTTGAAATATTTTATTTTATTTTTAGTATTTGTTGTTATAGCGGCAACAGAAATACATAATCTGTGATAATTTCAACTCTCTAGCTATCACGGTTCAAGAACCGTGATATCTCAAGAGATACATCCTGGTGACAGACAGACGGACAGCGAAGTCTTAGTAATAGGGTCCCGTTTTACTATTTAAGTACGGAACCCTAAAAACAACAAGGCATAACAACGTGTGATGCTAAAAAAGGGGCTAGACTCAGCATAATGTTGCAGTGAGTACTGGGTAACTGATGATGTACTGAGAAATATGGTTTAACCTCAGAGCATAGAGCACAAGCCGCCGGCGGCCGCGTCGCAGTTGTTAGCTCAATGGGCATACTCTGCCGCTAGTTCACCGTCCGTTGTTACCGAGTGTGCACGCGTGCTGATCACAGAGAATATTATTTACGTTTCTTCCCAAAATGCCTGATATGATGCGCGTGTATTGTCCAATAAAAGCGTAGGTATACAAGTGTGCGTGCTTTGTCTTGTCAATTAATTGTGCTTTGTGTGGGTAAAACTTGCGACAGGCGTACTCAATAAAAATATCCGATCTCCTTATATTAATCTGTGGGTTTAACGCATCTTTATAGAACCGAGTCGAAGTATGTTAGCAGAATGGGAGTAAATATTGCTCTAGCTTAGAAAGTAGTAGGTACTCATAAATTATTATTTTTAATGCTGTTGCCTAGTGGTTCAGGCATGTGGCTGTCAAGCGGCAGTCGTAGGTTCAAATCCCGGCCCGTACCAATCAGTTTCTCGGAACTTATCATGGAGTATTTACCGTTAGCTTTTCGGTGAAGGAAAACATCGTGAGGAAACCGGTCTTATCCCAATAAGGTCTAGATCTCCCTCTGGTTTGAAAGGTCAGTGGCAGTCGCTTTCGTAAAACTAGTGCCTACGCCAAATCTTGGGATTAGATGTCAAAGCGGACCCCGAACTCCTTTAGGGTTCAACCGGGAATAACGCTAGGATGATGATGCTGTTATGGTCCACTCTCATTTTTGGATTGCAAAGAGATATTAAATACACTTCAGCGTCAAAATTTGGATCAAGTATTTTTATCTGAAGTAATATAATACAGAGGAAAAGTCTGTGAGATTGTGAGGTTGTGGTTGTGCTTTGTAAGTTTGGATGTAGGGGGCAATATCCAGAACCATTTATCCGAGGAAGTTCTCATTTTGTCTTCTTTGGGTTCTGTACGCAAAAGGACCCTTACTGTTACTGGGTTTAATAGTATTGTTTGACGATATGCCGAAAGAGATAGCTTTAGAAAATTTAGTTTGTAGGCATACGGTCTGCCTGATGCGATTCCAGAATCATCACTGACGCTGTGCCGACCCTTTATTGATTTGAGGATTCGTTCCGTTGCGCGTTGTTAGCAAGAATCAACCCGGCCATAACACAAGCCGGAAACAACACAGCCTCGGGAGCTCTGGCGACCTTACATGTCACCAGCAACACAACACCGCATACCTACTGAGCAATAGTAGGATAAGATAGGTACTCGTACATAGGTAGGTATAACTGCAAATAATAGGTTTAGCTACTCTTTCCGGAGATAGCGTTATAATTATATCTATCTATAGTATGCTGTTATTATAATTATAAGACAACAAACTCGGCAGCTGCACTGTTCCTTCTGAACCTCGCAGCGCACACTGGAACTCTATCAGCGACATCAATACGAATACATATATTTACCAGTGTGAAACCGCCATACGATTAATAATTATAAGACGATTCATTCACTTACGGTTTATTTAAAAGCTTAAATCTTGCAGCATTATCTATTTTTACAGCTTATCGTTATCGCGTAGTCTTGCTTTATGAAAAAGAACTTGCTGTATTGAGTTTGATTAATAATCCACTACCAAAAATAAAACTAAAAGAACCCTGCATTTATTTAATTCACTGAATAAAACTTTACTTTGGATGTTTTATTTCTTGTTACATGTACGAGCAACGTTAGCCGGTCTAGATGATACAATACTGCAGCCACAACAGGCTGATAGCCAAACGAGCTGGTTTCCGATCCAACATCATCACACGTAGCATGATGCCATCACTTCTCTGCCAGCGGGTAGACCCAACTGCTTCACCACATGTAACGGCGGCGGAGAGACGATGGCCCATCGGATGCCATTACTTCTCTGTCAACGGATGGAAATAATTTCTTCACACATGGCACGGCGAAAAGACGATGACCTATCGGATGCGATTATTGCCATGCCATCCATCTCCGTCAGCAGGCGGCCAATCGCAGCCGATCTACTACTCAATAAGTTTACCTACCTATACTATACTTTAGTATTCAATTTTGTAAATAAAACTATTGGTGTTTTTTTTTATTCCAACGGTAAATTGGATTACTTCCAGCTTTCATAATAGAACTTGACTTTGACATCAAGTCAAGGCCATAGACAAAACACTTAGCTGTCATCAGGTTTTATCCGGATAAGGTTAGTTGGGCTACGTTACGAGCCGTTAGGTTAGTTACCATTTCCAAGTAATGTTATTCGCTAACCTAGGTTAAGGTTAGTTCACATGCATGTTACTCAGACTAGCAAAAGCGGAAATCGGAAATTTTCTGTCGCTCTGAACGGGTCTATCCCAGAAGTTCCATATTTTCTAGTTCCATATGGAACTATCGGTATATTTGTAAATGTCAAACAAATGATCCCAATAGTTCCATATACTAGGTTTTACACCTGGTTTTATTTTAGTTTTAAATCAGTTGAGTACCTACCTATCTTCGGAAATGTGCTCTAGGGTGAATCAGTTGTATTTCGATTCTCCAACAATTTATTTGACCATTTTTTTTAAGTATTTCTTATTTCTATTTTGTGACTGTACCTACACGATTAACAGCGTTCAAACATTACTATGAACGTAAAAGGCACGCTTATGCATTTGATATTTTAAGAGTTATATGTATGGACAAAGTTTGTACTTTGTTAGCAGAAGTAGACGTTTGATATGAAAAAAAATCCATGCATCCCACCAGTGGAGACAACCCGGTAGGGATAGGTAGAACAGGGGAATATGAACCATTAGTTCCATATGGTACTTCTGGGAAATTTCCTTCAAAATTAATATCCCGGTAGATCCATATGGAACTAGAAAATATGCCCCACCATTACCCCTAGCCATACCCCTGGGGGTAGGGTGGGACTGAACCATACCACCGTAGTGCTGTGCACTATATGCTTTCAGGTTTTGTTTTTCCAAATATTACGTACACTGGTGTTACCTAAATAGCATCCCATTCAGGGACTTATTTCGGTTACGGTTATACAGGTATGAAACCGCTATTCAATTACGGTACCGTTATGTCGTAAAGGTTATGCGCGCCGCACGAACATAACGGTACCGTAACCGTTTTGAAATAACGGTATTATAAAGGTAACCGAAAAAAAAAATAAGTGAGCTGGCACTACAAACATTTACAGAAGAAGCATTGGCTATTACTAAACATTTAAAGACAAAAAGACAAAACATCTGTGCGGCTGCCGGCGGTTTGGCAACAACGCCAGGCCAAAGTCGATATATCGGTTACCTATAAAAAGCGGTTACGGTACCGGAAAAAATAAAGAATAAGCGATAGCGGAATATAAAGGTTCTGCTACCGAAACCGCCATTTGACAACCGATATGACGTCATAACGTAAAAATAGAATACCGATATTTTTCGGTTATGCAGTCCCTGAGCCCATGTGACAAAATATAAATACTTATAATTAAGTTTTATATGATTGTTCTTAATGATAATCTTAAGGCGCTGTCAACACCAAAAACGCGCACACTACCTATTTGTATCGGAGTAAACGAGAGCGAGTGTTACTTGAGCGGCCAGGTTTTAGCCGAAAATAATGAATAAAAATAAAAAAAAAAAAGTGGATTTTTTGTGAAATATGGCTCGTCTACGGTTTAGGTATGAATATGTGGACTTCATGTTTTGAATTGCAGACCCATACGTCGAAAAAATAAGGACATAGAACCGTTTAAAATGATTTTGCAATTATTTTCTATCGAGCCGATTTCGTCCAATTATGTTTCGAGTCCGTCTACGGTCTTGGAAATATGATGAATATTAACATATATTTTTTTTGATGTGCTAGAACAATTAGTTTTTCTTAAACAACTGCTTAAATATTATCAATTTTAACAAATTTGGTCTTGTCAGCCTCTTAAGGTTGTCGCCCCGCGTAACCGCTCGCCACGAGACCGGCGCCGCCTCACCTCATCGGCTCGCCGTAAACCAGGCGTCAATCATACGCAAGCACGTAACGGAAACAACGGCTCAGCACCACCGAGGTGTCCGCGCGGCTGCACCTTACGGCTGGACGACAGCGCGCTTAAAGCGAGGCGGCGGCTAGCTGGTGGTCGATGATCTTCGATGCCGCTCAGTTTGAAGTTGAATGTAGAGCAGAACGCACGGTTATGATTATGAATCAATTTTTTAGTGCGTGACATGGCTATGGCAGCCCTATGGCCCGCGGAGCGGGGCTCCTATTTCTGGTCTGTTTGCCCTTCGGGCATCTGAAGATACCTGACGAACCTAACCTACCTAACTGGTTTTGCCAGAACGGCTTTCGTTATTTTCAGTTTAATAAAATAAATATTTGTATCTGTTAGGTACCTATTTATTTTTCTATTTTTGCATCAAATCCCAGCACTACTAACGGTGGTATGGTTCAGTCCCACCCTACCCCCAGGGGTATGGCTAGGGGTATGGTGGGTCTGACATGAAAATATGGAACTTCTGGGATAGACCCCCCTGAACGCACGGTACGAGTTTGATATAAATGCAGATAAGTGTATAATTTACTAGGGGAAATATATACTTATCTGCATTTAAGGTGTCTTTTTTTGCCAGTGATGAATGGCGTTTAAAAAATCTGCTCATTCTAGGAAGATGGAAATCTATCCGCACATTCCTTACATCTGACTAATCTTAGGCACGAGTAAATCAAGGCGATATCAGTACGAAAACTGTAATTTACCTAATAATAAGAACGCGTTTTTGTAAATGAGCTAAGCATTAAAAAAAACTAATAGTCGTGTGTTACACATACCATGTCAAATCGGTCACATATTGTGATTTTCCAAGATTTGCAAAATAAAAATAAAATTATACTTTGTCCTGTTTTATTTATTATTGTATTTAGTATAACCAGTTAGACAACCAGAAGCTGCTTCTGGATATTCAGTTTGATAACGGAACAACAAATTAAGTTCTAAGGCTGAGCGCAAACGTTCGGGTTTCACGTACGGTTTCCTACCATGCAGAAATCATACGCGGATACCGAACGTTTGTGCCCAGCCTAAATCCTAACTTATATTATACATGCGAAAGCTCTGGCAATATATCTGTCTGTGTGTTACGTTTTCACGCTTAAATCTCTGAACCGATTGAATCCTTTAGAAGGACATATGTTATTTTTATAGGGGGAGAAAACGGGGCGAATGTTAGTATGGAGCTTTATAACGTTATAAACGAGTTTCACGCGGACGAAGTTAAACGGAAACTAGTCACTCATAAATAAATAATATCATGGATCAGTCCTAATCTGACTGGTTTTTGTTAAATACAATGTAAATATATCTATTTTAATTACCTATTAGAACAATCAGACGTTATGCTTTCTCTTCATAAGTTGCCTCATACAAAAATATCTAACAATGTACAATAGCCCTTAAAATTCGGTCAGTGTATCGTTGTAATAAACCTTTACATGTGCTAAACTATTTTTTATGAGGTCAACATCACATAATGTAAACCGACTAAATGCAAGGTTAGATGGACTACCATATTTCACATATTCATATATGACAGCTAACAGCCTTTGTATTTTTGATGTATTTGTCCGTGCCGGGCCCGAGCTGAGACCGGGCTACGGGCATTGGAGCGTTGTTATAGTTAACCGGGCCGTTTCCGGGCCGTTTCCGGGCCGGGCTGGAACCGAGCTGCTTCCGAGCCTCGGTTGGCGGTAGAACGGCCGTCAAACGGTGGTGTTACAGTTGAGCGACCGGGCCGTGCCGACACCGAGCCGCTTCCGAGCCTCGGCCGTGGCCCGGCCGGGCTTGGGTATGACGTCAGCCGCGCAAAAACGCCGCGTTTTTCTTAGAAAACGGCCCGGACCGGAGACGGCCCGTTTTAGCGTGAATCATCCTTAAAGGAATGCATCGCTTTTGCTGCAAATTCCTTGTGTGCTGAGTGATCAGATATTTGTCTTATTTTAGCCTAAGTGACAGACCGTTATGGTACTTAATATTTGAACGTTTCTTATATTATTTAATTGCTTAATGGTGCTTACAAAGGCTTCTTTGTTAAACGGTTTGTTTATGGAGAAAATATTTTTAGGCGATTAGGTCTTTACAGCAGGATATTATATACAAATAATGGATGAAGTTATTCAATTTAATATTTGAACATCTTGGGTAAATTGTACTATTATATCTACTTCCTACTAAAATATTATAAATGTGATATAGTTCGGATGTTTAGACGTTTGGGTGTTTGTTGCTCAATTACCTACGCAATACAGCTGAACGAGTTGACATGAAATTTGGCATATAGTTTGTAACCTGTATCTATTAAAATAGGATACATACTTCTTTAACCGACTTCAAAAAAGGAAGAGGTTCTACGTATGTTCCACTGTATGTATTTTTATCTCGAAAATCACCCTCTAGGGATGAAATTGGGGATAATAATTTATACCCAAGTTCACACATCGGACTCGCGGGCAAATGCTATTACGATAATAGATCGCTGAATTCACATGAAAAGGCCTCAAATTAGTTAACGGTGTCCCACTTATGAAAATTTAACCCTGTCCCTTGCAACGAGCTAAACTATGCTGCTTCGTAAAAATAACCCGAAATGTTCAAACGATTATCGCCCTAAGGGTGGTGATTGTAATACCAAATTCTAATTTAATAATAACATGACATTTACCTATAGGTATATTAGGTATGTCAACATTTTTTGGAATAGTAAAATAATGACATGTCAATCATTTTTATGCTCAATAAAACCAAGTCAAAGGTGAGCATGAATTCAAAACTGCAGTGTTGCAACGTGCATAAAGTAAAACTATTCCGAGGCCGCCATATTGCCGTATAAGATATTGTTTTATCACGATATCCCATAAAAACGCGGGTCGTCGTATCAAGGCAAACTTAGCAGGGACGTAGCATAAATGACAATAGAACACTAACCATTTCACAAGCCCATTAGGAGAGGTTGTTTGCCGTTTGTATTTGCGAAGTTTGTGGTTGGAATTGTAAAAAAATATAAAAATTAGTTAATGTGATTGGCCTGCTTGATTTATTGTTTCTGCGATTGTTAGTAATCCGATTGAACATTTTACATACAAAATTATGTGAGCTGATAATTTTTTATCGCTAGCTTAAAAAAAGATTATCTACCTACTCAAAAAACACCCTCGGTTATGTCATCTGGCAGTTTAACACCCAAGGTCTACGTATTATATGTAGAGTTACATTTGAATTGCAATATTTATGAAAAATGCATCATTGACTACTTCACCTGTAATTTTACATTGCATAAGTTACACAGGCATCGTGGATTGATTGAACTGGACACGGTGATAAGTATCAGATATACAAAAAAAAACACTTACATTGCTGTTGGAAATGTTGGAATGCAGTCCGGTAGTGTACAACCTAATGCACAGTAACACCATAGTACCGTGCTAACAAATTGTGAGGATTGTGTAGACTTATTTCTATATATGATAACAACCAGTGTTGGGCGTAATTAATTACTTTTTGTAATTTAATTACAAATTACACAATTATTAATTCAATTACGTTAATTAAATTGAATGTAATCAAAATTTCATGTAATTGAAATTACTTTGTAATTTGTAATTGTAATTACATTTATTTGTAAATTAAATTACTAAATTACTTTAAGTCAACTTTTTTTATAAACAATGAGAAGCATACGTGTTTACTTGGTCTGATTGCAATGATGTAATAATCAAAACAATAAATGTGTGTACCTATATTTATATTTATTTGAATTGACTGAACCACAAAACTAATACTGTTGTTAGGTTAGACCGGACAGATACAAAAATGTAAAATTAGTTGCATACAACACGTATAACTTTTTTTTTCATTTCAAGCTAAACCTTGCAAAGCTCTTCGAAAACAAAGTTATTACACTCATACACTCTTAATAAAACAAAAGTAATTTGTAATTTAATAAGTAATTAATTGCAAAATGTAATTAATAATTCAATTAATAATTACATTTTGTAATTGTAATTGAAACTTATAATTACAATTCAATTTTCCCTGTAATTATAGTTTGTAATTGCAATTACTTTTTGTAATTGTAATTATTAATTAGTAATTCAATTACGTTTTGCCCAACACTGATAACAACTTTGTTTTACTCTACCGATCTCATGGCATCATAACAAAAACATGTTCACTACATAATTGCTAGATTTCTTCAAGATTATATTTACAACAATATTAGCAAAGCATGCTCAGAGTTATCTTAACTGTTTCCGTGCCTTCAATCATCGCCGTGAGAATAGGAAGAACTTTCTCCCGCTTTTTGTCGCTCATTTTGTTTCGCTTTTGTCATTGCTTATGGAGTAAAGGAAATTTGGGTCGTGGTACGAAACCGCTATAGAAATTCCTGCGATTGAGACATGTGTCGGATTTTGTGGTAACGCTTTTACGTTGTAAATATGTAATGTATTGCTTCTTTTATAATACGTGCCTTGGAAAACGACTGAATATTTGCTTCAACATCTACATCAATGAAATCTCATATCACCGACACCTAGTACAGGTATGTATTTCCTGTATAGATCTCAAATATTTACTTAATTAAGTATTTTAACTTCATGGATAAGCTCCGCAATAACTTCATGTTTCCGTGTGTTTTTACTTTAATTATATCCCCAGGAAACTGCGTTATTCAATTCTCAATTACGTAATGTTGTTTTAAAGCATATTTCTGCCCTTTATTTAAATTTGTATGCATACAGTGAGGAAATAACGAAGCAGGAATGCCCGCTTGTTTGGGCAGGTGCTTCTCGTAATGAAAGGCCGGTATATGGCGGTGGTATCACGGTAGCCTACTTTTGTATTCAATTAGGTTAAAGTTTTAAAAAATTCGTTCCCTTTGAATACGTTCGGTCGTAGGTATGTACGAGTGAAATTATCTTATAATATTAGCTTAAATTTACATTTGTTTTTTAAGCTACTACATGCGTTATTTTCCTAAAGGTACTTAGGTACATTTTATTTTATACCTTTGTCACAAAATTGGTAAATTTACGCAACATCGCAGAAAAACCAAAGATGTCAATAAGGAGATATGTGAACGGTTTTCAATAAGGAAAAGGCTTTTTTTAAGCCGGAAGGGCATTCAATGATATGATAAATGTTTCATTATTTATAGCACTGCTTCTAATGGAAGGTTCTATTAGTTTTAAAGTCTAGACTTTCATCGTCGCACGCTCTTTCAAGGCGCTCAGATAATAAACACTGAGAAATATCAACTTCCGTAGGTAGGCATCAAATCTAATAGAATACCTACATACTTCCTTCTTTGTTTACTTCAAAGGCTTACCTAATTAATGACAACAACAATATGACTGGGCACATTACCTGTTTCCATTAGATTGCGGTATTTAACTAAAAGCAATCATTATGTGTAATGTAATTTAAATAATCCTTGCACGTTGGTAACGAAGACGCGAGAAATTCTGCAAGTTTTCTACTTAATGTGAGTTTACGCAACTAATGACGAAAGATTTTCTAACTTGAACTTTTGACACAGCCTATTTATTTGATATCAAACCGTTCATTTCACATTATTTGAATGGGCTCGTATTATTTTCACTTAACTGAGACTTAACATGCAATACTATATGTAATGTCAAGCGAGATTTTGTCAGGAGAATTTGTGGTAAATAATAGATTATACTTTTCCGGTATAATTATATGGCTAATGTGTTTTTTAAATGTCAAACGATGTGTTGAAACATCATTAAGATGAATAAGAGCTAAAGTTGAGACGCCCAGTCCTTACTTTATAGGCGCGAGGCGTTATACCGGGTCATTAGTTCAAGTTCGTAACACTTTTATGCAATGTTGTTATGAAATGATTATGCTTTGGAACCATTCGTGAATTTGATACTTATAAAGCAGAGTTCCGCTACACCTAGTAAACACATTGACAAAATACTCAAAATGATTACAGATGATTCCGTAAACTAAGCTTTGTGATTCCCTAAGTAAAGGTAACGCACCGGTAGTGGAAGGAGCTACATAGGCCTAGGTTTTCTAAGGAAACCCTGTAGGCTCGGACAAGAATAGGTCTACGGTCTCCCCCGCCTGTCTCAAAAGGCGACTAAAGGGGGTCATCGGGGTCGCAGTGTTCCTGGCGGGGGCCGGGGCACTCACCTAAAAACCCCAGGGAAGGCGACCATCATCATCCTAAGACGAGCCAAATGTGGCGAGGCGCGAGGAGGGCTCCAGTGCGTTCAGTATGAGATCCTGGAGTCCACCGCATGAGAGCGCAGATGCCGGCCGCCGTGGAGTTTTTAGTGAATATAAATACCACATAACCCAGTCATCCCCCGATGACTGGGTACCAGGTACGCAGGTTTGCTCCACGAAAAAAAAAATGGTTTTTTAAGGAGTGTAAATGTTTTGAAAGGTGCCAACCCTTGCGTATGTGACACTCTGGAGTTGCAAGCGTCCATAGGATACGGTGTCTGCTTGCCATCAGGCAGACCGTATACTTGTTTGCCACCGCGGTGCCAAAAGTCGTATGACGAGTAACGGCGTAGGTACGTAGCAAGACGAATCCTAGTTATGTTCTCGCGGCCATTTCAACACTGATCGTCGGGGCGTTAAATCGGGGTGACCGGTTTGACTTCTCTGGCTCAATTTCCTGAGACCTGTTGCTATATAAATATGACATTACCAATCAATAGAGTTACATACTAACCAGAAATCAACTAACGTACTTAATTTAAAAAGATGAAAGCCTTATCTATATTGTCTCAAAAAACGCGCGAGATTTTAAATAACAAAAAAAACAGTTTTTTCCGTGAACAGTTATTTTGTTATCGAATCATAAAGTACACATGATGGGCTACCTAATTGTATGGAAAACCATATCGGGCAAATGGCATGAGTGGAGATGATGAAGTGATGAATGGTAAACAATAAATCTTCTCTTCTCTTAATGAAAATTTGAGACGCCATTTATATATATATATAAGTATGTATATCGTCGCCTAGTACACAGAGTACAAGCTTTGTTTAGTTTGGGACTAGGTCGATTTGTGTAAGATTGTCCCGATATTTATTTTATTTTATTAATTTATTGTATAAACGTAAAGTCTATATTTCCGAGCATGTTTGAGCAAATTAATTGCGCGGGGACGCAAATGCTTGGTCCGATACGTCCCGCTCACTATTGATACTATAGTAAACACTATGTTGAGTGGAATGTTTAGCATTTATGAATGGCTATCACTATTTAGACTGCCATAAAGACTTATCTGTGAGAGCTACATCGATGCACATAAGGCATTTATAAGAGGACCGCCATGCGATAAGCTGTTCCTTAAATTATATGGTCGTATGTTTATTACTTTCAATGTAACTTACGCCATTTTGGAATGGGCTGTTACACGAAACGCATGCCCGATTAGAAAGCACGTGAAAACGACATTATGTTCCGATTAAATTTGGTTAAATCGCAGACGAAAGTCGCTCCACACCCATTGGTGCTTTACCGTTTCGATTGTAAATTTCGATTCTGGTGATAACATAAAAGACATGCTAATTGAAATATCAGGAGTTAATTAAGTATTCGACTCTTGAAAGTTCATGTTTCGATTCTGACTCATGCATTATTCCAGTAGGTAGGTAGGTACTGCCTCTTTGAGGTTGATTAGTAGTAATATTTTGTAACAAGTTGATCATCATCATCATACCCGCCGAAAGACGTCCACTGCTGGACATATGCCTCCCCCAGAGAGTGCCACAATGAGCGGTCCTGCCCTGCGCCACCCGCACATCCAGCGGACTCCCGCGACTCCGAATCGCTAAACTTAAGTGTAACAAGTTCGCTTTGAATTAAATATGAAAATATGAAAAGTATACTTTTACCTTTTTTTTTTTTTTACTTTGGGAAATGCCTTTACGCATCCCACCTAGCCGAGGAACTAGGATGGGTATGACGGGCTCCCGGGAACCTCCCGGACTACCGTCTAAAACCACCAAGGTATGCCCTCTCTGCCGTGTAGTACGTGACGCCCCTCGGCAACAGCCGCAGCTGCCCTCACTACTGAGGCAAAAGCCCCCCTCCCGTCGTAAGCGTGCAGGGCGACACCACACGCTTCCCGACCCGACCAAAGGACCTCTACGCCGGGAGAGGGTGATAGACCTCGGATTCACCCTCTCAGGTCCCCTTGTAACTTTTTATAGAGGTTTTCTCCCTCTTCATAGCAGAGGATTTGTCAGGGTTCCGGGTCCGTTATTTATTATAGAGGCAAACGGCAATGGCCTCTCCCTCAAGCCGCACCTGGGGAATCTTGCGATTCCCTGGGTGGAACCCCCCGACCCCCCCCCGTGTCGGGTTATTGGTAACACCAGCAAGCAATAACTTAGGGTTCACTAAATTATCACTTGCCGTTGTCTCCAGGGCGCACCGGCCAAGACACTACCCATTCCTGCGAATCAACCGGATCAAGAGGAATCGGTAGAGTCTAGACACTCTAGGAGGTTACCCGACATAGCGCTTTTACCTACCGTAAGACTACACAACTATAGTCCAGGTCACCAAACTATGGTCCAAATCAATTATCATATTATAAATAAATGTTCTTGTTCAGGTGTGACTATTTTCATGGATGAACTTATAGACAGGCAATATAATAACACAAATTTAAATAAAAAACGTATGAAATCTACACGGTTGCCAACACGCCCCTCCAACCGGGCGACCTTGGTCCGCACCGACCGTGTAGACAGTTGTTTGGAGCTAAATTTCATACTACAGCGGTCCGTGCCGACCAAGGTCGCTCGGTTGGAGGCACGTGTTGGCAACCGTCTAGCAGGGGCTTTACGGTACCGACACATGTCGTTCCCATGCAAAAGGTACCTACCGTTTTGCCTGTTATCATTGTTTAAATGTATCGATGGCTCATCATCATCAATATCATCAGCTATCGACATGATACCACCGATTAAACAGTGCCTTTGCACTACCTACTGCAGTTTCGGTTCTGTAACTAAATCTACTTTAAAACCATTCGCGACGTTAATAAAACCTTATCTAAAAGATAATTAAGCATTTAATTAAATGAATTTATTAATAAAGGTAGATGTATTGCCTAGCAGGTGGTGCCTTGGAGGTGGGGCTTAGACATAAATAGTTAAGTATAATGAACTAATATCATCGGAAACTTTTATTCATGTTTATCGACACACGACGCGTTTAATTTAAATATTCATACCTAACAAAGTCGATGAAAGAAAACTGACACCCGTAGATATGTAATGTTAAGTAATCTGATATTTCCTGTTTGCAAACTTTGCAACGCGAAACGCAGGTTACACGTCCATCGTCGATATATTTAGGACGGTTTAGGAATCTGCACCTCGACGTTATTCTACCATTTGAAAAGAACGCCGCAATCGCGTAACTTATCGAACGCGCGTTAGAACTGTAATGAATGAATTGAAATGTAATTTTTTGAAGTTGGTAATGATAGTTATACTTATTATCCTTGACGGTCTTTCGAAAACTCATGCTAATACCCTACAGCAGATTCGGTAATATTTGTAAGTACTTATTTCTTTTCCAGCCTATATAGTGCCCCACTGCTGGGCAAAGGCCTCCCCTCTTGATTTCCACTCGTCCCGATTCTGAGAAATTTCTTGCCAATCGTTGTGAAATAGGTCCAGGTCGTCCCGCCATCTCCTTCTCGGCCTGCCACGCCGTCGCCTCCCACCATGCGGCACCCACTCCGTAGCTAGTTAAGCCCACATCTGCGGGCGCATGCGGCAAACGCCCGCCCATTCCCATTTCAGCTTGGCGGTCTTGGGTCCAACGTCAGCAATGCAAGTTTTTGAGCGTAGCGTAGAGTTTCGGACCCGATCGATCCGTTTGACTCCCAGCATGCTACGCTCCATAGCTCGTTGGCAAACCTTCAATCTGGTCTTTTGTGCCTCAGTTAGTGACCATGTTTGGGTACCGTAGGTTAGGACAGGCAGAATACACATATCGACGAGTCTTCGCTTCAGGGTTAAACGAAGGTCTCCCTTGAGCAGCTATTTTAAAGACCAATAGCTTTTCCAGGCATTTTGGATCCGTCTTTCGACTTCCTTATCCTGCCTATGGCTGAAGGAAACTAATTGGCCTAGATATGTGTACTCGTCGACATAATGTATTAACTGCCCGTCTACCTCAACCCTACGTTTCGTGCCATTGGTCATTAACTGGGCCTTGGATCTATTCATTACGAGACCAGCTTGAAGGCTTGCTGAGCTTAGGTCTTGCAGTATTGCTTGGAGTTCCTGGGCTGTTGAGGAGAACAATACAATGTCATCGTCAAAACGCAGATTTGTTAATCTTCTTTCGCCGATGACTATCCCTTTATTTTCTAAGCGGACCGCCAAGTTTTGAAATATTTGTTCTAGGGTACTTGTGAATAGTTTAGGAGATAGCGGGTTTTACGCCTTTTTCGATTTTGAACGGTTGACCTGAAGATTGTAGTTTTATGTCTGCTGTACTGTTGTCATAGATGGAATTGAGTAGGTCCATATACGTGTAGTAAGTACTCATAGAATATTTTTTTACGCTTAAGCACAGGCATACGTACTTAGTCGTAGTCTAACCTAACTGTTCACGATTTGTGAACTTTTTAACCCTTTTCCCGACAGAGGCGTTATATCGACCACATACAGACTGTCAAACATGTAATAAATAATTTACTTTAAAAACAAAGTTTTAACCGACTTCAATTCAGTACTCCGCCAAGCCACATGAACAGTTTCCACATTTATTTTCCAATTTACCACATTAACTGATTTCCGAGAGCAAATACGTTGATTATTAGAGAAAAAAACCAAATCGCTGTATGTGGGCCGATAATATTTGAGGACTTCCGTCAATTCCTCAAGGATCTCAGAATCATCTTTGGCACTTCTTTGTTTGCTATTTCAACTGGATGATATCAGAATCGGTGACGTACTTTTATAGTTTGAAGTACATCATTGACAAGTTCCACAAGCCATCTGTGGTCTTCATCATCACTTCCACTTCACCAAATTTATGATTTCCGAATGTAAATACACGATTTATAATAGAAAACACCGAAACTACTACACGCGTGCCTTATATATTTGAGGAGTTCCCTCAATTCCTCATGGTTCCCATCATTCAACTGGAGTTTTGAAAACAATGGGACTAACCTGGAAGCATATTCTTTCAATTAAAAAAGAATGGTACGAATTGGTTCATAAATGACGGAGTTCTGAGGTAACACATTAAAAAAAAAAAACAACCGAATTGAGAACCTCCTCCTTTTTTTTGAAGTCGGTTAAAAATACTGACATTTGATTGTCATTTTTCAATAGCAGGCCTGGAAAAGGGTTAAGAGTAGGTTCTCGATATATGACAGATGAATCAGTGAAACTACTAGTTCTCAAAAACAATCCCCAGGACCGACTTTACAATCCAATAACGTTTCGCCTTTATCAATTTCTATAATCTTAACTAACCTTTTGTACTTCATAGATAAAGTTTAAATATACCTACAATTAATAAAAGACTTTAACAAAAAATCGATAGCAGTCATCGATTAATCACGTCCACTGTCCAGATACATGTTAAATCAAGAAAATCATCGCATATCGTATCTAAAGAAACGCACCAATCATGCATCTACGTGCCGGCACGCAGAAAGCATTTCCGTCAATAGAGAAACGTGCAGTATGTTGTAAAATGCATTATTCAACTTTTAGACTTTAAGTCAATCGAGTAAGCGTTATAATCGTGCGGCTGTAGTGGGTTCAGTTTGCGAGATTTTAAGATTTTAGTCTTAGCGGTCGAAGTCCGAACAAATCGATCCTACCTATAGATCAATTATAAAATTGATAGGTACGTAACCTAGTAGTCAGCATCAAAAGTAGCTACGCAATCGAAAACGTCAAAACTTCTTATTACCTTTTAATAAAGACTTTTGACGTCTTCGTTTGCGTAGCAACTTTAGATGCGGACTGACTACTAGGTTTCCGTTTTGAACAAACTATGTAAGAATGCTTGTTTAAGTACTTTAAGGGCTAGAAAATAAAATTCCGGCTAGAACGGGTAGCGTGTGAGTAAATCAATTAATTGAATCCAACAATGTGTAAAATAATACACAAGTACATTACAATTACCATTAACCAATTATTCATTCAATAGAACGTAGGTGAAATACCAATAGTTATGTATGTGCGATAGTTATTTCAGAGCATAATTTATTTAATTTATTAATTAGCTACGATAATTCACGTAAGTTTTTTTTTCGGAGAGTTTTTTAGATATGTTGTGATGGTTATGGTTGATGGTTGATGGATGGTTGGCAGAGTTGGGCGTTATTTAGATAATTTCTTATCTAGATAATTATTTCAAATGAAATCATTTCAAATAAAACTATTCGAAGATAAATTCAATCACAAATAGTGCGTTGTCAACTTTTTTATTTAGATAAATTATATAGATGAAGATAACCGACCTCGTTTGTTATTGAAGTAAGCTTATAATAATAAATGTATACAGAATGTCACGTCGGGTCAAACCGTCACACTGACATTCATCTTTTATTTAAAATCCCAACTAATTTATCTACTTAGATAAAAATGAAACTGATCTAGATAAATTCAAAATAACAAAGGACCGATTATTTAGTTACTCCAAATAAAATATGATTTAGTTATCTTCCCGGTTTTTCGTAAATAGATAATTTTTGCCCAACTCTGCCGACGAGATACGCCTCATCTCCTGCCTGGGCCATGGAATCGCATATACAGGGTGACTGGTAATTCGACCTATTCCTTGAAAGGGGTTATACTAGAGCTAATTTGCAACAATTCATGTCCAGTCAACCAGGGGTCAAAAGCCTCAAAACACGATTTTTTTTTAATTTTTCGAGTTTTTAGTTTGTTTGAAAAAAAATCGCCTTGCAGCCTTAAAGTGCTGATTGTGACTAAAATGTTTTTTTACCATCCAAATGGAAGTACTTTTGTCACAATCACCAGCTTAAGGCTGCAAGGAGAATTTTTTTTTATACAAACTAAAAACTCGAATATCTCGGAAACCAGCGAATTACGACCCCTGGTTGACTGGACATAAATTGTTGCAAATTAGCTCTAGTAACAATTAGTAGCCCTTTCAAGGAATAGGTCGAATTACCAGTCACCCTGTATTATACCGCTGCTCTTACATACTTGGGAGAAATAGCCTCCGATGAAGTGCGCGGTGCCATGGCGAATGGCGAGTTGGCGACACTCATCACAGACAGTCACATTCATGTCTAAGTTTGGTAACCTGTCGCAGTACGCCATCGGGCCCGACGTCTCGATGGCGATTCCAATGTTAGACACCTTAATGCCTAATAGTCATCATCATCACCTTAATGCATAATGCCAATGGTAAGTAACACCTGAAAATATAATGTATTGGGCCAGTTATAAGCCCAACGTGTGTGACGTTTATAATACGTGTCTAACAAATTCTTGTGATGCAATGTATGCCTGATTTATTATTGTAAAGTGATATGCAAAAGTATTCCCTATTTTAAGCTACCTAAAGAGCATTACAAGGGAAAGCAGTTAATAAATATTGAAACACGTGGTATTTGCTAGATCAGTTGTTCAAACAATATATTTACCCTAATTATACGTTGCTCAATTTCAAAACATTGTAACATTGTTATAAAGTGACAAAATGTTCTACACTACAATTGAGGCTAGAAATGTTCACGCTTCATTAGTAACGAAACTGTACCTACGTATTTATTCTGTAAGTAGGTAGTCAATTCGCAAATTATTTCAATCTAGGCGATGAAACTTGCATTGAAAATGAGAAACGAGCGATAAGTAATGTCAACATTAGTAAAATAAATTATGATTACATTATGCACCAATCAAAAAAAACTACGAAAATCATTAAATTGAGCTAGTAAATATGTTAATATGTATGAGTGTGTAATACCTACGTTTCAAAATTGAACACGTACTGTTTTTTTTATATATACATAGGTTTATAGAATTATTTTGCGTACCAATTATGGTTAAACATGTAAACCTACCAATTATTCTGTAACACATGTACCCAATAATGTTTAATGCAAATAAAGATTATGATTATGAAAATACTTAGTCGGAAATCATGAATCTACAATTTATTTTTGCTATTTTAGATTTCATAGAAAGCCGAATCATTTGCAAGTATTTCCCTACAAACTTCATACCTAATAGGTACAGCGTTTTCTTTAGACGTTTCATAAAGGTTGCTGATTTGACTAAACGTCAAATATTGATTACCTACACCATTAGAATTCAATACTTGCATAACCTCTTAAGACCCCACGTACATAATTTTGTACAAATTCCAAAATTAATTATGTACTTAAACTTGATGTCAAAAAGTTCCTAATTACCATATAAAAGTTTTTTACAGTGTAAGTAGTAGTAAGTCTTTTTTTTATTTCCTTACAAATAAAGTTATTTTTTTATTTTATTTTTATTATGCCGTCTTCCTTTTTTTGGGCATTATTGATACCTACCAGCCAAAGTCACGTTGCTGTATTCCTTTGGTACCGATTCCAAAATTTGAATTTAGAATGTTTTGTTTCGTCTTAATTTTATTAAAATTATTACCGGCCATTGTTCCGAAGATAAATAACGTATCATTGTTGTTCAAGTGAAGCATAAACAGTGAAATATATGACGCGGTGGTATGTTGCGTTACTGCACTTTGATAACCGTTACTTAAGCTTACTGTTGCTTGATTGTTTACATCGTAACCGGTCATTAGGTTTAACAAAATCCCTTTCTAGTGGTTTTCACACGGCGCTTCCCAGCATAATGTAATTGGTGAGACACAGCTTTGTACATGTACCTACATGGAAGAACCAATCAACTATAATAATTCTAAAGGTCCCGTCACTTAATACAACAAAAACAATATGAAACATCAGTTTTTAAACGAAACGCTCCCAGTGCGTTTTCATTCGAAATCTATTAATTCACAAAATTATAAATAAAATATTATTTCGTTTTATTGGGTTATGCTTTTATGAATTATTTAATGTGCTTGTATTTCATTGTAGATTGTAAGAATTTTTAGATAATGTTTTTTTAGCCGCGCGCGTTGCTGTCTTTGTTTTTGTTCGGAAATTCAAAAATGTAAAACGTTTCGTGCTCTTGATTGGGTTGTCTTCATAAGTTTGTGCGTAACCGGTAAGATCACCTCATCAAATACAATCGTTGCTATGATTAAGCAATTTTCAACAACATCTCATAATACATGATTGTTTCTCTTATATCACATGTTTGCGCTTTCGAACACATAAACAAGATGACGTGCGAGAAAGTGACAGCATGTTGAGAGTACAATGATCAAACGTTTTTTGACCATCTATCACAGGTAGCTGTAACAATTGATTACGTGTTCAGATGATATTTGCTGATAAAAAAGAGACGAGGAGAAATTTACATGATATCAATCAGAGGGCATGGAATCTAAGAGATTAGATGAAAAAGTGTGTGAACCTATTTTCACTCTTTAATTGAATAGTATAAATCATAAATAAGAGTGTGGTGATTTAATTACTGGCAACGTTCTACGTTTTAGTGTTTATATAATAGGTTATTGATAATAAATAAATGTTAATATATTTGTAAGAAAATTAGAGTATACATATGGTCCCAGTGAGATTTTATAACGTTTAAACCACTTTTAGGTTACGTAAAGTATTTAAATGGTGGATGTCAGGATAGGCTTTTTATCTCAGCGAAGGTCCATAGCGTATAATAAAAGTAGTAAAATTCTTTGTTACTGGACCAAAAACAACATACCGATAAAATTTATCGCATTTATGATTTTCAGGAGTAAATTTGTGTTTTGCCTACCAAGTTTGATGGAAAAAATACCCAGAAAAGTACCTAATACGAGTATGAATGAACCTTAATACCATGCAGTTTAATTTAACATACAATAGGTCAGACATAGCATTAAAAAAGGTAACCAAATGTGCAATCAACCAACACGACGCCTCCAAGACTATTAAAATAGTAATCATGTTTTTGCAGAAATTATTACAAGGTAGAAAGCTCATGTTCCCATGTCATAATGGAAGCGAGAGCCCGGTTCACAAGCTTACATAACGACAAACATGCTCCAAACAAGAGCAAAGACGATAGATTTGGTATTTTTGATTGTCTAACTTTGAATTTGGAAGAAAGTGGTTTAGTTCAGATTGCTTTGCGGCCAAGTAATTGACCTTTGGATAATGGAAACGAAATAATAGAAGTTGATGGAGTTTTCATTGCGGATTATATTATTAGATCGCTACTCTAATTATATGCCTATTTGAGTAAAACGTTGTTTTCACTGCGGCAACCTCTAAACATAGCGATCTATTTTTAACGCTCCCCATATTTGCATGTCGTGACGACGCACCGAAATTGATTAGAAACTATTTTCGACACTCTCATATGAGCTGGCTGTTTTGCGAACACAATAAAAAACAACAAATTCAACGCTTGCGTTCAATTCTCAAAGAATGCATTTGAAAATAGAACACGCGTTTGAATCCAGTACTAACAAGGGCTGTCTCGGCTTCGTTACCAGACAATGTAAGTAATGCGCTTACAAGTGGCAGAGGTTAGGATAGACAACTGCGGCATAATGAGGCAGTGCATACAGAACGTGTTTTCGTTTGTTTGTTACACAATTTCATTCATTTGTTTTTCGCTGGCGGTATTAAAGAAGAAGTTTCCTTGATTTGTCGAAAGCCTTCGACTTGGTGCGTTATGATAAACTGTGGCAGAAACTGTACGAGGATACCAGCTTGCCCAGTGAGTTGACTGAATTGTTCAGGTACTGGTACGGTCACCAGAAAAATGTTGTCAGATGGTCCGACTCGCTTTCTGATTCGTACAGGCTGGAGTGCGGGGTAAGACAGGGGGGTTTGTCATCGCCCAAACTCTTCAGTCTGTATGTGAATCGGTTGATTGATGAGCTCAACAACACTATGACTGGATGCTCAGTGGATGGCACATTTGTGAATAACATTAGTTATGCAGATGACATGGTGTTGTTGGGCCCATCGGTCAATGCCCTTAACAAGCTGCTCAGGGTCTGCGAAGAGTATGCGGTGTCCCATGGGCTCAGGTATTATACTTCCAAGAGTGTGTTGCTGGTATTTAAGGCGGGGTGCAAATGCTATCCACGCGTTCCACCGGCTTATCTATACGGCACACCTCTGCAAATGGTAAAGGAGTTCAAGTACCTGGGTCACTGGGTCACGGAGACCCAGAGTGACAACAAGGACGTGGAGAGGGAGCGTAGGGCACTCTCAGTCAGGAGCAACATGTTGATTCGTAGGTTTGCAAGGTGTACCACCGACGTAAAGATTACCCTTTTTAAGGCGTTCTGCCAATCATTTTACACCTGCAGCCTATGGATCAACTATACGCAAAAGGCTTACAGTGCCCTTCGCGTCCACTATAATAATGGGTTTAGGATGTTGTTGGGGCTGCCGCGCCATTGCAGTGCATCAGGGATGTTTTGCGAAGCGCACACGGATGGGTTTCACGCCATAATGCGTAAGCGGGTTGCGTCCCTGATGAGGCGCCTGCGCGGCAGCCCGAACAGCCTCCTGCAGACGGTGGCGGCGCGCTTGGATGGTCCCTTCCTGTTCCATTGGGATAGGTTGCATAGGCCATCCAACTGCTAATTGTAAGTGTGATAAAATACCTACTAACATAGTGTTAAGATCACTGTTACTAACAAATTATGGAAATAATATTTCTGATGTAAATTATTAAATAAATAAATAAAAGATGACTTTAGAATGAGGGTCAGTTTTGTTTTTGTTCATTAATCCAATGCAAATGTAAAAGGTGACCCAGTTATGATTGTAGAATGTTCTTCTCTAAGGTCATATCATGTCCTATTGGAATAGCATCGACTATCAATTTTAAAATCGCTACATTCTGAACGATGACTCAAGGTTGACTGGCTTCTTGACCCAGTAATTCGCGACCGAACAATATTTGGTAACTCTTGATTGTTTAACCTTTGGCAAAAACATTGATCCTATTATTATATAACTCGATTCTTAGTTGCTTTTTGTTTATCAGCTATTGTTGCTTGGTATTTAAGTTATTACTTGAAATCCGCGTAATCCCTTTTTGTTATGGATTCGGCATTCTCCATGTGGTAACCTAAGATATTTACAACTAAAACTAGAGCATATTTGACAGTTTCAAAAATAGCTTTTACAGCCTTTCGTAACACATCGTTATTCTTTCATTTGTACCGTCGACATAACATGCTCTTTTATTTTCAAATACATCCATCACGAGCACCATTCCATCACTCAAACGTTTACGTAAGTGTTAACGATAACTATAATAGTTACAGGTTGTAGTTAATCGTTAGTTATTGATCGCTCAAATCCATCAGATCTAGGATTTAGATTTGTTTTGTGATCGTAGTTAAAATGCTTTGTATTTAATATCCTGCTTTGCTTGCGTAAGCTGTCAATGTGAACTAGTCACGATTTACGTTTAAAATATCTGTGATAGGAATGCGGTATAATGGACCTCCAAAATCTACTTAACTGACAAAGAAGGTAAAACGTTCGAAAATTTCCTTTCTCAGCAAACAAAGCTTCACTAGCATCTCTAATTAGTTGTTGGAACACTACTTTCTTGTCCTTAGCACGTCACAAAAGCTAACACACGGTTGCCTTATTAAAATTCAATAAAGGTGACGTCGAGTTCAAAGCCAGATGCCTCGTCACGCCCGCGGCTATCCATCTGTCGAGAAATGTGTGGTACAATAACACACGAGCCTTGCACGCAAACAGGGTGGTCGACACCTTCAATAAGGCCATTGTTGATTACCTATTGTTTTGACAGCTGCGTACATTCTTAATCTCAATGTCTTATGAACTAAACGACATTGTAGCAAATAAACATGAAAAACCCGAAAGTTCTTTCAGCTTATTTTTAGTTGTTTCATCACATCTGAAATAACAAAACGGATCTACAAAATGTTTATCAGTTTGAGAAAATTCTCAAGCTTGTTTTTTGCTTCTCTCTTCTGACTTGCGTTTGGAGTCATTGTCCCCACGGAGTTATAAAAGTGTCTTGCCTTGCGTAACAATTAGGTTCTTTCTTTTTGCTTTCAAAATCTGTCTGATGTCCGAAATCTATCGGTGATGTTTAGATACGCATTCTAGGTTAATATAATTTGATTTATAATTGAAATCTTTATGCAATCATATTCATTGTTGATTAAACTAATTAAAATTAATGATGAAGATGTCACGCTCGTCAATACGAATGAATGCATGTTAGAAATCACATTAATTCAATGCGTAAAGTTAACTCTCGGTAATAAATTTTATCTAGTTGCGCATGTCTTCATAAAATAGGGATGATTTATCTACATCATTTCCCTCGATAGCATCGCTACATGCAGTTTCTTCTTGCAATAGATTCTCACTCGCTAATACACTGTACCTACAGGTTTTCTATTATATTAGTTACGTCTATTGCAAAATCTCAAGTAGGTTTCAATACAAATTTTATAATATCAAAGCATCCATACAAATCTTGACCACACCTACACTAGAAACAGGTTTCACGCACACACACGCATCATTTATTTTGTCAAAATGGCCGCCTATCGACTCGTCGGATCACCTCTTACTTTCATTATTTTCACTTTCGATCCCAGTAATATATTGTGTATACGTTACTTAATTTGTCCGTCGCCGTCGTAACTTCCTTGGAGGGCGTTACTGTTTACATTTAATCACATTTATCATTGATAAATGCCTTTTTTACATTTTCTAATCACGTTTTTTCTTAATTACAGATTGTGAGCGGTTTTGTGGCGCTCTTCTTGCATTCGAGGTAAGCCGTTGAAATTGATTTTAAATTATCTTCGTTTTGATAGAAATAGCAATTGAATAGTAAACGACCTTTTTCTGTTTTCATTGTTCCGTCATAGCCAAATTTAGTTTTATAATTTCGCTAATTGATAGCGGACTTCAGAGCTGCACAGAAGAATTAAACATACTTATAGTCGATCGTAAAAGCTATAAAAATATTGAAATACTATTGCACTCAAGATTTTTGCAAGGTCTTATTTTTTGTGCTACACGAACAAGACTTAACAAAAACACAAAGTAATAAAAATGTAGGAATACTAATTTGTAATTTTGATTAGCATTCGTAAAATGAAAAACTTGCAACGTCTAATGTCATAACTTAAACAATGTACGTTAAGGAAGTCGTATCTTATAAAAAGCCTGTGGAAGTGGGGTCCTTGGCACTACCGGGTTCCGTCGGAAATTACGGTAGCTTCTATGTAGGTATAATTATAACTGGCAGCATGTAATTATGCATTCTATCAGTGTCTCATTCAACCAGCTAGTCCTACTTAAAGAAAGTATGAAATATACTTCTCTAGCAGAAGTCTGTGGTACTTGAAGAAAAAATTTTATCCATAAAATGGTGTTTCATGTTTACGTTTAATGAGATAAATAGATACCGTAGCTACCTACAGCAGTGGGACTGAAGAACTCTACTAATTGGGATTTTTACTTTAATTATTCGCCATGTACGCCAGGAGGAAATCACTTAAGAAGCCATAAAAAATGCGTCAGGTAAATACAAGTGTATATTTTACGCATTGCCAACTGGCTAGAAAAAGGTAAACACCGAGTGAATATATGAATACAACTGATATGTACACATTTACTTGTAGACACTCATCTCAAAATCATAAACGTAGGTATTACAGAAAGTTTGTCTTTAAAATATACTAAAAAACCGTTACCTCTAAAGATCTTTTATGTATCGTAAATATATACAGAAAATACATTTTAATTACTCCTCAGAAAAACAAAATATATTGGTTTGATTCGAGATAAATATTACAAAATTTACAAGCAATTAAACTTACTGCGACACATAGTGAGATTCTCATGAGCTTTTCTAAAAAACTGTATGTAGGTAACATTATATTTCATACAGTATCACTTTTTTGTATATACTTTGTTACTATTTGTGATACATAATATGGTTCTTGTATACTTTATTGATTACGAAGAAACTCAAAATATTGTATAAGTAATTATGTAATTAGAAAAAAAATGGTAACATAATAGGAAGATGTTAAACAAGCTATAATGGGGAATGGATGAAAATTTTAGAAACGCCTGATTTTTTTTTGGTGATTGGAATAACCTTCCTTAGCACCAGAAAAAAGTAGCAGACTTTTCAGATGCGACAATTATTTTTGAAAAATATAAACAGTTTCCTCACTTACGTTTTGTGGTTAGGACGGCGAATGAGACAATTTCCTTGATCCGTCTCATATTACATAAAAATATCATAAAAATCCGTGGTAAACTGACACTGGCAATGATATTGACAGCTGCAGCAGCTATATTGGTCATTGCGAGGGTCAGATATTTAACATATTTTTTGTAATATGAGACGGATCAAGGAAAGTGTCTCATTCGCCGTCCTAATCACAAAACGTAAGTGAGGAAACTGTTTATATTTTTAAAAAATAATTGACGCAACTGACAAGTCTGCAACTTTTTTCTGGTGCTAAGGACGGTTATTCCTATCACCAAAAAAATAATCAGGCATTTCTAAAATTTTCATCCATTCCCCATTGATGTAAAAACTTTATTGGAAATGCATACGGATAAACTACAGATCGCAAGACTAAAAAAAATCTCCTAAAACTGACCTAAAGTGTTATGGTACAATAACGGTACAATGAACCTAAAACAGGTGCTAGCTACGCGTAAAACTGTGAAATAGTTCGTAATTATAGGCATGGAAGGTGTTCATTGGTCACAGCAGAATAATTAGACCCGCCAGACGCAGCAAACTGCACTCCACAAGAGCTCCAGTTTAACTGGTCAAAGTGTAGTTAAAGTTCAACGAACTATAAAAAAAATTAATATCTCATCTGTTTCGACAATGTAACGAGATTCCCTGCGGCTGGTTTGTTGTAGATAAAGATACACTTTCATTGTCTTATGATCAAGGTAATTAAGTTTCATTTAGATTACATGAAAACAACAGCGTGTTGGGATGTAACGATTGTAATGTGTGATAGGTGGTAAAAAAAAACATAATACGAGTTTTATTTATTATAGGTACCTACTAAGTGCTAAAATAAAGCGGAAATTGTGTCCATCATAAAAAATATTTAATATTACTAAGCGGAAAGAATCTAGTAAATATGAAGTAGCATAGGAGTCAAAAGAACAATAATAATGATCGACTAATAAAACAACGCTAAAAAGTCTACCAGAAAAGTGAGGTTAGAACAATAAACAAAAAAACCTAATACGAGTTTTATTTTATAGGTGTACACACTAAGTGCTAAAATAAAGCGGAAATTGTGTCCATCATAAACATTATTTAATATTATTAAGCGGAAATAATCTAGTCAATATGAAGTGGCATATGAGTCAAAAGAACAATAATAATGATCGACTAATAAAACAACGCTAAAAAGTCTACCAGAAAAGTGAGGCTAGAACAATAAACAAAATTGCTATTGTGAAGTATTATAAAAGGAGAAAGACATATAAATCGATGAACACCGGCAGCACGCACGAAAAAGTATGACTCATTGTCCCGGTCCCCTGAGCCGAGCGTTCGGCTTTAAGACGTTATCACGTAAAATTATCGTCCGATAACCGACTTTATATACAACCATTTTTTTTATTGTGACAGACATAAAACACAATCGCTAAATTATCAATTTCACGACGAAAACCGGTATCAGTATATCACGGTGAAAATCGAAATTCGAATCACATGGCGCTTTCGCCAATCTAACTCACTCTTGTCCACTCTTATGGTCTTATATAAGACCTTACAAGTTAGGGGTCTCGGTCGACGTGTGACCCTACGACAGGTTTCTTGTCGGAGGTTACATTTATTGTTATCTTTGACATTGTAGCCGTCAATATTAAAAGTTTGACGTGTTTGATTTGTGCCCGTCAGACGGTGTTTTATCTCATTCGGATTTTTACAACCAAAATCTCCATTAATTGGCATGTAGACTGTTTGGTAATCACATAATTTTATGTTTTGCTTTCTTAATGGATTATTTAATGACTATATTGACGTAACTAGCACCCACTCAATCCTTAAACTGATGATCATTTACTTATCAAGCAATAGCAACATTCAGCTTACTTAGTCGCATTTGAAGGAATAAACATTACGTAGTTTTTTAGCGGGACTTTCTTATTGGACAAACGTGTTTGGTTAGTGGAAATTTTGTAAATTGACGATGGTTTTTTATTGTGTAAACGTATGATGTGTTAGGAAAGTAGTTAAAATTAAAAAATACCGTAAGAATTTCATTTTCAGGTTAGTTGACCATGATCATACCAATTTCTAAAGTTATTGAATTGTCATCGCATCAAAAATCAATGCCCAGAATGCGGGACAGCTAAAAACGTAACCGAAGCAATTAAATCTCTATATCTAAGCATGGAAGGTTAATTTTTCGATTCGTTAGACATGCAGAGCCCTACCATCAGATAATCCTATGTCAACTTGTCATTATAACTTCACGCATCGTGTACCTTAGGATTTACAAGTATTAAATATGGCCACCAATTAATGTCGATACCAAATACCTACATGGCCCGGTACTACCCTGGTTCAGAAGAAACTGGTCACACATACGAGTCAATCCTGTTCGAGTCAGCATTTCAGACGTCAGCGTTTAGAATATTATACGTTTTGACAGCTGTCAAATTATAGCATTAGATTATCGATTGGCGGCGTAATCGATTATTCGTTTCTGTAATGTAATCGATAAGATTTCTCTCGGAGATGTGACTTTCTGCATTCTTTGGTTTTGCTGCACATTGATTACGGCTATACGAGTATACTTACCTAATAACAAGTTATGGTTGATGCTTATTGAATTATAAAGGCTATATATAATTCATGTTACGTGTGAATTGTAAGTAGACCACTTTTATTTATTATTTATTTATTTATTAGCCTAGTAATACAATTTTGTTAGTATTTTGTATCTATTTTTTTATATGTATATTTATTTGTTAGTGTTGTTTTTTCTTCTCTTTTTTTTGTATTACAATGAATCCTACTGTTAGGCAAAGGCCTCCCCCATCTTATTCCTAGTCCGTTTATCGGTCGCAAGTCTTGTCCATGTAAGTCCAGCGTAATCTTCAATCTCTTCTCGCTATCGAGTCCTCGGTCTTCCCACCTCTCGTTTGAGGTATCTTGGATACCAGGCAGTAGTTGTTTGCGTTCATCTACTGTCTTTGTATCTGGTCACGTGTCCTGCCCACTCCCATTTGAGCTTTTTGGCAGCTTGGAGTATGTCCCTCATGTGGCTTTTGCTTCTAAGTACGCAATTTGGTATTTTGTGCATTATATTTTTTCTTTCCATTTTGCGTTGGTTAACTTTTATTTTCTTTGCCATTTTTTTATTCAATGCCCATGTTTGTGAACCGTATGTGAATATTGGTATAATACAGCTATTGAAGATTTTGATTTTGGATGGTATAGATATTTTCTAATTTTTAAATATATATTTTATTTGACAAAATCGTTTCCAAGCATTAGTTATTCTACGTTCTAGTTCGTCCGTGAGGCAGTCCTTGAAAGAGAATAGTCTTCCTAGATAAATATAGCTCTCAACTGTCTCTATTCGTTCATTTTCGATTTGTACGACAATTTCTTCGATAGAGTTAGACATAGTTTTAGTTTTACTCTTGTTGATAGTTACCACTTTTATTTACTAAGGCGAATTTTGTCTAGTTCAAAAATATATTTTTGACAAAACTGACCATTATTGAAATAAATAACAATGACATTTTAAATTGATGTATTTTAATTATATCCGAAATTACTGTCAGAATATTATCACTTATAGTTTAGAAGCAGTTCAAGCGAATTTAAACTTTTACATTTTTTAAAGACAAATATCTTTTTTTCTAAAGTAAATTCGAACAATAACATTGTTAGTAAAGTACCTACCAAAGTTTGAGGTATATTTTTTAAAACTACAGAGTCAGAAACACGGTCTATGTATAAATATAAGGTAAAGCCAAGAACATAAAGCAATTACCTACTCTGAACATATTTGGCAAGAATATCAAAACGTATTATTTAACATTTGCATGTAAACCATAATAAACCGCCTTAAGATAGCGTGTCAGTTTCATTCTGCAATTTAACTGTCAGTCTTTTTGAAGCCTTTGAAATTATACTTGGGGATTGGCTTCCGGCGTTCTGGTTGCTACACGTGCGAAATTTTCTTCCTGCTAATTTATACAATTTTCGGTTGAAATTTTGGTGTTTGGTGGTGTAAATTTGTGTTTGGTGGTGGTATAACTACTATCCGGTAAGTGGGTGGATTGTTAGAGTAGTTTGGTGGAGGAAATGAGTGGGAATGAGCCCCCTGACGGGGGCGGTATCTCGAACGTCCCCATGGCTGGGGTGATCATGTCTACCCAGTCCGTGGATGTTCACGCTGATAAACGTAAGTGTGCTGAAGACAATTCCAATAGTTTAAATAAAAGAGATACTAGAATTCCCGCATCTGCGTCGATTCAGCACACCTACACAGTGCCAGAGTTTGCCCCGGGAACAAAATTAAATTATGGTGCAAATGACACGGGCCCATTCATAGTTCAGGTGGTCAAATCCGATGACTCATCCCCTGGGTCACCATTTAGAATACTAAAATTCGCACAACTAATGCACAAGTATTCTGTTAAGGGCATTATTAAAGGAGGTATTCATTCTGCTGGTCGCAGCCGGGTTACGGTACAATTTGAAAAATCTGATGACGCCAACCAATTTTTGATCCACTCGTTCTTTACAGACAATCTGCAGTATTCGTGTGCTATCCCAATGTATAGTGTAACGCGTTCTGGTTTGGTGAGGAATATACCAACTGACTGGTCTCTGGAGGAGCTTGTGAATTCTATTGAGTGTCCCAATCATGCCAAAGTAATAAAGGCCCGTCGTCTAAACAGAAAGTCTACCACCGATGGTGTTACATCCTGGATCCCTACACAAACTGTTGCCCTCACATTCTTAGGTCAAAGGCTTCCGGAAAAGGTGTTCTGCTTTTATACATCTCTCCCTGTGGATCTGTATCGCCTCCCAACCATACAGTGCAACAAATGCTGCCGATTTGGACACATTAAAGCAAACTGCCGGTCTAATGCTAGGTGTTATAAGTGTTCCCAACCCCACGAGGGGGAAAGCTGCCAGGTGAAAGACGAAAATGGTTCTTGCCTTTCCTGTTCAGGCCCCCATTTTGCCACAAACCCTTCTTGTCCTGAGCACGCTAGACAAAAGAGCATCAAGCTTGTTATGTCGGAGGAAAGCATCTCATATTCTGAAGCATCTCGCCGTTTCCGTGCCGTTCGACGTACCTTTGCCGACTCTACCCGCCCTACAGTTTCACCATCCCCAGTCCCTAATTCCCAATCCTTCACTCCGGTCTCTCCCCAATCCCAGCATCCTCAGTCGACATCTTACAGGAAGACAGTTTTGACCCCCCGTCGTCAGGCTCCTGTCCTAGACAAAGGATATGATAAAGCGGCCCATAATGACATTACCAGCACTCCACAATCCTCTCAGCCTGATGGCTGCTGTTTAAATCCAAGAACGTCATCACCATCAGATGACAATCTGATGAGAATACTAATATCTGCTCTGATGAATTTCTTCTCGAGGTTTTCAGACACACTACCGAACAACGTCATGGATATGTTGCACCAGCTCATGAGTACTCTTGATTCTTTTAATGGCTCCTACAGCCATTCAATGGAACTGTAGAAGTATTCGGCATAAAAAAACTGAAGTAATTTCCCTAATTAATAATTACAATCCTGTTTTACTAGCTATCTCTGAGACATGGTTGAGGCCTGGCTCCCAATTTAGGGTGCCTGGTTTCTCTTGTCTTAGGGATGATAATGATGATGGATGGAATGGATGTGCCATACTCATTAAACGTACCCTTCCCTTTTCCTTGATCCCCATCCCCCCCCATTCAGCAGGGTTTAATATAGTGGCCTGTAAAGCTTTAAATTTAACTTTTGTTTCGCTGTACATTCCTCACCCAAATATCCCTATTATTTCTGAGCTTGATTCTATTCTCTCCCTCCTCCCTGGTCCTTTGGTTGTAATGGGCGATTTTAATTGCCACCACACCATGTGGGGTTCTGCCTCTTGTGATTCAAACTCTTCTCGTCTCATAGAGGTTTTTGATAACATTAACTTATGCCTGCTGAATGATGGGTCTCCTACCCGAAGAACATCTCCTCTCCAAAACAGAAGCTCTGTTGATTTAACTCTGGTCTCTCCTAGTCTGGCTCCCCGCGTTGTTTGGGAAACCCTCACACTGTCGCATGGTAGTGATCACCTTCCCATCTTAATCTCTCTACCTTCCGATGTGTCCATCCCTGTAATTTCGCCCTCTCCCCTTCTTAAGTATAGACTGGACAAGGCAGATTGGCCTGAATTCTCTGTTTTCGTTTCTAATGAAATAAACTTGCTTCCTTCAGTTTCAGAAGATAACTACCTTTCTCTATATTTCAAATTCATTTCTATACTATCTAAGGCAGCAGACTCTTCTATGCCTCTTAAAAATTCTGCCCAAGGTAAACTTTCTTCTCCTCCTTGGTGGGATGCCGAATGCACGGCAGCTATTAAAAAGCGTAATGAAGCTGAAGGCTCCTTTGCGGGCGATCTGTCTAGCTATGATCACTACCTTCACTTTCAATCTACCAACGCCCGTACTAAACGTTTGCTGTCTACTAAAAAACGCCTCGGGTGGACGCGGTTCTGTGAAAGCTTGTCTCCCCGAACCCCATCTACTTTGGTTTGGAAGAACATAAAGCGGTTCCGTGGCTCTATGTCCGCAACCAACATCTCATCGAATGACTCCTCTGCTTGGCTTGATTCTTTCCTGGATAAACTGGCACCTCCTTATGTTCCTTTTGAGGATGCCTTGCCATCTTTCTCTCCTGTTGCACCCTCGAATGACAGGATGGATGAGCCTTTTTCATCATCAGAATTATATTCCGTATTAGAGCATCTTCAGGATTCCTCACCAGGTATAGATGGGATCCCCTATTCGTTTATAAAAAAATGTTCTGAATCTTCCAAAGTATTTTTTCTTTCTATTATCAACCAGATATATTTTTCAGGAACTATACCATCTACTTGGAAAAGTCAGATAATTATCCCCATTCTAAAACCCGGCAAAGACCCTAGCGATCCTTCAGCATATAGACCTATCGCCCTTTCGTCTGTACTAGCTAAGATTCTGGAGCATCTGATTAAAAATAGGCTCGAGTGGATTCTAGAAAGCCGTGGAATTTTATCTGACTCTCAATTTGGGTTCCGCAGAGGAATGGGAACAATAGACAGTTTAAGTATTCTTACGTCAGACATTCGACTGGCGTTTTCTAGGGGTCAGCATGTAGTGGGTGTATTCCTTGATGTAACGTCAGCCTATGACAATGTCCAGCTTCCGCTACTCAGGCAGAAAATGCATCAGCTGAGTTTGCCGGTAAGAATGGTCAACGTCATATGTAACCTCTTTATGGATCGCTCCATCTGTGTCCGTCTCCAAGGCTCCTTGCTTCCTCCCAGAACTATATGGAAAGGTCTACCGCAGGGATCAGTTTTGAGTCCTATTCTATATAGTCTTTATACTGCTGATCTTGATAAATCTGTCAACTGTTTCTGTGACATTCTTCAATATGCAGACGACATTGCTCTATACTATGCCTCCGATTCTGTTTCAGAGTGTCCAGTTGCCTTGAACTCGGGACTTAGTTACTTGAATGCTTGGCTCTCGGATCATGGTCTCTCTTTGTCGGCTTCCAAAAGTTCTGTTGTCGTATTCACAAGAAAACGACGCATCCCAGACATTGACATAGTACTTGGTGACGAGATCATCCCAGTTTCTAATTGTGTGAAGTTTTTGGGCCTTTATTTGGATGCCCGATTAACTGGCATCCCTCATCTTAATTTTATTAGGAATAAATGTGAAAAAAGCGTTAACGTTTTGAGGGCTCTATCGGGGGCATGGTGGGGCTCACACCCTTTTTCGCAAAAGCTCTTGTATAACGCCATTATTCGGAGTCACTTTGACTATGGGTCTTTTCTGCTAGAGCCTTGTAGTAAAATAGCCTTATCTTATCTAGACAAGATACAGTCAAAATGTCTTCGTATCATCTGTGGAGCTATGAAGTCCTCTCCCATCAACGCCCTCCAGGTAGAGTGCTTAGATCCTCCCCTGAGACTAAGGAGACAGCTTCTTGCTGATCGTTTTTTCTTCAGAGCTGCCCAATCCTCTGATCATCCATTGATGTATCGTATGAATAGCCTAGCAAATGTAATTCCTTCTTCCAAATATTGGACGCACAAAGATCTCCCATGCCTTATTAAGAGTTTCGAAAAATTGTCTGAAGCTCCTCTCCTTCTGACGACTCCTGGTAATCCAATTTTCCACATTTCATATGATGCCCTCATATATCGCCCTAATGTTATTTTCTCCCTAGGATTAAAGAAATCATCTCCAGGGGCCAATAATGATTTCTTGAAAATATTAGCTGAAAAATGGGATGGTTGGCTTCATATATTTACGGACGCCTCCAAACTAACTAGGGAGGGGTATGTAGGTTCTGCTGTTTGGATTCCTCAATATAAAATAGTTTTAAGTTATAAAAGCCCTCCCCCTACTTCAGTTTTTACTGGAGAAGCCATTGCTCTTTATGAAGCTATTTCTTTTATAGAATCCCACAAAATAGCTAAAGTAATTATTTTCTCGGATTCCCTTAGCTGTCTTCAAGACCTAGTTAAATGCCCTCTTCGGTCGAGAGATAATCTCTTAGCGACCCTTAAGTCCCGTGAGGTACTCCATCGGTGTGACTCCCTTGGCTTAGAGGTAGTGCTGGCATGGGTCCCAAGCCACTCCGGTATTGAGGGAAATGAGCAGGCTGATGCCTGTGCTAAACAGGCTATTGATATTGGCTGTACCTCTCATTCTGGCTGCCATAGTCAGGATTTGCGTGCTTCTGCTAAGACCCAGTTAACTGAACACTGGTCAGAGGAATGGAACATTACTCGCCTTTCCAAGGGACGGCATTATGGTGGAATTCAGCCAGACCTTCCTGTGAGACCTTGGTTTTTTAAATTTCAAAAAGCTAGCAAGACCGTAACCTCAACCATAATCCGACTGCGACTGGGCCACATCTGCTCCCCATCCTTTCTTGCTAAAATCAGAGTTCGTGACCACTCTTTATGTGAATGTGGCCTGGAGGAGGGCACTGCAGATCATATTTTTTTCAACTGTCCCAAAACTTCATCTTCCCTATATGATGTCCTTCCTGACTATATTCAACGTCCTGCTAACCTTAGTTATATCCTCTCTTTTGTTAATACGTCATTTGTATACATTCTAGCTAAATTTATTAATAAGTTCAAAATTAAACTTTAGTTCTACTACCTACTACCCCTATTTTAATTTGTAAACTTAGCAAACTTTGTGGGTTTATGGTTATAATAATAAAAAAAAAAAAAAAAAAAACTAACTGACCATGTGTATGTTGTAGTTAGTCTAGCATTGTGTTGTCTTTTGTTTTAGATTTTTCAACCGATCAAATCTTACACCTTTTGGACCTGGTCTTTAAAGATATTCGTGTAGCCTCCAACCTTGACGCTGGCCAAATTGTCCCACTGGACAGGGGCCATAACAAGCAAAAATCGATCGATCGAAATTATACTTGGAGCAGTCGGAGTTTAAAACTGGACTTAAGACAGGTAGCGTCCAAATATCAAGATAAACGGTAATTTCCCTTCTCTTCGATGTGGCTTTTTGTACTTAAATAACTATATATACTTAGCACGTTTTCTCAGGTTTCCATTAGTAAGTGGGGTGGTGGGGTGGGGGCTGGACTTACTCTGGTTAAATGGAATGGTATCTTTAAGGATGACAGGATTCACAGGATTGCTAGTCGTGATATTTTGGGATGCGCCTTTGAGTTCTCACCATTGTTTCTTGTAGAGACTCTAGAGACAACAAATCCAAAGTTTTATTTCAGGCCTTTAAACCGTTATAAAAATAGCGCTATTATTACGCTCATCATCATCATTACTTAAGATCCTTGGTCTTGTCGGTGGAGTAACCGCCACTTTTCTCTGTCCATTGCCAGCCTCTTGACTTCCTTATATGACTCGACATCAGCTTTATGTTTTATGTGGCTAGAATATGTTAGCCTAGGCCTTCCTCTATATTATTACGCTATAATTCCGTTATTTGCCGAGTTTTGTATAGACATTTTAAACATATCGTTATTTATAACGGTATAATATCACAATTTTCATAACGTTTTTAAATAGAAATAGAAAAAAACTTTATTGTTTAACGGCCTTTAAAGGCCTGTTTTATTTACATGATTCAGTAGCGGGCCATACAAAGACCCGCTAAACCAAATCGAACTTTTTAACAATGCATCATTATGTAAAACATGCACCATTAAAAACAATTTACAGAACTGCTAACAAAAGATATTACGGAACCAAATGCAATCGATCATCGTAATCGGCCCTTTTAGAATCGAGACAAGCCCCCTGAGCGTAATTCCTGCCTTACATAGGTAATCCCAAAACTTTTATACCGTCGGTAAACAGGATTATGGTTCTTAAGTTGAAGGCTGTAAGTATCATTATCTGGTCTAGGAAACGCAAAGTTATGCTGGTGATGTACGTGTATACTAGTAATTTGGATTGGGCCTTTACCATCGATGATGAAAACGCGATACGTGGGCCGTCTAAAGGTAAGGTTTGAATAATTTTCTCATTATCTCTTTAATGGCGCATCTTGAAATTGGCTCGAAATTCGCGCCCGAAATAATTGCAGGGTATTCTTTAAGTATTGCCAGTTGCAGTTATAAAAATATAAGCATAGCTACATTCGGATGTATATTTTAATTCAAGTTTTGAAGTAGTAGCAGTGTTTTATACAAATCACCATAAGCGCAATTTAAATGTTGATAACGGAAGGTTTACGGTAAGCCAGTACTCAATGTTCTTTGGTTGATAATGACTGTGATGACGGAGTTTTTACAAGGATAGCGGTATCATTGGACTCCAATCACACGTTAGGTTAGTGAGATGACCCAATATTCAATGAGAGCATTGACGAGCTTTTTATGATGTAGATCTATATCGTATATTTTGATGGCCCGTGGCTCAATATGCAGGTATTCAAAATGACATTTATTACTTCTTTTAATAATAACTTTTGACAGTAATTTTTTTTGTAGTGTCGTAATTTCAATCTTTGGTGCGTTAGTACCTACACTGGTCACCGCGAATTTTACAAAAATCATGCATTTAAGGGTTAAGAAGATCCATCAATAGTTACTAAATTCATATTTTTACTTATTTAAGGAAGTGTTAGTAACATACAATAAAATCTTAATATATGATCATTGACCCATTTTTTAGGAGCCTTAGTCAAATTGACAATAGTTACGAGTAATGAGTTTTCATTTTAAACACTGTTTCAGATCGTTATATACTAATTGCCGTGTTTAATTATTATCAGATGATCTGAAATATCAACTTTTAAAATTTAATCTACATAAATCAGCTCAAAAAACAATTATATGTTTACAACTAACCTCTGCCAAGGGCAAACCTTGTTCTTTCGTTTGTTCTTAAACGCTATATCAAATGTTTTCCATAAATACGACTACAAAGTGGGTCGGATATCCTCTTGTATCCGTCTGTGTACCAATTTAACTGTATCGCTGATATTGAGTTTATGAACACGCTTTTTCCTCTTTTTCTGAAGGAAGTTACTAATAGATAAGTATGGTATTTAATTTATATATATATGATCTTTAGAATGAACTAAGGTGCAATAACAGTTATAAGCATTAAGATTTTTTACCGACGATGTAAACCCTTGTATTAGGAGTTGTATAATTTTAATAAGCGAGTAAGGGCACTTATTTTTAACTAGGCATGCAAAGTTTCATTGTTTCATAGTTATAATAATTTTAAGCGAGAAATAAAAAAGTCCCTACAATCAAAGCTGGTAATGATGATTAAAAAAAAACAATAACCGTTTTTAATGACTTCATCCACCGTTCAAGGGAAAACCTTGTCAAAAAATCGGAAGTTTTCGAACCTCGCATCAAGTGTTCCCATAAATATGATCGGCGAAGGCGGACGGACATCCTGCGGTATCTACATCGGGCCTTGTACGGTCAGGTGTAAATGAGTGTGCGATTTTTAACCTTATACCCTGAAGATAAGTTACTAAATGGGAAAACATTGTGGCTGTACACGAGTACAGATGAGAGCATAAGACCGTGGTTCCTCGGCATTGTCCCCGCTGTTGTACTCTTCTGTTGTATACATCAAGTTCGTTTATCTAATCACCAGTGTGTTTGATGATCCTATTGTAGAATATTCTGGAAAACCATTTTTAGTTTAACTTTGGGATCAACAATTATTCAGGACGTTAGAGTATGAGTTACTGTAATGATTGAAATTGAACTAGTTATTTTATAAGAATTTCTAGTAATTTTATAAGATGCTGCTCTCTTGGACTCTGCCGTGTCTATCTCATCGGAATTCTGTATTTCCACACATGAATGAAGCAGCTGTATTGAATTACGATTTAGAAAGTGGGAAATTATACCTAGGAATCTGCTTCCTCTGCAATTCATTTGGTTCTTGCTATGCAGTGTTAACGCTTGTGCGTTTAGATGACGTGAAAAAAGATGTTGTCTGTTTAGTCTTTATATCATTGACATAAGATTGAATTTCACCTAGCCTATGGAAAGGGTTTTTAACTTTACATGTATTTCGCTCCTTTAATGCCTAATTATATTAATAGGTAATAAATGCTGCTTTCCGAGATAGCTTCAAGTTCGTGGCTTCTAAGTGCTGGAATGATATCCCTCCCCCTATACTAGGGGCGCTTAGCAGATACACCTTAAAGGCTATTTGTTGACGCTCCAAAAATCAAAATCCTAATACTGCACTTTGACAGCAAAAAATATGCCAATTGCTAGTTTTTATCTAGTTTTTGGTTTTAGTGTAATAAGTAAAATTGGTTTTAATGTGTAATGTAATTATTATTTTATTGAAGCTGCATGCATGTACTATCTCACTATGAAGTTATGTTTATTTCCCTCTCGACTTTCAAGTTAAAATAAACGATAATATAGTAGTATGTATAATTATAATTGTATGACGTTTCCTTGAGTCACCAATGGTGCTGGCTGAAAATCAGCGCTGTAAGTGTCTGACTGACACCTCAGCATAATGCTGAGCCAGTGTCCTCACTGCCGCAGAGACACACTTGTTCCATTTTTTTGTGTATTTTATTGTTTTTTTTTTGGTTAAGTATGTGTGTCCTGTGTGTTAGTGAATAAGTGTATCTTTCTTCTTTCTTTCTTTAAATTATTATTTTCTGCGACACTAAACTACTGAGATCACAAAAGGTTCGGTGCTCTCTTCGCGTCAATGGGTTACATAGAAAGCGTTTCAATCCGCTCCAGCGCTTCTGATGTTAAAATTCGATGGCAAATCTATTTCAATATATGGTGCATGTGATAAAAGATGGTGTGGAAAATATTTTTCATACTGTTTTAGTCATAATTACAAATATAACACTACTAAATTTCTGTTTATAGATATAATAAGTTGTGATAATAGAAAATGACAGAAATCGTAGATTTAGATTTATTATTTCATAATATTACAATAAAAACTAACACATTATAACATGTCGATATGATTAGATAGATAGATTAGATAGATTCATTTATTTCATAGAAAGATTACATTGTAAATTAAATTAGTATGTTAATTTACATGAAGTCATTATTATGATCGTCAAAAAGCAAATAGATACATATGTCAATAAAATTATTTGAATAGTCAAGAACAGGTACATTTTAAATTTAAGAGCAATACTCATAATCATGTCAGAAATATTATCACCGGCAGTGGATCGTCAAATAGGTACTAAAGTCACAAAGTTTTAATTACTAAATTCCAGGTTTGTGATCCATAAATTCGCTTACAGAATAGAATGGCTTATTCAACAAAAAAATTTTCAATCGGTGTTTGAATGTTTGGTCACATAGATCATTTCGTATTTCGGCAGGAAGATGTTCATAAAACGTGGGGCCTATGACGCGTGGGTTTTTTTCTGCTAGGGCCATTATGAAGAAACTTATGTCAATATCCATGAATACTCCTCAATAGGCTTGTTGCGTGGTGTTAAAATTGATAACGTCGTGTTGCTAAATGGATAGTAAACTCTATCAAATGATTGTAATAAAGTATAAATTACAAAATATAATTCAAATCATAAAAAGATATGAACCTTGAAAGTTTAGAGAAAAAAGTTTTTTAACTTATTGTCCAAGAGTAAATTTAAAAGTACTAATAGAATCCTTACGCTTTTATAGAAACAAATTTGTACAACAACTATGGACCTAAACGCAGTATTTCGCGACTGAAACAGCAATTTACTTCATTTTCCATGCAACAACGGTTAGTACAAATTGCACCTTCCGCCTTTAACTCGATTTTTTGGGTATTAATGTCCTTTATATGTAGTTGTTTCCATACAAACATTTGTTCATCTACAAAAACTGGTTCGAAAGGCATCGTAAAAAAATTTAAGGTCACAAGCCCATTATAGGTACAATTTATGTCAGTAGCATTAATTCAAAGTACTTTTAGCGATCGTAATTCATCGAAAATGCTAATGATTTATATGTTCAAGCGATTTCTCTGACGAAGTAAAACAGGTCAGAGTAGTCGTCTATAAAAAATCGACAACACGCATTGGCAATTTGGCGATATTATTGGTTATTGAGTTAAGTGTATTATTAAAGTAGTATAAAATTATCAAAAAATAGAAAACGATCCAAGGTTAAGACAAGGAGCTCGCGTGCCATAAATATGCCTTTACGTCTATTTTTGGCAGTGATATATGTACTTTTCGGCCAAACCGAAAAAGACTAGATTAGGAATCATAGTCATGTCATCGTCATAATAACTCCATTAATCATTTAAGACAGATTATGATTTCGAATGTGCTAGACTAAGATAGAATACCAGAATTGTGTAACTAAATATCAAATAAAGTAAATGTTACAGTGCTCGACATTGGTCCTTTACTAGACATCTTCAATGTAAATAGGGTTGTAGACTCAAAATTTATAATAACTCCCAAAGAAAAAAAGGCAAAAATATGCCTAGTGACGAAAATCCCATTCAGATATCTCAAAAATTACGAAGCTACAACCGCTTTAATGCTTGTTAGAGAGAGAAAACGCTAGGGGATCGTGACGTCACGATCCACGAGCGTCATAGTAAATGACAATCGTTTCATATGAAAGTGCGTTTTGCGGAAAAGGGACCGAATATACCCCCTCTTAAAACTTTGAAGACTTATAACTTTGTGATTAAATATTTAATCCCCTGCTTTACGTTTTTCGCCTTTTGACAATATTTTATGAAATATTCATCATTAATGGTTCTTTCCCCTACTCCTATTATATTTATAGTAAGTATACTTTTTCAAGTGCATCTGAAATTCTATGCATTTATCTTAATGAAAGTTGTCGAAATACACAAATTTCCTTTTTAGTTGTATCTTAATACCTAGTTGTGTTTTTTCATACAAATCTTAAAACTTTGAACACTTATATAACTTTGTGATTATTTAATCCCCTGCTTTACTTTTTTCTCCATTTGACAATATTTTTAATCCTTTTTCGCGAAAATTCATCATTATGTGTTATTTTATTTGCTGTATACACCCTATTGGCCCTATTCACACCAGTAGAGCTCAACAGTGAATGTCAGTTATTGGAATTGAGGTGTCAGTCAAGCGATGGGCGTTTACCTTACATCTAATGTGTTTATTAGTGAATAATTGAATTCTCGTGGTATGTTTTTGAGAATACGAGTAGGGACCTTCTTTGTTAGCTATGTGTTAATTAAAAGAAACCTGTAATTATTCGTTAAAATCATCAAAACGATCAAATGGAAGATATTAATTAGGAGTCGAAACAGAAGTTTACTGTTGTGCTAACAACATGTTTTTAACATATTACTTGGAACTGCTTACTGTGTCTATTTTAAGAAGTGATCAAACAAAACAAATTACATCTATTACTGTCGGCCATGTTCTATATTCAGCGAAAAAGCCGTAACTTTTAATAGTATGGTTTGGAAAGTTAAATGTCCACATTCAATTGTTGAAAATAAGGCACCAAGGTTGCATGTGACATTAAAGCTGAAGTCTTTTTATTATTTCGTGACTTACCGTTTTAAGGTAATTCGGTCACAAATAACATTTATTCTCGTTTGTGTACTATGCTAATTTGGTTTATGTACAACTTCGGGGTGGACCGTTACTGAAAATTTAGCGCAAAGTGCAGACTTGAGACACACAAACACAGATTTAACTTCATTGGTTACCGTTACACAGGCTCGAATTCTCGATATTTAAAAATATAGTTCGGGTGCATTTGCAGTTAAAACAAGTTTATAAGATAGGGCTCCGATTATATTCAGTTGTTTAATAATTTAATTAGCCGTCACCAAAAAAAAAAAATTGTTGTTAGTTAAGAAACGAAAAACGAACGAAAATTTATATAATGGACTGGCGATGGCGAGACACCTGTAAAAACCACAGAAATGGTCAAGTCCGTACTTTCTAGGTCCTTCTACTCGCATAGTTTCGAGATCCTTTGTGCTCGCGTCGTGACTGACTCATTTAGACAAGATGGCTAACCATTCTGTTTTTGCAAGCCTGTACACCTTACTTGTGAACGGTAAAGGTTCAGCGCTTTTATTTTGAAGTGTACCTACTTGTCTTTTCGTCTACCTTCCTCAAATATTGTTGAAAACGAAACCGTAAATTTTATTTAGTCTTAGAATATGTTGAAAATTATTGCAGTGAATCTACAAATATGAAGCGATTCTTGTGCAACAAGAATTCCAAAAACTGTCGCACCGATATTTCAATATATTGCATACATGTTATAAGTCAACGAGTCCTTCTTGCAAAAGCGATCGAAACAAAAATGTATCAAAACACTTATACGCCATTGGAGTTAAAGAAACAAAAGAAGTAATTGGACCTTGTCATTGTACCTTTCTTCCGCAATTCGAGGTCAGCCGTGACCGATCGAAATAGTCGATCCAAATATTTTTATCATTCCAACCAGCAACGTGAAGCCCTACTTCGAACCGGAGCACATGCAATCGTGGACCTTCCTACGGTGGTTACTCACAAATATGTAAAAGACCTTCCATTTGTAATAGCAGTGATTTCTGAAGTGGCTCATCTTAAATTGGCGGGCTTTCTGGACCATGAAACTGCTTCAATGGCATTAAATTGGAGATTACAGTGTCTCTTCCGATGAATTCAATTTTTACCGTCATTTTTAAATTACCATTAAGTATAGTTATGAGTTCATTGATAAGAAATGTACCAAGCTATAAGCGGCGTTTTTTTTTCCGAGTTTTTGTGATGGGAATTCCTTTGTGGAAAGTTTTATTTTACTTTGATAATATGTATATACGATTATTTGATTGCAGGGACATATCTCAAATTTTTTACTATTTTTTGATATTAATAAAACTCTCAGAAACTTTTACCAATCAAACAGGAGGGTTTGGACAAAATGACGCACGAAGCCCGGACCTTGTTTACATGCTCAATTTTGGGATTTCCTGTATTTGTATTTTTTTAAGAGTAGATAATACTAATCTTGAACTTTCTATATTAGTATAGTCCAACGAAAGAGCAGTCTCATCTCATTTAATCGTCTCATTGAAACCGGCTTGAACTCTAGCAATAATACATCGGACTTGGAAAATCGAACCAATCGCATTTTCATTCATAGGTATAATATTTTCTACCGTCTCACCATTAGTATTTTAACTGAGTTCTGGTTTAAATGGGTTTGTCTGCTTTCTCTGTGGATCATAATATAATGGTTATATTACAAGCGCATTAGTGGGATGGTCAGAGGACTAGCTAGTTCTAACGCTACCTAGAACATGCAGAAACTAAGCCGGAGATTTGCATTAAGCGCGATGTTGATCCAAGGGTTTGACATCGTAAAATGGTATTTCTAAAGTCTATCTCTTAATAGGACTTGTAGTGTCATTCCTTTTAGCAATAAGTGATCCATTATCATTTTACTGTCTAGATGGAATTTAAGGTATGAGGTTACATACATTGCACATGGTTTACGAAACATTTCTCGACAAAAATCACGATTTTGACATTTCAAATATCGTTACGGGTGGAGTAGAGCATGGCATTTGTGCTCAGGCGCATGCCTTACTAAGTCTTGGCTTTTGAGGATCTATGTACTGAGTACAGCTCTTGGTATTGGAATTTGAACTTTATACCAACGTCATTAAATTCAAAAATGATCGTCAATAGCGGAGGTTTTGCAATGTTATTATTACCGCTACGTTGTTGCAAAACGTTGAATATCGAACTTAGTTCCCTATGTTATAAGGTTGAATATTGAGTTTGTGAACTGTTTTGCTTTTAAAGATGGGCCCTTCACTGCCTGTCCTTGGGTTATGCGTAGGCACGGAAATATTTTTATTGTTATTTAAATACTAATTAATTTAACTGAATGCAACGCTAACTTTGTGATACTGAACGTGAATTTATATGAGTTCAGTAGAGTCAAGACAAATGTCGAAACCAACCGCGTAAAGGCATATCAAGATTAGTATTTGGTAACAACGCTGCACGCATTGCTTAGAAATGATTGTTGAGCTTAAACACGAACCAGGTTTCGACATAAAACAATGCCGGAAGGCATCACATTCAAAAAATAAACACCATAATTCTACTTAAAGAACATCAACAAAACTGTGTTCTAATTTCTACAGGCTTCCCGTATTTGATCAGATGCAATAGTAAACTATAAATTGCAATAAGAGGAATGTAATCAATCAGGAATTCACTGTTCTTAGTGTGCATAAGCCTTGCTGATTGAGGACTTTGGTAAGTCACTATATGATTCACGTTTTCAGTGTTAGTTTTGGTCATTTCAATACTTGCTGTTCGAATGGAAATAACTACACTCTTTTCCTTTTTTATTTGTTTAAAGAAAAAAGTTATTTTTAATTTTGCATACAAAGAAAACACGTACAATAAAAAAAACAAGTACTTAAGAATATACATGTGCTAAATACACACGCACTATTTATGTCCGGGTTTTAATGATCCAACAAATCTACTCCACTTTTCGGTGAATTCTACCGCCATTAGTGATTTTGCATCGGCATTAATATATCAGTATTTATTAATGCTATACCTTATTTGGTAGACTAGTATCTGCGCATAAATTTTTATGTCTATTTAGTAGCACACATTTCAATCTTCGTTTGCCAACAATGCACCAATCGCTTATATTTTTAATTGCCACGGGCGTACATTAGACCATTATAATTTGCATTCTGTGCAATTATCAATTAATCTAACGTGAACAAAGCAATCCGAAAGGTTGAAGTGTCGAAACTGAGTCTGTTATTAAACATTTAACTGCTCTATTGTAATGAAACCGTTTATTTATCGATTGTTAATGTTACTTTTGTTAAATTAAAATGAACAGTCAACATTAAAAACATTCCTGTGATTTATCAAAAGTAAAAAACCGGCCAAGTGGGAGTCGGACTCGCGCACGAAGGGTTCCGTACCATTATCTATAAAAACTATTTTATTCTGTTTTTAGTATTTTTTGTTATAGCGGCAAGCCTGGGAGCAGGTATAAAGGAGAGGGCAAATGCACAAAAGATCCCACTGGGTCGAAGTGCATCCGAAAGGGCCCTCACCTAGATAAGATAAGATATAGCGGCAACAGAAATACACCATCTGTGAAAATTTCAGCTGGAAGTATCACGGTATCAGTGAGATACAGCCTGGTGACAGACAGACGGACGGACGGACGGACGGACGGATGGACGGACGGACGGACGGACAGCGAAGTCTTAGTAATAGGGTCTCTTTGAGTACGGAACCCTAAAAAAACCATTTAAAACGGGAGCAAAATCTTTTGCATAATACCTACATACATAGATTCACGCGTTTATTCCCAAAAGGGGTAGGCAGAGCACAATAAACTTATGTTCCAGTGCCACTCTTAGCATAAATGTGGATATAAAAGATCAACAAAATGTGATGTCGCATTGATAGGTTGCTAGCCCATCGCCCACAACACACTTCAACCCTGTCCCCTTAGTACGACTCTTACTACACCCACGGGAGGAAAGGGGGTGGTCCTATTCTAGCCGAAACCACACGGGTAATAATACCTGCTTGTGGAATAGTCTATCTAACTATGCTAACCTACGTCATTGTTTGTTTTCTTCATTTATATATATATATATATATATATATATATATATATATTTTGATTTCTAATTTTTTATACTCGTGCCAAAAGTCGATTTGACCACGTTATTTTTAAACTTGAATATTCTAGATGCGTTAATAATATAAGCCGTCCTGTAATCAACATTTTAATTGAACTAATGAATTATGATAGTAATCATTCGCATTGTGCGTTGCAACAATTTAGACCTTTATTTTCTTGTGACAGAATGTTTGTGTACGCTTGTGACTTGTTGCCAACCATAAAGTCGTTGATATATATTAGATATTGCCAATATTGCTACTTAGCCCAGTTCAGAATGGCCTATTAGTTTCCACTTATCGTTTAGTTCCACAACTTTCACAGGCTTAATAATAATGATATCGATGTTGAACAATTGGCACGTTCTATTCTAAATTATTCAATTTAGACACAGTCAACTTCACAATAATTTAAGTTACTTAGTCGCAGCAAGATATATATTTTTCTAGTTTTGTAAATTAATTATGCTACTATTATAAACAAGCTTTATGTATCACTAGCTTTTGCCCGCGACTCCGTCGGCGTGGAACTATCGTGTATATCGTAGCTCCATACAAACTTGTACGCCCATTTCACCCCCTTAGGGGAGGATTTTAGGGATATTTTAAACTATTATATGTCTTTCCCCGGTACTCAAACTATATCTAAGATACCAAATTTCATCTAATTCGGTTCAGCGGTTTAAGTGTGAAGAGGTAACATAGCATAGAAGAGCTAAAGAAAACATTTTGTAATAATAGTGTCTAGGACAGATAGGAGTCGTAAATTATTATAATGAAACTAATAAAACTTGTTATGGAGTAGAGAATACGAATGTAAAATAAATTTCTATAATTAATAATTTTTCAGACATTTGTTAAAATGAACTAGATTCACTATCACTAAGGACAGCGGCGCTACCACGAACTTCGAATCTCGAACTTAGTATATCTCCGTCTCGGTCGCTCGAGTACCATAAACCATAAGTGCGATTTCTTTATTACCGCCCGTGGTGAGTACAACATTTTACGTCTCTATCTGGCCAGGAAGTGGGGTTTTCCGCACGCATAGCGTGCGGTAATTCCTACTTTATGGTCAGCTATGACGTAAATTTTATTATGTTACTGCCGATATTTTCTCATCGAAATGTGTTTCACCAACTCGGTAGTATAGTTTTGCATTCGGAATATGTAAACATTTACTATTATAATATGTAACAATTGTATCTAGTTGCTTTAATTTAGATACCGGCATACCGGGTAAGTATTGATTTGTTGAGTTAAACCATGGAAAAAATCCTTAATACCAACTATAATGGTACTTATTGCGTAGCTAATTAGGCATTTAGATCAACAGTCCGAATAACCCGTGGCATCCGCTCTTGTGCGCCGCTCCGGAATCATCTGCCAACTTCATTTGTCTCACGCGCATTATCAAACGAAAGCGAAAGCGTTTTTGCTCAACTTTTAATTGAGCTTGTCACCTTAAATTATTATTTTAGTCTCCACTGAGCAATGGCGCAACACTTTCTTCGTTCGCGATTGTTACACGCATTACGACAGGTTATAATCTCATTTATTTACAACGATCCATTGTGAAGGTCTGGGAACGCTGACACGACTGAGATCTTGCAAAAACCAATCCGGCTTTCATCTCGCTTTTGCTTTTCATTTGTTTTTCACACAAAGCCGCCTTTTGTGACGAGGTTTTTTCGTTTCGTGACTTTTGTTTCCGTGACTCGAGCGGTTTGAAGCTAAGTGTTAGGCGTAAAAGTGTTGGTATAATGAGGGCCGTTCATTGGCGCAGAGTGCACTCAATTTGATTCAATTTCTTTAAAAAGCTTCTCATATTTACGAAGAAAGCGCGCTTTCCATTTTTATTCATCGTCGCATAAAAGATTGACAAATTTATGACTGAAGCAAAATGAATAAACTTTTTATGCCCTCACTAATGTCAGTACATTCTGAGAGGACAGTTCACTTTCATCATATGACTAAGATACGCTATATACATTGGTGCGAGTTGTCCTGACTTACTTCGCCCTACTAAGAGAAGTCTGTTAGGAACCTACATATATGCGCACAACAACTTTACAACGCTTCTAAAAACTTGGATGCCCTGAATCCTTAACGCAGTCGCCTTGTTTAACCTTAAAGCTATACTCGTATTCTTACTGCTCAAATTAACAAAGTATGAACCTAAAGCTTTGTACTTCCTTTCTTTGTTTCTACAATTGAGTGATACGATTAAACTAAGGTTGGCGTCCTAATATCTATATCTCATAGCAATATAAGTACGTGATCAAGAGGGTGTCAATTATTGAAACTAATGATAACGAACAATCGGATGTATATATATATATACTGGATGTTTTCGAGGTCATGATCCGGAATGACCAAATGCGAATAAGATGGTCATACTCAACAACATTTCGCATGTGCTTCAAATTAAAGGAAAAATTGAAAAATTTAGGCTCCGAGCCGGATTCGAACCGGCGACCACAGGCATACATGGCCCGTCGCTACTAACCAACTGAGCTATCGGAACAATCTGTCTCAGCCCCTATAGCTTTCGATCAGTTCCTTCTTACAACGCCTTAGGGAGGCGGATTTGAGACGTTGATGCCGTTAAAGAAGCATATGACTTCTAGGTAGATGTCGCCACACGCCACCCTAAGGCGTTGTAAGAAGGAACTGATTGAAAGATTTAGGGTCTGAGACAGATTGTTCCGATAGCTCAGTTGGTTAGTAGTATTAGCGACGGGCCATGTATGCCTGTGGTCGCCGGTTTGAACACGGCTCCGAGCTTAAATTTTTCCTTTAATTTGAAGTTTATAAATATCGTTAACAGGCGTAACTGCATTATACAAAAAGCGGCCAAGTGCGAGTCGGACTCGCACATGAAGGGTTCCGTAAAACAAATTGCGGTTTACGATTTATGACGTATTAAAAAAAAACTACTTACTAGATCTCGTTCAAACCAATTTTCGTTGGAAGTTTGCATGGTAATGTAAATCATATATGTTTTGTAATTTTATCATTCTCTTATTTTAGAAGTTACAGGGGGGGGGGGGGGACACATTTTACCACTTTGGAAGTGTGTCTCGCGCAAACTATTCAGTTTAGAAAAAAATGATATTAGAAACCTCAATATCATTTTTAAAGACCTATCCATAGACCCCACACGTATGGGTTTGAATTTATTTTTGAATTTCAGTTCTGAGTATGGAGAACCCCCAAAACTTAATGTTATTTTTCGATTTTTGTGTCAAAATCTTAATGCGGTTCACATAATACATCTACTTACCAAGTTTCAGCAGTATAGCTCTTATAGTTTCGGAAAAAAGTGGCTGTGACATACGGACGGACAGACAGACAGACAGACAGACGGACAGACATGACGAATCTATAAGGGTTCCGTTCTTTGCCATTTGGCTTCGGAACCCTAAAAATGAATTTCGCATGGGACCAACTACTAAGACGTCTTAAGTATTAAGTGGCGTGAAATACGAACTGGGATTTGCCAAAATGGGTTCTTATTCAACATACCGTTACATTTAATTTCACTTCAGTTCCACTGATAATCACTTTCTACCTAAGTGCTCATTAATCGAAGCTATTCGGAGACACGCGCGAAATAACGGAGCGAGTTGGCGTGAAGGCCAATATTCCTTGTATCACGGTATTTTTTTTTGGTCATATTTCATGACTAAAGTGGTGGGCGCTATGTTTAAATTTAAATATAATTTTCTTAAATATTTAAATGAATGTGATTAGGCATCTTCAATACGAGATACCACATAAAAAAACTTAACAGCCTCTTGTGATATAACAAGAATAAAAAGTTAGAAAACTGTATCCCAACTACGAAAAACTATTTAACTGAAAAATCCGTTTTTTTCATACGAAAGGGTGACAATTTCACCTGGAGCATAATTTCGATTATATTGATAGCTCATTCATAAAAATCGGTTCAGAAACTTAAACGCTACTTACGGTGCGTAGCATACGTAAATACAAACATCGACTGTTAAAATCATTTTCCTCGATTCTGCTCTGTCTTTTTAGTCGGACAAAATCATATACTTATATTTATTTCATAAGGCACAGTTACAAGTTACAAACTTAACCATTAGTTATTACATTCAATGGTTTCACATGTATTACTTAGTTGATAACTCAATTACAACTATGCACAACATCAAAAAGTACTTATATGCAAAGTACATGGCAGCTACCTATGCATGAACTATGTGCAATTTAAAAACTAATTCGTTGGAAGGAAGGAAGGAATATCAAACCGAATCATGCGATTGCAACATGACGTATGGTCTTTGTCATTTTGAATACGGGCTTGGCCTATGTCTATTAGATATTGTGACCACTATCAATTCTCAAAGATGGAACTTTACTTACTAAGGTACCTACCCAAATAAAACTTCAATTTCAGAACAGTTTTCTTATAGTTTCAAATAAGTTTATACAAACTAAATGTATAATATGTAAAATTAGCAGACAGTAGTTCTGGAGCAACACCATAATTATGCAAAACTCCACGATGGCCCGTTTCCATTCCAAGTGTTCCGCGAAGCATCCATCATCTGCTCGTAAATACTTGCAATAAAGTCTGCCATTTCCCAGAATTCATGGTGACTTATCCCATAAAATTCTATAATATTCTATAATGACGGCTAATTACGTAGGAACCTGGCCAAGTGGCCACTGTGCCGTCCGGGAAAGTCTGCAGCCCCGCTATTCTGTAGTCCCACAAATATATCTTGACGCCGCGATTCTTAGTAACTAAGCGTAGGTAGATGTCTAGTTTTGTTAGGCGTGACGGGTGAGATGAGGAGCATTAGCGTGTTCCGAACAGCCCTGTACACTGCAAAACGTGGGGGTTTTATAGATAAAGTGTGCGAGTTAAGTCTTTTTACAGGTGCAGGTCTTGGTACGGAGGCGGATGCGGGAAACAGGGTTAGGGTTTTGGGGTTATTGTTTTGCCACGAATGCACTTCCAATTGCTCTATCAAAAAGCTATTTATTCATGGGACTTTAACCACATTTTTACACATAGGATTCGACGCCAGTTTGCGCTTATGTTCACTGGTTTATAACCTCTCAATAATCTAATTTGTAAGATAAGCAATTTAACATTCGCAGACAAAATGCGTGCTAAGACTTTTTTTTATTGAAACCCCAATTTGTTTTGCACTGTATCTAATTTTGTTTTTGTATTGTTTTCAGGTAATTGCTGATATTATTATGTACTTATACTAGGTATCTATAACGCTGTAAGTACTTTGTATGTACACAAATTAAACTTGCGTTCAATTTAATGTAAGTAATGTACGTTTCGCGAGGGCCTCAACATGTATACAGGTATGTGTACCTAATCTAACTATCCCCCTGAAATCAAGGTAGTTAAATATTTCTAAAAAGGCTTCGATATTCATACAATCGATTGCGAAATACCTACCTATAACATCATATAGACATAATTATTACATCAATCATTTGTAAAGAAGAAAATAAACCTTATCAAGTAAAATTGTAACTTTGGTCTTAATAATTTACTTTAAAAACAAAGTTTTAACCGACGAAAAATCAACCGTCCCCTATTTTCCTACCCTTAAGGTTGTTTTTTTTTCCAAATTTATATGGGACCAACTTCGGGGTATACCCTTTTTATTAAAAAAGAATTATCAAAATCGAACTACTCTGTAAAAAGTTATGCGTGGTCATACATAAAAAAAAACAATATATAAGTAAAGAAAACAAAGAAAAGTACATCTTGCCAATATAGTACAAACAAATTCATCGGTAATGCAATCCAGGCTAGATTTATAATGAAAAATGATCGCATAGTTCCATACAGCCTTCTGTGACAAGTGGTTTTACTGGGTCCACTTCTTGAATACATATACTTGGATTCGCTACCGGGTATGATTTTATTATAATGCTGGAAAGTGACAAAGGAGAAATAAAGACGACCTTACTGTTCTTTAATAGCTTTTTGTTTTGTTAGAGGCATGAAATGTCGTGTGCAGATTTATAGTACTATCGACTTATTTAGTTATACATCTACTTTGGCTGAGAGATTTTTCTACAGATTTTCCGCCTCCCACTATCATACGTATATGTATCTTAATATCAGTAAGAAGCAGGCATAAATAAATTTCCTTGAAAATGAAGCTATTTAGCAGTAAGAAACATCTAATGTGAAGCAAAGCGTAAACGGTGTAAATAATAGTACCCATTCGACTGTTATTATCGCATGCCGGCATTTCTTTTCAATTATGCTATGCATAGTCGTACATGACATGTGAAGACGTGCTTGCATATCAGATGGAATGTGTCCTTGTTTATGATTAGGTACACAGTAGATACAAAAAGACAGTAGTGTAATGGATAGCCAAGATGTAGAATTTGTAGGTATATCGGGGCTGGTAGAGTTAGGCCGTGGCTTGGCGCTACTTACGATTTGATAACTTTTTAATGTTGAAACATTTTAATGTTGAGTCTTGACAATCACTTTACATGAAATGTTTTTTGTTGGATTTAGAGTTTTCTAAATACGATAATACAGTTAGGAAAATTGATGCAACTGTTTTTTACCAACGTGAATAAATGGATATTATTTGAGTTTGTTTGGAAAATGGCGTTTATAAAACACATTGCAGCTTTTGTTTGATATAAAATTAGCATAAACTTGTTTTTACTTTACATAATACAGGCTAATTTAAATAATTTATCATAAGATAATTATATCATAGATAATTTGACAAAACATTTTTAAATCAATTGCTAAATACTAATGATAATGTGTTCCATTTATCCCTCATTAGGGACATAGGGCTCGCAGAAGAGTTCTCCATTTAACAGGATCTTGCGCGACTTCTTCTAGCTCTTTCCAGCAGAGAGCAGTTAAGCCAGCCTCTGTCTCAACTCAACTGATCGCCTCCATGGATATTTATTACAATTTGGTTGGTTTTTTTAAGCCGAAAATTTCGGCCGACAACTCCAACGCGCGCCATATCTAAAATGCTACAACTCATATTTCATGTCCGCTGACAATCCCGTCTAGTAACAGAGACGTGAGTTTATGCTGTTTATGTATGTATGTGTGTAAGTATTTACTCGACAGCAGTATAATAGATGGCGTGATCGTTAGATAGAGTAGGAAGTGAGTTAAATATCAGCACCAAGGCTGGCAGCCTCTCACCGAGGTAAAAAATGCGCTCGTTTTAAATACAATACCTTGGCTTAGGATTCAAAGATTAGATTACTGGGATAACGAGTACTGGTTTGCTTGGAATGTTTATAAACAATAGGTATTATGCGGAACAAGGCAAACAAATCATCACAATACAATTCAGATTAAACTACTGCACCCGACTGATATATGTTTTGTGGTATATATTACACAAGAATATTACCACACTCGATATTTATTTATTTAAACTGTATAGCACTAAATACACAAATCTACAAATGGCGAGCTGAATGCCAAATGGCATTCTCTACCAGCTAAGCATTGGGCTAAACAGAGCTTTATAAAAGGTAGAAAGAAAAAAAGTATGATATGGAATCTACAAATACAGTATTTTCTTAAATTAGTAAGTATTTTATGTATAATATATTCAAGAGATAAAAACAAAAATATCTACAATATAAAGGATTTAATATTCCTAGGGTATAATCTGCCCGAACTTTGTACCCAGTTATTCTTTTATTCGCAAATTATAGAAATACTAGCTGTTGCCCGCGACTTCGTCCGCGTAGAACATGTTATCGTCTAAATGTTTGTTTAAGGAATTAATTTTTAAAATCATTGAAATTAGCTTTGTAGTCTTGTAGTAAACAGTCTAAAACTGAAGTTACAAATCCCTTGCTTTAAAAATGTTTTGCTCTCCATACAAACTTTGAACACCCTTATAATACCTTTTAGGGGATGAATTTCAAAAAACGCTGAAATGAGTTTTGTAGTCTTTTAACAAACATGCTAAGATCGAAGTAACTATTCTCATACTTAAAATTTTTCTTGCTCTGATAGTCTGCATAGAAACTTTGAAACTTTGAATTAACGCTTTTCGGGGAAAAATTGAAAAGAAAACACTAAGTTTTTTTATTGTAATAAGTATTTTTTCTACAAAATATCAAGTCTCTAGCTCAAAAAATGGGTTTCCCATACGAACCTTGCACCCCTTTTTATTCTCATTAGGGGTCGAATTTTTCAAAACGCTAAAAGTACTTGATTTTTATTGTAATAAGTAATCTTTCAACAAAGTTTTAAGTCCCTCGCTAAAAAAATATTTTCTTCATTCAAACGTTCTTATAAGCCCCTAAAGATCGAAGTTTCTAAAATGCTGAAAGTATTTAATTTTATTTTTAATTAGTAAGCATTCTACAAAATTGTAAATCGGCTAAAAAAATGTTTCCTCCACACAAATGTTGCACCCACTTTTAACCCCCTTAGGAGTGGAATTTACTAAAACGCTGAATATCCTTTTTTTTGTATTTCAATAACTAATCGTCCTACAAACTGTTAAGCTCCTATCCCAAAAAGAGTTTCCCCATATAAACTTTGCAGCCCTTTTTAACCCTCTTAGGGGTGGAATTTTCCAAAACGCTGAAAGCACTTTGTTTGTACTCAAATAAGTAATGTTTCTACAAAGTTTTAAGAACCCCCTCAGGAGATGATTTTCGGGATAAAAACTATGCATCTTCCCTGGGACTCTTTTTATCTCTATACCAAATTTCATCTAAATGGGTTTTATCCAAATTTTCACCCCCTATTTCATTACCTTGGGAACTATTTTCAGGATAAAAACTATCCGCTTTCATTCTCCGAGACTTAAACTATCTCTATACCAAATTTCATGTAAACGGGTTCCATCAAAAATTTCATCCTCCATTTCACTCCCTTAGGGGGTGATTTCCGGAATTGAAACTATCCTATGCCCTTTCCCAGGACTTAAACTATCTCTAAACTAAATTTCATCTAAATTAGTTCATCCAAATTTTCACCCTATTTCACCCGCTTAGGGGATGATTTCCGAAATAAAAAATATTCTATTTCCTTCCTTAGGACTCTAACTATCTCTATACCAAATTTCATCTAAATGGGTTCCATCAACATTTTCACGCCTAATGTCACCCCCTCAGGAGCTGATTTTCGGGATAAAAATTATGCATTGTGCTTCCCTGGGACTCCAACTATACCAAATTCATCTCCATGGGATTTATCCAAATTTTCAAAACTATCTAATGTCATTCTCCGGGAATCAAACTATCTCTATACCAAATTTTATCTAAACGGGTTCTATCCAAAGTTCAACCCCCCATTTCACCCCCTTAGGGGTGATTTCCGGAGTTAAAACAGTCCTATGTTTCATCCAAATCGGTGCAGCGGTTAAGTAGCACCATACAAATTTTCAACCCCAGTTTCATCCCCTTAGGGGTGGATTTCCGGGATAAAAACTACCCTTTATGTCCTTTCCCAGGACTCAAACTATATCTATACCAAATTGTATTCATATAGGTTCCATCCGAATTTTCACCCCTAATTTCACCCCCTTAGGGGATGATTTCCGGGATAAAAATTATCCTATGTCCTTTACCAGGACCTAAACTATCTCTAAACCAAATTTTATTAAAATTGCTTTCTTCTAAATTTTCACCCTCTCATTCAACCCTTTTAAGGGATGATTTCCAGATTCAAACTCAAACTATTTATGAACCAAATTACATCCAAATCAGTGCCGCGGTTTAAGAAACTCGATATAAATGTTCACCCTCAATTTCACCCCCTTAGGGGTAGATTTCCGGGATAAAAACTACCCTATGTCCTTCCCCGGGACTCAAACTATCTCTTTACCAAATTGTATTGAAATGGGTTTCATCCGAATTTTTACCCCTGATTTCAACCCCTTAGGGGATGATTTTCGGGATAAGAACTATCCTATGTCCTTTCCCAGGATTTAAACTATCTCTGATACAAATTTCGTCAAAATTGGTTACGTCCAAATTTTCACCTCCTCATTTCACCCTCTATTTTACCCCCTTAGGGGATGATTTCCGAGATCAAACCTATCCTTTGTCCTTCCCCGGGACTCAAACTATTTAAATACCAAATTTCATCCAAATCAGTGCAGCGGTTTAAGTAGCTCCATACAAATTTTCACCCCCAATTTCATCCCCTTAGGGATGGATTTCCGGGATAAAAACTACTCTATGTCCTTTCCTAGGACTCAAACTATATCTAAACCAAATTGTATTCAAATGGGTTCCATCCGAATTTTCACCCCTTATTTCACCCCCTTAGGGGTTGACTTCCGAAATAAATACTATCCTATGTCCTTTCCTAGGATTTAAACTATCTCCAAACCAAAATTTCATCGAAATTGGTTACCTCCAAATTTTCACCCCCTCATTTCACCCCCTTAGGGGATGATTTACGGGATCAAACCTATCCTTTGTCCTTCCCCGGGACTCAAACTATTTAAATGCCAAATTTCATCCAAATCGGTGCAGCGGTTTAAGTAGCTCCATACAAATTTTCACCCCCAATTTCATCCCTTTAGGGGTAGATTTCCGGGATAAAAACTACCCTATGTCCTTTCCCGGGACTCAAACTATCTCTATACCAAATTTCATCTAAATCGGTTCAGCGGTTTAGGCGTGAAGAGGTAACAGACAGACAGACAGACAGACAGACAGACAGACAGACAGACACACTTTCGCATTTATAATATTAGTATGGATGTAGATTATAATTAGGATTTTTATCTGGAACCTATTAAAAAAACTTCATGCTAAAATTTTATTTACTGACTAAAAATAGTACTAAGAACATTTTTATTATCATATTCATTACTTTATTTACCTATTTGGTTTCTGATTTCTCCAGCAACTAAGTACCCAATTACAAAGAAAAAATGGAGGTGTCATAGTCATATAAGATACCTACATGTGAACATGTAACTAGGATGCAGTATGAATATTGCCAATTATCTCTGTACCTAAATAACTGTGCAATTGTGTATGTTGCAAGATGTGTTCATAATTATATGTTATCGGAGGGAATCTCATTAGTTTTTTTGTACCTACTATTAAATCTATGCATTTCAGTAACTGTTGCTTCTGCAAATAATAAGTAAACATGCAATTGTTGTATTGTATGGTTCGCCATACAGTAAAGCGGCCAACGTAGCCTTGCAACTAGTTGAACGAGCGAGCGTAGCGAAAAAAGTTTTCCGTTTCAGCTTGGGCGAAAATGCGTTCGTATGTCCGGCTGTCCGGTGGTTCTCCTCTACAGGTCGCATTTCTCAACCGATTCTCATAACATTTTGTGAGCAGGCTCGATGATTATATAGATTGTTTATGTCGATTCAGTTTTTGGAAATTAAAAAAACACTACAAAGTAAATCATCTATCAGAATATCTAATACGAAATGACATTTCGAAGCAACTTGTATTTTGGGACTCTCATAAGTCATTTTTTCCGTCCTAAAAATTGAGGCCAAGTGCATTATTGTACAACATATGCATCTCATTGTTAGTCTCGCATCCATTGATATGGTAAACTGGCTGAACTGGGGCATACTGGGTACGGCCGGCGTCAAAAATATCTATACAATCTTGCACCTTATATCTTTGTAATAAGGCGAAAAGTGTGTACATCTCTTTGACGTCGACTGTACATGTGGGGCGAGTAACGGTTGTCTAGGTTCTTGGTACAATCAGTGGGGTATACTTCTTTTCGCATAATACTTGTCTGTCATTATGCTATTGGCTGTCATATTTTTTCTCTAACGATTTAGGTTATTGAGCTGCATTTTTTTTTCGTGACATAGGTTAATATCAGAAGGGTATTATATTTTAGAAGGTGTTTGTAACTGTTTGTGCAGTGAGGCTAGCACTTACTCTGTCGAATTAGCGCATAATGGCTCTGTCTCATTTGTTTTTATTTTTTTTTAGGTAAGAGATGTAATGCGAATTTTTTTTGCAAATTCGGCGAAGTGAGTAACCAATTTATTTATGTAGAAGCTTTGCTGAGATGTCGTTTACAACACTACTTACTACTCTTCTAGTGCGTCTACTTTTTACTACTGTTGTTAAGTGTTAAGTGTTTCTTCCAAACTCACATTCCAAGTCACACCGTTGCTTTCAAAGTAATGTCCCTCCTACCATGCCAACGTACCATTTCATGCTATCCCATTATAGATAAAAATGCCTCCAACCATAAATTATCGTGAAAATTGTCTCAAAACATTGCCGTTGGAACTAAAGTAGTTCAATTTACTGAACCGAGACTGTTCTTTCTCAATGAAAAATGCCACATTGTCTTCAAAACTGGTGTAAACTTACGACCTTTTAAAATAGTAGGCTAATGTGACGGTACTGGCTGTGCATCGACACTGCCCAGCTTTCTATTGTGAAATATTGCTCAAGGAGATAGGTCTGGCATTGTGGTGCAGGCCAGAGAGGACAGGCGTTGAGATTGCAATAATTGGTGCATTGTTGGCCCCTATACCTCGTATTGTTAGGTTATGAGAAATTTCCGCGTTGTCGCGAGATTTCCGGAGGCGAGAAATTGTTTTCTACCGGCTAGTGTGGTCTAGTCTTGAGTAAAAGCCATATGTCACGTCACATATGAGAAGACGCGGTGTTTTATCAATATCGACATTGGCTTTATGTCACTTTTTGTATCCCCTCCAAAAATACCACCATTATTAGTATTGTAATGTAAATTTAAGTCTTAAATTAAATTAAATTCTGATAACTACTATGTTATCAGTAGGTATACCTGTATAATTAATGTAAGATTGGTGTATGAAATTATGCATAACTCCGGATGGGAGGAGCGGCTTTTCCTAACACAAGTATTGTCATACTTATAATATATGGAGCCACGTACAATTGTAAAACCAAATTTTTGAAACCAAATTTTTTTTTTTTTGTAAAAAAGAGATTCTTGAGGAATTAATTTTGCTACTTGAATAATATGTGCAATTAAAACTCCGTGTCAAGTTTGGCAAAATCTATAATTGTCATTAATATGATTACTACTTGTATTACCTACTTGTACTCACATTTTTCAGATTTGATACTGTGTGGTTTTTTTTGATACTGGGCTAAACTTTGGGAATCAGAAAATATGTAGGTACATCATTATACGATTTCACTTCAAGCTCGCCGTCGAAGCCGAAGACGACCTGCTTGATGGTTAGCGGTTACCGCTACCTATGGACGCTTGCAACTCCTGATTTAGACTCATTTAGTAATTTTAGTATACATAGATAAAAGTTTCTCATACATATAAAATGAAATATTATAGTTTTATTTAAATAAGTGATAATGGCGAAAACGCGGAGAATATTAATGTGTTCCATTTAGTATCTATCTATGGGTAAGTGAAACGTTATTTATGTTTCCGCCGTAATTATTTGTTGTTTTCATATAAACGTTGTATCTATCCTATCTCTACTGATAAATATATCAGCAACCAGCTTTTCTACTAAGCTTATGTCGAGAAAATAGTAGTCTTTTTTTCGCCTTTTATCAGCCTCGTTTATTACCGAGAGGAAGCTTCGTCTTTTGCTTTTAGAGTGAAATTGAAGAATTATTATTAAAAATCATATATATTGCTTGTCGTTTATTATTTATTAATTTAAACTTTATTGCACTAAACACTTAAGTACAAATGGCGGACTTACTGCCGTTTTTATTAATTTTAAGGATGACTCACGCTAGAACGGGCCGTGTCCGGCCCGGGCCGTTTTCTAAGAAAAACGACGGCGTTTTTGCGCGGCCGAGTCTCACCCAAGCCCGGCCGAGCCACTGCCGAGGCTCGGAAGCGGCTCGGTGTCGGCATGGCCCAGCCGTGGCTTGGCCGGGCTTGGGTATTGCTCGGCCGCGCAAAAACGCCGTCGTTGTTATTAGAAAACGGCCCGGGCCGACACGGCCCGTTCTAGCGTGAGTCATCCTTTATGCGTGGAAGTGGAAAATACTATAATAATACTATGTCGTACTTACCTAATTAATAGAAACACCGTTAAACTATGCAGACTTGGGCCATATTGCGAAATAATCGTAAAGGCAGTAAAGACCGTTATTGTACAATCGGGAATCTCACTATTAGCTCGAAGCGTTTAGAAACCCAGTCTAGATTGAATTCAAGCTTATTCCTTCAACCTCATATCTCACTTGACCGCTATAAACAACAATGAACTTTATTCCTATGGTAATTCGATTAGTTTTCCAATGAAGCAAATGAAGTGGTTAGAAGTGCAATAGCTGTAGTGAATAATAGCTAAGAGCTATAGGTAAGATGGGGGGATAGCGGTGCAATTGATATTAATAACACGGTGTTCGGCTGTTTGTTTTACTTACGGTCGTAACCGTTTCTAGATTACAAATGGTTGTCATCTTTAGCTTTTAAGCGGCCTTTAGAACTTATTATTTATTTATTTATTTTAATAAGTACAATGTTTTTACATACTTAAAATTAAAAATTGCCCCACAAAACTGTAGTAACAGTTTGACTGTGGGAGCGGCAGTCTCTAGGTCATTCATTAACAAAAATAGTTATTCATTAGTAACAGTAGTATTAACTGAGTACTATATAAGTTCATCTAGGTAATGCTTTTTTAACAGTCTCTTAATTTTTTTTTTCACGTCTAAAGGCTTCGGGCAAACTATTGAGTAGGTATGGGATACGCTTTTTGAGAGTTCTGTCCCCATAGTAATATTTTATCCTAAGGAACGAATAGTTTACCAGTTGCCATAGCCTTGGTGTTATAGGTATGATCAATAGGTTTTAATGAAGAATTAATACTCTGAGTTATGTTCCAGACAGCCATGGTTATTAGTAGCAAGTATATACTTATGTTTCATGCTTACCGGTAATATTCTACAGATTTTAAATTTTTAGTTGACGATAGTTACCTTTATATTTGTGTCTAACTTTTTCGGTTACGAGTAATTTTAAAAATCTAATTTGCATGGTTTCTAATTTATTGATACCTTGCTGCACTCACTCACACTCACTGATTAGAGCGAGATGGTCCATCTCCCCTCTCCCGGTTAGTGCACTGCATTTAGCAAGGTCTAATCCGGTTTAGTATGGCCTCTTCCTCTTGCCGCTTCGATCAAACTCGGTTCTATTCTATCACACCTCCGAGGTGTTGAAATACCCGATCGTGGTAGGAGCGAAATAGCACGTGCTATGCGATAAGCGCGTGCGAGCGGAATGCCACGATGTGAATTTTCTAGCTTGCAAACATCGGTTTTGTTAGTTAGAGGACCGTCTGTTCCTAATGAAAGTAGGTACATATGTACTATTATTTGTTATGTGCAGTGTTTATTGGTAGATAATCATGACATCAATGTATCTAAGTCTTACTATGTTAGTAATTTATCTTTCCGTTACACATCCAGAGTGGCGATATTTTGAAGGTAATTTTTGAGAATGATTTCTTAAGGGGCTCCAAGCGCTAATTGACCAGTTTTGATGAGTTCTGAGTGGATATTCCTCCGTCATTCTTATAAACAACACCATAGTCATTTCCATATTGAAGACACGATGTGAAGAAACAGGTGAGCAAATATTGTTTCAATTTTAATGTATAATTTCGAAACACCCGTCATTCCTCATACACCTGACACGTTTTAATTAATTTCGTTATCCGGAGCCCTTCACTTAATCAAACTAACTTGTAATAGTCTGTGTAATAATTTGTTTAATCATACGGCCGATTGCGCAATTCTGTTTTCTTTTTGATGCGTGTTTTTCATTTGTTTAGGAATGTACTTGGACCATTTTGTGTCGTAAGTCAGTTTAGTTTCCCGATGCTTTTTTTATATTAGCCTATATTGTGTCCCACTGCTGGGCAAGGGCCTCCCCTTTTTCCGCCACTCGCCTCGGTCTTATGCTCGCGTTCGCAAATCTGTATAAAGCGTATCAAGGTCCTTCCGCAATTTCCTTTTCGGTCTGCCTCTATCTCGGAGCCATCTTGTGACCATTTGGTGGCTAATTTGGCCCATCGCTCCGCGTGCATCCGGCAGACACATGTACAGCCTAGTCCCAATTTAGCTTCCCGATGTATTACTTATTGTTTTTCTATAGTTTGCTACTATTTGTGTGACCTGTGAATCACGGATGGGGTGTGGGATAATCACGTAACGTTTCGAACGCGCGTTAGGACAATTTTACTGTAATTTTTCCATGTAAGGTAAACGTCCGAGTGCTCGACGCTATACTAGTAGGTACATGGCATTTTAGAGCGCCCATGACCATGACCATGACCCAAGCGACATGGTTTAAATTCGAATAAAGAAAAATCCTTTAGACTGACGTTTAGATCTACGCGTACCATTGCGTTACGTGATCGACCTGATGGATGACATTTTTTAAATCCTATTTGAACATACAGTATTGATATACCTGTAAAACGATAGTGTAACCAGGCCCATACCTTTTACCGCTTCGGTTAAACTAGGCTCTCGCAGACCTCCGAGGAAAAGCGAAAGCCCATGCGAGGGATTTTCTAACTATTAAATATCGGTTTGTTAGATACAGCCCCATACGTACGTAAGTATTAATATTATTGAACACGCGAGCGCAGCGAACGAAATTTTTCGTTTCAGCTTGGGCCAACATTTTTTCGTATGTCCGGATGACCAGCTGTTCTCCCCTACATGTCGCATTTCTCAACCGATTCTCGAGACACTTTAACTTTTTTAACTTAATACATAATACATTTATTTCATTCATTTCATTTCATTTCATTTATTTCATTTTGTGAACAGTAGGTCGATCACGTAACGCATTGTACGAACGTCGGGTAGATTTGCGTGTCACTTTTTATATGGAAAATTGACCGGTAAATTATACCGAGCGCGTTCGGAACGTTACGTGATTACCCCTCAGGTTCAATATTTATATAGGTTTTTTGTCGCTTTAGTATTCCGAATTCAGTTTTAAGGATGGTGGATGAGAAAAGATGTTTGCTAGGATGTATTAGAAATAGGAGAGGCAAGATGGTGGGCCACCTGATACGGCACGACAGTTTCTTCCTAAACATCCTGGAGGGTAAAATTGAAGGCAAGAGAGGCAGAGGAAGGCCTAGGCGAACATATTCTAGCCAAATAAAACATAAAGCTGATGTCGAGTCATATGAGGAAGTCAAGAGGCTGGCAATGGACAGAGAAAAGTGGTGATTACTCCACCGACAAGAGCAAGGCTCTTAAGTAATGATGATAATGATGAGTATTCCGAAAAAAAAGACAGCCTTGCGAGTTTTACAGCTCACGGAGCCAGTAAATATATAGGTTATTCTCTGCCGTTACTCCTTTCCTTTTCGTTACGATTTCATTTCCTACCCACAACCCGTCTAAACAAAAGAACTGATTCAATTTGTTTTAATTTAATTCAGTGTAGCATAAAAACGTTCATTCACAAACATCAAATTACGTGTTGCAATGGCTCGGCGGCTCGTCGAACAATGAGAGGGAAAACGGTTAAGACAGAACCTGACTTAATGGCGAGGATCTTGTGATGAGTACGCTTTCAAATGAAGTCGTCATTTATGACTAGGGCTCCTGAGCCTGTCTTTTTGTATATTTTTTTTAATTCTAAATACTGAATCGACCAATTTTTTTTGTATAACGACGGTGGCAAACAAGCTTACGGCTTGCCTGATGTTAAGCAGTTACCGTAGCCTATAGACACTTGTGACTCCAGAAGAACACAAGAGCGTTGCTGACGCTTAAATAAAATAAAATAAAAATAAAATAAAAAAAGATTTACTGTCGCAAAAAAAAACACAAAATCGAACACTGATGTAGATACTTATATAAAACAACACAATGCAGAAAATAAATGATTCACTTGAGGATTCGCTGTCTTCGCAGATAGAGACACGCAGGTCCCTCACTCCCAACACATCAGCGTATCCTAGGGAGCTCTGGCGACCTTACTCACCACCAGGAACACAGCACCACATGCTTCATAGCATGCAATAATATAGCAACACTACAAAGCAGTGGTGATATTATTTACATAGTTTAAGTTAGTTGCTCTCAACATTTCACGAGAATTGGTTGAGAAATGCGACATGTAGAGGAGAACAGACGGACGGACGCCGGACATTCGATAACATTTTTGACCAAGCTGAAACGGAGAAGTTCGTTCGCTTCGCTCGCTTGTCCAACTATGCCTTGAAATAAGGTAGGAAATGAATAAGCTTGGTTGTTTCAAACCATCGGTAATAGTAAGTTCAAATCTGTTTGTATGGTATGTTGACAGCTCTCTAGAAGATGACAGCAGCCTGCGCCATATTCAACCGTCAGTCAAGTGTGTTCGATGCGACTCGCCTTTCGTTCGCCGTTCATCATCATATCAACCGAAAGACGTCCAATACAGGACATAAGCCTCTCCCAAAGAGTGTCAAAGTGACCGGTCCTGCGCCACCCGCATCCAGCGGACTCCCGCAACCTTTAACAGGTCATCAGTCCATCTTGCGGGGCCGACATGCCCACGCTCTTAGTCTGTTAATATTATTGTGTTCGATCCAAACTATTGTGAGGAACTCGGACCATGAGTGTATCAAAATAGTACCTATACTTTGTACAATTCTAAATAATAAAAAACATATGTGTTGGTAAAGGGGTTTTTATGACATTACATCGTGAAATGTCAGTGTGGTTTCTCCATCTGTTCAACGCTTTACGAGGAAAACTATTGCATGTCCAAACTTTGTATGTGACAAAAATAATAAACAGGAAAAGTCTGAGAGATTGTAGCATGGTGAGTTTGTATGTAAATCCCCAGAACTACTCGTACATCCGATTTAAAAAAAAAATCAACTAGGTATATAGAACATACCTTCAGGATGGTCAAACGCTATTTTATGTCCTCCTAAATGGAGCCGCGCGGGCAGCTAGTAGTAATAAAAAATAGTTTTTAATGCAAAGAGAGGATACTAAATGAATTCGTACATTTGATTTTTTTCGCTTGTTCACATTTTATTTTATTTCCAAGGTTCGCAAGCGGGTCATTGCCAGTCACAAAAACAAAAATCATCTTTCCGGTGGTCAATAGTTAAAGGCTTACATTTATATATAATATGTTTTTCACCTCACCGGCTCGAAAAGGCTTGCTTTGTTGCTCAAAATCTGCGTGCAAAAGTCCATTATATCCGCTAGCGTGGAAAGAGTTTTTGAATTTCGAACGTGACGCTCTATCGCGAGATACAACTTTTTTCTATAGGAATGCGAGCTAGCTGAATATCCTGCGTTCAGAAACTTATGGTGTAATGCTAATAAAACATTATTATTATTTTCATAAAATAATTTAATAATACTTAGTCGTTCTTAATTAAGTACATATGAAATATTAATAATTAGACTGACTTATAAAAATACACTACAAATAACTAATTTTAAATGTAGTTTTACATTTCAAAATTTTACGCTCCGTGCAAATTTGGAACGCACCCGTCTAAAAAGTTAATTTAAGAAAAATCTCGTGTACCTACATTTCATTGTTTTGTTTTGTTCTAAAGCCACAGTAATATCAAAATAATGGAAGTTATTTAGATTTTAGCGCAGAAGATATACATAAAATGAATTTTAATGCCTGCTGAGTTAGCGGAAAAAGTAAAATATGCGTATTTGAGCCTTAGTTTACCCGTGAGTACCTAGTACCTACCCAAAAATACTTTTGACTTTTTTAATGTAAGCGTGGAGTCTATTTCAAGAAGCGAACATGTTTATGTTACATTTAATAATTATAAAATGCTTTGATTTTGATGCGATGTAAACAAACGTTTATTGAAAATGAGTACCTATAAGGTCCAAATTACTTTCATTACATTTATAATTTTCCTCGCGGTGGTGAGGTGAAAAGTTGTGTGTTTCGCTCGGCAGCAAAGTTGTTTGGCGTCTCGTGCCTTGAAAGCCTCGCTATGCTCAGGATTGTACTTTTGAACCATTCACTTCGCTCATGGTTCAATCTAACTTCACTAATTTTGATGCAGATACTCTTAAAGTTGATGTTAATGAACTAGGTTTTTCAGGTCACAAGGGTGTATCAATCACAGTGCCAGATACAAGTGAGAGGACAGGTTTTAAGCACGACGAACATTTACGTTACAAAAGATTTTATACAGAAAATAATGTTCAATTATTTAAAGTAGAATTACAAAATATTAATTAGGACACGATCATTTCACCCCAAAAAACGCTCAATGATAATTTTGATCACTTTATCAATGTAATAAAAATGTTACTCAATAAATTCTTCCCTAAAAAACGTATAAAAATTAAACTAAAACCTAGAAGACTATGGTTAACTCGTGGGATTCAAAAATCTTGCTTGCATAAGCGGCTACTAAAAAACCTTACAGCGCAGTCAAATGATCCGATTTTAATGAATTATTTGGATACTTATACAAAAATACTGAAAAAAAACGGTTGTTACAGCCAAAAAATTGTGTAACAATAAAATAATAAATACTTCAAATAATAAAATTAAAACAGTGTGGCAAATAATAAGAGAACAATCACGAAAACCGAAATCAAAATTAAACTCTCAAAAAAACACATCACTTAAACTTGACGGTAAACTAACTGAGGAACCACTACTTATAGCAAACACGTTTAACAACTACTTTTCTTCTATAGGGATAAATAAGAGTAATATACAATTACACGGGCGCCCAGTTCAAAATCCTACAAGCAATACCTTATATCTATATCCACCTACCTATATGGAAATCAACAAATGTATTAAAGAATTAAAAAATAAGAACAGTTGCGGGATAGATGAAATACCACCATCACTCGTAAAGAAATGTGTAGATGAATTTACCCTACCATTAACACTCTTGATCAACCAATCTTTTTCAACAGGTGAATTTCCAAATACTCTCAAAATAGCGCTCATCAAGCCGATCCCAAAAACAGGGGACTTAACAGACCCTGGTCAATATCGCCCCATTGCTATGTTGTCAACTTTTTCGAAAATATTTGAAGCAATCATGGCCAAGCGCTTATCAGTCTTATCACTCTTTTGCGAAAAATATAATATTTTGATTATTTTTAGGAAATTATTGCCAGTATTGATAGCAATCAATATGCTTTTGGGCTACTGCTCGATATGAACAAAGCGTATGACAGAGTCCAACACAATATTCTCTTGACTAAATTATATGGAATTGGAATCCGAGGTACTGCACATGATTGGTTCAAATCCTATTTAGAAAAAAGAGTTCAGTTTGTTGAAATTGATTACTATGACCGAAGAACGAATACTGTCAGCAAAATACTTTCCCACGAAACGCAAATCACTAGCTCAATACCGCAGGGTAGCGTATTAGGATGTATTCTTTTCTTAATATTATATTAATGATCTGCCAAAAATAATAAATACAAGTAATGTTAAGTGTTTTATATATGCCGATGATATTTCCGTAGTACTATCCAGCCAAAATAACAATGATGCATCTCTTAAATTAAACTCTCTAATGGGTGACTTAATAAAATGGCTTGAAGAACATAACCTACAACTAAACTTAAAAAAGACAAATTTAATTCAATTCCGACCTCATCAAAGACGCCCTCTACAGTTTCATTACAAATATTTAGATCACGAATTTGAACCAGTAAATAATTGCAGCCTTTTGGGCATCAGCATTGACGAAAATATCAATTGGAAGGCACACATTGACAAAATTTGTACAAAACTGTCTCGCTTTGCTTATGCCCTCAGAAATATAAAAAGAAGTACAGACTTAAATACGGCCACTAATGCTTATTATGCGTTTACTCAGTCCTGGCTGCAATATGGGATCATATTGTGGGGTAACAGCACTGATGTGATGGACTTGTTCATACTACAAAAAAGATGCATACGGATTCTCGCAAATATTAAAAAATATGATAGTTGCAGACCTTACTTTAAGGAATTTAACATCTTAACTTTACCATCCCTATACATTTTAGAAGTCTGTAAATTTGTACGTAAGCATCCATATTTATATACAAAAGCCAAAGATCATCACACAAGCACCATGAACCTGCGACATCAAAATAGAATAGCCTTACCTACTAGTAACTTGCAAATGAGTAACAAGAGCCCCCATATGACCACAATAAGAATATATGATAATGTTCCTAAAGATATTAGTGAAGAGCTGAAAAACACAAAATTTGTTGAGAATCTGAAAAAATACTTAGCATGTAATAGTTTCTATTCATTACAAGAATTCTTTGACTTAAATAAATATTATAAATAGTGTTGAAGATAAGATTGAAATAGAGATTGTCTTATATAACGTGTGTTACCTAGGCGTATTATTTTTAGATTTAACACTTTTGTTACCTCCTACTAGTACTAGGTATATTACTTTAGTTTTAAGTTCTAGATTGTAAGACTTGCAATACCCTTACAGGGTCCCATGTTGTACTGTAAATTTTGTAAGACCACCTGTATGCCAACATGAAAGCAATAAATTTATTCTATTCTATTCTAACAATCCTTCTCTAGCTCTGCTTTCAATACAAGCACTTGCGCCAAACAACAACTTTGCAGCCTTGCATAACAAATAACTATTTATCACATAGAATTAGAGAAAGGGCAACGCCGTTTGTGCAGATTCAAAGTTCAACCAAAAATTAGGCTTTATAATATAGCCCTTAACGTTGGCAATGTCCACAGAAGAGACGCGAACCTAAATCTGACAATGACCCAAGCCTTAAATTTATACCACGTTTCTATTACAATACCAGCTCAAGAACCGTGTAAATTGATTCCACGCGCAGAACCCCAAAAATAAAGAAACCAGTTCACTTAAGCGATATGGCACTGCGGATCAAACAATGGGAGGTTACTTTCGTCTATTTGTACCCTGTCATTACTTGAATGGGCTGTTAGATGCTCCGCTGGCGGTGAGGCTTTCGATTCGAATGTTGAAGAATCGTAATAACTCCTGTAATGCGAGTGATATAACTAATGGTGCGCGGAAGGAAATCAGATTAGTTGTATATTGGTGGAGAGACCGTGGTATCGTTGGGATAGGCCATGAATGTTCCATCTGATCCGATGATAATGGTGGATATGGTGATGGCCAGCTTATGTGTACATTCTGACTGTAAGTTTTTGGTACACTCTCATCATCATCATATCAGCCGAAAAACGTCCACAGCTGGACAAAGGCCTCCACCAAAGAGTGCCAAAGTGATCGGTCCTGCGCCACCCGCATCCAGCGGACTCCCGCGACCACAGATGTATGAATATAAGGAGATCGGACATGGCGGCCGATTTGTATAGAGTGAGCCTGTCGCAAGTACATTAACCCACACACCGCCCAAGTAATTGACAAGACAAAGCACGCACACATCTAAAACACACACACTTGTATACCTACACGCTTATTTGACAATAAACGCGCATCATATCAGGCATTTTGGGAAAAAACGTAATATTCTCTGCGATCAGCACGCGTGCACAGTATGGCAGTGTATGCCCATTGAGCATACAGCTGTGACACGGCCGCCGGCGGCTTGTCCTCTCTCTAGTATTCTAAGCTCTGAGCCCGCGACCTTTACCATGTCGTGAGCACTGGTCGCTACCAAAAAAAATTCCAGACATTTTCCGTTACATTTATTTTGTTATTACAGAATTGAAATAGCTTTAGAAAGGAAAATTTAATTATTTACGCAGAGTAAGCTTTCCATGCACCTTATCATTACAACCGTCCGTAACCTTTAACTCCTCATCTGAAGAATCATTTGCGCAAAACATGTCTTGTTTAGTGCTCTAGAACATTACCGAGAAATCATTAACAATGGTTGTAGGTGCAAATTGCTTGCACAGAAGCCGTGGTGTTTTAAGGAGAAAGTTATGGGAACTTAGAAATCGCTTCGATTGTTTTAGACCAGTTCGGTTCGTCTTCGGTAAAAATCGAAATGGTCTGAATTCATAGTGTTAAGTGGACCGTGAAATTTCGTACTATTTTGTGGATCAAGTGGTTTTTTAAACAACGGCGTGTTGTAAACTGGGTTGCGTGTTTTTAACTACATATTGGTGGATTGTAATCGTGGTTTTTAAAGGAATACATTATTTGATTTGTATGTATTTAAGTATTATGTTTCACCTGCAGTCAAATTTGAAAAATAATATACGATGGTTTTGCTACTTTTGACATATCAGATAAAACATACATACTTCTGGTAGGAAATACTAAGCATATCGAACGAAGCCCATACTAATTATATAAGTAGCCATAACATTGGCAGAGCTAAGTAAGCAAGCAGAAGTTTTCCAGGTGTTTTTCTTTTAATTAACGTCGTAATAAATCATTAGAACATAGTGAAGCAGGTATATCAGCTCTTATAGGTTTTTCGTAACTTCTAACCACGGATGTAGGAAGATACGTCGCGTAGGCGAAACGACTTAACTAAATTGATAATATCGTAATTACACGTAATTATAGCATAAATAATAAATAAAAGTTACATAATATGTCATATTTATTGTATTAACGATCGTAGCGAACTAATTGAAAGATTATTGTTATTATTATACATTTATAAATAATGTCATATTGACGCGACTCAATGTTGTAATTTATTTACATTGGCCACTTTCGTTACGTTTTATTACTTATTAATGTGATTTTTAAGGCGACGTGAGTGAGATATGTGGACAACTCGGGGGTGTGCGAGCCAGTTTAAGTGGCAAGACGAATAGGCATCTGCGGGTGTAGTAGCATGGTTGTTATTTTATAGATAAAATTGCAACAATGGATCTGCTGCATATACATTAAATGCATCCATAAGCGACAAAATTTTGTTTTTACTTCCTTCAGCGATCTCGGTTGTTGCGACACAAACTTTAGTGCAGCGGTCGCCAACATGCAGCCCGCGAGCCCCTTAAGGCTCTGACAAACAGCAACCCCGTCGCCGGCGCGCGGCGCGATATTTCCATACACGGCCTGTTTGACCACGCTAGCGGTTTGTACGGAGATATCGCGCCGCACGCCCGCGACGATGCTGTCTGTCCGAGCCTTTACCTTTTGTAAGTATTTTTTTTGCCTGATAAAGTCGTAAATGCGGTCCGCGTCAACCTGATAAAGTCACAAATTATCAACAAATGCGGGCCGCGTCATTTTCATTAGTACTGTGGCCCTTGGCTGCTAAAAAGTTGCCGACCGCTGCTTTAGTGCGTACGATGTTATGTTATGATGTACTTTCACTGTTTTTTATACGCCAATAACAAGTAAAATAGTGTTAGGTAGGTACTACTAAATACAAAATACTAAAATCAAGATCATAACCGCGGTACTAAAAACAAGTGCCTTTTACGCGTTTCAATGTCATGTTATAGTGAAATAAAAGTGTTTGTTATTCTAACACTAACATGATATGATCCTTATCACGGCGTTCGGTTTTATAGTCTATGACGGGTTAAGGTCACACACGATGCGGGTGGCTAGGGTTATGACATTCAACCAAAAATAGCTGCAGGTAAATAGTTAAATGGAAAACGAAAAACATCAAGCGTTCTCTAACATTATGTTTACGTTTGCGATATCTCGGCTCTGTAGGACTATATTTTGTGAAATAATCTTGTCTCTTTTCTTTATGTCAACTCAATACTCAATGGAAATTTAAAAACTTGCAACGAATCCGTACTTTTAAAATAACGGATGTTGCCATCCTGAGATAAGCATTAATCTTAGATTTAATGTTAAAAGCCTTGGACAGAACTTTATTCTTGAATTAGTTATTCTCTATTTTTTAAAGATCTGTTATTTGATACCTAGGACTCATTAAAAATCTCTGAAGAAATGAAGACCTGAAATGAATCGACAACCCTAAGTGCAGATGACTTTCTTGAAACAATATGCCATGTTGTATCACGGAAACCCCGGTACGGTTGATGACGTAAAAGATATCGATAGAAGTCAAATGCACTTTTTTACTTTATTCCCGTTTGATAAGGTGAGAAATGTATAAATCTCTGGGACGCCGATTGTACAACGACCAACAATGCATGTGCCTGTGGCGAGCTCAGGAACTAACATCACCACGTACGGAAAACCTATAGTTCTGTGACAGTAGCGCCTCACGAACCGGAACAGATAGTGTTGCGATGCTTACCTTGACATATCGATTCAGGTACTTCACCAATGTTATAGCTGGATGCATTAAGTAATAGTCGATCTTTTTTCAAAGGAGGTACGACCTAGGTTTCGGTGCTCTCGAAAAAAATCCGGAAACGGGCGATCGTTTTCACCTCGTGACTTCTCTGCTGGAGTAAAAGCGTATGAAATAAAATAAAAAGCCCATTTATTCCATGATAGCCAATATAAAAAAGTAAATAATATTCCACTTATTAATGAAAAAAATTGTTTATTGCTTACAAACAGGTAAACTAGGTTTGGACCCCTCTTGGGTAAAGGCCTCCTCCAGTTTATGCCATTTTTCCCTATCCTGCGCAGTTTGCTGCCAGTTTCTTGCATTTTTATGAGGGGCGTATGAGGGGTCGGAAATACATACTTTAAAGACCTTTTTGGTGTAATATTCTTTCAGTCTCGTGAATGTCAATCTCGGAATTAAAGTTTTTTTTTATCGTCTTTTGTTTTCTGTTCTGACCAAAAAATATTGCAGCAAATACCTCAAAACGTAGGCAGCAATGTCCAAGATTCGGTTTACTCCGTGCAAGTGGATGTGAATTTTAAGATAAAGGAATAGGGTGCAGTTTGGTTTATCGTGCGCATGATTTAATCAAGATTGGATTGCTTCAACGCTTGCGCAGATTTCGACCCACATCCAGTTTGCACAACGGTTGCTGCACGCCCCTAGCCCAATTATCATTTTTGTATTTGGAACGATCCCTTCGGAGATAAATCGAAATTAACCGTCTCGATTACGGGGTTCCGTTATTGCGTTCATCTGTGGCAGTTTGGTCGAAACTGTTCGATTAAATTAATGGTTTCTGCAAGCATAAATTCAGGTTCTTGAAAGATTGATTAGACATCATAGCAAAATATGAAAACAAGAAAGTCACGACATTTGCAAGATATTGATTAATTTCAGTTAAATTCCTGGTAGTCTGATAATTACTTCTCGTAAACCCTCTCTGTCAAGACCAATTTCTGCAACCCGCTCTCCTAGGGTTGTATGCAGGTGCCTGGACCCGCTTTAGTGGGTAGGCCCATTGTTTGTATTTTCACTGTGTTTTTCTTTAATAAATTATCGTGTATTTAATATAATAATTAACTATTTCTGCAATATAAAATATATCTAATGTGTCAATTGTAATTTTATTAATGTCCAAGCAAAACAACATACTACGTGTTTTTGACAATTTCCGTTAATTGCATGGGGGCATAGTTTAGATCAAGGGGGTAATCACGTAACGTTCCGAACGCGCGTCGGTACAATTTAACTGTCAATTTTCCATATAAAAAGTGACATTTAGACCTACCCGACGTTACGTGATCGACCAGCAAATAAAGTTAATTTCTCCAAGACAGTAGTTCTACTACTTTATCAAGATATTCAACGTTTAATTTTATCAATTTTGCAGGTTTAACCAGCGTGGCTCTTAACTGTGACGTCATAACAGCTTTTTAATTTTTGTAAGGTTCCTATACAGGTATACACTACAAGAAGGTTTACAAAGATAATTCGTTCGATATTACTATTCTTTATCTCATGTGTTTCAAGACCCTTGTACAATAACAGTTAATGCTACATTAAAAAAAAAATTAAGAAATAGTTATGCTGCTTTGTTTCTGTGTACTCTGCTACCGAAGTTTACGGAACTCCCCGGGAACACCGTGTATATTGAATATGAAAAACTAGCTCAAGATAAAGAGACAGGTAAGTATTCAGCTGTTTCAGGAAGTAACAAAAAACAGTTGCGTACAGATCTGTTCACTCACCAAGTCGCGCCCCTTCACAGCTCTCCACAAGTAAATGTGCAGTGTGCAAAAGGCTGTGGAGGGGACAGTACTGTACAAAATAGGTAACGAACGAGTTGACAAATAAAACGAAAATTAACTGTTCCAATACATGGCCCATAAAATAATTCGCGTGCCTCTAAATATATAAAAAGCTCAAAAATAGACCAGATACTTTGAGTGCTGTTCAGTATAATATTCAAATAAAATCAATATAGTACGTTATTGTTTTGTACTACACGATGTTTGTTGAATATTTTTTTGCGTGGATTGTCACAGTTAGTTTGGAAACGCTTTCGTTCGATGTTTTGTGAGTTATTGCTTTTTTATGGATTTCTGTTTAGGAATAGGTGGTTATTTTGGTGGTGGTATATTTAAAAGGCGAGCACAATTTCAGCGCGTGTTTTCTTTTTCGTTTGACCTCGTTTGGTTGCTTTGCTTTCAAAATAATGATGGGAACTTTTCCAAAATGCTCCTTCCATTTTGAAAAAAAACGCGTTACGGTTAATAAAGTTTTAATTTATGACACCAAGAAATAAGTAGGTACTTAAGTACCTACCTATCAGTGGCGGCGCGTGAGAATTTTCACTGGACAACCCGGAAAAAAAGGGCTGTGAAAGTGCTCAATCAAAGGTCCATTTCGTGACAAAGTGTGTTTTTATGTTATTTTTTTTGTATGTGTTATAATTTTTTTTTGTCACGAATAAATACTTGAACTTGAACTTAAAGAAACCACCTTTCCAAATGTTAAAGACATTTATTTATTCAAAGCATACTTAATCAAAGCAATCCACAAAGTTAAATATCCACAGCGCAGGTTTCGTCAAAAATGAGCACAGAGTGAGTATCCGCAACAAACTTCGTCTAATATTAAATACTTACAACCAATAATCAGCAACATGCTTCGTCAAGACTCGGTTACAAACATTTAACAAAAATATATATACATGGGAAAGAAAAACAAATCCAATGTTAGGCAAGCCGGGGGGAATCGGCTTGTATGGGCGCTCCGCCACTGGTACCTTATGCTTTTCAAAGGCGCGTTTTTTATCTATCTCGTACCACATCACGTGATTTGTTTGACTTGACAAATTGCATAGTCCATTAAAGTATACACTTACTCTTACAAGGATATTAACCATTCACCTTTCATTCCTTTCAGTTTCGTTCACTCATCCATTCACTAATTGTACGTTATTAACATTTCCAATGTCTGTTATTATTTGTTATTAAACCGGGCAATCTCGTTTTCACTTCTCTGACTAACGTGCTAAGCGAAGATGGTTTACATCAGTCTTTACTGTCATTTCTAAATGATAGGTACCCATAATTAATATTACGCAATGTTCAGTTACTAAAATGTACAATAGAAACGTCATGACCGTCGAAAGATTCAAGCGAAAATAAACATTATTATTATTACAGTGATGTAAAAGTTATCACGCACGCTCGGTTTTGCCATTAATATTTGCTCTAAACGCCACAGGTTAGTTGAAATGATAAGAATTACTGATGGCTAAAGCTTAAGATAAATATGTGTAAGTTATGGCAATCGGATGTGATATTTGAAGTTATTGATGACGTGTATTTCCACCATACGTATTACGAGATGGTAGTGCTGCTGCAATGAAAACGCGCTTGTGCCATTAGCACTCGTACGTGTATATGACCTTTTGATTTGACAGAGTAAACATCTGATATAAATTAGCTAATAGATTATGAGACCATTGAGTAATCTAATCTGTTTCTCTTTTTGTTCACAGGTAATTTATTAGGAGTATAGATGTTATACGGAGTTATCGCTTGGAAAGAGGTAAATATTAATCTCCCTGGTATCGTTGGAATATAGGTAGGTAGTGACTTATGTTTGAGACGTGAATATTGTAAAGTACCTAAGTTCATATCCGTTAACTATTTAAGTAGGTGTAAGTCGGAATTGTTACGTCACGTAGATATTACATAAGTTGAACTAGCTATAAAGGCTTTGAGGTTTTGTACTCTAATGCTTATTACCTTTTTGGATGATACAATTTCCTGCTTAACATTACTGGCATACTCAAAAAGGCAATAATAGTTCCGTATATGCGCCTCATCATAGTGCTGTAATAGTCTTGCCTAATTTTGAGTGTCGTAACTTGGATGAAATCATGAAGGATGTCATGCTCTCAATGAATTCAATAACGGCACAACTGACACCGCGACGCAACCCGAGAAAATCAACCCTGCTCTCTCTCTAATTAGCTGAGTGTGAATGAGACGAGACAGGAGTCGCTGAGTCGCGTGCGACTTGGAAGCATGTTATGTCAATGGACGGACACTAAGCCAAAAATCAGCTGTAATGTGTTCATTTATAGACTTAAGAGGTTAATGTAATAAAATTGTATTAATTATATACAAGTTTCGAACAAGTTATATAATTACCAAATAGCGAAATTAGTGCATATCGTCACTTGAGGATAACAAGGTTCCATCTAACTTTTTTACCCATTAGAAATATGAATCGTGTGCGGCATTCATAAGATTCACATTGCGATCCACCCCAGATATACCTACTCGTATATTGCCGTTTATAGTCGTCAAACGAAATGGCACAAACGCACAAATGAGACAGTGTTGTGTTGGTCTTCACAATTCCCACATAATACGATTAAATATTCAAATGACGCCTTGCCAAATTATGATGGAGACGCCTTAAGCCTAGTTCGGACTAGGCTAGTATTTTAGTGCGAGTCCATACAAAAACTACTCGCACTTATTTGGCAAGGCGTCATCTGAATATTTAATCGTATGGCGATCTGTAGAATAGGCGAATAGTAGATTATAATTTTATAAGTCAACATTCAGCTTTCTCAGCCAGTTAGCTGCGTCTTGAGTACCGGTTGTAGATGTCTTCTATGTGTCCCGGGTATGAATGTATTGGACATATTATATGATCCATGTTTGGGCCTCTTCGCCACAATCAGATAGGTCCGAATCTTGCCAACCCCATTAATCAAGTACCTAATCAGTCATCATTAATTAAGTAATCTGAATGCCACGCAGGCATAATATAGGCTACTGTCAGAGAGGAATGACGGCATGACTATTGTTGTGAAGCTTGCTATATACCAACACCTGAAATGATGACCACGATCTCTCAACAGTGTTTTAAACGACGAAGAAGAAGAAGAATCTGAATGCGGTATTTTTTACTTTATCGAGAGCATACTGATGTTGCCCGGTGATTGCGTAACTTTTGGAACGAGCAACTCAACTGTCATTTTCTTAAACAAAAAGTTACATTTAGATCTGCCTAATTTCCGTATGAAACATTATTATACGCAATCGACCTGTTGACCAGATTTCCATTCTTGTCGGTAAACTGTCAGTATTAAATTTTCATCATCATCATCATATCAGCCGAAAGACGTAGGCCTCCCCCAAAGAGTGCGACAATGACCGGTCCTGCGGCACCCGCATCCAGCGGACTCCCGCGACCTTTACCAGGTCATCAGTTCACCTTGGGGTTCTACCCTGCACGCTGCACTGTACATTTTTGTAATAGTATTATTATATATATTGCACGAAAACGGGGTGGTAAGCACGTATTATTACATTTATTACCTACTGCTGCATTCGTGCCGCCCGCTTCCACGCATCCCGCATCAATTAAATCATAAAGATCATTTGGAAATCCTTGATTTCTGCCTACCCCTCCAAGAAACAAGCGTGATTATATGTATGTATGTTATAGTTTGATTCTCGGGGTCAAGTTATATCAGGGACCTCACAAATGAGACAATTATATTGTGAATACGTACAGACGCCATGCTCTGTTTCGCATCTGTGCTGAGAGAAACAATAGCTAATTACGTCCCACACGTATGCTGCATAACTTATTGTTAACATATGAAAAAAGTTCATATATAGTGGTATGCATATTAAGTTGGGAAACCGTAGTGTGTTGTTTATACGATACGGAAATTGGTCCTTAGAAATAACGAGGTCGATTTTTGACAAAAAAAACTGCATTCAAGAACAAAAAAAACCTCACACGGCTGGGAATCGAACCCGGTCAAATCTGCCTGAAAATCGTAGCTCATTTTATTTCGAAAATTGTAAGGAACAATTGTTGCTAAGGGACCTTACACGCAGCATTAAACTGACCTATCATCTGTTGCGCAAAGGTTCTAATTAATTTCCTGATTAATTAAATTGCCGTATTTTTCAGATTTGCGAAGAAGTAACAGCGTTCCCCACGTATAACATTACATGTAATTATACTTTTGTTAACCTTTATAAAACGTAACGTAATTAATAATTTGCTCACGTATATGTATGATTCGACCACAATCAAAGAGTATAATAAGTATGACCACAATTGACCACATGCTATCTCCGTCACCATATGGCTGAGTATGGCCTAGAGTTTCCCCTTGTGTACATGCAACAATGTAGGCACAATTCATATTTGCCACAATAACTAGGCTTGGTATGGTGAATGCCACAGATGTATGAATATAAGGAGATCGGACATGGCGGCCGATTTGTATAGAGTGAGCCTGTCGCAAGTACATTAACCCACACAACGCCCAAGTAATTGACAAGACAAAGCACGCACACATCTAAAACACACACTATTGTATACCTACACGCTTATTTGACAATAACGCGCATCATATCAGGCATTTTGGGAAAAAACGTAATATTCTCTGCGATCAGCACGCGTGCACAGTATGGCAGTGTATGCCCATTGAGCATACAGCTGCGACACGGCCGCCGGTGGCTTGTCCTCTCTCTAGTATTCTATGCTCTGAGGTGAATGCCGAACAACCCGCATCAAACGCAGTAGTTGACAACAGTATAAAGAAAAAATTAATTATTGCATTGCCTATAAACATATTTAAAAACAAAGTTTAAACCGACCTCAATTCAGTACTTCGCCAAGCCACATATACATGAACATTTCCACATTACCTTTCCACTTTACCACATGAACCATTTTCCGAAAGCCATTATAAAAAAAAACCCAAATCGCTTCAAGTGTGACTATAAAATTTGAAGAGTTCCCTCGATATCTCCAGGATCTCATCATCAGATCCTGACCCGATGACCATGGAACCACTTGAGAAGGATAGGTACCCTTTCGAACAAAAAAGTTTTTTTCTTTCAAACCTTTCAAAGAAAAATGTCCACATCGGTCAGGCGTCTTCGAGTACCTAATCGGGGAACATCATAAAAAATAAAAGATTCCGATGAATTGAGAACCCCCTCCTCTTTCAAAGTCGGTTAAAAATTCACGAAAATACCCAGAAAACATCACGGTTTAACCTTTTCTGCTATTTTACAGGTTTTTAAATACATTAAAAAAAACACGCTGAAAGAAAAGATTCATCATCATCATCATCCTAGCGTTATTCCCGGGGTCCGCTTTGATACCTAATCCCAAGATTTGGCATAGGCACTAGTTTTACGAAAGCGACTGTCATCTGACCTTCCAACCCAGAGGGAAAACTAGACCTTATTGGGATTAGACCGTGGTTTCCTCACGATGTTTTCCTTCACCGACGGTAAATATTCCGTACATAAGTTGCGAAAAACTCATTGGTACGAGCCGGGATTCGAACCCACGACCGCCGCTTGACAGCCGCATGCCTGCACCACTAGGCTACCGTAGCTTATGAAAGAAAAGATTGACCTTAGAAAATCGTGACGTCACTTTCGTCGATCCTATTTTCCTAAAATAGTACATTACTTACCTAGGGCAGTAAATAAAACAAAGAATGTCTCAGATCGCAGTATTTGACGATAAATAAGCGATCTGAGGCTTTATTTATTACTACCCGTGGTGAGTACACAATTTTACGTCTCTCCCTGGCCAGGAAGTGGGATTTTCCGCACAAGTAGCATGCGGTAATTGCTACTTTATGGCCAGGTATGACGTGAAATTCATAATAACAGAGCTTTCTTGACGTTTTATAAAATGTTTCTAAATCAACTGTTAGTACCTTAAACGTATTTTACATTGACATTGGATATATCTGAACGTGCTCTTAGTTACGTTACAAAACTGCAGTGGCAATGGCAACTACTCGTACTTATTGTTCAATCATCGTCAAAGATAATAATATGTTTACCTACATTCTCCGTCTTATTACAAAGGATTACGGTGCAATACTGTATAAGAGTTTCGACGTCGATCGTACTATAAATACTACCAAATAAAGCAATACACTCCAACACGTTCTCTAACAGAACCCGATAAAAACAACACAGTTAAGAATCGAGTTCTTATTGTACGTTAAAAGTAACTGACCGGCCATTGGAATATAGCTCTTGACACGTTAAGATAAGGACTTAATGATAGGTTGTATACGATTAATTCGCGGCGGGATACGTCAACGCCCTACCAGTCAGTCACATTAATTAAGGACGTGGCTTTGGCTGCGCGGGAGTCCGGCCTGAGGCATAAGCGATTGTTCATGTAACCTAAAATAAAACAATTTCTTGACGACTTTTTTCCTTTATTTTATTGCATGATAGAAAACCTTATCTATAAGTTTATTGTAAGTTTGTATGTAATCGCCAGTCCAAAAGTACTACAAATGTTTACGTTATTTAAATTATATACATTAAATATGTCAACATAATTATGTCATACAAGTAATTTAGATATCTCGTTCATTTTATTACACGATAACGGATATTTTATTACCAACACATCTAAAACAGTGTGTATAATGTAGGTCATATCAACGTCAAATATAAGTAAACAATTTTGCACTTTAATTCATTGCTATACGGTTTTTTTTACACCGCGTCGATGGCAAACAAACCAGTGTACGGCCTGCCTGATGCTGTTACGCTTAGCCTATGTACAATCAGCATCAAAAGTAGCTACGGAAACGAAGACGACATAAGTCTTTATTAAAAGGGAATAACAACTTTACTTTTGATGCTAACTGTACGCTTGCAACTCCAGTGCATGGCCCTGTAAAAATGTATACACGTCATTATTGAAGAAACCCACACTGTAGTCCCTCGGAAAAACTTCGGCACGCTCATTCAACAATCTGAGACGTAATCAATTAACTTTTCGAACGAGCATGCAATTTTCCCAGACAAAAAGCGTTACGCGATCGACCAGCAGCTGGAACTAAATATGATTCCCGCTACCGCTTAGGATATGGACACAAATCGCGATTTTATGCACGTCTACCGGTCTCGGTAACGGTTACCTTCGTCTACGGCTTAAAACACTGACCCATAATTAGTTCGCGGAACAATGATGCCTAGCGATTTATTGGCACGTATTCCAGTCAACCAGTCGGTCGGTCGGCAACCTTTTAGCAGCCAAGGGCCACATCTAGTAGCCAACGAAAATGACGCAAGCCGCACTTGTCGATAATTTGGATCACTTCTTAGCGACAAGACCGCCTGTAGTTTACCTCTACTTGAAGCCCAATTTGTACTGTAATTTTATCTAGATGTGCAGTAATAGTACGTTATGATACAAGTGAGATATGTTGATCATTACATCAGAGGCGGAATTGTCACGCGAACCGCGGGTGAGCGTGATAAGAGAGCCGAGGATGTAATTATCAAAGCTCACGCGTGTCATACGACGTTTTTCAACACATTTGCGAGGAAAACATTTTTATCATAAAATGAACATGTTACAGGCTCCTAAGTTGTTTCCTTTAGTTATTGATGACAACAGGTTTTTACTCACATATTTGTACATCTCCAAGAATGTACAGTGGCGTCAAATCTATTTATCACTTTTCTATTCACTACGAGTCAGCATTTTTAACAATAACCAAACACGCATCATCAATGTTTACAAATATTTGTGAAATTACCTATAATGGCGCGCAACAATCTTTTTCGTGAAGTTCGCGCAGTGCGCCCGCAGCGAGGCTTAGATGAAATCTCTACACAGCCAATACAAAATAAAATAAATATTTTCTTATTCAATATACCTATAAATTCATGTAAATGTTATCAAAAGTAAATAGTTTCACTAAATGAAACGTTTCTATATCATATCCAACAAGAAATAATCAATTAATCCACAAGAAGGATTTAATTTGTTTAGCCGAGTAAGAATCCATTTGCCGAGAATTAAAAACAAACCTGTATAACCCGGTCAATTTAAGAATGCGCCGAGTCCATACATACACCTTGCTGCAAGGTACACGAGTGTCGTTAGGTTATTAAACACGCGTGTTTAATACCCAGGATTATGAGCCCAAAAGCGGCACAATAAGAGGCACGTTATGAGCAATTGTGTTGAAAAATATATTTGTATTTTATTTGCAGTGTGGGTAATTTATGAGTTTAGAATAATTCAGAGAAAAATGGTTCCAAAAATCAATTCATTTGCTCTGCTTTACAATGGTCGCGGGCAGCCCCCCTATTCTGTAACTTGTTTAAGCTCACCTCAATGCTCACCCACAATTATACATTGACACCGCCATGCGTAGTACTTAAGCGTAGGTAGAGGTCTAGTTTCGTAGCGGGTGGCCGGCGGGGTGAGCCGCATTAACACGTAGCGAATAACAGCCCTGGACGCCAGAGTGTAGCGAGGCGTCGAGCGGGGCGTTTATATGTGGATTAAACTCGATCAAATTTATGAACTGCCGCGCGTCGGCCTGCTGCCCAGTGACGGCCAGACCGCAGCCTACGAGATCAGTTTTTTTTCGTTCTGTCAGTCTTAGTTTATTAATCATTTAATTTTATTTTATTTCCACACTTACAAACTATCTTTACAGGTACAAAGCCAAAGTCAAAAGTGTAACTATTTATACAAGCATGTTACCATTTGTCTAATTATTATTATAACATAATATAACACAACATACATATTCTGCAACGACCCTGTCTGTTCTCACGACACAGGCTCGACCTAGTGTGAGGACCACGGATACTCTAACACCAATCATAACTAGTCACACTAATTTGTAAAACTCATGCTTGTAATTGCACCTTTGGTAAATAAAGTCATTTGTTTGTTTGTTTGTTATAAATAATGCCGACTTTGTGAATTCATTCAGAGAACACGAAAACAGGTCTATGTTATCATGTCACCTTACTAAGTACATACCTCATTGATTGGACTAAGCCGTCGATAGGCAGCGTGGGCTTTCTGAATAGGACGCTATTAAATATCGGTGATTGATTGTCTTTTGTTTAATAACAGCTGGTTATTAAGAGCTAACTCGTTCCGGTTTAAATACAATAGACATTATAAGGAAGTATGTTACGAGAAAGTTGCTTTTGCAATTTGAACCTTTTTATTTACGTAACAGGAAGGGTACGTTTGTGAAATGCAAGTACTTCGGTCAGTTTGCAAATTGGACTTGCGTACAGTCGAGTTCGAAAATATGTGCACGGATATAGGGATCAAAAGTCACGACGAATTTATTGTAAAGGTCAAGGGTTGATCACATATTTTTGTCTCGGCTGTTCATGCCCTATTCTTCAAACAGGGTTCACAATGATCTGTAGCTTTAAGTTAACATCTGTACCTACTTTTGTGATATTGCAATAAATGATTGAGTATTGAGTATCTTTGACAACTCCTGAGTACAATGGGCTTGTGACCTTAAATTTGTTTACGATGCCCTTCGAACCAGTTTTTGTAGATGAACATATGTTTGTATGGAAGCAACTAAATTTAAAGGACATTAATACCCTAAAAATCGAGGTAAATACGGACCTCGCTGACAGCAGCCGAAACGCTTCATACTGATTGGCTTTAAAGTATGACGTAATACCGTGCAATTTGTACTAACCGTTGCATGGAAAATGAAGTAAATTGCTGTTTAGGTCGCGAAATACTGCGTTTAGGTCCATAGTTGTCTTAAAATTTTGTTTCTATAAAAGCGTAAGTATTCTATTGGTACCTTTAAATTTACTCTTGGACAATAAATAAAAAAACTTTTTTTTCTAAACTTTCAAGGTTCATATCTTTTTATGATTTGAATTATACTTTGTAATTTATACTTTATTACAATCATTTGATGGTTTACTATCCATTTAGCAACACAAGATTATCAATTTTAACACCACGCAACAAGCCTATTGCTCTAATTTAATTAAAGAGAGTAAAAGAGAGAAAAAAATTATCTTGCAGACGAAATAATTATTTTAATAAAATTATATTGTTTAATAGAAACAACACAGTTAAGTTAACATCTCAAGAAAAGTTTGTACAGTTAGCACACAATTAAGTTAGGTACCTAGCTTTCATTATTCCTATATTTTGTTAATTTTTCTAGTAATTTTTTTACTTAGTACCTACTTACTTGTGTTTATCTATATTTTAGACTAGCTTAATTTTATTAATTTAGATTTAATTTTCATTGTGCATTATTGCATTGATAATGTGCAATAAAGAACTATTATTTTAAACACGGGTGAGCTACTTTAAGATTCATTATAATTAAGAAAGTATAAGTATAACAGATTCTAATTACCAAAAATAGCAATCTACAATCCATATAAAATAATTAAAAAATATGGTAACAAGAAAGGAATACTAAAAGCTAACTGAATTGACGTGTTAACTATGTACAAACTTTTCTAGAAATGCTCAAGAATTAAGTATTACTTTTAATAGTCATTTGTTATTTTCACGACCATCGGTGACGCGAATAGGTCAAACGAAATTAAAGCCGGATTTACATTTGTCCGACACGTCGTGTCCTTTTGTGTTGTGGTCTGACCTATACATATAACGTTATTGGTCACATTGCAACACACAATAAGATGAATCTCATCAACTTACCAAAAATTGTGACACATCCTAAATATTAAGCTTGTTTCGTATCGGTTTCCCTACAAAATCTCAGTTTGAATTATAATAGATTTTTATTTATAAATATTTTTGTATTTAGTGAATCATGAAATGTGTATTTTGTTGAATTGAGTAAATACTTTGTTTTCACATTCGTTTAGTTTGACGTAATATGTTTGGATATATGCCTAACTATACTAGTTTTGCCCGCGGCTCCGTCAACAAGGGATTCGGTTGGTGATAGATCGTCTTCCTCCCATCAGAAAGTGAAGAATATCAAAAAATAATGTGGCATATATGTCTATCATCAACAAGTGGTTCAGTAGTTTTAGGCGTGAAAAAGTAACGGACAGGCAAATTATAGTATTAGGTATAGTATGAATTGAGCAATGAACCAGGGACTGCATAACCGAAAAATACCGGTATTCTATTTTAACGATATGACGTCATATCGGTTGTCAAATGGCGGTTTCGGTAGCGGAACCTTTATATTTCGCTACCGAAATATAAAGGTACCTTTATTTTTTCCGGTACCGTAACCGCTATTTAAAGGTACCGATATATCGACTTTGGCCTGGGGTTGTTGCCAAACCGCCGGCAAAGGCTCTGCTGCTTTGTCTTTTAGTCTTTAAATGTTTAGTAGCCAATGCTTCCTCTGTAGAGTGCCAGCTCGCTTACTTTTCTCGATAACCTTTATAATACCGGTATTATAAAGGTTACGGTATCGTTTTAAACTGGTACCGCTAACCGTTATTTCAAAACGGTTACGGTACCGTTACGTTCGCGCGGCGCGCATAACCTTTACGACATAACGGTACCGTAATGGAATACCGGTTACATACCGGTATAACCGTAACCGAAATCAGTCCCTACAATGAACCATAGTTATACCTATTCCTCTCCACTGATAAAAACAAAATGCAACCAATACGTTTTGAATTTATTATTCACTTAAAGAAAAACCATTGAAATATGAACGGTTATCGGAGAGATCTATATTGTTGGCTAAATAGCAAAGGAATATTTGGCTCTAGAAACTTATCATGGAATAGCGCAAAGTAACGCCTAATTCCGTCAATTGCCAACTGGATTAAACGAAATACGTACTACCTACCAAAACGTACGTACCAATACTGACTCAGCCTCACCTCCCAAATCTCTAACATAACCTTAATGTAACTAGAATACGTAAGTTATGTACCTACATAGTATAAGTAAAAATTTATATTTTATTTATAAATTATTGAATTGAATTGAAATATAATTAGAAAGAACAGCCAGCATCAGGAGTCAACCAGGTCAATAAACCGAAGCTCATGCCAATAATCTAGATCTCTCCGATAAGCGTTTCATATTTCGATGGTTTCTCTTTAAGTGAATAATAAATTCCAAACGTAACGGCCGTGTTTTGTTTTTATCAGTGAAATCAAATTTTCTTTTTGGGAATATAAAACTGTGGTTACGAGGTCGTAAGTCAAGTTAGAGGAGGAATGAATGAAGTTTGTTTGAAATATGATTACGTAATGATATTTAAGTAAGTCAGATTGTTCCTCCAAAAAGGTTTAATAGTTTATCTTCTATGTTGAAAGGTCAGATGGAAGTGCCAACACTAATTTCTGGGATTAGGAAGTAAGCGGAATATCTCTTCTATACCTACCACATTCCACATAAGATAAGAAAAATCGTGCTTTAATCGTCATGCAATTTCAAAGAAAACCATTTTCAAACGCAAAAAATATTAGTATTGTTATGGTTCAGAAGCACTTAATGATCGAAACAAGTAAAACTTAGTACAATAGTTTCCCTTTAATATCGGAAATAAACGAAGAAATTGAGAATTGGTCCGTTTAAATTGTTATGTTATATGGAATGAGGTCAGTGTGAAGTGACTTGAGCTATCAGGTTAAAATATTTACCAATAACTATACAATTCGTATTCACATTTGGTAGCGAGCGAGTATGGTGGAAATCCTAACAAATATATCCCGTCGATTCACTACTAATACAGAACCCTTAGGGCACGGCCACAATTTTGAGCAGGGACGGCTAGGCCTTATCACGCGATAAGTGACAAGATAGAGCATCCGTCCCTGGCTGACACCGTTCGATAGAACGAGACGACGCGCTTATCCTGTCGCCTATAACGCCATCCATGCTACGGGGCCTGATCTCTCGCTAACACGTATGCTGCACCGAAGTTCGATAGAACTCCGTCTGTAGAATCCTCTACTACGGTTGAATGCGTTTACGTTTTGATTATATCTTTGATCCATTAAGTTTAAAAGACCCCAGCCTCGATTAACCTCAACACTTTAAATACAACTTAAACAGTAGCCTTCCCATGCAAACTAAAGAGATAAAATTGTCGTAAAGCCTAATTACGCACGTAAAAAACTGTAATAAGACATAATGTTTGTTTTAATATCAAAACACAGTGTGTGAACGTCTGGTTGGGCTGTAATTAGTTGCGTAACCGGGGTTGCGTGACTTTGAAACGAGTCTAACTCTTAGTTAAATTGTTATGTTGTGTTTGTAATGTTTGTATAGACAGTTTAATTTAAGAGAGTAGAGTATACTGTGTGTTACCGGCACGCGGACATTTATTAAAACTGCAAATAATATGTCCCATTAGCAATTGTTTACATGTATTAGCAAATCATAATTATGTAAATTAACTGCACAACTAAATTTCCAAAATCCAAACTTTCAATGTACTACGTGTATGACTTCGCACTAAACAAAGTATGAAGAGCTGTCACTTACGCTTACTTGTCAATTTACTTTGCTGTACATTGCTGTCAATTTAAACTTGTTTTGTTAGAAAGTTAATAAAGTCTGAATTTTAGTTTATTAATTAAATTAAAGAACTATGTTACTTTACTATACCTACTTTAAAAAACGCCCGCATGCCGGTAACACACTGTATACCCAAGTCTTAATTAAACTCGTTTATTTGCAGCCAACCACACAGGGTTAATTATGTAACTTTTCGATCGAGCGTTAGTACAATTCAACTGTCACAAATTTTCAATTAGATCTACCTAACGTACGTTCGAAACGATACGCAATCGACCAACAGGACACACAAGATTAATCCAATACATTTAACATCATCGTCCTTCTAGCGTTATTCCCGGTTGTGCCCTAAAGAAGCCAGGGGTCTGCTTTGGCTAATGGTTCTCCTTTTTTAGCTTTAAATAAAATAGTTTTGTCACTATAATACCGCATCACTCTTTAAAAACTGAGTAAACTTCATCTCTTTCATTGGGTCATAAAACATAATTATAAATCATTGTGTAATCCGAAGGCAACATTTGATCAGCGGTCGTCAACCTTTCTTATACAATGTAAAAAACAAACTGCACAATCGAAACAATTGCAACAAATAAAATTGCATTAATTTAAACGTTATCAGAGATCGTCAACCTTCTCGGGATCCATGGTATTATTGTCGATACAAATATGGTATGTAATCGAGGTCCGATGTACCTAACCGTTACATGCAAATGAGGCTTAAAGGCGTCTCACACGCGCGAGATCCGGCGGAAAGTGGAACCGATAGCGGATCGTGTGTGAAGGTCATTGACTGATTATAATGACGGCGGTCATTGACGAAATTAACGGCCTCCGTAGCCCAGTGGGTAGTGACACTGCCTACGAAGCTGGAGGTCCCGGGTTCGAATCCCGGTCAGGGCATTTATTTGTGTGTTTATCACGAATATTTGTTCCTGAGTTATGGATGTTATATATGTATATAAGTATGTATATGTATGTATCTATTATATATATCATCGCCTAGTACCCACAACACAAGCCTTACTAAGCTTACCGTGGGCCTAGGTTGATTTGTGTAAGATTGTCCCGTAATATTTATTATTTTATAGAAGATCAAACGAGCTTCGCAAGCGAAGTTCGATCGATATTATATGAGTACGCTTCATTCGAAGATATAAGTTGCCAGTAGAATAAAAGTACTACTACATTGTTGTATATTTATATCTGAGAATGAAGCGACGAAATATAATTATTATTTTTATTATAATGACTGTGGAGTGTTGATAAAATTAGGTCAGTAAAATATTGATTAAGTTTTGTCAAAGTCCCGGTCAAATTAGGAACAAAAAATAGGCGTCTTTAGATAAATAAAATTATGTTCCAGTCATGCAAGTTGTAAGTCGCAACACCTTTTTCAATATTGGCCTCAATGTTGGTTGTCGTATTGATAAATACATAAAATAAATACCACCTAATTTAAACAATTTTTTGCAATTTCTCCACTGGAGTTTGAGCAAAAAAAAGCGGTAAAAAAAATATGTTTGTAACACGAAATGTATGGTGACGTAATAACTGACATGCCTGTTGCCGAATAAATAATTTGAAAAAAAGGCTTTTGTCACGACTCGCTGACCAGACTCTACCCAAATGTTGCCTGAAGAAGTCCATTTAGCAATAGGTCGTTGCTTACTTTACTTACTTTTAAGTAGAACAAACGTTTTTTTTTATGTACATTTTTATGTACAGTCACCGGCATATATATAATAATATGATGGAACACAGGCCGCAAAAATATCTGATGACAACTCTATTCCTAGAGTCATAAGAGCGTGTCAGATATTTTTGCGGCCTTTGATTCATCATATATTGATGTCGGTGACTGTACTTATGCAATAAATAAATAATCGTTTGCGAGCAGCCCGGCACATGGGCACTTTTATAAGTTTTATAGTCTTGTGCGAGGACCTTCACGAAGAAGATTGGCTACATAAGTCACATGCGAACACACGACCGTCAACAGCATACCTGGACGCAGTCGCTGTGGCCGAAATCGGCCGGGACTACATCATCAGTCTATCAGCATTACCTAAGAAGCTAGACATAAAAATAATACGACTGCTGGAAGGAAGTCATGATGGATTAACTACATTATACATGTACACACATCCTAACTCCACACTTGCCCGGTTTGCCCTCCTTTTGAACAAAAGACGATAAATCACTTGCGCAACTTCTATGCCTTTGTCTGCGAGATGAGCATTTACGAAACGGTCTGAGATTCACTTGTTTTCATGAATTAGTTCTGCTTTATGGAATTAAGCCTGTTGGTTAATTTAATTAATTCTGATACTAAGTGTTATTAAGTTTGGATTATTAGCGTTCAATCAAAATCAATTCATTTAATGAGACTTGAGTCTAGGCGCAGCGTGGGTAGGCCCCCGACAAGGTGGACTGATGACCTGGTAAAGGTCGCGGGAGTCCGCTGGATGCGGGTGGCGCAGGACCGGCCATTGTGGCACTCTTTGGGGGATGCCTATGTCCAGCAGTGGACGTCGTTCAGCTGATATGATGATGATGAATGAGACTTTGATTGACACCAACATGATTAAAGTATTATGAGAATCGAATAACAAAGGCATGCCTTTTTAGCGAGAAAATTAACACATTGGTCACCTGAACCGACAGTGGACAGGGCAGTAAAAAGGACAGTGTTATGTATGTAATTGAAGACTAAGATGGAATGTTTAGGTACAGTTAGAGCAGTAAAGTTCGGCAGTTTATTAGTGAGTAGACTATGATGGCAGTTCGGTACAACTGGCTCGTGTGTACCTAGCTGGCGTGCTTTCCATACGAATGCCAAGATCATTTTTGGATCTCATCCTGACGGACATTATTGTTTCTTATTTACTATACGACATTTTACTACCATACCATACCTAATCCAATACAATTTGTTCAATCAATTATCTCTTGCTGTTATTGTCCCGTTAGACGGGATAAAATATGACAGAGCTTCTTAGAAAATATATTACAACATAAACTTCTAGCATTCTTCGAAGATAACCCTTAAAAATGGGGTCAAAATGTCAAGAATACCCTACATTTGGCGGACTCAAACTCGTTAAATCACTGTTTTAAAAAATTACCCAACATGAGACTTAAAAGGGTGTTTCTACGAGCGTTCCAATCGCCGTCAGTTCCCTGGCCCCGTAGCATGGGTGGCCTTATCACGCGATAAGTGACAAGATAGAGCATCCGTCCCTGGCTGACACCGTTCGATAGAACGAGACGACGCGCTTATCCTATCACTTATCGCGTGATCCATGCTACGGGGCATCGCATTATAGTTATAGTATAGTCAATGTACGATTGTACGGGCAAACTGGCATAGCATGTTCAGGTTCAGGTATTTAAGAAAAGTCCAGGACTACTACAAATTTACTGGCAAAGGGGATCCAAATGTTTTTTTATACAACAACGGTGGCAAACAAGCTTACGGCCTGCCTGATGTTAAGCTGGTACCGTAGCCATGGACACTTGTGACTCCAGAAGAATCACAAGCGCGTTGGCGACCCTTTATTCACTTGAGGATTGTGCAAGAACTTTGACAATAATGCGAGGCACTAACGATCGCTCGTAGAATCACCCGTAATCATGATAATTATGATAGCAATATGATGTTACTATATTATTACGGTATCTGCTCAGAAATGTTTGTAATAAATTAATTACTTTTGATAACTTAGTTTGACGTAATTGACATCAAGATGTCGACGATAAAACCACTTTCTGAAGTTAAATTGACACCATGTTTGACGGGCTGACTTGAGCCAGTAAACTAGGTTTCTCCAAACTAGGTATTATGGTTAAGTAACGCTAACCGGAAAATTACGATAGTTTATGAATTAATTAAAATATAAATACCTACGTGCTTCTAGATAAAACTATCAGTCAGACAGGGACAAGCAAATCAGGGAAATAAGTGCATGCATACCTACTCAGCTTAACTAGGAAACTGTAGTTTGTCTCGAGGCTTTCTGTTTTCTTTTCCTTCTCTATTTTGTGCCAACTGCCCAAGACAACCTGATTTTACACATAACTGTATTAGTTCGTTTTACGAATAAAGATCTTTTTAAAAACTAAAATAATCTTTTTTGTACTCGACGATTAAAATATGTGTATTAAGATTTCATAGAGAATACTGCAACGTCACTCTTTTCATAGTTGTAGTCCATGTTACTGTCGAAACAATCGAAATATTATTTTTCGATACGCTCCAGACAACTAAAATAAATTCGACCAATCACGTGGCTGCTTTACCGAACTGTAATGAATTGGACCAATAGAATCGCTTTGATGTCGTACGCTCGTTGATGTCTTTTAAGATATCAACAAGCGTACGAGCGATGAGCTGCACTTCGTTTCAACAGTATCGAGTTTGTTTAATTAGTTCAGTTGACTCGTAGAAAATTAATTTTAATGAACTCGTACAAAAAGTATTGTTCACAATAGTGTTATAATCAAGCTTTTTAATCTCGTACCTTACTTAGGCCACTCAGCAAGCTTCGTGGCCTAAACACGGTACTCGACTAAAAAGCTCTCTATTATAACACGATTGTGAAAAATACTATTTTATGTCTCTTGACGAAAATAATATTATTAGTAAGCGCGAATCTTATCACTTTAATTATTAAATGTTCGAGTTTTGAATAATAAGACTACGATATATTCCGTGAGTCACCAACGGTGCTGGCTGAAAATCAGCGCTGTAGGTGTCTGACTGACACCTCAGCATAATGCTGAGCCAGTGTCCGGCTCACGGCCGCAGAGACACACTTGTTACATGTTTTTTACTGTTATTTTTATTTATTTTTGCTTAATATATGTGTCCTGTGTGTTAGTGAATAAATGTATCTTTCTTTTCTTTCTTTCTTTCTATATATTCATATCACTAGATACCTACTAATAAGCCATAAATCACACTATAACTTTCGCTTTCGTCGTCGTCGTTTCGTCTCTTTCACATCTAAATAGGTTTTGAATATGATTCTAGACCTCGTAATATTCTAGATTTCGTTGAAATGTGATTAAGATCAAAAGCTATGACTGTAATAAACTTCCAGAACGTTTCACATTCAATGTATGATCGGATCAAATAAGGAAATGATTTTTGTTGTCCGCCTGGGTTACACACAGAAATCAGATCATCAGAATCCGATAATTTACGACGTGTGACATATTCAACATAATGTACCAGACTTCAACAATAAGTTACCATTCTGGCATAAGTGTGTTTTATTGTTTGCTTAATCGCAATGAATGAAACGTGGGAAAAACTATGGGAAGGTCATTGCACATTCGAAATGAATACTGTGTCAAGTAAGTTGACGACACCTGGCTACGTGAGATATTTCTTAATATCCTGATAGTGCGTTTTTTACATGATGAAATGATAATATGAAACATAAAAGTTCCGTTACAGTTTATGTGATATGCGTTACGTAAGGGTCAGATTCGTTTTGTACCAAATATGGCACATTGTCGTAAGCAGAATTCAATTCAGATGACTGTCACGTCATAAAGGCAGCATTTTCTGGATTCCACCTGTTTTATGTTTCCCCTGTGGAGTTAATCAAAAGTACCAAATATGGGCTTTAATGGAAGAGGTAGCGGAACGGGAAATTTCATACTAAAGAACATTAATACAAGAATTTCAATTCAATCCACGCTCCGTCTCATTGCGTAAGATATTTAACGGTTTGGTGACTACTTGATATATTCTATATTTTTTCATAACAAGGAAGAAAAAAGAATAGTCAAAGAAATTCAAATTAAATAGAATCATTTACAGACTCGAATACATTTGTCGTTTTAGTCTTCGAATGTAACGGATACTGGAGCCCTGGTTTTGAAGTTTACCAGCATTATGCTCCTTCGAAGCAGTTTTAAGTAATCTTAACCTACTTATATTAAAAATAGGTGTACGTCTATTTCATTATCATCATTGTGTTTATATTTATAAAAGATGATTTAATTAATTCTACACATTCTGTTTCAACGTGGTCATCAGCTTTTTTTAACATCTATAAAATATTTTATTTTATTTTTATTTTATTGAAAGTAGTTACACAGCATAACAGTAATAACTAAACAACTGTGAAACTATAGGACAACATATACAACATAATTTAAATTAGCAGAATTACAACAATAACAATATTAACATATATCTACAAGAGAACAACTCAACCCAACTAAATGGGATGGGAAGCGAATGATGATTTTGAAATAACAATATCTACATCTAAGGCTGCTGACAGATCAGAGCTAAGCAAAGCTATGATACATGCGGTAGCCCCAACTGCTCCTGTTAGCTTGACTGTGCTTCATTTATTTATTTGGGAAACAAACTGGCAAAAGCAACACGTAGCTAATTAAAAAAACATAAGCCAAACAGTTTCTACTCTTTTTAGGGTTCCGTACTCAAAGAGTAAAACGGGACCCTATTACTGAGACTTCGCTGTCCGTCTGTCTGTCACCAGGCTGTATCTCAAGAACCGTGATAGCTAGAGAGTTGAAATTTTCACGGATTAAGTATTATAACAACAAATACTAAAAACAAAATAAAATATTTTTTTAAGGGGAGCTCCAGTACAAAAAAACGTGATTTTTTTGCCGTTTTTATAGATAATCTGTCACCAGGTTGTATCTCAAGAATCGTGATAGCTAGAGAGTTGAAATTTTTACAGATTATGTATTTCTGTTGCCGCTATAACAACAAATACTAAAAACAAAATAAAATATTTTTTTAAGGGGGGCTCCCAAACAACAAACGTGTTTTTTTTGCCGTTTTTATAGATAATGGTACGGAACCCTTCGTGCGCGAGTCTAACTCGCACTTGGCCGGTTTTTTAATCGTATGGCGATCTGTAGAATAGGCGAATATCCATGTGATATTTTTTTTAGTCGCGCCTATTTTGCCGAAAGTGTTGTCGCCCATTTAGCATCATCCAGGGGACACGTGCAGGGTTGTGGAAGGTAAATCCTGCGGACGCGAGCTACTGACTTCCCCCAATTAAGTTATCACGACTGATTTATAACATTTCTGTTGCTCAGATCAAAATAACATGTAGTTTTGTTATTTTGATAACTACAACATAGAAAAGTTAAAAAAATCCCCGACATTTTCATTTCAAAGTTTAATATCTCAAAAACGGCTGAACCGATTTTGTTGAAACGTAAATGAGAACAATCTCGATCACGTGGAAAAAAATCGCATTCAAATTCCACTCCATCCTTTTAGGAGCTACGATGCCACAGACAGACACACACACACACACAGACAGACAGACACACAGACTCGTCAAACTTATAATACCCCTCTTTTTCCGTCGGGGGTTAAAAAGAACACTAAATCAAGTTAAAAGTACCTACAGACAAAGTTACAAGACTACTTATACCTAAAAGAATAAATAATATAATTCATGATTTACAATATCGAAGGTTTAGTACACTTAATTTGTTAGGTTTTTTCTTATTGCAGAAAGAAATTGATCAAATGTTCATGCAACTGAATGTTTAAGGTCCCGTACTCGAGTTGACCGAATTGCATCAAAGTAGGCCATTCAAGAATCAACTCTACCGTCCAAGGAAGATGATGCTTATTTCAATGACAGTTGCATAAAAAGACTGCCATATATATATAAATAATCACAACCACGTTCGTATATCCCCAATACATTCGTCAAGAAACAAATAAGACGATCACCCTATATCGCTCAAGCATACAGTTTACTATATCATTACCGCCATTGCGTAGGATGTACGTTTATGACAACTTTCTATTTTCAAATGTCCCATCTATAACAATTTCCGGCTCATTAGGTTCTACATTACGCTCACGCGATGTACGAATCAAGACGTAACTATAACTAGAGGTCAAAGTGAGGTTTCCTCAAAAGTGATGTATGGTGTTACTCAACTAGTGGCCGAGGTAAGTTTTCCGAATTTCCTAAAGCGGTGGTCAGAAATGTGGTTTTGGTGGGAAGTCAGGTGACCTCACCGTGATTTCCTATTGGTATGGAGATGAAGCTATCACAGCTCAATGCGCTCCTGGCATCAACACCGGAGTGCGACTTGTTTGCGTGGCGATGGGCGGCTGTGTGTAGTGAATGCTTGAGGGTCTGTAAAAACGCTCTAATTACGCTTTCAATTAACGTTAGTACTTCGAAGTGGTATCCACGCTCGCTGAACTCTCACAGATCTAAACGCTGCTGGTTTCAATTGAGGGATTTGCATTGCAAACGATGGCTGCTAGGTGCTCCAAAATACCAATATAACGTCATTTTGAAAATTAAATGTCATTAAGAAGTTATTGTTTAAGTAGTCTAAGTTTCGTGACGCATTGCTTTTTTTTACTGTTATGTCATTTAAACGTGTTAAATTAAATAAATAAATCAATGAAACATCTGAGGCATTTTTAGAGCAGGGTACTCTTTTGATTTTCTAGTATCAAATTGTTCGGCCCTCCTTGTAAATTTTTGTTAATTTTTAAACGACCTCGGTAGCAAACAAGCGTACTGCCCGCCTGATGGTAAACGCTCACCCTAGCCTATGGACGCCTGGAACTCCAGGGGTAATATGCGCTTCTTAAACGTAGAACTAATCGGATTAAAACGACTTCAATGTACACTGAAATACACATCTAATGTCACTCTAAAGGTAATAAACATTAAATTCGTTGTGTTGATAATTCTCAGGCATGAATGCAATTATCTTAGTACCTACAACAATACAGTGCATCATTAAGAGCTCACGCGACTTTAACCAGCACCAGGCATACACCACCGTTACCCCACCTGCCCAGGTAGCACGATAGGTGTTATAGTCCAAAACGTCGAGTAAAACATGATCATAAAACCTATCATGCTATATGCCCAGGGCCTCACGTAACGCTTGAAAGAGAGTGCGCGATACACATTGGCAATTTGGCATTCAAAACGTATCAGATTGATCACATGTTCTCTTAGGTAGGTACTCTACAGATGAAATCATCTTGCATCACAGCCCATACCATACTATCGACGATATCATTTAGCTAAACAGCTCATCACGGATAATGAACGCCTTATCTAGTCAAACTATCGACTTTGTTGGGATAAACGGTTGCAAAACAGATGTTTAAGAAGATTTGACAGTTCAAGACTACCAAATAAGATTACGATTGGTTGCGGCCGATGCCTTAAAAGGGATGGGAAGGTAATGAAGCTTACACTCAGAGAACTTGAGATGTCTATCTCTATCGCTTACACTGCCAGGATCATTTGGCAGATGATTTATTGACATGACCATATCTATAGATGGGGCACCTACCTAGCTTCGGTATATCAACATACGGTAAACTCTACATGACCGACCCATATACGAGTTATCTTTAAAGCTCTATAATTGGCACAGCTGAAAAGTTACAGATTATTTTAGAAAAATATAAACAGCTTCCTCACTTAGGTTTTGGGTTTAGGACGGCGAATAAGATTTTTTTTTGTAATATGAGACGGATCAAGGAAAGTGTATCTATCATTCGCCGTCCTAAACCTAAACCCTAATAAGTGAGGAAGCTGTTTATATAAACAGCTTCCTTCAAAAATAATTGGCACAGCTGAAAAGTCTGCAATTTTTATCTGGTGCTAAGGAAGGTTATTCCTATCACCAAAAAAATTATCAGGCACTTCTAAAATTTTCATACATTCCCCATTCAAATGCAGAGAGTTTTTTGGAACAATATTATTGTATAATGCGTTGACGGGACCTTTCCGGAAAATTCACAAAGCGACGTGTTAATTCAGTTACTTAAAACTAAAGTTAACGTCATATAAAATTATGTCTTTCGTAAGGTTAGAAGTGACAATTATTAATACTTTGTAGTTGTCATTAGCTAGCCAATGAATTGACAGGTTAATTGCGACTACATAGTAATCAAATGGCGGCGGACGCCGACACTGCGTCGCCGACTGTCACCTTGCAACAGCGCTGAAACAAATGACAGTCGTACAATAAGCGTCCGCGCAGCGCCGGTGCTGGGACTCGATTCGAAATGTTTTATCGATGCATCCTGACATGACCACTAACATGACGGTAGTGTGGATGTGGCATAACGTAATAGTCAAGTAGGATATACATATAATAGCTCCACGATTTTTTAGTCCCTTGTGTATCATTCAGATATATTTATGGTTAGGGAATGAGGAATAACGTGACTGTCGTGGCTTGGCATACATGCATGATATTTTAAATTAGAGAACCGTCCTGCAAATGGCTTTAATAAATATGTATAGGTAGTCGTCATGTCACTAGTTGTTATAAATGGCCGACTTGAGTCACTGATTTGTTTAATTTACCCCCAGTCACGAGCCACACGTGAATTCAGTCGGTTTGCAGACAATAAAACACAATACACACATTTCGGGTCGCGGCCAGGTACACCACGAAATCGTCCAGTCTAGCAATTCTAGTCTTAATTGCTAAGCAAACAAGAGCTTTGCTGAACGCAGTATTATCGTGGCATAACATACGTATTTTTACGCTGGCCTCGAATTTAATGAGCTCGTTGTAATGTATTTTGTATGTATTCAAATGCAATTGACAACTTTCGCAACGCTATTGTCGCTTGACGTATTGCCGTGAAATTGTCTTAGGCCATGTTTGTGGACAAGCGACGCCGCGGGCGGCGTGACTATAGTACAATGTACTGTTGCCGAGAAAATTTGAAAATTTACTGTCGTTAACGTTGTCGGCAACCAAGGCATTTGTCATTGTGTGTTTTTCGGAAAACTAACAGTATTTTAGAAATGGCAAAACATTACGTTGTGGTTCTGTGCAAATTATAATTAAGAAAAATTCTTGTATCGACGGTATCCTGTGAATAGGGAACATTACTGCAATGTTCTGCCTCCAGAGGCAGCACTACCACTAATAGTAAACCAGTATAGAAATATACGGATTCACACACACATGTACAATTGATTGTCAAATGAGTGACAAGGATGCTTGCATAGACAATACAGCAAGTGCGAACGAGATAAAATGTCAACGCTGCTAGTGTACCTACGAAGAGTTTTGCGTAATGTTCCCTATGGGAATATTTGATGTTGTTTGTGTTCTGGCAGATCGAGAATTTCGGATCCCTAAGGAGAGACTGACCCCGCATTAATATGTATTCACTCAAAGTTTCATAAATATGTATACTACAACCTTATTGTTGCAGAAATAAGGCCTGTGTACATATTTTTGAGACTTTGTGGTGTATACATACCTATTAGTGCCCTTGACTGTACGTAGGTTTTAATTTAATTTATAATTATCACGGAAGAACTACTCAGATGTTACCTTACGTATTTGGAGCCCTTACCACGAAACGAAAACTTCGATCGTTCCTGTATCTCTCTATCGCACTCGCGCTCGCGCATATTCGAGCGACAGAGAGATGCAAGAACGAACGAAGTTTGCTTTTCGCAGTAGCCGCGCTGTTTCTTCAAGTCACTGGCTCCAAATACACTGAAGGTGATTACAATTTATAAACAGCTGAACATCACACGTACAAACACACGTTAATCAATTTGTGATTACTGTTACATGAAATAAAATCAATATGAAACTGTGACATAATGAAATTCCCATTAGAAAACTATACGTTTTTCAATTTTGCGTTTCATTTCCAATCTCATTACTCTCGTGCGATTCAGTGCGTAATCGATCACTTGGCACATATCTGGTGGATTCGTGTCAGTGTTATTGTCGCCTCTATTGAAAGGCAGTAAGGTTCTTAATGGGGTTTTGCTACATGCCCGATCAAGCGACACGGGAGCTCGAACGCAAGCGCAGCGGTGAAACAATTTCTCTGACACCTAATTTTCACGTCACAGATCGATTTACTGTATCTAAAATTGATGTAAAGTTGGGAAAACTTTATAGTGCGCAACAATGAAAATAGGCTCACTTAGCATATCGAATGACGATGTTAAGGACGATTCACAGTGCACCGTTCCGTGCTCGGGCCGACGCCAGAACATTTAACACAAGTTATTATAGTTAAGAGGATTGTGAAGTGCCGATACGCGGCACGAGTAGGTATTTTAAAAAATTATATCTGTTTCACACCGCTCTGTGCCTCACCCGTATCGTGCGATAGAGAGAGTAGCAAGTCCTGGAGGCAATTGCCTACATTCCCTTGTTGAAATATTGTTTCGGGTGATAACGTTTTTACCCCCCTAAACCTTCATGAAATTATATAATTTTGGTATTATTGGATTCAGTACACTTTAATCTATGTCCGTACGTTTTCTTTTTTCAGTAAATCAGTTAAGATTAATTTAAAAATAAATAAAACGATAGACAAAGTTTTTAAGTCAAAATATCGATTTTTAGATGCTAATAACTTTTAACGCAAGCAGTATTTCTCAAAAATCAAAACGTACAGACCTAGTTTTTCATTATATCTACAACATGTCCAAAAATTATAAAAATCTAACAATGTTTACGGGGTGAAAAACGTTATCGCTTTTTGTATGAAAAATTACAGGTTCACAATCCTCTTAACCCAAGTAATTATAGTTAAGGTGGTTCGATTGCCATACAAAACGTTATTTGACATTCGCAGGCTAACGGCGTGGTATTTTAAGAAACTTATGTAACAAACTTTCATCAATTGGCTTCCCATTTGCGCCAAATTCCCCCTTTCCTAGAATAAACTTGTATAAACTAGATTAATTTGAGAAATTGGTTTGGGACGTGATATTTTGGGAAAACTATTTTTCTCAAATTAATCTAGTTTATGCAAGTTTATTCTAGGAAAGGGGGAATTTGGCGCAAATGGGAAGCCAATTGACGAAAGTTTGTTACATAAGTTTCTTAAAATATCACGCCGTTAGCCTGCGAATGTCAAATAACGCTTTGTATGGCAATCGAACCACCTTAAGTACCTATTCTACGCATCCATTTTTCGTTTTTTTTTATATACGTCGGTGGCAACAAGCTTATAGCCTACCATAGCCTATGGACTTTATCAACTCCAGGGGTGTCATATTATGCGCCTTGCCGACCCTTTAATAATGTATACATTACATACCTACACTCCTATTTATCAATAAGCATGATGCCTCATGTTAACATTGATAACGTAGTGTTGCTAAATCGATAGTAAACCATCAGATGATTGTAATAAAGTATAAATTATAAAATAAAGGTAAGAATTAAAATCATAAAAAGATATGAAATGAAAATCATAAATGTATATTTTAAGAGCGTTTGTTTCTAAATAAAAAAAAATATATGAAACCTTAAAAGTTTAGAAATAATATGCATTATTTTTTACGAGTATTGTCCAAGTTTAAATTAAAAGCTACAAACAGAATCCTTACGCTTTTAAAGTAAGCACCAGTTGAATACGAAAAAAATGCAAACAAACAATGTATTGAATTTGACATTTAATATGTCAAATTCAATACATTGTTTGTTTGCATTTTTTTCGTTTTCAACTGGTGCTTACTTTAGATATAGAAACAAAATTGTATGACAACCATGGAGGACCTAACTAAACGCAGTATTTCGCGAGCGAAACAGCAATTTTCCAACTTCATTCCAACTTGATTTTCCATACAACGGTTAGTACAAATAACAGGTGTGACGTCATACTTGTGTGCACTTAACGCCATCTCGACTGATGTTAGAATAGAGGTTAAATCAAATTTCTTTGTTTTTCAGAGACGTGCGAAATTTGAATGAAATAATATTATCCAAATTCGATGGTATTATTTAGCAATAATAACATTTTCACAGATAAGAAATTTGTTCTAAGGTTCTAACAAAACAGTCTATTTTTATGGTGGTCATAATGTGCGGTACTTGAACGCATCATGGTATTTGGATAGATAAAAATCTGAATGTATGGAAAGTTTGACAAGTTTCTATGGGATGACAGCTGCCGACGCCATATTTAACGTTGATCGGTGTGTAATCATCAGTTGCAACCCGCCCCAAGTATCGTTTAATAACCATTATTTTCCAGTTTGCGTAAGGTTTACTCATGATAGAGAAATAAAAGCCTAGGTACCCATAAAAAAACCTCAAGTCTTAGCCATACAGTTTAATCACAATGAAATTGCCTTCCACTCATTCATCGGCTATTAACCGTCAGATGACTTCCGGAATTGAAACGAAATTGATTTTCGATAAACGCATTTATATCGCTGTTACCATCGTAATTGTGATACGGAATCCACACGTTCACTTACGTAATACTCTGGGAAGGTTGCAGTTGAAAATCAACTAAATAGTCTGTGTTTGAAGGTTGCTTTTTGAGTGATGTGTAGAGGAAAAATGAATATAGTTCATGTTTTACCGGCGTGAGACTTTGCGAGTTCACGTAAGTACGTATGTTAGTGATTATTTACTGTGGCCAACTATTTATAAAATTGTCATTAAAATTTATATCTTCTACCTTGGACGTAGAGCTGCTTTTTGAATCTATTACTTTGGTGCATTTCGGCCAACTCGAATAATCTCAAGTACTTATACGCATTACGGGCCAACCGAACACATGTGTTAATTTCAACCTTATATCACAGAAATAAGTAACACGTATATACGTGACAAAATGTGGGTTAGGAACAATTACGAACGTGCGATAATTCGTTGTATTTTTTGATAGTGTCTACATATAAAAGAAAAGTAAAATATGACACAAGTTAAGAATGAGGCAATGAAATGAAATGAAATATTTATTTATTTGCTGAATACGGGTCTGTACGGCTAACGTGAGTTTCAATCGTAACCTTACGATACGTAACTACATACGAGATCGAATAAACGCGCTTCGAATAGATTACGATCTCGCTTCGTTATTCTTCGATTCGACCCGTCAACCTCTTAACTCACAATGCCGTTGTCCTACTTGTCCTACGAAACCAACTGCAAAACGTTAGGCTCTAGCGTTTAGTTTTCGATGCGTAATTTAACGTTCGATTCGTACTACCAATCGGTAGTGTGAGACATTTCGAATCGAAGAATACCGTCGCGACTGTAGTTTACTATTTCACTTGCAAAACGGCCCGTGATATCGTATTATTCCGTCAAGAGTTACCGTAGATCCGATCGAAATTTATCTCAAATTAAAGAACTTATAAAAATAAAGGTTTTGAATTGACAACATATATCCGCAAAATTCGGATTGTCGCGTATTTTGTATTTAAAAATGCAAATAAATGGCCCACGCGCCGCCATATTGTATCGACATTGTCGACATCGCGATGCGCGTATTCTGTAATGTCATAACCGACAAACGCTAGCATTTAAATTAAAACTATAAATGAATATTGGAAAACCGATTAAACCATACGAACGAACGTGAAGTCGATCGCGAATTAAGTAATGTATAAATTGACTCACGTTACAGTTTGGATTTTTAGTTCTATGAGTGACCACCAGGGGCGGTGTATAGACTTTTCATACTAAATCTTAACGATAGGCGGTAGCGTCAGTAGTAAACGCGACTCACTTCAATCCCACGCTTAAGGGTGCTGGTCACATTATGTAGGTACAAATATTTACACATTACAGTCACTCTACTTAAATAAGCATGCAAATAATAGTATTTATTTTGCAATTGACAATTCAGACATTAATATAGGCCCAATTTGACTCGTTTAGACATATGGCCACAAGTGACTGGCCGTAAGCTTGTTTGCCACCGTCGACGTATAAAAAAAAAATGGCGATATACCATCATCCTCCTTAGCGGTTTCCCGGTAGTGCCCTACACGAGGCCAGGGTTCGCTTTGACACCTAATCCCAAGATTTGGCGTAGGAACTAGTTTTACGAAAGCGAATGCCATCTGACTTTCCAACCCAGAGGGAAAACTAGACCTTATTGGGATTACACCGTTTTCCTCACGATGTTTTCCTTAACCGGTAAGCTTACGGTAAATTTCCCGTACATAAGTTCCGAAAAAGTCATAGGTTTCGAACCCACGACCGCCGCTTGACAGCCGCATGCCTGAACCACTGCGCTACCGTGCTTCTTCTAGTTAACCTTATGTGATGTTAGAATAAAAGCACTGGTTTACTAGATTATTATATATTTTCATATTAAAATACACAAGCGGACAAGCCAATCGAGTAGTTGACATTCCCGTTGACGTAAGTTAACGCGGCAACGCCACGGATGGCCACGGCGACGCTATCTGACAATTCCGCAGAAGGCGCGTTCGTAAACACTGCTACAATTACTATGGCAAAATATTAAGAGGATTGTGATCCTGTAAATTTTCATACAAAAAGCGATAACGTTTTTCACCCAGCAAACATAGTTCGATTTTTATAATTTTTGGATATGTTGTAGATGTAATGAAAAAATAGGTCTTAACGTTTTAACTTTTAAGAAATTTTGCTTACGTTATAAGTTATTAGCATCTAAAAATCTGTATTTTTGACTTAAAAACTTTGTCTACCGTTTTTTTTTTTTAATTAATCTAACCTGATTTACTCAAATAGGTAAACGTACAGACATAGATTAAAGTGTACTAAATCTAATTATACCAAAATTGTTTAATTTCATAAAGGTTTAGGGGGTAAAAACGTTATCACCCGAAACAATATTCCAACAAGAAATTGTAGGCAATTACCTGCAGGTCTGGCAACTCTCTCTATCGCACGATACGGGTGAGGCACAGAGCGGTGTGAAACAGATATCATTTTTTTAAATACCTACTCGCGCCGCGTATGGACACTTCACAATCCTCTTAATACATCGTCATAATTTCGTGTTAACTTTACCTACATAAGTATATCTTCAATAATTAGCACTTAATCACGTCGTATAAACGTTTCTCACGTCGTTATCGCCATAAAAGCAATTACGACTTTAAGCCTGCTTGAGAACACATTGTGGAGAAAATGTTTCGCAGCTTATATTATAATCAGCCCAATTCTGGTATACCGTAAACCCGGGGTACTTCGGCCCTGGAGGGTAACTTTGGCTTTCGCGAATTACTTGGTCCTCCGCTTTTTTATGAGTTTAAGATGGTATGATCACCTTATTTGTAGTTTCAGCTATATAATTGCTCACGTTGGTACTTTTATTATTTGACATTGCTATGTGTGGTTTTTATGCGGGCCAAAGTAACCCTCCATTGGGTTAATATAACCCGAGTTTACGGTATGCGTTTGGAATCGTGAATCATCTTTGTAAAGTTAAGTATTTATTCATTGTAAACTGTGTACATGCAGGTGTTAAAATACATAAAAAAGTAACAACAGTTGCTTACTCTCATTTCGAGCGTACATTATTCAGAAATCGGACTTAAAATTCAAAGTTAAAAATAATTTACTGAAGTTTAAACCGACTTCAATGCGGGCTGTTCATATTTGAGGAGTTCCGTCGATTCCTCAAGGATCTCAGAATTAACATTTTATTAGTTGCTTAGTGACGTACTTTTATCTCTTGCGGAAGCTAGCGAAGTGTCTGAAACACTGCCTAATCAAATGGGATTGATATACTTGATATTACTTATTAAAGTAGACCATTCAAAAAGCACCTCTACTGTCCAAGGAAAAAGATTCTAATTCCATTGACAGTTTTATAAAAAATCAGCCACATTAAATTGTGTCAACCATACCTTCCTATCAATTTAAATTAAGTTACAGAAGGTCGTGTCAATGAAAATATATAATTTTTATGGATTGATATAACGAAAATCGATTATTTTGTACGAGGCCTTTGAATTTTGGCAGTTGGGCGAGTTATATGAAAGTTGGAAAATGTAATTTCTTTTTTTGAATAATAAAATAATAATAATTAAAGTCTTCAAGAAATTAGTAATTCTGAAAATTGCGTGAAAAACTACTGCTAAGTAAAGACAAATCGCACAGTAGTAGCTTTTTACTTCCCTATACCGTTTACTTCACCTGTATGTGAAGTAGCCTATGTATGTATGTGTATGTTTATGTGAAGTTTTACGGTCACTGTCGTTGCGCTTCGTTTTTTGTCGCGTTGAGAAGCAAATGGGCCAATGAGCCTACTTACCGCTCCTTACTCGGAAGAGCTGATGGCTTCGTTTGCGTTGGTCGAGTAGCTGGCTTCCAGTGATACTTTGATACAAACATCCGCCATCCTGCCATCAGGCAGGCCGTAAGCTTGTTTGCCACCGTCGTATAAAAAAAAATTGTATACCTACTTGAATATAATCTTTTCGTTTAGGTTATTTGGCAGTTGTGTAAATTAAGAGCATATGAAAGTAGGTTTGTCGTTACTCAATTATAGTTAGTTAGGAAATCGTTAAGTATGTATGGTATTTAACATTTTCAAAATACTTCCAGAAATAAAAAAAGGATGACAGTGAGACCTTTTCCGGTTTAATATGTAAAAGTAGCTTTGATAACTGTTTTCCAAATACGTTTTATTCTAGACGTTTGGTTCCGTAACATGGATCTCATTATAATTTGGCCAAGCTAGTTGACGTCGGTTTCCAAAACATTTGAAATACAGTATAGAATATATATTATGTAGGTTCTCAATCAATTTACACGACAGAGAAGATTTTACCCATAGACAGCTTGAGGGGTAATTGCGTAACTTTTCCAACAAGCGTCCACACAACTCAACTGTCATTTTCCAATACAAACTATCACATTAAGATCTACCTGACATCCGTACAAAACCTTACGAAGTCAACTAAACGTTAAACGAAACTTTTGAAGATGAGAAATAAGAAAATCAATTGCAAGTAACTCGCGTATGACAAACGAGGCACGCCAATATTGCCTAATAGGCGTACGCGTCAACACGTCAAAGGCGGCATTAACATGTGTACGTTTCTCCGGTAGAAAGTAGCGCTGTACGGTGACTGTCAATGCAGTTTTTAGTGAAAATTGTATATACGTGGTCTATGGTCCTATAGGTTGACCTAGTTTGATGGAATATTGATGTTTCACGAACATCCTTTTGTCTGCTTTAAGTTTTAAGCGGTAACATATTTTGCTATGTAAGTGTTTTAGTAGCTAGCTACTAAACAGTCAGTTTAAATGGGTCGGTAACTTTCGACATGCGATACCCTACTTCACAGACGTACTAATTACGGGGGAAAACGAGGCTTAATTAGGACATCAGTGCACAAATCATAAAATTGCAACTTCATTGGCAAAATAAATGTTTTACTACGTTTCTGAGCTCGAGTATCGGTTCTTAGCATAACATATTTTGCTGTATAAGTGGTTTAGTAGCTAGCTACTGAACAGTCATATAAATGAACTGTTTAAATGGGTCAGTAACTTTCGATATAATTTATGGTTTACATAAATAATAATGTTAATTTTAAGTTTACGTTTGTAGAATGGAAGTTTTCTTTGGTATGTGGCTTTTCTAGAACCTGTTGGTTTTTCACATGGTCTTTTGACGTTTGTCAGAACTCAGCGATTGGGATTGATTGTCAAGAAAAACTTTTGCTATCAGCCGACATTGGCCTCCCCTAAATAGTGCCACAATGACCGGCCCTGCGCCACCCGCATCCAGCGGACTCCCGCAACCTTTACCAGGTTATCAGTCCACCTTGTGGGGGGCCTACCCCACGCCGCGACTTCCGGTACGTGGTCGCCACTCGAGAACCTTTCCGCCCCAACGGCCATCGGTTCTACGTGCAATGTGCCCCGCCCATTGCCACTTATGTTTAGCGTTGGTGCATGTATGTACGAGTATACGTGAGATTATTTGAGTTGACCGAATTGCATCAACGTATAGTCCATTCAAACAGCAACTCTACCGTCCAATGTAGAAGATTAAAATTCGAATGGAAGTTTTATAAAAGTCGGCCCAGGAAATGATCTCAATATCTGAGCCTGAACTCTAATAACTTGATACCTTGAATCGAGGTCTGATATTATGAGAACCTTTTTAATAAAAATATCTGAGCGTGAACTCTAATAACTTGATACCTTGAATCGAGGTCTGATATTATGAGAACCTTTTTAATAAAAATATCTGAGCGTGAACTCTAATAACTTGATACCTTGAATCGAGGTCTGATATTATGAGAACCTTTTTAATAAAAATATCTGAGCGTGAACTCTAATAACTTGATACCTTGAATCGAGGTCTGATATTATGAGAACCTTTTTAATAAAAATATCTGAGCGTGAACTCTAATAACTTGATACCTTGAATCGAGGTCTGATATTATGAGAACCTTTTTAATAAAAATATCTGAGCGTGAACTCTAATAACTTGATACCTAGAATCGAGGTCTGATATTATGAGAACCTTTTTAATCAATCAATCAATCAATCAATAATTTTATTTCGGAATAAATCCATATTAATAAAAATATCTGAGCGTGAACTCTAATAACTTGATACCTTGAATCGAGGTCTGATATTATGAGAACCTTTTTCGCTTCAATGTCTGACTTTATCTTCTTCATAAAATTCAAAAAAATATTTCATTTACTTTGGTTGCTTTTGGCTTTTGTAATATACAAATCTACTTAATATACCTACTACCAAGAGCAAAACACGGGTAGATACACTTTGTAAAAAAATTTAATGGGTTTGTTACCCATTTTTTGCTTCTGGTTGTATATGTTACTGTAAAAGTCCAAAATGGCTTACCACAGTGACGCGGTAAAACTCGAAAATAAAGTGCGGTAACGCACATCGGGCTTTTACAGTAAGATATGTAAGTATACTAAACTTAGTTTACGACCTCCTTTGTCCATACTCTCCGCATTAAAAATGCAGCTATTGATAATTTTACAGTTAACGAGCCTACTTGTCTTGCCGGAGTGCATTATGCGACCATATAGCCAAGCCGCTTGCTGTATAAGGGCATGACAGCATTATTAATAGTATTTAATTTGTATCTTGGTAGACAGAGGAGGTTGATTTCTGATTGAAATACGACTTGTCACTAAATGAAATAATAAGCTGAATAAATCAATAGAAAATAATAAGTACATATTATTGATCAACCGTTCTAGTATTTTGTAAGATGTCATAAAGTCAAACATAAAAGGTAAGTTAGGTAGGTTATTAAAGTTTCAATCAACATAAATGTATATAATTTTGACACATACGCAATGTCATACACATTTTAACCACAGAATAAATAATAATACTACGTACAGAAGGTTCTCTGTTAACAAACCCCCTGTTTAGGCATGCCGACGCATGCAACGCGCTGCGATAGAACGCATGCGTGCCGTAGCAGCGCTAACATACCGGCCAGATGATAGAGCATCCGTCCCTAGCTGACACCGTTCGATAGAACGAGACGACGCTCTTATCTTGACACTTATCGCGTGATAAGGCCATCCATGCTACGGGGCCAGAGCTTAATGTAGGTACTTGTATTGGCACGACGAAATCACGGAGTGAACCGTCCCTGGCATAACTCGGTAGACAAGAAACTAACGAACATTTATTACCCGGCCAATCTCTACAAAGTACGAGTATATTCACGTTATTGTACCTACGAGTACAATAAATTTGTCTTTTGTTTTACATACCTTAAACGTAATTTAAATAATTGAATGTAGAACTTTTGAATGTAAATACAGCGGTTGTTTGTGCCCTTTGCACATTTCTCCAGTGGGCGCGCCCACTAGGGAGGTATATCTGAAGCGACCTATTGATGTTATATGTGGTGATATGACATTTTTACTGGCGCTTGCCTACACGCACGCAAAGTTTCACGTATCAAAACGAGTGTGCGCAATAAATGTCAGACCAATATCGCGACGAATAGACTTCCTGACCGAGATCCGTTTATCGCTTAAGTATTGTCATGTGTTTAATATGTGTATTAATAAATTATATGTCAGTGTAGGTACCCGAGGTTTAATTTCAACATGCGTGCTAGATAGTAGGTTGACATTGTAAGAGCAGATTGATAAGGGATAGGTAATGATTGACTATTGTGGCCCAGCCTACGAAGCTAGAGGTCCTCGGTTCGTATCCCGGTAAGGGCATTTATTTGTGTGATGAGCATCACGAATGTTCCTGAATAATGGATGTTTTCTGTGTATTTAATTTAAATATTTATATTTATCTGTATAAGTATGTTAATCGTCGTCTAGTAGGTATCCATACCCATATCTAGTTCAAGCTTTGCTTAGTTTGGTGCTGGGTTGATTTATATTTATTTATCGCGTGATATGATAATTTTATTTACGATAATTCAATTAACGATGTGCTTGATAAGCTTGCACCGTTTTGAGTAAACACAATTAATGTTTTTTTTTTCATTTCTTACGTCATGTATGTTATATATGCCTATTTTATTGTGTGAACAAATAAACATTTCCTATTTCTGTAACTTTAGAACGAGACTACCTAATACTTTAATCTCGTATTTCACGTTCTAGCCGCTACCACGGTATATTTTCTGAAATATCCAATCTAGGATAAACTTTGGCCAAGTAAATGCGCGGTACTTAATGATTGTCAATAAGTAAATTATTATTTTACCACCATATTTTTACGGAACATGTAAAATAAACCAATTACCCCGGCTTTTATCTCAATTTCTCAAAAACAACCGCCACGTTTACCATCGGAGCAGCCAATTAAGATGAAAAGTGACACTTAAATTCGAATGCATAACTTAGTGCATAACCGGTGTTGCACAACGCATAAATCGTCCTCGATTACGTGCGACTGAAATTATGTCCTGAGTGTGTCGGAGAGTGTCGTAATACGTAATTTAAGTTGAAGGATCTGACAGTGTGAAATGTATCCCATTTTAGCAATACTTAACAACAGTATACTTAGGCTGGGTCGCACCAAACCGTATGTAATCGTAAGTGATGTTCGTTTGACAAGTTTCTATGGAATGACAGGCAGCTGCGCCATATTTAATGTTGATCGGTCTGTACCTAATCGTAAGTTGGTGCAATCCGCCCTAATACAAGATCTGGGACCACCCTTTCAGGGGTCATTTGCCGAGCAATAGCGGCGCGTCATCTGCTCTGTGGGAGCGCGTCGTCTGCTCTGTGGGAGCGCGTCGATCCTTCAGCTGGATAGCCAGCGACGTCGGGCCTTGGGAAGGCTCCCCGGTAATGGTACCGGCTCGCAGGTCGGTTGCCATCATTCACTTTTAGTCTTGACGGCGCCCAAATTTAATATTTACCAATGAGCCCAAAAGCAGCAATCACAAAGTAATTGGTCGTTTCACCAGCAAGTCCATAACCCCCTTTGTGCATCCTATCGCCTAGCCGAGGCAAATTAAAAAGGAGAAATAAAGGTTGTGAACAGTACTTGGTGCTTTTATTAGGAAGGTGTGAAGAAACCCCGAACAAGACATGTTACAGTGGACAACATACTATTAACAAGATTTCTTAACAAACATGCAAGAAAAATAAAAGTAACAAACGCACTTGTATGGACATTTTGTTCTTTATCCTCCGAGCTTTTTCCCGGTTGTATCCTAGAGAAGATTCTGGTGAAGGAAAACCTCGTGAGGAAACCTGTCTAGTCCCAATAAGGTCTAGTTTTCCCTCTGGGTTGGAAGGTCAGATGGCAGTCGCTTCCGTAAAACTAGTGCCTTCGCTAAATCTTGGGATTAGGCGCCAAAGCGGACCCTTGACTCGTTTAGGGCGATACCGGGAAAAACACTAGGAGGATGATGACATCCTAAAGGAGCCCGGGGTCTGTTTTGGAACCCAATACCAAGATGTGGCGTAGGCACTAGTTTTATATAAAATTGTAATAAAGTTATCCTGGCGCGGCGTGGATAGGCGGTGAGACAGTGAGTCGGACCTGTCCAAATGTTCAGATACAAGGACTGAGTCTGAATAGTAGAGCTGTTAGAGTAGTAGAATAATAGTGTAAGGATAGTATAGGGAATGTTAGTGTTAGGTATTAGTGTAAAGTGTAAGTGAACTTAATGAGTCAGTGAACTCTCTTAGTGGGGGAGGTATGTTATATATGGACAATGTGGGTAGTTTTGACATTCATGTATGAAGTGAGGTAGATGGAGAAAACCAGTCTGTCATCGCGATCCAGACTAGCATATGAGCTAGGACCCCTAAACCGTGAGTTGTAACAGTGGCAGTGATGACCTGGTAAAAGTCCCGGGAGTCCGCTGGATGCGGGTGGCGCAGGACCGGTTACTTTGGATTGGCACTCCTTGGGGGAGGAATTATTATTTTGGCACCTATACTGTACATATTAATTTAAAATATTTGACGTATAACAATTGAATGAATAAATAGCTCTAAAAAATTTGTTTAAGATTATATTTCAAAAAATTGACGATTCAAAAGTGCTTGGTATTAGGCCTACCTGAATAAAGAATATTTTGAGTTTGAGGCCTATGTGCCAGTGGACGTCTTTCGGCTGATATGATGATGATGATGAAAGTCATCCTACTTCCTACCACATTTTCGTAGTCTAACTTCTCTTAACATATTTGGACCATGTCTCATTAGACTTAACAGATGCCATAAAATGCCTGGCGGGTCATATTTGTCCAGGTTAACCAAAAGCAGGTGTGTGGGTGAAATGCAACGATTATTTTATTACTGTAGCCTACGCTCTCTGCTCCTTTCTTGGGGCGTTTTATTTATTTGTGGCTTTGAAATAATAACTTTATCAATTTTTCAATGTGATTTTTATAAGTGATAAAATTAAGTATGAGATTTTTCGTTGGCAGCACTTTATTGCTGTAATAAAAATGTCTTAATAAACTCTGTACTGGACCACCAGCACATTGACATACATGAAATAAAGAGTTTAAAAAATCTGTAAGTATATGACCAATACTATACTGCTCAGTGTAACTTCGTGGTTGTTAGATCATCCACTATATTTGTCATTAGGTAAATATCCTCACGTTCGCGTCTCTGTTTTTTTAATGATATTATCAGTAGGTAATAATTATATTTCATACATTATCAGTAATACCATACCTAATTAATAAATATTGAGGGACAATCTTACACAAATTGACCTAGTCACAAACTCAGCAAAGTTGTGCTACGAGGTACTAGACGAATATAACCATACTTGTAAGATAAATAAATTCTTAAATGCATCCTATACTGAGGAACAAATACTAAGTAAAAATAAATGCCCTTTAAACCCAGGACCACCGTCTTCATAGGCAGGGCCACTACCAACTAGGCCGAAGTGATCGTCAATAATGACATTAAATACTTTCAAGTAATGAATGACTATTGACAGTCTAGCGTTTGGAATGAAGATTTATTCCGTACTAAACGCATCAATGACAGTCTTTAATGTTATTATTACTGGTAGTATAGTATGCTTCTTTCTGTCTTTCTGTCCGGGAATACAGGGCAATCCAGAACAACAACTTCGAGTCATTGTAAGTAATTATACACCGTGGCCGTGAATAACCCGAAATATTTAAACCACGTATTTTTGACGACAGTACGAGTAAATAATGTTGTACCAACATGGGTCTAATTATGTGTCTTAATTAAATTACTATTTCAGTACAAATTAAATCTTATTAATTGCCCGCTTCTTTGTGAACAACTCTTTAGTTGAGAAACTCAAGTTGAAGAACAGAGAGCGAGCATAACACTTCACGAATCGCTCCGAAATCATACGACGAACGGCGAATGCCGTGACTTGTGTTCCATGACAAGAAGTGTCAATGTCAAGTTATGTTTAAGCCTTTAGGGTGTGTTAGACTGGAGATTTTTTAACTTTTGATTTGTTTCAAATAATTAATATCTCCTTAATTATGAGTTTTTGGACTATATGTTACATAACTTTATATACTCTAATTAGGCTCTAGTATCGTTAGCTTAAATCTTTCGGGTTATTCACGGCCACGGTGTATAAAAGTTATAATTATAAGTTATATTTTAAGATCGGTATCTCTCTCTGGGTGCCCTGAAAACCAGTGCCTTTAGCATAATATTGCTGCTGGCATATGCTGTGTGGTTTGTATAAACACATTGAGTAATTTCCTAATTTCTTTGTCACGCCAAATAAATATGTTTCTTCCTTTGTTTCTAATTCTTCTGTCTTGACATATACTGCTTTCCTTAGTCTTATCTATTTGAATTTAGCGAGCAACAAGTTACTATATAGTTGTGTGAGCTGTACATGCAATGTATTTACTTACAAACCTATAATTTGATAGGTCATTAAGCATACAACTATCGTGCAAAAAGCTGTGCCTAGGTAATTTCATGCTAAATTTGACGCAAAGCAGTCACAATGGATGTAGAAATAGCAGTATATTATCTTGACTGAACTATTTGTGATGGAAATGTAATAAAAAAATTACAAAGTTGATAGAAGTTATATTTATGTTAATTTTGTCTACATATTCCATTCGTTCTACATAAAGGTTAATACTCATACGAAAATAAAAAAATATCATTTAAGAAGTTAATACTCATACAAAAAGCCTGAAACTATAAAATAAGTGAGAAAATTACAAATCCGTATCATTAAGGTTTCCAATTATTGAGATACCGAAATGACATTAAGGATGCATGCCGCTTCAAAATGGTTTATAGCATTTCAAGGCATGCGAGTCTAATTAGGAAATGCTTGCTAGGAATTCGATTAAAATATGTATCTCATGTAAAATCTTCGCAGGTCCGTAGGATGTTAAATAAAAAAGTGGACTGTAGAATTGCTGGTTTTAATCCGAAGTGGAGACACTACACTTTAAACTCTCGCGCTTTGTACACATTTAAAATAATGTTTTATACGGGTCTAACGCGATATTTACCTTTATTTTTATTTCTGACGTTTCGACACGAAAAAATGAAGGTAAATAAATATCGCGTTAGACCCGGATAAAGCATTATTTTAAATTTGTATCTTGTCTTGTGAAAAGGGCTTTCTTCTAGTTTTATTCTGAACAGATGACCCATGACGGTCAATTTCTGGTCCAGTAACTCTACTAACAAGAGAGCCTTGCACCTGCCATGTACTTAGTAATTATGTTTTTATACCAATTAAATGCTTACCTACCTCGCAGTTTCCTCATAATGTGGACTGACCTTACGGAAGGTAACATTATAATAATAATATGTTATTATAAAAGAAGCAGCTTTGTCTATGTTTATGTGAAACGTGTGTTGATAAGTCAAATTTGTGTTTCTTTACATTCTTTCTGCACACGTTTAGTGGGTATGATAATTAATAGGGATAATTACTTAAATTAAACGCAGCTAATATAATGGAGTACCTACACCTCTGACCTTATAAAAAATATTAAATACATTTGTTTTTGGGTTTTTAGAAACGACTTTCATGATTTCGACGTAATGTATATATACAATACCTATGAGCACTTACCGGGGCCAACCGGGGCAAAACATCGATAAAACTTAGTTTAATTTCTGAAAAAAATATGTTATTATGTTCTGAGCTTCGAACTGCATAGCAAAAAAAAATAGCTGCATATCTATTCTATTTGTGTTAAATTAAAATTATTGCCTACAGCTAAAATACTCGTAAGTACACCCTTTATTATTGTTTTAACATCCAGATACATCGTAATAAAGAAGACATCGTAAAGAGAAATAGCCTCTTCGAGCATCGTTATGTGTTAATAATTACGTGGGCGTCTGCAGATTTAGCTACATACATTAGCAACATTTAAGTGCAGTATGAGCGTATATTAAGTCCTGAGGTGAAGTAACAACTGTAGGTATATTTTGCAGTAAACAAAGCAATTCAAACTGTTCTAACCTTTCTTGGTACAGTTTCTGTGCGTAGGTTGAGAGGTCAAAGCACGATACCCGTAATAAAATGCGTTGTAATAGTTTATGTAAAAAATAACATAAATTTGAAGTTTACGCGTTTAGAGGTTTTTAGATAGATATATTACGGCCTGCGCTGCTGCCTATGAAATAAGACCATTTTCGTTTCCAAAATAAAAAAAAATACTACCTACCTCTGTATTCAAAGTATTCAAACACGGATAACATTTCTGAAAGTATTTTTGTCCGAACCATCATTTAATTAATAGCCATTTTTCGCAGAAGAAAATTTTCGAGCTTGAAGCTAGGTAAGTGATATACATATACATTTATTTATGCTTAGTACCTAGAAAATATGGTTTACGAATAGAATATAATTTTGGAATATCTTCTTAACTGTCACCTCTCTTAACTACCTACACTAATCTTTCCACCTGACTTTTATCCACACCTAGCCACCGGAAGCACACACAATAAGATCAAACCCTAGGCAGGTCGCTGTGGGAACCCGGGGTCAACGACCCAGAGTGCATCGCCTGCGTCTGCGCATTGCGCGGTAATAATCAACTCTAGCGCACAACGACTTAAACACACTAAAATTCATATACACTTATGACCTTCTGAAATTAGCAGATTAATAGCTCTGCCCTAGTTAAAAACGATATATGTGTGCGAAGTCGCTGACTTACTTAGGTCCTTTGGGAATAAGGGTGTGTTTCGCCGTGATTCAGCGAGGCAGGATTGTACACTTTAATTGCTATAAGGAAGGAAGCTATTTACATATTTTAATAACAGTCCTGTCGCATCCGTAGGCTCATGTTGTACAAATTGACATGATTGTTACCACTTGACAGATGTCAACTTAACGAGCATGGTTTTTACTGCGGTGTTGTCAAAATTTATTGAGCGGCATCTTCAAAAGTCGGGTATTGGCTGACAACATTAACCTTGATACATGCTTTCGTAGTGTAGGCTTAGAATAATAACGCCTAGAAACGCAATTCACGCGCAACGGTGAGGCCACTAAAACTCGGCCATAAATGGCCCAGTACGCCGATCGGTGGAACAAAATTGGCGCATTTGTGTGCGTGTTGGCGCGTGTGAATACGAGTTGATCACAACTACATGAATCCATTTTATGCCTCACGCTTGGCGCGTCGCCGTCGGCCGTATGAAACTATCCTTCTATGCGTCATTATTCTAAGAGTGTAGGTATGTAAGGTATGTTACGGTTTGTAAAGGCTAACAATTTTCTTACTGAAAATGACATAAATTAGTACACAAAAAAAAACGAAAACAACCTAAAAGGAGTTTTACTGACAACACCTTAATGCCGTATCTTTGGTTAATTTAAAAATAGATGTATTAGTCGTATTTCCTACGCCACTTCAAAAATAGTCCCTGGGCGAGAAAATAAAGAAAATACGGTGAAAACGAATTTTCCCAGTCATGAGACCTAGCTAGATCGGTTTCTCGCCCCCGTATGTTCGGAATTTCATCGAAGTCGTTAGAGCCGAGTCCGAGAACGTGATTGCAAATATACCTACCAATATACAAATATTGCTCGTTTAATAGTATAGGAAATATAGAAGGACCATATATATCTGGACGTGATTTGTACCATTACCTACGATGCATCGTAAAATGACCACCGCGAGCGCGCTGTTTCTCCATTAAAGTTTTGAACTTTCGTTAAGATTTTACCTAGGTATGTATCTATGAATACATGAAGCCATCTAGCGGGCCTCTCCATATATATTATGAATAGTAAGGTAGTGATTTTTGCTTAGTATTATCATATTTACGGATACATCGTTGCATATTGGGTAATTTTCAAATAATTGTGTACCTACCCAATTAGCGTGAGTCGTCAAACAAAAATTAACCTAGTGTGAGTTTCTTTATGTGAAAATTACCTAGTTTCAAATTAAAGTAACGTGTTTCATACAATATTTTATTTATCAAATAAAAAAAAAACAAAATATACAGGGTGGAAAGTTAAAACGGGGCAGTAAGGGCAGCTACTAGATCCCTTGCCGCCACGCAAAAATGGCTTTAGGATTTCATTCCTAACTTTTTAAGTGATGACAATCTACATTCACAGATTTTTGAAAAAAGGTACAGTCAGCGAGAAAATCATCACTTTTGACGAAATTTTTTTTTAATGCTTTTCGATCCCATTCCTATTAAGGATCAACATACTCTTCGGGACCGACTAAGGTTTGACAACTAGAACGCCCAGAAATCAAAGAAAACTTTTTCCATACAGTTAGTATGGGAATCCCGAAGTGCAATTTTTTTTAAATGCAATTCGATCCCATTCCTATTAAGGATCAAAATACTCTTTGGGACCGACTAAGGTTTGACTACTAGAACGCCCAGAAATCAAAGAAAACTTTAATTAAAGTTAAATAAAATAAAAAAAAAAATTTTCCTTACAGTCGGTATGGGAATCCCAAAGTGCAAGTAACGTTAGTAGTAGTGATCGTCTAGATTGTATGGAGACGTAGATTATACAATTTGATGATCGTCTAACTAAAGTACTACTTGCACTTTGGGATTCCCATACTGACTGTATGGAAAAAGTTTTCTTTGATTTCTGGGCGTTCTAGTAGTCAAACCTTAGTCGGTCCCGAAGAGTATTTTGATCCTTAATAGGAATGGGATCGAATAGCATTAAAAAAAAATAGTCAAAAGTGATGATTTTCTCGCTGACTGTACTTTTTTTCAAAAATCTGTGAATGTAGATTGTCATCACTTAAAAAGTTAGGAATGAAATCCTAATGCCATTTTTGCGTGGCGGCAAGGGATCTAGTAGCTGCCCTTACTGCCCCATTTTAACTTTCCAACCTGTATTTATTTGTTTTATTTCTTTTTATTTTTGTTTGTCTTTATCTTTATAAAAAGAAAAGAACAAGTTAAGGATGACTCACGCTAGAACGGGCCGTGTCCGGCCCGGGCCGTTTTCTAAGAAAAACGGCGGCGTTTTTGCGCGGCCGAGCCATACCCAAGCCTGGCCGAGCCACGTCCGGGCCGTGCCGACACCGAGCCGCTTCCGAACCTCGGCCGTGGCTCGGCCGGGCTTAGGTATGGCTCGGCCGCGCAAAAACGCCGTCGTCTTTCTTAGAAAACGTCCCGGGCCGGACACGGCCCGTTCTAGCGTGAGTCATTCTTCATTTTCCATGTGAACTGTATACATAAGTAGTTGACGTTACAAAATTGACATTGAATCAATATTAGTTTAACGACTGACGCTAACTGGGTACACGCTAATTTGAAAATGCCTATTAAACACTAATATCCGAAACCAATAAAACGCTTTACCGTAAACGGCTGTCCAACTTTGCAAACTCGTATCTCGGTTAGAAACATCAATGCAAAATTAACTTTTGTCAGTTGCGGCAAAGTGTGGATTCGAATATCATGTGCGGATAAGTTGAGATAGTGAAATTATGATTAGTTTGATTTACGCACATTTAAAGTGAAAAAAGTTATTGAGGAAACATGTATGGGTACTTCCTTTGCAACTTGTTTCTGTCTCGTTTCCACCGACGCCACGTACCTACAGTCGGCCAAAAATGTGGTCTACCACCCTACGGTCGAGGTCCATTTGAATGTCATGAGTCACGAAACAACAAGGTCGATTTCAACTTGCAATATATATTATGACAGTAAACTTAGCGAACTTTAGTTCTCACAGAAACTTTTGACAAAACTGGTAGACTACTTTTTTGGCCTACTGTACCATGAAGGTTAGTTAGTTTGTTTTCATCACACTTGCTCATAAATGGTGTTATTCCTTGCCTGTATACAGGGAGGGAGTAATGAGCTTGTGTGTGATCTGATTGGTTAAGCAAATCTGGACGGCAAGAATTCTGCTCTGTGATTGGTTGGAAAATAAAATCGAGCATGTGGTTCTTGCAGGGCATGCTGCAAGAACCACATGCTGCATGCTCTGTGATTGGTTGAAATATTGAAGCTCCGCCCCCCCACTCGCACTGATCTAGAAGTGAAGTTGTCAATTTCGTCAACATTTGATTGATTCGCTTGTATAAAACATATATTTTTCTGTCTTTTGTGGTTATATATTTCCTCGCAAATGTGATGAAAAACATTGTGTATAACACGGGCGTAAGAATATTGCAAACTCGAGTCATCAAAAGCCCTCCGCCTTACGGCGTCGGGCTCCTGACAGACTCTCGTTTGCAATATTCCTCATACGCCCCTTGTTAAACAATACTTACTATTTTGGGAAATGGGAACCTTAGTTTTAGTTTATTCTTTTACCTTGGACGGTAGAGTTGCTTTTGGATGGACTACTTTGATGCAATTCGGTCAACTATATATACAACTTAAATTATTTCAGATGTACTACTATGAAGTATGTAGGGAAAAAAATACTAGTGAAGTCACAGTCTTCTAATATCGCTCTTTTTTCATGTATCAAAAAGTTAATATGAGCCAGATACTAACAACAATTTTCTACTAAGTACCTAATTTTACGGACATAATCTATGATATAAACAGGATAATGTGTACTAATGGGTTTTAGTGTTGGATTTTCGTTGCTTTACATACTGTATAATTGTATATTGCGCTTGAATTTACATAATACCTAAAACAAAAAAAAATAACATTTTTGATATCTTGAACTTTTCTGTAACACTGTAAGTACACTAGGCCAAGTTGTCAAGAAAACCCTAATAAGACAAAACAAAAGGACACCCTATAGACCTCTAGTAAAAACCGCTTTCCTTTTGTTTCAGAGCGATGTCTCGGTGGAAGGGCAAGCTGAGGTAGCCGGCAGATGGCAGCAGCGGGCACGGCGATGTTCCGGCCCGGGGCTCTGGATCCCTCGTGCTATGCTCAAAGGGTAAGTGGTTCCGTGATTCGATAATAGGTGGCGCTGTTGTAAATATCGCGAAAAATGTATTATACCTAACGTTTTTACTAAAACTTTTCCGGTCAAATAAATTAGCCGTTTTCGTAGCAGCTGTGCTACTTGCTAAGTTCCAAAACTACTTTTTTTGTGTTTTGATTTAACATCTTATGCTTTGAGGCGACCGCTTACTAATAGGCGGATCGTGCGCTTGAATGCTAACATGGTATAAACAAAATTACCTAATACTGAAATTAAATAAAAATGTCAGTTACGAGTTGATTGTATAAAACTCATAAAGAACTCCGAATGCAGGATAACCCCGAGTTCATGATAAATTGGGACATCCTCCAGATAAAAAAGGCGAAACATCCTTTTATATTTTCACGCGGTACATAGCCGTGGAATACATGAATAGCAATTTCGGGGCCACTTAATTTTCCCTGTGGGAGTTACGGGCTAGTGTGACCACACTGGGCGGGACAGTCCGTTCCTACTAAGGTTTTAGTTTCGCTTTATTGTTTTTGAAATCTCCTGACTCTGGGTTTAGTAAGCGAATGGAAAGGTTTAATTTTGAAGCGTGGTTGGTTGTGTTTGGGTTACTTTAGTTAAGTAAGGTTGTTTTCTATATAGGATTATTATGTGCTGTTTGCGGAATACTTTTTGAAAACACAATGAATTTATCTATGAATTTAAATGAATACTTTACACTGGTCTTACCCAATATTTAATTACTTTAACTTCTGACGTTTCTACATGGATTTCAGATTCAGATTTTTATTTGTGAAACAAAGGTAATACAAATGTGGTCTTACATAATAGGTATACCTACACGAATCTCTATGTTTTGCCGATTGGCATACAAATGTCAATGTCAAATAAATTACAAATTAATAAAATAATCATTAAACACGAGCAAAATATAAGTACCTACTTTACCAATGTCAATTATATTATAAATTGTAGATCTGTGTGTGTCATTAATAAAATCCTGAGTAGAGAAGTAACATTTTTCAACTAGTAACTTCGTCAATTTTTTCTTAAAAGGTTCTTTTTCCAGTTCAATTATGTCTACCGGTATTTTATTATAAATTTTAGGCGCCATTCCTAATAAACTTTTGCTGACTAATGAAGTTTCACACTCTTTACCACGTAACTTGTTTTGGTACTGTAAGCGAGTCTGGGAGCTTGCGTGTATCCGCAATTTTATTAAATAAGTTAGGATTACATTTAACAAATATTGCAACTTCCAAAATATATATACTGAGCAACCCGTGTGGTGTCGGGTTAGGCCCCCGTGTGGTGTCGGGTTAGAATAGCACCACCCCCTGTCTTCCCGTGGGTGTCGTAAGAGTCGACTAAGGGAACAGGGTTGAAGTGTGTTGTGGGTGTTGGTCTGGGCAGTTACCGGCACGGCTACATTAGGGAAGCTATGGGCGGCGTCGGCTATTGAGATCGGCCTTGGGCAGGTTTCTGTAATGCTGTGTACTCACTTCTTAGGCACCAACGCCGGTGTAGACGGCTTGGTCTGGACAGTTACCGGCATGGCTACATTAGGGAAGCTATGGGCGATGATTTTTATACTATTTTTATTGATTATAGTCTTAGTATTATTACTAAGACTAGGTATTATCAATAAAAATAGTATACAAATCATTACACACCTTAGCCCTAATATGACTAGCCCCTCTCGAGCTCCGTGCCCTCATTGCCCGGGATTATCCAGATTCTACATTACACCTAGACGCCAAAACATCCAGCAACCTATCACTGCAACATCACATTTTGTCGATCTTTTATACCCACATTTATGCTAAAAGTGGCACTGGAACACAAGTTTCATGTGCTCTGCCTACCCCTTTTAGGGATAAAGGCGTGATGGTATGTATGTATGTATGTATATACAGAGCAAGGTAAGGATCTTGAGAGATTTAAAATAAGTACGGCAGCTGTCTTATTTTTAGGTTACGTTACACTTGGCTCTTATTCAATTGTAGGTATTTAGTTGGTTTAATTATTTATTTAAACTTTATTGGGATAAACAGAAACATTAGTGGTTAGGTTTAATCTTATTTCTTCAAATGTGATAAAATATAAATGGTCTACATCGTAAGCTTGCTCTAAACACCACCATTTGTGCGCCTGTATTTGCTACATTTTCATAATAAACCTAATAAACGGGAGTCAACATCCTCTTTCAGCAAATTATTTCTTAAATCACGTCCTGTCGAGTGACATATTTGCGTTAGGTAAACACGTTTATATCAAAATATATTAATACTTTTTCATAGCCCACCGGGAAATTTGTAAGCATGTTTGCCCTTGTCTTTTTTAGGGTTCCGTACTCAAAGAGTAAATCGGGACCCTATTACTAAATAAGACTTCGCTGTCCGTCTGTCTGTCACCAGGCTGTATCTCAAGAACAGTGATAGCTAGAGAGTTGAAATTTTCACAGATTATGTATTTTAGTTGCCGCTATAACAAAAAATACTAAAAACAAAATAAAATATTTTTTGAAAGCCCCCATACAACAAACGTGAATTTTTTGCCGTTTTTATAGATAATGGTACGGAACCCTTCGTGCGCGAGTCCAACTCGCACTTGGCCGGTTTTTATTTATTTATTTGATTCAGGAAACATCGCCCATATTGCATTTTGAAATGGTCCAATGCCTTCGAAGTCACATAATTAAGAATGATGTAAAATACCATCGGTTTTGTTTAGGGCTATGAAGAAAATATAAAATTTCAATCATGGGAAAAGTAAAAAAAAACTTCTGAAAAAAAACTACGAGTATTGGTATTATAAAAAATCGCGAATAAATCAATTTGGAAGAGAACTTTTCTTCTCATAGAAATTTCCCGAGGAGAGAATCGTCAGAACGAACACTTACTTGTAAATACTTTTGAGTTTTAATTTATCGCATAATCTTCATTTTCCTTTGAAAGATCTGTATTTCAATATAATCCTGAATATTAAACTAAGTATAAATAAATTACAAGAATCCGAAGCATAAGCTTATAAAGGATTTATAATTTAATTACATTCTGAAGCTGAAGGTATTACAATTAGATTGTTTCCGCTATTGTACAATTATTTATACTAAACTCCTTTGCTTGGCATTTATTGGTATTTATTTGAGTGTTGTTTTAACTATCGCGCCTATTTATTTATATTGTTCAAATTGATTCATCGGGTGGACTTTCTGCTTCATCTTTACTACCTATGCAACATTGGTTTCTTAGTTATATGTTATGTACCGTTTTTCGTGATGAACCGGAACTCTGAAATAAATAGGTATACTTCTATAACTATACTACTCGTGTACCGATGTGAAATGGCATGCCTGTAGCGGAAACAGAGTGGTACTATGTCTGTTAGCTTTATAAATATACCTGTTTATTTAATCGTATGGCATACATTATTTGGCCTTTAAGTTTGTCACTTTTTAGTACCACCCAGGGGACACGTGCAGGGTTGTGGTAGGTAGCTCCTGCGGACGCAAGTGACAGTTGTCCCCCTTTGTCAAGTGAGTGGGCAACTCGATTGTTAGAGGTTCTTAAGCCGCCCGAAGACCTCTAACTCGGCTTAACGACTACTGTCATAAGACAGCATCCGGGATCAACTGCTTAGCGTGCCTTCCAAAGCACGGAAGCGCTCATTTATAGTAACCACTCAAACAGGCAGTCACCCATCCAATGACTGACCGCTGCCATCTTTGCTTTACCTGCGTTATCGTTTCCGATTCGCAGGCGCCGCTGGGCTATGAACGCTTCAAAAAATAATAAATATACCTGTGACGTAGGTATATGTAATGAGATATATATTATATGCGTATATTGTATCTGTGACAGTAATATGCTTTCAGGTCAAGTGACATGGATGGATTCAATATTGTAGGTAAATTTAAATTAAATTGTGGCATTGCCTTTATGTGAGGACATATTGTAAGCGTAGTTATATACCTCAGGCTTGCGAGAAGGAGCTTTTTTAAGATAAAACCATTGATAGGGAATAGATAAGTGTAAAAATTCCCGCTGTCTGTCTGTCTGTCCCTATGTATGCTTAGATCTTTAAAACTACGCAACTGATTTTGATGCGGTTTTTTTAATAGAGAAAGTGATTCAAGAGGAAGGTTTATATGTACAATACATTCATGTATTACACATATAAACCCGTGCGAGGCCGGGGCGGGTCGCTAGTTATAAATAAAAAGAAAAAGAAACTGCTCACCTGTCAGTTCCAGACGCTTAAGTATTTCGTTCCACGATAATGTCAACGAAAATACTGTTTTTGACAAGTGACACTTTGTAAGAGTTTAAACGTGGACGTCTTTGTGGCTTTTTGAATTTATAGATACAAACTTAGTACAATTCAGGAACATCACACTACATAGTATAAAACAAAGTCGCTTCCCGCTGTCTGTCTGTCCCTATGTATGCTTAGATCTTTAAAACTACACAACGGACTTTGATGCGGTTTTTTTAAATAGATAGAGTGATTCAAGAGGAAGGTTTATATGTATAATACATGCATGTATTATACATATAAACCCGTGCAAATCCGGGGCGGGTCGCTAGTTATTAATAAAACACAAACTAGTCCAATCGAGTTTAGATATGTTCGTTTCTAAATGTTCTAAAATATCTGTGCAACAGAAAAGTTTTGTTATTATATTATATCACTCTGTCCATGCACGTATTTTCGAACTCAACTGTGCCTACGCATTGAGAAAGAGCCGGTCTCTTTCTCGTTAATTGAATGATCTTTATATTTAATTTCAGCAATATGAGACTGTCCGTAAATATTTTCGTAAAACATTGTCCCCCTTTTAATTTGTAATGTCGCCTTTGATACTTAAAATAAAAGGATGGCTAATTATGCTGAATTTCTCATTCTATAACCGGTGCATAGTATAACATGTCGAATCTGAACAACTATGGACGCGAATTTGCTTTTGTATCGTTTGTACCTATGCCATTTTGCACCAGTCAAACACTGGTACTGAAATAAGCTGAGCTATGACCACGAACTTCGAATCTCTAACTTCGTATATCTCCGTCTCTATCGCACTTATGATTTATGGTACTCGAGAGACAGAGACGGAGCTATACGAAGTTCGAGATTCGAAGTTCGTGGTAGCGCCGCTGGTTGTGTCAAAGTAGTACAACTAGTGACACTGTGAGCAGTAGAGCTTTTAAAAAAAAACCAAACCCCCGAGTCGACAAAAAAATCTATATAATTACTGAAACAAAATTTCACGAGAATGGGTTGAGAAATGCGACCTGTAGAGGAGAACAGCCGGACAGATGCCAGACATACGAAATTATTTTTGCCCTAGCTGAAACGCAGAACTTCGTTCGCTCCGCTCGCTCGTTCAACCAAGAATAATATACATACGTTACATAAAAAAGTTTGTAGGGATGGGGATATTAGTAGCGAAATTGATACTAATTGTCCTAAAGTATATACATATGTATACTTCATTATAATATTCCACGGTAGGTACGGTAGAGTCAGGGGTAATAATACTAATAATATACGTATATAAATAAGGACATAAATTTCTTTACACGCCTTTATGACATTGACAATAGAGTCGTCTACAGATATTAATGTCCTTACCTATTTATGTAAGTATATTAATACACCTGACTGTACGTGGAATCGCTGTTACAGTATATACCGAGCCCTGTGCTAGTGCGGTTTCGGGACACGCAACACATCCTTTTTAGGGTTCCGTACTCAAAGAGTAAAACGGGACCCTATTACTAAGACTCCGCTGTCCGTCCGTCCGTCTGTCTGTCACCAGACTGTATCTCACTGATACCGTGATAGTTCCAGTTGATATTTTCACAGATGATGTATTTCTGTTGCCGCTATAACAACAAATACTAAAAACAAAATAAAATAAATATTTTTATTGATAATGGTATGGAACCCTTCGTGCGTGAGTCCGACTCGCACTTGGCCGGTTTTTATTATTTATTCTAAAATGTAACGATGTTTTTCTCTTTGTGACACCCAGTGTTTTCATAACAAAGGTTACCCAACCAGAAGGACTGTTTAACTTGACGTATTTGTTTTATATTGGTATGATATTTATTGCCTGCGTATACAAATAGCAATCTAAACGTCACATAATAAATAATAGTAGTTACGTACAGTAGCTCTAGTATAAGTTTTATCGACACAAACTACAGAGGCTCTGGTATAAGTTTTATCGATACAATACGTTTTAGAACGCGTATACTGCGTCTAGTTTCAATTTGTATGGCAATGCGAACAGCGCCTCCGGTGGTAGCTATTAGGAATAACGCGTTGCCATACAATTTGAAAGTAAAGAAATCGATAAAACTTGTACTAGAGCTGCAGATCGTTCTTTGTCTAACAAAACCAACGTTAGACAACTATACAATTTAAATAATTGCATCCCGCTTGCACGCGTTTGCCGTAAAGAACATACTCTCTCTCATCTCGCGGAGCGCCAAGGTAAGAGAGAGCTAAGGAAGGGCTAGATAGAGTTTAAGGGAAACAGACCTGTGTTAACAGGGTTGCATTTTCTGACACGTTAGTGTCAGAAAATGCAACAAATGTCATACTTAATGTAAAATCAAATTAATAATCTAATTTTTAGGGTTCCGTACTCAAAGAGTAAAACGGGACCCTATTACTAAGACTCCGCTGTTTGTCTGTCTGTCTGCCTGTCACCAGGCTGTATCTCACTGATACCGTGATAGTTCCAGTTGAATTTTTCACAGTTGATGTATTTCTGTTGCCGCTATAACAACAAAATACTAAAAACAGAATAAAATAAATATTTTTATAGACAATGGTACGGAACCCTTCGTGCGCGAGTTCGACTCGCACTTGGCCGGTTTTTTACCTTTAGTCTTTGTTATTATTATTTTTCTTTTTTCTTTTCTTAGCTTTGTATCAAATACTTTAAGAGGATTGTGAATCTGTAAATTTTCATACAAAAAGCGATAACGTTTTTCAACATCGTTCGATTTTTATAATTTTTGGACATGTTGTAGATATGGTGAAATACTAGTCTGTACGTTTTGATTTTTAAGAAATATTGCTTAGGTTAAAAGTTATTAGCATCTAAAAATCTATATTTTTGACTTAAAAACTTTGTCTATCTTTTTATTTTTTTTTAAATTAATCTGAACTGATTTACTAAAAAAGGAAAACGTTTTCCTTTTTTTATAGATTAAAGTGTACTTAATCCAATCATACCAATTTTTTTTTATGTCATTAAGGTTTAGGGGGGTAAAAACGTTATCACCCGAAACCATATTTCAACAAGAAAAGGTAGGCAATTACCTCCAGGACTTGCAGCTCTCTCTATCGCACGATACCGGTCGGGAGGCAGAGCGGTGTGAGACAGATAGATTTTTTTTAAATACCTACTCGCGCCGCGTATCGATACTTTACAATCCTCTTAAGTGAAATAGACCCCCAGTTTGTCGCTGCATCGGAAGGAAACCCCGCAATAACGCGGCACAAAACATACGTGTCGCATAGCGTGTTTAATTTGCACATTTTACATTTTCACGTGGGTACGTGAGTTTATTTACTAGACTTGAAAAGTAAGCGATATTTACAGGAAGAAAACTGCATATTGTTGGCTTGAGTTTGTAAGAACTGGTAAAGTATAAAGGCGGGAACACTTGCAAAAGCAAGTTTTCCCACCTTTATACCTACTTTACCAGTTCTTACAAACTCAAGCCCTGATTTTTAGTCTCAGCGCCAATCAAAATGAACCGTAACTGCCTCATCTATTTGTTTATTAACACATAAAACATATAGGTAGGTAAAAAAGAAACTTAGTCACACAATTTTTAGGTACCGTAAAACTACACAACTATTTATAGTCCAGGTCACCCAACTATGGTCCAAATCAATTCTCATATGACTTGCTCAGGTGGGACTATTTTCATGGATTAACTTAAAGACAGGCAATATAATAACACAAATTTAAATAAAAACGTATAAAATAACTAATACGAAATTGGTGTTGATAGAAACGAATGAGTTTACTTTTGGACCATAGTTGGGGTAGTGGACTATAGTTGTGTAGTTTTACGGTACTAGATTGCCTAGTATGCATCACCTCACAAACATTCAGACATTCCTTGTATACATACAGCCGTCCATCTCCATGCAAACAAATACAATCTCACAGACTTTTCCTCTTTATAATGGAAATGGTAAATTTTAGTAACTAGGCTGAAATCTGGTTTCCTGCGGGACAGGCCTTGCCTAGTGTAGGAACCAAGCAAAACCTTTGTGAATGGCACACACCAAATCTTGAAGATTCTGCATGTATAATAGTTTAACTAGAATCAGAATTTGTCAAGATAAATAAATAAATATTTTATGTTTAGGTTTTTTTATGTTATATTTGGGCGTTTTCACTCAAATGTGCGAATTTAGATTTAGACAATAAAAATGTCCCCGATTTTCCATAAATTTTTTTGAATGCCACTTTGTGACTATGTGTGAAAAACACGTCACATTGTGGAATAAAAAACTGGGATATTTTTTTTCAGTGCTCATGATTCTGAACAGGAAAACCAAAACAATCTAAATTCTGAGAAAATAAAAAAAACCACTTAGTATTAGACTAGTATCAGCCTAGCATAATCACATTTATGTCGGATATAAGGCATTATTCCCTCTCGTACCTTGCTAATAAGAGACTAATGCTTTGTGTTCGACACAAAAGCGATCAAGCTTGCTTCGAGTGGTAAAACCAGCACTTCCTTCAGCAAAAGGACTGCCACGTGACGTCAATTTACACTAAACAGACCCACTACAGACGAAAAATAATGACACAAAGGTAACGAAGACAAATATATCATCCCCAGATAAGAAGAGTGATAACACGTCGCGTGAAACGATGCGCGACAATCATGCATCATGGCCCCCATGACATATAATTACAGTTTAGATCGAAAGATGCACTAAAAGTAAGATGAATAGCATAATACCGTGAGAAGATCTTAGTGCTTTTTCATATTAAGAAAGTCGGCGTTAAAACAGAAGAAAAGTGAAAATTGTCTGACGATATAATGTGACAGGGGTGTAATTACATTCTTGGAAACGCTTTCGCGTTCTACGTGCTTGATTAGAGGTCTTAAAGGGACTTTGCCATGATCTTAATGGATAAGTGGTGATACCTTGCGTGGGTATCGATTAAAATATCTAAAGTAGAACTCGTTTCAAGATAATGTCACCTGGTAGGTATATCACGCAGTCATTTTAACCTGTTAAAGCGATCCAGGACTGTTTTTTTCAGTGGTACACTACTTCTGAAGTTTTGTATTAATTCATCAGTAACTTTTGTGATCTATTAAGACTTTTTTGTGTGCTTACTTTTATCTCCAAAGCTCTACTTTCGAAAAAATAGTTTTCGTTTTGTACCTATATATAAAATTTAAAGCATTTCTTTTCTCAATAAGTGAAATATATTATTTCTTCTGAGAATTATAAAAACACTTTAAACCGGAAAATCCTTTCATATTGTAACATCGAGAGGAATATCTTGTCATAAATCATGAGAACTGAATTGTTTTTGTTTCGAAAAAATATTTTCGTACAATGTTTCATTTCACAGTATTTTCTCTTATTTTTTTTGTTACCTTCAACTTGTTGGGATTATTATAATACAAATTTAATCTAATTCTTTTTAAAAATCATTTTCAGATAAAGGAGCGTTCGACGAATTTAATACCTAAATAAAACGAAAAACATTTTGAATCTATATATATATATCGACGGTGGAAAGGAATAACCCCTTAAGCGACATTTAGTGAATTGTACAGGAGAGTGTTTCAAAGTTTTCTTTTTGAGAAAAAAAATCATAACTTTTTTCCTATTTGAAATAGGTAAATGAGTTCTTAAGACGATAATCTTATTTAATTTTTCTCTATTTTATGAAATAAACATTTATCCCAAAATCTTACAGGATCCTGAAAATGTTGTCGCTTAATTGAAAAGGTCCTCAAAATATTCCCGGAAGAACCATTTAAGCGACATCATCATACTACTATAAAACTCACTGAAGCCACTTACCTTCTTTAACTTGTCTCTAAGATATTCAATTAAGCAACAGTCGTATGGGCAGTTATTACGTGCCAATTTGAAGTGGTATACCAGAAATTTGAAACTAAATCGACACTTTTTTGTGAATTATAACGCTAGCTTTAATATTTTTTTAAACTATTTCATATTATTGAAAAATTTAGAATATATTTGCGGTTAAAAACGCTATATTGTGCGTTTTTTAAGGAGAAAAATAAAATACTTATACGAAATTAACGTGTATTTTTATTTTAATAAAATAAATCTACTTCTAACAAATAACCTGCTAATAATTCTGCTTTGTTTGTGTGAGGTGTGCAATAAAGAGTATTTGTATTGTATTGTATTGTATTGTAACTTCAACAATCATGTTGGGTTTATATTTTTTTAAGTATAGATAAGTATAACGTAAAGTATTAATCAACGTAGCTTTGTTAAAGATACTATACATATAAGTACTTTAATTAAGACACTAAAGATAATATTATTATCTTTAGTGTCTTAATTAAAGTACTTATAAAATATTGTTTGAGTACAACTTAAATTGTAGAACTCTTCTTTGACACACTTATAATTCTTATAAAATGTCTTAGCATAATTAAAAAAAAACTTAATAATCAACATTGCTTTGTTAAAGATACTATGTATCTAATTTCAGTCTCGAAAAATTTAATTACTTATTAGTAAGATCAAACAAGTTACCAATAATTAAAAATAATCAAAATTTAGGTAAAATACTTAACTTAATCTCCCATTGCAAAATTTGGGAATATTGGAAAATGAGAAATTTAACGGTGTGAACCTAATTAATGGTATGTGAAATGAATCATGGATTTTCAATAACAAATTTATACATTTGGGTTCCATCCATATTACGTCGTCGTCGCTAAACTGAGATCGACTCTACCTTTACCACTAAAAATGAAGTTGAAACGTACTTTTTACAAAGTCAAGTTGCTAAAAGACGTTTACATTGGGATTTCGTTAAGATTTTTACCTGTATTATCTACCTATATTAATAACAAATCTACCTATAATTATAGTTCTTTAAAAACGAATTTATCAGACTTATTACTGCTGAAAATATTAATCCTCTTCATCAGTCTCGTTTAATTCATCCCTGACATCAGTATTATAAGGTAAACTCAAATACTCATTTTTAAACAATCTTGGGATAGTTTGAGTATCACATAGCTTTTTTAGATCTTTGTATTTATTTTTTGCTATTGGTAGTTGTTCTGAGTATAAAGCTGTTTGAATCGTTGTGTCGGGATTACCAATTACGGCTATTTTTTCTTCTTTCATCCTGCATACTATATTTTACTTTTACGACATTCATAGCATCTTTTTTGAACGAGGCTATTCTTATTTTGCTGATCTTGCCAATCAAATTGCCTTTGAAATAATTAACTGCAAACTTGTCATATCCTTTAAAGTCCATGTGTTCAAACTCCGGTGTTCGTCGCTGACTGAAGCGACCCACTGCATTCCATTGTATAAGTAAAGCACCATACGCGTGAAATTCGCGTCAAAAATTGTACACTGTACCGACATCAAATAGATTAGAGCAACACTTTAACCGTTATCATACCATTTTCAATCTCCACTTAACCGACGTATCGCATTTATAAAGTATACTTTAAGCGACAGGTACGGCCGCGGTAAGGAGTGTCGCTTAAAGCAATTAAATAACAACGTAATTTTTCGTAACATTCATTTAACCGACAATCGTTTTATTAAGCAGTTTTGAAGAACCACTTAAGTACAGAATTCAAGATATATGAGCCCGGAATAATCAATTAATCGACATTACATCGGAAACGAACTCTTTTTAAAAATAATTTATACGACTGTGGTAATATTGGAGTAGGTTTTAAGTGACACAGATAATATTTTATTTAAATTGTGTGTCGCATAAGGGGTGGTTTTTCAAATTCAGACCTCATTCGTGAATTACTTTAAGCGACATATAAGTCATCGGATCGCCGTGAAACCCAATTCAAACGACGCAGAAAAAAACGCTGATTCCAATGATATATATAACTCATTTTTGACCAAAATGTCGCTTAAGTGGTGCTTCCTTTCCACCGTCGAATATATAATATGTGCTTATTAAATTGTTTTTTACACACGTTATATCTGAGATTATTTAAGCTGACCGACCTTTTTATAAAACTTTCATTGGGATTTGAATCTTTGACTTTGGACTGTAGAGTTGCTTTTTACAAGCTTTTTACAAGCTTTTATTTAGCTCGTCCCGTTTGTTTTATTCTTTCTTGGGTCAAATTTAGTAATTGAAAAACCCACTTCTTGGTGTCCGATTGAGCTGAAATTTTGCATGCATATGTATATCGCATGACAATGTAATATTATGATGACATGGAACGGATCTGATGCTGGAGCTGGAAGGTGGCCATAGGAACTCCACAATAAAACGGCACAACCCCATCGAGTTTGGGCTCGTTAGAATCGTCTCAATGAATCGTCTCAGAAAAGTACAGTCGGCAATAAAAGCGGGTGTGTAATGATCGGTATAAAAACTAATAATATAATTTCATTGGATACGTATAAACATTTTTGATATAATTTCAAAGGGTAGAATTAAAAAAACGTTTGGTATAATATCAACATATATATTTTTATTTAGTATAAGTATCATTCGGTATAACACTTATTTCTTATAACCATCATAGAGTATAATTCTTATTTGATATACATCTAATATTGTATAATAATCAAGCGGTATAATTTTTATGTGCAAATTGCGTTTTATTTACCTTAGCTAAACTACTTATTTCCCGTCTTAACCAAACGTAAACCTGAAGGCCTCCACACACCGGTCGCGGGCGCGGGCCCGCGCCCGCGACTGGTGTGTAGAGGCCTTTACCCAACCGCCAGCGTGTCGACGTCTATCGTCTGCCTATTTCCGCTCTAAGGGACACAAGTGAACCCTAACCTAACCCACCAATAGTACAATTGTTGCGTGTGTGTGTTTTTTTTACTGCCCTTGCGGGTGCTTCGCCCCACCCGTCCCCCCTTTTTCTGGCTACTCTGGCTTGATTATATCAACTGTACATTAGACGAAATGAGCATTATATCAAATGTTCAATATAGCAAATATGCATTATACTTAATGTATGTTATACTAAATATTATTATATCAAATGATCGTTATATAAAATGATAATTACACCAAATGAAAATATATTAAGTGTTGTTATACAACTCGAGAATTATATCAGATGAGCGTTATTGCGAGTAATATTATATCAAAAATATTTAATAGCCATCGTTACGCACCCAGTAAAAGCCTATATCAAAAATGAAATTTTTGACGGTAAATTGTTTTATTGAATGGATAATTTGATGCAATTTCGTCAACTTAAATTAAACTAACTAGGGATACTGTGTACCTATTATCTTTATCTTTATTCAAATAGGAACAATACTTAAAAAACACATGATATTCCTCTAGCATTGTAACTACAACCATGTGTGTTTTTTTTATTAAAATAGCTAGTTAATGCACAAAGGGACGCCCTTGCATACGCACAAGTCGACCTTACTTTCGACTCTTGCGCAACCGGATTGTATTGTGCTCTAAATCTTTAATCAACCCATCACGACACGATCAATATGGATATGGTCCATTGGTTGCTATGCAAGGTCAACTTCACAATTCGCGGCGTTTTTAAGTCGAATACATACAGGCGATTTATTGATTGGCTAATTGTATAATCCTATTGTCGTATGTTTTCGATTTGAATGCAACCAATTGAGGTATATTGAATGGATATTATTGAATAGGATCTTTAGCTGCATTTTTTATTTGACATAAGTAACTGCATAATATTATTTCTATAAATATATACAAACATTCACGCCTGTGTCCTTAGAAGGGGTAGAAAGAAAACATAAAAGAAAACGAACTAGCATTCGTAAACCCAACTGGCTGTTATGGAGGCACTGTGGCTGGAGGTTTTTTGACAACAGCTGTCAAATTTAATAGAGATCAATAACGATCCTATCCGTAACCACATTTGCTTATCGACCGAACAATTTACGAATTGTCATCGTATCAATTGACAAGTTGGTAATAATAATAATACAAATAAACCCTGATTCGCACCAAACTCAAACTTTCGAGCCATCGATTAATGCATAAATTACAAATGAATTGTTTATTGTCACTAACATGAAAACCGTTAGAGAAAACTAATAATTGTGGTTGAAACTGTGTTAAACAATGGTACATTGGCCGCGGTATAGAAAGCAGACATAATTAAGGAATTAAATAATTAAAAGAAAACGAAACGTCGTGATTGTTTTTTGTTTTTGTTCCATTAAAAGCGGCCATTACCGTAATTGACGCTAATTGAACATTGTTTGTCATATTATTATTGTTGATTAGATATTAGTGGTTAGTGGTAAGTATGAATATAATTAACATTGAATAAGAACCTTAACTTTGTTCACAGTGTATAAGCCACAATGTGTAGATCACCAAACTACATGCATCCAGCGGACTCCCGCGACCTTTACCAGGTCATCAGTCCCCGGGGGGCGTCGTGGTGACATGTTCGCGATCCCATGGCGCTCCCATTAACGGCAGGGACGGAAAAGCCGGAGTGGTTTTAGTGGGTAGACTCCCTCCCCCATCTCTTTAAATAGAGGTGGCTGGAGAGTGTGAGTCACACATACCCCCCATTATAGCTTCCCGGCTGGGGGGATGCGTAAGTGCATTTCCACTCCGTCAAAAAAAAAAAGGTCATCAGTCCACCTTGTGGGTTTTAATTGTTTACTCAATATATTTGTAAATGAAAATAAACACCTATACCTACATACCTATGTTGTTTTCATATTGCATTAGGCCTTGTAACACGACGCGAATTCTGCATACTTGCATAATGTAACATGCTCACTTTCGTTGTGGAATGTTGAACGGACGTGTTTAGCTGTGCTATATAATAATATATCTGATCTAATATAACGCTTGAGCATGCCTGCGGGCTTAAGACATACCTCTTTATGTAAAACTAGCTGTCTCCGTGACTACACCCGCCTTTTACCAAAACGCCCATGTAATAATAATAATAGCCTTTATTCATGCATATAGAGTACAATCATTCAAATCATTAAACAAAGTAATTTTTATAAACACACATAAGTTTACACAATAATTTAGCACATTTATTTTTATCTAATGTTTTCACTTCTTTTATTATTTTTGCGTAATTACTTAGTACGTGTGCATGGCGCTTTGCGCGCAAAAGGCCTCCCCCAACCTTTCCCATAATTTTCTATCTTGAGCTGATCTCCACCAATATTTGTCAAAACTCTTCAAATCGTCTCTCCATCTAAGTTTAGGTCTTCCTTTTCCTCTGGTCTTATCTCTTGGCTGCCAGTCTGTGACTATTTTTGCCCACCTGTCACTTGACAATCTGCACACGTGTCCTGCCCATGCCCATTTCGCTTTTTTAACTGTATGAATAACGTCTTCAACGCCCATGTATTTAACAGTAAAATATGTAGGTATACACCTAATGTCCATAATGAATATATGTATGTATGTGTTTTAATTATTATTTACTTTTATCGGATGAGATAATAGTATCAAGTGTAAATAAATATGCGTGCAACAAATTCATAAAAAAAAAATGTCCCATCGCTCTTATGTTAGCGGATTAAGAGTCCGCAGTAAGCTCGATTCTCCATACAAACGTAGTTACGCTCTCATTTTAAAACGACTAGCTAGTTTGCTCTGAAACTTTGTACTTAGAATAAGTTAAGTACCATCCAGGTCTGTACCTAATTAGTTTATGTAGATTCAGATACCATAGTAAAAAAATACAGCAAATTTAAGTTTTTCATAGGTACTTACATAACTTGTTCTTGCTATAGATATTTCGTTTGTTTTATAAAATGGAGCCATATAAATTAATTACAGACCTAGATATACCTCATGTCATTGCATATGCAAAGTTTCGTTACAATCCAACACGTAGTTTTAAAACGAGAACGAAACTCCGTTTGTATGGGAAGGTGAAATTCGGCCGAGCTTACTGCGGAATCTTAAAGGTTTGGCACATATTTATGAGAGTATCAAATCGATACATATTTTGCACTTGGCAGTACTACCACTGTAGATCTGTAGGTATTAATGAATAATTTTGATTCTGGTGGTGGTTAGTAAGGCCTCTAGCAAAATTTCTGTTCACCAGACACAAAGGAGCGTCGTAAAATAAACATTTTACTAGTATTTAATAATAAATCAATAATAAACAAGTGTTAACAGTTGCATAATCGGGCGAAAGGCAACAGGTGCGCCGGAGTCGGTATCGAACGCCCTTTCCAATTTTAAAATATCGACGCCATTGTAAACGGTATGTCGTTTGTTAATTGGGTGTAGTCGTGAAATTTGGTGGCATTTTGGATAAATGTTTTGTTTAGGTATCTTATCTTATCTTATCTTATCTAGGTGAGGGCCCTTTCGGATGCACTTCGACCCAGTGGGATCTTTTGTGCATTTGCTCTCTCCTTTATACCTGCTCCCAGGCTTGCTCCATCATTTCCACAAAGCGGATGATGCAGTTCGCCGGGAGCACCTTGAATTCCTTTGGTTGCGGGTAACCGTTACCAAAGTAGTTCATTCTTTGTCTGGCAAGGGCATGACATTCACACAATAAGTGTTCCATAGTCTCATCCTCCTCGCCACACATTCTACAGTCTAAACTATCAGATAGTCCCATCTTGGCCAAGAGATCCTTGACCCCGAAGTGACCAGTGAACACCCCAGATATGATTCTGAGTTGCTTCCTACTGGATTTCCAGAGTTTTCTGGTCCAGCCCGAGTCCACTCCTTCTATGAAGAGCTTAGAGTGCCTTAAGCCAGCCTCATTCCTCCACTCGTGTTGGTGTTTGGTTTTGGCGTAGGCTTTAAAGGCCGATATTATGGTCCCCTGCGAGAGTCCCACAAATGGTTCTGGACCTACAAAGTGATTTGTAGAGCCCCCTCTTGCAAGCTCATCTGCTCTTTCGTTGCCGATGAAGCCCTTGTGCCCTGGTATCCAAACTAGTTGCACCTTATTGTGCCTTCCAAGTCTGTTTAGTGCTTGGACGCCATTATAAATTAGTCTAGAGTCCACTTTCGGCGCCGTAAGCGCTTTAAGGGCCGCTTGACTGTCACTGAGTATATAGATAGTCCGCCCTTTGGTTCGCCTGTCTATATTCTCCTGTACACAAGCAATTATGGCGTATGTCTCCGCTTGGAAGACAGTTGCCAAACTACCCATGCTTACACTACTACTGTAGTCATTTGCATAAATGCCTGCTCCCGTACCGGATCCCATTTTTGATCCGTCCGTGTACCATATACTGTCTTCGATACCAGACTTTGGTGGTTCTAGACCTTCGGCCCACTCAGCCCTGGTTGGAACTTTTGTTGTGTAGTTCCTGTGGAATACATACTTGGGTAGCATTTTGTCGCTTCCCATGTTTGTTATTCTGTCTAAGAAACCATCAGTCTCCATGTTTGTGTGCTTAGTTTTCGGCTTGCTATCGCTCCACAGTCCAAGAGTTCTTAATCTGTAGAGCGATTTGCGCGCCTCTGACTTAATCACCATGTGAAGTGGCGGTAGGTCCAGTAGGACTTCTAGCGCCGCTGTAGGCGTGGTACGAAACGCCCCTGTTATAGCCATGCATGCCGTTCTCTGCACCTTTCTCAGGGCCTCTCTGCATGTGCTCATTAAAGTCCTTGGCCACCATACCAGGCTACCGTACAGTATTATGGGTCTCACCATCATGGTATAGATCCACTTCAGTACCTTGGGGTTCAGTCCCCATGTTTTGCCATACGCTGATCTACACATTCCAAATACCCTCAGGGCCTTTGTAATGGTGAGATCTGTATGCTTCTTCCAGTTCAGTTCCTTATCCAGTGTGACACCTAGATATTTCACGTCATTGGACATTTCTAGTACCCTTCCGTACAGCTTTAACTGCTGTATTCCGCGAAGGGTCCTTTTCCTAGTAAAGGGTATTACTACAGTTTTGCCTGGATTAATGGATAATTGGTGACAGTCGCACCATCTCTCCACTTCCCTCAGTGCCTTGTTCATGATTTCTGATACCGTACTTGGGAATTTCCCATTAACCAGTATCACTAAATCATCAGCATATCCTACCGTGTGGATGGGACCTTTATTGAGTTCTATCAAGAGTGAGTTCACCACCAAACTCCATAGAGTTGGTGAAAGTACCCCACCTTGTGGACATCCCTTTGTGGCCGTGGCCATTATCTCATCCCCTTTTGTTTAGGTAAGTTTAAAATCAAAGATTTCTGATATATTTTAATTAACTTCCTTTCTTTTCATAACATTAATTACAATAAAATAAAATTGCACAAAGATGTAGACACCCGTTATAATATGAATGTGTAAAATTATATTCTTCATGGTAAGTCTTATTATTCAAATAATAAAACTATACGGAAATAAAAAAAATACCTATACATTAGTTTAATTGATCATAGATTAGAGCTGATTAGCACTGCAGTGCTGTCAATTTAAAGGTTGAAGTTTATGCTATAGGCACTACTTATGGTTTAGAAGCTGTGACAAATTTGATGTTGAGAACAGCCTCATTTAATGATAGCTTTGACAAAGTAAAGGACTCATATATTTTTTCAGATTTATTCACTAGCTCATTTATAAAGCTAAGCGTAAGCTACAGCCTAAACCCCATAAACTTGCCTTGGTATTTTCTTAATGTATGGCCACATTTTTGCCGGAGATTTCTCGGAATCGGGACGAGTGGAAGTCAGGAGGGGAGACCTTTGCCCAGCAGTGGGACACTATATAGGCTTCAAAAAAAAAAAGGCCACATTCTCTGCACGCGAAAACATTGAGTGCATGCGCCTTACATAACATAATGATAGCGCTTATATGTGATAACTCATTCGACATCGCGCATCGGAGCTGTTAACGGCGATATGTTTCCGTTAGAAAGTTATGTTTCCCGTCGTTATCATAATAAATATTTCAAAAAACTATGACTTGGATGCAACGTTATACAGGGGTTAGTGTGGGGCGTCCATTTTGAATTACAATTATTTTTAATGCGGTTTCGCTTCCACGTGAACCGAGAGAACGAGAGAGAAATTCGAAATAACATGCCTCAAATTGACCCCAGGTTTTCAAAGTAAAATCGTGTTTAGATAAATACCTTTGCTAACTCGAGGCACGTATACTTATGTGATGTAGCAAAATATTTTATCGACAAAAAAATATATCGATGTTACTGTCAACATCTAAATGTTATTCAACATTAATACATATTATTTATTTCCTCTTAATTTTAAAACAAAAACAATAAACGAATTAAAACGTGTATTTATTTGTTTATTTTAAAATAGTTTTCATAGTATACAATTCATATCTTTTCCCTATTCGTCGGTAATAAAGATTGCCGTCTAGATGAAAATATCTACTTAAAATTAATATAAGTACGTTCTCTTAACGTCCACAGTGGTCAACGGGGCATTTTATCTTATCTTAAAATATGTCTATTGACTTTTGAGTCAAAATAAAACAGATGTGATATGTGTTCAGATATGATATCGAAGCTTTTTATAGTAATCGAGAAATTTCAATGAGCACATGTGTTAATATTAGGTCCTTACCTATGAAATTGGCGGTTTTTTCACAGATATTATTTTGTACGTAATTTATTTATTTCTATTGCAACTTCCAAATTATTTTTTAATTTCATTATAAGACTATGTAACAAAGGTTTTAAATACAAAAAATAGGTTTGATTTTTTTATTTAGTGTTTCAAATTAAAGCTTGAAAACCGCCCTTTTCATGTGCTGCCGGTTAAAGTGTTTCAATTACGTATAGTTTTATGATGCGAACTATTTTTAAGGAATGAAGATATGTGTAAAGTAGCTTAAAATTTTTCTATATTCTTACCAAAATTTAGTTTGCTTTGAATTTGACATTGCTGAATAATCCGCAAAATTCAATGTATGAAAATCACAGTTTTCATAAAATTATCAATACACACCGCCAATTTCATAGGTAAGGACCTAATATTATATACGAGTATATCGACATCTTTTTTAGCGATATCAAATCCCTAAAAAGTGCCCCGAGTTAGCACAAGTATGTAGATAAGTAAAGACAGTTTAAGTACCTACTGGAAAGAAAAACAGATCGTCGAACTGGAAAGAGAAAACGAGATTGTATATTTTTTTATTTGTATAGCGCCATGCCGATTGAGATAGTTTGAAACGTAAACGTCTTAACCATTTAGGGTTTTTTCTATCCGTGAAAGTGCCTATAGGTTTTTGGCAAGTGGTCGATTCTAATCCAAACCATTTTTAGGGTTCCGTACTCAAAGAGTAAAACGGGACCCTATTACTAAGACTCCGCTGTCCGTCCGTCCGTCTGTCTGTCACCAGGCTGTATCTCACTGATAACTTGATAGTTCCAGCTGAAATTTTCACAGATGGTGTATTTCTGTTGCCGCTATAACAACAAATACTAAAAACACAGAATAAAATCGCTCGCACTTGGCCGGTTTTTTTCCGACGTTGTTTTGAAACTTGATCCAACACTTTAATTGCGTAGTTATTCTGAATATGTTTGTTCAGGTTCAAATTTCAATCGATATCTGAATCGAAACAACTATAGCAAAAAAAAAGATGTAATGAATTGCTAACAGTGGCGGGGCGCCCATACGAGCCGATTCCCACCGGCTTGCCTACAATTTATTTTTAGGCAAGCCTATAGTTATGTACTCTTAACTTTTTCATTACTTTTTTGACCCGGGTTGCCCATCGAACACTTTTACGCGCCGCCACTGATTGCTAATGTCGTTTTCCCATAAATAAAACATCCTACTGACATCGCACAATTCGCACACGTCACAAAAAATTTAAAATACCAAGCCGATATTTGGTATAATTTTTCAATTTCCCTAAACCATAAGTTAACCATGACATGCATCAAAGTGAGGATACTGTCCCCTTCTCTGAAATATTGCGGATGCTGTTCGTTCATTAGTTTGGTCCGAACTTTTATTTAGATAATACACTCAAATTCAATTTAAAGTATGTCCATTTGCACAATGACTATGTGTCTCAAACCTAACCATTTAGGCATCTTAAACCTCAACACGTAGTCGTGAGTCCTATCTGAACACCTATTGGCGCATTTCTTTTGGTCCAAACTATTTTTAAGATGTACCTACACTTTAATTCCATTTAAATTCCTCTTCTCATGACTATGGGCGGGTTCATCATATCAGCCGAAAGACGTCCACTGCTGGACATAGGCCTCCCCAAAGAGTGCCAAAATGACCGGCCCTGCGCCACCTGCATCCAGCGCCACTCGAGAACCTTTCTGCCCCAACGGCCATCGGTTCTACGTGCAATATGGGCGGGTTGCACCAACTTAATTACGATTACAGACCGATCAACGTTAAAATATGGTAGCTGTCATTCCATAAAAACTTGTCAAACATTCCATATATTCAGACTTTAAAGAACACGATTTGGTGCACCCCACCCGATGTGTATACACATACACATCGGGTGGGGTGCACCAAATCGTGTTCTTTAAAGTCTGAATAACCTAACAAACCTAACAATTTAGGCATCTAAAACCTCAACACACAGTCGTGAGTCAAGCTATCTAAAGTATCTAAACACCTATTGGGGCAACAAAGGCACTTAACACGTTCGCCGCTTCCATTACGCAACGTGAGCCTCCGGTATCATTGTATCTCGCTTAGGCACCCATTACTACTAAGATTTAGTGCTTGCTTTAAAAACCTTTTAGGGGATTTTTCTTTATACATACATATATCTGGAAATATGCATCACTATTTTCTATTGAGACAAAATGTTTTAGAAAAAATGAGCTGATGGAGTTTTAAAGAAATCGACTTATTACTCGACTGCGGCAGAAGGAGGGTTATGTTTTACGAGTGTATCTATAATACGTACGTATGTATGTACGTCAACACTTGACACACCCTGCAGCATAATCGGCTTGATGGCTTTCGAATCTTGCAAGTTTTTGAGTCTTTCCCGACGTCCTATCGAGTTGAGGATTTGTACACTTGCACTTGTGTAAGTCAGAATCAGCAATACTCGTATTATAGTACCATCTTAGAATAATAACGCCTAGAAACGCAGTTCACGCGCAACGGTGAGGCCACCTAAACTCGGCCATAAATGGCCCAGTACCCGATCGGTCGAACAAAATTGGTGCGTTTGTGTGCGTATTGCCGCGTGTGAATACGAGTTGATCACAACTACATGAATCCATTTTATGCCTCACGCTTAGCGCGTCGGCCGTACGAAACTATCCTTCTATGCGTTATTATTCTAAGAGTACCATACAGTCCGATAATGGAGACAGAAGATGGCCATAAGAACTCCTAAACTTCACAAGTTTTTTTAGACACTTATTTTAGTTTGATTCCCCACCTGTCAATTACAATTTACAAATGTATCAAATATACCCGTAGGTACCTATCTCCATTTCCATACAAAATGAAATATTTTAACGCAAAATACCCCTTATAATAATATGCCTACATCTGAAACAACTTCGGAAACAGACCAATCCAAAAACTGAAATCGAATAGAATAATATCCAATGGATAATAAATAAGCTTTTCCGCGAATGCGATTTTTGTAGTATCCTAATTGAACGAGCGAGCAAAGCGAACGAAGTTCTACGTTTCAGCTTGGCCCAAAATTCTTTCGTTTGTCCGGATGTCCTGCCGTCCAGCTGTTCTCCTGGCCCCGTAGCATGGATGGCGTTATCACGCGATAAGTGATAGGATAAGCGCGTCGTCTCGTTCTATCGAACGGTGTCAGCCAGGGACGGATGCTCTATCCTGTCACTTATCGCGTGATAGGCCATCCATGCTACGGGGCCTGTACAGGCCCTGTAGCATGGATCACACGATAAGTGACAAGATAAGAGCGACATCTCGTTCTATCGAACGGTGTCAGCCAGGGACGGATTCTCTATCCTGTCACTTATCGCGTGATAGGCCATCCATGCTACGGGGCCTGTACAGTGTACAGGCCCTGTAGCATGGATCACACGATAAGTGACAAGATAAGAGCGACGTCTCGTTCTATCGAACGGTGTCAGCCAGGGACGGATGCTCTATCTGGTCGCATGTCTCTACCGATTCTCGTCAAATTTTGTGAGCAGGTTCAATAATTATATAGATTTTATTTGAAAAAAAAAGACGGTTACACACACACTACGTTCACAGGGTGATATGAAATCGCTATGTCAGAGTCGCGTGACCGGCCGACTGCTTAACATATTCTCTTCGAAAGAGTCATTATATTAATTGATATATTGCGGGGGAGATAAGCGTTACATTATGTGTGCTTGTATTAACAGTGTTATTGCTTTTAGAAGAGGCAAATTATAGTTTCGAGATAACTGAGAATTTAAAATATGTAGAAGTATACCCCATTCCATGTAATATTAGAGTTTTAAAGGACAAATCCGTCAACGTTTAAGAATTGTACTAGTTTTACATATTTCGATTTATAAGGACTTTTCAAGCACAACAATGCTAATGTTTTTGCGTTTCGAAATGGTTTTCCTTGAAATCACATGACGATTAACACACTTTTTTCTAATCTTATAATATGGAACAAAGTGTATACCTAAGTATGTACTTACTCGCAGTTTAAAAATGGGTTCCTCTTTGTGTTAATTACCTGAATTTCGAGAAGTCTAAGTCTGTTGAGAACTATTCAGATAGGTATTGTTTTATTTGTGTTACAAATTTTAAATATTGTATGCATTTTCTATTCGAACAGGTCACAACTACACATAACAGGAGCCTTTTTTAAGTTTTTTCCTAAAATTATATATAAACACAGTTGTTTAAAAAAAAAACTTACAATAATTGAGTAATAAGTACGTAAAATAATGTTGATAAATCAGTGAAAACACTTATTAATAGGTATCAGAAAAAAAAAATTGAAATTCAAAAAAACTCTCGTTTGCACGCGTAAATAACTCAACTACTTATATAAAATGCCTAATTGGACTCAGGATCAGATTTAATTGAATAATTTATAAGATATTATTAATGAGTCTCTTATTTTATAATAAATTAAAGAACCTGTCCGTTTTGATTGATGTCTAACGCGGCATTGGAGGTGTATTGAGGTGGAAATTAGTTAAAATTACTTGATGATGGAATTTCTATAAAGACGGCAGTGACCTTTGAGTTTAAGGCTGTTAACTGTGTTTACCAAGAAATAACGACATAATATTTTGCCTTTCTATTTTTAAATACATATACAGGCAGTAGGTGCAACAGTATTTTTGTGTGACATTTTGGCACTTCTTGTCCTTTTTACAGGTACCTTGGTAATGAGAAAATTAAAAACCAAATTCCGTAATTGTCAACTCCTCACGAAATTAGTGTTTTAATAACTGTTCTGAATCATTATAAGTACGGTATACGACATAAATTCGATTGAAGAAAAATCCTCTTAGTTAGAATTTAACCCATATTACTTTGACATAATATGCCCATGTTATACACTAGTGTAACGTCGAAGACTAGGACACGTTTACCTTAAAATTAAATAATATTTTTTGATTATTCGTTTTCTGATTAAAGCTACGGTAGCCTAGTGGTTCAGCTGCGGCTGTCAAGCGGCGGTCGTGGGTTTGAATCCCGGCTCGTACCAATGAGTTTTTCGGAACTTTTGTGCGGAATATTTACCGTTAGCTTTTCGGTGAAGGAAAAACATCGTGAGGCAACCGGTGTAATCCCAATAAGGTCTAGTTTTCCCTCTGGGTTGGACCAAGTGCCTATGCCAAATTTTGGGATTAGGTGTCAGCGGACCCCGGGCTCCTTTAGGGGCACAATCGGAAATAACGCTAGGACGATGATTATTCGTTTTCCGAAATGTAAAAGGTGCTCGGCAGGAATCCGAACAGTTTTACCAGCCTATTTATGAGGTTGTAAGGAGTAAAAACTATATTATGAATTATGTTTTGATTCGTATACTGTACATAAGCGTTTTGCTATGCCCTCAGTAAGATGAGCTGGCAATGTTTGTTATTGTTGTCTCTTTTTTTTAGAAGAAACAAGACAAAACGAAAAAAGCTGAACGGAATCCGGCTTAGGTAATTTTTGTAAAATTCATGAGTTCTTGTAAAATTTACTTAGCATAATTTTGTATCATGCCGTTTTAAAATAAACGACGAATACCTATATGTATATTAGGATTGCTATCCGATTTCTAAACATTCCGCCCTCAAAAGAAACAAACAAGGCTAACATGCCCTGAGGAAATGTCTATTTGTAGGTCTGAATAGGAACAAAGTTTTACTCTCCAAGTCAATATGACGACTCCAGGGACTGAAGTACATTGTAGCCAGTTCTTTGTATTTTACGGACGAGATACACTCCGTAGCCCTAGGGAGTCAGACGTGGAGTAGTTCTGAATAGAAAGTGAAATTAACGGATCGATCAATAGAACTTCTCGAAGGTACAGGCGTCTTCGAATATTGTTCCTGTTTTACGTTACTTGACACCCAAAAACACATTGAAACACTTCCACACCCCATTCAAGTAACGTAAGTGACGTAACTAAGATACAAAGGGGAATTTAAAACGATACCTTTACGAGAATACTTGACTATAAATTAGGTGTTCTACCGTACGTATTTATACAACCCTGTTGAGTTAAATCTGTACCTCGCCCTCGTCCATTTTAATGAGCACAGATGAAGTGTTAATTTAGTCGCGTGGTAGCCAAAAATTCAATATTTCACGCACAATAATTTGCTGTTATACACACCATTCATAAAAACGCTTACTATCGATCTAATGATAAAAAACCGGCCAAGTGCGAGTTGGACTCGCGCACGAAGGGTTCCATACGAGGGCGAGGCATTATGTATAAAAAAACTATTTTATTCTGTGTTTTTAGTATTTGTTATTATAGCGGCAACAGAAATACATCATCTGTGAATATTTCAGCTGGAACTATCACGGTATCAGTGATATACAGCCTGGTGACAGACGGACGGACGAGTAATAGGGTCCCATTTTACTCTTTGAGTACGGAACCCTAAAAATGATCACACATACATTATATTGCTAAACATTATTAGATACCACACACCCGCTGTATACTAAGGGAAACCTATTAAAACAACTACCGGTATTGTAATGGCTCATTATTGGAGTGAATGTTCTATAAAATCCCTAACTCATTAAAATTCCCCATCGCCAATCGCTTAAGAATACCATGTAATCCATTACCGGGTGAGTTCCAGGAGCGATTCTCACATAGAACCTGAATGGTAACATACGGTACGGTTACAGAGAAATTTCCTCCCTCCAACGCTTGTGTGATGTACAATTGTATGCCCCCGATGCGGTATAAAACATTTTTAAATCGTCAGTTAACATTGTACAACGTCGCTGTGTGTAAATAAGGTACATGAAATCCTCTATGGAACAAGTCGTAATTGATTTCGGAAATTATTCTAAGGAAGTTAAAACAAAACCAAATACATAATATGTATTTGGTTTTGTTTTAACTTCTTCTCCTACATAATTATTATGTAGTGCTGTATGATATAAATAAAGTAATTTATTTTTTATGGTTCTTAATTATTAGTAACTTACATATTTCTGTTAATACCTAAGATATGCGGTTCGTTAGCCAAGAACGATGATAGAAAGTTTAAATGGCGATAATTGTGATATATACCTAGAATTATAAGAAATATTTTTACCGTAGTATCTAATAGATATTTTAAATGATTTATTTCCTGATGTTGTGCAATATGACCCCCTGCATATAAGTTTGTATGCAGGGAGGTCATGTTAATTTGCAACAGACTGTACTTATTGAAATATGTTAACAAATTTATTTTTAATCGGTGAATAGTTTGTTACGATGACAACCGCCGAATGGATAAAGGACAATAGTTGCAACAAAAAACAATTAAATTTCCTTAATAGCAAGCCTTTGTCCGCGATAATTAGCCGTGTGAGAAACATCATTAAAATATAACAAAGGAGGCATAACGCAAAATAGCTTCCGTGTGTGGAATCCTAATTAGTTTCCCTCCATAATTTTATATAATGAACATGCCGAAATAACTCTAATACATGCAACTATGTATTGAAAAGCCGACAAACTAAGACTTTCATCATCATCATCATCATATCAGCCAAAAGACGTCCACTGCTGGGCATAGGCCTCCCCCAAAGAGTGCCACAATGGCCGGTCCTGGGCCACCCGCATCCAGCGGACTCCCGCGACCTTTACCAGGTCATCAGTCCACCTTGCGGGGGGCCTACCCACGCCGCGCCTTCTGGTACGTGGTCGCCACTCGAGAACCTTTCCACCCCAACGGCCATCGGTTCTACGTGCAATGTGCCCCGCCCACTGCCACTTAAGTTTAGCAATTCGGAGGGCTATATCGGTTACCTTGGTTCTGCTGCGGATAGCCTCTACGACTTTACTTCTACACTACTACGACTAGCAACTACGACTTTACTTCTACATATAAATACAAAGTTTACAGAAAACGACTTAAAACCTTTATCATACGACTTACAACAATTTATAATATATTTATTAGAAGTCCATCTTACAGAAATCGATCTATGTAGTCTCATAGTAAGCTTTTTAACCAATAAGGTTTGTGTTATACTTACTAAAAGTTGACTATAGTACAGTCAGCATCGTATAATTATAGTATCCGCAAAACTATCTGGCCGGTAGGGCAATAAAAGTAACAATGAAACCTTTTTGTGTGTAATAATAGCATGCTTCTAATATATTACGACCTGACCGGCCAAATAGTTATGCGGATACTATAGTACTTATAGCAGCCAGAGTAGCCAAGTAATTGACAAGACAAAGCACGCACACATCTAAAACATACACTCTTGTATACCTACACGCTTATTTGACAATAAACGCGCATCATATCAGGCATTTTGGGAAAAAACGTAATATTCTCTGCGATCAGCACGCGTGCACAGCACAGTATGGCAGTGTATGCCCATTGAGCATACAGCTGCGACACGGCCGCCGGCGGCTTGTCCTCTCTCTAGTATTCTATGCTCTGAGATCGTAACACACCCTTATTCTTACAGTAATAAAGACGTGTACCGAAATATTTGGCTACTTTGGCTGCTAATAACTATATGATGCTGACTGGCTACTGCATTTGTCTCTAGATATGAAAATGAAAATGATTTATTTCATAAAAAACGCGTACAAAATGACAACAGGGTTGGGTCTTCATTATTATTATTATTAAGCCTTTATATTCCATATTACATTTGTAGTTGAAGTTATATTTTAATAGTTTTATATCTGCTGAATTATGGATCCCTCTTTGGGTGAAGGCCTCCTCCAAACTCTTCCAAGAGTTTGGGTCTTCATAGTAGGTAAAAAATGCCTGTGTCAGGAAGACTCCATACTAAAAAATAAAAAAAGTTAAAATAAAATCAAAAACATGGACGAATTAGGTTTCACAGGCATAGTGCCGTGAACCTGAAGTTGAGTGTGCGTGTGTGTGTTTGTGTGTTTGTATATATGTGTGTATATATGTATACGAGTGTGTGTGTGGGTTTGTATGTGTGTTATCTTATATTAGGTAGGTATGGTTAATAATTTGCACGGTACAATAGTGTCTCCGTTGCGTCATAGCTTAGATGTTTCAGCCATTTAGTTAGTTCGATCTTACACTTATATATTTAGCAGTAATTGATGGATGATTCTGTTTACATTGTTGTAAATATATGCCGATTGCGCTTTATATTGATATCAACACAACGAATCCCCAAATCAATAATGGGTCGGCAAAGCGCTTCTGATTCTTCTGCAGTCACCAGCGTCCAAAAAAGTCACCACATCAGACCGCAATATTGTTTGCCACCAAAAAAAACAAGCTGCAATTCGTAACGTTTATCAAATCGCCGCCTTTGTCTTTAGGCTGCAAGCTCGCTTTGAATTGAAGCCACCCAATTCCCAGACACAGTGAGGTTGTCGGGTTCTAGGCAACGAAGGCGTTGAGTGCATATTGCAGATTGGCTTAACCCGAAAAGCCTTCGGGAGTTACGCGGAAGCTACGGGAAATATCTCAATTGGGTAGTTTCCTGGGTGAAAAAATAGTCATTATATTTAGTCCGTCAGTTAGATTATCTAAAAATATTGGACCCGTATATTTTATTTTGCCAATCAAACAAAAAATTATGAAGATATGGCCCGTTAAAGTTCCAAGTGATGTCACATTATAATAAAAAATGTACCATAATATAGTCATAATTTTTTGTTTGATTGACAAAATCAAATATACCTACGTGTACAATATTTTTAGATGATCTAACTGACGGACTAAATCGTTTTTTTTAGGAAAGTCTAACGATAAACGATCTGTTAGATATATTGGTTATATTAAGATATAGGAAGGTTTGTTTGGCCTTTCATACAAACGTGTTTTGGACATTGCTTACTTACACACCCAATTGTGTCGCTTAACTTCAAACTCAGATAAATCTACTCTAACCACTTTCGAGTTAATTGAAAAAAAGTGATACTAAGCTTAATTCGGTGATTTGAAAGGCAGTTTTTTTTTATTATGGCTAAAGCTTTAAATAAAACCATCCTGCTCGGCAAATTCAGCATTAAAACCATCCATTCTTTACAAAAAAGATTTTAATAAAATATTATGATTTTAAATGTATTTTTCTCAAAAACCAGACAAAACTATACTAAACCGATTAAATTATAACAAAACTAGTTTTTTACCCTTTTATTTCATACCATTTATGCTAAAAGTGGCACTGGAGCACAAGTTTCATGTGCTCTGCCTACCCCTTTTAGGGATAAAGGCGTGATTGTATGTATGTATGTATGTATGTATTTCATACCAAAATCTTACAAACTGACAGAAGTTTGAAGTTAAGCAACTCAATTATAAGTAAGACTAAGCTTTTTTCGGTCGCTGGTTGCCATGGTCACGTCTACTGCGGGCGTAGCATGGTTGCCATTTTATCAATTATCGCTGTGGATAGTCTTATTCACAGCGATAATTGATAAAATATCCGTCCTGTTCTGACAAGTATGGGAGTGCGATAGTGAAGGATGTCCTTATCCACAACGATAAGTGATATAATATATCTTGGCTAACGGGACCAAATAATAAGAAGTCGTAGTTGATTGACCCCATTATACAAAATTTTCTTAATATTATTTCAAATAATTCAGTCAGGTTATGTGGTTCAGGCGAATAAAAAGCATGTGCAATTTGTGCATTAACACAAAGTTTTAACCGAATTCAAATCAGTAGCCAAATTGCTTCAAGTTTGCCTATATAATTATTTTATTAATAAAATTTGAAGAGTTTCCTCGATTTCTCCAAGATCCCATCATCAGAACTGGAGTTTGGTGACAACGGGACCAATCTGGAAGTACCTATAGACTTTCAAACAAAGAAATATTTTTTCAAATCGGTTCTTTAATTACGGAGTTATCGCGTAACAAACACACACAAAAAACTTTTTTATTTTTTTTATTTTACGACGGTGGCAATCAAGCGTACGGCCCGCCTGATGTTAAGCTGGTACCGTCGCCTATGGACACTTGTGACTCCAGAAGAATCACAAGCGCGTTGCCGACCCTTTATTCACTTGAGGATTCGCTGTGTTGGCAGAGACATGCAGGTCCCTCACTCCCAACACAGCGCACCCTAGGGAGCTCTGGCAACCTTACTCACCACCAGGAACACAACACCACATACTTCATAGCATGCAATAATATAGCAACACTACAAAGCAGTGGTGCTATTATGGCTGCGGTCTTCTGTAAGGTGGAGGTACTTCCCCAGTTGGGCTGCTCCACATACGAGCGAGATGACATTCCGCTGTGCCCTACCTCTCTTAATACAGACGAATTGAGAACCTCCTCCTTTTTTGAAGTCGGTTAAAAAGCATGTGCATTTTTGTTGAAATACCTATGTATTTACCTACGTTTCTCGACATAAGCACCGATTTAAAAAATAGTAAAATCGTTTTACGTGTTCTGCAACATGCTGTTGGATAGCTGTATGGTTCTTAAAGGGTTCTAGCTTTTCCACAACGTATTATATTCATCTACATAAATTAACTTAATGAATCAGTACTTATACGCCCGGTTTTAGCCTTAATTGTACGTATTTAAGCAGACCCGGTTTGTTTTCTCGAAGGAGACCTTTAACCACCGACTGAATGTAATTACCACTTAGTATATTATGTTTAAGTAATTATTGTAAGCACCTTAAGTGTTCAAATATTCGAATATATTTATAAAGAGTGCCTAATACAACTTGTGTTGCACAAAATGTAAGGTCCTGGCAGAATACCAGCGTTGTGGTATCAATATGCTGGGCCATCGCTTATTCTATGCCACGGCACAAATGGTTTTGTTTTTAATTTGTATTTACTTTAGTTCTAAGCTGCATGCCTTTCTTTAATAGTATAACTGTTTTTTGTTTGATTTTTTTACCATGTAGGTATGTTGTGGAAAAGAACAAAGAATTTATCTATCTAATACTTGTACGTTAAGTGGAGTATCTCAATAATCCTTCAGTAATATCAGTATAATTGTTTTAAATTAAATTTTATTTGATCTGAATTCTAAAGTAGAAACGCTAATGTAATAAAATGTACCTGCTTATATGTGTCCCGTTTAGTTACTGACTAAATAGTAACTATATTTTACTCGTTAGCAGATAACTTGTATTTATTCTGTGAAACCTTAAGAGCTTAATTTTGTTATTTTGCAGTCCATGTGATTACAGTTAATTATATAATTGGGTGATTATACACTGATTATCAATTCCTTTAGTGGTGGTGGTAATCTGACAATTAAGAGATATAATATTTTTTTCGTGTATTTAACCCTTTTCTTGACATTATGTCGACGTTTTTTTGCCCTTCAAGGCGCTAACGAGGATTGACATCCCTTTTTTTTCGTACGTGTTCTTTATTTGCCGAGATTTCATACAACGGGTCAACATACTTTGTTTATAGAATAAAATATTGCATGTTATATTTTCTGAAAGGCTTTTAATCAGAGTTGACAGGACCTCGGGTCGTTTAAATTTCATCCGTAACTGCAGTAGATGACAATTGATTGGAGTTAATTAAGTCACATACTACTTTTAAAAAACGAACTAATAATAAATAACTGATAAAATATTTTGCAATATGAAATTGAATTGTTTACGAACATGCTCACAGTAACATACACTTTCATATCGAGTTTTTGTCTGCGACTTTGTTGTGTCGTCTACATATATCTATATTAGAGCATACATTTTACTCTATAAGTATGTAATTAATTCGGATGTACATATCTACAAGTGATATTACTGGAAAGTTTTATTTAAGTACGTTTGCAAGCTGTGCGTAAAAGAGTGACAGAGATATTAATTTCACAATTTATTCAGTCAATTTTGAATTAACGAAAATCTGCTAGATATTTGCATAAGAAAACTAGCGCTCGCGAATCTGTATCACAAAGAAACGACGATAAAAAAAGATTACGCACCTGCAGTACTTCATCGCCCGAATAAAAGACGCGTAAATAACAAAATCGCATCAAAGATTCCAAAAGTAATCTACGGAATCTGTTGAAACAAAAGCCGAAACATAAACAACAATAAGACAAGCCCGGCTATGAAGCGCAAAAATCCGAGGGTGCAATCTCGGGTGGTATGGCACCAGTAAAATTTATAGTACCAATAAAATGTGGCTCTTCCTTGCTAAGAGCGCGGGTGGATTGCGGTACCTGAAACACTATCCCGTTGAATTACCAACAAAACGGTTGATTACATTTTAACTTTAGAGATACCATTTCTATAGACCGAATTGGGTTCTTTCCTGGGTAAAAAACATAATTATATTTAGTCCGTCAATAAGATTATCAAAAAATATTGGACACGTATTTCTATTATAGTATGTAGTACGACAAGTATAGACTTAAACGCAAATGTTGTGGAGATTGCAAATTAATGACTTACTCCATAGTAAACGCGCCGAGAATATATGTTGTGACGTCATATCATAAGCCAGTTTAATATAGTGCGTTTTCGGGGCGTGCCGGTGCGTGCAGATGTCAAATGCATATAACATCAAAAAAATAAATCATAAGAAAGTTTTAGTGCTACAGTTGTTTCAATGCTGGATTATACTTTTGATTTTCGTAATAAAATAAAAAGATGCAAGTTCCCTATTGTTTGTATTTTGGACTAACGGATTAAATATTTTTTTTAGGAAAGTAGTCAATTGTTTTACTTCGGGGAAAAAAAAATACTTAATGTCAAAGCTGATTTAAGCTTCGGTAGCCTAGTGGTTCAAGTAGGGTTCGAAGCCCGGCTCGTAGGTACCAATGAGTTTTCGGAATTTATTTACGGAATATTACTTGATATTTGTGAGGAACCTGCAACCCCAACCCGCACTGGGCCAGCGTGGGGACTAAAGCCCGTACCCATGCGTGCATTCTCATCCATGAGAGGAGTCCTTTTTTTTGACGGAGTGGAAATACACTTACGCATCCCCCCATCCGGGAAGCTATAATGGGGGGTATGTGCGACTCACACCCTCCAGCCATCACTGTTTAAAGAGAAGGGGAGGGAGTCTACCCTCTAAATAAAACCACTCCGACGTTTCTGTCTCTGCCGTTAATGGGAGCGCCATGGGATCACGAACATGTCACCACGACGCCCCCCGATGAGGGGAGGCCTGTGCCCAGCAGTGGGACGGAGGTATATAGGCTGTTTTATTATTATTACTATTATAAAGCTGTTTTAAAAAATAGAGATACGAAAAAAAATTTGTGCACATCATTCACTCCGTATGATTTTTCTTTCTGTCAAAAAAATATGGTAAAATTTAAATTCGATAGAAACCAGTAGGTAGTGAAAGCAAATAGAAATGTTGAACAAAAACTTTAACAAAAAGGTCGAATCCCAAATAAAGTGTTCTATTCCATTCATACATAGGTTAAAATATTCCATTCCTCTAAACCAGAATGGAGAAACACGGGGAATATAACGGTTTTACGATTTCGATATAAATTTTTAAAATATTCCTGCAGTAGAAAATTTTAAGCATTGTACGACTACGAAGCCTTTCTTTGTAAGCTTGACTTACTAAACGTTTTACTTTTATATATATACAGGTAAGTAAGGGTTATTTACTCGTTTACTTGTTTTCGGTTCCTAAGTTCTCTCTCCTTAACTACCTTCATTGTAAAAATATGGGTTTCTGCCCGAAATATTTTTTTGTTTTATTGAATATAATGTTATAATGGGAAACAAGCATACCGACTTTTTTTTATACAACGACGGTGGCAAAAAAGCTTACGGCATGCCTGTTAAGCAGGTACCGTAACCTATGGACCCTTGTGACTCCAGAAGAATCACAAGCGCGTGGCCGACCCTTAATTCACTTGAGGACTCGCTGTGTTGGCAGATAGAGACATGCAGGTCCCTCATTCCCAACACAGCGCATCCTAGGGAGCTCTGGCGACCTTACTCACCACCAGGAACACAATACCACATGCTTCACAGCATGCAATAATATAGCAACACTACAAAGCAGTGGTGCTATTATGGCTGCGGTATTCTGTAAGGTGGAGGAGGTACTTCCCCAGTTGGGCTGCTCCACACACGAGCGAGATGACATTCCGCTGTGCCCCACCTCTCTACCGACTGTTGGTAATGGGATACCGTAGCCTATGGCCAACTGAAATTCTAGAGGAGTATCAGGAGGATAATAAACAATGTACTGTCTCGGTGATTAGCTTACTGACACCGCACCGACTTTGCAAGTTTGCACCTATGTCTGGATGTCTGGATGTCCGGCTTCCTCTGTGAGCTGGTTCATTAATTATATAAAATTTAATTGTCGATTCAGTTTTTCGAAATCTATAATGTATCTATTGTTTTGCTGTTTTGGTAATTTTTATTGTAGTTTTTGTATGTGATTAGCTGATTAGGATCGGAAGCGACGAACAAAAATAGACTGGTGCGCAGCAAATGCCAATTTGATATCAAACCAACATGTTTAGTCAGATAGATCCCTTAAACGTTAACCCATTGTTACTGGGTTCACTGACCGGTTCACTTTCCAAATCGGTTTCACTCTCGGCTAATCTACGCTGATACAATACCGACGTGACACTCGATTTCGCTTAGGATTTAGATAGATGCAAGATTAAGACTAGAATAATATGATACAATTTAAAAGTAAAGGCTAGCTATTTATTCAATACTAGCTTTTGTGCGCGTGGAACTGGTTTATATCGTGTAGCCATACAAACTTCCACACCCTTAGGGGATTATTCCGGGATAAAATCTTGTTTTCTTTCGCGTAAAGTTAATGGTAAATCAAATGACCTATATCATCATCATCATCATCATCATCCTATCAGCCAAAAGACGTCCACTGCTGGACAGAGGCCTCCCCCAAAGAGTGCCAAAATGACCGGTCCTGCGCCACCCGCATCTAGCGGACTCCCGCGACCTTTACCAGAGGGGTAATCACGTAACGTTCCGAACGCGCGTCGGTACAATTTAATTGTCAAATTTCCATATAAAAAGTGACATTTAGACCTACCCGACGTTCGTACAATGCGTTACGTAATCGACCCACAGGTCATCAGTCCACCTTGTGTGGGGCCTACCCATATGTTTATCTACAATTAAAAGCATCATCATCGTTAGCATAATCAAAATATCAAAAGTTGATTTGGATTTTTCATTACAAGTTTTTTTATTTAAATACTATATTCATACCTTTGTATCTTTTACCTGGTGTAATTATCGTTATATACTCGATTGAGCGAAATCTGTTAACACGGATTATGACCGCAGTCTTCTGGATAAATGCAGCCATTATTTATTTATATTATTATTCTCTCCGTGTCCCATCTCACGCTAAAAGGACAGCGTAACCCACAAACGTACGGCACGTAGATATTAACGAAATTATCGGACAAATTATAGGCTTTTAAATAATCCTTGCCTCGGGTAATGATCGGCTTTTGTTTTGAGGGTATAATGGAATTGCCGAAAGATTTTATTATTTCTTTTATCTATCCAAATATCATAAACCCTCCATGATGCGTTCAAGAACCGCACATTATGACCACCATAAAAATAAACTGTTTTGTTAGAACAAATTTCTTATCTGTGGAAATGTTATAATTACCTAACTACATAAATGTTTATGGTAAGAGGACGTGGGAGTACATGCTACCTAACTTTTTAAATAATATGCCAGAAGATATACACACAAGTGTCCTTGCAGACAAAAAGTCGTGCAAGATCGCATTAAAAAGATTCTATCTAACGAGAACAGACAGCGAGGTGTAGTTGCTGGAGTTTAAATACAATACCTACATAATAATAATATATTGTAATTACCTATATTAGGATCATGATATTACTGTTGTGAGCGTTGCGATACATTCGCGTCACGCATAAACCTTAAACAGGTGTCTGTACGCGTCTATAAATTTTGTACTGTATCTTTTTTCTTTTAATATGAATAAAAAAAAAAAAAAAAAAAAAAAAAATATGCGGCTCCTGAATGCACCATGGAGGCTTATGATATGTGGATAGATAAAATAGTGTATGTGAGTGTACATAATTAGGCATTATGTACACTCACATAAACTACTATTTAAGTTGCTTGTCGGTTTCGAGCAACACGGCCTTTCTAGCGGAAGGGAGTCGCCTTAGCTATTAATATTACAGTCAAATAATTCTGTCATTTCTTGCGGGGCCGGGGGGGGGGGGGGGGGGGCAGTTTGCTGTAATGATGACACTAATACATCAAAAATGACACAATACACCGAAAAAACTTGCACACCTTCATCAATTTTTGTGTACGAACCATACCCACATGGGCTTGTACCATAGAATAAAGAGGACAAAGTATGTTATCTTCATACAAACGCACCGCGCACGGCTTGTATGTGTGCGCCACTGTATCTGTAGCACACTCAAACAAAATCTCGACCTGCTTTGCACGCGAAGCATAGTATAAGCATAGTATAAAGAGGGCAAAGTATGTTATCTTCATACAAACGCACCGCGCGCAGCTTGTATGTGTGCGCCACTGTATCTGTACTCAAACAAAATCTCGACCTGCTTCGACAGAGGGGAAATGGTGCGAATGCCTACCCCCGTCCGTGTTGCTCGAAGCTTGTCGGTGACAAAACAAAAACGTTAGTATTTTATTTATGATACCGATATAATTCTTTGAATTCACATTTGACAACAAGGTGGTAAATATCTTCCGCTATACGCTCACAGGAAATCCACTTCCAGGCAAGGTGTAGACGCCATATTTCGTACAAAAACAAGAAAAATGGCAAATATTCTCAGTTCTTTTTTTTATCGCTCTACATAGTTTAAGACCACGCTAATCTATAATTTTTAGACTTAATGGAATACGATATGCATCGTATTCAATTTGCCGTCCTCGCATCAGTCACTGGTAGCTAAACATAATTTCCCTCCCTTGCAACACAATGTAATATTCTATTTTCAAATTGAGCGCATTGCAGACACAGTTATAAAATAATTTTCCTTCAATGTAGAAACATCGCGGTTTTATGCGCGTTTATGAATGCAAATGTTTGTGTCAGGGACTGCGAGATAACGCTGTCTCTTCGTCATACTAGTTATAACATGTGATATTCTGTTGTGTTGTGAAATAGAATAAATGGAAAAATCCGTGAAAGATTTGCAGATATATTTGTATTTATAAGATCATCAGGCCTGTATTCTCAAAAGGGATAGATAAAATGCAAATGTAATTTTCCGTGCCTCTTCTACCAATTGTATGTTTAGATACGGATAAAATGTAATATTGTAGTGATAGGTTTCTCGTCCATCGCCCGTGATACACTTGAACGCTATTCCAAAATTCGACTCTTATAACTTTTTCCTTTTCGGTCGAATCCAACCTAAGTAGGCTTGCTAGTTGAAATACTAGGGGTCGGTTAGTAATTAAAGTCGCATTCATACTTAGGGATCCTAATACAACGCGACTACGCGATTATCGCAGGCCAATTAGGTCTAGGATTTGTTGATTAAGCGATCCAATCAATATTTTTAAACTAATCTCGCCTAACGGCTTTCAGACTATAGATAAATTAATCGGCGCTAGTGTGGGAAGCTGGTATTTACTGTACTCTGCCTGGAAAATCTGTCTCAACGTAGTGTTCGAATGATATTGTTATGACATTTAGTCGCCTGTTCTCACTTCAACGCGACAAGTCTATATAATGCACCAGTGTGCGAACACAAAAAATGTCATACCGATATCATATTACACATTCATCGTCGAGTAACATAGCATGTGTTGCACATTGCGATGGCGGCGATATCTTGGTATTTTCGACTATATCCACTAACTAGTTTATTAAATAATGTATTGTATTTCATGGGTAGGTAGATAGTTTTCTGAAAAAAGAGAAAATACTACTTGATTTTCATTCAAGTCCGGGTTTTTTCTATTTATTAAAAACTTTTTACACCATTGTTTCCCTATGCGTATAACAGGAACCAGACCCTCGTCTTCAATATTCAAAATACGAGTTTGATGATTTTCTGCATAATTTATACATACCCTATGTATGCAAGTTGACGTATAAATCATTAGTCACAACCATAATGCACTGTATTTAAATAACTATAGCAAGTTTTAATAGCTTAACTCTGGTTAATAACTACCGAGACTAACCAATAAAGCTGGCTGGGTGCTGGTGCGAAATTTAATCAGTAAAGAGGTTGCACTTACCTCGAACTTTGGCCTACGGAGCTTTACAGAATAAAATAAAATCAGAGGGAATAAAAAGTTCTCTTTCCACATACAAAATGATCAGACAATGTCACACGTCTAAGTTTGCTTCCAGTTTGAAGCTGTGAATCCATTTTTATTTTTTTGACATGTAGGTATGCAAATTTGTAATATAGTTTTTTATCATGAAATAAATAATCTAATCTAATCATTGTGGAAGCACTTACTCCTGAAAAGCATGCACCACCCATCATTGGGGGCACTCGGACAGGGTACGTGTTAAGCGTAGTTAAAACGTATCAATGAGCAGTATAATAATAATAATAGGTAAGTGATTAAGACATAACAGTATACGAACGTCTAATATCAAAAGCTATTATGTAGATAGAATACGTTAAGGGTTTTTTTGGCGAATATTCAGCGTTTTTAAAGTCAATCACAATTAGGAGCGTTTTTAAAGTCAATCACAATTAGGAGGGTGATAAGTGCACTAGCTTCGTCTAAATTAATCCTTCCGAGCGAACTTGGTCCATATACTACTGTTAAATGTTACTTGTAAGCTAGTACACTTTGCACTTGCTAACAAACCTTCTGGAAGAACTCATTGCACTGCAATTAAACTTTCAAAGGGTGCACCCTTTGAAAGTCTAACTGCAGTGCAATGAGTTCTTTGTTGTTGTAGATAAAGCAATTCGTCTATTTCCTTCTTACAGTATGTCCAGTTTCAAGTAGATCGAACGAAACGATTCAAAGAGGAACGAAATGGTTACAGATTTCTCCCCTATGTATTTGTATACTTCAGATTATTTTAGTTGGCCGAATTGCATCAAAGTAGTCAATTCAGAAGGCAACTCTACCGTCCAAGGTAGAAGAGTCGAATTCAAAATTTTACAGTTTCATAAAACGTTAGCCACATTAAATAATCTCAGCCATATTTGCATTTGGGGGGTATTATATGCCATAATCGGCACGCTTGGCATGCGGGTTGGCGATCGCAGTATTTCCACCGTACTCCAGAGATGCTGCTGCCCATCCCTCGGTGATCTTGGTCGTAGTTTTAGGACATATCCCGGTATTATTTGTATTGAAACATATTTAAGACCTTACCCATCAGACCGTTCCGTCACCGGTCCGTCATTTTCATATATTTGACACATATTTACATTCATAGCACGGTCAGTCGGTGTAGTGGGCAGAGACCTTTAGTCGACACACCGTGTATTGTCATTGGCAGAATAACATGAGAGTTTGATTACTCTAATAGACAACATAAATTATAATAAAAGTGCAAACTCGAAGAAAGATGTGAAAGCTTAACTAGGTGACCTTTGGGGACTAGGTTTTAAAACTCTATTTAATCTATGGCGACTGAAAAAAATATACCACGAAGAGAATGTCAAATTGTCTAATCGTTTACTAAAATAATCTGATTGTTCGATCCTAAATTGCAACATATACCCTGATTAAGTGTCTTTAGGAGTGACACTCGAGTTTTGACTTAATTTTCTAGCTAATCCTGGTATTAAAATGAATGATATCGATTAAATCTTAATTGTTTCGATGTCAATACGTATGAAACAACTCACGATTCAATTTCGCATCGCACCTAGACCTTGACAGGCTTGGCTAGGTAACCTACACAGTTTCTAGCTTTCCAGACCATTTACTCAAACATAGTTGTCGCTTAGATCATTTTGGCCCATATTTGCGTTACAACACGCTTAACAAGGGCTTTAGCGACAGCTGAACTAAGAACCATTTTGGTTTAAAAGGTACTTAATCAGTAAGGTCACATAAACTAGTCCAATTAATCGACTTACCGTATTCCACGATTCGCGTTCACTCGTGTATTATGCAAAAAGAAAATCATATAATTGCTTTGTACAATAAACGGCATAACAGGTTTCTGTAAATCTACAGTGCTGAGTGCAATCTCTCAGTGATAATGGAATTTTACAATGTTTACAAGGTCGTTTTATAAAGGCATTCACATGGACGTGTACGGTCTACTATGGTCCATTATCCGTCATTTATCATTCGATTGTTTATTTGTTTCTCCGAACCAATCATTTAATTCACGAGCAAACATCCATCTTATTCTCTCATGGGTTTATTCTAGGCATTACACAAAAGCATTTCTTACTATTCGCAATTCTGCACAAACAGAATTCACTCATGCCTTGCTTCAGAATCCTCAATATTACACAAAAGCGTTTCTTCACAATCGTAATTTTTAAAACGGGATGAAAACCAATCGAATAAAAATAAATATTTTTTTGTTATAAATAAATAAATATTTTTTTATTTTTTATTTTTATAAATGTAATATTAATTGCATTTGTGTTAGGTACTCTCTCTCTACCACTAAGTTTGTTGTAAGTGATGCACAAATATGAGAACTTGACATAGGTCTTACGTTTCTCTTAAGAAATTAATATCAACTTCAGTTTAAATTATTTATTTGCTCATAATAAGACTATAATCATGCAAATACATTCGATAATTCACATAGTTCACTAGAGCTAAATGTCATAAAACCACACAACTATAGTTGGGGTAGAGCAACTATTATGGTCCAAAAGTAAAATCATTCGTTTCTATCAATACCGTTTTTGTATTAGTAATTTTACTTAAATTTTAGCTGATTTTTACAATAAAAAATCAACCGGACTCGCCCGAATAGGGTTCCGTACAAATGTGTAGGTACTTTAATCGATGATTGATTACGTACTTTAAAAAGGCTATACATTTTATGATTTAATTACAAATGTATAGTTTTCAGAATTTGCCATGTACTTGTAGTATAAAACGATATTACATGCCAAATTTCATAATCACCGGAAAGTACCATAAATATTTTTTTGCGGTATAATCGTCCGTATCTTTTTTCTACGTTTACTTAGTTAGAAGTTTGATTTTTCGCAGCTTCTAGAGACTGTTGAGTATATGCTTTTAATTTCAACTCGATACCTCCAGGCGTTCTTGAAATAAAGGGTCTTGACAGACAGACATACAGACTGGCAACAAAGTGATCCTATAAAGGTTCCGTTTTTTCCTTTTGAGGTACGGAACCCTAAAAACAAGAATAGTACATTACAGCAAAATAGACAAGAATTACTAAAGAACAAAGTAAATATCTACACATTTTCTAATCTAGTAAATGGAAACATTAATCTAATCTAGTAAAGGATCGTATTTTATGATTTATTTTCAACTAGCACCTATTGTCCAAGTTTTCATGTCGAGCAAATTCCGCTCACATTAGATCGTTAGGGTTATCACTTATCTTCGACACTGAAGCTGCGAGATATTACTATTTGTATCACGTGCACTGAGTAAAATTGGATAAAAATAGGGCTCCCACCTTACCCACTGGAGAAAAAATCCTTGAGGGGATTTTGAGCATGATTAATAACTTTGAGTATTTAATTAATTATATTTTCCACTAACATAGTAGCATAAGTCTTACTAACATAATATGGATGTGTAATTGTCCGAATTAAATGCTTTCATTTTCATTAACTCGGTATTTCCCTTGTTGCTAATTTCGATACATACATACATATAATCACGCCTCTTTCCCAGAGGGGTAGGTAGAGATCCCGGATCTCCATTTGCTACGATCCTGACAAACCACTTTCGCTTCACCCTTTTCATAACATTTTTCATGCATGCTCGTCGGTTTAGGGTACTTTTAATTTCGATAGTATTTACAAAATGTTGACGATACATTTTATTTACCAAGGGCGGGTTGCACAAACTTACGATTACAGACCGATCAACGTTAAATATGGCGCCGACAGCTGTCATTCCGAAGAAACTTGTCAAACTTTCCATAAATTAATTTTAAACGAACACCGCTTACAATTTACATACGGTTTTTCAGCTGTGAAAAAAAGTTGTTTCTCAAAGTGCATGTCTATGTTAGCGATGTTCCTGTTGGTTTATTTTGATAGCAATTTTTCCAGAGTAGGTACCTATTTCCGTCTTTGTTGGTAAGGGTAACATTAATAATGAAATAAAAGTTTCTGTCAAAAATTTCATTTTGGCTATAAATTTTTACTGCCGACTGTACTTTTCTGCATACCATCACCAAGTATTCATTGAGACGATTCTAACGAGCCCAAACTCGATGGGGTTGTGTCGTTTTATTGCGGAGTTCCTATGGCCACCTTCCAGCTCCAGCATCAGATCAGCTCCAAGTCATCATAATATTGCATTGTCATGCGATATACATATGCTTGCAAAAGTTCAGCTCAATTGGTTAACGGGAAGTGACTGAAATGTGGATTGCAAATTTTGACGGACAACTTACATATTTACATACATACGAACAGTGCAAGTTAATATAAAGCTTATAAAAACAAAATATTTTGCTCTGTTTCACTGTTTAGAAAGTGAGTCAACACCTAGTCGTTTTTCAGTTACCAATCCAATTTAAAGAATGCAACGATGTTCTCACTGGTACTATGAAAGCAGCAACCCTACCTACATTGTCCCTGCTATCTCAAACTACTAATTAAAAATAAATCCGTGGCTTATCGGCAAGACGCGGACGTGTAGCGTGTACTTAAAGAAAATGGGTAATTTCGCTTCTAAGAGTTTGAGGTTTATTTGAAGGTGGAGAGAAAATAGGGTGAATACTTGCATGTGTATGTCGTTTAATAAGCACGTAGATAAAGTAACTGTTTCGTTTTGACAAGTATGTAACCACTCTCTGGTCTCTATCTGTGTAACCTATTTGAACAATACAGTAATTACTTAGCAAAACTTCTAAATGGACACACGCTTGCCTGTTCATATCTCGCCTTAAGCTATTCTCGATAAGTAGCTAATAAGGGCACATTTCCAACGCTGCATGACGTAACATGTTGAACGTGCCAGACGTTGTCTCGCTTTCCCCGTATGTCAACAACCTTGTAACTATATTTGCTCTTATAACAATTAAACCAGTCCAGCAGGCCCTAGCGATATGGCATAGTAAACTATTGGCCATAGAAAGCTTACTCTCACTACACGGGACTACATATCACGCTGTACATATATGGGAAAGTAACTGGAGCACTTAAAACGGCTCAATGGGAATGTAAGCTGTTACACGGCTGGGGTAAAAAGTTAAGCCGTACTGGCAATTGAATATTTTGAAGGGCGGCAATATCAATCATATCATCGTTAGGTACTAGAGGTACTCATTTTATAGTTTGAGAGTTTGTGAATTTAAAAGTTTGTATGAAGGCGGTTATATCCCGAACTACTTATCCAATTTCGAATATTCTTTTACTGGTTATACAGCCTGTATTTTTAATATTCCCTCAAATTGTAACCAGATGTAGGTAATAGGGCTATAAACCGATATTGCAAGAACATTTTAAGTTAGTCTTAACTAACAAAGTATAACAAATTTTTGAAAAATTATAGAGCTGAAATGTATTGCGTACTCTCCTTTGACACATGGAAAAAGCGGGTCACTTGTGACAGTTGTGACGTCACGTCAGTAAGACAAAGTAGTGATACATTGCGTGCTGAATTATTTTAAAAGGAAAAAAAATGGTAGGTTTAGAACATTTTCTTGCAAAATCGGTTCATATCCCTAACACCTACGTCTGGTTAAAATTTGAGGTAATATTAAAAATACACGCTGTAGAATGGACATCCAGAATGGACATATACTATAATATAAATTAAATCCTACGGCTCCGCATTTGGAACGTTATGAGCTAAGGGGGACCCACATTAAAGCCACGGTTAATTTTGCAGCGCCTAAAAAGTGATGAAAATATTACCAACATAATTGACAATTAGTTATACTCTTTTGTTAGCAAAACATAGGCTTTTGCCCCGTTTAATTGCGTGGCTTGAGCGCTAGCAGCTGAGGACCCGCAAACATAAACATTTATATTTGACGGGTGTATCATTTGTACACATGCGCAACCCGCGTCCTTAAACGCGACCTTAGAGTTCGTCTTGTCTTCACCTGAACGTCACAAAAATGACATTGCTGCTACAAAAAACAAAGGAATGTCGAATAAGGGCAACAGACCTGATGAGGTTAATAGATATTATGTCAATTTTGACGACTGTTAATTCGGATAAGTCTGCCACAAGTCTGAAATGATCGATTGATAGGTAATCATTCAATTTTCTCTGCATAAAACTTGAACCTAGACATCTTTCGTAGTTATTGTTTAAAGCCAGGGATTCACTTGGGGACAAATGACCAGTGAACCGTAAATTGAATCGAAGTTTCTGTTAAAATAAAGGTATTCAGTACATAAATGTATCATACCAATACGCTAAGGGGATGCCTCGATTCGAAAACTAAGTCCCCATATATAATTGAGATTATTTTATGTGGCCGAGTTTTTATAAAGCTGTCATTGAAATTGTAATCTTCTATGTTGGACGGTAGAGTTGCTTTTTGAATGGACTACTTTGATGCAATTCGGCCGACTCAAATAATCTCAAGTAGGTATAAGAGACGGGACAGAGAGAGACTGGCGGCGTTTATAATGTGGTGTTGGAGGAGGATAGAAAGGGTCAGTTGGACGGAAAAGAAAACTAATGAGGAGGTTCTAGATTTAGTCAATGAAACAAGAAGTTTGATAGAAATGATTGAAAACAGGAGAGGGAAAATGATATGACACATGTTACACCACGACGACTGGATGAAAACAATAATAGAGGGAAAAATAGAAGGGAAAAGAAAAAGGGGAAGGCCGAGTATATCTTACATGGAGCAAATAAAAGAAAAAATAAACGCTTCATCGTATAGAGAAATAAAAAGAAAGGCAGAATGTAGAACAAGTTGGAAATTACTCCACTGACAAGAGCCTAGCTCTTAAATAAGAAGAAGAAGAAGGTATAAGAGACACGCTTACCTATGCCTTCCGCGCACGGGAAAACGCGATGCAACGACAAATTCAGATAAATATCTAACTAAGTGTGTGAAGTTTTATTGACATGCAGTTTTATTTTATTCTCAAGTTTGATTTTAGATGTGGTAAAATACCATCACTTTAACTTGCTTGGATGGGCTGAGGTAAAAAAAGAAAATAACCATTTAATCCATAGGTATAGAGGAAATTTTAAACAATCATGTTTCGGTTAAATCAGACAGAGAATCATAATATCAGTCAAGAATCATATAATATATCTGAAAATCTGATCTTATTGTTTTCTAATCTGACAAAAACGGCGTTTGAAAGAACGCGATGTTTTCCAATTCACACCCTTAAGACAGATAAGCAAGATCTCAATGTAAAGTCACTGACTCTGTTGATTAGAAACTCGTTGGAATAAAAAGCAATATGTCCGTTTTAGTAACGGAAAAGCCTAGCCTTCAGTGTTAGCCGTTGCAAAAAACTGTTTTCCAATCTCTCCTTGTAATAAAGGCTATTATGGCGTTTCTTGTTTGCTAATCGCTGAATGAGATATGGAGTTGTCGATCTTTATTAAGGAACTGTTGTTTTATTCAGCCTTCATTAGGTTAACCAGCCTACGGGACTCAAGGGAGCCGCTGGATAAAATGCAGCCTATATCCATCCCGAAGGTTTATTCTATGTATGTATAATTATGTTACCGTATAATTATAACTACCTAGTGAGCTAAAAAACTGACGGGTGGGTTAGTTTAGCTAGGCTGTTAGGTAACGCGTTAAATCATAAACTGACGCCTACTGGTAAAACATTTTATGAAATCGGAGGAGTACTTCCAGTGATTCAATCAATCAATCAATCATATTTATTTGCAAAAATACAGTAATTGGATGTTACAGAATGGGTTTGTTTTGTACAGTGTATTTTGCTTGCCAGCAAGCGTGCAAATATTCAAGATAATGAATTAAATTTACAATATCAACAATACAATTCTTAGAATGCACAGGATTTGTGATCTTAAAGATGACGGTGTGTCCCGGTAAGCAAAAAGTTGCCTGTACTGATAAGTTGAGGGTACATCAATAATAAACAAAATAAATTAAGATAACTACAGAAAATTTGAATAAATTATTCATTCATCTTAAATTCTAAGTATTTTTTGATGCTATAAAAACATACATTACTACACTAAAATACTATAAAATTTTACGAAGTAATCAAATCTTGCAAATAGCTTTTCACCCATTTTTATGATATTTGTATCAATTTGAAACTTTACAAGAATGAATAAGGTTGATGACATTATAATATTGATCTGGTACCATTAAGTTGATGATAATAGAGCTGTTAGAAGGTGGAACTGTTCAGCTCATAGCAAACACTCGAGTAAAACGATGCACACGATTGGACAACACTTTTTTAACATTTTTTTAGTTTATAACAACTTATGACGATTGCAAAAATATCCTACATCCCATACAAATAACATAAGTCTTCGATAAGTGTCAAATTAAAATGTATGAATGTATTATTAAACAACCGAAAATAGCCAGTTATCAGATGCTTCTTAATACAATAATTTAGGAAATGGGCTGGTAATTGTAGATCTGATAATCTTTGAGGTCAGTACCCGTTCGGCTGAGTTGACCCTTTAGGCAACCGGTGTTATAATTAACTTAATTCTTGTTTCAAACTCTGAAATGCTTGAAATTCTGGCGTAACGAAAAGTATGTAAAATATTAGCTTAAATCAGTGAATCGGTTTTAAATGATAATGAACGGAATTTGAGAAGGAATGTAAACAAGTTCCTGTCATAATATAATTTTTGGTACAAGTTTTTATGGCTGACTGTACTTTTTTGCACACTCATTGACAGGATTCTAATAAGTCCAAACACGACGGATTGATCTTGTGTAAGTGAGGAGTTCGTAATTACACCTTTTGTCTCTATCATCAGACCAGCTGTATGGTAGGCTACAGTGAGCATCAAAAGTAACTACGCAATCGAAGACATCAAAAGTTCTTATTCCATAATGAATACTTTTGACGTCTTCGTTTGCATAGCTACTTTTGATTCGGACTGTATTGTGATTGTATAAAATTGTTTTCCCTCCGCACTGGAAGGTCAGATGGCAGTTGCTTTCGTAAAACTAGTGCCTATGCCAAATCTTGGGATTAGGTGCCAAAACGAACCCCGGGCTCCTTTAGGGCACAACCGGGAATAACGTTTTAAATTTAAATAAAAAAAAAAAAAATGTTTTTTTTAACGCTGTGAGGATGATGAATTGTACAAAATTTCTACTCGATTGAACTTCGGGAAATTGGTCGAAATTTGACTTGGAAGATTTGACCCGCACATGGTGACAAACGAACTAATTTACATACCTAGATAGGGAAGTCGTAGGTCTATACGATACGACTTACCTACGGCTATTTGACTCAGAAAATGCACTGCGCATGTCCGTCTTAACGTGTCTGTGTTATCTAAGTTTTGTACATGGATACGTATTGTCACTTGTCTGTAAGGTATACCCCCTCGCCAAAGAGTGCCAAAATGACAGGTCCTACGCCACCCGCATCCAGCGGACTCCCGCGACCTTTACCTGCTGGTCGATCACGTAACGCATTGTACGCGCGTCAGGTAGATTTAAATGTCACTTTTTCTATGGAAAAATGACAGTTAAATTGTACGAACGCGCGTTCGGAACGTACGTAACGTTCCGAACGCGTTTACCCCCAGGTCAACAGTACACCTTGTTGAGGCCTACCCACGCCGCGCCATCCGGTACGTGGTCGCCACTTCAGAACTTTTCCGCCCCAACGGTCATCGATTCTACGTGCGATGTTCGAAATTCGTTCCGTTAGTTCCGTATCTAACTATAATGTTTGCTATTGTTTTTCCACGATGAAATGCGGGAGTAATCGATAGACAAAGTAAGGAAATTACAATAAACAACACCGGTAGCATCTGCTATTATGGTAAGTATCATATTTGTATGCAATCCTAATTTGCATACAAAGTAAATAGAAACAGACTCTGCCGACTGTCATTTAATTCATATTTTTATTGTTTCCTAGAAACTATGCGCAGTTGTGGTTTAATTACCTTATTAGTTCTTTGTGATTTAATTTAATCTTAGATATATTATGTTAATAAAAACCCGTCAAGTGCGAGTCGGACTCGCGCACGAAGGGTTCCGTACCATTATCAATAAAAATATTTATTTATTTTGTTTTTATATAACAGAAATACATAATATGTGAAAATTTCAACTCTCTAGCTATCACGGTTCTTGAGATACAGCCTGGTGACAGGCAGACGGACGGACAGCGAAGTCTTAGTAATAGGGTCCCGTATTACTCTTTGAGTACGGAACCCTAAAAGAGTAACATGAAATTCCATTCCGTTATCATGGTTTTACACCAAGCATAATTAATTGATCAATAAGCAAGGCAACTAATAAAATAATTATATGCATATTATATTACAATTACTTTCTATTTACACTCAAGCAAACTGTTGATTCTAACGGCTAGTGCAAACACTTGTAGTTGAAGAGCTTTCCGTTAGTTACCTATTAAAGTTAGAAATGTTAGAGCTAGAAAACTCCGTCAGGAGTTACTTGTTGTTTTAGGTAACCGATTGTATAATTTCTATTGATTTTAGCCTTAGAACCTTTTGGTTAAAGGATGTTTGCCGAACAGGCTTCCTGTGCGATATTAAATAAGATCCTAGATAGATAATCTCTAATATCAATAGTAGATTGTACAACAAGTGCATAAAACGCACCATTTTACTCGAGACGTTTATCCATCCGAGCGAGCTTGCGAGCGAGGATAGATATAAAGTCGAGTGTAAAATGGGTTTTATGGACGAGTTGTACACTCTACTTTTCACTTCGATTGCGAGGAAATGAAACAGCAACACGTAAAATAATAAATGAGACGAAATACAAATTATAAGTTTATTTCATGAAGTTTTATTGTGTACTTTGGCTGTTGGTATCTTTGCCTTGGTCTTAGAATACGAACGAAACGAAATAAAATAAAGAGGTTGTTGTATGAAGTTAAAGATGTTCGTGTGGCTGTTGCAGCGATTGCCTTGGTCTTCGACGAAGATTTTACTTTATGCTCTAGAGCATAAAAAGCGACTTTATGTCGCCTACGCACGACATAAAGACGAACTTTTAGAGCATGAGAAGTGAAAATCTAATTTTACAATAATCATTTTAGAAAAAGAAAAAATGAAACATATAGGTATTCGAGACAAAACAGCGTTTTGTCACGAAAGGGTTCTATCTCAGCACAATGCCAGCGCTGATCTTCCGATAGAACCATCGGGTTACTCCACGGTGGGAAACAAGATCGAAATAATAAATAAAAAAAACCGGCCAAGTGCGAGTTGAACTCGCGCATGAATGGTTCCGTACCATTATCTATAAAAAGGGCAAAAAAATCACGTTCGGTGTATGGGAGCCCCCCTTAAAAAAATATTTTATTTTGTTTTTAGTATTTGCTGTTATAGCGGCAACAGAAATACAAATTTTTGTGAAAATTTTAACTCTCTAGCTATCACGGTTCTTGAGATACAGCCTGGTGACAGACAGACGGACGGACGGACGGACAGCGAAGTCTTAGTAATAGGGTCCCGTTTTACTCTTTGAGTACGGAACCCTAAAAACAACGTAGCGTTATACAATAAGGGACAAAAGTTACAAATATAAAAAACAATACATCGATCAAAGAACGCAGCCATATCACTCCCTGCATGATTTGTTGCCATTCTGTTGCAGCAGTTGACTGACACTTTTCTTATTTATACAGCCTGTATGTTTAATATTACCTCAAATTTAAATCATACATAGCTATGAACCGATATTGTAATAAAATTGTAAGTTAGTCTTAACTACGAAAGCGTAATTAATTTTAAAAAAATTATAAAGCAGCAATGTAATGGTTACACTCATTTGACACATGGAAGAAGCGGGTGTGTGACAGTTGTGACGTCACAATGTAGTGATACATTGCGTGCTGATTTATTTTAAAGAAAAAGTTGGTAGTTTAGTAGTATAGTAACAAAATCTTGCAATATCGGTTCATAGCCCTAAGACCTACCTCTGGTTACAATTTGAGGTAATATTAAAAATAAACGCTGTATATATAAAACTAGCTCCCCGCCTGTAGATGGCAATATAGCCCATAACAATCCAGAAAGTTCATCCGACACGCAGGTGAAAGAATTTATGAAATCGGATAAGCGGTTCCGGAGATTACCCAAAATACAAAGTTACTTACAAAGTTTTCCGTTTCCTCTTTATAATATCGGTATAGATATTTATTTTAAAATAAAAGGAACGAACTGAACGTCCGGAAGTTGAACTTTATCATTCCTTACTTAATAAAGTTAGAAAAGTGCTACATATAGGTATCCTGCATACTATTAAACGTTGTGTATTTATTTGTTTATTTATAAATGGGTTCTCGAAAACGGCTCTTAACGATTTCGTTGGGACTTACCTTGCAGGAGTTGCAGGGGTTCCTATACTGGGGGGAAACACCGATCTCTACCTAACCTAGTCTCTCATCTCAACCGAGAAATAGTAGATTGTACAACAAGCGCATAAAACGAGCCATTTAACCTGAGACGTTTATATCCACCCGAGCCACCGGCGAGGGTGGATAGTTAGTCGAGGGGTTAAATGGCTAATTTATGCCCGAGTTATACACACTGCTTTTCACTTCAATTACGAGAAAATAACAAATAATTGCAAAATAAAATAAAACAATAGCTCATTCCTGTCACTTAACTTTTTAAAGTTTTTTTGTTTAATTTTTGACACGTGATATTAGACTTAGGTACTTCATACTGCCAAGCCATTTAATGGTTCAATACGTTTTAAAATTATAATTGACTCCTATTTTATTTGGTTTTATTAATTTAGTAATGGAAAACACGGATGTGAAATTTATTAAAGCAAATCAAATCAAATGACAAGTTTATTCTACGAAGTTTTATTGTGTGCGTGGCTGTTATGCCCAATTATCTTTGCCTTTAAAACAATTTTACTTTGTGCATAGATCATTGAAGTGGCATTTTGTGCAGCATACATCCAGCACAAAGGCGAACTTTGCGAGCATGAGAAGTGAAAACTCTTTTTCTCCATGTTTTAATAAAGCAAAATCGGGCATTAATATTTATACGTCTATTAAAGTATTTTGTGTAGGTCCCCTTAGTACTGCACATGTGTAAATACTTTATTTGCACGCACTACCAAATTAGCATCACTTACATACGATTATAAACGAATTGGAATATAGCGTAATCGTCATTCATTACACGTGGTCTCAGTAATTAGTTTATCATAAGTACCTAATTAAATCCGCATGATACTGTAATTTCTGTCATCAACACATAATTACATTGGTTATTGTAATTCTAATTATTATGACATTATGTTAAGCCGTCGAATCGTAATCATAAGTAGAAGTTTGAAGGGCGGTATGATACTTAATCAGTAATTAGTAATCAGCTCTGCGTTTAAATATCTTTTCATGCAAAGAGTTTGTTTAAAGTCTACTAACAGATTGATTATCTACTAGAAAGTTGACAATCATGGTAGGACGTAGTTATTAGGTAGAATTAATTCGTAATAGTTAAAATCCTTACGTGAACCAGGCCATGAAGTAGCAATTATCGAACGCGTTAGCGTGCGGAAAATCCCACTTCCTGGCCAGGGAGCGACGTAAAATTTTGTTCTTACCACGGGCGGTAATGAAGAATCTGAGTCTGCGATCTGAGTCATTCTTTGTTTAACCGCCCTAGGTAAGTAATGTACTATTGTTTCAATTGTAATAGTTAGGTCCCATATGGGTTATATTTTAAGGATTGCACATTATCTACTGTTGAGATATAAATGGTGTCTCAATAAGAGTGCACTATTAATTACGTTAATAATACTTTATTTTTAATCGAAATAGTGCACTCTTATTGAGACACCCGTTAAAATAAGCAACTTTCATCATTTAGATTATATTATTACAAACAGGTAAATTTTGTGAGTGTGGAGCTTTGTGAAGTGTACCTTTGTAAGTTATAATAGTGTGGTCTCTACAATAAATTACCCTCCGAATTCAAATATATTAAAAATCATGCGAAATTTCTTAATAAACTAAAAAAAAATACTGTCCGGCAGCTTTAAATCTATATTATTAATGAGTATTTATAAAATGTTTGTAATAATAATAATTTTAAACGTTGTATAACGTTCACATTTCGCTCTTTTGACATATAAACGATATTATAATTCATATTATTTTTGACATGTATTTTTTATATTTTATGAATAAATGAGTATGAGTATGAAGCGGGTAATCTCCAGAACAACTCACTCGAGTATGCATAGGCTATACGCATATTTCCACCATACTCGTAGGTTTGGGTTCTTTGTAATAACTAATAAGTAGTACTTGGTTGCTAAAGAAAGAAATGGACATAATATCTTTCGTTCAAATAGACGTTTATTTATTTGAAAATTATACTTACACGTACAGTCGAGTTCATAAATATATATACGTTCCCGAAGGTTCAATAATATCTGAGCAACCTTATGTCCTTGACAATAAAGTCGTGTTCACATATTTTTGATCACTTGTCCGTGCACATATTTTAGAACTCGACTGTACCTACATAAATAAGAACTTATGTAAATATATCATTCGTTAATATTGTAACGTAACTAATAGTTGTTTTTTTTTATTGTTACAGGTACGTAAAAGTATTTCTTCATACGACAATAAATTACCAATAGTCCGCCAAGTGGTAAGTTCTCACCTCAAATGCATTTTGTTACTTTGCAAGGTAGCAAAGCAATAGACGCTAATAATGCTTAACTTAAAAAAAAACATAATTTTCCGTTTATTCATATTTTTTAGAGCTTGACAATGTATCGTTACTCCAAATAACAGTTAACCTAATTGCCTGACCTAGTAATAAAAAAAAGGTTTTACGAAGGAACTTTTCAAGCCCATTTACAGTCACCGCCTCAATAAATAAAAGTATTGACTTTAACAGCCTCCTCAACCCAACATGTCCTTTTTAACGCATCTTTAACCCCCCGTGAACCCAAGAAAATACTAAGCCCGCTTCGGTATTCGTTACGTATGGTAATACAAGCTCAAATTTTATGCAGCCAGCGTAAAATTGGCGGAATGTATTTGAAATTCGAATACAGTTGTGGAAAGTGTCAGGAAAATAAAAAAATCCACTCAAAAGTAACGGTCTTTGAGGGCATAAAAATAGACCGATTTTACACGTCGCTAGAACCCCATGCCCGATTTTATTTGCTGACGTAAAAGTCGCGTTCAATAAAATTTTAACAGTTCCTGACAACGAGCCGCCGGAATTTCCTTACATGTTGCGGGCCAAGTTTAAGATGGGAGAATGTTGTCTTGAATTTTTATTGCAGTACTATACTCTACTCTACTTTGTCGCTCATCTTAAAGAGCTTAAGTCTGCTGCTTTTGCACGGAAGGTAATAAAATATTATGTAAATACTGTATCGAATAGCAAAATTAAGTACGTTTTTTTTGTGGAAAGTATAGACCTCTTTTTATTGTTGTACAACAAAGCTAATAACTAATTGTATTGTTTTTGTATTACCACAGAATAAGTAATAGTGCAAGTAATATTACTCAAGTATAAATAATATTCAGTTTTAAAATATGAAGAAAGAAAGAAAATATATAACGTTAACTTTGTAAAACTTTTATATATTTTTATATTACAGTAATTTTCTAAACGCTCGTAACTTGGACCAATTGTGAACAAGAAAACGGAAAAGTTCAGAAAGTACCAGTCCAACCAACCTAATAATATTACAATATATGCTCGTATTATCATACCATACAATCTCCTCCACTTGTAACTTCGCCTCTTGTTAGCAATGTCGTGATTTCAAAGGAAGACTATTTATTTCAACTTCACTTAGAACAAAAAAGGAAATAAGTAACAAAAAATACACGAGAAAACCGGGATTCCTGGACCCGCTGCTGTAGCAACCAATCAAAAGGGATTCAATGTAAAATGGCGGTTCTGGTTCATCAATTAGAAATGCTTTTTAGTTGGGATAGAGCGTCATCTATTGAGATGTATACCTATATATTTTTTTTTATACAACGACGGTGGCAAACAAGGTTACGGCCTGCCTGATGTTAAGCTGGTACCGTAACCTATGGACACTTGTGACTCCAGAAGAATCACAAGCGCATTGCCGACCCTTTATTCAATTGAGGATTCGCTGTGTTGGCAGATAGAGACATGCAGGTCCCTCACTCCCAACACAGCACATCCTAAGGGAGCTCTGGCGACCTTACTCACCACCAGGAACACAACACCACATACTTGCAATAGCATGCAATAATATAGCAACACTACAAAGCAATGGTGCTATTATTGCTGCGGTTTTCTGTAAGGTGGAGGTACTTCCCCAGTTGGGCTGCTCCATATACGGGCGAGATGACATTCCGCTGTGCCCTACCTTTCTGTAGTTATGATTTTCTGTTTCCTCGAATAACAATTAGCATAAACTTTAACAAATATTTGTTTACTTGGAATTTTAAGAACATACCCTTATTGTGAGATACAATCGTAACCTAACGTTACGTAACTAATACGAGATCGAATAAACGCGCTTCGAATAGATTTCGATCTCGCTACGGTATTCTTCGATTCGACCCGTCAAACTTGTAACTCACACTGCCGTTGGACTACGAAACCAACTGCAAAACGTTAGGCACTTAGGCACTTTGCGTTTAGTTTTCGATGCGTAATTTAACGTTCGATTCGTACTACCAATCGGTAGTGTGAGACATTTCGAATCGAAGAATACCGTCGCGACTGTAGTTTACTATTCCACTAGCAAAATGGCCCGTGATATCGTATTATTGCGTCAAGAGTTACCGTAGATCCGATCGAAATTTATCTCAAATTAAAGAACTTATAAAAATAAGGGTTTTGAATTGACAACATATATCCGCAAAATTCGGATTGTCGCGTATTTTGTATTTAAAAATGCAAATAAAAGGCCCCCGCGCCACCATATTGTATCGACAGTCGACACTGTCGACGTCGCGATGCGCGTATTCTGTAATGTCATAACCGACAAACATTTAAATTAAAACGATAAATGCTAGTGATATAAGGTTGAATATTGGAAAATCGTGAACGAACGTGAAGTCGATCGCGAATTAAGTAATGTATAAGTGCCTCACGTTACAGTTTGGATTTTTAGTTCTATGAGTGACCACCAGGGGCGGTGTATAGACTTTTCATACTAAATCTTGACGATAGACGGTAGCGTCGATAGTAGACGCGACTCACTTCAATCCCACGCTAAGGGTGCAGGATTTTGAAAATAGTAACGTAAGGACGAGTAACGTAACGTGAAGGGGGCTTGATATTTTAAGTATGCTGGAAGACCCAGCAAACCTTGGCTTCTTTTATATTTTCTCGGAAAAAACGTTTTTTCCAGAAATAAGACCAAGCTATAGGTCGACATCATCGTCCCTGTGAACCCCAGCATCGTAAATCTAACTGAGATTATTATAGCTGTTTTCGAGGACCATTTTATAAATAACTAGCTTCTTCTCGCGACTCCGACCTCGTGGAACTCGTTTAATATCGTTGCTCCATAAAAACTTTCACCCCCCATTTCACCCCCTTAGGGGATGATTTCCGGAATAAAAACTATACTATGTCGTTCCCCGGGACCAAACTATCTCTTTACCAAATTTCATGTAATAATTATAATAATTTCCCCCATACAAACTTTGCACCCCTATTTAACCCGCTTAGGGGTGGGTTTTTCCAAAACCCTAAAATTACTTTTCTTGTAAGGAGTCATACACATAAGGAGATACACAAAGTTTCAAGTCTCTCACTTAAAATTTTACTCCATCCCCATACAAATTTTGAACCCCCTTTTTACCCCCTTGAGGTGGTTTTCATTTTGGGAAAACCCCTTCTGAGTGGGCACTTACGTTATATAAACTACCTTTTGTGAAAACAACTGCTTTCTAGGTTCAACGGTTTGGGCTGGGCGTTGATTTAAGAAAGTGAGTGAGTCAGTCAGTCAGTCAGACAGGAGTGTCAGGACTTTTACGTTTATATTTAAATAGATAAAAATACAAACTTTAATCATCATCATCATTACTTAAGAGCCTTGCTCTTGTCGGTAGAATAACCGCCACTTTTCTCTGTCCATTGCCAGCCTCTTGACTTCCTCATATGACTCGACATCAGCTTTATGTTTTATTGGGCTAGAATATGTTAGCCTAGGCCTTCTTCTGCCTCTCTTGCCTTCAATTTTACCCTCCAGGATGTTTAGGAAGAAACTGTCGTGCCGTATCAGGTGACCCACCATCTTGCCTCTCCTATTTCTTATACATCCTAGCAAACATCTTTTCTCATCAACCTTCCTTAAAACTTCTTCGTTTGTCTTTCTTTATCATGTAAGATAAAATAAATACGTTTTTATAAATATTGAGGGTGACGCCGCCTACAAGAAAAACTATTTCTACCAGTACCAAAACTATAAATAATTAATTAATAAACAAAAAAAAACCTTCAAATCATTTTACTCAAACACGCAATGAAATGTCGTCATTACGTGGGTTATGTCATCAGGCTTCAAAGTATCACGTTTCGGGCGGATTAACTCGAGAGAACTGTAAAGGAAAGACTGGAACAAGTAAAAGAGTTTGTGTATTTGGGGACACTATTTACTGGAGACGGAAAGCATGAGAAAGTTATTGAAAGGATATCGCAAAAAGCACGCGTGGCTGTGCATAGGGGAGTGTTGGTGCCCACACTTATGTTTGGTAGCGAAAGTTGGGTGTGGCAAAAAAGACATCAAAGTCGAGTGAATGCAGTAGAAATGAGAGCGTTGAGAAGTATGTGTGGAGTGAAATTGAGTGATAGAGTCAGAAACAGTGTGATAAGAGATAAGTGTGGAATGGATGGAGATATAGTCACTAACATTGAGAAGGGTATGTTAAGGTGGTTTGGGCATGTAGAGAGGATGGATGAAAGAAGATTAACGAAGAGAGTGTATATAAAAAGAGTGGAAGAGCAAGTTGGAAGGGGAAGACCTAGGCGAACTTTCTCCGATCAAATTGGAGAAATCTTACAGAAAGAACAGGTCAAAAGTACCCTAAACCGACAAGCATGTATGAGAAATGTTATGAAAGTGAGTGAAGCGAAAGTGGTTTGTCAGGATCGTAGCAAATGGAGATCCGTGATCTCTGCCTACCCCTCTGGGAAAGAGGCGTGATTATATGTATGTATGTAAATTTCATACGAAATTGAAGGCCTAGGCCGGGAAGTATTTTTTTTTTAATTTTCATTCCACTATTGTGGCACATCATCACGGCGTTCAGCCATGAAGATTTGTTTGATTTGAGGAGCTTTTATTTACTTATTTCATTGCATGTTTGAGAAAAGCACTATACATGCCTGGCCGTGAAAAGGGCTTGCCAGCTTCGTATCACTCTATCCGGCCTCCCTACGGTCGGCCGTCTATATCTACTCACCCGGCAAGCCCTTCTTTCCCGTCTGCAGTAATGTACTATTATTGTTTCTCACATCAAAACAACCAACAAATTCCATAACGGCAAAACTAGTCCAGCAATAACTTAGCCACTTGAATTATTTAGTAGGTACCCGACCGCCGAGAAACTAAACTGTTTTCCTTTCCAATACTAATGGTGTTAGTTTTTCCAGCCATAGACAATTTTCCCGGCAATTACCCTATGGACATAAAGTCCACTATAACTTTTCGCTACGCGACATTACCTGTGGTTTTACTGTTACTGTTCGCTCCTTAAAGTAATAGTACCACGTGGAGCTAAGTCGGTTTGTGATAATGTTGTACAGCGTTCGTATAATATGAGGATTTTAATGCTTACATTACTCCACGATATAAATTGTAGTAAATTACATGTATATGGCGATAATAGTAGTTTATGCTACTGATACACAATGAGAGGCCTTAAAATACGAGTGCGGTTTTATGAAACGAGCGCCAGCGAATTTCATAAATGGACCACACGAGTGTTTTAAGGCCTAACAGTTGCATACACTACATTATCTAAACACATATCATAAGTACTCTAAGATGGGTTCAGAAGCCGTAGGAAAATGACCTGCATTGCTACTAGTGCTACCTGTAAACTATCTTTCTAATATCTATAGATACTAGAATAGAGTCCCACTTGAGTTTTGACAGCTGTTCCAAATTTAAACTCATAACGATATAAAAATCTGTACTGTAATAACATTACAGTACAGATTTTACCTACTACCACAGACAAGAAAGTTGTCACAGTAAAATTGGTTGTAATAATGCTGGTCATTACCGACGGTTTCTGAACGCATTTTAGAGCACTAATGATATGTGCGTAGATAAAACAAGTTATGTCTCCCATCGAAGGTATTTGTCGACCGACAAATATCGATAAAATATTACGCCTCCTCGTGGCCAAGAATTAAGTATTTGACAAAATGGGCATTTCACGCCAAGCGGGCAGGAAAAATGATGCCAGGTTATAGAATTAGCTGATATTTGGAATAGTTATACTGCTTCATGTCCTGACCCCGTAGCATGGATGTTATCACGCGATAAGTGATAGGATAGAGCTGCCGTCCCTGGCTGACACCGTTCGATAAAATGAGACGACGCGCTTATCCTATCACTTATCCATGCTACGGGGCCAGAACTGCTTAAAAGTGTATTGCTGAAGTCTGGGCTGAAACGTTAAGTGTCACTTGGTACAATGTGCTGTGCATTGGGCGGCACGAGGATAATACATACATATTTACCAATAAATACTATATACATATATTTATAAGTAGAATATTCAAAAAAATGCCTACGCAATCTACATAAATGTTTGTGAACATACATACATACATACCATCACGCCTTTATCCCTAAAAGGGGTAGGCAGAGCACATGAAACTTGTGTTCCAGTGCCACTTTTAGCATAAATGTGGGTATAAAAGATCGACAAAATGTGATGTTGCAGTGATAGGTTGCTAGCCCATCGCCCACAACACACTTCAACCCTGTTTGTGAACATGTTTATTAAAAGTTAAAACAACTAACTTTTTGTTATTATCGTTTAAATGATAACTCCAATTAAAACTTGCTGTAAATATGCATTACTATATACATGGTAGCGGTTTCATAAACTGTTGGCCTTTACGCTAATGAGCCTAAGAAATCACCAACACGGCGCTCAGAGCGGCACCTTTGCACTTTAGTTCATGTATCTCCGAAACGAATGCAGATCCCATTCTCAAACTTTTCATGTATTTTTTGTGAATTTACAAGTTACATTTTGAATTATTATTATTTTTTTTAATACCGAATTTAATTCAAGTGTGATTTGAAATTTTTACTTCCGGTTTTATATATGAAAAAAATTAAAAATTAGAAAATTATTATAACTGCAAAAAATACTAATTGACATTCTCAAAGTAACATTACTTACCTTATTTTTTATTTAGTATTATGATAGCAGCAACAGCTTTTGAAAAAAGCAGTCCTCCAAATTCGTCATATTTTTAAATGCATCCAAACCGGAAACGGTGTCGAATAAAAATATAAATAAATGTACATCAGTTCAGGACATCAACCAGTATAACTATTCCAAATATCAGCAAATTCTATAACCTGGCATCATTTATCCTGCCCGCTTGGCGTGAAATGCCCCAATTGTCAAATCAGCTTCTTTTTATGAAACGTCAAAAACGCTCCGTTACTATGGAATTTGTAGGGATTACTAAGTTGTGACGTCATAATCAAACAACGTCCTTATTGTGTTATTGTTAGTTTTTAAGAATTTAAAAATCTTAAGGCTCGACAGTCAACAGGGGCAGCGTTTTCGAGTTTTTTAAAACAATCTCAGACGTAGAAAATAGTGTTTAAAAATCTAAAAAAAAGATACGTATTACTTAAGGATCTAATCTAGTCAAAGTCGCATTCAGTTACGCGATCTTATGAACTTCACACGATAGAAAAAAATCCCAAAGTTACCTCTTTTTGTAAAGTTTATTCAATATTATGACTAAACTATAGATATTTTAAATGAAATTTTTGTATTCAAATAAAGTTATTAAATATTTATAGACAAATTCGCAGAGTTTGAATAGATAAAATGATTATCTTAGTTACTATGTTTAAATACCTACAAAATGCGCGAGCGCGGAGGCTCGGCAGGCCCGATCAGTCGCGCGCTGGCCCATACGGACGACGACTCAAGGACGTTAGCGGGTGTATAAAGCCTCCACATACCCCGCGCCGGCGGGCCCGCGGCGGGCCCGCGAGCTCGCGTTCGATGTGTGTTTGAAGTTTATTTTCAATGTTTTACAACTTGCGCGGGCCCGCCGCGGGGCCGCGCACGCGACCGGTGTGTGGAGGCCTTAAGCCTTAAAGTAGCAAACAAATTAAAGCTTGATACTTTCCGAGTATTTTCGTAATGTTTATCTGTTGCTAATGAAAAACCAATTTATTTTTACTGTTAAATATCCAATTGGTTTTCTGTGAGTATAGTAGACGGTAATTGCCATTACTGCCAGTGGTGAAGTAAAAATTCCTGTATTGGTGTTTGTAGTTGATAGTGCGCTTTAGATCCAAGTTTTAGAGCGATAGAGATCATTCTCACATTTACCCTTGTAAATTCCGTAGGCTTTCTCACGTCATCCGATCTGTAGTTGTAGGACTTGTAGGTTAAATGAAAGTTACCAAGGCGATTTATTAATTATTTTCTTGTTTTAAGACGTTGCGTTATATAGTTTAGAGCTGACATCCCCTAGCACAAGTTTGCGCATGATAAACTGCTCTCATGGGATTACCTTTGCATAGTCGGTGGCTGGCGGGCGTCCACTAAATATTACTGAATTCTAAGATGGCGGCCTGATGGAAGACGTCTTGAAAAGTGTTCTAGGTGGCCTGTAGTACGTAGTCTATACGTAGTAGTAGTAATAGTAAATCAATGTTTTAAGATAACCTTTTTCCGAAAGTACCTAAACAAATTTTACATATAAATGTAAGCAGAGCCCTAGGGAGAAAAGCACAACTTTTTTTACGCTTTCATTATACTTTATCAACGTTCGTTAATACTAAAGTTGTGTAGTCTTACTGTCATTCCATAAATTGTAGCCTGACAAGGGTCGCCCGAGGGACGCGGCTTTTGTTTTACCGAGAACAACTAGTAGAACAATATTTGCTTACATTTCCGATTAATTTCTTAGTGGACTTGATTTAATTTACGCTCTATCAGTTAAGTGTTGTGATATAAAATATAGCAAATTGTCGTAGAATGCTTGCGTAATGATTTTTGGCGGTTTTGATGAAACAACAGAACATGCCTTTTCTGGCAAGTTTTTTTTTAGCGAAATGTCAACCAAGTGCAAGTAAACTTGTTAATTTGTTTGCTATAAACTTTCCATAATAATATATTATCATATTAGATCATTATGGATTTGGTCTCAAATGTCTTAAAATTAAATACAGGAGCACTCTCCCTTGTCATCTCAAAAGTGGTTTTGAGTGGAAAAGAGAATTTCTGGGGATTGTTTTACGGTTTATGAGGACATTGCTAGCATTAATGACCACTGACAAAAACAATATTACCTTTGAGTCTCTAACAAGATCGAGACGCTTTAGAACGTACATACAATCCACGTATGCACGCTAAGCATCCGTTTTATCACGACTGCTTTCCGGATTCGTAAGCAGAAATCACGGACATGTAATTCGAATCTGATATACCTACATATTTCACTTCATTTATTTTCATTTCACGCATACCTAATCATTGGCTTAGCATACTTACACTTAATCCATTGTTATGCTTACTTATTATAGCAAGTCAACAACAATCTACATATTCCAAGTTAACTTTTCAAGATCTTGGTGGTTTAAAGTGCCAGGAATCGACTAAAATGTTACCCACTCACAATATTCCGACAGGATCTTAGGTCCCTCTGAAATGTCTCGAATGTCTTGAAGATACTCCATCGGCACTGAAACCTTAATTTGATACGTCTGGAGACTCACTTGAGAGGGCCCTTTAGAAATTGTGTCCTTTCCCGATTTTTATTTGTTTTGTTAGTAAAAATTTAATCATAAAACATTTCATTTTCTTTTTTCGAAAGGTAGCTTCGATTAGAGGAACCTGTTTATTAATAGGTACAGCAACTTTGGTTTTTACTTATATTAAATAAACACATCCCTTGTGTCATGGAGGGGACTTTTTTGGTTGCATCGATATATTGATCATTATCTTTTTAACTCTTTTAGTGACTGAGATAGGCTTCTGTCGTAACATGATTAAGTCAAAGTAGGTTGATGAACATTTATCAATAAGGACATTAGTATCTGCCCATATTCTTAGAATTCCTCAAAGTTTTCCTCTGAATTATATTGATAGCAATATGAGATTTAACTTAAATTCCATTCTATAAACTTATTACAGGTAGTAGTTAAAACGCAACCATGTGAAGTAATTTGTATTATTGTAAGTTAATACATATCTTATAGAATGTAGTTTGACATTAAAGTGTGTGTGCCGTCGTGGCTTTAATGTGGAATGAATGAGTGATTATTTTTATCTTTCTAAATTTTGACTTGCCATTCAATTAAATAAAAAATGTAAAAAGCGTACAAAACAACCAACCAATCCAGAAATCAGCCTGCGTTCTGTAGCGGCAGCTCGTTTAACAGCTGTAAGGTATAAGGGACATTCTATTTTCGAAATTTACAGTTTTCGGTACAATGCGTGAACGCCATATTAACGTGTATACTCATATGATAATAATAATAAAGACAACAGTGCCATAACTCGGATATAACAATAAGCGAGCGGCTGAAATGGAATACCAGATACGTGACTAGAAAGTTTTGATGTTTTTCCCTAACTTGATAAGCTTGGTTATGGTTATAGTAAATCCATGAGAATTCTAGCTATAAAAATCTTAATAATGCTGTATGCATTAAAAAAATACCTACATCTGATTTGACATGAGCCATATATTATAGTAATATGAGTACACTCATATGTCAATTGAATTGTTAATTCCGTGATGCATACGAGCTTTATTTTACCAATGTTACAACACCTTACAGAATACGATAAAGTCTGCAGTTTGGATGTTGGTAATTGTTAGGAAATAAATACGACACAATTTCTGTTTCACACAATATCTACATTTTATAAAAAAAAAAACGAAAACAGGAAAAGTGCTTTATTTATGAAAACTGGCCGCTTTTAACGCTTTTTGTATCAAAAAGGCAGTCGTTTATCACCGTGCTAAAATAGTGTTCCCCGAATTTGCGCAACAAAACACTTTCATCGCCAGAGGAATATTATCGGAGTGCACTAAAACATTTATCACTTGAATTCCCGGCACGTGGTAAAAAGCCTCCGTTTGCGAGACTCCGACGAGCGGAGAGGGTTCCATAAGACAAAGCTGATTTTAGTATAGGTAAGTACGCTTAAATTCAATTTTTAAATGATTACCGTCATACATGCCTACTTTGCCACCAGGGGGAACTTTGCCCAAGAAGCAAATTTTAAAATTTTCCTCTTGGGCAAAGTTCCCCCTGGTGGCAAAGTAGGCATGTATGACGATATTGTGTAAGATTATTAATATTACCGTCAAACATGCCTACTTTGCCACCAGGGGGAACTTTGCCAAAGAAGCAAATTTTAAAATTTTCCTCTTGGGCAAAGTTCCCCCTGGTGGCAAAGTAGGCATGTTTGACGGTATATTGTAAAATACCATTTGACATGTAAAAGTGCCCTTGTGGCCTATTTGCAGAATAAATAGTTGATTTGATTTTTGATTTTGATTCAGGTACCTAGGTACTTTCCCTGACTTTGACTGGATTCTGAAAGAAGGAAAAGGGGGGGCTATTCCAACAGTGGACGTCTTTCGGCTGATATGATGATAAAGACATCTCATTCATAATATTATGTTAAAATCTGTCAAGCACTCCGTTGTCGAATTGAAGAGGTCTGCTCATCTATCTAGTCGGACACCGACCGATCGGTCTCTTGCCATCTTCCCATCCTGCTTACTTATAATACTTAGGTATTTATAAAATGTCTATGGATGTAGGTACTAGCTATAGCTTTAAAAGTGAACCCTGAAAATGGGATTTCATCATGCGAGTGGACTTTTTGTTAGACAAAACCAACGGAGCCACGAAAAATATCAGCGTTCTGGCCAGCCAACCAAAGTTTTACAGTTGAAACGGAAGTATGAAATAAACGAACGGAAACTGACCGTACACGAAGCAAAAACGGGCTTACCGGAATATTGGGAGAAATCGAAACGTTGGCCTTTTGAGAGCTTGATTGATTCAACTGTTGGTGAGACTCTTCAAAATTATTATTTATGGCAGGTGATATCTGAAACTACCTACTTAGAGTGCATCCAATGAGTGATGGTGCCGTCTCAATGCAATAATCATGCGAAGATGTATTTGTCAGAACAAGTTCATAACAGTCAGTAAGTAACATATTACATATTCGATCTGCATTTGTGTGCAAGAAATGAAATGAAATGAAAAGTTCAAGTTCTTATTATGTCTTAGTTTTAATTAAAATATCAAATGAAATGATTAAATAAGTCACTTATTTATGCCTATTTTTTATAAATATTCCCTAATACATAAATACTATAAAAACATTCATTCTGTAGCCATCACGTTAACTTCCTTTTGAACATTTCTTTCTAATTTTATCAGTAGACCTCGTTATCTTGTCGCACTGTCATTGCTTTTCCGTAGAGCGTGAATGATTTTTTTATCGACCGTCTTGATATCGATGTTTATATAATGCAACAATGCGATTGAATTTTCGCCTTTTAAATCTTTGCTCAATCTCAATGAAAACTTCTTGATGAAAAATAAGTAGATAACCTAATTGGTGAAGAGATATAAATGATTTACCTATTTGCAACTGCAACGACGAAAAGTAACTCATCATTTCCTGTAGGTACATCGGGAACTTCAATATCGTAAGTGGTATTTATTTGCAAATGTTTTGAACATTCCTTTGTTGAATGCTGATTTTAAGTACCTATTTATTGTTTCTAGATGGAATGTATACTAGCAGCCATTTTTGAATTACCAGTCCCAGAAGCCTTTAGAAAGCATTTGTTTTTTGAAACTGTGTGGGGCTGGTCAGTGCGCCCTTCGCATGTATATGCAGCAGGATTTACAGTTGCCACCCAATGTGAAATTTGTGATCAACAAAACCCCAAAGTTACATTGACGATGTAGAGTTATATACAGTGTATTGTAATTATTGTGGAAAAACTAGGATAAACAGTCTTACAGTTCTAAGGTACCTACACCCGAGACTTTTATTTCTTATTTTTTTATCATATATATTATACTTCTACCCGCTAGTACCTAGTGACTCCTTATCAGTTCACTAATTATCAGTGACAATTAACTCGAAGTAGGTACACTATCGATATTTAGATACAAAAATCATTTACGCTCTACGGAAAAGCAATGACAGTGCGACAAGATAATGAGGTCTATTTATCAGTGAGTCTACCGGTAGTCAAATCAATGCAACCTAATGTTTAATTCAACAGATTTTGAGTGCGAATAAAATTGAAACCAAACTGTTAGTGTGAAAATAATATAAAAAAAAAGGATTCCCAAATATACGACCTCAATAGTTTTGAAACATTTTTGCTATTTTCTTATTTGCAGGCGCTTTTTTAGTTTCTGTTTGCGAGGCAGATTGGCTTAAGGTTATCAAACGATAGTTGGAGGTAACATTCAATCCTATCACACCGATAAGAAAAAGGAAGACGGTATGAAAAAGATGCAGTTTAGGATCCGAAAATATTGCCTATTATATAATTAATGAAATGAAAAAAAGTAGAGCAGACAGAACACCACCCTGCGGGATGCTGTCGTGTCAATCACTCCAGGGGAACGCAATATTCGTTATACGTTAAAGGCATTTCACTTTCTTAACACCCGTGTTTGTCCGTCGGGTTATGCAGTCCTAATTGCATTTCAATATAACAATCAAAGTTTAATAAATCAAACAGGTTTGACAAATCGATAGACACCCTAATTATCAAAACCCAACCCGTAACTGTGAACATTCGAGGGATTACGGGATAGAACGATATAATACTGACAGAAGTACCTAAGAGCATTTCTAGAAAAGTCCTACTTATACTTGGCAATATATCTTTATTTTTTTGCTCTATACCCACGATTTTTCTAAATTCTGCCAAGTAAAGGGTTGTTCTCCAATGAAGGAATATCTACTTTAAACTTTCTTCCTTATAAATAATGTAATTATTGTTATAAGTTTTAAGTTAACTGACATACTTAATTGGTAAAAACTTTTCTAGAAATGCTCACAATTGCGTTCTCGATGTGCCAAAAGCAACGAACATACGCAAAATACAAATGAAGATATACCAACATGAAGTTGCCACAAACCACTGCCTCGTGGATTTCATTTCGGGGGAATATCGAGTGCACTCGCGATATGGCGCGGTTGATTTGCGGGTTCCATTAAAATATTTCGCTCGCTAATCTCGAGTGGCGCGGCCTCGGATTGAATGTGGGGAGACCGTATCGCGGGGATACGCTGCAAATGTCTCCTACTTTTGTAAACGATATACTTATTTTAGTTTATTGACGACTAGCTGCCCACGCGGCTCCGTAGTAATAATATCCATCCACATATGTCCATCCATTGTCCAAGGGTAAATTTCAAGCTACCAATAGAATCCTTACGCTTTTATAGAAATAAGATTGTATGACAACTATGAACTTAAACGCAGTATTTCGCGAGTGAAACAGCAATTTACTTGATTTTCCATACAACAGTAAGTACAAATAACAGGTATGACGTCATACCTGTGTGTCAATTAATATGAAGCGTTTACGGCTGCTGCCAGCGAGGTCAATCTTTGTCTCAATTTTTTGGATATTTATGTTCTTTAATTATAGTTGTTCCCATACAAACGTTTGTTCCTCTCCAAAAACTGGTCGAATGGCATCGTAAAAAAATCTTAGTCATCATCCCTGTTGGTCCCGGAGATTACCAAACATACAAAACTTGCAAACCTCACAGACTTTTCCTTTTTATAATATTATAGTATAGAGCTTTTATTGCTGGCTGTACTTTTTTCACTATCGTTGATAATACAACTACAATTATCAGCTAATCAGGATTTGACTTCAACAATCAAACTAGATACACCGCAATTGCAATAAAAGCTTGTAAAAACAAAAACAACCACAAAGTTGTGACACCAACCGAGGAAAACGGAAGCGTAAAAAATATGTCAGAGGCGCGAACTCGATATGAAACGCTCCTTGCATCTTCTGGTTCTTAAAACGTCATGAATCCATGCACGCTACACTCTTTTGCGACCTTCTGGTTCCGAATAGAAGTGTAGGGTTACCGTTAGGTGTGGGAAAGTGGGAACGGGGTTGGTGCTTTGTTCAATTTATGTAGAAAGGCGTCATTGTTGCGGTGACATACTTGCGCATGTTAGTTAGAGGGGTTTCAGGTGTTTTGTGCGTATCTTCTCGTATGCCTATGGGGTACTGTGATCTCCGATTTCAGTGACTGAAGCAGAATACTGAAAGGGTTGATTTTTTATTTTGACAACTTAACTGATTTAGGTGAAATTTGGTATAGAGATAAGTAAAGGGTCGCATAGGCATAGGCGTATTATCCCTTAAGGCGATTAACGAGTAGGGTCATTTCGCCGGTTGGCGACCACCTAATTTCATGTGCCGGTTAGCGACCACTTAGCTGACTTGGTGAACTGAAAGAATATTTTCTCGTTTTTTTTGTAAATTCCTATTCCATAACTACAAACAATAAGGCATACGGCTGACTGTTTCAATAGACTCTGTAGAGTTGATGTTATCTTCAATTGAAAAAACCATGTTCTTCAAGTGGTCGCTAACCGAAGGTGGTCGCGTAACCGGCGAAATGACCCTACATACATAACGTATAGGCGGACGAAGGCGGGGGCACGTTAGTACTCGCATGAGTTCTTCCAACTAGGCCACTTATCTCTCATAATATTAATCTTTCGTCGTACAGTATCCTCACAAGAGTTACACGCAAGTTTTACTAACTAAGTATCCTGTTACCGAGTTTTCAAAGAAAAATAGCGATACATTTCCTTTACTCGATGAATAGCGAAGTTTCATGACGCTTGTTACGGAGGCACTTATGGGTTATTTCTCCCCTGTTACCACCTTATTACCACTGGTAACCATGGATTTTCCTAGTGGTTACCACTTTTACTTGCCTTTCACAGACACAGAAGACTGTAATATGTTTGTACTACCTTTCGCTGTGATAACTAGACTAGATGCACAAAAAGTTGCGGAGTAAAATATGGGATTGTATACCTAACCAGGTATACGTTTTGATATCATTGATCAGATTGAAATAGACGAGTAACAAGTGAATTATTTTTTCGAAAAATTTTAAGTACTGCTTTTTTACAAATATTCACTGTGCCAATGCCACTCTGACGATTAAGAACAGTCCAACAACACCTCATATGTAAAAATCCATTAAGACGTTTGGACTGTAACCCGTGACATAGAATTTTCTTTTCCACATACATACGTATACATACCGTCGGGTGACAAGCAAAAGTCACTACCAAAACTGTCACTGCTCTTCAAAACCTCGTATCTCGGTACTTAGTCGATATCGAGATACGACCTTTGATTTAAGTAGGTATTTGTTACTTAGTGAGTTTTGCTTGTCACCCGACGATTATATGCTCGAAAAACATAACCTAAGCTAAGCCTCCTTCTGAGGCAGTCGGGTGATAATAGCAGCGTAATTTAACACTTTCTAGGCGGTTTGCCCTTCGGACACCTGAAGCTATCTAACAAACCTAACCTACCTACCTTTCGCAATCACACGAAATTTCTGTCGGAACTGGCATCTGTCCAAGTTGGCATGAAAACCTACATGGAATTCCATAAATCTGGATATGTGAAAAATAATTTTCTGACGTAACTGGACGCTGACATAAGTGGAATGAACCCTCTAGAGATCACAGCACTGAACAGTTGAATACACACACACCATTACACCTAACCTCCTGACCCGCACTGTTACCAAGTTCCCAAACAATCTGGCCATGCACGAAATTGCTTAATTTAGTTTTCAAACAGTGAATTCTCTTATTTGGCTAATTGCAAATCTCGATTCCCTTTAGTGTCTGATTTAAATTAAGTTAGCTTTCCGAGTCGCTAAATTCGCCTCGAATTTACGTTCCGTAACTTCGCGTGCGTATGAGCAAAACGGTTTCGGAAAACTAATTTGTGCTTATTAAAAGCTATTTATTTATGAGGCAATTTAATTATCCTTGTATGCTGGAGTACGTAACAACATGTTACCTCGTTATCTCTGCTGAATGTTATCTTCAATTTTAATGTGCTAATTAATATTCTAATTTCTAATTCATTTCGCGTCAGTAACTTTATAAATAATATATTGTAGATTAAAAGACATGGATTTTGTTAATTAAAGTTAAGCGTAGTTATAACAGTAATTATACTTAAGCGGAGTTTTTACTTCGTCATTAAGACCGTAAGTTTTCTATAGGCGATATATATTTCACCGTTTAATTAAAAATATATATGGGTATGTAGAAGAGAGGCTCGCGACTTCTACACTTCACAGAGCTACTACTTTTATTCTAGCCAGGATTTTATTGCCAACCGAAATTATTTTTTTATTTACTTAATTCTATATAAATTATTTACATCCATTAAGCTAGATGGGTGAAGGTCGGGTCTCTAGTCTCTATTCGTATCTCCTACTTTTAACTAGACCTAATATCAGTGAACAACTTGAGACTGTTGGGAGTTCCCCAGCCTTCCGAAGTAGCGTTGTGATTTAGCACTCAGTCAGCTGAGCCTTGAAGACTCGAGCCTTTAAAGTTAAGACTAGCATTATGCAGTACTGAGAAGACTCATGTGGACTCTGACGGCACGAGTCTTTGAGGCTCGGCCGAGTTTTAACTCATAACAAATTCAAAATTAAAATGAAAGTATTTTATCGTGACAAATAATATATAAAAAACACACTTTGTCACGAAATGGACAGCGACGGCGCTGGTCTTCCGCAGGGTCCATTCGGTGAGAGTACGATGGGTAACATCGACAGAAAGATGCACAATGACATATAACAAAGATATTAAAAAGTATAAAAAGTAACTATTATATAACTAAAATACACACTTAATAATAAAAATACACAATAATTTACTTTAAAAACAAAGTTTTTATCGACTTCAAATCAGTAGCCAAATTTCTTCAATTTTGCCTGTACAATTTGAAGAGTTCCCTCGATTTCTCCAAGGATCCCATCATTAGAACTGGATTTCGGTGACAACGGGACCAACCTGGAAGTATATGCTTTCAAACAAAGAAAGAAATTTTCAAATCGGTTCATAAATTACCAAGTTATCGCGTAACAAACACACAAAAAAAAAATACAGTTGAATTGAGAACCTCCTCCTTTTTTGAAGTCGGTTAAAAAGGAAAGAATGAACAATTTTTACAATACTGGCCTAAAGAACTTTAACTTAAGTTACAGTTGATTACAATTCTATAACCAAACTACGTCAACCTAAGACCTCGTTTAAATCAGTCCAACGTAACTCGACACGTCTGTAGCTACGAAGTCCCTCAAGCAGAGGCCGTATCGAATGGTACTCGACACTCGATCCTCGGCTTAAATTACAAACCGCGCGGGGAATAACGTGAACGAGTTATTTTTGTGCCTGTAACTGTGTCATGCGATGTAATGTGGATAGTGAGGTAGGACAACGTAACATCACCTCGCTCATTTGTTTTTATACTACGTCAGTGGCGAACGAGGATAGGGTCTAGGGGTAAGCAGACCCCGAAGCTTATGGATAATTCATTCATTTGAGGTATTATACATTAAAATTGGCCTATTAGTTTAGCTTGTACAATTTTTTGAAATATTTTTTAAAGAAGTGGCGCCATCTCTGTTCCTTAGGGGTGAAACTTCCGCTGCTGCGGGTCAAATCACTCAGTTTGGTCCCTACTATCACTGTGCAAAGCGGCTTGCTTTCTTCACAAAATGCAGCATTCGGCCAAAAAATCGCCATAACAAGTAGGACTATAATTAGGGTAGTTGCGTCATGCTATAATTGGTAAATGGATAAGTAAACCTTCAAATTACTCGTATTGTAATAAAGTATAAATTACAAAATATAATTAAAATCATAAAAAGATATGGTCCTTGAAAGTTGGCAAAAAATGATTTGTTTTCAAGATCTTATAGTAAATTTAAAGCTTACGCTTTTATAGAAACAAAATTGTACAACAGCTATGTACCTAAACGCAGTATTTTGCGACCGAAACAGCAATTTACTTGATTTTCCATACAACGATAAGTATGAATTGCAACGTGTGACGTCATATTTCAACGTCAATTGGTATGAAGCGTTTCGCCTGCCGCCAGCCAGGTCCGCCTTTAACCCAATTTTTTGGGTATTTACGTTCTTTAAATTGTACTTGCTCTCATACAAACATTTGTTCCTCTCCAAAAACTGGTTCGAATGGCATCGTCACTTAGTGCTTAGGTCACAAGTGCGTTGCCGATCTTTTATTGATTGAGGATTCATTGTGTTGATGGTTAGAGACAAATAGGGAACTTGCACGGGAATTCAATTTTGAATAAATTGCACTCAATCGATGCGGACGTACTGAAATGGCACCAGGCCCCTAAGGGTGAGCCTAGATAGCCTAGCCTAGATATAGCCTGTCTAGATAAGTTGAAGCCTAAGAATGTAAATGTAAATAGGTAGTCGAATAAAGGAAAGGTCTGCGTTACCAGGAAGGGTGTTATAAAGAAAACAAAGTATTAGTTTTAAAATTTAAGATCATTTATTGATTTATTGGTTTATTTGATTTGTTGTTTGATATTCGATTGGATTAATATTTGAATGATTTGCTATTTGTTTGTTTGTTTAAATATTTTAAACAAAGTATTTATTTAATAGTTAGTATTACTAGTATTTGATATTTATTTGTTGGTCTAGATATTAAACTGTAGTATTTATTTGATAAATAGTATCATTAGCATTTGGTTGGTATTTTAAATCAAATAATGAGTAATTGATAATCTTTCATATAAAAGCAAAATCGAAACTTTTATATTATATCAAATAAGGCTAGTTAAACCCTTATTTGATGCTCGACTCGCTTCCTGGGCATAATGTGGTTGGGAAAAGTCAGTCGAGCTTCCGGAAAAACCTCCACGCCTTTAGTGACACATCATTCTAACTAATTAAGGTACACAACTTAATTAGTTTCTTATAAAACTTCTTAAAACGATAGTATTTTACAAGGATGTACTTTGTGCATATAGTTTCTCGAGTTAAACATGTTTAATCGAATACAATTCACAAGACATTGTTCCTTAGGAAAACAATTACACACACACACGATAAAAGTAGGTACTATCAATAATACACCAGTACTGAAGGTTGAATACTCCTTGACACCACAAAGGAATCGAACCCTTGTTGCATTACTTGATAAGGTTCTCTATTACTTTAGATACGAGGGTCGAACTCGTATCTCATTACTCTTATTCAGTATCATAACTTTATTACTTTTGAACAGAGTTCTTTATTTATTTCTTTCACTGATACAATAGACCACCTTAACTGGTCACAATAGGAGTGTTTACAACCACAATATTATCCTCGTATACACCCACAGTTATAAAACCCACAATACAATCTGGTCGTGTTTATTTGGCTTATTCCGTCAAGTACAGAGTTTTCTATAATAATATCCTTTATTAACTGGGCAGTGCAATTACTGTGATCTTTAGTAATTAACTCCAAATAAACACGGATGCCAAAAACCCCTGCTGTAGGTACTTAGCTTTCAATTATTGCGTAGACTGCCGACCACTGATGTTACAATCTAATTAATAGGTTTCACATAGTATAGACTTGTCGAACACTCTTCTTTGACAATCTTATACAATTAGGTATCATTGATATAATATATGTAAACACCATCAACACAATCAGATGTACACGCTTCTCCCGTCAATTATCAAGTGAAGTCCTCCCCATCGGTTGACATCTTAAGACGGCCAACCGTTCCATCATTATTACAAACATTACTATAACTTATAAATATTAAGTTCCAACTCTAATTATAGTGACGTAAGGGTTCTCGAACTGCATGGTCATCCTTGGTGCATCTCTGCAGACGCCGGCGCCGCTCTCTCCTTCAGACGACGCTATTGTTCTAATAGTTACCAACATGTGCAACACAGATTGGCGTGCAGCATAGTCCTCTGTCTGGAATAAACATTTAACAACCGTAGACCATTGTATGGGATAATAGACATTAGCTCTGTGTAACAGAACTCCAAATAAAGTGTGTGTTTTGACCAACGACTCCATGCATACTCGTATTGTATCGATTTCCATTGAAATCTTTCACAGCTTTAAGGCAATAACTCGCCTTTTTCCTGACAAGTACGGCCATAAACTATAATATTTTGTTGTCTTAAAATGGTATTCATTCCAATGTTTTTGTTTCGTTAATACTGAGTATTTGACTACTAAACTAGGTAAACCATGTTACCATCTCACCCCCCTCTCTGGAGTAAGCTAAAACCGTAGATTTTCGCTTTCTTCACTAAAAAGTGATTACTAGGTTCCCGAAATACGCTCTCTGAAACTATATTTAGTTATCAAAGTTAACAAAATATTGCTAATCATAATATTAGCCAGGTCAGATACCAGTATATTATCATCTAATAAAATTGTGTATACCTTTATAGTAAAATTTTAACGCTTGCGCTACAGGTTCTTGATGGGTACCTGGGTTGTAAATGACAGTCGGACGGACATAAGTATAGGTTCCGTTTTTTTCCGTACCACGTACAATACTTAACTTATGCGAAACATTTCGTGTTTAGGAAGACAAGAGCTTAATACTATAAGCATAAGGTACTCTTGGAAAAGCAACTTTCTTGTACATTAATATTCTGTTGCAACTAGGAGTGATCTCTCTGTAATAAATATATTTGTTATTAAATAAAAAGTGGTCTAGTATTTACATTTGTATGTATCGTTTGCTGAAGTCAACGATCTGGGCTCCTACGAAACCTCATATAAGTTTGTTTTGATATGATGTGATGATGAACATTTACCACGCAGTCTTACGACCGGGTTTATATGTTTGTTTCCACACAGTCCAGCGGACCGGGATTATATATAGTTCCACACAGTCCTAAGACCGGGATTATATATGTAGTTCCACTCAGTCCTAAGACCGGGATTATATGAATATATGTACCGCACAGTTTAATACCGGGTTAATATAAATATATGTACCGCACAGTCTAATACCGGGTTTATATATATTTTTCCACAAGATATACCGCTCAGACTTAAACCGAGTTTATATGTAGTAAATACCGCTCAGTTTAATACCGGGTTTATATGAATATATGTACCGCACAGTCTAATACCGGGTTTATATATATTTTTCCACAAGATATACCGCTCAGTCTTAAACCGGGTTTATATGTAGTAAATACCGCTCAGTTTAATACCGGGTTTATATGAATATATGTACCGCACAGTCTAATACCGGGTTTATATATATTTTTCCACAAGATATACCGCTCAGTCTTAAACCGGGTTTATATGTAGTAAATACCGCTCAGTTTAATACCGGGTTTATATAATTATATGTACCGCACAGTCTAATACCGGGTTTATATATATATATATATTTCCACTTATGGTAATATTATACACACTTAATCTGTAGTACTTCATCTCCGAAAATCATTTTCCATCTCGGAAAATCATGCTTCACCTCTGAAAATCGTCAAACACCTCTGAAATCCGTACATCACACACAAGGTTGAAATTCATTCTTCATCTTTGAAGTTCATACAGCACAAGTCTGGCCAGACTTTCAAACAAAATACCTTATATTCTTTCATCACATCAAAATCCATCCAAGGTATTCATAATTCAGTACAACTACCCAAATCACCTGTAGCGTCGTTAAAAATCTCACTGCTGTACGTAGAATAATATACGAACCATTGACTATTGGTCAATATTTCAACTTCTCACCTGTATAATTAATTACCTTCAACTTAAATCTATACAAATTATATATTATATAAAAATAATACCATGAACGATGACATCTGCTTTCCTCAGCATGTTCATAAAGACCACAAAGCGTTCATTGTATTGTAAGTAAATAGTTAAGCAATTAAATCAAATTGCTTTAATTATAAATATGTAAGTATGTATAACTTTGATCATCGGGCGTGTCTATTTTACGCTTAATACCACTTATATAACAAAATGTATAACTACAATTTATCAAACACATAATTGGACTCGCTACCATATAGTCAAAATCAGTTCAATTCAGCCCGTTATTGTCCAATACAATAAATCAAATCCAATAAGATATTGTACTGTTAGAAATACAAAATTCTTATTTAAGTACATCTTATTATCTCACCATATCCAACTTGAATATAAAGTTAAACCACTTGTCTCCCCAACGCAAACATTAACGGATATATAACGTTCCGTATATATTAATTCACTAATGGATTAAAATTCACTTGATTGCGAATTTCAAGCTTCTTCCCACTTGGAACCAACTCATTATTTTAGTAACCGCTCTGTTCACGCCACAGCCGTTTAGTCGACCTGGGTCTACGATTGGGTTTTCTTTTATCACCACGCGTATCGTGCGAACTCATACGTTGAAGTTGCTCTTGTGACTTGTAATTACCATTATTTACTCGATTAATAGTACTGTTATGACTGTTACACCTAACATTGAGGTCAATTTTAGCTAGAAATTCAAATGCTGTATTAAAATTTGCTTCGTTATTGCTGGTAAACCACAATTGCTGCACATGCTCTGAGTAATGCCTCATAAGCCAAATAACTAGTATCTTTTCTTCGATTGGAATCGTTAGTGAGCTAACGACTTCCATCTGAGTAGCAAAATGTTCGCTCATATCTAAATCACCATATGGATTATAAGACCCATTCATTAAATTGTACAATGCTGTTTGTTGTCGCTGTTCACTCCAGTATATACGTCTGAACTCGTTCTCAAACTCATCCAACGTTCGCCAATACCTACTTCGAAATTCCATCATTGTACGAGCCGATTTTGGTAAACACTCCATTGCAATATCAAAAATTCTATCATGTGCGTTCAAAAGGTTTATATATCTACGAAACCATGTAATAAACTTCATCGGATTAGGATCCTCCCTGCCTTTAAAATAAGGTTTAGCTATATCGGGCTGCATAACGTAAACATTTTGTCTAACACTACTCGGGTCCGTCTGTAACACCGGAACTCTAGGTATCTCTGTCATATCTACATACGTATCAATTCGCTTAGACAGCGTGTCAAACTTCTCTTGCACCATTTTGAAACCACGTTGCTGGTTCGCTTTAAACTCCGCACTAGTCTGCTCTACATTACTATCCGTCGTAACAATTAATTGACTATCTTCGCCTCGATAACGTCCACTTCGCAATTTACTCCGCCCTGACATTACTACTAAATAAACACAAAAACTATTCCACTATTTCAATGCGCTTTAGTAAACGAGTGCAAGAGTTCCTATAATAAACACAATATTCACGATCTAAAGATAATTGGTCAAAACACACACACAAGATTAGAATTATGTAATAAAAAAACGGTACAATGTCTCGGAACCGTCATGCGATAAACTTGTTTCATATAATTTTATCGGTATATATTATTTACAATACAAAGGATATCCAAAGCACCCCTCTCAGATCATACGAATAATCATCATCAATGGACATAGGCCTCCCCCAAAGAGTGCCACAATGGCCGGTCCTGCGCCACCCGCATCCAGCGGACTCGCGATACGAATAATGTTATGTATTAATTAAAATTGTAAGCAATTATTTAATTATAAATTTAAACCTCCCCTCTCAGACCTTTCGATTATTTAGAACTTTCCATACGTGCAAACGTATATATAGCTTTAAATATAACTTTATAACACAATAAATAAGCAGTGATCGTCATAATGGCCAATAATTATTAGTTTTCTACGTTGTGTATTTTTTTAAATTAAATTGTTTGCGTCCAAGTTCTTTTTACTAGTTGTGTATTATTTATTAAAACACAAAGTCTAGAATCCTACGTCACGAGCTCCACGTGAAGTGGCACCAGGCCCCTAAGGGTGAGCCTAGATAGCCTAGCCTAGATATAGCCTGTCTAGATAAGTTGAAGCCTAAGAATGTAAATGTAAATAGGTAGTCGAATAAAGGAAAGGTCTGCGTTACCAGGAAGGGTGTTATAAAGAAAACAAAGTATTAGTTTTAAAATTTAAGATCATTTATTGATTTATTGGTTTATTTGATTTGTTGTTTGATATTCGATTGGATTAATATTTGAATGATTTGCTATTTGTTTGTTTGTTTAAATATTTTAAACAAAGTATTTATTTAATAGTTAGTATTACTAGTATTTGATATTTATTTGTTGGTCTAGATATTAAACTGTAGTATTTATTTGATAAATAGTATCATTAGCATTTGGTTGGTATTTTAAATCAAATAATGAGTAATTGATAATCTTTCATATAAAAGCAAAATCGAAACTTTTATATTATATCAAATAAGGCTAGTTAAACCCTTATTTGATGCTCGACTCGCTTCCTGGGCATAATGTGGTTGGGAAAAGTCAGTCGAGCTTCCGGAAAAACCTCCACGCCTTTAGTGACACATCATTCTAACTAATTAAGGTACACAACTTAATTAGTTTCTTATAAAACTTCTTAAAACGATAGTATTTTACAAGGATGTACTTTGTGCATATAGTTTCTCGAGTTAAACATGTTTAATCGAATACAATTCACAAGACATTGTTCCTTAGGAAAACAATTACACACACACACGATAAAAGTAGGTACTATCAATAATACACCAGTACTGAAGGTTGAATACTCCTTGACACCACAAAGGAATCGAACCCTTGTTGCATTACTTGATAAGGTTCTCTATTACTTTAGATACGAGGGTCGAACTCGTATCTCATTACTCTTATTCAGTATCATAACTTTATTACTTTTGAACAGAGTTCTTTATTTATTTCTTTCACTGATACAATAGACCACCTTAACTGGTCACAATAGGAGTGTTTACAACCACAATATTATCCTCGTATACACCCACAGTTATAAAACCCACAATACAATCTGGTCGTGTTTATTTGGCTTATTCCGTCAAGTACAGAGTTTTCTATAATAATATCCTTTATTAACTGGGCAGTGCAATTACTGTGATCTTTAGTAATTAACTCCAAATAAACACGGATGCCAAAAACCCCTGCTGTAGGTACTTAGCTTTCAATTATTGCGTAGACTGCCGACCACTGATGTTACAATCTAATTAATAGGTTTCACATAGTATAGACTTGTCGAACACTCTTCTTTGACAATCTTATACAATTAGGTATCATTGATATAATATATGTAAACACCATCAACACAATCAGATGTACACGCTTCTCCCGTCAATTATCAAGTGAAGTCCTCCCCATCGGTTGACATCTTAAGACGGCCAACCGTTCCATCATTATTACAAACATTACTATAACTTATAAATATTAAGTTCCAACTCTAATTATAGTGACGTAAGGGTTCTCGAACTGCATGGTCATCCTTGGTGCATCTCTGCAGACGCCGGCGCCGCTCTCTCCTTCAGACGACGCTATTGTTCTAATAGTTACCAACATGTGCAACACAGATTGGCGTGCAGCATAGTCCTCTGTCTGGAATAAACATTTAACAACCGTAGACCATTGTATGGGATAATAGACATTAGCTCTGTGTAACAGAACTCCAAATAAAGTGTGTGTTTTGACCAACGACTCCATGCATACTCGTATTGTATCGATTTCCATTGAAATCTTTCACAGCTTTAAGGCAATAACTCGCCTTTTTCCTGACAAGTACGGCCATAAACTATAATATTTTGTTGTCTTAAAATGGTATTCATTCCAATGTTTTTGTTTCGTTAATACTGAGTATTTGACTACTAAACTAGGTAAACCATGTTACCATCTCAGTACGTAGAAATCTCATACAAAAAAAAAACGATTGTATTAGTTTTATCTCACGTTAAAATGACGAAAAAAATGTATTCTTTTTCGATAAAATTACATAACAGTTAGACAGAATAATGAATTAGAAATGATATTTTGTACAACAAGTATAAACTTAAACGCAAATTTTGTGGAGATAATTGCAAATTATTGACTTACTCCATAGTAAACGCGCCGTGAATATGAGTTGTGACGTCATAGTATAATGCAGATTTCAAATGCATATATCATCAGAAAAAGAAATTAAAAGAAAGTTTTAATGCTACAGTGGATATTCGTCTGGATTATACTTTTGATTTTCGTAATAAAATAAAAAGATGCATGTTCCATATTAATGAATGTCCCTCACTTTCAACGCAGTGCTTCCTCGATAGCTTTGGCGACCTTATTTATTCACAACCAGAAACACCAAACCACATACCTACAAAATTATTACCACTACTCGGCATTATTAAGGCTGCGGTTTCTGTAAGGTGGACTGGACTTACTTCATCAGTTGGGCTGCTCCAAATATGAGCGAGATGACATTCCAACCTCTCTCTCGAAAAAAAATATGGCGCTGCCCAACTTGGAAACTTTTTCCGCACTAGAGAAGTCTTCTTGTTAACCAACTTCAAAAAAGAGGAGGTTCATAATTCGTCTGTAAGTATGTTTTTATTTTGTGTGCGTTTGTTACGCTATAACTCGGTAATTTATGAACCGATTTGTAATTTTTTTTCTTTCTCTGAAAGCATATACTTTCAGATTGGTCCCGTTGTCACCAAAATCCAGTTCTGATGATGGGATCCTGGAGAAATCGAGGGAACTCTTCAAATTGTATAGGCAAACTTGAAGCAATTTGGCTACTGATTTGAAGTCGGTTAAAACTTTGTTTTTAAAGTAAATTATTCTGTAGATATGTAGAGTTGTATTCTTGAAAAGGCCAGCTCTCAAGGGTGCACTATATTGGAAATGAGGGACATTTACCTAGCTGCCAACACAAGAAACCCTTGAATTGATAAAGGGCTTTATGGTTGTTTGCCACATGGTGTAAAAAAAACTTAACTATGCGTTTCTGGTTAGAAAATGATGCGTTAAACCTTAACTTGGTTTATGTTGTCTTTGATACAAGTTTATGACTCATTTAATTTAAGAGCATCGTTAATGTTGAGCATACTAAAAACCTTGTTAGTTTAAAGAGGACTCACTTTGATTATATCATTTCAATGGTTTTTTTCTTAGGAGTTTATTGTAATTGAGTAATAAAATAACAACATTTTTGTTGGACAGAGAGAAATTGCTATTCAATTAAATTCAAAGTTTTTATTTCGGAAAATAGTAATTCATATAAAGTGTTATTTAGTAACAATGTGATTTGTGAACCAGATGTCCGTGATGTAATAAAACATTGTCATTTCCACTTGTATGCCGACGATATACAAGTTTATGTCTCATGTTATCCCTCTGATACTATTCAAGCTGTTGCTAATTTAAATGAAGATCTAGAAAATATTACAGCTTGGTCAGAGTCAAATTGCCTAGTATTAAATCCTAGTAAAACCAAATATATGTTGTTCGGATCTAAAAATCAAATAAAACTGATAGATAGTCATAATCCAGTTGTTTCTGTAATGGGCGATCAGGTGGAGCGTATATCAGAGTCGCGTAATTTAGGCATCATAATGGATGAGGCTCTGCGTTTTGAGAGTTACATATCGGAAGTTGCCAGAACCTCATTTTATAGACTAAAGATACTTTACCGAATCCGAGAGTTCATCAGCGTAGATTTACGCATCAAGCTATGCGATTCCTTGGTTCTCTCGAGGTTCAATTATGCCGATGTTGTATACGGTCCACGACTGTTAGCACGCACTGATCGCATTGTGCAACGAGTACAAAACGCATGTGCGCGGTACTGCTTCGGAATTCCTCCTCGAACACATGTGACTCCCTACTTAAATTCGGCAGGCATCCTCAAAATGGCATTTCGAAGAGAGCTTCACTTGTCATTCTTGTTGTTCGGCATCTTAAAAACTTCAGTACCCGAGTATTTGTTTAAAAAGGTCACTTGGCGTAAAAATAGTTCCACAGTGTATGGCCTTAGATCAATCAGCCAAAATTTCATAATTCCTCATCACCACACCACCGCTTTTCGGGGTAGTTTTAAGTACACAGCAACCAAGTGTTGGAATAATATACCTCCACCTCTCAAAAATATTAATTGTCTGAGCAGTTTTAAATTAAAATTAAAACGACACCTCCTCCAGATACAAAAAAATCTACCCTTTGGGCGGTCGAGTCTTGGCCTCGTATCTTTGATGCTTACTATATACGTGTCATTTCAAATTGTTTATTATTTTATTTCATATTTTTTATATACTTGCTTACTTAACATACATATTTATACAAGTACAACCAAACCACAGTCATTACATAATTTAAAATATACACAACATTACTCACATTCCAATAAGATATTCATTCCCTTCCGACAATATTAATTAGAATTAAAACTTATTATATGTAAGGGTCTGACTGAAAATCAGCGTTGCAGTGTAGGTACTCAGTAGGTACTCACTGCAACAGTATGCTGAGTCTAGCCCCTTTTTGGCATCACAAAATGTAAATGCCTCGTACGATATTGTTTAAGTGTGTTTGTCTATTCCTAAGTCTAATTTGTACACTGTTCCTTTTGTATAAAATGTGATGTTAAATAAAGTTTTTCTATGTCTATGTCTATGTCTATTTGTAATTATAAGGTTATGTTAGTAACAATTGAAATAATTATAAGGCTATGTTAGTAACAATTGAAATAATTAATAAAATAATATAAAATTAAAAGCGGCGTGGTGTGGCGACTACAGGCGCGTGCATGATTGAGCTGGATCTAGCACGCGAGCAGCGGCGAGTCCCAGCGCTTAGCCAGCACGTTTAGAATGCTGTTTGAGCTGTGGCAAAGACGGTTCTGACCTCAGAGCATAGAATACTAGAGAGAGGACAAGCCGCCGGCGGCCGTGTCGCAGCTGTATGCTCAATGGGCATACACTGCCATACTGTGCACGCGTGCTGATCGCAGAGAATATTACGTTTTTTCCCAAAATGCCTGATATGATGTGCGTTTATTGTCAAATAAGCGTGTAGGTATACAAGAGTGTGTGTTTTAGATGTGTGCGTGCTTTGTCTTGTCAATTACTTGGACGTTGTGTGGGTTAATGTACTTGCGACAGGCTCACTCTATACAAATCGGCCGCCATGTCCGATCTCCTTATATTCATACATCTGTGGTTCTGACGGTTCGACTATTCTCCTGTCTTAAAATTATGCTTAATGTCACGTATTCATCGTCACTACGGGCTACTCGTACATGCACTCACGCTGAAGAAGAACTCCAGAAGGGTTCGAAACATGTCGCTCGTAGTGACAGTTAATACGTGAGTTTAACCTTTATTATTGAGACACTTTTAAAATTATATTATAATTTTAAAAGTGTCTCAAAACAGTAGACAGTGTCTAAAGGGAACAAAATCATATATTTACGGCGAGCCTGCTATATTGAATTGCGTTTGGGCGGAAAGGTTCTCGAGTGGCGACCACGTACCGGATGGCGAGGCGTGGGTAGGCCCCCCACAAGGTGGACTGATGACCTGCTACCTGCTGCTGGATGCGGGTGGCGCAGGACCGGTCATTTTGGCACTCTTTGGGGGAGGCCTATGTCCAGCAGTGGACGTCTTTCGGCTGATATGATGATGGTGATGGTGATGATGATAACCAGAATCTTGAGCGCAACGAGGGATTCAAAGTGTTGAAGACGGAAATACTGTTTTTCACACCATCTATGAGAAAAATTAAAATCTCTCATTCGAGGGCAATAATGACTCTTTTTCTGGATAGCAGGTGTGAAAAAGTTTAAATATCTTCTGTTCTGTTAGTATGTAGTAGTCTGTATAAAACCCCTTCCACAATTTCTTCCAAAGGCACCAAGACAATACACCACATATCGAAAGTGTTAATAAAGGCGTTTTATACTCAAGCCACTGATATGCACTCAATGCACGCATGAAGCATTTTATTTAAATCACACAACAATTTTTGCATGACCGCCTCAAAGGCGTTTTTAGGGTTCCGTAGCCAAATGGCAAAAAACGGAACCCTTATAGATTCGTCATATCTGTCTGTCTGTCTGTCCGTCCGTATGTCACAGCCACTTTTTTCCGAAACTATAAGAGCTATACTGTTGAAACTTGGAAAGTAGATGTATTCTGTAAACCGCATTAAGATTTTCACTCAAAAATATAGAAAAAACAATAAATTTTGGGGTTCCCCATACTAAGAATTGAAACTCAAATTTTTTTTTTCATTATACCCATACGTGTGGGGTATCTATGGATAGGTCTTCAAAAATGATATTGAGGTTTCTAACATCATTTTTTTCTAAACTGAATAGTTTGCGCGAGAGACACTTCCAAAGTGGTAAAATGTGTCCCCCCCCCCCCCCCGTAACTTCTAAAATAAGAGAATGATAAATCTAAAAAAAATATATGATGTACATTACCATGCAAACTTTCAACGAAAATTGGTTTGAACGAGATCTAGTAAGTAGTTTTTTTTTAATACGTCATGAATCGTAAAAAGCAATTTATTTAACGGAACCCTTCATGTGCGAGTCCGACTCGCACTTGGCCGCTTTTATTATCGTAGGTGAGGTGATAGTGAATCAAACCGTGAATGCGTTATCAATGGCGCTACAGCGGTAATTATACAGGTATAATAGTTTCCTAACAAATGTTCGGTCTCGCTCGTGACTATCTCTTGCCCAAATGTAGGCTTGCTACGCTTAATATCAAAATAGTGGCGCTAAAATGCCGCCATGTCTTACATATAGTAGCGAAATATTTTAGGGGAGTGACTACGCTGAGTTTTGTTATAGAATATTACATTCTTTGTCAAAGAAAATATAACGGTTCTTACGAAAAAAGATTGGTTTAATGCCTAAAATTTGGACATTTATATTCCGGAAAAAAATGTCTCATTTTGATAAAAAGACTCAATTAAGTTTCTCAAGTTGGTCCAGCATATCGAGCTAACATTAGCGGGCAGCAAGACAAAATTTTATGGGGTCTGTCTGAGTCGCCTTAAAAATACTTTTTATTCCTTCAGGCTGTAGCCTAGGTCAGTACAAGTCTCCTCTATTGAACAAGTACAAATACCTAAATGTACACTATATTTTGAAACATCTTGTACAGTTTTTGTTACTGTTTTAATTCTCAAGGGTCGGCAACGCGCTTGTGAATCTTCTGGAGTCACAAGTGTCCATAGGCTGCGGTACCAGCTTAACATCAGGCAGGCCGTAAGCTTGTTTGCCACCGCCGTTGTGTAAAAAATATTTCAAAACACGAGAAAATTAAATAAGTACTTACCTATCACCGAAACTATTCAAGCTTATTTTCACAGTTGCGAGGAACGTTTATACACAAAATAACTATTTATTTTGACTTTTGATAGAGCTACATTTTAGTCGCTTCTGATTCTTGCGCCAGGCACGATTTCGTTCACCATTCAAAGCGAAATTAAATGCACTGCATTTAAAGAGTTTTTGTGATACCACGCAATAAGATTAGTGGTAAGTGGTACATTCAAACCCGATCCGGCGGCACAGCTGTTTGAATCAGGATTTTGTTAAAAAGTTTGCTTAGAATAATGGGAAACACTTTGCTAAGTATTTACGGAATGGTGTTTGCATTTGTTACAATTCGGAAGCGACCTTCTTTTATTTCTAGAGCTAAATAGTTCTGCGACGACCTGGGACCGACTCTTACTACAACTACGTAATGTAATGGATTTAACGATAATATTTTTTTGTATATTATGTAGTAGGTAGCGTCTTCTAACGTAAAATATTACTTCAGAGCAGCTACTATGAAACACCAACTTCCTTCGGTAATATATCTCTATCTTTGTCGTATTCAAGCGATAGAGAGGGAGATCATATTGCGAACTTTGTCTTTCGTTTTTCGTGGTAGCGCCGCAGGATTACTTGAACCGAGCTACGGTTCTAATAGCTTAGTTGGTTGAGTACGACTGGCCGAACTGGTTCGAACCCTGGTCGGAGCAAATAATTTTAATTTTTTTCCCTATAATTTAGGATTTAACGATACTCCTTGTGACGAAAGTTATCTTATCAATCAAGGGATTCAATTTAAAGCAAAATTAATCTGAACAAAGAGTGATCTTACATCATCACCTGACATCGCATACCGAGGTAATCCTCGTAACCTATTGTTCTGATAAATTGAAAACCATGCTATACCCTGAACATTTCTATTAAAGGCCTAACAATATGACTACATAACAGTAGCCAAACAATTTTCAACCTTATTACGTTAGCTAGAAGTATCTTGTTGGATTTGTAGTTGTTCCAATAGGGTTGCATATGGTTCCGATAACGGGTTTCTATCAATTGTCTACGACGCTTTGTACATCATGTTATCATGTCGTAACTGAGCTTTGTTTCTTATAAACATAAGCCATTTTAGGTGCAACTAACATATGTATGAATATGAGAAGATGATCGTTTATAATATATGATGGAGTGCGATTGTAAATTTCGTTGAGTGCCATCATGATACATACCCTGTGCCTCGAGAGGATCCCAAATAATTTTAACAGTGTATTCCTCAGGCTCTAAGGAGTGCTGAGAGGCTCACTTTATTTTTTCATATTTACGTAACAGGTCAAGCATAAATTTGTAACTGTAAATAAAAAAAGTTAGCAGAACTCAGCTTTCTTTATACTATGTTTTCTATTCCTTAGGGCCTCAGAAACAGATCATTTGGAGCCTCCCGGGGCAGCCTGTAATTCAATTCAGGAGAAAGGGCCTTTCTCAATGCGTAATAAGTTCGCGTTTTGCTGATAGGCCATTACCGTATTAGTTCGCTCGGTACGGTATCAGTAAACTGCTGTCAGTCAATTCAAAACAAATTCGTTAACACGTGTCTACATTTAAATGAGTTCTTCCTAATTTGTGCGGGCGGTACGAATGAGGTTTTGATGCAAGCGTATCTACCGCACGGCTTCCGCTCCATGAAATACTACTGCGCAGATGTAATACTGACAGTATACCGACAAGATCACAGTAAGCTCTCGATAAAGTACTAAATACCACATACCGATTCCGCCAAGCCAATTGCGGAAGTGGTCTTAGAGTGGGACGTTTCTTCGTAGATTGAACAATCTACTTTTATAGATTTAGACACAGTCTATTACAAAAATATGTAACGAATTAAGAATCTCATAAATATGCACCGTAACCTTATAGGATGACTCACGCTAGAACGGGCCGTGTCCGGCCCGGGCCATTTTCTCAGAAAAACGACGGCGTTTTTGCGCGGCCGAGCCATACCCTAGCCTGGCCGAGCCACGGCCGAGGCTCGAAAGCGGCTCGGTGTCGGCACGGCCCGGCCGTAACTCGGCTGGGCTTGGGTATGGCTCGGCCGCGCAAAAACGCCGTCGTTTTTCTGAGAAAACGGCCCGGGCCGGACAGGGCCCGTTCTAGCGTGAGTCATGCTTAATTCGGTGACATAAGAGCCACGGAAGACACATTTTTGAGTTAGTTGAACATCCATATTTTTGCACTTGACTGTACCAAAATTTACGAGAAATGTAAAGTGAAACGTTCATTTGGCGAAACGCATTCAGCATCTAATTTGCTGTTCCGACAGTTTCGACTAGCAGTTGCAATATTCTGATGGAAAAACTATATTGTCTAAATCCATCCAATCCGATCTTTCGTCTGAGCGATCGCCAGTTTCAAAAGCGTGTAATCAAACTGCCGTACGTATTGTCGTCCGGTAGGATTCCGGACAAAGGCCCCTAGCAGTTCAATACCGTACCGAAATTAGAGACAAACTACCTACGTACCGGTTACACGATATTTACTAGTGATGTTTACAGATCACAGATATTCGGGGAAAAGGTTTTTGTATACACCGTACAAGGGCTTGTAGTAATTGGCTTCGAAATAGGATTTCCTGTTAATAAAAGCAAGGGAAGTTTCCACTTTTTTCATACATTTAGTTAAGCCGGTAATTTAGTGGAAACCTAACGAATGTATTGAAAATTGAACTTTTTGGAGGAAAATGAAGTATTTCCCAATTCCGAGATTTACGGACGGGTTACGCTTTTATTACTCCCGTAGGTATAATTACGACATAATCCATCTGTTTTTATCAAAGATAGCGTTCATATCTGAAGACTAAACACTTAAATAATAGTGTTCCCGAGTGAAACAGAGCCAGTTGCTAACAGTCCATCAAATGAGGCATTACCGAGTATATTATATCGATATACTTTTTTATTACTTGTCTTTTGCGAACAATTGTTTTCCATATTTTTTTCTGTTGGCTGATTCGCACTTAAATGAGCAATTTTTTGTCAAATACGAGTATGTACATTTTTCAGCTTGAAAAGCTTATTGATACACATAGCTATATTTTTGTGTTGATAAGCAAAATAACGTATATTAACTTTCAATTTTGATACTTTGCTTCATAAATATTATTATAATATTATTAATTATTTATCAAGTTAAGTGTTTTTAAAAGATAGCGTCCGAGTTATGTTTTGAAATTTAAAAAGATAATATAACAGTTTTGCCCATCTTCATCTTGTTATCTTTGTGTGGAATCAAATTCTACTATTGGAAGTGAATCAAGTCACTAAAGCGTCCATTAAAGCGGAGTGACAACGATATTTGCTGACACGAGCATTAAAAATATAATCGTTTTTAATTATATTTTTCAGTCGCACAAACAAATCTTAGCCTAGTCTCTCTAATGTCAATAAACAGAAACTTCTAAATGAAAGAATCAGCTTACTGTGACCGGCCTGTCTAGACTTCGTCAATCAAAGTATAAAAGACAATTTCAGTGAAGAATATAATATGGTCGGCGTTATTAGTTTCAAGCTTCTCGCTTAAAATATAAGACCAATATTATAAAAAAAAACTATTTCATCTTTTTCAGATATATGATACACCGGAGAGCGCGAGAACGAAGAAATGGTCGTCGAAATTGAAACTGAATACTTCAGGGAGTGTAAAATCATCGGAAAAGTCACCGGAAAGCCCATACATGTATGGGACTATCAGCGGACCCAGTGGGTCGGCTTTATCGAAGTCCATGAAGTACGCTGAGACTTGGCTGTACGGGTCAGTGCGGACCCAAACCCCACCGATGAGACCTAGCGTCTTCTCAACGTACCCGGAAGTACCTGGCCCTGTTCTAATAAGTACTCCTCAAAAACCAACGCCTCACAACTACGCTGTAATACTATGTTCCTGTCCTGAGTACCTCAATGGTACAAAAAAAACCAGCTCTACCAAAGTCAGTATATGTAAGAAATGCAAGGGATCTCGTTTACCTTTAACAATAGCCGAAAGCCCACGAATGTTGGTCGGCGGCACAGTCAGAGGACATCAAGTTAATAGAGATGCTGGTTTACTAAGAGCTGGGACGGTCAGAGTTCAAGGATCCAAGGCAAGACCTTCTATACTTAAATCAAATGGAGATAACGATCCTTACGATTTGATGAGAAGAAGTAGGTTAGCACCTCCACATGAAGCTCGAATCGGAAGTCAATTTTCAACGACTCGTTCACGAGCTAAAAGTATCAGTCCATGCAGGGGTAAAAATAGAAAACTTAGTCCAGAATCACAGCGTAAAATAAGAAGTAAATCGGTTAGCAGAGTTAACGAAGTCTGGGTAGACGAAGATAACAACCTCAACGTAACCGATTCTAAGAAATCTATCTTATCATGTGAAATTAATCCATATGATCTGGTTAAGTCGACTGGTCATTCAAAATCATTAGCCGAGATAGAATTTGATGATGATTACGCTGATATGTTTCAAGATTCCCTCAAAGTAAATAACCCTAGACCACTGAGTAAATCAAAGTCAGATACTAATGTTAAAGCTATCAGCGGCCAACGCATTCGCATATCAGATGAATCCAAAACTTACGCTATACAAGATAGAACTTCATATGACTCCTTAAACTGTGATCTCAAAAACTTTGAAATGAAAAATCAGGAAATGCCTTCCTCATTGTTATTACCAAATATTAAAACTGAAAGCAACAAATCATTGTCTGTAAGTAAAACCACTAATAAAAAGACTATGAACTTATCAACCGCTAATCGTACAAAGCAGAAAAGCATATCTCCAAAACGACCACCAAGAAGGGTACGGAACGCAAGAACCGACGACGATAGCGAAAGTGACAACCAACGTTTACCTGAACGTCAGAACTATGTCAGAAAAACACCTACAGATAATTCACGAAATCAAAAATATAAGAATAATAACTCAGAGAATATAAAATCAATACTTAAAAAACCTCGAAATTATGATTTTCATGTTGCTCAGTCTAAATCAGAAGCATCCGACGAGTCTTTTGAAAAGAAAAGAACGAATTCTTCGCACTTTTATCTTCCTAAGCCAAAGAACAAAGTGGGGTTTGCTGCAACTCAAAACATGTTACAACGTAAACGTGTTAAATTTTTAGTAGAAAACGAGGAAACAAAAGTAATATACACAGCAGAGTTCAATCTTCAAGAAAACACTGTCAGAGGAATACCAGGAGACTTGCCAGTGGACGTAGAGGATGATATTGTAGCGGAAGGTGACATTGTCAGTCACAGTTTAACGGAAGTTGACGTAGAACTGGCTAAACTAATAACACAAAGTACAGGAAACGACCCTAGCCTGTACGAAGACGTACAGGTGAATAACAGTTTTGGAGTTATTACAGAAGACATCAATCCTATTGAAAGTAATACCTCAACAAGCGACGTCGTGCACTCAATAGAAGACAGTGTAGCAGGTTCGTATATATAAATAAAACAAATAAATGTTTTAGAGATTATTCATACTCAAATTGACCTAGTCTCAAGCTATGTACGTATGTCGTCTATTACTCATAGTATGAGGCTTGTACGATGAGTACAAAAGTAAATATAAACGAAAGTTTATCATCATCACACAAGCAAATAACCTTATCTTAATTCGAAGTCTGTATTATAACTAAACGGGACTTAATCGCGTTTAGTTAATCAATCAATAATATTGCAGATAACAAATTCATAATTCATTTGTTGCTTGAAATTATAATAAAACAATAAGGTCTTAAATATGAACATTAGGCTCAATTATTTCACCTACAAGGCATGCAATAGTTTTAATACAATTTTTAGGGTTCCGTACTCAAAAAGTAAAACGGGACCCTATTACTAAGACTTCGCTGTCCGTCCGTCCGTACGTCCGTCCGTCCGTCTGTCTGTCACCAGGCTGTATCTCAAGAACCGTGATAGCTAGAGAGTTGAAATTATCACAGATTATGTATTTCTGATGCCGCTATAACAACAAATACTAAAACCAAATTAAATTATTTTTTTAAGCGGGGCTCCCATACCACAAACGTAATTTTTTTTGTCGTTTTTATAGAAAATGGTACGGAACCCTTCGTGCACGAGTCCAACTCGCACTTGGCCGGTTTTTCTTTTACATTCATTTAATTGCAGTAGCTAAATTACATTAATTTTATTTTATACAAAAATTTGATGTCAATGATTAAATTCATTATAAATGTCATAAATCATGAAAATTGGAGCTTAATATAATACGTTGCTTATCGGGGTTCCAATGTCAACTGGTTACATTTAACATAAAACTCGCTCAAAGTATAAAAGCATTCTGTGGTTAACAGATCGCACAGTAATGGGTAAAATTCATTATTTGTTAAACATGTCCATTAAATTGGTAATACATTATATATTGTGATCGCCATATGATAACAATTTTTGTCATAAAGTCTTAATGTACACTTAGGGGCTATCAGTGCTTTATGGGTTTATACGCTTGTTTTTGTTACATTTTAAAATTTTCAAAGATCCATACATTGCGCAATACATGTTTGTTTTAAATGGCTTAACACTTATGTTAGTAGGTATAGAACATGATATAAATATTACATTAGATGGAGTTGGTTCCAGTACTTCATTATGAGACAGTCCAGCCTATTTGCTATAATTTCTAGGAGGCTGTGTTGGGACGTACACGGGGCTTCATGCCGGCGAACCGTTTTCGCAAGATTGCATGGAAACCGTCTACTCGTGTCTCGGCAAACATTCCCGACGCGCTTCAGTATCTAGGGAGAACCAACATCAACCTAAGCGTATTATTATTTTATCATACTGAAATACTATAAATAAATTTAAATATATATATATATATCATTTATTTCGGACAGCAACAAAAAATATCCATATTAGGTTAGTAGGTAGGTACACTTAATTATACGAGATTCAGTCCCGTTAAGTAAAGATAATGTGTGAAAATAGTGAAGGTTTATTTAAACCAATATGTATTTGAAGGATTTGCAGCAATGTTTTTTTTTTTTGCAACTAGCATTATTAATAAATAACATTATATATGCTTTCATATTTGCAGATAACGATGTACCGAAAATACCAGTCCTGCGTCGGTCAGAATCAGAAAGATTGACGTCAATTCTTTCAGTTGCACCTCCTAAATTTCTTGATACTATGGCGCTTCGTCCTAAACCTAAACATGGACATACGAGTCAAGTCTTTTTGGGATCACTCACTGAATTTGAGTGTCGTAATGAAAACGGTTCACAGAACGAATCACCGGAACTAAAGCATGTTGAGAATAATGCGTCTCAAAATGATATCGAGTCGGGGAACCTAAGTGATAATAGTGACATCACTCAAAAGGTTCTTAATAATTTAAGACGAGGTATATCGGAGTCTCCAGAACCACCGCCTAGACTCAAGATCAAGGACCGGAAGTTAAAGAAAAACAATTACGTAAAAACTCGATTTGTTAGAAATAATTCTACAAGCTCCACGAGCGATGAATGGTCTGACGCAAATGATTACGAACAAAGAACTGTTTTACGGGTAAAACAATTCGATTCAGATGAGGGCGAAGAACTAAAGGCTTCATTAAAAAGCATGGAAAATGAGCCTAGAAAAACATCTATCCAAATAAGTGGCAATGAATGCTATTCAACGATGAACGTTAGTAGTGATACGCCTATTTATCTCTCTTCAGTCGTTGTCAATGATGATTCCGGAAACACTTGTGATACGTATCAGACTGGAACGACCGTGACTATAAGTGTTGGAACTCCTCAGAAAGAAATAAAAAAATCGAAGAGTCAAATATACATCGGAACGTCATTGTCTGATAAAGAAAAGAAAGAAGAGTCGAATACATACGAAGAGTATTATAATGATAGCAATTCCAATAACGCATCAACTTCATTGAATAACCCAAGTTCATCCGATATGATCAATATACTCAACGATCCTGTGGAAGCCGTGAGACTAAATCTTATTCCACACGTTTGTGGCAAGAATAATAATTCATTAGAGAAAATAAATGGCGTTGAATCTTCAGATAAATCTTCGGGAAATGACGAGCAGTCACAAAACGGAAACTTTGTCAGTAAACTTTTTGATGATCCATTCTTTGGTCATTTGGCGGAAGGTCTCGACTCAGGTTTAGTAAAAAAACTTATAGAGAACTCACTGATAAAATTACAAGAAACTAAAAACCAAGATGGAACGGAAAATCAGGAAATTACTATTGGAAAATTAATTGAAAGCTCTTTGAAGAATCTTAAAGAGGAAATTAATAAAAAAGATGAAAGCAAAGTAGATGAGAACGAACAGAATAGCGCCAGAGATGACGAGTCGGATATAAAAGCAGCCGACACGTCAGCTTGTCTAGAAAACGACGACAACGGCTGCTCTGCTCCCTATGAAAGTATGGAGTATGAAAGCGGTGCTATGGGAGTATTTTCAGACCTTGAACCTATGTCAGACTGTTATAATGCGTCCGCGAGCGAACTTTCTACTGAAGATGATACAACTTCTACTAGATCCAAGTTTTACCAAATGTTGGTGGATGCTGCGCTATGTGACATCGAAATAGCAAGTAACACTGATGATGATCATCACTACGAATCCATTCGTCTTAACAGTGATCCTATATATGAAGAAATTGGAGATATGCCACCTCCGTTACCAGTAAACCCCCCTCCAACTTCATTATCAATCTTAGACGAAGATAAAAGAAATGGTTCGCGGTCGATTTTTGAAGGCGCATCAAAATATGATATTTTATCCTATTTGGTTGATGCTAAAGAAAGAGGTATCGATGATGAAGAGACTTATATTACCAACTTTGGCAGTGAAAATGATTCACTCAATCAATCTAAAGACAAACTAATTCGGTCTGAAATAAATGCCCATCTAAGCAGTAATACAAGCCAGCTGTCAAATGCTTCTGATTCAAGCGAAGACAATTCTTTAATTATTAACCATGATAGTATTGAAAAAACAATTGTATGTAAGAAAACATCCGCTGAAATTGAACGAAATGATTCTGGAGTTGGTTCAGAAACAAGTAAGTCATCGAGAAGTAGGCTCCAGGGAAAAATATCACCGTGCAATACATTGACGGATAAAGATACGCCGATACACCTCTGTGAAGATTGTGACACGACGGTAGAGACTCAAATTACAGAACAAGGTTTGTATGGAAAATTTCACTTTAAATAACATACATGTAATGTATAGAAACAAAGTAATAAACAACATTATTTCCAGGTTCTTTGTATGCTCCATTAGTATGCCGAAAATGCGCAAAGAAAAGGTCAGAAAGAAAAGAAATAATAACGGAAATCGTGGAGACTGAAGAAAAGTATGGGCGGGATTTGCAGATTATTCTTGAAGAGTTTTACAAACCCATGTTGGTTGCGGGGTTGCTTAATCAAGAACAATTGAGCGCAATTTTCCTTAATGTCGAAGAACTTATTGAAAATAATCAAGTAATGTCGGAAAAATTAAGAGATGCCCTCGAGATTGCGATTGACCAAGGCGATGAGGTATGCTTTGTTATATGGTTTTATTTGATGTTCTTTGATATTTTAATAACCGTAATCTTATTTTACGTTCCAGGATTTATTAACAGTGAACGTCGGAAAAATACTTCTGGAGTGTTCAGGCATGCTAACGGCATTCCAGTCATACTGCGTAAAGCAAGCTGGTGCTGCACTTTTATTAGCCGGACTTGAAAAAGACAAGGAGCTTCTTCGGATATTTTTGCGAGTATCGCAAATGGAAAACACCGTTTTGAGAAGGATGAACCTGAACTCTTTCTTAATGGTAATGTTCTTGACATGTTACTTTTCATAGTTGGTGTTTCAGGTGTATTATAATAAAAATATTGTTTAATTTTGTAGGTACCAGTACAACGCGTAACAAAATATCCGCTCCTCCTGTCCCGATTGCATCGTTCGACAGCTGCCTGCGCTGCTGAAAGGGACGATGTGCGCAGCGCCCAGCGTTGTGTCGAATCCAGATTAGAGGAGATGAACGCCGCAGCAGCAGCAGCGGCGGCCGCAGCCAGAGATGTCCCTCTATGGAGACGACTTGCGGCCGCCAGGAGAACCGCGCACGATCTTCACGTCGCTGATATCAGACTTAGAAAAATGGCTGTCGATATTCTTGACTGGAATCACGACGATGCAAGGTATTTTACTCAAAATCTTCCGTTCCACTGTATTCGCAATCACCCTACCCAAAAAGCTAAAGTAATTCCGTTTAGAAGTAGATCGCCGGAATGTCACCATTGCGAACAAAAGATTCCCAATTTGCGAAACCAAATAGAAGGAATGAAAACTATTATCCGGTCGAGATTAAAGTCTTCAATCTAATCCCGATTTAATTAAAAAATAAACATTGTCCTTCGGGCCATTCGCGATAATTTCGGCAAATTGTAGTCCTTGCACATTCTCGTGCTATTGGCGGATGGGACAAATGACCCCATTACTGGAACATTGCGGGCCGCAGGTTTATCTGCGGGTTAAGTTATAAATGTTATGCGGGAGCAGAGTTTTTAACCCCTCTTCATTTAATGGGTCGTGATATTTAATATTGTTCATGATAGATATGTACTTTATTCGGAATGTAGTTCATAAAAGGCTCGAGCGAGCTTGTTTGAATATTTTTTTTTATATATCAGAACGTCACGGGATTTTTTTATGTCATGATAATGGTTTGTGCTTTTGGAATCCATAATTTTTTAAAGTAATTAGTTAATTGATAATAATCTTCCGCTAGTTCTTCTTACTTACGTTGTAAAGCTGATAGTCGTCGCTTTAGTGGCAGTAACAGAGGCAAGTGCTATTCCCGAGGGCTCTTTATTGCTGGAGAGCTCCAGAAATACAAGTAATTATACGTGTAAAAAGGAAATAACGTTTGCAGCCGTAATTGGAGACAATTCCGATACTTAAATATATATTGTCACATAAAAACGAAGAGCGATGCTTCAGAAATCGAAACATAGCGTTATATATAAGTACTGGGGCACGCGCCCATTTGACAACATTTCAAATTATGTAATGATTCCTGATTCGAAAACAATTTCGGTAATTATGTTACCTGAACGTAATAAAGTAGTTTTCAGATTTCATTTCTCACCCGTTTATGAGAAAATCGCGAAATTGTATAAATGTCACGATTGTCATATGAAAGGTGTGCAAGCTGCCATACAGAGCCGTAACGTTGACGTCATCATTTGCTACTTTTCAATTTGATATTTCTGAATGAAAATTACAATTTAGGGTGAAATGAAAAAACACGTGCCGCTTAAAAAAACATTTTCTAGCGAAATAAATCATAAAATTGGCCACTTGAAAAAATGAAATGTTGTCAATTACTGTCTGAATCCTTCACCATAATTGATATTAAGTATGATGATTTTTTGATTAAAACGAGTTCACGTCCTAGTGCTAGAGGAGCAGAGAACACAGTGTAAAAACACAAGTCGTCTTTCCTGTGGTCAATAGTTAAAGGCTTATGTGCATATAAGTTATGTTTTTATTACATAGTTAGATTTAAATAGGAAGAGACGCTATTGGTCCGTATATTATTATAAATGCGGATTAGGTTCCAACCAAAAATTAGGCTTTATCCTGACCACAGGAAAGATGACTTGTGTTTTTCCATAGGTCCTTTCCTTGGGTCTTATTCCATAGTAAAAGTTGAGCCCTCTCAACTTTTACTATGGAACAAGACCCTTCTAATTAATTAAAAATCTGGATACATTGTTACATAAATCGACTTAGTTCCAAACTAATAAACGACGGTACGCATACGTTTAATGAGATTAGATAGTTACATAATAAATACTTAAATACATATCAAACATCAAAAACACACGATCAAAATATTCGCTCTAATCTTACTAAAAATAAATACTACCGGCATTCAAAACCTGCCAGCATCGTAGGCAGAATTAACGAACTTTACAGGGTAAATAATGGTCGTCAAAAAACTTTGGTGATTATTTAAGCATTTCCTAAAAAAATATCACTAATTTTTTAATGATATTTTCTCCTACTTTTATGTTATTTCTGCTCAAAATCACGCGCTCTTTTCATCCCAATAAGTGTAAGGCCTGAGTGGACGCTCGAGTCGGGCGTGCGGGGGAGCGGGCCGTGCGGCGTGCATGTTAAACAAATGAAACTCATACTGGTGTCCTGAGTAGACGCTGCACAAAGCGAATGCAAGCTCGCCCGCCCCGCTGCACGCCCCGCCGAACGCTCCGCTCCGAGCGTCCACCCAGGCCTTACACTAAGAGAAAGAAAGCGTCCCAAAATGTCCATACATTTTTGAACTTTCCTTTTGTGTTACCGCCATAAAGTATTAGGGGAATGGTAACACTATAGGAAAATAAACCTTGGGGCAATTTTTTGTTCTATCAGGATCGAGAACTTTTCTTTCTTAGTGGAAATAACAAAAAACTCCCAAAAATATTCACAACTAATAATAGTGGTTTGTTTGAGAAACGCTCATTGCATTATTTACTTTTTTTAATAACTTCAAAGCTAGTCTGTTTGCCAAGCGTCTAAAATTGTTTTCACAATACGACCAGACAGAACGCTGAGGTAGGTAATTATTACGTCGGATGCAATATGCGCTCCACTCCAAGAGCTGCCATGCACGAATTTAATGAAGTTTCATTTAATGGAACTCGTCTACGTAATTTCCTTTCATTTCAAATGAATTGTTGTTAAATTTTCACTTGGGCGGTATAGAAGGTCTCAATTTGAGAACGCAATAAGATATGCCAGATGACGCTTTGCAAACTGCTTGTTGAATATGTCTTATAACTTATAAGGTCAATACGGTATTTGATTGATAATCAAATGGATTTTCAATGCTTATGTGTTTCAAGCGTAAGTATGTATGTGGATTGTGGACAAGAAAATTCTAGTTCACGGGCTGCAGTCAAAACGGCTTGATGGATTTTGGCATATAATAGCGTTGGATCCCTCATAATCGTGCGAATGTCATAGGCTATATATAAAATTTGAAAAAAAAGCAAATGTGTTTTTGAAAAATCTTTTGATTTTACTTGTATAAAAAGTAAAAAACGTTCTGTTAGATAGATAGATATATTAATTTATTTCTTTTAGAAAATAACATATTATTTTACATCAAAAATAAGATGGGTTCACTAAGAGATCGTCAATATGTACCTATAATAATTTGACATTATAAAAACAAAAGAAAATGTCTTAAGTAAAAGTCAAAAAGAAAAATAATAATGTCAATGAACTTGTATACATAATTAGGATATCCTAAGCAATGTCAAATGTCAAATGTTAGGATGAAGCTTGTGGAGAAATACTTGCAAATGTTGTCTGATGTATGGATGTAGCTCTAGTATTAGTTTTATCGATACATATACGTTTACGAACGCGTTTTCGTTTAGTTTCAATTTGTATGGCAACGCCAACAGCGCCTCTGATGGTAAAGTTATACTAGAGCTACTGTAGTGACGTTACAATTTTTTTATGGTCTTAACGACGTCAATTTGTTGATTGAGGTAGGTATAATGTATAAATGAAACTTCTGTATAAAAGCAAAAATAAGTTGACGATTGATGTTGGCCTAGTATTTTGGGAACTTTTGTTTATTGGTAAAGAACATAATGATAAGCCATAATGAAATAACGAAAATAATGATTTTTACTATTGTTAAATACCGTATCACGAAGGCCACATATTTTGAATACGCCTGTATTGAAATACCATTGGTTTGTTGAATAATATTGTGCCTCAGGCCCATTGTTTTTATAGACAATGAGGTTGTGTCAGAATTATCAGAAGAAATGGGTTTAAAATGATCTCAGTATTTTTAGGTATTTTTTTTTTCTTAAAGAGCCTTTTTGACCATAATTTGTTTTGAAAGTGAAATACTGGCCCTAAATGGTGAGAAATATGTATATACGAGTATGTAGTACATTCATCGGTTATCGGTTTACCTGATTGAGATTAAACGAATTGCATAATTATAGTTGAATCCTTGAATATTAGGGGATGTTTTAGATACTTAATTCTTTATTCATGAATGCCTGAAATTTGCGTATCGACAATAGAAACAACAAATAAAGACCACCCTAATTGCGTCAAGCGGTTCCCATCTAATTCTGTTAGTCTATGATTAAAACAATTTGCGACGTTACTTTTACCACCCCCCAAATGTCGATCGATAACGGACTCTATGCCTATTGTTTTTAGGTTCGCAATGGAAGGGAAGCTGTTGTTCACCCAGCCGAATGACAACAACTGGCGCAAAGGACGAACGATCAAGCTGACGCCCATCAACGCTCTTTTGGTAACTAACGGAAAGGTGATTACGTTTTTCTATTACGATATTTTTATAGGCGAATTGTGTTTTTATATTTAGGTGCTCTTGTTAAGGCGACGTGAGCTCCGAAAACGGATTTAAAAAAAATCGTAGCTCTTGTTTGGATTATAACACGGCTGCCTTAAATTTTATTAGCAATCTTGAGGCCTTTTTCGAGGGAAATCAGCTATTCGAATCCTGAGTTTTTGACTTCCGCCTGATAGAAAAAAATCACGAACATAGGTCTAAAATACACTTTAAAAATCGTAACAAATTATGCACTACAGCTGTTTAGCTGTAGCAATTGGTTCTAAAATCGGCAATGTCATGTTTGAGGGAGATCAGCTATTACTTGTTTATTTATTAAAACGCACAAAGAAATAAAATTAAAAAAAACATGATATCCGCGCTTCCAAACACGGACTTTCATCTCGTTCACGCTGAGAGGGAGATAAGACCACGAACCTACGTCCCCTTAATGTAGTTTCTGTTCATGATTGGATTACTAGCGATCTGGAATATTCCCAGTACTTGTTGTTTGAAGCATTGGTGGTAAAATCTGATTTTATGGGAATTTTGACAACTCCCTATGAGATCACAGCTATCGGCACCATATTTAATTTGAACAGAAAATAGAATGTACTACTGTTAAAAACCGGAAGTCATATTATTGTACAAATTTAATCGAAATTGATCGATGTCGTACACCACCCTCTAATGAATACATGTTGTTGGGAATCGAATAAGTGAAATTAAAAAAATAAATGTCGCATTGAGAGATGGGCACAAAAGGGACAGTGATGTTTCACAATTTACATCTTTCCAAGCTATTATATATATTGTACAACATGCCAAATGAACAATAAATTGACCAGGTCTTTTTACAATTTCAGCCAACGATTACGCACAAAACGAACGAGATCCGCGAAACAAGAGAAGCGAGGGACCGCGAAGCGAGGGAAAGGGAAGGAGATGCGCTGTTTGCACGGAGTGGAGTGAGAGAGGCAGCTCTTCTCCTAGTGAGGGAGAAGGCGGGAAGATACACGCTACAGAGAGAGCCGCTGTTCTTGGATCGGTGTGTGGTGGCTGCGGATCACGAGCCCGAACATTTTTTCGAAGTGCACGAGATTACTACTAAGGATTCGTATATTTTCAAGGTGAGTTTTATTGAACAGTAGCTCTATACTCTTAGTATAGCTTTTATTGATGTATACGTTTTCGAACGCGTTTGCGTTTAGTAGTTGTATGGCAACGCAAACGTTCCTAATTGCCATACAAATTGAAACTAAACGCAAACGCGTTCGAAAACGTATTGTATCGATAAAACCTATGCTAGAGCTACAGACGTGATACTACTTGATTGTAACCGAACGCTGACGGTTGAAATGTTGATCGATTAAAACTCTAAAGTTTAAGGTGGTTCGATTGCCATACAAACCGTTTTTTGACATTCGCAGGCTAACGGCGTGATATGTTAAGAAACTTATGTAACAAACTTTCATCAATTGGCTTCCCATTTGCGCCAAATTCCCCCTGTCCTAGAATATTTTTTTATAAACTAGATTAATTTGAGAAAAATAGTTTTCCCAAAATATCACGTCCCAAACCAATTTCTCAAATTAATCTAGTTTATACAAGTTTATTCTAGGAAAGGGGGAATTTATCGCAAATGGGAAGCCGATTTATGAAAGTTTGTAACATACGTTTCTTAAAATATCACGCCGATAGCCTGCGAATGTCAAATAACGTTTTGTATGGCAATCGAACCACCTTAATGAGTAAAAACTAGAATTAATGCAACAAATGACATCATCATTGTGAATGCCGTCCTGCAGGTCAATCACGTAACGCATTGTACCTACGCGCGTCAGGTGGATCTAAATGTCACTTTTCATATGGAAAAAGAAGCGGGTTGTGTCGGAGAATTTTTTTTTTCTGAATTAATTCACTAAAATCTGTATAAGTACAGATAAATCGGTATATATGGCAACTTCGGCTTACGTACCTAGCTCATTTGACTCGCGATACATTGAAAATGGCGGTCATTTCAGCATTATGTTCATATCCGCCACATAAACTAAATAACATTTTGTGATTAACAACTAATGGCAAATAAAGAAGGATTAAAACATGTAACAAACAATTATTTGAAATCAGATTAGGCTTCTCTACAAAAAGTTATTCCGGAAGTCACGTGATACATTTTGAACTGTACCCCTATACAAGAACGCGAGCAAAGAAGTATCCACTTCAAAATGGCAGTTAAATTGTCCTAAGGCGCGTTCGGAACGTTACGTTACGTTACGTTACGTGATTACCCCTCTGTAGCTCTAGTATATGTTTTATCGATACAATACGTTTTCGAACGCGTTTGCGTTTAGTTTCAATTTGTATAGCAACGCGAACAGCGCCTCTGGTGGTAACTATTAGGAACTACGCGTTGCCATACAAATTGAAACTAAACGCAAACGCGTTCGAAAACGTATATGTATCGATAAAACTTATACTAAAAGCTCTGTTCCTTATTCGATCTGTTAACGTTTTACAACTTCCTTATTTTTGAATGTAAGTACCCTAGTAAATTAAGACAACTGTGCATTTTCCAGGCTGAAGAAAGCACACGGACCCGCACGTGGTATCGGCAGTTGCAGTACCACGCGCAGGGCGCCGGCGCGTGGCGCAAGCGACGCAACGCGCTCGCCAACATTATGATCAACCCGATGCTCACCAGAAACTAGCGCGTGATACTGCCTAGTTCCAAGACCGAATTTCGAACATCTACATCTTTTAGTTACGAGCATGGTGCAGCCCGTCTTCGAGGTGGTACCATGCTCGTACCTGATAGGTACCATCCATGAGACGGTACCTACCTACTGCAAAATGTGAAGATATAATTTCGAACGCGAGACATGGAGATATTCGCCCATCAAGCATCGCGGTATCATCTCTGATGCTCTTACGCGGGGTTACCGTGGTAACCAAATTCGATCCAAAGCTTACAATATGTCTTCAAAAAAAAACGGAAAACATTCAATTCAAAATTCGGTTTCAACTCGGTAAAAACTCGGTTACTCCTGCGAAGGTAGTGTTCGGTTAATCGCCGAACCGAATCCGTCGACTACTTCATAATTGTGTAATTTTTCTTAATGCGCCCAATTTACTCAAAATATATAAGTTATTGCGTTGGTGTTCCGTCTTTTCACTCTACATAAAAACCGGTTTCTCTAAAAACTAATAAGAATCGTTAAAAAATGCTGCCTAGGTACATATTTATTTGAAATCAATCCGTTGATAAAGAAATCGATTCATTTAAAAGAGATAATATATTATGTTACATTTAACAATATTTTATTAAATCTTGTATAAAACATGCAACAGACGATGAAAACTAGGCTGATGTATTTTGAGTAAAACGCGGGCTTGTATGCAATATCTAAAAAGCCAACCCAATAACCAATTTATTGCCTAATATAATTGAAACATTTTAATTGAAATTCCGGTACTACCTACCAATAAACTTATATTGGTTCTAACTTTAAAATTCATCAGTTTTTGCAAGCATTTACGTTGCATTTTGGAATACTAACGCACTATCTGTACCTAGTGGTTTTCAAAATAAACGTTGAACGTTTCAAAAATATTCAACAAAATAGGTGTTTCGTAATCGAGCTCTACATCAAGTTATACAATAAATAAATCATAATTATAATGTAACTCATCGGTTTTTGCCATTCAATAAGATTGCATTTCATGGTTGCTTTTGATATAAATGTACTTAGAGACAAGTGGTTAGGCATCGCATTGAATTTTTGTAGCTGTATACATTCCTTTAATATTCCATAACTATTTATATATCGTTTAGTTCACAAAAGAATTATTGTTATTTGTAAATAATTCTAACATCATTTGCCACTAGTTTTAATGTTAGCTTTACACCAAAATATAGTTGTTGAAGCCATGTACCCTATAATTAAAAGTAGTTGTAAATGTATAAACTATGACTAATATTTTGGATTGTTTCATACAAACTCAAACTTGTTTTCTTTGGTTGATATGAATCTAAAATACAGAAATAATTGATACTGAATAATATAATGTACATAATTAACTTAATAGCTGTGATATCCTTTTCTGTCATCAAAAATGTAAGTTGAATTTTGCTTGTATTTGTGGCTTCTTAATAATTATTCCTAAAATCTTTTTAATAATACATAATAACTCCTTAACTAGTCTTAAGAAACGTGTGTAATACATAGGTACCTATTTAATGTAAGTTAACGTATATAAAATATAGCATGTATTTATTGTATGTATTAAATTAAGAATTTTCATTATTTTCAATATCATATTATCTGTAGAAATTAAATGAACATATCGCCTTTTGCATATATTATATTTTGTTATATTAAGTTAGTAGTGCAAACATGAAAATAAATGTAAAAAATAACGTGTTTTGTTTTTTTCATAACTATATTTTCCAAAGATATAATAATAATGTAGCCGTTATTTTTGCTCTTGAGTGTTATTAAAGAGCGTTATTTTTGCTATTCGGAAACGCTCTGACTGCCTCAATTTTTTTCTTTGTACAGATTCAGATTCATTTATTTCATAAAAAGATTACATTGCAAATTAAATTAGAATGTAAAAGGAAACCGCAAATCTAGTATGAAAAAAATACCCTACATAAAATTTTTCCTCATTAATATTCTATGTTAGTAGGTACAGATTATTCAAATAATGGAATTTAATATTTTCGATTTTTCATTTCTCATAGACATAGGAATCCAGGGAGCAAAATGTTGTGACAGATAGGGAGTTCCTTTAATCGATAAACTCGATTATCGATGCTTGTTCTATATACTAGTGATCACTCCAGGTTCTGTTTGTAAAAATATGTTTTTATTTTTTAAGTGTAAATATGAAACTAAATAATAACGTCATATACTATCTTTTTCTTAAAACGATTTTTGAAACTTTATTCGTCATCATTTTTTTCATCATTACATTACTGTCCCATCTATGTACTATTGTTAAAATAAACAATCTGGATTTTCGGGCGTTAAACGTCTCCGTCTTGGCTGATAAATTCATTTCAAGTGGCTAAATGACTTTTTAATTTCTGTACAGGTAATAGCATAACAAAATTGCGTGAAGTGATTTACTGAAAATGCACAATGCTGGAGGCAATCACTAGTATATGAAAAAAACATCGATAATTGAGTTTATCGATATAGGAACTGCCTACCTGTCATAAAATTTTGCCCTCTGGATTCCTATGTCTGTGACTAACGTCGTCCTACATAATGGAGGCACCTTATACTTGGAAGTTCTTTTTTTTACACTTAAATACGCAAAATATAACTTCTTAAGAAAATTCACGCATATTCTTTTTTGGTGCGCGTTGCGGTGTCCTTTACCTACTCAACCAAAACAAAAAGATATACCTCCTCGTTAATTAAAGAAAATTATATTAAAGTTATTTCACAAAACATTTAGAACCGCAAGTTTATCCTAAAGGCCTTATTTAATTTTTAAAGATATACCAGTGCGCACAAAGAAAACAATTACGATTCGAGAATTCGTTGCGAGGAAAAATATAATTCAGCCTCCAGGCTCATTTCCTCACATCCCTCCATGACAGGGGCAAATAAAGAAATATAACATCCTTAGGCGCATGACGGAGCCGTTTTTTAGTGTCCGACACGACCTTTTGTTTTTGACTGCTAACGTCTTCATACACTTTCCTGGCCGCTGCGACAGTATGACTTTGAACTTTTTAAATTTGCGCTCGCCAGTAACGAGGAACTTCAAGTACCTACTTTTATTTACCCGACTGCCTCAAAAGGAGGGTTATGTTTTTCGAGCGCGTGTATTATGTAGGTATGTGGACAAGAAAATAGTTCTATTTTACGGGCTACAGCCGCAACGGTTTTATGAATTTTAACATAAGAAGTGTCGTTGGATTCCTCATAACCGTGGGAGTGACATAGGCATTATAGGAAAAAAACCAGTTGGGTTTTTTGAAATATCATTTGATTTCACTTGTCACAAAAAAAAGCTACGGTAGCCTAGTGGTTTAGGCATGCGGCTGCTAAGCGGCGGTCGTGGGTTCGAATCCCGGCTCGTACCAATGAGTTTTTCGGAACTTATGTACGGAATATTTACCGTTAGCTTTTCGGTGAAGTCGAAACCGGTCTAATCCCAATAAGGTCTTGTTTTCCCTCTGGGTTGGAAGGTCAGATGGCAGTCGCTTTCGTAGTTAGTGTTGTCGTGTTAGTTGTCAAAGCGGACCCCGCGAGCTCCTTTAGGGGCACAACCGGGAATAACGCTAGGAGCATGATGATTTGATTTCAGTTGTTGCTACAACCTATTTAAAGCGAATATTTCCGAGCTTATTGGAGAAAACAAAATTATGTCGCGTCGCACCGTATAAACGTTCCCAAGATCGCTGCTCGCTCGTTGCGCTATCGTACGTCTTATTAACTTTCGTAGACTAATAAAGTGCCAAATCAATACCGTATTCCGTATTAATATTCGAGGAAAGCGCGAGCGTGAACCTATTGTTATAATGATATAGGTACGTAAAGAACGTACATAATTCACTCCCACATACGTTACGTAGGTACATAAAACAAAAACAATACATACAATTCGTAAAAGAATATTGTCTTCAGAGTTTTATCAGTAATATAATATAATAATATCTTGGGGACAATCTTACAAAAATCAACCTAGTCCCAAACTAAGCAAAGCTTGTACTATGGTACAAGACGACGATACACATACGTATATAGAATAAATACTTAAATACATAGGAAACATCCATGACTCGGGAACAAATAAATGCCCTTACCGGGATTCAAACCCTGGACCTCCGGCTTCGTAGGCAGGGTCACTACCAACTAGGCTACAGAGGTCGTCATCAGTAGCGCAAAGACGCCATTTCAGTTTTCAACTCAATCAACAAGGATCTTAAAATTAAAATTAAATTGACGCTAGAAAAACCCGCAGTAAGTTATGCTTCTTTCACAAGATAAATCCCACATGAACACACAAATAATATACATACTTAAATTCGCCTACCTAAATATATATTATAATAACTACTCTCTTATCTCAAAAACGGCTGCACCGATTTTGTTGAAACGTAGCTAAGAACCATCTCGATCAAGTCAGCTTGCGGATAAAAAAAAACGCATTCAAATCGGTCTATTCGTTTAGGAGCTACGATGCCACAGACTTACACACACACACACACACACACACAGACACACACACACACACACAGAGAGACACAGACACGTCAAACTTATATCACCCCTGTTTTTCTGTCGGGGGTTAATATAATAGTGGCTGTAGTTACTTAAAAACATCACGTCACCCGCCATCTGCGCTGAGTAAGTAATTTGAAGGACTCTAGGATCTCAGGTTGAACGTACATCAGCCATCCTTGCGCTTAGCCCCTAAGGGCTCGTTCTGGGCTTCCTTGTCGCCTTCTCAGGGGTACATGGCCAAGTGCTGTGGCCCCTGCCACGAAGACCACTGGCGACCCCGTTGACCCCCTTAAGTGACAGGCGGGGTAGACCGTACACCTTTTTTTTTTTTTTTTTCCTTGGGGAAATACCTTTACGCATCCCACCTAGCCGAGGAACTAGGATGGGTATGACGGGCTCCCGGGAACCCCCCGGACTACCGTCTAAAACCACCAAGGTATGCCCTCTCTGCCGTGTAGTAGGGGCGTCATGGGATCGCGAACATTTCACCACGACGCCCCTCGGCAACAGCCGCAGCTGCCCTCAATACTGAGGCAAATGCCCCCCTCCCGTCGTAAGCGTGCAGGGCGACACCACACGCTTCCCAACCCGACCCAAGGACCTCTACGCCGGGAGAGGGTGATATACCTCGGATTCACCCTCTCAGGTCCCTTTGTAACTTTTTATAGAGGTTTTCTCCCTCGCAGCCACGACGCGGCCCCGGCCTGACGGTCGCAGCTCCCGCGCCTAACAAGAATCCTCTGATAGCAGAGGATTTGTCAGGGTTCCGGGTCCGTTATTTAGTATAGACCGTAGACCTATTCTTGCCCGAGTCCACGCGGCTTACGCCTGGTACCGGAGTCAACTAAAAAAGATTGTATGTGCCTATCATATACATAACTAATACGAGTATATGTTTTTGTAGTCGACGATACGTTAACACGCAACGCAACGCTTCCCTGTACTCAGCTGAGCTCCTACTTTATCTCTAAGTGATTTACTTGGTTTGAAACTTCGTATCCCAATATGATTTCAATGTAATGCAAGCAATCGTTTGATACGAGATGATGAGATAACGAGCGTGGAAGAGAGCGCGAAAATATTAAACTCACATTACGTTGCAAAGTGTTGATCCAAATGGACATCCAGCTTCTTAGAAGAAGCTTCCATTTTCCAATATAAATAAAGCCAGTAAAGAATACCTAACATTAAATAAACGTAATAAAATTTATCTGGTTAAATATTACGTTAAGTTTAAACAAACACAATGAATATCTAAAGAATAGGCATGATGCCTCATGGTAAAATTGATTACGTAATGTTGCTAAATCAAACTATTGTAATTAAGTATAAATTATAAATAATAATTAAAATCATAAAAATATGAGGAACTTGAAAGATAAGAAAAAAAATTAAAAAAAAATTGTCCTAGAGTAAATTTAAAGCTACCTACCAATAGAATCCTTACGCTTATATATTTAGAAACAAAATTGTATCACAGTATTTCTCGAGCGAAACAGTAATTTACTTGATTTTCCATACAACGATTAGTACAAATAACAGGTGTGACGTGATACCTGTGGGTCAATTAGTATATAATAAATATTACGGAACAATCTTACACAAATCAACCTAGGCCCACGGTAAGCTCAGTAAGGCTTGTGTTGTCGTGAATGGTCATGATTCACGATAGTATTTACATTGGTGTTTATAATTATGTCTCAAACAGCCGATTTATTTTATGTAGCAACACCGACAACGAATCATTTTTATAACAAGGTTGACGGGTAGGCGGGCTGTCAGAGTTTCTAACAGCTATATTGGGAACGAACAGTTAAGTGCGGTTTGTAGTGGTTGATTTGGAGGAAAACCAGGGTGAGCTCTTTCCATAATCACTTTCGATGCGTCCTATGATATTGTAACGATTTGGTATCATTTACACGTGTGTTCATGTGCTTTCACAGATCGGACGATGATTGTTTATGATGCGATGTATTTATGTGCGTCCACAGGTCTCATTCTCTTTGGGAGGCGTATTGGTATATCATGTAGATGAATAAGGTTTTCCTACAGGTCGCGCATGTACGTGACCTGTAGGACACACAACACAGTTCTTATTTGTGGAGTTCTTTAGTGTTAGAGGATTAGTTACAAGTGTAACAACAGGGTAGTTCGGTAGTCTCGGCTTCAGGCCATATCATCATCAGTCAAGGGTGCACCCGGGTAACTGGAACAATAGTGTGTGAATTGGGACAGTATCTATGGTGGTAAGGGATGTCTATAAGGGGAGGTTGGAGGACATTCTCGGGGACGAAAGTCCCCACACGTCATAGGGAGCTGGTACGCACGAGGCGGCAGCCCCTATGTCAGATATATAAAGGATTCCGCAAGTTGTAAGGGTATGTTTATAGTTGCATATATGCGAATACGGGTGTCTTAGCTTGAGTGCTATAGGTTCTCATTCGCGGCCAGAAGTGGCTTCGCGACATGGTGGAGCATGCTGGGATCTGAGCCAGTCTTCATCTGTTTAACACTTTATTTGCCCCAACTTCCTGCAAAACCAATATTAAATGTAGCATGTGCATTATTGACTCAAAAACAGATTACTGTTCATAAAGGTAATCTAAAGATTTTAAAACCATCCACGAGAAAGAGATTAACATTATTAAAATCCTGTCTTAAGGCCCCGCACGTTCATGGTCTTCTCTCCCTCTCACTGAGCGTGGGCGTGAGCGAGATGAAGGTGCGTGGTCGAAAGCGCGGATATCATGTTTTTCGGAATATTTTAGAAACGAGACGAAATTTAAGAAAGTAAGAAAATGAAGTTAATGTTCATTACTTTATGAAGAAGATTATAAAATTTCATCTCTTTCTGATAAAAAATGGAGCAGTAAACTGGTTACAAGTGAAAAAATAGGGTTGAATTTAGATTTATTTTTCTCCACTTTCTTACGTTAAAATGGATTTCCACGAAAACAATGTCACTTCTTATATCTTGCAGATTATGATATCTAATTTCCAACACGAAAATTGTTACGTTATAAGGTATAAACTGGTTACTAAACAACTCATTTTTACCAAAATTTGAGATGCCAAGCCTTAATCGGTTTAAATGTTTCTGACTTTTCAGAAAACATACTTACAGCAAACTATCACTGTATTATGTCAGAGGTGCTCCTTATGCAAAGGTTACAGTTAAAACCAAGTTATATAACAGAACCATTGATCAATGTTTAGTGTGGTGCAAACATTTAAGACCTTTTAGACATCATAAGGAATTAACCTTCCATAAGTAGTACATTTTAATGTCATGTTACTATAAATAGGGTAATTGGTACGGCTCTCAATCAAAATCAAAAATATTTATTGGTATCATACTAAAGTAGGTAAAAGTACATTCGTGGCTGGTTTGCACTTTATAAATGCAAAAAATATGTATAGCATTTGTATTTTTTACTGACTCAATGACAAATTATGGGATTATATACAAAATATAATTATTCTAAACTATTCAATGAGCAGCATTGGTATATTTATTTGAGTGTCAATGGATTGTCGAAAACAGCGCATCAGATTTCAATGCAATTTATTTACTACACGGGTTTACGGAGGTGAAAAGAATCAACTCCTTTTCTCTGGAAAAAACAAAGAGCAAAGCCTGTTCTTTCAGGTATGTAGGTACTATATTTGATGGTTACTTTTTTATTGAAAATATGACCTAAATGTTTTCTGGTGAATCGGATTCATTGTTCTGATTGCAATCAAGATGTCAGAGGTTCAAGGGTGTACGAACTTCAGAGACTATAAGCTGCAGACACAAATAATAAATTGCGAATGAATTGTATCAATTTGACGGTTACAATTTTACCTTTGGGAGCAATCTGTGGTTTTCCTATATTTTTCTTGTTGACAGGAGGAGGAAGTTTTAGACAGTATGATGTTATTCTCAAGTTTCGTTCTGATTTCATCAGTGTATTTGTTCATAGTTACATTTATACCGAATAAATTACTGAAATCGGTATACGTTGCTCATATCTATTTTACCATATTATTGAGATCAAAAGAATGGTAGTATCCTGGGAGTTCACTTGTTAGTATGTGGCAGTAGGCTTTGGTGCTGATTCACTTTTATTTCGGTGGTTATTGTCAATAAGAGATCTGACAGCAATTCGATGGATCTAATTGATGTTGACTTCATTATTGTTTGGTTACCAGCAACTTATCTCAAGACCACTAGTGATGATTTTCATTACCAGGTTATGCCGAGAAGGATTAACTTTTAACGTAAAATAAGTTACTCGCAATTTTAACTGTGTCATCATCATCTTCTCCTAGCCGTATTCGGCCTCAGCGACTGCTAATCACTGCGGAGAGCGTCGCTGGTGCGCCCTCAGGTGACTGACATAGCAATTTTTGCGGTCTATCATAGAAAATCAAGGAAGTGTTATTTATTGACAGTTGTGATATATCAGATAATGCTGGTTAAAGAGTTAAAGAAGTGAGTTCAGACATATTATGAGTCGCATAGTGAGTATACTGTGTTGTGTCGTGCGTGATGCTCAGCTGTGATGAAACAGAGGATGGAACAATGTTGTCAGTATGATACACCAATAGTATACCTACACCAAAATAATGTGTGGAGGTGGCTGGTGGCCCTCAGGTACGAGTCGATTGTTAGGGGGCAGGGAAAAATTAATTTATTATAAAAAAAAATATCATCATCACGTATCTGTCACTCAATAAATCAGGTGGAGTCTTGAAATATAAACCAATGAAGATTCATCGGATACCTACGTGATACGTTGACAATATTGTCAATTGCAATATTAACCATAATCAGCAGGTATTAATCATTTAAATGCTTTCCATACACAACGATAAATATAATAGTAAAATTACTTACAATTTAATCGTGAATATATCCTACGTGCGTAACCATAGCTACAACAAGTTAGTAACTACAACAAGATGTACACCTAGCAATCGTAAAAACTTAGCTTTGTTGACTCCGATACTATGCTCTGAATCAGGATGTAAAATGGGTATGAAAGCTTTGGTGCTTAGTTTCTTTTAATCCTTTAGCTATAAACCATGACTTACACAGTAGTGTCCAGAATTCTTGTATAAGTAAATTCATTTGTGACTTGAAAGTAAATAGTCAGATAACTCACGTGACTTCGTTAAGTGAATCTCGCGAATCACGAATACGTTTTGTAGGTGCAACCGAAAGGTTCGGCTCGTGGATAGAATACCTTTAGACTTCAGACTTGAGTATAATCAAGTGTAATGGTTAAACAAAGATTTGTAATTATGACTGGTTTAAATATTTCGTAATGGGACTCTTAAATGTTAGATTTTAGATTATTTATTGAAAATTGTACATCTCATTTACATGTCTAAATATATAGAATTTACAATTTTTGGAATGTGCTGGGGTCAATGATTATTCTGAAGAACCTCACTTACAGTGTAGCACAAAGGGTCAGTAAACTATACTTAAGTTCCTAAAGTTTCTTGTAAAAAAGGCAGTGCCGTGCGAACCTTTGCCATGCACCGGCGCGAAGATTTACCCCTCAAATTAGAATCGAATAGATTCAATTTACTGAGAGACAATATAGGTGCGAGTCTAGACAGTGCGTAGCACGCGGCGGATAGCTTGTCACATACATACGAGTAGTCAATATATGATGACCTAATGAGACCCTGAATCGATCATGAAGTCAATAGATAGATAGAGAGATAGATCGTTTATTTGCTTGAATCATGGTCATTATAAGTGTTACATTTCAATTTTATAGTCCAGCACAATTCTGCCGGCTGATGGCGTGCAAATATTTAAAGAAAATCGTCACATACATTACAACATTTACAATTCAATAATATTCAACATATTAACAAAGTCCAGTATAATAATGACTAAAATAATTCCATTGTCATAGTATTATATTAATAGGTACTATCAAAACGAATTTTACTTAACATTTACTGTGCGTACTTAGTATACCTACAATTTGTTGTTTTAAGGAAATCTTGGACCGAATAAAAGCAATTTTCGGTCAATCAGGTGCTCAATTTCCTACAGAAACTATTGTAAAACATGTCAGTAATTTCTTTCGGTATGGAGTTATAAATTAAGCAAGCTATGTAGTAGCAGTTTTTGCGGTAAATTTCTAGTCTTGGAGCTGGCATAGACAAGGCCGTATGCGTAACTGCTCTACGGTAAGAGTTGTCATTTAATTTGAATAGTGACATATTGGACTTTACTAATTTGGCAGTTTCAAAAATATATATACTAGGCGCTGTCATAAACTTATTTTTTATAAAGATTTGTCTCCATGAGTCTACATTTCTCAGACCCCAGATTTCTCTGAGGCATTTCTTTTGGGCAATGAATACTCTATTTGCTTCGGAGCAACTTGCCCATAGTACGATCCCATATCGTATTTGGGAGCAAATATAGGCGTGATAAACCGAGATGGCTGTCGCTATTGAGCTAGTATTCAAGGACTCGGGATGCGTTTACCTGAGGCACAATGGTGTTATTAGTAGTTATGTTTAGTGGGCCATGTTTTAGTTTTAAAAAGCATTAGTGTAAATGTATAATGTTCATTATCAATCAGGTTTATCAGACACAGTTCACACAGTCAATACACGATGTGGAGGCCGATGAGTCTAACGCCTCTCTGAGAGGCAAATCATAGAGCCTAGGTGATTCTGCATCTGACACTTGCAAAGCAATTTGTATGTCTAAAAACATGGCTATTCGGGCACCTGATAGTTAGAAACACTTAGTAATATCCTGACAACAGCTCAGAAGACTCAAACCTGGACATCCGCAGACAAATAGCCTTGGAGCTGGAACTGACCACTAGTTTTCAGTGTTACCTCAAGTAGCTAAACTTACGAAACATCACGCTTTCTTCATCAGAAGAATGTCAGCAGACCGCGATGAATAACAGAAAGGAGTTCAAGTTTGGGACTTCATTTCTAAAATACAAAACACGATCAACAACGGCATTAAACATGAACTTAAGTAACTAAGTACCTGACTGTCCCCATGTTACTACACGTCATATATAAGCATCATATGGCGAACTTGCCCTTCGATATTAATATACCTGCTCGTAGGATAAGCTGACGCCGACTGTATGCAAGGATCAAACAAATTCACGCGTTAATATTGATGAATTGTATCATTTGTTGTACCTTACGAGTTGGTACATAATTATTTTATGGACAACTACGAGCTAGAATTAAATCAAGAAACATTATTCCATCATTCCTAGAGATGTTCTTTAAATGATACTCAAACATAATTCATTCGTTTTATAGATTTTGAGAAGGCGTTCAATCATATCGCTTGTGATATCTCACGAGGCAGTACTAAGGCGACAATATCTAGGTACCAGGGTACCAGTGTTGGTATATCAGCCTTAACAAAAATTACATGGTTAAGTATTAAAAACAGTATTGAAAATGCAAACACTATACACACATAAGGATATAAATCTAAAACTGAGATGGAGATTAGTTAAATGCTATGTTTTGTCAATCCTTGTGTATTGTGCAGAGGCTTGGACTTTAAATAAATTGACAATTAAAAAACTGAATGCATTTCAAATGTGGCTATATAGGAGAATGTTGAAAATCTTGTGGACAGACAAAGTATCAAATGAAAGAGTATTGAACAAAATGAAGAAGTATTAAAACCCGATGGTAAAGGTAAAGGGTTTGAAATCGGTGTCCCGGTGCATGAAGCTTCCATCCTCAACCTTAATTTAAACAGCATCATGGATTTCTTTAAAACCGACATCAAAATCATCGCATTTGATTATTGATTATAGCAACTACTGTTCTTCCAATCTTAGGAACTGCAGAAAAACTAGTGAAATTTTTTTGGCTCCTGGATGATAACTCAGAACAGATATCATGTGTGCACGGCAAGGATAATGACATTAATAACATAACTTAACGTTCACGGAAGTTTTTAAAGTAGCTTCAATCAAAGACTGCGATGGTTCGGACACACTCAAAAATGAGGAAAATACCATAATAATATCAATAACATTGCACTTCGCCTTCCCAAACATTCCAGAGGAAGAGGTATACCAAAATCCACGTGGTAGTCCAATATTAGAAAAAATGTAATGTGAAGAACCTGGTCGAAGAAAAGACAACTCATAATCGATCGCGCTGTCGCATACTGACTAAGAGACCCGACCTTACATAGGTGTTAAAAGGGAATGAAAGGAAAGCGAAACTAATACAATTAGTATAAAATTTAAACGGAAGTCACTTATACTGATGGTGACCGATAATTCAATGTAACTTAAAATATTAACCTACTGTGTTAGCGAGTGGGCATCACACTATATGACCAATTCCGGAATGAATACAGTACTTATAAGGAGAAGAGTAAAGAATCTCTACGTACATTGATAAACCAAAGTTAATTAAATCTGAAAGGTTCGGAAAATCACTATAAGGACCAATCTGATCCAAAGCTCACAATTAATTTTCCATATACCTAGTACAAAGACCTGAACGTTGCGCTAGATGTCGCAAACACTTTGGACTGCAGCACGTCACATCAATGTATATAAACTGAGATTCATACAGAGACTATCCATCGATAACTAATGAAATATGAACTGCTGCAAGTGACACTAAAGCTAATAGCAGAAATAAATTTTATAGCGTAAACTGGTATCTCTGTAGTCCAGGAAATAATTCACATATATATTTTATTTAGTCATTTATACTGATGTGACAGACACAGTGCATGATTACTAAAGAGTTTAAGCGGTTGAGGGGTAGCGAATATTTGAACAAGTTTAACATCATTAATAACCGATACACTATGGGAGGAGGCATGATAAAACGTCGCACGGTCATAAGAACTAATGTAATGGCGCATATTGACCGTGTGCGAGGATTGAGATACGCAATATCGCAAAGCCTAAAATCTTATTGGAAAATCACATGTTGAAGGACACCCGTCAAACTATATGGCGCTTTCGGTGGCTCGTGGAAGACGTAAATAATAGGAAGAATACAAGCAATAGTTGAAAATGATGATTTTCATGCTTTCAGCTCAGAAACAAAGTCTTTATTTAAAACTCAACCAAAAATTATGAGTTTTGGTATCCTTCAAAGCCAACATATCATTATTACACTTTAGGAGTGCTCAAAATACTGGTTTGGCAGTGCTCAAAACAGCTTCACGATCGTCAGAACAGTTTCGCGACGCTCAGAAGTCTGGATTTAGTGGTCCTCAGAACAGTTTTCGTTGGGCTCAGAGGCCTAGGTAAGCAGTCCTCAGAGCAGTTTTCGTAGGGCTCAGAGGCCTAGGTTAAGCTGAACAGTCCTCAGAACAGTTTTCGTAGGACTCAAAGGCCTAGGTTAAGCTGAACAGTCCTCAGAACAGTTTTCGTAGGACTCAAAGGCCTAGGTTAAGCAGTCCTCAGAATAGATTTCGCAGGGCTCAGAGGTCTTGGTTTAGCGGTCATCAGAACAGTTTCCATGGTGTTCAGAATTATTTTTGGTGGTCCTCAGACTCGAGCACAATTGAGCGATTTCAATAGTGCCACAACAATACAGGTTATTTTGGCAATGCTCAGCCAATTTTGGATTTACGCTCAGAATAAAATGGGCTGTTAAAGATCAGATTTGAGGCTGAGAAAAATATTTCTCACGGTCGGTAAATGCTTGACTTGACCACTGATAGTGGAGCATTGGAGTCGAAAACCACCGTAGCATACTACTTTCATTGTTGAATTAAAACGTATACAACTGCGCGTAAAACTAGGCAAGATCTGTGCAGATATAGCCAAATGTGTACAGTTAAACTTTGACATAACTGGGACTTCAAGGGACCGGCAGATGTGTCTCGCTTAAAGAAGTATTCCACTTAAAAAGTGTCTCAGATATCCAAGTGTATTAATATCTGTCTCATTTACAGAGGGTTCCATTAATACAGGTGAGATAAGAGATTATTTTCGTTACAGAGAGGTGCGATTATTAAATGTATAATAAAAAAGTTAGTAAACAGAAATAATTAAGCACGTTTCTATTAACAGTACATAAAGGCATACATAATCCTTCAATCAAAATAGAACACAACATTTTATTAAAAAACAAAAAAAAAACATTTATAAAATTTAAATAAACTGTATATTTGTTTTGTGTACTTTGGAAGTAACATGAGGTCATTTAGCCAAGAATGATGAAACAAGACGAAAATGAATCAACAATAAAGTACGAGTTATACGAGGTAATGAATTAACGTTATTTCAGTTATCGAGGTATACGTCGTATGAAATAAATCAAAAACAATTTTACAAAAGTATTTTTTTAAAATATAGTCTTAGTAAAAGAGGTTTAATATCAAGTATGAGACATAATTCATTTAATTTATATTGAGACTGAGTGCTCACTCCACCGTCAAACTTAGTTTGTGGTGGATCACATTTTATTTAAGAATTCAATTAATTTTCGGTATTATATAATAAATTATAATAACCAGGTCTTAGGAAAAGAAAAGAAAAAACAACGTCAAGCCATAGGGCAGCCCGTTGTTTGCCTCTACTTTCAAGCTTCATGTTCTATCCTATGTTATTTTTTTAGGTGATCAGTGGAGTGTATTCGTATTGTATAGACAAGAAAACGCTTTAAAAAAAAAAATAAAAAAATAAAAAAAAAATCACACTGACCCGCGCAGAATAATTTTTAAATATTTATTGTAGGTCGAGGAGGAATCAGGGAAATCAATAGATTAACAGATAAATTAACATTAGTTGTGGTAATGCTTCGTGCATTCGTTTAATAACGTAAGCAATTTTGCCCGCGGGGGAGGATTCCATTCCATGGAAAAAGGAAACAAGTATAAAGATGATAAATGGCCAAATATTCGTTTCAATCTAGCAAGGCAAAGCAAATCCTATTGCGGTAACCTAAAAGTATGTACATACATGAATCAGCAATGCACAATGTATAGAAGTATTTTCATACACTAGCAAATCTATAATATGGTTTTACGATATATATAGGACATATTATGATTGATTGTTTATTACGACATGGAACGCCAAGACACGATGAAGCTTGGTTGGTCAAAATCTCAAGAATAGAGGACCTCGCAGTTGGCTACTCCGGCCCCACGAAGAGCTTGGAACTGATTTAGAAAAGTGCGTCAAGATGAACTTATCAGACGTTACAGCTATCAGAAACTATGTGGATTACTGGGCCTAATCAAGGTGATCGATAGGATTCAGAGCTTGTCAATATTTGCAATGGGAAAAGAACGGTAATTTCAAAGATCTGAGGAAGAGTTAAATAAAGCTGTGAAAGATGATAATCTCTATTGGATATATGATCGCCAGTTTTCTGGGGGGCCGGGAGTGTCGTGAATGGTCATGATTCACGATAGTATTTACATTGGTGTTTATAATTATGTCTCAAACAGCCGATTTATTTTATGTAGCAACACCGACAACGAATCATTTTTATAACAAGGTTGACGGGTAGGCGGGCTGTCAGAGTTTCTAACAGCTATATTGGGAACGAACAGTTAAGTGCGGTTTGTAGTGGTTGATTTGGAGGAAAACCAGGGTGAGCTCTTTCCATAATCACTTTCGATGCGTCCTATGATATTGTAACGATTTGGTATCATTTACACGTGTGTTCATGTGCTTTCACAGATCGGACGATGATTGTTTATGATGCGATGTATTTATGTGCGTCCACAGGTCTCATTCTCTTTGGGAGGCGTATTGGTATATCATGTAGATGAATAAGGTTTTCCTACAGGTCGCGCATGTACGTGACCTGTAGGACACACAACACAGTTCTTATTTGTGGAGTTCTTTAGTGTTAGAGGATTAGTTACAAGTGTAACAACAGGGTAGTTCGGTAGTCTCGGCTTCAGGCCATATCATCATCAGTCAAGGGTGCACCCGGGTAACTGGAACAATAGTGTGTGAATTGGGACAGTATCAATGGTGGTAAGGGATGTCTATAAGGGGAGGTTGGAGGACATTCTCGGGGACGAAAGTCCCCACACGTCATAGGGAGCTGGTACGCACGAGGCGGCAGCCCCTATGTCAGATATATAAAGGATTCCGCAAGTTGTAAGGGTATGTTTATAGTTGCATATATGCGAATACGGGTGTCTTAGCTTGAGTGCTATAGGTTCTCATTCGCGGCCAGAAGTGGCTTCGCGACATGTGTTGTGGGTACTACGAGTAGGCGATGATATATATAATAGATACATACATATAGATACTTATATACATATAAAACATCCATAACTCAGGAACAAATATTCGTGATAAATACACAAATAAATGCCCTGACCGGGATTCGAACCCGGGACCTCCAGCTTCGTGGGCAGAGTCACTACCCAATGGGCTACGGAGGCCGTTAAAAAAAAAAATATTTATTGCTTACTTTCTTAACCTAGATACGATTACTTTCTTAACCTTGATAGAGTAGTGTAGTAGTCAACCTTTGTCTCAATTTTTGGGTATTTATGTTCTTTAATTGTAGTTGCTCCCATACAAACATTTATTACTCTCCAAAAACTGGTTCGAAATGCATCGTAAAAAAATCTTAATCACCATCCCTATTGCAAATAATCATCCCCATGGTATAGTTTATATCAAAAACTTGAATTTAAACTTTCGTGAGAGTGATGTTTAAAATTATATTAATAATAACGGTTAAAATCATAGTGGTACCACGCTCGTAACTGAGCGGTACCACGATCGTAACGGAGTAGTACCACCCCTGATACAGTACTGCAAAATTTTAAGATCGATTTTCGAATATCCTCTAAATGTGCTGTGCGCGATGTAGGTATTCAATAGTACATTACTTACCTAGGGCGGTTAAACAAAGAATGTCTCAGATCGCAGGTATTTGACGCCCGAGCCGAAGGCAAGGGCGATAAATATGCGCTCTGAGGCTTTCTTTATTACCGCCCGTGGTGAGTACAAAATTTTACGTCTCTATCTGGCCAGGAAGTGGGGTTTTCCGCACGCATAGCGTGTGGTAATTCCTACTTTATGGTCAGGTATGACGTAAAATATATATCTTCACAACTTCACCCGTCATTACGGGTAACGGTTATAGTATTGTCACTACGGCGCGGCGACATGTTTCGAACCTATCGGGAGTTCTTCTTTAGGGTGAGTGTTTTCGCGGCCATATCATCATCATCATCATATCAGCCGAATGACGTCCACTGCTGGACATAGGCCTCCCCCAAAGAGTGCCAAAGTGACCGGTCCTGCGCCACCTGCTTCCAGCGGACTCCCACGACCTTTACCAGGTCATCAGTCCACCTTGTGAGGCCTACCCACGCCGCGCCTTCCGATACGCCCGCCTCACGTTTAAATAATAGGTACAATAGAACCTCGGTAACACGAATCTCAAAAGAAACGCAAAAATGTTCGTGTTAAGGAGGTTTCATCTTAAAGAGGATTTTATAAGGTCAAGTTCGACTTACAGTTTTCTAAACTCTGCAAAATTATTTCAAGTTATAGAGGTGGACGTGTAACACTTAAAATGTTGTGTTACAGAGGTATTTTTCTTGTAATTACTATAATAATTTAATGTAGTTGTTGAATACGTAAGTGTTAGGTATTAAACGATATCAAATCTTATTTTTTAGCCAAGAAAATTAGAATTTTTCGAAGAATTAATTCCCATAAAGCTGGAAATCGTTTTAATAATTTGGCCCTAAACGCATGTAATCCGAGTTTGCACTATCCCAGGAGGTGTGCTAACACACCTCCTGGGATAACTTTTGGGAGCCCAATAACCGCGAAGTTTTTGCTCTTTTTTCAGTTCTTTGCATATAGCACAAAAACGGTACGTCGGACGGAGAATGTATGCCATTCAATATTAAAGAGGGTCAAATTCTGCGTCGAATGAATAACTAAAACTTCAAATCTCAGTTCAGTAGTATAGTCGAAATCAAAGGTCTAATAAGGTAAGGAACTGGGAAAAGGGGTCTAGCAGGCTAAGCTAGTGAGAGTGCCCCCCGACGAAGGATTTGGTGATTCTTTCAGGGGGTGTACTGGCAGGTCCTAAGAACACTCCATGTTTAATAACTATTATTCTTTTTACGATCTTCTTTTGTTTTCGAGTAATTTAGCAAAATATAAAAAAAAACAGGTTGTCATTTAAAGTGTCATAACAGATAAACTGTTCAAGATAGAGTAACCAAACAAAATTTTCATGAATGAAAATAGAAAAGGCTATGTAGTGCATATATTCAACCAACACCATGTCCTTAAACTTCCTTTAAAAAAATCTGCTTTTAATTTAGTTTTATTATTTTTTGACACTTTTTCTACAAGAAAAATATCGTGACAAGCCTCCTACATGAACATATAAAAATATTTTCAAAAATCTACTTGCGTTATGTCAAAAAAAAATACAATCGTCGAACAAGTAGATACTTGCATATGAAAATGAAAATGAAAAATTGTTTATTTCCTTTTTAAAAAACACGTTACAATGCCTGCAGTGATTGGGACTTCCTTTTAGGTAAGTATACCTGTGTTAGGATGCCCCGCTCTTCCATAGCTGGTAAGTAGGTAGGTAACTTACATCTAGATTCTAGAGGTTAATCTTATATTTAGGGTTTTAGCCTAATTTAAGTGAAAAATAATACAAATACTATATTAAAGGTAAGTGTGTGTATGTGTGTGTGTGTGTGAGTGTGGGTGATTTGAGTTCAGTCAATAATTAGTACGATACAGTAGAGACTCCGTATCATCATAGCTTAGTTGCTTTAGCCATGCAGTTAGTCCAGTCTTACATTTATTTAATAATAGTTGATGTATGTTGATTATATTATGCACCTTATTGTAGATATATGCCGATTGCGCTTTATACTGCCTTTTAGCAAACATGGATTTACAGTTATATTCGGGGGCGACGGGTTTTTTACGCCGTCGTGTTTCTAAGGGAGGGTTGAAATCTAGGGTTTTGTGTAGCCTAAGTGTTGCACTCAAAACATACAGCTTCCTCATAGATAGTTCGTCACTTATTTGATAAAGTTCCTTTGTAGGAAACCTGTATGGTTTTGAGTACATCACCTTGAGCAGGCAGCGTTGCCCTCGCTCGACCTCCAAGAATTTGGTTTTGGCTGCTCCACCCCATACAGTGATGCAGTAGCTCATGACGGGTTGAGCTAATGTTATAAATTTCTTAAAGATCCAGTTCAGTTTTCTGATTCTGTTGTTCACGTTTTCAAGATGAGTGTACCATGAAAGGCGCTGATCCAGGAGTACACCTAAGTATTTGGTAAATTTAACCTTTTCTAATTCTATACATTTACAAGGTGGAGGGTCATGTTGGTTACAGGTATGTATTTTAAGCTTTAAGTTAACATTAGGTTGCGTACAGTCAGCATCATAAATATGTATACATTTACGAACGTATGTCGGTGGAATAGAGTTGAAAATTGGATACATATAATAGGAGCTGACCGTACTAACATATTTAGAGAAACATATATAATTAGTTTTGCTGACATTAAGCGTAAGGAGGTTATTTCTAAGCCATGCAGTGACTTTACAGAGGCCAGATTCTGCATTCTTGAATGAGCATATAATTAAAGTACCAGTGTATGTTTCTTACATCATAGCTAATACTCGTTCGGTCACATGACTTTCATCCCTCAGCATTACGTACCCATACCACGCAATACTAATGTCAAAAAAAAAACTGGACAAGTGCGAGTCGGACTCGCGCACGAAGGATTCCTTACCATTATCTATAAAAACGGCAAAAAAAAACACATTTGTTGTATGGGAGCCTCCTGTAGCCTAGTTGGTAGTGACCCTGCCTACGAAGCCGGAGGTCCCGGGTTCGAATCCTGGTAAGGACATTTATTTGTGTGATGAGCTCAAATATTTGTTCCTGAGTCATGTATGTTTTCTATGTATTTAAGTATTTATTTATCTATATAAGTATGTTTATCGTCGTCTAGTACCCATAGTACAAGCTTTGCTTAGTTTGGGAATAAGCTGATTTGTGTAAGACTGTAAAAGAAAAAAAAAAGGAAAAGAAATTAAGAAAATATTTATTCATTCTGGTTTTTAGTATTTGTTGTTATAGCGGCAACAGAAATACATCATCTGTGAAAATTTCAGCTGTCTAACTATCACTGTTGTTGAGATACAGTCTGGTGACAGACGGACAGACAGACAGACATACAGACGGACAGCGGAGTCTTACTAATAGGGTCCCGTTTTACTCTTTGAGTACGGAACCCTAAAAAGTATGCAGTAAGAAGACATCAAATTTTATCCGAAATAAAATAAAGGATACTTATTTCCATTGCTCTCGTTGCACTCATAATTGTTTTTGAGTTGAAGAAGCTGTTTATTCAAGGTTCTCGAGTGGCGACCACGTACCGGAAGGCGCGGCGTGGGTAGGCCCCCCACAAGGTGGACTGATGACCTGGTAAAGGTCGCGGGAGCCGCTGGATGCGGGTGGCGCAGGACCGGCCATTGTGGCACTCTTTGGGGGAGGCCTATGTCCAGCAGTGGACGTCTTCCGGCTGACATGATGATGATGATAGATGTAATATATTTCGGCTTGTGGAGGTTTTTATTTTATTTATTTGGAGAACAAACCAACATACCTACACACAAACAGGCACACAGTACAGAAGAAAAAAAAGCGAGTAATATTTATATTCTAAGGACATACATCTAAATCCTAATCAGTTCCAACTAGGACTTACATTGATTATAAATGTTCCTACAAAAAAAACAATTCAAGAATACAACCATACAATACTAAAAGTACAGCGCAAAGAAATTTATAGATTATCCAATTTAAATCCTTAGCTAGTATAAAGAGAACTCTAACCTTATAATAATTAATAATAATAAAAACCATGCCTCTACCTACTAGAAGAAATAAAAGTATAACTATCTATGTGAAAGATATCAATTATGTATGTACATCGTAATCGTCATCGTCATGTTTTGGGCTTGAAGGGAAGGGAATGGCGATTTATCTCTTGTTATACTCGTAGAGGATTTCGGCTTATCGAGGTACGTGTAATCAGTCATAGAGGTTCAACTGTATTGGTATAATGTTATACACATGGCTATTTTCACTGATTTCGCTCACTTAACTAATGAACAATAATAGAAACGAATGATCGGTACCTCACGTCTATATTACGATTGGACTATTAGAATGAGGGTCCCACTAATCTGCGAAACTCTAGTCTTCATTGGTCTTAATTTACTTCATCATCTTTATTAGCACCAGGATCCAGTGTTATACTTAGTGTACCTACACACTCACATTATTGCTTAGGTACTCTTACTTTTACACCTGTTTCCAAAACGGGTAGGGACCTAGGGACAGATCATGTATTTTTCCACTTGCTACGTTTCAGACAGACCTCTATTTGTTCATCCATTTTTATTGCTTTCTTCATAATATTTTATTTGGGCACTATAACTAAAAGCTAGAGAAGTCTACGGCTAGAGGCCAGTTTAATTTAGTATCATATTGCCTATGCTTCGTTCATACAATAATAAAATCCATACATCATTTTAGCGACAACTATGGCTAATAACGTCGAATGTAATAGCAAAGATTATATTATATTATAATCTTAACTAATAGCGACGATTTCTCAATATAATTTAAGACATTAGTACCGTTAGAAATCCTAAGTCTTCTAGGTAGATGTCGCTTTTAGGGGGTAGAAATAGCACATTACTAGACCCCGCTATTGGAGGTGCAAAATGGTAGCTGTCAAGTTCTAGGGATGCGTAAAAATTATTTTGAAATACTAGCTATATGTCGATAATTATAGCTATATGTCGATAATTTTCCTTTACCATAATGAGAGTCTAAGACTTTAATTAAACGTGTTTATTTTATAAAACATGGCTTTATAATTAGGTACAATATTGTCTGTTCAATATTTTTCATTTTTATAAATAAAAATCTTCAATATTTCATCATTACTAACAAATTATCATTATTTTCATAGTAGGAACCATTCATAAATTAATTATAAATTAAATGAATAATAAATCTCGCTTTTTTTCCACCAAAAGGGTATTCTTAATGAACAATCCGTTTTATTTAAATTCTCTGCATTAATCTAGTGCAGCCACGATGAATATATTTAACAATAAACCCAGTATCTCTATAAACCCTCTATCGAAAAGGTTTATCTCGAGACACTCAAGAGCGTGCATGCACTGCCCTGCAACTCGAAGCATTAGAAAAGTAAAATAGCAACCATAGTATCTTTGTTGTACTGATAATTATGGTTTATATTGCTGATGACAATGATTATCATGGATCCCAAACAAACATGTTAAATTGTAGTCTAAAAAATGGTATACATATAAAACTAAATGTACAGAATAAGTAAGAGTATCGATATCGATATCATAAATATTTTTCCCATCCCTAAGAATTTGAAAACTACCAATTTGCACTTCCGATAGCGGGGTCTACACATAACCCAAACTTCTTGCGAGAGCTGAATACCTGGTTCGCAGGTTTTATCCACGTAAAAAAGGTAGGTGTAGCTATATTCCTCTCTAACCCATTCAGGGCCCATGACGACTTATATGCGTCAGAGCGCTACGAGCAGTTTAACCTGCTACGGACTACGGCGTAGCGCTACGAGATTGGCGTGGCCGTGAATGTGCTAAGGCGTTGTAAGAATTTGGTGACCGAGACGGATTGTTCCGATAACTCCGTTGGTTAGTAGCGACGGGACATGTATGCATGTGGTCGCCGGTTCGAATCCGGTTCGGAGCATAACTTTTTTTATTTCTTTTTCTTTCATTTGGATTTTTTTTTAGCAGATCCTACTGCTTAATACCTTAAGATAATGTGTAATACACACTTCCCAGGCTCAGTAATACACGAGAGCGTAACAGACGATTGCACAATTAGTGCGTTGGAACAAACCACAAGTAAAACGAGACACAATTGGGAAACGTCTAAAAAGGTAGTAGATCATAAAAAGATAAAGTGGGCACTTTCGACATTTCAACCTTACAAAGCCCCGGGGCCAGATGGAATCTACCCCATTCTACTACAGGAGGGTGCTACTGTACTAATCCCGCACCTTAGCAGATTGTACAGGGCGTGCTTAGCCTTCGCACCAGGGACCGGAACCGGTTACCCTAATCAGGGTTTTCCATAGGCTTATTTTAAAGGTTGTTTTAAAAACCCCAATCAATAAGGTTACCTTATCATAAGGTAACCTTATTGAAAGGGTAACCCCAACGATCCAGTTAACTCAGTTAACCTAGGTTAACACTAACCGAAATGAAAACCCCATCCAATACGGTTACCGTATCATGAGGTTTAGAACCAGGAATATGATTTTAACGCACACTTAAATACGACTTATTATTGAATAACCGCCGTGGCTGGCATCGGTTTTACCAAGCTTGCTAGGATACCGCAAGGCGCTCGAGCGGCACTGTTGCGACGCCGCGAGGCAAAAGTCGCAAGCGCCGTCTGCAAGCCGCGGCACTTAATGCGTTTCACTCAACCATGTTGATCTCTATGCAAACTGGTTTCGTTTGCCGAAAACGCGGCTTCTTATTCAAACAGTGTGTCAAATGGTATAGGCTGTCCGACGGTTTAAGAGCTAAAAACCATAAAACTTGTTACAATGGCATTTTTATTTCAAAAGGTCTGAAGTCGCAATACGACAAAGTGAGATTCGACCCAAACCACTTCTATTACAGCTTATAATGCACTTTATGTTTATTTAACAAAAGGCATCATCACTTTTGCATAGGGTTGTCATAAATGTACCTAACATTGGAATGGAGTAAAAATAATACAACATAAATTATTTACTCATATATTACTTTATTAAAAATAATGTAATTATTCACTATCTGAGCTCTCTGTCACGTAAATAACTGAGTTCTCTGAGTAAATAAATGAGTTCGAGCACTTGTACTAGTTTTCTTTTTATCTACCCACGGACGAAACATTTTTACCAAAACAACTTAAATAGTATAAACACGTTATCACTAAATCAGTTCCAACGGAATACTAGATGGACTTTTCCCGTTTGTTGCAGCCCTACCCTCCAGACTTTTAACAATAGATGACTAATTAGCTTATCTTTATGGCTTTTGGCTCTTACGCCGCCGGACGAACTATACATTGCTTATTTATTGCCTCTGTAGCCTAGTTGGTAGTGACCCTGCCTACGAAGCCGGAGGTCCCAGGTTCGAATCCCGGTAAGGGCATTTATTTGTGTGGTGAGCACGAATATTTGTTCCTGAGTCATGGATGTTTTCTATGTATTTAAGTAGTTATTTATTTTTCTATATAAGTATATGTATATCGTCGTCTAGTATGTACCCATAGTACAAGCTTTGCTTAGTTTGGGACTAGGTTGATTTGTGTAAGATTGTCCCCAAAATATTATATTATATTTATTATTATTATAAAAAAAAACAGTTTGAATGAGAACCCGATTCGCGCACCGAGGATTCCGTACAAACTTAGCTTATAAAGGATTTATGATGATTAATAATTAAGTAATTAGGACAATTTTTTTGGTTGATCTTGTTAGGTACTGTTTTCAAATCCAGTTTTCGGAGCTGTACGATTTTACCCAGTTTAGTGCATTTTATTATATACGTTTCTAATGAACTCGTCGATCTCATTGATTGGCTCTAGCTAGCCAAATACACAATATCAGAATGTAAGAATCTGTTGTCAATATGACAACGAAACATCGGCACCTCCGCACGTATAACAACATAGAGTTATTATCCCGGGACTACAAAAGAATATGAATAAATTGTGTTTTTAGAAATCCGGGATTGGTCCTAATTTATGCAAATATTATAAAGAGGAAAAATCTGTGAAGCTGTAGATTCGTAAGTTTCATAGTGTCTGTGTATGTAAAAATGGGCAGTGATCAGAATTTATGGTGCAACACGGTGGGATATCGAGTAGAAATATTAATATGGAAATCACCAAATTACAATATCTTATATAAAAAAAAATGTTTTTTTTATAATCGTAGCTAAGCCGCTTAGATCTATGGCAGATCAGTTGTTTAGAATTTTTTTGTATGTAGTGATATTATTTTATATCAATTGTTAAAATGTTATTAAATTTTGTTCTCCAAAAATAAGAGTAAGTCTCGTAATCATTTACTCCGTTTCGCATCGGGAAATCGGATCATTGGTAATAGGTAATAACTGGAACCACTGGGCCAATAAATTTTTATTTCATCAATGTACTGTAGAATGGACTTTCTGGTTGGTCTTAGGCCATAGTTAATGCCACGGTTTGCCTGCGTTTTTTGCAATTAAGACAATGTACTCATATAAAGAGATTACCTTGTTATTATTATTTTATTTTTCTATTGATATGACTATCGATGTTGTTATCGCACGGCGAGGTAAAAGCGGGCCAAAAACGAATGGGTTTTGGTATTTTCTAATGTTTTAGGATTAACCAGATTACGGCGGCGGTCGTAGTGACAGCAATAAATGCCTCATTCATTATTATAAATACGTTCTTGCCGACGTTGTTATCTTTAAACGACTTAAGCTTTTAACTTTGCGGCTGATTTTAACTGGGGTGTGATATTTCTCATTATTTTCAGAATAAGAATATTCGCAAACATTCGAGCCTACCTGCAAGTCGTATGTAATTAGTGCATTATGTTTTACCTTCTAGTGAAGTTAAGCTAGGGAATGCAAACCGGTTAACCGGTTAGCCGGTTAACCGGTAAATGGACTAAATATGAGGCCGGTAAATTACCGGTAAATTAAAGTCAAAACCGGTAATTTACCGGAACAAAAATTATTAGTAAAATACTACATTTTAACGATTGTTAATGCTTCATCGTCATGATTATACCTCAATAATTCTCCTTTTATCATGAAAAAATGTCAATTGAATAAACTTGTTAGCGTTATTTTACCTCATGTAGGATCAAATTAAAGCAATCGTTTGTAGAAGCTTCTTAAAATATAAACACGTTCCCGGTTCCGTTCTATAAAATATGAGTAATGATCAGTTTGAATAAGTACAAAAGAGACGCCTTATTTAACATACTTTATACCTCTAACGCTCTTCGCTCTTCGTCTTACAGCAAAGGGAGAAAGCTAAAGAAAAGGAACAGAGGTGCCCTGCTGAAGAACTACCAACCCATCTGACTTCTGAGCCATGTCCATAAATTGTTTTCGAGAGTCATTACAAATCGTCTCGTACGCAGGTTAGATGAATTCAAGCCTCCCGGACAAGCCGGTTCCCGGAGAGGCTTTAGCACCGTAGACCACATCCAAACGCTCCGTCGGGTTATACAGAAGACTGTGGAGCCCTGCTTAGCGTTCGCGAACCACGAGAAAGCCTTCGATTTGATAGAAACCTGGGCTGTACTTGTCTCTCCAGGCGGTGCCAAGTTGACTACCGCTATATCAAAGTATTGAAGTGTTTGTACGAAAACGCCACTGTGTCAGTCCGACTCCAGGATTTGAATGCGAAACCTATTCTGCTGCAGCGGGGAGTCAGTCAAGGAGATGTTATTTCCCCAAAACTGTTCACCGCTGCACTGGAGGATTTTTTTAGTCCTGACTTGGATCTGTTTGGATTCGTCCTGTCGGCTCGGTTTGACCAGTGTGTGTTGCCAGTGATGACAATATATGGCACCTGAAATGAAGTCGCTCACTATAGGCCTCAAAAGAAGGCTAAAAGTCACCCAAAGGGTAATGAAGATGGCTATGCTGACAGTTTATCTGCGTGATCGCATTAGAAATGAGGATAGTAGAACTAAACTTACAGATATAGCCCTCCGAATCGCTAAACCAATGTCGCAATTTGAAACCCCCATGAGATCCACTCCTAGAAAAAGTTATACAACCGTTTGTACGAAGGCTCTTAGGTAAAATGTATTGTTACTATTACTACCCTTTTCTCTATCCAACTCTTTTCGATCTGGGTATGGATGGTTATATATGACTCTCTTGAAGCCCGTAGAAACATCTATTTAGTGAAATATTATTTTAGACTACTAAGTGGGCTTGTAGTTTAGTTTTTGTAGAACTGGGGACAATTCCTACCCACCTGATAATCCCCAAGGAACGTTTTCAGTTGTGTTTTTTGCCTTCCTACCTGAGCTACCTACTGAGCAAGTTTGAAATATTAAAGAATCTGTGTATTACGGCGTTTACGGCACATGCTAACTCTTTATATTATATCATAGCTTATTTTTACGATAAATCAACGTCAAATAAGGCTACTTATTAGCCAAATTGAATTTACCGGTAATTTACCGGTTAACCGGTTTTGCCTCACTCAAGTCGGTAATTTACCGGTAATGAAATTTGCCCGGTAATTGCATTCCCTAGTTAAGACGTATTACTTGCAGTGAATTTTGTTATTGTTGTTGTTTTTGTTGCGTTTGTACCTGATTAAATTGACGATTTTGGTTACTGTTTATGGACACTGATTGCTGCATTTTGATTGGTTTGTGAAGTTTAATTGGATTAACAAATTAATGTTATTAAGGTGAGTGTATACATTTGAATATCCCACTTAATATTTATAGATGCGAAAGCTTCGATGTTTGTTACTCAATCACGCTTAAACGGCTCAACCGACTTGGGTGAAATTTTGCAAAAAGATAGTTTATGGTCTGGATTAAAATAGAATAGTTTTTATCCCGGGTCCACGCAGATGAAGTCGCGGGCGGAAGCTAGTATTGTATTGTGTCGCCAAATCTTTAAAGTATTAATGTCAATACGTATATTATTACTTAACCACAATAACTACGAAATTATGAACAGTAATAAAATCCCGGACATATATAAAATAATGCTTACTCGACATTTTAAGAATCCCGGCATTGGATGGTTTTAGCAACTTCTAAACGTGCGACGCCCTGGCATTCAGATAATTATACAAATGGCGCCGATAATAAGGAACGCTGTTCATCGGTACTTTGAATATGATGATTGTTTCGGTATCGGCACTTGTCGGTTGTGAAATAATAAGTTAAAGTTATGGTGTTTAAATATATAAATTATAGATCTTGCATATATTAGTTAAGTTTTCTGAAATAATATAACTAAACTTATTTACACTAAAACTTAGAAATGGGTTATTAATGAATTTCTTTCAAGAGTTTCATTAAAATAACTTGTAACATGTGTCAGTATTATTTTCTCCTATACACTCACTTCAGGTTCAGGTTCTCGAGTGGCGTGGCACAAGGTGAACTGATGACCTGGTAAAGGTCGTAGAAGTCCGCTGGATGCGGGTGGCGCAGGACCGGCCATTGTGGCACTCTTTGAGGGAGGCCTATGTCCAGCAGTGGATGACTTTTGGCTGATATGATGATGATGATACACTCAGTTTATTTATCAGTTTAGTAAGGTAAACACTAAACATTTAACCAACTTGAGAAATTACAAAGCAGCCAAACATGCTTAGCGAGCATCAAGTTCTTGCAACGCTGAGTCAAAAAGTCAGAATCAAGATGTCATTCAAAATAAGTAACTTATATTTATTATTAACTTACACCACACTAGTTAACTGTAAACATAACGTAAACTGCGTACTTTTTAGGGTTCCGTACTCAAAGAGTAAAACGGGACCCTATTACTAAGACTCCGCTGTCCGTCTGTCTGTACGTCTGTCTGTCTGTCTTTCTGTCCGTCTGTCACCAGGCTGTATCTCAACAACCGTGATAGTTAGATAGTTGAAATATTCACAGATTATGTATTTCTGTTGCCGCTATAACAACAAATACTAAAAACACAGAATAAAATAGTTTTTTATAGATAATACGGAACCCTTCGTGCGCGAGTCAGACTCGCACTTGGTCGGTTTTTCTATCTTCTATATATCTACTTTGTGTTGGTTGTTATCAAAATTACCGAATCTTGTAATATACCAAATAGATGCCCAAAACTGTATGTACGTATTTGTTTGCTTGCATTACCTATCGTGCAGCTAAGACAAAGAAAAAATACAGATCCATGTTTACGTAACTACGATTTAGTTAATTTTGACGTCAGTACAAACAATTATAAATACGGAAATACCATATACCTATCTTTGTGAATGCTTAAGTAGAATGCACTCATAACACAGTCGGTAAAATATATTAATAATAATGAATAAGGTATTTATCGTTGTCATTATGACTGTCCCCGCATTCTGGTTAATCTTAAAACAATGGCAAATACCTACCACGAACGGTGAGCTTTCAGTCCGCATCCTGATGCGCAGTGGATTCAATATTACGAGTATCTGATATTCCACTTGAACGCAAACAATACACGCAATAAACCAAATACTCCTAGAAGCTCCTAGAAGATTTTAAAGGAGCTGGTTCGGCTTTACCTGTTTTGGTGCAGACCAACAAGTGTTGATACTTTTAAATATTATTAATAGAATAATTTAAAAACAGGTACATACCTGAAAGTAATTTTATTTATTTATTCTATTTCTGAATTATCTTCGGTACTTTCAGTGTCAGCGTCACTTCCAACATTTATTCTAAAGTTGGAACATGGTGTTTCTAAAAATCCTTCTTCAATTTTCTTACAGTGGTTGCAAGAATTCTCCCACAGAATCGGATCAGAAGTATTAATAATGTCACGTATTTTAGTTATAACACTATAGTATGACCATATCTCTCAAATGGTCGTATTGTTTTGCTGAGCTGTGTTAATTTTGCTAAACGGAAAGGTAACAGGAAAAGTATCAAGATCGTTTGACGCAAATGGGCTCGCCGCGACTTAAGCCTATTGTTATTGCTAATGACGGTCTCAAGTGGAATCACGCCAGATAATATTGAATCCACATAAGCACTCCGATAACAAATACTGTAACAAATCTCTACATTTCTGTTCACATATTAATCCGTTAATTAAAATGAATCGCACTAAAACGCTTTTAAAGAGTATTTTTTATGATCCCGGGATTGGGTGGTTTAACAACTCTATATATGGTGCACACACGCCGCCGCCTCAAAGATTATCCTATCGACTACTGATTTCCATGACGCGACGCGACGTGGAAATAGTTATTTGTTATACAAGGGGGAAAGTTGTATTTTACCTGCGAGTGTTCATTTTGGGTATATACTCGCACCGCTCAGGATTCTATATTTGAACCACTCGCTTCGCTCGTGGTCAATCATGAAGTCCTTTCGTTAGCTCGTGTTTCAACACACGAGAAGTAAAATAACTTTTCACCCGTGTATAACACTAATCTTTTCACCTCACTACAGCGAGGAAAATAAGAAATAGGTTAAAAAAAAAGAAAAAAAAAGTTGTAAAAAAAGTAAAAAAAAAGTAAAAAAAAGTTTCAAAAAAGTTAAAAAAGTTTAAAAAAAAAGTTTTAAAAAGTTGAAAAAAAGTTAAAAAAAATATGTTATAAAATATACAAAAAACCAAAAATAAACATTTAACGTTCTACGTCATAGTACTTATAACGTTCTACGTCTACTTTCTTCACATGTGGATAAAAAGCGATTTTTTCAATAGATATCAAACATACAAAAAGACCTTTTTCGAGCAAGTGAGGTGAAAATATTTTGTTCGTATAGTAGGTACATTTGCTTCCAATTTTTTTTTTGAAAAAAGAAATGAAAGATATATATTTATTTCCGTAACACAGTGATATGCAGATTACAAGGTAGGGGCTTCCTATTAAGTATATTTTAATATATCTACCTATATATTTATTTCATTCGTTACTTAAGAGCCCTTAAGTTACCTTTACTGCCACTGAATTTTTATATCTTAATGTTTTTTTCTATAGAAAGTTAGTTTGTGTGTGTGTCATGTCATTATATAAAACTAATTAAACTGTATAACTACCCACCGGGAGTCTGATCCCATGAAACAGCAACGCGAGTACGATACGCGATACTCTATAACATGTTTAAACATAATGCGCAAATCACAATAAGCAGCTGATGATAAGGTTACCATAACCCAATGAAAACCCCAATTAAAAACCCCATCCCAATAGGGTTTGAGGTTAACTCAATTAGTAGTTACGGTTAACACTTCCGATAAGGTTATCGTAACAATCGGTTAACCGTATCATACGGTTAACCCAATAACAGGTAACCGAATTGATTCGGTTACCGGATCGATACGGTTAACCGTAAAGAGGTGTTTTCCGGTCCCTGCTTCGCACACGTACCGCGTGTGTGGAGGATGGTAAAAGTAACCTACCTACCCAAACCGGGTAAGGCGGATTACAGTGAGGCCAAATCGTATAGGCCGATAAGTCTATCGTCATTTTTCCTAAAAACATTGGAGAAGTTGGTAGATAGACACATAAGGGATGGCCCACTAAGGAGACATCCGCTGCACGAACTACAATGTGCATATCAGCCAGGGAAGTCAACGGAAACGGCACTTCATCTGGTAACAACCAAGGCTGAACAGGCTATAGAGAATAAAGAACTATGTCTGGCGGCTTTCTTAGACGTGGAGGGAGCGTTTGATCGTACCACGTATAATGCTATTAGCGAAGCAGCTGCAAAACATGGTATAGAGCCGACCATATGTAAATGGATAGGCAACATGCTAAATGGCAGACTGATAAAGTCATCTCTTTTAGGGGATGAGATAATGGCCACGGCCACAAAGGGATGTCCACAAGGTGGGGTACTTTCACCAACTCTATGGAGTTTGGTGGTGAACTCACTCTTGATAGAACTCAATAAAGGTCCCATCCACACGGTAGGATATGCTGATGATTTAGTGATACTGGTTAATGGGAAATTCCCAAGTACGGTATCAGAAATCATGAACAAGGCACTGAGGGAAGTGGAGAGATGGTGCGACTGTCACCAATTATCCATTAATCCAGGCAAAACTGTAGTAATACCCTTTACTAGGAAAAGGACCCTTCGCGGAATACAGCCGTTAAAGCTGTACGGAAGGGTACTAGAAATGTCCAATGACGTGAAATATCTAGGTGTCACACTGGATAAGGAACTGAACTGGAAGAAGCATACAGATCTCACCATTACAAAGGCCCTGAGGGTATTTGGAATGTGTAGATCAGCGTATGGCAAAACATGGGGACTGAACCCCAAGGTACTGAAGTGGATCTACACCATGATGGTGAGACCCATAATACTGTACGGTAGCCTGGTATGGTGGCCAAGGACTTTAATGAGCACATGCAGAGAGGCCCTGAGAAAGGTGCAGAGAACGGCATGCATGGCTATAACAGGGGCGTTTCGTACCACGCCTACAGCGGCGCTAGAAGTCCTACTGGACCTACCGCCACTTCACATGGTGATTAAGTCAGAGGCGCGCAAATCGCTCTACAGATTAAGAACTCTTGGACTGTGGAGCGATAGCAAGCCGAAGACTAAGCACACAAACATGGAGACTGATGGTTTCTTAGACAGAATAACAAACATGGGAAGCGACAAAATGCTACCCAAGTATGTATTCCACAGGAACTACACAACAAAAGTTCCAACCAGGGCTGAGTGGGCCGAAGGTCTAGAACCACCAAAGTCTGGTATCGAAGACAGTATATGGTACACGGACGGATCAAAAATGGGATCCGGTACGGGAGCAGGCATTTATGCAAATGACTATAGTAGTAGTGTAAGCATGGGTAGTTTGGCAACTGTCTTCCAAGCGGAGACATACGCCATAATTGCTTGTGTACAGGAGAATATAGACAGGCGAACCAAAGGGCGGACTATCTATATACTCAGTGACAGTCAAGCGGCCCTTAAAGCGCTTACGGCGCCGAAAGTGGACTCTAGACTAATTTATAATGGCGTCCAAGCACTAAACAGACTTGGAAGGCACAATAAGGTGCAACTAGTTTGGATACCAGGGCACAAGGGCTTCATCGGCAACGAAAGAGCAGATGAGCTTGCAAGAGGGGGCTCTACAAATCACTTTGTAGGTCCAGAACCATTTGTGGGACTCTCGCAGGGGACCATAATATCGGCCTTTAAAGCCTAATACGCCAAAATCAAACACCAACACGAGTGGAGGAATGAGGCTGGCTTAAGGCACTCTAAGCTCTTCATAGAAGGAGTGGACTCGGGCTGGACCAGAAAACTCTGGAAATCCAGTAGGAAGCAACTCAGAATTATATCTGGGGTGTTCACTGGTCACTTCGGGGTCAAGGATCTCTTGGCCAAGATGGGACTATCTGATAGTTTAGACTGTAGAATGTGTGGCGAGGAGGATGAGACTATGGAACACTTATTGTGTGAGTGTCATGCCCTTGCCAGACAAAGAATGAACTACTTTGGTAACGGTTACCCGCAACCAAAGGAATTCAAGGTGCTCCCGGCGAACTGCATCATCCGCTTTGTGGAAATGATGGAGCAAGCATGGGAGCAGGTATAAAGGAGAGAGCAAATGCACAAAAGATCCCACTGGGTCGAAGTGCATCCGAAAGGGCCCTCACCTAGATAAGATAAGATAAGATACTGCTTAATACAAAATTAATAGCGATGAATTTGCTTGTGGGCTCATAAATGTCCTTATTATAGCCCATCCAAGAGCCTGTAGACGGCTAGCCGCAAAGTCACTGAAGGATAAGGTCTTCAGCAAAGGTCGACCTATTTAGGTACCTCAAGTATAATGCGCCCTCCAAATTAAATGTCTTAAACAGTCACAAAACAACATAAAAGCAAGGGACTAGTTCTACTTCTAATTGAGTTGAGTTAATTAACTCGGGAAATTTAAAATTAGACGTCGTTACAAACAGCCGAAAGTCAGAAAAGTGGTCAAATTGGGTCACAATTCAAATAGGCTTTGCCTGCATTTTAAATAGAGTTTTGTAATTTCTTGACGACAGCTGCGGTTCAGATTGAGTTTTTGTTAATTATAATAATTAGCATAATGAGTTCTTTAGAGTAAGTACAATATAGATGATTGGCCTTCCAAGTTTTGTTTGTTTTTTTTATGCAATACCAAAGCGCATATATTTTTCTTTATTGTTTTGAATATTTCAATACCTTAGCAGCTGCAGTAGTGTTCTGAATCATAACAATACATATATACAGCTTCATTGCTGCCATTATAAACAGCTTTAAAAAAAACGAAGTACCCAACTATGCATCAAATATGATATATACCTACATTTAATTAGCTATATAACTGAAATAGTGTAATGGCCCCAATAGCACCCTCATTAAAAATGAATCGAAGACATTTATTTATATCTACATATTAGGTATCCTACTTAATAAGTTTTTTCGTTAAACCAAACTAAAGATAATGTGTAACCTTTAAATATTCAACATCACATTAAGTGAAGAAAACACTCAATTATAAATGCTAAACATAATCTAATGACTCGAATTTTAAGTTACTCAAGTTCACCCAACAATACACAAGCCCTATTTACCGAAATCAATACTAATGAACTCTCTATTATAACTAAAATTAGCCAACTTAAGACGAGGAATCTTGAATTTCCCTCAATAATCCGCGCCTATACAAGTTCAAGTTATCAGAATTCCTATTACATGCCATCCTAGTTTCAACATAACGCTTATGTGACCAATATTCCTATCAACAAACCAAACTTGTTAATGCAGCTCGTTAATTAACAATCCACAAAAGAAAGGCTTTTATTCCCTTTAGCTTAGAAGCAGAATTGCTTGCGCATTGATTTGCGGAAATGTATTTGGTAATAGGGAAAATTATAAATACAAATTAATTTTGCCGCCCAAAAGCGATGTCTTAATTGGATGTATGCTTATTGCCAAGGAATAAGGTTGATATTTATTAGTTATAGCATTTCGTGGTGTCCCGAGTTAGTTAGTAAACGTGAAGGAAGAGACGAGTTTGTTATTAGGCATTTGAGAAGTTTCCCGGCGAAAACATCACGTGGCAACTTTAATCTAACATGACGCTTCTCACCAGTTATTGGTTTTGTCGTCATTTAGTATGAGACGAATTATGTGGTGCTGATTCAAAATTTCGAGTTACTGTAGCTGAGGCACGTGACTATCAATCTGGAGGTCGAATCGACTGGGTCATCGTACAACTGGGTATTTTCAAAAAAACTTATTTAAATTCAAATTCAAATATTTATTCGTGACACACAATTTACACACACAAAAGAAATAATATAATACACATTTTGTTTACTTACGGAAATATCATTTGATATTTAACAGTGGTTTTTCGGTAAAGAAAAACATCGTGAGGAAACTGATCTAATCCCAATAAGGTCTGTCGCTTTCGTAAAACTAATACCTACGCCAAATCTTGGGAGCTCGTTTGAGCACTACCCAGAAAAACGCTAGGACCATGATGCTTCGCAATATCGAGTGTAGGCCACTAATTTGTTACACCACTCTTTTCGATCCTGTGCCAATCTTACCTATTCTCTGCTTACTCGTTATCCCGGCATATACATATACATGTATATACTGACCATTGAGCTAGTGACCTGCCTTCTGATCGTTTTGATAACCTTAAAAATTATAACTAAACTGTAAATAACGCTACGTTGTTGTTCTCGCTACTTTGGTCCGAATGAACGTATTGCTTGCTGGTCACTTGACTGACACGAAACTAATCGTAGTAGACCACTTTAATACATTTTCCTAATCAGTCTAGGGCGACCAAGATTGATTAATGAGATTAATTGGGTTCACTCTTGGACATTCACGAAAGAACACAAAAGGTCAAACTATCTGCCTCAAGCTGTAAATGGTACTTAGTGTTAAAATTTGTAATTGTACAATATTTACACTAGTTTTAAGGTGTACTATCTGTTTGAGTGTGTTTGTTAATAATACAGGGATTTCAATGTACAAATTGCTAGAGGAGAAATCAAACTTATCTTTGTAATTACCAATAGGTTCGCGTCTAAACATCGAGAAATTGTTAACTTTATTTCGCTTTAACTTAAAACATTTTGAACAGTAGGTAATGTGTCGTATCTATTTATCAATAACATTTCGATGAGAATATGTTTGTTGTTAGCTTTGACACTAACTTGAACATCTTCGTTATTTCCCTTTAGAAAACGAACGTAAATCTGAATTTGTATTCAAGCGAAAGTTTTTCTAACAATGACGAGGCACAGACCGGCCTTTGATCCTCGAATACGAAAATATACCAAGTACGATCAAATATGTAACGGCATTTTTTCCAGGAACATATTTTTCTTTGTCATAATGAAATCTTTGTCGATAAAATCCTTGTTATTGAGTTCGGTAATTAAGTTTCCTGGCTATTCCGGTAACGCTCAAGCTGTCAGGCAAACTTGGATATTGGAAATATTAAAATTTATTCGGGTGAACAAAACAAAATCTTAAAGTGAGGAAGTAGAATCAATTGAGGCACTTAAATCAAAGCATACTCGAACAACTCTACCAAGTTAGAGACTTTAAGATAACACTTCAATGTAAATTAATTCAGTCTTTCATGTAAATTTAAATATTCAACAACTTTGAGATATAACAAATTGGATGAAATACCTTTTGAAGAGCTGTAGACAAGACAATAATGGAACGAATGAGAGCGTTGTAAGTTAGGGTTTTGTTGCATACACTATGCTTGGTCCTGTCAACCCCCTCTTTACTACTATTACTAAGTTACGTTTAGATCGAGCCTATAATATCCTAAAGACGCGCCCTACTGAATGACTTGAATGCTGATAAGCAGTGATCGGATCTAGGATGCAATTTGGGGTGAACGACCTCAAACGTTATGTTTATCGTGGATGTGTCTCAGATTTCCCGGGATTTTGGGAAATGGGCTATTGTAAATTAAAAAATACATCACATAATATTTGCATACTTAAAGCACACTAAAATTGTCTAATAATGGGTATTTATAACTTAAATTATTATTATTTTGTAACACTTTATACTTAGGTAAAGTGGTACTTTGTATGGAGTTAGTAATAGATTTTCTTTCAACTTATATCTACTATTTCTCGACCTACAAACAGACTAAAAGTATGACTCAGTGGTGGTATAGGATGCTTGGTAGCCCTATATCATGAAGAAAATATAATTTTGGTCCAAATGGGGCCTAATTACTAATACACATACCTGTTGGTAGTCCCAGTAATGGATACCAATTCGTAAAGCTTTGTCCATGTACTTTCATCGTGGGAAGCCTTTTACGGCAAAATCACATTAAACACGGTACACCCACTTCTTTGTTTTACTTATAAACAATCTATTCACGTTTAAAATACTATAAATTTGCTACTTAAATACTGTAAACAAGTAGTTAATAAAAAATATGATACCTGTCAGCCTGGACGTTTGGCGTTTGGTTTCTTGTTCTGACTGATCTCAAGGTAACGTCACAATGAACTTAATATATAGTAAATCACGGTGTTCTAGTAATTTTAAATAACCTAATAGAAGTTTCGTATTAAAATAAGTAATTATATCTCCGTAAATATAAAAAAATACTAAATAACAAATAACTCCAAAGTAGTTATTAAAGGTCGTGCGTTTCTTTCACAGGAATGACGAAACGTCATCACGTGCCATGTTGCCATGTCTAAATTACGGATTTTGTTTTCCGGTCAATAATTCCTTCGAATTCCTAACCTTACTGTCCTATTGTTTTTGTAAGCATTCTACTCAAGGATAAATAGATAATATCTATTTGGAGTGTCTTCTAGCCTTTAAAAGGTTATTTTTGTTGTAATTTAGAAATTCTCGTTGCTCAGTTCATTCGTTTCTGGAAGGAGATTGTTGCCATATCAAAAGACTGGGATTGGGTTTTCTTTCCAGCAAAATTCATTCGACACCTCGCTACCATGCCTTGAAGGTTATTATAAATCCTTTGTGTCGAATCTCATCGCTTTGGGTAAGAATAACAGCCGTTTTCGTTTCCTTGTTTGTTTGGTAAAACGCCGAACCTAATAATATCTGTTTTCCTTTCAGCCTGTGGCCAAAGTTGAATAATTTAGAGTCACCGGAGATGTGTCCTCCATTGTGTAATTGAGAACTTGGTAAGGAATTCTATTCAATATTTCCACGTTATGTCGCGAGATTATCATGGAATATTGTAAGTAATGTCTGTCGATTTTCTTTTCAGCTCTCCGCTTCAATCATTGTACGTCACCGCTTATTTTTCTACAAAATGTGCACGGTCATGTGGCATTAACACCTCATTTCACTCACCCAGATTTGCTGGTAAGTAATTTACTTATTTCACGCTCATTATAAACGCTTTTTTTTAAAACAATACTGAAATATAAAATTCCAAATAGCTAGCTAACATGTGGAAAAAATTGATTTCAGGGAGGCAGGTTTAGGGTTAAACCTAACTTTCAATACCAGGGAAGGATAAGGAGGTACCTTTACATCCCAATCCTCATGGTTAGCTCAAAAGCAAGTTTTTTCTAACCTAAGTTATGGATCATTTATGGACGCTGCCCTTTTGACCTCTAGTTGGAGCCAGGTACTTCTGCGGAGTGAATGTATCCTCCATGCACGAAATCTAAAACTGTATGTATACCTGTGCTATCCATTTAAACCGTGTGCATATTGACTATCAGTGATATAACTCAACATACAGAAACTTTTATATAGACAAATGTGTTACATGTATATTTTTATGTCTTAATATAACCTCAAGGGTGTTTTAAAATATATAGTTCCTTAAACAGTTACTTGCTTAAACTGTAGTTTCCAAACCGTGTTATTAAATAAGAAAAGTTCTATTAACCCTTGAACGGCCACTGCTTTTCAAGGGTATAACAAAATGTTTGTTACATGAAAAACAATCTTATAACTAATTAAATTTAACGGGTTGATGGAAACCAAGGAAGGAATATAAAGATAAGGTATTATTGTACTAGGGACAACTACTTAAAAAGAAATTAAATGTGTGTTTACTTATGTTATGTGATTTTTATTTGATGATGTCATTCGTTTGACGAAGGAACCACCTGGCGCCCATTAACAATAAACACTGGTGACTTCTTCGCTCCACTCTGGCCTATACCTACCTCTGAGACTTATGTGTGCTTTCTGAGTAGCCGTTTGCAATTTTTTTAATATTGAGCCCTCGCATAAGAAATTGGCTTCTATAGCCAAGGTCAATATATTACAATTTGTCGATAAGTTGAGAATATGATAATTGGGCTCGATTTGAATGACAATGTCAGTCAAGACATTATATACTGCTCATTTCAAGTGGCCATTTCATTTTAAAAAAATAGGTTGATAAGTGGTAATTGTTTACGAAAAGACAATTTGAAGGCATCCTATGTGCGGTGCAGTGCAACATCATCGGCACTAAAAGTTAGAGCCCTGGTGATAAGATTAACGAAATAGTGATAGAGAACTAATAACAATTATTACTTTTACTTGTATACCCTGGTAAACATTTATAAGAATAATAAAAATACATAAAAGATAAGACATACAAGTTAAGTTCAGTTCTTCTATGCAGTAGGTACCTACTGTAAACATTTTTGTTGTTATTATCTTTTCTGTTAATTTTATACTGTAGACTACTTAAAATTAAAAGTTATTTTACCTTTTTGTAAAGATAGGTAACAAAAAAAGTCGCGGGATTGAAAGTCATATCCACCTTAATATTACGAACTTAAACCCCGGGAAATTGCATCCTAGATCCGATCACTGCTGATAAGCAAGAATGTGTCAAAAACAAAATAATACATTGGTTTTCTGAGATCCCGAGTGTTAATAAAATATTGCTTAACTAACAGCATCCAACTACGCCGCGACGTATGAACAAAATAAATAACATGCAAACTACGTAGTTACTTACGTACGCAATGAAAAGTAGTGGGCGTTCTCATTGATTGTCTCGATTATTTTGGTTCTTGTAAAGAATAGAAATACAAAATAGCTAGTACCAGGGGCGGTTCACTCTAGTGATCCCGTCGCGCCGCTACAAGTATAGTGTATTTCAAATACGATGCACTTGAGACGGTCAATGGGCGTTAACAATAGGATTAGTGATAACAAAAGATACTCAAAGGCAATCATTATGAGCCCTATTGTTAAGTTTCAAGTTCATAGGGCCTGCGTATTTGAAATGGACTATACAAGCCGGCGGCCGCCAAATTGGCGGCCCATTAGTAGCTGCCGCGTGTTGGTACGGGACGCTCGCACGGGTCGCAGCGCGTTGCATGCGATAGAAAGGGATGGCCACATTTAGGCACGTTGGGCATACCTAAACAGGGAATTTGTTAACAGAGAACCTTCTGTACGTAGTACTATTACTTATTCTGTGCTAGTACAGATATTTATATTTATCTTATGCGTAGTTTGCTTACTTTCTTAGTAAAATATTAGTGTACTATTATATGAATAGTTCTCATGTAATATATTGTACATATTGTAGCCCAATAATGTAAAATGCTAGGAACAAGATTTGAGAACAATAATTGATTCACAACGGAGCGATTATCAGTTGCAGAGTTTCTACACAGGCGGATTGTTTCGATTTCAGTTCTGCTTTAAGAAAACCGTTTTTATTTCGTCAGCGTAAAAAATAATATGCCGAATAATAATAGTTATATACGTTCAACTATCGCCGCGCCGTATTTACCCATTTTTGTTCTGTATTAGGGTTCCGTAGCCAAATGGCAAAAAACGGAACCCTTATAGATTCGTCATGTCCGTCCGTCTGTCTGTCTGTCACAGCCACTTTTTTCCGAAACTATAAGAGCTATACTGTTGAAACTTGGTAAGTAGATGTACACTGTGAACCGCATTAAGATTTTCACACAAAAATCGAAAAAAAACATTAAGTTTTAGGGGTCCCCATACTCAGAACTAAAACTCAAAAATTTTTTTTTCATCAAACCCATACGTGTGGGGTATCTATGGATAGGTCTTCAAAAATGATATTGAGGTTTCTAACATCATTTTTTTCTAAACTGAATAGTTTGCGCGAGAGACACTTCCAAAGTGGTAAAATGTGTGTCCCCCCCCCCCCCCCCTGTAACTTCTAAAATAAGAGAATGATAAAACTAAAGAAAATATATGATGTACATTGCCATGTAAACTTCCACCGAAAATTGGTTTGAACGAGATCTAATAAGTAGTTTTTTTTTTTAATACGTCATAAATCGTAAACCGCAATTTATTTCACGGAACCCTTCATGTGCGAGTCCGACTCGCACTTGTCCGCTTTTTTTCTAAATGCGTATATTGAATTAAAACATTTTGTGCCTTGTGTGGCCGAAATAGATGGTTAAAGTCCAGGCAAACGCAAGTTGAATTGAATTAATAATTATTTACTACGAGTAGGTAGGTACCAGCTGCCCACGCGGCTTTTCTCGCGTGTTGCGAAGAATGTAGCCACACGCGCGGGTTAATACATAGCCTATGTCCGTGCAAGCAGAAAGCTATACACAGGTAAGATCATTTTTGAAATCGTATTTGATTATCAGACATTTGTTTAAGTTGATTTGATTTAAGTTTGTATGGAGGGGTCCATACAAACTTAAATCAGAGACTTTTCCTCTTTATAACAATAATATAGATATCTGCATCGCTAAACTTAAGTGGCAGTCGGCGGGGTACATTGCACGTAGAACCGATGGTCGTTGGGGCGGAAAGGTTCTCGATTGGCGACCATGGGCGCAGCGTGGGTAGGACTACAAGGTGGACTGATGTCCATCAGGTCGATCACGTTACGCATTGTACGCGCGTCAGGTACATCTAAATGTCACTATTTATATGGAAAAATTACAGTTAAGTTGTCTTATCTTATCTTATCTTATCTAGGTGAGGGCCCTTTCGGATGCACTTCGACCCAGTGGGATATTTTGTGCATTTGCCCTCTCCTTTATACCTGCTCCCAGGCTTGCTCCATCATTTCCACAAAGCGGATGATGCAGTTCGCCGGGAGCACCTTGAATTCCTTTGGTTGCGGGTAACCGTTACCAAAGTAGTTCATTCTTTGTCTGGCAAGGGCATGACATTCACACAATAAGTTGTACTAACGCGCGTTCGGAACGTTACGTGATTACCCCTCTAGAGCGGCAGGGCGATCACGTAACGCATTATACGAACGTCGGGTAGGTCTTAAAGGTCGGGTGGCGCTGGACCAGTCATTGTGCACTCTTTGGGAGAGGCGTAAACCTATGACGAGCAGTCTTTCGGGTGTCATGGATATGAGACATCTGCAAGCATTTTGTAAGGATGAAAGGTTGGTGACGTTCCGTGGCCGCCCGTCTGCACAGTGCCTAAGCCATAATCTGTCAGACTAACTTAGCACGGCTAACCGCGGCGTTCTTGTTGCAAACTTGCTTATACAGTTCTGTCAGAACTAAATCTTAGTTGTCGAGCGAAACAATCTGTGCCGGCTGGAACTCGGAGTTAAGAGGATTGTGAACCTGTAATTTTTCATACAAATAGCGATAACGTTTTTCACCCCGTAAACATTGTTCGATTTTTATAATTTTTGGACATGTTGTAGATATAATGAAAAACTAGGTCTGTACGTTTTGATTTTTGAGAAAAAAGTTATTGCGTTAAAAGTTATTAGCATCTAAAAATCGATATTTTGACTTAAAAACTTTGTCTATCGTTTTATTTATTTTTAAATTAATCTTAACTGATTTACTGAAAAAGGAAAACGTACGGACATAGATTAAAGTGTACTAAATCCAATAATACCAAAATTATTTAATTTCATGAAGGTTTAGGGGGTAAAAACGTTATCACCCGAAACAATATTTCAACAAGGGAATGTAGGCAATTGCCTCCAGGACTTGCTACTCTCTCTATCGCACGATACGGGTGAGGCACAGAGCAGTGTGAAACAGATAGATTTTTTTTAAATACCTACTCGCGCCGCGTATCGGCACTTCACAATCCTCTTAAGGATCCGGTGTAGTAGTGTAGTTTTATAGCTCTAGAGGTGATTGTTTAATAGGTATAAATAACATCATGTGTATTTACAGATACTATCCATATTAATCGTATATATCAGTGGCGGGGCGTCCATACAAGCCGATTCCCACCGGCTTGCCAAAAACCAAACTCCTAAATCATCAAAAATAGGCCCTTTGGTTTGCTCCGGGTTGTCCAGTGAAAATTCTCACGCGCCGCCACTGGTATATAGTTTTCACATCTGCACTTCTGTTGACATTTTTATAATTATTTAATATGAATTAAAGTAGCACTGTTTTAGATAAATAATCTGAATGTACCTATATTATATTGTATTGTATTGTATGGAATGGAATGTTCTGAAATAAAGATATTTTATTTTATTTTATTTTATAGTTAGGGTATTAATAACTTGAACATTTTGATCTATTCACAATAAGTCAGGCAGCGATGGCCAATGGGCATTGTAAAAAGCGACCATATTGTTAAATTGGCACAAAAAAGTTTGAATGTGAATGTGTCCACTGAAAATAGTCGTCAGAAGAAGCACCAACCGTAAGTATTGACACCGCGAACACAAATAAATCGTAATCGGAAATGTATTGCTGTTTTCGCATTCAAAGCCTTGGCCAAGATTTTTCATGACTACCTAAACATTGAGCGATAGTTTACTTTACGAGCTCATAAAATTCAAATTACAACAAGCTCTGTGACCTTTTATCGGCGCAATGAAGAGGGATGCCCGTCGTAAAAATAATTTTATGTCCCCCAAGGGCCGATATGTGCTCTCAATGAAACAAAACTTTGCCATTGTAATGTATGGACCTGCTAAAACGTATTTTACACCGCGCCCAACGTTCCGTTTAAATAAATTTAAATGACGATTAAAATACCCCTTTGGGTATAAATTATCTTAACGCATTCACTGCCACCTCCTTTTCCTGGGCATTCGCCAGGTGCCACACTTTTTAAAATGTACTTTATGTAATGCACTTTACGTAATTATGAACGCGTCTGTGCGTCGATGGCACACGGTGAAAGTCACTGGAACGCACATACGCGTCGGTGGCAGTGAATGCGTTAAAACGACCTCAGTTTGCAACGCGGTCTGTTAAACATCTCTAAGGGGTTCCATTACAGTAATTCAAAATGATATTTGGTTCAAAGAATATTCATATATTCTGAATAAGTACCTTCATAGGGGTTTGGAAATTTGCGGGTAACGATATATATGACTAAACCTAACGAGGTATTTCAAAGGATTTGTAGCTTTGGTTATTTTTACTTAAATCTTTTAGAAAATAAAACCCAGTGTATTCACTAATGATAGGATATCTGAAAACGAAACTGGAAAATCCGGCGAGGCTTGTGATGTTGATTAGAATAAATTCGAAGCAAAAAGTTTGCCTATAGAAATACGGCTTTTATTTTAATCAAGTTAGTTGTAAGCAAAATATATATATAATATATATATACTATAACTATTAGAGTATAAACAAGAGTTACCTACGCAATATTCCAATTTTATACACATTGGAAACTTTGACTACTGTCGAATTCAGAAATAAATATTATCTTTATTTGCTCAATTAAACTTTCAAAAACGTCCAGGCGTCGAATTTTATTGCTGTGCATATTTCAAATTACAAAAAAAATTAAATATTTGCGGCCCAAGGTTGGTTGAAAGCATTTCATTAATTCATTTTTCATCAGGCTTTTATGAAACTTTCCGCTGAAATCCCTTGTATTTAATTGAAAATACATTCAGTATTAAAAATTCATGATTCTGTAAACCCGGTTGCTTACGATCAAAGTGATTAATTCAATCTGTAATTCAATGTTTTGAGGCGAAATCAAATTATTCTCGTAAGCCTTTGCGTTTCGTTTACTACTGGATTTGTTTACATTACCTTGAGATATTTCATGAAATCATGAATAGTAGAAGCACAGAACAGTCTGCTTATGCCTTGATTTTATTAAGGGCCTGCCCGGTACTTTGGAATTCAAAATTAGAACCATCTTTAAAAAGTAGTGAACACACTGGCAACGATAAAAAGTTACGCTGATGATATTAGTTATACTTAACTTATATCATCATCGTAACTAGCAGTACGAGAATCTAGGAATGGTAAAAGACGATAACACAAATGTCTTTTTAATTTTTTACTAGTGCCGTTTATCTTACTGCTTTGTAGGCCTATTTCAAGAGTATGTTTAAAGAATTGTCATGCATTAATTTATGGGCGTGGAAACGCTTTTGTGTAAAGGATAATTATTTTCAGGCACGTTGTTACAAGCCTTATGAACAAACAAAACAAAATTTCACCTGTACATTTCCATTAGTATCGGTTTGAACGTTTGCAAATTAAGTTTGTACAAGATTTCAATAGTTGATCTGTTGATGGAGCCTGAATGGTTGATTCGATTTCAAAATATGTGCACGGTGAAATTGTTCAAAAATCTGTGCGAATCGAAGCGGAGCTGCGGGATAAAATAGGGCCTGCGTTCATCCTGAAAGTCCATTTTATACATTGGTGAAAGAATGTCTGATATCGGATGAGTTATTCCAGAAATAACATACCAACTTACAATCTCACAAACTTATCCACTCTCCATCTTCATCCAGATTAGCACTCTATTTTAACTCAGGTGTTTAACATCACGGACTGCCGCATTTTTAATTCCCAATAGTATTTGCTCGTTTGCTATACCATTTTTGTGATAGGCTGACACTGACACGCGTTGATAAATCTGCATACTATCCGTGGTCATTCGACAAGGCTTTTAAAAATGTATCATGGATCTATAATAAAATAAAATATGGCCGTGCGATGCACGGGATGATAATTCTTTATTTGTTCCAATTTTACGGCTGCCATTGTATATTCAGAATTGGTAATTTGTTGAAGAACGACCGAACCCGAATTTATGGCATGTTTTATGACAACAGGATTATTTGAAGTTTTGTTAAAATAAGCTAACTGTAAGGAGTCAGCGGAAAGTCAAAACAACGTTCTTATTTATCATATCCCCTTTAAAACAAAATTGAGGAGAATGCTTGGAGTATCCTGGACCGAATTCCGAACAAATGTTTCCATACTCTAAGAACTCGGCATCAAGCAGTGTCTGTCCACGGTAGTACAAACTCGTATCCTCAAATTCTTTGGACACGTCTCGGGGCGAGACGGTGACTCCATGGAGCGTCTTGTTGTGATGCCATGCGATGGACGGATCAGATCAAATCTGCTGTGGGCGGTCAATTTAATGGGTGTACCAGGAAGGCCGAGAATAAATCGAAATGGCAAAAAATCGTGAGGCGAGTGACATCTGCTGCGGCGACCACGACCGTTCTGACAAGAACGTATCGACCAAGAAAAAGAGATTCAAATTCCTAAAATGATCTATTCTGAATCTTTGGTAAATCAGTATAAGTACCCAGCTCAATGGGTTGACGAAATGAGGAAGATCGCGGATCAACCCTGCACGGCTATCACGGGATGGCCTGCGAGCTGTGTCGCGGTGATATAGTCTATCCTTCACTTTCTTAGAAAGCTTAGCTCATACATATATACCTATGATAGCATTGTCGGCATTCTCGGAGAAGCTCAGCAGGGGCAATATCTTACAGGCTGAAAATGATTATAACGATATCAGTATACTCGGTTCCCAGGATACAGACTGCGTCGCATATTAATTTGCAACTCGAAGTTATCATAACCAGCCTCTGTTACTGAACGTTATTATCCGTTATTATCGGTTATTATTGGTAAATATCTTGCTCCTAGCACGAATGTTTGTAATGTCTTTCTCAACGGCAATAAAGTATTTTAAATTATTATTTATATTTTGACACTTTTTTCGTAAAAGGAATTAAGCCTAAATTGTATATAACTTATATATACCTACTTAATTTATTCACTTCTGAACTATTAATAGGTTTAGACACAAAACTATTTTTATTCAGATTTTCTCAAGTTTCAGTGTGCGGGCGAAAAGCACAGCATATCGAGCAAACACATACTTAATCCTAACTTGCCTTAAAATGCAGATACGATGAGAGATGAAAAAAACAGATTTCCAATACAATATCCTAGGTACTTTGTTACGCTCATAATACTACCAGAATTAACCCCGTACCGTTGACAAAGAAACTATTAACCTCGTCTTTGTCCTAATGGATATATTCTTCAGCTATTAGTGTACTAACATTGAAACAGATTAGTGGAGGCTCACACAAGGCATTAATTAAACGAATCCTCCTTAGGGTAGTCATTAACCCGCGCCATTTGTTACTACCGCTTACTGTTCGCAAATTATTCACTGCTCGTTTGCTCCGTAGCCGCATCTTCGTGTTTTGGGTAAATGTGTGCGTATACTTTTTTATTGAGAACGATGTCATTTGTTTTCCGATTGAATGTGGATCTTTGTACAAAACGTCATGTTTTTATTCATTCATTCATTTATTCATAAACGTCTGTCGAGCCTATTTGAGTTGGTGAGGTATAGGTAGAGATTTCGGTATACTGAAATCGCAATCGCGTCGCAAATCGCCCCAGGCCTTAGGTAGTTCCACTAATAGGTTGGAACAACAAAAGGCCTGGGACTGGTGGGGCGATTTGCGACGCGATTGCGATTTCAGTACAATTTGGGCGACTTGATGTATGAAGATCGCCGTTGCGTCGCTAATAGTGGATGGTTTTCCGGCCATCATGCGTGAGCGCATGAGCAGCCGCGCTTTGGCACCTGCGTGACAGCCGCAACAGCCTCTGGACTATAGTAGACTCGATAGTCACCTCGTACACGTGAGTGTCCTTGTTTTGAGATTACTAAAACTAGTAATTAAGTACGAGTATACCTAAATAATAACTGAAATAAACGTTTTTATTTTAATTTTATTTTATATTTGTAATCGCTCTACTAGTGCTCCCCAACCCAAAATTACATTTAGTTTTTTTTATCCGGCACTGATATTTGGGCCGATGAGAAACAGACAAACAGTTAATAACGTCTAATAAGAAAGGCTTGTTATTATATTATAACTGTGGGTTGCACGTTTTATGAATTAGGAAATAAGTAACTGTTTTATGAATAAGGAAATAAATAAGGAAATAAGACGTTCCCTCGCCCATTTGAAATTCCCTATTGCAAAAAAAGTCGAAAATTAATTTTACGTTGGATGTTGCCCGCAATTGATATGTTATAATTGTCTAGAAGGTTATGTGGCTCCTAACAAATCAAAAATTCTATGCGTTATAATAATAATATACTAATCATACATCAAAGCTCGCCGCGATTTGAGACCATATTCTGCGATAGAAAATGGAAGCCCGTTAACTTCGGCTCGAGATGAAATAGAGGCGTTAAGCTTTTACCAATAAGCTTTTACCAGGAAATAGTGTTCGTTGGGAAATCCCGTCTCTTAGGCTCTTCTTTGAGAACAGTATGTAAGATTAAATAATTTCAGCCGCGAAATCTGAATCTTGTCTGATGTTTATTCATCATCACATTATTTAAAGAGGTCTAGTCGGTGTAGTTTTCTAGCTTCAAATTATGATTCTTAGTGTTATAAAAATCAAAAATGCTAACATTTTGCACGCTAGAACCTAAATCCACGATGTGAAAATTAATGTTGCCTCATGTACTTCATTACAATATTAAAATTTAATGAACCGGTCACTCATGTCTGCGCGGCTCAAATCAACGCTACGAGAAGCCCTACATAATATGTCCTATGACGATACAGAGAAGTTATTTATCGTTTTAAAATAATTTTGTTCTATCTTTCATACTGCATAGGTTATATATAACTTACTTATTATTTTGTACTGTCAATAAAATGATATTGTATAATATTTTGCATGTGAATAACATATTCAATTGTTAGTTCTTTTTCGCCTGAAACACAGGGTATCCTAGCTCAGGCACGTGTTATTTGCCTCTAATATTAAGCTCCTAGTCTATAGTAAATAAATACTGATGTACATTATGTTTTATCAATAAATTATCTTATCTTATCTTAAGATCGAATATCGGTCGACATTTGTTTTGAACCCGCAGCAGCCGCCGCCAGGGCACAGATCCGCAGTGATAGCGCGCTGGTACCGCGAGTGCTCATGAATAAGGGCCCCGTATTGGTTGGAAACATGTCGAGCGACATTCGACCATTATGACTTGAATGACGCGTTTCAAACATTTAAATATGTCTGAGACCCACGGGAGTTTTCTATAATAGATTTAAAAAAAATACTGCTGACAATCTGCTATGCAGCTTAGCAGATATTTACAACAGTTATATTGTTATGCTTGTAAAGTTAAATAAACAAGAGCGCGTCGGGCCACGCTCAGTGTAGGGTTCCGTAGTTTTTCGTCCGTCACAGTAAGTGTGTGAACTATTCAACCTATCAAGTTCAAAATAATTTTCCTAGACAGTTTTTATAAATTTCGATCAAAGAGGAAAATTTAAAAATTATTCACCACGGGCGGGATTTGAACCCGCCCGTGTGAGTTTTTATAAAGTTCTACTTTTGAAATTTTGTTCATATTTTTAAAACTTATGGTTCAAAGGTTAGAGGCACATTTGTTTTTACTTTTGGAGCGAATATCTCCAAAAATATTAACATTATCAAAAAATTAAAAACAGTCCCCACGTTACGTATAGGGGAGGTACCCTAAAAAAAAAACCCTAATAAAAAAAAAACACTTTTTATTTTACCACTTTGTCGGCGTGATTGATATACTTATACATATTAGGACCAAATTTCAGCTTTCTAGTGCTAACGGTTACTGAGATTATCCGCGGACGGACGGACAGACAAAGCGAAACTATAAGGGTTCCTAGTCGACTACGGAACCCTAAAAATGGTCGCATACGGTTCGATTTCAGAGAAATTTCCTGTCTGGAACGTTCCGGTTGTGGAACTAGCTGTCAAGATTTTATGGGTTTTTTTAAGAAAGGAGTCGATCCGCACGCTCGTTTGTCACCTACATAGTATAAAAAAACGGCCAAGTGCGAGTCGGACTCGCGCACGAAGGGTTCCGTACCATTATCTATAAAAAACTATTTTATTCTGGGTTTTTAGTATTTGTTGTTATAGCGGCAACAGAAATACATCATCTTTGAAAATGTCAACTGTCTAACTATTACGGTTATTGAGATACAGCCTGGTGACAGACGGACAGATAGACAGACAGACAGACAGACGACAGACAGACAGACAGACAGACAGACAGACAGACAGACAGACAGACAGACAGACAGACGGACAGCGGAGTCTTAGTAATAGGGTCCCGTTTTACTGTTTGAACCCTAAAAAGGAGTTAATACGACTTCCGACATTTAGATCTTATTAAAGTAGGTGATTGCAAAATAAACAGCGTTTCGTTAATAAAGTTTAAGATAAACATAACAGTATTTCCCTTAAAACTAAAAGCTTAAGTGAATTTAAAAATTTAATCAGTGCTGTTTTATTTTTCTCCGGTCCATATGAGACATAAGCCAGTGTACAGCTCCACTATTGAGGGACACCATTTGGTGTTGAGAGCACCCCCGCTCAGAAGAAAATAGAGGCAAAAATAAATGACTGTCGTATAGTTAAACCCTTATGCTTTTGGACCCAATATTGTCTGCGGTAACATGAGATAAGTAATAAGTTTACACTTAATAAAGAGGCAGCTTGATTGGGCTTGTTTGTTTAGACGTTATTATGCTTTTGAGGGATTTATGGGTAAGTGTCAGAAATTCTCATCTTGTGAAATCATTCCTACTGTAATTTTGTGGAGTGAAGAATGTAGTAACTCAAAACTCGGTACAGTCAAGTGTAAAATTGTGGGTGCGTACAACTTACCCATTAATATGTCCCTGGGCGGCATACGAAATGGGGCGGTGGATAAGGAACATAACGAAAATATGTTTCATTGCATAGGGGCGTCGAGTTTCCGGTCGGCCGCGGGCGGCGAAAACCCACGCTACGCCACAGAGCGGTATACGGACGAAAATCTATGTAACGGTTAAGGTCAAAACGCACACACAACGGTGGCGGCGCGGTGCGGTGCGGTGCGGAGGCGGTACCGGTTGTAATGTTCGAGCTAATATGAAAAGGTCCGCACAGAATACCGTACCGCGCCTCGTCCCGCCGCGGTATTCTGTGCCACCGCTTTCAGTGCGTTTCGGCCTTTACTGACAAGGATGGCGATTCCGAATGATAATAAATATTAAGACTTTAGGATTCACGGCGTCGCTACATTGATTCATTCAATTAATTCGCACCACAATATAAGATTAACAAACTCACGCTTGAATTTACAATAGATGAAAATGGTGCCGGAGGGGTTAATTTTCAGTGCCACTTTTGCACAGCCATTGTAGGTAAAGATGGAATAATCGTGATTTTGCAGTACCACACACTTCAGCTCATATTCGATTCTTGTAACGCCCATCGAAGGAAATAGGATAGTTTTGTCTTCTGATGCGATCACGCAGATAATCTCCCAGCATAGCCCTCTCAATTGCCATATGGGTGACTTTGAGCCATATGTCATTTCTGGCAACACACACTGGTCAAAGACTATCCTAACCTACATAAATGTTATTTGCGCCAGTTTTCTTGAATTTACATAAATCGACTACCTGCCAGTCTACATTGTGAGAGGTCCTATATATATGTACAGTACCTACACACTTTGGTCGTACTTAAGAACGCTTCGTGTCATCCCTCTTTTGTTTACGTAATTCAATGTGTGGTACCTCCCGTCTCCAGTATCATTTAAACAGATCTATTGTCACTCGGATTCCCGTTCGGCATACAATGCTAATCCAGACGTTGTCTTTGGTATCTCGTTAATCTGAATTAAGCTGGGTGCTGTGGCTTCTTATCCCTATTAAAGTCACTCGAAAATTCCGAACCTTTGTTTTTGTTCGCGAGGTTTGTAGGAATTTATCGATACGAATTGTTGACGGTTCTGGTACTGGATTGAGAGGTTAAATTAAACATTAACGATGTCAGGGCAGTTCCGTATTTTCAGGGCGGAATCGGTATGCGGTATTTTGTACTTTATCGAGAGTTTACTAATGTCTTCAATTCTCTGTTTAGGTATGCCAAACGAGCCTAAACGTGGCGTGGCTATCCCTTTCTGTCGCATGCAAGGTGCTGCGATAGAACGCAGCAGCGCTAACATACCGGCTGCAGCCGGTAGGACGGCATGCACTTGTAGCGGCGCGACAAAATCACGGAGTGAGCCCCTCCCCCTGCTGACTAAACTCGACTCTCGCACACACCCGAAGTGCCAATATACCAGGACCGTACCGGAGCGAATGAGTTCGCATTATGCGTCGTCCGCGTGTGAGCGAGATACTATGATTAAAATTCTAACGGTCTAACTTCGGTTTTGTTGGACAGAGGGAACTGCAAATACAATTAGTGCCATTCTCAGGGAAAAGGTACTTTATTGCCGTAAGCGCTTATGCTATTGAGAAGCAACGTTGGGCTAGTGGTTAGAGCATGCGGCTGCTAAACGGCGTGGGTTCGAATCCCAGCTCGTACCAATGAGTTTTTCGGGGCTTATGTACGGAATATTGATTGCTATTCACCGTTAGCTTTTCGGTGAAGGAAAACATCGTGAGGAAAGCTGCATGCACCTGAGATTAAATTCAGAGATGTATGTGAAGCAGTGGCGGAGCGCCCATACAAGCTGATTGCCACCATCGGCTTGGCTAAAAATTCTTGCTATATATTACCAAACTTTATTTTGCTCCGGGTTGTCCAGTGTACATTTTCAGGCGCCGCCAGTATAGTAGTAGTAGTAGTGAAGTCCCCAATCCGCACTGGGCCAGCGTGGGGACTACTGCCCGCTCATTAATGAGAGGAGGCCTGTGCCCAGCAGTGGGACGTATATAGGCTGATGATAATGATGACGCTTATGCTATTATTAACGACGAGCTAATATAAATGCCATCTTAATTAATTTATATAAAAACAAATACTATGTTAAACAAATCTTAAATAACTTAAACAAGAATAACAAGAAAATAAAACTGAGCCGCCTGAGGTGTTGATGTGCCGCTTCGACAAAGCACTCATGAACGGCTTCATGTCAGCTGACCAGGGACCCAATGTCTCTACAGCAAGAGCCGCAAACTCGAAGTCTTTAAGTAAATGCTATCTATTTACGGCGTAATAATAGAAAAAGCGCCAACGACGATAAGGTACATTTTACCTGAGAATGACACATTTATTCTGGAACTTCACTTAGTCCGGCACACTCGGATTCAGGCTCAAAGCAACAAACACTTCGGGCACCTCTTAATTAGGTCTATTTTGAAAGGGTTGCCACGCCTACGCTAAAGCTTTGACATGTTTTGTATCAGTTCGTCCTAAATTGTGTGGCGTGGGTGTATAATGAGGTTCGCCCTTGTTAGACCTAACTACTTCAGCCCTAAATGCTTCATTTGATTTTATGTTTCATTAAACCTAAAGCATTCTTTTCTTAAATAGTACTTTATAGGATTTTATAGGACTTTATAGGATTATTGCAAAACAAATCTAAACCTAAATGATTTATTTTGACGATATTCAAAGAATACCCTAAAATTCACTGTTTCAAAGAAAAATGCGTTAGTTCTAGCTAGTGAAACATTACCTAGGTTTAATGAAACATTAGGGCCAGAGTTAGTACCTAGGTCATGTGACAGGACTTCGTTTACTGAACCCTGGCCCCGTAGCATGGATAGCCTTATCACGCGATAAGTGACAAGATAACAGCGTCGACTCGTTCTATCGAACGGTGATGTCAGCCAGGGACGGATGCTCTATCATGTCACTTATCGCGTGATATCCATGCTACGGGGCCGGGTAAGCTTGAAAAGCATTTTATGCTAATAAGAGAAAAATGTATGTTGCAATTTCTTGTCAACAACCGTCAACTTCTGTAGTTTAATACTATCATTATCTACAAAAATTTGCCTCCGAATTCGCCTGCTTGAATTCCTGTATTAACTGACATGCCCAATATTAGCCCTTGGGAGGAGGTTTTCGAGATAAAATTTCCGTTTCAATCTAGGTTATAAATTAACTCAATGCCAAATCCGATCAACAGTTTTTGGGTTTTTCACATTTATATTATTTAGTAGGATTCTGTGATTATGAGTATCTCCAACAATCTCTCTCGATTTAAGGGCATTTTGATGCGCTCGTACAAGCATTTGCCCGTATCAGATTGATTTCATCGATCAGTTCTGCGATCGTGTTTTATTTAATACCTCTGATAAAAGTAAGTACTTAGGTACCTATTCTTCGTCTGTTTGCGACCTTTATCCCTGTTGTCAACAATGCTGAATGACCCTGGATCCTGAAAAACCAATCGACGCTAAGAGCTATTTAATTATCAGAGCATCACGATAGATGGCTCTAATTAGTCCGTATCATCGCCCCGGCCATTTTGAACTTAGTAATTAAACAACCACGTATCTCACTTAACTGCATTTTATCAAAAGAAACCCAGATCTGTTAAGCATAAGGTTCTTATTGTAATACAATGGATAAGAAACACCAGAGGGATGGAAAGTGAGTTGCTGATTTGTCCGTCCTAATCACTCACTCACCCCTCATCTGTCTATTCGTTCCTAATTTTGGTTCCGTCGTCTTTTAGTTTGAGTAAGAGTTTTTACTGAGATGAATTAGTTATATGTAGTTAGATTAATTGAGTTCATGTGTCGATATTCAAATGACAATATTAAAGTTTATTATAGAAGATACCTACAATAACCTACAAAAACATCAATACCACTACATGTTACCAAAGGATTCTAGGATATTTTGGACATTTCGTGCGTAGAGACACGGATAATCTCTGAAAACTGATTTTGGTCGGTTAAGTCCAGGGAAAACGTCCACGTGGTAGATCACCCACCCGCTGGTCCGATTCAATAAAAACTCTCACAGATCCTACCACGATACGTACAGCTGAAGACATAACCAAATGAAAGTCTGTAATCAAGAAGATACCTCTCAAGACGGACACGACCTTCAGCAATGAAGAAAACGACTACGAAGAAAAAGATACTATACTATTCCAAATGACAGGTAAGTGCAACAGAGAGCGCAACACATGTCTCCCATTCCCACATTTTATGATCCCGCGCACAGCGAGTGTTTGATAATATTATGATAGAAAAAATGGCAAAAAACAGTCAGCGTAACCAGGGCTGTATGGTGGTTTTCATTATATAGCTTAAATCTTTTTTTTACATAAAAATTTGTATCTTTATTTTACATAAAAATGTGGTACAAAAGCTGGTATAAAATTATGACATGGTTTCACACATTCCACCAGCCAGAAACTGGCATGCAAAATGAACATTCAAAAGTACCTAAATATCAAAAAACATGCTTTGACACGCATTTAGATTACCTAAACTTACTTATAATGTCAACATGAACACTTAATAACGTCATTAGTTCATTACATTACTAAAAATGTCACAGTTACAATTATACGTATTACCTAATACGGCCGTATTCATTATCGTTCTACAAGCCTGTTTTAACTAAAATGGCGTTTAAATTCGTTTGTCCTTACCTGTCACTTTGACATTTGTGTTTGTAAGAAAGGGACAAAGCACATTTCATTTAGCAGAGGCATTTTAAGTTTTATGAATAAGGGGGTGATAATTACCTACGATAAAAATCTAGTTACAATAATAAATGAAGCACACAACACAGACAGCACACAGAACAGAACAAAAACAACAGAGTAAAAATATTCTACTAGCCAGTTCCTAAGTTTACGCTTGAATAATCGAATAGGCAAAACTTTGACGTCATCATGCAAACGATTAAAAATATCAACTTACCGCTGTGGATAAGACATCGATCGGTCACCCTTGCACTTGTATATTTCACAGAATGTGACGGATGTCTCTCTTACTTGGATAACTGATATAATGGAAACTATTATTGGTTATGCCGTGTAAATAGGAAATTTAACACTTTCACTGCCAGGAACCCGTCTAGCGGACGCCTACGCCGTAGTCGCTTTCCGCTACATACGAGGAAAACCACGGAATCGACTACGAGCGTACCGATTCTTGGCCATCGAGGTATAACTAACGTACAGTCGCCATCACATACATCGGAGCAAACAAGCACGGCACAAACATCGGAACACACCTCTATTTTCAAGGCATTAGGGTGCATGTGCCGATGTTTTTGAACACCTACAGTGTACCTATGTATGTGATGGCGACTGTACTAGAGATGACACGCCGAACAAGAAGTTTGCGCTACGCGTTGCAGTCCATGGGCTGCATCGTCTCAGTGTATTCTATGACAAGTTACCCTCCCCCCGCATGCCCCCCGCCTTGCCGGCCGGCGCACAGATAATGTTCGGGTTGTCTTGTCTTCTCTAGTACGTTAGTACATTATACCTCAATGTTCTTGGCAGTGAATGTGTACTACGCGGAAACGAATGGGATTGGGAATGATGTAATATAAAAAATAGGTAGATATGTTATAAGCGCTCCAAAAGTGGCACACTAAAACCTTGTTAACTGTCACGGCTTGCCATAGTTTCGGATCGTCAATAGAAACGTTTGGTGGCTACTTTTAAACACGATTTTCGTGTAGACAATCTACCTCTGTTTAGGGTTCCGTACTCAAAGAGTAAAACGGGACCATATTTACTAAGACTCCGCTGTCCGTCTGTCTGTATGTCTGTCTGTCTGTCTGTCTGTCTGTCTGTCACCAGGCTGTATCTCACTGATACCGTGATAGTTCCAGTTGAAATTTTCACAAATGATGTATTTCTGTTGCCGCTATAACAACAAATACTAAAAACAGAATAAAATAAATATTTTTATAGATAATGGTACGGAACCCTTCGTGCGCGAATCCGACTCGTACTTGGCCGGTTCTTATATTACATTTACATCATTGGGGATTGGAATGAAGGGCAACACAAGGAAAGGTGATGTAGGTACCATACTATGAATGTCAAGAATCAAAATCAGATATCTACGAGTATTTAATACTAATATTATAAAGAGAAAATGTAGCTTCGCAAGTTTGTATGTTTTGGGTAATCTCCAGAACCGCTTATCCGATTTCTAAAATTGTTTCACCTGCATGTAGAATGGACTTTCTGGATGATTAAAGGCTATATTTTATCCCGTGGGTTAGCCTGCGTTCTTTGCAATACGCGGGCGAAGCCGCGCGGGCAGCTTGTAATTAATAAGCTTGGAGCTTACTTACCTTTAGCTTCCCTAGTGCTGCACCACTGATACACGTGCATCACTGCTATTGTGCAAGTGAAGAGTTTATTTATGCTGTTAAATAACGATCATACATTATACATAATACGATAATACATTATAAAGCAGTTGACACGAATAATGCAAATATTGTTATGACATGACAGTTGACGTTTTTTCTTCTTATGTTCCAGTCATGGTGTAGGCGGCGCGAAACGTTCTGCCTGACTGTGGTTTAAGTACCTACTTATTTATTTGCGTAGATGTTTGCTTACTGTTTGATTGATGTGGGTGTTCCAGTAGCGCTTAAAATACTAAACCGATTTTGAGAAATGAGGTAGGTGTCAATCGATTCGAAATTATGCTCCGGGTGACATAGCTAATTGTAGGAGAAAATAAACGGTTTTTTTTCGGTTAGTTTTCCGTAGTCGGGTTACAGTTTTTTTACTTTTTATGCTTGTTATTAAAGGAGGTGAAAAGTATTTTTGCAATGATGTCATAACCAATCTTACTCGTGCTGGTTCAATCATCAGTTCACCGTCATACATACCTACTAGCGTTTTCCCGGGTGTACCCGAACGTAGTCCAGTGTCCGCCTAACTGTTAATATCAATTCAATTCAATTTATTTTGTTAAACGTAGGTACTTTTACAAGTATTGTTGGTATACAAAATATAAGACCTCTATGCTTTACCCACAATGTAGATGTACAAAATATTCCTTCAGCCAGCTAATATTTATAAAAACAAAAAAAAAGTCAATACAGTGATTGGTATTAAATACTTCAAACACATGTCAAAAACTCTCAAAAAATACTATAACTAAGGAATGCCTGGAATGGAACCATGTTATGTCATAGGGTCGTTTAAGTAATCGTTAATGGTATAATAACACTTTTCAATCAAATATGAAGTCAGTTGTCTTTTAAATTTATTAATATCCTGTGTTTTATTTCAGTCTGGAATTGTATTGAAAATGTTCGGTGTCATACCCAAGATTCCACCTCTGATTAGCGCTGTGTTGTTGCTACCCTGCAAAGTTTTCAATTTATGTTTGTATTTTTGATTTTGTTATTAAAATTGCATGAAAAATAAAAACATTATAAAATATTTGTACGCCAACCGGCAAAACATAGTGGTTCGCTTTATGCTTTAATTTTAAGATCTATACATGTACCTATGTTTTACAAATAAATACATTCATTCATTCATTCATCATTGTTTACGTGTCGGAAATCTGCGGCCTTGTGAAACGTTACTGAACATGATTGGATCCTCAGTACCCTTATTGTGAGATACAATTGTAACCTAACGTTACGTAACTAATACGAGATCGAATAAACGCGCTTCGAATAGATTTCGATCTCGCTACGGTATTCTTCGATTCGACCCGTCAAACTTGTAACTCACACTGCCGTTGGACTACGAAACCAACTGCAAAACGTTAGGCACTTTGCGTTTAGTTTTCGATGCGTAATTTAACGTTCGATTCGTACTACCAATCGGTAGTGTGAGACATTTCGAATCGAAGAATAGCGTATCGAAGTTTACTATTTCACTTGCAAAATGGCCCGTGATATTGTATTATTCCGTCAAGAGTTACCGTAGATCCGATCGAAATTTATTCTCTAGCGACAAGAACGCCCGTTGTTTTATATCTGTCTCCTTGTGTCGCTCTCTAGCGACAAGAACGCCCGTTGTTTTATATCTGTCTCCTTGTGTCGCTCTCTAGCGACAAGAACGCCCGTTGTTTTATATCTGTCTCCTTGTGTCGCTCTCTAGCGACAAGAACGCCCGTTGTTTTATCTCTGTCTCCTTGTGTCGCTCTCTAGCGACAAGAACGCCCGTTGTTTTACCTCTGTCTCCTTGTGTCGCTCTCTAGCGACAAGAACGCCCGTTGTTTTACCTCTGTCTCCTTGTGTCGCTCTCTAGCGACAAGAACGCCCGTTGTTTTATCTCTGTCTCCTTGTGTCGCTCTCTAGCGAAAAGAACGCCCGTTGTTTTACCTCTGTCTCCTTGTGTCGCTCTCTAGCGACAAGAACGCCCGTTGTTTTACCTCTGTCTCCTTGTGTCGCTCTCTAGCGACAAGAACGCCCGTTGTTTTACCTCTGTCTCCTTGTGTCGCTCTCTAGCGACAAGAACGCCCGTTGTTTTACCTCTGTCTCCTTGTGTCGCTCTCTAGCGACAAGAACGCCCGTTGTTTTACCTCTGTCTCCTTGTGTCGCTCTCTAGCGACAAGAACGCCCGTTGTTTTACCTCTGTCTCCTTGTGTCGCTCTCTAGCGACAAGAACGCCCGTTGTTTTACCTCTGTCTCCTTGTGTCGCTCTCTAGCGACAAGAACGCCCGTTGTTTTACCTCTGTCTCCTTGTGTCGCTCTCTAGCGACAAGAACGCCCGTTGTTTTATCTCTGTCTCCTTGTGTCGCTCTCTAGCGACAAGAACGCCCGTTGGTTCACACTAGTCACACTTGGCCACACTAGTCGAACTTGGTCATCTTGTCACACTTGGTCACACTAGTCACACTTGTTCACACTAGTCACACTTGGTCACACTAGTCACACTTGGTGCCTTAGTGTGACTAGTGTGACTAGTGTGACCAAGTGTGACTAGTGTGACTTGTGTGACCAAGTGTGACTAGTGTGACTAGTGTGACCAAGTGTGACTAGTGTGACCAAGTGTGACTAGTGTGACTAGTGTGACCAAGTGTGACAAGTGTGACCAAGTGTGACTAGTGTGACCAAGTGTGACTAGTGTGACCAAGTGTGACTAGTGTGCCCAAGTGTGACTAGTGTGACCAAATGTGACTAAGGTGACTAAGTGTGACTAGTGTGACCAAGTGTGACTAGTGTGACCAAGTGTGACTAGTGTGACCAAGTGTGACTATTGTGACCAAGTGTGACTAGTGTGACCAAGTGTGACTAGTGTGACCAAGTGTGACTAGTGTGACTAGTGTGCCCAAGTGTGACTAGTGTGACCAAGTGTGACTAGTGTGTTGTTTTACCTCTGTCTCCTTGTGTCGCTCTCTAGCGACAAGAACGCCCGTTGTTTTATCTCTGTCTCCTTGTGTCGCTCTTTAGCGACAAGAACGCCCGTTGTTTTATCTCTGTCTCCTTGTGTCGCTCTCTAGCGACAAGAACGCCCGTTGTTTTATCTGTCTACTTGTGTCGCTCTCTAGCGACAAAAACGCCCGTTGTTTTATCTCTGTCTCCTTGTGTCGCTCTCTAGCGACAAGAACGCCCGTTGTTTTATCTCTGTCTCCTTGTGTCGCTCTCTAGCGACAAGAACGCCCGTTGTTTTATATCTGTCTCCTTGTGTCGCTCTCTAGCGACAAGAACGCCCGTTGTTTTATCTCTGTCTCCTTGTGTCGCTCTCTAGCGACAAGAACGCCCGTTGTTTTATCTCTGTCTCCTTGTGTCGCTCTCTAGCGACAAGAACGCCCGTTGTTTTACCTCTGTCTCCTTGTGTCGCTCTCTAGCGACAAGAACGCCCGTTGTTTTATCTCTGTCTCCTTGTGTCGCTCTCTAGCGACAAGAACGCCCGTTGTTTTACCTCTGTCTCCTTGTGTCGCTCTCTAGCGACAAGAATGCCCGTTGTTTTACCTCTGTCTCCTTGTGTCGCTCTCTAGCGACAAGAACGCCCGTTGTTTTACCTCTGTCTCCTTGTGTCGCTCTCTAGCGACAAGAACGCCCGTTGTTTTACCTCTGTCTCCTTGTGTCGCTCTCTAGCGACAAGAACGCCCGTTGTTTTACCTCTGTCTCCTTGTGTCGCTTTCTAGCGACAAGAACGCCCGTTGTTTTACCTCTGTCTCCTTGTGTCGCTCTCTAGCGACAAGAACGCCCGTTGTTTTACCTCTGTCTCCTTGTGTCGCTCTCTAGCGACAAGAACGCCCGTTGTTTTACCTCTGTCTCCTTGTGTCGCTCTCTAGCGACAAGAACGCCCGTTGTTTTACCTCTGTCTCCTTGTGTCGCTCTCTAGCGACAAGAACGCCCGTTGTTTTATATCTGTCTCCTTGTGTCGCTCTCTAGCGACAAGAACGCCCCTTGTTTTATATCTGTCTCCTTGTGTCGCTCTCTAGCGACAAGAACGCCCGTTGTTTTACCTCTGTCTCCTTGTGTCGCTCTCTAGCGACAAGAACGCCCGTTGTTTTATCTCTGTCTCCTTGTGTCGCTCTCTAGCGACAAGAACGCCCGTTGTTTTACCTCTGTCTCCTTGTGTCGCTCTCTAGCGACAAGAACGCCCGTTGTTTTACCTCTGTCTCCTTGTGTCGCTCTCTAGCGACAAGAACGCCCGTTGTTTTATCTCTGTCTCCTTGTGTCGCTCTCTAGCGACAAGAACGCCCGTTGGTTCACACTAGTCACACTTGGTCACACTAGTCGAACTTGGTCATCTTGTCACACTTGGTCACACTAGTCACACTTGTTCACACTAGTCACACTTGGTCACACTAGTCACACTTGGTGCCTTAGTGTGACTAGTGTGACCAAGTGTGACTAGTGTGACTTGTGTGACCAAGTGTGACTAGTGTGACTAGTGTGACCAAGTGTGACTAGTGTGACCAAGTGTGACTAGTGTGACTAGTGTGACCAAGTGTGACAAGTGTGACCAAGTGTGACTAGTGTGACCAAGTGTGACTAGTGTGACCAAGTGTGACTAGTGTGCCCAAGTGTGACTAGTGTGACCAAATGTGACTAAGGTGACTAAGTGTGACTAGTGTGACCAAGTGTGACTAGTGTGACCAAGTGTGACTAGTGTGACGAAGTGTGACTATTGTGACCAAGTGTGACTAGTGTGACCAAGTGTGACTAGTGTGACCAAGTGTGATTAGTGTGACTAGTGTGCCCAAGTGTGACTAGTGTGACCAAGTGTGACTAGTGTGTTGTTTTACCTCTGTCTCCTTGTGTCGCTCTCTAGCGACAAGAACGCCCGTTGTTTTATCTCTGTCTCCTTGTGTCGCTCTTTAGCGACAAGAACGCCCGTTGTTTTATCTCTGTCTCCTTGTGTCGCTCTCTAGCGACAAGAACGCCCGTTGTTTTATCTCTGTCTACTTGTGTCGCTCTCTAGCGACAAAAACGCCCGTTGTTTTATCTCTGTCTCCTTGTGTCGCTCTCTAGCGACAAGAACGCCCGTTGTTTTATATCTGTCTCCTTGTGTCGCTCTCTAGCGACAAGAACGCCCGTTGTTTTATCTCTGTCTCCTTGTGTCGCTCTCTAGCGACAAGAACGCCCGTTGTTTTATCTCTGTCTCCTTGTGTCGCTCTCTAGCGACAAGAACGCCCGTTGTTTTACCTCTGTCTCCTTGTGTCGCTCTCTAGCGACAAGAACGCCCGTTGTTTTACCTCTGTCTCCTTGTGTCGCTCTCTAGCGACAAGAACGCCCGTTGTTTTACCTCTGTCTCCTTGTGTCGCTCTCTAGCGACAAGAACGCCCGTTGTTTTATCTCTGTCTCCTTGTGTCGCTCTCTAGCGACAAGAACGCCCGTTGTTTTACCTCTGTCTCCTTGTGTCGCTCTCTAGCGACAAGAACGCCCGTTGTTTTACCTCTGTCTCCTTGTGTCGCTCTCTAGCGACAAGAACGCCCGTTGTTTTACCTCTGTCTCCTTGTGTCGCTCTCTAGCGACAAGAACGCCCGTTGTTTTACCTCTGTCTCCTTGTGTCGCTCTCTAGCGACAAGAACGCCCGTTGTTTTACCTCTGTCTCCTTGTGTCGCTCTCTAGCGACAAGAACGCCCGTTGTTTTATCTCTGTCTCCTTGTGTCGCTCTCTAGCGACAAGAACGCCCGTTGGTTCACACTAGTCACACTTGGTCACACTAGTCGAACTTGGTCATCTTGTCACACTTGGTCACACTAGTCACACTTGTTCACACTAGTCACACTTGGTCACACTAGTCATACTTGGTGCCTTAGTGTGACTAGTGTGACCAAGTGTGACTAGTGTGACTTGTGTGACCAAGTGTGACTAGTGTGACTAGTGTGACCAAGTGTGACTAGTGTGACCAAGTGTGACTAGTGTGACTAGTGTGACCAAGTGTGACAAGTGTGACCAAGTGTGACTAGTGTGACCAAGTGTGACTAGTGTGACCAAGTGTGACTAGTGTGCCCAAGTGTGACTAGTGTGACCAAATGTGACTAAGGTGACTAAGTGTGACTAGTGTGACCAAGTGTGACTAGTGTGACCAAGTGTGACTAGTGTGACCAAGTGTGACTATTGTGACCAAGTGTGACTAGTGTGACCAAGTGTGACTAGTGTGACCAAGTGTGACTAGTGTGACTAGTGTGCCCAAGTGTGACTAGTGTGACCAAGTGTTACTAGTGTGTTGTTTTACCTCTGTCTCCTTGTGTCGCTCTCTAGCGACAAGAACGCCCGTTGTTTTATCTCTGTCTCCTTGTGTCGCTCTCTAGCGACAAGAACGCCCGTTGTTTTACCTCTGTCTCCTTGTGTCGCTCTCTAGCGACAAGAACGCCCGTTGTTTTACCTCTGTCTCCTTGTGTCGCTCTCTAGCGACAAGAACGCCCGTTGTTTTACCTCTGTCTCCTTGTGTCGCTCTCTAGCGACAAGAACGCCCGTTGTTTTATCTCTGTCTACTTGTGTCGCTCTCTAGCGACAAGAACGCCCGTTGTTTTATCTCTGTCTCCTTGTGTCGCTCTCTAGCGACAAGAACGCCCGTTGTTTTATCTCTGTCTCCTTGTGTCGCTCTCTAGCGACAAGAACGCCCGTTGTTTTATCTCTGTCTCCTTGTGTCGCTCTCTAGCGACAAGAACGCCCGTTGTTTTATCTCTGTCTCCTTGTGTCGCTCTCTAGCGACAAGAACGCCCGTTGTTTTATCTCTGTCTCCTTGTGTCGCTCTCTAGCGACAAGAACGCCCGTTGTTTTATCTCTGTCTCCTTGTGTCGCTCTCTAGCGACAAGAACGCCCGTTGTTTTATCTCTGTCTCCTTGTGTCGCTCTCTAGCGACAAGAACGCCCGTTGTTTTATCTCTGTCTCCTTGTGTCGCTCTCTAGCGACAAGAACGCCCGTTGTTTTACCTCTGTCTCCTTGTGTCGCTCTCTAGCGACAAGAACGCCCGTTGTTTTACCTCTGTCTCCTTGTGTCGCTCTCTAGCGACAAGAACGCCCGTTGTTTTACCTCTGTCTCCTTGTGTCGCTCTCTAGCGACAAGAACGCCCGTTGTTTTACCTCTGTCTCCTTGTGTCGCTCTCTAGCGACAAGAACGCCCGTTGTTTTACCTCTGTCTCCTTGTGTCGCTCTCTAGCGACAAGAACGCCCGTTGTTTTATCTCTGTCTCCTTGTGTCGCTCTCTAGCGACAAGAACGCCCGTTGTTTTATCTCTGTCTCCTTGTGTCGCTCTCTAGCGACAAGAACGCCCGTTGTTTTATCTCTGTCTCCTTGTGTCGCTCTCTAGCGACAAGAACGCCCGTTGTTTTATCTCTGTCTCCTTGTGTCGCTCTCTAGCGACAAGAACGCCCGTTGTTTTATCTCTGTCTCCTTGTGTCGCTCTCTAGCGACAAGAACGCCCGTTGTTTTATCTCTGTCTCCTTGTGTCGCTCTCTAGCGACAAGAACGCCCGTTGTTTTATCTCTGTCTCCTTGTGTCGCTCTCTAGCGACAAGAACGCCCGTTGTTTTATCTCTGTCTCCTTGTGTCGCTCTCTAGCGACAAGAACGCCCGTTGTTTTATCTCTGTCTCCTTGTGTCGCTCTCTAGCGACAAGAACGCCCGTTGTTTTATCTCTGTCTCCTTGTGTCGCTCTCTAGCGACAAGAACGCCCGTTGTTTTATCTCTGTCTCCTTGTGTCGCTCTCTAGCGACAAGAACGCCCGTTGTTTTATCTCTGTCTCCTTGTGTCGCTCTCTAGCGACAAGAACGCCCGTTGTTTTACCTCTGTCTCCTTGTGTCGCTCTCTAGCGACAAGAACGCCCGTTGTTTTATATCTGTCTCCTTGTGTCGCTCTCTAGCGACAAGAACGCCCCTTGTTTTACCTCTGTCTCCTTGTGTCGCTCTCTAGCGACAAGAACGCCCGTTGTTTTACCTCTGTCTCCTTGTGTCGCTCTCTAGCGACAAGAACGCCCGTTGTTTTATCTCTGTCTCCTTGTGTCGCTCTCTAGCGACAAGAACGCCCGTTGTTTTACCTCTGTCTCCTTGTGTCGCTCTCTAGCGACAAGAACGCCCGTTGTTTTACCTCTGTCTCCTTGTGTCGCTCTCTAGCGACAAGAACGCCCGTTGTTTTATCTCTGTCTCCTTGTGTCGCTCTCTAGCGACAAGAACGCCCGTTGGTTCACACTAGTCACACTTGGTCACACTAGTCGAACTTGGTCATCTTGTCACACTTGGTCACACTAGTCACACTTGTTCACACTAGTCACACTTGGTCACACTAGTCACACTTGGTGCCTTAGTGTGACTAGTGTGACCAAGTGTGACTAGTGTGACTTGTGTGACCAAGTGTGACTAGTGTGACTAGTGTGACCAAGTGTGACTAGTGTGACCAAGTGTGACTAGTGTGACTAGTGTGACCAAGTGTGACAAGTGTGACCAAGTGTGACTAGTGTGACCAAGTGTGACTAGTGTGACCAAGTGTGACTAGTGTGCCCAAGTGTGACTAGTGTGACCAAATGTGACTAAGGTGACTAAGTGTGACTAGTGTGACCAAGTGTGACTAGTGTGACCAAGTGTGACTAGTGTGACGAAGTGTGACTATTGTGACCAAGTGTGACTAGTGTGACCAAGTGTGACTAGTGTGACCAAGTGTGATTAGTGTGACTAGTGTGCCCAAGTGTGACTAGTGTGACCAAGTGTGACTAGTGTGTTGTTTTACCTCTGTCTCCTTGTGTCGCTCTCTAGCGACAAGAACGCCCGTTGTTTTATCTCTGTCTCCTTGTGTCGCTCTTTAGCGACAAGAACGCCCGTTGTTTTATCTCTGTCTCCTTGTGTCGCTCTCTAGCGACAAGAACGCCCGTTGTTTTATCTCTGTCTACTTGTGTCGCTCTCTAGCGACAAGAACGCCCGTTGTTTTATCTCTGTCTCCTTGTGTCGCTCTCTAGCGACAAGAACGCCCGTTGTTTTATATCTGTCTCCTTGTGTCGCTCTCTAGCGACAAGAACGCCCGTTGTTTTATCTCTGTCTCCTTGTGTCGCTCTCTAGCGACAAGAACGCCCGTTGTTTTATCTCTGTCTCCTTGTGTCGCTCTCTAGCGACAAGAACGCCCGTTGTTTTACCTCTGTCTCCTTGTGTCGCTCTCTAGCGACAAGAACGCCCGTTGTTTTACCTCTGTCTCCTTGTGTCGCTCTCTAGCGACAAGAACGCCCGTTGTTTTATCTCTGTCTCCTTGTGTCGCTCTCTAGCGACAAGAACGCCCGTTGTTTTACCTCTGTCTCCTTGTGTCGCTCTCTAGCGACAAGAACGCCCGTTGTTTTACCTCTGTCTCCTTGTGTCGCTCTCTAGCGACAAGAACGCCCGTTGTTTTACCTCTGTCTCCTTGTGTCGCTCTCTAGCGACAAGAACGCCCGTTGTTTTACCTCTGTCTCCTTGTGTCGCTCTCTAGCGACAAGAACGCCCGTTGTTTTACCTCTGTCTCCTTGTGTCGCTCTCTAGCGACAAGAACGCCCGTTGTTTTACCTCTGTCTCCTTGTGTCGCTCTCTAGCGACAAGAACGCCCGTTGTTTTACCTCTGTCTCCTTGTGTCGCTCTCTAGCGACAAGAACGCCCGTTGTTTTACCTCTGTCTCCTTGTGTCGCTCTCTAGCGACAAGAACGCCCGTTGTTTTATCTCTGTCTCCTTGTGTCGCTCTCTAGCGACAAGAACGCCCGTTGGTTCACACTAGTCACACTTGGTCACACTAGTCGAACTTGGTCATCTTGTCACACTTGGTCACACTAGTCACACTTGTTCACACTAGTCACACTTGGTCACACTAGTCATACTTGGTGCCTTAGTGTGACTAGTGTGACCAAGTGTGACTAGTGTGACTTGTGTGACCAAGTGTGACTAGTGTGACTAGTGTGACCAAGTGTGACTAGTGTGACCAAGTGTGACTAGTGTGACTAGTGTGACCAAGTGTGACAAGTGTGACCAAGTGTGACTAGTGTGACCAAGTGTGACTAGTGTGACCAAGTGTGACTAGTGTGCCCAAGTGTGACTAGTGTGACCAAATGTGACTAAGGTGACTAAGTGTGACTAGTGTGACCAAGTGTGACTAGTGTGACCAAGTGTGACTAGTGTGACCAAGTGTGACTATTGTGACCAAGTGTGACTAGTGTGACCAAGTGTGACTAGTGTGACCAAGTGTGACTAGTGTGACTAGTGTGCCCAAGTGTGACTAGTGTGACCAAGTGTGACTAGTGTGTTGTTTTACCTCTGTCTCCTTGTGTCGCTCTCTAGCGACAAGAACGCCCGTTGTTTTATCTCTGTCTCCTTGTGTCGCTCTCTAGCGACAAGAACGCCCGTTGTTTTACCTCTGTCTCCTTGTGTCGCTCTCTAGCGACAAGAACGCCCGTTGTTTTACCTCTGTCTCCTTGTGTCGCTCTCTAGCGACAAGAACGCCCGTTGTTTTACCTCTGTCTCCTTGTGTCGCTCTCTAGCGACAAGAACGCCCGTTGTTTTATCTCTGTCTACTTGTGTCGCTCTCTAGCGACAAGAACGCCCGTTGTTTTATCTCTGTCTCCTTGTGTCGCTCTCTAGCGACAAGAACGCCCGTTGTTTTATCTCTGTCTCCTTGTGTCGCTCTCTAGCGACAAGAACGCCCGTTGTTTTATCTCTGTCTCCTTGTGTCGCTCTCTAGCGACAAGAACGCCCGTTGTTTTATCTCTGTCTCCTTGTGTCGCTCTCTAGCGACAAGAACGCCCGTTGTTTTATCTCTGTCTCCTTGTGTCGCTCTCTAGCGACAAGAACGCCCGTTGTTTTATCTCTGTCTCCTTGTGTCGCTCTCTAGCGACAAGAACGCCCGTTGTTTTATCTCTGTCTCCTTGTGTCGCTCTCTAGCGACAAGAACGCCCGTTGTTTTACCTCTGTCTCCTTGTGTCGCTCTCTAGCGACAAGAACGCCCGTTGTTTTACCTCTGTCTCCTTGTGTCGCTCTCTAGCGACAAGAACGCCCGTTGTTTTACCTCTGTCTCCTTGTGTCGCTCTCTAGCGACAAGAACGCCCGTTGTTTTACCTCTGTCTCCTTGTGTCGCTCTCTAGCGACAAGAACGCCCGTTGTTTTACCTCTGTCTCCTTGTGTCGCTCTCTAGCGACAAGAACGCCCGTTGTTTTATCTCTGTCTCCTTGTGTCGCTCTCTAGCGACAAGAACGCCCGTTGTTTTATCTCTGTCTCCTTGTGTCGCTCTCTAGCGACAAGAACGCCCGTTGTTTTATCTCTGTCTCCTTGTGTCGCTCTCTAGCGACAAGAACGCCCGTTGTTTTATCTCTGTCTCCTTGTGTCGCTCTCTAGCGACAAGAACGCCCGTTGTTTTATCTCTGTCTCCTTGTGTCGCTCTCTAGCGACAAGAACGCCCGTTGTTTTATCTCTGTCTCCTTGTGTCGCTCTCTAGCGACAAGAACGCCCGTTGTTTTATCTCTGTCTCCTTGTGTCGCTCTCTAGCGACAAGAACGCCCGTTGTTTTATCTCTGTCTCCTTGTGTCGCTCTCTAGCGACAAGAACGCCCGTTGTTTTATCTCTGTCTCCTTGTGTCGCTCTCTAGCGACAAGAACGCCCGTTGTTTTATCTCTGTCTCCTTGTGTCGCTCTCTAGCGACAAGAACGCCCGTTGTTTTATCTCTGTCTCCTTGTGTCGCTCTCTAGCGACAAGAACGCCCGTTGTTTTATCTCTGTCTCCTTGTGTCGCTCTCTAGCGACAAGAACGCCCGTTGTTTTATCTCTGTCTCCTTGTGTCGCTCTCTAGCGACAAGAACGCCCGTTGTTTTATCTCTGTCTCCTTGTGTCGCTCTCTAGCGACAAGAACGCCCGTTGTTTTATCTCTGTCTCCTTGTGTCGCTCTCTAGCGACAAGAACGCCCGTTGTTTTATCTCTGTCTCCTTGTGTCGCTCTCTAGCGACAAGAACGCCCGTTGTTTTATCTCTGTCTCCTTGTGTCGCTCTCTAGCGACAAGAACGCCCGTTGTTTTATCTCTGTCTCCTTGTGTCGCTCTCTAGCGACAAGAACGCCCGTTGTTTTATCTCTGTCTCCTTGTGTCGCTCTCTAGCGACAAGAACGCCCGTTGTTTTATCTCTGTCTCCTTGTGTCGCTCTCTAGCGACAAGAACGCCCGTTGTTTTATCTCTGTCTCCTTGTGTCGCTCTCTAGCGACAAGAACGCCCGTTGTTTTATCTCTGTCTCCTTGTGTCGCTCTCTAGCGACAAGAACGCCCGTTGTTTTATCTCTGTCTCCTTGTGTCGCTCTCTAGCGACAAGAACGCCCGTTGTTTTATCTCTGTCTCCTTGTGTCGCTCTCTAGCGACAAGAACGCCCGTTGTTTTATCTCTGTCTCCTTGTGTCGCTCTCTAGCGACAAGAACGCCCGTTGTTTTATCTCTGTCTCCTTGTGTCGCTCTCTAGCGACAAGAACGCCCGTTGTTTTATCTCTGTCTCCTTGTGTCGCTCTCTAGCGACAAGAACGCCCGTTGTTTTATCTCTGTCTCCTTGTGTCGCTCTCTAGCGACAAGAACGCCCGTTGTTTTATCTCTGTCTCCTTGTGTCGCTCTCTAGCGACAAGAACGCCCGTTGTTTTATCTCTGTCTCCTTGTGTCGCTCTCTAGCGACAAGAACGCCCGTTGTTTTACCTCTGTCTCCTTGTGTCGCTCTCTAGCGACAAGAACGCCCGTTGTTTTACCTCTGTCTCCTTGTGTCGCTCTATAGCGACAAGAACGCCCGTTGTTTTACCTCTGTCTCCTTGTGTCGCTCTCTAGCGACAAGAACGCCCGTTGTTTTACCTCTGTCTCCTTGTGTCGCTCTCTAGCGACAAGAACGCCCGTTGTTTTATCTCTGTCTCCTTGTGTCGCTCTCTAGCGACAAGAACGCCCGTTGGTTCACACTAGTCACACTTGGTCATACTAGTCGAACTTGGTCATCTTGTCACACTTGGTCACACTAGTCACACTTGTTCACACTAGTCACACTTGGTCACACTAGTCACACTTGGTGCCTTAGTGTGACTAGTGTGACCAAATGTGACTAGTGTGACTAAGTGTGACTAGTGTGACCAAGTGTGACTAGTGTGACCAAGTGTGACTAGTGTGACCAAGTGTGACTATTGTGACCAAGTGTGACTAGTGTGCCCAAGTGTGACTAGTGTGACCAAGTGTGACTAGTGTGTTGTTTTACCTCTGTCTCCTTGTGTCGCTCTCTAGCGACAAGAACGCCCGTTGTTTTATCTCTGTCTCCTTGTGTCGCTCTCTAGCGACAAGAACGCCCGTTGTTTTATCTCTGTCTCCTTGTGTCGCTCTCTAGCGACAAGAACGCCCGTTGATTTATATCTGTCTACTTGTGTCGCTCTCTAGCGACAAGAACGCCCGTTGTTTTATATCTGTCTCCTTGTGTCGCTCTCTTGCGACAAGAACGCCCGTTGTTTTATATCTGTCTCCTTGTGTCGCTCTCTAGCGACAAGAACGCCCGTTGTTTTATCTCTGACTCCTTGTGTCGCTCTCTAGCGACAAGAACGCCCGTTGTTTTATCTCTGTCTCCTTGTGTCGCTCTCTAGCGACAAGAACGCCCGTTGTTTTATCTCTGTCTCCTTGTGTCACTCTCTAGCGACAAGAACGCCCGTTGTTTTATCTCTGTCTCCTTGTGTCGCTCTCTAGCGACAAGAACGCCCGTTGTTTTATCTCTGTCTCCTTGTGTCGCTCTCTAGCGACAAGAACGCCCGTTGTTTTATCTCTGTCTCCTTGTGTCGCTCTCTAGCGACAAGAACGCCCGTTGTTTTATATCTGTCTCCTTGTGTCGCTCTCTAGCGACAAGAACGCCCGTTGTTTTATCTCTGTCTCCTTGTGTCGCTCTCTAGCGACAAGAACGCCCGTTGTTTTACCTCTGTCTCCTTGTGTCGCTCTCTAGCGACAAGAACGCCCGTTGTTTTACCTCTGTCTCCTTGTGTCGCTCTCTAGCGACAAGAACGCCCGTTGTTTTATATCTGTCTCCTTGTGTCGCTCTCTAGCAACAAGAACGCCCGTTGTTTTATATCTGTCTCCTTGTGTCGCTCTCTAGCAACAAGAACGCCCGTTGTTTTACCTCTGTCTCCTTGTGTCGCTCTCTAGCGACAAGAACGCCCGTTGTTTTATCTCTGTCTCCTTGTGTCGCTCACTAGCGACAAGAACGCCCGTTGTTTTATCTCTGTCTCCTTGTGTCGCTCTCTAGCGACAAGAACGCCCGTTGTTTTATATCTGTCTCCTTGTGTCGCTCTCTAGCGACAAGAACGCCCGTTGTTTTATATCTGTCTCCTTGTGTCGCTCTCTAGCGACAAGAACGCCCGTTGTTTTATATCTGTCTCCTTGTGTCGCTCTCTAGCGACAAGAACGCCCGTTGTTTTATATCTGTCTCCTTGTGTCGCTCTCTAGCGACAAGAACGCCCGTTGTTTTATCTCTGTCTCCTTGTGTCGCTCTCTAGCGACAAGAACGCCCGTTGTTTTATCTCTGTCTCCTTGTGTCGCTCTCTAGCGACAAGAACGCCCGTTGTTTTATATCTGTCTCCTTGTGTCGCTCTCTAGCGACAAGAACGCCCGTTGTTTTACCTCTGTCTCCTTGTGTCGCTCTCTAGCGACAAGAACGCCCGTTGTTTTACCTCTGTCTCCTTGTGTCGCTCTCTAGCGACAAGAACGCCCGTTGTTTTACCTCTGTCTCCTTGTGTCGCTCTCTAGCGACAAGAACGCCCGTTGTTTTATCTCTGTCTCCTTGTGTCGCTCTCTAGCGACAAGAACGCCCGTTGTTTTACCTCTGTCTCCTTGTGTCGCTCTCTAGCGACAAGAACGCCCGTTGTTTTATCTCTGTCTCCTTGTGTCGCTCTCTAGCGACAAGAACGCCCGTTGTTTTATATCTGTCTCCTTGTGTCGCTCTCTAGCGACAAGAACGCCCCTTGTTTTATATCTGTATCCTTGTGTCGCTCTCTAGCGACAAGAACGCCCGTTGTTTTATCTCTGTCTCCTTGTGTCGCTCTCTAGCGACAAGAACGCCCGTTGTTTTATCTCTGTCTCCTTGTGTCGCTCTCTAGCGACAAGAACGCCCGTTGTTTTATCTCTGTCTCCTTGTGTCGCTCTCTAGCGACAAGAACGCCCGTTGTTTTATATCTGTCTCCTTGTGTCGCTCTCTAGCGACAAGAACGCCCGTTGTTTTATATCTGTCTCCTTGTGTCGCTCTCTAGCGACAAGAACGCCCGTTGTTTTATATCTGTCTCCTTGTGTCGCTCTCTAGCGACAAGGACGCCCGTTGTTTTATCTCTGTCTCCTTGTGTCGCTCTCTAGCGACAAGAACGCCCGTTGTTTTACCTCTGTCTCCTTGTGTCGCTCTCTAGCGACAAGAACGCCCGTTGTTTTACCTCTGTCTCCTTGTGTCGCTCTCTAGCGACAAGAACGCCCGTTGTTTTACCTCTGTCTCCTTGTGTCGCTCTCTAGCGACAAGAACGCCCGTTGTTTTATCTCTGTCTCCTTGTGTCGCTCTCTAGCGACAAGAACGCCCGTTGTTTTACCTCTGTCTCCTTGTGTCGCTCTCTAGCGACAAGAACGCCCGTTGTTTTACCTCTGTCTCCTTGTGTCGCTCTCTAGCGACAAGAACGCCCGTTGTTTTACCTCTGTCTCCTTGTGTCGCTCTCTAGCGACAAGAACGCCCGTTGTTTTACCTCTGTCTCCTTGTGTCGCTCTCTAGCGACAAGAACGCCCGTTGTTTTACCTCTGTCTCCTTGTGTCGCTCTCTAGCGACAAGAACGCCCGTTGTTTTACCTATGTCTCCTTGTGTCGCTCTCTAGCGACAAGAACGCCCGTTGTTTTACCTCTGTCTCCTTGTGTCGCTCTCTAGCGACAAGAACGCCCGTTGTTTTACCTCTGTCTCCTTGTGTCGCTCTCTAGCGACAAGAACGCCCGTTGTTTTACCTCTGTCTCCTTGTGTCGCTCTCTAGCGACAAGAACGCCCGTTGTTTTACCTCTGTCTCCTTGTGTCGCTCTCTAGCGACAAGAACGCCCGTTGTTTTACCTCTGTCTCCTTGTGTCGCTCTCTAGCGACAAGAACGCCCGTTATTTTACCTCTGTCTCCTTGTGTCGCTCTCTAGCGACAAGAACGCCCGTTGTTTTATCTCTGTCTCCTTGTGTCGCTCTCTAGCGACAAGAACGCCCGTTGGTTCACACTAGTCACACTTGGCCACACTAGTCAAACTTGGTCATCTTGTCACACTTGGTCACACTAGTCACACTTGTTCACACTAGTCACACTTGGTCACACTAGTCACACTTGGTGCCTTAGTGTGACTAGTGTGACCAAGTGTGACTAGTGTGACTTGTGTGACCAAGTGTGACTAGTGTGACTAGTGTGACCAAGTGTGACTAGTGTGACCAAGTGTGACTAGTGTGACTAGTGTGACCAAGTGTGACAAGTGTGACCAAGTGTGACTAGTGTGACCAAGTGTGACTAGTGTGACCAAGTGTGACTAGTGTGCCCAAGTGTGACTAGTGTGACCAAATGTGACTAAGGTGACTAAGTGTGACTAGTGTGACCAAGTGTGACTAGTGTGACCAAGTGTGACTAGCGTGACCAAGTGTGACTATTGTGACCAAGTGTGACTAGTGTGACCAAGTGTGACTAGTGTGACCAAGTGTGACTAGTGTGACTAGTGTGCCCAAGTGTGACTAGTGTGACCAAGTGTGACTAGTGTGTTGTTTTACCTCTGTCTCCTTGTGTCGCTCTCTAGCGACAAGAACGCCCGTTGTTTTATCTCTGTCTCCTTGTGTCGCTCTTTAGCGACAAGAACGCCCGTTGTTTTATCTCTGTCTCCTTGTGTCGCTCTCTAGCGACAAGAACGCCCGTTGTTTTATCTCTGTCTACTTGTGTCGCTCTCTAGCGACAAAAACGCCCGTTGTTTTATCTCTGTCTACTTGTGTCGCTCTCTAGCGACAAAAACGCCCGTTGTTTTATCTCTGTCTCCTTGTGTCGCTCTCTAGCGACAAGAACGCCCGTTGTTTTATCTCTGTCTCCTTGTGTCGCTCTCTAGCGACAAGAACGCCCGTTGTTTTATATCTGTCTCCTTGTGTCGCTCTCTAGCGACAAGAACGCCCGTTGTTTTATCTCTGTCTCCTTGTGTCGCTCTCTAGCGACAAGAACGCCCGTTGTTTTATCTCTGTCTCCTTGTGTCGCTCTCTAGCGACAAGAACGCCCGTTGTTTTATCTCTGTATCCTTGTGTCGCTCTCTAGCGACAAGAACGCCCGTTGTTTTACCTCTGTCTCCTTGTGTCGCTCTCTAGCGACAAGAACGCCCGTTGTTTTACCTCTGTCTCCTTGTGTCGCTCTCTAGCGACAAGAACGCCCGTTGTTTTACCTCTGTCTCCTTGTGTCGCTCTCTAGCGACAAGAACGCCCGTTGTTTTATCTCTGTCTCCTTGTGTCGCTCTCTAGCGACAAGAACGCCCGTTGTTTTACCTCTGTCTCCTTGTGTCGCTCTCTAGCGACAAGAACGCCCGTTGTTTTACCTCTGTCTCCTTGTGTCGCTCTCTAGCGACAAGAACGCCCGTTGTTTTACCTCTGTCTCCTTGTGTCGCTCTCTAGCGACAAGAACGCCCGTTGTTTTACCTCTGTCTCCTTGTGTCGCTCTCTAGCGACAAGAACGCCCGTTGTTTTACCTCTGTCTCCTTGTGTCGCTCTCTAGCGACAAGAACGCCCGTTGTTTTACCTCTGTCTCCTTGTGTCGCTCTCTAGCGACAAGAACGCCCGTTGTTTTACCTCTGTCTCCTTGTGTCGCTCTCTAGCGACAAGAACGCCCGTTGTTTTATCTCTGTCTCCTTGTGTCGCTCTCTAGCGACAAGAACGCCCGTTGTTTTACCTCTGTCTCCTTGTGTCGCTCTCTAGCGACAAGAACGCCCGTTGTTTTACCTCTGTCTCCTTGTGTCGCTCTCTAGCGACAAGAACGCCCGTTGTTTTACCTCTGTCTCCTTGTGTCGCTCTCTAGCGACAAGAACGCCCGTTGTTTTACCTCTGTCTCCTTGTGTCGCTCTCTAGCGACAAGAACGCCCGTTGTTTTACCTCTGTCTCCTTGTGTCGCTCTCTAGCGACAAGAACGCCCGTTGTTTTACCTCTGTCTCCTTGTGTCGCTCTCTAGCGACAAGAACGCCCGTTGTTTTACCTCTGTCTCCTTGTGTCGCTCTCTAGCGACAAGAACGCCCGTTGTTTTACCTCTGTCTCCTTGTGTCGCTCTCTAGCGACAAGAACGCCCGTTGTTTTATCTCTGTCTCCTTGTGTCGCTCTCTAGCGACAAGAACGCCCGTTGGTTCACACTAGTCACACTTGGCCACACTAGTCGAACTTGGTCATCTTGTCACACTTGGTCACACTAGTCACACTTGTTCACACTAGTCACACTTGGTCACACTAGTCACACTTGGTGCCTTAGTGTGACTAGTGTGACTAGTGTGACCAAGTGTGACTAGTGTGACTTGTGTGACCAAGTGTGACTAGTGTGACTAGTGTGACCAAGTGTGACTAGTGTGACCAAGTGTGACTAGTGTGACTAGTGTGACCAAGTGTGACAAGTGTGACCAAGTGTGACTAGTGTGACCAAGTGTGACTAGTGTGACCAAGTGTGACTAGTGTGCCCAAGTGTGACTAGTGTGACCAAATGTGACTAAGGTGACTAAGTGTGACTAGTGTGACCAAGTGTGACTAGTGTGACCAAGTGTGACTAGTGTGACCAAGTGTGACTATTGTGACCAAGTGTGACTAGTGTGACCAAGTGTGACTAGTGTGACCAAGTGTGACTAGTGTGACTAGTGTGCCCAAGTGTGACTAGTGTGACCAAGTGTGACTAGTGTGTTGTTTTACCTCTGTCTCCTTGTGTCGCTCTCTAGCGACAAGAACGCCCGTTGTTTTATCTCTGTCTCCTTGTGTCGCTCTTTAGCGACAAGAACGCCCGTTGTTTTATCTCTGTCTCCTTGTGTCGCTCTCTAGCGACAAGAACGCCCGTTGTTTTACCTCTGTCTCCTTGTGTCGCTCTCTAGCGACAAGAACGCCCGTTGTTTTACCTCTGTCTCCTTGTGTCGCTCTCTAGCGACAAGAACGCCCGTTGTTTTACCTCTGTCTCCTTGTGTCGCTCTCTAGCGACAAGAACGCCCGTTGTTTTACCTCTGTCTCCTTGTGTCGCTCTCTAGCGACAAGAACGCCCGTTGTTTTACCTCTGTCTCCTTGTGTCGCTCTCTAGCGACAAGAACGCCCGTTGTTTTACCTCTGTCTCCTTGTGTCGCTCTCTAGCGACAAGAACGCCCGTTGTTTTACCTCTGTCTCCTTGTGTCGCTCTCTAGCGACAAGAACGCCCGTTGTTTTACCTCTGTCTCCTTGTGTCGCTCTCTAGCGACAAGAACGCCCGTTGTTTTATCTCTGTCTCCTTGTGTCGCTCTCTAGCGACAAGAACGCCCGTTGGTTCACACTAGTCACACTTGGCCACACTAGTCGAACTTGGTCATCTTGTCACACTTGGTCACACTAGTCACACTTGTTCACACTAGTCACACTTGGTCACACTAGTCACACTTGGTGCCTTAGTGTGACTAGTGTGACTAGTGTGACCAAGTGTGACTAGTGTGACTTGTGTGACCAAGTGTGACTAGTGTGACTAGTGTGACCAAGTGTGACTAGTGTGACCAAGTGTGACTAGTGTGACTAGTGTGACCAAGTGTGACAAGTGTGACCAAGTGTGACTAGTGTGACCAAGTGTGACTAGTGTGACCAAGTGTGACTAGTGTGCCCAAGTGTGACTAGTGTGACCAAATGTGACTAAGGTGACTAAGTGTGACTAGTGTGACCAAGTGTGACTAGTGTGACCAAGTGTGACTAGTGTGACCAAGTGTGACTATTGTGACCAAGTGTGACTAGTGTGACCAAGTGTGACTAGTGTGACCAAGTGTGACTAGTGTGACTAGTGTGCCCAAGTGTGACTAGTGTGACCAAGTGTGACTAGTGTGTTGTTTTACCTCTGTCTCCTTGTGTCGCTCTCTAGCGACAAGAACGCCCGTTGTTTTATCTCTGTCTCCTTGTGTCGCTCTTTAGCGACAAGAACGCCCGTTGTTTTATCTCTGTCTCCTTGTGTCGCTCTCTAGCGACAAGAACGCCCGTTGTTTTACCTCTGTCTCCTTGTGTCGCTCTCTAGCGACAAGAACGCCCGTTGTTTTATCTCTGTCTCCTTGTGTCGCTCTCTAGCGACAAGAACGCCCGTTGGTTCACACTAGTCACACTTGGCCACACTAGTCGAACTTGGTCATCTTGTCACACTTGGTCACACTAGTCACACTTGTTCACACTAGTCACACTTGGTCACACTAGTCACACTTGGTGCCTTAGTGTGACTAGTGTGACTAGTGTGACCAAGTGTGACTAGTGTGACTTGTGTGACCAAGTGTGACTAGTGTGACTAGTGTGACCAAGTGTGACTAGTGTGACCAAGTGTGACTAGTGTGACTAGTGTGACCAAGTGTGACAAGTGTGACCAAGTGTGACTAGTGTGACCAAGTGTGACTAGTGTGACCAAGTGTGACTAGTGTGCCCAAGTGTGACTAGTGTGACCAAATGTGACTAAGGTGACTAAGTGTGACTAGTGTGACCAAGTGTGACTAGTGTGACCAAGTGTGACTAGTGTGACCAAGTGTGACTATTGTGACCAAGTGTGACTAGTGTGACCAAGTGTGACTAGTGTGACCAAGTGTGACTAGTGTGACTAGTGTGCCCAAGTGTGACTAGTGTGACCAAGTGTGACTAGTGTGTTGTTTTACCTCTGTCTCCTTGTGTCGCTCTCTAGCGACAAGAACGCCCGTTGTTTTATCTCTGTCTCCTTGTGTCGCTCTTTAGCGACAAGAACGCCCGTTGTTTTATCTCTGTCTCCTTGTGTCGCTCTCTAGCGACAAGAACGCCCGTTGTTTTATCTGTCTACTTGTGTCGCTCTCTAGCGACAAAAACGCCCGTTGTTTTATCTCTGTCTCCTTGTGTCGCTCTCTAGCGACAAGAACGCCCGTTGTTTTATCTCTGTCTCCTTGTGTCGCTCTCTAGCGACAAGAACGCCCGTTGTTTTATATCTGTCTCCTTGTGTCGCTCTCTAGCGACAAGAACGCCCGTTGTTTTATCTCTGTCTCCTTGTGTCGCTCTCTAGCGACAAGAACGCCCGTTGTTTTATCTCTGTCTCCTTGTGTCGCTCTCTAGCGACAAGAACGCCCGTTGTTTTACCTCTGTCTCCTTGTGTCGCTCTCTAGCGACAAGAACGCCCGTTGTTTTATCTCTGTCTCCTTGTGTCGCTCTCTAGCGACAAGAACGCCCGTTGTTTTACCTCTGTCTCCTTGTGTCGCTCTCTAGCGACAAGAATGCCCGTTGTTTTACCTCTGTCTCCTTGTGTCGCTCTCTAGCGACAAGAACGCCCGTTGTTTTACCTCTGTCTCCTTGTGTCGCTCTCTAGCGACAAGAACGCCCGTTGTTTTACCTCTGTCTCCTTGTGTCGCTCTCTAGCGACAAGAACGCCCGTTGTTTTACCTCTGTCTCCTTGTGTCGCTTTCTAGCGACAAGAACGCCCGTTGTTTTACCTCTGTCTCCTTGTGTCGCTCTCTAGCGACAAGAACGCCCGTTGTTTTACCTCTGTCTCCTTGTGTCGCTCTCTAGCGACAAGAACGCCCGTTGTTTTACCTCTGTCTCCTTGTGTCGCTCTCTAGCGACAAGAACGCCCGTTGTTTTACCTCTGTCTCCTTGTGTCGCTCTCTAGCGACAAGAACGCCCGTTGTTTTATATCTGTCTCCTTGTGTCGCTCTCTAGCGACAAGAACGCCCCTTGTTTTATATCTGTCTCCTTGTGTCGCTCTCTAGCGACAAGAACGCCCGTTGTTTTACCTCTGTCTCCTTGTGTCGCTCTCTAGCGACAAGAACGCCCGTTGTTTTATCTCTGTCTCCTTGTGTCGCTCTCTAGCGACAAGAACGCCCGTTGTTTTACCTCTGTCTCCTTGTGTCGCTCTCTAGCGACAAGAACGCCCGTTGTTTTACCTCTGTCTCCTTGTGTCGCTCTCTAGCGACAAGAACGCCCGTTGTTTTATCTCTGTCTCCTTGTGTCGCTCTCTAGCGACAAGAACGCCCGTTGGTTCACACTAGTCACACTTGGTCACACTAGTCGAACTTGGTCATCTTGTCACACTTGGTCACACTAGTCACACTTGTTCACACTAGTCACACTTGGTCACACTAGTCACACTTGGTGCCTTAGTGTGACTAGTGTGACCAAGTGTGACTAGTGTGACTTGTGTGACCAAGTGTGACTAGTGTGACTAGTGTGACCAAGTGTGACTAGTGTGACCAAGTGTGACTAGTGTGACTAGTGTGACCAAGTGTGACAAGTGTGACCAAGTGTGACTAGTGTGACCAAGTGTGACTAGTGTGACCAAGTGTGACTAGTGTGCCCAAGTGTGACTAGTGTGACCAAATGTGACAGGTGACTAAGTGTGACTAGTGTGACCAAGTGTGACTAGTGTGACCAAGTGTGACTAGTGTGACCAAGTGTGACTATTGTGACCAAGTGTGACTAGTGTGACCAAGTGTGACTAGTGTGACCAAGTGTGATTAGTGTGACTAGTGTGCCCAAGTGTGACTAGTGTGACCAAGTGTGACTAGTGTGTTGTTTTACCTCTGTCTCCTTGTGTCGCTCTCTAGCGACAAGAACGCCCGTTGTTTTATCTCTGTCTCCTTGTGTCGCTCTTTAGCGACAAGAACGCCCGTTGTTTTATCTCTGTCTCCTTGTGTCGCTCTCTAGCGACAAGAACGCCCGTTGTTTTATCTCTGTCTACTTGTGTCGCTCTCTAGCGACAAGAACGCCCGTTGTTTTATCTCTGTCTCCTTGTGTCGCTCTCTAGCGACAAGAACGCCCGTTGTTTTATATCTGTCTCCTTGTGTCGCTCTCTAGCGACAAGAACGCCCGTTGTTTTATCTCTGTCTCCTTGTGTCGCTCTCTAGCGACAAGAACGCCCGTTGTTTTATCTCTGTCTCCTTGTGTCGCTCTCTAGCGACAAGAACGCCCGTTGTTTTACCTCTGTCTCCTTGTGTCGCTCTCTAGCGACAAGAACGCCCGTTGTTTTACCTCTGTCTCCTTGTTTCGCTCTCTAGCGACAAGAACGCCCGTTGTTTTATCTCTGTCTCCTTGTGTCGCTCTCTAGCGACAAGAACGCCCGTTGTTTTACCTCTGTCTCCTTGTGTCGCTCTCTAGCGACAAGAACGCCCGTTGTTTTACCTCTGTCTCCTTGTGTCGCTCTCTAGCGACAAGAACGCCCGTTGTTTTACCTCTGTCTCCTTGTGTCGCTCTCTAGCGACAAGAACGCCCGTTGTTTTACCTCTGTCTCCTTGTGTCGCTCTCTAGCGACAAGAACGCCCGTTGTTTTACCTCTGTCTCCTTGTGTCGCTCTCTAGCGACAAGAACGCCCGTTGTTTTACCTCTGTCTCCTTGTGTCGCTCTCTAGCGACAAGAACGCCCGTTGTTTTACCTCTGTCTCCTTGTGTCGCTCTCTAGCGACAAGAACGCCCGTTGTTTTACCTCTGTCTCCTTGTGTCGCTCTCTAGCGACAAGAACGCCCGTTGTTTTATCTCTGTCTCCTTGTGTCGCTCTCTAGCGACAAGAACGCCCGTTGGTTCACACTAGTCACACTTGGTCACACTAGTCGAACTTGGTCATCTTGTCACACTTGGTCACACTAGTCACACTTGTTCACACTAGTCACACTTGGTCACACTAGTCATACTTGGTGCCTTAGTGTGACTAGTGTGACCAAGTGTGACTAGTGTGACTTGTGTGACCAAGTGTGACTAGTGTGACTAGTGTGACCAAGTGTGACTAGTGTGACCAAGTGTGACTAGTGTGACTAGTGTGACCAAGTGTGACAAGTGTGACCAAGTGTGACTAGTGTGACCAAGTGTGACTAGTGTGACCAAGTGTGACTAGTGTGCCCAAGTGTGACTAGTGTGACCAAATGTGACTAAGGTGACTAAGTGTGACTAGTGTGACCAAGTGTGACTAGTGTGACCAAGTGTGACTAGTGTGACCAAGTGTGACTATTGTGACCAAGTGTGACTAGTGTGACCAAGTGTGACTAGTGTGACCAAGTGTGACTAGTGTGACTAGTGTGCCCAAGTGTGACTAGTGTGACCAAGTGTGACTAGTGTGTTGTTTTACCTCTGTCTCCTTGTGTCGCTCTCTAGCGACAAGAACGCCCGTTGTTTTATCTCTGTCTCCTTGTGTCGCTCTCTAGCGACAAGAACGCCCGTTGTTTTACCTCTGTCTCCTTGTGTCGCTCTCTAGCGACAAGAACGCCCGTTGTTTTACCTCTGTCTCCTTGTGTCGCTCTCTAGCGACAAGAACGCCCGTTGTTTTACCTCTGTCTCCTTGTGTCGCTCTCTAGCGACAAGAACGCCCGTTGTTTTATCTCTGTCTACTTGTGTCGCTCTCTAGCGACAAGAACGCCCGTTGTTTTATCTCTGTCTCCTTGTGTCGCTCTCTAGCGACAAGAACGCCCGTTGTTTTATCTCTGTCTCCTTGTGTCGCTCTCTAGCGACAAGAACGCCCGTTGTTTTATCTCTGTCTCCTTGTGTCGCTCTCTAGCGACAAGAACGCCCGTTGTTTTATCTCTGTCTCCTTGTGTCGCTCTCTAGCGACAAGAACGCCCGTTGTTTTATCTCTGTCTCCTTGTGTCGCTCTCTAGCGACAAGAACGCCCGTTGTTTTACCTCTGTCTCCTTGTGTCGCTCTCTAGCGACAAGAACGTCCGTTGTTTTACCTCTGTCTCCTTGTGTCGCTCTCTAGCGACAAGAACGCCCGTTGTTTTACCTCTGTCTCCTTGTGTCGCTCTCTAGCGACAAGAACGCCCGTTGTTTTATCTCTGTCTACTTGTGTCGCTCTCTAGCGACAAGAACGCCCGTTGTTTTATCTCTGTCTCCTTGTGTCGCTCTCTAGCGACAAGAACGCCCGTTGTTTTATCTCTGTCTCCTTGTGTCGCTCTCTAGCGACAAGAACGCCCGTTGTTTTATCTCTGTCTCCTTGTGTCGCTCTCTAGCGACAAGAACGCCCGTTGTTTTATCTCTGTCTCCTTGTGTCGCTCTCTAGCGACAAGAACGCCCGTTGTTTTATCTCTGTCTCCTTGTGTCGCTCTCTAGCGACAAGAACGCCCGTTGTTTTATCTCTGTCTCCTTGTGTCGCTCTCTAGCGACAAGAACGCCCGTTGTTTTATCTCTGTCTCCTTGTGTCGCTCTCTAGCGACAAGAACGCCCGTTGTTTTACCTCTGTCTCCTTGTGTCGCTCTCTAGCGACAAGAACGCCCGTTGTTTTACCTCTGTCTCCTTGTGTCGCTCTCTAGCGACAAGAACGCCCGTTGTTTTACCTCTGTCTCCTTGTGTCGCTCTCTAGCGACAAGAACGCCCGTTGTTTTACCTCTGTCTCCTTGTGTCGCTCTCTAGCGACAAGAACGCCCGTTGTTTTACCTCTGTCTCCTTGTGTCGCTCTCTAGCGACAAGAACGCCCGTTGTTTTACCTCTGTCTCCTTGTGTCGCTCTCTAGCGACAAGAACGCCCGTTGTTTTATCTCTGTCTCCTTGTGTCGCTCTCTAGCGACAAGAACGCCCGTTGTTTTATCTCTGTCTCCTTGTGTCGCTCTCTAGCGACAAGAACGCCCGTTGTTTTATCTCTGTCTCCTTGTGTCGCTCTCTAGCGACAAGAACGCCCGTTGTTTTATCTCTGTCTCCTTGTGTCGCTCTCTAGCGACAAGAACGCCCGTTGTTTTATCTCTGTCTCCTTGTGTCGCTCTCTAGCGACAAGAACGCCCGTTGTTTTATCTCTGTCTCCTTGTGTCGCTCTCTAGCGACAAGAACGCCCGTTGTTTTATCTCTGTCTCCTTGTGTCGCTCTCTAGCGACAAGAACGCCCGTTGTTTTATCTCTGTCTCCTTGTGTCGCTCTCTAGCGACAAGAACGCCCGTTGTTTTATCTCTGTCTCCTTGTGTCGCTCTCTAGCGACAAGAACGCCCGTTGTTTTATCTCTGTCTCCTTGTGTCGCTCTCTAGCGACAAGAACGCCCGTTGTTTTATCTCTGTCTCCTTGTGTCGCTCTCTAGCGACAAGAACGCCCGTTGTTTTATCTCTGTCTCCTTGTGTCGCTCTCTAGCGACAAGAACGCCCGTTGTTTTATCTCTGTCTCCTTGTGTCGCTCTCTAGCGACAAGAACGCCCGTTGTTTTATCTCTGTCTCCTTGTGTCGCTCTCTAGCGACAAGAACGCCCGTTGTTTTATCTCTGTCTCCTTGTGTCGCTCTCTAGCGACAAGAACGCCCGTTGTTTTATCTCTGTCTCCTTGTGTCGCTCTCTAGCGACAAGAACGCCCGTTGTTTTATCTCTGTCTCCTTGTGTCGCTCTCTAGCGACAAGAACGCCCGTTGTTTTATCTCTGTCTCCTTGTGTCGCTCTCTAGCGACAAGAACGCCCGTTGTTTTATCTCTGTCTCCTTGTGTCGCTCTCTAGCGACAAGAACGCCCGTTGTTTTACCTCTGTCTCCTTGTGTCGCTCTCTAGCGACAAGAACGCCCGTTGTTTTACCTCTGTCTCCTTGTGTCGCTCTCTAGCGACAAGAACGCCCGTTGTTTTACCTCTGTCTCCTTGTGTCGCTCTCTAGCGACAAGAACGCCCGTTATTTTACCTCTGTCTCCTTGTGTCGCTCTCTAGCGACAAGAACGCCCGTTGTTTTATCTCTGTCTCCTTGTGTCGCTCTCTAGCGACAAGAACGCCCGTTGGTTCACACTAGTCACACTTGGCCACACTAGTCAAACTTGGTCATCTTGTCACACTTGGTCACACTAGTCACACTTGTTCACACTAGTCACACTTGGTCACACTAGTCACACTTGGTGCCTTAGTGTGACTAGTGTGACCAAGTGTGACTAGTGTGACTTGTGTGACCAAGTGTGACTAGTGTGACTAGTGTGACCAAGTGTGACTAGTGTGACCAAGTGTGACTAGTGTGACTAGTGTGACCAAGTGTGACAAGTGTGACCAAGTGTGACTAGTGTGACCAAGTGTGACTAGTGTGACCAAGTGTGACTAGTGTGCCCAAGTGTGACTAGTGTGACCAAATGTGACTAAGGTGACTAAGTGTGACTAGTGTGACCAAGTGTGACTAGTGTGACCAAGTGTGACTAGCGTGACCAAGTGTGACTATTGTGACCAAGTGTGACTAGTGTGACCAAGTGTGACTAGTGTGACCAAGTGTGACTAGTGTGACTAGTGTGCCCAAGTGTGACTAGTGTGACCAAGTGTGACTAGTGTGTTGTTTTACCTCTGTCTCCTTGTGTCGCTCTCTAGCGACAAGAACGCCCGTTGTTTTATCTCTGTCTCCTTGTGTCGCTCTTTAGCGACAAGAACGCCCGTTGTTTTATCTCTGTCTCCTTGTGTCGCTCTCTAGCGACAAGAACGCCCGTTGTTTTATCTCTGTCTACTTGTGTCGCTCTCTAGCGACAAAAACGCCCGTTGTTTTATCTCTGTCTCCTTGTGTCGCTCTCTAGCGACAAGAACGCCCGTTGTTTTATCTCTGTCTCCTTGTGTCGCTTTCTAGCGACAAGAACGCCCGTTGTTTTATATCTGTCTCCTTGTGTCGCTCTCTAGCGACAAGAACGCCCGTTGTTTTATCTCTGTCTCCTTGTGTCGCTCTCTAGCGACAAGAACGCCCGTTGTTTTATCTCTGTCTCCTTGTGTCGCTCTCTAGCGACAAGAACGCCCGTTGTTTTACCTCTGTCTCCTTGTGTCGCTCTCTAGCGACAAGAACGCCCGTTGTTTTATCTCTGTATCCTTGTGTCGCTCTCTAGCGACAAGAACGCCCGTTGTTTTACCTCTGTCTCCTTGTGTCGCTCTCTAGCGACAAGAACGCCCGTTGTTTTACCTCTGTCTCCTTGTGTCGCTCTCTAGCGACAAGAACGCCCGTTGTTTTACCTCTGTCTCCTTGTGTCGCTCTCTAGCGACAAGAACGCCCGTTGTTTTACCTCTGTCTCCTTGTGTCGCTCTCTAGCGACAAGAACGCCCGTTGTTTTACCTCTGTCTCCTTGTGTCGCTCTCTAGCGACAAGAACGCCCGTTGTTTTACCTCTGTCTCCTTGTGTCGCTCTCTAGCGACAAGAACGCCCGTTGTTTTACCTCTGTCTCCTTGTGTCGCTCTCTAGCGACAAGAACGCCCGTTGTTTTACCTCTGTCTCCTTGTGTCGCTCTCTAGCGACAAGAACGCCCGTTGTTTTACCTCTGTCTCCTTGTGTCGCTCTCTAGCGACAAGAACGCCCGTTGTTTTATATCTGTCTCCTTGTGTCGCTCTCTAGCGACAAGAACGCCCCTTGTTTTATATCTGTCTCCTTGTGTCGCTCTCTAGCGACAAGAACGCCCGTTGTTTTACCTCTGTCTCCTTGTGTCGCTCTCTAGCGACAAGAACGCCCGTTGTTTTATCTCTGTCTCCTTGTGTCGCTCTCTAGCGACAAGAACGCCCGTTGTTTTACCTCTGTCTCCTTGTGTCGCTCTCTAGCGACAAGAACGCCCGTTGTTTTACCTCTGTCTCCTTGTGTCGCTCTCTAGCGACAAGAACGCCCGTTGTTTTATCTCTGTCTCCTTGTGTCGCTCTCTAGCGACAAGAACGCCCGTTGGTTCACACTAGTCACACTTGGTCACACTAGTCGAACTTGGTCATCTTGTCACACTTGGTCACACTAGTCACACTTGTTCACACTAGTCACACTTGGTCACACTAGTCACACTTGGTGCCTTAGTGTGACTAGTGTGACCAAGTGTGACTAGTGTGACTTGTGTGACCAAGTGTGACTAGTGTGACTAGTGTGACCAAGTGTGACTAGTGTGACCAAGTGTGACTAGTGTGACTAGTGTGACCAAGTGTGACAAGTGTGACCAAGTGTGACTAGTGTGACCAAGTGTGACTAGTGTGACCAAGTGTGACTAGTGTGCCCAAGTGTGACTAGTGTGACCAAATGTGACTAAGGTGACTAAGTGTGACTAGTGTGACCAAGTGTGACTAGTGTGACCAAGTGTGACTATTGTGACCAAGTGTGACTAGTGTGACCAAGTGTGACTAGTGTGACCAAGTGTGACTAGTGTGACTAGTGTGCCCAAGTGTGACTAGTGTGACCAAGTGTGACTAGTGTGTTGTTTTACCTCTGTCTCCTTGTGTCACTCTCTAGCGACAAGAACGCCCGTTGTTTTATCTCTGTCTCCTTGTGTCGCTCTCTAGCGACAAGAACGCCCGTTGTTTTATCTCTGTCTCCTTGTGTCGCTCTCTAGCGACAAGAACGCCCGTTGTTTTATCTCTGTCTCCTTGTGTCGCTCTCTAGCGACAAGAACGCCCGTTGTTTTATATCTGTCTCCTTGTGTCGCTCTCTAGCGACAAGAACGCCCGTTGTTTTATCTCTGTCTCCTTGTGTCGCTCTCTAGCGACAAGAACGCCCGTTGTTTTACCTCTGTCTCCTTGTGTCGCTCTCTAGCGACAAGAACGCCCGTTGTTTTACCTCTGTCTCCTTGTGTCGCTCTCTAGCGACAAGAACGCCCGTTGTTTTATATCTGTCTCCTTGTGTCGCTCTCTAGCAACAAGAACGCCCGTTGTTTTATATCTGTCTCCTTGTGTCGCTCTCTAGCAACAAGAACGCCCGTTGTTTTACCTCTGTCTCCTTGTGTCGCTCTCTAGCGACAAGAACGCCCGTTGTTTTATCTCTGTCTCCTTGTGTCGCTCACTAGCGACAAGAACGCCCGTTGTTTTATATCTGTCTCCTTGTGTCGCTCTCTAGCGACAAGAACGCCCGTTGTTTTATATCTGTCTCCTTGTGTCGCTCTCTAGCGACAAGAACGCCCGTTGTTTTATATCTGTCTCCTTGTGTCGCTCTCTAGCGACAAGAACGCCCGTTGTTTTATATCTGTCTCCTTGTGTCGCTCTCTAGCGACAAGAACGCCCGTTGTTTTATATCTGTCTCCTTGTGTCGCTCTCTAGCGACAAGAACGCCCGTTGTTTTATCTCTGTCTCCTTGTGTCGCTCTCTAGCGACAAGAACGCCCGTTGTTTTATCTCTGTCTCCTTGTGTCGCTCTCTAGCGACAAGAACGCCCGTTGTTTTATCTCTGTCTCCTTGTGTCGCTCTCTAGCGACAAGAACGCCCGTTGTTTTATCTCTGTCTCCTTGTGTCGCTCTCTAGCGACAAGAACGCCCGTTGTTTTACCTCTGTCTCCTTGTGTCGCTCTCTAGCGACAAGAACGCCCGTTGTTTTACCTCTGTCTCCTTGTGTCGCTCTCTAGCGACAAGAACGCCCGTTGTTTTATCTCTGTCTCCTTGTGTCGCTCTCTAGCGACAAGAACGCCCGTTGTTTTACCTCTGTCTCCTTGTGTCGCTCTCTAGCGACAAGAACGCCCGTTGTTTTACCTCTGTCTCCTTGTGTCGCTCTCTAGCGACAAGAACGCCCGTTGTTTTACCTCTGTCTCCTTGTGTCGCTCTCTAGCGACAAGAACGCTCGTTGTTTTACCTCTGTCTCCTTGTGTCGCTCTCTAGCGACAAGAACGCCCGTTGTTTTACCTCTGTCTCCTTGTGTCGCTCTCTAGCGACAAGAACGCCCGTTGTTTTACCTCTGTCTCCTTGTGTCGCTCTCTAGCGACAAGAACGCCCGTTGTTTTACCTCTGTCTCCTTGTGTCGCTCTCTAGCGACAAGAACGCCCGTTGTTTTACCTCTGTCTCCTTGTGTCGCTCTCTAGCGACAAGAACGCCCGTTGTTTTACCTCTGTCTCCTTGTGTCGCTCTCTAGCGACAAGAACGCCCGTTGTTTTACCTCTGTCTCCTTGTGTCGCTCTCTAGCGACAAGAACGCCCGTTATTTTACCTCTGTCTCCTTGTGTCGCTCTCTAGCGACAAGAACGCCCGTTGTTTTATCTCTGTCTCCTTGTGTCGCTCTCTAGCGACAAGAACGCCCGTTGGTTCACACTAGTCACACTTGGCCACACTAGTCAAACTTGGTCATCTTGTCACACTTGGTCACACTAGTCACACTTGTTCACACTAGTCACACTTGGTCACACTAGTCACACTTGGTGCCTTAGTGTGACTAGTGTGACCAAGTGTGACTAGTGTGACTTGTGTGACCAAGTGTGACTAGTGTGACTAGTGTGACCAAGTGTGACTAGTGTGACCAAGTGTGACTAGTGTGACTAGTGTGACCAAGTGTGACAAGTGTGACCAAGTGTGACTAGTGTGACCAAGTGTGACTAGTGTGACCAAGTGTGACTAGTGTGCCCAAGTGTGACTAGTGTGACCAAATGTGACTAAGGTGACTAAGTGTGACTAGTGTGACCAAGTGTGACTAGTGTGACCAAGTGTGACTAGCGTGACCAAGTGTGACTATTGTGACCAAGTGTGACTAGTGTGACCAAGTGTGACTAGTGTGACCAAGTGTGACTAGTGTGACTAGTGTGCCCAAGTGTGACTAGTGTGACCAAGTGTGACTAGTGTGTTGTTTTATCTCTGTCTCCTTGTGTCGCTCACTAGCGACAAGAACGCCCGTTGTTTTATATCTGTCTCCTTGTGTCGCTCTCTAGCGACAAGAACGCCCGTTGTTTTATATCTGTCTCCTTGTGTCGCTCTCTAGCGACAAGAACGCCCGTTGTTTTATATCTGTCTCCTTGTGTCGCTCTCTAGCGACAAGAACGCCCGTTGTTTTATATCTGTCTCCTTGTGTCGCTCTCTAGCGACAAGAACGCCCGTTGTTTTATATCTGTCTCCTTGTGTCGCTCTCTAGCGACAAGAACGCCCGTTGTTTTATCTCTGTCTCCTTGTGTCGCTCTCTAGCGACAAGAACGCCCGTTGTTTTATCTCTGTCTCCTTGTGTCGCTCTCTAGCGACAAGAACGCCCGTTGTTTTATCTCTGTCTCCTTGTGTCGCTCTCTAGCGACAAGAACGCCCGTTGTTTTATCTTTGTCTCCTTGTGTCGCTCTCTAGCGACAAGAACGCCCGTTGTTTTACCTCTGTCTCCTTGTGTCGCTCTCTAGCGACAAGAACGCCCGTTGTTTTACCTCTGTCTCCTTGTGTCGCTCTCTAGCGACAAGAACGCCCGTTGTTTTATCTCTGTCTCCTTGTGTCGCTCTCTAGCGACAAGAACGCCCGTTGTTTTACCTCTGTCTCCTTGTGTCGCTCTCTAGCGACAAGAACGCCCGTTGTTTTACCTCTGTCTCCTTGTGTCGCTCTCTAGCGACAAGAACGCCCGTTGTTTTACCTCTGTCTCCTTGTGTCGCTCTCTAGCGACAAGAACGCTCGTTGTTTTACCTCTGTCTCCTTGTGTCGCTCTCTAGCGACAAGAACGCCCGTTGTTTTACCTCTGTCTCCTTGTGTCGCTCTCTAGCGACAAGAACGCCCGTTGTTTTACCTCTGTCTCCTTGTGTCGCTCTCTAGCGACAAGAACGCCCGTTGTTTTACCTCTGTCTCCTTGTGTCGCTCTCTAGCGACAAGAACGCCCGTTGTTTTACCTCTGTCTCCTTGTGTCGCTCTCTAGCGACAAGAACGCCCGTTGTTTTACCTCTGTCTCCTTGTGTCGCTCTCTAGCGACAAGAACGCCCGTTATTTTACCTCTGTCTCCTTGTGTCGCTCTCTAGCGACAAGAACGCCCGTTGTTTTATCTCTGTCTCCTTGTGTCGCTCTCTAGCGACAAGAACGCCCGTTGGTTCACACTAGTCACACTTGGCCACACTAGTCAAACTTGGTCATCTTGTCACACTTGGTCACACTAGTCACACTTGTTCACACTAGTCACACTTGGTCACACTAGTCACACTTGGTGCCTTAGTGTGACTAGTGTGACCAAGTGTGACTAGTGTGACTTGTGTGACCAAGTGTGACTAGTGTGACTAGTGTGACCAAGTGTGACTAGTGTGACCAAGTGTGACTAGTGTGACTAGTGTGACCAAGTGTGACAAGTGTGACCAAGTGTGACTAGTGTGACCAAGTGTGACTAGTGTGACCAAGTGTGACTAGTGTGCCCAAGTGTGACTAGTGTGACCAAATGTGACTAAGGTGACTAAGTGTGACTAGTGTGACCAAGTGTGACTAGTGTGACCAAGTGTGACTAGCGTGACCAAGTGTGACTATTGTGACCAAGTGTGACTAGTGTGACCAAGTGTGACTAGTGTGACCAAGTGTGACTAGTGTGACTAGTGTGCCCAAGTGTGACTAGTGTGACCAAGTGTGACTAGTGTGTTGTTTTACCTCTGTCTCCTTGTGTCGCTCTCTAGCGACAAGAACGCCCGTTGTTTTATCTCTGTCTCCTTGTGTCGCTCTTTAGCGACAAGAACGCCCGTTGTTTTATCTCTGTCTCCTTGTGTCGCTCTCTAGCGACAAGAACGCCCGTTGTTTTATCTCTGTCTACTTGTGTCGCTCTCTAGCGACAAAAACGCCCGTTGTTTTATCTCTGTCTCCTTGTGTCGCTCTCTAGCGACAAGAACGCCCGTTGTTTTATCTCTGTCTCCTTGTGTCGCTTTCTAGCGACAAGAACGCCCGTTGTTTTATATCTGTCTCCTTGTGTCGCTCTCTAGCGACAAGAACGCCCGTTGTTTTATCTCTGTCTCCTTGTGTCGCTCTCTAGCGACAAGAACGCCCGTTGTTTTATCTCTGTCTCCTTGTGTCGCTCTCTAGCGACAAGAACACCCGTTGTTTTACCTCTGTCTCCTTGTGTCGCTCTCTAGCGACAAGAACGCCCGTTGTTTTATCTCTGTATCCTTGTGTCGCTCTCTAGCGACAAGAACGCCCGTTGTTTTACCTCTGTCTCCTTGTGTCGCTCTCTAGCGACAAGAACGCCCGTTGTTTTACCTCTGTCTCCTTGTGTCGCTCTCTAGCGACAAGAACGCCCGTTGTTTTACCTCTGTCTCCTTGTGTCGCTCTCTAGCGACAAGAACGCCCGTTGTTTTACCTCTGTCTCCTTGTGTCGCTCTCTAGCGACAAGAACGCCCGTTGTTTTACCTCTGTCTCCTTGTGTCGCTCTCTAGCGACAAGAACGCCCGTTGTTTTACCTCTGTCTCCTTGTGTCGCTCTCTAGCGACAAGAACGCCCGTTGTTTTACCTCTGTCTCCTTGTGTCGCTCTCTAGCGACAAGAACGCCCGTTGTTTTACCTCTGTCTCCTTGTGTCGCTCTCTAGCGACAAGAACGCCCGTTGTTTTACCTCTGTCTCCTTGTGTCGCTCTCTAGCGACAAGAACGCCCGTTGTTTTATATCTGTCTCCTTGTGTCGCTCTCTAGCGACAAGAACGCCCCTTGTTTTATATCTGTCTCCTTGTGTCGCTCTCTAGCGACAAGAACGCCCGTTGTTTTACCTCTGTCTCCTTGTGTCGCTCTCTAGCGACAAGAACGCCCGTTGTTTTATCTCTGTCTCCTTGTGTCGCTCTCTAGCGACAAGAACGCCCGTTGTTTTACCTCTGTCTCCTTGTGTCGCTCTCTAGCGACAAGAACGCCCGTTGTTTTACCTCTGTCTCCTTGTGTCGCTCTCTAGCGACAAGAACGCCCGTTGTTTTATCTCTGTCTCCTTGTGTCGCTCTCTAGCGACAAGAACGCCCGTTGGTTCACACTAGTCACACTTGGTCACACTAGTCGAACTTGGTCATCTTGTCACACTTGGTCACACTAGTCACACTTGTTCACACTAGTCACACTTGGTCACACTAGTCACACTTGGTGCCTTAGTGTGACTAGTGTGACCAAGTGTGACTAGTGTGACTTGTGTGACCAAGTGTGACTAGTGTGACTAGTGTGACCAAGTGTGACTAGTGTGACCAAGTGTGACTAGTGTGACTAGTGTGACCAAGTGTGACAAGTGTGACCAAGTGTGACTAGTGTGACCAAGTGTGACTAGTGTGACCAAGTGTGACTAGTGTGCCCAAGTGTGACTAGTGTGACCAAATGTGACTAAGGTGACTAAGTGTGACTAGTGTGACCAAGTGTGACTAGTGTGACCAAGTGTGACTAGTGTGACCAAGTGTGACTATTGTGACCAAGTGTGACTAGTGTGACCAAGTGTGACTAGTGTGACCAAGTGTGACTAGTGTGACTAGTGTGCCCAAGTGTGACTAGTGTGACCAAGTGTGACTAGTGTGTTGTTTTACCTCTGTCTCCTTGTGTCGCTCTCTAGCGACAAGAACGCCCGTTGTTTTATCTCTGTCTCCTTGTGTCGCTCTTTAGCGACAAGAACGCCCGTTGTTTTATCTCTGTCTCCTTGTGTCGCTCTCTAGCGACAAGAACGCCCGTTGTTTTATCTCTGTCTACTTGTGTCGCTCTCTAGCGACAAGAACGCCCGTTGTTTTATCTCTGTCTCCTTGTGTCGCTCTCTAGCGACAAGAACGCCCGTTGTTTTATATCTGTCTCCTTGTGTCGCTCTCTAGCGACAAGAACGCCCGTTGTTTTACCTCTGTCTCCTTGTGTCGCTCTCTAGCGACAAGAACGCCCGTTGTTTTATCTCTGTCTCCTTGTGTCGCTCTCTAGCGACAAGAACGCCCGTTGTTTTACCTCTGTCTCTTTGTGTCGCTCTCTAGCGACAAGAACGCCCGTTGTTTTACCTCTGTCTCCTTGTGTCGCTCTCTAGCGACAAGAACGCCCGTTGTTTTATCTCTATCTCCTTGTGTCGCTCTTTAGCGACAAGAACGCCCGTTGTTTTACCTCTGTCTCCTTGTGTCGCTCTCTAGCGACAAGAACGCCCGTTGTTTTACCTCTGTCTCCTTTTGTCGCTCTCTAGCGACAAGAACGCCCGTTGTTTTACCTCTGTCTCCTTGTGTCGCTCTCTAGCGACAAGAACGCCCGTTGTTTTACCTCTGTCTCCTTGTGTCGCTCTCTAGCGACAAGAACGCCCGTTGTTTTACCTCTGTCTCCTTGTGTCGCTCTCTAGCGACAAGAACGCCCGTTGTTTTACCTCTGTCTCCTTGTGTCGCTCTCTAGCGACAAGAACGCCCGTTGTTTTACCTCTGTCTCCTTGTGTCGCTCTCTAGCGACAAGAACGCCCGTTGTTTTACCTCTGTCTCCTTGTGTCGCTCTCTAGCGACAAGAACGCCCGTTGTTTTATCTCTGTCTCCTTGTGTCGCTCTCTAGCGACAAGAACGCCCGTTGGTTCACACTAGTCACACTTGGTCACACTAGTCGAACTTGGTCATCTTGTCACACTTGGTCACACTAGTCACACTTGTTCACACTAGTCACACTTGGTCACACTAGTCACACTTGGTGCCTTAGTGTGACTAGTGTGACCAAGTGTGACTAGTGTGACTTGTGTGACCAAGTGTGACTAGTGTGACTAGTGTGACCAAGTGTGACTAGTGTGACCAAGTGTGACTAGTGTGACTAGTGTGACCAAGTGTGACAAGTGTGACCAAGTGTGACTAGTGTGACCAAGTGTGACTAGTGTGACCAAGTGTGACTAGTGTGCCCAAGTGTGACTAGTGTGACCAAATGTGACTAAGGTGACTAAGTGTGACTAGTGTGACCAAGTGTGACTAGTGTGACCAAGTGTGACTAGTGTGACCAAGTGTGACTATTGTGACCAAGTGTGACTAGTGTGACCAAGTGTGACTAGTGTGACCAAGTGTGACTAGTGTGACTAGTGTGCCCAAGTGTGACTAGTGTGACCAAGTGTGACTAGTGTGTTGTTTTACCTCTGTCTCCTTGTGTCGCTCTCTAGCTACAAGAACGCCCGTTGTTTTATCTCTGTCTCCTTGTGTCGCTCTCTAGCGACAAGAACGCCCGTTGTTTTATCTCTGTCTCCTTGTGTCGCTCTCTAGCGACAAGAACGCCCGTTGTTTTATCTCTGTCTCCTTGTGTCGCTCTCTAGCGACAAGAACGCCCGTTGTTTTATCTCTGTCTCCTTGTGTCGCTCTCTAGCGACAAGAACGCCCGTTGTTTTATCTCTGTCTCCTTGTGTCGCTCTCTAGCGACAAGAACGCCCGTTGTTTTATCTCTGTCTCCTTGTGTCGCTCTCTAGCGACAAGAACGCCCGTTGTTTTATATCTGTCTCCTTGTGTCGCTCTCTAGCGACAAGAACGCCCGTTGTTTTATCTCTGTCTCCTTGTGTCGCTCTCTAGCGACAAGAACGCCCGTTGTTTTATCTCTGTCTCCTTGTGTCGCTCTCTAGCGACAAGAACGCCCGTTGTTTTATCTCTGTCTCCTTGTGTCGCTCTCTAGCGACAAGAACGCCCGTTGTTTTATCTCTGTCTCCTTGTGTCGCTCTCTAGCGACAAGAACGCCCGTTGTTTTATATCTGTCTCCTTGTGTCGCTCTCTAGCGACAAGAACGCCCGTTGTTTTATATCTGTCTCCTTGTGTCGCTCTCTAGCGACAAGAACGCCCGTTGTTTTATCTCTGTCTCCTTGTGTCGCTCTCTAGCGACAAGAACGCCCGTTGTTTTATCTCTGTCTCCTTGTGTCGCTCTCTAGCGACAAGAACGCCCGTTGTTTTATCTCTGTCTCCTTGTGTCGCTCTCTAGCGACAAGAACGCCCGTTGTTTTATCTCTGTCTCCTTGTGTCGCTCTCTAGCGACAAGAACGCCCGTTGTTTTATCTATGTCTCCTTGTGTCGCTCTCTAGCGACAAGAACGCCCGTTGTTTTATCTCTGTCTCCTTGTGTCGCTCTCTAGCGACAAGAACGCCCGTTGTTTTATCTCTGTCTCCTTGTGTCGCTCTCTAGCGACAAGAACGCCCGTTGTTTTATCTCTGTCTCCTTGTGTCGCTCTCTAGCGACAAGAACGCCCGTTGTTTTATCTCTGTCTCCTTGTGTCGCTCTCTAGCGACAAGAACGCCCGTTGTTTTATATCTGTCTCCTTGTGTCGCTCTCTAGCGACAAGAACGCCCGTTGTTTTATCTCTGTCTCCTTGTGTCGCTCTCTAGCGACAAGAACGCCCGTTGTTTTATCTCTGTCTCCTTGTGTCGCTCTCTAGCGACAAGAACGCCCGTTGTTTTACCTCTGTCTCCTTGTGTCGCTCTCTAGCGACAAGAACGCCCGTTGTTTTACCTCTGTCTCCTTGTGTCGCTCTCTAGCGACAAGAACGCCCGTTGTTTTATCTCTGTCTCCTTGTGTCGCTCTCTAGCGACAAGAACGCCCGTTGTTTTATCTCTGTCTCCTTGTGTCGCTCTCTAGCGACAAGAACGCCCGTTGTTTTATCTCTGTCTCCTTGTGTCGCTCTCTAGCGACAAGAACGCCCGTTGTTTTATCTCTGTCTCCTTGTGTCGCTCTCTAGCGACAAGAACGCCCGTTGTTTTATCTCTGTCTCCTTGTGTCGCTCTCTAGCGACAAGAACGCCCGTTGTTTTATCTCTGTCTCCTTGTGTCGCTCTCTAGCGACAAGAACGCCCGTTGTTTTACCTCTGTCTCCTTGTGTCGCTCTCTAGCGACAAGAACGCCCGTTGTTTTACCTCTGTCTCCTTGTGTCGCTCTCTAGCGACAAGAACGCCCGTTGGTTCACACTAGTCACACTTGGTCACACTAGTCACACTTGGTCATCTTGTCACACTTGGTCACACTAGTCACACTTGTTCACACTAGTCACACTTGGTCACACTAGTCACACTTGGTGCCTTAGTGTGACTAGTGTGACCAAGTGTGACTAGTGTGACTAGTGTGACCAAGTGTGACTAGTGTGACCAAGTGTGACTAGTGTGACTAGTGTGACCAAGTGTGACAAGTGTGACCAAGTGTGACTAGTGTGACCAAGTGTGACTAGTGTGACCAAGTGTGACTAGTGTGCTTAAGTGTGACTAGTGTGACCAAGTGTGACTAGTGTGACCAAGTGTGACTAGTGTGACTAGTGTGACAAAGTGTGACAAGTGTGACCAAGTGTGACTAGTGTGACCAAGTGTGACTAGTGTGACCAAGTGTGACTAGTGTGACCAAGTGTGACTAGTGTGACCAAGTGTGACTAGTGTGACTAGTGTGACTAATGTGACTTGTGTGACCAAGTGTGACTAGTGTGACTAGTGTGACCAAGTGTGACTAGTGTGACCAAGTGTGACTAGTGTGACTAGTGAGACCAAGTGTGACAAGTGTGACCAAGTGTGACTAGTGTGACCAAGTGTGACTAGTGTGCTTAAGTGTGACTAGTGTGACCAAGTGTGACTAGTGTGACTAGTGTGACCAAGTGTGACAAGTGTGACCAAGTGTGACTAGTGTGACCAAGTTTGACTAGTGTGACCAAGTGTGACTAGTGTGACCAAGTGTGACTAGTGTGACCAAGTGTGACTAGTGTGACTTGTGTGACCAAGTGTGACTAGTGTGACCAAGTGTGACTAGTAGGACTAGTGTGACCAAGTGTGACTAAAGTTACCAAGTGTGACTAGTGTGACCAAGTGTGACTAGTGTGACTAGTGTGACTAATGTGACTTGTGTGACCAAGTGTGACTAGTGTGACTAGTGTGACCAAGTGTGACTAGTGTGAACAAGTGTGACTAGTGTGACTAGTGTGACCAAGTGTGACAAGTGTGACCAAGTGTGACTAGTGTGACCAAGTGTGACTAGTGTGCTTAAGTGTGACTAGTGTGACCAAGTGTGACTAGTGTGACCAAGTGTGACTAGTAGGACTAGTGTGACCAAGTGTGACTAGTGTGACTAGTGTGACTAGTGTGACTAGTGTGACCAAGTGTGACTAGTGTGACTAGTGTGACTAGTGTGACCAAGTGTGACTAGTGTGACCAAGTGTGACTAGTGTGACTAGTGTGACCAAGTGTGACAAGTGTGACCAAGTGTGACTAGTGTGACCAAGTGTGACTAGTGTGCTTAAGTGTGACTAGTGTGACCAAGTGTGACTAGTGTGACCAAGTGTGACTAGTGTGACTAGTGTGACCAAGTGTGACTAGTGTGACCAAGTTTGACTAGTGTGACCAAGTGTGACTAGTGTGACCAAGTGTGACTAGTGTGACCAAGTGTGACAAGTGTGACTTGTGTGACTAGTGTGACTAGTGTGACCAAGTGTGACTAGTGTGACCAAGTGTGACTAGTGTGACTAGTGTGACCAAGTGTGACAAGTGTGACCAAGTGTGACTAGTGTGACCAAGTGTGACTAGTGTGCTTAAGTGTGACTAGTGTGACCAAGTGTGACTAGTGTGACCAAGTGTGACTAGTGTGACTAGTGTGACCAAGTCTGACAAGTGTGACCAAGTGTAACTAGTGTGACCAAGTTTGACGAGTGTGACCAAGTGTGACTAGTGTGACCAAGTGTGACTAGTGTGACCAAGTGTGACTAGTGTGACTTGTTTGACCAAGTGTGACTAGTGTGACCAAGTGTGACTAGTAGGACTAGTGTGACCAAGTGTGACTAAAGTGACCAAGTGTGACTATTGTGACCAAGTGTGACTAGTGTGACTAGTGTGACTAGTGTGCCCAAGTGTGACTAGTGTGACCAAGTGTGACTAGTGTGACCAAGTGTGACTAGTGTGACCAAGTGTGACTAGTGTGACCAAGTGTGACTAGTGTGACCAAGTGTGACTAGTGTGACCAAGTGTGACTAGTGTGACCAAGTGTGACTAGTGTGACCAAGTGTGACTAGTGTGACTAGTGTGACTAGTGTGCCCAAGTGTGACTAGTGTGACCAAGTGTGACTAGTGTGACCAAGTGTGACTAGTGTGACCAAGTGTGACTAGTGTGACCAAGTGTGACTAGTGTGACCAAGTGTGATTAGTGTGACCAAGTGTGACTAGTGTGACCAAGTGTGACTAGTGTGACCAAGTGTGACTAGTGTGACCAAGTGTGACAAGTGTGACCAAGTGGGACTAGTGTGACTAGTGTGACTAGTGTGCCCAAGTGTGACTAGTGTGACCAAGTGTGACTAGTGTGTTGTTTTACCTCTGTCTCCTTGTGTCGCTCTCTAGCGACAAGAACGCCCGTTGTTTTATCTCTGTCTCCTTGTGTCGCTCTCTAGCGACAAGAACGCCCGTTGTTTTACCTCTGTCTCCTTGTGTCGCTCTCTAGCGACAAGAACGCCCGTTGTTTTATATCTGTCTCCTTGTGTCGCTCTCTAGCAACAAGAACGCCCGTTGTTTTACCTCTGTCTCCTTGTGTCGCTCTCTAGCGACAAGAACGCCCGTTGTTTTACCTCTGTCTCCTTGTGTCGCTCTCTAGCGACAAGAACGCCCGTTGTTTTATCTCTGTCTCCTTGTGTCGCTCTCTAGCGACAAGAACGCCCGTTGTTTTATCTCTGTCTCCTTGTGTCGCTCTCTAGCGACAAGAACGCCCGTTGTTTTATCTCTGTCTCCTTGTGTCGCTCTCTAGGGACAAGAACGCCCGTTGTTTTACCTCTGTCTCCTTGTGTCGCTCTCTAGCGACAAGAACGCCCGTTGTTTTATATCTGTCTCCTTGTGTCGCTCTCTAGCAACAAGAACGCCCGTTGTTTTACCTCTGTCTCCTTGTGTCGCTCTCTAGCGACAAGAACGCCCGTTGTTTTACCTCTGTCTCCTTGTGTCGCTCTCTAGCGACAAGAACGCCCGTTGTTTTACCTCTGTCTCCTTGTGTCGCTCTCTAGCGACAAGAACGCCCGTTGTTTTACCTCTGTCTCCTTGTGTCGCTCTCTAGCGACAAGAACGCCCGTTGTTTTATCTCTGTCTCCTTGTGTCGCTCTCTAGCGACAAGAACGCCCGTTGGTTCACACTAGTCACACTTGGTCACACTAGTCGAACTTGGTCATCTTGTCACACTTGGTCACACTAGTCACACTTGTTCACACTAGTCACACTTGGTCACACTAGTCACGCTTGGTGCCTTAGTGTGACTAGTGTGACCAAGTGTGACTAGTGTGACTTGTGTGACCAAGTGTGACTAGTGTGACTAGTGTGACCAAGTGTGACTAGTGTGACCAAGTGTGACTAGTGTGACTAGTGTGACCAAGTGTGACAAGTGTGACCAAGTGTGACTAGTGTGACCAAGTGTGACTAGTGTGACCAAGTGTGACTAGTGTGCCCAAGTGTGACTAGTGTGACCAAATGTGACTAGTGTGACTAAGTGTGACTAGTTTGACCAAGTGTGACTAGTGTGACCAAGTGTGACTAGTGTGACCAAGTGTGACTATTGTGACCAAGTGTGACTAGTGTGACCAAGTGTGACTAGTGTGACCAAGTGTGACTAGTGTGACTAGTGTGCCCAAGTGTGACTAGTGTGACCAAGTGTGACAAGTGTGTTGTTTTATCTCTGTCTCCTTGTGTCGCTCTTTAGCGACAAGAACGCCCGTTGTTTTATCTCTGTCTCCTTGTGTCGCTCTCTAGCGACAAGAACGCCCGTTGTTTTATCTCTGTCTCCTTGTGTCGCTCTCTAGCGACAAGAACGCCCGTTGTTTTATATCTGTCTCCTTGTGTCGCTCTCTAGCGACAAGAACGCCCGTTGTTTTATCTCTGTCTCCTTGTGTCGCTCTCTAGCGACAAGAACGCCCGTTGTTTTATATCTGTCTCCTTGTGTCGCTCTCTAGCGACAAGAAATCCGTTGTTTTATCTCTGTCTCCTTGTGTCGCTCTCTAGCGACAAGAACGCCCGTTGTTTTATCTCTGTCTCCTTGTGTCGCTCTCTAGCGACAAGAACGCCCGTTGTTTTATCTCTGTCTCCTTGTGTCGCTCTCTAGCGACAAGAACGCCCGTTGTTTTATCTCTGTCTCCTTGTGTCGCTCTCTAGCGACAAGAACGCCCGTTGTTTTATCTCTGTCTCCTTGTGTCGCTCTCTAGCGACAAGAACGCCCGTTGTTTTATATCTGTCTCCTTGTGTCGCTCTCTAGCGACAAGAACGCCCGTTGTTTTATATCTGTCTCCTTGTGTCGCTCTCTAGCGACAAGAACGCCCGTTGTTTTATCTCTGTCTCCTTGTGTCGCTCTCTAGCGACAAGAACGCCCGTTGTTTTATCTCTGTCTCCTTGTGTCGCTCTCTAGCGACAAGAACGCCCGTTGTTTTATCTCTGTCTCCTTGTGTCGCTCTCTAGCGACAAGAACGCCCGTTGTTTTATCTCTGTCTCCTTGTGTCGCTCTCTAGCGACAAGAACGCCCGTTGTTTTATCTATGTCTCCTTGTGTCGCTCTCTAGCGACAAGAACGCCCGTTGTTTTATCTCTGTCTCCTTGTGTCGCTCTCTAGCGACAAGAACGCCCGTTGTTTTATCTCTGTCTCCTTGTGTCGCTCTCTAGCGACAAGAACGCCCGTTGTTTTATCTCTGTCTCCTTGTGTCGCTCTCTAGCGACAAGAACGCCCGTTGTTTTATCTCTGTCTCCTTGTGTCGCTCTCTAGCGACAAGAACGCCCGTTGTTTTATATCTGTCTCCTTGTGTCGCTCTCTAGCGACAAGAACGCCCGTTGTTTTATCTCTGTCTCCTTGTGTCGCTCTCTAGCGACAAGAACGCCCGTTGTTTTATCTCTGTCTCCTTGTGTCGCTCTCTAGCGACAAGAACGCCCGTTGTTTTACCTCTGTCTCTTTGTGTCGCTCTCTAGCGACAAGAACGCCCGTTGTTTTACCTCTGTCTCCTTGTGTCGCTCTCTAGCGACAAGAACGCCCGTTGTTTTATCTCTGTCTCCTTGTGTCGCTCTCTAGCGACAAGAACGCCCGTTGTTTTATCTCTGTCTCCTTGTGTCGCTCTCTAGCGACAAGAACGCCCGTTGTTTTATCTCTGTCTCCTTGTGTCGCTCTCTAGCGACAAGAACGCCCGTTGTTTTATCTCTGTCTCCTTGTGTCGCTCTCTAGCGACAAGAACGCCCGTTGTTTTATCTCTGTCTCCTTGTGTCGCTCTCTAGCGACAAGAACGCCCGTTGTTTTATCTCTGTCTCCTTGTGTCGCTCTCTAGCGACAAGAACGCCCGTTGTTTTACCTCTGTCTCCTTGTGTCGCTCTCTAGCGACAAGAACGCCCGTTGTTTTACCTCTGTCTCCTTGTGTCGCTCTCTAGCGACAAGAACGCCCGTTGGTTCACACTAGTCACACTTGGTCACACTAGTCACACTTGGTCATCTTGTCACACTTGGTCACACTAGTCACACTTGTTCACACTAGTCACACTTGGTCACACTAGTCACACTTGGTGCCTTAGTGTGACTAGTGTGACCAAGTGTGACTAGTGTGACTAGTGTGACCAAGTGTGACTAGTGTGACCAAGTGTGACTAGTGTGACTAGTGTGACCAAGTGTGACAAGTGTGACCAAGTGTGACTAGTGTGACCAAGTGTGACTAGTGTGACCAAGTGTGACTAGTGTGCTTAAGTGTGACTAGTGTGACCAAGTGTGACTAGTGTGACCAAGTGTGACTAGTGTGACTAGTGTGACAAAGTGTGACAAGTGTGACCAAGTGTGACTAGTGTGACCAAGTGTGACTAGTGTGACCAAGTGTGACTAGTGTGACCAAGTGTGACTAGTGTGACCAAGTGTGACTAGTGTGACTAGTGTGACTAATGTGACTTGTGTGACCAAGTGTGACTAGTGTGACTAGTGTGACCAAGTGTGACTAGTGTGACCAAGTGTGACTAGTGTGACTAGTGAGACCAAGTGTGACAAGTGTGACTAGTGTGACTAGTGAGACCAAGTGTGACAAGTGTGACCAAGTGTGACTAGTGTGACCAAGTGTGACTAGTGTGCTTAAGTGTGACTAGTGTGACCAAGTGTGACTAGTGTGACTAGTGTGACCAAGTGTGACAAGTGTGACCAAGTGTGACTAGTGTGACCAAGTTTGACTAGTGTGACCAAGTGTGACTAGTGTGACCAAGTGTGACTAGTGTGACCAAGTGTGACTAGTGTGACTTGTGTGACCAAGTGTGACTAGTGTGACCAAGTGTGACTAGTAGGACTAGTGTGACCAAGTGTGACTAAAGTTACCAAGTGTGACTAGTGTGACCAAGTGTGACTAGTGTGACTAGTGTGACTAATGTGACTTGTGTGACCAAGTGTGACTAGTGTGACTAGTGTGACCAAGTGTGACTAGTGTGACCAAGTGTGACTAGTGTGACTAGTGTGACCAAGTGTGACAAGTGTGACCAAGTGTGACTAGTGTGACCAAGTGTGACTAGTGTGCTTAAGTGTGACTAGTGTGACCAAGTGTGACTAGTGTGACCAAGTGTGACTAGTAGGACTAGTGTGACCAAGTGTGACTAGTGTGACTAGTGTGACTAGTGTGACTAGTGTGACCAAGTGTGACTAGTGTGACTAGTGTGACTAGTGTGACCAAGTGTGACTAGTGTGACCAAGTGTGACTAGTGTGACTAGTGTGACCAAGTGTGACAAGTGTGACCAAGTGTGACTAGTGTGACCAAGTGTGACTAGTGTGCTTAAGTGTGACTAGTGTGACCAAGTGTGACTAGTGTGACCAAGTGTGACTAGTGTGACTAGTGTGACCAAGTGTGACTAGTGTGACCAAGTTTGACTAGTGTGACCAAGTGTGACTAGTGTGACCAAGTGTGACTAGTGTGACCAAGTGTGACAAGTGTGACTTGTGTGACTAGTGTGACTAGTGTGACCAAGTGTGACTAGTGTGACCAAGTGTGACTAGTGTGACTAGTGTGACCAAGTGTGACAAGTGTGACCAAGTGTGACTAGTGTGACCAAGTGTGACTAGTGTGCTTAAGTGTGACTAGTGTGACCAAGTGTGACTAGTGTGACCAAGTGTGACTAGTGTGACTAGTGTGACCAAGTCTGACAAGTGTGACCAAGTGTGACTAGTGTGACCAAGTTTGACGAGTGTGACCAAGTGTGACTAGTGTGACCAAGTGTGACTAGTGTGACCAAGTGTGACTAGTGTGACTTGTTTGACCAAGTGTGACTAGTGTGACCAAGTGTGACTAGTAGGACTAGTGTGACCAAGTGTGACTAAAGTGACCAAGTGTGACTATTGTGACCAAGTGTGACTAGTGTGACTAGTGTGACTAGTGTGCCCAAGTGTGACTAGTGTGACCAAGTGTGACTAGTGTGACCAAGTGTGACTAGTGTGACCAAGTGTGACTAGTGTGACCAAGTGTGACTAGTGTGACCAAGTGTGACTAGTGTGACCAAGTGTGACTAGTGTGACCAAGTGTGACTAGTGTGACCAAGTGTGACTAGTGTGACTAGTGTGACTAGTGTGCCCAAGTGTGACTAGTGTGACCAAGTGTGACTAGTGTGACCAAGTGTGACTAGTGTGACCAAGTGTGACTAGTGTGACCAAGTGTGACTAGTGTGACCAAGTGTGATTAGTGTGACCAAGTGTGACTAGTGTGACCAAGTGTGACTAGTGTGACCAAGTGTGACTAGTGTGACCAAGTGTGACAAGTGTGACCAAGTGGGACTAGTGTGACTAGTGTGACTAGTGTGCCCAAGTGTGACTAGTGTGACCAAGTGTGACTAGTGTGTTGTTTTACCTCTGTCTCCTTGTGTCGCTCTCTAGCGACAAGAACGCCCGTTGTTTTATCTCTGTCTCCTTGTGTCGCTCTCTAGCGACAAGAACGCCCGTTGTTTTACCTCTGTCTCCTTGTGTCGCTCTCTAGCGACAAGAACGCCCGTTGTTTTATATCTGTCTCCTTGTGTCGCTCTCTAGCAACAAGAACGCCCGTTGTTTTACCTCTGTCTCCTTGTGTCGCTCTCTAGCGACAAGAACGCCCGTTGTTTTACCTCTGTCTCCTTGTGTCGCTCTCTAGCGACAAGAACGCCCGTTGTTTTATCTCTGTCTCCTTGTGTCGCTCTCTAGCGACAAGAACGCCCGTTGTTTTATCTCTGTCTCCTTGTGTCGCTCTCTAGCGACAAGAACGCCCGTTGTTTTATCTCTGTCTCCTTGTGTCGCTCTCTAGGGACAAGAACGCCCGTTGTTTTACCTCTGTCTCCTTGTGTCGCTCTCTAGCGACAAGAACGCCCGTTGTTTTATATCTGTCTCCTTGTGTCGCTCTCTAGCAACAAGAACGCCCGTTGTTTTACCTCTGTCTCCTTGTGTCGCTCTCTAGCGACAAGAACGCCCGTTGTTTTACCTCTGTCTCCTTGTGTCGCTCTCTAGCGACAAGAACGCCCGTTGTTTTACCTCTGTCTCCTTGTGTCGCTCTCTAGCGACAAGAACGCCCGTTGTTTTACCTCTGTCTCCTTGTGTCGCTCTCTAGCGACAAGAACGCCCGTTGTTTTATCTCTGTCTCCTTGTGTCGCTCTCTAGCGACAAGAACGCCCGTTGGTTCACACTAGTCACACTTGGTCACACTAGTCGAACTTGGTCATCTTGTCACACTTGGTCACACTAGTCACACTTGTTCACACTAGTCACGCTTGGTCACACTAGTCACGCTTGGTGCCTTAGTGTGACTAGTGTGACCAAGTGTGACTAGTGTGACTTGTGTGACCAAGTGTGACTAGTGTGACTAGTGTGACCAAGTGTGACTAGTGTGACCAAGTGTGACTAGTGTGACTAGTGTGACCAAGTGTGACAAGTGTGACCAAGTGTGACTAGTGTGACCAAGTGTGACTAGTGTGACCAAGTGTGACTAGTGTGCCCAAGTGTGACTAGTGTGACCAAATGTGACTAGTGTGACTAAGTGTGACTAGTTTGACCAAGTGTGACTAGTGTGACCAAGTGTGACTAGTGTGACCAAGTGTGACTATTGTGACCAAGTGTGACTAGTGTGACCAAGTGTGACTAGTGTGACCAAGTGTGACTAGTGTGACTAGTGTGCCCAAGTGTGACTAGTGTGACCAAGTGTGACAAGTGTGTTGTTTTATCTCTGTCTCCTTGTGTCGCTCTTTAGCGACAAGAACGCCCGTTGTTTTATCTCTGTCTCCTTGTGTCGCTCTCTAGCGACAAGAACGCCCGTTGTTTTATCTCTGTCTCCTTGTGTCGCTCTCTAGCGACAAGAACGCCCGTTGTTTTATCTCTGTCTCCTTGTGTCGCTCTCTAGCGACAAGAACGCCCGTTGTTTTATCTCTGTCTCCTTGTGTCGCTCTCTAGCGACAAGAACGCCCGTTGTTTTACCTCTGTCTCCTTGTGTCGCTCTCTAGCGACAAGAACGCCCGTTGTTTTACCTCTGTCTCCTTGTGTCGCTCTCTAGCGACAAGAACGCCCGTTGTTTTACCTCTGTCTCCTTGTGTCGCTCTCTAGCGACAAGAACGCCCGTTGTTTTACCTCTGTCTCCTTGTGTCGCTCTCTAGCGACAAGAACGCCCGTTGTTTTATATCTGTCTCCTTGTGTCGCTCTCTAGCGACAAGAACGCCCGTTGTTTTATCTCTGTCTCCTTGTGTCGCTCTCTAGCGACAAGAACGCCCGTTGTTTTATCTCTGTCTCCTTGTGTCGCTCTCTAGCGACAAGAACGCCCGTTGTTTTATCTCTGTCTCCTTGTGTCGCTCTCTAGCGACAAGAACGCCCGTTGTTTTATCTCTGTCTCCTTGTGTCGCTCTCTAGCGACAAGAACGCCCGTTGTTTTATCTCTGTCTCCTTGTGTCGCTCTCTAGCGACAAGAACCCCCGTTGTTTTATCTCTGTCTCCTTGTGTCGCTCTCTAGCGACAAGAACGCCCGTTGTTTTATCTCTGTCTCCTTGTGTCGCTCTCTAGCGACAAGAACGCCCGTTGTTTTATCTCTGTCTCCTTGTGTCGCTCTCTAGCGACAAGAACGCCCGTTGTTTTATCTCTGTCTCCTTGTGTCGCTCTCTAGCGACAAGAACGCCCGTTGTTTTATCTCTGTCTCCTTGTGTCGCTCTCTAGCGACAAGAACGCCCGTTGTTTTATCTCTGTCTCCTTGTGTCGCTCTCTAGCGACAAGAACGCCCGTTGTTTTATCTCTGTCTCCTTGTGTCGCTCTCTAGCGACAAGAACGCCCGTTGTTTTATCTCTGTCTCCTTGTGTCGCTCTCTAGCGACAAGAACGCCCGTTGTTTTATCTCTGTCTCCTTGTGTCGCTCTCTAGCGACAAGAACGCCCGTTGTTTTATCTCTGTCTCCTTGTGTCGCTCTCTAGCGACAAGAACGCCCGTTGTTTTATCTCTGTCTCCTTGTGTCGCTCTCTAGCGACAAGAACGCCCGTTGTTTTATATCTGGCTCCTTGTGTCGCTCTCTAGCGACAAGAACGCCCGTTGTTTTACCTCTGTCTCCTTGTGTCGCTCTCTAGCGACAAGAACGCCCGTTGTTTTACCTCTGTCTCCTTGTGTCGCTCTCTAGCGACAAGAACGCCCGTTGTTTTATCTCTGTCTCCTTGTGTCGCTCTCTAGCGACAAGAACGCCCGTTGTTTTATCTCTGTCTCCTTGTGTCGCTCTCTAGCGACAAGAACGCCCGTTGTTTTATCTCTGTCTCCTTGTGTCGCTCTCTAGCGACAAGAACGCCCGTTGTTTTATCTCTGTCTCCTTGTGTCGCTCTCTAGCGACAAGAACGCCCGTTGTTTTATCTCTGTCTCCTTGTGTCGCTCTCTAGCGACAAGAACGCCCGTTGTTTTATCTCTGTCTCCTTGTGTCGCTCTCTAGCGACAAGAACGCCCGTTGTTTTATCTCTGTCTCCTTGTGTCGCTCTCTAGCGACAAGAACGCCCGTTGTTTTATCTCTGTCTCCTTGTGTCGCTCTCTAGCGACAAGAACGCCCGTTGTTTTATCTCTGTCTCCTTGTGTCGCTCTCTAGCGACAAGAACGCCCGTTGTTTTATCTCTGTCTCCTTGTGTCGCTCTCTAGCGACAAGAACGCCCGTTGTTTTATCTCTGTCTCCTTGTGTCGCTCTCTAGCGACAAGAACGCCCGTTGTTTTATCTCTGTCTCCTTGTGTCGCTCTCTAGCGACAAGAACGCCCGTTGTTTTATCTCTGTCTCCTTTTGTCGCTCTCTAGCGACAAGAACGCCCGTTGTTTTATCTCTGTCTCCTTGTGTCGCTCTCTAGCGACAAGAACGCCCGTTGTTTTACCTCTGTCTCCTTGTGTCGCTCTCTAGCGACAAGAACGCCCGTTGTTTTACCTCTGTCTCCTTGTGTCGCTCTCTAGCGACAAGAACGCCCGTTGTTTTACCTCTGTCTCCTTGTGTCGCTCTCTAGCGACAAGAACGCCCGTTGTTTTACCTCTGTCTCCTTGTGTCGCTCTCTAGCGACAATAACGCCCGTTGTTTTACCTCTGTCTCCTTGTGTCGCTCTTTAGCGACAATAACGCCCGTTGTTTTACCTCTGTCTCCTTGTGTCGCTCTCTAGCGACAATAACGCCCGTTGTTTTACCTCTGTCTCCTTGTGTCGCTCTCTAGCGACAATAACGCCCGTTGTTTTACCTCTGTCTCCTTGTGTCGCTCTCTAGCGACAATAACGCCCGTTGTTTTACCTCTGTCTCCTTGTGTCGCTCTCTAGCGACAATAACGCCCGTTGTTTTACCTCTGTCTCCTTGTGTCGCTCTCTAGCGACAATAACGCCCGTTGTTTTACCTCTGTCTCCTTGTGTCGCTCTCTAGCGACAATAACGCCCGTTGTTTTACCTCTGTCTCCTTGTGTCGCTCTCTAGCGACAATAACGCCCGTTGTTTTACCTCTGTCTCCTTGTGTCGCTCTCTAGCGACAATAACGCCCGTTGTTTTACCTCTGTCTCCTTGTGTCGCTCTCTAGCGACAATAACGCCCGTTGTTTTACCTCTGTCTCCTTGTGTCGCTCTCTAGCGACAATAACGCCCGTTGTTTTACCTCTGTCTCCTTGTGTCGCTCTCTAGCGACAATAACGCCCGTTGTTTTACCTCTGTCTCCTTGTGTCGCTCTCTAGCGACAATAACGCCCGTTATTTTACCTCTGTCTCCTTGTGTCGCTCTCTAGCGACAAGAACGCCCGTTGGTTCACACTAGTCACACTTGGTCACACTAGTCACACTTGGTCATCTTGTCACACTTGGTCACACTAGTCACACTTGTTCACACTAGTCACACTTGGTCACACTAGTCACACTTGGTGCCTTAGTGTGACTAGTGTGACCAAGTGTGACTAGTGTGACTAGTGTGACCAAGTGTGACTAGTGTGACCAAGTGTGACTAGTGTGACTAGTGTGACCAAGTGTGACAAGTGTGACCAAGTGTGACTAGTGTGACCAAGTGTGACTAGTGTGCTTAAGTGTGACTAGTGTGACCAAGTGTGACTAGTGTGACCAAGTGTGACTAGTGTGACTAGTGTGACCAAGTTTGACGAGTGTGACCAAGTGTGACTAGTGTGACCAAGTGTGACTAGTGTGACCAAGTGTGACTAGTGTGACTTGTTTGACCAAGTGTGACTAGTGTGACCAAGTGTGACTAGTAGGACTAGTGTGACCAAGTGTGACTAAAGTGACCAAGTGTGACTATTGTGACCAAGTGTGACTAGTGTGACTAGTGTGACTAGTGTGCCCAAGTGTGACTAGTGTGACCAAGTGTGACTAGTGTGCCCAAGTGTGACTAGTGTGACCAAGTGTGACTAGTGTGACCAAGTGTGACTAGTGTGACCAAGTGTGACTAGTGTGACCAAGTGTGACTAGTGTGACCAAGTGTGATTAGTGTGACCAAGTGTGACTAGTGTGACCAAGTGTGACTAGTGTGACCAAGTGTGACTAGTGTGACCAAGTGTGACAAGTGTGACCAAGTGGGACTAGTGTGACTAGTGTGACTAGTGTGCCCAAGTGTGACTAGTGTGACCAAGTGTGACTAGTGTGACTAGTGTGACCAAGTGTGACAAGTGTGACCAAGTGTGACTAGTGTGACCAAGTGTGACTAGTGTGACCAAGTGTGACTAGTGTGCTTAAGTGTGACTAGTGTGACCAAGTGAGACTAGTGTGACCAAGTGTGACTAGTGTGACTAGTGTGACAAAGTGTGACAAGTGTGACCAAGTGTGACTAGTGTGACCAAGTGTGACTAGTGTGACCAAGTGTGACTAGTGTGACCAAGTGTGATTAGTGTGACCAAGTGTGACTAGTGTGACCAAGTGTGACTAGTGTGACCAAGTGTGACTAGTGTGACCAAGTGTGACAAGTGTGACCAAGTGGGACTAGTGTGACTAGTGTGACCAAGTGTGACTAGTGTGACCAAGTGTGACTAGTGTGACTAGTGTGACCAAGTGTGACAAGTGTGACCAAGTGTGACTAGTGTGACCAAGTGTGACTAGTGTGACCAAGTGTGACTAGTGTGCTTAAGTGTGACTAGTGTGACCAAGTGTGACTAGTGTGACCAAGTGTGACTAGTGTGACTAGTGTGACAAAGTGTGACAAGTGTGACCAAGTGTGACTAGTGTGACCAAGTGTGACTAGTGTGACCAAGTGTGACTAGTGTGACCAAGTGTGACTAGTGTGACCAAGTGTGACTAGTGTGACTAGTGTGACTAATGTGACTTGTGTGACCAAGTGTGACTAGTGTGACTAGTGTGACCAAGTGTGACTAGTGTGACCAAGTGTGACTAGTGTGACCAAGTGTGACTAGTGTGACTAGTGAGACCAAGTGTGACAAGTGTGACCAAGTGTGACTAGTGTGACCAAGTGTGACTAGTGTGCTTAAGTGTGACTAGTGTGACCAAGTGTGACTAGTGTGACTAGTGTGACCAAGTGTGACAAGTGTGACCAAGTGTGACTAGTGTGACCAAGTTTGACTAGTGTGACCAAGTGTGACTAGTGTGACCAAGTGTGACTAGTGTGACCAAGTGTGACTAGTGTGACTTGTGTGACCAAGTGTGACTAGTGTGACCAAGTGTGACTAGTAGGACTAGTGTGACCAAGTGTGACTAAAGTTACCAAGTGTGACTAGTGTGACCAAGTGTGACTAGTGTGACTAGTGTGACTAATGTGACTTGTGTGACCAAGTGTGACTAGTGTGACTAGTGTGACCAAGTGTGACTAGTGTGACCAAGTGTGACTAGTGTGACTAGTGTGACCAAGTGTGACAAGTGTGACCAAGTGTGACTAGTGTGACCAAGTGTGACTAGTGTGCTTAAGTGTGACTAGTGTGACCAAGTGTGACTAGTGTGACCAAGTGTGACTAGTAGGACTAGTGTGACCAAGTGTGACTAGTGTGACTAGTGTGACTAGAGTGACTAGTGTGACCAAGTGTGACTAGTGTGACTAGTGTGACTAGTGTGACCAAGTGTGACTAGTGTGACCAAGTGTGACTAGTGTGACTAGTGTGACCAAGTGTGACAAGTGTGACCAAGTGTGACTAGTGTGACCAAGTGTGACTAGTGTGCTTTAGTGTGACTAGTGTGACCAAGTGTGACTAGTGTGACCAAGTGTGACTAGTGTGACTAGTGTGACCAAGTGTGACTAGTGTGACCAAGTTTGACTAGTGTGACCAAGTGTGACTAGTGTGACCAAGTGTGACTAGTGTGACCAAGTGTGACAAGTGTGACTTGTGTGACTAGTGTGACTAGTGTGACCAAGTGTGACTAGTGTGACCAAGTGTGACTAGTGTGACTAGTGTGACCAAGTGTGACAAGTGTGACCAAGTGTGACTAGTGTGACCAAGTGTGACTAGTGTGCTTAAGTGTGACTAGTGTGACCAAGTGTGACTAGTGTGACTAGTGTGACCAAGTCTGACAAGTGTGACCAAGTGTGACTAGTGTGACCAAGTTTGACGAGTGTGACCAAGTGTGACCAAGTGTGACCAAGTGTGACTAGTGTGACCAAGTGTGACTAGTGTGACCAAGTGTGACTAGTGTGACTTGTTTGACCAAGTGTGACTAGTGTGACCAAGTGTGACTAGAAGGACTAGTGTGACCAAGTGTGACTAAAGTGACCAAGTGTGACTATTGTGACCAAGTGTGACTAGTGTGACTAGTGTGACTAGTGTGCCCAAGTGTGACTAGTGTGACCAAGTGTGACTAGTGTGACCAAGTGTGACTAGTGTGACCAAGTGTGACTAGTGTGACCAAGTGTGACTAGTGTGACCAAGTGTGACTAGTGTGACCAAGTGTGACTAGTGTGACCAAGTGTGACTAGTGTGACCAAGTGTGACTAGTGTGACTAGTGTGACTAGTGTGCCCAAGTGTGACTAGTGTGACCAAGTGTGACTAGTGTGACCAAGTGTGACTAGTGTGACCAAGTGTGACTAGTGTGACCAAGTGTGACTAGTGTGACCAAGTGTGATTAGTGTGACCAAGTGTGACTAGTGTGACCAAGTGTGACTAGTGTGACCAAGTGTGACTAGTGTGACCAAGTGTGACAAGTGTGACCAAGTGGGACTAGTGTGACTAGTGTGACTAGTGTGCCCAAGTGTGACTAGTGTGACCAAGTGTGACTAGTGTGTTGTTTTACCTCTGTCTCCTTGTGTCGCTCTCTAGCGACAAGAACGCCCGTTGTTTTATCTCTGTCTCCTTGTGTCGCTCTCTAGCGACAAGAACGCCCGTTGTTTTACCTCTGTCTCCTTGTGTCGCTCTCTAGCGACAAGAACGCCCGTTGTTTTACCTCTGTCTCCTTGTGTCGCTCTCTAGCGACAAGAACGCCCGTTGTTTTATATCTGTCTCCTTGTGTCGCTCTCTAGCAACAAGAACGCCCGTTGTTTTACCTCTGTCTCCTTGTGTCGCTCTCTAGCGACAAGAACGCCCGTTGTTTTATCTCTGTCTCCTTGTGTCGCTCTCTAGCGACAAGAACGCCCGTTGTTTTATCTCTGTCTCCTTGTGTCGCTCTCTAGCGACAAGAACGCCCGTTGTTTTATATCTGTCTCCTTGTGTCGCTCTCTAGCAACAAGAACGCCCGTTGTTTTACCTCTGTCTCCTTGTGTCGCTCTCTAGCGACAAGAACGCCCGTTGTTTTACCTCTGTCTCCTTGTGTCGCTCTCTAGCGACAAGAACGCCCGTTGTTTTACCTCTGTCTCCTTGTGTCGCTCTCTAGCGACAAGAACGCCCGTTGTTTTACCTCTGTCTCCTTGTGTCGCTCTCTAGCGACAAGAACGCCCGTTGTTTTACCTCTGTCTCCTTGTGTCGCTCTCTAGCGACAAGAACGCCCGTTGTTTTACCTCTGTCTCCTTGTGTCGCTCTCTAGCGACAAGAACGCCCGTTGTTTTATATCTGTCTCCTTGTGTCGCTCTCTAGCGACAAGAACGCCCGTTGTTTTATCTCTGTCTCCTTGTGTCGCTCTCTAGCGACAAGAACGCCCGTTGTTTTACCTCTGTCTCCTTGTGTCGCTCTCTAGCGACAAGAACGCCCGTTGTTTTATATCTGTCTCCTTGTGTCGCTCTCTAGCAACAAGAACGCCCGTTGTTTTACCTCTGTCTCCTTGTGTCGCTCTCTAGCGACAAGAACGCCCGTTGTTTTACCTCTGTCTCCTTGTGTCGCTCTCTAGCGACAAGAACGCCCGTTGTTTTATCTCTGTCTCCTTGTGTCGCTCTCTAGCGACAAGAACGCCCGTTGTTTTATCTCTGTCTCCTTGTGTCGCTCTCTAGCGACAAGAACGCCCGTTGTTTTATCTCTGTCTCCTTGTGTCGCTCTCTAGCGACAAGAACGCCCGTTGTTTTATATCTGTCTCCTTGTGTCGCTCTCTAGCAACAAGAACGCCCGTTGTTTTACCTCTGTCTCCTTGTGTCGCTCTCTAGCGACAAGAACGCCCGTTGTTTTACCTCTGTCTCCTTGTGTCGCTCTCTAGCGACAAGAACGCCCGTTGTTTTACCTCTGTCTCCTTGTGTCGCTCTCTAGCGACAAGAACGCCCGTTGTTTTACCTCTGTCTCCTTGTGTCGCTCTCTAGCGACAAGAACGCCCGTTGTTTTATCTCTGTCTCCTTGTGTCGCTCTCTAGCGACAAGAACGCCCGTTGGTTCACACTAGTCACACTTGGTCACACTAGTCGAACTTGGTCATCTTGTCACACTTGGTCACACTAGTCACACTTGTTCACACTAGTCACACTTGGTCACACTAGTCACGCTTGGTGCCTTAGTGTGACTAGTGTGACCAAGTGTGACTAGTGTGACTTGTGTGACCAAGTGTGACTAGTGTGACTAGTGTGACCAAGTGTGACTAGTGTGACCAAGTGTGACTAGTGTGACTAGTGTGACTAGTGTGACCAAGTGTGACTAGTGTGACTAGTGTGCCCAAGTGTGACTAGTGTGACCAAGTGTGACAAGTGTGTTGTTTTATCTCTGTCTCCTTGTGTCGCTCTTTAGCGACAAGAACGCCCGTTGTTTTATCTCTGTCTCCTTGTGTCGCTCTCTAGCGACAAGAACGCCCGTTGTTTTATCTCTGTCTCCTTGTGTCGCTCTCTAGCGACAAGAACGCCCGTTGTTTTATATCTGTCTCCTTGTGTCGCTCTCTAGCGACAAGAACGCCCGTTGTTTTATCTCTGTCTCCTTGTGTCGCTCTCTAGCGACAAGAACGCCCGTTGTTTTATATCTGTCTCCTTGTGTCGCTCTCTAGCGACAAGAAATCCGTTGTTTTATCTCTGTCTCCTTGTGTCGCTCTCTAGCGACAAGAACGCCCGTTGTTTTATATCTGTCTCCTTGTGTCGCTCTCTAGCGACAAGAACGCCCGTTGTTTTATATCATCTGTCTCCTTGTGTCGCTCTCTAGCGACAAGAACGCCCGTTGTTTTATATCTGTCTCCTTGTGTCGCTCTCTAGCGACAAGAACGCCCGTTGTTTTATATCTGTCTCCTTGTGTCGCTCTCTAGCGACAAGAACGCCCGTTGTTTTATCTCTGTCTCCTTGTGTCGCTCTCTAGCGACAAGAACGCCCGTTGTTTTATCTCTGTCTCCTTGTGTCGCTCTCTAGCGACAAGAACGCCCGTTGTTTTACCTCTGTCTCCTTGTGTCGCTCTCTAGCGACAAGAACGCCCGTTGTTTTATCTCTGTCTCCTTGTGTCGCTCTCTAGCGACAAGAACGCCCGTTGTTTTATCTCTGTCTCCTTGTGTCGCTCTCTAGCGACAAGAACGCCCGTTGTTTTATCTCTGTCTCCTTGTGTCGCTCTCTAGCGACAAGAACGCCCGTTGTTTTATATCTGTCTCCTTGTGTCGCTCTCTAGCGACAAGAACGCCCGTTGTTTTATATCTGTCTCCTTGTGTCGCTCTCTAGCGACAAGAACGCCCGTTGTTTTATATCTGTCTCCTTGTGTCGCTCTCTAGCGACAAGAACGCCCGTTGTTTTATATCTGTCTCCTTGTGTCGCTCTCTAGCGACAAGAACGCCCGTTGTTTTATCTCTGTCTCCTTGTGTCGCTCTCTAGCGACAAGAACGCCCGTTGTTTTATCTCTGTCTCCTTGTGTCGCTCTCTAGCGACAAGAACGCCCGTTGTTTTATCTCTGTCTCCTTGTGTCGCTCTCTAGCGACAAGAACGCCCGTTGTTTTACCTCTGTCTCCTTGTGTCGCTCTCTAGCGACAAGAACGCCCGTTGTTTTACCTCTGTCTCCTTGTGTCGCTCTCTAGCGACAAGAACGCCCGTTGTTTTACCTCTGTCTCCTTGTGTCGCTCTCTAGCGACAAGAACGCCCGTTGTTTTACCTCTGTCTCCTTGTGTCGCTCTCTAGCGACAAGAACGCCCGTTGTTTTATCTCTGTCTCCTTGTGTCGCTCTCTAGCGACAAGAACGCCCGTTGTTTTATATCTGTCTCCTTGTGTCGCTCTCTAGCGACAAGAACGCCCGTTGTTTTATCTCTGTCTCCTTGTGTCGCTCTCTAGCGACAAGAACGCCCGTTGTTTTATCTCTGTCTCCTTGTGTCGCTCTCTAGCGACAAGAACGCCCGTTGTTTTATCTCTGTCTCCTTGTGTCGCTCTCTAGCGACAAGAACGCCCGTTGTTTTATCTCTGTCTCCTTGTGTCGCTCTCTAGCGACAAGAACGCCCGTTGTTTTATCTCTGTCTCCTTGTGTCGCTCTCTAGCGACAAGAACGCCCGTTGTTTTATCTCTGTCTCCTTGTGTCGCTCTCTAGCGACAAGAACGCCCGTTGTTTTATCTCTGTCTCCTTGTGTCGCTCTCTAGCGACAAGAACGCCCGTTGTTTTATCTCTGTCTCCTTGTGTCGCTCTCTAGCGACAAGAACGCCCGTTGTTTTATCTCTGTCTCCTTGTGTCGCTCTCTAGCGACAAGAACGCCCGTTGTTTTATCTCTGTCTCCTTGTGTCGCTCTCTAGCGACAAGAACGCCCGTTGTTTTATCTCTGTCTCCTTGTGTCGCTCTCTAGCGACAAGAACGCCCGTTGTTTTATCTCTGTCTCCTTGTGTCGCTCTCTAGCGACAAGAACGCCCGTTGTTTTATCTCTGTCTCCTTGTGTCGCTCTCTAGCGACAAGAACGCCCGTTGTTTTATCTCTGTCTCCTTGTGTCGCTCTCTAGCGACAAGAACGCCCGTTGTTTTATCTCTGTCTCCTTGTGTCGCTCTCTAGCGACAAGAACGCCCGTTGTTTTATCTCTGTCTCCTTGTGTCGCTCTCTAGCGACAAGAACGCCCGTTGTTTTATCTCTGTCTCCTTGTGTCGCTCTCTAGCGACAAGAACGCCCGTTGTTTTATCTCTGTCTCCTTGTGTCGCTCTCTAGCGACAAGAACGCCCGTTGTTTTATCTCTGTCTCCTTGTGTCGCTCTCTAGCGACAAGAACGCCCGTTGTTTTATCTCTGTCTCCTTGTGTCGCTCTCTAGCGACAAGAACGCCCGTTGTTTTATCTCTGTCTCCTTGTGTCGCTCTCTAGCGACAAGAACGCCCGTTGTTTTATCTCTGTCTCCTTGTGTCGCTCTCTAGCGACAAGAACGCCCGTTGTTTTATCTCTGTCTCCTTGTGTCGCTCTCTAGCGACAAGAACGCCCGTTGTTTTATCTCTGTCTCCTTGTGTCGCTCTCTAGCGACAAGAACGCCCGTTGTTTTATCTCTGTCTCCTTGTGTCGCTCTCTAGCGACAAGAACGCCCGTTGTTTTATCTCTGTCTCCTTGTGTCGCTCTCTAGCGACAAGAACGCCCGTTGTTTTATCTCTGTCTCCTTGTGTCGCTCTCTAGCGACAAGAACGCCCGTTGTTTTATCTCTGTCTCCTTGTGTCGCTCTCTAGCGACAAGAACGCCCGTTGTTTTATCTCTGTCTCCTTGTGTCGCTCTCTAGCGACAAGAACGCCCGTTGTTTTATCTCTGTCTCCTTTTGTCGCTCTCTAGCGACAAGAACGCCCGTTGTTTTATCTCTGTCTCCTTTTGTCGCTCTCTAGCGACAAGAACGCCCGTTGTTTTACCTCTGTCTCCTTGTGTCGCTCTCTAGCGACAAGAACGCCCGTTGTTTTACCTCTGTCTCCTTGTGTCGCTCTCTAGCGACAAGAACGCCCGTTGTTTTACCTCTGTCTCCTTGTGTCGCTCTCTAGCGACAAGAACGCCCGTTGTTTTACCTCTGTCTCCTTGTGTCGCTCTCTAGCGACAATAACGCCCGTTGTTTTACCTCTGTCTCCTTGTGTCGCTCTCTAGCGACAATAACGCCCGTTGTTTTACCTCTGTCTCCTTGTGTCGCTCTCTAGCGACAATAACGCCCGTTGTTTTACCTCTGTCTCCTTGTGTCGCTCTCTAGCGACAATAACGCCCGTTGTTTTACCTCTGTCTCCTTGTGTCGCTCTCTAGCGACAATAACGCCCGTTGTTTTACCTCTGTCTCCTTGTGTCGCTCTCTAGCGACAATAACGCCCGTTGTTTTACCTCTGTCTCCTTGTGTCGCTCTCTAGCGACAATAACGCCCGTTGTTTTACCTCTGTCTCCTTGTGTCGCTCTCTAGCGACAATAACGCCCGTTGTTTTACCTCTGTCTCCTTGTGTCGCTCTCTAGCGACAATAACGCCCGTTGTTTTACCTCTGTCTCCTTGTGTCGCTCTCTAGCGACAATAACGCCCGTTGTTTTACCTCTGTCTCCTTGTGTCGCTCTCTAGCGACAATAACGCCCGTTATTTTACCTCTGTCTCCTTGTGTCGCTCTCTAGCGACAAGAACGCCCGTTGGTTCACACTAGTCACACTTGGTCACACTAGTCACACTTGGTCATCTTGTCACACTTGGTCACACTAGTCACACTTGTTCACACTAGTCACACTTGGTCACACTAGTCACACTTGGTGCCTTAGTGTGACTAGTGTGACCAAGTGTGACTAGTGTGACTAGTGTGACCAAGTGTGACTAGTGTGACCAAGTGTGACTAGTGTGACTAGTGTGACCAAGTGTGACAAGTGTGACCAAGTGTGACTAGTGTGACCAAGTGTGACTAGTGTGCTTAAGTGTGACTAGTGTGACCAAGTGTGACTAGTGTGACCAAGTGTGACTAGTGTGACTAGTGTGACCAAGTTTGACGAGTGTGACCAAGTGTGACTAGTGTGACTTGTTTGACCAAGTGTGACTAGTGTGACCAAGTGTGACTAGTAGGACTAGTGTGACCAAGTGTGACTAAAGTGACCAAGTGTGACTATTGTGACCAAGTGTGACTAGTGTGACTAGTGTGACTAGTGTGCCCAAGTGTGACTAGTGTGACCAAGTGTGACTAGTGTGACCAAGTGTGACTAGTGTGACCAAGTGTGACTAGTGTGACCAAGTGTGACTAGTGTGACCAAGTGTGACTAGTGTGACCAAGTGTGACTAGTGTGACCAAGTGTGACTAGTGTGACCAAGTGTGACTAGTGTGACTAGTGTGACTAGTGTGCCCAAGTGTGACTAGTGTGACCAAGTGTGACTAGTGTGACCAAGTGTGACTAGTGTGACCAAGTGTGACTAGTGTGACCAAGTGTGACTAGTGTGACCAAGTGTGATTAGTGTGACCAAGTGTGACTAGTGTGACCAAGTGTGACTAGTGTGACCAAGTGTGACTAGTGTGACCAAGTGTGACAAGTGTGACCAAGTGGGACTAGTGTGACTAGTGTGACTAGTGTGCCCAAGTGTGACTAGTGTGACCAAGTGTGACTAGTGTGTTGTTTTACCTCTGTCTCCTTGTGTCGCTCTCTAGCGACAAGAACGCCCGTTGTTTTATCTCTGTCTCCTTGTGTCGCTCTCTAGCGACAAGAACGCCCGTTGTTTTACCTCTGTCTCCTTGTGTCGCTCTCTAGCGACAAGAACGCCCGTTGTTTTATATCTGTCTCCTTGTGTCGCTCTCTAGCAACAAGAACGCCCGTTGTTTTACCTCTGTCTCCTTGTGTCGCTCTCTAGCGACAAGAACGCCCGTTGTTTTACCTCTGTCTCCTTGTGTCGCTCTCTAGCGACAAGAACGCCCGTTGTTTTATCTCTGTCTCCTTGTGTCGCTCTCTAGCGACAAGAACGCCCGTTGTTTTATCTCTGTCTCCTTGTGTCGCTCTCTAGCGACAAGAACGCCCGTTGTTTTATCTCTGTCTCCTTGTGTCGCTCTCTAGGGACAAGAACGCCCGTTGTTTTACCTCTGTCTCCTTGTGTCGCTCTCTAGCGACAAGAACGCCCGTTGTTTTATATCTGTCTCCTTGTGTCGCTCTCTAGCAACAAGAACGCCCGTTGTTTTACCTCTGTCTCCTTGTGTCGCTCTCTAGCGACAAGAACGCCCGTTGTTTTACCTCTGTCTCCTTGTGTCGCTCTCTAGCGACAAGAACGCCCGTTGTTTTACCTCTGTCTCCTTGTGTCGCTCTCTAGCGACAAGAACGCCCGTTGTTTTACCTCTGTCTCCTTGTGTCGCTCTCTAGCGACAAGAACGCCCGTTGTTTTATCTCTGTCTCCTTGTGTCGCTCTCTAGCGACAAGAACGCCCGTTGGTTCACACTAGTCACACTTGGTCACACTAGTCGAACTTGGTCATCTTGTCACACTTGGTCACACTAGTCACACTTGTTCACACTAGTCACACTTGGTCACACTAGTCACGCTTGGTGCCTTAGTGTGACTAGTGTGACCAAGTGTGACTAGTGTGACTTGTGTGACCAAGTGTGACTAGTGTGACTAGTGTGACCAAGTGTGACTAGTGTGACCAAGTGTGACTAGTGTGACTAGTGTGACCAAGTGTGACAAGTGTGACCAAGTGTGACTAGTGTGACCAAGTGTGACTAGTGTGACCAAGTGTGACTAGTGTGCCCAAGTGTGACTAGTGTGACCAAATGTGACTAGTGTGACTAAGTGTGACTAGTTTGACCAAGTGTGACTAGTGTGACCAAGTGTGACTAGTGTGACCAAGTGTGACTATTGTGACCAAGTGTGACTAGTGTGACCAAGTGTGACTAGTGTGACCAAGTGTGACTAGTGTGACTAGTGTGCCCAAGTGTGACTAGTGTGACCAAGTGTGACAAGTGTGTTGTTTTATCTCTGTCTCCTTGTGTCGCTCTTTAGCGACAAGAACGCCCGTTGTTTTATCTCTGTCTCCTTGTGTCGCTCTCTAGCGACAAGAACGCCCGTTGTTTTATCTCTGTCTCCTTGTGTCGCTCTCTAGCGACAAGAACGCCCGTTGTTTTATATCTGTCTCCTTGTGTCGCTCTCTAGCGACAAGAACGCCCGTTGTTTTATCTCTGTCTCCTTGTGTCGCTCTCTAGCGACAAGAACGCCCGTTGTTTTATATATGTCTCCTTGTGTCGCTCTCTAGCGACAAGAACGCCCGTTGTTTTATCTCTGTCTCCTTGTGTCGCTCTCTAGCGACAAGAACGCCCGTTGTTTTATCTCTGTCTCCTTGTGTCGCTCTCTAGCGACAAGAACGCCCGTTGTTTTATCTCTGTCTCCTTGTGTCGCTCTCTAGCGACAAGAACGCCCGTTGTTTTATCTCTGTCTCCTTGTGTCGCTCTCTAGCGACAAGAACGCCCGTTGTTTTATCTCTGTCTCCTTGTGTCGCTCTCTAGCGACAAGAACGCCCGTTGTTTTATCTCTGTCTCCTTGTGTCGCTCTCTAGCGACAAGAACGCCCGTTGTTTTATCTCTGTCTCCTTGTGTCGCTCTCTAGCGACAAGAACGCCCGTTGTTTTATCTCTGTCTCCTTGTGTCGCTCTCTAGCGACAAGAACGCCCGTTGTTTTATCTCTGTCTCCTTGTGTCGCTCTCTAGCGACAAGAACGCCCGTTGTTTTATCTCTGTCTCCTTGTGTCGCTCTCTAGCGACAAGAACGCCCGTTGTTTTATCTCTGTCTCCTTGTGTCGCTCTCTAGCGACAAGAACGCCCGTTGTTTTATCTCTGTCTCCTTGTGTCGCTCTCTAGCGACAAGAACGCCCGTTGTTTTATCTCTGTCTCCTTGTGTCGCTCTCTAGCGACAAGAACGCCCGTTGTTTTATCTCTGTCTCCTTGTGTCGCTCTCTAGCGACAAGAACGCCCGTTGTTTTATCTCTGTCTCCTTGTGTCGCTCTCTAGCGACAAGAACGCCCGTTGTTTTATCTCTGTCTCCTTGTGTCGCTCTCTAGCGACAAGAACGCCCGTTGTTTTATCTCTGTCTCCTTGTGTCGCTCTCTAGCGACAAGAACGCCCGTTGTTTTATCTCTGTCTCCTTGTGTCGCTCTCTAGCGACAAGAACGCCCGTTGTTTTATCTCTGTCTCCTTGTGTCGCTCTCTAGCGACAAGAACGCCCGTTGTTTTATCTCTGTCTCCTTGTGTCGCTCTCTAGCGACAAGAACGCCCGTTGTTTTATATCTGTCTCCTTGTGTCGCTCTCTAGCGACAAGAACGCCCGTTGTTTTACCTCTGTCTCCTTGTGTCGCTCTCTAGCGACAAGAACGCCCGTTGTTTTACCTCTGTCTCCTTGTGTCGCTCTCTAGCGACAAGAACGCCCGTTGTTTTATCTCTGTCTCCTTGTGTCGCTCTCTAGCGACAAGAACGCCCGTTGTTTTATCTCTGTCTCCTTGTGTCGCTCTCTAGCGACAAGAACGCCCGTTGTTTTATCTCTGTCTCCTTGTGTCGCTCTCTAGCGACAAGAACGCCCGTTGTTTTATCTCTGTCTCCTTGTGTCGCTCTCTAGCGACAAGAACGCCCGTTGTTTTATCTCTGTCTCCTTGTGTCGCTCTCTAGCGACAAGAACGCCCGTTGTTTTATCTCTGTCTCCTTGTGTCGCTCTCTAGCGACAAGAACGCCCGTTGTTTTATCTCTGTCTCCTTGTGTCGCTCTCTAGCGACAAGAACGCCCGTTGTTTTATCTCTGTCTCCTTGTGTCGCTCTCTAGCGGCAAGAACGCCCGTTGTTTTATCTCTGTCTCCTTGTGTCGCTCTCTAGCGGCAAGAACGCCCGTTGTTTTATCTCTGTCTCCTTGTGTCGCTCTCTAGCGGCAAGAACGCCCGTTGTTTTATCTCTGTCTCCTTGTGTCGCTCTCTAGCGACAAGAACGCCCGTTGTTTTATCTCTGTCTCCTTGTGTCGCTCTCTAGCGACAAGAACGCCCGTTGTTTTATCTCTGTCTCCTTGTGTCGCTCTCTAGCGACAAGAACGCCCGTTGTTTTATCTCTGTCTCCTTTTGTCGCTCTCTAGCGACAAGAACGCCCGTTGTTTTATCTCTGTCTCCTTTTGTCTCTCTCTAGCGACAAGAACGCCCGTTGTTTTATCTCTGTCTCCTTGTGTCGCTCTCTAGCGACAAGAACGCCCGTTGTTTTACCTCTGTCTCCTTGTGTCGCTCTCTAGCGACAAGAACGCCCGTTGTTTTACCTCTGTCTCCTTGTGTCGCTCTCTAGCGACAAGAACGCCCGTTGTTTTACCTCTGTCTCCTTGTGTCGCTCTCTAGCGACAATAACGCCCGTTGTTTTACCTCTGTCTCCTTGTGTCGCTCTCTAGCGACAATAACGCCCGTTGTTTTACCTCTGTCTCCTTGTGTCGCTCTCTAGCGACAATAACGCCCGTTGTTTTACCTCTGTCTCCTTGTGTCGCTCTCTAGCGACAATAACGCCCGTTGTTTTACCTCTGTCTCCTTGTGTCGCTCTCTAGCGACAATAACGCCCGTTGTTTTACCTCTGTCTCCTTGTGTCGCTCTCTAGCGACAAGAACGCCCGTTGTTTTACCTCTGTCTCCTTGTGTCGCTCTCTAGCGACAAGAACGCCCGTTGTTTTACCTCTGTCTCCTTGTGTCGCTCTCTAGCGACAAGAACGCCCGTTGTTTTACCTCTGTCTCCTTGTGTCGCTCTCTAGCGACAAGAACGCCCGTTGTTTTACCTCTGTCTCCTTGTGTCGCTCTCTAGCGACAAGAACGCCCGTTGTTTTACCTCTGTCTCCTTGTGTCGCTCTCTAGCGACAATAACGCCCGTTGTTTTACCTCTGTCTCCTTGTGTCGCTCTCTAGCGACAATAACGCCCGTTGTTTTACCTCTGTCTCCTTGTGTCGCTCTCTAGCGACAATAACGCCCGTTGTTTTACCTCTGTCTCCTTGTGTCGCTCTCTAGCGACAATAACGCCCGTTGTTTTACCTGTCTCCTTGTGTCGCTCTCTAGCGACAATAACGCCCGTTGTTTTACCTCTGTCTCCTTGTGTCGCTCTCTAGCGACAATAACGCCCGTTGTTTTACCTCTGTCTCCTTGTGTCGCTCTCTAGCGACAAGAACGCCCGTTGGTTCACACTAGTCACACTTGGTCACACTAGTCACACTTGGTCATCTTGTCACACTTGGTCACACTAGTCACACTTGTTCACACTAGTCACACTTGGTCACACTAGTCACACTTGGTGCCTTAGTGTGACTAGTGTGACCAAGTGTGACTAGTGTGACTAGTGTGACCAAGTGTGACTAGTGTGACCAAGTGTGACTAGTGTGACTAGTGTGACCAAGTGTGACAAGTGTGACCAAGTGTGACTAGTGTGACCAAGTGTGACTAGTGTGACCAAGTGTGACTAGTGTGCTTAAGTGTGACTAGTGTGACCAAGTGTGACTAGTGTGACCAAGTGTGACTAGTGTGACTAGTGTGACAAAGTGTGACAAGTGTGACCAAGTGTGACTAGTGTGACCAAGTGTGACTAGTGTGACCAAGTGTGACTAGTGTGACCAAGTGTGACTAGTGTGACCAAGTGTGACTAGTGTGACTAGTGTGACTAATGTGACTTGTGTGACCAAGTGTGACTAGTGTGACTAGTGTGACCAAGTGTGACTAGTGTGACCAAGTGTGACTAGTGTGACTAGTGAGACCAAGTGTGACAAGTGTGACCAAGTGTGACTAGTGTGACCAAGTGTGACTAGTGTGCTTAAGTGTGACTAGTGTGACCAAGTGTGACTAGTGTGACCAAGTGTGACTAGTGTGACTAGTGTGACCAAGTGTGACAAGTGTGACCAAGTGTGACTAGTGTGACCAAGTTTGACTAGTGTGACCAAGTGTGACTAGTGTGACCAAGTGTGACTAGTGTGACCAAGTGTGACTAGTGTGACTTGTGTGACCAAGTGTGACTAGTGTGACCAAGTGTGACTAGTAGGACTAGTGTGACCAAGTGTGACTAAAGTTACCAAGTGTGACTAGTGTGACCAAGTGTGACTAGTGTGACTAGTGTGACTAATGTGACTTGTGTGACCAAGTGTGACTAGTGTGACTAGTGTGACCAAGTGTGACTAGTGTGACCAAGTGTGACTAGTGTGACCAAGTGTGACAAGTGTGACCAAGTGTGACTAGTGTGACCAAGTGTGACTAGTGTGCTTAAGTGTGACTAGTGTGACCAAGTGTGACTAGTGTGACCAAGTGTGACTAGTAGGACTAGTGTGACCAAGTGTGACTAGTGTGACTAGTGTGACTAGTGTGACTAGTGTGACCAAGTGTGACTAGTGTGACTAGTGTGACTAGTGTGACCAAGTGTGACTAGTGTGACCAAGTGTGACTAGTGTGACTAGTGTGACCAAGTGTGACAAGTGTGACCAAGTGTGACTAGTGTGACCAAGTGTGACTAGTGTGACTAGTGTGACCAAGTGTGACTAGTGTGACCAAGTTTGACTAGTGTGACCAAGTGTGACTAGTGTGACCAAGTGTGACTAGTGTGACCAAGTGTGACAAGTGTGACTTGTGTGACTAGTGTGACTAGTGTGACTAGTGTGACTAGTGTGACTAGTGTGACCAAGTGTGACAAGTGTGACCAAGTGTGACTAGTGTGACCAAGTGTGACTAGTGTGCTTAAGTGTGACTAGTGTGCTTAAGTGTGACTAGTGTGACCAAGTGTGACTAGTGTGACTAGTGTGACCAAGTGTGACAAGTGTGACCAAGTGTGACTAGTGTGACCAAGTTTGACGAGTGTGACCAAGTGTGACTAGTGTGACCAAGTGTGACTAGTGTGACCAAGTGTGACTAGTGTGACTTGTTTGACCAAGTGTGACTAGTGTGACCAAGTGTGACTAGTGTGACTAGTGTGACCAAGTGTGACTAGTGTGACTAGTGTGACCAAGTGTGACAAGTGTGACCAAGTGTGACTAGTGTGACCAAGTGTGACTAGTGTGCTTAAGTGTGACTAGTGTGACCAAGTGTGACTAGTGTGACCAAGTGTGACTAGTGTGACTAGTGTGACCAAGTGTGACAAGTGTGACCAAGTGTGACTAGTGTGACCAAGTTTGACGAGTGTGACCAAGTGTGACTAGTGTGACTAGTGTGACTAGTGTGCCCAAGTGTGACTAGTGTGACCAAGTGTGACTAGTGTGACCAAGTGTGACTAGTGTGACCAAGTGTGACTAGTGTGACCAAGTGTGACTAGTGTGACCAAGTGTGACTAGTGTGACCAAGTGTGACTAGTGTGACTAGTGTGACTAGTGTGCCCAAGTGTGACTAGTGTGACCAAGTGTGACTAGTGTGACCAAGTGTGACTAGTGTGACCAAGTGTGACTAGTGTGACCAATTGTGACTAGTGTGACCAAGTGTGACTAGTGTGACCAAGTGTGACTAGTGTGACCAAGTGTGACTAGTGTGACCAAGTGTGACTAGTGTGACCAAGTGTGACTAGTGTGACCAAGTGGGACTAGTGTGACTAGTGTGACTAGTGTGCCCAAGTGTGACTAGTGTGACCAAGTGTGACTAGTGTGTTGTTTTACCTCTGTCTCCTTGTGTCGCTCTCTAGCGACAAGAACGCCCGTTGTTTTACCTCTGTCTCCTTGTGTCGCTCTCTAGCGACAAGAACGCCCGTTGTTTTATCTCTGTCTCCTTGTGTCGCTCTCTAGCGACAAGAACGCCCGTTGTTTTACCTCTGTCTCCTTGTGTCGCTCTCTAGCGACAAGAACGCCCGTTGTTTTACCTCTGTCTCCTTGTGTCGCTCTCTAGCGACAAGAACGCCCGTTGTTTTATCTCTGTCTCCTTGTGTCGCTCTCTAGCGACAAGAACGCCCGTTGTTTTATCTCTGTCTCCTTGTGTCGCTCTCTAGCGACAAGAACGCCCGTTGTTTTACCTCTGTCTCCTTGTGTCGCTCTCTAGCGACAAGAACGCCCGTTGTTTTACCTCTGTCTCCTTGTGTCGCTCTCTAGCGACAAGAACGCCCGTTGTTTTATCTCTGTCTCCTTGTGTCGCTCTCTAGCGACAAGAACGCCCGTTGTTTTATCTCTGTCTCCTTGTGTCGCTCTCTAGCGACAAGAACGCCCGTTGTTTTATCTCTGTCTCCTTGTGTCGCTCTCTAGCGACAAGAACGCCCGTTGTTTTATCTCTGTCTCCTTGTGTCGCTCTCTAGCGACAAGAACGCCCGTTGTTTTATCTCTGTCTCCTTGTGTCGCTCTCTAGCGACAAGAACGCCCGTTGTTTTATCTCTGTCTCCTTGTGTCGCTCTCTAGCGACAAGAACGCCCGTTGTTTTATCTCTGTCTCCTTGTGTCGCTCTCTAGCGACAAGAACGCCCGTTGTTTTATCTCTGTCTCCTTGTGTCGCTCTCTAGCGACAAGAACGCCCGTTGTTTTATCTCTGTCTCCTTGTGTCGCTCTCTAGCGACAAGAACGCCCGTTGTTTTATCTCTGTCTCCTTGTGTCGCTCTCTAGCGACAAGAACGCCCGTTGGTTCACACTAGTCACACTTGGTCACACTAGTCGAACTTGGTCATCTTGTCACACTTGGTCACACTAGTCACACTTGTTCACACTAGTCACACTTGGTCACACTAGTCACGCTTGGTGCCTTAGTGTGACTAGTGTGACCAAGTGTGACTAGTGTGACTTGTGTGACCAAGTGTGACAAGTGTGACTAGTGTGACCAAGTGTGACTAGTGTGACCAAGTGTGACTAGTGTGACTAGTGTGACCAAGTGTGACAAGTGTGACCAAGTGTGACTAGTGTGACCAAGTGTGACTAGTGTGACCAAGTGTGACTAGTGTGCCCAAGTGTGACTAGTGTGACCAAATGTGACTAGTGTGACTAAGTGTGACTAGTTTGACCAAGTGTGACTAGTGTGACCAAGTGTGACTAGTGTGACCAAGTGTGACTATTGTGACCAAGTGTGACTAGTGTGACCAAGTGTGACTAGTGTGACCAAGTGTGACTAGTGTGACTAGTGTGCCCAAGTGTGACTAGTGTGACCAAGTGTGACAAGTGTGTTGTTTTATCTCTGTCTCCTTGTGTCGCTCTTTAGCGACAAGAACGCCCTTTGTTTTATCTCTGTCTCCTTGTGTCGCTCTCTAGCGACAAGAACGCCCGTTGTTTTATCTCTGTCTCCTTGTGTCGCTCTCTAGCGACAAGAACGCCCGTTGTTTTATATCTGTCTCCTTGTGTCGCTCTCTAGCGACAAGAACGCCCGTTGTTTTATCTCTGTCTCCTTGTGTCGCTCTCTAGCGACAAGAACGCCCGTTGTTTTATATCTGTCTCCTTGTGTCGCTCTCTAGCGACAAGAACGCCCGTTGTTTTATATCTGTCTCCTTGTGTCGCTCTCTAGCGACAAGAAATCCGTTGTTTTATCTCTGTCTCCTTGTGTCGCTCTCTAGCGACAAGAACGCCCGTTGTTTTATATCTGTCTCCTTGTGTCGCTCTCTAGCGACAAGAACGCCCGTTGTTTTATATCTGTCTCCTTGTGTCGCTCTCTAGCGACAAGAACGCCCGTTGTTTTATATCTGTCTCCTTGTGTCGCTCTCTAGCGACAAGAACGCCCGTTGTTTTATCTCTGTCTCCTTGTGTCGCTCTCTAGCGACAAGAACGCCCGTTGTTTTATCTCTGTCTCCTTGTGTCGCTCTCTAGCGACAAGAACGCCCGTTGTTTTATCTCTGTCTCCTTGTGTCACTCTCTAGCGACAAGAACGCCCGTTGTTTTACCTCTGTCTCCTTGTGTCGCTCTCTAGCGACAAGAACGCCCGTTGTTTTATCTCTGTCTCCTTGTGTCGCTCTCTAGCGACAAGAACGCCCGTTGTTTTATCTCTGTCTCCTTGTGTCGCTCTCTAGCGACAAGAACGCCCGTTGTTTTATCTCTGTCTCCTTGTGTCGCTCTCTAGCGACAAGAACGCCCGTTGTTTTATATCTGTCTCCTTGTGTCGCTCTCTAGCGACAAGAACGCCCGTTGTTTTATATCTGTCTCCTTGTGTCGCTCTCTAGCGACAAGAACGCCCGTTGTTTTATATCTGTCTCCTTGTGTCGCTCTCTAGCGACAAGAACGCCCGTTGTTTTATATCTGTCTCCTTGTGTCGCTCTCTAGCGACAAGAACGCCCGTTGTTTTATCTCTGTCTCCTTGTGTCGCTCTCTAGCGACAAGAACGCCCGTTGTTTTATCTCTGTCTCCTTGTGTCGCTCTCTAGCGACAAGAACGCCCGTTGTTTTATCTCTGTCTCCTTGTGTCGCTCTCTAGCGACAAGAACGCCCGTTGTTTTATCTCTGTCTCCTTGTGTCGCTCTCTAGCGACAAGAACGCCCGTTGTTTTACCTCTGTCTCCTTGTGTCGCTCTCTAGCGACAAGAACGCCCGTTGTTTTACCTCTGTCTCCTTGTGTCGCTCTCTAGCGACAAGAACGCCCGTTGTTTTACCTCTGTCTCCTTGTGTCGCTCTCTAGCGACAAGAACGCCCGTTGTTTTATCTCTGTCTCCTTGTGTCGCTCTCTAGCGACAAGAACGCCCGTTGTTTTATCTCTGTCTCCTTGTGTCGCTCTCTAGCGACAAGAACGCCCGTTGTTTTATATCTGTCTCCTTGTGTCGCTCTCTAGCGACAAGAACGCCCGTTGTTTTATCTCTGTCTCCTTGTGTCGCTCTCTAGCGACAAGAACGCCCGTTGTTTTATCTCTGTCTCCTTGTGTCGCTCTCTAGCGACAAGAACGCCCGTTGTTTTATCTCTGTCTCCTTGTGTCGCTCTCTAGCGACAAGAACGCCCGTTGTTTTATCTCTGTCTCCTTGTGTCGCTCTCTAGCGACAAGAACGCCCGTTGTTTTATCTCTGTCTCCTTGTGTCGCTCTCTAGTGACAAGAACGCCCGTTGTTTTATCTCTGTCTCCTTGTGTCGCTCTCTAGCGACAAGAACGCCCGTTGTTTTATCTCTGTCTCCTTGTGTCGCTCTCTAGCGACAAGAACGCCCGTTGTTTTATCTCTGTCTCCTTGTGTCGCTCTCTAGCGACAAGAACGCCCGTTGTTTTATCTCTGTCTCCTTGTGTCGCTCTCTAGCGAAAAGAACGCCCGTTGTTTTATCTCTGTCTCCTTGTGTCGCTCTCTAGCGACAAGAACGCCCGTTGTTTTATCTCTGTCTCCTTGTGTCGCTCTCAAGCGACAAGAACGCCCGTTGTTTTATCTCTGTCTCCTTGTGTCGCTCTCTAGCGACAAGAACGCCCGTTGTTTTATCTCTGTCTCCTTGTGTCGCTCTCTAGCGACAAGAACGCCCGTTGTTTTATCTCTGTCTCCTTGTGTCGCTCTCTAGCGACAAGAACGCCCGTTGTTTTATCTCTGTCTCCTTGTGTCGCTCTCTAGCGACAAGAACGCCCGTTGTTTTATCTCTGTCTCCTTGTGTCGCTCTCTAGCGACAAGAACGCCCGTTGTTTTATCTCTGTCTCCTTGTGTCGCTCTCTAGCGACAAGAACGCCCGTTGTTTTATATCTGGCTCCTTGTGTCGCTCTCTAGCGACAAGAACGCCCGTTGTTTTACCTCTGTCTCCTTGTGTCGCTCTCTAGCGACAAGAACGCCCGTTGTTTTACCTCTGTCTCCTTGTGTCGCTCTCTAGCGACAAGAACGCCCGTTGTTTTATCTCTGTCTCCTTGTGTCGCTCTCTAGCGACAAGAACGCCCGTTGTTTTATCTCTGTCTCCTTGTGTCGCTCTCTAGCGACAAGAACGCCCGTTGTTTTATCTCTGTCTCCTTGTGTCGCTCTCTAGCGACAAGAACGCCCGTTGTTTTATCTCTGTCTCCTTGTGTCGCTCTCTAGCGACAAGAACGCCCGTTGTTTTATCTCTGTCTCCTTGTGTCGCTCTCTAGCGACAAGAACGCCCGTTGTTTTATCTCTGTCTCCTTGTGTCGCTCTCTAGCGACAAGAACGCCCGTTGTTTTATCTCTGTCTCCTTGTGTCGCTCTCTAGCGACAAGAACGCCCGTTGTTTTATCTCTGTCTCCTTGTGTCGCTCTCTAGCGACAAGAACGCCCGTTGTTTTATCTCTGTCTCCTTGTGTCGCTCTCTAGCGACAAGAACGCCCGTTGTTTTATCTCTGTCTCCTTGTGTCGCTCTCTAGCGACAAGAACGCCCGTTGTTTTATCTCTGTCTCCTTGTGTCGCTCTCTAGCGACAAGAACGCCCGTTGTTTTATCTCTGTCTCCTTGTGTCGCTCTCTAGCGACAAGAACGCCCGTTGTTTTATCTCTGTCTCCTTGTGTCGCTCTCTAGCGACAAGAACGCCCGTTGTTTTATCTCTGTCTCCTTTTGTCGCTCTCTAGCGACAAGAACGCCCGTTGTTTTATCTCTGTCTCCTTGTGTCGCTCTCTAGCGACAAGAACGCCCGTTGTTTTACCTCTGTCTCCTTGTGTCGCTCTCTAGCGACAAGAACGCCCGTTGTTTTACCTCTGTCTCCTTGTGTCGCTCTCTAGCGACAAGAACGCCCGTTGTTTTACCTCTGTCTCCTTGTGTCGCTCTCTAGCGACAAGAACGCCCGTTGTTTTACCTCTGTCTCCTTGTGTCGCTCTCTAGCGACAATAACGCCCGTTGTTTTACCTCTGTCTCCTTGTGTCGCTCTCTAGCGACAATAACGCCCGTTGTTTTACCTCTGTCTCCTTGTGTCGCTCTCTAGCGACAATAACGCCCGTTGTTTTACCTCTGTCTCCTTGTGTCGCTCTCTAGCGACAATAACGCCCGTTGTTTTACCTCTGTCTCCTTGTGTCGCTCTCTAGCGACAATAACGCCCGTTGTTTTACCTCTGTCTCCTTGTGTCGCTCTCTAGCGACAAGAACGCCCGTTGTTTTACCTCTGTCTCCTTGTGTCGCTCTCTAGCGACAAGAACGCCCGTTGTTTTACCTCTGTCTCCTTGTGTCGCTCTCTAGCGACAAGAACGCCCGTTGTTTTACCTCTGTCTCCTTGTGTCGCTCTCTAGCGACAAGAACGCCCGTTGTTTTACCTCTGTCTCCTTGTGTCGCTCTCTAGCGACAAGAACGCCCGTTGTTTTACCTCTGTCTCCTTGTGTCGCTCTCTAGCGACAATAACGCCCGTTGTTTTACCTCTGTCTCCTTGTGTCGCTCTCTAGCGACAATAACGCCCGTTGTTTTACCTCTGTCTCCTTGTGTCGCTCTCTAGCGACAATAACGCCCGTTGTTTTACCTCTGTCTCCTTGTGTCGCTCTCTAGCGACAATAACGCCCGTTGTTTTACCTCTGTCTCCTTGTGTCGCTCTCTAGCGACAATAACGCCCGTTGTTTTACCTCTGTCTCCTTGTGTCGCTCTCTAGCGACAAGAACGCCCGTTGGTTCACACTAGTCACACTTGGTCACACTAGTCACACTTGGTCATCTTGTCACACTTGGTCACACTAGTCACACTTGTTCACACTAGTCACACTTGGTCACACTAGTCACACTTGGTGCCTTAGTGTGACTAGTGTGACCAAGTGTGACTAGTGTGACTAGTGTGACCAAGTGTGACTAGTGTGACCAAGTGTGACTAGTGTGACAAGTGTGACCAAGTGTGACTAGTGTGACCAAGTGTGACTAGTGTGACCAAGTGTGACTAGTGTGACCAAGTGTGACTAGTGTGACCAAGTGTGACTAGTGTGACTAGTGTGACTAATGTGACTTGTGTGACCAAGTGTGACTAGTGTGACTAGTGTGACCAAGTGTGACTAGTGTGACCAAGTGTGACTAGTGTGACTAGTGAGACCAAGTGTGACAAGTGTGACCAAGTGTGACTAGTGTGACCAAGTGTGACTAGTGTGCTTAAGTGTGACTAGTGTGACCAAGTGTGACTAGTGTGACCAAGTGTGACTAGTGTGACTAGTGTGACCAAGTGTGACAAGTGTGACCAAGTGTGACTAGTGTGACCAAGTTTGACTAGTGTGACCAAGTGTGACTAGTGTGACCAAGTGTGACTAGTGTGACCAAGTGTGACTAGTGTGACTTGTGTGACCAAGTGTGACTAGTGTGACCAAGTGTGACTAGTAGGACTAGTGTGACCAAGTGTGACTAAAGTTACCAAGTGTGACTAGTGTGACCAAGTGTGACTAGTGTGACTAGTGTGACTAATGTGACTTGTGTGACCAAGTGTGACTAGTGTGACTAGTGTGACCAAGTGTGACTAGTGTGACCAAGTGTGACTAGTGTGACTAGTGTGACCAAGTGTGACAAGTGTGACCAAGTGTGACTAGTGTGACCAAGTGTGACTAGTGTGCTTAAGTGTGACTAGTGTGACCAAGTGTGACTAGTGTGACCAAGTGTGACTAGTAGGACTAGTGTGACCAAGTGTGACTAGTGTGACTAGTGTGACTAGTGTGACTAGTGTGACCAAGTGTGACTAGTGTGACTAGTGTGACTAGTGTGACCAAGTGTGACTAGTGTGACCAAGTGTGACTAGTGTGACTAGTGTGACCAAGTGTGACAAGTGTGACCAAGTGTGACTAGTGTGACCAAGTGTGACTAGTGTGCTTAAGTGTGACTAGTGTGACCAAGTGTGACTAGTGTGACCAAGTGTGACTAGTGTGACCAAGTGTGACAAGTGTGACTTGTGTGACTAGTGTGACTAGTGTGACCAAGTGTGACTAGTGTGACTAGTGTGACCAAGTGTGACAAGTGTGACCAAGTGTGACTAGTGTGACCAAGTGTGACTAGTGTGCTTAAGTGTGACTAGTGTGACCAAGTGTGACTAGTGTGACCAAGTGTGACTAGTGTGACTAGTGTGACCAAGTGTGACAAGTGTGACCAAGTGTGACTAGTGTGACCAAGTTTGACGAGTGTGACCAAGTGTGACTAGTGTGACCAAGTGTGACTAGTGTGACCAAGTGTGACTAGTGTGACTTGTTTGACCAAGTGTGACTAGTGTGACCAAGTGTGACTAGTGTGACTAGTGTGACCAAGTGTGACTAGTGTGACTAGTGTGACCAAGTGTGACAAGTGTGACCAAGTGTGACTAGTGTGACCAAGTGTGACTAGTGTGCTTAAGTGTGACTAGTGTGACCAAGTGTGACTAGTGTGACCAAGTGTGACTAGTGTGACTAGTGTGACCAAGTGTGACAAGTGTGACCAAGTGTGACTAGTGTGACCAAGTTTGACGAGTGTGACCAAGTGTGACTAGTGTGACTAGTGTGACTAGTGTGCCCAAGTGTGACTAGTGTGACCAAGTGTGACTAGTGTGACCAAGTGTGACTAGTGTGACCAAGTGTGACTAGTGTGACCAAGTGTGACTAGTGTGACCAAGTGTGACTAGTGTGACCAAGTGTGACTAGTGTGACTAGTGTGACTAGTGTGCCCAAGTGTGACTAGTGTGACCAAGTGTGACTAGTGTGACCAAGTGTGACTAGTGTGACCAAGTGTGACTAGTGTGACCAATTGTGACTAGTGTGACCAAGTGTGACTAGTGTGACCAAGTGTGACTAGTGTGACCAAGTGTGACTAGTGTGACCAAGTGTGACTAGTGTGACCAAGTGTGACTAGTGTGACCAAGTGGGACTAGTGTGACTAGTGTGACTAGTGTGCCCAAGTGTGACTAGTGTGACCAAGTGTGACTAGTGTGTTGTTTTACCTCTGTCTCCTTGTGTCGCTCTCTAGCGACAAGAACGCCCGTTGTTTTACCTCTGTCTCCTTGTGTCGCTCTCTAGCGACAAGAACGCCCGTTGTTTTATCTCTGTCTCCTTGTGTCGCTCTCTAGCGACAAGAACGCCCGTTGTTTTACCTCTGTCTCCTTGTGTCGCTCTCTAGCGACAAGAACGCCCGTTGTTTTATCTCTGTCTCCTTGTGTCGCTCTCTAGCGACAAGAACGCCCGTTGTTTTATCTCTGTCTCCTTGTGTCGCTCTCTAGCGACAAGAACGCCCGTTGTTTTACCTCTGTCTCCTTGTGTCGCTCTCTAGCGACAAGAACGCCCGTTGTTTTACCTCTGTCTCCTTGTGTCGCTCTCTAGCGACAAGAACGCCCGTTGTTTTATCTCTGTCTCCTTGTGTCGCTCTCTAGCGACAAGAACGCCCGTTGTTTTATCTCTGTCTCCTTGTGTCGCTCTCTAGCGACAAGAACGCCCGTTGTTTTATCTCTGTCTCCTTGTGTCGCTCTCTAGCGACAAGAACGCCCGTTGTTTTATCTCTGTCTCCTTGTGTCGCTCTCTAGCGACAAGAACGCCCGTTGTTTTATCTCTGTCTCCTTGTGTCGCTCTCTAGCGACAAGAACGCCCGTTGTTTTATCTCTGTCTCCTTGTGTCGCTCTCTAGCGACAAGAACGCCCGTTGTTTTATCTCTGTCTCCTTGTGTCGCTCTCTAGCGACAAGAACGCCCGTTGTTTTATCTCTGTCTCCTTGTGTCGCTCTCTAGCGACAAGAACGCCCGTTGTTTTATCTCTGTCTCCTTGTGTCGCTCTCTAGCGACAAGAACGCCCGTTGTTTTATCTCTGTCTCCTTGTGTCGCTCTCTAGCGACAAGAACGCCCGTTGGTTCACACTAGTCACACTTGGTCACACTAGTCGAACTTGGTCATCTTGTCACACTTGGTCACACTAGTCACACTTGTTCACACTAGTCACACTTGGTCACACTAGTCACGCTTGGTGCCTTAGTGTGACTAGTGTGACCAAGTGTGACTAGTGTGACTTGTGTGACCAAGTGTGACAAGTGTGACTAGTGTGACCAAGTGTGACTAGTGTGACCAAGTGTGACTAGTGTGACTAGTGTGACCAAGTGTGACAAGTGTGACCAAGTGTGACTAGTGTGACCAAGTGTGACTAGTGTGACCAAGTGTGACTAGTGTGCCCAAGTGTGACTAGTGTGACCAAATGTGACTAGTGTGACTAAGTGTGACTAGTTTGACCAAGTGTGACTAGTGTGACCAAGTGTGACTAGTGTGACCAAGTGTGACTATTGTGACCAAGTGTGACTAGTGTGACCAAGTGTGACTAGTGTGACCAAGTGTGACTAGTGTGACTAGTGTGCCCAAGTGTGACTAGTGTGACCAAGTGTGACAAGTGTGTTGTTTTATCTCTGTCTCCTTGTGTCGCTCTTTAGCGACAAGAACGCCCTTTGTTTTATCTCTGTCTCCTTGTGTCGCTCTCTAGCGACAAGAACGCCCGTTGTTTTATCTCTGTCTCCTTGTGTCGCTCTCTAGCGACAAGAACGCCCGTTGTTTTATATCTGTCTCCTTGTGTCGCTCTCTAGCGACAAGAACGCCCGTTGTTTTATCTCTGTCTCCTTGTGTCGCTCTCTAGCGACAAGAACGCCCGTTGTTTTATATCTGTCTCCTTGTGTCGCTCTCTAGCGACAAGAACGCCCGTTGTTTTATATCTGTCTCCTTGTGTCGCTCTCTAGCGACAAGAAATCCGTTGTTTTATCTCTGTCTCCTTGTGTCGCTCTCTAGCGACAAGAACGCCCGTTGTTTTATATCTGTCTCCTTGTGTCGCTCTCTAGCGACAAGAACGCCCGTTGTTTTATATCTGTCTCCTTGTGTCGCTCTCTAGCGACAAGAACGCCCGTTGTTTTATATCTGTCTCCTTGTGTCGCTCTCTAGCGACAAGAACGCCCGTTGTTTTATCTCTGTCTCCTTGTGTCGCTCTCTAGCGACAAGAACGCCCGTTGTTTTATCTCTGTCTCCTTGTGTCGCTCTCTAGCGACAAGAACGCCCGTTGTTTTATCTCTGTCTCCTTGTGTCACTCTCTAGCGACAAGAACGCCCGTTGTTTTACCTCTGTCTCCTTGTGTCGCTTTCTAGCGACAAGAACGCCCGTTGTTTTATCTCTGTCTCCTTGTGTCGCTCTCTAGCGACAAGAACGCCCGTTGTTTTATCTCTGTCTCCTTGTGTCGCTCTCTAGCGACAAGAACGCCCGTTGTTTTATCTCTGTCTCCTTGTGTCGCTCTCTAGCGACAAGAACGCCCGTTGTTTTATATCTGTCTCCTTGTGTCGCTCTCTAGCGACAAGAACGCCCGTTGTTTTATATCTGTCTCCTTGTGTCGCTCTCTAGCGACAAGAACGCCCGTTGTTTTATATCTGTCTCCTTGTGTCGCTCTCTAGCGACAAGAACGCCCGTTGTTTTATCTCTGTCTCCTTGTGTCGCTCTCTAGCGACAAGAACGCCCGTTGTTTTATCTCTGTCTCCTTGTGTCGCTCTCTAGCGACAAGAACGCCCGTTGTTTTATCTCTGTCTCCTTGTGTCGCTCTCTAGCGACAAGAACGCCCGTTGTTTTATCTCTGTCTCCTTGTGTCGCTCTCTAGCGACAAGAACGCCCGTTGTTTTATCTCTGTCTCCTTGTGTCGCTCTCTAGCGACAAGAACGCCCGTTGTTTTATCTCTGTCTCCTTGTGTCGCTCTCTAGCGACAAGAACGCCCGTTGTTTTATCTCTGTCTCCTTGTGTCGCTCTCTAGCGACAAGAACGCCCGTTGTTTTATCTCTGTCTCCTTGTGTCGCTCTCTAGCGACAAGAACGCCCGTTGTTTTACCTCTGTCTCCTTGTGTCGCTCTCTAGCGACAAGAACGCCCGTTGTTTTACCTCTGTCTCCTTGTGTCGCTCTCTAGCGACAAGAACGCCCGTTGTTTTACCTCTGTCTCCTTGTGTCGCTCTCTAGCGACAAGAACGCCCGTTGTTTTACCTCTGTCTCCTTGTGTCGCTCTCTAGCGACAATAACGCCCGTTGTTTTACCTCTGTCTCCTTGTGTCGCTCTCTAGCGACAATAACGCCCGTTGTTTTACCTCTGTCTCCTTGTGTCGCTCTCTAGCGACAATAACGCCCGTTGTTTTACCTCTGTCTCCTTGTGTCGCTCTCTAGCGACAATAACGCCCGTTGTTTTACCTCTGTCTCCTTGTGTCGCTCTCTAGCGACAAGAACGCCCGTTGTTTTACCTCTGTCTCCTTGTGTCGCTCTCTAGCGACAAGAACGCCCGTTGTTTTACCTCTGTCTCCTTGTGTCGCTCTCTAGCGACAAGAACGCCCGTTGTTTTACCTCTGTCTCCTTGTGTCGCTCTCTAGCGACAAGAACGCCCGTTGTTTTACCTCTGTCTCCTTGTGTCGCTCTCTAGCGACAAGAACGCCCGTTGTTTTACCTCTGTCTCCTTGTGTCGCTCTCTAGCGACAAGAACGCCCGTTGTTTTACCTCTGTCTCCTTGTGTCGCTCTCTAGCGACAATAACGCCCGTTGTTTTACCTCTGTCTCCTTGTGTCGCTCTCTAGCGACAATAACGCCCGTTGTTTTACCTCTGTCTCCTTGTGTCGCTCTCTAGCGACAATAACGCCCGTTGTTTTACCTCTGTCTCCTTGTGTCGCTCTCTAGCGACAATAACGCCCGTTGTTTTACCTCTGTCTCCTTGTGTCGCTCTCTAGCGACAATAACGCCCGTTGTTTTACCTCTGTCTCCTTGTGTCGCTCTCTAGCGACAAGAACGCCCGTTGGTTCACACTAGTCACACTTGGTCACACTAGTCACACTTGGTCATCTTGTCACACTTGGTCACACTAGTCACACTTGTTCACACTAGTCACACTTGGTCACACTAGTCACACTTGGTGCCTTAGTGTGACTAGTGTGACCAAGTGTGACTAGTGTGACTAGTGTGACCAAGTGTGACTAGTGTGACCAAGTGTGACTAGTGTGACAAGTGTGACCAAGTGTGACTAGTGTGACCAAGTGTGACTAGTGTGACCAAGTGTGACTAGTGTGACCAAGTGTGACTAGTGTGACCAAGTGTGACTAGTGTGACCAAGTGTGACTAGTGTGACTAGTGTGACTAATGTGACTTGTGTGACCAAGTGTGACTAGTGTGACTAGTGTGACCAAGTGTGACTAGTGTGACCAAGTGTGACTAGTGTGACTAGTGAGACCAAGTGTGACAAGTGTGACCAAGTGTGACTAGTGTGACCAAGTGTGACTAGTGTGCTTAAGTGTGACTAGTGTGACCAAGTGTGACTAGTGTGACCAAGTGTGACTAGTGTGACTAGTGTGACCAAGTGTGACTAGTGTGACCAAGTTTGACTAGTGTGACCAAGTGTGACTAGTGTGACCAAGTGTGACTAGTGTGACCAAGTGTGACTAGTGTGACCAAGTGTGACAAGTGTGACTTGTGTGACTAGTGTGACTAGTGTGACCAAGTGTGACTAGTGTGACTAGTGTGACCAAGTGTGACAAGTGTGACCAAGTGTGACTAGTGTGACCAAGTGTGACTAGTGTGCTTAAGTGTGACTAGTGTGACCAAGTGTGACTAGTGTGACCAAGTGTGACTAGTGTGACTAGTGTGACCAAGTGTGACAAGTGTGACCAAGTGTGACTAGTGTGACCAAGTTTGACGAGTGTGACCAAGTGTGACTAGTGTGACCAAGTGTGACTAGTGTGACCAAGTGTGACTAGTGTGACTTGTTTGACCAAGTGTGACTAGTGTGACCAAGTGTGACTAGTAGGACTAGTGTGACCAAGTGTGACTAAAGTGACCAAGTGTGACTATTGTGACCAAGTGTGACTAGTGTGACTAGTGTGACTAGTGTGCCCAAGTGTGACTAGTGTGACCAAGTGTGACTAGTGTGACCAAGTGTGACTAGTGTGACCAAGTGTGACTAGTGTGACCAAGTGTGACTAGTGTGACCAAGTGTGACTAGTGTGACCAAGTGTGACTAGTGTGACTAGTGTGACTAGTGTGCCCAAGTGTGACTAGTGTGACCAAGTGTGACTAGTGTGACCAAGTGTGACTAGTGTGACCAAGTGTGACTAGTGTGACCAATTGTGACTAGTGTGACCAAGTGTGACTAGTGTGACCAAGTGTGACTAGTGTGACCAAGTGTGACTAGTGTGACCAAGTGTGACTAGTGTGACCAAGTGTGACTAGTGTGACCAAGTGGGACTAGTGTGACTAGTGTGACTAGTGTGCCCAAGTGTGACTAGTGTGACCAAGTGTGACTAGTGTGTTGTTTTACCTCTGTCTCCTTGTGTCGCTCTCTAGCGACAAGAACGCCCGTTGTTTTATCTCTGTCTCCTTGTGTCGCTCTCTAGCGACAAGAACGCCCGTTGTTTTACCTCTGTCTGCTTGTGTCGCTCTCTAGCGACAAGAACGCCCGTTGTTTTACCTCTGTCTGCTTGTGTCGCTCTCTAGCGACAAGAACGCCCGTTGTTTTACCTCTGTCTGCTTGTGTCGCTCTCTAGCGACAAGAACGCCCGTTGTTTTACCTCTGTCTCCTTGTGTCGCTCTCTAGCGACAAGAACGCCCGTTGTTTTACCTCTGTCTCCTTGTGTCGCTCTCTAGCGACAAGAACGCCCGTTGTTTTATCTCTGTCTCCTTGTGTCGCTCTCTAGCGACAAGAACGCCCGTTGTTTTACCTCTGTCTCCTTGTGTCGCTCTCTAGCGACAAGAACGCCCGTTGTTTTACCTCTGTCTCCTTGTGTCGCTCTCTAGCGACAAGAACGCCCGTTGTTTTATCTCTGTCTCCTTGTGTCGCTCTCTAGCGACAAGAACGCCCGTTGTTTTATCTCTGTCTCCTTGTGTCGCTCTCTAGCGACAAGAACGCCCGTTGTTTTATCTCTGTCTCCTTGTGTCGCTCTCTAGCGACAAGAACGCCCGTTGTTTTATCTCTGTCTCCTTGTGTCGCTCTCTAGCGACAAGAACGCCCGTTGTTTTATCTCTGTCTCCTTGTGTCGCTCTCTAGCGACAAGAACGCCCGTTGTTTTATCTCTGTCTCCTTGTGTCGCTCTCTAGCGACAAGAACGCCCGTTGTTTTATCTCTGTCTCCTTGTGTCGCTCTCTAGCGACAAGAACGCCCGTTGTTTTATCTCTGTCTCCTTGTGTCGCTCTCTAGCGACAAGAACGCCCGTTGTTTTATCTCTGTCTCCTTGTGTCGCTCTCTAGCGACAAGAACGCCCGTTGTTTTATCTCTGTCTCCTTGTGTCGCTCTCTAGCGACAAGAACGCCCGTTGTTTTATCTCTGTCTCCTTGTGTCGCTCTCTAGCGACAAGAACGCCCGTTGTTTTACCTCTGTCTCCTTGTGTCGCTCTCTAGCGACAAGAACGCCCGTTGTTTTACCTCTGTCTCCTTGTGTCGCTCTCTAGCGACAAGAACGCCCGTTGTTTTACCTCTGTCTCCTTGTGTCGCTCTCTAGCGACAAGAACGCCCGTTGTTTTACCTCTGTCTCCTTGTGTCGCTCTCTAGCGACAAGAACGCCCGTTGTTTTACCTCTGTCTCCTTGTGTCGCTCTCTAGCGACAAGAACGCCCGTTGTTTTACCTCTGTCTCCTTGTGTCGCTCTCTAGCGACAAGAACGCCCGTTGTTTTACCTCTGTCTCCTTGTGTCGCTCTCTAGCGACAAGAACGCCCGTTGTTTTATCTCTGTCTCCTTGTGTCGCTCTCTAGCGACAAGAACGCCCGTTGTTTTACCTCTGTCTCCTTGTGTCGCTCTCTAGCGACAAGAACGCCCGTTGTTTTACCTCTGTCTCCTTGTGTCGCTCTCTAGCGACAAGAACGCCCGTTGTTTTACCTCTGTCTCCTTGTGTCGCTCTCTAGCGACAAGAACGCCCGTTGTTTTATCTCTGTCTCCTTGTGTCGCTCTCTAGCGACAAGAACGCCCGTTGTTTTATCTCTGTCTCCTTGTGTCGCTCTCTAGCGACAAGAACGCCCGTTGTTTTATCTCTGTCTCCTTGTGTCGCTCTCTAGCGACAAGAACGCCCGTTGTTTTATCTCTGTCTCCTTGTGTCGCTCTCTAGCGACAAGAACGCCCGTTGTTTTATCTCTGTCTCCTTGTGTCGCTCTCTAGCGACAAGAACGCCCGTTGTTTTATCTCTGTCTCCTTGTGTCGCTCTCTAGCGACAAGAACGCCCGTTGTTTTATCTCTGTCTCCTTGTGTCGCTCTCTAGCGACAAGAACGCCCGTTGTTTTATCTCTGTCTCCTTGTGTCGCTCTCTAGCGACAAGAACGCCCGTTGTTTTATCTCTGTCTCCTTGTGTCGCTCTCTAGCGACAAGAACGCCCGTTGTTTTATCTCTGTCTCCTTGTGTCGCTCTCTAGCGACAAGAACGCCCGTTGTTTTATCTCTGTCTCCTTGTGTCGCTCTCTAGCGACAAGAACGCCCGTTGTTTTATCTCTGTCTCCTTGTGTCGCTCTCTAGCGACAAGAACGCCCGTTGTTTTATCTCTGTCTCCTTGTGTCGCTCTCTAGCGACAAGAACGCCCGTTGTTTTATCTCTGTCTCCTTGTGTCGCTCTCTAGCGACAAGAACGCCCGTTGTTTTATCTCTGTCTCCTTGTGTCGCTCTCTAGCGACAAGAACGCCCGTTGTTTTATCTCTGTCTCCTTGTGTCGCTCTCTAGCGACAAGAACGCCCGTTGTTTTATCTCTGTCTCCTTGTGTCGCTCTCTAGCGACAAGAACGCCCGTTGTTTTATATCTGTCTCCTTGTGTCGCTCTCTAGCGACAAGAACGCCCGTTGTTTTATATCTGTCTCCTTGTGTCGCTCTCTAGCGACAAGAACGCCCGTTGTTTTATATCTGTCTCCTTGTGTCGCACTCTAGCGACAAGAACGCCCGTTGTTTTATCTCTGTCTCCTTGTGTCGCACTCTAGCGACAAGAACGCCCGTTGTTTTATCTCTGTCTCCTTGTGTCGCTCTCTAGCGACAAGAACGCCCGTTGTTTTATATCTGTCTCCTTGTGTCGCTCTCTAGCGACAAGAACGCCCGTTGTTTTATCTCTGTCTCCTTGTGTCGCTCTCTAGCGACAAGAACGCCCGTTGTTTTACCTCTGTCTCCTTGTGTCGCTCTCTAGCGACAAGAACGCCCGTTGTTTTACCTCTGTCTCCTTGTGTCGCCCTCTAGCGACAAGAACGCCCGTTGTTTTATCTCTGTCTCCTTGTGTCGCTCTCTAGCGACAAGAACGCCCGTTGTTTTATCTCTGTCTCCTTGTGTCGCTCTCTAGCGACAAGAACGCCCGTTGTTTTATCTCTGTCTCCTTGTGTCGCTCTCTAGCGACAAGAACGCCCGTTGTTTTATCTCTGTATCCTTGTGTCGCTCTCTAGCGACAAGAACGCCCGTTGTTTTATCTCTGTATCCTTGTGTCGCTCTCTAGCGACAAGAACGCCCGTTGTTTTATCTCTGTCTCCTTGTGTCGCTCTCTAGCGACAAGAACGCCCGTTGTTTTATCTCTGTCTCCTTGTGTCGCTCTCTAGCGACAAGAACGCCCGTTGTTTTATCTCTGTCTCCTTGTGTCGCTCTCTAGCGACAAGAACGCCCGTTGTTTTATCTCTGTCTCCTTGTGTCGCTCTCTAGCGACAAGAACGCCCGTTGTTTTATCTCTGTCTCCTTGTGTCGCTCTCTAGCGACAAGAACGCCCGTTGTTTTATCTCTGTCTCCTTGTGTCGCTCTCTAGCGACAAGAACGCCCGTTGTTTTACCTCTGTCTCCTTGTGTCGCTCTCTAGCGACAAGAACGCCCGTTGTTTTACCTCTGTCTCCTTGTGTCGCTCTCTAGCGACAAGAACGCCCGTTGTTTTATCTCTGTCTCCTTGTGTCGCTCTCTAGCGACAAGAACGCCCGTTGTTTTATCTCTGTCTCCTTGTGTCGCTCTCTAGCGACAAGAACGCCCGTTGTTTTATCTCTGTCTCCTTGTGTCGCTCTCTAGCGACAAGAACGCCCGTTGTTTTATCTCTGTCTCCTTGTGTCGCTCTCTAGCGACAAGAACGCCCGTTGTTTTATCTCTGTCTCCTTGTGTCGCTCTCTAGCGACAAGAACGCCCGTTGTTTTATCTCTGTCTCCTTGTGTCGCTCTCTAGCGACAAGAACGCCCGTTGTTTTATCTCTGTCTCCTTGTGTCGCTCTCTAGCGACAAGAACGCCCGTTGTTTTATCTCTGTCTCCTTGTGTCGCTCTCTAGCGACAAGAACGCCCGTTGTTTTATCTCTGTCTCCTTGTGTCGCTCTCTAGCGACAAGAACGCCCGTTGTTTTATCTCTGTCTCCTTGTGTCGCTCTCTAGCGACAAGAACGCCCGTTGTTTTATCTCTGTCTCCTTGTGTCGCTCTCTAGCGACAAGAACGCCCGTTGTTTTACCTCTGTCTCCTTGTGTCGCTCTCTAGCGACAAGAACGCCCGTTGTTTTACCTCTGTCTCCTTGTGTCGCTCTCTAGCGACAATAACGCCCGTTGTTTTACCTCTGTCTCCTTGTGTCGCTCTCTAGCGACAATAACGCCCGTTGTTTTACCTCTGTCTCCTTGTGTCGCTCTCTAGCGACAATAACGCCCGTTGTTTTACCTCTGTCTCCTTGTGTCGCTCTCTAGCGACAATAACGCCCGTTGTTTTACCTCTGTCTCCTTGTGTCGCTCTCTAGCGACAATAACGCCCGTTGTTTTACCTCTGTCTCCTTGTGTCGCTCTCTAGCGACAATAACGCCCGTTGTTTTACCTCTGTCTCCTTGTGTCGCTCTCTAGCGACAATAACGCCCGTTATTTTACCTCTGTCTCCTTGTGTCGCTCTCTAGCGACAAGAACGCCCGTTGGTTCACACTAGTCACACTTGGTCACACTAGTCACACTTGGTCATCTTGTCACACTTGGTCACACTAGTCACACTTGTTCACACTAGTCACACTTGGTCACACTAGTCACACTTGGTGCCTTAGTGTGACTAGTGTGACCAAGTGTGACTAGTGTGACTAGTGTGACCAAGTGTGACTAGTGTGACCAAGTGTGACTAGTGTGACTAGTGTGACCAAGTGTGACAAGTGTGACCAAGTGTGACTAGTGTGACCAAGTGTGACTAGTGTGCTTAAGTGTGACTAGTGTGACCAAGTGTGACTAGTGTGACCAAGTGTGACTAGTGTGACTAATGTGACTTGTGTGACCAAGTGTGACTAGTGTGACAAAGTGTGACAAGTGTGACCAAGTGTGACTAGTGTGACCAAGTGTGACTAGTGTGACCAAGTGTGACTAGTGTGACCAAGTGTGACTAGTGTGACCAAGTGTGACTAGTGTGACTAGTGTGACTAATGTGACTTGTGTGACCAAGTGTGACTAGTGTGACTAGTGTGACCAAGTGTGACTAGTGTGACCAAGTGTGACTAGTGTGACTAGTGAGACCAAGTGTGACAAGTGTGACCAAGTGTGACTAGTGTGACCAAGTGTGACTAGTGTGCTTAAGTGTGACTAGTGTGACCAAGTGTGACTAGTGTGACCAAGTGTGAGTAGTGTGACTAGTGTGACCAAGTGTGACAAGTGTGACCAAGTGTGACTAGTGTGACCAAGTTTGACTAGTGTGACCAAGTGTGACTAGTGTGACCAAGTGTGACTAGTGTGACCAAGTGTGACTAGTGTGACTAGTATGACTAGTGTGACCAAGTGTGACTAAAGTTACCAAGTGTGACTAGTGTGACCAAGTGTGACTAGTGTGACTAGTGTGACTAATGTGACTTGTGTGACCAAGTGTGACTAGTGTGACTAGTGTGACCAAGTGTGACTAGTGTGACCAAGTGTGACTAGTGTGACTAGGGTGACCAAGTGTGACTAGTGTGACTAGTGTGACCAAGTGTGACTAGTGTGACCAAGTGTGACTAGTGTGACTAGTGTGACCAAGTGTGACTAGTGTGACCAAGTGTGACAAGTGTGACCAAGTGTGACTAGTGTGACCAAGTGTGACTAGTGTGCTTAAGTGTGACTAGTGTGACCAAGTGTGACTAGTGTGACCAAGTGTGACTAGTGTGACTAGTGTGACCAAGTGTGACTAGTGTGACCAAGTTTGACTAGTGTGACCAAGTGTGACTAGTATGACCAAGTGTGACTAGTGTGACCAAGTGTGACAAGTGTGACTTGTGTGACTAGTGTGACTAGTGTGACCAAGTGTGACTAGTGTGACCAAGTGTGACTAGTGTGCTTAAGTGTGACTAGTGTGACCAAGTGTGACTAGTGTGACTAGTGTGACCAAGTGTGACAAGTGTGACCAAGTGTGACTAGTGTGACCAAGTTTGACTAGTGTGACCAAGTGTGACTAGTGTGACCAAGTGTTACTAGTGTGACCAAGTGTGACTAGTGTGACTTGTGTGACCAAGTGTGACTAGTGTGACCAAGTGTGACTAGTAGGACTAGTGTGACCAAGTGTGACTAAAGTTACCAAGTGTGACTAGTGTGACCAAGTGTGACTAGTGTGACTAGTGTGACTAATGTGACTTGTGTGACCAAGTGTGACTAGTGTGACTAGTGTGACCAAGTGTGACTAGTGTGACAAAGTGTGACTAGTGTGACTAGTGTGACCAAGTGTGACAAGTGTGACCAAGTGTGACTAGTGTGACCAAGTGTGACTAGTGTGCTTAAGTGTGACTAGTGTGACCAAGTGTGACTAGTGTGACCAAGTGTGACTAGTAGGACTAGTGTGACCAAGTGTGACTAGTGTGACTAGTGTGACTAGTGTGACTAGTGTGACCAAGTGTGACTAGTGTGACTAGTGTGACTAGTGTGACCAAGTGTGACTAGTGTGACCAAGTGTGACTAGTGTGACTAGTGTGACCAAGTGTGACAAGTGTGACCAAGTGTGACTAGTGTGACCAAGTGTGACTAGTGTGCTTAAGTGTGACTAGTGTGACCAAGTGTGACTAGTGTGACCAAGTGTGACTAGTGTGACTAGTGTGACCAAGTGTGACTAGTGTGACCAAGTTTGACTAGTGTGACCAAGTGTGACTAGTGTGACCAAGTGTGACTAGTGTGACCAAGTGTGACAAGTGTGACTTGTGTGACTAGTGTGACTAGTGTGACCAAGTGTGACTAGTGTGACCAAGTGTGACTAGTGTGACCAAGTGTGACAAGTGTGACCAAGTGTGACTAGTGTGACCAAGTGTGACTAGTGTGCTTAAGTGTGACTAGTGTGACCAAGTGTGACTAGTGTGACCAAGTGTGACTAGTGTGACTAGTGTGACCAAGTGTGACAAGTGTGACCAAGTGTGACTAGTGTGACCAAGTTTGACGAGTGTGACCAAGTGTGACTAGTGTGACCAAGTGTGACTAGTGTGACCAAGTGTGACTAGTGTGACTTGTTTGACCAAGTGTGACTAGTGTGACCAAGTGTGACTAGTAGGACTAGTGTGACCAAGTGTGACTAAAGTGACCAAGTGTGACTATTGTGACCAAGTGTGACTAGTGTGACTAGTGTGACTAGTGTGCCCAAGTGTGACTAGTGTGACCAAGTGTGACTAGTGTGACCAAGTGTGACTAGTGTGACCAAGTGTGACTAGTGTGACCAAGTGTGACTAGTGTGACCAAGTGTGACTAGTGTGACCAAGTGTGACTAGTGTGACCAAGTGTGACTAGTGTGACCAAGTGTGACTAGTGTGACTAGTGTGACTAGTGTGCCCAAGTGTGACTAGTGTGACCAAGTGTGACTAGTGTGACCAAGTGTGACAAGTGTGACCAAGTGTGACTAGTGTGACCAATTGTGACTAGTGTGACCAAGTGTGACTAGTGTGACCAAGTGTGACTAGTGTGACCAAGTGTGACTAGTGTGACCAAGTGTGACTAGTGTGACCAAGTGTGACTAGTGTGACCAAGTGGGACTAGTGTGACTAGTGTGACTAGTGTGCCCAAGTGTGACTAGTGTGACTAGTGTGCCCAAGTGTGACTAGTGTGACCAAGTGTGACTAGTGTGTTGTTTTACCTCTGTCTCCTTGTGTCGCTCTCTAGCGACAAGAACGCCCGTTGTTTTACCTCTGTCTCCTTGTGTCGCTCTCTAGCGACAAGAACGCCCGTTGTTTTACCTCTGTCTCCTTGTGTCGCTCTCTAGCGACAAGAACGCCCGTTGTTTTATCTCTGTCTCCTTGTGTCGCTCTCTAGCGACAAGAACGCCCGTTGTTTTATCTCTGTCTCCTTGTGTCGCTCTCTAGCGACAAGAACGCCCGTTGTTTTACCTCTGTCTCCTTGTGTCGCTCTCTAGCGACAAGAACGCCCGTTGTTTTACCTCTGTCTCCTTGTGTCGCTCTCTAGCGACAAGAACGCCCGATGTTTTACCTCTGTCTCCTTGTGTCACTCTCTAGCGACAAGAACGCCCGTTGTTTTATCTCTGTCTCCTTGTGTCGCTCTCTAGCGACAAGAACGCCCGTTGTTTTACCTCTGTCTCCTTGTGTCGCTCTCTAGCGACAAGAACGCCCGTTGTTTTACCTCTGTCTCCTTGTGTCGCTCTCTAGCGACAAGAACGCCCGTTGTTTTACCTCTGTCTCCTTGTGTCGCTCTCTAGCGACAAGAACGCCCGTTGTTTTACCTCTGTCTCCTTGTGTCGCTCTCTAGCGACAAGAACGCCCGTTGTTTTACCTCTGTCTCCTTGTGTCGCTCTCTAGCGACAAGAACGCCCGTTGTTTTATCTCTGTCTCCTTGTGTCGCTCTCTAGCGACAAGAACGCCCGTTGTTTTATCTCTGTCTCCTTGTGTCGCTCTCTAGCGACAAGAACGCCCGTTGTTTTATCTCTGTCTCCTTGTGTCGCTCTCTAGCGACAAGAACGCCCGTTGTTTTATCTCTGTCTCCTTGTGTCGCTCTCTAGCGACAAGAACGCCCGTTGTTTTATCTCTGTCTCCTTGTGTCGCTCTCTAGCGACAAGAACGCCCGTTGTTTTATCTCTGTCTCCTTGTGTCGCTCTCTAGCGACAAGAACGCCCGTTGTTTTATCTCTGTCTCCTTGTGTCGCTCTCTAGCGACAAGAACGCCCGTTGTTTTATCTCTGTCTCCTTGTGTCGCTCTCTAGCGACAAGAACGCCCGTTGTTTTATCTCTGTCTCCTTGTGTCGCTCTCTAGCGACAAGAACGCCCGTTGTTTTATCTCTGTCTCCTTTTGTCGCTCTCTAGCGACAAGAACGCCCGTTGTTTTACCTCTGTCTCCTTGTGTCGCTCTCTAGCGACAAGAACGCCCGTTGTTTTACCTCTGTCTCCTTGTGTCGCTCTCTAGCGACAAGAACGCCCGTTGTTTTACCTCTGTCTCCTTGTGTCGCTCTCTAGCGACAAGAACGCCCGTTGTTTTACCTCTGTCTCCTTTTGTCGCTCTCTAGCGACAATAACGCCCGTTGTTTTACCTCTGTCTCCTTGTGTCGCTCTCTAGCGACAATAACGCCCGTTGTTTTACCTCTGTCTCCTTGTGTCGCTCTCTAGCGACAATAACGCCCGTTGTTTTACCTCTGTCTCCTTGTGTCGCTCTCTAGCGACAATAACGCCCGTTGTTTTACCTCTGTCTCCTTGTGTCGCTCTCTAGCGACAATAACGCCCGTTGTTTTACCTCTGTCTCCTTGTGTCGCTCTCTAGCGACAATAACGCCCGTTGTTTTACCTCTGTCTCCTTGTGTCGCTCTCTAGCGACAATAACGCCCGTTGTTTTACCTCTGTCTCCTTGTGTCGCTCTCTAGCGACAATAACGCCCGTTGTTTTACCTCTGTCTCCTTGTGTCGCTCTCTAGCGACAATAACGCCCGTTGTTTTACCTCTGTCTCCTTGTGTCGCTCTCTAGCGACAATAACGCCCGTTGTTTTACCTCTGTCTCCTTGTGTCGCTCTCTAGCGACAATAACGCCCGTTGTTTTACCTCTGTCTCCTTGTGTCGCTCTCTAGCGACAATAACGCCCGTTGTTTTACCTCTGTCTCCTTGTGTCGCTCTCTAGCGACAATAACGCCCGTTATTTTACCTCTGTCTCCTTGTGTCGCTCTCTAGCGACAAGAACGCCCGTTGGTTCACACTAGTCACACTTGGTCACACTAGTCACACTTGGTCATCTTGTCACACTTGGTCACACTAGTCACACTTGTTCACACTAGTCACACTTGGTCACACTAGTCACACTTGGTGCCTTAGTGTGACTAGTGTGACCAAGTGTGACTAGTGTGACTAGTGTGACCAAGTGTGACTAGTGTGACCAAGTGTGACTAGTGTGACTAGTGTGACCAAGTGTGACAAGTGTGACCAAGTGTGACTAGTGTGACCAAGTGTGACTAGTGTGCTTAAGTGTGACTAGTGTGACCAAGTGTGACTAGTGTGACCAAGTGTGACTAGTGTGACTAGTGTGACTAATGTGACTTGTGTGACCAAGTGTGACTAGTGTGACAAAGTGTTACAAGTGTGACCAAGTGTGACTAGTGTGACCAAGTGTGACTAGTGTGACCAAGTGTGACTAGTGTGACCAAGTGTGACTAGTGTGACCAAGTGTGACTAGTGTGACTAGTGTGACTAATGTGACTTGTGTGACCAAGTGTGACTAGTGTGACTAGTGTGACCAAGTGTGACTAGTGTGACCAAGTGTGACTAGTGTGACTAGTGAGACCAAGTGTGACAAGTGTGACCAAGTGTGACTAGTGTGACCAAGTGTGACTAGTGTGCTTAAGTGTGACTAGTGTGACCAAGTGTGACTAGTGTGACCAAGTGTGAGTAGTGTGACTAGTGTGACCAAGTGTGACAAGTGTGACCAAGTGTGACTAGTGTGACCAAGTTTGACTAGTGTGACCAAGTGTGACTAGTGTGACCAAGTGTGACTAGTGTGACCAAGTGTGACTAGTGTGACTAGTATGACTAGTGTGACCAAGTGTGACTAAAGTTACCAAGTGTGACTAGTGTGACCAAGTGTGACTAGTGTGACTAGTGTGACTAATGTGACTTGTGTGACCAAGTGTGACTAGTGTGACTAGTGTGACCAAGTGTGACTAGTGTGACCAAGTGTGACTAGTGTGACTAGGGTGACCAAGTGTGACTAGTGTGACTAGTGTGACCAAGTGTGACTAGTGTGACCAAGTGTGACTAGTGTGACTAGTGTGACCAAGTGTGACTAGTGTGACCAAGTGTGACAAGTGTGACCAAGTGTGACTAGTGTGACCAAGTGTGACTAGTGTGCTTAAGTGTGACTAGTGTGACCAAGTGTGACTAGTGTGACCAAGTGTGACTAGTGTGACTAGTGTGACCAAGTGTGACTAGTGTGACCAAGTTTGACTAGTGTGACCAAGTGTGACTAGTATGACCAAGTGTGACTAGTGTGACCAAGTGTGACAAGTGTGACTTGTGTGACTAGTGTGACTAGTGTGACCAAGTGTGACTAGTGTGACCAAGTGTGACTAGTGTGCTTAAGTGTGACTAGTGTGACCAAGTGTGACTAGTGTGACTAGTGTGACCAAGTGTGACAAGTGTGACCAAGTGTGACTAGTGTGACCAAGTTTGACTAGTGTGACCAAGTGTGACTAGTGTGACCAAGTGTTACTAGTGTGACCAAGTGTGACTAGTGTGACTTGTGTGACCAAGTGTGACTAGTGTGACCAAGTGTGACTAGTAGGACTAGTGTGACCAAGTGTGACTAAAGTTACCAAGTGTGACTAGTGTGACCAAGTGTGACTAGTGTGACTAGTGTGACTAATGTGACTTGTGTGACCAAGTGTGACTAGTGTGACTAGTGTGACCAAGTGTGACTAGTGTGACAAAGTGTGACTAGTGTGACTAGTGTGACCAAGTGTGACAAGTGTGACCAAGTGTGACTAGTGTGACCAAGTGTGACTAGTGTGCTTAAGTGTGACTAGTGTGACCAAGTGTGACTAGTGTGACCAAGTGTGACTAGTAGGACTAGTGTGACCAAGTGTGACTAGTGTGACTAGTGTGACTAGTGTGACTAGTGTGACCAAGTGTGACTAGTGTGACTAGTGTGACTAGTGTGACCAAGTGTGACTAGTGTGACCAAGTGTGACTAGTGTGACTAGTGTGACCAAGTGTGACAAGTGTGACCAAGTGTGACTAGTGTGACCAAGTGTGACTAGTGTGCTTAAGTGTGACTAGTGTGACCAAGTGTGACTAGTGTGACCAAGTGTGACTAGTGTGACTAGTGTGACCAAGTGTGACTAGTGTGACCAAGTTTGACTAGTGTGACCAAGTGTGACTAGTGTGACCAAGTGTGACTAGTGTGACCAAGTGTGACAAGTGTGACTTGTGTGACTAGTGTGACTAGTGTGACCAAGTGTGACTAGTGTGACCAAGTGTGACTAGTGTGACCAAGTGTGACAAGTGTGACCAAGTGTGACTAGTGTGACCAAGTGTGACTAGTGTGCTTAAGTGTGACTAGTGTGACCAAGTGTGACTAGTGTGACCAAGTGTGACTAGTGTGACTAGTGTGACCAAGTGTGACAAGTGTGACCAAGTGTGACTAGTGTGACCAAGTTTGACGAGTGTGACCAAGTGTGACTAGTGTGACCAAGTGTGACTAGTGTGACCAAGTGTGACTAGTGTGACTTGTTTGACCAAGTGTGACTAGTGTGACCAAGTGTGACTAGTAGGACTAGTGTGACCAAGTGTGACTAAAGTGACCAAGTGTGACTATTGTGACCAAGTGTGACTAGTGTGACTAGTGTGACTAGTGTGCCCAAGTGTGACTAGTGTGACCAAGTGTGACTAGTGTGACCAAGTGTGACTAGTGTGACCAAGTGTGACTAGTGTGACCAAGTGTGACTAGTGTGACCAAGTGTGACTAGTGTGACCAAGTGTGACTAGTGTGACCAAGTGTGACTAGTGTGACCAAGTGTGACTAGTGTGACTAGTGTGACTAGTGTGCCCAAGTGTGACTAGTGTGACCAAGTGTGACTAGTGTGACCAAGTGTGACAAGTGTGACCAAGTGTGACTAGTGTGACCAATTGTGACTAGTGTGACCAAGTGTGACTAGTGTGACCAAGTGTGACTAGTGTGACCAAGTGTGACTAGTGTGACCAAGTGTGACTAGTGTGACCAAGTGTGACTAGTGTGACCAAGTGGGACTAGTGTGACTAGTGTGACTAGTGTGCCCAAGTGTGACTAGTGTGACTAGTGTGCCCAAGTGTGACTAGTGTGACCAAGTGTGACTAGTGTGTTGTTTTACCTCTGTCTCCTTGTGTCGCTCTCTAGCGACAAGAACGCCCGTTGTTTTACCTCTGTCTCCTTGTGTCGCTCTCTAGCGACAAGAACGCCCGTTGTTTTACCTCTGTCTCCTTGTGTCGCTCTCTAGCGACAAGAACGCCCGTTGTTTTACCTCTGTCTCCTTGTGTCGCTCTCTAGCGACAAGAACGCCCGATGTTTTACCTCTGTCTCCTTGTGTCGCTCTCTAGCGACAAGAACGCCCGTTGTTTTATCTCTGTCTCCTTGTGTCGCTCTCTAGCGACAAGAACGCCCGTTGTTTTACCTCTGTCTCCTTGTGTCGCTCTCTAGCGACAAGAACGCCCGTTGTTTTACCTCTGTCTCCTTGTGTCGCTCTCTAGCGACAAGAACGCCCGTTGTTTTACCTCTGTCTCCTTGTGTCGCTCTCTAGCGACAAGAACGCCCGTTGTTTTATCTCTGTCTCCTTGTGACGCTCTCTAGCGACAAGAACGCCCGTTGTTTTATCTCTGTCTCCTTGTGACGCTCTCTAGCGACAAGAACGCCCGTTGTTTTATCTCTGTCTCCTTGTGACGCTCTCTAGCGACAAGAACGCCCGTTGTTTTATCTCTGTCTCCTTGTGTCGCTCTCTAGCGACAAGAACGCCCGTTGTTTTATCTCTGTCTCCTTGTGTCGCTCTCTAGCGACAAGAACGCCCGTTGTTTTATCTCTGTCTCCTTGTGTCGCTCTCTAGCGACAAGAACGCCCGTTGTTTTATCTCTGTCTCCTTGTGTCGCTCTCTAGCGACAAGAACGCCCGTTGTTTTATCTCTGTCTCCTTGTGTCGCTCTCTAGCGACAAGAACGCCCGTTGTTTTATCTCTGTCTCCTTGTGTCGCTCTCTAGCGACAAGAACGCCCGTTGTTTTATCTCTGTCTCCTTGTGTCGCTCTCTAGCGACAAGAACGCCCGTTGTTTTATCTCTGTCTCCTTGTGTCGCTCTCTAGCGACAAGAACGCCCGTTGTTTTATCTCTGTCTCCTTGTGTCGCTCTCTAGCGACAAGAACGCCCGTTGTTTTATCTCTGTCTCCTTGTGTCGCTCTCTAGCGACAAGAACGCCCGTTGTTTTATCTCTGTCTCCTTGTGTCGCTCTCTAGCGACAAGAACGCCCGTTGTTTTATCTCTGTCTCCTTGTGTCGCTCTCTAGCGACAAGAACGCCCGTTGTTTTATCTCTGTCTCCTTGTGTCGCTCTCTAGCGATAAGAACGCCCGTTGTTTTATCTCTGTCTCCTTGTGTCGCTCTCTAGCGATAAGAACGCCCGTTGTTTTATCTCTGTCTCCTTGTGTCGCTCTCTAGCGACAAGAACGCCCGTTGTTTTATCTCTGTCTCCTTGTGTCGCTCTCTAGCGACAAGAACGCCCGTTGTTTTATCTCTGTCTCCTTGTGTCGCTCTCTAGCGACAAGAACGCCCGTTGTTTTATCTCTGTCTCCTTGTGTCGCTCTCTAGCGACAAGAACGCCCGTTGTTTTATCTCTGTCTCCTTGTGTCGCTCTCTAGCGACAAGAACGCCCGTTGTTTTATCTCTGTCTCCTTGTGTCGCTCTCTAGCGACAAGAACGCCCGTTGTTTTATCTCTGTCTCCTTGTGTCGCTCTCTAGCGACAAGAACGCCCGTTGTTTTATCTCTGTCTCCTTGTGTCGCTCTCTAGCGACAAGAACGCCCGTTGTTTTATCTCTGTCTCCTTGTGTCGCTCTCTAGCGACAAGAACGCCCGTTGTTTTATCTCTGTCTCCTTGTGTCGCTCTCTAGCGACAAGAACGCCCGTTGTTTTATCTCTGTCTCCTTGTGTCGCTCTCTAGCGACAAGAACGCCCGTTGTTTTATCTCTGTCTCCTTGTGTCGCTCTCTAGCGACAAGAACGCCCGTTGTTTTATCTCTGTCTCCTTGTGTCGCTCTCTAGCGCCAAGAACGCCCGTTGTTTTACCTCTGTCTCCTTGTGTCGCTCTCTAGCGACAAGAACGCCCGTTGTTTTATCTCTGTCTCCTTGTGTCGCTCTCTAGCGACAAGAGCGCCCGTTGTTTTATCTCTGTCTCCTTGTGTCGCTCTCTAGCGACAAGAGCGCCCGTTGTTTTACCTCTGTCTCCTTGTGTCGCTCTCTAGCGACAAGAACGCCCGTTGTTTTACCTCTGTCTCCTTGTGTCGCTCTCTAGCGACAAGAACGCCCGTTGTTTTACCTCTGTCTCCTTGTGTCGCTCTCTAGCGACAAGAACGCCCGTTGTTTTATCTCTGTCTCCTTGTGTCGCTCTCTAGCGACAAGAACGCCCGTTGTTTTACCTCTGTCTCCTTGTGTCGCTCTCTAGCGACAAGAACGCCCGTTGTTTTACCTCTGTCTCCTTGTGTCGCTCTCTAGCGACAAGAACGCCCGTTGTTTTATCTCTGTCTCCTTGTGTCGCTCTCTAGCGACAAGAACGCCCGTTGTTTTATCTCTGTCTCCTTGTGTCGCTCTCTAGCGACAAGAACGCCCGTTGTTTTATCTCTGTCTCCTTGTGTCGCTCTCTAGCGACAAGAACGCCCGTTGTTTTATCTCTGTCTCCTTGTGTCGCTCTCTAGCGACAAGAACGCCCGTTGTTTTATCTCTGTCTCCTTGTGTCGCTCTCTAGCGACAAGAACGCCCGTTGTTTTATCTCTGTCTCCTTGTGTCGCTCTCTAGCGACAAGAACGCCCGTTGTTTTATCTCTGTCTCCTTGTGTCGCTCTCTAGCGACAAGAACGCCCGTTGTTTTATCTCTGTCTCCTTGTGTCGCTCTCTAGCGACAAGAACGCCCGTTGTTTTATCTCTGTCTCCTTGTGTCGCTCTCTAGCGACAAGAACGCCCGTTGTTTTATCTCTGTCTCCTTGTGTCGCTCTCTAGCGACAAGAACGCCCGTTGTTTTATCTCTGTCTCCTTGTGTCGCTCTCTAGCGACAAGAACGCCCGTTGTTTTACCTCTGTCTCCTTGTGTCGCTCTCTAGCGACAAGAACGCCCGTTGTTTTACCTCTGTCTCCTTGTGTCGCTCTCTAGCGACAAGAACGCCCGTTGTTTTACCTCTGTCTCCTTGTGTCGCTCTCTAGCGACAAGAACGCCCGTTGTTTTATCTCTGTCTCCTTGTGTCGCTCTCTAGCGACAAGAACGCCCGTTGTTTTATCTCTGTCTCCTTGTGTCGCTCTCTAGCGACAAGAACGCCCGTTGTTTTATATCTGTCTCCTTGTGTCGCTCTCTAGCGACAAGAACGCCCGTTGTTTTATCTCTGTCTCCTTGTGTCGCTCTCTAGCGACAAGAACGCCCGTTGTTTTATCTCTGTCTCCTTGTGTCGCTCTCTAGCGACAAGAACGCCCGTTGTTTTATCTCTGTCTCCTTGTGTCGCTCTCTAGCGACAAGAACGCCCGTTGTTTTATCTCTGTCTCCTTGTGTCGCTCTCTAGCGACAAGAACGCCCGTTGTTTTATCTCTGTCTCCTTGTGTCGCTCTCTAGCGACAAGAACGCCCGTTGTTTTATCTCTGTCTCCTTGTGTCGCTCTCTAGCGACAAGAACGCCCGTTGTTTTATCTCTGTCTCCTTGTGTCGCTCTCTAGCGACAAGAACGCCCGTTGTTTTATCTCTGTCTCCTTGTGTCGCTCTCTAGCGACAAGAACGCCCGTTGTTTTATCTCTGTCTCCTTGTGTCGCTCTCTAGCGACAAGAACGCCCGTTGTTTTATCTCTGTCTCCTTGTGTCGCTCTCTAGCGACAAGAACGCCCGTTGTTTTATCTCTGTCTCCTTGTGTCGCTCTCTAGCGACAAGAACGCCCGTTGTTTTATCTCTGTCTCCTTGTGTCGCTCTCTAGCGACAAGAACGCCCGTTGTTTTATCTCTGTCTCCTTGTGTCGCTCTCTAGCGACAAGAACGCCCGTTGTTTTATCTCTGTCTCCTTGTGTCGCTCTCTAGCGACAAGAACGCCCGTTGTTTTACCTCTGTCTCCTTGTGTCGCTCTCTAGCGACAAGAACGCCCGTTGTTTTACCTCTGTCTCCTTGTGTCGCTCTCTAGCGACAAGAACGCCCGTTGTTTTATCTCTGTCTCCTTGTGTCGCTCTCTAGCGACAAGAACGCCCGTTGTTTTATCTCTGTCTCCTTGTGTCGCTCTCTAGCGACAAGAACGCCCGTTGTTTTATATCTGTCTCCTTGTGTCGCTCTCTAGCGACAAGAACGCCCGTTGTTTTATCTCTGTCTCCTTGTGTCGCTCTCTAGCGACAAGAACGCCCGTTGTTTTATCTCTGTCTCCTTGTGTCGCTCTCTAGCGACAAGAACGCCCGTTGTTTTATCTCTGTCTCCTTGTGTCGCTCTCTAGCGACAAGAACGCCCGTTGTTTTATCTCTGTCTCCTTGTGTCGCTCTCTAGCGACAAGAACGCCCGTTGTTTTATCTCTGTCTCCTTGTGTCGCTCTCTAGCGACAAGAACGCCCGTTGTTTTATCTCTGTCTCCTTGTGTCGCTCTCTAGCGACAAGAACGCCCGTTGTTTTATCTCTGTCTCCTTGTGTCGCTCTCTAGCGACAAGAACGCCCGTTGTTTTATCTCTGTCTCCTTGTGTCGCTCTCTAGCGACAAGAACGCCCGTTGTTTTATCTCTGTCTCCTTGTGTCGCTCTCTAGCGACAAGAACGCCCGTTGTTTTATATCTGGCTCCTTGTGTCGCTCTCTAGCGACAAGAACGCCCGTTGTTTTACCTCTGTCTCCTTGTGTCGCTCTCTAGCGACAAGAACGCCCGTTGTTTTATCTCTGTCTCCTTGTGTCGCTCTCTAGCGACAAGAACGCCCGTTGTTTTATCTCTGTCTCCTTGTGTCGCTCTCTAGCGACAAGAACGCCCGTTGTTTTATCTCTGTCTCCTTGTGTCGCTCTCTAGCGACAAGAACGCCCGTTGTTTTATCTCTGTCTCCTTGTGTCGCTCTCTAGCGACAAGAACGCCCGTTGTTTTATCTCTGTCTCCTTGTGTCGCTCTCTAGCGACAAGAACGCCCGTTGTTTTATCTCTGTCTCCTTGTGTCGCTCTCTAGCGACAAGAACGCCCGTTGTTTTATCTCTGTCTCCTTGTGTCGCTCTCTAGCGACAAGAACGCCCGTTGTTTTATCTCTGTCTCCTTGTGTCGCTCTCTAGCGACAAGAACGCCCGTTGTTTTATCTCTGTCTCCTTGTGTCGCTCTCTAGCGACAAGAACGCCCGTTGTTTTATCTCTGTCTCCTTGTGTCGCTCTCTAGCGACAAGAACGCCCGTTGTTTTATCTCTGTCTCCTTGTGTCGCTCTCTAGCGACAAGAACGCCCGTTGTTTTATCTCTGTCTCCTTGTGTCGCTCTCTAGCGACAAGAACGCCCGTTGTTTTATCTCTGTCTCCTTGTGTCGCTCTCTAGCGACAAGAACGCCCGTTGTTTTATCTCTGTCTCCTTGTGTCGCTCTCTAGCGACAAGAACGCCCGTTGTTTTATCTCTGTCTCCTTGTGTCGCTCTCTAGCGACAAGAACGCCCGTTGTTTTATCTCTGTCTCCTTGTGTCGCTCTCTAGCGACAAGAACGCCCGTTGTTTTACCTCTGTCTCCTTGTGTCGCTCTCTAGCGACAAGAACGCCCGTTGTTTTACCTCTGTCTCCTTGTGTCGCTCTCTAGCGACAAGAACGCCCGTTGTTTTACCTCTGTCTCCTTGTGTCGCTCTCTAGCGACAATAACGCCCGTTGTTTTACCTCTGTCTCCTTGTGTCGCTCTCTAGCGACAATAACGCCCGTTGTTTTACCTCTGTCTCCTTGTGTCGCTCTCTAGCGACAATAACGCCCGTTGTTTTACCTCTGTCTCCTTGTGTCGCTCTCTAGCGACAAGAACGCCCGTTGTTTTACCTCTGTCTCCTTGTGTCGCTCTCTAGCGACAAGAACGCCCGTTGTTTTACCTCTGTCTCCTTGTGTCGCTCTCTAGCGACAAGAACGCCCGTTGTTTTACCTCTGTCTCCTTGTGTCGCTCTCTAGCGACAAGAACGCCCGTTGTTTTACCTCTGTCTCCTTGTGTCGCTCTCTAGCGACAAGAACGCCCGTTGTTTTACCTCTGTCTCCTTGTGTCGCTCTCTAGCGACAATAACGCCCGTTGTTTTACCTCTGTCTCCTTGTGTCGCTCTCTAGCGACAATAACGCCCGTTGTTTTACCTCTGTCTCCTTGTGTCGCTCTCTAGCGACAATAACGCCCGTTGTTTTACCTCTGTCTCCTTGTGTCGCTCTCTAGCGACAATAACGCCCGTTGTTTTACCTCTGTCTCCTTGTGTCGCTCTCTAGCGACAATAACGCCCGTTGTTTTACCTCTGTCTCCTTGTGTCGCTCTCTAGCGACAAGAACGCCCGTTGGTTCACACTAGTCACACTTGGTCACACTAGTCACACTTGGTCATCTTGTCACACTTGGTCACACTAGTCACACTTGTTCACACTAGTCACACTTGGTCACACTAGTCACACTTGGTGCCTTAGTGTGACTAGTGTGACCAAGTGTGACTAGTGTGACTAGTGTGACCAAGTGTGACTAGTGTGACCAAGTGTGACTAGTGTGACTAGTGTGACCAAGTGTGACAAGTGTGACCAAGTGTGACTAGTGTGACCAAGTGTGACTAGTGTGACCAAGTGTGACTAGTGTGCTTAAGTGTGACTAGTGTGACCAAGTGTGACTAGTGTGACAAAGTGTGACAAGTGTGACCAAGTGTGACTAGTGTGACCAAGTGTGACTAGTGTGACCAAGTGTGACTAGTGTGACCAAGTGTGACTAGTGTGACCAAGTGTGACTAGTGTGACTAGTGTGACTAATGTGACTTGTGTGACCAAGTGTGACTAGTGTGACTAGTGTGACCAAGTGTGACTAGTGTGACCAAGTGTGACTAGTGTGACTAGTGAGACCAAGTGTGACAAGTGTGACCAAGTGTGACTAGTGTGACCAAGTGTGACTAGTGTGCTTAAGTGTGACTAGTGTGACCAAGTGTGACTAGTGTGACCAAGTGTGACTAGTGTGACTAGTGTGACCAAGTGTGACAAGTGTGACCAAGTGTGACTAGTGTGACCAAGTTTGACTAGTGTGACCAAGTGTGACTAGTGTGACCAAGTGTGACTAGTGTGACCAAGTGTGACTAGTGTGACTTGTGTGACCAAGTGTGACTAGTGTGACCAAGTGTGACTAGTAGGACTAGTGTGACCAAGTGTGACTAAAGTTACCAAGTGTGACTAGTGTGACCAAGTGTGACTAGTGTGACTAGTGTGACTAATGTGACTTGTGTGACCAAGTGTGACTAGTGTGACTAGTGTGACCAAGTGTGACTAGTGTGACCAAGTGTGACTAGTGTGACTAGTGTGACCAAGTGTGACAAGTGTGACCAAGTGTGACTAGTGTGACCAAGTGTGACTAGTGTGCTTAAGTGTGACTAGTGTGACCAAGTGTGACTAGTGTGACCAAGTGTGACTAGTAGGACTAGTGTGACCAAGTGTGACTAGTGTGACCAAGTTTGACTAGTGTGACCAAGTGTGACTAGTGTGACCAAGTGTGACTAGTGTGACCAAGTGTGACTAGTGTGACTTGTGTGACCAAGTGTGACTAGTGTGACCAAGTGTGACTAGTAGGACTAGTGTGACCAAGTGTGACTAAAGTTACCAAGTGTGACTAGTGTGACCAAGTGTGACTAGTGTGACTAGTGTGACTAATGTGACTTGTGTGACCAAGTGTGACTAGTGTGACTAGTGTGACCAAGTGTGACTAGTGTGACCAAGTGTGACTAGTGTGACTAGTGTGACCAAGTGTGACAAGTGTGACCAAGTGTGACTAGTGTGACCAAGTGTGACTAGTGTGCTTAAGTGTGACTAGTGTGACCAAGTGTGACTAGTGTGAACAAGTGTGACTAGTAGGACTAGTGTGACCAAGTGTGACTAGTGTGACTAGTGTGACTAGTGTGACTAGTGTGACCAAGTGTGACTAGTGTGACTAGTGTGACTAGTGTGACCAAGTGTGACTAGTGTGACCAAGTGTGACTAGTGTGACTAGTGTGACCAAGTGTGACAAGTGTGACCAAGTGTGACTAGTGTGACCAAGTGTGACTAGTGTGCTTAAGTGTGACTAGTGTGACCAAGTGTGACTAGTGTGACCAAGTGTGACTAGTGTGACTTGTGTGACCAAGTGTGACTAGTGTGACCAAGTGTGACTAGTAGGACTAGTGTGACCAAGTGTGACTAAAGTTACCAAGTGTGACTAGTGTGACCAAGTGTGACTAGTGTGACTAGTGTGACTAATGTGACTTGTGTGACCAAGTGTGACTAGTGTGACTAGTGTGACCAAGTGTGACTAGTGTGACCAAGTGTGACTAGTGTGACTAGTGTGACCAAGTGTGACAAGTGTGACCAAGTGTGACTAGTGTGACCAAGTGTGACTAGTGTGCTTAAGTGTGACTAGTGTGACCAAGTGTGACTAGTGTGACCAAGTGTGACTAGTATGACTAGTGTGACCAAGTGTGACTAGTGTGACCAAGTTTGACTAGTGTGACCAAGTGTGACTAGTGTGACCAAGTGTGACTAGTGTGACCAAGTGTGACTAGTGTGACTTGTGTGACCAAGTGTGACTAGTGTGACCAAGTGTGACTAGTAGGACTAGTGTGACCAAGTGTGACTAAAGTTACCAAGTGTGACTAGTGTGACCAAGTGTGACTAGTGTGACTAGTGTGACTAATGTGACTTGTGTGACCAAGTGTGACTAGTGTGACCAAGTGTGACTAGTGTGACCAAGTGTGACTAGTGTGACTAGTGTGACCAAGTGTGACAAGTGTGACCAAGTGTGACTAGTGTGACCAAGTGTGACTAGTGTGCTTAAGTGTGACTAGTGTGACCAAGTGTGACTAGTGTGACCAAGTGTGACTAGTAGGACTAGTGTGACCAAGTGTGACTAGTGTGACTAGTGTGACTAGTGTGACTAGTGTGACCAAGTGTGACTAGTGTGACTAGTGTGACTAGTGTGACCAAGTGTGACTAGTGTGACCAAGTGTGACTAGTGTGACTAGTGTGACCAAGTGTGACAAGTGTGACCAAGTGTGACTAGTGTGACCAAGTGTGACTAGTGTGCTTAAGTGTGACTAGTGTGACCAAGTGTGACTAGTGTGACCAAGTGTGACTAGTGTGACTAGTGTGACCAAGTGTGACTAGTGTGACCAAGTTTGACTAGTGTGACCAAGTGTGACTAGTGTGACCAAGTGTGACTAGTGTGACCAAGTGTGACTAGTGTGACCAAGTGTGACAAGTGTGACTTGTGTGACTAGTGTGACTAGTGTGACCAAGTGTGACTAGTGTGACTAGTGTGACCAAGTGTGACAAGTGTGACCAAGTGTGACTAGTGTGACCAAGTGTGACTAGTGTGCTTAAGTGTGACTAGTGTGACCAAGTGTGACTAGTGTGACCAAGTGTGACTAGTGTGACTAGTGTGACCAAGTGTGACAAGTGTGACCAAGTGTGACTAGTGTGACCAAGTTTGACGAGTGTGACCAAGTGTGACTAGTGTGACCAAGTGTGACTAGTGTGACCAAGTGTGACTAGTGTGACTTGTTTGACCAAGTGTGACTAGTGTGACCAAGTGTGACTAGTAGGACTAGTGTGACCAAGTGTGACTAAAGTGACCAAGTGTGACTATTGTGACCAAGTGTGACTAGTGTGACTAGTGTGACTAGTGTGCCCAAGTGTGACTAGTGTGACCAAGTGTGACTAGTGTGACCAAGTGTGACTAGTGTGACCAAGTGTGACTAGTGTGACCAAGTGTGACTAGTGTGACCAAGTGTGACTAGTGTGACCAAGTGTGACTAGTGTGACTAGTGTGACTAGTGTGCCCAAGTGTGACTAGTGTGACCAAGTGTGACTAGTGTGACCAAGTGTGACTAGTGTGACCAAGTGTGACTAGTGTGACCAATTGTGACTAGTGTGACCAAGTGTGACTAGTGTGACCAAGTGTGACTAGTGTGACCAAGTGTGACTAGTGTGACCAAGTGTGACTAGTGTGACCAAGTGTGACTAGTGTGACCAAGTGGGACTAGTGTGACTAGTGTGACTAGTGTGCCCGTTGTTTTATCTCTGTCTCCTTGTGTCGCTCTCTAGCGACAAGAACGCCCGTTGTTTTATCTCTGTCTCCTTGTGTCGCTCTCTAGCGACAAGAACGCCCGTTGTTTTACCTCTGTCTCCTTGTGTCGCTCTCTAGCGACAAGAACGCCCGTTGTTTTACCTCTGTCTCCTTGTGTCGCTCTCTAGCGACAAGAACGCCCGTTGTTTTACCTCTGTCTCCTTGTGTCGCTCTCTAGCGACAAGAACGCCCGTTGTTTTACCTCTGTCTCCTTGTGTCGCTCTCTAGCGACAAGAACGCCCGTTGTTTTACCTCTGTCTCCTTGTGTCGCTCTCTAGCGACAAGAACGCCCGTTGTTTTACCTCTGTCTCCTTGTGTCGCTCTCTAGCGACAAGAACGCCCGTTGTTTTATCTCTGTCTCCTTGTGTCGCTCTCTAGCGACAAGAACGCCCGTTGTTTTATCTCTGTCTCCTTGTGTCGCTCTCTAGCGACAAGAACGCCCGTTGTTTTACCTCTGTCTCCTTGTGTCGCTCTCTAGCGACAAGAACGCCCGTTGTTTTTTCTCTGTCTCCTTGTGTCGCTCTCTAGCGACAAGAACGCCCGTTGTTTTTTCTCTGTCTCCTTGTGTCGCTCTCTAGCGACAAGAACGCCCGTTGTTTTTTCTCTGTCTCCTTGTGTCGCTCTCTAGCGACAAGAACGCCCGTTGTTTTTTCTCTGTCTCCTTGTGTCGCTCTCTAGCGACAAGAACGCCCGTTGTTTTTTCTCTGTCTCCTTGTGTCGCTCTCTAGCGACAAGAACGCCCGTTGTTTTTTCTCTGTCTCCTTGTGTCGCTCTCTAGCGACAAGAACGCCCGTTGTTTTATCTCTGTCTCCTTGTGTCGCTCTCTAGCGACAAGAACGCCCGTTGTTTTATCTCTGTCTCCTTGTGTCGCTCTCTAGCGACAAGAACGCCCGTTGTTTTATCTCTGTCTCCTTGTGTCGCGCTCTAGCGACAAGAACGCCCGTTGTTTTATCTCTGTCTCCTTTTGTCGCTCTCTAGCGACAAGAACGCCCGTTGTTTTATCTCTGTCTCCTTTTGTCGCTCTCTAGCGACAAGAACGCCCGTTGTTTTATCTCTGTCTCCTTTTGTCGCTCTCTAGCGACAAGAACGCCCGTTGTTTTATCTCTGTCTCCTTGTGTCGCTCTCTAGCGACAAGAACGCCCGTTGTTTTATCTCTGTCTCCTTGTGTCGCTCTCTAGCGACAAGAACGCCCGTTGTTTTATCTCTGTCTCCTTGTGTCGCTCTCTAGCGACAAGAACGCCCGTTGTTTTATCTCTGTCTCCTTGTGTCGCTCTCTAGCGACAAGAACGCCCGTTGTTTTATCTCTGTCTCCTTGTGTCGCTCTCTAGCGACAAGAACGCCCGTTGTTTTATCTCTGTCTCCTTGTGTCGCTCTCTAGCGACAAGAACGCCCGTTGTTTTACCTCTGTCTCCTTGTGTCGCTCTCTAGCGACAAGAACGCCCGTTGTTTTACCTCTGTCTCCTTGTGTCGCTCTCTAGCGACAAGAACGCCCGTTGTTTTACCTCTGTCTCCTTGTGTCGCTCTCTAGCGACAAGAACGCCCGTTGTTTTACCTCTGTCTCCTTGTGTCGCTCTCTAGCGACAAGAACGCCCGTTGTTTTACCTCTGTCTCCTTGTGTCGCTCTCTAGCGACAATAACGCCCGTTGTTTTACCTCTGTCTCCTTGTGTCGCTCTCTAGCGACAATAACGCCCGTTGTTTTACCTCTGTCTCCTTGTGTCGCTCTCTAGCGACAATAACGCCCGTTGTTTTACCTCTGTCTCCTTGTGTCGCTCTCTAGCGACAATAACGCCCGTTGTTTTACCTCTGTCTCCTTGTGTCGCTCTCTAGCGACAATAACGCCCGTTGTTTTACCTCTGTCTCCTTGTGTCGCTCTCTAGCGACAATAACGCCCGTTGTTTTACCTCTGTCTCCTTGTGTCGCTCTCTAGCGACAATAACGCCCGTTGTTTTACCTCTGTCTCCTTGTGTCGCTCTCTAGCGACAATAACGCCCGTTGTTTTATCTCTGTCTCCTTGTGTCGCTCTCTAGCGACAATAACGCCCGTTGTTTTATCTCTGTCTCCTTGTGTCGCTCTCTAGCGACAAGAACGCCCGTTGTTTTATCTCTGTCTCCTTGTGTCGCTCTCTAGCGACAAGAACGCCCGTTGTTTTATCTCTGTCTCCTTGTGTCGCTCTCTAGCGACAAGAACGCCCGTTGTTTTATCTCTGTCTCCTTGTGTCGCTCTCTAGCGACAAGAACGCCCGTTGTTTTATCTCTGTCTCCTTGTGTCGCTCTCTAGCGACAAGAACGCCCGTTGTTTTATCTCTGTCTCCTTGTGTCGCTCTCTAGCGACAAGAACGCCCGTTGTTTTATCTCTGTCTCCTTGTGTCGCTCTCTAGCGACAAGAACGCCCGTTGTTTTATCTCTGTCTCCTTGTGTCGCTCTCTAGCGACAAGAACGCCCGTTGTTTTATCTCTGTCTCCTTGTGTCGCTCTCTAGCGACAAGAACGCCCGTTGTTTTATCTCTGTCTCCTTGTGTCGCTCTCTAGCGACAAGAACGCCCGTTGTTTTATCTCTGTCTCCTTGTGTCGCTCTCTAGCGCCAAGAACGCCCGTTGTTTTACCTCTGTCTCCTTGTGTCGCTCTCTAGCGACAAGAACGCCCGTTGTTTTATCTCTGTCTCCTTGTGTCGCTCTCTAGCGACAAGAACGCCCGTTGTTTTATCTCTGTCTCCTTGTGTCGCTCTCTAGCGACAAGAACGCCCGTTGTTTTACCTCTGTCTCCTTGTGTCGCTCTCTAGCGACAAGAACGCCCGTTGTTTTACCTCTGTCTCCTTGTGTCGCTCTCTAGCGACAAGAACGCCCGTTGTTTTACCTCTGTCTCCTTGTGTCGCTCTCTAGCGACAAGAACACCCGTTGTTTTACCTCTGTCTCCTTGTGTCGCTCTCTAGCGACAAGAACGCCCGTTGTTTTACCTCTGTCTCCTTGTGTCGCTCTCTAGCGACAAGAACGCCCGTTGTTTTACCTCTGTCTCCTTGTGTCGCTCTCTAGCGACAAGAACGCCCGTTGTTTTATCTCTGTCTCCTTGTGTCGCTCTCTAGCGACAAGAACGCCCGTTGTTTTACCTCTGTCTCCTTGTGTCGCTCTCTAGCGACAAGAACGCCCATTGTTTTATCTCTGTCTCCTTGTGTCGCTCTCTAGCGACAAGAACGCCCGTTGTTTTATCTCTGTCTCCTTGTGTCGCTCTCTAGCGACAAGAACGCCCGTTGTTTTATCTCTGTCTCCTTGTGTCGCTCTCTAGCGACAAGAACGCCCGTTGTTTTATCTCTGTCTCCTTGTGTCGCTCTCTAGCGACAAGAACGCCCGTTGTTTTATCTCTGTCTCCTTGTGTCGCTCTCTAGCGACAAGAACGCCCGTTGTTTTATCTCTGTCTCCTTGTGTCGCTCTCTAGCGACAAGAACGCCCGTTGTTTTATCTCTGTCTCCTTGTGTCGCTCTCTAGCGACAAGAACGCCCGTTGTTTTATCTCTGTCTCCTTGTGTCGCTCTCTAGCGACAAGAACGCCCGTTGTTTTATCTCTGTCTCCTTGTGTCGCTCTCTAGCGACAAGAACGCCCGTTGTTTTACCTCTGTCTCCTTGTGTCGCTCTCTAGCGACAAGAACGCCCGTTGTTTTACCTCTGTCTCCTTGTGTCGCTCTCTAGCGACAAGAACGCCCGTTGTTTTACCTCTGTCTCCTTGTGTCGCTCTCTAGCGACAAGAACGCCCGTTGTTTTACCTCTGTCTCCTTGTGTCGCTCTCTAGCGACAAGAACGCCCGTTGTTTTATCTCTGTCTCCTTGTGTCGCTCTCTAGCGACAAGAACGCCCGTTGTTTTATATCTGTCTCCTTGTGTCGCTCTCTAGCGACAAGAACGCCCGTTGTTTTATCTCTGTCTCCTTGTGTCGCTCTCTAGCGACAAGAACGCCCGTTGTTTTATCTCTGTCTCCTTGTGTCGCTCTCTAGCGACAAGAACGCCCGTTGTTTTATCTCTGTCTCCTTGTGTCGCTCTCTAGCGACAAGAACGCCCGTTGTTTTATCTCTGTCTCCTTGTGTCGCTCTCTAGCGACAAGAACGCCCGTTGTTTTATCTCTGTCTCCTTGTGTCGCTCTCTAGCGACAAGAACGCCCGTTGTTTTATCTCTGTCTCCTTGTGTCGCTCTCTAGCGACAAGAACACCCGTTGTTTTATCTCTGTCTCCTTGTGTCGCTCTCTAGCGACAAGAACGCCCGTTGTTTTATCTCTGTCTCCTTGTGTCGCTCTCTAGCGACAAGAACGCCCGTTGTTTTATCTCTGTCTCCTTGTGTCGCTCTCTAGCGACAAGAACGCCCGTTGTTTTATCTCTGTCTCCTTGTGTCGCTCTCTAGCGACAAGAACGCCCGTTGTTTTATCTCTGTCTCCTTGTGTCGCTCTCTAGCGACAAGAACGCCCGTTGTTTTACCTCTGTCTCCTTGTGTCGCTCTCTAGCGACAAGAACGCCCGTTGTTTTACCTCTGTCTCCTTGTGTCGCTCTCTAGCGACAAGAACGCCCGTTGTTTTATCTCTGTCTCCTTGTGTCGCTCTCTAGCGACAAGAACGCCCGTTGTTTTATCTCTGTCTCCTTGTGTCGCTCTCTAGCGACAAGAACGCCCGTTGTTTTATATCTGTCTCCTTGTGTCGCTCTCTAGCGACAAGAACGCCCGTTGTTTTATCTCTGTCTCCTTGTGTCGCTCTCTAGCGACAAGAACGCCCGTTGTTTTATCTCTGTCTCCTTGTGTCGCTCTCTAGCGACAAGAACGCCCGTTGTTTTATCTCTGTCTCCTTGTGTCGCTCTCTAGCGACAAGAACGCCCGTTGTTTTATCTCTGTCTCCTTGTGTCGCTCTCTAGCGACAAGAACGCCCGTTGTTTTATCTCTGTCTCCTTGTGTCGCTCTCTAGCGACAAGAACGCCCGTTGTTTTATCTCTGTCTCCTTGTGTCGCTCTCTAGCGACAAGAAAGCCCGTTGTTTTATCTCTGTCTCCTTGTGTCGCTCTCTAGCGACAAGAAAGCCCGTTGTTTTATCTCTGTCTCCTTGTGTCGCTCTCTAGCGACAAGAACGCCCGTTGTTTTATCTCTGTCTCCTTGTGTCGCTCTCTAGCGACAAGAACGCCCGTTGTTTTATCTCTGTCTCCTTGTGTCGCTCTCTAGCGACAAGAACGCCCGTTGTTTTATCTCTGTCTCCTTGTGTCGCTCTCTAGCGACAAGAACGCCCGTTGTTTTATCTCTGTCTCCTTGTGTCGCTCTCTAGCGACAAGAACGCCCGTTGTTTTATCTCTGTCTCCTTGTGTCGCTCTCTAGCGACAAGAACGCCCGTTGTTTTATCTCTGTCTCCTTGTGTCGCTCTCTAGCGACAAGAACGCCCGTTGTTTTATCTCTGTCTCCTTGTGTCGCTCTCTAGCGACAAGAACGCCCGTTGTTTTATCTCTGTCTCCTTGTGTCGCTCTCTAGCGACAAGAACGCCCGTTGTTTTATCTCTGTCTCCTTGTGTCGCTCTCTAGCGACAAGAACGCCCGTTGTTTTATCTCTGTCTCCTTGTGTCGCTCTCTAGCGACAAGAACGCCCGTTGTTTTATCTCTGTCTCCTTGTGTCGCTCTCTAGCGACAAGAACGCCCGTTGTTTTATCTCTGTCTCCTTGTGTCGCTCTCTAGCGACAAGAACGCCCGTTGTTTTATCTCTGTCTCCTTGTGTCGCTCTCTAGCGACAAGAACGCCCGTTGTTTTATATCTGGCTCCTTGTGTCGCTCTCTAGCGACAAGAACGCCCGTTGTTTTACCTCTGTCTCCTTGTGTCGCTCTCTAGCGACAAGAACGCCCGTTGTTTTACCTCTGTCTCCTTGTGTCGCTCTCTAGCGACAAGAACGCCCGTTGTTTTATCTCTGTCTCCTTGTGTCGCTCTCTAGCGACAAGAACGCCCGTTGTTTTATCTCTGTCTCCTTGTGTCGCTCTCTAGCGACAAGAACGCCCGTTGTTTTATCTCTGTCTCCTTGTGTCGCTCTCTAGCGACAAGAACGCCCGTTGTTTTATCTCTGTCTCCTTGTGTCGCTCTCTAGCGACAAGAACGCCCGTTGTTTTATCTCTGTCTCCTTGTGTCGCTCTCTAGCGACAAGAACGCCCGTTGTTTTATCTCTGTCTCCTTGTGTCGCTCTCTAGCGACAAGAACGCCCGTTGTTTTATCTCTGTCTCCTTGTGTCGCTCTCTAGCGACAAGAACGCCCGTTGTTTTATCTCTGTCTCCTTGTGTCGCTCTCTAGCGACAAGAACGCCCGTTGTTTTATCTCTGTCTCCTTGTGTCGCTCTCTAGCGACAAGAACGCCCGTTGTTTTATCTCTGTCTCCTTGTGTCGCTCTCTAGCGACAAGAACGCCCGTTGTTTTATCTCTGTCTCCTTGTGTCGCTCTCTAGCGACAAGAACGCCCGTTGTTTTATCTCTGTCTCCTTGTGTCGCTCTCTAGCGACAAGAACGCCCGTTGTTTTATCTCTGTCTCCTTGTGTCGCTCTCTAGCGACAAGAACGCCCGTTGTTTTATCTCTGTCTCCTTTTGTCGCTCTCTAGCGACAAGAACGCCCGTTGTTTTACCTCTGTCTCCTTTTGTCGCTCTCTAGCGACAAGAACGCCCGTTGTTTTACCTCTGTCTCCTTGTGTCGCTCTCTAGCGACAAGAACGCCCGTTGTTTTACCTCTGTCTCCTTGTGTCGCTCTCTAGCGACAATAACGCCCGTTGTTTTACCTCTGTCTCCTTGTGTCGCTCTCTAGCGACAATAACGCCCGTTGTTTTACCTCTGTCTCCTTGTGTCGCTCTCTAGCGACAATAACGCCCGTTGTTTTACCTCTGTCTCCTTGTGTCGCTCTCTAGCGACAATAACGCCCGTTGTTTTACCTCTGTCTCCTTGTGTCGCTCTCTAGCGACAATAACGCCCGTTGTTTTATCTCTGTCTCCTTGTGTCGCTCTCTAGCGACAAGAACGCCCGTTGTTTTACCTCTGTCTCCTTGTGTCGCTCTCTAGCGACAAGAACGCCCGTTGTTTTACCTCTGTCTCCTTGTGTCGCTCTCTAGCGACAAGAACGCCCGTTGTTTTACCTCTGTCTCCTTGTGTCGCTCTCTAGCGACAAGAACGCCCGTTGTTTTACCTCTGTCTCCTTGTGTCGCTCTCTAGCGACAATAACGCCCGTTGTTTTACCTCTGTCTCCTTGTGTCGCTCTCTAGCGACAATAACGCCCGTTGTTTTACCTCTGTCTCCTTGTGTCGCTCTCTAGCGACAATAACGCCCGTTGTTTTACCTCTGTCTCCTTGTGTCGCTCTCTAGCGACAATAACGCCCGTTGTTTTACCTCTGTCTCCTTGTGTCGCTCTCTAGCGACAATAACGCCCGTTGTTTTACCTCTGTCTCCTTGTGTCGCTCTCTAGCGACAAGAACGCCCGTTGGTTCACACTAGTCACACTTGGTCACACTAGTCACACTTGGTCATCTTGTCACACTTGGTCACACTAGTCACACTTGTTCACACTAGTCACACTTGGTCACACTAGTCACACTTGGTGCCTTAGTGTGACTAGTGTGACCAAGTGTGACTAGTGTGACTAGTGTGACCAAGTGTGACTAGTGTGACCAAGTGTGACTAGTGTGACTAGTGTGACCAAGTGTGACAAGTGTGACCAAGTGTGACTAGTGTGACCAAGTGTGACTAGTGTGACCAAGTGTGACTAGTGTGCTTAAGTGTGACTAGTGTGACCAAGTGTGACTAGTGTGACAAAGTGTGACAAGTGTGACCAAGTGTGACTAGTGTGACCAAGTGTGACTAGTGTGACCAAGTGTGACTAGTGTGACCAAGTGTGACTAGTGTGACCAAGTGTGACTAGTGTGACCAAGTGTGACTAGTGTGACTAGTGTGACTAATGTGACTTGTGTGACCAAGTGTGACTAGTGTGACTAGTGTGACCAAGTGTGACTAGTGTGACCAAGTGTGACTAGTGTGACTAGTGAGACCAAGTGTGACAAGTGTGACCAAGTGTGACTAGTGTGACCAAGTGTGACTAGTGTGCTTAAGTGTGACTAGTGTGACCAAGTGTGACTAGTGTGACCAAGTGTGACTAGTGTGACTAGTGTGACCAAGTGTGACAAGTGTGACCAAGTGTGACTAGTGTGACCAAGTTTGACTAGTGTGACCAAGTGTGACTAGTGTGACCAAGTGTGACTAGTGTGACCAAGTGTGACTAGTGTGACTTGTGTGACCAAGTGTGACTAGTGTGACCAAGTGTGACTAGTAGGACTAGTGTGACCAAGTGTGACTAAAGTTACCAAGTGTGACTAGTGTGACCAAGTGTGACTAGTGTGACTAGTGTGACTAATGTGACTTGTGTGACCAAGTGTGACTAGTGTGACTAGTGTGACCAAGTGTGACTAGTGTGACCAAGTGTGACTAGTGTGACTAGTGTGACCAAGTGTGACAAGTGTGACCAAGTGTGACTAGTGTGACCAAGTGTGACTAGTGTGCTTAAGTGTGACTAGTGTGACCAAGTGTGACTAGTGTGACCAAGTGTGACTAGTAGGACTAGTGTGACCAAGTGTGACTAGTGTGACCAAGTTTGACTAGTGTGACCAAGTGTGACTAGTGTGACCAAGTGTGACTAGTGTGACCAAGTGTGACTAGTGTGACTTGTGTGACCAAGTGTGACTAGTGTGACCAAGTGTGACTAGTAGGACTAGTGTGACCAAGTGTGACTAAAGTTACCAAGTGTGACTAGTGTGACCAAGTGTGACTAGTGTGACTAGTGTGACTAATGTGACTTGTGTGACCAAGTGTGACTAGTGTGACTAGTGTGACCAAGTGTGACTAGTGTGACCAAGTGTGACTAGTGTGACTAGTGTGACCAAGTGTGACAAGTGTGACCAAGTGTGACTAGTGTGACCAAGTGTGACTAGTGTGCTTAAGTGTGACTAGTGTGACCAAGTGTGACTAGTGTGACCAAGTGTGACTAGTAGGACTAGTGTGACCAAGTGTGACTAGTGTGACTAGTGTGACTAGTGTGACTAGTGTGACCAAGTGTGACTAGTGTGACTAGTGTGACTAGTGTGACCAAGTGTGACTAGTGTGACCAAGTGTGACTAGTGTGACTAGTGTGACCAAGTGTGACAAGTGTGACCAAGTGTGACTAGTGTGACCAAGTGTGACTAGTGTGCTTAAGTGTGACTAGTGTGACCAAGTGTGACTAGTGTGACCAAGTGTGACTAGTGTGACTTGTGTGACCAAGTGTGACTAGTGTGACCAAGTGTGACTAGTAGGACTAGTGTGACCAAGTGTGACTAAAGTTACCAAGTGTGACTAGTGTGACCAAGTGTGACTAGTGTGACTAGTGTGACTAATGTGACTTGTGTGACCAAGTGTGACTAGTGTGACTAGTGTGACCAAGTGTGACTAGTGTGACCAAGTGTGACTAGTGTGACTAGTGTGACCAAGTGTGACAAGTGTGACCAAGTGTGACTAGTGTGACCAAGTGTGACTAGTGTGCTTAAGTGTGACTAGTGTGACCAAGTGTGACTAGTGTGACCAAGTGTGACTAGTAGGACTAGTGTGACCAAGTGTGACTAGTGTGACCAAGTTTGACTAGTGTGACCAAGTGTGACTAGTGTGACCAAGTGTGACTAGTGTGACCAAGTGTGACTAGTGTGACTTGTGTGACCAAGTGTGACTAGTGTGACCAAGTGTGACTAGTAGGACTAGTGTGACCAAGTGTGACTAAAGTTACCAAGTGTGACTAGTGTGACCAAGTGTGACTAGTGTGACTAGTGTGACTAATGTGACTTGTGTGACCAAGTGTGACTAGTGTGACTAGTGTGACCAAGTGTGACTAGTGTGACCAAGTGTGACTAGTGTGACTAGTGTGACCAAGTGTGACAAGTGTGACCAAGTGTGACTAGTGTGACCAAGTGTGACTAGTGTGCTTAAGTGTGACTAGTGTGACCAAGTGTGACTAGTGTGACCAAGTGTGACTAGTAGGACTAGTGTGACCAAGTGTGACTAGTGTGACTAGTGTGACTAGTGTGACTAGTGTGACCAAGTGTGACTAGTGTGACTAGTGTGACTAGTGTGACCAAGTGTGACTAGTGTGACCAAGTGTGACTAGTGTGACTAGTGTGACCAAGTGTGACAAGTGTGACCAAGTGTGACTAGTGTGACCAAGTGTGACTAGTGTGCTTAAGTGTGACTAGTGTGACCAAGTGTGACTAGTGTGACCAAGTGTGACTAGTGTGACTAGTGTGACCAAGTGTGACTAGTGTGACCAAGTTTGACTAGTGTGACCAAGTGTGACTAGTGTGACCAAGTGTGACTAGTGTGACCAAGTGTGACTAGTGTGACCAAGTGTGACAAGTGTGACTTGTGTGACTAGTGTGACTAGTGTGACCAAGTGTGACTAGTGTGACTAGTGTGACCAAGTGTGACAAGTGTGACCAAGTGTGACTAGTGTGACCAAGTGTGACTAGTGTGCTTAAGTGTGACTAGTGTGACCAAGTGTGACTAGTGTGACCAAGTGTGACTAGTGTGACTAGTGTGACCAAGTGTGACAAGTGTGACCAAGTGTGACTAGTGTGACCAAGTTTGACGAGTGTGACCAAGTGTGACTAGTGTGACCAAGTGTGACTAGTGTGACCAAGTGTGACTAGTGTGACTTGTTTGACCAAGTGTGACTAGTGTGACCAAGTGTGACTAGTAGGACTAGTGTGACCAAGTGTGACTAAAGTGACCAAGTGTGACTATTGTGACCAAGTGTGACTAGTGTGACTAGTGTGACTAGTGTGCCCAAGTGTGACTAGTGTGACCAAGTGTGACTAGTGTGACCAAGTGTGACTAGTGTGACCAAGTGTGACTAGTGTGACCAAGTGTGACTAGTGTGACCAAGTGTGACTAGTGTGACCAAGTGTGACTAGTGTGACTAGTGTGACTAGTGTGCCCAAGTGTGACTAGTGTGACCAAGTGTGACTAGTGTGACCAAGTGTGACTAGTGTGACCAAGTGTGACTAGTGTGACCAATTGTGACTAGTGTGACCAAGTGTGACTAGTGTGACCAAGTGTGACTAGTGTGACCAAGTGTGACTAGTGTGACCAAGTGTGACTAGTGTGACCAAGTGTGACTAGTGTGACCAAGTGGGACTAGTGTGACTAGTGTGACTAGTGTGCCCGTTGTTTTATCTCTGTCTCCTTGTGTCGCTCTCTAGCGACAAGAACGCCCGTTGTTTTATCTCTGTCTCCTTGTGTCGCTCTCTAGCGACAAGAACGCCCGTTGTTTTATCTCTGTCTCCTTGTGTCGCTCTCTAGCGACAAGAACGCCCGTTGTTTTACCTCTGTCTCCTTGTGTCGCTCTCTAGCGACAAGAACGCCCGTTGTTTTACCTCTGTCTCCTTGTGTCGCTCTCTAGCGACAAGAACGCCCGTTGTTTTACCTCTGTCTCCTTGTGTCGCTCTCTAGCGACAAGAACGCCCGTTGTTTTACCTCTGTCTCCTTGTGTCGCTCTCTAGCGACAAGAACGCCCGTTGTTTTACCTCTGTCTCCTTGTGTCGCTCTCTAGCGACAAGAACGCCCGTTGTTTTATCTCTGTCTCCTTGTGTCGCTCTCTAGCGACAAGAACGCCCGTTGTTTTATCTCTGTCTCCTTGTGTCGCTCTCTAGCGACAAGAACGCCCGTTGTTTTACCTCTGTCTCCTTGTGTCGCTCTCTAGCGACAAGAACGCCCGTTGTTTTTTCTCTGTCTCCTTGTGTCGCTCTCTAGCGACAAGAACGCCCGTTGTTTTTTCTCTGTCTCCTTGTGTCGCTCTCTAGCGACAAGAACGCCCGTTGTTTTTTCTCTGTCTCCTTGTGTCGCTCTCTAGCGACAAGAACGCCCGTTGTTTTTTCTCTGTCTCCTTGTGTCGCTCTCTAGCGACAAGAACGCCCGTTGTTTTTTCTCTGTCTCCTTGTGTCGCTCTCTAGCGACAAGAACGCCCGTTGTTTTATCTCTGTCTCCTTGTGTCGCTCTCTAGCGACAAGAACGCCCGTTGTTTTATCTCTGTCTCCTTGTGTCGCTCTCTAGCGACAAGAACGCCCGTTGTTTTATCTCTGTCTCCTTGTGTCGCTCTCTAGCGACAAGAACGCCCGTTGTTTTATCTCTGTCTCCTTGTGTCGCGCTCTAGCGACAAGAACGCCCGTTGTTTTATCTCTGTCTCCTTTTGTCGCTCTCTAGCGACAAGAACGCCCGTTGTTTTGTAACGAGATAAACCGTGTTTGATGGTATGCGTAGACGGCTATCACTTACCTATGTGTGTAACAGCAACCTGACGAACTCGAAGAGTCGTCCACACTTGATTTTATGCACCGCGCTAGTCAGTCAGATAGATTTCTCACAGAGGTGGGTATGCTTTGGGTTCACGGTCATAGGAGCAATTAGTGCTTTCTAAAGAGGGCGCCATGCATTTCAATTTATACTCTAAAATCCAAAAGAGTTGTATGCAGGAGACCTATTTAGTAGCTAGCCACATAGAAATATGAACAAAGATTCAATTACAGAAAGCAAGTTTATTAGAGTTCTCACAATCGTTTTAAATATTTACTAAACCTTAACTCTACTGTAGGGTTAGCGGCGTGGCTCTCTCAGATGAGATTAAAATATAGGTCCCTGACCGAGGACGAAGTTTGACTCTAAAGTTAAATCTTTATATATAAGTAGGCTTTATTATTACGCTTAGGTCTGTGTGAGGCTCGTTTGCATTATTAAATTACAACATTAATATCTCATGGCAGATTCCATGAATGACACCAAAAAAAATGGAGGGAGGTCACCTCTAGAAACCCGCTACACGTGCGTCACGTCCCGCTGCGGTCCACTGCGTCTACCCAGGCTCCCAGATGAGAAACTGCTCGTGTCGGCATCCGCATGTGAAGTACAAAAGGGGCGTATCACCGCACGCGAATTCCTGCGCCCGCTCAATTGCCTGTCCGCAACTGGAGCCCCCGCAAGGCAGCCAGCACGTTGTCGCTGTAAATCACAATCAACATTTAAGACTTGAACGAACAAACAACTATCACTTTCTCTCCGACCACATTTCGACAGAAATTACTAGAACTAGCTTTACCTGGCAAGAGTTCAAAGCTAAGCGTTGGTGATTTTCCGCCTCCCAGATATCTTCTTTAAGAAGTAGTGTGTTACATCTGAAACAAAGCAATGTCCCTCCTCTAAAAAACCGCCGCTTGAACACGTTAAATATTTCTTCCGCTAGATCGGCGACAATTTCATTTCACTCACCGACATTTCCAAAGCGTCAAAGCATCTCTGTGTCACTGGATGCATGCTGCTACATTTAAGTTAAACAAATGGCCTCCCGGCCGAAGCGAGCACTTCTCAAAAATTGCGACCTTTTCGCTCAACGCATTTTCGAAGAAGAACTTCTCATTGCTTTTGACAGCCGAAAAAAAAAGAAGCTACCATAGACAATCCCCATATTCTGTTCAAATACCATAGAGGTATAGACCTGTAGTTATGCCTTGGATGCATGACGACAAATTATTTATCAAAAATCAAATATGATCATATTTTCTAATAGCTTGTTAAAAGTTAAGGATTATTCCTAGCGCTTTGACAACACACAAAAAAAGACTTATATCGTTGCCTTGAACGAGATGATAAACGCTCTGGCGCAGTTCCTCCGTTGGTCAACAGATGTCGGAATCGTCGCTTGCGCCGTTCTGCAATAGATGGCGCTGTGAGTCTGAAAGTTAATGTGTCGATGCCGAAATTACACCGTAACATTACCGCTTCAGTTAGATAAAAAAAATTTTTTTTTTTTTTTTTTCAAAAAAAAATTTTTTTTTTTTTTTTTTTTTTTCAAAATTCTATGTCAATATAAACCTGTAGAGAGAGAGGATATACATAACTCCTTGTCCAACCATCCCACTAAGAAAGCGCACTGCCTTCACTATACATCATACGCAGCTCAGCCTATAGTACGACCATGCCGCATATGAAAGGTCATCGACCCCTGACCTACACAAGAGTTCCTCCTTCAGGAGCAAAAAAAATCCAAAGATGTACGTGGCGATATGACAGGTGTCATAGCGTCTCGTTAGAAGCTAAAACTAGCTTTCAAAAGTTTGAAAAGTTCAAAACGATAAAATGCCGCTGACTGCTCGTGAAGCTTCCAGCTTGCTGCCCATAACGTTCTGAAATATTTCAATTACCATAACAAAGCAACACTAACGTAAAGTTTTAGAAAGTACTGTCTATGATTAAAACCAGCGCTTGCATATGTTGATAAGACATATACCTACTCACTTTAATGCACCAAGTAGAAATCGTAACAGACTAAAAAAATAACAGCCCCTTTTTCACACAGAAATGTTTAAGTAGTAGATCTTAAAAGTTATACTAGATATGTCCATATGACAGAAGCAGAGATAAGAAGACTTATTGTCCTTTTAGAGAAGTACCGAATTATTTCGTTCAGCAGTAGAATAATATCAAGTGGATACAGAAGTTCCAAGTAGCTTAAGCCTAACGTAGACAGTTATTTACCTAAACTAACACGCGCGTTCCTATCATGCGACTTATGCCATACGTATGCGTATGCGTATGCCTATGCTATGCTATGCTATGCTATGCTATGCTATGCGGGCGTCCCCACTTCTATGAACTTAACTACAAACCTAGCTATCTATACGATGCGCTAGTTCTACGCTACGTTACTTACCTATATATTTACCTAACAAACCACACTTAAAGCATGCACTAGTGTGTTTGATATTTATCCTATATTGTTACCTAACACAATCGATGGCCAACTCGAAGGTGTATCCTAATATCGAGGTCAACTGTACATTCCGGGAATTTCGATTTGAGTGCATAATAATTACCTACAGGCATTTACCTAGGAAATACTACGTTCCTATATCTGACTCAACGAATAAGGGTTACTCAAACTGTAAAAAAAAATCCATGTCTGGTTTCACATTGACAGACGTAATGTGCTACTTACGGTTCGTTTATTACCTAATATACCTACATGAATTCTTCACCAATCAGTGGTTATCAAAATAAGCTTGAAAATAAAACATGAGTCTACCTAACAAATAGGTCAAGGTCATTATCATTAACCTCATAGTAACTCTAATGATTTATTCGAATAGTATTCTGTCTGACTGTGTCAGTCTGGTTGTGACTTCTGAGTGAAATTGTAAAGTCAAATCCGATTAAATGAATTGTGATAGCATACAGTTCAGATACTTATAGTTATTAGGTTTCCATAAAAGTTTTCCAACTCTTTCCTATTTTGTGTCTATATGTATGCGAACATACATACCATGGAACTAAATTCCATTAAAGCGACCCCAAAGAAAAGAAACCACCATAACGTCAACAGAATGATTCACATCTAGTACTATCCAAAAGATGTCGCTAGCTTCAACGAGACAACATCCATCTGTACAACTATAACATAGAATGCCCTTCATGTGGTACTGTAGAATACTACTCTCAGAGGAGAAATAGACTCCCACCCAATATTTAAGAAAATACGGATTAAATGCCAGTTACCCCAAACAAGAGAATCCTACGACAATTATATGAAAGATAAAATGTCTAACCTCAAACACTAGTGAACACCTTGAAAAGGTAGCCAGTCATACCCAACGACCGCTGCAACACGAAGCTGAGAAGCGATCAACCCGCAGTAACAGTTGTTGACCTTAAGATGACATGAGCCAGCTTCGACAAACATCTCCTTCGCAGACCTGAAATTCGTCATCAATGGACAAGCCTGAGATAAAAGAATTCGCTTTTATGGTATAAAGCGCAGTTAGCAGATTTAAATTGTTGTTTGAGCTCATCCACAGTGCTAATAGGATCTACCTCTAAGCCTTTCGCTTGCAATACAAATAAAACAGTTCGTCTTTGGTCATGTTATCTAACCCTGAGTAATTATAATAATAAGTTACACAAGATAACATTCAGCTTTTCTGAACAAAGAAAGAGAATACTCCTTTGAGTATTACAGTGATAAAAAGAAGAGTATTTCTTTTACCATTAATTAAGCTTAAATCCTATAAATATACTGACTCAGTAATGTTGTATAGTAACATACAAAATAAAACCACCATCTTGCATTGTGGCTATTACAGTTTTAAAAGAGCAGAGTAGAAGTAGCAAGCTATTATTAACATAAAAGTAAAATTCTTACTTGAACCTTCATACCTACTTAAAGTTATGAGTGAGATATACTTCTTTCCACTCCAAGAATAAATAATGACATATACATATATATGTAATAAGGTTATGGCCTAATGCCATTTAATTAATTAATTAATTTAACAAATAAGTAGTACTTATTATCAAGCATTTTAATGATTGGCTTATTGCCTTAAGTATTTTGAGAAGTGTTACATGAATTTACCATTCCATAGAATACAAATAAACATGGTAAAACCATTTATATATAAGTATTCTATGTGCCAGTAACTGTATATTGCAGTGCATAGTTTTGCTTTCACACAAAGCAGTAAAAAAATATTCCAAGTTTAGTTCAGGAGAATTGAAATGTCAAGTTTGACAGTTAATTTATAATAGTTACAAACAGTACCTTATATTGTGTCCAGTTGGAACACCAAAATTTATATTTCACTCTACAGAGTGATGAGAAAAAAAAATTACACCCGTTGACACAAATAGTAAAATGTTTTGACACATGAACAGTAGATATAGATATTTGATAAAGACTATGTAACTCAACAAAATATAAGCCTCACACAACCCTACTCAGACCGCATCTAATACAGGTAATTCCTACTATCAAAAAAAAACACCATGCACCGATAACCGTTGAAACCTCAACCCCAAAGCATCACGTTGGGCCGACAAAATGTAACGAGATAAACCGTGTTTGATGGTATGCGTAGACGGCTATCACTTACCTATGTGTGTAACAGCAACCTGACGAACTCGAAGAGTCGTCCACACTTGATTTTATGCACCGCGCTAGTCAGTCAGATAGATTTCTCACAGAGGTGGGTATGCTTTGGGTTCACGGTCATAGGAGCAATTAGTGCTTTCTAAAGAGGGCGCCATGCATTTCAATTTATACTCTAAAATGCAAAAGAGTTGTATGCAGGAGACCTATTTAGTAGCTAGCCACATAGAAATATGAACAAAGATTCAATTACAGAAAGCAAGTTTATTAGAGTTCTCACAATCGTTTTAAATATTTACTAAACCTTAACTCTACTGTAGGGTTAGCGGCGTGGCTCTCTCAGATGAGATTAAAATATAGGTCCCTGACCGAGGACGAAGTTTGACTCTAAAGTTAAATCTTTATATATAAGTAGGCTTTATTATTACGCTTAGGTCTGTGTGAGGCTCGTTTGCATTATTAAATTACAACATTAATATCTCATGGCAGATTCCATGAATGACACCAAAAAAAATGGAGGGAGGTCACCTCTAGAAACCCGCTACACGTGCGTCACGTCCCGCTGCGGTCCACTGCGTCTACCCAGGCTCCCAGATGAGAAACTGCTCGTGTCGGCATCCGCATGTGAAGTACAAAAGGGGCGTATCACCGCACGCGAATTCCTGCGCCCGCTCAATTGCCTGTCCGCAACTGGAGCCCCCGCAAGGCAGCCAGCACGTTGTCGCTGTAAATCACAATCAACATTTAAGACTTGAACGAACAAACAACTATCACTTTCTCTCCGACCACATTTCGACAGAAATTACTAGAACTAGCTTTACCTGGCAAGAGTTCAAAGCTAAGCGTTGGTGATTTTCCGCCTCCCAGATATCTTCTTTAAGAAGTAGTGTGTTACATCTGAAACAAAGCAATGTCCCTCCTCTAAAAAACCGCCGCTTGAACACGTTAAATATTTCTTCCGCTAGATCGGCGACAATTTCATTTCACTCACCGACATTTCCAAAGCGTCAAAGCATCTCTGTGTCACTGGATGCATGCTGCTACATTTAAGTTAAACAAATGGCCTCCCGGCCGAAGCGAGCACTTCTCAAAAATTGCGACCTTTTCGCTCAACGCATTTTCGAAGAAGAACTTCTCATTGCTTTTGACAGCCGAAAAAAAAAGAAGCTACCATAGACAATCCCCATATTCTGTTCAAATACCATAGAGGTATAGACCTGTAGTTATGCCTTGGATGCATGACGACAAATTATTTATCAAAAATCAAATATGATCATATTTTCTAATAGCTTGTTAAAAGTTAAGGATTATTCCTAGCGCTTTGACAACACACAAAAAAAGACTTATATCGTTGCCTTGAACGAGATGATAAACGCTCTGGCGCAGTTCCTCCGTTGGTCAACAGATGTCGGAATCGTCGCTTGCGCCGTTCTGCAATAGATGGCGCTGTGAGTCTGAAAGTTAATGTGTCGATGCCGAAATTACACCGTAACAGTTTTATCTCTGTCTCCTTTTGTCGCTCTCTAGCGACAAGAACGCCCGTTGTTTTATCTCTGTCTCCTTTTGTCGCTCTCTAGCGACAAGAACGCCCGTTGTTTTATCTCTGTCTCCTTGTGTCGCTCTCTAGCGACAAGAACGCCCGTTGTTTTATCTCTGTCTCCTTGTGTCGCTCTCTAGCGACAAGAACGCCCGTTGTTTTATCTCTGTCTCCTTGTGTCGCTCTCTAGCGACAAGAACGCCCGTTGTTTTATCTCTGTCTCCTTGTGTCGCTCTCTAGCGACAAGAACGCCCGTTGTTTTATCTCTGTCTCCTTGTGTCGCTCTCTAGCGACAAGAACGCCCGTTGTTTTATCTCTGTCTCCTTGTGTCGCTCTCTAGCGACAAGAACGCCCGTTGTTTTACCTCTGTCTCCTTGTGTCGCTCTCTAGCGACAAGAACGCCCGTTGTTTTACCTCTGTCTCCTTGTGTCGCTCTCTAGCGACAAGAACGCCCGTTGTTTTACCTCTGTCTCCTTGTGTCGCTCTCTAGCGACAAGAACGCCCGTTGTTTTACCTCTGTCTCCTTGTGTCGCTCTCTAGCGACAAGAACGCCCGTTGTTTTACCTCTGTCTCCTTGTGTCGCTCTCTAGCGACAATAACGCCCGTTGTTTTACCTCTGTCTCCTTGTGTCGCTCTCTAGCGACAATAACGCCCGTTGTTTTACCTCTGTCTCCTTGTGTCGCTCTCTAGCGACAATAACGCCCGTTGTTTTACCTCTGTCTCCTTGTGTCGCTCTCTAGCGACAATAACGCCCGTTGTTTTACCTCTGTCTCCTTGTGTCGCTCTCTAGCGACAATAACGCCCGTTGTTTTACCTCTGTCTCCTTGTGTCGCTCTCTAGCGACAATAACGCCCGTTGTTTTACCTCTGTCTCCTTGTGTCGCTCTCTAGCGACAATAACGCCCGTTGTTTTACCTCTGTCTCCTTGTGTCGCTCTCTAGCGACAATAACGCCCGTTGTTTTACCTCTGTCTCCTTGTGTCGCTCTCTAGCGACAATAACGCCCGTTGTTTTACCTCTGTCTCCTTGTGTCGCTCTCTAGCGACAATAACGCCCGTTATTTTACCTCTGTCTCCTTGTGTCGCTCTCTAGCGACAAGAACGCCCGTTGGTTCACACTAGTCACACTTGGTCACACTAGTCACACTTGTTCACACTAGTCACACTTGGTCACACTAGTCACACTTGTTCACACTAGTCACACTTGGTCACACTAGTCACACTTGGTGCCTTAGTGTGACTAGTGTGACCAAGTGTGACTAGTGTGACTAGTGTGACCAAGTGTGACTAGTGTGACCAAGTGTGACTAGTGTGACTAGTGTGACCAAGTGTGACAAGTGTGACCAAGTGTGACTAGTGTGACCAAGTGTGACTAGTGTGCTTAAGTGTGACTAGTGTGACCAAGTGTGACTAGTGTGACCAAGTGTGACTAGTGTGACTAGTGTGACTAATGTGACTTGTGTGACCAAGTGTGACTAGTGTGACAAAGTGTGACAAGTGTGACCAAGTGTGACTAGTGTGACCAAGTGTGACTAGTGTGACCAAGTGTGACTAGTGTGACCAAGTGTGACTAGTGTGACCAAGTGTGACTAGTGTGACTAGTGTGACTAATGTGACTTGTGTGACCAAGTGTGACTAGTGTGACTAGTGTGACCAAGTGTGACTAGTGTGACCAAGTGTGACTAGTGTGACTAGTGAGACCAAGTGTGACAAGTGTGACCAAGTGTGACTAGTGTGACCAAGTGTGACTAGTGTGCTTAAGTGTGACTAGTGTGACCAAGTGTGACTAGTGTGACCAAGTGTGACTAGTGTGACTAGTGTGACCAAGTGTGACAAGTGTGACCAAGTGTGACTAGTGTGACCAAGTTTGACTAGTGTGACCAAGTATGACTAGTGTGACCAAGTGTGACTAGTGTGACCAAGTGTGACTAGTGTGACTAGTAGGACTAGTGTGACCAAGTGTGACTAAAGTTACCAAGTGTGACTAGTGTGACCAAGTGTGACTAGTGTGACTAGTGTGACTAATGTGACTTGTGTGACCAAGTGTGACTAGTGTGACTAGTGTGACCAAGTGTGACTAGTGTGACCAAGTGTGACTAGTGTGACTAGGGTGACCAAGTGTGACTAGTGTGACTAGTGTGACCAAGTGTGACTAGTGTGACCAAGTGTGACTAGTGTGACTAGTGTGACCAAGTGTGACTAGTGTGACCAAGTGTGACAAGTGTGACCAAGTGTGACTAGTGTGACCAAGTGTGACTAGTGTGCTTAAGTGTGACTAGTGTGACCAAGTGTGACTAGTGTGACCAAGTGTGACTAGTGTGACTAGTGTGACCAAGTGTGACTAGTGTGACCAAGTTTGACTAGTGTGACCAAGTGTGACTAGTATGACCAAGTGTGACTAGTGTGACCAAGTGTGACAAGTGTGACTTGTGTGACTAGTGTGACTAGTGTGACCAAGTGTGACTAGTGTGACCAAGTGTGACTAGTGTGCTTAAGTGTGACTAGTGTGACCAAGTGTGACTAGTGTGACTAGTGTGACCAAGTGTGACAAGTGTGACCAAGTGTGACTAGTGTGACCAAGTTTGACTAGTGTGACCAAGTGTGACTAGTGTGACCAAGTGTTACTAGTGTGACCAAGTGTGACTAGTGTGACTTGTGTGACCAAGTGTGACTAGTGTGACCAAGTGTGACTAGTAGGACTAGTGTGACCAAGTGTGACTAAAGTTACCAAGTGTGACTAGTGTGACCAAGTGTGACTAGTGTGACTAGTGTGACTAATGTGACTTGTGTGACCAAGTGTGACTAGTGTGACTAGTGTGACCAAGTGTGACTAGTGTGACAAAGTGTGACTAGTGTGACTAGTGTGACCAAGTGTGACAAGTGTGACCAAGTGTGACTAGTGTGACCAAGTGTGACTAGTGTGCTTAAGTGTGACTAGTGTGACCAAGTGTGACTAGTGTGACCAAGTGTGACTAGTAGGACTAGTGTGACCAAGTGTGACTAGTGTGACTAGTGTGACTAGTGTGACTAGTGTGACCAAGTGTGACTAGTGTGACTAGTGTGACTAGTGTGACCAAGTGTGACTAGTGTGACCAAGTGTGACTAGTGTGACTAGTGTGACCAAGTGTGACAAGTGTGACCAAGTGTGACTAGTGTGACCAAGTGTGACTAGTGTGCTTAAGTGTGACTAGTGTGACCAAGTGTGACTAGTGTGACCAAGTGTGACTAGTGTGACTAGTGTGACCAAGTGTGACTAGTGTGACCAAGTTTGACTAGTGTGACCAAGTGTGACTAGTGTGACCAAGTGTGACTAGTGTGACCAAGTGTGACAAGTGTGACTTGTGTGACTAGTGTGACTAGTGTGACTAGTGTGACCAAGTGTGACTAGTGTGACCAAGTGTGACTAGTGTGACTAGTGTGACCAAGTGTGACAAGTGTGACCAAGTGTGACTAGTGTGACCAAGTGTGACTAGTGTGCTTAAGTGTGACTAGTGTGACCAAGTGTGACTAGTGTGACCAAGTGTGACTAGTGTGACTAGTGTGACCAAGTGTGACAAGTGTGACCAAGTGTGACTAGTGTGACCAAGTTTGACGAGTGTGACCAAGTGTGACTAGTGTGACCAAGTGTGACTAGTGTGACCAAGTGTGACTAGTGTGACTTGTTTGACCAAGTGTGACTAGTGTGACCAAGTGTGACTAGTAGGACTAGTGTGACCAAGTGTGACTAAAGTGACCAAGTGTGACTATTGTGACCAAGTGTGACTAGTGTGACTAGTGTGACTAGTGTGCCCAAGTGTGACTAGTGTGACCAAGTGTGACTAGTGTGACCAAGTGTGACTAGTGTGACCAAGTGTGACTAGTGTGACCAAGTGTGACTAGTGTGACCAAGTGTGACTAGTGTGACCAAGTGTGACTAGTGTGACCAAGTGTGACTAGTGTGACCAAGTGTGACTAGTGTGACTAGTGTGACTAGTGTGCCCAAGTGTGACTAGTGTGACCAAGTGTGACTAGTGTGACCAAGTGTGACAAGTGTGACCAAGTGTGACTAGTGTGACCAATTGTGACTAGTGTGACCAAGTGTGACTAGTGTGACCAAGTGTGACTAGTGTGACCAAGTGTGACTAGTGTGACCAAGTGTGACTAGTGTGACCAAGTGTGACTAGTGTGACCAAGTGGGACTAGTGTGACTAGTGTGACTAGTGTGCCCAAGTGTGACTAGTGTGACCAAGTGTGACTAGTGTGTTGTTTTACCTCTGTCTCCTTGTGTCGCTCTCTAGCGACAAGAACGCCCGTTGTTTTACCTCTGTCTCCTTGTGTCGCTCTCTAGCGACAAGAACGCCCGTTGTTTTACCTCTGTCTCCTTGTGTCGCTCTCTAGCGACAAGAACGCCCGTTGTTTTATCTCTGTCTCCTTGTGTCGCTCTCTAGCGACAAGAACGCCCGTTGTTTTACCTCTGTCTCCTTGTGTCGCTCTCTAGCGACAAGAACGCCCGTTGTTTTACCTCTGTCTCCTTGTGTCGCTCTCTAGCGACAAGAACGCCCGTTGTTTTACCTCTGTCTCCTTGTGTCGCTCTCTAGCGACAAGAACGCCCGTTGTTTTACCTCTGTCTCCTTGTGTCGCTCTCTAGCGACAAGAACGCCCGATGTTTTACCTCTGTCTCCTTGTGTCACTCTCTAGCGACAAGAACGCCCGTTGTTTTATCTCTGTTTCCTTGTGTCGCTCTCTAACGACAAGAACGCCCGTTGTTTTATCTCTGTCTCCTTGTGTCGCTCTCTAACGACAAGAACGCCCGTTGTTTTACCTCTGTCTCCTTGTGTCGCTCTCTAGCGACAAGAACGCCCGTTGTTTTACCTCTGTCTCCTTGTGTCGCTCTCTAGCGACAAGAACGCCCGTTGTTTTACCTCTGTCTCCTTGTGTCGCTCTCTAGCGACAAGAACGCCCGTTGTTTTACCTCTGTCTCCTTGTGTCGCTCTCTAGCGACAAGAACGCCCGTTGTTTTACCTCTGTCTCCTTGTGTCGCTCTCTAGCGACAAGAACGCCCGTTGTTTTACCTCTGTCTCCTTGTGTCGCTCTCTAGCGACAAGAACGCCCGTTGTTTTATCTCTGTCTCCTTGTGTCGCTCTCTAGCGACAAGAACGCCCGTTGTTTTATCTCTGTCTCCTTGTGTCGCTCTCTAGCGACAAGAACGCCCGTTGTTTTATCTCTGTCTCCTTGTGTCGCTCTCTAGCGACAAGAACGCCCGTTGTTTTATCTCTGTCTCCTTGTGTCGCTCTCTAGCGACAAGAACGCCCGTTGTTTTATCTCTGTCTCCTTGTGTCACTCTCTAGCGACAAGAACGCCCGTTGTTTTATCTCTGTCTCCTTGTGTCGCTCTCTAGCGACAAGAACGCCCGTTGTTTTATCTCTGTCTCCTTGTGTCGCTCTCTAGCGACAAGAACGCCCGTTGTTTTATCTCTGTCTCCTTGTGTCGCTCTCTAGCGACAAGAACGCCCGTTGTTTTATCTCTGTCTCCTTGTGTCGCTCTCTAGCGACAAGAACGCCCGTTGTTTTATCTCTGTCTCCTTGTGTCGCTCTCTAGCGACAAGAACGCCCGTTGTTTTATCTCTGTCTCCTTGTGTCGCTCTCTAGCGACAAGAACGCCCGTTGTTTTATCTCTGTCTCCTTGTGTCGCTCTCTAGCGACAAGAACGCCCGTTGTTTTATCTCTGTCTCCTTGTGTCGCTCTCTAGCGACAAGAACGCCCGTTGTTTTATCTCTGTCTCCTTGTGTCGCTCTCTAGCGACAAGAACGCCCGTTGTTTTATCTCTGTCTCCTTGTGTCGCTCTCTAGCGACAAGAACGCCCGTTGTTTTATCTCTGTCTCCTTGTGTCGCTCTCTAGCGACAAGAACGCCCGTTGTTTTATCTCTGTCTCCTTGTGTCGCTCTCTAGCGACAAGAACGCCCGTTGTTTTATCTCTGTCTCCTTGTGTCGCTCTCTAGCGACAAGAACGCCCGTTGTTTTATCTCTGTCTCCTTGTGTCGCTCTCTAGCGACAAGAACGCCCGTTGTTTTATCTCTGTCTCCTTGTGTCGCTCTCTAGCGACAAGAACGCCCGTTGTTTTATCTCTGTCTCCTTGTGTCGCTCTCTAGCGACAAGAACGCCCGTTGTTTTATCTCTGTCTCCTTGTGTCGCTCTCTAGCGACAAGAACGCCCGTTGTTTTATCTCTGTCTCCTTGTGTCGCTCTCTAGCGACAAGAACGCCCGTTGTTTTATCTCTGTCTCCTTGTGTCGCTCTCTAGCGACAAGAACGCCCGTTGTTTTATCTCTGTCTCCTTGTGTCGCTCTCTAGCGACAAGAACGCCCGTTGTTGTATCTCTGTCTCCTTGTGTCGCTCTCTAGCGACAAGAACGCCCGTTGTTTTATCTCTGTCTCCTTGTGTCGCTCTCTAGCGACAAGAACGCCCGTTGTTTTATCTCTGTCTCCTTGTGTCGCTCTCTAGCGACAAGAACGCCCGTTGTTTTATCTCTGTCTCCTTGTGTCGCTCTCTAGCGACAAGAACGCCCGTTGTTTTACCTCTGTCTCCTTGTGTCGCTCTCTAGCGACAAGAACGCCCGTTGTTTTACCTCTGTCTCCTTGTGTCGCTCTCTAGCGACAAGAACGCCCGTTGTTTTACCTCTGTCTCCTTGTGTCGCTCTCTAGCGACAAGAACGCCCGTTGTTTTACCTCTGTCTCCTTGTGTCGCTCTCTAGCGACAAGAACGCCCGTTGTTTTATCTCTGTCTCCTTGTGTCGCTCTCTAGCGACAAGAACGCCCGTTGTTTTATCTCTGTCTCCTTGTGTCGCTCTCTAGCGACAAGAACGCCCGTTGTTTTATCTCTGTCTCCTTGTGTCGCTCTCTAGCGACAAGAACGCCCGTTGTTTTATCTCTGTCTCCTTGTGTCGCTCTCTAGCGACAAGAACGCCCGTTGTTTTATCTCTGTCTCCTTGTGTCGCTCTCTAGCGACAAGAACGCCCGTTGTTTTATCTCTGTCTCCTTGTGTCGCTCTCTAGCGACAAGAACGCCCGTTGTTTTATCTCTGTCTCCTTTTGTCGCTCTCTAGCGACAAGAACGCCCGTTGTTTTATCTCTGTCTCCTTGTGTCGCTCTCTAGCGACAAGAACGCCCGTTGTTTTATCTCTGTCTCCTTGTGTCGCTCTCTAGCGACAAGAACGCCCGTTGTTTTATCTCTGTCTCCTTGTGTCGCTCTCTAGCGACAAGAACGCCCGTTGTTTTATCTCTGTCTCCTTGTGTCGCTCTCTTGCGACAAGAACGCCCGTTGTTTTACCTCTGTCTCCTTGTGTCGCTCTCTAGCGACAAGAACGCCCGTTGTTTTACCTCTGTCTCCTTGTGTCGCTCTCTAGCGACAAGAACGCCCGTTGTTTTACCTCTGTCTCCTTGTGTCGCTCTCTAGCGACAAGAACGCCCGTTGTTTTACCTCTGTCTCCTTGTGTCGCTCTCTAGCGACAAGAACGCCCGTTGTTTTACCTCTGTCTCCTTGTGTCGCTCTCTAGCGACAAGAACGCCCGTTGTTTTACCTCTGTCTCCTTGTGTCGCTCTCTAGCGACAATAACGCCCGTTGTTTTACCTCTGTCTCCTTGTGTCGCTCTCTAGCGACAATAACGCCCGTTGTTTTACCTCTGTCTCCTTGTGTCGCTCTCTAGCGACAATAACGCCCGTTGTTTTACCTCTGTCTCCTTGTGTCGCTCTCTAGCGACAATAACGCCCGTTGTTTTACCTCTGTCTCCTTGTGTCGCTCTCTAGCGACAATAACGCCCGTTGTTATACCTCTGTCTCCTTGTGTCGCTCTCTAGCGACAATAACGCCCGTTGTTATACCTCTGTCTCCTTGTGTCGCTCTCTAGCGACAATAACGCCCGTTGTTTTACCTCTGTCTCCTTGTGTCGCTCTCTAGCGACAAGAACGCCCGTTGGTTCACACTAGTCACACTTGGTCACACTAGTCACACTTGGTCATCTTGTCACACTTGGTCACACTAGTCACACTTGTTCACACTAGTCACACTTGGTCACACTAGTCACACTTGGTGCCTTAGTGTGACTAGTGTGACCAAGTGTGACTAGTGTGACTAGTGTGACCAAGTGTGACTAGTGTGACCAAGTGTGACTAGTGTGACTAGTGTGACCAAGTGTGACAAGTGTGACCAAGTGTGACTAGTGTGACCAAGTGTGACTAGTGTGACCAAGTGTGACTAGTGTGCTTAAGTGTGACTAGTGTGACCAAGTGTGACTAGTGTGACCAAGTGTGACTAGTGTGACTAGTGTGACAAAGTGTGACAAGTGTGACCAAGTGTGACTAGTGTGACCAAGTGTGACTAGTGTGACCAAGTGTGACTAGTGTGACCAAGTGTGACTAGTGTGACCAAGTGTGACTAGTGTGACTAGTGTGACTAATGTGACTTGTGTGACCAAGTGTGACTAGTGTGACTAGTGTGACCAAGTGTGACTAGTGTGACCAAGTGTGACTAGTGTGACTAGTGAGACCAAGTGTGACAAGTGTGACCAAGTGTGACTAGTGTGACCAAGTGTGACTAGTAGGACTAGTGTGACCAAGTGTGACTAAAGTGACCAATCGTGACTATTGTGACCAAGTGTGACTAGTGTGACTAGTGTGACTAGTGTGCCCAAGTGTGACTAGTGTGACCAAGTGTGACTAGTGTGACCAAGTGTGACTAGTGTGACCAAGTGTGACTAGTGTGACCAAGTGTGACTAGTGTGACCAAGTGTGACTAGTGTGACCAAGTGTGACTAGTGTGACCAAGTGTGACTAGTGTGACTAGTGTGACTAGTGTGCCCAAGTGTGACTAGTGTGACCAAGTGTGACTAGTGTGACCAAGTGTGACTAGTGTGACCAAGTGTGACTAGTGTGACCAATTGTGACTAGTGTGACCAAGTGTGACTAGTGTGACCAAGTGTGACTAGTGTGACCAAGTGTGACTAGTGTGACCAAGTGTGACTAGTGTGACCAAGTGTGACTAGTGTGACCAAGTGGGACTAGTGTGACTAGTGTGACTAGTGTGCCCAAGTGTGACTAGTGTGACCAAGTGTGACTAGTGTGTTGTTTTACCTCTGTCTCCTTGTGTCGCTCTCTAGCGACAAGAACGCCCGTTGTTTTATCTCTGTCTCCTTGTGTCGCTCTCTAGCGACAAGAACGCCCGTTGTTTTATCTCTGTCTCCTTGTGTCGCTCTCTAGCGACAAGAACGCCCGTTGTTTTATCTCTGTCTCCTTGTGTCGCTCTCTAGCGACAAGAACGCCCGTTGTTTTATCTCTGTCTCCTTGTGTCGCTCTCTAGCGACAAGAACGCCCGTTGTTTTATCTCTGTCTCCTTGTGTCGCTCTCTAGCGACAAGAACGCCCGTTGTTTTTTCTCTGTCTCCTTGTGTCGCTCTCTAGCGACAAGAACGCCCGTTGTTTTATCTCTGTCTCCTTGTGTCGCTCTCTAGCGACAAGAACGCCCGTTGTTTTATCTCTGTCTCCTTGTGTCGCTCTCTAGCGACAAGAACGCCCGTTGTTTTATCTCTGTCTCCTTGTGTCGCTCTCTAGCGACAAGAACGCCCGTTGTTTTATCTCTGTCTCCTTGTGTCGCTCTCTAGCGACAAGAACGCCCGTTGTTTTATCTCTGTCTCCTTGTGTCGCTCTCTAGCGACAAGAACGCCCGTTGTTTTATATCTGTCTCCTTGTGTCGCTCTCTAGCGACAAGAACGCCCGTTGTTTTATATCTGTCTCCTTGTGTCGCTCTCTAGCGACAAGAACGCCCGTTGTTTTATCTCTGTCTCCTTGTGTCGCTCTCTAGCGACAAGAACGCCCGTTGTTTTATATCTGTCTCCTTGTGTCGCTCTCTAGCGACAAGAACGCCCGTTGTTTTATATCTGTCTCCTTGTGTCGCTCTCTAGCGACAAGAACGCCCGTTGTTTTATCTCTGTCTCCTTGTGTCGCTCTCTAGCGACAAGAACGCCCGTTGTTTTACCTCTGTCTCCTTGTGTCGCTCTCTAGCGACAAGAACGCCCGTTGTTTTACCTCTGTCTCCTTGTGTCGCTCTCTAGCGACAAGAACGCCCGTTGTTTTATCTCTGTCTCCTTGTGTCGCTCTCTAGCGACAAGAACGCCCGTTGTTTTATCTCTGTCTCCTTGTGTCGCTCTCTAGCGACAAGAACGCCCGTTGTTTTATCTCTGTCTCCTTGTGTCGCTCTCTAGCGACAAGAACGCCCGTTGTTTTATCTCTGTCTCCTTGTGTCGCTCTCTAGCGACAAGAACGCCCGTTGTTTTATCTCTGTCTCCTTGTGTCGCTCTCTAGCGACAAGAACGCCCGTTGTTTTATCTCTGTCTCCTTGTCTCCTTGTGTCGCTCTCTAGCGACAAGAATGCCCGTTGTTTTATCTCTGTCTCCTTGTGTCGCTCTCTAGCGACAAGAACGCCCGTTGTTTTATCTCTGTCTCCTTGTGTCGCTCTCTAGCGACAAGAACGCCCGTTGTTTTATCTCTGTCTCCTTGTGTCGCTCTCTAGCGACAAGAACGCCCGTTGTTTTATCTCTGTCTCCTTGTGTCGCTCTCTAGCGACAAGAACGCCCGTTGTTTTATCTCTGTCTCCTTGTGTCGCTCTCTAGCGACAAGAACGCCCGTTGTTTTATATCTGGCTCCTTGTGTCGCTCTCTAGCGACAAGAACGCCCGTTGTTTTACCTCTGGCTCCTTGTGTCGCTCTCTAGCGACAAGAACGCCCGTTGTTTTACCTCTGGCTCCTTGTGTCGCTCTCTAGCGACAAGAACGCCCGTTGTTTTATCTCTGTCTCCTTGTGTCGCTCTCTAGCGACAAGAACGCCCGTTGTTTTATCTCTGTCTCCTTGTGTCGCTCTCTAGCGACAAGAACGCCCGTTGTTTTATCTCTGTCTCCTTGTGTCGCTCTCTAGCGACAAGAACGCCCGTTGTTTTATCTCTGTCTCCTTGTTTCGCTCTCTAGCGACAAGAACGCCCGTTGTTTTATCTCTGTCTCCTTGTGTCGCTCTCTAGCGACAAGAACGCCCGTTGTTTTATCTCTGTCTCCTTGTGTCGCTCTCTAGCGACAAGAACGCCCGTTGTTTTATCTCTGTCTCCTTGTGTCGCTCTCTAGCGACAAGAACGCCCGTTGTTTTATCTCTGTCTCCTTGTGTCGCTCTCTAGCGACAAGAACGCCCGTTGTTTTATCTCTGTCTCCTTGTGTCGCTCTCTAGCGACAAGAACGCCCGTTGTTTTATCTCTGTCTCCTTGTGTCGCTCTCTAGCGACAAGAACGCCCGTTGTTTTATCTCTGTCTCCTTGTGTCGCTCTCTAGCGACAAGAACGCCCGTTGTTTTATCTCTGTCTCCTTGTGTCGCTCTCTAGCGACAAGAACGCCCGTTGTTTTATCTCTGTCTCCTTGTGTCGCTCTCTAGCGACAAGAACGCCCGTTGTTTTATCTCTGTCTCCTTGTGTCGCTCTCTAGCGACAAGAACGCCCGTTGTTTTATCTCTGTCTCCTTGTGTCGCTCTCAAGCGACAATAACGCCCGTTGTTTTATCTCTGTCTCCTTGTGTCGCTCTCTAGCGACAAGAACGCCCGTTGTTTTATCTCTGTCTCCTTGTGTCGCTCTCTAGCGACAAGAACGCCCGTTGTTTTACCTCTGTCTCCTTGTGTCGCTCTCTAGCGACAAGAACGCCCGTTGTTTTACCTCTGTCTCCTTGTGTCGCTCTCTAGCGACAAGAACGCCCGTTGTTTTACCTCTGTCTCCTTGTGTCGCTCTCTAGCGACAAGAACGCCCGTTGGTTCACACTAGTCACACTTGGTCACACTAGTCACACTTGGTCATCTTGTCACACTTGGTCACACTAGTCACACTTGTTCACACTAGTCACACTTGGTCACACTAGTCACACTTGGTGCCTTAGTGTGACTAGTGTGACCAAGTGTGACTAGTGTGACTAGTGTGACCAAGTGTGACTAGTGTGACCAAGTGTGACTAGTGTGACTAGTGTGACCAAGTGTGACAAGTGGGACCAAGTGTGACTAGTGTGACCAAGTGTGACTAGTGTGCTTAAGTGTGACTAGTGTGACCAAGTGTGACTAGTGTGACCAAGTGTGACTAGTGTGACCAAGTGTGACTAGTGTGACTAGTGTGACAAAGTGTGACAAGTGTGACCAAGTGTGACTAGTGTGACCAAGTGTGACTAGTGTGACCAAGTGTGACTAGTGTGACCAAGTGTGACTAGTGTGACTAGTGTGACCAAGTGTGACTAGTGTGACTAGTGTGACCAAGTGTGACTAGTGTGACCAAGTGTGACTAGTGTGCTTAAGTGTGACTAGTGTGACCAAGTGTGACTAGTGTGACCAAGTGTGACAAGTGTGACCAAGTGTGACTAGTGTGACCAAGTTTGACTAGTGTGACCAAGTGTGACTAGTGTGACCAAGTGTGACAAGTGTGACCAAGTGTGACTAGTGTGACCAAGTTTGACTAGTGTGACCAAGTGTGACTAGTGTGACCAAGTGTGACTAGTGTGACCAAGTGTGACTAGTGTGACTTGTTTGACCAAGTGTGACTAGTGTGACCAAGTGTGACTAGTAGGACTAGTGTGACCAAGTGTGACTAAAGTGACCAAGTGTGACTATTGTGACCAAGTGTGACTAGTGTGACTAGTGTGACTAGTGTGCCCAAGTGTGACTAGTGTGACCAAGTGTGACTAGTGTGACCAAGTGTGACTAGTGTGACCAAGTGTGACTAGTGTGACCAAGTGTGACTAGTGTGACCAAGTGTGACTAGTGTGACCAAGTGTGACTAGTGTGACCAATTGTGACTAGTGTGACCAAGTGTGACTAGTGTGACCAAGTGTGACTAGTGTGACCAAGTGTGACTAGTGTGACCAAGTGTGACTAGTGTGACCAAGTGTGACTAGTGTGACCAAGTGGGACTAGTGTGACTAGTGTGACTAGTGTGACCAAGTGTGACTAGTGTGACCAAGTGTGACTAGTGTGTTGTTTTACCTCTGTCTCCTTGTGTCGCTCTCTAGCGACAAGAACGCCCGTTGTTTTACCTCTGTCTCCTTGTGTCGCTCTCTAGCGACAAGAACGCCCGTTGTTTTATCTCTGTCTCCTTGTGTCGCTCTCTAGCGACAAGAACGCCCGTTGTTTTACCTCTGTCTCCTTGTGTCGCTCTCTAGCGACAAGAACGCCCGTTGTTTTACCTCTGTCTCCTTGTGTCGCTCTCTAGCGACAAGAACGCCCGTTGTTTTACCTCTGTCTCCTTGTGTCGCTCTCTAGCGACAAGAACGCCCGTTGTTTTATCTCTGTCTCCTTGTGTCGCTCTCTAGCGACAAGAACGCCCGTTGTTTTATCTCTGTCTCCTTGTGTCGCTCTCTAGCGACAAGAACGCCCGTTGTTTTATCTCTGTCTCCTTGTGTCGCTCTCTAGCGACAAGAACGCCCGTTGTTTTATCTCTGTCTCCTTGTGTCGCTCTCTAGCGACAAGAACGCCCGTTGTTTTATCTCTGTCTCCTTGTGTCGCTCTCTAGCGACAAGAACGCCCGTTGTTTTATCTCTGTCTCCTTGTGTCGCTCTCTAGCGACAAGAACGCCCGTTGTTTTATCTCTGTCTCCTTGTGTCGCTCTCTAGCGACAAGAACGCCCGTTGTTTTATCTCTGTCTCCTTGTGTCGCTCTCTAGCGACAAGAACGCCCGTTGTTTTATCTCTGTCTCCTTGTGTCGCTCTCTAGCGACAAGAACGCCCGTTGTTTTATCTCTGTCTCCTTGTGTCGCTCTCTAGCGACAAGAACGCCCGTTGTTTTATCTCTGTCTCCTTGTGTCGCTCTCTAGCGACAAGAACGCCCGTTGTTTTATCTCTGTCTCCTCGGTCGCTCTCTAGCGACAAGAACGCCCGTTGTTTTATCTCTGTCTCCTTGTGTCGCTCTCTAGCGACAAGAACGCCCGTTGTTTTATATCTGTCTCCTTGTGTCGCTCTCTAGCGATAAGAACGCCCGTTGTTTTATATCTGGCTCCTTGTGTCGCTCTCTAGCGACAAGAACGCCCGTTGTTTTACCTCTGGCTCCTTGTGTCGCTCTCTAGCGACAAGAACGCCCGTTGTTTTATCTCTGTCTCCTTGTGTCGCTCTCTAGCGACAAGAACGCCCGTTGTTTTATCTCTGTCTCCTTGTGTCGCTCTCTAGCGACAAGAACGCCCGTTGTTTTATCTCTGTCTCCTTGTGTCGCTCTCTAGCGACAAGAACGCCCGTTGTTTTACCTCTGTCTCCTTGTGTCGCTCTCTAGCGACAAGAACGCCCGTTGTTTTATCTCTGTCTCCTTGTGTCGCTCTCTAGCGACAAGAACGCCCGTTGTTTTATCTCTGTCTCCTTGTGTCGCTCTCTAGCGACAAGAACGCCCGTTGTTTTATCTCTGTCTCCTTGTGTCGCTCTCTAGCGACAAGAACGCCCGTTGTTTTATCTCTGTCTCCTTGTGTCGCTCTCTAGCGACAAGAACGCCCGTTGTTTTATCTCTGTCTCCTTGTGTCGCTCTCTAGCGACAAGAACGCCCGTTGTTTTATCTCTGTCTCCTTGTGTCGCTCTCTAGCGACAAGAACGCCCGTTGTTTTATCTCTGTCTCCTTGTGTCGCTCTCTAGCGACAAGAACGCCCGTTGTTTTATCTCTGTCTCCTTGTGTCGCTCTCTAGCGACAAGAACGCCCGTTGTTTTTTCTCTGTCTCCTTGTGTCGCTCTCTAGCGACAAGAACGCCCGTTGTTTTATCTCTGTCTCCTTGTGTCGCTCTCTAGCGACAAGAACGCCCGTTGTTTTATCTCTGTCTCCTTGTGTCGCTCTCTAGCGACAAGAACGCCCGTTGTTTTATCTCTGTCTCCTTGTGTCGCTCTCTAGCGACAAGAACGCCCGTTGTTTTATCTCTGTCTCCTTGTGTCGCTCTCTAGCGACAAGAACGCCCGTTGTTTTATCTCTGTCTCCTTGTGTCGCTCTCTAGCGACAAGAACGCCCGTTGTTTTATCTCTGTCTCCTTGTGTCGCTCTCTAGCGACAAGAACGCCCGTTGTTTTATCTCTGTCTCCTTGTGTCGCTCTCTAGCGACAAGAACGCCCGTTGTTTTATCTCTGTCTCCTTGTGTCGCTCTCTAGCGACAAGAACGCCCGTTGTTTTATCTCTGTCTCCTTGTGTCGCTCTCTAGCGACAAGAACGCCCGTTGTTTTATCTCTGTCTCCTTGTGTCGCTCTCTAGCGACAAGAACGCCCGTTGTTTTATATCTGGCTCCTTGTGTCGCTCTCTAGCGACAAGAACGCCCGTTGTTTTATATCTGGCTCCTTGTGTCGCTCTCTAGCGACAAGAACGCCCGTTGTTTTATCTCTGTCTCCTTGTGTCGCTCTCTAGCGACAAGAACGCCCGTTGTTTTATCTCTGTCTCCTTGTGTCGCTCTCTAGCGACAAGAACGCCCGTTGTTTTATCTCTGTCTCCTTGTGTCGCTCTCTAGCGACAAGAACGCCCGTTGTTATATCTCTGTCTCCTTGTGTCGCTCTCTAGCGACAAGAACGCCCGTTGTTATATCTCTGTCTCCTTGTGTCGCTCTCTAGCGACAAGAACGCCCGTTGTTTTATCTCTGTCTCCTTGTGTCGCTCTCTAGCGACAAGAACGCCCGTTGTTTTATCTCTGTCTCCTTGTGTCGCTCTCTAGCGACAAGAACGCCCGTTGTTTTATCTCTGTCTCCTTGTGTCGCTCTCTAGCGACAAGAACGCCCGTTGTTTTATCTCTGTCTCCTTGTGTCGCTCTCTAGCGACAAGAACGCCCGTTGTTTTATCTCTGTCTCCTTGTGTCGCTCTCTAGCGACAAGAACGCCCGTTGTTTTATCTCTGTCTCCTTGTGTCGCTCTCTAGCGACAAGAACGCCCGTTGTTTTATCTCTGTCTCCTTGTGTCGCTCTCTAGCGACAAGAACGCCCGTTGTTTTATCTCTGTCTCCTTGTGTCGCTCTCTAGCGACAAGAACGCCCGTTGTTTTATCTCTGTCTCCTTGTGTCGCTCTCTAGCGACAAGAACACCCGTTGTTTTATCTCTGTCTCCTTGTGTCGCTCTCTAGCGACAAGAACGCCCGTTGTTTTACCTCTGTCTCCTTGTGTCGCTCTCTAGCGACAAGAACGCCCGTTGTTTTACCTCTGTCTCCTTGTGTCGCTCTCTAGCGACAAGAACGCCCGTTGTTTTACCTCTGTCTCCTTGTGTCGCTCTCTAGCGACAAGAACGCCCGTTGTTTTACCTCTGTCTCCTTGTGTCGCTCTCTAGCGACAAGAACGCCCGTTGTTTTACCTCTGTCTCCTTGTGTCGCTCTCTAGCGACAAGAACGCCCGTTGTTTTACCTCTGTCTCCTTGTGTCGCTCTCTAGCGACAAGAACGCCCGTTGTTTTATCTCTGTCTCCTTGTGTCGCTCTCTAGCGACAAGAACGCCCGTTGTTTTATCTCTGTCTCCTTGTGTCGCTCTCTAGCGACAAGAACGCCCGTTGTTTTATCTCTGTCTCCTTGTGTCGCTCTCTAGCGACAAGAACGCCCGTTGTTTTATCTCTGTCTCCTTGTGTCGCTCTCTAGCGACAAGAACGCCCGTTGTTTTATCTCTGTCTCCTTGTGTCGCTCTCTAGCGACAAGAACGCCCGTTGTTTTATCTCTGTCTCCTTGTGTCGCTCTCTAGCGACAAGAACGCCCGTTGTTTTACCTCTGTCTCCTTGTGTCGCTCTCTAGCGACAAGAACGCCCGTTGTTTTACCTCTGTCTCCTTGTGTCGCTCTCTAGCGACAAGAACGCCCGTTGTTTTACCTCTGTCTCCTTGTGTCGCTCTCTAGCGACAAGAACGCCCGTTGTTTTACCTCTGTCTCCTTGTGTCGCTCTCTAGCGACAAGAACGCCCGTTGTTTTACCTCTGTCTCCTTGTGTCGCTCTCTAGCGACAAGAACGCCCGTTGTTTTACCTCTGTCTCCTTGTGTCGCTCTCTAGCGACAAGAACGCCCGTTGGTTCACACTAGTCACACTTGGTCACACTAGTCACACTTGGTCATCTTGTCACACTTGGTCACACTAGTCACACTTGTTCACACTAGTCACACTTGGTCACACTAGTCACACTTGGTGCCTTAGTGTGACTAGTGTGACCAAGTGTGACTAGTGTGACTAGTGTGACCAAGTGTGACTAGTGTGACCAAGTGTGACTAGTGTGACTAGTGTGACCAAGTGTGACAAGTGGGACCAAGTGTGACTAGTGTGACCAAGTGTGACTAGTGTGTTTTTTCTCTGTCTCCTTGTGTCGCTCTCTAGCGACAAGAACGCCCGTTGTTTTATCTCTGTCTCCTTGTGTCGCTCTCTAGCGACAAGAACGCCCGTTGTTTTATCTCTGTCTCCTTGTGTCGCTCTCTAGCGACAAGAACGCCCGTTGTTTTATCTCTGTCTCCTTGTGTCGCTCTCTAGCGACAAGAACGCCCGTTGTTTTATCTCTGTCTCCTTGTGTCGCTCTCTAGCGACAAGAACGCCCGTTGTTTTATCTCTGTCTCCTTGTGTCGCTCTCTAGCGACAAGAACGCCCGTTGTTCTCCTTGTGTCGCTCTCTAGCGACAAGAACGCCCGTTGTTTTACCTCTGTCTCCTTGTGTCGCTCTCTAGCGACAAGAACGCCCGTTGTTTTACCTCTGTCTCCTTGTGTCGCTCTCTCGCGACAAGAACGCCCGTTGTTTTACCTCTGTCTCCTTGTGTCGCTCTCTAGCGACAAGAACGCCCGTTGTTTTACCTCTGTCTCCTTGTGTCGCTCTCTAGCGACAAGAACGCCCGTTGTTTTATCTCTGTCTCCTTGTGTCGCTCTCTAGCGACAAGAACGCCCGTTGTTTTATCTCTGTCTCCTTGTGTCGCTCTCTAGCGACAAGAACGCCCGTTGTTTTATCTCTGTCTCCTTGTGTCGCTCTCTAGCGACAAGAACGCCCGTTGTTTTATCTCTGTCTCCTTGTGTCGCTCTCTAGCGACAAGAACGCCCGTTGTTTTATCTCTGTCTCCTTGTGTCGCTCTCTAGCGACAAGAACGCCCGTTGTTTTATCTCTGTCTCCTTGTGTCGCTCTCTAGCGACAAGAACGCCCGTTGTTTTATCTCTGTCTCCTTGTGTCGCTCTCTAGCGACAAGAACGCCCGTTGTTTTATCTCTGTCTCCTTGTGTCGCTCTCTAGCGACAAGAACGCCCGTTGTTTTACCTTTGTCTCCTTGTGTCGCTCTCTAGCGACAAGAACGCCCGTTGTTTTATCTCTGTCTCCTTGTGTCGCTCTCTAGCGACAAGAACGCCCGTTGTTTTATCTCTGTCTCCTTGTGTCGCTCTCTAGCGACAAGAACGCCCGTTGTTTTATCTCTGTCTCCTTGTGTCGCTCTCTAGCGACAAGAACGCCCGTTGTTTTATCTCTGTCTCCTTGTGTCGCTCTCTAGCGACAAGAACGCCCGTTGTTTTATCTCTGTCTCCTTGTGTCGCTCTCTAGCGACAAGAACGCCCGTTGTTTTATCTCTGTCTCCTTGTGTCGCTCTCTAGCGACAAGAACGCCCGTTGTTTTATCTCTGTCTCCTTGTGTCGCTCTCTAGCGACAAGAACGCCCGTTGTTTTATCTCTGTCTCCTTGTGTCGCTCTCTAGCGACAAGAACGCCCGTTGTTTTATCTCTGTCTCCTTGTGTCGCTCTCTAGCGACAAGAACGCCCGTTGTTTTATCTCTGTCTCCTTGTGTCGCTCTCTAGCGACAAGAACGCCCGTTGTTTTATCTCTGTCTCCTTGTGTCGCTCTCTAGCGACAAGAACGCCCGTTGTTTTACCTCTGTCTCCTTGTGTCGCTCTCTAGCGACAAGAACGCCCGTTGTTTTACCTCTGTCTCCTTGTGTCGCTCTCTAGCGACAAGAACGCCCGTTGTTTTACCTCTGTCTCCTTGTGTCGCTCTCTAGCGACAAGAACGCCCGTTGTTTTACCTCTGTCTCCTTGTGTCGCTCTCTAGCGACAAGAACGCCCGTTGTTTTACCTCTGTCTCCTTGTGTCGCTCTCTAGCGACAAGAACGCCCGTTGTTTTATCTCTGTCTCCTTGTGTCGCTCTCTAGCGACAAGAACGCCCGTTGTTTTATCTCTGTCTCCTTGTGTCGCTCTCTAGCGACAAGAACGCCCGTTGTTTTATCTCTGTCTCCTTGTGTCGCTCTCTAGCGACAAGAACGCCCGTTGTTTTATCTCTGTCTCCTTGTGTCGCTCTCTAGCGACAAGAACGCCCGTTGTTTTATCTCTGTCTCCTTGTGTCGCTCTCTAGCGACAAGAACGCCCGTTGTTTTATCTCTGTCTCCTTGTGTCGCTCTCTAGCGACAAGAACGCCCGTTGTTTTACCTCTGTCTCCTTGTGTCGCTCTCTAGCGACAAGAACGCCCGTTGTTTTACCTCTGTCTCCTTGTGTCGCTCTCTAGCGACAAGAACGCCCGTTGTTTTACCTCTGTCTCCTTGTGTCGCTCTCTAGCGACAAGAACGCCCGTTGTTTTACCTCTGTCTCCTTGTGTCGCTCTCTAGCGACAAGAACGCCCGTTGTTTTACCTCTGTCTCCTTGTGTCGCTCTCTAGCGACAAGAACGCCCGTTGTTTTACCTCTGTCTCCTTGTGTCGCTCTCTAGCGACAAGAACGCCCGTTGGTTCACACTAGTCACACTTGGTCACACTAGTCACACTTGGTCATCTTGTCACACTTGGTCACACTAGTCACACTTGTTCACACTAGTCACACTTGGTCACACTAGTCACACTTGGTGCCTTAGTGTGACTAGTGTGACCAAGTGTGACTAGTGTGACTAGTGTGACCAAGTGTGACTAGTGTGACCAAGTGTGACTAGTGTGACTAGTGTGACCAAGTGTGACAAGTGGGACCAAGTGTGACTAGTGTGACCAAGTGTGACTAGTGTGTTTTTTCTCTGTCTCCTTGTGTCGCTCTCTAGCGACAAGAACGCCCGTTGTTTTATCTCTGTCTCCTTGTGTCGCTCTCTAGCGACAAGAACGCCCGTTGTTTTATCTCTGTCTCCTTGTGTCGCTCTCTAGCGACAAGAACGCCCGTTGTTTTATCTCTGTCTCCTTGTGTCGCTCTCTAGCGACAAGAACGCCCGTTGTTTTATCTCTGTCTCCTTGTGTCGCTCTCTAGCGACAAGAACGCCCGTTGTTTTATCTCTGTCTCCTTGTGTCGCTCTCTAGCGACAAGAACGCCCGTTGTTTTATCTCTGTCTCCTTGTGTCGCTCTCTAGCGACAAGAACGCCCGTTGTTCTCCTTGTGTCGCTCTCTAGCGACAAGAACGCCCGTTGTTTTACCTCTGTCTCCTTGTGTCGCTCTCTAGCGACAAGAACGCCCGTTGTTTTACCTCTGTCTCCTTGTGTCGCTCTCTCGCGACAAGAACGCCCGTTGTTTTACCTCTGTCTCCTTGTGTCGCTCTCTAGCGACAAGAACGCCCGTTGTTTTACCTCTGTCTCCTTGTGTCGCTCTCTAGCGACAAGAACGCCCGTTGTTTTATCTCTGTCTCCTTGTGTCGCTCTCTAGCGACAAGAACGCCCGTTGTTTTATCTCTGTCTCCTTGTGTCGCTCTCTAGCGACAAGAACGCCCGTTGTTTTATCTCTGTCTCCTTGTGTCGCTCTCTAGCGACAAGAACGCCCGTTGTTTTATCTCTGTCTCCTTGTGTCGCTCTCTAGCGACAAGAACGCCCGTTGTTTTATCTCTGTCTCCTTGTGTCGCTCTCTAGCGACAAGAACGCCCGTTGTTTTATCTCTGTCTCCTTGTGTCGCTCTCTAGCGACAAGAACGCCCGTTGTTTTATCTCTGTCTCCTTGTGTCGCTCTCTAGCGACAAGAACGCCCGTTGTTTTATCTCTGTCTCCTTGTGTCGCTCTCTAGCGACAAGAACGCCCGTTGTTTTACCTTTGTCTCCTTGTGTCGCTCTCTAGCGACAAGAACGCCCGTTGTTTTATCTCTGTCTCCTTGTGTCGCTCTCTAGCGACAAGAACGCCCGTTGTTTTATCTCTGTCTCCTTGTGTCGCTCTCTAGCGACAAGAACGCCCGTTGTTTTATCTCTGTCTCCTTGTGTCGCTCTCTAGCGACAAGAACGCCCGTTGTTTTATCTCTGTCTCCTTGTGTCGCTCTCTAGCGACAAGAACGCCCGTTGTTTTATCTCTGTCTCCTTGTGTCGCTCTCTAGCGACAAGAACGCCCGTTGTTTTATCTCTGTCTCCTTGTGTCGCTCTCTAGCGACAAGAACGCCCGTTGTTTTATCTCTGTCTCCTTGTGTCGCTCTCTAGCGACAAGAACGCCCGTTGTTTTATCTCTGTCTCCTTGTGTCGCTCTCTAGCGACAAGAACGCCCGTTGTTTTATCTCTGTCTCCTTGTGTCGCTCTCTAGCGACAAGAACGCCCGTTGTTTTATCTCTGTCTCCTTGTGTCGCTCTCTAGCGACAAGAACGCCCGTTGTTTTATCTCTGGCTCCTTGTGTCGCTCTCTAGCGACAAGAACGCCCGTTGTTTTATATCTGGCTCCTTGTGTCGCTCTCTAGCGACAAGAACGCCCGTTGTTTTATATCTGGCTCCTTGTGTCGCTCTCTAGCGACAAGAACGCCCGTTGTTTTATATCTGGCTCCTTGTGTCGCTCTCTAGCGACAAGAACGCCCGTTGTTTTATATCTGTCTCCTTGTGTCGCTCTCTAGCGACAAGAACGCCCGTTGTTTTACCTCTGTCTCCTTGTGTCGCTCTCTAGCGACAAGAACGCCCGTTGTTTTACCTCTGTCTCCTTGTGTCGCTCTCTAGCGACAAGAACGCCCGTTGTTTTATCTCTGTCTCCTTGTGTCGCTCTCTAGCGACAAGAACGCCCGTTGTTTTATCTCTGTCTCCTTGTGTCGCTCTCTAGCGACAAGAACGCCCGTTGTTTTATCTCTGTCTCCTTGTGTCGCTCTCTAGCGACAAGAACGCCCGTTGTTTTATCTCTGTCTCCTTGTGTCGCTCTCTAGCGACAAGAACGCCCGTTGTTTTATCTCTGTCTCCTTGTGTCGCTCTCTAGCGACAAGAACGCCCGTTGTTTTATCTCTGTCTCCTTGTGTCGCTCTCTAGCGACAAGAACGCCCGTTGTTTTATCTCTGTCTCCTTGTGTCGCTCTCTAGCGACAAGAACGCCCGTTGTTTTATCTCTGTCTCCTTGTGTCGCTCTCTAGCGACAAGAACGCCCGTTGTTTTATCTCTGTCTCCTTGTGTCGCTCTCTAGCGACAAGAACGCCCGTTGTTTTATCTCTGTCTCCTTGTGTCGCTCTCTAGCGACAAGAACGCCCGTTGTTTTATCTCTGGCTCCTTGTGTCGCTCTCTAGCGACAAGAACGCCCGTTGTTTTATATCTGGCTCCTTGTGTCGCTCTCTAGCGACAAGAACGCCCGTTGTTTTATATCTGGCTCCTTGTGTCGCTCTCTAGCGACAAGAACGCCCGTTGTTTTATATCTGGCTCCTTGTGTCGCTCTCTAGCGACAAGAACGCCCGTTGTTTTATATCTGTCTCCTTGTGTCGCTCTCTAGCGACAAGAACGCCCGTTGTTTTACCTCTGTCTCCTTGTGTCGCTCTCTAGCGACAAGAACGCCCGTTGTTTTACCTCTGTCTCCTTGTGTCGCTCTCTAGCGACAAGAACGCCCGTTGTTTTATCTCTGTCTCCTTGTGTCGCTCTCTAGCGACAAGAACGCCCGTTGTTTTATCTCTGTCTCCTTGTGTCGCTCTCTAGCGACAAGAACGCCCGTTGTTTTACCTCTGTCTCCTTGTGTCGCTCTCTAGCGACAAGAACGCCCGTTGTTTTATCTCTGTCTCCTTGTGTCGCTCTCTAGCGACAAGAACGCCCGTTGTTTTATCTCTGTCTCCTTGTGTCGCTCTCTAGCGACAAGAACGCCCGTTGTTTTACCTCTGTCTCCTTGTGTCGCTCTCTAGCGACAAGAACGCCCGTTGTTTTACCTCTGTCTCCTTGTGTCGCTCTCTAGCGACAAGAACGCCCGTTGGTTCACACTAGTCACACTTGGTCACACTAGTCGAACTTGGTCATCTTGTCACACTTGGTCACACTAGTCACACTTGTTCACACTAGTCACACTTGGTCACACTAGTCACACTTGGTGCCTTAGTGTGACTAGTGTGACCAAGTGTGACTAGTGTGACTTGTGTGACCAAGTGTGACTAGTGTGACTAGTGTGACCAAGTGTGACTAGTGTGACCAAGTGTGACTAGTGTGACTAGTGTGACCAAGTGTGACAAGTGTGACCAAGTGTGACTAGTGTGACCAAGTGTGACTAGTGTGACCAAGTGTGACTAGTGTGCCCAAGTGTGACTAGTGTGACCAAATGTGACTAGTGTGACTAAGTGTGACTAGTGTGACCAAGTGTGACTAGTGTGACCAAGTGTGACTAGTGTGACCAAGTGTGACTATTGTGACCAAGTGTGACTAGTGTGACCAAGTGTGACTAATGTGACCAAGTGTGACTAGTGTGACTAGTGTGCCCAAGTGTGACTAGTGTGACCAAGTGTGACTAGTGTGACCAAGTGTGACTAGTGTGACCAAGTGTGACTAGTGTGACCAAGTGTGACTAGTGTGACCAAGTGTGACTAGTGTGACTAGTGTGACTAGTGTGCCCAAGTGTGACTAGTGTGACCAAGTGTGACTAGTGTGTTGTTTTACCTCTGTCTCCTTGTGTCGCTCTCTAGCGACAAGAACGCCCGTTGTTTTATCTCTGTCTCCTTGTGTCGCTCTCTAGCGACAAGAACGCCCGTTGTTTTACCTCTGTCTCCTTGTGTCGCTCTCTAGCGACAAGAACGCCAATTGTTTTACCTCTGTCTCCTTGTGTCGCTCTCTAGCGACAAGAACGCCCGTTGTTTTACCTCTCTCTCCTTGTGTCGCTCTCTAGCGACATGAACGCCCGTTGTTTTACCTCTGTCTCCTTGTGTCGCTCTCTAGCGACAAGAACGCCCGTTGTTTTACCTCTGTCTCCTTGTGTCGCTCTCTAGCGACAAGAACGCCCGTTGTTTTATCTCTGTCTCCTTGTGTCGCTCTCTAGCGACAAGAACGCCCGTTGGTTCACACTAGTCACACTTGGTCACACTAGTCGAACTTGGTCATCTTGTCACACTTGGTCACACTAGTCACACTTGTTCACACTAGTCACACTTGGTCACACTAGTCACACTTGGTGCCTTAGTGTGACTAGTGTGTTGTTTTACCTCTGTCTCCTTGTGTCGCTCTCTAGCGACTAGTGTGACTTGTGTGTTGTTTTACCTCTGTCTCCTTGTGTCGCTCTCTAGCGACAAGAACGCCCGTTGTTTTATCTCTGTCTCCTTGTGTCGCTCTCTAGCGACAAGAACGCCCGTTGTTTTACCTCTGTCTACTTGTGTCGCTCTCTAGCGACAAGAACGCCCGTTGTTTTACCTCTGTCTCCTTGTGTCGCTCTCTAGCGACAAGAACGCCCGTTGTTTTACCTCTGTCTCCTTGTGTCGCTCTCTAGCGACAAGAACGCCCGTTGTTTTACCTCTGTCTCCTTGTGTCGCTCTCTAGCGACAAGAACGCCCGTTGTTTTATCTCTGTCTCCTTGTGTCGCTCTCTAGCGACAAGAACGCCCGTTGTTTTATCTCTGTCTCCTTGTGTCGCTCTCTAGCGACAAGAACGCCCGTTGTTTTATCTCTGTCTCCTTGTGTCGCTCTCTAGCGACAAGAACGCCCGTTGTTTTATATCTGTCTCCTTGTGTCGCTCTCTAGCGACAAGAACGCCCGTTGTTTTATATCTGTCTCCTTGTGTCGCTCTCTAGCGACAAGAACGCCCGTTGTTTTATCTCTGTCTCCTTGTGTCGCTCTCTAGCGACAAGAACGCCCGTTGTTTTATATCTGTCTCCTTGTGTCACTCTCTAGCGACAAGAACGCCCGTTGTTTTACCTCTGTCTCCTTGTGTCGCTCTCTAGCGACAAGAACGCCCGTTGTTTTACCTCTGTCTCCTTGTGTCGCTCTCTAGCGACAAGAACGCCCGTTGTTTTATCTCTGTCTCCTTGTGTCACTCTCTAGCGACAAGAACGCCCGTTGTTTTACCTCTGTCTCCTTGTGTCGCTCTCTAGCGACAAGAACGCCCGTTGTTTTACCTCTGTCTCCTTGTGTCGCTCTCTAGCGACAAGAACGCCCGTTGTTTTATATCTGTCACCTTGTGTCGCTCTCTAGCGACAAGAACGCCCGTTGTTTTATCTCTGTCTCCTTGTGTCGCTCTCTAGCGACAAGAACGCCCGTTGTTTTATCTCTGTCTCCTTGTGTCGCTCTCTAGCGACAAGAACGCCCGTTGTTTTATCTCTGTCTCCTTGTGTCGCTCTCTAGCGACAAGAACGCCCGTTGTTTTACCTCTGTCTCCTTGTGTCGCTCTCTAGCGACAAGAACGCCCGTTGTTTTACCTCTGTCTCCTTGTGTCGCTCTCTAGCGACAAGAACGCCCGTTGTTTTACCTCTGTCTCCTTGTGTCGCTCTCTAGCGACAAGAACGCCCGTTGTTTTACCTCTGTCTCCTTGTGTCGCTCTCTAGCGACAAGAACGCCCGTTGTTTTACCTCTGTCTCCTTGTGTCGCTCTCTAGCGACAAGAACGCCCGTTGTTTTACCTCTGTCTCCTTGTGTCGCTCTCTAGCGACAAGAACGCCCGTTGTTTTATCTCTGTCTCCTTGTGTCGCTCTCTAGCGACAAGAACGCCCGTTGTTTTATCTCTGTCTCCTTGTGTCGCTCTATAGCGACAAGAACGCCCGTTGTTTTATCTCTGTCTCCTTGTGTCGCTCTCTAGCGACAAGAACGCCCGTTGTTTTATCTCTGTCTCCTTGTGTCGCTCTCTAGCGACAAGAACGCCCGTTGTTTTATCTCTGTCTCCTTGTGTCGCTCTCTAGCGACAAGAACGCCCGTTGTTTTATCTCTGTCTCCTTGTGTCGCTCTCTAGCGACAAGAACGCCCGTTGTTTTATCTCTGTCTCCTTGTGTCGCTCTCTAGCGACAAGAACGCCCGTTGTTTTATCTCTGTCTCCTTGTGTCGCTCTCTAGCGACAAGAACGCCCGTTGTTTTATCTCTGTCTCCTTGTGTCGCTCTCTAGCGACAAGAACGCCCGTTGTTTTATCTCTGTCTCCTTGTGTCGCTCTCTAGCGACAAGAACGCCCGTTGTTTTATCTCTGTCTCCTTGTGTCGCTCTCTAGCGACAAGAACGCCCGTTGTTTTATCTCTGTCTCCTTGTGTCGCTCTCTAGCGACAAGAACGCCCGTTGTTTTATCTCTGTCTCCTTGTGTCGCTCTCTAGCGACAAGAACGCCCGTTGTTTTATCTCTGTCTCCTTGTGTCGCTCTCTAGCGACAAGAACGCCCGTTGTTTTATCTCTGTCTCCTTGTGTCGCTCTCTAGCGACAAGAACGCCCGTTGTTTTATCTCTGTCTCCTTGTGTCGCTCTCTAGCGACAAGAACGCCCGTTGTTTTACCTCTGTCTCCTTGTGTCGCTCTCTAGCGACAAGAACGCCCGTTGTTTTACCTCTGTCTCCTTGTGTCGCTCTCTAGCGACAAGAACGCCCGTTGTTTTACCTCTGTCTCCTTGTGTCGCTCTCTAGCGACAAGAACGCCCGTTGTTTTATCTCTGTCTCCTTGTGTCGCTCTCTAGCGACAAGAACGCCCGTTGTTTTATCTCTGTCTCCTTGTGTCGCTCTCTAGCGACAAGAACGCCCGTTGTTTTATCTCTGTCTCCTTGTGTCGCTCTCTAGCGACAAGAACGCCCGTTGTTTTATCTCTGTCTCCTTGTGTCGCTCTCTAGCGACAAGAACGCCCGTTGTTTTATCTCTGTCTCCTTGTGTCGCTCTCTAGCGACAAGAACGCCCGTTGTTTTATCTCTGTCTCCTTGTGTCGCTCTCTAGCGACAAGAACGCCCGTTGTTTTACCTCTGTCTCCTTGTGTCGCTCTCTAGCGACAAGAACGCCCGTTGTTTTACCTCTGTCTCCTTGTGTTGCTCTCTAGCGACAAGAACGCCCGTTGTTTTACCTCTGTCTCCTTGTGTCGCTCTCTAGCGACAAGAACGCCCGTTGTTTTACCTCTGTCTCCTTGTGTCGCTCTCTAGCGACAAGAACGCCCGTTGGTTCACACTAGTCACACTTGGTCACACTAGTCACACTTGGTCATCTTGTCACACTTGGTCACACTAGTCACACTTGTTCACACTAGTCACACTTGGTCACACTAGTCACACTTGGTGCCTTAGTGTGACTAGTGTTACCAAGTGTGACTAGTGTGACTAGTGTGACCAAGTGTGACTAGTGTGACCAAGTGTGACTAGTGTGACTAGTGTGACCAAGTGTGACAAGTGTGACCAAGTGTGACTAGTGTGACCAAGTGTGACTAGTGTGCTTAAGTGTGACTAGTGTGACCAAGTGTGACTAGTGTGACCAAGTGTGACTAGTGTGACTAGTGTGACAAAGTGTGACAAGTGTGACCAAGTGTGACTAGTGTGACCAAGTGTGACTAGTGTGACCAAGTGTGACTAGTGTGACCAAGTGTGACTAGTGTGACCAAGTGTGACTAGTGTGACTAGTGTGACTAATGTGACTTGTGTGACCAAGTGTGACTAGTGTGACTAGTGTGACCAAGTGTGACTAGTGTGACTAGTGTGACCAAGTGTGACAAGTGTGACAAGTGTGACCAAGTGTGACTAGTGTGACCAAGTTTGACTAGTGTGACCAAGTGTGACTAGTGTGACCAAGTGTGACTAGTGTGACCAAGTGTGACTAGTGTGACTTGTGTGACCAAGTGTGACTAGTGTGACCAAGTGTGACTAGTAGGACATGTGTGACCAAGTGTGACTAAAGTGACCAAGTGTGACTATTGTGACTAAGTGTGACTAGTGTGACTAGTGTGACTAGTGTGCCCAAGTGTGACTAGTGTGACCAAGTGTGACTAGTGTGACCAAGTGTGACTAGTGTGACCAAGTGTGACTAGTGTGACCAAGTGTGACTAGTGTGACCAAGTGTGACTAGTGTGACCAAGTGTGACTAGTGTGACCAAGTGTGACTAGTGTGACTAGTGTGACAAGTGTGACTAGTGTGACTAGTGTGACCAAGTGTGACTAGTGTGACCAAGTGTGACTAGTGTGACCAAGTGTGACTAGTGTGACCAAGTGTGACTAGTGTGACCAAGTGTGACTAGTGTGACCAAGTGTGACTAGTGTGACCAAGTGTGACTAGTGTGACCAAGTGTGACTAGTGTGACCAAGTGTGACTAGTGTGACCAAGTGTGACAAGTGTGACCAAGTGGGACTAGTGTGACTAGTGTGACTAGTGTGCCCAAGTGTGACTAGTGTGACCAAGTGTGACTAGTGTGTTGTTTTACCTCTGTCTCCTTGTGTCGCTCTCTAGCGACAAGAACGCCCGTTGTTTTACCTCTGTCTCCTTGTGTCGCTCTCTAGCGACAAGAACGCCCGTTGTTTTATCTCTGTCTCCTTGTGTCGCTCTCTAGCGACAAGAACGCCCGTTGTTTTATCTCTGTCTCCTTGTGTCGCTCTCTAGCGACAAGAACGCCCGTTGTTTTATCTCTGTCTCCTTGTGTCGCTCTCTAGCGATAAGAACGCCCGTTGTTTTATCTCTGTCTCCTTGTGTGTAGGTTTCAGGATTGATGCGGGTCTCACGTGGTCATATCACATAGAGGCAGCCTGTAACAAGCTAAGCTCGGCTTGTTATGCACTATCAAGGCTAGCTCCTACACTATCGATAGAAAACATAAAAAAGGCTTACTACGGATACTTCCATTCCATCTTAATTTACAGTGTTGACCTGTGGGCAACCGCTGCAGATCGAGACAAAATCTTAAAAATCCAAAAGCGGGCAGTTCGTATTATTGCAAACAAGCCCTACGATCACCCTGCGCAGAATCTTTTTAGGGAACTTAAAATACTAACCTTACCAAGTGTGTACGTTCTAGAGGCTTGCACATTTGTGAGACGTAATATGGGCTCGTTCATGACGCGCGCGCAGGGCCACGCGCCCGGCACGATGTCCACGCGCGCCCAGCACCTGCTGCTCGTGCCGCACCAAAGGCTAGCCAAGACTCGGAAATCACTCAGCGTTCTAGGCCCTAAAATCTATAACGTCCTACCGCCTGACGTTATAAACGCCGTAACTGATGCAGCATTCAAAAACAAGCTCAAACAGCTCCTCATAAAAATGGCTTGCTACAGCATAGACGAATTTATGACCAATATATCATTGACCCACTCATAAATCAACAACACTTTCAAAATTGTTCAATAACGATAGGTATATAACATCTAAGACAATAAGAAATTTTAAAATGTATTTGACATGCATGATATTGACCTGTAAAATATGACATTTTATCAATAAATTTCTGAATCTGAATCTGAATCTGAATCTGTGTCGCTCTCTAGTGACAAGAACGCCCGTTGTTTTATATCTGTCTCCTTGTGTCGCTCTCTAGCGACAAGAACGCCCGTTGTTTTATATCTGTCTCCTTGTGTCGCTCTCTAGCGACAAGAACGCCCGTTGTTTTATCTCTGTCTCCTTGTGTCGCTCTCTAGCGACAAGAACGCCCGTTGTTTTATATCTGTCTCCTTGTGTCGCTCTCTAGCGACAAGAACGCCCGTTGTTTTATCTCTGTCTCCTTGTGTCGCTCTCTAGCGACAAGAACGCCCGTTGTTTTATCTCTGTCTCCTTGTGTCGCTCTCTAGCGACAAGAACGCCCGTTGTTTTATCTCTGTCTCCTTGTGTCGCTCTCTAGCGACAAGAACGCCCGTTGTTTTATCTCTGTCTCCTTGTGTCGCTCTCTAGCGACAGGAACGCCCGTTGTTTTACCTCTGTCTCCTTGTGTCGCTCTCTAGCGACAAGAACGCCCGTTGTTTTACCTCTGTCTCCTTGTGTCGCTCTCTAGCGACAAGAACGCCCGTTGTTTTACCTCTGTCTCCTTGTGTCGCTCTCTAGCGACAAGTACGCCCGTTGTTTTATATCTGTCTCCTTGTGTCGCTCTCTAGCAACAAGAACGCCCGTTGTTTTACCTCTGTCTCCTTGTGTCGCTCTCTAGTGACAAGAACGCCCGTTGTTTTACCTCTGTCTCCTTGTGTCGCTCTCTAGCGACAAGAACGCCCGTTGTTTTACCTCTGTCTACTTGTGTCGCTCTCTAGCGACAAGAACGCCCGTTGTTTTACCTCTGTCTCCTTTTGTCGCTCTCTAGCGACAAGAACGCCCGTTGTTTTACCTCTGTCTCCTTGTGTCGCTCTCTAGCGACAAGAACGCCCGTTGTTTTACCTCTGTTTCCTTGTGTCGCTCTCTAGCGACAAGAACGCCCGTTGTTTTATCTCTGTCTTCTTGTGTCGCTCTCTAGCGACAAGAACGCCCGTTGTTTTATCTCTGTCTCCTTGTGTCGCTCTCTAGCGACAAGAACGCCCGTTGTTTTATCTCTGTCTCCTTGTGTCGCTCTCTAGCGACAAGAACGCCCGTTGTTTTATCTCTGTCTCCTTGTGTCGCTCTCTAGCGACAAGAACGCCCGTTGTTTTACCTCTGTCTCCTTGTGTCGCTCTCTAGCGACAAGAACGCCCGTTGTTTTACCTCTGTCTCCTTGTGTCGCTCTCTAGCGACAAGAACGCCCGTTGTTTTATCTCTGTCTCCTTGTGTCGCTCTCTAGCGACAAGAACGCCCGTTGTTTTACCTCTGTCTCCTTGTGTCGCTCTCTAGCGACAAGAACGCCCGTTGTTTTACCTTTGTCTCCTTGTGTCGCTCTCTAGCGACAAGAACGCCCGTTGTTTTACCTCTGTCTCCTTGTGTCGCTCTCTAGCGACAAGAACGCCCGTTGTTTTACCTCTGTCTCCTTGTGTCGCTCTCTAGCGACAAGAACGCCCGTTGTTTTACCTCTGTCTCCTTGTGTCGCTCTCTAGCGACAAGAACGCCCGTTGTTTTATCTCTGTCTCCTTGTGTCGCTCTCTAGCGACAAGAACGCCCGTTGGTTCACACTAGTCACACTTGGTCACACTAGTCGAACTTGGTCATCTTGTCACACTTGGTCACACTAGTCACACTTGTTCACACTAGTCACACTTGGTCACACTAGTCACACTTGGTGCCTTAGTGTGACTAGTGTGACCAAGTGTGACTAGTGTGACTTGTGTGACCAAGTGTGACTAGTGTGACTAGTGTGACCAAGTGTGACTAGTGTGACCAAGTGTGACTAGTGTGACTAGTGTGACCAAGTGTGACAAGTGTGACCAAGTGTGACTAGTGTGACCAAGTGTGACTAGTGTGACCAAGTGTGACTAGTGTGCCCAAGTGTGACTAGTGTGACCAAATGTGACTAGTGTGACTAAGTGTGACTAGTGTGACCAAGTGTGACTAGTGTGACCAAGTGTGACTAGTGTGACCAAGTGTGACTATTGTGACCAAGTGTGACTAGTGTGACCAAGTGTGACTAGTGTGACCAAGTGTGACTAGTGTGACTAGTGTGCCCAAGTGTGACTAGTGTGACCAAGTGTGATTAGTGTGTTGTTTTATCTCTGTCTCCTTGTGTCGCTCTTTAGCGACAAGAACGCCCGTTGTTTTATCTCTGTCTCCTTGTGTCGCTCTCTAGCGACAAGAACGCCCGTTGTTTTATCTCTGTCTCCTTGTGTCGCTCTCTAGCGACAAGAACGCCCGTTGTTTTATCTCTGTCTCCTTGTGTCGCTCTCTAGCGACAAGAACGCCCGTTGTTTTATCTCTGTCTCCTTGTGTCGCTCTCTAGCGACAAGAACGCCCGTTGTTTTACCTCTGTCTCCTTGTGTCGCTCTGTAGCGACAAGAACGCCCGTTGTTTTACCTCTGTCTCCTTGTGTCGCTCTCTAGCGACAAGAACGCCCGTTGTTTTACCTCTGTCTCCTTGTGTCGCTCTCTAGCGACAAGAACGCCCGTTGTTTTACCTCTGTCTCCTTGTGTCGCTCTCTAGCGACAAGAACGCCCGTTGTTTTATCTCTGTCTCCTTGTGTCGCTCTCTAGCGACAAGAACGCCCGTTGTTTTATCTCTGTCTCCTTGTGTCGCTCTCTAGCGACAAGAACGCCCGTTGTTTTATCTCTGTCTCCTTGTGTCGCTCTCTAGCGACAAGAACGCCCGTTGTTTTATCTCTGTCTCCTTGTGTCGCTCTCTAGCGACAAGAACGCCCGTTGTTTTATCTCTGTCTCCTTGTGTCGCTCTCTAGCGACAAGAACGCCCGTTGTTTTATCTCTGTCTCCTTGTGTCGCTCTCTAGCGACAAGAACGCCCGTTGTTTTATCTCTGTCTCCATGTGTCGCTCTCTAGCGACAAGAACGCCCGTTGTTTTATCTCTGTCTCCTTGTGTCGCTCTCTAGCGACAAGAACGCCCGTTGTTTTATCTCTGTCTCCTTGTGTCGCTCTCTAGCGACAAGAACGCCCGTTGTTTTATCTCTGTCTCCTTGTGTCGCTCTCTAGCGACAAGAACGCCCGTTGTTTTATATCTGTCTCCTTGTGTCGCTCTCTAGCGACAAGAACGCCCGTTGTTTTATATCTTTCTCCTTGTGTCGCTCTCTAGCGACAAGAACGCCCGTTGTTTTATATCTGTCTCCTTGTGTCGCTCTCTAGCGACAAGAACGCCCGTTGTTTTATATCTGTCTCCTTGTGTCGCTCTCTAGCGACAAGAACGCCCGTTGTTTTATATCTGTCTCCTTGTGTCGCTCTCTAGCGACAAGAACGCCCGTTGTTTTATATCTGTCTCCTTGTGTCGCTCTCTAGCGACAAGAACGCCCGTTGTTTTATCTCTGTCTACTTGTGTCGCTCTCTAGCGACAAGAACGCCCGTTGTTTTATCTCTGTCTCCTTGTGTCGCTCTCTAGCGACAAGAACGCCCGTTGTTTTATCTCTGTCTCCTTGTGTCGCTCTCTAGCGACAAGAACGCCCGTTGTTTTATCTCTGTCTCCTTGTGTCGCTCTCTAGCGACAAGAACGCCCGTTGTTTTATATCTGTCTCCTTGTGTCGCTCTCTAGCGACAAGAACGCCCGTTGTTTTACCTCTGTCTCCTTGTGTCGCTCTCTAGCGACAAGAACGCCCGTTGTTTTACCTCTGTCTCCTTGTGTCGCTCTCTAGCGACAAGAACGCCCGTTGGTTCACACTAGTCACACTTGGTCACACTAGTCACACTTGGTCATCTTGTCACACTTGGTCACACTAGTCACACTTGTTCACACTAGTCACACTTGGTCACACTAGTCACACTTGGTGCCTTAGTGTGACTAGTGTGACCAAGTGTGACTAGTGTGACTAGTGTGACCAAGTGTGACTAGTGTGACCAAGTGTGACTAGTGTGACTAGTGTGACCAAGTGTGACAAGTGTGACCAAGTGTGACTAGTGTGACCAAGTGTGACTAGTGTGCTTAAGTGTGACTAGTGTGACCAAGTGTGACTAGTGTGACCAAGTGTGACTAGTGTGACTAGTGTGACAAAGTGTGACAAGTGTGACCAAGTGTGACTAGTGTGACCAAGTGTGACTAGTGTGACCAAGTGTGACTAGTGTGACCAAGTGTGACTAGTGTGACCAAGTGTGACTAGTGTGACTAGTGTGACTAATGTGACTTGTGTGACCAAGTGTGACTAGTGTGACTAGTGTGACCAAGTGTGACTAGTGTGACTAGTGTGACCAAGTGTGACAAGTGTGACAAGTGTGACCAAGTGTGACTAGTGTGACCAAGTTTGACTAGTGTGACCAAGTGTGACTAGTGTGACCAAGTGTGACTAGTGTGACCAAGTGTGACTAGTGTGACTTGTGTGACCAAGTGTGACTAGTGTGACCAAGTGTGACTAGTAGGACATGTGTGACCAAGTGTGACTAAAGTGACCAAGTGTGACTATTGTGACCAAGTGTGACTAGTGTGACTAGTGTGACTAGTGTGCCCAAGTGTGACTAGTGTGACCAAGTGTGACTAGTGTGACCAAGTGTGACTAGTGTGACCAAGTGTGACTAGTGTGACCAAGTGTGACTAGTGTGACCAAGTGTGACTAGTGTGACCAAGTGTGACTAGTGTGACCAAGTGTGACTAGTGTGACTAGTGTGACAAGTGTGACTAGTGTGACTAGTGTGACCAAGTGTGACTAGTGTGACCAAGTGTGACTAGTGTGACCAAGTGTGACTAGTGTGACCAAGTGTGACTAGTGTGACCAAGTGTGACTAGTGTGACCAAGTGTGACTAGTGTGACCAAGTGTGACTAGTGTGACCAAGTGTGACTAGTGTGACCAAGTGTGACTAGTGTGACCAAGTGTGACAAGTGTGACCAAGTGGGACTAGTGTGACTAGTGTGACTAGTGTGCCCAAGTGTGACTAGTGTGACCAAGTGTGACTATTGTGTTGTTTTACCTCTGTCTCCTTGTGTCGCTCTCTAGCGACAAGAACGCCCGTTGTTTTACCTCTGTCTCCTTGTGTCGCTCTCTAGCGACAAGAACGCCCGTTGTTTTATCTCTGTCTCCTTGTGTCGCTCTCTAGCGACAAGAACGCCCGTTGTTTTATCTCTGTCTCCTTGTGTCGCTCTCTAGCGACAAGAACGCCCGTTGTTTTATCTCTGTCTCCTTGTGTCGCTCTCTAGCGACAAGAACGCCCGTTGTTTTATCTCTGTCTCCTTGTGTCGCTCTCTAGCGACAAGAACGCCCGTTGTTTTATCTCTGTCTCCTTGTGTCGCTCTCTAGCGACAGGAACGCCCGTTGTTTTACCTCTGTCTCCTTGTGTCGCTCTCTAGCGACAAGAACGCCCGTTGTTTTACCTCTGTCTCCTTGTGTCGCTCTCTAGCGACAAGAACGCCCGTTGTTTTACCTCTGTCTCCTTGTGTCGCTCTCTAGCGACAAGTACGCCCGTTGTTTTATATCTGTCTCCTTGTGTCGCTCTCTAGCAACAAGAACGCCCGTTGTTTTACCTCTGTCTCCTTGTGTCGCTCTCTAGTGACAAGAACGCCCGTTGTTTTACCTCTGTCTCCTTGTGTCGCTCTCTAGCGACAAGAACGCCCGTTGTTTTACCTCTGTCTACTTGTGTCGCTCTCTAGCGACAAGAACGCCCGTTGTTTTACCTCTGTCTCCTTTTGTCGCTCTCTAGCGACAAGAACGCCCGTTGTTTTACCTCTGTCTCCTTGTGTCGCTCTCTAGCGACAAGAACGCCCGTTGTTTTACCTCTGTTTCCTTGTGTCGCTCTCTAGCGACAAGAACGCCCGTTGTTTTATCTCTGTCTTCTTGTGTCGCTCTCTAGCGACAAGAACGCCCGTTGTTTTATCTCTGTCTCCTTGTGTCGCTCTCTAGCGACAAGAACGCCCGTTGTTTTATCTCTGTCTCCTTGTGTCGCTCTCTAGCGACAAGAACGCCCGTTGTTTTATCTCTGTCTCCTTGTGTCGCTCTCTAGCGACAAGAACGCCCGTTGTTTTACCTCTGTCTCCTTGTGTCGCTCTCTAGCGACAAGAACGCCCGTTGTTTTACCTCTGTCTCCTTGTGTCGCTCTCTAGCGACAAGAACGCCCGTTGTTTTATCTCTGTCTCCTTGTGTCGCTCTCTAGCGACAAGAACGCCCGTTGTTTTACCTCTGTCTCCTTGTGTCGCTCTCTAGCGACAAGAACGCCCGTTGTTTTACCTTTGTCTCCTTGTGTCGCTCTCTAGCGACAAGAACGCCCGTTGTTTTACCTCTGTCTCCTTGTGTCGCTCTCTAGCGACAAGAACGCCCGTTGTTTTACCTCTGTCTCCTTGTGTCGCTCTCTAGCGACAAGAACGCCCGTTGTTTTACCTCTGTCTCCTTGTGTCGCTCTCTAGCGACAAGAACGCCCGTTGTTTTATCTCTGTCTCCTTGTGTCGCTCTCTAGCGACAAGAACGCCCGTTGGTTCACACTAGTCACACTTGGTCACACTAGTCGAACTTGGTCATCTTGTCACACTTGGTCACACTAGTCACACTTGTTCACACTAGTCACACTTGGTCACACTAGTCACACTTGGTGCCTTAGTGTGACTAGTGTGACCAAGTGTGACTAGTGTGACTTGTGTGACCAAGTGTGACTAGTGTGACTAGTGTGACCAAGTGTGACTAGTGTGACCAAGTGTGACTAGTGTGACTAGTGTGACCAAGTGTGACAAGTGTGACCAAGTGTGACTAGTGTGACCAAGTGTGACTAGTGTGACCAAGTGTGACTAGTGTGCCCAAGTGTGACTAGTGTGACCAAATGTGACTAGTGTGACTAAGTGTGACTAGTGTGACCAAGTGTGACTAGTGTGACCAAGTGTGACTAGTGTGACCAAGTGTGACTATTGTGACCAAGTGTGACTAGTGTGACCAAGTGTGACTAGTGTGACCAAGTGTGACTAGTGTGACTAGTGTGCCCGAGTGTGACTAGTGTGACCAAGTGTGATTAGTGTGTTGTTTTATCTCTGTCTCCTTGTGTCGCTCTTTAGCGACAAGAACGCCCGTTGTTTTATCTCTGTCTCCTTGTGTCGCTCTCTAGCGACAAGAACGCCCGTTGTTTTATCTCTGTCTCCTTGTGTCGCTCTCTAGCGACAAGAACGCCCGTTGTTTTATCTCTGTCTCCTTGTGTCGCTCTCTAGCGACAAGAACGCCCGTTGTTTTATCTCTGTCTCCTTGTGTCGCTCTCTAGCGACAAGAACGCCCGTTGTTTTACCTCTGTCTCCTTGTGTCGCTCTGTAGCGACAAGAACGCCCGTTGTTTTACCTCTGTCTCCTTGTGTCGCTCTCTAGCGACAAGAACGCCCGTTGTTTTACCTCTGTCTCCTTGTGTCGCTCTCTAGCGACAAGAACGCCCGTTGTTTTACCTCTGTCTCCTTGTGTCGCTCTCTAGCGACAAGAACGCCCGTTGTTTTATCTCTGTCTCCTTGTGTCGCTCTCTAGCGACAAGAACGCCCGTTGTTTTATCTCTGTCTCCTTGTGTCGCTCTCTAGCGACAAGAACGCCCGTTGTTTTATCTCTGTCTCCTTGTGTCGCTCTCTAGCGACAAGAACGCCCGTTGTTTTATCTCTGTCTCCTTGTGTCGCTCTCTAGCGACAAGAACGCCCGTTGTTTTATCTCTGTCTCCTTGTGTCGCTCTCTAGCGACAAGAACGCCCGTTGTTTTATCTCTGTCTCCTTGTGTCGCTCTCTAGCGACAAGAACGCCCGTTGTTTTATCTCTGTCTCCATGTGTCGCTCTCTAGCGACAAGAACGCCCGTTGTTTTATCTCTGTCTCCTTGTGTCGCTCTCTAGCGACAAGAACGCCCGTTGTTTTATCTCTGTCTCCTTGTGTCGCTCTCTAGCGACAAGAACGCCCGTTGTTTTATCTCTGTCTCCTTGTGTCGCTCTCTAGCGACAAGAACGCCCGTTGTTTTATCTCTGGCTCCTTGTGTCGCTCTCTAGCGACAAGAACGCCCGTTGTTTTATCTCTGTCTCCTTGTGTCGCTCTCTAGCGACAAGAACGCCCGTTGTTTTATCTCTGTCTCCTTGTGTCGCTCTCTAGCGACAAGAACGCCCGTTGTTTTATCTCTGTCTCCTTGTGTCGCTCTCTAGCGACAAGAACGCCCGTTGTTTTATATCTGTCTCCTTGTGTCGCTCTCTAGCGACAAGAACGCCCGTTGTTTTATATCTTTCTCCTTGTGTCGCTCTCTAGCGACAAGAACGCCCGTTGTTTTATATCTGTCTCCTTGTGTCGCTCTCTAGCGACAAGAACGCCCGTTGTTTTATATCTGTCTCCTTGTGTCGCTCTCTAGCGACAAGAACGCCCGTTGTTTTATATCTGTCTCCTTGTGTCGCTCTCTAGCGACAAGAACGCCCGTTGTTTTATATCTGTCTCCTTGTGTCGCTCTCTAGCGACAAGAACGCCCGTTGTTTTATCTCTGTCTACTTGTGTCGCTCTCTAGCGACAAGAACGCCCGTTGTTTTATCTCTGTCTCCTTGTGTCGCTCTCTAGCGACAAGAACGCCCGTTGTTTTATCTCTGTCTCCTTGTGTCGCTCTCTAGCGACAAGAACGCCCGTTGTTTTATCTCTGTCTCCTTGTGTCGCTCTCTAGCGACAAGAACGCCCGTTGTTTTATATCTGTCTCCTTGTGTCGCTCTCTAGCGACAAGAACGCCCGTTGTTTTACCTCTGTCTCCTTGTGTCGCTCTCTAGCGACAAGAACGCCCGTTGTTTTACCTCTGTCTCCTTGTGTCGCTCTCTAGCGACAAGAACGCCCGTTGGTTCACACTAGTCACACTTGGTCACACTAGTCACACTTGGTCATCTTGTCACACTTGGTCACACTAGTCACACTTGTTCACACTAGTCACACTTGGTCACACTAGTCACACTTGGTGCCTTAGTGTGACTAGTGTGACCAAGTGTGACTAGTGTGACTAGTGTGACCAAGTGTGACTAGTGTGACCAAGTGTGACTAGTGTGACTAGTGTGACCAAGTGTGACAAGTGTGACCAAGTGTGACTAGTGTGACCAAGTGTGACTAGTGTGCTTAAGTGTGACTAGTGTGACCAAGTGTGACTAGTGTGACCAAGTGTGACTAGTGTGACTAGTGTGACAAAGTGTGACAAGTGTGACCAAGTGTGACTAGTGTGACCAAGTGTGACTAGTGTGACCAAGTGTGACTAGTGTGACCAAGTGTGACTAGTGTGACCAAGTGTGACTAGTGTGACTAGTGTGACTAATGTGACTTGTGTGACCAAGTGTGACTAGTGTGACTAGTGTGACCAAGTGTGACTAGTGTGACTAGTGTGACCAAGTGTGACAAGTGTGACAAGTGTGACCAAGTGTGACTAGTGTGACCAAGTTTGACTAGTGTGACCAAGTGTGACTAGTGTGACCAAGTGTGACTAGTGTGACCAAGTGTGACTAGTGTGACTTGTGTGACCAAGTGTGACTAGTGTGACCAAGTGTGACTAGTAGGACATGTGTGACCAAGTGTGACTAAAGTGACCAAGTGTGACTATTGTGACCAAGTGTGACTAGTGTGACTAGTGTGACTAGTGTGCCCAAGTGTGACTAGTGTGACCAAGTGTGACTAGTGTGACCAAGTGTGACTAGTGTGACCAAGTGTGACTAGTGTGACCAAGTGTGACTAGTGTGACCAAGTGTGACTAGTGTGACCAAGTGTGACTAGTGTGACCAAGTGTGACTAGTGTGACTAGTGTGACAAGTGTGACTAGTGTGACTAGTGTGACCAAGTGTGACTAGTGTGACCAAGTGTGACTAGTGTGACCAAGTGTGACTAGTGTGACCAAGTGTGACTAGTGTGACCAAGTGTGACTAGTGTGACCAAGTGTGACTAGTGTGACCAAGTGTGACTAGTGTGACCAAGTGTGACTAGTGTGACCAAGTGTGACTAGTGTGACCAAGTGTGACAAGTGTGACCAAGTGGGACTAGTGTGACTAGTGTGACTAGTGTGCCCAAGTGTGACTAGTGTGACCAAGTGTGACTATTGTGTTGTTTTACCTCTGTCTCCTTGTGTCGCTCTCTAGCGACAAGAACGCCCGTTGTTTTACCTCTGTCTCCTTGTGTCGCTCTCTAGCGACAAGAACGCCTGTTGTTTTATCTCTGTCTCCTTGTGTCGCTCTCTAGCGACAAGAACGCCCGTTGTTTTATCTCTGTCTCCTTGTGTCGCTCTCTAGCGACAAGAACGCCCGTTGTTTTATCTCTGTCTCCTTGTGTCGCTCTCTAGCGACAAGAACGCCCGTTGTTTTACCTCTGTCTCCTTGTGTCGCTCTCTAGCGACAAGAACGCCCGTTGTTTTACCTCTGTCTCCTTGTGTCGCTCTCTAGCGACAAGAACGCCCGTTGTTTTATCTCTGTCTCCTTGTGTCGCTCTCTAGCGACAAGAACGCCCGTTGTTTTACCTCTGTCTCCTTGTGTCGCTCTCTAGCGACAAGAACGCCCGTTGTTTTACCTTTGTCTCCTTGTGTCGCTCTCTAGCGACAAGAACGCCCGTTGTTTTACCTCTGTCTCCTTGTGTCGCTCTCTAGCGACAAGAACGCCCGTTGTTTTACCTCTGTCTCCTTGTGTCGCTCTCTAGCGACAAGAACGCCCGTTGTTTTACCTCTGTCTCCTTGTGTCGCTCTCTAGCGACAAGAACGCCCGTTGTTTTATCTCTGTCTCCTTGTGTCGCTCTCTAGCGACAAGAACGCCCGTTGGTTCACACTAGTCACACTTGGTCACACTAGTCGAACTTGGTCATCTTGTCACACTTGGTCACACTAGTCACACTTGTTCACACTAGTCACACTTGGTCACACTAGTCACACTTGGTGCCTTAGTGTGACTAGTGTGACCAAGTGTGACTAGTGTGACTTGTGTGACCAAGTGTGACTAGTGTGACTAGTGTGACCAAGTGTGACTAGTGTGACCAAGTGTGACTAGTGTGACTAGTGTGACCAAGTGTGACAAGTGTGACCAAGTGTGACTAGTGTGACCAAGTGTGACTAGTGTGACCAAGTGTGACTAGTGTGCCCAAGTGTGACTAGTGTGACCAAATGTGACTAGTGTGACTAAGTGTGACTAGTGTGACCAAGTGTGACTAGTGTGACCAAGTGTGACTAGTGTGACCAAGTGTGACTATTGTGACCAAGTGTGACTAGTGTGACCAAGTGTGACTAGTGTGACCAAGTGTGACTAGTGTGACTAGTGTGCCCAAGTGTGACTAGTGTGACCAAGTGTGATTAGTGTGTTGTTTTATCTCTGTCTCCTTGTGTCGCTCTCTAGCGACAAGAACGCCCGTTGTTTTATCTCTGTCTCCTTGTGTCGCTCTCTAGCGACAAGAACGCCCGTTGTTTTATCTCTGTCTCCTTGTGTCGCTCTCTAGCGACAAGAACGCCCGTTGTTTTATCTCTGTCTCCTTGTGTCGCTCTCTAGCGACAAGAACGCCCGTTGTTTTATCTCTGTCTCCTTGTGTCGCTCTCTAGCGACAAGAACGCCCGTTGTTTTATCTCTGTCTCCTTGTGTCGCTCTCTAGCGACAAGAACGCCCGTTGTTTTATCTCTGGCTCCTTGTGTCGCTCTCTAGCGACAAGAACGCCCGTTGTTTTATCTCTGGCTCCTTGTGTCGCTCTCTAGCGACAAGAACGCCCGTTGTTTTATCTCTGGCTCCTTGTGTCGCTCTCTAGCGACAAGAACGCCCGTTGTTTTATCTCTGGCTCCTTGTGTCGCTCTCTAGCGACAAGAACGCCCGTTGTTTTATCTCTGTCTCCTTGTGTCGCTCTCTAGCGACAAGAACGCCCGTTGTTTTATCTCTGTCTCCTTGTGTCGCTCTCTAGCGACAAGAACGCCCGTTGTTTTATCTCTGTCTCCTTGTGTCGCTCTCTAGCGACAAGAACGCCCGTTGTTTTATATCTGTCTCCTTGTGTCGCTCTCTAGCGACAAGAACGCCCGTTGTTTTATATCTGTCTCCTTGTGTCGCTCTCTAACGACAAGAACGCCCGTTGTTTTATATCTGTCTCCTTGTGTCGCTCTCTAGCGACAAGAACGCCCGTTGTTTTATATCTGTCTCCTTGTGTCGCTCTCTAGCGACAAGAACGCCCGTTGTTTTATATCTGTCTCCTTGTGTCGCTCTCTAGCGACAAGAACGCCCGTTGTTTTATATCTGTCTCCTTGTGTCGCTCTCTAGCGACAAGAACGCCCGTTGTTTTATCTCTGTCTCCTTGTGTCGCTCTCTAGCGACAAGAACGCCCGTTGTTTTACCTCTGTCTCCTTGTGTCGCTCTCTAGCGACAAGAACGCCCGTTGTTTTACCTCTGTCTCTTTGTGTCGCTCTCTAGCGACAAGAACGCCCGTTGTTTTACCTCTGTCTCCTTGTGTCGCTCTCTAGCGACAAGAACGCCCGTTGTTTTACCTCTGTCTCCTTGTGTCGCTCTCTAGCGACAAGAACGCCCGTTGTTTTACCTCTGTCTCCTTGTGTCGCTCTCTAGCGACAAGAACGCCCGTTGTTTTATCTCTGTCTCCTTGTGTCGCTCTCTAGCGACAAGAACGCCCGTTGTTTTATCTCTGTCTCCTTGTGTCGCTCTCTAGCGACAAGAACGCCCGTTGTTTTATCTCTGTCTCCTTGTGTCGCTCTCTAGCGACAAGAACGCCCGTTGTTTTATCTCTGTCTCCTTGTGTCGCTCTCTAGCGACAAGAACGCCCGTTGTTTTATATCTGTCTCCTTGTGTCGCTCTCTAGCGACAAGAACGCCCGTTGTTTTATATCTGTCTCCTTGTGTCGCTCTCTAGCGACAAGAACGCCCGTTGTTTTATATCTGTCTCCTTGTGTCGCTCTCTAGCGACAAGAACGCCCGTTGTTTTATCTCTGTCTCCTTGTGTCGCTCTCTAGCGACAAGAACGCCCGTTGTTTTATCTCTGTCTCCTTGTGTCGCTCTCTAGCGACAAGAACGCCCGTTGTTTTATCTCTGTCTCCTTGTGTCGCTCTCTAGCGACAAGAACGCCCGTTGTTTTACCTCTGTCTCCTTGTGTCGCTCTCTAGCGACAAGAACGCCCGTTGTTTTATCTCTGTCTCCTTGTGTCGCTCTCTAGCGACAAGAACGCCCGTTGTTTTATCTCTGTCTCCTTGTGTCACTCTCTAGCGACAAGAACGCCCGTTGTTTTATCTCTGTCTCCTTGTGTCGCTCTCTAGCGACAAGAACGCCCGTTGTTTTATCTCTGTCTCCTTGTGTCGCTCTCTAGCGACAAGAACGCCCGTTGTTTTATCTCTGTCTCCTTGTGTCGCTCTCTAGCGACAAGAACGCCCGTTGTTTTATCTCTGTCTCCTTGTGTCGCTCTCTAGCGACAAGAACGCCCGTTGTTTTATCTCTGTCTCCTTGTGTCGCTCTCTAGCGACAAGAACGCCCGTTGTTTTATCTCTGTCTCCTTGTGTCGCTCTCTAGCGACAAGAACGCCCGTTGTTTTATCTCTGTCTCCTTGTGTCGCTCTCTAGCGACAAGAACGCCCGTTGTTTTATCTCTGTCTCCTTGTGTCGCTCTCTAGCGACAAGAACGCCCGTTGTTTTATATCTGGCTCCTTGTGTCGCTCTCTAGCGACAAGAACGCCCGTTGTTTTATATCTGGCTCCTTGTGTCGCTCTCTAGCGACAAGAACGCCCGTTGTTTTATATCTGGCTCCTTGTGTCGCTCTCTAGCGACAAGAACGCCCGTTGTTTTATATCTGGCTCCTTGTGTCGCTCTCTAGCGACAAGAACGCCCGTTGTATTATATCTGGCTCCTTGTGTCGCTCTCTAGCGACAAGAACGCCCGTTGTTTTATCTCTGTCTCCTTGTGTCGCTCTCTAGCGACAAGAACGCCCGTTGTTTTATATCTGTCTCCTTGTGTCGCTCTCTAGCGACAAGAACGCCCGTTGTTTTATATCTGTCTCCTTGTGTCGCTCTCTAGCGACAAGAACGCCCGTTGTTTTATATCTGTCTCCTTGTGTCGCTCTCTAGCGACAAGAACGCCCGTTGTTTTATCTCTGTCTCCTTGTGTCGCTCTCTAGCGACAAGAACGCCCGTTGTTTTATATCTGTCTCCTTGTGTCGCTCTCTAGCGACAAGAACGCCCGTTGTTTTATATCTGTCTCCTTGTGTCGCTCTCTAGCGACAAGAACGCCCGTTGTTTTATATCTGTCTCCTTGTGTCGCTCTCTAGCGACAAGAACGCCCGTTGTTTTATATCTGTCTCCTTGTGTCGCTCTCTAGCGACAAGAACGCCCGTTGTTTTATCTCTGTCTCCTTGTGTCGCTCTCTAGCGACAAGAACGCCCGTTGTTTTATCTCTGTCTCCTTGTGTCGCTCTCTAGCGACAAGAACGCCCGTTGTTTTATCTCTGTCTCCTTGTGTCGCTCTCTAGCGACAAGAACGCCCGTTGTTTTACCTCTGTCTCCTTGTGTCGCTCTCTAGCGACAAGAACGCCCGTTGTTTTATCTCTGTCTCCTTGTGTCGCTCTCTAGCGACAAGAACGCCCGTTGTTTTATCTCTGTCTCCTTGTGTCGCTCTCTAGCGACAAGAACGCCCGTTGTTTTATCTCTGTCTCCTTGTGTCGCTCTCTAGCGACAAGAACGCCCGTTGTTTTATCTCTGTCTCCTTGTGTCGCTCTCTAGCGACAAGAACGCCCGTTGTTTTATCTCTGTCTCCTTGTGTCGCTCTCTAGCGACAAGAACGCCCGTTGTTTTATCTCTGTCTCCTTGTGTCGCTCTCTAGCGACAAGAACGCCCGTTGTTTTATCTCTGTCTCCTTGTGTCGCTCTCTAGCGACAAGAACGCCCGTTGTTTTATCTCTGTCTCCTTGTGTCGCTCTCTAGCGACAAGAACGCCCGTTGTTTTATCTCTGTCTCCTTGTGTCGCTCTCTAGCGACAAGAACGCCCGTTGTTTTATCTCTGTCTCCTTGTGTCGCTCTCTAGCGACAAGAACGCCCGTTGTTTTATCTCTGTCTCCTTGTGTCGCTCTCTAGCGACAAGAACGCCCGTTGTTTTATCTCTGTCTCCTTGTGTCGCTCTCTAGCGACAAGAACGCCCGTTGTTTTATCTCTGTCTCCTTGTGTCGCTCTCTAGCGACAAGAACGCCCGTTGTTTTATCTCTGTCTCCTTGTGTCGCTCTCTAGCGACAAGAACGCCCGTTGTTTTATCTCTGTCTCCTTGTGTCGCTCTCTAGCGACAAGAACGCCCGTTGTTTTATCTCTGTCTCCTTGTGTCGCTCTCTAGCGACAAGAACGCCCGTTGTTTTATCTCTGTCTCCTTGTGTCGCTCTCTAGCGACAAGAACGCCCGTTGTTTTACCTCTGTCTCCTTGTGTCGCTCTCTAGCGACAAGAACGCCCGTTGTTTTACCTCTGTCTCCTTGTGTCGCTCTCTAGCGACAAGAACGCCCGTTGTTTTACCTCTGTCTCCTTGTGTCGCTCTCTAGCGACAAGAACGCCCGTTGTTTTACCTCTGTCTCCTTGTGTCGCTCTCTAGCGACAAGAACGCCCGTTGTTTTACCTCTGTCTCCTTGTGTCGCTCTCTAGCGACAAGAACGCCCGTTGTTTTACCTCTGTCTCCTTGTGTCGCTCTCTAGCGACAAGAACGCCCGTTGTTTTACCTCTGTCTCCTTGTGTCGCTCTCTAGCGACAAGAACGCCCGTTGGTTCACACTAGTCACACTTGGTCACACTAGTCACACTTGGTCATCTTGTCACACTTGGTCACACTAGTCACACTTGTTCACACTAGTCACACTTGGTCACACTAGTCACACTTGGTGCCTTAGTGTGACTAGTGTGACCAAGTGTGACTAGTGTGACTAGTGTGACTAATGTGACTTGTGTGACCAAGTGTGACTAGTGTGACTAGTGTGACCAAGTGTGACTAGTGTGACCAAGTGTGACTAGTGTGACTAGTGAGACCAAGTGTGACAAGTGTGACCAAGTGTGACTAGTGTGACCAAGTGTGACTAGTGTGCTTAAGTGTGACTAGTGTGACCAAGTGTGACTAGTGTGACCAAGTGTGACAAGTGTGACTAGTGTGACCAAGTGTGACAAGTGTGACCAAGTGTGACTAGTGTGACCAAGTTTGACTAGTGTGACCAAGTGTGACTAGTGTGACCAAGTGTGACTAGTGTGACCAAGTGTGACTAGTGTGACTTGTGTGACCAAGTGTGACTAGTGTGACCAAGTGTGACTAGTAGGACTAGTGTGACCAAGTGTGACTAAAGTTACCAAGTGTGACTAGTGTGACCAAGTGTGACTAGTGTGACTAGTGTGACTAATGTGACTTGTGTGACCAAGTGTGACTAGTGTGACTAGTGTGACCAAGTGTGACTAGTGTGACCAAGTGTGACTAGTGTGACTAGTGTGACCAAGTGTGACAAGTGTGACCAAGTGTGACTAGTGTGACCAAGTGTGACTAGTGTGCTTAAGTGTGACTAGTGTGACCAAGTGTGACTAGTAGGACTAGTGTGACCAAGTGTGACTAGTGTGACTAGTGTGACTAATGTGACTTGTGTGACCAAGTGTGACTAGTGTGACTAATGTGACCAAGTGTGACTAGTGTGACCAAGTGTGACTAGTGTGACTAGTGTGACCAAGTGTGACAAGTGTGACTAGTGTGACCAAGTGTGACTAGTGTGCTTAAGTGTGACTAGTGTGACCAAGTGTGACTAGTGTGACCAAGTGTGACTAGTGTGACTAGTGTGACCAAGTGTGACTAGTGTGACCAAGTTTGACTAGTGTGACCAAGTGTGACTAGTGTGACCAAGTGTGACTAGTGTGACCAAGTGTGACAAGTGTGACTTGTGTGACTAGTGTGACTAGTGTGACCAAGTGTGACTAGTGTGACCAAGTGTGACTAGTGTGACTAGTGTGACCAAGTGTGACAAGTGTGACCAAGTGTGACTAGTGTGACCAAGTGTGACTAGTGTGCTTAAGTGTGACTAGTGTGACCAAGTGTGACTAGTGTGACCAAGTGTGACTAGTGTGACTAGTGTGACCAAGTGTGACAAGTGTGACCAAGTGTGACTAGTGTGACCAAGTTTGACTAGTGTGACCAAGTGTGACTAGTGTGACCAAGTGTGATTAGTGTGACCAAGTGTGACTAGTGTGACTTGTTTGACCAAGTGTGACTAGTGTGACCAAGTGTGACTAGTAGGACTAGTGTGACCAAGTGTGACTAAAGTGACCAAGTGTGACTATTGTGACCAAGTGTGACTAGTGTGACTAGTGTGACTAGTGTGCCCAAGTGTGACTAGTGTGACCAAGTGTGACTAGTGTGACCAAGTGTGACTAGTGTGACCAAGTGTGACTAGTGTGACCAAGTGTGACTAGTGTGACCAAGTGTGACTAGTGTGACCAAGTGTGACTAGTGTGACCAAGTGTGACTAGTGTGACCAAGTGTGACTAGTGTGACCAAGTGTGACTAGTGTGACTAGTGTGACTAGTGTGCCCAAGTGTGACTAGTGTGACCAAGTGTGACTAGTGTGACCAAGTGTGACTAGTGTGACCAAGTGTGACTAGTGTGACCAAGTGTGACTAGTGTGACCAAGTGTGACTAGTGTGACCAAGCGACAAGAACGCCCGTTGTTTTACCTCTGACTCCTTGTGTCGCTCTCTAGCGACAAGAACGCCCGTTGTTTTATCTCTGTCTCCTTGTGTCGCTCTCTAGCGACAAGAACGCCCGTTGTTTTATCTCTGTCTCCTTGTGTCGCTCTCTAGCGACAAGAACGCCCGTTGTTTTATCTATGTCTCCTTGTGTCGCTCTCTAGCGACAAGAACGCCCGTTGTTTTATATCTGTCTCCTTGTGTCGCTCTCTAGCGACAAGAACGCCCGTTGTTTTATCTCTGTCTCCTTGTGTCGCTCTCTAGCGACAAGAACGCCCGTTGTTTTACCTCTGTCTCCTTGTGTCGCTCTCTAGCGACAAGAACGCCCGTTGTTTTACCTCTGTCTCCTTGTGTCGCTCTCTAGCGACAAGAACGCCCGTTGTTTTACCTCTGTCTCCTTGTGTCGCTCCTAGCGACAAGAACGCCCGTTGTTTTATCTCTGTCTCCTTGTGTCGCTCTCTAGCGACAAGAACGCCCGTTGTTTTACCTCTGTCTCCTTGTGTCGCTCTCTAGCGACAAGAACGCCCGTTGTTTTATCTCTGTCTCCTTGTGTCGCTCTCTAGCGACAAGAACGCCCGTTTTTTTATCTCTGTCTCCTTGTGTCGCTCTCTAGCGACAAGAACGCCCGTTGTTTTATATCTGTCTCCTTGTGTCGCTCTCTAGCGACAAGAACGCCCGTTGTTTTACCTCTGTCTCCTTGTGTCGCTCTCTAGCGACAAGAACGCCCGTTGTTTTACCTCTGTCTCCTTGTGTCGCTCTCTAGCGACAAGAACGCCCGTTGTTTTACCTCTGTCTCCTTGTGTCGCTCTCTAGCGACAAGAACGCCCGTTGTTTTATCTCTGTCTCCTTGTGTCGCTCTCTAGCGACAAGAACGCCCGTTGTTTTATCTCTGTCTCCTTGTGTCGCTCTCTAGCGACAAGAACGCCCGTTGTTTTACCTCTGTCTCCTCGTGTCGCTCTCTAGCGACAAGAACGCCCGTTGTTTTATCTCTGTCTCCTCGTGTCGCTCTCTAGCGACAAGAACGCCCGTTGTTTTATATCTGTCTCCTTGTGTCGCTCTCTAGCGACAAGAACGCCCGTTGTTTTATCTCTGTCTCCTTGTGTCGCTCTCTAGCGACAAGAACGCCCGTTGTTTTACCTCTGTCTCCTTGTGTCGCTCTCTAGCGACAAGAACGCCCGTTGTTTTACCTCTGTCTCCTTGTGTCGCTCTCTAGCGACAAGAACGCCCGTTGTTTTACCTCTGTCTCCTTGTGTCGCTCCTAGCGACAAGAACGCCCGTTGTTTTATCTCTGTCTCCTTGTGTCGCTCTCTAGCGACAAGAACGCCCGTTGTTTTACCTCTGTCTCCTTGTGTCGCTCTCTAGCGACAAGAACGCCCGTTGTTTTATCTCTGTCTCCTTGTGTCGCTCTCTAGCGACAAGAACGCCCGTTTTTTTATCTCTGTCTCCTTGTGTCGCTCTCTAGCGACAAGAACGCCCGTTGTTTTATATCTGTCTCCTTGTGTCGCTCTCTAGCGACAAGAACGCCCGTTGTTTTACCTCTGTCTCCTTGTGTCGCTCTCTAGCGACAAGAACGCCCGTTGTTTTACCTCTGTCTCCTTGTGTCGCTCTCTAGCGACAAGAACGCCCGTTGTTTTACCTCTGTCTCCTTGTGTCGCTCTCTAGCGACAAGAACGCCCGTTGTTTTATCTCTGTCTCCTTGTGTCGCTCTCTAGCGACAAGAACGCCCGTTGTTTTATCTCTGTCTCCTTGTGTCGCTCTCTAGCGACAAGAACGCCCGTTGTTTTACCTCTGTCTCCTCGTGTCGCTCTCTAGCGACAAGAACGCCCGTTGTTTTATCTCTGTCTCCTCGTGTCGCTCTCTAGCGACAAGAACGCCCGTTGTTTTATCTCTGTCTCCTCGTGTCGCTCTCTAGCGACAAGAACGCCCGTTGTTTTATCTCTGTCTCCTCGTGTCGCTCTCTAGCGAGACAGAGAAATGGAGAACACTGAAAGGGAGAGCAAAAGAATCAGTTGAGAATCTTCTCATCTACCAAGCTCCGGCCGCCGAGATAATCAAAACGCTAGAAACACGCTTCGGGAGGCCCGATACCATAGCACTAATTGAATTAGAAAGGCTCCGCGCGCTGCCCCGCCTCACAGACGGCGCGCGGGACCTCTGCTCCTTCTCGTGCCGTGTTGCGAATGCCATCGCCACCCTCCGAGCGTTAGATCGCGCACAGTATCTCTACAGCCCTGAGACTACTAAAGCGATCCTAGACAAGCTGACACCGAACCAAAGATACAGGTGGTTCGACTTCGCCGCCACCACCGTGTCCGCGGAACCAGAGCTAATAAAAATCTCCGCCTTCCTACAACGAGAAGCACAGTACTGCGCAGCCTACGCGCAACCGGAAACAAGCGAACCTCCGCCAAGACGAGTGCACAAAGCCTACGCCACCTCCGAGAGACCAGCCAGCAAATGTTCGTGCTGTCAGAGCGAGACGCACAGCATCGACAAGTGTCCGAAATTTACGGCTGAAGAAATCGACGAGCGCTGGAAGTTAGCTAAAGAAAAAAGACTATGCTTCAGATGCCTAAAATACAAGGGCAGAACGCACCACTGCAAACGGGTGAAGTGCGAGCGAGACGGCTGCGAGTACTTTCATCACAAATTATTGCACAATAAGAAGCCCGCGCCCGCCGACAACGAAGCCGTTACCTCAACGTGGACGACCCGCCGGTCCCGCGCCTTTCTCAAGATATTACCTGTGACAATAAAGGGGCCCAAAGGGGAGGTCAAGACTTCGGCTTTGATGGACGACGGAAGCACTATCACGCTCCTGTCGGAAGAAATCGCCAACAAAGTCGGCCTAGACGGGCCTACAACGCCGCTGCGCATAGAGGCAATCACCAGTGAAAAAATAAACGCAACGAAATCCCGCCGAGTCCCGCTCCTCATACGCGGACAAGGCGGGGAGGTGCGCATACACGCCCGCACAATTCCCAACCTACGCTTATCACCCCAAACGATAAGCGAAGACGATATCAGTACGTGCCCACACCTGCGAGACATAGAGCACCTACTGAGATACGACACGGCCGAACCGGGAATACTGCTCGGGCAAGACAACTGGCATCTGTTAATACCAGAAGAAATCCGACGCGGCGACAGAAATCAACCCGTCGCCAGCCGACTACCGCTCGGATGGGTGTTACACGGCGCGCACACCCGCGCCCCCCTACAAGGCGAGGGCATCCACCATATCGTCAGCCATATCTCCAATCAGCCAGCCGAAGAAAGGGAATCGCTAACAAGCGAGGAAGACGTCGACCGGCAGTTAAAAGAATACTTCGCCATCGAAAATATGATGATAGAGCCGAAACGACCCAAATCCGACCCGGAAGAACGCGCCCTCGCTCAGCTCGCGCGATCAACCACGCTCACGGCCGACGGCCACTATCAAGTGCCTCTACTATGGAAAAACGAAGACGACAAACTGCCGGACAACTACGAGAACGCGCTCAAACGCCTACACAGCATCGAGAAAAAACTAGATCGAGATGAAGAGTTCAAGAAGCGCTACAACGCCGAAATGGACCACCTAATCGAGCGAGGTTACGCCGAGCCAGCCCCGCCAAAGAATAACAACGAAAAAAACTGGTATCTACCGCACTTCGCCGTATTGAATCCTATGAAGAGAGATCGCGTCAGAGTGGTCCATGATGCTGCGGCCCGTACTCGAGGCGTATCACTCAACGACAAACTCCTCACAGGCCCCCCCCTCCTCCAATCACTTCCGGGGGTGCTCATGAGGTTCCGTCAGCACAAAATCGCCGTGTCCGCCGACATAGAAGCAATGTTTATGCACGTAAAAATAAAGCCCGAAGACCGCAACGCGCTACGATATCTGTGGCGTGGGAACCGCCGGGACGACACGCCCCCGGAAGAATGGCGTATGAGCTCCCTTGTCTTCGGTGCAACCTGCAGCCCTACGATCGCTATATATGTAAAGAACGCGAACGCCGAAAAATATAGGGAAACGAACCCTGAAGCCGCCGAGGCCATTGTACGTAATCACTACGTAGACGATTACCTACAGAGTTTCAAGTCAGAAGAGGAAGCGATCAAGATAGCCGCCGAAGTACGAGATATACAGAAAAACGCCCACTACAATCTCCGTAAGTGGTCGTCCAACTCGGCGGGAGTGCTACTAGCGGTGGCCAATGAGAACACAGACCCCTCAGAAGAAAACACCGCAAGCAAGAAAAATCGCACCCCCACCACCGAGCCTTCAAACCTCCACGAACACGCCCGGGAGGTGGCAAACGAGCGCACGAGCCCCGCACACGTAGAGCTCGACGCGAAAGAAATGAAAAATGAACGCGTACTCGGACAAGTTTGGAAGCCCGCCACAGATGAAATCGCTTTCAACTTGGACCTGACCCGATTGCCGCCCGACGCACTCAATGAAAAAAAACCGACTAAGCGCTTGGTACTGAGAGTGATGATGTCCGTCTTCGACCCCCTTGGGCTGGCCTCACCCGTCACCGTCCAAGCGAAGAAAATACTACAAGAAATATGGAGAAGAGGCACGACATGGGACGCAGCAATAGACGACGACCTCGCGCAGAAATGGACCTTATGGACCACACAGCTGACAGCGCTCCGCGACGTCGCCATACCCCGGTGCTACCCATATTATAGCACCGCGGTAACCCGGGAGCTGCACACATTCGTCGACGCCTCCCTCACCGCATACACGTGCGCTCTATACTGGCGTACGGTAACCGCGGACGGACAAATACACGTGTCCCTCATCACCGCGAAGGCCAAGGTCGCCCCCCTCAAAGTGACCTCGGTCCCACGCCTGGAGTTACAGGCAGCGGCGATGGGCGCACGAATGGCCATCACCGTGGTAGAAGAACACGACCTGAAACCGACCAGTAAGACATACTGGTCGGACAGTCGCACCGTGCTCACCTGGATTCGCACCGGCGCCCGCTCATACAAACCCTTCGTCGCGCATCGATTAGCCGCCATCGAAGAAACAACGACAGAGACTCTAGTATAAGTTTTATCGACACAATACGTTTTCGAACGCGTTTGCGTTTAGTTACATTTTGTATGGCAACTCGAACAGCGCCTCTGGTGGTAACTATTAGGAACTACGTGTTGCCATACAAATTGAAACTAAACGCAAACGCGTTCGAAAACGTATTGTATCGATTAAAACTTATACTAGAGCCTCTGTACGCGAATGGAAATGGGTACCTACGCGCCACAACGTCGCAGATATACCTACCAGAGAGCTCCCGCCAGACTTCAACAGCAGCCACCGCTGGTTCCATGGGCCCGACTTCCTGTACAATGACTACACAACATGGCCCGCCGAACCACAACAACAAAATAATGCACCGACCGGCGAAGAAAATAAAATAGCAACCGAAATTTGTAACAAAATCACGCACACACCGTGGTTACCGCCGGCGGAAAGGTTCTCGCGCTGGGAGCGCCTACTACGCACACTAGCGCGAGTACTACAGTTCATAGAACTATGTCGTCCTAACAAAGGCCGAACTCACTACAAAATAACACTCAAGAACAAAGAAAAGGACCCCGAGTGGAACAGAAAACACAAGCGACCCGCACCCGCCGCACCGCGACAGGCCCGGCCCGCATCAAAAAACTACTTATCAATTGACGCGCGGTACCTAATAGAAGCGGAACGCCTAATAGTACGAGAGAGTCAACGAGACAGCTTCAGCGACGAAATTCAGAGACTAATGCAGGGCAAGCCGCCGGCCATGAATAGTCGCTTACGCCCCTTAGCGATCGAACTCATCGACGGCGTGATAACGCTAAAAACGCGCATCAACGAAGCAAACGACATAACCACAACGCAAAAACGGCCGTCCGTATTAGACGGAAATCACGCGGCCATCCGACTGTACATCGACTGCGTGCACCGACAAATGAACCATCACGGAGTTGAAGCGACAGTGAACGAATGCAAACAACACTACGCCATACTACGACTACGTACAGTCGCCCGAATGATTATCCATCGATGTCTGCCATGCCGGCGACGAAAATCGAAGCCGACTGTACCTCCGACGGGAAATCTGCCGCGCTGCCGCCTCGCACATCACGAGAGAGCCTTCACATACACGGGCGTCGATCTGTGGGGCCCCGCGACTATTACAGTAGGCCGAGGGACACAGAAGAGATATGTAGCGCTATTTACATGCCTTACAACGCGCGCTATACATATGGAAATAGTGCCCAGTCTAAGCGGCGAATCCGCCATAATGGCTCTACGAAGAATGATCGCGCGTCGAGGCACACCTACGGAGATTTGGTCGGACAACGGGACGAACTTCCACTCTGCGGATAAGATGCTGCGGGCGGCCGCCGAAGACGCGATGCGAGAGGAGGCGGGGCGACGACAAATAATATGGCGCTTCATCCCCCCTTCGGCGCCATTTATGGGCGGGGCGTGGGAGCGAATGGTGCGAGCGGTAAAAGACACTCTTTACACTGTCCTGAAAGAGCGTCACCCCTCGGAGGAGGTCTTCGCCACGACCCTGGCTGAAGCAGAATACATCGTGAACAGCCGCCCCCTCACACACGTGTCCGTGGAGCCCGATGACCCCGAAGCCCTATCACCGAATCACTTCCTACTCGGCGGATCCGGCAGAGTGCAGTCGCCCGGTACCTTCAACGACAAGGACCTAGTCGGCCGAGCAACGTGGAGGACGAGCCAACGACTCGCGGACCACTTCTGGAGTCGATGGGTCCGCGAGTACCTACCTACACTTCAAGACCGGCGGGAGCCGTATAGGCGCGGCCGGCCCATAGAAATCGACGACATCGTACTCATCGGCGACGGGACCCTCCCACGCAATACTTGGCCCATGGGTAGAGTGATCGCCAAGTACCCGGGACCCGACGGCGAGACAAGGGTGGTGGACGTCAGAACAAAGGGCGGAGTGCTACGGCGACCGACCAAGAAGCTCGCGATTTTACCTACCAAGGATGACGACCTGCACGCCAGCGAGCTGGAACACCGGCCGGGTGTTCCACGGCGGGAGAAATGTGCAGGACAACCATCTACGTAAATACTGATAAAATAGATTGCCTGTAACCTAGCTTATAACCCTCTTACAACGTAAGCATTGTATTACAGTCGCCTTATATAATTTGTAGTCGAAATAAATAATAATAGGTCTCACACTTAATTCCTACCTAGTTAAGAGGTAATATACTGTTGGTTTCATAAGTAAAGAGTGGCTAAACACTAAGTTTCCACTAGAAATATAGATAGATTAAGAGGAAGCCTTTAGATCCTATCCGCGCGCTGGCCAAGCATAGACTGATGGGCGAGCGAGGGGGGAAGCTCGGTATTTATACCCCAGGTGGGGGCCGAGGTACGTATATAGACAGCGACACGAAAAAACCCGCGCTTTAGATGCGATTGGCCGGCAAACGGAGAGGATCTCGGGTGATAATGCATTACGAATGTCATAGAAATAAGTATAAAACACTGTAAATAACGTATTAGCCTAAGATTATTGTCATAAATAAATGAGATGTCGTTTCGCGCCAAAATTTTCCCGCCAATACTTTCCCGCCCGTATTTCCCGCCAAAAGCACGGGGCGGGCGGGCTGCGGGGCAAGGAATTTCATTGTATAAATATGGCGTCCGGGCCTCATGAAATTCAGTTCTACAAATACCTTCGAAACGGCATCAACTCGGAAAAGAAAACAAGTCTTTCACTCAGCTGCTCCCTCATCGGAATCCCGTCAAATTCAGTTGCACAACCAGTGCATAGGTGCATCAGGCACAGAGACAGAGGTAAAACAACGGGCGTTCTTGTCGCTAGAGAGCGACACAAGGAGACAGAGGTAAAACAACGGGCGTTCTTGTCGCTAGAGAGCGACACAAGGAGACAGAGGTAAAACAACGGGCGTTCTTGTCGCTAGAGAGCGACACAAGGAGACAGAGATAAAACAACGGGCGTTCTTGTCGCTAGAGAGCGACACAAGGAGACAGAGATCAAACAACGGGCGTTCTTGTCGCTAGAGAGCGACACAAGGAGACAGAGATAAAACAACGGGCGTTCTTGTCGCTAGAGAGCGACACAAGGAGACAGAGATAAAACAACGGGCGTTCTTGTCGCTAGAGAGCGACACAAGGAGACAGAGATAAAACAACGGGCGTTCTTGTCGCTAGAGAGCGACACAAGGAGACAGAGATAAAACAACGGGCGTTCTTGTCGCTAGAGAGCGACACAAGGAGACAGAGGTAAAACAACGGGCGTTCTTGTCGCTAGAGAGCGACACAAGGAGACAGAGGTAAAACAACACACTAGTCACACTTGGTCACACTAGTCACACTTGGGCACACTAGTCACACTAGTCACACTAGTCACACTTGGTCACACTAGTCACACTTGGTCACACTAGTCACACTTGGTCACACTAGTCACACTTGGTCACACTAGTCACACTTGGTCACACTAGTCACACTTGGTCACACTAGTCACACTTGGTCACACTAGTCACACTTGGTCACACTAGTCACACTTGGTCACACTAGTCACACTTGGGCACACTAGTCACACTAGTCACACTAGTCACACTTGGTCACACTAGTCACACTTGGTCACACTAGTCACACTTGGTCACACTAGTCACACTTGGTCACACTAGTCACACTTGGTCACACTAGTCACACTTGGTCACACTAGTCACACTTGGTCACACTAGTCACACTTGGTCACACTAGTCACACTTGGTCACACTAGTCACACTTGGGCACACTAGTCACACTAGTCACACTAGTCACACTTGGTCACAATAGTCACACTTGGTCACTTTAGTCACACTTGGTCACACTAGTCCTACTAGTCACACTTGGTCACACTAGTCACACTTGGTCACACAAGTCACACTAGTCACACTTGGTCACACTAGTCACACTTGGTCACACTAGTCACACTTGGTCACACTAGTCAAACTTGGTCACACTAGTCACACTTGGTCACACTTGTCACACTTGGTCACACTAGTCACACTAGTCACACTTGGTCACACTAGTCACACTTGGTCACACTAGTCACACTTGGTCACACTAGTCACACTTGGTCACACTAGTCACACTTGGTCACACTTGTCACACTTTGTCACACTAGTCACAATAGTCACACTTGGTCACACTAGTCACACTTGGTCACACTAGTCACACTTAAGCACACTAGTCACACTTGGTCACACTAGTCACACTTGGTCACACTTGTCACACTTGGTCACACTAGTCACACTAGTCACACTTGGTCACACTAGTCACACTTGGTAACACTAGTCACACTAGTCACACTTGGTCACACTAGTCACTCTAAGGCACCAAGTGTGACTAGTGTGACCAAGTGTGACTAGTGTGAACAAGTGTGACTAGTGTGACCAAGTGTGACAAGATGACCAAGTGTGACTAGTGTGACCAAGTGTGACTAGTGTGAACCAACGGGCGTTCTTGTCGCTAGAGAGCGACACAAGGAGACAGAGGTAAAACAACGGGCGTTCTTGTCGCTAGAGAGCGACACAAGGAGACAGAGGTAAAACAACGGGCGTTCTTGTCGCTAGAGAGCGACACAAGGAGACAGAGGTAAAACAACGGGCGTTCTTGTCGCTAGAGAGCGACACAAGGAGACAGAGGTAAAACAACGGGCGTTCTTGTCGCTAGAGAGCGACACAAGGAGACAGAGATAAAACAACGGGCGTTCTTGTCGCTAGAGAGCGACACAAGGAGACAGAGATAAAACAACGGGCGTTCTTGTCGCTAGAGAGCGACACAAGGAGACAGAGATAAAACAACGGGCGTTCTTGTCGCTAGAGAGCGACACAAGGAGACAGAGATAAAACAACGGGCGTTCTTGTCGCTAGAGAGCGACACAAGGAGACAGAGATAAAACAACGGGCGTTCTTGTCGCTAGAGAGCGACACAAGGAGACAGAGATAAAACAACGGGCGTTCTTGTCGCTAGAGAGCGACACAAGGAGACAGAGATAAAACAACGGGCGTTCTTGTCGCTAGAGAGCGACACAAGGAGACAGAGATAAAACAACGGGCGTTCTTGTCGCTAGAGAGCGACACAAGGAGACAGAGATAAAACAACGGGCGTTCTTGTCGCTAGAGAGCGACACAAGGAGACAGAGATAAAACAACGGGCGTTCTTGTCGCTAGAGAGCGACACAAGGAGACAGAGATAAAACAACGGGCGTTCTTGTCGCTAGAGAGCGACACAAGGAGACAGAGATAAAACAACGGGCGTTCTTGTCGCTAGAGAGCGACACAAGGAGACAGAGATAAAACAACGGGCGTTCTTGTCGCTAGAGAGCGACACAAGGAGACAGAGATAAAACAACGGGCGTTCTTGTCGCTAGAGAGCGACACAAGGAGACAGAGATAAAACAACGGGCGTTCTTGTCGCTAGAGAGCGACACAAGGAGACAGAGATAAAACAACGGGCGTTCTTGTCGCTAGAGAGCGACACAAGGAGACAGAGGTAAAACAACGGGCGTTCTTGTCGCTAGAGAGCGACACAAGGAGACAGAGATAAAACAACGGGCGTTCTTGTCGCTAGAGAGCGACACAAGGAGACAGATATAAAACAACGGGCGTTCTTGTCGCTAGAGAGCGACACAAGGAGACAGATATAAAACAACGGGCGTTCTTGTCGCTAGAGAGCGACACAAGGAGACAGAGATAAAACAACGGGCGTTCTTGTCGCTAGAGAGCGACACAAGGTGACAGAGATAAAACAACGGGCGTTCTTGTCGCTAGAGAGTGACACAAGGAGACAGAGATAAAACAACGGGCGTTCTTGTCGCTAGAGAGCGACACAAGGAGACAGAGATAAAACAACGGGCGTTCTTGTCGCTAGAGAGCGACACAAGGAGACAGAGATAAAACAACGGGCGTTCTTGTCGCTAGAGAGCGACACAAGGAGTCAGAGATAAAACAACGGGCGTTCTTGTCGCTAGAGAGCGACACAAGGAGACAGATATAAAACAACGGGCGTTCTTGTCGCAAGAGAGCGACACAAGGAGACAGATATAAAACAACGGGCGTTCTTGTCGCTAGAGAGCGACACAAGTAGACAGATATAAATCAACGGGCGTTCTTGTCGCTAGAGAGCGACACAAGTAGACAGAGATAAAACAACGGGCGTTCTTGTCGCTAGAGAGCGACACAAGGAGACAGAGATAAAACAACGGGCGTTCTTTTCGCTAGAGAGCGACACAAGGAGACAGAGATAAAACAACGGGCGTTCTTGTCGCTAGAGAGCGACACAAGGAGACAGAGGTAAAAAAACACACTAGTCACACTTGGTCACACTAGTCACACTTGGGCACACTAGTCACACTAGTCACACTTGGTCACACTAGTCACACTTGGTCACACTAGTCACACTTGGTCACAATAGTCACACTTGGTCAGACTAGTCACACTTGGTCACACTAGTCACACTTGGTCACACTAGTCACACTTAGTCACACTAGTCACATTTGGTCACACTAGTCACACTTGGGCACACTAGTCACACTTGGTCACACTAGTCACACTTGGTCACACTAGTCACACTTGGTCACACTTGTCACACTTGGTCACACTAGTCACACTAGTCACACTTGGTCACACTAGTCACACTTGGTCACACTAGTCACACTAGTCACACTTGGTCACACAAGTCACACTAGTCACACTTGGTCACACTAGTCACACTAAGGCACCAAGTGTGACTAGTGTGACCAAGTGTGACTAGTGTGAACAAGTGTGACTAGTGTGACCAAGTGTGACAAGATGACCAAGTTCGACTTGTATGACCAAGTGTGACTAGTGTGAACCAACGGGCGTTCTTGTCGCTAGAGAGCGACACAAGGAGACAGAGATAAAACAACGGGCGTTCTTGTCGCTAGAGAGCGACACAAGGAGACAGAGGTAAAACAACGGGCGTTCTTGTCGCTAGAGAGCGACACAAGGAGACAGAGGTAAAACAACGGGCGTTCTTGTCGCTAGAGAGCGACACAAGGAGACAGAGGTAAAACAACGGGCGTTCTTGTCGCTAGAGAGCGACACAAGGAGACAGAGGTAAAACAACGGGCGTTCTTGTCGCTAGAGAGCGACACAAGGAGACAGAGGTAAAACAACGGGCGTTCTTGTCGCTAGAGAGCGACACAAGGAGACAGAGATAAAACAACGGGCGTTCTTGTCGCTAGAGAGCGACACAAGGAGACAGAGATAAAACAACGGGCGTTCTTGTCGCTAGAGAGCGACACAAGGAGACAGAGATAAAACAACGGGCGTTCTTGTCGCTAGAGAGCGACACAAGGAGACAGAGATAAAACAACGGGCGTTCTTGTCGCTAGAGAGCGACACAAGGAGACAGAGATAAAACAACGGGCGTTCTTGTCGCTAGAGAGCGACACAAGGAGACAGAGATAAAACAACGGGCGTTCTTGTCGCTAGAGAGCGACACAAGGAGACAGAGATAAAACAACGGGCATTCTTGTCGCTAGAGAGCGACACAAGGAGACAGAGATAAAACAACGGGCGTTCTTGTCGCTAGAGAGCGACACAAGGAGACAGAGATAAAACAACGGGCGTTCTTGTCGCTAGAGAGCGACACAAGGAGACAGAGATAAAACAACGGGCGTTCTTGTCGCTAGAGAGCGACACAAGGAGACAGAGATAAAACAACGGGCGTTCTTGTCGCTAGAGAGCGACACAAGGAGACAGAGATAAAACAACGGGCGTTCTTGTCGCTAGAGAGCGACACAAGGAGACAGAGGTAAAACAACGGGCGTTCTTGTCGCTAGAGAGCGACACAAGGAGACAGATATAAAACAACGGGCGTTCTTGTCGCTAGAGAGCGACACAAGGAGACAGAGATAAAACAACGGGCGTTCTTGTCGCTAGAGAGCGACACAAGGAGACAGAGATAAAACAACGGGCGTTCTTGTCGCTAGAGAGCGACACAAGGAGACAGAGATAAAACAACGGGCGTTCTTGTCGCTAGAGAGCGACACAAGGAGACAGAGATAAAACAACGGGCGTTCTTGTCGCTAGAGAGCGACACAAGGAGACAGAGATAAAACAACGGGCGTTCTTGTCGCTAGAGAGCGACACAAGGAGACAGAGATAAAACAACGGGCGTTCTTGTCGCTAGAGAGCGACACAAGGAGACAGAGATAAAACAACGGGCGTTCTTGTCGCTAGAGAGCGACACAAGGAGACAGAGATAAAACAACGGGCGTTCTTGTCGCTAGAGAGCGACACAAGGAGACAGAGGTAAAACAACGGGCGTTCTTGTCGCTAGAGAGCGACACAAGGAGACAGAGGTAAAACAACACACTAGTCACACTTGGTCACACTAGTCACACTTGGGCACACTAGTCACACTAGTCACACTAGTCCCACTTGGTCACACTAGTCACACTTGGTCACACTAGTCACACTTGGTCACACTAGTCACACTTGGTCACACTAGTCACACTTGGTCACACTAGTCACACTTGGTCACACTAGTCACACTTGGTCACACTAGTCACACTTGGTCACACTAGTCACACTTGGTCACACTAGTCACACTTGGTCACACTAGTCACACTTGGTCACACTAGTCACACTTGGGCACACTAGTCACACTAGTCACACTAGTCACACTTGGTCACAATAGTCACACTTGGTCACTTTAGTCACACTTGGTCACACTAGTCCTACTAGTCACACTTGTTCACACTAGTCACACTTGGTCACACAAGTCACACTAGTCACACTTGGTCACACTAGTCACACTTGGTCACACTAGTCACACTTGGTCACACTAGTCAAACTTGGTCACACTAGTCACACTTGGTCACACTTGTCACACTTGGTCACACTAGTCACACTAGTCACACTTGGTCACACTAGTCACACTTGGTCACACTAGTCACACTTGGTCACACTAGTCACACTTGGTCACACTAGTCACACTTGGTCACACTAGTCACACTTGGGCACACTAGTCACACTAGTCACACTAGTCACACTTGGTCACACTAGTCACACTTGGTCACACTAGTCACACTTGGTCACACTAGTCACACTTGGTCACACTAGTCACACTTGGTCACACTAGTCACACTTGGTCACACTAGTCACACTTGGTCACACTAGTCACACTTGGTCACACTAGTCACACTTGGTCACACTAGTCACACTTGGGCACACTAGTCACACTAGTCACACTAGTCACACTTGGTCACAATAGTCACACTTGGTCACTTTAGTCACACTTGGTCACACTAGTCCTACTAGTCACACTTGTTCACACTAGTCACACTTGGTCACACAAGTCACACTAGTCACACTTGGTCACACTAGTCACACTTGGTCACACTAGTCACACTTGGTCACACTAGTCAAACTTGGTCACACTAGTCACACTTGGTCACACTTGTCACACTTGGTCACACTAGTCACACTAGTCACACTTGGTCACACTAGTCACACTTGGTCACACTAGTCACACTTGGTCACACTAGTCACACTTGGTCACACTAGTCACACTTGGTCACACTTGTCACACTTTGTCACACTAGTCACAATAGTCACACTTGGTCACACTAGTCACACTTGGTCACACTAGTCACACTTAAGCACACTAGTCACACTTGGTCACACTAGTCACACTTGGTCACACTTGTCACACTTGGTCACACTAGTCACACTAGTCACACTTGGTCACACTAGTCACACTTGGTAACACTAGTCACACTAGTCACACTTGGTCACACTAGTCACTCTAAGGCACCAAGTGTGACTAGTGTGACCAAGTGTGACTAGTGTGAACAAGTGTGACTAGTGTGACCAAGTGTGACAAGATGACCAAGTGTGACTAGTGTGACCAAGTGTGACTAGTGTGAACCAACGGGCGTTCTTGTCGCTAGAGAGCGACACAAGGAGACAGAGGTAAAACAACGGGCGTTCTTGTCGCTAGAGAGCGACACAAGGAGACAGAGGTAAAACAACGGGCGTTCTTGTCGCTAGAGAGCGACACAAGGAGACAGAGGTAAAACAACGGGCGTTCTTGTCGCTAGAGAGCGACACAAGGAGACAGAGGTAAAACAACGGGCGTTCTTGTCGCTAGAGAGCGACACAAGGAGACAGAGATAAAACAACGGGCGTTCTTGTCGCTAGAGAGCGACACAAGGAGACAGAGATAAAACAACGGGCGTTCTTGTCGCTAGAGAGCGACACAAGGAGACAGAGATAAAACAACGGGCGTTCTTGTCGCTAGAGAGCGACACAAGGAGACAGAGATAAAACAACGGGCGTTCTTGTCGCTAGAGAGCGACACAAGGAGACAGAGATAAAACAACGGGCGTTCTTGTCGCTAGAGAGCGACACAAGGAGACAGAGATAAAACAACGGGCGTTCTTGTCGCTAGAGAGCGACACAAGGAGACAGAGATAAAACAACGGGCGTTCTTGTCGCTAGAGAGCGACACAAGGAGACAGAGATAAAACAACGGGCGTTCTTGTCGCTAGAGAGCGACACAAGGAGACAGAGATAAAACAACGGGCGTTCTTGTCGCTAGAGAGCGACACAAGGAGACAGAGATAAAACAACGGGCGTTCTTGTCGCTAGAGAGCGACACAAGGAGACAGAGATAAAACAACGGGCGTTCTTGTCGCTAGAGAGCGACACAAGGAGACAGAGATAAAACAACGGGCGTTCTTGTCGCTAGAGAGCGACACAAGGAGACAGAGATAAAACAACGGGCGTTCTTGTCGCTAGAGAGCGACACAAGGAGACAGAGATAAAACAACGGGCGTTCTTGTCGCTAGAGAGCGACACAAGGAGACAGAGATAAAACAACGGGCGTTCTTGTCGCTAGAGAGCGACACAAGGAGACAGAGATAAAACAACGGGCGTTCTTGTCGCTAGAGAGCGACACAAGGAGACAGAGGTAAAACAACGGGCGTTCTTGTCGCTAGAGAGCGACACAAGGAGACAGAGATAAAACAACGGGCGTTCTTGTCGCTAGAGAGCGACACAAGGAGACAGATATAAAACAACGGGCGTTCTTGTCGCTAGAGAGCGACACAAGGAGACAGATATAAAACAACGGGCGTTCTTGTCGCTAGAGAGCGACACAAGGAGACAGATATAAAACAACGGGCGTTCTTGTCGCTAGAGAGCGACACAAGGAGACAGATATAAAACAACGGGCGTTCTTGTCGCTAGAGAGCGACACAAGGAGACAGATATAAAACAACGGGCGTTCTTGTCGCTAGAGAGCGACACAAGGAGACAGAGATAAAACAACGGGCGTTCTTGTCGCTAGAGAGCGACACAAGGAGACAGAGATAAAACAACGGGCGTTCTTGTCGCTAGAGAGTGACACAAGGAGACAGAGATAAAACAACGGGCGTTCTTGTCGCTAGAGAGTGACACAAGGAGACAGAGATAAAACAACGGGCGTTCTTGTCGCTAGAGAGCGACACAAGGAGTCAGAGATAAAACAACGGGCGTTCTTGTCGCAAGAGAGCGACACAAGGAGACAGATATAAAACAACGGGCGTTCTTGTCGCAAGAGAGCGACACAAGGAGACAGATATAAAACAACGGGCGTTCTTGTCGCTAGAGAGCGACACAAGTAGACAGATATAAATCAACGGGCGTTCTTGTCGCTAGAGAGCGACACAAGGAGACAGAGATAAAACAACGGGCGTTCTTGTCGCTAGAGAGCGACACAAGGAGACAGAGATAAAACAACGGGCGTTCTTGTCGCTAGAGAGCGACACAAGGAGACAGAGGTAAAACAACACACTAGTCACACTTGGTCACACTAGTCACACTTGGGCACACTAGTCACACTAGTCACACTTGGTCACACTAGTCACACTTGGTCACACTAGTCACACTTGGTCACAATAGTCACACTTGGTCACACTAGTCACACTTGGTCACACTAGTCACACTTGGTCACACTAATCACACTTAGTCACACTAGTCACATTTGGTCACACTAGTCACACTTGGGCACACTAGTCACACTTGGTCACACTAGTCACACTTGGTCACACTAGTCACACTTGGTCACACTTGTCACACTTGGTCACACTAGTCACACTAGTCACACTTGGTCACACTAGTCACACTTGGTCACACTAGTCACACTAGTCACACTTGGTCACACAAGTCACACTAGTCACACTTGGTCACACTAGTCACACTAAGGCACCAAGTGTGACTAGTGTGACCAAGTGTGACTAGTGTGAACAAGTGTGACTAGTGTGACCAAGTGTGACAAGATGACCAAGTTCGACTAGTATGACCAAGTCTCATTGCAACTTATGATCATTTCCCACCTTATTGTCTCCATTCGATGGTGACCTAGAAAGAGAATTGGATAATTCATTTACCATACAGTGTCACTCAATCAATAGTATCGAGTCATGTTCCCATCTTGTCGTAAACAATATTTTTAAAATAATTAGTTTTAACATAAGAAGCCTTCAGCATAATTTTAACGACTTTTCATTGGCGCTGAAACGTTTCAATACGTCATTTGACATAATTGTTCTGTCGGAGTGCTGGCTGCATGAAAACTCAGTTATAAATCAGCTTCCAGGTTACACCCCATTTCACACAACCAATCACCTGAATAAGAGTTGCGGTGTTACCATTTATGTGCATAACTCTCTGAGCCCTTCAGTTCGCGAACCGCCTGTCATGGGAGCCGACTTTCTGCTGGTTCAAGTCGATAATATCTCGATTTTGGGCATATACCGTTCGCCATCGCTTCGTGATTTTGATAGCTTTAATCGTTCCCTTGATTTGTCTTTGAGGAGTATAAGTAATAGTCCTTGCATAATGGTGGCAGGCGACATAAACATCGACTTATTGGACACACAGAGTGCTGTAACTGGTGATTATCTGTCCCTAATGGCATCTCATGGGTTATTGCCTGCGATCACGGCTGCTACTAGAGGCAAAGCTTGTCTGGATCACATTTTTATCAAAACCGATCAAATGGCTACGGGTATTGTGTGCAACAGCGCGATTACGGATCACGACTTAACAATGGTCACCGTGACGCACCTGAACCCTAGTCATAGCCGCGACCGCAAAGTTTTTCGTGTTGACATGCAGGCAGTATCGGCAGAACTAAAAGACACTGATTGGACGCCGGTGACTGGGTGTATGGATCTTGATAGAGCTGTGTCGTTGTTCGATGTCACAGTTGCGGCTACGGTAAACAAGTATAGTAGTGTAGTCCGACTAAGCCGCAGCCGTTTTAACCTGAAACCGTGGATGACCCCTGGCCTAATAAGGTGTGTGAGACACCGTGACAACCTACACTTACAGGTGAGAATGTGCCCTAATGACCAGATCTTAAAAACCAGCTATACACGCTACAGAAATTTTTATGGGCAACTATTACGAAATGTCAAAGCTGACTTTGAGAATAAGGAATTATCTCGTAATTGTCATAACCCAAAGAAACTTTGGAACTCCATAAAGCGCGTTTGTGAGTATCCTAGTCACTCATCCAATGCCAACGAGCTTACTAAAATATCCGCAAATAGTCAAGAATCACTTAATACAGTTAATAAACATTTTGCCTCTGTAGGGGTGGGGCTGGCAGATCGTATTATGCATAGGCTAAATACTACACAGCAGACTTTAGCGTTGAACTATCTTCCAAATAGAACACCATCCCACTCTTTCTTTCTTGCCCCGACCGATCCGCAGGAAGTGAGAGACCTCATACATTCCTTAAAAAATGACAGTTCGCCCGGGCCAGATGGTTATAAGCCACCATTGATAAAAGCTATTAGTGAATTTATATGTGTTCCGCTAGCACACCTATTTAATCTTAGTTTATCCTCGGGTTCATTTCCCGATCCCTGGAAAAGGTCTTCGGTGACTCCAATATTTAAAAATGGTAAAAAAAATAATCCTGACCATTACCGTCCTATTTCACTTCTTTGCATTTTTTCCAAACTCTTAGAAAAGGTAGTTAATAAACGCCTGACACTTTTCCTGGAAAACAACAACCTTCTCTCTGACAGGCAGTTCGGTTTCAGGAGGGGTAGGTCCACTGAAAATGCAGTAGTACTACTGTCTAGTTTAATTGCTAAGCAACTTGACCAGGGTAAGCATTGTATAGGGGTTTTCCTCGATCTTGCCAAAGCCTTCGATACCGTCTCTGCGCCGATTCTCCTAAAAAAACTACATCATCTAGGAGTAAGAGGTTCGGCGTTGGATTGGTTCGAAAGCTATCTTACTAATCGGACACAGTTCGTTCGGGTCGGCGACTGTAGCAGTAGTGAGCTGCCTATTCGTTTTGGTGTTCCACAAGGGAGTATCCTCGGGCCCACCTTATTCCTAATATATATGAATGACATTCTTTCCTTACAGCTACAAAATTCAGACTTGATTTGTTACGCCGACGACACTGTGGCTCTTTTCAGCGGTGGGTCTTGGGCTGAGGCCATAGATATGGCTGAAAAGGGAATGTCGTGTTTAGCAGATTGGTTAGACATTAACTTACTTACACTAAATACAAAAAAAACTAAATTTATAACTTTTTTTAAAACACTCTCTTCGGCACCTTCTGCATGTAATCAGCTGAAATGGTCCTCTGCTAACGGCATACATGATACAATCGATCGTGCTGAAACAATTAAGTACCTTGGAGTCATAATTGATCCGAAACTGTCCTTCAGACAACACATCCTGTCATTATCTGGCCGGGTTAGGAAGGTAATCTATATTATGAAGCTTCTGAGGAGCGGCGCATCTAGAGAAGTTCTTTTCTTGGTATATTTCGGCCTCTGTCAGTCCATTTTGCAATACTGCATTGCAGCTTGGGGCGGCGCCGCAAAGAGTATAATGATAATAACTGAACGGGCGCAACGAGCCGTACTCAAAGTTATGATGAGGAAACCTTTCCGATTCCCTACCAACGATCTGTATAAAGAAGCGTCAGTTCTTAGAGTTCGTCAACTTTTTATCTTAAAAGCTGTTACAGAATCTCATCAGATTGCACTAGCGGAAACTGATCATGCAAAGCGCCGACAGAAACGCCTAAACCACATGGTCATTCACACCCCTTATGTAAAATCTGCTTTTGGTAGGCGACTTCCCTACTATCTGCACCCTACGATATACAACAGGGTGTCCCGAGCGTGTTCCATCGACGACTTCACCAGATATATACTCAAAGACAAAATAAAGAAATGGCTTATGTCTCTTACTTATGAACAATCCGAGGACATTATTAAAACCTAGCTCGAAGTACAAACACACACATACACACACTCACACACACACACAAACACACACACACACACAGACAGAGACACACAGACACTCAAACACACACACACACACGCACACATTCACACTCACACACTTATCTTATTATTTTAGATTTAATATTTTCTTAGCACGGTCATCTTGTTCCTTTATTTTAAATTATACTTGTAAAATATGTACTCTCGGCTCCCAAGATACAGGCTGTGCCTAGTTTGGGGCTGACGGATATCTTTCTCTGTTTGTTAAAAATGTGTATGTTAACAGAATAGTTTAATTTAATCGCATGTAACGTTGTTATGGTAAATAAATAATTTGTATTTGTATTTGTATTAAGTGTGACTAGTGTGAACCAACGGGCGTTCTTGTCGCTAGAGAGCGACACAAGGAGACAGAGGTAAAACAACGGGCGTTCTTGTCGCTAGAGAGCGACACAAGGAGACAGAGGTAAAACAACGGGCGTTCTTGTCGCTAGAGAGCGACACAAGGAGACAGAGGTAAAACAACGGGCGTTCTTGTCGCTAGAGAGCGACACAAGGAGACAGAGGTAAAACAACGGGCGTTCTTGTCGCTAGAGAGCGACACAAGGAGACAGAGATAAAACAACGGGCGTTCTTGTCGCTAGAGAGCGACACAAGGAGACAGAGGTAAAACAACGGGCGTTCTTGTCGCTAGAGAGCGACACAAGGAGACAGAGGTAAAACAACGGGCGTTCTTGTCGCTAGAGAGCGACACAAGGAGACAGAGATAAAACAACGGGCGTTCTTGTCGCTAGAGAGCGACACAAGGAGACAGAGATAAAACAACGGGCGTTCTTGTCGCTAGAGAGCGACACAAGGAGACAGAGATAAAACAACGGGCGTTCTTGTCGCTAGAGAGCGACACAAGGAGACAGAGATAAAACAACGGGCGTTCTTGTCGCTAGAGAGCGACACAAGGAGACAGAGATAAAACAACGGGCGTTCTTGTCGCTAGAGAGCGACACAAGGAGACAGAGATAAAACAACGGGCGTTCTTGTCGCTAGAGAGCGACACAAGGAGACAGAGATAAAACAACCAGCGTTCTTGTCGCTAGAGAGCGACACAAGGAGACAGAGATAAAACAACGGGCGTTCTTGTCGCTAGAGAGCGACACAAGGAGACAGAGATAAAACAACGGGCGTTCTTGTCGCTAGAGAGCGACACAAGGAGACAGAGATAAAACAACGGGCGTTCTTGTCGCTAGAGAGCGACACAAGGAGACAGAGATAAAACAACGGGCGTTCTTGTCGCTAGAGAGCGACACAAGGAGACAGAGATAAAACAACGGGCGTTCTTGTCGCTAGAGAGCGACACAAGGAGACAGAGATAAAACAACGGGCGTTCTTGTCGCTAGAGAGCGACACAAGGAGACAGAGATAAAACAACGGGCGTTCTTGTCGCTAGAGAGCGACACAAGGAGACAGAGGTAAAACAACGGGCGTTCTTGTCGCTAGAGAGCGACACAAGGAGACAGAGGTAAAACAACGGGCGTTCTTGTCGCTAGAGAGCGACACAAGGAGACAGATATAAAACAACGGGCGTTCTTGTCGCTAGAGAGCGACACAAGGAGACAGATATAAAACAACGGGCGTTCTTGTCGCTAGAGAGCGACACAAGGAGACAGAGGTAAAACAACGGGCGTTCTTGTCGCTAGAGAGCGACACAAGGAGACAGATATAAAACAACGGGCGTTCTTGTCGCTAGAGAGCGACACAAGGAGACAGATATAAAACAACGGGCGTTCTTGTCGCTAGAGAGCGACACAAGGAGACAGAGATAAAACAACGGGCGTTCTTGTCGCTAGAGAGCGACACAAGGAGACAGAGATAAAACAACGGGCGTTCTTGTCGCTAGAGAGCGACACAAGGAGACAGATATAAAACAACGGGCGTTCTTGTCGCTAGAGAGCGACACAAGGAGACAGATATAAAACAACGGGCGTTCTTGTCGCTAGAGAGCGACACAAGGAGACAGATATAAAACAACGGGCGTTCTTGTCGCTAGAGAGCGACACAAGGAGACAGATATAAAACAACGGGCGTTCTTGTCGCTAGAGAGCGACACAAGGAGACTGTGGGCGGCGGGGGTTGTGAGTGAATGTTAAAGTCGGCAAAAGAATATAAAATGTTTATTTAACTAAAACTACTACAAAAACTGTTATTGGCTAAGTTAGAAATATGTTGAAAATGTTAATGTTATAAAGTATGTTCGAATGCACCCGACCGCGACGGTGTCCGTAATTGCATTAAATTAAATCAAATCGGCACTCAATACAACTAAATAATCGCATACGCACGCAGGCGCATGTCACGTGTTAGGTGCATTGCACCGAACATCTTGCCGGGGGCAAACGATAAGATGAAATTAAGATGATTAGGTAAGATGGTGGTACATGATGATTGTACAATTGACTTAAGTATAACATGACATAATATTATTCATTAAAAGATATTTTTCTTAAAATTGGGGAGCTTCCCCTGTCCATAAATATCGATCCGCTCATCTCATCATGACACTTCAATACTTTCACTCGCGCATTGTTTAACTCTCCTTCACTCACACTTTTCACTCGGCTTCGCGCACTCACACTACACTTGTCGTTATCACAAATGCCGCTGGTGCTGATGCGACGGGCTGCACGCGGTGTCCAGGTTGCGCTCGCGCTCGCTCGGGGCGGCGGCGGCGAGGCCGCCCGGGGACCCTCGAGTACACGGCACGATGTCGCAGGTTCCTCCGGATTTGCTTGTGCTGGTGGCGCTCTTAATATTCGCCACTGACAGCGTGTCTTACGCCATACGAGCACGGCTACTATAATGATCATTGCGATCCAGAGGCAGTATATGGCCGCGTAATGATGCACGTCATGTATAGAATAATTTTCTCCGGGAAGTTGACTCTCTTTTAGCGCTTTGATTCTTTCCTCTATGTTTTTCTTTTCTTTCTCTTCGTTCCTAATGTTTAGGCTGTTGTTCTCGAACTCTTGGATAGATATGTTTATTACGTGATTAATAGGGTCAATTTCTGGTGTAAGTATATGGTAGTTTAAGTCAATTTTACTCTCCATACTCATATGCGTGTGAAATGCAAAGTTATCCGTTTTTACAATGCAATTCTGTTCAATATAAATTATATTAGCTCGGGTTAATGTCTGGGCCGTAACCTGATCCTTACATATGGTCCGGAACTGACACCTATCACAACAAAAATGCAAGTAATGGTTTGGGCTTGATAAGCTAATCCACTTGTTTTGGCACGCGGCGATGTTTGTTTTGCATTGTTGATTCTCCATTTCATCTTTTATACATAGGTCTTTATCATTACTCATCTTGTAGATTGGAACCTTAAGGTAACACATATAAGTAAATGTGTCTCGCAGAATGCAATTTTCGAGATCTTGTTCTCGTAGAGGCATGTAGGCATCTTTTTGAAAGTTCATAGCGACGTATTTTTCTATTGGGATAACAGATATCATATTTCTGGCTGAGCGGTGCGGAACCGGAATAATGTTATAAATGACGTAACGATCACGGGTTATTAATGGGATGCGAATTTCGAATATCATATATTGGTCAGTAAGTCTCGCTTTCACTTTTAATACTTGGTAAATATTTTGTAGGTTTGTCTGTATGTTATCGATGGGAAGGGTAAGGTCGCTTAAAAGTTGGCCTGATATAATGTTTAATTCCTTTTGTAATTGTTCAGGATTTATAATATGTACGTTCATTTTTTCGTTGTAAATGTTTGTTATCGTTTCTAGTAACGTGTCCTGGATCGTTTTGAGGTGTGTTAACAAATTGTTGGCGGCCATGGCAATAACGGTAAATTGTGACATCCTCTCTGAGGCGATTAATTCTGTTGCCAAGGCGGTGGTGTCGTTTTCCAAATGCAGTAAATGCTGATGTATTAATTTATGTTGTTTTTGGATTGTATCTCGTGTTCGCAAAAGCATGTTGTACTCAGCTTCAACGACAGATGTTTGGTTCTTCCACATAGTCGCGAGGTGTTTTTGGTTTTCTCTGAGGAGACCTATGTCCTTTTGGTATTGTTTGGCGAATTGATCGTCTAGGACTCCAAACAGATAGCTCGCGGCGTTCCCGACACCGTTAATTACTCCCCGTTTCTTGCGCGTCTCGTGTTTCAGCTGATGTCTGGATAAAACTCGATCATAGTGCTGTAGTTCATCGTACGAGTGACGTAGTTGTAGTAAGATAACGTCACAGTGTGAAAGGGTTCTAACTTGTTTACAAATATTTTCTAATTGGTCGTTGTACTTTTTGTATGCGGTTATACCTTCCCAGTATGGGTTCATGTCGTAGTATGCAACTAGTTTCCAGTCGTCCCTAACTAGCTGCATGTTTCCTAGTTTATCGAAATACAATCCTTGTTTTTCGTTGATTGAGGTCAGTTTGACGCAGCTTCCTGCCGTTAAAAATGTATAAAAATATATTAGCATCATTAGCATAGTTGATAAGCATCCTCTTTTTCTCTGTTTTTGATTTTGGCTGCGTTTCGGTACATCCTTTTCGACTGTTTGATTGTTTGTTTTCTGTTCGTCCAAAGGTAAGACAGATAACTTTACTACCGGCCTCTTGAGTATACCCCTTGCTGTTTTGAGTGTAACTACTCTTACATGTCCATCTTGACCTGGATGGACGTCTATAACTCGCCCTAGCGCCCATTTTCCTGCCGGCAAATTATCTTCGTGAATGACCACAATATCTCCTGTTACAAGGTTCTTCTGAGGATGAAACCATTTCTGTCTTGCTGTTAGTTGGCTTAAATACTCTGTTTTCCAACGTTTCCAAATATCATTGAATATTTTTTGTGTCAAGTGCCACCTTGTTCGTGCATCTTCGGCTGTTTCGATTATTGTGACGCCGGCTCTCCCCGTTAGAAAATGAGAAGGAGAGAGAGAGTTTAGGTCATCTATGTTTTCTGTTAATGGGCATAGTGGACGGGAATTTAGACAAGCTTCTAACTGGGCTAAGACGGTAGAGTACTCCTCATACGTCAGTTTTTGTTCACCCACTACGCGTTTTAAGTGATGTTTGAGACTTCTGACAGCCCTTTCCCAGAGGCCGCCGGCGGATGGCCAAGACGGCGCATTAAAATGCCACTGGATCTCCATGTCGGTTATTTCTGCCAGGAAGTCGTCATTAAAAATGTTATTAAGCTGCTGCCACTGTCTTTGCAGTATGTTGTTACTCCCAACGAAGTTCGTTCCTTGATCACTGTAAATATGATGTGGGGCTCCTTTTCTCGCTGCCATCCTTCGTAGAGCGGCTAGGAATGCTGAACTTGTTAGCTCTGTCACGAGCTCCAAATGCACAGCTTTTGTGACCATGCAGACAAATATGGCAATATAGCCCTTCAGTGTTCTGCTTCCTCGTGCTTTGCTAGCCTTTATGTCAACGAATCCCGTGTAATCGACGCCAGTGTGATAAAACGGTTTGGCTTCGTTGACGCGGGCTGAAGGAAGATCACCCATCAGCTGATGTTGTTTTCTCCCATCAATTTTCTGGCACTTTACACATTTTCTGACCTGTTGTTTCACTCTGTCGTTACCGCCCATAACCCAATATTCTTCTCTTAATTTGCTAAGAGTGAGCTTTGCACCTCCGTGGAATGTCAACAAGTGAGCTTGTTCGATAAGTAGAGTCGTGAGCCGTGAATCCTTAGGGATAATTTTTGGATGCATCATTTCGTAAGATAAATGCGCTTCTTTGAGACGACCTCCCACGCGAAGAATGTTGTTATTATCAATGAATGGGTTTAACTTCATTAGTTTGCTCTTCGATTCGACTTTGTTATGCGTGCGTAAATATTCAATATCCGTCCCCAATTCGATGTTTTGCACATTTCTAATTATTATCAATTTAGCCTTTCGTAATTCTGGTAATGTGATATAGCTAGGTACACAATTGTGGTTCGGAGTGAATGCCCGCATAATGTAGGCTAGGATTCGTGTTACTTTAGTAATAGAGCTATATTTCTTTAATAAATTGTTGATAATATCTTGACCGTTGTTGTTATGTTGTATTACATTTGATTGGTATGATTTTTTCGACTCTTCTGTTGTTGTGTACTTTACACTTTGAAAACTTTCTAGCTCTGATTCGAATTGTACCAACCAAGTTGGACCGTTCCACCACAGAGAATTGGCTTTCAACTGAGATGCAGTCTGTCCTCTGCTCGCAGCATCCGATGGATTTTCTGCTGATTTTACGTATCGCCATTGATCCTCGGGCATTATTTGTTTTATCTGTTGGACGTGATTCGCTACAAAGGGTTTCCAGCGACTCGGTTCGCCTTGTTCACAATTGAAAATTTCATTCTTTTGTTCTTCATTGTTTTGTTTGTACTGGATTTGTTCTAACATTTCTATTCTGTTTCTATTGTTTTTGTTGTTTTCTGTTTGGTACGGTAAGAAGCATTCCACTTTCTGATCACCTACCGCCGGTTTCATATGCTCTAAGTCACTATATTCCTTCATGAAAGTTTTATAAGCTTCTGCCAGTTTGGCTTGCCTTTCAAGCTTCTTTTCCATGTGCTTCATCTGAGCTATGGCCTTTGCTTTGGAGTCGCCTAGTTTTGTTTGAAAGTTAGGCTTCATAGGAAGCCGTACTTGATATCTCCCGTCGGGTGTTCGCGTTGTGTTTTCTTCAAAATGCTTTATGCATTCCAAATCTACTTGTGATAAATTTCCTTCCTCTGTGATATCCTCCATTTCCCAAAACTGTTGTATGTCTTCCAAATTGTTAATGACTACATTACAATGATATGTTTGTGCATTCCCGCATAATAACCACCCGATCTGCGTTTGCTGCGCCAGTGGTTGAGACGCATCTTCGCTTCTTATCATTCCGCTCAATAGGATCTGAGAGTAAATGTCTGCTCCTAGTAGTATATCTACTGGGCGACTTATGTGAAAGTCTGGATCGGCAAGGTTAATGTTTTGTAACATGGACCAGGACGGTTTTGTAAATGTTTTGTTTGGCAAACTTTTTATAAGGTTATTCATTATGATAACTTCTGCGTTAAATGTGAAATCCGTGTACATGGAGCTACAAGTTATAGTTAATTTACCCTTGCAGTTGTTCTCTCTCTGTCCGATCCCATAAATGATACCTCGACACTTCTCTCGCTTTAAGTTAAGTAGGTGAGCCGCTTGTTCGGATATAAGTGAAATTTGAGATCCAGCGTCCACAAGAGCTCTAAGGATGTGGTAGGTACCATCAGCAGCCCTAATTTTCAATTGAGCAGTGGCGAGTAAAATCTCAGCATGCGATTGTTGCGAAATGTTAGTCCCGGATGCTGTATGTTTGTTAGAAATTGCTGCATTTGCTGCATGTGTTGAGGTCGATGACTTTACGCACGCTTCGTGCAGCAATGTGTTATGTTGACCTGCACATTTCTGACATGTTTTATTTGAATTGCAGGCATTTCCATTATGACTAAATAAGCAATTTATGCACAATGCAAGTTTATTGACCGTATGATATCTTTGTTCACTTGGCATTTGCAAAAAGTGTCTACAACTGTAGATTCCGTGCGGATATTTGCACATCGGACACTTGATACCGGATACGTGCATTGTTTTCGCAATAGTTAAACTTCCATTATTTCTACTTGCCGAGTTAATATTTTGTTGATTGTAAGAATAAGGACGATTATTGTATGTTTGAACAGGTTTCTTCATGTTATAAGAGGAGTGGTTAGATGGCTGTTGAGATAATGTTTTAGGAATGACCGACTCTTGTCTACGACGTGATGACTCCAGGCTTGTAAATTTCCCTTCCAGGAAATCGAAGAACTCCTGCAGGGTTGGTAATTCCCGAGAGTTTTTTAATGACTCTATGTAGTCCTTGTGTGTTTCCGAATCCAGCTTCTGAGTCAGAATATGAACTACGATCGGGTCCCACGTACTTATGTCGACACCCAGGTTCTTGACAGCATGCAAGCACTCAGTCGCAGTGTCATGAATTTTCTTTATTTGGGCCAGTGATTGTTGCTGCATGTTAGGAAGTCCAAACAAAATGTTCATGTGGGATGTAAATATTAACTTTATATTGTTGTAGCGATTGTTGAGAATTTCCCAGCAGACTAAATAATTATCTGAACTTATTTGCAAATGTTGAATAAGTCGCTCCGCTTCACCCTTTACCTTTGATTTCAAAAACTGCATCTTTTGGGCGTTTGACAATGCCGAATTATTATGGATTGCTTCATTGAACAAATCTTTGAACGAGACCCACGAGTTATAATTTCCATGAAAAGTGGGAATGTCTAAAACAGGAGTCGACTTGTCCCGATGTGCTACAGACCAAATCTTTTTATTGATAGCCTTCTTCAGCATGTTATAAGTATCCTCATGTTTGTTAAACGCATCTTCATACCCTGCATCTAATTGGGAATCCTCACTTTCTATTTCCCAATGCAAAGAATCGATAACTGACCAACGAGATCCTAACGACTTAAGAGCATCCTCCAGTTCCCATTTGTCGGTCAATATGTCAATTTGAATATTATTGACGGTACGCACAAAAGCCTTCATGTTTGCATACTGTTTCCGCAACATTTCATCCATCTTACTATCTGTTCCCCTCTGCTGTTTGTTACGCTGTTGGATCTCTCCTACGAGCCTTCCGTCGGTGCCCACTGGCCGACCTACTGTTGGTTCCCTTGCGCTGTCGTCACCCGTGGGCGGTACAGAAAAAGTAGAAATAGGATTTTTCTGAGAAATTGCTTGATAACCCTCATTTAGCTTACTGTTTAGGATGGAATAAACTTCTTTAGTGGTTTCATAAATTCGATTAGTAAAGTACGGATCAGTCCGGCTTTCCTCCATAGAAATTTGCTCATGGTTGAATTGAAATTCTCTCCATAAACCACTTAAAGTCTCCAAACGTGTCTTGAAGTATTCAAGTTTTGCCTTTCTCTCCGAACTATCTTTTTTAAAGTTAGACAAAGCAGTCTCAATGCTTCTCTGAATCTCTGCCTGACGTTGGACGGTAGCCATCTTGATCGATTTGGTGTTAGCAAAATAAGGAAAGATCTTACTTGAATATCTCTTTGCGCTGTTCTCTTACTGCCAAATACCACTGTTGCTGTTGAAGTTCTGCTACTCTTCTTCTGTAATCACTCCAACCCTCACACGCGAAGTTAAAAGTTCGTTCACCTCACACGCCAATCAACCACCGTATCAAAACGCGCGAGGTCACTGTTCGAAGGACCAATGTGGGCGGCGGGGGTTGTGAGTGAATGTTAAAGTCGGCAAAAGAATATAAAATGTTTATTTAACTAAAACTACTACAAAAACTGTTATTGGCTAAGTTAGAAATATGTTGAAAATGTTAATGTTATAAAGTATGTTCGAATGCACCCGACCGCGACGGTGTCCGTAATTGCATTAAATTAAATCAAATCGGCACTCAATACAACTAAATAATCGCATACGCACGCAGGCGCATGTCACGTGTTAGGTGCATTGCACCGAACAGAGACAGATATAAAACAACGGGCGTTCTTGTCGCTAGAGAGCGACACAAGGAGACAGAGATAAAACAACGGGCGTTCTTGTCGCTAGAGAGCGACACAAGGAGACAGAGATAAAACAACGGGCGTTCTTGTCGCTAGAGAACGACACAAGGAGACAGAGGTAAAACAACGGGCGTTCTTGTTGCTAGAGAGCGACACAAGGAGACAGATATAAAACAACGGGCGTTCTTGTTGCTAGAGAGCGACACAAGGAGACAGATATAAAACAACGGGCGTTCTTGTCGCTAGAGAGCGACACAAGGAGACAGAGATAAAACAACGGGCGTTCTTGTCGCTAGAGAGCGACACAAGGAGACAGAGATAAAACAACGGGCTTTCTTGTCGCTAGAGAGCGACACAAGGAGACAGATATAAAACAACGGGCGTTCTTGTCGCTAGAGAGCGACACAAGGAGACAGAGATAAAACAACGGGCGTTCTTGTCGCTAGAGAGCGACACAAGGAGACAGAGATAAAACAACGGGCGTTCTTGTCGCTAGAGAGCGACACAAGGAGACAGAGATAAAACAACGGGCGTTCTTGTCGCTAGAGAGTGACACAAGGAGACAGAGATAAAACAACGGGCGTTCATGTCGCTAGAGAGCGACACAAGGAGACAGAGATAAAACAACGGGCGTTCTTGTCGCTAGAGAGCGACACAAGGAGACAGAGATAAAACAACGGGCGTTCTTGTCGCTAGAGAGCGACACAAGGAGTCAGAGATAAAACAACGGGCGTTCTTGTCGCTAGAGAGCGACACAAGGAGACAGAGATAAAACAACGGGCGTTCTTGTCGCTAGAGAGCGACACAAGGAGACAGATATAAAACAACGGGCGTTCTTGTCGCAAGAGAGCGACACAAGGAGACAGATATAAAACAACGGGCGTTCTTGTCGCTAGAGAGCGACACAAGTAGACAGATATAAATCAACGGGCGTTCTTGTCGCTAGAGAGCAACACAAGGAGACAATGATAAAACAACGGGCGTTCTTGTCGCTAGAGAGCGACACAAGGAGACAGAGATAAAACAACGGGCGTTCTTGTCGCTAGAGAGCGACACAAGGAGACAGAGGTAAAACAACACACTAGTCACACTTGGTCACACTAGTCACACTTGGGCACACTAGTCACACTTGGTCACAATAGTCACACTTGGTCACACTAGTCACACTTGGTCACACTAGTCACACTTGGTCACACTAGTCACACTTAGTCACACGTGTGTACGTTCTAGAGGCTTGCACATTTGTGAGACGTAATATGGGCTCGTTCATGACGCGCGCGCAGGGCCACGCGCCCGGCACGATGTCCACGCGCGCCCAGCACCTGCTGCTCGTGCCGCACCAAAGGCTAGCCAAGACTCGGAAATCACTCAGCGTTCTAGGCCCTAAAATCTATAACGTCCTACCGCCTGACGTTATAAACGCCGTAACTGATGCAGCATTCAAAAACAAGCTCAAACAGCTCCTCATAAAAATGGCTTGCTACAGCATAGACGAATTTATGACCAATATATCATTGACCCACTCATAAATCAACAACACTTTCAAAATTGTTCAATAACGATAGGTATATAACATCTAAGACAATAAGAAATTTTAAAATGTATTTGACATGCATGATATTGACCTGTAAAATATGACATTTTATCAATAAATTTCTGAATCTGAATCTGAATCTGAATCTGTGTCGCTCTCTAGTGACAAGAACGCCCGTTGTTTTATATCTGTCTCCTTGTGTCGCTCTCTAGCGACAAGAACGCCCGTTGTTTTATATCTGTCTCCTTGTGTCGCTCTCTAGCGACAGGAACGCCCGTTGTTTTACCTCTGTCTCCTTGTGTCGCTCTCTAGCGACAAGAACGCCCGTTGTTTTACCTCTGTCTCCTTGTGTCGCTCTCTAGCGACAAGAACGCCCGTTGTTTTACCTCTGTCTCCTTGTGTCGCTCTCTAGCGACAAGTACGCCCGTTGTTTTATATCTGTCTCCTTGTGTCGCTCTCTAGCAACAAGAACGCCCGTTGTTTTACCTCTGTCTCTTTGTGTCGCTCTCTAGCAACAAGAACGCCCGTTGTTTTACCTCTGTCTCTTTGTGTCGCTCTCTAGTGACAAGAACGCCCGTTGTTTTACCTCTGTCTCCTTGTGTCGCTCTCTAGCGACAAGAACGCCCGTTGTTTTACCTCTGTCTACTTGTGTCGCTCTCTAGCGACAAGAACGCCCGTTGTTTTACCTCTGTCTCCTTGTGTCGCTCTCTAGCGACAAGAACGCCCGTTGTTTTACCTCTGTTTCCTTGTGTCGCTCTCTAGCGACAAGAACGCCCGTTGTTTTACCTCTGTTTCCTTGTGTCGCTCTCTAGCGACAAGAACGCCCGTTGTTTTATCTCTGTCTTCTTGTGTCGCTCTCTAGCGACAAGAACGCCCGTTGTTTTATCTCTGTCTCCTTGTGTCGCTCTCTAGCGACAAGAACGCCCGTTGTTTTATCTCTGTCTCCTTGTGTCGCTCTCTAGCGACAAGAACGCCCGTTGTTTTATCTCTGTCTCCTTGTGTCGCTCTCTAGCGACAAGAACGCCCGTTGTTTTACCTCTGTCTCCTTGTGTCGCTCTCTAGCGACAAGAACGCCCGTTGTTTTACCTCTGTCTCCTTGTGTCGCTCTCTAGCGACAAGAACGCCCGTTGTTTTATCTCTGTCTCCTTGTGTCGCTCTCTAGCGACAAGAACGCCCGTTGTTTTACCTCTGTCTCCTTGTGTCGCTCTCTAGCGACAAGAACGCCCGTTGTTTTACCTTTGTCTCCTTGTGTCGCTCTCTAGCGACAAGAACGCCCGTTGTTTTACCTCTGTCTCCTTGTGTCGCTCTCTAGCGACAAGAACGCCCGTTGTTTTACCTCTGTCTCCTTGTGTCGCTCTCTAGCGACAAGAACGCCCGTTGTTTTACCTCTGTCTCCTTGTGTCGCTCTCTAGCGACAAGAACGCCCGTTGTTTTATCTCTGTCTCCTTGTGTCGCTCTCTAGCGACAAGAACGCCCGTTGGTTCACACTAGTCACACTTGGTCACACTAGTCGAACTTGGTCATCTTGTCACACTTGGTCACACTAGTCACACTTGTTCACACTAGTCACACTTGGTCACACTAGTCACACTTGGTGCCTTAGTGTGACTAGTGTGACCAAGTGTGACTAGTGTGACTTGTGTGACCAAGTGTGACTAGTGTGACTAGTGTGACCAAGTGTGACTAGTGTGACCAAGTGTGACTAGTGTGACTAGTGTGACCAAGTGTGACAAGTGTGACCAAGTGTGACTAGTGTGACCAAGTGTGACTAGTGTGACCAAGTGTGACTAGTGTGCCCAAGTGTGACTAGTGTGACCAAATGTGACTAGTGTGACTAAGTGTGACTAGTGTGACCAAGTGTGACTAGTGTGACCAAGTGTGACTAGTGTGACCAAGTGTGACTATTGTGACCAAGTGTGACTAGTGTGACCAAGTGTGACTAGTGTGACCAAGTGTGACTAGTGTGACTAGTGTGCCCAAGTGTGACTAGTGTGACCAAGTGTGATTAGTGTGTTGTTTTATCTCTGTCTCCTTGTGTCGCTCTTTAGCGACAAGAACGCCCGTTGTTTTATCTCTGTCTCCTTGTGTCGCTCTCTAGCGACAAGAACGCCCGTTGTTTTATCTCTGTCTCCTTGTGTCGCTCTCTAGCGACAAGAACGCCCGTTGTTTTATCTCTGTCTCCTTGTGTCGCTCTCTAGCGACAAGAACGCCCGTTGTTTTATCTCTGTCTCCTTGTGTCGCTCTCTAGCGACAAGAACGCCCGTTGTTTTACCTCTGTCTCCTTGTGTCGCTCTCTAGCGACAAGAACGCCCGTTGTTTTACCTCTGTCTCCTTGTGTCGCTCTCTAGCGACAAGAACGCCCGTTGTTTTACCTCTGTCTCCTTGTGTCGCTCTCTAGCGACAAGAACGCCCGTTGTTTTACCTCTGTCTCCTTGTGTCGCTCTCTAGCGACAAGAACGCCCGTTGTTTTATCTCTGTCTCCTTGTGTCGCTCTCTAGCGACAAGAACGCCCGTTGTTTTATCTCTGTCTCCTTGTGTCGCTCTCTAGCGACAAGAACGCCCGTTGTTTTATCTCTGTCTCCTTGTGTCGCTCTCTAGCGACAAGAACGCCCGTTGTTTTATCTCTGTCTCCTTGTGTCGCTCTCTAGCGACAAGAACGCCCGTTGTTTTATCTCTGTCTCCTTGTGTCGCTCTCTAGCGACAAGAACGCCCGTTGTTTTATCTCTGTCTCCTTGTGTCGCTCTCTAGCGACAAGAACGCCCGTTGTTTTATCTCTGTCTCCTTGTGTCGCTCTCTAGCGACAAGAACGCCCGTTGTTTTATCTCTGTCTCCTTGTGTCGCTCTCTAGCGACAAGAACGCCCGTTGTTTTATCTCTGTCTCCTTGTGTCGCTCTCTAGCGACAAGAACGCCCGTTGTTTTATCTCTGTCTCCTTGTGTCGCTCTCTAGCGACAAGAACGCCCGTTGTTTTATCTCTGGCTCCTTGTGTCGCTCTCTAGCGACAAGAACGCCCGTTGTTTTATCTCTGTCTCCTTGTGTCGCTCTCTAGCGACAAGAACGCCCGTTGTTTTATCTCTGTCTCCTTGTGTCGCTCTCTAGCGACAAGAACGCCCGTTGTTTTATCTCTGTCTCCTTGTGTCGCTCTCTAGCGACAAGAACGCCCGTTGTTTTATATCTGTCTCCTTGTGTCGCTCTCTAGCGACAAGAACGCCCGTTGTTTTATATCTGTCTCCTTGTGTCGCTCTCTAGCGACAAGAACGCCCGTTGTTTTATATCTGTCTCCTTGTGTCGCTCTCTAGCGACAAGAACGCCCGTTGTTTTATATCTGTCTCCTTGTGTCGCTCTCTAGCGACAAGAACGCCCGTTGTTTTATATCTGTCTCCTTGTGTCGCTCTCTAGCGACAAGAACGCCCGTTGTTTTATATCTGTCTCCTTGTGTCGCTCTCTAGCGACAAGAACGCCCGTTGTTTTATCTCTCTCTCCTTGTGTCGCTCTCTAGCGACAAGAACGCCCGTTGTTTTATCTCTGTCTCCTTGTGTCGCTCTCTAGCGACAAGAACGCCCGTTGTTTTATCTCTGTCTCCTTGTGTCGCTCTCTAGCGACAAGAACGCCCGTTGTTTTATCTCTGTCTCCTTGTGTCGCTCTCTAGCGACAAGAACGCCCGTTGTTTTATATCTGTCTCCTTGTGTCGCTCTCTAGCGACAAGAACGCCCGTTGTTTTACCTCTGTCTCCTTGTGTCGCTCTCTAGCGACAAGAACGCCCGTTGTTTTACCTCTGTCTCCTTGTGTCGCTCTCTAGCGACAAGAACGCCCGTTGGTTCACACTAGTCACACTTGGTCACACTAGTCACACTTGGTCATCTTGTCACACTTGGTCACACTAGTCACACTTGTTCACACTAGTCACACTTGGTCACACTAGTCACACTTGGTGCCTTAGTGTGACTAGTGTGACCAAGTGTGACTAGTGTGACTAGTGTGACCAAGTGTGACTAGTGTGACCAAGTGTGACTAGTGTGACTAGTGTGACCAAGTGTGACAAGTGTGACCAAGTGTGACTAGTGTGACCAAGTGTGACTAGTGTGCTTAAGTGTGACTAGTGTGACCAAGTGTGACTAGTGTGACCAAGTGTGACTAGTGTGACTAGTGTGACAAAGTGTGACAAGTGTGACCAAGTGTGACTAGTGTGACCAAGTGTGACTAGTGTGACCAAGTGTGACTAGTGTGACCAAGTGTGACTAGTGTGACCAAGTGTGACTAGTGTGACTAGTGTGACTAATGTGACTTGTGTGACCAAGTGTGACTAGTGTGACTAGTGTGACCAAGTGTGACTAGTGTGACTAGTGTGACCAAGTGTGACAAGTGTGACAAGTGTGACCAAGTGTGACTAGTGTGACCAAGTTTGACTAGTGTGACCAAGTGTGACTAGTGTGACCAAGTGTGACTAGTGTGACCAAGTGTGACTAGTGTGACTTGTGTGACCAAGTGTGACTAGTGTGACCAAGTGTGACTAGTAGGACATGTGTGACCAAGTGTGACTAAAGTGACCAAGTGTGACTATTGTGACCAAGTGTGACTAGTGTGACTAGTGTGACTAGTGTGCCCAAGTGTGACTAGTGTGACCAAGTGTGACTAGTGTGACCAAGTGTGACTAGTGTGACCAAGTGTGACTAGTGTGACCAAGTGTGACTAGTGTGACCAAGTGTGACTAGTGTGACCAAGTGTGACTAGTGTGACCAAGTGTGACTAGTGTGACTAGTGTGACAAGTGTGACTAGTGTGACTAGTGTGACCAAGTGTGACTAGTGTGACCAAGTGTGACTAGTGTGACCAAGTGTGACTAGTGTGACCAAGTGTGACTAGTGTGACCAAGTGTGACTAGTGTGACCAAGTGTGACTAGTGTGACCAAGTGTGACTAGTGTGACCAAGTGTGACTAGTGTGACCAAGTGTGACTAGTGTGACCAAGTGTGACAAGTGTGACCAAGTGGGACTAGTGTGACTAGTGTGACTAGTGTGCCCAAGTGTGACTAGTGTGACCAAGTGTGACTATTGTGTTGTTTTACCTCTGTCTCCTTGTGTCGCTCTCTAGCGACAAGAACGCCCGTTGTTTTACCTCTGTCTCCTTGTGTCGCTCTCTAGCGACAAGAACGCCCGTTGTTTTATCTCTGTCTCCTTGTGTCGCTCTCTAGCGACAAGAACGCCCGTTGTTTTATCTCTGTCTCCTTGTGTCGCTCTCTAGCGACAAGAACGCCCGTTGTTTTATCTCTGTCTCCTTGTGTCGCTCTCTAGCGACAAGAACGCCCGTTGTTTTACCTCTGTCTCCTTGTGTCGCTCTCTAGCGACAAGAACGCCCGTTGTTTTACCTCTGTCTCCTTGTGTCGCTCTCTAGCGACAAGAACGCCCGTTGTTTTATCTCTGTCTCCTTGTGTCGCTCTCTAGCGACAAGAACGCCCGTTGTTTTACCTCTGTCTCCTTGTGTCGCTCTCTAGCGACAAGAACGCCCGTTGTTTTACCTTTGTCTCCTTGTGTCGCTCTCTAGCGACAAGAACGCCCGTTGTTTTACCTCTGTCTCCTTGTGTCGCTCTCTAGCGACAAGAACGCCCGTTGTTTTACCTCTGTCTCCTTGTGTCGCTCTCTAGCGACAAGAACGCCCGTTGTTTTACCTCTGTCTCCTTGTGTCGCTCTCTAGCGACAAGAACGCCCGTTGTTTTATCTCTGTCTCCTTGTGTCGCTCTCTAGCGACAAGAACGCCCGTTGGTTCACACTAGTCACACTTGGTCACACTAGTCGAACTTGGTCATCTTGTCACACTTGGTCACACTAGTCACACTTGTTCACACTAGTCACACTTGGTCACACTAGTCACACTTGGTGCCTTAGTGTGACTAGTGTGACCAAGTGTGACTAGTGTGACTTGTGTGACCAAGTGTGACTAGTGTGACTAGTGTGACCAAGTGTGACTAGTGTGACCAAGTGTGACTAGTGTGACTAGTGTGACCAAGTGTGACAAGTGTGACCAAGTGTGACTAGTGTGACCAAGTGTGACTAGTGTGACCAAGTGTGACTAGTGTGCCCAAGTGTGACTAGTGTGACCAAATGTGACTAGTGTGACTAAGTGTGACTAGTGTGACCAAGTGTGACTAGTGTGACCAAGTGTGACTAGTGTGACCAAGTGTGACTAGTGTGACTAGTGTGCCCAAGTGTGACTAGTGTGACCAAGTGTGATTAGTGTGTTGTTTTATCTCTGTCTCCTTGTGTCGCTCTTTAGCGACAAGAACGCCCGTTGTTTTATCTCTGTCTCCTTGTGTCGCTCTCTAGCGACAAGAACGCCCGTTGTTTTATCTCTGTCTCCTTGTGTCGCTCTCTAGCGACAAGAACGCCCGTTGTTTTATCTCTGTCTCCTTGTGTCGCTCTCTAGCGACAAGAAGGCCCGTTGTTTTATCTCTGTCTCCTTGTGTCGCTCTCTAGCGACAAGAACGCCCGTTGTTTTATCTCTGGCTCCTTGTGTCGCTCTCTAGCGACAAGAACGCCCGTTGTTTTATCTCTGGCTCCTTGTGTCGCTCTCTAGCGACAAGAACGCCCGTTGTTTTATCTCTGTCTCCTTGTGTCGCTCTCTAGCGACAAGAAGGCCCGTTGTTTTATCTCTGTCTCCTTGTGTCGCTCTCTAGCGACAAGAACGCCCGTTGTTTTATATCTGTCTCCTTGTGTCGCTCTCTAGCGACAAGAACGCCCGTTGTTTTATATCTGTCTCCTTGTGTCGCTCTCTAGCGACAAGAACGCCCGTTGTTTTATATCTGTCTCCTTGTGTCGCTCTCTAGCGACAAGAACGCCCGTTGTTTTATATCTGTCTCCTTGTGTCGCTCTCTAGCGACAAGAACGCCCGTTGTTTTATATCTGTCTCCTTGTGTCGCTCTCTAGCGACAAGAACGCCCGTTGTTTTATATCTGTCTCCTTGTGTCGCTCTCTAGCGACAAGAACGCCCGTTGTTTTATATCTGTCTCCTTGTGTCGCTCTCTAGCGACAAGAACGCCCGTTGTTTTATATCTGTCTCCTTGTGTCGCTCTCTAGCGACAAGAACGCCCGTTGTTTTATCTCTGTCTCCTTGTGTCGCTCTCTAGCGACAAGAACGCCCGTTGTTTTATCTCTGTCTCCTTGTGTCGCTCTCTAGCGACAAGAACGCCCGTTGTTTTATATCTGTCTCCTTGTGTCGCTCTCTAGCGACAAGAACGCCCGTTGTTTTATATCTGTCTCCTTGTGTCGCTCTCTAGCGACAAGAACGCCCGTTGTTTTATATCTGTCTCCTTGTGTCGCTCTCTAGCGACAAGAACGCCCGTTGTTTTATATCTGGCTCCTTGTGTCGCTCTCTAGCGACAAGAACGCCCGTTGTTTTATATCTGTCTCCTTGTGTCGCTCTCTAGCGACAAGAACGCCCGTTGTTTTATATCTGTCTCCTTGTGTCGCTCTCTAGCGACAAGAACGCCCGTTGTTTTATATCTGTCTCCTTGTGTCGCTCTCTAGCGACAAGAACGCCCGTTGTTTTATATCTGTCTCCTTGTGTCGCTCTCTAGCGACAAGAACGCCCGTTGTTTTATATCTGTCTCCTTGTGTCGCTCTCTAGCGATAAGAACGCCCGTTGTTTTATCTCTGTCTCCTTGTGTCGCTCTCTAGCGACAAGAACGCCCGTTGTTTTATCTCTGTCTCCTTGTGTCGCTCTCTAGCGACAAGAACGCCCGTTGTTTTATCTCTGTCTCCTTGTGTCGCTCTCTAGCGACAAGAACGCCCGTTGTTTTATATCTGGCTCCTTGTGTCGCTCTCTAGCGACAAGAACGCCCGTTGTTTTATATCTGGCTCCTTGTGTCGCTCTCTAGCGACAAGAACGCCCGTTGTTTTATATCTGGCTCCTTGTGTCGCTCTCTAGCGACAAGAACGCCCGTTGTTTTATATCTGGCTCCTTGTGTCGCTCTCTAGCGACAAGAACGCCCGTTGTTTTACCTCTGTCTCCTTGTGTCGCTCTCTAGCGACAAGAACGCCCGTTGTTTTACCTCTGTCTCCTTGTGTCGCTCTCTAGCGACAAGAACGCCCGTTGTTTTACCTCTGTCTCCTTGTGTCGCTCTCTAGCGACAAGAACGCCCGTTGTTTTACCTCTGTCTCCTTGTGTCGCTCTCTAGCGACAAGAACGCCCGTTGTTTTATCTCTGTCTCCTTGTGTCGCTCTCTAGCGACAAGAACGCCCGTTGTTTTATATCTGTCTCCTTGTGTCGCTCTCTAGCGACAAGAACGCCCGTTGTTTTATATCTGTCTCCTTGTGTCGCTCTCTAGCGACAAGAACGCCCGTTGTTTTATATCTGTCTCCTTGTGTCGCTCTCTAGCGACAAGAACGCCCGTTGTTTTATCTCTGTCTCCTTGTGTCGCTCTCTAGCGACAAGAACGCCCGTTGTTTTATCTCTGTCTCCTTGTGTCGCTCTCTAGCGACAAGAACGCCCGTTGTTTTATATCTGTCTCCTTGTGTCGCTCTCTAGCGACAAGAACGCCCGTTGTTTTACCTCTGTCTCCTTGTGTCGCTCTCTAGCGACAAGAACGCCCGTTGTTTTACCTCTGTCTCCTTGTGTCGCTCTCTAGCGACAAGAACGCCCGTTGTTTTATATCTGTCTCCTTGTGTCGCTCTCTAGCGACAAGAACGCCCGTTGTTTTATATCTGTCTCCTTGTGTCGCTCTCTAGCGACAAGAACGCCCGTTGTTTTATATCTGGCTCCTTGTGTCGCTCTCTAGCGACAAGAACGCCCGTTGTTTTATATCTGTCTCCTTGTGTCGCTCTCTAGCGACAAGAACGCCCGTTGTTTTATCTCTGTCTCCTTGTGTCGCTCTCTAGCGACAAGAACGCCCGTTGTTTTATCTCTGTCTCCTTGTGTCGCTCTCTAGCGACAAGAACGCCCGTTGTTTTATCTCTGTCTCCTTGTGTCGCTCTCTAGCGACAAGAACGCCCGTTGTTTTATCTCTGTCTCCTTGTGTCGCTCTCTAGCGACAAGAACGCCCGTTGTTTTATCTCTGTCTCCTTGTGTCGCTCTCTAGCGACAAGAACGCCCGTTGTTTTATATCTGTCTCCTTGTGTCGCTCTCTAGCGACAAGAACGCCCGTTGTTTTATATCTGGCTCCTTGTGTCGCTCTCTAGCGACAAGAACGCCCGTTGTTTTATCTCTGTCTCCTTGTGTCGCTCTCTAGCGACAAGAACGCCCGTTGTTTTATATCTGTCTCCTTGTGTCGCTCTCTAGCGACAAGAACGCCCGTTGTTTTATATCTGTCTCCTTGTGTCGCTCTCTAGCGACAAGAACGCCCGTTGTTTTATATCTGTCTCCTTGTGTCGCTCTCTAGCGACAAGAACGCCCGTTGTTTTATATCTGTCTCCTTGTGTCGCTCTCTAGCGACAAGAACGCCCGTTGTTTTATATCTGTCTCCTTGTGTCGCTCTCTAGCGACAAGAACGCCCGTTGTTTTATCTCTGTCTCCTTGTGTCGCTCTCTAGCGACAAGAACGCCCGTTGTTTTATATCTGTCTCCTTGTGTCGCTCTCTAGCGACAAGAACGCCCGTTGTTTTATATCTGTCTCCTTGTGTCGCTCTCTAGCGACAAGAACGCCCGTTGTTTTATATCTGTCTCCTTGTGTCGCTCTCTAGCGACAAGAACGCCCGTTGTTTTATCTCTGTCTCCTTGTGTCGCTCTCTAGCGACAAGAACGCCCGTTGTTTTATATCTGTCTCCTTGTGTCGCTCTCTAGCGACAAGAACGCCCGTTGTTTTATCTCTGTCTCCTTGTGTCGCTCTCTAGCGACAAGAACGCCCGTTGTTTTATCTCTGTCTCCTTGTGTCGCTCTCTAGCGACAAGAACGCCCGTTGTTTTATCTCTGTCTCCTTGTGTCGCTCTCTAGCGACAAGAACGCCCGTTGTTTTACCTCTGTCTCCTTGTGTCGCTCTCTAGCGACAAGAACGCCCGTTGTTTTATATCTGTCTCCTTGTGTCGCTCTCTAGCGACAAGAACGCCCGTTGTTTTATATCTGTCTCCTTGTGTCGCTCTCTAGCGACAAGAACGCCCGTTGTTTTATATCTGGCTCCTTGTGTCGCTCTCTAGCGACAAGAACGCCCGTTGTTTTATATCTGGCTCCTTGTGTCGCTCTCTAGCGACAAGAACGCCCGTTGTTTTATATCTGTCTCCTTGTGTCGCTCTCTAGCGACAAGAACGCCCGTTGTTTTATCTCTGTCTCCTTGTGTCGCTCTCTAGCGACAAGAACGCCCGTTGTTTTATCTCTGTCTCCTTGTGTCGCTCTCTAGCGACAAGAACGCCCGTTGTTTTATCTCTGTCTCCTTGTGTCGCTCTCTAGCGACAAGAACGCCCGTTGTTTTATCTCTGTCTCCTTGTGTCGCTCTCTAGCGACAAGAACGCCCGTTGTTTTATCTCTGTCTCCTTGTGTCGCTCTCTAGCGACAAGAACGCCCGTTGTTTTATCTCTGTCTCCTTGTGTCGCTCTCTAGCGACAAGAACGCCCGTTGTTTTATATCTGGCTCCTTGTGTCGCTCTCTAGCGACAAGAACGCCCGTTGTTTTATATCTGGCTCCTTGTGTCGCTCTCTAGCGACAAGAACGCCCGTTGTTTTATATCTGGCTCCTTGTGTCGCTCTCTAGCGACAAGAACGCCCGTTGTTTTATATCTGGCTCCTTGTGTCGCTCTCTAGCGACAAGAACGCCCGTTGTTTTATATCTGTCTCCTTGTGTCGCTCTCTAGCGACAAGAACGCCCGTTGTTTTATATCTGTCTCCTTGTGTCGCTCTCTAGCGACAAGAACGCCCGTTGTTTTATATCTGTCTCCTTGTGTCGCTCTCTAGCGACAAGAACGCCCGTTGTTTTATCTCTGTCTCCTTGTGTCGCTCTCTAGCGACAAGAACGCCCGTTGTTTTATCTCTGTCTCCTTGTGTCGCTCTCTAGCGACAAGAACGCCCGTTGTTTTACCTCTGTCTCCTTGTGTCGCTCTCTAGCGACAAGAACGCCCGTTGTTTTATCTCTGTCTCCTTGTGTCGCTCTCTAGCGACAAGAACGCCCGTTGTTTTATCTCTGTCTCCTTGTGTCGCTCTCTAGCGACAAGAACGCCCGTTGTTTTATCTCTGTCTCCTTGTGTCGCTCTCTAGCGACAAGAACGCCCGTTGTTTTATCTCTGTCTCCTTGTGTCACTCTCTAGCGACAAGAACGCCCGTTGTTTTATCTCTGTCTCCTTGTGTCGCTCTCTAGCGACAAGAACGCCCGTTGTTTTATCTCTGTCTCCTTGTGTCGCTCTCTAGCGACAAGAACGCCCGTTGTTTTATCTCTGTCTCCTTGTGTCGCTCTCTAGCGACAAGAACGCCCGTTGTTTTATCTCTGTCTCCTTGTGTCGCTCTCTAGCGACAAGAACGCCCGTTGTTTTATCTCTGTCTCCTTGTGTCGCTCTCTAGCGACAAGAACGCCCGTTGTTTTATCTCTGTCTCCTTGTGTCGCTCTCTAGCGACAAGAACGCCCGTTGTTTTATCTCTGTCTCCTTGTGTCGCTCTCTAGCGACAAGAACGCCCGTTGTTTTATCTCTGTCTCCTTGTGTCGCTCTCTAGCGACAAGAACGCCCGTTGTTTTATCTCTGTCTCCTTGTGTCGCTCTCTAGCGACAAGAACGCCCGTTGTTTTATCTCTGTCTCCTTGTGTCGCTCTCTAGCGACAAGAACGCCCGTTGTTTTATCTCTGTCTCCTTGTGTCGCTCTCTAGCGACAAGAACGCCCGTTGTTTTATCTCTGTCTCCTTGTGTCGCTCTCTAGCGACAAGAACGCCCGTTGTTTTATCTCTGTCTCCTTGTGTCGCTCTCTAGCGACAAGAACGCCCGTTGTTTTATCTCTGTCTCCTTGTGTCGCTCTCTAGCGACAAGAACGCCCGTTGTTTTATCTCTGTCTCCTTGTGTCGCTCTCTAGCGACAAGAACGCCCGTTGTTTTACCTCTGTCTCCTTGTGTCGCTCTCTAGCGACAAGAACGCCCGTTGTTTTACCTCTGTCTCCTTGTGTCGCTCTCTAGCGACAAGAACGCCCGTTGTTTTACCTCTGTCTCCTTGTGTCGCTCTCTAGCGACAAGAACGCCCGTTGGTTCACACTAGTCACACTTGGTCACACTAGTCACACTTGGTCATCTTGTCACACTTGGTCACACTAGTCACACTTGTTCACACTAGTCACACTTGGTCACACTAGTCACACTTGGTGCCTTAGTGTGACTAGTGTGACCAAGTGTGACTAGTGTGACTAGTGTGACCAAGTGTGAGTAGTGTGACCAAGTGTGACTAGTGTGACTAGTGTGACCAAGTGTGACAAGTGTGACCAAGTGTGACTAGTGTGACCAAGTGTGACTAGTGTGCTTAAGTGTGACTAGTGTGACCAAGTGTGACTAGTGTGACCAAGTGTGACTAGTGTGATTAGTGTGACAAAGTGTGACAAGTGTGACCAAGTGTGACTAGTGTGACCAAGTGTGACTAGTGTGACCAAGTGTGACTAGTGTGACCAAGTGTGACTAGTGTGACCAAGTGTGACTAGTGTGACTAGTGTGACTAATGTGACTTGTGTGACCAAGTGTGACTAGTGTGACTAGTGTGACCAAGTGTGACTAGTGTGACCAAGTGTGACTAGTGTGACTAGTGAGACCAAGTGTGACAAGTGTGACCAAGTGTGACTAGTGTGACCAAGTGTGACTAGTGTGCTTAAGTGTGACTAGTGTGACCAAGTGTGACTAGTGTGACCAAGTGTGACAAGTGTGACTAGTGTGACCAAGTGTGACAAGTGTGACCAAGTGTGACTAGTGTGACCAAGTTTGACTAGTGTGACCAAGTGTGACTAGTGTGACCAAGTGTGACTAGTGTGACCAAGTGTGACTAGTGTGACTTGTGTGACCAAGTGTGACTAGTGTGACCAAGTGTGACTAGTAGGACTAGTGTGACCAAGTGTGACTAAAGTTACCAAGTGTGACTAGTGTGACCAAGTGTGACTAGTGTGACTAGTGTGACTAATGTGACTTGTGTGACCAAGTGTGACTAGTGTGACTAGTGTGACCAAGTGTGACTAGTGTGACCAAGTGTGACTAGTGTGACTAGTGTGACCAAGTGTGACAAGTGTGACCAAGTGTGACTAGTGTGACCAAGTGTGACTAGTGTGCTTAAGTGTGACTAGTGTGACCAAGTGTGACTAGTAGGACTAGTGTGACCAAGTGTGACTAGTGTGACTAGTGTGACTAATGTGACTTGTGTGACCAAGTGTGACTAGTGTGACTAGTGTGACCAAGTGTGACTAGTGTGACCAAGTGTGACTAGTGTGACTAGTGTGACCAAGTGTGACAAGTGTGACTAGTGTGACCAAGTGTGACTAGTGTGCTTAAGTGTGACTAGTGTGACCAAGTGTGACTAGTGTGACCAAGTGTGACTAGTGTGACTAGTGTGACCAAGTGTGACTAGTGTGACCAAGTTTGACTAGTGTGACCAAGTGTGACTAGTGTGACCAAGTGTGACTAGTGTGACCAAGTGTGACAAGTGTGACTTGTGTGACTAGTGTGACTAGTGTGACCAAGTGTGACTAGTGTGACCAAGTGTGACTAGTGTGACTAGTGTGACCAAGTGTGACAAGTGTGACCAAGTGTGACTAGTGTGACCAAGTGTGACTAGTGTGCTTAAGTGTGACTAGTGTGACCAAGTGTGACTAGTGTGACCAAGTGTGACTAGTGTGACTAGTGTGACCAAGTGTGACAAGTGTGACCAAGTGTGACTAGTGTGACCAAGTGTGATTAGTGTGACCAAGTGTGACTAGTGTGACTTGTTTGACCAAGTGTGACTAGTGTGACCAAGTGTGACTAGTAGGACTAGTGTGACCAAGTGTGACTAAAGTGACCAAGTGTGACTATTGTGACCAAGTGTGACTAGTGTGACTAGTGTGACTAGTGTGCCCAAGTGTGACTAGTGTGACCAAGTGTGACTAGTGTGACCAAGTGTGACTAGTGTGACCAAGTGTGACTAGTGTGACCAAGTGTGACTAGTGTGACCAAGTGTGACTAGTGTGACCAAGTGTGACTAGTGTGACCAAGTGTGACTAGTGTGACCAAGTGTGACTAGTGTGACCAAGTGTGACTAGTGTGACTAGTGTGACTAGTGTGCCCAAGTGTGACTAGTGTGACCAAGTGTGACTAGTGTGACCAAGTGTGACTAGTGTGACCAAGTGTGACTAGTGTGACCAAGTGTGACTAGTGTGACCAAGTGTGACTAGTGTGACCAAGCGACAAGAACGCCCGTTGTTTTACCTCTGACTCCTTGTGTCGCTCTCTAGCGACAAGAACGCCCGTTGTTTTATCTCTGTCTCCTTGTGTCGCTCTCTAGCGACAAGAACGCCCGTTGTTTTATCTCTGTCTCCTTGTGTCGCTCTCTAGCGACAAGAACGCCCGTTGTTTTATCTCTGTCTCCTTGTGTCGCTCTCTAGCGACAAGAACGCCCGTTGTTTTATCTCTGTCTCCTTGTGTCGCTCTCTAGCGACAAGAACGCCCGTTGTTTTATCTATGTCTCCTTGTGTCGCTCTCTAGCGACAAGAACGCCCGTTGTTTTATATCTGTCTCCTTGTGTCGCTCTCTAGCGACAAGAACGCCCGTTGTTTTATCTCTGTCTCCTTGTGTCGCTCTCTAGCGACAAGAACGCCCGTTGTTTTACCTCTGTCTCCTTGTGTCGCTCTCTAGCGACAAGAACGCCCGTTGTTTTACCTCTGTCTCCTTGTGTCGCTCTCTAGCGACAAGAACGCCCGTTGTTTTACCTCTGTCTCCTTGTGTCGCTCCTAGCGACAAGAACGCCCGTTGTTTTATCTCTGTCTCCTTGTGTCGCTCTCTAGCGACAAGAACGCCCGTTGTTTTACCTCTGTCTCCTTGTGTCGCTCTCTAGCGACAAGAACGCCCGTTGTTTTATCTCTGTCTCCTTGTGTCGCTCTCTAGCGACAAGAACGCCCGTTTTTTTATCTCTGTCTCCTTGTGTCGCTCTCTAGCGACAAGAACGCCCGTTGTTTTATATCTGTCTCCTTGTGTCGCTCTCTAGCGACAAGAACGCCCGTTGTTTTACCTCTGTCTCCTTGTGTCGCTCTCTAGCGACAAGAACGCCCGTTGTTTTACCTCTGTCTCCTTGTGTCGCTCTCTAGCGACAAGAACGCCCGTTGTTTTACCTCTGTCTCCTTGTGTCGCTCTCTAGCGACAAGAACGCCCGTTGTTTTATCTCTGTCTCCTTGTGTCGCTCTCTAGCGACAAGAACGCCCGTTGTTTTATCTCTGTCTCCTTGTGTCGCTCTCTAGCGACAAGAACGCCCGTTGTTTTACCTCTGTCTCCTCGTGTCGCTCTCTAGCGACAAGAACGCCCGTTGTTTTATCTCTGTCTCCTCGTGTCGCTCTCTAGCGACAAGAACGCCCGTTGTTTTATATCTGTCTCCTTGTGTCGCTCTCTAGCGACAAGAACGCCCGTTGTTTTATCTCTGTCTCCTTGTGTCGCTCTCTAGCGACAAGAACGCCCGTTGTTTTACCTCTGTCTCCTTGTGTCGCTCTCTAGCGACAAGAACGCCCGTTGTTTTACCTCTGTCTCCTTGTGTCGCTCTCTAGCGACAAGAACGCCCGTTGTTTTACCTCTGTCTCCTTGTGTCGCTCCTAGCGACAAGAACGCCCGTTGTTTTATCTCTGTCTCCTTGTGTCGCTCTCTAGCGACAAGAACGCCCGTTGTTTTACCTCTGTCTCCTTGTGTCGCTCTCTAGCGACAAGAACGCCCGTTGTTTTATCTCTGTCTCCTTGTGTCGCTCTCTAGCGACAAGAACGCCCGTTTTTTTATCTCTGTCTCCTTGTGTCGCTCTCTAGCGACAAGAACGCCCGTTGTTTTATATCTGTCTCCTTGTGTCGCTCTCTAGCGACAAGAACGCCCGTTGTTTTACCTCTGTCTCCTTGTGTCGCTCTCTAGCGACAAGAACGCCCGTTGTTTTACCTCTGTCTCCTTGTGTCGCTCTCTAGCGACAAGAACGCCCGTTGTTTTATCTCTGTCTCCTTGTGTCGCTCTCTAGCGACAAGAACGCCCGTTGTTTTACCTCTGTCTCCTCGTGTCGCTCTCTAGCGACAAGAACGCCCGTTGTTTTATCTCTGTCTCCTCGTGTCGCTCTCTAGCTACAAGAACGCCCGTTGTTTTATCTCTGTCTCCTCGTGTCGCTCTCTAGCGACAAGAACGCCCGTTGTTTTATCTCTGTCTCCTCGTGTCGCTCTCTAGCGAGACAGAGAAATGGAGAACACTGAAAGGGAGAGCAAAAGAATCAGTTGAGAATCTTCTCATCTACCAAGCTCCGGCCGCCGAGATAATCAAAACGCTAGAAACACGCTTCGGGAGGCCCGATACCATAGCACTAATTGAATTAGAAAGGCTCCGCGCGCTGCCCCGCCTCACAGACGGCGCGCGGGACCTCTGCTCCTTCTCGTGCCGTGTTGCGAATGCCATCGCCACCCTCCGAGCGTTAGATCGCGCACAGTATCTCTACAGCCCTGAGACTACTAAAGCGATCCTAGACAAGCTGACACCGAACCAAAGATACAGGTGGTTCGACTTCGCCGCCACCACCGTGTCCGCGGAACCAGAGCTAATAAAAATCTCCGCCTTCCTACAACGAGAAGCACAGTACTGCGCAGCCTACGCGCAACCGGAAACAAGCGAACCTCCGCCAAGACGAGTGCACAAAGCCTACGCCACCTCCGAGAGACCAGCCAGCAAATGTTCGTGCTGTCAGAGCGAGACGCACAGCATCGACAAGTGTCCGAAATTTACGGCTGAAGAAATCGACGAGCGCTGGAAGTTAGCTAAAGAAAAAAGACTATGCTTCAGATGCCTAAAATACAAGGGCAGAACGCACCACTGCAAACGGGTGAAGTGCGAGCGAGACGGCTGCGAGTACTTTCATCACAAATTATTGCACAATAAGAAGCCCGCGCCCGCCGACAACGAAGCCGTTACCTCAACGTGGACGACCCGCCGGTCCCGCGCCTTTCTCAAGATATTACCTGTGACAATAAAGGGGCCCAAAGGGGAGGTCAAGACTTCGGCTTTGATGGACGACGGAAGCACTATCACGCTCCTGTCGGAAGAAATCGCCAACAAAGTCGGCCTAGACGGGCCTACAACGCCGCTGCGCATAGAGGCAATCACCAGTGAAAAAATAAACGCAACGAAATCCCGCCGAGTCCCGCTCCTCATACGCGGACAAGGCGGGGAGGTGCGCATACACGCCCGCACAATTCCCAACCTACGCTTATCACCCCAAACGATAAGCGAAGACGATATCAGTACGTGCCCACACCTGCGAGACATAGAGCACCTACTGAGATACGACACGGCCGAACCGGGAATACTGCTCGGGCAAGACAACTGGCATCTGTTAATACCAGAAGAAATCCGACGCGGCGACAGAAATCAACCCGTCGCCAGCCGACTACCGCTCGGATGGGTGTTACACGGCGCGCACACCCGCGCCCCCCTACAAGGCGAGGGCATCCACCATATCGTCAGCCATATCTCCAATCAGCCAGCCGAAGAAAGGGAATCGCTAACAAGCGAGGAAGACGTCGACCGGCAGTTAAAAGAATACTTCGCCATCGAAAATATGATGATAGAGCCGAAACGACCCAAATCCGACCCGGAAGAACGCGCCCTCGCTCAGCTCGCGCGATCAACCACGCTCACGGCCGACGGCCACTATCAAGTGCCTCTACTATGGAAAAACGAAGACGACAAACTGCCGGACAACTACGAGAACGCGCTCAAACGCCTACACAGCATCGAGAAAAAACTAGATCGAGATGAAGAGTTCAAGAAGCGCTACAACGCCGAAATGGACCACCTAATCGAGCGAGGTTACGCCGAGCCAGCCCCGCCAAAGAATAACAACGAAAAAAACTGGTATCTACCGCACTTCGCCGTATTGAATCCTATGAAGAGAGATCGCGTCAGAGTGGTCCATGATGCTGCGGCCCGTACTCGAGGCGTATCACTCAACGACAAACTCCTCACAGGCCCCCCCCTCCTCCAATCACTTCCGGGGGTGCTCATGAGGTTCCGTCAGCACAAAATCGCCGTGTCCGCCGACATAGAAGCAATGTTTATGCACGTAAAAATAAAGCCCGAAGACCGCAACGCGCTACGATATCTGTGGCGTGGGAACCGCCGGGACGACACGCCCCCGGAAGAATGGCGTATGAGCTCCCTTGTCTTCGGTGCAACCTGCAGCCCTACGATCGCTATATATGTAAAGAACGCGAACGCCGAAAAATATAGGGAAACGAACCCTGAAGCCGCCGAGGCCATTGTACGTAATCACTACGTAGACGATTACCTACAGAGTTTCAAGTCAGAAGAGGAAGCGATCAAGATAGCCGCCGAAGTACGAGATATACAGAAAAACGCCCACTACAATCTCCGTAAGTGGTCGTCCAACTCGGCGGGAGTGCTACTAGCGGTGGCCAATGAGAACACAGACCCCTCAGAAGAAAACACCGCAAGCAAGAAAAATCGCACCCCCACCACCGAGCCTTCAAACCTCCACGAACACGCCCGGGAGGTGGCAAACGAGCGCACGAGCCCCGCACACGTAGAGCTCGACGCGAAAGAAATGAAAAATGAACGCGTACTCGGACAAGTTTGGAAGCCCGCCACAGATGAAATCGCTTTCAACTTGGACCTGACCCGATTGCCGCCCGACGCACTCAATGAAAAAAAACCGACTAAGCGCTTGGTACTGAGAGTGATGATGTCCGTCTTCGACCCCCTTGGGCTGGCCTCACCCGTCACCGTCCAAGCGAAGAAAATACTACAAGAAATATGGAGAAGAGGCACGACATGGGACGCAGCAATAGACGACGACCTCGCGCAGAAATGGACCTTATGGACCACACAGCTGACAGCGCTCCGCGACGTCGCCATACCCCGGTGCTACCCATATTATAGCACCGCGGTAACCCGGGAGCTGCACACATTCGTCGACGCCTCCCTCACCGCATACACGTGCGCTCTATACTGGCGTACGGTAACCGCGGACGGACAAATACACGTGTCCCTCATCACCGCGAAGGCCAAGGTCGCCCCCCTCAAAGTGACCTCGGTCCCACGCCTGGAGTTACAGGCAGCGGCGATGGGCGCACGAATGGCCATCACCGTGGTAGAAGAACACGACCTGAAACCGACCAGTAAGACATACTGGTCGGACAGTCGCACCGTACTGTACGCGAATGGAAATGGGTACCTACGCGCCACAACGTCGCAGATATACCTACCAGAGAGCTCCCGCCAGACTTCAACAGCAGCCACCGCTGGTTCCATGGGCCCGACTTCCTGTACAATGACTACACAACATGGCCCGCCGAACCACAACAACAAAATAATGCACCGACCGGCGAAGAAAATAAAATAGCAACCGAAATTTGTAACAAAATCACGCACACACCGTGGTTACCGCCGGCGGAAAGGTTCTCGCGCTGGGAGCGCCTACTACGCACACTAGCGCGAGTACTACAGTTCATAGAACTATGTCGTCCTAACAAAGGCCGAACTCACTACAAAAGAACACTCAAGAACAAAGAAAAGGACCCCGAGTGGAACAGAAAACACAAGCGACCCGCACCCGCCGCACCGCGACAGGCCCGGCCCGCATCAAAAAACTACTTATCAATTGACGCGCGGTACCTAATAGAAGCGGAACGCCTAATAGTACGAGAGAGTCAACGAGACAGCTTCAGCGACGAAATTCAGAGACTAATGCAGGGCAAGCCGCCGGCCATGAATAGTCGCTTACGCCCCTTAGCGATCGAACTCATCGACGGCGTGATAACGCTAAAAACGCGCATCAACGAAGCAAACGACATAACCACAACGCAAAAACGGCCGTCCGTATTAGACGGAAATCACGCGGCCATCCGACTGTACATCGACTGCGTGCACCGACAAATGAACCATCACGGAGTTGAAGCGACAGTGAACGAATGCAAACAACACTACGCCATACTACGACTACGTACAGTCGCCCGAATGATTATCCATCGATGTCTGCCATGCCGGCGACGAAAATCGAAGCCGACTGTACCTCCGACGGGAAATCTGCCGCGCTGCCGCCTCGCACATCACGAGAGAGCCTTCACATACACGGGCGTCGATCTGTGGGGCCCCGCGACTATTACAGTAGGCCGAGGGACACAGAAGAGATATGTAGCGCTATTTACATGCCTTACAACGCGCGCTATACATATGGAAATAGTGCCCAGTCTAAGCGGCGAATCCGCCATAATGGCTCTACGAAGAATGATCGCGCGTCGAGGCACACCTACGGAGATTTGGTCGGACAACGGGACGAACTTCCACTCTGCGGATAAGATGCTGCGGGCGGCCGCCGAAGACGCGATGCGAGAGGAGGCGGGGCGACGACAAATAATATGGCGCTTCATCCCCCCTTCGGCGCCATTTATGGGCGGGGCGTGGGAGCGAATGGTGCGAGCGGTAAAAGACACTCTTTACACTGTCCTGAAAGAGCGTCACCCCTCGGAGGAGGTCTTCGCCACGACCCTGGCTGAAGCAGAATACATCGTGAACAGCCGCCCCCTCACACACGTGTCCGTGGAGCCCGATGACCCCGAAGCCCTATCACCGAATCACTTCCTACTCGGCGGATCCGGCAGAGTGCAGTCGCCCGGTACCTTCAACGACAAGGACCTAGTCGGCCGAGCAACGTGGAGGACGAGCCAACGACTCGCGGACCACTTCTGGAGTCGATGGGTCCGCGAGTACCTACCTACACTTCAAGACCGGCGGGAGCCGTATAGGCGCGGCCGGCCCATAGAAATCGACGACATCGTACTCATCGGCGACGGGACCCTCCCACGCAATACTTGGCCCATGGGTAGAGTGATCGCCAAGTACCCGGGACCCGACGGCGAGACAAGGGTGGTGGACGTCAGAACAAAGGGCGGAGTGCTACGGCGACCGACCAAGAAGCTCGCGATTTTACCTACCAAGGATGACGACCTGCACGCCAGCGAGCTGGAACACCGGCCGGGTGTTCCACGGCGGGAGAAATGTGCAGGACAACCATCTACGTAAATACTGATAAAATAGATTGCCTGTAACCTAGCTTATAACCCTCTTACAACGTAAGCATTGTATTACAGTCGCCTTATATAATTTGTAGTCGAAATAAATAATAATAGGTCTCACACTTAATTCCTACCTAGTTAAGAGGTAATATACTGTTGGTTTCATAAGTAAAGAGTGGCTAAACACTAAGTTTCCACTAGAAATATAGATAGATTAAGAGGAAGCCTTTAGATCCTATCCGCGCGCTGGCCAAGCATAGACTGATGGGCGAGCGAGGGGGGAAGCTCGGTATTTATACCCCAGGTGGGGGCCGAGGTACGTATATAGACAGCGACACGAAAAAACCCGCGCTTTAGATGCGATTGGCCGGCAAACGGAGAGGATCTCGGGTGATAATGCATTACGAATGTCATAGAAATAAGTATAAAACACTGTAAATAACGTATTAGCCTAAGATTATTGTCATAAATAAATGAGATGTCGTTTCGCGCCAAAATTTTCCCGCCAATACTTTCCCGCCCGTATTTCCCGCCAAAAGCACGGGGCGGGCGGGCTGCGGGGCAAGGAATTTCATTGTATAAATATGGCGTCCGGGCCTCATGAAATTCAGTTCTACAAATACCTTCGAAACGGCATCAACTCGGAAAAGAAAACAAGTCTTTCACTCAGCTGCTCCCTCATCGGAATCCCGTCAAATTCAGTTGCACAACCAGTGCATAGGTGCATCAGGCACAGAGACAGAGGTAAAACAACGGGCGTTCTTGTCGCTAGAGAGCGACACAAGGAGACAGAGGTAAAACAACGGGCGTTCTTGTCGCTAGAGAGCGACACAAGGAGACAGAGGTAAAACAACGGGCGTTCTTGTCGCTAGAGAGCGACACAAGGAGACAGAGATAAAACAACGGGCGTTCTTGTCGCTAGAGAGCGACACAAGGAGACAGAGATCAAACAACGGGCGTTCTTGTCGCTAGAGAGCGACACAAGGAGACAGAGATAAAACAACGGGCGTTCTTGTCGCTAGAGAGCGACACAAGGAGACAGAGATAAAACAACGGGCGTTCTTGTCGCTAGAGAGCGACACAAGGAGACAGAGATAAAACAACGGGCGTTCTTGTCGCTAGAGAGCGACACAAGGAGACAGAGATAAAACAACGGGCGTTCTTGTCGCTAGAGAGCGACACAAGGAGACAGAGGTAAAACAACGGGCGTTCTTGTCGCTAGAGAGCGACACAAGGAGACAGAGGTAAAACAACACACTAGTCACACTTGGTCACACTAGTCACACTTGGGCACACTAGTCACACTAGTCACACTAGTCACACTTGGTCACACTAGTCACACTTGGTCACACTAGTCACACTTGGTCACACTAGTCACACTTGGTCACACTAGTCACACTTGGTCACACTAGTCACACTTGGTCACACTAGTCACACTTGGTCACACTAGTCACACTTGGTCACACTAGTCACACTTGGTCACACTAGTCACACTTGGGCACACTAGTCACACTAGTCACACTAGTCACACTTGGTCACACTAGTCACACTTGGTCACACTAGTCACACTTGGTCACACTAGTCACACTTGGTCACACTAGTCACACTTGGTCACACTAGTCACACTTGGTCACACTAGTCACACTTGGTCACACTAGTCACACTTGGTCACACTAGTCACACTTGGTCACACTAGTCACACTTGGGCACACTAGTCACACTAGTCACAATAGTCACACTTGGTCACAATAGTCACACTTGGTCACTTTAGTCACACTTGGTCACACTAGTCCTACTAGTCACACTTGGTCACACTAGTCACACTTGGTCACACAAGTCACACTAGTTACACTTGGTCACACTAGTCACACTTGGTCACACTAGTCACACTTGGTCACACTAGTCAAACTTGGTCACACTAGTCACACTTGGTCACACTTGTCACACTTGGTCACACTAGTCACACTAGTCACACTTGGTCACACTAGTCACACTTGGTCACACTAGTCACACTTGGTCACACTAGTCACACTTGGTCACACTAGTCACACTTGGTCACACTTGTCACACTTTGTCACACTAGTCACAATAGTCACACTTGGTCACACTAGTCACACTTGGTCACACTAGTCACACTTAAGCACACTAGTCAAACTTGGTCACACTAGTCACACTTGGTCACACTTGTCACACTTGGTCACACTAGTCACACTAGTCACACTTGGTCACACTAGTCACACTTGGTAACACTAGTCACACTAGTCACACTTGGTCACACTAGTCACTCTAAGGCACCAAATGTGACTAGTGTGACCAAGTGTGACTAGTGTGAACAAGTGTGACTAGTGTGACCAAGTGTGACAAGATGACCAAGTGTGACTAGTGTGACCAAGTGTGACTAGTGTGAACCAACGGGCGTTCTTGTCGCTAGAGAGCGACACAAGGAGACAGAGGTAAAACAACGGGCGTTCTTGTCGCTAGAGAGCGACACAAGGAGACAGAGGTAAAACAACGGGCGTTCTTGTCGCTAGAGAGCGACACAAGGAGACAGAGGTAAAACAACGGGCGTTCTTGTCGCTAGAGAGCGACACAAGGAGACAGAGGTAAAACAACGGGCGTTCTTGTCGCTAGAGAGCGACACAAGGAGACAGAGATAAAACAACGGGCGTTCTTGTCGCTAGAGAGCGACACAAGGAGACAGAGGTAAAACAACGGGCGTTCTTGTCGCTAGAGAGCGACACAAGGAGACAGAGGTAAAACAACGGGCGTTCTTGTCGCTAGAGAGCGACACAAGGAGACAGAGATAAAACAACGGGCGTTCTTGTCGCTAGAGAGCGACACAAGGAGACAGAGATAAAACAACGGGCGTTCTTGTCGCTAGAGAGCGACACAAGGAGACAGATATAAAACAACGGGCGTTCTTGTCGCTAGAGAGCGACACAAGGAGACAGATATAAAACAACGGGCGTTCTTGTCGCTAGAGAGCGACACAAGGAGACAGAAGTAAAACAACGGGCGTTCTTGTCGCTAGAGAGCGACACAAGGAGACAGAGGTAAAACAACGGGCGTTCTTGTCGCTAGAGAGCGACACAAGGAGACAGATATAAAACAACGGGCGTTCTTGTCGCTAGAGAGCGACACAAGGAGACAGAGATAAAACAACGGGCGTTCTTGTCGCTAGAGAGCGACACAAGGAGACAGATATAAAACAACGGGCGTTCTTGTCGCTAGAGAGCGACACAAGGAGACAGATATAAAACAACGGGCGTTCTTGTCGCTAGAGAGCGACACAAGGAGACAGATATAAAACAACGGGCGTTCTTGTCGCTAGAGAGCGACACAAGGAGACAGATATAAAACAACGGGCGTTCTTGTCGCTAGAGAGCGACACAAGGAGACAGATATAAAACAACGGGCGTTCTTGTCGCTAGAGAGCGACACAAGGAGACAGATATAAAACAACGGGCGTTCTTGTCGCTAGAGAGCGACACAAGGAGACAGAGATAAAACAACGGGCGTTCTTGTCGCTAGAGAGCGACACAAGGAGACAGAGATAAAACAACGGGCGTTCTTGTCGCTAGAGAACGACACAAGGAGACAGAGGTAAAACAACGGGCGTTCTTGTTGCTAGAGAACGACACAAGGAGACAGATATAAAACAACGGGCGTTCTTGTTGCTAGAGAGCGACACAAGGAGACAGATATAAAACAACGGGCGTTCTTGTCGCTAGAGAGCGACACAAGGAGACAGAGGTAAAACAACGGGCGTTCTTGTCGCTAGAGAGCGACACAAGGAGACAGAGATAAAACAACGGGCGTTCTTGTCGCTAGAGAGCGACACAAGGAGACAGAGATAAAACAACGGGCGTTCTTGTCGCTAGAGAGCGACACAAGGAGACAGATATAAAACAACGGGCGTTCTTGTCGCTAGAGAGCGACACAAGGAGACAGAGATAAAACAACGGGCGTTCTTGTCGCTAGAGAGCGACACAAGGTGACAGAGATAAAACAACGGGCGTTCTTGTCGCTAGAGAGTGACACAAGGAGACAGAGATAAAACAACGGGCGTTCTTGTCGCTAGAGAGCGACACAAGGAGACAGAGATAAAACAACGGGCGTTCTTGTCGCTAGAGAGCGACACAAGGAGACAGAGATAAAACAACGGGCGTTCTTGTCGCTAGAGAGCGACACAAGGAGTCAGAGATAAAACAACGGGCGTTCTTGTCGCTAGAGAGCGACACAAGGAGACAGATATAAAACAACGGGCGTTCTTGTCGCAAGAGAGCGACACAAGGAGACAGATATAAAACAACGGGCGTTCTTGTCGCTAGAGAGCGACACAAGTAGACAGATATAAATCAACGGGCGTTCTTGTCGCTAGAGAGCGACACAAGTAGACAGAGATAAAACAACGGGCGTTCTTGTCGCTAGAGAGCGACACAAGGAGACAGAGATAAAACAACGGGCGTTCTTTTCGCTAGAGAGCGACACAAGGAGACAGAGATAAAACAACGGGCGTTCTTGTCGCTAGAGAGCGACACAAGGAGACAGAGGTAAAACAACACACTAGTCACACTTGGTCACACTAGTCACACTTGGGCACACTAGTCACACTAGTCACACTTGGTCACACTAGTCACACTTGGTCACACTAGTCACACTTGGTCACAATAGTCACACTTGGTCAGACTAGTCACACTTGGTCACACTAGTCACACTTGGTCACACTAGTCACACTTAGTCACACTAGTCACATTTGGTCACACTAGTCACACTTGGGCACACTAGTCACACTTGGTCACACTAGTCACACTTGGTCACACTAGTCACACTTGGTCACACTTGTCACAATTGGTCACACTAGTCACACTAGTCACACTTGGTCACACTAGTCACACTTGGTCACACTAGTCACACTAGTCACACTTGGTCACACAAGTCACACTAGTCACACTTGGTCACACTAGTCACACTAAGGCACCAAGTGTGACTAGTGTGACCAAGTGTGACTAGTGTGAACAAGTGTGACTAGTGTGACCAAGTGTGACAAGATGACCAAGTTCGACTTGTATGACCAAGTGTGACTAGTGTGAACCAACGGGCGTTCTTGTCGCTAGAGAGCGACACAAGGAGACAGAGATAAAACAACGGGCGTTCTTGTCGCTAGAGAGCGACACAAGGAGACAGAGGTAAAACAACGGGCGTTCTTGTCGCTAGAGAGCGACACAAGGAGACAGAGGTAAAACAACGGGCGTTCTTGTCGCTAGAGAGCGACACAAGGAGACAGAGGTAAAACAACGGGCGTTCTTGTCGCTAGAGAGCGACACAAGGAGACAGAGGTAAAACAACGGGCGTTCTTGTCGCTAGAGAGCGACACAAGGAGACAGAGATAAAACAACGGGCGTTCTTGTCGCTAGAGAGCGACACAAGGAGACAGAGATAAAACAACGGGCGTTCTTGTCGCTAGAGAGCGACACAAGGAGACAGAGATAAAACAACGGGCGTTCTTGTCGCTAGAGAGCGACACAAGGAGACAGAGATAAAACAACGGGCGTTCTTGTCGCTAGAGACCGACACAAGGAGACAGAGATAAAACAACGGGCGTTCTTGTCGCTAGAGAGCGACACAAGGAGACAGAGATAAAACAACGGGCGTTCTTGTCGCTAGAGAGCGACACAAGGAGACAGAGATAAAACAACGGGCGTTCTTGTCGCTAGAGAGCGACACAAGGAGACAGAGATAAAACAACGGGCATTCTTGTCGCTAGAGAGCGACACAAGGAGACAGAGATAAAACAACGGGCGTTCTTGTCGCTAGAGAGCGACACAAGGAGACAGAGATAAAACAACGGGCGTTCTTGTCGCTAGAGAGCGACACAAGGAGACAGAGATAAAACAACGGGCGTTCTTGTCGCTAGAGAGCGACACAAGGAGACAGAGATAAAACAACGGGCGTTCTTGTCGCTAGAGAGCGACACAAGGAGACAGAGATAAAACAACGGGCGTTCTTGTCGCTAGAGAGCGACACAAGGAGACAGAGGTAAAACAACGGGCGTTCTTGTCGCTAGAGAGCGACACAAGGAGACAGATATAAAACAACGGGCGTTCTTGTCGCTAGAGAGCGACACAAGGAGACAGAGATAAAACAACGGGCGTTCTTGTCGCTAGAGAGCGACACAAGGAGACAGAGATAAAACAACGGGCGTTCTTGTCGCTAGAGAGCGACACAAGGAGACAGAGATAAAACAACGGGCGTTCTTGTCGCTAGAGAGCGACACAAGGAGACAGAGATAAAACAACGGGCGTTCTTGTCGCTAGAGAGCGACACAAGGAGACAGAGATAAAACAACGGGCGTTCTTGTCGCTAGAGAGCGACACAAGGAGACAGAGATAAAACAACGGGCGTTCTTGTCGCTAGAGAGCGACACAAGGAGACAGAGGTAAAACAACGGGCGTTCTTGTCGCTAGAGAGCGACACAAGGAGACAGAGGTAAAACAACACACTAGTCACACTTGGTCACACTAGTCACACTTGGGCACACTAGTCACACTAGTCACACTAGTCCCACTTGGTCACACTAGTCACACTTGGTCACACTAGTCACACTTGGTCACACTAGTCACACTTGGTCACACTAGTCACACTTGGTCACACTAGTCACACTTGGTCACACTAGTCACACTTGGTCACACTAGTCACACTTGGTCACACTAGTCACACTTGGGCACACTAGTCACACTAGTCACACTAGTCACACTTGGTCACACTAGTCACACTTGGTCACACTAGTCACACTTGGTCACACTAGTCACACTTGGTCACACTAGTCACACTTGGTCACACTAGTCACACTTGGTCACACTAGTCACACTTGGTCACACTAGTCACACTTGGTCACACTAGTCACACTTGGTCACACTAGTCACACTTGGGCACACTAGTCACACTAGTCACACTAGTCACACTTGGTCACAATAGTCACACTTGGTCACTTTAGTCACACTTGGTCACACTAGTCCTACTAGTCACACTTGTTCACACTAGTCACACTTGGTCACACAAGTCACACTAGTCACACTTGGTCACACTAGTCACACTTGGTCACACTAGTCACACTTGGTCACACTAGTCAAACTTGGTCACACTAGTCACACTTGGTCACACTTGTCACACTTGGTCACACTAGTCACACTAGTCACACTTGGTCACACTAGTCACACTTGGTCACACTAGTCACACTTAGTCACACTAGTCACACTTGGTCACACTAGTCACACTTGGTCACACTTGTCACACTTTGTCACACTAGTCACAATAGTCACACTTGGTCACACTAGTCACACTTGGTCACACTAGTCACACTTAAGCACACTAGTCACACTTGGTCACACTAGTCACACTTGGTCACACTTGTCACACTTGGTCACACTAGTCACACTAGTCACACTTGGTCACACTAGTCACACTTGGTAACACTAGTCACACTAGTCACACTTGGTCACACTAGTCACTCTAAGGCACCAAGTGTGACTAGTGTGACCAAGTGTGACTAGTGTGAACAAGTGTGACTAGTGTGACCAAGTGTGACAAGATGACCAAGTGTGACTAGTGTGACCAAGTGTGACTAGTGTGAACCAACGGGCGTTCTTGTCGCTAGAGAGCGACACAAGGAGACAGAGGTAAAACAACGGGCGTTCTTGTCGCTAGAGAGCGACACAAGGAGACAGAGGTAAAACAACGGGCGTTCTTGTCGCTAGAGAGCGACACAAGGAGACAGAGGTAAAACAACGGGCGTTCTTGTCGCTAGAGAGCGACACAAGGAGACAGAGGTAAAACAACGGGCGTTCTTGTCGCTAGAGAGCGACACAAGGAGACAGAGATAAAACAACGGGCGTTCTTGTCGCTAGAGAGCGACACAAGGAGACAGAGATAAAACAACGGGCGTTCTTGTCGCTAGAGAGCGACACAAGGAGACAGAGATAAAACAACGGGCGTTCTTGTCGCTAGAGAGCGACACAAGGAGACAGAGATAAAACAACGGGCGTTCTTGTCGCTAGAGAGCGACACAAGGAGACAGAGATAAAACAACGGGCGTTCTTGTCGCTAGAGAGCGACACAAGGAGACAGAGATAAAACAACGGGCGTTCTTGTCGCTAGAGAGCGACACAAGGAGACAGAGATAAAACAACGGGCGTTCTTGTCGCTAGAGAGCGACACAAGGAGACAGAGATAAAACAACGGGCGTTCTTGTCGCTAGAGAGCGACACAAGGAGACAGAGATAAAACAACGGGCGTTCTTGTCGCTAGAGAGCGACACAAGGAGACAGAGATAAAACAACGGGCGTTCTTGTCGCTAGAGAGCGACACAAGGAGACAGAGATAAAACAACGGGCGTTCTTGTCGCTAGAGAGCGACACAAGGAGACAGAGATAAAACAACGGGCGTTCTTGTCGCTAGAGAGCGACACAAGGAGACAGAGATAAAACAACGGGCGTTCTTGTCGCTAGAGAGCGACACAAGGAGACAGAGATAAAACAACGGGCGTTCTTGTCGCTAGAGAGCGACACAAGGAGACAGAGATAAAACAACGGGCGTTCTTGTCGCTAGAGAGCGACACAAGGAGACAGAGATAAAACAACGGGCGTTCTTGTCGCTAGAGAGCGACACAAGGAGACAGAGATAAAACAACGGGCGTTCTTGTCGCTAGAGAGCGACACAAGGAGACAGAGGTAAAACAACGGGCGTTCTTGTCGCTAGAGAGCGACACAAGGAGACAGAGATAAAACAACGGGCGTTCTTGTCGCTAGAGAGCGACACAAGGAGACAGATATAAAACAACGGGCGTTCTTGTCGCTAGAGAGCGACACAAGGAGACAGATATAAAACAACGGGCGTTCTTGTCGCTAGAGAGCGACACAAGGAGACAGATATAAAACAACGGGCGTTCTTGTCGCTAGAGAGCGACACAAGGAGACAGATATAAAACAACGGGCGTTCTTGTCGCTAGAGAGCGACACAAGGAGACAGAGATAAAACAACGGGCGTTCTTGTCGCTAGAGAGCGACACAAGGAGACAGAGATAAAACAACGGGCGTTCTTGTCGCTAGAGAGTGACACAAGGAGACAGAGATAAAACAACGGGCGTTCTTGTCGCTAGAGAGTGACACAAGGAGACAGAGATAAAACAACGGGCGTTCTTGTCGCTAGAGAGCGACACAAGGAGACAGAGATAAAACAACGGGCGTTCTTGTCGCTAGAGAGCGACACAAGGAGTCAGAGATAAAACAACGGGCGTTCTTGTCGCAAGAGAGCGACACAAGGAGACAGATATAAAACAACGGGCGTTCTTGTCGCAAGAGAGCGACACAAGGAGACAGATATAAAACAACGGGCGTTCTTGTCGCTAGAGAGCGACACAAGTAGACAGATATAAATCAACGGGCGTTCTTGTCGCTAGAGAGCGACACAAGGAGACAGAGATAAAACAACGGGCGTTCTTGTCGCTAGAGAGCGACACAAGGAGACAGAGATAAAACAACGGGCGTTCTTGTCGCTAGAGAGCGACACAAGGAGACAGAGGTAAAACAACACACTAGTCACACTTGGTCACACTAGTCACACTTGGGCACACTAGTCACACTAGTCACACTTGGTCACACTAGTCACACTTGGTCACACTAGTCACACTTGGTCACAATAGTCACACTTGGTCACACTAGTCACACTTGGTCACACTAGTCACACTTGGTCACACTAGTCACACTTAGTCACACTAGTCACATTTGGTCACACTAGTCACACTTGGGCACACTAGTCACACTTGGTCACACTAGTCACACTTGGTCACACTAGTCACACTTGGTCACACTTGTCACACTTGGTCACACTAGTCACACTAGTCACACTTGGTCACACTAGTCACACTTGGTCACACTAGTCACACTAGTCACACTTGGTCACACAAGTCACACTAGTCACACTTGGTCACACTAGTCACACTAAGGCACCAAGTGTGACTAGTGTGACCAAGTGTGACTAGTGTGACCAAGTGTGACTAGTGTGACCAAGTGTGACTAGTGTGCCCAAGTGTGACTAGTGTGACCAAATGTGACTAGTGTGACTAAGTGTGACTAGTGTGACCAAGTGTGACTAGTGTGACCAAGTGTGACTAGTGTGACCAAGTGTGACTATTGTGACCAAGTGTGACTAGTGTGACCAAGTGTGACTAGTGTGACCAAGTGTGACTAGTGTGACTAGTGTGCCCAAGTGTGACTAGTGTGACCAAGTGTGACTAGTGTGTTGTTTTACCTCTGTCTCCTTGTGTCGCTCTCTAGCGACAAGAACGCCCGTTGTTTTATCTCTGTCTCCTTGTGTCGCTCTCTAGCGACAAGAACGCCCGTTGTTTTATCTCTGTCTCCTTGTGTCGCTCTCTAGCGACAAGAACGCCCGTTGATTTATATCTGTCTACTTGTGTCGCTCTCTAGCGACAAGAACGCCCGTTGTTTTATATCTGTCTCCTTGTGTCGCTCTCTTGCGACAAGAACGCCCGTTGTTTTATATCTGTCTCCTTGTGTCGCTCTCTTGCGACAAGAACGCCCGTTGTTTTATCTCTGACTCCTTGTGTCGCTCTCTAGCGACAAGAACGCCCGTTGTTTTATCTCTGTCTCCTTGTGTCGCTCTCTAGCGACAAGAACGCCCGTTGTTTTATCTCTGTCTCCTTGTGTCACTCTCTAGCGACAAGAACGCCCGTTGTTTTATCTCTGTCTCCTTGTGTCACTCTCTAGCGACAAGAACGCCCGTTGTTTTATCTCTGTCTCCTTGTGTCGCTCTCTAGCGACAAGAACGCCCGTTGTTTTATCTCTGTCTCCTTGTGTCGCTCTCTAGCGACAAGAACGCCCGTTGTTTTATATCTGTCTCCTTGTGTCGCTCTCTAGCGACAAGAACGCCCGTTGTTTTATATCTGTCTCCTTGTGTCGCTCTCTAGCGACAAGAACGCCCGTTGTTTTATATCTGTCTCCTTGTGTCGCTCTCTAGCGACAAGAACGCCCGTTGTTTTATATCTGTCTCCTTGTGTCGCTCTCTAGCGACAAGAACGCCCGTTGTTTTATCTCTGTCTCCTTGTGTCGCTCTCTAGCGACAAGAACGCCCGTTGTTTTACCTCTGTCTCCTTGTGTCGCTCTCTAGCGACAAGAACGCCCGTTGTTTTATCTCTGTCTCCTTGTGTCGCTCTCTAGCGACAAGAACGCCCGTTGTTTTATCTCTGTCTCCTTGTGTCGCTCTCTAGCGACAAGAACGCCCGTTGTTTTATCTCTGTCTCCTTGTGTCGCTCTCTAGCGACAAGAACGCCCGTTGTTTTATCTCTGTCTCCTTGTGTCGCTCTCTAGCGACAAGAACGCCCGTTGTAACACACTTGGTCACACTTGTCACACTTGGTCACACTAGTCACACTAGTCACACTTGGTCACACTAGTCACACTTGGTCACACTAGTCACACTAGTCACACTTGGTCACACAAGTCACACTAGTCACACTTGGTCACACTAGTCACACTAAGGCACCAAGTGTGACTAGTGTGACCAAGTGTGACTAGTGTGAACAAGTGTGACTAGTGTGACCAAGTGTGACAAGATGACCAAGTTCGACTAGTATGACCAAGTCTCATTGCAACTTATGATCATTTCCCACCTTATTGTCTCCATTCGATGGTGACCTAGAAAGAGAATTGGATAATTCATTTACCATACAGTGTCACTCAATCAATAGTATCGAGTCATGTTCCCATCTTGTCGTAAACAATATTTTTAAAATAATTAGTTTTAACATAAGAAGCCTTCAGCATAATTTTAACGACTTTTCATTGGCGCTGAAACGTTTCAATACGTCATTTGACATAATTGTTCTGTCGGAGTGCTGGCTGCATGAAAACTCAGTTATAAATCAGCTTCCAGGTTACACCCCATTTCACACAACCAATCACCTGAATAAGAGTTGCGGTGTTACCATTTATGTGCATAACTCTCTGAGCCCTTCAGTTCGCGAACCGCCTGTCATGGGAGCCGACTTTCTGCTGGTTCAAGTCGATAATATCTCGATTTTGGGCATATACCGTTCGCCATCGCTTCGTGATTTTGATAGCTTTAATCGTTCCCTTGATTTGTCTTTGAGGAGTATAAGTAATAGTCCTTGCATAATGGTGGCAGGCGACATAAACATCGACTTATTGGACACACAGAGTGCTGTAACTGGTGATTATCTGTCCCTAATGGCATCTCATGGGTTATTGCCTGCGATCACGGCTGCTACTAGAGGCAAAGCTTGTCTGGATCACATTTTTATCAAAACCGATCAAATGGCTACGGGTATTGTGTGCAACAGCGCGATTACGGATCACGACTTAACAATGGTCACCGTGACGCACCTGAACCCTAGTCATAGCCGCGACCGCAAAGTTTTTCGTGTTGACATGCAGGCAGTATCGGCAGAACTAAAAGACACTGATTGGACGCCGGTGACTGGGTGTATGGATCTTGATAGAGCTGTGTCGTTGTTCGATGTCACAGTTGCGGCTACGGTAAACAAGTATAGTAGTGTAGTCCGACTAAGCCGCAGCCGTTTTAACCTGAAACCGTGGATGACCCCTGGCCTAATAAGGTGTGTGAGACACCGTGACAACCTACACTTACAGGTGAGAATGTGCCCTAATGACCAGATCTTAAAAACCAGCTATACACGCTACAGAAATTTTTATGGGCAACTATTACGAAATGTCAAAGCTGACTTTGAGAATAAGGAATTATCTCGTAATTGTCATAACCCAAAGAAACTTTGGAACTCCATAAAGCGCGTTTGTGAGTATCCTAGTCACTCATCCAATGCCAACGAGCTTACTAAAATATCCGCAAATAGTCAAGAATCACTTAATACAGTTAATAAACATTTTGCCTCTGTAGGGGTGGGGCTGGCAGATCGTATTATGCATAGGCTAAATACTACACAGCAGACTTTAGCGTTGAACTATCTTCCAAATAGAACACCATCCCACTCTTTCTTTCTTGCCCCGACCGATCCGCAGGAAGTGAGAGACCTCATACATTCCTTAAAAAATGACAGTTCGCCCGGGCCAGATGGTTATAAGCCACCATTGATAAAAGCTATTAGTGAATTTATATGTGTTCCGCTAGCACACCTATTTAATCTTAGTTTATCCTCGGGTTCATTTCCCGATCCCTGGAAAAGGTCTTCGGTGACTCCAATATTTAAAAATGGTAAAAAAAATAATCCTGACCATTACCGTCCTATTTCACTTCTTTGCATTTTTTCCAAACTCTTAGAAAAGGTAGTTAATAAACGCCTGACACTTTTCCTGGAAAACAACAACCTTCTCTCTGACAGGCAGTTCGGTTTCAGGAGGGGTAGGTCCACTGAAAATGCAGTAGTACTACTGTCTAGTTTAATTGCTAAGCAACTTGACCAGGGTAAGCATTGTATAGGGGTTTTCCTCGATCTTGCCAAAGCCTTCGATACCGTCTCTGCGCCGATTCTCCTAAAAAAACTACATCATCTAGGAGTAAGAGGTTCGGCGTTGGATTGGTTCGAAAGCTATCTTACTAATCGGACACAGTTCGTTCGGGTCGGCGACTGTAGCAGTAGTGAGCTGCCTATTCGTTTTGGTGTTCCACAAGGGAGTATCCTCGGGCCCACCTTATTCCTAATATATATGAATGACATTCTTTCCTTACAGCTACAAAATTCAGACTTGATTTGTTACGCCGACGACACTGTGGCTCTTTTCAGCGGTGGGTCTTGGGCTGAGGCCATAGATATGGCTGAAAAGGGAATGTCGTGTTTAGCAGATTGGTTAGACATTAACTTACTTACACTAAATACAAAAAAAACTAAATTTATAACTTTTTTTAAAACACTCTCTTCGGCACCTTCTGCATGTAATCAGCTGAAATGGTCCTCTGCTAACGGCATACATGATACAATCGATCGTGCTGAAACAATTAAGTACCTTGGAGTCATAATTGATCCGAAACTGTCCTTCAGACAACACATCCTGTCATTATCTGGCCGGGTTAGGAAGGTAATCTATATTATGAAGCTTCTGAGGAGCGGCGCATCTAGAGAAGTTCTTTTCTTGGTATATTTCGGCCTCTGTCAGTCCATTTTGCAATACTGCATTGCAGCTTGGGGCGGCGCCGCAAAGAGTATAATGATAATAACTGAACGGGCGCAACGAGCCGTACTCAAAGTTATGATGAGGAAACCTTTCCGATTCCCTACCAACGATCTGTATAAAGAAGCGTCAGTTCTTAGAGTTCGTCAACTTTTTATCTTAAAAGCTGTTACAGAATCTCATCAGATTGCACTAGCGGAAACTGATCATGCAAAGCGCCGACAGAAACGCCTAAACCACATGGTCATTCACACCCCTTATGTAAAATCTGCTTTTGGTAGGCGACTTCCCTACTATCTGCACCCTACGATATACAACAGGGTGTCCCGAGCGTGTTCCATCGACGACTTCACCAGATATATACTCAAAGACAAAATAAAGAAATGGCTTATGTCTCTTACTTATGAACAATCCGAGGACATTATTAAAACCTAGCTCGAAGTACAAACACACACATACACACACTCACACACACACACAAACACACACACACACACAGACAGAGACACACAGACACTCAAACACACACACACACACGCACACATTCACACTCACACACTTATCTTATTATTTTAGATTTAATATTTTCTTAGCACGGTCATCTTGTTCCTTTATTTTAAATTATACTTGTAAAATATGTACTCTCGGCTCCCAAGATACAGGCTGTGCCTAGTTTGGGGCTGACGGATATCTTTCTCTGTTTGTTAAAAATGTGTATGTTAACAGAATAGTTTAATTTAATCGCATGTAACGTTGTTATGGTAAATAAATAATTTGTATTTGTATTTGTATTAAGTGTGACTAGTGTGAACCAACGGGCGTTCTTGTCGCTAGAGAGCGACACAAGGAGACAGAGGTAAAACAACGGGCGTTCTTGTCGCTAGAGAGCGACACAAGGAGACAGAGGTAAAACAACGGGCGTTCTTGTCGCTAGAGAGCGACACAAGGAGACAGAGGTAAAACAACGGGCGTTCTTGTCGCTAGAGAGCGACACAAGGAGACAGAGGTAAAACAACGGGCGTTCTTGTCGCTAGAGAGCGACACAAGGAGACAGAGATAAAACAACGGGCGTTCTTGTCGCTAGAGAGCGACACAAGGAGACAGAGATAAAACAACGGGCGTTCTTGTCGCTAGAGAGCGACACAAGGAGACAGAGGTAAAACAACGGGCGTTCTTGTCGCTAGAGAGCGACACAAGGAGACAGAGATAAAACAACGGGCGTTCTTGTCGCTAGAGAGCGACACAAGGAGACAGAGATAAAACAACGGGCGTTCTTGTCGCTAGAGAGCGACACAAGGAGACAGAGATAAAACAACGGGCGTTCTTGTCGCTAGAGAGCGACACAAGGAGACAGAGATAAAACAACGGGCGTTCTTGTCGCTAGAGAGCGACACAAGGAGACAGAGATAAAACAACGGGCGTTCTTGTCGCTAGAGAGCGACACAAGGAGACAGAGATAAAACAACGGGCGTTCTTGTCGCTAGAGAGCGACACAAGGAGACAGAGATAAAACAACCAGCGTTCTTGTCGCTAGAGAGCGACACAAGGAGACAGAGATAAAACAACGGGCGTTCTTGTCGCTAGAGAGCGACACAAGGAGACAGAGATAAAACAACGGGCGTTCTTGTCGCTAGAGAGCGACACAAGGAGACAGAGATAAAACAACGGGCGTTCTTGTCGCTAGAGAGCGACACAAGGAAACAGAGATAAAACAACGGGCGTTCTTGTCGCTAGAGAGCGACACAAGGAGACAGAGATAAAACAACGGGCGTTCTTGTCGCTAGAGAGCGACACAAGGAGACAGAGATAAAACAACGGGCGTTCTTGTCGCTAGAGAGCGACACAAGGAGACAGAGATAAAACAACGGGCGTTCTTGTCGCTAGAGAGCGACACAAGGAGACAGAGATAAAACAACGGGCGTTCTTGTCGCTAGAGAGCGACACAAGGAGACAGATATAAAACAACGGGCGTTCTTGTCGCTAGAGAGCGACACAAGGAGACAGATATAAAACAACGGGCGTTCTTGTCGCTAGAGAGCGACACAAGGAGACAGAGGTAAAACAACGGGCGTTCTTGTCGCTAGAGAGCGACACAAGGAGACAGAGGTAAAACAACGGGCGTTCTTGTCGCTAGAGAGCGACACAAGGAGACAGATATAAAACAACGGGCGTTCTTGTCGCTAGAGAGCGACACAAGGAGACAGAGATAAAACAACGGGCGTTCTTGTCGCTAGAGAGCGACACAAGGAGACAGAGATAAAACAACGGGCGTTCTTGTCGCTAGAGAGCGACACAAGGAGACAGATATAAAACAACGGGCGTTCTTGTCGCTAGAGAGCGACACAAGGAGACAGAGATAAAACAACGGGCGTTCTTGTCGCTAGAGAGCGACACAAGGAGACAGAGATAAAACAACGGGCGTTCTTGTCGCTAGAGAGCGACACAAGGAGACAGATATAAAACAACGGGCGTTCTTGTCGCTAGAGAGCGACACAAGGAGACAGATATAAAACAACGGGCGTTCTTGTCGCTAGAGAGCGACACAAGGAGACAGAGATAAAACAACGGGCGTTCTTGTCGCTAGAGAGCGACACAAGGAGACAGATATAAAACAACGGGCGTTCTTGTCGCTAGAGAGCGACACAAGGAGGCAGAGGTAAAACAACGGGCGTTCTTGTCGCTAGAGAGCGACACAAGGAGACAGAGGTAAAACAACGGGCGTTCTTGTCGCTAGAGAGCGACACAAGGAGACAGAGATAAAACAACGTGCGTTCTTGTCGCTAGAGAGCGACACAAGGAGACAGAGGTAAAACAACGGGCGTTCTTGTCGCTAGAGAGCGACACAAGGAGACAGAGATAAAACAACGGGCGTTCTTGTCGCTAGAGAGCGACACAAGGAGACAGAGATAAAACAACGGGCGTTCTTGTCGCTAGAGAGCGACACAAGGAGACAGATATAAAACAACGGGCGTTCTTGTCGCTAGAGAGCGACACAAGGAGACAGATATAAAACAACGGGCGTTCTTGTCGCTAGAGAGCGACACAAGGAGACAGAGATAAAACAACGGGCGTTCTTGTCGCTAGAGAGCGACACAAGGAGACAGAGGTAAAACAACGGGCGTTCTTGTCGCTAGAGAGCGACACAAGGAGACAGAGGTAAAACAACGGGCGTTCTTGTCGCTAGAGAGCGACACAAGGAGACAGAGGTAAAACAACGGGCGTTCTTGTCGCTAGAGAGCGACACAAGGAGACAGAGGTAAAACAACGGGCGTTCTTGTCGCTAGAGAGCGACACAAGGAGACAGAGGTAAAACAACGGGCGTTCTTGTCGCTAGAGAGCGACACAAGGAGACAGAGGTAAAACAACGGGCGTTCTTGTCGCTAGAGAGCGACACAAGGAGACAGAGGTAAAACAACGGGCGTTCTTGTCGCTAGAGAGCGACACAAGGAGACAGAGGTAAAACAACGGGCGTTTTTGTCGCTAGAGAGCGACACAAGGAGACAGAGGTAAAACAACGGGCGTTCTTGTCGCTAGAGAGCGACACAAGAAGACAGAGGTAAAACAACGGGCGTTCTTGTCGCTAGAGAGCGACACAAGAAGACAGAGATAAAACAACGGGCGTTCTTGTCGCTAGAGAGCGACACAAGGAGACAGAGGTAAAACAACGGGCGTTCTTGTCGCTAGAGAGCGACACAAGGAGACAGAGGTAAAACAACGGGCGTTCTTGTCGCTAGAGTGCGACACAAGGAGACAGAGGTAAAACAACGGGCGTTCTTGTCGCTAGAGAGCGACACAAGGAGACAGAGGTAAAACAACGGGCGTTCTTGTCGCTAGAGAGCGACACAAGGAGACAGAGATAAAACAACGGGCGTTCTTGTCGCTAGAGTGCGACACAAGGAGACAGAGGTAAAACAACGGGCGTTCTTGTCGCTAGAGAGCGACACAAGGAGACAGAGGTAAAACAACGGGCGTTTTTGTCGCTAGAGAGCGACACAAGGAGACAGAGATAAAACAACGGGCGTTCTTGTCGCTAGAGAGCGACACAAGAAGACAGAGGTAAAACAACGGGCGTTCTTGTCGCTAGAGAGCGACACAAGGAGACAGAGATAAAACAACGGGCGTTCTTGTCGCTAGAGAGCGACACAAGGAGACAGAGATAAAACAACGGGCGTTCTTGTCGCTAGAGAGCGACACAAGGAGACAGATATAAAACAACGGGCGTTCTTGTCGCTAGAGAGCGACACAAGGAGACAGATATAAAACAACGGGCGTTCTTGTCGCTAGAGAGCGACACAAGGAGACAGAGATAAAACAACGGGCGTTCTTGTCGCTAGAGAGCGACACAAGGAGACAGAGATAAAACAACGGGCGTTCTTGACGCTAGAGAGCGACACAAGGAGACAGATATAAAACAAGGGGCGTTCTTGTCGCTAGAGAGCGACACAAGTAGACAGAGATAAAACAACGGGCGTTCTTGTCGCTAGAGAGCGACACAAGGAGACAGAGATAAAACAACGGGCGTTCTTGTCGCTAAAGAGCGACACAAGGAGACAGAGATAAAACAACGGGCGTTCTTGTCGCTAGAGAGCGACACAAGGAGACAGAGGTAAAACAACACACTAGTCACACTTGGTCACACTAGTCACACTTGGGCACACTAGTCACACTAGTCACACTTGGTCACACTAGTCACACTTGGTCACACTAGTCACACTTGGTCACAATAGTCACACTTGGTCACACTAGTCACACTTGGTCACACTTGTCACACTTGGTCACACTAGTCACACTAGTCACACTTGGTCACACTAGTCACACTTGGTCACACTAGTCTAACGGGCGTTCTTGTCGCTAGAGAGCGACACAAGGAGACAGATATAAAACAACGGGCGTTCTTGTCGCTAGAGAGCGACACAAGGAGACAGAGGTAAAACAACGGGCGTTCTTGTCGCTAGAGAGCGACACAAGGAGACAGAGGTAAAACAACGGGCGTTCTTGTCGCTAGAGAGCGACACAAGGAGACAGAGGTAAAACAACGGGCGTTCTTGTCGCTAGAGAAGAACTTATAAAAATAAGGGTTTTGAATTGACAACATATATCCGCAAAATTCGGATTGTCGCGTATTTTGTATTAAAAAATACAAATAAATGGCCCCCGCGCCGCCATATTGTATCGACAGTCGATACCGTCGACGTCGCGATGCGCGTATTCTGTAATGTCATAACCGACAAACATTTAAATTAAAACGATAAATGCTAGTGATATAAGGTTGAATATTGGAAAATCGTGAACGAACGTGAAGTCGATCGCGAATTAAGTAATGTATAAGTGCCTCACGTTACAGTTTGGATTTTTAGTTCTATGAGTGACCACCAGGGGCGGTGTATAGACTTTTCATACTAAATCTTGACGATAGGCGCTAGCGTCGATAGTAGACGCGACTCACTTCAATCCCACGCTAAGGGTGCAGAGCATAGAATACTAGAGAGAGGACAAGCCGCCGGCGCCTGCGTCGCAGATGTTAGCTCAATGAGCATACTCTGCCATACTGTGGACGCGTGCTGATCTCAGAGAATATTACGTTTTACCCAAAATGCTGATATGATGCGCGTGTATTGTCTAATAAGAGCGTAGGTAGGTATACAAGTGTGTGTGTTTAAGATGTGTGCGTGCTTTGTCTTGTCAATTACTTGGGCTTTGTGTGGGTTAATATACTTGCGACAGGCGTACTCAGTGGCAGTGGGCGGGGCACATTGCACGTAGAACCGATGGCCGCTGGGGCGGAAAGGTTCTCGAGCGGCGACCACGTACCGGAAGGCGCGGCGTGGGTAGGCCCCGCACAAGGTGGACTAATGACCTGGTAAAGGTCGCGGGAGTCCGCTGGATGCGGGTGGCGCAGGACCGGTCAGTTGATTATTATTTAAAGTTTCAGTAGGAGTACCTTTTTTAGGGTTCCGTACCCAAAGGGTAAAACGGGACTCTATTACTAAGACTCCGCTGTCCGTTCATCTGTCTGTCTGTCCGTCTGTCACCAGGATGTATCACCGCTCATATTGTAGAGGAGTGCACTGTAAAACGCTTATTTGCGGGAGAACTCAGCGATCTGTACCCGCTTACAGCAAATGCCAGGGATTGGCTGTCAAACTTAGATATTTTATTATAAATGTACCTCATCATCATTGGCCTTGTACATCTATGATAAGATGATTTAAACAGCGTCTATGTCAAGGTGGTGCGGCATTTACGCACATGACTCGTAAGGCCGATACGGGAGCGACAGGCCCGACCGCATAATTGACAAGTAAATGTTGTGCACGATGATATAGGGAGGACAGCAGCAAGATGGTGTCTCTGTTCTCGTCGGAACGACAGAAGATCGAACCAAGCTGCATCATGCGCAACCATACCTTCGCCCAGAGTCTTCCTCCAGTGGTCTCGGTCCTCAGATTCCAGTTCCCATTTGGTTGGGTCAATCTTAAAGGACAACATGTCTCGTTTTGCGCTGTCCTTAAAACGAAGCATTGGTCGCCCTACTGGTCGTTTCGCATGGGCTATTTCGCTCAGGAGAGTTATACGTGGCAAACGAGAGGGCTCCATCCTTTGCACATGCCCCAGCCAGCGAAGACGTCTTTGCTTCAAGATAGCAATAATGCTGGGTAAACGTGCGATGCTAAGCACCCTCTCGTTTGTAACTCGATCCTTCCATGAGATCCCTAGAATACGCCGAAGACATCGCATATGGAAGTTGTTCAATTTCCGCTCCTGTTTAGCATACGATGTCCAAGTTTCAGCACCGTACAAGAGTATGGACAAGATGCATGTCTGGTACACGATCATCTTCGTATTTACAGTTAGGTGTTTGTTATCCCATACCCTTGTACTGAGTTTCCCAAACATCGTGGATGCTTTGCCAATGCGGACGTTGATCTCTACGTCCAGTGAGAGGTTGTTTGACACGGTGGACCCAAGGTAGCAGAAATTTTCTACAACTTCCAGAGGCATATTATCTAACAGTATTGTTGGGTGTAGGTTCAGGCCTTGAGCCATTACAACGGTCTTCTTGGCGTTAATTGACATGGAAAATAGCTTACATGCTGCATTAAACTTGTCCACAACTCTCTGTAGCTCCTCCGGCGATGTTGCAACAAAAGCGGCATCATCGGCGAACAGCAAACTATCAACGTGAAAATCCTTACGATATTTTTGAGATTTTAAGAGTGTAATGTTGAAAAGTTTACCGTCAGCTCTGGTATGGAGGTGTATGCCTTGAGTGGTATCGCCGAAAGCAACTTTTAGGAGTATGGAGAAGAATATGCCAAACAATGTGGGCGCCAATACGCAACCTTGCCGCACTCCTCTACACATTTGGAATGGATTTGAGGTTTTACCGTTATGGACAACCGAGCCCTGCATGCCTAAATGGAAAAGTTTGATCAGGTTTAACAGTTTTGGCGGACAACCAATAATCTGCAGAATTGTGTAAAGTCCTTCCCTACTGACGGTATCGAAGGCTTTATTTAAATCAACAAATGCCACCAGCAGGGGAGTTTTCTGTTCTCTGCACTTTTCCTGGAGTTGTCGCAAAGTGAAGATCATGTCGGTGGTGGAGCGCTGAGCACGAAAACCGCATTGAGACTCAGGATACACGCGATCTGCTAGTTTTTGTAGCTTAGCCAAGATGATACGGCCAAGCAGCTTCCCGGCAATGCTCAACAAAGAGATTCCGCGGTATGAGTCACAATTGCCGCGGTCACCCTTTCCCTTATAAATTGTAACAATATTAGCATCGCGCATATCCTGAGGAATGTATTCCTCGTTCCAGCATTTTGCAAAGAAATTACAGAGGATAGGAGCCACACACTGCAATTTAACGATCTCAGCAAGTATACCATCACTACCGGGGCTCTTTCCCACTTTAAGTTGCCTCACCGCGGTATGGAAATCATCGATAGTTGGAATATTATCGAGTTCATTCCACACCGGGAATTTGGGGAGCGATTCTAGTGGCTCTGCCTGTATTCCGACGGGTTGGGAATATAGTTGCGTGTAGTGCTCTACCCAGCGCATTAGTTGGCGTTCTGAGTCTGTTATAACAGTGCCGTCTGCTTCTTTGAGAAGCGCTGTTTTTGTTGGAATGGGACCGAGAACTTTCTTTATACCTGAATACACTCCGGCAAAATTACCGGTAGATGCACTTGCTTGAATACTTTTACATAAATCAAGAAAGTACGTATTTGCACAGTAGCGGGCATTTCTTTGCAGATCGGATTTAGCTCTGACCAATTCTTCGCGTGTTCTATCACTAGGACTGAGGCGATTATGTAACGCTGCGTCTCTTTTGGCGTTAAGGAGTGGCTGAAGATGTTCTCTATTTTGTTGGAACCAGTCATATGTAGTTGACTTCTTATACCCAAAAGCCTCAGCTGCGGTATCAGTAAGAAGACATTTCAGCACGTGCCATTCTTGACTGGCGCTCATATTCACGTCCCAGCCAGCTGTCTGTTCACCGATTAGATTTTTGTAGGATTCAACCATTTCGGTGCTTCTTGAAGTTGGAACATTTAACTTTTTCCGACCGGCATGTTGAGCAGAGTGAATCTTTTTGGCGGAAAAGGCGGCTGTAGTAACAACAAGCGAGTGATCGGTGTCACAGTCTGCGCTGTGAAGTGTGCGTGTATGAAGTATGTCACGTAGGTCTTTTTTCCTGGTAAGGGTGACGTCTAGCTGGTGCCAGTGACCAGATCGAGGATGTTTCCACGACACTTTTCGCATGAATTTGCCCTTGAAGTAGGTGTTAGTGACACAGAGCAGATTTTGAGAACAGAACTCCAAAAGTCTCTGTCCGTTCTCGTTAATATTGCCAACACCGTGACAACCCATGCACTCTGGCCAAGATGATTGGGACTGCCCTACCCGTGCATTAAAGTCGCCTAAGATCAGAAGCCGGTCACCTTTACGAACTTTGCGCACAGTTTCAGTAAGTAGTTCGTAGAACTGATCTTTAGATTCGGGAGGAGATGTCAGAGTCGGGGCGTAAGCAGCTATCAAGGTAATAAAGCCGCTGGCAGTGTTAATTCGACATACCATGATGCGCTCCGATACTCCTGTTGGAGTCTCTGTGGCATGCAACAGGTTGTTTTTGATTGCAAATCCTACTCCGTGATGTCGAGGCTCGGTCACGTGTTTTCCCTTCCAGAAAAAAGTATAGTTGGACTCACGCAGGGAACCTTCATCCGGAAGCCTTGTTTCTTGTAAGGCAGCTATAGATATATTTAGCCTTGATAATTCTGCGTCAATAATTGCAGTTTTACGAAGATCTTGTTCGTAGTCTAAGCTCCCCTCGGTGTTTGGAAAGCCTGTCCTCATAGTTCGGACATTCCATGTCCCAATTCGCATGGATTGGCGAGGTTGAAAGTTTTTATTATTATTTTTACTTTTGATCGCAGGTGATAATGGTAACGGCACTGATTGTCTAGCTATACTAGTGTTCCTACCACCCCTTAGAAACAAATCAGCACCGAGACGGACAAGTACCTTACTGACCGGGGGCTGCCCGGCTTGAAGCGGGCGATAACTTGTCAGTGGGCCTACAATGGACCCTCCCACTGTCGAGAGTGACCCCTGGCGTCCGCACTAACGCCTATCTGCTTGGACTTTCGGTTGCAGGTGCGTAACGGCTGGCACCGAGCCGGGTTTGTTTCAAGTTTGCCTTCTCTGTTACCACCTCTTCCGTTGATCAGCAGGAGGACCACGAGCAGGCGAGATAGCCGGAGCACGTAGATGTTATTTGTGCTCCTCCTCCTAAATGTATGTAAAATGTACCTACATCTATTATTTTCCAATGTATTTTTAAATGTGTTATTTTTTTTTTATGATAAATAAAGCTATACGACATGATAATGACCAGGATGTATCTGATGAACCGTAATAAGACAGTTGAAATTTTCACTGATGATGTATTTCTGTTGCCGCTTTTACAACAAATAATAAAAAAAACAGAATAAAATAAATATTTAAGGGGGCTCCCATACAACAAACGTGATTTTTTTGCCGTTTTTATAGATAATGGTACGAAACCCTTCGTGCGCGAGTCTGACTCGCACTTGGCCGGTTTTTAGGGTTCCGTAGCCAAATGGCAAAAAACGGAACCCTTATAGATTCGTCATGTCTGTCTGTCTGTCTGTCCGTCCGTATGACACAGCCACTTTTTTCCGAAACTATGAGAGCTATACGGTTGAAACTTGGTAAGTAGATGTATTCTGTGAACCGCATTAAGATTTTCACACAAAAATCGAAAAAAAACATTAAATTTTGGGGGTTCCCCATACTCAGAACTGAAACTCAAAAACCGCTCAGAAGCCTCGAACCGTAGAACATGGTGGTGCTCGTGATCCTGGGCTAGATAGGAAAATCATTAAGACGATTTGCAAAAACCGCAGCATGTCGGAGCGAGACATAGCTAAAAAAAAATCTACAAGTCAGTCAATGGTAAGACGTGCAAAGGAACGGGCTAATACGAAGATAAAGAAGAAACGGAAGGTGCCGAAAACTTCAGAAAAACAAAGATGCACTATCAAAACCAGGGCTCGAAAGCTGTATGATTTCATTTGATTCTGGATGACGAAACCTATGTGAAGGCAGACTTTTCGACACTTCCTGGTGATCAGTTTTATACGATAGCTGATGGAGAAACTCTTCCAGATTCGGAAACCACCATAGGAATGGAGAAATTCGGCTCCAAGTATCTGGTTTGGCAGGCAATTTGCCCATGCGGTGATCGCAGCCGTATATATGTTACAACTGGCACAATTAATAAGAATATTTACATCAATGAATGCTTGAAAAAACGGCTACTACCGTTCATTCAAAAACACAATAATTCGGCCTTATTTTGGCCAGATCTGGCTATAGCCCACTATGCGAAGGATACCCTTAACTTCCTCAAACAAAATGATATCCAGATCGTGCCTAAAGCACTGAATCCGCCGAATATTCCACAGTGCCGTCCAATAGAAAGATATTGGGCTCACGTCAAAGGAATCTTGCGTAAGACAGGTAAGACTGCCAGCAACCAGCAAGACTTCCTGAGAAAGTGGAAATCAGCTGGCAAGAAAGTTGCTAATGACACTGTCGCAGGGCTGATAGAGGGCATTCGACAAAAATTGCGGCAAGAGTGGGAGAAAAAGTAGAAATCTTAATTATAGACGTAAAATGATAATTTTACAGTTTTTTTTTAAATAAAATCATACAAATTAGACAAATAAACCACTTGGCTTACAGTTAAAGCTTTTTCAATTTGGCAGATCCGTTACGAATCGGGCCTTAATTAACCTTGCTGTGAGGAACGGGAGTCGATATACACCGAATCCGAATCGACGTCAAGTAGGTACGATTCGAATTCGCACATGTGCATAGTGAATACATAGGTACCTACCTCAACTTGTCTAGATGCTTTTATTACAAATTAAAATTAAGAAAACTGTTGTATTGGCTCTGTGAGCTGCAGAACAACACGCGAGCCTGTCTGTATCGAAAAATATTTTTAATTTTGAAATAGCGACTCTACACAAAAATTATATTTAATTAACGAAGCAGTACACATTTTTTTTCGAGAATAGGTTGAGAAAAGCAACCTGTAGAGGAAAACCGACGGACAGCTGGACATACACTGGGTACCGCGGACATACGAACGATTTTCGGCCCAAGCTGAAGTTTAGAAGTTTGTTCGATTCGCTCCCTCGTTCGAAAATTCCTTAACGTCCTATGAGCCTATGAGTTACAATAAAACAAGGTATTGTACAAACTAAGCAGCGATTCCGATAAATAATATATGGCTTTAATCCTGTAACTCGTCTCCAACGGCCTCAATCTCATTATCTGGGTTCTCGCAAGCCGAGAAATTGGAATCTACGTTGTGTGTAAAAATAAAACACCCAAAGCTTTACCGAAAAAAGCCCCTTAACTATACACAAAGATTATCTTCTAAATCTGGTACAAGAGCATAATAAAAAAACAAATCCTTAAGGGTGGGCGTGTCTGGTATCTTGAAAATAATATAAATAAGTACTTAAATGTAAGTAGAAATCTATTTCATTGATGACCAAAGATTTCTTAGAATTATCGTTAAATTAAACAATTTGTGTTAAGAGGCTGTGTTTAATGAATGTTAAACAGCTTAAAAATGTCATTTTAGTTTAGTTTCTTCTGAAGGCTCGAATAATAAATTGGCGTGATTTTTTATTTTTTATTACTATATTTGCTTAATGGTAAGATCAAATTTACCTGATTTCATTTATTCATTCATTCATACGATGTTTTTTTTCACAGAAAAGCTAGTGGTAAATACCAAAGGTAACAAATAAAATCAGACACTTATAATTCAACTATCATTTCAGACAAGCGTCGTGTGACGATTTTTGCTACTAGCGACTAGTGAATGAGGTAACAAATATTCAGCAAGCTCGACGCTGAAATCGGTTCAACAATTGCAACCCGTCGGTCTTGCAGTTGTACATAGATATAGTGCGAGAGTTGGACAGATATTGATGCTGGAAGAATCAGTTTGCAATTTTTTTTTAATCATATCATCAAAAAAACGAAAAACTAAATCGACAAAAAAAATCTATGAGTATAGTTATTGAATCTGCTCATAGAATTCTCGATAATCGGTTGAAAAATGCGACCTGTAGAGGTGAACAGCCGGACAGACGCCGGACATACGAAAGATTTTTATCCCAAGCTGAAACGGAGAACTTCAGTCGCTGCACTCGCTCGTTAAAATAAAAAAGTATAAAGTCAAGCAGTGATTCCGATAAATAATATAAGACATTAATTCTGTAACCCGCTCGGCTTCCAATGACCTTATAAGACCCGGATAAGTGCATGCTACTTCTGCAACGAAGACAAATGACGTCCCTCAACCTTGCTATTAACAATATTGAAGTTGGATTATGTCTCAAATGGCTCAACGTTAGACAACAGTCGCTGGCGCCGAACAGGCTAGACGATGATTTTTCCCAACAAAACGCACAGCAGCTTGACCAGACTGTTTGTTGATTAACGTAAACAGTTAGAAAAACACTATATAATTAGTTATCTGGTCTGTCTTAAAATGAGGTGTCAAATGATAGCTGATACAAGGCTAATCTAGTATGATTTTAATTCATTGTTCTAGTGTGTAGTGCTCATTTAGCACTTACTCCTTTGGCGGCCGTAAAAGGTCGACTTCATTGCAACCTCTTACTTCCCCTAGGCCATATATCTCAAGAGTATTGTTCAGAAATCCGAACACTATGTCACCCTCTATAAGGTTTATATTCACAAAATGAATTCAAGTGTAATACGAGTTGGTTGTTACCAGCTTAGCTGTGCGCCCCGCGTTGGCGCTTTTAAGAACTATTCCTAGTTACTGTCAAGTTATTCTATAAATTTTAAATTTGAGCTCATTTTTGCAATTGAAAATTTTCTTTCTAATTTGTAAGTCAAGTAGCATTTGGTATAAAACTTTAAATGTAAATTGTAATGAACTTTAGGGACGGAAAACGTTGAAGCTTTGAGACGGTTGATTTCAACTACTTAATATTGTAAAGATGTAGAGATTACTAAGCCTGTAAATACTTTACTAAACTACTCATTATGAAAAGATCTAGACAGAGTTAAAATAGAAGTTGTTCGCAACTATTCAGTCTAACTTTAATCAAATAATAAGTTCATTTAATTATGGTTATAGGCATTAAACCTTTCTGCTAGAATTAAGATTTTAACGTAAAAGTCGTTGATATTGAAGTTGAACCAATTAAGTTATGAATTAATTTGATAGTCTGCGACAGTTTGTGTTATTATCCTTACAAATCTGCAGACTAGATATGTTTTCACAGGCTTAGTGTTGTCAGGATTTAGAAATTGGTTTTGATTTAAAACTAAATTACCATTATAGTTTATCACTGTGAAGATTTGACAAGTTTCTTTTTACAACCAGCGGAAATGTGTATGTAAGGGGAAGCCTGAAAGTAATCGCGGATAAATTGAGAGCCAATTGCCTTGCGTGGTATGGGCACGTAATGCGGGAGGACGAAAGTCATGTGACCAAAAGAGTATTAGGTATGAATGTGGATGGATGTAAGAGACGAGGTAGGCCAAGGAAAAGGTGGATGGACCGTGTGAGAGACGATATGAAGAGAAAATAAGTGAGTGATGAGATGACGGCTGACAGAGAAGTATGCAAGAAAAAGACATGCTGCACCGACCCTAAGTAAATGGGATAAGGGCAAGGAAATGATGATGATGATCGAACGCTGTTCTGACTAGATTAGGAAACAATAAGGACTGATTTTCAGATATTATGATTCTTGACTATGATTGTTTATCTGATTCAATCGATTAGTAGTTACGTAGCTACTTAAAATTTCCTCGATAGAAAAAGAAAACTAAAGTTGGGTCTTTATTTTCGTTTTTTAACTGAGCCTACTTAAACCATACATTATTCTATACGACATAATCAAGTTTATTTATTTGACGTCTTCTCAAATCTTATTTAATTAAATATGAATACAACTTCGCTAAGTTAGATTTTTATCCAAATTTGTTCAAAAAAGCCATTATCGAAGAGTGTTTCATCTCTTTTTCTCGTGCGCGGAAGGTATAAGCGTGTCTCTCTCAAGTGGGCGAGGTTTTCGCGAATCGACTCGAATCAAGGCATCGCCTTTGATCCTAATTGAAAGACTTAATTGTCAGTAAAGTACACGGGTTAGGTATAAATGTTTTTTTTTAAATTTAAAGTAAAGAGGTATTTTCGCTGCACTATCAGAAAAACGTAAAAAAAGCATACAAGTGACTTGGTGAGTCACGGCGAAGAGCTAACCCCTTCTGATATCCTTTCTATCTGCAAGATACAACTTAGAATAGATTAGAATATAATAAATTTGTTTTGGAACACCAACATGCAGGCATACACATTACATAAGGCTTAGATCCAAAGAAGGAATCTAGTATTTCCTCAAAAAAGGAGTCAACTCAGCATGAGTCGAGACACAGAATGCAACGACGCTGATTTTCAGTGGATCCAAGAAACTAAAACTAACTTATTAACCTATTTAAGAGTATATTAACCTAAGAGTATATTAACATACTGTACGGCACGGTAATTGCACGCTATGTCCAGCGAAAACCAAACCACATCCCGAGTTGCAAGTACTATAATAATATCCTATAGGTACTCAAAATAAAATAAAATTCTTAGCATAGATACGTACCTATTGAGACGCAGAGACGCAGATCGGCTAGGCCAAAGAAATGTGTTGCTTTAGTAACTTTTTTTTAAATTTAAACAGGGAAGGAGACTTTCTTATTGGTGGTGGGATTCCAGCAACGTGTGGCAGCGTAATGAAAGCTGCCACGGTAACTAGCTGACCTGCATAGTGGACATATGAGGCGGGGGGCTTGTCTAACATGCATACGGGAAAATATCAATTTGTCGTAGTGAGAGGTAGGAGGGTTGCTTAGGTACTATTAACAACGGGGAATGGATGAAAATTATAGAAGTGCCTGATTATTAATAACAATAAATTTCTTAAAATGGATGCCCGAGGACACTTCACCTCTCTTCTTTATTATATGGAATTGGGAATGGATGAAAATTTTAGAAGTGCCTGATTATTTTTTTGGTGACACGAGTAACCTTCGTTAGCACCTGAAAAAACTTGCAGACTTTTCAACTGCGTCATTTCTTTTTGAATAATGTAAATAGTTTCCTCACTTACGTTTTGGGATTAGTTAGGATGGCGAATGAGACAACGTCTCATATTACAAAAAAATATTTTAAATATCTGACCCTGGCAATGACAAATATAGCTGTTACCGCTGTCAATATTATTGCCTGTGTCAGTTTACCACGGATTTTTAAGATATTTTTTGTCGGATCGGATCAATCTAAGTGTCTCATTTGCCGTTCTAAACCGAAAACGTAAGAGAGGAAACTGTTTATATTTTTCAAAAATAATTGACGAAGCTGAAAAGTCTGCAACTTTTTTCTGGTGCTAAGGAAGGTTATTCCTATCACCCATTGATTTAATATATACATCAATGCTATCACCAAAAAAATAATCAGGCACTTCTAAATTTTTCATCCATTCCCCATTCCAAATAATAAAGGAGAGAGGTGAAGTGTCCTTCGGGCATCCGTTTTAAGCAATTTGCTGTTATTTAAATATGGCGTAACATGAGCTCGGTGTGGAATCGGAAAACAAAATCTAGCACATGCGTTCTGAACCTTTTGTAGGGTAAACGTACGAGTACTCGACGCTGTTCTAGTAGTATATGGCATGGGCACTTGATGTCAAAGCAATATGAGTTAAATTCGAACTAAGAGGATTTTTCTTTATTCGAATTTAAGCCATGTCACTTTGACATAAAGTTCTGATGTCATATACTAGTACAGCGTCGAGCACTCGGACGTTACCCTTATATGTCAGCTGTTTTGTACGTGATAACAGACAGTCTCCAATAGCCGTGTCCGCGTAGTTAAGCTTTGACTGTTGACTTTGTTTTTATTTATCTCGAATATTTTTCAAGCTCGGCAGTAAACTTTGCAGGCAACTTTATGACACAGAGGAATGAAACGGCATAAAAATGTAGAATTTGATACTGACATATGCTTCTTAATCAAACATATTAACTCAGTGGTACCCCGAAAGGAAGGCGTTACTCTGTTTAAGTCTCACTGTGACATACGGCTTTTTAGTTTGGTACGGTAATGTATTAAGATGGCTTCGAGCTCATAAGAATATTCAATGAGCTGCTATTTGCCTCAACAGCCGGTTAAAATTCAAGCTTGCCGTACCTGAACGTAAGAAATGGCTTTAGCAAACTTTTGTGCATTATTTTACTTTCTTACTTTAGTGATCCGTAGAATGGAACCTATTAATAATTCGTTCCATTCTACGTACATAATAATGACAGTTAAGTTATTGTGTGTTCGAAAAGTTACGTGATTATGGTTAGTAGGTCGATCACGTAACGCATTGTACGCGCGTCAGGTAGGTCTAAATGTCACTTTTTATATTGAAAATTGACAGTTAAACTGTACCGACGCGCGTTCGTAACGTTACGTGATGACCCCTCGGTGGCGATTATGCTGGTACAGTCAAAGAATTTAATTTCCTACCCACTTTGGACTTTGTCAAAGTGACGTAATCAATCAAAACGTAAGAGACTTCTTATGATTTTATTTACAGTGTCACTTTGAAATAGTCTTAAATGGGTAGGAAATTAAATTCTTTGACCGTACATGATTTGCCTCAAAAAATCTGTTGTGCTATCAATTAGTACCTTTATAATATATAATTACTAAGTACAGTATCAAACTTGTGAGAGTTAATGAAGTGCTCACCGCCAACTTTCAGCGAAGTCATGGACAGTAACCGAAGAGTTCTCAGCCGGTCCAGTTACAAGCTACAGTTGCTGGTAGTAGCGGGCTAACTTTTGCGGCATCAGCTCGGATAATCTCATCACTAGTCTAATGGTTACGGTAATCCGTCTACACAAGCTGTACCACTGCTTCCAGTTATCTGCAGTGAAGTTTGAGAAACACACGGGTTGGGAAAACGTCGGATAATACTGACCGGACACCTACATATACATATACATACACAAACATACATATGTAGGTGCATGCGAGTAACTAATACTCATATTCATTTATTCGTAATTGTAAATATTACTTGTCAGGAATATACATATATGTTGCATTATATCCTCTGCCGTTCTTAAACAGTTCGAATAATAACTACACTTGTAACTAAAATTAAAATAATAATACCGTTTACAATAAGTAGGTTAAAAATAAAGATCCGTGCCGCCAACAGGTCGTAACCTCGTACGAACTCCGTAGGGACTTACGGCCTGTTGGCGGTTGGGGTGGTAGTTTAGTGTTGTGGTCGTGTTAATAATTATTATCTTTTTATTTTTATTTAAGTGAGCGCATCGCCAACAAACTGCTTCGCAGTTTGGCGAATCTTTAGGTTAAGTTAATAAAATTGTATTTTCATTTTGATTCCAAAATATATATATATATATATATATATATATATATATATATATATATCCAAACTTTCATAATTATATAACATTACAAATACGAAAGTAACTCTATCCGAGTGTTTTCTTTTTAAAATACTGTTTTACACGGGTCTAACGCGATATTTATTATTATTACAAAGCGCACGCGCAGGGGCGCGTTTATGTGTCCTATGCTTAAACCGCTGAACCGTGTTTTTTACGATTCTGGGTCCGCTTTGGTACCTGGCAATTTGAAGAATCACTAACATAATAATGTCAGGGAGTCACATTCTTTTATTCACATATGTAATGAAAAAATACCTACTCGTTAAAACTTTCACGTTATATTACGAGAATATCGATATTACGCAGTCGATGCATGAGTTTGTACTAACGCTTTGGAAAGCAGGCAACAGGTTGCGATGCTCTGCTGTGACCTCTCCAAGGCCTTCGACGTCGCCGACCACACCGTGATAGCTGCCAAATTATTGCAATACGGTATATGTGGCCGTACGCACAGCCTCTTCACAAACATGTTGCACGGCCGATCGCAAGTGGTGGTGGGAGATGGAGGCCAAGTAAAATCGACCCCGCTCGCAACATCAATGGGTGTAGCACAAGGATCGTCAGTTTCCAACATCCTGTTTTCCCTGCTACTGAACGACCTCCCCGAAGCGATACCAGCAGCTGACATTTTAATGTATGCGGATGATGTTGCTGGCATTGTATCCGCCCCAAATGTTGACAGCTTAGAGACCCGTCTCAAAGACGCTGCTAACCAGCTGGTTCGGTGGTTCAGTTTAAACGGCTTGGCTCTAAATCTGTCCAAAACACACTTCCTCCACTTCTACGTTGGCGGCCGTGCGCCGAGGTCGCTGAAGATTAAAGCTGGAGGAGCTGGTTTGGAACAAGTGGAAGCCACTACTTTCTTAGGCTTAAAAATAGACCGCAAACTGACATGGGCAACCCATATAGACCAGCTATGTGGCAAAGTCGGTAGTGCATGCTTTGCGCTCCGCCGTCTGGCTCGAGTCGTGCCGCGGCATGTTGTCAGAACTAGCTACTTTGCGACCGTACACTCACTCTTACAGTACGGTGCTGAGATGTGGGGACGGGCCGCAGACTGGCAACGTGCCTTCCGGTTACAAAAAAGAGCCGTGCGGTCTGTGGTACAGGTAGCCCAAGATACCTCCGTGCGACCTTATTTCAAAGAATTAGGCATATTAACTCTGCCAGCAATAGTCATTGCACAGATTGCAGTTTACACACACACACATTTATGCGACTACAATAAACGCGCAGACTCGAACCGCTCGCTGCGACACCCGAATAGACTCCTCCCGGTGGAGCGACGGCTGACAAAGTCCGAAAAGGTGACTCACATAATGGGACCGACTATATATAATAAGTTACCGGTAGAAGTCACCTCAGCCCCCTCACTGCAATGTTTCAAAAAAAAACTAAAGGCTTGGCTTCTAGAGCACACACTGTATAGTTTTGACGAATTTTTAAACATTAAATTATAGTTAAAATTACTTTTAATTGAAATTTCATGATGGACTGAATTTATTACGAATTTATTACTTACTAACCAATTGGTTTTACTTTATATTTAATGTTTTATTTAAATTGTAATAAATTGACATGTAATATACTAATGTAATTATGAATAAATGAATATAAATATGAATATGATGAACAAGAACTGATGAACGAGCTAAAACCTATAGTTAAATTCAAAATTGAAACGCAGAAGCTTAAAAACCACTATCTTGAAATAACTTACAAATTTGAGGAAAGCCTCATTTTCGACCATGGTTTTCTACCATGTCGCTGAACCGAATTGACGCATAATTTTATGTTCTTTAACTTTTTAGTGAATAGCTTTTCGCTAGGAGAAGCTACGAGTGAGAAACCAAAAAAAGTCCCTAAATTTCGAGGATTTGTGGCTGCCAAAAGCTGTCCCAAGATATCTCGTGTAACCATTTTTGATATTTGATCGGTTGTATCGATGCCAACAATATTAAAAAAAAAAATCTTCTACTCCACCTTTTGCAACGTACGGACTGGCCTACAAGCTGAACCGGAGAACTTTGTTCGCTTCGTTCGTTAAATAAGAGAAACATAGATATTTATTTATCGTATGGCGGTTACACACTGGTACATATATGTATTCGTATCGATGTCGCTGATAGAGTTCCAGTGTGCGCTGCGAGGTTCAGAAGGAACAGTGCAGCTGCCGAATTTGTTGTTCTTTTAGCACCACCCGGAGGTCACGTGTAGGGCTTCTAGGGTTATTCCTACGGACGTAGAACAACAACGACCTCCATAGATATAATATTATGACAATACGAAAATTACTGCTGAAATTCAATTACCCCGCCGAATACTCAGCCTTGTGTTTCTCCCCGCAGTGAGGCGAAACAGACGGCAAAGTTTAAATCTGCGAACCCGAGGTCTACCTCTGATATTCTGCTCCAAAACGAAACATTATGCGATTAGCGGCTGCCCTTAATTTCCCTTGTTTTAAGAAATTCAACTTCAAAACGGCTAATATTTAAACCTCACAACCTAAAAAATACTGATTTGCACCGCTAAAATACTAATCGTTCGTTCATCAAAATTAGGTTTTGATGTGCAAGTCAGTAGTGTTCGTTGCGCAGTCAGTATTTTTTTGGTATTCGATGAAAATTTTCCCCTTCAAAACGGTTAAATTTTGCTTATTTTTCTCTTTTTCTTCTTTAAAAAAAAAAAAAAAAAACATTTATTTCAGACCATACAGATAGATCCATAGTTCACTAATTATAAATTATAACTTAAAATATGGTAGTATGGGACGTAGCCTACCTCATGGCAGAGCCACAGTGACGGAGACGATGAGTACTTGGAAGAATACTCAGACTTCAGCGATTATTTTTATAATATACTTTTCTTAACATAGTCTTTATCCCAAATATAACACAACTTGTTTATCTGACAGCTTACTCAATCTGCTATTTAAATTTAAATATAGAAGCTGTTTTTTTTGTATGGCCAGCTTAAACATCAAACCTCTAAAGTAATAATAAAAAGATCCTTTAAATTAGACAAAAAATGGATCCAACTAAAAAAAAACTCTTCTTCAGACTAGCCGGTCGATTACACAATGATTCATACGTAGGTACGTACGTTAGATAGATCTAAACGTCATTTTTGGTATGGAAAAATGACAGTTGAATAGTCCTAACGCTCGTTCGAAATGTTAAACAATACCTCTGAATAGTGTTTTTCTATATTTTTCTGATTCGATGTGATTCTTAGTTCATGTTTGGTCACTGTCATACAAACTGAATTGTAATGTGATTATTTGTATATTTTATAATAAAACTACGAGCAAAAGGTAAAGTAAATCATATTTTCATTTTAACGGCCTCCGTAGCCCAATTGGTAGTGACTCTGCCTACGAAGCTGGAGGTCCCGGGTTCGAATCCCGGTCAGGGCATTTATTTGTGTGTTTATCACGAATATATTTGTTCCTGAGTTATGGATGTTATATATGTATATAAGTATCTATATGTATTTATCTATTATATATATCGTCGCCTAGTACCCACAACACAAGCCTTATTGAGCTTACCGTGGGCCTAGGTTGATTTGTGTAAGATTGTCTCGTAATATTTATTTATTTATTATTTATTTATTTCATTACGCAGGATATCAGCCCACTCTCCCATCGTTTTCATTGGTGAAATAAAAAAACAACTGCAATTCCGTAGGTAGGTAGTTAATACCACTTCACAATATAATAATATGTTCCTTTTCCGACAGGTTAGGTTATTTAATTCATGATTTCTCCGAGACTTTTTGCATCTTTAATATTATTTGTACCTACTCGTATGACAAATTTCTACTTTCATGAGGAGATGGCGATTGAGTGTATTTAAATAGTTTAAATGAATATTCATAGCTTTAATTATTTCTAGTAAAAATGCAACGAAAGAGCAGTGAACTAGGGCAAGTCAGGATTTGCAAATCCTGAGTGAAAAGGCTTATGTCTAGAATTCAGTGGAACCAGAGTTTATTCTAAAAGCCTGTTAAGCGAGAAGACGGGCTCATTAATTTGACGTAAGGAATTCTTTTGTTTAATTTATATAGGTACAATGATATTTATAGAAAATAGTCCTCTGAAAAATTCTCTTTAGAGAATGACTAAATACTGAATCCGACTAAAAACATTTCATGTAGGGTGATTGCCAGGATACAGACAGACTTTGTCAAGGAAAAACTTTTCCCATTTTATCTGTCTGCATTCGTACTCTTTAATATAATACGTAGCTTCTCTCACTAAATACCTACCGTGGAAAAAATGTTTCATTTCTGCATACCTCACTAATAAGCTCATAAACTACAGAAAACTCTGATGCACAGGCAATTGAAACTCTCTGACTACAAAACACATTTTAATGGCTTAATCACAAATTCCCAGCGCTGCAAACAGCTTTTTACCGCACAATGTAAGGCAACCAACAAATTGTTATTTTAATAAACGGCAAGGCACTAGTTAGCTGAGTATCTGGCAACAAACATAACTGGGTGAGCGGTGGCTTATTCACAAATCCTGCGGGCTGCAGTCGTGGGGTTATTTGGAGAAGATTTAGTGACGATATTTAAACGATGTGAAACAACTACAAGGAGACGATTTTAGGACTGTCACGTTAATAAAGCAAAGGGATGTTCGGCGGCGCAGCGCAGCGTATGCGTTGGAGCTCGCCCAAAAACTATAATGTAGCATTGCATGGGATTACATTTGTAAGGAAAGGAATTGTCATCGTCCTGTTCGCGGTTCCCAAACATAAACCAGTATGCTGTATAACGAGTAAATTCTTGCTGGTTGTTAATATGTTGGTGATGTTTCTGTGACTGCCAGCTCCACATGATGAAATTAGACGATCTATCTTTTGGTAAACATCAACTAGGTACCTATAAAAAATATAGTGGTGGCGGTATGTAGTAAACAAACTCGAGACCCTTTACGGTAAGTAGCAGCCATTACAATTGTTAAATAGCTTTTGTTTAAGACTCAAGTCTTCCCAACACCACTAGTTCAAAGAGTGGAATGGAAAACTGAATACTCCGGGCTGAAAAGATAGGGTTGAAAAGTAGACTTCTGAAAACTCCGAATGTGAATATTTAATTTATTAAACTTTTTTCTCGGCTTTCATCGTTACTCACAATTACCCCTTCTGTACGACCAACCCTGCATTGCAGTTGTACGGATTATAAGAGGACGTTTTTTCAATTAACATGCCAAATAAGTTTGCTGGGATTTATATCTTTTAACAATGTGAAACTGCATATTACGTGGGAATTAGAATTCGTGCATAAAAAAAATAGTTCTAAATTGAAAAGTATGTTCGTTAACAAAGCGACTGTAGGTGTTTGTTAAAACAATTTTACCGACATAGCCCCAAGAATTAGTACTAAAGTGACAGTAGGCTCGTCGTATTTGCCGTAGAACTGACAACTTTTGGAGCAGATGAGTTTTGGTAAAGAGTGTGTTTTCGCCCGACTACGGCAGATATGAAAGGAAGGGATATATGATTTTAACAGTCTATGCTTGTATTTACGTGTGTTGCACAGTAGTGTTTAAGATACTAAACCGATTTTAATAAATGAGTTGTTTTTTATGCTTGTTATATAGCTACTTATCAATTTGTTGTATCATTATGTTCATAATACATACCTATTAAAATCATTGTTTCAACAAGAGCACCGCTGCCGTTGTTTGGCACATACAGGGTATGATATAACACAGGCGCTCTCCGCTGTGCCCCGTAATTAATTAGCTCGACTGTAACCTGCACCTTCTCCATTAACTACCTGCTCACTTAGCACTACACGCTGCACCGTTTGAGAAATTCTGATAGAACGTTATTAAGTAAATTCCGTTTTCATCATACGAGACTTGCTCGTAAAGGATACAGACGGTGAGTTACAATAGTGTACCTAAATTAGAAACTACATTCAAAGGTACCTTCAGTTAGATAATATTATAATTGTTTTCCGTGATATTACTCTTATCCATACGTATTCTTAGACGTGATTGTACATTATAATATGTTAGTAGGCTAGTATTATAATACAAGATCACCTCCCGCTAAAACAAAAAAAACTCAAATCGAAGGTCAATGAAGCCCAAGCAGAAAGCAAATGAGACATCATCATCCAGAGGAAGAGGTCCACTGCTGGACATATACCTCCCTTAAATAGTGCCACAATGACCGGTTTTCAGAATTAGGAGAAACCTAACACCACCTCATTTGTTGGTTTTCATCAATCATCTTCTTTGGTGGTAGCAAACTATCAATACTTAACGATCAACTGAATGCATTGCCATTCTTTTGGGTTTAGCCGTAGACGGGTAAAAAGTAAATATTAATGTAGTTTTTATCCTATTGTGCAAATCGAAGTGGATTTAAAATTCTCTCGAGCTTTAAATTCGGAGAATCTTCCCTGGAAGGACATTGAGGGAAAATCTCACATGTGGATGCATTTTCTCCATGAAGACACCTTGTGCAGAATTTATTCAGCTTTAATGTTGCTCTAGACCATGTTTTCATAGAGTATGTAGTTTTCAAACTAAACTTGAATTTCTTACGAATGGACCCGGGGACTTTTGGGAGACGAAAACAGGGCTTTCAACGAACATTCGTACCACATCAAACTCCCCGGGATTTCGAGGTTAGACAATCTCGACTGTACTATTGTGTAATGGGCGGGTGACGTCGTTATAGTTAGGGAGCTGGCGAGCATTTCGGTATATGATTTGCACACGTCTTAGTGTGTTACGTCGAGGTGGATTGCAGTTTAAATCATTACGAATTGATTTGGTCCAATCAATTAAGGTCCTATGTCGCTGCGTTTTCGCGTTACAGCGGATTGAAGTTGCTTAAAAAAATCGGGGTATTAAATCATTTGCACATGTATGCCTCTAGAGTTCATGGTCACAATCATCTTGGAAACGAAGAAAATCGAAGAGGCAGACATTCAGGACTCTGCATTATCATGGAACGGAGTTGTAAAAATGTTAAAAAAAAAAGCTCTACTAAGTCATTTGCACGCGGTTCTCATTGCGCCCATTCGATTCACTATGACTCCGTGGATTCGAAAAAAAATGTGGCAGACACTTTGATCACTGATTTTCAGCTGTATAACTGTTTGAAATTCACGGAATCAAGGGAGTTAGGAGGATAGTAATTTTTAGATTTAAATGCACAAAAACACGTGCCTTTAACGTAGATAAACTTTGGAACCACAATTTTAAATTTACCCCTAGTCTGGGACGCCACCTGCGTGGACATATTGGCTCCGTCCCACTTACCCACCACTTCACAGAGGGCGGGCGCAGCGGCAGCATCGGCAGAGGCTGCCAAACGCCGCAAATACACGGGCCTTGCAAGCAACCATGTGTTTGCGGCTTTTGGAGTAGAGACCCTTGGCCCGTGGGGTCCAGACGAATAAGATTTACCGGGTTTAAAAAAAACGTCTCTTCGAGCACACTGCTGACCATGGGGCTGGCTTGTTTCTCGGTCAAAGGTTATGGGCACCCTACCGCAGAGCGCCGACCTGGGGGACTACTTTATAGGAAATTTGTAAATATGTACATATCTTAGCTGTAAGTCTTTGTGTATATTTGAATAGTTAAGCTTAAATATATTAAAATAATAGTCTTCGTACTCGAACTTGTCAATGGCATACTCCAGTAGTGCGTTTCGGAACGTTTTAAAAAAAAACAAGAATGAATGCGGGATGTGGTCTTGTCTGTAGCATTTTGATCAATTCAATTTATACCTGCTAAGAGTAGCGCGAGCGTCGGGTTAAAAAAAAATCAAATGGTCTGCCTTTGGAATATCAGAGGCCTGAACGTCTGCCTCATCGATTTTCTTGGTTTTCATAAGGGATTCAAACATCAGTCCAAGAGGCAGACGTGTGCGCATAATATAGCACACCTTTTCTTTTTTACATTTTTGGAGCACTGTCAATAGACAACGCAGAGGCAACATGTTAGCAGACTATTTTTCCGTGGTTCTTCTCATAGTTTTTGATCGAACAATTCAAATCTGCCAAGTGTGCACTTCATATACAATTTTTTAAATCATAAAATAAATAAAAAAATTGAATACTACAAATGTCAGAGCCCTGGATGTCTGCCTTTTCGGTTCTTTGTGTTTCTAGGATGACTGTTATCATCAGCCCCAGAAGCAGACGTGTGCGCATAATATAGCACATCTTTTTTTTTATATTTTTGAAACGCTGTAAATTTACAACGCAGCGCCACCAAGACAAGGTCCTTGATGTTTCTTAGGGCATAAATATCACTATTAATAACGTCTGCCTTGTGTGCTGATCATATAGAAATTTTGCTGGCCAGCTCCCTAACTATAGCGCTCCAGGACATTTACAATCTAAAACAAGCTGATACCTTTCCGAATCTGCACCCTCACATGCGGATGTGACCTTTAACATCCTTCTAACGATTTCCCAGTGGTACCCCAAAAGAACCCGGGGTCCGTTTTGACACCTAATCTTAAGATTTGGCGTAGGCACTAGTTTTACGAAAGCGACTGTCATCTGAACTTCCAAACCAGAGGGAACCTTATTCACCTAAAAACTACTATTAAATAAGAAAAGATATTTCTTAAAAAAATTGTTTGAAAAAAAAAACCCAATACAGGGTTCAAATCCATGACCTCAAGATTGAAAGTCGCGTGCCTCCGCGCGCCTAGCATGGCGTCTTCTTCGTGGAATCGTCGCCTTAAACGTTAAAATTAAACTCGTGTGAGAATGAATGAATAATCGGCTCTCTTGACAACTCGAGTGACACGAACTCGTAAAGCGCATTGTATCAGAGGAATTCCTCATAGATTTTTATCTCGGTCGAGACGTAGTTAGGATCGCCAGCCTTCTCCCATCTTGAAGTCATCAAAACATAGATCTGGGAATGGGTGTTCAGAAGTTCGATTATGTTAACAGGTGGTTATCGTACAAAACGACGCAATTCATAAATTAAATTAAAATAATTACACAAACCTTATTAAAACTATACCTATCTAAAACTAAACTACTTATAAAATAAAATAACTTACAAACAAAATATTTGCCCCAGCTCGCCGTCGCTGGGCAACGTGCCCAGAAGGCTGGCAGCATTGCCACGTTGGATGGCAATGCTTATCCTCTGTGCGAGGTGTGAGCCAGGCCTCCGGTCACCCGTTATTTCGGCGAGTCGCTTCGAGCACTCTTTAAAGACCCTGTGGGCACTTTCACCCCAGGGTCCTAAGGTCTCAACTCCAAACGGCTCAAATATGCAACCACTGTTAATGTTTGCATACTTGCGCCGTTAGAGGAGCTCGGCCGAGTTGGCTGCAGAGCCAACCTTCACGGAGGTACCACGGAGATAAGAGAGCGCTAGGGTGTCGGCACATGTCGCGTTCTATACTAAAGGCCGTCCCATCTTCCATGGCACGAGGGTTATACCGTCGGGCCTTTTGCCCAATCATCTCGGGCAAGACCGGATGGCTCCAAGATGGCAGGTGCTCCGGCGCTGGCTAGGGTCCGACGGATGATATCGTTCAGGCTAGCATGTCGAGGTGCACGACCTGCACTTCTGCAGCAGGATAGAACATGGTGGCCGAGCTGGTCTACTCAGTCACAACAGCGACAGCGATGCGGGGCAACGCAGGTCACTCCCAGGGGAAGAGCGACGGAAAAGCGGAATGTGGAGTTGTCCATCTGGGTACCAATTTGCGGGGAAGGCAGAGCTTGGAGCCACTGCCCGGATTCTCATTCAACAACGGCAAGGAGCCGAGCGCGCTCTGGGAGACTGTCATAAATTAGATTTTCAAAAATAGTTTGTACCAACTACCTATGCCAGCATTATGCTGAGATAGAACCGTTTCGTGACAAACGCTGTGTGTTTGTCTCGAATAAATGTTTCTTTCTTTTTTTCTTTTCTATGAACTTCGATATTTTGTATTTTGAATTTATATTATACTTTATATTTTGAATTTTCCTATTTTGTAACCAAATTTTTATTAATTTTATTTGAACTTTATTATAAAAATGTATTTTTTTGTTTTAAGTAATTTCGAAACTGTACTTATTAGAAATTAATAAAAAATGTGGTAACTAAATAAGAAAATCAAAAGCATGTCTTAATTGACACACTTAATCGGTACAGATTAGGTACATAAAAAAGCGGCCAAGTGCGTGTCGGACCACGCACAACGAAGGGTTCCGTGCCTACTACTAACTAATACTAACTATATTAAGTAAGACTAGTGGTTCTCTCCAAACTGTGAACGTCTTGGATAATAAAATATTGTTGTCTTATTCATTCGCTTACACCCGTATATAATCGAACAAACATGTATATCATACTTATAATGTTATATTATTGAATCATGCTGGCTTGTCCGGACGTATACTAGGCAGGAACTGTTTTTGGTTCAGTCAATGGTTACTCACACCAATGTAGTACCAACTCCCATTAAAATCGGACACTTTACGCTCGAAGTTGTAGACGACGATTATGTATACCTAGGACAGACTGTCCAGTTAGGTAGGTCCAACTAGTAGGTCGGTAGGTCGAATCCGACTCGGCTGAGCAGCGTTCGGGAAGCTACGGCACATCTTTTTGTCCAATATTCCGCAGTGTCTCAAGACGAGAGTCATTGACCAGTGTGTGTTGCCACTGCCAGTGATGACATATGGCACTGAAACGTAGTCGCTTACAATTTGGTTGGGAGTTTCTCTGCGTGATCGCATCAGAAATGAGGCTATCCGCAGCAGAACCAAAGTAACCGATATAGCCCTCCGAATCGCTAAACTTAAGTGGCAGTGGGCGGGGCACATTGCACGTAGAACTTATGGCCGTTGGGGCGGAAATGTTCTCGAGTGGCGACCACGTACCGGAAGGCGCGGCGTTGGTAGGCCTCCCACAAGGTGGACTGATGACCTGGTAAGTGTCGCGGGAGTCCGCTGGATGCGGGTGGCGCAGGACCCGTCACTTTGGAACTCTTTGGGGGAGGCCTATGTCCAGCAGTGGACGTCTTTCGGCTGATATGATGATGATGAATGGTTACTCATTTCCCCGCGAGATGGCACTATAATACAAATTCGATTTCACTCAGCCCTTGAAGTAGGTAACTCTTTTACTCAGTTATGTTGTTTACCGAGGTGGGTTAGTATGGTCAATATTCCTCGAGAGATGGCGTTTTACCTATCAGTATCTATACTTCTTAATTTGTGACGCAATAGGGGCTATTTTATTTTACACACGATTATAACACCTAATCGCTAGAACGATATTCAAATGGACTTGGGTCACTTTGGTTTTGTTGAAACGACGTCTTGTCATCATTACATCTGCATATAGGTATATTGTTTAAGCTATTATAGTACTAATTGCTTGACGATTAAATCCTAGAATGTGGACCCTAGATTCCACCCCCGATTTCATCCCTTTAAGGGATGATTTCCGGGATAAAAAGTATTCTGTATGTTAATCTAGACTATAAACAATATGTATACTAAAATTTATCTTAATCCGTTAGGCCATTTTTGCTTGAATGAGTAACAATCATTCAAACATCTAAACATCCAAAGCTCGAAAACCTGTGAACCGATCTTGTTCAAAATACTTTTTGGTAAAATTATTTAATAAGCACTATTTCAGTGATTTTTTTCAAATTTTTCACTTCCGCCGTTCGGAAGTTAGAGGGGGGGGGGGGGGGGGGGACACAATTTTTGTGACTTTCGGGGTGATTATCTCCGACTATATTCACTTAATCAAAAAAAATTGCTGAAAAACCTTGTATTTATTTTGAAAGGCCTATCGATTGATGTGCCACATGTGGACATACAATGATTTTTATTTTTTTTACTTGCAGTTACATGTATTGAGTGCACCCCGAAAAAAATATTTATTTAGTGATTTCATTGCATAACTAGGTAGCGGTTAACAAAATACACCTATAATCCAAATTTTAGTCAAATACGCTTTATAGTTTTCGAGTAAAATGCCTGTGACATACGGACAGACGGACAGACGGACAGACGGACATGACGAAACTATAAGGGTTCCGTTTTTGCCATTTTGGCTACGGAACCCTAATAAAAAAATGCTCAAATGTTTATTCGTATCGTAAGTAGCTGTGTTAATTTAAGTTGTATATATTTAAGTTGCTAAATAAACTTTGATAGGTAGGTACTTAATTTTTTCGAGAGCCTTGGCTCTCCTTGGCCTTGGCATCTTGATGTCCAACTTTTTGGTTTGGCTATTGACTACGAGCTACGATTCTAGCGATTATAAGGAATTATTTGGCTTACTTTGAAAACATACTCTATTGTACTACTTACATATATGGTGAAGTTACATGCGAATGTATATTATCTTTTATTTATTTTTTCTCCATTTTATTCTACTTTTCTAACTCCCGACGTAAACGTAAGATGTTAAAATTTTAACATGTGTAGGTATCTGTGTTTGTCCGTAGCATCGTTGCTCCTAAAGGGATGAACCAATTTAAGTGCGGTTTTTTTAATCGAAAGTTTTGTCTGATTGTTGTCTGGTGAGATTTCAGAGATCAATGTGTAACCTTTTTTAGCAAAATGATTGATATTTAATTTGGCCTCACTATCATCATTGATGTATTTGTGATTTAGTAAAATGCAATTTCTATTACGTCCTTATCTCAAGGATGATAAATCATTTGTCAAAAACCTAAACTTATTAACCCATACCCTGTCTAAAACTCGTCTCTCCAAAAAAAGACTCGCTATCCAAACAAAGTAAAGTTACCTTACCTACTGTATAAAACATTAAAATAGAGTGGAGATTTCACAGTGTCTGCCTCCCGGGAGTTGACATGGATAAATTGAACTCACTCACCTTTTGCTGTTTTCGGGACTCCCGTGAACATATCGCGAAAGCGTCGAGTTCAAATCGATTTGAACGTAATTTGACGTTTATATGGTAGCTGAGTGATATTTGCGTAAATGAGCATTTTTTTTAAATTGAAATGACATTTCTAGAACAGTTTATACCAATTATGTACGTGCTTAATTCAATTGAAGCATATTTTTGTTTGACTATGCATTCTTCTGGTACACTTTCGTAATGCAATTATCAAGAAACTCAAAACATTGTTTTTTTTTAATTAGCAAAAAAGGATAACAACTTAGGAAAATCATCATCATCATCATATCAGCCGAAAGACGTCCACTGCTGGACATATGCCTCACCCAAAGAGTGCCACAATGGCCGGTCCTACGCCACCCGCATCCAGCGGACTCCCGCGACCTTTACCAGTTACTCGATCACGTAACGCATTGTACGAACGTCGGGTAGGTCTAAATGTTTTTTATACGGAAAATTTACAGTTAAATTGGACCGACGCGCGTTCGGAACGTTACGTGATTACCCCTCTGGTCATCAGTCCACCTTGTGGGGGGGGGCTACCCACGCCGCGCCTTCCGGTACGTGGTCGCCACTCGAGAACCTTTCCGCCCCAACGGCCATCGGTTCTACGTGCAATGTATATCGTGCATGTAGTACCAACTCCCATTAGGAAAATGCTATGATTTAATTGATCCATTTAATAGGTAAAAAATTGTCTAGAAATACTGAAATAATATTATATATTTCTTATCCGTCTAACTGTAACTTGAGGTTTGAAATAAGAAAATCTACGTTCGGAGTACCTAGTTAACAGTTTTTTTGCTTGAGAAATAAATCAAGGAGTCATTAGAAAACAAACATTATGATATTTAATAAGATTACTCAATGCAATTTGAGGACAATGCTGCACAATATTTGAATAAACCTATTTCAAATATCACATCAGGCCTGGAGGCGTGTGCATAATGCTTATGACCCATAGGGGATTACAATATTTATGTAGTCATGAGGGTAAATTCGTTATGAATAATTTATTATAAGCCCAAACCATTTTTAAATTGTTGCGTGCTTGATAAAATTTACTGTATCAGAAAGTCACCTTGGAATTTAGAGGATTCCTCAACGGATATATGTCTTTAACTGGAATATAGCTCTGTAAGCCAGTAGGTCGATCATGTAATGCATTGTACGAACGTCGGGTAGGTCTAAATGTCACTTTTTATATGGAAAATTGACAGTTAAATTGTACCAACGCGTGTTCGGAACGTTACGTGATTACCCCTCTGACCTAAATAATATTTACTTAATACAATCTATATGCCAGTTTGTTACAATCTTTACTATGTGTACATCAGCTACTATCGTATTTTCATTAGCAAGCCACTAGCATTATTATTATTGTGTAGAAGAAATACGGAGCAATGACACTAGCTGCATATGTTGCGTAGTAGAAATATTGTCCTAGTCACCTAAAAAACTTTTCGACCAGTAAAAGCTACTAACTCAGCTCTTGAGTTCAGTAGCGCCAGCACACTTTTTGTCAAACTAGAAACTACACCTAACCATTTGTTACTGTTTAGTACAATGCTAGAAAAACGGTCCATTCTGTCGCTCTACAAGCCTTAAAAGCTAGAAAATATTGTATGTACTTTACCTACTAGCCCAAAGCAAAATAACAGTATTGAACGATAAGCAAGAAAATACATATCGGGCTGACCGCACTGGCCTTTAAAAAACTGTGTCTCGAAAATTTCAACAATAAAATATGAAGGCCTTTGGATTCAGCAGGGTTGTCACTTTTTGGTGTGTGATATTAAACTATGTTTCTCTAAGGAAGGCGATATCCCAGTCTCAAAAACGTTTAGGTATATATGAAGGTATCCCTATTTTGGTGCCCAACATATGCCGCCATCAATCAACGTCCTGCCGCTTTGTCGACCAATACCCACTTAAGCAAGCCTCACCTGCCCTAATAAATGAGACGAAAGCCTTTTCTAGCGGTAAAATTTTATTTCCATTCGGCCGGCGACATGTTTTAGGAATAATGGGGCGTGTGGAGGAAATTCTCTTAGTTTTTACTGTAGCAAACACATCTGTTTAATAACCATTTTGGGTCTTGCAGAGATGCAATTGTATTTTCTGCAACTCCGTAGCTGAAACCCATAACTTTGATATAGGCTGAGTAAAGGACGATTTTTAACTTGCATTTATACTTCACAGTTAGAAATTCAGAAACCTCCTAAAAATCCGTAAAAATAATCTTAGGAGTATGTGAAGTCCTCAACCCGCATTGGGCCAGCGTGTCAATGTCAACTGTGAGATGAGATGAGGCATGTGCCAGCAGTGAGACGTATGTATTTAGGCTGGGATAAGAATTATTTTAAAGTTATACTTTTCAATATCTATTCCTCTTATTTTAATGTGTTTCTTTAATTTTTTGAATTTTGATGTAATCAAAGTTTTGGTTTTGGCTGTGTTAATTCTGAGTCCAAATTCTGTAAAAATTGAATCCATTTGTTCCATTAATTCTCTTAATTCCTCTGAACTTTGGGCCATTGCTGCTATATCGTCCGCAAATCTTATAAATTGTACTTTCTGCCCATTAATGCTGACGCCTCCCTTGCCCTTTTCTACTATTTTTCTTATGGCGCATTCTATAAATATGTTAAAGATTAGGGGTGAGAGTGGACAACCCTGCCGGACTCCTTGTCTTATCTTTGCTCTGCAACTTTCCTCTCCTACGCTGATAATGGTTTCCTGTTCTCTATACAGTTGGAAAATCACTCTGCGGTCCCTAAAGTCTAGGCCTGCTTCCTTCAGTATCCTCATAATGCTCTTCCAGTTGATCCTATCAAAGGCCTTTTCCAAGTCAATAAAAGCGATGTGCGTGTCAAATTAAAGAAACACATTAAAATAAGAGGAATAGATATTGAACATGTAAATAAATTTAGATATTTGGGTAGCTTAGTTACTGATGACTCCAGGTGTTCAGACGATATTATATCTAGGATTGCAATGGCCAAAACTGCGTTCAACACCAAAAAACAGCTGTTCAGGGCAAGCGTCTCCAGAAAGACCAAAAAACGACTGATCAAAGTCTACATCTGGAGTCTTGCATTATACGGGTGTGAGACGTGGACAATGACTCAAAGAGATAGAAAAAGGATTGAAGCTTTTGAAATGTGGCTCTCGAGGCGAATGGAGAAAATAAGCTGGACGGACAGAATGACAAATGATGAAGTGTTGAGAATGGTGGGAGAAAAAAGAAACTTGCTGAACACAATTGAAAATAGACGAGGCAAAATGATAGGTCACTTGATAAGACACGACATTTTCTTTAGAAATATCATAGAAGGTAAGATCGAAGGATCAAGGGGTAGAGGTCGACCAAGGATAAGCTTTGTACAGCAACTAAAAGCAAAAGCAAATGTCTTGTCTTACCGGGACCTAAAGAAATTAGCCGAGAACCGAGAGAACTGGCGCATACTCCACCGACAAGAGCCAAGCTCTTAAATATTGATGATGATGATGATATACTTTTCAGTGTACCTGGGTAGGTCCTGACCAGACGTCTGGCCATTTTAACCGGGTCATTTGCTTCCTTTTCTATTTTTTCCAACAAATTAAAACACATTGATTCGTGACCCTTAAAACATGGCCATTAAAAGGTGAGGTCTGATCGTAATTACGTGTGCAATAGTGTTAACAGTAGGAGCAGAATTACAAGGGACCAACCCTTCTGTCTCATTAGCAACGACGCTCTGGCCCGTAAAATGACGCTCATTGTCTTTAAAATTATAAAGTTTAGGACAGCTAATAGTGGAACGGAAGAGTACACTAATGTGCGTATATCGGTAACGTAATAGAAAATAATACATATAAAACATAATTTATTATGGAAGATGTCAACTGATTTTTTATGCATACCGTGGACAGCGAAAACATTAAATCGAAGTTCCTGCTGTATAAGCAAAAGCACATTTTTTTTTTCGTTTATTTATCCAATATACTTATAAACTATTTACAAATTATTCGAACAGCGAACGAAAACCGCGTGCGGTTTATCTGTCGCCATTGTCGCTCGTTTTACAATCGTAGTTAAAAGTAGGGTAGTTTTACAATGGTTATTACATAATTTGTGCACCGCTCGCGCATCGGTAGTAGGCAAGTACATATTTTTTGTAATAATTTTTATTTTCTGAGAATTATGAATCAGTTTCTGGAAAACATAATTTGGCCATTCGTTTAATATGTAAAGTAACAAATACTCCCACATTCTTTTGCCGTATGCATTCTTATGTTCAACCGCATGCCAGTTAGCTGGCCTGACGTGTACACTTTTCTATTCAAATTGTTCATTCCATTCATGTTCAGTATCTGCTATAGATGAACAATAAAATTGAAACTCAGAAAATATCTACAATTGAAATATGTTGGTAAAGCTGCCGTGAGTAGACATGCCACAAGGTGGACTGATGCCCTGGTAAAGGTCGCGGGAGTCCGCTGGATGCGGGTGGCGCAGGACTGGTCATTGTGGCGCTCTAAGGGGGAGGCTTATGTCCAGCAGTGGACGTCTTTCGGTTAGTTTTAGTTAATTTAGTTTGTAGCAATTACGTACGCGTAGGCATCCTATTAATTTCCCCATTTTGTAACCATAATTTTTGTAAACAAAATGTTATTTTAATCCCGACGGAAAAAGAGGGGTGTTATAAGTTTGACGTGTCTGTGTGTCTGTCTGTGGCATCGTAGCTCCTAAACAAATTGACCGATTTGAATGCGGTATTTTTTATTCGAAAGCTGACGTGATCGAGATGGTTCTTAGCTACGTTTCAACAAAATCGGTTCATCCGTTTATGAGATATTGAACTGTCATGAAATTGATAATGTCAAGGGTTTTTCAACTTTTCTATGTTGTAGTTGTTTACTGTCTATGATACTATGTTTGTACTATTCTTAGAATTCTATCATTCTTAAAAATCTCATGTTTACCTAAATAAAAAAAAAACACTGTATTAGAAATTATGTACGGTCACATCATCACAATGAGCTTGATGAACACCTTTGTACCGTGTCGCATTGAACGTCATGTTAAACTACCATATGAATTTGTCAAACGAGTGAAAACGACAAGGTACTATCGAACCAACTGAATCATGACCCACACCCACCATAGAACCTTGTTACAGTTAAAGAACATACGCACGATCATATGACGTTAATACGTCAGTTTATTGTAATAAGGTTCCAAAGGTGGGTCAAGATTCAGTTGGTTCGATAGTACTTAGGTGTCCAGCAACTTATTAGGCCGACTGTGCCTACAAAAAATAGTAACAAAATAGGAAGATTAAAAACATGCGTTAATTGACGTACTCGGTACAAACTATTCTAGAAATGCTCTTTAAAATAATATAAGCAACATTTTAACCGCCGCGAGCTCTAACTACCAGCGTCGTTTATTCGTGGTCCGGCTTAACGATCTGTCCACTCTGATAAATGTCGACTGATGCTCTTGTGTGCTAAGTCTAAATTTAGTGAAAACTTTAGTGCTGGTTTTTAACCGACTACATACTACGCATTGGCGTAGGTATATTGTAATTTTAAGGCGAAATATTAAATATGTTTAGTTGTTTACAACTCAGTTAGATAACTAATTCTTCCTTTTAACACATGTGTTTTTGGGCTTGGTTTGCAGAATAGATATCGTATTGCTATTATTATTTTGCAAAAAAAACCGATTTTTTATAGATACATTTTGTTTTTCACATCATATTTACACAACATTAAATACATTTAATAATATTTACACAACATTAAATACAATAATAATGCAATTTATAAAATAATGCTTGTGGCTTAGGATACACAGTTTTTGTACACCTTTTTTTGACATAAATTTTTGCCAATTTACAAAAACAAGTATTTTTTGTACTTACTTAATAACATAGCTAGGGTATACAAATTTGTATTTATTTTTTGTTATACTTATTTTGCTCATTGAATGAGATATACATATAAATTTATACAAAAAATGGTATTAGTTCAATTCTGCCCCACTGGCAAGGTACTTTGATACATTACATGGGGCACTTTGGTATGCCGTTTAGGGGCACTTTGATACATGTATCAAAGTGCCCTTTTAATATCTTAAACTGCCCCACAGCTGAAAAACATATACTTAATCGCGAACACCAAAATTGAAAAAAAAGTTCTAATAGATTTATGCATATTCTTGCGATCAGTCGTCCGTGTTTACGTCCTTACATTCATTATCTAGGGTTTTTTTTTTCAATATTTACGGTTAAAAAACTAGCAGGGGCAGTCCTTTTGTACCAAAGTACCCCAGTAGCCCCAGTAGTTAGTTAAGCAAAAAACATTAATTAAAATAAACTGCTGAGTATTAGGTACTAATAAATGACGTTATATCCTGGCAATTGATTAGAATTACTCACTGTTAATCATATCGTTAATCCAGTGAACTGTAAAAATTCTCAGTACAAATCTGACAAAAAATTGTATTTTTTTTACAAAGCAGCCGCGAAAACACGTTGTTCCTCGCCAACCGGCAACGGCTGCACGGCTATCACAAGACGGCCGTGACATACTCTCGAGCTCTCTCGCACTATCCATCTCTTTCTAAGTGGTCTAATAACTCTAATAAGAGAGAGATGGATAGTGCAAGAGAGCTCGAGAGTATGTCGCGGCCGTCTTGTGATAGCCGTGCTGACTGGCAAGCTTCATCGTCGCAAGAGTGTCACTCACACATACAAACTATTCAAAACCATGTCTCAGTGTTGCCGCTGGTAAATTAAAGTTTCTAGGTATGGAAATAATGTAGGCGTACCAATGTGCCCCATCTAAGTGCCCCGCTTTCCCTACTGTAAATATTATTAGTCTTAAGAGGGTTCACTTTAAAATTAGTCAATTTAACCCCCGCCGCTAACGATTATTTGCGTATCTGTGTGTCTGTGGCAACGTAGCTCCTAAACATATGAAGCATTTTATCTATCGAATGTCTTGTCTGTCGAGACAGTTCTTAGTCTTGAAATAACTCTGTTGGTTGGGTCGGGGTCGGAGGCTTTATATATTTTTTTGTACTCGTCGATTAAAATCTGTGTATTAAGATTTCATACAGAATACTGCAACGTCACCTTTTTCATAGTTGTAGTCCATGTTACTGTCGAAACAATCGAAATAACTGTTTCGATACGCTCCAGACAACCGAAAAAAATTTGAAAATAGAACTAAAATAAATCGACCAATCACGTGGCTGCTTTACCGAACTGTAATGAATTGGACCAATAGAATCGCTTTGATTATTGAGTTTACTCGTTGATGTCGTACGCTCGTTAATGTCTTTTAAGATATCAACGAGCGTACGAGCGGTAGGCTGCACTTCGTTTCAACAGTATCGAGTTTGTTTAATTAGTTCAGTTGACTCGTAGAAAATTAATTTAAATGAACTCGTACAAAAAGTATTGTTCACAATAGTGTTATAATCAAGTTTTTTAATCTCGTACCTTACTTAGGCCACTCAGCAAGCTTCGTGGCCTAAACACGGTACTCGACTAAAAAGCTCTCTATTATAACACGATTGTGAAAAATACTATTTCAGTTTTTACACACTTATGAGTATATTACAAAAAATGGATTGTAGTTAATCCATAATCATAGCTAAAAAATTAGATAAAGTCTTACTCGTAAAGTACGCGTTACCAACACAATTTCATCGATATTTCACTCAAACTTTTGTTTTCAATTGAACATAAAACTCCACAGAAAACAAAACCCTGAACGGAATTGGTTTAATAAAAAAGCACAATCAATGAATAACAAATACAGGGAACCAATACATTTCCTTACGGCCGACCGCCGCAAGATTTCCTAGCATTTGATATAACATCGAGTACAGAACATTTGATTATCATATTTTTGTTCTTTCTTTCTGTTATTTCCCCCTTGTGATACAGGGTACAAATTTACATATTGGATTTCGATATAGTGTTCAAAATACTCTGAATTCCCTGATGCTATAACGTAGGTATAAATATTTTGAAACATTCATGGATCGTTGAGTTTGTGTTGAAAAAATATGTTACCTTTTGATAAAAAAATTAGTTCGTTAACAAATTCCAGATGAGAAAGCATCGAATATTTCGGGGGTTTGCAAAAGTTTTACTTAACTGTGAGTTTCTTTTTATTATGAATAGAAAATTTTTCAACTTCTCCAATTTAGATGACTTACTTACGAGTAGATAGATGGTTTAAAGGATTGGTACGGAATTACTTTGCGTAAGATCTCGGTAAAAAACCCCTCGTTACATTTCCAGTGCCCACGATGAATGTATTATTTTGAAAAAAACTCCAATCCAATAGGAACATCTTGTAGCCTGTTATTATATGTATAAGTATGATGATTAACTATTATGTAATCTTAGCCAGCGCCCTTTTACAAAGTAATTTTATATTACATTTAACGGCTGCCCGAAACAAATTCGACTTTAAAAGTAACATCACAATCACGTCTACTTAACGGGAATCAGTGATTGTCGAGACGCCATTTTTTTTTAAAGAAACAATGTAAAAGTAACATTAGTCAAAAAATATAAACGAGCCATTAAGCCAGCAACTTGCTGAGATGGGATGGAACACTTTCGTTAACACTGCGTTTACCAAAAATTAAACGCAGTTTCAACGATAAAATTGGCTGAAATTTCACTCCTTTGTACACTTTATCGGAATTCCACCCTGTATAGTTAGAGAGAGAGAGTGTTAACGGCTAATGAAAGAAAAATATATATTAAAAATATAAATTATGGTTCTTCTACGGTTCCAAAAATAGTCTATGGTAGTTCATTAAAAATCTTGTTCAAACTATTCCAAGTATGTCCTTTTGCAATAATAATTGACAACATTTCATAATTCTAAGTCCATGATTTGACTAGCTTCTTGTTTCTACTCGAAAAGAGGAACACACTGGTAGTTTTATATTTCCAGTATTATTTATGTTCAATTTTTAACGAATTTTTAAAAATGCACTCATAGCTAATCCAATTCTACTGCAGAATGCTTGCTTTAGTCTTGTTTCGACGAAAACGTTTAAAAAGTTTAAATGTCATTTTCGGGTGGGTTACATTGACGCCATCTTGACAATGTTAATTTTTAATTTGGTATATGTAAACAAGACTAAAGCAAGGTGCCCATTCTGCAGTAGAATTGGATTTGCTATGAGTGCATTTTTAAAAATTCGTTAAAAATTGAACATAAATAATACTGGAAATATAAAACTACCAGCGTGTTCCTCATTTCGAGTAGAATACAAGGAGCTAGTCAAATCATGGACTTTGAATTATGAAATGTTGTCAATTCAGTCATGCGATTTGAGTAATACCAAAAAGACAGTACCCTATATATATCAAATAGGTTTCGAGTAACAATAATAATATACATTATACAAAGTGGTTCATGTTTCGACTTCGTCAACTGTACACAGTAACTTTTTGACAGAAGCCATGTCTCTGTTATAATTGCTGTAATTTTTGCTACCAAAAAAATGGAGAGAGGCCTGTTGGTGAAGATAATAAATTACTCGGAGCTTCATTTCTCCGACTACTGTCACTAATTTTTCAAGTGTCGCGGCTCTTTTGTCTTTAGACATTATTTGGATGCATTCATGGATAATAAGTATATAGATTGTACAACAAGGGCATAAACCGAGCCATTCAACCTGAGACGTTTATGGATAGTTAGTTGAGGGGTTAAATGGCTAATTTATGCCCGAGTTATACACACTGCTTTTCACTTCGATTGCGAGAAAATAACAAATAATTGCAAAATAAAATAATAGCTCATTCCCGTCACTTAACTTTTTAAAGTTTTTATGTTTAATTTTCGACACGTGATATTAGACTTAGGTACTTCATAATGCCAAGTAATTTAATGGTTCAATACGTTTTAAAATAATAATTGACTCCTATTTTATCTGGTTTTATTAATTTTGTAATGGAAAACACGGATGTGAAATTTAATAAAGTAAATCAAATAAAATGACAAGTTTATTCTACGAAGTTTTATTCTATGTGTGGCTGTTAGGCCCGATTATCTTAGTCTTTAAAACAATTTTACTTTGTGCACTAGAGCATAAAAGTGGCATTTTGTGCAGCATACATCCAGCACAAAGGTGAACTTTGCGAGCATGAGAAGTGAAAATATTATTTTTATTGCATTAAAATTCAATTAAAATTTATTGCATTACGAGGAATTAAGGGAGGAAAGGTAATCGTGGGTGAATATTCAATGTTTTTATGTCGTCATTGTCGTCGACAGCAAATACTATTTATAAGAGACGAATATCAGAGTCCACTTTTGATGAAGACGTAAGCCAATAGCGGTACTGAGTATTTTTGATTAAATTTTCCGTGGCCGTACTTCTGCTGAAGTAATTTTGAGCCGACAATTACGGTAGAGCCGAGCGGTTCAAACGCTTGTGGATACGATCACGTACTCTACGTATCAAAAGAATTGCTTGCCTTAAGACACCTATAGTTATATGGTACCTAGACTCTACACTCTTTGTTTTGTTTTTGTTCCGAGTTGCCAATCGAAAATTTTCACGCGCCACCCATGGTGTCTAGTTTGACATGAATAGTCTATATGGCATGAATTTGATTACTACTTGTTTCACTCATTTGTATCATTTTCGATACTGTATACTAAACTAACCTAAGGGGGTGTGTAATGATCGGTATAAAAACAAATAATATAATTTCATTGGGTATAACTATTTTTGATATAATTTCAAAGGGTAGAATCATTCATTGTATATAATAAACGTTTGGTATAATATCAAAATATATATGTTTATTAAGTATAACTTTCATTCGGTATAACGCTTATTTCCTATAACCATCATAGAGTATAATTCTTATTTGATATACATCTCATATTGTATAATGATCAAGCGGTATAATTTTTTTGTGCAAATTGCGTTACCGAAACTTTGCTAAACTACTTTTTTTCCGTTCTAACCTAACGTGAACCTTTTTTTTTTTTTTTTTTTTTCTTGGGGAAATGCCTTTACGCATCCCACCTAGCCGAGGAACTAGGATGGGTATGACGGACTCCCGGGAACCCCCCGGACTACCGTCTAAAACCACCAAGGTATGCTCTCTCTGCCGTGTAGTAGGGGCGTCATGGGATCGCGAACATTTCACCACCACACCCCTCGGCAACAGCCGCAGCTGCCCTCACTTCTGAGGCAAAAGCCCCCCCTCCCGTCGTAAGCGTGCAGGGCGACACCACACGCTTCCCGACCCGACCAAAGGACCTCTACGCTGGGAGAGGGTGATAGACCTCGGATTCACCCTCTGAGGTCCCCTTGTAACTTTTTATAGAGGTTTTCTCCCTCGCAGCCACAACTCGGCCCCAGCCTGACGCTCGCAGCCCCCGCGCCTAATATGAATCCTCTGATAGCAGAGGATTTGTCAGGGTTCCGGGTCCGTTATTTATTATAGAGGCAAACGGCAATGGCCTCTCCCTCAAGCCGCGCCTGGGGAATCTTGCGATTCCCTGGGCGGAACCTCCCGACCCCCCCGTGTCGGGTTATTGGTAACACCAGCAAGCGATAACTTAGGGTTCACTAAATTATCACTTGCCGTTGTCTCCAGAGTGCACCGGCCAAGACACTACCCATTCCTGCGGATCAACCGAATCAAGAGGAATCGGTTGAGTCCAGACACTCGAGGAGGTTATCCGACCTAGCACCCCAACCTAACGTGAACCTAACCTAACCGCCAGCGTGTCGACGTCACCCCGCTTCGCAGGGTGCCTATTTCCGCTCTCGCTTGTTGCGAGTGTGTTTTTTTTACTGCCCTTGCGGGGGCTTCGCCCCGCCCGTCCCCACTTTTTCTGGCTACTCTAGCTTGATTATATCAACTGTACATTAGACGAAATGAGAATTATATCCATTCAATATAGCAAATATGCATTATACTTATGTAATGTAAGTTATACTAAATAATATTATATCAAATGATCGTTATATAAAATGATAATTATACCAAATGAAAATATATTAAGTGTTGTTATACAACTCGAGAATTATATCAGATGAGCGTTATTGCGAGTAATATTATATCAAAAATATTTATAGCCATCGTTACGCACCCAACCTAAGGGTTATCATTGAGTTTGTTACACAGAGGACCTTTTATACATAGGTACTACTAGTGGGTCTGCCTGCGAGCTGTAGCTCGCGACCCTGTCTTTAAAAAGAAAAAAAATATTATTTCGGCAAACTTACTCGTAACTGTCAGAAAAAAACAATATAATCATCGAACCTGCTCACAAAATTTCACGAAAATCTGTTGAGAAACGCGACCGAATAGCGATGAGAATAGCTGGACAGACGCCGGACATACGAAAACAATTGTGCCCAACCTGAAACGGGGAACTTCGTTCGCTTCGCTCGCTCGTTCAATTATTAGGTCATTCTGTAGTAAAAGAATTCAAACTGTAATATAGTAACAATGTTCATTAAAGCCCTGTAATTAAGGCCACTAAGTTATCCACATAATAATTATCAACAAAAACCGTTTAGCTTTCCCCGTTTAGAGTTGGCTGCCGTCCAATCTGACGCAACTTACAACACCTCATAACTTAGGAACTTGCCTGCTACCCACTGACGTGGATTCGCTGGGTAACAATAGTTTTAACTAAGCTTTGCTCCGATGCTAATGAGGATGGTCCGGTCTCACATTGTTATTCATGTTTTAGAGAATTTGAACTACTTACCTAAAATATTACCGGATGTGATTAATACCTGAATGTGTGAGAATAATGGGAGATAAGAGCCACTTACCGGCGACCACGTACCGGAAGGCGTGGCGTAGGTAGGCCCCGCACAAGGTGAACTGATGACCTGGTAAAGGTAGCGGGAGTCCGCTGGATGAGGGTGGCGCAGGACCGGTCATTTTGGCACTCTTTGGAGGCCTATGCCCAGCAGTGGACGTCTTTCGGCTGATATGATGAAGAGCCACTTTAGCTCAGCGGCAATGCACAAGACTTTAAATCTGGAGGTCGTTGATTCGAGCCCTGGTTCGTACCACTAGGTGAAGTTGTCTTTTGTTCATCATATATATAAATGACCATGGATATACCGTGCGTCCTGTTCGCGGACGATATCTCCATACTAACAACGTGTGAAAATAATATAAACTTAAATAGCAGACTAGAATCAATACTCGATAAAACTAACAAATGGCTTAGCAATCAGAACCTAGAAATAAACTTTAATAAAACTAAATTAATGGTATTCCACCCATACCAAAAAACACCTTTGGAAATTGACTTTTGCTATAGAGACAAAAAGTAAGAGGTAGCCAACGGATTTTTACTCCTCGGCCTGATTATAGATACATATGGGTCAGGCCGTAGATTTTGCCACAAAAGGTATAACCTAATTCTCCGCTCCTTTTTTTAACCTTTAAAGGATGATTCACGCTAGACCGGGCTGGTTCCGGCCCGGGCCGTAAACTTACCGAGCCGTCACCGAGCTTATTTTGATACACCTTTCACCACCGGGCCGTTTCCGGGCCGTTTCCGGGCCGACGCCGAGCCGACACCGGGCCGGGACATTGTGCAAACGTTATGTCACCGAGCTCGCACCGGGCCGGGGCCGGGCCGACACCGAGGCTCGGTCGCCGTGCCACGTCCGGGCCGATTCCGAGCGTTGCGTGTCAATCACAGCGGGCAGCGACCGGGCCGTTTCCGTCGTTCTAATGTCAAAGAAAGTCTGTCATTGTCACTGAGTCATTGTCATTGTAATTTATTCCAGCACTGCAACATACTTGCATAAGTTCTCTCATTTATACGATAAAATACGATAAACAAAGCTAAATAAAATGTCGAAGAAGAAGATACTATGTTCTTCAAAACAATTTGGCGTGCATCGACTTTGGCGTTCCCGTGAAGCAAGAGGAGAGTTCAAAATGTTGTGTAAAGATCTTTGGACCTATGATGACAAATTTTATGATTATTTTCACGTGACACAAGATTCTATCCATGAAAAAGTTAAACACTGTTTGGAAAAGAAAATTACTAGGTTCCAGAAACCGATATCCTCCGAACATCGACTAGCTCTTTGTTTAAGGTAAGCAAAATGCAAATTCAATAAAATCTAAGTAGGTATGCGCTATGAGAGTGTGGGTGAGTTGTGTATTACCTGCATTTTTCTCCAGCCCCGCTATTCTGTAACTTGTTTTAAGCTCAACTTCCTCAACGTTCACCCACAAATATATCTTGACGCCGTGATTCGTAGAAACTACGCGTAATCAGAGGTCTGAATGAAGGGTTGAGAACATGCTTGTTATAGGTACTAGTGAAGTCGCAAGTATCCATACGCTACGGTGTCTGTGTTTGTGTACAATCAGGTAGGCAGATCCTATATTTTATGCTGTGCAGCAATGCGTCTATATTTTGTGTAAACATAAATGTGTGCGTTATTGTTACTTGAATGTCTAAATAATATGTATTTATAAGTGTTTGGTAACTGTAGGTAACAACAGTCAATTGCTCGGAGTTGACGCTTGAGAAGAAAAACAAATTAAATAAATAATGCTACCCAATCATATCTATAGGTAATGCTAATAATTATAAATTAAAATCCATTTGTAAATTATAAATTAAGGTAAAATTTATTTGCAGATTCCTGACTACGGGGGGTTCATTCAAAACACTCTGGCTCAATTTTCGAATTGGTCATTCTACCGTTTGTAAAATTGTTCACGAAACTTGTCGAGCAATATTTTGTTAAATGAAAGAGGTGGGCCACAGCCAAATGAAGAGACGTGGAGGAAAATTGCAGATGAATTTGAAAAGCTGTGGCGTTTCCCAAATTGCATTGGAGCATTAGATGGCAAGCATTTTTGTATCGAAGCACCAGCAAATAGTGGTTCTGTATACTTTAATCACAAAAAAATCATTTTCCATAGTTTAATTGACCTAGGTTGACGCACATTACAAATTTATCTACGTGGATGTTTGATCTTAAGGCCGGAATAGCGATATGGCAGCTTTTTTGCGAATAGCTCTAAAGAGCTATTCCTAAAGGACAGAAATTAAATAATAATACTTAAAATACCTGGTCGATCTTTGCCGAATTCAATAATTACGGGTACCACCCCGTTTGTCATGGTTGGCGACGAAGCTTTTCCTTTGAAAACATATTTGATGCGACCGTCAGGCCAATGGTAGAGATCCAGAAACAAATTATAATTTCAAATTATCTCTTGCCTGACGGTTAGTGGTAAATTCTAGGAAGATGATGGTGATTCCATGGTATTTTTGGGGCCTTGATTGAACGTAGAACCGATGGCCGTTGGTGCGTAAAGTTTCTCGAGTGGTGACCAAGTACCTCAAGAAGGTGGACTGATGACCTGGTAGGCAAATGCGCTCGCCTGGCGCAGGACCGGTAACTGTGGCATTTTTGGGGTAGGTAGGTAGGTATAGGCATCCCCAGCAACGTACTTTTTTCTGCTGATATGATGATGATGACGACATTTATGACCTTATGACATCCAATAGGGCAATTTAATTTGAACAGAAGTTTTTGAGATTTTGTTGTCAGTATATGGTGTCAAATCTCCATCTAAGTACCTTGGCTGAAATTGATCCTAAGGCTCCTGTATGTCCGTCCGTCCATCTGTTACAGGGCTGTATCATTTGAACTCTTGGCACCTGTTTCTTCTGAAGTACGGAACCCTCCGTATGCGTATCATTTTCGTTTATGTGAATGTGTTTCCACACATTCACGTCATTCATTTGTGTGTTCGGGGGTACGTATCCTTAGGTATTCTTTTATCGTGTTTACCAATTTTATTTTATTTTTTTTCATGTGGTTTTTGAGCTACCCTACCTACTAACGAAACTCGGTGGACCCTGAAACACGAAAGACGTTTACAATACCCACAACCAACGCCAGCCTAAGATTGACTTCTACAAATAGGTATATATAATATTTACTTCCATTAAGCTCGGGTTTTATAAAGCCCGTTAGACCTTATTTCGATCAGTAAAGTCAAAAAATGTACCGAATTACTGAAATTTGATATGGGTCAAGTATTTATATCTGTAGAAATATAATAAAGAGGAAAAGTCTGTGAGATTGTATTAGCTTTGTAAGGTTGTAAATTTGTATGTGGGGAGCTAGGGAGTATTATGCGGCACCATTTATCCGAGGAGTAAGTTATTATTTTGTCTTTTTCGGGTTCTGTACTCTGTACCTAGGATCCTTCAACTACTCAGGCTCCGTCCGTCTGTTCTGTTACTGGGTTGTATCGTTTGATGATATGCCGAGATAGATAGCTTTGGAAGTATTCTTTTATACTAAGTGGGTGGAAAACAGGCATACGGTCTGCCTGATGTGATTCCAGAATAATGAAAAGCGTGTGGCCGACCCTTTATTGATTTGAGGATTCGTTGTGGTGATAGCTAGAGACGATCACGGGTCCCTCGCTCTCATCACGACACATCTTCGGGAGTTCTTGCGACCTTACTCACCACCAGAAACACAACACCACATACCTAACCGACAGAGCAAGTAGTGGCGTTATTATGACTACGGTCTTCTGTAAGGTGAAGGCACTACTCCAGTTGGGCTGCTCCTGCTTCAAATGTGCTAGTTATAATTATATATATTGTAGGTATTTGTGTATTGTATACATAAAGCTGGTTGATTCACTTACTGTTTATTCTTGCAGCATAGTGTATTATTATAGCTTATCGCGTAGTCGAGGTACCTACTTAAGAAAGTAGTTGAACCGTAAAACACGAAAGATGATTTCAAGACCCACAACCCACGCCAGCTTAAGATTGGCTGCTAAAAATAGGTACGTACTAATCTATAATATCTACATATATTAAGCCCCTGTTTTATAAAGCCCGTTTAACCTAATTTTCGTAGACATGGAAAAGCTTAATCATACATCACATTTTATACACGCAGTGTATTAATCAAACTTTAAAAACCGGCCAAGTGCGAGTTGGACTCGAGCATGAAGGGTTCCGTACCATTATCTATAAAAACGGCAAAAAAATCACGTTTGTTGAAATATTTTATTTTATTTTTAGTATTTGTTGTTATAGCGGCAACAGAAATACATAATCTGTGATAATTTCAACTCTCTAGCTATCACGGTTCAAGAACCGTGATATCTCAAGAGATACATCCTGGTGACAGACAGACGGACAGCGAAGTCTTAGTAATAGGGTCCCGTTTTACTATTTAAGTACGGAACCCTAAAAACAACAAGGCATAACAACGTGTGATGCTAAAAAAGGGGCTAGACTCAGCATAATGTTGCAGTGAGTACTGGGTAACTGATGATGTACTGAGAAATATGGTTTAACCTCAGAGCATAGAGCACAAGCCGCCGGCGGCCGCGTCGCAGTTGTTAGCTCAATGGGCATACTCTGCCGCTAGTTCACCGTCCGTTGTTACCGAGTGTGCACGCGTGCTGATCACAGAGAATATTATTTACGTTTCTTCCCAAAATGCCTGATATGATGCGCGTGTATTGTCCAATAAAAGCGTAGGTATACAAGTGTGCGTGCTTTGTCTTGTCAATTAATTGTGCTTTGTGTGGGTAAAACTTGCGACAGGCGTACTCAATAAAAATATCCGATCTCCTTATATTAATCTGTGGGTTTAACGCATCTTTATAGAACCGAGTCGAAGTATGTTAGCAGAATGGGAGTAAATATTGCTCTAGCTTAGAAAGTAGTAGGTACTCATAAATTATTATTTTTAATGCTGTTGCCTAGTGGTTCAGGCATGTGGCTGTCAAGCGGCAGTCGTAGGTTCGAATCCCGGCCCGTACCAATCAGTTTCTCGGAACTTATCATGGAGTATTTACCGTTAGCTTTTCGGTGAAGGAAAACATCGTGAGGAAACCGGTCTTATCCCAATAAGGTCTAGATCTCCCTCTGGTTTGAAAGGTCAGTGGCAGTCGCTTTCGTAAAACTAGTGCCTACGCCAAATCTTGGGATTAGATGTCAAAGCGGACCCCGAACTCCTTTAGGGTTCAACCGGGAATAACGCTAGGATGATGATGCTGTTATGGTCCACTCTCATTTTTGGATTGCAAAGAGATATTAAATACACTTCAGCGTCAAAATTTGGATCAAGTATTTTTATCTGAAGTAATATAATACAGAGGAAAAGTCTGTGAGATTGTGAGGTTGTGGTTGTGCTTTGTAAGTTTGGATGTAGGGGGCAATATCCAGAACCATTTATCCGAGGAAGTTCTCATTTTGTCTTCTTTGGGTTCTGTACGCAAAAGGACCCTTACTGTTACTGGGTTTAATAGTATTGTTTGACGATATGCCGAAAGAGATAGCTTTAGAAAATTTAGTTTGTAGGCATACGGTCTGCCTGATGCGATTCCAGAATCATCACTGACGCTGTGCCGACCCTTTATTGATTTGAGGATTCGTTCCGTTGCGCGTTGTTAGCAAGAATCAACCCGGCCATAACACAAGCTGGAAACAACACAGCCTCGGGAGCTCTGGCGACCTTACATGTCACCAGCAACACAACACCGCATACCTACTGAGCAATAGTAGGATAAGATAGGTACTCGTACATAGGTAGGTATAACTGCAAATAATAGGTTTAGCTACTCTTTCCGGAGATAGCGTTATAATTATATCTATCTATAGTATGCTGTTATTATAATTATAAGACAACAAACTCGGCAGCTGCACTGTTCCTTCTGAACCTCGCAGCGCACACTGGAACTCTATCAGCGACATCAATACGAATACATATATTTACCAGTGTGAAACCGCCATACGATTAATAATTATAAGACGATTCATTCACTTACGGTTTATTTAAAAGCTTAAATCTTGCAGCATTATCTATTTTTACAGCTTATCGTTATCGCGTAGTCTTGCTTTATGAAAAAGAACTTGCTGTATTGAGTTTGATTAATAATCCACTACCAAAAATAAAACTAAAAGAACCCTGCATTTATTTAATTCACTGAATAAAACTTTACTTTGGATGTTTTATTTCTTGTTACATGTACGAGCAACGTTAGCCGGTCTAGATGATACAATACTGCAGCCACAACAGGCTGATAGCCAAACGAGCTGGTTTCCGATCCAACATCATCACACGTAGCATGATGCCATCACTTCTCTGCCAGCGGGTAGACCCAACTGCTTCACCACATGTAACGGCGGCGGAGAGACGATGGCCCATCGGATGCCATTACTTCTCTGTCAACGGATGGAAATAATTTCTTCACACATGGCACGGCGAAAAGACGATGACCTATCGGATGCGATTATTGCCATGCCATCCATCTCCGTCAGCAGGCGGCCAATCGCAGCCGATCTACTACTCAATAAGTTTACCTACCTATACTATACTTTAGTATTCAATTTTGTAAATAAAACTATTGGTGTTTTTTTTTATTCCAACGGTAAATTGGATTACTTCCATCTTTCATAATAGAACTTGACTTTGACATCAAGTCAAGGCCATAGACAAAACACTTAGCTGTCATCAGGTTTTATCCGGATAAGGTTAGTTGGGCTACGTTACGAGCCGTTAGGTTGGTTACCATTTCCAAGTAATGTTATTCGCTAACCTAGGTTAAGGTTAGTTCACATGCATGTTACTCAGACTAGCAAAAGCGGAAATCGGAAATTTTCTGTCGCTCTGAACGGGTCTATCCCAGAAGTTCCATATTTTCTAGTTCCATATGGAACTATCGGTATATTTGTAAATGTCAAACAAATGATCCCAATAGTTCCATATACTAGGTTTTACACCTGGTTTTATTTTAGTTTTAAATCAGTTGAGTACCTACCTATCTTCGGAAATGTGCTCTAGGGTGAATCAGTTGTATTTCGATTCTCCAACAATTTATTTGACCATTTTTTTTAAGTATTTCTTATTTCTATTTTGTGACTGTACCTACACGATTAACAGCGTTCAAACATTACTATGAACGTAAAAGGCACGCTTATGCATTTGATATTTTAAGAGTTATATGTATGGACAAAGTTTGTACTTTGTTAGCAGAAGTAGACGTTTGATATGAAAAAAAATCCATGCATCCCACCAGTGGAGACAACCCGGTAGGGATAGGTAGAACAGGGGAATATGAACCATTAGTTCCACTTCTTCTTACTTCTGGGAAATTTCCTTCAAAATTAATATCCCGGTAGATCCATATGGAACTAGAAAATATGCCCCACCATTACCCCTAGCCATACCCCTGGGGGTAGGGTGGGACTGAACCATACCACCGTAGTGCTGTGCACTATATGCTTTCAGGTTTTGTTTTTCCAAATATTACGTACACTGGTGTTACCTAAATAGCATCCCATTCAGGGACTTATTTCGGTTACGGTTATACAGGTATGAAACCGCTATTCAATTACGGTACCGTTATGTCGTAAAGGTTATGCGCGCCGCACGAACATAACGGTACCGTAACCGTTTTGAAATAACGGTATTATAAAGGTAACCGAAAAAAAAAAATAAGTGAGCTGGCACTACAAACATTTACAGAAGAAGCATTGGCTATTACTAAACATTTAAAGACAAAAAGACAAAACATCTGTGCGGCTGCCGGCGGTTTGGCAACAACGCCAGGCCAAAGTCGATATATCGGTTACCTATAAAAAGCGGTTACGGTACCGGAAAAAATAAAGAATAAGCGATAGCGGAATATAAAGGTTCTGCTACCGAAACCGCCATTTGACAACCGATATGACGTCATAACGTAAAAATAGAATACCGATATTTTTCGGTTATGCAGTCCCTGAGCCCATGTGACAAAATATAAATACTTATAATTAAGTTTTATATGATTGTTCTTAATGATAATCTTAAGGCGCTGTCAACACCAAAAACGCGCACACTACCTATTTGTATCGGAGTAAACGAGAGCGAGTGTTACTTGAGCGGCCAGGTTTTAGCCGAAAATAATGAATAAAAATTAAAAAAAAAAAGTGGATTTTTTGTGAAATATGGCTGGTCTACGGTTTAGGTATGAATATGTGGACTTCATGTTTTGAATTGCAGACCCATACGTCGAAAAAATAAGGACATAGAACCGTTTAAAATGATTTTGCAATTATTTTCTATCGAGCCGATTTCGTCCAATTATGTTTCGAGTCCGTCTACGGTCTTGGAAATATGATGAATATTAACATATATTTTTTTTGATGTGCTAGAACAATTAGTTTTTCTTAAACAACTGCTTAAATATTATCAATTTTAACAAATTTGGTCTTGTCAGCCTCTTAAGGTTGTCGCCCCGCGTAACCGCTCGCCACGAGACCGGCGCCGCCTCACCTCATCGGCTCGCCGTAAACCAGGCGTCAATCATACGCAAGCACGTAACGGAAACAACGGCTCAGCACCACCGAGGTGTCCGCGCGGCTGCACCTTACGGCTGGACGACAGCGCGCTTAAAGCGAGGCGGCGGCTAGCTGGTGGTCGATGATCTTCGATGCCGCTCAGTTTGAAGTTGAATGTAGAGCAGAACGCACGGTTATGATTATGAATCAATTTTTTAGTGCGTGACATGGCTATGGCAGCCCTATGGCCCGCGGAGCGGGGCTCCTATTTCTGGTCTGTTTGCCCTTCGGGCATCTGAAGATACCTGACGAACCTAACCTACCTAACTGGTTTTGCCAGAACGGCTTTCGTTATTTTCAGTTTAATAAAATAAATATTTGTATCTGTTAGGTACCTATTTATTTTTCTATTTTTGCATCAAATCCCAGCACTACTAACGGTGATATGGTTCAGTCCCACCCTACCCCCAGGGGTATGGCTAGGGGTATGGTGGGTCTGACATGAAAATATGGAACTTCTGGGATAGACCCCCCTGAACGCACGGTACGAGTTTGATATAAATGCAGATAAGTGTATAATTTACTAGGGGAAATATATACTTATCTGCATTTAAGGTGTCTTTTTTTGCCAGTGATGAATGGCGTTTAAAAAATCTGCTCATTCTAGGAAGATGGAAATCTATCCGCACATTCCTTACATCTGACTAATCTTAGGCACGAGTAAATCAAGGCGATATCAGTACGAAAACTGTAATTTACCTAATAATAAGAACGCGTTTTTGTAAATGAGCTAAGCATTAAAAAAAACTAATAGTCGTGTGTTACACATACCATGTCAAATCGGTCACATATTGTGATTTTCCAAGATTTGCAAAATAAAAATAAAATTATACTTTGTCCTGTTTTATTTATTATTGTATTTAGTATAACCAGTTAGACAACCAGAAGCTGCTTCTGGATATTCAGTTTGATAACGGAACAACAAATTAAGTTCTAAGGCTGAGCGCAAACGTTCGGGTTTCACGTACGGTTTCCTACCATGCAGAAATCATACGCGGATACCGAACGTTTGTGCCCAGCCTAAATCCTAACTTATATTATACATGCGAAAGCTCTGGCAATATATCTGTCTGTGTGTTACGTTTTCACGCTTAAATCTCTGAACCGATTGAATCCTTTAGAAGGACATATGTTATTTTTATAGGGGGAGAAAACGGGGCGAATGTTAGTATGGAGCTTTATAACGTTATAAACGAGTTTCACGCGGACGAAGTTAAACGGAAACTAGTCACTCATAAATAAATAATATCATGGATCAGTCCTAATCTGACTGGTTTTTGTTAAATACAATGTAAATATATCTATTTTAATTACCTATTAGAACAATCAGACGTTATGCTTTCTCTTCATAAGTTGCCTCATACAAAAATATCTAACAATGTACAATAGCCCTTAAAATTCGGTCAGTGTATCGTTGTAATAAACCTTTACATGTGCTAAACTATTTTTTATGAGGTCAACATCACATAATGTAAACCGACTAAATGCAAGGTTAGATGGACTACCATATTTCACATATTCATATATGACAGCTAACAGCCTTTGTATTTTTGATGTATTTGTCCGTGCCGGGCCCGAGCTGAGACCGGGCTACGGGCATTGGAGCGTTGTTATAGTTAACCGGGCCGTTTCCGGGCCGTTTCCGGGCCGGGCTGGAACCGAGCTGCTTCCGAGCCTCGGTTGGCGGTAGAACGGCCGTCAAACGGTGGTGTTACAGTTGAGCGACCGGGCCGTGCCGACACCGAGCCGCTTCCGAGCCTCGGCCGTGGCCCGGCCGGGCTTGGGTATGACGTCAGCCGCGCAAAAACGCCGCGTTTTTCTTAGAAAACGGCCCGGACCGGAGACGGCCCGTTTTAGCGTGAATCATCCTTAATACGTAATATTAATTTCTCAACCACAGCATTGTATTCTCTAAGAAATGATGAACCTCGGCCACTAAAAATATTTAAATAAATCCATATACTTGGGAAGTTACACGATATTTATCCACGAAAAACTTCGAAAATTTCATGTAAAACGCTAATCCGCTCAGGTAGTAGTGCACTTTACTCAATCAGAAAAATTTGAAAAAAAAAATATGTTTGATAATCTTTTTGATTTGACGTTATTAAATGATAGTTACCTATACGCCTTTTCAGATTCAGATTCAGATGTTTATTTGCTTAACGTACAAGTACATGCAAATACAGAAGTACAAAAATATATCACACTTTACAGGTTACAGTGGTAGAAATAATAATAATAATAAAATCAGTAAAATTATTCACAAATGTCCATTTAAATGTCGTTTCATGTGTCCTAAGAAAGTACATTCATTTTCTCACATTTAACAAAAAACACACAAAGCCATTTTTCTGCGCTACTTTGACTGCGTGACTAACGTCTCCCCATTTTGTGGAGTTAAAGATTAGCAGTATTTGTATTAGAGTAGTGGCAACACCTAAGCTACCCTCTGTATGGTCAATGATGCGGTAGCAGCCATATTTTTGTCAGTGGGCTGTCAAGTTTACTGCAAAGCGGAAAGTAACCTGTTTGTCGCGGAGTGCATTTTTTAAGATTTTTTTATTGAAAAAAAAACAAGGCCTTCAACGCAGAGCGATGACGCCGGCCTCATAGTAGGGCAGTTTCAGGTGATAATGCTGCACAAAAGCATTAAACTTTTTTCATGTACTAGTTAGGTAAATAGCTTTAAGTTTTTGATAGGAACCAACTCCTCCGTCGGCCATCTCTTTTATGGGGGTCATTTTGAATTATAGGTATATTATTAATATCTCGGGTTCTAAATCACTTAGAATCACAAACTTGGTGTCTAAATATACATATTTGGGGTCAGGGAATTCAACTAGATATTTTTTAGGGTCAAGTTTCCAAAGGATACCATATGAAACACGTTACCAAGCCTCCGCTGTGGGTCCGTCAGTCTGCGTGTCAGGAATAGCTAGACTGTTAACTTTATTATTCTTTTATTATTTGTAATTATAGTTGATATAGTTACTCGTATACGTAGTCTGCGGAAATTTCAAGTGTCTATCTATTACGGTTCTAGAGATAGACCGTTTGTAATGGGCGAGAAATAAAACGCCTTAAAATGACTGTCAGTGTATGGGAGCGCTGTTTAATTTTTAATATATTTTTATTAATTTTAGTGATAACAGCAATAGAAATACAAACTCTGTCAAAATTTTAACAGTCTAGCTATTACTGACACGCAGATAGACGGACCCACAGCGGAGGCTTAGTAACAGGGTTCCGTTTGGTATCCTTTGGGAATTCGACGTTAAAAAATATCTAATTGAATTCCCTTACTCCAAATATAAATAATAAATAAATTATAAATATTTGCGGACAATCTTACACAAATCAACCTAGTCCCAAACTAAGCAAAGCTTGTACTATGGGTACTAGACGACGATATAGATACTTATATAGAGAAATAAATACTTAAATACATAGAAAACATCCATGACTAAGGAACAAATATTCGTGCTCATCACACAAATAAATGACCTTACCGGGATTCGAACCCAGGACCTCTTGCTTTGTAGGCAGGGTCACTACCAACTAGGCTAAAGCGGTCGCAAATATGTATACTTAGACACCAAGTTTGTGATTCTAAGTGATTTAGGACCCGACATATTAATTATATACGTATAATACAAAATGACCCCCATAAAAAAAAGAGGGCCGTCGGAGGAGTTGGTTCCTATCAAAAACTTAAAGCTATGTACCTAACTAGTACCTGGAAAAAATTTGGTGCTTTTGTCCGGTGTGTCCGCATTTACGACAATTTGTTCCGGCACTCTGCCCCACTATCATAGGCATCACATGGTTCATTGTCTACAGCTGAGTAACCTAATTATTAATATTGGATCGGAGTACGCATAATACTCCTAAGGTGAGCTGGAAGAGGTCCCTTAATGTAATTTAGTTTTGTGTATCATCTGCTATGTTGGTACTCGTTTTTTTTTTAGCAATTAATTGTTTACTACTACTAATACCCAATTTACCACGCAGGTATAATTCAACAGAGATCAGGTTCGAATCCGGCTAGGAGCCTAAATTTTTAAATTTTTCCTTTAATTTGAAGTCAATCAGATGTACTCTATGGGCTCTGTAACGCTTCAACCTCTTAAATGGCTTGCTTTTTATGTTTTTGTATTCTGAACTTAAATTAACCCCTAGCTGAAAGCTGAAGCTCCTGAGAAGCTTCTAGTCGTCTGAAAATGGAATCCTACCTGAAGGAAAAGCTATTGAATAAAATTAAACAGATAGTAAGCGAGAAAATAAATCATTTATTTACCATAGAAATATCAAATTAATTTTGTTTGTTTTGAAGCTAAAGAACCTTTGATTAATTAATCCAGTAAAATCAAGACTCGATTGTACTAGATATCCACTTTGATCCTATAAATACTAACTCGTACCAAAGCGAATAGAAAAACCGAGTTAGTTCCGGCCGATCCTACTAGAAAGGTTGGGTTTTATTCTAGTCTAGGTAAATCTATCCTACAGCTACAGAATCTCTCGTTATTTATGTTAAAGTAATCGAGCTTGAGTACTTTAACAGACCAAATCATCTCCTAGGATATTGCCGGACGGAAAGAGATTCGGTCAAATAAAAAACCGTCCGACTCCAGGCCTACAATGCCGTAATCTAACCTAGAATTTATTATCTCTGGAACCTAACCTCGAAGACCTATTTAGACCTAAGCTATACGTGATTCGCGCTGGTGAAGTGGCTTGGCGTGTGATTTCGTCTAGTGGTTAGGCTCTGCGTTGTGCGAATAGACCCAGGCCCTTTTCGAGAAGTATGAAGTTTGTATTTCTATAAAGGGAAAAAGTTACACGTTAATTGAAGTTGTACATTAACCCCATTTTAGTAGAACCTATAACTTAAGTAAGACAATTATACTAGTTCCTTAGAATTAATTTACAATTCAGTAGTCTCATTAAGTGATGCACAATTATGGAGGCTAAAGTGGGCATAAATTCCTTATTATACTAAGTTGTGGGAAGTGATAAATTACGCTATGTGGTAGGTGACGCCCTTTAAACAGACTCGCAATACAATAGTGGTCAACTTGTGTTGGCCATGATGGGATCTCTATTGATGATGATGCGATGATATAATAATGAAAATAATCATGAAGTCAAGATATTGATGATGATGCGATGATATAATAACGAAAATAATCGTAAGTCAAGATATTGATGATGCGATGATATAATAATGAAAATAATCATAAGTCAAGATATTGATGATGATGTGATGATAGTCTATTGAAATAGAATATTAGTGCATGTTTTACTTATAGGTACATGAATGGCGTAATGTCTAGTGTAATATCGATTCTCCCTAACGATGAATCTTAGAGTTGTTAGCGAACTGTAGCGCTCGCCTCTCGCTCGCTCGCGGCTGCTCGTACTCGCTAGTAATCCCACCTCATCTGTTGATTCCGCCTACCCTATCGTTATTTCTATCAAATCTAATACCAATTAGTACTGACTTTTCCTAAGCTATTTATAATACAATTCACCCCCAAAATATCTCAATGGATGTAACACAATGTCTTAGCAACCAATCTCACCCAATCAACTCAAAGGCACTTTATAGTCGGAACAATGGTAAATATACGACAATGCACAGTTGAACTGACGAATGATAATTAATTACCAACCCACTGCGATACTTTTGTTGAGATCCCGATAATAACGACCCCACCTAAGAAGATACCTACTTAATTATTGACGTTACTAAAGCGAAAGTGTTGGATTCCCTTGTAAAATCAACATAGCTAGCTTCACGGTAAGAAGCTTCGGTTAAAGCAAAACGACGGCTTGGCCAGCGAAACTCTTCAGTTTGCAAGACTGAAAAGTCTCACCAACCTTACCTTCGTTGACACATCCGTGACGGAGGCCTAAGCGCGATCATCATCTCTACTGACTAAGAAACCCCTTAACGGGCGAATTCTCGTATTGGTCAGGGTCGTCAATGTGCTCTTTGGATATGGTTGTCCACAACGCTAAGCTCTCGGCCACAGGTGTACATAACTAATTTACTACGCTAGATTCATTCATTCAAGGAATTCCACACAATATATCTATAAGTACATCTGATTACTTCATAAACCAACACAACCGTAACCCTTGTTAAGAGGGTTGTTAGAACTAAGACAGCAGCTCGACCAGTGAGGTCCCTCAATTTGCAAGATTGAAGACTCTCAGCCACTCACTCTGTCTACACATCTATGACTGGCGCTCTAGTGCGGGCACATCTCTGCTGACTAAGAAGCCCCTTTCGGGAGAATTCTCGTGTGGCCAGGGTCGTCAATGTGCCCTGTGGATATGGTTGTCTCGACACCGAGCACACAGCCACGAGTGTATATAACTACTTTATTCAGTTGCGTTAATCTAGTAAAGTAACCACCCATCAGCACCTATACTAACCACCGGATATTAATATGAACTTGTGGTAATATTTGTCGCTTATCCGCATCTTAACAATCTATCCTCATAGTGTAACGCGTACCACGGACCGAGTCAATTGCTATAGCTAGGTTGTCGTATAATAATTGATCACTTTATCTCGTGGGGGCGCACGGAACCCAATCATATCGCAGTGACAAATCAACTAGTAATATATATGTAGAACAAAACAACATTCCTGTAATATCGTCAGTTATTTAACCAATGACCTAGATCCGTTCATAACCTATACATAAACCGCTCGTACTTTATCTAGCATATTCCCCAAACTATATACAGTAGAACTAGATTTCGATACACAAATTCAAGTATGATAACGTTGAAATGGTTAGATAATAGCCCAAAAACAAATTAATAAGTTTCAGAATCATTCAATACAGTGATTATAAAGGTCACTCACCAGATTTTAATTTCTTAATAGTGGGACACGTACCCAACGCCTCTCTGGTTCCCAGGGCTCCTGCCCTTCTGATCTCCCTCGACGCTCGTAACAAGCCAGCTCCTCCGCCATAAATAAATTACAACATAATATTAGCACATATTTTAATAAAGATTTCCCTCATTTGTACCTACAACTAACCACTAGATACTGGTATACAATTAGGAATTATTTACCATTGGACCGTTCCTTGGCGAACATTCATGTACTATAAATAGTCGTGTTCACTTCACTTCATGGGAGTATACGGAATTCTAATATGATGATGTCTTAAGCGCATTTATTAGGTGATAAACCTATTAGACCGCCACATATTCAAAATACACACGTGATCATATAAGATCATATCAGTTCACGAGCAGAAAGATATTGCCTAAATATTAATCACTCAATTCAAGACAATGTGCGCACAAGATAATTACTCCCTAAGAAATTCCAGAATTCACTATGATTAGTCACACTTTAAAATAAAATATTCAATCTCACCAGACGATCGCAAAGGCATTTGCGACCTTACCAAACTCTAATTCCTCTCAGCAACAGCCGTAATGCAGCCCAGCGGTGACCAGCCTTGCTCCGCCTCGAAGTAGTACGCGCCCAGAGGTCAGCCTAGCCTGGCCGCCCTCGTATTCTGCAGCGTGATCTCGCTTCGACGTCCCATAGAAAAGTGAAACGCTCCTCAGCCCGCCGGGGTATTTATAGCCAATACTAACACGATCACGCCACTAATCCGACTCCTCATCTGAAAATATACCTTAACTAAAGGGTATAAGGCCCGTTTTCCAGGGAGCCTCCATCGCCTGTCCGCTCCGATCGATAATCACTTTTCTCGACTTCGCGGGTAGAATATCCCTGCAGCCCGCGCGCCCGTCCACGCGTTTTCTTGCTGGCCAGCGATCCATTCCTGCAATTAACCTAACTAGTCTAATTTATGAATCCATAAATCTAGATCTAGCACACATTAAATGATACACTAATCCAACAATACTGAATTAGTATGCTGAAGCATGTTTTAAACCAATTATTTTGGACGAAACGCGAGTTTTCTACGCTTTTAATTGTAGTCTTGATTTTAGCCTAGAATAGCATCTAACGCAATTTACATCTAACTTATTTACATACATAATTAACAGGATGATAACGAATGAAAGCTTCAATCCCTTCATATTTGGACCTGAAACCCACAACGCTAACATCTATCAATTTAAAAGAGTAATTCCGCCCTTAGATACTACTGAGTCTGAGAGCGAAGCTCTCGGATCGTCTCAATCTGCCCCATGATCATGCACAGCGAGAAATCTACGATTTTGAGCGAAGCATTATCACAATCTTAAACATACCTAAGCAATAAACAAGGAATTGCGACCTATTAATGGTGAATTTTTAAATAACTTTGAGTAGATAATTCCGTTAACCTACTGTCTTTATACCAAATTTAAATATAATATTACTCTAACTGAAGGCTAGATTTGTTAGCTGTGTCTATTTACATAAATCTCCCAATTAATTCCGACCAATAATCTATGATTATAATTTTGCAAAAATTGCCAACCCCATAACTCGGGAAGTTTCAATTCGTTGATATATCGATCTCTCCAACAAGTGTATTTTAGGTGTGTGAATGTTTAACCACTACGTTTGCTTGGTGATGGACGTTGAAGAATAGCCCCTGTATCACCTTGTGCCTCCAGTCACCTTCTGGCTTCCGTCAGCACAAGTTTAGCCACATATCTCGGCTGATGACACACATACCCATCCCTACGGTACCACCTTGAGTCCACAGATGCCCCCTGGCCACCACAAACTCAAGTTTAGCCACATATCTCGGCTGGCAATACAAACCCCTATACTGCATCACCTTGCACCTCCAGTTGCCTTCTGGCTTCCGTCAGTACAAGTTAGGCCACATATCTCGGCCGATGACACAATATAATTATCTTCTAGCTTCACCTTGAGCCCACAGATGCCCCCTGGCCACTACAAACTCAAGTTAGACCACATATCTCGGTCGGCGCCGCTAGAAAACTTCCCCAGAATACTCCCATTCGCACAAAGTACTAGGTTGTGAGCCCAATAGATCCTAATGACCACGATGTTGCACTAACACCCCGAACCCTCAGATACCTTCTGGCTACCAAGGATCCAGGTTCGACCACATATCTCGGTTTATGTTATTACAATAACTCCCCATGCGAACAGCAGAACACTGAGTACACAGATGACCACCAAGCAAACCCAGTGGAGAATGTTTCTTCTTGACTAGGATATCCGACTTCAGACTGTATTCCACACTAGAGGCAAACTGTTCATAAACTACTGGGTTAATTTTGCATTAATCCCTTCAATGTCCTGACAGCACCATCAATCCATTAACGATAGTGATAATACTGACAAAACATCAAACAAACTTTAACTTTAATCGTCGTTCGCGATGATACTCTATCTCTATACCGAACGTGACCCAGTCGCACACAGTAACATTCATCAACCCCGTGGGGTCTCTAGGAAGTGCCTTGACATCCTATAGAGAATCCGACTACATGCGTCCAAGCCCCACCCAGCTTTACTGTAGAAATGTCGTAACTACTATAAAATACGTTTGCATTACTCAAATACAAAATGCAACACTTCACCATCGTGTAAGAATAACAGCCTTACTAAATTTAATTTCAACAAACCATGTTCATTGAACCCTTGCAAGATTGTAATCTTGACATTGCAAATTACTTAACATATAATAGGAAATTCCTGATAAATTCCCAGTAATGGAAGTTAAAATATTATTACTTAAGTTTCAGAATGAATGTTCGTTGACAAATCATCCCGAAGAATATGGTGTCGGAAGTATCCTTGCCACGAAGAGATGTGTAGGACGAAGATAAGACTAGCTTAGCCTTTCAGCTTAGCTTCTGTAGAGTATAGTGTCACCACAGTTAGTCACACAAGGACCTTGTCATTTTATGACTTTAACCTAACCAAACTATAACTGCGGAAACACCGGTGTAAAATGGTTTGGAGAGATCAATCAGTACCAACAAACCTAGGTTGCACTGCGAACTCCGACCAGTCGGTAAAAGCCCATTGTTATCATACAATCACACTTTCAGCACTACCTCTCACGTGGACTCATACATCTCTTAACTCAACGAACACACACATATACCCTCCCAACCTAATTAATCCCCTTGCCCTAAACACGACTTAGACCAACTAAACGGAATCCGACAGTACAACCACATTAATGATATATAATGTTCTTCCCAAGTTATATGCTATGAGAATTTACATTTACTTTATAAGACGAGAAAATTATGATATGAAGAGTAGAACAAAGTGATAATATAATATTACTACTTTACTTATTTTGCAAAACAAAATTTTACTGCTTTAATTGATCCGCACAGCCCTATTCGCACACAGCCAACTAACCTGCCCTTCATATGTTTGAAGATTATAAAAGACAGTAAGTCAAACTTAATTAACCCTCCTAGAGTAACCCGTAAATATCAAAATTTTAAGCCATATCCCATTTACCATTTACCTATCAGTCATTAATTAAATAACTGCCCCCCATTCTCACAACTTAAATAATTTTATAGTTGGATCTCAAATTTTCGTAATACTATAATTTATGTAGTAAATACCAGATAAATTGTCAATATTGTATTGACAAACGCATCATACATCTTAAGATATACCTGTAATAAATGGATTATTTCATGTAAATATTTAACGTTGTTTATGCACTACCTAGCGCATAACATGTGGACAAAATATATAACCATATTCCATGCTTGAGATAAATTTAAGCCGGAATAATTATAACTGCGTAATATAATAAGGTCCTAACCACTAGACGATCACGGCCCCATTTCCTTCCCTTTATTATGAACTCCATCTCTTCGTTCTCATAAGATACCTGTAAGTTTCAATAATTAGTATTCAATCGATGCTTGAAATTCCGCTCCCGCAACTGCAACTGCCGTCACGCTGTCATAACACCGTCGCCTTTACCCCACATCTGTATCGTAATTCAAAATATACAATCACAAGCTAATCGAATACGGTAGCCGCGACCTCTTCTTCTCCAAAGCCGACCCTGCCCTATTGAACTCCAAATTTAGCCCCAAAATTCGAAATCTGCATCCGTGCATTACTCGAAAATGATACTCGCGCCGATTTTTTCTTTCAAAAATTTTATCAGCCATCCTGGATTCCAAACTTATCTTAAATCTAGAACCTGCATTCCCGTATAACTTGAAAATGATACCCGTCAGGAATCCCTTAAAACCAAGATGAGCCGCGATCTAAAATTTCAACTTAAGTATCTAAAATTTGACACGCACGACAACAGGTTATCTGATTCCCCCTTTATACCTATGAGACGTCAATCCGCCGTATACCTACTTTCTCCGAAAGGAAGGGATGACAAGAACAAAATTAAAATTTCCCGCCAACTCAAAAAAAATAATTATAAATTTATACCATCTAGTACTTAATTTATCAGTCATTCTTGTCCCGTTATCCTGTAACTTATTTTACGTCATCCTAAAAGGTCACGTACAAATATCTCTAGACTCCGCAATTCGTAACAACTAAATATTGGGATATAACCGCTAGTACTCTTTGGGGGAGTCCTGTCTAACAGTAGCTGTCTACCGGCTAATATGATAACGATGGCAACGATGACTCAGCGCTGCGGGTATAGATCTACTTTCGCTAGTGGTGAAAGGTGAGGTGAGGTGAGGTGCTTCCCTAGTACGCCCAGAATAACAGCCCAGCTGATAGCGAGACAATCCCGCGGTCATTGCGCCAACCTTGATATTCGCCAATGCAGAAAGACTCGACTCAAATCGATTTATTTCTTACAGCCAGTATAACCTGATCTCTAACCTCTCAATATCAATATAAGACCAGGGGTCAGTGCTAATTTTGCCACGCCCAACGCAGCGATCTCGAATCTACCTTAATAGCTACCGGTATAATCTATCGTGAACTACATATTGGACAATTTATTGACTTAGAAATATTTCTGACGACAAATATTACGCATTAAAAATACCTAAATTCCCATACTACAACCAACCATTTTGTTAATATTTTATAACAAGTACCTAATTTGTTGTTGAACAACCTATATAGGTGCCTTTAATTAACGTCCAACCTGTTTTAAAGAAGTAAAATACAACCCATCTGAGAGCCCTCCCCTTTTTGAAAGTCGGTTAACCTTATCGACGCACGACCTCCCGTGAGCGCACACTATAGATACGCCTTACGATCTCGACCACATAATATCTTATTTACAAACTTACAAGTTGCCTATTCTATTCTAGTTTTAAGCACGGAATCAAGCATAAAGTACTAAATTTCCCCTTTTTTTTTATATCTAGTGTGAAACGAACAACGCGAAGTACTTACGGTTTCATTCGCGCGATTTGAACCAGCGGTGAGTGGATCGCGTAACTATTCTTAACACAGACTATAACTTTACTTATTCTACTTTTTATTATTTATTTTTTGATATTAATCGTCTAAGATGTTAACTAAAATTGTGGTAGTACCCTTGCAAAGCTATCATACCGAATGGATTAAAGACAACCGACTACGCTAATCCTTCCGCGATACAAACGATAATGGCCCTACAAACGATAATGTACACCCAACATAATGCGCGACTCAATTTCAATGGGATGTCTACAAATTTTGGTATGAATACAAACACTTACTAGGATTTCTCATTTGGATATAATGTAGTATCAGAGTATTTTATAATCACAATGCTAACCCCAATTACAAAAGGCCCCTTATAAATCGACGCGAATTCTGACATTGGTAGGACCTGTTAATCACATTTATAGTTTAATAACTTTAAGCGCAGGGAAATTAATCATTAGATTTATCAACTAGACACAACGTACTGGCAAGGTCTATCTAATAAAAGGTCCTAGTTTAATGTTAGTAGGCAAGGAAAATCCGTCTAAGTAAATATGAACTCTCTTGTCAAAAAAATTTAACATAATTCCCAATACCTCACTTGCCTGATACACAGTTTATAAATGTAAGATGCTCTTGTAACGCGTAAATGATTTGACTCGAAACCGAATTAACCCCTTCATTCCGCCACCGTATTCCACATGACAAAACCCCATTAGAATTAAATTACCACCTCTAAGTAAGCTCAGGCTTTATATATTCACAACTCCTAATTTTTCCTAAACCGTAACAACCGTTTAAACACGCCACTTGGCCGTACATTAAAGCCTCACCACAGATCTTAACCCAAATCAGCAAATGTCAAATTCCCGCGGCCTCGCTAGACAAATTTTGTAAACAACATTCGTCGTAATTAATCAAATAATTTAATAACTAGTGTCTAGATTGCTATTATTTGAAGGAATAAATTGCTCCAGTTACGCCTGACTGGTATAGTGCAACAACGAGTGTTTTGCCTCCTATTTTGGCCTTTTCCAACGTATCATAATACGAGCATTATTCAGTGTTGTGCATTAGAATGTATACTTAGTTAGTTTTAAGGTGAAGCTAGTGAAACCATGAATTCTGCTACTGGGAACTCAACTAGTGGGTGTCATGTCAATCAACCGTAAGTAATTTATACCTTCTTCCTTTAAAATCTTCCCATTTTAAACCATAAGGCCTATTTTAATCCAGCACTGAATTCAGTAAAGGTACTAAACTCTTTTAAACGGTTACGAAAGAACGGAAAGCAACCGCGATCTTACTCATGCGACAGTTAATCCATCGGCCGACTACTTATTTCTTACATGGATGAGAGAAATATCACTTGCGTTCGTCGCTAGTATCAAAATATCCCCGCCACGGGTCGGATTAATTTTCCTACGTGACCAATATCTGACCTATTTTGCGCTAGTTTTGTAACCGAACTTGGAAATATGCCCTAATACGAATATCGTTTATAAACAACCATACGTTCTGTTCAATAAACCTACGCGAGTGCCTCGATGATAATTTTATGCATCCGTAAAATTATACCGCAGACCCTTAAATAATACCTAATTACAACCTCTTACATTAACTGATAAGTCATTTTTGTCATAGGTACTTCATGGAAAAAAAATAGACGGACCCTATGTCGTAGACAAATACACAATTTGATGAATACCTAAATCGCATAATGTTAAAACTATAAACGCCTAAATATATAAGTATCCCCAATTACCCTTAACTTACTCCAAACATTGTAAAATTCGTTCAATTTAATAACCAAAGGTTTAAAAGGTAGTAGCCCACAATATTGTTAGTAAAGCAAAAATAAAAAAAACACAAAAAGATTTTTCCGTACCGGGGATCGAACCCGGACGCTCGCGATTCATAGCCCGCCGGACAAACCGCCCGTCCAGTGCGCCGTTAAGATAACTTGCGAAATTAACGACCTATTTCGAAATTCACATTACCTCAACAATGACTAGAGAGGTGGAACAGTTAGTTTACATACTCCAGTATCACATACTATGGTAACCAATTAAAGTGCCATGCGATATATACGACTCCTGCCTTAAAGTACATAATAATAATAACACGTGCACAACTTGGTATTACTAATATAATTTCTCCGAATTGCCCTGTTACCATATAATGTAAACATGGCGAATATCTTTCGTAACCTGACGTGAACCGGTACATATATGGTATTTGTCTGACAAGCTCTAATCTTTCGGTTTCAGACTGGGACAACTATCCATCTTATACTTGACAAATTCTGAAACCATTGTTTAAACTACGTAAGTAATAAATTTTACTATCAACGTAACTATCAATGAATTGATCCGTACTATATTTACTTACTATACCTACCTACATTTAAATTGCATTCAACCCTATTGATAGAACCCATGACTTTAACACTACCTTATTAATAATTAAGTGCGTTGCGGTTAATCAATTTCATGCCCTACACACATTGTCTTACGATTCTAAGCCTTCTGCCCCCCTTTCTTAGAGCTGAATCTCCCGTGAGATTCGGAAATCCCTATCAGCGAAGTCTTTCGCCTCAGAACCTGAGTATCAAAGTTATTCGCTAACTAATAATGTCGTACCGTAGATCACGCGTGCTTGGTTTTGCATATATATATATGAAAACCTAACTTGACTGGAATTATAATTAATTATTTAAATTATTCTGAAACTTCACAAACCCCGCTCTATAATTATGACTCATGAAGTAACTAAACCAGACAGACGGATTTCGGAATATCCTTATTCAATGAATTCGTTTTATTTCATTCGCTTGCCAACACGTGTTACCTTTTTTATTTTATTTTTTTATTTATTTTATTTATTTATTTCAGTACAGCAACTATTTTTACAGGTTGACCTAATACAATAGCGCCTTAATCTTATATCTATATATATATCTATTATTACTTACTTACTTATTTTCTAATTCGAACGCTCGTAAGTACGTTAGCGTTAATTAAGCTACTGATTACAATGAAATTCGCTATACCTACAGTGTGTGATGGGTCTAAAACTTTATTTCGCTAAGTTTTGTAAGGCGCAAACTATCTATTATCTTTTTCATTACATTGTACCTACGTAAACCCGCGTGACGCTTAAAGGTACTTAACATACCTATTAGAATTGACCAATATAAAATATGTAGGCTCTAACTAGCTTATACTTAGCCCGCAACCTCCACAAAGCTAATTTTGTCGCATACTATTTCTATATATTTAATTCGCCGATATCAATTCCGGCCCGTGAGAAAAACCACCTTAAAAGTAAAGCAACTATATTATTACCTAGTTATTAGAAATAATTTACACTATGCCATTATCATAAAGTTACTATCAATATTAACGCATCTAACTGGCTACATTATTTTCCGTGTCAAAATATTTTACGTGCGACGCGCTTTATTTAAGACCGACCTTAATGCATTACATAAATATTTATCCTATGATCCTAAAACTGTTCACCCATTCCACCAAATTATAAGCGAACGCGACATATAGTTAATTAATATTACTCCTTTATCATCAAATTAAACAACAATTTCCCGCCAAAAATCTTTATGATTACTGGCGCCGCGACGTCGCTGGATTCCAAAATGGCTGCCCGAACCTAAGTTCGATGTTTAAAATTGTTTTTAGTTTGCGCGCGGGCTTCAACGAGCCGAATTCTCGCATATTTAGGCCTATTATTTAATCAGTTTAAAGTGTTTTACTGTGGTTCAGTGTGTATTCAAACATAAATCAATGTAGTGATAATTGAACTGGTGCACATTATAAAGTGAATGTGATAGAGTGGCCGCGTATTTATGTGGAAATGTGTGAGTCCTACCATGTCAGGAATGTACCTCTATGGAGCTAGGCAGGTATTTAGGTGCCCTTTACTTGTTGCTTATCTTCAAACCTGTCACTATTTTAACCCTGCCAAAGTGGTTTTATGTACCTACGTAATTAAAAATTGAAATCTCACGCGTACATACAACCGGTTCACTGACTCACGATGACAACCATTTAAATACCTACACACAGCTTACCTTTTGACCTTAATGACCTAACAACAAAGTCCATTATAGTGTACCTTTGATCTTAGGTATTTGAATTTCTAGCCGGAACTAATCCGATTCGAATGCGCATTTTCTTGTAACAGATAACCGCTCCAGTTTCCTATCATTTTAACTGGTTAATGAATATAACTCGCGCGAATTACCTACTTATCTATTCTTACAATTACTTTCTTTACAAAGACGATTACGTAGAAAATATCCGCAAGGTTATAGGTACTTAAGATTTCGGACAATAGGTACTTAGTAGCGATCGATTTAACGTAAACGCCGAGAATTGGATTCAATTTGACTAGGTCAACTAACTAGGTATAACGCGTACCTACTTTTCTCCCCTAGCTTACGAAAGTTACCTATAACTCTAACCCCTATTATGTGATGAGTTCTTAAGTATGTTCCTAAGTCCTTGGTACTATAATCATCCACCGGTACTTTCCTAACCACTATTTAACGAATAATTGCCCAACCGCGGGACAGATGTCAATGACCTCAACACTATTCTTGCGAACTCAAATGCAACAATTGAATATGAAGGATGAATAATCGTAGCTAAATACATAAGATGCTAATTTAACAAAATACTATCTTGAGGTTATCTAGATCCGTTTTAGTTTATTTTTATTTTATTTTGGAATAAAAGCATTATACCTAAACTTTATTATAACTACTACCGCAACCGCCTGATGTATATGGAACCTACTTAATTGTGCTATGGCATTGGCAGGTTGTAAGGCCATTCCGCATAACATTCCTGCCCCCTTTTTATACAAATTTTGCGTAGGCGCTACTTTTACACTACTGCCCGATGAAAAGAGTATTTACTATTACGCTTCCACTTAATTCTTAAATTAGACCCTCCTCTATTGCAATGGTAGATCGTAAGTCCCTCCCACAAAACATTGCTGCCCCCCTAATTTACAAATATCGCATAGGCACTACTTTTAGACGACTGTCCGATGAAAAGAGTGTTTAGGTACTGTTACGTTTATACTTAATTCTTAAATAAGACTCACTTTCCGACTTCCGTTCGGCCTAAAATTTCGCACATATGTATAAATCGCATGACAAATTAAAGTTATGATGACAAGGAACTAATCTGATGCTGGGGTTGGAAGATGGGCCTAGGAACTTCGTGATACAATGACACAAACCCATCGAGTTTGGGCTCGTTAGAATCGTCTCAATGAGCAGTTGGTAAACATATGTAGAAAAGTACAGTCGGGAATAAAAATGTGTACCCCCAAATGAATTTCTGTCAAAATAATATTAGCCCTTCGTCTACAACAAAATTATTTCTATGCATATTTTTCATAGTTTAATGTGATATAACTTATTGATTAGTAATTCACCTACGTACCGCGCGTGAAAATCCCTTTGAAATTAAATAAAAGAAAGAAAGTCCTGAAAATAATACACAACACAACATTAAAAAAAATACAAACTCCATCTCTCTATCTACTCCACGGCAACAAAATGTGGGTTATTTGTATAACCCACACACAGAAAAATCTGTAAATAAATTTAATTAGCCCTTTCACCAAACGAATCACGTAATAAAAAAATATTTTTCCTTTTATTATAATTTTTTTCTTTTTTTTTTTTTAAAACGAAAATACTCTATTCTGTTGTAACCCGGGATACTAAAAAGTGAATTTAAAATCCTATTTTCATCCTGGGCACGGCCTCACCAAAATGTAACGATTCAACCTCTTAAATGGCTTGCTTTTTATGTTTTTGTATTCTGAACTTAAATTAACCCCTAGCTGAAAGCTGAAGCTCCTGAGAAGCTTCTAGTCGTCTGAAAATGGAATCCTACCTGAAGGAAAAGCTATTGAATAAAATTAAACAGATAGTAAGCGAGAAAATAAATCATTTATTTACCATAGAAATATCAAATTAATTTTGTTTGTTTTGAAGCTAAAGAACCTTTGATTAATTAATCCAGTAAAATCAAGACTCGATTGTACTAGATATCCACTTTGATCCTATAAATACTAACTCGTACCAAAGCGAATAGAAAAACCGAGTTAGTTCCGGCCGATCCTACTAGAAAGGTTGGGTTTTATTCTAGTCTAGGTAAATCTATCCTACAGCTACAGAATCTCTCGTTATTTATGTTAAAGTAATCGAGCTTGAGTACTTTAACAGACCAAATCATCTCCTAGGATATTGCCGGACGGAAAGAGATTCGGTCAAATAAAAAACCGTCCGACTCCAGGCCTACAATGCCGTAATCTAACCTAGAATTTATTATCTCTGGAACCTAACCTCGAAGACCTATTTAGACCTAAGCTATACGTGATTCGCGCTGGTGAAGTGGCTTGGCGTGTGATTTCGTCTAGTGGTTAGGCTCTGCGTTGTGCGAATAGACCCAGGCCCTTTTCGAGAAGTATGAAGTTTGTATTTCTATAAAAGGAAAAAGTTACACGTTAATTGAAGTTGTACATTAACCCCATTTTAGTAGAACCTATAACTTAAGTAAGACAATTATACTAGTTCCTTAGAATTAATTTACAATTCAGTAGTCTCATTAAGTGATGCACAATTATGGAGGCTAAAGTGGGCATAAATTCCTTATTATACTAAGTTGTGGGAAGTGATAAATTACGCTATGTGGTAGGTGACGCCCTTTAAACAGACTCGCAATACAATAGTGGTCAACTTGTGTTGGCCATGATGGGATCTCTATTGATGATGATGCGATGATATAATAATGAAAATAATCATGAAGTCAAGATATTGATGATGATGCGATGATATAATAACGAAAATAATCGTAAGTCAAGATATTGATGATGCGATGATATAATAATGAAAATAATCATAAGTCAAGATATTGATGATGATGTGATGATAGTCTATTGAAATAGAATATTAGTGCATGTTTTACTTATAGGTACATGAATGGCGTAATGTCTAGTGTAATATCGATTCTCCCTAACGATGAATCTTAGAGTTGTTAGCGAACTGTAGCGCTCGCCTCTCGCTCGCTCGCGGCTGCTCGTACTCGCTAGTAATCCCACCTCATCTGTTGATTCCGCCTACCCTATCGTTATTTCTATCAAATCTAATACCAATTAGTACTGACTTTTCCTAAGCTATTTATAATACAATTCACCCCCAAAATATCTCAATGGATGTAACACAATGTCTTAGCAACCAATCTCACCCAATCAACTCAAAGGCACTTTATAGTCGGAACAATGGTAAATATACGACAATGCACAGTTGAACTGACGAATGATAATTAATTACCAACCCACTGCGATACTTTTGTTGAGATCCCGATAATAACGACCCCACCTAAGAAGATACCTACTTAATTATTGACGTTACTAAAGCGAAAGTGTTGGATTCCCTTGTAAAATCAACATAGCTAGCTTCACGGTAAGAAGCTTCGGTTAAAGCAAAACGACGGCTTGGCCAGCGAAACTCTTCAGTTTGCAAGACTGAAAAGTCTCACCAACCTTACCTTCGTTGACACATCCGTGACGGAGGCCTAAGCGCGATCATCATCTCTACTGACTAAGAAACCCCTTAACGGGCGAATTCTCGTATTGGTCAGGGTCGTCAATGTGCTCTTTGGATATGGTTGTCCACAACGCTAAGCTCTCGGCCACAGGTGTACATAACTAATTTACTACGCTAGATTCATTCATTCAAGGAATTCCACACAATATATCTATAAGTACATCTGATTACTTCATAAACCAACACAACCGTAACCCTTGTTAAGAGGGTTGTTAGAACTAAGACAGCAGCTCGACCAGTGAGGTCCCTCAATTTGCAAGATTGAAGACTCTCAGCCACTCACTCTGTCTACACATCTATGACTGGCGCTCTAGTGCGGGCACATCTCTGCTGACTAAGAAGCCCCTTTCGGGAGAATTCTCGTGTGGCCAGGGTCGTCAATGTGCCCTGTGGATATGGTTGTCTCGACACCGAGCACACAGCCACGAGTGTATATAACTACTTTATTCAGTTGCGTTAATCTAGTAAAGTAACCACCCATCAGCACCTATACTAACCACCGGATATTAATATGAACTTGTGGTAATATTTGTCGCTTATCCGCATCTTAACAATCTATCCTCATAGTGTAACGCGTACCACGGACCGAGTCAATTGCTATAGCTAGGTTGTCGTATAATAATTGATCACTTTATCTCGTGGGGGCGCACGGAACCCAATCATATCGCAGTGACAAATCAACTAGTAATATATATGTAGAACAAAACAACATTCCTGTAATATCGTCAGTTATTTAACCAATGACCTAGATCCGTTCATAACCTATACATAAACCGCTCGTACTTTATCTAGCATATTCCCCAAACTATATACAGTAGAACTAGATTTCGATACACAAATTCAAGTATGATAACGTTGAAATGGTTAGATAATAGCCCAAAAACAAATTAATAAGTTTCAGAATCATTCAATACAGTGATTATAAAGGTCACTCACCAGATTTTAATTTCTTAATAGTGGGACACGTACCCAACGCCTCTCTGGTTCCCAGGGCTCCTGCCCTTCTGATCTCCCTCGACGCTCGTAACAAGCCAGCTCCTCCGCCATAAATAAATTACAACATAATATTAGCACATATTTTAATAAAGATTTCCCTCATTTGTACCTACAACTAACCACTAGATACTGGTATACAATTAGGAATTATTTACCATTGGACCGTTCCTTGGCGAACATTCATGTACTATAAATAGTCGTGTTCACTTCACTTCATGGGAGTATACGGAATTCTAATATGATGATGTCTTAAGCGCATTTATTAGGTGATAAACCTATTAGACCGCCACATATTCAAAATACACACGTGATCATATAAGATCATATCAGTTCACGAGCAGAAAGATATTGCCTAAATATTAATCACTCAATTCAAGACAATGTGCGCACAAGATAATTACTCCCTAAGAAATTCCAGAATTCACTATGATTAGTCACACTTTAAAATAAAATATTCAATCTCACCAGACGATCGCAAAGGCATTTGCGACCTTACCAAACTCTAATTCCTCTCAGCAACAGCCGTAATGCAGCCCAGCGGTGACCAGCCTTGCTCCGCCTCGAAGTAGTACGCGCCCAGAGGTCAGCCTAGCCTGGCCGCCCTCGTATTCTGCAGCGTGATCTCGCTTCGACGTCCCATAGAAAAGTGAAACGCTCCTCAGCCCGCCGGGGTATTTATAGCCAATACTAACACGATCACGCCACTAATCCGACTCCTCATCTGAAAATATACCTTAACTAAAGGGTATAAGGCCCGTTTTCCAGGGAGCCTCCATCGCCTGTCCGCTCCGATCGATAATCACTTTTCTCGACTTCGCGGGTAGAATATCCCTGCAGCCCGCGCGCCCGTCCACGCGTTTTCTTGCTGGCCAGCGATCCATTCCTGCAATTAACCTAACTAGTCTAATTTATGAATCCATAAATCTAGATCTAGCACACATTAAATGATACACTAATCCAACAATACTGAATTAGTATGCTGAAGCATGTTTTAAACCAATTATTTTGGACGAAACGCGAGTTTTCTACGCTTTTAATTGTAGTCTTGATTTTAGCCTAGAATAGCATCTAACGCAATTTACATCTAACTTATTTACATACATAATTAACAGGATGATAACGAATGAAAGCTTCAATCCCTTCATATTTGGACCTGAAACCCACAACGCTAACATCTATCAATTTAAAAGAGTAATTCCGCCCTTAGATACTACTGAGTCTGAGAGCGAAGCTCTCGGATCGTCTCAGCTCATTCCAAAGATAAAACATACGTCTTTTTTTTGTAAGTGCACAGCAGCATTATCATTGTGAAGATTTAGCGAAGGATCGATGAGGGTCCGAGCGGAGCCGGTCGTTAATCAAGCCGCGCGCGACAGCACTGAGCGATGCTCTAATATCCGCTGCGGAATAGCGGCCGCTGCAATCCGGACTCAAGACGGGATGCATGCTGACTGTGGATATTTTATAAGGTGTTAAATGACGCCTATCGATATCCAGTTCAGACACCCGAAAGATGAGGCATTGGCGATTCCACTCTACTCTTAGAAGACCGCTGCCAAGTGGGATACTTACTTAGTTATTAACATACTTTATAAGTATGATGATAATGTCAGGGCTTGCAAGAATGCACATCGTTAACGAAAGACTTGCATTTCTTTATACTAATATGATCGTTTATCTGACCGATGGCCGTTGGGGCGGAAAGGTTATCGAATGGCGACCACGTTTTATACAACGTCGGTGGCTAACAAGCTTACGGCCTGCCTGATGTTAAGCAGTTACCGTAGCCTATGGACACTTGTGACTCCAGAAGAATCAAAAGCTAGCTTCTGCCCGCAACTCCGTCCGCGTGAAATTCGTTTATATCGTAGGTTACCCCCTTAGGGTCTGATTTTCGGGATGAAATCTATTCTTTGTCCTTCCCCTGAACTCAAACTATCTGTACTTTTACCAAATTTCGTCTAATAACTCTAATAATTTCCCCCATACAAACTTTGCACGACCCCTATTTAACCCGCTTAGAGGTGGGTTTTTCCAAAACCCTAAAATAACTTTACTTGTATTGTAATAAGTTTATGAAGTCTCTCACCTTAAATTTTACTCCATCCCCATACAAACTTTCAACCCTTATTACCCCCTTAAGGGTGGAATTTTCAAAAATCCCTTCTTAGTGGGTGTTAACGTTATATAAACCACCTATTGTGAAACCGTACCACCGTTGTCGTACCGGAAGGCGCGGCGTGGGTACTTAGGCCCCAGGTGGACTGATGACCTGAGGGGTAATCACGTAACATTCCGAACGCGCGTCGGTACAATTTAACTGTAAATTTTCCATATAAAAAGTGACATTTAGACCTATTCGACGTTCGTACAATGCGTTACTTGATCGACCTACTGGTAAAGGTCGCGGGAGTCCGCTGGATGCGGGTGGCGCAGGACGCCACGTCCAGCAGTGGACGTCTTTCGGCTGATACGGTGATGATCGTTTATCAAACCGCGATGTGCAGTTCAGATCAGACACCTGAAAGATGAGGCATTGGGTGATTCCACTACACTGTCAGAAGATAGCTAAATGATACTTGCGTAATTGTTTACTTTGTAATATTGTTTGGGGGTTATGTCCGGCTGGCAGCGGACGTCTTTCGGCTGATATTTATTTATTTATTTTTGTGACCATAATTATTATTATCACGCATGCTGTGGTTGCCTATTGGCAATTAAGTTAGTTTGTATGTAGGGGGCAATATCCGGGACTACCTAACTACTAATCCGATTTCATAAGTTCTTTCACTACTATATAGAATTAAACTTCGGGTTGGACAACCTATGTCCATAGGTTATCGTGGAAAAATCTCTGAATTAACTGTCAAACGTAGACCAAAAAATTGCGCAAGCTAACATACCCCTCACCATTCGTAATTCCATCTACTAACAATGAATATGGCAAAAGAGTTTGGACAAACGCATTGCCACGCGATCTGCGCGTCTGATAAACATAAAATAAAATGTATGAAAATGTTATTAGCTAAGTTACACTCTTAAGATAATCTCTGTTCTCATAAAGTAGGTATACAATCTTAAAATAATAAGATTAAGCCTCTCGCTAGAAATGTAATTTTTTTTACAGAAATAAACAGCTTTTTTTTATTCAACCCGCGGCGTTGCTATGAACTATGTAATACACGAGTGGCGCCACGCGTGTAGCTACGTACCTAGTGACCAATATAATTTATTCGCTGTAACAAAGATTTCACTTTGCATATAATTGGATTGGCCTGTCACTTGTCGGATGAAATTGCTCTCGCCAACCAAATTTTATGTCACATTTAATAAGTTGTTTAATCGAGACACGGTTTCAGAAATGACAATGAGAAATAATTAAACGTTTTTCAGTTTAAATTTCAATGGACGTTTTCGATACTCCTGATTGGGTAAGTAGTTTCCTCATGTTAAAATGTATAACTTTGTGTATGAAAAACCATCAATTTATTACAATAAAGTGTAAACTACAAAATATTAATTAACATCCTAAAAAGATCATCATCATCCTCATCCTCCTAGCGTTATTATTCCCGGTTGTGCCCCTAAAGGAGCCCGGGGTCCGCTTTGACACCTAATCCCAAGATTTGGCATAGGCACTAATTTTACGAAAGCGACTGCCATCTGACCTTCCAACCCAGAGGGAAAACTAGACCTTATTGGGATTAGACCGGTTTCCTCACGATGTTTTCCTTCACCGAAAAGCTAACGGTAAATATTAGCTTTTCATCCTAAAAAGATATGAGACATAAATTTTTCAAAAAACATATTATTTTTATCGGTCAAGAACAAATTTAAAGATACCAGTAGAATCCTTCATCATAAACTTTTATGTGATATGCCATACAACGGTTAGTATGTACCTACCAATAAAATACTATGTCAATTTGATCCACTCAGAAAACTGTTTTTTTTTTTCATTTAGCCAATTTTGTCAATGAAACACGACATGTATTAAAAACATTTATTAAAGGCATGGTAACGTGACCTGTAGGTCGATCACGTAACGCATTGTAAGAACGTCTGGTAGGTTAACTTTTTATATGGAAAATTGACAGTTAAATTGTACCGACGCGCGTTCGGAACGTTACGTGATTACCCCTCAGGATCACTTTTTAAGACGGTGATTTTATGGGTTTTAATTCCACAAAATGTAGGATTTTGTTAACATTTGAACCCCTAGTTATAATAAAATACTCGTATGGACAACTTTCTAAGCATGTTGTTCTAAGCATGTTGTTCTAACATTTTGTTTTAAAAAAGTTTGTCATATTGTATTTTGGCAAAAGGGACAGAATAGCTATGAAATGATTGACACGAGATAAAACTCATTTTTTTAAATGTTCTGCTATGTTCTGTCTCTAGGACTTTTCCGTAAAGTCTCACTTAACACGGATTCCCGCTTTTTGATCGCACGGGTTAGCTTAAAGTCAAATCGCACGCCGTTATATTAAAAAACTTTTTGGCCTCAGCATAACCCCGTTTATTCATTCCTATTGCAAATTTGCCACCGGATTTGATATCTATAATGAGAAAAGTTTAGACGCTGTTGTACTATTAAGGTCTTTTGAAAGTTTGAGTTTTTTGTCGGGTTTCGTGATGAATGTGGGATTATGCAGTCAATATTATTTTAGGATGGGCAACTACACCGGTGTGGACTTTATCAAAACTTTTATCAGTACCGTCACTTTAAAACTTTCACGGGAAACAAATTACATTATACTCATCGATCAACGAAAATCTCAAAGTTTTTAATATAATAAAACGAGAAAACGCGAAGATGCGGCGGCAGTGTGAAAACCGGGGGGGGGGGGGGGGGGGTGAAGCTCGCCCCGGAGGGGAGGGGAGAGTAGATAAAATTTAACTTTGCTCTATACCCTACAATCGTATCCTGATAGATAAAAGTTCTCCATTAATTTTGCCAAATTTTCCATACATTTGAATCTAGTTTTCTTGAGCTACATACAAAAAATTTCGAACCGGCGCAGTCCCCCATTTTGTCCGTCTTTAGACCTATGAATAGTATTTTTCACAATCGTGTTACACAATTGCTTTTTAGTCGAGAACCGTGTTTAGGCCACGAAGCTTGCTGAGTGGCCTAAGTAAGGTACGAGATTAAAAAGCTTGATTATGACACTATTGTGAACAATACTTTTTGTACGAGTTCATTAAAATTAATAATTTTAGTCATTAATACGAGTATATAAGAAAACTAAATATCGTAAGTACTATATTGTCTAGTTCTATCGCACCACCGGCGTCCGTATTGTTGCAGTACTGTGCTGTGATTGGCTAAATATTATCCAATCACAAAGGGTAGTTTTTTTATTTTTTTATGCCCTGGATACAGCAGCAAGTTTAAATAGATTTTTGACAGATGACGCGACGCTGCTTAGTTCCGAAACGCCATAGATTTGCAATTTTGTATCGGATCGAGTCTCCTTAAACAAGGACACATATTATTGAAACTAGTTTCTGCCCGCGACTTCGTACGCGTAGAACTCGTTTATATCAAAGCTCGATACAAACTTTCAGCCTTCATTTCCCCTTTCGGGATTGATTTCCGGGATAAAAACTATCCTATGTGCTTCCCCGAGACAATTTAATCCAAACGGGTGCAGCGGTTGTATATTAGCTCCATACAAATGTTCACCTCCCATTTCACACCCTTTAGAGATGATTTCCGGGATAAAAACTATCCCATGTCCTTTCCCGGAACTTAAATATTTGAATTTGAATTTGAATTTGAATTTTTAAACTATTTCTTTACCAAATTTCATCTAAATGGGTTTCATCCCCCATTTCACCCCCTTGGGGGATGATTTTCAGGACAAAATCTATCTCTATACCAAATTCCATCTTAATGGGTGCCATCCATCCAAATGTTTATTCCCTATTTCACCCCTAGGGGACGATTTCCGGGATAAAATCTATGTAATGTCCTTTCCCGGGACCTATCCCCGGGAATCAAACTGTCTCTATACTGTGGGCTACTTGCCCTTTTACATTCACACATATTTATTTATATACACTTATACATTATCTACATCTACATACACAACCATATTAATAAACACTACCTTATATTTCATTTATACATATTTAATACACTTAGTATATTTACATTACATCCGTCAATATTCTTGACGTGTCAACCAGTTCGGTGCAATGCGCCCGCGCTCCGATAACCGGATCGCAGGAGTCGCCGGCCGCCCGACAGTTACCATGAGCGCGGCCAGTCAATCTATGATACTCGCGCGAAGTGCATGCGCCGCTCTTGACCGCTATCGCTTACATATTTAATACGCAAATCGCTTGCGCTTAAACCTTATTGTTATATATTTGATTCTTCCTTCCGTACTGTTCTCTTCTGTGTAAACTATCTTCTGACTTTGGATATACCTTCTGTGTTGTACTTATTGACATTATAAATATTAGGAAAAGTGGTGTGTTTATATTTACTGTGGCGATACCTAACGTCACATCATTCACCACCATAACCCTACAGTGGTGACCCCTGAAGAACACATTACCAACCGGAGGATTTACCCAGAAATCGTACGTAGAAGTTTTAAGAATTATGCCTGATAACGGTGTTGGTCAGAACAAAGAAGCATCTGCGCCGTCGAGCGCACAAATGCCGACCGACGGAGAGCGCGTTTCCACTGCATCGTCATCCGACATTTGTAAAGTTGGAGTGCGCGTCCCACCCTTTTGGCCGGAAGAACCGGAGATATGGTTCTCGCAAATTGAGGGTCAGTTTATGATAGCCGGCATAACGAATGACTTGACCAAGTTCCACTACATCATCAGCCAGCTTGATCGGCACGTTTTTCACGGTTTTCACCACAATAGGCTTGTTGCGTGGTGTTAAAATTGATAACGTCGTGTTGCTAAATGGATAGTTAACCATCAAAAGATTGTAATAAAGTATAAATTACAAAATATAATTCAAATCGTAAAAAGATATGAACCTTGAAAGTTCAGAAAAAAAAGTTTTTTTATTTATTGTCCAAGAGTAAATTTAAAGGTACCAATGGGATATTTACGCTTTTATAGAAACAAATTTGTATGACAACTATGGACCTAAACGCAGTATTTCGCGACCGAAACAGCAATTTACTTCATTTTCCATTCAAGGGTTAGTACAAATTGCACGGTGTGACGTCATACTTTAAAGCCAATCAGTATGAAGCGTTTCGGCTACTGTCAGCGAGGTCCGTCTTTAAATCGATTTTTTGAGTATTAATGTCCTTTAAATGTAGTTGCTTCCATACAAACATTTGTTCATCTACAAAAACTGATTCGAATGGCATCGTAAACAAATTTAAGGTCACAAGCCCATTACACCATTAATTACCGGACACCCTGTATTTGACCGTTACATCGTGAACACCGTCAGTTTATAATCTTACTCGAGATATTATAAACTGTCGAAAAATTGTTTATCTAATACTGATTCTAAAATGGTATAACACATCTTTACAAATAAAGACGTAATATGACGGTAACATATTATATACATTATAAATATTATAATCATAAGACAAAATCGCACTACCTTTCATGATCCTGGTTACCTTTTATAATTCTACTAGATCTATCGAAAACCATGGATCGAGACCGATGGAGACAAGTCATCAGGGCTGCGAAATACAACAGTGACCACGATCCTTAAGAATGGGGTAATTTCTGAAGAGAGAGAGGATCGAAAAACAATCTGGCTAGGTCTCATGCCTGGGAAAATTCGTTCTCGCCCCATATTTTCTATCTTTTACTTGAGCAGAGCTTGGTCGCCCAGGTACCTACTGTTAGTTACCTATACAAGAAATAACACTATAAACGAACACAAAAATAGACTTTTTCTACTCGTCGACTTTAATCTTTGAATTAAGATTTCGGACACTAAACTAAGATCACATACTTTTTAATCCTGGAGCTCTACCAGCTGGTGACGGAGCTCGAATGGTTTCATAAGATAACCGCCAGCAGTCATCTTATGAATCCAGGAGCTGTATAAGATAACTGTGAAGACATCAACGCGCAAAATTACTAAGCTGCTGCGCTTCATTTCAGCAGGGCGATTTTCAATAGATACCAAGTTTGTTTAATAAATTATTATTTCAGTTGACTCGTAGAAAAAGTATTGTATGTACAATACGGCACCAATCCTCCAGCGACTGACAAATATCTGAAGCTGAAAAGCGAACTCATCAGCCGACTCAGCGACACCAATGAGCGTCAGATCCAGCAGCTTCTTCATCATGAGGAACTTGGTGAGCGTAAGCCTTCTCAGTTTCTGAGTCATCTGTAGGGCCTGGCAGCCAAGCGTATCACGGACGACGTCTTACGCATGATGTGGACCAACCGATTACCCGCGAGCATCCAGACTGTTCTCGCGGCGCATCCTTCAGCATCACTGGATATCCTCGCAGATCTGACTGACAGGATCCAGGACATTGGCCCACGTTGTGCATGTTCATCACACGTCGCATCCACGAGCTACAGCCTCAGTCCTGACCAGCCACGTTCCAGCATGGACGCCATGGCTCGAAAAATAGCAGAGCTGAGGAAGCAGGTCCAGTCACTAAGGACTCAAGATCACGGCAGTGGTAGATCCCGGTCCATAAACCGCAACCGTTCCAGGAGGCAGAGCCGTTCCAGTACCAGGTCACAGTCCAGCTACAGGAAATTTCCCATCTGTTGGTACCACTCTAAGCATGGCGAGAATGCCAACAAGTGCATACACCCTTGCGACTACAGGAAGTCGGGAAACGCCACGGGCAGTCGGTGATGGCGACAGCTGATAGCCCTATTTCTTCCGGTCGCCTGTTTGTCACCGACAGAAGGTCGAAGACGCAGTTTTTGGTCGACACTGGTAGCGACCTCTGCGTCTTCCCCAAGTCGTTACTGCGGGAACGTCGAGCACCGACGGAGTACAAACTCACCGCAGCCAACGGGACGACCATCGATACCTTCGGTTACGCACATCTCAACCTGGACCTCGGACTTCGACGCGAATATCCATGGCGTTTTGTTGTAGCGAGCGTTACAAAGCCTATAATCGGTGTTGATTTTTTGTCATTCTATAATTTAATGGTAGAATGTATAAAACAAAAGTTTGTAGATAATACAACTAGCTTAACTTCATCTGCAATTTCTGCTACTTGTGTTGACATATTTTCTGTAAAGGTCTTGACCGGCGCATCTAGCTATCATCGCATATTATCACAGGAATTCCCTGAAATCACGCGACCTGCTGGCACGCAACGCACAATACCACACAACACACAACACCACATTCGCACCACTCCAGGTCCTCCAGTATCCTGCGCCCCGAGACGTCTCGCTCCAGACAAGTTGAAGGTGGCCAGACAAGAGTTTGAAGGTATGTTGGCCAACGGTACAGCTAGACCATCCGAGAGCCCCTGGTCCTCACCGCTGCACCTGGCGCTTAAAAAAGATAATGGGTGGCGCCCTTGCGGCGATTACCGACAGCTCAACACTCGTACCGTGCCCGATAAATACCCGATCCGGCACATTCATGATTTTGCTCACAGCATATCTGGTTGTAAGATCTTTAGTACCCTTGACCTTGTAAAGGCTTACAACCAGATACCTGTATATCCAGAGGACATACCGAAGACGGCCATTACGACCCCCTTCGGTATGTTCGAATTTCCATACATGACGTTTGGCCTCCGCAACGCTGGTCAAACCTTTCAGAGATTTGTGGACGAGCTGACACGGGGACTGGACTTCGTCTATTGCTACTTGGACGACTTTCTAGTGTTTTCCACAGACGAAGAGCAACACAAACAACACCTCCGTGCAGTTTTTACCAGACTCCGGGACTACGGCATGGTGCTCAACGTGTCTAAGTGCGTCTTTGGTGCTCCCCAGGTAACTTTTTTAGGTTACCTGATCTCGGAGAGCGGTACCAAGCCATTAGACACGAAAGTCGAAGCCATACGTGACTTCCCGCCACCTAAGGACGTCAGGCAGCTGAGGAGATTTTTGGGCATGGCCAACTTTTAAAGGCGATTTCTGCCGCACGCCGCCCAAATCCAGGCACCTCTCAACGCACTCCTAGGTGGTGCAGTCAAAGGCTCCACGCCCATTAACCTCACCGGCGATGCTCTAAAAGCTTTCCAGGACACCAAGGAAAGCTTATCCAACGCAGTGTTACTTGCTCATCCTGATTGCCAGGCGAAGCTTGCGTTGGTTACAGATGCATCGGATTTGGCACTGGGCGCGGTCCTGCAACAGCAGCTACAGGACAAGGTATGGCAGCCGTTAGCTTTCTTTTCCCGGAAGCTGAGTCCCTCCCTGACCAAGTACTCGCCATATGATCGTGAACTGCTCGCGATCTATAAAGCGATCAAATACTTCAGGCACATGCTAGAGGCGAGACACTTCACTGTCTATACTGACCACAAGCCTATCAGTTTTGCTTTCCACGAAAGGAAACATAACTTGTATATATAACATAACATAGATATAGAAATAACATAAATGAGTGCCTCCCCATGTGGACTGTCCAAACTTATGGACGTGTGTGAAAAGTATGCGCTCAGTCACGGCTTGATATATAATGTCAAAAAAAGTGAATGTATGGTGTTTCAGGCCAGAGGTAAAGTTGTGCCACCTGTACCTCCTGTTAAGTTGTACGGAACGCCGCTAAACAGGGTTCATCGTTTTAAGTACCTAGGACATGTGGTAACCTCTGACCTGAATGACGATGCAGACATTGAAAGGGAGCGGAGGGCGTTGTCTGTTAGAGCGAATATGGTGGCCCATAGGTTTGCTCGGTGCTCTGTTGAAGCAAAGCTGACACTGTTTAGAGCATTCTGCACCACCTTCTATACAGCGAGTCTATGGACACAGTATACGCAAAAACAGTACAGCGCCCTTCGTATACAATATAACAATGCCTTCAGGGTGTTGATGGGGCTACCCCGCTTCTGTAGTGCATCAGGGATGTTCGCGGAGGCCAGGGTAGATTGCTTCTATGCTACAATGAGGAAACGCTGCACATCCTTGGTGCGCAGGGTCAGGTCTAGCTCCAATAGCATCCTGAGGGCATTGGCTGAGAGATTTGATTGTCATTGCTTGAATCATTGTCATATGATTCATGTAATGACAAACAAATCTTAGTAAACTGCGGCGGTAGTGGGGGGTAAGTGACCACATAATGTGGTCATAATGTGGTCATATGCGTCCAGCGGTCGCCGTACTTAACATATTTAATTTTACCTATTCTCTAAATTTTTGCTGTGTTTTGTATTTTTGTAATTTGTATGATCCTAGTTGGTCGAAATAAATGAATTTATTATTATTATAACTGTTCGCCTAGGCAGTATAGGCACTTGGACTACATATCCCAGTTCACAACCGACATAAGGCATATATCCGGCAAAGATAATGTTGTGGCCGACACCTTATCTTGGATAGAGGAACTGGAGGTATCACTTGATCTCGCTGACCTAGCTAGGTCCCAAGCGTCCGATCCTGAACTCGCTGAGTACTTGTCATCATCTTCTTTACGCTTGGTAAGAATGGCATTCCCGGGAAGTCGTGAACCCTTGTACTGCGACGTCAGTACGCCGACTCCCCGACCATTTGTTACCAAGCAGTACCGGAAAACGATTTTCACCAGCCTCCATTCCTTAAGTCACCCTGGCGCCAACGCAACTGCTAAGATCGTAGCACAGCGTTTTGTGTGGCCCAGCGTGAGGAAGGACTGCAGAGACTGGGCACGAGCTTGCGTACCATGTCAACAAGCCAAGGTGAGCCGACACGTATCTGCACCTTTAGGGACATACGCACTGCCTCGTGCTCGTTTTCAGCAGGTACACATTGACCTGATTGGCCCACTCCCTGTTTCGCAAGGCTTCCGCTATTGCTTGACAGCCATAGATCGCTTCACGCGATGGCCGGAGGTCATACCAATAGCGGACATCACAGCGAAGACGGTGGCAAAAGCTTTGCTGTCCGGCTGGATATCCAGGTTCGGATGTCCTGTAGATATTGTCACAGATCGTGGTCGACAATTTGAGTCCACACTGTTTCAATATCTATCTAAAGCCATCGGATTCCAGCACAAGCGCACGACAGCATACCACCTAGCCTCTAATGGCATGGTAGAGCGCTTCCACAGGCAGCTCAAAGCCGCCATCACATGTCATGCTGATGCCAATTGGTCTGAAGTATTGCCCCATGTTTTACTCGGTATACGCAGTGCATTTAAAGAGGACTTACAATCTTCCTCTGCCGAATTACTTTACGGCGAGCCGCTGCGCCTTCCTGGCGAATTTTTTGAGCCCAGCATACCCGGTACCACGGATATCACCGACTTTACCGCACGGTTACGCTCCTTCGCCTCGAAGTTGACGCCCGTTCCAGCTTCACGCCATAACAGGAACAAAATCTTTGTGTTCAAAGAGTTGGCGACCGCTGAATACGTCTTTCTACGTGTTGACGCTTCACGTGCTCCTCTAAAACCTGCATATTCAGGTCCACACAAAGTGCTGGAGAGAACGGACAAAGTTTTCAAACTTTTGATTAAGGGCAAACCGGTTACCGTAACCGTTGATAGACTAAAACCGGCATTTTACATATCAGAACATTTAAATGTTCATACCGATCAGGATACACTCGCGCCTGTCACACCACCAACCACAGTAAATACAGGTGAGAGACCAAGTCTTGATCCTCAACAAGCAAACGTACTTAGAACTACTCGTTCGGGGAGGCAAGTACGTTTCCCAGATTATTATCGCCCCTAACCAGGTCTCTGGGAGGGAGTGATGTGGGCTACTTGCCCTTTTACATTCACACATATTTATTTATATACACTTATACATTATTTACATCTACATACACAACCATATTAATAAACACTACCTTATATTTCATTTATAAATATTTAATACACTTAGTATATTTACATTACATCCGTCAATATTCTTGACGTGTCAACCAGTTCGGTGCAATGCGCCCGCGCTCCGATAACCGGATCGCAGGAGTCGACGGCCGCCCGACAGTTACCATGAGCGCGGCCAGTCAATCTATGATACTCGCGCGAAGTGCATGCGCCGCTCTTGACCGCTATCGCTTACATATTTAATACGCAAATCGCTTGCGCTTAAACCTTATTGTTATATATTTGATTCTTCCTTCCGTACTGTTCTCTTCTGTGTAAACTATCTTCTGACTTTGGATATACCTTCTGTGTTGTACTTATTGACATTATAAATATTAGGAAAAGTGGTGTGTTTATATTTACTGTGGCGATACCTAACGTCACATCACTCACTACCATAACCCTACAATACCAAATTTCATCGAAATCGGTGCAGCCGTTCTAGTAGCTCCATACAAATGCTCACGCCCAATTATCCCCCTTAAAGGCTGATTTCTGGGATTAAAACTATTCTATGTCCTTCCCTGGGACTAACTATCTCTGTACCAGATTTCATTTTAAATGGGTTCCACTCAAATCTTTACCCCTCATTTCAACCTCTCAGGAGATGATTTTCGGGATAATAACTATGCATTGTCCTTACCCGGGGCTCCAAATATCTCTATACCAAATTTCAACTAAAAAGGGTCCATCCAAATTTTCACCTCCGATGAAATAGGGGATAATTTTCGGGATAAAAGTTATCCGTTGTCCTTCTCCGCAGCTCAAACTATCTCTTTACCAAATTTCATCTAAATGGGTTCCATCCACATCTACATGGGTTTTATCCAAATTTTCACCCCCTATTTCATCCCCTTAGGAAATGATTTTCGGGATTAAAACTATCCGTTGTATTCTCCGGGACTCAAACTATCTCAGGTATCCAAATTTCATCTAAGCGGGTCCCATCCAATTTTTCACCCCCCTATTTCACCCCCTTTGGGGCTGACTTCCAGAATTAAAACTGTCCTTTGTCCTATCCCAGGATTCAAACTATCTCTATACCAAATTGTAATCAAATGAGTTCCATCCAAATTTTCACCCCTAATTTTACCCCTTTAGGAGATGATTAACGCGATAAAAACTTTCTTTTGTCCTTTTCCAGGACTCAAACTATCTTTGAACCAAATTTCATCAAAATTGGCTATATCCATATTTTCACCCCCCCCCCCCCCCCCCATATCACCCCCTTAGGGGATGATTTCCGGGATAAAACTAATATATGTCCTTCGTCGGGACTCAAACTATTTATAAATACCAAATTTCATCCAAATCCGTGCAGCGTTTTAAGTAGATCCATAAAAATTTCGACCCCCATATTCACCCCCTTAGAGGATGATTTCTGGGATAAAAACTATCTCTAGTCCTTTCCTAGGACTCAAACTATCTCTATACCAAATTTCATCTAAATCTGTTCAGCCGTTTTCACGTGATGCGCGGTCACTTAAACAGGCAAACAGATAAGCAGATTAACAGATAAACAGATAAACGGCTAAACAGATAAACAGATAAACAGACAAACAGACAAACAGCCGAAAATTCTAAAAACTGTTGGAACGTGTTCTGTTGTCGTTTCTAAGTATCCCTAGCCAATTTTTTTCGAATCCATTACATGTACAGACTTTCGACCCTCTTCAGCTTTATTATAGTATGTAATAGATACAAAGTTCTATTTTCAATTTTTTTTCGGTTGTCTAGAGCGTATCGAAACAGTTATTTCGGTTGTTTCGGAAGTAACATGTCTATGTTTCTTCCGAAACAACTTCATTCAGCGATAAAAAGAGTGACGTTGCAGTATTCTCTATGAAATCTTAATAAGTACACATATTTTAATCGACGAATACAAATACTATAATAATATATTCTAACGTACATTAACAAAGAGTTTTACTATGCTTCTAAATATGTTTCGTTTTTTAAACTTTTATAATATTCGACATAATTGTAGGCGATGGTAAAGTTAGTGCTGTTTTAGCGTTTTGTTAGCGGCTGTCGTTTCGCCGCGTTTCGTAGTCGCGTTTCGTAGTAGTCAACTTCAAAAATGGTTCTAATCCAATGGCCTTCTACTGAACTTGTCAAAATCAAGTGTCATGATCTTTTCAGGGCGAAAGATCACACTGCCTCAATGTATTTCCAACAGCCCCATGCCATTATCCGATGAGTCCAAATTTCTCGGCTTTACACTAGACTCGTGTCTTAACTGGAAGTGCCATGTTGACTATCTTTGCAATAGACTGAGTAGTGCAGTGTTCGCATTAAAGAAACTACAGCCATTAGTTTCCAGCAAATCATTAAGGTCTGTTTATTTTTCCCATTTTCATTCATTAACGCCACACGTCTTGCGAAGGCCCAAAAATGTCTCCACTCGATAGGGCCCAAGATATACAACAAATTGCCCCAAGAAGTCAAAAGCGCGCCGAGTATGAGGTGTTTTGTGAACAGACTTAAAATTAAACTAGCATCCGATGCATGCTACTTATCCTTATACATATATATTAATATACCATTGACGAATTTCTCAATAATGGCTGAAAACCGAACGACTTTTCAACTGGCTCGCTGCCCAATCAATGGTTATGTAATATTTAAGGACATTTTAAGGATGTGTACTTACTAGTAACTTGACAAATAAATGTACTAATAATAATTATTCGTTGACTACACGCTGCAGTGTACCTAAACTAAGACATACTTACCTACCTAACCTGCTGTAATATAATATAAGACATACTTTTTCACCTTAATGTGATAGTATTATGTATAATGTTATTTAACATCTATAAATTGACATGTAAAACTACGTTTTATAAAGGAATAAATGAAAAAAAAATGAAAATGAATGTCTTATGGTACTGTAATATGGGGTAATTCTACAAATTCTGACCGAGTATTTTTACTTCAAAAACGCGCACTTCGTTTGCTGGCCGGAGTGAAAGCAAGGCATTCTTGCAGAGAACTGTTTAAAATTCACCATATTATGACGCACTACTCCCTTTACATATTTGAAGTACTGATGTTTGTAAGGAATAATCTTCAGATGTTCAAACGAGTAGAGGTAACAGGAATACTTATTAGATCCACAGGCAGACTATGCACAGTTCCGCGTCGCATGGCACTTTCGAAAAGAAACCCGCGCGTGATAGGCCCTTCTTATTATGAGCATCTACCCGCCAAATTAAAAAATGAATCATCTGACGAAACATTCAAGCGCCAACTTGGAATCTTTTTATTGGAAAATCCATTTTATTCTGTTAATGGCTATATGAATATTAAATATGTTTGACATTAATTATTCATTTGTAGTATTTGTATTTTATTGTAGTTAGTGTGATTATTATATGAATTTTGACGAACTTTATTGAATTATATTATTCTCTTCTTGACTTAACTTGAATGTTGACATTTATAATTTGTACTTAATTTAATTTGATTTTTATTATTTGTTTAATTATTTGACGATCATAATATAAAGTCGTGTAAGTTAACTTAGCGTTATTTATATTGTATTTTTATACTATGAAATAAATAAATCTAAATCTGAATCTAAATCTATAGAGCAACAACTAAAATGATTAGCACAGCTCTCAATTCCTCTAAAGTCCCGTTTAGTAAAACTAAATTAAATATTTGGTTTTAATAATAATCATTAATCAGCCATTAGATATTTATATTAAAAAAAACTTCAAAAGACTTACGAATAAATTGCTTAATTTAACATGCAAAGTAAATTAACAACTTGTTCAAGCCTGTAGCGAAGATATATTCGCCAATATTTCTAAGTTGAGATAGGTATTTACATAAGTTTCAATTGGCATTAGTCTGGATTGATGGCTACTATTAAAGTCTAGACCCGGAATGCCTCATTTGCCGGCGCCACAGATATATTAGTTAGGTAGATCACACAAACGTTTCTACTTCACTTCGTAGGTCCTATGTCCAAAATTTTACATTTATGGTCGACTCCAAATCAAATATTTTTGAACTTGTGAGAATACTATTTTTCTTACAAAAATTAGGGCTTTAAAGCACAATGTCACACAAGCGGAACCCTGAATCCAAAAAGGGTTTTTAACAACCCATAACATTTTTGAAGAAGCTGTCCACAACATGGAATTAACGAGAAATAAATATATATCCCCACTTTACGTATAGGAGAGGTACAAAATGTAATTCTACCATTTTGTCGGCGTGATTGATTAATATAACTACCCATACTGAATTACAGCATTCTAGTCGTAGATCACTGAGCTTAACCGCGAACGGACATGGACGGACATACGGACATAGTGAAACTATAAGAGTTCCTTGTTGACTACGGAACCCCAAAAAAGAGCTCTTAGTTAAAGTGTTCGGGTTCGGGTGAAATCGTTTATTTTGGCATTATCATTATCATCATCCTGGCCGATTTCGACCACGGCGACTGGAAAAATGTCTAATTGGAGCGTCGTTCGTGAGCTCTCAGGTGACTGACGTAGCCTATCTTTGCAGAGAATGTGCGACCACATTCCCTAAAGGTCAGCACCCCTCCGACAAAATTGTAGTGGATGGCCGCAGTTGGTCTAGCCTTTAACTGCTCGCGCTTAGCGTCGAGTTCATTACGTCTTCGTTCTTCGAAGGCTTGCACATTAACCTTCACCGTATGCCTCCACTTTGACCAATCTTGAGCCAAAATCTCCCAGCGCAATGGTTCAATATCACATCTCCGCATGTGGCGCTTCAGCACATATTTATAGCGCCGAAGCTGGCCGCCCTGTTTTCGCTTGCCGTTTGGCAGTTCTGAATAAAAGATGCGCTTAGCCACTCGCTCTTCGGCCAGGCGGGAGATATGACCAGACTATCGCAGCTGCCTACGCATTAAATAGGCTTCAATGCCGCTGACATTTGCACGGCGTAGAACTTCCGTGTTCCTGACACGGTCTGACCAGGAGATGTTCATTATGTCACGCAGGCATTTGAGATGAAACCTATCTAATACGCGAATGTGTTTGCGGTACAGACACTACGTTTCAGAGGCATACAGGAGATTGGGCAAAACTATTGCCATGTACACAGAGACCTTGGTTTGGAGCTTTATGTCGTGTGACCGGAACACCTTGACGCGAAATTTCCCAAAGGCAGCAGCAGCCGCCCCGATTCTGCTGTTCACTACATCATCAAGGTGGCACTTAGGTGTTGCAGTACTCTCCAGATACCTAATGGTAAAGGACGTTTTAAAGCATGCGAGAGAGAAATATAGACCCAAATGCCATTCTAAATGCCCACGGGCTCTAAGTCTGTGGCCGGCGCCGTCGAACTATAACAAAGGTGCCGCGAAGTTTGGCCTAGGCCAACTCTAGAAATATGTAGACGTGACTGGTACCTACGCGTTGATGGTCCGACAACGTGTTGAAACGGCCTTTCAAAATCAATAAGTACCTATTACCGACCCAATAATAAGAAGCGATTTCGATACAAAGGAATTGAACGAAATGAAATGTTTTCAATATTGTAATTGAACGACCGAGTGAAGCGAAGAAAATATGTCCAACTGACCGGCTGTTGTCCTCTAGAAGTCGCATTCTCAACCGATGCTGATGAAATTTTGTGTTCTGCAGGTCGATCACGTAACGCATTGTACGCGCGTCAGCTTAGCTAGCACACTAGGTTTTATGTCGGCGAAAATGTACTGAAACGTCACGTAAAACGCGACATAAAACCTAGTGTGCTAGCCCCCCCAGGTAGGTCTAAATGTCACTTTTTATATGGAAAATTAGCTTTTGCCCGCGACTTCGTCTGCGTAGAACTCGTTTATATCGTAGCTCAATACAAACTTTCACCCTCCGTTTCCCTTTTAGGGGTAGATTTCCGATATAAAAACTATCCTATGTCCTTTCCCCGAGAATCAAACTATTCCTATCATCATCATCATCCTATCAGCCGAAAGAGGTAGACTGCTGGACATAGGCACCCCCCAAAGAGTTCCAAAGTGACCAAGCCAGCGCTACCCGCATCCAGCGGACTCCCACGACCTTTACCAGGTCATCAGTCCACCTTGTGAGTTCCTTCTTGTCGAAATTTGAACTAAATGGGATTTATCCACATTTTCACCCCTATTTCATTCCCTTAAGGGATGATTTTCGGGATTCAAACTATCCGTTGTCATTCTCCGAGACTCAAACTAACTCTATATCAAATTTGATCTAAACAGAGTCAATCTAAAATTTAATTTACCTCCCATTTCACCCCCTTAGGGGAAGATTTCCGGGATAAAAATTATCCTATGCCCTTTCCCAGAACTTAAGCTACCTCTTAACCAAATTTTATCAAAATGGGTTACATCCAAATTTTTATCCCCCTGTTTTACGCCCTTAGAGTATGATTTCCGGGATAAAACCTACCCTATATCCTTCCGCAGGACTCAAACTATCTTTATACCAAATTTCATCTAATTAGGTTTAGCCGTTTTCACGTGATGCGCTGTCACATAAACAGATAAACAGACAAAAATTCTAAAAACTGTTGGAACGTGTTCTGTTATCGATTCTAAGTATCCCAACATTTTTTTAAATATCTTCCATGTACAGACTTTCGACCCTCTTCAGCTTTATTATATGTATAGATAGATAGATTGACGGTTAAATTGTACCGACGCTCGTTCGGAACGTTACGTGATTACCCCCCGTTCGATGATGATAGGTATTAATTCTATTATTTTCATCACACTTGCTTATAAATGGTGTTATTCTATGCCTGTATACGGAAGGACAATGGCCTAAATTGTTCCCGCGGAAAATAATGGTCCCAAGGGAAGTAATGAGCTTGTGTGTGATCTGATTGGTTAAGCAAATCTTGACGGCCGCGTACGACAAGAATTCTGGCTCTGTGATTGGTAATCGAGCAGGCCATGCCCTGCAAGAACCACATGCTCCATGCTCTGTGATTGGTTGAAATATTGAAACTACGCCCCCCACTCGCACTGATCTGGAAGTGAAGTTGTCAATTTCGTCAACATTTGATTGGTGTGCTTGTATAAAACATAGATTTTTTTGTCTTTTGTGGTTATTTATTTCCTCGCAAATGTGATGAAAAACATTGTGTATAACACGGGCGTAAGAACATTGCAAACTCATTGTTAAACAATGTACTAGTTTGTAACATCATGTACAAATAACAAGAAAATTATGAGTTTGTTATTTTATTAGGTTTAAGGCCTCCACACACCGGTTGCGTGCGCGGCGAAGGCGGAGGTGTGATGTTATAGAAGGTACATTACTTACCTAGGGCGGTGAAACACAGAATGTCTCAGATCGCAGTTATTTGACTCCCGAGCCGAAGGCAAGGGCGATAAAATATGCGATCTGAGGCTTTCTTTATTACCGCCCGTGGTGAGTACACAGTTTTACGTCTCTCCCTAGCCAATAAGTAGGTTTTCCTGCCCGCGTAGAGGGCGGTAAATCCAACTTACGGCCTGGGGTGACGTAAATATATTTTCACCCTCTTTCTGGATTGATATGAAATGAGCATTTGATTAAAATCAATCACAAGTAACTAATACATTTAAAGAGTTTTGTAAGAAACTCAAAATTTAATTCAATGCATTAGTTACTGCAATGCTTACCTAAGCTACTATTAATGCACCGGAGTGTAGGTATTGTGCCAAGGAGAGTAGTTGGCGAGCGGCCAAGTCCTGGAGGATAATGCGCTCCATTGGCAAAGTATTGCCTATACTCGTATTGATTGCTAGATTTTGAAGATTAGGTAAGTACCTATTTTAATTTAAATATCTATCTGGAATTTAAACATTCGTGTTAATTGAAGACTTATGTTTTAAGTTATACGGGTAAACACACGTATTCAATGTCATGCTCGAATTATTTGTGTTTTTCCTTCACGATGAGTATTTCACGCGAGAACACTCATTTTGAAGACGAACTCCCGAATACTCATTTATTTGTAAACCCAATTTACAAGTCAAGAGAAATTATAATAACTATACTGACTATTTACGTGACCTTTTTTACTACGTGAGTTTAAACGTAAATGACTATGTAAAATGCACTAACTTTACAATCGCCTACAGATGTCAAATGTGAAAACAGTTAAAAAAAGAGTCGGACTCGCGCACGAATGGTTCCGTACCATTATCAATAAAAATATTTATTTTATTTTGTTTTTAGTATTTATTGTTATAGCGGCAACAGAAATACATCATCTGTGATTATTTCAACTGGAACTGTCACGGTATCAGTGAGATACAGCCTGGTGACCGACAGATGGACGGACGGACGGACAGCGGAGTCTTAGTAATAGGGTCCCGTGTAGTTGTGATCAACTCGTATTCACACGCGCCAATACGCACACAAACGCACCAATTTTGTTCCACCGATCGGCGTACTGGGCCATTTATGGCCGAGTTTTAGTTGCCTCACCGTTGCGCGTGAACTGCGTTTTTAGGCGTTATTATTCTAAGGAAAATCTATTTACAGAAGTCTAAATTTGGCTCGAAATGCAAGTTTTTGTATGGGCCGCATCCGCATTTCCTCTTGACTATTTGAAATGATTTTAAAGTACGTAAAGTTTTGGGTGTTTTTATTCTAAAGAACTCAAAAAATCTATACATATAATAAAGCTAAAGAGGGTCGAAAGTCTGTACATGAAAGATATTCGAAAAAAAATTGACTAGGGATTCTTAGAATCGATAACAGAACACGTTCCAACAGTTTTTAGAATTTTTGTCTGTTTGTCTGTTTATCTGTTTGTCTGTTTATGTGACCGCGCATCACGTGAAAACGGCTAAACCGATTAAGATGAAATTTGGTATAGAGATAGTTTAAGTTCTGGGGAAGGACATAGGGTAGTTTTTATCTCAATAATCAACCCCTAAAGGGATAAAATGGGGGGTGGGAATTTGTATGGAGCTACTTAAACTGCTGCACCGATTAGGCGGAAATTTCGTATAAAAATAGTTGGAGTCCCGGGAAAGGTCAAACGATAGGTTTAATCCCAGAAATTCTCCTTTAAAGGGGTAAAATGGGGGGGTGAAAAATTGGAAGTAACCCATTTTGATAAAATTTGGTGTAGAGGTAGTCTAAGTTCTGGGAAAGGACATCGGATAGTTTTTATTCCGGAAATCTTCCCCAAAGGGGGTGAAATGGGGGGTGAAAATTTGGATGGACTCCGTTTAGATCAAAGTTGGTATAGATATAGTTTGAGTCCCGGAGAATGACAATGGATAGTTTGAATCTTGAAAATAATCCCCCAAGGGGATGAAATAGAGATGAAAATGTGGATAAATCCCATTTAGTTAAAATTTGGTATAGAGATAGAAGGAGTCCCAGGGAAGGACAATGCATAGTTTTTATCCTGAAAAATCATCTCTTGAGGGGGTGAAAAATTGGATGGAACCCATTTACGGTATAGCGAGTTGGAGTCTTGGGGAAGGACATAGGATAGTTTTATTCCGAAAATTACAACCCCAATTACATCCTCTTAGGGGATGCCATAAGGGGTGACAGTTTAAAATTCCAGAAATCATCCCCTAAAGGCGTGAAATTGGGGTGAAAATTTAGATGTAACCCATTTAGATGAAATTTGGTATAAAGATAGTTTGAGTCCCGGAGTATGACAACGGATAGTTTTAATCCCGAAAATCATACCCTCAGGGATGAAATAGGGGGTGAAAATTTGGATGTACCCTATTTGGATGAAATTTGGTATAGAGATAGTTGGGGTTCCGGGGAAGGACAATGTATAGTTTTATCCCGAAAATCATCTAAGAGGGTGAAATGAGGGGTGAAAATTTGGATGGAACCCATTTAGATGAAATTTGGTTTAGAGTTAACTTGAGTCCCGGAGAATGACAACGGATATTTTCAATCCCGATAATCATCCCCTAAAGGGACGAAATAGAGGATGAAAATTTGGATAAAATCCATTTAAGTGAAGTTTGGTATATATATAGAGATAGTGGGGAGTCCCAGGGAAGGACAATTCATAGTTTTTATCCTGAAAAATCATCTCCTGAGGGTGTGAAACGAGGGGTGGAAATTAAGATAGAACCCATTTAGATGAAATTCGGAATAGAGATAGTTGGAGTTCCGGGAAAGGAAATCGCATAGTTTTTGTAACGAAAATCATCGCCTTAGAGGATGAAATGAGGGTGAAGTTTTGGATGGAACTTATTTAGATGAAATCTGGTTAAGAGATAGCTTGGGTCCTGGGAAAGGAAATATTTTATGATAGTTTTTATTCCGCAGATCATCCCCTAAGGGGGTGAAATGGGGATGAAAATTTGGATGGAACCCATTTACGGTATAGCGATAGTTGGAAGTCCTGGGGAAGGACATAGGATAGTTTTATCCCGAAAATCCTCCTCTAAGGGGTGAAAATTTGGATTTGAGTGACCCATTTAGATGAAATTTGGTTTACAGATAGTTTGAGTTCCGGAAAAGGACATATGATAGTTTTTATCGAGGAAATTATCTCTTAAGGGGGGGAAATGGGGGGTGAATATATGTTTGGAGCTACTATACAACCCATTTAGAAAAAAAATTGTAAAGAGATAGTTATAGTAGGCGCGGCGTTGGTAGGCCCCCCACAAGGTGGACTGATGACCTGGTAAAGGTCGCGGGAGTCCGCTGGATGCGGGTGGCGCAGGATAAGTCACTTTGGAACTCTTTGGGGGAGGCCTATGTCCAGCAGTGGACGTCTTTTGGCTGATATGATGATGATGATGAGAATGATGATGAAAATAGTTTGAGTCTCGGGGAAGGACATAGGATAGTTTTTTATATCGGAAATCAACCCCCAAAAGGGAAATGGAGGGTGAAAGTTTGTATCGAGCTACGATATAAACGTGTTCTACGCGGACGAAGTCGCGGGCAAAAGCTAGTACTTAAAATATAGGTACAGATTTTAATTCGCCAAACTGTATTCATAGTTTGTCTGTTGCTTATTCATAGATTTATCAATAGAGCCTAGACAAATGGCTTAGCAAACATACATTCGAAATAATACTGATTTAGTGTTATTTCCCAAAGCAATCGAGAAAAATACAGCGTTCCAAATCTCTTTACGAAACGTAGTAAGACTTGGCCGTGTTAAAGTCAAACATTTTTTTTAAATTACTTGATCAATATTCTCCAACTATTACGGCATTTGAGCCAGTCGGACTCATTTGCAATAAGAGGCCGCAATGACTTTCAACGAGCAGCATAAAGGCCAAGACTTGGCCGCAGTGCATGCCCTGAGCTAGTCTCGGATCGTGTTATCTGGTACGAGTATCTTGGTACAAGTATTTCAGAGCGGCTACTTTTTGCACGACGTTCGCCTTAAATCACTATCGATGCTGTAACCGCTCATAAATTGCCATCCAAATTAACAGACAATTCGACGTTTGAATTAGTTGGACTCGTTGGGATGATTTAGTTCAGGCTAAAAACACATTTATTAGAAAAATGCTGTTACGACATAAATGATTTTTGACTATTATTTTTATATGTTACATTTTATTGTTATTGCATTTTTATTATCATTGGCTATTTTTATAATGGGACAATCTGTAACTAATACAGGGTGGAATTTCATAAACTGTACAAAATAAAAGGAGAAAAATTTCAGCCAATTTCATCGGTGAAACGGTGTTTTTTTTTTTTTTCAAGTCATTAGTTTTTTTTTTACAGAATTTTGAAATTTTTTGTAAAAACTCGGGTAATACACCTAATTCAGACGGTATAACTTTTGATCCAATGGTCCTAAAATGAAAATAAAAAATGCAGAGTATTACCAAGGGACAGGTTAATAATTCTTAATAACAATAAAAAACCAACTAGAAGAGAAAATCCGCAAAAAAAATTATTGTTTTTGAAAAATGGCTACAAAAATTACGAATTTTAAAAGAAAAACACAATTATCTGAAAAAAACGCAGATTTAGTTACCATTTTTTTTGCTTAGTATTAAACCTCACTTAATGCCGATTCTAAAACCGTTTTTAAACTGTCTCAGACTTTGAAAAATACCACGCTAATGGGTACGTAAATCAAACCATAATTTTATTAATTTTAATCCTCTTAAAATCCTTAATGACCGCTTGTTCCCAGGTAGTTGAAGGGTGTTTTTGGGTTGAAGGTGGAGATAAAATGAGGGGTATAAAGGCATTGGGCAATAGGTCAACTATTTAGTCGCTCGCAAATCGCAATTGCTTGTCTTTGCTCGCCACTTCTTTGATTACTCCAGTACTTGTTCAGTTTGAATCATCATGCCCCGCTTACGAGAGTTTTCGCCGTTACAAATAGCCAACATGCTTTATTATTATGGATTGTGCCATGGATCTGCAAGAGCTGCGTGTATCGCCTATTTGGAGCAGTATCCTAATGACGTTCCAAGACCTGCTGCTCGCCACTTTCAAGAAGTTCATCGCCGGTTGTGCAATATTGGCCTGGGATACGGTGGCCGAGATCGCCGAGAGCCAGGAAACATAATTGATGTTGCCATAGAAGAAGCAGTTCTCAGAGACTTGTACGCGGACCCAACCACGAGTCTAAGACGCTTGGCATTGAGGCACGGAATCTCAAAATTCTCTGTCTGGAAAATTTTGAAGAAGGAAGGACTGCATCCATTTGCCAGCTTGAATTTGTTGCGTAGCCCGTCGAATCATTCCCGGATTATTTTTTATTTCTTGTGCTGCATTTAAAATTCTGTCGTGCAATTCTGCTTCGGTATTGACGATTCTGTGATATACCCGTTGCTTCATATCACCCCAAAGAAAATAATCCAACGGCGTCATATCAGGCGATCTTGCAGGCCATCCATCGGGGCCGTCTCGGCCGATCCACCTATTGGGATATTGCTCATTTAAAAAATGTCGAACTCTTAATGCCCAATGAGCTGGGCATCCATCCATTTGGAGAAACAGGTGTTGTCTCACATCTAACATCACATCTTCCAAAAGCTCTGGGAGCTCGTCTCTCAGTAACAGTAAAAATCTGTCGGCGTTCAAAGTATTCGGTAAGAAGACTGGTCCAATCAATTGATCGTCGAGAACCGCTGCCCAAACGTTTATGGAGAATTGGTCTTGAAAATTAGATGGTCTTACTAGGTTTGGATTATCGTGAGCCCATGTGTGTAAATTTCTGAAGTTAGTTATTCCCGTATGAGTAAATCTTGCTTCGTCCTTCTGATATTGCCAAGTATCCAAGTCGACATAACACACCTCACGCGGGCATCGCCAATTTGCAAATTTTGTACCCGTTGATAATGAAATGGATGCAGTCCTTCCTTCTTCAAAATTTTCCAGACAGAGAATTTTGAGATTCCGTGCCTCAATGCCAAGCGTCTTAGACTCGTGGTTGGGTTCGCGTACAAGTCTCTGAGAACTGCTTCTTCTATGGCAACATCAATTATGTTTCCTGGCTCTCGGCGATCTCGGCCACCGTATCCCAGGCCAATATTGCACAACCGGCGATGAACTTCTTGAAAGTGGCGAGCAGCAGGTCTTGGAACGTCATTAGGATACTGCTCCAAATAGGCGATACACGCAGCTCTTGCAGATCCATGGCACAATCCATAATAATAGTGCATGTTGGCTATTTGTAACGGCGAAAACTCTCGTAAGCGGGGCATGATGATTCAAACTGAACAAGTACTGGAGTAATCAAAGAAGTGGCGAGCAAAGACAAGCAATTGCGATTTGCGAGCGACTAAATAGTTGACCTATTGCCCAATGCCTTTATACCCCTCATTTTATCTCCACCTTCAACCCAAAAACACCCTTCAACTACCTGGGAACAAGCGGTCATTAAGGATTTTAAGAGGATTAAAATTAATAAAATTATGGTTTGATTTACGTACCCATTAGCGTGGTATTTTTCAAAGTCTGAGACAGTTTAAAAACGGTTTTAGAATCGGCATTAAGTGAGGTTTAATACTAAGCAAAAAAAATGGTAACTAAATCTGCGTTTTTTTCAGAATATTGTGTTTTTCTTTTAAAATTCGTAATTTTTGTAGCCATTTTTCAAAAACAATATTTTTTTTTGCGGATTTTCTCTTTTAGTTGGTTTTCTATTGTTATTAAGAATTATTAACCTGTCCCTTGGTAATACTCTGCATTTTTTATTTTCATTTTAGGACCATTGGATCAAAAGTTATACCGTCTGAATTAGGTGTATTACCCGAGTTTTTACAAAAATTTTCAAAATTCTGTAAAAAAAAAACTAATGACTAGAAAAAAAAAAAAAAACACCGTTTCACCGATGAAATTGGCTGAAATTTTTCTCCTTTTATTTTGTACAGTTTATGAAATTCCACCCTGTATAATCTTATACTAATTTAAATATTTGACTTTTATTGTAAATTTTTTTGTTTGACTGTTTATTGTAATTTAATTCTTTGACTACCTACTTATTGTAATTTTATTATATTTTAATTCTTTATTGAAATTGAATTGTTCCACTATTTATTGTAATTTAATTGTTCGACTTATGTTTTACTAATTATTCAAACACAATGAAAATTGTTAATGAATTAAATAAATGAAATGAAATTTATATGGGCATCACCAGTGAAGGTTTTTTGCTGATAACTGTATAACAGCTTTCAGATTATTATTATTATACATACTGTATAACAAATGACGATCCTTTTTGAGAGAATTATATTTTATTTTTATATTTCAATTATATTGACGATCGTGGTAGAAATTCTGGTAATTTTGACATTTATGCAAATTTATATTGTAATTTTTATCCTGAAATAAATGAAACTAAACTAAACTAACTGTAATTCTTATAATGATTAGTCCGTGGGCGACCGAGCTTTGCTCGGGTGAAAACAAAGAAAATACGGAGAAAACGAATTTTCCCAGACATGAGACCTAGCTAGATCGATTTTTCGTCCCCATAAACCCTTATGTTTCAAATTTCATCGATATCGAGCCGTTTTCGAGAAAGTGAATGCAAATATATATACATAATATATACAAATAATCCCAGTGTCCCGTCTTGAGCGTTCTGACTCCTTAAAGTTTATATTGAATGGAAAGGTTTAAAATGAAGAGTCAGAAAAACGGCCAGTAAAAAAAATATTGCTTAAAGTTCTGCAAGCTAGCTCAGCAAAGCTAAAAGGTGTAAAAAAATACGTAGGCTCGTGCTAATACACTTAGAATCGGATCCCGTTGATTCCCTGCAGTTGAATATTGCTCGTTTAATAGTATCTACCTACGTCATTACGTTTAATATCTGATGCTGATAAGGTTAGGATTTGCATCTTTTAGTGCCAATAGGGAACTTGCATCTTAATATTTTATTACGAAAAACAAAAGTATAATCCAGCATTAAAACAACTGTAGCATTAAAACTTTGTTATGATTTATTTTTCTGATGTTATATGCATTTGAAATCTGCGCGCGCCGGTACCCCCCGAAAACGCTCTATATACTAAACGGGCTTATGCTATGACGTCACAGCATAGTTACTATGGAGTAAGTCATTAATTTGCGATTATCTCCACAAAATTTACGTTTAAGTCTATACTTGTCATACAAAATATCATTTCTAATTTAATATTTTATGTAACTGTTACGTTATTTTATCGAAAAAATAAAAAATAAATTTTCGTCATTTTAACGTTAATTAAAACTAATAAAATCGTTTTTTTTTCTTTTGTATGATATCTCTACGTATATATATCCGCATCGATTGAGTGCAATTTATTCGAAATTGAAGTCCCATGCAAGTTCCCCATTAATTGGTTTAAAATGTAACATAGATACCTTAAAGCACGCATCAAACCAGTACTAGGTTTTCCTGCCGTCGCTTATTTTTGTATAACAATACGATATGAAGATTCGCGACGCACAGATAAACGACTTTGCCAGGCTTGAATTGGGTCATTCCCATCTTCCAACCTTCGATAGGTTTCATATGCAACTTGGGTTGGATAAGTTGGAAGATAGGAATGACCCCTTGAATACTAAGTATTTAACAAGTATTTTTGCACAGCGCAAGTATGAGCAATCACAGTGCAACCCCGATAACTAGAACATGCACGAGCACTCTGAAAGTGTTCCTTACACTCCAACTCTATGAATGAGTCACTGAATTTGGTTACAAATCAACTTATTAACGCCAGAGCTAATGTTAGAGATATGCGGCTTTACCACAGATGTATGAATATAAGGAGATCGGACATGGCGGCCGATTTGTATAGAGTGAGCCTGTCGCAAGTACATTAACCCACACAACGCCCAAGTAATTGACAATACAAATCACGCACACATCTAAAACACACACACTTGTATACCTACACGCTTATTTGACAATAAACGCGCATCATATCAGGCATTTTGGGAAAAAACGTAATATTCTCTGCGATCAGCACGCGTGCACAGCATGGCAGTGTATGCCCATTGAGCATACAGCTGCGACACGGCCGCCGGCGGCTTGTCCTCTCTCTAGTATTCTATGCTCTGAGGGCTTAGAGATATGCGGCTTTACACTGCTGCGAGATACGACCGGTACGGTTAGAAACTTATGAATGAATGCAATGTTACTCTAGATACAGAAGGTGGTAACAGACGTGGTCTTTCTAACAAGATACACCCATTTTGTAGTTAGCAGGACAAAAGGAACAGTTGGCCAAGAGACGGAGATATTTTAGATGTTGGTTTCGGGTCTAAGTGTATTTTCGGTGCATAAAATATGCATTGGGATGCTTTTACGTGCTAGCTATTTTGGGTTGGATGCATGCTACTTGCTCAAATTAAGAAAAGTTTGCCATTTTTACCCGACTGCGTATATAATATGTACGAGTATGTATGTGGACAAGAAAATTCTATTTCACTGGCTACAGTCCAAACTATTTGGTGGATTTTGACGAATGAGGTGTCGTTAGATTCCTTATAATCGTAGGTTATAATATCATCATCATATCAGCCGAAAGACGTCCACTGCTGGACATAGGCCTACCCCAAAGAGTGCCACAATGGCCGGTCCTGCGCCACCCGCATCCAGCGGACTCCCGCGACCTTTACCAGGTCATCAGTCCACCTTGGCCCCCCACCTACCCACGCTGCGCCTTCCGGTACGTGGTCGCCACTCGAGAACCTTTCCGCCCCATAGTAATATAATAATTGGAAAAAAAAAATTGTACTTTTGATTTCATTTGTCAGGCACTCAATAAAAACTACAATCTACGGGATTGCAGATTGCATTTCCTCGCCACTTAAAAAAAATACAAATAGTCTTTATTGCTCACCAGTGGGTCGATCACGTAACTTTTCTTACGCGCGTCTGTAAGGTCTAAATGTCAATTTTATATGGAAAAATGACAGTTAGATTGTGATTTTACTGTCAGACGCGCGTACAATGCGTTACGTGATTGACCTACGAATTCAGTATTCAGTAATTTATTGCTTTCGTAGGTAAGAGAAATAACAGAAAATAGTATATAACAGAAAAACAGAGGTTAATTGGATTGGATTGGGATTGATTGATTGGTAATTGGTTGATTGATTGGGTTGGTTGATTAATTGGTTGATTGAATTGATTGGTTGGTTGATTGAAGAACTAAACATATTAATATTGATTTTCTTTTTAACCAACCGTGTCATTTCCTATTGATGTCAATAATAGACATTGTAACATTGGTAAAAACGTATTCTACACATGCATTATAAACTGTAGATAAAATAGTAGACAAATATATATATTACGCTTCGCTAACTTCACTGTAGTTAACCTTTACCTACAACTCTTAATGAAACTATTACACAACTGGCATTTTTTTAATTACCTGCATAACCCTACCTTAGCCTTACTTAAATTTTATTTTACTTTTGGAGCCTACCATGAATATTACTTTTCCAACCTTTATGCATCGGAGCTACACGGCCTGTTTGCACGGCTCCATAAAGTTTAACTTTCCATTGTCATTTTGCATTCAGAAAAAAAAGGCTTTTCGGAGCAACAAAGCGGACGTGGACTTATTCTGTGGGGAAATTAAATATATCACTGTAGCGCAATGAAAAGGATGGCGATAACTTTGTCGTCCTTAGGTGTAATCAGTAATGTGTGACGAAAATTATGTGTCCTAAGAAATATAATTAATAAAAATGGTCGAGTAATGCCAAATAAAAAAAAAAAATAGGTTTTAAAGTGGGATTCAATCAATTGTTACATGGAATTTCATTAATCTACAATTTGATGAACAGGCAGATACCAGGCAACCAGGCGTAGTAAAAAAAATTAAACATAAACAAAAAAATACTTAAATCTGTTTCCAATTTATTTATTTTTGTGTGTTTCTTATAGGTAATAAAAATTTTAAACTAATGTAAACTTTATGGCACAAGGAATATCTTTAAGTACACCATTAAACATTTTAACACGATTCAGTTGGTTAGAATTATAATACGTAGGTACGTACCTACACTGAAACAATATTTCACACCATTATATAGACAATACAATATTTTATTAAAAATTAAAACAAAGATCAGCTGGTCGATCACGTAACGCATTGTAAGTACATCAGGTAGATCTAAATGTCAATTATTATATGGAAAAATGGCAGTTGAATTGTCCCAACGCGCGTTCGATACGTTACGTTAATTAGTTAACCTGCGAATCAGGCGTTCAGTAGGTCAATCACGTAACGCATTGTACGCGCGTCTGACAGTAAAATCACAATCTAACTGTCATTTTTCCATATAAAATTGACATTTAGACCTTACAGACGCGCGTAAGAAAAGTTACGTGATCGACCCACAGGGAAACGTATTTGTAGCGAATCAACACGCGACTGAAATCGCTACCGCTCATGAGCTTGGGCAACCGCAGATCACGCCACCACCTCGTGAGATCTATTGTTCGGCGGCCGGTCTGCGCACGCGCCGCGCCCGTGCCCCTCACCGAAGCCTACGGATTTCGCCCGGCGCGCGGACGCTTCAATGCGATAATAACCTCTGCCTAGCTAACACGCGCTTTGCATTATATAGCTGCACTTGCTTACGCCTCGCTTGATTTAGTGTTATATTCAATTTCTTTGTTTCGGCCATGCTTTTTCCTTTGTGCTAGTTTATATCGTTATATTCAGTTCTCCATTTCGTAACGTTTAAATCTTTAGTGTATTAGAATTAATATACCTTCGAGTATGATTGTCTTGGCGTATTACCTTTGTAATTATTATAAGTACCGGAAATAGCTGTTCCGTTTTATGTAACATGAGAGCACGTAATGCTTTTTCTCGCCGAACAAGTAGCTTTAATCTTTGCTATTATCAATGTCCAGTGTGGCTTGAATATGTCATGCTCGCTTAAAGGGCTTTGCTTACGGTGGCGTCGTTGATCGGGTCGCCACCTTCCCTAACATATGGTTGAGGGAGGCGATGGCTGAGATATGCGTCATACTCGTGATCGGGTGCTGTTTGTGGAGTCCGGTCTGTTCATGCTTGCAAGGGCATAGTAACTACCTAAATACTAGTGTTATTATCATTATTTTGACGAGAGACATCATTCTGTTCTTGACACGTTTTATTGTTATTGACCCTGTACATCTCTGACAATATTACATTAATGATCCTTTTTTTTCTGTTTTAACGCTTAGGGACAGTATACATCTCTATAAGAACATTAGAATAATTATTAATTGTATTTGGATGCTCAGAGACATTATACATCTCTGGGGTACTAAATTATATCATAAACTTATTGTTAATTCTGATACAGACCTTATATCGAATGTATTTGATAATATTTTACAATTTTGGATTGTTCTAGTTTTCATTCAGTGACATTTAGTTTGTAACCATTTAGGTACTAATTAGTTAAAATCTGCAATTTTAAAATGATTATTGTGTAAGATTATTAATATTATATTGTAGAACACCATTTGACATGTAAAAGTGCCCTTGTGGCCTATTTGCAGAATAAATAATTGATTTTGATTTTGATTTTGATTTTGAGTGTTTCAGTTTGTAAATTTCCCGTGTTCATTATAATTAAATTCAAGTTTAAATTGTACTGCGCATTTTTATATTAATCGTGATCGCATTCGCTCCACCCGTCTTGTGACGCAACCTATATCGGGTTCGACCCCCGATCACATTCAAATCTACACTGGTGACATCCCGACATTGGACAACATGGGTGGTGGTCCTGGAGAGCAGGGAACGCAAAACAACGGTGCAGGCGACAACCAGCAAGTTGCAGACCCGTCGGCGAGCGTAAACAGGTCCGGCGGTGGTCCAAGTGCAACAAGCGGTAGCGGAGCAATGAGTGATGTGTTTCGTGTTGGTGTGCGAATCCCACCATTCTGGCCCGAGGAACCTGAGGTATGGTTTGCACAAGTTGAAAGTCAATTCGAACTATCGAATATCACGAGCGACGGTACCAGATTCAATTTCGTGGCTTCTCAGTTGGACCAGGAGTACGCTAGGACGATGAAAGATATTTTAATCAGCCCACCCAGAACAGGCAAGTACGATACATTTAAGAGTGAGCTTATCAAGCGAATTTCAGCGACGCGTGAGAAGAAAACGCTGCAATTAATACAACATGAAGAGTTGGGTGAACGCAAACCTACCCAATTCTTGCGTCACTTACGCGACTTAGCAGGACCCACTATTCCTGACGAATTTATCCGTACTATCTGGGCGAGCCGCCTGCCACCTAATGTGCAAACCATTGTCGCTTCACAGCATAATCAGAACCTGAGTGACGTAGCAGAATTAGCCGACCGGGTCAATGACGTCACACAACATTCCGCCCACATCGCTGCATTTGCTGGTACCCCCGCCCAATACACCAACAACACGCAGTCAGGCTCTGCTTTGGAAGCAAGAGTAGCAGAACTGACACGCCAGGTGGAAACTTTATTACGGAACCAAGGTACATACTCCCGCTCTCGTTCCCACAGCAGAGGTCAATTTCATCGACGGGGTTCCAGATCGAAGTCGCGGTCACGCCAGAGATCCCGCGAAAGGCCGGATGGACATCCGCATTGTTGGTACCACTACCAATTCGGGAGCAACGCGAAGAATTGCAAGGCACCGTGTGACTTCAAGCAGTCGTTAAACTAGAGAGGCAGCATTTAGTGGCCGCAAATGCTTGCCCCGTGTCATCAGGCCGCCTGTTCGTGACAGACCGTAAGTCGAAGATCCAGTATCTCATCGACACAGGTTCAGACCTGTGTGTGTATCCGCGGTCAGCCGTCCGGGCGCCTCCAAAGAGCAAGACCAAGTACCTGCTTTTTGCTGCAAACGGTTCACCCATATCAACCTACGGCCACCTTAACCTCCATTTAGATCTGGGGTTGCGACGAGCGTTCGAATGGCGCTTCACCGTAGCTGACGTTTCCAAGCCGATTATTGGCGTCGACTTTCTAAGTCACTACAAGTTACTTGTCGATTGCCACAATCATCGGTTGGTTGACGGTGTCACATCCCTGGCTATCGCCGTGCCGCACCAAAAGTCAGCTGAAGGCATCTCATCGGTACGAACAACAACTGACGACTCCAACTACCACAGACTGCTCCGAGAGTACCCAGAAGTAACTCGTCCAGCTGGTAAGCCCCTCGTTCCTAAGCATTCCACAGTGCATCACATAAGAACTACTCCTGGCCCACCGGTTTCCAGCCGTCCACGTCGCCTAGATCCGCAAAGATTACAGATTGCCAGGAAAGAGTTCGACGACATGTTACAGAGTGGAACGGCACGCAGATCCGAGAGTGCCTGGGCTTCTCCACTACATCTGGCTCGTAAGAAGAACGACGGCTGGAGACCGTGTGGAGATTACCGAGCACTGAATGCTAGGACTATCCCGGACAGCTATCCGGTTCGGCACATTCAGGACTTTGCTTACCAGCTGGCGGGTAAGAAAATTTTCAGCACAGTCGACCTGGTCAAAGCCTACAACCAGATTCCGGTACATCCAGATGACATTCCCAAGAATGCCATCACTACTCCCTTCGGTCTCTTCGAGTTCACGTACATGACGTTTGGATTACGGAACGCAGCGCAAACATTTCAGCGCTTCATCGATGAGGTGCTGAGAGACCTGGACTTCTGTTATGGGTACATCGACGACATACTGATTCACTCAGAGTCAGAGGCACAGCACGAGCAGCATCTGAGGCAGCTTTTCGAGCGCCTGCAGGAGTACGGCGTTCTCATCAACACGGCTAAGTGTGTTTTTGGACGTCGTGAGGTATCATTTTTGGGCTACACGGTATCTGATACTGGGGTCAGGCCTTTGGATTCTAAGGTGACAGCGATCAACGAATACCCAGTACCCAAGACTGTCAAGGAGTTGAGACGCTTCCTAGGGATGATGAATTTCTACCGACGGTTTCTCCCAGGTGCAGCATCACTCCAGGCCCCCCTCAACTCACTTCTGGCTGGTCCAAAAACCAAGGGTTCACATCCCGTTGAACCTACACCGGATTTCCTGGAACACTTCGACAAATGTAAGACCAGTCTTTCTCAAGCCACACTTTTAGCGCATCCAGACATGCACGCTGAACTGGCCATACAGACAGACGCTTCGGACGCCGCTATGGGAGCTGTGCTGCAGCAGAAAAAAGAAGGCAGATGGGAACCTTTGGCCTTCTTTTCTCGGAAATTGAGCCCATCGCAGAAGAAGTACAGTCCCTACGATCGCGAGCTGTTGGCGATATACGAGGCGATACGCTACTTCAAACACATGGTAGAGGCTCGCACGTTCACAATATACACGGACCACAAGCCTCTCACCTTCGCGTTTACCACACGACGAGATAATTGCTCCCCTCGCCAGTTCAGGTACCTAGACTTCATCAGCCAATTCACCACAGACGTCAGGTACATCGCGGGGAGAGACAACACAGTGGCGGATGCATTGTCCCGCATCGAAGAGGTCAACATCTCAACTTCTGTTTTCGATTATCAGTCTCTAGCTCAAGAACAGGAGACGGACGCAGAGTTGCAGGACCTGCTACAGAACGGGTCAACCTTGAAGTTAGAGAAGGTACAGACGCAACTTACGAACTGTCCCATCTATTGCGACGTTTCTACTGCAGAGCCGAGGCCATTCATCACACCTACGTTTCGCCGCACGGCGTTTGACGCTCTGCATAACCTCAGTCACCCAGGGGTCAAGCCTACAGTTCGTCTCGTGACACAAAGGTTCGTGTGGCCCGGGGTGAGAAAAGACTGTCGACAATGGGCCAAGGCATGTCTGCAATGCCAGCGGAATAAGGTGCATAGGCACACTTCCGCACCCCTGGCGGAGTTCAAGCCACCTTCAGCACGTTTCAGACACGTGCACATTGATCTTGTTGGACCCTTACCCGTTTCTCATAATTACAGGTACTGCCTCACTGCCATCGACCGGTTCACCCGTTGGCCTGAGGCGTACCCTCTGGTAGACATCACCGCTGACACCTGCGCGGCTGCCTTCGTGTCCGGCTGGGTAGCACGTTTTGGCTGCCCCGAGCACATCACCACAGACCGCGGACGCCAGTTCGAGTCACATCTTTTCAAGGCTATGGCAAAGATCACGGGCTCCAACCATCATACAACCACGGCCTATCATCCAGCGGCGAACGGGCTCGTTGAAAGGCTGCATCGCCAACTGAAGGCTGCAATCGCGTGCCACACCAGCACGCAATGGACGGAAGCACTTCCCGTGGTGCTCCTCGGCATCCGCAGCGCCTGGAAGGAGGACTTGCAGGCGTCAGCAGCTGAACTGGTCTACGGCGAGCCACTTCGTTTGCCTGGGCAGTTCTTCACATCATCTGATGAGCCAGTAGACGTCACCAATTTTGCGAGTCGGCTGCGGAACCACATGAGCAAGCTAGCTCCACAGCCTACGGCATGGCATACAAATAGACTTTTCTACCTACCCAAGGATCTCCAAACAAGCAGTCACGTATTTTTGAGACAAGGTCCAGCACGACGTTCTCTACAGGCTGCCTACACTGGCCCTCATAGAGTCCTGAGACGTCGCGACAAGGCATATGACTTAGAGGTGGCTGGAAAAGAAGTTACGGTGACTATTGATCGACTGAAGCCAGCCTACGTCCTGAGAGAGGAAATTCCAGCACCGACCCGGGAGACCGTCATCGAGCTGGTGCCGCAGAAAAAGACGAGGAGCGGACGAGTCGTTAGATTCCCCGACTACTATCGACCGTAGTCACGGTCTCAGCAGGGGAGAACTTGTAGCGAATCAACACGCGACTGAAATCGCTACCGCTCATGAGCTTGGGCAACCGCAGATCACGCCACCACCTCGTGAGATCTATTGTTCGGCGGCCGGTCTGCGCACGCGCCGCGCCCGTGCCCCTCACCGAAGCCTACGGATTTCGCCCGGCGCGCGGACGCTTCAATGCGATAATAACCTCTGCCTAGCTAACACGCGCTTTGCATTATATAGCTGCACTTGCTTACGCCTCGCTTGATTTAGTGTTATATTCAATTTCTTTGTTTCGGCCATGCTTTTTCCTTTGTGCTAGTTTATATCGTTATATTCAGTTCTCCATTTCGTAACGTTTAAATCTTTAGTGTTTCAGTTTGTAAATTTCCCGTGTTCATTATAATTAAATTCAAGTTTAAATTGTACTGCGCATTTTTATATTAATCGTGATCGCATTCGCTCCACCCGTCTTGTGACGCAACCTATATCGGGTTCGACCCCCGATCACATTCAAATCTACATATTCACGTACCACCGTAGAGCCCGTAGGTCAATCACGTATCGCATTGTACGAACTTCGGGTAGGTCTAAATGTCACTTTTTATATGGAAAATTGACAGTTAAATTGTACCGACGCGCGTTCGGAACGTTACACGATCCCTCCGGTCGCAATTGACATGCCGCCGTTACTCAAACTCGGGTGATATGTCACCTTATTGCGATAGGGTTCTACGGTGGTGCGTGAATACATTTCGCTTACTGTCTACATAAGATAGTTTCGACTTAACTTTTTCACTGCGCGGATGATTTCAGACTCAGTTGCGAGGACTGAACAATTAAATACCTATACCGTCAACTATGGCAACAATGACCTCATTGCAATAATTAGCAAATTCATCTCAAATGTAAATTATTTTATTTATTTACTAGGTTGAATACTAGGTAATAGGCAGATTGGCCACAGTTGACAGCCAAAATTCTCTGAGCATTGTCTCAATAGGTATCGTATCATGCAATGACAAGATTGAGCAAATGACACTCATAAGTGGCTAACAACATCCCTCTCATATTCCTTTCTATTCTTCTCGCAAACACTCAACGGAAAGGTAGCCATTTCCGTTGACTGACGATCAAAAAATTAAGGCACTAGAAGTACAATAATAATACATAGAGGCTATGTGAGCTGTAGAACTCATGAACTCAAGACTGTCTTTTTTTTCTGAATTTCGAAAAAGTGACTTAACACAATTATTCTGTATATTTAATTAACGAACTTGCATACAAACTTTCTCGAGAATCGGTTGAGAAATGCGACCTGTAGAGAGGAACAGCCCGACAACGGGACATACATATTTATAATGTGATATGCAATAAACGATTCTATTCTATTCTAAGACTCCGGACAGATGAAAGATTTTTGGCCCAAGATGAAGCATAGAACTTCGTTCGCTTCGCTCGCTCGTTCGATAATTGAGAACAATAAAATATTTAATACATATTGTTTTCGTTATTTACTTATTGGGTAGATACTTTAAAATTAAGCCTTACATTAAAGACCATTCAGTTAAGTAAATAAATCTATCGAGGGTTGATTCGGTGTAAATTAATTATAAAACTAAAAAAGTACAACATAATACAAAATTACTTAAATGAATAATGAAAATATTTACAAGTTATAATGGAGATCTATGTACAAATGGGAAGCTTAATTATCCGAAGGCACATGTAGACTCATTTTAAATAGTATAATTTCTTATTTAAGGCGACGTGAGCTCCAAAAACAGATTTTTAAAAAATCGTAGCTCTTGTTTGGATTATAATACGGCTGCCTTAAATTTAATTCAAAATCTTGAGGGCTTTATCGAGGGAAATCAGCTATTCGAATCCTGAGTTTTTGACTTTCGCTGGATAGAAAAAAATCAAGAACATAGGTCTAAAATACACTTAAAAAAATTGTAACAAATTATGCACAACAGCTAAACATATTAAAGTTGGTTCTAAAAATCGGCAATGTCATTTTTGAGGGAAATCAGCTATTACTTTTTTATTTATTAAAACGCACAAAAAATTTAAATTAAAAAACATGATATCCGCGCTTCCAAACACGCACTTCCATCTCGCTCACGCTTACGCTCAGTGAGAGGGAGAGAATACCACGAACCTACGTCCCCTTAACTACGAGTATTATTTTAAATCTTAACCAGCAAAACGAAAATAAAAAGTAGGTATAATTTGTACAAATACCAAAGAAATAGGATGAGTATTCATAAGATTCATAACTATCTACAAGAATATTTCTATCTAAATTATTGCATGTTTTCACAGGTACAGTACTTATGCAAAAATGTTTTTAAGTTGACCGACTTGCATTATAGTAGTTCGTTGAAAAAGCGACTCTACCGTCCAAGCTATTACATTCAAATTCCAATGACTGTTTTGCTGTCGGTCACCTTAAATGATTTCAACCTTGTACTCGTAACTTATAACTCCATTTGCCACATCGTGTACAATATTATATCTTGATGATGATGGCACAAAAAAGCCAAATGTTGTGTTAAATAACATTATTAATTTATATATAGATTTTTCACATTTTGTATATAAATACCATTTGAACATAATTCAAATGCTCTAAGTTTTTACAGTGGCTAAACTGTCAATTATTATATAACGTCAAAAATGGCAATACTCGTACATAAAAAAATGCCAAATGTAGTATGATGTGCCATTTTTCTTTCTCTTGGGATAAGAGAAAAAAAAATGGGTATCATTCTACATATAAATGCTTTGTAATTACTGAGCTACGTAGAAAAATTTATAAGTAACAGTTGTTACTATTACTAAAATAGGTTTGGATTCACGAGTGGAATAAATTAATTGACATTGAATTTGTACTTGACTATTACACGACATCCTATGAAATATAATTAAGACTTAATTAAGTAATTAACGCTACGTAGAAAAAATTATAAGTAGTTGTTACTATTACTAAAATAGGTTTGGATTCACGAGTGGAATAAATTAATTGACATTGAATTTGTACTTGACTATACACAACATCCTATGAAATATAATTAAGACTTAATTAAGTAATTAACGGCTGTCTTAATTTTCTTCGTCTTCGTCCTCTGTAACAAAACCAAAATTAATAATTAGAAATTGAAATCGTCTCAAGCTCATGTAATGCCTGAACGATACCAAGTCACGACGCACGTAGTGATTGCTTACGTAGGGATACAACCCCTTAAGTATAAAATGAAAAATAAATGTGGGACCAGTCTAACGCCCATAAGTCCCATAAGTGTCAAACTGAAGTTAACCAAATCATTATTTACTTTAAAAACAAAGTTTCAACCGATTCAATTCAGTACTCCGCCAAGCGACATGAACATTATCACATTTCTTTTGAAATTTACCACATGAACTGATTTCCGAGAGCAAATGCGTTGATTATTAGAGATAAAAATCAAATCGCTGTATATGGGCCGATAATATTTGAGGACTTCCGTCAATTCCTCAAGGATCTTATAATCACCTTTGGCACTTCTTTGTTTGCTATTTCAACTGAATGATATCAGAATCGGTGACGTACTTTTATAGTTTGAAGTACATCATTGAGAAGTTCCACAAGCCATCTGTGGTCTTCATCATCACTTCTACTTCACCAAATTTATGATTTCCGGGTGTAAATACACGAGTTATAATAGGAAATACCGAAATTACTACACGCGTGCCTAATATATTTGAGGAGTTCCCTCAATTCCTCATGGTTCCCATCATTCTACTGGAGTTTTGAAAACCATGAGACCAACCTGGAAGCATATACTTTAAATTAAAAAAAATAATGGTACGAATCGGTTCATAAATGACGGAGTTCTGAGGTAAACACATTAAAAAAAATAAAAAACATGCAACCGAATTGAGAACCTCCTCCTTTTTTTGAAGTCGGTAAAAAATAAACCAGTAATAAATGAGTTAAAGGTCCCTAGAAACTAGTACCTAACCAATATAAAATGACATTTCTTAGGATTGACGCGGCTCGAGCCTAAAATAAAATATGCCCAAAACCAATTATGCTAAGTTTTCATGTTGCGTTGCATCAATGGTAATGGGGAATGGATGAAAACTTTAGAAGTGCCTGATTTTTTTTTGGTGTTAGGAATAACCTTCCTTAACAACAGAAAAAAATTGCAGACTTTTCAGGTACGTCAATTATATTTGAAAAATATAAACAGTTTCCTCACTTAAGTACGTTTTGGGTTTAGGACGGCGAATGAGACATTTTCCTTGATTCGTCTCATATTACAAAAAATATCTTTAAATAATAATAATAATATAAGGGCAGGGCAGCTTGTGGCGAGCTGTTGGGGAGTAACGACCCCACGGACCCGAGTGCTCCCGAGAGTCGGTCAGGGCCTCCGTCTGCGGCGTGTCTTCGTCGGTCGGAGTGGAACCCCAAGGGGGCCCGCAGGACTCTCAGCTCTGGCTTGCCTTCATTGGCCGTCCAGAGAGGAGTCGTTAGAGCTATATGCTCCAGGGGTGGAAGTGTTAAAGGGCATAACGCCGCGAGTAACTTCGGAGAAAGCGCAGCACCACCTCTCGACACCCCTGAGCCGCTCACCCGGTGTTGCTCCTGGCCGTCTGTACGACGACGCTTTCAGGGGCCCATCTAATGAGCGGCTAGTCACCGCCTGCCTCGATAACTTTGTGTATAACAATGTTATGGCAGGTGTCCGGACCTTTTTGCAATAGCCCAGTTTCATAATCCACCCAAATCTCATCACCATAGAACCCGTTCTCTATCCATATAACCCACAATAGTCCCAACGCCTGTTGGAACCGGTTCACGGGTATCTACCGATGTACCAGTGAATGGGTTCTAGCAGGTGTATTACATTACATTAAACTTCGTCTCCAAAGGGCCTCTACGTGTTGGATCTATATCCCCACGCACGCCTTCCAAAGGACCGGGCTTTGTCCCGTGAATTTAAACAGGAGATACATAATATAATAATAATAAATGATTTATTTCACAAAAACACTTGTTACATGATATTATGGGGTATATCCATCAGACTCCAAACTAGGCTTAAGCCTGTATCTTGGCAGTCTGCGAGTGCGAAAAAAACAAGATTTACAGGAGTGTTAAGGAAATGTAGTTACTTAGTTATATAGTTTAGATAATACTAGTCGAGTTGGTATATAAACTAAATTCTATTGACATGCGAGTGTGTTTGCATATATATTGTGTGTGTGTGTGTGTGTGTGTGTGTGTGTGTGTGTGTGTGTGTGTGTGTGTGTGTGTGTGTGTGTGTGTGTGTGTGTGTGTGTGTGTGTGTGTGTGTGTGTGTGTGTGTGTGTGTGTGTGTGTGTGTGTGTGTGTGTGTGTGTGTGTGTGTGTGTGTGTGTGTGTGTGTGTGTGTGTGTGTGTGTGTGTGTGTGTGTGTGTGTGTGTGTGTGTGTGTGTGTGTGTGTGTGTGTGTGTGTGTGTGTGTGTGTGTGTGTGTGTGTGTGTGTGTGTGTGTGTGTGTGTGTGTGTGTGTGTGTGTGTGTGTGTGTGTGTGTGTGTGTGTGTGTGTGTGTGTGTGTGTGTGTGTGTGTGTGTGTGTGTGTGTGTGTGTGTGTGTGTGTGTGTGTGTGTGTGTGTGTGTGTGTGTGTGTGTGTGTGTGTGTGTGTGTGTGTGTGTGTGTGTGTGTGTGTGTGTGTGTGTGTGTGTGTGTGTGTGTGTGTGTGTGTGTGTGTGTGTGTGTGTGTGTGTGTGTGTGTGTGTGTGTGTGTGTGTGTGTGTGTGTGTGTGTGTGTGTGTGTGTGTGTGTGTGTGTGTGTGTGTGTGTGTGTGTGTGTGTGTGTGTGTGTGTGTGTGTGTGTGTGTGTGTGTGTGTGTGTGTGTGTGTGTGTGTGTGTGTGTGTGTGTGTGTGTGTGTGTGTGTGTGTGTGTGTGTGTGTGTGTGTGTGTGTGTGTGTGTGTGTGTGTGTGTGTGTGTGTGTGTGTGTGTGTGTGTGTGTGTGTGTGTGTGTGTGTGTGTGTGTGTGTGTGTGTGTGTGTGTGTGTGTGTGTGTGTGTGTGTGTGTGTGTGTGTGTGTGTGTGTGTGTGTGTGTGTGTGTGTGTGTGTGTGTGTGTGTGTGTGTGTGTGTGTGTGTGTGTGTGTGTGTGTGTGTGTGTGTGTGTGTGTGTGTGTGTGTGTGTGTGTGTGTGTGTGTGTGTGTGTGTGTGTGTGTGTGTGTGTGTGTGTGTGTGTGTGTGTGTGTGTGTGTGTGTGTGTGTGTGTGTGTGTGTGTGTGTGTGTGTGTGTGTGTGTGTGTGTGTGTGTGTGTGTGTGTGTGTGTGTGTGTGTGTGTGTGTGTGTGTGTGTGTGTGTGTGTGTGTGTGTGTGTGTGTGTGTGTGTGTGTGTGTGTGTGTGTGTGTGTGTGTGTGTGTGTGTGTGTGTGTGTGTGTGTGTGTGTGTGTGTGTGTGTGTGTGTGTGTGTGTGTGTGTGTGTGTGTGTGTGTGTGTGTGTGTGTGTGTGTGTGTGTGTGTGTGTGTGTGTGTGTGTGTGTGTGTGTGTGTGTGTGTGTGTGTGTGTGTGTGTGTGTGTGTGTGTGTGTGTGTGTGTGTGTGTGTGTGTGTGTGTGTGTGTGTGTGTGTGTGTGTGTGTGTGTGTGTGTGTGTGTGTGTGTGTGTGTGTGTGTGTGTGTGTGTGTGTGTGTGTGTGTGTGTGTGTGTGTGTGTGTGTGTGTGTGTGTGTGTGTGTGTGTGTGTGTGTGTGTGTGTGTGTGTGTGTGTGTGTGTGTGTGTGTGTGTGTGTGTGTGTGTGTGTGTGTGTGTGTGTGTGTGTGTGTGTGTGTGTGTGTGTGTGTGTGTGTGTGTGTGTGTGTGTGTGTGTGTGTGTGTGTGTGTGTGTGTGTGTGTGTGTGTGTGTGTGTGTGTGTGTGTGTGTGTGTGTGTGTGTGTGTGTGTGTGTGTGTGTGTGTGTGTGTGTGTGTGTGTGTGTGTGTGTGTGTGTGTGTGTGTGTGTGTGTGTGTGTGTGTGTGTGTGTGTGTGTGTGTGTGTGTGTGTGTGTGTGTGTGTGTGTGTGTGTGTGTGTGTGTGTGTGTGTGTGTGTGTGTGTGTGTGTGTGTGTGTGTGTGTGTGTGTGTGTGTGTGTGTGTGTGTGTGTGTGTGTGTGTGTGTGTGTGTGTGTGTGTGTGTGTGTGTGTGTGTGTGTGTGTGTGTGTGTGTGTGTGTGTGTGTGTGTGTGTGTGTGTGTGTGTGTGTGTGTGTGTGTGTGTGTGTGTGTGTGTGTGTGTGTGTGTGTGTGTGTGTGTGTGTGTGTGTGTGTGTGTGTGTGTGTGTGTGTGTGTGTGTGTGTGTGTGTGTGTGTGTGTGTGTGTGTGTGTGTGTGTGTGTGTGTGTGTGTGTGTGTGTGTGTGTGTGTGTGTGTGTGTGTGTGTGTGTGTGTGTGTGTGTGTGTGTGTGTGTGTGTGTGTGTGTGTGTGTGTGTGTGTGTGTGTGTGTGTGTGTGTGTGTGTGTGTGTGTGTGTGTGTGTGTGTGTGTGTGTGTGTGTGTGTGTGTGTGTGTGTGTGTGTGTGTGTGTGTGTGTGTGTGTGTGTGTGTGTGTGTGTGTGTGTGTGTGTGTGTGTGTGTGTGTGTGTGTGTGTGTGTGTGTGTGTGTGTGTGTGTGTGTGTGTGTGTGTGTGTGTGTGTGTGTGTGTGTGTGTGTGTGTGTGTGTGTGTGTGTGTGTGTGTGTGTGTGTGTGTGTGTGTGTGTGTGTGTGTGTGTGTGTGTGTGTGTGTGTGTGTGTGTGTGTGTGTGTGTGTGTGTGTGTGTGTGTGTGTGTGTGTGTGTGTGTGTGTGTGTGTGTGTGTGTGTGTGTGTGTGTGTGTGTGTGTGTGTGTGTGTGTGTGTGTGTGTGTGTGTGTGTGTGTGTGTGTGTGTGTGTGTGTGTGTGTGTGTGTGTGTGTGTGTGTGTGTGTGTGTGTGTGTGTGTGTGTGTGTGTGTGTGTGTGTGTGTGTGTGTGTGTGTGTGTGTGTGTGTGTGTGTGTGTGTGTGTGTGTGTGTGTGTGTGTGTGTGTGTGTGTGTGTGTGTGTGTGTGTGTGTGTGTGTGTGTGTGTGTGTGTGTGTGTGTGTGTGTGTGTGTGTGTGTGTGTGTGTGTGTGTGTGTGTGTGTGTGTGTGTGTGTGTGTGTGTGTGTGTGTGTGTGTGTGTGTGTGTGTGTGTGTGTGTGTGTGTGTGTGTGTGTGTGTGTGTGTGTGTGTGTGTGTGTGTGTGTGTGTGTGTGTGTGTGTGTGTGTGTGTGTGTGTGTGTGTGTGTGTGTGTGTGTGTGTGTGTGTGTGTGTGTGTGTGTGTGTGTGTGTGTGTGTGTGTGTGTGTGTGTGTGTGTGTGTGTGTGTGTGTGTGTGTGTGTGTGTGTGTGTGTGTGTGTGTGTGTGTGTGTGTGTGTGTGTGTGTGTGTGTGTGTGTGTGTGTGTGTGTGTGTGTGTGTGTGTGTGTGTGTGTGTGTGTGTGTGTGTGTGTGTGTGTGTGTGTGTGTGTGTGTGTGTGTGTGTGTGTGTGTGTGTGTGTGTGTGTGTGTGTGTGTGTGTGTGTGTGTGTGTGTGTGTGTGTGTGTGTGTGTGTGTGTGTGTGTGTGTGTGTGTGTGTGTGTGTGTGTGTGTGTGTGTGTGTGTGTGTGTGTGTGTGTGTGTGTGTGTGTGTGTGTGTGTGTGTGTGTGTGTGTGTGTGTGTGTGTGTGTGTGTGTGTGTGTGTGTGTGTGTGTGTGTGTGTGTGTGTGTGTGTGTGTGTGTGTGTGTGTGTGTGTGTGTGTGTGTGTGTGTGTGTGTGTGTGTGTGTGTGTGTGTGTGTGTGTGTGTGTGTGTGTGTGTGTGTGTGTGTGTGTGTGTGTGTGTGTGTGTGTGTGTGTGTGTGTGTGTGTGTGTGTGTGTGTGTGTGTGTGTGTGTGTGTGTGTGTGTGTGTGTGTGTGTGTGTGTGTGTGTGTGTGTGTGTGTGTGTGTGTGTGTGTGTGTGTGTGTGTGTGTGTGTGTGTGTGTGTGTGTGTGTGTGTGTGTGTGTGTGTGTGTGTGTGTGTGTGTGTGTGTGTGTGTGTGTGTGTGTGTGTGTGTGTGTGTGTGTGTGTGTGTGTGTGTGTGTGTGTGTGTGTGTGTGTGTGTGTGTGTGTGTGTGTGTGTGTGTGTGTGTGTGTGTGTGTGTGTGTGTGTGTGTGTGTGTGTGTGTGTGTGTGTGTGTGTGTGTGTGTGTGTGTGTGTGTGTGTGTGTGTGTGTGTGTGTGTGTGTGTGTGTGTGTGTGTGTGTGTGTGTGTGTGTGTGTGTGTGTGTGTGTGTGTGTGTGTGTGTGTGTGTGTGTGTGTGTGTGTGTGTGTGTGTGTGTGTGTGTGTGTGTGTGTGTGTGTGTGTGTGTGTGTGTGTGTGTGTGTGTGTGTGTGTGTGTGACAATGTTAGTAACCATTTCTGTACGATACGTCTAGCTTCAGGAGTGGAAAGCTGTTTAATGTTCTGGTACTTGCAGATGTTATTATATACGTAGGGATGTGAAAAAGCTGGAGATTTACGAGCCGAAGCTGATATGAGCGGTGGCAGGGGCGCCTTATATATGCGTCTTCTTAAGATTTCCTCATAGAGCGCAGACTTGAGTAAACAACTGTGAGTCCGCGAGACCGCTTTCATGATATAAAGCTGGCGCACTCTAAGAAACCCACATTCTCGGTAAAGTGTATCCGTGGGATAACGAAACGGTTTCCTCAGCATCACCTTCAATACAGCTCTCTGAGCACGCTCCACCTGAAGGATGTGGCATTTGGCTGCACTACCCCAGATTGCGACACCGTACTGTAGTATGGATTGACATAAAGCATGATATACCAAACGAAGTACTACAGGGGAAGCGCAGTCCCGAAGTCGTTTCACCACATAAATAAGTTTTCTTACCCTAGACGCAAGCAGAGCCAAATGTTGTTTAAAGGAAAGGTGTTGATCGATGTGGAGCCCTAAGTACTTTACATAGTGGCACCTTTCAATTTCTTGACAGGCACAGCCATGTACGTGACAGACAGATGATGCCGAAGTGTATGTATGTGTAAATCCGTGGTAAACTGATACTGGCTATGATATTGACAGCTGCAGCAGCTATTTTTGTCATTGCCAGGGTCAGATATTCAAAATATTTTTTGTAATATGAGACGAATCAAGGAAAGTTTCTCATTCGCCGTCATAAACCCAAAACGTAAGTGAGGAAACTGTTTATTAAATATTTTTCAAAAATAATTGACGCACCTGAAAAGTCTGCAATTTTATTCTGGTGCTAAGGAAGGTTATTCCCATCACCAAAAAAAATCAGGCACTTCTAAAATTTTCATCCATTCCCCATTCTTTCAAAAATATTTTTCTTGTTTCAAGTCACATTTTTATCAGCGTACAAAAACTATAAATTAAATACGTACGGTACATGCCTTTGTCTCCTTGTGATTTTAGGCATTACTTCTACACATAACACGACGAATCTGCTATTGCACGGATGCCTAGAATTACAAAGATATTAAAATACATAACATACCTAGTAAGATGCTTCGAGAACTGTCCTCATTTCCTCATTAAAGTCTGATAGTAATTTAAAATGGTAAATCTGTGGTCTGTGTAAATTCAAATTATAAATGCATTATTTGTCCAACTCACAATTCTTGCTGCAACAGCTTATTGCTGTCGAGGCTGGATGCAGTTCCATAATGTTTAGAACTATCGCTCATCCAGTCTAGGCAGTTGGCTTTCTGCCCAACTTCTAGTGAATTAGCTCCGTGCCATACTTTGTGTTCTGGCCTGAAATATGGAAAGATTATCAAATAAAACATACGAAATAATACATAAAATATATACATAAAAAACCGTCTCTTCCGTGGTGAACGACTTATTCCTGTTTGTCGTGACCGCACAAAACAGCAGCGCTACCACGAACTTCGTATATATCCGTCTCTATCGCACTTATGGTTTATGGTACTTGAGCGACAGAGACGGAGATATACGAAGTTTGAGATTCGAAGTTCGTGGTAGCGCCGCAGGCCAGTCGCTAGAGCCAAAGTAGAATGTTTCTAGCGAACGACGATTCTAGTTAGCAAAGTCCATTGACACTATCTACACTAGTGACACTATCGTTCACTGCACACAAAACGCGACCACTTTAACTAGGCAAAAGAGCACGTGCTATGCGGTAGAGCGGGATGGCATGATTTGAGTTTTATAGCTGTCAAATATCGGTTTTGTTAGATAGAGAAGCTTCTGCACGTAAGTACTATTATTTTCTCAAACATGCAATGAAATGTCGTCATTACGTGGGTTATATCAGGCTTCAAAGTATCACGTTTCGGGCGGATCAACTCGAAAGAACTGTAAAGGAATTTCATACAAAATTGAAGGCCTATTAGGCCAGGAAGTATTTTATTTTTATTTTCATTCCACTATTTGTGGCACAGCATCACGGCATTCAGCCATGAAAATTAGTTTGATTTGAGGAGTTTTTATTTATTTATTTCATTGCATGTTTGAGAAAAGCATTATACATGCCTGGCCGTGAAAAGGATTAAATAAACATTTTTAAAAACCCCTGACTATAAAGGAAACAACTAAATACAAAAAGTTACACCAAAAAATTGTATTCATAATTTAGTTTAAAAACAAAAGTTAAACCGACTTCGATTCAATACTTCGCCAAGGAACACATACATTAACATTTCCTTCCCACTTTACCGCATGAACTGCTTTCCGAGAGCAAATGCGTTGGTTATTGGCGTACTTGGGTACATAATATGTAGGCCGATAATATTTGAGGAGTTCCGTCGATTCCTTAAGGATCTCGGAATCACCTTTGGCACTTCATTAGTTGCAACTTAAACGGAATCATATCAGAATACGTCTGATGTGGTCTTCATCATCAGTTCCACTGCACCAAATTTGTGGTTTTCGAGTGTAATACCTACACGAGTTTTAATAGAAATAAACAAAATCAATACACGCGTGCTTAATAAAATTGAGGGGTTCCCTCAATTCCTCATGGATTCCATTATTAAACTGGCTTTTAAAAACAATGGGACCAATCTGGAAGCAAATACTTTCAAATAAAAAAATAATTGTACGAATCGGTTCATAAATGACGGAGTTCTGAGGTAACAAACATTATACATAAAAATCCTCCTATTCTGGAAGTCGGTTTAAATTGGTTTTGACGACTGGTTAGCCTAGTGGGTAGTGACACTGCCTACAAAGCTGAAGGGTCACCAGGTTCGAATCCCGGTAAAGGGCAAATGTTTGTGTGATGGACATGAATGAATATTTGTTTTTGAGTCTTGGATGTTTCCTATTTTCAATTATCTCCAAAACGACTTGACTTATTAAGATTTGGATTTCTGTAAGGGGTTTTTGGATCAGCAGAAATGATTCTTAGGTATATGAACTGCTCATAGTCCATTGATGGAGCAGAACAACATCAATGGGAATCTTGCCAAGAAAGTACATAAATAGGTAATTGAGCTCTCTAGATAGAGTTAGGTGAGTAGCTTTTGCAGAACACAATGCTCTTTACAAATAATTAAACATAAAGCAAAATATACATTTTTGAAAAACCTCGTGACGGATATAATGGTCAAATAATCAAATATAGATTTCTATAAACCCCCGACTATACAATAAGTAAATGCACAGGCTTAATAGAGAGGTGTAGAATTGGTGCTTAGGTGCCAAAGCCAGTCTCGCGAGATTTAGAGATTTACAAGATCCCGCGAGATTGGGCGTTTTACACTAAAAACGTATGCAAATGCTATGAATTCCATTGCATGTTTATCAACATGTGAAAATAAAATCTGCATGTAGTGGTTTATAAATCCGTCTTTTTGAAACCATAACTATGTTTTGATTATTTTAATTTCACCAGTCTATTAAATATGCATGATTAAATTATTACCTATTGATCAATGGTTACGATTAGGCTAATTGGAATCACCAGGTACGGTCTCTAGTCTGTCTTTCCTTGTTGGATTTGTAAAACCATATAGGTTTGTCATCAATTCTAATTGAAGCTATCAAACCACCAAATGTACAGAACTCATTTATGTTATTTTTTTTAATACAGTATTAAAAACTCTTGGTCTTTTGCTAAGATTATAAAACATAACACGATCAACGCCACGCAATACTTACTCTTACACAACTTTGGACCTTTTTACGGCCGATATATATACACACACACCCACACACACACACATACACACACACACACACACACACACACACACACTTGTATATTATACAAGTTTATGTCCATGTATAGGTAAGTATGTGTATGTGAGTGTGTGCGTGCGCGCGTACGTGTGTGTTTGTGCGTGTGTGTGCGTGTGTGTGTGTGTGTGTGCGTGTGTGTGTGCGTGTGATTAGCGTTTTACCAATTTTTTCTCTTATATACTTACTTACTTTTGTTTATTTTCTGTAAGTCATAAAATGTTCTTAACTTAACTATTAATTAATTAAGCTGCACTATGTGGAAGAGCGGTGTCTCTTAATGCAGGTATATTTTTACTTAAAAAGAGGCACCAGCCTTGTCTTTGTTAAAATACTTTGAAACTAAATAAATATTTTGATTTGATTTGATTTGATATTATTAACAATAATATTCATAACTAAACATTTAGAATCACAAATTTAAAGAAAGGCATTAATAATGCCTGAATGAAGTTTCAGATAATGATGAGCACCATCTAGCGAAGCGTTCATAGCCCAGTGGTGCCTGCGAATCGGAAACGATAACGCAGGTTAAGCAAAGATGGCAGCGTTCAGTCCTTGGATGGGTGACCGCCTGTTTGAGTGGTTACTAAAATGAGCGCTTCCGTGCTTTGGAAGGCACGCTAAGCAGTTGAAGCTAAAAAAAGGCATAGTGCTATAAAAAACATGTTTTAAATATATAGTTTAAAAACAAAAAATATATACAAACAATAAAAAAAACGTATGACCATGCTTATCCCGGGTACTACGAAAAATCATTCTCTATAAAAAAAGAAAGTAAAAAGAAATATTCCCTCGCTGGGATTTGTACACTCGGCCAAAGGCGTTGTAAGCCATCATTATAACCATTCGTCTAAGTTCAAGCGGTGACAGTTGTGGTGAAATTACGTACTATATTGCATTAACAAATCTTTATGCGAGAAAATCTCGAGAAAACGACTTTTTTTCTCGGAAACGAGACCTATCTAGAACGATTTCTCACCCCCGTAACCACCTATATTCCAAATTTCATCGAAATCGTTAGAGCCATTTCCGAGAACGTGGTTGCAAATATATATATAAATATATAAAAATATTGCTCGTTTAATAGTATAGGATAATATTAATAGTATAGGATAATATATTATTTGTATTAGTATGTATATTAACAAAATAGCGGATTAGTTTTGCGCTCACCATGTTGGATCAATGAATATGCTCTTTCCATTGAATCCGAAAATATTCGCAGTTGAAGGAATATGGCCCAGGTCATGAAACATGGCCGTCCATGAGTTGAAGAGCCGATGTCCAAACAAATTAACCACCGGTAAGCCGTGGTATTCTTTGCGTATCAGGTTTACTAATCCACCATCTCTGTGCACCCAAAAGTTAAAATGTAATTTTAACTAAAGTCTTATAAACAAACGATTAAAGAGAATCTAAGATACATTACGAGATATAGCACCAGGGTCATTATTAAAAGAAAAACAAGAAGCGACTTGCCTGCATCGCATGATTCGCATGAAAATATCCTTATGATTTACCAAATTCTTACTGTCTTTTAATTGAACGTGTTAGGCCAAGACACCCTATGCAATCTAATCATCATATGTATCGAATATAACTTCAAACTGTATTGGATTTCAGCCTTTTTTATCAATAAAATGTCATAAAATACTTACCGGTAATTAAGCAAAGGTTCAAACTGACCGCTAACATTATACTTCGTCGCCTGCCTCTTGCAATCATTTTCTATAGCATAGAAGCCATAATTATAATTTGTCTCACTTAGCATTTTACCTGTATACGGGTTGTTTAAGGCTATAAGGCGAATCTGAAATAAATATTTTTACACACAGTTAATACCAAAATTTCAGTAAACTAGTGGATAATATGATCGTGTAAATCAAATCAATATGCAATTCCTCTCGGATACAGTAGAGATATGTTTTTATTTATTTACTAGCTGACCGCGCGACTTTGCCCGCGTATTGCAAAGAACGCCGCCTAAAATATAGCCTATAACCATCCAGAAAGTCCATTCTACACTACGGTGAAATAATTTTTGAAATCTGATAAGCGGTTCCTGAGATTATCCAAAACTTACAAACTTGCAAGTCTACAATCTCGCAGACTTTTCCTCTTTATAATATTAAGTATAGATTCCTTGGGCTTCACATGTTAACAAGAGAGACACATTGAAGTAAAAAGTCTGTAGCCTAGAGCAGGACACACAATAACGAGGCTACAATGATGACGATAAATTTAACACATAAACTAGAACTGTTCCAACCACCACGGCAATAACGAGGCGGAAGGTGTATAGAAGACAGTTGGAGAGAAGGGAAGGACCAAACTAAAACTAATAACTTTTTTTTATTAAGCTATGTGCTTCATCATATAATTATGTTTCTTGAGTAATTCTAAGCATTTCTAGTCCGGGAGGCAATAAGAAACGTGAGGCTAGTCGGGAAGGGGGGGGGGGGGGGGTACAAAGATGGCCGCCAACAGTCTTCTTTAAAAAAAATCTAGGCTCGTCCTGGTGGCTACTAGGGCAAGTTTGGTATCATTTTCGTATAAACCAAAGACGTAGAATTCATTGCTGACATTAGTTTTTTTTCAGTTTCATAGTAATTTTACAAGAAAAACGTAAAAAGGAGTAAATGAAAGCATTGTATAGTGACAAAAAATATCAAACAACAAATACGATAATAAAGCGCAATTAATAACATTTCATAATCCTAAGTCCATGATTTGACAAGGTCCTTGTATTCTACTCAAAAAGAGGAACACGCTGGTAGTTTTATATTTCCAGTATTATTTATGTTCAATTTTTAACGAATTTTTAAAAATGCACTCATAGCAAATTTAATTCTACTGCAGAATGGGCACCTTGCTTTAGTCTTGTTTACATATACCAAATTAAAAACAAACATTTTCAAGATGGCGTCAATGTTAGTTTTTTTTTTTTTTTTTTTTTATTAGAGCTTTGGCTACTAGGGCCATCAGCTTAAAATCAAAATTTACATAACAATAAACACAACAACAAGCGATACAATTAAAAATATAAAACCGTCAATGTAACCCACCCGAAAATGACATTTAAACTTTTTAAACGTTTTCGTCGAAACGGGACTAAAGCAAGGTGCCTATTCTGCAGTAGAATTGAGTTTGCTATGAATGCATTTTTAAAAACTCGTAAAAAATTTAACATAAATAATACTGGAAATATAAAACTACCAGTGTGTTCCTCTTTTCGAGTAGAATACAATGAGCTAAGGGCTAAAAATTATGAAATGTTGTCAATTCATGCAAATCCAAAAAATATACACTTTTCATAATGTCCTGATGCAAAAATATAGTGAAAAAAAAATTTAATGATCGCAGCACGGCTAGCTGGACTCGCGCTAGGCGGCGTTTATCTTACAAAATGGTCGAGTACGACTACGAGTATCTGCTTATATGATTACTTTGTTAAATTGTATGATGCCAAATAAAATACATTCTAAATAATTTTATAAAACAATTTCATGTCCGCAGTTTCCGGCACACAGACATACTTCTGTGCACTTCCATTTTCTTATAATGCAGTAACCTTTCTTGCACCTGCAACGAGTGAGTTCCAGGCACACATTTGCGACATCTGACCAAACAGGAGTCCATTCACTGTTTTCCATTCTCCAGCGCCAAGAAGAAGGAATCGGAAGCTTTTGGAGAGGCACCAAGTCTTGTCCCCAGACATGGACTCCTTGATATATTGCCCGAACCGAAGTCTGTGCTAGCGAAGAGCGGCTTCCGTTGGAGGGATGTTTTCTATAGATGTCTGTGCCTCTTCATAAATATATATTTTCTGCATTCGTTGACTATTATTGTGCAAGGGCTTGAGTTAAAAAATATAATTTTGGAGTCATTATTACGTTATTAGCTACAAAATAGATTGTAACTAATTTATATTAAAATAGGTACGCTGAATTTGTATCAAACTAGTTTATACTTAGCGGTCGTACATTGTAATAAATAATACATACTTACCGGTCGTACATTGTAATAATACTTTTCTTTGTCACTATACAATACTTATTAGCTCCCAAAGCAAAAATCTCCTACCAACATTTTCACCTATTTACGTTGTTCTTGTAAAATTGCTATGAAACTGAAAAAAAACTAATATCAGCAATTCTACGTCTTTGGTTTATACGAAAATGATACCAAACTTGCCCTAGTAGCTACCAGGACGAGACTAGATTTTTTTTAAAGCCGACTGTTGGCGGCCATCTTTGTACCCCCCTCTTCCTGACTAGCCTCACGTTTCTTATTGCCTCCTGGTCTAGAAATGCTTATTCAAGGAACATATATGATGAAGCACAAAGCTTCATAATTTTTTTTGGGTAAACTTCATAATTCATAACTGCCTACACTACTATGTTATACGCACCGAGTACTCGGCCAAGAGCACTGTCTCGCCCGTTTGCTCGTCACGTGTGATCAAGGCATGAGGATCGAGAGCGATTGGAGTCCAGACACGAAGTGAATTTCAATTATTACTTTGGTGAGAGTACCATTTGATAGCTGTTGATTTTTCAACCGACGAAAAAAACGGAGGAGGTTCTCAATTCGACGCGTATATTTTTTTTTTTATGTATGACCACGCATAACTTTTTATAGAGTAGTTCGATTTTGATAATTCTTTTTTTATTGGAAAGGGTATAACCCGAAGTTGGTCCCATATACATTTGGAAAAAAAATCAACCCTAACGGTACGAAAATAGGGGATGATTGATTTTTCGTCGGTTAAAACTTTGTTTTTAAAGTAAATTATATAAAGAAGGAATTCTGGCCAAAGGGTGTACTTTTTCGGTGGTTTCGAGTTAAAGGCAGGTTATTAAATTTGGCTCCTAGAAAATGAGCCACACGTCGCTGTCTTAACGTTAAAAATGTGATATTTAAGGTTTCTGTAATGTGCGATATAACGATACGTCTACTGCATATACTGTATATGTTTATTGAGAAATAATACACTGATAATCAACTAAAATAACCCTTACTTACATAATTTGATTTCAGATGTTGTCTGTCTTCTGGTCTCGGCTTCGGGGGGGAATCTAAGTCCTCGATTATGTTTGCTCTGGGTCTTTGCGTTGAAGATGTAGGAGCTGGCCACGATGGACGAGAGGGTGAAGACGAAGGCTGAATGTTCCACAAGGAGCCCACCTGGGACCAAATATCAATTTAAAGGATCCGATTTAAATCATATGAATCGACTTATATCACTTGAATTCGGATTCAAAAATGCTAGCCAGTATTTAAAAAAACCAAACCATCTATAATAATCATAATCATAATCATAATCATATTTATTCATAATATTTCATATTACATGTCAAAATTTTAATCATAATTGTAAAAATAATAAATAATCATAAAAGTCAAAAAATAAAATTAAAGCATAGGTACAACGAATTGTATGTACATAATTGTACTCATTACACAAATAAAGTGCGACCTATTGCGTACTAAAGTCGCTAAATCTATAGAAAGTGTGCTCGATAAGCCATAATTTGAGTCGTGATTTGAAGCTGGCCAGTGATGGTGCATCTGTGATATGTGCCGGTAATTGGTTGTACACCATTGGTCCCATGACATGTGTTAGTTTGCCAGACTTCGCCAGTCTATGTTTAACACCAACAAGTTTATTAGCGTTACGCAGGTTACGACCGTGTATCGAGTATTCGTCTAAATGACACCGCACGTATGTAGCCACCTGAAATATAACGATGGAAGGTAGCGTGAGTATCCCGAGGGACTGGAAGTAAGGTCTTGCAGAGACTCTTTGGCCTACCTGTGCAATCGCTCGTACGGCTCTCTTTTGCATGCGAAATACGCGCTCCCAGTCGGCGGCGCGGCCCCACAACTCTGTACCATATTGTAGAAGCGAGTGCACAGTGGCGAAATAGCATGAGCGTACTATATCTCTGGGCATTATCCTCGCCAAGCGTCGTAGGGCAAAGCAGACACTCCCCAGCTTTTTACTTAGTTTAGTGATGTGCGATTCCCACTTAAGCCCTCTGTCCAGCTCGAATCCCAGAAATGTAGTATTTTGCACTTGCTCTAATTTGGTGCCATCGACAAGAATCTCAAGGCTTCTCGGAACCTTACCTCCCAGATGGAAGTGGATGAAATGGGTCTTTTTTAAGTTAAGTACCAAGCCATTGTTCCGGAAGTATTGTGACACCTGATCTGCGACTTCATTCAAACGTTGCTCGAGCGTGTCGATGTCAGGTTCGCACACTACAGCAGCAACGTCGTCAGCGTACATATACACCTCTCCCGCCGGTGTCGCTTCTGGAAGGTCGTTGAGAAGCAGCGAGAAAAGTATATTCGACACTGACGATCCTTGTGCCACGCCCATTGCGGTTGACGTTGGAACTGACTTCACACTTCCTCTGGCGCCCACGACTACCTGTGATCTCCCATGCATCATATCCGATACGAGTGCGTGCGCTCCACCGTTGATGCCATAGTGACGAAGTTTGATAGCAAGCACGTCATGGTCGGCGACATCGAATGCCTTCGACAGGTCGCAGCATAACACCGCGACGTGCTGGCCCCGCTCGCGCCCGTCCAACACCCGTCGCACCACCTCGCGCGCTATCGCGGTTGTCGAGCGTCCCGCCCGGTAAGCATACTGCCGCGCGGACAGGGCGTCGGTTGCCGTCAGAAATTCCGTTATTCGCGTACTCAATCCATTTTCCATTACCTTTGCTACCGCTGGTATGATGGAGACGGGTCTGTAGCAATCGATGTCATCTCTTTTTCCCTTGCCCTTATATAATGGAGAAATCTTACTAATTTTTAGAGCGGAGGGGTATACTCCTTCAGAGATGCATCGATTGTACAAATCCGCCAGCACCGGTGATAGTGGAGCTGCAGCGAGATATAAAAGTTCCATCGAGACGCCGTACAGATCCTTCGATGGTTTGTGTGGGATGATTTTAGTAATTATGTGATATACCTCACTCGCGGAAAATTGACGGAAGCGTAAGCTACGATCTGCCGGAGCACGAGCGGCGCTCAGCGCAGCACGCACTAGCACCAAGTTGGCATTCGGCGCGCCGCACGCCGCGGCTGCGCGAGCGAAACGATGGTTCATCGCATTTGCTGCATCGTGCGTCGATTTGAACCTCGTCCCGTCCTTATCGATGACGATATCTGTGAAGTCAGCTAATGAGGTAGACATTTGCCCTCGTTCCTTATTTACGATTTGCCACATCGACTTACTCGCATTTTTACTATTTTCCATAATATTTTGATAATGGTCATACTTACTCATTCTGATGAGCTCACTATATTTTTTATGAGCTATTTCAATTATGCGCTTTACATGTTCATTATTCGGAAATTGATTGCCTATTTTTATCATGTCAAATACTAATAATTTAGAATTCATAATGTCATCTGATAGCCAGGAATTATTATTGCGATTACTTATATATTTTAAAGGAAAACAAATGTCAAACTTATTACTAATTACGGTTACTATGGACATGGCCATCGTGGCTGCCGTATGGCCGCGACGGTTCCATATTTCCTCCCAGTCGATGCTACACATGGTGTCAACAAAGCTAGCTCGGTTGGCGTGAGTGTTTGCGCGCGCCAGCCGCGTCGGCGCGTTTGGCGCGCGGCGCGGGAATACCGCCTCGCAGCGCACCGCGAGATGGTCGCCTACGTTTGTGGTCACTGAGGATGCACGCGTCACACCGGCTTGGCAATTAGTATAAACGTGATCTAGACATGTCGCCGAGTGACTGGTTATCCTCGTAGGAAAATCTACTTCACATCTGAAGTTATACACGGACAACAAATCTATCAATTGTTTTTGAATAATCGTATCGTCTAAATAATCTATATTCATGTCACCGACAATAATGCAGTTTTTGTCTAAGTCATTGATCTTAGCAAGCACACTTTCTAGATGAACCATAAATTCATTAGCGTTTATCATATTTGTTCTATAAACACAAACTACAATTAGGTTAAAATCTATAAGTTCTATTGCGGATAGTTCGCAAAAAAGTTCTTTTGACAGTTGCTGTATCTCATTTACTTCTACAGTTTTTAAGTTGTTTTTAACAAAAATGCACGAATCACCGTGAATAGACTGTTTTCTACAGAACCGAGATATTAAACAATAATTTTCTAAATGAATACATGAAATTGTATTTTCTGTTAACCAATGTTCCGTTATTGCCAGTATATCGCAACTTAGCTCGGTTTTTAACAGTACTTCTAACTTTTCAGTTTTATTGTTGAGTGATTGGACATTTTGTTGACAAATAACAAGCTTACGTGTAAGTGGTGCGTCATACGTCATGTTACGAGTTGTAGCGGGCGGCAGCGGCGCGCGCGGACCTTCCTCATTGCACGGCGGCGGCAGTGTGACTGTGAGCGGCTCCCCGCCACTTGCGGGGGCGAGCAAGAAACCAGTCCGAGAGCCTCACGCCTGGAGGCCACACAGTCGGCGTCGTTAGTCGCGTGTACATGCTCTCGGGCATGCCAATAACAAAGGCTGCGTGCCTATCCGTTTTTATGTTGCGTTTTTCGACAACATAGTCATTTGACTCTTCTACTTTGCAGAGAAATTTACGTATTTGGTCGGTTGTCGTTTCAGGTTTAAACAGCCATGCCTGAATGTATTTCAACCGCTCGACCGATTGAAGTTCGATGTCTGCGTTTCCAGTTCCGATAATTATGGCGGACTGTCTGGATTTTCGGTTATTACTTTTCTTTAGTCCCGCAACATCCCAGTTCTTCTCGTCCTTTTCATTTGTGTGTACAGTTTCTAGGCTATTATGGCTGACACCCTTAATCACCGGGCGAGAGGGCAACGGCTTGCGCTTGCTTGCATCCTGACGAAAATCATTAACGGTCAGCGTTATGCTCTGGGAAGTGTCCTTACGCTGTGACATCTGAGAGGACAGTCGCGGGCAATCAACCGGCGCAGCATGGTCCAATGGTGCAGGTGTTGCTTTCAACACTTGAGCTCCAGTAGTATTACGCAGGCCTGTGCCAGGGGGCTGTCGCTCCTGGATGACCGAGCTCCACGTTCGTTTGTCCCGAGCAGCTTCGCCGATCTCAGCGTGGTAAGGACTGGAAGGCACTGTGTATCCTACGCAAACTTCAGAAGGCGGTGCGGGAACCAACGATATCGCGGGCACAGGCGGGATAACAGTTAACGGTCTGCTGCTGTTAGCACCGAGTGGATTGACAGAGTTTACTGAGAGCTTGGTTTTGGTCTTACTATTCCCGACTCTAGTAGCGTCGGATGGGGGTGGGCCCTTCAGCACGCTTTTTTTAACTGTCTTTATCTGCTCCTGGGCTCCTGGGAAGATTGCGTCTTCAAGCTGGGAAGAAGTTTGCAGATGACCTAACATCTCGTGATGTCGATCGTATTCTTCCAGTTTTCGCTCAAGCAGTGCTACTTTCTTCTTTAGGTCAGCAATTTCTTTCCTTAAAGGTTGCACGACACTGATTCCGTTCTGGTCAGTAATGAACCTGTTTACGATGGTAGTAATGGAGTCATCTATTTTGCTCTGAAACTCCTCAGTTATTAATTTGCGGACATATTCAATTGACAGACCAACTTGCCTATCAGTATCGCACGTCGGCTCATTAAGTTGTTTCTGCCGAGCTGCTGTTCGTAAAGTGATGTTACAAAATTGCGAATCAGAGTAGTTCATTACGTCAGTCTTCTTCGTATTAACGTCTGTGGCTGAAACATCAAGACCGTGAGTGCCGTTATTGCGCCCTGAGGAGCGCACGGGGGTATTGGTGTTATCGCTTTTAGGTATTTTACCACGGCACACGACGCATGTCCAGGCTCCAATGAATTCGGTAGTTAGTGTTGGGAATACTTCATCTGGTATATTGGCACACAGCAGATCAAAGTTCAGTTGACAAGCATTACATTTCATCGAGGGATTGTCTTCGATTTTGCTACAACAACCAGCACAGTTGAATTCCATTCTAAAATGTTCTTAAGGTCTTGAACGTTGGTTGTTTTAGAACGTAATCCCGTCAGGCGTTATTAATCCACGTAAATAGGAACGTACATCAGAGGTGTCAAAAACGACGTTTATTTATAATTTGGTCTGGCAACACTTTTTCGGTTTTGTTCAGTTGGTAACTTGTACAAATGTCATATGGCAGCGACTCGCACGCGTCCAATCAGCTGTTGTTATATTTTTAATAAACAACTGAATCCCGTTAGTTTAAGGATTTTAAAACAACTTTAGTGTTTAACGGTTTGTAAAGTGGTTCTTACCGAAGTGCTTGAGTGTTGTTTTCCGCTTTTCTGCGCGTGTTTAGTGAAGGATAACCTAACACAGGTCAGCAGCTTACGCACCAGTACATTTATTGTGTTTGTAACATGCTTTTTTCAAATTAATAAACAAAATAGCGAAGAGCTCCTCGAATACTTGTTTACATGGCCAGGGTTGCCATACATATAACTGTAGTCGCAAAAGTCAATTTGGGGGTGTGTCAGCAGCTGGCAGCTCTGGTTGCCAGACGCAAGTGAGTTGATATGTAGATAACCAAACTTATTAGTAGAAAATATGTCTTTAATAGGCTTGTGACCTAAGATTTATTTACGATGCCATTCGAACCAGTTGTTGGAGAGGAACAATCACGTTAGTTGTATGGGAGCCCCCTTAAATATTTATTTTATTCAGATTTTTAGTATTTGTTGTTATAGCGGCAACAGAAATACATCATCTGTGACTATTTCAACTGTCTAACTATCACGGTTCATGAGATACAGCCTGGTGACAGACGGACAGACAGACAGACAGACAGACAGACGGACGGACGGACAACGGAGTCTTAGTAATACGGAACCCTAAAAACAGCAGTATTTAATGCCAAATATGTAGGATGCCACTCAGCATATCAAGAATATCATGACTCTGATTTTCAGCACAACCAGGATAAACGGCAACAAGGATATTAAAATCAGTGTATCATGTTTAGACAAACGCAAAATAATTGTTAGTATTAGGTGTACGGCATCCATAGTACTTTAAAATCCGCTAATGTTTAATATTATCTGCCGATAAAATACGAATTATTTATTTCAGCCATCTGAGGACTAAATTTTAAGATTAATAACAAGCACTGCTTTAAAACAACGGCGCGTTGTATCGTCCAACCTAGTTAGTTGATACAAATTCTTAATAATACATTTTAAATAATGCGTACGCCAGCATGTTGCTAAAATGTAATATTTTTTTATTCGAGCAAACTCGAAGTTGCTTCTTTTTAATAAGAAATGTTAACATTGCCTTGAGCGCTCATTAGGGATTCTCATGACGCAACATTGAATTCACAAAGGGAACATTCTTTGTTAAGGAAATGGAAAAATATACCGGGACATATTGCCATCCTTTTTCAACCCGTATAAGTAGAGTTTCTTCTTGTAACACGAAGGCCAGTGTTCCCAGAGGCGTGTTTGAGGTTCCCTGTCACAAACATACCATTTAATATTTATTGTCAGTGTAATTAATGATGAATCAATTGAATGATGTATATATATATTTTTTCAATTTCTTAATTTCGGACATACAGAGTATCCATAGAGTGTTAGTAAACATAACAAATACTTAATCTAGTGTTACAATTTATACATAAGCAATTGGAATAACACAATTAACATATTTTTTTTAGAATAGATTGTAATAATTGTTAATATTATGTACCAACATATTAAATAATTAAACCTGACGTGTAACTTGGTGTTAATAAACTATTTGTATTTGTCAAAGAATATGGAAGAGAAAAAAAATGCAGTTCGAAATAAGTCAGACAGAAAAAACTAGGAAAAATTCCAAGTAATTGTAAAAACACAAAAAAAAACCATCTTAATGTCGGTATGTTTATTAATAGCCATTCAGTATACACAATAAATGCCCCTGATATATATACGTACTTTTATTAATGCCGTAATGCTTCTGTAAACTATTGTGGATGTTGTGTAGAAATCATCATCTCCAACTGAAAAACATTAGTGGGAAACATCAGTGAACCGTCCAATTTTTATGATACTCATTAAAAAAATTGTGTAAGTACTCAGAAAAGAACCCAATTAAAAATACCGTTTCTAAAATTAAATATGTTCAAAGGAGTTTCATTCTACTGTTTACCCTAATATTAATACTACTTCTTACGCGATTGAGCCGCTAAATTTATCGTGTAATGAAATTGAAGTATTAATAAGGTTCACTAATGATTCCCAACCTGACGTTTGGCAAACATTAGTTGCGAAAAGAAGGTTGCCCAAACTGGTTCCGTATTTTTTACTTTGTCAATCAAACAAAAAACTCTGAATATATAGCCCGTTAAGATCCACTTGAAGTCACATTATGGTACACTTTTTAGAATAATGTGACGTCACGCGGAACTTTAACAGGCTATTACCTACATATCTTCACCATTTTTTGTGACGGACAAAATTTTTTTTTAGGAAGGTAGCCGATTGAAATGTACTTTGGAATTTATAATAAATATCTTCCGGGGACTACGTGTAGGGCTGGTGCCGCTGCCGACTCAGCTGAGGGTCTCAAACGGCGCAAGTATGGAGCCATCGACAGTGGCTTCATATTTGAGCCGTTCGGTGTAGAGACCCTCGGACCGTGGGGACCAGGCGCGCACAGAATCTATAATGGTTTGTGCAAGCGCCTGGTCGAGGCTTCACGTGACCAGAAGGCTGGCTTTTACCTCGCCCAGAGGATCAGCATTGCCATACAACGTGGCAATGCTGCCAGCCTTCTGGGCACACTGCCGCCTGGCAGCGATCTGGGGCAATTTTTTTATCTTTAGTTTTAGTTATTTGTAAGTTATTTTATTTTATAAGTAGTTTAGTTTAAGATATAGTTATAATAAGTTTTGTGTTCTTTTTTCTATAAGTACCAGATGTAAATAATTAATTTATTTAGAAAGATATGTCTTAAATACTGGGAAACGTAAATTAGTATTAAACTTATAACATATAAATAACCACTGGTACCCAATTTTTATTTCCCTAGAGATCATTATTTTTCTCCGGAACTATAAAAAAATATTTACCGAAACTCAACTATTTCATATCCATTAATTTTATATAAATCTACCCCAAAACTATGGATACTAAAAGCTTACCAAGATTATCATAATAAATTGAATTGATTGTTGCAGGCTCGCCTTTTGGCCCAGTGATGGACAACCCTGGAGGCCCCGGCGGGCCGGGTGGCCCTGGAGGCCCAGGCACGGGAGTGCGGTTGCTGACTGGGCCAGGGGGACCAGGTGCACCGATGGGACCCATGGGTCCTAAGAGGCCTCTTTCACCTTTTTCCCCTTTGAGCTGAAAATACATAATAAATAAATTATCAGTGATAAACAAAAACGGAGATGTAGAGTTGTGTGCGGAATATCTATCTCACGACATTAAATTTGTTATTTATTTGCATCAGGCAACAAGGTCCATACCTTACAGACTGACATACTTATCGAATGGTGTTTTTATTTTACTATAATCTTATTGAATGTATATTTATTTAATAAAGACACATAGTAATTGAAACGAAGTACAAACATAATAATAATAAAGTAAAGGTAAAGGTCGCGGGAGTCCGCTGGATGCGGGTGGCGCAGGACCGGTCACTTTGGAACTCTTTGGGAGAGGCCTATGTCCAGCAGTGGACGTCTTTCGGTTGATATGATGATTTATTTATTTTATTTATTTATTTATTAATCACACACAAGTTTACAGTTTATAACCAAAACACTTATGAGGTAGGTACACATTCATAGGAGGTAGCATCACTATAAATAATACAACAATTTAGGTAGGAACAATTCAAAAAGAAGCAATCATAAAAATAAACTAAATATACCTAAATTACCTAATCAATCAAAGATTGAGCTGAGCAAGCATTGTACAGACTCGTGAAACTAGGTAAGTATGGCTAAAACTTTTCTACAAAATACGCCAATACTGTCGGCAAATATATCAATGTCGTCGGTTTCCTGCATGATCTTGTTTAGGATGGTTCGCGCTCTAGCAGAGGGAGCGTTCGCTCCGCGCCTGGTGCGCACGCCGGGCACCGCGAACAGACGCCGCGGGTGCCGCGCCGTCACCGCGCCGCCCGCGCCGCCCGCCGCACCGACCGCCGGCCCACTCGCACGCGGTACATGCAAGCCCATTCGCTCCAGCACGGACGCATTGTCAACTTTATTGTTGAGCAGTTGGTAATAGTGCACTACATGCAGCAGTTTGCGCCGTGTCTCAAGAATGTGAAGCCCAACCATTCCTGAAATGAAGAGGGACGGATACATATACGGGTAGTATCCGTACTGTCGCTTGTATATGTACCTGGCAAATTTCTTTTGAATTCTTTCCAGCATTGTGATGTATTTAAACTCGTCCGGAGCCCACACTACCGCACCGAATTCGAGCCTACTACGAATGTATGCTTTATATAGCATGACTGCTATCTTGATGGTAGAGAATTGGGAAGCCATCCTCATTATAAATCCCAGCGTTTTAGATACCTTTTTGCAGGTCGTCGTTATATGTTGTCTGAAGTCAAGTTTATTATCCAAAGTCAGTCCTAAGTCACGTATTTCGTCGGTCTGATGAAGTGGCATTCCGCGAAGGCTGTATTCGGTAACGATAGGTGAGCGGAGTCTAGCGAAGGAAATGTGCACACATTTCGAGGCGTTAAACTTCAGCCGATTAGTCTCACTCCATTCAGAAATAGCGTCTATGTCGTTCTGTAATTGTACTCTGTCATTGTCATCCCTAACACTGTGGAATAGTTTTATGTCGTCTGCAAACATTAGGCACTTAGACGTGCTGACGACCCTCGGGAGATCATTAATCATGACAAGAAATTGTGTAGGTCCTAGCGTGCTGCCTTGACTTACACCAGAACGAGTGAAGTATTGTTGAGACTCGAATCCAGCAAGTTTGACATATTGTCTCCGATCCTGTAGATAACTGGCAAAGAAGTGTAAAAGCCGGGGCGTAAATCCTATGTCTGCGAATTTACGCAGGAGGATATCGTTATCTACAAGATCGAAAGCTTTACGAAAGTCAAAGTATGCAGCATCTACCTGCATTCGGGCATCCATAGCTTCAGTTACGTAATCAACCAAGACTATGTGATTAGTTGTTGTTGAGCGACCTCGACGGAAACCATGCTGAGCATCGTCCATTTTGACTGTGATCTGCTGAGTGATAAGATGGTCCACGATTGATTCGAACAATTTCCCAAACACATGATGATGAAATAAACAAAATATTAAACTAACAAAACGAAAGTATTTAACCTACTTACTAAAAACCCAACTATAAAAAGAAAACACCATCCAAGAGCTCCACCTGTGGCATGGTCCCCAATACGCTGGCCACGTTACCCCTTTGTATGGCCAGATAAATTCTCTGCGCGAGGTAAGTGTCGCCTCTGGGGTCCCCTGAGGTTTTGACCAGCCGCGACCACAGAGCTCTAATAAAAGCCTTCATGTCAGCCGACCGATCCAAGTATATCCACTGCGAGCGCCGCAAACTCGTAGTCTTTTAATAAAGACGAGTACTTGCAGCGCTTGAAAACTTGGGCCTGGTCAGCTGCACCACCGGCCTGTGAGCGGGTTGCCTGGATGTGGAACTGAGCGAATGTGTCGACACACGTGGCGTCCCACACCACAGCCCTACCCAGCTTCCACGGCAGCAATCCTCCATCGGGGCGCTTGCCATCGTCTCTTGCCATACCGACGGGTTCTAGGGTTGCGGGCGCCGTGGCGATATACGAGTAAACAGCCGGCGCTTCTAAAGCAACAGAGCCATGTCGTAATAATATTTTAACAATGAAATTGTTTTGCAGTTTTTTCACGTATAATGTATTTCATTAATTATATAAATGAGCATGAGTATGAGCATCAGTACTAATAAGGCGATTGAAATTGATTGCACAAAGGATCAGCTTATTATATGGCAAATAACCGGGTAACAAACTACCATTTCTTGAAGTTTAATTGCAGGCGTGAGCCCTGATATGGCTTGCGAAGCCGAACTTACTCTTAAACCTCGGTCGCAGGAATCGTAATATAGCACTATCGCCGAACTTCAGTATGCCAAATTTCAGCTCAATGGTGCATTCTTCTGGAATCGCAAGCGTCCATAAACTATGGTGTCTGTTTATATGTGTTTGCCACCGATGTAGTATTAAAAAATAATAATAATAAGGATTGCTTACCAATGCTACATCAATTGGCGTAGCTCTTTCACCTTTCTCTCCTTTTTCTCCAGTTGAGCCTTTATTACCTTCCATGCCTTTGTGGCCCTAAAAGAAAATGAATCATTAGGATATGTACGAGAACAGCAATATTTAGTCTCTAATTTAATATAATTCTTACTTTCGACTATTTCTTAGAAGTATGAACGTTCATCAGAGACTTACTATAGGTCCTTGCAGTCCAATATTACCCTTTTCTCCCTTCGAGCCATCATGACCTGGGGAGCCTTGTATGCCTATCGACCCAGGTTCACCTTTTGGACCCGGTTTTCCTGTATGACCATGATCTCCTTTGGGGCCCTAGAACAAACATGAAATAATACCCTTCTTAACGAAACCAATTATTTTATGAAATATTTTTGTTTCGTGTTAATTTAACGAGGACGTTATCACACGGTCAAATTTTAAACGATATGATACAAGCGAATGAAAATAATGGAAAAATAAACCACCACCACCCGATGTGGTTCGATTAGAATGGGTCGAGCGCAAAGCTTGCCCATTAGAGGGAGCCTTTCAAGAACATACAGAGAGGTCGCTACTAGTAGCGGCACCGAATATGATTGAAAGATACGCTTCACCTGTCACTACCCTCGTAGCTCAGTGGTGAGAGCACTGTAACAGCAATACAGGGTCACAGGTTCGAGTCCTACAGACGATGATCGTTTATTTTTCCATTATATTCGTTCTCTGTATCATATTGATGGAAAAATACCATTATTATTATTTGAATAAGTAAGGGCGGCGGCGGTCAGAAAAAAAATGGCATTTTAATAAATGCAAACGAACTTAGGTACACGAGTAAACGTATGATTTGTACGTGGGTATGGGTACAGTTAAAAACGAGTAAGAATAAATACTAGATCGAATCTGGCTATTATTTTGAATCAATGTTTCCAAAAACAAATCTGTCATCCATACCTTTGTTAATTTAATGGCACTTGCAGGCAAATTTCCAGGTGGCCCTGGTTCTCCTCTTTCCCCTCTGTGGCCCCTAGGCCCTTCTGCACCAGTTTTTCCCCTTGGTCCTTGTGGTCCTTGTTCACCGTTTCGTCCATCTTGTCCGTCTTTACCGTCATTTCCTGGTGACCCTTTGAATCCGATATCTCCTATGTCACCCTAAAATAGAAAATAGTAGTTTATGTGACTGTACATAATGAAGGGCACTAAACACGCGTGTTTTAATGCCTAATTATGTCCAGTTACATACACTACTTTATCTACCCACATTTCATAATCCTCCATGTGGCATTCAGGAGCCGCATATTATGACCGGTATCGTATCGCGGCGTTGTTTTCTGGCAGCTGTTATAGTTTATTTTTAATTCATAGACAAACTAGAGTCAGCCCCAACTATCATATCCATATTCATTCATATTCATTTATTCATGGTTATGTCATGCATACATAATAAGGTGTTACATTTTTGTTATAAGTTACTTCATGACACCCTGTAAGGGCACACAATAAATTAAAACATTAACTCTAGGTAGATTAACAAACCGAAACTTAACCTACTTGATTATTTACATTTAGGGTAATATGTCAGATAAGAAAGGTATAGAATATGTCATCAAATTAAGTTAGCTACTATTATTTTATGTCTTAGATCTAAAACTAACTTAAATATCCTATTTTTATTGTGGTTTGTATAATACTAAACTTTTATCGTCAAGGAATTCGTCTACCGAGTAATAACAATGTTCTATTAATAGCTTTTTCAGTTGAGTCTTAAATACCTCGTCACTAGGTTGCAATTTGATTACATCCGGAATATTGTTAAAGATTTGTATGCATTTATACTGCGGTCTTTTTTTATACATAGCTAAGTTACATTTAGGCAAAAATAGTTTATTTCTATATTGCTTCCTAGTCTTAAAAGTTTCAGGTTTTTCTGGAATTAGTTCTAGGTATTTACGAACAAAGATCGCGGCTTCTAGCATAAATATTGAGGGTAGTGTCAAGAGTTTATTTTCTATGAAGTGTGGGCGGCAACTGTTAGGAATGCGTATATTCGCTAGAATTCTAATGCACTTTTTTTGCATTATGAAGAGTTTGTGGGCATTAACACTGGCTCCCCACAGGACCATGCCATATCGGAGACTTGAGTCTATGTAAGCGAAATATTTTGACAAGGCGGACTCCAAATTTGTGTTCGACTTTAATTTGTTGAGTGCGTAGATAAATCTGGCTATTTTTGTCTTTGTATTTTGTATATGTTCTTTCCAATTCAGTCCTGTGTCTATTGTTACACCGAGTAGTTTAAAGTTATTTACTTCTTGTATTTTATCCTCATTCATTTGCAGATTTAATTATAGTGATTTCCTCCGAGCAGGTTTAAATTGAATGATTTTTGTTTTGTTTAAATTAATATCTAAATTATGATCATCGAGCCATATTTTAACGGTGTGTAAAAGGTGGAATAGCTGCAAATTGCATTCGGTGCTATTCGTAGTATTTACTAGAAGGGAAACATCGTCTGCAAACATAACACATTTCGTGTCGGTGTCCATAACTTTAGGTAAGTCATTTATGTACGATAAAAAAAGGGTACAAGCCAAAACGCTTCCTTGTGGTAGTGAGCAGGTTGTATGTCGCAGAGGGGAGTTGACGACTGTTATTTGTCTGGATTTGTTATCGTGGTATTCTATGTGTACATATTGATTCCGGTTTTGCAGGTAGGATTGGAACCATTTGTGGGTTATCGTTCGATATCTTACTTACATTTGTCAAATTTGTATGCAAATTGTTAATTAATTTCGAACTACACGTCATCTCTGATATTAGAATAGAGGTCAAATCAAATTTCTTTGTTTTTCAGATATGTTCGAAAATTGAATGAAATAATAGTATCGAAATCGATATTATTATTTAGCAATAATAGCATTTTTACAGATAAGAAATTTGTTCTAACAAAACAGTGTATTTAGGGTTCCGTACCAAAAAGGTGAAAAAGGAACCCTTATGGTGCGACTCTGTCCGTCTGTCCGTTTGTCCGTCTATTCGTCCGCCCGTCTGTCACAACGTTAAATATCTCAGAAACTGCTTTAGCTATCAATTTGAAATTTAGAACAACTGTTAAAAGGGTTAAGACACGTGTATGGAAAATGAAAAAAATAAATATACATTTATATTTTCTTTTTTAATGACAAATATGAGGGGGGTTAAAAATCAAAGTCTAGTAAATAGATCAAGTGGGGTATCATATGAAAGGGCTTGAGTTGCACTTTCTAAAACCGTTTTTTTTTTTTAAGTGGTTTAATTTTTATTTATTAAGGAATATGTAGAAAAAAATACCATTCTCCCCCCCCCCCTCCCCCCCCCTTATCACCAAAGTTTACGAAGCGAAAATTCTGAAATAATTACATATGATTAAGAGTAATATAAATAATACACGAAAGATAAAATGTTATCTCTATCTAGCTTATTGTTATTTATTTATCAAAAATAATTTCATAATTAAATTTGTAAATTACTTACATTTGTATGAAATTTTATATCTTCAAATTCCTATCAGATTATCGTTAAAGTCCCTTCTTTCAAATAAAAAATAAAGAATCGAAATCGGTACGCATGATAAAAAGCTATCGCTGATAAACAAACATACTAGGTTGTAAGTTGTTAGTACCAAAATGCAGAAGGCGCTTTGCAACGGTAACTTCTACTAGATTGTTCAAGATGAATGGGGTCCTGACATGACGGGTATGGTGTATGAAAGTTTGTACGGAACCCTCGGTGCGCGAGTCAGACTCGTACTTGACCGGTTTTTTTATGGTGGTCATAATGTGCGGTTCTTGAACGCATCATAGAGGATTTATGATATTTGGGTAGATAAAAAGTTATACATATAGTGCAAATTTTAAAACAGTACAGCGGACATTATACATATTTGTTTAATATGTGTGTCCTGTGTGTTAGTGAATAAATGTTTCTTTCTTTATTTCTTTATATGTAGTTTTTTGCATAAATAATGTATAATATTACCTTGGCTCCAATATCTCCTTTCTCTCCTTTCGGACCAAGAGGTCCGGTATTAAGAAATATGCCAACGATTTCAGCCTCTGAAAGTACGCACACTTTAGTAATTGAAAGTTTCATCTCGTTTTTGTTGACATTTCAAAAATATACAGGATGAAATAATATTGATCGTTCAAAGTTTCACAGTTGATTCCTTCCTAAGCGAAAAATAAAAAAAATACGTGTTTTTCCGTTAGTATCTTTCAGTACTAAAATATTGAGATACAGCAGCTGAAAGATATCCTAAAATACCACGCGTTCGTGGATACCGCGGTAGCGCGCTGTGCGGAAGGCGGCAAGCGCGCAACTCCCCCCGCACTGCTAACCCCAAGCGTCACTCAGCTCCCGATTATCCACACGTTACTTATTATTTATTTGGACAGCACAGTTTATTGTGAACCTATGTTTTTTTTATGAAATGGCATCTTTTACTGATATCTAATGCCTGTGCAAAATATGAACGGTCAATAATATTTCACCCTGTATATTCTGAGGGATAAAAGAAAATAATACGATTGAGATAAAAGATGGCCTCGTTGAGTTGCTTCCAACCGAATTATTATACAACTACTTATACATCGAGTCACGTGATCAATATTCAATCTGCCTCTTTCTTATTATATGTAAACTGCAAAGGACGGAGCTACGGCAAAGCTTTGGACGTTCATTAAGTAATGCCGATTCGACAGGTCAGGATGGGGATGGAATCTTTGAGGGCAAATAAAAGAAAAAAATGAAAGGAACTCAATCGGCTAACGTTATTACTTGTACGTGATCTGGTTTGATTGATAGACTATGTAGTTATTTATAGAAATAGATGTGCGTCTATTTGAAGTTAATTTAGTAGATATGTTGATTTTAAGAATACTCTTGGCTTGTAATTTATGGTTCAATTAGTCTAGATTACGTGTTCTTAAATTCCGGAAATGCAAATGAAAGAGAATATTTAATAAGATAATAGCATACCAATAAGAGAATATATAAAGTAATTAATTATTAGGAGACAGTCTGACATAAATTGAACTAGCCTCATAGGTCTAATATCTATGAGGCTAGTTCAATTTATGTACGACAGGCATAATATACCAAATTCCTTATTTAATAGATAATAAATACTTAAATACATAGAAAACGTGCTAAACTCGGAAAAAAAATATATTCATGCTCTCGCTATATAATTTATTTAAATTACTCAAAAAAAAACTACTCACTAAAGAAAGCAGTATAGTTAAACTTTGTTCAGATAATTAGAAGTCGTTTCTATACTTAAAACATGATATTATGTTATGTTACGTGACTTTACTATGATTAGATTTAGTAGAAGTAGAGTACCTATGCCAAACAATACTTAAAACTTTCTAGTCAGAAATTGCATACTATATTCATATAACGAATATATAGGAACGTCTAAATTTCTATTAAATTTGTAATATTCAATGTACTTAGTGATTGATGATTGTGGGGATGTTTTGTATGTGAAGTCACTGCAATACGTTGTACGAAATACTTACTTTCTTTAGGATTTAACTCCTCTGTTAACAATGATTTTAATGTAGCTGGCATGCCAGCTGGGCCTGGCAATCCAATAGTCCCATTGTCACCTGCATAAAAATAGACACAAATCATTACGAATGTATAACACTTCAAACTTCAAATACATATATATCCTATTTAAAATAATAATTCAATAATTTTAAATAGTAGGATTATCAGCCTATACCTGTCCGGCCTCGTTGCGCTCGGCCATCACTTGGATGGCAAACACTATTTTTACGGCCTCTGCAGTAATTTACTATAAAAATCATTGTAGGGTTCCGCACTCACAACACAGCATTCGTTTCTAACTATCTAATTCTTCTGAGTCACAAGCGTCACTACGCTAAGCATAAGACAGACCGTATGTTAGTTTGCCAGAGTCATAGTATAAAAAATATAGAATTCTCATAACCATAAAGCAGGCCCAACGTGGAGAGATATATGATGATGAAACCATAAAAATCATACCTTTTTGTCCTTTAAGACCCGGAATCCCAGCATTTCCTTGTGGTCCTTCAATCCCAGGTGTTCCTGCGTCACCCCGTTCACCTTTTTCACCTCTTACTCCCTAAAACAGAAGTCAGAACCTTTAGGAACTTATTTCTTTCTTTTTTGAAATAGTAAAATGAAATATATCAAATATCAAAAATATGTATTGGTATCATACTAAAGTAGGTAAAAGTACATTCGTGGCTTGCGTCTCCAGGTAAGTATAGCAATACTTGTGTTGGGAGGCTCCGCTCTTTGTCCACATGGTTATAATATAGTTTAGGAGATACGATTTTAATTTCTGTCCAGTTAGGTAGGTCCAACTTTGAGAAAGAGGTCAATCGTCGAGTTCGACTCGGCTGGGCAGCATTCGTTAAGCTACGGCACATCTTTTCGTCCAATATTCCGCAGTGTCTCAACACGAGAGTCTTTGACCAGTGTGTGTTGCCAGTGATGACATATGGCACGGAAACGTGGTCGCTTACTATGGGCCTCATAAGAAGGCTCAAAGTCACTCAAAGGGCAATGGAGAGGGCTATGCTGGGAGTTTCTCTGCGCGATCGCATCAGAAATGAGGCTATCCGCAGCAGAACCAAGGTAACTGATATAGCCCTCCGAATTGCTAAACTTAAGTGGCAGTGGGCAGGGCACATTTCACGTAGAACCGATGGCCGTTGGGGCGGAAAGGCTCTCGAGTGGCGACCACGTACTCGAAGGCGCGGCGTGGGTAGGCCCCCCGCAAGGTAGACTAATGACCTGGTAAAGGTCGCGGGAGTACACTGGATGCGGGTGGCGCAGGTCCGGCCTTTTTGGCACTCTTTGGGGGAGGCCTATGTCCAGCAGTGGATGATGATGATTTTAATTTCATTAATTGATTCGATTACATTTTACTGAAAACTATTTATTTTTTATTTAGTTTAGTGCGTGTGTGTGTGTTGTGTAATGTATAGAAAACTCCCGTGAGTCTCAGACATATTAAAATATAATGAAACGGGACACTCACGTCTTTGAGGTCGAATATCACTCTACATGATTCGATCCAATACGTGGTCCTTAATCGTTAGCACTCGCGATGCCGGCGCGCTTAGTATTGGTTGAGTAGTACCATTTAAGAATAGAATAGAATAGAATAGAAAAATGTTTATTCAAATAAAGCAAACATTACAGAACAAAAAAGTTGTGACTATGTGTATAAACATTAAACCAAAGTTATCCCATGAGTGCAATGTGTGCTATAAAGACTAAGACTCGGCATTAATGTTGCAATTGCTAGTTGTACAATGGTAACGCTATTATTCTGTCTCAGCATTACAGTGTGATATTTTGCTCTAAATAGGTAACCAGACTAAGAAAACACCAATAAGAAGGTATATTACGCGATAGATAGGATATTAATAAATAGAAATAGAAAAAACTTTATTGTTTAACCGTGTTACATAGATGGTACCTATTTCGGGTGTACAATATTAACTTAAAACTATACTTCGATTTTTTTAGCATTAGAAATTCGATAAACAAAGAAGCAGGTGTCGTAAACCTGTTTCTTCAGAAGTCAATAATAAAATATTAAATTATTGTGTATTTTTCTTTGTTACATCATAGGTACTTATCAATGATTTCACATTTCCTATCACGTAGGTTTGTAAATATTATATATATATATTTTTTTTCCCGCTCACGGGACAATGATGTCCCGGACCTTTGGGAGGCGTGCGTGGGGCTAGGTACCTACAAAGTACCAACTGAGCCAACACGTAGAGGCCCTTTTGACAATTTAATGAAATGCAAGGAGTACACCGAGCGGATGATGTCCCTGCCCGTGTCATGGTACGCACACAGAGACAGCACCCGCTGGGGTGTATAGGGACTATTGCTGGTTGATGGAATCTAAAGAAAACGGGTTATTGGGTGAAAATGATGGACTAGTGGCTGGGCTATTGGGTGAAACATCGGACGCCTGCCTAATAAACTGTCTCATTTTGTATCTCTGGCAGACGGTGACTCGCCAACTGCTAGATGGGCCCCTATTAATAGCGACATTAAAAAATGGCCTAAGGGCAACACCAGTCAGAGAGGCTGGGGGAGTAGAGAGGTGGCACTGGACTTTAAACATATAGCCAACTCGCCACTTAGGTGTCCACATCTACCCTCGAGCAACAGCTCTTGCGACTCCACTCTGGACAGCCAGTTAAGGCAAGCCAGAGGTGGGGGGCCTGTCCAACCAACCACCCGATCGGCTCAGCCTGACCACAGGACACCCCCAGGAGCACTCAGGTACGTAGGGTCGCTACTCCCTAACAGCCCGCCACAAGCTGCCTTACGTTGACTGATTGCACCAGAAATCTGGTGGGCGATGGGGCCGTCACATCCCTACGCCAATATATATATATATTATTATTAACAATTCCTAACCTAACCTAACTTTTCACTACACTGAATTGGGTGGTTTTAACCCTAAAATGCATGCATATCAAGTGGTCTTTCTGAAATAAGAAAGTAGAAGCTATTTTAGCTTAATTTGAAGCTTTGCCGACCTCGTCCACCACACACTAGTGCGATGTAACCTTGTAGCTTGTAGTTATTAGGAGTTATTATTTAGTAGTATCAGAGTAAGGGCTGCACTCAGGCACCTGAACTGCGGCGCTACCACAAACTTCGAATCTCGAACTTCGTATATCTCTATCTCTGTCACTCGAGTACCATAAACCATAAGTGCGATAGAGACGGAGATATACGAAGTTCGAGATTCGAAGTTCGTGGTTATAGCTGTGAACTGCACTATCAACGAAAGATAATAACAATAACAACAACAATAACAAATAACTTTAACGGAAAACAATGAAACTTAAAAACTCAAAACAACAAGATTCTGGGATAGTGACAAAGTATCGCACTTTCATTCGCATGACATACGAGATGAGAGTGACGTTTAAAAACAAACATGAACAATGTAATGGCGAACATTTTATCCGACCGATTGCAAATGTCAAAACGCTAAACTCTTATTGATGTGGGACACGATCTCTTCAATTTAGTCGCAATTTATGCGTTTAAAACGTTCCGTTTGTTTGAAACCTCTGCTTCTCTGGGTTTTTTATCATGCAATTTTTTTGCGGTACATTAAAAATAACACAAATAAAATATTAATGCTGTATTATTAAATAATCCTTTTAAGTAAATGCAAATTACACATTTTGCTATCGTCTAATATGCTTTAAAAAATGTTTTCATAGTTTTCCACTTATTCCGCCGCATTTACGGCAGGTATCGTAAAACGTGGTCTATAAAAAACCTTACACTTACTTCTGTCAAGGTCTTTCTAATGCTAAAAAAATCGAAGTATAAGGAATACAAAACGAATATATAACACAATCTTTTTCTTTAAGATGAAAATTCAAAATATTATTTTAATGAATAGAAACCATTCTTATTTAACCATGTTTTTAGATTACGTTTAAATTTTACGTCATCTAACATTTTTATTTCGGGTGTGTAATGATCGGTATAAAAACAAATTATATAATTTCATTGGATATAACTATTTTTGATATAATTTCAAAGGGTAGAATCATTCATTGTATATAATAAACGTTTGGTATAATATCAAAATATATATTTTTATTTAGTATAACTATCATTCGGTATAACGCTTATTTCTTATAACCATCATGGAGTATAATTCTTATTTGATATACCTCTCATATTGTATAATGATAAAGCGGTATAAATTTTATGTGCAAATTTACCTTAGCTAAACTACTTCTTTTCCGTTCTAACCTAACGCAAACCCTCAGACCAAGAAAAAAAGATAGACGGAGCATGACGAACCACCTAGTGAAGCCGGTTTTGAAGATAACCTAACCTAACCTAACCTAACCGGTGCCTATTTCCGCTCTAAGGGACACAAGTGAACCCTAACCTAACCCACCAATAGTACAATTATTGCGAGTGTTGGTTTTTTTTACTGCGGGGGCTTCGCCCCCCGAGCCCCCCTTGTGGGGGGCTTCGCCTCCCCGTCCCCCCTTTTTCTGGCTACCCTGGCTTGATTATATCAACTGTACATTAGACGGAATGAGCATTATATCCAATGTTCAATATAGCAAATATGCCTTATACTTAATGTATGTTATACTAAATATTATTATATCAAATGATCGTTATATAAAATGATAATTATACCATATGAAAATATATTAAGTGTTGTTATACAACTCGAGAATTATATCAGATGAGCGTTATTGCGAGTAATATTATATCAAAAATATTTATAGCCATCGTTACGCACCCTTTTATTTCGTTAGGAAGCTGATTAAAAACTCGAATGGCACTAATAAATGTGCTTTTATCGTAAGTTTTATTTTTTACCGAAGGCAATGTTAAATTGTACCTATATTGACTACGTATATTATTGCGTTGGGAGGCTAGTGTTGTGAAGTAATCTTTGTTACTTTTTACAAAGTTACAGAGCTTATAAATATAAATGCTAGATAATGTTAGAAAACCTTGCCCTTTAAAAATATTTCGGAGTGATTGCCTGTTGTTCATGCGAAAGATAATTCTCAAGCACCTTTTTTGCAAAACAAAGGTGGACTGTACGTCTGTCGAGTTACCCCAGTATATTACACCATAAGTCAATAAGGAGTATATGTAAGCATAGTACGCAGTAATAACGGCTTCTTGGGAATACGGATCGGCTAATATAGATAGTGCGTAACATTGACTTGAAATTTTGTTGTTAATTTTTTGTATGTGGTGTTTCCAGGTTAAATGAGGATCTATTATTATACCTAAGAAACTAATTGTTTCTATTTCTTCAATTGAAATACCAGATTCCATAACATTTAATTTTGCTGGAAAAAAGATTTATGTCAGTAATTGTCAACAACGTAGAGAATAGTGAATATATTAGTGAAGATTTTATTAGAAGAACGTCTTTCTGTCAGGTTACTAGCGCGAATTAATAGTGTCCCATGTAAAGAATTAGTAGGTAAGTATTTAGGACTCATTTCCTTATCCCCCGAAGAAATTGCAATCATTACAAACTGTGCATTTTAGAAGCGGGAGCGAAGCGAACCAAGTTATCTGCTACAGCTTGGACCAAATTTATATCATCTGTCCGTTTGTCCAGCTTGTTTTCCTCTACTGGTACCATTTCTCAATCGATTCTCGTGAAATCTTGTGAGCAGGTTCAGTAATTATATACTTAGCTTTTCTTGTAGATTCAGAAACCTTTTTTTTTAATTCTACAGCTCACAGAGTCCCTAGTTAATAAACGTGAATTTCGAGATGCTCTGCTTAAACCTCTTCTTTACAATTTCTGATGTTTTGGTACTAATCTTTAGGGTAGTGAGGTTGATATATTGCTGGGACGCGTTCATGTCACGCATGCGCGTCATGGCTTGAGTTCAAATCGTATCACCTTGTAATGCCTTGGTTCGGCTTGCCATGGACTCCATTACAAAAGATTTAGATCAAACTCAGCACATTAGTGGCATTGCAGAATAATGAGTATATGTTATGTTACCTGATCACCTTTATCTCCCTTGGTTCCATCTTCTCCCTTTGCACCTTTAGGACCTCTGACGCCAGGTGGTCCAAGTGGACCTCTTTCACCCTTCACCGGTACAACCTTTGTCGGTTCTGCTCCCTGTCAACATACATTTAAAGTTTCTTAAAAAAAATAAGAGTTTTAAGTAGTATTGTTTTCAATATGAGTTCGTGGGCGTTACTTAACTAACAGAAGAATCTCATGTTTTACAAGATAATTATCAATAACGTGGCCTCATATAATGATTGATAAGTCACTAATAAAATATTTAATTCTACAGGTCACGTTATTAAAGCAACAATGTGCTTGTAGAAAAATCAGAATACAAATTATAAAAATTGTTGCTAATTTATGTCAGTACTAAATAACCTGAATGACATTGATTTATGCATTAAATATTATTTCATCATTAAAGAATTGGTCTACTAACAAGCAGTATGATTTTACGGCTAAACAATATTTTAGTGTACAATCATTAATCACCTTTATAACGGTGCAAGTTCCAGGGGGTCCAACCGGTCCCACTGGCCCGGGAAGACCTTTCTCCCCATCTTTACCAGGACTACCATCACTCCCTGGTCGTCCACCTTTGCCTGGGGTACCATCTGCACCTGCTTTTCCTGGATCTCCTCGGTGTCCTCTTTCACCAAGATTGCCTGGTACACCCTAAAAATACGCATATATATTTAAACTCATGTTTGTATTGCCTAAAGGGGTAGAGATAGCATAAAAAAACTTAATGTTCAATGCCATTGTTTGTATGTTTTGGTACAAAAATAATTGCATTCCCTTTTAATCTCTGAATTTTGAAATTCCAGGTTTTCCCTACGTAGTAGGTATCCAAAACTCCTGTTCATCCTAATAGGAGAGAAAAGTGTAGAAGGCTGAATAGTTTTATTAATTATGCATAGGTTTAACCTAAAATCTCAAATTGGTGACAGGGAAGTCAGTATACAACTTTTTACAAAATTGCCCAAATAATGACAGTAGTTTTACAATGATGGTGATTTGGATATTATTGTAATAATATTTAGCATAGTAAATTGGATAGCGAATCGTTATTTTTGTATAATTACATTACATACATTGTTATTTATTAATTTGGTATTTATCCAATAATATTGAAGTCAAATAAACCTTGAGGCCTACTTGCAGTATATTTTTCTGAACTATGATTTAAATAAGCTGGTTTTCAGTTTTTTTAATGAATAATTGAACTAGTAATCCTAACGTTTGATAGACCCTCGCGCAGATAGCTTTCTTTCACAGATAATTGCTATTGCAACCCTGCGCGATGCCTGCCTGCGTGATCGGATTTAGTTTCAGCTTATTCAAATTTATTATAAGCTAGTTTTATTCTAATCTATATTGTATACAATGTCACGAACAAATCTGTCAGTATTCATATAAATTTTTCATTGTCGTGATTGAAGACTGACATACAAAAAATAAAAAAGAATGTGTACCCGTGGGCCCAGTGATCCAGGTTCTCCTTTCTCGCCTTTAGGTCCCAGCAACCCAGATGGTCCTTTCAGTTCTGGCATAGATTCCAGTAATTCTGACACCATTTTCTTGGAGCATTCACATAACTGTAAGAAATACAAATGATAATGCAACCTTCCTTTACGAACTTGAGGACGAGAATGTTAACTTGATGTGGACCCTAGTCTTCCCTATATTTTTTTACGCGGCTGAAACGAGGTCTTTAAATGCCAGGACAACGGAAAGGATTGATTCATTCGAGATGTGGTTCTGGTGGAAAATGCTTGGCATCAAGTGGACAGCCCACCGTACAAACGAATCAATCCTGATCCAGCTGATGATTCGAACTCGATTCTCCACCATAAGCACCTACTTAACGCGTACTTCGATTCTTCGGACAGTCTAGAGAAACTCTTTCTGGTCGGCCACGTGGAAGGGAAGAGAAGTAGAGGAAAAGCGCTTATTCGGTGAATAGATACTGTGAAAGTTTCACGAGGATCCAGCGCTCATGCTTTCCTGCGTATGGCACAGAATAGAAGTACTTGGAGGAAAGTGGTGCAAGGCGTTCTGTGGTAGTCACAACCCTCAGCTATGAGGAAACGACTAAGAAGAAGAAGTATATTAAACATCAGGATATATTTAATACAGAATTATCCTCCTAGCGTTATTTCCGGCTGAGCCCCTAAAGAAGCCCGGGGTGAGCTTTGACACTTAATCCCAAGATTTGGCCTAGGTAGGTACTAAATTAATTTTGTACAAAGCAGTTACGGCTCGGAGCCACTAATAGTTTTACGAAAGCGACTGCCATCTGACCTTCCAACCCAGAGGGAAAACAAGACCTTTTTGGGATTACACCGGTTTCCTCACGATGATTTCCTTCACCGAAAAGCTAACGGTAAATATTCCGTACATAAGTTCCGAAAAACACATTGGTACGAGCCGGGATTCGAACCCACGACCGCCGCTTGATAGCGCGCTTGCCTGAACCACTAGGCATTCAAAATTATGCAATGTTAACGTAATTAGGTACACATAAGTTAAAGCATCAAAAACCACGATGTTAAACTTAAAATAATAAAAATTCTACCTGCGTGTCTTAGTAATGAAGTAATTTAAACTAAATAGTAAGTAGTAGTTAGCAGATAAACTTACACTAGTTTTTGACGCTAGGTCACGAGCGTCTGATGCTTCGCCCTTGAGAACAATAAATATTGCGTTGTAATAATAATAACAGCTCTTGATGAAGCGCTCTATGGATATTCGATGGTCCCAACTAAAAGGGTTGGATCAGCAAAACAGCTACTTTTCAGGAGAAACCGTCAGGGTTTTCATAAAAAGAAATAGTATTGAAGAATTTGGTAATTAATGGAGTATAATTTTGCTACTTCGAATGTGTACATTGGTTCGTATTGGTTGTTTATTGTTAGCTGTCACGTATACATGTTCCTTTAAATACAAACAATACTATTATAATATATTTTTGCCTGGAGTAGCTAAAAAACAATTTGTCGAATGTGCCAAATACATCATTTTTGTCTGGACTTGGTAATAATAGGATAAAATTGGTTCAAATGTTGTGACTGGCAGGCAGAACTGATATATTGTTGCACGTAAACTCCTATTTCAAAAAATTACTTGATAACACAAGCTGTAAATTACATAAAATACAAAACAAAAAACACGCAATCATTTTCCATGTTAGAATGTGACATATCCGACACGTTGCACTCACTGTGTGTCCCATAAAAAGGTTGGTACTGTTACAACCGACGTTTTTAAACGCCACCATTTTTATGTTGATTTTCACGAAAGATACAGAAAACAAAAATGTGGTTAAAATTTTAAGTGTTGCTTTGTGTTTGCAATCCAAAAACGTGAATGTTGCAGATCCGTCTGTTATTACTTGGGACCGTCGAATTTATCTTTTATTAATTTATTTATCTATTATGGTAGTTGCGTCATGTTAAAATTGACAACGTCGTGTTGCTAAATGGATAGTAAACCATCAAATTATTGTAATAAAATATAAATTACAAAATATAATTAAAATCCTAAAGAGATATACCTTGAAATTTTAGAAAAAAATGCTTGATTTTTATTGTCCATATTAAAGCTATCAATAGAATCCTTACGCTTTTATATAAACAAAATTGTACAACAACTATCGACCTAAACGCAGTATTTCGCGACCGAAACAGCAATTTACTTGATTTTCCATACAACGATGTATGAATTGCAACGTGTGACGTCATACTTTAACGTCAATTAGTATAAAGCGTTTCGCCTGCCGCCAGCGAGGTACGTCTTTAACACCATTTTTTTGGGTATTGACGTTCTTTAAGTGTAGTTGCTCCCATACAAACATTTGTTCCTCTCCAAAAACTGGTTCGAATGGCATCGTAAATAAATCTTAGGTCACAAGCCTATAAAAGACCGGCAAATGCGCAGGAGTCGCGGGCGGTTATAGGCTACGGTTTCTGTTCACCATTACCAGGCAGACTGTGTGCTTGTTTGCCATCCACGTGGTATAAAAAAGGGGTATATTTCTTTCACAAATATTTTGTATCTATTCAATGACGTATGAATATAATTTCAGGCTTTCTGCTTTAGCAGGCGGTATTATTTTCATACAAGAATATATTCTATATCGATATCTGACTTACCTACTATTACATATACATATTTATGTAATAGCCGACTGATCTACTTAATATGTCATAGCCATTACATCAATATAATTTTGGAACACCTAAAAAATATCTCGAATACAGGTTTTACTATGCATACCGTGCGATAAAACTGCCCGATGGAACACTAATCATGTAAATGAGTTTGTAGTATTTACTTTATACCGTGCAGTAAAAAAGAGGACTGCCAATATTAACTATATATAAGTACTAATAATAAATAAATAATAAACGAAGTTAGAACTTACGTCGTCACCTCCCCGTCCCTCGAAATCTGTAAGATAGACGCAAAAGATTGTCAATATGGATGATTAGCATTATTCTATATTTTTTTCATTAATCTGTAAAAACGAAAATAATTCTAGGGGGATTTTGTAACGTAACGTACGTCATATTATAGATTTATGATTATAACAGCGGCGTATAAAATAAATGACTTTCAAAACAAAGTGTTAACCGACTTCAAATCAGTAGCCAAAAAGCTTCAAGTTTGCCTATAAAATTTGAAGAGTTCCCTTGATTTCTCCAGGGTTCCATAATCAGAACTAAATTTTGATGACAACGGGACCAATCTGGAAGTATATGCTTACAAACAAAGAAATATTTTTTCAAATTGGTTCATAAATTACGAAGTTATAGCGTAACATACACACATTTAAAAAAATCACAGACGAATTATTGAGAACCTCCTCCTTTTTCAAGTCGGTTAAAAAGTAAAAAAAGAAAATCTGTTAAAAAATCTTGCTCTAAAAGTATGCACAAGTCCTACTCTAGCTTTAAAAAAAACATTTACTTATATTATTTTCAGAATAAGTTGCTTATTGTTAAACTAATGGTATGAATTGATAGTTCAAATTACCTGCTTTACCGGGCACTTCCGTGAACTGAAATTTACAAAAGAACAATTAGAAAAAAGTTAAATGAAATCTCAATCAAATGAACCCGCGCTTGAAGATGTTATTTTGCTTCTATTTCAAAATCAATAAAATAATCAAGCAAAGAATAGTCCCAATTCCTAAGATTTTGTGTTGTGTTAATTAGTTTAACGTCAAGTACATGGATACAGTTAAATTTTCAAGCACGTGTACAAATTGTGCACCTGAGTTTTTTTTAGTAAAAATAATAATTCATCTTCATATTTTACCAAATTTCAAAGCATAATTATGAAGTGGAAACACTACGTATTTATTGCTCGGAATCTTATCAAATTGGTGTTTCGTTAATAATTTTAACGTCTTGTGCGTGTATTTAGTAAAACTATCAAGCAAGGGTACATTTTACACGAAAAAAAATATAACTTAATTAATTCAAAATCACATTTCACCACATTTCGAAGCATATAAAGCGGAAACACAAACTTAGATAGGATAGATTGTCACAGTAAGCAGACAATTAAATAGAAAGCCAATAAAAAAGCCAATCAGATAGGAAAGATAATATATCATTAATGTGAACATCCACACTTACTCCTAGGTGAGCAACAAGACTTTCTGCGTGTGGATGACCCTAAAAGTGTAATTACGGAGTGTTATTTTCTGTTAAACAAAAGTAAAAAACAATGAGAATTATGAATAAATATGAATTTTGAAATTTTGAGATCTACAAGTAAAGAAAAAGACTTAGTTAACGATCGATATCAACTTATTAATTATTAAATTAAAAGACAGTACAAAACTATTTACATACAATGTAACCAAAACAAAAATACTATTATTCTATAAAGTTTTTTATTAATACACTTTATAAGCTTAATATTGATTAGTATGAGTATGAGGGTGATCATTTAATTTTGACAAATTATTAAACGTTGGGTTTAGACCTTTTAAAAAATTGGATTTCTTACAAATTAACCTGTTAGTTATGAAAATCCAATGTGTTTATGTCACTCAGTGGAAAAAATTTAGGTCATTGTAGAAAATTTAAAGAATATATAAAAAAAAACAATAATACATGAAAAACTATTTTAAAATGCAAAATAATTGAGAAGAAATAGTTTTTACTCCATGAACAAATTTTTATAGAAAAAATAGTTCTCATTGTAAATTATTGCTTTGGTTGTTAACAATATTATTTTTTTCTTCGTAAGTATCAATCTTTATCAGACCTAAGAAATTCAGTTTTTGATTTTGTTGGATATATGAATCTTATGCGTCATTTTGTGTCTAGTAATTAAGTGACAAACTAGATGACTTTGTGCCTTTTGCGACGTTACATTTCATAAAATTGTTCTGATTACATTGTTCTAAGAAGTAAGATTTATACACTTACACCATCATCCCCAGCCGGTTTACTAGCCTACGAAAGAAAATATTGAAGGTTAATACACTCTCCAACCGTGTGATTAAAAACCAATTTAATTACGCACAAAAATAAATCAAAGAGGATTGAAAATAACTGAAAAAATTATACTACTTAATTTATGTCAAAACAAACAGTTCTTATATTGGCTACTTTGGTATACTCATTACAACTTTTTTTAATATCGAAAAATATCGAAACGTCTTAGCGTATGGGAATCTTTCAATAAGTGTCTATGACAGGATTATTGATTTTAAGTATGTGCACGATTAGCATGGGCAATGTGCTTATATGCGAATAAATATTTATTTATATGGATGCTTACATGCCATATAATATTTAATTGAAAGCAACAAAAGCAGTATCTTAATCAATTAATCGTTTTCATTAAAATATTACGGTGATTTACCATAAAATTTAAATAGCAATTTCAATGAAAATTATCTACTCAACTGCTACCACCAATCATATAACTCAGTAATGTTAACGCAATTGCCCGTTAGATGTCGCTGCCTGCAAGATATATCACGCTAACGTTAGTTCGATGTGGCAACTAGAAGATCCTCAAGTGAATTTCGTTTAAAACAAGTTATACGGCTCATAAAAGTGGGATGAAACTGTGGTTTTTCTACTTGTGGGACTCTCAGCAGTAGTCCTTGCTTCAGGTGCTAGCTCCTGTCTGAGGGTCGGCACTTTGACAGTATAACTTTTTTTATGTACAGTTAGGTTGAATAACCACCAGAAATATGTGAGCCTGTGTTTTCATATATTTACCTACATGTCAAGCATGCAAGGTGTCAAATAAGTATAAGAAAACATATTTTCGGATATTGGATATTGGCCTTTACTTCCTTTAAATAAAACCTGTTGTATCCAACCTCCGTGTTTTGATATCCGTAAAGCGACGCGATCTACTTGATTAATGGATTGATAATTTTAATGGAATTTACTATTAATATGGTAATGCTACTAAACGGTTACATTTCAATCAAAACAATTAATAGTCAACGATGTCTGCTGATTTGTTATTGTTGTGCGTAAACGTAAAAAAAAGTGCTTATCGATTAATCTTATAGAATGTGTGGAGAAATAATTATGTTCCATAATGCTGATTAAAATTTGCCGGATCCGTTATGACAAGATAGACACAAAGCTCACATAAACAGCGTTAAATATTGGAATTGATACATACACTGTCGGGTAGTTTAAAATCCTGAAAAATAATCAAAGTTATATAACCAAAAACAAAAACATCAAGCTGATGATAACGAAAAGGCTTATGTTAATATTATTTTATAAATAAGCCTTCTCAAAAAAGTTTAAGTACCATATATTTTTTTAAGTTTAAGTACCAAATATACATATATATATATTTCTAGATAATTTGTAATTTTGAAATTTTCCTGCTATGATCATAATTAAATTTCGATTAAAAAGGTAAGTGTCCCCTATTTTTATACATTATCTGATTTCCAGTATATATAAATTATATAAAGTCCCCAAAAGTAAAATAAAAATGTAGGCAGTTATTTTTTTCATCAGAATCAATAGTCTAATTAATAACTCCCGATTTTAAATTTAAAAACAGCACAACATCTTAAAATTCTCTCAACTAAAAATCTTTCCTCCTTTTTATTTTTACCACCCTTGAATATTTTTTCTATGTAGGTATATAAGTATTTATTTATCTATATAAGTGTGTACATATATCGTCGTCTAGTACCCATAGTACAGTACAAGCTTTGATTAGTTTATTATTTATTTAATGTAAACCATCATTGACTAAATGCGTATGTCCCATTTAGTTACAGTTAATATTCTGATATATAAAAAACTCCATATAATACAACCATTTTCATCTAAGGATTTGTTGTATCTATGTCAGGCATACATTTTAAAATATATAGCAACAAAACTCTTGTTAACGTGCTTCAAAAAACTAGATAGCATGTGTTTTTATTTCGACGAAATTAATTAATCAGGATATTTTTTACGTCAATGTTTATTTAGATCAGCAAGCAGGTTAAAAAGTGATAAATTATTTCACTCAAAACCTATGACATAAATTAGTTCACGTTTAAAAAACGGTGACTAAAAGGATTAAAGTAAAAAATAAAATGTAGGTGTAGTTTATTACTCACGTCATTACAAATTCTTTCCATATCGCTTTCCTCTGCGTCGACGAAAATTTTAAAATCTTGAATTTCCCCCTGCAACAAAAATAAACAAAAAGTCTAATTAAACTGTTGAACTATATTGCCTTTATTTTGCTATAGGGAGTATATTAATTAAATAAATAAAATTCTAATATATTTGTAGATTTTTGATTAACTATATTACTAAATTGAGTACGAGAGTGAATACTTTTTTTAATGGAAGACTATAATTAGGTTTTTGATAATACCTAGTTAATTTTTAATTTATTTAATTTGTGTTGTAGCAAGTGTGATGTTCAAGCGTGATAAACTTGACGGTGAAACTCAACAAAATGTTGACGCTGAAACCAACGTATATCTGTTCAGAATTGAATCACATCGTATTGACACATTGATTTTATTTCTCCAAATTCCATGAGTGTATAATCTGATGATGATGATGTCCTCCCAGACGTATCTGTCGACGGCGACATCCTGACAATTAGATTGTTTGAGTTTTTATATGTTATTTGCGTGCATGGGCGCGAGAGTGACTCGCAAATCCAAACTTGGTTTTGAAGCTCCGGTGACATGAAAAACAATAAAGCCTAACTTTAGTTGTATGTGTAATTGTAGGAGGGCTTGTAGTGTACGTAATTTAATATATCTTTTTCTTAGCCGACGTAGCCTCAAACTTCAAATCTCTTTAAACTATAAGCTTTGATAAGAAATATGCGAGTCATTAATAAAATTATGTTCTAACGGCAATAATAAATTAAATGAAAGGAATTAAATTGAAAAGGGCAGCTAATTGAGACGCTAATTGATGATAAAAACCAATTAACGAATTTATTACAAGCCGCATTTTTACCAAAATTACTCATGCTTTCACTTAATGAAAGTCAAATAACATTAGGTATAGATATAAAATGCGAGCATCGTGGAAATAACGTTCAAAGGAGACTTTTACTAATTTGAGTATCAACATTTGTCGCCTCCTTAAAGTTGCGCAAATAAAAAACGGCATTTTATAAAATAAGAAATATTTCCTCAGAGCAATATAGAAGAGTAATCCTCTGCTTAATGCCGACATAAGTTAATGTGTGTACGAATATGAAACATCCCATTCAAGAGCAATTTTAATATACGGAAGTTACGTTTTGGAATCTGTAGTTTTGTGCGTGATGGTATTGATAAAAAATCTAGTCTGTGGCCAGTAAATTCGACGTTCTAGATGTAATCTGTAAAAGCGTTTTCTCTGTTCGCTGAAGCTATCCTCATTGTTCAGCTAGAAGATTAAAAATATGACGGGAGTCAGTTCTTTTGTGATGGAGACGGCCTGGGATTTTAATGAAACTGACTCTGAAAGATTCGCTTGCTATCGACACGCCGGCGTTTGTAAAATCTGGTGTGTTTTTTTGAAAGGAATACACGAGTTTTGTGACGATACGAAATGAATGAAAGTAACGTGTTTCAAATGTATAGTAGGTACTAAGTTTATTAAACATAAGTAATATAAGCGTGGTGTAACAGATAATAAAGTATTGTCTGCTTTTTTTATGGGTTAAAACCCATAAAACTTCATTATGATAATTGTAAATATGTATCAAAATGATTAAACATAACATTCATCATCATCCCCCAAAAAAGTGCCAAAGTCATCGGAACATAACATTTAACTAGTTGTGCAAATAGGCTACAAAATTCATTTATCGAGTCATCACTTATATGTTTTTTTATCTAATGAATAATGATACATAATTTAAAAGAAAATCTATTACATTATCAATTTTTTTAATGTCAATTAATACGTAATGTGTGGTACGAGAAAAAAAACATATTTGTTTTTGATTCGTAAGAGATTTATTGAAATAAATTTAAATAATAAAATTAACTAGGTATCCGAAGAGGTGTACTCTCTGTGAGAAGGCTCTGTACCTATGTATATTTTTAATACGGCAAAAATCGTCACGGTCAACAGACAACTGATCTGCGTTTTGACTGCGTTTGACAGTGTTATGAGTGTTCACTCATAACATCGGCTACACGAACCCCGCACATTACCGTTTCTATAGTATTTACTTGTTCTGTGCGTGAAACAGATCGCAATTTAATAATTGAAAATGTTTGGATCATCGAAGTGCAATCTAGATATTTCTAAACGTCATAATCATACAACACTAAATTCAAATGAGTAACAAATCAGGACATTAGAATAATAACTCGTTTTACCTTAGTAGCTATAATAAGTCATTCATATGTTAGACCAATAAAGATTGCATATGATATATGCAATATATGAACACGGTTGTCCTCGTGGTTTTGTGTCCAGATTGGAAAAAAAAACTGGACAAAAGAACTTGAGAACAAATTTTTTTAAAGTGAATGATACACAAGGGGTTACTGCAAATGCTCTAAGGAAGCGTCCTTTTGAATATTTGCTCCTTTTACAGGCCACACCCTGTATACCTACCTAACTAGTTAGTCAAAATATTTCACAACCGAGAATCCGATCTGATTCTCTTATCCAATCCAATTCGATCCGGAGATAACTACTTTTTGAGTGCAAATGAATATTGTATAAGGTACCCCTAAAATAATCGGATAACTATATTGATCTGTGCTATTATAAGCACTCCAGACTAAATAAAACGGGTACCTACACTGCATTAAAGGAATCCCTTCCATTCCTCCCGGATTATGATCTTTTAAGGGTTCCGTACTTAAAGAGTAAAACGGAACCCTATTACTGAGACTCCGCTATCCGTCTGTCTGTCTATCCGTCGGTCACCAGGCTGTATCCCATGAACCGTGATAGTAAGACAGTTGAAATTTTCACAGATGATGTATTTCTGTTGCCGCTATAACAAAAAGAACTAAAAAACTGATATTTTTGCCGTTTTTATAGATAACGATACGGAACCCTTCGTGCGCGAGTCTGACTAATTTTTTGGACTCTTGCCGTTTGTTGTTGAACTTGCTCTCGGTGCGAAAGAAGTAGGTACATTATTTTAAAATCATTTTCTTTCCGCGTGAGACAAACGTAATTTGAATTATAGGTTATATGTATAAAATTGTCATGCCGCATCACCCCATCATATTTCCATTTCTATTTTCAATGTTCTTAAGTAGACTACCTACTTTTCTCTGGTATCAATGCGATTGCGAAATGCAATGGATGGTGCAATGTCTAAGTGATTATTTTGTTCAACTTATACACCCTTCCACATTTTGTACGGAATTGAGGACACCAACGCCAAGTTCAATGATGTAGGTACTTACTACTTTATGTCACACTATAATATGTATGCACATGGCGTACTACGTATTTAAAGTCCGTAACACCTAATAACCTTTTTTATTGCTTACCTACACTCCGCTAGTATTTTACGTGTTAAACGAGTACCAAGCTAGCATAAACACGAATAACAATATATGTAAATTGATAAATTTACACGCATTTGTATGAGATTTGCGTACATACATTTTTATTGACATGACCGCCCGCGCCGAGTAAGTATGTGCAAGTTTTATTACTTGCTGAATATACAGGGTAACATCGGAAGTGTGATCCGAAATTTATACGTGATGAGCTAGTAAAATAAAAATTTCGCCAACCTGCACGTGACCCCTCTAGTTGCAGTTGCAGGCGTTTTGGTTTGTACTCCAGGCAAAATACGGTTTTGAAAAACATGAATTTATAATAGCGTTTTTTTTCTTTCCATAATTTTAAAACATTATTCTAAGATGCTTTATTCAAGAATCCAACAAACTTTCCATCCGGAAGTATTTAATAGATTTAAATAAAACTTAAATTGTTTTTTTTTTTAATTATTTATCTTGAATATTACAATGCAAATGAACCAAAATAAAGATAAAACCATTTATTCAAATTTTTTCTGACTTTTCAGAAGCTACTTAAGTTATCCTTTTTTTTATGACTGAAATTTTTTTGGATTTTGTTGCTAGGTAACTATTTAATTGATAATGTATCCATTACAAAGAAAAAATCAGCTATTATATAAATTATTTCCAAATTTGACATTTTTTCCATACAAGTTGTCAGTTCATTGCCTGGACTAGTGCTGCGTAAGCGGAAGGCTTGTCTAGTTCGGAAAACCCGCGCAGCAAGGAGATGTTGATATCCGCTCACGCCAATTGTCCCATGCCAACTGGCTTGAGCGTAGAAACCTAGGGTTAATGAGCTTTGTGGTCAACATCCTAAGACGCAGGGTAGATAGTGTCAGTCTCCTAAATGGATTGCTTAGACTGTCGGTATCTGACGCATACTCCACCAGGCAGAGGCGACCGCCCCTGCTACCCACTGAATATGCGCGTACACGCCTGCGCGGCTGCGCCTGCATTCCCCCGTTTTGCGCGCGACTGCGCTCATAACGCCTTGGCCACGACTTTGGTCTTAAGCGAGCTGCGACTAACGTTTTATCTGTTCATTGCGCGGTTGAGACGCGCAACGCACTGTGGTTAGTTGGAATCACGCGCAATGAACAGATAAAACGCTGGTCGCAAAGTCGTGGGTAACTCCCTTCTCGCGGCAGTCTTTGAATATGATTTGTTTGCGACAGGGATAGCGAGATTGATGAAAGAATGGAAGAGAGTTTAAATAGATAGTTTTAGTATGGAATCAATGTAATGCTTTGGTGTAAACTGTAATGTTGCAATACTTAATGATTCAATCAATAATAATAATGGCAATGGGTGTTGCGATTGTTGCGACACGCCCAAAACGTCGGGAGACCTCAGTGAGGTAAACAAATAACTTAATTATACGCGATTTGACGCGATTAAGTCCGGTTCAGTAAACATAATGTAGGTGTATATTTAAAATTCGAGTGTCAACAAAGGCTAATGAAGACCCAGATAGATGGAATTCACGACGTACGACTTCATGAAGCCGAATAATAAGAGAAACATCAACATCATGTTTAACTCGTAATTCATAAGAATAGGTACCGGAGATCGCAAATTGAGTTTTATGCGAAACGCTTTCACGTTCACTGGAGTACGAAATTCGCATAAAGGATAAAACGAAGTATACATAAAAATATATCCACAACACTCGCAATAACGTACGTGAAGCATTCTTACGTTATTATCAGTGTAGTAGTGAAGCACTCTTCACTTATACCCCAGAACCCAGAGCCCAGGCGGAAAGGTGCGATAAAATATAGCCTATGTCCATCTTGAGGATCCATTCTATATACTGGAGGTTTTATGAAATCGGTTGAAAAATTTGGAGATAGCTCCCTACATACCGACTAAGAACTTCTCACACTTATCCATTTTATTATATTATCTAGTATATACTTATAAATAGATAATAATAAATATTAAGGGACAATCTTACACAAATCAAACTTGCCCTATAGTAAGCTCAATAAGGCTTGGCTTGTGTTATAGGCAGGCACTAGACGATGATATAGGTAAATATAGGTACATAAAAGATAAAAATATTAAATACATAGAAAAATATTAAATACATAGAAAACATCCAAGACTCAGAAACAAATATTCATGCTCATCACACAGATATTTTGCCCTTACCGGGACTAATGACGCTGCCTACGAAGCTGAAGGTCTTGGGTTCGAATCCCGGTAAGGGCAAATCACTACCCATTAGGCTAACCGGTCCTGGGTAAATAACTATAGATAAAAAATGACAGCGCATATCTTTCGTATTTATATTTTGCGTTTTAAATTATAAAATAAAGTATACCTCGCAAAGTGACATAATAGTTTTTTTAGATTTGGAAAAAAGGTTGATAGCTAGATTATCCTGTTTTGTACGACCAGTTTTATAGCGAGAATGATGTATCTATGTATAAATCAAGTGCTGTTTCATTGCACTTATTTTTATTTAGGCACTAATTTAAAAAAAAAATATGTTGCGTATTTTTGAGTTTCGATTAAATACAATTACTAATAATAATAAAAAGATGCTTCATACGAATTTGACTGAAATGTTACATTACCTCTTTATATGGTGGTAAGTAACATTAGCAGTGTATTGAGGTCTCAGATAATCAAGGAAAATAGTTAGGTAACGGGTGAATCCAGCCACGGGTCCAGCACTTCAGTGCTGCCAGTTAAGATTTGTAAAACCCTTTACAATCGGTTGAAACGATTGTGTGAGGTTATTACAATGAGCTGTCAATTTTCAAGTGTCATTAAAGTTCATTTTTCATTTGGCAACTCGCGATTCTTCGATTCTACAGGGAAAATGAAATGGGTCGTCACTCACGGGACTGTCAAACCGATTTTTTCCAGCAGCAGTAAAATGAAAAGAAGCCAAAACTCCTCCCTCAAACGCAGATCCACAAAAATTATACGCCGGTTTCAACTGAAATTTATTTCAAAATGCTCGGCTAATTTGTAAGTGAGCCTTCCCGCCGTAAATCTAACGCGTGAAGTTGTAAACTTTTACAAAAAGTACAGTCATATATCCTGAAGATACATCACCTTGTCTGACGTTTGAATACCATAAACACAGAGGTGTGTAAAACAGAATGTCCATTGCTGGCTGAAACCGTTGACAAAAAGTCAATTGTTTCGAAACTACACAGAAAAAATTTTAAACCAAACAATTAATTAGAAAGACCGCCATTATCTTGAATGTAACAAACATCGACTTGAATTAACACATTCACGGCCACGCTAATCTCGTAGCGCTACGCCGTAGTCCGTAGTAGGTTAAACCTCGTATGTAGCGGAAAGCGCTCGTAGCGCTCTGACGCATATGTGTCGTCTTGGGCATTGAATGGGTTGATGACTCATTCGAACTAAAATAAAAATAAATGTAGATCAAGATAAAAATAAATGTAGAGAAAAAAAAAATAAAAGATAAATTTACTTCATTAAATAGATATAATTTAACATCTTCCTCATGAATTTCTTAGTTCACAAATATTTACCTCTTCATTTCTGTGCACAAGTTACAAACAAGTTACGGTAAAAAAGGCCACTTGCCATTGGTCAAGGCGCTTTAGTGTTGTTAGTTTAAATGGGCTCAAGGTAAACAAAGTCTGGCTACTAATTAAGTCGGTAACAGAAATCTGCAAACATAAACTTCTCTATTTCTTTATACGTACTTTCGGATCGGAATCGGAGGTCGTTCTTGTTCAACGTGCGTAGGAATAACCATAGAAACCCTACACGGTGCTAAAATAACAACAAACTCGGCATCTGCACTGTTCCTTCTGAATCTCGCAGCGCACACTGGAACTCTATCAGCGACATCGATACGAATACACATATGTACCAGTGTGTAACCGCCATACGATAAGTAATAAATTTGAACCTTGACGTCGGACGCGACCACCAGGCGCATCATACTGATGGACCGGGTGTCAGCCGACGTCATTAAGGCCGCGGGCTACCACCTACATACGGGGGTCGACCTGAGCTCTTTCAAGCTCCTAGAGGACGCGGAGGAGAGGGGGCTTGAAGGGGCTGAGGACGGCCCGTGTGCGGGGACGGGCGTGGGGGGTCCGACGCCGGGGGAGGCCGAGGAGGGCATACCTCCGGAGGCTAAGGCGCCAACCACCATTGACGAGAAGGCTGAGGAGGCCGAGGTAGCCAAGGAAGAGGGTCAGTCGAAGTCGGAGGCCGGGGACATGGCGGGCTCCAGTTACAGACTTGCTGAATCCCGCAGGGCCCGAGAGTCATCACCGATATCGACGATCGACTCAGAGGACCTGCAGGGAATGGCAGAGCTGTACCTGGAGGCCTCCATGTCTCCCATGTCCTGTGACGAGACTGTCCAAGAAGTGGCTGCTGACCTCAGCATGCCAAAACAATAAGGGCTCCAATGGCGGGTTTAAGGTGTTTACAAATTAATTTACAACACAATAAGGCTGCCACTGCCCTTCTGGCGAGGCAGCTAAAAGGCGACAAGTTCGATATTGCTCTTATTCAAGAACCATACATATATAAAAGTGAAATAAGAGGTTTAGGTGGAACGGGCGGAACAATTTTCCACCTGTGTCCAGATAATAACAATAATATGAGGACATGTATCTATGTCAAAAATGGCATCAATGCTATCTATGCCTTTACATGCTTTCTGTTGCAGGGATCTCACCACGGTGATGATCTAAAACAAGGGGGAGGGTAAGGAGCTCATTCTATCATCGGCCTACCTCCCCTACGAGGCAACGGATCCCATAACACAACAACTGCGGGATCTTGTTGCATACGGCAGTCGGGCGAACACCAACCTGATCATCGGCTGCGACGCTAACGCTCACCATGTCATCTGGGGTAGCTCAGATGTCAACAGGAGAGGAGAGAAGGTATTGGATTTCCTGGTAAGCTCTTCTTTACAATTACTGAATAAAGGCAATGAACCTACCTTCGTCAATTCTAGGCGGGGGGAGGTTATTGATTTAACGTTGGCTACTAATAACACTAGTAGCAAAATCAACTCATGGCACGTATCTGATGACATCTCCCTTTCGGACCACAGATACATTTGCTTTAGGTACCAAACTAGAATACAAACAAATGCGGTACGTAAACGGAATCCTAGGAACTCGGACTGGTCGGCCTTTAGAAGTGACCTAAAAGTGGACTTAGGAGACCCAAAAGGAAAGCTAAACTCTATTATTGACATAGAATTCGAAGCGGACAAAATAGTACAAGCCGTATACACGGCCTTCACTAATAACTGCCCGGAAAAGAAAACCCTGGCTAAAAAGATACCATGGTGGACCCCGGAAATAGTCAAACTTAGGAGGGAAACCAGGGCAATATTTAATGACGCAAAGTCATCTAATGACTTTGGGTATTATGCACAAAAACTCACAGAACTCAGCAAGGCTGTGAGAAAAGCGAAAAGGAGAGCGTGGAGGAACCACTGCGATCAGATTGAGTCAATACCGGAAGGAATGAGACTAACAAAGGCATTGGCAACCACAAAGTCGGTCCCGCTCACATCCATCAGGGACAACGACGGTACAATGACGAAAACGGGGCTGGAGACCCTTAAGATAATGTGTAATACGCACTTCCCAGGCTCAGTAATACACGAGAGCGTAACAGATGATTGTACAATTAGTGCGTTGGAACAAACCATAAGTACAACGAGGCACAATTGGGACACGTCTAAAAAGGTAGTAGATCATAAAAAGATAAAGTGGGCACTTTCGACATTTCAACCTTACAAAGCCCCGGGGCCAGATGGAATCTACCCCATTCTACTACAGGAGGGCGCTACTGTACTAATCCCGCACCTAAGCAGATTGTACAGGGCGTGCTTAGCCTTCGCACACGTGCCGCGTGTGTGGAGGATGGTAAAAGTAACCTACCTACCCAAACCGGGTAAGGCGGATTACAGCGAGGCCAAATCGTATAGGCCAATAAGTCTATCGTCATTTTTCCTCAAAACATTGGAGAAGCTGGTAGATAGACACATAAGGGATGGCCCACTAAGGAGACATCCGCTGCACGAACTACAATGTGCATATCAGCCAGGGAAGTCAACGGAAACGGCACTTCATCTGGTAACAACCAGGGCTGAACAGGCTATAGAGAATAAAGAACTATGTCTGGCAGCTTTCTTAGACGTGGAGGGAGCGTTCGATCGTACCACGTATAAAGCTATTAGCGAAGCAGCTGCAAAACATGGTATAGAGCCGACCATATGTAAATGGATAGGCAACATGCTAAATGGCAGACTGATAAAGTCACCTCTTTTAGGGGATGAGATAATGGCCACGGCCACAAAGGGATGTCCACAAGGTGGGGTACTTTCACCAACTCTATGGAGTTTGGTGGTGAACTCACTCTTAATAGAACTCAATAAAGGTCCCATCCACACGGTAGGATATGCTGATGATTTAGTGATACTGGTTAATGGGAAATTCCCAAGTACGGTATCAGAAATCATGAACAAGGCACTGAGAAAAGTGGAGAGATGGTGCGACTGTCACCAATTATCCATTAATCCAGGCAAAACTGTAGTAATACCCTTTACTAGGAAAAGGACTCTTCGCGGCATACAGCAGTTGAAGCTGTACGGAAGGGTACTAGAACTGTCCAATGACGTGAAATATCTAGGTGTCACACTGGATAAGGAACTGAACTGGAAGAAGCATACAGATCTCACCATTACAAAGGCCCTGAGGGTATTTGGAATGTGTAGATCAGCGTATGGCAAAACATGGGGACTGAACCCTAAGGTACTGAAGTGGGTCTACACCATGATGGTGAGACCCATAATACTGTACGGTAGCCTGGTATGGTGGCCAAGGACTTTAATGAGCACATGCAGAGAGGCCCTGAGAAAGGTGCAGAGAACGGCATGCATGGCTATAACAGGGGCGTTTCGTACCACGCCTACAGCGGCGCTAGAAGTCCTACTAGACCTACCGCCACTTCACATGGTGATTAAGTCAGAGGCGCGCAAATCGCTCTACAGATTGAGAACTCTTGGACTGTGGAGCGATAGCAAGCCAAAGACTAAGCACACAAACATGGAGACTGATGGTTTCTTAGACAGAATAACAAACATGGGAAGCGACAAAATGCTACCCAAGTATGTATTCCATAGGAACTACACAGCAAAAGTTCCAACCAGGGCTGAGTGGGCCGAAGGTCTAGAACCACCAAAGTCTGGTATCAAAGACAATATATGGTACACGGACGGATCAAAAATGGGATCCGGTACGGGAGCCGGCATTTATGCAAATGACTATAGCAGTAGTGTAAGCATGGGTAGTTTGGCAACTGTCTTCCAGGCGGAGACATATGCCATAATTGCCTGTGCACAGGAGAATATAGACAGGCAAACCAAAGGGCAGACTATCTATATACTCAGTGACAGTCAAGCGGCCCTTAAAGCGCTTACGGCGCCGAAAGTGGACTCTAGACTAGTTTACAATGGCCTCCAAGCACTAAACAAGCTTGGAAGGCACGATAAGGTGCAACTTGTTTGGATACCAGGGCACAAGGGCTTCATCGGCAACGAAAGAGCAGATGAGCTTGCAAGAGGGGGCTCTACAAATCACTTTGTAGGTCCGGAACCATTTGTGGGACTCTCGCAGGGGACCATAATATCGGCCTTTAAAGCCTACGCCAAAACCAAACACCAACACGAGTGGAGGAATGAGGCTGGCTTAAGGCACTCTAAGCTCTTCATAGAAGGAGTGGACTCGGGCTGGACCAGAAAACTCTGGAAATCCAGTAGGAAGCAACTCAGAATTATATCTGGGGTGTTCACAGGTCATTTCGGGGTCAAGGATCTCTTGGCCAAGATGGGACTATCGGATAGTTTAGACTGTAGAATGTGTGGTGAGGAGGATGAGACTATGGAACACTTATTGTGTGAATGTCATGCCCTTGCCAGACAAAGAATGAACTACTTTGGTAACGGTTACCCGCAACCAAAGGAATTCAAGGTGCTCCCGACGAACTGCATCATCCGCTTTGTGGAAATGATGGAGCAAGCCTGGGAGCAGGTATAAAGGAGAGGGCAAATGCACAAAAGATCCCACTGGGTCGAAGTGCATCCGAAAGGGCCCTCACCTAGATAATATAAGATAAGATAAGTAATAAATTTGCTCAGATCGATTGCTCCTTTAAAAATATATCAAACTGTTGGCCAGTGCGGATGCGGAGTGCGGAACCTAGGCAGACCCGGGGGGTAAAATCAAGCCTTTTTCCATCCTGAAGGACCAATCTTTATACCGGTGTTTTTTTTTTAATCTGTCGAGTAATACCAGAGATTACCTACATAGGATGCATGCATACTCCTACATACAAACTCACAAGGCTTCAACCTCTCAGACGTTTCCTCTTTATAATATTTGTACTAATATTGACATTGCTCATTCGAGGCAATAAAACGCAAAGGTTTACTCGCGACGTTTTTCCTCATAGGAAGTGATCAATCTTCACATTCGTTTCATCTTCCCCTGTTCAAGTGTTGCGCTTTCATTTTACCTCTGAGTGGGGATTTAAGGGTCCCTACATTTAGCGAGGCAAGTTGTTTTTGTATGACGGAACTTTTTACTATGCAATGGTTCATTTGCATTGTGGACTTATCTTTATATTTTAACGTCGTGTTTTCTGGGTTTAGGTTAGAGTTGTTAAGTTTTTTGACAAAATGTATTCTAAACTGAACACAACTTGGTAGAAAATTTAACTAATTTGCTTAGTGTGAAATACGCCCACATGATTGAGGAATTCACACAGAGATGTGGGCCCGCGCGGCCGACTCTCAGCGCGCATTCGTAATGCAGAAGCGAGCACTATGCGCAATGGTGGGTGCACCCAGTGACACTTCATGCAGGAGTTTATTCAAAGACTTTGGAATCTTGACACTCCCGAGCGAGCTCGTTTATCAGGTGGCCGTATTCACTCACACGAATATGCATATCTTTCAACGACAGGGTAGAAATAAAAGCTATGCCCTTCGTAGTAATAATCATGACTACCGACTTATTACTCCTAAGCACAAATTGGCAAAGTCTGCAAAATCTGCCTACATAATGGGTCCCATCCATCTATAATAGACTGCCCGCAACGGTCAGAAATGCAACTCCCACCGTCGCATTTAAGAAGAAGCTACGCATGTGGCTACTAGATTTAACTCTGTACAGTGTCGAGGAGTTTCTGAAACTACCGTGTACATAACTAATGACATAATTACTTATTATTCTCAAATTTGACTTGTAACTATGGTGTAATCAATAAAGAATTGCACATACCTGTGAAAGAATTTTGCATGATTACGCAGTTCCTAACCTTATTAAAAAAACATTTATTTCAGAGCATGGCTCCAAATAATATGTTAGTAACAAAACACAAAAGAGATGTTAGTAATATGTTAGTACAAACTAACAACTTTTTCCTCTTTATAATGTTAATATAGACAGTAGGTATCTGCTGCAGTGATCAAATTCTAGTAACGACAACCTAAAGCAGCAGTTTCCAGTTCGTAATTTTAATAACAAAGGGAATATTATAATTTCGCCATTCACAGCAATTTTATTTTAACCTCGCATGAGACAAAAAGGTGACCTTTGATGAGATAGACACATAAGTAACCACTTAGACGTGTACCTTTCCAATTTGAATGTCACCTTAAATTATGCCATAAAGTAATACCTAGATCATTCTGGATTCTATTAAAAATAATTTAATTTGTAAAAGCCAGGGCTTGGAATACGTTTATCAGGTTTAATTTCATTCGTATTTATTGTTACACACGTAATTTGAAAAGTAATAACCTTGTGAAATTAGACAATAAAATCTACTGGAGAGAAAAAGACCATGAACTTTTGAAACTTAGCTAATTAAGTTGCTAAAATATATACCTACATGTCATTTCATAAGAAAAAAGGCCGAGCTGCCTAGCTTACAAAACGGGGTAAAGATATTTTTAAAGAGAAAATCCTTTTTTCTACCTTATATGATTCCTACCAACTAATATTACAAAAGCGAAAGTAACTCTATCGGTATAACCTTTTCAGGTCCAAATGGTTGAACCAATTGAGAAAGTTTAAAGTTTTAAAGAAGTCATATAGTTTTATTACCGAATCATCCCATAAATATGTAAATTAGAGGTAGTATATTCGATGGGAGATCTAAAATTAGGATTACGCTTACAAGAATTGAATAGTAGTAATTATTTATTTAACGAGTTCTACGCGGCCGAGGTCGAGGGCGAAAGCTAGTATAAGTATAATTATTGCCTTTTTCCAAATGGATACTCACGGTCACGGTAATACGGTTTAGATCAGTTATCGATAACAGCGTTAGACGAAAAATTAAGGCCTCCTCGAGTATTATTTATCGAATTAGCAGGGGCTGCCCGAATGTCGTCTTCGGAAAGAAAACTCATAAAACTGTGACCTCATTATGTTAAGTAGGTAACCCAATCTTAATCCAAGAACGATACATTTTCAAGCGTTCGCTACGGTTACTTCTTGGGCAAAATGTTGCAAAGTTTGATATTTCGCAAGATAGGAGATAGCATAAGATAGGTCATAGTACTAGATGTTTTGCTAAGAAAAAAGCGGCTTTTGTAAAGATCAAATGAGTGTGACTTCTGTAGTGGAGGAAGTTATGCTTCGCTCCCATATATAACCCAAAAAAAAAGTATTAAGCTATGTGCTTCATCATATATATATGTTCCTTGAGTAATTCTAAGCATTTCTAGTCCGGGAGGCAATAAGAAACGTGAGGCTAGTCGGGAAGGGGGGGTACAAAGATGGCCGCCGACAGTCGTCTTTAAAAAAAATCTATTCCTGTCCTAGTGTCTACCAGGGCAAGTTTGGTATCATTTAAAAAAATACAAATGCATACTAAAAAATATATTCCCACATAGTACAGGACCAGAAAGAGCCGAAGTACTGCCAATTTTCCATGCATTGACAGGATGCGACACGGTGTCTTCTTTTGATGGGAGAGGTAAAAAGAGTGCCTTTTGACGCCTGGAATGCCTACCCTGAAGCAGTTTGCGGATTCAAGGCATTGCTGGACGGAGAATTGGCAGAAGCGGACACTTATAAATATTCAGAAATTTATTATTACAATGTACGGCCGGTAAGTATAAACTAGATACATCAGCGTACCTATTTTAATATAAGATAGTTACTACCTATCTATTTTGTAGCTAATATAATTACTCCAAAATTTTATTTTTTAGCTCAAGGCCTTGCACAATAGTCAACGAATGCAGAAAATATATATTTACGAAGAGGGACAGACAGCTAGAAAATATCCCTCCAACGGAAGCCGCTCTTCGCCAGCACACACTTCGAGCATTATAAGTATTAAGGAGTCCGTGTCTGGGGACAAGCCTTGGTGCCTCTCCAAAAGCTTCCGATTCCATCTTCTTGGCGCTGGAGAATGGAAGACAGTGAATGGACTCCTCTTTGGTCAGATTTACCAGATGTCGCAAGTGTGTGCCTGGAACTCACTCGTTGCAGGTGCAAGAAAGGTTGCAAAAATCGTTGCAACTTCATTAAAAGAAAATTGAAGTGCACAGAAGTATGTCTGTGTGCCGGAAACTGCGGACATTAAATTGTTTTATAAAAATATTTAGAATGTATTTTATTTGGCATCATTAAATTTAACAAAGTAAGCATTATAAGCAGATACTCGTAGTCATACTCGACCATTTTGTAAGATAAACGCCACCTAACGCGAGTCCAACTAGCCGCGCTGCGATCATTTAATATTTTTTGTCACTATCTTTTTGCATAAGGACATTATAAAACGTGTATATTTTTTAAATTGGCATGAATTGCGCTTTATTATAGTATTTTTTTCTTGATAGTTTTTGTCATATACAAAAGTAATTAGCTCCCAAAGCAAAAATCTCCTACTGACATTTTCACCTTATTACGTTTTTATTGTAAAATTACTATGAAATTGAAAAAAACTAATATCAGAAATAAATTATACGTCTTTGGTTTATACAAAAATGATACCAAACTTGCCCTAGTGGCCACCAGGACGAGAATAGTTTTTTTTTAAAGACGACTGTTGGCGGCCATCTTTGTACCCCCCTCTACCCGACTAGACTCACGTTTCTTATTGCCCCCCGGACTAGAAATACTTAGAATTACTTAAGGAACTCATATAATGAAGCACATAGCTTAATAAAAAAAAAATAGGTAAACTTCGTAACTGCCTCCACTACTGTACTTGTACTATTACTTATTCTGTGGTTAAGGTACAAAAGAACCACTCCCTTAGGCGACTTCCTGATTTGTTGATGTGGAGACGATATCAGTAGGTAAGCTGTCAGTGTCAATTGTCAGTCTTTTTCTAAAGCTTTGCTAGTGCGTGGACCATGTGGGCGGGAACTTTTGACTGACTTTTTAATATAGTGTGTGTGTGTTTTCTCCAGGCGCTGTACTGAAGCGGTTACATTAAGAAACAAATGTTTAAACATTAAAGTCTTCAAATAAAAATAACATATAAATAACTACCCCGTGACTTTATTCGCGTTAATTTCCGTTTGTTGGACTTTTACTGGGATAAAAAATACCTATTCTATATGTTAATCCAGGCTATACTCTGTTTGTGTGCTAAAAATCATCTTAATCTGTTCAGTCGTTTTTGCGTGATTTAGTAACAAACATTCAAACTTTCGCATTTATAATATTAGTAGGATTACCGTAGGTAATTAAAAGTATCGTTATCAAAAAACCTTCAAATATCCATATTTCATAGCAGTGTACCTGTATAGGTTAGGTATACAATAGAAATAACTTTATTTTGCATGAAATGTGGTACAAAAGGTGCAATTAAAATAAAATAGGTTTCTGCAATTGATATTATTTAATTACTTTTCAGCCCTAAGGTCGAAACGAATTACTTTCGACCCGCTACTTAGATAAACAATAAAATTGACTACTTCCAGAGAATGACAATAAAAAATATATTGCTCACATCGTCCCGAAAGGCAAGAGGTTATAACCAGGGAGATGTTTAGCCAAGGCCGAAGGGGGTTTACCACAGATGTATGAATATAAGGAGATCGGACATGGCGGCCGATTTGTATAGAGTGAGCCTGTCGCAAGTACATTAACCCACACAACGCCCAAGTAATTGACAAGACAAAGCACGCACACATCTAAAACACACACACTTGTATACCTACACGCTTATTTGACAATAAACGCGCATCATATCAGGCATTTTGGGAAAAAACGTAATATTCTCTGCGATCAGCACGCGTGCACAGTATGGCAGTGTATGCCCATTGAGCATACAGCTGCGACACGGCCGCCGGCGGCTTGTCCTCTCTCTAGTATTCTATGCTCTGAGGGGTTTACGTAAGTTATTAAAAACAGATTCCAACTTATTATTGTAATTCTTTGTGAAACTCGGCGGAATAACTCTTTTGTATCTAACAAAGGAACTATGGTATTTATTTAAGCTTTAATAAAAACGTAGGTATCTATGAAATGACGAGATTATGAATTGTTCATTAGGTATGGGTTATTTTTAATCGCTTTACATAAGGGGGTTCGATTGCCATACAAAACGTTATTTGACATTCGTAGGCTAACGGCGTGATATTTTAAGAAACTTATGTAACAAACTTTCATAAATTGGCTTCCCATTTGCGCCAAATTCCCCCTTTCCTAGAATAAACTTACATAAACTAGATTAATTTGAGAAATTGGTTTGTCACGTGATATTTTGGGAAAACTATTTTTCTCAAATTAATCTAGTTTTTACAAGTTTATTCTAGGAAAGGGGGAATTTGGCGCAAATGGGAAGCCAATTAATGAAAGTTTGTTACATAAGTTTCTTAAAATATCACGCCGTTAGCCTGCGAATGTCAAATAACGCTTTGTATGGCAATCGAACCACCTTAAAGGATACCTTAATGGGATTTCTGGACTAAATACTGAAAATAAAGTCAGTAATCCAAAGTTTGAACTAATGTTACCAGATATCTAACTTTATACTATTGTTATGTTTTTGATAAAAAAGTTACACTAGGTACTTAAAAGTCTAAAGACCATTTGAAAGTTCATTTAAAAATAGGAGGGGTGGATTGAATACGATAGGTATACTGTTTGTACTTACTAGTTTTCATCTTCGCTTAGTTCTCAGAAGCCAAAAACTCTCAAAAACAACGTAGTTCACCTTAGACTAAAAGTAAAGGTTTAGGTAAATTTTGTGTACAACAAGACAAGTTACATTGATGTTCTGAGAAACTTTGTGCGAGTGAGGAGTGGATATATAAACTGTTTTAAATAAATTCATAATTTAATTGTCTTATTTTAAATGTTCGTGCAAAGTACCAGGTAATTACTTTTACACTTCCATTGTAAAATAACATGTAAGTAAGTAGTTATGATTATGAAAGATCTAAGGGGTAGTTACGTAACCTTTCGAACTTTTCGAGCGTTAGGACAAATCAACTATCATTTTCCCCTCAAAAAATTACATTTACCTAACGTACGTGCAAAACGTTACGCAATCGACCAGGTGGTGTCCAATGATAAAATACAATTCTCATGAATCAACTCTAGTTCAAATAAAATAAATGATATTCGGAATATTAAAGAAAGTAAAAGTACTTACGTATTTAGTCGTACTTAACTCGTACTTACAAGTCCTAAAATTTCCTGGGTAAACAAAATATAATTCTATTTAGTATGTCAGTAAGATTATCAAAAAACATTGGACATGTGGCAACATTGTTGCACGACTGGCTGGTCAGGGATTCAAAAATAGAAAATAGAAAGAATATTTATGTCAAGATTTTTATTCTGTCTTGTCACATCGATTTGTTCCAAAACGTTTGTGAACATTGTACCTATCTTGATTTATGATATAGTTTTTATAGTGCACTCAGTTCACCACAGTACAGTTTTTTCCAATCCAACCGGCATTTGATTTTACGATCCAAGAAAGGCAACCTGAACACGCAACCAAACGGTGATAGGACCGGGAGGCCTATAACTAACCAGCCTCCACCTTTCCATCCTATAGACACACACTTTTTTTTTGTCAATCAAACAATAAAATATGAAGATATAGCCAACCCGTTAAAGTTCCGCGGGACGTCACATAATGCTAAAAAGTGTACCTACCATAAGGTGACGACACACGGAACTTTGATATCTTCATTCTTTTTTGATTGATTGGCAAAAAGAAAAATACGTGGCCAATATTTTTTTATAATGTAACTGACAGACTAAATACAATTTTTATGGAAAGAAGCAAATTATTGTACTCAAGATTTCCATTAATTACCTAATTAGCGTAATCAAAGACGGAACACACGACGAAAGTGCTTATTATTTCCACAGCTCTTAGTACAAACGTCTCATCAGCTTCATCTTATTTATGTCATAAGTAAGGACAAATAATTGAAGCTTACAGTAATAGGGCAATTATTAAGAGCCGGGGATAATCGTAGCAGACGGTAATCGTTTATGTAATTAAAGAGCGCTGGGCGAGAGCTATCGAGGAATATAAAATATTTAAGCGCTTATATATAAATATTTAACCAATGAAGAAGTGCGGAATAGAGTGGGGCAAACCAGGCAGCTAGTTAGGAACTTAGAAACTAGAAGAGGGAAGATGATAGGGCACCTCTTACGACATGACAACTTCGTACTTAACATAATTGAAGGAAAGATAGAGGGGAGGCGAGGAAGAGGAAGACCTAGAATAGACTACATGGAGCAACTCAAAAATAGAGTTGATGTTGGGTCATATCGTGAGGTCAAATAGATTGCGTACGGTACTTTATCAAGCTCAATATAAATAAATAAAGTTTTTTTCAAGATTCGGTTGGTTGGTGAGTGAGCTGTAGAACTTGCAAGAGTTGCAAGACTGTCTTTATAAAAATATTTTTTTTTAACATATTGAAATACTGAGTTAACAATAAAAAAACTATATAAATAATTAACTTGCTCATAAAATTTCACGAGAATCGGTCGAGAAATGCGACCTGTGTAGAGAAGAAAATCCGAACAGACGAAAGAAATAAGAAATAAAAGACATAGGTACGAAAGAATGTTGGCCGATTGTTCCTGTATTTGTCGAGTACCAAACTTTTTAAAAAGTAGAAACTGGCATATAAAAGACGGCACAGGTCGTATTCAGCCAAATCAACTCGTATTTTTCTGTGGCGAAAGCGACATTTTTGTATGAGTCTCAAATAGTTTGCGTTTTTCGGTGGAAAAATACACTTGCGATTCTGTTTAAAAAAACATATTATGACGTTTAATTTTATGTTATTTGCGGTATCCTCAATTTGTATTTATTAATAAAGCTTGATTTCAATTTAGTATTTTTATATTCCTCCATTTTTGAGAAAAGCACTACTAAACATTTATATTCTCGCCAAACTGTTACGTTTGATGGCGCCTGAAGTTGACACTCGACACCTTACAATTATTTAGTAAAAGCAATTTACTAAGAAATATACAAGCATACAAGTATAGAAGCACTTTACTACACACTAAGAAAAAAACAATTTAATAATATACTAAGTATCCTCATCATCATCATAATAATATCAGGCGAAAGACGTCCACTGCTGGACATATACCTCCCCCAAAGAGTGCCACAATGATGATGATGAAACTAAGTATATAATTTAATTTAGTAATTTGGTTCCATAAACTTGTGGCTAATAGCAAAGCCTGAAGTAAATCCACGTATGCGCATGCGCACGGACAGGAAACGATATGACGCACTCATTATACGGCCTGTACTGTACTAATGTGATTATTATGTGAACTAATGCGAATAACATAATTTTTAAAATACCTACTCATTTTTTTATTCAAATTACAACTTACTAAACATTTATATTCTCGCCAAACTGTTACGTTTGAAGGCGACTGAAGTTGACAGTCGACACCTTATAAGTATGACGACCGCTTTAGCCTAGTTGGTAGCGACCCTGCCTACGAAGCAAGAGGTCCTGGGTTCGAATCCCGGTAAGGGCATTTATTTGTGTGATGAGACTGATGAGCACGAATATTTGTTCCTGAGTCATGGGTGTTTTCTATGTATTTAAGTATTTATTTCTCTATATAAGTATGTATATCGTCGTCTAGTACCCATAGTACAAGCTTTGCTTAGTTTGGGACTAGGTCGATATGTGTAAGATTGTCCGAAAAAAATATTTACTAAAAGCAAGTTATTAAGAAAGATATATTCAATTGTGACAATCCTGGGCAGATTAACACAGGTACTCAAATAGTTAGACAAAATAGTGGAATTCCAGAGCGCACTAACTCAGCGTGAAATACGAGGGACGTGCCAGATTATGATAAGACTTTAGCCCAGTAAATCATTGGATTTTCCGGTTGGGAGCCGACGCAAATTTAAGGAGGACCCTTTCCCTCTAGGAGCCGTCTACATAGCTCACGACTGTTTACATAGCTTTTGGAGATATTCAACGTATGCATGTCAACACACGGATTAGAAAAGTACATTGATTTACCCTTATAGGACACAATCTAAATTTCACGGCAAAAATGGCCATCTTTTTGTATTATTTTATGGAGCACAATTTTTAGGTCTATATATATAATAGCAAGATACTTGTCTTATGAATTAATTTTAACTTAGTCCGTTAAAGGGTTAAAGTGGTCCGAGTAAAATATAACATACTTAATACGGTTCTCCCTTGTTAGACCTAACAACTTTAGCCCTAATGTTTCATTAGAGCTAATGTTTCACTAAACCTAATGCATATTTTTTCTTAGATAGGTAGTAAACTTTATGGGATTATTGCAAAACAAACCTAACCTAATACCTTCTATTTGATGATATTCAAAGAAAACCCGAAAAGTTCACTATTTCGAAGGAAAATGCATTAGGTCTAGTGAAACATTAGGTCTAACAAGAGTAACAAGGGATACCCACTTAATACATTAATTTGAAATGTTTATGGTGCAAATAAATTTCGGTCAAAGTACAATCTTTTTTTGCCAGATGTACTTTTTTTCACAATCAACTACTCGTACTCGTTGAGAGGGTACCAGTGTACCCAAACACGATGGGAACTACCAGTACTAGAGCAATACTGCCAAACTCGAAATGAACAAATAATATTTACTTTTTATAACCATATATTATTTCATAACAAATATTTATAATTTTTTGATTGCTAAGTAATTGCTGACAGCCAAAAAATACCATCTATTAGGTAGGTACGGACGTTTTTACTGATAGACAAAACCCTCTCATCAATCAACTTCAACACTAACCTTGTGTATTGCAACCATTCCAAGAACTGCAATGTCAGTTAGTTGGTATTATTCAATTGAATTATATAAATGGACACAAAATCCTTTTAAAAAAAAACTACCTAAAAGAGTTGTTATAAAAACTTTACGTATAATCGGACCACTCAGTCTTGAGTTCATAAAATAATTTATGACCAATCACATGGGCAAATGCAAGTTAAGCCAAATATCAATCTAGAAAACTGTCAGACTACTTAATAATCATTCTTTTAGATCCGTCTTTCTGGCTGCATAACTAAGCTTTTGCCTCGCGCTTTCCCTGTTCATCAACTATTTATTTCTCCTAATTACTAAGATCCGGAGTATCAACTTCGTAAACATCCCCACAACTCTACGCCGTCACCACTAAACTCCGTAAACTTATACGGTGTTTGTTGCATACTTAACAGCAGGGTCTAAGTTTGTCTTAACAAATTGTAGTGGGGAAGTTAACCCGTACTCACGTACAGGCGGGGACAGAAAAACTTGGGCAGTACCTGTCCGAACAATGCTCACGTAGCTCTAGACTACAAACTGTTGGGGGCTCGAGTATAGACGGCTAGCGGACCGAGGATATATAAAAACTGAACTTCACTTGGAGACTCAGGCCAACGGACCACTGTAACTTCCCCCCCCTTTAAATAAACTTTAACTAACTAAATAAAAATAATAATAATAAATTTGTATTAGCCATGTGATCTTCTCATCTACGTTGTTCCGAACAACCCAAATTCTTTTATGTGTAGCAAATTGGACCTTGACTCCTCTCTATCTATCTACCTACTCCTTCGTTCACCTACTGCATCCTAATTCAAAATAATGTACCTGTCAAATCAATTAATATAAATATTTTATATGTTTTTGTTAATTTACCCCAACCTCCTATTAATCATTCGGATAAGCAAGATCGTAGCTCTTAGATTTTCTATTATCTTGATTATTTTGACACCTTAAACACACTAATATTCAGCCTATGTATTCATATTTTGAACAAAGTCTTAGCGACGGGTTGTGTGGTAATCTTTTACTCACACAAAGCTACTTTCTTGCTTAGGATGGAGTATGAATGATCCTACCTTATTTACCTGCCTAGTTACCTCATGAGTTTAAGACTACGAGCGAATCTACCAGTATTTCGTACCTGACGGTTTGAATAAGAAGAAATACCGAAACAAACTCAGACAAACCTCTTTATTTTAATATTGCTGTGTTATAAACTTAACAATACAGGCAATACAACGCCTACTTCTCTATATATTTGCCTTTATATCGTAGGCATTTGAAATATCGAATTTATTGTAATCGAATGTGTATTCCACAAATAGTTATGTACGAAATAGCTAGTAGTTATAAGGGTATTATTTCGCCCGTAACTACATTCATCAGCGATCTGCTCTGCCTGTCACTGGTCCCTATAACAGTTTTGCTTCTTTCTCCGAAACCAAACTGTTTCCCTAACCAAATAAAATATAAAATTATATTACCATACCTGAATGCCACATTCAACTACATAAACTTTACATTTCTCCTCAATTAAGACCAACCATTAATTTCTCTACTCATAATTATCAAATGAATCCTACAAATAAATGTTATTGGATGAATAAACCTTATTTCCTAAGTCCCTATTACCACGTATGAATTCATACCTAATCCTACCTACCGCTAGACCTTAGGCTTATGCAAAACTCCCATCATTACTTTTATTAGTGTTATGTGATGTGTAGGCATTTGAAATATCGAATTTATTGTAATCGAATGTGTATTCCACAAATAGTTATGTACGAAATAGCTAGTAGTTATAAGGGTATTATTTCGCCCGTAACTACATTCATCAGCGATCTGCTCTGCCTGTCACTGGTCCCTATAACAGTTTTGCTTCTTTCTCCGAAACCAAACTGTTTCCCTAACCAAATAAAATATGAAATTATATTACCATACCTGAATGCCACATTCAACTACATAAACTCTACATTTCTCCTCAATTAAGACCAACCATTAATTTCTCTACTCATAATTACAAATTAATCCTACAAATAAATGTTATTGGATGAATAATCCTTGTTTCCTAAGTCCCTATTACCACGTATGAATTTATTCCTAATCCTACCTTCCACTAGTCCCTAAACTATTGTATGCAAAACTCCCATCATTACTTTTATTAGTGTTATGTGATGTGTAAATCCTAAGCTAGGAATCTACGCTGTAAATCGTTCGGCAGGCTAATCCGAGAAGGCAACCTATAGCCGGTGTAATGTACATTTCACAACGGTCCGTGGACTAGGTTCTGTGAAATGCACTCCCTATCGCGTGTGTATAACATATAAATATATATTCAATAAAAGACCCAAGCCTTAAGCACACACAAAACCTTAACGAGTGAATAAATTCAAGCGGTCGACTTATTTTAAATTGCGACCTCTCGCTTCAGTCCTGCGGCAAACCTTAAGCCAAGGAAGAGGCCCATTTATGATAGGCTACACCATCTATGCAAATAAAGAAGACGGTGCCCAGGTATCTCTGAGCCTGGCCTACTTCTAACAGGATCCCATTGTATACGCTGTTGGCACCGTTAGGGAGCGTGTACAATGTTAGATTGACATCCAATCAAGGCATTGATCTGGTCGAAATATTAATTAAACTTTCCAAAATAAACTCAAAATCTAATAAGACTCGAAATAGTTCAATACTATGTAAAATAATCACACAATATTGAACCTTCTTGCCTTCACAATAAAGTATCTATGAATGTTTACGTTACGAATTTAGGCTCGATCCAGTTTCAATGTCAATCCAAAATATAGCTAAAGAACGAATGGCTTGAAAGTATCAGTCAAGATTCTCCTAACCCCATTAAAACACTAATTTAAATTAAAGCAAACTCCATCAAACTATTATACTTTAAACCAATTAACTCTAGTCAAAAATAATCACTATTAACCACTCTTATTTGAACACAAAGTAATAACAGCAAGAGATTCACTAAAAATCAACTTCACAATAAACTTTAAAATTTACACTATTTAATTGAGATTAAACCACCAAATTAAGTATGTAAGTACAATAAATATTTACGAATTGAATTCTCCCTTTAAATTACCATATGTTGTGTCTGATCAAAGACTAAACCAGCGCAATCGAATATTAGCACAATCCATGCCCAGACACAACTTAGGTATCCAACATTGAGACCTATTTCCTTCGACAGGGTTCCCCCCTTGACCGATACCCTCAAGCTCCAAGATTTGAATGTCCAGCATCCTGCCTTACGAGTTACAGAAAGCTTCCCCGGCCCCTCCTTAAGCTCACGTCTGAAATTAGTTGCATAATCTATTTTAGACTCTATTCTCTTCATTAAATACGACCAATACAATACCATAATTAAATTTGTACAAAACAATCTCACGCGGCACTTTGCGGCATCATCAACGAACAGTGTTTGACCAGCACTTTCTGCCGTCTTATGCAAAATATACCAATTCGACCACCTTCGTATCGTCATAGTGATAAGGTTTATTTTGATTTAAATAATCATACGCTTATCTCAGATTTGACAGCAATATTAAATTTGTCTTTTTATGGATCATATTCCTAGTGTCGGTACTGTTTATGTCGCCAAGCCATAGGCTTCACAAATCAAGATTGCGATTGCTCCACAAGATGTGGACGTTATGAAGTCCGTTATTGCTTCGTAATAAGGTTTAATTTTGAGTAAAATATTATTTGCTTATTTAAAATTACAATAACTAGTTAAGTTTGTATAGTAATAAATTTTAGCCACTCAAAACATGTGTGAAATATTATTCTCTAGAGTGCGTCGGCAGTTTAAGTACATAAATATTTAAGTATTAAGTTTTTGTTATGTGCATACGTTGATTTAATTATGTCGAACTATATTTTACCAAATGTGGTTTTATAATTTAATCCCTGTTGTATTGAATTATTACCTCATTTAGCATTCATTAAAAACTATAGATAAACGAGATATACTTAGTCATAGTTCGAGTTACACCACATAGCCAAGACTGGCCAACGACGCCGCCTAAATCAGCCCGCGAAGGAGCACTTTCCTTGATTCGTCTCATATTACAAAAATTTTTTTTAAATATCTGACCCTGGCAATGACAAATATAGCTGATGCAGCTGTCAATATCATTGCCAGTGTCAATTTACCCCGGATTTGTGAGATATTTTTTTGTAATATGAGACGAATCAAGCAAATGTCTTATTCGCCGTCCTAAACCCAAAACGTAAGTGAGGAAACTGTTTATATTTTTCAAAATGAATTAACGCAGCTGAAAAGTCAGCATCTTTTTTCTGGTGCTAAGGAATAATTCCTATCAGCAGAAAAAGACAGGCACTTTTAATATTTTTTTTTCATTCCCAATTATAAAGTAAATATGCTTCAGAGCAACATCACAAAATTGTATTGGCCTTGACTTCTACAATTTAGAATACTAATCCTATTTAGGCAAAACGGCCGACATACCTATGGGATGACTAATACTCATAACTAAAGGAGTACCTACAAACGGCGTTACAACGTTCAATTGAAACTAATTATAATACTATAAGCAAAAAGAATAAAACCACTTTTCAGTAGAACTATGGGTACATCTATTTATTTAAAGTAAAGCCTATCTAACACTAACAATAACCACTACCCTAGACTGGCGGAATGTCTCTTAAAGCTTCGCACAAGCACTAACGACCTAAAAACACCTTTTAACACAACCACTGGATAAATCACAACGCTCGCGATACAGTCGCGGCCCAAGCAAGAGTGGCTTCGGAGAGGTCCGCCCGACCAGCTCCCGTGGTTTGTTTATACTTGCAGCGGGGCACGGGAGGGGGTTCCAGGGTCGGACCTAATCGACACTGCTTACAATACTATAAAATTCAATTTGAGCTATGAATGAGCATTGTTAGTCAAGCGAAGGTTAAACACTAGGAGTTCTGAGTAACGAGTATATAAAACCCAGTGAAATTTATAGAGTACCTTCTCCTTTTCGGAAGTTAGTCGAAAACGGCTAGGGGTATGATTTACTATACTAATACACTGGCCTGCAAAAGAAGGTATAACACGTCATAAACGTGTTGATAACAAAAACTGTTACCTATATTTAAATACCTTCTTTTGCAGGCTTGCGTAGGAAACTCCATTTTTATTGGAATAACTCCCAGAAAAAGAATGCCCAGGACTGATTTATGCCCAATCATGAGAATCCAATTGAAATATCTCTATCTTTAATTGTTTTAATTTTGCTAGTTAGAGAAAGAAAGCGCTAAATGTGCGTGACTTCATGAACCTCTACCGTCATGGTTAATGAAATGACAATTGTTCTACATATATGAAGATACGTTTTATGTAAAAGGGACAGAATATGTTCTTAAAATTATGGACACTTAAAACTATGGAATAATTTATTCTTTTGTTTTACTACAGGTACCTATTTCCTTTTTCTTTAACTATTTATTTCGTATTAACACCACAATATGACACATAGAGCTGATAACCATTTTAGTCTAGTTTGAATTCAACCTAAGGATTGGCAGGTGATAATAATCGGTTGGTATTGAAGTGTTTTCCGCTAAACTCTTGTTTCTTGCATTCCCCTTAAGATTAACGTAAGAGTTCAAACGGAGGGGTTTGGGACTGCGAGAGATGTGAGTGGGATTTCTCCAAAGTCCGGTTGGTTTTTGTACTTTCTTTCTTGCAAAGAGTTTAGAGCAGGTCAGGAGTTCTACCATTGGATTTACCACGATAATTTCATTTAGTTCTTGTGTGTATGAACCTAGAATTTGTGAGATAAATTATGTCATAGTTTGATATTATAATATTTTCAGATTCTATTATGAAAAGGAATGCTAAATAATTTCGTAAGCAGATTTGTTTTACTTCGTTCTCAAATTACAAAAGCAAAATGGAAGAATAATGGATGACACAGAATTGTATTCAAATTTAAGGCATCATTATAAAAATGTCGTTTAAATTCTGTACGAGTTCTATTTTTTAGACGTGATCTCATTTCGTCACTACATGCTTAGATTTATGACCAAAAATGTTATTTGAATAATAATTTGTACCTTAACTGTCATAAGCTCGTACCTGACATGACTGTGGTATTACAAAACCAACTTTCACCTTTGCGAAACAAGATTCCGATTCTAAGTAAAGAGCGTTGTACAAGTAGTAACTTACTAGCTTAGGTAGGTCCTACGTCTCCGTTGAGAAAAATGTATTTTTTTGTTTTATAGCTTGTGGGGTGGGTGGGTACTTCTAATCAAGATATGTAAACACATAATTTTCTTATAAAAATTTACATACCTTTACGTAGGTAACCACATGATATGACAAAACACGAGATCATGTTTGTGTACCAATTACGTACGTCAGCTAATGAAGCTTTGAATATTACTATTTTGTTAGTCATTTGTAATAAAAATATTTGAGATTCTGAGAGAGCAAGTACAAGTACCTGCATCAGAACCTGCATTATCCAAAATAGTAATAACCTCGTAAGGTCCATCGGCTTAATTTTAGGACAAAAAAATCAGGCCTAACAGCCCAACTCGTTAGGTTTTTGTTATAAAATATGAACTCTATTTAACGACCCGAAATTTCAAAATAGTTATTTTAGACCTATTTTCAGGACCCTGGGTCTGTTATGATAGTCCTAATAATGATATAACTAGGGGTGAAATAGGGACTTAAAATTTTGATCGATGGAACCTATTAAGATGAAATTTGGTATAGAGATAGATTTTGTCCCGAAAATAATCCCCTAAGGGGGTGAAATGAGGGATGAATATTTGGATGAAACCCATTTAGATGAAATTTGCTTTAGGGATAGTTTGACTTCCGGGAAAGGACATGGGATAGTTTTTATCCCGGAAATCATCTCTTAAGGGGGCGAAATGGGAGGATCAAATTGTCTCGGGGAAGGACATAGGACAGTTTTTATCCCGGAAATCAATCCCTTAAGAGGAAATGGATGGTGATGGAGTTCTACGCGGACGAAGTCGCGGGCAGAAGCTAGTAATGATATAATATGAAAAATATTGGCTAGTAAAAAAGGAAAATTAAAAGTTTAGACCGTACTTTAATTGACGTAACTTTTGGGTAGGTACTTAATTACACACAAAATATTGTAGAAATACCCATTCGATTATTTTAAATACAGAAAAAAGTCCTGTATGGTTTTAAACGGTGGGAAATGCCCACATGGCATACATGTACGGTATCCACGTATTTTCAAGAGTCTCGTTGTGTAGATTAGACATCTCGGAGGTGCGAGCCGGAAGAGGACTTTTGTGAGACAAACATGCAGTACCACGTAACCTATCTATGATTTCGACTTATTTTAGAAAGAAACTTACACATTCCAAGATAGCAACATTTATAATTTGCAAACATAACTGGTACTAAGCAATATGACCAGTGCACAAATCCAGTGAATCGTAAAGAGCCCAGATCGTATGTGTAACAATGTCCTATTGAAAGCACAAAGCCGCAAATAAGAAATGGATCGGGGAAGAGGGAAAATTGGATTTTCTTTGAGTGAAGTTCTCCATTAAATTGAAACTGGCTTTAGGTATACGAACACAAAATAACTGCTAGCCGTAATTTAGAAAACTTATTACAAAATAACCTTTGATGTTGTGGGTAGCCCGTAGGTAGAAGGGAAAATTTTATTAACAGAATTACGTAATCAATGAAGAACAAAAGCTTTGGATGTTACCAAATAAACTGTTTTTAGGGTTCCGTACCCAAAGGGTAAAACGGGACCCTATTACTAAGACTCCGCTGTCTGTCTGTCTGTCTTCTGTCTGTCTGTCCGTCTGTCTGTCTGTCTGTCACCAGGCTGTATCTCATGAATCGTGATAGTTAAGACAGTTGAAATTTTCACAGATGATGTATTTCTGTTGCCGCTATAACAACAAATACTGAAAAACAGAATAAAATAAATATTTAAGGGGGCTCCTATACAACAAACGTGAACGTGCCGTTTTTATAGATAATGGTACGGAAACCTTCGTGTGCGAGTCCGACTCGCACTTGGCCGGTTTTTTTTTATTTTAGTCGGCAGGTACTGTGGCTCACTTTTCAGTATCACGATGTAGATGATAATACAAGGTGCTTGGGGGAATCCGAATAATAAAATTTTACGAACGTGTTCCTCACCATGTTAAGAAAATAAAATGTCATAATTATAGAGTAACTAGCTGGATTCAGCGTTTTTTGGTGAATGTATTTTTAAATTTTTCTTTCGAGGCTTTGGCCTTAAGCCCACAAAATTCTTTTAGTACTCGTCGATTAAAATCTGTGTATTAAGATTTCATAGAGAATACTGCAACGTCACTCTTTTCATAGTTGTAGTCCATGTTACTGTCGAAACAATCGAAATAACTGTTTCGATACGCTCCAGACAACCGATTTTTTTTTTTAAATAGTACTAAAATAAATTCGACCAATCATGTGGCTGCTTTACCGAACTGTAATGAATTGGACCAATAGAATCGCTTTGATTATTGAGTTTACTCGTTGATGTCGTACGCTCGTTCATGTCTTTTAAGATACCAACGAGCGTACGAGCGATAGGCTGCACTTCGTTTCAACAGTATCGAGTTTGTTTAATTAGTTCAGTTGACTGGTAGAAAATTAATTTTAATGAACTCGTACAAAAAGTATTGTTCACAATAGTGTTGTAATCAAGCTTTTTAATCTCGTACCTTACTTAGGCCACTCAGCAAGCTTCGTGGCCTAAACACGGTACTCGACTAAAAAGCTCTCTATTATAACACGATAGTGAAAAATACTATTACCCCGCGCTATGTAAGAAATAAATAAATTCGGTTAAATTTCCTATCATCCTCTTCTCCACAACAAAGAGCTCTCCCAGTACCGGTCCTTTAAAATATTTCACTATCATCGCGCATTAGAAGAAATCACAGTTTATGGGATCGTCCTACAACTACGACTACGACATTCGCGCAATTGCGCGCGTTGTAATAGGAATGTAGGACGCTCCCATAAACTTGTTTAATTTACATCATGGATATTTTTCACAAGTCGGTAAAATAATACAGATGTATTTCAGACCAACACCAGGGGATGTCTGTGAAGTTAGCATATCAAGTTTTGGCAGATCACGAAATTATTAAAGTTCTATTCGCATGCACCATAGTTCTATAGTTCCTGATATAGTTATAATTAGATAAACTCCTCATAAACTATCAGCATATTACGTGTGAAGTTAGCATAGGTATATCATTGAATAAAACTGAAGTTTTTTTTATGTGTTTATGTTAGAACTATGTGTTAAAAGTATCAGGAGGACGAAAATGATATGCTACGTGAAGTTAGCATGTCAATTGGATGAAATACATAAGATATTTTTTTTCTGTAGAAATGCCAGAACTATTGTTAAAATATTATGGAAAATTTATTTATATATATACAAAAAACTAGTATAATATAATACACACGTCATTGTTAAAATGTATCAGGATCTATAGAATGCGAATAGAACTTTAATAATTTCGTGATCTGCTAAAGCAGCACGCAAGCGTTTTTAACATCAATATACCAGCCTATTTCAAGCTTAAAGTCTTTTAACCCATTATAGCCTAGCGGTGCCGTTTGGCACCCAATTTTCCGCGTTCATGTTTTTGCACCAAATACGCGTTTCAAACAGTAAAGCTCGGTGATTAGCTATCGATACTGTTCTAGAGCGATATAGCTATCAGATTTATTACGCCCCTTCTACCTATGTACTTGTTGCGACCGGCATTAGCGTCAACAAGTCAGTTTTGTAAAAATATTAGCAAAAATGGATTTCATTCTCAAGTCAGTGAGTCATAATTTATTTATTTTGTCTAATATTACGATCATACCCATTTTATTTTATTGTTTTATTATTATGTGACGATATTAAATTGTAATATTGTACAATTTTGTTCGCGTATTTGATTTATCGTATGTCAAAAGTTATGGGTGCCGTATGGCACCTCTAGGCCGATATGTAGTCATTTCGAATTATGTGAGTCAATGCTTATTTTTTGGTTCTACGTGGGTAATAGTATTTATTTATCTTCATAGGGGTTGTATACTGCATAAGGCATTAGTCTTAATAGAAGAAGATGATGACCTTGAGCCGTGGTCGCCTGTATATTGAACCTCCAGAGCCTGCAACTGACTCTGATCGAGATTCGGCCGGCGAATATGGCTGTGGTCCTATAAATAAACAGACAGGTCGGCATTTTAAGCCCGGTTGCGACGTGGTGTTGGTGTCTAGGTGTCTGTCACCACGTCGTACACGATCCAAAAGTCAAGGAAATGCGCGGGTGCAGCCTCTGGCCGGACCAATTCGTAAGCCGCCTCGCGGTTTGCGCGATTCAGCGCTTCTTCTTCGTTCACGATGATTAGAATCACTTGCTAGTTCCTAGCGAATCGCGTCGCAAATGTGCCTTGAAGGTATGCAAGAGTCAGACAAGACTGCAATGCAACAAATGTAACGAAAGTCTCTGGTGTATCGCTCAGTTACCAGTTTCAAGTCCGTATGTAGATGTAAAAAAATGGTTACGATTATATATATATAAATATATGTATTAAAAAATGCTCTTTTTTATTCGTTAATTCCTTACATTATATTGCAAGTAAAAGAAAATTATAAATATACGGTAAAAATGGCTAGCAAACGGTAAGGTCATATATATGTAAAAGAGAGATTTAAAGACTACGTAATAGCCTAGCGGTGCCATACGGCACCCATTGTTTTTTCCAGAAGTAATAAATTAATTCAACTGTTTATAATCAAAAATAACTAAAGGGACCTATAAGAACATTATATCAAAAAATTATCAATTTCTAAGATCCTAAATTAATTCAGGTCATAATGGGTTAAGGGACTTAAAAGAATGTCAAAAAAAGTTTGTTCCCTTATAAGAGTGGTTCATGATTACACATGATACAGCTCGTTCTGTATAATGTGTGAGTGTATAAAGGGACGGGTTACACGTAAGCTTAGGGTGCATTAGCAAAATACTACTACTACTACTCTAATATACTCTAATATACAATTTTAAGCATTTTGTGACACTTCAAGCGGGTTTTAAATGGTAATGCTACTTGGGTGATAATTATGCTAACTTCACAGACATCACCAGGAGCAGCTCACTCCGTGATATCGTCGCGCCGCTACAAGTAGGTACATCGGCCTACCGGCTCAGGCCGTTATGTTAGCGCTGCTAAAGCACGCACGCGTTCTATCACAGCGCGTTGCATGCGACAGAAAGGGATGGTCACGTTTAGGCTCGTTCGGCATACCTAATATACACATACATAAACAGGGGATTTTGTTAACAGAGAACCTTCTGTACGTATTACTATTATTTATTCTGTGCTGGCACTAACATTTTGTGTTTGTTTCGCGTGTTCACTTCCAAGCGTGCCAAGTTCACGTGTCAAACGAGAGTGCAGAACATATTGAGATTCGATAGAGATGTGAATGAGCATTTCTAGAAAAGTTCAAACCATAAATTGGTACGAACTTTTCGTAGGTATACGTTAATTATTAAAGCTTTTTTAATCTTCTCTATTGTTACCAATTTTAAATTTTATGTGAACGACATTAGGTACTATTTTCGGCTAGATAATGACTAGAAAAATGGCAACAAAAGAAAAAAAAGTTTGACATAATTGACACACCTACATATTATGTAAGCACTTAAACTTTATAAAAAATCCTTGAATAGATCAAACTGAATTAAAGGTTAATTATTAAAGGTCTATTACATACAATAATTTTGCATTATGACAGTACAAAATAAGTTCAAACTGCTGTAGAATAAACAAAAGGGGAAACAGCCGTGATTTTATGTATGAAACTAAATAAAAGCTGGTCAACTGTTGTATACTTCGCTTTATAATGTGTCGCATGAGTAAAATATTAAATAACTCAATCTTGGTGAAAATTCTAAAACGAAAACCGCTTTAAATGCTTACAGCGCTCTAAAGTGACATGTTTATCGCCAGTCGTCAGGCGCACCTAACCACGGGTTTTGGGAGATGTTTCACTCAGAAAAATGATGGTTATTTTTTATTTCTAAAATTTCGACTATTTTTATAAGCTTCTATTCAACTTGCAATGTATGTGTTGGAGAGGATGAGTTATTTATATTCTGCGCCATGGACGTATGATACTCTGGACAGGCTATGGTAATAATAATACCACGAGCGAGCGCGACGGTGCTATACCAAATGCAATAAGTATGACAGAAAGAGAAATATCATTCGTTGTCCTTGTCATAGTTCCACTTTTTTTTGGGGCACAACTGATGCACAATAGTATGCAGTTGTGCCAAACAAACCATTACCCGACCAAATTAGGTAGATTGTTTATGGTAAGCCATCAGCCATTTTCAGACCAGTTTTTAATTTAGCTGCATAAGAGCTTTTCCGTCCCTCGTTGTGGCATCACGTATAGCCTGTCCAGAGTATCATACGTCCATGTTCTGCGCCATCTATTAAGTTTATCGCGACTTCAGTCATCACGCGATGACGTACGTATAATATTTTTGTTCAGAGGCTCTAGTATAAGTTTTAACGATACAATACGTTTTCGACCGTGTTTGCGTTTAGTTTCAATATGTATGGCAACGCTAACAGCGCTTCTGGTGGTAACTATTAGGAACTACGCGTTGTCATACAAATTGAAACTAAACGCTGACGCGTTCGAAAACGTATTGTAACGATAAAACTTATACTAGGGCTACTGAGGGGTAATCACGTCACGTAACGTTTCGAAAGCACGTTATGACAACTCAACTGTCATTTTCCCATACCTACAAAAAGTGGCATTTAGATGCGTTACGTGATCTTGCAACTGAATTTGAAAGGAGCTATTAAGATGTTTTTTTTTCACACGCGTTTCGTTTGGATAATAATGCAATATTATAGTACATACGAATAAGGTGGCTCTCTATACTACTCAATCACACTTGAGATTCCGTTTTGCACCATAAAAAAAATGGAAAAGGACAGTCTCGCCACTAGTAAGTTCCTACAGTGCTTCTATTTAATGCTATTCGTCATCGCTTATCGACGATAATTAATTAATATGTAAGGATAAATGATTACTGATTTTACTGTAAGACACAACAGTAAGTGTGAAGACGATAGACAGTCAATAGTTATTAAGAAGCCGCAGTGTTGTTAATTATGTGATTGAACAATTTAATGTTATATTTGAATAAGTAAAAAACTAATTCCACAAGAAACTGTATTAATAATTTTGAATGAATGCATAGTTTAAATACACGGGGAAAATAATAATAATGTTTTTGTGACAACTGAAAACTGTAACGGTAAGAGGACTTCTAGAATCAGGAAGGAAAAAACATAATTATCTCAAAGGTAGGTAGGTAGTGTAGTTTCATGATATGTTTCAAATAGTTAATAAGCGTTGAACGCTGTAATTAGAAACTCGCGTAAATTGAACCAATTACGTTCAACGCAATTTCGAAAATTAACTAGACACCAACTAAATCCCGATCAGCACGTGATATTACAATAACGCAAAACCAACATTAAAACGGGGGTATTTTTTACGACGTGTTGAGGTGGAATCAGATTGGTAGTGTCGGCAACGCGCATCTAGGGTCGAACGCGTATGCAACATTGCAATCCCAGAGTAACATACGGTATGTTATTATTATTTGCTATTTTCGCGCAGAAGGCGTAAATGCATTATGTAATGTCTCATCCAAAAGTGCAACAGATGGACTCGTCTCCATCGAGTTCCTCATCTTCGGCTCGAACCTCAAACCCACTCGTCCATCTATTGCCTAGTTTCTAGCCTCTACAACAATGTTCAATCCTTGGTCTCAGCCCCTAGTGGAAACAAAAACAAATACAGTTAAACAAATTGCGATACATGCGATGTCTGCTCAAATATTACGTGTGTGTGTTGAATTCAATTTAATTTCTAACGCTAATGTTGCCAAAACTCCGTTAAATCAGCCGTTATGACTTCATTAAACTAACGCCACGGTACGCTTTCCAGCGCAGCATGTGTTACAAAATTATTGTTTCCACCATTGTTTAGTAAAATTGTTAACAGTTTAGGACTGCATATTCGTTTCAATTTGCGGTAAAGCGATAAGTTGTCTAGGATTACACACCAAAATAAGGGCTACTTAGTGGAATTTTCACTATTCTGTTAATTAACCACACGAATAACTAAATCCTACTTAATAATTATTATAAATGTTAAAGTTTGGATACGAGTATAATATATACTTTTTATCCGAGTAAAAGTCCAACAAAAGGAAGTCAATGCAAACGACATCACGGGCAAAAGCTAGTAACTGTATAATATTTAAAACCTAAACGGGTCTAACGCGATATTTATTTACCTTACTTTACTTTTCGCCACGGCTTGCAAGGGCCGTAGTCTCAGACGACTGACGTCTCAGCAAGTTGTCAATGGAGATATAGCTAGGTACACAACATTTAACTCCCCGAAAAATGCCTAGAACAATGTGGAGGGTAGACCCAAAAAAGTTCATTAGTTTACTAAGTAATTGTCTAGGGCACGACAGACAAAACTCGCAGTTCCCCGCACAGATCCACAGATACTTAGTTCCCGTGATTTCAGTTTCTGAATCGCTGGTCCTCAAGTTCGCGATGAATTAATGAACTAACTACGTATATAGGTAATGCAAATATATATTTAAATATTTAAGAGTTACGAAAATTGTCTAAAAATTTGTTTTTTCACTGCTAACTTGGGATAGGTACTATACTTACATCCTCCCAATTTGGTGCGACTTTTGTTCAGTCATTGAGCCTCCAGTGAGGTTTCCGTTAAAACGTAATGTATTAAGTGTAATTTTCAGCATTTAATAACTTAAGTTCGTAGGCTTCATAACGAGTATTCCGGAACTTACGGAATTACCTTTCGATCATCATGCTGGTATATAATTTAATTATAATAGTGATTATACTCTAAACTTATCATTCTTCTAGCGTTTTCGGGGATGCAGGTACCCTACAAGAGCCTGAATCCGCTTCGGCAACTAATCCTAAGATTTGGCGTAGGCATAGCGTAGTTTTACGAAAGGGACTAGCGTCAAACCTTCGAAACTCGAACTCTTTTTGAAAAATCCTGTGGTACTTAGGCACAAGCCTGGGTTCGATCCAATAATCTCCAGATTGATAGTCGCGTGCCTTACCGCTCGTCTACAGTGCACGCACGCCATACACTTATATACCTATTACTCTACACTTATATATATATATAACTCAATATTAGTTTTTTTTTTATTTATTAAATCAGTATCTTTTAATTTACAAGGTATGCCATTCTTAGCCACTATCGGAAACCTTGGTAGGTGTTTCAAAACGAAGTGACCATAGATAAATCATATATTTAAGTACATGCCTATAATTAATAATAGTGTTATATTAAAAGTATAATTGTTATTAGTTATAAGTATCACTATTTTGTTAATCTTATCACCAAGGCTCGAACTTTTAGTGCCGATGATGTTGCACTGCATAGGATGCCTTCAAATAGTCTTTTCGTAAACAATTACCACTTATCAACCTCTTTTATTAAATGAAATGGCCACTTGAAATGAGCAGTATATACAAATGTATGTATTTAAGTATTTATTTCTCTATATAAGTATCTATATCATCGTCTAGTACCCATAGTACAAGCTTTGCTTAGTTTGGGACTAGGTCGATTTGTGTAAAATCGTCTGCAAATATTTATTTATTTATTTTATTTATAAAATGTCTTGACTGACATTGTCATTCAAATCGAGTCCTGCTTATCATTATCATATTCTCAACTTATCGACAAATAATAATAATTTTAGTGATAAATAGGTACCCATTAATAGACAATTCTAGTGTTCTTTAAGTGTGCAAATATTAAATGACGTATTTTTTTATTTCACGTTTTTTTGGATTGTGGTGGTTCCCTCTAAAAACGTATTATTTACAATAGCCCATTTCCCAAAATCCTACAGCTGCCAAGTCGACATTTAAATAGGCTTAAACTCAGGTAGGTACGTTTACTCTGAAATGTTCAGACGGTTCACATATTATTAGCTGATGTATGGAGACTACGAGAATTTACTCTAAAATGTAAATCTTGTTACATGAGACGGTAAGTATGGGGTACCGTTTATTGCTGCTAATTAATTATATACTTACTAACTTAGGCTCGATTCGGGAATCGGCTATGTGTATTGGCATTATATTGGGATCGTATTGGTTGGTATGATCACGCGTTAGTCTGTGACGCTGAAAGATACGGAGTGAAATAATCAATAGCATTATCTTCCATAAGCAGAAGTTCAGGTTTGTATACTTTCTAATTTCTATAGAAACGATGATCAGAAAGAAAGAAATAGAACATATTTAAGTTAGTCTATTTCAAAAGACAGACACTCTGCATATTTAAACAGTTTTTAATATTCACTGTGTGTCCTGTAATGAAATAACATCTCTAATTAGCTCTCAGTTACGAGGCGTGGATGCGATCACTAACTTAGTAGGATTTTTAACCCTGGTCCTTGAAATGAAATGAAACGAAATGAAATCTTATTTATTCGCGTTAAATGCGGTTATAGAAAGTTCACATGACATGTCAAGACGTGAAATTGACCAACACACTTAGCTTATTGCAGCATTCAAAAATTACGGTGTCACAAAAATATTAGGTACATTCAATTTAAATACAATACGTTACTTAATATCAGAGGCAATCAAGCTGTGGATGTTCACCAAAGGACAAAAACAAGCTAAAGCCCTGATCAAAGGGTTCAATAGTAAGCTGTCTAAGGAGCTATCCACCACTCAAAAGGCAAAAAACCACTCAAAAGGCAAAAAACCTGCGCATTGACAATAATCCTGACAGGACATTGCAAATTGAACAACCACCTGTTTCAAATGGGTGTGAAACAAGATGCAACCTGCAGGTTCTGCCAGGAGACACAGGAGACTGCAATGCACATTCTCTGCTCCTGCGAACCATTCATGCATAAAAGAAGTACCTACCTAGGGCGGCACATCGTGCACCCAGAAGAGGTACAACAGATCACCGCACAAAGAATCTGGAATTTCATGGAGACAACGGGTCTTAGTGGTGAACTCTAAAGAAAGGGTTGCCACAATAGATAACTTACTGGTCGAAGCGGCATATTAAGGCCCCCAAAACAAATAATAAAATAATTAATGTCAACACGTCAAATTATTATTTCATTCAATTATATTAATTAAGTACATTCAACAATTTCATTCCTTGTTTAAAAAAAAATCTTTCAACTATATAAATAATAAATAATACACATTGCATGATAATTATTTTTCTGGAAAGCACTTATTACCCTGTGGCGCATTTAATTTTGCAGGATTTCTTATTCTAAGTTTAGAGTTCTGTAACAATTTGGATTTGGCCAAAGAAACATTCCAGCCGCCCAGAAATACAAACCAGTGTGAGTTAAAAGGTTAAATTTCCTAAAGAGTGGTCTACATGATTTTAATCGTCCTACTAAACTATTTCTTTTGACAAATAAATACATCGATCATGTCTTACGTTGCTAGTCCTTGGAATCATTACACTACACAATACACATAGCATAGAGTATATTTTTAATGTGTGTCAACTTGGACCAGCTAGACAGGAGTGGCTTCGCACGAGGTAGCTTGACCCACACAAAGCCCCGTATGTTGTCAGATTAAAATGGCAGTACTTCTTTCATCCCGTATGTGTGTCGACTATCCTTCCATCCGTCTATCGTATCTTCTAGTCCTTTATCGTTTAATAATGTTCTTATATCGAAAGTCTAAGCAGTATTCAGGACTGGCTTCGCCACATTTTTGTCAAATGCCGCAGTGGCTACTTTGTTTGCGCCATGAGCACTAAAATACATAGTCACTCGTATTTTTTAGATATTTTACCTTGTGTTGTTTGCTTTTACTTGTATTTAATCTAGGTAGCTTTCCTACAAAGGCAGTTTTACTTATCTATCTATACATATAATAAAGCTGAAGAGGGTCGAAAGTCTGTACATGAAAGATATTCGAAACAAAATTGACTAGGGATACTTAAAATCGATAACAGAACACGTTCCAACAGTTTTTAGAATTTTTGTCTGTTTGTCTGTTTATCTGTTTATCTGTTTATCTGTTTGTCTGTTTATGTGACCGCGCATCACATGAAAACGGCTGAACCTATTAAGATAAAATTTAGTATAAAGATAGTTTGAGTCTTGGGGAAGGACTTAGGGTAGTTTTTATCCTAAAAATCAACCCCTAAGGGGATGAAATGGGGGGTGGAAATTTGTATGGAGCTACTTAAACCACTGCACCGATTTGGATAAAATTTGGTATATGATTAGTTTAAGTCCCGGAGAAGGTCAAAGGATAGGTTTTATCCCGAAAATATTCCCTGTAGGGGGTAAAATGGAGGGGTGAAAATTTGGATGTAACCCATTTTGATAAAATTTGGTTTAGAGGTAGTTTAAGTTCTGGGGAATGACATTGGATAGTTTTTATTCTGGAAATCATCCCCTAAGGGGGTGAAATTGGGGGTGAAATTTTGGATGGACTCCGTTTAGACCAAATTTGGTAGGTAAAGATATAGTTTGAGTCCCGGAGAATGACAATGGATAGTTTGAATCCCGAAAATCATCCCCCAAGGGGATGAAATAGGGATGAAAATGTGGATAAATCTCATTTAGTTAAAATTTGGTATAGAGATAGAAAAAGTCCCAGGGAAGGACAATGCATAGTTTTTATCCTGAGAAATCATCTCCTGAGGGGGTGAAATGAGGGGTGAAAATTTGGATAGAACAGATTTAGAAGAAATTTGGTATGGAGATAGTTAAGAGTCCTGGGGAAGGACTTAAAATATTTTTTAGTCCAGAAATCATCTCCTAAGGGGATGAAATGGGGTATGAAAATTTGGATGGAACCCATTTACGGGTAAAGCGAGTTGGAGTCTTGAAGAAGGACATAGGATAGTTTACTCCCGAAAATCATCCCACTAAGGGGGTGTATTTGGGGGTGAAAATTAGTTTGTGACCCATTTTGATAAAATTTGGTTGAACGATAGTTTGAGTCCCTGAGTATGACAACGGATAGTTTTAATCCCGAAAATCATCCCCTCAGGGATGAAATAGGGGGTGAAAATTTGGATAAAACCCATTTAGATGAAATTTGGTAAAGAGATAGAAGGAGTCCCAGGGAAGGACGATGCATAGTTTTTATCCCGAAAAATCATTTCCTGAGGTGGTGAAATGAGGCTTGAAGATTACGATAGAACCCATTCAGATGAATTTGGTATAGAGAGAGGTCTCAGTCCAAGGAAAGGAGGAAATCATCCCCTAAGGGGGTGAGAAATGGTGGATGAAAATTTGGATTGAACCCATTTACGGTATAGCGATAGTAAAAGAAGGACAAAGGATAGTTTTATCCCGAAGATCATCCCCTAAGGGGGTGTAATTGGGGGTGGAAATTTGTTTGTGACACATTTTGATAAAATTTGGTTGAAAGATAGTTTGAGTCCTGGAAAAGGACATATGATAGTTTCTATTCCGGAAATGATCCCCTAAGGGGGTGAAATGGGGGTGAAAATTTGGATGTAGCCCATTTAGATGAAATTTTGTATAGAGATTGTTTGAGTCCTGGAGAATGACAACGGATAGTTTTTATCCCTAAAATCATCCTCTAAAGAGGTGAAATAGGGGGTGAAATATTGGATGGAACCTATTTACGGTATAGCGGTAGTTGGGAGTCCTGGGGAATAGGAACATTACATATGTATGTGACGTTCCAAGGGTAAAGGTACCTTATGGCGGTAGTTTCGAAGATGTTTTCTAAAACGGAGTAAAAAAGACGTTTTATTATGGCTATTTTGAAAACTATTCGATGTAACATTTTGTTGACGTATCTTTATTTTTAATATAAAATATTTAAATTACAAGTCAGTTAATTTAGTCCTACGGTTTAGTAGAAAAGGTCCTTACGGCCGTGTGATATGAAAATATGCAAAATAATACTGAAAAAAGCCTACATGCATCTATTATGGTGAGGCGGGTCATAGAAACCAAGTTTGCGGCGGAGTCTATTTTGTAAAAAAAGGCGTTCGGAGTAAGGTGATCTATAAAATCATGCAACTCAGCCATAATGACCCTTTCCTTCATACAATCTATACTAATATTACAAATGCGAAAGTAACTCTGTCTCTCTGTTACCTTTTTATGCTTAAACCGCTGAACCGATTGAGATGAAATTTGGTATAGAGATACTTTGAATTCCGGGGCCTTCCCAAAGAGTCCTTACTAAGGATAGTTTTTATCTGGAAATTCATCACCTAAGGGGGTGAAAAGGGGGGAGAAAGTTACAATATAAACGAGTTCCGCGCGGACGAAGTCGCGGGCAAAAGCTATCTATACATATAATAAAGCTGAAGAGGGTCGAAAGTCTGTACATGAAAGATATTCGAAACAAAATTGACTAGGGATACTTAAAATCGATAACAGAACACGTTCCAACAGTTTTTAGAATTTTTGTCTGTTTGTCTGTTTATCTGTTTATCTGTTTATCTGTTTATCTGTTTGTCTGTTTATGTGACCGCGCATCACATGAAAACGGCTGAACCTATTAAGATAAAATTTAGTATAAAGATAGTTTGAGTCTTGGGGAAGGACTTAGGGTAGTTTTTATCCTAAAAATCAACCCCTAAGGGGATGAAATGGGGGGTGGAAATTTGTATGGAGCTACTTAAACCACTGCACCGATTTGGATAAAATTTGGTATATGATTAGTTTAAGTCCCGGAGAAGGTCAAAAGATAGGTTTTATCCCGAAAATCTTCCCTGTAGGGCGTAAAATGGAGGGGTGAAAATTTGGAGTTAACCTATTTTGATAAAATTTGGTTTAGAGGTAGTTTAAGTTCTGGGGAATGACATTGGATAGTTTTTATTCTGGAAATCATCCCCTAAGGGGGTGAAATTGGGGGTGAAATTTTGGATGGACTCCGTTTAGACCAAATTTGGTAGGTAAAGATATAGTTTGAGTCCCGGATAATGACAATGGATAGTTTGAATCCCGAAAATCATCCCCCAAGGGGATGAAATAGGGATGAAAATGTGGATAAATCTCATTTAGTTAAAATTTGGTATAGAGATAGAAAAAGTCCCAGGGAAGGACAATGCATAGTTTTTATCCTGAGAAATCATCTCCTGAGGGGGTGAAATGAGGGGTGAAAATTTGGATAGAACAGATTTAGAAGAAATTTGGTATGGAGATAGTTAAGAGTCCTGGGGAAGGACTTAAAATATTTTTTAGTCCAGAAATCATCTCCTAAGGGGATGAAATGGGGTATGAAAATTTGGATGGAACCCATTTACGGGTAAAGCGAGTTGGAGTCTTGAAGAAGGACATAGGATAGTTTACTCCCGAAAATCATCCCACTAAGGGGGTGTATTTGGGGGTGAAAATTAGTTTGTGACCCATTTTGATAAAATTTGGTTGAACGATAGTTTGAGTCCCTGAGTATGACAACGGATAGTTTTAATCCCGAAAATCATCCCCTCAGGGATGAAATAGGGGGTGAAAATTTGGATAAAACCCATTTAGATGAAATTTGGTAAAGAGATAGAAGGAGTCCCAGGGAAGGACGATGCATAGTTTTTATCCCGAAAAATCATTTCCTGAGGTGGTGAAATGAGGCTTGAAGATTACGATAGAACCCATTCAGATGAATTTGGTATAGAGAGAGGTCTCAGTCCAAGGAAAGGAGGAAATCATCCCCTAAGGGGGTGAGAAATGGTGGATGAAAATTTGGATTGAACCCATTTACGGTATAGCGATAGTAAAAGAAGGACAAAGGATAGTTTTATCCCGAAGATCATCCCCTAAGGGGGTGTAATTGGGGGTGGAAATTTGTTTGTGACACATTTTGATAAAATTTGGTTGAAAGATAGTTTGAGTCCTGGAAAAGGACATATGATAGTTTCTATTCCGGAAATGATCCCCTAAGGGGGTGAAATGGGGGTGAAAATTTGGATGTAGCCCATTTAGATTAAATTTTGTATAGAGATTGTTTGAGTCCTGGAGAATGACAACGGATAGTTTTTATCCCTAAAATCATCCTCTAAAGAGGTGAAATAGGGGGTGAAATATTGGATGGAACCTATTTACGGTATAGCGGTAGTTGGGAGTCCTGGGGAATAGGAACATTACATATGTATGTGACGTTCCAAGGGTAAAGGTACCTTATGGCGGTAGTTTCGAAGATGTTTTCTAAAACGGAGTAAAAAAGACGTTTTATTATGGCTATTTTGAAAACTATTCGATGTAACATTTTGTTGACGTATCTTTATTTTTAATATAAAATATTTAAATTACAAGTCAGTTAATTTAGTCCTACGGTTTAGTAGAAAAGGTCCTTACGGCCGTGTGATATGAAAATATGCAAAATAATACTGAAAAAAGCCTACATGCATCTATTATGGTGAGGCGGGTCATAGAAACCAAGTTTGCGGCGGAGTCTATTTTGTAAAAAAAGGCGTTCGGAGTAAGGTGATCTATAAAATCATGCAACTCAGCCATAATGACCCTTTCCTTCATACAATCTATACTAATATTACAAATGCGAAAGTAACTCTGTCTCTCTGTTACCTTTTTATGCTTAAACCGCTGAACCGATTGAGATGAAATTTGGTATAGAGATACTTTGAATTCCGGGGCCTTCCCAAAGAGTCCTTACTAAGGATAGTTTTTATCTGGAAATTCATCACCTAAGGGGGTGAAAAGGGGGGAGAAAGTTACAATATAAACGAGTTCCGCGCGGACGAAGTCGCGGGCAAAAGCTAGTACATATAATAAAGCTGAAGAGGGTCGAAAGTCTGTACATGGAAGATATTCGAAAAAAAAATGGCTAGGGATACTTAAAATCGATAACAGAACACGTTCCAACAGTTTTTAGAATTTTTGTCTGTTTGTCTGTTTGTCTGTTTATCTGTTTATCTGTTTGTCTGTTTATGTGACCGCGTATCACGCGAAAACGGCTGAACCGATTTAAATGAAATTTGGTATACAGATAGTTTGAGTCCTGGGGAAGGACATAGGGTAGTTTTTATCCCGGAAATCAACCCCTAAGGGGATGAAATGGGGGGTGAAAGTTCGTATGGAGCTACTTAAACCGCTGCACCGATTTGGATGAAATTTGGTATATAAATAGTTTGAGTGCCAGGGAAGGTCAAAGGATAGGTTTTATCCCGGAAATCTTCCCCTTAGGGGGTAAAACGGGAAGGATGAAAATTTGGATGTAACCCATTTTGATAAAATTTAGTATAGAGATAGTTAGTCCTGGGGAAGCACATAGGATAGTTTTATCCTGAAAATCACCCCCTAATTAATAATAATTAAGGTATAATTTGGGGATGAAAATTTGTTTGTGATCCATTTTGAGGAAATTTGGTTGAAAGATAGTTTGAGTCCTGGGAAAGGACATTTAATAGTTTTATATTTCAGAAATCATCCCCTGATGGGGTGAAATTGGGGGTGAAAATGTAGATGTCCCATTTAGATGAAATTTGGTATAAAGATAGTTAGTAAGTAGTAGTCCCTGAGTATGACAACGGATAGTTTTAATCACGAAAATCATCCCCTCAGGGATGAAATAGGGGGTGAAAATTTAGATAAAACCCATTTAGATGAAATTTAATAAAGAGATAGAAGCAGTCCCAGGGAAGGACAATGCATAGTTTTTATCCCGAAAAATCATCTCCTGAGGTGGTGAAATGAGGGTTGAAGATTTGGATAGAACCCATTTAGATAAAATTTTCTATAGAGAGAGGTAGAGTCCTAATTTTTATTCCGGAACAAATGAAAGTAGGAAATCATCCCCTACGGGGGTGAAATGGTGGATGGAAATTTGGATGAAACCCATTTACGGTATAGCGATAGTTGGAGTCCTGGGGAAGGACATAGAATAGTTTTATCCCGAAAATCACCCCCGAAAATCTTCCTCTAAGGAGGTGAAATGGGGGGTGAAAATTTGGATGGAACCCATTTAAATGGAATTTGGTATAGAGATGGTTTGAGTCCTTGGAAAAGACATAGGGTAGTTTTTATTCCAGAAATCATCCCCTTAGGAGGTAAAATGGGGGTTAAAATTTGGATGGAACCCATTAAGATGAAATTTGGTACCTATAGAGATAGTTTGAGTCGCGGAGAAGAACAACGGGGAGCTTTTGTCCCGAAAATAATCCCCCAAGGGCATAAAATAGGGGGTGAAAATTTGGATGTACTCTATTTGGATGAAATTTGGTATAGAGATAGTTAGGGTTCAGGAAAAGGACAATGCATAGTTTTTATCCTAAAAAACCGTCTAAGAGGGTGGAATGAGGGGTAAACATTTGGATAGAACCCATTTAGATGAAATTTGGTATAGAGTAAGTTTAAGTCTCGGAGAATGACAGCGGACATTTTTAATCCCGATAATCATACCCTTTGCCCCCTAAGGGGATGAAATAGACGGTGAAAATTTGGATAAAATCCATTTAACTGAAATTTGGTATAGAGATAGTGGGAGTCCCAGGGAAGGACGATTCGTAGTTTTTATCCTGAAAAATCATCTCCTGCGGGGGTGAAATGAGGGGTGAAAATTAGAATATAACCCATTTAGATGAAATTCGGTATAGAGATAATTGGAGTTCCGGGAAAGGAAATCGCATAGTTTTTGTAACGAAAATCTGGTTAAGAGATAGTTTGAGTCCTAGGAAAGGACATATGATAGTTTTATTCCGGAGATCATCCCCTAAGGGTGTGAAATGGGGGTGAAAATTTGGATAGAACCCATTTTCGGTTTAGCGATAGTTGGGAGTCCTGGGGAAGGACATAGGATAGTTTTATCCCGAAAAACCTGAAATCTTGGATAAGACGCATTTAGATGAAATTTGGTAAAGAGATAGAAGGACTCCCAGGGAAGAACAATGCATAGTTTTTATCCCGAAAAATCATTTCCTGAGGTGGTGAAATGAGGATTGAATATTTGGATAGAATCCATTCCGAAAATCCTCCCCTAAGGAATGAAAATTTGGATTTGAGTGTCCCATTTAGATGAAATTTGGTTTACAGATAGTTTGAGTTCCGGGAAAGGACATAGGATAGTTCCCGGAAATCATCTCCTAAAGGGGTGAAATGGGGGGTAAATATTTGTTTGGAGCTACTATACAACCCATTTAGATAAAATTTGGTATAAAGGTAGTTTGTAGGCGCGGCGTTGGTAGCCCCCCCCCCTGCCACAAGGTGGACTGATGATCTGGTAAATGTCGCGGGAGTCCGCTGGATGCGGGTGGCGCAGGATTGGTCACTTTGGAACTCTTTGGGGGAGGCCTATGTCCAGCAGTGGACGTCTTTTGGCTGATATGATGATGATGATGATAATGATAGTTTGAGTCTCGGAGAAGGACATATGATAGTTTTTATATTGGAAATCTACCCCTAAAAGGGAAATGGAGGGTGAAATTTGTATCGAGCTACGATATAAACGAGTTCAACGCGGACGAAGTCGCGGGCAAAAGCTAGTGAAAACATAAAATACCGCCCGGAGCCCGATTTCATGTAATGCCCCTGGCATATATTATCATAGGGATATCCCAACTGTCATGCCTCTGTCTTTCAAAATCAAAATGACAGAGACATGAAACGGTAACGAAATCCTTGCGACATCCGCTTGTGATAATGTATCTGTCATGAATGGGAAACAGGACAGTGTCATTCTGATTTTGAAAGCCAATCGCTAAAGTCAAGATATCTGTGTGTCATACAGATTGAGTAAAACAAGTAGTTTTTCCTGTGGTCAAGGGCTTCTGTGCATATGAAAAATATTTTGATTGCATGAAATCATATAATAGGGGACGCGGTTTATGCGGATTAAGAGTCCAACCAAAGATTAGGCTCTACAGTCCTTAACTTTGGTAATGTCCACTGAAGAGAAGACAATTTAAATCTCTGTAGGTATCACCCCCCTATGACATGCTGAGGACTAAATGTGAGGTAAATTTTTATTTTTAGAACATAGAAACAACACATTTTTCAACGGTCTAAAAAGTTTGCCTGTCGCCTTGTGAAAGCTACAAGAAGTGGTATAAATTGTGCACGTTCTTTAGAAATGTTGAAATGTGAGTTACTTTCCTCGTGTGCTAGGAATGTCCCCTTCTGATATTTAAAATAGATGGAATTGCGGCCATATTGCATCAATTTAACAACTTTTAATCATTTGGCTACTCTCACAAAAATGGCGGGTTCATTTATAACTATGATGATCAGAGACACTGTTCATTCATTTTAAAACCCGAACGTTATTAATCTCACCAGATTCGATCTCAATTGAATTTGGCATTGACCAGTGGTACTTAATTGTAACCAAAAACAATCACGGCAAGGCTAACAATCACAAAGGCTGCACGGAAATCGCACGGAGCGCGGAATCGCGCACTGAATTAACAAAGTTGCTTTAGAAAATTAATACGAGCTCGCTCGTGCCGTATAATTTAATTTACTCGTGTTTAACGAAATCCCTGACGTGTGCGAGTCGCCTACTAATTTAGAAAGCTGTTTAGTGACAGCTAATTTCACGACGGTTTACTTACGCGGGTGTTATTCGGTACAGTTTCGGTCGAATTTGCGGCATATTTCAGGGCGTGACTAACGTAGGCGTAGGAGCCTACTACTCTATGTACGCTCTGACAGTTTTCTTTGATTACATTTGCTCAACAGAGTATGTTCGCTGTAGGAGCTAAAATAAGATAGCGATTAATAATGTTAGCAACATTCAACTCCTTGGCAAAATGGGAACAATCTTACTTTAGGACATGCTGATCCGCTTTGTTCTGAAAATAATAATTTAATGCCCGACTATAAGTACCCACTCTATTTCAACGCAAATAATGTATATTAAACAGTACGAATAACAACATCTACCAGCCAGAGAGCATCAACCCAGGAGAAATCTCAGTTTGATCTAAAAATTGATGTTGATGGAACTATCATTCGAAGAAAATTATAAAAACTAATATTTGATTAAATCCCTATACACGATTAATTCACGCAGGATATTGAAATGGCTACTATATTTCGTAATTTCCTTAGGAAAAATCCCGTGAAGACTGCATTGCAAGAGTGACGTGACGTTAGCTCTCGAATGTATTAAGCGGTGACCGCTGCTGTCAGCCATATAACTTCATCATCATCATCAACAGCCTCTGACAGTCCACTGCTGGAAATAGGCCTCTCCCATGGCACGCCACTGAGCTCAGTCTTCAGCTTTCCTCCTCTAATCCCTGTCCGCTGCCTTACGAATATCATCGCCCCACCAACTCGTAGCTACAGGGTGCCCTACACTACATTTTCCGATACGCGGTCTCTTCTCAAGGACCAATCTGACCCAACGACCATCGATTCTACGGCATATGTCATATAACTTAACTAAATCAAATCCAGGTTTAGTAGAATGACAAAATCGGCCAAGAAATTCGATTCTCATTTCATTAGACTGATTGAGTGGATCAGATAGAATCCCTGAAGCATGGAAGTAAATTGTCGAAATGAGCTACCTATACCTACTATTTGTTCTTGCAGTTCCCTAAATAGACAAGTTTATTGATATGATAAAGGCAACTTAAATACAGAATCGACTCCGTTAGTGATTTCTAGAGATGCGCCGAACTTCGGTATTGCCAAATACGAATATTTGGCCGATTGTTCGGTGCAGCTTTTGCCGAACCGAATATTCGGCTAAATTATTCGGGTCAACCGGTTCAACGTCTTCATCAGCCGTACCAAAACAGACTTCTTCAGTGGTAAAAATCTTATTGATTTTTAAAGTGAAATATTTACAATAAAGTTTGTTAAATTAAATAACAATAAGAATCCGTTTCAGAATACCAATTTCACAGGGCAATGACTATTTAAAGCTCTTGCTACTTACAGACAAAAAAATATTCGGTTAATATTCGGCATTTGAACCGTATAATTCAGCCGAATAACGGTCATCGAAAAATATGCTGAATATACCGAATAATTACCGAATATTCAGCGCATCTGAGTGATTTCATGAAATCCCTGAAAGGAAATAGTAATCTAGAGTAACTCGATATTCACATTCTATTAAAAATCAAGATTCTGTTACATTATTTATAGAAGCATGTCAACTTATATGCGTTACTTTGTACTCGATTATTTCTCACTATGATAATATCATATTCATACAACGGATGCAATTATGCGTCAGTCATGTCGGTGTCTACTTAATAACTCACTTTCAAGAACTCGTTTCATTATAACTACTTAAACGAGTAGGAGTAAGAGCTAATATACGGGTTGCTAGTGCTTGATAGGCGTTTATAGGCTCGCCGTTGAAAGGGTTATTAAGTTGACTATATCTAGAATATTGCTTTAACAAGTACTATAGGAAAAAAACTTAACTAACGCCCCTCTTTCATGTTGGCCAAGTAGGGGTGGCGTGTTCGATTTTTTAAGTTTGTGTTAGACATTTTAAATATGAAATGTCTATAAAAATACGTCACCACTGTATAAATATAAGTTGCAATGCATTAAAGAAAACTTGATTTTACATGTGATTTTTAATCGGTGATCAGCTGGTCGATTGCGTTACGATTCGTACACACGTTAGGTAGATCTAAATGTTATGTTGATATGGAAAAATTACAGTTGGGCTGTTGTTGCGATCGAAAAGTTACTCAATTATCCCTCTGCAGATAAAGTATTCGTCTCTTTCTAATTAGAACGCTTAGAATGAGACGGATAGTCTATGTCGCCGCGACACAGCTCGCGGGCCGTCCTGTGCAAGGACCGGAAAACCCCATTTCAGGCTTAATCCTATCAATTTGGTAGCCCTATCAATTTGATAACCTTATGATAAGGTAATCTTACTGATAGGGTAACCCTATTGTTATGGTAAGCATATCGGATGTGGTAACCATAAGGTAACCGTAACAAAACTCTATCGAGATAGGGTTTTGTTGGGGTTTTATTAAGGTTACCTTATGGTTACCACATCCGATATGCTTACCATAACAATAGGGTTACCCTATACTACAGTAAGGTTACCGTATCATAAGGTTACCATCATGGATAGGGTTTTAAAAACTACTTCTAAAATTACTCTATTGAAAACCCCAATAAGGGTAACCGGTTCCGGTCCCTGGTCCTGTGATAGCCGTGCTGGGCTGTTATTCGCTACGCGTTAATGCGGCTCACCCCGCCGGTCATCGTTACGAAACTGTAGACCTCTACCTACGCTTAATTACTACGCATCACGGTGTCAAGGTATAATTGTGGGTGAGCTTAAAAAAGTTACAGAATAGGGGGGCTGGAGTAGGATAATAAATAATAAAGAGCAAGAAGGCGGCTTCGATGTTGCGCCGTATTCGCGAGAGTCCCAACAGCATCCTTGCTGTGATTGCCGCTCGCATCGACTGCCCCATCCTGCAGCACGCGAGAGGGCTGCATTTGTTTGTTAAAGTTTAGGACAAATATTTTAAGTTATTTTATCCATCCAAATATCATAAACCCTCCATGATGCGTTCAAGAACCGCACATTATGACCACCATAAAAATAGACTGTTTTGTTAGAACAAATTTCTTATTTGTGAAAATGTTATTATTGCTAAATAATAACATTGATTTCGATAATATTATTTCATTCAAATTTCGAACATCTCTGAAATCAAAAAAAATTGATTTGACCTATATTCTAATATCAGTCGAGATGACGTTTAGTTCGAAATGAATTGTCAATTTGCATACAAATTTGACAAATGTCGCACTTAAGTAAGATATCGAACGATATGATAGTTGGATCTGACTCTAGTTTGTCTCTGAATTAAGAAAAAACTATGACAGCTGCCAGAAAACAACGCCGCGATGCCGGTCATAATATGCGGCTCCTGAATGCCTCATGGAGGCTTATGATATGTGTATAGATAATGTAGTGTATGTAACTGTACATAATTAGGCATTAAGACACTCGTGTTTAATGCCCTTCATTATGTACAGTCACATAAACTACTATAATTGATTATAAATCTAAATTTGGTATTGTATAATGATTTAAATTTATTTAATTGTAGTGTGAGCTGTGAATTTAATTTAATTTAATGTAATTGTATCGTGTATTTGATATGGGCAATGTCTGATGAAATGAGCCAGCCTCCTGCAGACGGTGGCGACGCGCCTGGATGGTCCCTTCCTGTTCCACTGGGATAGGTTGCATAGGGCATTAAAGTGCTAATTGTAATGAAATACCTACTAACATAATTTTAAGACCATTGTAAGGTACAACGAATTATGGAAATACTTCCGAATGAATAATATAATAAATAAATAAACGGTTTGGGTACATAGTATTTATTAAAATAGCATACCTTGAGATTTGACAAAGATACCTGTATCGAAGATAGAAAAAAAGTGGCTGTGACATACGCACGGACAGACAGACAGACATACATGACGAATATATAAGGGTTCCGTTTTATTGCCATTTGGCTATGGAACCCTAAAAAGACGAAGGGGAAGATTTAATTGTGGTAGGTCAGATGGTAGCCGCTTTCGTAAAATAAGTACCAACGCAAATTATTGGTATGAATTGCCAATTTATATGGATCCAGTTGCATTTAGGGTACAACGCTAAAAGGATGATGGTGAAAAAAAGACTTACCACAAACTCACGCGCTGCGTCGTTCAAGTGAAATTGATCGTCATTTCTCAAAACCAAATCTTCCATGGGGTGCGTGGATTCCGTCTTGTTATATTTGCAATCCACCCAAAAAGTAATTTCTTTTGGCTTTATATAAAAAGAAAATTTTGTGAACTCGTCTGTTTTCACCACATCAGGTACTTTAAAAGTTAGGTAAGTATTTTTGATCTGTATTATAAAGGAGCTCTTGTTGAGACCTTTAAGTTGTGTAGACAATTTCATCTTGATGATGTTTAAATCCTTATCGGTAATAGAAAATAGATTTGATCTTTGGATTTTGTCAATTTTTAAAATGGTGTGCAGAATAAATGGATAGTATAATGTATTGTTTACAATCTCAAGGCTCGAAATGTTTGCTGTGATTGCATGGCCAGTTATTTTGTACGGCGGTGTACTCGTATCTGACAACGGAGATGTATCTCGTTCTTCAACACCGTGTCGTATCGTTTTTGATGCAATGTCGTATTCATTATCTGGAAATAAAAACGATATTATTAGTAATCAATACTAACATTACAAAGGGAATAGTTTGTGAGTTCTACAATGCGATTTGAAGAAATCGGTAACTAGTATTATTTAATGGATTTTTATCTGAAATAAATGGTTATTATACTATTAATGCATTTTCCAAATGAAGGGTCCACGGAAAGAACATGTCTAGTCACATTTTTTTTAATGAAATTTTATGTCAATGTGCTTTACCCCACGACTTCATCCGCGTAGATCTCGTGAATCACCTTAAAGGATAATTGATAGAGTCTGGCTAACCAAATTTTACCCAAAGTTTTGGCGGGAAATTCAAAAAGTTTTGGGCTGGTCACACTTACACAAAGTGTGACCAGCCCAGGAGGAATTATAGTTTTGATACTAGATTTTTATTTTATTTTCTGTGCATACGTAAGGAACATAAAAAAATAAGTTAAATATAGGTATATATAGTGGTAGAGTAATGGTTTCGGCACAGTAGGCCAAGTGCAGGATTCCGTCAACACGCTCGTCACTCATGTATACCTAGACATTTTCGGCCAAGATATTTTTATACGTTTTATATCAAGTTAGTACTTCACAGATTTCTTCTAAATATTGGTTTTCTGTAAGTAACTCCTTACGTTTCAATGTTTTATTTTATTTATATTTTCCAGAACTTCTATTAGTTTATCCGTTTCTTTACACATTCCTGTTTATGAGATTCAGGTATTAATATATTCACGTACCTACCTAATCAAAGTTATAGGCAAATGTTAGAACTAGTAGGTACTTACATAATGTGTCAAAATATTTATGCAGCACCAACCTACTAAGTTGTTTACGACTTGTAAACATTGCAGTTTTTCGTTATACAACGCTTTACGTCGGGTTCTTACATCGTAGTAATTATTTACGAGCTTAAACAATAGTTTGCGGACCTCACTCGGTAGTCATATACTCGATACTTATTGTTAATATTATTTTAAATGAAACATAAACCGCAAACCCTTTGAATGAATGACATAAATCGATAACTGACTTTAAGCCTTTTTTTTAATCATAGACAATTGGTAATAGCACAAGGACATACCTGTCAACAAAATTTGGTTAGCCAGACTCTATTAAAGTATTTCAGGCGTAGGCTTAAACATCACTCCCCCACACACAGTTCCCCCCACCTTTTTACCCCTTTAAGCGATTATTTCCAGGATAATATCTGTCCTATGTCCTTCCTAGGGTTTTAAACTATATCCATACCAAATTGTATCTAAATCGGTTCAGTTGTTTAAATGCATGCAAAAGTAACAGACTGACATCTGGTTATACAGGTGGATAGAGTTACTAGCGCATTTACTGGAATCATTATTACTTTCTGGATTCGCTACATAACTTGTTTTTTTATCAAAATCCGTTGAATAGTTCTACTCACGTTAGTTTGAGCTACCCGTTATCTTATGCCAAAATACGCAAAATTTTCCATTATATCCTAATTTGACGGTACCTTTTAGATAATTACATTATTTTGACTAATTTTTATAACAACGCTATTGATTGATGATCTGATAAACATTTTCTGATAAAAAACTTTTCAATATTGGACAGCAGTTTTAATAACCTATCCTACTTTTCTGTAGCAGTTCCGTTCAATGGGGGTCGCAGTTCTAACCTAAACTAATAATAAAAAAATCTTATTTATGAAATTTGGCTGTTCAATCAATTACTATGCTGGTCTACAATTTATAAGGCGGACTTATACTGGTTATACTATGTAAATAAGTTGATCGTTTGGAACATTCTTTGCAAATCACGAGTGGCAGCCTAATTTTATCTCTACTAATATTATAAACAGGAAAAGTCTGTGAGATTTGTAAGTTTCTATCATCTTCAATCTTGTATGCTGGTCAAATAATTTGACGAAAAGCTTATTTGTTTTACGAGCCAATTATAATAACAGTGAACCATCCTTAACAAACCGTTTCAACAGAGTTACAATTTTATCTCTAAGGCAAGTTTTTTCTTATAAAGTTTAAGCCCCCAGTTTAGTTATCAAGACTCCGTTAGTAATTCACTAGGCCACATATGCACCTTTCCACGTCATCACATGAACTACGGTCCGCACTTGACTTGTTTTCCATACACACATTTATACTTTTTTTAGGGTTCCGTACTCAAAGAGTAAAACGGGACCCTATTACTAAGACTCCGCTGTCCGTCCGTCCGTCCGTCCGTCTGTCTGTCACTAGGCTATATCTCACTGATACCGTGATAGTTCCAGCTGGAATTTTCACAGATGATGTATTTCTGTTGCCGCTTTAACAACAAATGCTAAAAATACAGAATAAATAGTTTTTTATAGATAATGTTACGGAACCCTTCGTGCGCGAGTCCGACTCGCACATGGCCGGTTTTAATTAAACCCACTTAAAGGTTGAATTTTGTAAAACCCTTACTTATTGCTTGCCTACCTTGAATAAGTGACCTACCTTGTAACACTTTTCATGACTCTTGGTTCAGTAGTTTCAGCTTCGTGTTGATGAGCAAACTTGAAATGATTTCGTGGTATTAAAATTATCCTCTGATTTTATCATGCCACCCGTTTTATTTAGATTCCATCAACCAGCAATATTATATATCACTATACATATGTGCTGTCTCTGTGTGCATCCCATGACACGGGCAGGGATAGCATCCACTTGGTGTACTCCTTGCATTTCAATAAATTGTCAAAAGGGCCTCTACGTGTTGACTCAGTTGGTACTTTGTAGGTACGATAGCGTGCGTGGGGCTAACCCACGCACGTCTCTCGAAGGTCCGGGACATCATTGTCCCGTGAGCGGGAAAGACATAATAATATACCATTTATTTCAGGCATCTACTATATCTCTCCATTGCGTACAGGGCTGTTGTTCGGGATACGCTAATGCGCCTGTCCTCACCCGTCACGCCTAACCAAACTAGACCTCTGATTACGCTGAGTTACTACGAATCGCGGCGTCAAGATATATTTGTGGGTGAACGGTGACGTGAGGTTAAAATAAAAAAAAGTTACGGAATAGCGAGGCTGCACTCCGACACCGCTGCGCCAAATTATGCTGCCGATTTTTCCCTTGTCTCTCTTGTATGGTCTACGCGCCCGTCTTTATTTGAGTTAAAATTTGAAACTACCTTACAGTTAAGTATCTAAAATCCTGGCGAAAAAATCACATTTCACTGCGTAAACATCTCCATTAACACGAAATTCTTATCTATACCTATTTGTCAAAGTGGAGGCAAAACGAATTGCTGAGTTTTAATAGGCTCTTTCACATTCTAGGTGCTTCCTTCAAACTGACTTGAAAACTTTATCGGTGTGTGAGTACCTAAATCGAATGAATTGTTCAATCCAAATAATCCTTCTGCGTTATGTGTCAAGAATTAGGTATACTTATGTCAAGATTATAACAAATTAGTCAAATGACAAAGCGTATAAGTCGTGCTGTGCTAAATCTTAATATCGTTAAATGTAGGAATGATTAAGTCATTTTATTTATTTTGAGAATTGGTATCGATTAGTTTCACGCTGGGTCATGGTTCCTATTAAGTAAGTGATTCGTTAGCTAACTGAAAAAAATATACTTTGACTTTAATATTAATAGTAGTTTTCAACAAAAGCAAAACAATACAATGCTTAACCAATAGAAATTTGTTCCTATATTTGATCATAATTTTTTTTTTTTTACTTTGTGTGGTAAATATATAAATAGGTACTTATTCTTATTCCATAGACCACGCTCAGAATGTTAACCGGTGGAGCGACCTTTATACCAGAGCACTGCATTGTAAATTCCACTTTAAGTTCATGCATGTGGGTTCCAAATAAGATAAAAATATGTACAGTCGACGCCAAAAATAGTTTACAGTTTTTGCACCTTATTCCATTGTAATAAGGCGAAAACTGTAAACATATTTTTGGCGTCGACTGTACACGAATATACCCAGTCCGATTTGTGATATTTCCGGTTTAATTTCTAATTGTGTAGGTAGTTTTGCTTGCTAAAGTTCCGAACTAGCGAAACTACTAAATGGTGACTCGATTGCATAAAAGTTTGATCCGCTAAAAATGAAGTCGCAAGTACCGGAAATCGAGCTGTGCATAAATTATTTGTATAATAAAATTAAACAGTCAAGTAAATAAAAAGTTTTAAACAGATTGTATCGGGTACATTGCGTATAATGTTACTGTAAAAGCCCGAAGTGCGCTAAATCCTAGGATTTACCAACATGGTTTGGTAAAAGTCCGAAATGTTTTAAAATTTTGTTAATACCGGACTTTTACCACTGTTCACTTGGTAAATCTTAGGTTTTACCTTAGTGATGCGGTAAAAGTCGAAAATAGTCACATGAAGAAAAGTCGAGTAGTACTGATGGCCATTCCCCGCCCCCCGCTTCCTACCTATTCTACTCCAAGGCCGGCCAGGACAGACTTTACTGTTATTTTTTTTCGTATATTATATATTATTATTAATAATTTATTTCAGACATCAACGATCCATAGAGTTACAAATTCCTTATCATTGTGTTACTTAGTTATCTTTATTTTTATTTAGGACCTTTATATAAAGGCACGTGAGTTGATATCCAGTGCAGGTAAAAGGGACTATATCAAGCCTCTCCCCTATCTCGGCAAGAAAAACTGTTGGAGCTGCCTTTCACTCGGCACATCTGGGAAAAGATACGTTTTCGCATTAAATATTGCACAGAAATCATCCATGCGAGCCTCCGCAAACATCCCAGATGCACTGCAAAACCGAGGTAGCCCCATCAGCATTCTGTACCCGTTATTAAACTGGACGCGCAAGGCACTGTAAGCTCGTTTCGTATATTTGATCCACAGGCTGCACGTATAAAGTGTTTGGCAATACGAACAGCGTTTGTTTCACCTCAGCCGCACTGCGTGCAATACCTGCGGACCAACATATTAGTCCTTACTGCCAGTGCCCTGCGTTCCCTCTGAATATCGGCATCGTCTGTGAGATCCTCGTCTAATACATGCCCCAGATATTTAAAATGAATTACCCTATTCAAGGCAAGCCCTCCATGAGTCACTGGTGGCACTACCGAAGGACTCTTGCGTCCTGCCCGAAATATGAGTAACTCACTCTTCTTGGCGTTATAGCAGAGTCCATGAGACTTAGCATAAGCCTCACACACTCGCAACAGCTTGTCAATGGCACCAACTGTTGGACCCAGTAACACCATGTCGTCGGTGTAGCTGATGTTAATTATCATTTTACCGCCTATGGAACAACCGACCATGGTATCACTGAGCTCAACAATCAACTGATTAACGTACATGTTAAACAGTAACGGGGACGTTAGCCCCCCTTGCCGTACTCCACATTCAGCCTTGTAGCCATCAGAGTACTCATCTGCCCATCTGACGTGATTGACTTGGTTGCCGTACCAAAAACTAAACACGTATAAAGTCGGTTCTGATTATTATTATTGGTTTGTGGGCCTTAATGTATCGCTTCGACCAGCAAGTGATCTATTGTGGCAGCCCTTTCTTTAGAATTCACCGTTAAGTCCCGTTGCCTCCAGGAAATTCCAGATTATTTGGGCGGTGATATGTTGTACTTCTTGTGGGTGTGCCGCCCTAGGTAGGTACTTCTTTTATGCATGAGTGGTCCGCTGGTTCTGATTATAACTATGTGTAGGGTCGCAGTTCTTCCTAACACTCCTCCTCGCTTCGCTCGTCGTCGTACCTACACCGACCTGCCTTAGAGTAGAACAGGTAGGTAATCCGATGTTCAGAGGTAAAAGGAAAACCCTCATAGGTAAAAGTCAGAAATCTCGTATTTTTTTATAAATTCCTGACACTTACCAACCTATGTTGGTAAATCCTAACATTTAGCAAAATTCATTGGTAAAAGTCAGATTTTTTTTTAAATATAATATCCTGACATTTACCGTAACATATATACACAATATACGAGTAATAATCTACCGGTTTGACCACGAGTGATGAAAAGGGCTCGAAACGTCTGGATGTATTTAATACGACATAATTATGATACTTTAAAAAATAAAAATAATCCAAAATTTAAAATATAAACAAATATTTGTAAGAATACACATGGTCTTAGGATATAGTGTTGAACTACTTGTATTCAGCATACAAGCAAGCTTACAAAAGATAAATTTAGAGAAGCTAAGATTGGCAATTAGGTATTAATTCAATATTGTAATAATTTCATATTTCAAATATTTATATAATTTAAATAGTCCGTGAAGCTGTAAAAACATTGTTCTAGTAACCATTTAGTAAATTTTCTCTTCAATATTAACAAATCGTTTTTTTTAACGAGTAATATTCGCGAAAATTTAGTACAATATTGTAAACAGTCAAGTAGTTTGAATGAGGCATCAAGACGCGCCCTTATTAGTAGCAGCTGTTTCAGTCTTATCTGATCGCCTTCTAATAGCACCGGTCACGGACGTCACGGTATATTTTTATTGCGAATTAAGCTAAAAATGCTATTTACGCTCGTCAATAGCCTTTAAAACTATACCTATACTACTACCTTGTATATGAATATGATTATTGCAATAAATTAATTTAATTGAATTGAAACTAAGGGCAATAATGTGTGAAACTCACAAACAGCCGTAGCAGGTAGCAGGTAACAGGCACTTAATAACAATCTGAAACAAATGAAAACAAGATTATTATTTATAAGTTATTTTTAAAAGAGAGTGCTATCATGTGTCTGAAGCATACTGTCGGGTACGATACGGAGAGAAAAACACACAGTTTCCTGAATCTATCCAAGGCGTTTACAGAGTCAACTACAATATCCCTTGGAAGAAAATGAAGGAAGCAGGCATTCCGTATGACTGTGTGGATTTGTTGAAATACTGGTAGCCAAATCAGATCAACCAGATAAGATGGGCAAAAACTCTGTCGCCCGAGTATAAATTGGAACGTAGGCCTGACATCTCCAAAAATGTTTTATGTTTATATGAATGACCTGATAGGTGAACTCAGCAGCATGCATACCGGATACAACATTGAAAACACTTGTGTAAACAATTTAAGTTATGCGGACGACATGGTTCTGGTGATGGTATATCGGGGCCCTAAGATAGTTAGTGGCCAAGTGCGAGGAATACGCCGCCACGCATGGGCTCCTGCGGGCCTACCGCGAAAGGCGTTCGAAGTTTTCCCTCTCTGTCAGACTTGTGAGTTCGTACATAAGTGCGATAGAGAGGGCTTTGAATGCCGTTGGCGGTAGCGGGTAAGCTTAGGGCGTATTTTGTCACGCCGGTGTCTCTTGGTGGGTTTGGACTTAAACCGGTCCACTGTTTCAAGTACCTGGGCCACATTATAACAGTCGACTTGTGCGATGACTGTGATATGGAGAGAGAGCGTAGGGCGTTGTCGGTGAGGAGCAATATGCTGGCTCGCAGATTCGCTAGATGCTCAGTGTAAGTAAAGATAACTTACTGTCAATCTTTCTCCTCTAGCGGTATGTGGGTCCGGTACACGGCCTGCAATCTTTGAACAAAATATCCGGGCGTTAGTATTGTGGTCACGTGATTGCACGTGATTGGCTAATGCTAGTGACTAAATATTTACCGCGCTTCCCTCACCCCCGCACCTACTGCCATCTTCAAGCTGTCCGAGCTGTCACTCTTGCCGCTTGTTTTTGAATTTGTTTGAGCGTTTTAACCAATATGTTTTGACATAAAAAAATAAATTAAAAATATGTAAATGTCAAGTTGAAATTTGAATTCAAATGTTTGAAGTTTGATTGAAAAGTCAGAAAAATGCGGATTTATCTTGCTATTTCGATATGTTTCGCAGCTTTTTCGTTTTAATTAATGTATTTGATCTCTTTGTGTACCTACTCGTGAACGTGTTGAGTTAGAATATTCCAGAGATAGAGACTCATTATGGGTGGAAATAGTAGGATAAAATTTGTGGAGTAAGAGAAAGACACAAACCAGGATTCTTTGGCCAACTCGTGATCCTAGAGTGCAATAGAGTATTGAAAAGCAACTTTGGCCTTATCAAGCAAGTATAGCCTGCCATATCAGATCTCATAATAGGGATAATTCATATATTATATGTATTTGTTCCCATGCAGGAAATTGACGCCTTAGGTACCTACCTACCTAAGGTATGTACTTATGTGAACGAGTTAGGATAGTGTGAACGAATAAATCCTAAGCTTTTATACTTAGTTAAACTGAAGTGCTGTTTGGAGTGGAAACCCTGGGGCCGTGGGGACCGGGCGTGAAGGCCCTGTATAAGGAACTTTCGGAGCGGCTCATCCAAACATCCGGAGAGGGCTGGCAGCTATTTTGGCTATATTAGCCTTGCAATCCAAAGAGGTAACGCTGCCAGCCTTCTGGGCACCATAGCCAACGACGGCGACCTGGGGGTCATTTACTTTTTATAGTTTTAGTTTATAATTTAATTAAAGTGCTTGAGCGATATACCTACATATTGTAAACATAATTTATTGTCACGGGACTCGCGGGCAAGCTTGCCAAGTCTTTGAGTGAATTCGTATCCTTATTGCATAATTTTAAAATAAAAATACACACCTTTTAATTGAAGTTTTTTTTAGAATTGTTCTGTAACTTAGAAAATGTATATGTCTATTTAGAAAACTGGTGCACTCTGCAGGATATCTACTTGCCCCGTATAGGTAGGTACAGGTCGGCAAAAAAAACTACGGCTGATCCGTAGTTTTTTTCGGCCGAGCTGTGCCTACTGTACATAAATGGGGCATTGCTGATCATAAATATATACACATCGTAATAGTTCCAAACCTTCCTGCAGGAGGGCGACACCCATTTGGGCCGCCGACATAGATCTCTATTACAATACATTAAAAATAGGTACTCTGTGCCACTGTGCCATACACTGGCTGTTCGTTTCAGTTCTCATGCCAAAACATGCATCAAAATTAAAAAAAAAAAAAAGGTCTCGTCAATTTCAGTGGAACCCTATTGGCTAAAATGGCTGTATGACAGTTGTGCGTCTGATACGTTAGTATCTCTTAGTAGTCTGTGGTCCGGTATACCAAAAGAGCTTACATCGCCCTTCGCGTACAATATAACAACGCCTTCAGAATGTTGTTAAGACTCCCAGAATGGTGCAGTGCGTCGAAAATGTTCGCCAAAACTCACACGGACGGTTTCCAAGCGAAAATGCGAAAAAAAACACGTCACTGATGGGTCGTGTTAGGGGAAGTCAAAACGGCATTCTGAAGGTGATTGCTGGCATATAACTACCCCATGCTGTGGCACCTGGGGTTATCAATTCAGTCAGAACTATTTTGCAGTTTGTCAATTCGTTTTTAGGGTTCCGTAGTCAAAGAGTAAAACGGGACCCTATTACTAAGACTCCGCTGTCCGTCTGTCCGTCTGTCACTAGGCTGTATCTCATGAACCGTAATAGTTCGACAGTTGAAATATTTAAGAAATTTAGGGCACAGCGGAATGTCATCTCGCTCGTATGTGGAGCAGCCCAACTGGGGAAGTACATCCACCTTACAGAAGACCGCAGCCATAATAGCACCACTGCTTTGTAGTGTTGCTATATTATTGCATGCTATGACGCATGTGGTGTTGTGTTCAACAACGGTGGCAAACAAGCTTACGGCCTGCCTGATGTTAAGCAGGTACCGTAGCCTATGGACACTTGTGACTCCAGAAGAATCACAAGCGCGTTGCCGAATCTTTATTCACTTGAGGATTCACTGTGTTGGCAGATAGAGACATGCAGGTTCCTCACTCCCAACACAGCGCATTCTAGGGAGCTCTGGCGACTGTACTCACCACCAGGAGCACAACACCACATGCTTCATAGCATGGAATAATATAGCAACACTACAAAGCAGTAGTGCTATTATGGCTGCGGGCTTCTGTAAGGTGGAGGTACTTCCCCAGTTGGGCTGTTCCACATACGAGCGAGATGACATTCCGCTGTGCCCTACCTCTTCTAGGACTACCTCTTATTGCGCAAAAGAAGAACTTATAGTACAAAAGGCGGATTAAATACCATAAAGCATTCTCTTCCAGTCAACCTACAGGTCACTCTGCACTCTCCTCTGGCGACCTTACTCGATACCACGAACACAACACCACATCCCTATAGCTATAGAGTAGGAGAAAGTATGGAGCATTACACACATAAAAAAATTACACAATAACGGTCCTGCTGTCATTAATTATAAAGAGAGAGATAGGGATATCTTCAACGTAACTTCTAATTTTTATTTACAACTAAGACAGAATCTTCGTCAAAAATTACAACCTCCTATAAAAAAAACCATAAAGCTACCTTTCAGTTCCAGTGGCAAAACGAAGCAAATCAATATCAAGCATTGAATGGTCCATGTTCCTTCGCTCATATCTCCTTTCATCCAAGACTAATGTTTTTCCGATATCCTTTATATTTTAAAAGTGCATTGAGATTTTTATATAGCGAATGCGTTGTTTTATGAAGTTCTTATTCACCGCTCAGTCTGAGATTGTTTATACTTGCAGATAAATAAAGCAGGGAGAACGTTTTACTTTAAAGTTTTTAGTGTTTTAGGGTTGGAAGCTTATGGCGTGGCGTGGCTTTAACCAACTTGAGTGATTCAAAGTCGTACGTAGACATTTTCAAATCTGTTTTCACCGTACTAGCTCGGAAAGGCCTTTTTTCACTCTACCTTATAAGCATCACTACCTTTAAAACTAGTATGGAAATATGACTTTACAGCTCATCACGTTAGTTTTATGCAAACCGGCACGCAAAATGCACGTTGAGCCGGCAAAAACGTGTTTCCGGCCTCAGACAGCGATCATTATCGTTAGCTCTCCGAACAAGTGTCGTGTGACACTTTAATGGTATATAATGCACTTGTTTTAACTTGTAACGACGCCGGCTGAAAGGCAATTGGTTATGTAGATTAATTTCGCTGTACTCGTTTATTTTGAAAATAATGACTGTGATTGGCGGCCGGTGTTTAATGACCGTGTTGGAATATCAATGAATAATAATGTAAGGGAATAAGGTGGTAACGATATAACAAGCATAAGGAGTTACTGCTTTCTTCAATCGAAAGAGGATCGTGCAACCGGCTTTGGATCATCGTTAGCTCTTATGTATTATGCAATTTGTCGGCAAATGTAAATTGTTTTATCTTCCAGTTCATACGTGTTAGGCTAATGAAATACTAACGTTGGTGATTCATCTTTGACACTCAGAGCTAAAATCAATCAATCAATCAATCAAATAATTTATTTGCAGAAAAAGGGTAAGTAGTTTACATATCTTAGAGTAAATACATTATTGTTTCACCTTTTCCAGCTGTTTCAAACAGCATGCAAATATGTACATCTATATCATAACATTTTTGTAACTATGGTGGCCCTTAAATAATTCAATAACATTTGCAACAAATAATTATAATATTTAAGTATTTAACAGTTATTTAATCATGCCAACATTTTAAATTGTAACAATACTTACTTATATTATTCATTGTTATCATGACAAACATAAAATAAAATGTGTGCAGACTAAAAACTACCTACATATACATCATATTACATTTAGTGGTTCAGATATTCGTTGATGTTATAAAAGCACTGATTTAGGAGCCAAGTTCTAAGAGTTTGTTTAAACTTATTGCCCTCAAGTTCCTTTATTTCGACCGGCAACTTATTGTAAATCATGATGCTCATGTTATAGTCATTTCTTTTGTACATGTCAGTCGTACAATAACATTAAATGACTTCGAAAAATCATTACATTCACAACGAAGCAAAAAAACGAATTGGCGTATTGCCAGTCCTTAAAACAAAACTTCATCGGAACAAATAACAATCCATCTATTATTTTGATTTCAATGAACACTCATATGATTTCAACAAATACGCAAGTATCTAAGTAATGAACTCAATATACATCAGGGATGTCACCAGCAAACAAATAAACGCAGCCAATTACCCGAATCTAGATTTGAAAACTTACCAAAACAATAGGTGTAACAATGATTTTTACGTTTTCCTAGTGGCGGCTGCCAGATCATTCGAAACTAGGTCAGTTTTATTCGACCTAGAATAGTTCGCGCCGTCAGCGTTTCGCGGAGCACTGTCGTCCGACTTTGTGGACGAGAACGAATGAAAAACAGAGACACCAAATTAATGAGGGAGAGAATAAAAGTGTTTTTTTATACAGCATAATTTCTCTACTACACTACATTGGCATTGCCAATCGAAATAACAAAGCAATAACCAAGCGAACTTACGAGTACAAATTACGATCGAGTTTCAGTCACAATCACAAAATGTATTTTTTGTACTCGACGATTAAAATATGTGTATTAAGATTTCATAGAGAATACTGCAACGTCACTCTTTTCATAGCTGTAGTCCATGTTACTGTCGAAACAATCGAAATAACTACTTTTCGATACGCTCCAGACAACTAAAATAAATTCGACCAATCACGTGGCTGCTTTACTGAACTGTAATGAATTGGACCAATAGAATCGCTTTGATGTCGTACGCTCGTTGATGTCTTTTAAGATATCAACAAGCGTACGAGCGATGAGCTGCACTTCGTTTCAACAGTATCGAGTTTGTTTAATTAGTTCAGTTGACTCGTAGAAAATTAATTTTAATGAACTCGTACAAAAAGTATTGTTCACAATTAAATAGTGTTATAATCAAGCTTTTTAATCTCGTACCTTACTTAGGCCACTCAGCAAGCTTCGTGGCCTAAACACGGTACTCGACTAAAAAGCTCTCTATTATAACACGATTGTGAAAAATACTATTTTTGGAGCAACCTTTTTTTTCCAATGCCTGCACTTTTGACAGCAAAAAATATGCCAATTGCTAATTTTTATCTAGTTTTTCTTATTAGTTTAATAGTAAAATTTACTTTAATGTGTACCGTAATTATTATTTTATTGAAGCTGCATGTAGGTAGTGCGTACATGTATTATCTCACTATGTATTTATGTTTATTTCTCTCTCGCCTTTCACAATTATATAGTTGTGTATTATAATTGTATGACGTTTCCGTGAGTCACCAACGGTGCTGGCTGAAAATCAGCGCTGTAGGTGTATGACTGACACCTCAGCATAATGCTGAGCCAGTGTCCGGTTCACTGCCGCATAGACACACTTGTTACGTGTTTTTTACTGCTATTTTATTTGGTTTATATGTGTCCTGTGTGTTAGTGAATAAATGTATGTTTCTTTCTTTCTTTCAATAGACCTTTATTTGCACAATAAATAGTTGATACTATTCGTTGATCGGCCTCCAATGAGTTTAAACGTGGGTGTATCTTTTGTAATTGAGCAGTTGATATGGCCATTTTCTCTCTGGGTCATACAGAAATTTACGTCAACGTCTCTCCTGCTGGACATTGCAAAAGCTAAGGGCTATAAAGCCTTATTATTGGTTGAACTCTTTATCCGCATGGCGTCTCCTCTTCTATACTTCTATGCGATAAAACATACTTATTAAATATGTAGGTACGTAAGCCCTTAACTATTCTATTGACCACATGAAAGACAACTTCTGTTTTTCTGACCGCTTATGGACCCGTCTTCATCATCAAATCGGCGGTGCCAAATTATTGCTTTGTTGCGGAACTTATATAAGTAAGACGAATTTTAGCTCAATCGGATACCGCCTAAAAATTGTGCTCTTGTCAGCCAGAACCATTGAAAATAAAAATAAGTGAACAATTTTACATAGGTATTGTAGGTATGTAGAATAATTTTATTAAGAATTATATTTATCTCTATTTATATGTGTTTACTTTATATATTGTTTCAATAGTTTTGCGAAAAAAAGTACCTAATTGTTAATTGTATTTAATTTATAATGTAAGCTTTGAGAAGGCAAATCTCGCCCACACTTTGTATGTATATTTAAAATTTAGACAGTCTCTCGGACGGTCTCATATTGTCTATACACTGAAACTTTTCGTAGCTGAAGGGTAAGCTTTGAGAAGGCAAATCTCGCCCGCACTTTGAGTCAGTATTTGTTCTCTAATTGTGTATACTATTTTACAACACCCGGTAGTTTTATTTTTGTGCACTTATTTGCTTCATGTGCATAACAAACAAAAACGTGCACTGTTTTTATTCGTTTCAGTTTTTACACAGCGTATCTTAAAATAGATATTATAATTTTTCCTACCCAGTGAGCTCATAAATCCTGATTACTGCGTAATTAAAATATGAGTAAGTAAATAAAGAAATAAGAAACAATCATACCCATATCGAACTAATTCTGTAGTGTGCTCAATAATTCCTGTGTTATGGGTACTAGACGACGATATATTTTATAGATAAGTCATTCTCAGTAAAAAGGGCTATCGAAAAAAAAAAAAAAAATCAGTATCAGTTTAGTTACATTGACACATTACCCCTCCGTAGTGCCTCTTTTTAAGCATACTAGATACTTGTGTTAAGAGTACACCGCTCTTCCACATGTACCTAGTATCTTACAATTTGTTTTATTTTTCTAAAAGTATACAGTAATAAAAGCGAAACGATAATTATGATTGAATCTTACTGATAGATAGAAGACGCTTCTCTAAGGTTGTCTGGAAGATATCGCTCTTTAGCGATAAGGTCGCCTGTTGTTTGCCTCTACTTGTGTTTACTATGTTCTGTACAGTATTATTTTATTGAGGTGTGCAATAAAGAGTATTTTTAAGTCGTATACTAGATCAAATTGAGGGCTATTTGTTGACGCTCCAGAAATCCCAAACCCAATCCTTACCCATCCAGCACTTTCCTATCCCAACCGTGTCGCGTTTTTTGCTTTGTGTTTTTCTTTCTATCCCATTTGGCTACTGGTACATATTTTACAAATTTATTACATTTATTATTTATTATGTGTATACAATAATTATGTGTTTATCAATGGTCTTATGTTGTGTTGCGTTCCGTGGGTCACGTACGGTGCTGTCTGAAAATCAGCGCTGTAGGTGTCTGTCTGACACCTCGGCATAATGCTGAGACAGCGACCTATTCACTGCCGCGAAGACACACACAATATGTGTTAAATTGTAATGTATGCCTACTCCCTTTGTCTCTGTGTGTCTTTTGTGTAGTAAATAAATGTCTTCTTTCTTTCTTTCTAAATTGTAACTTTGCCTCCGTTCACAAAAACTTGTACCTACACAATAAACTAAGTAGGGTATATCTACGATTTTATCACAAACTACTAATTATTTGAGAATTCTATGTATGCAGAGTGAAGGTACGTAGTGCTACGTACGTACATTAAAAAAATCTATTATTTTATGAAATATTCACAACGCATATACTGCGTGTATATTTAATATAACCGCATCTACGTAGCCAGACGTAGATTTTAGTGTTATTAAATCTGATATTTATAACAATTATTAATATAGCGTTAACTACCATGGCGTAAATATTTTTTTTTAATTTTTTGAGCAGCAATGTACGGCGTACACCATCCATTGCGTGCTGAATTATTTTGTATGGAAAAAAAAAGTTCGCTTTTTTAAATAATTTAGATAGATAGATAGATAGATAGATAGATGTTTATTTGTAAAGTCATGTACATGTACATTTATCGATAAATATATTAATAAGTGCCTATTCTATAATCCCCTAAAGTTTGCAGTTATATCAAATATACACGCTGCATATTAGTTATTTATAAAGCAACGTCTTTCGGCTGATGTGATGATGATGATGATAAATTAGTTAAGGCATTTTGCATTTGCACGGCTCTCCTGTGCAATCGTAATTTTACACTTGCCTCAGTCACACACAACATTCATGGTCATGGAACAAGCCCCACGTTTGTTGTCCCGGGACCAAGGTAAATAAATAAGTTATAAGTACGCGATTAAATCCCTTTAAGTACAAATAATGCGTGAGAATCGTGAAAGTTCAAATCAATATAAGGTCGCTTTTCTCTGGAAACGACACATAATATATATAATTACTTGTTTACATAAATAGAAAATGTCTGGTCTTGACCTGAAAGTGAACGTTGCGTTATAAATAACTAGGTCTTTTGAACGTGGAAACAGTTTAATGCGCAGTTCCGGTGTCTGTCTGTCACGACTATAAAACGGCAATAAATGCGATGAAATAGTATGCCTGTAACGAATAGAAAATTAATCTCTGGATGAGACTAGTGTAAATTAGATAATAGTATAATATTACGTGATTATTCCTTTTTTTATATTGAATCGCCTTCTTTTTAGGGTTCCATATGTAAAAAGACAAAGGAATCCTTATAGCATCTCTTCGTTGTTCGGTTGTCTCTCATGACAATTTTTCGGAAGTATCAAGTTGAAATTAATATTAAGTACTCAGGTGTGCACTGAGTAACATACATTAAACCTAACATCTATTTATGAATTTAACGTAATACCCTCATTTCATGCGGGTCGCGCAGGACCGGACATTGGCACTCTTTGGGGGAGCCCTTTATGCAGCAGTGGACGTCTTTCGGCTAGTACGATGATTATGATGATGACGTTAAGTTGGCCATTGACGGCCGTTCCAACAAGCAGTAGTACCGCGTCAAAATCGGTGACCATGAATGTCAAAACTTTAGCGTTTCATGATAGTTGATGACACCCATTAAATATCCATCCGTATGGAACTAACGGAAAACGACGTGCCAACGCACCATCCGTATGGAACTAACGGAGAACGACGTGCCAATGCACCATCCGTATGGGACTAACGGAGAACGACGTGCCAACGGACCATCCGTATAGAACTAACGGAGAACGACGTGCCAACGCACCATCCGTATGGAACTAACGGAGAACGACGAATGTCGGAATTCAACGTTGGAACACAAACGTCATTCCATTTGGATGCATCTATTTGTCAGTCGTTGAGACAAATGACACTCTAATGAACGAAGCGGCGCGGCGCCTTGGACGACGCGGCGCGGCGCCTTGAACGACGCAGTGCGGCGTCTTGGTGAATGCCCAACTATAAAATGTCGGCAATTGTCAATGCGTGATGCTACTACACTAACCAGGTTTATCGAATAACCTGTTCGTTGCGTAAACATTAGAATGGCTTCTTTGTGCCATTTTACGACTTGCCGTGGCCACATATTTGACCTCCCGACCTCACGATTATATATACACCGTGTAATTTGAGTTATGGATGTTATATATGTATATAAGTATCTATATGTATGTATCTATTATATATATCATCGCCTAGTACCCACAACACAAGCCTTAATGAGCTTACCGTGGGCCTAGGTTGATTTGTGTAAGATTGTCCCGTAATATTTATTTATTTATTATTATTTATTAATTTGACGTAAGGTATTGAAAAGAAATCGGGTGGGTATCGCACGCTTTAACAAAAGAGTGGAAGCGTAGATCAGAACAGATCAATTAGAAACGTTATTTGGCGTCTTTCCTGTATAAAATTCAATAGTATCTCACAAGACACAAATGCATTTTACATCTCTCATCATCTCATTTTTTTCTTGCTCTCTTTATATCGATCTTTCCACGGGAAAAAATAAAAAATGTTGGCAAAAGACAATATTGATTCCAATAGGAACAACATGTTAACTTGCATACCTAGTTTACTTCTTCAGTGTTAAAGTGTTTTAAATACGGCAGTCAACTAGTATCGTGACGAAGGACTTAAGGCTATATATGCGGTATAATTATTGGACAAACGAGAAATGATTGTGTAGACGTGGTGTATATAATACACTCGCGGTCAATGAATACGGTAATAGGTTTTTTTTTTATATTTAACACTAGTTATTAACTTAGTCTAGTATTCTTTTTAATACCCAACTGTATTAGCAATTTCCGGGATCCTATTATAAAAATATCAACGTCCAAAAATGACGATTTTTGCGATATCTCGCTCCGTTAACGTTGTTTTTTTTCATGGGTTTAAAGTCCGATTTAAACCTGGTAACTTTCTTTTGTTGCTGTTATTTTTGCAGTTTACATGTATAATTAAATAAAGATCTTGACATGATTAAAAAAACTGTTAACCCTGCACAATTTTAGGAAATATGACAGTATTTTACCGACCTGTATTCATTGACCGCGAGGTAGTATGAATTTTAGTGCCTAATGCAGTCACTGCACTGTGCAAGATAAAAGTATTGGTTTAACACAGGAAGTATGGAGCGAGTTTGGCCCAGGTAAGAATATTAAAATAGAATAGATTATAACTGTATCATAAGCCCTTGCCACTGTATCGTATGTAAATTTTTAAATTACGTCCATTATAATTTAATTCAAACATGGATCATTACATTAGTCACGATAGAACGAGACAGTGTTTATACGCGTGACTATTGGAACCTTATACTTGATAAATTATGCGTAACCTTTTCTCAATAAAATACCTTTCACTTATTCGTTGTTGTTTTGAGAGGAATTTTGTTTTATGTTGTACACATACATAATGTTGTCAACAAAAAACAAAACTTAAAGTTTTGTTGCCTGCGTAGTTTCAAATCGACTCGTCAAATCAAAAACCTTACGTTAGATCGGTGTGTTTCTACATGCCTAAAAACTGAGTTAATTACCGAGTAGCCTAGGTGATTCAAACTGGGATAGTTAGGACAGTCAAGTGCAAACAATAGGGTGCATACCCGTGCTACAACTTACTTAAATATATGTCCCATGGCTATATATGTGTTTATGACAGGATATAATTCGATACATAGTTTTACACTTGACTGCTCATCAAGTTTGTTTTTGCCAATTCCTTACGGCTAACAATATAATATATCTTATAACTAATAACTAAGCTCTAATATCTAATAACTACACTCTACACTCTATCAAATATTTCTCCAACACTGTAAAAGCACCCTCTTAATAAAAATTGCTTTAATTTATCTTTAAAACTATTATATTCTACGATACCTTTTAGCTCTACAGGAAGTTTATTAAACAACTTGACAGTCTGGTTCCTAGTACATTGCTTCTATATATTAGTCATCGGGCAAAAATTGATTTTTATATTTCTAGTTTTACACTTGACTGCTCATCAAGTTTGTTTTTGCCAATGGATATGAGATTTGCCATTTCAAGACTGACATCACCACTTTTCAGTTGAGCAGCCATATGACATTTCAAATTAAATTGTTATTATATAAAGTTGCACCCATACTCACATTTGTTATTTATGCTTGTACGTAAAAATTAGCTTCATATGTAAATTTAATAAGAGTAATAATAAAAAAAAAATGTGAGTGTGAAGAGTGGAGATTTTTTGAGAGTTATATTCGCCTTACATGTTATTTATTTATTTAATCGTATGGCAATTATTATTTTGGCCTTTGAGTTTGTCACTCTTTAGTACCACCCAGGGGACACGTGCAGGGTTGTGGTAGGTAGCTCCTGCGGACGCGAGTGACAGTTGTCCCCCCTTTGTCAAGTGAGTGGGCAACTCGACTGTTAGAGGTTCTTGAGCCGCCCGAAGGCCTCTAACTCGGCTTAACGACTACTGTCATAGACAGCAACCGGGATCAACTGCTTAGCGTGCCTTCCAAAGCACGGAAGCGCTCATTTATAGTAACCACTCAAACAGGCGGTCACCCATCCAAAGACTGACCCCTGCCATCTTTGCTTGACCTGCGTTATCGTTTCCGATACGCAGGCGCCGCCGGGCTATGAACGCTTCATCGCCTTACATGTTTAAACATATGTACTTACTTAAGTGTTCCATATATACTTTACTGACACTGACATATAACATCAACATCAATCAAGTTTGACGGTCAACAAGTCAATCAACGACATTTTAATGTCAGGTATAATAAACTAAGGTCCAACATCATTAATTGGTCTAAATAGAAGCAATAAATCTCCCTCTGTAACCGAATATTTAGTAGTAATTAGGTAGTCGGAATCTTTAATGTTCTATGTATGTTCGCCCATGGCATTACTCGAAGACGCATGGACCAATTTGGAAAATTCTTTTTTTTATTTGAAAGGTTATCTTTCCCATGTGATCCTGGTCATCGGGTCAGAATCTGAAGATAGGATCCTGGAGACATCGAGGGAACTCTTCACATTTTATAGGGACATATGAAGCGATTTAGGTTGTTTTTAGGGTACCGTAGTCAAATGGCAAAAAACGGAACCCTTATAGATTCGTCATGTCTGTCCGTCCGTATGACACAGCCACTTTTTTCCGAAACTAAAAGAGCTATACGGTTGAAACTTGGTAAGTAGATGTATTCTGTGAACCACATTAAGATTTTCACACTTAAATCAAAAAAAAAACATTAATTTTTGGGGTTTCCCCATACTCAGAACTGGAACTCAAAAAAAAGTCATCAAACCCATACGTTTGGGATATCTATGGATAGGTCTTCAAAAATGATATTGAAGTTTCTCATATATTTTTTTTCTAAACTGAATAGTTCGCGCGAGAGACACTTCCAAAGTGGTAAAATGTGCCCCCCCCCCCCCCCCCCCTGTAACTTCTAAAATAAGAGAATGATAAAACTAAAAAAAATATATGATGAACATTACCATACAAACTTCCACCAAAAATTGGTTTGAACGAGATCTAGTGAGTAGTTTTCTTTTAATACGTCGTAAATCGTAAACCGCAATTTATTTTACGGAACCCTTCATGTGTGAGTCCGGCTCGCACTTGTCCACTTTTTCTAGTGACTCGTGCATTTGCTTTCGGAAAGCACAATTTGTGGAAATGTTCATGTATGTGGCTTGGAACAGTACCTAATGAATTGAAGTCGGTTGAAACTTTGTTTTTAAAGTTCCTAAATTATCAATAAAGCAGTTCATTCATAATAACCGTGGCTCCGCCTGCATTCAAAAAAGATCGCAATCAAAGTTGTGCTGTACACTGAAGAAAGATTTTTTGAAATCGGACGCGTCGTTCCGTAGGTTACCCAGTTCATTCAAACTTACAAATCTCTAACCTCATAGACTGTTCCTCATTATAACATCAGTATACACTGAAAGTATACATTTGTAGAATAATTACTCTCGATGAATGAAACCATAATAGTCTATTTTAAACCTAAACCAGTTGCGTATTGATTTATTATTATCAAAGCAAACCACTTTTGAAGCTTTGAGCCTGCCGCAACAACATTTACTTTATAACTCCAATCTACTTTAGAACGGAAACCGTCTTCAAATGGTTTTTATAAGGATAATCGCTTTATAACTTTCAAGGCCCAAATTAATTACAAATTGTTTGATTTTTGACAACTTTTGATTACCTGTACGAGTAATCACTTAGGAGGAATGAAAAAAACAAATCCATTGGAAAGAGACGAAATAAGATGGGTGCAGAAAATACGTGTAAAGGACCACTCACGCTCTAGCGTTCTAATGGGCCGTGTCCGCTCGTGCCGTTTTCTAATAAAAACGACGACAATTTTGCGCGGCTGAGCTATAGCGGCTCGTGTCGGCACGCCCCGGCCGTGGCTCGACCACGCAAAAACACCGTTGTTTATCTTAGAAAACGGCCCGGGTTCTAGCGTGAGTCATCCTTAAACCTTTTATAGCCTTTTTAATTCCTGAAGGTCCATCTAAATTCTACATTATATTTGAACTCATACGATTATTCCTGCAACGGGCTGCCATAAACGTGCATAGACCTTAAATTAACCGTCATATAATGATATGATAAAGAAAATAATCTTCAAAGTAGGTACACCATCACTTAAATCTTGCTTTGCGTTTTCATAACTTCTACTTTGGCACAATAATGACACATTTGCTAAACTTATTGCCCTAAGTAGCAGCGTCCTAGAGGCAAAAAAGAAAATCCAAACTCTAAATAGAAACAGAATCTGTTATAAATCTAGATAAATCTGTTATCATGGAACTACGGACAATCGGAAACAATCAGCAATGTAATATCATAACATACACTTACATACATTACATACATATACTACACACTCACACATACATCACCGATATTCTTTCATGCACATATAGGTACTCACTTTCCTAAAGTAGGCACCCTAGTATAATGAATTAATTGATAAACCCGCTTTCCGACATTTAATCATAAGTCATAACACTGTATGACAGTTTTCGTGTGGGTGGGAGACAGTATTTATACGAGCGACTTTGCAAGATATTAGCACTAAATTCAAGTTTAGTACAACTTCTTGTATTCATAGTGATGTGCCTTAAACTAGATTTCATTAATAGATACGTCGATGTAACGAACAAATGCGAAAAAAAGCTTTTCTAAATTACACCTCAAAGGGGAGAATCGACCCCTCTCAGCTTAAACGCCTCGTACGAAAATTTTCCTTGTTTTTTTTTAATACGTTTGTATAATATACAATAATAATGGTCTAGACTGTAAAATAAATCATAATATTTATCTACACACATATTCTCTGGTTTATTTATTTATTTATCGTATGGCTTATTTTGTTCTGGTTTATGTACATATTTCTATGTCTAGTTATTAGACGAACGTATTGTTCGTTCCGACACAATAGAGTTCTGACACGATACATTTAAGGAATACCTCTCTGGTGTCAAATAAGGAAATTAATTAGATACTACATCTAGCCTTTTAATCGCACCTTAAGTTTAGTAAAGAGGCAGTTTATCTTTATTTTAGTTCCTCTTCTCCACTCCATTGACCATAGCAGGCATCGGAGTTTTTATCGCTCGGTAAGACGTTAGCGAACTATGGAGTCAACATTAGCAATAAAAGTCAACTCGTATTCATACTCATATTCATTCATTTATTTAATTAGTGATTTAAATTTTATAATCACGGACAAGAACGTTGACGAGTTTATAAACGATCCTTTAGTTGTAGAATGAGTAAATATCTGCGACTTTTTCCATATTTTCTGGGATAAATCGGTTTCTATGATGATCAAATATCCACTTGTGAATAACTGACACGTCTGAAATCTGGAATTGTCAGACACATGGCAAATACCATTCAATATGATAATCGGTCAGTACATGACATTAGTTAGGTGTATCGCAGCGATGTAGTCTGTGTATCAGAGTCTGCATAGTTGTATGATAAAATAGTTAAAGCTTCACGCTATTTATATTGTAATTCTATATTATGAAATAATCAAATCTAATCTATCAGCTTGTAATCTAATAGAAAAATAATTTCATTTATAATTTGATTCCGATTTTTAATCACGATCGCTATAAAGGCATTTTAGGATTAAATAAATGAATGAGTATGAGTATGAATACAAGTTGAATTGTATTGCTAACGTCGACTCCATAGCTCGCTAACGTCTTACCGTGCGATAAAAACTCCGATGCCTGATCATAAGGTTAACTGGAAGAGATCCCTAACCTAAGTTGGCTATATTTTACCTGTGACTTGTGTAAAATAAAGTATTTACATAAGTACATACACGCCTACCATACGCAATTAATGAATTATAAATAACATACATACAAGAATAATTATGATTCCAAATGAACCATCAAAAACATCTACATTGTATGAAACCCGGGTCAAAATATTCGTAACTATATCTCAACTCGCTTCTGTGCCTTTGACAATAATAGAGTCGTATTCAATCATTTTTGACCCAGATTCCGTAGATATAAATGTTTTCAAATGTACCTACAAAGGATATCGATACTTCCCCCTTGCCTATTTGCTATCAGTGTTTGCAAATCGTCGTTACCCCAGTTTCCCAGCATCTGGTCTCTTATTTAGAATAAAGATTTTACTACCTAGAATCTAAATAGAAGAACGATAAATTATCCCTTCCGTTATTTGTTTGTTTTGGATTTATACAAATTCTGCAAAACACAAACACCGATTCGCTTTCAGCTTCAGAGATAAATGGAATTTTATTTAGTGAATACCGGATATTTTATATAGTTGAAAATATATATAAAAAAAGGTATTGTGTTTTTTTATAGGTAACATAGACATAGACATAGACATATTTATTCATGAAACAATACAGGATTGTGTTTGAATTCCTATACTTATAATACAGCTAACAATATAATACATCTTATAACTAATAATTACGCTCTAATATCTAATAACTACACTCTACACTCTATCAAATATTTCTTCAACACTGTAAAAGCACCCTCTTAATAAAAATTGCTTTAATTTATCTTTAAAACTATTATATTCTACGATACCTTTTAGCTCTACAGGAAGTTTATTAAACAACTTGACAGTCTGGTTCCTAGTACATTGCTTCTCTATATTAGTCATCGGGCGAAAATTGATTTTTATATTTCTGGTGCGCGTGAGTACCTACACGAAACTCTTGTTCTTCATACGTTTCAAACCTTGTTTTATGTTTAATAAATTCAGTTAGCAGTATAAGAACGTATAAACTAGGCACCGTCAGAATCTGTAAGGTCTGAAAGTATTCTCTGCAAGACACCCATTGCGGGATTCGAAACATTATTCTTATGGCTCTTTTTTGTGCGATAAGAGCTCTGTTAATATTATATTTAAAGCTATTACCCCAAAACATAATGCTGTAACGCAGTTTGGACTCAATTAAGGCATAATAAACAAATTTTAATTGTTCTAATCCAATTTCATCCCTAAGACTGCTTAAGGCATAGCATGCTGAGTAGACTAAATTCTCAATAGCGTCTAGATCCTGAATCCAATTTAGCTTCGAGTCCAGACGTATACCGAGGAATTTTACATTATCGACTATGTCTATGGAGGTACCATTCATAATTACATGGAGACAGTCTGTTTTCTTAGCATTTTGTTTAAAGAGCATTATTTGAGTTTTGTCCTGGTTTAGACTCAGATTGTTTGAAGTGAACCATTCGCAAAAAGATGAGAGTGCAATATTTACTACTCGATTTAGTTCGTTTATATTATCAGCATGAATTACAGCATTTGTGTCGTCAGCAAACATTACCAAATTACAATTTGGTAACACGTTAGTAATATAGGTAATAAGATCATTTTTAAATATAATAAATAGTACAGGGCCTAAGATAGACCCTTGCGGTATACCTTTTTCTACCTTAACTAAACCAGACTTTATCGATTTTTCACGACCTAGGCTGTTATATCTGATCTCTACATATTGGTTGCGGCTCTGGAGGTAATTACGCAAGAGACCGTGGGCTTTACCCTTTATTCCATAGAAATGAAGTTTTCGGAGGAGGATATCATGGTCCACGGTATCAAATGCAGAACTAAGATCGACAAATAAGCCCGCTTCTTTCTTCTCAGAATGAACTTTTGCGATAATATCATCAACCAGATAGTTTATTGCATCAATAGTACCAATATTCTTCTGGAAACCAAATTGTCTTGGGTTAATTATTGCATTATATTGCAGATGGTTCAGAAGACGGGTTTTTATGAGTTTCTCGAAAATCTTTGATAGTACTGGAAGAAGAGATATTGGTCGGTCATTTTTTGGGTCTGTTTTAACTCCTTTTTTAAACACAGGCACTACTTTAGCTAATTTCAACTGATCAGGGAAAATACTTAAGTCGTAACATTGGTTGAAAAAGTAAGCTAACGGTTCTGAAAGCAGATCAATAGACTGCTTAAAAACTAATATCGGCATCTCATCGTGTCCACAGGATTTTTTATCTCCCTTGCTTGCACGGTCTTTACTACTTCAGATGATGAAGCCGGCCACCAAATCATATCATTGTAGTGAAAATTGTTGTTTTGCTCCAGACAGTGAACCGCTGATTGCAAATTACCCCTACTACGTGTCTTACTGTGATCAAAACGATCCGATAAGAGTTCTACAACATCTTGAGGATTACGTATATTTCTAGTCTCTGTTTTCAGTACTAGTTTATGCTGGTCAAATCCTATGTATTTCTGAATTTTACTCACAAAGATTATTATGTTCACCTACTGGGTCATATTCTTATATTTATATAACTTATTAGTCATGAGCCCGCTTGATACGATTCTTATTGGACCAAACTCGACTTACAAGAGTAACAAGCGAACTGTGACTTTTAAACTAGGTACTAAACCGATTGTGATCTTGTTATGGACGAACCTTGAGTTTCCAAAAAAAGGAAAAATTAAAACTTTTCTCTCAAAAATGATCCCATAAAAATAATGAAGGTAGAAAATTTTAAGTTTGAATGACATTCAATTAAAGAGCTTTACGCGTTTGGAGTTATGAGCGCAGCAAGTAGCTTAGACTATAAAATTTAACACATCTTATATTAATATGCCTAAAGTGAGCCATGGATCCGCGCTTAGCATTTGAACCTATAGTTTAAAATAAATTATCAAAGTTTTTAAAAGCTTATTTACATAAATACATAAAACCGTCGTATGCGGGGTTTTATGTATAGAGACTTGTCCTTGATGATGTCCTGGATGGTCTCATACATCGGCACCGCAGGCGCAAGCTGGTGGAGTCACCCAACCGCAACGAAGTTTATTATTGAGGGCAACGGCCGTGGCCCTCGAGATGACCAGGCCCCTATTAACCAACATGACAATTATAACCTGACAACGACAATTCTCCGTACACTGCTGGTTCCACAAGTAACCTAGCGGCCACCTTAACTTCTAGCACAAGCAATGTATGCCAAATTATCAGTGTCAGGTGACAATTGTCAAGTTGGTAAAATGGGGGCCTGATCTTCCTTAGCGACAAAGATTAACTTATAGTTGACTATGTATTTTTGTAACTGTTTCATCCTGTTTGCCATACGATTAAATAATAAATAGAGACTTGTGTTTTCTAATATACTTAGTCAATTAGTAAATTGTGGAAATAACATTGCATTTAAATTGCAAATCATCTAAAAACGTATCTCACCAGTGTTTAAATCCTGTAATTTGTATTTACCTGGCACACAGTCGCTTGTCAAACCCCGTACGAATATGTAATTTAATTTACATGAAAGCTATTTCATGTTCGAGTAAAATATCAACACGTGAATTCTCATTTGCATATCATGCTATTTAACGTTCCTGGTTGTGTTTTGATGTCTTACTTGGTACTAAAATAAACTAAAGACTAAAAGCTTTTGAAAATGTACATCATATAGTTGCAACGGGGTTACAAAAGCGTATAACAGTTTCGTTACCATGGAAATTACACCATTGCGTACCTGTTAAATAATTTGAATATCTAATAATACTGTCGATTATCATATTTATCATTATGACAAGACCCTACGGTGTCCCAAGGTAAATCAATTTATTTGAATATACATATATTTATCTTTTAGGAACTCATGGGGTCCGCTAGTCTCTAGATAGCCGTACTATGTTTATTCATAATCGTCATATCTCTGTGTCTCCTCAATTTGAAATCTGAATTTTATTAACTAAATCTTAAGATTAATTTTGCAACTAAAATTGAACGAGCTACGGGAGTATACGGGCCTAACACGATATCTGGCTAAATTGAACGTTAAGCGAGTCTGCCCCATTCTCGCTATATCTTCTTCCCCGCTTGCGTATTTCGAAAATTTCAGTTTTAACGTGTAGGCATCAAAGCTGCTTTTGCAACCATGTAGTTTAGTTAAATAGGATGTCATGAAAGTAAGTAGTGGGTATGAGATAAGACAGTTATTGAAGATGGCGGATAATCCAGAATTCCTAACACGTAGTAATTGAAGGGAACGTTAGTAATTAGGGAACGCACTGATTTTCACTTCTGTCTCTATTCATATGCAAATTAAGACGTGGGATGTTATTGTATAGGGTTGAGGGTAGGTAACTAGATATTTAAATTCGAGGTTATTTGCCATGAGCAAGGTTATGAATTAACGATTTGGGGACAAATGTTTGATGCCCTTAACGCGTTGATGGGTTTTAATGTGGTATTTTATGATGTTCAGATATTTGGGGTTTACAGTCCGCCTGCCTCGAGAACGCTCTCAGTGTGATTATAGTTAGTCACTAAAAAGTAAAGGCCAAGCAAAGAACTGACCGCGGTTGACGATAGCTAGTTACGTGCCTAGAGGCTCAATTTGAGACGTAGGTTTCGTATTCCAATTTGATTGCAATATTAGCTCGGCGTGCGTGTAGGCAAAGCACATAAAAAAAATTGTTATACGAAACGTATTCGTGTTTGAACGCTAGGTCATACTTCCCCATAGCTTCAGATAATACTGTCTCTGTGTAAACTTAGGTGCATACTTTTCGTTATCTAGATCAATCAAGTATTTCTTGTTCATTGTTATTCTGTTCCGTTTGCCAGAAGATAACTTGACAGAGTGGACTTCTAACATGATTAGAAGATGACCCATAAGTTTCTGTCAAAAATTTCATTTTTGGTACAAGCTTTTACTGCCGACTGTACTTTTCTGCATACCAGCATCAAGTACTCATTGAGACGATTCTAACGAGCCCTAACTCGATGGGGTTGTGTCGTCTTATTGCGGAGTTCCTATGGCCTTTCAGCTCCAGCATCAGATCAGCTCCAAGTTATCATAATATTGCATTGTCATGCAATATACATATGCTTGCAAAATTTCAGCTCAATTGGATAACAGGAAGTGACTGAAAAATGGATTGCAAATTTTGACGGACTACTTACATATTTACATACTTACATACGAACTGTGCAAGTTAATATAAAGCTTGTAAAAAAGGGTTTAATAATGACAAAAAATAATCCTACCTTACTAAGGTTACCTTTTTATGGTCATTTACCTGCTTTTATCAAACATAAAGCAAACAAGCCTAAGAAGTTCAAAAAACTGTATCCCGACTACGGAAAACTAACTGACAAAAGGCTGTTTTTGTTTTATACGAAAGGCAGCCTATAATGTCACCCGGAGCATAATTTCGAATCGATTGAAAAATCATTCATCAAAACCGGTGCATTATTTTAAACGCTACGGTAGAACACAGGTAAATACAAACATAAACTTTTATTTTATATTTTCAAACTACTAAAATCATATCCCTTCCTTTCGTCTCTGCCGTAGTCGGGCAAAAAACCTGATCAAATATATTACATGAATCACTACATCCTCTGTCGCATAAGCAAACGTGTGTGTTAACGACAATCACATGGAAAACCCTCACACATCTGGATTCCATCGGTATGTATTATTCTTGAGATCAAGCAAAATGGACAACATTTATACGTTTTAAACGAGAACGTGAATTCATTGACTTTGCGGTCACTCGATTCCTTTGTGTCGTGAAAAATGTTACACTTCTCTCGCACTCTTGTAGAATGAAAGGTATTTAAATAAAATATTCAATTCAAATGTATTTCTTTTTTGAACGGTCACTGACTCTCCAGTTGACTTCTGTATAAATCACTTTTAAAAATTAAAATCTAGGACTGTATTTATAAAATCGAGGATTTTATAAAAGAAAAAGAAATAATAATTTATTTCAGATAAAGTACTCAACGAGCTTGTTGTGTTAATACTTTGAATGAAATAGAAAGAATTTAATATTTAACGATAGCTTTTCGTTAAAGACAGGCTCAAGAAAACCTAGAGGCAAATTAGGATTACTTCTTAATGTATTGGATTCTTCGAAACTTTCAAAGCCGTTTTTGTGAATGTACCTACAAACCATTTTAGCCATTCACAAAATCGGTTAAAATAGCTACCGATTCGTTTTATTGATTCCGACCAAGCCTCTTCATATGAAGCTATAAATAATAGGTACTTACATCGTAAAAATATATACGTTAATGATAATTCATTATCATAAGCGGATAATAGGACAGAGGAAGAAGAAAAAAAACATTCTTGATAGAAAAACATTTCTCCCTTATTTTATATAACTATTTCTCCTGGAGGAAAAACAACGCAACCTATTTAGAAGTAAATAAAGCTTTTTGAAGAATGTAATAATGTTTAAATCGTTTCCTATTACTATTTGAAATTGGCTGTGTGATTAAACTACAGGCGTATCAGCGGAAAATTAAAATATTACATACCGCGACGGTGCCAAACTACTTAGTATACGTCCGCCCATTGGTACGAGTAAGCACTAAGCAGACACTGTAGACTATGGGCACCTGCGACTCCAGAAGAGTAAGAAGCGTGTTGCTGATCGTTTATTGATTTGAGGATTTGTTGTGTTGACAGCTAAAGGTCTTATGCGGGAGGGTGATAACGTAACTTTTCAAACGTTTTTCCTGTATAAAGTGACATTTAGATCTACCGACGGACTGATGCGTTACGTGATCGACCTGGCCCATATTTCACCAACTTGACAATTGTCACCTGACAACGACAACTCTACGTACATTGCTGGTTCCACAAGTAACCTAGCGGCCACCTTGACTTCTAGAACAAGTAATGTATGGCGAATTGGGAATGGATGAAATTTTTAGAAGTGCCTGATTACTTTTTTGGTGATAGCAATAACCTTCCTTAGCACTAGAAAAAAATTGCAGACTTTTCAGCTGCGTCAATTATTTTTGAAAACATAAACAGATTCCACACTTACGTTTTGAGTTTACGTTTTGAGTTAGCGAATGAGACACTTTCCTTGATCCTGAAATATATTAAATATCTGACCCTGGCAATGACAAATATAGCTGCAGCAGCTGTCAATATCATTGCTAGTGTCAGTTTACCACGGATTTTAAATATTTTTTTTTGTTATATGAGAGGGATCAAGAAAAATGTTTTATTCGCCGTCCTAAACCCAAAACCTAAGTGAGGAAACTGATTATATATTTTTTTAATTAATTGACGGAGCTGAAAAGTCTGCAACTTTTTTTTAGTGCTAAGGAAGGTTATTCCTATCACCAAAAAAATTATCAGGCACATCTAAAATTTTCATCCATTCCCAATTGTCAGTGTCAGATGTCAATTGTTTTAAACGGCCTCCGTAGCCCAGTGGGTAGTGACTCTGCCTACGAAGCTGGAGGTCCGGGATTCGAATCCCGGTCAGGGCATTTATTTGTGTGTTTATCACGAATGTTTGTTCCTGAGTTATGGATGTCATATATGTATATAAGTATCTATATGTATGTATCTATTATATATTTCATCGCCTAGTACCCACAACACAAGCCTTATTGAGCTTACCTAGGTTGATTTGTGTAAGATTGTCCCGTAATATTTATTTATTATTATTTATTTATTTATTAATTGTCAAGTTGGTGAAATACTCATAGGGGCTTACAGGTCGACCACGTTACATTGCACGAACGTCAGGTAGGTCTAAATGTCACTTTTTATATGGAAAATTGAGAGTTAAATTGTACCGAGCGCGTTCGGAACGTTACGTGATTATGATTACCCCTCTGATCTCATTCTCGGATCCACACAGCACTTCCTCGAGGCTTCTGGCGACCTGAGGCTGGGTTGCAACAAACCGCCTGTAGTCGTAAGCGGTGTTCGTTTAAATCTAAGTGTATGGAAAGTTTGACTAGTTACAAACTATGGAATGACAGCTGCCGGCGCCGTGTGTCGTTAATCGGTCTGTAATCGTAAGTTGGTGCAACCCGCCCTTACTCATCACCAGAAGGCTTTAGTTTAATACTAGCTGCCCACGCGGCTTCACCCGCGTATTGCAAAGAACGCAGGCAAACCCGCGGGATAAAGTATCCAGTATAACGATCCAGAAAATCCACTCTACGCGCATATTAAAGAATTTTTGAAATTAGATAAGCGGTTCCAGAGATTACCCAGAACATACAAACTTACAAACCTCCAATCTCACAGACTATTCCTCTTTATAATATAAGTATAGATACATATTGTTAATAAAGACCTGAAGGTATTATATTTACATACTACCAAAATTCGGTGCTGGATAATTGGACGATTTATGTGTACAAGTAATTTATTTGTTAAAATTAGTAAAATAATCATAACATCGAGGGATTTATGTTAATTTTATTGGTCTATTGAGGCGCGGATATACCTACCTACTTATTAATTTACTGTCATGAACATTGGTTCGCGGAGATCAAAGACTAATTAAATTTGTACCTTAATTATTATCGATACATAATTATATGAAAGTAATAATTTCAATGGCATCTGCGTTTAAAATAAGACTGCGTCAAAAGCTAGGAATTAAAATTCAGAGAAGGTACCTAGTTTTTTAGTGAAGTTTATAAACAATAAGAAATGGTATTACGAGATTCAACTTAAAGATGGTTAAAAATGATTTGAAAGTTTGTATGTAAAACAAGTTGTTTTTGAACCGATGGAAGTTCGTTCGGTATAGTCTTTTTAATAAAAATAAACTGATTGCTGCGTTTTTCAAAATTCAACACTAAAAGGGTTGAAAAGGGGTAGAAACAACAAATGGAGCAACGGCAATGTGGTCGGCTGTGGCTGGCTGTGTATGCATGCATAAATAACTTACGAGGATGCTTTTAAGATTCTGGACTAGAGAAGGCTGGGCATCAACATCAACGGCGATTACATCACTCACCTTCGGTTTGCGGACGACGTAGTAGTCATGGCGGAGACCATGGAGGACTTAAGTACGATGCTCGATGATCTCAGTAAAGCTTCCGAGCGAGTCTAAGAATGTGTAATGGTCGTCGCTGAGGGCGAGCCACACAAATACTTCCGCCTGAAGGGCGTTGCGAAGGTTTCCTAGCTAGCTCAGGGGTAGAAGGGATTTCCACTAAATAAAAACAACAATCGAGTCAGAAGTAGGTCGGTGGGACTGTGATGCCCTTTATTTATAAACAATCTTAATATTACGGAATCTAAAGCGTAACGGCCTCCGTAGCCCAGTGGGTAGTGACTCTGCCTACGAAGCTGGAGGTCCCGGGTTCGAATCCCGGTCAGGGCATTTATTTGTGTGTTTATCACGAATATTTGTTCCTGAGTTATGGATGTTATATATGTATATAAGTATCTATATGTATTTATCTATTATATATATCATCGCCTAGTACCCACAACACAAGCCTTACTGAGCTTACCGTGGGCCTAGGTTGATTTGTGTAAGATTGTGTCCCATAATATTTAATAATATTTAATATTTAAAGCGGGGGTTGCAACCCAGTTGCAAAACGTAGTCGGTAATCGGCAGCGCTGAGGTAAACGCGGGGGACCCTTCGGGAAGAGCCTCGGGTGACGGCCTGGACGCCTGGTAAGGGCGCCGGCGCAAACGAGTAATATTCCCTTAGGAACGGCAGCACGGGAGCGCTGAGGCAAACGCGGGGGACCCTTCGGGAAGAGCCTCGGGTGACGGCCTGGACGCCTGGTAAGGGCGCCGACGCAAACGAGTACTATTCCCTTAGGAACGGCAGCGCGGGAGCGCTGAGGCAAACGCGAGGGAGCCTTTCGGGAAGGGTCTCGGGTGACAGCCTGGATGCCTGGTAAGGGCGCCGGCGCAAACGAGGGCCTTTCCCTTCGGGAACCCTAACCTGTGCAGCTGACGCGAAGAAACACACCGCGCACAAGGTGCAGTCAATCCTTGCGACCGTATCGGAGCGGAGGCAAAGACTGACTGGCCGGGCCGGGGCGCGTTAGCTTTTTTATATGGTCGGTCGCCTGCGGTGTGTGCGCGCGCGGCGTGAAGTAGCCGGACCCTCATCTTGTTCTCGGTGGTGTAGCCGGACGCCGCCTGGTGTGCGCCGTGGCTTGCTATGCGCGGTTGGACCGTCGCAAATGAACATGGATAAGACTAAGATCATGTCAAATGCCCTTGTAGTACCAACTCCCATTACAATCGGATACTTTACGTCCGAAGTTGTAGACGACTATGTATACCTAGGACAGACTGTCCAGTTAGGTAGGTCCACCTTCGAGAAAGAGGTCAATCGTCGAATCCGACTCGGCTGGGCAGCGTTCGGGAAGCTACGGCACATCGTTTGGTCCAATAGTCTTTGACCAGTGTGTGTTGCCAGTGATGACATATGGCACTGAAACGTGGTCACTAACAATGGGCCTCATACAAGGCTCAAAGTCAGCCAAAGGGCAATGGAGAGGGCTATGTTGGGAGTTTCTCTGCGTGATCGCATCAGAAATGAGGCGATCCGTAGCAGAACCAAGGTAACCGATATAGCCCTCCTAATCGCTAAACTTAAGTGGCAGTGGGCGGGGCGGGGCACATTGCACGTAGAACCGATGGCCGTTGAGGTAGAAAGGTTCTCGAATGGCGACCACGTACCGGAAGGCGAGGCCCCCCACAAGGTGGACTGATGGTGGACCAGGGTAAAGGTCGCGGGAGTCCGCTGGATGCGGGTGGCGCAGGACCGGTCATTTTGGCACTCTTTGGGGGAGGCCTATGTCCAGCAGTGGACGTCTTTCGGCTGATATGATGATGATGAAATCCGGAGGCTTGTAAGTTTTTGCCCAGTGTGACTTTGCTTTTAGAACACCAAAGAAAACAACGAGTAAGTCATTAATCCGTCGCGTAGCAACGTCAGTTGCTACAATCTCCACAGAATTGATATCGCGACGTGTAACTCAAAAGGGGCATTATCACGGGCCGTCTAGTCGAACGCGATAATTACTCGCGATAAGCGCGTCGTTATGCTAATGCCTTGTGGGGCACCCACACGGATTATATAGCTGAAGGACTGAACTAGCGAATATGAAATCATGAGCTATTAAAACTTCCTCAGGTTTTGAAAATACTTCAGCTAGGCGATTGCATAACATCTTGAACCAGCGGCAGCGTTAAGGAATATTTACTGTTATTTTCATATCAAAAAATTGCAGTTGACATAAATTTCAAATAAAAGGATTTTATTTAAATTTAATGCCCCTAGCCGGATTCCAACCAGCGACCACAGGAATACTAACCAACTAAGTTATCGAAACAATCTGTCTCGTTTACCAAAAAGCTTCCAATCAGTTCCTTCTTACAATGCCTTATTAGGGATGTCAACTTCCGGAAAATGTCCAGTAACTAACTAACTAGGGAGGCGTGTAGTGACATCTACCTAGAAGGCTTCTTTACGTTATCTTACAGTTTATATGTTCTAACGTGCGTTCGCAAAGTTACATGATTACAGATTGATTACCCTGTAGGACCACGATTTCGAAAAGCGTTTATGTCTTATTACAATCTAAATTATTTTTTTTTGGTTGAGGCGCTCTCACTTTTGAGTAAATGCAAAGTCAACTGTCAGTTCGTGGTTTGGTTACTCGTTTATTTTCCTTTCTTGCTCTTTGACCTTCCATTTTAAGATTGGCTTGATCATGTCGTAGCAGATGACAGTGACAACGGTGTCACTCCTGTTCTGTTTCCCACTTTAAATATTAGACTGGGTCATAGCTACACAAGATTTAAGGTTCAACTTTTATTTTATAGAGCCCATTGGTTGGAGTGTTGGATACCCATAAAATTATTGCAGTCAGATTCATAAAAATGTGTACGTTCCCAAGATTTAAAGTATCTGTGGAACCATATGCTCTGAGCAATAAATTCTGTAGCGTAAGGTATTGTTCTTAAAAATTCAGCACGACTAAGAGGATTGTAAGTTCTCACAACTTTCTAGTAAACATGCATTCCTACTAAGCATGCAGCGAAGCAATTTTTAAAATCTGCAAGCTAAGTCACAATTCACGTGTTATCCTAAACTACGCAACAGAGTGGTGTCAATACCAAAGACAGTACTATTCAAGCAAAACGTTAGCTTCAAATCGTATCTCAGCCACCGCACCGCGCTCAACATTCTATACGTCACCCAAGACCATAAGAATACAAGTGATCACTCATCTCACACGTCCCAGTCCCTTTAGATACGTATGTAATAACTATTTGAGTTAATAACAACTTTAATGTCATCGCCGTTATGTTTAGATTTGCATGCAGCTGCAGTTTAGGCAGAGTTCTGTAAACAACTGGCACTGCAGACTTGCTTAATGTTGCGTGGAACAGATTAGTACGTTTGATTTAAGTTTGGCTGACGAGAATGGAAATTACTTGTATCTACTTTGAGGAGTGTATAATTAATAGTTCGGTATTGTCTTACGGGAATGATTTGAGGGTTTGAGATGAAATCTTACGCAACAATGATCAAATGAATATGAATATGAAGTATTCTGCAGAGTTCATTTGTTTGGTAACCGAGAAACTTGACTATCCTTGGGTAAGATTTTGACATTTGTTATAATTATGGACCAAAAATGAGAAACAACACAAACGTCTCTTAGGGAAAAGTCTGCGTCACGAGATACGCAATCACCCAATTATAGTATAAGATAAGAGCTTCCAATGCCATACAAAGTAAACTTGTGTCTACCTTTTTCGTGATTTCAAACATGAGAAAAAAAGTACCTATTTATGTATTGAACTAGGCAAGACTTTCAGATGATTTATAGTTTTTTTTTTATTTATTTGTTAAAGATTGTTTAATCTACGTATTCACGTACTTACTGCATCTCATTATTAGTTTGGTGGACCTCATGCCCCATTGGCTTCTGTGTTGTGGTCACGTCTCCCGAATGATATACCATCTTCTTCTAAATCAATTCCTTAGTTAGTAATATAAGCTGAAGCGATATAAAACGATAAAAGTGTTGCATAAAGCCCTCACAGTGGGAGTGACAGGCCAAACAGGGAGATGGACTAAGGCTGCAATTAAATCGAAAGTTAATAACTTTACACTAAAACGGCACATATAGCTTAATGCCAAGCGTACTAAGATATAATTTACTTTGAAAACAAAGTTTAAACCGACTTCAATTCAGTACTTCGCCAAGCCACATAGGTACATGAACATTTCCGCATTTCCTTTCCAATTCACCACATGAACTGTTTTCCGAGTGCAAAGGCGTTGATAATTACGGAAAAAACCCAAGTCGCTATCTGTGGGCTGATAATATTTGAGGAGTTCCGTCGATTCCTCAAGGATCTCAGAATTAACACTTCATTAGTTGCTACTTCAACGGAATCATGTCAGAATTTTTGACGTACTTTGCATCTTTGAGGAGTTCCATAAGTCATCTGTGGTCTTCATCATCAGTTCCACTTCACCAATATTGCGATTTCCGAGGCTACACTAGTTATAATAGAAAATACCGAAATTACTACACGCATGCCTATAAAGTTTGAGGACTGCCCTCAATTTCCCCGATCCTGACTTGGTGACAGTGGGACTACCTCAGGGTATACTCTTTCGATTAAACCCTAAAATTGACATTGTATCTAATATTGCACACATTTTTTGGTCATCTTTTTCCATTTTTTTCTAGAACAATTTTTTGCGCTCTATACAGCGCAAACGAGACTTGAACGCACGTTTTTGTTTTATTTTGCCAAGTTTAGGGTTAAAAAAAGAATTTTGGAAATCCGTCCACAATTGACGGAAAAAAGCACGACCAATTGCAATATCTTACAACTATGTCAATGACGTGCTGGCATGGCACGCTCGTAATGTTCGCGCACCTTTGGCAATAAAATAAGCTACGTAAGCGACAAACGAGCACACCAGCGACAACAAAGGAGTTGGGAGCATTTGTCGTTGGCAAAACCGGCCCTTGAAGTTATTACTACGACTAGTTTGTATTTTGTCCATCTTGATTTTGATCTAAATCCTTCTCCTCGCTCGGTCGTTCACTCTTAGCAGTCTGGTCATGGATCTATGATGACGTATGTACAGTGGATAACACTGTAGACGTGCTCCCACTTCTCTATGGTCTTGTCTATTCCACCAATACCAGATAAAATAGACCCAGTAATAAAATAATTAACCAGGTACCAAATAGGTTCTCAAGTGGCGACCACGTACCGGAAGGCGCGGCGTGGGTAGGCCCCAGGTGGACTGATGACCTGGTAAAGGTCGCGGGAGTCCGCTGGATGCGGGTGGCGCAGGACCGGTCATTTTGGCACTTTTTGAGGGAGGCCTATGTCCAGCAGTGAACGTCTTTCGGCTGATATGATGATGATGAATAAAATAAAACACACTAAAGTAGTTCTGCACTTCACAACCGGAACATTCCAGACATCCATTACGCCGGAACACGAGATTAAAATTCAAGCAAGCTCTATTTTCGGTCGCGTGTCTTTTTGCAAATCCGAATCTATTTTGACGAGGGTTGCCGGCACTGTGAATAGACAACCTTTATCTGTAACTAGCATCGTGTCACATCGGGTGTTTACATTGTATTAGGACGTAAGGGATACGAAATACTTGTGGAAATTAGCCGCCCCGAATGTTATTATCCCTTTTAGCGAATTAAGGATGTGAGAACTTCCTATTCATTTGTTTTTTGGTTCCATTTCTCTTTGGTCCTTCAAATCGACAAGCAATTATACAATTTGCATGCGAACCCACAATTTAAATGTTTACCTACTTAGATTCCGGGTCCTTGATTTGAAGAGGTATTATTGTATGCAAACTGTCTCTCGCGCAGGAATGTGATGTGAAAGCCGAGTAGAGTAAGTAGGTGTCAGTGTGTAGTCGCTATCAAGTACGCTTCGGACTGTCCAAAAATATCTGCGTTCTCTCATACTTGATAATGGTTTTTACATATTTTCACCTCACTAGCTCGGAAAGCCCTTTTTAGGGATCCGTAGCCAAATGGCAAAAAACGGAACACTTTTGGATTCGTTATGTCTGTCTGTCCATCCGTATGTCACAGCAATTTTTTTCCGAAACTATTAAGAACTATTCTGTTGAAACTTGGTAAGTCGATGTATTGTGTGGCATTAAGATTTTCACACAAAAATAGAAAAAAAAAACAATAAATTATGGGGGTTCCCCATACTTAGAACTGACACTCAATAATGGTTTGAATATGATTTTTTTCTTAACTGAATAGTTTGCGCAAGAGACACTTCCAAAGGGTAAAATGTGTGTCCCCTGTAACTTCAAAAATAAGAGAATGATAAAACTAAAAAAAAAAAATATATACATTACCATGCAAACTTCCATCCTATATAAAATTGTTTTGAACGAGATCTAGTTAATACGTTTTTTTAATACGTCATAAATCGTAAACCGCAATTTATTTTACGGAACCCTTTATGGACGAGCCCTACTCGCACTAGGCCGCTTTTTTTTCTTTAAAAACAGATAGCGAAACTGCATTTATCCACAAGAGTGCAAAGAGTATTTTAAATCCGAACGTGTTATTAGTTACTTTTTTAAACATAATAATAACATGTAAAGGCCAGTCCAGACAGGTCAATTTTCGCCCATCAGTTTTTTTTTGTTTTTTTATTTATTTTTTCTTTTTATTCTTTTTTTTGGTGTTTTGTTTTTAAGGTTTTTTTTTATTTTGTATTTTCTTCGCTTCAGTGTGATGAAAAGATCTGAGTTACACACGGGTACTTATTTTGACGTCTCGTGTGTAGCAACACTCGCTTCGCTCGAGGTTCTTTTTTTTAAATCACTCGATTGCTGAGGATTCTTTTTTCAACCGTAAATACCATGCGCTGGCTCGTAGTTCAAGCCTAGAATCCATTCGCTAGCTCGTGTTCCACACTAGCGGTTAAAATACAACGTTGCACCCTTGTATAACAAATAACTATGTCGAACATCTTGTTCACTCCGATATATCTGTACCAAAACCAAACACGTATTTGTGCTAATGAGAATAGTCTTACAATAAGGAATCTTGTCTCGCTCACACATCGCAAATTGGTACAGTCGCCATCACATACATCGGAGCAAACAAGCACGTCACAAACATCGGAACACACCTCTATTTTCAAGGCATTAGAGTGCATGTGCCGATATTTTTGAACACCTAAAGTGTACCTATGTATGTGATGGCGACTGTACATAAGAGGAGGGTAGATTTTTTCGTTTCGTGTCGCTTCGTTTTGGATAATTACATTTTCCATACGTTGTTTTTAGGTTATTGCCAATGCCAACTAACAACAACCTAAGGTGGGTTTTAATGGTATATTATTGTATTGATTCAACACCCACTAGCAATCATTGTGATGTTAAATTAACGTAATGATATGCAGAAATGTAACCATCTCTATGAGCGTCTAATAATTTAATAAGACCGGTCATTAAATTATTTGAATGGCCAAGAATCATGTTATAACGACACTCATTAGGGAAATAGATCGAACAAATTGATTGAGCATTGAACGTAAATAAACGAATAGACAACATTTTTTTATGCCAGCGGCACCATTCAACTCGGAAAGCAAGTCGTTTCGATTAGTTTTACGATTTGTTGTTAGACTTTCGACATTTAAAACGTTATAAAACTGTGGTTCAAGAAGAAAAAATGTTTTGATCACTCGGAGGATGTCCGTTTGTCACAGCAAGTTTTCTCGAAGACCGTATGACATAGAAAACTGAAATTTGGTGTAAATATAGGAATTTGTTTGTATTTGTATGACCTAATCACACAAATAAGTCAAAAAGAAGTAAACCCCAATTTAACACGTTCGCTGCGGCAACCCAAAACCCTGTCCTAAATTTCAGTGCGTTGCGAGGCCTAATATACCCCGTAGTGGGTTTCACTATGTTGCGTTACGGGTTTCAATATGCCCCGTACACCTACCTTCATTTAGGAACTTATAAAGTCCCGAAAAAATCTTTTTTGTCATTTTTTTTAATGCCAATTGAAAGATTACAAATGTTGCTGTGTTACTCTGCCTCCGTATCGGGATCAGATGAAAACTTATCAAGTTATTGAAAAAAGAAAAATTTGACCTCTGAAGCTTTAAACTGAAAGCTTTAACCCCGTGTCGCACTAGAGTTAAAGGAAAAAGGGGGTTTATCGAACCCCGTAACGCACACGCCGTATTTGTGTCGATATATAAATAGTGATGTGAAAGAAAACAAACGATATTTTAATAGAAATATATTTTCAAACATATTTAATTTGATTGTGTAAATAAACACTAAAAATAAAATAAACAAAAACCAAACAGTACTGGGGCTAGTGACAGCATTTTCGTAATTCTCGCTATTTTGTCGCTGAAAAATCTTGCGAAACAAAGGCGACGATGTTGACTGCCTGCGGGGTGATTTTGATGTCGACGTAGGTATTTCTTCATCGTTTTTGGAATACGACAATTCTAACATGCGTCGTGATCGCTTCATTGCACTTGAATTGGTTGCACTTAATTACTAATTACCGATAACAACGTATTGCACTAATGACTGCACTAGAGGCACTAAGCGTAAGCACCCCGTACGGGATAGTGAATCACGATACGGGTTCTTTGGACCCCGTACCGCACTAGAAGGTAATTTTTGCTTTGTGGTCGGTACGGGGCTCATAAGACCCCGTTCATTTTTTAAATGCCATCTGATTAGATTTAAAAACCGAATTATAAAGATATATTTGTGTCTATTGTAGGCGTAAAAATACCGAAGTTACAGGTTCCGCACCAGCGGGTAGACGGTAGTTTTCTGCCCCGCACTGAATGACGGCAGCGTACGGGGTTCAAAAGCCCCCGTAACGCAGTGAACGTGTTAAGGGGCAGTTTTGAGGGTAATAATATTTTTTTTAAGTAATTCACAGAATTTATCAAACGCATTAATAATGAAATTTAATTTGTAATTTTTTTTGTTAAAGCCATGATCTGGTCGGAAATGGCGCAAGATCAGGACAAGTGGCGGTGGGCCCAGGCCTTTAAAACTTTATAAAAATAGCGATATTATAACGCTATAATTCCGTTATTTGCATAGAAATTTTAACCATGACGTTATTTATATCGTTATAATATCACTATTTTCATAACGTTTTAAAGGCCTGGGTGGGCCATTAAAATAAGTACTTATCGTTTTTAGTAATAAAGGTTGATAAGGAAACGCCAAACATACTTAACGTAAACTTCAAAATAAGAGCAATTTTTACAAATAATGAAATCACCTATTTTTGTTGCTCGTTGCCATGCTCGTTCCTCTAATAGAAGACCTTATAGTTTTTTTTAATACACTAAACATATATTTTTGTGGCTACTCTAAATCCATTTTTGTGTTGGGGCATCTTCTAAGCATACTAGGACTATCCAAATTAGGTATTATAATTTTATTTCAAGGACACAATCGATTGTGTCTTGCCTTTACGGGACCAAATAACAACAAAAAAAATATCGACGCAGAAACAACATTATACCGGTCTCAGCGACGACATTAAGATTTCAATGTGTTTTGCGTGCTCGCTTACCCAGTACCCACCTTATATTTACTAGTACCTACTAACGTGCCAGAAAAAGTCCGCGTAATATTGAATACATATTGGGTGAAGCAAAGGATTGATCCACATATTCATAATCGATATCTAAGTAGATCTGTCCTTCTGAGCCCACAAACCGAAACTAAAACAATCATTGTTTTTATTCTCAAGTCGGCAACGTTCACACGTCTTAATGAATATGATTTGCCGCTATGTGATTCATTTAAGAGCTCATCTTCAATGAGATGGAGCGAAGGAGCGAGGAATTTAGCGTGCTATTATGTTTGAAACATGATGAAAGTAGTACCATGTTCTGCGAATATCATGTTTTGAGAATGTGATATTCTACGACGGAGGGGCAAATAAGGGGCTTGGGATTGATTGCGATATATTAGATAACATTTCAGTGGACAATCAAAACTAGAGGACTGCCAAAGCTGAATCGTGTTCCTCGGAAATAAGAGATATTATCCGTATCGCGCATTGAGTTATGGCACTTAAAATTTTGCTTAACTTTGCTGGTTTTAAAAACTCCATCCACAAAGAACTCAAGCGTAGCCGTGGTATAATAACACATGTTTATAACCAATGTCCATACACACCGATGAAAGATTTTTTTAAACGGGTGTGTAGTTTCGGATATTGACCCCTGCATTCAAACTTATCCAAGCTACAAAATTTACCTCTTTACAACATGGATATAGATGAAGAAAAGAACAAGCATAAAAACGTTTTTTTTATGCAAAATGTAGACTATGTGACCCGAAGCATAATTTCGAATCGATTGACACCTCATTTACCAAAACTGTTCAGTATCTTTTTAAACGCTACTGTGGAACACTCGTAAATACAAGCATAGACTGCTAAAATCATATCCCTTCCTTTCGACTCCGCCGTAATCGGACAAAAACAAAATACTTTTAATTTTATATACAGGTCTTGTCTTACAAACAAACGACTTAATATAATTGCATATTTTATATCAATGAACCCTGATAATTTTAATGTAAGTATATTACTTAGTACTAATTCCATTCCAAATCGTTATCAAAAGTTAAGTTAACATTAGCCGCAAAAACAACGAATATAATCCGCTTATTACAACGCATCTGAAGCAAGGCTACTTGCATCACGATTGCGAGTGTTTTTAATGACTATGCATTTTGTTGGCCTTACAATGTCACCTGTTTATATTCGTACTCGTAATAAACATAGCTTTGCTTTGTTAGCGACATCCCGGCTATAAATCAGCAAAATTGGAGATTCCTGGGAACTAGAAATGTAGATACACTCCTGCTAGCATGGATCCCTCAGATAAAGTCTACTGGCAAAGGCTGGGTAAAACAAAGGATGATTATAAAGATCGATACAAGAAGCAAAAGGATAAATTCGAGTAGAGCAGTTAGTGCAGGGGTTTTTTTTTTTTTCTCTTTATTTTTTTTAGGAACACTTAAGGTGGTTCGATTGCCATACAAAGCGTTATTTGACATTCGCAGGCTAACGGCGTGTTATTTTATAGTACATTACTTACCTAGGGCGGTTAAACAAAGAATGTCTCAGATCGCAGGTATTTGACGCCCGAGCCGAAGGCAAGGGCGATAAATATGCGCTCTGAGGCTTTCTTTATTACCGCCCGTGGTAAGTACAAAATTTTACGTCTCTATCTGGCCAGGAAGTGGGGTTTTCCGCACGCATAGCGTGCGGTAATTCCTACTTTATGGCCAGGTATGATGTAAAGAAACTTATGTAACAAATCCCATTTGCGCCAAATTTCCCCTTTCCTAGAATAAACTTGTATAGACTAGATTAATTTGAGTAAAATAGTTTTCCCAAAATATCACGTCCCAAACCGATTTCTCAAATTAATCTAGTTTATACAAGTTTATTCTAGGAAAGGGGGAATTTGGCGCAAATGGGAAGACAATTTATGACAGTTTGTTACATAAGTTTCTTAAAATATCACGCCGTTAGCCTGCGAATGTCAAATAACGTTTTGTATGGCAATCGAACCACCTTAAGTGGCGGTTGCGGAAAGGTATACGCCGTAGACCGGTAATACAAAGAAGCTTTATAGATTCTCGGTCTGTTATTGTGCACGTTTATTCTTAGAGCTTTGATCTTTGTATTAATGGTACACTGAAAAGTTAAGCTATCTTCGTCATCACCATCATCATCATATCAGCCGAAAGGCGTCCACCGCTGGACGCTCCCCCGATGTGTTCCACAATGACCGGTCCTGCGCCACCCGCTTCCAGCGGACTCCCGCAACCTTTAATAGGTAATCAGTACCCAAGCTGAGCCTGGCAGTACGTGGTCGCCAGTCGAGAACCTTCCCGCTCCAACGACCATCTGTTCTACGAGTACGTGTAATGTGGCGCCCACTGCCACTTATTCCAACTTAAATAAATAGGTGTACTTATTCTTATTTTTGGTCGTAACTTCATGCGTATCTTCATGTATGTGAGACGTGACCTCTGTAATAGGTGACTCTCGACGATTGCTCTCCGGCCATTCAATCCTCAGCTTTTTGTAGGGTTGCCTGTACTGTAGTCCTTGTAACTTCTAGGACAACATTTTCTAGACGAAAGTCTGTGAGAACTCTTATTCTGTGTCAACACGCCAATGTAATTATTATATGTTATTATTATTGAAACTTCCTGTATCACTCAGACATATAAAGCTATATGCGACCTTATTTGACATCCGATGTAATTAATAAATAATAATACTTATTATGTACAATTGTACATACCTGACTTGTAAAACATTGACTTTTATGAATAAATATCTTGTATCTTGTATCTTATGCGTCTTTCTAGAGCGTCCAAAGGATTTGAGGACTTGGGCGTGGATAATCTTGTTATGACATTGAGCTTCTCTAAGATGGTTGTTAAACAGCAAGGACATAGAGAATAACAAGTAAGTCATAAAACCAGTACATTACTTTATGGGGTGGTCGTTGTATAATTTAATTGACGGCGTCAAGCGTTAAACGATGATTCAGTTCACCTTGATTGAGACATACTCCTTGGGTTGAGGCGGTATTCATTATTCAAATGTGTAATAACATCGCTAGTTTTGTGCTATGATACAGGTCTCACTGTTGAGAGCCGTTCTCATTGAAGCGACGTCAATACTATGGCAAATCATTGCCACTTTTCATACGCAATCGTATGGTTTTCATATCACGAGCTGTAATTCATGGAAGTCGAATGTCTCCCTTCGATGTTGTTCGTTATACGAAATAAAACAACTTTGTTGACACTAGTGCTTGTTTTAAAAAGTAAAATTAAATCGATTAATACAAATACAGGGTGTGGCCTGTAATAGGAGCAAATATTCAAAGGGTCGCTTCCTTAGAGCATTTGTAGTAAAGTAACCCCTTGTGTCCCACTCATTTTATTATTTTTTGGATTCGGAGATATTTTGATCTAAAGTTATGACCTCCAAGTAATGTATCTTGGCACCACGACATCGTAGCACAGCAGTCAATGCGGATTTTGAGGTAACATCATGTAACGAGTAATAATAGTTTTTGCATTTTTGTTTGCAAAAGATATTTTTGTGAGTTTTTTGATATTTTTTTCTTTTTTCAGTGTCTTTAAAATAAAAAGTTACTGATAGCACTCCAGAAGAGTAAAAAAACACAACTACAACCTATATTTAAGAAAAAAAAATCAAAAAAATTTTTTTTTTCAAGTTTAACCTGAGCTAAATAATCAATAATTTTTCGCCCCTATTCCCTGTATAGCCATAAAAACTGTATCACGGCAACGGTATTTTAAAAGGAATGTGAAAAAAAAATTCGCATATGCCGATGCCGTAGTTTCTATATTGTATGTTTTTTTTGGCACAATCAACATATAAAATACCTATTTATGACCCATCAGAACCCTTAACATGTCATGATGTTGTAAGTATTTAAACGTAAAAATAAACGCGATAAATTGTCGCGAGAGTCGCGAGACCCTTTAGCAAAGTAACCTACGTCGCCGACTGACGGTTGGTATTTACCGGTATTGGAGCCCAGCCAACAAACAACTTTATTGTGTTTAGTAATTTTCAATTTGTAAAAAATCTAGGGAAGAAAATTACACCGTGGTATGCGGTATTACACGCACGTAGAACCGATGGCCGTTGGGGCAGAAAGGTTCTCGAGTGGCGACCACGTACCGGAAGGCGCGGCGTAGGACTGATGCCCTGGTAAAGGTCGCGGGAGTCCACTGGATGCGGGTGGCGCAGTACCGGCCGTTGTGGCACTCTTTGGGGGAGGCCTATGTCCAGCAGTGGACGTCTTTCGGCTGATATGATGATAATGATGATGCGGTATTATAAGTATCTAGCTTACCAATGTAGCCCAGAAATCATTAAGCTCGCGGAAGTGGCTAGTCAAAAATATCGATTTCGATAAAGTGCCAACAAACGTGTGCATAACTTTGTTGTTTTTACTTAATAGTCATGTTATGTTTAAGAGTCCCCAGAACAGTCGACGTAGTTCGGTTCTCATTTTAAATCAGCATCTTGGAATAACATAAAACTGTTTATATACAGTCAACGGTATACCGTACATAAATAACGACATAAATATCTGTACAGGACTCTATTTTCAATGTCATAAAGACGTGTACAGATATTTATGGCCTTATTTATGTACGTATATTAATACCCTTGACTGCAAAATGGGATCTGCCGTATCTAGGGCGGTGACAAGTTTATGTTGCTATAAATTATGATAGAAATATGATAGAAAAAAAATTATGCAATTAGAGATTTTTTATGAGAAACGTTTTACTCGCTCTATTTTTTTATATTTTAATTTCTAGCAACAGAATCAATTTGCGATTTAAATATGGCGGATGCTCTTGTGTACCTATACAAAGTTTCATGCTATTCTAGCATGATTTAAAATGAGAACTAAACTGCGTTTGTATGGAAAGTCGAAATTAATACTGTATTCATTCAAACAGCAAACCTATTATAATTCAAGTCATGTTTGAGTTGTAAAGACAAGATAATCTTCACCTCACTTGTCTCTTTCTGGCAAAATCTGATTAACACCTAAGGATGATTTATCCGTTTTTTTTTCACGCGATAAACACAAAATATAGGGTTCTTTCTGGTTAAAATATGTATGAAATCGTGTTCGTTATTACACGACTGCCCATCGCAAAGGAGTGTAATGTTTTTGAGACATGTGTTTTCTTCTAATTATTGGGCACAAATTAAATTAAAACTAAAACCACGGTGTAGCGTTGTATTAAAAACCTGTTTGAATTCCTTTTGCCATATTTAATGTCCTCAACTTCTAGAAGTTTTAATCGTATTACCTACAAACATATTTCTGTGTTATTATTTGGAATGTCGAAACTTGAGTCATTAAAAGGGCCACTTAAAATTCTAATTTACATGTTAAAATGATTTTTTTTAATACTTCTTGAATAATATTTGGGCCAAGTCCAAACTCCAAACTAGTGTTATTAGTTGTATCGTGTTAATGAATAGAAGAACAATAAATCGGTCAAAGTGTTTGGATAAACTAGTTACAATTACCATCAATCACAAATTTATGTATAAATAATAATATGGTTGTTAGGGAATACCCAGCAGCTGAAAAATCGGTTAACAACAAGTGTCATAATAGCATAAATTTGTCATAAGTGAGGTAGGAGGTAGGCATGTATTTACACAAAAATGTTTAAATGGTAGAAGGGAGTGCACTTTTGCCGACACACTGGCCTTAGTTTGGCGATATATACATGTGTCACTTAAAACTAAATTTAGTAGTAACTAGTAAAAGCGCAAAAAGCACGAGAAAGGCATGTGTGGAACGATTTAGGGGAGGCCTATGCCACAGCAAAGGCAGGTAAGATTAATTACCTTAGTGGGTATTTTTTTGCCGCTTGTAAAGTTTGTTTGGGAGTGCGATAAACGAGCTCTACACGAGAGTTGGAGACGCAGGCACGAATTAAAAAAAAAATGTACGACTATGAAGGTAGGTAGCAAACAAACATACAGACACCGTTACCTATGGACGCTTGCGACTCCAGAAGGATAACAAGCACGCCCTTTACTGAATTGAGTAAGTGGAGGTACAAGAATATATAAAAACCAGCCAGGTGCGAGTTGGACTCGCGCACGAAGGGTTCCGTACCATTATCTATAAAAATGGCAAAAAAATCACGTTTGTTGTATAGGAGCCCCCCTTAAAAAAATATTGTATTTTGTTTTTTGTATTTGTTGTTATAGCGGCAACAGAAATACATAATCTGTGAAAATTTCAACTCTCTAGCTATCACGGTTCTTGAGATACAGCCTGGTGACAGACAGACGGACGGACGGACGGACGGACGCACAGCGAAGTCTTAGTAATAGGGTCCCGTTTTACTATTTGAGTACGGCACCCTAAAAAAAAAACAACTTTCCTGGTTTGGGCTGCTTCAAATATGAGCGACATGTCATTCCGCTGTTCTCTACCCACGCCCAGCCTCTCACAATATAGACAACAAAAATAGTAATTTCACAGAGCGATGAAAATAATACAGTTCTTATTGTTGCGACTAATTCAGGAGCCAATGCAGTATTTTTCCCTTCTCTCATTCTATATGGAACAAGGAACATACAAGAAACAAACACAACGTTTGCCAAGAGGATAAGTCTTTCGCTGTTTACGATTTTGCTTAATGGAAAATGTCACCTTCAGCACCTGTAAATACGCGCATTTATGCTATTAATCAAAAGTCTTACTAATATTAACGGATGCTTTTTACCCGACTGCCGAAGGAGAGAGGGTTATGTTTTTCGAGCGTATGTATGTATGTAAGTATGTAAATATGTATGTGGGTATGTCTTATTCTTTGACACGCCCTGTAGCCTAAACCGTTCGACGGATTTCGACATGTGAGGTGTCGTTGGGTTTTTCATGTTTTGATTTCACTTGTAGTATGTCTTTACTCACGTGACCCAACACCGAGAGTAATGAAACTGTAATTTTACTCCTCAGTCGAACAGAAAGTATTCGTTTCGTTTTTAATAAAAAAAATATTAAGCGTGTGCATAACTTTGTCGTTTTTACTTAACGTTGTGTTTAAGTGTCCCCAGTACAGTCGACGCAAGTCAAATTTCCATACAAACGCAGTTTGGTTCTCACTTTAAAACGGCATATTAGAATAACATGAAACTTTTTATACACCATGGGATCCGCCATTATCTAGATTGGAAACTAGTTTTTGTTGCTATAAATTATAATATAATAAGGTTCTGTCAAAATTTTCATTTTAGTACAAGCTTTTACTGCGACTGTACTTTTCTGCATACCATCATCAAGTACTCATTGAGACGATTCTAACGAGCCCAAACTCGATGGGGTTGTGTCGTTTTATTGCGGAGTTCCTATGGCCACCTTCCAGCTCCAGCATCAGATCAGCTTCAAGTCAGCATAATATTGCATTGTCATGCAATATACATTTATGCTTGCAAAATTTCAGCTCAATTGGATAACGGGAAGTGACTGAAAAATGGATTGCAAATTTTGACGGACAACTTACATGCTTACTACTTACATACTTACATATTTACATACATACGAACCGTGCAAGTTAATATAAAGCTTGTAAGTAATAAAAAATGAAGCGATTAGAGACTTTGTATGATAAATGTTCTACTCACTCTATTTTTCTTTCTTTTATTTCTAGCACCAGAAACTATAGTTTCCGTCTTAGGTATGGCCGGTTCTATCGCGTAAACAAAGTTTCATGTTATTTTGGTATGCCGTTTTTAAATGAGAACCAAACTACGTTTGTATGGTGAGTCGAGCGTTCTGGAATCTGGCGACATTTAAAAAACATTGAAATTAATAAATTAAGATATTTTTTCTACTCGTCGACTTTAATCTTTGAATTAAAATTTCGTACACGAAACTACATACTTTTTAATCCTGGAGCTACACGAGCTCGTCACGGAGCTCGTATGGTTTCATAAGATAACCGCCAGCAGTCATCTTATGAATCCAGGAGCTGTATAAGATAACTGTGAAGACATCAACGCGCAAAATTACTAAGCTGCTGCGCTTCATTTCAGCAGGGCGATTTTCAATAGATACCAAGTTTGTTTAATAAATTATTATTTCCGTTGACTCGTAAAAAAGTATTGTATACAATAGTTATATAATTAGCTTTTTAAGTCTCGTACCTTAATTAGGCCACTCAGCAAGCTTCGTGGCCTAAACGTGGTACTCGACTTAAAAAGCATCCATTATATAACGATTGCATAAACTACTATTTTCGATCTCACGAAACCTAGGGCTATAAGTTAATGCAATCGACGATTCAACATCTATCATACGGGGTGAGCCCTGTAACAGGAGCAAATATTCAAAAGGACGCTTCCTTAGAACATTTATTTGCAGTAAAGTAACCCCTTGTGCCTCATTCACTTCCAAAATTGTTGGTTTCGGAGAAATTTTGATCTAAAGTTATCATATCACGAGATCATATCACGGCAGTCAATGCAGATTTTGAGGTTACATAATGCAATGAGTCATAATAGTTTTTGCATTATTTTTTTCAAAAGATATTAACGGCCTCCGTAGCGTAGCCCAGTGGGTAGTGACTGCCTACGAAGCTGGAGGTCCCGGGTTCGAATCCCGGTCAGGGCATTTATTTGTGTATTTATCACGAATATATATATGTTCCTGAGTTCTGGATGTTATATATAAGTATCTATATGTATGTATCTGTTATATATATCATCGCCTAGTACCCACAACACAAGCCTTACCGAGCTTACCGTGGGCCTAGGTTGATTTGTGTAAGATTGTCCCGTAATATTTATTTAATATTAATTTATTTATTTTTGTGATTTTTTTAATTTTTATTTCATTATATTCGTGTTTTTAAAATAAAAAGTTACTGTTAGCACTCCAGAATAGTAAAAAAATACAAGTAAACTTATTTAAAATATTTTTTTTTCACATAACACCACTTGGATATAATTGTTCACAAGCCTAATAATAATCTACCGTGAATTTTTTTGCTCCTGTTACAGGGTCCGCCCTGTATTAGTTATTCAGGGCTCATCGCACGTGATATCTAATTTAAATATCTCATCATGCATAATAAGGCAAAAAGTATGTCAGGTATTGTAAAACATGGAGAAAGGTTAAAAAGTACCTCTTGGGTGGCCCCTTGATGCAAGGCTTAATGAGCACATTTGCATTAAGTGTCTCTTCTGTTCAGTTTTTGAGAAAGAATGGGCTCTTTATTGGTTTCGCGTCGAGACGCTATGTTTAGTTTTCTGTTTTATTTAGTGAAAATAGACCGTTTGTCAAAAAAAATGCCGCTGCTATTTTCGATTGTAAAATTTTCTAGGATTTTTATGTTTTTTCCACTGAAAATCACGAGCTCTTTCTACCCTAATAGGAAAAAGTTCCAAAGTTTTTTTCCAATTGTTTTACCATATCCCATATATATATATATTGCATGGCGGTAACATAAAAGGAAAGTTCAAAAAATTATGGATATTTATGGACGCTTTTTTTCTCGTATTGGGATGGAAAGAACTCGTGATGCTGAGTAGAAATAACATAAAAAATCGCAGAAAATGTAATAAAAAAAATGTGGCAATTTTTTAATAGGATAGGAGTTTTAAGGGTTCCGTGCCAGCCAACATGGCAAAAGCGGAACCCTCATTATTAATAACAATTCATATTAGGATCAGAGGGGTAACCGCGTAACTTTTCGAACGGGCGTTAGGTCAAACTCAACTGTCATTTTTTAATTGTCAAAATAACATTTAGATATAAGTTACCTACCTAACGTACGTACGAGATGTTACGCAATGGACTCGTGGGACAAATACTTGGAGTTTGCAACTGACAGTTTTTTTGTTACTTGGTCATGTTTACAAGCTCATGAACAAATCAAGAATTGGTGTGTTCTCAGCCTGTTCTTATTTCTTGGGAAACGCACAAGTCTGAAAAAATCTCATAAAATTTCTGAAGGCATGTTAAGATAAACGTAAAAGTTATAGTACATATTTCACGGGTTAATGAAGATCCGACCGTAAATTTTGATATGGCAATCGGGACAACTCAATAAATGTGAAGTATGCTAAAAAATCCTGTTGAACGAATTTATCTTAGGCCAAAAGTGCTCATCTGGTTAAAACACATGTTTTTCCAATATTCAGAATAGTTACAAATAAGTTGAAAATATTCAAAGAGGTTATAACATTTAGTAATTATTTAATATCAGACAAATATGTACATGGAACTTTGAACTAAAATCTTATAATATAATTAATCTATACACAAAAATAAGTAAATCAATAAAACTAAAAAAAAAAAAAAAAAAACTAAAATAATAGTAGATGCTAGACACCCGCGTCCCCAAGGTCGCGCAAATGGTTTAAAATAGTTTAAATCCTGTCACCATTGAGAATCCCAACAATATTCAATTTTAGCATAAAATTCACTTATCACTAAAATGAAACACGATAAAGAATATTTTATGCAATATTTAATTAATTTTGAAACCTTTAATGGTTTTTTCTACTCCTGTACCGTTATCTGTCATTTAAATAGGCTGTAGCTCAAATAATGACACCACTAATAAGTCGTCGAAAAACTCTATGCTCTATGGCCCAAAAACGCACTGTTTAGCGTACTTTTTTGGTTCATACATTTTTCATAAAAGCACTGTTTAACTTTTTTTAAATCGGCCGCTATATTGCAGTGGTGCCAACTTCATAAACAAATATTTCGAAATAAAAGTATTTATTTACGATTTAACATTTGTATATTATACATTATTTACTACAATAATAATTAATTATCATCTATTGTGTGTTAAATTACATGTTCTATAAATTTTTGGTATTATTTATAAAAATAAACAGTTCGAATTGGCAAGTGCAAACAAATTAAAAACAAAACAAACCATAAGCAAGAGCTGTCACATTTCCGATTTCCCACCAAAATACAGTTCAAAATGAAAAGACAAAAGATGATAAACTATTAGTCCTAAACTATTAAGATTTTATTCGTGTTTGTGAAGACAAAAGTGTACGTTCCTTTTAAAATGGTCGAAGTAGGTAATTAATAACTGCACTCCTGAAGAAATTTTGTGAGTAGCAAAAGTACGAATAGAAAACTTGCTGCCTGAAAAGTTTAACTATTCTGTAGTCTGTTATTTATTTAAAATTTGTCGTAGAAAAAGTATTGTATGCAACGGTGTATAACTGGTCTAAAAACGCTCGTGGCGTCTTTTATTGCGATGCTCGCCAAGGCTCGCATCGCAACCCACGCCACTCGCCTTTTAAGACCCTTCTTATACAACAGTTGCATAAAATACTATTAAATGTCGTCTGACGCCCTTTTAAAATTAATTCTGAGTACTTAGTGATTTATTTGTCTAACTTAAAATGGGCATTTTTGCTCGTAAATAGCGATGCAAAATAACTACAGATTTTTAAAAGCTTCTGTCTATTTTAGTGAGTGCCGTGGCTTAAAGTTGTCAAAGTGGTTGACATCAAATATCAGGTTAATATTTTGTTTAGAGATTGCATTTTTGCCCGACTAAGTAGGTACGGCAGAGCATGAGTTTATAGGTATTTTATATTGACCTGTACAGTCGAATATAGCTGAACGCCTGCATACTTGTCGCTGTCTTCCGTTTAACAACTTCATCTGGCAGTTTGGACATGACGTTTAAAAAACCGGCCAAGTGCGAGTAGGACTCGCACACAAAGGGTTCCGTACCATTATTAATATAAATATTTATTTTATTCTGTTTTTAGTATTTGTTGTTATAGCGGCAACAGAAATACATCATCTGTGAAAATTTCAACTGTAACTATCACGGTATCAGTGAGATACAGCCTGGTGACAGACAGACAGACAAACAGACAGACGGACAGCGGAGTCTTAGTAATAGGGTCCCGTTTTACTCTTTAAGTACGGAACCCTAAAAAGCGACACGGTAGAAAGGTGTTCTGCCCCTTGTGAGCTAAACCGTGTCTAAGCGGAACGATCCCCTTCACCTCAGTCGGTTTATTAAATACTGAAGATACTGAACCCATAGGTGTTCTCAACGACGAGCTGTCGCCTTCTCGCTCTTGAGCTACCAAAAACTTTTTGTTGGTCAGTATCATTATCATATAGATAGGTTGGCTCTTGTCGGTGTAGTAATTACCAATTGCGCCAATGTTTTGACCTCTTGATGCGAGGAGTCAGTCAGTCACGTATATCTCGGTATTATCAACAGCTTCATACATTTGAAAAAAAAAAGGCAATCAAATTGAATAAACAACAGTGTCATCCGTTAGATATGATGTATGAGTAGGATATGCAGGCCAAGTGACCAATGTTGGCAGGACAAAGCTGACTTGATCCTTTTGATGGATGCCACCCAATGCTACTTGGTACTTGGCAACGTTTCAACGTGGTTAGGCCTTCGGTCTATTCAACTGAATTTATTTAATTGGAATCAGTTTTGATTGTCACTCGCGCGCTTTCACACACGTCATCTTGTCGCGCATGGGAGCGAGAGAGGAGGAGGAATCATGCATTCTCCTAGCGTTTTTCTCGGTAGTGCCCTAAACGAGCTCAGGGTTCGCTTTGGCACCCAATCCTAAGGTTCAACAAAACATTCCAACCAAAACAGAGGTAAAACTAGACCTTATTGGGATTAGACTACTTTACTCACGAATCACGTTGTTTTCCTTCACCGAACCGCCGAGACTATTAAATATCAAATGATATTTCGCACAGTGTTCAATCAAACCTAAGACATTACGCTTGAACCCTCCAGAGCAGGAGGAATATATCAAACGAATTCCAATTTAGTACGTTACGTAAAACAGCATCTTGCGGTGTTACGATGCATTCGCGTAAATACGCGGTCACTGCATAAATGAACTGAGTCATAATGACCAGTGACATCAGTGAATTCAGTGATTGTATAGAAAATACATTAAAATTTACATACTGATTTAAAAGTGATCACGAAATTTGAGTTAGAATTAATTTGAATTTGATTAAGAATTCTGTGAACGCGCGAAATATCCCAAACATATCGAGATTATAAATATTGGCTAAGAACAGGACACATTTTTTAAATCCTCCTTCACTTTAAATTTTTTATTTCCTTTTTATATGTTTATCTTGAGTATAAAAATAATTTATTGGACTTGAGGAAGACTAGGTAATAAATCTATGTTTTTTTGGATCATAACTCAGGTTTGGAATACCAAACCTGAGTTATGATGAAAAAGTAAAGGTCTATGAATACATAGACCTTTACTTTTTCATATTATTTTTCATATTTCATAAGGTCTTTTTCAACCAACGAAAAAAACGGAGGAGGTTCTCAAGTCGACGCGTATATATATATATTTTTTATGTATGACCACGCATAACTTTTTACAGAGTGGTTCGATTTTGATAATTCTTTTTTTATTGGAAAGGGTATACCCTGAAGTTGGTCCCATATTAATTTTGGCACAAAAAACTAATCTTAAGGGTAGGAAAATAGTGGATGATTAATTTTTCGTCGGTCGAAGTTGGTCCAATATAAATTTGGAAAAAAAATACCAACTTTAAGGGTAGGAAAATAGGGGCGATTGATTTTTCGTCGGAAAGTAAATTATTCAACCGACGATAAAAACAGAGGAGGTTATCAAGTCGACGCGTATATTTTTTTATTTCTTTTAATGTATGACCACGCATAACTTTTTACAGAGTTGTTCGATTTTGATAATTCTTTTTTCATTGGGAAGGGTTATACCCCGAAATTGGTCCCATATAAATTTGGAAAAACAAAACCAACCTTAAGGGTAGGTAAATAGGATGATTGATTTTTCGTCGGTTAAAACTTTGTTTTTAAAGTAAATATACACGTCGACTTGAGAACCTCCTCCGTTTTTTCGTCGGTTGAAAAATACATTTAGATGTACCTGACGTACGACGAAACGTTACCGCAATCGACCAGCTATGGTACACAATTAAATAATAGTAGTCCTCTGTCTAACAAATCCGACGTTCTAAAGCTAGAAAACACAAATCATGCCATCTGCACATCCTGTTTCGTTGCATCGTCGTTTGCGTATCGTCGTTGTACGTACACCACCAACCGCGGTTCGATGAGTGTCACTCTATCAACAGTGTCACTAATCAGCAGTGTCAATTGCACCTCGGAGGTGTGCGAAAACCGAGAGTCACCGAAGCAAGGGGAACAGGCCTAGCTGATAATGATTGCCTACTTTTGTAAGAACTATGCTATGTGTATGTTTTTCTACTCCAAGTGCAACCTGAATGTTGACATGGACATACCTATGGCAAATTCCGTGATATCACGGCAATGGCACACGATTAGTAAATTACCACTTTTGTAAGAACGGTATGTGTATGTTTTGCCACTCAAAGTGCAATAAGCCTGAATGCTGACATGGAAATATGGCAAATTCTGTGATATCACGGTGTTGTCCCACGATTAGTGATGTCCCAAGATGCCAAAAAACATTGTGAAATGGCGTAGTAGACCAGCGGGGTAGCTGCGCAACCTTTCTAACGGGCGTTAGGGCATGTCACCTGTCATTGTCATTTCATTCAAATAATAAAAGTTAACTTGTCCTAACGCGCGATTACCCCTTCGGCAGTAGATGGTCACTGTCAAAATTCCGATAAGCTTGTCGATGATATAACAATCATGTCAGACAACAAACCTACGTCACGTGAATATCGATAGTTTTTTAATCAATTTTTACCATCCTAATTTTACATATCCAAACACGAATACTGGGTCAACTGGTTAGCAAATGTCATCGGGGCGTCGGGAAATATCCAAAGTGCGGGTGTCAACATTAGCGACGATCCGGCTCTGGTGTAAACAAGCAAAAATTTCTAACATCGCCTTTAAGGCTTCGCCGATAAGGTGCAGAACCGCTTGCGTTATGGACACAAATGTTGGCCGAAAACGCGACACAGCGCAAGATTGATAGACTAGCCTGTGAATTAACTTAGCAAATATACCTACGGATTTTTGGTCGGAGATAAATCTTTTGGTAGCATTAAAGCGGGCTACTTGCTTGAAATTGGGAACAGCATTTTTATCGCGGATCGGGGTTGGCTGTCAACCTGTGACGTATGTACTGTAAATACGTTAGAGATTGGATATTTCAGGTTTCCCTTTTTATTTATATATAATGCGGAGGGATGAAAGTCATGTAAGCAAAAGAGTATTAGGTATGAATGTGGATGGATGTAAGAGACGAGGCAGGCCAAGGAAACGATATGAAGAGAAAAAAAGTGAGTGATGAGAAGAGGGCTGACAAAGAATTAGTGAAGGAAAAGACATGCTGCGCCGACCCCAAGTAAATGGGATAAGGGCAAGGAAATGATGATGACGTGGGGTTCTAAGTTATTTTGGAAGGTTTATATCCTACGAAAGATACCTTATATTGTTTTTTCAATGATTAAATGCCCGTGGGGCTCCAAACGCTTTTTACACAGAAGGCAGAGCCACAGGATAAAATATAATGTAGGTAGGTAGGGTAGGATTGTATTTCGTATTTAATGCAATGTAATATTATGAGATAAAAAAATATCAAATATCAATATCAATATCAAAAAAAGGTACGAAAATCGACGTTTATTTATACCTGTTATATACATTATATGCTTTTTATATCGATGCTATGTATTTATTGTACCTACATATTTATGCAAAATCAATATTGTATGCAAGGAAGTATCCACCATTTAGCAATAAATATTCATTAATGATTATTCAATTTCCAAATCAGCCTATTTGCGTGCAAACGGTTATCGTTTTTAGGGTTCCGTACTCAAAGAGTAAAACGGGACCCTATTACTAAGACTCCGCTGTCCATCCGTCCGTCCGTCCGTCCGTCCGTCCGTCTCTCTGTCACCAGGCTGTATCTCACTGATACCGTGATGGTTCCAGTTGAAATTTTCACAGCTGATGTATTTCTGTTGCCGCTATAACAACAAATACTAAAAACAAAATAAAATAAATATTTTTATTGATAATGGTACGGAACCCTTCGTGCGTCGTTTATTAACTCTATGCTTCCTCCATTAGTTTCACAAACAAAAATACACTCGAAACTGGAGGTCTCTTTTTGTTCTTCGCTTCTTATACCAATCACATTTCAACTTGATTCGCGTGCTCGCTTCGGCGCCCACCGAGCTAACGTGCTAGACAGAGCGTGGGAACTTTATTGAAATGCGATGAGGATAGGTATGAGCCTAATTGAGGCTCTCGCAAGTGTTCGCCGGGGAAGCTGACTGGAAAAATAAATACCGTCCGCAACTACCATACGAGTTACTCGTATTTTAAGTTCCATTGCAATTTGAGTAACGTTTGATGTTTGCGATTGTCGTATTAAAATTGAAAAGAGTTGCATCAACCACATATGGCGGCAGCTGCTCCATAGAAAACCGCCAAACTTATCATACAGTCAGATTTTAAAGCACGCATATCAAAAACAGCTAAAAACGCCCGATTAAAGCTTACATTTGGAGCATTGCTTTATATGGGAGCGAGACGTGGACGCTGACCCAGAGAGGCAGAGAACGACTAGAGGCCTTTTACACGTGGTGCGGCCGAAGGATGGAAAGGATTAACTGGACGGAAAGAAAGACGAAAGAAGATGTTTTCAGAATAGCAGGAGAGAAAAGATGCCCAAACTCAACAGATTTACGTATATTAAGTCCTGAATTCCCATGGCCACTATTTGTCTCCATAATCAGATCATGTCAATGGTACAATATTATTGAATTGTCATCCAAACTATACTTAAACCCAAAATTTTGACTCATTCGGTTAAAGATATCTGCTTCAAAATTGAGTTGCAAGATTCCACCCGAACAAACATAGTTACATACATTGCAAGTTAAATAAAGGCTTGTAAAATAGGAGAGGCAAGATGGTGGGCCTGGTACGGCACGACATCTTCATCTTAAATATCCTGGAAGACAAAATTAAAGGCAAGAGAGGCAGATGAAGGCCTAGGCTAACATATTTTAGGCAACTAAAGTATAAAGTTGATGTCGAGACGTATGAGGAAGTTAAGAGGCTGGCAATGGATATAGAAGAGTGGCGGTTACTCCACCGACAAGAGCAAGGCTCTTTAGTGATGATGATGATGATGAATTAACGATTACTGACGGTTTGAATCAACGGAGCCTTAAACTACTTAGGTACATATAGGTTATGATATTATCGGCTAAATGAGATATAGGCCTACTATAGAAGCGCATCAATACGTAACTATTTGTTAGGAACAGTCATCGTTAATTGAACGAGCGAGTGAAGAGAACGAAGTCCTCTGCTTTAGCTTGGGAAAAAATCTTTCGCTTTACAGGTTTCTTAACCGAAGCTCGTGAAATTTTGCGAGCAGGTTCAATCATTATATAGAATTTCTTGACGATTCCGATTTTAAAATTAAAATAAAGGTAATTCAACAGCCTACAGAGCCACTAGTTTAGTAGTATTTTCATTGAAGCGCAGTGGCATTGGAATTTGATGAAGGCAATTTCTATACGAAAGGTTAATTTAGCTTAATTTTAACGTCGTTAACTCTTATTAATCAGTATGATTGAAATGGTATAATACACCTCGATTCCTGTAAACCACATTCGTTTAAGAGAAATACTTTGATAAAGTAAAGGTAACTTTTTCTTTATCGCGGAAATTCGAGACAATAATTCTTCGGTTAGGTATATTCAGACAAACAATAATATGATTCTTGACTGAATCATATATCTGAAAATCAGTTCTTATTGTTTCCTAATCAGATCAGAACGGCATTTCAAACATGTTTAGAAAGAAACTTATTTGTCTATACCAGTATTTTAACTATAAATACAGAAAAAACCTATTACTATACAATATTTAGGCCTTGTTGTGTTTCTTCAAGAAGAACGATGTTTTAACGTGGTGTTATTTTGGTGTTGAATTAAATAATTTATATTCTATTCTTATTCTATTTCATACGCATTGCATGTAAATTATGACTTGACTATGTCACTAGAAAATGAGCGGACCTACATAATCTGCATGTTCCTACAGTTATAGACCTACAGTATTATGCGTGGTATAGTAAGTGTATCTGCAAGTAAATTATGGCAAAGCTTAACCTAAATCAATCATAACTGCACGCCAAGTATGGCGATGAATTCTGCCACTGCCAGTGCAAATGAAATAAACCTGTTACCAATCGGTTTAGCTTAGCCTTGTGGGTAGTGACTCTGTCTGCAAAACTGATGGTCCTGGGTTCAAATTCCATCATCATCACTATTTAAGAGAGGCTCTGGTCGGTGGAGTAACTGCCACTGATTTTTGTCCTCTGCCAGCCTCTTGACGTCTTTGTACGACTCGACAGCAACTTTCTCTTTTATTTGGCTGGTGTAAGTATGTCTGGGCCTTCTTCTTCTTCTTTTTCCTTCGACCTTGCCCTCCAACATATTGAGAAAGACGCTGTCGTGCCGTATTAGGTGTCCGATCATTTTGCCTCTTCTGTTTTGTATTGTTTTTAGCAAGCATCGGCTTACTCCTACCATCTTCAAAACCTCTTAGTTCGTCAAATCCCATAAGGGCTAATATTTGTGTGATAAGTACCTACATAATGTGATGAGTATCCAAGTATTTATACCTATTATTTATGTCACCATCTAGTACCTTTCGTCCTCTTAGTACATAAAAGTAGTAGTTATAAAAGTAATTGTGTATTTAAATTGCGACTTTAAATAAACGTATTTTCTTTATTTGTTCTTTCTAGTAGGTAACCAAAACACCAGCCTTATGGAGTTTACTATGGGATTATTTCGATTTGTGTCAAAATCTCTCCTGCTATTGATATATGAAGTCCGATGATCATACTAGCACTGAAATATTAATTAAACTTTAATCGATAATCACAGCTAAAGCTGAAATCCTAGATTGGTTCTGCTAAATCCGCTTCACCGGTATAAGGTGCAAATAACTTGCGGTTTTTAAAGTAAAAATTCCTGTTTATTTATCATAAACGACACTTTTGCTGGGTTTGCAATATACAACAATTAAAAATCGATATTATGCTGTAAGCTATACCATTGATATTTTAGAAGCAGTTCGCGTGGTCCGTTAGCTAAAATAATTTGTGTTTCTACTGGGTAGTGCCGACCATTTGTTGCCAGCATTATGATTTTTATTAGATTTGGGCTGTGAATGATGTTAGTTTACAGTGCGTGTTAGTTGTTTTTGGGGTTTTATATCGGAGATTTTGTATGTTTATGCTTCAAAGTTCAAAGCGCCTAGTAATGATGAGGTGTTCTGTCGAAATATACATAAACTCGTTTTTTAAAGTCTTACTTACCGTGGGTTGTCTACTTCTTTCTTGGTAATTTATACTTTCAAATAATTAGATAGTAAATTTTTATAGTAAGTAGGTGGTAGAGCAAATTACGAAACGCCATTTTTAAAAACTGAAATTATATGTGAACCGTTTTATTTAACGTGTCCTCTTTTATATTGATGAAGGATTGGTTTAAAATTGAAATACTAATACTTCGAAGTGGAATTTGTAAACCACTAGGTACGTTTTAAACACATAACCATCGTACATAATAATATGAATATAGATCCTATATTTAACTCCATTAGCTTTACCATATATTATTATGTATGCGGTAGGTAGAAAAATACACTTTTAATAAGCCAATCATGATAGTGTTTCTCTACAAATAAGTTTACTTATTTAGATAATAAGTCTTATTTACAAAATACACGTTACACAACACAATGTCTAGTGTGAGATAAACGGACAATCAAGTGACTTCTAGGTCATCACATCAATATATGGCGAACATATACATTGCGGTAGGATTATAAATAGTTATGATATCCAACCATACGATTCACAACCCGTCTTAACTAATCTCAATACAATTCCTTGTATATCTTGACCCTGAGATTCGTAATGATTATTTGTGATTCAAGGCCTGCCTTAAACTAGTTCAAAACTATCAATGATCATAGCCGGTCTTTAAGCCTTCTGAATACCTGCGTTGTGATAGCAACTGGCCACCCGAACACCACGCATAGTTTATTGAAATTGTATGACCGTTTAATTGTTGAAATAAAACATAATGATAGCACTTTTATCAATGTAGTTTGTTTTTTATTAACATTTCACGATAGGATTATTGATCTAGACACGCGGCAGCGTGTCAAGCCAAGTTCAAGCAAAAGAACTGGCTAGCCATCCATAAGAACATCTAGAAGCCCAAATGTCATGAAGCTAGCTCAAACGGTTATAAAGATATGAAGGTCAAAAAGTCGTAAATTTTTGCACTGACTGACTGACATATAGTACCTAAACCTAACCTACTTCCAGATGACCTAGAAGGATGAAATTTGGAATACAGCTCGGTAATTGTGTGTAAGCGTAGGAAAAAATCTAAAAATAAAAAAAGTAAAAAAATAGAGTGGGTCCCCGTACAATTTTTTTTTATTGTAGTGTTGGAACCGTTACAAGCAGATATTTGAAACTATCCCAATATATGTATTATTATACTACCAAAAACATAAATCTAAAAAAGGAGAGCCAAGTTCAATACAAAAATTATGCTTGGCTGTAGGCTTCGCCGCAAAAAGAATGGAGATCTAAATGAGTGCCAAGTTGTATCCAAAATCCAAATATGTATTGATAGGAACAAAATAACATTATGAACAAGTATTAAACTCTATGACTTTGCTTTATTGGATACCTATAACAATTGTTGTTATTTAAAAATGTGAGATTATAAAGTAAGTTAGACTTGACTTGGCCAGTTTTCATTACATCGGTAATTTTATAAAGTTATTCAACATATATATTTTTTTAATTCTGATAAAAACTGGCAAACTCAAATCTAACTTACTTCAAGATCTCACATTTTTAAATAACAACAATTGTTATAGGTATCCAATAAAGCAAAGACATAGAGTTAATTACTTGTTCATAATGTTATTTTGTTCCTGTAAATACATATTTGGATTTTGCATAGAACTTGGCACATGGCTCATTTTGCGGCGAAGCCCACAGCCAAGCATAATTTTTGTATTGAACTTGGCTCTCCTTTTTTACATTTATGTTTTTGGTGGTATACAATATATAAAAACTATTCAAAATATACCTACCCGATATATGACATGTCACATGATTGTATCTGTCAAAAATAAACCGATTTCCACTATAGGTTTTATTGATATATAGTTTATTTCAAAGTACTATTCAAAATATGCCTACCCGGTATACCTATATCACTCGTCACATATAGCGTCAATAGTCCAGTCAACAAACTGACAACTTGTATGGAAAAAAATTGAATTTTGGAAATCATTTATAATAGCAGTTTTTCTATATGTAACGGATATTATTATCAATTAAATAATTTCCTAGCGACAAATTCCAACAAGATTTCAGACATCTAGAATATGATACGTAACTTAACTAGCTTCTGAATAGTCAGAAAAAATATGAATAAATGGTCTTATCTTTATTTTGGTTCATTAATATTTGCTATATAATATCAAAGATAAATAATACAATGTATGCTCCATTTAAATCTATATAATTACTTCCGGATGGAAAGTATGTTGCATTTAAAATTAAATAAACAAAGAAAGAAAGGTAGGTATTATAAATTAATGTTTTTCAAAACCGTATTTTTCCTGGAGTACAAAAACAAACCGATAATGATGATCAGAATCTTTAAACTATAAAAGATACCATTATATATATATATTTAAATTACATATATCGATATATTATGTATGTTCTTATGCTCGTAACTATGATAGTCAGCATCGTAAACAAACATTCTAGGTAATTTTAGGACCCCAAGCGTAAAGATAAGGTCGAAAATTGTATACCTACATGTTTATGATGGTGATGGTCACTTTACAAGTTGGCCATAAATAAACGCTTCTTCAATACGTCAATGTGCATATTGTTATCGATTGCGTTTGTTACTGAGACGTGTTATCAGGCGCGTGAAATATTGTAATGTAGACATATTGTTTATATTTATAGATGACTCATACTGGCTCAGCTCGTGGCAAACATAGTGTGCAAACACACACAGTGCTCTCATTTCACCACACTAATACGTTCTCATTCATTCAGTATAGTTAGTGGTCAATTTTAGCTTATAAGATCTTGCATTGTTTTCGTAACTTATTTTCGTGTTATTGAATTTCTGTGTTTATGTGTACCTACTACCTACGTATGCTCAAATTTATCTTCTATTCATTATTGTCATTGGAATTGACATCCTTTTAAAGACGAGAAGCAATCAATCTCGTTTTCGAGCAAATACCTCGTAAACATAATTATGCTGACAAGAGACTTGGTGAAAATCATAATTTTACATGAAGTTGAACATTTGGACATTAATTCATGAATTTCGGATTGTTGACATTTTAGCCTTTTTAGATTTTCCTCTGACTAAAAAAGACGGACTTGATTTCATTATCAAAGTACCTATTATTTAAAATTGAGCTTAAGTTTGTATTGCACTTCCAAATGTTTTGGCTCGAATCCTACCATTATCGTACTTTACATGACATAATGCGGGGTAAATAATAATGGGAACAGGCAGCGGTTTGGTCTCTTTTAAAAATCAAAGAAAACGAATGTCCACTTTAAAATACACGTAATTATCCTGTTGAATTCGTGGAAACCTTCTAAACGATAATTATGACGAAAAAATCTACTAGTTAGTTTACAAGAAGTTTAATGTACTATCTGTTTTTGATACGCTGTATGTTTTGGTTGTTAGAATGGAATATTTATGTGATACTACCTAATTAGCTTAAGATACGGCCAATTTTACAGTTTTGACGTCAGATAGTATTTATATCGGTAGAAGCTTTGCCAATAAGGCAGCTAAATCTGTGATAAGTACAAGCGTTTCTATTTTACTTCTCACATTATAAAAAAATGCCGTTTAAAAAAAGAGTCACTGTAGATCTATCTATACTGAGTTAAAGCATACAAAGCATAAGACTTTGGAATTAGTAATTTTATAAGCAGGCAATCCCAAATACGGATTAATAATAATACGATATGTAAGTTTTTTTCAATTGTAACCATGTATTGTGGGCATTCAATTATCCATGGCACAGGGAATTGCTATCAATACAATGTTATGATGTTATGAATTTATTATTCTTATGAACATATATTCACCTAAATTACACTTCAAGTGGAAATGCTTTAAATGTTTCGTAAAATCATATTTTAAACACAAGCGATATTTACTTATTGACTTAAAAGTGCAATTTGAAATGAAGCATGTTCGAAATACCCAATGAAATTAACATGGACATGAAATAGGTACGAGTCTTTTAGCTCAAAATATTTTTATTCGGCACATCGCGTCGTATTTTACTTAAAAAGTAAGTTTTGCTTACAATATAGAAACAAACATGGTAAAGGCACGTATTACATAACTTTATCGGTTCTCGGCATCCAATACGTACAGCTTCCCAAAATTGAAAATTTAAAATATTCCTTAAAAGGAACCTTAATAAAAGAACGGGTATTTACGGGCCGAAAGTTTGGCGAACTGCATTCTTAAGATAATTTTGTGTGGAATTAAAATATCATTGAGCAGCTGGGGGATTACAAAATTCATAACGTTTCGTACGTATTAGGTAGATCTTAATGTTATTTTTTATTTTTTGGGAAAATTACAGCACAACCCGACAAATTTTCCCAAAAAACTAAATATGACAATTAGATCTAAATGCGCGTTTGGAAATATTAAGTTACCATTTGCCATTTTTTAAGGCGAAAATATCCTAACGCTTGTACGGAAAGTTACGCAATCGCTGCCGTTTTGCTAAGGAACATTGAACAATAACCATGTCGCATTAGAGTTCACATTAAGCTTTACAGTTTTTTCATCAAATATTTACAGCTCTTGTTGTTGGAGTAATTTCCAACAAATTCTACAGTATTCTGTTACTCCTCTATAAGTGAGTTTTAGTTTCGACAATAATCGTATTTGTAATACCTACTAATATATCTATTCACGAGTAATTTAAACCACTCATATTCACAACAAGCAAAGTAGGTGCCAAGAAATTGAATTGATTAATTACGCTCATCGAAAATACACCCCGATGGAATATTACTTTAGCCAAGATGTTTCTTCCTAGTAATATTATCATCAATAAAATAGATTATATAATAAACTTTATTAAAATAGATTATGATAGGTACTATTCGTGGAATTGAAAGTGCTGAGCGGCAATAAATAGCTACAGATAGTAATAGCGTTAAATGATGGAAGTACGAATTAATAAATATAAACGTGTTTTCAGGTTCCATTTTTCGTGGTTGTTAAGAATAAGAATAAAAATACTTTATTGCACTCATGTCAAGTCTTAAATATCTTACAGTCTATAGTAGGTACAACATGACACCCTGTAAGGGTATTGCAAATCCTTCGTCTCAAAACGTAGGTACACATTACAAATTATAGTACTTAAACTAAGATTTACATGTAGGTAGGTAGGTATCAATATCTAGGATAACATTTGCGAAGATTATCTATGGTAACTATTTACATTGAAGAAGTCTTTCAGTGAATAAAAACTGTTTTCTATTAAGGCGCTGTATGCAGCTGCGCATCGAAAAAGTGCCTTTTCCAAACCGATTATTAGTATACTTGTACTATTGCTAGAGATCCAAATTTTTGATATGTATATCTTCAGTTCATGGGCTATGTTCGTACTTCGTAAAATCACGATTGCTTACAAAAACCTCGATAGATTTTGCCTTTCAAAACAGTGCTTTTTTACCACCAAACTCGAAATATCTCAAAAGTTATTTGGAATATTACAATGAAATTTGTTATGATAGGTAGCTTTTTGATAGATCTATCTACCGGCTTCTTAGAATTTCAATATGTTTGATAATTCAATACATTTGGTCATTTGTCTGAAAAACCGGGTGTCCGCGTCATGCATGCGCGGTGGCGAGTACAATTTAGTACGCCCGTGGCCACTGCCGACGACGGACCTGTGAATGTTTACCTGGCACGCAAATACGCCTTTTTGCAGCAATTATTTCGAGTTATCAAGGTAAATAAAAATATATAAAGGAATAGGAAACGCTAATACATGCTGGTGAACACATTCGAAATGATAGAATAACAAATATAAGGTATGAGATATTTACTACATTAAAGCGTTTCTACATCCGCACCTAAAACGTATTAAAAGGTAGCTGGAGCATATTGACAAGATGTCAATAAAAATCTTCAGTTATCCTGAATACGTATTTAGAACTGTTAGGTAGTAAGTAGTCGGGTGTAAATCGGATTCGGACACGAGCACATGGTTGGGGGGGTAATGGTACCAATTATGGACTGTACGAATAATAGATTTATTTATTCATACAGAAATATATCAAAAGCATTTAAGGCTATTGCGCCGGATAGCGACTACCTAGACTAAAGTCCTAAACGAGTTGGTGAACTGAAGTATATTTACTTGCTGTTTAGTAGATTATATTAAAAACGAGTGCGGAAAAAGACCCTGCCACTCCACCAGCAGCAGGCCACGGCCCTTCCTCATCTTCGTTATAGACATACATGCATACATACGCTACGGCACATCTTTTCGTCCAATATTCCGCAGTGTCTCAAGACGAGAGTCTTTGACCAGTGTGTGTTGCCAGTGATGACATATGGAACGGAAACGTGGTCGCTTACTATAGGCCTCATAAGAAGGCTCAAAGTCACTCAAAGGGCGATGGAGATGGCTATGCTGGGAGTTTCTCTGCGCGATCGCATCAGAAATGAGGCTATCCGCAGCAGAATCACGGTAACCGATATAGCCCTCCGAATCGCTAAACTTAAGAATCAGTGGGCGGGGTACATTGCACGTAGAACCGATGGCCGTTGGGGCGGAAAGGTTCTCGAGTGGCAACCACGTACCGGAAGGCGCGGCGTGGTTAGGCCCCCCACAAGGTGGACTAATGACCTGGTAAAGGTCGCGGGAGTCCGCTGGATGCGGGTGGCGCAGGACCGGCTATTGTGGCACTCTTTGGGGGAGGCCTATGTCCAGCAGTGGACGTCTTTCGGCTGATATGATGATACATACGCTCGAAAAACATAAACTTCCTTCTGAGGCAGTCGGGTACAAAGTACTACAGGGTGTTCCCCTATACAGCTGCAAAACTTTGCCAGCTGTTTGTGCACATGATACCCATCACAAAACACTAAAGTATGCCGTTTCACATCTCGAACTCACTCTGCCACCGCTGTTTCTCCAAATAACTACCAAGAAAGCCTCCCCCGCCACGCCCCTTTAAAAATAAGCCCACTAAAGCAAATAAATGTGACGTTATCTAAGTGAACATACCTTTTGTCGGTATGGAGTTATTGATATGACTCACTCACTCACTCACTCATCAACGCACAGCCGAAACTACTAAGACTAGAGAATTGAAATTTACACCAGAACTACCTTTTACAACGTAGGCAACGCTAAGAAGGATTTTTGGAAATTCCACCCCTAAAGGGGGTAAATAGGGGTGCAAAGTTTGTATGGGGGAAACTTTATTTTTAGAGCTAGAGACTTAAATTTTTGCATAAAAATTACTTATTAGAATACAAATTAAGTACTTTCAATTCAATTACATTTATTTTGTTAAACATAGGTTACAACTTTTACAAGTATTGTTGGTATACAAAATATAAGACTTCTGTGCATTACCCACAATGTAGGTTTACAAAATATTTCAGCCAGCTAATATATTTATAAAAATTAAAAAAAAAAAATGTCAATACAGTGATTGGTGTTAAATACTTCAAATACATGTCAAAAACTCTCAAAAAATACTATAACTAAAGAATATTATAACTAAGGAATGTCTGGAATGGAATCATGTTATGTCGTAGGGTCGTTTAAGTAATCTTTAATGGTATAATAACACTTTTCAATCAAATATTGATCTATTGATTGAAATGATTGATCCAATAATGTCATGGAAAGATCACATAGATACATTATACAGTAAGTTAGCAAGAGGGATCTATGCTCTAAGACAGTTAAGACCACTTGTGTCAGAAAGTAGCTTAAAAGAGCTGTATTACGCGTACATATACTCTCAACTTTCATACGGGATAATGCTTTGGGGCAACAGTACGGATTATCAGCGCATCCTAAAGATCCAGAAACGTGCAATTAGAGTACTTTCCTATGCAAAGGACAGATACACGTGTCGCGAACATTTAAGAAAACTTAGTATCTTAACATCAGTTTCAACTTATATATTGGAAGTTTTGATGTATGTTAAACGTTATCCAAATGAATTTCAAAGGAGAGGTGAAAATAGTTCGAGATCAATGAGAAATGCGAATAACTTAAAAAGAAGCGGGTTGTGTCCGAGATACAACCGTTAATTAAGTTTAAGTGGATACTTATTTGTTGGTTGTCCCCGTAAAATATATATCTGCATTAATTCACTAAAATCTGTATAAGCACAGATAAATCGGTATATATAGCAACATTGACTGACGTAGCTCGTTTGACTCGCGAGGCATTGAAAATGGCGGTCATTTCAGCATAGTTTTCATGCCCGTCACATAAACTAAATAACATTTTGTGATTAACAACTAATAGCAAATAAAGAAGGATTAAAACATGTAACAAATAATTATTTGAAATCAGATTAGGCTTCTCTACAAAAAGTTAATCCGGAAGTTACGTGATACATTTTGAACTGTACCCCTATACAAGAACGCGAGCAAAGAAGTATCCACTTCAAAACAACCTCGCCCAGACTTAGAATAGACACAAAACTTCCGAAGTTAATAGGACAAATACTTTTTAACCAGCTACCTTCAAACCTTAAAACCATAACGAACGACAACTCTTTTCGCTTCCATGTAAAACAACTATTGCTTGAAAAAACACTGTATAATTTACAAGAATTTCTTTCAAATGACTAAATAACAAGATCTTAAAAGCTTGAAGTTAATATTTGTATTATGTTTTCTTTCTCTATTTTATGTAATAGCATTATGCTATGAGTATGAGTATTATTAAACTATTTACAAATAATAACAATTCTGTACACAACTGTACACATCTATTGTATTTTGTTGTAACTGACAAGTTATAATTTTAACACATTTTTATCTGTATATTCATTGTACTATGATTTCAATTGTAAAATTATGATAATAAACAAATCTGAATCTGAATCTGAAGTCAATTGTCTTTTAAATTTATTAATATCCAGTGTTTAATTAGGTCTGGAATTTTATTGAAAATGTTTGGTGCCATTCCCAGGATTCCGCCTCTGATTAGCGCTGTGTTGTTGCTACCCTGCAAAGTTTTCAATTTTTGTTTGTATTGTTTACGTGTCGGAAATCTGCGGCCTTCTGAAACGTTACTGAACATGCTTGGATTGGTCTTGACAAAAAATACCTACTTCTAGGATATACAGTTCTTCTAGTTTGTATGGAGAGCAAGACATTTTTAAAGTAAGGGATTTGTAACTTCGGTTTTAGACTGTTTACTTAAAGACTAGGTACAGTCAGCGTCATATAGTTAGTAGCAGCCAAAGTAGGTCAAATATATCGTAACACATCCTAACACCTATAGTAACAAAGACGTGTTGCGATATATTTGGTTACCTAGGCTGCTACTAACTATCTGATGCTGACTGTACAAAACTAATTTCAATGTTTTTTTTTATTAAACAAACATTTAAATTTCTTAAACAAACATTTAGACGATAACATGTTATACGTGGACGAAGTCGCGGGCAACAGCTAGTTTATATATATATATATATTTATTTAAGCTTTATTTATTCCATATTGTTTATGTTAGTACATATTTACTAAATCTAAAAGATTTATGCCATTTTTTCTTTCTTATATGGACCCCATTCGGGTAAAAGCCATATATCGCCAGATATTAGGAGAAAAGAAGGGCACTGGAAGCAACAAACTGGTCAGGGCCGAAAGGCAAAAGAAGGAAAGGTAGACGACGAAGACGTTGGACCAATGACATAACTGAGGTCGCCGGACCTAGCTGGATGCAGTTGGCTAAAGACCGAAAAAAATGGCATGAGATCGAGGAGGCTTTTACCTAAATTTACATTTGCTTTAAAAAATTCAATATAAATCAAACAAAAAAAGACAATTAAAGCTTAATTTATATTTATATAATTACTTCCGGTTGGAAAATTTGTTGGATTCTTGTGTAAAGCATCTTAGAATAACGATTAAAAATGAAATATACAAAAAAACGCTATTATAAATTAATGATTTTCGAAACCGTATTTTGCCTGGAGTATAGAGCCAAGTATAAGTCCAATCTTGTTGGCTTGTTGAGAGTATCAAGATCCATCGCGGTGTGGCCGCTGGTCGAGGTAGCATGGTAGGCAGCACGCGCCGCGCGAGCGCAGTGACATAACACTTTTAGGTATTTAAGAGACAAATTGAATTTGTTATTTGTATATGATATTTGGTCAAATTACATTTTTTAATAGACATAGTCATGTACTGAAGAACTTGCTGGTCTTAAAATACCCACCCTGTATAATAAAATGCTCTTCTGACTAACAGTGGTCTAATTATCCAGTTTTTGATCAGTCAGTCATACTTATGTAACAAAGGTAATAGTTATGGTAATTATACTCCTTTCATTAAATTATAATACTTTGTAGGTACCTAGCCCCACGCATGCCTCCCAAAGGTCCGGGACATCATTGTCCCGTGAGCGGAAAGACATACATGGTAATAATATAATTTGCCAGGAGATAAATAGATGAACATAGCTATTTGTTTATTATTTTTGATGGTTTCTTAAGCGGGTGTTAACCGGCGCTATAACTTTACCTATAGAAGTAATCGATTTTATTTCGGTTTAAAAAACCTGTAATATATTAGTACAATCCATAATTGGTGACGTTTACCCTTAGGAAGTGAAGATGTACTATTATTTTATCAGTTCTACGTATTTGGAAAACGGAAGCACCCACATAGGAACTGGGAAAACGATAGGTGGATTGATGATGAAGAAATCTGTACTAACATATCTTTGGAAAGTAAGTGTCCATAATTGATGTCATCATACTACGATGTACTTAAGAACTGTAACTACCTATTATTCCTTATTTTCTTAAAAAAAATAGGTTTAAATAAATAAATAAACAATAAATATTTGGGGACAATCTTACACAAATCAACCAAGATTTGAAAAATAAAACAATTATTCAAGAAGACAAACATTTGATCGTATGATCCGCAAAAACGAGCCGAATACGGATGCCAACAGAATAAGGCCGTTAGCGGGGTGCGCGGGACGCGCGTCTCCCGCTCCGTCTGCCTCACCTCCGCAAATACCTAAATATCGTCTAATAAGAGCGCCTTAAATATGATTTTAATTTTTGAACAAATTTAGTATATTAGTTTGTATGAACAAATGTAGTATATATTAGTTACAGTACTAATAACGAAATCCCGTACATTTTTTTACACGCTGAACAAATAAAAAAAGTACAATCTGAAGAGTGTCACTAATGTATTTTTTTAATCCACGCTGGTGGCAAACAACCATACGGCATACCTACATAGCCTATGGACGCTTGTGACTCCAGCAAACTCAGAAGCCCGTTGCTGACTCTTTATAGATTTTAGCACATCGACAAACAAGTATTATTTTTATCATAATATGGTTTATAATTTAAGTGTGTTTTTGTTAAATAAATATTTTTTTTTTTTTTAATTTTTTTTTTATTCAATTATACACAAGCGCTTAAATCGATTACCTATTATGATGACTACCATGATGATATAAACTAGACTTTCTCTTTCAATGTGAATGACCTTAACTTAACGTTAATCAAGCTAGATCATGAATGCTAGCTAGCAATCAATTACAGCAAGGGCGCGATTTGAATTTCAAAATGTAACATGCTTATTCAATTCAATTCAATTCAAAAATTTATTTCGGACATGTACATCCATATTTTTGGTTAGTAACAATAAAACACTTATTATTAAACTAATGTTGCTTAGCTTGCATGCTTTTTCTTAAATTTTGCTGTCAGTTTTTAGGACTTATATGGGATGTTTATGCCTGCAATATAACATTAATAAAAAAATTAAAAATATACAATAATTAGCATATTTATATCTGTCCTAGGGAAATCCCCTCTTATGTGTCTTCCTTTGGAAGTTGGCGATATTGGCGATATCCCTTCTGACATTTTTGACAGTAGGACTACTATATCCCTACTTTGATGTCACAGTGATTTTGAATGATAGAGACATAAAAAAGCGGCCAAGTGCGAGTCGGACTCGCACATGGAGGGTTCCGTTAAATAAATTGCAGTTCACGATTTATGACGTATTAAAAAAAAAACTACTTACTAGATCTCGTTCAAACCAATTTCCGGTGGAAGTTTGCATGGTAATGTACATCATATATTTTTTTGAGTTTTATCATTCTCTTATTTTAGAAGTTACAGGGGGGGGGGGACACACATTTTACCACTTTGGAAGTGTCTCTCGCGCAAAACTATTCAGTTTAGAAAAAAAAGATGTTAGAAAGCTTAATATCATTTTTAAAGACCTATTCATTGATACCCCACCCCACACGTATGGGTTTGATGAAAAAAAAATTTTTTGAGTTTCAGTTTTGTGTATGGGGACCCCTAAAACTTAATGTTTTTTTTCGATTTTTGTGTAAAAATCTTAATGCGGTTCACAAAATACATCTACATACCAAGTTTAAATAGTATAGCTCTTATGGTTTCGGAAAAAATGGCTGTGACATACGGACGGACAGACAGACGGACGGACATGACGAATCTATAAGGGTTCCGTTTTTTGCCATTTGGCTACGGAACCCTAAAAACCATTCAATTGATATAGATAACATTTTTCACCCAACTGCTGAGGAGAGGAGGGTTATGTTTATGTTTTTCGAGCGTATGTATCTGAGCGTTTGACGGATCTTGACTATGTGGTGTCGTTGTATTCCTCTTAATCGTGGGGTAATACCTAGGCTATAATATTTGCAAAAAAACAGTTAGGTTTTTCATGTTTTGATTTCACTTGTTACATGTTCAATTTAATAATATTATTGAATTATGAGCGGAGTTCCCGGGTTCGAATCCCGGTAAGGGCATTTATTTGTGTGATGAGCATGAATATTTGTTCCTGAGTCATGGACGTTTTCTATGTATTCAAGTATTTATTTATCTATATAAGAATGTACATCGTCGTCTAGTACCCATAGTACAAACTTTGCGTGCTAGTCCCAACTAGGTCGATTTGTGTAAGATTGTACCCAAATATTAATTTATTTGTGTCTGAGTCTTTGATGTTTTCAATGTACCTATATGTATTTAAGTATTTATATCTATCGTCGTGTTATATTTATCGTCGTGTTGTATCCGTAACATAAGTCTATTTGAGCTTATATAGTTCGATCTGTGTAAGATAGTCCCCTTATATTTATTTATTTATCGATAAATCAGTATTAAGTATGAGAAGAGTACCAGTCCAGGGAACATGACAGGGACACGTCCCATTTTGTAAGTGAAATACCTACTTTATCATATCAATTATCAAGATTAGGACACTACTACAATACTTATTTAAGACGTTTGACTCACTTGACAATGATATTACCTACTGTTGCAATATAAAAAAGGGCTCATCATTCTTTGGCCAGAATCTAGCGTCCTTGAGGTTGTTTCTGATCTTTCCAGCAGTAAGTATCAAAACCTTTATATCGCTGCTTGTCACGTAGCTTCATAAAATTTAGTGTAATGCAACGGCTTTACCTTTCGTTATTGTCAGTGACATTTATTGCAGGTTTCAGCATATTTTCGGTATCCGCACTTATAACCAAAATAAATAGAACCCTAGCTCCTATAGAACTACTTAAAATATGGGTTTCGGTAATTCTGGTTTTTATTTCGTCGGTTGAGAGGTGTTCGAATTTAACATACATATGTATGCAAATACTTGTTTGTATGCAAATTCGTATTTTTACATCTTGGCAGCGAATTTTCTTTTTTTGCGTATTTAATTATCGGCTATTACTGTCGGCGTTTGGTTTGACACGTTTTTATTGTTATGGATATTCTATGATTCGTGTTTATTGCATTGCATTTTGTTTTTTTAAGAAATGGAGAATCAAGCTTAGTTCTGCGTTAAATTAAAAAATATTGTTTACCAATAGGTATATTCTCATTTCATTAATAAGTCCCAAAATTTATAGAAGTTGGTTTTCCTCAATTAAAAATAAAACGAACCTAAAATAGGAATGGTTGACTATAGCAAAGATAATGACATTTCCCAGAAGGGTAGGCAGAGATCACGGATCTCCATTTTCTACGATCCTGACAAACCACTATAAGATAATATAATAAATAAAAGTATTTTTAAGGCAACCATTAAATATTGTTTATCCATAGACATTTTATTTAATAATGTGTGTCAAATTTCAGTTATCCTCAAATAAAAAAGAATCGCACCTATATGACGAATAGATAAATAAAAGATAATTAAATAAAATATTTAAAAAAACCGGCCAAGTGCGAGTCGGACTCGCGCACGAAGGGTTCCGTACCATTATCAATAAAAATATTTATTTTATTTTGTTTTTAGTATTTGTTGTTATAGCGGCAACATAAATACATAATCTGTGAAAATTTCAGCTATCACGGTATCAGTGAGATACAGCCTGGTGACAGACAGACGGACGGACGGACGGACGGACAGCGAAGTCTTAGTAATAGAGTTTTACTCTTTGAGTACGGAACCCTAAAAACAGCAATAAACGTAGTGTTTCTCAAAAAGTACCACTATATTATATTTATAAATAAACGGTAAAAAAAGAAGTAGGTACTTAATATAAAAAATACTCACAAAATAAACTTCATATTGTAAATCCTAATGCAATATCACAGATCAATCATAGCACATAAACACTCGGTCACATCACACACTGTGCGCGGAGCATGCGCGCCGCTACATCGGCGGGTTCAGACTGGCGACCGGCGCCGGCGCCGCGTCGAGCTTTCAAAACTGAAGATTAATTGACGCCTTAATAAGGTATGTGCTCACGGAGGCATGTGATAACTAAGTAGCTTCCTGCGTGTTTCCTTGTCAATTAAAATAACACTGGCTAGTCTATCTAATAACACTTACACGAACACACTTACACTTACTGCCTAAAATTATAAATCAATTACCTGAACACGTACAAAACCTATATGTGAAAGATTGTAAAAAAAGAAAAAACCATGAAAAAGCACTTTTTAAAATGTAATAATCTAACCTATATTCTGTAAATTAAGTTGTGTATACCTACTTAAAATATTTACTTTTAATTTTAATGTACCTATCTATAAATTACATCATTAGATAAGAACTCCCCATTGGCACACAAACCTCTCAAGGTTTTGCCTAGATGGGTATGTAACTATTAGAATGTATTTCTTTCGTATTAATCAATAAATAAAAAATAAAAATAAATATATATATATTTTTGAAGTACCTTACGTTTTCTTACTAGTATAATGAATTCGGTAATAATACGTATTCGTATTTAATACTGTAGTATAATTAAATTTCAAACGAATGATTTAACTAAGAGATGTTGCTTATTATAAGAATACATTATACTAATTTTATAATGGCCTACAGGCGTCTACTGTGAACAAATAGTAACGAGTAGATATACGTAGTAAAAGCTTTAAAAAAAAATTATACGCCATGAGACAAATAATTATGTGAAATCGAATTTGGAGGAGGAAATAGTCGAAATAATATTTGTATGGTCAAGGACAGAATATAGTTACATAATATAGTTGATAACAAATTGTTGGTAGGTAATTTTTGTGATAAATACTTGAATAAAATTTCCTGTAAATAATAATTTTTGTTTGTGGCATGAAATAGAAATAATAATAGGTATTTGCTTATTAGGTACTTAATAGAAATTTCCACTTGTGGTTACGGTGTCTGTTTATTAAGTAAGTATTAAAAATTATATTAAAAATCAAAATACCATGTCCTACTTTAAAATTACAACCGCTTGAAATAAATGGAAATTTTGTATGTTGTTGCATTTGTCGACATACAAAAAAACCGGCCAAGTGCGAGTTGGACTCGCGCACGAAGGGTTCCGTACCATTATCTATAAAAACGGCAAAAAAATCACGTTTGTTGTATGGGAGCCCCCCTTAAAAAAATGTTTTATTTTGTTTTAGTATTTGTTGTTATAGCGGCAACAGAAATACATAATATGTGAAAATTTCAACTCTCTAGCTATCACGGTTCTTGAGATACAGCCTGGTGACAGGTTATCTATAAAAACGGCAAAAAAATCACGTTTTTTGTATGGGAGCCCCCCTTAACTTTCTTTTTGTTTTCGTATTTGTTGTTGTAGGAGCAACAGAAATACATAATCTGTGAAAATTTCAACTCTCTAGCTATGACGGTTCTTGAGATACAGCCTGGTGACAGACAGACGGACGGACAGCGAAGTCTCAGTAATAGGGTCCCGTTTTACTCTTTGAGTACGGAACCCTAAAAAACAACTAAAAGAGAGACTAGTTTAATTTGTATTTGAGCTTAAATGCTTTTATAGCATCAGATTGAACTGTCACAGTTCCAGTTCAGTTAAATAAAACATTTTCATGCATTAAACAACGTTCGTTTTGCAACTTTTTACAGAATTCCAGATCGTTAAAAATGCCAGTCGGTTTTTACTTACTTGACAGTTGACACCTGTCAACGACGAGCATTGCGCAAATACAAATTTGTTTGTAAATGTTCCTCATCGCAAAATAATTCGCAATCACAATAATCGTTACCTACATGGAATTTATAATTTTTACTTTATCCCTGTTATTCATAAAACTTAACAAACCTCTGTTAACTATAATGAGCTTTTGTCTTTTTTTTATCTATCTATCTATTACATATATAAAATTGGACCGTTACTTATAGAGTGACAGACAACGCACAGCCTAAACCGCTAAAGATACAAGCATGAAATTTGAAATACATATTCTTCAAGCGACGTAGAGGCGCACTAAGGAAGGATTTTTTGCATTACAAAGTTTGTACTCTTATCATACAAACTTTGTATGATAAGAGTACAAACTTTGTACTCTTATCATATTTTCTGAAAGTACTTACTTAAAAATATCATTACATACACACATATGAAATGCCTATTTTTTTTAAGTTCAGTGTTTAAATTTAACACATGGTTGTTTTCAAATAAACTACCCCAGTTAAGGTAAAATTAGCAAACAGTAACTTTGACATGTGATCAACGAAAATTAGCCGTACATTTATATTTACGGCTAATTTCGGCTTGACGTTGTGTAAAGCTTATTAAACTGAAGACGGAATACTTTGTAAGACGGTTCAATGTTCCTTCCCAACCTCTCTTACCGTTTTACTTTCCAAACCATGATTACAATGTTTATAAAGTAGATGAAAATACCGAAAAATTATTGGTTTGTTTACATTTTCGGCCATTCCTATTGCCCTTCATGTTGGTTTTAGTATTTTCCAAATGAGTCAACAACACCATCAACTTACCAGCATCTGGCCCGCTATTCTGTTACTTGTTTTAAGCTCACCTCAACGTTCACCCGCAAATATATCTTGACGCCGCGATTCGTAGTAACTAAGCGTAGGTAGAGGTCTAGTTTCGTTAGGCGTGACGGGTGGAGTGAGGCGCATGAGCGCGTTAAGAATAACAGTCTGACGGGTGATGAATGGGTTACCGCTAGTTATTTTGGTTTGTGGGAGTCGCGGTATTATTTCTTTATGCGAAATTGTAACACTATCTTACACTGCTGTTGGCTAATTAGTATAAAATGTATTAAATATGTAAGAAAAAATTGCGGGAATTGTGGACGCGTATGACAAGGATAAATTTAACATATGGTTTTTCAGATTGCATGACCTTTGTAGCTAAAAATACGATAAATTCGTACATTTTGTTGCTAGTTATATAAATGTTATTCTGGAATTTTATGATTATAAAACTTTGGTCCAAAGTAATCATCTAAATAACTACATTGATACAATGTGGGTACCAAAAGAAGGAAGGGTTCTATTTTTGTTTCGTTAAAGAGTTTTATTAATTTTTATACATTTTTGTATAGGTATCACACGTGTTGAACGACAAACAAACAAACAAAAAAGTCTATCTACCATTAAAAGGTACCTATAAATGTTTATTGATTATCCAAACCACGAACACAAACACAAAGTAGGATACACTGATAAGACGTTTTTCCTCAAAGATTAAATACATAAGTATTCGCTGATGAATAATCTACGTATAATTTCATTCATGTAAGACTGCCTTTAAATGCGTCGGCGCTTTATCAAGTTGCAAACAGTAGGTAGTTATTACGTCAATGTATGATAGCTCACTAGTGATTTATGACCATTTGTGTGATTTTTTCTCACAACTATTGCTTAATTGGAATAACAGAATAATCATTGGGAATCAATAAATATTAAAGAAGTATCATATGTTTAAAAAAAAAGTATACCTTAGAGGTCGTCTGTGGAACCTCTACAGTGCTGGCTAAACAGCACTAACCTCATTTCAAACCCAGCTGTCTGGAAGTCTATAAATACAAGAAGATTCGAAGATGTCAACTAGTCTCTGGGCTTCGAAACTCATATTTGCTTCTCGCAATGGGCTTGAATATGCTTGTATTCCTCTACCTCTGAGCACCTTCCCTACAATACTTATGTGTATAAAATCAAGGAACAGTAGGTTTTTATAAATGTCATTATTTTGAATCCCCCATTTGGCAATAAAATTGACAATTTGGTTCCAATCTCAATCTCATCTCAATATCAGATATCAGCGTGCCTCGCTCATATCACTATGCGTTAACGGAAAAAGGAAAACAAGCAGCTAGATGTGCAATCACTAAGGGTGAATTTCTACCAGAGTTGTGCGAAGCTTTGTTGTCATATATTTGACATCTCGATTACCTACTTGACAGCTAAGAATAAAAATGTTATGTATTAAAACAAAGCTTAGCATGTCCCTGGTGAATAGTCAACCTAAAATGGATGACATTCATTCATCATTAGTATCATTACTACACTTTAAGAAATTGGATATTGTATCCAAAGACACATTTTTCGCTTGTAATTATAACGATACCGACACTTTTAACTTATGAATAAATAAAAAGCTTGTAACATTGATACATAAAAAAAACTTGTAATACTCGCAAAATCAAATTCCTCCAAACAACCATAATGATCAAATACAACCTATGAAAATAACAACGGTAAAAGCTAGTTTTTCCCTTTAGTTTTACAAAATGGCGTAGCGAATGATTATGAGGTGCGGTCACAAGGTGGGCGAGCCACCAATTACACTCATTTTACGCCATACAGTTATAATGATACGTTTACTTACAAGTTTATAAACTATTGAGGTCATTAATAAACATACAACCAATTACGTTAATCGATTGAAACTACTTACCTTACATACACATCATGAATTCATGATTATGCATTACTTAGCTGAAAACCTGACAATACCTAGTCGTTTAAAATGTAGGTTATTGCGATATGTTTTAAAATCTCTGTTTAATAATTGTAACGTTACTTAATAAAGATTAGTAGAAATGTCTAAGGGGTTATGATGTCTGTATACACCGTGGCCGTGAATAACCCGAAAGATTTAAACCACGTATTTTTGACGACAGTACGAGTAAATAATGTTGTATCAACATGGGTCTAATTATGTGTCTTAATTAAATTACTATTTCAGTACAAATTAAATCTTATTAATTGCCCGCTTCTTTGTGAACAACTCTTTAGTTGAGAAACTCAAGTTGAAGAACAGAGAGCGAGCATAACACTTCACGAATCGCTCCGAAATCATACGACGAACGACGAATGCCGTGACTTGTGTTCCATGACAAGAAGTGTCAAGTTATGCTCAAGCCTTTAGGGTGTGTAAGACTGGAGATTTTTTAACTTTTGATTAGTTTCAAATAATTAATATCTCCTTAATTATGAGTTTTTGGACTATATGTTACATAACTTTATATACTCTAATTAGGCTCTAGTATCGTTAGCTTAAATCTTTCGGGTTATTCACGGCCACGGTGTATAAATAAAAACGTATCAACATAGATTTCAAACTTTAGACACTTGAAACTTTCCTATAAAAACTGATCTCTTCGTTTAACATGCATTATGAGGGTTCATACAGGGTTACACAAATATAAGACGTAATACAAAATTTGTGTTTCTTGGTCAGTTGATGACACATAATGTATCGCGCTAACTCAATTGTCTTGAAACTTTTGTTAATTTTCTATAGGCCCGCTTATTATTTGGTTGTATTTATATCAAGGCAATAACTGGGGCCTGTAATAACCATACCTTTATGATAAATACGCGTCTTTTTATCTCTGTAGGTACCTATGTAAATAAACAGCTAAACTATCCACGCTTCATCTACTTTCATGTATACTACCATGGGAGGCATCACGGGGAGATAGCACTTTGACACCTAAGTAACTGTTAGGCATTCGAGGTCAAATATAGGAAACCACGTCTTCGCACATCTCTGGGTTAGTGACATTTCACACAAACTACAACCACACCACAACGCAGCGACAAAAAGCGGTTACGCAAGTGGTTACCACGTGGTCGGATGATATTTTATAATATGACAATGAATAGTTCTATTCACACGTAAACCACTTTTTGTCGCTACGTTGTGGTGTGATTGTGGTTCGTGTGAAATGGCCCTTAGTCAGCCTATTGCAGCAATTATATCTATATTTTGACCTAGGATTAAAATATCTTTATATTCACTTCATTCAAACAACAGCTCTCTGACGCCATCGTCGATTTTGTGTTCGTCCTCCATTTTTTGACTTGCGGTAATATTTGTTCAGTTGCCAGCTTTCTGACTGCAAACAAAAGGTTCTTGTTTAATCCGGTACTCTGAAAGCCATGGCCAGGAATTAACAACACTGGTACCTACCAAATTATAAAACGAAGATTTATGTCATGTTAAACATTGTGGTCCTTCTAACCGGATTCGGAAGGAGGTTTAACAGCAATTTTTTACGTAGTTTTAAATACAATTTACAAAAAGCATTTGTGCTTTACTAGCTGCAGGTAAGAGCGAGAGTGACGAATGTTTTGTGTCGGACATAAACATCATTTATATAAACGTATCGCGGCAAATCTTGACCCTATGACAGCTGTCATCTCAATACAATTTTACGTTTTAAGGTTATAAATTGTAGGATGCAGATAAGGATCAAATTTGGCTCGATACGTATAGTGATTCACTGTATTTCTGTAGGAAGGCATATATGAAGTAGTTTCGACTGATCGGATACCGCTTTGCTTGAAGCTATATACCTATTGGGCTGTCCTGTCTTAGCTGATACAGCTTTGCTTCTTGCTATAGAACAATATCGATAAATCTTAAGACATTATTTCAGATACATTCTTAATCTCTTTTGTTAACGACGTGTAATTTCGGACGTTCTTCGTTGTCCCAAAAATGTAGGTACTCGTAGGTACAGTCAACCAATTTGATTCCTAGGCCATCATATAACCTTGTCGTTGTAAATGCTATGTCAATACGGGTTACTAGGATTATTGCGTTGCTATGTAGCAGTTTAAATGACAGGGTTCTATGGTGGCCTAGGAATCAAATTGGTTGACCGTACCTACATAAAATAGTATTCATGAAAGAAAAAAGTTATGTAAGTGGTTTATCGTAATTTTGTAGGTCATTATCAGTGATATTACGTTAGCTGCGAGCAACGTGTGTTATCAGGTTATCACTCCATTCTAAGTTCTAATGTGTTTAACTATGCGTAAGTATGAAATATTTTATAACAACAAGATAAGAGATTTCTAACGTATGTTTTGAACAGAAGTGGTTTGCTGTGATTTTGGTGATGATTATGAGGTGGCCTTCAGTTTCAGGCCTTGTTTATTTACGTCACCTTATTTGATGATACACTGACGCAAAAAAAAAACTAGGTACACATGTGAGTATTTACTACAAACGTGATCACATGCTATTTATTTACAACCAAGGGTTAAGTTTACAGCTTGACCGTGTCAATTTAAGCCAGCGGATACGATTGCTTTGGCACTTTTAAGTGCGGAAATCTACCAGAGACGTGACCTAGGCTAGTTGTCTAGGGAAAAATAGAAGGGAAAAGAAAAAGGGAAAGGCCGAGGATATCTTACATAAAGCAAATAAAAGAGAAAATAAACGCTTCATCGACTTCATCGTACAGAGAAATAAAAAGAAAGGCAGAATGTAGAACAAGTTGGAAATTACTCCACCGACAAGAGCCTAGCTCTTAAATAAGAAGAGAAGAGAAGAGCCTAGTTGTCAAGCATTATGCGATAACTCAGTGACTTTGATATTTTGGGCGCCAAATTTAAAATGTTATTATTTTGTAACTTTAATTCTATGGCTGGTAGTAAAATAACAGTTTATGCCCCCGAGCACTTTAGTTGGGTCAGAACGTATCGATGCCGATGCAACGTGCCGATGGAGTCATAAACCATCACGCAGGCTCTCGCTCACACTTGCGAATTGCTCTATTTTTGGTCCAGGGTTGTGCTTCCTGACTCCAACTGCGTTTTAATTCTTGCCCTACTATAGTATCCCGTACACATTAATATTTACTAGAAACATACTACCTATTACTTTATGTCTTCGGTAGACGTTAAAAACATCGTGTTCCCTATCAAATAAATACATTTTACCAATCAATCGAAAACCATTCATGCCTTCACGATGATTTAAAACGCCATTGTATATCCACATTTCCATCGCAATTGTCAATTTTCTTTAATCGCACATCACAAAGCGCCACCAATAATTCAGCCCGCGAATTACGAACAATAGCGTACAGTGACGTCACAGGGAAATTATTCACTCGGTCCCACATTAACGGGTGAGGTAATGATCCTGGGATCCGCGACCATCGTTATTGGGCTTTACAGTCATCAACCGGGTCATCGCTCATTGAATTGTTCGATAACGCACGGATTAGCACGCTGGATACCGTCCAAAAGTACTTAGATATTTGTAGTCTGTGTGGTAAATATTAAGAATAGAATGTTATTTTAATATATACAAAATTAACCTTGATCGTAAATTGTGCGTGAATGAGTGGAAACTTTGACAAGTTTCCATAGAATGACAGCTGCCGTCGCCACATATAACGTTGAGCGGTCTGTAATCTGTAATGGTTGTGCAGCCCGCCCTTACTGCGCCACTGAATCAAATACCTACTAGTTTTTACTTTTACCCGACTGCCTTAGAAGGAGTGAACAAGAAAATTCTATTTCACGAGCTACAGTGAGAGCTTGATGGACTTTGACATATGACGTGTCGTTGGATACGTATATATTATGTAGTTGCGAACATTTGATCTGTCATTTTATTTTGGTCGAACGTATCGTTATGATTTATGAAACACACGCTGGGTGCGGGTGGCACCCTGGCCCCGGATCGGTAATTGTGGCATTGCTTGGGGGAGGCCTATTTCCAGAAGTGTATGTCTTTCGGCTAATATGATGATGACATTTTAAATCGATGGATGATCATGATGACGATCATTATAAAACCGGGCCGTTATCAATCAACTGAAACCTGTCAACCAAAGTTAAGTAATCAAAGCATAATACTTACAACACGTCATGTTTCTCATAACTACCTGACCGCTTGACCAATCGACGTTGTTGGTTTTTTGCGGGCTATTGATGTTTACAAAGCAAGTTACAAAAGCGAGAGTAAAGTCAACATGAAAAGTGTAAATTTACTTTGTCCCGTACAATAAGCGCTAAGAAGGTTTCATTGGCACTTTTGTGATGATATTTCTGTAGGTCATTGTTGGTTATTCTAATAAAATGCATAATAAACTTTATTTGCATGACACTACCAGATACAAGGTGTTAATACAATCATAGGTAGGTGTATATGTTTAACCATAATTGGTATGCGAAATTATTGTTAGATTTATTATTATTTATGTACGTCTTTCCCGCTCACGGGACAATGATGTCCCGGACCTTTGGGAGGCGTGCGTGGGGCTAGGTACCTACAAAGTACCAACTGAGACAACACGTAGAGGCCCTGTCTCATTTTTTATCTCTGGCAGACGGTGACTCGCCAACTGCTAGATGGGCCCCTATTAATAGCGACATTAAAAAATGGCCTAAAGGCAACACCAGTCAGAGAGGCTGGGATGGTAGAGAGGTGGCACTGGACTTTAAACATATAGCCAACTCGCCACTTAGGTGTCCACATTTACCCTCGAGCAACAGCTCTTGTGTCTGGACAGCCAGTTAAGGCAAGCCAGAGGTATTATTATTATTATTAAAAGCCTGTTGTGTTTGTGTCCCACTGGTTGCCTTCCCCCCTCGGTTTCCAGACTTCACATTCCTGAGCAATCTCTGGCCAATTCTTTAAAAAGGAGTCCAGCTCGTCCTGCCATCGCCAACGAGGTCTGCCGCGTCTCCGTTTCGAGCTGTCGGGCTGCCAGTCAGTTGCAATCTTAGCCCAAAGCTCGCTCGGCATAGTCCCACTTCAACTAAGCCACTTTCCGAGCTACGTCTACCATTTGGGTCTTGGAGCGTAGCGTGGTGTTCCGGATACGATCGATTAATTTTACACCTAATATGCTGCGCTCCATGGCTCGCTGTTTGTTGTTAGATTAAATATTGTTAGATTAAATAACTAATATTAAATTCACAAATATTTGGTAGCTACGGATAATGTGACTAGTGGCTCTGTTAGCTGTAGAACCCAAGAGCCTGTACTTTTTAAATTTCGGATATACTGAATCGACAAAAAAAGTCTATTTAATTATTGGGCTCGCTCACATTTCTAATTGACATTATATTTATTGTGTTGCATTATGATTAATTTATATTTCTTCAGCTCGCCAGTTGCTGGTAAAATGAGTGTTTCTCTGTCTTAGAATAATAACGCCTAGAATGATAGTTTCATACGGCCAACGCGCCAAGCGTGAGGCATAAAATGGATTCATGTAGTAGTTGTGATCAACTCGTATTCACACGCTCCAATACGCACACAAACGCACCAATAGCGTTCCACCGATCGGCGTACTACGCCATTTATGGCTGAGTTTTGGTGGCCTCACCGTTGCGCGTGAACTGCGTTTCTAGGCGTTATTATTCTAAGTTCTCTGTGATATATATGTATCTAATACCATCTTCTGTACCACGTTTTACGCAAAATAAATTACTTTGACAAATTTTCACGAGAATCGGTTGAGAATTGCGACCTGTAGAGGAGAACAGCCGGACAGACGCCGGGCATACATAAGAATGTTTGTCTAAGCTGAAACTGAGAACTTCGTTCGCTTCACTCGCTTGTTATCATACATGTAAAAGTGTTATATTCAACAAACATATTAACTTAAGTAGGTAGGCGTAGAGAAAGACACCTAACGATGAACTTGTATCTTGCTGTCGGCACAGCGTACCCTCAAATCAATGTAGGGTCGGCAATGCACTAACTTATAGGAGTTATAAGCGACTATAGCATAGGCTATCGTCGCTTTTCAACAGGCTGGCCGTATGCCTGTTTTTCACTGTCTTGTCGTTCACAATCGTACTAATTTCTTTTTTAATTTAATAAAATTGTACCTTTATTATGTGCACTATCATCTTAATTACACCACTCTTTTCGCCGCAATAAGTACGATTGTGAACTAGAAATAAACGCATTATACACCTGTAAGTTTCATACGGGCGTATAAATTTTACCAGGCATACCTACTTTTCGACCGAGGGTTAATATTTTTACAAGCAAAATTTGCAATCCATTTTTCAGTCACTTGAGCTGAAATTTTGGGTATTAGTACAGTTTGGATGACAATTCAATATTATGGTACCATCGAGCTGATCTAATGATGGAGACAGAAGATGGCCATGGAAATTCAGTATTTAACCGACGTAACCCCGTTGAGTTTGTGCTCGTTAGAATCGTCTCAATGAGTAGTTGATGATGGTATACAGAAAAGTACAGTCGGCAATAAAAGCTTGTACCAAAAATTACATTTTTGACAGAAACTTATTTTAAATACGGCCGAGCAGCAGTGTGTTACGTTTGTCTAAACTGATTTGACTTAACAATCGTTTTAACTTTTGGGCAGAGTGTCATAAACAAATGACATGACGTCTAGTCTACAGCTTGCTCAATTATTTCGTATGAAAAAAACATAATACCGAAGTTTATGTAAATATGTTGTTCAGGACCGACACTAATCGTCTTAAAAATATTGGCCCGTATCTACACTACACACTGTACAGTTGCCATCACATACATCGGAGCAAACAAGCAGCTCACAAACATCGGAACACACCTCTATTTTCTAGGCATTAGGGTGCATGTGCCGATATTTTTGAACACCGATGTATGTGATGGCGACTGTACCTAACCTATTGTTAAATACCTTTTTCTTGTACGATTTGTAGAAAAACTAAAATGCACGAACATAATGTTCATTTACTTATAATATGTATATGTTACCGTTAGATTGTGAAAACCGTCAGTTTATAATCTTACCCGTTATATTGTAAACTGACGGAATATTGTGAACTGCCAAAATAATTCATAATTTTACGCATTTATTTTCGTTAGTTTATAAACTAACAATGTCATATCGTCAAATTGTGAACTAAATCAAATTTGCCTGATTCGGAACGCAACCTGTGCGCTGTTTGGTTGAGCGAATCATTCAACTTGCATCAGTTTCCACTCGCATCAGTTTCCACTAACGTCAGAACATGATTGTTTTTTTTTTGTTATTCAGACATTCATTCCATTTGTTTCGGCATCCAGCAGTGTCGACGGAGCCCCGCTGCGCGGGGCTCCTATTTCTGGGCGCTTTGCCCTTCGGGCAACTGAAGATACCTAACTAACCTAACCTACCTAGTCTTTGTGTACGTTCCGTAGCAAGCCGATTTGATCTCAGTTCACAATTTGACGATTCGACATTGATAGTTTATAAACCAACGAAAAATAATGCGTTCAATTGTGAACGGTTTTGACAGTTCTCAATTTTTCGTCAGTTTATAATATCGCGAGTCAGATTATAAACTGACGGTATTTACAATCTAACGGTGACATATATAATAGTAGGATTATAATGGAGGAGCCTTGAAAATAAACAAACTATGCTATACTTAGGTCCCTTACCGGCTTAATCATACTCACAATTTAAAGAAATCTGCACGGTTATCACAAGAGGGCGCCCAAACTGTGTCGCGGCGAGATAGGTTATCCGTCTCTTTCTAAGTGTTCTAATTAGAAAGAGACAGATAGATTATCTCGACGCGACAGAGCTCGCGGGCCGTCTTGTGACGGTCGTGCTGGGCGACATCAGTACCTAAGCTTTTGGTAAACACAAATTACCGCATATCACGCATATTCCATCCAGCCAAAAGCGGAAGTTGCGTACCTAAGTCTAAAAATATGAATATGAATAATAATTTGAAGCAAATGTTAAGGCAATGAAATCATTCATACCAATACTGGGAAATTTTAATCTGAAACTGAATAACAGCTAATAACAAGCCGGATGACTTGCCCCTCAGCTATTTAATGATGTCACCCTGTCACTCAATCCGTTCATCAAGGTGACAACTGGCCCGTTTGCAAAAATATCTTCCCGTTACCCGTGACCCAGTCATGTTGTTATAAGTCTGCGTTTCATTGTTTTTTAAATGGAAATAGGTCAAGGCAAATGTGATTTTTAGGGTTCCGTGTGTCGTCCAAATGACGTTAATCTGCAAAACATCAAAGACACTGCACAATAAATAAAGGATGATTTGTGTTGAGAGTTTTTTTGTTATACTTCGACGGTGGCAAACAAGCTTACGTTCTGCCTGATGTTAAGCAGTTACCGTAGCTTATGGACACTTGTGACTCCAGAAGAATCACAAGCGCGTTGCCAACCCTTTATTCACTTGAGGATTCGCTGTGTGCATGCATTCATTTCAGGGCATTCGTTTCTAGCTATCAACATAAAAATCCTTAAACTAATAAAGGGTTGGCAACGCGCTTGTGGTAACGGTGTTTGCCACAGTGGTAGTGTAAATGGTGAATGATCAAGAAAATTTTGAATGAACATTTTCAACGAAAATAATGATGTCAAATACTTTTTTAGGTTATCGCTGGAAAATACCCTTCTCAAATAAAAGAAAGTACATGTACTTACGTGCGGTAAGAAACATACGCTCTTTTACTCCGAGAGTTTTTTGAAGAGATCTTATGTCAAGGATTTCTTCAGAGTGCGTGGCTCAACTCACACTTGGTCGGTTTTTATCAATTAAGACGTCCTTGTCGGCTTCAGTCAAACGGTTTGTGACGGTTAAAACTGTAATTCGTTTTTAGGCAGTATTTAGTGTTAACTCGACTAATTGCCGTTGTTTGTGTGTGATGTGAGGATTATTTTGATGAGTGGGTTGCTGTCTAAAGCTTGTTATACACGCTGGACAAGGGTAATTGTTTCTCAAGAGTCATGAAAAACTATTTATATTTGGTAACTAGTTATTATTTGGTACAAGCCGAGATTCGAACCGGCAGCCGCCGGATGACAATCGGATTCTTGAATCACTTGGTTTACCATACCGTGGCTAGTAGTAAATTTGAGAAACAGAATTAATTTTTTTCTGCACTAGATTTTCACTAAATGTGCATTAAACTCCATTAAAGGTCAACATATATCTCGTCACCGGTAAATAAACACCAATCTACAGCCCCAACATGAAACCAAAGCTGTATCTAATCTAACGATGCCTTTTTCATTAGTAGGGTGATTTCCTCAAGTTAACTATGCTAAGCCACAGCTTAGATATCGCAAATAGTTTAATATCCCTTGATTCATTGTTTACTGGTGGTTTTGGGACATTCAACTTATATAACATGGGCTTATGTTACACTCAAACCTGAACTGGAAGTGCCATGTTGACAAGGTGTCACATAGGTTAAGTAGTGCGGTCTTTGCGTTACGAAAGTTAAAACCCCTAATTTCGAAGCTTTCACTAAAATCGGTTTATTATGCTCAGTTCCATTCGTTAATGACATACGGTGTACTAATTTGGGGAAACTCTACGGATGCCAATCGAGTCTTCATAATGCAAAAACGGGCATTACGAACACTAGCCGGTGTGAAACCAAGACACTCCTGTAGGGATCTATTTGCAACGCATAAAATCATGACGCACTATTCCACATACTTATTTGAAATTCTATTATTTGTTAGACGTAACCTATCCATGTTTGAACGTGTCGAGGTTGCGGGCATGACTCTACGTTCCACAGGCCGACTAAGAACAGTCCCACGTCGCATGACACTTGCAGAAAAAAACCCGCGCGTTATAGGTCCGACATACTATATGAACGTTTACCCGCTGAAATACGAACAGAAACATGTGATATAGCATTTAAACGTCGGTTGAGAAACTTTCTGTTGGATAAACCATTATATTCTGTAGGTGAATTTTTAACTTAATGGCATAATTAACTGTCACATTGTATTTGATTTCGTGGTTTTGACATTCTAAGTATTTTATATATTATAGCTGATTTCGTGTTGTCGATATTGTAATTGAGATATTATTAAATTACTATTAAACACCTACCTTAATATGATGACATTGATGACGATACTTTTCGGTGACATTTTTGACATGCTATTTCAATGTAAGTATTTTTTGATTTTGCCTTATTTGTCTTGTTTTTATAATTCTGTTGTTTTTTATTTATCAAATGACCACAATAGGGATTCTTTTAAATTGACATGAATGTAATTTATAATGAAGTCTGTATTTGGCAATAAATAAATCTAATCTAATCTAATCTATTTGCTTTATTATGTTTATGATGATCATATTTATTACAACACAGAGACTTTCCAAGGGCTAGTTCTTTAAAAAAAAGCGGCCAAGGCCAAGTCGGACTCACCCACCAAGGGTTCTGTACAAAATTACAAATGTATAGTTTTCCGATTTTTTCCTATACTAGTAATATAAGACGATATTACTTGCTAAATTTCATAGTTCTAGGTCAATAAATGTTGATTCCCTTGAGAGTGTCGAAATATAGGTACGTTTTTTGCGGCATAAAAGGCGGTATCTTTTTTTATGTTAACTTAGAAATTTGTTTTTTTTACAGCTTTAAGGGACTACAGACCTGAGTATATGGTCTTAATTTCAACTCGAGACTTCTTCGCACTCCCGAAATAAAGGGTCTTAACAGTCAGACGGACAACAAAATGATCCTATAAGGGTTCCGTTTTTCCTTTTGAGGTACGGAACCCGAGAAAGTGGTTTTACATAATTATTCTTTAACAAAACTGTGCACAATTTACGTCCATCCATCGAGCCAGGCTCACTGACATCATTGCGTGACCGCGATAAAGACAAGTACGGTCGGCCGAAGAAAATATACCCCGGTTAGCGTTGATTGTGAAGCTACGCGAAATGAGTTCACGTTCACAAGGAGGTGATTTTCTGTGTAGGTACTATCACGCCACTGTGGATAGATCCTTTGGGGAATTCGGTTCCGAAACACGTGATTGTGCAAAGCAAATTACAATGTCAATTTATAAATATGGATGTATGAAAAACTGTCACTCGTAGTTGTTACCGCCGCACCTGCTTGCGATACTGGCCCGGTGTTGAAATTCCACTGAAGAAATATATGTGATGAGTTTTGGATTATAATTGTGCATTGTAAATCGATTATAATTGTGCATTGTAAATCGATTATAATTGTGCATTGTAAATCGATTGTAATTGTGCATTGTAAATATGTTTATCATTATGTAATACTTATAACCAGGCCTCGGATTATTTGTAGCGCGGTAAGACTAAAGTACCTATGCTATGGAGTCGTTGTAAACATTAAAATTAAATGTATACTCATACTCATCCTCATTTATTTAATTCATTAAATAAATAATACCATATAAAAATACACCACTATAGATCTTCATTGACGAATAAAAAATAATATGAGGGTCCACGGAAAGAACACGTCTAGTCACTTTTTTTTTCAAAATGAGATATTGATGTCAAAATGTTGCGCTCGTTATGAACTATTGCGTGACATTAAAATCTTATTTTGAAAAAAAAAAAGTGACTAGATATGTTCTTTCCGTGGACCCTCACATTATCTTTTATTCGTCAATGAAGATCTATAGTGGTGTATTTTTATAGGTATACTTTATTTAATGAATTAAATAAATGAGGATGAGTATGAGTATTAATTTAATTTTAATGCTTACAACGACTCCATAGCATACTTTAGTCTTACCGCGCTACAAATAGAGGAGGTTCCGAGGCCTGCTTATAACACAAGCCTGATTATTATAGGAATAGACAAACCGATTAATGTAGATTTTTTTCTCTCTCATCCGAAAGCTAATGGTAGCGTTGATTTTGTATAATTGTAAAATTGACGCTGAATATTTATTATAATTTTATATATACTCTAGTGAACAACTAGCCCTAGACGCAAATGTGATTCATACGATAATAACTAGCACACATCCTGTTATAATCGCATGAGAATAGAAGCAATCTATTAATTGGCATCTCTAAGCGCTAGCGTTTATTTTATTGATTTCCTGTCATTGTCGTTTCGTCTGCCTTTGATATATACGAGCATACCAACAACACCATAAATGTAAAAAATAGGCCAAGTTCTTATTACGACCAAGAGGAAGGAGGAGGAGGAAGTCATTAATCTTTTAATCCACGAACAAGCACCGCACTCTTGCTAGAGCTATGACCAAAGAAAACAAGTATGATGAGTAATGACTATTAAGCAAGATTTCTACATTTCTGACGTGTAAACGAACGGTTTAATACGGTTAGATGCACACTCGTACACGAAGAAAAAGTGACTAGACATGTTTTTTGCGTGGACCCTTCACTTGCTCTTAAATTGGGCGAATTATTAAAAAGTTCTCAAGGTCACTTTCTACTAAAATTTAGGATTTAGGATAATAAGTAGCTTCAATTACACACGCAAGATTTTAAGTGTGTATGTCTACTATTTTTTTTTTATTTATGGTAGGGGTTCACGTGACCTAAGTTGGTTCAATTCAGAAAGAGAAATATAAACCCACAACCGATTTCAAGATCACCCAACGAGTAGATGTCAAAAACTTGGCCTATTGGTCACATTCGTGCATTCGTGGTTTTAGTGTGATTCTAGCTGGGTTTACTGATTTCCGGCTATTGTTAACGATGTTAGTTTTATTAGTACGTATAAAATAATATAAATAGATGATAATGATATGATATGATATCATCATCATCATCATCGTATATTATGCCCTTATGTCTTTATCTTTCGTTTCAAAATGAAGGCTGAAGAGCTTTGAACAGTCAGGGGCAAAATTATAAATATATTCAGCGTTTACAAATACTTCGACAGCGCCTCTTAGTCTATAAATACCAAGTTACATATAACATTTGAATTTTAACAGACGATTTCGTCTCCATTTCTTGATTTATCTCGGGGATCAAAGGGAAATATTGAACTAGTTTTACTGATTTCGATCAAACAACAATATTAAAGGTTTTGCGTTTAAAAATGGTTTTCCTTAAAATCACATGACGATTAATGCATGATCTTTCTTATCTTATATGGAATATGGTACTTATAATTGTTTGGAACTACTTCAAAAACAACTGAATACTATGACACTTTCATGATCTTCTTAAGTTTATTTTCTATTTTCTCCTAAATTGCTTCTCAAGTTCTCAATAACTATTTTGTTTCTTTGAAAAAGTTCAATAATAATAAAATTGATCGAAATGAGTCGATACATGATAAATACCATTGAATTACTTACATGAGATATTACAAACCAATACCTACTCTATATATATTTAAATGGTAGTGTGTAAATGCATCATAAATTAATTAATACTTAACTTAGATTTTAAGAACACTCTGTGAATACCATGGTTGCAGCGAAAAAAATGAATATGAATATATGAATATAACCTGATACAGTCAGTAAAATAATCTCACTTATGAACACGCACAGAAAAGGACTTTATAACATTGGAACAAAGTTTATAGTAGAATGTCAATACAACATTTAGCAGCCACTAAGTGTACATAATATAGCCAGATAGCCACGGCCACTTATTTTAATTTTAATCACACTGCTAAGACAATAAATCTTGATCTGTGTATAAGTTTTAATCGAACTGTGCGTACAATTGTATGCTCTATTACAAATCATAAAATACAAGCAAGAACAGAACATAAATATTCAAATTTGGAATTCTTGGTGTCGATAGGTAATAAATACTATTTAAATGTAACTTAATATTAGATAAGTATTGGAATTATACAGATTGTAAGCAGGCTCGTTAATTAAATATACTGTTTTAACGATTCAGTAAAAAAAAAACTTGTTCTTTCCGAAAAAAGTGCGCGAGTCAGACTCGCACTTGACCATGTTTGATTTTTTCACAGCTAGCAGCAGGGAGACGGCAGGGGTTTCAGCTTCAGACTTTAGTTTATGGTTTTAATTTCAACTCCATACCTCCACGCGTTTACGAGATAAAGGGTCTTGACTGACATACAGACAGACGGACAACAACGTGATCCTATATACCTAAAGGTTTCGTTTTTTCCTTTTGAGGTATGGGACCCTAAAAAGACGCACTTGCGAGTTTTACAGGACACAGAGCCACTAGTTAATAATATTTTAAATCACACAATTTGTATCTGTTAATTAAGTAAATATATACTTAGTGATGTGTCCTTTATGGGCAACATCCCAATAATACAGATTCCTGATACCCAGTTTTCTACTCAATTGCTGACTTGACGGATAACCATCGTAAAAGTTTTAGCATTTTCTTAACCGAATTGGTCTAAAACATTTTAACCGTAATACTTAATTAGCGTTATTAGGCCGGTCCGTAGAGTAATTCCTGGTTGCAAAACGTGGTGTAGAAAAATTGTTTAATTTTTTTTTTTACATCTATACACAGCATTGATACAACCGAGCAAATATCAATAAAAAAAGCGGCCAAGTGCGAGTCGGACTCGCACATGAAGGGTTCCGTAAAATAAATTGCGGTTTACGATTTATGACGTATAAAAAAAAATACCTACTAGATCTCGTTCAAACCAATTTTCGATGGATGTACATCATTTTTTTTTTAAGTATTATCATTCTCTTATTTTAGAAGTTACAGGGGGGGGGACACACATTTTACCACATTGGAAGTGTCTCTCGCGCAAAATATTCAGTTTAGGAAAAAATGATATTAAAAACCTCAATATCATTTTTGAAGACCTATCCCACACGTATGGGTTTGATGATTTATTTTTTTGAGTTTCAGTTCTGAGTATGGGGATCCCCCAAAACTTAATGTTTTTTTTTGTGTAAAAATCTTAATGTGGTTCACAGAATACATCTACTTACCAAGTTTCAACCTTTCTCTATAGGTCTTATAGTTTCGGTAAAAAGTGGCTGTGACATACGGACGGACAGACATACAGACAGACATGACGAATCTATAAGGGTTCCGTTTTTTGCCATTTGGCTACGGAACCCTAAAAATGGTTACACAACTTTTGGTTGGGACAACTTTTGCCAGCCACAGATCCTCGAAATTTTGGCATTTTTTTTTGTTTCTCACTCGTAGCTTCTAGTAAGGTATATCCTAGCGAAAAATTAAACGAGGCTTTCCTCAACTTTGTAAGTTATTTCAAGATAGTGGTTTCTAACTTCTGCGTTTCATTTTTAAATTTAACTATAGGTTTTAACTAGCTCCTCAATTGTAGGAATTTACAGAATCAAGATTTATTTCAGCATTAGTATCGTCATAACTGATAATCGAAGAGCTGGCGGTTTTCTCGTGCATCATCAACATTGCAGTTCAACGATACTGCCAGCATACTCGGTACAATGCCTAGAGGGCCTTTTTAGGTTTCCGTAGCCAAAATGGCAAAACCGTATTGACAGGCATTTTACTAGAAAAGTATAAGGTGTATTTGAATAAATTTTGGACGGTAGGTAGGTGTATTTTATGAGCCGCTACATAGTTATGTAATGAAATTACTAAAAAAAATATATTTTAGGGGTGTACCCCATACATGTAACTGCAAGTCAAAAAAAAGAAAAACATTATAAGTCCACGTGTGGGGCACATCAAAAAAACAATAAAACTTCTGTACCAACTTTTTCAGCGTACCCCCCCGTGCTTTGAACTGGCCTATAAATAACTTTAATATTAACCTTATTATCAATTTTGATTGATATTGAATTTACCTACTCCATTCGCGGTTCTCCCTTGTTAGACCTCACAACTTTAGCCCTGATGTTTCATTAGACCTAATGTTTCACTAGACCTAATGCATGTTTTTCTTAAATAGTAAACTTTAAAGGCTTATTGCAAAACAAACCTAACCTAACTGAATGACTTCTGTTTGATAATATTCAAAGAAAACCTGAAAAGTTCACTGTTTCGAAGGAAAATGCATTAGGTCTAATGAATCATTAGGTCTAATGAAACATTAAGGCTAAAGTTGTTAGGTCTAACAAGTTAGACTCCCATTAACACAACCATGCTACATCGAAAATGCTACAAAATGTAGGATGTCTGCTACAGTGTCAAGCAATAGAACCACATTATTCAAGAGGTGATAGAAAGACGCGTTTTAATTGCATCTCTTAAAATAATGTTTGGGATTTACCTTATATACAGGGTGTGGCCTGCAATAGGAGCAAAAAATGAAACGGTAGATTATTAAGCTTGTGAACAATTATTTCCACATGGTTAAACTTGAAAATAAAAACTTTTTTTTAATTTTTTTTCTTCAAAATAAGTTTAGGAGTATTTTTTTACTCTTCTGGAGTGCTATCAGTAACTTTTTATTTTAAAGACACTAAAAAAAATTAAATAAAAATCAAAAAATCACAAAAATATCTTTTGAAAACAAAAATGCGAAAACTATTATTACTCGTTACATGATGATACCTCAAAATCCGCATTGACTGCTGTGCTATGATGTTATGGTGCCAAGATACATTACATGGAGGTCATAACTTTAGATCAAAATATCTCCGAATCTAAAAAAAAAAATTATGAATGGGGACACAAGGGGTTACAAATGCTCTAAGGAATATTTGCTCCTATTACAGGCCACACTCTGTATGTGAAATATTTGCGTATGGCATGAGAGTAATCCAACGCGTTCTCTTATTATCTCTTATTATTCTTCATTCCATTTAAACACAACGATGTTATTATCCACTCGATGTATTTTAAGATGTTTCGAATGCCAGCATTAACCAGTTAAAAGCTTTTAATAATGGAAATCAGTTAGGTATAATTAACTGAATGATGATCGTTAAAAGCTATTTTTCTTTGCTTTAAAATCTTTAAATAAACAAATTAATTAATAATTAAGTAGGTACCTACTTGAACTATGTAGTTAAAATATCAATATCCAGTGTTTTCACGTATTTTTCACAGAAGAAAATATTTTCGGCATAATGTTGTGTGTGTTATTCCTTTTGAGCAGTGTTCTAGTGAAAAAAAACCGGCCAAGTGCGAGTCGGACTCGCGCACGAAGGGTTCGGTACCATTATCTATATTTATTTTATTTTATTCTGTTTTTAGTATTTGTTGTTATAGCGGCAACAGAAATACATCATCTGTGAAAATTTCTACTGGAACTATCACTGTAGCAGTCAGATACAGCCTGGTGACAGACAGACAGACAGACAGCCGCAGACAGACAGACAGACAGACGGACAGCGGAGTCTTAGTAATAGGGTCCCGTTTTACTCTTTGAGTACGGAACCCTGAAAATAAGGTATACTTTAGTGTGTTATAATGGTCAGTAAACAGTGTTTTGAATGGTTCATTATTGCTATGAATTACCTTTTGTAATTAAATACCATGGGTTCAAGTTCACAGTCGCAATTCCATTCGTCTTAACTGACAAAATGGGGACATCCCTAGGATATCGCTTGTGCTTAATGTCCCTGTCATTTTTATTTTGAAGGACAGATAAATCTTACTATATCCCTTTAACATGCTCGGGACGTCTCACATTGCTGGTCGAAAAAAGCCACAGGTGTTCATTTTGTCTTTATCTTTTGAAATCGAAATGACAGAGAAATCAAAGTGGGCATGTCCTCTTCTATCAAATATCGCGAATGGAATCAGGGACTTACACCGGCATTCAGAACAATGTATAGAAAACTAACAGCCTGCGAGGCAGATTCGCCTGCGTTCTTTGCAATACTCGGGAGTATTGCAAAGAACGCAGGCGAATCTGCGGGATAAAACATAGCCTATGTCCATCCGGAAAGAAATATTTTTTTTTAATCGGATGAGTAGTTCCGGACGTTACCTAAACAAACTTACAAACTTATAAACATACAAAGCTACAATCACTTTTCTTCTTTATAATATGTAGTATAGATTGAATATCTGCCACAGTGGGGAACTTGCATGGGACTTTAATTTCGAATAAATTGCACTCAAGCGAAACGTAGAAATTAATCATACAAAAGAAAAAAAGAAAAAAATTACTGTTTGTATTCGTTTTATCTTACGTTAAAATGACAAAAAATTATAAAATAACATAACAGTGATCAAGATTGATTTATTATTGTCAATATATACAAGATTATAATTAACATAAACTAAATTAAATTAAAACTACGTTAAATATAAAATAGGCCCTCGAGGCATTGTACCGAGGATGCTGGCGGCATTTCCTCGTTGAATTGCAATGCTCGGTCACCAGTTACATCAGCCAGACGTTTCGCGATTTCCGCAAATAACTTATGCGCACTGGGACCCCACGGACCGGGGGTCTCGACGCCAAAGGCTACAAAGTTGTACTCTCTGCCGAGGCCTCTATATTTATTGCATTTCAGAAGTTCGGCGTTTTTCGCCGCTGCACCCGCTTTAGAAGTAGTCCGTTGTAGGTGGGACGGTGCCAGTGTGTCTACACATAACAGTTAGACAGAGTATTGAATTAGAAATGATATGTTGTATGACAAGTATAGACTTGAACGCAAATTTTGTGGAGTTAATTGCAAATTAATGATTTACTCCATAGTAAATGCGCCGAGAATATAAGTTGTGACGTCATAGCATGAGCCCGCACGCTCTTTCGTTTTCGGTGGGTGCCGGCGCGTGCAGATTTCAAAAGCATATAATATCAGACAAAGAAATCATAAGAAAGTTTTAATGCCACAGTTGATATTCCTCCGGATTATCCTTTTGATTTTCGTAATAAAAAAAAAAGTTGCAAGTTCCGTATTCGCTACATACATTCGGTATACACTATACTTGTGAATAGTTTAGGAGGAGACGACGGCGGAGAGGGGAAGCCTTTGCCCAGCAGTGGGACACTACATAGGCATTAAAAAAAAAAGAACTCGATGCAGTCCCAAGAATATCGGCCAAGTTCAAAAGAATAATCCTTTCAGGTTGCCAGGACTGGACAGTTATTTTTAAACGTTGGAGACCTCTACCTACACTTATTTACTAAGAATCGCGGCGTCAAGATATATTTGAGGATGAGCGTTGAGGTGAGCTTAATAGTAGGTACATTGTGATACAAGTGAGCTATGTTGATTATTAAATCAGAGGCAGTGTCACGCGAACCGCAGGTGAGCGTGATAATAGAGCCGAGGATGTAATTATCAAAGCTCACGCGTGTCATACGACGTTATTCAACACAGTTGCGAGGAAAAAATCCTTTTCATAAAATGAAAATGTAACAGGCTCCTAAGTTGTTTCCTTTAGTTGTTGATGACAACAGGTTTTTACTCACATACATTTGTACATCTCCAAGAACGTACAGTGGCGTCAATTTTATTGAATACTAAGTTTTATTGACTTGTAAACCTATCTAATATTATGACTTTCTTTAGAAAATAACAAATAGCATAAACATATTCATGTTTATGCTTTTTGTTATTAGTTTTAATAACCCATAATACTTAATCAATTGACATCATATCAAAATGCATAACGCCAATATCCTATTAAAAGGGGTACGTATTACAGTCTAAAATAAAAATAAAACTAACGTTAAATAACCTACGTTCAAAATCCCTAAAATCTAAAAATTTAGAATTTAGTGATTTTAGCCTATGGTTTTCTTAGTAGTAAATTGCCTAATTGTCATTAGTAGTAGGTAAGTTTTAATAAAAGGTTTTTCCGCTCTTTTATAAAAAAAACAACCTCGAAGACGAAAGCGGGAGCAAAGCTCCCGCTTCCGTCTTGTAACCTATCCGCGATCCGAGTCGGTTTTGCTGCCACTAAGCCCCTGTTCAAAGGGTGGGCATCAATTTTTTTTTTTTGCAAAACCGGTTCGGATCTTGGATAGGGTGGAAGACGGAAGCGGGAGCTTTGCTCCCCCTTTTCGTCTTCGGGGTTATTTTGTTTATAAAAGAGCGTAAAAACTAATAATATCATTTTAGGTATTTCGACCAGTTTCATTCATTTAGACAACTGAAATTATGGACCAAACAATACCAAATAATTATTAGCCCAAACAATAGAATGCCTAATGTATATTCGGCCAATACAAATAAGTCTAGCTAAAATTATGCTAATAGCGTAGTATGCCAGAAAAACAGTAGGCCAAAATATTACTATGCGAAATTACTATTATGCCACAAATAATTATGCCAAACTGATTATGCGAAACTGCATTAGTCTAAAAACCATTATGCGAGCCAAGGGAATACCGCATAGAGCGGGTACCCGCAGGCGTGCGCCCGCTCCTTGCACCCGCGTCAGCTAGCGTTAGACCTTATACAGCTTGGACACCACTTTGAGCGACAGCGGCAGCGACGGCGATGCGTCATGCGTCTGAGCGAGTGATCAGAACGCAGTATGTCACTCCCACATGGTGCTTCGCTGCCACCGATCCTATAAGCTGTGGCCGAGTTTATACTCTATGAAGTTAGTTGCCAATTTATCCAAGAAAACGTAACAAAATAACACGGTGTTCATAAATAAAACAAGAGACGAGCAAAAACGAACCGAATGGTGAATGGTTCAATTAAAATACCTCTTTCTAAACACACTTCATTACAGTGTCTTTGCTGGCCGTATATTTACACTGGTTTATAGACATGTACATGGACATCATTAGGACTTTAATGATAATCAGGTGATTATTGATCCACGAGAAAGTTATATGTTTTGCCGGTAGTAGGTCTCCCATCCATTAGATGCCTATCGTTAATTTACAGCAACTATCAATTCAACTTCTGATTACTCATGGCTGTTACTACAAAACAGTTGAGTCCAAAAATGATTGATGAATAAATTGGGCTGATTTGAGTGTGACAGTACTAAATTCGATACTTAGTGTTCTGGACCATGTATTTGAAGACTGGCTAAAATCTAAATGCCACTAGCAGTTATGAACTGCAGGTAATGCTAGGGTTTTATTTGGTTAGATTTTTTTAGTTGTGTTATTAAATCTACATAGGTATAGGTTCAGACGAAATTTAACTGTTGGTTTATTTGTTGTGTATGATAATTTGCTAGTTTAAATGTTATAGGCGCTTTTAACATAAGGTCACGATCGAAGTAGAACGGTTATAATTTGTAGTCAGTCTATCCGAATATGTATAATACATCAATATGTGTTATGTACATTGACACGCGGCTGAACGGGTAGTCAAATCGGCATCTTTTTATGATATGTCAAGAACGATTTGTTAGTAGGAAATAGGAATGAAGTTTGTAAAGACCGGAAGCCCACTCCCAATACGCCTGCTACCAATACGTCTCATGACAACACGATAAAATGTATGGCAGCAGGTCGAGAAAGTTGTGCTGAGCAAGAATCAGGCGATTATCGCTCCTAAAATTGACCTAAAGTTTGAAAAATTCTTCACTTCCGGTCCTTGACCTTGTTTTTCCTTGACCGAAAAGCAAATAACAAATTATATTGTGTACTTACTTATGTACATATCCCTCAATCCACTAGGTGAAAAGTACTAACGTAAACACTTTCTATGAGTCCTTGGGACTCACATTTTTTTTTATGTGTGGTTTTCCGAAATAACACAATGTTTTTTTTTTATTGTACTTATTACGTAGGTACTTATTAAGGCACTAGAAAAAGATAACAAAACTGCAAAGACATTTTCGATCCACTTAAAATTAAAGAAACTCATTTTACCAGTCTCAAAAAAGAGATTTTTTCAAACCTCTACAAAAATAACAAAAACTCTTAACAAATATATGTTTTTTAACTTTTTTAACCTCTCAAAGGTATACAAAGTAAAATTAAAAAAAAACAAAAATGTATGCTCCTATATAAGAAAAATGCACGTGCAATGGGCGCACGTTATTTTTGCGTGCATTTGTATGAGTCCATGGGACTCACTTCACGCAATTACTCACCAAATACGCAGCGCAGGCGCAAGTCCACTCGCCAACGCGGTGCCCGCGTCACTGAAGGAAGGTACAGCACCCTTAGCGTGGGATTGAAGTGAGTCGCGTCTACTATCGACGCTACCGCCTATCGTCAAGATTTAGTATGAAAAGTCTATACACCGCCCCTGGTGGTCACTCATAGAACTAAACATCCAAACTGTAACGTGAGGCACTTATACATTACTTAATTCGCGATCGACTTTACGTTCGTTCACGATTTTCCAATATTCAACCTTATATCACTATCATTTATCGTTTTAATTTAAATGTTTGTCTGTTATGACATTACAGAATACGCGCATCGCGACGTCGACAGTGTCGACTGTCGACACAATATGGCGACGCGGGGCCATCTATTTGCATTTTTAAATACAAAATACGCGACAATCCGTATTAAGCGGATATAACATATAACCTTTCAATCGCAATTCAAAACCCTTATTTTTATAAGTTCTTTAATTTGAGATAAATTTCGATCGGATCTACGGTAACTCTTGACGGAATAATACGATATCACGGGCCATTTTGCAAGTGAAATAGTAAACTACAGTCGCGACGGTATTCTTCGATTCGAAATGTCTTACACTACCGATTGGTAGTACGAATCGAACGTTAAATTACGCATCGAATACTAAACGCAAAGTGCCTAACGTTTTGCGGTTGGTTTCGTAGTCCAACGGCAGTGTGAGTTACAAGTTTGACGGGTCGAATCGAAGAATACCGTAGCGAGATCGAAATCTATTCGAAGCGCGTTTATTCGATCTCGTATTAGTTACGTAACGTTAGGTTACGATTGTATCTCACACTAAGGGTACAGGGACGGAGGGGAAACTGTTCGCTAAAACGTTAGAATTACAGCAGTTTGAAATTTTGATGCGAGTCCAGTGGACTCAGGAAGTGAATTGAGGGTTATGTTCCGAAAAACTCACTGGTACGAGACGGGATTCGAACTCAAGACCGCCGTTTGACAGCCACATACTTGAACCACTGGCTACTAGTAGCTATAGTAGTATATTTATATTTTTTACGTCATACCTGGCCATAAAGTAGGAATTACCGCACGCTATGCGTGCGGAAAACCCCACATCCTGGCCAGATAGAGACGTAAAATTTTGTACTCACCACGGGCGGTAATAAAGAAAGCCTCAGAGCGCATATTTATCGCCCTTGCCTTCGGCTCGGGCGTCAAATACCTGCGATCTGAGACATTCTTTGTTTAACCGCCCTAGGTAAGTAATGTACTATTAAATACTTAGCTAAAACAGGTTGGAGCGGCATATTTTCCGAGTATTTTTGTGAGTAGTTTCATCATCATATCAGCCGAAAGACGTCCACTGCTGGACAAAGGCCTCCCCCAAAGAGTGCCAAAATGACCGGTCCTCCGCCACCCGTATCCAGCGGACTCCCACGACCTTTACCAGGTCATCAGTCCACCTTGTGGGGGGCCTAACCACGCCGCGCCTTCCGGTACGTGGTCGCCACTCTAGAACCTTTCCGCCCCAGCGGCCATCGGTTCTACGTGCAATGTGCCCCGCCCACTGCCACTTAATTTTAGCAATTTGGAGGGCTATATCGGTTACCTTGGTTCTGCTGCGGATATAGTTTATTACCTATTAAACGATCGTAATTCATTTCTGTTCCTAGTTCGAGAGGAGGCGCTGCGTTGCTGCGACAGTGAGGTACAGCTGCATTGTGCTCTAGCTGTCGGTCGACACAAAGAATCCTTAAATCACAAAATGGTCGGCAACGTCCATAGGCTGCAGTTTCTGATTGCCATCGTCTACTAGGTGTGAGCTAAATTGCCAGCAGAGTTACATAAAAAAAGTTGAAAAATGTGGTCCGGAACTGGAGCCGCCGGCCTTTCCATTTTATGAACAGTGATCATACAATTTGTGCGGCATACATTCCAATAGTAATAATATTTTAGCCCTTCTTCATAAAACTAAACAAACCTTTGTTAACTAAAGTATGTATTGGCCCTTACTCGCTAACACAAACGTCAGTGACAAAGAAAAACAAACTAATTTTAACAGCATTTTAACAAAAGTTTGATAAACGTTTATGTTATGATATTAGCCCTGAATGTTATTTTGAGTCTTTTCTCATGCGAATCCAAAACGAATTTTACCGTTTTTATTGTTTGTTGAACGGGTCACTGGGCATATAAACGCTAAAAGTAATCGCGGGTTATTGCACTGATTGTTAGTAATTAGCAGTTTATAACGTACGTTCAAAGAGAACCATAAAATTATAATTATAACATGACGCACGAATGAAATTGCAGGTTCAATATGGGTTCAATATCAGTAATCAGGGTCAATGGACGTCAGCCATGGTCAACGAGTGCTTCCGAGTTTAAGAATAATAAATAAATAAATATTAGAGGACAATTTCTCACAAATCGAAGTAGTCCCATAGTAAGCTCGTTAAGGCTTGTGTTATGGGTATTAGATGACAATATATTTAATATATATAAATACTTACTATACTTACTTGTCTGGTTGATGTAACTGGTAACCGAAGAGCTGGCGCGGCTTTCTCGCGCAACGTATCAGCATTGCAATTCAGCGAGGAAATGCCGCCAGCATCCTCGGTACAAGGTACAACAAACTGTCTTCGCTATGCTCTGCCACTGACATCAAGTTCCTAACTCACTTATCGAAGCCTCTCATGCAAGATCTAGATCTTCCTCTTTAAATTGCATGTAGAGGTGGATTATGTCTAGAGCGCCCTAGGAAAGCACCTCATCGCCGGCCTCCAGCGACCATAGATAGTTACTGTTAAAAAATTTCGCGTGCGTGCTCCTTTGGAACCTCGCGCCCCTAGGCACGTGCCTAGTTTGCCCATAGTCAGCCTATGATTGCATGGTTTGGTAATAGGGATGATGACTAAGATTTTTTACGATGCTATTCGAACGTTTTTTTGGAGAGGAACAAATGTTTGTATGGGAGCAACTACAATTAAAGAACATAAATACCCAAAGATTTTAGACAAAGATTGACCTTCATACTAATTGTCACACGGGTGACATGACATGACGTCACAACTGCTATTTGTACTAATCGTTGTTTGGAAAATCAAGTAAATTGCTATTTCGGTCGCGAAATACTACAGTTTCTATACAAGCGTAAGGATTCTATTGGTAGCTTTAAATTTACTCTTGGACAATTAAAAAAAATGCATATTTTTTCTAAACTTTCAAGCTCCATATCTTTTTATGATTTTAATTACATTTAATAATCTATCATCATCATCATCATCATATCAGCCGAAAGACGTCCACTACTAGACATAGGCCTCCCCCAAAGAGTGCCACAATGGCCGGTCCTGCACCACCCGCAGTAATCTATTCTATACTTTATTATAATAGATTGATGGTTTACTATCCATTTAGCAACACCACGTTATCAATTCGTGATGCATCATTCCTATCATAGGGTTAGTAAGGAACCGGACCCTATTTAAGTTTGTCAAGTATTTTTTTGTTTACACGTCTGTGGCATACAATCATACGGCCAGTCTGATAATAAGTCGTTACTGTAGCCTATGTATTCTTTCAGCTACAGGAAACGCGCATATTGCGCATTGCCGACCCTTTAAAAACCTGTATACAGTACCTACTTTCTTGAAGAACCCCATGTAGTCCCGTACCTACTTAGTGTTTGTAGAAGTAATTAACAAGCCAAGAGAAAGTTTAACGTTCTGAACCAGTTGTATAAGTATTCGTATCCTTTTACACTAACTCCTTTCGATATGTGTAACCGCTTAAAATTCTTTTAATAACAATCTTCAAGTTACGACCGATTTAAAACTCGCTTTATTTTTATTATAGCCTTTAAGGCATTATTTTACGACTGAATTTCGTGTGAATATCTTATTCAATTAAGACTGTATCAAAGAATCCATGCAATTCTAAAAGCTCTAGTCTACCGGGAATTTCTACAAATGATTGGTGTAATTAAGCATAGCTAAGTATCTCAATTTAGATGGAATCTTAATATACAGCATTTATAATGTATTAACTACACACCCAAACAATGTATGGGATGCTATAAAAATAGTAGGCTGCAATGTTTCTGTATTCATTAAATAACCGGCCAAATGTGAGTCGTACTCATGTACTAGGGGCACACATATTTTTTTTATTTTGAGGAATGTCTAAAAACGACGGTTTATTGACTCCCTGAAATGCACCGCGCATCGCCACCTTATAACGTGTAGGTATCTAAAATGAAGAGAAAATAAATAAATTTAATTATTTTGAATAACATTTAGGTGTTGACACTGTCAACTTGACAGTAAAATCGATATATTTTTTTGTCGATAAGTACCGTCAAACATGCCTACTTTGCCACCAGGGGGAACTTTGTCCAAGAGGAAAATTTTAAAATTTGCTTCTTGGGCAAAGTTCCCCCTGGTGGCAAAGTAGGCATGTTTGACGGTAAACATTTTTGCTACATCACTTTAGTATAAGTGCCCCGAGGTATCTAATTGTGTTGTTTATTTCAGTATTGTTCGTACCGTCAAACATGCCTACTTTGCCACCAGGGGGAACTTTGCCCAAGAGGAAAATTTTAAAATTTGCTTCTTGGGCAAAGTTCCCCCTGGTGGCAAAGTAGGCATGTTTGACGGTACCTGGGCGAATATTCAGCGTTTTTAAGGCGTTTTTTTTCGTCATTGTCGTCTCCAGGAAATACTATTCAAAGAGATGAATATCAGAGTCCACTTTTGATGAAGACGTAAGCCAATACCGGTAGTGAGTCTTTTTTGATTTAAGTTTCCGAGGTATGTTTTACCCTTGCTGAAATAATCTTGAGCCGACAATGACTTTAGAACCGAGCGGTTCAAACGCTCGGAGATCGGCCCACCTACGCACTTGCGTGCTATGTACTTGTTTCTTTTTGTGCAATTAAGTGTTTACTACTACTACCTACGTATGTTAGCCTATAAGGTATTTTTGCACTGATGAAGATAATTAAATAAAAATTATAAAGCGATACGAGATAATTAACTCTTCTTAGTCGCTTCACTCTTGGCAGAGTGGTTGTGATGGTAATGCCGGTTTAGAGACAAGCCTGATAATCCGTCGCCGTTCGTCTTTCAAGGCCGCTTTCCTTGTGCACAAAATGTCCCTATATTTTGTGCACAAGGAAAGCGGCCTTGAGAGACGCCTTGGGGTAGGGGTGCGTAGGATATATAGGTACAATAGATAAATTAACGAGAGCATGGAATTGCATACGTAGTAGTATTGTATATTTGAACTTTCAATTTTCTCGTACTAGGTATCAGCATAAAAAGAGGTTTGTTATATATTGAAGAAGTAAATACCAAAATAATGTCAGTGTCAAATTGTGAAGAAAAATTAAGAGAAAATTAATCTCCTTTTGTTGCAAACGGTACAACCACTACAAATGCAATTCCATGTTCTCGATAATTCATCTATACCTACTTACTTACATGAATTCAGATTCTCCGGCCTTTTAAACATTTACTCACTCACTCTGGCCAAATGTGATTGTTATCGTACAACTTTAATAACAAAAGGAGGTGCGGCTGACGTCAAAGATATGTTCACACTTTCCATCTTAATCCTTTGTAATAAGGCCAACATACACTTGAGATTATTTAGAGTTGGCTGAATTGCATCAAAGTAGTCAATTCAAAAAACAAATCTACCATCCAAGGGAGACTCAGAACGGTCCCGCGTCGCGTAACGCATTGTACGCATCTTAAAAGATCTCAATGTCAAATTTTATATGAAAAAAATACAGTTAACTGTCCTAACGCGCGTTCGGAACATTACGTGATTACCCCCTCCTCGACAGTGGGTTACCACGTGACAGCTTAACCCAATCAATATATTCTCTTGAAATCAGCTGCTTTGTTTGCTCTCTCCCTTATGTATGACTCTTATTACTTATTGTTTTTTTTTTCTATACACAATGTTAAAATGTTTAATAAACAGGTTATTCCTTCCTTTGATAATTTTGTTGCCAACCGTGCACGACCGCAGACTGAGTGAGCGAGATGCAAATAGAATTGTCCTTATCAAGTTCTATTTTTGCTGACTTCTGACGCACTAGCATGGTCAGTTAGATAATAAGAAAAGCATATCTATACATATAATAAAGCTGAAGAGGGTCGAAAGTCTGTACATGGAAGATATTCGAAAAAAAATTGGCTAGGGATACTTAAAATCGATAACAGAACACGTTCCAACAGTTTTTAGAATTTTTGTCTGTTTGTCTGTTTATCTGTTTATCTGTTTGTCTGTTTATGTGACCGCGCATCACGTGAAAACGGCTGAACCGATTAAGATGACATTTGGTATAGAGATAGTTTGAGTCCTGGGGAAGGACTATGGGTAGTTTTTATCCTGGAAATCAAACTCTAAGGGGATGAAATGGGGATGGAAATTTGTTTAGAGCTACTTAAACCGCTGCACCGATTTGGATGAAATTTAGTATATAATTAGTTTGAGTCCCGGGAAAGGTCAAAGGATAGTTTTTATCCCGAAAATCTTCCTTTAAGGGGGTAAAATGGAGGGGTGAAAATTTGGATGTAATCCATTTTGATAAAATTTGGTTTAGAGGTAGTTTAAGTTCTGGGGAAGGGCATTGGATAGTTTTTATTCTGGAAATCTTCTCCTAAGGGGGTGAAATGGGGGGTGAAATTTTGGATGGACTCCGTTTAGACCAAATTTGGTATAGATATAGTGTGAGTCCCGGAGAATGACAATGGATAGTTTGAATCCCGAAAATCATCCCCCAAGGGGATGAAATAGGGATGAAAATGTGGATAAATCCCATTTAGTTAAAATTTGGTATGGAGATAGAAGGAGTCCCAGAAATGCATAGTTTTTATCCTGAAAAATCATCTCCTAAGGGGGTGAAATGAGGGGTGAAAATTTGGATAGAACCGATTTAGATGAAATTTGGTATGGAGATAGAAGAGTTCTGGGGAAGGACTTAACATAATTTTAGTCCAGAAATCATCTCCTAGGGGGGTGTAATGAGGTATGAAAATTTAGATGGAACCCATTTACGGTATAGCGAGTTGTAGTCTTGGGGAAGGACATAGGATAGTTTACTCCCGAAAATCATCCCCTAAGGGGGTGAACATTTGTTTGTGACCCATTTTGATGAAATTTGATTGAACGATAGTTTGAGTCCCGGAGTATGACAACGGATAGTTTTAATCCCGAAAATCATTCCCTCAGGGATGAAATAGGGGGTGAAAATTTGGATAAAACCCATTTAATAGATGAAATTTGGTAAAGAGATAGAAGGAGTCCTAGGGAAGGACAATGCATAGTTATAATCCCGAAAAATCATTTCCTGAGGTGGTGAAATGAGGGTTGAAGATTTCGATAGAACCCATTTAGATGAAATTTGGTATAGAGAAAGGTCTCAGTCCAAGGAAAGAACATAGAATAATTTTTATTCCGGAACACATGAAAGGAGGAAATAAGGGGAACACATAAGGGGGTGAGAAATGGTGGATGAAAATTTGGATTGAACCCATTTACGGTATAGCGATAGTTAAGGAAGGACATAGGATGGTTTTATCCCGAAAATCATCCCCTAAGGGGGTGTAATTGGGGGTGGAAATTCGTTTATGACACATTTTTATAAAATTTGGTTGAAAGATAGTTTGAGTCCTGGAAAAGGACAAATGATAGTTTCTATTCCGGAAATCATCCCCTAAGGGGGTGAAATGGGGGTAAACATTTGGATGTAGCCCATTTAGATGAAAATTGGTATAGAGATAGTTTGAGTCCTGGAGCATTCTCCAAGGAGATGAAATAGGGGGTGTAAAATTGGATGGAACCCATTTACGGTGTAGCGGTAGTTGGGAGTCCTGGGGAATAGGAACATTACATAGGTAAATATATGTATGTGACGTTCCAAGGGTAAAGGTACCTTATGGCGGTAGTTTCGAAGATGTTTTCTAAAACGGGGTAAAAAAGACGTTTTATTATGGCTATTTTGAAAACTATTAGATGTAACATTTTGTTGACGAATCTTTATTTTTAATATAAAATATTTAAATTACAAGTCAGTTAATTTAGTCCTACGGTTTAGTAGAAAAGGTCCTTACGGCCGTGTGATATGAAAAATGCAAAATAATACTAAAAAGGCTACATATATGCATCTATTATGGTGAGGCGGGTCATAGACACTGAGTTTGCGGCGGAGTATATTTTGTAAAAAAAGGCGTTCGGAGTAAGCTAATCTATAAAATCATGCAACTCAGCCATAATGACCTTTTCCTTCATACAATCCATACTAATATTACAAATGCGAAAGTAACTCTGTCTGTCTGTTACCTTTTCATGCTTAAACAGCTGAACCGATTGAGATGAAATTTGGTGTAGAGATACTTTGAATTCCGGGGCCTTCCCAAAGAATCCTTACTAAAGATAGTTTTTATCTGGAAATTCATCACCTAAGGGGGTGAAAAGGGGGGAGAAAGTTACGATATAAACGAGTTCCGCGCGGACGAAGTCGCGGGCAAAAGCTAGTTATTAATATACTGAGTATTACAGATAAGATATTTATTTATTATTAAGATAGAGATATAGCTACGTTAAACACAAACATTACCTACGTTAAGAATATACTTTAAGTAAAACTGCGCAGGATATGCAGACATCTTATTCTTCCCTCTGTTCTCTTAATTGCCAATATTTAAAATAGATTTGAGATAGATTGAATGTCATAGTACACACACGTGTGTCAGTAGTTGTGTAGTATAGTAGTGACATAGTGGTCGTTTTTGTTAATGGATTTGTTCAACATTTATGAATAAGGTTATACGATTATTTCTGAAATTAGTCACTTGATTTATATTATTCTGATATTTATTATAAAGGTACCTGGGGCGCACAGCTGCTTCACAGGGCGTTTGGCAAGCGGCTGAGGGAGGCAAACGGGCGACCCTCGCGCGGGCAGCTTTCTCGCGCAGAGAATTGCAATCGCAATCAAGCGCGGGAACGCTGCCTGCGTGATGGGTACCCTACCAAGGGCACCACATTTTGATAGTGATTTGAATTTTTAGCTGTAGTAATTTAAGTTAGTTTTAGTTTTATATTCAAGTTATGTGTCTTTCATAAGTATTTTAGTTTGTAGCATATTGTTATTGTTAATAAATTATTTTATATAGGTACTGTACCTATATCAAAATAATATACAAATTTAGTGAATAGTACCGTAATAGTAATATTAGTAGTAGTAGTAACCCAAAAATGTTGATCAAACCCATTTTAGCATAAATACCCTTGAAATTCGTTTGTACAGAATTAACGCCCAGAGGGCCTACCGCGAAAGGCATTCGAAGTTTCCCCTCTCTGTCATACTTACGAGTTCGTACGTAAGTGCGACAGAGAGGGAAAACTTCGAATGCTGTTCGCGGTAGGCCCTCAGGACCTAGATAATTTTATTGTGTTTGTGTGTAGAGACAACTCACATTTTTGTCAACATAGCTTTTACTAAGGTTTATAAATAAACGGGTTAATACATCTACAAACGACAGAATATGTCGTTTGTAGAATATTATTTTCTTCTTACGTGAGATACCTACGCAAAAGTTTTGATGGATCAAAATAAATACTTAATAAAATTAGACCACTGTAGCTTTGTGGTGTTATCACGTAACTTTTCGATCGTAAGTTAGGACAACTCTCTTGTCATCTTCCCATACAAAAAGTGACATTTAAATCTACCTACCAGCCCAGCTATAACGACCGGTTTTATGGTCAACTTTTACCGCCCAATTGGCCCAATACGTCACGTAAAACACGACCACAAAACCTATCATGCTAGTAGACCTGACGTACGTTCAATGAAAATAAATAAAAAGTATAAATTTATTTAGTATTATTATTTATGTATTGATTTTAAGTAGGCATTTTACAATATCTAGGCTCTTTTTAAGTAAAAAATATCCTATCTGTATTGAGAGACACCGCTTTTCCACAAAGTGTAGGTTCATTTTTAGGGTTCCGTACTCAAAGAGTAAAACGGGACCCTATTACTAAGACTCGGCTGTCCGTCCGTCCGTCCGTCCGTCCGTCCGTCCGTCCGTCCGTCTGTCTGTCACCAGGCTGTATCTCACTGATACCGTGATAGTTCCAGCTGAAATTTTCACAGATGGTGTATTTCAGTGGCCGCTAAGTATAACAACAAATACTAAACACAGAATAAAATAGTTTTTATAGATAATGGTACGGAACTCTTCGTGCGCGAGTCCGACTCGCACTTGGCCGGTTTTTTTTATTAGTCAAGGTTTACCAACAAATTTTTACTACAGTGCTTAAAGTAGTTTACATGAAAACGTGTTCAAAGGTAGCGTAACATTTACTTAAAGGTCAACTCCACGTGCGAAACTTTTAAAGATTTCTAATCTTTTTTTTTTTTTTTTTTTTTTGACGGTGTGAAAATGCTTTACGCATACCCCCGGCCTGGGGAAGGCTATTTGGGGGTAATGTGGGACTCTCTCCTCCCGCCGCCATCCGAGTGATGGTGACTGGGGGAGCATACCCACTAAAAACACACCGGCGTCACCCGCATTGCCGTTAAGGGGGCGCCATGGGATCGCGAACATTCAAACCACGGCTCCCCCCGGCGGTCCCGGCTTCTACTCGTGCCAGGACACCCGCGCCAAAGGAGGGGAGGGTCAAGACGCTTGACCCTCCCCCCAGACGTGTAGGGCCATGTGCAATGTGGGTCCCCAACCCACTGGCCCTACTGGGGGAGGACGCGGCCTGCCGCTGCATACCGCGCGCGTCTTCGACCCCTCCGTCTGCGCCGGAGCGGGAGCGCATCCGCACTGTCTTCGCGCTCCCGCTCCGCGGCCTCCTTCTGCGATATGACGACTTCGCAGAAGGAGGCCATCGCCTCCCAAGATCTCTCGCTACGCAACATGGCCGCCACGACGCTGGGCAGCGAGAGATCACTCACTCCAAGGGCCATCGCCATTGTGCGGCGCTCGTCGGTCCAGCGAGTACACCACTCCAGGGTGTGCTGGGCCGTATCATCTTCAGCGCCGCACTCATGGCAGGCGGGGCTTCCCTCCCTTTTGATTTTATGCAGGTAATGACCGAAACATCCGTGTCCGGTCATCACCTGCGTTAATCGGAAGTCCACCTTACCATGGACCCTATCCAGCCATTCATCCAGTGACCCAAGGAGTGCCCCTACAGTACGGATTCCGTAGGGGGAGTCCTCTAGGTCGCTTTTCCAGCGTTCGCGCAGCCTGCGCTCGGTCTGCCGCCGCGCCGCCCTCACCTCCTCAGGAGCGGGATAATCCCCGGTGGCTCTCCACCGCACCCGCTCCCTGTGTGCCTCAGCTAGCACCTCCGCGTCGAGCTCCCACGGAGGAGTGCCAGCCAAGGCGCACGCTGCCGCCCACGCCACCGTTACGTAGGCCCTGCATATGCGTATGGCCACCACCCTTTGTGGCCTACGCAGCAGGGTCTTATTTGCCCTGCTTAGCCTGTCTGCCCAAATCGGGGCCCCGTAAAGGGCCATACTTCGGGTGACACCGGCATATAGGCGACGGCACGCGACGGACGGCCCCCCCACGTTGGGCAGCAGCCGCCCCAACGCAGAGGCCGCGGCCACTATCCGAGGAGCAAGTAGGCGGAAATGCTCCCCAAAGTTCCACCGCTTGTCAAGGATGAGGCCCAGATATTTAATGTGGGGCCTCACCTGAACCATCTCTCCGCTCACTCGCAGCGCAGCACCCGCAGGCGGCCGCCACCCCCTCCCCTTGAAGATTATTGCGTCTGTCTTGGGGAGGGAGACCTCCAACCCCAGCAGCCGTATGCGGGTGACAGTTAGCTCCGCGGCCACTTCCGCCTGCCGCAGAGTCTCCCTCATCTCCGCTCCCCGAACAGCCACCATCGTATCATCTGCGTAGCAGATTACTGCCATTCGGGGAAGGAGGTCACCCCTGATGGCCCAGTCATACCCCAGGTTCCATAGAAGGGGTCCAAGAACAGACCCCTGGGGCACGCCGCAGGCCATAGGCCACGCCCTCCTTACTCCTCCTCTTTCCTCGTAGAGCACTACCCGCTGCGTGAGGTAGTGCTCTACTATACGCCTCAAGTAGGGAGGCACCCCGTGATACCGGAGTGCCTCCCCTATTACTGTGTACGGGAGGGAGCCAAACGCGTTGGCGATGTCGAGCGATACCGCCACTACTCCCTGCCCCCTCCCCTCCGCCTCCTCGTTGAATGCCCTGAGGGTACTCAGCGCGTCAATACAGGACCGCCCCGCTCGGAATCCGAATTGGCGGTCCGATATGTTGGGACCCGTATTGCCCAGATGCTTGACGATCCGGGACGCAAGGATTCTTTCCAGCATCTTCCCGGTCTCGTCAAGCAGGACGATCGGCCTCCACCCGGATGGGGAGTCTGCCGGCCGACTCTCCTTTCGGAGGAGGCAGAGTTTGCCCTCCTTCAAAGATTTCTAATCTAGTCTAACTTTAACCGTAACTTAATTCTTATTTAGTACTTAGGTATAGATTATAAGGATACGTGCTTATTAAGAAAAATAGATCCGAGAAATGCAAGTTTAAAGGTGTGTGTTTTCTTATCACTTTGCGTAATTTGCTTAACACTTTCGTTGACAGTACGTCGACAGGTGCCATGTGCAGGCTTAACAACGCTTAATTGATGGTACTGTCAATGAAAGTGTTAAGGTAATAGTTAAACAATACCTACGTTACGCAATCGACCAGCAGGTGATGATTAAGATCGCCAGAGCTCCCGAGGATAGTGTTGTATTGCGATTGAGCGACCCACGTTCGTCTCTAGTTAGCACAACGAATCCTCAAATCAATAAAGGGTCGGCAACGCACTTCTAATATATCTGGAATCAGCGTCTATAGGCTACGGCGTCTTATTACCATCGGGCAGACCGTATACTTGTTTGCCACCGTCGTAATATAAATAAAAACGGCAATGGTCGCCATGTTAGCCCTGCACAAATGTTGTTATTATGTGCGCGAACAGCGATAAGTGAGCACGTTTACATTGATTTAAAAATATAAACCGCGACAAAGCATAATCGACGTCAAATACCATGTCTTGGTTTGAAACGGTGAAGAATGCAGCAAAAACAGTTGCTAAAACTGTAGCTGAGGTTAGTACTGCCGCTGTAGTAGGTCAATACATTCCAAGTGCTGCCTCATAACCATGGCAACTATTGGAGTTTTCTCGGTCAAGCCAGTAAGTCAAATGCAAATGTCCGTGATGGGTCTAGTGAATCTGATAGTGATGGTGAAAGACCGGATGAAGTGAGTGGATCGACAGTTGCTGGTCTAGTTACAACTAGAGCAAGATTCACTTATGAGCTGGACAGGTATGTCTAACATACGTGGCGTGGGTATAGATATTACGCTTATTTAATTCAAATTAAATTTATCCATTGTTTATGGTCGGCTCGTGCGATATTTAGCAAAAAAAAAGATTACCGCCACGTAAAACGTTCATTAAATAATGAACTCTATGATCCTATATTAAAGATTCAAAATGAACTACGAGATATAACGACATTGAATTTCATGTTGTTTTTTTATTAATACTTGTAATAATTGATATCAACAATGTAGGCAATCAGTAGGTACATAACTATAATCAAATGTGGTCATGAGATGTTTACCTCCCTACTTGTGATACTCCTATACTTAATTACATTTTACCGGTCTATTGGAGCGCCTCGTTTTACCGAAAAATGTTCCATCGTATGTCATGTTTCGTAAAATTTCCATTTCATCGAAAAGCATTTTGTTCAGAATCATTAAACTTTTCAGTATTGTTATAAAAAAAACCTAACCTAATGGGTTCTGCAGATTGACCTTTTAGCTGTAAGTACCTAAAAAGTTAACGGTTTCCGAGTACCAAAAATTCGATGAAAAAAAAAATCGGCGAAACAATGCTGCATTCGGTGAAACGTTTGTTGGTGAAATAAGGGGATACAGTATACTCTGTATAGGTTTACTTAGTACCCATAGTAAGCACTTTTTTTGCACGCATATACCATAGACCTATAATACTCAGGACAAGCTGTGGTAATTATAATACCACGACCAAGCGAGATGGTACTATACAATCTCAATAAGTGTGACAGAATGTATATCCCTCTCTCATTCGTTGTCCTTGTCATAGTTCATTACTCGCCCAAATTAAGTAGGTTATTTACGGTAAGCAGTCTGCCATTTTATGATTAGTTCTTAATTTAGCTGCATAGTAGCCTTTCCGTCTCGTATTGTGGCAACGCGTATAGCCCTTCTGTAGAAATCTATACTCTAAGTGCTCGACGTATTTAATGTCAGTACCATACAGTAAATACGCAAGTGTTATGTGATCATTAGGTGTCCAACCACGGCCAGGCGAGGACGCTATCTAATCCCGTTTCTAATCTCAAATCCAAGATAGAACTCCGATAACAGTGTTGACAATGTCTAGGCTTAATACCGTGAAATACGCAGCGAAAACAGTGGTCAAAACTATTAATACCGTAACTGGTGGACCTGGTTTTGATATAAAGAGTTATCCTCTTCTTCCTTGGGCGTCTCCTTTTAGCGATGGAAATGGAGAAGCCAGAGGTGTAGCTCGAATAACGACTAGGGCCCGTATCACATATGAATTAGATAGGTAGGTAGAAAAACATTTGTTTTAAAGTGGACTTAATTAAAAAGACAACGGCAAGAATCACTCATGAATCTGTAAGGTGGAAAAAAATGTTTTAAAAGTTTACTTATTAAGAAGAATAGGGGCGTCACTTTAAATGAAACATGTACAAAAACATTGATTTAAAAGTGCATTCATTTAAAATAAAAATAAGCCAGAATCACTTATGAATGAGAAAATGATTAAATTATTATATTAATTTAGTAAAAAATATAGAAAAACACGGTTTTAAAAATATACATACTTTTTTTTAAATACTATGATCTGTAACTTTTGAGTTAAATAGGTACAAGAATATTGTTTTAAAAGTGTGCTAATTAAAATATAGGTACCTATAACCTATAAAAATATCAAAATATTTATAAATTACTGACAGCAACAAAGGCAGGATAGAACTACAAAATAACATCAGTGGTACATTTATAAAGTTATGTTCATTTATAATTTTTATAAATTTTGTTTGCGTTTGCATGTTTTAGGTATGAAAAGAACGCGTTGTTGATGTTTGTGCAAATGAGAAGTGAGCCACCGGGTGGTTGTCGGGTAGAAGAAACGACGACACAAGATATAAACGTACTCTTGGATACCCTCACCAGATTTCGGTTTGAAGTGAACACACATATTGATCTCACTTGTAGTGAAATTGAGAACAGATGTCAGGAATGTAAGTACCTATATCCAAGATTATTAAACATAATACATGTATTCATATAATTTGTGTGAGGTATTCATTTGCTGACGCTCATTATTTTTCCTTCCTCAACATAATTATAATCTAGACACGCAGCAGCGTGTCAAGCCAAGTTCAAGCAAAGGAACTGGCTAGCCTATCATTACACGAACCACTTGGTGCCACTTTTGACCCTTCTATAACTTAAAACCTCTTTAACATAAACACATAAAACTACGCGTGTTTAATTATATCCATAAGAACATCCAGAAGCCCACATTTCAAGAAGCTAGCTCAAACGGTTATAAAGATATGAAGGTCAAAGAGTCGTATATTTTAGCAGTGACTGACTGACATATAGTACCTAAACCTAACCTAATTCCAGATGACCTAGAAGGATGAAATTTGGAATCCAGCTCGGTAATTGTGTGTAAGCGTAGGAAAAAATCTAAAAATAAAAAAAAAGTTAAAAAATAGGGGGGTCCCCATACAATTTTTTTTTTATTGTAGCTTTGGAACCGTTACAAGCTGATATTTGAAACTATTCCAATATATAATTATATCTGTTATATATTTGCTATATAACAGAAATATAAAAATAGAGTTAGGTCAAAAAATAAGGGGTGTCCCCATACAAAAAACTTGTAATACGCGCTAAACAACTGGCCAACGGCGTGTCGTCGGCGGCGCGCGGCACCTCATAATTATACACAGAACAGAAATAAATCTCAATACCTGCCTAGTTTTTTTCAAAAAAAGTAATGATATCCCACCAAAAACATAAATGTAAAAAAGAAGAGCCAGGTTAGATTTGACTTGCCCAGTTTTCATTACATCAGTCATTTTATAAAGTTATTCAACATATATATTTTTTAATTTTTATAAAAACTGGCCAAGTCAAATCTAACTTACTTTTAGATCTCATATTTTTAAATAACAGCAATTGTTATAGGTATCCAATAAAGCAAAGACATAGAGTTTAATATTTGTTCATAATGTTATTTTGTTCCTATAAATACATATTTGGATTTTGCATACAACTTGGCACTCATTTTGATCTCCATTCTTTTTGCGCCGAAGTCCACAGCCATGCATAATTTTTGTATTGAACTTGGCTCTCCTTTTTAGGGTTCCGTAGCCAAATGGCAAAAACGGAACCCTTATAGATTCGTCACGTCCGTCTGTCTGTCTGTCCGTCCGTATGTCACAGCCACTTTTTTCCGAAACTATAAGAGCTATACTGTTGAATTTTGGTAAGTTATTACGCATTAAGATTTTCACACAAAAACGAAAAAAACATTAAGTTTTAGGGGTCCCCATACTCAGAACTGAAACTCAAAAAAAATTTTTTCATCAAATTCATACGTGTGGGGTATTTATGGATAGGTCTTTAAAAATGATATTGAGGTTTCTAACATAATTTTTTTCTAAACTGAATAGTTTGCGCGAGAGACACTTCCAAAGTGGTAAAATGTGTGTCCCCCCCTGTAACTTCTAAAATAAGAGAATGATAAAACTTAAAAAAAATATATGATGATGTACATTACCATGTAAACTTCCACCGAAAATTGGTTTGAACGAGATCTAATAAGTAGTTTTTTTTTAATACGTCATAAATCGTAAACCGCAATTTATTTCACGGAACCCGTGCGAGTCGGACTCGCACATGAAGAGTCCGACTCGCACTTGGCCGCTTTTTTTACATTTATGTTTTTGGTGGGTAGATATGTACTTCCTACGGCTGCTAAGCCGACATAAATATATTTATTCTGAAATATGCAATGAAATACCTATTGATTTTGTGTTCTTTATAATCGGCTTCGAAAGATCACGTTTCGGGTGCGACGAGACGAGAGACCCGTATAATGGAATTTCATACAAAATTAGACGCCTAGGCCTGCAAAGCGACGTTCTTTGTTTCAATATTAATGCATGACCCAACATCGGGAGTTCAGAGGGGTAATCACGTAACGTTCCGAACGGGCATCGGTATAATTTAATTGTCAATTTTCCATATAAAAAGTGACATTTAGACCTACCCGACTTTCGTACAATGCGTTACGTGATCGACCTGCTGCATTTCATTGCATGTTTGAGAAAAGCACTGTACATAACTCGGCGTGAAAAGGGTTTGCCAGTCTCGTATCCATATCCAGCCTCGCTACGCTCGTCCGTCTATATTTATTTACTTCTCCGGCAATCCTTATTTTCCCAGCCTCGGTAGAAATGAATTATTATATTACTGGACCAGGCAACACATGTCGTCAAACATGTATTTTGATTTTATGAGAAAAACTGACAGTCGGTTGTCAATTTTCTAATTCCGGAGAATGTTGGGCAGAATGTTGCTTTAGCACGACCTGATACTTCCTCGTCAGTATGAAATGTACAGTAGCGGCATGAAAAGGTTGACCAGTTTTCAAATTAATTCTTAAGCGTTGCAAGCACATGTTACCTTTTAAAACTGCGTAACAGACGAGAGTGTTGTATTAAAAATTATGTTTAACTGTGTGACAACAAAGTTCAAATTTACTTAGACTAATGTTTCTTGACTATTAATTTCAATTTCAATTTCAATCATTTATTTCGTGAACTAAATGACACATATATAAATAAACTAGATAACTAGTATAGTTAAACTTAATAGCAGTTTAGGTACATAATGAGCCGAAACGAGCCGAAGGCGAGTTTCATAATAACATCACACGAGTGTTTTAATACCTAATTATGTCCAGTTACATACATTACTTTATCTATCCACATATCATAAGCCTCCATGATGCATTCAGGAGCCGCATATTATGACCGGCATCGCAGCGTTGTTTTTGATAGAGGAAAACTACTTTAGTAGAGTAAAAGTTAGTTTAATCCGTGAATACGTATTGTGAGTTACAGCTATACTGTTCGGAGCCTAGTAACCGTCATGTAAGCAATGCAACGACAATGTCTTTCAGCTTTTATACAGCCAGTATACATATAGTTTATATGTAGGTTCTAACACCACCCCTTAAACTATATGTTCATACTACATATACTAACTACTACATCACTAAGCACCTACCTAAGCATATAAAAATCTTTTACAAAACGCTGATACTTTTCAGTACTCAAAGGCTTTGTCAAAGCATCCGCCAGCATATCGTTGGTACACATATAATTCACAACCAATACACCGATTTCGACTATTTCGCGAATGAAATGATGTCTAACATCAATATGCTTAGTCCTTGCATGATACATATGGTTTTCGGTCAATTTTATTGCAGATTGGTTGTCATTGTAAACTACTATTTTGACATCCAATCTCAAGCACTCTTTCATGAATGTTTTTATGAACAGCGCCTCTTTGCACGCATCGGATAACGCCATATATTCAGCTTCCGTGCTAGAAAGAGCTACTGTTCGCTGTTTACGACTCTCCCACGAAACTAGAGAATTGCCCAATTTAAATATGTAACCAGTATACGACCGACGATCGACTACACTAGCCGCCCAGTCTGCGTCCGCTGACCCAGTCACGCTTAACCCGCTCTTCTCATAGGTGATGCTGTACTCCATAGTACCCCTAAGGTATCGAAGCACTCGCTTTGCCGCCTTCCAGTGAGCTTCTGAGTAGCAATCGTTAAACGTGAACAGACTGCGATATACTGAAGGCAACCAATCAAGTTCCTGTATTCATAGTCTCCATTCTTCTCGGATTTTGTAAGTTTCAGTTCAACTTCCATCGGTGTTTTAGCTGGTTTGCATTCAGTCATTTTGAACCTCTCTAAAACTTTGCTAATATAAGCAGACTGATCGAGAATGATCTTTCCATCTTCACGACGGATGTGTATTCCGAGTACACTTTTTGCAGGCCCAAGATCCTTCATAACAAATAGCTTCATTATCTCCTCTTTTACCGCCTTTTTCTCAGTTTGACTGTTGCTAAGTAATAAAATGTCATCGACATAAAGGCCGAGGATGACAAGTCCGTTATTACTAGATCTGACGTAGACACAAGGCTCACACGCTAGTCGTTTAAATTTCAGCTTCTTGACAAGCGCGTCGTTTATCTTCTCATTCCATGATCTGCTGGCTTGTTTTAGTCCGTATACAGCTTTTAGCAAACGGTATGCCTTTCCTTTGCTGTTTTCCACGTCAAAGCCTTCAGGAATTTCCATATAAACGACTTCCTTCAAGTCACCATTTAAGAACGCTGTCTTGACGTCCATATGATCCACTTCCATGTCATATTCAGCCGCCAGCGCCAAAAGTAATCTTATTGTAGAGTATCTTACGACAGGTGAGAACGTTTCAAAATAATCTACTCCATATTTTTGTGTAAATCCCTTCGCAACCAATCGAGCCTTGTATTGTAAGAGCTCTCCGTTCAGTCCTCTCTTTTTCTTGAAAATCCACTTGCACTTAACAGGTTTCTTGCCCTTCGGTAAGTCCACAAGTTCGAGACATTTATTATCCAAGAAAGACTGATACTCATCCCGCATCGCTGCCTTCCACTGCGCAGACTCAGGACCGTCGAGTGCCTCGCGAACGGTAGTTGGTGTTTCCGTGTCGCTACTCGCACCGGTCGTCAGTGCCGACAAGTAGGTGTCCTCAAACTCGTTCCGTTCTCTCGATTCCTCCGAATCCCAAGATGACGAACCAGGAACGTAGTCTTCATCTGAAGTATTGGATTCTTCATTGTCGGTATTATCTGTGTCATGGATCAGGATATCGTGGGGCTCTTCTGTGCTGTCAACAGGTTCCGCCGTCTGCTCTCCTATATTTTCAGATCCATTACTGATGATCACATACGGAGTCAGCTCGTTGACCACAGATCGTTCAACTGTATCCTTGAAGAATTTGTCCTCTACAAACACAACATTGCGCGAAGTTATACATTTTGTCGGATAAGCGGGATCCACAAGTCGATATCCTTTCGTATTTTCGCAATAACCTATGAAGATGTACTTCTTGCATTTCGGGTCTAACTTCTTTCGTCCCTCTACGACAGAGTATGCCACACAGCCAAAAATTCGTAAATGGTTCAGGTTTACCTTTGATCCCGACCACTTCTCCTCAGGAGTAGCACCCAACACAGCCTTGGTTGGCGATCTATTGTTCAAAAAAACCGCAGTGTGCATCGCCTCTGCCCAGTATTTTTGTTCCAAGCCAGCACCCTGTAACATACACCGTGCAGCCTCAACAATCGTGCGGTTCCCTCGTTCCACTACGCCGTTCTGAGAAGAACAGTGCGGAACAGTCCTCTGGTGTATAATACCATGCTGGTTCAAAAAAGCGTCAAATTGTTTACTAACAAACTCACCTCCCCCATCTGTCCTCAAAGCCTTAATTGTTTTGTTTGTTTGATTCTCGACAAGAGATTTGAATTGCTTAAATTTTTCAAAAACTTCGTCCTTTGTCTTAATAAAATAACAAAAAGTTTTCCTTGAAAAAACATCTATAAAAAGTAGCATGTAGCGAGATCCACCAAACGAAGTTTGCGGCATAGGCCCGCACACGTCACTGTGTATGAGTCCTAAGACTTCAGTCGCCCTAGTAAACGATTTCTTTGGGAAAGGTAATTTTGTTGTTTTCCCTTCTATGCACGAAATACATTGTTTATATTCAGAGTTATTAAAGTCTATGCCATTCGCCATACCTGTTCTCAGTAGATTCATGCTCCTGCAGTTCAAATGTCCCAATCGCTGATGCCATACATCTTGAGACACAACACGCCCATTCCCCACGTTCGCTGCGACACGGTTAGCGGACGCAGACTCAGACGATGTCGGTTTACTACGCGTCGAAAAGGTTTGTAATTTGTAAAGACCATTTTCACGTTTTCCATTAGCAATCCAACCAAAATAAATATTACAAAAATCATAACAAAATATAACTCGAAAACCTTTTGACGTCAAAACGTTGACAGATATCAAATTACATGACAAGTTAGGAATAAAAACTACACTGCTTAAAGTTTTTATACCGTCTTTAACATGCAGTTCGGTACTGCCGCAACCTGCACTTTTAAGTTTTTCACCGTTCACCACGGTGACTTCCAAGGTTGTGTCCACCACGAAGTCGTTGAGTATGTCCCTCCTGTTGCAAAAATGACGGGAAGCGCCACTATCTATATACCAGGAATCCTCCTGCACGTCCACCGACAGCGCGCTCATCATATTCGCCATTTCTTTAGCGACGGGATCCTTCGACTTCTTATTCTCTGGACAGTACTTGGAAATGTGGCCCAGCCTTTTGCAGCGGAAACATTTGACAGGTTTATCACGCCGTTTCATCACCATCACGGAATCACTGCTCGTATCCATTCCGTTGGTCCGACGTTGTTGTTCTTGTAACAACTTTTGTTTAACTAGCTCGTTCGACATTTTTACGTTGCAATTTTCCAACGCCATGATCAGTGGGTCGTAGTCGGGTATGAGCCCACTTAGCATTATTACAGCTAAAAATTCGTCGTTCAAAGGAGCTTCGATATCCGTTAATTGTTGTGAGATATCGTTTATCTTTGTAATGTAAGGTTCCATACCGGAATACTCCTGGAGTTTCATCCTGAACAGCTGCCGCATTAACCCAAGTCTTCGACTAAGACCTCTGTCTTCATACGCAGCCTGAAGACTTTTCCACGCCTCCCATGCGGTAGTGGCGTTCCGCACGTGGGTGATAGCCACAGGGTTTATGCTCAAACAAATGCGAGCCAGAGCCTTCTGCTGCTTCTTCTTATCATCGCAATCAGGCTTCACGCCGTCCTTGCTCTCAACGCACTCCCACAAATCCTCCTGGATTAGGACCATTTTCATCAGAAATTTCCACGATCCGTAGTTACCCATGCCGTTAAATTTTTCCATGGCAGTAACAATAGCCGCCCCTGTGCTGGACGTCGCAATTTGGGATAAGTTCGTGCACACAATTTATTTTTTGCGATAAAAAGTATTTACACAGCACACATAGCTTCGCAACTCACTTTACATAAGCGAAAGCTACCATGATAGAGGAAAACCACTTTAGTAGAGTAAAAGTTAGTTTAATCCGTGAATACGTATTGTGAGTTACAGCTATACTGTTAGGAGCCTAGTAACCGTCATGTAAGCAATGCAACGACAATGTCTTTCAGCTTTTATACAGCCAGTATACATATAGTTTATATGTAGGTTCTAACAGTTTTCTGGCAGCTGTCATAGTTTTTTTTTATTCAGAGACAAACTAGAGTCGGATCCAACTTTCATATCGTTCGATATCTTACTTACGTGCGTTACATTTGTCAAAGTATGCAAATCGACAATTCATTTCGAACTAAACGTCATCTCGACTGGTATTAGAATAGAGGTTAAATCAAATTTCTTTGTTTTTCAGAGACGTTCGAAATTTGTATAAAATAATATTATCGAAATCGATGTTATTATTTAGCAATAATAACATTCTCGAACCGATGACCTTCAGCTTCGTAGGCAGTGTCAGCTGAAGGTCTTCGGTTCGAATCCCGATAAGGGCACATAACCACTAGGCTAACCGGTCGTTACACTGTGTAGTAAAATACATGACAACAAGTATATTATTTATCTGGGGGCACGGTAGTGCCCCCGCCAAGACGAGCCAAGCGAAGCGCAAGGGCAGGCACTACCTACCTTTTCTCGAAGCGCTTCGTCGTTTTTTTGAACCCTCATAACTTGTGTTTGGATTATACCAGATAAACAAAATTCTCGGGATATGATAACAATAGTAAACTTATTTAACATATAAAGTTTAAATTGCATAGCTTGTATACTTTAGACTTTATTGATATCTAAAAAACGCCGATTTCACGTTGATCATGACATGATGATAATTTTTAGCCAAGATGTAGAATTTTTTGAGCGTGGCTGGTAATGGTAGGTTACGCCGTGTGGAGTAGGAAGCTTGGCGCTCCTTATGATCTGATTATCTTTTTAACGCTGAAAACTATATGAGCTAGGGAGTCTTGGGAGTCACTTTACAAGTAATGTTTATGGTGAATGTTTACAGTTTCAGTGGTTTTATATTATTGTTCCTGGTGATTTGTACCTGAGGGGTATTTGCGTAACACTTCAAACGAACGTAAAAAAAGGTTTAATTATCTAACTAACTTTTCTCTTCCAGTTTTTCGGCAGGATTTCAGCCAGTACGGAGCAGTAATTGTGGTTGTCCTCACATTTGAAGGTGCAACGGGACAACTGTCGGCATTGGATGGCAGATTTTCTGAATCAATAATATTGCGTCACTTTACTGACGATTTAAATTCGACACTACTCGCTAAACCCAAGATATACATTACTGAGGTAAAACATTGGATCCAAATTAAATTTCAGTCATTTTTAGCTACTGAGTGCTTATTCCCAATAATCCCAATACATGTGATCAAGTTATACAAAGATGTCACCAGTCAATAAATTAGCAATGGGCACCTAATTCTACATAGTATTTTAACGTAGGTATTGACAATTTAAAGTTATAAAAATATGGGACTTTAATAAATCTTTTTTTACTAGCGTCCACAGATAAGCTCCTATGTTATTTTTTTAGTTTATTTTGAACACAAACAGCCGCATAAACAATAATATATGAGTTACCAACAGACATAAACCTGGAGGTACCTGACCTGGATTTATGTGCATGAGCCGAATATTTATCACAGGTTTCGTAGTTTTAATATTACTATTACGTTCAATTTACTTTCTTTATCGGAGTTTGTGTGATTCTGAAGGCGAAGATCTTGTCCTTGCACAAGCAGCGTGTAGGTACACTGGATTAGCCCAACCACTGGACCACTGGATTTAGCCCTTGGGTGTGGTAATAAATCCAGCACAAGGTTAAAATATTTTGTATTAATGCCACAACTCTTTGAAATATAATAAAAAGCGCGCTGCCTTCCTTTCATGTTCAGAGGGGCTATACCTAGTGAAACGAAAACGAACTTCGTTCGTGTCTGCCACTCAAATTAGCAAGTGCAACAGAAAGGGAGATAAATAAAATTCCTGCCCACCCTTATTTTATAAGCATCCTATTTATTTGCAGGCTAATCGAATCATATCCGCGGAGAGTGGTGGTCGAGTTTCCATACCATTGGAAGAACATCAAGATGTCATAGGGCTTCACTTGCCAACTATCGACCATCAAGCTATGTTAGTACCTATAAATCCACATTACGAGTATTACATCTGTGTACTAAGAGCACTGATCTAGCAAACTATACTATCATCAAATTATCGCTGCGCGCGGGGGACATAATTAATACCGTAGGAACGGGACACCTCGCTCACTTTAGTGTCTGCTAGACAGACGGTCGCCAATACGCCCCTCCGACCGAGCGACCTTGGTCGGCACCGACCGCTGTAGTATGAAATTTAGCTCCAAACAACTGTCTACACGGTCGGTGCGGACCAAGGTCGCTCGGTCGGAGGCGCGTGTTGGCGACCGTTTAGCAGACACTTAACTCACCAATCATGGCAGGTAACAAGTAACGCAAGAGAGAACGGATTTATAAGCTGGTACCGGTGGCGTAGCGTTAATAAAACTCTATTCCCTTCTGCGAGTGTATGACGGCTGCCATTATATCACTCCATCCGAAGCAGATAATTTGCCGCAGTTTGCCTACGTTTAACTAAGTTTGAAATTTTCACGCACTACGCTCACACGTCACTTGCTTTAAATCAGATTCATACTTATCTGGCGTAATGACGTGATGTGTGACGACACAAAAGGAGCCGTAACGTCACAGTGCATTATTAGATAAATATGTCAATCTAATCGTTCTAAATGTATGAAACCGTTATCGTTCTGTTATGCAGATAAAATATGAAGCGGAACCGTGAGCTTAGGAGTAGGTGGTTTGCCACTGTTGAGGCAAGCTCGACTATCTCTAGCAGTCATTATCATCATCATCGTCACCATGACAGCGGAAAGACGTCCTGCTGCACATGCCCCACCCAAAGATTGCCACAATAACTGATCCTGTGCCACCCGCATCCAACGGACTCCCGAGACCTAGCATTATTTCACAAAAAATATGACGATATTTTATTTTACGTCTCCATCCCAGAGGTCGGCGCCCTGCCCAAATGTATGCTAATTTGTTTTTCGAACTGTCAGCCTCCAACCAATTTCTGATATGATTTCTTTGTTTCTATACCGCGTCCTCTTCGTCCGTGATTACGAGACATCAACTTGATAAGATGAAATAACAATAAGATTGCCCTAGTCTAGGAGACGAGCTTTATGTCAAAGTGACATGGCTTTCATTCGAATAAAGAAAAATCCTCTTAGTTTGAAATCCAATTTTTTCGTTTCTATTTCCAGGGTACGACGTCCGATATTGCATCTTTGTGATAATATCAAAGAAATGGCAGATACCCAAGATTTCGTCACTATATTAAAGAAGACTATTGAAGAGATTGAGAGGGAGGCACAATCCATTTTCCAAGATAAACCGATCGAATTAAGTGACAATTTTACGAAGGAGATGAGGCTGGCGAGGTCTTAAGTACCCATATACCCACGTAGTACGTAACATACAGATCTCCTTGTCGTCCTGAAGGGAGATTTCTGAAACAGCCCGTCCGCAACAATATCTTTAGCATTGACGTAGGCACTGATTTTTAATAAAGCGACTGCCAACGGATCGACCCAGAAGTGAAACGAAACCTCATTGGGATTATTGAATTACAATTATTATTCCTAAAGGTGAAAAAAAAATATGTTATGTCGCTTGTAATTTTATTAAAGATAATTATGTTTATTTAGAAATACAGCGTAAATAATTATTCCATTGTTGTCGTAGTTAGATAGTTAGTATAGATAGTTTTTCCGACTAAAATACTTTAGAAATAGGAGAAAAGCTCTTCTATAACTTCTTATAAAGAAAGTTATGATGATTACTTTATTTAGGTACTTTTTAAAATTATGTTATCAATACGGATACTCTCGCTTTTGTGTTGCAATTCGTTGACTTAATGTAATAAATGAGTTTTTGGCATATTTCATTTATTTTTCCTAATTATCAAAACTTTAAGCTGCGTACGAGTTTCTCCATCCCTGACGTTCTCCATGCGTATAACCTCTCTGGGGCAATATTTCTCTGAGGTTATTGTTAAACCGACTTCCACTGACTTCGATCAAACCAATATCAAATATGGACCATTCTATATTACATTAACATAATCCTCCTAGCGTTATTCCCGGTTGTGCCCTAAACGAGACAAGCCTAATTCCAAGATTTGGCAATAGCCACTAATTTTACGAACGCAACTGCTATCTGACCTTCCGACCCAGAGGGAAAACAAGACCGTATTGGGATTAGACCGGTTTCCTCACGGTAACTGTAAATATTCCATACATAAGTTCTGAAAAACTCATTGTTACGAGCCGGGATTCGAACCCACGACCGCCACTTGGCAGCTGCATGTCTGAACCACTAGGCTAACGTAGCTTTTATTGTAAAAACATTAAGCTAAATTTTACGCAGCCGTAAAATAAACCACAATTTAAAAAAAATGCCGATCTTGCTTCTAAGTGCATTCACACATTTTAGAGGTAGAGGTTCATTCAGACATGTTCAAAATTATCAGAATGACTCTACTAATTTTGGGTGTAAAATTAATGGTGCAGTGCAAGTTCGGACTACCGGAAGTGATAAAGCATTAATGGCGCACGCCATTAGCATCCGGTAAGGGAACACAACGGGACGCAAGTTTTGACTACGATTGCCTAATTTCCGGTTTTGGTGGGGTAATGCAATCTTAAAATGCAATGCAGTTTTGAAGGGTACAAGGGTAAGTTTTCGAACTAGCGTTAGGACAACGCAGCTGTCAATATTTAATTAATGACCATATGACCTACCATCAGAGTACCTTGTACATTAAATTATTTGCTTTTAATTATGCCATTGGCCAAATATGTTTATTATGTATGAACATCCAAACATACCTACTTACAATCATCACACACTTCGTATTCCAAGTAAACCCAAACACACGCACACACATACAATAACTGAGACATTTCGTTCCCGACAAACAGCGAGCAATTCAAAATGGATGTACATAGTTACCAGGGTCTGCCTGAAAACCAGCGTTGCAGTGACCTCGCTGTAACATTATGCTGAGGCAAGCTCCTTTTTAACATCACACACACACACACACATCAAAATTGTAACATTAATTTTAAATTTATATTTTAATTCTAATCTTAAGGTTCACATGTATTAATGTTTAAATGTTTAATTATAATTTCGTGTAATGTGATGTTGAATAAAGCTTTTCTACTTCTACTTCTACTTCTACTTCAATGTTCCATACAAAAAGTTACATTAAGATCTAACTAACGTACAGATAGCGGCAGCGAAATGTGACCAAAAAACCATAGAGGTACAAACTTTTTTTTATTCGTAATGTTACGCAATCGATCAGCTCTGATTTTCAACGCGATTCGAGCTCTGCTATTGAGTTCGTGACATTAATTGGAAGGTTTGTTTATTAAAATAATACCTACAAGTAAAATCCAAAGATTTTTCAAAAGCCTATATCCAATGATTATGAGGAATCCAACGACACCTCACACGGCAAAATGCATCAAGCGGTTTGGACTGTAAGTAAGGGCCTGGCTATATGTCTGCGGTGCGGCGCCGCAACGCACAATTTAGCGGCGCACACGCCGCAGAAACCCGCGTTTAGTAGGTGAGCACCGAAAAACGAGGGTATTGCGGCGCGCACGCCGCAAAATTGTGCGTTGCGGCGCCGCACCGCAGACATGTGTCCAAGCCCTAAGGTTTTGGATTTTTAAGCGAAAATTGTTATTAAGCCAACTTTCAATCGTTATAAATCCTAAACAATAATTTTAACTAAAAAAATATTGAAAAATGTAATAATTATTTTGAAAACACCTATTCAACGATACCCCACATCACATGACATAGGTCGTCGACTAGATTTTTTTATTTTTTTACTTTATGGTGTCTTGTGGCTGCCATTTTGCATAATGATTACTGTCTTATCTTATCTTCTTAGTGACACTCGCAAGATTAAAACGAATCGATTGACGTATGATTCATTATAAAATCGACCCACGCATTTGATTTATCTTGAGTATGACAAAGGAACAACAATACATACATAAATACATAGACTGGACCCTCCTTTGAGTCACGCAGTTAGGTGAAAATAGAATTTTATCTATCCAAATATCATAAACCCTCCATGATGCGTTCAAGAACCGCACATTTTGACCACCATAAAAATAGACAGTTTTGTTAGAACAAATTTCTTATCTGTGAAAATGTTATTATTGCTAAATAATAACATCGATTTCGATAATATTATTTCATTCAAATTTCGAACGTCTCTGAAAAACAAAGAATTCGATTTAACCTCTATTCTAATATGTGTCGAGATGACATTTAGTTCGAAAGGAATTGTCAATTTGCATACAAATTTGACGAATGTCGCACGTAAGTAAGATATCGAACGATATGAGAGTTGGATTAGTTGGATCCTACTCTAATTTGTCTCTGAATTAAAAAAAATAAACTATGACAGCTGCCAGAAAACAACGCCGCGATGCCGGTCATAATTAGCGGCTCCTGAATGCACCATGGAGGCTTATGATATGTGGATAGATAAAGTGGTGTATGTAACTGTACATAATGAGGCATTAAAACACTCGTGTGATGTTATTATGAAACTCGTGTTTAATGCCCTTCATTATTTACAGTCACATAAACTACTATAATACTTCAGTCAAATACGGTTAGGAGACGATGATGACTACAAATACTCACTTGTAATTGCGTGACTTTTCTAACGAAGATTTACATTAAGTACTTACTAATGTTTCTTAAATACAATCGTTCAAACAATTACACAAAAATAAACGAAGAGAAATAAATATTAGCTAGAAAATAATAGGTATATTATCTCCACTTATAATAAATCTCTAAATTAAAAAAAGAATCAGCCAGTTTGAAACTAAGCTTTGCGCGGTTCGAATGTTCTCAGCATCCCATGAACGGAAAAATATGAAACATTTTATATAGGTACATTATTATTCTAGCTGCAACTTAGGATAGTTTTTATCCGACTGCGACAGTTAATTAATTTTCCGAAATATACGACTTCATTTAATTTTTCATTTATTTTTATTGAAATCAAACGCTGCTCCAACTGTCAGCTATAAGAACCGTCAAATTTTCGTCAAAATGGCGGAATTGCTTTGCCTTTCACTTATTAATAATTTAAATCCCGTCTACGATAGACCTTTACGAGACAAATGCTAAAATATAAACCATAAAAAAATATTCGATTCTGATATGAGAACTTATATGCGCAAATGTCGTTTTATGTCGTAATTTCAATAAATGAAATCAACAAATTTGAACAATATAATTAACACGAATTTGTTTTTTTTGAATGGCAATGGCACGCGCTCGGCGCATTCAGCCAAAGTACCTGCGGCGCTACTACGAAAACCGATACTCAATGTTCATATATTTGCATCCCTGTCACTCGAGTATGGTTAGTGCGATAGAGATACCGAATATTTTCGAATTCCGAAGTTCGTGGTTATAGCTCAGGAATCGAAAATATGGTAAATAATCATAATGTATTTTCTCGAAAAAGAATTTAAAATAAATATAACGGCCTCCGTAGCCCAGTGGGTAGTGACTCTGCCTACGAAGCTGGAGGTCCCGGGTTCGAATCCCGGTCAGGGCATTTATTTGTGTGTTTATCACGAATATTTGTTCCTGAGTTATGGATGTTATATATGTATGTAAGTATCTATATGTATGTATCTATTATATATATCATCGCCTAGTACCCACAACACAAGCCTTATTGAGCTTACCGTGGGCCTAGGTTGATTTGTGTAAGATTGTCCCGTAATATTTATTTTATTTATTTTATTTTTTATTTAATATAGTCAAATGGAGAAAAAAACAAAGCAAGAGGTTATATAGGTAATGATTAAGTTATAAGAGTCCAAAGTTTTAAGAGGGGGTATGTTCTGTCCCTTTTCCGCAAAACGCACCTTCATATGAAACGATTGTTTTTTACTATGACGCTCGAGTATATTGACGTCACAGTCCCTCATCGTTTTCTCACTCTAACAAGCGACATTAAAACGGATGTAGCTTCATATTTTTTTGAGATATTTGAATGGGAGTTTCATTATCTTCTATCTATTTATACATAATAAATGCCTATGTCCTGACTGACTTATTCACTCAATCACTCACTCACTCACTCATCAACGCACAGCCGAAACTACTAATCTTAGAGAGTTGATTTTTGCACAGTATGTTGCTTTTATAACGTGGGATAGGGATAAAAAGGGATTTTTGAAAATTCTACCCCTAAGGGGGTAAAATGGGGGTGCAAAGTTTGTATGGGAGAACCTTTTTTTTTTGAGCTATAGACTTAAACTTTGTAGAAAAATTAGTTATTAGAATACAAATGAAACACTTTCAGCGTTTTGGAAAATTCCACCCCTACGGGGGTAAAATAGGGGTGCAAGGTTTATATGGGGGAAACATTTTTTTTTTAAATAGAGACTTAAAACTTTGTAGAAAGATCAGTCATTAGAATACAAATAAAGAACTTTCAGGGTTTTAGAAAATTCTACCCCTAAAGGGGTAAAATAGAGTGCAAAGTTTGTATGGGAAAAACTACTTTTTTTTAAATAGAGACTTAAAACTTTGTAGGAAAATTATTCATTAGAATACAAATAAAGTACCTAGATTCAGTGTTTTAAAAAAAACTACCCCTAAGGGGGTAAAATAGGGGTGCAAATTTTGTATGGGGGAAATAATATTTTTTTTAAATAGAGACTTAAAACTTTGTAGAAAGATTAGTCATCAGAATACAAATTAAGTACTTTCAGCGTTTTAGAAAATTCTACCCCTAAAAATAGGGGGCTAAAATAGGGGTGCAAAGTTTGTATGTGGGAAACTATTTTTTTTAGCTAGAGTCCTAAAACTTTGTAGAAAGATTATTTAAATACAAAGAAAGTACTTTCAGCGTTTTGGAAAATTTCACCCCTAAGGGGGTAAAATAGGGTGCAAAGTTTGTATGGGAAAAACATTTTTTTTTTTAATAGAGACTTAAAATTTTGACGAAAAATTACTTATTAGAACATGAAAAATACTACATTCGGCGTTTTACAAAAATCATTCCCTAAGGGGGTTAAAAAAGGGTGCAAGGTTTGTATGGGGAACACTTTTTCTGAGCTAGACACTTAAAACTTTGTAGAAAGATTACTTATAAAAATACAAAAAAAAGACTTTCAGCGTTTTGAAAAAATCTATCCCTAAGGGGGATAAAAAGGGGTGCAAAGTTTTTATCAGGGAAAGTTTATGTTTTTGAGTTAGAGACTTGAAACTTTGTAGAAAGATTACTTATTAAAATACAAAAAAAGAACACAAATCGTTTTAGAAAATTCCACCCCTAATAGGGTTAAAAAGGAGGAGCAAGCTTTGCATGGGCAACACTTTTTTTTGAGTTAGACTTAAAACTTTGCAAAAAGATTACTTATTAGAATACTAAAAAAGAACTTTCAGCGTTTTAGAAAACTCCATCCCTAAGGGGATCCTTAAGATCCTTAAGAAGGGTAGCCAGTGTTGTGTGGGAAAAACTTTTTTTTTTACTAGACTTATAACTATTCAAAATGTTACTTATTAAAATTAATAATAAAGTACTTTCAGAGTTTTAGAAAATTCCACCCCTAAGGGGGTTAAGAAAGCTTTGTATGGGCAACACATTTTTTGAGCTAGAGACTTAAAAGTTTACGAAAAAAGTTCTTTCAGCGATTAGAAAAATTCAACCTCTAAGGGGGTTTAAAATGGGGTTCAAATTTTAAATGGCGAGCAATAAAATTTTAAAGTGTGAGTAAGAGATTTTTAACTTCGGCCTTATTCTGTACGTTAAAAGACTACAAAACTGATTTCAGAGTTTTTCCAAATTCATCCCCTAAGAGTGTTAAAATTGGTTCAAAGTTTGAGTATTTCAAGACATTTTTAAAGTATGAGATTTTTAACTTTGGTTTTAGATTGTTTGTTCACAAACTAGAAAATGAACATCAACTTTTTTTTTAATTATCCCCTAAAAGAGGGTTCAAATTTTGTATTGAGAGAAATCATTTTCTAAGACGATAAAAAGTTCTACGCGGACGAAGTCGCGGGCAACAGCTAGTAATAAAATATTTTTGCATTTGCTGTTCTGACGTCACAGCACCCAAAAGATAAAATGGCAGTCGGCGTTTTCGGTCACGTGACATACAGATAATAAAACTACGATTTTAATTTTAAATTAATAATAAATCTCATGTTTTTATAATAAAATAGTATTTTATTCGTATTTCTTATGACAAAAACTATATAAACAAAATACTTTGATAATCTTATTTTGATAGATATGAAAACACCTTCTACACAATTGGAAACAAATAAAATTATTTTGTTTCCATACCAAACTCAACCATTCAATATAATTAGCTGGGAATTCGTGCATTAATAGGAGCTGTTGAATTCATTGAAGTCAAATTGATAAATTGACGCCGACATATTATTTTCCTCCGACCCACAACATCAAAGGCCTATAAATTAATTAAACCTTATAGCCGGGAGACTTCTGACGATATAATATGTTTAGGTAAATATCTAAATATGATGCGTTAATGTACCAAAGTACTTGGGAAACAAATGAGTACATTGGAGGTGCTATCCACTATGCTCTACGATTTGTATCTACTAATACTTAGAGCAAATTGGACATTTTCCTCCAAATTTCTCTAAGAGTTTTATCGATAGAGCAAATTGAACTATTTTTCTCCAATTCGCTATACTATCGCTATGCTACTAGTTCTAACTATATACCAAATTGGAGGAAAACAGATCTAGGTAATATTTCTCATTGTTATATGGACAATATACCGTGAAATGAATTTTTTTGTACATTGTATATTATATCTCACAAAAAAAATTACATGGAAAGTGATTGCCACGACTCCCTAGCTCGTTACACACATAAGGAATAAATAGACGCAAACTTAAGACTGCAAACGAGACAGCGACCTACTAAAAGGAAGATAAATTAGAATACCTACAACATACATCTTTATTATATTTAAACAGACCTCGTAACAAAGGAATTTCAATCCACAATTCAAAAGAAACATTTCTCGAAATACATAAGAACAAAATTGGTTTCCTCTTTTGAAATAAAATGTTTCTTAGAATTTACGCGGTACCTACGCCTGCATTCGAGATGCAAAACAATACGGGAAAATACAGTTGTACGAAAAGGAAAACACTTTACTATTATTCTGTTTCTAAGGTGCGGTTGACTTAGGTATCTCGGGAGAACCTAGAAATATATTATGTGTAGCGCTGAAAACAATTAGGTAGAAAGTGGGTAAATTAAATAGGGTACAAAGCTGATATGATGCAAACTAATTAAACTACCTATCTTCAACAATATAAATGACAAATTGCTTGAGTATTTTTGGCTGTTGTGTTTAAACGGAAAAGGGCCGTGGTTCCATCTGTATAATTGACAGCACGTTCTTAGGATATCGCTTTTGTTTCATGTATCTGTCATTCTGTTTTGGAAGACATCTCTATGACATAAAGGCTGCATGACGTTGAATAGGACCCCAGGTGTTAATTTTCTAAACCCCGTGCATGGAATGTTTTAATCATGATAACATTGTTTCAAAATGAATGAAAACCTAATCATTTCAAACAAAAGATATTATCAAAAGAGGCCCTTTTTTAATGGTAGCTATTAACAATGTGCAACTTCCAAGGAAAATACAAACTTGATAAACACTTTGGTGGCAGCCAAATCACGCACCGCAAACGAAAGTTCAAAAAACAAAAGAAACTAACCGCCACGCCGTGTCTATCAAAATGTCCTCTTCACTTACAGGGCAAAAAAGATCCAAAGCAACTCTTAGAGACACGACAATGATATTAATTGGACGTGCAGTATCACTAAACGGAACTTGGAACAAATGGCTACCAAGCTGGAACTTTATCAGACAAGAGGCTTATTAGTCGTGTCATGACACAAGTTTGTGTTTATATGCAGCGGGTGTGCACGAACTTTGGGATATTGCACGTGTCACGGTAGGTGTATTATACGGGACTTTTCGTCATAGCTATACGATAAAAGTTCTAGATTTTACGACCCGCGGTATAACACTGGGACAATAAAAGCGTGCAGGTCGGAACACTTTGATATAATAATTCTAATAATTTCATTGCTTTTGACTACATTGTGAACTATTCTACTGATGTTGACTAAGGTAGTTAAAGATGGAATTTAATTTAGAATGAGTAATACTACGTTGGTCGTGAAAAACTGTGTTTAAAAGTACAATTAGTTACTTAATAGTTGTCGTACATTTTTTTTTTTATAATAGTGTTAGGATTCTTTTTATTGGTGCCTTAAATTTGGTGTAGGCCGCCAAAACCAAATATTTTTTGAAATTTTGAAGCCCATCTTTATACAATAATAATTATATTTCGTAATTTAGGGTACGCTTTATTGTAATGATTTGATGATTTACTAATATAGCAAATTGTTATATATTTTTACGTCATAGCTGACCATAAAGAAACATTTCCGCATGCGTATGCGTGCGGAAAATCCCAATTCGTGGCCGCGGAGAGACGTAAAAACTTGTACTCTCCACGGGCGGTAATAAAGAAAGCCTCAGATCGCATATTTATTGCCCTTGCCTTCAGGTCGGGCGTCAAATACCTGCGAATAATGGAATATAACATGAGGAAAGTACCCAATTTGGAAGCACTAAAGGGGCACAGTAAACAATCTGTATCTACTGACTTGACTGACAGTTGATATTGACAACTGAAGTGCTTTTTAAAATGCTGCTGGCAAACAAGCAATGGCGAAAGCTTTCAAAAAACTTTCCATTAGATTTGCCGTGGCAAGAATAATAAACTAGGTACCAGTTCTATAATTACAGTCACCGATGTGAGTCCCATCGCATCAGTTCTGTTTCGTCCCATAGAAAAGTTTTCGAGAAGGGAACGAGAATGTATTGACTTGAGTCACGCACTTTGTTTGTGTTGTGTATCCTTAATGATAGAAACACAATTAGTGTTCTTTGGAAGCTGGTAACTTTTTAGAATAGTTTTCTGGAAGAAAAACACAAAAAAAAACGACGAAGCGCTTCCACAAAAGGTAGGTAGGCGCCCTTGCGCTATGCTTGGCTCGTCTTGGCGGGGGCACTGCCGCGCCCGCCCCCAGATACTGGAATAAATAATAGATCCTCGAAAGAAAATACTGGAATAAGTAATACAATTTTCATTTCTTTCACAAAAATAGCTTAAATATAGTTTCCTTTGAAATCAAAGTTTTAACCGACTTTAATTCAGTACTTCGCCAAGCCATATTACATCAACATTTCCACATTTCATTTCCACTTTACCACATGAACTGTTTTCTGAGAGCACAAACCCCAAGTAGCTACCTTTATGTGGGCCGATAATATTTGAAAAGTTCCGTCAATTCCACAAGGTTCTCAAAATCACGGTTGGCACTTCATTAATTGATCAGAATCAGAATCTTTGACGTACTTTACACCATTGAGGAGTTCCATAAGTCACCTGTGGTATTCATTACCAGTTCCACTTCACCGACCACTTTTGTGATTTCTGAGGGTAAATAAAAAAAATCAGGGTTGCCCCCAATTTCCCTGGGATCCCATCATGAGAACCTAACTTGGTGACAATGGACACCTCAGGAGTGTACTCTTTTGAATAAATATCGGTCCACAATTGAGAGAAATAAGTGAACATACATCATCTTCCTCCTAGCGTTATTCCCGGTTGTGCCCCTACAGTAGCCCGGAGTCCGCTTTGACAAATAATTCCAAGATTTGGCATAGGCACTAGTTTTACGAAAGCGACAGCCATCTGACCTTCCAACGCCGAGGGAAAACTAGAACTTATTGGGATTAGCCCGGTTTCCCCACGATGTTTTCCTTCATCGAAAAGCTAACGGTAAATATTCCGTACATACGTTCCGAAAAGCTCATTGATATGGGCTGGCATTCGAACCCACGACCGCCGCTTGACAGCCGCATGCCCGAACCACTAGGCTACCGTAGCTTTCAGTGAACAATTGAACATACATTAAAAAATATTTACATGAAGTGAAACATAGAAGGGGACGCTCCTTTAAAAAGTCGGTTTAAATAAATATAGTAGTTGTACGGTAGTAAACACTTTATTGCACATAACAGGTCCATAAGTGAACTGAAAATTGCATATTTTAACAAAAGCGATTTATCTCTTCTAGCTAACCATTGAGCAAGTGACAGAAAATGGGATACCTATGACATACATCCTCCAGACATGACAGACATACTTGTACAACATTTACAAGTTGGCCAAATAACTATGATATGACAAAATACATTAATTAGAATATACAATTTTACAGACAATTTGCCTCTTTATTATTTAAGTATTTTAAAGACATTGCAAATCATGTAACATGACCGCCATAATGATCACGATATTATTATGTATGGATCCTATCCTCTTCATCATCTTTAAAAAAGCGCCCTGATGCTTGCTAACAGCAAAATGTCGACATTCTCTCACCCACACTATGGCCATAATATTGAAGTAGGGTAATTGCGTTACTTTCCAAGTGCGTGTTAAAGAGATGATGACTGTCTTTTTTTTAGGGTTCCGTACCCAAAGGGTAAAACGGGACCCTATTACTAAGACTCCGCTGTCCGTCCGTCTTTCTATCTGTCCGTCTGTCACCAGGCTGTTGAAGTTTTCACAGATGATACTAAAAAACAGAATACTTTTTTTTAAAGGGGCTCCCATACGAGAAACGTGATTTTTTTGCCGTTGTTATAGATAATGGCACGGAACCGTTCCTGCACGAGTCCGACTCGCACTTGGCCGGTTTTCTAAGGCTCGTTCGAATAGGAACGCAAATAACGCAATACATAAATAAATATTAGGTGATAGATAACCTCACACAAATCGACCTAGTGCCATAGTAAGCTCAATAAGGCTTGTGTTATGGGTATTAGACGATGATATATATATAGTAGTTTATGTGACTGTACATAATTAAGGGGAATTAAACACGAGTGTGGGTTAATGAAACGAGCCGAAGGCGAGTTTCATTATAACATGACACCAGTGTTTTAATGCCTAATTATGTACTGTTTTACATACACTACTTTATCTATCCACATATCATAAGCCTCCATGATGCATTCAGGAGCCGCATATTATGACCGGCACCGCGGCGTTGTTTTCTTGCAGCTGTCAGTTTTTTTTTTTTAATTCAAAGACAAACTAGAGTTGGATCCAACTATCATATCGTTCGATATCTTACTTACGTTTACATTTTTACATTTGTCAAAGTATGCAAATCGACAATTAATTTCGAACTAAACGTCATCTCGACTGATATTAGAATAGAGGTCGAATCAAATTTCTTTGTTTATCAGAGATATTCGAAATTTGAATGAAACAATATTATCGAAATCGATGTTATTATTTAGCAATAATAACATTTTCACAGATAAGAAATTTGTTCTAACAAAACAGTCTAGTTTTATGGTGGTCATAATGTGCCGCGGTTCTTGAACGCATCATGGAGGGTTTATGATATTTGGATAGATAAATGGATATACCTACCTACTTAAATACACAGAAAACATCCAAGGGCAGCGTTATCACTAGGCTAACCGGTCGTCAATTACCTTTCTGTTGTCATTAAGACACTGTCGAAATAATGTATGCCCCAGTTTAACTCTCCTATGTAAATGCATGATTGTAACGTGATTGTAACCCTCGCATGCTTCGTGGCTATTTGGAACGGTGCGGGGTGTAAAAAACCATGAATTTATTTCATCGTCAATTAATGCTCAGTCATAAATAAAAGCAAAACGGCGAAGTGTTGAGCGATTTACTGGGCGGCTTTCTAGGAATGTTTAGTTCGGGTATAATTCAAAATTCTTTTGTGTGTATTTAATTTTGTGAAACGGAAAAAGAAATGTTAAGTTTTCATATTCTACGTTTTTAAACACACCTTATTGATGCGTTTTAATGGGCATAATGACTTGTAACTTTAAATACAAGCGGAAGTCTCTTGCTAATATAACTACGACTTAGAAAAGTTGAAAAACTCCCGACATTTTCATTTAAAAGTTCAATATCTCAAAAACAGCTAAACCGATTTCGATGAAACGTAGTTAATAACCTTCTCGATCATGTCAGCTTTCTGACAAAAAAACTGCATTAAAATAGGTCCATTCGTTTAGGGGCTACGATGCCACAGACAGACAGACAGGCAGACAGACAGACAGACACACAAACACGTCAAACTTATAACACCCCTCTTTTTGCGTCTGGGGTTAAAAATGGGTTAAAAAACATTTTAGCCCATATTTATGACATGTAACTTGTAAGTCATTATCAAACGGGCCTGATAATTGTTCATTTCTATAGTGATATTTTGTGTTTCAAATAGGTGATTACTCCCAGAACAATACGGTTTTGAAAAACATTAATTTATTAAAGCGTTTTTTTTGTTTATTTCACTTAGAACCATTATTCTAAGATGAGATTCAAGAATCCTACATTCTTTCCACACGGAAGTAAGTAATTACATAGATTTAATTGAAGCATTCGTTGTCTATTTCGTATGATTTATCTTGTATTATAGAGCAAAACATTTATTACTTAATATTTTTTCAACTTTTCAAGGGCAAATTAAATATAGATAAAATCTGATATTTTGTTGGATTTTGATCCATTTTGTATTTTTTTCCATAGGTACTAGTTTAGTAGTCAATAAAATTACTGTACTAAATTCCAAATTATGAAGTCATATAAAAGTTAAACTGTCATTGTCAAATTAAGTCATAGCAAAATACAGAATAATGTGAAGTACCTTCGTATTTCCCTGCCCATTTATCTTTATTTCGCTGATAAAAGATTTAATTTCATCTGGCCTATGGAAAAGGTTTTTTAACTATTTAAGTTTATATTAATAACAAAATTATTCGTTCCGATGCTCCAGTGGTACCTGATATAGTGGTACAGTACCACTATAGTTATAAGTCTTATAAGCAATTCTCTTTCTTCGCATCTTATATGGTAGAAATGATTTCATCAACTGGATATAAAAGAATAAAACCCGGCCAAGTGCGAGTTGGACTCGCGCACGAAGGGTTTCATACCATTATATATAAAAACGGCAAAAAAATCCCGTTTGTTTTAAATCCCCCCTTAAATATTGATTTTATTCTGTTTTTTATTTTTGTCGTTGCCGCTATCTACAGAAATACATCATCTTCTAACTATCACGGTTCATGAGATACAGCCTGGTGACAGACGGATAGACATACAGACGGACGGACAGCGGAGTCTTAGTAATAGGGTCCTGTTTTACCACAAAACACATTGATTATTTCGGGTGTACCCTCCAAGTTTTTATCGACTTTTGGAGGGTAGTGAAATATTGTAAACCCATATCTCTGTTGACAACTTGCTGGGACGACAGTTATCTGCGACCATGACCGGTGCAACCCGTGTCGAAACGTCAGAAATAAAGGTAAATAAATATCGCGTTAGACCCGGAAAAAACAGTATTTAAATAAAACACATTGACTAAGTATTAAGTCCGCTTAATTAATTAGAAACAAAATCTTTAGAAACATAAAAAAAAACGGTTTGAAAAAAATAAAACAGTAGATATCATAAAACTGTTAAAGGCGTTTGAATCTTTATAGTTTACGATAAAGTATATGTACCCATCGAGACTGGAGATTCAATTGCCTGACAGTAAACCAGGATTGTCATGAAAACTTTTTATGGGCCGTTATGGCATTTAATTTAATATCTCTAAATGTCCCTCCGTGAAGGGAAAAGATAGAGTACTGAAAGGAGATAAGAAAAATACTGTTGTCACTACACTAAAAGGAAAATTATTTCCGTGTTTCTGGCATATTTAAAGTTTTATAAACGATAGACGTCTAAACTGGCTAAAAGCTGTCATGTCATACCTTATTTTTAAAGGACTTCAAAAAAAGGAGGAGGTTCTCAATTCAGATGTATTTTTTTTTTAATGTTTGTTACCTCAGAACTCCGTCATTTATGAACCGATTCGTACAATTATTTTTTTAACTGAAAGTATATGCTTCCAGATTGGTCCCATCGTTTCCAAAACCTCAGTTGGATGATGGAAACCATGAGGAATTGAGGGAACTCCTCAAATATATTAGGCACGCGTGTAGTAATTTCGGTATTTTCTATTATAACTCGTGTATTTACACCCGGAAATCATAAATTTGGTGAAGTGGAAGTGATGATGAAGACCACAGATGGCTTGTGGAACTTCTCAATTATGTACTTCAAACTATATAAGTACGTCCCAGATTCTGATATTATTCCGTTGAAATAGCAAACAATGAAGTGCCAAAGGTAATTCTGAGATCCTTGAGGAATCGACGGAAGTCCTCAAATATTATCGGCCCACATACAGCGATTTGGTTTATTGGTCTAAAAATCAACGCTTTTGTTCTCGAAAATCAGTTCATGTGGTAAATTGGAAAAAAAATGTGGAAATATTAATGTGGCTTGGCGGAGTACTGAATTGAAGTCGGTTAAAACTTTGTTTTGAAAGTAAATTATTACGAGACGATACTTAGTCTCGAGTACCTAAATTGATTTAGTTAGGTACATCGTCGTTACGGACATCAGCAATTTGTGCAAAGGACCTATGTAGGTGCTCCCAAAAATAGTAGGTAAATTCAATCTTGAGTAAATTCAAAAATACATTTTTCTAAAATAACTTCAGATTTCACACTTCACAAAAAATTTACAAAAAATAAAAATAAATCAACGGATTAAGACTATAATTGTAGACGACAGGCAGCCACGACATACCTAGAGCACCTACTTAGATGATCCTAAGTTTAGACCATAAAGTTGATTCTCTTCTATTTTTTAGACACTACCGAAGATCCGTCGCGTTGACATGTAAAATTGATAATTGTGAATAAGTAAGATTGAATTCGAACTGGTAGTTTCCTTGAACAGCTTGAACTCCTCTAACTAGAACTATAGAACTATTACGTTTAAAAGTGAATACGTTGTGGCGTAGCTCTACTCAGTAGTAAATTGTGTTTCGAGCCCCCGGCGTACCCTCCGGAACGTGGAGGTACGTTCGCGACCTCGAGGAACTTGAACTTGAGCTATCGTAGATGTTAATGTTGGTGGCTGTAGTCAACAATAATGTTTAGAAGAATTGTGTTGAATAGTTCCTTCCTTCAAATATTCTCCTTAAAAGTAAATATCTAAAGAAAGTAGTAGAATATGTTAGGTATTAAAAATTAACACCTAATTCAACTAAACTCATCAAGGATCCGTATCAAATTAGTACAATTACTACCAATTTGTTCACAAAACCATTGACATAACCCGTTCATATTACGCTTACGCCTGAGTCCGCGTGGACGTATATTGCTTTCCGTTTGTAGTAAAATGCGGCAGCGACTCTGAAATTGCAATATGGCTCGCACAGTAAGCACGTGATTACCTTTAGGTTGCACCACAGAGGATGTACGTTCTGGAATTGCCATTGATTCGCTTGATAGTTCGTCATTATAGCTAGCCAGTGTACGCAGAACTGATTTAGTAACATCTTATCAACGTATAAGGGGTCTGCTTGCATTGGTCGCTGATCAGTGCTTTGATGACAGATACAGGAAATTGCGAAGTTTGGAATCATCCTGGGAACTTGTGATGGATTAAAGGATTTATGGGTTTGCGGTTTAGACGGTCTGTGCATTCATGATTTGGGGATAATAGTATTGGTGAGCGAGTCAGCCAAATCTTATTAACAATGTTGTGATGTAATCAACATAAAACCGTAGGTAGCAAATTTACCAGCTTAGGCGAAAACTTCAACCTTATGTGCATATGGTATACCGATCACTTTAGGTACTTACGGAATTGCTTTATTACGGAATTGCTCTTTGTAGTCGACTGTACAGTCGACTACAAAGAGATGTATCCATACGGTGTTACAAAAATATGTATACATAGACTTTTGTAACATTAAAAAACATACTTATCTTTGTAGTTGACTGTACAATTAACTCTACCTACTTACGTCACATTTGAGACTCAGTCTATAACTGACATTAATTTGATTACTACTTGTGTAACTTCAGTTGTATTATTTTTGATACTTTAAATTCGCAATGATGGGGTGAAGGTATTATTACAAGCTTCCTATTAACTTGCAATCTATGTACCTATGTAAGTATGTGGTATTGTATGTATGTAACTATGTTTTCTCGGATGGAATCTTGCAACTCAATTTTGAAGCAGAGTATCTTCAACTGATTGAACTGAATTTTTGCTTAAAGGTTATAGTTTAGTTGACAATTCAATATTATGATACCATCGAGCTGATCTGATGATTGAGACAGAAGGTGGCCATGGGAATTCAGTACTTAACCAACATAACCCCGATGAGTTTGGGCTCGTTAGAATCGTCTCAATTAGTAGTTGATGACGGTATACAGAAAAGTACAGTCGGCAATAAGAACTTGTACCAAAAATGAAATTTTTGACAGAAACTTATTTTATGTTCTCGATATCCATACTAATATTACTAATATTATAAATGCGAAAGTAACTCTGTCTGTCTACATATAATCTTTTTACGCTAAACCGCTTAACCAATTGAGATGAAATTCGGAATGGAGGGAGTTTGAATCCTGGGGAAGGATAGACATAGGATAGTTTTTATCCTGGAAATCATCCCCTAAAATGGAGTTAAATGGGGGGTGAAATTTCGTATGGTGCTATGATATTAAACGAGTTCCACGCGGACAACGCCGCAGGTAAAATCTAGTTTCTTATAAATTCACAGAACAAATCATGTAAATAATAAAAATATCAATTTCTCACTATTTTTAAAGTTGAATTGTAACTGAACTGCCATCGTTATTAAATTTAGTTGTTCAAAAAATTTGCAATCGGTGCAAATTGGCGCAACGGCGCGGCGTGAGCTTATTTGGCTAACTATTTGCGGTTTTTTTTAATATTCCGTACCAATATTCTCTCTCAGAGTCAAAACTCAACTCAAATAATTATTTGAGAAACTATGATGAAACTCATCCAGTCAAAATGTCTAAGCAAGTGTTTTGGTACCTTATGAGTTTCATATGTAAATTTATTGCAGTCTACGCCAGCTAATTTGGGCCATAAATTTAGCCATACTTGTCTCCGCCCGGCCTTGTTTTACTGGATTACTTAATCTTAGTCCAATCAGTCATTAACCAGTATTTATTTAAATTAATTTGATGCCGAAATGTTAGATTTTTATATGAATTTGTGTTTAATTAAAATGTATCGTAAGCTAAGTATGTTTCATAACAAACGAAAGCATATATATATATTATGTAGCATCGTTTATTTAATTGCAGTTAAATTTCCTTGAGGCTGGTTTCTGAATTCGAAAAAAATATTATGTTGTCATAGAACATTAAAAATATTCAGTCTCAGAATTGTTCTCATTTTCATGAACGAAAACTGCTTCTTCGCATATATTCAATTACAGCAATATTATTCAGAATACAGTAATTGGATATATATACATTATTTATAATAAAAACATAGAAAACTGACACATCAGCTTACATAACGCAAAATTTTTGTATGTTTCAAAAATATTACAATACATACATACTTCGTGATGTAAAAATTTATATTGCTTAATGAAAAAAAAAAAAAACGCGTTATCGAAAACTATATGCACTACGGATCTATATTTGGGCAAACATTTGACCACACGAAGCGAAAAATTACGATCGTTAATTAACCACCGAAAATGGAGAACTGTAAGTTCTCCATTACCCTGTTTCTGTATTATACGACTTATTGTATCGGGTGAACTATAAAAGAAAAGAACGAATAAGGCTTAAGGCGCAAGTTACCTAATTTACTGCATTTAATAAGCACACTGTACGAGAACTTTCCTTAAATAAAGGCAAAAGGAATAAAGACTTGCTTGAAATAAAACCAAAAGCTTGAACAAAACTACAACGCAACTTTAAATACAAGCGGAAGTCTCTTGCTAATATAACTACGACTTAGAAAAGTTGAAAAACTCCCGACATTTTCATTTAAAAGTTCAATATCTCAAAAACAGCTAAACCGATTTCGATGAAACGTAGTTAATAACCTTCTCGATCATGTCAGCTTTCTGACAAAAAAACTGCATTAAAATAGGTCCATTCGTTTAGGGGCTACGATGCCACAGACAGACAGACAGGCAGACAGACAGACAGACACACAAACACGTCAAACTTATAACACCCCTCTTTTTGCGTCTGGGGTTAAAAATGGGTTAAAAAACATTTTAGCCCATATTTATGACATGTAACTTGTAAGTCATTATCAAACGGGCCTGATAATTGTTCATTTCTATAGTGATATTTTGTGTTTCAAATAGGTGATTACTCCCAGAACAATACGGTTTTGAAAAACATTAATTTATTAAAGCGTTTTTTTTGTTTATTTCACTTAGAACCATTATTCTAAGATGAGATTCAAGAATCCTACATTCTTTCCACACGGAAGTAAGTAATTACATAGATTTAATTGAAGCATTCGTTGTCTATTTCGTATGATTTATCTTGTATTATAGAGCAAAACATTTATTACTTAATATTTTTTCAACTTTTCAAGGGCAAATTAAATATAGATAAAATCTGATATTTTGTTGGATTTTGATCCATTTTGTATTTTTTTCCATAGGTACTAGTTTAGTAGTCAATAAAATTACTGTACTAAATTCCAAATTATGAAGTCATATAAAAGTTAAACTGTCATTGTCAAATTAAGTCATAGCAAAATACAGAATAATGTGAAGTACCTTCGTATTTCCCTGCCCATTTATCTTTATTTCGCTGATAAAAGATTTAATTTCATCTGGCCTATGGAAAAGGTTTTTTAACTATTTAAGTTTATATTAATAACAAAATTATTCGTTCCGATGCTCCAGTGGTACCTGATATAGTGGTACAGTACCACTATAGTTATAAGTCTTATAAGCAATTCTCTTTCTTCGCATCTTATATGGTAGAAATGATTTCATCAACTGGATATAAAAGAATAAAACCCGGCCAAGTGCGAGTTGGACTCGCGCACGAAGGGTTTCATACCATTATATATAAAAACGGCAAAAAAATCCCGTTTGTTTTAAATCCCCCCTTAAATATTGATTTTATTCTGTTTTTTATTTTTGTCGTTGCCGCTATCTACAGAAATACATCATCTTCTAACTATCACGGTTCATGAGATACAGCCTGGTGACAGACGGATAGACATACAGACGGACGGACAGCGGAGTCTTAGTAATAGGGTCCTGTTTTACCACAAAACACATTGATTATTTCGGGTGTACCCTCCAAGTTTTTATCGACTTTTGGAGGGTAGTGAAATATTGTAAACCCATATCTCTGTTGACAACTTGCTGGGACGACAGTTATCTGCGACCATGACCGGTGCAACCCGTGTCGAAACGTCAGAAATAAAGGTAAATAAATATCGCGTTAGACCCGGAAAAAACAGTATTTAAATAAAACACATTGACTAAGTATTAAGTCCGCTTAATTAATTAGAAACAAAATCTTTAGAAACATAAAAAAAAACGGTTTGAAAAAAATAAAACAGTAGATATCATAAAACTGTTAAAGGCGTTTGAATCTTTATAGTTTACGATAAAGTATATGTACCCATCGAGACTGGAGATTCAATTGCCTGACAGTAAACCAGGATTGTCATGAAAACTTTTTATGGGCCGTTATGGCATTTAATTTAATATCTCTAAATGTCCCTCCGTGAAGGGAAAAGATAGAGTACTGAAAGGAGATAAGAAAAATACTGTTGTCACTACACTAAAAGGAAAATTATTTCCGTGTTTCTGGCATATTTAAAGTTTTATAAACGATAGACGTCTAAACTGGCTAAAAGCTGTCATGTCATACCTTATTTTTAAAGGACTTCAAAAAAAGGAGGAGGTTCTCAATTCAGATGTATTTTTTTTTTAATGTTTGTTACCTCAGAACTCCGTCATTTATGAACCGATTCGTACAATTATTTTTTTAACTGAAAGTATATGCTTCCAGATTGGTCCCATCGTTTCCAAAACCTCAGTTGGATGATGGAAACCATGAGGAATTGAGGGAACTCCTCAAATATATTAGGCACGCGTGTAGTAATTTCGGTATTTTCTATTATAACTCGTGTATTTACACCCGGAAATCATAAATTTGGTGAAGTGGAAGTGATGATGAAGACCACAGATGGCTTGTGGAACTTCTCAATTATGTACTTCAAACTATATAAGTACGTCCCAGATTCTGATATTATTCCGTTGAAATAGCAAACAATGAAGTGCCAAAGGTAATTCTGAGATCCTTGAGGAATCGACGGAAGTCCTCAAATATTATCGGCCCACATACAGCGATTTGGTTTATTGGTCTAAAAATCAACGCTTTTGTTCTCGAAAATCAGTTCATGTGGTAAATTGGAAAAAAAATGTGGAAATATTAATGTGGCTTGGCGGAGTACTGAATTGAAGTCGGTTAAAACTTTGTTTTGAAAGTAAATTATTACGAGACGATACTTAGTCTCGAGTACCTAAATTGATTTAGTTAGGTACATCGTCGTTACGGACATCAGCAATTTGTGCAAAGGACCTATGTAGGTGCTCCCAAAAATAGTAGGTAAATTCAATCTTGAGTAAATTCAAAAATACATTTTTCTAAAATAACTTCAGATTTCACACTTCACAAAAAATTTACAAAAAATAAAAATAAATCAACGGATTAAGACTATAATTGTAGACGACAGGCAGCCACGACATACCTAGAGCACCTACTTAGATGATCCTAAGTTTAGACCATAAAGTTGATTCTCTTCTATTTTTTAGACACTACCGAAGATCCGTCGCGTTGACATGTAAAATTGATAATTGTGAATAAGTAAGATTGAATTCGAACTGGTAGTTTCCTTGAACAGCTTGAACTCCTCTAACTAGAACTATAGAACTATTACGTTTAAAAGTGAATACGTTGTGGCGTAGCTCTACTCAGTAGTAAATTGTGTTTCGAGCCCCCGGCGTACCCTCCGGAACGTGGAGGTACGTTCGCGACCTCGAGGAACTTGAACTTGAGCTATCGTAGATGTTAATGTTGGTGGCTGTAGTCAACAATAATGTTTAGAAGAATTGTGTTGAATAGTTCCTTCCTTCAAATATTCTCCTTAAAAGTAAATATCTAAAGAAAGTAGTAGAATATGTTAGGTATTAAAAATTAACACCTAATTCAACTAAACTCATCAAGGATCCGTATCAAATTAGTACAATTACTACCAATTTGTTCACAAAACCATTGACATAACCCGTTCATATTACGCTTACGCCTGAGTCCGCGTGGACGTATATTGCTTTCCGTTTGTAGTAAAATGCGGCAGCGACTCTGAAATTGCAATATGGCTCGCACAGTAAGCACGTGATTACCTTTAGGTTGCACCACAGAGGATGTACGTTCTGGAATTGCCATTGATTCGCTTGATAGTTCGTCATTATAGCTAGCCAGTGTACGCAGAACTGATTTAGTAACATCTTATCAACGTATAAGGGGTCTGCTTGCATTGGTCGCTGATCAGTGCTTTGATGACAGATACAGGAAATTGCGAAGTTTGGAATCATCCTGGGAACTTGTGATGGATTAAAGGATTTATGGGTTTGCGGTTTAGACGGTCTGTGCATTCATGATTTGGGGATAATAGTATTGGTGAGCGAGTCAGCCAAATCTTATTAACAATGTTGTGATGTAATCAACATAAAACCGTAGGTAGCAAATTTACCAGCTTAGGCGAAAACTTCAACCTTATGTGCATATGGTATACCGATCACTTTAGGTACTTACGGAATTGCTTTATTACGGAATTGCTCTTTGTAGTCGACTGTACAGTCGACTACAAAGAGATGTATCCATACGGTGTTACAAAAATATGTATACATAGACTTTTGTAACATTAAAAAACATACTTATCTTTGTAGTTGACTGTACAATTAACTCTACCTACTTACGTCACATTTGAGACTCAGTCTATAACTGACATTAATTTGATTACTACTTGTGTAACTTCAGTTGTATTATTTTTGATACTTTAAATTCGCAATGATGGGGTGAAGGTATTATTACAAGCTTCCTATTAACTTGCAATCTATGTACCTATGTAAGTATGTGGTATTGTATGTATGTAACTATGTTTTCTCGGATGGAATCTTGCAACTCAATTTTGAAGCAGAGTATCTTCAACTGATTGAACTGAATTTTTGCTTAAAGGTTATAGTTTAGTTGACAATTCAATATTATGATACCATCGAGCTGATCTGATGATTGAGACAGAAGGTGGCCATGGGAATTCAGTACTTAACCAACATAACCCCGATGAGTTTGGGCTCGTTAGAATCGTCTCAATTAGTAGTTGATGACGGTATACAGAAAAGTACAGTCGGCAATAAGAACTTGTACCAAAAATGAAATTTTTGACAGAAACTTATTTTATGTTCTCGATATCCATACTAATATTACTAATATTATAAATGCGAAAGTAACTCTGTCTGTCTACATATAATCTTTTTACGCTAAACCGCTTAACCAATTGAGATGAAATTCGGAATGGAGGGAGTTTGAATCCTGGGGAAGGATAGACATAGGATAGTTTTTATCCTGGAAATCATCCCCTAAAATGGAGTTAAATGGGGGGTGAAATTTCGTATGGTGCTATGATATTAAACGAGTTCCACGCGGACAACGCCGCAGGTAAAATCTAGTTTCTTATAAATTCACAGAACAAATCATGTAAATAATAAAAATATCAATTTCTCACTATTTTTAAAGTTGAATTGTAACTGAACTGCCATCGTTATTAAATTTAGTTGTTCAAAAAATTTGCAATCGGTGCAAATTGGCGCAACGGCGCGGCGTGAGCTTATTTGGCTAACTATTTGCGGTTTTTTTTAATATTCCGTACCAATATTCTCTCTCAGAGTCAAAACTCAACTCAAATAATTATTTGAGAAACTATGATGAAACTCATCCAGTCAAAATGTCTAAGCAAGTGTTTTGGTACCTTATGAGTTTCATATGTAAATTTATTGCAGTCTACGCCAGCTAATTTGGGCCATAAATTTAGCCATACTTGTCTCCGCCCGGCCTTGTTTTACTGGATTACTTAATCTTAGTCCAATCAGTCATTAACCAGTATTTATTTAAATTAATTTGATGCCGAAATGTTAGATTTTTATATGAATTTGTGTTTAATTAAAATGTATCGTAAGCTAAGTATGTTTCATAACAAACGAAAGCATATATATATATTATGTAGCATCGTTTATTTAATTGCAGTTAAATTTCCTTGAGGCTGGTTTCTGAATTCGAAAAAAATATTATGTTGTCATAGAACATTAAAAATATTCAGTCTCAGAATTGTTCTCATTTTCATGAACGAAAACTGCTTCTTCGCATATATTCAATTACAGCAATATTATTCAGAATACAGTAATTGGATATATATACATTATTTATAATAAAAACATAGAAAACTGACACATCAGCTTACATAACGCAAAATTTTTGTATGTTTCAAAAATATTACAATACATACATACTTCGTGATGTAAAAATTTATATTGCTTAATGAAAAAAAAAAAAAACGCGTTATCGAAAACTATATGCACTACGGATCTATATTTGGGCAAACATTTGACCACACGAAGCGAAAAATTACGATCGTTAATTAACCACCGAAAATGGAGAACTGTAAGTTCTCCATTACCCTGTTTCTGTATTATACGACTTATTGTATCGGGTGAACTATAAAAGAAAAGAACGAATAAGGCTTAAGGCGCAAGTTACCTAATTTACTGCATTTAATAAGCACACTGTACGAGAACTTTCCTTAAATAAAGGCAAAAGGAATAAAGACTTGCTTGAAATAAAACCAAAAGCTTGAACAAAACTACAACGCAAAATGAACGTGACAAGTATTAAATTGTGCACATTTACAATAGTTCAGATGTATTCGCCCACGCCTCACAGCCCACAGATTTTTCTCAGTGATTCATGGTTCTTATATTTTTGTTTTGTTTTCTGAATTTGAAGCTTCGTATATTCAATTCAATCCATTTATTCCGGGACCAACATGGATCATTATTGTTAGTAATAATACTTAGCTTAATATTAGTAACTATAATAATAATGAGTCATGGATGTTTTCTATGTATTTAAGTATGTATTTCTCTATATAAGTATCTATATCGTCGTCTAGTACCCATAGTACAAGCTTTGCTTAGTTTGGGACTAGGTTGATTTGTGTAAGATTGTCCGCAAATATTTATTATTATTTTTTATTATTTTAATAGACTAGAACACATTGTCAATTTAAAGAAATAATAACAATATTACAATTTAGACCAGTATGAAATTTACAGGACTTTATTAGGACTGTTTTAATTATTTTATCTATCCAAATATTATAAACCCTACATGATGCGTTCATGAACCGCACATTATGACCACCATAAAAATAGACTGTTTTGTTAGAACAAATTGCTTATCTGTGTAAATGTTATTATTGCTAAATAATAACATCGATTTCGATAATATTATTTCATTCAAATTTCGAACGTCTCAAAAACAAAGAAATTTGATTTAACCTCTATTCTAATATCAGTCGAGATGACGTTTAGTTCGAAATGAATTGTCAATTTGCATACAAATTTGACAAATGTCGCACGTAAGTAAGATATCGAACGATATGACAGTTGGATCCGACTCTAGTTTGTCTTTGAATTTAAAAAAAGAACTATGACAGCTGCCAGAAAACAACGCCGCGATGCCGGTCATAATATGCGGCTCCTGAATGCATCATGGAGGCTTATGATATGTGGATAGATAAAGTAGTGTATGTAACTATACATAATTAGGCATTAATATAATATAATATTATAATAATTTATTGATAAAACATAATGTACATCAGTATTTACTATAGACTAGGAGCTTAATATTAGAGGCAAATAACACGTGCCTGAACTAGGATACCCTGTGTTTCAGGCAAAAAAGAACTAACAATTGAATATGTTATTCACATGCAAAATATTATTCAATATGATTCTTATTGACTAGGTAGTACAAAATAAATAGTAAGTTAATAACCTATATATAAAAAAGGTATAAAAAGATAGAAGATAGAACAAAATTATTTTAAAACGATAAATAACTTCTCAGTATCGTCATAGGACATATTATGTAGGGCTTCTCGTAGCGTTGATTTACATTTCATGTAGTTTAGGGGATATAAATCTAGCCGTGCATTAAGTCTTTTGTAAAGAAGTGGACCTAGGAAAAGAAATTAAGATACTCGTGTGATGTTATTATGAAACTCGCCTTCGGCTCGTTAATGCCCTTCATTATGTACAGTCACACACTACTATTAACCATCTGAAAAACAAAACTGCTAAGTAAACTATATGAAATACGCAAGTTCGGTGGCCTCAAAATTCGACTCCAAGGGTTTTTATAAGCTTAGGTATGTAATTAAATTATGAATATAGTATGATAATTGCCATTAAATAGCTTAGAGTTCCCAGAAAACTCGACTCTCAATTTTTTTCTATTATAATTCCTAGCAACAGAAACTAGTTTCCAATCTAGATCCCGTAACGTTGTTTATGTAAAGATTCGTGTTTTTCCAGCATGCTCTTTTAAAATGAGAGCCCATCTACGTTTGTATGGGGAACCGACTTGTGCTGAGCCTTCTGGGGACTCATAAGTAGTAGGTAAAAAGGCAATAAAAAAAAGCGGCCAAGTGCGAGTCGGACTCGCACATGAAGGGTTCCGTGAAATAAATTGCGGTTTACGATTTATGACGTATTAAAAAAAAACTACTTACTAAATCTCGTTCAAACCAATTTTCGGTGAAAGTTTACATGGTAATGTACATCATATATTTTTTTTAAGTTTTATCATTTTCTTATGTTAGAAGTTACAGGGGGGGGGGGGACACAAATTTTACCACTTTGGAAGTGTCTCTCGCGCAAACTATTCAGTTTAGAAAAAAATTATATTAAAAACCTCAATATTATTTTTGAAGACCTATCCGTAGATACCCCACACGGTTTGATAAAAAATTTTTTTTAGAGTTTCAGTTCTGAGCATGGGGACCCCTAAAACTTAATGTTTTTTTTAGATTTTTGTGTGAAAATATTAATGCGGTTCACAGAATACATCTACTTACCAAGTTTCAACAGTATAGCTCTTATAGTTTCGGAAAAAAGTGGCTGTGACATACGGACGGACAGACAGACAGACAGACGGACAGACATGACGATTCTATAAGGGTTCCGTTTTTTGCCATTTGGCTACGAAACCCTAAAAACCATTTTCTCTATGCAACGTTTACCAGCGTATTTTTAAGTTTATAAGATATACTTAACAAACGACGCCAGCTTCTCTGCCATCATGCGCAAGCGAGCCGCGTCGCTACTGAGCAGGGTGAGGGCCAGCACCAACAGCATCCTAGCAATGTTTGCTGGCAGGTGGCATGGGGCTTACCTAAACCACTGCACTAAGCTCCATTCCATAATGTTTAAGTACTAACACTAGATGTAAAATAATGTTACTAACACCTATATTCTAAATTCTGACGTTTTTATTTTTATGGATTATATTTTAATGGTTACTTATAATTTTTGTATATTGAGGGTGTCCTGTGGTCAGGCTGAGCCGATCGGGTTGTTGGTTGGACAGGCCCCCCCCCCCCCCACCTCTGGCTTGCCTTAACTGGCTGTCCAGAGTGGAGTCGCAAGAGCTGTTGCTCGAGGGTAGACGTGGACACCTAAGTGGCGAGTTGGCTATATGTTTAAAGTCCAGTGACACCTCTCTACCCCCCCAGCCTCTCTGACTGGTGTTGCCCTTAGGCCATTTTTTAATGTCGCTATTAATAGGGGCCCATCCAGCAGTTGGCGAGTCACCGTCTGCCAGAGATAAAAAATGAGACAGTTTATTAGGCAGGCGTCCGATGTTTCACCCAATAGCCCAGCCACTAGTCCATCATTTTCACCCAATAACCCGTTTTCTTTAGATTCCATCAACCAGCAATAGTCACTATACACCCCAGGGGGTGCTGTCTCTGTGTGCGCCCCATTACACGGGCAGGGACAGCATCTGCTCGGTGTACTCCTTGCATTTCATTAAATTGTCAAAAGGGCCTCTACGTGTTGGCTCAGTTGGTACTTTGTAGGTACCTAGCCCCACGCTCGCCTCCCAAAGGTCCGGGACACCATTGTCCCGTGAGCGGGAAAGACATACGTAATAATAATAAACTACCTATTTTGACTGGCATGCAAAAAATTGTAATTAATTATAAAACATAATTGACTTGGATCATAATATCAACAAAGGGAAGTCAACGCGATCGAATTCATGGGGAAAAGCTAGTAGGTAATTATAATATTTTACAAAGTGCATTGTTGTACATTGTTGTACAATTCCATGAAAGTTTCTCAAACTCTTTTACTATTGCAACTATTTTGCAGAATGAAACATGAAACAAGGATCGCGGACGATATTGCAAAGTTCGTTGCGGCACTGAAGCAATAGTCACTATACACCCCAGGGGGTGCTGTCTCTGTGTGCGCCCCATTACACGGGCAGGGACAGCATCTGCTCGGTGTACTCCTTGCATTTCATTAAATTGTCAAAAGGGCCTCTACGTGTTGGCTCAGTTGGTACTTTGTAGGTACCTAGCCCCACGCTCGCCTCCCAAAGGTCCGGGACACCATTGTCCCGTGAGCGGGAAAGACATACGTAATAATAATAAACTACCTATTTTGACTGGCATGCAAAAAATTGTAATTAATTATAAAACATAATTGACTTGGATCATAATATCAACAAAGGGAAGTCAACGCGATCGAATTCACGGGGAAAAGCTAGTAGGTAATTATAATATTTTACAAAGTGCATTGTTGTACATTGTTGTACAATTCCATGAAAGTTTCTCAAACTCTTTTACTATTGCAACTATTTTGCAGAATGAAACATGAAACAAGGATCGCGGACGATATTGCAAAGTTCGTTGCGGCACTGAATCAAATTTCTATAAAATGTGCACTTGGAATAGTTTTGAAACATTCCTTATTTCACAGTTCAGTGTAATTACATTTTAACAATATCAGGCTAATTAAGTAACTTTCCGAACGAGTGCTAGGACAATTTTATCTTCGAAACATGACAGTTGATATTATATGTCAGCAGGGTACTTACGTGACGTCTCGAACGCACGTTAGGACATACAATACGAGCTTGCATCAACATTATCAACTGTTATCTTCACCTCAATTAGACAGGGTAATAAGATCCTAAAAAGCTTTTTCTCAAACATGCTCGGAAATGTATGCGTTATGTCACGAAATGAAGACATGAAGTTCCTTGTTTATGGCTGCCTACATTACTTCTTGGCCTAGGCCAAACCCTAACTAAAAACATTATTGGCCGCTACTCTAACTTTTTAAATTTGCTTACTGATATGAAACAGACAAAGGAAAAAATACATACTGCCAACCACCAATACTTTTTTTAATTGTTTTAGTTTTTTGTAAAAAAAAAATTGTTAGTTTTTTAAATTTTTTTTGTTACTTTTCGTTTATTTTTTAGTGTTGTTTATCGTTATTAATGATTTTAAAAAAAATCTTTTCTTTTCTTGATGTTTGTCTATTTTTTAATGTTAAAATTTTTGTAGGGTCTTTTATGTTATTTTTAAGATTTTTTTATCTATTTTTCCTTTTTGTTTTACTTTTTTTAATGTTTTTTGTTTTTTTTGTCGTTTTTTTTAATTTTCTCAAGTTTTCCTATTTGTTTTACTTTTTTTAATGTTTTTTGTTTGTTTTTCATTTTTTTTTTGTTTTTTTGTTTTTTTTTTGTTATTTTAATGTTTTTTGTTTGTTTTTTTTTCCTTTTTTTTGTTTTTTATTAATGTTTCTCTTTTTTTGTTTGTTTCATTTTTTTTTGTTTTTTTTTGTTTTTTTAATGGTTTTTTTTTTCCTTTTTTTGTTTTTTTTGTTTTTTTTAATGTTTTTTTTTTTTTTTTTTTTAATTTTTTTTGTTTTTCTTTTTTTTTGTCCATTCTTTTGTTTTTTCCTTTTTTTTTGTTTTTTGTCATTTTTTGGGCGGTTTTTTTTTTTAAATATTCTTCTTTTTTTTTTCTTTTTTTCCTTTATTTTTGTTTTTTTTAATGTTTTTTGTTGGTTTTTTTTTTTTTTCGTTTTTTTGTTTTTTTTTGTTTTTTTTTTTAATGTTTTTGTTTTTTTTTATTTTTTTTCCTTTTTTTGTTTTTTTTTATTGTCTGTTTTTTTTGTTTTTTTCCTTTTTTTTTTCTTTTTTTTTAAGTTTTTTGTTTGTTTTTCTTTTTTTTTTGTCCATTTTATGTTTTTTCCTTTTTTTTTTGTTTTTTGTCATTTTTTTGGGCGTTTTTTTTTTTTATTTGTTTTTTTTTTGTTTTTTTAGTTGTTTTTTTTTTAATATTTTTACCTTTTTGTTTTACTCTTTTGTAATGTTTTTTTAATATTATTCTTTTTTAATGTTTTTTTTTTCTTTTTTAGATTTTTTTATCTAGAATCTTTCTCACTTTAGTGAGGTGAAAAGGATTCTATTTTTAAACCACTCACATTCGCTAGCTCGTGTTTCAATTCCACACTCGCGGTTAAATTATAACTGCACCCTTGTATAACAAATAACTATTTATTATTTCCTCACATCGTTTGAGAAAAGCACTATACAAGCCTCGGCCGGAACAGGGATTGCTGGACTCGTTGTATCCGGCCTCGTCTACGACTCGGCCGTCTAGCCCAAACTCGTCCATCAATCCCTTACTTCACGGCCTTTGCAGTAATGTACTATTATATAAATAAGATCCTAAAAAATTAAAAGGTCATAAGTACTTAGTTAAAGCATTGACTCGGTTTAAGTGTTAGCGGATAGCTCGCGGTTTGAGCTCCCGAAGCGTTGTGGAACACACTTTTAGGCAACCGCTGTTTCAAACGGCTGCCTCGAGACAATTTTTTTTTCTGTTTCCGCCCCAGTCCATGTTTGCTCAGTTCGGGTTCAACAGGGCGGTTCCACAACATTTCGGGGGCTCAAATACCGCGAGCCATCCGGTTGCCTCTTTACTGCAACTACGCGTCATTGCTCACCCTGTTTGAGTAGCACTAAATTGTGCCTTCAGGCAACATAGTTGTAGTAGTCACAACGAAAATATAATAATTGCCACTGCAAATATAACCGTTATTAAATAATTTTTAATTTTTATTTATGTATTTCCAAATACAAGTTACATGATATTATATTTCAAATACATACTCGCCAAACTATTAAGTTTGATGGCGAGACTCGCTCATTTACTATAACTATTGTACCTTAATCTAATTTGCATTTATTTCTATTACCTAATCTCTTTTTTAAACTTTTTTACAGATGTACATACAAACATGTAATAATACAGTATTTCATTTCCAATAAACGGAACTTACGAGTTAGTACAAAAATGCGCTGATCACATCAGATTTCAACTTATTTTTACTATCATAAATATTGAATAGTTACTTAAAGAATGAAAAGTTAACGCTATTTGACTCTTGTATAAAACCTACTTATTTGCTCTGTGGATGTCCAACTGTTGCCATCGACTTGTCTTCTAGGAGAAAGTCCTTTCAATATGATTTTTTGATTTACTTACTTTAGTAGTTTGTCTTTAGTAATATGTATACTTATCTGATTAAAAGTTTTTGGTAGGTACTGTGAAGTTTGACATTCTTCGCCCATAATAGTTTTTAGCCTTAGGTTGTAATAGTTTTTTTCCCTTACACTTTAAGTGTTATATATATTTGTAACACTTACTTTGTACACATCGGAATAGTACTTAGTGTTCCAAAGCAATCAAATATTTAGTTTTACTGTCTACTGGTAGAATTTTACAGAGGGAAACTAGTTTATCATATTCCTCATTACACTTTTAATTTTCTTTTTTACTATTTAAAAACTAAATCAGTCTTGTCTGTAGTTGTTTACCCTGATTGATAGGTCAGCATTCAATTTACAAAACATTATACGTCTTTTTTTGTGCAATACACTATGTATTTAGACGCACATAATACGTACATCACCTACGTACGATTCGTGGTTTAAATCACATTGCGATGTGAAGTAGCAAACCAAATCGATCTCCACCTTTATTATCTCAACGAGAACAACCCCTATCATAAATCCGAGATCGTCAATTTACTAACTTGAGTAATTAATAACGACCCAGTCCATAATAAAGGGTTCCATAAAATCATAACACATCGAAATTTGCGTTATTATTTCTAACTTCAATCAAACATTGTGCGAACATGATGAAACCCATCAACGTCCACAAACATCATAATTAAACCTAGTAAACCTACCTTAAATCGATCAAGCAAGGTTGATTTTAGATTGGTTGTCCGTATCATAGAATTGGGTACAAATCGATTGGGAGACGATGAAGAGAAATTATTTGGTAATTACTTTAGTAAAACAGCGAAGCTGCGGCTTGTGGTGTAAATATAGCGACGCACGCGTAACTAATCCATTAGGCAATGTGAGAGAAACTAAGGACATTAGTGGAATTACAACTAATACTATTAAAAGCCCATCTATCTGTTGGTACAAGTACCGCAATTGGTAGATACCCTGAGAAAATTACGGTTTTTTTGGAAATAATTCAATATCAGGCTAATTATTTGTATACGGCTTTTATATGTTATTTTAAACAACTTTTACTATTGACATCAATAATTCTATGGACCGGAAGTTAGGAAAAAAAATTAAACCGCAAGCAAAAATGGTATCAGTATTCTTATAATGAAAACATGTTTGAGTACACAAATTTGGAGACTTACTACCTGAATCCAAAAATATATGCATCAGGAAATAACGGCATTTTAATTAAATATTTTACGACCTTGAGATAATATTGAATTTCATCTGGCCTATAGAAAGGTTTATTCATTAACAAAAATAAGCGGATTATCCGCGTATCCCAAAGACCGTATATAGACGTAGTCAATTATAAAGTAGTAAAAAAATTAAATAAAAAAAAAAGTAGTTTATACCATTTTCGCCTAATTTTTACTGAATTTATGAAGATTACTTTTCATTATTTTTTACCGTATCGGTATTAAATTTAGGTGGATTATTAATGAATACTTAGTCAAATTACCCAACCTATTTTTTGGTGTAAAAATATGGCTGATATCGATATATTGTTGTGTTTTTATAGAGCAAAACCGTAAAGTTCTCAGGGTAAGACTATTTTGTCGTTCGTGTGTGATGGTTTGGTTGTGATTTCAAATGGTAATGTAAACAGCTTTTGGACGAATCGTTGCGAATCATAAATAATTAGGTTACAATTTTCGCTGGACCCTCATTGAAAAGCAGCTGTGTTAAAAAAAAAACAAAACCAAATATATTAAATAAAAACAATGTATGGATCACATCCACCTCAGAAGGAAAGAACTTTCATTAAATAATCCAGTTTTTTCATGGAATTAAAAAAAATGTTTAGAAAAATACATACATTACATACATACATACATTTATAATCACGCCTCTTTCCCAGAGGGGTAGGCAGAGATCACGGATCTCCATTTGCTACGATCCTGTCAAACCACTTTCGCTTCACTCACTTTCATAACATTTCTCATACATGCTCGTTGGTTTAGGGTACTTTTGACCTGGCCTTTTTGTAAGATTTCTCCAATTTGATCGGAGAAAGTTCGCCTAGGTCTTCCCCTTACAACTTGCCCTTCCACTCTTTTTATATACACTCTCTTCGTTATTCTTCTTTCATCTAATATGGACCGATTTCAGCTAATATGGACCGATACACATGTGGACAAAGTCACGGAAGAAACACACGCGGGCAAAACCTCCTGAACGTCCCGTTTCGTCGACTCGAAAAAACACGAAATTCACTCGGTGTCATTGGTGCGAAAATATACAACACTCTTCCAACTGAAATAGTCAACTCGGCAAGCGATGCAATATTTATTAATATGATAAAATCTCTATTAGTTGACCAAGCATGCTGCATTGAAGAATTTCTTTTAAGAAAATAACAAATAATATATAACTAGCTTTTACCCGCGACTTCGTCCGCGTAGAACTCGTTTATATCGTAGCTCGATACAAACTTTCACCCTCCATTTCCCTTTTAGGGGTAGATTTCCGATATAAAAACCTTCCTGTGTCCTTCCCCGAGACTCAAAATATTTTTATCATCATTATCATCATCATCATATCAGCCGAAAGACGTCCACTGCTGGACATAGACCTCACCCAAAGAGTTCCAAAGTGACCAATCCTGCGCCACCCGCATCCAGCGGACTCCCGCGACCTTTACCAGGTCATCAGTCCACCTTGTGGGGCGCCTACTAAGTACCTCTATACAAAATTTTATCTAAATAGTTTGTATAGTAGCTCCATACAAATATTCACCCCCCATAAGAGATGATTTTACGGGATAAAAACTATCCTATGTCCTTTTCCGGAACTCAAACTATCTGTTAACCAAATTTCATCTAAATGGGTCACTCAAATCCAAATTTACACCCCCCTTAGGGGAGGATTTTCGGGATAAAACTATCCTATGTCCTTCCCCAGGACTTCCAACTATCGCTATACCGTAAATGGGTTCCATCCAAATTTTCACCCCCATTTCACCCCCTAAGGGCATGATCTGCGGAATAAAAACTATCATTTGTCCTTTCCCAGGACTCAAACTATCTCTTAAACAGATTTCATCTTAATGAGTTCCATCCAAATCTTCACCCTCATTTCATCCTCTCAGGCGATGATTTTCGTTACAAAAACTATGCGATTTCCTGTCCTGGAACTCCAACTATCTCTATACCAAATTTCACCTACATGGGTTCTATCCTATCTTTCACCTTTCATTTCACCCCCTCAGGAGATGATTTTTCAGGATAAAGACTATGAATTTTCCTTCCCTGGGACTCCCACTATCTCTATACTAAATTTCACTTAAATGGATTTATCCAAATTTTCACCCTCTATTTCATCCGTTTTGGGGATGATTATTGGGATTGAAAATATCCGTTGTCATTTTCTGGGACTCAAGTTAACTGAAAACCAAATTTCATCTAAATGGGTTCCATCCAAACTGATTTCACCCTCTTAGATGATTTTCGGGATTAAAACTATACATTGTCCTTCCCCGGAACCCGAACTATCTATACCAAATTTCATCCAAATAGGGTACATACAAATTATCACTCCCTATTTTATGTCCTTAGGGGATATTTTTCGGGACAAAAGCTATCCGTTTTTCTTCTCCGCGAGTCAGACTATCTCTATAGTTTTATCCTAACGGGTTCCATCCAAAGTTTAACCCCCATTTCACCATCTTTTTACAAAATGTAATCTACAAAGGTCACATCACATCCAAATTTTCATCCCCTTAGGGGAGGATTTTCGGGATAAAACTATCCTATGTCCTTCCCCAGGACTCCCAACTATCGATATACCGTAAATGGGTTTCATCCAATTTTTCACCTCCCATTTTACCTCCTTAGAGGATGATTTTTTGAATAAAAACTATCCGTTATCATTTTCCAGGACTGCCAACTATCGCTGTACCGTAAATGGGTTCCATTCAAATTTTCACCCCCATTTCACCCCCTTAGAGGATGATCTCCGAAATAAAAACTATCATATGTCCTTCCACAGGACTCCAAACTATCGCTATACCGTAAATAGGTTCCATCCAATTTTTCACTCCCCATTTCACCTCCCTAGAGGCTGATTTTCGGGATGAAAACTATCTCTTTACCAAATTTCATCTAAATGGGTTTTATCAAAATTTTCACCCCCTATTTCATCCCTAAATGATTATTTTCGGGATGAAAACTATCCGTTGTCATACTCCCGGACTCAAACTATCTTTATACCAAATTTCATCTAAATGGGTTACATCTAAATTTTCACCCCAATTTCACGCCATTTGGGGATGATTTCTTGAATTTAAAACTATCATTTGTCCTTTCCCAGGACTCAAACTATCTTTCAACCAAAATTTCATCAAAATGGGTTTCAAACAAATGTTTACCCCAATTCCACCCCTTAGGGCATCCCATAAGGGGGTGTTATTGGGGGTGTAATTTTCGGGATAAAACTATCCTATGTCCTTCCCCAAGACTCCAACTCGCTTTACCGTAAATAGGGTCTATCCAAATTTTCATCCCTCATTTCACCCCCTCAGGAGATGATTTTTCAGGATAAAACTATGCATTCTCCTTCCCTGACCAAATTTTATCTAAATGGGATTTATCCACATTTTCATCCCTATATCATCCCCTGGAGGGATGATTTTCGGGATTCAAACTATCCATTGTCATTCTCCGGGATTCAAACTGTATCTATACCAAATTTGATCTAAACGGAGTCCATCCAAAATTTCACCCCCCATTTCACCCCCTTAGAGGAAAATTTCCGGAATAAAAACTATCCGATGTCCTTTCCCAGAACTTAAACTACCTCTAAACCAAATTTTATCAAAATTGATTACTTCCAAAATTTCACCCCCCCCCATGTTACCCCCTAATGGAAAGATTTCCGGGATAAAACCTATCCTTTGACCTTTCCCGGGACTCAACCTATTTATATACCAAATTTCATCCAAATCGGTGCAGCGCTTTAAGTAGCTCCATACAAATTTCCACCCCCCATTTCATCCCCTTATTGTTTAATTTCGGGATAAAAACTACCCTATGTCCTTCCCCAGAACTCAAACTATCTCTATACTAAATTTAATTTAATCGGTTCAGCCGTTTTCACGTGATGCGCGGTCACATAAACAGACAGAGATAAACAGATAAACAGACAAACAGACAAAAATTCTAAAAACTATTGGAACGTGTTCTGTTACCGATTCTAAGAATCCCTAGCCATTTTTTTTCGAATATCTTCCATGTACAGACTTTCTACCCTCTTCAGCTTTATTATATGTATAGATTATTGTAGCTAACCAATTTAACAAATTGTAACAAATTGACTTGTAAAATGTTACTTATACTTTTACCAATAAAATATATGAATATGAATATATATCCATCCTCTCTACATGCCCAAACCACCTTAACATACCCTTCTCAATGTTCGTGACTATATCTCCATCCATTCCACCCTTATCTCTTATCACACTATTTCTGACTCTATCACTCCACACATACTTTTCAACGCTCTCATTTCTACTGCATTCACTTGACTTTGATGTATTTTCTGCCACACCCAACTTTCCCTACCATACCAGCCACGCGTGCTTTTTGCGATATTTTCTGGCTGACCATAAAGGCATTCAGTGCCCCATTTACTCGATTCCCTGCATTCACTCTCCTTTCAATATATTTCTCATGCTTTCCGTCTCCAGTAAATAGTGTCCCCAAATACACAAACTCTTTTACTTGTTCCAGTCTTTCTTCACCAATCATTATTTCGCAGTCTGTCATAATTTCATATTTTTCAAATACTACCACTTTCGTCTTACTTACATTCATCTTCATCCCGTTCCATTCAAAAGATTCATTAATCTTCGTTACTATAATTTGTAACTCCTCAGCGGACGACGCAAGAAATAAAAGGTCGTCAGCATATAGGAGACATTTGACGCGCAACCCTTCCATTCTCAAACCACATTCATCACCTTTCAGATCCTGCAAACAGCTGTCCATGAATAGAATAGTTAAACAGCCACGGAGACGCTACACATCCCTGTCTAACACCCTTTTCGATGTTAAACCAGTCAGTTTATGACCCGTTTATTCTCACGCAAGCACTGAAATCCTTTTATAAAGATTTCAATGCTTGAACGAGGCGGCTGTCTACTCCATACGTGCACAACACTGACCATAGTTCATCCCTCATCACTCTATCATAAGCCAATACACCTTTTGACCTTTGGTCAAATACTCCTCGGCTATGCATCGTAAGGAAAATACTTGATCTGTACAACCCATACCCTTTCTAAATCCTGCTTGTGCATCCCATACTTTCTAATCGGTCTCTTTCACTACTCTTTTCATCAACACTTTTGCATACAATTCGCCGACGATGCTGAGCTTTTCCTTTGTAAAGAGGAACGATTACGGCCTTGCACCAGTCCCTCGGTACACGGCCGGTGCTGTAGCACAAATTGAAGAGGAGATACAACTGACTCGCTACGACGCCCTGTCCTGCCTTCAGCATCTCGGCGGAAACTCGGTCATATCCTGCCGCCTTACCCGATTTCCTTCCTTTCAAATGTTTCAATGCTTTCACAATTTCGTCCATGCTGATATTACTTTCATCCTAGGTTGCGCTACCATTCAGACTTGAGGTTAGACCATTTTCTTTCTCCCTATCAAACAAACTTTCAAAATATTCCTTCCACCTCCCTAATATGCATTCTGTCTCATTCAGCAAACTTCCATTCCTGTCTTTGACTGACTTCAACTCAGAATTTTGGAAAATATTGCGATTGAAATTCCGCTTGAGCCCGAAATATTGATGCTGTGACACTGAAATTTACCAGTTTCTTCATACGCTGGTAGTTAATATTAATTATTAGAGCAAAAGTAGGTAAATCTTTTTGGTTCATATGATAGGTATTATTTTCATATTGAAGTCAAAAAAACTTTATAAGGTTGGTATTTAATATACGATATTTACGTATACAATGTAACTTGGAACATTATTAATATTCATCTTCTTCATACATTTTTGAAGGTGATTTCTCGCAAATAAATGTCATCTTTCTATTGCAGTCATGATCGTTAAATAATCCTGTCCTCCAAACAGATCCACACCATTCGTTATTATCGACATTATTAGGTTCTCCAGGTTTGAAGGTAGTAAATCCGGCTTCGGACAGCGATTCACCTGTAAAAATATAAAAGCAACTAATTAACACTGGCTCTACGCGCTTCCTTCACGACAGATAGGCACCGTTCTGGACCAAAGCACATTAAGAATTGCTTGTTGCTTGAGGCTTGGGGCCAGAATATGTGTTTCACATACATGCGTCTGTGGCAAAAGCGTCGATGAGTCGGGTAGGCATGGCCTCTCATGTATAAAAAGCGCCGGCCGCTTATACCGCCACGGCACTATAAACGATTTAGTCCGTCGTTCGCTTGCCACCGTGTCTGTGCCTGCTATTCTCGAACCCACAGGTTTAGCAAGAGACGATGGCAAGCGACCTGATGGTGCCACATTGGTGCCGTGGAAGTTGGGCAGAGCCTTGGTGTGGGACGCAACGTGCGTGGATACGTTTGCTCAGTCCCACATCCAGGGGACTCGCACTCAACCCGGCGCTGCAGCTGACCAGGCCCAGGTGTTGAAGCGCCGCAAATACTCGTCTTTAATTAAAGACTACGAGTTTGCGGCGCTTGCAGTAGAAACATTGGGTCCCTGGTCAGCTGACATGAAATCATTTATGAGGGCAATGACTAAACGACTCGTCGACGCTTCAGGGGACCATAGGGCTGGCGCTTACCTCTCGCAACGTATTTCTTTAGCAATACAGAGAGGTAACGCCGCCAGCGTTATGGGCTCTATGCCGCAGACGGAACTGCTGGACGGGGTTTTCTTCCTTTGACTGGGCAAGTTAAGTTAATTTAGTTTTTAATTAGTTTATAATTTTTTGCTTGTAAGTTTATTTTTATTTATGATGTTGTTGTCTTGTTTTTATAAAGAAATTTGGTTGTTTACTATGTACTTAATAAAGTAACTAATTATTACCAGCAATATGTTTTACATTCTATTTATATTCTCTAGCGGCCTAAAGGCACTTTAACAATTCAGTTGGAATTTATATAGTTCTAAATTTGGAACCGCTTTGCATTTGTTTTTTTTGTTCATTTTTAAAACAAAACAAAGAGCTCTATTTTCTATTATACCTACTCGATTCTTGGGAAAATTTTATTTAAGGCTCCGCACCTTCATGGTCTTCTCTCCCTCTCACTGAGCGTGAGCGAGATAGAATTGCGTGTTCGAAAGCGCGGATATCATGTTTTTGGAATACTTCAGGAAACGAGAAGAAATTTAAGTAAGTAAGAAAATAAAGTTATCCATTACTTTATAAAATAAATAAAATAAAATAAAATTCGTTTAATTCAGACAACCACGGGTCCATACATGTTAAAATTATTATCTAGGTTTACCTACTTTATGAAGAAGATTATAAAATTTCATCTTTTTCTGATTAAAAATGGAGCAGGTAACTGGTTACAAGTGAAATAATAGGGTTCACTTTACATGTATTTTTCTCTACTTTCTTTTGTTAAAATGGATTTCTACGAAAACTATGTTACTTCTCATATCTTGCAGATTATGATAATTTTTTTCTGACCATAAATTATTACGTCATGATGTATAAAGTGGTTAAAGCCTGACAAGTTTCTATTTGACCCTAGCCACGTACAAAACGACACTATCTCAGGGTCAAATAGAAACTTGTCAGGCTATACTAAACTACTCATTTTTACGAAAATTTTAAAGGTCGAGCCATAAAGCGCATCCTAAGATAGTGGACTAAAATAAGAATAGATTTATATTTATAAATGTATCCTCAAGAATAAAAATTCTTCACATTCATGTTTACGAGAAGTTCACAAGCTAAGAATTTTAAATATGTACTAAGCAAAAACGTCCGCTAACGAAATTATTTACCAGGTCATCAATCAATCTTGTGTAAATGGTGTGCATAAACACATTAGTTAAATACTAAACAAGTTGATTTTCACATACTTTATTAGCCATATATTTATTTTGTTATTTTCGTCACAAAACTCACACTGAGTAATTTTTGTTTAACGACTTTGAATTGGAGGTACACACTTATTTGAAAATGCCCAATTGGGAATTGATGAAAATTTTAGAATTGCCTGATTTTTTTTTGGTGATAGGAATAACCTTCCTTAGCACCAGAAAAAAGTTTCAGAGTTTTCAGCTCTGTCAATTCTATCTATCTATCTATCTAATTAGCCCGTATCCACCCACTGTTGAGTATAGGCCTCTTCTTTATTACGCCACTCTCCCCGATCCTGTGCTAATCTCATTCACTGTTTGCTTCCTGTTCGGCAGATATCATCGGTCCATCGGGCTGGTGGTCTGCCCGCTGACCGTTTCGATGACCTTGGCCACCAATCAGTAACCCGTTTAGACCATCTCCCATCGTTTCTCCTCGCCAAGTGTCCCGCCCACCCCCACTTTAAGTGAGTAATTCGTTTGCCGACGTCCGCTACTTTTGTTCGGCGCCGGATTTCAGTGTTAGGGACACGATCTACAAGGGAGATGCCTAACATGGCTCGCACCATGGCTCTCTGCGCCACATTCATTTTGTGCAGTACTCCCTTGGTGAGTGCCCAAGTTTCCGTTCCGTAAGTAAGGGTAGGCAAGACACATTGGTAAAATACCTTTGTCTTAAGGCACTGTGGGATTTTGGACTTTAGGACATCCGCCAGGTTACTGAACGCAGCCCATCCTGGCTGGATTCGTCGAGCGACCTCTTACCCCTGGCTCAATTATTTTTGAAAAATATCAACAGTTTCCTCACTTACGTTTTGGGGTTAGGACGGCGAATGAGACAATTTCCTTGATCCGCCTCATATTACAAGAAAATATCTTAAATATCCGTGGTAACCTGACACTGGCAATGATATTGACAGCTGCAGCAGCTATATTTGTCATTGCCAGGGTCAGATATTTAACATATTTTTTGCAATATGAGAAAGTGTCTCATTCGCCGTCCTAAACCCAAAACGTAAGTGAGAAAACTGTTTATATTTTTCAAAAATAATTGACGTAGCTGAAAACTCTGAAACTTTTTTCTGGTGCTAAGGAAGGTTATTCCTATCACCAAAAAAAAATTCAGGCAATTCTAAAATGTTCATCCATTCCCCATTGCACATGCTGACTATTCAACAAATAATGTAACGAGCCCAAACACGACGGGTATATCACGTCCAATTGGAAGTTCTTATGGTTAACTTCCAGCTTCACCAACCAGACCAGCGTGATGGTATCATAATATGGCATTGTCACCATGCCAAATTTAAGAACAACCAGTCACCAACAATTGCATGCAAAATGGTTAGCAATTTTGGACAAATTTGTAGTGTTGTTATATTATGGCATGCTATGAAGCATGTGGTGTTGTGTTCCTGGTGGTGAGTAAGGTTGCCAGAGCTCCCTAGGATGCACTGTGTTGGGAGTGCCAACACAGCAAATCCTCAACTGAATAAAGGGTCGGCAACGCGCTTGTTATTCTTCTGGAGTCACAAGTGTCCACAGGCTACGGTAAATGCTTAACATCAGGCAGGCCGTAAGCTTGTTTGCCACCGTCGTTGTATAAATAAAAATAAAAAAAATGGTACCCACCATGAACAGTATACCAATTTCCAATTTCCCTCCACATACTGAATCCAATGCTTGCCGCATCCTTATGGAAGTCCCCGGGAATGGCACTACGGGGATACTCATTAAACAGTTCGCTGAGAACATCGGATTCAATTTTGCTGTTGATGATAGCCAAGTATGCGTCCTCCGCCACGCAAGTCATGAAGGCTTTCGACCATGATCGGCCCTCTACGTGGAACTTGTAACAACTGCCGGTTCTGTGATCTAGCTTGTAATCTGTTGTAGTAGAAGATCAGATCAGAGAACATACAAAAAGCAGAACATGTAAGAAATAATAAATAATAATGTAATACTTAAATGATAGTTTTAAGCTAATAATAGGGTCTCGAAAGCGCGGCGTTGGTAGGCATCCCCACAAGGTGGACTGATGACCTGGTAAAGGTCGCGGCAGTCCGCTGGATGCGGGTGGCGCAGGACCAGTCACTTTGGAACTCTTTGGGGGAGGTCTATGTCCAGCAGTGGACGTCTTTCGGCTGATATGATGAAATAGTTCTGAGATCTCAAAAATAATACTTCTATCCTCCTACGGAAAAATCTTTTAAAAACCCTGAAAAAGTTGCCACTCATATTAGGTCCTGGGAACTATTTGTGCATAATGATTTGAATATATGACCTTAATTATATATAACCTCGATAGCTACAATACAAAAGTCTTACCACTGTTATTGTATCCCGGAGCGCAAATGTGAGCATTAATTTTTTCTATTTGTTTAAAGCAGAAATAAGGGAAGTGGGTGTCACAGTCCACGTCTGCTAATTCCCCTGACTGGGACATAATGAGACAGTTCTCTTGACCTGGGCGGCCGTCGGGTCCACCGTGTGCCCACTGCACATCGATCTGTGAGAGAGGAATCCCTGCAAATGCGCATTATACAGATACCTAATTTAGACTGATTAGAAATGTAACCTTGCTCATATTTGGAGTGGCCCATCCGGGAATAGTAGTTTATGCTACTGATACATAATGATAGGCCTTAAAATACGAGTGTGGTTTTATGAAAAGAGCGTCAGCGAGTTTCATAATAGGATCACACGAGTGTTTTAAGGCCTAACTATGCACAGTTGCATACACTACTTTATCTAAACACATATCATAAGTACTCTAAGATGGGTTCAGAAGCCGTAGGAAAATGACCTGCATTGCTATGAGTGCTACCTGTAAATTATCTTTGAAAAAAAAAAAGTGAAAAAAAAACGAAAAAAAAAGTGTTTTTTTTTTTAAATTGAAAAAAAGTAAGAAAAAGTAAAGAAAAGTTAAAAAGTAAAAAAAAAGTGAAAAACTTAAAAAAAGAAAAAAAAGGGAAAAAAGGAATAAAAGTGACAAAAATTGAAAAAAAATTAAAAAAAAAGTTAGAAAAAGTAAAAAAAAAGTGAAAAAAGTAAAAAAATGTAAAGAAAAGGTAAAAAAGGAATAAAAGTGACAAAAAGTAAAAAAAAAGTGCAAAAAATTAAAAAAATAATAAAAAAAGTGCATAAAAGTTTAAAAAAAGTTTAAAGCGGAAAAAAAAGTTCGAAAAGTAAAAAGAAAGTAAAAAAGGTAAGAAAAAAGTGAAAAAAAGTAAAAAAAAAGTTAAAAAAGAAAAAAATGTTAAAAAAGTAAAATAGAAAAAAATGTTAAAAAAGTAAAATGAAAAAAATAATAAATTGACGTTTCGTATCGATAACTGTTTTAATATCTATATGTAGATACTAGACTCAGACCCACTTGAGTTTTGACAGCTGTTCCAAATTTAAACTCATAACGATACCGATAATCTGTACTGTAATAACATTACAGTACAGATTTTACCTACTACCACAGACAAGAAAGTTGTCATAGTAAAATTGGTTGTAATACTTGTAATAATGCTGGTCATTACCGACGGTTTCTGAACGCATTTTAGAGCACTATTGATATGTGCGTAGATAAAATACCTTACCGAATACTGCAATCATAACCATCACACAGAAAAAGAAAACTTGATCCTCGAACTAAGAAATAATGAGGAAGATGCTAAATTACCTCGAATGAAGCGAAATAATCTTGAGCCAATGTTGATTATTTTGGTACGGAAAAATTAAATAAGAATATTTATTCACTGAAGATGATTTCTGTTTTATTCAAGATATTGGCATTCTGGTTGCTTTCTAATTTATTTCTTGATTTAAGTTTTTTTGCGTTATTTTATCTGCTATCTAAATACTTAAATTTTTTTAAGTTCTTGGTAGCGAAAGACATCGCCAGAATGGCAGCGCTTTGTTGAGAGCTAGTGACCTTGACTCTTAAGAAACAGGGTCAGTAATTGGCGAAAAAATTTAAATTGATGAACACTATTAGTCGGGTTATTTTTTTTGGCGTCAGCCCGAGCACGTAAAGATGTGAATAATCTTTTATGTGCCTAACCGCTACTATGAAAATAAATTACTGGATTCGTTTATTAATATATTCTAAATTAATAATAGGTAAATTCAAATTATTATTGCTATCTCCACAAACATACTTATATAGTTTTTTTTTACCGTTAATTGTAGTAAAATCCCCATCGGAATATGTAGCATGTATTCCAGTATAAACTCCGCTTGGGCCCGCTTTTGTGTCCTTTGTCAAAACCTCTTTCATGGCTGTCAATATATTTTCATCCGTAGGGGATGCCAGTACACCACCTAAAACGCCAAAATGATTGTAATCAAGTAATTTGTAGTGTCCATGCCACGATCAGCAGGCGTAGCATGGTTGCCATTTTATCACCTTATCGCTGTGGATAAGACGGTGCCCGTCTAGTCGCATATCAACTTTTGTCATAATATCGATTGTCATAACACTTTACGCATAAAGTTAATGCTATTTTTTTTTTGGCTAAATTGTACGATGGCATAATTGTTCCCTGTCATAATTATACGGAGACATAATTGGTTTAACCATAATGTACAATGTCATAGATTTATTTAGTCGTTATATTTACAATTATAATTATTTTTATTATACTTTCTGAAAATAAAGTTTAAGTTTTCACGTAGGCAGTAGGGAACAGTGACATAGCTCCCACTTTCGTCTTCGAGGTTATTTTTTTTATAAAACAGCGGAAAAACTTGTTTGTAAACTTTTATAATGACCGCCCTTTGCTACACTCTGACCTACCCAATTTAGGTCCATTATAGCGTATGCTTAAATGATTTTATGCGCATCAAATTTACGCGTATTACACAATAATGTTCTTACATATTATGATTAAATGCGCATAAATGTATGACTATTTACAGTTATGCGTAATGATGAATATGACAAATCTACGTACGCTTATCAAAAATATGACTCTAAACTTTATGCAACCCGACCCCTACCCAGATAAGAAATCCGTCACTCTCGCCCTCGCACACTTGTCAGAACGTGACGGACGTCTTATCCACAGCGATAAGCCATAAAATGGCTACCATGCTAAGCCCATAGCACACTGTAGCAGCACAACATATCGACAAATCATTCAAGGATACCAATTTTTTTTACACTAGTTTATAACACCAAATACGGCTTTGAAAATCTTTACCTTGACAAAATAATAGAGATTTTAGGAATATGAATAACAGAGAGCCATGGAGCGCGCCATGCTCGGCATTAAGCTACAAGACCGAGTGAGGAATATTGAGATCCGACGTCGCACTAAAGTGCGTGACGTCGGCGAAGTCATAACTAAACTCAAATGGAGTTGGGCAGGACAAATTGCCAGGCAGCGTGACGGTAGGTGGACCAAAATGTTAACGGATTCATTTCTGGTCATTTCTGGATGAGACTAGCACGGGACCGGGATAGGTGGCGTACGCGAAGAGAGGCTTATGCTCAGCAGTGGGCGATTACAGGCTGAAAATGATGATGATGATGATGAAAAAGTTAAGTAGTGGAATTAGACTACTGACAATTTTTAAATTTAGTCTCTAATCAATAGCTCCATAATTTCATAATATTTCATAATCTATAATATCCATAATCGATTAACCAACTGAGATGAAATTTTATACCTATACTGTGGCGCATACATACAAGTCGCGCGCGGTGCGTTTGTATGAAGATAACATACTTTGCCCTCTTTATACTATGACGATACGCTGCTACGATTGTTGCTACGATATCAACGAGTTCCACGTGGACCAAGTCGCGGGCAAAAGCTTGTTACTAACATTTTGTTAAAACCTGCTTTTTAAATATCTGATACAAATCCTTATCTCTCTAGCATTTATTTAATATGGACTTTACTTAATCCGACTTCTTCTTTCTTTTGATTCTTTATTTAAACTTCCGAGTGTTCGACGCTGCACTAGTATATGGCATGGGCACTCTATATCAAAGTGACATGGCTTAAATTCGAATGAAGAAAAATCCTCTTAGTTCGAATTTAACCTATATTGCTTTGACATAAAGTGCCCATGCCATAAATAATAGTACAGCGTCGAGCACTCGGACGTTTACCTTACTAGCTTCTGGCCGCGACTTTGTCCACATGGAATTCGTTTATATCGTACCTTCATACAAACTGCCAACCCTCATATAACCCCTTAAGGGGATTACGTCCGGGATAAAAAGTATATTGTCCTTCTTCAAGATTTAAACTATCCTTATACCATTTCATCTCAATCAGTGGTTTGAGCGTGAAAAGATAACAGTCAGGCAGACAGAGATACAGATTTACTTTTGCCTTTATAATAATTATTATGGATGGAAATATACCTTCTAAACGACATCTCAACCGAGCATCTTTCCATTTTGCTGGGACACGGTGCAATTTCAGAAAGCCATCAACGTCGGAGACAAATCGATAGTCATCCACCGTTGCATCTGAAATACAATTAAATACAAATATAGAGTCGGATTGACGGATGATTCTCAGCAAACGGAATGCTTTTAAACCTAGATAAAACTAGCATAATCCTTTTCCTGTTGAGGCATACATTGGTATGCCTCAACTGGCATTATCATTATGTTCAGCTGATTCTCATTGGAGAATCGGCTGAACACAAGTGGAACAGATTAAATATTTAGGCTTTACTATCGACTCTGGGCTGACATGGTCCCCTCACATCGATTCCCTATGCAACTCGCTGTCATCGGCGTGCTTTGCTCTGTCTAGACTTGCACCAAGCCTATCCGCAGATTATTTAAAAAAGGCTTATTACGGATATTTTATATATACTGATCCAAGGTGTAGACCTCTGGGGATTGGCTGCTCATCGTGACAAAGCATTTAAAATGCAAAAACGCGCACTGCGAATAATTGACAGGAAACCTCTAGACCACCCTGCCAGGGATCTATTTAAAAAGCACGGAATATTAACACTCCCCTCGGTTCATATATTATCAGCGTGCCAATATGTTAGGTCAAATCTCGCACAGTATAAGACGACCTCTAACCGTGAAGGTAATAACCGTAGACGGCCATTGCTACTCGCTCCTATGCGGCGACTAAGGCCAAATGCCGAAAGTCGCCCAGTATCATTGGCCCCAAAATTTATAATATGGTTCCGATCAAATCAACTCTTATAGATGCAGCATGTTACAGTGTAGATGAGTTTTTCAAATACAAATACAAATACAAATCGTTTATTTGTTCAACATAGGTGCATGACGGTACATGAGGGTCTTATAATTTAATTTTTGTATCACTATGCTGGGCCATTTGGCATACAAATTGGTGAGTAATGAATGGAGAGGCTCCATTAATTACAGTCTGACAAAAAGTCACTTATTTTGTAGTACGCTTTTTCTACTAAAATGTTAAATAACTTCTTCTTAAACTCGACCATACTTTCTATACTAACAATATCGTTAGGAATTTTGTTATAGATTTTTGGCGCCATTCCGAGTATACTTTTTTGAAATAAAGCTGTTTTTGAGGACATTCCGTTTATTTTATTCCTAAGTCGTTTACTCTTAAAACTATTAAACAGGTAACGATTCGATTTTGTAAAAATTGCAATTTCAAATATATACAAGCATGGCAGTGTTAATATTCTTAATTTCTGAAAATATGGTTTACAGGAGTCGAGTTGACGTATGCCACATAACGAGCGAATGCATCTCTTCTGCGCTTTAAACGCTATTTCTCTGTCAACTGAGTTTGCCCAGAATATGATGCCGTACCTTAGAGTTGATGTTACATAGGCTTGGTAGGCTGTTAAGACTACTGATTCATTGACAATTTTTCTTAAATTATAAAGTACATATGAGAATTTATTCAATTTCTTACATATAATGTCAATTTGATTTCTCCATGTCAGCTTATTATCTACACTTAAACCTAAAAACTTTGTCATGTCAGTTTCATCAATGTGTTGTCCCTTGTAAGATATGTTAAGAGTGTGTGCAATATTTAGTCTTTGTTTAAATGTCATGATTTTAGTTTTCTCCAAATTTATTTTTAAATTATTAGATGTAAGCCAATTTATTACTATCTCTAATGTCTTATTTATGTCATTCTCGTAAGACTCTGAATGTTTGGAAGCAAAAAGTATGGTACTATCATCTGCAAAGAGAACTGTAGGGTACTCTATGGATTTTGGTAGGTCATTTATGTAGATGATAAATAGTAAAGGACCTAAAACACTTCCTTGAGGTACACCGTAATGAATTCGTCTAATTTTGGATGAGTAAGTGACTTCAGTTTTTGTTTTAACACATATTCTATTTATTTGTGTCAATTGCTTTCGATTACTTAAGTATGATTTCATCAAGCTGTGTATATTACCTCTAACTCCATACTTATATAATTTATCCAAAAGTATGCGATGGTCAACAAAATCGAATGCTTTAGACATGTCCATGTATAGAGCTGAAACTGGGACTCTTTTGTCTACATTTGTTAAAACTGTATACATTAAATCAAAGATGGCCATGTTGATAGATTTGCCTTTGCGAAATCCCATCTGCTCTTTAGCGAAAAGGTTATTTTTCTCGAAGTAGTCATAAATGCCACTATGAATGACCTTTTCTATTACTTTTGAAAATATGGGGAGCAGTGCCACAGGTCTATAGCTGCCTGGGTCTTTCCTGTCACCTTTTTTAAAAAGCGGCTTCACGATGCCTATTTTTAGCCTGTCGGGAAATTCACCCTTTTCTATACATAAATTTGTTATATGGCTAATCAATGGTGAAATGATGTGAGACACCGATTGTACAACTTTAGTACTGATGTTATCGTAGCCAGAACTGTGTTTTTTTTTTAAAGAATTAATAATTTTTTGGATGTCAATTGGATTAGTTGGCTTCATAAATATAGAATTAGGTTTATTAAATGTCATTGTGTTCATGATATTATGTCTATGTTGATTATTTGTTTTATGGGTTAGGTCAATAAAATATCTGTTAAATTCTTGCGCAATTTTTTGAGGGGATGTGAAATATTTACCATTGGATAATATTTGAGGGATACCGTCAAATTGTTGTCTAGACTTGTATTTATTAATAACATTCCACGATGCCTTTGTTTTGTTACTAGAGTTTTTAATATAGTAGTCGTTTTGAGCTTTCTGAGTCAGTTTTATAATTTTTTTTAATCGTTTTGAGTAGTCTAAAAAAGTCACTTTATGTATAAGTTTATTATCCTTTGAAAACCTGTATTTCCAAAGTAACGTACGTTTTCGCTTGCAGCACTTTTTTATTCCTTTAGTAATCCATCTCGGTTTAAGCACTGGCGAAATTTTAATCTTTTTCATAGGAAAACACAAATTATAGAGTAATCCGAATTGATCTGCAAAACTGTTATAGGCTTCATTTGCATTTTTCGCCATGTAGACTCCATTGAAATTTAGTTCTTGTAGGCGATCTCTAAATTTTAGAATATTATCCTGACTAATATCTCTTTGTTTTCTATACCAGTTTGCAAGAACACATGTTTTTTTGACCGGGCATTTCAACAATTGAGCTGAGTGGTCTGAGATGGCAAAGTCAATCACTTGAGCTGTGCTACCTCGCAGGTTGTGAGCAATATTATCAATACAGGTGTTGCTAGACAATCTTGTCGGCTCAGATATTGCCAATCGTAAATTATAACATGAGATTAAGTTTTTGAATTGTATAGATTGAGGCGTTCGTTTAAGGACATCGATATTAAAGTCTCCGCAAATTACAATTTTTTTCCTTATATGACATATTTTATTTAGTATATAATTCAATTTGTCGAAAAATATCTGAAAACTGTTACTACTATTTTTAGGTACTCTATATATGCTAAGAATAATAATGTTATGATCAATGAGCTCTAGTCCTGCGCATTCTATTATATTTGGTATAGAAATATTATTAACTTCGTCTAACTTTAGGTATTTGTGAATATTTTTAACCAAAATACAGGATCCCCCATTTCTATTATTCCTTGAGTAAAATGATGCTATCTTAAAATTAGGAATAGCCAAATGAGATTCATCACCTGGCTGCATGTTATGCTCTGTGACACAAATAACATCAACTTTTGTCCCCAAATCCATTAACTCTTGTAGGTGTACACTTAGCAGATCAGACTTATTTATTAGGCCGTTGACGTTTTGGTGTAGTATATTAATAAAGTTGTACATAATAAAATCATTATTACCCTTATTTAACGATCGGTCAATGGATAGTTGGGATGATGGCTTGTTCATAAAAAATTTAGCCCATTGTAAAATGCCTTATTTACATTTATTAAAACCTTATTTAACATATGAGCCAATTTGTATTTGCCTCTAGGATTTAATTGATAGCCCTTAGAGGAATAGTCACCTATACCAAAATATACACTATTTGGTGATTGAAGCTATACGTGAGAAAACATTTCAAATTTTTTATGCAACATTGAGTTGAATTTGCTTACAAAATAATTAAAATCCTCGGCATGTTTATTTAAACTATGAGGAATGTCACAAATAATTACATTTGTATGGGAACAGACTTTTACCGTCTCTTCTAAGTCATTCATAATTCTATTTAATGGTCTATCATTGTAGTCGCTCCCGCCACACATGATGACCAAACAGTCACTTTTTCCAAAATTTGCAGTCTTCTTTTGCACATTTTGAAGAACACGCTGGGTGGTTCCATATTGAATAATATCGGCCGTAAAGTCATAGTCGTTTTTCCTAATTTTAGACAGGGGTAGCAAGAGATCAGCTCCATGGAAGTCAGACAAAAGTAATAGTCTTGGTTTATTTTTGATAGGTTCGTGCATCGTACTCATAGTTTTTATTGGTGTTGATTGGTTTATTTGGGGTTTCTTAAGTATGGTGGGCTTTCGCGACGAGTCAAGACTGCTCTTCTCTATGAAGGTGTTACTAGATTGCTCTTCGAGTTGTCTTACGGTGTTTTGTAGCGCCTTGGTGGAGTGTTGAATCCTAGCAAGAGTCACTTCTCTGCTAGCGAGTGAATCAGACTTACGTTTATATAGCATGTTCGACGTAAGAGTCTTGCTTAGTTTTATTTGGAGATTTTTTATTTTATTGTTTAATGATTTAATTTCATTCTCTAACTTATTTATTTTATTTTTATAGTCCTCTGTATTGTCCTCAGTAGTGTTATTTAGCATTATTAGGCTGCCTCCGGCCAATTTAGCTGACGAGATATCCTTGGGATCTTTGTTTAGCAACTGAGTGTACACATTTATTTGTTTATGTAACTTATCAATTTGTTGTTGTTTCATGCTGTTCTCGCTGTTTAGCCTGGCAACTTCGGTGTGAGCGCAAGATAGCTCTGTACTTAAGTCTTCTATTTGAGCCTTCATTTCTACAATTAATGAGTTATCTATAGTCGACATATTCGGGAGGCTGCTGGGACTATTAAACGTGCTATCTTTCAAAGTTGAGTTTATCAAATCGTCATCAACTACCGTTTGGGGTATATTTTCACATGATGAGGATTTCATATGTAATATTTTATGTTTTCGATGAGTCACGTAGTTGTCCTGAGGGGTATTTTGCTTGATTCGCTCCTTGTCATTATAATTTGATGCGTTCATCTGCGTATTTTTCTCTACCGCTGTTGATGATAAGCCCGAAGATGTTCGCAGGACCGATGGACCAGCTGTTGTTTGCGGAGTTCTAGTGGTGCTTTTCGGTTGTAGTCGTACGCAAGCTGAACATTTCCATTTATTTTTCTTAGCATTGGTCATAGAAACATATTCTGTTTTCTTTAGAGTTGTGCATGCTAATTCAAATGTGTTTTTGCAATTGAAACACTTTAGGTACTCATTCACTTTAATTACACTTTTGCATTTAAAACATTCCATCTCTGTAAAACTCACAGACACTTTTTTACGAGAACCAATATATCTAACTGGTGTCGCCCTCTATCGCTGGGACGTCAGAACTACAGCAATCTTGTTGTTGTCTTTGGAGGTTATTTTCAATATTTTGTTCAAAATTCAGTTGTCTTGGATCATGTTACATAAATATACTGGCCTTGGGTTCATATAGTAGTTTTCTTTCTTGATGTTTTCACTTGTTTTCACGTCTATTTTAACTCGTAGATCAAATCCGTTAGAAACAGTTTTATGAAATTTCCTGTTCCTAATTAAGTTTATTTCACAGTATAACAATTGTGTATGTTTTTTGTCACTAACTTAATACTTCTCCACTGTTTTCCATGATCACTAAGTAGCGTAGATATTTATTTAGTAAACATTATCACAGAGCCAATGTAAGCACGAGCGCAGTGGCGCCACAGTCTCTATACAGAACCAAGAGAGAAGAATTTTTAGAGGTAAGATAATTTGTCTGATTGACCATCATCTTAAATGTTATTATTAATTGTACCTAGGTATTGCTCCTGCATATTTAACGTATTTATAAACTTTAAATTATAGGAAAAATTGTTTTTTTTTTTTCAATTTGAATTGCGTAATTTTTGACAGTTTTCGAGTAAAAGATAAGATAAGATGGAAAGCCACCATGAGGACCATGCTGAGGACTTCCAGTTTCTTTATTGGTAAATATCAATTAACAGATCATAATCAATTCCGATTTTGAATATCGATAGAAAATTGAATAATGATTGGAATTCACTACTCGTATATGTACAACTAAGTGCCTGCAATTTTATTTACTTTAGTTTAATTTTCGAGCGCTTGAAAGTCAAAAATCGGCCCCCTGATCGCATTGTGTAACTATACAAAGTTTCAAGTTATTCTAGAATGTCGTTTTAAACTGCAAACCAAACTACGTTTATAATTTGTATGGAGAATCGAGCGTCCCGACGACCCTTAAAGATAACATAACATTTTTTTTTGCTGGGAACTGTCTTCTCTTTCACGTATATATTTATATCCAAATTATTACTCACAAGGAAAATATTGCACTAGTTTTACTTATTTCGATTATAAGGTATATTTAAATCTTATAAATGAAAATGCGATTGCTTTTCAAATGGTTTTCCTTGAAATCGCATACTGATTGTCGAAGGATTTGTCTGGTCTTATATGGAATAGTGTATAGGTAGTAAGTATACTATAAGTAATTGTAATAAAATTGTGTCTTCTATATCTATCTATCTATCTATACATATAATAAAGCTGAAGAGGGTCGAAAGTCTGTACATGGAAGATATTCGAAAAAAAATTGGCTAGGGATTCTTAGAATCCATAACAGAACACGTTCCAACAGTTTTTAGATTTTTTTTCTGTTTGTCTGTTTATCTGTTTATCGGTTTATCTGTTTGTCTGTTTATGTGACCGCGCATCACGTGAAAACGGCTGAACCGATTAAGATGAAATTTGGTATAGAGATAGTTTGAGTTCTGGGGAAGCACATAGGATAGTTTTATCCCGAAAATCATCCTCTAAGGGCTAAGGGGGTGAAAATTTGTGTGTGACCTATTTTGGTGAAATTTAGTTGAAAGATAGTTTGAGTCCTGGGAAAGGACATATGATAGTTTTAAATTCCAGAAATCATTCCCTAATGGCGTGAAATTGGGGTGAAAATTTAGATGTAACCCATTTAGATGAAAGGACAATGAGTAATTTTGGTCCATATCCTCAATACTTATGAAACCTTTGCCAGATGGTAGCTTCAATGCTATCATTTATTTCATACTATAACAGTTAAGTCAAAGTCGCGGGCCAACATGGTCTTTTTTATATAAATAGATCCCAGTACGGCAACGGTTTAACCATAGTTATACATATGTCTTAATAAACCGTGACCAAATGGGCTTAGAAGCGATATTGCAATACTATTGCACATGCCTTAATACGGGTAGACGCACTATTAGGAAGCTTTGCTCATGTTATTTCTATATTGTGGTTCGTAGGTCGAGGTAGACTAGTGGGTTTGGTGATTGTAATAAGGTTGCTTTTTGATCTTGCAGTTTTGGAATTAAAGAAATACGTGTTGCTTGTAATAGAATTTATTGAAGACTGACGGGGTTTCGCAAACATACAATAGATATAGATGCATGTGTGTGCATGCAAAACAGCTTCAACATACCGCCCACCAAAAGGATATTGATTATCCTTTTATCAATATTATATAACATGCAAAGATCAACTTAACTACATATAAAAGGAATACAATCAAATTTATTATCAAGGATTGTATCATAGAATTCTTAACCAGGTTTGCATTAACATCAAAATAGGAAAGAGATCTGGAATGACACATAATTTTATACGACACTCTTAATTAAAAGAGCATTGTACATAATATTATTATATTACCCGATTATTTTATTATTTTCAGGATTAATATCTATTGGAAAGGAACAGAGCTTGCTTACAGAACGTTTTACAGTGTTTTCTCCACTCTTTACGCTGTATACTCGTGTTAACCCGTCGGCGCCAGGGTGTTTCTCTAAGATACGGCCCAACAACCACTTCCCAGGGGGCAAATTTTCATTTTTTATTAATACAATTTGACCAACGTCTAATTCTGGTTCTTTCTTAGTCCATTTTGTTCTTTGTTGTAGTCTAGATAAATATTCTTGTTGCCATTTGTGCCAAAAATCGTTTAACAATTTCTGCAAGAGTTGCCAACGAGACAAAATGTTTATTTTGACTTCAGAGAAAGTTGGTGATGGTACAGTTATCGGTGCTTCTCCTATTAAAAAATGTCCTGGTGTTAACGGATCTGTATTTACATCGTCATCTACGGGCATATATGGTCGAGAGTTCAGGCATGCTTCTATTTGGCAAAGCAGAGTTGTCAACTCCTCGAACGTGAGGTGTGAGTTCAGAATTCGTTTTAGGTGGAACTTGACGGACTTCACCCCACTTTCCCACAATCCGCCAAAATTCGGACTATAAACTGGTATAAAATGCCATTGAGTTCCGTCTTTTGCCAGCTTGGTAGCTATCTCATCATTGAAATCCAATTTGGCCTCATTAAATGCATTTGCCAACTCTTTATTTGCACCAACGAAGTTTCTCCCTTGGTCACTCCATAGATGCGCGCACCTTCCTCGCCGTGAAACAAATCTATTAAAGGCTCCAATAAAGGCTTCAGAGGTTAAATTTCCGACTAGTTCCAAGTGTATGGCTTTAGTTACCATACACACGAAAATACATATGTATGATTTCGTGGTTCTTATTCCTCTGCCTTTTGACATAAGTGTCTGATATGGACCTGCAAAATCGACGCCGCTATTCAGAAATGCGCGGGCTGGTGTAACTCGTTCTTTAGGCAGGTCTCCCATTAACTGCTTCTTAGCTGTTGCACATTGTCGCGCACATGTAAGACATTTGTGGATGTAGGACCTGACATTCTGTTTCAACCTTAGGATCCAGTATTTATTCCTTATATAGCACATCATCAACTGCTGTCCTCCATGAAGCGTTCTTTGATGAGCGTCAGCCACAAGTAAAAAGGTAAGTCGATTTTGAGTGTCCAGGATGATTGGGTGCTTACTTTCTTCGCTCATGTTTGCATGTTTAAGCCGACCGCCCACCCTGAGTATATTTTCATCGTCAAGGTATGGGTTCAAAGATTTCAACTTACTATCGTGTCTGACTTGTTTGTTTTTCTGTAACCTGATTATGTCGTCGTTGAATGCTTGCCGTTGAACTAATTTTATGCAAATCTTCAACGATTTATCCAACTCCCCAGTGGTAAATGGAGAATTAGGGATAACTTTCTTGAAATATAGAAATCGTCTACAGTACGAGATTGTTTTTATGAGATCGTGTAAATCGTCAAATTCATCAAATTGATCTGGGATTGTTAGCTCATCTTCTTTTACCTTCAGGTTAGCTTGGATATCGCGTTTCAGTTCTAGGTCAGTAGTGGTATCAGTTTTATGAAATTCAATGTCATGTGACCTAAGCCATTCCGGACCATTCCACCACAATTTATGCGAAATAAGATCAGGTAATGGTGACCCCCGAGATGCAACATCAGCTGGGTTCGAGGATGATGAAACATGATACCACTTATCTCCGAAGTCATCCAGATTTGCCACGACGCGATTTCTCACGAACGTTTGCCATCGATTAGGGTCTCCTTTCAACCATGACAGAACTATGGTTGAGTCAGTCCATGCGAACACAAGACTTTCAGGAATCCTCATGGCTTCTCTAATTTGTTTCAGCAACTTTGCCAACAGTGTAGCTCCACATAATTCTAAACGTGGTAAGGACAACGGCTTGACAGGAGCGACACGAGCCTTAGCAGCAATGATAATTGTCTCGATTTCGCCTTCTTCCGTTTCTACTCTTAAGTAGGCGACAGCTGCATAGGCTTTAGTTGATGCGTCAGAAAATCCATGGATTGTTGTTTTGGTTAATCTTTCTTTAGTTGCGTGTAGCCATCTCGGTATCTTCACATTTTTTAGATGTTCAAAATTGTCACGTATGTTTAACCACTCTTCTTTGATTTCAGGTTCTACTTCTTCATCCCAACTGGATCGGTGCAGCCAAAGTTTTTGAATCAGCATTTTTGCCTGAACTATGCTCGGTGCCAACCATCCTAATGGATCAAATAGTTTCTGTGTTTCAGCTAATATGTTCCTCTTTGTAATCGATTCTGATGCCGGAGGCAGTGCGAGGCTATATTGAAAGCAGTCTTGACCCATGTTCCAACATATACCCAGTGCACGTACAGTACCATCAAGTTTAAAGGCCATGTTCACATTACTATTTCTTTCATCGCTTGTGAACTGGTTCAGAAAATAGGGACTGTTAGAAGACCATTTCTGTAAGTCAAACCCTCCTTTTTTAAATATATCGGCCACTTGTTTAGCAACATCTATGGCCTCTTCTACACTGTCTTGGCCCGACATAAGATCATCCATGTAGAAATCTTCTTTGATCGTTTGGACAGCAACAGGGTGATGTGTTCCTTCATCTTCTGCGACTCTCTGTAACGTTTTTACAGCTAAGAAGGGTGCACATGCTGTTCCAAATGTGACGCGAAGGAGGCGGTACTCCTTAATAGGATCTCCTAGATCCTTGCGCCAAAGAATTCTTTGTAAATCTGAATCTTCTTTTGTAACCAAAATTTGGCGATACATTTTCTGTATGTCCGCGACGAAGCAGATTTTCTTCATGCGCCATCTCATGATTATGTTTCTTAGGTCTTCTTGGAGCTGTGGACCTACCAGTAACTCTTCATTAAGTGAGATATCATTAGTGCCTTTTAAAGAAGCGTCAAAAACGATTCTTACTCTAGATGTATCCTTGTCATTTCTGACCACCGCGTGATGTGGCAGGTATACTGATGGATTGTCTATCTCAGTATCCGGAATTTCTTCCATGTGGTTCAGTGTTGAATATTCTTCTATGACTTTGGTGTATTCTGTTTTGAACTCTTCGTTTTTCTCAAATTTTCGTTCTAATTGTTTGAATCTTCTCAGTGCTATACCCTTTGTTTCTCCATCTGTTGATTTTATTTTCTCTGTTTTTATTGGCAGTTTCACTACATATCTTCCTTCTTTTGTTCTAGTAGTTGTGTTTGCATAAATGTTTTCGCACAGTTTCTCTTCAGCTGTAAGTTCTGGTTTCTCTGTCGATTCCAGTTCCCACATATTTTTTACCAGAAGTTCTAAGCTGAGGTTATGATGCATAACAATAACTTCTTCTGAGGAATTGCTTGCAACGTCTCCGAACAGAATCCATCCTAGGCTTGTATTTTGAGCACACGGAGAGCCTGGAGGACCCTTGATTATGTTATTCTTCAGAATATGTGCATAAACGTCAACGCCTAGAAGCATGTCTACTCTACCTGGTTGATAGTAACCCGGGTCTGCCAGATTAAGGCCATCAATGTGCTGCCAAGCGTGATGAGGGTTGTGGATTACTCTTGACGGAAGCTCAGTGGTCAGTTGCGTAGCTAAAACATATGCATCAATTCTCAGATTGAAATCAGTGTCGCATCTTGATAAAAGCTGACACTGTACTACACTATTGATAGTAGTTTTGGTAGATCCAACTCCTGTGACTGAACCTCTGGCAGGTTTCTTCTGCAACTTCATTAACTGTACGGCTCTCTCGGTGATGAAGTTAGCCTGCGATCCTTGGTCGATCAAAGCGCGTAGTGTGATCACTTGCCCCATTTCATCTTGTACTGGAACAAACGCAGTAGCCAATAACGCAGTTGACCTTTTGGTTGTGAAGTGAGTGGCAAGAGTTAAACTTTCTTCTTCGTTTTGTATGTTTGTGTGTTTGTCTTCACCAGCGTCTGCATCCACCTGACTTACATGAATATTCATGTTGTCATTCTTGACGTGATGTAATAAAGAGTGATGACGTTTGTGGCAAATTTGGCACGATGTTGGCAATCGGCACTTGAACACGGGGTGACCACCCAGCAAGCAGTTGTAACATAAGTTTTTTGTTCTCACGTAATCAATTCTGTCATTTATATCCATATTTGCAAATTCCTTGCAGTGACTCAGTGTATGGTGGTCGTTGCATTTGATACATGTTCTTGTTGAAGGTGGTGGTGCCGTTGTATAGAAGCCGTTCTGATCACTAGAATATACTGATGGTGTTGTATGGAAGCTCTTCTGCGTCGTCTGCCTATAAGCTGAAGAAGCGGCCGGCGTTGTGTTTTGTATAAATTCCAAAGTCCTAAATTTCGTTTCAAGAAATGTCTTTAACTCCGACCACATTGGCAGATCGTCCGGTGTGCTCTTGAAAGAATATTCTTCCCAATCCTTGTGAGTCTCTGTGTCGAGTTTTAGTACAACCAGATGTACTATAATCGGGTCCCAGGAGTATACGGACACTTTAAGGTTGGTTAGACTATTCAAACACTCTGTAGTTGTGTCTAATAACGATTTAATTTGGTTTGCCGTTTGCGTGTAAATCTTTTTTTGCGAGAATAATCTTTTCAAAATTGTATTAACGATTATTCTCTTATTTCCGTAACGATTCTTCAAAGTTTTCCAAGCTTCTTCGTAATTACTGTCTGTTACTTTTATATTCTTTAGTAAAGCTTGCGCTTCGCCACTAACACTATTTTTTAAAAAATGTAGCTTCATCACGTCGGTTAATGAGCTGTTGTTATGTATGAGTGATTCAAATAAATCTTGAAAAGTTGGCCAGTCCTCATAAATGCCGCTGAAAACAGGTGGCTGGATGCGCGGCAATTTCACTTTCTCCTCTGCAACGGTTGCATTTGTTGTATGATTGCATTGACTACTCGATAACGACGATAGCATGTCTTTTATATCTCCACTCAAACCCAAGTATACGTCTTCATAAGTGTAATAATCTTCATTCACTAAATAAGGTATGTCCTTTCTTTTCTCCGTTGGCGTACATTTTAAAAGCTCTTGATGTACGGTTTGTAATGTATTCCAGTATTGTTCTATGCCGTTTAATCGCGTCTCAAGGTAACCTTTTGTTAGCCGTGCTTTAGGGCATTTTTTTAGATTTATTTCTGTTCTTTGTAGCATACTTGCCGTATCCTTTAACCTTGTGACTAATTGTTCCGTTGTTGACATTTTGTAATACTAAAATTCACACTAGTCTCTTATTTAGATAACGATAAAGTTCACTTTCGTAATGTTGTTTAATCGCACTCTAATGTTCCGAATAGATAACTTTATAACTTGAAATTTCAACTCGCTAATACGCTCATAACAACTGCACTAGATCACAAATGTTCACTATGAAAAAACTGGTCGCCGCGCCGGGTTCTTATCGCTCAGGAATGCAGTTCTTTTGTTCTCGGAGTTCGCAGCGATTCAACTTCTTTTATGTTATCCAGTTCGATGTGGACCATATGGTGATTGTAATAAGGTTGCTTTTTGATCTTGCAGTTTTGGAATTAAAGAAATACGTGTTGCTTGTAATAGAATTTATTGAAGACTGACGGGGTTTCGCAAACATACAATAGATATAGATGCATGTGTGTGCATGCAAAACAGCTTCAACAGGGTTTTAATCCACCGGCACTTCATCTAGATGAATTAATTGTAGATATTTAATATTGTAGGTAGGTAGATACCTATATAATACCTATGTTATTTTTTGATTAATATAAATTCAATGATAATAAAATGCATAACGTGTCGTTTTCTTTCTATTATAATATAACATACTATAGTGAAACCGTTGCCGTACTGGGTTCTATTTATATAAAAAGACCATGTTGGCCCGCGACTTCGACTTAACTGTCATAGTATGAAATAAATGATACCATTGGAGCTATCATTTGGCATAGGTTTCATAAGTATTGAGGATATGGACCAGACTCCATACTAAAGTGCCCATGGTCCTTTGGTATAAAGATAGTTTGAGTCCCGGAGTATGAAAACGGATAGTTTTAATCCCGAAAGTCATCCCCTCAGTGATGAAATAGGGGGTGAAAATTTGGATAAAACCCATTTAGATGAAATTTGGTAAAGAGATAGAAAGAGTACCAGGGTAGGACAATTCATAGTTTTTATCCCGAAAAAACATTTCCTGAGGTGGTGAAATGAGGGTTGAAGATTTGGATAGAACCCATTAAGGTGAAACTTGGTATAGAGAGAGGTAGAGTCCTAGGAAAGGACAATGAATAATTTTTATTCCGGATTACATGAAAGGAGGAAATCATCCCCTAAGGGGGTGAAAATGGTGGATGAAAATTAGGATTGAACCCATTTACGGTATAGCGATGAAAATTTGGATATGAGTGACCAATTTAGATGAAATTTGGTCTACAGATAGTTTGAGTTCCAGAAAAGGTCAAATGATAGTTTTTATCCCGGAAATCATTTCTTAAGGGGGTGAAATGGGGGATGAATATTTGTATGGAGCTACTATACAACCCATTTAGATAAAATTTTGTATGGAGGTAGTTAGTAGGCGCGGCGTTGGTATGCTGGACTGATGACCTGGTAAAGGTCGCGGGAGTCCGCTGGATGCGGGTGGCGCAGGATTGGTCACTTTGGAACTCTTTGGGCGAGGTCTATGTCCAGCAGTGGACGTCTTTCGGCTGATATGATGATGATGATAATGATGATAAAAATAGTTTGAGTCTCGGGGAAGGACACAGGATAGTTTTTATATCGGAAATCTACCCCTAAAAGGGAAATGGAGGGTGAAAGTTTGTATCGAGCTACGATATAAACGAGTTCTACGCGGACGAAGTCGCGGGCAAAAGTTAGTTTGTAATAAAACCGTTTGGTAGTGAACTAAATCTATTATAGTATTAATTATGTTTTAGTGGGAACTGTCGAGGAGCAAAATGCATGTTCATTTGTTATCTAGCTTGTAAGTAACTATGAAGTACATTTGACTCTGTTTGTTTTCCAAATAACATAATAATAAAAACATACTCTAGTGTTTTTTCTACCGCTATATTATAGATATTTGGCTCTCTCTCTTTATTAAATTTTTGTGAACATCTGGTGTTTAGTATTGTTTTAAATTTTTTTTAGCTATTATGTTTCTGCGATTTTTTACTAATGCCCCAAATATTATTGTACGTAATCTTTAAAATTTAATAAAATAAGATGGTTATTTCTTTGACTTACCCGCAATACATATAAATAAAAGTACCACAGCAAAATAATTGATATACATTGTCATCCTCTCGGTTGACCAGTGACAACTAACGACTCCCTAACAAACACAATTAAATGACTATTGCTACTTCTGATAACCTAGGGTTTATCTAGATTGTTAATACTTGGAATGGGTAATAGGTATCCAAGCATGTTATTCGGTGACTGATACGTATTAGGATTTTGACAGTATCGTCAATATAGGTATTATGTTGTTTACTACAAGAACTGACACAACGTTATGAAATGCCTTGGGTAGGTACTTACTTAATAATTTTGAGAACTTTTCTCAAAGTCACAGCACAAAAATCGATGAAAAACATACATTACATCGTGGCTAGAGGGCGATGATAGAGAAAGCCTCGGATCGCATATTTATCGCCCTTGCTTTCGGCATCAGGCATCACACATTTCTATAAGTAAATACGTTACCTATAACACCCTAGTGAACATACTTATCCCGTGTTATACGTGACCCCTATAGCATCGTTGGGTTACAAATAGCATATTCACGCTACTGCAGTGCTCGGAAATGTGGCAAAAGATGGTCAGAATTCAGGCTTCAAAACTGAGGTTAGCCAATTTCCTCGTAGTAGACGCTAGCAATAGATAGAATGTCTCCACGAAACCACGCATCCATCTATTGCCTAGCTTCGTTTTTAAACCCACAATTGCTTGAAGTGGCACTGAAAATTAAATTTAAAATACTCTGCCTATCCTTTTTTAACAGGTGCGAACGTATGTATGTATGTAAACATTCTCGCATATAAATTAAAAAAAAAACACAAAAAAAAACAACGTGTATTTTCTGGGAGTTAAATAACCACCGACTTTCGAAACCGCCGGAAAACGACTGCCCTGGTCGAACAGGGGGTCGGATTTTCCCTTTAACTTTCGAGCGCTCGAAAATTAAATAAATTAAAAGCAAATACGAAGCGTTTGTTAGTCGTGTACCTCGAAATCAAAAAATCCTTGTAGTTTTTCACCTATTCGCGTTTCGCCGCGATAGCGTAGTATGTTGTAGCGTGTATTATCGGTGGTATATTTTGTTACTCGCATGTATTTTTAATAGATTTTTACAACAGTAGCAAATTTTGATGTACATACATACATACATAACATACAATCACGCCTTTATCCCTAAAAGGGATAGGCAGAGCACACGAAACTTGTGTTCCAGTGCCACTTTTAGCATAAATGTGGGTATAAAAGATCGACAAAATGTGATGTCGCAGTGATAGGTTGCTAGCCCATCGCCCACACCCATTTTCATGTAGCATGTATTATTAATAGCCTATTTAGTTAGCCGCATATATTTTCAATAGATGTTTACAACAGTACTTAATTTTGATGTAGCATGTATTATCAATAGCCTATTTAGTTAGCCACAAATATTTTTAGTTTATTGATTTAGTCGCACGATGCCTATTATCGCACTTAGTTGACTTTTTCATTTTTACTTGCAATAGGTAGCACAGGGACAACATTTTAAAATCTCCATACATGTAATCGCATTATGCCGGAAATCGCACCTAGCCAAAGTTTTTTCTAAACAGTTCAAATAGTCGCAGAATGCCAACTTTTGTTTTCACCAATATTTTCGTTTCGCGTATTGCCTACAAAATGTACAATCAAACACAACAATCATTGACGTATGTCGGTTTTATTTTGAAAACATTTTTGAATTGTAATGTAATCATTATGTAATAATTGATATTAAATGAAAAATAAATGTGAGCTCCTCAACTAAACTAGTATAGTCACCAAACTTTAACCCCTTGTCGGTCGTGGTCCACCTGCTTAGTTCACCTATTTAGGTGGACCACGGGCACTTTTTCTTGCCGGTGGTTCGGTTAAATGATGAATAATATACAAATCAAAAGAAAACCGGCCAAGTGCGAGTCGGACTCGCGCACGAAGGGTTCCGTACCATTATATATGAATATTTATTTAATTATCTTTTTTAGTATTTGTTGTTATAGTGGCAACAGAAATACATCATCTGTGTTTTCTGTCATGGTTCATGAGATACAGCCTGGTGACAGACAGACAGACAGACAGACAGACAGACAGACAGACAGACAGACAGACAGACAGACAGACAGACAGACAGACAGACAGACAAACAGACAGACAGACAACAGACAGACAGACAGACAGACAACAGACAGACAGACAGACATACATACAGACGGACAGCGGAGTCTTAGTAAAAGGGTCCCGTTTTACTCTTTGAGTACGGACCCTAAAAATGACTATGGGCCATGGTCCACCTAACCTAACAAGCTAGAAAAAATATTCTTCGTACAAAACCGGGTTATGTACCAAGAAACCAACTTTCTTTGCATTTACGAAACGAAACTATAGAGGTACCTATTGCTTAAAGGAAATATCGCGATATGTAATAACGCATTACAAACAAATATCTATCGAGGTGAAAAAGCGACTACAGTGAAGAAAGGCAGGAAAGTAAATATATACTATGACGTTTAATACACCATTGTAATTGGCGACCAAAAATCATACTACAAGAAAAAACATCTGTTCAGAAATTTTGAGATCGCGGCGAACGCGAATAGGTGAAAAGCTACAAGGATTTTTTGATTTCGAGGTACACGACTAACAAACGTTTCGTAATTTTTGTCAGTTTTCGAGTGAAAGATTCGAGCGCTCGAAAGTCACGGTCCCCAGAACTCAATTGTTGTAGTTGACACTATCACCTAAAATTACCCCACGCCACGTGGTGGCAAAACGCGGAACTCCAGACGGTTGACGAGGGTTGGTCATCAGATCTGGAGTTCGGTTCCGCTGGGGAGCGATTTTCGACTTTCGAGCGCTACTCTTTCGCTCAAAAACTAAGAAAAGTTTTTTTTTTTTAATTTCGGTAGTAACTACCTGCGATTTTGACACTACAGTATTAATTTACTCGTATTCAATTTACGAGCTGTTTTAAGTCAAAAATCGTCTGCTTGGTCTTAACACGCGGGTAATGGACAATCTGTTTAGATTTCGTCGAGTAATTTATTTATAATTGTATCATTTAACAACTGTCTCACTTTCTTTCGACATATCACACGTCGAGAAGACACATATGTGGGAGTATTTTAGTGCAGGGAAAAGTTGATGGCAGAATAGCGCGCGTCAGGTCACCAGTGCGTTTGACCCAAAGATAAATAAATAGCATAGATGGAGTATATTAAGTTGAACAAAGTTCCTTATCTAATACGCTCTTTACTCTAACGTCAAACTGTCTGTGTTGAAACGAGGTAGCATCATGTCTCCAACCCTATCTTTAAGCCTCACTTCACCTCGGCGGCCATATTAGCTTGATAGCCAGCTGGATATCAAAGGGGTTGTTGTGTTTTGCTAATAATTTGTGGTTTTTAGTATTGAAAGTGATATTTTGGTTAAATGTACGCATTTAACATTAAATATGGCGTGTGTGGTACAGGGTTTAATCACCGAATGGGTGTACTAAGTGAAAATAATTCAAGTGCATTATTTCAGCGGTAAGCTTTATGACATAAATATTGTTATTTTAATGTTTGTTAAGTACGAAAAACCTGCAGATCTTATTGAATATCGATCACTGGAAAAGCATGTACAGTTTTTTGCATCAATTTTGCGTATTTGCATCAGCTTTACATTATAATTTTAATTATAAATAATGCAACCCGATATTTTGACACTTCACATACCACATCGTGTTGTACTTGAGATCCTACTAACATCGATAACATTTGAAAGTGAATTTTTACATTTTACTGTTTTTTTATATACATATGTTTCCGGCTGATTTAGAAATAAGAAAGGAATGGGTCAAAAATATAAACAGAGGCGAGGAATGGAGTCCTACACAATACTCAAGGATATGCTCTGCACATTTTGAAGAATCCTGTTTTCGTCTGGGAAAATTTATTTAAGGTAAAATTTTATATTAGTTTTTTTTTATTTAATATTATTTTTTTATTAATTATACTATATTTCACCTTTTCTGTAATAAATTTGGGATACACTCGTAAAACTCTCCACTCGCATGCAGTGCCAACAATATTTGTTAATCAACCCTTATCATGTCAACCGGTAAGTGTATATGTTCAGATTATACAAGTCGTATGCTCAAAAGTCCTAGTACGTCTAAGACTTATTCAGCTAGTCTGGTGTGATTTATTCAAACAAGTGGCAAACAATATCAACAAGTCAAAATGTGTCAAAATGACCATTTTATTGATATAACCTGACAACACTTTCACAATGTTCGCAGTTTTTATAACAAACTTGTATTGATTAAAGGTTTATAATGTTTTGCAAGTTTTATAAAATTTGTGATAATTTAATAAACAAAAAATATGAACTACATTTGTCTTTTATTTTTTACGCTTTTACCCTATAGTAGCTGCTCATAAGTATCAAATTAAGGCGAGACACGTTCAGGTCGATTCGTTTTTATTGAACAGGGCCCAGATGCACCATACTCCTAGCGTTATTCCCGGTTGTGCCCCAAAGGCCCCCGGGGTCCGCTTTGACACCTAATCCCAAGATTTGGCATAGGCACTAGTTTTACGAAAGCGACTGCCATCTGACCTTCCAACCCAGATGCACCATGCGCAATAACATAAGAATTCGCAAAGCTAGTCAAGCGAGTGAAATTTTGGGCCAGTAAATCCAGTTTATTTTATTTTATGATTAAATATTTTATCGACAAAAGCTTACTATGAAGATTACACAACACTAGTCGTGATAACATCTGTCAAATATATAGTTGAGAATTTAATCCATAAATGGGCCCATTGCACCATTAAAGACCAAGTAGAGTAGCCATATTTGTCTCTCTTTCTCTTATGAATTTACTTCTTAAGAAAGTAAAGGACGGCATTAGTTATTCAGATCCTTCAAGATACACTCCATCTATGCTATTTATTTATCTTTGGTTTGACCGACCAAGTCTGGGTCAAGTTGCCTCGTGGTAAGCCAGTCCTGTCTAGCTGGTCTAAATAGATAGACACTCAGATGTACTCTATGAGTAGTGATTCCATGGATAATGCATGACCGTCCAATTCAAATCTCTACTCAATGACCCCGAATGCTGCAAAAGAAGGTATAACAGTTTTAGTTATCGTCCCGTATATGAGTGGTATACCGTCTTTTGCAGCCCAGTATACTTAACCGGCCTCGAAGACTAAAAAGGGCATCATTCGGCCAGAAACTCTTCTTCATAGGGGATAACTAGACTGTCACTCACAACGGACAAAGTCATGGAGTTGGGACACATACAAGGCATACAAGTGTGTCATCAAAGGTTTTGGATCTAAAATAACCAAATACGACGGGAACAAGCTGACGTGTCGCTACCACTACAATAAGTTCTAGGAATCAGCATGATTACGTCTTATGATGGTAATGCCTGACCATTTTTGTTACTATGTAATGTAATGATAATCAATATTATTATTATTATGACATATAATGTGAAGACCTTTTGTTTAATGTTAGGGGCGATGTTGGCTAAACTCTGAAATAGTAATCCAAAATATTTATTTCATAATGAAAAAATCGATTTTGATGTCTCGAAAATACTTACGAGCGAAATAAAATGTAGTACATAACCATTTAAATATGTACGCGTATACCCGCCGAATATATCAGTGATAAATTGAAAAATAATTTTCATAGAGAACAGACTTTGTGCCTTCCATATCCACGGCTTATCTGCCGCCCATATTTCAATACAGCTCTTATTTTATAGTCGTAAAATGGTTTCGTGATAGTCGAGTCAACGCAAGCGGCCGGGCGGCGCAAGGGTCATCTTTTATACATTGTCCCGCTGACATTTAATTATTTTATATCTTGGGTCATCAGATACAAGTTAGTTTCTTTGTTTTTTCTACTCCTGTACCGTTATCTGTCATTTATATAGGCTGTAGCTCAAATACAATGACACCACTAATAAGTCGTCGAAAAACTCTATGCTCTATGGCCCAAAAACGAACTATTTAGCGTACTTTTTTGGTTCATACATTTTTCATAAAAGCACTGTTCAACTTTTTTTTAATCGGCCGCTATATTGCAGTGGTGCCAACTTCATAAACAAATATTTCGAAATAAAAGTATTTATTTACGATTTAACATTTGTATATTATCAATTATTTACTACAATAATAATAAATCATCATCTATTGTGTGTTACATTACATGTTTTATAAATTCTTGGTATTATTTATAAAAATAAACAGTTCGAATTCGTCCCGGGTCCGGATTTGGTTTGGTTCGGATGGCAAGTGCACACAAATTAAAAACAAAACAAACCATAAGCAAGAGGTGTCACATTTCTGATTTCCCACCAAAATACAGTTCAAAATGAAAAGACGAAAGATGATAAACTATTAGTCCTGAACTATTAAGATTTGTTTCGTGTTTGTGTAGACAAAAGTGTACGTTCCTTTTAAAATGGTTGAAGAAATTAATAACTGCACTCCTGAAGAAATTGCGTGAGTAGCAAAAGTACGAATAGAAAACTTGCTGCCTGAAAAGTTTAACTATTCTGTAGTCTGCTATTTATTTAAAATTTGTCGTAGAAAAGTTTCGTGTTTGTGAAGACAAAAGTGTACGTTCCTTTTAAAATGGTTGAATAAATTAATAACTGTACTCTTGAAGGAATTGCGTGAGTAGCAAAAGTACGAATAGAAAACTTGCTGCCTGAAAAGTTTAACTATTATGTAGTCTGCTATTTATTTAAAATTTGTCGTAGAAAAAGTATTGTATGCAATGGTGTATAACTGGTCTAAAAACGCTCGTGGCGTCTGTAATTGCGATGCTCGCCAAGGCTCGCATCGCAACCCACGCCACTCGCGTTTTAAGACCCTTCTTATACAACAGTTGTATAAAATACTATTATATCTTGGGTCATCAGATACAAGTTAGTTTCTTTGTTTTATGAAAGAGCCAGTCTTTTTCAGATACGACTGCAGAAAAATTTAATAAACTACGAAACAAAAGAAAAAAAATACTGGCGACGGTACCAATAACGCTACTTGTAGGTATGTGTATTTAGGAATAAGAGTCTGGTGAATATACGATAAATTAATATAAATTCACACATCCATGTGAATTTATATCAATTTAAATTTTCACGATTCTCACACATCAAATTTACTAAATGGCACTTAAACCGGAGTAACTCTGCCTTGAGCGGGTATCAACATCTCCTTGCTGCGCGAGTTGGAAACGTATAAATACATTAATTATACGCGATAAAATGTGGAGTTATGTTTTTTTTTTATTTCGTTCATAACTTTATCTTTATTATAATTAGTAAATGGCGTCACGGGATTTTCCCAGATAACATACGCGAGCTCATATTTAGATCATGTCCAGATAAGCGTGGTTTGATGTAACTAACCTAGTTTAGTACGTCCCTACTCATTAAAATATTGTTTTAAAGTAAGTAACAAGTTACTTGGCAGGTCTTTGGCTGGATGACATCATGCCCTCTGAAACGCTCTGACGTTTGACAAAAAAAAGTTGTAAAGACGTCCACTGCTGGACATAGGCCTTCCCTAAGGAGTGCCAAAGTGTCCGGTCCTGCGCCACCCGCATCCAGCGGACTCCCGCGAGCTTAACCAGGTCATCAGGGGGGGGGGGCTACCCACGCCGCGCCTTCCGGTACATGGTCGCAATTCGAGAACCTTTCCGCCCCAACGGCCATCGGTTCTACGTGCAATGTGCCCCGCCCACAGCCACTAAAGTTTAGCGATTCGGAGGGCTATATCGGTTACCTTGGTTCAGCTGCGGATAGCCTCATTTCTGATGCGATCACGCAGACAAACTCCCAACATAGCCCTCGCGATTGCCCTTTGGGTGACTTTGAGCCTTCTTGTGAGGCCCGTAGTAAGCGACCACGTTTCAGTGCCATATGTCATCACTGGCAACACACACTGGTCGAAGACTCTCGTCTTGAGACAATGCGGAATATTAGACGAAAAGATGTGCCGTAGCTTCCCAAGCTATACCGACTATACCGCCGTAGCTATCTTAGTTATACAAAATGTACGAAATCAATAACGCGGTCCGACACGACACGTTAAATAAGTAAGACTTGACATGTATGTACAGTCAAGTGTAAAAATATGAGTCCATACAACTTACTCATAAATATGTCCCATCGCTCTTATGTGAGCGGATTAAGTTTCGGTAAATATATGTGAGGGTTAAATGTACACTTGATTGTATCTAACTGTACCTAAGACCTCTCAAATAAAATAACGCTACCCAGTAAGACTCTAGTCTCAAGTTCTCAACTCGTTCACGTGCACAATAAGGCTTAAATAAATAGTCATTTATTTCAGACTATCATCCATATCTTACACATTTAAATAGTAAATATAATCAATAAAAATAAAAACATGTCAATTTTGAATTTACATATATTACCTACAATCGAAAATCACATATAAGTAGGTGTTCGTAACATTATTTTACATCTAGTGTTAGTACTTAAACATAATGATAATATGGTATGGAGCTTCGTGCAGTGGTTAAGGTAAACCCCATCCCACCTGCCAGCAAACATTGCTAGGATGCTGATGGTACTGGCCGTCACCCTGCTAAGTAGCGAGGCGGCTCGCTTGCGCATGATGGCAGAGAAGCTATCGACGCGCGCCTCCGCGAACATTGTTGACGCGCTGCAGTAGCGAGACAGCCCCATCAGCACCCTAAATACATCGTTGTACTGCACTCGTAAGGCGTTGTACTGCTTTTGCGTATATTCCGCCCACAGGCTACCCGTGTAGAAAGACATGCAAAATACTCTGAATAATGTCAACTTTACAGCAGTTGAGCTACGGGCAAACCTGCGGGCAACCATGTTCGCTCTAACAGCCAGCGCCCTGCGCTCCCTTTTAACGTTGGCACCATCCTTGAGGTCAGAGGAAATCATGTACCCAAGGTATTTAAATTGGGATACCATGTTTATTGGACCAGTGGACGTGGGAACCACCACACTTTTTCCTCTGACTCCATAAACCATCATCTCACTCTTGGTGGAGTAGCACCATGTCGTCCGCGTTGCTAATGTTGTTAACGCACACGCACTGCACGTGGCAGCCAACATGAGTGTTGCCGAGCTCTGCAATTAGATAATTGGCGTATAGATTGAAGAGCTTCGGTGAGGTTAATCCCCCTGCCTCACCCCGAAACCTATACGGATCCGACAGTGCCCCCGCCCATCGAACGCTGTTGACCTATCCTCTGTACCAAAACTTACTCTGTACGTCTTAACTACGACTTAACTGAGTTCACTCACTTGAACGTGAAAACGAATTTATTTTGACACTAGCACTCTTAGTAATTAAATACTCTGGCTTGACGAACTATCGTAGTCTACAAACCCTGCAAACACACTACGTACAGAATCAGTTCTGATTACATAATGTACAAAATTGCGTTGTTGTTTAGGTAGGACCTCTTTGATATTCGCTTCACGTATTTCTCAGGATACGGCTATTGTTTTAGTGGGACGTTGTAAAGTGCAGTTTGCAATTGCACTGTAATTTATATGTTGCACGCTAGGGATTTCGCCAATTAAAAGAACTTGGCGCAGTTTTCACGTGCTTTGTCTTATACTGTTTGAGTATCGACTCGGTTGGAAGGATTTGTAGCACTAAGGTTTCTAAGTCACCCAGAAAACAATACTTTAACAGATCTGATACTTTTACGAAATTGTTTTAGTATTGATTACAGATAATTTTTTTAGGTACTTACTGATTGTTTTCGTTTCTTGTTGGTATTCCACATGGTACAGGCAGGTGATAAGGTCCTAAATAACGCTTTTGGCATGGTACACACAGAGAGAAATACAGACCGTAATTGTTATATCCTAACTATATATAATTAAATATATATTCCATATTTATTTTTATTCACGGATAGATACAAATGAAAACAAGGTATGCAGAAACAAATTATTGAAGAATTTAAAACAACGTACAAACATCAACATTAGTAGACCTTATTTATCTGCAGCAAGGTAACGTAAAATTGGTTGGTTAACTTTATCATCGAGTATACTGATACTGTAATTGTTTTCCTCATTTTATCACTAATAAATAATAGTAATAATACTCTTACAGAAAATAAATTCCAACGGGAAACAATTTAGTTATTTTGGTATCGTATTGTGTGCAAAAAGCAATTTCTTCCAGCCACTAAGTAAGACTAACAGCCGAAGCCTCGTTTGCTCGCAAACAATAGCTGGAATAAACTTGCAAACTATCTATTAAAACACTAAAGCCTGCGTCACACGAAACTCTGCTCCTGGCTAGTCTAGTCAATGTGGAATATTTTTAAGGTAATTTGCAAAATACGCGAATTAATCGCTTCTTGGGACGAGAGGTCTTTCATGTACCACTAGGCTCGTCTTGATCTGATGGGTGTATGTATCACTAAATAATTACAGAATAGGAATGGTATGTATTGAAAGTGATACTTAATGGTAAATATTCACATTGACAAGTCATTAACAGTCAATTATATAAAAAAACCGGCCAAGTGCGAGTCGCCCTCGCGCACGAAAGGTTCCGTACCTATAAAAAACTATTTTATTCTGTGTTTTTAGTATTTGTTGTTATAGCGGCAACAGAAATACATCATCTGTAAAAAAATCAGCTGGAACTATCACGGTATCAGTGAGATACAGCCTGGTGACAGACAGACGGCTGGACGGACGGACGGACAGCGAACTCTTAGTAATAGGGTCCCGTTTTACTCTTTGAGTACGGAACCCTAAAAAAAACACATTACTTAAATGACAATTTCATTCATTATTTTGAGTAAGTCCCTAATGAATGAATTAATGTATTAAAAAAATATTTACATTATAACAAGTAATGATAAGTAATTAGTGAGAAGGAATTACACTCACGAAAACGTCAGTGTAATTAAAACCAGAATGCAGATAATGAGAAAATTAAACGTGTGTCAAAAATGCCAGGTGGCCCGTGATCCCAACATGTCCTGTGTTACCACGTCTCTGTCATTCGAATTTTGAAAAACGGAGACGTTATTTTTTATACTAAACATGTGCAATAAAATTGTCGTTGTCGAAGTTGTGAAATAGTAGCCTGGTATTTTTATTATGGTAGGAATGACAGCTAAGACGTCAGTATCAATCCGGGTGGCAAGGAAGCAGAAGTACTTACTTACAGGATGACAAAATCGAAAAATAGCATCTTGATCCACTCGACGATTGGAGTAAACGCTCTAAATAAATTCTCCTACATTAATATTCATTGATTGTTATCTTAAATTTTCACCGTTTCCATTTTAGCAGTGGAAATTTTCGCTTATTATTTCATCGTTGTTCTCCAGTTCGGGTACACGGTAAACTACGAACAAACTCTGGTTTGATTAGCATAATTAGATAAACCGACCGGTGGGCCGTTGTATTTACTGGGCCATTAAATGCCGTTTTTGAAATTGTTATTTTGACTGGGGCTGCAGTCGAAGAATAAGGTAAACGTTTAATGTTTGACACTTTTATTCGAATAATTACCAGCTGTATTGCTACGTATTAAGGCTCGACCTTTCAAATTTTCGTAAAAATGAGTTGTTTAGTAACCACTTTATACATTATGACGTAACAATTTACCGTCGGAAAAAACATATCATAATATACAAGATATGAGAAGTAACATAATAGTTTTCGTAGAAATCGATTTTAACAAAAGAAAATAGAGAAAAAAATATCTAAAGTGAACCCTATTATTTCACTTGTAACGAGTTTACTGCTCCATTTTTTATCAAAGAAAGATGAAATTTTATAATCTTCTTCATAAAATAATGGACGATAACTTTATTTTCTTACTTACTTAAATTTCTTCTCGTTTTCTGAAATATTCCGAAAAACATGATATCTGCGCTTTCGAACACGCACTTCCATCTCGCTCACGCATAATTATGCTCAGTGAGAGGGAGAGAAGACCATGAACGTGTGGAGCCTTAAGTAGTGTAAGTAAGTACCACGTATTAAGTAATTAACTTGATGATGAGATGGGTTAAGTGTCGGACTTTTGTTAGTATAAAAGTATTGTGGCTTTAACATTAGAAAAAAATAATTTGGCTGTAATTTATAAATATTTCCACCACAATGTGGCGCCATTATTGATGACATTACAGCTGATCGATTGCGCAACGCTTCGTACGTACGTTAGGTAGAATTAAATGGCATATTTCGTAAGGAAAAAATACAGTTGAGTTGCTCTAACGCTCGTTCAAAAAGTAACGCAACTACCGCTCAGGTATAATATAATTTATTATTATTTATTTATTTATTATCAAAAACATGTTAACACAACATTACAGTCCTAAAACCAATGCGTCATGAAAACGATACTAAACAATACAACAAAACAAAAAAAAACACATAATAATTACATTGGTACAGTTGATTGCCTGTCATCCATCTCCTCACAGAAACTCAGACACAGATCTCAGATAATATGCTTACAAAACATTAAAAGATGGTTGCTGAAAAGGGAATTATGGGCCGTTTTTACCACGACGCAGTACTAAATAAACAAAGAGTTGAATGATCTCTACGTTCTAACACTGAAATTAGACAGCAGTCCCGTTTCACATTTATATCTAAAATTAATGCCTCAATAAAATATACACGATTGAGAGCACACATACGGGATTTGTACAAAGCCACACTCTTCATTTCTCAGTTAGGGCACGAAGCGCGTGGAGCGTAATGACACCGCAGCCCGGCCACAGTTCACGCTGAACTAGTTCACGTTAAGAGCAATGCCTATCTGCGATTTGCCCATACAAACGCTCTCGACTGTTTCCTCCCTGGTTTTTGAACCTAGAGCAATGATTTTTTCAAATAAGGTCAATATCATCAATATCTATGCCGCTATGTTTCGCTTTTTTGGATCATTTTATTTTAAAGAAACTTACAGCGCCTCAAAAACAGCAAAAACAGGTTATTTGAAATGGCTGCAAAAAAAAAGCGCGGTATAAAATCAAAACATAGCGGCGTAGATTATTTCTTTTTCTTGCAGGTTCCAAAATTTTATGATGATGCGTTTTGGAGGAGGAAATAGTCGAGAGCGAAACCTCGATTTTTGAGTTTTTTGCGTGGGAAGTTTAGTTCGAGCTGCAGTTGTCCTTATCGCAAAGACAGCTCCCGCCGCCCACAACAGCGCGACAGAAACATTGCGTCAAAAATTTGAGATTTCAAAAGTTGCTTAGCTAGGCATTGCTTCTAACTCTCTTATAAAATTTATAAAATACCATTGAAGGGGCATTCCACTTTTTGATGGCCATAAGGTAAAACTCAAAAAAAAAACTGAAAACGTGAAATTAAAACTTGGGATTTAATATTCCATAAGATTATTCCCAATAATAATAGATTAGATTAGATTAGATTATTTATTTCATGATAAAAAAATACATTACTGCTTTCATGTCAAAAAAATAAGATTATTTATCACGATCGTCAAAAACAAAGAAAAAATAAAGATATAATATTAAATTAATACAATGTCAACAAATTTACTCAATAACGAGTAAATATAAAAATAAAACAAATTCAAAAGAACAAATATGTCAACCACTAGGTATCGTCATTCAATTTACAATATAGTGTAATGTGCATTAGAATATAGGTGATATTTAATGTCAAATCATATTAAAACAAATGTAAATAGGTAAAAACAATAATTTAACATGTCAGATCAAGATCCATATACTCTTTAACTGAGTATAATGGATTTTCCAATAAAAGGTATTTCAGGCGGCGTCTAAATGCTTCGTCAGATGGTTCCAGTCTAAGATCAGCGGGTAGTCGCTCGTAGTAGGTAGGCCCAATGACACGCGGGTTCTTTTCTGCAAGTGCCATGCGACGGGGAACTGTTCTCAAACGCCCAGTGCGGCGGAGTGTTTTGCCAATCACATTTACGGTATCGAACGAGGAAAAATTATTCCTTACAAACATTATAATTTCGAATATATAGAGTGAGTAGTGCGTCATAATACCGTGCGTTGGGAAGTGGCCTCTACACGAAGTCCTCGATTTTGCCCCAATCATCGCACGTACGGCTCGTTTCTGCATAAGCAGCACTCTGTTGGCATCCGTTGAGTTTCCCCAAATGAGCGTACCGTAGGACATCAGCAAATGAAAATGAGCAAAATAAACCTGCTTTATGGCATCGTCTGATACCATAGGTTTTAGTTTACGCAAAGCAAAGACTGCACTACTCAATCTATCACATAGTTTGTCTACATGGCACTTCCAGTTAAGGTGAGAGTCTAGAGTGAAGCCCAGGAACCTACATTTATCACTTATCGGCATCGGGCTGTTTGCTACACACGAAGGAATCGCAATTTGGCGCCCCGAGAAGACCATGACGTTGGATTTTGTTATATTTAAGAGTAAGCCGTTGGTAGCAAACCACCTCTGCAGTTGATCACATCCGTCATGTATCTTCTCTCCAAGCTGTTCAGAAGTGCGCGCGCTGACAACCACTGTGGTATCGTCCGCGAATAGGACAGAGAGACCAGCTGTGATGGCAGCGGGGAGGTCGTTCATAAACGTTAGGAAAAGGGAATTTCCTAACGCCGAACCTTGAGGGATTCCTACATTCACGCTGCCAGCACTGGACTTCAGTCGTTTACCGCTCGCAGATATGTTAACTACTTGCCTCCGGTCGGACAAAAATGATGTAAACAATTTGTGGCTTAAGTTTCGTATCCCGTTATGATGTAACTTGTCCAAAAGCAGGTCATGATCAATCACATCAAAAGCTTTGGACAAGTCACAAAATATACCTGCCATCTTGCATTTGTCATCCAGACCGGAAACAATGCAGTCAAATATTTTGAGCGCAGCAGTTGTTGTGGACATATTTTGCCGATAAGCGAATTGTCGGTCTGTCAGTAGGTCATTGTTCTCTAGGTGGGCCATTAAATGCGATGAGAGGATGGACTCCACAATTTTAGAAATTGTGGGGAATATGAAAAGAATATTATTGGGAATAAATTGTGATAAAATTTATTTACGAATTGGTTAAATAAATGTTAACAATTTTTACATCAAAAACTAGAATGACTCGAATAATACACTTGTTTTATTTTTACAAGATTTTATGGCATAACCTGTATTCGTTTTTGTCTTAAATGATAAATACATTTCGCCTTATTATCAAGTCATAAGGAACATTTAATTTTTGCTGGCCACTAGATGGCACTGTCACTTATATAAACTAGATAACGGTTGTTCGATTCAAATTCCTGTCTTGTCGTAAAGATTGATAGGTAACCAAATGAGTGTATTAGTAACGGTGTCCCTCCTGAGTCGTTATCTTCATTACTGAGGGTCGTGATCATCATGTCTGTCATGTTTGCACGTATGATGAACTGACATAAAAAAGTGCAATCAATTACAAAACGGACGACATTCCACTCGCCTTTCCCTACGCGAGTCGCAGATGTTAAATATTAATAACACAATTTGGGAGCCGACGCTTTATCTCGCGGTCCGTCCCGTTTATATCGCAAACACTCCATCAGTCATAACTCTGACAAGTTGTTAGAGAACAGGGCTAATAAGAAACCCATTCAGAAAGAAGATATTTCGACTGTCCAATAACATGAATGCCTACTCATGTGATACTTCCAGGGTCCACAGACCTAGCTGGAACATAACAATCGACAACAATCTCTGAAGGCATATCCTGTGCAATTTGAAAAAATACGGCCAAGTGAGAGTCGGAACTCAGCAATGACTGTTCCACGTACCTATTTTTTGTTAAAATACTGTTTTTTCCGGGTCTTAGGCGACGCTACTTTTTGTTGTTTTACATGATTCACACTTTACCCTTTCATTTACTGATTTTGAAACTAATAAGTAGTCAATAAAAATTATCATGTCAACGTCTTCGATTCGCAAAGGAAAAGGACCATGCGTCAAAATAGTCTTAAAACCAATCCGCCTGCACGCCTTCCCAATGATCGCGTTTTGTCTGCTATATAATTCACGATTATGGCTCGGTGTTCCCATTGATTACAATTTATATCAAATAAAAAAAAACTTAAAAAAACTGCCTCTTAAATTAGGGTTTACTTCTTGATGATGATAAATTCCTATATCTAAAGTCTAGACTTGAAAAAAAAATTACTATGACAGACGAACAGCCTCCGAGTGATCGCATATGTGTTCCGTTGGACCAATGTTGGTACGGAACACTAAAAATGCAAAGATGCACCATGGGTTTCTGAGCGAAAGATCGTCTTACTAAACTGATATCAAAATAGAAAGATGATCGATGACTGTTGGTCTTCTGTAACGTAGTGTACTTCTCCAGTTGGACAGTTCCAAATATGCGCGAAAAAACCACACACATTTATTTTGTCACATTAGCCTTGGTGCGTGTGAAAGCAAGCACATTGTAAATCTTATTTCAATAAAATGCTTTCGATTGGAAGCCATGATTAAAACACTGCCTTAGAGGTAAATTTGGTTCATCATTCGGCATCGGCATGTGATCTAAATGTTTATGGGTGCTTGCTTCCTCATGAGCCGTTTCATATCATAACGAGCGCGAAACATTAAATTACAAGCGATTTGAAGTTATGAACCAGAATAGACCTCTTGAGTAACATCAACACATATGTAATTGGATAGATTTCGTTAGCGTGCCTGCAAACTGAATAAGAAATCTTAAGGCACCTTGATAACTCTTAACAATCAAGTTATCTACGTAAGGTCTCATCTAACTCCAGGGTTGGAAGGTATTAAGACTATTACTATTTCGTGACAAAATGTGTATTATATTATTTCTTTTGTATGTATAAATTGTGTGTCACGAATAAATATTTGAATTAGAATTTGAATATTTAGTGCCAACGTTCCTGATGGAAACCAATAGCAATCAAACTCTGGGCTTCTTGAGGATGTAGCCGAGATAACGATAAAATAAAATAAAATATTTATTTGACACAAACCGATCTTGTCTCAAATTAAGCAAAGTTTGTACTTTGGATATTATACTTTTTAAATACATATGCTTAATACAGGGTGGGCCCTGTAACTGGAGCAAAAAATTAAACGGTAGATTATTAAGCTTGTGAACAATTATTTCAAAGTGATTTTATGCGAAAAAAAAAAATTTTTTTTTTTTTTTTTAAATTCTTTAAAATAAGTTTACTTGTATTTTTTTACTCTTGTGGAGTGCTATGAGTAACTTTTTATTTTAAAAACAAAAAAAAAAAAAAAAATGAAAAAATCACAAAACTATCTGTTGAACACAAAAATACAAAAACTATTATGACTCATTACATGATGTTACCTCAAAATCTGCATTTACTGCCGTGATATGATCTCGTGGTGCCAAGATACATTACTTGGAGGTCATAACTTTAGATCAAAATTTCTCCGTAACCAAAAATTTTGAAAGTGAATGATACACAAGGGGTTACTGCAAATGCTCTAAGGAAGCCTCCTTTTGAATATTTGCTCATGTTACAGGGCCCACCCTGTATACCTACGAGTACATAATTTATCAAAAACAATTTAAATAGGAAACATTCAAGATACAGGCACAAATATGTATGCCCATCACTTAAATAAATAACCTAACCTGGATTCGAACCCGGAACAACTAGCTTCATTCTATATTCATCACTACCAACTAAGTCAAAGTCATGAGGAGTGCTCATAAAACCTTTGAACTGTAACGAAGATATCAATGGTCGTATCGCTTTTCAACTCGACTGGACGCAAAGCCGATCGAATCCTACAGTCGCCTACACAATTCTTCGGCTTGTGGCAATAGTCTGTCTCTGCTGATATGTCGCCTGTCTGTCTGTCCGCATTTACGACGTTTGTGGCGCAAGGCATGAACGATAAGGACCTCCATTTTGCAAATAACAATTTCATTGCAGAATAATCCTATCTCCATAGTGCTTCAGGCTTCACACAATGCGTGTGGCCAAGAAGGAATACAAGTAGCCATTGAGGAGTTACATTATCCACCTCCTGACTCCATCATTACACCATCATCATCAAAAATAATGAATAGAACTCATCAAAACATATCAAATTAACCTAAACTCGAGGGGTATACAAGTAATCATTGAGGAGTTCCACTTTCCGCCTCCTGACTCCATCGTCACCAAGAATAATGTAAAGAACCCGTCAAAACAAACCAAACGAACTCAAACTCGAGGGGTATACAAGTAGCCATTGAGGAATTCCACTTTCCACATCCTGATTCCATCATCAGACCATCGTCACCAAGTATAATGTATAGAACTCGTTTAAACAAACCAAACGAACCCAAACTCGAGGAGTATACAATTAGTCGTTGAGAAGTTTCACTATCTACCTCCTGACTCCATCATCAGACCATCCTCACCAAGTATAATGAATAAAACTCGTCAAAACAAACCAAATGCACCCAAATTCGAGGGGTATACAAGTAGCCATTGAGGAGTTCCACTATCTACCTCCTGACTCCATCATCAGACCATCGTCACCAAGTATAATGTATAGAACTCGTCAGAACAAACCAAACGAACCCAATCTCAAGGGCTATACAAGTAGCCATTGAGGAGTTCCACTATCCACCTCCTGACTCCATCATCAGACCATCGTTACCAAGTATAATATTATATAGAAATCTGTAAAACAAACCAAATGAACCCAAACTCGAGGGGTATACAATACGTCGTTGAGGAGTTTCACTATCCACCTCCTGACTCCATCATCAGACCATCGTCACCAAGTTTAATGTATAGAACTTATCAAAACAAACCAAATGAACCCAAACTTGTAATAAAATCCATTGCGTGAACATCACCTTACAACATTTTACCGTCGATACCACAAAATTATCTTTATTTGAGTAACGTTTTATTTAATTAAAATGTTAGTACAATAACCCCATTTGTGGCATAATTATTCCGTATTTCAATCCTTATTTAAAATAAAAGTAACATGAATTATTCCCCTTCATGTTATTTTAAATAACGAGCGAATGAATTTATTCTTATTACCATCGATTTGAATAAGAATAAAAATTCTGTTCTTATTATTATTTAAGATAAGAGCTTTTGCCCAACTCTGGCCTCAGGACCGAAATGAGTGGTGTTCTAAAATAAACTTATGCTCAGCAATGGCATTCACACACTGGCAATGCGAACTTTATGGCAACAACGAGTAGTAATTCCGTAACTATTCGAACAGGCTTTAGGAGAACTTAGTTCGTCTTTGTAGTTTGTACCGAATTTATCTAATTTGTATGTACCGACAAGTGAGGAAATCTGTGCGACATCGGTACCCTAGCTCACGTCAAAGTACAAAAGACCCCCGCCAAGTCATGAAGTCGCCTCAGCCTGTAACATAGACCATTACGACGTATCGGGTGATGTGAGCCGCTGTCACAAAGCAATTTGATTAGTGTCCGCGTCGCACCGGGACGATGGGACTGATGTCCGAACACGGGATTGAAACTGTTGTGTCCTAACGAGAAGTGTTTGGGGCGTTTTGTCAAGATTAAAAATAGCTGAAAGGCAGTTTCATATAAGAGGGAGTAGATAATTTGTACGAAATTTTTGAAACTTGCGTATATTTAGTAACTAAAATTCATAAACGAAATGCTCGCAGCTAAGCCCTCATTTAAGACTTAGGCATGCGATTCTAATTAAAAAAAATCGTTTATTGCAATAAAAAAGTTAGGGTTATTATCGTTGGGGTTATTATAAGTGTTGATGTATACAGGTGCTATTATTAAATAAATAATAAATAAATAAATAAATAAATATTATGGGACAATCTTACACAAATCAACCTAGGCCCACGGTAAACACGGTATTATTTAAACATAAGATTGTATTAAACCGAGCTTTTGAAATTGGCGCCATTGTCAACATACGAGTAGATATAGTTCAAACTACCGCAAAACCACGCGACACAATGTCACACCCTGGAATCTGCGGACACCGGCAGATTATTTTCATATCAACCGTGAAAATAGCGTGACATCCTTACAGCTACGTCGCACTCGGTCATGGTTTATTACTGAAGTGTTGGGTATTTTTGAAAAACTTTGAGGCGAAATTAAAGGCAAATGACCCGATTTCTAGTGTGAATTTGACATTTGGAAGAGAAAGATAAGACGCACTTATCTTATTTGCAATCAAAATAGATGTTTGATAGCTAACCTGTCATAGCTTCTTGCGTCATATCATCGTCATATTTTACTATTTTTTTCTAGTAGAAAAGTTCTCACTTTCCTTTAAAATATAGGCTGTAGGTACAGTAAGAAACAGTCGATATTTGGTCAAGCTGCACGAAGAACCATAAACCGAATTCAATAAATAATAAATCAAGCAATCGTCACTAACAAATATAAGCATTCGCATCCGTACATGTGGAAGTATTCTCAGAGTGACAACAAACGTACTATAAATCTGGTCACCGATACTGATTGAATTCTTTGGTGTCGCGCTGAGCCGTCAACACATGTCTCCAAAGGATAAAAAAGCGGGTATCAGCACAAACATGGCTAACTACAAACGCTTTTACCTAATTGCATTAACATTTGACTCAGAACAGGCTCTCGTTAATTGGCCAGCAAATTTTCCAACCGGCTTGAATTCAGTCCACGTTGCTCAATAAACTACTAGAAGCATTTAGTGGGACGCGTTCTGGCTCCAAACACTGTGTTTTCCTTCCATTGGAATTGTAAGATGTGCTCTCAGATTTATTCTGTCGTAATTGCAAGCGGATTTTTTTCTTTTGTTGAAGGTTGCTACGCTTTTAGGATTAAGGATTAAAAACAATGAAATGTTCAGTGTTTCTCGCGTTAGCATTAAAAGCAGTTTATAAGTTTTTTTTAGCCATTAGGACTTTTGCAATAAAAGAAAAAAAAACGGAACATAAATAAATAAATATAATAAAATAAAATAGCCTTTAATTCTCGACCTTTACATAGTTAAATATTAAAATGATACACAGACATCGTATACATGGTGTGATCAATTTGCCTCTAAGCATAGGCCTCCCATAAAATCTTCCATTCGTTTCTATCTATTGCAGTCCGTCTCCAAGTCGGTTCTGCAACTGCCTTTATGCCATCTTCCCATCTTCGTAATGGTCTGCCTTTCTTCCTTTTCCCATTTCTTGGATACCATTCCGTGACTAGTTTAGACCATTTCTCTCTCTTATTTCTTATCATGTGGCCCGTCTATCTCCACTTAAAGTTGTTTATAGCATATGAAACTTCGTTTAGTATACTTATTTCTATATTGTGTTCACATACTTCTAGTTTTTTCCTATCCTTCTTTGTTAGTGTCCATGTTTGACAGCCATAGATCATGCAAGCAATACACACTCTGTTGTCAGTCTCTTTATTATTCTGGTTTTCTGGGGAGATAATTTGACCTAGGTATGTGTATTCCGTGACATATTTAAACTGGTTATTGTTTACAGTCATTGGTATTCTTTGTTCGTTTGTCATAAGTTTATTTTTTTCTGTGTTCAGTTCCAGACCCACTTTCATGCTCTCCTTGGTGAGTTGGTGTAGCATTATTTACAAGTCCGTTGGGTTTTCAGAAATAAGTATGATCTCGTCTGCAAATCGGAGACGATTCTGTGCAGGACAACCATCTACGTAAATACTGATAAAATAGATTGCCTGTAACCTAGCTTATAACCCTCTTACAAACGTAAGCATTGTATTACAGTCGCCTTATATAAATTGTAGGCGAAATAAATAATAATAGGTCTCACACTTCATTCCTACCTAGTTAAGAGGTAATATACTGTTGGTTTCATAAGTAAAGAGTGGCTAAACACTAGGTTTCCACTAGAAAATAGATAGATTAAGAGGAAGCCTTTAGATCCTATCCGCGCGCTGGCCAAGCATAGACTGATGGGCGAGCGAGGGGGGAAGCTCGGTATTTATACCCCAGGTGGGGGCCGAGGTACGTAAATAGACAGCGCCAGAAAAACCCGCGTTTTAGATGCGATTGGCCGGCAAACGGAGAGGATCTCGAGTGATAATGCATTACGAATGTCATAGAAATAAGTATAAAACACTGTAAATAACGTATTAGCCTAAGATTATTGTCATAAATAAATGAGATGTCGTTTCGCGCCAAAACTTTCCCGCCAATACTTTCCCGCCCATATTTCCCGCCAAATTCACGGGGCGGGCGGGCTGCGGGGCAAGGAATTTCATGGTATAAATATGGCGTCCGGGCCTCATGAAATTCAGTTCTACAAATACCTACGAAACGGCATCAACTCGGAAAAGAAAACAAGTCTTTCACTCAGCTGCTCCCTCATCGGAATCCCGTCAAATTCAGTTGCACAACCAGTGCATAGGTGCATCAGGCACATAATGGTCCTTCAGTAAGCCGGATATTCAAGAAAGAAACTGCAGTTTAAGCGAAAACTACAGCCTCAAGAAAAAAGAAGATTCCAGTGAAAGTGAGAGAACGCCACCTCCGAGGAAATTATCGTCGAAAATGGGTCCAGTCACAAGGTCATCGGCGCCGGGGCAGTCGTTAGCCCAGCTCATCTTCGGGACAGAGCAACCGCCGAGGACCTCAAGAGAAGAAACAAGTAGAGACTCAACATACACGCCACCGACGGCGTCGGACAACGCGACGACGACGGACAACGCGACGAGCACGGACACGATCACTGAGACGCCGCCGTTATCTCAGGAATCGTCACAGACGGGGACGACGCCACGTCCCCCCGCGCCGCCACCGTCGTCGAAGTCACGCGCAACGACCACGAGCCGCCGTGCGCAACGCTTAGCCAAAGCAAAAGAAGAGATGTTACGCATCAAGCTTGAACTCGCCCAAGCACACATCGCCACACTAGAAGCCGAACAAAGCGACGAAGACGAAGGAACTGTGGTTTCCGCCACGCAAGTGAACGAGCAAATCGACGCCTGGTTCGAGAAAAACCACGAGATGCCCGCTATCACTCAAGAACCACACCTTCCTGAAGAAAAGGGGAACAATCCTGACGAAGAAAAAGCAACGGTCCAGCAGCCACTGCCGCGCGCCGAGACCCAGCTCCCCCCGCCGCCCAGCGCACCCGTCGCCGCCGCCGTCGCGACGCCAGTGCCAGCGGGGAACGCCCCCCTCAGGGACCCCCCCCCAGTCTTCACGCCCGCGCCGCCCTGCGCGAATCGCTATGAACAAAGCGGCACCACCAACGCAGTGCCGCAAACAACACAGCAAGTTAACCTATCCGAGCTCGCGTCCGCGATCGCTCTAGCCGCCCGCGCTGGCAGCGCCGCCCCCCGATTCGCAACCGAATTACCTGCCTACGCCGGGTCGCATCAAGAATGGCTCACCTTCAAAGCCTCGTACGAAGAATCTCAAATGAAGTTCACCGAAACAGAAAATATAGCGAGACTACGAAGATCACTGAAAGGGAGAGCAAAAGAATCAGTTGAGAATCTTCTCATCTACCAAGCTCCGGCCGCCGAGATAATCAGAACGCTAGAAACACGCTTCGGGAGGCCCGATACCATAGCACTAATTGAATTAGAAAGGCTCCGCGCGCTGCCCCGCCTCACAGACGGCGCGCGGGACCTCTGCTCCTTCTCGTGCCGTGTTGCGAATGCCATCGCCACCCTCCGAGCGTTAGATCGCGCACAGTATCTCTACAGCCCTGAGACTACTAAAGCGATCCTAGACAAGCTGACACCGAACCAAAGATACAGGTGGTTCGACTTCGCCGCCACCACCGTGTCCGCGGAACCAGAGCTAATAAAGATCTCCGCCTTCCTACAACGAGAAGCACAGTACTGCGCAGCCTACGCGCAACCGGAAACAAGCGAACCTCCGCCAAGACGAGTGCACAAAGCCTACGCCACCTCCGAGAGACCAGCCAGCAAATGTTCGTGCTGTCAGAGCGAGACGCACAGCATCGACAAGTGTCCGAAATTTACGGCTGAAGAAATCGACGAGCGCTGGAAGATAGCTAAAGAAAAAAGACTATGCTTCAGGTGCCTAAAATACAAGGGCAGAACGCACCACTGCAAACGGGTGAAGTGCGAGCGAGACGGCTGCGAGTACTTTCATCACAAATTATTGCACAATAAGAAGCCCGCGCCCGCCGACAACGAAGCCGTTACCTCAACGTGGACGACCCGCCGGTCCCGCGCCTTTCTCAAGATATTACCTGTGACAATAAAAGGGCCCACAGGGGAGGTCAAGACTTCGGCTCTGATGGACGACGGAAGCACTATCACGCTCCTGTCGGAAGAAATCGCCAACAAAGTCGGCCTAGACGGGCCTACAACGCCGCTGCGCATAGAGGCAATCACCAGTGAAAAAATAAACGCAACGAAATCCCGCCGAGTCCCGCTCCTCATACGCGGACAAGGCGGGGAGGTGCGCATACACGCCCGCACAATTCCCGACCTACGCTTATCACCCCAAACGATAAGCGAAGACGATGTCAGTACGTGCCCACACCTGCGAGACATAGAGCACCTACTGAGATACGACACGGCCGAACCGGGAATACTGCTCGGGCAAGACAACTGGCATCTGTTAATACCAGAAGAAATCCGACGCGGCGACAGAAATCAACCCGTCGCCAGCCGACTACCGCTCGGATGGGTGTTACACGGCGCGCACACCCGCGCCCCCCTACAAGGCGAGGGCATCCACCATATCGTCAGCCATATCTCCAATCAGCCAGCCGAAGAAAGGGAATCGCTAACAAGCGAGGAAGACGTCGACCGGCAGTTAAAAGAATACTTCGCCATCGAAAATATGATGATAGAGCCGAAACGACCCAAATCCGACCCGGAAGAACGCGCCCTCGCTCAGCTCGCGCGATCAACCACGCTCACGGCCGACGGCCACTATCAAGTGCCTCTACTATGGAAAAACGAAGACGACAAACTGCCGGACAACTACGAGAACGCGCTCAAACGCCTACACAGCATCGAGAAAAAACTAGATCGAGATGAAGAGTTCAAGAAGCGCTACAACGCCGAAATGGACCACCTAATCGAGCGAGGTTACGCCGAGCCAGCCCCGCCAAAGAATAACAACGAAAAAAACTGGTATCTACCGCACTTCGCCGTATTGAATCCTATGAAGAGAGATCGCGTCAGAGTGGTCCATGATGCTGCGGCCCGTACTCGAGGCGTATCACTCAACGACAAACTCCTCACAGGCCCCCCCCTCCTCCAATCACTTCCGGGGGTGCTCATGAGGTTCCGTCAGCACAAAATCGCCGTGTCCGCCGACATAGAAGCAATGTTTATGCACGTAAAAATAAAGCCCGAAGACCGCAACGCGCTACGCTATCTGTGGCGTGGGAACCGCCGGGACGACACGCCCCCGGAAGAATGGCGTATGAGCTCCCTTGTCTTCGGTGCAACCTGCAGCCCTACGATCGCTATATATGTAAAGAACGCGAACGCCGAAAAATATAGGGAAACGAACCCTGAAGCCGCCGAGGCCATTGTACGTAATCACTACGTAGACGATTACCTACAGAGTTTCAAGTCAGAAGAGGAAGCGATCAAGATAGCCGCCGAAGTACGAGAGATACAGAAAAACGCCCACTACAATCTCCGTAAGTGGTCGTCCAACTCGGCGGGAGTGCTACTAGCGGTGGCCAATGAGAACACAGACCCCTCAGAAGAAAACACCGCAAGCAAGAAAAATCGCACCCCCACCACCGAGCCTTCAAACCTCCACGAACACGCCCGGGAGGTGGCAAACGAGCGCACGAGCCCCGCACACGTAGAGCTCGACGCGAAAGAAATGAAAAATGAACGCGTACTCGGACAAGTTTGGAAGCCCGCCACAGATGAAATCGCTTTCAACTTGGACCTGACCCGATTGCCGCCCGACGCACTCAATGAAAAAAAACCGACTAAGCGCTTGGTACTGAGAGTGATGATGTCCGTCTTCGACCCCCTTGGGCTGGCCTCACCCGTCACCGTCCAAGCAAAGAAAATACTACAAGAAATATGGAGAAGAGGCACGACATGGGACGCAGCAATAGACGACGACCTCGCGCAGAAATGGACCTTATGGACCACACAGCTGACAGCGCTCCGCGACGTCGCCATACCCCGGTGCTACCCATACTATAGCACCGCGGTAACCCGGGAGCTGCACACATTCGTCGACGCCTCCCTCACCGCATACACGTGCGCTCTATACTGGCGTACGGTAACCGCGGACGGACAAATACACGTGTCCCTCATCACCGCGAAGGCCAAGGTCGCCCCCCTCAAAGTGACCTCGGTCCCACGCCTGGAGTTACAGGCAGCGGCGATGGGCGCACGAATGGCCGTCACCGTGGTAGAAGAACACGACCTGAAACCAACCAGTAAGACATACTGGTCGGACAGTCGCACCGTGCTCACCTGGATTCGCACCGGCGCCCGCTCATACAAACCCTTCGTCGCGCATCGATTAGCCGCCATCGAAGAAACAACGACAGTACGCGAATGGAAATGGGTACCTACGCGCCACAACGTCGCAGATATACCTACCAGAGAGCTCCCGCCAGACTTCAACAGCAGCCACCGCTGGTTCCATGGGCCCGACTTCCTGTACAATGACTACACAACATGGCCCGCCGAACCACAACAACAAAATAATGCACCGACCGGCGAAGAAAATAAAATAGCAACCGAAATTTGTAACAAAATCACGCACACACCGTGGTTACCGCCGGCGGAAAGGTTCTCGCGCTGGGAGCGCCTACTACGCACACTAGCGCGAGTACTACAGTTCATAGAACTATGTCGTCCTAACAAAGGCCGAACTCACTACAAAAGACCACTCAAGAACAAAGAAAAGGACCCCGAGTGGAACAGAAAACACAAGCGACCCGCACCCGCCGCACCGCGACAGGCCCGGCCCGCATCAAAAAACTACTTATCAATTGACGCGCGGTACCTAATAGAAGCGGAACGCCTAATAGTACGAGAGAGTCAACGAGACAGCTTCAGCGACGAAATTCAGAGACTAATGCAGGGCAAGCCGCCGGCCATGAATAGTCGCTTACGCCCCTTAGCGATCGAACTCATCGACGGCGTGATAACGCTAAAAACGCGCATCAACGAAGCAAACGACATAACCACAACGCAAAAACGGCCGTCCGTATTAGACGGAAATCACGCGGCCATCCGACTGTACATCGACTGCGTGCACCGACAAATGAACCATCACGGAGTAGAAGCGACAGTGAACGAATGCAAACAACACTACGCCATACTACGACTACGTACAGTCGCCCGAATGATTGTCCATCGATGTCTGCCATGCCGGCGACGAAAATCGAAGCCGACTGTACCTCCGACGGGAAATCTGCCGCACTGCCGCCTCGCACATCACGAGAGAGCCTTCACATACACGGGCGTCGATCTGTGGGGCCCCGCGACTATTACAGTAGGCCGAGGGACACAGAAGAGATATGTAGCGCTATTTACATGCCTTACAACGCGCGCTATACACATGGAAATAGTGCCCAGTCTAAGCGGCGAATCCGCCATAATGGCTCTACGAAGAATGATCGCGCGTCGAGGCACACCTACGGAGATTTGGTCGGACAACGGGACGAACTTCCACTCTGCGGATAAGATGCTGCGGGCGGCCGCCGAAGACGCGATGCGAGAGGAGGCGGGGCGACGACAAATAATATGGCGCTTCATCCCCCCTTCGGCGCCATTTATGGGCGGGGCGTGGGAGCGAATGGTGCGAGCGGTGAAAGACACTCTTTACACTGTCCTGAAAGAGCGTCACCCCTCGGAGGAGGTCTTCGCCACGACCCTGGCTGAAGCAGAATACATCGTGAACAGCCGCCCCCTCACACACGTGTCCGTGGAGCCCGATGACCCCGAAGCCCTATCACCGAATCACTTCCTACTCGGCGGATCCGGCAGAGTGCAGTCGCCCGGTACCTTCAACGACAAGGACCTAGTCGGCCGAGCAACGTGGAGGACGAGCCAACGACTCGCGGACCACTTCTGGAGTCGATGGGTCCGCGAGTACCTACCTACACTTCAAGACCGGCGGGAGCCGTATAGGCGCGGCCGGCCCATAGAAATCGACGACATCGTACTCATCGGCGACGGGACCCTCCCACGCAATACTTGGCCCATGGGTAGAGTGATCGCCAAGTACCCGGGACCCGACGGCGAGACAAGAGTGGTGGACGTCAGAACAAAGGGCGGAGTGCTACGGCGACCGACCAAGAAGCTCGCGATTTTACCTACCAAGGATGACGACCTGCACGCCAGCGAGCTGGAACACCGGCCGGGTGTTCCACGGCGGGAGAAATGTGCAGGACAACCATCTACGTAAATACTGATAAAATAGATTGCCTGTAACCTAGCTTATAACCCTCTTACAAACGTAAGCATTGTATTACAGTCGCCTTATATAAATTGTAGGCGAAATAAATAATAATAGGTCTCACACTTCATTCCTACCTAGTTAAGAGGTAATATACTGTTGGTTTCATAAGTAAAGAGTGGCTAAACACTAGGTTTCCACTAGAAAATAGATAGATTAAGAGGAAGCCTTTAGATCCTATCCGCGCGCTGGCCAAGCATAGACTGATGGGCGAGCGAGGGGGGAAGCTCGGTATTTATACCCCAGGTGGGGGCCGAGGTACGTAAATAGACAGCGCCAGAAAAACCCGCGTTTTAGATGCGATTGGCCGGCAAACGGAGAGGATCTCGAGTGATAATGCATTACGAATGTCATAGAAATAAGTATAAAACACTGTAAATAACGTATTAGCCTAAGATTATTGTCATAAATAAATGAGATGTCGTTTCGCGCCAAAACTTTCCCGCCAATACTTTCCCGCCCATATTTCCCGCCAAATTCACGGGGCGGGCGGGCTGCGGGGCAAGGAATTTCATGGTATAAATATGGCGTCCGGGCCTCATGAAATTCAGTTCTACAAATACCTACGAAACGGCATCAACTCGGAAAAGAAAACAAGTCTTTCACTCAGCTGCTCCCTCATCGGAATCCCGTCAAATTCAGTTGCACAACCAGTGCATAGGTGCATCAGGCACAGATTCAATAGTTTTCCATTTATGTTCAAGTCATAACTGTAACATTTTAAGTTTCTGAATACTAGTTCTATCGTTGCAGAGAATAGTTTAGGTGACATGACAGGGGGTCCCCTTGTCGTACCCCTCTTTTTACCGGGAATTCCTGACCTATAATTTCTAATTTGATTTTGTTAGTTGAGTTCATATATACTTTGTTCATAATTCTTATGTACTTGCATGCAACATTTTGAGTTTCCAATGCGTTCCAGAAACGGAACATACGTTTACCTAATTTTTTCTTTGTCTCAGTCCATGTATTATAAAAAAAGGGGCCGTGGGGTAGAAAAACATTAAATGCCCATAATAATATACAGTATGTATATCTGGTGAAATATTTGTAATTAGAGTGATTTCGGAGATTACGAAACTTATAAATTCAGAAATGAACATAGTCACAAACATGGCCTCTTTATAATATTATTATTTAGGCGGAGCCACGTTATTAAATATAGTATATTTCCATTGTGAATATTCATTCTACATACTTATAGATGAAATCATCTTTGAAATTGGAGGAGTAGGTCCGGAGATGACGCCCTACTCACAAACTTATAAAACTACAAACTAACTTTACCTATTTATAATATGAGTAAAGAAGTAGGTACAAATTTATCATCTTAATAGTAACGCCTCTTTTCAATAACAATACGAACTTTTTTTAACCTAGATAATTAGAACTGCACTCACAAATTATAGTCTTAATAAAGTCATACGCAATTTATTACAACAGTTAGGAAAGGAACCAGACAATTGTACTCGTCAGGCCGGCCAAATGCCCCGCAAGAACGGACCTGAATTTATTACCAGACATCTGTTATCCTTACTCGACGGACCTTGGGATGTGCGGCATTCTTCCCGTGCTCATAGTATGTTTGATTAAGTTGGATAGGCTTAAGTGGAATGCAACGCAATGCGGAACATTGGTATTTGACGATCAGTCTTGACATCTGGTAAAGTATTTTTCTCAAACATGCAATGAAATGTCGTGATTACGTGGGTTATGTCTGGCTTCAAAGTATCACGTTTCGGGTGGTTCAACTCGAGAGAACTCTTAAGGAATTTCATACGAAATTGAAGGCCTAGGCCAGGAAGTATTTTTTAAAATTTTCATTTTAATATTTCCATCACGGCATTCTGCCATGAAAATAAGTTTGATTTGAGGAGTTTTTATTTATTTATTTAATATAGAAAAACACTATACATGCCTGGCCGTGAAAAGGGCTTGTCGGCTTCGTATCACTATCTGGCCTCTCTAGAGTCGGCCATCTATACCTACTCACCCGGCAAGCCCTTCTTTCCCGGCGTCTGTAGTAATGTACTATTACAAGTTTGTGTCACACATGGTAGTTTCTGTTGGAGGTTTAATTTATATAAGCCGATATAAACTTTTTTTTTAATTCTGGCTGACTCCGTATTGTCACATTACTTACTATATAATTGTCACTCTTGTCCATGTCGTAGGTACTTTTTATCCTATGTGCTGAATTAACTCTGTGTTATATTTTTATAAATATGTGGTTTAATTATCAGATGTATTGGTTTCAATGTTCAGCAGTATTGGGGTGATTGATGGAGTCAGGCGTTACTTTGCAGAATTTAATTATATAACTTTCTAGAACAATCTATTTGTTTGCTATTCCGCTAAAGAAATCTTTCTTCTCTCTAGGGAAATAGCAACGTTGTTCCAAAAACTTCTCAGTAAGTAGTATTGTTTCTTTATTGATAGGTTATATAGCTTAGATATTATTCAGCGAACTAATTGGTAGCAATTTGCCCTTATGCTTTTGAACTCCGACCTTCACCATTATGGCATAGTATAAAGACGGCAAAGTATGTTATCTTCCTACAAACGCACCGCACGCGGCTTGTATGTGTGCGCTATACTATCTATACGTCACCGCACGCACACTCAAACAAAATCTCGATTGTTTCGCACTGAGAAACGGGTCGAGATTTTGTTTGAGTGTGCGACGGATACAACTGTGGCGCACACATACAAGCCGCGCGCGGTGCGTTTGTAGGAAGATAACATACTTTGCCGTCTTTATACTATGAGTATGGTGATTTCGACATTTTGCCAAGTTCATCAAATGCTGATAAGCTGGCCGATGTGTTTAATTCTTGGTTTTCAATGAATATTAGGTTTTTTTTTCTTTATCAAAAAATATTGCTGAATTATATAATGATGACTTCTACTTCTGAGGAAGAAGATTTGGAATGCTTACTAGGACTGGTATAAGATGACGAAATTATACTCCGTGTACACAAAAGTTATTTCTGTCTTTCAAAATCAGGGTCTGAATTCCATCCGCTTTAAATGACATAAGGGGAGATATCTCCACTCTGATATCTATGTCATTCTGAAATGACAGAAACAAAATCGATATCCTAGGGATGTCATCTGTCAATAAGGACAAGTGGAATAACTGTCCAACAATAGGCATGCCTCATATTAAAATTGATAACGTAGTGTTACTAAATGGATGGTAAACCATCAAATTATTGATATAAAGTATAAATTATAATTAAAATCATAAAAATATATGGACCTTGAACGTTTAGAAAAAGTATGCAATTGTTTTATTGTCCTAAATAATGATTAAATTGTAGATTTAAAATTACCAATTGTAAAAATTGTATCACAACTATGTACACTCAAGGTCACCAATATATATACACCACAAAGTTACAGAAATATGTATACAGACCTTATTACTACGGAAGTAAGGTTGTTGTATACATATTTTTGCAACTTTGGGTATATATATATATTGGTGACCTTGACTGCACCTAGACGCAGTATTTTGCGACCGAAATAGCAATTTCCTTGATTTTCCATACAACGATTAGTACAAATAACAGTCGTGACGTCATACCCGTGTGTCAATTAGTATGAAGCGTTTGGGCTGCCGCCAGCGAGGTTAATCTTTGTCTCAAAAAAAAACTTAGTCATCATACCTATTCTCCAATACATTAAGCACTTTACACAACAAGTTAACTAGGGCCTTGCATTGAGTGTCACCTGACTTTGAGAGTATTTTGCAAATAAAAATGTCGTTTAAGGTTTAAATTCCTAACAGTTTATTTAATTAAAAATACCTGGTCAAGACCAAACCCGGGAACTAAGAAACTATGTACAACACACATATTTTGTATTCTATCAAAATATGCAATGCAGATCACTCTTTGAGATGCGTCACGTTAACGCAGCGCCTGTAGACACGAACGCTCGAAACTCATTAACCGACTTCAAAAAAGGAGGAACTTCTCAATTCGTCGGAATCTTTTATTTTTTATATATGTTCCTCGATTAGTCGAAGACGCCTGGACCGATTAGGAGAATGCATTTTTTGTTTGAAATGGTATCCTTTCCACTTACGTCAGAACATGATTGTTTTTTTTTGTTATTCAGACATTTTCTTCTATTTATTTCGGCACCCAGCAGTGTCGACGGAGCCCCGCTGCGCGGGGCTCCTATTTCTGGGCGCTGGACAAATATAGGGAACTCTTCAAATTTTGTAGGCACATTTGAAGCAATTTGGGTACTGATTTGAAGTTGGTTAAAACTTTGTTTTTAAAGTAAATCATTTGATATCGAAACTTGAGGGCATGAATAAGGCCTATAAACGTTCATCTAAATCATTTGATATCGAAACTTGAGGGCATGAATAAGGCCTATAAACGTTCATCTAATCTAACCTAGCTAGAACTAGAGCTAGAACGGGCAGTAGTCCCCTCCGCACGCTGGCCCAGTGCGGGTTGGGGACACATCAGGGGTTCATCTAACCCAGGGGTCGGCAACCTTTTAGTAACCAAGGGCCACATAAGAAAGAGCTAACAAAAAAATACGTGGGCCACACTTCTTAATTATTTGTGACTTTATCAGACAATTCCAAAATTACGAATTCAATTACCTTTACCTACAAAACAGCCAGGGAGGCTCGCGGGCCGCAAGCAAGGGCCCTGTTGCCGACCCATTGATTTAACCCATTTTAACTAAAATGCTGTAAAAGTTTGTTTGTTACTGTCAGTTAATTAATACACCTCATTAACTTTCGTATTAAAGGAACAAAACACATTTTATGTAACATGGGCATTTTAAGGGGGTACCTAAGTGTCCAATCAAGGCATTGAAGCCAACTTTCGTTTTGAAAAACCTTTTATTTATGACGCTTAAAAAGATAAATGGGAGTACAAATACGGTGAAAAAACCTACGCCAGGTGAAATTAAATCTTATATCAATGTCATAAAGGCTTTGCGAGAGAAAAACATTTCTCACTTTATCTGTATACGAGCAAGTTTCGAAAATCTTAAAAGTTCGTATTCTCGAACAAAGCAGAGAGCGTTGAGAATCTCAAAGTATTACAGCATAAAAGGAAACTGCCCGGAACTTATTGAAGCAATCAGATTGTGCAGATTCCGTTTAACATTAGCAGAATTCTTCCCTGAATCCGATCGCATTAAGAGCCCATTTAAACTTCGCGCGACGAAAGGATTCTCAAATTCCGCTCCCTTGAAAAATAAGGCTTAGCAATTTAGGCCCGAAATCCTATACAAAAAGAATTACTCGCGTTGCGAGATTTAATTTAGTATAAAACTTAGACGGCAAAGCTTAAATGACGACAGAAGAGACTAAATAAAGCCTTCAAAATACGACAATAAATTTCATCTCAAATTGATAAAGATCAACTAGAATCCGTCCCGTTTTTATAGCTCTATAAAACATGCTTAACTTAAAAAGTTTAATCGCTAAAATCTCTCTTGTTTACATAAAAACGTGTTTTAAATTTTTTACAACGTTGTAAACATTATTCTTATTAATTTTTCCCTCAGCGAGCGAGGAGAGTTCACATCACATTCGGGGCACGTAGGCCCTTTCCATAAATTCTCTTCTTAAAACATTGCGGTGTGTCAACGCGGAAAAATGAATAGAAACGAGCGACACAGGTCATAATACTTGCTGTATAGTTAATACCTACCTTTGGGTATTTGTACGGATAACTTTGCTAAGTTATAAAGGCTTTTGTGGGCGACAGAATGTAGTTTGTGAAATGTAGGACCTACGGGTCACGAAGAGAAAGGGTGTTGTATAGTATGTGAACGATAAGGCCTACGGGTCACGAAGGGAAAGGACGTGTAACTATAATTCCTTCACATAAGGACGGCAATTGTGCCCAGATTAAGCTCCTAAAGCAAACGGCTCATATAAGAAGCGCGTGATTTATTTAGGACCTAAGTACAATAGGTACAGACGAAGAAAATAGCTTAAAGTAAAGATAAAGGTACCAGGTACCTCCAGTAATTATTTCATAAAGATCGATAGGGGGAGAGCCCCTGATAAATGAGGGAGAGATAGCCAAATTAATTGTAAAGAAACCAACTTGAGACTATATCCAGATCTAGTCCGTCAACAAGGGACATCGGTAACTAGAGTTACATAAAATGTGAAATAAAAATGTACACAACGTATGCATAGAGATTATTGCTTATTATGGTGCAATAATGGTCAAGGTTCAGGTTGATTTCTCTGATTGGCTAAAAAGACGGGAGCAAAGTCAAACTTATGCTACCACGTTAATGTAAATGTGAAAATTGACGGTCTCACCCGGCCATAGCTTCGTAACCAGATGAGGTACGAAAGCAATTGAGGTATCGTTAGGAAGGTACGGTAAATGCCCTTACGTATGTATAATCACTTTTGATAATTAATGTTAATTAAAGCCACTAGGGCCTGGCAAAGCCATTTCATGTTACCAAAGTTGGTAATTTTACGTAAATATCGACTTTCCCAATTTAAACGGGAAAAGCAGGAAAACTAGTAGATATTGTAATGTATAGCTCAGAAATAGTTCTTTTGAAGGAAAATATGTAAAAACCCTTAAGGTTTCCCTGAAAACCAGGAAAACGTAAAAACTAGCTTTTCCATAGTAAAAGTGGGCGAGGTCTTCAAAATTATATCCCCACCACTTTTAATGCCTTAGGGGTATAAAAGAGGCTATAATCGCCGGATAGAATTGTGTTCGCTCAGCCCCACCAGTGGGAGCTCCCAGGAAGAAGAAGAAAGGAAGAAGTAGGGAAATTGTGATAGGAAGTAGGAAATTGTGATAGGGAAAGTTTAATCAGTAGTTTGTGTCTCATTATTTTATTATACCGTTTCATTTATTTTTCGCCAAGTATTATTTTATCGTCACCCACACCCCATCCTTCAACAGTGCAGCTCAGTCTGCGGGATTAGTGCTCCCCTAGAGCACCTGCGCTATCAGAGCGCGTTACGGCCGTTTAAAAACACGCTGAGCGGTTCAACCGCCGCGGTTCACCCGCCGCGGTTGAAACGCGCGGTTCGCCCGCCGCGGTTTTTAAACGCCCCTTGTTAGGTGACTGTGAGGTCGCGAAGGTCAAACCCAGGCCTGTCGCACATCGACCACGTCGGCGCCACGCGTCGTCCACAGCTTTTATACTAAGTAAATCAGCCTTGTACTTACATAACGCGTAGGCGCGTGTAGGAGGACCGGTATTTCAACTTGTCGATTTCAGTCCACAATGGATTATCAAGTCTTATAAATAGTTTCAAATTCTCAACTGTAAGATGATATCTACTAATGTGTACGGCCTCTTCCGGATTTGTCGGTGTAGGTTGTCAGTAAACTTTCAGCTGTTTGTGACAGTCAAGATACTCGTAGTACTGATTTTTTATACGCCCCTACATTTAAATGAGTGCTCTCTGATATGCGCGGGGTGCTTGGAAGGAAGGCGGTAAGAATGCGGTACACATATTGCTACTTGCGTACCTATTTAATGCTACTGCGCAAATGTAACATAAAATAATAATGTGTTTCAACTTTCAGTATAAGTGCCAAAAAGTAAGGAAATCTGGGCTAGCTAGAAAGTACAAAATAAAGCATAGGTGCCGATCCCGCCCCGCCAAATGCAGAGTGGTGTAAGATTTCTCTTCAAGTACGCCTCTAGTCCCGATCCTGAGCTATGTAGTCTAATCCAGCAGGATAATGAACACATCAACTATAATAAACTAAAATTAGGTATAACATAAGATAACATAAGGTAATACAATACTCTGTATAATTTGCATAATTATAATTGGGTCACAAACTTTGATACGAAACTGGGTCCTGTAACACACTGTACACAGGGTATCCTAGCTCAGAACGAAGGGTCTTGATATGCGTATTGTGCTTATTTAATGTTTTTTTACGCAACGCAACTTAAAAGCAGACTGAAGAGAGGCTTAGCATAACAATCTTAAATATTAAAGATTTAGTTAAGTAAGCATCATAGTACATAAGTAGGTAAGTAATGTATTCTATGAATTTACATTTCAAATTTTATTTGAATTTATTTGATTTTGTACAATAATCTTTTTTTTTCATTTCGATATTGAGAAGATAATATACTATAACCTAGTTATTCTAAGGTAAAAACAAAGTTTGATATATCCTCACGCCCGCTCAAAAAGTCATGCTGCAAAACGGGATTGAAAAACATTTCTGCAATTCAACCACACATTAACTGAAATTTTCGGGGATTTAAAAATATGCCACCATGATTTTACATTTGTATACCCATATTGTACAATTGTTTCAATACCTACCAATTCCGTAATTGCTTTTTTAAATATAAAATAGTGCCAATGTCCATTTCAAAGATTTGCGCCAAACTGATGAAACATTTGTTTGAGTCGTATTTCAGAATGTACTTACTCCCTTTAAACAAACTTACATTTCACAGACATTCCCTTTTTAGGGTTCCGTACTCAAAGAGTCAAACGGGTCCCTATTACTTAGACTTCGCTGTCCGTCCGTCTGTCTGTCACCAGGCTGTATCTCAAGAACCGTGATAGAGTTGAAATTTTCACAGATTATGTTTTATCTGTTGCCGCTATAACAACAAATACTAAAAACAAAATAATTTTTTTAAGGGGGGCTCCCATACAACAAACGTGATTTTTTGCCGTTTTTATAGATAGATAGTGGTACGGAACCCTTCGTGCGCGAGTCCAACTCGCACTTGGTCGGTTTTTATTACTATTAAAGATATAGAGATAGAAAAGTGTAATCGTATGTATTTAATTTGCAGTCGTCTATCTTCATTGATACTGACCTACGAATACAACAATAGCTAAATAAAGGTAAGTATTTATGTACCAAATGTCGATGTTTAATTATATTTAGGAGGAACTTCATTTGTTTTAGTAGGTACTTATAAGTAGTTTAAGCTGCTACGGACTACGACAGGGTGCTACAATTACATTTTTTTATGTTTATTGAATACAATGTTATCTCGCCTTATTAAAATTGTCGTTTTACGATCGCTGTTCGGATGTAAGCGAAACAGTTGTTCCGCCCAGCCGAGTAAATTCAATACAGATTGGAATCCTAGGAACGTTAATGGAAAGAGAAAAATAGCGCTAGAATTGAGATTCCTAACGTTATTGAAATTGGATAATATTTCGTGAAATGAATTCACGTATTGGAAGACATATTCGAGCTAGGTGGCATTAAAGTGTTGCGGAGCTGGGTTTCAATTGACAGGGACATAGATCTCCTGTTGAAACGAATTGTTGGCCAATCTTGCTTTAAAAATAGTGAACGTTTAATAATTCAATAAGCCACAACACAATTACATCCTTCCTTCAATTTATACTACCTAGTGCATGCCAAATCTTGGGATTAGGTACAACCTGAGAAATAAGTTAACAGTGCATAATAAATCATATTTTTAGCACTTCGCTGGCAAACAAACTTTCGTCCCACCTGATGGTAAGTGGTTACCGTAGCCTATGGACGCATTCAACTCCAGGGGTGTTAAGAATTTATACACTGCTTTTTTGAAGAACCCCATAGTCCCTCGGGAAAACCTGTATGGCGTATAACCTATAACGCGTGGTACCTAATATAAGAATCAAAGTTGAATGAAGCAATGTAAGCTGATAACTCATGTTGGGAGAAATGATACACCATTTCGCGAAACGTGCCCTTAATAAATGTTCATAAAACCATTCTACCACTTCACTTCACAGATCCAGAAACAAGTCAACACTCGCTTTTTCTCCGAAAACCATTGGCTGAAATACTGCCAAAACCACAAAGCAAAATAGCCAGCACAAAACTGTCTCCAACTCCACACTAATCCAATAAATGGCACTCAAAATAACAGTTCGAATGAGCTCATCACAGTACACAAGTGCTAGCGTAGTCTTATTACGCAGAGCATACGACATGCATTTTTCACAGTTACGTCTCCGCTCCACTTCAGACACTTTTCAAGCGCCAAGCCTACACTTGAAAGGTCGTCTGTCACTGACAATGACGTTCTATTTTTGCGCTGCATTTCTTTGCAAGGAACACTTCTTTGTAAGGATGATAGGCTTTTATTATCGTTAATGAACTTTGCCGGTTTCTTGAAGTTTATTCAAGTAGTTCTTGAATTATTAAATAGGTGCTTACGAAATATTTTGACGATTCTTGCCATAAAAATAAATCTGTGCTACTTAAGTTCTGATAGTTTTTAAGGCTATACATTATATCACCGAGACAGATGTCACCAACAAGGAATTTAAGAAAATAGCTCGCTAGTTTGCTTTTTTGAGGTATTAGCGTAAAAAAATGTATAAAAAACTTAATATGACGTTTACAGAAATAAAGCGATATTAGCGACCCGCTTTGGTTTTGCAAGAGCACTCCAGATTGTTTATATTTCTATCTACTTAAATAATATGCCACTCCTCATACTAAATATAGTAGAGTAGACCCGATATCATCAATTACAAAACTTCAAACTTTTATTTGTATTTGTAATTTTTATCATCATATCATCCGAAATACGTCCACTGCTGGACAAAGGCCTACCCCAAAGAGTGTCAAAATGTCCGGTCCTGCATCCAGCGGATTCCCGCGACCTTTACCAGGTCATCAGGTCTACTAGGCCTACCCACGCCTTGACTTCCGGTACGTGGTCGCCACTCGAAAACCTTTCCGCCCCAACGGCTATCGGTTCTACGTGCAATGTGCCCCGCCCACTGCCACTTAAGTAATTTTAATAAGTGACCATAATTAAAGCAAGCTAATTACAATTCTTGAATGTTTTTAAATTTCCCTCAAATGTCAATCATCAACTTTAATGTTATCTACCTTCTTTTTACTAGCTTAGACAAATCAATTTGCCCATAAAACATGCAATATTTCAACCTTGACCCTAAATTAGGAAATTAATATCTATAATTACCGCCTACGCTACCTTTGTCTGAGCTACCTTATAAGAAAATATCATAATTTTATCCGTTCAGATGTTTTTGCAATTAAGAGGAACAAACATCGGCACAGTCTTTCACGTTTCAAAATATTAAATAATATTTGTATTAAGATATAAGATAAAAATTAAGGTAACCTTACTATAACGGAGAAAGTTGTAATAAAGTATATTGCTAAAGACGCCTTTAATGGTAGATGGAACTGAGAATCGTTACTTATACTTTAGAATAAATTAATTGTTAACTTAACGTTGTTACTAAGAACATAATATCCATGTAAAAAACGTAAATGGCTTTGTACTCATTGCTTGTAAGGAACGTTTTAGGTCAGACGGAATAAAATGGGAATTATTATAAAGCCTGTACATGTATTGCTACGTATTAGATTAGATGGTAGCGTAACACGGTCAATCGATTCGCTCACTTATGAGTCATGCCTCTATGAGTGATTTTCGCCACAAAGCGGAAAATGCTTCTACACGCTACGGTATAGTACACATAGCGTTGATTAGCTTCAGATGGCTTAAGTGTACGAGTACTTACGGGTTAGATAGTTAACACTGTCACTGCCAGAAGCCCACCTAGCTGCGCCTACGCCGTAGTCCCTTTCCACTACATACGGGGAAACTCACGGGATCGGCTATACGAGCGTAGCGCGTAGCCAATCTTCGAAGTGACATTGTACATAATTAAGAAGGATTGACTTAGAGATTTTTTGAAACGTAAATATAAGTGGACAAGAGAAACGGATGGAAGAAATACTGGTATCTCAAAGAAATAATGAAATCGCAGGACTTAAGCATGACACTGAAAAGAAAAACCTACAACACATGCATTCTTCTGTGCCTAACTTACGGCTGTCAAACATGGTTCGTTAAAAAAATCTCTAAGAGAGAAGCTGGCCAAATGTCAAAAAGCAATGGTGCGAAGCATTAAGGATGACTAACGCTAGAACGGGCTGTGTCCGGCCCGGGCCGTTTTCTAAGAAAAACGATGGCGGTTTTGCGTGACTGAGCTATACCCAAGCCCGACCGAGCCTCAGCCGTGGCTCGAAAGCGGCTCGGTGTCGGCACGGCCCGGCCGCAAGTGACAAGACAGAGTTAGAAACTCTGACCTTACATCGAAAACCAACCTTAATACTGACATACCCAGGGAAAATGGAGCAACGCAGTGACAGAATGGTATCCCAGACATGATAAAAGGAGTCGTGGGCGACAGCGGATGAGATGGATGGAGGACATCTCAATGACAGCTTGTCCCCTGTGGACCAGAGTAGCACAGGACAGACATCACTGGAAATCGCTAGAGGAGGCCTAATGCCAAGAGGCACACCGAGATAAGAGACTTACTTTAAACACATAGGTATATTTTACTCTCTGTTATGGAATTCTCGAAATAAAAGGCTTATTATTATTAAAAGTGACAAATATATTGAAGTAATAGGTCGCGGTCAAGAATGATTCATGATCACATTCAATAATCTTAATCATAAGGCGCCTTCCTAAGTTGGCGAGGCGGGGTCGGTGGGATTTTGTACTTTGACGTACAATCTTATTAATGTTGCACACTCACTCAGTCGTCGGTATACTGTCAGTACAACATTTGACCAGTAGTAATATAATGTGTGGAAGCGCAATGCACTTGCAGTACTACATTCATGCCGCCCCGCTTTCGCGCGACTCACGCCAGTTATTTAGGAAGCAATCATTTAAATAAACGCACATGAAACCGTACCTACTAACTGACCCAACTGACAATTGACACTGACAGCTTGCTGAGATCGTATCGCCCCAGAACCGAAAAATAAGGAAAACGCCTACCTAAAAAGTTCTAATTTTTTTAATACTTAGTATTACGCTTCAGTGTGACAGGGTCCCAAACACCTCCCGGCAGGCGTCACAACGCTCCATCATCATGTTAATGGCAGAAGAAGAGCAATTTGCGTCGAGCGCAATCTCATTGTTTTTGATTAAAATTATTATTGTTCTCCTTTATTCGTGGGCTTTCTTTTTACGCAATTCGTAAGCCGAGCGGCGCACAGATGGGATAGAGAAAGATTGTGGGGATGGGAAACCACGTACTGTTCTGGAACATATTTTTTTTACCCCCGCCCCTTAGAAAACATGTGTTATTTGTTTAACATGTTTGTCTGTTATCTGTGTGTTGCTGTATGTATTTGTGTGTCTGTTTGTGGCATCATAGCTCCCGGATGAACCATTTTGAGTGTGTATAATTGATGATGCAAGCGTTCATAGGTTACGGTTTTCGATTACAATCAAGTAGGCCATACGCTTGTCGTGCTATTAATAACTGCCCGTTACAACTAGCATGGCTTAGAACCATCTAGGCAGATAAGACTTTTAATTTAAAAAACACTACCAAATCAGTTCGTTTGGAAGCTACAAAGCCACAGACAGACACACAGCTATACATAGTATCAAGACACTTCTCTTCAAAACACCATCAAATCACCTATAGTTTGACTGACTCGATTCCAGCAAAACGAGCACTAAATAGAGCTATATTGGTACACAAACACACTCTTCGCACCACACAGGTGGGCCTATAGTGTTGTAAAGGTTGTATAAATACCTTTACGTCGTAAGTAAGACGTAAAATTTTGTACTTACCACGGGCGGTAGTAAAAAAAGCCTCAGAGCGCATATTTATCGCCCTTGCCTTCGGCTCGGGCGTCAAATACCTGCGATCTGAGACATTCTTTGTTTAACCGCCCTAGGTAAGTAATGTACTATTACGGAACTCCTTCCGAAACAGAGACTATAGCTGACGGCTTTATCAGATATCGTATGGCTGTGGAAAAAGCAAGACTTTGTATGTTACAATTTGTAGTCAAATGGGGTAACTTGAAACACGCCGTGTTACTTGAGACACCGGATTTCACCAGGAACTAGTGAACTAGCTTGTACGTTGAGCTAGATATATAGACTATTCCGACATACAAACACACAGTTAGTTCCTGGTGAAATCCGGTGTCTCAAGTAACCCGGCGTGTTCCAAGTTACCCCATTTGACGGTACCTATGATAATATAGAAGGCAAAGTATACCAGGGTCATACAGATTGAGTAAAACAAAAGTCGTCTTTCCTTTGGTCAATAGATAGGGGCTTCCGTGCATATAAAAAAAAATATTGCATGTAATTATATAAGAGAAGACTTCAATCAAAAATTTAGCCCCCTTTGGCAATGTCCAAAGGCGAGGCGCGAACCTAAATCATTGTATGATCCTCCACAAGCACTTTTTCTACCAATCGTATACCCAATAAAAAAAATGCCTTCGCTGTTATTAGTTTAGCTGCGCCACAGGACGCGTCAATCTAGGAAATAGCAATTGTGATTGCTTGAATATAATTTCAATTGTATATAAATCGCGGCGATTGCCTGTTTTCGTCTCGTCGGAATAAAATTAAAAAAAAATTGGCTTAACAAATTAATCTGAGATGTTTATACTTATTCCAATGTTTTTTTTGTGATGGTATCTACGGCTAAGTTTGCATTTGTCGGATCCTTGCGCTTGCGGTAGCTGTCAGCTCATTGTGTCAACTGATAGTCACGTCAGTATAGATTCTTTTACTGCGCCCCTACATTTAAGTGATTACTTCAGTATATGCATATAAGTAACTCTCGGTAAAAAACAAAATACCGCATACCAATTCCTCCTCTTCAATCGGTCCCTCAGTGCCGAGGGTCGTGATTCTGCTGACGTAGCATAGCCAGTTTTCTTCTCCAGGACTATCGGTCGGCTGCCTGTTGGGTAGCTGCATTAACCGGCATTTTCAGATACTCCGACACCTGGCTGATACATCGTTTGGGGCTTCAGCCTGTTTGTCTTCTGCCTTCTGCCAGTTACCACCAATTTTCCCAAATTATCGGGATCCCGGCGAGCTATGTGCAATATGTGCATACCAATTACGCCTAGCTAAGTCAGTAAGTACGAGTAGTTAGTAGTTTAAATAAGTGAGTTGCGGGAGATGCCTATTGAACGTTCTCATAAAAGACAACACATTCGACGATATACAGGGTGTGGCCTGTAATAGGAGCAAATATTCAAAGGGATGCTTCCTTACAGCATTTGTAGTAACCCCTTGTGTCCCACTAATTATTATTTTTTTTGGATTCGGAGATATTTTGATCTAAAGTTATGACCTCCAAGTAATGTATTTTGGCACCACGACATCATAGCACAGCATTCAATGCGGATTTTGAGGTAACATCATGTTACGAGTAATAACAGTTTTTGCATTTTTGTTTTCAAAAGATATTTTTGTGATTTTTTGATTTTTATTTCATTTTTTTAGTGTCTTTAAAATAAAAAGTTACTGATATCACTCCAGAAGAGTAAAAAAAACAACTAAACTTATATTGAAGAAAAAATTTTTTTTCAAGTTTAACCATGTGGCAATAATTGTTTACAAGCTTAATAATCTACCGTAAAATTTTTTGCTCCTATTACAGGCCACACCCTGTATATTATTAATTGCAGTTAGGTGCATATTTAACTGTAAACTATACTGTGTAAGTCTTGTTTTGTTTCAATAAAAAAAGAAAAAATATATTTTTGGTCATTTTGATAAATATATAAAATTCTTTTAGAATTATTTTGAATAATTAATTATGAACTATTAGGAATTTGTTTCGACACTCACTGATTGTACGTCATTATTATTAAATTTTACCCTCAACTCGCCCCTCTTAAAAAATAACCTAACCTTTGGGTTGTTTTGGTAGATAATGTAAAAACATTTTCTTAAATTCAATGCGAAGCAAGAAGTTAAACTCTACTTGTTGTAGTAGATAAATAAGTAGTTTTTTTTTCAGTCAGTCTGAAGAAAACAATAATCTAGGATTCATGATGTCTCTACCCTCGCATGAAGTCGCGGACGTATTCTAATTTACTATACGTACCACTACCACATACTCACTTTAAAACGTGTTAAACTGTGCATAAAACACGTTTTCCCAGGACATTCCTCTTCCTTGATTTACATAGCGTTGCGATGTAAGTGCACCATAATTTGTAAGGACAAAAGTGCCAACCTTTGCTACCTACAATGCCGCCTCGTTATCTACGGGGGGTTTAAATCTGCCACAGTGATAGTGCCTCGGTTTGCCCGGATTTATGAACTTGCTTTACCACGGTGTAGTTTTTACTTGGTACTTTGTTTATGGGTCTTCTGTGGGAATTCAGAAGTAGTAATTAACGTATGCTTAGCTGAAACGCTGTTATTTCAGTAACGGCTCAGCATGCAATCAGAATGCAACATTTAATTAGTTTTATGTCATAACCTGAACATATTTAGTTAATAATCAATACTAAAATTGCTATTGCTCTTGCAATACTGTGACCCGGAAACGTACGTTCTAAACTCGAGTTGAGCAATAATTATAAGTGAGCTTCAGCAGTGCACTGGCTGCGATTCAATTTGCCTTATTTATTAGAGATACATGAAATAGGGATATCCCTAAGACATGCTGGGAACCTCGCATTTTGTCGTCTCAAATCAGGCTCAGGAAGCTTAATTTTGCGCGTTGTGATTGGAATGTCAAAACAAAGCTGTTTAAGGCATTTTGTCAGACCTTTTTCACGTGCTGCGTGTGGAAAAATTAAACTACGAAGGCGTTCAATGCCCTGCGCAATATAATAACGGGTTCAGGATGCTGTTGGGGCTGCCCCGCTTTTGTAGCGCGTCAGGTTTGTTTCCGGAGGCACGTATTGATTGCGGCTGTGTGATAATACGCAAGAGAACTGCCTCCCTGATGTGCCGCGTGCGTGACATCTCCAATAACAGCCTCGTGCACCTGGTGCTGGAGTCCCCTATATGCGCTTTGTGGAAACACTGGGACTCGGTGCACATGGAAGCGAGAGGCTTTGTATATAAGATATTATGATATTAGATTTAACTAACTTAAGATAAGCAAATGTATACTAACACTATGGACATAGTCCGGGATAAATAAATTGAATTGAATTGAATTAATCTGATACTTTCATTTCGTATTCTACTAAGGCATGTTCAATGTGATAGATAGGTCAGATGGGTGCGCGTGCAAGCCAGTGCACCAAACACATTAAAATCAAATTGAAATCCAAAACGTATTTCTCGGATCGACCATCTACTCCGCATCAAATGGTGAACATTATGCAGTTGAATCCAGGTGATTCCACCACATATATTCTACTTCCACGTTTGGTGGCAAAATGACAGTTGATTAGTCCTAACGCTAGTTCGGAAAGTTCCGCAATTACCTTTCTCTGCAACATCATTAGCTCCTGATTAAGTATGAAACACGGTTCTCGAGTACCACGTACCGGAAGACTGATGCAGGAAGGTGGACTGGTGACCTCTTGGTAAAGGCCGCGGGAGTCCGCTGGATGTGGGTGGCGCCAAACCGGTCACTTTGGCACTCTTTGAGGGAAGCCTATGTCGAGCAGTGGATGTCTTTCGGCTGATATGACGATGATGATGATTAAAATACGAAACACTGCATTCAGATTCCGCACCTCCAAATGCTAGTGACCTAAGATGTATGACGGAATTAAATCGGGTTCATGTAAGATATTGAAATTCACGCCATGAGCGGCGTGCGTCCTCTCAGAATTGGGATCACGTAGACAATGCGCTTCTGAGTCCATTCCAGCAAATATTGAAGTGCATTACTCTTGAGACCGGAATAGCTACCGATATTTTGCAGTGAAATCAGTAACATTCATTGACGCTTTTGCACGTTTTTACTTTAGAAAATGCAAAGTAGATGACAACAATAATTTCCAACATTTAAAAAGCATATAATTGAAACTAAAAGAAGTTTGCATTATTTGAAGGGACTGATGCGCGAAAAAAAGGGTGGAAAGATTTGGGTAAAGTTTAAAACTTAGTGTGACGGACATCGGCAGCGATTTTGAGGGCTTTTTGTACAGTTTTTATAAAAAAAATGAAAATATATTTATTAACGAAAGAGTATTTCAAAAAACATAATGGCTATGGTTCCACACCAGGCTGGGCCTGTCCCTTGGGAACCAAACAGTGCAGATTATCAATTACGCGGCTTAAAGATAGAGCAAGACAAGGTATGGGATTTTACAAATTAGTACACAAACAAGAAATAATAAAAATAATTAAAAAATATATTTTCTTTGTCTTTTTGTTTAGTTAACTTTCGTTTAACAGTTATAAGTAACAATAATACAACTATAAAACAAAACACGAAACATTAACATCACTTTATTAAATGTGTCTAAATATGTACATCCTAACCAAAAAATAACAAAACTACATATTTACAAATAAAAAACCGGCTCTAAATCGGTGCCGTGCGGCAAGGTGCCCATAAGGCTGGCGGCATTACCGCGCTGGATAGCAATGCTGATCCATTGCGCGAGATAGCCGCCAGCCCTCTGGTCACCACTTGCTTCTACGATTCGCTTCGCGAGCTCTTTGAACACCACAGCCCAAGCGTTTCAACCGCAAACGGCTCAAACATGCAGCCAGAATCAATGGCTGCATATTTGTTTAATTGATTTACTTATTTTTGGTCCTGTAAATATTATTGCCTGTGTTTGTATAATTAATATTAATGTAAATATTTGAAATATATTTTTTTCCATATAATTTATAAAGACTAAATTGCGTAAGTACCATAAAAATAATGATTATTTTAATCATTATTTTTATTATTTCTTGTTTGTGTAGGTTAGGTATTTACTTAACCTACGACTTTTAATAGTTAATAAATTAGAATAGGTACGGACCTATTCTAATTTATTAACCATTAAAAGTCGTACTAGTACCTAGTAGAAGTAATACGTGGAGTACGTGGAGTATAGTACACACTATTGTGCATGGTTGTGTGAGTGCTTGTGTGTGTCTGTGTACGTGTGAGTGAGTGTGTGTGCACGTGCATGTGTATGTGTATGTGCGTGACAGTAAGCGTTATGACTCCCCGAAGTATGACTTCTGACTGTTCATAATTCCAAGATAATAAGAGCGTTTGTATTTTCTTTTTCCCTTCTTGGACGCTGCAATGTCTAAGATCGATCACTTTTGCAAATTCGTTATAAATATACGGAAACAGAAACCTAGGAAATCGATTTGCGAATTTGGTCTTGAGTCTTGACCATCGGAACTGGTGCTTTAAAAACTCTTTTCCTGACCATGTCAAGTCCCTGTAGCATGGCTGGTTCAATGTTGCCTTATGCACGTACACGGCAGCACGCAGCAATAATTCATAATAATTCATTTATTTTCTTTAAAGGTATGCTAAGATACACTTATGTCCGTCAAAAATATACAATAACCTACGAACGCTAAGTATACAGGATTGAATCCTAAGTCGTGAACAGAAATATTTTTTTCAAATTACTATATCCTATCTAACTGCTGTCTAGAGTGATAATTAGGGCAAAAAGATAGCATATATTTTGTAGGATGACAAAATAATTTTATATTATTTCATCATAACTCATGGTCACCACCCCACAGGTGTTTTATGCAGTTGACACATTAAGAGGATTGTGAACCTGTAATTTTTCATACAAAAAGCGATAACGTTTTTCACCCCGTAAGCATTGTTCGATTTTTATAGTTTTTGGACATGTTGTAGATATAATGAAAAACTAGGCCTCTACGTTTAGATTTTTAAGAAATATTGCTTGCGTTAAAAGTTATTAGCATCTAAAAATCTATATTTTTGACTTAAACATTTTGTCTATCGCTTTATTTTTTTTAAATTAATCTTAACTGATTTACTGAAAAAAGAAAACGTACGGACATAGATTAAAGTGTGTTGAATCCAATAATACCAAAATTATTTAATTTCATTAAGGTTTAGTGGGGTAAAAACGTTATCACCCGAAACAATATTTCAACAAGGAAATGTAGGCAATTGCCTCTAGGACTTGCTAATCGCACGATACGGGTGAGGCACAGAGCGGACCGGTGTGAAACAGATCGATTTTTTTTAAATACCTACTCGAGCCGCGTATTGGCACTTCACAATCCTCTTAACATTAATGACACTACAAGCCGAGTAGGGTGACCAAAAGAAAAACTCGAAATGCTTCTAATATTTAAAAATTATGTTAAATGTTATTTAATTGCTAGTAGACCCAGATATTCTAAATCGCCATACTGGAGTGAATCGGAAACTAGTATTTCTGTTCACAATTTAGTATTCACCCTGTATATTATATTAGTCATATATTTTGCTTGTTTATTTGGGACAATTTGTATATCTTATTAAAATATGAGTTAGGTACATACCTACTCGTATGTACATCACATGAAGACAAACAAAAGGAAAATTCCTTCATTCTTTGCCTTTTGTCGTACAGCAATTATGTTGTAGACGTTACTCTATTGGCAAATATAATATAGGGAGACAATTAAACGTCTCAATGCTCGACATTGACCCAACAACAACAACAACTAGACACTTTCAATTTTAAAACTGTAACGGAGGAGAGCTCGAAGGTGTAAATCATGAAGACGATATGGACGTTTTAACTTGGGTGGGCCAGAGGCCAAAAACGACGGCTTGACGTCTTTAATGTTCTTCTGTTGTAGAGGTTTGGCATACAAACTCTACAATACTTGGTAAAAAAGGTGACTACTTCATCTAACAGGGTGACAATTTATTGGAATAAACTAGCCTGCCGTTTGGTGCGCAACTCAATTTTAGCACCATAAATCTGTGTGGATATTTATCGCAGCCCATGCCCTAACTTATTTGGGTCGTCGATAAAAAAAGTCCCAGCCTTATTTTAATAATAACTCAATATTACTTTGCACTGATTTGGCACTTTATTTTCTGGACCAACTGTCGAAGTTCCCACTCATTCTGAAAAGTGATCGCCATAAGATTTTTAGCGTTCCTTGCGTGTTACAGAAAAACGTGCTATTCTAAGTACCCTTATCGTGAGATACAGTCGTATCCTAACGTTACGTAACTACAGACCAGAGATTTCGATCTCGCTTCGGTGTTCTTCGATTTTACCTGTCAAACTTGTAATTCACACTGCCGTTATACTACGAAACCAACTGCAAAACGTTAGACGCTAGCGTTTAGTTTTCGATTCGTAATTTAACGTTCGATTCGTACTACCAATGGGTAGTGTGAGACATTTCGAATAGAAGAATACCGTAGGGACTGTAGTTTACTATTTCACTTGCAAAATGGCGCGTGATATCGTATTATTCCGTCAAGAGTTACCGTAGATCCGATCGAAATGTATCTCAAATTAAAGAACTTATGAAAGTAAGGGTTTTGAATTGACAACATAAATATCCGCAAAATTCGGATTGTCGCGTATTTTGTATTTAAAAATGCAAATAAATGGCACACGCGCCGCCATATTGTTTCTACACTGTCGACGTCGCGATGCGCGTATTCTGTTATGTCATAACCGACAAACGCTAGCATTTAAATTAAAACGGTAAATGCTTGTGATATAATGTTGAATATTGGAAAATCGATTGAACTATACGAACGATCGTGAACTTGATCGCGGGTGAAGTAATGTATAAGTGACTCACGCTACGGTTTTGATTTTTAGTTCTATGAGTGACCGCAAGGGGCGGTGTATAGACTTTTCATACTAAATCTTTAACGTTAGACTCTAGCGTCTGCGTAAACGCAACCCACTTCAATCCCACGCTAAAGGTAATGTTATGTTTCTTCGAAATAACACTTTCATAATTAGGTTTTCAACTTATTCTCAAAATATAACCATTTTGATAGATGCATGCATTATCAGGCTATATATTTAGATAGATATTTCGGGAATACCGATACCTAACATATCATATTTTTTATAAAATGTGATAAAAGTGCGAAACGCTTATGCGTTAAGGCTTGTACACCCGCTAACGTCCTTGAGTCGTCGTCCGTATGGGCCAGCGCGCGACTGATCGGGCCTGCCGAGCCTCCGCGCTCGCGCATTTTGTAGGTATTTAAACATAGTAATTAAGATAATCATTTTATCTATTCAAACTCTGCGAATTTGTCTATAAATATTTAATAACTTTATTTGAGAACAAAAATTTTATTTAAAATATCTATAGTTTAGTCATAATATTGAATAAACTTTACAAAAAGAGGTAACTTTGGGATTTTTTTCTATCGAGTGAAGTTCATTAGATCGCGTAACTGAATGCGACTTTGACTAGATTAGATCCTTAAGTAATACATATCTTTTTTTTAGATTTTTGAACCCTATTTTCTACGTCTGAGATTGTTTTAAAAAACTCGAAAACGCTGCCCCTGTTGACTGTCGAGCCTTAAATACTGTGTTGGCTTCTTAGAATAATAACGCAGAGAAGGATAGTTTCATACGGCCGACGCACCAAGCGTGATGCATAAAATGGATTCATGTAGTTGTGATCAACTCGTATTCACACGCGCCAATACGCACACAAACGCACCAATTTTGTTCCACCGATCGGCGTACTGGGCCATTTATGGCCGAGTTTTGGTGGCTTCACCGTTGCGCGTGAACTGCGTTTCTAGGCGTTCTAAGGTTGGCTTGTGTTCATTGTTATTGTTGATATGTTTTTTATTATTACGACAGTTTCTGTTTGGTCCAATGTCCAATGATATAGTGATTGAGTATACCTTAACCCGGGAAACGCCCTGAGCGCACATTGTACGCGTATTTTTTTTCCGATTTGTAAACTACCTGCATTTGTGTCAGTCGTTCTTTGAGTTAGGCATTTCGTGAATAGTATTTTTTCTTACCATACGGTAATCAAGTTTAAGCTAATATAGGAATAAGCTGTACCTTCATTGTGCTTGCCCTGACCGCACTTGGCCGGTTTTTAAGTTCGTTAATATTTTCTTTGCCCATGAGACTGTATTTTTCGTAATTACGAAAGTGCGAGCAATTAAAACTTTTATAAATTGTCGCGATGTAGAATGCTAAAATTTACTTCACGTTGAACAATGGCCACCCGGCATAGACATTAAAAAAGGGAACTTAAAACTTTCTCAATTAGAAGGAATTGTTACCTTTTTAAGTTCGATGCACCATTAGAAAAGTCTTTGTGTAGGTAAAGTTATTAAGCATGTTTCACAAATACAAGCTCCTTACAAAAATAAGCGCCCGTTTGTTTAAAAAAGGTCTCAGAAAAAAAACTGAGCTACGAACATGTTGTGTATTGTGTATTTTTAACCATATTGTGTATTTTTAACATTTAATTCTATAATAAATCACAAAAATCATGTGCAAACGACCACCGAAAATGAAACATTAACTATAGTTAACACATTTTTGCAGCACATTGTGTAAGATAGGCTCCGTTCCGGAACGCTATACTTACTGACTAATATTAGAATGGTATCTGTTAGTGCATTATCTTTTGCACTGGTTACTTAGCCGAATATGTGAGAAATCTTGCTCATTAATCAAACTGACCTTTATACGAATCTTAAAGTAATTCCTCTGGGAAAGAGGCGTGATTATATGTATGTATGTCGTAGGAATGTGCATACTGATGTGCTTACCAAAATAAAGTATGTAAAAAACCGGCCAAGTGCGAGTTGGACTCGCGCACGAAGGGTTCCGTACCATTATCTATAAAAACGGCAAAAAAATCACGTTTGTTGTATGGGAGCCCCCCTAGAAAAATATTTTATTTTGTTTTTAGTATTTGTTGTTATAGCGGCAACAGTGATACTGTTGCCGCTATATTCAACTCTCTAGCTATCACGGTTCTTGAGATACAGCCTGGTGACAGACAGACAGACGGACGGACGGACGGACGGACGGCCGGACAGCGAAGTTTTAGTAATAGGGTCCCGTTTTACTCTTTGAGTACGGAACCCTAAAAATGTGCCCTGCGCGTCCTATAACAACGCATTTAGGATGCTGATGAGGTTGTCGCGCTACTGTAGTGCATCGGGGATGTTCGCGGAGGCGCGTACTGATGGCGTCCACGCTATTATGCGTAAGCGAGTCGCGTCCCTGATGCGTCGTGTTCGTGGCAGCTCCAACGGACTCCTGAGTGCAGTTGCGGAAACGCAGGACAGTCCTATATTCTGCCAATGGACGAAGTCTCATAGCTCACAAGAGAACTATGAGAAATGAGTCACGTTTCTAACATAGCCCTGAGTAAAAAATTGTTACTAACATGTATGGATGTACCCTTTACTCCGAAATAAACATTTATATTCATTCATTCATTCATTCAAAAAGTATTTTCGAATAAATACCTTGGATTGTTTCCATTCTGCCTCCACGTTTTCAATAATTCCTCATTGTTTTCCCGTTGTTTACGTTTCCCAATCTCGTTATGCGACAGATTTATTTCCCGTGAAAATTTCTTCATAATAATATAAAATGAATGATATCGTGCATAAATCAAGAGCGCAAATGAGAGGAGAAACGAAAAATCACCATTAAGCCAGTCATTCGGAAGATCAAGACTGCGAGTTGATTCATGAAAACCATTTTTTCATACAATGTCGCTTTATGGAATTTTTTAAATTTCATTTCATCTGCTGGATCAGTGCAGTATGTTCAAATTAAGTTTTTCTGGGTCAAAGTGAAAGGTTGACTTGCCAGTGTATTTAATAACTGCGGCCAATATTTAATATTCTGGTAAAAAGGCTAAGCAAGTTGATAGCGCAGTGAGAGTTCGGGACGATCCGTTAACACTAAAACGTCTATTTCATAACTCAATATTTTAACTCATTGCTAGAATAAGCAAAATCCTTACCTAGCGCAAGATTGTGAACACTTTTCTGGACCAAAAAAGTAATCTCAGAAAACCCAACAAAGTAATTCCCATCGCAATCCCGATCAAGTAGAGCACAAAACAACGGAACAGCGACAATATTGTAAACAATAGTTACCATTCTTTCGGTTAATTCGCAAGGCCTGTTGTTTTCCTTTTAATAATTACACGGGCCAGAAACAAAGCTATTGTCGTAGTCGTGTAAGAAGTGGGTCTGCAGACGAAAGAACACCCTTTGTTTTCGGGTCGTCCGTCAACTTTTTTCTAGTACGCAGTTGAAGAGACTCGAATGATGTTAGCAATTTCGCTGGAAACGGAGGCATAATGTCCTTTTAAATACTGTTAAGATTTTATTGTTTAAGCCCACGCGGCTGTTCTTTGTCTAATTTTGCTGTTTGATGAAATGCATTGTTGGCTTCACGAGTTGTTTAGGTTCCTTATACCTACGGACAGTATTAAAGTAACAACTATTTTATAAAGGTGAAATCTACCCATAATTCTTAACCCGTCATTAAGGCAAGCTCATTAAGCCTTGAATTTACTTTTGAGATTTAGGTAGGTACCCTTTGTTAACACATTTAGCGCCAATCACGACACACATGCGTCAGAACTACGGGCAGTTATCGCTACATTATAATTTGGAGTTTAAGCAGGTGAAGACTACATTTTGCTGCTACGAGCGTAGCATGGCTCTGTATGAGTTAACCTACATAATTATAATACACATACATGCCTCTGAGCTATATAATCACGAACTTCGAATCTCGAACTTCGCATATGTTTGTCTTGTAGGGTTATGGTGGTGAATGATGTGACGTTAGGTATCGCCACAGTAAATGTAAACACACCACTTTTCCTAATATTTATAATGTCAATAAGTACAACACAGAAGGTATATCCAAAGTCAGAAGATAGTTTACACAGAAGAGAACAGTACGGAAGGAAGAATCAAATATATAACAAGGTTTAAGCGCAAGCGATTTGCGTATTAAACATGTAAGCGATAGCGGTCAAGAGCGGCGCATGCACTTCGCGCGAGTATCATCGATTGACTGGCCGCGCGCCTGGTAACTGTCGGGCGGCCGGCGACTCGCGATCCGGTTATCGGAGCGCGGGCGCATTGCACCGAACTGGTTGACACGTCAAGAATATTGACGGATGTAATGTAAATATACTAAGTGTATTAAATATGTATAAATGAAATATAAGGTAGTGTTTATTAATATGGTTGTGTATGTAGATGTAGATAATGTATAAGTGTATATAAATAAATATGTGTGAATGTAAAAGGGCAAGTAGCCCACATCACTCCCTCCCAGAGACCTGGTTAGGGGCGATAATAATCTGGGAAACGTACTTGCCTCCCCGAACGAGTAGTTCTAAGTACGTTTGCTTGTTGAGGATCAAGACTTGGTCTCTCACCTGTATGTACTGTGGTTGGCGGTGTGACAGGCGCGAGTGTATCCTGATCGGTATGAACATTTAAATGTTCTGATATGTAAAATGCCGGTTTTAGTCTATCAACGGTTACGGTAACCGGTTTGCCCTTAATCAAAAGTTTGAAAACTTTGTCCGTTCTCTCCAGCACTTTGTGTGGACCTGAATATGCATGTTTTAGAGGAGCACGTGAAGCGTCAACACGTAGGAAGACGTATTCAGCGGTCGCTAACTCTTTGAACACAAAGATTTTGTTCCTGTTATGGCGTGAAGCTGGAACGGGCGTCAACTTCGAGGCGAAGGAGCGTAACCGTGCGGTAAAGTCGATGATATCCGTGGTACCGGGTATGCTGGGCTCAAAAAATTCGCCAGGAAGTCGCAGCGGCTCGCCGTAAAGTAATTCGGCAGAGGAAGATTGTAAGTCCTCTTTAAATGCACTGCGTATACCGAGTAGAACATGGGGCAATACTTCAGACCAATTGGCATCAGCATGGCATGTGATGGCGGCTTTGAGCTGCCTGTGGAAGCGCTCTACCATGCCATTAGAGGCTGGGTGGTACGCTGTCGTGCGCTTGTGCTGGAATCCGATGGCTTTTGATAGATATTGAAACAGTGTGGACTCAAATTGTCGACCACGATCTGTGACAATATTTACAGGACATCCGAACCTGGATATCCAGCCGGACAGCAAAGCTTTGGCCACCGTCTCCGCTGTGATGTCCGCTATTGGTATGACCTCCGGCCATCGCGTGAAGCGATCTATGGCTGTCAAGCAATAGCGGAAGCCTTGCGAAACAGGGAGTGGGCCAATCAGGTCAATGTGTACCTGCTGAAAACGAGCACGAGGCAGTGCGTATGTCCCTAAAGGTGCAGATACGTGTCGGCTTACCTTGGCTTGTTGACATGGTACGCAAGCTCGTGCCCAGTCTCTGCAGTCCTTCCTCACGCTGGGCCACACAAAACGCTGAGCTACGATCTTAGCAGTTGCGTTGGCGCCAGGGTGACTTAAGGAATGGAGGCTGGTGAAAATCGTTTTCCGGTACTGCTTGGTAACAAATGGTCGGGGAGTCGGCGTACTGACGTCGCAGTACAAGGGCTCACGACTTCCCGGGAATGCCATTCTTACCAAGCGTAAAGAAGATGATGACAAGTACTCAGCGAGTTCAGGATCGGACGCTTGGGACCTAGCTAGGTCAGCGAGATCAAGTGATACCTCCAGTTCCTCTATCCGAGATAAGGTGTCGGCCACAACATTATCTTTGCCGGATATATGCCTTATGTCGGTTGTGAACTGGGATATGTAGTCCAAGTGCCTATACTGCCTAGGCGAACAGTTATGTTTCCTTTCGTGGAAAGAAAAACTGATAGGCTTGTGGTCAGTATAGACAGTGAAGTGTCTCGCCTCTAGCATGTGCCTGAAGTATTTGATCGCTTCATAGATCGCGAGCAGTTCACGATCATATGGCGAGTACTTGGTCTGGGAGGGACTCAGCTTCCGGGAAAAGAAAGCTAACGGCTGCCATACCTTGTCCTGTAGCTGCTGTTGCAGGACAGCGCCCAGCGCCAAATCCGATGCATCTGTAACCAACGCAAGCTTCGCCTGGCAATCAGGATGAGCAAGTAACGCTGCGTTAGATAAGCTTTCCTTGGTGTCCTGGAAAGCTTTTAGAGCATCGCCAGTGAGGTTAATGGGCGTGGAGCCTTTGACTGCACCACCTAGGAGTGCATTGAGAGGTGCCTGGATTTGGGCGGCGTGCGGCAGAAATCGCCTATAAAAGTTGGCCATGCCCAAAAATCTCCTCAGCTGCCTGACGTCCTTAGGTGGCGGGAAGTCACGTATGGCTTCGACTTTCGTGTCTAATGGCTTGGTACCGCTCTCCGAGATCAGATAACCTAAAAAAATTACCTGGGGAGCACCAAAGACGCACTTAGACACGTTGAGCACCATGCCGTAGTCCCGGAGTCTGGTAAAAACTGCACGGAGGTGTTGTTTGTGTTGCTCTTCGTCTGTGGAAAACACTAGAAAGTCGTCTAAGTAGCAATAGACGAAGTCCAGTCCCCGTGTCAGCTCGTCCACAAATCTCTGAAAGGTTTGACCAGCGTTGCGGAGGCCAAACGTCATGTATGGAAATTCGAACATACCGAAGGGGGTCGTCATGGCCGTCTTCGGTATGTCCTCTGGATATATAGGTATCTGGTTGTAAGCCTTTACCAGGTCAAGCGTACTAAAGGTCTTACAACCAGATATGCTGTGAGCAAAATCGTGAATGTGCCGGATCGGGTATTTATCGGGCACGGTACGAGTGTTGAGCTGTCGGTAATCGCCGCAAGGGCGCCACCCATTATCTTTTTTAAGCGCCAGGTGCAGCGGTGAGGACCAGGGGCTCTCGGAAGGTCTAGCTGTACCGTTGGCCAACATACCTTCAAACTCTTGTCTGGCCACCTTCAACTTGTCTGGAGCGAGACGTCTCGGGGCGCAGGATACTGGAGGACCTGGAGTGGTGCGAATGTGGTGTTGTGTGTTGTGTGGTATTGTGCGTTGCGTGCCAGCAGGTCGCGTGATTTCAGGGAATTCCTGTGATAATATGCGATGATAGCTAGATGCGCCGGTCAAGACCTTTACAGAAAATATGTCATCACAAGTAGCAGAAATTGCAGATGAAGTTAAGCTAGTTGTATTATCTACAAGCTTTTGTTTTCTACAGTCTACCATTAAATTATAGAATGACAAAAAATCAACACCGATTATAGGCTTTGTAACGCTCGCTACAACAAAACGCCATGGATATTCGCGTCGAAGTCCGAGGTCCAGGTTGAGATGTGCGTAACCGAAGGTATCGATGGTCGTCCCGTTGGCTGCGGTGAGTTTGTACTCCGTCGGTGCTCGACGTTCCCGCAGTAACGACTTGGGGAAGACGCAGAGGTCGCTACCAGTGTCGACCAAAAACTGCGTCTTCGACCTTCTGTCGGTGACAAACAGGCGACCGGAAGAAATAGGGCTATCAGCTGTCGCCATCACCGACTGCCCGTGGCGTTTCCCGACTTCCTGTAGTCGCAAGGGTGTATGCACTTGTTGGCATTCTCGCCATGCTTAGAGTGGTACCAACAGATGGGAAATTTCCTGTAGCTGGACTGCGACCTGGTACTGGAACGGCTCTGCTTCCTGGAACGGTTGCGGTTTATGGACCGGGATCTACCACTGCCGTGATCTTGAGTCCTTAGTGACTGGACTTGCTTCCTCAGCTCAGCAATTTCTCGAGCCATAGCGTCCATGCTGGAACGTGACTGGTCAGGACCGGGGCTGTAGCTCGTGGATGCGACGTGCGATGAACATGCACAACGTGGGCCGATGTCCTGGATCCTGTCAGCGAGATCTGCGAGGATATCAAGTGATGCTGAAGGGTGCGCCGCGAGAACAGTCTGGATGCTCGCGGGTAATCGGTTGGTCCACATCATGCGTAAGACGTCGTCCGTGATACGCTTGGCGGCCAGGCCCTGCAGATGACGTAGAAACTGAGAAGGCTTGCGCTCACCAAGTTCCTCATGATGAAGAAGCTGCTGGATCTGACGCTCATTGGTGTCGCTGAGTCGGCTGATGAGTTCGCTTTTCAGCTTCAGATATTTGTCAGTCGCTGGAGGATTGGTGATAATATCCTTGACCTCCTTTGAAAATTGCCGATCAAGCTGGCTGATGACGTAGTGGAACTTGGTCAAGTCGTTCGTTATGCCGGCTATCATAAACTGACCCTCAATTTGCGAGAACCATATCTCCGGTTCTTCCGGCCAAAAGGGTGGGACGCGCACTCCAACTTTACAAATGTCGGATGACGATGCAGTGGAAACGCGCTCTCCGTCGGTCGGCATTTGTGCGCTCGACGGCGCAGCCGCTTCTTTGTTCTGACCAACACCGTTATCAGGCATAATTCTTAAAACTTCTACGTACGATTTCTGGGTAAATCCTCCGGTTGGTAATGTGTTCTTCAGGGGTCACCACTGTAGGGTTATGGTGGTGAATGATGTGACGTTAGGTATCGCCACAGTAAATGTAAACACACCACTTTTCCTAATATTTATAATGTCAATAAGTACAACACAGAAGGTATATCCAAAGTCAAAAGATAGTTTACACAGAAGAGAACAGTACGGAAGGAAGAATCAAATATATAACAAGGTTTAAGCGCAAGCGATTTGCGTATTAAACATGTAAGCGATAGCGGTCAAGAGCGGCGCATGCACTTCGCGCGAGTATCATCGATTGACTGGCCGCGCGCCTGGTAACTGTCGGGCGGCCGGCGACTCGCGATCCGGTTATCGGAGCGCGGGCGCATTGCACCGAACTGGTTGACACGTCAAGAATATTGACGGATGTAATGTAAATATACTAAGTGTATTAAATATGTATAAATGAAATATAAGGTAGTGTTTATTAATATGGTTGTGTATGTAGATGTAGATAATGTATAAGTGTATATAAATAAATATGTGTGAATGTAAAAGGGCAAGTAGCCCACAGTCTCTATCGCACTTATGGTTTATGGTAATCGAGCGACAGAGACGGAGATATACGAAGTTCGAGATTCGAAGTTCGTGGTAGCGCCGCAGAGCGCAACGGGCATATTTTGCCACATGTGGAGTTTAAGCTGCTACTGACTATGGTGTAGCGCTTTGACCTAGCGTGGTGGAGAATTCGTTTCCTTAAGAGTTAGAAACTCGATTTGAATGACTACTTGTATATGTCACCGTTAGATTGTGAACACCGTCAGTTTATAATCTTACCCGTTATATTGTAAACTGACGGAATATTGTGAACTGTCAAAACCGTTCACAATTTAACGCAATATATTTCGTTAGTTTATAAACTTTCAATGTCGAATCGTCAAATTGTGAACTGAGATTAAATCGGCATGCTACGGAACGTACACAAAGACTAGGTAGGTTAGGTTAGTTAGGTACCTTCAGTTGCCCGAAGGGCAAAGCGCCCAGAAATAGGAGCCCCGCATAGCGGGGCTCCGTCGACACTGCTGGATGCCGAAATAAATGGAATAAAATGTCTGAATAACCAAAAAAACAATCATGTTCTGACGTAAGTGGAAACTGATGCAAGTGGACTAATTCGCTCAACCAAACAGCGCACAGGTTGCGTTCCGAATCAGGCAAATTTGATTCAGTTCACAATTTGAAATGAATGCGTAAAATTATGAATTATTTTGGCAGTTCACAATATTCCGTCAGTTTACAATATAACGGGTAAGATTATAAACTGACGGTTTTCACAATCTAACGGTGACATATACGCAGGGACTAACGAAGCCAACATAAATATTAAATAGTCAGATGGTGCTAGCTTTCGTTTATTTAGAAGTACACACACACAAAGTATATTTAAAGTAAGTATTTCTTGGTTTTTGTAAAGTTATTACACATTTCATTACAAATTCCTTCTTAGTCAAATAAAACTAAAACATAGGACAAGTACAGTAATGGGCTGTTAATTACTAACATAGCCTAGAGCTAACTTATTTAGTTCACAATTCATTATGATTCGAATAATGTTTAACTAAATGAATCTCGTTGATGACAATTTAAATAATGGTTTAAAAATGTTCTCCTAACGAGACGACCTCATCAAGGTGACCTTAATTGTATAATTATAGTGAACGTTTATCTTTCACTTTACCTGTTTTCTAATTTCGAGCTCAAACCTTTCTTTACCTTTTCGAACTGCTTTAACGCTCACGGCCACCCAAATAATCTAAAATAAAGTAATAAAAAATATAAAGAGGTACAGGCCTGTAACAAATTGAATCGCAAAACGGGATCAGTCGACCAACAAAAGAACGATGGTGGTAAGCGATTCGAAACTCAAAATACTCGGGAACGAGCCACTGTAATACGATTCTGAAATCTTTTACCCTTTCATTCAAATGAATTGGTAGTGCGGCTGCTGTGGGCGAAAACAAAGTACCTGATATACGCGCCAAAAAAAACCGTAAATATTCGCATGGCGGGGCATCTTTAAAAGGCGAGAGAAATTTAAGTGCAGCAAAGTGCATGGTCTGTGTGAGAGACGATATGGAGAGGAGTGACGAGAAGGTGGCTGACAGATAAATATGTGAGGAAATAAATACTGCGCCGACTCCAAGTGAAGGGAACGTGTCTAGTCACTTTTTTTTTCAAAATGAGATTTTAATGTCATGTAATATAAAATAGTTCATAACGAATGTTCTTTCCGTGGAACCTTCATGTAGAAAATAATAATAAGAGCAGGCCAATAGTAAAGTAAGAAACGGAACAATATATTAATTGGTAACACTAAATGAGCGTATCAGAAATCTGACAGACCCTCCAATAGAGGTGAAGACTCAAAATTTATTATTACTTCAAAATAAAGAAGGCAAAAAATTATGCCTGATGACGAAAATCCCATTCAAATATCTCAAAAAATTACGAAGCTACAACCGTTTTAATGTTGCTTGCTAGAGAGAGAAAACGCAAGGGGATCTTGACATCACGATCCTCTAGCATCATAGTAAATGACAATCGTTTCATATGAAGGTGCGTTTTGCGGAAAAGGGACAGAACATACCCCCTCTTAAAACTTAGGATACTTATAACTTTGTGATTATATAACTTCTTGCGTTGTTTTTTCTCCATTTGACTACATTTTTAATACTTTTTCGAGACAATGCAACATTATTGATTATTTTATTTGGTATCTACGTAAACCCCTATTGGCATTTTAATAATTTAATTTAATTTCAAGCTTTTATCAATATCGGTGCGTACCGAATAAACCAATACTTTGAATAAACACCAACTCCAGTAATAGACATGTTTTAATGAAATTATGCAAAAAAAAATTATATACCTACACTCTAAAATTACTTGTACAAAATTTCATAAGTATTGCAAAATATATTCTGTCACATATACCTGTACACTATTAAAATTTGATAATAACCACATAAAAAAAATATTAATACTGACTGGTTTAACATCGAAAAGACAGAGATGTGTAGCGTCTCCGTGGCTGTTTAATCTATTCATGGACAGCTGTCTGCAGGGTCTGAAAGGTGATGAATGTGGTTTGAGAAAGGAAGGGTTACGCGTCAAATGTCTCATATTTGCTGACGACCTTGTACTACTTGCGTAGTCCGCTGAGGAGTTACAAATTATGGTAACGTAGATGAATGCATTTTATGAATGGAAAGGGATGAAGATGAATGTAAGTAAGACGAAAGTGATGATATTTGAAAAAGATGAAATTATGATAGACTGCGAAATAATGATAAGTGAAGACATACTGGAACAAGTAAAAGTGTTTGTGTATTTGGAGTCGAGGTAAGATATTGAAAGGAGAGTAAATGCAGGGAATCGAGTGAATGGGGCACTGAACGCCTTTATGAGCAGCCAGAAAATATCGCAAAAAGCACGCGTACAGCCACGCATAGGGGAGTGTTGGTGCCCACACTTATGTATGGTAGCGAAAGTTGGGTGTGGCAGAAAAGACATCAAAGTCGAGTGAATGCAGTAGAAATGAGAGCGTTGAGCAGTATGTGTGGAGTGAAATTGAGTGATAGACTCAGAAACAGTGTGATAAAAGATAAGTGTGGAATGGATAGAGATATAGTCACGAAAATTGAGAAGGGTATGTTAAGGTGGTTTGGGCATGTTAAGAGGATGGATGAAAGAAGATTAACGAAGAGAGTGCATATAAAAATAATGGAAGGGCAAGTTGGAAGGGGAAGACCTAGGCGAACTTTCTCCGATCAAATTGGAGAAATCTTACAAAAAGGCCAGGTCAAAAGTACCCTAAACCGACGAGCATGTACGAGAAATGTTATGAAAGTGAGTGAAACGAAAGTGGTTTGTCAGGATCGTAGCAAATGGAGATCCGTGATCTCTGCCTACCTCTCTGGGAAAGAGGCGTCATTATGTGTATTTATGTAAAAAAAAAACAACGGACTCAACAAACATAGCTGAGAACCATCTCGACTGACAGTACTTTGTTAAACTTTGTTACATATCGGGCGGGACGAGTGAAACAACGGCTGCTCATATTCGCACTGACGTTTATTCGACATAGCCATCCAATGCATACATAACATCTCTTCTCGTTTTAATTTGAAGCATGCATCTTATTCTAACTTACAAGTTAACATTCGTTCATACAGTAAAAACATTATTCATACAGAAAAAGGGTTTATAATTCTTCCTGGGAATTGGTCGCAACAGCATTCCAGATGAACCGGTTCTATAGTTCTGATCAGGGGGGTCCACCTGGGGTTCTTCCTGTGGTGGATCAACATCATTGTGGGAAGCTTCGTTATAGTCCTCAACATCCCCTATGCCCGCCTGAGTATTCCTAGCCGGTACACCGACTTCCTCCCCCTCCTCGATCCGTTGGCCCGCGGCGCGCTCCTGGTCGCCGGGCGCCGGCCCTGGCGCGGCCGCCTCGCGTGAGTCACCGCTGTCATGGGATGGGGGTATGTCCGATACGTCTACACTCGGGTAGTTTGAATAATGGAATCCGTTGCTGTCCAACCCTTTATACGGTATTAATTGGTTTATATGTTTTTTTAGTTGTACTTGCGTTAACTTATCCATAACTAAATATACTGTTTTACATAATCGCTTAACTATGATTCCCCTGTTCCACGTGAAGTTTTTGTTTGCGTTATTTTTTTTAACATGAACTATTTTTCCCTCCATATGCTTCACTCTGTAAACACTGATTACGCACAACAACTTTAGAAAGAATGGACGTGGCCGGTGTTGGCGGCGCATTTAATAAGTCCAAGCGCGAACGAAGTTTGCGACCAAATACGATTTGGGCAGGTGAAGTTCTCGTAGTGCCATGCACGGAATTCCTATAATCAAAAAGGTACTTAAATAGATTCTCATCAACTTTTTTTTGATTAGCGCTTATCATTAAACACGCCCGTATGCCTTTTTTTGCTACTTTCACGTACGACTCCGCCTGCCCATTACTAGCCGCGTGATACGCGGGCGATGTCACATGCGATATTCCATTTACTGAGCAAAATCTTCGAAATTCATCGGACGAAAAACATGTGGCATTGTCACTAACTAGCGTGTTAATTAACCCAAATCGTGACATTAATTCGTACAATTTCGATATAACGACAGCCGACGAAGTAGAACTCACCCTGTACACTTCGACCCACTTCGAGTACGCATCTACTATTACTAAATACGACTGATTATTGACAGGTCCCAGGAAATCCACATGTACCCTATAAAATACCTGTGGAGGGTATGGCCACACCGAGAGCGGAGCGCGCGCCGGGGACGGTCTCAGCTGGGTACAAATTTCACAACTGGCTATCATCGTTTCGATAGCATCGTCTATGCCTGGAAACCAGACCCTACCCCTAGCTTCTGCCTTGCACTTAACAATACCCAAGTGTGACTTATGTAGTTCGGATAAAATCCTGCTCTTTAATTTTTCGGGTATTACAATTTTATGACCCCGCATAATCACCCCATTTTCAAATGCCAATTGATTTTTACACAAAATATATGGTCGAATACATGAATCCATCACCTTTTTTGGCCAACCGTTTATTATGAACTTAATCACACGATTCAAAATCGGATCCGTCTCTGTTTCTTTACGCAACTCGTTTAACGTAATAGGAACACTATCATCAACCACGAAGTTTAAATAGGTAGCCCGATCTTCGATACACGTTGATGCTCCGTCCGTGGTGTGTCCCGGGAGTCCCGGCCCGCTTAGTGAGTTATCATTGTTTACACTTGCTCGTGATAGGTAATCGGCACTGTTATTCGCGCTGCGAATATATTCGATAACATAGTTGTAGGCACTTAAAAACATTGCATATCTCTGCAGTCTATTAGCGGATACCTCTGGGATGCCGCGATGTGGTCCGAAAATGCTGGTAAGGGGTTTGTGGTCCGTGCGGAGCACAAATGGCATAGCCCTACCATAGAGGTATTGATGAAATCGACGCACGCCAAATATAATTGCTGTAGCCTCTTTTTGAATTTGAGAATAATTCTTTTCAGCCGAATTTAGCGTGCGCGAAGCATACGCAACCGGGCGTTCTAGTCCATCGTTGCCGACTTGACTCAAAATCGCGCCAAGGCCATTTGGAGACGCATCCACTGTCAAAATGACCTTTGTGTTTGAATTAAAATGCGCCAGGACTTGATCCGATGCCAGGTATTCTTTTATCGCATGAAACGCTTGGTCATGCTCCGCATCCCAGTGCCACTTACTACCCTTTTGTAATAAGTTATACAGCGGACTTAGGATAGACGATGCCCCAGGAACAAAATTCCTGTAGTAGTTTACGAAACCCAGGAACGACTGTAACTTATTGACGTCCGTTGGTATCGGTGCATTTAACATAGCACTAACTTTTGCGGGTGACTTTTTCAACCCCTCTTTACTTATGACGTAACCTAAATATCGTCCTTAAAAAACTCACATTTAGTTTTTTGAAGTGTTAATCCCGCGTCTTGCAGCCGTTGCAAAACTGCATGCAATCTACTTAAATGCTCGGACCTATCGCTTCCGGTTACCAAAACATCGTCCAACATACACAGTACGCCTTCCATACCGGCTAATACCCCCTCCATTACCCTCTGAAAAATAGAGGGGGCACTGCATAGCCCATATGCTAATCGTGTATAGGAAAACAATCCTCTATGCGTATTTATGCGAGTAATTTTTTGTGATTCCTCATCTAAAACGCACTGTGCATATGCTTGAGAAAGGTCTAGCTTAGAGAAATGTTGACCGCCGTGGAGTCTAGCAAACAATTCGTGCGCGGTCGGCAAAGGATATTGTTCCACGATCAGCTGTTTGTTGAGCGAAACAGAGTAGTCCGCGCACAGGCGCAGCGAGCCGTCGCGCTTCAACACCGGCACGACGGGCGAAGCATATGACGAGTGCTCAACCGGTTTTAATATGCCTACATGCACGAGCCGATCTAATTCTTTATCAAGTTTATCGCGTAAAGCAAATGCTACCGGCCGCGGCTTGAAAAATATTGGTCGAGCATCCTTAATTAAATTTAGTGTCACTTTATATTTATTAAAGGTTCCTAGCTCGTCTGAGAAAACGGAAGGATATTTTAAATGCAATTGATCGATCATGCTTGTTGATTGTTCACAAAAATTTACCGGAATCATTTCTAACTTATTTAACGATATAAAATCCCTGCCTAATATCGACACTGCACCGCCACGAATGACGTACACATTTAATGTGTTCGTTTTGCCTGCATATGTAAACGGTAGGCGCGCAACTCCTAAGCAATTAATGGTATCACCCGTGTAAGTTAGCAATTTTTTACCAGTTGTTAACAATGCCACGTCCATAAAATATTTTAAATATATATGCTCAGGGACCGCCGTGACAGCTGACCCGCTATCAACTTGGAACTTCATTTGCACTCCACGGACATGAACTAACTCAGACATAGGCTCGCCTGTTAATGAGCGAATATTATAGCACTCACCGTCATCACCGCTCTCGTCCACAATCTCCTCCCCTACAAAATTTAACTTTTTACACATACGGCGCAAATGACCCTTAACGTGACACTTATTGCACTTATGGTTGGCAAACCGACACTTATCAGCCGTGTGATTGTTAAAACCACAAACGGAACACAACACTTTAGCACTTTGTTGATTCCTTGACGCGATCTTGAACAGGTGCTCCGCGCGCGACGGCCCCGGCCCGGCGGCCGCGGTGGCCCCTGCGCGCGCGCAGCGCACACTCTCGGCAAGTTCTACCGCTTTTGACAACGTTAAATCAGTCGGGTTCTGAGCAAACAACTTCTCTCGCTCCGCTCCTGGAAACATGCCCATTACGAAACGGTCTCTCAATGCCTCTTCCACTTTTAGAAACCCGCACTGTGCAGTTAACCCTCGAAGTCTTGCCGCCCACTGAGGGTAGTTTTCCCCTTCATTTTGCACCGCCGAATAAAACTTGTACCTTTCGTTAAATCCACAAGTCTTAAGAGTAAAGTGACTGTCTAGTAATGCGCATATATCATCAAATGGAACCGTTGCAAGGTCTTTCGGTAATGCCAGGTCTGATGCCAGCTTGAATGTGGCATCGCTGAGTGCGCTCAGCAGGATCGCGCGTCGTTTCACCCCCGTAGCATCCTTTTTGTCGTCAATTTCGTTCGCGATGAACCATTGTTTTAAACGTGCTTGGTACACATTCCACGTTTGTGTATTGTGATCAAAATTTGGATAAATTCCGATTTGAGCCATATTTTCCACAATCACTATTCACTTTTTCGCACACGCGGGTAGATCGTCGCCAGTGTTACATATCGGGCGGGACGAGTGAAACAACGGCTGCTCATATTCGCACTGACGTTTATTCGACATAGCCATCCAATGCATACATAACAAACTTATAACACCGTTATTTATTAATTTATTTTATCTTTGTTGCACAAAATAACTTATTGTACAGAAGGCGGACTTAACGCCGTGAGCGCCTTTCGTTTACAACTAGGGTTAAAAAAACATTCGGGTGTTTAATGAATTGTCAGTTTCACGGTTCTAGTTTTTGATAAAAATCGTGGAAATGGCCCAATGCGTACAATCCTGGGTTAAATATTTTATCAAACCACAATCTAAATGGACATTTCAGAGTGTCCGTACATTAAACTGACGTTTTTGCGAAATAACGTGATCAAAGCTTATAATCCCCTTCGATTAAGCACTTTTTGTAGAGGTAAGAATGAAAATGGTAAATTGTTTTAAAATATTTTAACACATTCACTGCCTGGAACCCTACGCCGTAGACGTTTTCAGCTACACGCGGGGAAAACCGAGATCGGCTACGAGTGTAGTGCGTAGCGATTCTCGGCAGTGAATGTGTTAATGTCCATTTGTTTCGAAAGGCACCTTTAAAAGCGATTTTTATACTTTAATCTATTTATGATGAGTCTAAGGTTCTTGGACACTGCAAATATCAACGTGTGCTAATTCTGCGAATGTGATAAGAGACTGTTAGGTCTACTGAACTGTCATTTTTCTGTACAAAAAATGTCATTTAACTAACCTAACCTAACCTTACCTACGTATGAAACATAACGCAATCGACCATCATATTATGCGATATTTGACAAAAGGGGACATGTCCCCACTTTCATGTCAAAATTACAATGACAGAGACATCAACGCGATGATTTATGTTATGACTGAGGGGTCGGCATCCTTTTAGCAACCAAGGGCCACATAGGAGCTGACAAAAATTACGCGGGTCGCACTTCTTAAATATTTGCGACTTTATCAGGCAATTCCAAAATTCTGAATTCAACGACCTTTACATACAAAACAGCCAGGGACGCTCGCGGGCCGCAAGTAAGGGTCTCGCAGGCCGCCTGTTGCCGACCGCTGCCTTATACCATACTAGCTACCCGCATGGCTTCACCCGCGTATTACAAAGAACGCAACCAAACTCACTGGGTAAAATGCAGCCTACATAAACATAACAACCCAAAATATTCATTCTACACGCAGGTGAAATATTTTTTTAAATCGGTTAAGCGGTGCCGCAGATAACCCAAAACATACAAAGTTCCAAAACGACTATCTGTGACTTTTCCCCTATATCATTTCAGGATAGATATCGTGAATATCGGCACTTGTACTTACGTTGATATCTAAAAGAATTTTTGCGTTCACCAGGATGTCAGTTACAAAAGAAGCAAATTTCTGAAACTGAAAGCAAAGCAATATTTGCGGTCCTTAAACTGTGTCCGCTCACAGTCGATTTGCTGCCGCGGTCACGTCCGACTGGAAGCGTTCTGTAGCTTATTGTTTTTCAATCGCAGTGAAAAATTGCACCCCTTTTATATTTTTATAGGTTTAGAGTCCAGACTAGCTCAGATGACCGCATTCATGCCGGACAAAAAGCATTCCGTTGTGGCATTAAAAAAAACGGATCTTTTTTTGTGTTCCGGAATAAAGCCCAAGGCAATCTATTTTGTTGCCTGTTAACAAACTTTGAAACTTCGTTAATAATGGCTCTCTTCATTGTCATAAAAAAGTTTAACAGCTGTAATAATTCCTATACTAAAACACCAACCCTTTTCACGCTGTCCCACCGCAATAACAAATTCGTGAAACTGTAACAAATTAACATAAATAGGTCTATAAGAATAAAGAAAATGTTTTTGTAATATTTTTCCCGATAATTCATACTGTGAAAGTGACAACACTGAAGATAGCATCGTTGAAAAGGTGTTGATGTGTCAAGTTATGAGAAATAAGCGGGCTGAAGACGAAATATAAATCTGTGGTTAAAATCGGAAAAAGTGTCCACCATTTTGAACTTCTTTATTAACACTTTCCCTGCCAAGAATCGCTACGCTCGGTAGCCGATCCCGTAGTTTTCCCGCTAAGTAGCGGAAAGCAACTACGTCGTGGGGGCCTCCAAGTCGAACTTCTGGCGGTGAATGTGTCTAATGGTCTGATTAAGTTCAAGATCGATATGTGAGCAAAAGTGTCTGTTTATTTGCAATCTTTTGAGGCTAAAACTACGAAAGTAATAAAAAATGCAACATAGTGGTAAGATTTCTAAAAAAAGTAAACTATTTCATTAGAAAAAATGCGGAGAGCTAGCTTAACTAGTGCACAAATATTTTCTTCTGCAATAAAAACAAAGATAAATTTTATTTTACTTCTCGGTACGTTATTTCTGACACAATAAAATAATTAGGTTTTAAATAAAAAAAAAATATGTTTAAATACTCTTTATTATTGGTGAACAAACCAAGACAATAACAGGTACATGAAGTTTAACCTAGATATTAACTGTGGTAAATAACCGGCAGTCTTATCGCTGAACAGTGATCTCTTCCATACTACTTTAGGGACACAAGTGCGAAAATAAAGTTTACTTTCCCCCCGTTAGCCGCTTGTCACTTGTCTTCTAATTCTGGAGCAGGAAAACAAGCGTCTCTCCCGTTTCCTCCCGAAAGGAGATGACACCTTGAGTAATAGTCCAAGTATTCGCGTCACGTCAGACGTTACATAATTTTTCTTCTTAAAATATTGTGCCGCGTCGGTGCGAGAAATGAATACTTTCCTGTTCGCTTTTGAATTGTCTGAAAAGGGTCACCTGTAAGGAGTTATGGTTTTATTTTTGTTGCGATACATTATAAATTAATCTCAAAAACTTGAAAATCATTTTCTTATTCCCATTCGAGGTCAAGCAACGCTATGTGTGCGACGCCGTAGCATGTAACAGCATTTTTCCGCCTAGTGTAGTTTCAATCCAAAACATATTTTGTGTTTTGTGTCACGTTAGGCTGAGTGTGTTTAGAAGCGAACGCGAGTTACAAATGTTTGATTACAATACAATACGTCCCAGTTGACACTGGCTTGATACTTAAAAAACTTAATTACTTACAATAGAGGTACCTGGAAAATAGGATTCAACTTTTAGGAACTAATGTGACAAACATTGGACCTTGCATTTATTCCGATAGAACTCCTTTAATTTAGTAATAATTCCTTACCTATTGTTATTAGAGCGCACAAAATTGCTTAGTTTTTTTTCAAAAAAGTCATTACTTCAAGGTAAATGTTCTATTTGTTTTCATTTTTGTTAAGATGCATTTGTTTAAATAGAAATCACTACATAATATTATACAAAAAGGAAATCTCTGACTTTCAACAATTATTTCTCTATTTAAATTAGTTTTTTGTACTTAGTGCACGTATATTTGAGAATCGGATCGCCACTTCACTATTACAAAAGGTCTCTAGTAATATACTTGATTGTTAAAATAAATTAATCAAAAATCTTCTATTATACTCAATTCGTTTTTTGTAGAATCAAAGGCTTGATTTAACTTCAATAAACTCAAAACCGTTCAACGGTGTCATTAAAAGTGATCTCTGACAGCCAGTAAAATAGCAAAACCATTTCAAAGTTCGATTTTCAAATTTCAAATTCAAAAAGCCAACTCGGTTTACATTTTCATACGCCGGTTGTTCGTCTAAGAAAACTTGGAACTAATTTCTCGGTTCACTGGTGCTATTCGCGCGCCGCTAACTTCATTGCAAAGTGATTTTATGTTTTCCACCGCAGCTGGGTGAACCAGTTTTGTGTACGTGACTTCAGCATGTGACGTTCTAAATTTAAAAAATACCGGCTTTTCTAAATTTCTCTCTGTTGGTATGTTAATTCAATATTTTTTAACGGAAAATTTACTGACAGGACTGCAGTGTTGTTTTACTCAAATAGAGATAGATGACGCGTTCTCTGCATTTTTTGAATATTTGAGGATATAAAAATGTGGCGCACTGACTAAAATATATGTAGTTGCAATGACAAACTGCACGCAAATGACTAAATTCATGGGTTTGTTGCAGCAGCAAATAGTCATTAAAATGTGCGAATCCTCAATTCAATAAAGAGTCGGGAATTGGGAATGGATGAAAATTTCAGACGTACCTGATTTTTTTTTTCATATCAGATTTTACAGCAGCGTCAGTTATTTTTGAAAAATATAAACAGTTTCCACACTTACGTTTTGGGTTTAGGACGGCGAATAAGATGTTAGAACCTACATATAAACTATATGTATACTGGCTGTATAAAAACTGAAAGACATTGTCGTTGCATTGCTTACATGACGGTTACTAGGCTCCTAACAGTATAGCTGTAACTCACAATACGTATTCACGGATTAAACTAACTTTTACTCTACTAAAGTGGTTTTCCTCTATCATGGTAGCTTTCGCTTAGGTAAAGTGAGTTGCGAAGCTATGTGTGCTGTGTCTTTATATCGCAAAAAAATAAATTGTGTGCACGAACTTATCCCAAATGGCGACGTCCAGCACAGGGGCGGCTATTGTTACTGCCATGGAAAAATTGAACGGCATGGGTAACTACGGATCGTGGAAATTTCTGATGAAAATGGTCCTAATCCAGGAGGATTTGTGGGAGTGCGTTGAGAGCAAGGGCGGCGTGAAGCCTGATTGCGATGATAAGAAGAAGCAGCAGAAGGCTCTGGCTCGCATTTGTTTGAGCATAAACCCTGTGGCTATCACCCACGTGCGGAACGCCACTACCGCATGGGAGGCGTGGAAAAGTCTTCAGGCTGCGTATGAAGACAGAGGTCTTAGTCGAAGACTTGGGTTAATGCGGCAGCTGTTCGGGATGAAACTCCAGGAGTATTCCGGTATGGAACCTTACATTACAAAGATAAACGATATCTCACAACAATTAACGGATATCGAAGCTCCTTTGAACGACGAATTTTTAGCTGTAATAATGCTAAGTGGGCTCACACCCGACTACGACCCACTGATCATGGCGTTGGAAAATTGCAACGTAAAAATGTCGAGCGAGCTAGTTAAACAAAAGTTGTTACAAGAACAACAACGTCGGACCAACGGAATGGATACGAGCAGTGATTCCGTGATGGTGATGAAACGGCGTGATAAACCTGTCAAATGTTTCCGCTGCAAAAGGCTGGGCCACATTTCCAAGTACTGTCCAGAGAATAAGAAGTCGAAGGATCCCGTCGCTAAAGAAATGGCGAATATGATGAGCGCGCTGTCGGTGGACGTGCAGGAGGATTCCTGGTATATAGATAGTGGCGCTTCCCGTCATTTTTGCAACAGGAGGGACATACTCAACGACTTCGTGGTGGACACAACCTTGGAAGTCACCGTGGCGAACGGTGAAAAACTTAAAAGTGCAGGTTGCGGCAGTACCGAACTGCATGTTAAAGACGGTATAAAAACTTTAACCAGTGTAGTTTTTATTCCTAACTTGTCATGTAATTTGATATCTGTCAACGTTTTGACGTCAAAAGGTTTTCGAGTTATATTTTGTTATGATTTTTGTAATATTTATTTTGGAAATGTTTTGATTGCTAATGCAAAACGTGAAAATGGTCTTTACAAATTACAAACCTTTTCGACGCGTAGTAAACCAACATCGTCTGAATCTGCGTCCGCTAACCGTGTCGCAGCGAACGTGGGGAATGGGCGTGTTGTGTCTCAAGATGTATGGCATCAGCGATTGGGACATTTGAACTGCAGGAGCATGAATCTACTGAGAACAGGTATGGCGAATGGCATAGACTTTAATAACTCTGAATATAAACAATGTATTTCGTGCATAGAAGGGAAAACAACAAAATTACCTTTCCCAAAGAAATCGTTTACTAGGGCGACTGAAGTTTTAGGACTCATACACAGTGACGTGTGCGGGCCTATGCCGCAAACTTCGTTTGGTGGATCTCGCTACATGCTACTTTTTATAGATGATTTTTCAAGGAAAACTTTTTGTTATTTTATTAAGACAAAGGACGAAGTTTTTGAAAAATTTAAGCAATTCAAATCTCTTGTCGAGAATCAAACAAACAAAACAATTAAGACTTTGAGGACAGATGGGGGAGGTGAGTTTGTTAGTAAACAATTTGACGCTTTTTTGAACCAGCATGGTATTATACACCAGAGGACTGTTCCTCACTGTTCTTCTCAGAACGGCGTAGTGGAACGAGGGAACCGCACGATTGTTGAGGCTGCACGGTGTATGTTACAGGGTGCTGGCTTGGAACAAAAATACTGGGCAGAGGCGATGCACACTGCGGTTTACTTGAAAAATAGATCGCCAACCAAGGCTGTGTTGGGTGCTACTCCTGAGGAGAAGTGGTCGAGATCAAAGGTAAACCTGAACCATTTACGAATTTTTGGCTGTGTGGCATACTCTGTCGTAGAGGGACGAAAGAAGTTAGACCCGAAATGCAAGAAGTATATCTTCATAGGTTATTGCGAAAATACGAAAGGATATCGACTTGTGGATCCCGCTTATCCGACAAAATGTATAACTTCGCGCAATGTTGTGTTTGTAGAGGACAAATTCTTCAAGGATACAGTTGAACGATCTGTGGTCAACGAGCTGACTCCGTATGTGATTATCAGTAATGGATCTGAAAATATAGGAGAGCAGACGGCGGAACCTGTTGACAGCACAGAAGAGCCCCACGATATCCTGATCCATGACACAGATAATACCGACAATGAAGAATCCAATACTTCAGATGAAGACTACGTTCCTGGTTCGTCATCTTGGGATTCGGAGGAATCGAGAGAACGGAACGAGTTTGAGGACACCTACTTGTCGGCACTGACGACCGGTGCGAGTAGCGACACGGAAACACCAACTACCGTTCGCGAGGCACTCGATGGTCCTGAGTCTGCGCAGTGGAAGGCAGCGATGCGGGATGAGTATCAGTCTTTCTTGGATAATAAATGTCTCGAACTTGTGGACTTACCGAAGGGCAAGAAACCTGTTAAGTGCAAGTGGATTTTCAAGAAAAAGAGAGGACTGAACGGAGAGCTCCTACAATACAAGGCTCGATTGGTTGCGAAGGGATTTACACAAAAATATGGAGTAGATTATTTTGAAACGTTCTCACCTGTCGTAAGATACTCTACAATAAGATTACTTTTGGCGCTGGCGGCTGAATATGACATGGAAGTGGATCATATGGACGTCAAGACAGCGTTCTTAAATGGTGACTTGAAGGAAGTCGTTTATATGGAAATTCCTGAAGGCTTTGACGTGGAAAACAGCAAAGGAAAGGCATACCGTTTGCTTAAAGCTGTATACGGACTAAAACAAGCCAGCAGATCATGGAATGAGAAGATAAACGACGCGCTTGTCAAGAAGCTGAAATTTAAACGACTAGCGTGTGAGCCTTGTGTCTACGTCAGATCTAGTAATAACGGACTTGTCATCCTCGGCCTTTATGTCGATGACATTTTATTACTTAGCAACAGTCAAACTGAGAAAAAGGCGGTAAAAGAGGAGATAATGAAGCTATTTGTTATGAAGGATCTTGGGCCTGCAAAAAGTGTACTCGGAATACACATCCGTCGTGAAGATGGAAAGATCATTCTCGATCAGTCTGCTTATATTAGCAAAGTTTTAGAGAGGTTCAAAATGACTGAATGCAAACCAGCTAAAACACCGATGGAAGTTGGACTGAAACTTACAAAATCCGAGAAGAATGGAGACTATGAATACAGGAACTTGATTGGTTGCCTTCAGTATATCGCAGTCTGTTCACGTCCTGATATTGCGCATGCTGTGAGTATGCTAAGCCAGTTTAACGATTGCTACTCAGAAGCTCACTGGAAGGCGGCAAAGCGAGTGCTTCGATACCTTAGGGGTACTATGGAGTACAGCATCACCTATGAGAAGAGCGGGTTAAGCGTGACTGGGTCAGCGGACGCAGACTGGGCGGCTAGTGTAGTCGATCGTCGGTCGTATACTGGTTACATATTTAAATTGGGCAATTCTCTAGTTTCGTGGGAGAGTCGTAAACAGCGAACAGTAGCTCTTTCTAGCACGGAAGCTGAATATATGGCGTTATCCGATGCGTGCAAAGAGGCGCTGTTCATAAAAACATTCATGAAAGAGTGCTTGAGATTGGATGTCAAAAAAGTAGTTTACAATGACAACCAATCTGCAATAAAATTGACCGAAAACCATATGTATCATGCAAGGACTAAGCATATTGATGTTAGACATCATTTCATTCGCGAAATAGTCGAAAACGGTGTATTGGTTGTGAATTATATGTGTACCAACGATATGCTGGCGGATGCTTTGACAAAGCCTTTGAGTACTGAAAAGTATCAGCGTTTTGTAAAAGATTTTTATATGCTTAAGTAGGTGCTTAGTGATGTAGTAGTTAGTATATGTAGTATGAACATATAGTTTAAGGGGTGGTGTTAGAACCTACATATAAACTATATGTATACTGGCTGTATAAAAACTGAAAGACATTGTCGTTGCATTGCTTACATGACGGTTACTAGGCTCCTAACAGTATAGCTGTAACTCACAATACGTATTCACGGATTAAACTAACTTTTACTCTACTAAAGTGGTTTTCCTCTATCATAAGACACTTTCCTTGATCCGTCTCATATTACAAGAAATTATCTTAATTATCCGTGGTAAACTGACACTGGCAATGATATTGACAACTGCAGCACTTAAAAAAAAAAGTTTTTTTTTTTTTTGTTTTTTAAAGTTTTTGCAATATGAGACGGCTCAAGGAAAGTGTCTTATTCGCCGTCCTAAACCCAAAACGCAAGTGAGGAAACTGTTTATATTTTTCAAAAATAATTGACGCAGCTGAAAAGTCTGAAACACTTTTCTGGTGCTAAGGAAGGTTATTCCTATCACAAAAATAATAATCAGGCCCTTCTGAACTTTTCATCCATTCCCCATTAACATGTGTGACTCAATATCAGCGACTAATGACCTCCATAAAAAGGTCACCAACAAAAACTAAAAAAAAAACCGGCAAAGTGCGAGTCGGACTCGCGCACGAAGGCTTCCGTACCATTATCTATAAAAAAACTATTTTATTATGTGTTTTTAGTATTTGTTGTTATAGCGGCAACAGAAATACATCATCTGTGAACATTTCAGCTGGAACTAACTCGGTATCAGTGAGATACAGCCTGGTGACAGACAGACGGACGGACGGACGGACGGACGGACGGACGGACGGAAGGACGGACTGACGGACGGACGGACAGCGGAGTCTTAGTAATAGGGTCCCGTTTTACTCTTTGAGTACGGAACCCTAAAAAGGGTACTTTCATGTACAATTTTGTTATAACGTCCGAGAGTGCTTAAGGCACTTGTCCCACCGCCGGCGAGTGGCGAGTACTCTCATAGTGATTCTTACTCGCGCGAGTAAAAGCGAGTAAGAATTACTATGAAAGTACTCGCTACTCGCCGGCGGTGGGACAAGTGCCTAAATGAGCACTAAGTTAAAGTGCCTTTTTTATATTAAGTAATGTATTTTAGTAATAAGTGCTTTCATTTTAGTCGATAGGCACCTAGTTTTAGTTACGTTGCGATACCCTGGCAGGGTTCATGTTGAGACTGTATATTTATAGTTTTAAGACCACATGTACACATAGAACGCAATAAACCACTTGAGTTTGAGTATGTTTTTTAAATACCTACCTTTACCACTCTTTTATATTCATATTAATAAAAACAATAGACAAGTCTGACTTATAGATAAAACTAAATGCATAAAAGACTGTCTTAGACTAGGTCTCAGAGAACCGACATGTCACGAGCACAAGCACTCTCATTGAAAAGGAAATATACTGGCTATGGCAGTTTTGCATTACGTTTGCGTGCAGGCTTTGTGATTTAAAACGGTATGGATAAGAACTGACCTAGTATAGGGCAAAAGAAAAAGGAAATATGAAAAATACCTGTAAAATGCAATACTAAAACTACCTAACACTAGCAAGAAATCAAGTCAAGCTGGCTGCTTGACTAACATTAATGCCGCCAATTGTTATTTTTTTAACGAGCGAGCGAAGCGAACCAATTCTCCGTTCCAGCTTGGACCAAAATGCTTTCGTATGTCCGGATGTCTATGTTTTGTCAATTCAGTATTTCAAAATTTTAATTTTTTTTTTCAATGACAGGCTCGTGGTTTCCACAACTCACAGAGTCACTAGTTTTATTTGTGCAATAAAGTTTTAATGAGTAAATAAATCAAGTCTATGACATCGTCAAAAGAAGAAAATGATCCGTGGCAAATATAAGCCACTTCTCACCTTAATAGGATTGTGAAGTGTCCATACGCGGCGCGAGTAGGTATTTAAAAAATGCTATCTGTTTCACACCGCTCTGTGCCTCACCCGTATCGTGTGATAGAGAGAGTTGCCAGTCCTGCAGGTAATTGCAAGCCTACAGTTTCTTGTTGAAATATTGTTTCGGGTGATAACGTTTTTACCCCCCTAACACTTTATCAAATTAAACAATTTTGGTATTATTCGATTAACTACACTTTATTCTATGTCTGAACGTTTTCTTTTTTTAGTAAATCAGTTTAGATTAATAAGAAAAAAATAAAACGGTAGACAAAGTTTTTAAGTCAAAAATACAGATTTTTAGATGCTAATAACTTTTAACGTGAGCAATATTTCTTGAAAAACAAAACGTACAGACCTAGTTTTTTATTATATCTACAACATATCCAAAAATTATAAAAATCGAACGATGTTTACGGGGTGAAAAACGTTATCGCTTTTTGTATGAAAATTTACAGGTTCACAATCCTCTTAATGTGGGGTTAGTTCCAGAAGTGAGAAAAACTATGTAATTTCTATAATAAGATTTATTCAATCAGCACACTTTAATCGTATACAATCACTTTCATAACCCTTCGTACTATCCGGCTGCCGCCAAAAGTAATGATCGTGCGTCGATCCTGCCGCTCGACTATCTCTCGGTAACCGTTAAACCACACCAGAGGGCGCTCTATCGGAAATAGTCAAATCAAGAACTTCGGTTTATCGAGAAATAGTTAAGTGGCTTACATGTAGTCATTTATACACTTAAATTATATAATAATAATATTATACATGTCATCATCAAGCTAACATTAAGGTTATTCCTGTTGTGTCCTAGAGCCCGGGGGTCCGCCTGTCACTTAATCCATTGGTGCAAGGCTTACGCCGGATGCTGTCTAATTCTTCGAACCCAGAAGGTAAAGCAAAGGGGTAATCACGTAACGTTTTGAACGCGCGTTAGGTAGATCCAACTGTAATTTTTCCATATAAAAAGTGACGTTTAGATCTACCTGACGCGCGTACAAAGCGTTACGTGATCGACCTACAGAAGGGTAATTGTGTAACTAATATCGATCGAATGTAATAATGATCGTTAGAACAACGCGACTGTAATTTTCTCAAACAAAATATAACACTATACCTAACGTACGTACAAAATGTGACGCAATCGACCAGCCGACCTTGTAGGTGTTTCATAAGCATAAGCTATTGTACCTATACAAAATATTATATATCAAACTGTTGAATGAAAGTCGGGTTCAAATTCCAGTAATGGCATTTATTTGCAAAACAATCGTGTGCAATGCATTATCATTTATCATTATAAGCATGCAGTTTGTCAAGTCAGATTGACCTTCTGAATAGAAGCTTAGAGTCTGAAGAGCGAGTCACAAAAAATTGCGACAAGTTTGAGGAAAACCCATAATGCATGGAGGCGTAATAGGTACTTATATCACACAGCTTATTCCATACGTAAAATTGCTGCTATGCAAAGAATTAGAAACAAAAGAAATAAATTTTTTTTTCAAAAAACGCAACTTTCTGCTTTTCTCAAATATGCCTATGTCACACACGATTATGAGGAATCCAACGACAAGTAATACGTCAAAATCCATCAAGCTGTTTGGACCAGGGACTGCATAACCGAAAAATACCGGTATTCTATTTTAACGGTATGACGTCATATCGGTTGTCAAATAGCGGTTTCGGTAGCGGAACCTTTATATTTCGCTACCGAAATATAACGGTACCTTTATTTTTTCCAGTACCGTAACCGCTATTTAAAGGTACCGATATATCGACTTTGGCCTGGTGTTATTGCCAAACCGCCGGCAAAGGCTCTGCCGCTTTGTATTTTTGTCTTTAAATGTTTAGTAGCCAATGCTTCCTCTGTAGAGTGCCAGTTTGCTTACTTTTCTCGATAACCTTTATAATACCGGTATTATAAAGGTTACGGTATCGTTAAAAACTGATACCGCTAACCGTTATTTCAAAACGGTTACGGTACCGTTATGTTCGCGCGGCGCGCATAACCTTTATGACATAACGGTACTGTACTAGAATACCGGTTTCATACCGGTATAACCGTAACCGAAATCAGTCCCTGGTTTGGACTGTACCCCGTGAAATGTAATTTTCTTGTCCACATACATACATCATCATCATAAACAGACGAAAGACGTCCACTGCTGGACATAGGCCTCCCCCAAGGAGTGCCAAAGTGACCGGTCCTGCGCCAGCCGCATGCAGAGCACTCCCGCGACCTTTACCAGGTCATATTCGTATTCATATTCATTTATTGCGATCATGTTCATTGTCCATACAGTAGATCTCAGTCCACCTTGTGGGGGGCCTATCCACACTGCGCCTTCCGGTACGTGGTCGCCAATCGAGAACCTTTCCGCCCCAACGGCCATCGGTTCTATGTGCAATGTGCATACTGTTAGATATTGTACATGCATGTGTGAGTGCGCGCAGTTGCCATAAACCAGTGTTAAACTATTTTGCTTGTTTGATGGTGGTGTACTTACCCTCCCGTAGCGCAACTAACCGTATATTTAACACATACATAGGTACATGCGTAGGCTCGAAAACATAACCTTCCCACTGAGGCAGTCGGGTAAAAAAAGCTGGACACAACTTACTGGCCAGACTCTAATTTAAATTCTAATCTGATAAAAATAAGCAAGAAATCTCTATAAAGTAGCGTATGAATACATATAAAGCTAGAGTATAATCACAAAGCATCCAATTTAATCCCAAAATCAAATTCCCATAACAAAGAGAACGACAGCTAATGGGGCTTATTTAAATTATGCCGGGACGGCATAAAAATAACGAGGAGAATAATTAAATACCCACCACTTTGTACTCTCGCGTCGTTTCGTTTTTTGTCCGCAAATTGCAAAGATCTGTGGGTTTGTACTGAATATGCTTTGCACTAGGGGCCTTGTTACGAACATGATATTGCCTTGAAGTTCCAGAAACAAAAGCATTTTTGTTATTGTTATGACGTAGAATTAAAGATGTTTTATTACTGACATTTCAATGAAAAGATTTGTAGAAAGCACGTCACAACCGAAGTCACGAAGAATGTAATAGAGGGCGCTGATTGCAACTTCTCCTCTCCGACATAATTATTTATATGACATATATACACACACACACACACACACTGTCATTATACACAGATACGCTCACAGAATTATTCACACTATCAACTATCACATAAACACTCGCATATTTTCATAACATCAATTTGATTCATACATAATCCCCCAAAACGAAATAAACATTAATAATTTTCGAATGTAGATAATCGAATTGTAATTCCTATAAATAATCAAATTCGAATCTTAATGTAAGATGAAAGTGGGGGGTACACTGTTCATCCTGTACCTACCTAAAACTACTACCTAAAACGGGGCAGGTACCGTTTTCTACGATTCTACTTGAAATTACCAGATAAGTAATGTTCGGTTTACTAACTTAAGTCGTTTTATTGATTGTATTTTTGTGGACATTTATTATATTTTCTTAAAGTTTTAACTTTTCGTGAGTAGGGTACACGGGGGTTGATGTCCGAAATAAACAAAAAGGCTAGTAAGCCAATCAGTGTTCACTACTACTGCATAATGTTAACTTAGAGAAAGATCATTATTGAAGATGGTACTTATTAGTCACGGGTAGGAATAAAATAATATATTATTTAAATAAACTATTTATTTAGCAACCTAGCTACCTACTTTAGTTTTCTGTATGATAAGCATGTATATATTTGCCATAATCCAGTAAACGATGTCTGGTCTGTGGTCAAACTTAGTATGGGAGCCTGTGGTACTCCGTAGCTAATATCACTGCTTAAGCTTAAAATGATAGTGATAGCGAAAGCGATAAAGATGGCAAACCTACTAACGCAACTTGTCCTGTCTTTATTCCACGGGCCCCATGTAATTTATAATTTCCGCGATTAGGCAAAGTTATTTTTAATTCGCTCCAGACATGATGCCGTTGTAATTTGTTTTTAATTAGATTATCAAGTTCGTTTGTTTTTGTTTGTCCCTGGTAATAAACTCGTAAATTCGTTAGAACTCATTACGAGGTAATTATAATTTGGGAAATTTATGAACATGGAATATTTTTTGGTTATTGCACGTGTTTACCATTATTTGATTTTAAATTTCGAGTAAAATATGCCAATAACGCAAACCGATATACTTCGTAACTAATATGAGTCTAAAATTGCACATCACAATATTTAAGTAAACATGGTGGCTAATTATTTTCTGTGTTTTGCCAAACAATGCTAGAAATGTAGCAATATATTTTAAATCACTATTGCAGATAAGCGTATAATGGAAATATTTATTTATTTATTTATTTATTTTAGTGATGGATCTAGTCATAAAACATCGAGTTATATCCTCCTTCTAAATTTCATTGCAGAGATACACACCGAACAACTTTACAGACTCTACATACATCAAATATGAACTACTGTGCACAAGTCGTTAGTCAACCAGAACCCTCCAACCCATTTTAAATTATGCTTTCATTTCCGTCAAACAAAATGAACCCAAACTTTGAAGCAAACACTTGATCCAAGCACTTCCCAGTAATCGCGTCTTCGTTTCAGAAGGAAATTGACCCCCTGTCCCAAGTCGCTGGCTGTTACGTGTCAGCCATACAGATCGCACGTGAATACTCGGCGTTAGCCGCTTAGCCCAGTGCAGGGCCTTGGGGAGAATTGAACGTTATTCAGAAGGAGAGGTTTGATAATTCTTGTAATATCATGATTTGCTAAAATGTTCTGAAGCAATCAGTGTCCTTTCCTTATGTTATGTTTCATATTTTACTTAAAGAAATATATAAGTTTAGCGGGCGTTAGATGCTAAGCCAAGCCACAGAATAAGTAATAGTACAAGTATAGAAGTTGCACTCCCTAGCAAAAACGGCGTTTAGGCATAAGAAACATGCCTACTCTCTCCTTCTCTGTCTTTCGTATAACTTGTATTCATTCACGCACGGCACGTGTACCACTAGGGCTGTCACGCCAAGAAAACAGCAATGAGGGCCAAAATTTGTGATTAAGAAATAAGTTTATTAACATTTGGTTTGTACCTACACATGACAAGCCCCTTAGTAGGTACATATATATACGAACGTTTTTCGACGACGAAAGCATTTTTCCCTGTCACACTTGCCTGCTGGCAAAAAAAGTGATGAAGCCCTGCACCGACTTACCTATACAGGGTGGAATTTCATAAACTGTACATAATAAAAGGAAAAAAATTTCAGCCAATTTCATCGGTGAAACGGTGTTTTTTTTTTTTTTCTAGTCATTAGTTTTTTTTTACAGAATTTTGAAAATTTTTGTAAAAACTCGGGTAATACACCTAATTCAGACGGTATAACTTTTGATCCAATGGTCCTAAAATGAAAATAAAAAATGCAGAGGACCAAGGGACAGGTTAATAATTCTTAATAACAATAGAAAACCAACTAGAAGAGAAAATCCGCAAAAAAAATATTGTTTTTGAAAAATGGCTACAAAAATTACGAATTTTAAAAGAAAAACACAATTTTCTGAAAAAAACGCAGATTTAGTTACCATTTTTTTTGCTTAGTATTAAACCTCACTTAATGCCGATTCTAAAACCGTTTTTAAACTGTCTCAGACTTTGAAAAATACCACGCAAATGGGTACGTAAATCAAACCATAATTTTATTAATTTTAATCCTCTTAAAATCCTTAATGACCGTTTGTTCACAGGTAGTTGAAGGGTGTTATTGGGTTTTAGGTGGAAATAACAAATTACGTACTTAGTATTAATCCTCACTTAATGCCGATTCTAAAACCGTTTTTAAACTGTCTCAGACTTTGAAAAATACCACGCTAATGGGTACGTAAATCAAACCATAATTTTATTAATTTTAATCCTCTTAAAATCCTTAATGAACGCTTGTTCCCAGGTAGTTGAAGGGTGTTTTTGGGTTGAAGGTGGAGATAACATGAGGGGTATAAAGGCATTGGGCAATAGGTCAACTATTCAGTCGCTCGCAAATCGCAATTGCTTGTCTTTGCTCGCCACTTCTTTGATTACTCCAGTACTTGTTCAGTTTGAATCATCATGCCCCGCTTACGAGAGTTTTCGCCGTTACAAATAGCCAACATGCACTATTATTATGGATTGTGCCATGGATCTGCAAGAGCTGCGTGTATCGCCTATTTGGAGCAGTATCCTAATGACGTTCCAAGACCTGCTGCTCGCCACTTTCAAGAAGTTCATCGCCGGTTGTGCAATATTGGCCTGGGATACGGTGGCCGAGATCGCCGAGAGCCAGGAAACATAATTGATGTTGCCATAGAAGAAGCAGTTCTCAGATACTTGTACGCGGACCCAACCACGAGTCTAAGACGCTTGGCATTGAGGTACGGAATCTCAAAATTCTCTGTCTGGAAAATTTTGAAGAAGGAAGGACTGCATCCATTTCATTATCAACGGGTACAAAATTTGCAAATTGGCGATGCCCGCATTAGGTGTGTTATGTCGACTTGGATACTTGGCAATATCAGAAGGGATCCGGAATTTACTAGAAGAATTTTATGGATGGACGAAGCAAGATTTACTCATACGGGAATAACTAACTTCAGAAATTTACACACATGGGCTCACGATAATCCAAACCTAGTAAGACCATCTAATTTTCAAGACCAATTCTCCATAAACGTTTGGGCAGCGGTACTCGACGATCAATTGATTGGACCAGTCTTCTTACCGAATACTTTGAACGCCGACAGATTTTTACTGTTACTGAGAGACGAGCTCCCAGAGCTTTTGGAAGATGTGATGTTAGATGTGAGACAACGCCTGTTTCTCCAAATGGATGGATGCCCAGCTCATTGGGCATTAAGAGTTCGACATTTTTTAAATGAGCAATACTATATATATATATAATTTTAAATGACGGCCCCGTTGGATGGCCTGCAAGATCGCCTGATATGACGCCGTTGGATTATTTTCTTTGGGGTGATATGAAGCAACGGGTATATCACAGAATCGTCAATACCGAAGCAGAATTGCACGACAGAATTTTAAATGCAGCACAAGAAATAAAAAAATAATCCGGGAATGATTCGACGGGCTACGCAACAAATTCAAGCTCGGGCCACATTGTGCCTTCAAGAAAGAGGAGGTCATTTTGAACAATTAATACCATACAGGGAACGCCCTTTGTAACACTAGAATAAGTTTTTTCTTTAATAAAGGTTTATCAATCGAATTTATGACTTTTAATTAAAATACATGATTTTATTTACGCAATTTTTAGGACTACTTTTCTTCCTATTTTTTTCTCTACCTAAAACCCGATAACACCCTTCAACTACCTAGGAACAAGCGGTCATTAAGGATTTTAAGAGGATTAAAATTAATAAAATTATGGTTTGATTTACGTACCCATTAGCGTGGTATTTTTCAAAGTCTGAGACAGTTTAAAAACGGTTTTAGAATCGGCATTAAGTGAGGATTAATACTAAGTACGTAATTTGTTATCTCCACCTAAAACCCGATAACACCCTTCAACTACCTGGGAACAAGCGGTCATTAAGGATTTTAAGAGGATTAAAATTAATAAAATTATGGTTTGATTTACGTACCCATTAGCGTGGTATTTTTCAAAGTCTGAGACAGTTTAAAAACGGTTTTAGAATCGGCATTAAGTGAGGATTAATACTAAGTACGTAATTTGTTATTTCCACCTAAAACCCAATAACACCCTTCAACTACCTGTGAACAAACGGACATTAAGGATCTTAAGAGGATTAAAATTAATAAAATTATGGTTTGATTTACGTACCCATTTGCGTGGTATTTTTCAAAGTCTGAGACAGTTTAAAAACGGTTTTAGAATCGGGATTAAGTGAGGTTTAATACTAAGCAAAAAAAATGGTAACTAAATATGCGTTTTTTTCAGAAAATTGTGTTTTTCTTTTAAAATTCGTAATTTTTGTAGCCATTTTTCAAAAACAATAATTTTTTTTGCGGATTTTCTCTTCTAGTTGGTTTTTTATTGTTATTAAGAATTATTAACCTGTTCCTTGGTAATACTCTGCATTTTTTATTTTCATTTTAGGACCATTGGATCAAAAGTTATACCGTCTGAATTAGGTGTATTACCCGAGTTTTTACAAAAATTTTCAAAATTCTGTAAAAAAAAAACTAATGACTAGAAAAAAAAAAAAAACACCGTTTCACCGATGAAATTGGCTGAAAATTTTCTCCTTTTATTATGTACAGTTTATGAAATTCCACCCTGTATATTACTTACTTATTACTTTTAACGGGATACCTACAGTAATTTTCTTCAAAATGAAGCACGGGTTTAAAAATGTATTTTACTTAGCTAGGTATAATGGTTGTCCTGTCCTATTTTAATTAAATGAGAACGTGCTTATAACAAAATACAACAATACATACATATACATGTACTCGCTCGAGCGGCGCCAGCCTACGACTGACTGGCTCCTCGAGGTTTCGCGAGCGCTAGGTATTTAACGCGACGCGCTCCACCCACTGCAAGCCCCTTGGCCAAGCCTTAGAAATACTTTTTTATTTATTGGCTTAAAGTTTTTAATTTCAGCCAATAAATTATTTCTTATTAATTATTTAATTGTGCTTTTGTACTCAGTTACTTATAACTGAATTAATATAATAATTTATTATTTATTTAGCTCTTAAGCTGTCTCCATAAGGATCAGAGGCACAAGAAGACCATTTGAATGTGACCAGATGGGTCTGGCATCTTCAGAAGATCAGTCTGTCTAATCATCATCACAACATTAATACCAGTCTACTCGAGCTACACTCAAACTCCTGTCAACGGCTCGTTTGTATTTGCTCGTTTTTGAGCCTTGAACATTTCCTATCTGTCGTCTGTTCATTTCTATTTATCATCATCACCATCATATCAGCCGAAAGACGTCCACTGCTGGACATAGGCTTTCCCCAAAGAGTGCCAAAGTGACCGGTCCTGCGTCACCCGCATCCAGCGGACTCCCACGATCTTTACCAGGTCATCAGTCCACCTTGTGGGGGGCCTACCCACGCGGCTCATTTCTATTGTGTTATCTCCACTTATAATAAATCTCTAAATTAAAAAAAGAATCAGCCAGTTTGAAACTAAGCCACAGAAGGTACGAATGTTCTCAGCATCCCATGGACGGAAAAATATGAAACATTTTATATAGGTACATTATTATTCCAGCTGCAACTTAGGATAGTTTTTATCCGACTGCGACAATTAATTTATTTTCCGTAATATACGACTTCTTTTAATTTTTCATTAATTATTCTTAAAGTATATCGCCGCCACATCTGTCAGCTAAAAGAAACGTCAAACTAACAGTAATAAGAAATACTACGGACAAAATGGCGGAATTCCTTTGCCTTTCTTTCGCCTATTAATAATTTTAATCCCGTCTACGATATACATTGACGAGACACATAGGTACCAAAAGCAAATATAAAATTAATCGATTTTGATATGCGAACTTATATGCGCAAATGTCGAATTAAGGCGTAATTTTTACAAATGTAACAACAAATTCGAACAATATAAACTTGGTTTTTTTGAATGGCACGCGCGCGCGCTCTTTGCGTATTCAGCCAAACCACGAAAACCGAAACTCGAAGTTTGTATATCTGAGGGCCTACCGCAAACGGCATTCGAAGTTTTCCCTCTCTGTCGCACTTATGTACGAACTTGTAAGTATGACAGAGAGGGGAAACTTCGAATGCCTTTCGCGGTAGGCCCTCTGCATTCCTGTCATTTGATAGTGCGATAGAGATAGAGATACCCGAATATTTTCAAATTCCGAAGTTCGTGGTTTAAAAGAAAATACGGATGTCAGATAGATCTAAATTAATATTTTATGTGTGAATATGGTTAAAATTATTTGGAAATACTATTGTTGTTATTGTTTTAGTATATTTGACTAGCTTTAAGTTTAATATTGTACGTCCAGAATGGGCAAGCTGTTGGACTTTATTTTACCCAAAACAACCAAATGTACACAGTTCTGACAATAAAGAAATCTTATTTTATCTTATCTTATCGAAAATAGGGATGTAGACACTAAACAAAATAATCATAATGTTGTATTATCTCGAAAAAAAAACAACGCAAGAGGCTATATAGGTAATCACTAAGTTATAAGTGTATAAAGTTTTAAGAGGGGGTTTGTTGCGTCTCTTTTCCGCAAAACGCACCTTTATAATGAAACGATTGTTTTTTACTATGACGCTCGAGGATCGTGACGTCACGGTCCCTGATCGTTTTCTCACTCTAACAAGCGACATTAAAACGGTTGTAGCTTCGTAATTGTTTGAGATATTTTAATGAGTTTTTCGTTTCTTCTTTCTTTTGAAGTGAGTCAACAGCTACACCTCTATTTGGAAGACAAGCGGAAATAATCCATACTATCCATACTAATAATCCATACTTCCATACTAATATTATAAATGCGAAAGTGTGTCTGTCTGTTACCTCTTCACGCCCAAACCGCTGAACCGATTTAGATGAAATGAGCCCCGGGGAAGGACAAAGGGTAGTTTTTATATCTGAGGGGCTGAAATTGGGGGTGGAAATTTGTATGGAGCTACTTAAACCGCTGCACCGATTTAGATGAAATTTGGTATATAAATAGTTTGAGTCCCGAGGAAGGACATATAATAAGTTTTATCCCGGAAATCATCCCCTAAGGGGGTGAAAAAGGGGGGGGGGGGTGAAATTTGGATATAATCTATTTTGATGAAATTTGGTGTAGATATAGGTTAAGTCCTGGGAAAGGACATGGGATAGTTTTTACCCCAGAAATCATCCCCTAAGGGGGTGAAATTAGGGGTGAAAATTCGTATGGAACCCATTTTAATACAATTTGGTATAGAGATAGCTTGAGTCCTGGGAAAGGACATAGGATAGTTGTAATTCCGGAAATCACTCCCTAAGGGGGTGAAATGGGGGGTGAAAATTTGGATGAATCCCGTTTAGATGAAATTTGGTATAAAGCTCGTTTGAGTCCCGAAGAATGACAATCATGCCCTAAGGGTATGAAATAGGGGGTGAAAGTTTGGATAAAATCCATGTAGGTACCTAGATGAAATTTGGTATAGAGATAATTTGAGACCCTTCAAAGGATATAGAATAGTTTTTGCCTCGGAAATCATCCCTTAAGATGGTAGAAGTTTGTTTGCATTATATTTTCTAAGTATTAAGTTCTACGCGGACGAAGTCGCGGGCAACAGCTAGTCTTAAATAAGTAAATATCATAACATATCGTAATCTAAGGATAAAAAAAAATAATAAAGTTTTTTTCGTTTTTATAAACTATGGTATATTTACAAATTTTACAATTAAAATACTGACTCAAGCCGGCGGTGGCTAGCAGCATTTGTAATTCAGAGTCTAAGTCATTGGAGTATAATGTACTACGTACCTACATAGTTATTATAGCTCAATGGTCTAAGTCTAAGTCTTGAGTAATCGTTATTTACTATTCAAGTATTATAATAGCCGCTAAGCCGAGTGCAGCCACCGGGAGGGAATACCTACAAAATTGTATGGCAAAGCGGCTGTTAGTGACAGAGTAATAAGGTATCGTACGTAGAAAAAGCCGAGAAAATTAAATCCTTTGTCTAAATTGTAGGTCAGTTCTTATTTCCCTGGAGTTAAAATAAAACATTAGTTACAACAGTAAAGTAATTTTCTTGGAGTTTGCGGAAAACCAAAAGGTTGAGGTAAAGCCTAAGGAAACATAAAAGGAATCGTGAATAATGAAAGTAGGAAATAAAATAATGTAATAATATCTTTCGAGTAACGAACAAGAAGTCAATTGTTTTTTTCAGTAGGTAGAAACCGCTGCGATAATATTCGGATCTCGCACAACCAAGTCGACAAAATAACTGTGGGGTAATCACGTAACGTTTCTTACGCGCGTTAGGACCATTTATCTGTCATTTTTCCATATGAAAAGTGACATTTAGATCTACCTGGCGCGCGTATAATGCGTTACGTGATCGACCTACTGATCGCGATAGAAGAGAAAGAGCAAGTGCTATGCGGCGAGCGCGTTCGAGCAGGATGCCATGATTTGAATTATCTAGCTGTGTAACATCTGTTAAAACGTCTGCTAAACGGTCGCCAACACGCCCCTCCGACCGAGCGACCTTGGTCGGCACCGACCGCCGTAGAGTATGATTTTTTTCTGCAAACAACTGTCTACACGGTCGGTGCGGACCAAGGTCGCTCGGTTGGAGAGGCGTGTTGGCGACCGTCTAGCAGACGTTTTAGTTAGACATATGACCTGTTATACGTTCGTCCTATTTGAACGAGCGATCGATGCGATTCAAGAAGTGTAAGCGCGTTGTTGACGTTTTTTATTTTCAAGATGCTTTGGTTAATAGCTAAAGACGATCGCGGGTCCGTCACTCTCTGGAGCTCTGGCGACCAAGGTACAGTCAATGTCACGGAATGAGTCGGAATTGCAAGGACAGTTGGGTTATGAATGGGTAGAGAAGAGATGACAGGGGGGTGAGATGGTTTTTCCCACCTCACCCCAACTACGGTGCGAGGTGGGATGTTTTACTTCTCTGTGTTTATTTTCAATGTTATGAAATGGAACTACCTAAAATCATAAAAAAGAACTAAAATACAAACGGCCGGAACATTTATTAATAAAATTAGGTTTTTCATAAAATGTAAAAAAAAAATGTTATCGAGGTTTGAATGTCAGGTTTGTCCCTAATCACCCCGTTATACGGTATCACAAGGGAAAAATGTGCAAAAGTGTAAACATATTTGACGTGTTTCGCCTTCACAAAATGTTAATCAACGCAATAATTTGCATATAATTATCCCCGATCAACGTGCGAAGGTACCTAAATCGTTATCGACATTCCATTCTCAACGTTGTTATATAATACATTCCGCACAATTCCAAAATTAACCTAATAAGCTCATAGTCCGTATCACGAAAACCTAGCAGCCCGCCTTCTTATTAAGGGCACGATATGTTCTCTCAATATTTATTTAAATATACGATGTTTATTACTGTTCCTTTCGTGATAATCTTTCGCGAGCAGAGCGAAAGGGACAGATGGAGCTATCTCCATTTAATGTAGCTTTGAAATGACCCTCGGCATCTAAATTTACAAATGGCCGAAGTCTTTTATTCGTCGTTTTTCTGTGCAACCAAAGTCCGTAGTTTTGGCAAAGATAATGGGCCGCGCGGCAATAAATCTTCTGTAATGGTGTAAAAATAAACAGTTGCGGGACGAACACTGGTTTCCATTTCGATTGTTGTTTTAATGCGGTGTATTGTGAGTTGGATAATACGGGGAGAAAGAAAGGCTTTAGGGCTCATTTACAGTAGGCGTGGGCCGTGTGACACGCGTGTATAGAAACGCGCACGCATATACCTGGGTCGTACAGATTGAATAAAACGAGTCGTTTTTAAGGCTCGACCTTTAAAATTTTCGTAAATATGAGTTGTTTAGTAACCATATTATACAATATGACGTAACAATTTAACGTCAGCAAAAATATTCATAGTCTCCAAGATATGAATAGTAACATAGTTTTCGTAGAAATCCATTTTAACAAACGAAAGTAGAGAAAAAAAAATCTAAAGTGAACCCTATAATTTCACTTGTAACCAGTTTACTGCTCCATTTTTAATCAGAAAAAGATGAAATTTTATATTCTTCTTCATAAAGTAATAAAAAATAACTTTATTTTCTTACTTACTTAAATTTCATCTAGTTTTCTGAAATATTCGGAAAAACATGATATCCGCGCTTTCGAACACGCACTTCCATCTCGCTCACGCTTATGCTCAGTGAGTGGGAGAGAAGACCGTGTACGCGTGGAGCCTTAAAACATGTTTTGATTGAGTGAAATTATAAAAGAGAAGACTCCGTTTATACACCACATATCTGAGACCGCATACAAGCTAGTTTAAGCCATGCGGTCCAGATGAGTTTTGAATATTTTTTTGGTGTAAATTCGAAGGAGATAAAACAAATGAAAATCTACTCCTTTCCATTTGATTTACATTTCCAGGAACCATCCTGTCCTTTTCCCTGGGACGCAGGGTGATAGATACTCATACTCATACTCATTTATTTATAATGAATAGATTACATTATACATCAAGAAAATACTTATACTACAAATGCATTGCTTATTAAAATAAATTATAAAATTCAAATAATAAATTTAAAGTATAATTAATTTAAAATAAAGGGTTTATAATAAATACTAGTAATAAAATAAATTAATCATATTCATAACCTTAAAAAAATATTAACGATTTTGTACTTTATGTACAAACAATAAATTTAAGCCCAGGTGTCTTTCAAGTATATTGGTGTTTCCGATTTGAACTTTTTTCCCTAGATCCCCCGCTTTGCCCCACCCTCCCCTACATCAGTCAAGTGTTACCGATTCTGCGTGTTTCACTGCTATAAAAGCCGTAGTGATTTTACAGCAGGTAACACATCATCATCATCATCATTATCAGCCGAAAGACGTTCACTGCTGGACATAGGCCTCCCCCAAAGAGTGCCAAAATGACCGGTCCTGCGCCACCCGAGTACAACCAATCACCAATTCATCACGGAGTGGTACTACGCCTGCTCAAAATGTAATAGCAACTATGCTATTGGACTAGCTACAGGTGCAGCGTATATTGTCCCTCCTTTAAGGAGTGATCGGGATAAACACTTATCCTTTGTCCTTTCCAGAGTTTCAAACTACTTATATTTCATATTTATTATACTCACACCAAATTTAATTTAAATCGGTTCAGCGGTTTAACTTGAAAAGGTAACAGACATAATATATAGAGTTACTTTCGCGTTTAAAATATAAGTATGGATGTATATTCATTACATCAAAAGGAAATTATTATTTTGTCAAATACCAACTTAATGTTTTCCTAGACCCTTTATATTTATTAATTAATCTTAGCGCTGTCAGCTGAGTTAATTAAGACTTCCTAATTACACCTAAAATAAACTTAAATTAAAGTCGCTCTATTTAAGCCGGGCAGAGAATTAAAATTATTTACGAAAACTCTTATACTAATAAGTCAGTTGTAAGAATCTCCTCAAACACTACAAACACACGCACATCGTCCTCCTTCAATAAACCAATAAAAAAACAAAAGAAGCGTGCCATTTCTCACGCCAACTTTGAAAAGTTCCCCGCAATATTCTCGACTATAAATTATTTAATTCCAATAAGAATCTGATACTCCCGGCGAAAACTTGCTCATCAAATAAAATGCTTATTTTGTGATGAGCAACTTTTGCTTTCAGACCACAGGCTGCATAAGAAGCATGAGAAGTTTTGAACGCAGCTGCAGGCTACTTCTCAAGTAATTATAGCTATTTCAACCTAAGTATTTCCCGCTTAACGACGTGGTGGAAACTTGGGCTTTCTCGTTTAGCCAAAATTTTGCTTCGTTGGCGGGTTTTAAAATTAAGATGGGAGTGGTGTTAGTGTTATTATGTGAGTATGTAAAGAGTTTTACATAATAGAGCATTTTCAAAAAATTGTGTCAATTAAATAGGTACTTTTATAAATTGAATAGGTACTTAATTTTCATCACAAAACTGACACTAAGGATTTTTTTTTTTAACAACTCACACTAATTTAGTAAAAAAATGCCCTAAAGCATCTCATTTACCGCCACGATAAGCTCGTAGCACGACGCCGTCGTCCGTAACAGCAACTCCCTGCGAAGTGGGTCGCGATTGGCGCTTTATGGGATAATAAAGAACATACTAAATAATAACGTGTACGGAATAATTACCATCAGGAAGGTATCATTCAGATAGCACAGCTTATGGATGCAGATATTACACTACTTTATTTACTAGTTAGCAAGTCATTAATGCCGCGATACAAAAACGGACCCTACCATTCCCTGTAAAATAATTAAGCCTTCGTAAGTATTTTTTTTAATTATTGAACGAGCGAGCGAACGATGTTCTCAGTGTCAGCTTGGGCCAAAAAAACGTATGCCCGGATGGCCCGCTGGCCGGCTGTATTTTCCGGCTCTTTTCTTTTACAGGTCGCATTTCTCAACCGATTCTTGTGAAATTTTAGGAGCACGTTCGATAATTTTAATTATATTATAATTTTTTTGGCAATTCAGAATTAGGAAAAAAGCGAATTCTACAGCTTTCAGAGCCACTACTACTATTTTTCTACTCGTCGACTTTAATCTTTGAATTAAGATTTCGTACACGAAACTAAGATCACATACCTTTTAATCCTGGAGCTCCACGAGCTCGTCACGGAACTCGTATGGTTTCATAACATAACCGCCAGCAGTCATCTTATGAATCCAGGAGCTGTATAAGGTAACTGTGAAGACATCAACGCGCAAAATTACTAAGCTGCTGCGCTTCATTTCAGCAGGGCGATTTTCAATAGATACCAAGTTTGTTTAATAAATTATTATTTCCGTTGACTTCTAGAAAAAGTATTGTATACAATAGTTATATAATTAGCTTTTTAAGTCTCGTACCTTAATTAGGCCACTCAGCAAGCTTCGTGGCCTAAACGTGGTACTCGACTTAAAAAGCATCCATTATATAACGATTGCATAAACTACTATAATAATATCGTTTAAACTCAACAGCGAAACGAGAACATACAACTTGAAGTTTAGTCTTGAGCTTCCGAAGGGTTCGTCATGTCGCTCGTAGAATTACAATTAATATGTGACCTTTAAATAAATAACAATACTATTAGCATAACCTGTAAAATGCTTTCAGAAGTTACATGCCTACATAAAGTGAAATAGTATGGCATGTGGAATACGTTGACTCGATTCCCCTAATAGGTACTTTTTATTTCTGTACCGGTGCCTACTGATAGAAAACGGTCGAGGGCCGGTGTGCGAATTTATTACTCCATTATCGTGGAAATTCTTGCATTCGCAGCACTAATGCGACAGAGTGCGATCGTTCTAGAGGGTGCCTTAGGAATTTGTAAAACAGATTGCCAGTATTTTACAAAATTGAAACAGGGACCGTGCTTTGTTTTATTGACTTGCTGAACGGATTTCGAGCAGGAATTAAGCGAATACAAGAATGTTTGTGAAAAAGATGTATGATTAGGTGTTAAAGAAAATTAATCATTGATCGGTGTCAGTTATTTTCTACTGGTTGTACTGAGATTTCTCAAGTTTTACATATTTTAGGTTCCTTTGTTGGAAAAACGTCAATTAACGGAATAAAACACATTGGTACACTTTATTATCAGAATCATATTTAGTGCTAATAATTCAAAGAAGTGAAAACAAAAAAAAAAAAACGAGCAAGGGTTCCGTACCATTATCAATAAAAATATGTATTTTATTCTGTTTTAGTATGTTTAGGGTTCCGTAGCCAAATGGCAAAAAACGGAACCCTTATAGATTTGTCATGTCTGTCCGTCTGTCTGTCTGTCTGTTCGTCCGTCCGTATGTCACAGCCACTTTTTTTCCGAAACTTTAAGAGCTATACTGTTGGAACTTGGTATGTAGATGTATTTTGTAAACCGCATTCAGATTTTCACACAGAAATCTAAAAAAAACACTTTTTTTTTTTAGGGGTCCCCATACTCAGAACTGAAACTCAAAAAAAAAATTTTCATCAAACCCATACGTGTATCTATGGATAGGTCTTCAAAAATGATATTGAGATTTTTAATTAATTTATTTCTAAACTGAAAAGTTTGTGCGAGAGACACTTCCAAAGTGGTAAAATGTGTGTCCCCCCCCCCCCTGTAACTTCTAAAATAAGAGAATGATAAAACTAAAAAAAATATATACCATGCAAACTTCCACCGAAAATTGGTTTGAACGAGATCTAGTAAGTAGTTTTTTTTAATACGTCATAAATCGTAAACCTCAATCTATTTCACGGAACCCTTCATGTGCGAGTCCGACTCGCACTAGGCCGGTTTTTTATTATAGCGGCAACAGAAATACATCATCTGTGAAAATTTCAACTGGAACTATCACGGTATCAGTGAGATACTGCCTGGTGACAGACAGACGGACGGACAGCGAAGTCTTAGTAATAAGGTCCCGTTTTACTCTTTGAGTACGAAACCCTAAAAACGAATCCCGGGAAAAAGTACGGTTTCACTTTTTATGAAAAACGCCCATATTATAGGGAACGGCCGATGTTATATTTGTTTCTCGTCTCTCGTTAATTTCTAGTTGGAATTGCACATTATAAGTATTAATAATAGCTTTATCTGTGTAATTATTATAACAATACATTCTTTTTAGGGTTCCGTACTCAAAGAGTAAAACGGGACCCTATTACTAAGACTTCCGTCCGTCCGTTCGTCAGTCTGTCTGTCACCAGGCTATATCTCATAGCTAGAGAGTTGTAATTTTAACAGATTATGTATTTATGTTGCCGCTATAACACCAAATACTAAAAACAAAATAAAATATTTTTTTAATGGGGGCTCCCATACAACAAACGTGGTTGTTTTGCCGTTTTTATAGATAATGGCACGGAACCATTCGTGCGCGAGTCCAACTCGCACTTGGCCGGTTTTTTTTTTTAAATATTGCTTTGTTTAAAAAGCACTTAAGGATTGCAATAAATAAAACTAGTGCAATTTGATCTCCTCGATACACGAGAAACGTTGCCGAATTTGTTAGTTAAAAGGGTACAGCCGTGTTTGTATGGCGAAACTGCCTATGACGAGAAAATGGTTTTCCTTTTGCTCGGATAATTATCTTTATATACGTTGTTATTTCACCAAATATCAGTCCCTAAAATAAATGGTCGTGATTTTTGAGATAATTAAAAAAAAAGGAAAATCGTTTTTATTTATTATATACTAAAGTAGCGACTCGATTTTTTTGAAATTTGTTTATATTATGTAGATAATAGAGGACTTTTTATAAAAAAAAAATTACTATAAAATTTTATATTTAGGTAAAAAACAAAGATTTTTAATATTTAGGCATGCTGGCAAAAACTGCCATATCAGATTTGATGCCCGTCATTTGATAAAATCAAGTCACTTTTCAGGCCCAAGACGTACTCTATTCTTTTAGTCGGTTTCTCCAGAAAGTTAGTGCGACAATCACCGATGTGTACCTAACAGAGATATCCGAAACAAAACGGGCTATAATCACGTGTCCCTTTTCTCTTGGTGATATAGTGGGCGATTGCAAGGAATTATTACAGGAACAAAAGGTAAATGGAGATTAGGTAAGTAAATTACTTAATAATTAGATTGGTAACCATGTGGGTAAAATGTTTTATTATATTATTAGCAAACGTCGGACTCCAGCGGGCATTTTCGTGGCATGTCAGAATGATCGGTAAGGTTCGCAAATCAATCAATTCACTTTCGAATATGTGTACTTAGTATTTGGTACCTAGTATTTATAATGTGGAATTCCAATAATGTGACCTTTCTGTGACTTAAGTTCGGAGTGCTGTCATAGTATCGTATCCATTGCAATACATAGATATGCAAATTAACAAATAAAGCAAATCTTTCTATTGATTACACGGCACTCTACCAACAAATATAAGTATGAACAACAGTCATAATGACGCATGTCAGCTATTTATTTGTTTTTTAAGTGGCCACTTCAGTGGGCTATCAGTCATCACTTCAAAGCGTATTTACACATTAAAGATGAATAAATGATAACGGGTAACTAATTTAATTAACTATGTTACAAATAATACATTATAATACTCGTAAGTTAAGATTTTTTTGTAAACCTTACCTTGCCCTCAAACTGCCCCCTATAGTCCGACGTTTGATTATTAGCTTTTGGGCATTTAGATTCGTGGCGGGGTGTGAGGTTCTCTGGAACCTCCTTTTTAATATTGCCAATAGGTACATTTCGATTGGTTAATAGATTTTTCCACACTCAACAAAACCATGTATATTTTGGATTTCGAGAACAAATCCTTGCGTTAAAAAAACTCTTTACTTCATATATTATAAATTGCACGCGAAGTAACTCTGTCTGTTGGTTACCTTTTAACGGCAGAGAAGGCCTGTGTCCAACCGTGGGATGTATGTAGGTTGATGACGTCTTAGTACCTCATCATCATCATCATCATATCAGCCGAAAGACGTCCACTGCTGGACATAAGCCTCCCCCAAAAATTTAGTGAAACTTTCGAAATTTACTAGTCAAACTCATACATTTATTCATGACAAAAATTGTATGGAACTGAGTGAAGCATGATGCTAGATTTACATTTTACAGCCAGCGTTGGTCTTCCGCAGGATCCATGTAGTGAAGACACGGTTAGTACAGTCAGGAGAATTGATATACGTGCATAAATAAGGACATAAGTAAATATCAATACACGCCTTTATGCCATTGACAGTTAGAGTCCTTTCCATCCTTGGTTCAAATCCCGCCCGTGGCAAATAATTTTTAAATTTTCCTCTTTGATCGAAACTTAGTTAGAGTCCTGTACAGATATTTATGTCCCTATTTATGTACGTATATTAATACCCCTGACTGTACCTAACACTATAGGAGACAAACAAAAATACATATTAGGTACTACTGATGAGATAACTACAATTTAGGAAAGTTGAAAACACCCCGAAATTTTCATTTCAAAGTTCAATATCTCAAAAACCGCTTAACCGATTTTGTTGAAACGTAGCTAAGAACCATCTCGATCACGTCAGTTTTCGGATAAAAAACCGCATTCAAATCGGTCCATTGGTTTAGGAGCTACGATGTCACAGACAGACACACACATACACACACAGACAGACAGACACACAGACACGTCAAACTTATAACATCCCTCTTTTTCCGTCGTGGGTTAAAAAAAGAAACAATAATATATCTAACATACAAAGTGTCTGTTATTTAAAGTACAGTCAGCCGCAGAAAAACGTCACCTCAATAAAAAGTTCTAAGCTGGAAGGTCACAATGTTCCTACCGAACACTGCTTCTTCATAACATGCACGTCAAACTTCCTAGTAGGTAAGCTGCTAGAAGTTCCGCATTATTAGGTGCAGTTCCTAAGCCGGTGCATGCCCTATTGCGTCCTAGGAATTTTAAACCAAGTTTGACCCAATAATATTCGCAAAGTAACGTTGAGACGCTTCTGCGTATTTACTTGAACTAAACCATGGAGTGCCATGTTTTACTTGAACTAAACCATGGAGTGCCATGTTTTACTTGAACTAAACCATGGAGTGCCATGTTTTACTTCAACTAAACCATGGAGTGCCATGTTTTCTATCGGGTGTCATATCTGTTCGAAAAGCAATAAAAAAAAAACTCTATAAGAAAACTAAAGTAAGCTCTGAATTAAAATAAAATACATGATGTAAAATATAAATGGGGCGTGAGAGAAGATCTGAAACGACATAAGTTGATTATTTTTCTTTACTTTTCGTGTACCACTGACGCAAATGTAGGTCCAATCCTGCCGGTCGATCAGCGATCACATAACGCATTGTACCGCGGTAGATGTAAATGTCACTTTTTGTATGGGAAAATGACAAATGAGTTGTTCTAACTTGCGTTGGAATAGTAACGTGATCGCCTCTCTGTTCAATATGTTATAAGTATACCTAGATATTTTTCTAGCACGAACTAATTATTGTAAGTGATTGACAAAATAAAAACATCGACTGTATCGTTATCGATAAGTCCAACATCAACGTCATAGAGGTAATACAAAGACAAATATATTTACGGTAATAGGGTGTGTTAGAAAATAGATAATAATAACAAACCTATCAATTTATTTATATTTTACATGTTTCGGAAAACAATTTGGATACTTTCGTAACTTTCTTTCTTCGTGTCACTGAATTAATTTGCCCATAAGTCACTCCATACCACACACACAGACCGAATTTGTTTTTCAAATCGACGCAGAATGTCTCGACATGTAGTTTTTTCCAAACCCATTTTTGGTCCCAAAACAAATTCAATTTTTACAAGATCGGTGCCCGCGACGTCTAGGTACCTAGGTAGCCGATAAAAGTCTGTTGTTTGAAGCAGCATGTACTTATCGATAACAGGATTGTCGATATTTTTATTGTGGCAAGCACTAAACAAATGTTGTTTCTGCTAGAAAAATATCTACGTATAGTTATAAGAAATACTTACGTAATTTTTTGTACTGCATTCGTACCGCCACGCCCCGATTCGCTTCTGCATAAAGCACTTATTGAAATAAAGGGATGCAGTAAAAAATCTGAGGGGTGATTATTGAATGGCATTTATATCTACCTCACGTATGTTCAAAGCGTTACGCAACTGAGATCCGACAACTTACTGTGTGGCTATACGAGGAGTTACAATCGAAAAATCACGTTCGATTACTACTTTCGGGATCGAACAAACGCGCTTCGAATAGATTTCGATCTCTTGCTTCGATTCGACCTGTCAAATTTGTAACTCATACTGCCGTTGTACTCCTAAAACAACTGCGAAACGTTAGTCGCTAGCGTTTAATTTTCAATGCGTAATTTAACGTTCGATTCGTACTACCAATTGGTACAATGTGACATTTCGAATCGAAGAATACCGTAGCGAGTGCAAAATGCAAAATGGCGCGTGATAACATATTATTCCGTAGATCCGATAGACACCTATCTCAAATTAAAGAACGTATAAAAACAAGGGTTTTTTACATGGCGGAATATGCTTGGAACACAAACTAACTCAAATATAAAGGAACTTGCTTTAACATCTTAGTATTAGCGTACGTACGTGTTATAAGATTAATGAATTAATAGTAAATTTCGATGCTAGTGCGGAAAGTATGTAATTAAGTCACGAGTACCAAGACTCGGGACGAGTGAAGAATGACATTTCCGCACGTTTATCGAACGACGTTTTGTTAATACAGTTGAGAAAAAATAAGAAAAACAACAAGTGAAGAAGAACTGTATTCAAAACGTTGATTTTTATTAACTTCATTATTTTTGAACTGTATTACAATTGTAACGCTTGTTGGTCGTGGAGAGTTAATAAAAACAATAGTATACAGTTTTATACAATTTTTAATAAATTAACTTTAATATACATCTAACAACTAACGTTGGTTAAAGTTTGGGATGGCATAAAACACACTTCTACTTTGAAGTTATGAAGTGGTTGGTATTAAATGAATGGGCATACTTTAGGGATTTTAAATTAGTTAAAATCATGTATGTAACCTTAGTATTTCGAATGTTATGGAGGCTTGAACATAAAAACAGGACGAAAATATGTAAATCCTGAATATGGGTTTATTTCTATATTCTATTATACGGCACGCAGATTTATCATTAACGTTGTATTTAAAAATGGTTTCCCATGCTAAAAAAACAGAAATAATTCTGTGGATCCTTTTATTTAGTAATTATGTCAAAAAGTTAATAACAAATGATTTGAAGAGTGCCATGCATAAAAATTAAAATGTGTCTCTTAATATATAACATGAGATTACTTAAAAAACATACTTATCAAGCATAGAAAGTATGTAAGATATCAAATTATAAGTAGTTTTTGTGTGTATAAAGTTTAGTGATTTTATATAGGGAGCGTCCCACTTGGTCGGTTTACTAAACTTTAGTGCTTCTTCATTGAAAGTGTTTGTGTTTGGTATATTTTTCAGTTTTATGTTAAGATAATGGTTTGTTATTGTTAATATGTCTTTGATACTAACGTCGTTTTTTTAAACTTTTTTAACGTAATTGAACGAAATTTCTTTTCGACTCAAGTTTAGTGACCCACTTTGACGGTTTGGTGGATCATACGCTAAAAAATTACTACAAGTATAAATTCATAATTTATAAACATAGGTGTAATTTGCTGAACCAAACACAGTATAACTACAAACCAAAAATGGTGTACGTATTGAACCTATGAGATCCCCCATTTCACTCACTTAGGGGGTGATTTCTTGAATTAAATCTATCCTATGTCCTTTCCTAGGACTAAAACTATCTCTAAACTAAATTTAATCTAAATGAGTTCATCCAAATTTTTCCCTCCCATTCCACCCGCGTAGGGGATGATTTCTGGAATAAAAATTATCTTATGTCCTTCCCCAGGACTTTAACTATCTCTATACCAAATTTCATCTAAATGGGTTCCATCCAAATTTTCACCCTTAATTTCACCCCCTCAGGAGATGATTTTCGGGATGAAAACCATGCATTGTCCTTCCATGGGGCTCCAACTATCTCTGTACCAAATCTCATCTAAACGGGTTCCATCCAAAGTTTCACCCCCCATTTCACCACCTTAGGGGTGATTTCCGGAATTAAAACTATCCTATGTCCTTTTCCAGGACTTAATCTATCTCTAAACCATATTTCGTCAAAATTGGTTACATCTAAATATTCACCCCCTCATTTCACCCCCTTACGGGATGATTTCCTGAATAAAACTTAACCTATGTCCTTCCCCGGGACTCAAACTATTTATATACCAAATTTAATCCAAATCGGTGAAGCGGTTTAAGTAGCTCCATACAAATTTTCACCCCCAATTTCATCCCCTTAGGGATGGATTTTCGGGATAAAAACTACCCTATATTAAAAATTACTCATAACACCATATCGGCAAAGTAGAAATTGTTGTCTAATAACAGGTACAAATATGATATCGACGATTTTTTCTGTATGCGACAAAGTGGGTCGCTGGGCACTAAACTTTGAGGCCCTAAAAAGGTGCTTAAAATGGAAATTTATGCGTCGTCATCAAAATCATAGGTTTATTACAGTATGTTCTACCAGTTTTCATTGAAAGTTGATTTTTGGTAAGTTTTGCCATATTTCACTAAACTGCCCGTAACTCCGTAACTAGAATCGACAAAGTGGGACGTTTTACTAAAAACCGTCACATCTAAGTAAGCCGTGTCCACTTAACATTGTCCAAAAAGGCAATCACTTCCCTGTAGCTGTGCGGCGGCGGGTCACGCGTCAGGTCGTGGTGGTGGTGGTTGTATCACGGATGTAGTCCGGACAGTCCGGAGGCAGGCAGGACGGATCAGCAGCGGAAAGTGGCCATCAGGGTCCCAACATAGTTTTGGACCAGTAGTAAAACCCTGGAATCACCGATAGGGAGATGGGGCATTTTGTAAAAGTCTAATTTTACGTTACTGCCTGCAACATTCTTCGAAAAGCGGTGATTGAAACGCTACTACTCGTAACAGGGAAGCTACCAAAAGCATTAAATAGTGATTAATGATGTTGCAGACGTTGCAGTAGTATAAAAACAGTTTAGGTATGGTAGAAAGTTAGGTAGAAAGGAAAAGTACCAAATTATCACATTGAATAAAAATACAATTTATATGAAATATCGTGTCAAAGCTATAAAAACAGCTGGGAAATAATATTAACTATTCAGTTTGTATGCTAATTCACTTTAAAACCAATTTATCACATATCATAGGCAAACGGGTAGGTATAGACCCGACTAAGTAGACAAAAGAATTTCATCATCCTAGATGTTACACGTATAACGGCATAAAATTAATGGAATGATTCTAGCTACAAAATAAGCGTTTTTAAATAACATTAGGCATGTAATGTAATTCTAATGATTCACATTAGTAACTGTTATATCTATAAGTAATAATTTTGCAACACTCACCCGACAGGGGAACACACACTCACTTATAAAATTTCATAGGTAATTACATACACATCATTGCATACTGTGGTCTCTGCACAGCACAAGGGAATATAAATGAAATAAATTTAAAATCAATACATAGTATAAAACAAAGTCGCTTCCCGCTGTCTGTCTGTCTGTCTGTCTGTCCCTATGTATGCGTAGATCTTTAAAACTACGCAACGGATTTTGATGCGGTTTTTTTTAATAGATAGAGTGATTCAAGAGGAAGGTTTATAATACAAACCATACAGATAAACCCGTGCGAAGCAGTAGCGGGTCGCTAGTATACAATAAATTAGCGCCCCATAGTAGTGGCGGCGAATATTCGGTACGGTAGCTCCAAGCAAAGTGTCCGCGATGACCGCTACACCGCGCCGCGAGTAGGTGTGTGACGTTCACATATGACTTGCTTTTTCGTTAATGCGCGTAAAGCGCCTACAGCTTTTGTCATGGCAAGAATCTCATTTAGAATGTTGATTATTTAGGATAACTAACACTATTAACACCAGGCAATAATCCTTAGACTCAGGTTGTAGAAATGTATCTTGTTCATTTATTAAGTTTAGGTATTAGGATTAAGGTAATATTAGGATGTAAATTATCTACTTTTTTATTATAATTGTTTACTCGAAGCATGCAAAAACAGATATGGTTACACAATGATGTTACAGAATTAATATGTAATATAAAAGTTTCGAATGCCTTACTTGTTGTTTTTTTTATTTTTTCGCTACTGTCGTTCGATATACGTGGAAAAGTAAAAAGCACTGTTTGCGAAAACCAACTTTCCGCACGCTAAACAGCTACGTAAAGTAGCACTTTTTGAACAACTGTATTAAAAAAAATTGTTTTCAAGAGTTACTTAGTTAGCGACCTGGAAACTGGGGCCCGATTTGGATGTCCTCTGCATGTTACAGGAATATCCTCAGCTTCATGTCTCTGTTTTTTAATGAGAACGATATATAAATGAGAGACACATGTCACATTCTGTAAATCGAATACCGGCACTGCCGTAACAGAACGTGCATTTCCTAACGTCACTAGAGAAATTGACAAACGCTTTTAATTGACAACAAGTATCCGCAAAATTCGGATTGTCGCGTATTTTGAATTTAAAAATGCAAATAAATGGCACACGTTCCGCCATGTTGTTGCGACACTGTCGACGTCGCGATGCGCGTATTCTGTAATGTCAACCGTCAAACGCTAGCATTTAAATTAAAACGATACCTAAATGCTTGTGATATAAGGTTGAATATTGAAAAATCGATCAAACTATACGAACGATCGTGAACTCGATCGCGAGTAAAGTAAATGTATACTGACCCCTGGTAAAGTTAGTCAGTTTTGCTAAAGTTTAGAGTTTTAGTTCTGTAAGTGACCGCCAGGGGCAGTGTTTCGATTCTCCATACTAGTGATACTCGATCCTTTCTCACGACTAAAGGAAACGCGACGTCAAACCTGTGGTAAACCTACTGATACCGAGCTAAACAGGTCGACAAAGTGACCTAATATATCAATCATCATAATCATCATATAAGGCATCATACGTCCACTGCTGGACATATGGCTCCCCTAAAGAGTGCCACAATGACCGGTCCTGCGCCACCCGCATCCAGCGGGGTCCCGCAATCTTTATCAATGAGTTCCATAAATCCTAAAATTAACTGCGTCATTAAGCGCCAGTTTATTAGCATCTTTATTGCCGCGTCACGGCAAAACTTAATTATAACATGATTATTTACAAAACCATAGCCCCGGTATTCCTTAGTAATTTATTTGGGGCATCCCTTCATCTTCCCGGACGTTAATTTTAATATATTATGCCTTGTACGGCATCATTTCCGTCATTAAATTGTTATTACGCAATAAATTTCGCAAGCTGGTATTGCATCGCATAAATATGTTAACAAAGAGGCATACGATCTTATTATGTTTGTGTTGTTTACATTCTATTAAGGAAACTTGATGCGTATTCTGTATTTCCATTGTTCAAATTTTGTAGGTGTATGATGCTTGTGTTTATAGCAGGATATAACTCGTGTTTCTCTTTCTTATAAGTGCGTAATAGCACTACGTACAGAAGGTTCTCTGTTAACAAATTCCCTGGTTAGGTAAGCCAAACGTGCCTAAATGTGGCCATCCCGTTCTATCGCATGCAACGCGCTGCGACCCGTGCGTGCGTCCTGTACCAACACGTGGCAGCCACTGAATAGAGCCCTTCGAAGGGGCGACCGGCATGTACTTGTAGCGATAAACACAAATCGCGAGTGAGCCGCGCCTGGTAATAGTGAGGTCGGTAGTCGGATTAAACGTGGACAATATTGTCGTAAAATGCACAGTGTTACATAGTGTATCAAACTGTATATTTCATAAAACGTATTCCGTAACCGAAATTTGTTTGGAATTTAGCGCTTTACCATTTTAAAGGGCCAGGAACGGAACCCGCTAGGCGGGCACTTTGTTTGTGGCGGTTGCCTTTTCATACCCGTTTTCAAATGTTATCGGATACGTAGCGCTACCAAAATTAATGTCAGTGAATGTGTTAAATATGCGTCTTGTTCACACACGCTTTGGTAATAATACTTACTATAAAAAAAACTTACGTTTCATTGGATAACATAACAACGCGTCAGGTACCTAGACCCAAACAATGTTGTAAAATTGAAAATTATCTTCAGAATAAAACTAAAGTATGAATTTGTAGCACCATTTGGTTAATAAATTTCGTGGTGTTGGAAATAAGCACCTGCGTATTCTTGCGCTGTCCCGGTTTATTATTTAATGCTTCAGTCGGCTTTATAATAAGGTATCTCTGGCTGGACTTTATGAACATTTTCTATCGTTTATACTGCGAATAGATGGAGAAATAATAGTTACGAAATACGACTATCCTGTGTCAAATGTTTGAAAGGTATAAAGATTGTAAAACAGGCAGAGGTTATATGCTCCTTGTGGTTTTCATTTAATAGTACAATGTCATAAAAATCGCCACTCTAATTGTCAGGGAAACCAGGAAAAACATGAATTTATACATAAACTAATAATAGGATAAAATAAATGAAAGAGAGGTCGCTGACAGAGTATAGACAATAGGAGAATTATGTTTGTGTAGAGGCCAAACTTTCTAAAAGTTACGAGCACAAACATAAAAGTTAGATAAATACTACATCGTTAACCATAATACAGTTAAACAAACAGAAAAAAATTTACTAAAATAGAATGTTATAAAACAAACTACATGTAAAGAAACGCTCAATGTAAAGAAGTCCGCAATAAATATAATTTCGTTTGAATAAAACTAGGGAAGTAAACCGTTACACGTAACATAAGTGACACTTTCACTTTGTTCCCCCTCAAATAGCGCATCAATCATAGTCTTTGTATCAGTTCGCTGACAAGTCTTGTAAGACCCACCGTGCACGGTCGCATGAGTGATATGTAAAGAAACCTTCGCTCAATGTGACGTGAATTTTGGTGGACATTAAATCCAAATGTTTCCTTTAATTTTTTCTATAGAAATCACAAAGAAATACATGTAGATAAAATGTTTAAAGTAAAATTATTAAATTAAATTCAATTCAATCAATTTTATTTCGGACAAAGTCCATAAATTGTTAGTAACATATTAATTAATTGTAGGGTTAGTATTAATATTAATATAGGTCTAGTCTAGGTGTAAAGACATAGGGGGACATGCATCTGCACCCAGTGCCTCAGCCACGGTGAGTCCCAAAGGTCGACCAGCGTGCACAGGATGGTATTCGAGCTGGCGCGCCACCGTCTCGTTAGCGAGCAACACCGCTTCCTGAAAATAGCGTGATAGCCGTCGATCCGCCCCTCCGCGAACATGCCCGAGGCGCTGCAGTGTCGTGGCAGCCAGTGTGTGTGTGTGTGTGTGTGTGTGTGTGTGTGTGTGTGTGTGTGTGTGTGTGTGTGTGTGTGTGTGTGTGTGTGTGTGTGTGTGTGTGTGTGTGTGTGCGTGCGTGCGTGCGTGCGTGCGTGCGTGCGTGCGTGCGTGCGTGCGTGCGTGCGTGCGTGCGTGCGTGCGTGCGTGCGTGCGTGCGTGCGTGCGCGTGCGCGTGCGCGTGTGCGTGTGCGTGTGCGTGTGCGTGTGTATCAAATTTAACATGCAGGTTTCTTAAGTAGATTTTCAATATCAAAATAGCTTGTCCGAATGACCACCTGTCCGATGAAAGGATTATGAAAGCATTTTTTTCCAATTTAATTTACAATGATAAATCACATTTTCTCCATCTTTAAACTCACAATTGCTATAAGTGCCACTGAAAGTAAAATTTACGGTGCTCTGCCTGCCCATCCAGCGAATACAGGCGAATATTTTTTTTTATGGTATCCATAAACAAATCTTAAATATTATTTTTTGGTGGAGAACTGCAGCCAGCGGTGAAGTGTTTTGACTGATGTGATGATATAACTTTTTCTAAGTGACGTATTCTCAGCACCATTGGTTAATTAGATGAAAATTTCGATACTAGAATTTTTTTGCAACTATGTGTATTATAATAAAAAAATAAAACCAAGACATTAAAGATCCGGAATTAAGAAGAAATATGTTACACAGTTAACCGAGTGCCTGCGTTCGTTCTTGAAAACTTTCGAAAATCCACGAGCATACCTATCTGTTCGAAATTTTCTTGTCAATTACCTAAAAGCTCCACCCAAGCTTTTCTCACGACGTGATTGATATAAACGTTTGGAGACAATTGCTTCGTTGTTTTAACTTACTTTTTTCATTAAGATGGTACATTACTTTCAAATTAGATACTGTTACTTGATGATGCTTCATTTGACCTAATGTTTAATTAGACCTAAAGCATTTTTTTCTTAAACAGTAAACTTTATCGCGAAAAGGTTGGTAGTGCCCTGGCCTTGCGCTTCGCTTGGCTCATCTTGGCGGGGGCAATGACTTATATTCAATGATATTAACCCGAAGAGTTCACTGTTTCGAAGAAAAATGCAATGCAATGCTAAAGTTAGTGAAGCAAGTGACAGGACCCCACTTCATTAGGCAGTAGCCTACTTGAGAATTAAACTTTTATCTGAAGAGACAAAACAAAAAACAAATGTAGACAATAAAACACGATACTAAGTATAATTTATCTGACATGGTCAATTATAATCAGGTTAAATTAATCTCTGTGACTCAAATTTTTCAACATACTCTTAGGCGTTATTTTTCAATTCACCACTTTCCGCTACATATGAGGAAAACCATGAGCTCGGCTACGAGCATAAGCTCGTAGCTATTCTTGACAGTGAATGGGTAGCATCTCCGGAAACCATAAAAAAACCGGCCAAGTGCGAGTCGGACTCGCGCACGAAGGGTTCAGTACCATAATCAATAAAAATATTTATTTATTTTGTTTTTAGTATTTGTTGTTATAGCGGCAACAGAAATACATAATCTGTGAAAATTTCAGCTGAAACTATCACGGTATCAGTGAGATACAGCCTGGTGACAGACAGACGGACGGACGGATATTTAATAGGGTCCCGTTTTACTCTTTGAGTACGGAACCCTAAAAAAGTAATTTAACATAAATATTATTATAATCACATACATAATTAATTATGCATCGTGGTGTTATTATTTACATAGCTGAGACTTAAGAGGGCGCTCGTTTTTTGGTCAGGAATAAGCGAGAATGACGGATTTTTGACGTTGTAATTCTAAGAAACGGAGAGCTTTTTCTAGATCCTGATTACTTATTTGCATAGGTAAACTCCTCATATTGGTCCTAGCCGCCTCCAATTTACGAAGAACTGAATACTTTAACCGAAAATACCCGATTACCGACAGTAGTTTTCTGAAGAGAGCGCAGAGTCATAAGTTTGAGCCCCTAATACTCCATGATGTTATATGAGAACCTACTTGTTTTATTCTATTTTCACTAGCGTAATATGTTGCCATTGCGCCTAGCCGCCTCGAATTTTCCTTGTTCTGCACGTATATATATGTAAACTGTTCTCAATTACACCATATTTGTCAACAAAATCTTACTGAAAACTCAAGGATTTTCTCATTATTGTTGAATTATTTGTGTATTGAATCTTACACAACATTAAAGTTCATGCTTGTTCCAACAAGATCCAGTCCAAAAAATATAACTTTAGTCAAAATTTATATTTATAAATAATTATTCAAAACTAGTATAAATTTACCGTCGCGCGGGAATATATCTCAGTACCGGCTGAATAGCCCTCCGAGACAGACGTGTACTCTGTTTATTTGTGGCTATTCACGAAGCTAACCGGCCACTCTTCAGATAAAATAATATTATTTTGATCTCCGACTAGGCATAGTTGTTACCAACCTCGGGGTCAAACTATACTGGGGATACATTCGTGAGGCAAATCGAGACAAGTTATGAATTGCATAGCTATCAGATATGACGTAGTGTAGCGAAAAGGCTCAAACCCACAGGATATGTAACATTTAAAATTGAACCTTCTACCTAAAACAAAAGTCATACATTTCAATGGTGATATCTTGTGGGTTGGATCCTTTTGTCTAAACTACGCGTTCTATAGTCAATTATTATTGTACGAGTGATCGTGATACTTGATAGATTTAATTTATTTACTTGTTACTATCAGTCCACCTTGTGGAGGGTCCGCTGCAGTTTCCGGTACGTAGTCGCCTCTCGAGAACCTCCCCGCCCCAACGGCCATTATGATTAGTTAGTATGTATGTATGTATGATAGTTTGGGCAAAATCTTCAAATTAGGTACAATTGCGTATCTTCGGTGACAATGCCATAATATCATAGAGCTGGTCTGATGATGGAGTCGGAAGGTGGCCATAGCAACTCCTAAACTCAACAAGATAAAGCCATCGAATTTGGGCTCATTTATTTGGTCATGGCACAGCAAGACTTTGGTGCTGGATGATTTCCAGAGTCTGATAATGGAGCTGGAAGGTGGTCATGGAACTCCTAAACTAAACTAGATAAACCCATCTAGTTTGGGCTCATCTGTTTTGTCTTGGTAAACACTTTGGTGATGGATGATTTCCAGGATCTGATGATGGAAGTTGGTCATGGGAACTCCTAAACTAAAATAGATAGACCTATCTTGTTTGGGTTTGTGTGATTTGTCTGTACAAGTACCCACGAACCAGCGACATAATATGCAGGGTTATTGAAAATAACAAGATGAATAAAAAACTTTTTAAAAAACAAGCTTATATGGCGTTTGTTAAGTACAGCACGATCCTACCTTGCATTTAGTTATTATTTTCGTTTATATATAATAATAACACACACCGGGGGTTTACACTGGAAAGGGAGATTTTTACGTGGTTTTATTACATTTCCGAGTCATCATCATCATCATCATCATATCAGCCGAAAGACGTCCACTGCTGGACATAGGCATCCCCCAAAGAGTGCCACAATGGCCGTTCCTGCGCCACCCGCATCCAGCGGACTCCCGCGACCTTTACCAGGTCATCAGTCCACCTTGCGGGGGGCCTACCCACGCTGCGCCTTCCGGTACGTGGTTGCCACTCCAGAACCTTTCCGCCCCAACGGCCATCGGTTCTACGTGCAATGTGCCCCGCCCACTGCCACTTAAGTTTAGCAATTCGGAGGGATATATCGGTTCCCTTGGTTCTGCTGCGGATAGCCTCATTTCTGATGCGATCGCGCAGAGAAACTCCCAGCATAGCCCTCTCCATTGCCCTTTGAGTGACTTTGAGCCTTCTTATGAGGCCTATAGTAAGCGACCACGTTTCCGTGCCATATGTCATCACTGGCAACACACACTGGTCAAAGACTCTCGTCTTGAGACACTGCGGAATATTGGACGAAAAGATGTGCCGTAGCTTCCCGAATGCTGCCCAGCCGAGTCGGATTCGACGATTGACCTTCCCTTCGACATTTCCGAGTATCACTCTTTATTTCGAAATAAATGTTAAAAAAACCGGCCAAGTGCGAGTCGGACTCGCGCACGAAGGGTTCCGTACCATTACCTATATCTAAAAACGGCAAAATATCTATATCTAAAATCACGTTTGTTGTATAGGAGCCCCCTGTAGCCTAGTTAGTAACTTGGTAGTGACTCTGCCTACGAAGCTGGAGGTCCCGGGTTCGAATCCCGGTAAGGGCATTTATTTGTGTGATGACCACAAATATTTGTTCCTGAGTCATGGATGTTTTCTATGTATTTAAGTATTTATTTATCTATATAAGTATGTTTATCGTCGTCTAGTACCCATAGTACAAGCTTAGCTTGGGGCAAAGTCGATTTGTGTAAGATTGTAAAAGAAAAAGAAACAAATAAAAACTAAAATAAAAATAAAAAGATGTATTCTGTTTTTTAGTATTTTTTGTTATAAATAGCGACAACAGAAATACATCATCTGTGAAAATCTCTATCTATCACGGTTCATGAGATACAGCCTGGTGACAGAAGGACAGACAGGCATTCAGACAGACTGACGGACAGCGGAGTCTTAGTAAGTACGGAATCCTAATAAGTGACATAGGTTTTAGGCTCAGAACATAAAAAAAGGGAGAAGTGCCGTATTGCTTAATTCCAACCAAAACCGATGTCCCCAGTTTTCTCCCACCGCAGCGCCCATAGGCACACACATTGAACCGTGTAAAAACAAAGACTCGGGCGTTGCCAGTGAGTCTACGGCAACATGCAAACAAGGGCTGTGATTGGCTTAAACGCACTACACTAGGGGGGCGACAAACGTTAAAATTATGTTTTATCGACATTGATATTAAAATTAATATTATGTTATGATATTGATAGGTAACAACTTCAACAACATGGTAAGTTTATGTGGTGGTATTTAAACTTTTAGCTAATAGTTTAAATAACACGGGTTGTTAACTTACCATAAATCGCAAAAGTAAAAAATATTGACGAATACCTACAGAGTAATATAAACGGCTTTTTATAAGTTCGTGTTCACATACATTTAAAACTCTGGTCACATCGATATTTTTGACCTGTAGGTACCAGGCCGATCCGTATCGCATTTTGGCGCGAAATAATATGTCCATTACTCATATTACGAGATTTAAGGCTAAGGGCGAGTATCCACCAAAGATGTGCGGAGATGTGTTACCATACATTTTACACCTAGGTTTCAAGCAAGCGAGGTGTCAAATATTCGAAAAATGTACGGCTCTTATTAAGTGGTTGGAAACATTTTTCTTGAAAATGTTACGAACACATTAACTCTTCTCTGTACAGGAAACCAGTTAGGACCTCTGCCAGTAGCATCTATCCATTTTTTTAGTACCTACTCGGATTCTTTGGAAAACTGTAATAAGAAACCGAGATTTCTTCTTCAATTATCACATTTCAAATGAAAGTAAAAAATACTCATTTAAAATAAATTATTGGTAATAATATCACATTTTAAGTTGTTCTGAAGCCATTTGCAACTAAATTATATACTTGTATACACAATTTTAATATGTCTATTTACCGTTCATACTGCAACTTAGTGAAAATCTTATTAGTAGGTACCGTAAACATTTTGTGCCTTTTAATCTTATTAGTATGTTATTAGTTACCTTTAAGATAGGCACCCAACCAAAACAAGTAATTAAATAAAATAAAACAGCGAAAGTAGTCGAAATAAAATAACTAGTATGATATCGTACTTCTATTTTATCGATTACGCGTAAATTGTAACTGCACTTTGGCACCGCTCTAGTTTGCGACGCCAAGCAGCGGCCGTACCACAAAAAAATTCAAGCATCGTCCATATCCATAGTGGTTTAATACATTGCGCCGTGGTTTACTGTATTGAACGTTCAATGTACAACGCATAGAACAAAAATATGCTTTTTCGTTCGATATGTTAGTTCGATCCCGAGAAATGATGCGGCGTTGCGTTTATTTATTAAAATATTACTTTTTACTGACTTAAGTGAAAATACTAATACTCACATGTGGTGCGTGACTCCACCATTTATGTAGGTTTTAGTTTCATTCCTATTTTTGCATGTAACCACGCTACAATTCGGCATTTTGAGTAAACGTGGAAAAACATTTCAGATTCACGGCAAATTGCGACTAACATGCGGTGGGCAGTGACATGCCCATTTGGCCATGTCGCACCGACACGCGCCAAGCCCCCGTTTCATATCTATTCCTTTTTATCATCTGAGGTTTTAGGCTTTTGAATAAAATCACGCATTAATTAATTGTATTCTAGATAAAAAGCTGTGTTTGTATAATTTATAATTTTCAGTTCCTTTGGTAAGAAACGGACATAGCAATTTCTATGAAGGGCAGTTTTTTTTTACTGTCCATAACAAAAAAAATTCTTCAAGAAATGAATACGTCAGTACCCAGTAATTTCCTAGTAATGGGTCGACTGGTATAATTTCATTACATTACTATATATAAATAAGACTCAGATAACATGCAAACTATTAATATCCGTAAAACAAATTATTATTCTTATTACTGACAACTTTAAAACTCGTTAGTATATTTTATTTTATTTTTTATACTAAAAAAACGAAACTAAATATACTTTGTCATATCATAGTATTTTAATACAAATAGAAAACTTGTGCTCAAAAATCAAATACTTACTTTATTCAAGTTATCTAACTTCGCTAACATGATGTTCTAGAACATCATGTTAGCGAAGTAATCTTACCACTTTTTAGTGCAAGTATCAATATCGGTCACGGAGTGAATTCCAACGGTGCGCTATACAGCTATTTGCATCGGCAAGCTCCGCGGTTAGTTCTATCCCGATCGCACTTACATATAGCTAGAAAGGGACGACACCCGCGGCTGGTGCGATCTCGCTGTGCATGTGGGGGTTAGGTACGTTTGTGTGGGTGGTAGTAGTATTTACACACACAAACGCACTACGCGTGTCAAAATACCGAATTCTGAGCGAGCGCTTTTTTGAAGAGCACTCTTAATTTGCCTCGATTTTATACGCCATTTAACGTATCAAAAAAGCATATCAACGAAAAAGTTATTGGAAAATACTGCACTTCCTCTTCGTGAAAATTACTAGTAGTTTTATATTCCATTGAACCTTGTTTTATGAATGTGTAAAACGATGTCACGGTTGAAAAATATGTTACCGTAAAAATATCGTGTCACACGACATGAATACTGACAAATTGATTAATGGCTGTTTTATTTTTTTTTACAATGAAAAGCATTGAGCAGATCGTAAATATTGTTCGTGGAAATATGGAGGAAAACTTAACCTGAAAAGTGATACTATAAACACGCGTTTTAAAAATATGGCTGATACAGTTTCTTTAATTATTGAATGCTGAAGAACCTATTTAATCTTTTATGTATAGTTATAACTTTAAGAAATATTTTAAGTGTGTTCATTTACCTAACCAAATATTATTTTATGTTTATATTTTTGAAGCACAATTAATTATAATAGTCTAAAAAGGAGATTTAATTGACTTTTAAATCAATTTTTAATTGCATGGTAGCGTGCGCATGCAACAACTCCCAATCTAGTTTTATACTCTATTTTACTTAACTAGAGTGCTGCTCGTAGTTAAGTACAGTAGCTAAGTGTAGTATAAAAAGTTCATTTTGTTTCATGCCTAGAAATAGTATTTAGGCGAAGTACTTTCATAGTAAAAAAAACACAAAGTAAAGTAAGGAGCCAACCTGATCATATTTTTTTACAAAATCTTACTTTGATAATTTCTGTTTTAAAGGGATATAAAAATATTTCCTATAAAGTAAATAAGGATGTAATAATATCATGTCTCAAACAACAACAAAAAACATCATCCTGAATCAGCATTTTTTACCGTATTGCGTAATAACGAGGTGAAAAAAGAATACACCTTTTTCTAATCGACTGCATTATAAAATCCTATAATTTTTTATTAAAGGTTTATGCGTACATATATAAATTTTTTGAGAAAAGTATTAATTTGTAAAGACAGCAGTCCTTTAGCTAAATCATTTACTAATTCAATTAACATATTTATCATACTTTAGCTCGGTTTTGTGGCTAAATTAATACCTATTCTTTTATTACCATGACGTCTGAAAAATATTATTAACCCCCGATGGAAAAAGAGGGGTGTTATAAGTTTGACGTGTATGTGTGTCTGTCTGTCTGTGTGTCTGTATGTCTGTGTGTCTGTCTGTGGTATCGTAGCTCCTAAACGAATGGACCGATTTGAATGCGGTTTTTTTTAATCTAAAAGCTGACGTAGTCGAGACGCTGGTTCTTAAGCGCAAAATACACATGCAAGAAATTGCATGCAAGTTTAACTACATTGCGGGGTTTGGTATTGCAGAAAATGTCAAATTACGTGTCATAGTTGTCAATACGTATGCATTCGTGGTGCACTAGTAACCATGGAAAAATTACACACAAATTATTTTATTGTCATCTATATTACTTACACATAGTTTTAAGGTGGACTGATGTTAAAGGTCGCGGGAGTCCGCTGGATGCGAGTGGCGCAGGACCGGCCATTGTGGCACTCTTTGGGGGACGCCTATATCCAGCAGTAGACGTGTTTCGGCTGATATGATGATGATGACTTTTACAGTTTCAAATCTATATGACAAATAGAATTGGGTGAAAATCGACTAGCAAGATTTTTGTGATACATACAATACATACCTATATAATATTTATACGTACAGTCAACCAATTTGATTCCTAGGCCACTGTAGAACCCTGTCATTTTAACTGCTACATAGCGACGCATTAAGTATAATCGTAGTAACCCGTATTGACATAGCATTCACAACGGCAAGGGCCGATGGCCTAGGAATCAAATTGGTTGACCGTACCTATCTCGGCAAATCTTGATCCCTATGACAGGTGTTATCTCAGTACAATTTTACGTTTTAAGGTTATAAATTATAAATTGTACGGAGATGAAAGCTGTCATACGTATCAATATTCGCCGTGATATGTATTAGTAACAAGTAAAGCTTATAAAATTACTAAAACTTATGTTTGTGTCCTCATTAGTAATTCCTGAACAGCTTTCAAACTTTATGGCAAACCTCGATTATTATTTTATTAACTTACTATGCCTACCCGACTTCGTGAAGCTAAAAGCTTTTTTCACCTCGTCGAACAAAGAAAAAAAATCTAGTGCAGTAAGTTTGTACTGTTGCTTTATAATTTATAATATTATAATTAAATAATAGCTCAACGTCTACGACAAGGCGGCGGCTACAACCTTAGAGGGTTTAATTTGCAAATGAAGCATTTTTATCTAAAGCCCACTTTTTTCCTTATTGAACGTCGAATTAATTAAATTTTAATTATTCCGCAAAAGATTAGAACTTCATTTCGGCCATCCCATAAAATTCAATAAGTACCTATAATGCTCAACTTGAAAGAAATCCAGGAGTAACTTTATTTTGCTTTACTTTCTAGTCTAGTCATATACGAAAAAGTATGGGTATTTGATTATCATATTTGATTGAGTGATATCTGAAAATAACGTTTATTAGGTAAAAACATGGTTATTTCACGTACGGATACGTGTCGGCTTAAGATTGGATTTACCTTTTAGGTTTTATACAGGGGGTATATTTTCTTTGCCGTTAAGCTTTTTCATACACCTTGTCGTCACGCGCGAATCGTTGTTCCAAGCGTCCATAAAAGGGACACTGTCCACAATGAGTCCTTTGACGCTCTGAAGGGACAAATTTGACCTGCAGTAGTAAGTATGAACCTCGCTAAATTAGAGGATTTTTCAAAATTTTTAGAAACTTTATAAATTCAAATATCAATCGTTATTTGTCCAAAAAAGTCCAGTCTCATAGTTGATGACCGTCCAATATACAAGGCAATACAAGGTACCTACCAAAATTTAATTTGGTCATAGAAACGTGTTACTTCGGCCCAACCTAATCGCGAACAATAGGCTTGTTTCGTGGTGTTAAAATTGATAACGTCGTGTTGCTAAATGGATAGTAAACCATCAAATGATTGTAATAAAGTATAAATTACAAAATATAATTCAAATCATAAAAAGACATGAACCTTGAAAGTTTAGAAAAAATAGTTTATTTATTTAGTGTCCAAGAGTAAATTTAAAGGTACCAAAAGATCCTTACGCTTTTATAGAAACAAATTTGTACGACAACTATGGACCTAAACGCAGTATTTCGCGACCGAAACAGCAATTTCCTTCATTTTCCATGCAACGGTTAGTATAAATTGCACGGTGTGACGTCATACTTTAAAGCCAATCAGTATGAAGCGTTTCGGCTGCTGTCAGCGAGGTCCGTCTTTAACACGATTTTTCGGATATTAATGCCCTTTAAATGTAGTTGCTTCCATACAATAGAAATAGAAATAGAAATTTTTATTGTATAAAACCGTGTAAGTACAAAGGTAGAAGCATGATATTATGGGTTTCAACAGTTTACCAGTGACCTAGTTACAATTTTATTTATAAAAATTACTACATTATAATATTACACATAACTATAATATTCGTTTAGGTTGTAGAAAACCTTATCTATAAGAAAGTTTTTTAAACATCTTTTGAAGTTATTTCCTTCCAGGCTTTTTATTTCTACAGGAAGATTGTTAAAAATGCGTATGGCTGAATTACAACTGACAAACATTTGTTCATCTACAAAAACTGGTTCGAATGGCATCGTTAACAAATTTAAGGTCACAAGCCCATTGTTGCGACGAGTGACGTTTTGGACGTGTTGCAATTTCGTGGAAACCAGAGCATATTTTGTTATTTCTTAAACACTTAAAACACTCTTTAAAAAAAGCAGAAACATAAGTTGCATAAATAAAAATTCAATCTTACATTTTGGTAAGTCATTAATTCTGCAAAACGACTCCGACACGCTAAATATTAGTTTCAACACACACGTGCTAAATCTACAAACTAAAACTATTCCAGCGTTTAAACTGTTCAAAATTCTACTTATTTTGAAATTACTGGCTCTAATTTTAGCAAGGTACGGACGCGACCGCACATTACCCCCTGCCACAGCGGTCGCCATACCGAGCTCATTTCCCACATCCCTGCTAGACTCCACAGAACACACCTACTTAAACATCCTCAGCATCAAAATAGCACTTATTCCCATACGCACAAGGCTCACAAAGATCTACCCGTTGTCACTGAGTCGTCGGTTTTTAAGCCGAGTTCGCAAGCCCTCTGAAAAATGCAGTTTTCAATTCGGAAGCCGAAGAAAATTTTATATGAGCAAAGTTGTCTTTTAGATTTTTGTTAATTCATTTGAAGTGGGTGTGGCGCGAGTGTGCTTGCATTCTGAATAGTGAGAAGTTTTTATAGGAAGGGATTATGTCATAAATATCAAGGGATTAAGTGGTAAGAGGATGTATGTAAGAAAAAAAAGCGGCCAAGTGCAAGTCGGACTCGCACATAGGTTCCGTTTAATATATTGCTTTTTACGATTTATGACGTATTAAAAAAAAACTGCTTACTAGATCTCGTTCAAATCCATTTTCGTTGGAAGTTTGCATGGTAATGAGACTATTTAGCTTAGAATTAGGACGGGTGGCGTACTCGAAGAGAGGCCGATTACGGCCTGAAGATGATGATTATGATGATGAGACGAATGTAGTAGCTGAGCTACAATAAATATTCGAATAAACATGCAGCACTCGGTCAAGAAGCGGCAGTGTCATCAGGGCATAATCATAATAATAATAACATTATTTTTACGTCGTATCTGGCCATAACACATTGCACGTAGAACCGATGGCCGTTGGGGCGGAAAGGTTCTCGAGTGGCGACCACGTAACGGAAGGCGAGGCATGGGTAGGCCCCCCACAAGGTGGACTGATGACCTGGTAAAGGTCATCAGTCCACGCTGGATGCGGGTGGCGCAGGACCGGTCATTTTGGCACTCTTTGGGGGAGGCCTATGTCCAGCAGTGGACGTATTTCGGCTGATGTGATGATGTGATCTGGCCATAAATTAGGGCGTGCGGAAAAGCCCACTTCCTGGCCAGGAAGAGACGTCAAATGTTGTACTCACCACGGGCGGTAATAAAGAAAGCCACAGATCGCATATTTATAGCCCTTGCTTACGGCTCAGGTGTCAAATACCTGCGATCTGAGACATTCTTTGTATTACCGCCCCGGGTAAGTAATGTACTATTATTTGGGACATAAATACATAGCTTGTCAGTAAAGTCTTACTAGGTTAGGAGAGCATAGGTATAGGTAGTGCATAGGTAGTGGGTTGAACAGTGACTGGGACTGAGATTATATGGCATGGCGCGAAAATACGTGCGCCGAATGTTAATTTGATATCCAACTAATACTTTCAGTCCGATAGTCCCAAGGAAAGAGACGATATAAATATTTAATATTTATATATAAATAAATAAATAAATGTTACGGGACAATCTTACACAAATCAACCTAGGCCCACGGTAAGCTCAGTAAGGCTTGTGTTGTGGGTACTAGGCGATGATATATATGGGCATTTTCAATAATTCGTGCACCCAATTAGCATAATGTGTTAAACAATAATTAACTCAGTGTCAGTTTTGTAACGACAATTAAGTATTTAGTTTGTATAAAAAATTACTTTTTCTCTTTAATATATAAATCATATGCATATAGACCTTATTTAAATGCGAAAATAGTTCAGTTTAACATCATTTGTATGCTTAACTTTCGTTACAAAACTGACACTGAGTTAATTTTTATTTAACAACTCACGCTAATTGGGATCACAATTTTTTAAAAATGCTTATATAATAGATAGATACATATAGATACTTATATATATTTTAATATTTTTGGGGACAATCTTTACACAAATCAACCTAGTCCCAAACTAAGCAAAGCTTGTACTATGGGTACAAGACGACGAAATACGTGACTTTAGCCAATATTTATAATTGAAATGAAATTTATTTCTAGTAACATACTGTTATAAGTCAAAACAATCATGTGGTATATGGAAGACATAGGTAGTAATTTAAATGTACATAAAAAATCATTATAAAAAGATTGTCCGCAAATATTTAATAAATATAGTGCATGTTCTTAGGGGATTCCGTCGAACAAATACTTCACTTCCGGATACCGGCTCTATATTTTAGTATGTTGTTAGGCATGTCTCTTGGATTCCAAAACTTTCGAGAGACAATTTCTAAAGAGTCTGTCTCCCCTGTAATGACGTCATGAAAAACGCCGCGGACGCGCTTGGAAAAGTATAAATTACACCAAAACCATAAAACGTACATACACATGTGGGGTACCTAATGAAAGCTGAATTAATTGTCAATAGTTCATTAGTAGAACATGATATAAAACACGTTTAATATGTATATTAGACGATTCAGGTAAAAATCCCACTTTTCAAAAAGCCTCCGCGGCAAGATTATGTCATTACTAATGAACTACACTTTAGAGACTGTCTCTTTGCAGTTTTGCGGTGCACATAATATCTCTAACAACATACTCAAAGTACGTGCTGGTTTCTGGAAAATACTACGAGTAATTTCGATAAAATTTATCTTGTAGGGAAAACTCGCTTTGCATTGTTGGTTTTTTGAGCACAATTTTCTCAATTTTTCTCTTGTCTTAAAATAAAAACTAAAATGTAAAGCTGAAATAAGTACTAAATATCATTTGTGTTGTACATTACATTCGTGTATCTTTTCTAGTTTTGCCGCAAAGTCTGAAAGTCCTTAGATTTTATTTTTATTTTTTAATACTTTTGCTAATAGTACTTAAACTAGCGTATACATTGAAATATAATGTAATAAATATATTAACTATTGACAATTTATTCAGCTTTAATTAAATACCTCACATGTGTATGTACGCTGTATGGTTTTGATGTATTTTACAGTTTTCCAAGCGCGGCCGCGGCGAATTTTGATGACGTCATTATAGGGGAATTCGACTCCTTAGAGATTGTCTCCAAGCAGTTTTAGAATCCAGGGGACATGCCTAACAACATACGAAAATATGGCGCCGGTATCCGAAAGTCAAGTATTTTCCCCTACCAACATGCACTAATAAAAGTATAGGTAATACTTTCATTACAGTAAATTAGGTAAGTTAAAGGTGTCTTCCAAATTATACAGTAAATACATACAAACAGAGCCCATCTTACGTTTGACTTTGTCTGACACTTTGACATTAGGTACTATTTGTTTCAAAGGAAACCCTCATCAGAGAAATAATCGCATTTCCATTACTACTGTAGAATTATTTTTCTCAATTACTTTCTAACGCTGTTTTCATTTATCATTGTATTTCAATGCCTTTGCGTTTATTGCTTTATTCTCTAGAACCTCTGCGATCTAATTCTCATAATTTTTCTGAATTACGAGTGGAAATGAGAGCTTATCTTTTGCAAAGGTCCAGATCATTATTACGGGAATGTAATACTGGATATCTGAACTGTGGATCCCATTACAAAGGTCAGTCGGGAATTATGTAAAAGCAGATGCATTACTTGTAGCTTGTAGGTAAGTACGTATTTAGAAAAAGAGAATCACACTTTTTTACCTTTTTAATTTACGTACATTGTAAAAATAAAACAATAGTTACCTAAATAAAACATGTCAAGACGGTGACAACTTGGGAATTATTGAGAGCACCTATGATAGGTACTTAACTGCCGTCGTTAAAGATAATATTTTAATTTTTCTCCTTATTATTATTTATTTAGAACACAACCAGTCGCATAAACTTATTATTATAATGAAAAAAGGTGCATAACTGTAAACATATTGACGGCTTTGACTGCGACTGTAGGTTATTTTTTTTATTGAAGTTTTTTAAATGAAATTCTATACTTAATAATAATATAATATAATTTGAATATATCCCCCTTATTCATAAAACTTTAAATGCCTCTGCTAAATAAAATGTGCTTTGTCCCTTTCTTACGAACAAAAATGTCAAAGTAATAATAAGGACAAACGAATTTTAACGCCATTTTAGATAAAATTGGCTTGTAGAACGTTTATGAATACGGCCGTATGTATAAATTTACATTATTTATTTTTGTAAAATTGTATGCCCGCAATAAATAATTATTAAACCCTGGTTTAAGGTATTTCTAGTACCTACCTAAGTATACTCCTTTGCTTGAAAATGTATCTTATGAGGAACATATTTATGGTGCTTTTTCCATGTTTTTTTGAGATTTATAATTTGTAATTTATCCGCTGGTTTCGGATTTTTTAATCGGTAGCCTTAATTTATTTTAATATTTTTTTCAAAATTGCCCCTTCTTCATTTGGCTACTACTGTTGCTACAAATAATTTAGGGGTATGTTGGTAATAGAATACAGTATTTATTTTATTTTGCCTATCATAATCACCATTTTTCTAAATTATCTGTTCATTATCCACCCACATTCAAGTCAAATTTTACACAAAAGCCTCATTACTATTTGGAATAAAAGTGAAACATCTTTCACCTTTATCTTCTGCACGGAGGCCTAAAATATGCGGTTTTCTGACCCTGTTATTCCCGCTCCCTTCTCTTTGAACGAAAGGACCCTCGAATCGAAAACTTAAAGCAATGTACCCAGACCCGAGTGCTTACAAACCACAAAGGTAATTAATTTAATAAGTCCTGCGTTAACTAAATAACCTAAAAGTTGCATCGTTTCATTCTCAAAGACAAATAAATGCCGTTTTAAATTGAGTTGGTATGTTAAACAGGGTCAATCAAGTTAGAGGATTTTGATTAATTTGTGACCTATTTGAAGTTGATTTATAATGTTTTTAAATGGGTTTTGCTTTAATAGCTATAATGTTAAACTTGCTTAAGTGTAATGAGAATAATGATAATGGAAAACCCTCCTTCTGTTAACTTTAAGAATTTCTGTAGTTAGTGATAATCAGACATCATTAGTTTTGTGGTATTTTTATTGAAGTGTTAGCGGTGATAATGGAATCGAGGTAGGCAATTTTCATTTGTATTTATTGATAAGAGTTAATAGGCGCGGTATAATATTTAATTTATGTAAATATATATGGTAAGTGATGATGTCCTCCCAGACGTATCCGTTGACGCCGACATCCTGACAATTAGATTGTTTGATTTATTATTTGTTATTTGCGTGCATGGGCGCGAGAGTGACTTGCAAATCCAAACTTGGTTTTGAAACTCCGGTGACATGAAAAACAATAAAGGTCTCCACTTGAGTTGTAAGTGTAATGGTAGGAGGGCTTGGGCCGAGTTTTACGAATCTGACGTTTGGCGTCAAGATCTTCGAGACGGGTACGTTTAAAGTTGCTGAGCCCCGTGTTGACAGCAGTATTAGGTAAGTACCTAGTGTACATTCGTTTTTTGTTTTCCCATCTTAAGGGGACGTAGGTTCGTGGTCTTCTCTCCCTCTCACTGAGCATAAGCGTGAGCGAGATGGAAGTGCGTGTTTGGAAGCGCGGATATCATGTTTTTTAATTTTAATTTTTTGTGCGTTTTAATAAATAAATAAATAATAGCTGATTTCCCTCCAACATGACATTGCCGATTTTTAAATTCAACTTTAATATGATTAGCTGTTGTGCATAATTTGTTACGATTTTTTTAAGTGTATTTTAGACCTATGTTCGTGATTTTTTTCTATCGAGCGAAAGTCAAAAACTCAGGATTCGAATAGCTGATTTCCCTCGAAAAAGGCCTCAAGATTTCTAATTAAATTTAAGGCAGCCGTATTATAATCCAAACAAGAGCTACGATTTTTTAAAAATCTGTTTTTGGAGCTCACGTCGCCTTAATAAAATGTATCATTATTTTTTCATGAAACCCTTTTAAAATCAAAATCAAAATTCAATAAATTTTAGTTTAGCCCAATGGTTGGCTGGTAGAGATTGCTACTTGGCACAAAGCCCACCATTCGAACATTTCTGTGTTTTATACATTATGGGCATTTTTAATTTTTCTTGTACCTTGATGTTTTTGGCGTGTCCAGTGCCTTTGACACAAACACGAAACACGTTGAAACATTGTACTTGTAGCTATTTTAAAACGTCAATAATATATCTAAATCGTATAAAAACCCAAAAAACCTATCATTTAGCATTAAATTTGCCACATTTTTTTAGTTTTTCTGGCTGCCGACCCGCGATTTTTGCCTGTCCACCTGCGGAAAGCCAACTTCAAGTATCGATTCGAAGTATTAGAATTTGTATATTGTGCCTGGAAATACTTTTTTCTGATAGTGGAAAACATGATTTTTCTTTAATCAACCTTATATTCATCTCGCTTAAGTATTTTTTACATAATAAACTAAAATTAATCATGTCCAGTGATTTTGGAAAAGTGGACATGTCCACATCCGTTACGATGATTTTGTGGGAACGAGATATTTTTATTACCAAATTAGGTGTTGATTTTGATCTAGCATCACATATCGTTACGTAACATCATTAGTTTTGTTTACAAACTGTGAGTAGTGGCTAGAAATCGCGGGCGAACGGTGCGCCGAGTGGTGGTCCCAAAAAATAGAGTCCTGGTTCCGTTACGAGATTACGAAGGTTCCTATTATTTTTCTGCTAATGCAACTCAATTATCTTTATGTGTCGTTATCATTGAACATGATTTCAGTAACATACTATTACAATTGTTAAAAACAGTATATTAAACACGTGTTTTAATCTGCGAAGTATTCAATCCGTTACGTGCATTCCGTTACTATTTGTATGGTAATGTAGCCCTCAGAAGTAACGGAAGGACGCCTATTCAAATAAAATAGTACACTTTGAAAAAAAATGCCCTTATACATACTTACTCATTTTGGATTATGACAACAAAGGAATAATGGTTTATTACGACATACGAAGGAATCCTTGAAAAAAATTTACATTTCAATAAGAATGAAATTTTTAAGTATAAGCACGTGCTGCTTTTATTTTTCACAAAGCTAATCCATTAATTAAAAGCATAACCATCCAAAAAGTAAAATATCCACAGCGCATGTTTCGCCAAAAATTAGCACAGTGACAGTGATCCGCAACAAACTTCGTCTAATATGAAATATTTGACAACCAGTAATCAGCGACATGATTAGAAGTCACAATTTATATGTAACATGTCAATTTTATCAAAACTTCCTGTTCTCCTTATTAAAATAACAATGTATAAATTAAACGGCATGTAATTAAGAGATTTCTAACCTCGAATGACAAGCTACATGCACGAAAAAAAAAACAAATGAAACTTTCGCCATCTAAAAAGAAACGTCTCAGCCCGCACGTTTTGTACGTCGTGCACTTTCAGAACTTTTTTAATTTTCTAGGAAACTTTAACCAATACCTACTTTTTCTAAAAGATCACACGGAGACGTTAAAAATAAAGGCTTGGTTTTTATGTGTGTAGATGGTAAAATTCAGGAATTCACCGTTAGAGCGAGTTGAATCGACCATGTTTACTGATTAGTGATAGTCGTTTAGCTGTCATTTTGTAAACTGTCAAAATTACCTTTTTTTATCGGACGTAACCTATGATTACCAACAGTTTAAGACGAGAAGTTAAAACATCAGACCTTATTGCGTACCTATTGTACTAAATAGTTTATGTTAATAATGCTTTATTAATAAATGTAAAAATACCTTACGTAGTCTGATATAAAATATAAATTAGATACTATTAATAGAATAGAATAGATTTATTTATTTCAGTATTTTTTTTTACATCCATACATTGCATCGCATGAGAAATTAAATTTGTAACACGTATAGCAGCAAATCTCCGTCCCCCCCCCTTTGACGCGACCCCTTTGACAGCTGTTATAGGGATAAAGATATTAAAAAAAAAAACAAATCTTGTTTCGAATCATCACTTTAATGAAAAAAAAACCAAAACCAATATATCGTATTATCACTTCCTGTTTTCCAAATTGAGATTTTTAGTACATTACGTTTGGATGTAAATATTCCTCTGTGCGGCCGTCATCCACCCTGATATCGACACTCGATACGTATCGTGGCTCCATTCCGGAACGTGCTACTGACGTTTGGATTCGATTTAAATCGCATTGGTTGTTGCTTACCCTTCGCTCTTTCTTGAGCCAAATACGCTAGAGCGCTGTATAAAAATTTGCTTAACCCATTGAGCGCCAATGACGACACACATGCGTCAGAGCGCTACGAGCGCTTTTCGCTAAATGCGGAGTTTAAGCTGCTACGGACTACGGCGTAGCGCTACGAACGTAGCGTTTCCGTGAATAGGTAAAGCTCGTAGACGATGCCGTAGTATTCCCATTAAGCAGAGGAATGCGCCTACGCCGTAGGTGCCCGCTAGGTGGGTTTATAACTCGCTTATTAATTATCACTACATGTTTTGAACCCTAGAGTATTTTACTCCTTTTGGAAATCTCCCGCAACGCTATTGACCAATGAAAACTGTTGTCTGAATGCGGGCCCTATTACAGAGACAGCAGAGTTGCTTTTTGTATGAGCTTCTTTAAATAATCTCAAGTAAACATGCGTTTCAAATACCTCCCGCTTCCCGCATGCGGGTGCAATCGACGGTTACTATACTACCTCAAAGAATTGTTTCTCTGAAAGAGTCATTTGCCAAAATTTTTATTTCTCGAGGTTGTGAAAAGTCGCTATCGACCATTTAAATTGCACCGTGAGAGCTCAAGCGCCAATGCGATTCACATCTAATTCCAATACAGTACCGCCGAGAATCGAGTCCCTAGCAGGGTGTCCACGATAAAGCATTATTTATGGTCGCCACGGACACCCGCCCCTATGAATGTTTTATCGGACCACAATTGTATTCGTGCCTCGATTTGATCCGTAAATTGAGTGGTAAGCCTCGATCCTATGTGATAAAATGGTGGAGACTTTTTAATAATTAGGTTTTGCCCGTGACGTCGTCTGCAAATTGTTTATTGCTAGTCCTGTACTGAATTTAATAGCAAGTATGCGATTATACTTCCCACAGACGAGACGGAGCATCAGTTATCGCACTCACATAGGAAACTCCAATCACATTATCCCCACTTTTAGGGATGATTTCCGGGATTTAAACTATCCTGTCTCAAGCTATCTTTATAATTTTAATCGGTTTGGCGGTCTAATCGTGACAGGGTAACAGACAGACAGACACACTTTCAAATAAAGAAAGAAAAGAAATAAACATTTATTGGGTGGATTGCAAAAAAATTGTTCATAATTAAGGGCCTTAATCTAATCTATGCTTTAACTTTTTTCCATTGTGTAACGAAAGTTACCCATATAAAATGTATGGGGAATTGCCGTTACACAATGGAAAAAAGTTAAAGCGTAGAATAGATTAAGGCTCTTAACTATGTACAATTTTTTTGCAATTCACCCTCGGGACAAACAACACACAGCGTTTGTCACGAAACGGTTCTATCTCACCATAATGTGCATTGCAATTAACATTATAGAATAAATGTTTCATAAAATGCTTACGCGTTTGTTACAGTTACATTAAATATTACATAATATTTAGGATTCTATTTTCAGGAAGTACGTCTTTCTCCGTCTTATGCATAGTTGCGTCCTGTATAGTCATGAAGGCTGATTGTGTAGAGGAGACTTTAGAGTTAAGCCGTTACGTGGAAGTATGAGATAGATAAATATAAGCAAAGCAAGCAAGCAAGCTTAGTAGACCATCGTCCAACATGTAAACGCTGCGTTATGTTCTGATAGACTTAAGTATTCAGATGTACTAGAACATCGAACATTCACCATTTTTAGGGTTCCGTAATAAAAGAGTAAAACGGGACCCTATTACTAAGACTCTGCTGTCCGTCTGTCTGTCTGTCACCAGGCTGTATCTCACTGATACCGTGATAGTTCCAGTTCAAATTTTCACAGATGATGTATTTATGTTGCCGCTATAACACCAAATACTAAAAACAGATTTTTTTTTTTTTTTATATATGTAGAGTCCAACTCGCACTTGGCCGGTTTTTAAATTTGTCGAACTGAATAACAAACAAAGCCAAGCGTAGAGCCACACATCGCTACGAACATTTTCACGATCACTCTAGCGATCACTGTGCGGGAAGCAAATTTACTGTCGTTTTACTAGAATGCTGGCAGTAGTAAAAAAAAAGATTTATTGTCGCAAGAAAAAAAACAACAAAAAACACAATAATAAATATTAAACAACACATAACAGAAAATAAATTTGCGCGACAATAGGCTAGTTGTAGTAGTACCTAATATTCTTTATTGGCACAACATACGAAAAACATGTTAATTTTATTTTATTTTACTTTACTTGGAGAACAAACAGAGTTAAATGTACTTCATAGTTACTTACCAGTTAGATAACAAATGAAGATGCATAGGCTTGTTATAGGAGTAGATTAAATAAATAATGGTAACATGGTGGTGATGGCGTATTTTTTTATTTATAAAATAAATGTTAATGCTCAAGTCTATCAGCATCTTGAGACTTACGGCATATCATAAGAACATCCCCAAAGTTATGTATTTCGAAAAAAAATATTAAAGAGACCTCAAAAGGATAATTGCATTAATTCTCTAACGAGTGTTAGTACAACTCAAGTGTCATTTTTCAATAAAAACAATGACATTTCGATCTACCTAATTTACGTACTAAATGTTGCGTAATTGACCAGCAGAGGGGTATTTTATTATTTTGTTTGTGGGCCTTAATGTGCCGCTTCGACCAGCAAGTGATCTATTGTGGCAGCCCTTGCTTTAGAGTTCACCGTGAAGTCCCATTGCCTCCAGGAAATTCCAGATTCTTTGGGCTGTGATATGTTGTACTTCTTGTGTGTGCACTATGTGCCCTGCCGCCCTAGGTAGGTACTTCTTTTGCAGTCTCCTCTGTCTCCTGGCAGAACCTGCAGGTTGTGTCCTGCTTGATACCCATTTGAAACAGGTGTTTGTTCCATTTGCAATGTCCTGTCAGGATTCTTGTCACTGCGCAGGTTGTGTGCCTTTTGAATTGTAATAACTCTTTAGACAGCTTACTATTGAACCCTTCGATCAGGGATTTAGCTTGTTTTTGTCCTTTGGTGAACTTCCACAACTTGATTGCCTCTGATTTTTCCGCGTTGTTTAGCAGAGAATATGCTTTCCGTTTTGTGATGCCACAGAACGGTTCCGGGCCGACCAGGGCCGTGTCTGCGCAAGTGCACTGCAAGTTCATCTGTTTTTCGTTTACTACAATGTCGGAGTGCCCTGGTACCCATCTAAGTATGACTTTGTTGGAGTTTGCCAGGGTGTTTAGATTATTTTTACAATTCTGGACTAGTTTAGAGTAGGACTCTAGTGATTCTAGTGCCAGCAGAGCAGCTTGGCTGTGAAATATTGAGGCCTCCTTCCCCATGCTGACGCTAGCTTTGAACTTTGGCCTCTCACCGTAAATACCACATCCAACATCATCACCTTTGTTTGATCCATCTGTATACCAAATGTGGCATCCCTCCTTGAAGCAGAGGGGTAATTATGTAACTCTTTGAAAGAGCGTTAGAACACATCAACTATAATTTTCCAGGCACAAAATTACCTTTAGATTTACCTGACGCACGTATGAAATGAGAGTCCCTTTGTCAATAAAATCAATTTTATTGAGTTGCGCTTTGTCTCCATCTGTCAGATAATTTCCTACTTTATCGTTTAATATACCTAAATAATAAACGTAGTCCATTAACTAGTCAGGATGCTGCAAATAAATCCGGTGAATCCATTTCGTAATACTCGTAACTTTTAACAGCCAACTTTTAAATCGGTTAAACTGGTCCAAAGTTGGATGCAATCGCGTTGCGTTTAGTATTGTTTCGGTCCACGGTTTGAGTGTCGTGGCGGATTTTGTGAAATGCGGTAATTTTTATTTATTTTGTTTATTTTTTCAGGAGCCAGTACTTACAAAGCCCGCCTACTACTTGTTACTAAAGTGAGTGAAATATTGCATTAACATTAAAATATTTCTTTTTTGTTTCTCCTGAAAGGTGAGTGGTTTTTAATTGCGCCCTTTTTTGGAGGCATTAATAATAGTATATTTTTTTTATATCGTATCGACAACGCCAGTACGCGTTAAGCCACATTTACACGCCAAACTTTTTAAAACTTCCCGTTTGACATGGGCAGTAAAGAAAATAAACGGCTCGCTATTTTGACATGTGCGAAGAGCAATTATACTCCAATTTGAGAGGTGTTTGTTAAAAATGTGGAACAATGAAATTACTTTGACATAGTGTTATTGTCGGCTAAACAGTGTTGGGATGATCTTCCGCCACCTATTAAAAACTGTATATGTATTGCATACTTTCAAAACAAAATTAAAAGGTCTTATCAACCTACAAATATCTAATGCTTAAGCGGACAATCCACTTAGCTCTTGAGTTTCAATACCTGTAAATGTAATCCCACCTACACCTGCATTTCATCATACTTACCTTAGACCTGATTTCCAAACTTACTTTGCTCTGAATTAATGCATTGCCCAGCGACCTCTCCTTCTCATAAATTAGGTTTTTTTCGTATAAGTTATATTTTCTCTCTGGGTGCCCAGCGCCTTTAGCATGTATTGCTGCTGGCATATGCTGAGTGGTACCATCCATTTTGGTGCATTTGAGTTATTATTTATAAACACATGTGTAATTTCTTTTATTTAAAATAATAAAGTTTGTCACTTTTTAGTACCACCCAGGGGACACGTGCAGGGTTGCGGTTAGTAGCACCTGCGGACGCAAGTTACAGTTGTCCCCCCTTTGTCAAGTGAGTGGGCAACTCGACTGTTAGAGGTTCTTAAGCCGCCCGAAGGCCTCTAACTCGACTTAACGACAACTATCATAGACATCATCCGGGATCAACTGCTTAGCGTGCCTTCCAAAGCACGGAAGCGCTCATTTATAGTAATCACTCAAACAGGCGGTCACCCATCCAAGGACTGACTGCTGCCATCTTTGCTTTACATGCGTTATCGTTTCCGATTCACAGGCGCCGCTGGGCTATGAACACTTTATTTCTATACAGTGGTGACGTCATAATGCTGTGTCAATTAGTATGATCCGCTTATTTGACCGCTAGCGATGTTTCATTTTCACCCTTATTTTTATAATTTATCGTGCTCTAATTGTATTTGGTCCAATACAGACATTTAATCTACTATAAAAACTGATTGAAATGGAATGATAAAAAAACGTGGAATGAGAAAGTAGTCGAATGCAAATGGGAAGATACGGTTTTGCGTGAAGCCTACCATAATTCCTGGAGGTTAGGCCTCGCCCGTCCATACAAAATAAAAGGCCGAAATTACGTAACCATACAGAACGATAACAACAAATTATAAATTACTGTGAAACTTTGGAGCCGTGGGATGAGTCCGAGTTTATTTGTTACACAAAGTTTGTTTGACAATTCTAAACCGGCTTATTGTAGGCATACAATATTGATTTGAGTAAGGTCGTCTGTTGTTTTAGAGCAATATTGGCCGCAAGTGGTATCGTTTATTTTGGAGTGAAAACGTGTAAGACCAACCATTATCATCATCATTTCAGCCGAAACACGTCTTCTGCTGGACAAAAGCCTCCCCCAAAGAGTGCAACAAATGACCGGTCCTGGGCTACCCGCATCCAACGGACTCCCACGATCTTTACCAGGTCATCAGGCCATCTTGAGTGGGGTCTACCCTCGATGCGCCTGCCGTTACATGCGAGAACCTTTTCGCCCTAACTGCCATCGGTTCTACTTGCAATGTGCCCCGCCCACTGCCACTCAAGTTTAGAAATTCAGAGGACTATATCGGTTACGGTTTTAGGTGAGAAATAAATACCGAATCCTTATTCTAAACGCTTACGAGTTGTTGACAATTTTAAGTAGGTATATAGTGTTGTGTTCCTGGTAGAGGGAAAAGAAACAAACCTGCACATCAACTGGAAAACAACGAATGAAGTTGTAACTTTGTTGTAGATGTATATATTCTGCTCTGTCTCCATAATTACATCTTTTATCATAAAATGGTGACACATAAAATGCAAAACAATTTTATAGATACATTTTTCTTATGTTAAAGCATCCTTCCGGTAGGTCTTGGGAAGTTAAACTAATTAAAAGTTATAATTAGCTCTATTTTATTAGCTTTAATTCCGAGTTTGATATTAGTTTTGTAGTAAACACTCATGTGCCTTGAACTCAAACTGAAAAGTGTTCATTTGTTAAACATAGGTACATATGGTTACAGTGGTGTCCAGATAAGAATATTGGTATTACTATGTTTTGCCTTTTGGCGTACACAAACAGGCTTACAATAATAATATGGCTACTATTAGTATTAAATAAAAATTCAAAATAATTCATATTAAAAGTGATATTAGTAATTTCAACTAGTATAACATTACAATATTTAGGTATGAGTAACAAAATGTCAAAATTAGAATTAGGTATAATATGTCACATGAATTTGATTATTCAATTAATATAACATAACAATATTTAGGTATGAATAACAAAAGGTCAACATTATACAATGATTAAAATTATTATTATTCATATAACATGTAAAAGTACAATTAAGAAAAACATAAATTTAAAATAAGAACTAAAAATAGATAAAACAATTCAGTTGCCCGATAATTTATGAATAACGTTATTATAATAATAAACGCATTCTGTCACGGTGACGTCACTTGTAACAACACGTCTTAATTAAATAATCCATATCAACTAATTTGATCGTATGTACACGCACATTCAGCGATTGGGCATGGTGTGATTTTGTTGTGGAGAATGGCGCTAACGTTGACCTACCTTATTCTACCAACGATACCCTTGCAGGTAGTAAGAGGCATAGATACAAGTTTAACATGAAAGTTAAACAAAACGAGATTTAACAATTGAGTTAGCGCATTTAATAATATTTCGTCATCAACTTTGTCGGAAAGACTTCTTTGGTATAACGGCTGATGTTTTAACCTGTATGATTTATATTAACGACGCTGCTTTATGCATTATTGTAGGTACACATTATTAAATAAAAAACGGAAACAAGAACTTCTTAAATCAAATTCAATACTACTAAACAAGTTAGTATTTTTTTATATTTATTTATTGGTTTGTAAATAGATTCCGTAAACCTTAGCCTTAAACTTTGGCTTTCGCCAATTACTTGGTCCTCCGCTTTTTTATGAGTTTAAGAATGGTCTGATCACCTTATTTTTAGTTTCACCTTAATAGCTAGGTACTCACGTTGGTACCTTTATTATATGACATTGTTGTGTGGTTTTTATGCGGGCCAAAGTAACCCTCTATTGGGTTAATGTAACCCTAATTTACGGTTCTCAAAATCGACTAACTATTTTAGATCACAATTCTGCGAAAGCGTAATTATTTAAAGACAACGTTTCAATATTTTATCATCCTTACAAGCCTGCGTCCAGTCATAAAAACAATATCATTCGCACGTCACTTACATCAAAAACCATTTGGTTCTAGGTAATTACAAAAAATATTAAATAATAATAATCGATTATTGAAATCTCTGCTACGGAGTAATCTAAATTGTAGCGCGGATTGTAGCACCCCGCGTAGCCAGTGCCGCCGTAGCGACGTAGCGAGTCGGACGCACTGCTACGAGCTACGAGACTGTCTCGCGTGGCTCGAGCAAGCTCAGATCTCGAGCCTCAAAATAAAATCAAATAAAATAAAAAAAGGTGCTCTGTGTACTCTGGTGTGTGTTGTGAACCGTGACTCAAGGCATACTTTTATTTATTGTGCCGTCATTGTTTTTATAAGCACAGGTAGCGTTTTAAGGTGGTCGTAAAATGTTACCCGCAAACGTTCTTACTTAAGGTCTATTTTGTTTTATTCGGCGAACGTTAACCATTTGGAACAAATGGCCTGTTAAGATAGCGGCACACGAATTTAACCCGAAGTTAAATATAAAGGTTAAAAGTTAGGGGGATTTTTACGTCGTTTCCTTGGATAGGCTACTATACAATATGTATGTTTGCTTTCGTTTATGGTAATGTTACTTATTTGGGACGTAAATTGGGCTGCTGACAATCCAAGCTGACGTTGATATTGTACTGATTTAAGGAAAATGGATGCTAATAGGTGCCGATTGGTGGAAAGTATGATAACATTTCCCTAATTGATAATTAAGTGCCTTCGTATCCGAGCACTTATCACACATGACAAGGGCAAATGATATTTTATTAAATATTGACTACATAAAACGTGTATGGAATATAAATTATTTCTTGAAGTAAGCAGTAACGACTGCTACCGAAATATAAATTTCAAATTAAAGGATTAAACTGTGTACGAAAATAACAGTGACTGATTGGATTTTAACTTCCGTGAGTCATTAGATCATTAATTTAGAATTTATAATACTAATAATAATGGGTTAACTTACCTTCGTAGTAACAATTAATACTAACGTTAGTTTAACCTTTATTATGGGTATTATTTTAAAACGGTGACTCGATTATTAGTTTTAGTCAAACTAAATAATTAAGAGTTCAACTAAAACCACTGTTCTTAGGTACTTCAACTACGTAGGTAATTAATTTGAAAATAATTGTATAATCGTTCATTTATATATGAACATTCTATTATTTATCAGATTTTATTGTATAAGAGGTTTTCTTTATATAATTGGAAGTACTGGCCCATTTACGTTCTTTTTGATATCTAAAAGTACGTTTGCTAAAGAATCAATACTACAGTGACATGAAAAAAAATATTTTTAACACATGCAAGACTCGCTACGCTCGCAGCCAATCCCGTGGTTTTCGTCGTAGGTAGCGAAAAGCGCCTACGGCTTAGGCACCCGACAGTTAGGGTCCCGGCACTAAATATGTTTATGATTTTAATCGCGTAATATTCTCACTTATTTAATTTCTCGTGACAAAAAAGTATTAATTTTAATGACAAAACACTAAATTTAAAAAAATATATGTAAATTTACATAGGTATTGATGTTGCCTTTACGTGCCAATCATTTTCACAAGTTAATTTAATTGAACCTCGTTACAATCAATTAGCTGTAGGTGGGTTGGGTAAGCAACCGAGTTAGAAATTACAATTTTAGGGAAACAATAATTAACTAAAATCCCCTTCAAACGTAATTTATCGATTAAATCCAATTAAGTTTGTTTATTGTATTTGTTCGATATAGCGGTAGTCAACTTGGCACCGCTGGAGAGACTGTAATACAGCCCTGGTTTCGACGGTATCGAAGGCTTTCTCGTAGTCCACGAGTCCACTGGATGCGGGTGGCGCAGGACCGGTCATTTTGGCACTCTTTGGGGGAGGCCTATGTCCAGCAGTGGACGTCTTTCGGCTGATGATTGTATTTGTTTACTAAGTTTCATTAAAAATTTTAACCCAGATTCAATAAAATTGTCAGCAACAATATTGGTTATACACATGTAGGTATGTTTCTTTTATACAAGAGCTTAAAAACGAATGACATGGACATGATGAAATATGACAATAAACTTAATACAAAACTTAAAATTATTGAACGACCGAGCGAAGGGAACGAAGTTCTTTGCTTCAGCTTGGGCCAAAATTATTTCGTATGTCCGGCTGTCCAGCTGTTTTTCTCTACAGGTCTCATTTCTCAACCGATTCTCTTGAATTTTTGTGAGCAGGTTCCATACTTATATCGATTTTTTTGTCAATTCGGATAGAGGTAATTTTTCAAAAATAACTTTTTTTCAATATCAAGGACTTGCAAGTTCTACAGCTCACAGATCTAACAATCTCGTTAAGGTAAAAAAGGCAAGCAATAAAAATCTAACAATGGAAAAGAAAGGTTTCCTTTTAAAATGAACTGGCGCATTTGGCAAAAATCCGAAAACTGCAATAACGCACCTGCATTGGGCGCTAGCGTTCGGGTCAATGGATATTTAAAATATTTGCACTGCGATAGAATAGTGATGAAGCTATTCTTGGACGTGGCCACAGAATGAAATGGCTGGTAGATTGTATCAAAATAAGGTATCACAGAATTCTCTTTTGTCGATCTTTTATATACCTACACATTAACGCTAAAAGTGGCACTCGAATATAAGTTTCATGTGTGTTATCTATTTATACCAACTTTTTTAATAGTACGATTTTGGCAAACAAGCATGCGGTTTGACTGATGGTAAACATATACCGTAGCCTATTGACGCTTGCGATTCCAGAAGAATCCTAAGCGCGTTGCCAACCCCTTATTGATTTGAGGACTCGTTGTGTTGATAGCTAGAGACGCACGCGGGTTCCTCACTCTCAACACGACACAACCTCGGGAACTCTGGCGACCTGACTCACCACCAAGAACACAACACCACATACAGTCATGGACTTTAATTGTAGAGCCATTTAGAGCTTACTTTATACTGGACACCTAATAGCGTAACTATTAAAAAATCAAAATTTGTTGACCCCTAATTGGCTCAACAATTAAAGTCCTTGACTTTAATTGTTGCAGTCACAAGCTTTAATTTAGGACCCATTTGTTAGAACATTCACAATGCAATAAGGTCGTAAACTTCAGTTCAATAATGGCGGTGAAGTGTCAAGATAAGACAATTAAATGTCTTATCGAATGGGCCCATGAATTGATAACCTCTTTGCAAAAAGTTATCATTATACGGTTTTCTAATTACGAACATGTGTCAATGTCATTCAAGAAAATTGAGAACACTGACATTTTCACGAAATATAATTTGCAAGTAACAAATATGGCCGGAGAGGATGACAAAAAGACGAGTGAAAATTAGTCGGAAAAAATTGGAAGCGATCGTTTGACTCGTTGCGCCGGGTTCACATCACTAAGCGGTTGCTCCTAGACACGTGTAAACGTATGTTGTCAATGGCAAACTTTATGAGTACGATTACACATTTAGTTACGCGTTGTGGTTTTTATAATAAAGTTCTACGTGGAAGCAGGTTTGCATCAAATGTATTCCATTACAATAGGTTTAGTCAAAAATACACACCTATTGAACAGGGATATAAAGCTCAAAAAACCGGCCAAGTGCGAGTCGGACTCGCGCACGAAGGGTTCCGTACCATTATCTATAATAACGGCAAAAAAATCAGGTTTGTTGTATGGGAGCCTGTAGCCTAGTTGGTAGTGACCCTGCCCACGAAGCCGGAGTTGCCGGGTTCGAATCCTGGTAAGGGCATTTATTTGTGTGATGAGCACAAATATAATTTGTTCCTGAGTCATGGATATTTTCTATGTATTTAAGTATTTATTTATCTTTATAAGTATGTTTATGGTCGTCTAGTACCCGTAGTACAAGCTTTGCTTTTTTTTTTTTAATGTTTATTCTCTTTAAGGCTTATAGCTAAATTTACATAGGTACAATTAATCTGCCAAACCACAATGCTTAGTTTGGGATTGAGCCGATTTGTGTAAGATTATAATATATATATATTTATAAAAAAAATCTTTATTTATTCTGTTGTTAAGTATTTGTTGTTATAGCGGCAACATAAATACATCATCTGTGAAAATTTCAACTGTCCAACTATCACTGTTGTTGAGATACAGCCTGGTGACAGACGGACAGACATGCAGACAGTCAGACAGACAGACAGACGGACAGCGGAGTCTTAGTAATACGGTCCCGTTTTACTATTTGAGTACGGAACCCTAAAAACGATCCTGACTTCGGAAAACTTATTGAAAAAAGAATAATATTTTTTTTATACAACGGTAGCCTTTACTATGTCATCCGCAGCATAATTTCGAATCAATTAAAACCTCATTCATCAAAATCGGTCCAGTATCTTAAACGCTACTTTGATACACACGTAATTACAATCATCGACTGCTAATATCATATAAATCCCTTTTTTTCGGCTCTGCCGGTAGTCGGGAAAAAAGACACTGCTATAGAAAAAGGATCTCGAAAACGATGTCTCTCGTTCGGTTTTTTTGTAATTTTTTTGAAGGATTATCTCCTACTTATGTCACCACCCATGATTTTATTTATAATTTTATTCATTGATTTCGACGCCACGCAACCCTAAAAAAGAATCCTTGAATTATTTTACGTGAAATATATACAGTAACTCGAGTATCATTTCAATTGATGGAGTGGAACTGATTGATATCGATTTTTCTGTTTAATATTTTGTTTTCCTACTCAAATGAAATGTTTGGACGAGGAAATATTTCCATAACATATTATAAGAAATTAAGACTCCAATATAAGAAAATATTTCCTTCATAAAAAAAATATAATATTATGTGCTCAAGCAAGCGTAAAATTCGATACAAAGACAACATTGTTCACCCTGTTTAAGATTCGTATTGTTATTAGGCGTATAAATCTGATTTTAGGGTTCCCTACCCAAAGGGTACTACTTGACCTTATTATTAAGACTCCGTGATCTGATGTTAGTCAATCTGTTACAGGACTGTATTTTTGACCGTTAAAGGAAGTAGACATTTTCGCAAAATGTATGACTGGCTACAATGCATGTAACAAAAATATTGAAAATAAAATAAAATAATAATTTAAGGAGGCCATTAAAATAAAATGTGTTTGTCCGGTATGTTTGCTAAATTTTAAAAATGGATTTTGTTATAGGTCTTAAATAAACTCTTGAATATTTAGCATTGTACATCACTATTAACAAAACAAAAAAATATAAATTACGTTGTTAATCAAAATTAAATTAACACTTTCACTGCCATGTGCTAATAGCAGGCGTATTCGTAGGCAATTTCCACTACGTAGTACTACGAAATTTTTGGCAGTGAATGTATTAAGTTTAGTAGTTAAATAGGTTTCCAAACCGGAAAAGTGTTTCACAGTGAACTTTTCGTGTGCAAGTGTAACTCGCACTTGACCGATTTTATTCTTTCACGATTGTTATTTGTTAATGTGGTTTTATTACGTTTACCCACGTGGGCTGAGCTGGTTGAAAATAGCCCATTGTTGCCCTTGTGGAATTATTTAATGGCCGTGATTAATGCACCATTTACTTTAATAATAACGCATTATCAAGCATTTTACTTTGGGCTTCCCTGTAGTGTTAGTGAACCTTTCTACTACAATCATATCTACATACCACTTTTTATCAAGAAAAGTATGTACGTTTTATGTACGTGTTGTAAATTAAGATTTTGAGAAAATGTATGTATTTACCATACAGAAAGATTTTCAGGTATTAGAAAAAAAACCATTAGTTAGTTTAATTACATGCTTAGAATTATTTTTAAGGCACTAGACAGCATATAAAACGATATGCAATGTAGAGGAGGACATAACTATAGGATATTATGCTACTAGGGCACCAAAGCAGGCTAACAAAAAATACAAAAGAATATTACGACAAGGTTAGACAAAGAATAACTAACACACATAGCGCGTTCCTATTCCCTTGACAGTTTTTGAAGCACGCAACCTGTATTTGACGTGATACAACATATGGCACCTATATTAATAGTTTGCATAATTTATATGTATAATATAATATTTACATAAAATTTGACTTAGTACATACAATTCGACAACATAAATACCGAACTTACAACTCCAAATTCAAATCTGTCTTAAACTGGACACTTATTTCAAAAGCATATTGAGTATAAGATATACGATTACATCACGGATGCACGAGCAATCTATCGCAAAATAAATAAATTGGCTTTCTTGTGCAGCAATGTAATTTTTTAAAGGTTTAATAATTAGTGCCCAAGCTGATGAATCGGAGAACTTAGCTTTGCCGGCCGTTTATGTACAAGGGCATACGCTTTAGTGGACGTCTGTCTCCGTTTGGTGACCGCTTGATGATCTAAATTATTTACTTGGAAGTACAAACAGGGGAGGTTAATAGCAAATATTGGTCGTTAGCTTTGATTTTATTATTAACTGAAGATTGACTGAGAGATGCCGTTAAGTTCATTGTTTACGTTAACATTTAATTTTGCACCTACAATAAAGATTAAAACAGTAAATACGCTGTGTCCCATTCTTTGATCTAAATAAACAAGTGAATGATTAAACTAAATCGTACATTATTAAAAATCTATATTTCCAAACATGAAGCCTAACAGAAGAATAGAGACCCGAACTTCATCCATCTGTTTAATGGATAAAAAAAACTCTTGGTATATCCAATTTAGTAGGTACTTTGAAAAATATTTCGCCAAAATTTTCAACCAATAAGCAGATGGAGTGGAGGAAAATGGGGGAGGCCTTTGCCCAGCACTGGGACACCCAAACAGGCAAAGAAAAAAAAAAAAAAAAGAAGATGGGTGAAGATTGCGCCTCTATCTCCTACAAGTGGATCAATACAATGAAGTATGCAAAACAAAACAGCAGTCTTTCTTGAACATTTCAAAGAACCTACTTAATGTTCTAAGAAAGAAGTTACAATATTTAATGAATGGAAATCGATCCAAATTCCGATAGGTAATTTTTATAACCGCTTTGCGTTGGTTGTTCCAAGAATAACATTCATTGCGTACAAGTTCCCTTACCGTTTTGAATTTTCTTTCGTATTCAATGACAAGTTTTCTTGTGAGATAGCTGTGATATAGAACAGTATTTTGTAAACGCTTGAATTATACATACGAACTCCAACTGGGAATCTTTTATCGAGAAACTCATTATATTCAGTAACGTAATATATGGACATTAAACATTAATAATATCACTATGATATTGTCAATTATTATTATATTGTTATTTGTATTTTTTATTTTATTTTTCGTTTATTAAGATATATTTGTCATCTTACGATCTTTATGTGATAATAACTTAGTAATTTAATAATTTTTGCCTAGACATTAACCAGTTTTATTTTGAACCATATGTAACTTATACTATATTATGAAATAACAAATCTAAATCTATAACACAAGCCTTGTTAAGCTTTCAATGGGGCTAGACAGGCAATAAAGTTTTTTTTTCGAAAAACCTGAATCGTCTGAAAAATACTTTATTATAATTGACCCTGTTCACAAAATTTCACGAGAATCGGTTCTGAAATGCGACCGTAGAGGAGAACAGCCGGTCATCTCAACATCCAGACATACGAAAGAATTTTGGCCCAAGCTGAAACTAAAAACTTCGCTCGCTACGCTCACTAGTTCAACTATATGTAAAATATCCATATCTCATCCCCGTGAACATTCACCAAATGGCCCAAAAGTGATGATTGAATCTCGAAAGTATATGTGAATTTGGGGGAACGCAACAAGCCGCTACCCTAAACTCTGATGCTCTTTTTGTTTTTGTGTTCCCTTATCGCGAAGTTGCACGTAACACACTTGCCGCTTGGCATCTTAAGTAGCTCAATAGAACGTTGTACAGTGAAATGTCTTCTCTATTGATGTTTGTTTTGGCAAGAAATCTGTTCGTGTTAAAAGTAAGATAAAGGTACCAATATTTGACACCTTAATTCCAATAATATTATAGTGGTGTTGACACCGAATAAATTAATCAATAATGATGAATTTTCTCGAAAAAGTATTAAAAATAATTCAATTGGAGAAAAAAGTAAAGCAGGGGATTAAATAATCACATAAGTGTCCAAAGTCTAAAGAGGTGGTGTGTTCTGTCCCTTTTCCGCAAAATGCATCTTCATATACCGCCGACGACCGCCTTAGCCTAGTTGGTAGTGACCCTGCCTACGAAGCAAGAGGTCCTGGGTTCGAATCCCGGTAAGGGCATTTATTTGTGTGATGAGCACGAATATTTGTTCCTGAGTCATGGATGTTTTCTATGTATTTAAGTATTTATTTATCTATATAAGTATGTATATCGTCGTCTAGTACCCATAGTACAAGCTTTGCTTAGTTTGGGACTAGGTTGATTTGTGTAAGATTGTCCGCAAATATTTATTATTATTATTTATTATATTAAACGGTTGTAATTTACTATGAAGCTCTGGTCGTGACGTCACGGTTGTATGTTCGTATTTTTTTGCGATTATCTGAATGGGCATTTGCACTAGGCATTTTTTTATCTTCTTTATTTTGGAGTAATGATACATTTTGAGTCATAACCCTATTGACATCCTTTTGTTTACTCTTATTGTTAAGTTTTAAGATTAAAGGTGCCAAGTATTGTATCATATCGACCACTATGACATTTTCCTTGACATAGTAAACCCTCAGCTATTTAAGAACGACTATAATCACGGTCTAGTCACCTAAAACTAGCTCATAAATATCATTTACGTCATACCTGGCCATAAAGTAGGAATTACCGCACGCTATGCGTGCGGAAAACCCCACTTCCTGGCCAGATAGAGACGTAAAATGTTGTACTCACCACGGGCGGTAATAAAGAAAACCTCAGAGCGCATATTTATCGCCCTTGCCTTCGGCTCGGGCGTCAATTACCTGCGATCTGAGACATTCTTTGTTTAACCGCCCTAGGTAAGTAATGTACAATTTTTTTGGATTTACAAGCCCCAAAATATGTTTCAATTTTTATTTTACAGTAAGTTAAAGAGTGAAAAGTGTGAATTTTTAGTCCTCAACACTTTCCGCTTCCGCTTTACATACGAGGAAAACCACGGCATCGGCTTCGAGCATAGCGCGTAGCGATTATTGGCAGCAAATGTGTTAAATTAAGTCGATTGATGAGCTTTACGAGGTAAAACGAAAATAAAAACAGAACAAAATAATATAAAATAAAACATAGGTATCATATATGACATTACTTGACTTCCTTGTAACGTTACACTTGTGCGACAAGGAATGTTGTTACAATCAATATTTCCGCAGTTGCCGTCGAACGTAAAACCTTTCATTCCACAAAAATACACACAAACGGTCCGACATTATTTACCTTTCTTATAGCCAACAACATTGAATCATATATGAAGCCACGTTATTATGCTAAAATATTTTTTTGAGTGGACCTAACTCCACCCTTCTGAATACCAAATATACATTCCGGGTCCCGTTTTTGTTCCCCTCATCCAGTAATATATGTCACGTAAAGCAGATTACAGCCCAAATAAACCCGAATGCCTGTCATAATATCCGCGGTTTATAAAAACACACCTCGTGACTGTTTTAGGACAGAACCTCGCCAGATTTTCCTGCGAACGACTCTTCAAAGTAAGAACATTTTAAGTGCTTAATTATTTAACTTTAAGTGCTTTTGGCGTTTTACTGTGACGGGTCTTCCTGACGGTTATTGGATGAGGCAAATGACTGATGTAGCGATCTCGCATCTTCAAGCATCTGCTTGAAAACATATTATTTTAAAAATACTTTACTATTGTTTTATAATTATAAATAAAATACATATTTAGTTCTTTTGAAAGCTTTCAGTTGCTTAAAACGTATGTTAAAATATGTTGGAAGGCATTATAAAAATTTAAATGAACTTTTACATTCCGATATGTTTCATTTTAAAATACTAATAAAATAAGATTTAGGTATTGTTACTAACCCGAGTGTATATTTTTTTAAATTTCAGTCTTATAATGTTATTGGAATAGTTATGGCAAAAGCCGGGATATCACTTAGTAGAAGATAATAAATGTCCTACTTTTATGTGTATTTTTACCTTTGTCTTGTGTACAATAAAGTTATTTACATACATACATACATACATTTTAATGAAATACACAATACGTAACTCATTTGCATCAAAATACTTCTTATTAACGTCAGATATCGTTAAATTCACGCAGAACCTACTTACCTACGCTATAGACAAAACAAAATAAAATAAGAAAGACTGGAACGCTTACTCGATTCCAAGTTCTATAACCAAAATTATATATTAAGTATAATGAATTTTAATTGACTTTATCAACTTAATGACAATTTCAAAATGAAATCAAAGCTTGGAGCCTAAGATACGATTAGAGGCCCGACCTGCACCAGCGATAAACTATAAAATTTACACGGGAGCGATTATCTTTTGTTCGTTTCTTGGGCAAGAAAATCGCCGATAGCTCATCGCTCGTCGCCGGCGATGGGACCAGTGCCTTAAGAATATACTAACTACAGATAACTATTGGGTTCATCATCATCATCATCATATCAGCCGAAAGACGTCAACTGCTGGACATAGGCCTCCCCCAAAGAGTGCCAAAGTGACCGGTTTTTTCTTGCTAGGATTTTTTAAGCCAACCCATTAGCAGAATATTTTTAATGGACTCGTATCTTAGGCTATTGTTGGTGTACTTTTGGCTAATGACATTGAGGTTGGCATTAAAATAGCACCAGTTCTAGTAAATTATAAAGACATGGAGTTCTCCTATTTCGAGTCTTTATCACTTGCGGCTAAGTGCAGGATATCCTATCGCGAACTCAGTAAACTTTCCGAGGAAACGTTAGCCGCAGAGTAACTTTGTCTTTGGAATAGAATGAAAGTCCGTAATGTAATGAAATGTTTGACGCGCCACGAAAATAAATAATTCCGCCCTTTGAAAGATTTGGAGTTAGCATGCCTTTTGTGATTTCATCTCTTATTCTGTTATACCGTACTTGAAGAACGGTAACATTTTGCAAGTATTTAGCATGATAATATTTAATTAAGTGTTCTAATCCCCGTTGATAAACATCATCATCATCATCATCATATCAACTGAAAGACATCCACTGCTGTACATCTAGGTCTCCCGCAAAGAGCACCACAATCACCGGTCCTTTTTTTAAGAGGGGAAAATGTTTTACCCATACGGTTAAGGATATGTGGGACTCCCATGTTGGCTGATGAGGCCTATGGTTTACCCACTAAAAAAACCCCTCTATCTGCCTCCTCTGCGCTATAAAGCGAGGCCACGGGAACGCACAATGACGTCATCAGTCCACCTGGGGGGAAAGGGGGGGGGGGTCCACGCTGCGCCAACCGGTACGTGGTCTCTACTCGGGAACCTTTCCGCTCCAACGGCCGTCGGTTATAACGTGCAATGTGCCCCGACTACGGCCACTTAAGTTTAGTGATTCGGAGGGCTATATCGGTTACCTTGGCTCTACTGTTGATAAAGAACGGAAATAAAATGAACATTTTAGAGAGTTATGGGGCACAGTGGAGTGTAGTCTCGCTCATATTTAGAGCTGGGGATATACCTACACCTTACAGAAGACCGCTGCCATTATACAACCACTATTGGCTCTGTAGGTGTGGTCTTGCTTTCTTGTTGGTGAACAATGTCACCAGAACTCCCGAGGATAAATAAATAAATAAGTATTAAGGGACAATCTTACATAAATCGAACTAGTCCCATAGCAAGCTCAATAAGACTTGTGTTATGGGTACTAGACGACGATATAATATAATAGATATAAACACGTAAATACATAGAAAACATCCAAGACTCAGAAACTAATACTTATTGATGCCCATCACAAAAATATGTGCCCTTACCGGGATTCGAACCCAGGACCTTCGGCTTCGTAGGCAGTGTCACTAACGACTATAGTATCCGCAGAATTAAGTGGCGAGTTGGGCAATAAAAGTAACAATGAAACCTTTTTGTGCGTAATAATAGCATGATTCTAATATTTTATGACGCTGCTCGCCACTTAATTCTGCGAATACTATAGGCGAACCGGTCGTCGCGCTGTATAAGAGCAATATACCCACATCCTCTACCTATCAACAGAACGAATCCTCAAATCAATAAAGAGTCGGCAGCCCGTTTGTGATTCTTCTGGCGAGTCCGTAGGTAGAGGTGTTTGCTTACAATCCGGCAGGCCGTATGATTGATACCGTCGCAGTATAAAATAAAGAAAAGGTAAAACGTTCAAAAAAAGTCCATAGAAAAAGGTTGCAAAAAAAAACTTAAAACTCTTTGCAAACGGATAAATTCGATCCATATTTTAAATTCACAGCTCGCTTCAGCTCCCAACAATCCGTCCGAAAATTTGCATCGTCCAATTCTTCCCGAATCGTCCTATTTCCAAGAAAAGCACTCGTAATCCCAAGTACGGATAGCATCCAACACGCTGGAAGGATCGGGTTACAGATAAGAAAGTAAATTATTGCCACACTGTTGACCGTAACGATTCTTGCCACCAATCGATTGTACGAATGGTGTCGACTTTTACGAGTCCTCTGTTTGTGTTGATGACAGTTTTAGGGTCCCAGTTGGAGGGTCGGCAACGCTGACGTACCGTTTTCCTCTTGTTCGGGAACGTTCCTTTTGTAACGCTTACCTTCTCTTATTTAATAGTGGGTCGGTTGCCGCCCTGAATTTAGGAAAAAAGTGTTCCATGTTCAAAAACACTTTTTTTCCATATATATAATTTTATTAGACCGGGCTCTCAGTGGAGTTTCGTTTGCAAAAATAGCGCACCGCAATCTGTCTTCTGATATATATTATATGGATCCCAGACATCTAATAAATGGAAATGGAAATTTAATCTAATTCGGTTCAGCTGTGTAAGTAGTTCCATACTAATTTCCACCCCCCATTTCACCCCCTTAGGGGATGATTTCTGGGATAAAAACTATCCTATGACCTTTCTTGAAACTCAAACTATCTATATACCAAATTTAATCTAATTCGGTTCAGTGGTTTAAGTATTTCCATACCAAGTTCCACCCCCCACTTCACCCCCTTACAGGATGATTTTTGGAATAAAAACTATTCTATGTCCTTCCCCAGGACTCAAACTATCTCTGTGCTGTACTAAATTTCATGTAAATCGGTTCAGCAGTTTAGGCATTAAGATGTACCAGATAGAGAGACAGAAAGTCAGACAGACAGACATACAGACACACTTTCGCATTTATATTATTAAGTATGGATATAAGCACCCGTAAGTACTTATTTTCTAGTGAAATTCCATAATTAAAACCCAAAATGACTGAGACTGGACCACAAAACTGGTTGGCAACATCCATTTATTGGATGTCTGGGATCCATATAATATATATCCGAAGTCAGATTGCGGTGCGCTTTTTTTGCAAACGAAACTCAACTGAGAACCTGTTCTAAATGTGTTTATTAATAATAATTCTTAAACTAATACGAAACATGTAGAATCACATTAAGATGATATGGCATTAAATTAAGTCCACATTTTGTACTATTTGTTTGTGCAATAAAGTTTAAATAAATAAATAAATGAAAATATATAAAAGTAATAATAACTAAACTAAACATTAAACATTACTATGAGGACCATTCCTGCGCTGTATTGCTTTGTAATCAATGGGTTTAACAATGACGCAGTTTTGTCTTAATGATCTCTAATTGAAATATATTCTAGAAACTAAACTACTTATGAAAGATACATAACTTGAATATAAAACTAAAACTACCTAAAATAAAATTACTTAAGCTAAAAATTAAAAATACCTTAAGATTTTAGCCTTTAGATTAAAAATTTGGTGCCCTTGGTAGGGTACCCATCACGCAGGCAGCGTTCCCGCGCTGGATTGCGATTGCAATTCTCTGCGCGAGAAAGCTGCCCGCGCGAGGGTCGCCCGTTGCCTCCCTCAGCCGCTTGCCAAGCGCCCTGTGGAGCAGCTGTGCGCCCCTGCCCCACGAACCAAGTGTCTCGACGCCAAATGCGACGAATTCGTATTGGGCGCCGAGACAGCTGTATTTGGCAACCTTTAGACGCTCCCGAGCGTCCGCCGCCGCGCCAGCACGCCTGCTGGTCGATGGGAGGTAGGACGCCGCTAGTGTGTCGGCGCAAGTGGCGTCCCACACTAACGCACGGCCCATCCTCCAGGGAATTAACGACATCCCGTCGGGGCGCTTGCCATCGTTCCGCACTATTTGGGGCTCCAGAGCGGCGGGAACTCCGGCACTGACGAGCGCCCTTCTCAGAATATCGTTAAGGGCGGCATGACGAGACAGGCGGCCGGCACCCGAAGAGCAGGCGAGCCCGTGGTGGCCGAGGCTATCTACAGACCATCTAATTGAATGTATGCTCTCAGCAAATAATGAAACTATAATAAGAGGTAATAATATACGTACCTATAACTGGGTTATTCTCATTTTTGTGCATACCTACTCTCACAGCCATCCATGTGTGTAATTTTATGCTTTACTTAGATTTTTTTCTCTTAGTCAAGAAAAATAAGTTAATGCATTACTTATTCTAAATACAAAATAAATTCATCATTACATTAGTCTTTTATAATTCCATCCACGACATGCATGGTCAACTACGTCGATAATACCAATAATACAAACAGCAAGCAGATTCGTGTAAATCAGTTGGATCGTAAAGCCGTGAACACGGAATAAACAAACGACTAAACTCAAGCATAACAAGCGAATATGTGCACTCTACTAATGCCAATTAGTTTGCACTGCAGCCTGCATCCGTGTGAATTTACATCGAAGGCATCGAACACACTCAAAATGTGTGAACGGGTAAAATTTTGGAGCCAATATTTCGTTCAAACACTCGGTAACTGAGTCGTGCGGAGATTTAGGTGCTGATTTCTATTTCCTGGGACTGTCAAACTACGTCAGAAACGGTATAAGTCATATACTTTTGGAAAAAGTATATACTTATGATTAGACAACAACATGCGGCGAGGTTTAGTTTTTCATTTCATTTGTTCACAATAATGTCAATAATACAATGCAAGCTTACAGTACATACATACATACATATAAGCACGCATCTTTCCCAGAATATCTGCCTAGATATCGTGGATCTCCATTTGCTACGATCCGATCGAGCTTACAGTGTATACACCAAATCGCTTACACGCTAAAATAAACAAAAAAGATAAACATACACAAGTAAAAATATCATAATTATAATGTAATTCCATTAATAAAGTGCCAATTCAAAAATATCCTAGCAATGTGGCACAAGTATGTATGTCAAACGATCAGCGAACATGTCAGCGTCTTCGTACTGAGTGAGCATTAGATGCAGCCATGTCAAAGCACGGGCGGTAGGCGCGTGGCTCGCGTAGCGCGTGCGAGCGGACGGCCTCTGCAGCAGGCGCGGCCGGCGGCGCGGCGCCACAGCCCCGTCCGCGTCACTGGGTATCCGCGTCAGAACTCCCAACTCGATCCGAGCCAACACCTCTGCACTATCCACTCGATGATGGACAACTGACAGATATTTAGTGGGCTAGTGAAAAATGAAAATATATTTATTAACGAAAGAGAATTTCAAAAAAAAACAAAGTGGCTAAGGTTCCACACTAGGCTGGGCATGTCCCGTGGAAACCAAACAGTGCAGATTAACAATTACGCGGCTTAAAGATAGAGCAAGACAAGGTATGGAATTTTACAAATTAGTACACAAGCAAGAAGTAATAAAAATAATGAATAAATACTTAAATACCTACTAGTAGAAGTAAGTGGAGTACGTGGAGTGTGGTGTGTGTCTGTGTGCGTGTGAGTGAGTGTGTGTTCACGTGCATGTGTGTGTGTGTGTGCTTGACAGTAAGCGTTATGATTATGACACTACCTGAAGTATGACTCCTGACTGTTCATAGTTCTAAGACAATGAGAGCGTTTGTATTTTCTTTTTTGCTTCTTGGACGCTGCAATGTCTAAGTTCGATCGCTTTTGCAAATTCGTTATAGATATACGGAAACAGAAACCTTTTTTTTTTTTTTTTTTTTTTTGACGGAGTGGAAATGCAGTTACGCATCCCCCCAGCCGGGAAGCTATAATGGGGGGTATGTGGGACTCACACCCTCCAGCCATCTCTATTTAAAGAGAAGGGGGAGGGAGTCTACCCACTAAAACCACTCCGGCGTTTCCGTCCCTGCCGTTAATGGGAGCGCCATGGGATCGCGAACATGTCACCACGACGCCCCCCGGCGGTCCTGGCTTATGCCAGGTCACCCACGCCAAAGGAGGGGGTGGTCAGGAACGCTTGACCATCCCCCCAGACGAGTAAGGCCGTGCTATGAGGGTCCCCAGCCCTCTGGCCCTACTGGGGCAGGACGCGGCCCGCGGCAGCAAACCGCGCGCGTCTTCTACCCCTGCGCCTGCGCCGGAGTGGGAGCGCATCCGCACTGATTTCGCGCTCCCTCTCCGCGGCCTCCTTTTGCGAGATGACTGTCTCACAAAAGGAAGCCACCGCCTCCCAGGATCTCTCTCCGCACAGCATGGCCGTCACGACGCTGTGCAGAGAGAGATCATCCACTTCGAGGGCCGTCACCATAGTGCGGCGCTCCTCGACCCATCTCGTACACCACTGCAGAGTGTGTTGGGCCGTGTCATCCTCAGCGCCGCACTCATGGCAGGCGGGGCTTGCCTCCCTCCTAATTCTGTAGAGGAAATGACCGAAACAACCATGTCCGGTCATAACCTGCGTCATCCTGAACCCCACCTTACCATGGGTCCTCTCCATCCAACCATCAAACGACCCGAGGAGCGCCCCTATGGTGCGGATTCCATAGGGGGAGTCCTCCAGGTCCGCCTTCCATCTTTCCCTCAGACGCCTTTCTGTCTGCCTGCGGGCAGCCCTCAACTCTTCGGGAGCAGGATATTCTCCCGAAGTCCTCGACCTCACCCGCTCCCTGTGCACCTCGGCTAACATCTCCGCATCCAGCTCCCACGGAGGGGTGCCCGCCAATGCGCACGCAGCCGCCCACGCTACCGTCACGTAGGCCCTGCAAATACGGATGGCCACCACCCTTTGTGGCCTCCTAAGCAGGGCCTTATTCGCCGCGCTTAGCCGATTCACCCAAATTGGGGCCCCGTAGAGGGCCATGCTCCGGGCGACACCGGCATACAGGCGGCGGCACGCAATGGAGGGCCCGCCAATGTTGGGCAGCAGCCGACTTAGGGATGATGCCGCCGCCACGATTCGGGGAGCAAGCTGGCGGAAATGCTCTCCGAAGTTCCATTTGCGGTCCAGGATGAGGCCCAGGTACTTTATATGTGGCTTCACCTGGACCGCCTCTCCGCTTACTCTAATCGTGGTACCCACAGGCGGCCGCCATCCCCTCCCCCCGAAAATGATTGCCTCTGTCTTCGGGAGTGATACCTGTAGGCCCAGCAGCCGGATGCGGGTTATCATAAGCTCCGCGGCCACTTCTGCCCGCCGCAGAGCCTCCCTCATCTCCGCACCCCGAACAGCCACCATCGTGTCATCCGCGTAACAGATGACGGCCATCCGGGGAAGGAGGACACCCCTTATAGCCCAGTCATACCCCAGGTTCCAAAGTAAAGGTCCCAGCACGGACCCCTGGGGCACACCACAAGCCATAGACCTCGATCGCCTTTGTGATCCTCCTTCCTCGTAGAGCACTACCCGCTGCGTGAGGTAGTGCTCCACGATGCGCCTCAGATATGGAGGCACTCCATGGTATTTGAGTGCCTCTCCAATCACAGAATATGGAAGGGAACCAAACGCGTTGGCGATGTCCAACGACACCGCCACCACTCCCTCCCCTCTCCCCGCCGCCTCTTCTCTGAATCCTCCTAGGGCACCCAGTGCGTCTATGCAGGACCGCCCGATGCGAAAGCCGAACTGGCGGTCAGACACATTGGGGCCCGTATTATCTAAATGCCGGACAATCCGGGATGCGAGGATTCGTTCTAGCATTTTCCCGGTTTCGTCCAGCAAGACGATAGGCCTCCACCCGGAAGGGGAGTCTGCCGGGCGATTTTCCTTTCGGATGAGGCAAAGCCTTCCCTCTTTCCAACACGTTGGGAACCGCCCCGTCTCCAGGCAATCGTCAAAAAGGTCCTTTAGGTGGCTCCCAAGGTGAAACATCGCGACTCGTAAGACCTTGCCGGGGACACCATCTGGCCCTGGGGCCTTTTTGCACGCCCTCAGACGGTGTAAAGCCCACGTCATTTCACCGTCCGAGATAGGTGTTATCGCCACCGGCTCCGATGATTCTACCCGTGGCTCGGTCATCGCAGGAGGAGCAAAATCAAGGGCGGGCGGGAACAGCCCTTCTACTACTCGCGTGAGGAGCTCCGGCTCCAGGGAGTCCATGGTGGGGCCGTTGCGCATTTTGTTGCGCACGACCTTGTATGGCCGTCCCCATGGATCCCTGTCCAGCGTTGCCAAGAAAACCTCGTGCGCATTGTCCTTTGCCTTTGCGATCGCTAGGCACAGGGCCTCTTTTGCCTCCTTTAAGGCCCCGTGCAGGGACCTCTCCTCTTCCGGAGTGTGCCTCCGCCGCCGGCATCGTGTGTATACCCTTCGGGCCCTATTACAGGCGAATCGGACAGCCGCGACATCTTCTGACCACCAGTATACCTGTTTTTTCGCTGGCGGCTTCCCCGCCCTTCTCATTCTTGCGTCGCATACCGCCGCCAGTGATCGACGAAGCTGCAACGCCCTCTCCTCCACACTCTGCAATCGTTGCGGTACCCGTCCCCACCTTGCCTCTATCATTGCGGCCTCTTCAGCCGCATCTGCATCTAGGCTGCCCAAACTCCATTTGGGGAAGGCTCCTCTCCCTTCTTGCCCGGCGGGGCCCGATGGCTGAGGTCGCCTCTCTTTTGATACCCTCATCCTGATGTATAAATGGTCAGAGAGGGACTCTACATCTACCAGGACCCGCCACCCCGAGATACGCGCCGCAACGGCAGGAGTCACGAACGTAACATCCACTATGGACCCCCCCTGCCAACGCACACAAGTATTGGCTGTGCCCCGGTTTAGGACCTCCAATCCTAAGCCCGCCACCCAGTCCCAGAGAACTTCCCCCCTCGGGTCTGTCCTGGGGGAACCCCAGGCCGTACACTTTGCGTTGAAGTCCCCCATGAGCAGGACCGGACCCGGTGCAGCCCCCCCTACGACTCTCCCCAGAGCATTTAAAAATTGCTCAAAGGCAAGCAGCGGTCGATTGGGTGAAAAATATACCCCTACCAGTAGTGTTTTGCCCCACATTACCGCCGCATACCCCGGGCCACTGGATACCTTCAGAATGGTGGGGTGACTGCCCATCGTAGGAACGACGACCGCCACCAAACCATTGGTGTCCCCCACCCAATTGGGTTGAGGGGGGACAAAGTATGGCTCCGCCACCACTGCAGCGCTGACGCTCCACTCCGCCATGTTTTGAATCAATAGATCCTGTGCCCGGGCGCAGTGGTTGATGTTACACTGCAAGACCTCGTATTGCTGCGTTGGTCGTGCTGGCATCAGTGTTCCATTTGTGGTTGTCCCTCAATAAACGGTGTTGCCGCAAGTGTGTTGGAGATCCCCGGGGTCCTGGTGGTTGCCTCCCTTCCTCTGACATGTGGGGGGTTGCACGACTGTCCCCCCATCACGTGCTCCGCCCTTAGTTTGGCCTGGTGGCACACAGCGCACCATGGAGTGGTGGCGCTGCAATTCATGACCACGTGGCCTGGCCTGCTGCACCGAAAGCATAGGCCGCTTCTGTCCACTAGAGACGGGCACAACACTCTGGTGTGTCCCGTCCCCATGCACCTATAACACCGCATCGGCAACGGGTCCAACGCTTGGACTCGGGCTGCTGACCAGCCAAGCAGTAAGCGGTCCACCACTGCGACCTCTTTGGCTGCCGTGAGGGGACACCTGATGATCACAGCCCCAGTACTGTTACCAGCCCATCTTGTTTTGCCCACGTCAACTTCTGTTGCCGAACACTTCCCCTTTGCGGCCACTGCCTCTTTTATCGTCTCCGGGGTGACGGACTCATCGAACCCAGAGATCCGGAGTTCCACCTTTTTTACTGGCCTAGAAATTTCGGCCACATCTCCAATCAGCTCTCGAAGCCTCTCTGCGAGGTTATCAGCCACAGCTCCGCTCTGCGCTCCAGGGACTTCGATTATACGGGCTCCTGTGGCCGTTTTCCGGACCCGCACATGGCTAACTCCCAGCTCTTCCAATTTAAGAGTGGTCGCCTTTCCCATTACAGTTTTGTAGTCGGTATCTACCTCTGGCTTGAGGGCGACTACAACAGCCGCTGACGAGGGCACAACTAACTTCCGCGGAGTTGTTACCGGCTTGGATGGAGCGGGCGTCTTCGCCTTTGTGGGCTTTTTGGCCAATAATGGCTTTCCGCCTTTCCCCACCTTGACCCAGACGTTTGTGCCAGCGATAGGCGGCACCACAGGCGGCGCGGGTGCCACGCTAGGCTCTTCCACGGCGCCCGGGGTGAGTTCACTCGTAACTGGAGCCTGCTTAGTTGAACTCACTGCCTGGCGCCTTTGCGTCACTAGCTTAGGCGTCTTTTCAATTGCTGTCACCGCATCCTTCCTACCCGTCGCTAGGGAGGGCCGGAGAATGGGCTCCGGGGGGAGCCTTCGCTCAACGTTCTCCAAGCGAGCATTCAACATGCCGCCTATGGAGACAAACATGTCCCGCTTAAAGTCTCCTAGGCGGGCGTCTATCATTGTGCTCAGCTCTTGAAGTAGATCTCCAGGGTCGGTTTTCCTGTTCGGTTCCGCCGAGATGGCGGCTTTCCTCTCTGAGAATGCGGTACGAAGGGCTTTCAGCTCCTTCTGAGATTGCGCCAACTGCTCACGCATTCTTTTGACGTCAGCCCTTAAAGAGCGGATTACCTCCGTCTCCGGGTCGTTCATGGAGTCCGCGATGCCCATTAGCTCTCTGCAGTTCGCATTCATGCGCCCCCTCACGTCTCCCTTGAGATTGCTACTCTTGGCAATCTCCGCCTGCAACGCACTGGCGCAACGCTTCACCTCCTCTGCAGAAATTTGGGAGGGGGCCACTTCTTCATCCTCGGGCAGCACTATGGCCTTATCACTTGGGGCCGCACTATAGAGGGCATCTGCATCCACATCTCTCTCGAACGCCGACAGCTCTGCCTGCCGGAGCTGAGCTTTGGCAGCGCTCAGGCCCGTGTGTGCCCCCATGGGGTGCTGTCTTGGTCTAGAGTTCTTCTTCCGCTCGGGAGCTATTTCTTCGTCGCTGCCCCTCGCTACTCTACCCCTTTTGATAGAGGCCTCTTGCACCGCCATTTTTTCAGGCCTCTTTTCCCCGTCCGGTTCTAAGGGGTTATCGTCGCTTGATGAGGAGTCAAGAGCCTTTGCTCCCCTGCCTATGTAGCCCCTCAGGTCCTCATCTCCGTCATGAGCCTCTTCTTTCCGTGTCCGTTCCTTTGCCACAGTGTCGGTGCACGCCAACTGGGCATCTACCTCCACCACCTGCTCGTATTGCCTTTCGAAGTCCATTTCATCGCCAGTGTCGTCGTTGATATCTACCGTTTCATTTTTATTTTTATTTTGATGTGCCATTTTTAATCCCACGAGTAGGGCCGAAAAACGCTACACCCCCGGGTGACGCCCATTCCGCGGGTGTGGCTAAATACTCTGGAGGTCGCCCGGTATCCAGAGGTTTTTACGACTTCGCTGTCGGGTTTTTATAGGGATTTCCTTCCCGCGGGCCGGCCAATTAAGGCAAGCCCTCCGGTCCGCGCGCTAAAAGCTGGCTCCTCCCGTACCCCCTATCGCCACTGATGGGGGTCGTTGGGAGGTGCTGCAGGTTCCGGGATTCAAGGGGAGCTGACGTTGACTCCCCTATGGTAGTTTTGTGAAACTACCCTTCCTCACTGTACTTCCTAGCCCTTTAGGATTTCCGACCTGTCACGTCTCGGGTGCCTTATGCTAGATCAGAGGAACACCCCATGAAACACCTTCTCCAGCCTCGTAGGGCCACCTTCCCATCTCCGCGCCACCGGGCGCTCTCCTCGTGTGCTGTTCTTCGTCTGGTCCCTCCCCCCTCGCCTTCCCGGTATGGGTGGCCCTGTCCGGTATAGCCTCGGGGATCATAGGAACACGCAAGCCCCCCCACCACAACAAGGTGACAGCACGTCGGGGGAGACGGAAACAGAAACCTAGGAAATCGATTTGCGAATTTGGTCTTGACCATCGGAACTGGTACTTTTAAAACTCTTTTCCTGACCAAGTCCCTGTAGCATGGCAGGTTCAATGTTGCCTTATGCACGTACACGGCAGCACGCAGCAGGAATAACCTACGAACGCTAAGTACCTCCGCTTCTCTAAGCTAAGTCAGCAGTAGAATACCAGCGAGGCTTACGCAAGGACACCTTTAAAACTGCTCTTTGAGCTCTTTCGAGCGCTATGAGAGTTGTTTTTGCGACGCCTCCCCATGCAAGAATGCAGTAGTTGGTTATGGATTGGCACAGTGCGAGGTATACAGTTTTCAAAAGTTGTCCGCTAGCAGCCTCTCTCAATAACTTTATAGTGTAGATGAGCTTACGAATCCTAGCCGCTGTAAGAGAAGATTTTTTAAATTGAGATTTTCGTCTAGCTCTACACCCAGATATCTAAGAGAGTCACACTTTTGAATGCTTTCACAATTACAGCTCTGGTTAGACGGACAAGATTCAGAATGCGTTTTCAAACTCGTTAAAGAGGGAGGAGGTTCAGACAATGCGGTCTTATGAAAACAAAGAAATTTTGTTTTCTTTGCATTTAATGTTAAGAGGTTTTGGTTCAACCATGCTGAAACTTTTTTAAGCAATAACCTTCTTCTCAGATGGAGGGATAGAGGTACGGGTAGTAACCGTAAGCTATACAGCCAGCGAGCTGTTTTGTTGATTCTAATACCTAAAATATTGTTAGCATTTAAAAAGATTTAAGTGCGTAAGCAGACTTGCCGGGGACTCTTAAGTTTGTAATTTTGTAACAACTCCAGGTTTTATATTTTTAAATCATACCACAGACGAGCTTGGTGATTAGTATACAAATGAAATATATCATTTATCATAGTCAAATTGTCACGAGAGTAAGGCCGTGGCCGGGACGCCAGCAAGCAGCGGGCCGACGACTTGCATTCATAGATTGAACTCGCTCAAATGTTGACATCTCTCTCGCCCCGCTGTCCCCTGGTATCCAGGCCGCGTCCTTACTAATTAGATAGTGTAATCAGAGAAGACATGTGTAGTCACTGAGGGGATTTATAATTTGTATTCGACATTCAGAAACAGATTCGCTCTGAGCTTTGCAAGTAATTGACCCTTTATACTGTGGCCTTAATCCAAGGTAAAGTATTCCTTATTATTTAGAAATTATCACTGGCAGATAGCTTAAATTCATTGTATTCCTAAGTTGAACATTCGCAAAGGTTATAACCAAACAGGGGCTTGTCCACAGATGATTATTTATCTAAATTATTATTATCTGAAAGGAACTATGATTATTGATTAATCGTGCAATCGTTTACCAGGAACCACTTATTGAAGTTTACTGAAAACAATTCCTGCAACAATAACCAGATCAGTGTTACTGCACCGCATACATGTCATTATCAAAAGAGATCGTGATAAATTTAGTAAATGCAAAATAAGCGTCTTAATGTTGGCTGACTCGATTAAATATCTACTTAAACGTTGGGGTGATCTTACACAGCGAATCCTCAAGTGAATAAAGGGTCGGCAACGCGCTTGTGATTCTTCTGGATTCACAAGTGTCCATAGGCTTCGGTACCAGCTTAACATCAGGCAGGCCGTAAGTTTCTTTCAAGCCTTTACTCCTGACAGCCAATATTAACATTTACTTAGATGCAATTATTTTCAATTAATCAGCGCCAAGGATGGATAAAATGGAGAGAAAGATCTTTCAATCTCGAAGAATTCGAGAGAGCTTGTACGAGTACTATTGAAAAGACACGCTCTATTAACTTGTCGATGGTCTGATGTAATCACTTCTCGGTCGATATCGCACTGATTTTACTTTTCATTCAATTTAACATGCTTAGGGAACTGTTATCTTTTAAAAACACTGTTGAGAGTTTAACAACACACATCTAGTCACTATCTAGACTCGATTGTCACACCTAGCTCTATCTAATTATGAATATCCAATTACCCATGTGCATGTACCTATTGACTGTTAACTATTATTTATTATTGTATTTTTAACCCATATAAATTAATATAAATTAATTATAAATTAGTACGTAAGGTTGCCTAATTATTGCATTAAATAAATATAAATAAATATTATTTAGCTGCAAATTTACATGTTTACATACGTGACGAACTTTGCTGAGAATGTTCATTAATAAAATCTTTTTTTTTTCATATTTCGCACCTCAATACTATATCGTTACATTATTCGCAAACTGTTTACGTTTTTATCCTAGACCGCTTTAGCCTAGTTGGTAGTGACCCTGCCTACGAAGCAAGAGGTCCTGGGTTCGAATCCCGGTAAGGGCATTCATTTGTGTGATGAGCACGAATATTTGTTCCTGAGTCATGGATGTTTTCTTTGTATTTAAGTATTTATTTCTCTATATATAAGTATCTATATCGTCGTCTAGTACCCATAGTACAAGCTTTGCTTAGTTTGGGACTAGATTGATTTGTGTAAGATTGTCCGCAAATATTCATTTATTTATTTATCTTTTTAGTGAACGTACAGTCAGCCTCATAAGCTGGTCAACACCTAAGTACCTAGTCGTTTTCACTCCTTTGACAACGTCATATGGGTGAATTGCAAAAAAATTTACATAATTAAGGGCCTTAATCTAATCTATGCTTTAACTTTTTTCCATTGTGTAACGAAAGTTACCCATAAAAATGTATGGGTAATTGCCGTTACACAATGGAAAAAAGTTAAAGCGTAGATTAGATTAAGGCTCTTAACTATGTACATTTTTTTTGCAATTCACCCATATGGCAGTTTAACATGACGTTTATTGCGACACGGTCTAGGTATACAATGGTATAAATTAATGAGTATTGAGTATTGAAGATGAAGAAGAGAAGCCCCTTGTGAGGCTGACCGTACCTAATCTAGGTTAAAAAGTATCCAATCCTTCTTCAGAACTCAAGATAGATATTTTACCAAACCAATCAAATTACATTCAGGTCCGATTCAAACCTGAATAGAAATGGTAAATAGCCAGGCCACGTGGTTCATTCATGAAAATATTGATTAGGGACTTTAGGAATTATCATACTAATTACATTCAGAGGCAACGAAAACGGGTCACTTTACATGGATATTTGTACACATAGTGACCCGTTTTCATTGCCTCTGAGTTATAATAGACTCGGAAGTATCCTTTTTCGGGCGCAGCATCTCGAGGCGGCCTGAAATGGGATTTCATACAATTTTTCAGGCCTATGCCTGCAAAGTAACTTTTTAATTTTCATTCCACTATTTGTGGCACAGCATCACGGCATTCAGCCATGAAAATAAGTTTGATTTAAGGATTCTTATTTATTTACTTCATTGCATGTTTGAGAAAAGAACTTATACATGCCTCGGCGTGAAAACGGATTACCGGCCTCGTATCTCTATACCTACTTGGCCGGAAACCCGTGTTTTCCCGGTCTCTGATGTAATGTACTATTGTTGGTGAAGGTGCTTAAACATTGCAGGAATTCGAACACACCATTGACGTCATTATAGGGTATTGCCGCAGGTGGTTGGGATTTTATTTCATCGCGCTTAGCATCAAGCTCATTGCTTATGAGATTCAAAATGTTGTGTGTGTGAGTATTTGGTATATAAACTTCTGATGGATTAACATGAGTTTTGGCAAACTGTAAATATTGGATTAAACATTTTATATATGAAATCGGGGGTGAAAGTTGATACGGGGACCACACGGACATAGTTGCGCACAAAAGCTGTTAGTACCTACACTGTGAAAACGAATTGTGGTTTGGACATACATTTTGACGACCAAATGCAATGCAGTCCGAGAACATGCATGCTATTCCATAGACGAATTTCTCAATAATGGCTGAAAACCGAACGACTTTTCAACTGGCTCGCTGCCCAATCAATGGTTATGTAATATTTAAGGACATTTTAAGGATGTGTACTTACTAGTAACTTGACAAATAAATGTAATAATAATAATTAGTTCGTTGACTACATGCTGCAGTGTACCTAAACTAAGACACCATACTTATAAGACATATTTAAGATCTAAAATTGACATGTAAAACTACGTTTTATAAAGGAATAAATGAAATGAAATGAAAAGAACAGCCGGACAGAAACCGCACATACGAAATCTTTTTTGCCCAAGCTGAAAACGAGAACTTCGTTCTGTTCTCTCGCTCGTTCGATAAATATTGGATTAAACATAAATACGAAATCTGGGGTGAAAGTTGATATCCTAGTACTCTGTAAAAACCAATTGTGGTTTATATAGAATTTTTGACGACCAAATGCAATTCACTCTAAAATTGTATTTGGTCTCGCTGTGAAAATAAACAAATATTGGCGAAGTGTAAATAAATAATAGCATTGATCGGAGAAAACGTAAGGTCAATAGTTGCTCAAGGGAGGCGAGGGAAAGAAATACGTACACTTCAATAAACTTAAGATAGGTACCCCTGTTTTATTTAGTAAGGGAATGTGATTTAAAATATTCGTAATATCTGCCTACTTCTCCGAAAAACACGCGTGATTATATATAAATAAGGTGCTTCCAAATTAGATGCCTTTACTTTCAGAACTGATAGTACTCGTCATCAGAAGTAGAATCAGTACAAAACTAATTTAAAGTTTAAATATGTTAGTTTTTGGAGAAAATTAAGATAACAACTGTGCTACGTAATAAGTAGTAACAACAAACTGTTCATTAGATAATCAGCATTCAATAATTAAGACTTCTTTGATTATGTCATTGATGACAAACAAGGACGCTCACTTCACAGAAAGTAATAAATAACCACTTTGATGTTTTTTTTTCTTAATTCCTAGGTATTTAATAGTAGATTGTACAACAAGTGCATAAAACGCACCATTTTACTCGAGACGTTTATCCATCCGAGCGAGCTTGCGAGCGAGGATAGATATAAAGTCGAGTGTAAAATGGGTTTTATGGACGAGTTGTACACTCTACTTTTCACTTCGATTGCGAGGAAATGAAACAGCAACACGTAAAATAATAAATGAGACGAAATACAAATTATAAGTTTATTTCATGAAGTTTTATTGTGTACTTTGGCTGTTGGTATCTTTGCCTTGGTCTTAGAATACGAACGAAACGAAATAAAATAAAGAGGTTGTTGTATGAAGTTAAAGATGTTCGTGTGGCTGTTGCAGCGATTGCCTTGGTCTTCGACGAAGATTTTACTTTATGCTCTAGAGCATAAAAAGCGACTTTATGTCGCCTACGCACGACATAAAGACGAACTTTTAGAGCATGAGAAGTGAAAAGTAAATTATTTTGATGATAACGCGCAGAAAGATAGTTTTTATTATTGGGTTCTTTTTTTTCTTGTTTTTTTCTTAATTCCTATTTAAAGCGTATTGGCATCTAATTTGGAAGCACCTTATGAATATATATTTATATATATACGTACATATAAATATATATGTACATTCACGTATTTAAATGTATATTATACTCTACTATAACCTGAAACCGCACAACAGACAGAGCTTTTAAGTCAAAATTATACGTGAATCGTCTTGGTTCACGAATTACGTTGCGTAAGTGTTCGTCCAAGTAAAGCACAGACAGATATGATTGAAATGAAAGTTCTCATTGAGTACTTGTACATATCAACGATGTTTTACACCTATATAAAAAGAAACGCTACTTTTATAAAGCCTCAACAACATTCTCGCATTGAAAACCAGAACAAAGCCGTTAAAGAAATACAAAGAGCGATTAAACATTAGTTGAATAAAACCGCAAATAAAAAGACAAGACAGCAGAACAATAACACCCAGCCTAAGTATTACAGAAAGCCATAATAACCTGTGCTTATGAAGAAATATTCTCAAAGGCTCCGCTTTATTCTTAATCCCGGGCAAAAACTGTCCTTTATATTGTTCTTTATTGTGTTAACGCACGGAACAAGTCGCATAAAATAGATTATGGTGGTTTTTTCATATTTTTTGGCGTTATTGGAGGGTGTTTTTGCCGCAGTAACGTTATGAGTCTTGGGAACCGTCAAAAAATATATTGTAGTTTTTCTTATATAGACATTTCTACATACAAATAGAATTCATTTAGTACATTTTCTTAAATTTGATTAGTACATTTTCAAATGTTTTTGAAATTTGTGTAAATAATGATAAAACCTATGATAAGAAACATACGTGTATTTTTTATACCTAAGTATATCTTATGTTTTAAATACATTTATTTTCTAAAGTAAATATACGACATGATAATTAACATAAACTAAATTAAATTAAAACTACGTTAAATCTCAAAAAAGCCCTCAAGGCATTGTAGTGAGGATGCTGGCGGCATTTCCTCGTTGAATTGCAATGCTGATGTGTTGCGCAAGATAGCCGCCAGCTCTTCGATCACCAGTTACATCAACCAGACGTTTCATGATTTATCATATGTTTATTTAAAGGGTATATCCGGGTAAGCATGGCGAAACTGCCCTTAGCGAAAAAAATTATTTCCTTTTACTGGGTTATAGACCTTTACATATGTAGTGCTTTCACCAAAAATTAAGCTTCAAATGCTTCAGGTTTAAAAAAAACCGTATAAAAAGAAATATCATTTTTTTTTTATTTTAGCCAATGTACTTATCCGATTTCTTTGTAATTTGGATATGTTGACTATACAATTAAGGTAGCTTTCTTAAAAAATATATATATATCTCTTGAAAAAAAATTAAAAAAATCAAGTAAACAATTTTCAAAAAAATAAAAAAAGTACGTTCGAGATGGTGACAATTTCCAAATTTACATATTTTATGTAGCATTTAATAATGTTTAATATATACCTACATTTAAATGACTAAAATCGGGATTAACAGTGTGAAAAACTTGAATTTGTAACAACCCATACATTCTTTTCAAACAAAATAACTTCTACGTATTACAATATGAAGTTATATTCCCAACGCATTTTGAATTTGGAACGCGACTTATTTTACTGAGTGCGGACCTTACAATCCGTGGCTGTATGTAGCTAGGGCTAACGGCATTCAGACAATTAAAAAAAACAAATAGGCGGGAACGGTAGAATGGCACGAATTTTATACTGAGCGTTAACGATTGCGAGATGTCTGTTCCTTCATTGAATAAATTATGAAGCTTTGAAAAAACTTTTTTCGAAAAAATACCACGTGAAATCGTTGTACCTTAATATAGGGGCAATAAGGTCGTGTATACATATTATTAGCACTTTTTTCGTATCGAAGTTTTCAGATGTTACTGTACGTACTAGTTATTAAAAGTTAGTGTCTTTAGAGGGCTCCACACACCGGGCGCGGGCGCGGGTCGGGCGCGGGCCCGCGCAAGTTGTAAAACAGTGAAACTACACTTCAAATACACATCGAACGCGGGCCCGCCGCGAGCCCGCGGGCCCGCGTTCGATGTGTGGAGGCCTTAAGTGCTCCGATTTTATACGACAAATATTATTTTGGTAAATTAACTAAAATGACGCTGTCTGTGATATTGCTACAATTTGAATCGCTGATACAACTGCGAAATAATACAAATATATGTATGGGATATAAAAAAATCCATACCCCGTAGCCGTATATATAGCCACAAAAGCAATTTATAATGCAAAACGTCACATTCTAAATTCAAATTCGTTAAGATAGCGTTCAAAATATTCTTCATTCATTGGCTTGTATGAAGAGAAAGTGTTATGGGATGTCACAAATTCGATTTTTCAAACTGTTAATCCCGATTTTAGCTATTGAAAAAAAAACCCGGCCAAGTGCGAGTCAGACTCGCGCACGAAGGGTTCCGTACAATTATCTATTTTATTCTGTGTTTTTAGTATTTGTTGCTATAGCGGCAACAGAAATTACATCATCTGTGAAAATATCAGCTGGAACTATCACGGTATCAGTGAGATACAGCCTGGTGACAGACAGACGGATGGACAGACGGACGGACGGACAGCGGAGTCTTAGTAATAGGGTCCCGTTTTACTCTTTGAGTACGGAACCCTAAAAAATATGTAAAACATCATTAAATTCTACATAAAATATATAAATTGGGAAATTGTCGCAATTTTGCACGTATTTTTAAATTGTTAACCCTAAACTTTACAAAGAAGAAAAAAATGCAAAAAGATAACTAAAAAATGTGTGCATTTTTAGATACGCTGCCAATTTAAGGGTTCTCGATTTTTTTTAATTTTTTTCAAGAGATAATTTTTTTTTTTTAAATTGGCCTTAATTGTATATGTACCTATACAACATATCCAAATTACAAAAAAATCGGATTAGTACTTTGGCAAAAATAAAATAAAAATGTTTTTTCTTTTTATGCGGTTTTTTTTAAACCGGAAGGATTTGAGGCTTAATTTTTGGTAAACGCACTACATATGTAAAGGTTAATAACCCAGTAAAAGGAAATTATTTTTTTCGCTACGGGCAGTTTTGCCATGCTTACCCGGCTATACCCTTTAAAAGTTAAGTACGTAGTTACGTAGATTAGGTGTTTATTTTGTTTTTATTATTGTTTATTTTGACACAAGTTTCTCATCTTTACGAAGTAAACATTATCTAATTCCTTGTTGATTTCCGTACCCATTTTTTTGTCCACGAATAAATGTTTTCTTTCTTTCTTTCTTTCTTTCTATTTAGACACTTAGGTATCTATCATCCAAAACCACTTCGTTTATTACGAATAACTAAGTATTTGTTAATTCAAAACGTTTGTGAATACCCAACAATCTTTATAAGTCCAGGCAGCACCCAGATTTGGCAAAAATATCGATTTTTATGGACCCTTGCTCAAGGATATTCTTTTCCTTACCGCAGAAAAGGCTTTCCTTATCGTCATCACAGAAAACACACAATAAAAAATACAATAAAAATAAAATAGGAGTGAAAACACGGCAGCTAAATGCCTCCATGAAAGTATACTTAACTGTAAGTAGGCTTCAAGAAAAAACAAACAATTGTTTGCTCTTGGAATAAATATTTTTCATGCGATCGGCACCTAGAGCAACTTTTAACGTTTGCTGAATAGGTAAAATATTTGACTGACAATTTGTATGAAATATCTAAAACGCTCGGAAAATGTTAGTATGACGTTTGTAAGAAACTACAGACTAGCGACATCACAATTTTCTTTGTCTAAACAGCAACCTTTTTGGGAACACAGAAAAATCCCGAAGTCATTTGTCCGAATCTTTCATTATTCCTAAATTTCAAAATTCCATTTTTAACGAAACTAAAATTTGGAGGCAAATGATTTAATGGAATTTATAAATAGATTAGGTTAGGTTAGTTTCATATCCTGAAAAAAAAATCCTTCAACGGAACATGGTTTATGAAACTATGAGTTTTGGATAAAATATGCTTTCGAGCTCCTCGGTCTCCTCGGAATTATGCAGTGTTCCTAGAGCCCGTCTTTTTTGTGCAAGTTTTTTTATATCATTAATTTAGTTTAATGTTGATATTTAACGAGTATTATCGTAAGTTTTTTTATTAATAATATTAAAAATATATATATATTTTTACTGTTGCCAAATTATACCTACCGTATTGTTTAAAAATGCAGAAATCTTTAGATTCCGACCTTTATTCAGTAAGAACAAAGGTAGTGGAGTCCACTTTAAGTCAAGAAAAACATTTTGGCATAATTATGGTTTTATTTTCAAATAAAAAAAACCATAGCAACAAACATCTTTACGATCATCACTACCATAGTCACAAGGAAAAACCGTGATAACTGAAGCGTGTCCACGTATATTTTTCGCATTAGCAATTTCCACGTATCAGTGTCGTTTTGCCTGAAATAATTCCCCGGTCCTAATTAACCTTATTAAGCCCAAGATAACGTTTTGAAGAGCCCCACCTACCGTGAATATATAATGAAAAGTACCCATTTGAGGACGCGCTAAATATATCTACAAAGTAATGATAACATTTTCGTAAAACATGTTATGATTACATAGAATAAAGAAAATAAAAAGTATCGTTGGTCATGTGACCGAGAAATGTACGGCAAATTGTCATTGTCAAATGAAAATTGTCAAGATGGTGAAATACTCTCTAAGCTTTTTTCTGTATTTATAGGTTTCGGCATAGTCAATCGTTTTAAATTTGAAAATACCCGCCAATTGCGAGTCAGAATCGCGCATGAAGGGTTCCGTACCATTATCTATAAAAATAGCAAAAAATCAGGTTTGTTGTATGGGAGCCCCCTTAAATATTTATTTTATTCTGTTTTTTAGTAATGGTTGTTATAGCGGCAATAGAAATACATCATCATCTGTGACAACCGTTTAACTATCACGGTTCAAGAGATACAACCTGGTGACAGACGGACAGGCAGACAGACGGACGGACAGACTGCGAAGTCTTAGTAATAGGGTACCGTTTTAACCTATGGGTACGGAACCCTAAAAACCAGTATGTGGTGCAAAGAAACCAACACATCGCTAATCTCGGTAATTATTCACTCATATTCGTGAATGCCAAATATATACATTGCTTACAATGATAAAATTTAATGTAAATCCAACAAAATCCGCTACGAGCCCTCTGTCTTAAATAACTGAAAAGTTTGATAGCAGTTTACGCCTCCACTTTGAGTTGGGGTTTCGCAAACTTTTTTATGTGAAGATTAATTACAAAGGTAGACAGAATATTCCCATCAAAAAATCCCTTTTCATTCCGCCTCTTAGACCTACAGAGAAATATCAAGAAGTTTGTTTCATGTTTTTAAATTTAGTAGACTTTCATGGCCGGGTTTGTTTGACTACTCGTTTCATAAAGCGAAAGGGGAGTACGGATAAATGAGAGGATTTTTATGATAAATTCTTACGCCTTATCTGAGCATTAGGTATTCCAGATGTTTATTTTCTTTCTTCACTCATTTCCTCAAAGGGTAACTGGAAGAGATCCCTTGAAGGGATTCGTTCACCTTTGTAGATTTTTTACGTACAATTAAGCCTAATAGTGGTCGCTTACAATGGGCCTCATGAGAAGGCTCAAAGTCACCCAAAGGGCAATGGAGAGGGTTATGTTGGGAGTTTATCTGCGTGATCGCATCAGAAATGAGGCTATCCGCAGCAGTACCAAGGTAACCTATATAGCCCTCCGAATCGCTAAACTTAAGTGGCAGTGGGCGGGACACATTGAACGTAGAACTAATGGCCGTTGGGGCGGAAATATACTCGAGTGGCGACCACGTCCCGGAAGGCGCGGCGGCGGTAGGCCCCCACAAGGTGGACTGATGTCCTGGTAAAGGTCGCGGGAGTCCGCTGGATGCGGGTGGCACTCGCACTAATATTTATTTATTATTATTTTATAAATTTTCATCATCTGCGTCCAAATTGTAGTTTAGCGGAAATTGGCGTTCGGAATAAAAAAAATACGGAATAATGATGGTTTCGGACAAATGACTCTTCGGAATTTCTCTGTGATATAGACAACAACGGGGAAAAATGGTTTAACGTGCCTTCCAAAGCATGGGAGCGCTCAGTTTATAATCACTCAAAGCGACATTTTTATAATAAATTGTCCAAGTTAAGTGGGTAGGTACTGTTTCTGTTGAGTGGTCGACATTAAAGATTATTAATGAAAGTCAACAACCATTACCTCTAACAGTTGAACAAATCAAAGCAGATGAGGGTTTTCAATTAATCATTTCTCATTTAACCAAAATGCTCACAAAACCCCCTGTCGGCGATGCTTATGAAACACAATCGGAGACAATGGATTCTCTTATCAAGGGTTATTATGTATCGTACAATTACGTGGACGTAGATACGTCTTCTTTGTCAAGTTTAACGCCTATTTACCCTTCAATTATGAAGAATACGATAACCCAGATACCCATTAGGGTATCTGGGTTATCGTATTCTTCAATAGATTGACGTCAGCTCTGTCCCTCTTCCGACCTACTTGTATTGATACGCAAACTGTACTGTGTAGGAATTTGCATAAAACAATTTAACAGAAATGGACTGGGTCCCGAGTCTTCTTTAAATACACAAAGGAATGGTCAGCAACGGACAAGAAGGCTTGCTTGCAAGTTTGAGACTGACTGTGGGCTGGCACCGCATTTTTCTTGAAAATTGTTAATAATTTAGTCACGGATCAGGGGATAAGTTAGCAATAGGTGTACGGGAACGCGAAAACTTTTTTCTTCACAGTAAATTGCGATTGAAATGAAGCAAATATCATATTCCTATGGCAACGGCAGTATTTCTGTGAATGGCAATATTGGAAAAGGCACATCAGAGCAGCTACCGAGAAACGCCAACTTCGTTCAAAGAGAGAGTGAAATAGATTTAAGAAGATAAGAACGAACTTTGACATTCCTAGACGCTCTGTAATAGGACCTACTCGCGAGAAACGTCTGGAGATCCTATTATCAGACGATTATTAAAATTATTACATTATTTTATTTTGATTCAGGTTATTAATCCATCAAAAATGAAGTGCAAAAAATAAGTGTCGAAAAATGCCTAAACTAAATAAAAGAGTGCGAACTTAAGTGTCCCAAGAGTGAACTAGAATCAAATAATGACGTTGAGGTGATAAATCAAAAGTGTTATCCAAAATGGCTATGGTGATATCTCATGCGACGAAAGCAGCGATTGCTGGTTTCCTGGCTTTGATGGTGTTAGGCGCTGTGCTCGTGGTGGGTGCTGCGTTTGGCTGGTTTGATCCAAGGAGGGAGGACGAAGACTCTCCGGCGAAGATCAGCGCGAGATTGCAGGGGAGAACTTCTTTTGTAACGCACCGTGCTGTAAGTATTATTTGATGTTAATCTAGTAGCAACGCTACGTGTCGTGCCTTGCCTTAAATTATAATAGTTTGCTGTATAATACCTCGAGTTTTTACTCGTTATGTGTGTTCAGTTCAAGTAACTTCATATTACATTAGACTTAACTCATATAAAGTTTCATTACAATACAAACAAATCGCATCTTAATTAGTTTTAAACCTAAATTACAACGTTGTTGTAATATGCCTGATCTAGCTCTGAAATATTGTTTATGCTGTATAGATAAACTGCTAAAGTAATTTACTACTTCCAATCCTACCGCATTGTGGTCTTTTGAAGAAAATAAGTCATATTTTCGTTTGTTGCTCCAGGAATTCACCCTGTTTGTTTATTTCGACAAATTCGGCATACCTACTCGTTCCAATATTGTATTGCATACGAACATTTTATAACTAATAAAACCACGTGGTTGTGCTGTTCCTATCCTAATTTCAAAAATAAATACAACGATTAGGTGGTAATTGAAACAAAACGCATACGTTCTTTGACAAACAGAAAATGCTACATTTCAGCTCCCATACGACTCAAATTACACACTCCTTTTTTCCCACGAACTAAACGTACGGGCGAGTCTCACTTTGAAAGTAGTGAACCCTTTGAAATGCAGATTTCGTGAAAATAAAGTTGCAAACTATAAAAAGCAATAAAAGATCTAACACAGTTTCTTTATACAAGCCGTGGTAAGACGAGTGACTAAGGAACGAAACAAATTCAGGTTAGTTTATAGTATCACGCGTCGCCTTTTTGCTCACACTTCATTTCCTTTTTGTCGCACCGCTGGAATTTATAGCTTATACTGATGCTTGGGAAAAAGCAGCTTGGGAGGCTTTCTGAAATAATTTCAGCTTTGTGCTCAAAGTGGAGAAATATGCGTTGACTTAAGAAAATCTATATCTTGCTGTTGAACGACTTCTTTAACGTAGAAATCGATTTTCTTTTATATACTTTATTTCTTATGGTGCGACTCTGTTTTTTTCAAATTTAATACTCGTAACAGACGGCTTTATTTGATAGCTATAATATTATATTAAATTGTTGATGTTATTTTGTTAAGTGTGTGAACGCATCGTTAATGTGTAGTACTGAACGCAACCTCACTAGAGCTTTCTTACTCTCGCGCTTCGTTGTCTCGCTCTCTCGCTATCGCTACAAATTAATGGCGAACGTTTTTGTGTGACTCCTCCGAGAATAAATACTGTATTAATTAATTACAATTTTTATTTAATCGAGATATCACATTAATAATAAAATTGTAAATAAGCATGATACTACTACGGTCACTTTTATCAAATTTTTTTGCTGTTATTATTATTATTTTAAGTTTTATTTAATATATTGTTATGTTTTTTTTTGTGTTAGCTAACATTATATAAATTTTTGGTATTAACTATTTGTTAATAAAAAAAGTTCAGATTAGTGACAAGTGCAAGCAAAAAGTGTCATGTTTCTGATTTCCCACTACAAATTCCAATTTTATTGAAAGCGCCAAGTGGAAAGTCGATAAATTACCTATGACAAATTAAATAAAAGGTTATAATCGTATTCGTGTTAAATCACAAAAGGATAAGAAAGTAATATGCACGTAAGTGTAAATTTAACATATTTTACGAAGAAGAAAATAACTGCATTCTTTGTTCTTACGTTGCCATCATTTGTTCCACACTTCACTTTTGGAACAGGTATTTAACGGACCACTTTGTTATTGTTCTCACCGTCTCTTTATTGTTCACATCATGGCTAACGTCCAAGATGTTCTGACTGACAGCGTACAAAAGCACAAGCAACGAGCTTGGCGGTCTAAAGCGATAAGTTTGCTGCCAAATAATAAACGTCGGCACATTGGCAAGCCATGGCAACCCACCGGGATTATGTATTCTGAACATTGGCTCTTTAAAATTCGGATGAAATTTTAGCCTCGCGCCGCCGTCTAAAGATTTAGCCACCAGTATAATAGCTGTGGGAAAAATTGTAATGGAAAATGATAGCGGCTGAGTTACGCTGCGAATTTAGAATGATTCTCTGTCAGTTTTATTTCCAGCCAGTGGTTCTCTGCATGTCGACATAGTTCAACATCACCATCCAGGATTATTCGGCGTTTTAAATAACAGTTTTCAGTCCAGCTTAAGCAGTAACAAATTCAATTCAACCTGAAGGTCTAGGTTTTTTATTATTATAAATATTACACGGTTACATTACTTCCCCCATAGAGAAGTTTCATTTAGCGCCAAACTGGGTGTACGATGGCTGCCATTATATTAACAAAAAAATAAATAAATCGCAACCATCTTAGCCTTGGAGTGGGATAAGCCTGGTGTAGTACTTAATATGCTAAGAATATAATTTTAACCCCCTTTTATGATCAACTGTCAGCTTGACAACATTTATAGACTCAAATTATTCCAAAAATCAGTGCGTGTTTTATTTTTATTACAAACCATGGTAATGTCGTGTCAAAAATTAATTGGTTTGGGTGCCTAGACTAAAAACTAAGTAAATTAATATTCATTTGTCACAGAATTTAAAGATTTAAATAAAATTTAACACGTTAGAACTGTTAGATTGTAAAAAGTCAGAGCTTAACTCAATGAAAAAGTCTTTGTTCTCTGATGTAATAAATCACCCTTAAAAACTGATAATACCTGCTTTGCCCAGGTTAATTTTAGCCACGTCAGTGGCACGTCAGCCGGTAATAATTTATTTGAAGTTAAAACTTTTATCTTTTGAGAGAATTACCTACCTAAGTTTTTCTGAATATAGGTACCCGTGAAACTAGTATTAGGTAGGTAGTATTAGTTACACTAGTTTTGCGTTATAATCCTGTGTCCTGATGACAATTCATTATTACGTCATGAAACCTTTTGTTTTGATATCCATTTAGTTATACTTAAATATCGACAAAGGTCGCGATCAGCTTACCAAATGCAAAGATTTTTTTTTGTTTTTTTTGTAAATGAGTTTTAAATTTACAGTTGTTAAATAATTCAATTCCTGTAGTTGTGCTATAAGAATGCTTCCGGCCAAATTTCATGAATAACGGGAAATACGCTATAGGTTTTGATTCCTTTACGAGTATCAAATTATACGGCATAAAGTTAAATAGCCGTTATCTTTTGATTGCGTTGACGTAGAATTTTTTTTTCACTGTTTCAAGTTTGAAGTGATTAAGTGGCTCCACGCGCTTTTTGACTAGTTTTGATGAGTTTTGAGTTGATATTCCTCCGTCATTACAATAGACATATTTATGCCTCAAACGTTAATCGGTTCTTCAATACTTTATCTACTTTTGCAAGAGAGTTTTTTGAAAAAAAAAAATATTTATTTTTCTATGATTTCTTCAAACATGGTCCAAAAAAGCTCTGTTTTCGATATTAGTATGTTGTTTATGCACTTTTATATATAAAATTTACATGTAACTGTTCCTTTTTGATGTTTCTAATAACCCAAGAGAATTTTTTATTTTTAACTCATTTTTACAAAAGTTACGTCAAAAAAACTGGTTTTTTGGCCTAAAACTGCTAAAGTTTAGTGCCATGTATCTCAAAAATTTTGAAGTAAATATGGGATACTATTTCGGTTAACCTCGTTGTTGTTAATACGGTAAGCCAAAAAAAAACACGAAAAAACGGACGGTAACAGATCGAAGGTCTTTGGGAGCTGTGAGCCCCTTAACATCATATCTGAGTTTTCGATATTTATTTCGTTTTAGATTTGAATCACATTAGGCCTACATTCAGTATGTAACTTCAAGTCTCAATCACACTTTAATAAAACGCTCGTTTTGACACATTGACTCGAAGCTAGTGCGCCAGCAAATTTTATACAATGTGATTGAGGGGTGATTTCGAACTGTTACGGTTCGAACGTACGGTAGGCGAACTGAACTGTTATTTCTTATTTTCCTTTACAAAAATATATTTAGATCTACATGGCGTAGGAACGTACAAAGCATTTCGCAATCAACCGGCTGATCAGAAGCGACGGAGAAACTTACCTTATCGTACTTCTAAAACCTTTTGTTTCAATTTAAGTACGAGTTAAGACATTATGTTATACCATTATGTTATACCTATAAATTTTTACAAACATTCACAATTATTAACTTTATTACTATATTTGATAATTTTACGGTTACGGATTACGGTTCTCTTAACTTATAGTTTCTTAAATCCAAAGAATCTCAATCCTTTTTATTAGAAATTACCTACTTACGAGTACTTTAATTATTTGGTAACAAAATAAGAAATTTAAAAGCATGTCTTAATTAAACACTTAAACAAATCTGTACAAACTATGTTAGAAATTGCTCACCTAATTTTTAGTGTATTGTTTTATTTAATCGCTTAAACAACAAAATGATAATGTACCTACTTATTATGCTGTAACTCTGTAACCGAATTGAGCCTCGGCTTTGAATTCAAATTATACGTGATTCCTGTTAATTAAAATACGCTATTACACGAACGAGTTTCACCCAGATTGCGGTCAGCATACAAATTTTACTTTTTAGGGTTAAAACACGAAATGAAACGCTTATTCCGCTTATCCTTATCTTTTTACAATCTGTGCAATGCCTCGGGAGAAAATATATGGTAGTTGTTTTCAATGAAATTTACATTTTCATTAAAATTTGTACCGAAGCTAGACAGATTAGTTTAAACTCAACTAAAATGACATACACGTTATTCGCATTATTAATAATGCAATAAATTACTAGTGTTAAGTGATACAATTTTATTTATAGATCTTAAAATAGTTAAAATTACACCTCGTCAAAACAAATAATTTTATTAAATAATTTTGTTTCAATGTAAATTCAGAGAGGTCACCGCGCTAATAGTAATAGCAGCGGCAAATGTGATGCAAAAATACGCGTTCATCAGTCAATGAATATCTGAGAAGCTCAGTACCGGAAATACAGGTGCGCAGGTTCGAGTCCTGTCTTGGGGCTTAAGACGTTGATGGTTTATTTTTCCATTAATATATTTGTTATCTGTATCAAATCGTTGTAACTAAGGGTAGGTACTTACTTAAAAAAACTGATAAGCAAGCAAAGTCAAAATAATTTGTGGGTAATGTTGGTACCTGTATTATATAACTGGGACATAGTTGACTTGTGTTGACTATTATAATAAATATATTAATTATGTGCATACTGCCGGTATAAACTCCTTTTTTTGTATAATCGTGGATCTCACTATGTGTAATTTTACACTATTATAGAACTTTACTTTGTATAAAAAAAAACCTTTACATTAACGTTTTAACATTGCATCCACCGTAGCGAAATGAATGGCTGGTGACACACTGAAGAAATAAGTAAAATATAAAATTTTTAAAAATCCCACGTTAAATATTATTGGAAAATAATTAAATAAAATTTTGAAAAACGCTCGACTTCAAAATTTATAATTACAAAAAGAGGTGTATAGGTAGGTCAGGTACGTATATAATTACAAATCCACAAAAAATCGCCGGGGGCTGCCGTTGCCTGCCCTGAAAGGAAGTGAGATTATGCAGTTTTCTAATTCTAAAATTACTGATTAATTGAAATAGGTACCTTGATACGAGTATGAGGTTTTTTTTTTTTAAGTATCTGTGAAATTGTGAACAGACATGGCAACGGCAGCCCCCGACGAATTTTTGTGGTTTTGTAACTATATACCTACCTACACCTCTTTTTTTAATTCTAAGTCAAAAGTTTTTCAAAAAAAAAATTAATTATTTTCCAATAAGATTCGCCGTGGGTTTTTTCAAAATTTTGAATTGTGATTTTTTATTTTTTTCTTTACAAAGAACAGTGTTTAAAAAAGCTACTCGTCGTAGAACAATATCTATAAGTAGAGAGCTCAATTAAATTCTTCTCAATAAGTACAATTAAAAGAGCCCAAACACGGTCCACTAAGGTCCTTGGCAAGGTTGCCAATGTTGTTGTTCTGCTCCTTCAGCAGACCCTCAGCAGTTATGTTTTAGTTCGGGGTTTTGAGTGGGCAGGGCACAAGGCAACCAAGATGCAGTTCAAATATAAATAATAATGTTGTACGAGCGGACGTTTCATCTTTATTGACAATAAGATCATCTTTATTGAGATTGATGTCATGAAAACTAAAATAAAAATCTACCTATGTCAACGAAAGAGTTCCACAAAAATACCTAGTATAATGTACCTATGTGCCAAAGCGCACTCCGGACTCCTTAAGTGTACAAACCTGGAAAAACCTAGGATGAAATAAATTTATTTCTTGGTTTTTATTCACACGCACACACACTATTTATAATAATTTACCTTACCCTCACCGTCGCTATAAAACAGAAAAAAAGAAAGTGTGTTCCTCACTATACTATCATATGTACCTTTTTTTATTTTTTATTCTGACAATGTTACAGCTGCAACACAATCTCGCCACTAACCTAACAGTCACAACTTAAGAACACTTTAACACGAGCACAATCCCATTTATATCGGGTTACGGTTAGGATATCCCTAACCACAAGAAGCATTATCGTCGAGGAGGCCATTCGAGGCAGACCTTTTCCTTCCTGACTGGTAGCTTATATGTGTACCTACATACAAGGAGAATGTAGATTGTGTACTATGTAATTAGGTATGTTTGATATTTAAGAATCTTAAATTGCATGCCCGATAGGGTAAAATTCGTTTGCAATTGGTATTGTAGTTTTATTATTGTATGGCCGATAATGGAAAACACTGTTGGATATTTTAATATGACGTGTGTGTACACCTTTAAAGCTATACTTTGGTGTATAGCTCCAAAGGGATACAGACACATGTCATAATTTCCAACAGTGTTTTCCATTATCGGCCATGCTTTATACAAAAAAAAACTATTCTATGTTATTAGTCTTATATTGACAATGAAGATACGATTTACATTTCAGGATTTGATTTGATACCTAATTCATCCTAACTATCCGAAGAGGTTAACTTTACCAATTTAACTATTTTGTTTACGATCTTTGTTTCAATCGTTATATTGTACCTATAGTGTAATTACACTTTGATAAAGTATATAAAATGTTATAGTAAAACATTTTTTGTTCGTTTTTTCCTACGCGTAGAACGTCGTGAAGAAAAACGGACTAGTTTCGTTTTTATCAGTGATAATGTTCTAGGGTCCTGTACCTGTAGTGTCCGGTACGGTTGAGTATCATTCCAGAGCACCTCCTCACCCCTGCCCCTCGCATCAGTTAAACGGTAGGATACCCTGTAGATTATCCAAACTAGTTATTATCAAACATCAGGATAAGATATTGATCGTAATATAAATATGCTGATAGCCTTGTAATTCTAAAACACCTATTAGAAGATCATTAACTAAAGGGTACTAATAATTTATTAAAATCAGTGTGACTACTGATTTTAGTGAAACACCGTTCGTGACTGGCATCATTAAGTTTCCCTTTTGTGGATCACTCAGAACTGTACGCGGTTTTACAGCCCAATATACAGGAATTAGCGTTTAAAATACATTCAAAAAATATATTTTACATCAAATTCTAATGCAAACGGTTTTGCTGTAAAAAAAATAGACTGAAAACTTTGCAAAACTAGTCAGGCAGACTTATTAATAGCCAGTATTATTTTTCAGCCATTTCGGTCGGCTGCCCGTCACTGGCATGGCATAAAAGTCAATTAAGCGGTGGATATGTTTCCACAGAACCGAGGCAAGTTTGGCGTAATAATATAATTCTTATTGTAACAAAATTTTTCCTGATACAGGTATACTTTACTTACCAGGAGGTCCCAACCTTATATGATACAAAACTTGTACAGTTTTACCTAATAAACCTTTTTAATTTTTTCACTGTTAATTTATATTGTTCAATACGGGCATTTTCAATAATTCGTGCACCCAATTAGCATAATTTGTTAAACAAAAATTAACTCAGTGTCAGTTTTGTAACGACAATTTAGTATTTAGTTTGTATAAAAATTTACTTTTTCTTTTCAATATATAAATCATATGCATATAGACCTTATTTAAATACGAAAAAGTACAATACTTATTGTCGTCACGAACCAGTTACTGTTTCGTCCACAGCTTGGGTAGGAGCGGGCTGAATGCGTAGAGCACATTTTGTAACACTGAACCCTACGAGAGCTTGTTATTAGTGTCACATGAAAATGTCTTCATAAACATGATGATAATATTGTGGGTGGGCAGGCGGGCTATCGAAAGCTTCTTGCGTTCATTCAGCGCAATTTTCAGGCCACAAAGATTGCCAATGATATCATGGTGGCTACATAGAATTATAACGCCTAGAAGGAAAGTTTCATACGGCCGACGCGCCAAGCGTGAGGCATAAAATGGATTCATGTAGTTGTGATCAACTCGTATTTACACGCGCCAATACGCACACAAACGCACCAATAGTGTTGCCAGCGCATACACATTCCCTGAAAATAAATATTATTATAAAACTACAATATGTAAGTTACGTACGCCCAAGATGAATTTTCTAATTTGTTGTCATTACCATGGTAACCATAACGCCGCTCTCGCAACATAAAAATATTTGGTCTCCATGCAAAGTTTCATCCCCTTTTTTGATGAAATCCTACTAATATTATAAATGTGAAAGTTTGGATGTTTGGATGTTTGGATGTCTGGATGTTTGTTACTCGATCATGCAAAAACGGCTGAACGGATATTGCTGAAACTAGGTATAGAGATAGTTTATAACCCGAATTAACACATAGGCTAAATTTTATCTCGAACTGTTTCGCTACTTTTCGCCGAATATAAATTTTGTGTATTAATTTCATATTAATTTCATGATTTTGAAGTTTATTTAGATATTTACGCCATTTTTGGTGTTAACTTACTATCAATAAGTAGTATAATGGCTTGAAACTAAATAATTACAAGTATATTGCACATTGACGTATATTTTGGCATATCGAAGTTTTTGTATCTCAAAGACAAAGTGGCGTATCCATTGAAATATTTATGCTATTCTAGAACACACGACCCATATGTTAAGAAATATAATCGCGTGCAGAATATAATTAATTTGTGTTATTTTGACACAAAAAGGCGCAGTTCTTATGTAATGTTTCTAAATGAAATGTCAGCTGCCAGCACTCAAGTCTTTTTACAGACCGGCAATGAGGTTCGCGTATATCCTTTTCTGTCGCTCAAATAAGAGAGCGATAGAGATGGAGATATACAAGTATCGAGGATGTATTCACAAAGCTTCCCGACAATAATTTATCGACGCATAGCTAGCACGTGATGGTGCGTGACTTATGTAGTCGTCACTTTTTAACTGCTCTAATAAGAAAGAGACGGGTAGCCTATTTCGCTCGCTGTTATATTCTCAGTGCTAACCGTGCAAACGAACTACCTGTTTATGACGAAGTTCAAAGTTTGTATATCTCCCTCTCTATCACTCGAATACGCAAGTGCAATAGAGACGGAGGTACCTACACGAACGAACGATATTGTATTGGAGTTACATACTATGAGTGTAACCTCTATCCTCCACTGACCACGCATAATAGTTGTTCACTTCATTCATGACTTCAACAGCACGCCCACTATCTGGCCTATTAACGAGCTGCTGAGTCACCCATCGAGTCTCGGGCGCGGTGCGACGATGTTCAGCGGCAGGCAAATGTGAGGGCTGAAGAAACGTTGGAGCAGCGCCAGCACCGACTTCAACAGCACGCCCACTATCTGGCCTCCCAGCGAGCTTCTGAGACTGCGGAGCAAGCGGAAGCTAGAAGACGAATTAGGCCCCAACTTCCTTTCTTGCCAATGAACAGCCACAGTTTTTGCAGATTTACTTTTTAGGTGACGAGGAAGCGCAACTTGATCGACGGTCCTCTATCGTACAAGGCGTTCAGAGACCAGTACTACAAACAATTCAAAGAGTTCTGGAGGACAGTAACGTGCTAATACATGAATTTATAAGAGCTTTGAAGAACATGACTGACGAAACGTTTAAGGTAGTGATCCACCCTGACTGCGTGCCCCTTGGGCAGCACGAGCGGCGCTACAACGCGCCCACCACCAGCGAGGTGGTGGCCGTGGTCGCCGGCTCGGAGCCCACCGCCGGCAGTGACATCGTGCTGCGCGCGCGCGAAGGCCGGCTCTGCCGCATCGCCAACACTCACAGGTTCCTAGATGCACTCCAGTATCCAGTCATATTCCGGAAAGGCCAGGAAGGGTATCATTTTGAAATACCTCAGGTGAATCCACAGACTACGCAACCAGTACCAAACAAAAACGTTTCCTGTATGGATTTCTATGCATACAACCTTATGGTGCGTAGCAAGTAGCAACGGGTTCAATCTGTTGTTACGCTGCAAGCAACTTCTGCACCAGTTTTTAGTCGATATGTATGTTAAGCTTGAAAGCGAACGCCTTAGGTACATATAACTAAACCAACGCAAGTTGCGAGCAGAAAATTACATTCACTTACAAGATGCTGTAAGGAATGACGCGCAAGTTAACGCCAACGATGTGGGGCAGATAGTGATACTGATGCCCTCCTCCGTCGTGAATAGCCCGAGATACCTCCACGAGTACACGCAAGCTGCGTTCGCGTATGTTCGGAGCTACGGCCGTCCGGATCTGTTCATCACGCTTACATGCAACACGGCGTAGCCGGATATTACTAATCAATTAACGAATACCTGGATAAATAACCACTGAGAGGCACGACCTCATTGCATGAGTTTTTTTTTAAATTAAAGTACAGAAGTTGGTCGCCCTGTTAAGTAACCTCCGTGCATGAAGGATGGGAAGTGTACAAAGAAGTACCCCCGAGCGTTACTAAAGGACACGCAGACGAGTGAAAATGGGTATCCACTGTACCGGCGAAGAGCACCTGACGATGGAGGACGCACTGTTACTACTAGAATTCGCGGTGCAGAAAGCCTCATGTTGGATAACCGGTGGATTGTGCCATATTCTCCGCTTCTGATCAAAATGTTCGATGGCCATATTAATGTAAAATTTTGTAGTTCAAGGCAGGCTATCAAATACATATGCAAATATATCAACAAGGGCAACGATCAGGCGGTCTTCAACGTCAGGCAAGCTGGTGATGTAAATATCGACCCCAGGGATGAGGTGCAAACGTTTAGGGCAGGCCGATACGTCAGCAGCAATGAAGCGGCGTGGCGAATCTTTGGCTGGTGAAACATTGTATGTCCACGTGTGGCACATCAATCGATAGGCCTTTCAAAACAAGTATAAGGTTTCTTAGCAATTTTTTTGATTAAGTGAATATAGTCGGAGATAATCGCCCCGAAAGTCATAAAAATTGTGTCCCTCTAATTTCCAAACGGTGAATTAAAAACAATTAAAAGAAATTATAGACATAGCGCTTATTAAATTCTTTTACCGAAAAGTATTTTGAACAAGATCGGTTAAAAGGTTTTCGAGATATTGCTGAAAAACTGCCTTCCCTGCGGAAAAGGACGTAAGTGTTGTAAGATTTCTGTGACGATACGACCTTTTTAATAGGCACGGAACCCTTCGTTGTGCGTGGTTCGACACGCACTTGGCCGATTGTTATTATTTTATCATCGCTGCCTTTAATGTTAGTGGATTATAGAAGAACACAGTAAATATGATTTAACAAAAACTTTAAGTACGTTTGTTTAAAAGACGAAACCGTATCCCAAATACATACTTAAAGATTGCTTCTTGCATTTTTATTCGTAGGTTTTATATTCGTGTGTAAGCCTATACAAATACAGGTTACCTCTCCTTTTTTTCAAACCACAATACCATAATAACCCGTCAACTGGATCACCGCCAATTTGCAAGCTAAATAAGGTTCACAAATGGTCAGTTAATACCTAGGGTTGTCGATTGTACGTATTCAACGCGAACGAAGTCGCGGGTAAAAGCTAGTTTGACATAAATTATAGCATAATATGTTCTATTCTGCTACATAAGGTACATTACTGGAAAGTTTCATAAAAAATCGTCCAGTAGTTTTTGAGATTGATTGGAACGTACAGCCATCCATCCAAACTTTCGAATTTATAATATTAGTAGGATAATTTTCCTATGGCCACCTTCCGTCCTCATCATCAGGCCCGCTCGGAAGTACCATAATATTGCATTGTCACCTGATTTAAAACACGTGTACAAAATTTAAACTCGATTGAACTCTGGGAAGTTAGTCAAAATTGACTTGCAAGATTTGACCTAGATATACTCAAACATACACGGGGAGTCAAGTAAAAGCTTGGTACAAATCAAGTGATTTATCTTCTTCGTATTTTCAACCCTGCCGATATTTGTATTTTATGTAAGTATATTATCAGAACAGAATTATGGGTAAATATATCCGTTACATTGGCAACACTACGCTGTCATGCCGCTTATAGAAAATATGCAATTTTGATTACTGTTTTACGTAAAAATACTAGTTAGAGAATAATACTTAAGTGTGAAATGTTATCTTAGAATGTTTATCCTTCTTATCCGATGCGTTGTGACACCCTTTCACTGCACAAACCATCATATTAATGAAAAATGTGGGAGTTATTTACACTTGACACGCGTCCTTGCAACTGAAAAGCCGATCGGCGTACTGGGCCATTTATGTCCTACTTTTGGTGGCCTCACCGTTGCGCGTGAATTGCGTTTCTATGCGTTATAATTCTATGGGTGGCTATATCCTAGAGATAAGTAGCAATCCAAAGGTTAAAACAAATGAACAGTCTTGTAATGCTTCCTTCTATCACTTGGGCTACTGTAAGCCGCCGCAACCGTTAGCTGGCATCCGTTAATATTGTAACATGTACAATGGACATATATATGACAAGTGATGGATTAATACAATATAAATGTTCACTACGAACAACGCTGAGCAGTTATTTGTTTTCAGTCAAATGTGTTAAGTAATGACAATGAGTGATACTAACGAGAACTTTTTTTCAATAATTATGAACTTCGTGTTTCTATCGACATAATGTTTCATTAACTTTGAGTTTTGGTTTTAGTTATGTCTCTCGTCTTTTCCATTTTTAACGTTGGAAAGCATTTCTTCTCTTTAATATCTTTTCGTGTTGTGTTGTAGGTATACATAATTTGACTAGTGGGTCTGTCAGACTCGCGAGTACGTGTTCATATATATATATATATTAAACATTTTCAAAAAATTAGTTGATAAATAAATTATGTATAACTAGCGACCCGCCCCGTCTTCGCACGTGTTTTTATGTATAATACATGCATGTATTATAGATAAAACCTTCCTCTTGAATCACTCTATCTATTAAAAAAACCGCATCAAAGTCCGTGGTGTAGTTTTAAATATCAAAGCATACATATGTACCTATGTCCCTATGGACAGACAGACAGCGGGAAGCGACTTTGTTTTATGCTATGTAGTGATTATTGAACCTGCTCACCAAATTTTACGAGAATCAGTTGAGAAATGCGACCTTTAGAGGAGGCTGGACATCCGGACATACGAAAGAAGTTTGGGCCCAAGATGAAGCAGAGCTTCGTTCGCTTCGCTCTCTCGTTCAATTATATTTACTATTTAGTAGGTTTTCAGTGAAAGCAAACATCGCGAGGAAACCTGCAAACATCTACAAAGACATTCAAATGTGTATGCGAAGTCCCCAACCCGCAATGGGCCAGCCCATTCCTTCAGATCCATGAGAAGAGGCCTGTGGCCAGCAGTGTGACGTATAATAAGTATAAAACGTTGTATCAAATAGGGTTAGTGAGATAGGTGAACTCACAGATGTATTTTCCTGGCGCCATGTTCCTACCTCTGAAAACCCAGCCGCCCTTCTATCCCGTGGTGTAGAACCTTACCGTATCGGTGACTGCAGAGCTTGGTGGCAAGGCCCCAATTTCTTACAAGGCCCTGAGTCGTCTTGGCCTACATTATACTCTGGCTGCCACAGGAATTGCCAGAACTGAAGGTTCTCTCCATAACGGTAACAGAGCTTTAGCCTTTGTTTACAGGTTCATCGATAATTGAAGATACCCCAGTAACAAACGCACTGGTCCTTTCTTATTTGTGAGCTTAACAAATCATAACTAACCCTAGTCAAATTCTCCTAGAATGAGTCGTTTAGCAATGAGACACAATTATTTATTAAAAAATACCGGTCAAGTACGAGTCTGACTCGCGCACCGAGGGTTCCGTACAAACTTTCATACACCATGACCGTCATGTCAGAGTATGTTTGTTTATCAGCGATAGCTTTTTATCACGCGTACCGATTTCGATTATTTATTTTTTGTTTGAAAGAAGGGACTTTAAAGATAATCTGTTAGGAATTTGAAGTTATATAATTACATACAAAAGTAAGTAAATTACAAATTTAATTAAGAAATTATTTTTGAAAAATAATAAAGAATACTTACGCAAGTTAGAGATATCGTTTTATTTTTCCTGTATTATTTATGTTATTCCTAAACATTTGTAATTATTTCAGAATTTTCGCTTTGTAAACTTCGGAGTTTGATTTATTAATCAAAATTTTACCACTGTAGAAAAAAAAATAAAACGTTTTTAGAAAGTGCAACTCAAGCCCTTTTATATGATACCCCACTTGATCTATACTTTCTTGACTTTGATTTTTTAACCCCCCTCATATTCGTCATTTACACAGAAATTAAAAATGTATATTTAAATTTATCATTTTCCATACACGTCTCTAAAACCCTTTTAACAGATGTTCCAAATTTCGAATGGATAGCTTAAGTAGTTCCTGAGGTATTTAAAGTTGTGACAGACGGACGGACGGACAGGCGGACGGAGTCGCACCATAATGGTTCCTTTTTTACCTTTTTGGTACGGAACCCTAAAAACGACAAAATTCAATACCTACAGCGGTCACTTGCGTGTCATACAAATTTAATTAAACTTGTATAGTTATAGAGAAAACAAAAAATTATCATTTTAATATCCCAACCTGGACAATGGCTATGAATCTCTGTTTCGTAACAAAATCTCTTTCTGTAATCCTCAACCAAAAACACGACCTAAAACCCGTTTACTATAAGTTTGGACCTGGCGTCTATCGATTGTCATAGTCGTTGTATATTCGCATCATAAACAAGCGCAAATAACACATGAATTCACAGTAGGCATACCTACATATAAGTATCTGATGACTAGATACCTAATTATTATCCACAAATCCGAAAATCTGCCCGTTAATGAGATATTGGCCGGCTCATTACACTTGCCGCATAATAAATCAACCGGACACGATACACGATCCAGCACACGCCCGGAAGCTAATCAGCATGCTATTTGCAATGCATGTCTATATGTGATGTGATGTTTATTTATGTTTGTTACATTGTAAGTATTTCTTAACTAGCTTTTGACCGCGATTTCGTCCGCGTGGAAGTCGTTTATATTGTAAATCGTACTTCATACAAACTTCCGCCCATTTCACCCCCTTGGATGACTTTAAGGTAAAAAAATATCTTTTATGCCTAATTTCACCTCGATCGGCTTAAATAGGTAACGGGCAGACAGACAAGGGTTACATTCGCATTTATATTACTAGTGACTTTGTGAGCTGTTGAACTCGCAAGACTGGGTTCTTTTTCTTTTCAAAATACTGAAACGACATAAAAATTATACAAGATGTTTCCTGTAACAGGAGCAATAAATTAAAACGAAGATTCCTAAGGTAATTAGTACTCATATTAACAATAACTTAATTTTCCAAAGTTCTTAAATTTAGAGAAAATAGCAATTAAAGTTAAATTTAACAATCAATGGACGCCGACTATCGCAATTTGATCGCTCAACGGTGGTTTAGTGTCGTGGTACCGGGGATGCTACTGCAGAGTATGCCCATTTAGCAAAAAGCTGCGACACGGCTGCCGGCGGCTTGTCCTCTCTCTAGTATTCTATGCTCTAAGGTATATACTTATCTGGCATTTCCTATTTTTCCGAACTCTGCAGAACTAATATTAACTTAAAAGGGAGTAGCAATCTATCCTTCATTGTAGTTTAAAAAAATGTGTGACTCATATTTTAACCACTAAACTTGCACTGAATAAAATATGCTTACGTAGTGATTTTTTTTTTAACAACGGCATGCTTAATTAAATTAAATAAAAAAACCCACCCAACGTGTGGGGTACGTTTCCACAGACAATCCACTTCAAAACGAAATTGACACCAGAATCTTTTGGCGAAAAACTTGGTTATCCCTCCAGCGCGAGTATTTTCACGAAAAATAAACAACTGCGCGGTATAATGTAATACGGCGTGAAGTCGTTGATAAAAGCAAATGTGCGGGCTAGGGGGATTCTGGATATTAAAGGGGAGTGCTTAATGATGGCCGTCCAATAAAGGGGAAAGAAAAAATAAGATCGATCACTTTAGCTGGAGATGAATCGTGTGTTCGCGAGGTTAGGTGAGCGTTTGAGTAATTGGGTTTGTGAAAAAAGGTCTTTAGTTTTAGAGACTGGAAAACAATGTTGGGAAGTGGATGTTTGTGATGAAATATTTTTACCATTGAGATCAATAATTATTATTATTTTTATTATTTATTCAGTTTTAAAGACAACATTTGGTCCACAAATTATTAGTATTTACTTAATCTAATGTTAGTAGCTTAATAATTAATACACAAAAGAAATTTAGTCCTCTGACCCATTTGCCACAAAAGAGGACAATCTAGCTTGTTAGCTATCATGCTTAGGATGCTGTTGCTATATATTAATAACTAGCTGCGTGTTTTATTCTTTAGCAAAAAAATACTTTCAGGAGTAAAAGTGGCTGTGCAGAATCCACCCTCTAAAACATCTGCACAAGGCATGATATACTTTTAAAATTGTATGGTGTGATAATCCACTTGAGCATTTTATTTGTATAGCTGCTTTTGCGTATTCCTCTTTAGGGAGGCTCTTATGTCCAGCAGTGGACGTCATGCGGCTGATATGATGATGATAATGTGAATACACATCACATCATAATATCATTATGTCGACTGATAACGACATGAACATCAAAAAAAATAAAAGTATAAAGCATATCAAATAATACTTGGAATTCAATTTGAAATTCTGCTACTTGAAACTCCAAGATCAGAATAAGACGTTTCGTGAATCCCACATATCCGAGCCGATTCACTCGCTTCTCCTTAATCTGAAAACACCCGAAAAGGCATACGAGTGCGGATTGTTCCAATATCGACACGGCGCTTATGAATTATTTATATGTATCGCGACTATCAAGGCTTGAACAGAGTGCTTGCGGGCGTGCCTCTACAAGCCGAGATAAGAATATCAAGAAACTATTCAAATGAGTATTGCATTAAATATGAACGCAGGCTCGCTTACCTGCTGCGGGATGATTGAGCTCCGTAGACCCTTCGATGTTATTGCGGATTCATATACTAAATAAATTTATTCTAGAGAACTCGCACTGAAACTGTCTGGGGAATATGGTGAAGATTAATTCTTCATAGTATAATGTAATACTCGCTTCGCTCGTGGTTCAACTATAGAATCCTTTCGCTTGCTCGTTTTTCAATCCCACACTTGCAGGTAAAATAAAAGTTTGCACTCTTGTATAACAAATAACTATTCTGCAACCCCGATTAAAGTTTGCGCAATTTTAATTAAACTGCATCAGGTTGGCATCTGTCTCTTTCGTATGTTTTTAAGAATAACTCAAATTTACGAGAGCAAAACGTAAAATTGAATTTTCGCTCGCTTTAGAAATGTAAAAACTAGAGACTTAAATCCTTTAAAAGCGTAGGGCGTACTTAAGGCTAACTTTAGATAAATACTACTAAAATGTTTTAACTAAGTATAACTTTTACTCGGATTGGCGAAAGAGCGCTTTGTTTACAGAGTTTTCTAAAAAAAATATATTGTCCATTCAATGGCACATTCAGTTGTTAAATAAATAAACAGTATCCACTATTATATCAAAACTCTCGTTTCTTTGATTTTGGCCAAACCTAATTCGTTTCATTTATCGACCGGTTAGCCTAGTGGCTGCCTACGAAGCTGAAGGTCCTGGGTTCGAATCCCGGTAAGGGCAAATTTTTGTGTGATGAGCATGAGTATTTGTTTCTGATTATTGGATGTTTTCTATGTATTTAAGTATTTATATTTACTAAACATATCAACTCAATCATTTATTGCAATATCACAAAAGTAGGTACAGATGTTAACTTAAAGCTACAGATCATTGTGAACCCTGTTGGGCACTGCAATGTTAGGGAGAGGAAACAAAGTAACTAGGTTTTAGCTAATTGTACAGGAGAGCCAAAAAACGTTTTTTGAGTTTGAAGGCTGTTTACTCTAAAAATATACGACATAACGAATTTTTTTTTGTGGCAGAAGGGTTAAAAAAAATTACCTACAATATTATGTTTTTCAGTCACCTGTAACTAGTACCGTTACAGGTATGCAGCTGAAAATGGTTTTTAGCTTGGTAATAAAATCTAAAAAAAAGGTTTAATTACGCGCTAAAAACAAGTATCTTGACATACTTGTTTTTTGGTATGAGGTTCATATTTTTTAGAATGAAAAACAATGTAAATGTATATCTTTTTTATTTAAGTCGTATAAATTATGGTATTTGGTTGTTATTAGACATGGTGGAAATGTTTGTTTCATGCCTTCCACACGGATCAAATCCGAAACTTCGTCACTTTCCGGCAAATCATGCCAAAAATGTTGTCGGTTAAGTGGCATTAGTGGAACTAATTTACTTAAAATTCCTTTTTTTTTGGAAGAACGTACTCCTCTTGCTTTATTGAGCCTATTAGCTTAGCTTAGTTGAGCAAATCTACTAGCCATAACCTTCAGAATGCCGTTTTGACTTATCTGTGTACACAGGCCGGATAGTTCAATTATTTTCATCTATTTTCGCGACTAATGAAAAAGTATATTCAAACGGATTATATCGCATGTAACAAACACCTTGTTTTTTTGTTATTGCAATGCTTCTTCAAAAACTATCTGTTTTATTTATTTTATTCACTTGACACCTATTATACCTTTTAAATTAATGTTTCGTAGTTACTCATATAATATGTAGTTCGTGTTTATGTTAAAATACAGGATTAGCATAAAATTATATCTAACAATTATTCATATAAATTTAATTCATTAATAAAGCTATAAAAACAAAACGCGAATATGAATGAAAAGCATGTTTTGTAGGTACTTACATTTGTTGTATTTTTTGTATTCACTTTTTATGTAGGTTAGTGGGTATTCTTAATTTTTGCAATAATACAATCAAACTCTTATATTGCGTTTACTGAGCTAAAAACAAGTAAGTCGTCAGTCAAACCAATTAAAATCCAAGCAACTCAAAGGTTTTCTGTTCGAGTTTTATAATTGGGCAAAGATAAAAACAAGTATCTAGATAAACCAAGGTAAAAGCAAGTAACAATATTTGATTTGCTTGATTTTAGCCTGGTTGTAGTTGAGATACTTGAATTTAGCTCAGATTTGTTTATTAATTTGAGTTACTTGTAATTGTTTTTCTTAAATAACTGAAAAACGGTAACGAAAAAAAATTTGAAAAAAATTAGGCTGAAAATCAGATGCATTATCTGAATGCGAGAAATCGATAGGGTCAAAAAACAGATTTTCGACAAAAATGGACTTACTGGTTTTTAATTTCGAGCAGCCGACTTACTGATCGTTTATAATGTATCTTCTAAGTATTCATTTAGTGTGTAATAGGATTTAGTTGCTTTATTTTGTTTATGTACTTTGTATCGTCTTCTTCTTCTGTTATAACGTTAGGTAAATTATTATAAATCTTAATCGACATTATTAATGGGCCTGAGGATAGCAGGTTCAATTTGGCGGGCGGTGGAACGAGTCTATTATTTTACATAGAACTCTTTATCGTCGTCTAGAACCCATAACACAAGCCTTATTGAGCTTACTGAGCTGTGGGGCTAATTCGATTTGTGTAAGATTGTCCCGTAACATTTATTGATTTATAATTTCTTAACAAAAACTCTCGTTTCTTTGGTAGTTAAAACCTCACTCCTTCTATTTAATGTATTAAGTCAATAATGTGAAATAATGATTAAGATGTGTATTATGTGTAATTGTATTTATACCTATGTGTATTACTTTAATTTGACCATCATAAATGAAACTCATTTTGCAAGTAGCAGTAGTTAGTAGGTTAATACATATCATCATTCATCTTCAACATCAACCTATTCTAGTTAATAAACAAAATCAATTCTAATACCAGCATAGTACCTAATACAATGCGCGCTATGTGGTCAAAAGCACGTTGTTTACCTACTTGCAACTATTTTTCAGAATAAAACCACAAATAGCAAACTGGGCAAACAGTAGAAGAAAACTAAATACCAAGGCTATTTGCAGCAAGGAAATAAAAAAAGGAAAATATATGCTTGTACTCGAACTCACCCCAGAAACCTTTAAAGCGGTTCCTCGTGCGACCGGCATAACAAATTGATATTTCCCTCTGAGAGCGTATTACTTATTGCCCATGTTGTTTCAACGGGTTAAAACGGGAACATTCAATTTCACAGCCAATGGTTTATATTTACACTAAATCAATAGTTTGAGATACGTAGGTATCGTATTTAAGACCATTGAAGTAAGAATGTGTTTAACAATAGTATTATACTTTTTAACATTGATGTTCGGCTCTTCATTACGTTGAAACTGTTGAATGAATTCCTATTTTTTTTTAAACTTGTTAAATTATTTATGCACGACTTTGTCTAGCAGAGGGGTAATCACGTAACGTTCCGAACGCGCGTCAGTACAATTTAACTGTCAATTTTCCATATAAAAAGTAACATTTATAGGTTAGGCCGTAGAGTAATTCTTTGTTGCAAAAGGTGGTGTAGAAGTTTTTTTTTTGAGTTTTGTTAACTTCGATACAACCGAGCAAATATCAAAAATGTGTACACGAGATATCTTGGGACAACTTATCTGGTAAATACTTCGGCAAATTTTATAACGCAAACCAGTTTCAAGATACATGATTAATTACGTAGGTAATGTTTACAAATACATTTTTGCATCGAACCATGACGGCTGTCCAAAGGAGAAAACAAGTAACTCACTTTCTACAAATTTTACAGGAGAGCAAAAAAACGTGATTTGAATTTTTCGTCACCTAATAAACCCAAATAGCATTAATAAACGATGCAATGGCATTTGGTAGTGTAAAACTAGATCTTTGCCATATTTTTTTATATTTTTATGTTCAGTTAAATCAGAATTGGGGGAAAATGTTTTCTGCGTAGAATTGACGTCGAATTTTTAAAGAAATTCCCACGTAAAAACAAGTATCTCTCGACTTACTTGTTTTTTACGTGGGGATGTCTTTAAAAACGTATGAGGATTATTGTATTTTTAACGACGAAAATTGTATGTTTTGGGTAATCTCCGGACCAACTTATCCGATTTCAAAAATTCTTTGACCTGCGTGTAGACTGAACTTTTTGGATGGTTATAAGCTATATTTTATCCCGCAGGGTTGCCTGCGTTCCTAATAATACGCGGGTTAAGCTGCGCGGGTGGGTTATATATGCAAAATTTTCGACCTCAATAAGTAACCTTATTATTTTTGAAATGTATGACAAAGTATGATATTTATTCTACAAGCATTTTACTTGGATTTATTAGTTTAACTTTACTAAAGTCAGATTGTGTATAAAGTAGGGCAAGTTTTGACAATGACGAAGAGATATTCATTGTCACTACAATAATACTCGTAAAACATCATGAGTCATGACACAGTCATGACACAACAAAATCAAAATCAAATAAGTTCGGTTCTATATTGTACGTTTGGGAATACTCTCGTTATATGACTTTAAATAACAGATACTTGGTTTGAGATAAATTTCAACGTTGTTTACAAACTCCTTACCAACGGTGAAACCAAGTATCTTCCAAACCCATTTGATTTCCAAGTATCTCCTCTTGAGTTACTTATTTTTAGCGTAGAATCGTCAAGATACTTGTTTTCAGCGTAGAATTAGTGTCCAAAATAAAGATACTTGGATTTGAAAATTATTAATAACTTGGAAAATATAAGCCTTAAATGAAACATTTTCATGAAGGTAGGTGCGTTTTCATGCCCTTCATCCGAATATTCAAAAAAACGAAAATAGAAAAAAAGAGAGTTACTTGTTTTCTGTATGGGGCAGCCGATGAATGTAGAAAATGTAGGTACCTATTTAATGTTCTACAAGAAACTCAATCGTTCAGATTATTCATTAACTCTGAAATAATTAACATTTAATTTTTACAGATTTATTCGTAAGTTCATTTAACATAAATAAAAACAAATAAATAATGTAATATTATAATGTAATCTTATATTGTGAATAAATAAATCTAACTCTGAATATTTGCGAATAATCTTACAAAACCGACCTAGTTCCAAACTAAGCAAACCCTGTAGGTTGTTGTAGGCTACTAGACGATCGGTCAATGGGTCGTCCTCCCTGGCCCGTTCCGCCATTTCCTTCTGCTGAACTATAGTTTCGCAGAAGGCCTTAACTGCTTGCCAAGACCTGTCACTGTCAACCATGGACCTGATCACGGCTGGGAGCGACAGGTCCGGCCCTACTATGGCCATCAGGTCGCTGCGCTCTGGCCCCCACACTGGACATGCCTCCAGCGTGTGCTGCGCCGTGTCAACCGCCGCGCCGCAATCGTGACACTCCTCCGTCGGCTCTCTGCCGGCAACTTTGTGCAGGTATCTCCCGAAACATCCGTGTCCCGAGAGAACCTGCACGAGCCACAAGTTTAGAGCTCCGTGTGTCTGCAGCAGCCACTGCCACAAGACTGGCCGGATCGCCTCGATTGTCCAGGCGCCCGCACTCGGTCGCTCCAGCAGGACAGAATCGCCGCCTGCCTCCGTAGAGTGACCAGGGGGTGACAGGCATGGGGACGCTTGCCATCCCTCTCGCACCAGGTTACTGAGTGGGTGCCTGTAGTGGCATACAACGAACGAGGTCAACAAGGACCTCCAGAGGCGGAAATCGGAGCGGTGAGGGTGGTGCTGAAGAAGTATAGTGCAAGCGTTCCTTCAGCCCATCGCTAAGGCACAAAGACGTCAGACGGAGAGGTTTTTAGTGGGTAGACTCGGGGCCTCATTAGCCCAAAACGAGGAGTCCCACATATCCACCCGGGTCCGTCCCCACACCCGGAAGGAAAACGTAAAGCATTTACCTCTCCAAAAAAAAAAAGGGCTACTAGTCGATAAAGATAATTATACAGATAAATAAATGCTTAATACATGGGAAACATACATGACTCAGGAACAAATGTTGGTGCTTATCATCACACAAGTAGGTAATTTAAACAAAACGGGTGACCTGTCAAACAGGGACAACTATCGGCCAATCTCACTTGCCACAACAGATGCGAAAATACTCGACCATATGCTGGACTCAATACTAGAAGGGCACCTAAAGATACACGATACACAGTTCGGTTTCAGAACCGGACTATATACAGAAAGTGCCATCTTATGTCTCAAGCATACGGTTGGGTATTATACGCGAAGGAAAACGCCGGTATATGCAAACTTCCTCGACTTGTCAAAAGCTTTCGACAGAGTGGAATATGACATTTTGTGGAGAAAGCTAGAGGAAACAGGCACTCCGGCGGAGGTGGTGGCTATCCTGAAACACTGGTACCAAAATCAGGTAAACCAGGTGAAATGGGCTGATAGGCTGTCCTCGCAGTATAGGCTTGAGTGTGGGGTTAGGCAGGGAGGGCTCACATCTCCCAGGCTGTTCAACCTTTATGTGAATGAGCTGTTAGTCGGACTCAGCAGCATGCATGCGGGCTGTTATATAGATGGTGTAAGTGTAATCAACATAAGTTATGCTGATGACATGGTCCTGCTGAGTCCGTCTATCAGTGCGCTGAGGAAGCTGCTAGTGGTGTGTGAAGCATATGCAGTATAACCCCAGGAAGAGTGAGGTTATGGTGTTTAGGCCGGGAAGGACAAAAACTACCTTTATACCCCAAGTTTTACTGCAGGGTACCCCCCTGTCTTTTGTGGATAGATTTAAATATTTGGGCCACATTATAACTCACGATCTACAACATGACCTAGATATTGAACGTGAGCGCAGCATTATCAGCAAGGTCAAATATGCTTGCCCGCAGGTTTGCTCGATGCTCCATCGAAGTGAAAATCACGCTATTTAAGGCGTTTAGCCAGTCCTTCTACTCGAGCAGCCTGTGGATGAAATATACCAAAAGAGCCTATTATGCCCTGCGCGTGCAATATAACAACGCATTCAGTGGGCTGATGGGACTACCCCGGTGGTGTAGCGCCTCGCTTATGTTCGCCGAGGCCCACACGGACGGTTTTCAAGGGATTATACGCAGGAAAATCGTCTCGGCGTCAACAGCATTCTGAGTGTCATTGCCGACAGATACCTACGACTGCCCTATGTTGGCGCATTGGATCGGTCAAATTAAATCGGTCGCAAAATTTAGATCTAAGTAACTATAGAGGCTAATACCTAGGTTAAGAGTATACTAACAATATATGGATGTACAAAAAAAAATGTTTGAAATAAATAAATCTAAGTATTCTATTCTATAATTGCCCTTACCGGGATTCGAACCCAGGACCTCTAGCTTCGTAGGCAGGGTTAGGGCTAGGTACCAACCAGGCTATACCGGCCGTAATTTTTACAGCTATAGCGGTTCAAAACGATCATCTTGCATAGCTATTTAAAGGGCTCCAAGGGGCGCTTTTTGTCGAGTTTTGACGAGGTGTGAGTTGATATTCCTGCGTCAAAACTAAAGATATATTTATGGCACAAACGCTTATCAGTTCTTTAATCCTTTATCTACATTTGCATGAGATTTTTTTTGAAGTATATGAATATTTATATTTTATAATTTATTCAAACATGGTCCAAAAAAGCTCTGTTTTCGATATAAGTATGTTGTTTATGCACTTTTATATATGAAATCTACATATAAATGCTCATTGATGTCTCTAACAACCCACGAGAGACTTTTACTTTTAAATCATTTTCACAAAAGTTACGTTCAAAAAAGCAGCCAAACGCGAGTTGGACACGCACATGAAGGGTTCCGTATAATAAATTACGGTTTACGTTTTATGACGTATTAAAAAAAAACTACTGACTAGATCTCGTTCAAACAAATTTTCGGTGGAAGTTTGCATGGTAATGTACATCATATATTTTTTTTAGTTTTAGCATTCTCTTATGTTAGAAGTTACATACAGGGGGGGGGGGACACATTTTACTACTTTGGAAGTGTCTGGAACTGTCCATCCATTGATACCCTACACGTATGAGTTTGATGAAAATAAGAATTTATATTTCAGTTCTGAGTATGGGGAACCCCCAAAACTTAATGTTTTTTTTTCTATTTTAGTGTGAAAATCTTATAGCGGTTTACAGAATACATCGACTTACCAAGTTTCAACAGTATAGCTCTCATATTTTCGGAAAGAAGTGGCTGTGACATACGGACGGACAGGCAGACAGACATTGACGAATCTATAAAAAACTGGTTTTTTGGCCTAAAATTGCCAAAGTTTGGTGCCATATATCTCGAAAACAGTTTTTAATTAAATATGGGATACAATGTTGGTAAACCTCGTTGTTGATAATACGATAAGACATAAAACACATGAAAAAACGAATGGTGATATATCGAAGGTCATCAATTGGGAGCTAGGAGCCCCTTAAGATACTGTAAGCCGTCAGTCAGCCATTGATTTACATAGTTAAGCGCATTCAATACACGTCTGCCTACAAATTAACGCTCCAATGATCTGCACACAACACGAATAATCTCAAATATCGATTCAGCCGTTGTCAAACACTGCTGCTAGTCGACTGCGGAATTGGTTGCACTGCATCGTTTTACAGCCACTTGGCTGGAGTATTTGCTATGTAACTTTGAATTCTTGATGGTGTCAGACCCGACTATTGTATGTTCTTTAGTTTAGCGAATCGCCAAACTTAAGTGGCAGTGGGCGGGGCACATTGCACGTGGAACCGATGGCCGCTGGGGCGGAAAGGTTCTCGAGTGGCGACCACGTACCGGAAGGCGCGGCGTGGGTAGGCCCCCCACAAGGTGGACTGATGACCTGGTAAAGGTCGCGGGAGTCCGCTGGATGCAGGTGGCGCAGGACCGGTCATTTTGGCACTCTTTGGGGGAGGCCTATGTCCAGCAGTGGACGCGTCTTTCGGCTGATATGATGATGATGATTGTATGTTCGTTTTGAGATTATTACCAGCACTTTAGTTTTACTAAATAGGATTTAATCGCGTTCAATTAAGTTAATTTATTTACCTCTGCATCTCTCAACATTTTCGACTATGGGGGTAGATTTGAGACATATTTTAGACAATTTAATCTGTTTATGTTTTGTTTAAATGTGGTTTGCTTCCAGGCTGATGAGATGATGAGGAACATTATACTTAAACATTTGATTCTTTGTAATGTCGGTTCCCTTTTTTAATTTGCCTGGGCTAGTAGGTTTTTTATAAATATATCCTATTTCATTCCTCGTGGCAGAGATCAAAGAAATTCGGGGTCGCTCAGACAGCTTCAACATTCAATTAAACTTCAAATGTATTATTACTGACTATAATAAATGTACATAGGTACGACAATAATAAGACAAAGTCTTTTTATGTTTTTATTTACTTATTTATAACTAGCTGTTGCCCGCGACTTCGTCCGCGTAGAACTTTTTATCGTCTTAGAAAATGATTTCTCTCAATACAAAATTGGAACCCTCTTTTAGGGGATAATTAAAAAAAAAGTTGATGTTCATTTTCTAGTTTGTGAACAAACAGTCTAAAACCAAAGTTAAAAATCTCATACTTTAAAAATGCCTTGAAATACTCAAACTTTGAACCAATTTTAACACTCTTAGGGGATGAATTTGGAAAAACTCTGAAATCAGTTTTGTAGTCTTTTAACGTACAGAATAAGACCGAAGTTAAAAATCTCTTACTCACACTTTAAAATTTTATTGCTCGCCATTTAAAATTTGAACCCCCTTTTAAACCCCCTTAGAGGTTGAATTTTTCTAATCGCTGAAAGAACTTTTTTCGTAAACTTTTAAGTCTCTAGCTTAAAAATAGTGTTGCCCATACAAAGCTTTCTTAACCCCCTTAGGGGTGGAATTTTCTAAAACTCTGAAAGTACTTTATTATTAATTTTAATAAGTAACATTTTGAATAGTTTTAAGTCTAGTAAAAAAAAAAGTTTTTCCCACACAACACTGGCTACCCTTCTTAAGGATCTTAAGGATCCCCTTAGGGATGGAGTTTTCTAAAACGCTGAAAGTTCTTTTTTAGTATTCTAATAAGTAATCTTTTTGCAAAGTTTTAAGTCTAACTCAAAAAAAAGTGTTGCCCATGCAAAGCTTGCTCTCCTTTTTAACCCTATTAGGGGTGGAATTTTCTAAAACGATTTGTGTTCTTTTTTTGTATTTTAATAAGTAATCTTTCTACAAAGTTTCAAGTCTCTAACTCAAAAACATAAACTTTCCCTGATAAAAACTTTGCACCCCTTTTTATCCCCCTTAGGGATAGATTTTTTCAAAACGCTGAGAGTCTTTTTTTTTGTATTTTTATAAGTAATCTTTCTACAAAGTTTTAAGTGTCTAGCTCAGAAAAAGTGTTCCCCATACAAACCTTGCACCCTTTTTTAACCCCCTTAGGGAATGATTTTTGTAAAACGCCGAATGTAGTATTTTTCATGTTCTAATAAGTAATTTTTCGTCAAAATTTTAAGTCTCTATTAAAAAAAAATATGTTTTTCCCATACAAACTTTGCACCCTATTTTACCCCCTTAGGGGTGAAATTTTCCAAAACGCTGAAAGTACTTTCTTTGTATTTAAATAATCTTTCTACAAAGTTTTAGGACTCTAGCTAAAAAAAATAGTTTCCCACATACAAACTTTGCACCCCTATTTTAGCCCCCTATTTTTAGGGGTAGAATTTTCTAAAACGCTGAAAGTACTTAATTTGTATTCTGATGACTAATCTTTCTACAAAGTTTTAAGTCTCTATTTAAAAAAAATATTGTTTCCCCCATACAAAATTTGCACCCCTATTTTCCCCCTTAGGGGTAGATATTTTTAAAACACTGAATCTAGGTACTTTATTTGTATTCTAATTAATAATTTCTCTACAAAGTTTTAAGTCTCTATTTAAAAAAAAAGTAGTTTTTCCCATACAAACTTTGCACTCTATTTTACCCCTTTAGGGGTAGAATTTTCTAAAACCCTGAAAGTTCTTTATTTGTATTCTAATGACTGATCTTTCTACAAAGTTTTAAGTCTCTATTTAAAAAAAAGAATGTTTCCCCCATACAAACCTTGCACCCCTATTTTAACCCCGTAGGGGTGGAATTTTCCAAAACGCTGAAAGAGTTTCATTTGTATTCTAATAACTAATTTTTCTACAAAGTTTAAGTCTATAGCTCAAAAAAAAAAGGTTCTCCCATACAAACTTTGCACCCCCATTTTACCCCCTTAGGGGTAGAATTTTCAAAAATCCCTTTTTATCCCTAGCCCACGTTATAAAAGCAACATACTGTGCAAAAATCAACTCTCTAAGATTAGTAGTTTCGGCTGTGCGTTGATGAGTGAGTGAGTGAGTGATTGAGTGAATAAGTCAGTCAGGGCATAGGCATTTATTATGTATAAATAGATAGAAGATAATGAAACTCCCATTCAAATATCTCAAAAAATTATGAAGCTACATCCGTTTTAATGTCGCTTGTTAGAGTGAGAAAACGATGAGGGACTGTGACGTCAATATACTCGAGCGTCATAGTAAAAAACAATCGTTTCATATGAAGGTGCGTTTTGCGGAAAAGGGACAGAACATCTTAAAACTTTGGACTCTTATAACTTAATCAATACCTATATAACCTCTTGCTTTGTTTTTTTCTCCATTTGACTATATTTATTTTAAATTCTTTTTCGAGAAAATACATTATGATTATTTACCATATTTTCGATTCCTGAGCTATAACCACGAACTTCGGAATTCGAAAATATTCGGGTATCTCTATCTCTATCGCACTAACCATACTCGAGTGACAGGGATGCAAATATATGAACATTGAGTATCGGTTTTCGTGGTAGCGCCGCAGGTACTTTGGCTGAATGCGCCGAGCGCGTGCCATTGTCATTCAAAAAAAACAAATTCGTGTTAATTATATTGTTCAAATTTGTTGATTTCATTTATTGAAATTACGACATAAAACGACATTTGCGCATATAAGTTCTCATATCAGAATCGAATATTTTTTTATGGTTTATATTTTAGCATTTGTCTCGTAAAGGTCTATCGTAGACGGGATTTAAATTATTAATAAGTGAAAGGCAAAGCAATTCCGCCATTTTGACGAAAATTTGACGGTTCTTATAGCTGACAGTTGGAGCAGCGTTTGATTTCAATAAAAATAAATGAAAAATTAAATGAAGTCGTATATTTCGGAAAATTAATTAACTGTCGCAGTCGGATAAAAACTATCCTAAGTTGCAGCTAGAATAATAATGTACCTATATAAAATGTTTCGTATTTTTCCGTTCATGGGATGCTGAGAACAGTCGAACCGCGCAAAGCTTAGTTTCAAACTGGCTGATTCTTTTTTTAATTTAGAGATTTATTATAAGTGGATATAAACAAAACACAACACCGTTAGATAAAAAAATAAATTATCCGCTTCAGAAGACAAAATACGAAACAAAATTAAATTAAAATAAATAACTTCCAAATTTATTTTGTAACGAAAAAATACACACATATATTTTCATAGCTCACACAATATTGACCATGTTTTGTAATTTATTTTTGTTGTGATGATTAAACGGTATATAAATTAAATAACAGCAATTGTTATAGGTATCCAATAAAGCAAAGACATAGAGTTTAATACTTGTTCATAATGTTATTTTGTTCCTACAAATACATATTTGGATTTTGCATACAACTTGGCACTCATTTAGATCTCCATTATTTTTGCGGCGAAGCCCACAGCCAAGCATAATTTTTGTATTGAGCTTGGCTCTCCTTTTTTACATTTATGTTTTTGGTGGGATTATTGATATACTCAAATTACGAGATTTATTGAATTTATTTTGTTGTTATCAGCTTTGGTGTTTAACAATGCAAGGATGATAATCTCGTATTACTATTTTATGGACATACTTCGTGTATTAAATTGTGCCAATCCAACCAGCTCAAATCACACAATTGTTCATGGGTACAGTATAATACAAGTACATACCATTGTCTGGTTCAGATATTTGGACAATAGAGTCGCATAATACGATGGGTGTATTGTTTAAGAATGAATGTACAGGCATGTAGGTATCAGACACTTCATCTGTGATAAGTTCATTGACTTTCTAAATCAAAATTTAATACTAAAGAGTTAATTTTAGTCGATTACCTATTCCATAATACTTACATTATAAGTTACTTACTTAGAAAACGATAAATAATGAACATTTTTTAACAAGTTTTGAAAGTATATTTAATTATTAAATTTAATTCGGCAAGCATAGAATTTTGTATTGGTGTGTTCTCATTCTCACGTTGTATATATATATATTATATACTTTAACTTATTTCAACTGGGCTCATGAATGGTGATTTGTTAGCCAGGTATACATTGGTATTGAAATGAAATGAAATGAAATGAAAGTTGAAATGAAAGTTTATTCACGAACATATATGGTAAGTATGGTGGTGATGTTATAAGTGTAGTTACATTGTTGACCCTTAATACATTTTGCCTCAAGGCATGTGAAAATAATTATTATGACATGACTTAGCCAGTCATTCATGTCAAAATTAAAATTAAATTTAAATTGCGTGCATATATTATTAATGTCAAAAAACTAATATACTAAAATATAATTTAAATAACTGTCAGTTGCCTAAGAAGATGCTTTACATAAATACAAAATTTAAATTTAGCTTTGGATTGTCATTATTAGTAGATTATAATTTAAAGTTCAATTTTAAATGTCAAAAGTGATGTAAGAATTAAAACAAATAACTAAAATAACGTCAATTGTGTAAAAACATGCGTTACTTAAAATATTTTTTCAACACACCTGCTCGTAAAGTAGGTCTTATTACAGCGTATTTACACTGGTAATGCAGAATATTACCCATGCCGTGCCTTTTACATTACATTATCGCACTAGTGCCTTTTCATTACATATCTTTTTAAATATTAGCAAAATAATGCAGAATATTACCCATGCCGTGACTTTTACATTACATTATCGCACTAGTGCCTTTTCATTACATATCTTTTAACATTTTCATTTTTTTTTTCCTCGCAAATGTGTTGAAAAACGTCGTATGAAACACGTGAGCATTGGTCATTACACTTCTCGTCTCCATTAAGCCTTCGCCTTCGGCTCAGGCTTAAAAACCGACTCGAGTGTAATTACCAACTTAGCACACTTGTATCATAATATACTATTTCAACACACCTGCTCGTAAAGTAGGTCTTATTACAGCGTATTTACACTGATAATGCAGAATATTACCCATGCCGTGCCTTTTACATTACATTATCGCACTAGTGCCTTTTCATTACATATCTTTTTAAATATTAGCAAAATAATGCAGAATATTACCCTTGCCGTGACTTTTACATTACATTATCGCACTAGTGCCTTTTCATTACATATCTTTTAACATTTTCATTTTTTATTTTTATTTTTTTTTTCCTCGCAAATGTGTTGAAAAACGTCGTATGAAACACGTGAGCATTGGTCATTACACTTCTCGTCTCCATTAAGCCTTCGCCTTCGGCTCAGGCTTAAAAACCGACTCGTGTGTAATGACCAACATAGCACACTTGTATCATAATGTACTATTGAATTTAAACTTGAATTCGGCATTAGGCAGTGTCTTAATAAGTGAAGGAATTTTATTGAATATTCGTATACACATATCGTATGCACTTTTCTGTTTTACTTTGAGCTTGCATGGAGGAAGTGTCATATTATTTTGTCTTAATGGTATATTTGATAGGTATATTATTAGATTGCGGAAAGAGTTCTAAATTATGTTTTACAATTATCTATTATCTTTTTTTGTTTGCGGACGCGTGCCATTTTTTGCTAGAAAAAGTTTAGCGGCATATAAAGTATTCATTGTATAATGAACTCTATCGTCTTATTCAATAGATTCAAAATGGACTAAAATATTAAAAAATCCGTACCCGGAGAGCCAGGTATAAGGCGCTGTGTGTGGTATTTTATCTCGTGCTAATTTGGAATCTATTGAAAAAGAAGATAGAATTCATTATTCAATGAACATTTTAGGTGGCGATAACATCTTTTACGTCATACCTGGCCATAAAGTAGGAATTACCGCACGCTATGCGTGCGGAAAACCCCACTTCCTGGCCAGATAGAGACGTAAAATTTTGTACTCACCACGGGCGGTAATAAAGAAAGCCTCAGAGCGCATATTTATCGCCCTTGCCTTCGGCTCGGGCGTCAAATACCTGCGATCTGAGACATTCTTTGTTTAACCGCCCTAGGTAAGTAATGTACTATTTTGCAAACTTTGGCACGTGTTCGCAAACAATGTCTATTCATAAGCCCAGAACAAAGGGCATTCATGAGCCCTGTTTAAATAAGTTAAAGTATATGGTATTTATTTAAATGATAGCCTTATCATATCGTTCCTTGAAAACATAAAAAAAATACAACCGAATTGAGAACCTCCTCCTTTTTTTTGAAGTCAGTTAAAAACCGCCACTATCCGAAAACATTTTTTTTTGGTACAGGACTTATAATTTTTGAAAAACTAATGTAGTCAATATTTTTTGTAGGTAATAATATTGTGTGATGTTTTTTCATTTATTTTGTAGCTTTATTGATTTATAGTTAACTGTCAATAATGAAGAGGCTTTTGTAGGTAAAGTAATTTCGAACTTATTTTACAGTATTCCATTACTTTTTAGGACAGTGTGTGTACCTTGTGTACCTTGACTTCTAGTTACACCGTGGTGAACGAACCGAGTTTGCCTTGCTCCGTGATATGTAAACCAGAGCCCTACTCTGGTAGCCTACCAGAGTAGTAGTATTGGGGTAGGGGTGGTGGGTAGTGGGGGTCTGGTGGTTTTACCTTCGTTTTCGGGTTATTTCTAGTGCCAATGCGGCCTGATATCAGAGGTTGGCTTATTTAATGCTGAGAATCGCGCGCCATGTCACAGAGTCGTCCCGGATATTGCAGCTTTTTATACAGAACCCTACAACACTTCCCAGTATGTTTTGTGGTCGGACACTGATCTAGTCTAGACTTATCTTCACCTACTGTACTAATATTACAAAGAGGAAAAGTCTGCGAGATTGTAGCTTAATAAGTTTGTAAATTTGTATCTTATATGTAGTGGTTAAACTCGAATAATTATTAACTCGATTATTTTAAGGCGCTCTTATTAGACGATGTTTAGGTATTTGCGGGGGTGAGGCAGACGGAGTGGGAGACGCGCGTCCTGCGCACCCCGCTAACGGCCTTATTCTGTTGGCATCCGTATTCGGCTCGTTTTTGCGGATCATACGATCAAATGTTTTTCATCTTGAATAATTGTTTTATTTTTCAAGTCTTGGTTAATTTGTGTAAGATTGTCCCCAAATATTTATTTATTTATTTATTTAAATCTATTATTTTAGAAAATAAGGAATAATAGGTAGTTACAGTTCTTAAGTGCATCGTAGTATGATGACATCAATTATGGACACTTACTTTCCAAAGATATGTCAGTACAGATTTCTTCATCATCAATCCACCTAGCATTTTCCCAGTTCCTAGGTGGGTGCTTCCGTTTTCCAAATACGTAAGAACTGATAAAATAATAGTACATCTTCACTTCCTAAGGGTGAACGTCACCAAATTATGGATTGTACTAATATATTACAGTTTTTTTTAAACCGAATTAAAAGCGATTACTTCTAGGTAAAGTTATAACGCCGGTAAACGCCCGCTTAAGAAACCATGAAAAATAATAAACAAATAGCTATGTTCATCTATTTATCTCCTGGCAAATTATATTATTACCATAATTATTACCTATGTTAGATAAGTTTGACTGACTGATCAAAAACTGGATAATTAGACCACTGTTTGTCAGAAGAGCATTTTATTATACAGGGTGGTTATTTTAAGACCAGCAAGTTCTTCAGTACATGACTATGTCTATTAAAAAATGTAATTTGACCAAACATCGTATTCTATACTCAAATACTTGATTCTATACTCCAGGCAAAATACGGTTTCGAAAATCATTAATTTATAATAGCGTTTTTTTGTATATTTCATTTTTAATCGTTATTCTAAGATGCTTTATTCAATAATCCAACAAATTTTCTAACCGGAAGTAATTATATACATTTAAATTAAGCTCTAATTGTCTTTTTTTGTTTGATTTATATTGAATATTTTAAAGCAAATGTAAATTAAGGTAAAAGCCTCCTCGATATCATGCCATTTTCTCGGTCTTTAGCCAACTGCATCCAGCTAGGTCCAGCGACCTCAGTTATGTCATTGGTCCAACGTCTTCGTCGTCTACCTTTCCTTCTTTTGCCTTTCGGCCCTGACCAGTTTGTTGCTTCCAGTGCCCATCTTTTCTCCTTATATCTGGCGACATATGGCATTTACCCGAATGGGGTCCATATAAGAAAGAAAAAATGGCATAAATCTTTTAGATTTAGTAAATATGTCTAACACAAACAATATGGAATAAATAAAGCTTAAATATATATATGTATATATATAAACTAGCTGTTGCTAACACAAACAATATGGAATAAATAAAGCTTAAATAAATATATATATATAAACTAGCTGTTGCCCGCGACTTCGTCCACGTATAACATGTTATCGTCTAAATGTTTGTTTAAGAAATTAAAAAAAAAAACATTGAAATTAGTTTTGTACAGTCAGCATCAGATAGTTAGTAGCAGTCTAGGTAACCAAATATATCGCAACACGTCTTTATTACTATAGGAGTAAGGATGTGTTACGATATATTTGGCTACTTTGGCTGCTACTAACTATATGACGCTAACTGTACCTAGTCTTTTTGTAAACAGTCTAAAACCGAAGTTACAAATCTCTTTTTATTTCAAAATGTCTTGCTCTCTATACAAACTTAGAACCCTCTTTGAACTCTCATAGTAAATAGTCTGAAACCGAAGTTACAAATTTCTTACTTTAAAAATGTCTTGCTCTCTATACAAAACTCGAACTCCCTTTTAACCTTCTTAAGTGATGAGTTAAATAAACGCTGAAATAAGTTTTGTAGTATTTTAGCAAACAGTCTTAAACCGAAGTTACAAATCCCTTACTTTAAAAATGTCTTGCTCTCCATACAAACTTTGAACACCCTTATAATCCCCTTTAGGGGATGAATTGCAAAAAACGCTAAAATAAGTTTTGCAGTCTAAAAAGGCTAAGTTCGAAGTTATTATTAATTTGTATTCTATTAAGTGATCTTTATGCAAAAAATCAAGTAAAAGCTAAAAATAAAGTTTCCCCCATACAAACTTTGCACCCCTATTTACCCCCTTTAGGGGTGGAATTTCTTAAAATCTTTCTAAGCGTTGCCTACGTTGTAAAAGGTAGTTTTGGTGTAAATTTCAACTCTCTTGTCTTAGTAGTTTCTGTGCGTTGATCAGTGAGTGAGTGAGTGAGTCATATCAATAACTCCATACCGACAAAAGGTATGTTCACTTAGATAGCGTCACATTTATTTGCTTTAGTGGGCTTATTTTTAAAGGGGCGTGGCGGGGCAGGCTTTCTTGGTAGTTATTTAGAGAAGCAGTGGCGGCAGAGTGAGTGCGCGATGTGAAACGGCATACTTTAGTGTTTTGTGATGGGTATCATGTGCACAAACAGCTGGCAAAGTTTTGCAGCTGTATAGGGGAACACCCTGTAGTACTTTATACCCGACTGCCTTAGAAGGAAGTTTAAGTTTTTCGAGCGTATGGCCTATGTCCACTGCTGGACATAGGCCTCCCCCAAAGAGTGCCACAATGGCCGGTCCTGCGCCACCCGCATCCAGCGGACTCCCGCGACCTGTACCAGTTAACTTACTTACTTAACCTTGTTGCCTAACCACGCCGCGCCTTCCGGTACGTGGTCGCCACTCGAGAACCTTTCCGCCCCAACGGCCATCGGTTCTACGTCCAATGTGCCCCCCCCACTGACACTTAAGTTTAGCGATTCGGAGGGCTATATCGGTAACCGTGGTTCTGCTGCGGATAGCCTCATTTCTGATGCGATCGCGCAGAGAAACTCCCAGCATAGCCCTCTCCATCGCCCTTTGAGTGAATTTGAGGCTTCTTATGAGGCCTATAGTAAGCGACCACGTTTCCGTTCCAAATGTCATCACTGGCAACACACACTGGTCAAAGACTCTCGTCTTGAGACACTGCAGAATATTGGACGAAAAGATGTGCCGTATCGTATGTATGCATGTATGTATATGACGAAGATGAGGAAGGGCCGTGGCCTGCTGCTGGTGGAGTGGCAGGATTTTTTTCCGCACTCGTTTTTAATAGAATCTACTAAACAGCAAGTAAATATACTTCACTTCACCAACTGGTTTAGGACTTTAGACTAGGTAGTCGCTATCCGGCGCAATAGCCCTAAATGCTTTTGATATATTTCTGTATGAATAAATAAATCTATTATTCGTACAGTCCATAATTGGTACCATTACCCCCAACCATGTGCTCGTGTCCGAATCCGATATACACCCGACTACTTTCTACGTATTCAGGATAACTGAAGATTTTTATTGACATCTTGTCAATATGCTCCAGCTACCTATTAATACGTTTTAGGTGCGGATGTAGAAACGCTTTACTGTAGTAAATATCGCATACCTTTTATTTGTTATTCTATCATTTCGAATGTGTTCTCCAGCATGTATTAGCGTTTCCTATTCCTTTAAGTATTTTTATTTACCGTGATAATTTGAAATGATTGCTGCTAAAAGGCGTATTTGCGTGCCAAGTAAACATTCACAGGTCCGTCGCCGGCAGTGGCCACGGGCGTACTAACTCGTACTCGCCACCGCGCATGACGCGGACACCCGGTTTTTAAGACAAATGACCAAATGTATTGAATTATCAAACATATTGAAATTCTTAGAAGCAGGTAGATAGATCTACCAAAAAGCTACCTATCACAACAAATTTCATTGTAATGTTCCAAATAACTTTTGAGATATTTCGAGTTTGGTGGTAAAAAAGCACTTTTTTGAAAGGCAAAATCTATAGAGGTTTTTGTAAGCAATCGTGATTCTACGAAGCCCGAACATAGCCAATGAACTGAAGATATACATTTCAAAAATTTGGATCTCTAGCAATAGTACAAGTATACTAATAATCGGTTTGGAAAAGGCACTTTTTCGATGCGCAGCTGCATACAGCGCCTTAAAGAGAATCGTGCTGACAAAACCTGCCTGAGCAATCTGGCAATGTTCATTACAACTGTCATCGTCGTCTAGATAAATGCATGAATAAACAAAATATGTTTTCTCTTTACAGGTAAACCCCGATGAGAACCGATTACCTGTCGTATCACATTCGTCACCAAGTGAGTTTTTTTTTCAATGAATCATCATTTGTAAGATTTTTTCCTTTTTTGCGACCTGCGCGATCGCCTTTTTCAACCCGACAACAGAACTGTCACTTAACGATGAAAATTCTACGAACATAATTTTTGATGGTCGAATAGTAACAATTCTGTCCAGCAACCACACTCATTGTTGAGCCAGCAATGTACGTCCAATTGTCATTGTCAGTTGACAAAAAAAATTTAAAGTTACTGAAATTGGGGGCAGGAATAGATGTATGTCCGGATAACTTAGCATAGGGGGAAATATAATGAGTAATTGAAGGCTCAAGCACGCGTGGAAAAGAATTCATTCAGCACGAATTCGTATCTCGCTTACTATATGTTCACAAAGTTACCATAGTCATACGTACTTACATACGTCTATTTGGTTTATGACAGCCAAATCTGTGGAGGCATTTGGCAAGGCATCCATCACAAGCATTCGCCGTGAGGCTGACTTTAAGTTGAAAGATCTGGGTCAAATGTAAGCCTTGGTAGCTACAACAGTTTAGTGTGACTCCGATACGTCGCTAACTTTAACACTGTAATCAGTTTTTTTTTTATTCAGTCGACAGATTTCATTACTTATTCCTATTTGATATATATGCTTATGCGATTGAAAGATAGTTTACTCGAGATAATTAAAGTACCTAAGTAGCACTTATTAGTCAAAAATACATTTTTATTTTTATTTTTTTTATCGGTGGCAAACAAGCTTACGGCCCGTCTGATGTTAAGCAGTTACCGCAGCCTATGGACACTTGAGACTCCAGAAGAATCAAAAGCGCGTTGCCGACTCCTTATTCACTTGAGGATTCGCTGTGTTGGCAGATAGAGACATGCAGGTCCCTCACTCCCAACACAGTGCATCCTAGGGAGCTGTGGCGACCTTACTCACCACCAGGAACACAACACCACATGTTTCATAGCATGCAATAATATAGCAACACTAAAAAGCAGTGGTGCTATTATGGCTGCGGTCTTCTGTAAGGTGGAGGTACTTCCCCAGTTGGGCTGCTCTAAATACGAGCGAGATGACATTCCGCTGTTTTACAAATACAAATAAATACAAATTATTTATTGTTCGAATGTGAGTGGTTATAAAAATGGTGTTAGGGTTAGTATTTTGGTTACATCACAATCAGCCAGAGTTTGGCGTACAATATTTTGATTCTCAATATGCATGTCATTGAAATTATGTCCTTATTATTCATTGTTATATTAATATCGAATTAAATTAGTAAAAAAGTAAAAAAATAAATAAAAATAGAAGTCAAAGTGTAGCAATGTCAATATATTAATAATAAATCAATGTCATGCAAAAAGGAAAGTGGTCACAGAAAATAATAAAATTCATTAGGCATTTGTGGTTACAAAGTGTTCATTAACTGTATAGAACATTCTTTGTAGACACCACTTAAATAATTTCGTTTTGAAACCTTGACTTTCTGTGCCCTACCTCTCTAAAAATGATGGACCAAAAATTAACGATTTCAACGAGAGTCAAACAGACATGTCATGATCACGCTTTCGAGTAGGGTCAATATAATCCCTATTAGAACAGTGTAGTATGTCATAACCATAACCTCTAGCCGTCTAGCCGCTCACCATACGAGTACAAGCAAAATTGGCAGAGCAAATTGAATCAACTACACTAGGAAATAGATAAGATTTTTATTTGTTTTAGAATTGAACGAGTCAAAACACTTTTCAGACTGCTTTTTAAAAGATCTTTAAGGCTATAGGATAATACATTTAGTTTGGCTATTGTCGAAAACCAACGATCGATATTGATTCGAAACCCGGAATGAAACAAATGATTATTTAACAACACGCCGAACATGGTGGTATAGTAGGTAGGTACTTAGAGAATATTTAGAGATATTCGTTTTAAAAAGATATTTTTTCGTTGAAATATTAAGTCGCGACATCAAACGTTTTTCCATAAGGAGTGAAATGATAAAAAAATGTTTTAATAAAATTTTAAAGGATTTTTGAACATACATATAAAACAATTGCCGCCAAATGGAAACCTACAACAACAAAAAGAAAAGAAGAAGAAGTTTAGTTGAAACGTGGTCGAAACAAATACAATTAAATAAGTATTATACTTTAGCCCAAAGTAATCTTTTTAAGAATAGAAATTGAATATAAACTTATTTGGTGTAAGACATTTTATTCCAAATTTAATATTTTTACTGACAGAGGATAACAGTTTAATTCAATAGGTAATATCTCAGGTATATCAATCTATTCGAGTGTCTAATTAAAGCCTGTAAAATAAAATAGTAACTTATTAAATGTTGTCGTCTAATATTCCTTTTTTAAGACATGACATAAAATAAAACGCATACTTAATGGTATTCGAAGTTGAAGTGAGCAGACAATAAGTAATAAATCCGTCTAGAATAATAATAGTACATTGTTTAACAAGGGGCGTATGAGGAATATTGCAAACGAGAGTCTATCAGGAGCCCGACGCCGTAAGGCGGAGGGCTTTTGATGACTCGAGTTTGCAATATTCTTACGCCCGTGTTATACACAATGTTTTTCATCACATTTGCGAGGAAATAAATAACCACAAAAGACATAAAGACCTATGTTTTATACAAGCGCATCAATCAAATGTTGACGAAATTGACAATTTCACTTCTAGATCAGTGCGAGAGGAGGGCGGAGCTTCAATATTTCAACCAACCACAGAGCATGGAGCATGTGGTTCTTGCAGGGCGGGGCCTGCTCGATTTTATTTTCCAACCAATCACAGAGCAGAATTCTTGCCGTGCAGATTTGCTTAACCAATCAGATCACACACAAGCTCATTACTCCCTTGGGACCATTATTTCCCGCGGGAACAATTTAGGCCATTGTCCTTCTGTATACAGGCAAGGAATAACGCCATTTATGAGCAAGTGTGATGAAAAATAATTTTTTTACAGACTTTGCGGAAACGGGGGAGAAAGGAACTGTAAGTATCAAATAATGCGATTGCCATTTGGCATTAAGCTCGTCATTTGTAATTTATTTTGTTTATTTTGTGAAGTAAAGTTTAAATAAATAATGCATTTGTATTGTCTCGTACACTAATACTAAGGAGGTAACTTCTGTCAAATATAAGTTTGTATATGTTACTTTATTTTGTATACATATAGGGGGTAATCTCCCAAAATACCGCTCCGATTTTGGTTTCACTGTAGGATGGATTATCGGGGTGCGGAAAGGCTCTGTCTGTGTACCTACTAAACAACGAACAAAGAAATACTCTAACCTTGTATTGGGAAGAAAAATGGTCCTATTAACTAGAGGTGTTATTATTTGATGACGAATGTATATGAGCAGAAATTGATACCTAGTAGCTCTCATAATGTTATGCGTCTCTTCGCGAATCTATATTTTAATCGTTTATTTATAATCATTATTATGTCTATCTAGGCATCATCAACTCATCTCAATTGCAAGACTTTAATCTTAAATAAGGCCGTTCTAGTGAATCTAGTGAGATACGTTTAACGGCCTCCGTAGCCCAGTGGTAGTGATTCTGCCTACGAAGCTGGAGGTCCCGGGTTCGAATCCCAGTCAGGGCATTTATTTGTGTGTTTATCACGAATATTTGTTCCTGGGTTATGAATGTTATATAAAAATCTATATGTATTTATCTATTATATATATATCGTCGCCTAGTAGTACCCACAACACAAGCCTTATTGCTTTTACCGTGGGCCTAGGTTGATTTGTGTAAGATTGTCCCGTAATATTTATTATTTATTTATTTCTAGAATTTGAGCATTTTAAATGGAAATTCCATAAAATCCTGTGATCTGTCAGTTAGGCAATAATATTATACCTATAACAACTTCGTAGCCCGAAGGTACTGGGTATATATAGGCTACGCAGTAGTAATAGGTATTTAACATTTTTTATTATCATGAAATCCGTTAGTATTGTATGGCACTAGATTAAAGACTACTTTACAGTAGGTAGAGAACAGTAGCTGCTTCAGAAGTAAGTGTAGTACAAAGTCAGCGGCGTCCCTCAAGGTTCTATTCTATCCCCAACGGTGTTAGTATGCCGTGGTTTTACTGCATATCAATAAAATGCTATAAAACATAATTATTATTTTAAACCAGATCCCGCTCTCCGGCCAATGCAAGTGCACTGTGAACGACTTATCTCGGATCCTGTCCACGGTGCCAGGCCTAAAAGGCGCCCCAGGGCCCCAGGGGCCCACGGGTCCAGATGGCACCACCGGCGCGCCGGGAAAAACGGTATGATCTTTCAGAATTGTTGAACCAAATGCTAGAATACCCTTAATTACCACTAGGGAATCTGAAAAAGGACCTTTGGCACCAAGTTATCAAATTGTATGCTGAGAACTGAGTGAATCAACCTTCTCCTGTCGCTAGTTGCCATATTTACGTATCCTGAGTAACTTTGAAAACTGTGATTTTGTGGGTTTAAGTCTTAAATGTACGAGTAGGTATTGTTTAGGCTTTTATATAATTTTTATAACTTTCTTATGAGCCATCGTCTAAACATGTTCAACGTCCGTGTGGTGACATTTTTTGTCTGCGGGTTAATGAGACAGAATAACGACAAAAATAGTTGATTGACCCAACCTTTATAACGTGAAAAGAGAACAAGAAAATTTTAATTTTAATAGTTCGTCTTTTGTGTCAACAGGGTCAAATGGGCGACCCAGGTCCTCCCGGGCCACTAGGGCCAAAAGCTGACAGAGGAGAGAGGGGAGAAATGGGCCCTTCTGGAGTGGAAGGTCAGGTTGGACCAAAGGGGGAGCCAGGTGTCGACGGAACCGCTGGCGCTCAGGGTCCCCCAGGACCTCCCGGACCTGCAGCTATAATGGTAAATGAATAGTCGCCTAAGTAAACATTATTTAAAGTACAATATTGTCAAGGTAAATATTGGAGTCCTCGTCATTATCAGCCTATATGCGTCCCACTGCTAGGCCTAAAAGGTGCTCAGGCCCCCAGGGGCCCACGGGTACAGATAGCACCACCATTCATATGTGAGAGAGGGAATGGGCAGTAGTTTTCATGCTAGCCCATTTTGGGATGGAGATTTCAGATACATCTTTGAATTTCTTCGCGGTTTCCTAATAATCCGACGAGTTTACTTTCAACGAAAAACGAATTGTAAATGGTGATATTCCCTACATACGTTTCGAAAACTCATTCAAATATCTTCATCACACTAAAACTTGACCTTAAGTAAGGAAGGTAATCCTAAAAAGGATGATCGCTTCAGGTATAATACGATTAAGGGAAAGTGTCCTTCCTTAATTACTGTTGCCAGAATTACCGTCATAACAATTGTATTTGTAATAATTCTCATCCTCATTTCTCAGGAATCAACGGGATTATTCGTGTCCAGTAATCCCAGTGTAACCGGGTCACAGATCGAGAGAGTCCCTATGGGTCCCCCAGGCCCTCAAGGCGATAGGGGCTATCCGGGGAACAAAGGGGAGAGGGGATTACACGGGTCCAAGGGAGACAAAGGAGAACGGGTAAGTTTATGTAGATTAACAATTATGACGAACCAGTAATTTGTCAACGTCTTCATAATTACGAGTATATGGGTTTGCCTAAGGGAAATTATGGACACATAACAAACATGATGTTTGTTTTAATGGGTTGGGAAATTTCTTTCCATTCTACCTAATTACTGCATAAAATTACTTAAGTCACTTATAGCGTGGTCAAAATATCTGTACGGGTTCAGCGTCGAAATTTCATGTTTATTATGTAATTGATCAAAGGAGAACGCCATGTTTTTTTTTTGTTTTAATTTCTTCTCAGTATGATTTCGAAAGACAGAGTCATGAAAATAGGTGCAACTTCATGGCATGGGCATGATTTAATGTCATACCGGGACATGACATTGAATCATGACCAAAATTAACTGACTGTGACGTCTATGACTCTATGACCCTTATGTCTAAATTTAATGGTGCTTAATGCGTTGCCCGGTATCAAAGGCATAATATAAAGTGCAAGAATAAATTCTTACTCGTTAATTTTAGAGCTAAAAACTGATTGTAAAAGCAAACCGTGCATTATCGTTATATTTTGTGTAAACTTCGGCAAATAAGATTAAGCCATCCTTCATAAAACACTTTGTCACAAGAGGCGTACTTCCGAAATCAAAATAAAATCTCTTACGACCCTCACTAATTTAGTAGGTACGCGTAGAATAAATTCGGGCTAACGCAATAAGCGCCGGCTTGACCCTCGTAACAGGACGTTATGTTACCTTCAACCCGTGGGCTTATAACTGTGTTACTAGGGTTATGTGGGGCTGAGGGGCCCTCACGGAGCGAAAGGCGAGCGTGGCCAGGCTGGTCGCGACGGCTCGCCCGGCCTACCGGGCCCCCACGGCCGTCCAGCAGAAAAGGGCGAGAAAGGTAACAAACTAACTCAACCATCAAATTTTATGTTACACTATGACCCTTATTTATGCGCTTGGAACTCGTTTGCAAGATTTTAGGGCTATATTGCAACGATTTGGAAAATCTTTTTTTTTTACGCCCGACCCTTTGAACGGTGTCAAATGTACAGGTTGCTCGCTTTTTATCGTCGAATGTAACTTTCTCTTTATATTATTCTACAGATACATTTTATTTCTCTGCAAAGAATGTTTTTTTCTGAAAATGAGTTTTGTTATTCCATAGTGTAACAAGTTCTATTGGTGTTTGACATAGTTCACAGGTCGTATATTTATTCAATTTGTCACAACTCGTTCCTTTTGGGAAGGTACATTTATTTAAGTTGTTTCACTTGTGATGTTACTTTATAGTTGGAATGGTATCATATTTCTTTTGTTTTTTTGTTTACGTTCTTGGTGTTTAAATAACTTTGCTCAAAAATGCATTGACATTTTGACATCATGTTTCTTGTAAGTAATAGGTTGCGAAGTCTGCGAAGTATTACGTTTCAGGTGGCGCGAGACATACAGAATTGGAGGTCTGCAAAGTGACTATCTTTTGTTTCAATATCATATTTAGTCATTTAAAAGAAATTTGTGAATTCTTCTTTATTTCATTGCATTTTTGAGTAACTTCCGTTGCTAGTCTCGTATCCCCTGTCCACGTCGTCTAAGTATATTTGACCGGCAATACCTATTTTCCCGGCTTCTGCAGGAAGTCTATTTTTAAGAGTCTAAAATATTTATTATTACCAGGTGCCGAAGGAACACCTGGTCCGCCGGGACCCCCCGGGCCCTTTATCGCTGATAATTCGTTACCAACGGATGCCGATATCATAGGTAAAGTTATTTAGTTAACTGATTAAATTTAAATTTAGTTAGATTAATTGTAGTGTGTGTGTCTTATAAATTGTGAATGTATAAGTATAACTTGTGACTTGTGTATGTAATTGTTATCTGCTAGTCATAGGCATTTTTTGAAAGAGGGACTTTTATTTGTATAACCGACGCTACGGTGTTGTGTTAAAGAACTGTACAAAAAAATACTTATTTAAAAAGTTGCGTTTGCGCAAAAAGATAAAAGACTGGTGAGTTTTAATTAAACGTTGGAACCTTCTGATCTATAAACGCTTGTCAAACCTCCACAACGGCTTTCATATAGGATAAGTATTTAGGTAGGTACTTAAAGATTTGTCTTTGCTAACCGAAATAAAATGACACGTCACCCTAAACGAAATTGCTCAACTAATATATAACTACGAAATAATAATCATATCAATATTTACAAAATCCTTGTAATACTACTTAATACCCTAATTGCCGCAAGCTTCGTTTTCTTAACAATTAATAACGGTTGTCAACTTGCTTATTTAACCTATGCTGGGTCAAACGTGATGGAGTGGCAATTAGATGGATGATACCCAATTCGTTTTTATTATATTGGCTGAGTGACAGATATTGGATTCCATAGAAAAAAAGTGTATTTACTTTCAGCATTGCAAATCAATGATCCTCCTTCAATAACACCATATTACCTATATCCTATTGGCAGTATTTTTTTAAGAATAAAAACCGGCCAAGTGCTTTTCAGACCACGCACAATGAAGGGTTCCGTACCTTTTACTAGTTAACCCACATTAATAATCACTATCCTATACCGTTAGTTAAAACAGTGTTTTTAGGGAAGGTAAAAAAGGAACCCTTATGGTGTGACTCTGTCCGTCTGTCCGTCCGTCCGGCTGTCACAACGTTAAAGATCTCAGGAACTACTTATGCTACTCATTTGAAATTTGGAAAAACTGTTAAGAAGGTTAAGCCACGTGAATAAATAAAAATATAATTATACATTTTTCATTTTCTGTGTAAGTTATGACGAATATGAGGGGGGTTAAAAATTCAAAGTCTAGTTAATAGATCAAGTGGGGTGTCATATGAAAGGGCTTGATTAGCGCTTCCTAAAGAGGATTGTAAACCCTTTAAATTTTCATACAAAAAGCGATAACGTTATCACCCCGTAAATATCGTTTGATTTTTATAATTTTTGGACATGTTGTAGATATAGTGAAATACTAGGTCTGTACGTTTTGATTTTTAAGAAATATTGCTTACGTTAAAGTTATTAGCATCTAAAATCTATAGTTTTGACTTAAAAACTTTGTCTATCTTTAAACATTTTTTTAATTAATCTTTACTGATTTACTAAAAAAGGAAAACTTACAGACAATAAAATAAAGTGTACCTTATCCAATTATACCAACATTATTTAATTTCATTATGGTTTAGGGGTAAAATCGTTATCACCCGAAACCATATTTCAACAAGAAAATGTAGGCAATTACCTCCAGGACTTGCAAATCTCTCTATCGCACGATACGGGTCGGGAGGCAGAGCGGTGTGAGACAGATAGATTTTTTTTTAAATACCTACTCGCGCCGCGTATCAACACTTCACAATCCTCTTAAACAATTTTATTTACGATTGTTAAATTTTGATTTATTAAGAAATATGTTGAAAAAAATACCATCCTCCCCCCCTTATCTCCGAAGTTTACCAAGCGTAAATTCTGAAATTATTACATACTAGCTGTTGCCCGCGACTTCGTCCGCGTAGAACTTTTTATCGTCTTAGAAAATTATTTCTCTCAATACAAAATTTGAACCCTCTTTTAGGGGATAATTAAAAAAAAAGTTGATGTTCATTTTCTAGTTTGTGAACAAACAGTCTAAAACCAAAGTTAAAAATCTCATACTTTAAAAATGCCTTGAAATACTCAAACTTTGAACCAATTTTAACACTCTTAGGGGATGAATTTGGAAAAACTCTGAAATCAGTTTTGTAGTCTTTTAACGTACAGAATAAGACCGAAGTTAAAAATCTCTTACTCACACTTTAAAATTTTATTGCTCGCCATTTAAAATTTGAACCCCCTTTTAAACCCCCTTAGAGGTTGAATTTTTCTAATCGCTGAAAGAACTTTTTTCATAAACTTTTAAGTCTCTAGCTCAAAAAAAGTGTTGCCCATACAAAGCTTTCTTAACCCCCTTAGGGGTGGAATTTTCTAAAACTCTGAAAGTACTTAATTATTAATTTTAATAAGTAACATTTTGAATAGTTTTAAGTCTAGTAAAAAAAAAAGTTTTTCCCACACAACACTGGCTACCCTTCTTAAGGATCTTAAGGATCCCCTTAGGGATGGAGTTTTCTAAAACGCTGAAAGTTCTTTTTTAGCATTCTAATAAGTAATCTTTTTGCAAAGTTTTAAGTCTAACTCAAAAAAAAGTGTTGCCCATGCAAAGCTTGCTCTCCTTTTTAACCCTATTAGGGGTGGAATTTTCTAAAACGATTTGTGTTCTTTTTTTGTATTTTAATAAGTAATCTTTCTACAAAGTTTCAAGTCTCTAACTCAAAAACATAAACTTTCCCTGATAAAAACTTTGCACCCCTTTTTATCCCCCTTAGGGATAGGTTTTTTCAAAACGCTGAAAGTCTTTTTTTTTGTATTTTTATAAGTAATCTTTCTACAAAGTTTTAAGTGTCTAGCTCAGAAAAAGTGTTCTCCATACAAACCTTGCACCCTTTTTTAACCCCCTTAGGGAATGATTTTTGTAAAACGCCGAATGTAGTATTTTTTATGTTCTAATAAGTAATTTTTCGTCAAAATTTTAAGTCTTTATTAAAAAAATATATGTTTTTCCCATACAAACTTTGCACCCTATTTTACCCCCTTAGGGGTGAAATTTTCCAAAACGCTGAAAGTACTTTCTTTGTATTTAAATAATCTTTCTACAAAGTTTTAGGACTCTAGCTAAAAAAAATAGTTTCCCACATACAAACTTTGCACCCCTATTTTAGCCCCCTATTTTTAGGGGTAGAATTTTCTAAAACGCTGAAAGTACTTAATTTGTATTCTGATGACTAATCTTTCTACAAAGTTTTAAGTCTCTATTTAAAAAAAATATTGTTTCCCCCATACAAAATTTGCACCCTTATTTTACCCCCTTAGGGGTAGATTTTTTTAAAACACTGAATCTAGGTACTTTATTTGTATTCTAATGAATAATTTCTCTACAAAGTTTTAAGTCTCTATTTAAAAAAAAGTAGTTTTTCCCATACAAACTTTGCACTCTATTTTACCCCTTTAGGGGTAGAATTTTCTAAAACCCTGAAAGTTCTTTATTTGTATTCTAATGACTGATCTTTCTACAAAGTTTTAAGTCTCTATTTAAAAAAAAATGTTTCCCCCATACAAACCTTGCACCCCTATTTTACCCCCGTAGGGGTGGAATTTTCCAAAACGCTGAAAGTGTTTCATTTGTATTCTAATAACTAATATTTCTACAAAGTTTAAGTCTATAGCTCAAAAAAAAAGGTTCTCCCATACAAACTTTGCACCCCCATTTTACCCCCTTAGGGGTAGAATTTTCAAAAATCCCTTTTTATCCCTAGCCCACGTTATAAAAGCAACATACTGTGCAAAAATCAACTCTCTAAGATTAGTAGTTTCGGCTGTGCGTTGATGAGTGAGTGAGTGAGTGATTTAGTGAATAAGTCAGTCAGGACATAGGCATTTATTATGTATAAATAGATAGAAGATATTGAAACTCCCATTCAAATATCTCAAAAAATTATGAAGCTACATCCGTTTTAATGTCGCTTGTTAGAGTGAAAAAACGATGAGGGACTGTGACGTCAATATACTCGAGCGTCATAGTAAAAAACAATCGTTTCATATGAAGGTGCGTTTTGCGGAAAAGGGACAGAACATACCCCCTCTTAAAACTTTGGACTCTTATAACTTAATCATTACCTATATAACCTCTTGCTTTGTTTTTTTCTCCATTTGACTATATTTATTTTAAATTCTTTTTCGAGAAAATACATTATGATTATTTACCATATTTTCGATTCCTGAGCTATAACCACGAACTTCGGAATTCGAAAATATTCGGGTATCTCTATCTCTATCTCGAGTGACAGGGATGCAAATATATGAACATTGAGTATCGGTTTTCGTGGTAGCGCCGCAGGTACTTTGGCTGAATGCGCCGAGCGCGTGCCATTGTCATTCAAAAAAAACAAATTCGTGTTAATTATATTGTTCAAATTTGTTGATTTCATTTATTGAAATTACGACATAAAACGACATTTGCGCATATAAGTTCTCATATCAGAATCGAATATTTTTTTATGGTTTATATTTTAGCATTTGTCTCGTAAAGGTCTATCGTAGACGGGATTTAAATTATTAATAAGTGAAAGGCAAAGCAATTCCGCCATTTTGACGAAAATTTGACGGTTCTTATAGCTGACAGTTGGAGCAGCGTTTGATTTCAATAAAAATAAATGAAAAATTAAATGAAGTCGTATATTTCGGAAAATTAATTAACTGTCGCAGTCGGATAAAAACTATCCTAAGTTGCAGCTAGAATAATAATGTACCTATATAAAATGTTTCATATTTTTCCGTTCATGGGATGCTGAGAACATTCGAACCGCGCAAAGCTTAGTTTCAAACTGGCTGATTCTTTTTTTAATTTAGAGATTTATTATAAGTGGAGATGATTAAGAGTAACATAAATAATACAGGAAAAATAAAACGATACCTCTTTATCAAATATCATTTCTTAATTACCTATGTTTGTTACTTATGTATTAAATTTTATGTATTAAATTTTTTATGAGATTATCGTTAACGTCCCTCTTTTCAAATACAAAAATAATAATCGAAATCGGTATTACGCGTAATAAAAAAAATATCGCTGATAGACAAACATACTAGGTTGCAAGTTATTAGTACCAAAATGCAGATCAGTCGCCGGCATAAATATATTTATGATGGAACAAAGGCCGCAAAAATATCTGATGACAACACTATTCCTAGAGCCGCAAGAGCGTTTCAGATATTTTTGCGGCCTTTGATTAATCATATATTGATGCCGGTGACTACAACGGTAACTTCTACTATGAGCTGTTAAGATTGTTCAAGCATGAATGGGGTCGTGACGTGACGGGTATGGTGTATGAACGTTTGTACGGGACCCTCGGTGCGCGAGTCAGACTCGCACTTGACCAGTTTTTTTCTTTATAGAAAACTCACGGCATTTGAGTCCATTTCGTTAACCTGGAAGACAGTTTTTCAGCAATAACTCAAAAACCTTTGGACCGTTCTTGGTCAGATTAATTTTTATGGAAATTATTTGAAAAGCATAGGTACTTAGCGCTTTTTAAATACCCAGGTCCATGTTTTTTTTCATATATTAATTACATAGTTCGAAAGTTAGAGGGGGGAAGGGGAAATCGCTACGAAAGTCACACAATTTTTGAGAATTTTTGAGTGATTATCTCCGAACATTTATTCACCTTAATCAAAAAAAATGCTGATAAACCTTGTATTTATTTTTACAGACCTATCGATTGATGTGCCACTTACAGCCATTTTTTGTCATTTGATTACACAACTATTTAGCGGCTAACAATATACACCTATACTCCATATTCAAATACCCTGTATAGTTTTTGAGTAAAATGCCTGTGACATACCGACAGACGGAGAGACACGACAGAGAGAACAATGGAAAATGCCCCTATGTTTGACATTTTAATGCCTAATATCTGACACCAATTGTTCGCCTCTAAGTATATTCGTTTTGTGTCAGTTTACATAGATTCAAAACGAAATTGCTGTCGATTATCGATGGACTTGCCTCACAATAACCATAGCAATTTGCATTCGTTTTAGACTCTTAGATTCTTAATTTAGTTCTAGGTATATTATTGTGTCCCTTAACCCTTTACCTACGGGTGTCAACCAGAGTTGCCAGTACGGCAACACCGCTGCAGTACGGGTGTCAACTATAGTTGATCGAAGTAATGGTCATGTTCAATATTTTTTTTTATCAAAACGAAACCTTGTGTCTTGGTAATAGCGGTCACATTATGCATTGGGATTAGTACAGATACAAAGAAAAAAATATCAAAATGTTTCGGTAGATGGCTCTGAAATAAACATATTTATAAAAATGACCGCTTTCTTGGTGGCAACTGGGGTTGACACCCGTACTGCAGACGTGCAAATAATTGAACTAAATATGGCGGACATTAGTGTTTTTGTTAGAGTACGGCGTGGGAGTGTTTGGAGTGTTCATTTTAGTGATTGATATTTATGCATTATTTTTATAATTATCGTTATTAAAGTGTTTATTTGTGTTAAATATACTATAAACTAATGTTCTTAAACTTAAACATGTGAAATCCGCGAGAAGTAACTTAAAAATCTGCAATTTCTTAGTGACTGATATATTGCTTGATATCAGAAAAAATAGTGAATATTATTACTCTAAGTGATTATTTATAGTGATTATCTATGTGAAATTTCAAGTGTGTAGCTGTAATACTTCAAAAGTTACAAGTAAGTGAAGTTATGCCTAACCACTGACTCTCGCCAAAACATGCCCGTATTGAGCGATGACGGAGTGATTCAAGGCCCCGTAGGTAAAGGGTTAATGTAATGTCTTTTTTTTTTTGTATAGTTGATGCTTTCTTTTATGCATGCTGTGTTCACCTGTAATTGGTGGCGCAATTTTATAATAATAATAAATTAAATTAAACAATGTTCTTAGAAAAAGTGACTTCCACACTAGGCACAGCCTGTATCGGAGTCAGATCGAACACGAGAGTTACTACAAATATCTTAACTACAGTAAAATATGTATATAGGTTGTCGGTTAATTAATAGCAACAGCCTAGAATAATTGCCGTTTGCTGGTATTAACCTCCCACCGGCATATCAACATAGCATCGTCGTAAGAAAGCCGAAAAATATCTGAGATGTTTGTGTTGCGTTTTGATTAATTTTCAATAACGAATGCAAGCTCATTTTAACATTTAAGCTAGATGTGTTTAGAAAAAAATTAGTGAAAATTTCTGACCACAAGGTGGTAAATGACAATTCAAACCAATTATGAATCAGAGGCTCTGGTATAAGTTTTTTCGATACAATACGTTTTTGAACGCGTTTGCGTTTAGTTTCAATTTGTATGGCAACGCGAACAGCGCCTCTGGTGGTAACTATTAGGAACTAGGTATGCGTTGTCATACGAATTGAAACTAAACGCAAACGCGTTCGAAAATGTATTGTATCGATAAAACTTATACTAGTTAGAGCTACAGTAAAGATATACTTAAGGAAATTTTACACCTGTATTTAATTGGTAATTATGTACCCATACAGAACCGTTTACACTAAGATATATGTTGCATCTATACTCATATTATAAACTTGTCCTTTGCTGATCAGCTGTTTTTTCTATACGTCTGTGGCCGGGAATTCGCGGCCCGGTAAAGGACGGGTTTATGTAGGGGAGTAAGCTGCGGTATCGTCTAGGTATCCGATTTCAAAACTAATTTCACTTGTGTACAAAATGGACTTTCTGTATGTACTTTTAGGCTATATTATATCCCGCGGGTTTGCCTTTGTTCTTTGCAATACGCGCGGCAACTAGCTATTGATAAATCGTAGGAAATAGGGAACATTACTGCATTGTTCTGCCGCCAGAGGCAGCACTACCACTAATAGTAAACCAGTAGGTATAGGAATATAGGGATTCACAAACACATGCACAATTGATTGTCGAATGAGTGACAAGGATGCTTGCATATACAATACCGCAAGTGGGAACGAGATACAATGTCAACGCTGCTAGTGTCGCCACCTACGAAGAGTTTTGCGTAATGTTCCCTATTGTATGAATTCGATTTTCGCTTTCGCTGTCGTTCCAATCAAATGTTTAATGCGTTATCGAAATAATAGAAGTACTGGGTGTTATTAGCCGTATACATATTTAAATAATAAGAAAGTCATGAGTCAAAAGATGGAAAGACATAGATTTAATTCTTGAATAAATTATTTCTTGGCTACTTTATTCAACTCTGTTATTATATGTGGAAAGGTACAGTTAAAGCAAAAAGTTTTGGTTTTAATTTTTACCTTTGGATGAGTTATTAACTATTCAACAGTTAGTTGTCGTCAAGAGGTTGAGGGTCAGTAAATAATTACTACTAGGTGCTTGCGGCTCCGCCCACGTATTACGCTATACTCAAAAATCATACAACGCTTTGAAGGTACAGTACAACAACGCTTTCAGAATGTTGCTTGGGCTGCCAAGGTTTTGCAGCGCCTTCTCGACGTTTGCAGAGGCACACACCGATTGGATTTGCAGCAATTATGCGCAAAAAGGCGGCGCCTTTGCTGATTAGGACGAAAAGAAGCCCAAACAGCATTTTGAAAATGATTGCTGATCATGTTTGTTGCCCCATATTGGCGCACATAGTTAATCTTGTTAAATCTAATTTAGTTTTAAGTTCTATCATAGTTTTTAAGTTTTATTGTTTCCAGTGCATACTAACAAAAACGGCCAAGTGCGAGTCGGACTCGCACATGAAGGGTTCCGTGAAATAAATTGCGGTTTACGATTTATGACGTATTAAAAAAAAAAACTACTTACTAGATCTCGTTCAAACCAATTTTCGGTGGAAGTTAACATGGTAATGTACATCATATATTTTTTTTAGTTTTATCATTCCCTTATTTTAGAAGTTACAGGGGGGGGGGGACACATTTTACCACTTTGGAAGTGTCTCTCGCGCAAACTATTCAGTTTAGAAAAAAATAATATTTAAAACCTCAAAATCATTTTTGAAGACCTATCCATAGATACCCACCCCACACGTATCGGTTTGATGAAAAAAAAATTGTTGAGTTTCAGTTCTGAGTATGGGGTCCCCTAAAACTTTATGTTTTTTTAGATTTTTGTGTGAAAATCTTAATGCGGTTCACAGAATACATCTACTTACCAAGTTTCAACAGTATAGCTCTTATAGTTTCGGAAAAAAGTGGCTGTGACATACGGACGGACAGACCGACAGACAGACGGACAGAAATGACGAATCTATAAGGGTTCCGTTTTTTGCCATTTGGCTACGGAACCCTAAAAATGAGATCCTTGTTATCTTGAATAAATGAAAATTGAATCGAAGTCGCGATCCTAAACAACTTTTGGAAATAGGATGAGTAAATCAATTTTGTATTAAGCAGTAACATTTTCTAAGGATATTTATTAATTTCAAATTGAAGGAAAAATAAAAAAATAAAATGCTACGAGCCGGGTTCGAAACGGCGTCCACAGGCATATATGGCCCGTCGCTACAAACCAACTTCGCTATCGGATCATTCCGTCTCGGTCACGCCTTAGCCTCTCAACTGGCTCGCGTCCCGAATCGGGTCGCGCCTTGGTAATGCAGGTCTGGCAACCGGCCGGAATCGGGATGGTCAGTTGCTGTGTTATTTATTTTAGCCCGAAGCTAGCGGAACTACTAATTGCTATCCTTGTTGCACCTATATAATCTTAAAAAAGATAGACTAGGCTAGCATTCAAGCGTATAATACGACCAAGTTTAGTAACACTTTGGTAATATAACCACACTAACTCAGTCAAATTCGAAGTTGAAGCAGCGCGGTCAATAAGCGCGTGAGATATTGTGCTGTGTTTCTAAGCAGACATACTAACGGACGGAATTTGTATAAGGTTATGCTTTTTTATTGTTGTAAGTTGTAGATACACGTCTAAAATTTAAAAAAAAGTATGTATTCCAACAGTTTATTTTAAAACTGTACCTGATATTACGAAACTTTACCAATTTTTTTACTTTCCTAATAACTTAACGCTAAGATCTATGAAATATTTTTACAAATTCTAACATATTATCGAGTAATGTGCAAAATAACGCATCTGTTTCGACCCCGCGGGAGCCCCTGCGGGGAGGCCTGCCAGTCAACGGTTGCGGCGCCAGTTGAGAGGTTAGGGAGGCGCGTAGCGACATCTACCTGATCTACCTATTTAGAAGACCCAGGCTTCGTAACTCACTCGCTCTAGGTTCAGAGATTTATTTTTTCGATCTTTAATTTTAAATTAATAGCATGATTGAGTAGTTATTTGAGTTAGTTAGTCAATTCAAAAAGCAACTCTACAGTCCATGGCAGAAGATTACAATTCCATTGACAGTTTTATAAAAAGTTGATTTCATTGAATAATCTCAACTTTAGATGAAAAATATTGCTCCTTTCAAACATTTTCTTTGACAAGCGGTGAAAGAAATCGGAAACATCTCGCATTTTACATTAAAAAACACAACGTTTCGTAGCTTGTTTCTATCTTACCCTCATTTATAGGAAGCGCACCTCATATCCATGGCTTTGCAGTAGTTTATTTAGTATCAAAGCAATTGCGTAGTTGAGCACGATGTCATGGAAAGCATCGTGGTGGATTTATTCTGGCGTATAGTGGATTTACGCGATTTTGCAGTGGATTAGATGCTTTACGTTTACTGTTCTAGCTGCTCGCGTGTTACGGATAACCGAGATGGAACCGCGGGATAATATATAACCTATGACCATTCTGAAAGTCTGTTCTGGATTAATCTCAGTTCTTTTTAAATCAGACTAATAGTGCCGTTGGTTACCCCCTTCGTACAAATTTACTGAGCTACAGATCTATTTGTCCTCATAATAATAAACGTTAATCACATGACGGCGCGAGACTGAATATCCATGACAGATAGATGACCATGACATATCCAGACGGATAATATATCTCGCCATGAGACAGCTCGCACGACATCTTGTGTTAACCGTGCAGAGAAACAAATCGGAGCCGCAAAATGGCCTATTCTTAAGGCTGTTTCTAAATACTATTCGAGAATTATTGAAATCGGATGACGTTCTCTTAAGCATGACTATTACTTCAATTCAGTATAAAAGTCATGTCAGCATTGAGGCTAGCTAACCGTACAATAGCGTACTTAGGTAACTCCAGTTTATCTAACCAATAACTCCAGTTGTATTCTATGAGTTTTCCATAACCGGCATATAGCTTTCACCTTTCACTTTCCCAAACTCACATCTCTTTTGATAACAATTAAGTGCCTTGTACACAGAGGTGAGGGTCGATTTTTCAATGAAACAATTTCACGATTCGAGTTGGAGTTTCCTTAACTGGAATATAAATTGTTACGCAGGCCCCAGAGATGCTTCAGCCGTGGCGAGGGCAGCGAAGGGGGAGAGAGGCGAAAAGGTAATTACTTCCTTGTAGATAAATATTACCATTTTACTAAATCCCTGGCTTTTTTATGGCTTGAAGCAAACGAGCTCCCAAGCCTTTTGATGATAAGTGGGGTTTGAGGGCCTTGGGCATATGCAATATTGATATTGCTAATGCGTTGCCCATTTTCAGACCTAAAATCCCTTTGTGATAGTGAGGCTTGTGATGACCTTGGCTGTTACGTCCGTATTGAGCCATAATAGGTAAGTTTCAACTAAATAAATACTAAAAGTAACTTACACTTTACACAGAAATGAAAACTCACTTCAATACTGTATTACCAATACGTACGTTTTCAATATATGTCAAATATATTTTATCACGCCAATATTTATTTGTGTAAACAAATACGTATTTTACTTTTGTTTTTGTTAAAACCATTATGGTTACCAGTAATTCAATCAAATAAATACAATGAAGCAACGCTATTTTACAGTTTATTTGTTGCCTTTGTTAATTATAGCTTACAATACCAACCAACTAATTAATAAATTGGTATCAGTCAAGCTACGTACTGGAAACATCAAAATCCAATTGTCAGTAAACTAATAAATTATGTGTGTCATTAAAAAGTTTTAATGGTCGTAAATTAAAGTGATATCAACTATATTGAGATACCCATTCTTTTGTTACGGACACTCGGTCAGCTTTACAAAGCCTTTTTTGTACACACACACTTAAAACACACTTCTATAAGTTATATAACTTATCTTTTAGGATGAATATAACACTTTGTGACAAGTATTGCGATGTACTAGAGCGGAGCTCAAACGTGCCCAGCTGGTCGATCACGTAACGCATTGTAGGTACATTGGGTAGATCTAAATGTCAAATTTTATATGGGAATATTACAGTTGGATGGTCCTAACGCACGTTCGGAACGTTACGTGGTTACCCCTCAGCTGGGCGATCATGTAACGCATTGTACGCGCGTCAGGTAGATCTAAATAAATGTCAAATTTTATATGGAAAAATGACAGTTGGATTGACTTAACGCGCGTTCGGAACGTTACGTGATTACCCCTCTGCTGACATTGCAAACACGTTCAACGGGCGACCTTCTACATTTAATTATGCTATAGTATAAATTCAGTGGTCGCACAAGTAACGAACGACCTAGTATTAGGCACGCTTGAATATTCGAATATCAAATCAATGAATCCATTTATTGACCGATTCGAACTGTATGAATGTTTTAACAGGGCGAAAAAGGAACAAGAGGCATGGAAGGCCCTCAAGGCTTCCCTGGCAGTGACGGGAAGCCGGGAGAACGGGGTGACATCGGGCCATCAGGTCTACCTGGGACCCAAGGTGTTCCTGGGCTTACTGGGCCCAAAGGTGACAGGGGCGAAGCTGGGCCACCGGGCCCAGTCGCTCTTTCAAAAGACGAGGCTTCAGTCTGGACAAAGGTAAGGCTTATTTGTGCCTCGCAAATAAGAGCTCTTAGAAAAATTGTTCGAGAGCGTTCGGTTGGAAACTTAGATAAAATCAATGTTAGAAGAACAAACGAGAAATTTCTTAAAAGAATCTTCAGCAAACTTGTACGATAACGTTGGTTTATAAGACGCTAGAAAGATAACATTTTATGAACGTAGTTTTGTGCTTACTGTTTAGTCTAAGTTTTTATAATGTATTTTTAAATCCACATTTTAGATGAAGGCGGTAGCGCCAAAGTATTTTATGTTTAATTTAGGCGTATCATTCGAGGTTTATACCTAGTTGTTTTATTTGGAAGTTACGAAAAAATAAAAAGTCTAACTACATATAGACTTACTTGACACGTACGTCACTTCATTTCTTAAAACCAAGATTATCACTAATAATTATTTGACCACCAGTAACTACCGATAGCTTTAGGCCCCGCCAAAATCGGTTAGGTTTTGTATTTCTTAAATTGTATTTTACTTGACGCTGTTATTAAAAATCTAAACTACGATCTAAATTAAGTTTCTGCCAAAAATTACATTTTTGGACTGTACTTTTCTGTATACCGTCATCAACTACTCATCGAGACGATTCTAACGAGCCCAAACTCAACGGGGCTACGTCGGTTAAGTACTTAATTCCCATGGCCACCTTCTGTCTCCATCATCAAATCAGCTCGATGGTACCATAATATTGAATTGTCACCCATACTATACCTTTACCCAAAATTACTGCTCAATCGGTTGAAGATAATCTGCTTCAAAATTGAGTTGCAAGATTCCACCCGAAAAAATTACATACATACTTACATACATTGCAAGTTAATAAAAAAGCTTGTAAAAAGACTGACATGAAACATTCATCACTTTCTGACATAACTACGCGCCAAAGGAAACAAGTTACACACTTACTGGTCGGCGCACTGCGCAGCTGTGTGTTTCACACAAGATAATATGAGCAGTATGAAATGCATTATTTCCTCACAGGGAGAGAAAGGCGAGACAGGGCCTCGAGGAAAGAGAGGGCACCCAGGCCCCCCCGGTCCTAGGGGCCCACCGGGTGCCCCTGGGCCCCCAGGCTTGCCAGGGACTGATGGGACCTCTGGAGATATCGGATTACCCGGCTGGACGGTAAGAAAAACAGCCGGAACGTTACACGGGTTATTATCAAAAAATTGCTTCGGCGTTTAACCGTTGACTACGCAGGGTTTCTATATTATTATCGTGTCACTTAATTCGAATTGATAGTACTAAAGTATATACTATAAAGTTAGTACCCCAGATAGTTATAAATCGAGAAAAGGGTGGTACAGCCGTGCCTCTTTGTTTTGCTCGACTTGGCGAGGGCACTAAGATTATGAATTATATGGCCAGATATTGAGCACTGTACTAATACAGATATTCATGGCGATAGGCACTTATAACTGACAGCTTATTTCATAACTAAAACTGTTGCCATATAAAGATTTTGAAAACAATGCTTGCAACATGACGCGTAAGCCAGAATCTATATAAACTAAATTCGCCATCAATTAGTAACCTACTATGCAAAATGATTTCAAAACATTTATGCACAATTTACGTTAGCAAAAAGAATGAATGTTTATTTGAGTTCGATGGAAGCAACAATGTTTGAAATAACATTATTGCAGCACGTAACATACATATTGAAATCATCCGCTGATTGTGTTCGTTATTATTGCAATCTCCAAATTATTGTGGGTTAAGTAAAATTGAATAAATAAACCAAATGTAAGGTGAGTCTCAACCAGTGCTGTGCCAGGCGCGGGATGTTCGTGTAAGGAAAAAGACCTTGGCTTCTAAAAACAACAAATGATTCAGTGAAGATGCGTACGTCTGAAAATCAACTAATTTTATTTGCCCGTTTTCCTTATCCATCGGTTGATTTTGACAAAGGCAGGTAACGTAGGTAGGAAACAGTAGGTAAAACAATATCCATTAGCGCTAATCTGCAAAATTAATTTCAGCTGATGTCACAAAGTCTACATTAATCCAGACTTAACGTTCATATATTATGTGATTTCGTTACAAAGTGATTTTCCGTTTATTTTCAGAATGCCTGCTTCTATCTTAAATGTAACATTTCCAACAAAATAAGGAATATAAATTTGATAGTTGGGGGATTTCAAAAAAATGCCAGATTAAGGTTAACTAAAGTGATGTTTAAGTCACGTCTAACCTGTCGGTTTTATTACTAAACGTAGGCGATTCACATTGACTGTTGGTTTTGTTACTATCCTTAACTGTCCGTTTGAGGGTGCAAAAATAATGAATATCCCCAGTTAGGGAACTCTATTGTATTTTAGAGAGAGAAGTTGTCTTTCCTGTAGTCAATAGTTAAACGCTAGTGTGCTTGTAGGTTATGTTTTTATCACTCTTTGGATTATGAGTTTGGTTTGACTCATAATATTCTCATCACATAATACGCATAATCCGCGTCTCAGTTATAATTTTGGTTTTCAAAGCCGATTACTTTGGTTATGTTCAGGAAAGACGTGAAACTAAATCGCTTTATAAGCGACGAAAAAATAAAGTCATGGTTGTTGTGCAATAAGATGCAATATAGTTAGTGTATCTAAACATCTTTGGCGTCAACCGTACTCACGACCAATTCATTTTGCTTACCTACACGTCACATTTTGTACCATAATTTAGATTGATTTGGCAATTTTTATTCGTACAGGGGCCACCTGGTGCCACAGGCCAGCCAGGACCACAGGGGCAGAAAGGTGAAAAAGGTGACCCTGGCCTTAACCCGCTCAACCTTGACAAGGTAATCACTAACTACTGGCCGGGAAAAACAAAACATTAACGGTACCATATGAAACAAGGGTGTGTATTCCACTCACTCAATGTATTTAAATGGAATCTGTTTTGTTTTTCACGGATCCTTTAGTAGTTTTACGGATTAGTACATTCGACACCAAAAATATGTTTACACTTTTGCACCTTATTCCATTGTGATAAGGCGAAAACTGTAAACATATTTTTGGCGTATAGTGTACTTCCTTATTTATATTAAATTGTATTTTTAAGATACCTCTCATCTATAGCATGAGGCCTGTGCCCATCAGTGGGACGTATATATGCCGGTTTTTTACCCGATTGCCGAAGGAGAGGAGGGTTATGTTATTAATAGACAGTACCTACTGAAACTTTCTAAGACAACATTTTAATCGGTCTTTTTTATAAAACTGTTAAGAATCACAGAAATATAGAATGTGAATGGAGAAATCTGATAAAATTGGATGTCTAGTAGTATATTTGTTTGGAAGGAGTGCTAACTACCTAACTACATAAAGACCACAACAAAATATGGATTTAATGATTAAAGATTTTTATGATTATTTTAAATACTCTATTCCATTTAATATTAGAAAAATCTACAAAGTGGTTAATAGGCATCAGATTTCATGGAACACCATTTTGAAACGAAAAAACGTAAATATTGTTATGTTTGAAAAGCACTTAATGATCGAAATAAGTAAAACAACTTCAATATGTATATTCGATTTATCACAATGATTTCCCTAATTTGATGCCAACCGTGCACCACTACATATAGGTAGGTACTATTATTCCCAATTTATCTCATATCGATATATCATGTTTGTAGACATTAAACTTACCCGTAGTTCAATTTCATTGATTACCTTTTCAACTAAAGCTTTGTTTTAACCTACATAAATCCGTCTAAACCAGCGAAAATCAGACATCAACTACACCAGGCCATTTGTTTCACAGATAAAAGGTGAAAAAGGCGATCGAGGGTACGACGGGGCCCCTGGGGCTACCGGGAAGGAAGGCCCACGAGGGCCCCCAGCCACCGCGCCCGTACCCAACACAAAATACATGCCGGTGCCGGGCCCCCCGGGCCCTCCAGGCCCCCCGGGGCCCCCTGGTTACGCGAACGAACTACCCGACATGTTGACCGATAGCCCTGGGATTAATCGTCGAGAACCCGGCACAGGTAAGCGGTGGTTGAGAAACTAACAATATCGCTCGAATAAATAGATGATGATTAACAGAACACCTGACCTAGTTAGCAGTAGCATTATTAGGGCCCCGATTCATCAGACTAGGATAAAGATTTGTTCTCAAACGTCAAAATCGTATGGAGTATCTTGGACGAAACAAGAATACGTTTTAATAGATTTCAACGGATTTTGTTGTGTATTTTATGCAACAACAATATCCCGATTATTATAATTATGCATGCATTTTCAAAGTAGTTGAAAATATTACAACTTTTTCAAGACAATAATAAAAACCATATACAAATTTCTCTTGAACAGGAAAGCAGCGTGATTCTCTACATATCATAAGAACTTTGAACCATATGGTCAATCAATACCGGCCGGAATCGTATGGTAAGTATAAAAAAATAGTAGGCAATAGTTAAAAATTTACTAAATACTTAAATAATATAAATAAGTACTTGATAATGTATAAGGTATCTCGATATTCTATAACTGCACGTAAACATTCCTAAGTCAAACCCGTACTTTACTTGTTTTGGCATTATTTTGAATGTTTGGGCTTTTCTAACACCAAATCATGAGCACTCTTGATTCTCATTAAGAATGATTCCAAGCAGAAAAAACCAAAAGATTTTTAGTGAGAACGACATTAATATATATATATATATATGTATATATGGTTTTAAGGAGAGCTTTGATCGTCCCTAACTCAAATTACGTAATATGTACCTACCTATATCAGAGCAAGTTGGACGAAAAATCTAAAACCAGTCAAAGACACAGTCACACTGAAAACATTTTGAAACGAAGTATTTCTCTAAACCTGTGTTTGTACTCGATAACATGCCAAAGTTATCGAAAATCAAGACGTATAAACCGACGAAACGAAGTCGATAAAATCCAAGCAGGAAGTCCAAGTAGACAGTTTCTAATTTCGCAAAGAGCTTCTGTTTTCAAATATTATGGAGAAACTATAGAATATTGAAGTCATACCGGAAAATATTTACGAGTTTTAACATATTTTCTGCCTCGCAGGCCTCCGGGATGGCTTGGATCCCCTGGGAGATAACGTGGAGTTTGAAGACGATGAAGACGGGCGAACTATAGTAGGAACTATTATATTTAAAACAACGGAATCTCTTCTAAGAGTAAGTATTTCATCTTTAAGCTCTTCAATAAAATAATTATGTAGTTACTGAGAAACAGTAATTGAATTTAAACTTTCGTAGGCCATGTTTAAAGTTATACTAATATTTAAGTATACCTACAGCTAAAGTCACGTATTAAGACGTAAAACATTATTGCCGTCCATGATGACTTTTAATACATTAGTTTAACGGTCTAAGCTATGCTAATTATATTATTAGCATACCTAGAAACAATAAGTTGGCACAAAAAGAATAAGATTTTGCCAACGTATTCTTCAGCTCTAATGCCATGATTTATGAACATCTAACAAACCTGTTTTAGTTGACACATTTCGGTCATTTCAGTTACAGTATTATGAATAACGGGAATGGATGCTATGTTAGTACGAATGTATGGGCCAAATGTTTCGAGTATTTTTGTGTACTATGACGGTGGCAAACAAGCACACGGTCTGCTCCAGAAGAATCACAAGCGCGTTGTCGACCCTTTAATGATTTGAGGATGCATTGTGTTGATAGCTAAAAAAATACGGAATAATAATACGGAAAAAAACTCAAAAAACCCTATTAAAAATGTGCTTTGTTATCTAGAGGAACTGACTTAGAACTGAACTCGGGACCTCTATTACCGGACCAATGTGTTAGCTATTCCACCACCGTAACGCTTATATAATGTTAAAAGATATCTTTGATTTTACGCCACTTATATAACCTACCTATTTCCCCTCCTAAAAAAGTTAATTTATCCAATAGAAATTGAACTTTTCGTACACCTCTGAACAACTGTTTACCCTAATTATAATTATGTTATATTGTGTGTACCTTAGTCACCATGAAACCACTCAAGTATATTAATATCCAGCGATGTAATCTTCCAGAATATAGTTGGCAAATATGACCTTCCATGATTTGCCGGCAAATTGCGGAAATCAATCAAGTAACTGCTGGAGATATCCTACTTATAGAACCAATTTGGTGTTTGTACGAGTATCAAACATAATTAAAATTATAATTTTCAATCTCACGCTTTTTTATTTTATAAAATATAAAAAAATGCAAATTGAGTTATCGAAAACCAAACCAAATTTTTCAAATGTTTTTGTGTTCAATGTGACCTTGGATAATTTTACTTCACTGTTTACATCAAGTCTTGGTGCAGCAGGAAAATTGCGTACTTAACTTTTTAAACGAGCGTTTGGTTAGGACCTGATTATTTCCATTGTCACCTTCTAAAATAACAGTTTAAATGTCTTTTCTCAAACATGCAATGAAATGTCGTCATAACGTGGGTTATATCAGGCTTCAAAGTATCACGTTTCTGGCGGATCAACTCGAGAAAACTGTAAAGGAATTTCATACAAAATTGAATGTCTAGGCCGGGAAGTATTTTTTTTTTTAATTTTCATTCCACTATTTGTGGCACAACATTACGTCATTCAGCCATGAAAATTTGTTTGATTTGAGGAGTTTTTACTTATTTATTTCATTGCATGTTTGAGAAAAGTAATAGGGGGAAGTCCCCTAGTGGCGGACACCTAAGGGTTTCAAACAAAATAAAAAAAACTATATGTATTTTTTTACATTTATTTACACATTAAGTAAGTTAACAAACTTTAAAATCAAACTAAAATAACAAAAATGCTACCTCTGCTTAAACATACTCAAAAATTAAAATTAAACATTGGTAAAAAAAAATGCAGTCTCAGCAAGTGGCACCTAGTACCGGACGAACTTCACTTCGAACCCCTAGCACCGGACGGTTTCAAAACATCTGACACCGATCACAGATTTATGCATCTGAACATTCTTGAATGTCAGCACAGGCTTCATGAGCCCACCCATGGCAACTGGAGCACTGTATCTAGTCTTCTTTATATTCCTCTAAGCACACTACACAAAACCTTAGCAATCGTAGTTTGTAAACTGGTTTAATCCCATTTTTCTTTTTTTTTTTCTACTCTTCCATTTTGATCTATTTTCTTTGTCTTGCCCTCTGAAACATCATAGAATAATAATCATTATAGGTTTATCTACTAACGAAAAAGAATGATATGTTCAATGTCCGGCGTTACGGGACTACTTGGTGTCCGGTAGTAAGGGACAGCGAGTCGTCACAATTACGTATTTCATACCAAATGTATTTTGAAAATCCACAGAAACTATTATAAAAAACGAAAATCAATGAAATACTACCTTTAATAAAAATAAACATAAACACCTAAACACAAAAACGTAGTTGTAACACTTACTCGAATCTTGTATGACGCAGTGTCTTCCCGCCAAAAACTACATACAATAGCTGCCGCTGTTGCTGCGCGCATCACTGACAAACCGCGTCGCGTGTGTGGGTATCTGTACGTCCCCCGCGCCCCTTCCACTTGTCGTTGATTCGCTCGCGTTGCTAGTTGCCGAGAAAGTACGAGTGTCCGGTCCTAGGTGCCGTCCGGCGTTAGAGGACTTCCCCCTATACATGCCTGGCCGTGAAAAGGGCTTGCCGCCTTCGTATCACTATCTCTATACCTACGCAAGCCCTTCTTTCCCGGCGTCTGCAGTAATGTACTATTATTCGCATTCAAAAGGTTACTCGATTAATCTGCAGGTGTCAACAATTGTCTATCTTGTAGTACTTGCTTTACGTTTTAAGGTCAAATTTGATTGATGACAGTTGTCAAATGCAGCTACGATAAAAATAGTGCATGTACAAGGGTCACAAAATAAATATGGAAGAGATAAAAAATAACACAACGCAACACGGAAAAACGTTTAATCTAAAAACCCTGTTATATTTGCATAGTTTAACGACTGTGGTACTAACTAAACTCAAACTGAAATGTTCACTCAAAAATACATATTCCCTTTTTTGTCCACAGTTAGGCAGAGAGAGCCAACTAGGCACATTGGCTTATGTGATTCAGGAGCAAGCGCTGCTCGTCCGAGTCAACAACGGATGGCAATATGTAGCGGTAAGAGAGTTTGACTTGTTGATTGTCATGTGCACAGTGGGCACGGATGCATTTTATTTAGACCCAACTGTTTTTGTTGCAAATTAATACATTTGATTATGGACCGATTGTGCAGATTAATTAACGTTGAATGTTTTAAAGTGATTATAACTTACTGAACTTGTTCCCGTCGAAGCCAATCCACGAGCGCCGTTAGACCAGAAACGTTAGCATTTATAATAATTTATTTATAGTTCAAACAATTATGATTTTAATACAATAATTGGTTTTGAGCGTGGATTTTCCGTGCATGCATAGCAAGTATTAAATGTTTAAAACCCATTACTACACTGCTAATACGGTGAAGTGTTAAAAGTGGTCTTAATAAATAGTTAATTAACGTTTGCGGTCATATAATTGGTGAGAGCGGTTAAAACAACGCTGGGACATGTTACATCGTCCCTGCTTTTGTGCAGAGGATTGTGAAAATATCAAGTAAAAACGTTTTAAATAGATTACCGAATGTTGAAATTGAATGTAGTTTATTCACTATAAACATATGGTACAAATACAGGTATTAAACAATTAAATATATAGAGTTCCTAATATGTTTAACGATAATGGGAATGTGAAAATTATTGGGTACAAAGAAAATAATCTAAGTCAAATAAAATTATACATAAATCAAATCAGTAAGTACATTATAATATAAAATAAAGCATTCAAATTCAAGTTAAGATATGTCGTCAAAGTTTAAAATATTAATACATTTTGAACTCTTCTTGGTCTAAATTTACAACGGACATTAAAAATAGGTACATTTCGAAGCACATCTTTATGTAAAAAGCTATTAAACAAAACAAAATCTGTCTTTGTTTTCTAGGGTGCTTCAGGATTTTTTTTCTGTAAGACTTTTTGCTTAATGTAAAATGCATCTTAAGCTATTAAATGCTTATTTTCAGTTTTAAATAAATTAAGTATCGTGAAGATTATTTATTGTGGCCGATTTTACGTAAAAATGTCATTGGAGTAGGAGTTTTTTTATGGATAGAGTTATTTTTAAATGGACTACTTTGATGCAATTCGACAACTAAAAAAAACTATGTACCTAATTCTTATAATCCATTTGGTTGATGACACTTGGCGTGTATCCTTACATATGAAATGTATTTCTTCAAAAAAATTGGTTTCCTATCCTGGTACGGGCGGATGACCTATATTTGATATTCCCCATCGTTTGACTTGTTTTAGCGCTTATAATGGTATTTTTCCATCAGATGGGTTCGCTGCTTCCGATTCAGGCTCCATTGACAAATGGACCAACCAGAGTGCCGCTGCAGAATGTTCTAGAGACATCTAGTTTAGTACATCATAAGAACCCGGCAGGAGAGGGACCAGTAGTAAGTTGCATATTTGTTAGAAACGATTATCATCATTATCATTTTCATCAATCTACGTGTACATCCCCGTCATCCGTGTCATCTGTGTAATTGCTGGATGGATGGATGGAAACCCAGCAGGAGAAGGACCAGAAGCAAGAAGCATTTTTTTAGGAACGAATATCTTCAAAATCATTATCATCATCATTGTCATCATTATTCATTATCATCATTATTATCAGTCCACGTATACTAATAGGCACACAGGGCAGCCTCCTTTCATAAATGGGATTGATGAGAGGGACACTAAAAGGCTAGTAATGGTCATCCTCATAGTCATACTTCCTATCTTTTGTGTTTCCCTTAAGAAACTTGTTTTTCTATCTTTGGATATTATCATCGCCAGTCTACGTTATCTTTCTGCTGGCCTCACAAGCCTCTTTTTAAAGAAAATATAGTTGAGATGGACGTTTAATAGATTGCCGGTAAAGGGCACATACCTATACACAGACACATCTTCTTTCATTTTTGGATGGAGCTCAATCAATTAAGTATAGAGCCCGGAGTGCATAAATATCTTGTCAGAAAATCCTGAATACTAAGGCAGTTGCGTGTTTGTGCGTTTTAGTTTGACTCACAGGAAAAATGCTAATGCTGTGTAATTGTTCAGCTGCGGCTGGCAGCTCTCAACGAGCCCCATACTGGAGATATGCACGGCGTGCGCGGTACCAACTACGAGTGTCTCCGACAGGGCCAGAGGGCAGGCCTGGGTGGGACTTTTACTGCATTCATATCTTCCAGGTAAATAATAATAATAATAAATATTTGCGGAAAATCTTACTAAGCAAAGCTTGTACTATGGGTACTAGACGAAAACCAGTCATCAATGTCATCATCATCTTCATCATATCAGCCGAATTACAGTAACACCTTCAAATAGGCTTCCCCCAAAGAATGCCACAATGACCGGTCCTGCACCACCTGCGTAGACATAGGACTCCTCTAAAGAGTGCCACAATTACCGCTCCTGCACCACCCGCGTTTACCGGCCTTCTGCGTTCTTTACCAGGTCATCAATCCACCTTGTCCGAATTACCAATCCTTGCTTAACTGTAATGTATATAACTTGAGGTGCCTACGTCGTTGGTATTTCTAGTACTACCTCCAGTACCACCGTTGTTTGCTTCGATAAATAGAGCTCTGTCTCTTTTTTAGCTACAAGGAAAAGTTTTATTCCTGACTTCTTCAATATTTGCATTCTAAATTAGTCCGACAGCTATAGCAGGATGCAGAACTCCTACATTTTTATTGTACCCGCCTTTTCTGTGCTGAATATTCTCTTCTAAGAACATGATGAATACATACCTAGCCTAATGCCATACATGCAAGCCTACCGTATATTTATTTCAAGCGGAACTTCCATTTTGATTACAACCAATATTAACTTAATTTTCGTTACGTAACCATTTTGATAGATTTTGCTCTGACCATGCTTGTTAGGACTGCACACAATACTTAATCGAATAGTTAAAATCCCGGTAAAAACAATTACACACTTCAATAATTTTATATCAATATCACGGGCTGGGCTGAAATATGCAAAATCCTGTAAACGGAAATATTGAATATTCTGATTTTCATGCAACATTGTGGCTTTGCTGTAGAGCCTGTAGTACTAATGGCTTTTCCACTTTGCATCCGCTGTTTGTAATGCTTTCATCAAAGTTTTGGACAGGTTGCATTTTTAGGGTTCCGTAGCCAAATGGCAAAAAACGGAACCCTTATAGATTCGTCATGTCTGTCCGTCTGTCTGTCTGTCTGTCTGTCCATCCGTATGTCACAGCCATTTTTTTCCGAAACCATTAGAGCTATACTGTTAAAACTTGGTATGTAGATGTATTTTGTGAACCGCATTAAGATTTTTACACAAAAAAAAACATTAAGTTTTAGGGGTCCCTATACACAAAACTGAAACTCAATTTTTTTTTTCATTAAACCCATACGTGTGGGTTATCAATGAATAGGTTTTCAAAAATGATATTAAGGTTTTTAACATAATTTTTTTCTAAACTGCGCGAGAGACACTTCCAAAGTGGTAAAATGTGTCCCCCCCCCCTGTAACTTCTAAAATAAGAGAATGATAAAACTAAAAAAAATATATGATGTACATTATTACCATGCAAACTTCCACCGAAAATTGGTTTGAACGATCTAGTATGTAGTTTTTTTTAATACGTCATAAATCGTAAACCGCAATTTATTTAACGGTACCCTTCATGTGCGAGTCCGACTCGCACTTGGCCGCTTTTTTTAAAAATGTTTGATAGGTATGGTTAACAAATATTTTAGACAAAAAAGAAACAGATACCAATCAAACGATCGACATTGCTTTACATAATACTAATAATAATGATTGGGTGCCATAAATAAATGATGTTTTATCCATTACACCAAATTGATTAAGAGTGCTCTTCAAAAAAGCGCTCGCTCAGAATTCGGTATTTTGACACGCGTAGTGCGTTTGTGTGTGTAAATACTACTACCACCCACACAAACGTACCTAACCCCCACATGCACAGCGAGATCGCACCAGCCGCGGGTGCCGTCCCTTTCTAGCTATATGTAAGTGCGATCGGGATAGAACTAACCGCGGAGCTTGCCGATGAAAATAGCTGTATAGCGCACCGTTGGAATTCACTCCGTGACCGATATTGATACTTGCACTAAAAAGTGGTAAGTATTACTTCGCTAACATGATGTTCTAGAACATCATGTTAGCGAAGTTAGATAACTTGAATAAAGTAAGTATTTGATTTTTGAGCACAAGTTTTCTATTTGTATTAAAATACTATGATATGACAAAGTATATTTAGTTTCGTTTTTTTAGTATAAAATAAACAAACGAGTTTTAAAGTTGTCAGTAATAAGAACAATAATTTGTTTTACGGATATTAATAGTTTGCATGTTATCTGAGTCTTGTTTATATATAGTAATGTAATGAAATTATACCAGTAGACCCACTACTAGGAAATAACTGGGTACTTACGTATTCATTTCTTGAAGAAATTTTTTTTTGTTATGGACAGTAAAAAAAAACTGCCCTTCATAGAAATTGCTATGTCCGTTTCTTACCAAAGGAACTGAAAATTATAAATTATACAAACACAGCTTTTTATCTAGAATACAATTAATTAATGCGTGATTTTATTCAAAAGCCTCAGATGATAAAAAGGAATAGATATGAAACGGGGGCTTGGCGCGTGTCGGTGCGACATGGCCAAATGGGCATGTCACTGCCCACCGCATGTTAGTCGCAATTTGCCGTGAATCTGAAATGTTTTTCCACGTTTACTCAAAATGCTGAATTGTAGCGTGGTTACATGCAAAAATAGGAATGAAACTACCTGAATACCTAAATGAATGGTGGAGTCACGCACCACATGTGAGTATTAGTATTTTCACTTAAGTCAGTAAAAACTAATATTTTAATAAATAAACGCAACGCCGCATCATTTCTCGGGATCGAACTAACATATCGAACGAAAAAGCATATTTTTGTTCTATGCGTTGTACATTGAACGTTCAATACAGTAAACCACGGCGCAATGTATTAAACCACTATGGATATGGACGATGCTTGAATTTTTTAGTGGTACGGCCGCTGCTTGGCGTCGCAAACTAGAGCGGTGCCAAAGTGCAGTTACAATTTACGCGTAATCGATAAAATAGAAGTACGATATCATACTAGTTATTTTATTTCGACTACTTTCGCTGTTTTATTTTATTTAATTACTTGTTTTGGTTGGGTGCCGATCTTAAAGGTATAGTTAATATAACATACTAATAAGATTAAAAGGCACAAAATGTTTACGGTACCTACTAATAAGATTTTCACTAAGTTGCAGTATGAACGGTAAATAGACATAATAAAATTGTATATACAAGTATATAATTTAGTTGCAAATGGCTTCAGAACAACTTAAAATGTGATATTATTACCAATAATTTATTTTAAATAAGTATTTTTTACTTTCATTTGAAATGAAAATACTGATAATTGAAGAAGAAATCTCGGTTTCTTATTACAGTTTTCCAAAGAATCCGAGTAGGTACTAAAAAAATGGATAGATGCTACTGGCAGAGGTCCTAACTGGATTCCTGTACAGAGAAGAGTTAATGTGTTCGTAACATTTTCAAGAAAAATGTTTCCAACCACTTAATAAGAGCCGTACACTTTTCGAATATTTGACACCTCGCTTGCTTGAAACCTAGGTGTAAAATGTATGGTAACACATCTTCGCACATCTTTGGTGGATACTCGCCCTTAGCCTTAAATCTCGTAATATGAGTAATGGACATATTATTTCGCGCCAAAATGCGAGTCGGATCGGCCTGGTACCTACAGGTCAAAAATATCGATGTGACCAGAGTTTTAAATGTATGTGAACACGAACTTATAAAAAGCCGTTTATGTTACTCTGTAGGTATTCGTCAATATTTTTTACTTTTGCGATTTATGGTAAGTTAACAACACGTGTTATTTAAACTTGTAGCTAGAAGTTTAAATACCACCACATAAACTTACCATGTTGTTGAAGTTGTTACCCATCAATATCATAACATAATATTAATTTTAATATCAATGTCGATAAAACATATTTTTAACGTTTGTCGCCCCCCTAGTGTAGTGCGTTTAAGCCAATCACAGCCCTTGTTTGCATGTTGCCGTAGACTCACTGGCAACGCCTGAGTCTTTGTTTTTACACGGTTCAATGTGTGTGCCTGTGGGCGCTGCGGTGGGAGAAAACTGGGGACATCGGTTTTGGTTGAAATTAAGCAGTACGGCACTTCTCCCTTTTTTTATGTTCTGAGCCTAAAACTTATGTCACTTATTAGGATTCCGTACTCAAAGAGTAAAACGGGACCCTATTACTAAGACTCCGCTGTCCGTCTGTCTGTCTGAATGTCTGTCTGTCCTTCTGTCACCAGGCTGTATCTCATGAACCGTGATAGATAGAGATTTTCACAGATGATGTATGTCGCTATTTATAACAAAAAATACTAAAAAACAGAATACATCTTTTTAAATTTATTTTAGTTTTTATTTGTTTCTTTTTCTTTTACAATCTTACACAAATCGACCTTGCCCCAAACTAAGCAAAGCTTGTACTATGGGTACTAGACGACGATAAACATACTTATATAGATAAATAAATACTTAAATACATAGAAAACATCCATGACTCAGGAACAAATATATGTGGTCATCACACAAATAAATGCCCTTACCGGGATTCGAACCCGGGACCTCCAGCTTCGTAGGCAGAGTCACTACCAAGTTACTAACTAGGCTACAGGGGGCTCCTATACAACAAACGTGATTTTAGATATAGATATTTTGCCGTTTTTAGATATAGATAATGGTACGGAACCCTTAGTGCGCGAGTCCAACTCGCACTTGGCCGGTTTTTTAAACATTTATTTCGAAATAAAGTGTGATACTCGGAAATGTCGAAGGGAAGGTCAATCGTCGAATCCGACTCGGCTGGGCAGCATTCGGGAAGCTACGGCACATCTTTTCGTCCAATATTCCGCAGTGTCTCAAGACGAGAGTCTTTGACCAGTGTGTGTTGCCAGTGATGACATATGGCACGGAAACGTGGTCGCTTACTATAGGCCTCATAAGAAGGCTCAAAGTCACTCAAAGGGCAATGGAGAGGGCTATGCTGAGAGTTTCTCTGCGCGATCGCATCAGAAATGAGGCTATCCGCAGCAGAACCAAGGAAACCGATATATCCCTCCGAATTGCTAAACTTAAGTGGCAGTGGGCGGGGCACATTGCACGTAGAACCGATGGCCGTTGGGGTGGAAAGGTTCTTGAGGGCAACCACGTACCAGAAGGCGCAGCGTGGGTAGGCCCCCCGCAAGGTGGACTGATGACCTGGTAAAGGTCGCGGGAGTCCGCTGGATGCGGGTGGCGCAGGAACGGCCATTGTGGCACTCTTTGGGGGAGGCCTATGTCCAGCAGTGGACGTCTTTCGGCTGATATGATGATGATGATGATGATGACTCGGAAATGTAATAAAACCACGTAAAAATCTCCCTTTCCAGTGTAAACCCCCGGTGTGTGTTATTATTATATATAAACGAAAATACTCGTAATAACTAAATGCAAGGTAGGATCGTGCTGTACTTAACAAACGCCATATAAGCTTGTTTCACGGGAGGTATGGATGACCTATTGACGCTGACCCCTGCAGCAAGGGACTGGCTACTCAACTTAGATATTAAATTGTAATCTTTTAAACTTGTACTCATTGTTAGTATTGATTTCAACTGTATAAAAGTCATACGATATATAAATATATATATATATATATATATATATATATATATATATAGCTTGTTTTTTAAAACGTTTTTTATTCATCTTGTTATTTTCAATAACCCTGCATATTATGTCGCTGGTTCGTGGGTACTTGTACAGACAAATCACACAAACCCAAACAAGATAGGTCTATCTATTTTAGTTTAGGAGTTCCCATGACCACCTTCCATCATCAGATCCTGGAAATCATCCATCACCAAAGTGTTTACCAAGACAAAACAGATGAGCCCAAACTAGATGGGTTTATCTAGTTTAGTTTAGGAGTTCCATGACCACCTTCCAGCTCCATCATCAGACTCTGGAAATCATCCAGCATCAAAGTCTTGCCATGCCATGACCAAATAAATGAGCCCAAATTCGATGGCTTTATCTTGTTGAGTATAGGAGTTGCTATGGCCACCTTCCGACTCCACCATCAGACCAGCTCTATGATATTATGGCATTGTCACCGAAGATACGCAATTGTACCTAATTTGAAGATTTCGCCCAAACTAACATACATACATACATACTAACTAATCATAATGGCCGTTGGGGCGGGGAGGTTCTCGAGAGGCGACTACGTACCGGAAACTGCAGCGGACCCTCCACAAGGTGGACTGATAGTAACAAGTAAATAAATTAAATCTATCAAGTATCACGATCACTCGTACAATAATAATTGACTATAGAACGCGTAGTTTAGACAAAAGGATCCAACCCACAAGACATCACCATTGAAATGTATGACTTTTGTTTTAGGTAGAAGGTTCAATTTTAAATGTTACATATCCTGTGGGTTTGAGCCTTTTCGCTGCACTACGTCATATTTGGCAGCTATGCAATTCATAACTTGTCTCGATTAGCCTCACGAATGTATCCCCAGTATAGTTTGACCCCGAGGTTGGTAACAACTATGCCAAGTCGGAGATCAAAATAATATTATTTTATCTGAAGAGTGGCCGGTTAGCTTCGTGAATAGCCACAAATAAACACAGTACACGTCTGTCTCGGAGGGCTATTCAGCCGGTACTGAGATATATTCCCGCGCGACGGTAAATTTATACTAGTTTTGAATAATTATTTATAAATATAAATTTTGACTAAAGTTATATTTTTTGGACTGGATCTTGTTGGTACAAGCATGAACTTTAATGTTGTGTAAGATTCAATACACAAATAATTCAACAATAATGAGAAAATCCTTGAGTTTTCAGTAAGATTTTGTTGACAAATATGGTGTAATTGAGAACAGTTTACATATATATACGTGCAGAATAAGGAAAATTCGAGGCGGCTAGGTGCAATGGCAACATATTAAGCTAGTGAAAATAGAATAAAACAAGTAGGTTCTCATATAACATCATGGAGTATTAGGGGCTCAAACTTATGACTCTGCGCTCTCTTCAGAAAACTACTGTCGGTAATCGGGTATTTTCGGTTAAAGTATTCAGTTTTTCGTAAATTGGAGGCGGCTATGACCAATATGAGGAGTTTACCTATGCAAATAAGTAATCAGGATCTAGAAAAAGCTCTCCGTTTCTTAGAATTACAACGTCAAAAATCCGTCATTCTCGCTTATTCCTGACCAAAAAACGAGCGCCCTCTTAATGTAATAAAAGTGATTAGAAGGTTCAGATATCTAAATTATTCAAATGTATATGAAATTAAAACTTTCTGAAATATTTAAACTCCACGGTTTAGACAGAATAAGACTGACTAAAGTATCCAATTTATACTGGAGTTCTAATTTTATCTGGTTCCATTAATATTTGCTTATTTGTAAATGTCAGCCGGTTAAACGCTATATTCTATAAGAATGAGCAAGAAAGCAACTGTAACTTAAACAATAAATAAATGACAATGATTTAAATAATTAAAGTAAAACAGCTCGCTTGAACTTCGACAGACAAAAGCGGAATAAACCTGTCGGGTCAACATGAAGCCAAGAGTTAAAAGCTTTTACTATCGATTTTAAATTGAGCAAGCAACACGTTTATAAATCGGCGACAAAAATATAAATCATGTTAATCCTGAGCATTTAAACGTCACTGCTCAGATTATTTAAACAATGGATTCATCTGACATATTTTTATTAAAGTCCGCTAAGTTTTTTTTATCAATGTTTTATCAATTGTCATTGATGTTCATTTTTGACTTTGCTAATCATAATTTCTCAGTTGTAAAGGGTTATAAGTGCTTATAACTAATGAGGTTAACTTTGCAATTAATTCCTAGTATTTGTCATGAACTAAGATTCAATAAGACCTCTATTGTTATGAATTAGGGTTATCAAGTGTTGGGCAAGTAAGAATGAGCTAGCCGAAGGCAAATCAAATAATCCAGCACAATCTGAACAGAAAGGAAAAATAAAAAGACTTTTATGTTTGTGGATATATTATGATGTGTTCAACTCTTTAGTCGAGACAAGGAAAGACGAATTCGCATTTCTGCCGCTGTTTGACCCAACGTGGTGTTTTATGAATTCAATATTTCCCTAGAGTCCAAACAATGGATTCGATCGTGAGCTGGGTCGACCGTGGGATCCCTGTGGTGAACACGCGGGGCGACGTGTTGTTCAACTCGTGGGGAGAAATGTTCGACGGCTCCGGTGCTCTGTTCGCCCACGCTCCTAAGATCTACAGCTTTAGCGGGAAAAACGTACTTATGGACTCAGCCTGGTGAGACTTTTGTAATGTTCACTAAGTATTTCTATCCCTCTGTTTATCTTACCATCAGAATTACGACCTACTGCTGAGCAAAGGCGGAAAAGAGGGCTCCCATCGATTCACCTGGTACCCAAACCTTAGATACACAGAAGAAAAATTCCAAAACCAAAAAAATATATATAAGGAAGACCGCAATCATCTCAAGAGAAAAAGACATTACCTTAAATTAGGATAATTCATCCTGGAGTTAAAAATCATACCCCAAGATAACTACTCTTCATTAGAAATATTTTCACACCTCAAAGATTTTTTTGGTTCAAGAATATTAACCTCAAATCAAGTTTTTTTTCTGTGTATGATTAATGCCAAAAAGTAACGAGGATGATATTTTTGTGCGTGTTTGAGTTTTTGGTTAATTCACAATCCAATGCTCCTAGGCCAACCAAAGCTGTGTGGCACGGCGCCAGCCCCAACGGCGAGCCCGCAATGGATGCGTACTGTGACGCCTGGCACAGCGGGAGCCCGGATAAGTTTGGACTGGCCTCATCGCTGCGCTCCAATAAACTACTGGACCAAGAGACGTAAGTTATTCTCTAACGTTAAGTCCTCTTCTCGGCATTTTAAAAACTATGCTTTTCTGAGTGGAGTATCTTCTTAATTTCTTTTAGATCTCTTTTAATTTCAATTTACTATTTGTAATAAAACTACTGAATATTTAATGCAGTCGAATTTACAGAGCGTAATTTGTTGAAATTGTTAAAAAAAGTCTATAATTTAGTATCAAAGATGATTTAGGTTTCAGTAATGGTAATAGATGAATCAAAACCCAGTTATCAATTTCCCTCTATACGCATCTAAGGAGAGAACGCGGTATGTCGATTCATTTCCATAATATTGTCTCAATAAACAGTCTGGAATTTCATATTATCGTCTCTTTGTCAGTTGCCGGCGGATCGCAACAGAAATAACTGAAGAATGAAGTTTATGAATAAATTACCTTCTGCAAATATTAAAACCCTAATCTACATTTCTAGTAGATTTGCAAATATTACGGCATTGGAATAATTTTTAAGTTCGTTCTTCCTCTGTTTCAAGAAATATAAATTTGATAGTCTTCAACCTACGTCGTAGTTATCAAGTTGAATCGCTTAACATTTACAATGATGGGCTCACCTTGGATGAGGTGAATGAGAACATGTCATCGTTACAAGTTTCACCTATAAACTGTAATAATTACTGGATTTTGTTATAGTTCGCTTCTGCATTTAATGTATTTTCTACATAATTATCACTATAAGCTTTAGGACTACTCTTCCTATTTACACAATTTTCTAACAACGCCATAATAACATCGTTACTCTTTGTATTTCTCTCAACATGCCCGAGGCAAACACGAGCTAATTTAATTTAACATCTTCAAACACTCCTATTATATTTTCCTGACATGCCCTTCTCGCGTTCTGTATGAAGAGAATTGTAAACCTTAGAACGGTGCGATAAAACACGTAGTCGTATCTTTTGTGTGTCGCAGGGTCGCTTCCTTTCCGCCATTCGTTCGATACGAGCGTTTTAACGGTTGTCTTCAGGAGTTATGTGTATTGCCTACACGTTTGCATTTATGCTCTTAAAATATTCTTGAAAGCCTTTACCTCTTAAGGGTTCCGTACTCAAAGAATAAAACGGGACCCTATTACTAAGACTCCGCTGTCCATCTGTCTGTCTGTCTGTCTGTTACCTGGCTGTTTCTCACTGATACCGTGATAGTTCCATTTGAAATTTTTACAGATGATGTATTTCTGTTGCCGCTATAACAACACATACTAAAACAGAATAAAATAAATATTTTTATAGATAATGGTACGGAACCCTTCGTGCGCGAGTCCGACTCGCACTTGGCCGGTTTTTTGCTCGTTTTTTTTTCAATATTGATAATGGCAACAGGTAGACGCTTGAAATATTTACAGAATATTTAGTGATATATTCACTTAAAAAGAAATAGGTAAATTAAAATAAAACAAATATATAAGGGGGCTCCCGTACAAAAAAATGTGATTTTTTTCCGTTTTTATAGATAATGGTACGGAACCCTTCGTGCCCGAGTCCGACTCGCACTTGGCCGGTTTTATCCTTATTCCTGAATTTTAGTAACACGGAATAGTAAAATTTGCTGAGATTAGAATTAAGCATCACACGTCAAAATATTAATATTTTTATAAATCATGAATGCGCTATGATTTTTTTGTTTTTAATATGTACCAACTGCAATGGTACACACCAGCATACACTACACTACACGGAATTCTACATTTAAACTTTCACTTTTCTTGCAGTAACAAATAAGATTAATAATATGTAAAAAAATATATATCTGAAAGAAATAAGCAACAGAGGTAATCGTTATCAGAACAATAATAGCAACTTATTCTTTGTTATTTAGATTCCAACGGTACAAATAAACGGATACCGGGAAAATGTCTAGGACAACATAAGGCTCTTAGGTAGTCTATACACATCTACTTAAGTACTTACTCTCTCTCTCCAGCACCAACTTTTGTTGCTAGGCCTAAAGCAGAGTAAATAATTTAGCAAAACGCGAAAAAAAATTTATTTTTATGAAAAGTTACTACTTTCCATTTTATTTTCCTTGCAGATATTCCTGCAGCTCTAAATTAATCGTGCTGTGTGTGGAAGCCACGCCAGTGGACACGGTGAGAAGAAAAAAACGATCCAAGTAAGTACTCAATAATGGAATACAACGAAAAAAGGGTATTCATATTTACTCCTTTTTAAAGTTTGTTAATTATCGTGAAGAAGGTAGGTATTTAAGGTAAACTAATTATCATTTAATAGTACAAGACTTTCAGTTTAAATTGGAAATTCAAACTTAAAGAGACAATTGAAACGGACAGCGAATGTGAATAATACAGAAGTACGGTAAGGAACGTGTAAAATCATTAACAAACTCAACGTAACAAATTGTTTAACGTACCTACATGTATCAGTTATATTTACTTCATAAGTCAACAAACCAATTTTAATTGCCCTACAAAGTCACTCTAAAAAGATACAGTCGTTCTAAAACAAGAAATTTAGTTAACGTAAGTTCGTATTTATGTTGCTTCACGAGTACAAAATTCTTGGATACAGTTTATACGGTCGCAATGGACTTGAACGTTTTATAGTTTTACTCTTACAATTTTTATGATTGCTTAACAACTTTACCTGTAACTATTCGAACTTTTGTGCAGAACATTTTTAAACATGTTACGCTCAAGAATGTTACATTTTGTACACACGTTATCTACAAGCTACGCAAACTTATATGGCGCGTACTATACACATATTTTTATTTATAAACTCTATTTTAATCAATCATGTTTCAACACTTTAGATAACATATTTCTTAATTGAACTCTTTAGTGAAGGTTAAGTATGCTAGAAAATGAGCCACCTTCTTTTTTATTTTATTATTGTCATTTCATCAAAACATTATCTATTGCCACAGGTACCGTACAGCGGATAAGCTTCGGTTCCTCAAAGATAAAAACGAACAACGAAACGACACAAGAACGAAATTATAGATACAGATTCCTAGTTCATATAGAACGTAAGCAAAAATTGTGAAGACTGTACATATTTTTAATGTAATAAATGCCAGAGACGTTTCTTGAAGCACTGATCCCGGTGGAGCATATCGACAATATACGAATATTGAGTATTACTTATACAAGTAAAAAGTTACGTCACGTTGATTTTATGGTGACTATTCTACTCGAACAAGTGCGTATTAGACAAAATGGTGTGATATCGCAAACTTGCATCTTAGTTATTTTAGTTGCATTTTCAGTATGCTATGTATACAAGCTAATATACGATGATTTTGATTGTGTTGATCTGGTGATGGTAATGATGATAATTAAGTATGAGCTAGATTAAATACAGCAATATTGTGCAATGTTGTGCGCATATTGAACAGATATCCGACTTTTTAGACTACACAAATGTAAATTATACATAAAACCTTAGATTTTATTTCACGAAAAGTACTTACGGACTTCGTGCAGTGTATACTTCAACGTCGAATAAGATTTGTGAAATTGAGCATGTATTTTACCAATGTTTTACAATATTAATGGGAAAAGTCTATTATGTTGAAACCATTTATGGATTATTCTTTTTTTCTCTTATTTACGTAATAGGAAACGAATTACTTGTTTAATGCTTATTTCCTTTACAGAAGAACGGTGTGGATTTAAAACTTTGCATTTTTATTCAGGCTGTAAATTGATTTCGGTATTTGTATTAAAATTTACATCTATGTAGTCAGAGTGGAGGTTAGTAGAATTGTAAATAGTTCAAGCTTTTAAGTTCTATTCAGATAAATGTGTTAATAAGCAAGGAATTCCAAATGTATTTTACGGTTGTAAATATATTCTGTGTAAAATTAATAAGTTACTGGGTTCAATGATCTATCATAAGTCGCAATTGATGTTTCCATTCCAGAGCGATACATAGTTTATTAAATTCAAATTAAATGCTATCAACTTTAGTATAGTTTGATAAGTTTCATTGTATTTCAATGTCCAAATTATATGCCTACTTTGATTTCTATATTATAAATAAAAAAGAAGGATAAGAGATTAAAAAAAAAAAAAAATTGTGTTCTTTTTGATTCGACTCATGTTCAGAATAACCAATTCATATCAATAAAAAATCTTTGATGTTAGTAACTATATTGATAAAAGTTCAGTGCCCATAAGTTACTTTCGAGACCAGACCGTTTGCATGTGGTGTGTAACATATCCTTCTACTGGTGGTAGTTAACTGATTATATTTTGTAAGAATAAGCGCAGACTGTATTTTATGTCAGATTATTTGAAGGTTTTCTAGACGTCAAGTATTGGTAGTACAACTGCTGCAAAATTTGGATTGAATACTTATATTATTCCTTTAATTTTTTGATTAAAATCACAGCCATTTTATCGGATATAAGTTTCGACTAAGATATTTAATAACGTTGAACCCTATTGTAGAGTCAAGAATGTAAAAATATTACCTTGTAATTTTTCATTGTTAAAAAAATGTGACGCTAGGTGAATTTTATTGTACTTCATGAGTACAGGTTGTTTTGAGAATAAAGGGAATTTTTTAACACGTTGTTTTATTCACGTGATTTTTTGAACGAACATTGGTCCAACGGAACCCCTATTTTACAGTTACTATTATTATTAACGCATTATAAGAAGGAGATTGTTTTTTGTTAATATTAATATTAACACAGTGTCAAAAATCCGCTACCCCTTAAATTTTACTAGCTCAGATATATAGAAATCATCATGCGAGAAAATTAATCTCTCTGTCAATCGTGCACCAAATTCATTTTTTTTTTCGAAAGAGTTTTATCCTGATGTGGTTGGGACCACTGTCACCTACTCGTGTATCGAAAGTTTGGTGAAGTGGAACTGATGATGGAGACCACAGATGACTTATGAAACTCCTCGATAATGTGAATTACGTTGCTGGTGCAACGTCTGTCCATTCAGCGTGGCAATGCGGCGAGCGTGATGGGCACCTTTCCACCGGGGGTGGCGCGGGGCGGGCTTTTTGACTAAGTAAATAATTTATTATTAACCTTTATTGTACCTTTTTATTAATAAAAAAAATCATTCAGTCATTTAAAAAGGCTTGAGTTGCAACGGAATCATATCGGAATCTTTGGATTCCGATATGATTCCGTTGAATTAGCAGCTAATGAATAAGGAGCTCCTTGTAGAGTCGCCGGAACTCTTCAAATAATATTTGGGCCACATACAGCAGCGACATGGGTTTTTTTTGTATGAATCAACGCATTTGCTGTTGGAAAGCAGTTCATGTGGTAAAGCGGAAAAGAAATGTAGAAATGTTTATGTATATGCTTGGCGAAGTACTGAATTAAAGCCGGTTTAAACTTTGTTTTTAAAGTTTTTGTTCTCAATATGAAGATCAAATATCAGCTGATTAGGCATTATAAACTAATCAGCTGATATTTGACCTTCTTATTGAGAACAAAACTTTTAAAAACAAAGTTTAAACCAGCTTTAATTCAGTACTTAACATTTCTACATTTCTACGTTATTGAAAGGAGTAAACTAACGTCGATCGAATTTCGTACAGCGTTTCGTACCTACTTCACCTACAATGTTTTTCCATAAAAATTATTGCATTGTTGTAAAGTAACTCAAACGGGTCAATAGCTATGAATGAATAGCTAGTTCATAATGAAGTGAAACATTTAGCCCCTAGCGGCGAGTCACCATTCGCCCATTTATTAAAATAACCTCCAACGACAAACAAATAATGGGGAATGGCGTATTTGAGGTTATAAAAGACTTTAATGGTTCTGTGGAAAGTTTTACTTGGTCGGAAATAGGGTTATGGAATAAATTACGTAAAAGTATATATGGGAGGAGTTTTGGGAACTTGGGGTAACTATATTTATAGTAGAGTTTAATTCAACACTATGGGATGGATGATTCAAAAAGGTTAAGTGGGTAAATCATTATTAATGTCATATCTAACAAAGGAATAACGACGAGTAATTGTCGTAAGTTGATTACAAAGTTATTCGTTTTTTTATTAAAGTTTTTATTTCACTTGCCTTGTTAATTCGTTAGTAGGTAACTTTGTGCGTATATAATTTTGGAAGTATTTAACCTACTTCCTCGAGTCAAATCGAATTGATACTTAGGACATTATGTGTAAGTCGAATGATAAAAGCTGATACCGTAACCTATGCACACTTGCGACTCCTTATTGATTTTAGTACTTACTAACATACCTACTACATTTCGGACATTGTAACTATTATAAACTTACAATGTCCGAATGTAGTAAGTTTATCTGCTGTCCGTTGTCCAAATTTGTAAACCAAACTCACTCCTCTACCAAAACATTCGTAGCTACTAAAGAGCAAATCGTTATCATGTGTATGTTTAGGTTTACCAATTATACCTACCTAATACTTACCCATATTAAATTTTCTTGAGCATATTCACACAAAGTCAAAATACCCACAAACCATATTTTTCATTCATGCAGCTAATGGAGAGACTTCTCCATACCAATTGTGTTCCTAAAATGGTTATCCTTGGAAAACGAATCTCCGCTTTGTAATAATAGAATTCATTATCAACTGGCAAAACAAAGTAAAAGTTTTGCAATACGAGTACGATCCATTTTGTTTCATGTTAAGTCTCTTTAAAGTTAACAGCAGAAGTCAGATAGAAGGAAATGAGTTGGCGTAGTTTATCCGTTTCATTTTATAAAAATAATATTTTCTGCCATTTTAAGCGTAGGTAATAAGAAAACATTGTAGGTAATTTGCACCCACATGACCAAGAAGGCCACTTGTGTGGTGTACAGTCAGCGTCAAAAGTAACTACCCAATCGAAGACGTCAAAAGTTCTTATTCCCGTTTAATAAAGTCTTTTGACATCTTCGTTTCCGAAGGTAGCTAATTTGATGCTGACTGTACAAATTGCCCGTAGCACTGGAACACAAGTTCCATGTCCTCAGCCTTCCCTTTTTGGTAACTATAATGAAAGCGTGAATCTATGTATTAGGTCCTTACCTATGAAATTGGCGGTGTGTATGGAGAATATTATGAAAACTGTGATTTTCATACATTGAATTTTGCGGATTATTCAGCAATGTCAAATTCAAAGCAAACTAAATTTTAGTAGGAATATAGAAAACTTTTAAGCTACTTTACACATATCTTCATTCCTTAAAAATAGTTCGCATCATAAAACTATACGTAATTGAAACACTTTAACCGGCAGCACATGAAAAGGGCGGTTTTCAAGCTTTAATTTGAAACACTAAATAAAAAATTCAAACCTATTATTTGTATTTAAAACCTTTGTTACATATTCTAATAATGAAATTAAAAAATAATTTGGAAGTTGCAATAAAAATGAATATTAAATTACGTACAAAATAAAATCTGTAAAAAAACCGCCAATTTCATAGGTAACGACCTAATATGTTTGCACGTGCAGATTATACTGCAGTAACTCTCCATTTTCTGTTTTTTTTTTTGTGATCTCATTTGCTCGTCACGTTGCCAAGGTGTAATTGTGTATCATCTATTCAAAATTAAGACAAAGGGAACCTGAAAAATATATAATAAATAACCTATATATATAAAAAATAATATAAATAACCTCTTAAGTGCAGTAAACTGACGCTGCAGAGCACGAAAAACTACCGTAAAACCATACAACTATAGTCTTAACCCAACTATGGTCCAAAAGTAAACTCATTCGTTTCCATCAATACCGATTTCGTAATTGTGTACGTTTTTATTTAAAACTAGTGTTCAAGCAAATCGGACAGGTTTTGGTAAAATCTAAAATTGGTTATTAAATAATCATAAATCAAGATCACTCTGCTGTCAAAGGTCGATTCTAGTACGTCTCATTCAATACTAGAGGGCGACACTAGCACCGCCCCGCTCGGCAGAGAGAACTGTATCTTTAGAGTTTCAAGATGACTCGTTCATTACGATCCGGTCAAGAGATGTAATCGCATGGTTTGAGGTTAGGAAAGCCTTTTCAGGGCTGAAGGCCCAGACTAGGGTCAAGTCAGTGTATTTTCATGTAATCAAGTGTGTGCAATAATACATCAAGTGTAAATGGTCAAATAGTTTCATTTCTTCAATCTCAATCTTCATTCCGAGTGACGCGGTGATGGGATGCAGCGTGTTCATTCGGTGGTGGCCCAAACCTTCATAAACCCCATCCAGGACGGATGGGGAGGAAGCTGACGGTGGGAGCGGATCCACGGCGGAGCTCTCGACGGCGGCAGCTGAGGTAAGGTGTCCAGGACGGAGCCTTACATGGTCAAGTATTCATCTTCATCGTGCTTCATTATTAGTGGCACCAAGAGGGGAGCACTTCAGGCTAGGACAGCACCCCCTCTACAACCCCACCTTATCATTCATATTTTGGAGCATCATTTTGTTGGTAACCCATGACGGGATAGTACTTACCACCTCCTTATTTCATTCATATTTGGGAGCCCATGACGGGCCCCCACCACACTTCATTTTATTCATCAACTAGCTTTTGCCCGCGACTTCGTCCGCGCGGAACTCGTTTATATCGTAACTTTCTCTCCCCTTTTCACCCCCTTAGAGAATAAAAACTGTCTTTAGTAAGGATTCTTTGGGAAGGCCCCGGAATTCAAAGTATCTCTACACCAAATTTCATCTCAATCGGTTCAGCAGTTTAAGCATGAAAAGGTAACAGACAGACAGAGTTACTTTCGCATTTGTAATATAAGTATGGATTGTATAAAGGAAAAGGTCATTATGGCTGAGTTGCATTAGTTTGCAGTTTTATAGATTTGTGGCGTCACTCCTGTCAAATCTGACGAGTTCTGCATGTCGAAGTTTCTTAAATCAGTTGCATAAATATAACATCTAAACAACTCTCATTGGACTTCGGTCCCTGAGAGATCTCTCTATTGTCGTATCTTCTACATTGGTGACCCCCGACAATGGACATAAGCGCAACTCTGAATATCGTGACTGACGCCCGACTCTTCTCAGCAAGCCAGACTCTCTCTCTCTCTCGCTCGCCACCCTGGCTCTGAGCGCTCGCTCGCCACGCTGGCTCTGAGCACTGGCAAGCTGCACTCTCTCTTCATACATCACTGCCCCTCCGTCTCAAAGGGGGGCTGATGTGGCGTCACTCCTGTCAAATCTGACGAGTTCTGCATCGCACTATCGAAGTTTCTTAAATCAGTTGCATAAATATAACATCTAAACAACTCTCATTGGACTTCGGTCCCTGAGAGATCTCTCTATTGTCGTATCTTCTACAGATTAGCTTACTCCGAACGCCTTTTTTTACAAAATATACTCCGCCGCAAACTTAGTGTCTATGAACCGCCTCACCATAATAGATGCATGTAGCCTTTTTAGTATTATTTTGCATTTTTCATATCACACGGCCGTAAGGACCTTTTCTACTAAACCGTAGGACTAAATTAACTGACTTGTAATTTAAATATTTTATATTAAAAATAAAGATACGTCAACAAAATGTTACATCTAATAGTTTTCAAAATAGCCATAATAAAACGTCTTTTTTACCCCGTTTTAGAAAACATCTTCGAAACTACCGCCATAAGGTACATTTACCCTTGGAACGTCACATACATATATTTACCTATGTAATGTTCCTATTCCCCAGGACTCCCAACTACCGCTATACCGTAAATGGGTTCCATCCAATTTTACAGCCCCTATTTCACCTCCTTGGAGAATGCTCCAGGACTCAAACTATCTCTATACCAATTTTCATCTAAATGGGATTTTCATCCAATTCACCCCCTTAGGGGATGATTTCCGGAATAGAAACTATGATAATAATATGTCCTTTTCCAGGACTCAAACTATCTTTCAACCAAATTTTATAAAAATGTGTCATAAACGAATTTCCATCCCCAATTACACCCCCTTAGGGGATGATTTTAGGGATAAAACCATCCTATGCCCTCCCTAACTATCGCTATACCGTAAATGGGTTCAATCCAAATTTTCATCCACCATTTCTCACCCCCTTATGTGTTCCCCTTATTTCCTCCTTTCATGTTCCGGAATAAAAATTAACCTAACCTTTCTCTATACCAAATTTCATCTAAATGGGTTCTATCGAAATCTTCAACCCTCATTTCACCACCTCAGGAAATGATTTTTCGGGATTATAACTATGCATTGTCCTTCCTTAGGACTCCTTCTATCTCTTTACGAAATTTCATCTATTAAATGGGTTTTATACAAATTTTCACCCCCTATTTCATCCCTGAGGGGATGATATTCGGGATTAAAACTAACCGTTGTCATACTCCGGGACTCAAACTATCGTTCAACCAAATTTCATCAAAATGGGTCACAAACAAATTTTTACCCCCTTAGGGGATGATTTTCGGGAGTAAACTATCCTATGTCCTTCCACAAGACTACAACTCGCTATACCGTAAATGGGTTCCATCCAAATTTTCATACCTCATTTCACCCCCCTAGGAGATGATTTCTGGACTAAAAATTACTATCTTCATACCAAATTTCATCTAAATCGGTTCTATCCAAATTTTGACCCCTCATTTCACCCCCTTAGGAGATGATTTTTCAGGATAAAAACTATGCATTCCATACCAAAATTTAACTAAATGGGATTTATCCACATTTTCATCCCTATTTCATCCCCTTGGGGGATGATTTTCGGGATTCAAACTATCCATTGTCATTCTCCGGGACTCACACTATATCTATACCAAATTTAGTCTAAACGGAGTCCATCCAAAATTTCACCCCCCATTTCACCCCCTTAGGAGAAGATTTCCAGAATAAAAACTATCCAATGTCCTTCCCCAGAACTGAAACTACCTCTAAACCAAATTTTATCAAAATGGATTACATCCAAATTTTCACCCTTCCATTTTAAAGGAAAGATTTTCGGGATAAAAACTATCCTTTGACCTTTCCCGGGACTCAAACTAATTATATACCAAATTTCATCCAAATCGGTGCAGCGGTTGAAGTAGCTCTAAACAAATTTCCACCCCCCATTTCATCCCCTTAGAGGTTGATTTCTAGGATAAAAACTACCCTAGGTCCTTCCCCAGGACTCAAACTATCTCTATACTAAATGTCATCTTAATCGGTTTAGCCGTTTTCACGTGATGCGCGGTCACATAAACAGACAAACAGATAAACAGATAAACAGACAAACAGATAAACAGATAAACAGACAAACAGATAAACAGATAAACAGACAAACAGACAAAAATTCAAAAAACTGTTGGAACGTGTTCTGTTATCGATTTTAAGTATCCCTAGCCAATTTTTTTTCGAATATCTTCCATGTACAGACTTTCGACCCTCTTCAGCTTTATTATATGTATAGATTAGGTACCTATTTATAAATATTTCAATAGGTACACAAAGAACATTCAAGACACAGAGCATGAGCTCAACACACAAATATTTGCCCTTACCGGGATTCGAACCCAGTAAGTCGATCACGTAACGCATTGTACGCGCGTCGGGTAGGTCTAAATGTCACTTTTTATATGGAGAATTGACAGTTAATCCGTACCGACGCGCGTTCGGAACGTTACGTGTTTACCCCCCTGGTCCTTCAGCTTCGTAGGCTAAACTGGTCGTCAATAGTCAAAAGTAGGTTAGAAACTGTCTAATTAATACAAAAGTCTTTTTGTTACCTAGGTACCACAGTATCAAGTTTATTGGAAATGCTCTAGGCGTTGTAATTGCATATCATGAAACCGAGTTTTTGGTGTAAATGCATTTTAGGTCCTGCACGGCAGTATTGCACCGCACGATATTCTAGTAACCTGTTCTCTAACAAGGTTGTGCAAGAAGGGGAAACTAGGTAAGTAATTATTTTTTTGCAAAGAGCATTAAATTTTGTTTCTAACAAACTTTTTGTGATTTTTGAAACCGTTTAGTTGTTTTTCTAGTTCGAAACTTCAAGTAGCAAAATTACAATACTGTTACACGATAAAGTTGGCTCGATAGAGAATGGCACAAATTGACTAGCAGGTCGATCACGTAACGCATTTTACGAACGTCGGGTAGGTCTAAATGTCACTTTTTATATGGAAAATTGACAGTTAAATTGTACCGATGCACGTTCGGAACGTTACGTAATTACCCCCCTGGCCCCGTAGCATGGAATCACGCGATAAGTGAAAAGATAAGAGCGTCGTCTCGTTCTATCGAATGGTGTCAGCCAGAGACGGATGCTCTATCTTCGTCACTTATCGCGTGATAGATCCATGCTACGGGGCCTGGTGGGCCCGAGGTCTAGCACGGCCTTGTGTAGCCCGCGAAATAGTGAAACAAAATTTCCTGTCATTTGTACTAACCCCTTCTGGGGTCTAATTATGTAATTACGAAAAGGAAAATTATAGTCATAGCGCTGGTACCGGCGGCCCAATCGCGTGGGCGTTAATCAAACGAGTCGGATAAATTACGGAAGTCAAACGATTTGTTACACAAAAATTCTTGTATTTTCCGATAATCGATGATAAAGAAGTAGGCGGTAGCGTAATAACATAACATAAGTACTTATTCGGTGTGACTTACATTACATACCGACGAGAACACATTGATAATAAAAAAACCAATTCAACCTATACATACAAGGCTAATCAATTTGCAAAAAAAAAAAATAAGTAAGTACCTACTGCTTTGCGGGCAGTGTATGGCGGCCATTTGGAACCGTCAGAAAAGTATGGCATGGTGATTTTCGTGAAAGTGATCTACTCGACGATGATTAGCTGTGCAAAAAACTGCCTGGTACAAATGGTTGAATTGTTTTTTAGAGTTCCGTACTCACAGAGTAAAACGGGACCCTATTACTAAGACTCCGCTGTCCGTCCGTCCGTCTGTCTGTCACCAGGCTGTATCTCACTGATACCGTGATAGTTCCAGTTGAAATTTACGACTACAAATACCAAAAACAAAATAAAATAAATATTTTTATTGATAATGGTACGGAACCCTTTGTGCGCGAGTCCGACTCGCACTTGGTCAGTTTTTTTTTATTAATGGTATACTTGAGTTAACATAATGGTACCAGTGCTATTACCATCATCTTTCTTTTCGTCATTACGTAATTAGACCCCTAAAGGGTCGCCATACTGGGTAAAAATTACCGAAAAAATTGTGTCACTATCTACCGGTCGATTATTATTATTGAGAAATGTCCATATAAGAGGATACATAATAGGGAATGGATGAACATTTTAGAAGTGCTTGATTATTTTTTTGGTGATAGGAATAACCTTCCATAGCACCAGAAAAAAATTGCAGACTTTTCAGCAGCGACAATATTTTTTGAAAAATATAAACCGTTTCCTCACTTACGTTTTGGGTTAAGGGCGACGAATGAGACACTTTCCTTGATCCGTCTCATATTACAAAAAATATTTTATATTCTTATCACCAGAAAAATAATCAGGCACTTCTAAAATTTACATCCATTCCCAATGGGGAATGGATGAAAATTTTACAAACGTCTGATTTTTTTTTTGGTGATAGGAATAACCTTCCTTAGCACCAGAAAAAAGTTGCAGACTTTTCAGATGCGTCAAATATTTTTGAAAATTATAAACAGTTTCCTCACTTACGTTTTGTGGTTAGGACGGCGAATGAGACATTTCCTTGATCCGTCTGACCTGTCAAACCGTCTCCATCCGTCTGACAAGTCTGCAACTTTTTTCTGGTGCTAAGGAAGGTTATTCCTATCACCAAAAAAATAATCAGGCATTTCTAAAATTTTCATCCATTCCCCATTGAGTCAACACTCATCCTAGATAACAAAAGAAGTGCCAATTTTCGGGATTATTGAAAACTAAAGCTGGGTTCACATGTATCTGACGTGATGCTGCTTGAGTCACTTGTGATGCCTGACATTTTTATGTCAGGCATCACAAGTGACTCAAGCAGCTGTTACGTTTTAGTGCATTAGATGAATGTGAACATAACCATACATAATTATATAAAACCGATATCATTATGTCGTGCCACGTCAGACAAATGTGAATGCGGCTTAACACCTGAATCATCTAACACGTGGCTAACCTGCCTAATATAATAATCATAAAGAAAGAAAAGTCACGTAGGTAGGTAAGTTCTCACCCCGATATAGTCTTACTTTCAAATAATATATAATTCAAACGATGTAACACTAAGTCTCGTATTCAAATGAGCGTGTACTTGCTCATCTCATGGCACTTGGTAGCAAAGTAGATTTTTTCTACAAGCTTTCATATTCTATGAATAAAATGTGACGCTCGCCTTGCTAGCTTTGTAGGGATGTTCTTTGCATTTTTGTTTGCTTTAATTCATAGCGGTCATGGAAACATGGAATGCAATATAAGGGCATTTTTAAAAATTCGTGATCCCAATTAGCGCGAGTTGTTAAATAAAAATTAACTCAGTGTCAGTTTTGTAACGCAAGTTAAGCATACAAATGATGTCAAACTGAACTTTTTTCGCATTTAAATAAGATCTATATGCATATGATTTATATATTGAAAAGAAAAAGTATTTTTTTATACAAACTAAATACTTAATTGTCGTTACAAAACTGACACTGAGTTAATTTTTGTTTAACAAATTATGCTAATTGGGTGCACGAATTATTGAAAATGCCCATAAATAACATAAAATATGACATTAACTCTGTCTGTTACCAGAGCGGTAATCACGTAACGTTCCGAACGCGCGTTAGGACAATCTAACTGTCATTTTTCCATATAAAAAGTGACATTTAGATCTACCTGACGCGCGTACAATGCGTCGAGATCGACCCGAGGGGTAATCACGTAACGTTCCGAGCGCGCGTTAGGACAATCTAACTTTAATTTTTCCATATAAAAAGTGACATTTAGATCTACCTGACGCGCGTACAATGCGTCGTGATCGACCCGAGGGGTAATCACGTAACGTTCCGAACGCGCGTTAGGACAATCTAACTGTAATTTTTCCATATACAAAGTGACATTTAGATCTACCTGACGCGCGTACAATGCGTCGTGATCGACCCGAGGGGTAATCACGTAACGTTCCGAACGCGCGTTAGGACAATCTAACTGTCATTTTTCCATATAAAAAGTGACATTAAGATGTACCTAACAAGCGTACAATGCGTTACGTGATCGACCTGGCGGGGTAAGCACGTATCGTGCCGAACGCGCGTCGGTACAATTTAACAGTCAATTCCATATAAAAAGTGACATTTAGACCTACCCGACGTTCGTACAATGCGTTACGTAATCGACCTACTGCATAGGGGTAATCACGTAACGTTCTGAACGCGCGTTAGGACAATCTATTTGTCATTTTTCCATATAAAAAGTGACATTTAGATCTACCTGACACGCGTACAATGCGTCGTGATCGACCCGAGGGGTATACACGTAACGTTCCGAACGCGCGTTAGGACAATCAACTGTAATTTTTCCATATAAAAAGTGACATTTAGATGTACCTGACGCGCGTACAATGCGTTACGTGATCGACCTGGCGGGGTAATCACGTAACGTTCCGAACGCGCGTCGGTACAATTTAACTGTAAATTTTCATAATAAAACGTGACATCTAGACCTACCCGACGTTCGTACAATGCGTTACGTGATCGACCTTTCACGCTTAAACCGCAGAACCGAAATAGATGAAATGTAGTATGAAGATAGTTTGGAACCTCAAAAAGGACACTGAACCGATTATACTCTCCTATCCATCCCTATAGGAGTACGATAATTGATGTTGCGCCTTTGGGAAGTCTAATAGCATATTTGGTACTTATTGGATTTTGCGAGGCGTAGTATTAATCCCTTCAGGCGATTAAAGAGTAGACGCGGACGAAGTTGCGGGAAAAAGCAAGTGTTAATGTAACAAGAAACGGTAGATTACACCTGGATCCTCCAGTTAGAGGGGTAACCACGTAATGTTTCAAACGCGCGTTAGGACAATTTAACTGTAATTTTTCCATAAAAACTTGACATTTATTATTATGACAATATTTATTTAATAAACAGAGTATATAAACATGGGTACATTAACTGGGTCTCACAAAACTGTCGGAACAGTTTGTCTGTGTGATTATAAACATAATAATACAGAGTTAATAATTAATTAATTAGGTACTAATTTATGAATAGGTTTAGGTTAGACACATGTTTAACCTAACCTAAACCATGCATACAGTTACTTATGTGTTATGATACTTAATTTAGATCTACCTAACAAACGTACGTACAATGCGTTGCGTGATCTCAATTCTGATAAAAATAAGACCAATTGGAGGACGTCAGGTTTCAGCATTCGACATAAAAAAATATAGGTAGTCAAATTAATCTCCTTTTTTACAAGACGTTTGAAAAGCACTTTCGTCCTCGAGAAAATCATATTAAATCTCTTATACCTTTATAATATGTTTATTTTTACACAAGGTTTCCACGTTTTATCACCTTGAAATATTCCCAAAGTTTGCCTTCAAGAAACCTTCGTTATTGTTATTATGAACAGTTTCGTTAAAATGCAGTTACTTATATGTTATAAGAATTCTAGAGCACCGAATTGAGGTAAATTTTATTTTGTACATCGTAAAGCCCAAGTTAATTCTTTTAGTTAGTGAATTGTAGAACCCTGGAGTAAATTAGTTCTCTAAAACTAAAAGCAACATTTAAGAAGGAAACCCTTATCCCAAAGGGCGTGGCTCGCGTAGCGTGCAAGCGTAGTCCAGATATGCAAGTTTATTACGAAAATTAAGTGAAAATTACGAGTATGATATTTTACCTCGTCGTAAAATTCCAGCTATGTACTTTATGATACGTACTCAAAATAATGTAGTCTAGACAGCCGTTTCTTAGTATTCCAAGAGCGTACTCCAATTACTTTTATGTAGAGAAGTTTGTGCTGAGGCAATAAAAACTAAATTCAGATACACAGAGATTTGGGTTCTAATTGGATTCAGTGCCAACAAGTTTGTAACAATGCTGTGTTGATACCATGGGTTTTACCACTTTATAGAGAAAAACGTTCACAAGCAGAGCGCTAACCTATCGGGTTCTTGGACTAAATGGGTCATACACAGATTTCGGTTAGCGTCTTTCCTGTGGGCATTGTCAAAGTTATTTTATATAATTATTATGTTCACATGCACGCAATGTGCGAGGACGTTTACGAAGAAGACTGGCTACATAAGTCACATGCGAGCACATGACCATCATCAGCATACCTGAACGCAGTCGCTGTGGCGGAAATCGGCCGGGACTACATTATTATGCGATAAAATAGTACCTACATTACATCAGAGGCCGGGAATCCGTTTTCACGCCGAGGCATGTATAGTGCTTTTCTCAAACATGCAATGAAATAAATAAATAAAAATCCCCAAATCAAACTAATTTTCATGGCTGAATGCCCGTGATGCTGTGCCACAAATAGTGGAATGAAAATTAAAAAGTTACTTTGCAAGCCTAAGGCCCGAAAAGTTGTATGAAATCACATTTCAGGCCGCCTCGAGATGCTGCGCCCGAAAAAGGATACTTCCGAGTCTATTATAAGGAACGTAAAGAGAATATTTCATTGCATGTTTGAGAAAACATTATTTATATGCACGTAAGCTTTTTACTATTCATAGACCACAGGAAAAACGAATTTTGTTTTAAGCACTGTGTCTGGCCCAAATTTGTTAAGGACTTTGAAGTAATAATTACCCACCATTAGAAATACAAGGCCGGTAATGGCGGATATACAGTCATTCAATAAAGTGGTTTACCACTTTTGAACCTTAATGTACAAATAATAGAGTCGAAAAGTGTTAAACCAACTTGTTGGTTTACTGTACATCAAGGGGCAACACTAGGGTCCGTGTCCTTAACTTTTAGGGACAGGAGCGGCAACTCACGGACAAAAGATGACCAAAATTGTGACACTAGTGGCAGGTTGCTTGTAATTTCTGAACATTGTCTATATGTCTATGGGCAACTTTCTGAATAATTTCGAATGAACAAAGTGTGAAGTTTTTGAATGAATCACTAAATGTTTCTTCAACTCTTAAAATTACACTAAAAAGTGAATATATTTTAAAATTTGGTAATAAATCCGAAAGGCATATTGCGTTGGATTTTGTATTTTTTTTCAGATTTCTACAATGAAACAGGATGATGCATAAAAAAACTTAACACTAGGCACTTAAATCTACTTAACTACTAGTATATATACCCTCTCCAAGGTCACAGTTAAAGTTATGTACCTACACCAAAGGCTGGGATAATTCGTAATAGGTACTCGGCAATCATTCCCATTCACAAAGATCAAAGATAGTCCCGAAACTAAAGTCAACTATTCAAGTGTTCCAGGAATACTCGATGGATAGACGCGAAACTATAAATGAAATTAACTTTGAAGTGGAAAATAGCTCAAGGATCGAATGAAAATTGTTGTGGCAATGGTGTTGGGAATAGAACTTATTTATTGACGTGCCGTCTATAGGTCATCTTCAAGCACAAAGCACACGTCAGGTACAAGATCAGGCTTCGAGCCAGACACAGTTTGGGGCCTCAGAGCGCTCTTAGCGTTGATTGTGCCATATTATGCGCCCCATAATCCCAGAACCATCGCATAGAACCTTTACGGTTATCACAAGAGGGCGCGCGAGCTGTTATTATTTATCGTATGGCGGTTACACACTGGTACATATATGTATTCGTATCGTATCGATGTCGCTGATAGAGTTCCAGTGTGCGCTGCGAGGTTCAGAAGGAACAGTGCAGCTACCGAGTTTGTTGTTCTTTTAGCACCACCCGGGGGTCACGTGTAGGGTTTCTAGGGTTATTCCTACGGACGTAGAACAACAACGACCTCCACGCGCGAGCTATGTTGTGGTGAGATCCGTCTATTTTTAACCGACTCCAAAAAAGGAGGAGATTCTCATTTCATATGTTTTTTTTTAGAAAGAAAGAATAGAGATTTTTTTTTACCCGGGTGTGAATTATCGTACCTACGCTTATTTAGTGCTACCTTCCTGTATAAATTAATAACTACAATTGAATCTTATCACTGTTCACGAATTGCTGTGTCGATACAAACCCGATAGGGTTTAACGACACTGTTAGATTTAACGAAATGTATTTTCTTTTATAAATGTAATAAATATAAAATAAAAAAAAATTGCCACACACAAATAAAAACACATACACATGTTTTTGTGTTTGTAACGCGATAACTCCATAATTTATGAACCGATTTGAACATTTATTTCTTTGTTTAAAAGCATATACTTCCAGATTGGTCCCGTTGTCACCAAGATCTAGTTCTGATTATGTGATCCTGGAGAAATCGAGGGAACTCTTCAAATTTTATATGCAAACTTGAAGCAATTTGGCTACTGATTTGAACACTGGAAGTGGTGAGTGGGCGTTCCCGTGTCGCCGAACATGAGCGTAAATTCGCATACTTCTTGCACAGATTATTGTCAGTCACCTGGCAACCGCACACGGCGTATGACATGAGTAAATTATGTGTTTATTGTAGGAAAATGCCGTATTGCTCTGTTAGAAGCTGCTCAAATATAGCACATTAAAAAACTTGTCTCATGGAGGTATTTCCTATCATCGGTAAGTATTGTTTTAGAATTCCTACATAAAAATATTAAATTTTCAATTTCTCAGACACAATTTGCATCTGTAGTCAAGGAAATATCAATTATATTTCTCTAACAATGAAGTTCATAATCCTGTGCATAATTTCGCTACTCGGAACGAGGAACGCACGTCAAATGTCCAGAAGGTTCGCTACTCAAATGCTGTGGCTAAGGTCTATAATTATTATCGATAAAACGATAACTCAAAATAAAAAGGATTACATTTATTATTTATGTATATAATATCTGACTGACGACATAACTCATATAAAATAAAATAACTATTATAATCTTATAGTTTTCCTAAAGAAACAAATGCAAAGGAAAAATGGACTGATGCCACGGGGAGAAAGGATTGGTTTCCGCAACGACTGAACACCATTTGTTCGGAACATTTTGTTGAAACTGATTTTTGGGTTTCGCCAAAAGGAAAACGCTTCATTCATGAAGGTTCAATTCCCACGCAGAATATCGTATGTAGCGTAAGTGCGAATAATTTATAATGATTAATTATTGTTTCTCTATTTACATGTTGTATATTAGTACATAGCTAGGCCAAGATATCGGGCGGTGGCGGCAACAGCAGCGGTGCAGTAGGCAACACGTAGAGCGAGAGCAGCGCTCCACTTTTTCGCTCGCACACATGACGCACTGCTTCCAATTCTTTATATTTGACGAATGGTTTAGCCTACCATACTCGCACACAGTCGACAGTCTAGATTGCTGGGAAAATAATTCTAAGTAGTTTTTAGGTTGTGCTTGTATAATATTAAACTAATTATACTTTTTGTTTATTAGAAATCTGTGTTTAATTGCAACTACATCTATAACAAAAATTATTACCTAACTATAAATGTAACAAATGTCGAAACCTATTCTAGCTGCAGCGGGGAGTCAGGAAAGGAGATGTTATTTCTCCAAAACTGTTCACCGCTGCACTGGAAGATGTCAAGACTGGACCGGAGAAGACTAGATGTCAACATCAACGGCGAGTATATCACTCACATTCGGTTTGCGGACGATATAGTAGTCTCGGCTGAGACCATGGAGGACTTAAGAACGATGCTAGATGACCTCAGTAAAGCTTCCGAGCGAGTTGGTCTAAAAATGAACATGGATAAGACGAAGATCATGTCAAATGCCCATGTAGTACCAAATCCGACTCGGCTGGGCAGCGTTCGGGAAGCTACGGCACATATTTTCGTCCAATATTCCGCAGTGTCTCAAGACGAACGTCTTTGACCAGTGTGTGTTGCCAGTGACGACATATGGCACTGAAACGTGGTTGCTTACAATGGGCCTCATAAGAAGGCTCAAAGTCACCCAAAGGGCAATAGAGAGGGCTATGTTGGGAGTTTCTGAGTGAGCTTATCCCATTGCACGTAGAACCAGTGGCCGTTGAGGCGGAAAGGTTCTTGAGTGGTAACCACGTACCGGAAGGCGCGGCGTGGGTAGGCCCCCATGAGGTGGACTGATGACCTGGTAAAGGTCGCGGGAGTCATTTTGGCACTCTTTGGGGGAGGCCTTTGTCTAGCAGTGGACGTCTTTCGGCTGATATGATGATGATGATGAATTATAAATGTCACCTACTAACTAACTATATTATTAACAAGATTTTATTGGAAACCATTTGTAACTAAGTCATTAGTAACCTAAGTCTTATTAGCATTAATATTTAATGTATAAATATCATAAAAATATCGATATGCAAAATCATACCCACATTCCTATTCCGTTATGGCGAAATAGTCGTGTCATCATACGCATTTCGCAGTACATGCGACTTTTTGGTTTCAAGCGAATAGTTTTGAAAACACTGCCATCTGGCGTCGAGTAGCCGAACCACCACGTCTCTTGCAAGTCTTGCAACGCAGATAATAACGGACGTAAGAAATATTTACTTGACACTCTAAATTAGACCGTAAAAATATGACGGTTAAAGTACCTTTTGCATATAAAATTTGCTACCCTTAACAACTTATTGCCACAGTACATTTTAACAAATCAAAAGCGTATTGCAATTGTGTGTTCGTGTTTTATTGAAGTGCGGTTGTATGCGTGCGGCGACACTGGTTCTCTAGGAAAATCGGTTGAATGCCACTTCCAATGGATTCTTTATTCCGTGGATTTGAAGTAGGTTAAAACTTTGTTTTTAAAGTTAATTATTAAGTGTTCTAATTAGAAAGTGACGGATACTAAATCCTGCCGCGACACAGCTCGCGCGCCGTCTTTTGATAACCGTGCTGGGAATAAAACGTGTGCTGCGTGCCTTATCCTTGGTTTCCCAGGCCTCGGATTAAATCACCGTATATTTCACCGTTGAAATTGTGAAAATCGTCGGTGTATAACCTTCCTCACGATATAAGACTGTCCGTCAAAAAAGATGAACTGTCAAAACCGTTCAGAATTTAACGCATTATTTTTCGATAGTTTATAATCTACCAATGTCAAATCGTCAAATTATGAACTGAGAGGCATGCTACGGAATTCATACACAAATTTCAAAATTCTTTTTTATTGTCCAATGTCCGAATTTGTTAAAGTATGTCTGTGTGTCTTGTGCAAGTATAATTATTAGGTTAAATGAATTTTAAGGCGCTATTGTATTAGGTCTACCTGTAAAAATAGTTGCTGTACTGAAATAAATAAAATAAAATAAATAAATAAATAAAAATAATATTATAAATATTAAATATTTTCATCATTTATAAACCGACGATGTTCATTATCTAACAGTGGCAGTTGTCCGAAATAAATGCATTTTATTTTATTTTATTTTATTTTATTTTATTTATTTATTTTATATAATCCGAGGCCTTGGGAGACCAAGGATACGGCACGCAGCACACGTTTACAGGTTTATAATATCGCGAGTAAGATTTATAAATTGACGTGTTCATAATCTGACGGTAAGTAAGGTTTTGTCCTTTTATTTATTTTTTTATTTTTTTTTGGATTTCAAATAATAAATAGAAATATAATAACACATTAAAAAAAGAATAAAATAAATATGAACCAAAACCAAACTTAGTTACTAAAAAACATCTAAAGTAGATATTAAAGACAAAAGAAAAGATAATACATTCAAAGTTCCAGCTCATTCCTACCTCTGCCAGTTGCATGTAAGTACTTAGTCCAAGTCTAAATAGGTACTGATCATGAAAATTGAAGCAAAACATTCACATCACTGCAATTTATTTTCTGTACTCGACGATTAAAATATGTGTATTAAGATTTCATAGAGAATACTGCAACGTCACTCTTTTCATAGTTGTAGTCCATGTTACTGTCGAAACAATCGAAATAACTACTTTTCGATACGCTCCAGACAACTAAAATAAATTCGACCAATCACGTGGCTGCTTTACTGAACTGTAATGAATTGGACCAATATAATCGCTTTGATGTCGTACGCTCGTTGATGTCTTTTAAGATATCAACAAGCGTACGAGCGATGAGCTGCACTTCGTTTCAACAGTATCGAGTTTGTTTAATTAGTTCAGTTGACTCGTAGAAAATTAATTTTAATGAACTCGTACAAAATGTATTGTTCACAATAGTGTTGTAATCAAGCTTTTTAATCTCGTACCTTACTTAGGCCACTCAGCAAGCTTCGTGGCCTAAACACGGTACTCGACTAAAAAGCTCTCTATTATAACACGATTGTGAAAAATACTATTATGAAATTAAAGCCATATGATTATACGCCATTAATATCTACTGCTATGAAATTTGAACCCCAATTGCAAAAGTCAGATTGACATGTACCTACATGCGCCCAAGCGTGACACCGTGCTTGATACCCGTTAAAGAGTTTATCAGCCCTTAAACCTACACCGTTTAAAAAATACCTAACCCATAAAGAAAATAGACTTCACTATAAGCAATATCCTACCAAATAACCTAATTCCAGGCTGATTCTCTAGCACACTTATTATACCCACTGGCTTTAGGCTAAGCTATTTACCTCGGAGAACTATACCTACTCTATACTTATAGAAAATCGCGGTAGACGACTTCGCGTGATTAGGAACAATTTGTAGTCTATGAACTTGTCGCTCTGAGGCTTTATTGTTTACCTAAACTGGGTTGCTTTTCTAGATGTTTGTACAATATTGAGTGGAAGAAAAACAATATTCAACTATTCAATATTAACTCTGCGCGATCGCATCAGAAATGAGGCTATCCGCAGCAGAACCAAGGTAACCGATATAGCCCTCCGAATCGCTAAACTTAAGTGTCAGTGGGCGGGGCACATTGCACGTAGAACCGATGGCCGTTAGGGCAGAAAGGTTCTCGAGTGGCGACCACGTACCGGAAGGCGCGCCGTGGGTAGGCCCCCCACAAGGTGGTCTGATGACCTGGTAAAGGTCGCGGGAGTCCGCTGGATGCGGGTGGCGCAGGAACGGCCATTGTGGCACTATTTGGGGGAGCCCTATGTCCAGCAGTGGACGTCTTTCGGCTGATATGATGATGATGATGATGAAAAACCATATTTAAAAACTAAACCACCTAAGACGAAATTGTTTTAGCACACGCTGCATTGCTTAGTGTGATAAGTTGGAAAGATAAGATTAGCAATATCGTTGAAGACAGCGTTTCTGAATAGACAATGAATAATCAAGATAGTCACTAAATAGTTGGTTTACCATCTTTGTAGTTTAAAAAACCCATAGTATGTATTTAGTGAGATTTTATTCGAAGTGGGAGGTTGCAACCAAAATTTGGCGCACCTGCTATATGATGGATGACGCATAATGTTTGTAGAAACTTGTAGAGATTGGATTAAGTAGAAGATAAAATATGTAGGTTTATATAGGTATTTGTAAATGTGAATTCAAAGAACATAGCCACAAAAGTGGCTAGAAGCTCTTTAAATATAGATTGAAAAAAAAAATTGAATCTAATAGCTTGGCATGTAGAGTCGCTTTTTCAATGGATTACTACGATGCAACTCGGTCAAAAATATTTTTTTTTTGGTATGCATCAACTTTTTCTTGTCCTTATACTTTCCCGTTATCCAGGAGACAATATGACAGTTGCTTGAAAAATTACTACGAAGTGGGGCCTTTTGCATAACTTGTTACTTATATTACAAGCCGAAACCTCTTTTCAACTCAAAATAAACTTCCGCTTGTATTATTAGTTGTTATTTGTTATGCAATGGGCCCCTGGACATTGAACATTTTTTTATTTTTTTATTATTTATTTATTTTAAAAAGTAAGTACAGTGTTTTACATACTTAAAATTAAACATTGCCCCACAAAACTGTAGTGACAGTTTGACTGTGGGAGCGACAGTCTCTAGGTAAGGCATTTATTAACAAAAATAATTAGTTTTTCATTAGTAACAGTAGTAGTAGTAGTATAACTGAGTATTATATAAGTACATCTAGGTAATGCTTTCTTAAGCAACAATGTTGTAGATAATATATTGTTTGCTGCTGTCTACAATTAATGTCGAATTTACTATTGACTGCCACCACAGACCGCGGCAGCTTGCGAGAGGCCTAAATCTTTTGAGAGACAAATTCTTGCCAGAGTATGTTATATTGATGCTGCTACGTTTAAGACGATTTACAACTTTAGAAAATACCTTGTGCTGTACATATTGTCAAGGTCCAATAACACGCTAGCACAAATATTTATTATTTGAAATGTACACAAGTTTGCAGAAAACTTTCGCTAAGTCGGTAGGTACGCCATTGATCGTGGCTTAATAGTTGAGACTTGAGTCGTAATCCATAGGGAAGTCAAATAAAGTACAATTTATAAGGTACCTTTTACTAAGGATAAACCGACTTAGTACCCGAGTTAAAGTGCGATGCCATTTTCACTGAAAAAAGCTTTTGTCAGCAGTTTCAAGACGCTTGTAATAAAAGAACCTTTATAATGCATTGATTTAAGTTACACGATTTTTACACACCCTGGTACGGTAAATAACTTAACGGTAAGTTATAAATTAATTCAATAAACTTGATTTAGTTCCGATTAGTAAAAGTAATGGCATCATATAAAAAAAGAACTTGGGGTCGGTACCTACGATATGGACATAAACGAAGTAACACATTGCCAAAAGCCAAATACTATTGAAATCTATAACTGACGAGTACGAGTAACAGAACTTTATTCTGCAATGGCATATACTCATCAAAATCTACCACGGTTGATGTTAGTGTCCACTTCCTGGCAATATTAGATGTTCATGGAAAGGAGTAAAGGGGTAGTTTGCTATGCGTCAGAGGGGCTCATGAAACTCAGTGATATACACTTATTTATTTAATCGTATGGCATTATTACCGAGTCAGCGAGTCACTTATACCTATACAAGTGATAGATAGACACAGAAACCTGTTCTATATAAACCTATAAAGCCGCACTGGGAACGTGATGACCTGATTGAGACACACAAGATACTAACTGGGCACTAATGATGTCAAATATTTCCATCAAATGTTTGTGAAGAATATTGTCCTACTCACGACTCAGAGGTCATCACCTAAAGCTGGTCAATTAGCAGGTCACACAACAACCCCCATGACACTTCTTGAGCAGCAGGGTGGTGAAAGTTTGGAACGAACTGCCAGACGGTGTGCTCTCGGCTCTCAATGTCAACCAATTCATGTATAAATTAGACGAGCATCATGCTTCATTAACTCAGTCGCTTATATACCAGCCTGGATACTGGGCATTTCGACTCGCTTCAAAGACGTGCTTTGCGAATCGTGAACGATCCCAAACTTACAAGTGGTATCGAACCGTTGAGTCTAAGGAGAGACTTCGCCTCGTTGTGCGTGTTATATCGCTTGTATAACGGGTTGTGCTCCAATGAACTGTTCGACATGATGCCTACGGCTGCTTTTCACCACCGCACCGCTCGCCATCGGCAGGGTATTTATCCTCACACCCTGGAACCTAAATGGTCGCGTACTGTACGGTTTCAGAGAAATTTCCTCCCTCGGACGCTCAGGTTGTGGAATGAGCTCCCTGCCGAGGTTTTCCCAAGGGACTACAATACAGTATGGGGATCTTCAAAAAAGGAGTGTATAAATTATTAAAGGGTCGGCAACGCGCATGTAACACCCCTGGAGTTGCAAGCGTCCATAGGCTACGGTAACCACTTACCATCATCAAAAAAAAAAATATATATATATATATTAGTAGAGAGCTACACATTCAATCATTCATTCATCTCGCACTGTAACTATTTAATCTATGACTTATCTTACACCCGTACATCCAGTGACGGAGCACCAGGAGTTCCCACCGGCTTGCCTAATAGTACATTACTTACCTAGGGCGGTTAAAAAAAGAATGTCTCAGATCGCAGGTATTTGACGCCCGAGCCGAAGGCAAGGGCGATAAATATGCGCTCTGAGGCTTTCTTTATTACCGCCCGTGGTGAGTACAAAATTTTACGTCTCTATCTGGCCAGGAAGTGGGGTTTTCCGCACGCATAGCGTGCGGTAATTCCTACTTTATGGCCAGGTATGACGTAAAATGTATTTTTATACAAGCGCGCCACCACTGCACCCGTATTGTCCAATATCAGCAATAAATGAATCTAATCTAATCTAATCTAATCTATCTTATCTATTAAGACTCTCAGTACCAGGAACTCGCTAGGTGGGCTCTCTCCTCTACATACGATTTTTCGCACCTCAGCTACTCAGCGTAGCGCAAGGAAATCGTTGGTTGTAAATATGCATTTAGAATGTGCCGCGTAAACAAATAAACGATGCTATAAGGTTGCCACTCCACCCACCTCTAGTACTATCTAACATCTACATTATCCAACAGCTACGTAGACACGCCCCGTTGCATAATCCACTTGTTTTCAACGCCACTTTAATAGGCAAGGAAATTGATTGTAAATAAGCTTAGTCAGGGCGAGCTAGATTATCTGAAATTGCTTAGGGTAGCTTTGATAAACGCGCTGAACACGATCGCGGCGACGTCAAGATGTTTCATGTGTAGACACTAATAAATTATGGTGTGGCGTGCATGCCGTGTATGTGTTAGGGGATATGGTAATAGAATTTATTTGAGAATTTCGAGTACATTTGAAAATCTTAGTTGAAACAAGCCAAATGCTGCAGCATTCTCTTCTTAATAAAACTTCGAGGTAAATGAAAAAAAATTGGAGCCCAGGCGCTCACCAATTATTTGGCCAACTGTCAAAAAAATTGGTCAAAGTATCCGGAGACCATAGGGCTGGCTCGTTCCTTGCCCAACGGATCGGCATAGCCATACAAAGAGGGAACGCAGCCAGTCTTATGGGAACCCTTCCGCAGGGATCCGACCTTGGGGACCTCTTTTGATTAAATTTATGTTTTTCTTAATTTTAGGTTTATTTAGTTTATTTAAGTTTTTTCTATAGTTATGTATTGTAAGTAGGTTTTTTACTGTTAATTAATCTAATCTTTATGATGTGAAATGTAACCTTTGACCCTAGTTTCGTAATAAAGCAGAGATTAATAGAATAGAATAGATTATCTTTATTTCAGGTCTTTAGGTTCCCATAATTATGTGTTAGTGACAATGATTACTTATGTTATGATAGGTTAGTAGATATAAACATTATAAATTATATGGTAATGATACTAATCTAAATAAATTATACGGTAGGTAATCATTTTGAGTAGCTAATGAATATAATGATACTAATGATGCTTTTATTTGACATATTTGACTGCCGTTATAATTTGCTGAACCCAGTGCATCAAAATCAAGCAGTCAAATCTGCCAACTATCGTTTTTAGGATACTATTAGGACTGCTCCTGACCCGGTTCAGTAAGGACGCTATTTTCTTCCGCATTAGTGCTTGAAATCCGCCCGTGCGTGCTTCAGCGAACATTCCTGATGCACTATAGGTACCATCACGGCCTCCCTACAGCATCCTGAATGCGTTATTATACTGAACGCGCAGGGCGTTATAAGCTCGTAGAGTTTATTTAGTTGACCCACAGGCTGATTTTTACATGTCCTAACTGTATTTAGGTAAAATCCAGCAGGATTAATGTATATTTTTTGTAATTATCCCATAATATAAATCAAAAATAAAATCCATTATACAACAAAACAAATTACGTTTGGCGACAAAAATAAACCCGTAAACATACCAGCTTACCGTAATCAAAATTTGTGTAAAAGCCACTTAATGTTAATAAAATTTCGGTTACAATGATATCGGAGCGGATTTTAGAGCCTTAATGGTGAGTTAATAGTTTAAATTGCTGGTAGGTCCGGATAATCTCCGGTAATGTAATGGACGTATTGTTTGGTATTTTTATGAAAATGGAATCGAATTCAATGCTTTAAATTGTAATTTTGGAGGGTGTCTGTTATCAATTTGAGGAATATGAGGTAAATAAATGAAACGCAGTATTCATAATACTTCTCGGGTAAACCAGTATTAATCTCCTCTGATCCCGCATAGGTATTTATTATGAATCCTGGCGGCGCCCATGCTTCCATCTAATATTACTGGAATGCCATGTTCATACACATACCGATCACATATCGAGCCGCTGCACTACACTGCTGACGCTGAGGCATGCGAAGCATCTCGAGTAGAATTTTAACCGATAAAATAGTTGCTTCATGAGAAAACGAATTTTCCCGCACATGAGACCTATATAGATCGATTTCTCGCCCCCGTAACCACCTATATTCCAAATTTCATCGAAATCGTTAGAGCTGTTTCCGAGAACGTGATTGCATATATATATATATACATACATACATTTATATATATATACTAGCTGTTACCCGCGACTTCGTCCGCGTAGAACATGTTATCGTCTAAATGTTTGTTTAAGGACTTAAAGAAATGAATTCATATAATTACTTTAAAAACAAAGTTTAAACCGACTTCCATTCAGTACTTCGCCAAGCCACATAGGGACATGAACATTTCCTTTCCAATTTACCACATGTACTGCTTTCCGAGAGCAAATGCGTTGATTATTACAGAAAAACCCCAATTCGCTATCTGTGGGCTGATAATATTTGAGGAGTTCCGTCGATTCCTAAAGGATCTCAGAATTAACACTTCAAGAGTTGCTACTTCAACGGAATCATGTCAGAATCTTTGACGTACTATACATCTTTGAGGAGTTCCATAAGTCATCTGTGGTCTTCATAATCAGTTCCACTTCACCAAAATTGCGATTTCCGAAGGTAAATACACGAATTATAATAGAAAATACCGAAATCACTACATGCGTGCCTATAAAATATGAGGGTTGCTCTCAATTTTCTTGGGATCCTATCATCAGATCCTGATTTAGTGACAATGGGATTCGGAATAAAAAAAGAATTTTGGAAATTGGTCCACAATTGACGGAGAAATCGGCGAAAATACAATAAAAAAAACTCCTCCTTTTTTACGTCGGTTAAAAAAATTGAAATTAGTTTTGTACAAATTGAAGTTACAAATCTCTTACCTTCAAAATGTCTTGCTCTCTATACAAACTAAGAACCCTCTTTGAATCCTCATATGAAAAACGATAGTGTACTAGTTATTCTTAGTACGCTATAGCTTATTTAGTAATATAATATTGTAATATTATAATAAATGCACTTTAACCAGCTCAAAACACAGTCCCCTGTAGCGTCCCATTTCCAGAATTAAAAGTTTCGTGACAAAAAAATATTTTCTTTATTGTTATTTTCAAAGTATAAAATATTCAAGTAATACTTGAATACATTAAGTACCTATCCTTGTAAAACACAGTTATATTTTTAAGTAGAAATTTAATATTTAATTCGGTATGACAAATGTTGTCCTCAATATTTTCGATCAGAACCTGACAGTCCACTGGTAAGCATTTATTTGATTGTTTTAAATGACTAATTGCAATTTTTTTTTTAATAATTACTTAGGAAGTATGTTATTACGTCTGCTTCTTAAACTTGATATACTTAAAATCATTCAATGACACTACACTTTCTACGTAAAATAGACAGTCCCCTGGCAAACAGTCCCCTGCCATCTACAGGTACGCGAAGGCCGAAGGCCGAGCTCCGCGTAGGGCCGAAGGCCCAAAGCGTCCCTTCAGAGCTCGCTTTTTACGCGAGCCCGAGGGCCGAAGGCCCGAAGGGCGAGCCCACGCGGAGACACACCCCCCCGCACCTTCCCGTTACAAGCAAGACACGAGTGCGAGGTCTTTCTTTCAAAAATACCTATTGCTTTTCCCTTCCCATAGCGGAACTTCACTTTCCTTTTCCTTGGAAATACAAAAACAATTATCACTGGCAGATTTTGAATAATACAAGTCAAAATTCTACCTGGTTCCCTGGGGATTATGACAGTCCCTTGTCACAGTTTTTCAAAAAATCGTCAATATTTCCCAAATAAAGAGGAAAATGTGTAAGCTTTTCGAAGATTTATATTTCATTTATACATATCTTTTAATTTATTAACACATTTACTTAACATTTCCAAAAAATATGCCTGGGACAGTCTTGTATGGGCCAGTTTCCAATTAGTAGAGAAAGTATAGGATATCAAATCACATCAAAATTCATGGCCGTATTAATAAACGTTCAACAACCATATTTTAACTAAAACGCAGTTAAATTCGTCAATCTTTTTTCTGTCACTTTGACATTTTTGTGTTCGTAAGAAAGGGACAAAACATAGTTATGTTATTTATCCGAGGCATTTTAAGTTTTATGAATAAGAAGGGTTTGGACTTCATTTACATTAAATAAGATTAGTACCCATAATACAAGACTTATTGAGCTTACTATGGGGTTTGTTCGATTTGTGTAAGATTGTACTTACCCCAATATTTATGAATTTAATTTAACCTTAAACATAGGATTTAATAGTGAACAGCATAATTAACACTGATTGAATTCAGATCAGATCAATTAGTAAGATAACGGCTGATCGACGCGATCCCGCGCAAAATGTCGATACAGATTTAATCCTTCATCACCTTTTGTAATCAATGAATCGAGATGGTGCTTAATGATGGAACATTCGAAGATAGATCGTCTATTAAAAGGGCGCAAAATACTTGTTTGTAAGCAGTGCGCGACTGATTTTATAGATAGATAGATAGATAGATTCATTTATTTCTTTTAGAAAATAACATATTATTTTACATCAAAAATAAGATGGATTCACTAAGAGATCGTCAATATGTACCTATAATAATTTGACATTATAAAAACAATAGAAAATGTCACAAGTAAAAGTCAAAAAGAAAAATAATAATGTCAATGAACGTGTATACATAATTAGGATATCCTAAGCAATGTCAAATGTCAAAATAAATAACTGAGTTATTTTATCAATAGGTACAATATCAAAATATAAATACAACGGTAACATGTCAAAATAGTATAAAAAACAAAAACAACACAAATACTTAGGTAATAACTTCAAAATAATTATCATAATAAATTAATTTTACAATTTGGTTTCGTTATATTCCTTCACAGAATATAACGGTTTGGACAATAAAAGTTCTTTCAGCCGGTGCCCAAATTTATAATCTGAGATTTCATTTTTGAGACTGGCGGGTAGGCGTTCATATAACGACGGGCCTACTACTCGGGGATCCTGATCGAGCAGCGCAAGTCGACGCGGCACGGACAGTAGTCGCCCCGTTTGGCGGGTGATTCTGCCAGGGAAATTCGCCCGTTTAAAAGAAATTATATTTCCACGTGTGAACATAATAACACATAATATACAAGATGCTCGGGAGGAATGGAAATCATTTTACCGACGTATTCGTGGGGTCAAAAGGAGTTAAAATGTATTTCACACCTGCTATTCAGAAGCAGTCATTGACTGCTGCAAATGAGGGATCAAAGTTGTAATTTCTTCCCTGATCTTGCTATCAGAAAAGAGCGATTGTTGCCGTCAAATGAGGGATTTCAGTTTTCCTCATAGAAGGTTTTAAAAACAGTATGTGCCACACCGTAGCAAGATTAATTCTGTCTTGAGCGTAAACACTATAAGTTACGCTCAAGATTCTTCTCTAGAATCCCTTGCTACGCTCAGGATTTTATTGTAGAATCTTTCGCTTCACTGAGGATTCAAATGCATAAATATATCATTTTGCTCCCTTGAGACACAATCTAGGAGGAGATGGTGGAATAAAGAAGACGTGGTAGAGCTTGTACTTGCTTTTATTAAAATACGCTGCGAGAGGTATAATACAATATGAGGTGCGTGCCCCCGATGCAAAAGCCTCGAGGGCGACTCCTTGACGTCTTGAAATCTTGGTTGAAAGCTTGGTTTTGAATGCGAATAGAGCTGCACGGCCAGCCTTGTGAAGGTTCGATATGCAACCTCGACAGTACCTATTTACCTAAATAGGTAGTCATGGGTATAAATATACGTACATAATAGTACATTACTTACCTAGGGCGGTTAAACAAAGAATGTCTCAGATCGCAGATATTTGACGCCCGAGCCGAAGGCAAGGGCGATAAATATGCGCTCTGAGGCTTTCTTTATTACCGCCCGTGGTGAGTACAAATTTTTACGTCTCTATCTGGCCAGGAAGTGGGGTTTTCCGCACGCTATGCGTGCGGTAATTCCTACTTTATGGCCAGGTATGACGTAAAAAAGTCTTATCAGACTTCAATTCAGTACTTCGCCTTATTTGATCTCCAGATCTTACCGGGATACCATCATCAGGCCCAGACTGCTGACCATAGTACCACCTGGGAGGACCCTTTAAAAACAAAAACAAAATGTTATTTTCCAATTCAGTCCAGGTGTTTTCGAGTAGGTAATCGGGGAAAGGAAAATATTATTTAAAGACTCCGACGAATTGAGAACCTTTTTTTAAAAGTCGGTTAGTAAGGACATAAATAACTGTACACGCCTTTATGAGATTGACAATAGAGTCCTGTACAGGTATTATTAGCATTTATTAGCTTCCAGTTACTTAGTGAAAAACAGTACGCATACAGGCAAAACAGATCTTGTTGTGTTGATTTGTGAGACCCTAAAAAATATAATGGCCGCAAAAGAGAGTCAATCCCATGTTGTGATCTTATTATGCGATATGACACGGGCTTTCGACCTTTGTGACCATAGTGTACAGGACAAAAAAATCCAGCACATCGGTATACGTGGCCCCGCACTTCAGTTGATATTGGACTTTTGAATCTACGGAAACAAAGTGTTGCGCTAAACAATGGCTTAACTACATCGATGAGTGGTGATATCGATTTCGGCGTACCCCAGGGTTCGTCACCACGTACCACACGCACATTTTGAAAAAGAAAAACACATTCTCATATTGATGCACACAAACATATTACACATGGAAAGACTTCGTCAAAACATGGTTAAAGAATACGTAAATGCCAGTGTGATCGGCTAAACCAGTAGGGTGAGGTTTGGGTCGTTAACCAAGGTCGATAATTCTATCGATATTTATGCACAAAAATAAATTATACAATTTTGGTACTTATAAATTATTATTAGCATCTTAATCGAAACTCAATTGTATATTGAAATAATTGTTAAGCTATAAAATACAATAACGCAAAAATATGAAGTTTTTGATTTATCTTTATTAACAATTTCAATTTACTAAATACATATGAAGTAGCGATTAGTATTATATTACAGTAGAACCCGCTTGATACGTCGCTTTTTGGAATAAATTGTGTTCACTTGGCAATTTTGCAGGTTCTTAGTGAATCATACTTATCATCGATAATTAATGAATTCATCGATAATACCCTCCTCTCTACTTATGAGTCTCGAGACACTATCTGTCATTTCAGATAATCCTTGCAAATATTATTATTGACTCTTATTGAATTGCAATTAGGTTCATTCTTACAAAGCATGAAAACAGAGTCTCGTGGGAAGTGCATAGTTTTCCGTAATTTTGATTAATCAATGCTAATAATATTATAGACTCTTTTTCAAATACCATTAAGTTATTTCTTACAAAGCATGAAAAAAAGTGTCTTGGAGAGTGCCATGACGTATCAGGACGTATCCGAGAAAGAATTGTAAATCAATCACATAGTCGTTTAAATTGACGTGTGATGAAAATATTTTCATAAATGTAATATTTTAGCAATCCAAAAATACTAAAATTACTTACAAATGGAATGTAATACCATCTTTTCCTAAGCTTAAAGTGGTTGAACATTTATTACATGTGTTTGCAGCTCATGCGGGAATTTTTATGATATTATCAGGACGTATGTATCCGAGAAAGAATTGTAAATCGATCACATAATCGTTTAAGTGCAAGGTTTTCAACAGAGGGGTTAGTTACTGAAAGCGTACTTCTGTTATTGTATGCTCTAAGTTTCAAAGTCATTAACAAAAGCAAATTATTTAAAACATTATAACGTTTCGCAACTTGCGAAACTCAGTTGGAAGGCCGGAATATAACCGACTATTTCTCCGCTAAGCTTAAAACGCGACAATGATGCCTCCGATGCCACAATTCGCTAATTACAGCTTCCGCGTCCGCGGGTACACAACTAATTGGACTTGTTTTATTTTGCCCTTTCATTTACCCCGTGGAACGAGTTTGGATAAAAATTTACGCGCATGATAATGACTCTTGTAAATAATGTTCCATTATTTTGCGTCGAGTGGAACTGGAAAAGTGTACCAACGTCGATATGGGAGCATCGGAATTTTTCTTGAAGGGAATTCCGAATGCAATATTTAGTAATTTTGAATTGTATATGCATTTCTTCGGCGTATGTATTTGTAGCCACTTTTTGTAGCCACTTATCTATCACCACCAGCAAAATGAGTCCCATCAATGTCATCATAATATTGCATTGTCATGCGATATACATACCTATGCATGCAAAATTTCAGATCAATCGGTTGACAGGGAGAGGGTCAAATTTCAATTACTAAATTTAACCCAAGAAGAATAAGACAAACGGGGTGAGCTAATTAAAAGCTAGTAAAAATTAACTTTCCTCTAGTCAGAGATGTTCATTAGATTTAGATGTAGATTTTTTTATTGCATTATATTGTAATATAAATTATCATTCATCATCAACCTAATATAGGTATTTATATGTTAAAAATATTTCTGTCTGTTTAACTATGTATTTATTATACACTAGCTTTTGCCCGCGACTTCGTCCGCGCGGAACTCGTTTATATCGTAACTTTCTCCCCCCTTTTCACCCCCTTAGGTGATGAATTTCCAGATAAAAACTATCTTTAGTAAGGATTCTTTGGGAAGGCCCCGGAATTCAAAGTATCTCTAAACCAAATTTCATCTCAATCGGTTCAGCAGTTTAAGCATGAAAAGGTAACAGACAGACAGAGTTATTTTCGCATTTGTAATATTAGTATGGATTGTATGAAGGAAAAGGTCATTATGGCTGAGTTGCATGATTTTATAGATTAGCTTACTCCGAACGCCTTTTTTTACAAAAATTTACTCCGCCGCAAACTTAGTGTCTATGACCCCCGCCTTACCATAATAGATGCATGTAGCCTTTTTAGTATTATTTTGCATTTTTCATATCACACGGCCGTAAGGACCTTTTCTACTAAACCGTAGGACTAAATTAACTGACTTGTAATTTAAATATTTTATATTAAAAATAAAGATACGTCAACAAAATGTTACATCTAATAGTTTTCAAAATAGCCATAATAAAACGTCTTTTTTACCCCGTTTTAGAAAACATCTTCGAAACTACCGCCATAAGGTACCTTTACCCTTGGAACGTCACATACATATATTTACCTATGTAATGTTCCTATTCCCCAAGACTCCCAACTACCGCTATACCGTAAATGGGTTCCATCCAAGTTTACACCCCCTATTTCACCTCCTTGGAGAATGCTCCAGGACTCAAACTATCTCTATACCAATTTTCATCTGAATGGGCTACATCCAAATGTTCACCCCCAATTCACCCCCTTAGGGGATGATTTCCGGAATAGAAACTATCATAATAATATGTCCTGTTCCAGGACTCAAACTATCTTCCAACCAAATTTTATAAAAATGAGTCATAAACGAATTTCCACCCCCAATTACACCCCCTTAACCATTAAAACCATCCTATGTCCTTCCTTAACTATCGCTATACCGTAAATGGGTTCAATCCAAATTTTCATCCACCATTTCTCACCCCCTTATGTGTTCCCCTTATTTCCTCCTTTCATGTGTTCCGGAATAAAAATTATTCTATGTTCTTTCCTTTCTCTATACCAAATTTCATCTAAATGGGTTCTATCGAAATCTTCAACCCTCATTTCACCACCTCAGGAAATGCTTTTTCGGGATTATAACTATGCATTGTCCTTCCCTAGGACTCCTTCTATCTCTTTACCAAATTTCATCTATTAAATGGGTTTTATCCAAATTTTCACCCCCTATTTCATCCCTGAGGGGATGATTTTCGGGATTAAAACTATCCGTTGTCATACTCCGGGACTCAAACTATCGTTCAACCAAATTTCATCAAAATGGGTCACAAACAAATTTTCACCCCCTTAGGGGATGATTTTCGGGAGTAAACTATCCTATGTCCTTCCCCAAGACTACAACTCGCTATACCGTAAATGGGTTCCATCCAAATTTTCATACCTCATTTCACCCCCCTAGGAGATGATTTCTGGACTAAAAATTATGTTAAGTCCTTCCCCAGGACTCTTAACTATCTCCATACCAAATTTCATCTAAATCGGTTATATCCAATGTCTTACCCCCTTAGGAGATGATTTTTCAGGATAAAAACTATGCATTCCTGGGACTCCTTCTATCTCTATACCAAGTTTTAACTAAATGGGATTTATCCACATTTTCATCCCTATTTCATCCCCTTGGGGGATGATTTTCGGGATTCAAACTATCCATTGTCATTCTCCGGGACTCACACTATATCTATACCAAATTTAGTCTAAACGGAGTCCATCCAAAATTTCACCCCCCATTTCACCCCCTTAGGAGAAGATTTCCAGAAAAAAAACTATCCAATGTCCTTCCCCTGAACTTAAACTACCTCTAATCCAAATTTTATCAAAATTGATTACATCCAAATTTTCACCCCTCCATTTTACCCCCTAAAGGGAAGACTTTCGGGATAAAAACTATCCTTTGACCTTTCCCGGGACTCAAACTAATTATATACCAAATTTCATCCAAATCGGTGCAGCAGTTTAAGTAGCTCTAAACAAATTTCCGCCCCCCATTTCATCCCCTCAGAGGTTGATTTCCAGGATAAAAACTACCCTAAGTCCTTCCCCAGGACTCTAACTATTTCTATACCAAATTTTATCCTAATCGGTTCAGCCGTTTTCACGTGATGCGCGGTCACATAAACAGACAAACAGATAAACAGACAAACAGATAAACAGATAAACAGATAAACAGACAAACAGACAAAAATTCTAAAAACTGTTGGAACATGTTCTGTTATCGATTTTAAGTATCCCTAGCCAATTTTTTTTCGAATATCTTCCATGTACAGTCGCCATCACATACATCGGTACACTGTAGGTGTTCAAAAATATCGGCACATGCACCCTAATGTCTTGAAAATAGAGGTGTTCCGATGTTTGTGACGTGCTTGTTTGCTCCGATGTATGTGATGGCGACTGTACAGACTTTCGACCCTCTTCAGCTTTATTATATGTATAGATAGATAATTTACCCTTTAATAATTTATTAATAGCCCATTTACGAGCTTTGGTTAAAGCGCAATTTAACTTCGCTATCGCTTGGTGCAGAGAGTTCAGATATTTATAATTGCATCCCATAATAAAATTGGTGTCTGATAGTAAATCAATCTCAAGCCTTTTGTACACAGTATTAAATTGCGATTGTTTATAGAGAATACTCCAAGCTTATTACAATTTAAAACCTATAGTCCTCATTCGTAAATTAAAACAGAGTTTAAACAATGTTATACTCGTATCCATACAATTCACAATTACTAAGCGTTTCACTGACCCTTAAGAATAATGACGACTTGGCATCCAAAAGCAGGGCGTCCACCAACGCGCCGTTCCGTCCGCTTCATTATGCATCCAAATGGATGGATCAGTGAGGGGGGGCAGGGGGGACCATGGCCCATGGCCCCGGGCGGCATGCGAAGGGCGGCGGATAAGGCACATAACGAAAATATTTCATTGCATGGGGGCGGCGAAAACCCACTCTACGCCATTGGGATGGACCTCAGAGCATAGAATACTAGAGAGAGGACAAGCCGCCGGCGGCCGTGTCGCAGCTGTATGCTCAATGGGCATACACTGCCATACTGTGCACGCGTGCTGATCGCAGAGAATATTACGTTTTTTCCCAAAATGCCTGATATGATGCGCGTTTATTGTCAAATAAGCGTGTAGGTATACAAGTGTGTGTGTTTTAGATGTGTGCGTGCTTTGTCTTGTCAATTACTTGGGCATTGTGTGGGTTAATGTACTTGCGACCGGCTCACTATTCACTATACAAATCGGCCGCCATGTCCGATCTCCTTATATTCATACATCTGTGGGATGGACATAATTATTTTGACCACATTCACGGGTGTGCCACGTAGTTGCCGATTGGTTGTGTTAAGGTCGGCCTGCGAACGTGTCATGAAGACTCCGATTGGTTTTGGCACCATAGTGTAGTGTGGTGTGTTTTGACATTCACGATCGTTACTTTCCGATGACGCGTTGGCGAGTCACCGTGGTTTTCCCTCCGTTTGGATATTACACTTTTTTTAAACGATGCAGTTTTGTCATTCGAGTTTTTTTTTTATAGAACTACGGTGGCAAACAAGCTTACGGCCTGCCTGATGTTAAGCAGTTACCGTAGCATATGGACACTTGTGACTCCTGAAGAATCACAAGCGCGTTGCCGACCCTTTATTCACATGAGGATTTGCTGTGTTGGCAGATAGAGACATGCAGGTCCCTCACTCCCAACACAACGCATCCTAGGGAGCTCTGGCGACCTTACTCACCACCAGGAACACAACACCACATGCGTCATAGCGTCCAATAATATAGCAACACTACAAAGCAGTGGTGCTATTATGGCTGCGGTCTTCTGTAAGGTGGAGGTCCTTCCCCAGTTGGGCTGCTCCACATACGAGCGAGATGACATACCGCTGTGCCCTACCTCTCTCGAGTGCCGAATTTGGCGCGGCGCTAATACCATTTGGCTTGTTCGAGCGATTATGAATGCCCAGTTTTACAAATCTGATCTAACATTGAATCAGCGAGACAGCGTGGTCGTTTTGGCTTTTAATCATCAACTCTGGATAACTCATAGCACGGAGCAGGTGGTCAATATAATTTTCAGCATTCAAGCAAAGTATCGCTAAACTTAAGTGGCAGTGGGCGGGGCACATTGCACGTAGAACCGATGGCCGTTGGGGCGCAAAGGTTCTCAAGTAGCGACCACGTACTGGAAGGCGCGGCGTGGGTAGGCCCCCCACAAGGTGGACTGATGAGCTGGTAAAGGCGAGTCAGCTGGATGCGGGTGGCGCAGAACCGACCATTGTGGCACTCTTTGGGGGAGGTATTTGTCCAGAAGTGGACTTATTTCGGCTGATATGATGATGATGATGAAGCAAAGTATCTCCACAGCCCTAACACGCACCTTAACCCATACAGCAAGTCGATCACGTGACGCATTGTACGCGCGTCAGGTAGATCTAAATGTCATTTTTATATGGAAAAATGACAGTTAAATTGTCCTTACACGCGTTTGGAACATTACATGAATACCCCTCAGGGCCCATGACGACACATATGCGTCAGAACCAGGGCCCGTAATTTTCATGCCGATGACATCAATTTGACGTCACGCTGCATATAGGATGATCCGAAATAGTATTATTTTAATTATTAATCATTATTCGTCAATCATTTTAATCATGTACAAATTACTTCAAAAGTAATATATTCACACGTGGAATAATTAATAGGTACCTACTTGATACGTGAAACATAAATTAAACTATTTGTTTTGTTTTTCGTACATTTTATGAAATGGTTTTGTTACCACATGTCAATAATTACGTAGAAAACAGAATTCTTATTTAACTTGAAGAACGCCATCCTTCTTGCATTAATTCCCACGCAGATAAAATTACTTATATTACTTTTGAAGTAATTTGTACATGATTATAATGATAAATAATTAAAATAAAACTATTTGGTATCATTCTATATGCAGCATGACGTCAAATTGTTGTCATCGGCATGAAAATTACGGACCCTGGTCAGAACGCTACGAGAGCTTTTAGCTACATACGAGGTTTAACTTGCTACGGCCTACGGCGTAGCGCTACGAGATTAGCGTGGCCGTGAATGTGTTAAAGCTAATTACAATTTTTCCGTCCACGAATACGGCAATAAACAATTCCGATACTTACATCGGTACCGTAATGAGCCCCGCTACAGCCTGCGACTCGGCCGTAAAAGCGAAGAACTTAATTAACGTCCCGGAGGCTTTACTTCACATTCATTCGGGTGTGAATTTGGCCCCGGCAATAAAAAAAAACAATGAAAGGCATTCACGTGGATCCCAGCCGGTCACGCTTGGGCGCATGTAGGTACATGTCAATCTGACTTTTGCAATTGGGGTTCAAATTTCATAGCAGTAGATATTAATGGCGTATAATAATATGGCTTTAATTTCATAATAGTATTTTTCACAATCGTGTTATAATAGAGAGCTTTTTAGTCGTGTACCGTGTTTAGGCCACGAAGCTTGCTGAGTGGCCTAAGTAAGGTACGAGATTAAAAAGCTTGATTATAACACTATTGTGAACAATACTTTTTGTACGTGTTCATTAAAATTAATTTTCTACGAGTCAACTGAACTAATTAAACAAACTCGATACTGTTGAAACGAAGTGCAGCCTATCGCTCGTACGCTCGTTGATATAATATAGCTCGTAGATAATCAAAGCGATTCTATTGGTCCAATTCATTACCGTTCGGTAAAGCAGCCACGTGATTGGTCGAATTTATTTTAGTTCTATTTTCAAATTATTTTCGGTTGTCTGGAGCGTATCGAAACAGTTATTTCGATTGTTTCGACAGTAACATGGACTACAACTATGAAAAGAATGACGTTGCAGTATTCTCTATGAAATCTTAATACACAGATATTAATCGACGAGTACAAAAAAAATATATATATATTTCACGTTGATTTTCGTCTAATTTGATAGCCAATCCGACATTCACAGTAAGTGCGTGGTGAGGAGGAGGGTATTGTGTAAACGTTACTAACTGTAACTTTTCCTCACATAATTTTACATTTAGATCTTAGGTAGTGTTAGCGTTGGTACAGTCGCCATCACATACATAGGTACACTATAGGTGTTCAAAAATATCGGCACATGCACCCTAATGCCTTGAAAATAGAGGTGTGTTCCGATGTTTGTGACGTGCTTGTTTGCTCCGATGTATGTGATGGCGACTGTACGATGGACAACACTAGCGACGTCACACTGACAATATCTACCCATTGTCTGTTTACAAGATCGAAATGTATTAAATCATGATATCTTCAAGGGGTGGTTCGTTTTTAGGGTTCCGTACTCAAAGAGTAGAACGGGACCCTATTACTAAGGCTCCGCTGTCCGTCTGTCTGTCTGTCTGTCCGTCTGTCAACAGGCTGTAGCCAGTCTGTGACCAGCGTAGGTAGACCGAGTGAGGAATGTTGAGATCCGACGTCGCACTAAGGTGCGCGACGTTGGAGATACCATTACCAAACTCAAGTGGAGCTGGGCAGGACACATTGCCAGGCAGAATGATGGTAGGTGGACCAAGAAGGTTTATTGGTGGCCACTTCTAGGTAAAAGGAGCGTTTGTGGTGAAATGTTCGCGATCCCATGACGCCCCTACTACACGGCAGAGAGGGCATACCTTGGTGGTTTTAGACGGTAGTCCGGGGGGTTCCCGGGAGCCCGTCATACCCATCCTAGTTCCTCGGCTAGGTGGGATGCGTAAAAGCATTTCCCCAAGTATAAAAAAAAAAAAAAAGGTAAAAGGAGCGTCGGGCGTCCAACAGCTCGATGGGTGGACGATATTACGAAGATCGCGGGTCACTTCTGGATAAGATTAGCTCAGGATAGGGACGGGTGGCGTACTCGAAGAGAGGCCTATGCTCAGCAGTGGGCGATTACGGGCTGACAATGATGATGATGATGAAGCGTAGGTAGGTAGAGGTTTAGCTTTGATAGGCGTGACGGGTGCTATGAGGCGAATGAGCGCGTTCCGAATGACAGCCCTGGACTTGTCTTTTCTAGTTCTGACACGGTTGCTCGGTGAAGGTGAAAGCGAGCGTGAAAACACGTCGGTATTAAATTAAAATTCAAAATCTAAGTAAGATTGATCCCGCGTACGCGGTAGCTACGCTAGAAAATAACACGTACTATATTTTTATTTTTGACAGTTCGTAGAGGTACTGACAGTTTTCCGTGCTCAAATTAGTTTCAAAGGCTGTTGTTATTGTAACAATGGTATATTTTTCATTGTTAAGCCTTGTATTTATTGTTGAGATTGATATTTAAGTTAAATTTACAATATCCATATCCACAAGCATCACTCAACCGACAATATCCTTGCAGGCGGCAGCCATATTGATTCAGGTGTTGCCACAATCGTTGCTCGTACACCAAGCGCGTTCAAAAATATTGCTGCGCTAACACTCGTCGATATTCGCCCCTAAGGTAGAATGATAACGTAACCTTTCCATCAAAATTTTTTTAAGGACTACATTACCGACATAATTACAAAAAATATAGATATCATAATTATTTTGTTTACTCAATCACACGACCTTATTCCCGCCATTCATAAAATAGGCACGATTAATACTTTATTTCTGAATTACATTTTTTTATGAGAATTTTTAAATGCTAAAATTAAATTCATGAGCAACATGTGAGTTTCGTTAACTTTGCTTCGTTAGATTGAATAACTACAGTCTTAAATAGGCCACATTAACACGAGAGGGGTTATTTGAATGGATTGCAAAAAAAATCGTTACGTAGTTGAAGGCCTTAATCTAATCCACGCTTTAACTTTTTTTTATTGGGTAGGTAACGAAAGTTAACCATTCAAAATGTATAGGTAATTGCCGTTACAAAATTGTTCGAAGGGTAATATGGCTTTTAGACCACAATTATTTTATTATTCATATGTAGGTGTATACCTGTATAGGTATTTATTGAATTCGAATTGGTTAATGTTATGGCAATAAAGATAATTTGAGACCTAGCCAGATCCCATAACCCAGATTATATATATTATATAAACCCCCGTATTGAAAAGTTGCATGTGTCACACGAGACCAAAGCTATTTGTATGTCGTGCTTTTGTAATTAAATCATCACTCGCAGGAAAAACCACCTTTGCTCCCTTGTTGCACAATAGTAAGGTACCTATTTATGATACAAGAGCGGAAATACGGTAGGGAATCACCTATCCGCACGCGTATCATACAACATTTGACAATGCATCACGCGAGGAAATAAAAAAATATACATAATAGGTGAGATTTATTGTCATGAAATCAAATTCTCGCACGTGTCTGGGAATATTGGCCCGAAATCCGCCCCGGGCAAAGAGGACTTCCCGCGTTTAAATTGACCAATATATGAAGGCGCACTTTCAGAGCAAGTGCATAAATAACAATTTATTTTCACCTTGCACAACTACGCCAACATTCAGTCAAGTGCGTGTCACACCACGCACAATGAAGGGTTCCATAAAAGAAAGTTCAAGATTTTTCTTTTTTGTATATTCTTCATTAAGTAAAGAAAATAAAGAACTTTTATAACTAAATACGAAAACTTTTGGGCTTATCTTGACTTATCGAAACAAACTTTCAAACCGATTGCTTTCGTTTACAAAAAAAATAAGTAGGTATAAAAGAACATGCAACTTTTGCGACTTTTTCATAATTTCCTTTACAAAATTTCAACGCAAGCTTCGAAATACTGAATTAAAACTTATTAAATATGAAACAGTTCCCAAAGGAACTTCTACACCACCTCAAATCTTATTAGTATAAGCCCTCCGCTGCTTTTCCATACGCGAGGTATGGCAAGGATTGAATTACATATATGTACCATTTACGATAAAAAAAACTACAGGGTGACTCGTAATTCGACATTTTCCTTGAAATGGGTTATACTAGAGCTAATTTGCAACATTTTATGTCCAGTCAACCAGGGGTCAAAACACGATTTTTTTTAAAATTTTCGAGTTTTAGTTTGTTTGAAAAAAAATCGCCTTGCAACCTTAAAGTACTGATTGTGACAGAAATGTTTTTTTACCATCCAAATGGAAGTACTTTTGTCACAATCACCAGCTTAAGGCTGCAAGGAGAATTTTTTTCATACAAACTAAAAACTCGAATATCTCGGAAACCAGCGATATTCGACCCCTGGTTGACTGGACATAAATTGTTGCAAATTAGCTCTAGTATAACTCTTTTAAGGAATAGGTCGAATTACCAGTCATCCTGTATAGTTAAAGTTTTCGGGACGATGTCACTTACACACTGTATGTAAGTCACTGGCCTTTCATAAAAAGGACACTTCTTTGCTATTTATATATATATATATATATGTATATATTTCCTTAAAAGTTGTATATTTATTTATAAGTTTTGTACTAGGAATTTATTTGAGGACCTCTCTACGAGTAAATGCCTCCTACGGTTCTACTCCACATTTTCCTGTTTTGGGCTTTTACTATTTATACTGTATACAAAAACTAACGTTAAAAAGATTAAATTCATAAAAACAGTATTTTCAATAGCGCATTAGATACAGTATCACAAAACGCTACACCTTACACAGTAGGTAGATATATACACTAACCCAACTCTGTACCTAAATATTTAACAACGCTCGCTTCATTAGAACTACAACAAAGGCGTCAGTAAAGAAAAAAATAACTCATCAGGACATCGTAACAGCTCTGCATAATTCATCGCCCCAACAAAAATGAATTTCCCCAAAGGCGGAACGGAACGGCTAATGCTTTTCCCATACTCGCATGTTGAAACGCCGTAGCTATTCAATTCGTGACCATTCTGACACGTGTGTTTACTGAGCACGCTTGATACAAACGTTTCAAAATTTGTTGCGAATTCGTTTTTGTTCGCGTTCTTTGCGCCCGGTCGCCTGATTCCGTGGATTGGAGTTTTGTAAATAGTTTCAACTCATTAAGGCACTGACTTACATACAGTATGTAAGTGACATCGTCCCGAAAACTTAAACTTTAGTTTGAGATTATATTAGAGCGAGAGTTATATCGTTATTGTAAATTAACAGGTACATTCTTATTCCAGAAACTCTAGGAAAAAGTTCCCTTGTTCTTTATTCAAAAAATCAATAAATGAAAATTCTGTACATTGTAGATTGTATGTAAATAATTTATTGTACACAAGACACATAAAAAAAAATATTGACTGTTGATTGACTGAATTGATCGAATTGAATTGATTGATTGTTTGAAAATTGATAGTAGTTCATGTGCTGAATCCAGGGTTTTAGTCTTCGGTACGTTGTCCCACACACGCGATTACTCATATTTCCGTAAGAAAACAAAAACATGTTTGGTACATTTGGTAGTGGCATTTTTGGTACAAGCTTTTGTTGCCAACAGTTTTTTTTGCTCAGTCATCAACTACCTATTCGATGAGAGGGGTTTCTAATGAGTCCCAGTCCCAAACGCGATGGGTTTATCTTGTGTAGTAAGTACTTGATTTCTTTCTTCATCAGATCAGCTTGGTGGTGCTATTATATTGCGTTGTCTCACGTGGTAGAATGTGCAAAAACGACACTTTTTGTGCTACAAAGTAAATTAATAAATAAATAAGTACTAAGACAAAATTTCAGCACAGTTGGGGTTAAATGGTTTAAAATTAAAATTCAGTTGCAAGTTTTGACCCGCACTTACGAACGTACTAACGAGGCAAGTTAATTATAAAGCGGTTAATAAGTTTGAAATAAGGCATAATGCATAGGCATAACATATAAATTAAGTTTAAATGATCGACATTTTATGACTTCGCGTGTGGTGTTACGAAAGGCTCGTTTTGAATAATTATTACTTATATTTACCGTGATATTACACCTGTTCCACGTTTGGTACCTACTTATGCTGATTTTGTTGTGCATCAATAGGGAACATTACTGCAATGTTCTGCCGCCAGAGTGCAGCACTAACACAATTGGTAAACAGTTTTTTTGACAACTTTGACAAGTCCTTCAAAGCTCTGGATCAAATAGTGAAGAAAATATTTCAATAAATAAAATGCATCAGTGCTGCGTAATTGGATGCAAGAATGAAGGGCATCATTCATTTCCTAAGGAAACGATGATACGAAAACTATGGGAAGCGGCAATACGTCGTAAAGCAAAAAAAGGCCCTCATCCACCTTTAAATAGCTATAGGATGCCATTTTAATATCACAGTACAGGTATTTTACACACGAATGATAATAAAACGATTGTAGTTTAACGCGTTTTCATCAATTATTCGTTATTGTTTGTTAGGTAAATAAATATGACATTGTACATCATGGCAGTTTGTTTACGGGTTGTGTTAGTGTCGCCCTCTACGCAGAGCTTTGCGTAATGTTCCCTATTATTGTCAGTTGTCGGAAAACAATTGATGTTATTCAGCCACTCTTTGATTCAAGTGGTTACAGTCAATACTTTTTATAAAGGGGTGTAGGTTTACTTAAGATTATAAATTCTTGATTGTTTTGTTACTCTATTCATGTTTTGGCAATAAAGTTTATTTATTATTTATTTTATTTGCAAAATGTTGTAATTTTTTTAAGGGAAGCGGCCATAAGTAAAAGTGGTAGATTATGATAGATCTGTTCAAAACAAACATATTCTGTTATTAAATGTTATACTCTAAAATGCACCGGAGCCGAGATATTTGCAATACCTATATTTCCACAGGTCATATTGAAAAGTAATATAAACAAAACGTAAAACTTAAATATCTCGGCTCCAATATTGTATAACGCGTTTAATGTTATGTATCTAAGCGTATTAAAAGGTCCCGTAACTAATAAAAAAACTTTTACGTCCGCTGCAAAAAAAAACTACAAGTTTTGTCATACAAAGTTGCCCAATGCGCTTTTTAATAATAACATTTTAATAAAAACTATAAGTAATACCTTTTCAACTCACTTGCTCATATGATAGCTGGAAGAGATCTCCAATTGGTACTTTTTTTTGATAGTTTTCATTTATTCGTGTTTTATGTACACGTACAACTTACTGCCCGCGCCGCGCGGCTCCGTCCTCGATATACATAGAAACCGGCCCCGTAGCGTGGATGAAGTGATAGGATAAGCGCTTCGTCTCATTCTATCGAACGGTGTCAGCCAGGGACGGCAGCGCTATCCTATCACTTATCGCGTGATAAGGCCATCCATGCTACGGGGCCTGTTTAACTCATTCGCCGCCACAGAATAAGAATACGAGGTGGTGACCCCCACGCCACGTAAGTCTCAAGTCTATTGTTTTTGGACCTCGTATGAAGTCGGTGGCAGGAGAAGGGTGAAGGCGCTCAAGTTTGTCACCTGCCAACTAGGTAAGTGGCAGGTGACCAACTCAAGTTCAAGTCAGTGGCGGCGAAATCGGGTGAGTAGTTGCGAAGATTGACCCCTACATGCAAACTTACAACCTCATACTTTTCCTCGTTATAATATGGATAAGGCAATACATAATGGTTTGATGTATTGCCTTATCCATAATCTGTCCCTAATAATTTATGATACATTATCTTCACCTTTACCTTTTAGGGACAGATTCCTAATAGCTTAATAGGATTTGGGATCAGTTCGTAGAAAACTTCAACTATCGTTGAGTTCAAAAAGACCAGTGAAAATCAGGTACATGTCGTGTGAAACACACTTAAAGATTATCTACGCCGTGTAAAGCATACTTAACTGTCATCATAGACAAACTACAATTTTATTGTATTGGCAACACAGCTATTTGTCATTCCAATCCATCTCCATCTTTCATCTATAATATGTAACTCCGTGAGTAAAAATATAAAAATTAATTCAGGTGTAAAATATGATTATATAAACCTACCTAGGTACATTGTATTAAATACCTTTGCAAGAACGTCAAAAGAACCTCAACTAAGACTATTAAATTCCTCAACCCCGTAAAGGTTGCCAGGGCCAATATAGTTCACAGTTTAAGCCCCGTGAAGTAATTACACCCAGTCGAAGTCACGTGAATGTCATGGGGCTTAAGTTCTTTGTTTCACTTCTAATTAAGCCTGCCTTAACCGGGCAGAATCACTTATTTACTGCACTATTTTTAACCATGTGGAGAATTAACTTTAAAATAGAAAGGATTAATCGAGGACTAATTGAGAAAATACGGAAAGTGGAAGAATAGCGAACAGCAGTTTGCGTGATAGCAAGATGTACGAACTACAAAACCAGTAATATCAAAAACTTAAGTGTGACTTCACTTTCCCTTGGCATTGTGAACTGTAATTATATCTTATGTATTTTATTTCTATTTTTTTCTAAATCTTTAATTGTGACATTCCTTATTTTTGTTCTTAATTATGAATGACATCTACTTACTATTGGGTGATGATATAGATATTTTAAAATCTGTTTGTCATTTATAGGTATTTAATATGAAACACATGTGCCATTTATTATCGAAATTGTTTTCCTATTTTATTTCATTTTAGTACGCCGCAAAGTAGAACATAGAGGACTCTCAACCTTATTTAAGATCTACAATGTATACTACTTACCTATGTTTCACAAAATAAATTACTTACTTAATTACTTCACGCGCAGTCTATCCGGATCATCTCTATCTAGTGATTGTGGATTTATGCGATTTCGGACACATTAATAATGACCACGTCACGTACTCCACGTAGTTATAGTATCGTAAGTATAATAAACACACCGGTCAACGTATAGAAGACCAAATTTATTGCAGAAAATACAAAAAAAAAATACATATGGCGAGCTTAATGCCAAATGGAATTGGCATTTATTTTACGTCACAAGTAAAAATTTAAAATTAATAACTTTATAAATTCAGTAGGTACTCCACCGCATGTTGTTACCATGATGTATTTAATCTACTCCTGTATCATGTTTTTCTTATGTTGTGGTGCAATAAAGAATATTACTACTACTATACTTTTATACGCAAAATTGGCGCATTTATGTCGTCGAGTTGCGGAAACCCAGCCCGCGTACAACATATAACCGACTCTACTATGTATTTAACTACTACTCCGCCAAGCCCGTTATGCCGTACATTTCGGCATTTAGGTACCTACATGAACACTTCCCCATTCCACCACAAATAAATACCTAAATCGCTTCAAGTGTGCATATAAAAATTGAAGAGTATCCTCGATGTATCCAGGACCCCATCATCAGATTATCTGATAATCATGGGACCAGACGCGAACAGCCCTTTCAAACAAAAAAATAATTTTCCAAATCGTTCCAACGTCTTCGAGTAATCGAGGAACATACCTACATAAAAATAAAATATTCCGACGAATTGAGAACCTGTTCCTTATTTGAAGTCAGTTAATTAATAACAAACAAATCAGTTAAACAGTAAATGTTTCGAGTACACAAACCCTCACCGGGCGCATTAGCACAGATTAGCAGAATCTGTATTTCGACCTAGTTTCAAATAGGACTTAGTTTTACAAAGCGATGCAAATTAAGCTTCGTCCAACTTCGTTTTATTGCATTAACTTGAGTTTTAGCTGCGTTCAGTAAGATCGGTATCAGAACTTGGTGTGGACCGCGTAGTATAGATACTACATAATGTATTTGCTATTATAGTAGTTTATGTGACTGTACATAATGAAGGGCATTAAACACGAGTGTGGGTTTTTTAATGCCTAATTATGTACAGTCGGCCCATGAAAATGTTGAGCATACCTTGTGGCATCAAATTGCAAGCAACTTCGTTGAAACTGAAATGTCATATACCTACATTTGAGACCTCCTCTGATTAGTAATTGAAACATCTACAAATGCCACTGATAAATGTCATCGGTGACATAAAATTACCAAAATGATGAGTCTGTCAAGAGCTAAAATTATCGAAGAAATGTTAATCTATACATATAATAAAGCTGAAGAGGGTAGAAAGTCAGTACATGGAAGATATTCGAAAAAAAATTGGCTAGGGATTCTTAGATTGTCTGTTTATCTGTTTGTCTGTTTATGTGACCGCGCATCACGTGAAAACGGCTGAACCGATTAAGATGAAATTTAGTATATAGATAGTTTGAGTTCTGGGGAAGGACACAGGGTAGTTTTTATCCCGAAATTAAACAATAAGGGGATGAAATGGGGGGTGGAAATTTGTATGGAGCTACTTAAAGCGCTGCACCGATTTGGATTAAATTTGGTATATAAATAGTTTGAGTCCCGGGAAAGGTCAAAGGATAGGTTTTATCCCGGAAATCTTCCCATTAGGGGTAAAATGGGGGGGTGAAAATTTGGAAGTAACCCATTTTGATAAAATTTGGTTTAGAGGTAGTTTAAGTTCTGGGAAAGGACATCGGATAGTTTTTATTCCGAAAATTTTCTTATAAAGGGGTAAAATGGGGGGTGAAATTTTGGATGGACTCCGTTTGGATCAAATTTGGTAAAGATACAGTTTGAATCCCGGAGAATGACAATGGATAGTTTGAATCCCGAAAATCATCCCCCCAGGGGATGAAATAGGGATGAAAATGTGGATAAATCCCATTACGGTAAAATTTGGTCAGGGAAGGACAATGCATAGTTTTAATCCTGAAAAATCATCTCCTGAGGGGGTGAAACGAGGGATGAAAATTTGGGTAGAACCTATTTACCTACGGTATAGCGAGTTGGAGTCTTGGGGAAGGACATAGGATAGTTTTATCCCGAAAATTACAACCCCAATAACACCCCCTTATGGGATTGGAATTGGATGAAATAGAGGGTGAAAATTTGGATAAAATCCATTTAAGTGAAATTTGGTATAGAGATAGTGGGAGTCCCAGGGAAGGAAAATTCACGCATTGTCCCGACTAGCACCTAGTTTATCCAAAGAAAACTTAATGATAGCTTACTACGGATATTTCCACTCGATTCTTACTCAGGGTGTTGATCTTTGGGGCACAGCTGCTGACCGCGAAAGACTATTTAGAATACAGAAACGCGCCCTGCGTATAATCGATCGAAAATCTGAAAGCTATCCTGCACAGACGCTATTTAAAAAAACATAAAATTCTCACCTTACCATGCATGTATGTACTGACTGCCTGTATGTACGTAAGAAACAACATGCATGACTACAAACTGAGTTCGTCCCGTAGGCGACCTCTGCTGATCGTTCCGAGCCGCCGGCTGGCTAAGTCACGACGGTCACTCAGCATCATGGGGTCCACCCTATACAACTTGCTCCCGACTGACATAAAAAACTCAACCAGCAACAGTATATTCAAGAACAAGCTTAAATCATTGCTTATGGAACAGGCATGTTACTCAATTGACGAGTTCTGCACACTCGTAAGGATCCAGCACCGTAATGTGTGACTGTGTGTGTAGTTGTTGGGTAGCGAATCGGGCGTAGTTGTAAATTAAATATCCGAATGTTTCAACAACCACTTTATCATTCATACAAAACACGGTACAAAGTCTAAAGCACTAAGCGCGATTAATTCTATGTTAATATTCGAGCAAGCGTTTGGCGGAGCGAGTACAATAATTTGCAAGCAGGCGGCGTGCTCTCTGCGTCGAAGCGAGATGAGTACTGGCGCGGGCGCTTGGGCCGAGGCACCGGCCGCCGTCCGCGCAGGTAATGAGGTCACCGTATCTAATATGAAACTAGATTAGTTTGTCCGCTTGTACAAGATATTATATAAATATTTATTTTAGTTATTTAGTTAGTATTACTATTACATATTTAAGTGCATGTCGTAAATACCTAATTATGGATTTGTTTATATAATAATAAGTTTTTAGCATTAAGTTTAGTTTAAAGTTTTATATTAAGTTAACACATTTAATCAATAAAACTTATTTAAATATTATTATAGGTAGGTAACGCGTAGGTATAAAGTACACTACATCACCCCTTCCCAGAGACCGTCAAGGGCGATAATAGTCGGGAAATCGAATACGGCGTCCTGACCGCGTCGTTTTGACAGTGTCACTAATGGCACTTGGTAATGCCTGGTGATCTTTGGGTGAATTTGAGTGATGGAAATGTGTGTTGTTGTTTGGTGGTGTGTGATGTGGGGTGTCTGGGTCACGCAGTATGAAGGCCGGCTTAAGACGGTCTATCGATACTGTAACCAGCTTACCTTTCAACATAATTTTGAAGACCTTATCACCTCTGGCAATAACCTCGTAAGGTCCGGTGTATGCAGGTTTTAGTGATCCTCCTATCGTGTCGTCCCGGGGAAAAACGTAGGCTGAAGACGCTAGGTCTTTGAAGATGAAAGTGGTCTACTACTGTGCCGTGTGGCTGGTGATGGGCGTAAATCCCTCACGAAACCTCGCAGGCGTGACATGTAGTCCGTCACGTCAATGGCCTCGTCTACCTGAGGGTTAAAAAAATCTCCCGGGAGGCGCAAGGGTTGTCCATAAAGAAGTTCAGCCGTGGAAGCCTGAATGTCTTCTTTATAGGCGCTACGTACCCCCAGTAACACGAGTGGAAGTGTTTCCACCCAGCTGCTGCCACCGTGACAGGTTATGGCAGCCTTAAGCTGCCGGTGGAAGCGTTCTACCAGTCCATTACATGCTGGATGGTACGATGTCGTCCTGCGGTGCTGGAACCCTGCGATGGCCGACAAATGCTGGAATAGGGCTGACTCAAACTGGCCTCCTCTATCCGTCACTATATCTGTTGGGCAACCAAAGCGGGATATCCAGCCGCTCAGCAATGCCCGTGCCACCGTCTCGGCCGTCATGTCTGCCAACGGTATTGCCTCTGGCCATCGCGTGAACCTGTCGACGGCTGTGAGGCAATATCGGAACCCTTGGCACAATGGTAAGGGGCCTATCAGGTCTATGTGGACGAATGCCAATCTGGCCCTAGGTAATTTAAAGTTACCTATAGGGGCAGAGACATGGCGAGTTACCTTAGAGCGTTGGCAAGCTAGACAGGTACGTACCCACTCGCGGCAGTCTTTTTTGACTCCCGGCCAGACGTAACGCTCCGCGACCAATCTGGCGGTAGCGTTGGCGCCAGGGTGGCTTAAGGAGTGGAGACTGTCGAACACTGCCTTGCGTAGCTCCTGAGGTACAAACGGCCTCTCGGTAGTGCCACTGACGTCGCAGTACAGGTAATTTTGCGAGCCAGGGATTTTTACCTTGTCGAGTCGCAGTGACGACCCTGCCTCTTGTAGCAGTTTGAGCTCCTGGTCAGCCTGTTGTGCAGAAGCAATCCTCTCAGCGGAGACAGGTTGCGAGATATCCTCTATGCGAGAAAGTGCATCCGCCACGACGTTATCTTTACCTGATATGTGCCTGATATCAGTCGTAAACTGGCCTATCAGGTCTAGGTGCCTAAACTGTCGTGGGGAGCAGTTCTCTTTACGAGAGTGGAAGGCAAAGGTGAGTGGCTTGTGATCAGTGTAGATTGTAAAGTCACGGGCCTCCACCATATGCCGAAAATACTTCACACTCTCGTAAATCGCAAGAAGTTCGCGATCATAGGGTGAGTATTTTACCTGCGCTGGACTCAGCTTCCGTGAGAAGAATGCCAACGGCTGCCACTCGTTCTGCCTCAACTGCTGGAGTACTGCACCCATAGCCGTGTCCGAAGCGTCTGTCACCAAAGCGAGCTTCGCGTGGCAGTCTGGGTGGGCCAGCATGGTTGCCTGGCAAAGACCGTCTTTACAGGCCTGGAACGCATCAGACTCCCGTGTAGAAAAATGAACGGGATGGGAACCTTTGACCGATCCTACCAGCAAAGCGTTAAGGGGTGCCTGATGCTTAGCCGCACCTGGTATAAACCTGCGGTAAAAATTGAGCATCCCCAAAAAACGGCGCAACTCTTTAACGGTCTTTGGCGTAGGGAAGCTCTGGATAGCCTCAACCTTGGAAAGCAGTGGAGTGGTTCCTTCGGCTGTTATACGGTACCCGAGGAAAGTAACCTCAGGTACGCCGAAGACACACTTTGCTGCGTTCACCACCATGCCAAAATCCTTGAGCCTGCGGAACAGCTGATGTAGGTGTTGTTCATGCGTCTCCTGATCCTGTGAAAAGACTAAAAAGTCGTCGAGGTAGGCATACACGAAGTCCAATCCCCTGACCATCTCATCGACGAAGCGCTGAAACGTCTGACCGGCGTTACGAAGCCCATACGTCATGTAAGGGAATTCGTAAAGGCCGAAGGGCGTCGTAATGGCGGTCTTCGCGATGTCGTCAGGGTTCAGGGGAATCTGGTTGTACGCCTTGACCAGATCGATGGTTGAAAAAATTTTACAACCGGAAAGGCTATGCGCAAAGTCCTGGATGTGACGGATTGGGTACATGTCCGGAATGGTTCTCGCGTTCAGCATGCGATAATCGCCACACGGACGCCATCCATCATTCTTCTTCGGGGCCAGGTGGAGTGGAGAAGACCAAGGGGACTCAGACGGCCGGCAGATGCCGCTTTTCAGCATAGCGTCAAACTCTGCCTTGGCTATCTTTAATTTGTCCGGCGCCAGGCGACGAGGTGTACCTGATACAGGTGGCCCAGGTGTAGTACGTATGTGGTGTACTGTACTATGTGTAGGTGTGTGATATATACCATGTGGGCGTGTTATTTCGGGATAGTGTTCAAGTATGATGTGATATGTAGAATCACCAGACATTACCTTTACCGAAGTGACGTCCACTGATTTTCGCGCAAGCAACGCCGGGGTCGCAAGCGATGTCATGCCGTCGATGAGGCGTTGATTCCTCACGTCGACGATGAGACCATAATGCGATAAAAAATCCACACCTATTATCGCCCTCGTTACATCTGCAACAATAAATCGCCAAGCATAGTCACGGCGCAAGCCTAGGTTTAAAATAAAGTTTACATAACCGTAGGTGTTAATTGTCGTGCCGTTTGCTGCGCTTAAAACTAAATCAGTTTTTATACATCGTGTTTTTAATTGTGAGCGAGGAAACACACAAAGATCACTACCGGTGTCAACTAAAAACTGTGTTTTTGAACGCTGGTCCGTTATAATAAGGCGACCTGTGCTCGGGCAGTCGACGGCCGCCATTACAGATTGCCCCGGCCGTTTCCCGCGAAATCGCAGGGTTGTACGCACCGGGTAGCCTTGTCTCCGAACTTATGGTGATACCAGCACGTTGGGAACTTTCTGTAATTGGAGTTCGACCTTCGTGCTGATGATGAGCGTTCACGTCCACCTTGTCTCCGAGGTGTCTTCGATCGTCCGCCCTGGCGCGACATTCTGTCTACCTTAAGCAACAGTGTCTGCATCTGTTGTGCTATTGCCGCGACCTCCTGGCTCAGGGTATGTGGGGCTGATGATGACGCTGATGCTGCTGCCATCGATGTTGCTGCTACTTGCAGTCGAGGTGGGACGACTTCGTGGTAAAATGGCGGTACTCGCACTCCAACTGTGCTTACTTCGGACTCGTTACCAGGCATGATGTGTTCTTTCTCGGGGTCACCACTGTAGTTGTTGGGTAGCGAATCGGGCGTAGTTGTAAATTAAATATCCGAATGTTTCAACAACCACTTTATCATTCATACAAAACACGGTACAAAGTCTAAAGCACTAAGCGCGATTAATTCTATGTTAATATTCGAGCAAGCGTTTGGCGGAGCGAGTACAATAATTTGCAAGCAGGCGGCGTGCTCTCTGCGTCGAAGCGAGATGAGTACTGGCGCGGGCGCTTGGGCCGAGGCACCGGCCGCCGTCCGCGCAGGTAATGAGGTCACCGTATCTAATATGAAACTAGATTAGTTTGTCCGCTTGTACAAGATATTATATAAATATTTATTTTAGTTAGTATTACTATTACATATTGGGGCGTACAGAATTGAATTTAGATCACGCCCTGCAAGGGTGTTTTAACCCTTTACCTACGGGGCCTTGAATCACTCCGTCATCGCTCAATACGGGCATGTTTTGGCGAGAGTCAGTGGTCAGGCATAACTTCACTTACTTGTAACTTTTGAAGTATTACAGCTACACAGTTGAAATTTCACACACACAATAAGTATAATGTGTTTAATCAATAAATAATCACTTGGAGTAATAATATTCACTATTTTTTCTGATATCAAGCAATACATCAGTCACTAAGAAATTGCAGATTTTTAAGTTACTACTTGCGGATTTCACATGTTTAAGTTTAAGAACATTAGTTTATAGTATATTAAACACAAATAAACACTTAAATAACGATAATTATAAAAATAATGCATAAATATCAATCACTAAAATTAACACTCCAAACACTCCCACGCCGTACTCTAACAAAAACACTTATGTCCGCCATATTGAGTTCAATTATTTGCACGTCTGCAGTACGGGTGTCAACCCCAGTTGCCACCAAAAAAGCGGTATTTTTTATAAATATGTTTATTTCAGAGCCATCTACCGAAACATTTTAATATTTTTTTCTTTGTATCTGTACTAATCCCAATGCATAACGTGACCGCTATTACCAAGACACAAGGTTTCGTTTTGATTAAAAAAAAAGATTGAACATGACCATTACTTCGATCAACTATAGTTGACACCCGTACTGCAGCGGTGTTGCCGTACTGGCAACTCTGGTTGACACCCGTAGGTAAAGGGTTAATTTGCGGTGCGCTTTCTAGTTTCCCTTTTCAGAGATTAGCGCGTTAGTGGACTGTATGTAGGTATCCAACCGTGTGGTCTATTGTCGTAGCTACTTGATGCGAAATTGTGCTGGAAAGTCAGCTGCCTTTGGAAATTGGAACAGGTGGATGAATCAGCTAACAGAAGGTTATAGGAGCCATGCGCACTTACTTGTGACTTGGGTGAACTCCTCCTTCACGCTAGCGTCTCGTGGCACACCATGTGCTCGTGTGGGGCGCGCAGCGCAATCCCAAATTGTCCAAAAACACCTTCACTTCACGAACAGTCGAACACCTTTTAATGCTGAGCTGACAGCATATATAGTTTTCAAACGATGTACAGAGATTGCGACGGATTTAAATAAGATTTAATGTCTTTTATCAGCGGAGGATGTTACACGCACGCGGGGTGAGAATTCAACAACACTTTTCTCTCGCCAGGTGGGGCAAGCGTAGCGCACACGTCGTGTATATGACAAAGACGGCGCGATATATCAGTGCGCATGTTGGAAAGGGATGATGTAGGTATAGGAATCGCGAGTATAGACACGACAACAGATATAAGTCGGAAAGACCAACATACGAAATCCAACATCTCCCCCGGCTTGAAGGGTTCCCTTCAAAGAGAAAAATAATAATTATGTACATATGGATGTACATAGGAAAAGATGATATCGCACCATATAACTAAAAACAAGCGAAGTGTACAATTTACCTATAATTAGGTAATTATACTAAAATAATAACTATTTATGATAACTTAAAAAATATATATACATAGATATGTATGTGGTGGTAACCCTACTGCGTTGGCAGCGGGCACAGCCGAACGATCGGTCGCTCGAGCGTACCGTTGCGGGTCCGCACTTCAGCAACGCGGACAACACCGTCTCGCCCAGGGAATACCCGAGTTATTATTCCGAGCGGCCACTGCAAGGGTGGCGCGTTAGCAACGTTTATTAAAACTATTGTTCCCACCGCTATCGGCTTGTCTGGAGTATTCCATTTCTCTCTGCTTTGTAAGTTGTGAAGATACTCAACTTGGAACCGTTTCCAGAATGATTGGACAGGCGAGTCTAACATTGAAAAACGAGACAATAGATTCGGTCGCTCCTGGCTTAAGTCGGCGGCGGGCAAACGCGGCAACGGCGAGGTTGACATGAAATGAGCTGGCGTTAGCGCGGTGGGTTCTGACGGGTCAGAACTTAGTATATAAAGAGGGCGGCTATTAAGAATTGCTTCGTTCTGAGTAAGCACGGTAAGTAATTCTTCGTATGTCAGGATTTGAGTGCCTATAACACGATGAAGATAAGTTTTAAAGCATTTAATGTTACCTCCCCAAATGCCTCCAAAATGAGGCGCGTTTGGGGGGCTCATACGCCAAGTAATTCGACTTTTTGCAAGTTCGTCCTTGAAATGCATATAATACGGATCAGACTGAAGAAACGTGTGAAGCTCGTTTAGGTAAGCTTTAGAAGCTGCAAAATTATTTTGATATTGAGCAATGCGATTCGCTACAAAAGTTGAGAATCTGTGAGGTGAAGAGTGCACCCAACATAAGACAACTTCAGAGTCATAAAATGCAAACGTATCCGCAATTGGACGATGCTGAGAAAAAACATCGTCAAGCTCGACACCGAATTGACGCGGAAATTTAAGAGCTGAAATCAGTGGAAGCTCACTGATGAACTGCTCCCATAAATGCGATATGTGCGGTGGTGGCAAATCGTCCCAATCCATCCTTAAGAGCCATAGTTCCTTTATGAGAAGCTTGGAATAAGGTATGACAGGGCCGATGAGTGCTAGCACGTCATACAAACGAGCAGTAGCTGAAATAATAGAACGTTTCGTGCCACTGAGTTGCGGAGGAGAAACGTCAAAGACAAATTCATCCGAAGCGGGAAGCCGTCGAAGACCAAGAATCTTCAAAGTGTCGCCGTCACCGAAGGAGACGTCTTCCGACTGGCGGTGAGATATGGGAATGTGCTCTAGCAACTGCGGAGAGTTGCTAGTCCATTTGACCAGATCAAACCCGCCAGCCTCGAAGAGACTGATTAGTTGATTCGCTATCGCAACTGCTTCCTCGGATGAAGAAGCAGAGGAAGCTAGATCATCCATGTAAACGTCCCCCTCGAGAACGGCGGCAGCGTGCGGGAATCTCTCGCGTTCGTCACTAGCGAGCTGGCGGAGCGTGCGAAGCGCGAGGAATGGCGAAGACCGGAGTCCAATGCAGACCCGGTTGAAATGATATATCTCCAAAGGTACTTCAGGCGAAAAGCGATACAAAAATCGTTGAAAAGAGCGGTGGTGCGGATGTACTTCTATGCATAAGTACATTTGGCGGACGTCAGCGAAAAAGGCAACGCGGAATATGCGAACATTCAAAAGAATGTGAAAAATGTCTGCTTGCAAATTACAGCCAGTATGTAGGATGTCGTTTAATGACAGTCCACTGTCTGATTTGCAGCTACCGTCCAGAACTTGGCGGATTTTTGTCGCGGATTTGTCGTTCCGGATGACCGGGTGGTGAGGTATACAAAACCCTGGCGTAGAGGACTCTTCGGGCGGAACCAAAGAAATAATCCCCTTATCCAGGTAATTCCGAATGACGTCATCATATTTGTCGCGGAGTTGCGGGTATTTTAAGAATTTATTTTCGAGCATCGAAAATCTTCTTTTAGCGGTTACAAAAGAATTGCCCAGATTATCTGGCGTTTGCTTGAACGGAAGATCGACTGCGTAAGAACCATTATCGTTACGCGTCGTCGTTGCGGTAAATATTTGTTCACATTCCTTGTCATCGGGACTTAGAAATTTCTTTGAGGGTACTTCCTCCAAGTTCCAAAACTTTTCCAAAGTTTGGTTAAGCGGTTCATGCGTAAACGCACAGAGAGCACGAGTCGCGCGCGGAGGTGACGTGACAGTGACGTCCCCCATTATGACGTAACCCAGGGTGGTTTCCAAAGCCGAAGGCAAGCCGGCACTTCGGACTTTGTCAGAAAGTAAGATGTCACAGAATAAATTTGCTCCTATAAGCATATCAATGGGCCCGGGCTCATTAAAACAATCATCGGCCAGAGGTATATTCTTAAAACAATCAAACAAAGATATGTCGATAGGCGAGTCAGGCAAGTGTGACGTAATGGATTCCACCACCAGAGGCTGAATAGTGTAAGAGTTATCGCCATTACTGTCGAATCGGGAACTAAATTGCACTATTGACATCCCAAGTATTTTTTGGGACGAACCCCCAATACCTTGAACCCTAGCAAAACGATTCTGGTTCGAAATCGGTAGCGCTAATCGATTACAACACTCGAGCGTTATATAATCAGATTGGCTTCCAGGATCGACCAGAATCCTTGCATAATGAACCTTACCGCTTGCGTCATAAAGTCGAATTTTTGCGGTCCCTAATAAGGTTGTTTTATGCATAAGCGTTCTCAAGTTATCATCATCATTTGCACTCCGAGCCGACAAATGATTCAACGTTGAGTCATGCCTCAAACCATTATCAACCCTATCGGCCGGGTGATAAGACTGCAAATTGCTTGCCACCCCGTTTCTACTGCTGTATGGCGGTGTGGAATTCGCCTTGTCAACAAAAGTGTTGGTACTGGTTTGATGCGAGTTAGGTAAATAAGTTTGTTTATGCGGCGGATTAAAATGTAATAACGTGTGGTGCTGTGCATTACATATACTACACGTTCTGTGTGACATACAAGCGGAAAATTTGTGTTTATAACTAAGGCAATTGTTACACACGGAATTAGTTTTTACAAAATTAAATCTTTCGTACGGGGACATTTTTGTAAAAGCGGCACACTGATATAAGTGTTCGTGTTTATTAGTTTTACACAACAAACAAGAATCAATCGCGGGCGTTTGCGTATTAACGAATGTTTTCGTCGAATTGTTTTTTGGTAGCGGTATATTTTTATTGTTATTAGATCTCGGTTGTGATTGTGAAAATGTTTGTTTTGTTGTCGAATGCGATGCAACCCTGGATTGTTCTTTGACGAAATCAATAAGATTTTTGTACGAAGGACACGTTTCCTTGCGATAAAACATCTCAAATAATTTTATCGATTCGGGATCTAGTTTTTGTAATGCGATATGCAAGAACAAAAAATCTGCTAAATCTTGTAATTTAAGCGCTTTAAACGCCTTAACGGAGGCGTCGAAATTACATAGAAAATACTCCAAATTAGAAGCGGACCCATTCGCTATGGGTTTAAAGTCTAACAGCTGATTAATATAGCCGGCTGCCATGGCGCGTTTGTCTTCATATTTATCAACGAGCGCTTGCCAAATTATGGGATAGTTTTCCCCTGTGGCTGGCAGCCCCGCGCATACCGACCTAGCCTTATCAGTCAGTTTACCTACTAGGAACTGAATGCGTTCGCTATCTGTTAAGCGTGAGTTGTTATGAATCACACTTTTAAATTGTTCATAGAATAATGGCCAATTACGAAGGTCGCCATTAAATTCCATTAGCTGCATAGGCGGGAGATTTTGCTTCAGAGCGGAATGCAAAGGCCGCTGAGACTCTGGCGAACTTTCGATTTCAGACTGAATGCGTTTGATTTGACAATACATATCCTCAAACGCGATCCAGGACTGATAATTAGCGGTTGCATCAGGCGTTAATCGTAAAACGCATTCATTGTACGAGTCTAAAACACGCTCAAAATCTGATCGCAATTGGTCTAGATTTGATACGCTATTTAAGAACGTTTTACGTTGAATTTCGTCTTCGTACGCCTTAACCGACAATTTGTATATAGTTTGTAAGCGGGCGAAGAAGGCACTGCGCTTAGCTTCTAAAATAACTAGTTCATTCTGGACGGGGTCCCTAGCCGCCTCGTCCTTAGGGTCATTTTTCGGTGGCATGATTATAAAACTTAGCCCACACAAATAAAATATAAGTAAACACGATTTGCGGGAATAAAATGCGGTTCAAATAAATGTCCGTAAACACGATTTACGGGAATTAAAAATGCGGTTCAAATAAATGTCCGTAAACACGATTTACGGGAATAACGGTGCGGTTAAATAACTGTGAGTACCTACTCGTAAACACAAGTCGCGGGAAAAAGCGGTTATAATAAATGTTTGACAAAAGTCGCGGAAATAAAAGTGCGGTTAAATAAATGTGAGTACCTACTCGTAAACACAAGTCGCGGGAAAAAGCGGTTATAATACCTAAATGTTTGACAAAAGTCGCGGAAATAAAAGTGCGGTTAAAATAGATGTAGGTATGTAACACAAATCGCGGGAAATAAAAGTATACAAAGGAAATGTGTTACAAAAAAGAAACAGTTTGTGAGAATAAGGCGGTTTAACTCTCCGTCTACAAAGTAGGTTAAGCGATGACCGTATAGGTACCTATTGACGGCACAGATCGGAGCGCGCGGCACGCGGTAGTTCGAGAAAAGATTAGAACGAAATAAAAGCGGGTAGATATGAACGAAACCGGTCAGCGCTCCCGAGCCAGTGAGAACAATAGCATGTATTTGTGACGTGTACATCAATTGAAAACTAAGAATCGTTAATGCGTTGCTGAAATGTTAGTATCTATAGAATAATGATACGATGATATGATGCGAAGTACATAGATTTTACGTATCTATGGGTAAATTATATAATATAATGTCAAGGAGCTACTTTAAATAGATATAAATCCTAGGTTGGGAATGAAATATAATTATCCGGATCGTTAGTGACCAAAACTTGGGGCGTACAGAATTGAATTTAGATCACGCCCTGCAAGGGTGTTTTAATTTGCGGTGCGCTTTCTAGTTTCCCTTTTCAGAGATTAGCGCGTTAGTGGACTGTATGTAGGTATCCAACCGTGTGGTCTATTGTCGTAGCTACTTGATGCGAAATTGTGCTGGAAAGTCAGCTGCCTTTGGAAATTGGAACAGGTGGATGAATCAGCTAACAGAAGGTTATAGGAGCCATGCGCACTTACTTGTGACTTGGGTGAACTCCTCCTTCACGCTAGCGTCTCGTGGCACACCATGTGCTCGTGTGGGGCGCGCAGCGCAATCCCAAATTGTCCAAAAACACCTTCACTTCACGAACAGTCGAACACCTTTTAATGCTGAGCTGACAGCATATATAGTTTTCAAACGATGTACAGAGATTGCGACGGATTTAAATAAGATTTAATGTCTTTTATCAGCGGAGGATGTTACACGCACGCGGGGTGAGAATTCAACAACACTTTTCTCTCGCCAGGTGGGGCAAGCGTAGCGCACACGTCGTGTATATGACAAAGACGGCGCGATATATCAGTGCGCATGTTGGAAAGGGATGATGTAGGTATAGGAATCGCGAGTATAGACACGACAACAGATATAAGTCGGAAAGACCAACATACGAAATCCAACACATATTTAATTGCATGTCGTAAATACCTAATTATGGATTTGTTTATATAATAATAAGTTTTTAGCATTAAGTTTAGTTTAAAGTTTTATATTAAGTTAACACATTTAATCAATAAAACTTATTTAAATATTATTATAGGTAGGTAACGCGTAGGTATAAAGTACACTACATGTGTACCTAACTTAATTTAATTGTGTTTTGAAAATTATGACTTGTAAAATGTACTTTTACCAATAAATATCTGTATTCTGTATAGTCTTTATCCTGAAAAATCATTTCCTGAGGGGTCACCCCATGAAAGGTGAAAATTAGAACCCATGTAGGTGAAATTTGGTATAGAGATAGTTGGAATTCCGGGACAGGAAATCGCATAGTTTTTGTAACGAAAATCATCGCCTGAGAGGATGAAATGAGGGTTAAGATTTGGATGGAACTCATTTAGATGAAATCTGGTTAAGAGATAGTTTGAGTCCTGGGAAAGGACAAATGATAGTTTTTATTCCGCAGATCATCCCCTAAGGGGGTGAAATGGGGGTGAAAATTTGGATGGAACCCATTTATGGTATACCGATGGTTGGAAGTCCTAGGGAAGGACATAGGGTAGTTTTATCCCGAAAATCCTCCCCTAAGGGGTGAAAATTCGGATTAAAGTGATAAATGGGTCACTTTAATTTGGTTTACAGAAAGTTTGAGTTCCGGAAAAGGACATAGGATAGTTTTTATCCCGGAAATCATCTCTTATGGGGGGTGAATATTTGTATGGAGCTACTATACAACCCATTTAGGCGCAGCGTTGTTAGGCCCCCCACAAGGTGGACTGATGACCTGGTAAAGGTCGCGGGAGTCCGCTGGATGCGGGTGGCGCAGGATTGGTCACTTTGGAACTCTTTGGGTGAGGTCTATGTCCAGCAGTGGACGTCTTTCGGCTGATAATTATGATGATGATGATAATGATGATAAAAATAGTTTGAGTCTTGGGGAAGGACATAGGATAGTTTTTATATCGGAAATCTACCCCTAAAAGGGAAATGGAGGGTGAAAGTTTTTTCGAGCTACGATATAAACGAGTTCTTCGCGGACGAAGTCGCGGGCAAAAGCTAGTATTTAATATAAATAAATATGCCCGCTATATTATCTGAAACGGAGTGTTGAAAAATTACGAATCAGTGTCAAGAGAGCAACTGTAAGCATTTATTTCCAATTTTATTGATATTATTCTGAGTCCCGATGGTTTGCGGTTTGTTTTCTTAGTTTTAATCGTAGGTATCCGTGTTATTGTATTGCAACAATATACTGACGATTTATTATTTCCAGCGTAATACCGTAACTAAAGAACCGTGAATGGGTAATCGAATAATCGTCGGCGGTCAGGTCTAACATCTGTGGAATATTAATGAAGAAACCGCATTTTCCTACAACAAACATAGCTGAACGTCTAGGGACTCGTCTCCGAGTGATAAGATATATTATTATTTGTTATCTTATCTATCACTACAGATTCTTCAATAACGCTCATTTTTATATTTTCCTTTGTAATAAAGAAAACTCCTGGATAAATCTTGTTTTTTTTTCATCAGATCACCTAATGAAGATTTTTTAGATGAGGTAATGGCAACCACGCAAGAAAAAAGATTAGTCCTCATTATAATTTATGTAGATTTTTAATCAATAATCGAGCTCAGACTAAGGTTTATTCACGTCAACTTTCGAACAAAAAAACCGCATTCAAATCGGTCCATTCGTTTAGGCACTACGATGCCACAGACAGACACACAGACAGACAGACAGACAGACACGTGAAACTTATAATACCCCTCTTTTTGCGTTTGGGCCCGGGGGTTAAAAATTGGACTCTCGTGGATTTTTAGCAATAGAGCAGTAGTTAAAGTTTGCAAGTTTGTATTTTTAACCCCCGACGAAAAAAGAGGGATGTTTTAAGTTTGACGTGTCTGTGTGTCTGTCTGGGTGTCTGTCTGTGGCATCGTAGCTCCTAAGCGAATGGACCTATTGTAATGCGTTTTTTTGTTCAAAAGCTGTCGTGATCGAGATGGTTCTTAGCTACGTTTCAACAAAATCGGTTCAGCCGTTTTTCAGATATTGAACTTTTTAATGAAAAAGTCGGGGATTTCTCAACTTTTCTAAGTTGTAGGTATTCTACATACCTATATTTAATCTCCAAAACTTATAATCCGATTTCATATAAATATTCACCAACATTTAAAGTGCTTAAATATGTGTTTGCACTTTTTTTCTAATACCAAACCGTGTCATGTGTCAAAATGTGTCGTGAAACATATATTCTTCCTAATTTATTTAACTGCAGTCTGTCAACATCCCAGAACAGAGACAGAGATACGCAATGACAAGTCAACACTCTTTTGGATGAATGTCATAACAATGTGTTCTAAATTTAAATGGTTGACATCTAACCATCACGCGCGTCACTCTCCCTTATCGTGAGTTAGTTAGACAAAGTCCTAAAGTGCTCATCATTTTCATGGGCCGACTGTACAGTTACATTAACTGCTTTATCTATCCACATATCATAAGCCTCCATGATGCATTCAGGAGCCGCATATTAAGACCGGCATGGCGGCGTTGTTTTCTGGCAGCTGTCATAGTTTTTTTTTTAATTCAGCGACAAACTAGAGTCAGCTCTAACTATCATATCGTTCGATTGTATGCAACTTGACAATTCATTTCGAACTAAACGTCATCTCGACTGATATTAGAATAGAGGTCAATTTAAATGAAATAATAATATCGAAATCGATGTTATTATTTAGCAATCATAACATTTTCACAGATAATAAATTTGTTCTAACAAAACAGTCTGTTTTTATGGTGGTCATAATGTGCGGTTCTTGAACGCATCATAGAGGGTTTATGATATTTGGATAGATAAACTAGCTTTAATGACGAATTGTTTACGAATTGTTTTATGGTAACTCGGGCTAGATGCATGGAGTTAAAATTTTATTATGTGACGACAACTTTACTTACTATGGGGGGGGGGGGGGGGGGGGGTGTAGGTAAAATTGTATTATGTGACGACAACTTTACTACTATGCGGGGGTCTAGGTACCTACTCATTTGGTATGTAATATAGCTAGTGAGGAAGAATTCTGCAATTGTAATACAAATAAGTTTAATTTATTTAAATATAGAACTAAATTAACGTTAATTTTTTTTTAACTAGATTCTACGACAAACATAGACTTTCAAAAGTAAACATTATTTTCCAGTTTCCTGCTGGTCGATCACGTAAGGCATTGTTTTGCGTCAGGAAGATCTAAATGTCTATTTCGAAATCGTTACTTCTACTTAAAACAAGGGAAAGTGAAAGAATATAAGTAATGATAAAAACACAATTCAGCACATTTATTTAATTAATAACATTGCATCAGTGCTTTCTTCCTTTCCCATATTCTGAAAGGAAAATATTGGTTATATTACGAACCCACAAAAGGTTTTTAACATGAGAACAACGGGAATTTACTTACCTATCAAATGCGGGTTCAGCAAGTCACTGATTTAACAGGAATTGGCTGAATACTTTTTTCTATCTGAAATGTCAAAAAAGGTCTGAAGGTTCAGCAGAGTTGTTCTGTTATACTTATAATTTCTATAAAATTCAAATACTTCGACAAATTATTAATGTTTTCAAATAAATGTAATAATTAAGTATTTAGATATTGTTCTTCGTAAAAATAACTTCATTACACAATCTTCCTTTTTAGGGTTCCGTAGCCAAATGGCAAAAAAACGGAACCCTTATAGATTCGTCATGTCCGTCCGTCCGTCTGTCTGTCTGTCCGTATGTCACAGCCACTTTTTTCCGAAACTATAAGAGCTATAACTGTTGAAACTTAGTAAGTAGATGGGTCATTGTCAGATTTAGGTTCGCGTCTCTTCGGTGGACATTGCCATAGTTAAGGGCTATAAAGCCTAATTTTTGGTTGAACTCTGAATCCTCATAAACGGCGTTGCCCCTTCTATAATTCCATGTGATAAAAATATATTATATATAAACATAAGCCCTTAACTATTGACCACCGGAAAGATTATTTTTGTGTTTGTTACTGACAATGATGTATTCTGTAAACTGCATTAAAATTTTCACACAAAAATTGAAAAAAAAACATTAAGTTTTAGGGGTCCCTCAGGGATACTCAGAACTGAAACTCAAAATTTTTTTTTTAATCAAGTGTGGGGTATTTATGGATAGGTCTTCAAAAATGATATGGAGGATACTGAATAGTTTGCGCGAGAGACACTTCCAAAGTGGTAAAATGTGTGTCCCCCCCCCTGTAACTTCTAAAATAAGAGAATGATAAAACTAAAAAAAATATATGATGTACATTACCATGTAAACTTCCACCGAAAATTGGTTTGAACGAGATCTAATAAGTAGTTTTTTTTTAATACGTCATAAATCGTAAACCGCAATTTATTTGACGGAACCCTTCATGTGCGAGTCCGACTCGCACTTGGCCGCTTTTTTAATTACTGGATGGATCCATTCAGGCCCTATGACCAGTTACAAACCGGAATTTTGCTTTCCCATGCTATAGCTAGTTACAAAATTCAGCAGCGGAGCGCTCATACAAGCCCATTCCCACCGGCATGCCTAGAATTTATTTTTAGGCAAGCCTCAACTTATATATATACTCTAAACTCTTTTATTTTTTTTTGGTTCCGGGTTGCCCATCGAAAATTTTCACGGCGCCACTGCGAAACATAGTTACAAAATGAAACCATGCAAGCTAAATACGTAGTTACAAGCAGAACAAGTTTTGGTTAGTAAACCGGGGTTTCTTTAGGAATAAATGGGGCTACTTTGATCATTTAGAATATAGTATAAAAGCAGAACTATTTGAAATTAAGAAGATTTAACCGAGTATACAGCAAGATAGAACAGGTACTAATTTATGTTCACCCACAAGTAAAAACAATGATTTCGGAGAAAAACCTATTTGATCAAAGTCGCCCCCCGAATCAAAGTATTTTACCGCACCGAACAAACCCAAGGGCCCAAATGAGCCCAAACTATACCATAGTACGTATTACTTTGTAAAATCTTGAGCACAAATACGCGCATATGCTGCATAAAATAATCATAATAGAAGGTGAATTGTTTTAGAGCACATGCCCTAGTATTTATGATTTACAGCCTTAAGAACAGTGTTGTTAATAAATTACTTACACCGCGCAATGAGCCGAAGGTCGGTTCGACCTGACTTATTGACATGATAATGGTATGACATTTGTAGCTCGTATCGCTTCCAGTAGCGCCATGCAACGACGTTTCTGAACGAGTGCGCCAAACAAATTCCACGCCATAATATACCGATATGTCGAGTCAAATAGAGCTCCTGGTATGATCGTAAATTTAAAGTTCATTAGTTACAACGTCCGTAGAACGTTAACTGTAGAAAATACTTAGGTACTAAAAATACGTAGGTACAGTCGCCATCACATACATCGGAGCAAACAAGCAGCTCACAAACATCGGAACACACCTCTATTTTCAAGGCATTAGGGTGCATGTGCCGATATTTTTGAACACCTATAGTGTACCTATGTATGTGATGGCGACTGTACACGTGAGTATGTGAGTCATCATTTACGAGTATACAGGTTGGATGGCGACGATAGACGATTTTTAATTTTAATATGTATAAAAAACATAATAAAATATATCGTTTCGACTAAAATGTTAGTAAACACTTTTACATTTTCATCTTTGAGATGCCTTACAAGCTAGATGTCGTTGTGCCCATCACTGGCCCAATACTTGACACATTCGCCCAGCGCGGCGATTGGAGCGGGCGCGGGCAGTGATTCAAGCGAAACCGTCGCGGCAACACTCATCCTGAAGAAAAACTCCCAAAGAGCAAAAACATGTCGCCTGTATTGCTCATATTTAATTTCTATCACCAATTGGCGTTGCGTGGTAGGTGTAGTATAAGTAGGTAAGATGCAGTTTCAACAGTACAGTCTTTACTGCACGCCTACATTCAATGAGAGTAACGTATTTCGATCTAAAATTTTTAAGTCTTCGTACGAAACATCTTACAATCGAAGACTTTTTCTCAGTAAAAAAATATACCTAATCACACGTCCAGAATAAACCGTCAACTATTCATTGATTAACGTCAAGCCAAGTATCCTCAAAACAAGGTTTTCGCGTGATCGATTGGCAATTTACCTCCCAAGACAAGTAGGGTCTACTACAATCAAGAGCTACCGCCTGTACAACACAAACAACGTTCAAATTAATGAGACACAGGACACTTGAAAATGACGGATGACCTGCCATGACCTCGTTACCTCTCAGGGAAAGGACGGTATTCCGCAAGATTAGTAAGGGCCGGTTGCGTTGGGGTCTTGGGAAATTTACCACTTGAATTCCGTGGGTAAATATCCTAGGGTAACTTAATTCCGGCACGTGTTACGTGCTTAGGAGCTGGCACGAACTTTGTTTATCAATTGTTGTCGCCAGGTGAGGTCGAATATGTACTTGATGTGATAAAGAGCGACACAGCGACATTTTGCTGCGATAAAAATGCGCGTTTCAAGAACGCGCTACACTAACCATAGATCATAATTATGTCATAATTACCGGTATTGATAATGTATCGCGTGATTAAATATGTTGATTAAGGCTTAGTTTTATAAATTAATTATTACAATTTCAAATCAGACAAAATATATCATAATCTACAAGAAATAAATAGTAAAGGGTTTCTTCGAAATTCAAAAAAAAATAATTCAAATTCAAATATTTATTCGTGACACACAATTTACACATACAAAAGAAATAATATAATACATATTTTGTCACGAAATGGACCCTGCTCAGCATATTCAAATAAATTCAAATTCTAATTCAAATGAATAAATATAAGTTTGAAATAAACTCTGAAGTCATATTTATATTTTTCCAGTTGTAACCTTTTAAATTTACTTCTGCATTTTCTATCAGAAAAAAACAAAATTTATTGTAAATAAAAAAACCTGGTATTTCTTACTTTTTGCCGAAGGAGAGGAGGGTTATTGAATAAATGATCCGTTTTGTCAAAAAACCTTGATTTTTATGAACGAGCCGATAACATTAACGAGACGAAACTTTGGCGGAGGGTATAGCCTCAATATAAATTCTTAAGTACCTACTTACTGTTTTAGATAAGAAGCAAGTTAAAATAAAGGCGAATAAAACAATCTAGCACAGTCATTTGTTACGACCGGACATCGAAGGACCAATAAGTTTAATTGAATCTCTATGTTATTCCATTCTCTGAATTTCTCATTCAAATGTTCGGAATTTGATCCAGAAATTTGAAACACAGGATATGGTATAACAATTTTTTTTTTAGCCGAGACTTAAATATATGGGAATTAGGTTGACTGTGAAAAAATATAGGACCAAATGCATGGTAGCCAAAACTCGATGATGCTGTACGTATGTAGAGTTTTTAAGTTAGTAGGTGTTTCATTTGCATTAACAACTGTATTTGCGATGCCCTTGCTCATGTTTGATTACTTCCATATTGTAACAATTACCACCTATGTAACAAAACAATATGACTGCAATATAGTTATTTGTTATACAAGGGTGCAAAGTTGTACTTTACCCGCTAGTGTGGAATTGAAACACGAGCAAGAGAAACGATTCTATAGTTGAACAACGACCGAAGCAAGTGGTTATAAAATAGAATCCTGAGCGTCACTCCCTACGCTCAGGATTCTATTTCAACACACGATAAGTAAAATACATTTTGCACCCGTGTGTAACACAAAACTTTTCACCTCACTGTAGCGAGGAAAGTGCAACATGCAAAACAACTTTATTGAATTAAAATAATAGATACAACTTTGCACACCTTTGTATATTTCTTTTTTTACAGTAATTATAGCCCTTCGGCAGGCAGTATCCGGCAGCCGGGCCCAACGCCTGGTGGCGGTGACTCGCGAGCCAGACCTGACATAACAAACCTTTGAGTGGCGGCGCCGCAGATTGAACTTCAGAAGAAATGGCACGGCCATTTTGGCAAACATACCGTCAAGTCGCTGCCCTAATATACCTTAGGGTTCTATGTTACATTGTCGGGGTACTTCAATTTAGACCTAGTGTCACTCTGACAGACTTCAAATTTCAAGTTGTTAAAAGTGCAACATAGAACCCTATAATATTGGGGCAGCGAAGTGGCAAGCTCCCCACGGGTGGTCATCGCGAATTTTACGCACGTTATAAAAATTACCATTTCTCAAAATAGTATTTTATGCAACTGTTTTATAAAAAGGGTCTTAAAGACGCCACGAGCGTTTTTAGACCAATTATAATCCGTTGCATACAATACTTTTTCTACGACAAATTTTAAATAAATAGCAGACTACAAAATAGTTAGCCTTTTCGGGCAGCAAGTTTTCTATTCGTACTTTTGCTACTCACGCAATTTCTTCAGGAGTGCAGTTTTGCTTCGACCATTTTAAAAGGAACGTACACTTTTATCTTCACAAACACGAATAAAATCTTAATATTCTAGGACTAACAGTTTATCATTTTTCATCTTTTCATTTTGAACTGTATATATTTTGGTAGGAAATCGGAAATGTGACACTTCTTGTTTATGGTTTGTTTTGTTTTAATTTGTTTGCATTTGCCATCCGAACCAAACCTAATCCGGACCCGGACCGAATTCGAACTTTTATTCTTCCGAGTTGTTTGCTCGAATTCGTTCAATCTTTGTTCCAGGGCAGCATTGAATTTTTCTAAGTAAACGCATTTATTATTGACACTTGCGACCGTCTTTTCTAGTTTGTAGATTTTTTGCTTTGACTGTTCGTGTTCAGTAATCAGTGTGTCGTATTTATCGGACAGCAAGGTCAAACTTTGAGTGATGGAGTCCAGGTGTTTCATGACTCCCGGGAGTGCGCCCACTTTCTTTTGAATGTCTTTTAGTATTTTCGACTGGCTATTATATTCGTCTTCTATTGTCTCTTCTTCCGATTCATCTTCCTCACAGTTACTGCAATAAATTCTATTTTTTCCACTTTTGATGTCAGCCGCTAACCCCTTTACACAGCTCCTGTGGAATGTCCCTTGACATGGTCCCTGGCAAACAAAGTGTGAACCTTTTTTTGCGAGCACTTTCTTACACTTTTGGCACTCCATTTCGCGCGCGAATTTAGGTTAATTTTGAGCAAGTAATAATACAAATATCCGCACAGGCGCACGCGCGTGTACGCACCGCTCGGCGTTCAGGACGAGACTGATGTCTACCTGATGATTTACTATTAATAATTGTAATTAGTTAGCCCTCTGATATTGCTGTGCCCTTGCAGGGTGTCACATGTATACCTGCTTATTAATACCATCCACGTTTGTAATGTGATATGCAATAAACATTTCTATTTCTATTTCTATTAATGTTCACTTATAAACCTTTTAATAACCCCTCACAGTACAAAAAATCTACACTGCGAGGTTTTCAAAAACTTTGGTCGGTGCGTATTGAAACAGGTAGGTCGGAAAAATGACGCAATTTCTAACGAACTTTGTAAATATAAGCGCGACAATTCCACCTTTAGTGAATGCCATCCTTGTTTATTGTCGAATGTATCTTACAAGTGTGAGCAAGCAAAGAATAGGTTTAATTTCTCGCGCAAAATAAGACATCAAACTGGGTCCGGGAGGTGGTCGCTGCCACCCAAAGGCTTGTTAAGTCAGGACCGTTTCCCGGATCGCTGCCACTTGGCGTAGGGTTCGGCTCCCGGTTCCTGCCACATACGGTATAATTTACCAAGATGTCTGTGCCACATGTTAATCCGTGGACTCCGTGGTGCAACCAATGGCGCTGCCTGCCGAAGGGATAACGTAAATCAAGTAGAATTTTGGTCAAGTGCGAGTCTGATTTTAGTTTACCCATACATTTTGAGACCCAGCGCCTGATGCCAGCCCATGATTTTTTGTATGGGAGCCCCGTTAAATATTGATTGTATTCTGTTTTTTAGTATTTGTGGTTATAGCGGCAACTGAAATACTTCAACTGTGAAAATTTAAACTGTCTAACTATCACGGTTCATAAGATAAATGGGTTACGCTCCAAGGTCAAATTACTTTCCCCACTAGTGGATAAAATGCTTTTTGGCTCACTAGTTTTAAAGGATAAAAGACGGCTTTCCAAGGCAGTGAGGGAAAAAATTACTTGTATACTTGATTACAATAAGAGAACTGAAATAAATCAACTGTGAAAATTTCAACTGTCTAACTATCACGGTCAAATTACTTTTCTCCACTAGTGGATAAAATGCTTTTTGGCTCACTAGTTTTAAAGGATAAAAGACGGCTTTTCAAGGCAGTGAGGGGAAAAATTACTTGATTACTGGTTTACTTGATTACAATGAGAGCAATACTCATGCCTTATAGATTTCCTTGGACTTTATTGCGGAAAAATAGAAAAAAGGCCAACAGAACGCCCGAGGATGCGATGTGTGGATAGTGAAGGACTCGCATTCGTTTCTAGGAATCAACACAACGAATCCTCATATCAAAAAAAAATCCGCAACGATAATTAGGTAGTAAACGATAAGTAAGTAAAGTTAGTATATTTCTCTATAGTATATTAATGTGGTGTCTCAAGACGAGAGTCTTTGACCAGTGTGTGTTGCCAGTGATGACATATGGCACGGAAACGTGGTCGCTTACTATGGGCCTCAAAAGAAGGCTCAAAGTCACTCAAAGGGCTAAAGGGGGAGAGGGCAATGCTGGGAGTTTCTCTGCGCGATCGCATCAGAAATGAGGCTATCCGCAGCAGAACCAAGGTAACCGCCCTCCGAATTGCTAAACTTGTAATCAGTATCAGTAATCATTTATTGTGTGAAGAATTTAGGTCGGTACCTAGTCGAAGGTGAAGTCGAAAATGACAATATAGTATCACTAAATCCTGCCTTTTCAGGCGTACACACATTAACTATGGTTTCAAATACTTAACAATGAAAATATAGGTATTAAATTCATAAATACACATTCATGCATTCATTAAATATATATATATATATATGTACAATCATACGAGCCAAATTAACGAGATAATTATTACATATCATTCTAAAGTAAGTTTAATTAACAATTGTATAATAATAATAATGTAATAAAATCAAGTAAATTTCATTTGATAAAAAAAAACAATAATAATATAAACTATGTCAATTGCTTGCATTTACTATAGTATTTTTCTAATGAATAAAAACATTCGGCAAGCAGCAATTTATTAAGTGCAGAATAAAATTTGTTGTCAGGTAAAAGTGTCCACGAAATAGGTACAGCGTTATATATTGTTATTGCCATGTGATAACAGTTTTTGTAATTAAGTTTTAGTCTACAATTTGGTCGGACTAGGGCTTTATGTGTGATTGTACGTTTATTTAAGTTACACTTTAATTCGAAGAGATAGATGTTGTTACGAACGAACTTGCATATTTCAAGTATATAAAGACTAGGTATTGTCAAAACTTTGTACTTTTTAAATAGGGGTATGCAAGACTCTGACCATCGAAGACCAGCAATTGCGCGTAGACATTTCTTTTGCGCAATAAAAGCCCGATGTATGTCTGTAGAATTTCCCCACAAAACAAGTCCATAACGAATTGCTGAACATACGTAACTGTGATATACGATTAGTGCAGTTTCTTCGGAAGTTATCCTTCTCAGCTTCTTTAGAGCAAAAACAAAGCGGTTGATTCTCGTACATACTACATCAACATGTTGCTTCCAATTTAGGTATTCGTCAACAGCAATACCGAGAAATGTTGTATGTTTTGCGCCTACTATACAATCCTCGCCAACTTTAATATTAAGATTGACATTGTTCCTTTTGTTTGTTTGGGTTATAAAATGTATAAACTTGGTTTTAGTAGAGCTCATTTGCAAACCGTTATCGTGTAGCCATTAGTTTGTATTTTTTAGGGTATCATTGATATTCTCTGCTAACTCATCAATGCATTTACCCTTTACAATGATAGTGGTATTATAAGCAAATAACACACTCTGTTGTTGAATAGCTAACGGCAAATCATTAACATAAATTAAGAAAAGAAGTGGGCCTAATATGCTACCTTGTGGCACCCCATTACTGTTTATGCGTGAGATGGAATCAACGTTTTCTACTATTTTCTTTATCTCAGATGTTCTTACAATACGTGTTATTTGCTTCCTCGTTGATAAGTAACTCTTTACCCAGTTATATGCTGGCCCTCTTATTCCATATTGGTATATTGAGTGGCAGTGGACGGGGAACATTGCACGTAGAACCGATGGCCATTGGGACTGAAAGGTTCTTGAGTGGCGACCACGTACCGGAAGGCGCGGCGTGGGTAGGCCCCCCACAAGGTGGACTGATGACCTGGTAAAGGTCGCGGGAGGCCGCTGGATGCGGGTGGCGCAGGACCGGCCATTGTAGCACTCTTTGGGGGAGGCCTATGTCCAGCAGTGGACGTCTTTCGGCTGATATGATGATGATGATATTAATGTGGACGGCTATCGCTGCGTATACGCTGCGGGAAAGTTCAGTGTGATCGATCCCTTATTATAGGGGAGCAATTCTCATGCCTTCTAAATAAATCTTCTTGGACTTAAACCTATTTCTGTCGACTGAAAACGGCTATTCGACGTTGAAACTTTAATTATTTCCGGGTACTGCAGTCTTGGTATTTTTTGTTTAGAGAATTTGTAAACGGGACTTTTTCACTTTTAGCCCGTTTTAGGTCTTTGGTTGCACTGTAATTGAATGTTTTGGTTATTTATTTGTAGGTATATCAGTTGAAAAACATTCACAGTGTTAGTAATTACAGTTTTGAGGAATGAAAAAAAGTATAAAATAATTATATCAGTCAGTAAAGTAAAGAACATAGATTGAAAGATTTATAAATAATATTTTTTTACAAAATTGAATAGTCGTCTTCGAAGTGTTTAAGGTATCAAATATTTGTAATTATGTAAAAGTTTTGAGGAGCCCATCAGACTTCCTTATACTTGTTTTAGTTTCTTACGGAACAATCAATTTTATAAAAATGCTTCGGTAATTAAAAAAATTACAAGTATAAAGTTTCCTTTATGAATTAAGGCATCTGTTTCAGACGTAAAATTCCCTGCGTACCAATTACCAGAGTTAGGAAGAACTTTTTTAATAGAAATGAGGGAATTTCATCGAATGAGTTGGTGGAATTACTTCAATGGAAAAGTTAGCGTTTGCCTTGTTCAATTTTAATTAGCGAAGTCATTACTGTAGCCTCACACTTAGGTAAGAACGCCGGTTGTAGTGATTAAATAACTAGCATATTATCGGCCTCGGCTACCTTATGGCTTGGCCACGTTTTTAAGCGGCAATGGCAGCGCGGCAGCCTACGTCGGAGCGAGAAGCAGATCTTCAATTTCTTGCTCTCACATATGGCGCCGCTCAATGTGCCGCTGCCGCGGCCGCTTGAAGTAATAGCCCAGCCGTAAAGCGCAAAATACACATGCAAGAAATTTCGTGCAAGTTTCATTTCATTGCGGGTTACCGAGGATGCTGAGTTCAATTAATCTATCAAACCCCGCGATGTAGTCAAACTTGCATGCAATTTTTTGCATGTGTAAACTTCGCTTAAGACCGATGAGAGAGAATGGCCTGGTAGTCTCCATAATGATACTGTGTGGAGTCGAAACTTCAATTGGTTTCTGGAAGAAAAGCCGATAAATATCCTGCATTATAACGAGTTTAATGATTTAATAAATGATATAATGTTAACTTGAATGTCATCATCATGATCATCATATCAGCCGAAAGACGTCCGCTGCTGGACATAGGCCTCCCCCAAAGAGATCCAAAGTGCCCGGGCCACCCGCATCCACTTGAATGTTATTAATTATATTTGTTGTATATGTATTTAATAAGACATTATTCATGTGAATGGCTGAATGGAGGTAATTTAATTAACATGGTCAATAAATTTTATTTGTTTCTTTCTTTCATTCATACCTAGTACCTACTTTGAATAAGCTTTGAAATTCTTTGTATGTCATTTTAAATTGATTGAAGCCGACTTTCATCGAGTTAAGAGAGAAAATTAGTCAATTTAGATATTACCAGCTTTTGCTAGCAAATTCTGTCCACGTACTTTAAGTTTTAATTCTAAGATATTGTTTAAGTTTTTAAATGTACTTAAAATGTTAAACGTTGTATTTTGTGTTTTTTTTGGCAATAAATTTATTTGAATTTGAATTTGAATTTTAAAACTAATCTAAGCCCTTCTTCATTCCCTAAAGTATTATTTCCAGAATCAAAATTACTCTGTTTCCTTCTACGAAGCTCATACTACAATCTCCATATTTTAATATGATATAGTTTGAGTATGAAGATGTTGCGACGGATTGCGATGACATTTATGTCACGTCAATCAAATCAGCAACGTTCACTTGAAGAGTGATCAGTGTGATCACGTAACTTCTCGAACTCATGATAGGTCAACTCAACTATCATTGTGTCATACAAAAAGTCACATTTTGCTATACAAAAAGTCACATTTTGCCATACAAAAAGTCACATTCAGATCTAAATGTATTTTTTATGTAAGTATGTGAAAATAACAGTTGATTTTGTCCTAACGCTTGTTCGTACAGTTACCCCTCTGGCGTACGTCGATTGCGGACCGCAGTGTAGTACGTTGGTACGGTCAGCCTCACAAGGAGCTTAACACCTTTGTACCGCGTGGCATTAAACGTCATGTTAAACTACCATATGAAGTTGTCAAACGAGTGAAAACGACAAGGTACTTAGGTGTTAAGCAACTTATTAGGCCGACTGTACAGTGCTCAATCGACTAGCTAGTCAATCACGTAACGCATTGTTCTAGTAGATTCCTCCCGAATCCCATAATCATTATATTTGGAAATGGAATCATAAGACGAGTTTCAATTTAAAAATACACATACTCATACTCATTTATTCATAAAATATGAAATTACAGAAACAAAAAACAAAACAAAAAAAACAAAAAACAATTCATAAAGTATTTACAGTTCAGCAAAAAAAAATGCAACTCTATTCTTTATTGATAACGTTAGTTACATGTAATTTAGTAGGGTTATACAATTGACTTAAGATCTTCTTTCGTTTTGGAAAGTCGGTTTAATTTAATGAAACCTATAATACATTTTGTAGCAAGCACTTGCGCCTGCCAACGAAATTATAAATTGTTATCACTACATAGTATAAAACAAAGTCGCTTCCTGCTGGCTGTCTGTCCCTATGTATGCTTATATCTTTAAAACTACGCAACGTATTTTGATGCTGTTTTTTTAATAGATAGAGTGATTCAAGAGGAAGGTTTATATGTATAATACATGCCTGTTTTATACTTATAAACCCGTGCGAAGCCGGGCGGGTCGCTAGTATTATGAGGGATGAATGCTTGGGAATGGATGTAGGTAGGCCGACAAGGTAAACTGATGACCTGGTAAAGGTCGCGGGAGTCCGCTGGATGTGGATGGCGCAGGACCGGTCATTTTGGCACTCTTTGGGTGAGGCCTATGTCCAGCAGTGGACGTCTTTCGGCTGATATGATGATGATGACGATGAATGCTGGTCCGGTATGCCAGAATGTCACTGGTCCGAATATAGATCGAGCAATACTTTTTTTTTCTACCGGTCTCGGGATGTATGCACCGAACACCAACTGAAAAAGTTCAGTATATAAAAACTATTGTTTCTTGCTTAAAGTCAAAGTAGGTACTTAAGTAATTTATGTATTTTCTTTCACATTGGTAGAAGCCTTACCTACCTAGCCTATGATTTTGGTATTTATTCCCTTTTTTATAAGGTTTTAATTCCACGTAATATTACTTGTACTATTATTTATTCTGTGGTAATAGTTAATTGCAAGTTTTACATTTTAATTTAAAAGTTGCACTCACAAAAAAGTTAATGGACAATATATATTTTTTATAAATTCTCAATCAAGTTTATTTAACTCCTTATTTACTGAAAACGTATCACCTATAAAGCAGTGGTTAAAATAAAGAATCAAAAACGATATCCGTAAAACAAGACCCCGCATAAAAACGCCATAAACCGTATTAAGCCATTGTCGACGAATATAATTATACCAGAGAAATAATCCGGCATTGTACAGCGGTTTGTCGTGCCAAATTACAACTAGAAGGTTCCTGTACAGAACGTGAAATTATGCATTGCAATCACCTTTATGCACAGGTAAATCGCTGGTCCTAACTACCTATTTGTGTCTTCCAGAAGAAAATGGCCGTCGGTTAACCTAATGGGGACATTGTTTCGAGGTTTGAGAACAGTGCAATTATTAGAGCAATTGTACTTTTTCGCGGTTCAAATAACAATGCTTTTTGTACGGAATCTTAATTGGAGTTAGTATTTAGTATTTTAGGATTATAACATTTCTAACGAAAGGAATATAAATTGAACGGTTACAAAATTTACATTATGAATATACTAGGTACTGCCTGTTCCCTCTCATTCCTGAGAGGAGCCTGTGCCCAGCAGTGGGTATTTTTTATGAATATATCATCATAAGTATTTGCTTGGTTGATACAATGAACTTGCTCCCACCACATTGTATTTTAATTTAAACTAATGTAATTTATAATAACTAACCTAGGATAAGTATATAATAACATCATTGTGGACCCCAGCTGTCTTAAATAAATATTAATAATAATAATTTAAGATCTTAGCTCTCATCGGCTGAGTAGATGCTGGTTATCTATGTTCCCGATTAGTTTTTAGGTCCCAATGCAATGCTCCGAGTAGTTATTATAATATGGGGTGCCGCATCGTTTACTAACGATTTTCAATGATATTTACTTGATTGAGAAGTTGGGGCTGTGAAGAAACTTGTATCTTGGAGGTACAATGTTACTGGCCTCTTTAAGGCGATGCGAAGGAATTGGTGGAAAAATTCGTTGATCGATCAGATCGTTCTGATACGAGTAGCTTGGTTGGTTGAGAGCAGCAGGCCGCGTATGTCAGATGGTCGCAGGTTCGAATCCTGCTCAGAGATTTATTTTTTCCTTTAATTTGAAATCTGAGGATACTTATCATTCGCATAATAAACTCATCGATATAACTCCACCCGCTTGCGGCTGTTATCATAAATCACCAACTGTCCGGCAGTTAAGGAAATTCTCAAAAACATTCCTTCATACTAAAATTCCCAAACTCTTACCTGAAAAGGATAAAAGTGTCCCAAACAATTCACAGATAAATTACGCCGGCCTTAAAAACGCCGTGAACGAAAGACCAAATGTGTATAAGAAAGAGAGAAAGGATCGCACCCTACATTTATCATTAAGGGCAACAATGCTTTTTGTGGGATTTCCTTCAAGAATCCAAGAGATTAATGAAGGTGGCAATAACGGCCGACCATCCGATAAATAACAAAATAACGCACGAGGCCCTTAGCGTGCAGATTAATAAGCAACATTAGGTAGGGTCAAATGCGAGAAATATTTACTGCATTGTTAAATGAAATGTAACCTATTATTTACACAATTGAAATTAAGGACAACATTACTGCGAGATGACAGGTTAAGATCGAATAAGTTTTGGTTAACGAGCAATTGAGAACATAATGGGTAACAGTGTTCTCATAATCATCATATCAGCCAAAAGACGTCCCCTGCTGGACATAGGCGTCTTCAAAAGAATGCCAAAGTGATCGGTCCTGCGGGATCCGCATCCAGCGGCCGACCTTTACCAGGTCATCCGGAGGTGGACGATCACCCGAGCTGTGTCTTTCGGTTTGCCATAAACAGGCTACTCCTTATTATAGAGATTGCTAAGCTGTCATCATATAACTATTAGCCAAAAGTCGTCCACTACTGGACATAGGCCTTCCCTCAAGAGCGCCACAATTACCAGTTTTGCACGATCCATAGCGAGTGGACTCCTGCCACCTTTATCAGGTCATCGGCCTACATTGTAGGGGGGGTCTAGCCATGCTGCGCCGGTATCTACTTGGTCGCCCCTCACAATTCAGTAATCACATCAATTTTGAAGGAATTATTAATTCATTCCGTACTTCAAGAAACGAATATCCGTTTTCAAACGAAAACGATGACCCAAATAAATTGTCCGCTACTTGTTTGTCGAGCCATAATTCTAAAAGCTATAATACCCAGATAACCTTCACGAAACCAAGGCAAGTTTAATTGCCAATGATTTTCCTTAAGCACAATTTGAACCGTCGTTAATGACAAAATTGCTTGCAATCACCCTAATGACAAAGTTACGGGTGAATCGACAACAAAGAGAGATTTGTCTAAAACAAGCTGTTACTCGGATATATAATGGACCCCTATAAATTATTTAAAACAATGTTTTAATGCCCGGTAAAATATTAGGGAACAGTTTGAGTGGCTTGTTGGCGTATTAAAGAGACCATGGGAAGGGTACGGGACAAAAATATGTAATCACTAATCACTTATTTATTTGAGGATCTTTCATCCCAATTATTTGACAATCTGTTAAGCCTACTAAGTGCCTGTGGCTGCCTGCGAAGCTAACGGTCCTGAGTTCGAATAAAGGCAAATATTTGTGTGATAACCCTGAACTTTTTGTTTCGAAGTCGTGGATGCTTTCTATGTATTTCAGTAGTAAATTTATAGTTTTTATAGTGTCGTCTAGTACCTATATAACACAAGGCTTATTGAGCTTACTGTGGGGCTATTTCGGTTTGTGTAATATTGCGCCCTAATATTTTTTAAAGTCTTAATCTCGGTAAGGGTTTCTGTATCTGGGATGTTTTCTGTGTAGGTACTCGAGTATTATTATATAAATAATTAATAAATAAATAAATATGTGGGGACAACCTTACACAAATTGACCGGGTGCGTAACGATGGCTACAAATATTTTTGATATAATATTACTCGCAATAACGCTCATCTGATATAATTCTTGAGTTTTACAACAACACTTAATATATTTTCATATGGTATAATTATCATTTTATATATCGATCATTTATTTAGTATAACATATATTAAGTATAATGCATATTTGCTATATTGAACATCCTACTAATATTATAAATGCGAAAGTTTGGATGGATGGATGGATGGATGGATGTACGTTCCGATAAATCTCAAAAACTACTGGACGAATCTTTATAAAAATTTCCAGTTATGTACCTTATATATCAGAATCGGACATAAGCTATAATTTATGTCAAATTTCATCCCATTTAGGGACGAAAAAGGGAATGAAACTTTGTATAGAGACAAAATATTTTTGCTTCAAGGCACGCCATTTTCGGTTTTAAGTGTCAAACAATAAGCAGTATAATAGCGTAAGCAATTCGACTTATATGCAGAACTTGACGTATGAAAGACAAGTCAACGTTTCAATATCTTAAAGCCAAAATGACTCAAGTCCATATGAATGTTTACGCCATTCCATGAAATAATAGTCTAGCGATTAGGTAGATAATTGTGTGAGAAAATAATAGAGGGCTTGCGGCAATATACCAAAATATTCTGACCTCTCAGCCCGTAATAGTTGTTTGAAGAAGCAGATGAAATAGGTTGGATAGTTCAGAAGTAGTCAACATTGACTGACCAGCATAACAACGTCGACAGATATCAATAGTTGTTATACATTAAGGGGTCAACTAAACTGGATGCATGCCGAACACATGGAATACTGTCACGCCATGAATCAACGATTTATCAAGTTTGAAAATTGGTATTTTAAGCATTAGTTGTATTATATGTGGGACAAAAATTTAAACAGTATTACGCGCTTTGAAACTTCATGATAGAAAGGTTCAGTTGTCTGTGAAAACATTGGTTTGGTAGCGAGCGAATAAATAAGAGTCAGTTTCTTTCTGAAGCAAGAGGCAACGCAACTGTTTGAAATTGAAAATTAACTAACAATGTATGCTAGACTCTGTTGAAAAGAAAAGCCTTCCGCCTAGCTTCAAATTGTTACAAGGTGGCTACATGGAAGGAGGAAAGTAGCTCTAGGCTTCTACATTCTGCCGGGGCTCCAATTTCGAGTTCACAATAATCGCTTCTACGACTAATAAGAGGGAACGCAGCGGTACGAATTCAGTAAGTGCATGTATCATAAAAAAAACCGGGCTTCATGGGTGTGGTTACTTGGTTAGGAAGTAGTCACTTTCGTGATTCAGCCCTCAAAGAGTGTAAACTGAACTAAATTGAATGGTTTATAAGAATAGTAATAAATTGTACATGACTCTTATTTACAAGAGCAACATTCACACAAGTATTGAAAACCATAATTGGGTATAGTTTTTCACTCTCTACTCATAATCATAATATAATTGCAAACGTCTGTAATTTTGGATGATTGTTACCTACTCAGACACCTTAAAACGGCAGAACAGTTATAGGTGACTCTTGCCCTACAGGTAAATTATCCATATTTTGCAGACATTGAATGCTATCTTAGGAATTATTACCTAACGGTAGTGGGTGAAATAACAAATGGAAGTTAATACTAAAGTTCACGCGGACGAAGTCGCGGGCAAAAGCTAGTTGGATAAAATGCTCATTCCGTCTAATGTACAGTTGATATAATCAAGCCAGGGTAGCCATAAAAAGGGGAGCACGGGGGGTGAAGGCCCCCGCAGTAAAAAAACACTCGAACAATTGTACTATTTGTTGGTTAGGTTAGGGTTCACTTGTGTCCCTTAGAGCGGAAATAGGCACCCCGCGAAGCGGGGTGACGTCGACACGCTGGCGGTTGGGTTAGGTTTACGTTAGGTAAAAACTTGTTAGTAACCGTGGACTGGTCACCCACGGCGAAGCTAAGAGGCACCCAGGGCCGGCCTGTTTGGGCTGCCGGCTGGCCCGAGGAGGGCGCTCCTAGCGGGCTTGCCTAAGCCCGCTTAGGATGCGTTGGGGAGGGACCGCAGAAGAAGTTCTCACGCGCTATCTTCTGCGGCCGAGGTGGGATCGCAGGGGGAGAGGCGTGTTGGTATAACGGTGCGCCACTCTCCCTACCCCCTGCGAACTTGGCGGGGCCGTCCCGCTGAAGCGGCATTGGTGGGACCGCAGAGGAAGAGGAATGCCGGTATTAGGGTGCGCCGCTTTCCCTATCCTCTGCGGCCGAGTCGTGGTCAGTGGCGGAACCACAGACCTGATCCGTGGGTACACCGTGGGTCTCATTAGCCCATACGGGAGTCCCACATAACCACTCGGGTCACCCCCTGCACCCGGGTGGTATGCGTAACGCATTTCCAAAAAACAAAAAAAAACAAAAAAAAAAAGGTTAAAACGGAAAAAAGTAGTTTAGCTTAGGTAAATAAATTATACCGCTTGATCATTATACAATATGAGATGTATATAAAATAAGAATTATACTCTATGATAGTTATAAGAAATAAGCGTTATACCGAATGTAAGTTATACTAAATAAAAATATATATTTTGATATTATACCAAACGTTTATTATATACGATGAATGATTCTACCCTTTGAAATTATATCAAAAATGGTTATATCCAATGAAATTATATTATTTGTTTTTATACCGATCATTACACACCCTAAACTAAGCAAAGCTTGTACTATAGGTACTTGGCGACGATATATGAGTATCGTATCGTCGTCGAATTAATGTAGTTATACGTAACTAGCGTAATACAATCAAAGGCAGAGTCGGACAGTTTCCAGAAATATAGTAAGCAAGCCACCTGCAATGTAGGTTTCGAATATAATGCCTGGAGAGTGAATCCTGATAGGCTCGAGTTATGTTATGTTTAGGTACTGCATCCTTACGTTACGTAACCGACGTTCGTAAAACTTATTTTGACTTTAACCTGTGCAGTGCAGCAGCTGTGGCGTGTTTAAGCCCCGACCAGACGAGGGGTGTTATAAGTTTAACACGTGTATCTGTGTTCCTGATTGTGGCATTGTACACGTGTAGCCTGTGGGCGAGATTTACTCAGAGGGCCTATAACATCCTGCGTGTTCAGTACAATAACATCCTCAGAATGCTGTTGAAGCTGCCGAAGCACTGCAGTGCATCAGGCATGTTTGCCGAAGCCCAAGCGGACGACTTTTTTGCCATTCGGCGGAAAAGAATAGCGTCACTGCTAAAACGGATGCGCGGTAGCAGCAACAGTATGCTGAGGGTGTTGGCAGAGCGCCTCGACTGCCCGCTCACCAAATATTGGGTTGAAGTGGTCATTGGTGGGGCCAAGTAGGGAATAAAATATTCACTACTTGGTCCTACCTTTCTCCCATAAGGTAACCAAAGAAGTACCTTATTGTAAATGTAATTAAAATTTTATTTAAACGAAACTAAACTTAATCGTGTAATACTAATATAGTCTTGTAAGCCCCATTTTGTTACTAACACTTTTATGGATCTCGGTCTGAAATAAACAATTTTTATTTTTATTTATTTATTTTATTGTTGCTCCTTAATGGATGTACCGATTGATTTCTTGTCTGACAAGATGGTCCTACGCTGTATCCGTTCGATGTATCCGGAGGTGTTCTTTTTAGGGTTCCGTACTCAAAGAGTAAAACGGGACCCTATTACTAAGACTCCGCTGTACGTCCGTCCGTCCGTCCGTCCGTCCATCTGTCTATCACCAGGCTGTATCTCACTGATACCGTGATAGTTCCAGCTGAAATTTTCACAGATGATGTATTTCTGTTGCCGCTATAACAACAAATACTAAAAACACAGAATAAAATAGTTTTTTTTATAGATAATGGTACGGAACCCTTCGTGCGCGAGTCTGACTCGCACTTGGCCGGTTTATACAATACCCCTATGCCACAATATAGTAGTTGACGACCATTGCCGACAGCTTATTCCTTTGTACAGTTTTTTGTTACAAAGGAATAAAATTTGGGACCCCCAATATTTATTTATTTATTTTCATTTCATTAATTGTATATTACTTAATAACTTCCGATGGCGCTACAACCCTTTGTAGGTCTTGGCCCCCTGAACAATCTTTCTACATTTGCTGCGACCTTTGGCAACCTTCCAGCTGGCATACCTTTATTTCTTCCTCAGGTCTTCTTCTACGCAACAATATATTTACTTTCTTTTTATAATAAGTTACGTTATAATAAATAGCAAGCAAGTATATAAAAATCTCATATCACATCACAGGTGTAATTTCCCTTACCATGGCTGGTGACAATGACTCAGTATGGCACTTTTTTTTTAAACGAACATTTTTGATAACTATTCTATCTAGCTCCCACTTTCACACGAGTGTTTTAAGGCCTAATTATGTACAGTTGCATACACTACTTTATCTAAACACATATCATTAAGTACTCTAAGATGGGTTCAGAAGCCGTAGAAAAATGACCTGCATTGCTACGAGTGCTACCAGTAAGTTAACTTTGAAAAAAATGAAAAAGTGAAAAAAAATAAAAAAAATAAAGAAAAAAAGTGAAAAATAATTAAAAAAGTGAAAAAAAAAATAAAAAAAGTTATAAAAAGTAATAAAAAAGTTTAAAAAGTAAAAAAAAATAAAAATGTTTAAAAAAAGTTAGAAAAGTTTAAAAAAAGTTAAAAAAGTTCGAAAAGTAAAAAAAAAGTGAAAAAGGTAAAAAAAAAGTGAAAAAAAAAAGTTAAAAAAGTAAAATTAAAAAACAAAAAAAAATTACGTTTCGTATCGATAACTGTTTTAATATCTATAGATACTAGAATAGAGACCCACTTGAGTTTTGACAGCTGTTCTAAATTTAAACTCATAGCGATACCAAAATCTGTACTGTAATAACATTACAGTACAGATTTTACCTACTACCAACGACAAGAAAGTTGTCATAGTAAAATTGGTTGTATTAATGCTGGTCATTACCGACGGTTTCTGAACGCATTTTAGAGCACTAATGATATGTGCGTAGATAAAGTGACATTTAGATCTACCTGACGTACGTATGTACATTACGCAATCAACCAGCTACTACCATAACGAAGACATTATAAGGCTTGTGAAACACTTCAAGACCAAAAGTAACAGGCAAGAAGCTTAATAAAACCCCAACAAAAGAAAGAAAAGATTTGTTACGGTGTTACTATAACAGCTGGGGACCATAAATCATGGCTTACATATTCATGATTGATTACTTTCGCCGCGTGCAAGAAATTAACCCGTTTTTCTTTTACACCATGGTATTGCAATTGGTGTGGTAACACAGAATAAATAATAGTACTACGCACAGAAGGTTCTTTGTTAACAAATCTCCTGTTTAGGTATGCCGAACGAGACTAAACGTAGCTATCCCTTTATATAGCATGCAACGCGCTGCGATAGAACGCGTGCGTGCCGTAGCAGCGCTAACAATACTAGCCGGGGGCCGGGGCCGGTACGCCGTATGTACTTGTAGCGGTGCGACGACATGACGGAGTGAGTCGCCCTTGGCGTTACTTTGAATCCATGTTTCAACATTTTCATGTTGTAGTTTTCATTTCGAATAGCTTCCTGGAAAACGTTTACTGGAATATTCATCGAATCACGATCCAATTATGTTGGTGTGGGTGTTTTGTTTTGTTGGAATTGGAGACTATCGCCCTTAATGGCAAACGTCTTTCAGACCTATTTTAGTTAAAATGGCCGTGATATTCGTTTGGCTTTATTACTTTGATCACATTTAAGGTGAAGCAGCTTCAGAAAAGTACCAAAATGGGCTTGGAAATTCCTACTTCATTACGCGAAAACTACATAAAATGTAACGGTTTCTTGTTTAAATGCTATTTGAAGATATTTGCTACAATTATATAATGCCCAACACACGATTTGATTAATTTGCCTCGATGAATTAGGCTCGCAAAGTTAGCTCTGATTGCGCGTTTTTCGGTAGGTCGAGTTGACTAAAAACCAGAACCATTTTTTTGCTAGTCAATGTTCAGTATTTATTTTTGTATCCTTTTATTCCTTATTACATATTTGACAACGTAGTAGGCTAATTTTATTTTTAATTAACGTAAATTAGTAACATTAAGCACATAAATATAAAATCTCGCTCAAAACGGATGCGCGTAAGTCTTTCGTTTGAATTTTAGTAGGCAGATGGCCAAGGGGCCTCGGGCTGGACGGACGTCTGGCGCGATTTTTTGCATTTTGACAACTGTAAAATTCGCTAGTTTAATACCAGCTGTTAGAAAATAATACGTTTTCAGGGAGAATTAATAGGGTGTCATGTGGGTGGATAAACGTTTAAAATAGATTTTCGGTCATTTTTACAATTTGTTCTAATTTAAAACACAAAAGTTCGTTCACAAACCCTACGATTACAACCCGTTTTTTCATATTTCTCATCTTAAGATCCCGTTATTAATGAAAGAAGTTCGAATACGTTTCTTTAGAATGTGGAATATTTTTTTATCACACGGGTCACATTGTCTAGTACGGTTTATGTGCGATACATCTCGCTGCCCCAATATTATAGGGTTCTATGTTACATTGTCGGGGTACTTCAATTTAGACCTAGTGTCACTCTGACAGACTTCAAATTTCAAGTTGATAAAAGTGCAACATAGAACCCTATAATATTGGGGCAGCGATCTGTCATATAGAAAGATTTGACATTTGGCATTTACGCTGTCTTAGGACTTAGATATATCGTTTTCAATAAAATAATAATATATTAAATACAATGAAAATCGTATAGTGTACAAACTATAACGATTATGATAGTATATTGTGATCCGCTGTAATAATGACGCCATCCAGTTAAATCCCCTGCAGTTCCAACCAATTGAATGTGGAAAGACATTGTCAGAATATTTATACCTACTCGGAATCTGCAAGCATGATGTAATTTGTGTTTATTGTGGTCAAATCAAGACGGATTATTGTCACCCAATTGGATACAGTTCTTCAAGATACCTCCTAACTACACTTCAACTCCAAGTTTTGAACACATTCACTGCCCAGAATATCTACGCACTACAAGGAGCGATGCCTACGGCGTAGGCGCCCGCTAAGCGGGTTCATGGCAGACCTGAGTGAGAGTTTGAAAGTCAAGTGAGGAAGAAGAAGTAGTAAATAATTATAATAATTAATATGCCTAAACAGTAAAGTATTCCATTGCATAATATATAGTTTTGCATAATTTTGTTTGCCTAACATATTTTTTTACCTACAAATAATGAAGTAGGATGATTTCATTGTATGATGTTATTTACATTGAATGATATACTTTTTAGTCTTGTGGTATAAAACATTTCTACTAATGAAGAATTTGTTTCATTTTCTTTACCTACTCTGAGGCTAAGGAATTCACTAGAACATACATATTTAGATTAAGTATGCTGATTTTGTAATCTGCTTGCGTCTTGGTCAAGTGCGAGTCGGACTTGTGCACGAGGGTTCCGTACCATACTCGCAAGATTTCAAGCTAATTAGCATGTCTAGTTTAACGTAGATGGGACACACGGAGCGTTATTATGAATCGATTGACACCTTATTAATCGGTTCCGTATCTTAAACGCTATGGTGGAATTGGTATGCCTATCCGGAATAGCACGTTGCCGCCGCCGCTCGCTGCTTAGCCAGAAACTCATGGCCAGGCCTTTAAAGCTTGTGATGTGACGGATCTTGCCAATGAGAATACAATTAAGTAGCTAAAATCGACTTCCGAGCTATGTTTACCATTTGGCACCTTATATACCTTTGTGATAAGGCGAAAAAGAAAAATATTCTATATATCATCATCATTATCATATCAGCCGAAAGACGTCCACTGCTGGACATATGCCTCCCCAAAAGAGTGCCAAAATGACCGGTCCTGCGCCACCCATTCTATATATAGTAGTATAGAATATATAATTTTTTCGCCTTACCAGCTAAGTCTCATATCTGGGAAATTCTTTTTCTCTATTTTCACCCAAGCAGAGCTCAGGTTTATATGTATGTATGTGATACATACATATATAGTATAAAATGGCATATCATTTGTAATCCTATGCGTACAAAAGAAATATGAGTAAATAAAATACATTACTTACAAGCAGGAATCGAAATCGAGGGGCCATCCAGGAAGTACGGCAGTCAGTACAATTATCAAAGAATTATTATTAGTACAATTTTTTTATACCATGTATTTTGCAAACAAACACACGGTTTGCGAGATATCGAAGCCTATGGACGCTTGCTACTAAAGAGGATTCACACATTGGAGGATGCTTAGGGTTCATTTGAATTAACTCACAGATATTCACTAGTTTACGATATAATTTTGCTTACCTTTATTATTCTTTGTAGATATAGGTCAGTAGAAATCGACACAAAATGGGCTTAAATCGCAAGGGCATGGTTTTTCGGTATATTGAACCGATATATAGTTAGGATAATGTGAACACGAAATTTTGGTTTAAAAGTCATAAACTATGCTACTTTGACCATCAAGCTGTAGTACACTTTAAAAGATAAATAAATTTAAAAAAAATTGAGTTAATCCACAGGTCTATAAACTCAAGCGATGGCCCTTCAAAGATAGTCTATTTTCCCGAAGATTGTCAATTTTAAGTCATGGTCCCGTCCGGATCAAAATATTGGCAAAATCCCTCGTCCAATGAGAAAAATTGTTGGATATAAAGTTTTGTTGATATGTAATTTTCTTTTATACAAACCTTTTATAAATTCTGTAAGACTACACGCACAATCTTGAAAATACGAAAAAAAGGTAAAAATAGCTTTTTTGAAGAATTGAGTGCAAAAGGCCTTCGAGTACCAAGTATCAATGGAAAAAAGCAATAAATAATCATCATCATATCAGCCGAAAGACGTCAACTGCTGTACAAAGGCCTCCCTCAAAGATTGCCACAATGACCGGTTCTGCGCCACCCGCATCCAGCGGACTCCCGCGACCTTCACCAGGTCATCAGTCCGGTCCCCACCCGAGAACCTTTCTGCCCCAACGGCCATTGGTTCAACGTGATTTAGGTTTAGATTTATTTCTTTCGAGATAAAAATTACAATATAGGTCCTTATCACGATCGTCAATAATAAGTAATAAAAATAAAATAATATTCAAAATGTTAATACACAAAGTGGAAATTGTATCTCCAATTAAGGATTGTCATTTAACAACTAATAGACACTTACTATTGAACAGAAATAAACAATATCAATTTATGCATTAGGTACCTAAATTTAAAATTTGAATATTCAACATAAATGTTACACAAGAAATAATATCAAATGTGCAATGTGGCGGCGCCAATACCTACACATTACTTTTAATTTTACTCATTTACTTTATTTATTTTTAATATACAACCACACATTTTTGAACGCATCCTATTACACACCATACCTGGCAACTTTCCTTCACCCCCACCCCAAACCACAGTGCACTAAAAATACCCATCGCGCGCGCGCTAACGCTCAATCAAAAACTATTGAAAAAACTCAAAAATCCTACAAGTGTGCATACAAAAACCACAAGTGATTACCGAAGTACAAGTGTTTACTGTGAAATAACAAAATTCTTTATTGTATGCTGAAACACGAACGCAATACTGGATTGCCGGCTGGCGGCGATTAAAAGGTTTGTCCCGCCGTACCACAATGTGCCCCGCCCTCTGCCTTTTAAAAACAATACGGAGGGCTATAAATCATGTAAAAACGATAATTACTTTTTAATTTACAGACTTCTTTTGGTTTGGTTCAGCTAGAAGCTTTTCTTCAGGTTCTTCCACGCTTTCTTCCTCAGGTTCTTTCAGTTTTTTGAGTTCGTGTTGTGCCTGGGCTTTCTCAAGATCGTTCTCGTCATCGCCTATCGAAATCAAAGCGATGATTTCGAATAATTGTCCTGAGCAAATTAAGCATAGAACTGAGCATTTGAGCTTAGCTCTCTGCTAGTTGGTGGCAAATGTGCATGCAAAGCCCTTTGAATACCTATACATTTGTCAGTATAGTAACACCAAATGTCTCATTATTTGATAATCAATTTTTACCTATTTTAGTGTTTTCGAGATTGTGATAGAATTATTAGTCTCACAGACCTCTCTGTGTTTTAATGAAAGCAAATTAAATTGAGTATAACTTTATTAATAATATTTTTTCTCATAGCGCGAGGGATTTATGATTATGTTTTGGTCCAGACAGGGCAATTTAAAATCGACGAAGTTCGGAAAAATATATAATTTTCGAAGGGCAATAGCTTCGTCCCCTTAGAGCTTACAGATTTGCAGTTTAATACAAATAAAATTGTTGGAATAGGGAACTTGCATCTTTTTATTTTATTACGAAAATCAAATGTATAATTTAGCATTAAAACAACTGTAGCACTAAAACTTTCTTATGATTTATTTTTCTGATTTTATAAGCATTTGAAATCTGCACGCGCCAGCACCCCCCGAAAATTCTATATTAAACTGGCTTATGCTATGACGTCACAACATATATTCTCGGCGCGTTTACTATGGAGTAAGTCATTAATTTGCAATTATCTCCACAACATTTGCGTTTAAGTCTATACTTGTCATACAAAATATCATTTTCTGTGCCAATTCAATATTCTGTGTAACTGTTATGTTATTTTATCGAAACAATAATAATTTTTTTTCGTCTTTTTAACGTGAGATAAAACTAATACAATCGTTTTTTTTTTCTTCTGTATGATATTTCTACGTATATCCGCATCAATTGAGTGCCATTTATTTGAAATTGAAGTCCCATGCAAGTTCCCCATTTTAATCAACTTTAAAATTCAGGCGTAAATGTAAAAAAAGTCCTAAAATTTCGCAGTTTTACGCGTGTCGCGCAACTGGCACAAGCTTTTCGAAGTCGCAAATTTGTGTCTACACTACCCTAACTGATCCATAAAACAAAACCAAATAAGTTACTGACAAAATTAACCTACATACAAACAGGTGAAGTTAATATAAAACTTGTATAAACCAGAACTACATCGTGCTTTGCGATTTTAATGTCGAATTCTATAGTCCTAACAACGCATCGCTTTGAACCAGGTTCATTGGATGTGGTACTGGAGAGCACCGAAAGTTTTTATGATCTTCATGAATATACAAATGACTTCCACATAGCACTAACAAATTACTATAATTATGTTATTAGTGTCTACCCTTTGATGTAGGTATCACCATCACCTGCGACTACATTACTCACTTTCGGTTTGCTGACGACACTACTTACCGTACATCACAATCATAGAGGCACCAGGGGGTGTCAGTGACAGTGATTAAAGAGTACTAAATACGTATTAATATATGTAGGTACGAGTTTATTCGGTCTATTTAGTATAATTATATTCTGGCCTGATATTGGTTTCCGGGTATACCTAATACATTGGTGTTACACTTTCATAATAACACTTACAACAGCAGCAGAAACCGAATGTATAATTATGTTTTAGGACGGTTTTTTATACTTAGTATTATTTGTAGTACCTACTTTTTTGCATTCTCACACTATAAAACTAAGGAGCAAAATAAGGATTACCTAATATAGATACCTACCCAGTAACGTACAAATAGGTACGTACCAACAAGGCTCGATCATTCTGACTGACGTGATCGCTTAATGGCCCCTCTATTTTGATGAGTTGAGACTTGAGAATTAAACTGAATTTTCAAATTTAATTATCCATCCACGCTCAAGCCCCCCAAAAAGCCAGTTCAATCTGAGTCCTTACCATAATGTTACCCCTTTTGTCAAGCAATGTTAATAAATTTTCGCTTGCTTATTTTCATGAAATTTTGCACCTTAGCGAAGACCGAATAGAGTTGCTATGACATTGCCAATCTAAAGACTAATCTATTGACTTATCAATAGTACATATTTCATATACCAAAATGTACCTAAGAAACATACGCAGAATCATCGCAGAATAAGGAAATGTCAACAAGTCTGACATTTTTCAATAAGATGTTTTGACAATTTCACTTTCTGTATGGAGGTTGGTGACTGGTTTACATGTATAATATCACGAAAGCAAAAAAATACCGAGGTCAGTGACCTGTCACAGTAAAGTGAGATAGTGTGCGTGAAATGTAGCGGTGTGTGTTTCTGGGGAGAATTACGATAATGTTGCGCCGCCTAGTAGGTTTTTAGTGTCGCGTATGTAGCTTCACCCGAGATGCCTCACCTTAAGGTAATAAACGCTTGTTAAATTTTGTGAATAAATAGGGGTAAGTAGGTGCAAGGCATGATGAAAGGAATATAAGTTAATGATTGTAAGTATTTATAATTTACAAAAGCGGGGAAGAATTACGTGGGAAGAAGTAAATGTGAATAAGGAAGCTACGGTAGCCTAGTGGTTCAAGCACGAGGCTGTCAAACGACGGTCGTGGGTTCGAATGCCAGCTCGTACCAATTAGTTTTTTGGAACTTATGTGCAGAATATCATATTCTATTTACCGTTTGCTCGGTGAATGAAAAACATTGTGAGGAAACCTGCATGCATCTGCGAAGAAATTCAAAGGTGTATGTGAAGTCCCCAACCCGCACTGGGCCAGCGTGGGATCTACTGCCCGTTCCCTCTCATCCATGAGAGGAGGCCTGTGCCCAGTTGTGGGACGTAGGTAAACAGGGTGGGCCCCGAAACAGGAGCAAAAATTTAAACAGTCGATTATTAGGCTTGAGAACAATTATTTCCAAGTGTAATTAAATAAAAACTAAAAAAAAATTTTGAAATTTATTTTTCTTTAAAAAAAGTTACTTGAATTTTTTTACCTAACAAAAAACAGCACACACAACAACTGTGGAACAACAACAACCCAGGAACGACTAGCCTGGCGAAAGGCGATGGGAAGAGCCGACCCCAAATAAAAATGGGAAAAGGCCGGAGAAAGAAGAAGACTTGTAGGTATTTATTTATTCTTCTGGAGTGCTATAAGTTATTTTTTATATACAAAACACAAAAAAAAAAAAAAAAAATCACAAAAATATATTTTCAAAACAAAAATGCAATAACTATTATGACTCATTACATGATGTTACCTCAAAATCTGCATTGACTGCTGTGCTTTGATCTCGTGGTGACAAGCAAGACATCACTCTAGACCAAAAATTTTCCGAAATGCTCCGAAAACAAATTCGAAACCGTCCTTTTGAATGTTTGCTCCTGTTATAGGTCCCACCCCGTATAGGCTGATTAATGCAGTAATAAGTGCATCAAGCCCAGGACCTTGAAGATTGAAGAGCGCCCACAGCCGTCACGACCGTCATCCGTGAGGATACAACAAGAAAGATTAAGAGATGAAGTAAATGTACAAAACCACCTTCGAATTTTATTTCTTTCTAAACCCGCTTATTTCGTATAATTTAATAAAAAAAAATTATTTCATCACTTTTATTATTTTTTGTAGTAATAACTAACTCTAGGCAGATACCATTAAAAACCTACGGTAAATTGTCTGAGATTACTTTCATGTAAATCTACCCGTAGTTAACTCTGTAATCTAAAGTGATTGATGGGGTTTCCACGCAAAGCTTAAAATAGAATCACTTCATAGTTGTTTAGCTGTTGTACCGCTTTAGAATATCTAATACCGACGTTGAATTTGAAATTTCCATGGTTGGAATAACTGTGCTGAATAGCTGTATCAATAGTAATGTAGATACATGTTAAATTACAAAATTATATTATTGTTTGGATAGTAAAACCATCAAGGTGTCGTAGAGACGTACCATACCTATGTATATAACTAATATGTAGGTACGAACGTACATATATACATACATGTATAGAGACGTCTCTACGATACCTTGACATTATTATTATTTATGTATGTCTTTGCCATATCTCGGGACCATGGGGTCCCAGAGCTTTGGAAGGCATGCGTGGGGCCGAAGCCAAGATCGCAGAGGCCCTTTAAGACAACAATAATCTAAAGCGTGATGTTATTATTAACATAAATAAAATAATATTTTTTGCATTCGAACGTAAATGTCTCTTAACAACCCTTAGACAAGGGCAGGTAGGTTCCAAACACGAAAATAATTACGCGCACATAAATCCACTCGTTTCAACAACAGAATATTATACGATAACTATTTAACTGAAACACAGTATTTCACGACCGTTTCATCTGTTCCTTCTTCATCAAGCCTGCACTGTCAACGACTGACGTCATTCGTTCAAATCAATCTCTAGGCGTTTACAAGGCTCGGAAGAAATGTCTAACTTTGACTCTTTACAAGCTTAAATAAATGTAGGTAACTTTTTCTGATAGTATGTATGCTTGAGATTATTTGAGTTGGCTGAATAGAGAATTTGCATCTATTTATTTTATTACGAAAATCAAAAGTATAATCCAGCATTAAAACAACTGTAGCATTTAAACTTTTTTATAACTGTAGCATTAATTATTTTAAACTTACATTTTACATATTTTATGGTAATGCAGATACACGAAGGTAGGTGTTATTTCACCTTAACCACGTATATCCTCTTTATATTTTATTTCCGTAAAAGTATATTGCTAGTTCATTTAATAGTTAGAGCCTGGCTGTACCGATCGTAGTTTTACGTGACATGTTTGTATTGAGAGAAGGAACTCAATGCGACTTATTTGAACAACTCGTGAAATGCCTCTTTAATGACCAATTTGTATACAAATCATTATGCAACTGGTGGTCTCTCATGAATTGCCTTTGACGTTTATATAAAGTGGTAATACCTTGTTTAATTCCGTGACACGTTACAGATTAGCGATGTCACGAACGATAAATCAAAAATCCCGAATAGCAACCACGAACTCACTAATCGTAAACGTGCGATAAAACGCGCCTCTATGCGGCAAACTACAATAATCGTCGCACCATATTAATAATAGATTAGATGCCCGCGCGGCTCCGCCCGCATAATACAAAGAATCTAGGCGGAGACGCGAGATAAAAGGACATCCTGAAGGTGAATTCTAAATACCAACTGGTGAAAGAATTATTCAAATCGGATAAGTACGTTGTTTCGTATACGTACTCGTATTACGCCTTACATAGAAACTAACAAAGCTACAAACTCACAGACTTTCCCCTCTTTATAAGATCATGTATAATAAATAAATTAGAACGCAAAACGGCTAAGACGTAAACGACGAAAATATGCCAGTGTATATACCGAAGCGCTAACACATTGTGTACACTTTTAAAATTTCAACTTTCGTACGCTTTTGCATTTGCGCAAAACCACGGCCAATTGCGCGATAAATTTAATATCATCCTTGGATGCCCTCATCCATGTCCACGGGCGAAGGCACATAATAAGTAATAGAAGGTTAGAGAATTTATTTCGAGAACGTTTTAGGGAAATATAATTCCCTTGGTTTGAAGCCAGAATATGTGAGGGGTTTATGAGGCATGGGAGGCGTTCGACCTCGCCGCGCACCAACTAGCTCCAAGTACCGACTCTTGCATTTTTCACGCCCATGCTCTCTGGCAGCCAGGAAATATTCCAAATTTAAAGGATTACAACTTTACCTGTACAGCCTCTCAATCTAATTTCAACCTTAACACAAACCGCTAACGAATATAATTGCTCGAGCAACGGTAATTGTATTTTGCTTGAGTCGCTTCCTGTGGTAACAAAATGTTCTCGAAGGTAGTAATGGGTGTTGTAAAAGGGGAGTTTTTGCATTGTTTGAGAATTGTGCTCTTACAATGAAAGATAACTTAATGAATTTATACTTTTTATTATTTGATTGTCCCACTCAGATTTTATATTTACTTTTCAGCTTGTCTTTTGCTTTGAACATTTTCTCTTTGACGACAAAATGGTTTGAATATTTACTCGGCATATGGAAACATTCAATTCAAACGAAACATCAAACACACTTAAGAGAAAATAAAGATGAACAATTCACACGGTACTTACTTCGATACGAAGTGTACTTGTTTTTTTGTTGGCGTGTTATGTACATTTAGAAATAACTTGCTAAGTCATTACAAAGCGTATTTTTTCAGTCAAAAAATATAGGACTCCTCCAGCTTTAAACTAAAAATAAGAAAGAAATGCTAAATCTCCGTCCAATGGACTTTAAAATAACATATACGTTAACTATGGACCATTTTTGTGTGGGCACGCGTCCATACAAATTTGTTCATCGTACTTTCCGTAAAAGATTTTTTGCGTCCTTTCTACCTTTCAGTCTAACCAATTTTTACAAGCTTTATATTAACTTGACCTGTTCGTATGTAAATATATTATGTAAGTGTAAGTTGTTCGTCAAAATTTGCAATCCAATTTTCAGTCACTTGCCGTTATCCGATTGAGTTCAAATGTTGGGTTTTAGTATAGTTTGGATGACAATTCAATATTATGGTACCATCGAGCTGATCTGATGATGGAGACAGAAGATGGTCAATTGGCCATGGGAATTCAGTATTTAACCGACGTAACCCCGTTGACTTAGGGCTCGTTAGAATCGTCTGAATGAGTAGTTGATGATGGTTTACAGAAAAGTACAGTCGGCAATAAAAGTTTGTACCAAAAATGTTTTTTTTTACAGAAACTTATTAATATTATAATTGGTTTGTTGCGAGTCTTAAATACATACATGCCATTTCGACCAGATATTGATCTAGTTTAGCACCCTTTTATATTTCATTGGTTATACCACTGGTTGCATGATCTGCCTCGCTAGATATTTCTTTTGCGCATTAGCGGTCGACCGGAGTGATGTGGATGGCTGTTTGTTCTGACTTCTGACAGAACCTGCATGCTGCATTTTATCTTATACCCATCTGCGTGAGATATTTGTTTAGAGTGTACAGTTTAAAAAAAAACTCACCGTATTATAATTTTCGAATTAGAACAGTCTCCTACAGTTTTACAGCAAAAAATTAAGTCAAAGTTATTTATTCCTTAATTAAGGCATATTACATGCAACTATAAATAAATAAATGTCGATAAACTACCACCGGTTCGGAAAAAAACCTCTGCAAGGATGAATGTGAACTGTTTTACTCACAATTGCGTTTCTTTTTCAAACCTCAAACCTGAATAAAATTTATAGACGGGAACTAAGTAAATATTTTCATTACCAGGGATGGAAAGTGCAGAGCGTGAGGATTGTCTGCAGGCACGGCTTTAAACCTAGGCAAACCTAATTAACCAGAACTGCGGGTAGTTGCACTTTTAATTTGCTTGTGAGATTGCGCATAATTGTGAACCATATTTTTCCGCTCGTGATGCCCTTATATTTTTCCGCTCGTGATGCCATTATCACGCGATAAGTGACATGATAGAGCATTCGTCCCTGGCTGACACCGTTCGATAGAACGAGACGACGCTGTTATCTTGTCACTTATCGCGTGATAGGCCATCCATGCTACGGGGCCTGGGATTTGAACTTGAAATGGTTAAAATATTTTGGTAAACCTACTATTTTATTTACATGGACAAAAATATTAAAGCCTGACGAGAATTATTTTAATGGAACTACAGTTCCGACTACTTCAAAGTAGTTCATAGTTACTAGAAAATGAACATGATGATATCAGTAAAGCACCCCATTATTGACTTACAACCAATCAGGCTTTAGCTGCGTATAGTTTTATTATACAAATAGATGCCCGCATGGCACGCCGTGGGGAAAAATACAGCCTTTATTAATCGCGAGGTGCATTATTATGTTGATAGTTTTTCTTTAAATCAAAATACAGCCTACATCCATCGCGAATTGCATTATTATGGTGATAGTTTTTCTTTAAATCAAAATACAGCCTATATCCATCGCGAGGTGCATTATTATGTTGATAGATTTTCTTTAAATCAAAATACAGCCTATACTATTGCGAGGTGCATTATTATGTTGTTAGTTTTTCTTTAAATCAAAATACAGCCCATATCCATCGCGAGGTGCATTGTTATGTTGATAGTTTTTCTTTAAATCAAAATACAGCCTTTATTAATCGCGAGGTGCATTATTATGTTGATAGTTTATCTTTAAATCAAAATACAGCCTATACTATCGCGAGGTGCATTATTATGTTGATTGTTTTTCTTTAAATCAAAATACAGTCTATATCCATCGCGAGGTTCATTATTATGTTGATAGTTTTTCTTTAAATCAAAATACAGTCTATATCCATCGCGAGGTGCATTGTTATGTTGATAGTTTTTCTTTAAACCAAAATACAGCCTATAGCTATCGCGAGGTACATTATTATGTTGATCGTTTTTTAAATCGGATGTAGGTATAGTTCCGGAAATTTCCCCGTACGGTCAACCAATTTGATTCCTAGGCCACCGTAGAACCCTGTAATTTTTACTGCTACATAGCGACGCAATAATCCTAGTAACCCGTATTGACATAGCATTTACAACGGAAAGGTTCTATGATGGCCTAGGAATCAAATTGGTTGACTGTACGTATTACGGATTTTTCTTCAATAATGCGTAACGTTCCGAACGCGCGTTAGGACAATTTAACTGTCTTTTTTTCAAAAATAGTGACATTTAGATCTCCTTGACCCGGGTTTGTATAGGTAAATCATTGTTATTATTATGTTGGTAGGTAGGTGGTTCGTATTATTAGGACGGTTTCCACGCGACACTGCGCAAGCGCTGCGCCGCGACGCTCCGCAGGGTGCGCGCCAGCCGCCACAGTCTCCTGAACGTGGTGGCCGACAGATGGGACGGTTGCCTACTGAGGCACTGGTCCTCCCTACATTTAAGTTTAAGGCCTAACATAGTTATATAAGTCTTCTAGTACATACTAACAACCTATGGATCCTTTTTAAGTTGTCCGAAATGAATGCATTTTATTTTATTTTTATTTTATTTTATTTATTTATTTATTATTACGCTGACATGTAAAATGAGATTTTTACCAATAAATGATTGTATTGTGCCTAATGTTCGTTTGAAGATTTACCGAGGTGTAGGGTAATCTATATTATTGAAGAAAAGTCCGTAATATGTACGTAACTAACGTGATTACCCCTCTGACGTACGTACAAAACGTTACGTGATCGACTAGCAGGTCGATCGCATTGTACCTACGCGCGTCAGGTAGATCTAAATGTCAATTTTTGTATGGGAAAAAACTACTTTTCACGTTTTCCTGGTTTTCAGGGAAACCCTAAGGGTTTTCACATATTTTCCTTCGAAAGAACTATTTTTAGGCTATACATTACAATGTTTATTAGTTTTCCAGCTTTTCCCGTTTAAATTGGGAAAATTGATAATTACGTAAAACTACGAAGTTTTGTAACATTAAAAAGCTTCGCCAGGTCCTAATGGCTTTAAATAACATTTGCACTTAAAAATGATTATACCTACGTAAGGGCATTTACCTTACCTTTCTAACGGTACCCTAATTGTCTTCGTACCTCATTTGGTTATGATGCTATGGCCGGTAGAGACCGTCAATTTTCACATTTTCATTATCTTGGTAGCGTACCTAAGTCTGACTTTTTGCTCCAATCTTTTTGGCCAATCAGAGAAATCAACTCGAACTTGGCAACTCTTGCGCAAAATTCAACTCTTGCGCAAAATTACATAATACCTTGATACATTTTAATCTAGAATTTACTTTACTCATTTTAGTAACTCTAGTCACCGATGTCCCTTGTTCACGGACTAGCTCGGGATATAGTCTCAAGTTGGTTTCTTTACAAATACTTTTGGCCATCTCTCCCTCGATTATCAGGGGCTCTCCCTCTATCGATTCTCATGAAATAATTACTGGAGGTACCTGGTCCCTTTATCTTTACTTTAAGCTATCAACTACGTCTGTACTTATAGTACTTCAGTCCTAAATAAATTACGCGCTTCTTATATGAGCCGTTTTGTATTAGGAGCTTAATCTGGGCACTATTGCCGTCTTTATGTAAAGGGATTAAAAAAAGACTTTAGCCAGCTATTCATATTACTTAACTAATTGGCCACTTAGGCGCCATCCTCTTTATAAATCTCTCTCTGTAGCTCGTAGGCGCTACTTTCTCTACATATCTCTTTCTGTCGCCCACAAATAGAGTCTGAGTGGAGCGATGTAGAGGTCGTCTATGTAACTTCTATGTGCTGAGGGGCTGTACAGCAGTATTCTCGTTTCAAATCAAGCTGTCTGGAAGTATATAAATACAAGATTTGAAGAGCCCCCGAGGCTTTGTCCCCTGGGCCACGAAATTCATACCTCTCGCAACGTACTTGAATAAAAGTGTTAAAATAAAAGTCTATTGTACCGTTACACCCCTAAGCACCTTTCCTACAGTACAACAAATTTACGAAGTAGAACCATCTTTCAATGAAACTCACAGTTAGGTCAAAACAATATTCATTAGGTAACCAATTTCTACTTCAACATTAAAATATAGTTCATTTAAAAAGCATTTAAAAAGAATAACACACATTAGTTTGTATAGTCGGATAAACTCTAACTGGGCTAACTCGTATTATTAATGGATCGTTTCAGGTATTATAACTTTCATTATTAACATATTAAGGTCAGCTAGATAATAGTTGTTAATACTTACGATAATATTATGGTTACTAGTTTTACTACCAACCACTGAATATATAAACGACTGATATAGCCTTCAGTCGTCTATCTGTGTACAAATTTACGAGCAAATTTGATATGTAACTCGATAACCTCCCAAAGTAGTCCCCAGCCTTGTGTTCGATCATAATCTGATGTCCCTAGAACTAAAATAATCTGATGGCTCTAGAACGTTGTTGGAGTAACACTTTATTTTAAGCGCTAAAGTTAGGTAACTTTATTATGGCCGGCTTTTTAACGAAATAAAGATGAACTCTCCATGGTTATTTTGGCTCATTAGGGTTCCGTACTCAAAGAGTAAAACGGGACGCTATTACTAAGACTTCGCTGTCCGTCCGTCCGTCCGTCCGTCCGTCCGTCTGTCTGTCTGTCTGTCTGTCACCAGGCTGTATCTCAAAAACCGTGATAGCTAGATAGTTGAAATTTTCACCGATTATGTATTTCTGTTGCCGCTATAACAACAAATACTAGGTAGAAACAAAATATATTTTTTAAGGGGGGCTCCCATACAACAAACGTGATTTTTTTTGCCGTTTTTATAGATAATGGTACGGAATACTTCGTGCGAGAGTCCAACTCGCACTTGGCCGGTTTGTTTTAAGACATGTACCTACGAACGTGGGTGATTAATATTACTTACGTCATACCTGACCATAAAGTAGCAACTACCGCACGCTGCGTGTTATACTCACCACGGGCGGTAATAAAAAAGCCTCAGATCGCATATATATCGCACTTGCCTTCTGCTCAGGTGTCAAATAACTGCGATCTGAGTCATTCTTTGGTTCACCGCCCTAGGTACTCAAGTAATGTACCATTCCCATGCCTCTATGAACACTATTTGTAGGCTTGATGAAGTTCATGAGTTTGATAAAATACCCGTCAGGGTATTATTGATGATCGAGTTAGGGTATAAGTTGGGAATACACGCCGGTCATAAAACTTGTATCTATTTAAGGTCCGACACATGCGGCCCGGCATCAAGTCGTAATAATAAAAGTTGGGGACCCTCATAACTCATAGGTCGCTAGTCAGTAAAATTGGTAAGTATGAAGGGAATGAATGTAGCGAAATCGGTTGCAATTTAGAAAGGTCCGTCCGTAAAATAGCTTAAGTACGCCGTTACTGAGAAGGAGAGCTTGCGGTTGTTATAACATTGCAAAATTGGCAAAAAATATATTAGGTAGGCAAGTTATAATTAAAATTATTGATTGGTCGATTTAGCGTTTTTCAAAGCAACTGTAAACTAACTTTTTTCCAATTGTTTTTACATTATTATCGCTCCTGAAAATGTGTCCCTAACTGCAACTTGCAATTTTTTTTACAGTGCGTCACGTCCGTACAAATATGCAATAGCATACAAAAAAATACAAATATGTTCATGAAACTTTTCTTCTAGTATCAACGAAAGGAAGATATCAATTAAAAAATATAAACAGTTTCCTCACTTACGTTTAGGACGGCGAATGAGTCCTTGATCCGTTTCATATTACAAAAAATAACTTAAAAATCTGTGGTAAACTGACACTGGGATTGATATTGACAGCTACAGCAGCTATATTTGTCATTTCCAGGGTCAGATATTTAAAATATTTTTTGTTATATGAGACGGATCAAGGAAATTGTCTCATTCGCCGCGCATACCCTACGCAACATATTCTACAGTTGGTTGTTTCTGACATAATTAATGCAGTTTAAATATAACAATAAGCTTTTTAATGTAACAATAAGCTCCTTGCGTACTTTTCAAAGGTAGATTATATACAAATAAAATAACGTTTTGTCAAAATGTATGTGTTTGCGATCGATCGTAAAATCCGGCAGATCACGAAATTTCTAGGCATATCGTGAAACGCCGCCATTTCATGATTTGGCTAAAAGTTGACCAGGCATATCATGATGTGCCTGATAAAAAATACGGCAGATTGATTAAAGCAACGCATTCGTCGAAATTCCTAGCTTTATACCGGGCACATCGAAAAAATCCGGCAGAACACGAAATTCCAAGGCATATCGTGAAACGCCGTCATTTCATGATACGCCGCCATTTCATGATATGGCTAAAAAATGACCAGGCATATCATGATGTGCCTGATATAAAATACGGCAGATCGATTAGAGCAACGCATTCGTCTATATTCCTAGCTCAGTCTATACCGGGCACATCGTAAAAATCCGGCAGATCACGAAATTCCTAGGCATAAAGTGTATAAAGTATTTAAAAGTTTTTCACAACAGGTACTTAGTGGCAAAACCGACTCGGATTGCGGATAGGTTAGAAGTCGACTTCAAGGTAATATTTTTTTATAAAAGAGCTAAAAAACTTGTTTACAAACCCTACAAGTAGGGTTTGTAAACAAGTTTCGCCGTTATACGTAAGTTTACGTATAACGGCGAGTATTAAACGATATCGCGGCGTTTAATGATATGCCTAGGAATTTCATGATCTGCCTAAACGTCACTGGTGGGTGTTACTTATATGCCTTACTACTATGATATGCCTCCTAGGCTGCAATTTCATGATCTGCCTGAACGTCATTAGACAAATCGTTAAACGTTAAGTTTTGAACGATATGGCGGATGTCGTTTAGCCAAATTATGAAATGGCGGCGTTTCACGATATGCCTAGGAATTTCGTGATCTGCCGGACTTTACAATCGGCCGTCGACATATCATTCCAACATCAACAGAAAAAACGAAATTGAAATTGTTCTCGAAATAAATCTGCTCTTTCTGTTTCAAGAACATAAATGACAGGTTATTATTTCTCGTGCAGCTTAATTGAATACCTACCTAGTTAATAAAACTGGAGAAACTAAGTACCTTCTTCAAGGAATTTTCTTCATTAATTTGAGACTTAATTACTTTCTTATGTTCTTACACATAAACGTCCATAATGACTATGTTAGTTAAAATGGCGTTGAATTTCGTTTATCGTTAGATGTTAATATCTGTGTTTGTGGGAAAGAGACTAAACACTGTTTTATTAACAGAGGTTAATTTAGTTTTATTAACCGACTTCAAAAAAGGAGGATGTATGTTCGCCGATTTCTCCGTCAATTGTGGACCGATTTCCAAAATTATTTTTTTATTCGAAAGAGTATACTCCCGAGGTGGTCCCATTGTCACTAATTAAGGATCTGATGATGGGAATTCAGAGAAATTGAGGGCTACCCTCAAATTTTATAGGCACGCATGTAGTAATTTTGGTATTTTTTTATTAAAACCCGTGTATTTACCCTTGGAAATCGCAATTTTGGATAAGTGGAACTGATGATGAAGACCACAGATGACTTATGGAACTCCTTAAAGATGTAAAGTGCGTCAAAGATTCTGACATGATTCCGTTGAAGTAGCAATTATTGAAGTGTTAATTCTGGGACCCTCATCGACGGAACTCCTCAAATATTATCAGCCCACATATAGCGACTTGGGATTTTTCTGTAATAATCAACGCATTTGCTCTCGTTAACACGTTCGCTGCGATAGGAGGTCTAAAGACCTTCTCCCCGTACTCTTGGACTGTGCGGGTAAAAATATTGTGGTTTCGCTCTGGTGCGGAGCTCGTAGCTTATAGAATTGTATAGGTAGAAAAGAGTCCAATATATGGTTCGATTCCTATCATAACGTAGATTTTTTTTGCACTTTAAAAGACGCAGGAGGTCTTAAGGCCTCTCATCGCACTGAGAGTTAAAAGTGTGCGTCAAGTGCGGATAGGGGGTCTAAAGACCTCATATAGGTAGTACGGGCCTATCCGCCCCCTCCCGCACCTGTTTGTGTCTATGATAGTTGAATTATGACCCAGTGATGTGCACGCGTCTATGAGCAATGCACGTAATGTATTGCGTTTGCTAGTAAGTCAACATTGTGTTCAGTGTTTTAGTTGATCTGTAGTGAATAAATACCCAAGAAATGTTATAGGTCAGTCAGTAATATTAACAATATTTAAGTATCGAATGAGTACATAGATGAATCATGGGTGGTGTAAACAAGAGATGCCGGAGAACGCTACATCTAGCACAGAATCCGAAAGAAGTGCAAGACGAAACTTCTGTGCCAAAATATCGCCGAGTTTACCAAAAAGTTACTGCGAAAGCGAACGCAGTAACCGAGCCGTATTCTAGTAGAATAAAAATCTTTGAAGATGTCCTCCAATTTTTGCTACTACGTCAGATAGAAGTGTTTACCAAAACGCTACTGCAAATGCGAACTCGGTAAGTGAGCTGTCTTCTAGTATCATAAATATCCTCAAAAATACTACTACTTACCTGTGATCCTACTTTAGCTGCTACTTCAGAAAGAAGTAACTGTTTTAATGATAAATAGATTTATCGATAAAATGCCTTTTTATTAGGATCATCACTAGAAGTAAGTACAAATGTACCTCAAATTCAGTGCTGTAAGAGGTCTAAAAGCCTCCTAATTATTTTTTGTTATTATTCCATATTCTGATATCAGAACTTTGGGCGAAGCCAAAACAAGACAGAATAGTCCTTTAGCTACAACATTATATAAGTATCATATACAAATGTTTGAATTTCATGAAAAAAAAAGCATTTTAAGATTAGTGTTCCTTGACTGGTCTTTAGGCCCCTAACCGCACCGGTGAAATGGTACAGTTAAGGCGTAAAGACCTCTTACAGCACTAGTTGAAAGTTAGCAATATTTTGAGCCGCAGTGAACGTGTTAAGCAGTTCATGTGGTAAATCGGAAAGAAAATGTGAAAATTTGTGGCTTGACGAAGTACTGAATTGAAGTCGGTTTAACCTTAAACTTTGTTTTTAAAGTAAATTATGAATAAGAGAGTTAATATTTAAAGTCATGTGTACAATATTCTGAATAATATTTTTAGTGAAATATATTTTGTTAACAAATTATTTGCTTAAGTATGATAAATTATCGTTCAACAGTTCAATGTTTGATAAATTATCGTTCAAAAATTCATTAACATATTTATTATTTAGGTACGTGAGCATCAGGGCACATATATTTTGAGGGATAAAGTAATAAAACACATTGTGTTTTTGTACAGTGTGTATTTTAGGCGTTGTTTCTGATGACTACTTGTTTCGGAGGTGAGATGGCAGTCACTTACATAAAACTAGTGCCTACTCCAATCTTTGAATTGAGTGCCAAAGCGAACCCAATGAGTCACCTTGAAATTGAAGAAAGTAAAATAATCATAAATAATACTTTATTCTAGCATTATTATTATATTAATTTTGCGGGGGCTGATGTAATAATAGTTTTGTCTGAAACACGTTTGTAATGGAAATTTGGTCCCGCCCCCCTTAATCTGCAATTGTTTGTCAAAATTGGTTACAGATTTGGATTAATTTGTATTTTTTTGGTGAAATTAACATAAAATAAAATTTTATCAACTAGACTTAAAATTAAAAACTAATGCAGTATACTGCCTGGTGAAGGATTATGCTACTTCCTAGAAGTTGCAAAATAAACAATTTGTATTTTGTACATTAAATATTTGAAACTAACGTAGAAAACCTTAAATCTCTCTAACCGCTAAATCGCTCGAGGTATGGGAATAGAATTTCACGAAGCGTCACTTTAACAAATTCCCATGTCAGGCTGTGACTAGCGAAGTCGCGAAGATGCGAATTCTTGGCGAATATTCCGGACTTGCGGCGGTATGTCGTAAGAATCTTTAAGTTGGGGGATCACACGAGTCGCAGCTTTAAGAATTCGAGCTGTAAATCTATGGAGAATATAATTTAGTATAGATGCACTAGTGCAGGAATCCTTTTGAATTGGGGGGGAATTTTATTTTATGTTCATGTTCTTTAAGTATCTAGGACGAACTCCAGGCCATCGACTGGACAGAAACGGCATTGAACAGGGAAGCCTGGTGGTCTTCAATGTCGGAGGTCAAGATCCACTTTGGGCCGTTGCGCCACATTAATAAGTAAGTATGTTCTATAAGTCCTTAGAATATATTTAATGCTGTCATTTGTGTTCGTAGTACTTAAGAGATTGTAGTATAAACATATTAATAAAGAACGATCCGAAAGACACATTCTAACGGGCAACATTACGAGTATTTTGCAGACTTTGGTTTACTTGAGTGTTACTTATTAAAAGAGCAAAGCGTTGGCAAGGGTTGCCATAACTTTCGATAGAAATGCAGGTACGCTACATAAAATTCCGACTTATAGTTTGTTTTACGAAAAATTACGATAATTAACAAACTAGGAAAGTTGAAAAACCCCCAACATTTTCATTAGTTCAAAATCTCAAAACTGATTTTGTTAAAACGTAGCTAAGAACCATCTTAATCACGTCATCTGTCCGACAAAAAAGCGTATTAATATCGGTATATTCGTTTAGGAGACACACAGACAGACACAGATACACACACACGTCAAACTTATAACACCCCTCTTTTTGCGTCGGGGGTAAAACCAACCATTGCCGACATAAGGCGCCGTAGTTTCAGCGAAGTTAAGCGAACAGAGTTTTCGAAACAATATAATGCGCCTGTTTATAATAATATGGATTCAAAAAAATACGAATAGTAATCTTGAGGCTTTTCTGCAGCGAGATCAGTGATTCGAAACATGATTAAGCATTTTTCACTCAATAGAAAAAAATCACGAACATAGGTCTAAAATACACTTAAAACATTCGCAACAAATTATGCACGAAAGCTAGACATATTAAAATTGGTTCTAAAAATCGGCAATATCATGTTTGAGGGAACGTAGTGATTACTTTTTTTATTTATTTAAACGCACAAAAATTTTAAATTAAAAAATCATGATATCCGCGCTTCTGAACACGCACTTCCATCTCGCTCACGCTTATGCTCAGTGAGAGGGAGAGAAGACCATGAACCTACGGCGCCTTAATTGTTATCTTCAAATAGGGTTGTAAAACAATTACGCATAAAAAATAGAACAAACAGTAGCTGCTCCAGTATCATACGTGGCTATCTTTCCTTTCATATTTAGCAACAATAAGTAGTTGCAAAATCCAATGTAAGTGCATTTTCGTCATTTTACTTAGACTGGGTACGGTTGAAACAACTCAAATATCTCGCAAACCGTTGGCGGGATGGCGAGGGGTCTAAGGAGGGAAAGAAGCGGACGATCGATTTGCACACGAAAAACATCGTGACATTGCTTATCCCCGCACGTGTAATTTGTTTGTAGAAGACCCTATTGTGTTTTGATCCCCAAAACTAAGTATTTTCACTCGTAGAGGTTTCAATTATTCTTGTTTCTATTTAAGTGAGAGTATTGAGTGTGTGTTTATGTTTGAAGTGAAGCTTGTGGATCATGTCAGCGTAGGTATCTAGTTTTACTGTATCATTATTACTACAACGGCTTTTTTCCGAAAGTAGGAGGGGGCGACGGTTGAAACGGAACGGTTGAAGCAGAGTGATTTGCTAATATTTTTTGACATCGACTAATGAAAGTCAAAGTAAGTTTTCTTTTAGTTTATTTTCATGTGTTTTTAATAAACCTGTTTACGTTTAAAATGGAAACAGTTTATTTTGGTTTTGGTTTAGTTAACTTACTTAAATAAGGTGACAAATGACTGATAATATACGTAGAGGTTAACTTGTAAGTGCAAAAACGCTAGCTGATTAAAAACAGTTCCTAAATTAAGGGTTATCTCATAAAAATTACGAATAAAACACATAAAAGTATTATATTTTGTCACTGTTTCAACTGCCCCTGGGATGGGGACAGTTGAAACAAATCGTTTTTTTTTCAATTCGATCTACTACGAAAACAAAAACACTGGCCCCAAAATTCTATTGCCGTTTAGTAGATAAAAACACGCTCTTTCGTTTAATTTTTTTTGTCATCTCACACACTATATTTAAGGCAAAACTAAGGACGATTTATACGAAATATTGTTTCAATCGTACCCAGTCTACCCTAGGTAATACATACTGAACCAAAATGTACAGCGAAAGATAAAATAAAAGCTTTCACTCGACTTATCTTAAGGGACTAGACCAAATAGGGTTTTCTTCACGCGTTACTAAATAAATATTTCATTCGAGAAAAAGGTATTTGTTTAATCTAAATCGGCTTAGGGCTTAGGCTTAGGATAACAAGTTTATGTTTTGCAAGTTGGATCAATATTGGTATTGTGGTGTCGGCCCAACATAATTTAACGGTTCCGTATTCCGTACCTACCTCAAATGAAGGCAAAAAGGAACCCTGATAGGATCACTTCGTTGTATGTCTGCCTGTTCGACCCTTTTTCTCAGGAACTTCTTTAGGTATCAAGTTGAAAATCAAAGGTACCCAGGTCTGCAGTTCCTTGGCGCTGAGAAAAAATCACACTTCTAAGTTAATACAATCAAAAGATATAGGTAATGGCCGTTCATGCTACATATTTACAAACTCGCCAGAGAATCCAAACCTGTTGACCTAGAATCACGAAATTTGCCAAGAAGCACTGCATGCTTAGTTTGGGACTAGGTAGATTTGTCCAAATACAAAAATAGGTAGGTTTACATTTTAAAGTGAGATATATAAAAAGATAGAAAGAGCTTGATTAGCACTATCTAAAACAGATTTTTTTCTTTATTTTTACGATACGTTTAATACTAACCATACGTTTTCGATTAATGAAGAAAAAATTTAATCTTTCCCGCGTTTATCTTTAAAGTTTCATCATCATCATAATTATCAGCCGAAAGGCGTTCACTACTGGACATAGGCCTCTCCAGAAATTCCAAAGTGATCGGTCCTGCGCCACCCGCATCCAGTGGACTTCCGCGACCGTTACCAGGTCATCAGTCCACCTTGTGGTGGATCTCTATAGTTTACAATGCGAAAAATACGACCGTTCCCGACAAGTTTGTATGGAACCCGCGAGTCCGACTCGCACTAGATCGTTTTTTTGTATTTTTTTATAATAAATTATTGTAATGCAGAATATGCTTATCCCACATTATACCTACATACCAAGTTTAAAAAAAGTAATGCCTAGCCGTTTGCTTCTTTGCTTTCGTTACGAATCTCAACATTTTTAGGTAACCTTACGTTACACATTTAGGAGAATTTCGAACTCCCTTGGGTGAATGGGTCATTCCTAGATATTTGTGAGGATTTGCTTATTTAATCTTGTACTATTCGATTGGAAGGTCAACGTATTTGACCTACCTGTAAGATTAGGTCCTCTAGGTTTATTATATTTATGAACAGTATTAAACTTTTTGTTATTATTACTAATAGTACGTCAAAATATCACGTAAATATCTTACGTCCAAACAAAAACTTATTGTTAAACTGTTTTTTCTTTTCATATATCATGGAGGATTTTCTATTCATGTATCAAATCACCCGAAATCACTCAGCCAAAGACACGATCCATTCACTATAATACAGTTGTCATCGATAAAAAAACTAAATGTTTTGTTCAATTGAACATTTTTATGCTTAGTTACGCTTACTGAGAATACAATCAAATCAGTAAAGTCGCCCAAAACTGACTTAAGAGGACATTAAGAATATAAAAATAACACTGCACTAGGTTGTTATACTACAATATTCGATGAAGTTTCACTTATCTTGGTAAACTACAAAGGTAACCAAGTACCTACCTCTAGAACTTCTCTTACAGACTCCAATTTAACTCAGAAAGCGTTATTTATTAGCAACTCACCCTAGAACTAAGACCTTACGTTACTTGTACCTAAACCATAGACGGATAAATCAACAGGACTGCTTATATGTACTAAATTACTTCAATACAAAAAACCTGACGAAGGTACCTAGTTATAGTTACAAGGCGTCTCTGTACTATTAAATTCGTGTGGTACTTGTGGGTCTTCTTAAAACAATCCATTTCTGAACTCAATTAAAAGATGCCAGCAATGTGTGAAACGGAGCTTTTAATATTGCTCCACACAAGGGGCCATCATGGCCCACCATACAGGACGTAATTATGCGTTAAAAGGGAGCAAGAAATATTTTAATCTCATTCTATCGCATAACTGTGTTTTGTACTGCGGCCATGATGTTCCATTGTTTAGTGAGCCTGTGGCGCATTACTAGCGCACTACGTCCCCATCCCTACGCGCGAGGCGGCGCGGTAGCAAAAACCGGCTCCCAGTCGAGCGGCGCCCGCGCCGGCAGACATCGATCCAACTCGGAGCAAGACGCATGTCGCTTTCCGCTCGCGCGCGCACACTCGCTAAACTCGCTTTTGCTTTGTAATTTTATTCGTGCCATTATATCAGTGTAATTGAGACTCTTGCCTTTTCATTTAAAGACTAAACTATAGTGCATAGCTCCTATAGCTGGTGACACCGCTCGTGAACGTTTAATAACTTGTAGTGTAATAACTATTACTATAAATAGTGACTCGCTGTTTCACGCGCCGCGGCAAGATGACCGACAACGAACTTGATACCGACCAAGCGTTAAGGTTAAGACCTATCGCGCCGGTCGACAATGTTCGACAAGATCCCGGAGCGCCGAACGAGAATGTTCGACAAGATCCCGGAACGTCGGTGGATCGCGTTGCAGTCCGGTTGCCGCAGTTTTGGCCGGATGACCCTGAAGTTTGGTTCGCGCAAGTGGAAGCACAATTTGAAGTCGCTGGAATTAAGACCGATGCAACCAAATACTTTCAGGTTATTCGCGAGTTGGATCAAAAGGCTGCGCGCGAAGTACGCGATATTTTAACTAATCCGCCGAGAACCGGAAAATACGAAAAGTTAAAAACGGAGTTAATAAACCGGTTATCTATTTCGCACGAGAATCGCAAGCGACAATTACTCACTCATGAAGAATTAGGAGACCGGACGCCGTCGCAGTTTCTCCGCCATCTTAGATCGTTGGCTTTAGGTGGCGTCAGCGACGACTTCTTGCGTACCATGTGGTCGAGTAGGTTACCAACGCAAGTACAAGCAATTATTGCATCGCAAAAATCGGCAAGTTTGGAAGACATCGCGATACTGGCAGATCAAATAATGGAAGTCGCCCCCGGCCCGTCGCAGGTGGCCAGCACTAGTGCCAGTACGTTCGAGGACATGTTTAGACGTCTGGAACAATCTATTACGTCACGCATTCAGAAAGAGTTGTCTCAGCAGATTGCACAGTTGAACATAAATGGTAACGGTCGGCGTTCTCGTTTTCACGACAGGTCCAGATCGCGCAGCAGGTCGAAGTCGCGAGGTCGGAGCCAATCAAGGAAACCAGGTATGTGCTGGTATCATAGTATTTTTAGTGAAAATGCTCGGAAATGCACACCCCCTTGCAATTTCAAGGCGGAAAACTAGAACGACAGTCCATCGAGGCGACAACTGGCTGTCATACTGGTACCAGTCGCCTATTTGTTACAGACAAGGCTAGCAAAATACAATACTTAATAGATACCGGTTCCGACCTCTGCGTGTTACCTAAGAAATATAGATTAACCAGAAAACCGCCCGATAACTACGTATTAACTGCAGCTAATGGAACTGTTATACACACCTATGGCATTTGGACGCAACATTTGAACTTGGGTTTGAGGCGGAACTTCACCTGGAATTTCGTGATCGCGGATGTCGATAAACCTATTATTGGTTCTGATTTCCTTGCACATTACGGATTGCTTATCGATTGCAGGAACAGGAAGCTGGTGGACAGCCTCACGACACTGACATCACCAGGGGAGCTCAGGCGGTGCGACCAGGCGAGCGTAAAGACAATCTCCGGCAGTAGTGAGTACCATCAACTCTTAGCTCAGTACCCCAGCTTGTCGAAGCCATCGGGTCTACCACGTGTTGTCAAGCACTCGACGGTACACTACATACGGACTACGCCTGGCCCGCCAGTATTTTGTCGACCACGACGGTTAGCTCCTGACCGCTTGAAGATAGCTAATGCCCAGTTCGATGCTGCAAGAAGGCATCGCACGACCATCAGATTCCCCATGGGCCTCAGCTCTGCACCTGGTTCCCAAGAAAGGGAACGGTTGGAGACCGTGTGGGGATTACCGTGCACTCAACGCACGCACTGTCCCAGACAGATACCCAGTCCATCATATCGAGGACTACTCGCATCGCCTAGATGGTTGTAAGGTTTTCTCAAAAATCGATCTCGTAAAAGCCTACCACCAGATCCCAGTCTACTCTGAAGATATCTGCAAGACTGCTATTACCACAACGTTCGGTATGTTTGAGTTCCCGTTCATGTCGTTTGGACTCCGTAACGCGGCTCAAACATTCCAACGGTTCCTGGATGAAGTGCTCAGAGGATTAGATTTTGTCTACTCATACATTGACGATGTTTTAGTTTTTTCTCGTGACCAACAGGAACATCTGGGGCACCTAGAGCAAATATTTGAAAGATTCCAGGCCTACGGCATCCTAATCAACGAAGCCAAGTGTTCTTGGGGACAAACAGAAGTCCAGTTTCTCGGGTTTGTCATCTCGCAAGACGGCACACGACCAATGGATGAAAAGGTACAGGCTATAACATCATTTCCAGCGTCTAAGACCGTGGGTGGACTGCGTAGATTTCTTGGAATGTTAAATTTTTATAGAAGATTCATTCCTCATGCTGCTGATAATCAGTCACTTCTGAATAGCATGCTGGCTGGTCCCAAGATCAAGAGTACAACTTCACTCTCCTGGACCCCAGAACAGCTCGAAGCCTTCGAAAACTGTAAGTCCAATCTAGCACATGCTACTTTACTAGCTCACCCAGCAGCAGACGCACCGCTCGCCTTGGTTACTGACGCATCCAGCACAGCCCTAGGCGCGGTCCTGCAACAGCTAGTTAAAGGGGAATGGCAGCCTTTAGCGTTCTTTTCGAAGAAGATGACTCGGACGCAGCAGCATTACAGCGCGTACGATCGAGAGTTGTTGGCAATTTATGAAAGTGTAAAGCATTTTAAATACATGATCGAAGGCAGGCACTTTGTGATATACACAGATCATAAGCCCATAACGTTCGCCTTCCAACAGAAAGACCAGAAATGCTCCCCGAGACAATTTAATTATTTAGACTTCATTTCACAGTTTACCAGCGACATAAAGCACATCTCGGGAAAAGCCAACGTCACCGCAGACACACTCTCGAGGATCGAAGCCATCACGCTGCCACCTGACTTTGAAGCCCTCGCTTGCTCTCAACAAGCTGACGCCGAGCTGCAAGGTCTCATCGAAAGACCGTCGTCATCACTGCGGTTAGAAAAAGTTCCAGTGCCAGGTACCGACATTTTCTTATATTGTGATACCTCACTGCTGAGACCACGGCCTTTCATCACCACAGCACTGCGTAAGCAAGTTTTCAATGCTGTGCACGGCACCCGGGAGCCAGGACTACTACTAAGATGGTAACAGACAGGTTCGTCAGGCCCTCTGTACGCAAAGATTGTCGCAGCTGGACCCAAGCGTGTGACTCATGCCAACGAGCCAAGGTACATCGACACATTTCTTCTCCCGTCGGCACCTTCAAAACACCAGGAGAAAGGTTCAGCCACGTCCATATCGACTTAATTGGTCCACTTCCCCCATCAGCTGAATATCGCTACTGTTTCACAGCCGTGGACCGATTCACGCGATGGCCGGAAGTCAAACCACTCCGTGACATCAAAGCAGAGTCTGTCGCTCAAGCTTTCGTTGAGACATGGATTTCACGGTTTGGTTGCCCACAAACTGTTACCACAGATCAAGGACGCCAGTTTACTTCACGACTGTTTAATGCCATTACAGACCTTTGCGGCGCCAGGCTGAATCACACTACGGCCTACCATCCAGCGGCTAACGGAATGGTCGAAAGGCTGCATCGAACGCTGAAGAGCGCTGTCATGGCACACAGTGACGCTCGCTGGACCGAAACCCTTCCCATCGTTCTGCTTGGACTGCGGACCGCCTGGAAAGACGACATCCAATGCTCAGCTGCAGAGCTCGTATACGGTGAGCCGTTACGGATCCCGGGTGAGTTCTTACACTCTAATAACCCTCACTCACTGCAGCCCTCAGAGTACCTGCAAGAGCTTAGACAGCACGTCTCCAAAATTAGACCAACACCAGCGAGCCGCCATGCTACTAAATCCATATTTGTGCACAAAGATTTGAAAACATGTACTCACATTTTTCTTCGTAAAGATGCTCTCCGTGGTGCTTTAGAGCCACCTTATACTGGCCCATTTCGAGTTGTTAGCAGAACAGATAAGACAGTCACCGTTGAATTACCAAGAGGACCGGTGACTGTTTCCATCGATCGTGTCAAACCTGCATTCACTTTGAGTGACGCTGACACGCCTATCAACTCCAGCTCACCTGCTCCCGCGCCAGTTAAAACCACTCGGTCTGGCCGACGTGTAATGTTTCCCGATTGTTTTTCAGCAGGACGCTGATTCTCCGAGGGGAGTGGTGTGGCGCATTACTAGCGCACTACGTCCCCATCCCTACACGCGAGGCGACGCGGTAGCAAAAACCGGCTCCCAGTCGAGCGGCGCCCGCGCCGGCAGACATCGATCCAACTCGGAGCAAGACGCATGTCGCTTTCCGCTCGCGCGCGCACACTCGCTAAACTCGCTTTTGCTTTGTAATTTTATTCGTGCCATTATATCAGTGTAATTGAGACTCTTGCCTTTTCATTTAAAGACTAAACTATAGTGCATAGCTCCTATAAGCCTTAAGGATCTATTCTATACATATAATAAAGCTGAAGGGGGTCGAAAGTCTGTACATGGAAGATAACTATTCGAAAAAAAAATGGCTAGGGATACTTTAAATCGATAACAGAACACGTTTCAACAGTTTCTAGAATTTTTGTCTGTTTATCTGTTTGTCTGTTTATATGACCGCGCATCACGTGAAAACGGCTCAACCGATTTAGATAAAATTTGGTACAGAGATAGTTTGAGTCCTAGGAACGGTCATAAGATAGTTTTTATTTCAAAAATCAACCCCTAAGGCGGATGAAATGGGGGGTGGAAGTTTGTATGGAGCTACTTAAACCACTGCACCGATTTAGATGAAATTTGGTATATAAATAGTTTAGTCCCGGTGAAGGTCAAAAGATAGGTTTTATCTCGGAAACCTTCCCCTAAGGGGGTGAAACGGGGGGTCAAAATTTGGATGTAACCCATTTTGATAAAATTTGGTTTAGAGGTAGTTTAGGTTCTGGGAAAGGACATTGGATAGTTTTTATCCTGGAAATCTTCCCCTAAAGGGGTGAAATGGGGGGTGAAATTTTGGATGGACTCCGTTTAGATTAAATTTGGTATAGCGATAGTTTGAGTCCCGGAGAATAACAACGGATACTTTGAATCCCGAAAATCATCTCCTTAAGGGATGAAATAGGGGTGAAAATGTGGATAAATTCCATTTAGTTAAAATTTGGTAAAGAGATAGGAGTGCCAGGGAAGGACAATGCAATAAAATACTTGAATACTTGAGTTTTATCCTGAAAAATCATCTCCTGAGGGGGTGAAATGAGGGGTGAAATTTTGGATAAGAAAAAGAATAAAAATAATTTATTGAAAAAAAACTTATTGCTAATGTTACATTGTGCTTGAAACTGTTACATGTTAGGGAAATTTATTAAATGCGCCTGAACTAGGATTATTCTGTATCTCAGGCAAAGAGATATATACTAATTGAAAAGCAATTATACAAATTAAAATCATACAAATCAAAGACATAAATAACTTATTATCTTATAACATATTTAACTTACGTAGGGTATTGCAGTGTCAGCGTCGACAATAACTGCAGACTAGGTCATCAAGTTTATTTCATTACAAAGTGGACTTTTACCTTAGCTCATAATATAATAATATAAAAGCTTAGCATACAGTATTGCAGTTTGATAGATTTAGGTTAATAGGGAAAAATTAAAAAATGATGAGTTAGGAATAAAAGTATTGGTGACAGATTTATATTAGAAATGAACATTTTATCGGCTTATTTGGGTAACATACAATTATAACTAAAACATCGTAATTAAAAATCAAATAGAAAATGAATTATCTGATACTAGAGTCCTTCATAATCAATAGAATTTATATATCGTCGTTCGGTCATTTTCCTGGCGGGACATTCAGTGTCTCCTGTTTTGTGGTCGTTGGGTTTATTAAACAGTTTGCATGTTGCGCATTTGGGAGGGTCTGCCTTGTTTGAGCACTCCTTGTCCGAGTGCCCTATCTTGCAACAATGCCCGCATGTGTGGTCTGGTTGCTTACATGTCTTGGCGGCATGGCCAAACTGCTGGCATTTGAAACATCTAGTGACAATCGTGAAGTCTCTCACAGGACACGATGACCAATGGATGATAACTCGGTTCTGAGATATGAGCGCTTTGCGCACAAGGGCTGGAACTTCTATGACGTAGTTACACGTCTCGGCGTCTTTTTTTCCCGACTTATGGCTTAATTTAATACTGGCTAAGATTTTGTCCCGAGTTGAATTTGGAAGCTTGTCAGCAAGGTTTTGTTCGTGTAAACAACTATAAACGTCTTGTTTTCGCAGAGCTGACGGCACGCCGACTATTACAATCCTGGGCCTGCGCTTGTAGGGCTCATCGACGGTGAGGTCCGGGAAAGTATTTTTAAAAGTCTGTTTGAATTTTTCAATGTCGTACTTAGAATCAGTGCTAATCCGCCATTTTTAACTTTACGTAGCGCTCTCACCTCACGCGCAGTTTCATTTGCTCAGGATCAATAATTTTTTGTACCAAATTTTTCGTGTCCTCACTTGATTTCGATTGATCTTTAGGGTAAATTGCCACTGAGCTCAAGTTGCTAGGGCGGATTTGAGTTTTATTGTTGGTTTTCACCATATCAGCGAAGGAGAGTGCATCTGTCATAGGCCTGTTAGAGTTATCGATACTATCCTTTAGGGCTCGGAGATGGTCTGATAGGTCTTGTTTCTCTTCAAGGTCTAGGAGAGTGCATTGGTTAATAATTGCTTTCTGTTTGAGCGATTGGTATTGAACTGCCAAGTTTGCGGTGCCGTGAGCTTACGGCAAAGGTTGTGGACCCTTAGTTTTTGTTCCGAGTTCAATTTACCTTCCGTGGAGATTCTGCAAATTTCATTAAGGCACTGCTCTATGGTGCTCATCCAGATCTGAATCTCAGGCGTTGATACCGCTTCAAGGTTTGTCTGGTCTCTCGCGCTCGGCGGTGGTTGGGCGCTTTCATTCTCGGTGTTCGAAGGCGCAGGTGGTGATGGAGGGCTACGTTGCATTTTAAAACTTTTGGTAAATAGGCTATTATCACCCATTATGTATATACTTGATATAACACTATAAAAACATAATGACTCACACAGCACACGCAAAACCAATGCGTTACACAGATTGTCAATATCGAGGTCAATACATTTATGCACACGATTTTAATTTGCAAAAATAATTAAAACACGTCTATTCGCATCGAAAGTCCGATACTACTATAGGATAGAACCCATTTAAATGAAATTTGGTGTGGAGATAGTTAGTCCTGGGGAAGGACATAAAATATTTTTTTGTCCAGAAATCTTCTCCTAAGAGGGTGAAATGGAGGTGAAAATTTGGATGGTACCCATTTACGGTATAGCGATAGTTGGGAGTCCTGGGGAGGGACATAGGATAGTTTTATCCCGAACATCCTCCCCTAAGGGGTGAACATTTGGATGTGAGTGACCCATTTAGATGAAATTTGGTTTAGAGTTAGAGTTCCGGGAAAGGACATAGAATAGTTTTCATCCCGGAAATCATCTCCTAAGGGGGTGAAATGGGGGGTGAATATTTGTATGGAGCTACTATACAACCCATTTAAGAAGATAAAATTTGGTATGGAGGTAGTTAGTAGGCACGGCGTTTGTAGGCCCCCCACAAGGTGGACTGGTAAAGGTCGCGGGAGTCCGTTGGATCCGGCAAGCGCAGAATTGGTCACTTTGGAACTCTTTGGGGGAGGCCTATGTCCAGCAGTAGACGTCTTTCGGCTGATATGATGATGATGATGATGATGATGATAGTTTGAGTCTCGGGGAAGGACATATGATAGTTTTTATATCGGAAATCTATCCCTAAAAGGGAAATGGAGGGTGAATGTTTGTATCGAGCTACGATATAAACGAGTTCTACGTGGACGAAGTCGCGGGCAAAAACTAGTACAGTATAAATGTTAAAGACCTTTCTATAACAAGGGCCAAATACTTATATTTATTTGAAACAACACCGGTATTTAAGTTCGGTGTCTCTCTTTTGTATTGTATTTAGTCGACTAATCTATTTAATGTTTAAGCGGTATCAATCATCTACCTACTTAAATACAATATCAAAATATCAAAGAAACGCTGTCAGTTGAGGAAGATGTTTGAATACCGGTAACTGTTCTATTGCGACACCATCTACAACAGGGTCATCTATAATTTGGTAGAACACTACTCTGTATTAGGGACTTTACTTATACCGGTAGGTAATAATAAAAAAAAAACTTCTTCCGCAATTCGCGATATTTAAAGAAATTCGAAAATTTCAATATTGGATCAGTCGGCTTACTATAATACTAAATGATGAAATGACAAGCGAGATACCGAAATTTTATACCGGTTTTGAAAATAATACCGGTAAACGGTATGCTTTCTATAGACATTGGCGGTCCTCTTGATTTCCTCTTCCATGATCTAAATATCGGATATACAGCGCCCGTAAGATAAGTTGGCATAAGTTCTGCATACCAAATACTGGGATCGAAAAGTTTCAGCGCTGCGGTAGCATGACTAATGAGACGCTGTTTTGTTGATTTCCATAACATACGTTGTTGCAAGGGTATAACTATTTTAATGCAGTATAAATACATTATTATGAGTAGGTAACAAAACTTTTTGAAGAATGGAATATAAATTATTATTTAGAAGAATAAAAATAAAAAAAACATTACCTAGGGTCTAAACATTAAAAATACTCAAGTTAGTCCAGTCAGCGCTCTAGTCAATAGAATAGGCAAAATATATAAACAAATCATTATTTACCTACCCTATCGTACTTTTGAATAACGAATGTGATTTTAAATATTAATTAAACACGTAATTATTACGTTCATGTGAGTTTTTAGTTGAAAGACTATCAATTTACAGATTTTTTGGGATTTCTGGTCAAATACTACAAAATATATTTTACGTCATACCTTGTAGCGTGTAGCGGTAACCTGTCTACGGATGGCTTGCGGTCATCGCGAGACTCCCAAGTTCTTCTTCAAAACGATTCTAAATGCGCATGCAACGCCTCCCTCTTAATTCATGCCGTTTTTTCTCGTCCTCCGCACATTTACTCAACTATTGTTGCAAGCATTCATGGTTCCTGTAACGGCAAAATTTAAAAAAAATATCTGTACTCTGCTACTGCTAATAACGTTCGCTTAATAGGCACTCTTCTTACCTGTTTTTCTTTAACCCTTATTATGTACTAAAATCTAGTTTTCTGAAACAATGATGTAATATAAAATATACGTAAATAGATATGTTATAAGCGGTCCAAAAGTGGCACACTAAATTTTGGTCAAGTCACACAGCTTGCCATAGTTTTGCGTCGTCAATGGAAACGAATGCTGTCAGAATTTGGTGGCCATTTTTAAACACGGAATTTCGTATAGACAACATTTCTACCTATTTTTATATTACATCATTGTTCTGAAACGTAAAATTTTATTGTTTACTTATACTTGACAATCTATCATAGCAACGATATGTCAATTATGTCAACCGCGCCACCATGCAGTTAAGGTTGTACTTTTAGTCTAAGGTTGTAATCACTTTTCGTCAATATGTATTCCTGGTACCTTATAATTTTTGAATTGTAAATTTGGAACCAGAAATTCTTGACTTTTAGGTCTTGAGGGGTATATAAGCCGTACATCGGGCAGAACCATCAGTTTTACGTCAACTTCCAAACCAGGAAGACTTCGAAAATGAACTGTGCGGGGTCACGGCTGGCCCCGCACTTCAAGAAGTTCTCCTTCTCCGTGTTTCGGCTACGCGCTTTCTATCCACGTCCTTTATCTGCAAGTGCCCTTTCTGGACGCCAGTACACGCCCTATCTACGCGCCTGTTCGCGCCCTAACTGCGCACCTTTACGCACCCTATCTGCGCGCCAACACGCGCCCTATCTACGTGCCAACACGCGTCTTATCTGCGCGCCAGTACGCGCCCTATCTGTGCGAAAGTACGCGGCCTATCTGCCCGCCGGCACGCGCACTATCGGCGTGGCACCACGCGCCTTGGGTTGCCTGACTGCCTCCACGCGCCTAAGGCTGTGCGACAACCTGGCCGTTATAGAAAATTCAACTTCCTGGCCAGGAAGAGACGTAAAACTTTGTACTCACCACGGGCGGTAATAAAGAAAGCCTCAGATCGCATACTTTTATACCTTCGGTTCGGGCGTGAAATACCTGCGATCTGAGACATTCTTTTACCGCCCTAGGTAAGTAATGTACTATTATATTTTAGGCAACTTCTTTGGCACTTGCTTAAGACAGTTTACTACTGTAGGTTAATCATTGCAAAATATGTAATCGTATAATATCTACTGACGGCTAATATATAACAATAACCATTGATATTTTTTAACTGTGTAAGTATTAAGTAATGGCGGACTTTATGCCATAAGGCAATCTCTACCAGTCAACCATTGGGCTTAATAGAAACATCATGTAATAATTAGATTAGATTAGATCTATTTATTTCATAATATAAAAATGTAATATAAATTGCTACTATAAACTTTCTTTTTCTTAATGCGGTCCCTGATCGAGGCATGAATTTTCAAATACCAATCCAAGCCAGCTGTAGGTTTCTCATTAATAAGTAGAAGATGGGATCAATAAAATAAGATAGCCCATGTGGCGTTGAACCAGTACTCATCTTATAATATATATCACACAACTCCAGAATTTACATCTCCTGAATAGCAAATGATGTGTATTCGGAATTTAATAGTGGAGTAACGACTTCCACAAACAGTTTATACCTGAATATCACAATTTACTTAGGTACCCAATTTCTTATTTTGACAATGCTTCCGATGCAAAAGCAATTTTGAACCACTTTTAATAAGACGTCAATTTCAAATCAAAGAAGATGAGTAGGCTGATCAATTTGTGGAAGATATAATTCAGATACTAACAAATACATGAAAATTGATTGCAGCTTCTGATTGACACGAGTTCTACGTATTTAAGACAACCTTTGATATATATATTACTCTAAGTAAGCTTTAGAACTTGCGAGCTTTTCCTTTTTACAATTTTACTTCAGAAAACTAAATCGACAAAAAAGTAACTTAATTATTGAACCTGCTCGCAAAAAAATACAAGATTTGACTGAACAATGCGACCTGTAGAGGAGAACACCTGGACATCCAGAAAAAAATTGGCCAAGGCTGAAGCAGAGAACTTCGTTCACTTCGTTCCCTTGTTCAATAAGATTGACTTAGCTTCGTGTATTTTGCGACAAGAAAAGGCTCTTGGTGAATCTGATGATGTCTTCTCAAAACTCATTATGTGATTTTATTTGCTTTTTCGTTGACTTGAGTACATTTAAAAACATAGAACCTTTAATTATATAATGTACGTATCTGCAAGTGTAATAATACTTAAAAAGGAATGGCCACCATATAAAATAAAAGTCACGCCTATGTTTTCGGTCCACGCGTTTTGATGGGGTACGATTCAGATGTTATACTCGTAGTGACCGCAAACCCATTTCCTTCAATTTACCCCAACATTTTAAGAGCTTTATCTTAACCTTCCAGTAAATCATGCCGCTATTTATGTAATAGGCCCATCGTTAGATGACAAAATATGAACTTCCTTGACCGGATAAATATCGTAAACACATTCGCTTGCCCTTTACTGGTCCTGAACAAACAAAGATAGACCAATAGACCGTTATTTATTTTCAACGTAATATAAATATTATACGAAAGATTTGTCCTTAATATTGCTCAAAGTCACAGAATAGTCACGACCATTTTTTGACTAATTTCAGTTCGTATCATAAAAAAACGTAGAACGATCATTATAGATTATCTTTTAGTATATAAAAATAAAAATAAAAAATAAATATTACGGGACAATCTTACACAAATCAACCTAGGCCCACGGTAAGCTCAGTAAGGCATGTGTTGTGGGTACTAGGCGATGATAAATATACCTAATAGATACATACATATAGATACTTATATACATATATAACATCCATAACTCAGGAACAAATATTCGTGATAAATACACAAATAAATGCCCTGACCGGGATTACAAGATATAATATCGTATGATATACTCAATAGGTACTGAAAGGGTCGGCTACCAAAAAAGTTATTAAGTTAAGGTTAGAATTGTGACTCCAACAGAAACGATTTGCAACCAGTAAAGAAGGTTAGGTTAGGTAAGAACTGCGACCCCTACGCAAAACAAACAGAAGCCAGGAAAGTAGGTTAGGTTAGAATAGAACTGCGACCCCTACACAAAACAAACTGCTGCCAGTAAAATAAGTAAGGTTAGGTTGATTGTAAATTAGGAAGACCACATTATATAGAAAAAATATTTAATTTCAGAAACTATATGCTTTTGGATGTTAGATTTATTGTATAATATATGTTTTAAATCTTCAAAATAAAAAATCTTAAACATTAAACGCTTTAATCGTTATATCAATTGGTATTATATCTAAATAATAACGCTATACTTTACGAAAGTAGATATTTAGAAATGATATCTTTCGTTCATTATATCCAGTGAACGATATACTAAACAAGCGTATACAAAGTGAGCGTATACATAATGAATGTTATATTATCTGTTTTTATTTCTCGTATTAGTAACCCATAAACATGATAATCTGTAGAAGCTCATCATTGAATAGCAATTTTTAAGGTTGGACAATTTTATTATCAGCAATTTTTATTGTTGGTGAATTTTATCATTAGCCATATATAATTGGCAACTAACATTGGGAATTTTCACTGTTGGGAAATTATATCATAGGCTTTTTTATAATTGGTAATTTTTAGAGTTGGGGAATTTTATTATTGGATATATTTCTTATTGGGCATTAGTGATGCGAATGACCAATACCACCAAACTGACTAAAGAAAATACCGAAATTACGATATGCGCGGATATAATAGAATTATATTCAAAAAGAGAGGAGGGAATCTATTCAGCACAAACCACATCATCAATGATTCACCAAATTTATACAAGACCGCGGATTGCCGTTAGCTGCTTTTTAACTTCAAATATATTATTTAATAAAATACGTGGCATAAAATTATCACTAGACATCGAAAAGGTAAACATGAAGACGAACTGTCTAAGTGTTCTAATTAGAAATATATGGATAGTATATCTCGCAGCTAGTAATATAGCCAGAGAGGGCGCAAAACACCAAAAAATAAATAAATATGGACGAACTCACCAAAATGTTTAAATGCATTCAAGAATAATTAAAACAATTAAAAACGGATAACAAATAAATGGAAAACCGAATCATTCATACTATAATAAAAAATATTGATGATAAATTCGATTATCTGGAAGGAAAACACTAAATTCTTGAAGAAAAATTCGAAAAACAAGAACGGCGACTACAATTCGTCGAGAAGGAATTGAGAAAGAAAAATATACTATTTTTCGGAGTTCCCGATGCGGACATGAGCTATGAAATTTTAGAAAATAGTATACTTCACATCATAAACAACATTATGAAATTACAGTTATCGAAGCTAGAAAAAGAGTCCGTTGTGAGGCGAGGTAAAAAAGTAGAAAGTTGGTCCCTATTGTGCTAACCTTATCAACGCTGGGCAAAAAAATAACAATTTTAAATAACAAGAAAAATTTAAGTAATTCTGATTACTACATTAAAGAGGAATTCCCCTCAGAGATACTACAAAAAAAGAAAGCTTTATCGGAAGAAGAGAAGCAGTTAAGAGAAAAAGGAAAAAACGCAGTACTAAAATAGGACAAAATTGTCATCCTGAAAAACAGGCAAGGGCAGGCCTACACAGCAATTAAACAACACAACAATAAAAGAAACTTATCTACATCCCCGGAGGCCCCGAATATATCACCTAGTAAAGAATCGGTCGGAAGAACGCGCAAAAAAATAAAACCATCGCAAACTGCCCTGACGTCTTACTGGCCCAAGTTCACACCAGCTTCAGATACCCAACCGGACAACCAACGACAAGAGCGACAACTACACAACGAACCATAGCAACCATAATCAAGGCCTCTCTCTACCAATTTCGCAACGCGAACAGAAACCACAGAAGAACCTCTTACTACTACAGAAACACAGAACAAACCTTACGAGCTATATGAAAGAAACAATACAACACATAACATATAACTTCTCCCACAACGGCTCGTCCCCGCGGGAGAATATGACGAAAACCTCCCAGTACAAAAAAGGCTTGAGAAAATAAATAAAATATACATATGCACGTTCAACGTCAGAACCCTATCCACAGAAGAAAAAATGCTAGAACTTAAAAAAGCGCTATCAGAAATAAAATACGACATAGTCGGTTTGGCAGAAACACGGAGACAAGGTTATAATATAATAGAGGACGACACTTATATATTCTGTCACTACGGAGAAACACCCGGCAGATACGGTGTCGGTTTCCTCATCAAAAAACAATATAAAAGAAACATTATAAGTTTCGAAGGAATCTCAGAAAGAATTGCCATTTTAAATCTACAGTTTGACAGTACCTACACCATTAACTCTGATTCAAGTCCACGCTCCTACCTGTGACGCAAACGATGAAACCATAGAAGCTTTCTACGCCAACCTAGATGATGTCATTTCAAATGCAAGACATAACCAGATAATATTGGGTGACTTCAATGCGAAAACAGGACAAACAAAACACGACGAGAGAGCGGTAACAGGACCCTACGGTTTCGGTACAAGGAACGACAGAGGCCAAAGATGCAAATTCGCAATGAAACACAGAGTAACGATTATAAACACAATATACAAAAAACGAATGAATAAAAGATGGACTTGGCTATCCCCAAACAAGGAAACTAAAAACGAAATTGATTTTATAATAACCAGAAACAAAATAAATATAGAAAACTTGGTAACCCTAAACATGAAGTTTGATTCTGATCACAGACTACTAAGAGCAACGTATATTTTAAATAATATAAAGAAAAGTCGAAAAATGTACTCCAATCACAAAGCACGCTCCATGACTAAAGAAGAGGAGAACATTTACAGAAGTAAACTTGAAAGCCTTTTACTACACCTGAACCTGAAAAACGATGACTCAGTACAACAATTCTACGATAACCTTGAAAAATGTTTAACAGACAGCACACCTACTTCTTTATCAACTAATAAACAGGAAAACCGAATAATCTCGAACGAAACCCAAAGACTTATACAAGAAAGACACGATCTGCAAAACAAGACCCCAAAGTCATTAGACGACAAAACCCAGTTATCAACACTGTACAAAAAAGTTAAAAAAGAAATAAGAAAAGACTACAATAACCATCGTCTAAAAATAATAGAACGTTGCATATTATCCAGCGGAAGCACGAAAAGAGCTTTCAAGGAGCTTAACAAATCAAAGTCTTGGGTACCAAAACTTGAAACCGAACGACGACATACAAATATTAGAAGCAAAATACTTGAACTAGCGACGAAATTTTATAAAGAGCTTTATTCTAGCAAAGAGTGCTTACATACAATAATATCACCAAGCTTTAACATAAATCATCCAGTAACTGAACAGTCGAACATAAAAACCTTCGATGAGATAGAAATATCGGGAATAATACGGAAATTAAAACCTAATAAAAGTCCTGGAAGCGACAGAATAACAAACGAACAATTGAAAGCTTCAGGGACCAAAATTCTCACTATCTTGCGCATCTTTTCAATCTTATTTTAGAACAAAAGGCAGTCCCCAGGCAATGGACCACATCAGAAATCATTATCATGTACAAAAAAGGTAACCCTGCAGATATCACGAACTACCGCCCTATAGGCTTGATGTCGAGCTTGTACAAGCTTTTCTCATCTTGCCTGCACAAACGAATCTCGCCTGCTATAGAGAAAGTTCAGTCAGTCGAACAGGCTGGCTTTCGAAAAGGGTTCTCTACGATGTACCACATCCAGACAATCGAGCAGCTTATAGAGAAACGCATAGAGTTCGACAGAATAATATACATTGCATTCATCGACTTAAAAAAAGCGTTTGACACGATATCGCACGACGCTCTATGGAAAGCTCTGATTGAGAGTGGGGTCCATCCAACATATATAGAGATTATCCGAAATGTATACCTAAACTCTAGAAGCAAAATAAGACTCGAAAGTACTGGAAGGGATATTAAAATAGAGAGAGGAGTGAGACAGGGCGATCCACTATCACCAACGTTGTTTATTGCAGTACTACGTTATATAATGACATTCCTTGACTGGGAAAACAAGGGCATAATAATGAACGGCAAGTACTTGAGCCATCTGTGCTTCGCCGATGACATAGCAGTACTATCCAACTACTCACGAGAACTACAGAACATGCTGACCACTTTACATTCGAGAAGCAAGGAAATAGGCCTTGAAATGCACCTGGACAAAACGAAAATACTAACAAATGGTACAGAACAACAAATACATATAGAAGACGAGAAAATCGAATACGTGTCAACCTACATATACCTAGGAAAACAAATATCCTTCGACAAAAAGCGGAATTTAAATGAAATAGACAGGCGAATTACTAAAACTTGGAACAAATGTTGGAGTCTCAAAGAAGTTCTAAAAAGCACTCTACCAATGCCACTGAAAAAGAGAGTTATCGACACATGCCGGCTACCATGTCTTAGCTACGGATGTCAAACCTGGACATACACAAATGAAGCGAAACAAAAAATAAGAACTTGCCAAAGGGCACAAGAAGCATACTAAAACTAAAAAGACTAGATAAAGTAAGAAGTTCTAAAATTAGAGAAAAAACGAAGATTAAAGACGCCCTTGAACACTGCCTAAAAATGAAATGGCAATGGGCCGGACATATCGCTAGACTGGACGGAAACAGGTGGACAAAACTAGCTACACTCTGGAAAGGTCCAACAGGCAAACGAACTCGTGGACGGCCACAGTCGAGATGGATCGACGATATCAAAAAAGAAAGTCCTGATAATTGGCACATGAAACCGCAGAACCGAGAGGATTGGCAAAAACTGGGAGAGGCCTTTACTCGTAACGAGGTCCACTCATTAGATTAAGTTTAATTTAATTACATTAATAAGTAGCATTAAATATTTAGCGGATAAGAACATAGATTTTGATCATGTAACTTTTTGCTGATGAGACGGAATAAAGGGCTTTTTTATTTTATTTTATTTATATCTCGCCGCGACACTGCTCGCGCGCCGTCTTGTGAAAACCGTGCTGAGAACCTCCTTCCTTCTTTTGACGTCAGTTTAATATAAATGAAAAAGAATAAGTAGCAAAAATAAGTAAAAATTAAAGCAAACAACGGTTAACGATCAAATAGAGCAGTTTTACAGCATCAAAGTCAATATCCAACAATTTAACATTGTATTTATATACGTTATTTGAACCATTGAACTAAAATTCTTTTGTTACTAAAATACGTTTTTTCATTCATGACATCAACACTGTTGATTTTTCTAGTGTTTGGATATCTTTTATTCAGACCGTAAAGTTTTTATTTACGTAAGCAAATTCATCGCAAGCATTCGGGTTAGAGAGATATTGTTTTTTGCACTGTAGGTTACGGTTGACAAGGGATCTGAGGTTACGCTGCACAGATGCGGGTGACGTAAGTACACAGTCTTATTTATATCTTGTATTTATTACTGTTTGATATTATTTTCACCACTGAAACTATGGTGTGCGGATTAATTTAATTTTAATCAAGGACCCTCTAAATACACTCGACATTTTTTTAATCGTTACTGCCTAGTAATCATTTTAAATCAAAGGTTTACAAAGAACTCTATGATGATAAGGTAATGTGAAAATGCATAGAAGACAAACTTCCTCGTTAAGTACCTACTTAGTTTAGCGTATAGAGCTAATCCTAACTATTAGAAATTAATACAAGGTGGACTGATGACCTGGTAAAGGTCACGGGAGTCCGCTGGATGCGGGTGGCGGAGGATTGGTCACTTTGGAACTCTTTGGCTAGAGAAGCCAGGCCTATGTCCAGCAGTGGACGTCTTTCAGCTGATATGATGATGATGATAATGATGATAAAAATTGTTTGGGTCTCGGGGAAGACTCGGAAATCTACCCCTAAACGGGAAATGGAGGGTGAAAGTTTGTATCGAGCGACGATATAAACGAGCTCTATGCGGACGAAGTTGCGGACAAAAGCTAGTAAATAACATGATGTTCCAGTAATAGTTTATAAACTGGATTAAAATAAAGTATACATTTGGTCCCAACAATCTTCCGGGATACTGGTTTTTACTATTACTAAGACTCCGCTGTCCGTCCGTCTGTCAACAGCCTGCATCTCACTGATGATAACATTCATAATATATACGCTCACTTTGTATAAGCTTGTTTAGTATAACATTCACTGGATATAATAAACGAAATATATAATTTCAAAATATCTACTTTTGTAAAGTTAAACGTTATTTACATATCAATTGATAAAACGATTAAAGCGTATAATTTTTATAACTCCTTAGATTGAAAACATATATAAAACAATTAATCTAACATCAAAAAGCATAATGCTCGTATAGTATAAACGCATACAATTGACAACATTTCATAATTCTAAGTCCATGATTTGACTAGCTCCTTGTATTCTACTCAAAAAGAAGAACACGTTAGTAGTTTTATATTTCCGGTATTATTTATGTTAAATTTTAAAGATTTTTTTAAAATATATAGCAAATCCAATTCTACTTCAGAATAGGCACCTTGCTTTAGTCTTGTTTACATAAACCAAATTAAAAACAAACATCGTCAAGATGGCGTCAATGTAACCCACCCGAAAATTACATTTAAACTTTTTAAACGTTTTTGTCGAAACGGGACTAAAGCAAGGTGCCTATTCTGCAGTAGAATTGGGTTTGCTATGAATGCATTTTTTTTAAATCGTTATAAAATTAAGATAAATACTACTGGAAATATAAAACTACCAGCGTGTTCCTCTTTTCGACTAAAATACAATGAGGTAATCGAACTGAGGGCTAAAATCTATGAAATGTTGTCAATTATTTTAATATCCATCGCTTGAAAAGCTGAATATACTGAATGTGAATTTCTTAAAGTGATAGCCTCAAATTTGAGTTTGAAGAAAAGTAAACATTGAAGATATACATGTTATATTGGTTTTTTTTTTTTTTTTTTTTTTTTTTTTTTTTTTAATGGAATATATGTTTTTATGATACATAAATTACAGATTTTACACAGTTTTAATGAATGAAATGATACAAATCTGTTACAAGTAATGTCATTATAAATGTACCATATATAAATGTACTTATTCTTAGAAGCTTTATTCAAGAATCTAACAAACTCTCCACCCGGAAGTAATTAGATACTTACATTTAAATTAGGCATTTATTGTCTTTTTTGTTTGATTTATATTGAATATTTTAAGCGAATGTAAATGAACCAAAATAAAAACATTTATTAATATTTATTCCGACGTTTCAGGAGCTAATTAAGTTATATTTTTTTGATGTCTAATATTTTGTTGGATTTTGCCTCTAGGTAACAATTTAATTGATAATATTTTTTATTTATCTTTATTCACATAAAACAGAGTACAATAACAAACTTAAACGTATTACTAAGTAACCTAAACCTATTCCTAATCCTAAAACTAAACATCAAACAACCCTCCCCGAGCCACTCCAGGTGCAAAGGTTCCCATCACACTGGCCGCATTGCCGCGCTGAACAGCTATGGCTAACCTTTGCACCAGAAATGACCCAGAGCGGGGATCAAGTCCTTTTTCATGTAAGCGACGCCCTACTTCCCTAAAAAAGATTTTGGCCTCAGCGCACCAACACCCAGTCGTCTCCACCGCAAGCGGAACAAATAAATAATTGGAAAGACACGCGTACTTGTCCCTCTTCCGCACTGCCGCCAGCTCAGCAGCGGCTCCAGGCGCCCGCATGGTGCGACTTATGTGTTATATTGGTTAAAATTAAATATTTTTTTATGTGTTATGTGGTCTTCCTAATTTAAAATCAACCTGACCTTATTTTTTTTAAAAGAAACTCATGGCAATTATTTAAAACTAACCTCAACCTAACCTAACCGCCAGCGTGTCGACGTCACCCCGCTTCGCGGGGTGCCTATTTCCGCTCTAAGGAACACACGATAACCATAACCTTAACCTACCAAAAGTACAATCGTTGATTTGTTTTTTACTGTGGGGGGCTTCGCCTCCGAGCCCCCCTTTTTCTAGCTGCCTTAACCTAATTCCGCGGGCTCTGATTTATATCTCATGTCTCTTATATCCTATAATGCTTATACTAAAAGATATTATGCATTATGATCGTTATACGTTTTGCATGTTATACCAACTGAAATTAGTAAATTTGAGTGTAATATAAAAAACGTTATATAAAATGAATATTATGGCAACTGAGCGTTATTCCTTATAATTATATTGATTTTGTTATTATAGCTAACGTTCATAATATCTTGTAAACGTTATTAATATGAAATTATATATTATGTTGTTATATTTCGTGAGACGCACCCCTCACTGATACCGTGAGTACCAGCTGAAATTTTCACAGATGATGTATTTCTGTTGCCGCTATAACAACAAATACTAAAAACAAAGAATAAAATAGTTTTTTCTAGATAATGGTACGGAACCCTTCGTGCGCGAGTCCGACTCGCACTTGGCCGGTTTTTTAATAATTCATATGGTACATGAAACGGTCGGTCACTCCTTTATTGGTAATTTTCATCAACCTTAATAATAATGTACTCAAAACTAACAGCTTTCACTGATATACCTAAGTAAAAGTGTTTATTTCTAAGCATTGGATTGTCGTCAGATACCTTACAAGTATTTTAAGATAAGTTATTACTACTTCAAACCCATTTTACTAAAAATGACGGTAAAATTCCTTTGTCTTTGTCTGTGATTTAACACTTGTCTTGCGTTTGCGGGAAAAGGACATAACATATTTTAGTAAGGGGTAAATCATTTCCACCCTATCGAATATTCTTATTGAAGCGTGATAGAAGAGTTACATTCCGATAAAGGAGCAGCTGAGACCGGATGGATGGCTGCGACAGATAAGACAGACGCGCACATACTAGTGCGCTTTGTAAGCGGCTAGCCACGTCAAAATGTTGTATTCGTATCAGAATTTTTATCTGGGGTATATGAATCAAAAAATATGCACAATGTTATAAATGGCCGTACAAAAACTCAAAAAACTGAAAAAAACAATTCGACCCTGTTAACTTCGCTGTCCTTGTCAAATCTTGTCATATGCTAGTAGACGGATTGTCATCTGTGTTATTTTACCGTATTTATTATATATTGCAGATTTATAAGCATTGAACTGCAACAACAAAAAAACCATATAATGAGCAAGACAATACGCAGTTCGTCGGGACGTAATTTATAATCTATACAAACGATGTATTGCGAGCTACGGTAGCCTAGTGGAAGCTACGGTAGCCTAGTGGTTCAGGCATGAGGCTGTCAAGCGGCGGTCGTGGGTTCGAATCCCGGTTCGTACCAATGAGTTTTTCGGAACTTATGTACGGAATATTTACCGTTAGCTTTTCGGTGAAGGAAAACATCGTGAGGAAACCGGTCTAATCCCAATAAGGTCTAGTTTTCCCTCTGGGTTGGAAGGTCAGATGGCAGTTGCTTTCGTAAAACTAGTGCCTATGCCAAAGCTTGGGATTAGGTGTCAAAGCGGACCCCGGGCTCCTTTAGGGGCATAACCGGGAATAACGCTAGACGATGATGACAAGCCATGTATTGCGGAATTTCAATCCGGAATCATTTTGTCGGAATCGCACAATGTTTATAGAAGAACTGCTGGAATTACAGGTTTTCAATTATTGTAGACTACTAATAAGCGTAAAATTATGAGAGATTCTATTAATTGTATTTATCCTAATGCTGCAATCACAGTAAATTGATAATTTTAGTCTGGTTTAAATTACATACTACATTTTAGAGGTTATGTTTACACAAAATCAACTTGGTACTTGCGATATATTTGATGAAGTTGTTTTAATTAAGTAATTAAGTGTAATTGTAACCGAAGTGGAATACTTGCAGGAGGAGGAAACTGCATATTGTACTATTTCATACAATTTGTACACTAAACTGTATTTAAATTACAAGCATTCTGTGTATATAAACTTAATAAAGAGGTCATTTTGTAAGTTTTTACATCTATAGAATATGTATTTGATACCACATTTTTCTAAATTAGGAACCTAATAAAAATAATGTCCTGCCATAGTATCAATAGTGACGTCCTTTTTATTTTCTTGAATTTTTTGCCAGGCTGTAGGTAGGTAGGTACTCATAATACATCGAGACTAGGTTAGGCTAATGAAAATCACAATATATCCTGTCTAAAAATATGCTACCATTTTTTTTAAATAATACCGTAGGGATATTTTTTGCGAATCCAAATCTGCCACTTTTCTTGTGGTTTAATGTGTGTCCTCGAATGACACGGGTTATTTACCAAAATTAGCTAAATAGCAAAATCGGGAAAGGTAAGAAAACCAGCGGCTAGATTTATACTCATAATTTACAACTTGTTTGTCACGAACTTATTAGTCTTTCTACTTACGAGCACATCGAAAAACAAATAGCAACACTGTAATATAAAGTTGTTGGTAATTAAATAGTATTAATTTATCTTTCCCGTCTTTTATGAAATCTACTTCAGGCGGTGCAATATTGACGCTATTATGCTAACAAGTTTTAGTCAAAGGTTCCTAGTCATCATTATTTACAAACCTATACAATCCTCACTTCTATTAGACTCAAAAACCCAGGAAACTCAATTGAACTTCTCATTTAGTTCGAAATTCGAAAAGCGCATTTTATTTAGCAGCACAATTTAGTAACGATCCTCATTGGGCCCGTCAGGGGATATTACTGAGGCGATGGGTACGATTTTATTTTCCTCTAGTTCCCTGATGCTGGCATAGCAATTTCCCCTAAGGGCTTTCTCTACGTGAGGCCAATATTCAAAACGAACGATGTTGTGAATCTGTTTTGGCGCCAATCTAACCGACCGTTTTCGTAAAGTTGGCAACGTACATTCATTTCAAATTTAGTTTCCTTCATTTCAATTGGATGCTATTTACCGGCAGTTTGCTTTGATGGGCTTCTTTAGTAAATAGGATAGGATGAATTTAAATTGGGAAGAGTCGGTGCTTTGTGAAATATAAGGATTGTAATAGACAACGCCAAAAGTTTTAGTACCCCTTTACGCTACTTCCAAATTTTGGTGGTGTAGCGTAAGATACGATTTGAGGTCCGATTTTCAATTATTCATCCATTTGTTTAATACATGAAAAGTATTTCATACCGAATTTAGTACAATAGAAAATATTTCGCGAATAGTTTGGTTAAAAAAATCCTGTCCTATCTATTAAACAAAGGGGTGTAGGTCGTGCCACTATTCGTATCTCCTACTAATTAGTAAGGTGTCAACTGTCAGTGTCAGTCAGCGGCAGCGCTTACATTTCAATGAGTGCTTCTCATTGGCGCGGGGGTGGCGCGAAAGCAGAGCGGTACTGAATTCGTACCGTTGCGCAACATCGGAACAGTAATACGCAAATATAATACCTACTAACAGTATACCGACACCTGAAAAATCATGGGTGACATCAATAAGCTCTCAGTAGGTAAAGCACAAAATAACGCAGACGGATCCATTCCGCCAAAAGTGGTAGCAGCCTGTAAAATTATGGTAGGTTTATAGGTTGTTATAGGTTGTACGCGGGCTGGGTTTCCGCAACTCGACGTCATAAATGCGCCTATTTTGCGTAGGGGTTTTGGCACTACTGTTATTCGTGCCAACCCAGTTCCACCAGGAAGCCTAGCAGACCCTTTACGTTGCCGACGGCCTCCGGTAGTGACCCCGGTGTTCCGAGGTACTTTGCCCTGTAGTCCGCCACTCCAGGACATGTCAGGATGACGTGGGCGGCTGTCTCGTCCTCTTCCATGCAGGCTCTGCAGAGAGGACTGTCTGTAACACCTAAAGTAAAAAGGTGTTTGTTTAGTAGTGCATGACCAGTTATAGCTCCTGTCAGAAGACGGAGTGCCGGCCTCTTTAGCTGCTTTAGCTTCCTTGACAATCCGGGGTTGATTGTCGGGAGGGCCTCCCTGGTTTGCCTGCAGGTTCCTAGGGTGTTCCAATGTTTTTGGTGTTCTACCTTGGTGTTTAGTCGCAGTGTGCTCCGCAGCCATGCAGAGGGTAGAGGAATTGTGGGTCCCGGTCCTACAGCTCTTGACTCTGAACCCTCTCTAGCCAGTGCATCCGCTGCATCGTTACCGCGTGAATTACTGTGCCCTTTGATCCATTGCAGGGTTATGTCGCTGTTATTACATACCTCTGATAGGATTTTGTGGCACTCGTGTATCAGCCCAGAAGTTGTTGCGTGACCTTGCAGGGCTTGCAGTACGGATCGACTGTCGGAAAGTATGCGGATGGGATATCCCCTTACCTCCCTGGAGGCGATTGCGTGAGCAGCCATTATTATGCCCATACACTCTGCCTGGAAGACGGTGTTGTGGGTCCCTAATGGTGTCGAAATGCGTATGTTTAGGTCCTCCGAGAATACTCCTGATCCGGTGCCTGACCTTGTCTTGGACCCGTCCGTGAAGATTCTTAGCTCTCTGGGGTTAAGTCCTTCCTGGGGGGTTTCGTATAGTTAAACTTTGTACTTTTTGTCAAAGACGAACTGTCTGGGAATGATGTCTGAAGTTGCCTCTATAAGGGGTTCCCTACCTACAGCCTCGTAGAGTATTTCGGTGTGTGGAACCCTGAGCGGTCTCCAGAGATGTTGTCTTTTGAGCCTTATGGCTGCTGCCAGAGCCTCTTGCCTGATGAAAATGTGAAGCGGCGGAATGTCCATGATGGCTTCCAGGGCTGCAGTCGGTGTAGTCCTCATGCAGCCACTAGCCGCCATGCAGGCCAGTCTCTGGAGGCGTTGTAGTTTAGCTTCGATCGTGGTTAGCGTGGTACGAGGCCACCACACTATGGCACCGTAGCTTACTATTGGTTGGATTACTGCCTGGTACAGCCATAGAGTGATCTTGGGGTTTAGTCCCCAGGTCCTACCTATCATTCTACGGCACTGCCAGAAGACGACTGTAGCTTTTTGGATTTTATTGTCTAGATGACTGCTCCAATTAAGTTTGGCATCGAATATTACACCTAAGTACTTTACCTCTGTTGACAATTGGAGTTCTGTATTGAACAGTCTGGGCAGGCGGTAGGTCCCCAGATTCCGTTTGTTGGTGAACATTACCAGCTCATCTTCCTTGGGTTGACTGTTAGTTCATTGTCATTGCAACAGCGTTCCACTATGGCGAGTGCGGAGCGGGTGACATCGCACACTGTACCTGCATGTATGCCGCTGGTGAGTATCGTTATGTCGTCAGCATACCCGATGGTGTAGTGATGACTGTTGTTTAGCTTGGTGATTAGGTCGTTAACCACCATGTTCCAGAGTAGTGGTGAGAGGACGCCTCCCTGGGGGCATCCCTTCGCTACTTGTGCTTGTTTTGTTTTGTCTTCCCCGAGCCTAATGACCCTTTGACTTAACATGTTGTGTATCCATTTAATCATAACCTCATTCACTCCATGCCTTCCCAGTGCTGCAGTTATGCTGGTGAATTTAGTCTTGTCGAAGGCTCCCTCGATGTCAATGAAGGTGCCTAAGCACATAGTCTTGTTTTTGATCGCGACTTCGGCCTTGGTAACCACTGCGTGAAGCGCGGATTCTGTTGATTTACCTGAACTGTAGGCATGTTGATTCTGATGCAGGGGCATCCGCACTAGCGCCCTCTCTCTCAGATGTCTGTCACACAGCCTTTCCAACGTCTTCAGCAAGAAGGAGGTTAGGCTTATTGGTCTAAAGGATTTGGGGTCCGTGTAATCTCCTTTACCTGGTTTTGGTATGAAGATAACCTTGACTTCTCTCCACTGCCTAGGCACAAACGTGTGTGCCAAGCAGGCACTCAGGATGATGGTGAGCCTGTGTGTTAGCGCCCTCCCGCCCCATTTCAGTAGGGCGGGGAAAATTCCATCTGGTCCTGGGGATTTGTAGGAGTCAAAGCTGTAAATGGCCCATTGAGTTCTTTGAGGGGTTATTACCTCGCTGGCCAGTCGCCACCCTTCCTCTGTCGGGGCGGTTTCCTCATCCAACCGTACCGTTGGACTCGCTATCTCGCAGTCCGGAAAGTGCGTCTGAACCAGGACGCACTCTGTTTCCTCCGGTGAGTTGGTGAGGGTGTCGTCAGGTTTACGCAGGGATCCTAGAGTTAAGGCTGTGTTGTTGGAGAGAACCTTCCTTACCCTGTTGGCCTGTGTAGTGGACTCAATGTTGGTACAGAAGTTACGCCATGAGCTTGTGCTCCTTTATCTGAGCCGTTTTTTGTACCTAGACTTGGTGATTTTATAATCATCCCAGTCCTGGTCTGCACCGGTGTTCATTTGATTGCCCTGTTTAGTTGTTTCCTCATTTTCTTCCTGAGTCTCTCCAGCTCAGGTCCCCACCAGTTGGCTTTGTTACCATTGCCTGTCGGCGGGGTTGTTAGAGGACATGTCTGGTGGTAACAGTCTATGATGGTATCTGTAAGGACACCTACCTGTTTGTCTATTTCTGCGGTGCCTGTTAGTTTAGGAGGAACCTCCGTACGTATGAGACTCCGTATTATGGTAATTTTGTAATGACTTTCATATAAAGCTTCACGAATATTTTTTAACTAAAAAGTGTACGTATTGTTTAGTCTCCAAAACATCAATGACAAAGTGACAGATAATAGTAGTTTATGTGACTGTACATAATGAAGGGCATTAAACACGAGCGTGGGTTTATTAAACGAGCCGAAGGCGAGTTTCATAATTACATCACACGAGTGTTTTAATGCCTAATTATGTACAGTTACATACACTGCTTTATCTACCCACATGTCATAAGCCTCCATGATGCATCCAGGAGCCGCATATTAAGACCGGCATGGCAGCGTTGTTTTCTGGCAGCTGTCATCGTTTTTTTTTAATTCAGAGACAAACTAGAGTCAGCTCTAACTATCATATCGTTCGATATCTTACTTACGTGCGACATTTGTCAAATTTGTATGCAACTTGACAATTCATTTCGAACTAAACATCATCTCGACTGATATTAGAATAGAGGTCAAATCAAATTTCTTTGTTTTTCAGAGATGTTCGAAATTTACATGAAATAATATTATCGAAATCGATGTTATTATTTAGCAATAATAACATTTTCACAGATAATAAATTTGTTCTAACAAAACAGTCTGTTTTTATGGTGGTCATAATGTGCGGTTCTTGAACGAATCATGGAGGGTTTATGATATTTGGATAGATAGATGAATTTAATCGGCACTTTAGCTAAAATAGGTTTGAGTCTGTAATATTCAAAAGCCTTTTATGTTGCCTCTTACTGTTTTGAAATGTTTACTATCAAGTTCATCATATATTATAATTAAAATTTGCCCGCGACTTCGTCCGCGTAGAACATGTTATCGTCTAAATGTTTGTTTTAGAAATTAATTTTTAAAAACATTGAAATTAGTTTTGTAGTCTTTTAGTAAACAGTTTAAAACCGAAGTTACAAATATCTAACATTCAAAATGTCTTACTCTCTATACAAACTTAGAACCCCATTTGAACCCTCATAGTAAACAGTCTAAAACCGAAGTTACAAATCCCTTACTTTAAAAATGTCTTGCTCTCCATACAAACTTTTAACAACCTTATAATCCCCTTTACGGGATGAATTAAAAAAACGCTGAAATGAGTTTTGTAGTCTTTTAACAAATAGGCTAAGATCGAAGTTACAAATTTCATACTTAAAACACTTCGTTTTTTTATTGTAATAAGTGTTTTTTCTACAAAGTATCAAGTCCCTAGCTCAAAAAAAGTGTTTTCTATACAAACGCAAGGTAATACAAATCCATTTTTAACCCCTTAATGGGTGGAATTTTCCAAAACGTTGGCGGATTTTTTTCGTATTTTAATAAGTAATTTTTCTACAAAGTTTTAAGTTTCTACCTAAAAAAAAATTTCCCCCACACAAACATTGCACCTCATTTTCCCCCTCTTAGGGGTGAAACTTTCCAAACCGCTGAAAGTTTCCCACACACAAACATTGCACCTCTTTTTCCCCCTCTTAGGGGTGGAACTTTCCAAACCGCTGAAAGTAATTTACGTATATTTGTATTCTAATAAACAATCTTTCTACACTATTTCAAGTCTCTAGATAAAAAAAAAGTTTCCTCCATATAAACTCACCCCTTTTTTATCCCCCTTAGGGGTCTAATTTTTCAAAACACTGAAAATACTTTATTTATATTGTAACTTACTTTAAAGAAAGTTTTAAGTCCCTTGCAAAAAAAATATATTTTGCTCCATACAAACGTTGCACCCCCAAGGGTCAAAGTTACTAAAATGCTCAAAGTATTTAATTTTAATTTAAATTAGTAAGCATTCTACAAAATAATATGTCGGCTAAAAAAATGTTTCCTCCATACAAATGTTGCACCCACTTTTAACCCCCTTAGGGGTGGAATTTACTAAAACGCTGAATAAATATATTTTTTTTATTTTAAAAAGTTACTTTCTACAAACTTTTAAGCTTCTATCTCAAAAAAGAGTTTCCCCCTATAAATTTTGCAACCCTTTTTAACCGTCTTGGGGTGGAATTTTTCAAAACGCTGAAAGTACATTGTTTGCACTCTAATACGTAATATGTCTACTAAGTTTTAAGTCTCTTGCTAAAAAAATTAAGTTTCCCCATACAAAATTTGCACCACTTTTTAACCCCCTTAGGGGTAGAATTTTTGAAATCGCTGAAAGTACTTTATTTGTATTTTAATAAGTAATCTTTTTACAAACTTTAAAGCTTCTATCCCAAAAAAGAGTTTTCCTCATACAAATTTTTTTACCCCCTTTGGGGTTGAATTTACCAAAACGCTGAAAGTACTTTATTTGTATTTTACTAAGTAAGTAATCTTTTTATAAAGTTTTAAATCTCTAGTTCAAAAACAAAAGGTTCTCCCATACAAACTTTGCACCCGTATTTTACCCCCTTATAGGTGGAATCTTCAAAAATCCCTTCTTATCCCAAGCTCACGTTATAAAAGCAACCTACTATGCAAAAATCAACTCTCTAGCCCCAGTAGTTTTGGCTGCGCGTTGATGAGTGAGTGAGTGAGTCTGATGGTTTCTTACTTAGACAGAATAACAAACATGGGAAGCGACAAAATGCTACCCAAGTATGTATTCCATAGGAACTACACAACAAAAGTTCCAACCAGGGCTGAGTGGGCCGAAGGTCTAGAACCACCAAAGTCTGGTATCGAAGACAGTATATGGTACACGGACGGATCAAAAATGGGATCCGGTACGGGAGCAGGCATTTATGCAAATGACTATAGTAGTAGTGTAAGCATGGGTAGTTTGACAACTGTCTTCCAAGCGGAGACATACGCCATAATTGCTTGTGTACAGGAGAATATAGACAGGCGAACCAAAGGGCGGACTATCTATATACTCAGTGACAGTCAAGCGGCCCTTAAAGCGCTTACGGCGCCGAAAGTGGACTCTAGACTAATTTATAATGGCGTCCAAGCACTAAACAGACTTGGAAGGCACAATAAGGTACAACTAGTTTGGATACCAGGGCACAAGGGCTTCATTGGCAACGAAAAAGCAGATGTGCTTGCAAGAGGGGGCTCTACAAATCACTTCGTAGGTCCAGAACCATTTGTGGGACCATAATATCGGCCTTTAAAGCCTACGCCAAAACCAAACACCAGCACGAGTGGAGGAATGAGGCTGGCTTAAGGCACTCTAAGCTCTTCATAGAAGGAGTGGACTCGGGCTGGACCAGAAAACTATGGAAATACAGTAGGAAGCAACTCAGAATTATATCTGGGGTGTTCACAGGTCACTTCGGGGTCAAGGATCTCTTGGCCAAGACTTGACTATCTGATAGTTTAGACTGTAGAATGTGTGGCGAGGAGGACGAGACTATGGAACACTTATTGTGTGAATGTCATGCCCTTGCCAGACAAAAAATTAACTACTTTGGTAACGGTTACCCGCAACCAAAGAATTCAAGGTGCTCCCGGCGAACTGCATCATCCGCTTTGTGGAAATGATGGAGCAAGCCTGGGAGCAGGTATAAAGGAGAGGGCAAATGCACAAAAGATCCCACTGGGTCGAAGTGCATCCGAAAGGGCCCTCACCTAGATAAGATAAGATAAGATAAGAGTGAGTGAGTCAGTCAGTACATAGACATTTATATATATAGATGATATGCCCATAACTTTGATAAGGAAGAATTAAATCTGATATGGTTATTTATATCCGTATTCATTTGTTTAATCGTATGGCATACATTACTTGGCCTTTTTGAGTTTGCCACTTTTGATCCGTATTGGTTAACGCAAAGTGTCCTGTCCCACGATTGACCCGACCCCGTCATAAGTTTACCAAGGTTCGTCGAATAGATTTCAGAGTTTCCGACATCCAAATACAAACAAAAGTACAAACTGAATCAATCTATGATGACTTGGTAAACAAAATATCAAAACAGCCTGTGTCGCAAGAAAACGAGCCTTGAATAGCAAATAGGACGCATTCAATGGAAAGGATTCGTGTTAGCCACGGATTGAACTACGTAAGGATAGAATACATTTAATTTTAGGGTTCCATACTCAAAGAGTAAAACGGGACCCTATTACTAACTCGTACTCCGTCCGTCCGTCTGTCTGTCACCAGGCTGTATCTCAAGAACCGTGATAGCTAGAGAGTTAAATTTTTTACAGTGTATGTATTTCTATTGCCGCTTTAACAACAAATACTAAAAACAAAATAAAATATTTTTTTAAGGGGGGCTCCCATACAACAAACGTGATTTTTTTGCCGTTTTTATAGATAAGTAATGGTACGGAACCCTTCGTGCGCGAGTCCAAGTCGCACTTGGCCGGTTTTTTTAGTTTCATATGCTGATAGGAGTGGGAATCTCTCCGATTCTATTATACCGTTTTTGTGCCTGGAGGTGGTTGTACAGTCGCCATCACAAGCATAGGTATACTTTAGGTGTTCAAAAATATCGGCACATGCACCCTAATGCCTTGAAAATATAGATGTGTTCCGATGTTTGTGACGTGCTTGTTTGCTGCGATTGCTTTGCGATGTATGTGATGGCGACTGTACGCACTGTGTTATAATCAAATAATTTCTGTCGCTAGTTGCCTTGGTCGCTTTTCAAACTTTCAAAATATTCACAAAACGCTGCATTTAGTGAAATTAAGCCAATAAATGGCTTAAGTCCACTAAATGCAGCGTTTTGTGAATATTTTGAACCCCTTTTTTATGGGCCACCTATATATTTTTCACGCCACTGCTCGGAAATGTGGCAAAAGATGGTCAGAATTCAGGCTTCAAAGCTGGGGTTAGTTAAACATCGCACGAACAGGCCATCTTTGAATTCAAACTGTCCAACAATGTTGTTGGACAGTTTGAACAGCGATTCGAACAATGAGAGGCCCCACGCGCCCGCTCCTCTTCGCCGCGCTGGCGAGCGGGGCCGCGCTCTTTTGTTAAGTATTAATAATATAAAAAAAATATTTAATTAGGTACTTAATTTTGATTCTAATTATAATTATTTGCAATTTCCTCACAGAAGACGTGAAAAGCACTGTGTTAAGCCTCAGCCGAAAGTGCAATAGCTAAACGTACTTTCGAGTGCCTCCGCTACGCGTCGGCCCTCGAGCTAACTTGTCCGCCTATTGCTTACTTTCTAACCTCTACAACAATGTAGTATAAGTCCATGTTTAAAAATAAATAAAAGCAACTCTATCGTGTTATTTTCTGGCTAATGACACAGAACAACAACAAATACGCATTACACAGGCAGTTTCGTTGCACTAGGGTGAATGGTGGTGCTCTCCTCTGCCGGTCCTCTGTTTGTCCAGTTACAAGAGAAGTACCGCAGGGTTCAATACTTAGACCTCTGCTCTTTATACTGTATAGCGCTGTCATCACTATCAGTATAGAGAGCTGTAAGTATCACCTGTACGCGGACGACGTGCAACTTTATTTGTCTAGTGCGCCGTCAGACACATCTGCTGCCATTAACACGATAAATCGGACCTTGATCGTATTTCCTCTTGGTCGGAGAAGAACTGTTTGGTTCTTAATCCTACCAAGTCGAAGTATGTGGTTTTCGGCTCAAAACATCAAATCCGTAATACTCTTGATGCGTAATGTGAATGAAACTCCAACTTACGACAAGTAAAAAGTACTTTTCTCAAACATGCTCGGCAATGTATGCGTTAATCTCACGAAATGAAGACATGAAGTTCCTTGTTTATGGCTGACTACATTACTTCTTGGCCTAGGCCAAGAAGTAATGTATGAAAACACTAACTAAAAACATTATTGGCCGCTACTCTAACTTTTTAAATTTGCTTACTGATATTAAACAGACAAAGGAAAAAATACATACTGCCAACCACCAATACTTTTTTTTAATTGTTTTAGTATTTTGTAAAAAATAAATTGTAAGTTTTTACATTTTTTTTGTTATTTTTCGTTTATTTTTTAGTGTTGTTTATCGTTTTTAATGATTTAAAAAAAAATCTTTTCTTTTCTTGATGTTTGTCTATTTTTTAATGTTAAAATTTTTGTAGGGTTATTATGTTATTTTTAAGTTTTTTTTTATCAATTTTTCCTTTTTGTTTTACTTTTTTTAATGTTTTTTGTTTTTTTTGTCGTTTTTTTTAATTTTTTCAAGTTTTCCTTTTTGTTTTACTTTTTTTAATGCTTTTTTTTTCCTTTTTTTTTGTTTTTTTAATGTATTTTGTTAGTTTTTCTTTTTTTTTAGTTTTTTGTTGTTTTTTTTTTGTTTTTTTTAAGGTTTTGTTTGTTTTTTTTTGTTTTTTCCTTTTTTTTGTTTTTTTTTTAAATATTTTTTTCTTTTTTTTGTTTTTTTTTTTTGGTTTTTTTTTTGTTTTTTTAGTTTTTTTTTGTTTTTTTAGTTGTTTTTTTTTAAATATTTTTTTCCTTTTTGTTTTACTCTTTTGTAATTTTTTTTAATATTAGTCTTTTTTAATTTTTTTTTTCTTTTTTAGATTTTTTTATCTAGAATCTTTCTCACTTTAGTGAGGTGAAAAGGATTCTATTTTTAAACCACTCACATTCGCTAGCTCGTGTTTCAATTCCACACTCGCGGTTAAATTATAACTGCACCCTTGTATAACAAATAACTATTTATTATTTCCTCACATCGTTTGAGAAAAGCACTATACAAGCCTCGGCCGGAACAGGGATTGCTGGACTCGTTGTATCCGGCCTCGTCTACGACTCGGCCGTCTAGCCCAAACTCGTCCATCAATCCCTTACTTCACGGCCTTTGCAGTAATGTACTATTATTTCCTTGAAGCACTTATACACGGTCAAGCAGTTACTTATACGTATACTTAGGATATATTTCTAGAAAGTCACAATTATATTCATTCATTTAACCAATAATCCAGCACATCACCGCATCGCTAACGCTCGTTTTTTTCTAAACTCTCAAGGTCTTTCAAAATCTTTTTATCATTTTAATTTATACTTTATTACAATAATTTGATTGTTTACGCAACACATTAAGCAATGTAATATCCATTTTAACATGAGGCATCATGCCTATTAAAGGTTTCGTTTGAGATATCGGACACGGGCACAGGGCTCATAACTTGACGCATTTAGTTAGCCATCGCAGTGCTCGTGGTTGCAAAGCGCAACTTAAATATTCAGGCATATAACATTTTTCAGCACACCTGGCTGCACTTAATAGACACAGTAATACATGTCGTTAAATCGAACACACTTAGCCTGTTAAGCACACATGGCTACATAAAAAAAAACACAGTAAACGGTATAATGTCGTTAAATCAGGCACACTTAGCCTGTTCACATGGCTACATGAAATAACACACAGTAAAACATAATCGCAATCAGTCACAGTTAGCCTGCTTAGCAAACATAGGTGCATGAACCAGGTGTCGCTTAGGTATATTTGAAACTCATGGTTTGAAATCTGAGTAAGAAATTAAATTCCAATTCTTTTTTTATTCAAGCGGTCTCTTTCATTCGTCTACCAGAGATCAGGGAGTACCATGACCAATCGTTTCCCCCGTTATATTAAGCTAAATATAACGGTGGATCAAGGAACAATATCAAGGAGTACCCTGACCGATTGTTAATCTGACTTCCGGGAATGTGGTGACATGGGCGAACCAATAGAGCGGGTGGTAGAAGCAACCAACTTCGGCCTTCTTATGGACGAGAATTTGCGCTTTGAGAACCACATACTAAATTCTGTGAGTAACTGCTTCTATCGCCTTAAAGTTCTATATAATATACGTGATTACCTTAGTGTCGATTTGCGTGTCGACCTATAGGAATCACTTATATTATCTTAGTTAAACTGACGGGTGCATTACTGGTCGTTCCAAGAGGCTCATACAACGAGTGCAGAACGCTTGTGCTCGTTTTTGTTTCCGACTCCCTCCCCGGTCCCACCACATACTTGAACACACCACTCCATACTTGAACGCCGCTTATTTTTCTAACATGTCTGCACGCCGGCGCCTGCACCTTGCCACTCTGCCATTCGGGGTGGTAAAGCACGAAACCCCACCTTTTTCATAACCTGGTATGGCCAAAAAGTGTGCGTAAATTCAAAGCAATGTGCAATGGCCATAATACCTATGCACCAAACCGCTGCTTTCCGAGGTAACTTCAAGTTCGCGGCGTCTAAGTGCTGGAATGATATCCCTCCCCTATCGAAGGGGCGCTTAGCAGATACACCTTTAAGCGTAAGCTTAAAGGCTATTTGTTGACGCTCCAAACACCTTAATCCTAATCCTGCACTTTGACAACAAAAAATGTGCCATTTGCAAATTTTTATCTGGTTTTGGTTTTAGTTTAATATGTAAAATTTACTTTTATGTGTAATGTTATTATTATTTTATTGAAGCTGCATGTAGTTAGTGCGTACCAGGGATTGTAACCGGTTTTTGCAAAAACCTCGAAATAACCACATATTTCAAACTATTTTATACTTCATATTATGTAGGACTTAGTTGTGTTATGAGGTAACGAGTGCGTATTATTAGATTGCCCAATTAGAAAATGAAATAATTAACAAAGAATGAAATAAACCGGTTACAGTACCCACACAAAAAAATAACCATTTACAATCCCTGGTGCGTACATGTACTATCTCACTATGTATTTATGTTTATTTCTCTCTCGCCTTTCACAATAATATAGTAGTTTATATAATTATAATTGTATGACGTTTCCGTGAGTCACCAACGGTGCTGGCTGAAAATCAGCGCTGTAGGTGTCTGACTGACACCTCAGCATAATGTTGAGCCAGTGTCCGGTGCACTGCCGCAGATACACACTTGTAACATGTTTCATGTGTTTTTTTTTTTGTTTAAATATGTGTGTCCTGTGTGTTAGTGAATAAATGTCTCTTTCCTTTCTTTCTTTCTAAATAATTATTGATTGACCCATTATACAGTTCAAATTTAATATTTTTTTATTAACCAACTCAATATTACAAATCCAGACTTTATAAAACATAAAACTTACCTAATACTCCTACTTTATGAAATCCGTATTGCAATAGATTTGTTTTACTTTTTTTTCTGGGTTGATACTAAAATGTTAATCACATTCAAAAGTGTTTTTATTTGTAGGTACCGAAACCATTAAATTTTAAGTATTAAAATTGGTAAGTATTTGCTGCAGGTCACTCTGTTTTTAACGTTATTGTAATTTAGGCTTTTCCCGGCCTCAATTAGGTATGTTTATTATAATTGGTTTGTAGTCTTTTCTATTCCAGATTGAGCAGAAATTATTCTATTTTGGCAACACTTTATATTATTATTTCATTGCTTGTACCCGATTTTTCTAGAAATTCCCAGACTCTCGGGAGTTAGGAAGCAGCGTGTGAAACAGATTGAAATGTGATTGTAGTTTGTAGCTATATTTTAAATGGATGAAATTATTTTACTTACATCGAATTTAGTAGGTAGGTACATTAGAAAATATTACGCCAACGAATAATAAAACATTCAAAAATTACTCTTGTTCTTTAACGAACAAATTTTATATTCATCGAAAGTACGATGAAATGTTATCAACCGACGAAAAAAACGGAAGAGGTTCTCAAGTCGACCCGTATTTATTTATTTTTATGTATGACCACGCATAACTTTTTACAGAGTAGTTCGATTTTGATAATTCTTTTTTTATTGGAAAGGGTATACCCCGAAGTAGGTCCCATATTAATTTTGGAACAAAAAACTAACCTTAAGGGTAGGAAAATAGGGGATGATTGATTTTTCGTCGGTTAAAACTTTGGTTTTAAAGTAAATTATTTATATTTCTGGTCAAGACCATTTTTGTCAACCTTTAGTTTATCAGTGTCGAAGTAGTCGCGTGATGAAGGTAATTTACGTGTTTCTCAGGAAAGCTTGTGAATAGATGCGTGACCCCCTCTTCATAGACGTTTCTATGCAGGAGAGGGTCACGTTTCACAGCAACTTACTGTACGTGTACAATGTATCCAGTAATATTTTAATTCATATTGGAAAAATTTATTAATTTTATGGTCCCATAAAAAAATATAGGTACGTTAAATTTTTTTACTAACAGGTTTAAATGATTTTCGAATAAAGAAGAAAAACAAAACCGAGACGACATGAGCCGGTGCGACCGCGTAGAATTGAAAAGTTTTGTAATTTCGACGACTTTGTATTTGCGTAGTCGTCTTTCCGTTTTCTGTTGGTTTTCAAAACTGGGGTGAGTCAAACGTTCACGGTGGGCAATGAATAATTCAGGTCAGAACGGAAGCTGCGTATTTACATAAGCAAATTGGGTGCGACGACTGACTAGCGACGGCGACAAGAAAACATTGGGCGTCGGGCATAATGGTGTCAAGTTTTGAACAATTGCTCTCCCTTTCACATCTGTCATCATGGTTTGTTGGACTGAGAAAGGTATAAGCAAGGGTAATTGAATAAATTGTCTTAAATATGCGTGCTCCTGAAAGTTTTTTGAGACTAGGAGTTTAATATAGTCTGATGTTAGGGCTTGGTTTTATTGTTTGATTATAATGAGTCTTTCTGTAGAGAAATAAGTATTTAATTTCTTAATTACATATATACAAGATGATAATTTGTTTTAACTGAATTAAATCTATAAAAGGCCCTCGAGAATAGCATAGCATCCTAAAAGAAATTGTTGAAGGTTTGATTGTCCGATATTAAAACATTGGTCCGACCAAATTAAAAGCATAGTGAAAATTAATATAGATACATACGTGTTAGCTGTGTATTATTCCAATAAAATTGCTGATGTATAACAACTAACACTATATTAAGTATGTATTTTGTTTACTAACACTCTATGGATAGAGCATCCATAGAGTATTAGTATGTCCGAAATAAAGAAATTGAATTGTACCGAGGTTGCTGGCGGCATTTCCTCGCTGAATTGCAAAGGTCAAATAAAATAAAATGAAATAAATGATTCGAATATCGGTGTTTTGTATGTATGAACGTAATATCCCCATATTGAATGATACAATTTTAATAACCGTTTTAATCAATACATCATTCCAATGTCTCTAATCAATTAACACCGATGTTGAAAAATATTTTATTCAAGTAGTAAATTGTTATTTTATATCCTGACCAAAATTATGTAATCGGCCCATATCATGATGCTGATGAATCTGTTGATACTTAACATTTGGTGCGTACATCAGGTACCTAAATACAAAAGTAATTTTTTTGTATGGGAAAATTACAGTAGTAAAGCCTGTTCGAAAAAATACGCAATTACCCATTCAAACCGATACTAAAACACATAAATTCTAATAACGCAGCCATAAATACGCAGCTAATAGTGTCTGACTTTATGCATGTACCCACTTACTAAACCTACATGATTTCAATATTTTTGTCAAAAAAATATAGCACAACTTTAACGTTACCAAACAATTTTTTTTTTCATTAAAAATTTCGTTAAATGTCATCATTTGGGTAAGTACCTATGCGTAATGCCATTCTGAATAAGAAAATAATACCTTTATTGAAGATTATCCGAATAAGTAAAACATTATGCGTTAAAATGTACAAGGGACGTTTTTATACAGTAGTAACATAGATAAATATAACTAGTTATTAAGATAAAAAAGTTTGGTAAATAATCTTAAATATTAAAGATTGTACTAAATGTAACTGATATATGTAATTTAATCACAGATCTGAAAATAAACAGTTCAAATTTTTTTTTTTTTTTATAGGCATCAAAAAGTATATTGGCCAATTTTAAGCACGCATTTACTTTAACGTAAATGCGGAATTGCCTTAAAACGTGGGATGTCGTATGTAAATTTAAAACGTAACATTATTGAAGTTTTATTAAGATTTTTTTTCAGCTTGGATTTTTATTCGTTGTTATGACTGAGGCCTTAGCTGAAGGCCAGGCGCTTTGGTAATTCGCTAAGTACGAGCATTAGTAGAAGTTTTATTGTATTTCAGTCAAAAAATGTTAGTACGCCCAATCAATCTATTTGACTTGTTTGCGTGTTTTAGTAAAAAGGTGCCTGTTACATTAACATTAATACGTTGTGGATTAACAGTGTAATTAATACATTGAGAAACGTAATGTGAATTGTTGTGTTAATCAGCTGCTCAATTACGTAGCACATTGTATTGTAGGTACCTATTATTTTATTATTATTATTATTTTGTTTGTGGGCCTTAATGTGCCGCTTCGACCAGCAAGTGATCTATTGTGGCAGCCCTTGCTTTAGAGTTCACCGTTAAGTCCCGTTGCCTCCAGGAAATTCCAGATTCTTTGGGCGGTGATATGTTGTACTTCTTGTGGGTGTGTACTTCATGTGCCGCCCTAGGTAGGTACTTCTTTTATGCATGAGTGGTCCGCAGGTACCTAGTAGGTACTACCTACGCTCGTCAGTCGAGGGGTAATCACGTAACGTTTCTTACGCGCGTTCATCATCATCATATCAGCTGAAAGACGTTCACTGCTGGACATAGGCCTACATACAGTGGTGCAGGTAAGCCAGGAAACATCTGCGCGGCCTTTTTTCAAGGAACTTGGCATATTGACACTGCCATCAATCGTAGTTTTCCAAATCGCATCGTATACCTACGCACACTTAGACGAGTACAAATTGCGCTCAGATTCATCCCGGATGCTGCGATACCCCAATAAAATCCTCCCAGTAAAGCGACGGCTGGCCAAATCCGAGAAGGCGACGCACGTGATGGGGCCAGCCGTGTATAACAAGTTGCCAGAGACAATCACGTCGGCTCCGTCACTACTGATTTTCAAACGAAAACTAAAAAAATGGCTTCTCGAGCACACATTCTATAGCTTCGACGAATTTATAAACATTGTATGAATATTTTTATATATTATTGCAATCATAACTAGTAAATATTATTTGTAAGTACACTTTTTGTGTAAAGCTAATATTATTATTTTTTTTTTTTTTTTTGTAAATTCCTGACATGTAATATTGACAATTATGAATAAATGAATATGAATATGAATACATAGCTCCAAAGTGACCGGTCCAGCGCCACCCGCATCCAGCGGACTCCCGCGACCTTTACCAGGTCATCAGTTCACCTTGTACCCCACGCCGCGCCTTCCGGTACGTGGTCGCCACTCGAGAACCTTTCCGCCCCAACGGCCATCGGTTCTTCGTGCAATGTGCCCCGCCCACTGACACCCACTGCGAGCGAGTTTAGCGATTACGCGCGTAAGGACAATTTAACAGTAATTTTTCCATATAAAAAGTGACATTTAGATCTACCTGTAGCCAACCTACAACACGTTACGTGATCGACCAGCAGGTTGTACGCGCTACAGGTAGATCTAAATGTCACTTTTTATATGGAAAAATGACGGTTAAATTGTCCTAAAGAAGGTTAGGTTGATCTAAATGTCACATTGTATATAATGTATATGGCAAAATAACAGTTGAGTTGTTCTCACGTGCGTTGGAAAAGCTAATTAATACGTGATCAACTCTCTGGTTGCATGTGAAATGAAATGACAACTTTTGAATGCAATGTTTACTAAACCCCTCAGGTGTTTCACACTGGCCCAAAACTTGCCACTTTCAACGATATAGTTAATACAGGTGAATATAAATATTTAAATAAATAAATATTTGCGGACAATCTTACTCAAATCAACCTAGTCCCAAACTAAGCAAAGCTTGTACTATGGGTACTAGACGACGATATAGATACTTATATAGAGAAATAAAATATGCGACATATGAAAGATTAACCGAGATAACGAGTTTTACAGGGATCGGAAATATCTGCGGACCTCGCTGGAATGCGCTTTCCCCCGCGCTTTCCCACACCTCTGCCCGTTATCGCCTATTCAGTACCGTTGCCAACGCAAGCGCCGACGTACGTGTATTATTCTCGCTTTCGTAATCGCATTATTGTTTATTGTGTAAGTATTGTTTTTCTGTTTGGTGCAATATAACTATTATTATAATAGACTACTTACAAGATGGTTAAGCCTATACATAGTGCCGAGCGGAATGTAGTGCTCAATGTAATTAAATTCTTTGACAATGAAAAACAACACGGCTGTTTCACTATCCCGGTTGAACAACCAACAAAAAGGGCATGTGCAGCAACTGGTTTATCTAAATCGACCATATTGAAAATAAAAAGTGAAGAAAAAAAATCCAAGTTTTGTCAGAAACAGCTAGAGAGGCAAATGTTCATGAAGAGATGACGTCCTTCGAAGAAGACCCACAACCTAAATAGTACGTCAGCTTCAGTTACCACGGACACTATTAAGCTCTCGACACCAGGGAAGAAGCGTAAAAAATACAAAAAAAAAATTGATCTAGATAGTTTTGATTTATGCGCATACGCTCTTTAGTTGAAAAATTTTATACCACAAGAAAAGAAATACCTACATTAAAAAAGATTTTGAGAATAGCCAAGCAGGAGTTGAACTTTCCCGGCCAAAAAGACGCCCCAAGAAACATACTAATAAATTCTTTGGGGTACAGGTTTAAGAAATGTAAACGAAAACGCGATTTTTTGGTGCAAAGACCTGAAATAGCAGCCTGGAGAGCAAAATATTTAAGGCGATTGAAAGAAAATGACGAAAGTGCTGCCGAAAAAAAACCATTGACCTTCATCGACGAAACCTGGATATTTTCCATTACATTTTATTTGATTTTAATTTATTATTACTTACCCTAGAATAGAAACTACTAAAAAAACATTTCTAAAAACAAGCTTTTATAATATGGTTTCTTGCATTTATTTTTTCCAATATAAAAGCGTTACACCAGTTTCATTCCTCTTACCGTCAAAATGTACCTAAACACGCTTTTACATTGAAAAAAAAAATACAAGCAAACCTACAAAAGCTTGTTTATAGAAATGTATTTTTTTATTTTAAATTTATTTTAAGGCGTCGTATAAAAGTATAAAAATAAATAGGCACACTAACAAAAAATATATTTCTTTTTTGCATCTCGATTTTTTTGCTATCACTCCAGTTTGCATGACGTCATCGAGCTAGGTCCGCACATATTTCCGACGAGTTGTACAAACATTATTAGTTGTAGAATTATAAAATAGAATAATCGTTTAAACGTGATCTTTTAAACGTGATTACTATGGCTCTCATAAGAAGGCTCAAAGTCACTCAAAGGGCGATGGAGAGGGCTATGCTGGGAGTTTCTCTGCGCGATCGCATCAGAAATGAGGCTATCCGCAGCAGAACCAAGGTAACCGATATAGCCCTCCGAATCGCTAAACTTAAGTGGCAGTGGGCGGGGCACATTGCACGTAGAACTGATGGCCGTTGGGGCGGAAAGGTTCTCGAGTGGCGACCACGTACCGGAAGGCGCGGCGTGGGTAGGCCCCCCCCACAAGGTGGACTGATGACCTGGTAAAGGTCGCGGGAGTCCGCTGGATGCGGGTGGCGCAGGACCGGCCATTGTGGCACTCTTTGGGGGAGCTCTATGTCGTTTAAGTTATTCGAGACTAAGTATTTCTAGTCACAACAATTGCATAAACGAAAGTGCCCGACAGATTTTATAGTCTGAATCGTTTCTATCTCAGTAGCAGCTTTGTTGAAACATTTATTTTTAGTATACAATCTTCATTAAAATAAAATCCTGAACCTAATTGTAGCAAAAATATTTAGGATTTAATTGCTACACAAAGGGTGCTATTCGAAATCGAGATTCCAAGTCAAGCGTCAAGATTGTGATTAGGAAAATACTCATTTCAATAGCAATTAAACCGTCCTTGGTCCTTGTGAAGGCTGAGAACATCGATTTATTTACTTAGTTCGTTGAATGGAATATTGCCACTTGTGTAACGAAGGATTGAAGTCGAAACTACAATGAGATTTTTCGTGAGAAAACGCAATTTATCTTGAAATGGCAAGTATCATTCGTCTCTAGATAAATAATTGCATCAATTATATTAAGCAACGGGTCAACGGGCCTAATCTAATTTCTCTGAGCATCCTCATAATTAGATTACAAATATATAACTCTACATCCTACCCGAACTACAAGTTTTTGAACGATAAGAACTTTTTGTGTGTCCGTGGAGTTACCCCATAGGAGTGTACCGTAGGGCATCAGACAACGAAAGTGTGCAAAATGAAATTGTTTCAGCGAATCACCCGAGACCCGAGATTAGCGGATTTAATTGAGTTGGTTTATACATAAGTACATACTCATGTTATATTACTCGGATACAAGTAGTCACGTTCTTTTCAATATAGTTTTCTATTTTTTTTCTTAATTTAATAGATTGAGGTCAGCTTTGACATTCTTAATTGACGAAATAGGAAACCAATTAAACAATGCAAAGTCTCGCAACACTGACAACAGTTCGCTACTATTACCCCTAGCACAAGTAGAATTTTATTCGTCTCCTAAAACCCTGACTGTCGAGTTTGGACCCGACACTTAATAGGGTCCTATTTACGCGTTGGGTCCAAATTGAGTCAACGCCCCTTGCCTTTTGCATACTTACTGCTGATATATCTCCCTGAATGAGATAAACGTGCTATTTAGTGGAACAGTTTCCAACCCGTAAGCCATAAAGCGAAAGCTCAAGAAATGGTACGTTAGATGTTTTTGACTGCAAATTGTATGCCAAGGTAGGTACAGATGAACCTATTAGCTTCTATGAACCAGATTTTAGTCAATAAGCTATATATTGTGTAAATGTTTATGAAATTTGACATTTCAGGTCAGTATTAAACAGAACATTTAAGAATTTGAGTTCAAGTTCCCGTATCTACAAACAAACAAACAACGTTTATTAAAGTAATACGTGTACATACTTAGTTATGCTTACATTTTAATATTAATACTAAGAAGGTAACTAAGTATGAGCCAAGTAAGCTTCAACTGATCCCCGTACTAGTGTGAACTGTAACTATAACGGTGGATCAGGATTCACTGTCCTTAACTATTAGTACCCATAAAACATATATATTTAAATGGTAACAAACTTGTTAAATGTAGGTACATTTATAAAAGATTGGTGAATAATAGCCTAACAACGCCTCCTAAGCGAGCGCTGTGTCGAGTCGAGAAGTAAACAAGTAGTATATTTAAAAACTTAACATAATTTTACACTGTAATAACGTATCGGGTTTAAATAATGTTGTACAACCGTAGTAATATAGTTTTTCTACTCCTGTACCGTTATCTGTCATTTATATAGGCTGTAGCTCAAATACAATGACACCACTAATAAGTCGTCGCAAAACTCTACGCTCTATGGCCCAAAAACGCACTGTTTAGCGTACTTTTTTGGTTCATACATTTTTCATAAAAGCACTGTTTAAATTTTTTTTAATCGGCCGCTATATTGCAGTGGTGCCAACTTCATAAACAAATATTTCGAAATAAAAGTATTTATTTACGATTTAACATTTGTATATTATAAATTATTTACTACAATAATAATAAATCATCATCTATTGTGTGTTAAATTACATGTTTTATAAATTCTTGGTATTATTTATAAAAATAAACAGTTCGAATTCGGGCCGGGTCCGGATTTGGTTTAGTTCGGATGGCAAGTGCAAACAAATTAAAAACAAAACAAACCATAAACAAGAGCTGTCACATTTCCGATTTCCCACCAAAATACAGTTCAAAATGAAAAGACGAAAGATGATAAACTATTAGTTCTAAACTATTAAGATTTTATTCGTGTTTGTGAAGACAAAAGTGTACGTTCCTTTTAAAATGGTCGAAGAAATTAATAACTGCACTTCTGAAGAAATTGCGTGAGTAGCAAAAGTACGAATAGAACTTGCTGCCTGTAAAGTTTAACTATTCTGTAGTCTGCTATTTATTTAAAATTTGTCGTAGAAAAAGTATTGTATGCAACGGTGTATAACTGGTCTAAAAACACTCGTGGCGCCTTTAATTGCGATGCTCGCCAAGGCTCGCATCGCAACCCACGCCACTCGCCTTTTAAGACCCTTCTTATACAACAGTTGCATAAAATACTATTATATATGGATGCGTGTGTGTGAGTATGCGTGTGTATGTATGCGCGTGTGTGTGTATATGTGTGTATGTGTGTAATGTGCGTGTGTGTGTATGTTTATGTGTGTGCGTGTGTGTGTTACACCATGTGTTTAAGTAGTTGTTCAGTATTTTCATAACTCAAATTCTCTATATACTTACTGTTCCACCGTTTTTTTGCAGGAATGCAGATTAAGTGACCGTAGGTGAATTTGTTTGCTTAGTTTGTTGTATAACGTTGGGCCAAGTACACTTATGAGTTTTTTTGAAAACGTAGTTTTGTGAGTCGGAATATAATATACCAGATCATTTCTTCTCTTGGTTGCAGGGTAATTAGGAATGCATTTGTGTTGTCTTAGTAATAATAACTTAATAAACAGTTGGCTAACCGTGAGTACCATGGTTTCACGGTAAAGTAAGTGTATTTTGTAACCTTAAGTAAGTGTATTTTGTAACCTTTGGGCTCTCTCTAGTGTAATCATCAATGTTTTAGAGGCACCTCCCCAGGCTGTGATACAATAGGAAGTTACCGACTGACATAGTGCATAGTACATTGATAATAACAGTTTTTTGTCGCATACGTGTCTGAGTTTTTTGAAGACATATATCAATTTTCTTACCTTTGACGTTAGATTTAAAATGTGTTCGCGCCAACAGAGATTTTTATCAAGTAGGACACCTAGGTACCTAATAGAAGCAGTCTCGGCTATATATGGACACGTGCATACATTATCACTCTGGCAGTTATGCAATTCAATTGATATGTTACTATGCAGTGTCTGTGGGGTATTCCTCAAGCAGAATGCACTAAATTTAGTTTTTGCCAAATTTAGCGTAAGGAGATTGCTGGAAAGCCACGCATTTATGTGATTAAATTCAGTCTATGTCTATGGTTCTAGTTAGGTACTATGGTTAGTATATATATACATTTTATCTAGATTGTCATAACGGCGTGTAAACGTAAAACTACTATGCCTCTTTTTTTTAAATATGAAACTAAAAATAATGATGTAAGTAGGTACTACTTCCTTAAAATTTCAAAGATTCTTAACGAAACAAATTATTTTAGAAAAGATTTTTTGTTTCGTGTAAATATTACTTCGAAGTCCTCACGATCAAATTTTAAACGATTTGTTATATACTAGTAAAACAAATAGGTACAAAGGGAAAATAAACCATTATCGTTTTCAGGTGGGTGGAGTGGTTACAGCTGGACAGGTTCGATTCCTGTCTCAGGCTGAAATTGAAATTAATTTATTTGCTGAACATTACGTACAATTTTGAAGGTGGAAGACAATTTTTTAATCAGTAATATTCATACCTTATTAAAGTAGGCATGCACAATATATGGCACAATAATACATCACAAACACAATTGACTGCCTCATACATGATAATATGAGTAACATTCGAATAAAAACAATTTCTATAAGAAGACGATGATGGTTTATTTTTCCTTTGCATTTGTTATCTGTATCAAATTGTTCATAGATATTATCAGGTAAAACTAAAATTGATTTACAGAGCCTAAACCTGAGATGGAATTTGGAAAATTAACGTTAATCTTGCAAGGTATGTAATCTTGTGCGAAGGGTGAGTACGTAACACCTCATACAATGGGCTGTCCCTACATATTAAGTCGGGTGCAGGCCGGATTATAAGCCCTTAGTTACGAAGGACTCGTTCGCCCTTAAGTAAAGCTCGTTTAGATGAGAATAGTTTAGGTATTGATTAAATATGCTAAATCACGGCTCGGTTGTGATGGTTTGTTTAGATTTATACCTGCTGGGCTACCTCGGGGTGTTATCAAAATGTTCTACTTAAATGGAAAGCGTAAATATGGCGACTAACTCTTGCTCGTACCCTTTGCCCGTGCACAGATTGACTTGGCGATGTTTTAATAAAAAAACATAGTGCTAATACGTTGATTGTTTCGGAATATATTACATTCAGATTTCAGACCTTCCTATTGATCCTTTCCACGAATCATTGTCAAGTGTGAAATTGTTAGTAAAATGTAAGTTATTTTTAGCTCATCCATGAGAACAATATTTACTTACCTAAGATAAATTTTACTATCCACATTACCTGAAAGTGTAAATACAAAATGTCTTCATTAATCTCATATACCTACTTATTACCTACCTTTTTTTTTTTTTTTTTTTTGCGGACAATCTTACACAAATCAACCTAGTCCCAAACTAAGCAAAGCTTGTACTATGGGTACTAGACGACGATATAGATACTTATATAGAGAAATAAATACTTAAATACATAGAAAACATCCATGACTCAGGAACAAATATTCGTGCTCATCACACAAATAAATGCCCTTACCGGGATTCGAACCCAGGACCTCTTGCTTCGTAGGCAGGGTCACTACCAACTAGGCTAAAGCGGTCGTCATTTAACTTGTGCATGCATACTGCGTCGACGACCGATATTGTATTGTATTAAATAATTTATTAAATTTTTTTTTTTTAATCTTTTCATCTTTGTTTCTTTATGATTATTTTGGTATGTGCTAAACCCGTCGGCGACGCGTCAACTGTCAGAATCAGGTCTGCGTCAGGGTTGAAGTGTGCTAATACTTCATCAGAAGCTAACACTTGTTTAATATTGTCCACAGCGGCTTCGTGTTTAGCCTCCCAGACCCAAACGGCTTTTTTTTGTAACAATGAATGCAAGGGTTGTAAAATAGATGACGCATTCTTAACAAAAGACCTATAATAATTTACGAGTCCTAGAAAAGACTTCAACTCTGTCACGTTTGATGGAGTCTTCGCCTCTAAAATTGATCTTATCTTTTCGGGCGATTTATGGAGTCCGTTGCGATCGATTATAAATCCTAAATACGTGACGGAGTCTTGAAAAAGTGTGCATTTACTTTTCTGAAGAACTAGGCCCGCATCTTGTAAACGTTCACATACTTCCTGCAGCCTGAGCAAATGTTGGTCGCGATTTTCCCCTGTGACTAGAATGTCATCCTGGAATAAAAGCACCCCCGGGATCCCGGATAGTAGGCTTTCAATGGTTCGCTGGAAGACGGCTGCCGAACTGGATAAGCCAAATACTAACCTCGTATACTTATACAATCCCTTATGGGTGTTTATGCATGTTAGCATCTGTGACTCATCATTCAGCACCAGCTGATTGTAAGCGCGTGATAGGTCCAATTTGGAAAACTGTTGACCGCCGTGGAGTTTGGCGAACAGTTCTTCTATCCTAGGGAGAGGATATTTCTCAATTTCTAACTGCTTGTTAAGGGAGACTGAGTAGTCAGCACAAATTCGGATTTTACCATCACGTTTGAGTACGGGGACAATGGGGCTGGCATAATCCGAGTAAGTCACCGGTACCAATATACCCAGGCCTACCAGTCGGTCTATTTCGCTTTCTACTAACTCACGGAGTGCAAAAGGTATTGGGCGGGCTTTATAGAATATTGGTTTAGAATCAGGTTTCAATTTCAAAGTGACAGTAACATCTTTGCAACAACCCAAAGCATCAGAAAATAGGTACGGGTACTTTGTACCTAAATCGCCTATGTGTGTGTGTGCGCTTGAGGAGCTGCATGAGTTTATGGCCGACATTTGGAGCTTAAAACACGCAATAAAATCACGCCCTAAAAGAGAAGGTCCTTGATCTCCTACTACATGAACCTTTATGTGAGCGGTGCTACCCCTATAAGTAAAAGGCAAGTTTACTATACCTAAGGTATTAAGAGTACTGCCATTATAGCTTTTTAAAATTGTGTTGCATGGCTGTAATGGTATGTCACTGAAGTATGTGATGTATGTGTGACGTGACAACACGGTAACCGAAGCACCTGTGTCTATTTCAAACGGTATGCTAACTCCATTCACAAGTACGGATTCCTGCATGGGCTCACCGTGTAGTGTTTTAATGTGGAATAAAGCTCGCTTACCATCATCACTCAGGTCTTCGTCCTCTGGACAACACTCGATAAAATTATGTTTTGCGTTATTCTTCTGACACATCCTACGCAGGTGTCCTCGTTGACCACACGTTTTGCACCTGTACTTTATGAACTTGCAAGTACTAGCTTCGTGACCTTTGTACCCGCACGCTGGACACACGTTGTCGCGGCGCGCCGGTTCCGACGCTCGCGCCGATGATGACGCCGCCATTTTGAATACCGGTAAAATGCCCTGTTCCTGCGAATTAGGATTTAACCCGTATGTTGCTTGGGATGCGCCCTGTCTAGCACATCTAATGGCTTCTGCTATTTCTAACGCTTTGCTCAGCGTCAGTTCCCCTAACGACTGGGTGAAAAGTTTATCTCGTTCAGCACTCGGTTGCATACCGAGGATAAATCGGTCACGAAGATTCTCGTTCAATACTGCTGCAGAAAATCCACAGTGTGCGGCGAGTCCACGCACTCGGGCCGCCCACTCTGACAAACCTTCGTTCACTTGTTGTGATGCCGAATGAAATTTAAACCTCTCAGCGAAACCGCACTTAACCGTTTTGAGATGATCATCCAGGAGTTTAACAACGGCATCGTAGTTCAAAGATGTGACATCTGCTGGTAAGGCCAAATCACGCACCAACTTATATGTATTTTCGCACAAACTACTTAATAAAACCGCGCGGCACTTAACTTTTGATTTATCTTCCGCGTCCTCCAAGTTATTCGCTAAAAACCATTGCTCGAGTCTGTCCTTGTATATCGACCAATCTTGCACTTCATGGTTGAACGACGTAATTGACCCGATGGATATTTTTGCCATGATTTGTAATTATGTACACACGCGGTGCACGACCCGTCGTCGCCAGTGTTAATTTGGAGGTTAAGAGGCGGAATGAAAACCAACGTGCTCGCATAGACAAGTCCTGTAATCAACTGCCAGGTCGCCGCTGGACGCAGCCAACGGTAAATATCTATATGTACATACATACAGCTATAACAGTATGTTAACATAGTTTTTATGTATTAATGAACCTCCAGGTCTTTAGATTTGTGTCTATTGGTACTCTTTGTGTACCCTTTATATTTTTGTTTATGCGACTGTTTGTGTTCTAAATAAATAAAAAAAAAAAAGACCCCCTTTTTTCCGCAAAAAAAATAGCAATTTTAGGCCATGCCAGGCAAAGTAAATTCCTTTCTTTATCCTTCCCTTGAGTACCAATCTTTTTGGAAAGAACCGTGAATGTTATTTTTGACATAGTAGGTAGATATTGATCTACAAGAAATTAAAACGTTAGATTATAAATGAATATCAAGGATAATTTTTTTTGACTTATCCGTCAGCTCATTTATGAGACTTATTTAAAAAATGATCACCTGGCATATATATTTAAGTCATGACGTATTTATCCTATACTATTAAACGAACAATATTTGTATATATATATATTTGCAATCACGTTCTCGGAAACGGCTCTAACGATTCCGATGACGTTTGGAATTCGGGGGTTTACGGGGGTGAGAGATCGATCTAGATAGGTCTCATGTCTGGGAAAATTCGTTTTCTCCGTATTTTCTTCATTTTCACCCGAGCAGAGCTCGGTCGCCCAGGGACTTAACCTAAATCGTAATAAGTATTGATAAGGAATGATCAAGCATTTGATAGCTTTAACATTGTGTTCAAATGGAAGATTTACCAGCAAATGTAATCGACTTTGACAAGAAATATGAAATATTCCAGCTCGGAGAAGAAAATTAAGTTGAAGCAAGACTTTGAAAAAGTTCGGCTCCGCGACAAATTTTAAAATGGCTGACCATGCTTAATGAAATACATCCCATTATTTTCCTGGATAAGTTTTTTGCCCAAGGAGTTTTACAATTGTATGTAAAGGAAAAATGGAGCTTACTATATATTATGTCTGCTGTTGATATCTCTGTACGGGAATACTTAGATACTTATAAGATATATTTACAACTAAGTTCGGCAATTAGCATCAATTCATTTCAGATAAGAAAAACAAATAAATACACTAAATCAACCTAAATTAACCTAAAGTAAGTAAAATATCGCTATAAAAAGGATCGAGCTCAATGCAAAGATAAGTGAATTTCTTATCTGAACACATATTCATCTTTCTTTTCAGCTAAAATTGACGCTGTAAGTTCTATTCAATTCACTTGAAGCCGCATTTTCCTTTCATAAATTACCATTTCCCATTACCATGTCGCTAACATTTAAAAATCCATCACACTGAGTAGCAAGTCACGGACAACCCATTTATATGACGTCAAAGGGAATGACACCACAGTTATGAGAATTCATAATAAAATTACCTACTCTAACGTATTAAAAATATTTCGTTGTCGTTATTAGAAGTACGTTGGATACTTTGCTGGTTTGTTGAGTTAAGTGATAAAGTTAATAGTACTAAAGAGTAAAATCCTTTAGTAGCAGATAGTAGAATTTCTGAAATCTTGAGTTTGTAAAAAGTTGAATTTGCAGCATGTATGGTTGTAGACTGTGAAACTTCTAAATGCCTATTAAATTGAAGGTTCATGTTTCCCCGTACCAACACCAAGATTCTTAATAATTTTTACGATTCATAGTTTTTGATAAATTTTAAAAACCTATTTATAATCTGCTTAAATACAATCATCCCAATGAAACGTTAATGTAACATTTTGTAAGATTGTCATGCATTTTGACTTAATCTGTCAATTCGACAAGGTTTTTATGATGGGTCAGCTTACTTATACTTTGGCGATTAATAAAACTATGTGACCTAAAAAATTATCAACATCATGGGAATTAAACTTTTAAATAATATAACAATAGAAGAAATCGACATTTTGCGAAACAAAATATATACATTTTAAGAAATTATACATTTCGGGATTTCAGCTTTATGAGAATTCAACAATTTGCGAAAGTTAAAAAATCAACGTTTCGACAAATTATACCTTTTGGGATTTCTACTTCATGAGAATTCAACTTTCTGCTACGAAAGGGTTAAAAATAAATCATACTTACACACAGCACTCATTGAAAATAGAGTATGTTATATTAAGAATACAAGCTTTTGGTGGCTGAAAGAAAAGTTCTCCGCAAAATTCTCGGCGCAACGCAGAGACCCGTGGGTCGATCACGTAACTGTTCTTACGCGCGTCTGTAAGGTCTAAATGTCAATTTTATATGGAAAAATGACAGTTAGATTGTGATTTTACTGTCAGACGCGCGTACAATGCGTTACGTGATTGACCTACCGATGGCTACGAACTTGTCTTGGAACCTAACTTCATCGGAGTGACTAAATCGCTCAGACTTCGGTAGCTCGGTCACCTAGAGTGAATGGGAGACGATCGCGCTGTTAAAAGAGCCTACGAGGGTAGGCCTATTAGGAAAACGTCCGGTTGGTCGCCCTAGATGTCGATGGGTTGAAATGGAAGCTGCGGATCTTCGCGAGCTCCAAGCCAGCGACTGGCGAGAAACTACTCAGGATCGGGATCAGTGGCGTGCACTCGTATTGGAGGCCACGACACACTTTGGGTTGTTGCACCACAGGAGTACGTATGTTTTGTTTTAATTAAAACCGAACGCAAAAAAACAAATGTGACTTTTTGGCTCACACATAGAATGGTATGATTTCTAATGAAGAGGAAAATGCCTTTTGCTGCTTTAATACATAATATAATATGTGTGTTGGTAGGCCTTCCACAAGGTGGACTGATGACCTGGTAAAGGTCGCGGGAGTCCGCTGGATGCGGGTGGCACAGGACCGGTCACTTTGGAACTCTTTGGGGGAGGCCTATGTCCAGCAGTGGACGTCTTTCGGCTGATATGATGATGATGATAATATGTGTTATAGACAAATTAGCCGACTCAATTTTACTTAGATATCATAACTTTTTTTGCGTTACAAGCTAAAGAACTAGGTTTATGTGGGTTTCCTTTTCTCCTACGTCCTTTGAATTTATCTTCCTAACGTAGAGGTTGATTTTAATATATTTTTTCAATTCAAATTACGGTAAAGAGTAACCGACAAAGTGTTGTCGTATTTTGCAATAAGTATGTATGTTTTACGGTCAAATGAAAACACAAGTATGTAGGTATCTCAGATACTATGGGTAATTTGTTTAAAGCTAACAATGATAAATATAATAATGAACAATTTGCGATACAGAAAGCTTGTTTATTTTTATGAATAAATTTGTAATTCAATTAAATTTACCAAATTGACGCAGTTGCGTCTCATACATATTCAACAATGCTTAATTAGATTAAAACTTTCGCCTGATCACGTACTCGAAACTGCCCTAATTCCATAGAAATTAACGTGAACAAAGTCCTAAGCAAACTTCTTAATTACTTGTCAAGTGAAATAAATTATTCAAAACAATTACTAGATTAAACAACAAGAACAAAATTCGAGTGCGAATGTATTTTGTTATGATTGCCGAGGTGGGGATTAGGAATATGAATGGAGGGAAGGAAAGTCGAGTTCGTCGATTGAAAATATACCTCTAGGGGAAGCTACCTATATATTTTTGTATATAACAGGTCATCCATCTTTTTTGTTTTTAATCCTTTTATTTGGGACGTAGGTGTATACTGTCAGCCTCACAAGGGGTTTAACACCTTTGTACCATTTCGCATTAAACGTCTGTCTGTACTGTAATTAAACGTGTGAAAACGACAAGGTACTTAGGTGTTCAGCAACTTATGAAGCCGACTGTACAAAGTTGAAAACGAAAAGTGATATTTTCTGTGATTGAGAATGAGTATCCAGAATATCCATCAGAATCGTATGAGGTAGCGGCGCGGAGTGCAAGGAAAAAAACCACCAAGAGGAAGAGAGGCGCGAGCGAAGCTAGCTAATGCTTTTGGAGGATGTTTTCCTCGCACACCGCTGCGCTACCTCGATCAGCTCTGGTAGAAACAAACCTTAACACCTTTTGTTTATCCTGGCTATGGGCCGGGTATATTCCACTCAGTTCACGTATTAAAATACGTTTCCATATAATTGTACGTCGAACACCGTGCCAATTCATTCACAAATGATTCTCAATTAGGGCCAGCCCTGTCACTTAATTAAGCATGTGTAATTACCGAATTAAATGTGTCAAATACTCACTAGGCCATTGCAGGCAACGCCAGCCACAAAACCAATTACAAAGATGGATTACCCCACCCGCGTATTGAATTCAACCCCAATTTGTGGACCGATATATTTTAATCCCGATTTACGCATGTCCGATGAATGAATGGTTCGAATTTCGAAATTCGATCTCGATTAATTCTAGTCGGATCGAACGTGGTAAGTCCTATCTTTGTCTGAATTTTTGTGATAACGTGCTTCGGTAGCGGTTTGAGAGATATTGTTGGTATTATCAAAATAAGAGCTTTGTGTTAGGGTGCGTTGTATTGTTATGCCTTATATTAATAAAAAATGATAAACGGTTTATTGCTCTAAAACATGAATCAATCACATTTTACAGCGATGTAACTTATACAGTAGATATATTCCAATGGGGTTCTTAGTTTCCTTATGTTAAAATGTAAAACATGATGTCAAAATAAATATGATTAGTGGAGTCTATTAAATGATAAGAATTAATTGTAAATTACGGAAAACAACCAAAATTTTCAATGTTAACTCATGAAAACGAGTGAACAACTGCGTCAATTGTTAGAACTAAGATGTCAAACACAAAGACGTTTTAAAATACCACTAAGATCGTATAAACATGATATTCAAGATATTGAAGTAAGCATTATTTGTAGTTATAGTAGAAAAAAAACAAAAGAAAACTTATTAAGGCGCAATATTGCACTTGCAATATTATTATTCAGAAAATAGCCGGATATCAGATTTTCAGTGCTGCCAGTAGCAGCTACCGGTCTTGGCTTAGGCTTGATTTCCTCCTACGCTGACGCCGGTCGCTGAAGTCGGTCAGGCGTACGAATATGGGATCCCCTTCATTGGCATAATTTTTTTTTGACTAATATAGTTTTGCATAATTGATTTGGCATAATTTATATTGGCATTGTAATACTGTCGCATAATAATACTTTGGCCTACTACTTTTTTGGCATACTACGCTAATAGCATAATTTCAGTTGACCTAATCTGTATTGGCCGAATACACATTACGCATACTATTGTTTGGGCTAATAATTATTTGGTATACCTATCTCTCATTATCTCATTAATCTCATTATCCATTATTTCAGTTTTATAAATGAATTAAACTCAGTTTAGTTATTGTCATATTATTAGTTTTTCCGCTATTTTATAAAAAAAATAACCTCGAAGACTCCCTTTTCTCTGAGATCAATCAATGCCAAGATAGAGGTGTTTCGTAGCGTAAGCACAAGGGAACAGGGGCTTAGTGGCAAAACCGACTCGGATCGCAGATAGGTTAGAAGACGGAAGCGGGAGCCTTGCTCCCGCTTTCGTCTTCGAGGTTATTTTTTTATAAAAGAGCGGAAAAACCTTTTATTAAAACTTACTACTAATGACAATTAGGCAATTTACTACTATGAAAACCATTGGCTAAAATCTAAATTTTAGGGATTTTGAACGGGTACGTATCACTTTATTACTATATGAGCCATTTGTACATAACTTATGCATTTTGATATGATGCCAATTGATTATTATGCATATTTGTGCTTATACTAATTGACATTAGTCTTCATGAAGATTATGCTTTCAGTATTATTGCTTTTTAATGTTATGCGTATATAATTATGCGTAATGAGAATTATGCACATCACTATTTCGGCGAAAAGCAATTATGCGTAACAATAATAGTACAAATGACTTTATGCCTTCCAATAGAGAACCTACGAATATACATCATGTTCTATGGGACACCACACAGCGACGCTGACTGAAATGCCAGCGTACAGCCTACATTCGTACGCGCGACCGACGTCAGCGACCGACGTCAGCGTAGGAGGAAATCAAGCCTTAGTCTTTAAATAGGGTTTTAGAAAAAAAAAAGCTTTACTTTTCCTTGCAGCAAAATCACGTAATAGTCAAGGTAAGAGATATCCACAAACAATGAATATAGGAAGGACATTAAATATCCTTTCATATCGTTTATCACATCACTGTCAAAGTTACATACAGGTTGACCTAAATCTGTAGAGAAAATGGCCAACTACTGACTGCACGAAATTGAAAAAAAATTCCCGCTGTTCTATACATTTCGTTTCAGCTACTGATCTTTGGAACTGCAATTTCTTGTTCGATTTCATGGTAAGTCTGAAATTGAAAGTTGTTTAGTGTGTTCTCCATATGAACCCCTATAATTTTCACAGTGATAAAAAATTCCATTCTTCAAGGTGAAATTATAATTAGTGATATCTCTTTGATAAATGCGTTTTGTTGCATACACAAGAACCATTAACACCAGTTTTACGTGAAACGAAACTTCATTCATAGCCACGTTCGAATGCAGAACGAATCCGAATTAAACTTCAAACAGAAACCGTAGTGAGGCAATTCCGAAGCACATTCAAAAATGCAATCTTCCTATTGTCTAATATTCTCAATTCGCAGGAAATTCGGAAAGTTTTCAGCCAATGATATTGTCCGTTTTGCGTTGTTTTACAATTGTGAAAAATCAAATGCGGCAGGTTTGTTTCAATGCGGCTATTTTGTGTTATGTCAGTTTGCTTGCAAGCTAGACTTTTTTTTAGTAAATGAACAGTAACTTTAGCACGAAAATATTTAGTAACCTGTATTAATCTGCCAGAAATGTAAGTTAAGTTGCTAAATGTTTACACAATGTGAGTAAGCAAATGCATTAAAGTTAAGTTAAGTAATTTGTTAAATTTTAATTTTTATATTTTTAAGTAAGGTAAAATCATTAAACCAACCGAAGCGAATGATAAGGAGAAAGGTACAATATACAGCGCTAAGCACAGTTTCATAAACTAGTAAAATACAAATAAAAACTTTCACCCCGATCCGGCCATCAAAAATTAACTAAGATAGTTCGAAAGTAATCAAACGAAACTCTCGCAAAACCCATCAATAACTTAATTTACACGAACGTAACAGTTTCCTTCGGCGATTACTATGCCCGTTACACCGCAAACGCTTTTTATGGCCGATAAAGAACATGTTAATATTCAATACGAGGATATTATTACAAAAGTTTTCTCGTTAGTTCGCGCGAGGCTCGCACGAACTTCGCTATGTCGTCGATACACGGGACTTTAGAGCTGACGGCGTGTGTAATTTTGTAAAAGGCGCTAGTTTCAAATTAAACCAATTTAAACTTTTTTTAACTTGGGCAATTTGTCATTTTTCACGTCGCTGATAGACTTTTTAAATTGTAAATCAATGAAAAGCCATTGAAAAGAAAGTCATGTAAAAATCGACATTGTCTTAAGAAATTAAGAGCGTACATGAGCTGAGCCTTTTTTCAGATTCATGAATTCCCAATAAATATTTCTGTCGCGCAGACGGAGGCGGGGCCGTGCGCGAGCTTGTGTGCACACACGCAATCAGACAAAACCATTTGAATTTAGAATACAATGTTATAAAATTCATCCGCGATTTTGACGGACCAACTGTTGAACTGAATAAAGCTTAGGGTTGCGCTTGGTCAAGCCGTTTATAATCGTGAGAAGTACAAATAAAATTTTGGGCCATTTCACGAAGGATTGTAACTTGTATTACAAGCGGAAGTCTTCTTATGATAAAAGGAGTTTGAAAGAGGCTTCCTCTTGTATCACAACTTAAAAGTTTTTGTGAAATAGACTCTTGGAGGTTTAATATTATTTACGACACTCGCATAGTAAGTTGTGAACTAAACTCATTCGTCTTCACAGAATTTTATCAGGTTCAGATCTTTCAGATTCTACAATTCCAAATTGCACAAAACTATTGTAATAATTGTGATGAAAAAAACATGGTAATACATATACCTTAACTGTTTATACATCCTCGTATATAACGGTCTTGACGGAAGTTTGTCTTGTAGTAGAATATTTCAATGCCCCTCATTTTTTACTACCACCCACGGAAAATAAACTAAATCAAGTAAAATCTGTATCTATGTAAGCATGACTAAGGTAAACGTTCTATTCGCCGACGGTGCACTATTAGTGTATGACATGTGCAGCACTTTATGTCAAAGTAACATGGCATAAATTCGAATGAAGTAAAGTTGTCTTAGTTCGAATTTAACCCATTTAGCTTTGACATTAAGTGCCCATGTTATACACTAGTGCATCGTCGAGGACAGAGACGTTTACCTTACATGTTTGTTTAAACTAGCTCTCTCAGAAAATTAATATTCATTTTCATTCTAGTGCTCATAAACAAGTGTGAATATTGAAGGTATTAATCACATTCAATTTACGCTGGTAATGAATATTACATGGCGTGTGCTGTCATTTGGCTCGCATCGAGTATGCTCCCATAATGCCGCGTTTGGCAAATAACTAAAAGTCCCCTAACTAATTTATGTCGATTAAATAATAGTCATTCAAGCGATCCAATTTACAAATTAAGCTTGTCTGTAAATACAGGAGAGGTAATGTTTAGGGGAAGAATTCTTATGTCAATAATAGATGTAATTTTGAATGGATTATTTTACTTTTTACTTAGCTACTGCAGCTTACAGGTAAGACAGGCAACTTTCAATCTGGATGTCGTCAGTTCGAAGCCTGCAGGCAGTAGGAACTTGATTGTCATTCCGACTGACGGTAGCGATGAAAGTACTTTGATAAGGGCTAGGGAAGGGGTTGTTTATGGTATGGCTAGGACTATTATACCTTATCAGGAAGGTATTATTATTTATGTAGGATTAACTTTGGAAAAACGATTTTTGCCCACCTACATTTTTAACTCACCCCTATGTGGCCTGGTAACATACATCGGAGCAAACAAGCACGTCACAAACATCGGAACACACCTCTATTTTCAAGGCATTAGGGTGCATGTGCCGATATTTTTGAACACCTATAGTGTACCGATGTATGTGATGGCGACTGTACGAATGTACCTACCTACGAAATATAATTAGTTTTTTTTTAAATTCGGTTGCTTTTCGGTGAAGGAAAAACATCTTGAGGAAACCGGTCTAACCCAAAAAATTAGTTTTCCCTCTGGGTCAGATGGCAGTCTATTTCAGTAAACTGCCTACGCCAAAGGGATCAGGTGCCGAAGCGGACCCTGTGCTCCTTTAAGGTACAGTCGCCATCACATACATCGGAGCAAACAAGCACGTCACAAACATCGGATCACACCTCTATTATCAAGGCATTAGGGTGCATGTGCCGATATTTTTGAACAACTATAGTGTACCTTTATATGTGATGGTGACTGTACAACCGGGAAAAATGTTATGAGAATGGATAAATAGGATAGCGTTTGACCTCAGTCTAACCTGATGAAAAGCTAAGGCCAGTTCTGAGACGGACCATCACATCACACCACCCAGTCGATGCCTATAGTCACTCATGTCTCAAAGTCATCAAGGTTACGCAATAAGTTTAATATTTTCACTACCCCGCTTTGCGGGCGCCTACTCCTTAGTCGCTTTCCGCTACCTACAAAACCACAGGATCTGCTACGAGCGTAGTGCGTAGCGATTCTTGGCAGTAAATATGATACAGACGCCGGAATAAAATTCCAGATTTTAGTGCTCAATTTATTTACATCAAAATCCGTTTAGCCGTCTTTGCGTTGTGGGGTAGTCAACATCCCAACACTTATCCAATTATTTCACATATTATTTGTATGTAAATATGATTTCAGTGTTTGGTTATTTAGGTATTAGCAAGATTTGATAACAAGACATCAAACTTACTCTTTTAAATAGCAATGAAATAAACAAACGAGAAAAAAAAACGTTTCTTATCTTAACTGATTTTGGTCGTATTGATACCAAATTATGATTAACGCCATTGGCGTGTGTTCAAACCTTTATCTCCTAAGAATATCAGTTATCAATATCTTCCTTATCTGTTAGATAACGACGTATAATTGTTTAGTTTTTGGGGTAATCACATTGAACGCCGGGTTTCACAATGTTACACACTCTTTTGTTTGTGTTCACTTGTTTTATATTTAAAGATGTGACGTCAGAATGTGACGGAGCAAATATCTGTGTGACTGATGCGACTGCGGAGAGCCAGTGTGGTGCAGGTCAAGTTTTCACTCCAGATGGCATATTTGGATGCTGCCCAAGATGTCAACCGAGCACTGGTGAGAATTTTGTATCTTTCCAAGCTGTACCTACTGCAATACTGTAATATCCTATAGGAAAAGTAAACTCGTCGCTTGTTTGCGCACTTATTTTAAAATAATTAAACATTCTTAATAGCCTCCTGAGTCCGAGGTTCCAAAAGAAGGAACGAACTAGTTCAAACGAATGTAAATCAAATATTAAAGGTATAGTTTTTTTTATCTTGTCCTTTTTTATGAAATAGGTTTTAACTACCAGCGCGGCTTCGCCCACGTATTAAAATTTACGCAGGAAAACCCGCGGGATAAAATATAGCCCATAACCATCCAGAAAGTTCATGCTACACGTAGGTGAAAGAACTTTTGGAATCGGATAAACGGTTCCTGAGATTATCCAAGACCTACAAATTTACAAACTTACAAAGCCACAAATTCACAGACACTTCCCCTGTATAATATAAGTATACTAAGATAAAAAAATACTAAACCTTGTTCTATTCGAGGTCTTACTTTGTTGCTGCTTCTCTAAGAATGCAATATTATAAATGCTTAACCTCTTTTCACTTTTCCGAGCATAATCACGCGCCGTGTTGTCTTGTACAGTCGCCATCACATACATCGGAGCAAACAAGCAGCTCACAAACATCTGAACACACCTCTATTTTCAAGGCATTAGGGTGCATGTGCCGATATTTTTGAACACATATAGTGTACCTATGTATGTAATGGCGACTGTACATTGAAAAAGTACCTATAAACATAATCTATTACGTCTACTGTTTTAATTCAACGATGTGACAATTTATATATTATTGACGTAATGAGATAACAACTTGCTGCAAATAAAATGACATAACATCATCCATACAAAGTTGCCCATTTCAGGTTTTTTTGGCTTATTATTGAATGTTCTACAAATCTTTAGTTTATTAATGGCACAGCAACGGATGACTCATACTTATCCTTTTCTAATTTTTTTCACCAAATCATTTAAAATTCATACAATACTAATGTAACTCCCGTTCAGTTATTACTCGATCGTGCTGAATTTAGGAATGGAATAGCTGTAATTTCATATACATTTTGATGTACATATTTGTATGGCATAATTGTCGCCTCCAATCAAATTCTCATCGCGGTTTGATAATACTCACCTTGAATTTGATGTTACAGGAATACCTGTAGAAGACGGTTGTAAAGCACCCAGTACATGTTTGGACGATGGCCGATATGCCCCAGTTCAGTGTAAAGGTGACATGTTCGTTGGAAGGTAAGTAAACTGACCTAAAATAAGACGCAGAAAAACGTAGAAACTTTCAAGTGCTAACTAGTGGCTCGATGAGCAGTAGAAAAAGAGCTGTTTTTTAAAAAATATATGTTTTTTTAAATATCGAAAAATTGAAACGACAAAAAAATCTAAAAAAATATTGAAGCAGCTGACAAAATTTTACGAGGATCGATTAATAAATGCGACTTGTAGAGGAGGAGAGAGAAAGATTTCATTCGCCTCTCTCGCTCGTTCGATTATACGTAGAAACATATCAGAAACATAATAATAGCAATAATTAAACGAAAACATCCTGTGATATTAAAAAAATTAACGGCGGGAAAGCATCAACATTTTCAGAATTCAATTAAACTTAGTCTTTTTCGTCCTAAATTAAAAAAAAAACACTTTAGCCTCCCCTAAAATTCGTAGTACTTCAACGGACTAATGGACTCGCAAGTGTCATGAGAGCTATTTCAGGTATCACTGACAACAACACGATCATTATAGGATCGCATGTCGTGGAAGGATATGAGTAGTTACCTGTTATTATTATCCAATCTTTTAAGTGGCCCAACTCGAAAAACGTTGATAAAAATCAAACATATTTTTTTGTCAATTAGTAGGTGACATCCCATAACCAAAGTTATAGGCTATTAAGTCTTTTCAAAAATGTGAATATAATTTATTTTAATGATGATCTTCTCTTATATTAAGTTACACCCAAAAGCAAAAAAGGGAAAAAAACATAGAGTAGCTATCCTATTTTTTTATTTTATTGACTTTAGTAAGTATTTATGTGGTTCTATATGACTTACATGCATTATGAGCTTTGAACAACTGACCAAAGAAAAGACGTTTATTCGAACGAGCGAGCGAAGCGAACGAAGTTCTATGCTTCAGCTTGAGCCGAAAATATTTCGTATGTCCGGTGTCCGGTGCTTGTCAGCGTCTGTTCTCCTCTACAGGTCGCATTTCTCAACCGATTTTCGTGAAATTTTATGAGCAGGTTCGTTTATTATACATAATTTTTGTCTTGTCAGTTTCTCAAAATTTTTTTTTTTTAAAGACAAGCACAGAGCCACTAGTTTTATCCTTTACGTATAACCCGTCCAATATAAGCGAAGTCCTTATTTGACTGAATTTAAATTAGGTATTTTAAAACCGAGTTCCATAAAGTTACGGCTTACGTGTCTGCAAAATCAGTGACCTATCGCTGAGAATTTTTCATTACATATACATACGCTATGAATTTTACTTGAAATACGGGAAACTTTTTCGTTGTTGTTTTATTCACTTAATGAAAGCGTCACGATATTGAAAATATTTTTCTTTTGAACAGCAATAAAAAGAGAAATATGATATTTTTGGAAGGATACTCAATATCGGTTGCTTTATCGAAATCACTTTGTACTTCCACAGGTCTATTAAATTACATTTTTATGCTCCTTGAAATAGTTTCATATTACAACATCAAGAAGAATTTAGACTAACAATGCTTACATACAACAGTTATATTGGAAAAAAAATATGATTTTTCGGATATTAGATTGATATCGAAATAGTCAGAAAACATAATAATATGGTCGAGTTAAATAGTTTAATAGTAGTTTATGTGACTGTACATAATGCAGGGCATTAAACACGAGTGGGGGTTTATGAAACGAGCCGAAGGCGAGTTTCATAATAATATCACACGAGTGTTTTAATGCCTAATTATGTACAGTTACATACACTACTTTATCTATCCACATATCATAAGCCTCCATGACGCATTCAGGAGCCGCATATTATGACCGGCAGCGCGGCGTTCTTTTCTGGCAGCTGTCATAGTTTTTTTTAATTCAGAGACAACCTAGAGTTGAATCTAATTATCATATCGTTCGATATCTAACTTACGTGCGACATTTGTCAAATTTGTATGCAAATTGACAATTCATTTCGAACTAAACGTCATCTCGACTGATATTAGAATAGAGGTTTAATCAAATTTCTTTGTTTTTCACACGTTCGAAAAATGAATGAAATAATGTTATTGAATTCGATTTTATTATTTAGCAATAATAACATTTTCACAGATAAGAAATTTGTTCTAACAAAACAGTCTATTTTTATGGTGGTCATTATGTGCGGTTCTTGAACGCATCATGGAGGGTTTATGATATTTGGATAGGTAAAAGTATTAATAGAAGCATAATTATTATCACAGCAATAATTATTTCAAAACACTTTCACATTCATGCTCTATCATTAGATCAAATTGATGGTACCAATTTCTTGTATTGACTATAATATGATACACACTTTGGCGATGTGTAAAATCAATACGATGAATGTAGGTAAGTAGGGAAAAATTTAGTGAAAAAATGATTTACGTATACCTACAATACACACAGATAGTTACAGAATAATTCCCGGTATACTATGACCTGTGATAATAATATATGTTTGTAAGTGTATCCATGTGTCAAAAAAATCAAATATCTCGCATGTGTGGTTTCGGTTAGCAAATGGATGGAATATCAGAGTGGCTGCAGGCTACAGGAAACGTGTTGTACAATATTGTACATAATGTCGCATGTAGCACCCCAGAAATCGTTTCAAACACGCCGTGCTCAATCACGGGTTTCTGATTCCGCGGAATCCACTTCGCTGGCAAATTGTGTTTCATTTAATTTGCATTTTTGCGCAGATGTTTCTGTAGCGACGAAGATGGGAACAGTGTATTCGGTCAAATGTGGAGGAGCGAGGCCAGTGAGATGACTTGCGGTAAGTAAGTTATATTTGATTACAAAGAGTGTCGATCTAAAGATTAGCTAGCCTCAATATCTACAACAAGAGGAGTCCTATAGGTACTTAATATGTTCACTAACAGTATTTCATATAAAGTAAGTTAATTATAAGAAGCCAATGCTAAGAATTCATTCCTATTTAAAATGTACCTTATTGCCTACTATTTTATTTGCGACTTTCATAAGCCGCACATGATGACGATTAATTTATGACAAAGAGTACCACTTTTTCAATAAACTAACAGTCATTTAGTTCTGTCTTCAAGTTCCTTAATATTTATACTTATTATTTATATTCTTTTCTTCGGCGTCACCGAGGCTTGAACTATGGACCTACGCTTTGCTTTGTCTTGTTTTCTGCCTTCTTATTTGTCCTTTTATGCATTTTCTTTCGAATATTTCTTCATAATTTATCCTGGGTGCCCTGAAAATTTGCGTCGTGCATGACATTATGGAACTAAAACTGCCTCTTGCTTTACAATATTTTTCCGTATACGTACAACTGTTTATACAAAAAATGTATTAATTTTACTATTCGTGCTTCAATTGTTTTATAGCTTGCAGCAGAAGGCGGGCAGAGCTAGAAGCTCAAGGCAGGAATGACGTCAGTCTCCATTGCACCCCTAATGGGAATTACGAGCCTTTGCAGTGTGACGATGGCATCTGCTGGTGCGCCGACGAAAAAACTGGTCAGCCTACTATACCGCCTGTTCCGGAGGAGAATATGAAGCTGCTTCCGTGTTGTAAGCAAAGATAATATTTTTAACTCAACCTTAGGTGTGAAACTTATCCAGTAAATTGATTTACAATGCACTTGCTCTGAATGTGCCCAATTATATGGTTAAACATAAACACGGGAAGTGGTCGATGCCAGCACGGGCAGCGCCGGCCTGCACCTGCCCGTGCGGAATGGATTTGTGACATTTAAAATTTCACCTTTTATGCATATTTTTTTTATTTCCTCCCATGATGCATTGTAAAATGTTGTACGATACACGTGCGGATAGGTAATTCCCAACTCGTGTCGATCGACGGTCGAGTTTTTGGTCATCGCCACTCGTTGGGAATTACCTACTTTCCGCACTTGTATCATAAATAACTATTATCGTAAGCTATTGCTTATCCATAAACGTCCATCAAACTTACTACTTTAATTACCTATGCAACTAATGTTTTCATCTTAATTGTTTGTTTACCACTAGGTTAAATTGTGAACACACGTTTGCTCTTTAACTATATAAATAAAGTCTGATGTCGAAAAGCCGCCTTCTTGTCTCCGAAATTAAAATGTGAAATGAAATAAAAATGAAATTGCTATTTGAGTAAACCATATGTGGAGACATCACAAGCATGTTACCCATATTGTGACATGCTTTTATAAATTTCCCTGAAAAATAGTCCTCAACATAGCGAATAATTGTTAAAGCGTGTAACTAAAGTTTGTTTTGTTTAGTTAAAACGACGAAAATGCATTTAATGTTGGATATTAAATACAACTTATTTTGCTGCTAAACATGAAAGGAAAGTAGAACAAAGAGATGTCATAAAACTGACCGAAGTGTGGCACGTGTAGTGTAAAAGCTACTGTTTGTTTTATTGTTTATGTGTAATTTTTACAACCCTACTTGAAAATAATGTTTAATTAAACAATATGTCGGTAATGGTTGGTTTTAAGTAAAACAAACTATACCTTATAACATGAAAGTGCTTCAGCTGGTCATTTGCTTAACTTTTCTTACGTACGTTAGGAAGGTTTTTAATGTGAAAATTACTGTCTTGTTGTCTTTGTAACACTCGTTCTAAAAGTTACGCAATCTACCCTCTGAACACAAATAAAAATATCAAAAGAAATACTACTCTGCCAATGCCGTAATAAGGCCTCATCAAAGGCTTGGCGATGATCAAAATCGATACAGTAATTATTTATAAATACATATCCACGCATATTCCGAAAGGGTAGCCATATTGAACCTGAAATTCGAAAGTACCAACCTATCCATCATTCAAGTCTACGCCCCTACCGCAAAAGCAAGCGACGATGAAATCGATAACTTTTATATGACAATAAACAGGGCATTAGAATTAGCTCACACAGACTACATACTGATGGGCGACTTAAATGCTAAAATTGGGATACCAAAAAATGAGGAACATTTAATCATGAAAGCACACGGATATGGAGATAGAAACGAGAGAGGACAAAGATTAATCGATTACGCCAGTGAAAACAAACTGTCCATAATGAATACTTTTTTCAAAAAAAAAACAAAAAACAAATGGACCTGGCGATCACCGGATGGGACCTATAAAAACGAAATCGACTTCGTGCTATCAAATCGACCTAGTCTGTTTAAAAATATAGAAGTACTGAACATTAATTACCCTTCAGATCATAGGCCAAGTAAGAGCTACAATATTATATGATACACATTTTAAGAAAAGCAGAACAAAGTATACTAACTGTCAAATTAGCACAATGAAAAGCGAAGAAGAAATCTCCAAGTTCAAAGAATACCTAACCTCCTACATATCGAGAGATCAAATGTTCACACAAAATATTACTTCATCCCAGAAATACTACGATAACTTAATCAGACTCATTACCGCAAGCTTGCAAAATGCCCGAGAAGCACAAAACTCCAAGAAAAACCACAAAATATTGTCTGAGCGCACACTAAAACTTTTAAAAAGAAGACAAGACCTCCAAAGAAGTAAAAATAAAACTAGAGCAACAAGAAACGAAATTTCGGCGCTTTATAAGCTTGTTAGCAAATATATAAAGAAAGACTACGCTAACTACAGATATAAAACTATTGAAAAACACCTGCGCCAAACTGGAAGCACAAAAAAGGCATACAAAGAGTTGAAACCACATAAAACTTGGATCGAAGAGCTAAAACGAGGCGAACAAACTAAAAACATCCGCAGCGACGTTCTCAGTATAGCAACAGAGTTCTACAAGGAACTATACAGCGCAAAAGAGCCAAAAGACACCAGCCACGAAAACCATGATACCACAAGCGAAGGTAACAAACGAAATAGTTCCCAAATTGAAGAAAAGGACGTCATCGAGGCATTGAACAAACTAAAACCAGACAAAAGCCCGTGCTCGGACAACCTAGCAAACGAAACTTTAAAAATAGCTGCCCCAATACTAGCCGTACCCTTTACAAATTTGTTCAATTACATCCTCGAATCTGGAGAGACACCTACCCAATGGTCCGAATCTAACATCATTTTGTTATACAAAAAAGGTGACCCAAAGGATATAGGGAACTATAGACCAATAAGCCTATTCCCGAGTACATATAAGCTATTTTCTACAATACTGACCAAAAAAATAAGTTCTACACTAGAAAAGAGTCAACCCATCGAACAGGCAGGATTTAGAAAGGGCTTCTCTACAATCGATCATATTCACACACTCGAGCTTCTTATTGAGAAATACCATGAGAAAAAAAGACCGTTGTACTTGGCATATATCGATTACAAAAAAGCATTTGATTCAGTGTCACACAACTATATCTGGGAAACTCTAACAACACAAAATGTGGAGCACGAATATATAAGAGTAATCAAAAGCATATATAGCAACAGCAAAAGTAGAGTTAAACTAGAAGCAGCCGGTTCTTGGTTCCCTGTAAAGAGAGGTGTAAGACAGGGGGACCCCCTATCACCTATACTATTTATAGCCACTTTAGAGTCAATAATAAGCAAGCTTGACTGGAAAGAATGCGGAATAAAAGTAAAAACAAAGTACTTAAGCCACCTACGTTTTGCCGACGACTTAGTGCTGATATCAGAGAAAGGAAAAGAACTACAGCACATGGTTGAGTCATTAAATAAAGCTAGCAAGCTCGCTGGCCCAGAAATGAACCTCTCTAAAACTATGATAATGACCAACAGCACCAAGGTACAAATATATGTCGATGTCGAGCCACTTCAATATACCGAAAAATATATTTATCTAGGCAAACAAATAAGCTTCGACAGATCAAACAATTACCAGGAAGTTGAACGCAGGGCACAGCTAACATGAAATAAGTACTGGAGCTTAAAGGAAATATTTAAGAGCAACATGCCAATCCACCTGAAGACCAAGGTTATGAACTCATGCCTTATACCATGCCTGACCTACGCTTGTCAGACGTGGAAGTTTAACAGCAATATCAGAAATAAAATTAATACGTGCCAACGCGGAATGGAGCGCAGTATGCTAAATATAAAAAAAAATTATAAAATAAGACATACAAAAATACGAAACAACACAAAAGCAACAGACGGTCTGGCACAAGCTCTTGCATTAAAATGGAAGTGGGCCGGACATGTAGCACGCCTTCAAGATCAGAGGTGGACAAAAAGTGTGACAGTATGGAGGGGGCCAGTAGGTAAAAGAAATAAAGGGAGACCTTGCAACAGATGGGAGGATGAAATCAAACACACAGCGGGTCCAAACTGGTTACAAACAGCTAAGTCCAGGGAAGACTGGCTCACTTTGGAGGAGGCCTTTACCTGCAGAGGGGTTCTTGCAGAATAATGAGTGCAACAAAAATAATTATAATATTTTAAACTACCTAATATTCTTTATAAAACTTAACTTACTAACATTAAAAATAACTAACTACTCAACTTTTGATATAACTACTTTGTAAACATAATTCTAAAAGAAATAAAAGGCTTTTTTATTTTTATTTTTATTTTATTTATTTATTACATATCCACGCTAATAACAGTGATAAATAACGCTGTGGGCACGGCGCCAATTAAAAATTAATGTCACATACTTGTACAGGTAGTACTTGTATACTTGTGCTAACTCGGGGCACTTTTTAGGGATTTCATATCGATAAAAAAGATGTTGATATGTATTAACACATGTGCTCATTGAAATTTCTCGATTACCATAAAAAGCTTCGATATCATATCTGAAGTTCTGAACACATATCATATCTGTTTTATTTTGACTCAAAAGTCAATAGACATATTTTAAGATAAGATAAAATGCCCAGTTGACCACTGTGGTGGACGTTAAGAGAACGTACATTAATTTAAAGTGGATAATATATTTTCATCTAGACGGCAATCTTTATTACCGACGAACAGGGAAAAAATATAAATTGTATATTATGAAAACTATTTTAAAATAAACAAATAAATACGCGTTTTAATGTGTTTATTGTTTTTATTTTAAAATTAAGAGAAAATAAATAACATGTATTTATGTTGAATAACATTTAGATGTTGACAGTAACATCGATATATTTTTTTGTCGATAAAATATTTTGCTACATCACTTTAGTATAGAAGCCCCGAGTTAGCACAGGTATGCATATCTATTTCGTAATCATTATTCGTAAGATTTTCATTCATTGGCGCTTATTACGCCGTGAATCATCGCATTTCAACGACACTGTCTCCCCTGAACGACACATACATATACGAAGTCACATATTTTACTTCATAATTGTCTAGATAGTTCAGCTGGAGTTGGAGAGCAGTATCTCCGACGGTGTGAAAGCCTAGTACACGCATTAGGCACGATCAACAGGGAGCAAAATGAACACGGAACCAGCTTCCTTGGGAACCCGAATACGTTCTGCGATTACGACGGCAGCTACGGGCCTTATCAGATCCTGAATGGCGTGTGAGTCTTTCCATTTCTTTTGTGTCTCGAGAAGTTTTTCACAGATAACGGGTATCTGTATAAAAATGCGGTGCTGTAGTGTAGCAAACGCGATAAAAAGCTTAAACGTGCTTGAGGCTGTCCTATAGTAATTCGCATATTGCATTGCCTAAAAGATATTAACAGTGGCTCATTATTGCCGTGATATTTGTGAATCTCGTTACTATCATGATTCCTTAAAACTTAATGAAACGCCGCCATGAGAAGAGCTGACGCTCTGGTTGTGTCTCCCTATCCTAATAAATTAGCTTTTTCTTAGATTCAGTGTTAATATACATAATCAAGATATTTATGACTATTAGCTGCCCGCTCGGCTTCGCCCGCGTATTGAAAATTATAGCGGGATAAAATATAGCCTACGACTATCCAGAAAGTTCATTGTATGTATACTACGTTTCAAATACCAAGGCCCGTTTGCACTTGAAACTTAACAATGGGGCTCATAATGTTTGCCTTTTAGTATCTTTTGTTATCACTAATCCTATTGTTAACGCCCATTGACCCTCTGAAGTGCAATCGGGCCTTGGTATTTGAAATGAAGTATACATGCAGGTGAAATTTCTTTTGAAGTCAGTTAAGGGTTTCCGGACATTACCCATTACATACAAACTTACAAACTTATATGCTTACAAATCTACAATCCCACAGACTTTTCCTCCTTATAATATTAGTATAGAGCCATCAAACCCGCTATGTAAACACTAAGTATAGTTTAGATTATATGAAGTGGGATCATGAATGGTTCTTTGTTAGCCAGGTACACAATGCCCTTATCTGCTTTTGTTTGCGAGCGCGTGCCATTTTTTGCAAGAAAAAGGTTAGCGCCACGTAAAATGTTCATTGAATAATGAACTCTATCTTCTTTAACACTAGATTCCAAATTAGCTACGAGATAAAATACCACTTACAGCGCCTCACAGCTGGCTTGCTGGGAGCGAGTTTTTTTATCATTTAGTCCATTAAGAATCTATTGAATAAGACGACAGAGTTCATTATTCAATGAACATTTTACGTGGCGCTAACCTTTTTCTTGCAAAAAACGGCACGCATTCGCGAACAACAGCAGATAAGGGCATTGTGTACCTAGCTAACAAAGAACCAATCATGAGCCCACTTCAAATAGTCTAAACTATATAAGGGTTGACATGACTCCGAGGCCCGAGCGGTGGCGACAGCGCCGTCGTGGGGGCTAGAAGCCGCACTCCATTCTCCCGCATCTAAGCTAAAAAAAGCATAGTCGTTTCAACCACTACTATTAAACTCCATCACTATACATTCCCAGTAAGCTCGACCCGAAATGTAGCAACAATTCCTAGGAAACTAAGTGTTACTTCTACTTTCCATTACAGTGCCTATTGCACGGATAAGAACGGAGAAATTTTAGGCGCCTGGCAAACCATGTCAAGTGAAATGGGTGGAATGAATTGCAGTAAGTATTTATTTTAAGTGGATCTTAAACTACAATGGTAAGAACTTTAAATCTAATATGAATTTTAGTATTAGTGCTCCCCACGTCTATAAACAACTTTATATGAGCAAGACGCAAGATACAGGTGCAATTCATATTTGATTTTAGCGTGATAGAAATAGACGTATTGGAGTTGAAGTTTGGTCTTTTAAGAATTAATAAGATAACAAATTTGAGCACTACAAATTGAGCTGTATATTAAATTTAGCCTTTACGTGAACAATGCTTATAATGTAACGATTGATTCTACTCCTGAAGTTCACTTCATCATTTTGTAGATATACAATGATTCTTCAGTTCAGATCCCTCAACTCAGACATGACTGACAGCCGTTTCTTATACTCAATCTATCTTTACTTTTACCACACAGAGGATAAGAAAGCATCTGTCATTTTGCCATCCCAATAAACGTATTGATAATACAAAAAAATCCGATTATCAGCGATCTTTCACCTTATATTGAATATAGGGAAAAACCATAACTCAGTTCCCATCTTCGAATACCAGAAACAGAAAACATGTTATCATAATGTCATCTACGATATTTTTCCCATGATTACCTCACTGGTGGGCACCAGATCCACTTTGATTATGCTCGAGAAGCCTTTCCTCATTTGTTATACAGAGAATTTCTCCCTCGCGTTCTCAATAGACCGTAATGCCAAACTGATATATGTATACATTCTACACGGCACTAATGTACCCGTGCAGACATATTACCATACGTGAGACTCATTGAGTATGTGCGAGTGATTTGTATCTCAAAATTACTCTCTTATCATAAACAATTTAGTTTAGTAGATTGAGAAGAACCTTTTATATGTATCATAATATAAATAGTGGTTACTACTTGCTACCTACTCATCTACAAATATAACTGAAACTTACTGTTGGTGGTTATGGTTGTACAATAGGTAAGAAATGTAGAATCAGATTCGAGTTAGTATTTGACGCGGCAGCTTTTTCATAATCGCAAATTAACATCATAAGTGCCAGGATCCCGCTAGATGGGCACTTTGATTGTCGGCTCCTTCCTCTACATACCTACTGTCACATATACACAATGCAATACGATACAAATATTCTTTATTGCTTACCAGAAATAGTACATAATAGAAAAACCGGCCAAGTGCGAGTCGGACTCGCGCACGAAGGGTTCCGTACCATTATCTATAAAAAAACTATTTTATTCTGTGTTTTTAGTATTTGTTGTTATAGCGGCAACAGAAATACATCATCTGTGAAGATTTCACTATCTGCTGGAACTATCACGGTATCAGTGAGATACAGCATGGTGACAGACAGACGGACGGACGGACGGACGGACGGACAGCGGAGTCTTAGTAATAGGAACCCGTTTTACTCTTTGAGTACGGAACCCTAGAAACAGAGGTGAATTCAACATAACATCAATTTACGCTTCAAAGGCAAGTAGGAATTAATATGTGAATTCATGTAATTTAAAATAAATAAAACAGGTAGCTATAATTGCTATAATAATATAAGTATTTTGCAATGTATAATAAAAAAAAATACTAAGTAAACTAAAAAATATATTCTTATATTTCGATAAATAGGTATATACTTACACGATATATATTTACAATTTTCAGAATATGCATGTATAATATTCAGAATATTTTTAATTATGAATATATTGTGATAAGTTTTTATGTAAGAACGACTCAATAATTATGAGCGAACCTACTCAATGTACGACATCACAACACACTTTATATCCGTGTTTTTACCAAGTGCGCTCACGCACTGTAGCCGGCGCGAGGCAGTCACAAGCCACGTTAAAAATGCTAAAATCTACCCGCTTTGTTGCGCGATAAAGCGGCACATTACGCAAAACATACAGTGTAGCAACGCTCACTTTGCACCTTTATTAATTTAAGTTATTTAAGTTTCTCTTTAAGTGAATTAATAAATTCTTTGAGAAATAAAAAATCTTTGAACCTTAACATAAACGATGGTAGACAACAGGCGGTCTTATCGCTAAAAAGCGATCTCTTCCAGACAAAATAATCATATGATTTGAGTAGGTGAAACAGAAAACAGACTATACACTTACATACATAAATATATATAATATATAAACATACATAGACATAGGTACAATAACTAAAATATCAAAGAAACAGTATCATTTAGGTACAGTCAGAAATAAACAGCACACACAAAGTAGAAATTAACAGCTACGGAAGAGATAAATAGTACTCCTTTATCTAGTTTCAAAAATGGGAAGAGACCACTACACTACACCAGTACACTACACTACACCACACCTACATCACACTACACACACACTTAACACAACACAGACTATACTACACTTCGCCAGCGGTACTACTTATATACACTATACCAGTGTTTTTCAATCTTTTTCATACCGCGACACAAGACATGAGTATACAAAAAAAGAAAATTTTGCCCCTACGCTGGTCAAAATACTTACAGTACTTATGTACTTTAACATTAAAACTTCGAGTAGGTACCTACTGCCCACCTTTATAAAACATCTTGGTGAAGCTATTGCCGACCGCTGGAACCGACCCCTATCTATAATAATGGGCTGGTTAAGGTCAAAGATTATAATATCAATAATCCGAGCCACAAGCATGTGCATTCGCGGGACCCGGCACAAATTCAGATCAGTAAAGCATTTTTTCGGCCTCAACGACGGGGCAGCTCTACCCAACATCGCCCCCTAACCCCTCCCTAACCCCTCTCTACTCTCTATATACAACCATCCATTCTTTTTTTTATATTTATATTTGTTGTAAATATTTGTTTATAATCCTATAAGTAATAAAATGTGTGAGTAACCTAACCTACTGCCCTAGGTAAGCCTTTTAAAAGGCTTGTCTATCTACTACAAGAAAGAGCGCTGCGCATATCTGACACGACTCTATTTCTAGCGCAGTTAGGACGACTCTGATATTTATGCCTGCTTTGTTACTTACTGAACATATTAATGACTGTACACGCGGTACCGCCACGAAATTGTTACCAGTAGTTCACTGTTGGATTGCATGATATCAAATGTAATAATATAGTCAAGCATAATTCCTTTTAGCCGAAATATTAAGCATGAAACGATATTAATAAAATTAAAAAGCATAATCAGTAATAGCATAGTAATAGCAGGGGCGCACAGATGCTCCACAGGGCGCTTGGCAAACGGCTGAGGGAGGCAACGGGCGACCCTCGCGCGGGCAGCTTTCTCGCGCAGATAATTGCAATCGCAATCCAGCGCGGGAACGCTGCCTGCGTGATGGGCAACCTACCAAGAGCACCAAATTTTGATAGGTATTTTTTTGATATTTAAAGTTGTATTCAATTAAAATAATAAGTATTAACTAAACTAATTATTAAAAACTAAATAAAATATAAAATATAACTAAACTAAATCTAAAAATGGCCCCTGCGGCATTGTGCTGAAGATGCTGGCAACATTACCTTGCTGAATAGCAAAGCTAATTCTTCTAATAGGTATTTTTACTTTTTAGCTTTAGTTATTTTAATTTTAGTTAGTTTTAGTTTTATATTCAAGTTATGTGTTTTTCATGGGTAGTTTAGTTTGTTTAATATTATTATTGTTAAATAAATTGTTTGATCTTTACACAATTCGAAATTATGAAAATTGATAATTATAATCGATGAAATTTAACAGCATAATCATCTCAAAGACTACAATCGAAACGCATAAATACAAAATGACATACGTAATTATTAATTCGCATCATCACAAAATGCATAAAAGGAAACTCCTAAAATGTATAGATGCCTAGGGTAGTTTATCAAATAAAAATGTTTACACATAACTTTACAGATCACATTCAGTGTTCATTTGTTTTTTTAGACTGCGCACGCGACACCATGATGTACTTCCCTGAGCGTGGCATGAGCGTCACCGACGTATGCCAAGGGAACGGCAACTACCGCCCCAACCAGAATTCTGGCGATGTCTACTACTGCGTAGACACGGACGGCTACTACATCGAGCTGTTGGACGCGTGGCCAGCTGACAACTGTGCTAGTTTCGCATAAAATCCTAAAAATATGTAATAGTTATCGTGGATTGATGGTAAGCTGCAAAACCTTCTTGAAAGGTTATGATGTCTTCATGTCTATTACGATGGTTAAATTCTTTTCTAATATCAAATTTAAATTATTTGGTTAGTGATACATTTTATGCTTGACTCATTGTTTACTCCGTCTTAATAAAAACACATGTTATTGTTGTAAAATATTGTCTTCTACCAGTTTTCCTGATCATGCTGTTTCTTGTTTTAATTTATACCTAATAAAGCATCAAAGAAGTATTCAAAGCTTACGACAAGCATCCAAGAAGTACTTCCCTTAGCGTGGCATGAGCATCTCCGACGTGTGCCAGGGCAACGGCAACTACCGCCCCAACTTGAATGTCGGCGACGTCTACTACTACTTGGACGGCTACTACATTGAGCTGCAGGACGTGTGGCCAGCTGACCACTGTGCTAGTTACGCATAGCTGACCATAAAAAATATGACATTCGGGTTAACATTGCTCTCTTGCTCGCGCTTACATGTTCTTAGGCCCAAATAAACGATTTCCAACGAACCCGAATGTCATTCCAAAATGCTCACGAGCTTAGGTCACGCGCATTGATTGTACAAGCCGCATAGTTATAGCATAGACGCTTTCTTGACAGCTTATAATTATGTACCCATGTCGAAGATCAAAGTAAGTTTGAAATAGTAATCGTTTCTTTGGTCTTTGAATTATGGGTAGCAGTGACACATTTTATGATTGACTCATTGATTTTTCTGGATAAATAAACGCAACGTTTTTTTTGTACCAGTTCTCCTTTGAGTACCTGGTGGTGAGAAAAATCGTCAGAGCTCCTGACGATGCACTGTGTTGAAAGTCCACTCAATCCCTCAACAGAACGAGTCCTTTAATCAATAAAGGGTCAGCAACGCGCTTGTAATAGGCATGATGACAGTAATTAAAACCTACTAAAATACTATATTTATTGAATAAAACTTGAAGCTTGGAATATAAAATACGCATTGTTTTTTTTATTATAAGTGTGATTAATATTTATTTTTATAAAATAAAACTACAAAATAAGGCAATCCGCCATGATATCTTGAACACCAATCAGAGCGCATGGCGTCACGCTTGAGTAAACGCATACGCAACACGCACGAACATCTTGTGTTTTTATTATTTTTGTTTAAATACCGAGTACTATTTGAGTGTGAATATTATTAATTCGAATATAAAATAACACGAATCATGGATCAAGGATTTACTAAGGCAAACAGCGCTAATTTGCCTAGAATCGACATAATAATGCTGGGAGAGTTTTTGTCATCAAATAAAGACTTTTGTTCAGCAGAATTTAGAAATGTTAAAACTTCTATGTAAGTATATTAATAATAATTAAAAACTTTATAATTTGAGTTATAAAATAATTCCCTAAAATATACTTGTGACGATGTATTTCTTATCAAGTTATTTTTAAGGTTATTTTTAAAATATTTATTTATGTAAGGTTATGAATAAAATACGTAATACATATCAAAGCAATGAGAGATGAAACCTAACCTCGAAATAGATTGTTTATATTTTTTACATTTAGTCCTCGTACAAAATATTATTACCAAATACTATATACTAGAATCTACAAAAGTATGTAAAAACTTACGTCAAAGTGATCTTCACAAAAATAAAGGTGAGTACTGGGCAATATTCCTTTTGAATCTCGCCTTGCAAGTTTAAGGCACTTGTTTCGTATTGTTTTATTTTGAGGAACGAACACAAATAGCTTATTAGGAGTTTTTATGGATGTATTCTCACACTGGGGGACCCCACACCACCTATACACTTTCGAATTCATATTTAATAACACAAAATAACTCAATTCTTGCACGAGCGCAGCGCGTTTACGTTTTGATTACTCAAACGTGACGTCACAAGCGAATGACACTAACAAGCGTTTTAGGGGGAAATTTAAATTATTATTTTAAAATTGAATTTTTTCCTACTAAACTTTTAATTTCTGCAGAAATATCTTATTCATTGTAAATAGTATATATTTCTGGACATTATAGGTCCATTTTTCAATTATTGTCATCATGCCTATTCTTCTGAAATCGCAAGCGTTCATAGGTACTACCGGTATTTACTCATCATTAGGCAAGCCGTATGCTTGCCTCGTCGTAGTATTTAAAAAAGACGTGCTTCTTGATAAGATATTTATCTAAAGGGAAAGATGGCGAAAATGTTATACTCCTTCATCATCGAAACGCTTCAAATAATTTATTAAGCCATTTCACCTTAGATATGAGATAGAATTTCACGAGAGAGCACTTTTATTCTACCCTTGTCTATATAATTATTATTACACGGCTGAAGTATCTACTCGAGTTCGAAAGGTCGTGCACCCCTGAGAGTAACATGTTTTCAACAAGACGCCTAGAAAACTATGCTCGAATCTTTACGATACCTCTGGGCGTGGGAGGGCAATTTGTTCTGCTCTCTTATTCCGCAAAATACCTGTGAAGTTTATTGCCATAGCGTAACTTGCTATGGATTTATCACCTTTATTGCTCGCTGCGTCCGGAACGAAGAAATTATTCTACCATACTTAATACTTCACCATTTCATCCACTTAATTAACCCTTCCAAGTTTTCCACTCATAACTTCGCGACCCACTCGAAAACTTAACGGTATCGAACATAATTCTACCTCCGAATTATTAAATGAACACCGCAACTCGCAATTCACGTTTACTGAAATATCATTTTGCTGTAATGAGGGCTATAAATAAATATTTACGACAAAACCCATTCAATTAAAATTGAACGACCCACCTTGTTACTCAACTTTGGTAATGAATTAATTAATCCTGCTCTGGAAACGTGGACACCGACATAAATTAAGTGAAACAACTTTATTAAAATTTGGAAAACCTATGAAGTTTGCCACTGATCGTCGCCAGGGCCCACAAATTTGGCAGAATTTCAAATTTTCCCTTGACGGTTTCGGAAATAATGGGAAAGTTCTCAGAAATAAGAAACATTACAGGGGTTGCATCAATCATGCTGGATGATTTTGCTATTAAATGAAAAGTGGGCCGAATGCTTAAAATGATAATATATGTACAGAAACATAAAATTATGAACAATCAAATGCAATCTAGGTATTTGAAGGAAAACATCGAAAAAATACAATATAGTGCACTAACTGGGGGAGTGGAGTTAAAACGTCTCACTCATTGGAGCTTACCTCCCCCAGTTAGTGCACTGCATTAAGCCAGGTCTAAAGGCCGCATTTTAGTCCAGCGCGGGGGTTTAAGCCCACCTACGTGTTCTTGAGATATGAATAGTTCTGAAGGTACATGTGCTTATATCAAATGTTTACATTAAATTTGTAAACCGTTTCCTTATTGGTTAAAATCTTCAATTTTTAAATAATTATTGTGTAAGATGATTATTATATTGTAAAATACCTTTTAACATGTAAAAGTGCCCTGGCCTATTTGCATAATAAATAATTGATTTTGATTTTTGATTTAAATCAGTTTCAAGTTCCAAAAATTACGGCCAATTGTGTTTCGATTCATTATGTTAAAATCATTCACGCACCGAACAAACTTCTTAACCTCTAAAATAGCAGCTCTGGGCAAAGTGAGCCCTGGGATCCATACATTTTAATCTATCTTTGGCTAAACGTCAAACTTGAACGATTAACAGTCAATTTCCAACGCCGATAGCGCCTTGGGATGACGGTTGATCGTGTTAAAGTGATTAAAGATCAGAATCCACGTGTCCGAACTCGTTTACATTATCTTACTTCAGGTCATGAATAAGGTTAACCCGTTTTAGAGTTTACTTTAGGGTTAACGAAACGGAGCAAGATTAAACAGTACCTGAAACTCAATTTAAGTCAGTTGAAATTAATCCTTTGAAAGTAATTGAAGTTGAATATAAGCAGAGCTGTTGAAAGATTGAGGGGATGTGATACTAAATTACAATTTAAATTATATTATTGTTACCAATAATTGCTTTCATCCTCTCGTGCCACCACATAAAATAACTAGAAAACGATTATTCAACATTAAAGTTTAAAAAAACCAAAACTTTTGAAGAACATTATATTTAACATCTGCCTAAATGTTTACTCATTTGATATTGATTAACGTCTAAAAAATGTTTCAATTTGTGTTTTAGAATCACACTGAATATACATAATTTAGGTACCTTATTTATTTTTAAGGAGATTGAAGTATTTGTGAGCAATATGACTTGTAACACAATAATGTTTTCAATGAATCGGTTGATAGGTCTAGGTACTAACCTGTAAGACGGTACCAGATCGTCTCTTGTTGTGAAGTGAGGATAGGAAAGTTTAATAGTAAAATATTTTTACGGCGCTCCAAAAGTAAGCAAATGGTATCAATGCATCCCTCTCCCACATACGCATAATAATTAAAGCAGGGCTCACCTTTTACCTGACTGCGGCCGAATAAGTTTGTAATGTTTTAAGAGGGCATGTTCTGCAGCTTAAACGGCTTGACACAAGCGGCGGAAACAAAATTACAAAACAGTCTGAAAAAAAAGGTCTTGTTTCACACGCTCATTTCCAGGTACCACGAATCACATCGAAATCAAACTGTAACCAAAACTGTATAACTCGAATCGACCCCGTGGTTCCACATCGCGACCCTATTCGATGAAACGTGACTCGTAATCACCAATTTCGTAGTGTTTATGATTCCCCGGGGTCGGAGTCGAATGGCGGCCGCATCTAGTTTAATGAGTTAGGGATGTCACGGTATGTAAATCACATATTTCTAAGATGTGGATTAGTATGATTAAGAATATCGTCGACATAGTGAAATAAACTAACTTACGACTTATGCTTACTAATATTAAAACTGTAACAGTAACTCCGTAAATCTTTATGTTACCTTTTCAGGCCTAGTTAAACCGCTGAACCGACTTATCGTTTGTCCGAATTTTCTTTTTCTTTTTTTTTATACTACGAGCTTGATGTTAAGCTGGTCATTTCGACATAAAGTAGTTTTTATCTGAAACTTTGAAATTTTCAGGATAATTATTAAACAAACCTAACCTAGCCTAATAATTTCTAAACGATAATAATAATAAATATTATTTATTTATTTCAGGCTATGAGCCCATAAAGTTCTAATATTTTTATGGGCTCATGGCGGTACAATTATCATTAATCTAGGTATATGAGTGAGAATTATTACATTAGAATTGGTTTTATGCAATTTATAAATTAGATTAAGTAGAATGGAATTAAATTTATATTTATATGCCAAGCATTATCTGCCTCCACTTATTATAAATGGAGCAGTCAAATTTATTTAACAATTCTATCAGGATGCTGTTGCGGCTGCTCCGAGCGTGACAGAGCAGCGAGGCCACTTTCTAGTGGATAATCGCGTGGAACCCATCTGTGCGCTCCTCCGCAAACATTCCCGACGCGCTACAAAAACGGGGCAGCTGCATCAACTTAAGATGTTGTTGTATTGGACTCGCAACGCACTTACAGCCTTACGAATATGTTTCACCCACAGACTGAGCACCGATCAAAACTGCGAGCAATCATGTTTCCCCTAACTACCAGCGCCCTGCGCTGCCTTTCTTTGTCACCGTCGTTATTCAGGTCTTCGGTAACTATGTGACACAAGTATTTAAACTTTGTCACTACCCGAAGAGACGTGCCGTCTAGCCTTATAGGCGGAACATTGATCGGATTCTCTTTGCCACTCTTAAAAATGAGTATCTCTCTTTAACTACAGTTGTAGCTAAGCCCGTGTTCCGTCGCATTAGGCTTCACAAATAGCCACCAGTTTCCTGATTGACCCCACTGATGGCCCCAGCAACACCATATCATCAGCATAGCTGATATTGTTCACGCATGTGTTATCAATATGACAGCCTGTATGTGTGTTGCAGAGCTCGACAGTGAGATCATTAACATAAGCGTTGGAAAGCAGCGAAGAGGTCAGCCCCCTGCCTCACACCGCATTCCATGCCATATGATTATGATACATATCATACCTATGTTTAACAAATAAAATATTTTGTATTTGTATTTGAGTTTGACAGTGGCGCACCCCATCTCACCTGGTTCCTTTGACTGCCATACCAGAAGCGCAAAATTGAGATACATTCAGCCGGTACACCTGCACTTCCTAATTTGTCCCACAATGTCCCATACAAGACAGTGCGAAATGCTTTTGACAAATCAAGGATGCACGCTTACACCGGTGAATTCCTCTCTGTGTAGTATTTGACAGCTCCTTTGAGCCATAGAATTGTCGTTTCTGTAGATAGCCCAGCTAGGAAACTAAACAGGGCATCATAATGGTTTGAAAAGAATTAAAATCTTTGCGGTCTTCGAGAAAACTGGCTTTTTGTTGAAATAAAAATCGGACAAACGATAGAGTTGGGAAATTAAATTTAGTGATTGCGATAGGATATCGTTTTTTATGGAATACGCCCAGAATCGTTATTTAAAGGGGTGACAAGTTGAGTGGTTGCTGTGGCAGTGGTTTGCCTGCGGGAAACCAATGGTATGTTTGCTATTAGATTTTGTACATGCGTAGTAGTATCAATCCTTTAAGCCCTTTAACGCAATGAACGAGTGTACGTTATCTAAGTCACGGGCAAAAGCTAGTAGTAAGATCTTGTAATACCTATGTAGGTAACAACTATGTAGTTGTAAAGAAAAATAATTACCTATGTGATATTTACATTCATTTGACATTTTAATTTGACAAATTATATCCCAATTTAATCAATTTTAATTTAAAAAAACGTCATTATTTTATGAAACATTTTGTATGTAGATTATAAATTTATGTTCTTTAGTTGGTTGAACGGAAATTTTAGTCTGCATTCCACGTTGCAAGAGTTCTTTGCATCTCCCCAAGGATTTGTAAAGTTTTCCAATGTGAAAAGTAGGTAGCTATCTCACTTTTCAGTTCACAAACTTGAAAAGACAACTTCCTTTGCAAAATCCGTACTTTTTCTGCCTGAAAGACATGCCAATGAAAACTCTTCGCCAGTTCAAATGTAAGCAAAGGCCTTCTGCATCAAAAACGACTTTACATTATGCAACAGAACCAAAGTCTAATATTTTGACCCGATAATACTAGTGCCTACGCTAAATCTTGGGATTAGGTGTCAAATCGGACCCCGGCCTCCTTTAGGCCACAACCGGGAAGAAAGCTAGGAAGATGATGACTTTGACCCGATAATGGCATGATGTGAGGTGAGGAATGGATAAAAAGAGCCACAGCACGGGCTGGCCTACCGGAAAAAGAAAGAGAGGAACACCACCAGATAGATGGACTAACGCATTTAAAAAGATAACTCGCGAAGACTGGACAACATCGGCACGAGGCAGGAAAAAGCGGCCAAGTGCGAGTCGGACTCGCACATGAAGGGTTCCGTGAAATAAATTGCGGTTTACGATTTATGACGTATTAAAAAAAAACTACTTATTAGATCTCGTTCAAACCAATTTTCGGTGGAAGTTTACATGGTAATGTACATCATATATTTTTTTTAGTTTTATCATTCTCTTATTTTAGAAGTTACAGGGGGGGGGGGGACACATTTTACCACTTTGGAAGTGTCTCTCGCGCAAACTATTCAGTTTAGAAAAAAATGATGTTATAAACCACAATATCATTTTTGAAGACCTATCCATAAATACCCCACACGTATGGGTTTGATGAAAAAAAAATTTTTGAGTTTCAGTTCTGAGTATGGGGACCCCTAAAAATTAATGTTTTAAAAACCTTAATGCGGTTCACAGAATACATCTACTTACCAAGTTTCAAAAGTATAGCTCTTATAGTTTAGGAAAAAAGTGGCTGTGACATATGGACGGACAGACAGACAGACAGACGGACGGACATGACGAATCTATAAGGGTTCAGTTTTTTGCCATTTGGCTACGGAACCTTAAAAATGGAGAATAACTACAACTTAGAAAAGTTGAAAAACCCCCGTTTTTTTATTTCAAAGTTCAATATCTCAAAACCGGCTAAGCTGATTTTGTTAAAACGTAGCTAAGAACAATCTCGATTAAGTCAGCTTGCGTATAAAAATAACCGCATTCAAATCGGTCTTTTTGTTTAGGAGCTAAGATGCCACATACAGATACATACACAAACACACAGACACACAGACATACATAAACACAGACATACACAGACACGTCAAACTTATAACACCCCACTTTTTCCATTTGGGGTTAAAAATACCTTAGGACCTTAATAATAAATAAGATAAATAAATTAAATAATAAAAGCATGCAATTAACACTTATTAACTAGGTAGTAGACCTGTGACCTGTAGAACTCGTGAGCCTGTCTTTTTTTTCAAATTTAGGGGTCTGTATCTCAAAAGGAAAAAACGTGAGCTCTCGACATAAATACAATGTTGTGTAATGTCCGAAAAACGTTTGGGAATTTCAAGCTGGCATTTCACCTTAAGCCCTAAAAATATAGTACCTATACAATACGACTAAGTCATTGGTATATTAAATGAATAGATCCTATTAACACAGCTACACAATTTCAGCATTTAAATGTTCAAAGTTGAAAGTTCACAACACTTCTAAGAGAAGACTTTCCTTACATAGACATTGGATACTTGAGACCTCTAACGCCATCTATGCAATAGACGACGAACTTCATCCAAACAATGCTTCCTACGAGTAACTTCTATACTAGTGTATGGTCGTAGCGTCGTAAGTTGCCAAGGCTTGGTGTACTTAATCTTAACTGAAAGTTAAGTACCGTATACACGCAACGCGATTTATTATAGTAAACAGGATCGTAATTTATGGACTCTGTTAACATTGGAACTGTGCTTCAGCAACTTTTTTTGTATCTATACTAATATAAAAAAAAATCGGCCAAGTGCGAGTCGGACTCGCGCACGAAGGGTTCCGTACAATATCTATAAAAAACTATTTTATTATGTGTGTTTAGTATTTGTTGTTGTAGCGGCAACAGAAATACATCATCTGTGAAAATTTCAGCTGGAACTATCACGGTATCCGTGAGATACAGCCTGGTGACAGACAGACGGACGGACGGACAGCGGAGACTTAGTAATACGTCCCGTTTTACTCTTTGAGTATGGAACCCTAAAAACCAGCCAAGTGCGAGTCGGACTCGCGCACGAAGGGTTCCGTACCATCATCAATAAAAATATTCATTTTATTATGTTTTTAGTATTTGTTGTTATAGCGGCAACAGAAATACATCATCTGTGAAAATTTCAACTGGAACTATCACGGTATCAATGAGATACAGCCTGGTGACAGACAGACGGACGGACGGACAGCGGAGGCTTAGTAATACGTCCCGTTTTACTCTTTGAGTACGGAACCCTAAAAAGTAAAGGTGTAAAGATTCTTGTGTATAATTTTACCGAAACTCATTGAATATTATTTTTAGGTTTCACTGATACCTATTTACAATTTTTAAGATGGACGTCTGCAAGCTAGATTATAACAAAAAAGTTTTTTTTAATTTCCTTTTACATAATATAAATGTTAGGTTATTTTAATACCTACTCAAATCATATGATTATTTTGCATCGTCGCCACCACCCTAAGATAGTCTGGAGGAGATCGCACTGTTGTATACCATTGTTTATGTTTAAGTTACCTCTGTGTTTCTATTATGTACTATTTCTGGTGATCAATAAAGAATATTTGCATTGTATTTGTATACTCATAAACAGAGATACGGTTGTAGAAGATACGGCAATAAAGAGATCTCTCAGGGACCGAAGTCCGTTGAGAGTTGTTTGGATGTATGCAACTGATTTAAGAAACTTCGATTGTGCGATGCAGAACTCGTCAGATTTGACAGGAGTGACGCCACAGCAGCCCCCCTTTGAGACGGAGGGCTCGAGGATGTATGAAGAGTAGAGTGCAGCTTGCCAGTGCTCAGAGCCAGCGTGGCGAGCGAGCGCTCAGAGCCAGGGTGGCGAGTGATGGGAGAGAGAGAGAGAGAGAGAGAGAGAGTCTGGCTTGCTGCTGAGAAGAGTCGGGCGTCAGTCAGGATCTTCAGAGTTGCGCTTATGTCCATTGTCGGGGTCACCAATGTAGAAAATACGACAATAGAGAGATCTCTCAGCGACCGAAGTCCAATGAGAGTTGTTTGGATGTTATATGTATGCAACTGATTTAAAAAACTTCGATAGTGCGAATCAGAACTCGTCAGATTTGACAGAAGTGACGCCACATCAGCCCCCCTTTGAGACGGAGGGGTCAGCGATGTATGAAGAGAAGAGTGCAGCTTGCCAGTGCTCAGAGCCAGCGTGGCGAGCTAGCGCCTGAAAAAAAATGTGTTGTTTGTAATATTTTACAATATAAAGGAAAAACTAAAATCCAGCCACATAGCGACTTTATTTTGGCTTACTTTAAATCGCTATGTGTCAAATATACACATAGCGTAGTTTTACAACGTGGAAGGCGACACATAGCGGGTTTTGAAATGAATACAATTTGGTAATATGAATCAACTTTTACTATTATAAATATATAGAACATTTGAATAACATGAATCTTTATCGTCATCCACTGTCAAGTTAGTTTGTTAGATAAACCTAATCAATAAATCAAGTAAGTGTAATAAAAATACGGTACCTACTTACATTTTCGATTACACTAAATTTGCATATAGATTTCGAAAAAATGCCATTTAAGTTATAAGTAAGTACTGTTTTTTTAACATACATATTTAAATTATAATTTTTTTGCATTTATACAGTCTAGTATATAGTTTGGTTTATACGTTAAGATTATCGTAGAAATGATGATAATCTTTGTGCATGTAGACCTTTAAAGATTGCAGGCTATTATATTTCGCTTTATAATTTTTTGGCCGGCTATTATATAATGGTCGCCATTCGAGAACCTTTCCGCCCCAATGGCTATCGGTTCTACGAGCAATGTACCCCGCCCACTACCACTTATGTTTAGCGATTCGGAGGGCTATATCGGTTACCTTGGTTCTGCTGCGGATAGCCTCATTTCTGATGCGATCACGCAGAGAAACTCCCAAGATAGCCTCTCCATTGCCCTTTGGGTGACTTTGAGCCTTCTTATGAGGCCCATAGTAAGCGACCACGTTTCAGTGCCATATGTCATCACTGGCGACACACACTGGTCAAAGACTCTCACTGCGGAATATTGGACGAAAAGATGTGCCTTAGCTTCCCGAACGCTGCCCATCCAAGTCGGATTCGACGAGGACAGTCCGTCCTAGGTAAACATAATCATCTACAACTTCGAGAGTTAAGTGTCCGATTGTAATGGGAGTTGGTACTACATGGGCATTTGCCATGATCTCCGTCTTATCCATGTTCATTTTTAGACCAACTCTCTCGGAAGCTTTACTGAGGTCATCGAGTATCGTACTTAAGTCCTCCATGGTCTCAGCCAAAACTAAGCTATATCGTCCACAAATCGAAGGTGAGTGAGTGATGTACTCGCCGTTGATGTTGATGCCTAGCCTTCTCCAGTCCAAAGTCAGAAACATCTTCCAGTGCAGCGGTGAACAGTTTTGGAGAAATAACATCTCCTTGCCTGACTCCCCGCTGCAGCGGAATAGGTTTCGAGTGCTGGTCCTGGAGTCAGACTGACATAGTGGCATTCTCGTACAAACACTTTAGTACTTCGATATAGCGGTAGTCAACTTGGCACCGCTGGAGAGACTGTAATACAGCCCAGGTTTCGACCGAATCGAAGGCTTTCTCGTAGTCCCCGAACGCTAAACAGAGAGACAGGTTAACTGGCAGAGTGTGTGGATGTGGTATACGGTACTAAAGCCTCTTCGGAAACCAGCTTGTTTGGGAGGCTGGAAGTCATCTAGCCTTCGTACGACCACGCACCGGAAGGCGCGGCGTGGTAAGGACCCCCACAAGGTGGACTGATGACCTGGTAAAGGTCGCGGGAGTCCGCTGGATCCGGGTGGCGCAGGACCGGTCACTTTGGCACTCCTTGGGGGAGGCCTTTGTCCAGCAGTGGACGTCTTTCAGCTGATATGATGATTATATAATGGTAGTGCTTCATTATATTCACGCTGTTCAGGTCGCCTTTGTGGTAAAAGAGTGAATATGTCAGTGTGACGCAGTTTATATTTGACCTTGCCATTTTTGTACCACAGGCTTCTTATGTCGGTCACCAAACCGTTTACCAGGCTTGTACTTATACAATTGCTTTTCTACGTAACTTAGAAAAAAAGAGTGATCTAGATTATTTACAATATACGGTTGTGTAATGTCCATACGTGCAATTATACTAAGTAGAATGAAATTAAATAGGTACCAATAACAAGTATACAAATCTGTAATCTGATAAAACCTGGTTAACTTTGCACTTACGTGAGAAAACGACAGATTATAGCACTTTTTAACATTAATTTCTTCAAATTAGCCTCACTTCATTCAAGAAATAATCGCCATATGCAACAAAATACTGTCAAAAACCATTGATTTTGAAGGAAAACCTCACGCATAATTTCGCTATGTGCTAAAAATCACATAGCGATTTATTTCAGTTCAAACTTTGTTCCGCAAGCACATAGCGGAATTGTTATTTTCAAAACCATTAAATATATCAAAAAACAGCTTTGTGGGTTAATGTGGAATATTAAAAGGAGTCAAATTATCAAATTATCGCAAAATCTAAAAAAAACACATAGCGATTTTTTTATGCCCACCGACGAAATATGCAACTGATTTAAGAAACTTCGATAGTGCGATGCAGAACTCGTCAGATTTGACAGGAGTGACGCCACGCGGTTAAAAGATAGTTAACTTACTTTAAATACAGCTCAAACTCACTCGGCTGTAAATTATGGTTACTTGGTGACATGTTTCAAGATTATTTGGAGCCCTTCATTAGGCTGAGTATTATCACGGATAATTTACGCGCATTCAAGCCATAATTCATATTGAAAATAGGTATATATCAACACGGCTAACGAAATCATAAAATTTGCTGCTATTCGTTCCCCTGCTGCAGTATATTAATCACTGATAACACATACCGTTTTACCACTTACAAACTCCGCACAATATTACTATGTATAACCTTCAAGCTCAATTTATCACCGATCACTTGGTTACCAATACCAAGATCACGTACAGAAATAAAGCATCTCGAAGAGCCGTAGGTAATAGTAGGACTTCCATAAACAAGCGCGCTCTATTATTACAAGCGCCTTAATCAAAAGATAACATCTTAGCATCGTAGACGCGACTTAATCGGGTCTTCATGGCTACTTTCGGTTTACGATCTTTATTCACGCGAATAACAATTTAACGGGCTTTTGGTGATACTGGCTCGTGTTTTATTTGGAATGTGATGAAGTGCTTGTGTTTAAATTAATTTTGTTTTATTTGTGATTAATCCCTTAACGTTGGACTTCCGCGTAGGTAGTAGGTTTTACTTTGAATTTTGCTGGACAGACTACCGTGTTTCTAAGTATCACGCGATTATAAAAATGATGATGAATAAATAGGCTGTTTTGGGTGAATATTTTTTACTAGTCTCTTAATATTATATTAATAATAGATTAATATTAACGTCCCATCTTCTATTAATCCTATACAAAACATTAATAATATGCACGTACTTATTTTAAGAATCCTTCCGAATATTGTTTTTATTTTATCAATTATATTTCAAGAGTCATTTAACTAAAATACAAAACCCGAAAATATTAGGTTTGTTCATCAATTATTTTATTAATGGATTTTTTGAACGTGAAAACTAGTAGTAAGCATGTCTGAAAATAGTATCGAACGAAAATAGACCAAATTGAGACCGAAGCTTAAATGAGCATCGTCGTAATATGAACCTGCCAGCATTTTTCGTACGAACGAATAGTTCGGGAAACGTTCGATCGTAAAACCGCGTTTATAATATCGATAATCGGTTTATTACTCGATGTTTATGGTTAAGATCGAGCTGTTCCTGCAATTATGTAGAACTGTAACTATTTAAGAACAGAAATATTCATGGCAACATCACGAACCTGAAATAGATTAACTTGTATTGTTTATTTAATATATTTAGGCTTCCGGTAATAAACGGAGTTGTCAATAAGCATAATATCAGTTTATGATAAATTATTGCTACAGTCAGCTTTAAACTTGCTGAGAAATATTTAGTGCACGCCAAAAACATAGGGTATCATAATATGGAACTGAGTTATGGTTACTAGAAAAGTAAAGATTAAATTCCTAAAAGGGGGGCACACCAGATCCCGGAATTCAAATATTGATGTCTACCCTTTCCCTAGCAGAAGGCTGGAACTAGTGTAGACAGCTCATTGTGTTTCTTTTATGAAACAAACACAACGATCTGTCTACACTGGTATGTGTACCAGGCTGTGGTACATCTTTTCAACAAATTACCGGTAGAGTTTAAGCAGATATCCAACATTAATGTGTTCAAGCGTAAATTTAAGGCTCTTCTTGTAAACAAATGTTGTTATTCAATCGATTAGTTTGTAAACGACACGTAAAATATCATGATTCTAGATTTATTAATTGTGAATTACCTATTATAATTAATATTGTAGATTTAAGTTATGCATATAAGACTAATTTTAGTGTTGTAAATTCGTCTTATGTTTCTAATCTTAATTTTGTAATTAGTTGTAATGTACTTACACACAATTCTACACAATGTACCTATATTGTTAAGAATGAAAAATAAAAAAAATGAAAAATATAGAGTTACGAGACATGTAAGGCACATCAGAATGGCTCGTATTTGGAGCAGCTCACCTGCGGGGTTCCTCTACCTTACACAAGATCGTAGCAATACTAACACCACTACTTGTCTTGCGCTGTAGGTACGTAGGTTGTGTAAATTTTGTGTTTCAGGTGATGAGTAAGATCCCCAGAACTCTCGAGAACCTGCTGAGTAAAAAGTGACAGACGACCAATCATAAAAACAAGAATGGGTCTGCAACGCGTTTGCAAGTCCTCTGGAATCGCAATCATCTATAAGATAGGGTATCTGCTTACCATCAAGCAGCAGGTCAATCACGTAACGCATTGTACGAACGTAGGGTACCTTGGTCTAAATGTCACTTTTTATATGAAAAATTGACAGTTAAATTGTACGGACGCGCGTTCGGAACGTTACTTGATTACCCCTCAGATCGTATCTTGTTTACCATCTAATTTGTTGCCTGAAAGTACGGGGAAGCATGCGTCAAATCCGGTAGTTCTGATTTTTTGCAGACTTGTTTATGATGTTGGCCCAATGAATAATCCAAGTTTGTGACCTCAAGCGCCGAACGCAAATTTGTCAAAAATCGAATTGGTATAGAGATAGTTTGAGTCCCGGGGAAGGACATAGGATAGTTTTTATCCTGGAAATCATCCCCTAAGGGTCACCTCATTGTAATGGGGAGTGAAAGTTTATATGGAGCTACGATATAAACAAGTACCACACGGACAAAGTCGCGGGCAGAAGCTAGTACATAATATTTAAATGACGACATATCAATTCACAATGAAAAAAAAAAACAAAAAACACGATTCAAACTCAATTTTAACCGGCTAATCGAATACTGGCCCCAAACAAACAAAAACAGGCCGAGCAAAAACTACATCAATCAACGTATACATACATGGCGATTATCCGTTTTCATCCACGGATCATTAAGACCCACCAATTGGTGTCGGGCTAAGCGGACCAATTCTGTGTATGCTCTTTTTATCGGTCACAATCTGAGGTCTATCTGGCATGACGTAATTTTATGTCACTGAACTGGAGAAGTGCCTCTCATCATCATCATCATATCAGTCGAAAAACGTCTACTGCTGGACAAAGGCCTCCCGCAAAGAGTGCCAAAATGACCGGTCCTGCGCAACCCGCATCCAGCGGACTCCCGCGATCTTTACCAGGTTAGCAGTCCACTTTGTGGCGAGCCTACCCACGCCGCGCCTTCCGGTACGTGGTCGGAAGTACCTCTACCGTACAGAAATACCACTCTTTTTGTTGAGTAAGGTTGCCAGAGCTCCCGAGTATGCGCTGTGTTCAGAGAAAGGAACCTACATTCGTCTTCTTCTTCTTCTGTTCCTGTTCCCAGTTCATTTTGGGGTCGGGTCTCAGTCAATCAATCATATATTTATTTGCATAAAAAGGGGTAGGGTAGGAGTGGGGGGGGGGGGGGGGGTCTTCTCACTTTTCTGCGCCAGGACAGTCTGTCCTTGGTCGTCGCTTTAGGTAATTGGGCACTCTCGAAGTATCTCTTTATCATGCACTACCAGGTCCATGGTGGACGGCCTTTACTGCGTTTGTATTCGTTCACAGCGCAATGTCATCTCGCTCGTATGTGGAGCAGCCCAACTGGGGAAGTACCTCCACCTTACAGAAGACCGCAGCCATAATAGCACCACTGCTTTGTAGTGTTGCTATATTATTGCATGCTATGAAGCATGTGGTGTTGTGTTCCTGGTGGTGAGTAAGGTCGCCAGAGCTCCCTAGGATGCGCTGTGTTGGGAGTGAGATAAAGATAAAGATAAAGATAAATCATTTATTTGTCCAACATAGGTTACAGGATGTTACAATGTTATGGTCAGTTTCACTATGTGGCGCCTTGCGGCTTACAAATTGTTGAGCATGCATGTCAAAGTCACTATCATTTATAAATTCATTTATGGTATAATAACTTGTATGAGCTAGAACATTTTTTAGGGCTATCTTAAATTTATGTAGTTTATCTATTGAATGTAAACATTTTGGTAATTTATTAAATATTTTTGGAGCCATTCCGACTACATTTTTTTGGAATAAGGTTGTTTTGGGTATCATTGGGTTTGTTATTTTATGACGTAAACGGGTGCTATTAAAGTTTAGGAACAAATGGGAGTTACATTTCACGAAAACACACATTTCATAGATATACAAACTAGGAAGAGTTAGTATCTTAAATTTTTGAAAATAGGGCTTACAAGATTCCAAAGAACTAATACCACATAGAGATCTTAGACACCTTTTCTGCGCTCGAAACGCAATTTCTCGATCGGTCGAGTTCCCCCAGAATATTATGCCGTATCTTAACGTTGAGGTAACAAATGCGTGGTATGAGGTAAGCACTGCAGGTAGATTTACTTTTTTTCTTAGATTATATAATGCATAGGAGAATTGATTAAGTTTCTTACATATAGAGTCAATTTGATATTTCCATGTCAACTTATTATCTATATTTAATCCTAAAAACTTTGTTATGTCAGAGTCTTCAATTTTTTATCCTTTATAAGCTATTGTGAGATTAGGCACGTAATTCGTTCTTTGCTGAAATGTCATGAGTTTTGTTTTATTTAAATTAATGTTTAAATTATTTTTTGTCAACCATTCTATAATTGTATTTAATGTCTTGTTAATGTCAGCTTCATAAGATTTCAAATTTTTCCTAGAGAAGATTACAGTACTGTCGTCGGCAAAGAGAACCATGGGGTGGCCAATTGTGTTAGGCATGTCATTTATATAAATGAGAAATAACAGAGGCCCTAGAACACTCCCCTGTGGCACGCCATAACGGATTTCTCGTACATCCGATGAGTAGATCTGTTCCGTTTTTGTCTTGAAACATATTTTACTTATTTGAGTTGTTTGCCGTCTGTCGCTTAAATAAGATTTAATTAGATCATAGATATTACCACGTATGAGGGACCTGCATGTCTCTATCTGCCAACACATCGAATCCTCAAGTGAGTAAAGGGTCGCCAACGCGCTTGTGATTCTTCTGGAGTCATAAGTGTCCAGTAACTGCGTACGGTAACTGCTTAATATCAGGCAGGCCGTAAGCTTGTTTGCCACCATCGTTGTATAAAAAAAAAGGTAGGTTTAGGGCAATATTAACAACGTTGTCCTATTGACGTCTTTTGACATTTTCGTACCAACGAAGGCGGTTCTCGGTGAGTTTGTCGGTGATTGGTTACAAATAACCTACATTTGTCTCTACCTGTCAAAATAACGAAGACAAATAAAGGGTAAGAAACGCGCTTGTGATTTTTCTGAAGTCACAATCGTCCACAGGTTACAGTGTCTGCTGACCTTTTTTCTGTCATTCAGCACACATGGAAAATTAAGAATTCAGAACGAGTTCGCGCTAAAAGTTATATTTTGATATCGAATCAGATAGTCCAGTACGTCAAGCCATATAGACCTGAACATTCAAAATCGGAACTGTGCTCCCGTTACTTCCGGCGCTCTCGATTCTTTATTAAATTGTCCGTTAATTTTAATTTTGTTGGACGTCCGCCATTTTTTTAAGTCAGGTGAAAATTAGGCACCAATTCGTAGCAATCGAATTTTAAATTTACGGACGCGTGTATTCGCGAGAACTGTTTTAAAATATAGCTGGGTAATGTTTTTATTCATATTGAATGGGGAATGAGTTGGTAATTTGAATTTATATGACAACCGTGCGTAAGTGAATAAATAAAACGTTTTACATACATTGTTTGAAGTACATTTTGTATTACGTATATGAATTGTTTGTCATGATTATCATCATCAGCCATAATTCGTCCGCCTGCTGAATGTTGGTGTCCTTCAAATTGCATCATAACATAATACTCTTTTCTGGACTTTCCCCATCCATAGGCTGCTAACAGCAATCCTCTCAAGGTTACTCCAACGAGTCGTAGGGATTATTACGGTCGCTTGGCCAAAGGGCCCGGCCACATGTGTGCGTTGCGTGCGCGCGCCGCAAAACCGGATTTCTCGGTACTAAAAGCGGGTTTCTGCGGTACGCGCGCCGCAATATTGTGCGTTACGTCGCCGTAGAGCAGATATGTGGCCAGGCCCGATTCTCCACTCCAGCAGGGTAAATTGCGTAGCATTTCGAGAAAATTTCAGCTGCAATGTCTTTGCGGGACTCGTTTGCTCCAACGGTAAATATGACCGGCCCCCTGCCACATAGGTAGTGAAAGTGCCAGTGACACTGGGGTTACATTGAGCTTTAACGTCACGCAAACACAGCCCTCCATCACCGCGGTAGTTACAGCTATAATACCTAAAACCAAAGGTGTAATATAAAAAACCGGCCAAGTGCGAGTCAGACTCGCGCACGAAGGGTTCTGTACCATTATCTATAAAAAACAATTTTATACTGTGTTTTTAGTAATTGTTGTTATAGAACAGAAATACATCATCTGTGAAAATTTCAGCTGGAACTATCACGGTATCGGTGAGATACAGCCTGGTGACAGACAGACGGAGGGACAGCGGAGTCTTAGTAATAGGGTCCCGTTTTACTCATAGAGTACGCAATCTTAAAAATGAGAATGCGCTGTGTTGAGATCGAGGGCCCTCTATGTGTCACTTGTCTCAAATTACATATATACATACATACCATCACGCCTTTATCCCTAAAAGGGGTAGGCAGAGCACATGAAACTTGTGTTCCAGTGCCACTTTTAGCATAAATGTGGGTATAAAAGATCGACAAAATGTGATGTTGCAGTGATAGGTTGCTAGCCCATCGCCCACAACACACTTCAACCCTCGAAGTCTCGAATTGATACATCAAATTCTCAAATATAAAGGGACGCGATTGTTATTATTCTGAAGCAGCACGCGTTTATAGGTTACGGTTTATGTTTGCCATCAGGCAAGTCCAAAAAAAGCTAAACATACCTTCCTAATAATACATGCAAAAAAAGATACCATAAAGTAAGATACTGTTGCTCTGAACTTATCGTTATCTTTGAAATGAATACTCCCAACGTCTTTATGAAAGACGGAATCCCAAATTATGATATATCTCTCCGGAAATAATAAAACACAACTCGTCGCTCTCAATTTTTGTCATTAATACTGGTTACAGCGCGTGACGCATATAATTAATTTATTAAGAGCAGTGTTGTCACAGAATATTGACTATAACCAGTGTTTCCAGCGAGTTCCTTCCGAATATCAAACCGTTTAAAACATCGTGGGAGTATTTTTTTAGGGTTCCGTAGCCAAATGGCAAAAAACGGAACCCTTATAGATTCGTCATGTCTGTCTGTCTGTCTGTCCGTCCGTATGTCACAGCCACTTTTTTCCGAAACTATAAAAGCTATACTGTTGAAATTTAGTAAGTAGATGTATTCTGTGAACCGCATTAAGATTTTCACACAAAAATCGAAAAAAAAACATTAAGTTTTAGGGGTCCCCATACGCAGAACTGAAACTCAAAAAAAAAAATTTTTCACACCCATACGCGCCCTTCATATGTCCATGTCACACCCGTTTATTATTAAACATACACCGTTAGTCATAAAGTCATAATAAAATCGAATATCTAATTTGCAATTGTTTTTGTTCGAGCGTCTATTAGATGAGTCAATTAGAAAAAAAATTAAGCGTTAAGTGAGATACTGTGTTTGGTGTTTATATAAAAAAACCGGCCAAGTGCGAGTCGGACTCGTGCACGAATCGTTCCGTACCATTATCTATAAAGATTAATTTAATTCTGTCTTTTAGTAATTATTGTTATAACAGAAATACATCATCTGTGAAAATAACAACTGCCTAACTATCACGGTTCATGAGATATAGCCTGGTGACAGACAGACAGACAGACAGACGGACATTGGAGTCTTAGTAATAGGGTTCTGTTTCTTTGAGTACGGAACCCTAAAAAGAATAGCTGAACATGGAATGGACACTAGCCACTTCTTTGTTTTTAGCAAGTTGCTACGTAGGTAGCTGTTACGTTCTCTGACTGTGACTTATAAATATAGGGCCAACTTAACGTACGTGGTCATAAAAATAATGACGGATGGACCTCTCACTCACTCACACTTTACCCTCATGACACAAGTCACTAAAGTGAGCACGGTGTAAGGGCCTGTCGGTACATTAATTTTGGCACTATAATATTATTAACAATACTACTTACATTACCAGAAAGGATGTTGTTGGTAGTTCTGTGTAACAATAAGGTCAATTCGACTCGAGATATTCCACACGAGTGCTCTCAAGGCTGGAACTACTGGAAAGCTAATTATCTGTGATGCTATAAACACTTTGTCATCATTTCATATAAATGACGACGTGCTCGTTATTTAATTCTAGTCAAAGTTACTCGCTAAATAAAAATTAAATAAATAAATATTTGCGGACAATCTTACCTAGTCCCAAACTATGCAAAGCTTGTACTATGGGTACTAGATGACGATATAGATACTTATATAGAGAAATAAATACTTATAGAAAACATCCATGACTCAGGAACAAATATTCGTGCTCATCACACAAATAAATGCCCTTACCGGGATTCGAACCCAGGACCTCTTGCTTCGTAGGCAGGGTCACTACCAACTACGCTAAAGCGGTCGTCGTAATACATCAATACTTATTAATAATCTTATATTTCAAAATAGCTACGAAGCGATTTCTTTGATTTAGTAGTGACCTTTCTTTATGATTTTATTAATTTGGCACGCTTAATATGGGTAACAAGTTATATTGTATTACGATTATTGATCATTTATCATTTTTCATATTCAAAGCATGACATAAAAATGCACTCTTGTTCTTCCGCGATACAGGCCTTGCATAGTGCCCCTGGTAATACTGTTTGATTCTAAAGTCCTGTAAAACCATTAAGTAATACTTCATGGTTTGTGTGCAATAAAGATTTTATATTTTTCATCTTATCTTTATCTTAATTTATCATTTACATCCCTGGCAAGTTACAAAGATATCCCCACTTTCACGACTTCGTCTTTTTAAACCAAAATGATGGGGACATTTAACAAAAGTGATATCCTGAAACATTCTGTCAATGTCATTTGTTTCATAACGATGTGACCACGGGTGTGGCATACTCATTACTCATACTAATCCAATTCAATTCAATTCAATTCGTTTATTGTTTGTAAAACATAGGTAGTACAAGTACATGTTACGAAGTCAGTATAGAACCACTATGTTTTGGCCATGAGGCGTACAAACAGTCATTAATACCTAAATGACAAAGGTACATTTGGCATTACGTACAAATTATTATAATAATATAAAATAAAATAAAATTTAAATTAAAAAAATAACAAAAATATTCGGTAGGTAAGTAAATCATGCATTATGTCATATTAATATTAATTATAAGTCAAAATTCTTATCACTAAAAATAAATAAATTATATTACTGAATTATGTTACTGACTATCCTCTACTAACTATCTTGTTTACTAGGTATCTCTTAAGTATTCTTGCACTGAGTAGTAGGCTTTTTTAGCCAGAAATTCGTTTAACATTCTTTTGAAAAGTAAAAGGTCCTTACTATCTCTGATGGATTTTGGAAGCTTATTGTATATTTTATTGGCCATTCCGAATATGCTCCAAAAGGCATTTACCTCGTTCTTTCTCTGGAAGCACAGATTGTTGAATTAATTTGCAGACCAACGTCTGCTGAATTAGATTTCAAATGTCAATACTCTCGCGTTTGTGCCCAGCTAATCCCGCCCGACCTTTGCTTTGCAGGACACGGTCGGAATTAAACGAGAAATGCGAGTTACGTTGTACAAGATTTCATTGCAGTGTTAGAGCTAAGCTATAGGCTACCAACGCGGTACAACTGGTGGATAATGAACGACCACCAGGGCTGTTCGGACCGCGCTAATGCGCCAAAACTCACCCGTCACACCTAATCAAACTAAACCTGTGATTACGTTTAGTTACTACGAATCACGGCATCAAGATGTATTTGTAAAACAAGCTGCGAATATGGTGAATAAGATGTAAAAAACCAAGCGGGGGCAAGAAGGACGTGATGGGAAACCCAGTGGTTAGGGCGTACCTTTAAAATATCACACAAGTCCCATGACAATTTTGTGACATGATTATTAATTGCCGCTATAAAATAAGCATTCCTCTAACTCCTCTTATAATGTCGATGTTAGTTTGGAAACGTGCTCAGATAAAAAATAGTAAAGGTAAATGTAAAGGTTCCGACGGAAGACCAGCGCTGGCCTTCTAGGTTAGTACCATGCTGAGTCGGGGCCTTTTCGTGGACCCTGCTATTTTTACGTTCTGTGTTTTGTTTTTTACACCCATTGTTTTGTCCACGAATAAATGTTTTCTTTCTTTCTTTCTTTCTAAAGTTATAAGACCGACCTTGGGGAAAATTTTATTTGAAAGGACAACTAGGCCGGAGTTTCTTAAAATAATAAAACAATATGAAATACAGACATGCTTCGGAGACAACACATAAAATAATTCATCATTAACAGAAAACTCTGTTTATTGACTTGATACCCTGAAATATCACATGTATCCAATAATCCTGTCGTACATTGACAGTTGTTTTCCTCCTCAATAAAATTAAATATAATAGGTAGGTACGGAAATATACTAAAGACACTAGAAGAAGATTACGAAGATTTAACGATGGCAACCAGTTACAAGAAAAAGTTGATGGGCACATTCTCATAAGCCTTAAATATTAACTTTCTATTTTTTTACAACATTACTTAGGTCCTATTATGATTGGTAACATCATTATGAGCTGCACCTATAATAACGTGTGCATAAAACGTAAACAACAACTCGTATTAATCAAACATATTGACGGCACCCTTTATAACTTTTGCGTTAATTACCTACAGAGTAGTAGTTTGAGTAGTTTAGAGTAATTTACCTTTAAGTGAACCCTTGAGGGTGAAGTAACCCAATAATCCAGTTTTCAAATAAAATTATGTACTCGTAAGTACATAATAACGCATCTATTGAACGGTTTTAAATTCCAATAAACATTCATATTTCTACCCATACTTTACACTACGTAATATGCATTTCTCTGAAAGGATCGTTATGCCGAATTTCATTTTTATTACTTTCATTATCTGCACTACCAAATTACACCCCAAAAAAATATAAGCAATACCTTATTTTTGGGGTGTCTATATATTCAAATAAATGAAAAAAAAACCATTCTCATTTTAAAATCTTACGATTACGTCACTGAAACTAGGACAAGACTAATTCATCTAGATTTCTACTCCGTTAATAATAAAATCTAGACCGACGTATGTGAACCAATATTTCATCATTCCACCTCATGCTCACAGCGTAGTCATTGATCACAAAATTGACAGCATCCTTAATTAAACTTAATTAGGCAATGACAGTTAATGAACTGACCCATTCCCTTATCAAACGTTTCTGGGCATATATCGTGGATTATATAACGTGGGTATATTTATTAAGAACATAATTATATGTAGGTACCTTCAAATTTGTGCATGTTAGGCCCACGAACCAATTTAGATAAATGTATTATTCTAGCTGTGTGTAGAGGTAGTGATCATTAATATTTTAATAATTGTAACACGGCAAAACCTTCACCGCGCGGCCGCCAGCGCGCTGGCCGGTTATAAAAGAAAAATTGAATTTTTCACGGCCGTGTTTTGTTTTATTCGAGGAAAATTTTCTCTTGCTTGCGCAATTCATTGACTACATATTTGGTTTGTTATAAATATCGATGATTGCTATTATTTCTTGAAATAACTACTGCTTGTAAATTTTGTACAGTACTCATAGTTCATACATACATATAAGGGCTGCCACTTATGCAGGTATGTATTGTTTTTTAAATCTGTGTTGTGTATGTAATGTTTGTTAAATCTAATCCAAGCCTCATTTAGCCGGCACTGGCCTAACCCTTATGAGGCTCGAATGGGGTTTGAACCTGTGCTAAGGAAAAGGATTGTTTCCAGCACTTTATGCATGGCTAAGTTGTCTTCTGGCGGCTGCTACTATAAAACCATTCAATAATTGCCTCTGTTTATTGTAATACTTCCGCTTATTAGCACTTAATGCACTTAATCACATTATCATTTATCAATCACATATTGTATATAATTCATCCGTTTTTTCTGTCTGACATTCACACTTGACAGCCATCCTTCCCGCCATCCGATACCTCATCCTTTTTTTCTTTTATACCGCATCAGTGTTGCCAACCTGATGCGCGTTTGTTCGAGCTTAATAGATAATATGAAAATATAAAGGTAATGAGCGCTGCCAACAATACAAAACATTTTCAGCAGGTAATTAGTGTAACAGCTCGGCCATCCTGTTCATAAACGAGTCTCATCGTTTTAAGGTATTCGTTGTCTTCTTAATTTAATCCTTGCTATGACATATAGTATAGCACCGCATATAGAATAAGAATACGAACCATCATGTCCTGACATACTTGAATCCGGTCGATACGAAGGTGTCAGATCCAAGTGTGCACTTCGCTAGTGTGCGCAGTTCACAGCGTCCTGAGTTCCCGTGCCGCCCTGGCTGGCCATCATGATGTAAATTTTCGTTGAACAACCTAATGATATTACTCAAGGTTTGGAGGGTAACAACTAGTGAAACTCTAACATTAGTTACTGTGCTTACCACAATTTATTGTCAGGTAAACACATCTTTCAAATCAGATACAGATTGTATCAGGTATCCTTTTCTTACACATCTGTAAATCTTGCGTTACGGTTATTGCGCCTAACAGAATTTAGTTTTGTGACCTGATAATATGTATGTATTTAAATTGCGATTTTTTTTTATCAAAAATTTATAACATCTAACCCTTTCCGTGTTCTGTCCAATAACACTACTCAGTATAATAATAAAATTACAATCCAACCTTTTGTACCAAAGTAGCTATCAATCGGTATTTTTTTTAATTAATGAAAAAAAAATACTGTCTCACTTAATTAAACACCAGCGAAAATAAAATTAATTGAGACAGTGTCTGTCTACTTGTAACAATAATAATTGCCATATTTGTAGCTAGATATCAGTTCACTTTTGTATTAAATTATGAATTTTCAAAAATAAACATGAGTCAGTTTATTAAGCACAGCCATTATAAAAATGTTAACGAGATCAGATATCACTATAAACGTGTCTATTCTTACATACACTTTAAAGTATGTACTATACTTATATGCATTTAAAGCATGTAAATTGAATTTTATACCGTTCTGCCATCCTACCTAAGCGAGACCCATCGCTTTGAAAACAATATAAAAACATAACTTGTAACTTTTTTTTTCCATAATTTTCAATTCAATAGTATTGTCTTAAGAAAACAATAACGCATTTATCAACTAGTGTAAATAATAATGATACATAATAACACTAATCATTATAAAAATACTCTAATACCTATGTAATATTCTAATTGTCATTCACTTGAGTTTTCATTGGATATGTCCGATTCTACGTACTACTAAAACTGAACCATGGATTAATTTTATCAATTGCAACAATTGTATTTTATTCCTTACAGTAGGACGTGTTACGCTAAAACGTATTTATAAGATGTGCTTGCATTTTTTAATAAAGATTTGTTTAACTGCTCAATCACCGTACTAACATCCGCTTTTCAGTAAGTAAATGTGTCTCTTTTTATTTTTCATACATATTATAATATCTTTTTAGGGTTTCATAATATTATATTCAAACTTACAGATCATCATCATCATCAACTTACAGATAAATCACTAGAATTTATTATAATGTAAAAAAATACAGACTTCATTAATGCAAGATAAGAAAACTCCAAATCTTATATTTAAGCAAGTTTTCTTAATTGAATACCTAAACAAATACCTAATTTTTTTGTATCTTTTTTTTTTGTGTCATGAGCATTTTCTATCAGAACTATGTCACTAGGGCGCACTTTCATTTACTATAAGGTCCATGGTATTTTACAACAAGCTTTTCAGACTCCTTGTCATGTAGCACTTTCCTTATTAAACGTTTCGGAACAACAGCATACCGACAGTAAATATTCTTCTATCACGCGACCAGTCGTAGACGATTTAGTAGTTTTCACGGGAGTAATCAAAACCATACCTTTTTGTACAACCCATTTGTTAATTCGTCGTCAACTACCCCATACAAGCGTCGGTTTTAAAATCTACTTAAAATGTTGGTAAGCCTCTGTAAGTATTTCTTTGCTTCTTCTCACCTCATCGTCTGCTGACTGTACTTTAACTATCCAGTCAGTTTCCAGAACATCCTGATTTCCTTCAGTCAGCCCTGGATTACGGCTCGATGCATTCGAGCCATTTGAACATCCGGTTGATATTCACCTTCACACGTATATTTCATCAGGTGCATCCACCAGCGTGGTAAACTCGCTTGACAAAGGTGGATTCAGTAATTACTTGCTTTCATAGGACATAGGGATTTGACAGCGTTGCAGTTCATCACAATTTTTAAAATGGTATTCCTAAAAACTAAATTCTACATCTGTTCAGCGACTTGACAGCCGCCAGAGTTTCAAGTTCGTATGAAGATAAATCAAGTTTTCCGACTAGAGAAAGAAACTGGTTGCAATACCTTTATTACGTTGCATCAAAATTACCCTTCGATCATATGAAGCTAAGAGTTCTTTTAACCTTTTCTGGATTTCTAAGAATGCTTGTTGCTGTTTGTCGGTCCAATTACAGTTTCTATCTGTAGTAAATCTTTAATAAATTGTCTAAAGAAAACCCTACAAACCCAAAAACTGATGCAGTTCGTGTTGATAGCTTGGCGCCGTAAACTTAATAGAAACAGCTTCGCTCTTATTTAAATTATTGTTTGACACGGGTCTAACGCGATATTTGCTGACCTTTATTCATGACGTTTCGACACGGGTTGCACCGGTCATGGTCCCAGGTGATGATATTTTAAATATGTGTACAAGTACTCGCACATTCAAAAGTTACACATGCTCAGCTTTAGTGTGCGTCCGCCTTTCTTAAATAGTTGCAACACTTCATCTAGTGTTTACTGTAGAGTTAGTAAATTGTAGTTCTTGGCCGGGATCAAAATGTCGTCCATGTATCCATATGGCATATATTCTACCTTAGCCTCATTCACGATCGTGTTAATGGCGCGATGAGAGACACACGGGGCATCGTTTTTGTTACCACTCCCGTTAGAAGAAAATCCTTTTTATTACAATACTATTCGGGTTAAGGTAATATGTTTGCACAACTCCTTGGCCATTCTTGCTATCATAAATCCCAGAAAAGAGTATGTCTCTTGCCTCTCAATGAGGCATGAACATATATAAAATAATCGCCTTGTTAATCTTGAAATATACCTCAGTTACTGCCAATATTGTTGTTGTAATTCTTTAAGAAAATGTTTCTGTGGGGGTGGTTTTTGTCATGATGACGATATCAGGTTTTTCCATAGAGGTAGAATAGAATAGAGGGACTCACCCACACATACACACATGAGTGACAAAGATGTATGCATAGTCCGCAAGTGGGAACGTGATACAGTGTCATGTTTTCTATCCCTCATCGCGTATACGGATTGTTTGCCACCAAACCTGTCAAAATTTGTACTGAAACTGACACCACCATGACTTCACCGATATAACACGACTAAATTATAAATGACATTAGACGTCAAGAATGTATTAGCTTCTGATACTTCTTAATTTAGTAAGGTTAATTTACCATCGTCCCTTTTGGGTATACGCTAGGACGTCATCTATTATATCCTCTATCTAAGGGTTTTTCTGTAAACCAATGACCCAACAACCTTGACTATAGAGACACCTATGGGTCTAGTTATCATACCCCCCTCTGAGTATCGATAAACCTTCAAGGGATTGCATGAGAGGTTCTATGGATGTTGTTTGTCAATATCGTTTTTGACCACGTGTTAATACCGAAACTTGTGATCTTCTCACTTTTTATAATAACTTTTGCTGCTACATTTCTTATATTGTGAAGTCGTACACTCCTCTGTCAAATGTCCATATCGGAACCACATAGTATGTTTGGCACTTTGTCACACTCAAAGACAGGGTGCCCTAAATCATGACAATGAATGTATCGTTCCCTTTTTTCCAAATGCAAATAATCCCAAGGTTGACACCTTAACATATTTTTTTTTAATGTTCCAATCATCATCATGTTATCAGCCGAAAGACGACCACTGCTGGACATAGGCCTCCCCCAGATAGTGCCTCAATGAGCGGTCCTGCGCCACCCGCATCCAGCGGACTCCCGCGACCTTTATCAGGTTCAAACAGCTCCTCATAAAAATGGCTTGCTACAGCATAGACGACTTTATGACCAATATATCATTGACCCACTCATCAGTCCGCCTACCCCTTTCAGACCCGGCCAATACAATTGTGCGGGATGATTACATTTAATTGTCAAATCAAAAACATAATGTCAATATACTTCATTTTACGTTAGCAGGGTCTTGTTTCTCCGGTCTGAAAGGGCTACCCACGCTGCGCCTTCCGGTACGTGGTAGCCACTCTAGAACCTTTCCGCCCCAACGGCCATCTATTCTACGTGCAATGCCAATAACAATACTTATTCCAGTTTTCTAAAGTTCGCAGTTTTTGAAGTAATCATTATTATTATTATTTTACAGTCCATTCTTCCACTGAAAATCATAGTCTTCATTGAAAGTAAATGACTCGAATATTTTTCCATTTTGGCTATGTGTATATTAGTGTACCTAATCCTTGACACCATGTTTTTGCCACCCTGTTTAACTAGGGTAATGCACAGTGAACTCTCACTTTCATTCCATCCGTAAATCACAACTCACTTATTTACATTTGTCAACATGGGATCAAATTCTAGGATCATGTAAGGGTTACAATTAATTTTTGGCTTGTCAGAGCTCCAAACTTGTTTTATTATTGATAAAAACTTATCAAACATTCTATCAGTGTCCACATCCTTATTATTAATAATATTATAACATTTATAACATACCTTTTTGTCACAAAAATTTTCTTGAAGCATGTTGTGTCTAACCTGTTCCCACGTCAGACTCCGTATTCTCCTCTTCCAACTGTGTTGAGGCTCCTCATTCTCAGCGCCAATATCGGTAGATGAGTAGTTCACTCTTCAACTGGGTCTCCCAGCTGTCCTCCCTGTCCTCCATCTGTTCCTGACATCATCACCGGCCTTAATATCATCACAAAGGGACCACCTTTTTAATGTCCTTCCTGTTGGGCATAGCAAAGCTTTGCCATTCTATCCAACTATTTCCATCACGAGTCAGCCTTCGACCATGCATCTCTCCTCGAGATTCAGGTACACCCTGGCTACACATCCTCAGGCAGCCTTCGACCATGCATCTCTCCTCGAGATTCAGGTACACCCTGGCTAAATATCCTGAGGCAGCCTTCGACCATGCATCTCTCCTCGAGATTTGGGTACCCCCTGGCTAAATCCTCTTTTAATATTATTCCAACTATTTTCATTTGAATCCATCCCCCTGATCCTTGTTATTTCAAAGGAATCTCCTTAGATGGATTCTACCTCAATTCTTCCATGTGACATGTCCCGCCACTAATTTCACTTCCATCAGATACCATTTCAGACAGGCATTGTTCATTATAATCATCATTTGTCTCATCCATTACAAATCCATTAATCTGAAACTGTTAAACAAATTAGCTACTGATTTATCCACATTATAATCTCATTCAATATAAAGTCCACCCATGTCCGACTTTTGATGATTAGTTATATTCATCCCAGTGCAACTGTCCCTCATGTAGATCACATCTATTATGCACATATTATGTGCATAAATTGTGCCAGTAATAACTACACATTCTTGTTTTTACATATCTACCCTGTAAAATTGTAACTAAATTCACTTTTCATTTCATTCACCGCCTGTCTACTTTAATAGATTAATCAAATTGTGTCTTTTCATCACACTAGGATGTTGTTTCCACTAACAGTAAATATCAAATTACATATACAAACACCATTCAGTCATGAAATAAGTTTTAACAAAAATGTCATTAGAGTATTGCATATGTAACAAAATTTATTCTAGAACTTTCCATCTAACTTCAACTCCTTTGTATATACAATATTACCATGGCTTGCATGTTCCATAAAATAGTACATCCTAGTCATTCTGTAAAAATATTTACATGAATGTAATAATGCAGTTTACAAATACTCCACTACCCTAAAGAGAAGTAATAAACTGCAAATTACTCCACTGACAAGAGTTTAGCTCTTAAATAAATATGATGATGACAAAACACTCTGGTGTATAATTTAGTAAGCCTTCTTTCTATTAACAAATTCCAACAGATTGTTTCATACAAGTGTATTCTAGAAAATGTTACAATGTGGAAGATGATCTCCTCCGACACATATCCGTCGACGGCGACATCCTGTATGATGTAAATCTTTTTCAATTACTTACATGTAATGTGATGTCAATCTTTTTCGATAGTCGTATCCATATGAACAAAGTGGCGTATGAACAAGTGCATAATGCACCAAGCAAAACAAACACTCCGTCAATGCTTTTCATATCAGAATACACATACAAATCTATTTTAACCAAATATTTCTTACAAAGACAAAGGTTTCATGTCATTATACATATTCATCATTAGTTATCCAAACTTTTATGTTAAGTTTGTAAAACAAATTACTTACTTGGCGTTGCGATAAAGTTGTGGACGTGATTAATGGTGAATTAAGTAATTCACTCGTTCTTGTCACTTCTGACCTATAAAACCATTCAATAATTGCCTCTGTTTATTGTAATACTTCCGCTTATTAGCACTTAATGCACTTAATCACATTATCATTTATCAATCACATATTGTATATAATTCATCCGTTTTTTCTGTCTGACATTCACACTTGACAGCCATCCTTCCCGCCATCCGATACCTCATCCTTTTTTTCTTTTATACCGCATCAGTGTTGCCAACCTGATGCGCGTTTGTTCGAGCTTAATAGATAATATGAAAATATAAAGGTAATGAGCGCTGCCAACAATACAAAACATTTTCAGCAGGTAATTAGTGTAACACTACTGACCAGCGGGCTTCGCCTGCGCTGCACGCTGCACCGAGATTTGGAGCCGACCTGCCTGGAAACTTCGAGTGTATTTGAAAGCCTGAGGATTTCGGTTTCTACCGTCTTAATTACGGATCCTATACTCTATTCAGGTCAGTGACCTTTCTTTTCATATCTACAGCTCCGTACTGACTGAATAAGTTGAACCCTTTCTGTACATAGTTCCACTTTATTTTATTATTATATTTTATTGTATATAAACGATTCGTTTTATTTTTAACCCGCCTGCTAGCCGGGCTACAAATTACTCATAACATGATAATTTTAAAGCTTTAAACATATTCAAAATATAAATAAGTTTAAGTAGTATGTAAAATACCCCTAAAACTCAAGTAACTGTGAGAGCCATGAAATAGTAGGTATTGTGCATCATTCCTACCAACAAGAGTAATGTATGTACAGTCACCGGCATCAATATATCGATACCTGCAGACTCAAAGGGCGTAACAGCCTGTTGATGTAATGGTTGTTACGCCCTTTGAGTCTGCAGGTATCGATATGATGGATCAAATAACGCAAAAATATCTGACACGCTCTAAAGGCTCTAGGAATAGGGTTGTATCAGTTATATTTGCGGCCTTTGTTCCATCATATATTAATGCCGGTGATATTGTTAATTTATAATGACAATAATTATCTATTGGTTCATAAAAAAAAACAATTAAAATAATTACAAACTTCTGCTAAACCACAGTGCGGTTTGTTGGCAGTATGTTAATACCCGAATTGCTAAACTTAAGTGGCAGTGGGTGGGGCACATTGCACGTAGAACCGATGGCCGTTGGGGCGGAAAGGTTCTTGAGTGGCGACCACGTACCGGAAGGCGCGGCGTGGGTTGGCCCCCCACAAGGTGGACTGATGACCAGGCAAAGGTCGCGGGAGTCCGCTGGATGCGGGTGGCGCAGGACCGGCCATTGTGGCACTCTTTGGGGGAGGCCTATGCCCAGCAGTGGACGTCTTTCGGCTGATATGATGATGTAAATATTTTATTGTACACAAGACACCGGTAAAAATACACACTAAAATAGGTTAAATCGGTACAAATTCGTACTTATCCAAGAAAGTGATCTCTTCTAGTTAACCTTTGAGCAATTGAGTGGAGATCAGAAACAAAAAGAAGAAAAGAAAGAAGAACTAATTACACGTGTATGTAGGCACAGAGACTTATTTTTAAGTATCACAGTAGGTTTGTCTAACTACTGTGACGTTACTTTTGATATTATAGACAGTTTTAAGGGTTCCGTACTCAAAGAGTAAAACGGGACCCTATTACTAAGACTTCGCTATCCGTCTGTCTGTCACCAGGCTGTATCTCAAGAACCGTGATAGCTAGATAAATGAAATTTTTACAGATTATGTATTTCTGTTGCCGCTATAACAACAAATACTAAAAACAAAATAAACATTTTTTTTAAGGGGGGCTCCCATACAACAAACGTAATTTTTTTGCCATTTTTATAGATAATGGTACGGAACCCTTCGTGCGCGAGTCCAACTCGCACTTGGCCGGTTTTTAGGGTTCCATACTCAAAGAGTAAAACGGGACCCTATTACTAAGACTTCGCTGTCCGTCCGTCCGTCTGTCACCAGGCTGTATCTCAAGAACCGTGATAACTAGAGAATTTAAATTTTCACAGATTATGTATTTCTGTTGCCGCTATAACAACAAATACTAAAAACAAAATAAAATATTTTTTTCAGGGGGGCTCCTATACAACAAACGTGATTTATTTGCCGTTTTTATAGATAATGGTACGGAACCCTTCGTGCGCGAGTCCAACTCGCACTTGACCGGTTTTTATCATTCATTTGTATTTTGAAGCCGTTTTAACGATTTCCGTTCATAATATATATTGTAACAACTCTGTGATGTGTGTATGTACTTTGGTAAATTCGGCATTTGCAATTGCATGGATCAAGCTTAGTAAGGGGCTGCTTTTAAGACAATTTTTAATCGATCAAACAAAATTTTCAACTTACTACTACTGTCGACGAATACCTTCGCAAGCAAACGAAACATAATTTCTGTAACAAAAAAAAATACGAATTCAAAATCTGAAAAACTGACGTTAATACTCGAGCAAACCGTTGTCCAAAAACAAATATGGCCGAAATTATCACGTTCACGTAACCCGTCACCAGCCGCTGGCACAGAATACATATTTATTAAATTGATGAATAAATTATTGGCCAGGCCGATCACTGGCACCGCTTTTTAACCCTCCAGCAGTTTGTTTTGCAATGGACAGCGAAATTGAGCCCGTCTTGATTTATAGGTAGAATGTTACATTTGTAACAATTAAAATGTTGGTAAAACTAACCAAGTATGTGTTTGCGCATGCAAGGTAAGGTTCTGTGTGAGGTCGATACAATTGGTCACGTTATTTTGTATGTTTATTTTGTACTGAATGAAGAGCCTTTCTATTCTGATTCAACGATCGACAGGCTGAATTATCGGGTTGATCTTTGGTCGTTTTCTGTAGAATGATCAACCAAAATCCGAAAATGTCACTTGCTTTTTTTTCTGCGACAATACTTCAAACTTCTAATAATTTATTTGTGAACAATAGGTATGCACATAATGTAATTATGCTAGAGATGGTAGGTACATATAAATTAGTCCAGCTATGTTCTGCCTCAAGCCTTACAAAGATCTTATGACTGTCATTATAGCAGATTAAACCTATCATATCATTTAAGTATTCGTTGATCGAGTAAAAAGCTTTTTTAACTAGAAATACACTTAAAGATGGGGCGAGCAATGTGGAAAGTCTAGTTAGATTTTGTACAGGCATAGTATTATGGCAATTAACGTATACGCGGACGAAGTCAAGAGCAAACACTAGTTATACATTAGTACAAAGTTAACAAGATTGACTAAGGACCCCTTATAAACAAAATTGAACGTTTGAGCTTGTATATTCACTATGATTGCTCTATTTTACCTGCACTGTAACCAGATATTGTAATTTTGCCAGTAAATACTTGCTGTTAACAGCTATGCTGCTGATTGCGTTGCGTTGTTTAATTCATGGTATTAACTTGACAGCTGAAAGAGGTATTGGTATTTGAAGGAAATCCGATTATAGTTGCAAACTTTCTACTTTAACTTTGTATGTGGAAAATGCTAGTCACGTACCTACTTACTTTGAAATATATACAGGGTGGGCAGGAGTATACTGACAGATTTTAACCATGGATTACCGAGGTCATTAAAAGCATAAAATGTTAGATTAACCCCAGTCAAATCCTGCGTAGTTTTGAAGATATTATAAACGTTCATGTAAACTATTTATTGTGATTACTAAAGTGCATTAAGCTCTTTTGATTGCGACGTTGCCACCGATGTTTCCAAGTTTCGCGTTGCTATTCACAGACATCAAAGTGACAGCTACCACTCACTAAATTCATCCTTTTTTGGAAAGATTATCTTTACCATTTATTAAAAGGGATAATTTCCATGGAGAAGCGATAGTTATCCAGTTTTTATTTACAAAAACCGACATAACTAGTTTTTTTGTATTTCTTTTCTTGCTGAATTTGACTTGGGTTCATTTAACACTTTTTACTCCTAATAACCTGAGGAATCCATGGTTAAAATCTGTCGGTATACTCCTACCCACCCTGTATATATTTAGTTTATATCAATTATCATGTCACTCTTCTTCCTTATCTAAGCGCCAACACTTAAAACTTGTAACTTTAGTGTTGATCGATTGTGATTATAATATGGTAAAATTTTGATAATCGTCTATTTTACTTCGCTACATTGATAACCGTTTAATGGTCTTAATTTAGAAAGTCACAACTATAATGCTAGTTTCTGCAAACAAATTAATAGTTCACGGTAAACCACAGCAGAAGGACGTCATAATGGCATGTCAAGCGCTGTCGGCTGAAACAGTATCAATATACCTTCTCATCGACACTGGAGAATATAATTAGGACCACATCCGCTTTGAATAATAGAAGGCGCAGCATAGGAAGCATCCAAGTGGTTCAAAGTCGTTCACATTGGCTTTTCTGAACTGTACTCTATTGGTTGGTAATAAGGGCGTGGGTTGCCGCATTTGAGTGTGAATGTGCTCCTGTAATGGACTGAGTTGCGTTCTGTTTACGGTGCAATTGGAACATCGACAGTCGCGGAAGTTAGGGCTGTGGTACAGTGGGGTAATAGTAACGCCGTTTTTAGAAAAAAATACCGTTATTCTTTATTTCTTTATTCTTTATTTATTTGTATTCATGATCACACAAGTACGATAAATGAACCCGAGCGGGTGTGGCAAAATGGTACAATTTCACATAGCAAGTAATGCTCGTCATTATCTTATCATAGGCAAGAATACATTTGAAAATATAACACATTTTATAAATTAAAAGGAGAGAATGTCAAATAATTTACAGTTCTACTCGTACAAATGAAATCACAAAATTATCGAATTACTTAAACATAAGGATACTTATTTATATATAACAAGATTATTTATAGGTAAATATATCGTTAATATCATAGAAACATCCTTCCAACAGTAGAGCTTTGAGAGATTCTTTGAATTTACGGTGATCTCGCATTAATCTTAGTTCGCTTGGCAGTCTGTTAAATAAGCTTACTGCTTGGTAACGTACGCAGTGTTTAGCCACTTGCAACTTGGGACAGAAGTTGTCAACAAATCTCTTTTTACGTGTTGCCAGGCGAGCTTGATTAGCCTCCTCCGTTTCGTTTAGATTTTTTACAAAGCAAGTAAGCAGTACGTGCACATAAAGACATGGAAAGGTAAGAATTCCCAGTTTAGAAAAATGCTCTTTGCAAGAAACCCATTGGGGAATACGCAACATGGTTCTTATCGCTCGCTTTTGTAAGATAAATGCTCTATTTATATTGTATTTATAGCTGTTGCCCCAAAACCTAATGCTATATCTTAATTTTGACTCTACTAGTGCGAAATATACCATTTTGAGGTGATCCGTATTGAGTACATCTCTTAGACTCCGGATTGCAAAGCAAGCTGAGCTAATACTATTTTCTATGTCCTGCAGCTCATTTTTCCAATTAAGCTGTGAGTCTATGCGTATCCCCAAGAACTTAACGACTTCTACTTGAGTAATTTCAGTCCCATTTATATTCGCCGACAGGTTGTCTATTGTCTTCGAGTTTGTTTTAAAAAGCAGCACGTTTGTTTTTTCCATATTGAGCTTCAGATAATTTACGTCAAACCAAGAGAGAAAAGCTAGAAGTGCAACATTGATTTTAGAATTGAGATCGGAAATGTTGTCTGCTGATACAATAGCATTTGTGTCATCGGCAAAAGAAACTATTTTAATATCCGGAACATTCCTAAACATGAACTTAACTAAATCATTAGTAAAAATTATAAAGAGCAAGGGACCCAGCACTGACCCTTGCGGAACTCCTCTTGTCACTTTCACCAATCAGTTAGCTATGCATGGGTTCACGAAATCTGGATTCAAAATCGTTGACCGAACTGCCCATCTAGTGACTTAAAATTATGAAATTATGCTTAGAATAAAGTTAACACTGGATGTAGGTACATATTGATTGGTCTCATGTATTCAACCTGTCTATAGACGTGCAAGACATTACAAGCAATTCGCATTATTACTGGCTGTTGATAGTTATAAATTATCTGTTAATATGACCGTTGTCACCTTGGAATCTTCAGAGTATAAACCTTAACAGGAATCATTATAAACCAAGTTAAACAGTGCCAGAAACAGAAATATTCCAAGTAACTCGTACCTATACTTATAAGTGCAGTAGGATAAAGCTGAGTATCTGAAAATCAAAGTGCTTAAAGCTAATAGTAATTAAATGGAGAAGTAAATTATCACGAGAAAACCGAAAACAAGCTCTGTTGTTTCCTGAAGAAAACATGTGAAATAGGTAATTTATACACAGATATCGAATGAAGTACCTACCCAATGAAAATCGTAAAACAGTGAACTTAAAATAAGTAGACTACAAAGCTTTTTTTTTACCAATAAAATAATAATATTGAAAACTGGCATCTAGTCACGTTTCTCCACAATTAACATTAAAAAAGCGACATCACACAGTAGTAGTGCCGGTAAGACACGAAGGAGCTCCATACAAAGTTCATATTCTTAGTTAAAGACATATCTACAGCGAAAGTCAAAGTCAGTTACAACCTTGTCTGCCTAAGCTGTTGAGGTTCTCGAGCGCTGTTCATGCATACTAACTGGGCTCAACGATCCAACACGGTCAGGTAAAAGACGCAAGTATTCTGAAATTAAAGTTCTGCGAAAGGTAATTTACGAGAAACAGGGTGTCAAGTTAACTACAAAGGAATTCTCGGTCTCAGTTCTCGGCATTTGTTTCACATACAAGTCAATTGATAACTGTTCGTTGGATAGATAAGATAAGTTATATTTCATTGAAATATTCTTGGACAAGACAAGGCAAATGGCAACAACTGAACCACTGAGCAGAAATATTTATTTCAGCTTTCTTGTGTCCCTACAAGAAAGCTCAACAAATTGTTTGTTAATATCGAAAAACAACTTTTCAAACAAAAACACTGAAAGTAATTCAAAATCGGTTTGGCCGATTAAAATCTACCGGTATATATATATATATATATATATATATATATATATATATATATATATATAGTATTTAACAAATAACACCTCTTTATTTGCGACGGGGTTTGAAAAAACCATAACGTCATGTAGGTAGTTTTCAATTTGCAATTAATAAATAAGTTTTGAGGAAAATCTTACACAAAACCTGGTCCCTAACTATAGTATTGACAGTGTATATAGACAAATATCTAATACCCTTACCAGGATTCAAACTCAGGATCATCAGCTCCTTAGCTTTGGAAAGGTCACTTCCGACTAAGCAAAACCGGGCGCCATTTTGTCAAGCAAATCTAACTTAAATATCTAGTTCAGCGGCGCTACGACGAAAATCGACAGTAGAAATTCGCATATCTCCCTCTGTCGCTCGAATCGTTGACTGCGATAGAGATAGATTTTGTACGAACAAACGAAATTGGGGTCATGGCATGGTAGCAGCTCGTAGTTATCTTGCCACGTTTTCGAACTTCGTTATGTGTGACCCCTGCCTATAAGTCGTTTAATATGCAAACACCTATGTGGTGGCATACCGCCATAAGGACTTAGCAAGCATGCAAATAACTAGTAAGTAATTACAACCTCACGATGTAATTAATATAGTATGAGCACTCAATCCAAGGCTAAAAGGTGTGTGCTGAATGTGACATTATTAATTTGCCTTGCAAGTGTATAATAGCATAATTGTCTGATTGTGTCGAACGTCAAGTTCCCGAATCTGCATATTAAGTATTTGAGTACACTCGAGCTCATAAGTAGCTGAACACCTTGATACCTTGTCGCGTAAGTCGCGTTCACCCATTTAGCAAATTCGTACGGCAGTTTAAACATAATGTTAAATCAACACGGTGCAAAGGTCCAACCTCAAAGGGTCAGCCTCTTGTATAATCTACTGAAGCAATTCGGCCATCTCAAATAATCTCAAGTATAAGTTCAACCACACACTGGCAGTTTGTGGGCCAGTCATCATGTCTCACATATAATAAATACAAATCTGGTAAATAAATATCGTCGTTCATCATCATTTGTAAACTATGGACGTCGAAAGGCCATTTAATGTTAGATGGCAGTCATATTGTAAAAAATATAATCGGGCCACTCTACTTTTGACGACCCTTAAATGGTAGCTAAGTGGACTTAGGTCCTCACATTTTATAATCAAAAATCGTAACTGAATGTAATCGTTGAAGAATAAGTTCATGACATATAGGTATCTTATGTTATTAGGAACAAGCATTGGTACCTACTTAATTTATTTGAGTAAGTATGCTTGCTTCGATCATTAGGTTTAGGTATTTTAGTGCCTTTTCGATCAAATAATTTATTTGAGTATTTGTTTGAAAAGGCACTAAAATACCTTTTACTATGGAAACGCAGCGCTCAATTTGTATGGCGAGGTGAGTGACGATAACGCAGTGGTAATTTTGGCACGATAACGGTATTTTACTGATGGTCAAAATGTTTTTTTTTTTTATAAAAACTTGCTCATTTAATCTGCCACTTTTTAAGAAAAATCAAAAACGCTCTCCGAGTCTGAAGTTTGCAGGTAACTACTTGCTAAGGACTTCATGGTTTTTTAAGGTCAAACAGCATCCGTTGATTTATCTTTTCGTATTTAGAAATTGTGACAACAGCAAAAATAAGTAAAAGCGTGATGTTTTCAGTGTATTCTTGTCAGTTTTATTTATTGGTAATGTAAGAATAATACTTTTTTACTGTTGCCAAATACCGTATAGCGGGATTTTCGTAATCAAAGCTGATTTATTTAAAACCATTCGTAATCAAAAAGGGAGTTTGATATACTATTACTATTAGGGTTTGTATAAGTAGGTCAGCATAACTTGATAAAAACTTCCAACCCTAAACTAGATGTGACCCTGTGTTTTAGGGGTTTGAGTTCATCCATATTCAATATCATGACAAGTGGTGTTTAGACAATGTAACAGAAAAACAAAGGAAAACTATTGAAATCATTATAGCAAAGGCGCAAGATATAAGCTAAAATTATAATAATCTAACAAATTCAAAGTTATGTTTAGAGTTACAATTATACAAAACTAATGTGAAAATAAAATATTAAAAGAAGTGGCAAGAGATCTCTATTACGATTTCGTGAAATTAATTTTTCATATTTTATCCTCATTGTACATCGAAAACTAGAATGAACCAATTATTGATCATAGGTACAGTGTATGTTGTAATTATGGTGAGTAATTACTTACGATTCAATCGATAAAGTAATTATTATGGTATAATTACATACCGATTCAATTAATTTTGCACTCAACGGTGTACTTAACCGTCCATCAATGTGTTAATCAATTTCAATTGCAATCCACAGAAACACAACAAAATAACAATACACAATAAATTTCGAAAAACCGTTAACTATAAACTGTAACAGCATGCTATCCATAAATAGGACATCAGTATGCTGGTCAGAAAATAACAATTAAGTTGCACATCAGGATGCATTTACACGATGCGTTATAACAAGCGATGCGTATTAAATAGGCGATTAAATCTTTTGGGCGACTCTACTTTCAATCATATCGTTACTCGTAAATGATGAATGAAAAATGTGGTCAGAAAGACAAACTATCTAAATCCATACCAATATAATAATGATGAAATGTATGTGGTATTATAGCTTTGTAAGTTTGCATGTAGGATTATCTCCGGATCCACTCACCCGATTATTTCACCTGTGTAAAAAATGGACTTTTTGGAGGAACAAAGGCTTGATGTGAAACCGCGGGTTTGCCTATGTTTACGTTTCAAACGTGGGTGAAGTTTGATTGAGTCCTACAAATAACACAGGATATTTTTTCTTCCCGGATCCTATTTCCCTTTCCACTTTAGAATTAAAACGGGGGTGAAATGAGTATTTGAGAGTGATTGAAAAATTAAAACAAAAACAAACAAAATTATTTTATTGGCCATAAGTACCTATATAGTAAACGTAAATATACATGCAAAACATATAAAAAAACACATTGGTAATCTTATTTTTTTTTACACATTATTATTTTTTGACTTAAATGCACTACTTACTTACCTACTTAATGTCCTGTAGCCCCTAGATAGGCAGAGGGCTTCTACAGTGCTTCGCCATCGCGTTCTGTCGTGGGCCCCATGCACTAGCCAGTTGTTGCTTATACCCTTTATTCATTTGATGATTCCATCTCAGGTATAGATCTAAATCTACAGCTAAAAATCTCATAAATTAGATTTGCTTATAGGCAACTGACAGTTTAAATCGATGCTCTTTGTACCACGACGAAAATTCATGTAGCAATTTGCTTTAGATTTGTAGGAACCTCGTTACCATAATATCAAATTAGACTTAATATCAAAAGGAACAATTAAGAAACTAAATTCTACAAATTAGTTCAATCTTCGACACATAAATTTTATCTATTGATAAACATCACTCGCGCAAAATTCCAGGAAATTCAAAGACGACACTTGCCCCACTTTCATAAATTGAATGTAATTTTCATCGACTATATCTGTCAAATGAAAGCAAAACGTTTGTAATCAAAGACACAATTAACTTCCTGGAAAGTGATATAAATAAACTACAGTACTTAATCCGCGCGTGAAATTCTACACTTTGCTCTTCATGTCCTTACTACAGAGTAACAGAGACAAAAAGTTCGAAGTTTAAAATTTCAATCGCGGATCAGCTAACCCCATTCCCTGTAGTGTTGACTCAACTTTAAAATTAAACTAGTCAAAGGGAATCACTTTATACATATTTCATTAGACGTGTTGCGCTTGGTTAATTAAACAACTAGAGGAAAGCAGGTGTCACTGAAGGTAAGATTGCACTACACTAGAATTGCAAACTGCAGAGCGCATTAAATAATTAAACTGGTTGAATTACATTCTTGGAAGAAGTTTACATTTACTTGAAACTTTTAATGAAACTAAAAGGGGGGTGGTGATGGTGAAGTCCCTCAATTATAATATTGCATTAATAGCAGAATTGTTGTTATCGTATACAGTTACTTAACATATATTATTATAGTCCCTTGAGTTATTATAGTCATTCAGATGTCACAAGAGTCAAACAGTCAGTCACAAGAGTATAATAATTGAACACACATCACATTGTCTTTAACGGACACCGTTTAAAACGGATATTTTACATGTATGTTAGTTTACAGGGTAGGTATTACGTAAGCTTAAGTTTTAGTCGCTAAATAATGAGAATAAAACTTAATTGTGGACCCTGTTGGGCACCGCAAAATTTGTGAAGAGAAGACATAGTCTTACATACATATGTAAAGTTCTGCTTTTTATTACTTGCATGTTTTGTGCAATGTGCAAATTATAAAAAGAATCACATGTACTTTTTGCGTCTATTGTAGTACATTTTTAAAGATATATTTATAAGTAACAAAATTTGTGTATTGCACATTTAAAATATTTAAATATAGCAAATGGAATACTGATCGCTGACGTGCAGAGGCAAGAAACGGCATGATCTGTGTATGTGGCTAAACATCGAAATAGTGTGGACTAATGTTAAAATAAACCTTGTTCAAATCATTTATTCGTGGCAGCAATTAATTAAGTAATACAAACAAATGTAAGACAAGAAGTAGCTTAACATTAAAAAGGGAACAACAGTTTATTACAGTAAATTGTACTATTTAGTGCACACGTAGCAACTTAACCAGCACATCGCTACGTTTTTTCTTGTTTGGTCATTCAACCTTATGGGGAAGGGAAGTTAAACCATCTTACTCGTTGCTTATTATTGCGCATTGCGTAATAGAAGAAAATATATCTACATACATTTTAACAATTTAACACCATTCGTAGGCGCGCATCCATTTAAAGTATTTAAGCAAAATGTTAACTGTATCTTTATTCCATTCTATCTTCCCAGTACAAGTCAAGTCGTAGTAATTTATTATTATTTATATTTCATAATGTAAGAGTATGCATGGATTGGATTTGAGGTTGTACCTATCCAATCAATGTACCTAGTAGTTTCGAAGATGAAAATGAACAACTCCATGGACCGTTTATTTGTGAATATCTAACAACACACAACAGTCATAATATATATAAAACGTTTGTGCTAAAATTAAACTACCTTTATCAATTTTGCACTATTGGAAACATGCATTTCACAAAAGTGACTCATAAATATACGGACATTTTATGCCCACAGTTATGAATTGTGCGATATGTAGTGAATTAGCAAGAATGTTCCTTAATTAATGTCATCAACCGTTTGTTAGTCGGTTCTATCTAATTTGAACCGTGAAACTGTAACTTCACCCAAATAATCTACACTTCTTAAGGGTCACATCTCGAAGCAATCGATCAAATTCTTTACGCTTTCACCGTAGCGCTCCCAGGTCTAGTTTCAGAACAAGTTTCTGACATATAAAAACGAAATGCGGATTGTATTGTGGATGCTCTTCCTTTTCCGTAAGCGCGCAACGCCGATGGTGAGAATGAGCCAGATAATTGAGACGGGGTCGAAATTAAATTTAAATAGAATTGCTTATTTCTAAATGGGGCTCCTGACCAATGATAAATTAACTTAATAGACACTATAAGGGCCTTAAGATCATTGGGCACATATGGCGTGGGAGTAAATTGAATTAACTCTAGTGATTCTGGTGTTTACGAGAATCATTGAGTCGTTGATGTCACTGTTAAAGTAATTTGATAGAATTTTTATTTAAATTGTGATATTTATTATTATTAGCTAGTGTTAAATGGAGACAATAATCTTGTAGTGAAGCGTAGCATAAGTCTTATTTAGGAGCGTGCCTTTAATGATTAGTTTAAAATAAAACAATAACATTGTATCCAAACAAACCAAATAATTAAGGACATTTCTGTAATTGTAACTAACAGTTGAACAGCGAATTAACATTACCTAACGAATATCGAATACGAATATTTCGTAGCCAAAATGTAGGGGTATCAGTGAATAATGTGCATTACTGTGTGAACATCATTAGAGGCATACTAATGCAGTGCGTTGGTTTTAAGTGTTGTTTACTCCTCACCTCAAACCTAAACGAACTATGGTATTTGCCGTTTAAGTTGTCAATAGCGAAAAATGACCACACTTTTATCCCGATCTCGAAATTAGCTAGCGATAAGTAACTAAATAAAACTGTACTTAATCGTAAGTGCATCTTGATACGGGGTGGTGCAACAAGTTGTCCTAAACGTGTCACAACTTAAAAATAAATAAGATTATGCAGTTTGTTTGTGAATTTTCGTGCAAAAAATTTTGTTCATAGTGTAGGTCAGACCGCTGGTTACGCGTTTTTAAAAAGAATTTCGGCGTCAAGCTAAGGGACTTCAAGTGGCGGTGGCAGCGCCAGCGGTGTGTAATATTTTCGATTTCATCATCATCATCATATAAACGGCACTGGTAGTCACAAGGTCTACTACTCTCTTGGATGCGAGGGAATTGAATCCCAAAATCTGCGTATTCCTTTGCAGAAGTGCCAGCGACGAGATGGGGGTAATTTCAAAGATGTTATTTTCAAAAAATAAATTGCATTAGATGTTAACCACAAAAATTAAATGATCAGGAAATTAACTTTCATGGCTTTATTTTCATCAAAGTTACAAAAACAAAAAAAAAATTGGCCCACCCTTTAGATATAAACGAGTTCCTTGCGGATGAACAAGCTAGTTACTGCTATGTCATTGCAGTGTCGATTTATCAATAGCGATTTAGTAAAATTTGCACGTACTTGTTGATACCGTAAACCGTTGTTATAGCCTGGGAAGAAGCAGAATCGCAGAAACGCATTAACATAAACCTCTTAACACTAAAACCAGCGATTATCAAACTGTTCTGGAGACTGACTCCTGATCCGTCATCAACCTCATATTATTATCATAAATATGTACACTTACTATCTATAATACCGTTCCGCTAGTGAGCGAGCACAGGCCCTAGCACAGGTTTATTTATGTCGATTTCGGGTGTAGGTATTTAGAAAAAAAAATTTGGTACTTTTTTCTTTCGGTTTTGAGGATTTTGAGTTTATCCCGGTAAGAATCGTGAGTGTTTTTGATTCTGATGAAATTGAAGTGTTCAAAATCACACAGCAGAATTCAAAATGATGACCCTTTTTGGTATGAAAACCAATATACCTACACTCTGTTTTGATTCAGAATATTAAAAATAAAAACACGCAGAATTAAAAGTACTTTCTTTTAATATAAAAACTCCTTCACTATTTATAATAAAACACAGACACTTATAAATCCCATAGTACGTTCTGCTAGTGAGCGAGCACATGCCTCCTCTGGCGGAAGACGGTTTGCAGTCCTCTCGCTGGCTTAGTGCGATTTATTAACATTATTATTTATTTATTTAAGACAACTGGGGCCACGGTGGTGTTAATATATACTTATCCTAGGTAAGTTATCTTATAAATTACATTAAGGATTAAGAGCCTTCACATGCTGATTTTCAACGTAATTCGATGCTGTCCTTCACCGATATAAGCTAAGGTACATATCAAATTATATTTCATCCATAAGTTCCGAAAACTGAATGGGAAAAGTTTGGTTTCGAACTGAAACTTCCGTTTGAAAGTCATAGGTATACAGATTTTGTTGATTATCAAATACGGAGCCAAAATTGTTTTTTTTAATTTTGCGTGTTTTTCATCTTTGCCTGTCATATCGCAATCATTCTGAGGATAAGAGTCGATGTCCAAGATGTATTTCATTGAAATTTGATTCACACTGATATACTTCTTTTAATGCGTGTCGGAAATGTGACGCACTTATTTATAAGTTAAATAGAAATGTTTATAAACATTCGTGTAACGCCGGCCCTGTTTATGTATCTGTCTATAGATACTTTTTTCGGAAGATCCCAAGGATCCCTGAGATCCCTGAGGTCCCGTGGAACTCTCGAACACAAACACAGTTTGAGAATATCAGCTTTGGACACGCCATTTATTGGACAGGTCAAGCTGTACATAAAGCAAGTTCTTTGTAACACACCGTAAAGTTGTCGCACCTACAAAGAGTGCCTACCAAGTAGCTACCCATATCAGAAATCACACATTGTTGCAGAATGGTTCGTAAAACTGTACTGCAATAAAATATTGCTGGCCGGAAATTATAAAACAGATGATACGTGAAACCCCTAATAATTGGGTGATTCGTAAACGGCCAGGAGTTTACGAGGCCATCCGGGAACGACCGCATTGAGCTGTGGATATACAATTGCTTTTCCAAGTCCGACAGGCCTTAACCTACTGTCATTAACAGATTAGCCGGTGTAGGTGTCACGATTTCACCTTGCACGTTGGTGGGAAACATTCGGATAACCAATACGTATTTGGATTAGATGCATGTTGTGTTTTTTGTCCTGTGGTCCAAGACAATACGTATAGGTTATATTTTCAACAGCAATTTTAGCAGCACCAACAGCAGTGGTTTGACACTTAAAATTGTTGTTTATTTATGTCGATTTCGGGTATTCAGAAAAAAAATATTTTTGTTACGTTTTCTTGAGGTTTTGAGGATTTCTAGTTTATTCTGATAAGAATCGTGAGTGCTTTTGATTCAGATGATATTGAAGTGTTCAAAATCACAAAGTAGAATTAAAAATATGATGACACTTTTTCGTATGAAAACCAATATACCTTCACTCTGTTCTGATTCTGAATAAGATAAAATAAAACACGCAGAATGAAAATTACTTACATTTAATATAAAAAGATCTCCTTTACACTATTACTTTATAAAGCATTCAGCCGTCTCACTCAGCTTCAAACAAAAGAAAACTCATCCTTCATTTTTCACGGCAGACACATTAAAGGGTAAAAGGATTCCATGATATGATTTTGGTGCATGGAGCAAATTGCCACTTCAACTATATTCAAGATTTATTATACAGACGCATCAGCATGTCCCGCTGTAATGGAAGCGTGCACTGGGTTTGCCATAAGTCATGAACTGAGGGGTATTTTAGCCGACTGTACCTACTTTGCATGGGGATTAGCTCTGTTTTACTAGGAACCAGCGATAAAACTCCCAGTTGCAGCAGCTGCACCCCAGATTTCGTTGAAACCGCCTTAACCAATCTCACTGGAGCGCAAACTCTTACCCTTATTCATATAGCTTAACACACCTATGTGAATTAAAATGTATTTTTTCCCTTTCTTATCAACACAAATACGAATGTGATAGATACTTCTTCTTGGTCGATACGTTCTTGTCGGAACGGTCGTGGTCGTTATGAGCAGCGAGCAGATGTCACTCGCCTCATGATTTCTTGCCATTTCGATCTATTCTCGGCCCGGTGATAGAAACAGTCAAACGAAATTTCAACAGAAATTTATAGAAAAACTAATTTTAGTTAAAATATGATTGATGAACGTGTAAGTCCTTACTTAAAAAGCCCTTACATTCATATATTTAAGTGTCAAAACTGCCCGCGTGGTCGTGCTGGAGGTTTCCCCTGGATTTTACCTAGGTTATACTATTCCACCATCCATTTTGATCGCTTTACTGGATTCGTCCTATGAAACAACAGTCTGGTTCAAAAGAGAAAGACCCATGATGCGTTTTCGACTGCAAGCCACTTCCTCTACTCGCTCACCACGCTCGCGCGCCTCATTCACCCCCTTGAACTACTTCAAGTGCTTTAAGCAACTGCATAGTATACTGTAATAAATATTTCAAATCAGCTCGCGAGCAATAATTGGACGTATGTTCTGTTAGTGAATTCAGCATACATTGCCATCACAGCCAGAAAAACGTTTTCATTATTACAGAAATACAAATTTGCTATATTTGAATTACAAACCAAGTTCCCATCACTACTCGGTTTATATATGTTTAGGATTAAGTAACTAGGCTATTGTCAAGAGCTAGGAGTAGTCCATCACCGAAGGCTCCTTCAATGCCAAGCGAATCTCGCCCTTTCCGAATGGCTCCTTCCAGAACGTTCGGTAGTACGCAACTGGCTGTCGTCGCGCGCGCATCCCTTCCAGCCGCTGTGACATATATACCACGGTGCTTTCGTGGCTATTAACTTTTACCGCTTTCTCTATTGTGCTTTTACTCTAACCTGTGCTGAACCAAGATCGAGGCTTATAAGACCTAGGCATAGCAGAAGGAGAAAGGAGCTGGGCTTTCACCACATCACGAGCTGCTGCTATTGAGGTGCACAAGGTGAGTGGGTGGCTCTTTTCTCTTGCTGATCGCCTTGGTTACTTTCTCTGGGGAATTCATGCTTTCCAACCCCCCTTTCGCTGAGCTATCGAAGAATCTGTAACATATTTGTGTTCCTTCTATACCGGATATATTAATTCGAACTAAATGTTGTATACCTATGGATTACAGTGCAAACCATACGAATAGCATTCTTTATTAACATACTATTACATACTAAATTAAAATATTTGATGTATTTCAAACTAATTTGTTCGATTACTAAAAAAGATGTAACCGCCGTAATTTTCGTATGAACTTACGACCTTTTGTCCGAGCAGCGAGTTGTTTACGAGTAAAGTGGCTTATTTCGCTGTCGTAAATTATAACATTATAGTTGTATGTTCTAATTACACGTTTAACTATTTATTTGAGTGTAAAATTGGTTGTTTTAATAGTAAATTTCACTAAATTTATATATTCTGTGCGAAACAGGGTAGTTATTCCGTGTTTCAAATTCCTTAGCGCGCACTCAACGCGTTGCATCTTGAAGTTGACGTAGGTACCGAGTTCAATATGATCAAGTTATAACTTTTATGTTTATGCATTAAGTACATTGAAGCATAAGCGATATCAGTGAAAATTTGTATGTAGGGGAACTTCTTTCATTAGTAAGTCTTGTTAGTTAATGCAGTACGTAACCATACGTCATAATTTTATTGACTTTCGACCTTACGCCGTAGACACAAGGTTTAAAATTCTTTCTCGCCTTTTGTCGAATTATTTATACTTACTCGTAGTAAGGGTAATTGTTCGATCACGTTGTACCTATCGCTTGCGTTCGCTTTCATAAATTAGACTATGCAAAAAATGGAAAAATGCCGCCGCACTATGGCTCTTAAGCGTTTGAATGACGCTTATATTTGTGCAAAAAGATGCATAACGAACCCGGAAATGGAACCGCGCTTTAAGGTGCATTTATCGAGATTGGAAGGTTTAGAAGTGTTATTTGACGAGAATCATGCGAAAATAGTAGCTTCTTTAAAGGATCCTCAGGAGATCGCGGATAATGAGGAGATACGACAGGGGTTTGACGAGACCGTGATAGACATTTTGTCCATTAAATCGCAATTGTTTCCTGAGGAAGCACCTCAAGTGCATACCGTCGCTTTGCCCGTACCCGCAGGTAGCTCGAGCAGCAATACGGGTCATATTCGCATGCCGCCCATCCATATACCTACGTTCGAGGGTGGCTATAAAACGTGGATTACTTTCTATGATCTGTACCGAACCTTGGTACATGACAAACACGAGATCTCTAAAATTGAAAAGTTTCAATATTTAGTCTCGTCATTGAGAGGTGAACCGTTAAACCTAATAAAAGCATTTCCTATCTCGTGTGACAATTACGATATGGCGTATGAAACTTTGGTGAAGCGCTATCAGAATAAACGCCAGCTAGCCTTTCTAGCGTGGCAGTCTATTGTAACTGTTAAGTTACAGAATAACACGGCGCAAGCGTTTCGGTTTCTTTTGGACACATTCCAAGAAAACTTAGCTATTTTAAAGTCATTGAATTTGCCCATCGATAAATGGGACTTTATAATGTTCTATACGCTTTTATCGAAATTGGAACCATCCATTCGTAAAGAATTTGAGATGACCGTCACGTCGGAGGACATTCCGACCTATAAATCTTTGGAGACCTTCGTGGAGAACTACTGTAAGGCGGTGGAGCATGCCGGAGCTAGTACCAGTTCAGCTCACGGCGGATACACGCGGCCACCTGTCGTTAACACCATGCGATCCGATCACGTCACGACACCGCCACGACGTTTTAGGCAAACGACTTTGGTGGGTAACCAGTCGACTTCTCCTGCACTGCCTCCACCTCCGCCTTGTCAATTCTGCTCGAAAAAGCACTTTCTCGCACATTGTCCGGACTTTCAAAACTTAACTGTTGCGCATCGATCGCAAGTCGTTGGTGAGAAACAGCTTTGTTTCAATTGTTTGCGCATAGGTCATGTAGTGTCAAACTGTCCTTCACAAGGTTCGTGTCGAACTTGTGGTCGCCGTCATCATTCGTTATTACACTTTCAGGACACTTATGTGGATCGCAAGCCAAGCCCATCCAACCCCAACGCCACCTCTAATGCTTTAGGTGTTCAGGGGCTTTCTACAAATACGTCGTCAAATAAAACTGTCTTACTGTCAACCGCTCAAGTAGATATCTTGGATAGATGGCGCTCCTTTCACGCCGTGCGCGTGTTAATTGACTCTGGCAGTCAAGCCAATTATATCTCCCAAGGTCTAGCAAATCGCCTAGGCTTACCTGTCTCAAGTAACGCACCTTCCGTTTTTGGCATAGGTAACGCTTCCACGCCTGTATTGGGTACCGTCCAATGCACTGTCCGTCCCGAGAACCATCAGGACAAAGAAATATCTTTCGAGGCAATTGTGATACCCCGCATTTGTCATGACATGCCGTCAGTCACGGTCGAAACCAGCTTTTTAAAGAATTTAGGTTTCATTAAACTCGCGGACCCATCCTTTCATGTTCCGGGACCAATCGACCTCCTTCTTGGTTCCGAACTTTGGAATGAGATCTTTCTACAGGGTATGATTCCGGGTGGGAATGACTCCCCTGTAGGGTTAAATACTATTTTTGGCTGGGTCTTTTTAGGGCGCTCTCGCTGCCTTGAGAGTATACCCTCGTTATACTCAAACCTTTCGTCAGTCCAAACGCTTCACGCGTCAAATGCTGACTTGGAAAATGATTTGAAACGGTTGTGGGAGATAGAGGATGTGCGTACTCCCGAAAAAATGCTGTCGCCGCAAGATGCGGCTTGTGAAGAGAATTTTCTTTCTACCCACAAGCGGGATGACACCGGAAAATTCGTTGTTGAGCTACCGTTCAAATCTGTTGAGCCGACTTTCCGTAACATGCGGTCTATCGCTGTGCGCCGCTTTAACAAATTGGAAATGCGTTTATCTAATGACGCCGCATTGAGAAAGTCTTACAATGAGTTTATGCAGGACTATCTGGACAGTGGTCACATGTCAGAGGTACCTTCCTCTGACCAAAATACCACGGGTTCCTATTACATCCCTCATCACTGTGTGTTGTCACCATCAAGCGTAACCACCAAGTTACGCGTCGTGTTTGATGCATCGGCTCGTGACGGCGAGGGACTGTCACTAAACGACACACAGCTGACGGGACCGAAGCTTCAAAAGGACATTTCCCATATACTTTTGCGATTTCGTTTACACGAAGTAGTGTTTACTGCAGACATTCGTCAGATGTACAGAAACATTGTGATGTCGGAGAAACATCGTGACTTTCAGCGCATCGTGTGGCGTTTCCATCCTGATGAGGAACTCAGGGACTATCGTCTAAATACTGTAAGTTATGGGGTCTCATCCTCCCCCTTCCTGGCGTTGCGGGCAATTGAACAGCTGGCCGTGTCAGATGGTCAAGCCTTTCCGCGAGGGGCGGAGGTATTGTCTACAGACACGTACGTAGATGACATTCCCACAGGTGCGTCTTCTGTTAGTGAGGCTCTTGAGCTACAAAAGCAATTAATCGCGTTGTTAGCCAAGGGAGGCTTTGAGCTCCGTAAATGGGCAAGCAACCATCCGGAACTGTTAAGCCATATCCCACTTGAGCATTGTGTGACTCAAGCAACGTCGTTTGACGAAGACTATAATGCTGTTGTGAAAGTACTTGGCTTAAACTGGGACTCAGCGTCTGATCAGTTTAAGTACAATGTTAATGCGTCTCAAAATCAATGCACGAAGCGGCAGATACTGTCAGAGCTGGCTCGTGTGTTTGATCCTTTAGGGCTACTCTGTCCTGTCATTTTTTTGGCAAAAACTTTGATCCAACGTCTTTGGCTCTTAGGCTTAGATTGGGACCAGAAGCCACCCGAAGAAATAGTAAAATTGTGGCGTCAATTTTCTTCCCAATTGGGCGCTCTATGTAATTTGGCTGTACCACGGAAGATAACGCACTCGCGTGCAGTGGCCTATCACTTGCACGGGTTTGCCGATGCTTCTCTGTCCGGATATGCCACCGTCGTCTACTTGCAAGCAGAACTAGATGATGGGACTTTTTCTACCCATCTGGTGTGTGGGAAGTCTCGTGTTTCCCCTACCAAACGGATCAGTCTTCCACGTCTGGAATTATGTGCTGCCGTTCTGCTTGCAGATTTAGTGCACTCGATACTTCCTCATCTGTTGTCTTTGATCGTAATCAAGAATATCTTTGCTTGGTCTGATTCGACGATTACTCTTTCTTGGATCGCATCTCACCCATCCAAATGGAAAATTTTCGTTGGCAATCGAGTCGCAAAGATTCAACGAAAATTGCCCTCAGCACACTGGAACTACGTAAGCACCCACGATAACCCGGCCGATGCAGCCTCGAGAGGCATGCTTCCAAATGCAATGCTGGAACATTCACTTTGGTGGAATGGTCCGAGTTTTCTGTCCCTCTCGTCTGATCATTGGCCTCGTTTAAAAACTCTTCCCCCACCAATCGACGTAACAACGGAATTACGTCAAGAAGAGAAGAAGTCAGCCTTCGTTGTCACCAACGAGACTGACTCGATACAGCAGCTTTTACTCCGGTTCTCTTCCTTGAAGAAAATCCTGCGAGTAACTGCGACTGTGCTTAGGTTCCTGAGTCTTTTGCGGAAGCAGAGAACATATTCTGGTCCAATATGTGAACAAGAGCTGAATCAAGCTCTTGAAACTCTCGTTAAGTCATGTCAGCAAGATTGTTTTGCTAATGAGATCAATAATCTCAAAGATAACAAGCCTTTGCCAAAGCCTATGAAGAAATTGAGTCCTTTTCTCTCACAGGACAACGTGTTGCGTGTCGGAGGGAGACTTCGACACTCAGATTTAGAATACGATGCAAAGCATCCCGCTATTTTGCCTTCAAATCATCGACTTTCGTCTTTAATTATCGATGATGTACATGCAAAGTCGTTGCATGGTGGTGCACAAATGGTGCATTTCCTTTTGTCTCAGAACTTTTGGATACTTTCTGCTCGACGTGCTATTGCGAAACGTCTTTCTCGATGTATCCCGTGCTTTCGGGCTAAACCAACGACGTCACAACCCATGATGGGGGACCTTCCCCGCGTCAGGGTTACTGCTGTCAAAGCCTTTCAACGTGTGGGCTGTGACTACGCTGGTCCTTTCCATGTCATCCTTGGTCGCCGTCGCCGAGGAGCACGCTCTGACAAAGTATATCTTTGTCTCTTTGTCTGTCTGTCGAGCAAGGCCCTGCATTTGGAGATTGCCAATGATCTTTCGGCTGAATCTTTTATCGCTGCCTTACGTCGCTTCGTCGCTCGCCGGGGCCGGTGCTCCCTGATAATGAGCGATTGTGGTACCAACTTTGTCGGTGCCAGAAATCAGTTAGCGGGGCTTATGAAGGATGCCGCCGCATCACAGAGCATTGAATTTAAGACTATTCCGCCCTCTTCCCTCCACTTCGGTGGAGTTTGGGAGGCCGGGGTACGCTCAGTTAAGGGACACCTTGCCAAGGTAGTGGGAGGTCATCTGTTGACTTTAGAAGAGTTTCATACCGTTCTCGTGCAGATAGAGGCAGTACTGAACTCACGTCCTTTGTGTGCTATCAGTAATGACCCAAATGATTTTTCTGTCCTTACGCCAGGCCATTTTTTAACGCTTTCTCCTTTAACGTCAGTCCCGGACGATAATAATGAGATCACAAAGATTTCTTTGCTGAAACGATGGCAATTGTTACAGCGCTTACATGCTGATTTTTGGAAGCGTTGGCATCGTGACTATGTAAATACTTTAAATCAGAGAAACAAATGGACAGACAATTCTCGTGCTGTGAGAGTTGGCGACTTAGTCCTCATTAAGGACGACAACCTTCGACCGTTGCTGTGGTCGGTGGCACGCGTCGTCAATGTGCATCCTGGTCAGGACGGGATAGTACGAGTGGCAACTGTTCGTACCGCAGATGCTGATTCGCGTAATAGAGACTTTAAACGGCCCGTCGTCAAGCTCTGCGTACTTCCTATTAGCAATAACTAATACATCAAATACACACTTTCTTTATACTTTTACTTTACTTAGTGTGCTCTTTTGCCACTAGGGTTCGTTTTACGTCTGTTATAATTCTGTCGCATTGTTTTATTCTTTACTAATCTTAACTTAATCGTAAGTTAGATTTTCTATTTATACTGAACCTCAATAACAAGAATGCTATTCGGCCGTCTGTCACTGTGCCATCAGGCGTTTCTGTTTATTCCCTTTCATTTCTGGAAATTATGATTTCGCAGCGGGGGGGAGTATGTTTAGGATTAAGTAACTAGGCTATTGTCAAGAGCTAGGAGTAGTCCATCACCGAAGGCTCCTTCAATGCCAAGCGAATCTCGCCCTTTCCGAATGGCTCCTTCCAGAACGTTCGGTAGTACGCAACTGGCTGTCGTCGCGCGCGCATCCCTTCCAGCCGCTGTGACATATATACCACGGTGCTTTCGTGGCTATTAACTTTTACCGCTTTCTCTATTGTGCTTTTACTCTAACCTGTGCTGAACCAAGATCGAGGCTTATAAGACCTAGGCATAGCAGAAGGAGAAAGGAGCTGGGCTTTCACCACATCACGAGCTGCTGCTATTGAGGTGCACAAGGTGAGTGGGTGGCTCTTTTCTCTTGCTGATCGCCTTGGTTACTTTCTCTGGGGAATTCATGCTTTCCAACCCCCCTTTCGCTGAGCTATCGAAGAATCTGTAACAATATACAATCATCAATATTGGTTGTATTTAAATTTCCCTAAAGGTTGAACGGATGACTTATTAGCGTGACTTATGTGCATGTTTTTTTTTTAAATATTTTAAATTAAGTTTCGATCAAATCAATAAGACCGCAACCGCTCCTCACTCACACCATACACCACTTGTAACAACATACATGCGCACTCGTGTGCGTGAGCTCTCTTTGCCAAACAACGCAATTTCGCGTCACTTTGCGCGCCCGTTACAAAGAACTGACAGATGTTGAGTCCCATTACACGGATTATTAGGGCTAATTGCAAGCTACAAACTTACTGCTATTAATTAAGTTTATGTTTGTCGCCTGTTCTAGTGATCTGTTAAATCGTCTCAATTTTAACGTTCGAGTCATATTTTTTGTTTGGTCTATGACATACAGTGCATTAAACGCACTTACTGTCATCAAACGTGTTGATATTTGGCTAAACGTATTGAATTGATATTGATTAAGTATTTCTCGCGCTTTCTCCTCTTTTTACAAACTTTTATTTAGTTTCACCTGTCCCGTTGTCTGTGTAGAAGTTACGGCATAGAGAGATCTCTCAGGGACCGAAGTCCGATGAGAGTTGTTTGGATGTTATATTTATGCAACTGATTTAAGAAACTTCGATAGTGCGATGCAGAACTCGTCAGATTTGACAGGAGTGACGCAAAATCTGTAATCAAACCTTGCAAGTTAAATTTGACCCGCTTCCCGGTTTCCGATTGAGCTGAAATTTTGCATGCATATGTATATCGCATGACAATGCAATATTATGATGACATGGAGCTGATCTGATGCTGGAGCTGGAAGGTGGCCATAGGAACTCCGCAATAAAACAAAACACGGCTTGTTAGAATCATCTCAATGTTTACAATTATTAATTGCAATAAAAGCTTGTACCAAAAATGTAATTTTTGACAGAAACTTATTACTATTTATGGACGGGTGGGTGACCCGGGTGCCTCGCGTGATGCGACTATCAAAACGCCTAAGCGTGAACGCAAACGATAATGAAATGAGAAAAATGACACAAATTTTAATTCTAATGTTCAATTATGTATATATATTTATGTATACTGGCCCGCGAGCTGTCTCGCGGCGTGATTAGACTATCCATCTCTTTCTAAGTGTTCTTCTTAGAAAGAGAAGTATATCTCACCGTGAGACAGCTTTGGCGCCGTCTTGTGGTAGCCGTGCAGTTTGGAGTTTCTCAAGACTAAGTAAAAAGAAGAAAGTTAAAAAAAGCTAAATTAAGTTCATATACAAATATGGCTCCACACGCGTTGGTAAAGTGATAAGTTATTTAAAATACGGAATATACGCTTCAAAATAATACAGTCATAATATCTAAATTAAATACAATAATAATATACATATGGAGCCTATTGTTTCTACAAGATCATTCAAGCTTGGAGAGCTAACCCAGGACTGAAACATTCCAAGGCACTTATTAGAGTCTTTAGCAAAAAGGCGTCTTCTGACGCCTTGGCGCTAAGTAGGAACCGCCTACGCATGCTGGTCAGGGTGCTTACTGGGCACTGCCGCCTAAATAAGCACATGCAAACGATAGGGCTGTGTGACACAAGGCAGTGCAGATTCTGCTTTGAAGCAGAGAAGACGCCTACACACATCCTAACCGATTGCCCTTGCCTCATGCGCAGTTGTAACTCCTTCCTGGGCAAACACATCATGTGTCCGGAGGAGATCAAATTTCTTGAGTTCAACAAAATCCTGCAATTCTTCGAGTTTGCAGGACTTGACCAAGAATTGTAGTAAGTGGCGATCACAATAGATCAGCGATGGTCGCAGTGATATAAGGGCTTTGACAGCCCGAAAGCCACTACCAGAATAATAATAATAATACATATGGAGATAATCTTACACAAATCGAAATAGAATAGTAAGTTCAATGAGGCTTGTGTTATGGGTACTAGACTACGATACATTTAATGGATGTGAATCGTAATCGTAGATACATAGAAAACATCAAAGACTTTCAACAAAATTATATTTATGCTCATCGCACACATATTGGCCTTTACGCCGATTCGAACCCAGGACCGCCAGTTTCGTGGGCAATGTCACTACCCACTAGGCTAACCGGTCGTCAACAAAAATGAATGTATATTTTACTACGTGCAAAATTAATAGATTCCGCGTTAGAAAAGGCAAACCATAAAGCTCCTTAAGCGGGAAATTCAACACCAAAGACGAACCACTATGGCGTTATCATAGTTTATTCGCACGCTGTTACCAAATGTTACACGGTTTCCAAACCAGCTTACACTGAGCTCCCTCGCCCCCCGTATCTTAAATATAAAGGTGAAACCAGGAGGGTTAAGATTGGCGGAATAGGTCTCGGTAAACTGGTCACTGCTTGGTATATTCAGTAAGGAAACAGCTTTATGGAACCGCTCCGACCACATCGTTCGTAAATACGGGTGCCCGATTTTACGCTCGGTACCTACGCTTTATATACCATATTCATCTGTTACACGAAACTGGAAACTATAATAGTTATTTGGGGATACCTAGTTTACATTGGAGGGCAAGATCGAAGGAAAGAGAGGCAAAGCCCAGACATACTTACGACAGACATACTTATTGCTGTCGAGTCGTACGAAGACGTCAGGAGGCTGGCAGAGGACAACAATCAGTAGCGGGGACTCCACCGACGAGAGCCTAGCTCTTAAATAATGATGATGATGAGTTTACATAAAATCCAACAAGTAATGCGTATTTATACCGAATTCGGTGATAAAAGATGGATGAAAATATGAAAAATTGCATTAAGTCTGAATGAAAATGATTTTATAAAAATCATACTTTAATATCCGCAATGTACAAAATAATACGTTCACAGTTTACTTTGTGGAGGAAGAGCAAAGTAATTTCGAATAAGCCGATTGCATTAAAATATTCTTATAAAAATAAATTCAACCTCCATTTTTATTAAATTCGGACTTAATAAATAATAATATGATTATGTGTGATGTACGAGTGAAAATTTGGGTACTTCTTAGTACTGTTTTCCTATCGTGGTTTAGACCACAGTATCTACTGCAGCAAAACTAGTATAAATAAACACGCTTGCAAATATACACGATTGTAATTTAGGTATATAATTATTTCAACAATAACACTTTTTGCACGTAACACGAAACCATACAACACTATTTCTAAGCTGAGTAAAACGTTAAAACAGGGTACGGTTGTCACAAAAGTTTACAACTAGATTTCCCGAACACCTTCAGATGCCGCAAAGAAATGCGCTGGCTCACGCGCTATCCTGAACCCGACGAACAGAACCAACTTTGAAGGGTCGCGTCTTAAAACTGGTATGGTGAAAAAACGGAATTGGAATGTATGAAATGGTTGGATAGATGGATTAATGGGTGAATGATATAACTAAGAGGGAATGCCGAATAAAACTACAGACGGTGGCGTACTACTTGCCTTACAGAATTTAGGGAAAAGATTGGTGGCGTGCAACTGATGAAAAACCTGTCAAGAGTTGAGACCTTCATACTGAGGTTCACTTGAGGTAAGGTAAAGCGTTCAGACAATGCTAAGGGTAAAAATCTAGTTGCACTCATTAAATAAAAGGTTTTAAAATAAAATCCTAGGCCTTCCTAACTACAGATAATTAATTAAACACGTTTTTAAAAGGTAAAAAAAACGTCACAGCATCCGGAGTTCCTCAGCGGAGATCCGCTCCTGAAGTGGGGTATGCGCAAGGCGCGGGTCCCTGCGCTCAGATGCAATCGCGGGGATTCGTTTCAGTCGCAGCTAGCGCACGTCACAAACTCCTGTGCACCGGTAATGGCGGTAGCAGAGTCAAACGCGGCTCACGGTGTGGTAGAACTCGTGGCCCGTACCAGAAAGCTACAAAGAAAATACAGAAATGGTAAAACTCACTATACAGTTGACATAACTACAAGCCAAATCTGAACAAAAACGAGCAAAACTTACCCAGCACGCTATATCAGGCGTCTGGCTTTCAGAAAAGAAAAATCCAGTATAGGAGAACCTGCGAACTGCCTTGTTCGCAGCGTAAAAACAGCAACTCGTCTCCCGCTTGGTATTGAGAGGAGGTTTTTAGTTTTACTTCGATGGCAAGAACTGGTATAAGCCGGAAGAATAAAAAAATCAAATCTGGTGAAGCAAAGTAATCAGAAAAAAAAATCGTGCTTAAACGACAAAATACACCAACAGAACGAACGGTCTGTCCTTTGTTTTCCAAATTTGACAAGGTTCTAGAAGGATCTTGTACGAAATTCAATAATTTAAAAAGTAAAAGCCTAATAATCAGCCAGACCCCAACACAAGGATATAGACGTGAAGCAAAGAGACTTAATACAGGGCAAAAAGAATTAAATTAAACAAATAAAAACGCCATCTACGAGAAAAACCTGACATCACACAGACAACTGGGAATGTATCTAAATACAACAAACGCAGTTAAGTGGACAATCGAACGAACTAACTCCCAAAAAGGAATACAGATGACAAAAAAACATAATAGCAAGCAGTGAGTTTTCACAATTACAAGCAGGTATTAATTCCTACTTGTAATCTTTACGAGTCGGATAATACGTTTTATTTGTCATAGGTACAAATAATATTGTTAATTTTGGTTACAAAATTGAACATTTTTAACTCGGTGACGTCATATCGATGCATCTTCTTCTCGCGAAAATGTCCCAACAATAGTCGAAACAACAATAAGTACAATTATTATCAATCGATAAATTTATAGTTACCAGCTAATTTCTATAATTACACAGCCTTTAATATTACCTCAAATTGTAACCATACATAGCTTTAGTACTATGAACCGATATTGTAAGAAAATTGTAAGTTATTCTTAACTACCAAAGCGTAATTAATTAAAAAAAAAATATCGAGCAGCAATGTAAATGCTTACACTCATTTGACACATGGAAGAAGCGGGTTACTTGTGACAGTTGTGACGTCACATACGTAAGACAATGTAGTGATACATTGCGTGCTGAATTATTTTATAAGGAAAAAAAAGTTGGTAGTTAAGAAAAAAAATCTTGCAATACCGGTTCATAGTCCTAACATCTACATCTGGTTACAATTTGAGGTAATATTAAAAATACACGCTGTATAAAGTGACAAAAATTTAATAGCTATATAGTTATCACATCACGGCAGTGGTTCTTCTGGTCCTTCTTATGCTGTGGTAAGTCTTATTCTATTAAGCTTGTAATACAAGGACTGTAATTAAATACCCTTTTACAGAGATCTCGAGATGCATGATCTTTTTATTCGACTCCAATTGAAGATGGTCGTATCGATTGCTTTCTTCATTAATGTTAAAAGTAGCATCTTAATTTATTTCTCATGATGTGAATCTTATCGGTTAACATATCAATGAATGCGTTGAATACAGATTAACATTCAGATAATTTGATTACCATCTTATGAGAAGGACAGAATTGAAAAAAAGCTCTGCAGCACGTGATTCTGAACAATATTAGCATTTTATTCCATTTACACAACATATTGAAATTATAAATAAATTATCTAGCTAGGATAATGCACTAGGCACATAAGAGCATCTGGGCCGCGATTCCATCTTGATTAACAAAATATGACATCACTAGGATATCTGTGTTTTTCCATTATATCTGTAATTCTAATTCTGAGACAAATAGAAAGACATATGATATGATAGTACCATAATGACATGCCAGGGACGCCATATTTGGATACGGAATTAAGTTCTTGGCGAGTAAGGACTCCCACGTAACAGGCGGCAGCGATGCGATGCGCCTAAACGCCTTGGCCACGACTTTGGTCTTAAGCGACCTGCGACCAGCGTTTTATCTGTTCATTGCGCGTGATCCCAACTAACCATAGTGCGTTGCGCGTCTCGACCGCGCAATGAACAGATAAGACGCTGTTCGCAAGTCGCTTAAGACCAAAGTCGTGGCCAAGGCGTTACGGCACCAGCCACGACACGACTTCGCGCGACTAGCGGCGGCGACCGCAGTGAGTGGCGAGCATTCCAAAAAAATGCACAGAGACGGCACCGTTCTGTGCATTTGTTTGAAATAATTAGCATGCTCTCCGCTCACCGCGGTCGCCGCCGCTAGTCGCGTGAAGTCGTGGCCGAGCGGTTGGTCTTCAGCGACCTGCGACCAGCGTTTGACCTGTTCATTGCGCGGTCGAGACGCTCAACGCACTGTGGTTAGTTGGGATCACGCACAATGAACAGATAAAACGCTGGTCGCAGGTCGCTTCAGACCAAAGTCGTGGCCAGGGGGTTAGGCGCATTACTGCCGATCTGCCGTCGTCGCTCAAATTAAGTATGTATGTGTATGTAAATAAGCATTTTCTGGTACTCGATAACAGGTTAAAAGACAAACATTGACATACGACGGTATAAGATTAAGGGTAAAGTTTTGGCCGAACCCTGACACTGCAATCCATTGATGACGAGCGGAGATTCATATCAAATAGAAATGTATTATCCGCAAACTAGATACCCGAATTGTATAAATATTAAATACTTAGGTATGTAAATGTTACTCCTTTGTGATATTAAATTGGCTAAATTAATAACATAAATTATTTTATGAGAACAAACAGACATTAAAATATACCTATAGTTTCAAACAACGTAGACCAGTGAATCATATTAATAATAAGCATATCTGAATAGGACCGAAAATGTCTAGAGGACGTATAATTTAAAGCGAATGAATTACACGAGTTGTCTTCAAAAGGCGCTCAAGTTTGCTACAGATAAGGATTACCTCCACGAGGTATATTTTTGTTCATAATTTCCGTTCCAAATCACATTTGGCACGCGCACACTTCTACGCGTACCGACATAAATTCAATTCAATTCATTTATTACAGGTACAAATACATTGGTGTTATAAGAGTCTGGAATCACTATGTTCTGGCCATGATGCGTACAAAATAGTCATTAGCAAATGACAAAGGTACATTTTGAAATTTGGTATTAATAAATTATAAAAATATAAAAAAAAAAACTAAAATATTCAGTAAATCATGCGGCATGTCATATTAATTATCAGTCAAAGGTCTTATCACTACAAAATTATCTTAAATACACATAGAGAGATTTATTTGTAAACATACCAATCACAAAAAAAAAAACATGGTCTATGAGAAAATAAATGTGAAATGTCCAAATAATTCAGGAATTTATTAATAAATTCAATCCAATAAAATGAATAACCAATAGGGGTGTAGACTCAAAATGTATTATTTCTTCAAAAAAAAAAATATGCCTAATGACGAAAATCCCATTCAAATATCTCAAAAAACCGGCCAAGTGCGAGTTGGACTCGCGTACGAAAGGTTCCGTACCATTATCTATAAAAACGGCAAAAAAATCACGTTAGTTGTACGGGAGCCCACCTTAAAAAAATATATTTTGTTTTTAGTATTTGTTGTTATAGCGGCAACAGAAATACATAATCTGTGAAAATTTCAACTCTCTAGCTATCACGGTTCTTGAGATACAGCCTGGTGACAGACAGACGGACGGACGGACGGACGGACAGCGAAGTTTTAGTAATAGGGTCCCGTTTTACTGTTTGAGTACGGAACCCTAAGAATGACGAAGCTACAACGGTTTTAATATTACTTGTTAGAGACAGAAAACGCTAGGGGATCGGGTTTCATATGAAGGTGCGTTTTGCGGAAAAGGGACAGAACATACCCCCTCTTAAAACTTTGGACACTTATAACTTTGTGATTATTTAAGCTCTTGCGTTGGTTCTTTCTCCACTTGACTACATATTTTTGATCCTTTTTCGAGAAAATATAAAATTATTGATTATTTTATTTACTTAGTGTCTACACCCCTATTTATATGTCAGATGTATGAATTTATGTTATCTATTAAAAATTCCGATATTTTATAGTAGGACTTACTAATAAGTAATTTACAAAGATTATTTTTAAATTGATGTAAACGCAACTTCACGGGAGCGCCACGTATGGTTGAGATTATTTAATGGGGCCGCCTTTTATAAAAACTGTCATTGCAATTGTAATCTTCTACCTTGGATGGTAAAGTTGCATTTTGAATTGACTACTTTGATACAATTTGGCCAACTCAAATAATCGGAAGTATAGCGGCTGTTGCTTGGACGTGGTCGTTGTTTCGACATTCACTAACGCGTCACTTGTGCCTGCGACGACTGTATTCATTTTATTGTTCCGATGTTGAATTGACATTTACGACCGTCATTCGGATGGCACTTTGGCACGTCGTGATCGACCACCAATTTTATGGTAGTTGTCGTTACAATAAAAAATTGGTTGTCTATAAAGTCGGTTTACGGACGATAATTTTACGTGATAACGTTTTAAAGCCGAACGCTCGGCTCAGGCGGAACGCGACATTGAGTCATACTTTTTCGTGCGTGCTGCCGGTGTTCATCGATTGGTTTAATTGGTTGATAATGATAAGTTTATAGGTTTAAATATTAATCAGCTTCAAAAGGACGCAAGTAACGTGCGTGCGCGTCACAGTTCTATTAGGTCAGCTTTCCATCCGTTTGAAACGCAATTTTGACGTTCATGAACCGATTTTGGCACAGCTTTTTCGGTTGCTGGAACGGTAGTAAATACTCCGCTTAATACGTCAGTTGAAAAGTAATGGGATGTGAAAGAGGTGAATCTAAATGATACCCAGGAATGTCCACTGCAGTAAAACAGCTCCCTACCTTGTTTTGGGGGCTGAAGTTTAAGGTCAGCACAGTTTAATCTCAAGGACTTAAAATTCTTGGCAGAGTTTCAATGTGTGATACTTACTGCCCGGAAAAACAGTCAACCAACTCACATTTTTCTGACGGTTGATGTAACAAAAAAAAACCGGCCAAGTGCGAGTCGGACTTGCGAACGAAGGGTTCCGTATCATTATCTATAAAAAACTATTTCATTCTGCGATTTTAGTATTTGTTGTTATAGCGGCAACAGAAATACATCATCTGTGAAAATTTCAGCTGGAACTATTACGGTATCAGTGAGATACAGCCTGGTGACAGACATACAGACGGACGGACGGACGGACGGACAGCGGAGTCTTAATAATAGGGTCCCGTTTTACTCTTTGAGTACGGAACCCTAAAAAACGTATTTTGAGCATATACCTACGAGAACATTTATGTCAGGCGCGTTGAGACTAAATAATTAGTACAATTAGAAGTATTTCGGGCTTTATGTTCAGTTTTAGATGCGGACAAAATACTTCAAAAATATGTCAACTCTCTAAAATGTCTTGATTAGATATTTGCACACCTGAGGGGTAGTCACGTAACGTTTCGAACGCGCGTTAGGACAGTCCAACTGTCATTTTTCCATATAAAAATTTACATTTAGTTTAGGTCTACGTAACGTACGTGCAATGCGTTAAGTGATCGACCTGCTGACCACAAACTAGTTAAAACGAGACGCATTTGGAAAATCTATCTCCCTGGCCAGACTAGGGAGACGTAAAATTCTGTTACTAAAGAAAAAACGCATTCGGCTTGGGCGTCAAATACCTGCGAACTAAGATATTCTTTGTTTTACCGCCCTAAATAAGTAATGTACTATTTTACCTTTGCCGCTCGCATTAATAAGCCGTATGTATCTGATACGAGTAATACCCGGTTTAATACCGTTCGTTACCCCCTGTTACCAACTACAATTTAACGTGCGCAATATGCCTATTTATACTACAAAGGTACCATGCGTCTGGATTTGCCCATTACTACTTATGCCTAATGAAAATACAGACGTTTGAAATACCCATTGTGTAACGATCCGTTTTTAATTTGCTTCAAGGTTAGCTTACCGTGTCCGCAAACAAAACTATCAAAACTATCACTGAGATGATATTGTTTTGTTTTTTGCTCGTGCATATTGTAACTTTTCTTTATAACTGCAATCATCATCATCATCAAATCAGTCGAAAGACGTCCACTGCTGGACATAGGCCTCCCCCAAAGAGTGCCACAATGCCCGGTGCTGCGACCTTTACTAGGTCATCAGTCCACCTTGTGGGGGGGCCTACCCACGCCGCGCCTTCCGGTACGTGGTCGCCACTCGAGAACCTTTCTGCCCCAACGGCCATCGGTTCTACGTGCAATGTGCCCCGCCCACTGTCACTTAAGTTTAGCGATTCGGAAGGCTATATCCACAGATGTATGAATATAAGGAGATCGGACATGGCGGCCGATTTGTATAGAGTGAGCCTGTCGCAAGTACATTAACCCACACAACGCCCAAGTAATTGACAAGACAAATCACGCACACATCTAAAACATACACACTTGTATACCTACACGCTTATTTGACAATAAACGCGCGTCATATCAGGCATTTTGGGAAAAAACGTAATATTCTCTGCGATCAGCACGCGTGCACAGTATGGCAGTGTATGCCCATTGAGCATACAGCTGCGACACGGCCGCCGGCGGCTTGTCCTCTCTCTAGTATTCTATGCTCTGAGGCTATATCGGTTACCTTGTATCTGCTGCAATACTTGGCCAGAAAGTAGCGCAGAGCGGTAATTCAACTTTACGATCAAGGGTGACGTAAAATAACAAAATATGTGATGGAGGGTCATACACAGTCAGAAAAACAAAAGTCTCCAATTAGTTAAGTAAAGTGCGTATGTACTAAATATGTTTTTATTGCATCGATTTAAATAAAAGGAGACGCTGTTTATGCGGATAAAGAGTTCAACCAAAAGTTTGGCTTTATTTAATAGCCTCTTTTATACTGTCCAGAATAGAGACGCGAACCTAAATCCTCTGTATGCCTCAGATATCAAAAAGGACAGTACAAAACAGCAAGTATTTTATAAGTACATGAATTCAGCTCAGTAAAAGCAAGCTCGACTAAACGGCACCAGCCGTTAAACTGTGCAAAGAGTTAGTCATGAATTTCACTACTTTCTGAGCAGACAAAGGATTTAGTCGAATCCTATGAAATTTCTTCAAAGCGCTTTGTAGTCGCAGTAATCTGCGTCAGACATGATGAATATTGCATGGAAATAATCACAGTCCTTTAAGATTCTTAAAACCGTTTAAACGCCATGGTTTGTAAAGCTGGTTCGTACTAATTTAGTAGGTTTAGACAGTTTAACACTATTTCGCTGTGTGTAAATAAGTTGACGTCATACCTGGCCATAAAGCAAGAATCGTGTGGGGAAAATCCCACTTCCTGGCCAGGAAGAGACGTAAAACTGTCACTGTCAGTGTCAATGGCGCTAGTGTGCTGTTACAGATCACGCAGGAGTGAAATGGCTGCGTTCATAAATCACTGGACAATATTATTATATTTTATGTTCTATTTTTAATTTCGTTAATTGTCCCTTCTCGTGTTTAATTATGTTTTTATCATTATTTTGTTTTTTTTTGCTTGTTATCCACCGTGAACTCACTCGACGGTTCTATTGGAAGACCAGCGCTGGCAGCAATGCCAGCATTATGCTGAGATAGAACCGTTTCGTGACAAACGCTGTGTGTTGTTTGTCTCGAATGAATGTTTCTTTCTTTCTTTCTTTCTTTCTAAAATTTGTACTCACCGCGGGCGGTAATAAGGAAAGCCTCCTGCGGCTCCTCGGGCGTCAAATATCTGCGATCTGAGACATTCTTCGTTTTACAGGTAAGTAATGTACTACAAAACTATATAAGTACTTAAAGATTTTACATAAATTAGAAATTTAACGTGTTACACTTAGAACAAGGTATTGTATATTTATACATAATTTGCACGCATACATTTGTTAGGATTGTTTCCTTTAGCCATAAGACTGTAGTGTATTAAAAATTTAAAGCATCCACTAATGCTCGTTTTTAGATCTATAGCAAAACTTTAATTCGATTTATATTTTGTATTAAAGTATCTTTTAAATATATCATAATAGTTTTTACGTTGCTGGATTCGTCGATCTATGAACTCAAAAGAAAGACGGTCGTTTTAACTCTGGACGCATAGATCGACGAATCCAGCAACGTAATAATTTACTTTAAAAACAAAGTTTAAACCGACTTCAAATCAGTAGCCAAATTACTTCAAGTTTGCCTATAAAATTTGAAGAGTTCCCTCGATTTCTCCAGGATCCCATCATCAGAACTGGATTTTTGTGACAACGGGACCAATCTGGATCCTTTCAAACAAAGTAATATTATCGCGTAACAAACACAAAAAAAATACAGTCGCATTGAGAACCTCCTCCTTTTTTGAAGTCGGTTAAAAACTATTATGATGTATTCAAAAGATATTTAAATATAAAATACAGTGGGTAGTGGCCTCCTTTTTAAATATCTATCGTTAATTTTAAATAATCACAATTATTTACCAGTGGCGCTAGTGAGCACGTAAACGGGCTCGTAAAAAAATACATAAATTAAATGTCAATGACAAGATATCCGCTTCCGAAACAAAATATTACAAGATAGTTTATTCAATAAAAAAACAGTAATAGTACAAGCCCAATATTTATTTTATTTCACCTATAAGTAAGTATGAATGAAAAAATGTACCTTCTTAAATCTTGAAAGCTGATTTTCACCCTCTTTCATTGGAAGTATCAATTTGAAACTTGCAGGTATGTACAGTTGTACCTATTATAGATGGCAATACAATATTTTTATTTAATACATTAAATTATTTAATACATTAAATAAGGATAAGGTAGGTAGGATTAACTGGATAAGGTAGGCACCAAGGATGGCCCGGTTCCTAAGATGGCAAAAAATCGCAGTTATGGTTTTCCAAACTACTTAAAATTTCGTGAGCACATGCGTTTAAGATCACAAACAAACGTGCATTTCAGTTTTTACCCAATAGCGCTGCCATTTTGCTGTGTCGTGTTAAAATATTGCACGTTTTATTATTTTCCAACCTTTACATATCATCCAAAATGTTAAAAAAATACGTAAATTTAGTCAGTATTTTTAGTGAAATTAAATAGGTGTTTAATCTGTTTAACATCCAATTATAGGTAAATACTGTTATGTTAAATTTATTTACGTATTTTTACGACATTTAATTGAGCTGAACCCCTCTTTACTCCAGGCAAAATACGGTTTTGAAAAACATTAATTTATAATAGCGTTTTTTTTCTTGACATCATTTTAAAACATTATTCTAAGATGCTTTATTCATGAATCCAACAAACTTTCCATCCGGAAGTATTTATATAGATTTAAATAAAACATGAATTGTTTTTTTTTAATTATTTATCTTGAATATTATAAAGCAAATGTAAATTAACCAAAATAAAGATAAAACCATTTATTAATATTTTTTCTGACTTTTCAGAAGCTAGTTAAGTTATAATTTTTTTGATGTTTGAAATTTTGTTGGATTTTGTCGTTAGGTAACTATTTAATTGATAATGTATCCATTACAAAGAAAAAATCTGCTATTATAAATTATTTCCAAATTTGAATTTTTTTCCTTACAAGTTGTCAGTTCATTGCCTGGACTACTTAATAAGACCCACTGTATATGTATCCCTCAGTAAAATTATGTTAAAAAATATAATATGTTAGAATAAAGAACCGATTTATAAATATCATGATACGGACTGATAAAAAGAATCTCACACATGTGTTTTTTTTTCTAATTTAAAAAGTTGTTGTCGTATTATAGCAATTTTTCATTTTCATACTCCTAAGATGGCCACAGCTATAATTTTGGTATAAGTAGGTTCAATGTTTTATTGAATTGATTTATTAAATAAAATATTCTACGATTGGTTCTAGACGATAGTAATGTTTCCTCCTTTTTTTTGAAGTCGGTTAAAAAAGACTGATTTGCTCCCACCCATTCACCGAAACAATTTGTCACGCAGGTCTTATTCACGTCTCTCAAACGCCACATTTTCATTATCACTCAAACGATCGATACAATTTCGCACCTGTGCCGAGAGAATTCGGAAACGAGTGTCGCCCAGTCGACCGTGAGGTTCAACCCAGCCGCAGCAATCAAAGTTGTAATTAGCAGCTAGTGAAACAGCAAATTAAACGTCCTGTCATGTGACAAATTTACGGGTATGGTGAGGCCATATAGCGATTCTTCTGCTGGCGAAGTTAGGGCACAGTAAATATATTAACCACCAACTCGACTATACCCTTAGAATAATAACGCATAGAAGGATAGTTTCATACGGCCGACGCGCCAAGCGTGAGGCATAAAATCGATTCATGTAGTTGTGATCAACTCGTATTCACACGCGCCAATACGCACACAAACGCACCAATTTTGTTCCACCGATCGCCGTACTGGGCCATTTATATTATAACTGCGTTTCTAGGCGTTATTATTCTAAGACTATACCCTATTCCAAATAAAAAATCAGCTTATTTACGCCGCACTGCTGGGCACAGGCTTATTATGGATGAGAGGGTGGGTACGGGCAGTAGGCCCCACGGTAGCCCAGTGCGGGTTGGGGACTTTATTACAAATAAGATTTGAAAAATTGTGCGTTAATCGCAATGCGATTTCAAAGAAAACCATTTAAAACGGGAAAACATTAGTTAGACCGTTAAAATTCTAATGTTATGAAGGAGGTAGAGTTTCTTATCACTTTGAGTGCCAGTGATGGCTCACTGCTACTCAAAGTGACGGTACAAACAGTAAAAACTCACTCACCCACGTTCACTCACTGACTTACTTGACTTAGTTGACATGGGGAAAGCGTTACATTTTGATATCAGTGACGGGCGATACCGTTCCAAAAAAGTCACAGTGTCAAAGATTTTTTCACGCCTGTTACTCGTGTGACACGAGTTTGACTGCATGATATTGAGTGACACGCCACGGTCCTGTATTTAACGATTTTTTTATTTTTAATTACTATTTCACGCCTGTTACTCATACCACCATTTATACTGCCTCAAGCCATATATTTACTGTGGTTTGGGTGTTGGGAATTTGTAGCAGTTGCGAACTTCTTTATTGTTATTAGGTTTGATGAGTATGAAGTCCGCGTAAGTTTAGTTTGAGTTTGTTAGCTAAATTTGAGGACAATAAAACTAATGAGTATTGCGGAGAACAGGATGTAAGTACATCTTTATGTCTTTGTAACCGTTTTGAAAATTAGTTAGGTATAGACACTTTATAGACAACCAATTTTAAGATGGTTAGATAGGTATGTACTTTGAACAAAAAATTGGTTGTCTAAGTATAAAGTAGGTTTACGGACGATAATTTTACGTGAGAACGTCATAAAGCGTACCGCTCGGCTCAGGCGGAACGGGACAATGAGTCATACTTGTTCGTGCGTGCTACCGGTGTTCATCGATTTATCAGACGCTATCACGTCAAAAAAACATCTTATCGACTGTTTTGTTTGCACAAGCATCAATTATTCGTTGAGACGGTTCTCGTTGAGCCCAAACACGACGGGGTTATTTTGTGTTGTTTTAGAGTAGCATCTTCGTCATCAAATCAGCTCGGTGCTGTCTAAATATTGATTTGTCACTGAATGCGAAATTTCACTTTAAGGTGGTTCGATTGCCATACAAAGCGTTATTTGACATTCGGAGGCTAACGGCGTGGTATTTTAAGAAACTTATGTAACAAATTTTCATCAATTGGCTTCCCATTTGCGCCAAAGTCTCTCCTTTTTTCTGGGGTATTAGGGTGCATTAGTGCAGCATAAAGGCCTCCACACACCGGTCGATTATTTCACACATCGAACGCGGGCCCGCGGGCCCACATAAACCGCATCCAGTGGACTCCCACGGCCTTTACCAGGTCACCAGTGCACCTTATCGGGGGTCTGGATGCGGGTGGCGCAGGACCGGTCACTTAGGCACTCTTTGGGGGAGGTACGTCCAGCAGTTGACGTCTTTCGGCTGATAGGATGATGACAGCGGAGAACAGAGCAGAAGAGAGCAGGAGCGTTCCCCCAAAGTTGCGGCGACGCCAGCGTCTGGCAAGTCGGTCTCTCCTTTTTTCTTGGGTAATAGGGTGCATTAGTGCAGCATAAAGGTCTCCACACACCGGTCGATTAATTCACACATCGAACGCGGCGATGTGTGTTTGAAGTGTAGTTTCAATGTTTTACAACTTGCGCGGGCCCGCGCCCGACGCGCGCCCGACGCGCGCCCGTCCCGCGCCCGTGACCGGTGTGTGGAGGCCTTTAGTTAATCGGCAAGACGATTGACGTCCAAATTTTGACGTGGCTTTATGCCACACATGGTAACATGTAAATTGGACGACGGTTTTTAACAATTTGGGAGATTTAAGAGTCCCCAGGAAGTTCGACACAAGTCAGCTCACAGCCAGGTAGAATGTGTCCGGAATGAAACTGAGAGACGAGATTTCACAGTTAAGTACAATTGTGACCTATATGATTTAGGAGTCATTAACCTTTCCACAATCAAGGAAAGCGAGAAAGTTAATTGAAATTGTCAACCTAGGTATTAAGCGTAGATAATAAGATTAATAAGTAACAGTGAATTTGTACTGAAGTCACAATAAGGGTGGCATGTTCACCTTTGAACAAACCCTTTTTATTTAATAAAGAGAAAAAAAAAAAAAGTCAGCCCCCCATACAAACGTAGTTTGGCACTAAAAAAATAGAGACTTAAGAAGCATACTATAGCACCAGAAACTAGTTTACGACCTAGATATGGCGGATCCTATTCAGTAAATAAAGTTTCAAGTTATTCCAGCACACCGCAAACTAGGTTTGTATGGAGAGTATAGCTTCCTGGGGACTCTTAACAGTTACATAATCTTACTATAATGAAGCTGTAACATCATTATAATACAAATCTCTTTTGCACCCCTCAAGAAAAGTACAAACATGACTATACAGAACACAAATCATAAGCAGAGGGAAACAACAATTAATTAACCAGTAAATATATGTCCAATCGATATAAGACAATATATCATGTCAGGGTTTATAACATACATGTACCAAGTATCCCAGATCTATCAGTCCATCACCCAACATAAATCGTACAAGTTATAGAAACGAATGCTCTTTTGTAAAAACAACGTAGCGTTTCTTATTCTGCCTTCTAAAGCCATGATAAACGATATTTTCCTAAGAACATACGCTTTTGTATTGCGTAATAATTCGTTATTTATTTTCCCCTTGGTTAGATTAATTACCTTTATTCTACTTAATTACATAATGTATGATGCCGGCGAACTCTTATTTAGCGCCTTGGAAAGAGCCGCCTTTTCCTTCCCCAGCTGATCTTTTATTTATTAATCTTATTAGCATTAATTTCTTAGGAAGTGAGCCGAAAATGTCTACTTGACGTGAAAAGGCCGTTGAAGTCTTGTGTGGTTTACAAAATTCTTTTAAGCACTTAGAATGTTTGCATTTTGATTCTTTTTTAATAATATACTTACTCGTATGTTTTGGCGTGCTCGCACGACGTAATATAATAGGCACTTTTGTACAATACGTTTGTTCCAGCGGCGCTTTCGCTACCACGAGAATCAAAACTCGAAGTTCGTAAATATGCATCCCTGTCACTCGAGTAATGCATGTGCGATAGAGATGGAGATACCCGAATTACGAATTTGAAGTTTTTTGTTATAGCTCAGAGGGGTACCTAATCACGTAACGTTTCCAACGCGCGTTAGGACAGTCCAACTGTCATATTTCTATATAAAAATTGACACTTAGATCTACCCAACCACATATGTATGAATATAAGGATATCGGACATGCCGGCCGATTTGTATAGAGTACGCCTGTCGCAATCCACACAACGCCCAAGTAATAGACAAGACAAAGCACGCACACATCTAAAACACACACACTTGTATACCTACACGCTTATTTGACAATAAACGCATATCAGGCATTTTGGGAAAAAACGTAATATTCTCTGCGATCAGCACGCGTGCACAGTATGGCAGTGTATGCCCATTGAGCTAACAGCTGCGACGCGACCGCCGACGGCTTGTCCTCTCTCTAGTATTCTATGCTCTGAGTACCCAACGTACTACAATGTGTACCGTGATGGTAATGATAAAACTCAAAAAAATATATGATGCAAACTTCCACCGAAAATTGGTTTGAACGAGATCTAGTAAGTGGATTTTTTTTAATACGTCATAAATCGTAAACCGCAATTTATTTTACGGAACTTTTACGGAACACGGATTACGTTTGTATGGAAAAATGGCCACCCGCGCATCGTCTTAAGGCACTAGACAAATAACGACTGGACATTTGACCAGTGTTGCCTGGTCAGACTTGTTGCTTCGGGAAATTGGCCACCAGGCGATATATGTATCCAAATAGTTTCCATGTTTATATAGAACTCTTTCATCAACATTCTAATATTTTGAACTGTGTACGTTAATAGGGAACATTACTGCAATGTTCTGCCGCCAGAGGCAGCACTACCACTAATAGTAAACCAGTATAGAAATATAGGGATTCACACACACATGCACAATTAATTGTCAAATGAGTGACAAGGAAGCTTGCATAGACAATACCGCAAGTGGGAACGAGATACAATGTCAACGCTGCTAGTGTCGCCACCTACGAAGAGTTTTGTGTAATGTTCCCTATTTGACGTGAAAAGACCTCTACCGTAAATTGAATTGAGTAAGAAACACAATTGTAATGAGAATATATTGACAGCCAGTGCTTAAATATTGATGCAAGTCTTTAAAAAACACAATGAACTGCATTCACTAGTAATGATTAGGCTGTCAGTCAGCGTGGCATGAAAATCTTGAAAGAGCGGAAGCAATGGAGTGAGCGAAGGAAGCCTGTCTTGGTTCAACAGTGACATCTCGACCTATATTGGCCTCGTCACTGTCATTGCGTGAGTTCTCGTATTGTAGACCGACCACACCGGAGCTTGACGACGCGAATAGGTGTTTGGTAAAGGTTTACGCACCTAGCAAGTTGTTGTGACAAATTGCTAGGTGTGTAAACCTTTACCAAACACTATATAGTTAGAATGAAAGGTATGTGTTGATTCCAACTAACTATAGCAGTTGTTGTGACAAAGGGCATGTGACCTTAACGCGTCTCATGCGTCATGATTTCTCCGTATATTTTGCTGCGTAAACGCGGCGATGCATGCACGGTGTGGTAGTTCCTTAAGTTAAGTAGTGTGCATTTAGGTAGGTAATGTGATTTGAAGGCATCGATTTTTTCCAAGTCGAAAGCTTCTTGATCAGAAACACCAAAAACCAGCGAGAGGAATTATTGGAATTATATTTTGAAAAGGTGTGTCTTCCTTTTGCCAGACTATCGCAGAATGAAAAATAATGTTTTTACAGCGTATGGATTGTTTGTTTTCGAACTTAGAAATGCACACATAGGTGCACATTAACTTTTGATAATATATAAGAATATTTAGGTGTTCGTAAAGTTAATTAAGTTACATTTCATTACTTTATCCCTTATGAGTCCCTTAGACCGACAGCCACAACTAGTGTTGCGAGTGATTGGCGACAAAAAAAGGTTTTATATCGTCGCTGAATTTGATCGATCAACTCAATTTTGCTTTAATTTTGCACATAATAGTTTTACTTTCTACCTGTATCAGTCCTACTATAGTAATGCACCGACAACATTCACAGTTACGTCATGTAACTGTTTAACCATGCAAACGGGAAACTAGGATCGTGAAAGCGCCATTTTGCAAATACAATGCTGATTTTCGTTTGTTTTTAACGGACTTCAAAAACGGAGGAGGTTCTCAATTCGTCTGTATTTTGATTTTTATGTGTGTATGTTACGCGATATCTCGTTAATTTATGAATCGATTTGAAATATTTTTCTTTGTTTGAAAGCATATACTTCCAGATTGGTCCCGTTGTCACCAAAATCCAGTTCTGATGATGGGATCGAGGAGAAATCGAGGGAACTCTTCAAATTTTTTAGGCAAACTTGAAGCAATTTGGCTACTGATTTGAAGTCGGTTAAAACTTTGTTTTGAAAGTACAATGATTGCCTAATAGGGAACATTACTGCAATGTTCTGCCGCCAGAGGCAGCACTAACACTAATAGTAAACCAGTATAGAAATATAGGGATTCACACACACATGCAAAATTGATTGTCAAATGAGTGACAAGGATGCTTGCATAGACAATACCGCAAGTGCGAACGAGATACAATGTCAACGCTGCTAGTGTCGCCACCTACGAAGAGTCTCTGACAAATTAGTGATTTCACGAGATTTTGCTTTCCAATGAATCGAGATAAATGTTGGAAAATTATACTTAAATTTTTTATAGTAGGTAGTATTCTAATGTGAATTCGGCTTAAGACTCGTGAAAATTTCCAGTCTGAAAACTAGGGTTACTGTGAACTGTAGACTCGCGAGCATGTCTTTTTTTTTAAATCGGCAAATAACAATCTATTTCGAACCTGCTCAAAAAATTTCACGAGAATCGTTTTGGAAAAGCAACCTGTAGGGAAGAAAACCCGGACAGCGGAACATTCGGACACGAACGAATTTTTGCCCAAGCTGAAGCATAGAACTTCGTTCGATTATACTATTCTTTATGTACTTAGTATATTTAACAACGGGTACGTTGCTTACCCTATCTATATCGACGGTGGAAAGGCAAAACCACTGAAGCGACATTTTGGTCAAAATAGAGTTATATATATCGTTGAAATCAGCGTTTTTTTCTGCGTCGATTGAGCCGGGTTTCACTGCGATCTGATGATTTTCATATCGCTTAAGGTAATACAGAAATAAACGCCAAATTTAAAAAAAAAATAGTTACTTTATGCGACACACTTTTTGAGTAAAATCTAACCTGTGTCACTTAACCTTACACTCAATCGTAACAATATTTTTACGTATACAGTATTTTTAAAAATCGTTTTTTCGATGTTATGTCACACAGTTTTTCTTCCAGGTAGGTACATATATTTCATAAGATAAGGTACTTAAGTGTTTCTTCGGACATGTTGCAAATAACTGTTGCCGCATGATGGGATACTGCTATACTTCGATTTTTTTAGCATTAGAAATTCGATAAACAAAGAAGCAGGTGTCGTTAACCTGTTTCTTCAGAAGTTAATAATAAAATATTAAATTATTGTGTATTTTTCTTTGTTACATCATAGGTACTTATCAATGATTTCACATTTCCTATCACTTAGGTTTGTAAATATATACTTATTATTATTAACTAATCCTAACCTAACCTAACCTTTCACTACACTGAATTGGGATAGATCCATCGGCTGTGAACCGTATCAACGAAAGATAATAACAATAACAAATAACTTTAACGGAAAACAATGAAACTTAATAACTCAAAACAACAAGATTCTGGGATAATGACCAAATATCGCACTTGCATTCGCATGACATACGAGATGAGAGTGACGTTTAAAAACAAACATGAACAATGTACTTAATGGCGGACATTTTATCCGACCGATTGCAAATGTCAAAACGCTAAACTCTTATTATTGTGGGACACGATCTCTTCAATTTAGTCGCAATTTATACGTTTAAAACGTTCCGTTTGTTGGAAACCTCTGCTTCTCTGGGTTTTTTATCATGCAATTTTTTTGCGATACATTAAAAATAACACAAATAAAATATTAGTGCTGTATTATTAAATAATCCTTTTAAGTAAATGCAAATTACACATGTTGCTATCGTCTAATAATAATGAAAAATGCTTTAAAAAATGTTTTCATAGTTTTCCACTATTCCGCCGCATTTACGGCAGGTATCGTAAAACGTGTTCTATAAAAAACCTTACACTTACTTCTGTAAAGGTCTTTCTAATGCTAAAAAAATCGAAGTATAAGTTTAAGCCATTATTGTTTCTTCCTATTCGCAATTCTGCCCAATATTAATTCCGCACAACTGAATTTGATCACATTCTTTATTCTTCACTGTCGTAATTTTTACACAATCCCGATTCTTCCTATTTGCGATTCTGCACAATATGAATTACGCACAACTGAATTTGATCACATTCTTTATTCTTCACTGTCATTCTTTTTACACAATTCTGTTTCTTCCTATTCGTGATTCTGCACAATATGAATTCCGCACAACTGAATTTGATAACATTATTTATTCTTCACTGTCGTTATTTTTACACAATCCCGATTCTTCCTATTTTAACTCTTAGCTCGATAAACTTATGTTAACTTGTTGCCCGCGTGGCTTTGATTGCAAAGAAAGCAGCAATACTCGGCTGATAACATATCCGATGTCCATCCAGAAGGTCCAAGTGAAAAAATTATTGAAATTGGTTTAGTGGTTTTGGAGAAACAAACAAACTTACAATCTCGCAAACTTTTTCTCTTTTTAATATTACCAGCTGCCCGACGGCTTCGCAAAGAACACATGTAGGCATTAATGTTTAACCCCCGACGCAAAAAGAGGGGTGTCATAAGTTAGACGTGTCTGTGTGTCTGAGTGTGTCTATGTGTCTGTTTGTGTGTGTGTGTGTCTGTGGCATCGTAGCTCCCAAACGAATAGACCCATTTGAATGCGTTTTTTTTATTCGAAAGCTGATGTGATCGAGATTTCTTAGCTACGTTTCAACAAAATCGGTTAGGCCGTATTTGAGATATTGAACTTTGAAATGAAAATTTCAGGGGTTTTCCAACTTTCCTAAGCTGTAATTATATATTTTTTTATTTAATAAGGATTACAAAACAACTTTAGTCTATAGAATAATACAAATTATGCAATATGTTCGGATCTGGACAATAACTCAAAATATGTCTGTACACACATGAGAGAGTTATTTTATATATGGTATTTTTTAGAGGATAGATGTACAATCTTAGTCGGTGGGTGTTAAACTATTTAATTATGGAAAATGATGGGGTGACAGTGAAACAATGGATTGATATAATTATTGGGTGAGATTATTGAGTGTCATAAAACATGTTACTAATACTGTTCTGCAGGTAGTTTGGAAATAAATGAGAATTGCTACAGATCTCAATGGCGTTGTATCTTTTACATTCCTTAAGGAGATTAAAGGGGGTTTGGAAGTATGTATTAAGCAATTAATTAGTTAATACACATAATCCAACTACTAGCAGAAAAGTAGGTTAGGTAAAGTTAGAAGTTTAGAACTGCGACCCTTACAGAACCGAACAGCTACCAGAAATGTAAGTTAGATTCTAACCTCGCAGTCCTAGCAATGCTCACAGAACCGAAAAGAAGGTAATGTTAGATTAAGACTGCGGATATTTTTTTTTAATTTAGGAAGTTTATTTTGGCAAATCAAAATAATTTATTCCATAACACCGTTAAATAGGGACTGGGGATGGAGATGGAAATTTCTACGTCTTTTGGTATAAGATAATTTTTCTTTGAAAACAAAACAGGTAGCTGGACTAACGTGAGTAAAACTAGTGAACGGATTTTGGCAAAGTATTGTAGCTTAGTAGACATCAAAAAACTAAATTTACATTTATACATTATGAAAAAAAAAACAATTTAAGCAGACACGACTTAGAATATATAATTAATATAAAGTTCTAATTTAGTTAACAGCGGTCAGTTAATCGCGGAACAGAGACGGAGACATGCCATGACAAGCCCACACTCATTCCCATAAATTTCGTAATACTCGTACTGTGTTCTAAATTGGACTTTCTGGATGGACATAGGCTATATTTTATCAGCCGAGTATTGCTGCTTTCTTTGCAATCGAACCCACGCGGGCAACGAGTTAACATTATACTTGTATTGGAAAAGCCAAAAATACGTCGAGCTAAGATTTAAAATAGGAAGAATCGGGATTGTGTAAAAATAACGACAGTCAAGAATAAAGAATGTGATCAAATTCAGTTGTGCGGAATTCATATTGTGCAGAATCGCGAATAGGAAGAAACAGAATTGTGTAAAAAGACTGACAGTGAAGAATAAAGAATGTGATCAAATTCAGTTGTGCGGAAATCATTTCGTGCAGAATCGCGAATGGGAAGAATCGGGATTGTGTAAACATAACAACAGTGAAGAATAAAGAATGTTATCAAATTCAGTTGTGCAGAATCGCGAATAGGAAGAAACATAATTGTGTAAAAAAGATGACAGTGAAGAATAAAGAATGTGATCAAATTCAGTTGTGCGGAATTAATATTGTGCAGAATCGTGAATAGGTAGAAACAGGATTGTGTAAAAATACTGACCGTGCAGAAAAACGAATGTGATCAAATTCAGTTGTGCGGAATTAATATTGGGCAGAATTGCGAATAGGAAGAAACAATAATGGCTTAAACTTAGCAGTATCTGCATGATGGTGTCGCTTTAATGGTTCTTCCGGGATTTTTTTGGGGGCTTTTTCACTTAAGCGACCTTTATTTTCGAACCCGCGAAAACAGTCGAAATTTTAAATAACACGTGCATATAACTCAACGCTCTAAGTTAACAAGAAATAAAATAACGATTTTTCAGTCAAAAAAAAATGCTCTCCTGTAAACTTCAAAAAATATCGCTTCAGTGGTTTTGCCTTTCCACCGTCGATATGTAAGAACTAAAGCTTCGATCGATGTCAGTTGAGGCATTGTATGCATTGTATTCCCAACATGTCTAAGAATAGACATCGATTTGTTAGACGCTCTTACGATGATGATAGACAAGCGACGGAATATTTCTGGACTTGATAAGTACATAAACTTTATAAAGAGCGATGCACGACTTAAGTCAAATACTTTATATTGTAATGTAGTTTAATAAAGCCCGGTTTGTGGGTATTTTTTTTACATATACATCTATAATTACACGACTGCCCAACGAAAAGGAGTGTAATGTTTTAGTATTATATATATGCCAATTTCCTTGAAAGTTTTTTAAATGATTCTATTCTACTACATTTTACTAAACTAACGTGTGTGTAAGTATTTAATTTTTAATTATTCAGTGTTGAGTTGTAGGTACTACTTAGTATTTGACTTTAAGCATTACCTCTATAATTACCTACCTAGATAAGTTTTGAGGCAATGGACAGGGCAACGTGGCGGTTACTCCATCGACAAGAGCAAGGCTCTTAAGTTATGATTATGATGATATTAATTTTAATATAAGAGAGAACCATGTCAATTATAACATCGCTAGAAGTTACCTATATTAGGTATTTATACTTAATTCAAATGTACCTATTACGAATACAAATCATTTACTTAGGACTATAGAATCCATAGTGTTAGTGGTTACAAACTTAGAGCTATAATGATTAGTGTTTTATAATTATGCTGAACTTAAATTAAAGATGCCTGGGCTGGGCACCGGTATTACAGGCACGGGGTGTAAACGAAATGAATGTAAGTGTTTAGGAATGTCATTTTTTCTACTCCTGTATTTAAATAGGCTGTAGTGTGTATCTGTCATTTAAATAGGCTGTAGCTCAAATACAATGACACCACTAATAAGTCGTCGAAAATCTCTATGCTCTATGGCCCAAAAACGCACTGTTTAGCGTACTTTTATGGTTCATAAATTTTTCATAAAAGCACTGTTTAACTTTTTTTAAATTGGCCGCCATATTGCAGTGGTGCCAACTTCATAAACAAATATTTCGAAATAAAAGTATTTATTTACGATTAAACATTTGTATATTATACATTATTTACTACAATAATAATTAATCATCATCTATTGTGTGTTAAATTACATGTTCTATAATTTTTTGGTATTATTTATAAAAATAAACAGTTCGAATTGGCAAGTGCAAACAAATTAAAAACAAAACAAACCATAAGCAAGAGCTGTCACATTTCCAATTTCCCACCATACCAAAATACAGTTCAAAATGAAAAGACAAAAGATGATAAACTATTAGTCCTAAACTATTAAGATTTTATTCGTGTTTGTGAAGACAAAAGTGTACGTTCCTTTTAAAATGGTCGAAGTAATTAATATAAATAAAAATAAACTCCTGAAGAAATTGCGTGAGTAGCAAAAGTACGAATAGAAAACTTGCTGCCTGAAAAGTTTAACTATTCTGTAGTCTGTTATTTATTTAAAATTTGTCGTAGAAAAAGTATTGTATGCAACGGTGTATAACTGGTCTAAAAACGCTCGTGGCGTCTTTTATTGCGATGCTCGCCAAGGCTCGCATCGCAACCCACGCCACTCACCTTTTAAGACCCTTCTTATACAACAGTTGCATAAAATACTATAATTTAATCGAGGGCATATTTGAAAAGTACAGTTAAATATAACCGCAAACGTTTATAAGTCACACTTAATAAGATGCACAAACAAACAATAAGTCATTACGCATAAAGTCGTACACAACTCGTCTGTGACCCACGGGTCGCTGCGTCTTTGCATCTCCACCATTCGTGCCTTCACACTTCTCACAAATAAAGCCTATTTACCTTAACGATTCAAGTTTCTACAGTGAAATGAAAGCGAAAAGAACCGATCCCCAACAATATATACGCACCGTTTAAAACGAGCAAGTCATCATCCAACAAAGGGAGATTAAACTCACTGCCCACTAAGTTCCAAATAATCCCTAAAATAACAAAACAAAAGGAAGCGATCGTTATACGAGAAACTTTTTCAATATCGCTCAACAACAATGGGCGCCGTTTCTTTTTTATTCGCCGCTCAGAAAATAAATTCCGTATCAAATTTCTCCCTGGATACTAACGATATATCTTCCGGGGCTTAAGGACCGCCCATCGAATTATACCCGAAACAATGAACGCGAAACGAATAAAAAGTCGTAATGCACTTTTCATTTCCACGGCTTAACGCACGCATTACGCACACTAAACGACAGTACGGAAATACTCTGTGTGTAACGTCCCATATTCTGGCTCATCTCGGTTGCTCTTCTGTCTCTTTTTTAGGCGAAATTCTATCGTCGGACCTCGGGTGAAAGTCGATTTTCATAGTTCACGCACAACGCTTTGGTAGGGCGGCCGCGTAAGCTACGCCACGTGCTCGTCGACGACTTGCGCTTAGTTCTTCACGAACAGTGTGGGAGGTTAGTCTGCTACATGAACATAATTTCACCAATGTCATGCGCTGTAGCGGCGGCTCCGCGCGAAAAAGCGTTTACGGCGGTGTACGAACTGTGGATGTGTGCGTAAGTTCGACTCCACGTGATTTTGACAGTCGAATCTTGTAAAAAGCCGGCTAAGTGTACAAGAGTGTTTTGTTTATTGATAACAGTTTTATCTGTTAATGACCGGCTGATTCGTAATAAGAATGCGTCGGGCGTGATTGGATTAGAGTTCCCGAGTGACTGAGAACGTTTTTATCAGCAGCTGATATGGCGTTGTTTTGGTAAGTTGTTTATTATGATTTGACCGTAACAGGATAAATGCATTGCGTTTATTCGATACAATTTTGTCATTAAAACGATTGTCAATAATAGTAAAGTGAGAACACAATTAGGTACTTCAGCTAGATTACGGTGTCATAAAACAAGTGCGTTTTTGTGAATTAACGAAGCAGTTACCTATTTAACTAAAACGTGTCGTCCGCAAATTTCTAAATCTATTATGCTTGTATCTAATATGCTATTCAGTACAGAGATATTATCTCGTATGCGCATGCCCGGTTACTATGTCAACAAGGTAGGTATATTTATGTGCATTATGTACGTGTGCGTGAATTCTAATGTGGTTTAGTTTCCACTAGCAGCTGAAATATTTATTGAAATTTCTGATGCCTGCTTTATATTCTGCTCCAGAGCTTGCGATCGAAGCGCGAACGGCGAAGGCCGGTTACATACGATCGACTTATTTTGTGATGTTGCAGAAAAATATAAGAAGTTCTAGTTGGGTGGTGAATGGAACCATTATTATTATTACCCATGGCTTAGATTAAAAGCGAACTGTTTTTAATATTTAAAATATACTAATCTCGAAAAAGGTTATGTTCAACTTGACTCTGCTGCGCTGGGCCGGTGGTGTCACCCTGCTGGACCGTGTCCGTAACATCTATATCCGTGGTAGTTTTAAAGTAAGACCTATTCCCGAAAAGATAACTGAGGGACGACTGAGATGGTACGGGCATGTTATGCGCCGAGAACCTGAACACATGACTCGAAAGGTGCTAGATATTGTCCCCCCGCCTAAGAGACGAGGAAGACCCTGACTGACATGGATGGCTACTGTAAGGAGGGATATGCAAGAAGCCCAAATCCAATCAGAGACGACCCAGGACCGAAAATCCTGGCGAAACATAACTAGGAGAGCCGACCCCAAATAATGGGAACAGGACAAGGGAAAGAAGAAGAAGATGTTCAACTTGACTCTGAGATATAGACGACCTAGTACCCGTAGTTAGGTCTGAGGCCCAAACTCTTCCAAATGATTGATTTAGGAGTGCCGCCATAATGAAAACAACGATGGGTGGGTCTATAAATTATCGACAAGGATCGACTGGTGCTGTTCCAACCTGATTCCAATTCGATTCTAATACATTTTGCGCGCTCGTTGACATGTAGGGGAGAAGTGCCTTGAAGAAACTAAGTTTTGAAAAAGCCATTTGCATTATTGCTGTAGTTTAAGAACGAACTAGGTACTATTTCTATATTCTTACGTAGCAACACGTATCCCGGTTACCCACAAACATTTAAATTCGCCGTAACCAACGGACGCCGTAGAAGGAGACTCAAAGTTTTGGGCACCAAAAAGAAAGTATTTTGCTACATTTATTTTGTTATAATGTAAGCATTGCATAGATTTGGAAGACCTCTGATTACAAATTAGTGCTACAAAATAATGCACCACAATGTCATCACAGCTGCAGCGACCAAATACAAGTGACAGTCGCCTTTTCTGAAAAAAAGGTTTCTACTGATGCAACAAAAATGATAGGTATCTACTATCTACCGACCCAGTTTCAAAATGAAGCGTTATTTTTCTAGCATTTTTATGCCAACGACGCGCGACGCCAGTGCCAAACCAGCACTAATAAGCTAGCAAAGAAAAACAAACGCAACGTTTGTTAATTTCGTCCATTCTCACGCTGTTCGTAATAGCCCCTCCCACGGGTGCAATAAGTATGAGGCGAAAAGGAATTGAGGTAAAATGGGTTTTGGGTCAGCTACCTAAAACTGCAAAAGTTTTTACAAAGGTAAACTAATGCAAAGGATGCCTCTTATAATCCTGAAGAAATTGAATGGAAAATACAAGGATTATTAGGTAGGTAGGTATTGCCTATGAGGGCTTTGATGTTATTATCTTTTTTTTAGGTTGGATAAAATACAATGCATGAGAACCATTCTCATTAAAATTTTGACATGACTTTCCCAGTTGCTGTTCAGAGGCCAAAGTAAAAGTTGAATTTTTTTATAAGCAATCTCACTACTTGAGAAGTTTAAGAACAAAATAAAAGTTCTTTGGTTTTGCTCCACTCTAAAAGTAACTTTTAATTAGGAGTGTACTTGTCTATTATATAGTAAGTGTCGATGTTGCTTATTAAAGTCACTAATTTAACAAATAAGTAATTCTTCATCAGCATCATCATATCAGCCGAAAGACATCCACTGCTGAAGAGGCCTCTCCCAAAGAGTGCCACAATGACCGGCCCTGCGCGATCAGCGGACTCATCGGTAAATAATTATTTCCGGATAATCAATGGTGGTTTTTATCCCGGAAATAAGGGAAGGGATGTATTAAAGTTTCTATGGGAGAGCGATAATTAATTGCAAACATTATTTGCTATTAGATTTTGAATGGGCGTCGTATTAATCCCCTAAAGTGATTAACGTGGTATTAAGTACACGGCGACAAAGTCACGTACACTAGTTATGACAATCAAGGGCTCCTAATAGGGAACATTACTGCAATGTTCTGCCGCCAGAGTGCAGCACTAACACAACTAGTAAACAGTTTTTTTGACAACTTTGACAAGTCCTTCAAAGCTCTGGATCAAATAGTGAAGAAAATATTTCCATGAATAAAATGCATCAGTGCCGCGTAATTGGATGCAAGAATGAAGGGCATCATTCATTTCCGAAGGAAACGATGATATGAAAACTATGGGAAGCGGCAATACGTCGTAAAGCAAAAAAAAACCCTCATCCACCTTTAAATGGCTATAGGATGCCATTTTGATATCACAGTACAGGTATTTTACACACGAATGATAATAAAACGATTGTAGTTTAACGCGTTTTCATCAATTATTCGTTATTGTTTATTAGGTAAATAAATATGACATTGTACGTCATGGCGGTTTGTTGGTGCCGGTTAATGTACGGCCCGATAATACGCGTCCATCTATCGTTATCTCTCTCTTTTTGTATAAGTTAAAAAGAGACATAGATATAGAGGATGCTAATTATTGGGCCGTACATTAACCGGCACCGGTTTGTTTACGGGTTGTGTTAGTGTCGCCCCCTACGCAGAGCTTTGCGTAATGTTCCCTATTGTCAAATTACACATGACAAATTAGGAGACATTGTCAATGATCATTTCTATAGCTAGAACTATCACCAAATCACCAAACATACACATTACAAGTGTGATATATGCCCATTACAAATTATTTATGTTAGTGTGTCGGTGATTTAATTTTATTACGTGATAATATGATATCTATACCTACCGGAACAGAGAAACGTCGAAAGTGATAACTATTTATATAGCATTATGCTCGTTTAGCCACAACGATCAACATAAACATATTTCTCCAATGTAGGACATCACATTCTTACGATATAGGTAACATTATTTATTTATACAGTCCCAGCGACCCAAGTGTTTTCTCTCTGACCGTTCAACGTAAACTTAAGTATGGAAATGATTTCTGGGATTTAGATTAGCATAATATACTCTACTATGTCATTCTGCGCGAGGCTATTTACAATCGGCGAATCTCAGGAAGCTTCTAACTTTCGATAAACTTATATCCTCTCCCACTAAGTTATTTTCAAAATACTCTCATGTTTTATGCTTCTAGAGCTTTTTTTCATTATTTTCCTCATTCTTGGTATAGGTACAAAAGGTGCATCGATTATGAAGTTTTTCTGATCCTTTTAGTGTTGGTCAATATTTTGTCAGTGAATAAAGAATAAAATATATTTCTATGATCTGGACAAGATCTACACGAGATGACCCTTTTGTAATTTTTCGTGAAAGATACAAATCGCTTTCAAAAATAACCTAAGTATATATCGGTTCCATCCTTTTTATTACAAGCTTTATATTATTAACTTGACCTGAGGTCCTAGCACACTAGGTTTTAAGTCGCCTTTTACGTGACGTTTCAGTACATTTTCGCCGACATAAAACCTAGTGTGCTAGGGCCTCTGTTCGCCACCTTCTGTCTCCATCATCAGATCAGCTCGATGGTATCATAATAGTAAATTTTCATCCAAACTATACTAATACCAAAAATTTCAGGTCTATCGGATTACGACAAGTGACTGAAAAATGGATTGCAAATTTTGACGGACAACTTACTTACATACTTACTATGTAAGTAAGTTGTCCGTCAAAACTTGCAATCCATTTTTCAGTCACTTGTCGTTATCCGATAGACCTGAAATTTTTGGTATTAGTATAGTTTGGATGAAAATTTACTATTATGATACCATCGAGCTGATCTGATGATGGAGACAGAAGGTGGCCAAAGGAATTCAGTCTTAACCGACGTAACCCCGTTGAGTTTGGGCTCGTTAGAATCGTCTCAATGAGTAACTGATGATGGTATACAGCCCCCCTATTCTGGAACTGGTTTTAAGCTCACCTCAACGCTCACCCACAATTATACCTTGACACTGCGATGCGTAGTAATTAAGCGAAGGTAGAGGTCTAGTTTCTCAACGGGTGACCGGCGGGGTGAGCCGCATTAACGCGTAGTGAATAACAGGGCAGATAAGTCCAGTCGGCGATAAAAGCTTGTACCAAAAATTTAATTTTTGGCAGAAACTAATTCGAAGTCAGTGGAAACGGATCATCATTGATCGAAAGCGTGCAATCGACCTTACCCATTTCAACTTGCATTCCCGCATAAAAGGATGCAAATTACATTCAATGCCTTTAATTTCACATGAGCACTATTAATAGCCTGCGGCTCCTCTTGTGTTCTCGTGAGTACGTAATCGTAGCTAAGGTTAATTGCTAACTGGTTTTTATTATCTTGTGATAAATGTAAGCTCTGATAAAATAAAACCATCGGACATCTCGGCACAAAAGCATTTTAAAATGGAAGCTAGAATGTGAAATTGTGAAGAGGCTACCTCGGTGCGGCTGCGTTTTTGAATGCAGTTTATTTTTAACCTTTTTTACCGCTACAAGCATCATTCGTGGTTTTACCGTGTGGATGCACATTTGCAATATTAAGGCCTACACACACCGGTCGCGGGCGCGGGTCGGGCGCGGGACGGGCGCGGGCCCGCGCAAGTTGTAAAACATTGAAAATAAACTTCAAACACACATCGAACGCGAGCCGATGTATGTTTGAAGTGTAGTTTCAATGTTTTACAACCTGCGCGGGCCCGCGCCCGACTCGCGCATGCGACCGGTGTGTGGAGGCCTTAAATAAAAACTGCAAGATGCAGTTTTGGCATGAAATGCTGATACAATACAAATAGAAATATACTTTTTTGCTCACCAAAAATTGTACATAATAGAAAAAAATCTGAAGTAAATCACTACAAAGTATAAAACAAAGTCGCTTCCCGCTGTCTGAATGTCCCTACGTATGCTTAGATCTTTAAAACTACGTAACAGATTTTTAAAATACATAGAGTGATTCAAGAGGAAGGTTTATATGTATAAAACATGCATGTATTATACATATAAACCCGTGTGAAGCCGGGGTGGGTCGCTAGTTAAACATTAACAATGGCCAGGTGGTCTTATCGCTAAAAAGCAATCTTTGCCAGACTACCTTTGGGTTTGGGCTGATATTAGGTACGTATTATTCCAATTTTGTATGAAGAAATGGCCTTTTGCCACATTTTTTTGTGTTTTTATACACGGTGGTATATAACCGTATATAAAAATAGTGCAGAGACATTATCATTTGATCAAAGGTGTTAAACTTAAAACACTTACCTAAGTTACAAGCAAAGTTTCTAGCGTTACCCCAGTAATTTGCCCTGGTACTAACGCATGCTGTATTCACATGTAACTTGGGATTTAGAATCTATATTCATGGAAGAAGGTTCAAAATTGAACATACAATTGAATGTACAGTATTGTCACCTGGTTGTTCGCACCGGTTCATCAGGGTTCAGGATAAAGCCTTGAGGCAGTTGTATATTTTATTAGGCATTGAAAATAGTAAGTGCTGGTATAGATGTCAAGCCTGTCAAGGTACTGTTTTAAGCTAACTGTGATTTAGACTAAAAGTACCTAATGTTTCATATACACAACATCTCATGAAAAGTTTGAACGGTGAATGGAGATGGAATATAAGTGGACTTTAATCGTTTGAAACTTACGAATGATTTTGGATCATTAAAGGATCAAAAAAACAAAAGTAGTTTTTCCTGTGGTCAATAGGTAAGGTAGGTAGGGCTTACTTAAGTGTCTGCTAGTCGGTCGCCAACACGCCCCTCCGACCGAGCGGCCTTGGTCGGCACCGACCGGCTGTAGTATGAAATTTTGCTGCGCAAACAATTATATACACGGTCGGTCGGTCGGAGGGGCGTGTTGGCGGCCGTCTAGCAGACACTTTACGTGCATATTAATGTTATTATCGCATGATATTATGTAAAAAGAGACACCATTTAGGTACGTGGGTTACGAGTCAACGAAAACAAGACTTTATAACTTATAACTGCTTTATTTTGGCAATGTTCACAAGAATGCCGCAAACCTAAATCTTTGTAAGATTTTTTTACAGGTTTTTGCGTTACACGATTTTTCCTGATGTGTTCTATCATTAAATTTGCAGTCATTTAGTGCTACATACCAAGAGAAATGTCAATAGTGATTATTACCGTCGTGACATTCATCCCGACGACGTCGTTATTCGTTGACAACAGCGCTCTTTTTAGGGTTCCGTACTCAAAGAGCAAAACGGGACGCTATTACTAAGACTCCGCTGTCCGTCTGTCTGTCTGTATGACTGTCTGTCCGTCTGTCACCAGGCTGTATCTTAAGAGGGTATCCTAGCAGCATTTTTCCATACAAACGTATTCCCCTATTTCCTTCCTGGTTTATCCCTCTAGAGGACTCGTTTTTTTTTTATAAAATCTAAGTGTACTGTATGTATGCCCCTGTCATTTACTTTTTCCCAAAAAATAATTAACAAAAAAGATACGAATTTTCGAAAACCTAAAAAATGCCCCATTTTTACTGTCATATTCAGATGGCTACCAGACAAATATGAAAAGTTTTTACGTTAAAACAAAATAATAGAAACATAGATCTACTCTTCTTCTAAATTTCAACACCAAACATAATTGAATCGGCGCAGGTTTGGCGGAGAAAACAGGGGAATACAAAGCATCGATCTTGACAAGATTTTGTAGTGAAAATCGGTCTGAGCTGCGGTTGTCCCTATCGCGCATCGCACGCGGTCGCTTGGGCGCAACGTGACGGCAATAGTTTGTACAAATACCTATCTCTCAATTTTGTCGTAGACCGACTACGCTCTTAACAACAGTGATAGTTTGACAGCTGAAATTTCAAGCAGTTTTTTTTTTATATTTTATTTTTCATTTTTATTTTATTTTACAATCTTACACAAATCGGCTTAGTCCCAAACGAAGCAAAGCTTGTACTATGGGTACTAGACGACGATAAACATACTTATATAGATAAATAAATACTTAAATACATAGAAAACATCCATGACTCAGGAACACATATTCGTGCTCATCAGTCACACAAATAAATGCCCTTACCAGGATTCAAACCCGGGACCTCCGGCTTCGTAGGCAGGGTCACTACCAACTAGGCTACAGGAGGCTCCCATACAACATACGTGATTTTTTTTTCGTTTTTATAGTTAATGGTACGGAACCCTTCGTGCGCGAGTCCAACTCGCACTTGGCCGGTTTATTAATTAGTTAAGTATCGAATTATTAGTTTGTGAGCATAACGAACTATGACATTCACTTCAGTGACCGCCATTGCAAAGATTTATGCATTTGAAAAAAAAACCCATATATTTTATGGACCCTCTAAAAAATAAAAGAAAATAATACAGAAATAAAACCTTGTGTACCACTGATAGAGCGAATGATACTTATGTATTCATGAATGATGAAAAGATGAGTGTGCCACTTAAAAAAAACCTGCATCCAACTCTTGCGGCTCTAAAAATGTTCGTGTCCTCGCTTCCAGATACGGCAATCGTTTTATGTGACGATTTATAGATCCCTTGCTAAACGGCCAGCTAGGTTGTAAATCGTCCAGTCGGACACCTCTCTCTACTCGAAAACAGAAGGACGCCAGCGCCTTTACTTTACTTCTGATACCCGCCATTTTGAATAACCGGACACTACGTCACCGTGCTTAATCGAAAAGTCCCATGTCACTTACAAGTATTATGGAGATACGACTTCTTAACATGGCGGGGAAATATGGTCTTCGTGGACTTAACACTACGTGACGTAAATCAAAATTGACTGCATTGTAGACGGAAATTTATATTGTGATTGAATATTAGATTTACGATCATTTTGGTTATATTGATTATGTGGGTGGATTAAGTTATGAAAATGATTTATGGTAAAGTTTTTTTGTTATATTTTATGTATTAAAATATTGCTGTATATTTAAGTATAAATACATAATCATAATCATGACGCTAGTAAATCTTAAATGACACCAATTAGTTTTCAAACCATAATTGTACCCATGAAAAAAAACGTAAAACTAAATAAATATTAGGGGAAAATCTTATACAAATCGAACTAGCTCCATAGTAAACACAATATGGCTTCTGTTATGGGTACTAGACTAGTACTCAATACATAGAAAATATCCAAGACTCAGAAACAAATATTCATCCTCATGACAGAAATATTTATCCTTACCGGGATTAGAACCCAGGACCTTCAGTTTCGCAGCTACCCACTAGGCTAACCAGTCGTCAAATTATGGTAATATTTTATAAATTACTCTTTATGTTTCGAGCACACCTTTTATAAATAAACAAACATTAATAGGATACCATAAGTCTGTGAGATTTCAAAGGAGTCATTGCATGACACATTAAAGATAACATTAGTGTCAGTAATGTTACTTGTTGATATTTTAGGTTAGAGTTTAGGGTACTTGGTAGGGCTCAGAGGAATAATTAATACCTACCTCGTAAAATACGGCGACAAAATTTCAAGTATTAAGTAGCATTTGTGTCAACCCTCTCACAACTGATAATAAAAGAGCGTCTTTCAACAACATTTAATCGGCGTGTGCTTACCTATTTTGGGCACATAATGTGAGGCGGAGACGACAGTTTCGAAAAGCTAGTCATAGTTGGCAACAGAGAAGCGAAAAGACCCAGAGGCCGCTCAACAACAATATGGTCGGACCGATTAAAGAAACCAGACGCACCATACACCGCGTCAAAGCGTCGCTAAAATTGCGAATGACAAGAGCCGAGGAAGACAGTAACTTTCTGTCGAACTGTTCGTCCATTCCAGACTTGCATCCCACCAGACACGATCCTCAGAGGCAAAAAGACCCAGAGGCCGCTCATCAACAACATGGTCGGACCAACTAAAGAAACCAGACACACAGTGTTGCTAAAATTGCGAATGACAAGAGCCGAGGAAGACAGTAACTGTCTGTCGAACTGTTCGTCCATTCCAGACTTGCATCCCACCAGACACGATCCTCAGAGGCGAAAAGACCCAGAGGCCGCTTATCAACAACATGGTCAGACCAACTAAAGAAACCAAACGCACCATATACAGCGTCACAGCGTCGCCAACATTGCGACTGACAAGAGACGACGAAGACAGTTATGTCTGTGGAACTGTTCGTCCATTCCAGACTTGCATCCCACCAGACACGATCCTCAGAGACGAAAAGACCCAGAGGCCGCTTATTAACAACATGGTCGGACCAACTAAAGAAACCAGACACACAGCATTGCTAATATTGCAACTAACAGGAGCCGATGAGGACAGTAATGTCTGTCGAACTGTTCGTCCATTCCAGACTTGCATCCCACCAGACACGATCCTCAGAGGTGAAAAGACAAGCCAAGTCAAATCGAACCTACTTTAAGATGACATTTTTAAATAACAGCAATTGTTATAGGTATCCAATAAAGCAAAGACATATAGTTTAATAATACTTGTTCATAATGTTATTTTGTTCCTATAAATACATACGAGTATTTGGATTTTGCATAGAACTTGGTGTAGATCTAAATTAGTGCTCATTTAGATCTCCATTCTTTTTGCGGCGAAGCCTACAGCCAAGCATAATTTTTGTATTGAACTTGGCTCTCCTTTTTACAAGCTTTATATTAACTTGCAGTGTTCGTATGTAAGTATGTAAATATGTAAGTATGTAATTTGCAATCGATTTTTCAGTCACTTCCCGTTATCCAATTGAGCTGAAATTTTGCATGCATATGTATATCGCATGACAATGCAATATTATGATGACTTGGAGCTGATCTGATGCTAGAGCTGGAAGGTGGCCATAAGGAACTCCGCAATAAAACGACACAACCCCATTGAGTTTGGGCTCGTTAGAATCGTCTCAATGAGTAGTTGATGCTGGTATGCAGAAAAGTACAGTCGGTAATAAAAGCTTGTACCAAAAATTAAATTTTTGACAGAAACTTATTATTTACATTTATGTTTTTGGTGGGATACATGTCTAGTAAAGTCATTATTATAAATAATTAATTACAATGACATCTCGTAATAATATTTTTGTGAACAAACAAGAACAAAATTACATTATCTGTACTGATCATGTATTCATACCTTTAGTATCATAACCGTGACAACAGAAAGAGACATCTAATAAAAATAAATTACTACTACGAAATTGTCAACGTGGCCGTGTACGTAATGCTTTTAGTAATTTATATTTAGCGTTTAGTATTCTGATCGCTTATTATTAATCCATTTAACTCCGCAACGGCAAGGCTGGCTGCTCTTTACTGCTTAGAGCAGATACCTAAGCAGAAAAGCAATAAAATTATTTTCTTCAAAAATTCTTTGTAATGATCAGGGTAGGTACTTACTGACTAATCTTACTACCTAAAAACAACGATTAATAGTCAGTCTAATTAGGTAGGTATAAACTTGGAATAGTAGTTTACTCAACAATGGTAGTTTTACTTCACATGTGTGAAACCTGATCATTTTATACCTACTGACTTTTGTACCACATTTTTATGGAAAATAATATGTATAATTTGTATTTGTAAAGGTGGTACAACAAAGAAAGTCTCCGGTGGCAATACATATGCAGTCTGAGGCTTTCTTTACTACCGCCCGTAGTGAGTAAAGAATTGTACGTCCTCCCTGGCTAGGAAATAGGATTTCCGCACGCGTAGCGGACGGTAATTGCCAGTTTATAACAAGTTTAATGTATAGTTGATATTATTTAATGTGGCTAACTTTTTTTAAAACTGTCATTGGAATTGTAATCTTCTGCCTTGGACGGTAGAGTTGCTTTTTGAATGAACTACTTTGATGCAATTTGGCCAACTCCAATATTCTCAAGTACTTAGAAATACTGTTTACCAGCAGTCATCATAGCTACAGACAGGCTGAATTCCGTCTCCGACCGAATTCCGCTGCGTGATTCCGACCGCAGCTAGGGTCATTTCGCCGGTTACGCGACCACCTTCGGTTAGCGACCACTTGAAGAACATGGTTTTTTCAATTGAAGATAACACCAATTCTACAGAGCCTATTGAAACAGTCAGCCGTATGCCTTATTGTTTGTAGTTATGGAATAGGAATATACAAAAAAAACAAGAAAATATGCTTTCAGTTCACCAAGTCAGCTAAGTGGTCGCTAACCGGCACATTAAATTAGGTGGTCGCCAACCGGCGAAATGACCCTACTCCATATAAATCTATGGATCTACGGCAGACATGCCTATTGCATGAATTCCGCTTGTATGGCGATGGACCCAGAAAAACTACGCGACGGAAATCGGTTGCGAAACTCCACCTATGCACCTGTTACCATGTGTCGTATCGAACCCCAAGTCATCTTATCTCATCTGTTGAACCCTGAATAAAAAGAGGGAATGAAAGTTCCACCGAAGCAAACAAAACACAAAAGTTACCATCGACCTAAATTATTTAAAAATAAACTAGCATTTTTTTTTTATTTAACCTTTAATGGAAAGTGACAAGTTATACAAATACATAAGGCGAACTTAATTCAATAAGGCCCTGCAACCTTTAAGCAACCAATGACCACATAGGAGCTAACAAAAATTACGCGGGCCGCACTTCTAAATGATTTGAGAATTTATCAGGCAATTCCAAAATTCTAAATTCAACAACCTTTACATATAAAACAGTCAGGGAGGTTCGCGGGCCGCAAGCAAGGATCTCGCGGGCCGCGTGCGGCCTGCGGGGCCGGCTGTTGCCGACCCCTTATGGCATTCCATGCCGGTCAACCCTTAGGCCAAACAGAAAATAATCATAGCTGGTGCGGTATGTAAGAACATCACAGAAATAAAGTAACTAAATGGACGAATTAGTGGTACTGGTATGTTATATAAATAAATTAAATTACTGCTATATATTATTTTATTATTTAATAATACATAAATATCATTTAAAATAATATTTTATAATAGGTACCTGCCACTAAAAACTACGAAGAGCATCATATAAAATGAAACTCCCAACCTACAAATTGATACTAAACAAGTTCAGATTACACATAATCAAAAGTTATTGGCTGTGTGTAAACATACAGAGTTAGTTAGTAAAGTCGTAAGTCGTAATAAGCAAAGTTTACAATATGGCGCGATGCTCTACCGAATGACGCAGCGATGAATAAACACACCCAAGAGAAATCTTCACATCGGGACGTAAACATAAAAGTTTATGGCAATTTTAAAGGATATTTTCTATGGAGGGCGGTAAAATATTGTATGCTAAAGTGCTGCAGAAAGTTATGGACACGTTGCGAGCATATTTTGCGTATGTGTAATAGAGATGGGTAAATAATGATAGTTCACGTCCGGTAGTTTTCCATTATACTCCGTGAATTTTTTAACAATAATTTGTATCGTACTCACTTCCTTTTTTTATAATATTAGAATAGAATAAAATACATTTATTTTGGAATATCATCTGCAGGTCGATCATCTAACGTACACTACGAACGTCGGGTAGGTCTAAATGTCACTTTTTATATGGAAAATTGACAGTTAAATTGTACCGACGCGCGTTCGGAACGTTACGTGATTACCCCTCAGAAATACACATCATATAAGGCTTAATTCTAGAAAACAAATCTAGTATTGTTCAGGAAAGTACACCCAGCATGAGTCGAGACACAGAGGAGAGGATCCGATAAACTAATACTAACGTATTAACCTAAGAGATACAAAACCAAAACAGCAAAAAGCAAACCAAAACCTGAGTTATAAGTACTTTATGCAACTCAAACCAAAATTTTGCAAGTCAATTTACATTTGTTAAGTCTAGTTTGAGTTTTACTAGAGCTTCAGAAAGTATGATGTCTCACAAAGCCGATATTCCATCCAAAATTCTTCACACAATGATACAAAGTCATCATAATCCCCACTATGATATCGTTGTACATTGTACATCATTCTGGGTCACTGTTCCGTCCGCCACATTTGCCAGACATCCCCAATTTTCTTATCTCTATCTTTCAGAATCCGAATGACAGAGAGATATCATAGTCAGAATGACTCCACTGGAGTCGTAACCGTCCATTTGCAACGGTATCTGCTTTCTCAGGCAGCCCGTATTGTCTCTTCTCTACCTATCGTCTACCATATCATCGTAATATTTAAAAAAAATGTTATCACACTCATAATATCCGGACACTACAGGTTATGTATTGAATTGACACTTGATAACACTATTATTTTCTTACCTGGATGGAACCATACTAACAAGGCGCGCAAGGTGCTACCGTGCAATTGCTCGTTGAAACTCGATCGAGCAGACTTCGCACTGTAACAGTGATTTTACAAATGATCGTTGGATTGTTTCAGTTATGTGCAGTTAGTACTTCAAACTCGCGCGATTCTCACACTTCATAATTATTCCGCTTTCAGAGACTCTCCGTACAGTAAAGTACATTAAGGGTATGTTTACAACACGCGCTACGTACATCTGTGTCTAAAGTCGCCTCCCGTAGCTACACCCGTCGAACCCCTCTGACACCCTTTGCGGTGCTACTAGCATACATCAGAAACGAAAACTTATTTTTGAATGCTATTCCAATAGTAAGGCCAAAAGCATCTTTGACATCATTAAGCAAACTCGACATCGACCGTGCGAATGAGTTTTATTATCATCCTTTTACAACCAATACGTAACATAGAATTTTCTAGAGAAGCGTCCAGAATTTCCAAAAACATTGACTTTGCCGCATTTTAAACGGCGAATAAAAGTTTTACGGTGCAGAACGTTTAACTTTAAAACGTTTCAACACTTTTGTACCTTATTCCTCTGTAATAAGGCGAAAAGTGTATACATACTTTTGACGTGGTTTCACTATTAAAATGCACGTCCACAGCCACAAAACAGACATGACGTGAGTAGGTTGATGACTTTTTAATTACTCTGACGAGATCAATGACTCGTGAGCGCAGTTTTGCAATATCCCGATACCTATACTGTGATGTTGAGATACAACACTGCGCATGAGCTCAATTATCGTTATTAACCTTCGTGGTGCGGGAGAGGTGTTTGTATTTTTAGTAAGCTCTCTGAAATCTCAAATGATTATTACTTTACACAAGACAGAAATGATATTTCTGTGACAATTAGATCGCTATGATGAAGCGCTTCTACTCTAATGTATTTTACTATACACAAAACAGAAATGAAACTTCTGCGACAAAGATCGCTATGATCTAGATCACTTTACGCGCTTCTCCTCTAATCCCTAAATTGACACCCTGTGATATCAAGATAAAACACTGCGCATGATCTCATTACTAACTGAACCTTCGTGGTGCAGGAGAGGTGTTTGTGTATTTAGTAAGCTGTCTGAAATCTCTAATGTGACTTCTCTGACAATTAGATAGCTTGTCCAAAATAAATCACTTTAGGTGCTTCTCCTCTAATCCCAATGTTAGATTTAATACGCTAATTGACACCCTTTCAGCAACGACGTTTAAAACCCACTCAGAGAATTTGCACCAAATCGTATGTGTCTGTCTGTAGTCGGTGTTTGTCTAAATCTGAATTTATGTAAAGTTTGACAAGTTTTTAAAGTAGTTTAAATAGACGATGATGATGATGGCACCTTTATGGGCATGTACCAACCTCATACGTGTTTTGGTTATCAACTGTTAACTTGTGTCTTTGAATAAATAAAAATTAAAATAAAATAAATATGAATTAAGATAGAAATTGCCAACTATTGGGGCAGTTTTATGCACTGGGACCTGGGGTTTAGTAAAGTACCTACAATTTAGTTCAAGACCAAATCAAGATTCAAAGTAGTATCTTGTCTGACAAGGTAATTAAACAAAGCGAAATGCACAGTCACAGGACGCCACACCCTTGCCCTTTCACCCGGTCATGCCCCGGTAGATCTAATTCCGAACAATGACACTAGGATTGGCTTGTTCTTAGAAATACTCATAAATCATAAGTAAGTTGGTTTCTGATACAATTATACAGTGGTTTGCTTGAGTAACAAGGGAACATTTAAAGTAGCGTTGACAATATCGTAACAACATGCATACCTACCTAAGGCTGATTAAAAAAAAAAAAAAGCGGCCAAGTGCGATTTGGACTCGCACATGAAGGGTTCCGTTAAATAAATTGCTTTTTACGATTTATGACGTATTAAAAAAAAACTACTTACTAGATCTCGTTCAAACCAATTTCCGTTGAAAGTTTGCATGGTACATCATATATTTTTTTTAGATTTATCATTCTCTTATTTTAGAAGTTACAGGGGGGGGGGGCACACAGTTCACCACTTTGGAAGTGTCTCTCGCGCAAACTATTCAGTTTAGAAAAAAATGATGTTAGAAACCTCAATATCATTTTTAAAGACCTATCCATAGATACGTATGGGTATGATGAAAAATAAATTTTTGAGTTTCAGTTCTTAGTATGGGGAACCCCAAAATTTATTGTTTTTTTTATATTTTCGTGTGAAAATCTTAATGCGATTTACAGAATACATCTACTTACCAAGTTTCAACAGTATAGCTCTTATAGTTTCGGAAAAAAGTGGCTGTGACATACGGACGGACAGACAGACAGACGGACATGACGAATCTATAAGGGTTCCGTTTGTTGCCATTTGGCTACGGAACCCTAACAAGCTGGTTGTATCGGAGATACAACTGTTAATTAACCCTTTCAGGGCGAACGCTGTCCGCGCTTTGCGCACCGCTAAGTTTAAGTGTATACTTCTTTGTTATCTGACTTAATTCACTAAAATCTGTATAAGTACTGACGTACCTAGCTCATTTGACTCGCGATACATTGAAAATGGCGGTCATGTCAGCATTATTTTCATGTCCGCCACATAAACTAAATAACATTTTGTGATTAACAACTACATAATGGCAAATAATGAAGGATTAAAACATGTAACAAACAATTATTTGAAATCAGATTAGGCTTCTCTACAAAAAGTTATTCCGGAAGTCACGTGATACATTTTGAACTGTACCCCTATACAAGAACGCGAGCAAAGAAGTAAACCGGCGCCGGCGGCCGGAGGGTATCATATATAAAAATCATACGCTTAAAAATAAAATGGGTTATTATTGAATTACATGATTTCATTTTCCATAAAAGTAACAGTTGCCGTTCATCATTTTCCCTTAGTAGTTTTTCTCAGAAACTGACGACTTTTCAGGACTGTTATAAAACAAACCTAACTTAAACACGGGGATCTATACAACGTTTATATAAATTGACCGGAAAATGTTACTGTTTCAAAAAAAAACCCTTTTGTAGCTAATGATGATTATGGCAAATAAGCGTTATGCCAAATGAAATTACGGATAATCGAAGGTAACCGAGATAAACATTAAATATAGCCTGTGTGCATCCCGATCTATTTCATATATTATCAACCCGCGATTAGATTGGGATTGATTTGAGGGAGGTGACAGTTTTGGCATATAAATATGTCAAAGTGTATGTAAACTGACCAAATTCATCACTACACACAGTTTTACTCAACACTAGGTTTAGAATTTTAAAAATCGATCGAGCAGTTTCGTAGGAGACCCCTACATACAATCTTACAAAAGACATTACTTACCTTTTTATAATAAAATTAGTATAAAGAGGCTTAACCAACGCGCGTTCGAATAGATACGAAATTGCCCTGCGATTCTCAAGTAGGTAACATTTGTATGTAAATAATCAAAAATAAAAAAAGCATTCAGTTCATCATTTGTGCAACTACAAATGTCCCACCGAATTAAGCTCGTCTTTTCCGGTGAAGTGATAATTTCACCAAGTGAACCTTATGTAAGAAACTTGAGTTCAAAGCTTTTGTATAGGACGTACCTAGAGAAAATGTCAAAAGGCCAAGTGGGTCGCGAGTCGCGTGGGTTTCTTGGTGACTGGGATTACTATTTTATTTGTATGTAAATGATTGCAACAGAAATTTTGCTCTCTTGGTGTAAGGCTTGAGTGGACGCTCGAGTCGGGCGTGCGGGGGTGCGGAGCGTGCGGCGTACATGTTAAACAAATGAAACTCGCACAGGGGCCGATTTTTGACTTTCGAGTACTCGACTCTTTCACTCGAAAACTGTAAAAAATTATGAAATGCTAATCTGCAATAGCGATAGAAAATTTAAAAACGAGTGGTATTGTCCACTCGTATTCAATAATATCGGTAGAAAGTAAATGCCTGCAATTTTAATACTGTAATCGTATTTACTTTTATTTAATTTTCAAGCGCTTGAAAGTCAAAAATCGGCCCTCTGGTGTCCTGAGTAGACGCTGTCCGCTCAGGCCTTACCCCCTGGCCACGACTTTGGTCTTAAGCGACCTGCGACCAGCGTTTTATCTGTTCATTGCGCGTGATCCCAACTAACCAGAGTGCGTTGCGCGTCTCGACCGCGCAATGAACAGATAAAACGCTGGTCGCAGGTCGCTTAAGACCAAAGTCGTGGCCAAGGCGTTACACTTAGAGAACGGCCTGAGTGCCCGCACCGCTACGAACGGGGCGTGCAGCGTGCATATAAAACAAAAGCAATTTATATGGACGCTCGACGCTCCACGCACCGCTCGTAGCGTAGCGTGCCCTCACTACACACACTAGACCACTAGAGTATAAATACTGATCAAATTGGATCGGATTCTACTTGAATAAAATTATATTTTCAATAGGTTGCCCGAAATCGACTTAATTAATTAATATAATTAGGTAAGGTGCAATAATAGTCCCAAGGGGTAGGGGTAGGCCCCCCTTGAGGGGGGCTTACCTTGTGGTGGACTGATGACCTGGTAAAGGTCGCGGGAGTCCGCTGGATGCGGGTGGCGCAGGACAGGCCATTGTGGCACTCTTTGGGGGAGGCCTATGTCCAGCAGTTTACGTCTTTCGGCTGATATGATGATGATGATAGTCATTTGAACATGATAACAAGTGGGTAAACTAAAATAATACCGACTGACGAAAAAGAATTTAGAGCATAAGTTTTCGTATTGGAATGATTACTTAACAGTATTTGTTGGTTCTACTGCAGTGCATCAGATATGTTTGCGGAGGCCAGGACTGATGGCGTTCGCACCATTTTGCGTAAACGTGCGGCATCCCTGATGCGACGCGTGTGCGCCAGCTCCAACAGCCTCCTACGTGTTGTGGCCAGAAGGCTGAGTGTAGCCTGTATTTTCCGAAAATCGTTTTTTCTAAGTGGCGATTAATTTTACCACTTTGTTATTTCTCGTTAGCTTCCTTTCCCGAAAGCATTTATAACCATTCGCGTATTGTCCCAGTTTATTTATTTTTCAGCAGCTTATTTATCCAATAGGTTTTTTAACCATTCTGTCTGCCTCATCATCCGCCCAGCCTTTTTCTCAGTTGTATCCACGATGAGCCAGGGATCCGCTTTGACACCTAATCCCGACATTAACGTAACTAGCTATTATTTCTTATCTGTTAATACCCTTTTAATGTGATCCGCTCCCGTACTCATACAACTCATAATCTACAAATAATAACACAAATGAATGATAAATGACTGCCACCTCCAAAAAAATTTGTATTATTTTTGTTAATACATAGTAATAAAAGGATGGTTGTAAAAGAAAAAAAAATCAAACCCCTAATGTAAAATTGATTGCTGTGTAATCTTAAGGATATTTTTGGAGGCTCGGACTTTTTGATCTTACTCAGCCTTTTTATTTGAAACGTAGTGTACCTACTGTAGTAACTGGTGGCTCACAACTCTTCTAAGATTTTTACGTAAATCAAATCCCAAAATCAAAGATGAGTACAATAATCTAGTAACGTTGTCGCCTGAAATTACGGGGTAGTTTGCGTCAAATCCGGTAGTTCTGATTTTTTGTAGACTTGTTAATGATGTTGGCCTAATGAATAATCCAAGTTTGTGACCTCGAGCGCCGAACGCAACTTTGTCAAAAATCGAAAATAAGGTTAATTTTGTAATTAGTGTTTGTTGACTTTGCCTTTGCCATTGACCGTCACTCACAAATGTTACTCAGACGCACACATTATCCCTAATTCAGAATTAACTTACGTACCTACCTTTTTGCATCAAAGGCTTTCAATTAATTACACATTGTGTTAGCAATCCGTCAGCTGGTTTACTGTTTAATGAGACCACATCAAACATACCACTGAATGTCAACAAACTGAGTCTCAAGGTGCAAAACTTGCCAAACCACTACAATGCAAATGGAGAATAAGGACATGCCTTGCGCTGAATGAGCGAGAATAATATAAGACATTTTTTGCTTTCAAAGTGTGTTACACATATTGTTTAAAAGACCATTGCTTAGTTCTGGAGTAGGTCTGCTGGTCTTTTCACCATGGCCATATGTGAGTATTGAGCACCCTGCCTTCAATAATTCATCAAAGTTACAAAGTGTGTCATCGTCAAACAAACACTGATTTTTTCCGGCTGAAACGAAGTGTGTACGTACCTGTCGTTTTAGTTCATTATTATTATTTTAATAACTTTAAACTGTGAAACAATTGTGTTACATTGAAATATATTTTTTGACAAGTGGCATTTAAGTTAATTTAGATATAGTAGAATCGCGATTTCTCGCTCGTTAAGGGCTGAGGTCACAAAATGTATTTAAATTAAGATATTGAGATTCTTTAATTAGCCGAAGCCATAGACCGTTTTCGTTCAAAGGTTGAGAACGCTAGCAGGCCATTTTCTACAGTTGCAACAGCTACTTGTATCGCTGTCATCTTATCCACTTACACCATACCATATGTAAAAGAGATGGACGGATGACAAGCAAGAAGCGTACTTGCTCCGCGACGTGTTATGAACGGACTATCTCGTGTGCCTCCAAGTACATTAATCGTAACTTTAAAAATGGTGATGACAGCCTGTCGACGCAGAACACTCTCACACCGCATTATTTAAGATGTAACTTATAATAGTAATTTTATTCACGGACTATGAATAAAGCTGAGAGTTGGGCTGGGCTATATTCAGAGCGAGGGACCTGCATTTGTCAACACGAGTCCTTTATAGTCTGGACGTTTAGGTATTTAAAAAAATGTAAACAATTCAATTAATCGCCAACTTTTTGTATCTATGGTATTATCTTATTGGCTGAAAGACCAAGTCACGTGGTTTTTTTTGTTTACATTTTTTTAAATACCTAAACGTCAGACTATAGTAACTGAGTCTCTCCGGAGTTATAAGCACCTAAGATACAGTCAGATTAGTCAGTTATATGTCAATTTCATACTAAAAGATGTTGAGAGGGAATAGGTAACATTTCTTACTGTACTTGTATGGTCTAGAGACACCAGTAAGCAATTACTATCGAGCAGGTTGGCTTACCATCGTCGTGACGTAGACAAATGCTTATTTGCTATTAAAACAAAAACCGGCCTTGCACGTCTGCCGCATGCCGACAGAGTTATGGGCTAGAATCACCACCAAGAGGGTCCCACAAAACAGAACACGGCGTCGCGGTAGACTTCGTTGGAGATGGCGACACGAACTTGACGTCTTTTACCAAAACAGGTGAGAGGCTGCCCAGGACAGGGATACGCGGAAGAAAGAGAGGGAAGCCGTTGCCCAGCAGTGGGTCACTCCAGGCTCTTGATAAACTATAATTATTATATTCTTTACCCGCTCTCTCCAAGACGTGTCCTTACAACTAACAGGGTCCGAACGTCCATGCGTATTTAACTACGTAATTAACGCCAGGGAAAGTGTTCTCAGAGGGAATTTGTAATGCACACAGATGAGAGATGAAAGGTTGTCCACGTACCGAAAAGATTACGGAGACTAGAGTAGGAAATTATACAGCGCGAGCGTGACACAACCAATTACGTCATTAAATTAAACGACAATGATGACCCCTTTAGCCTAGTCGATAGTGGATGTGCCTGCAAAGCCGGCGGTCTTTGGGTTCTATATTGATGTGTATTATTTTTGTACCTATATTTGAACGTAGGTACTCTAATTATTATTAAAAATATTGACGAAGTTATTGGGACACATAAATTATTTAATTTCACTTCATATTGAAATTCATAAATTGTAATTTTTTCATCACAATCATCATCATCATATCAGTCAAAAGACGTCCACTGCTGGTCAAAGGTCTCGCCCAAAGAGTGCCACCATTAATATAATCTACACTAATATATTTCTATACTCTCAGGTTTGGGTGTATAGTACGTACCTATTGGACACTGGGGCTTACCAAATGGGCATTTTAAGAGAGTTGTGGTTTCACCACTACTTACTTTTTTTTTTCCACCGAAAATATCATCTCGATCGTCTTTTTTGTTATTTCTACCAAACTCCCTGTAACATGTAGGTGATAGGTACGTTTGTGTAAACACTTTATTAAAGGATGTCCCGAAACTAGGTGAAGTGCGGCGAATACGGGTGTCACCACGAAACGTTGCAACACACACTAGGAAAGCTGACATGCCTGGCAGTCTCCGAGGCACGTATTCCTGAGTTTTTTATAAGATTGACAATGTAGTGGTGTAGGTTAATGGAACAACTGTTTACCTTTATGTTACTGTACAAAGCGCAAACATAGTGACAAGGGAGAGGAAGTATAGAACAGCAATATAAACAAAACTGAACACTCCAATTTTGGAAAAAGCTTTTACTGACATAAATTTAAATGACTTTGGCTTCCTTTACTTAAATCACTTACCATCAGGTGATTGAGATGGTTAATTAATGATCTTTTTTATTTATATTATTCAAAAACTAAACATCATTACCAAATTAGTTGCTTCTAGGGACTAGTTTCCAGTATGGAAATTGGTTTACAGAATATTTTTTTTGGGTTTCCGGGATTATTAGGAGAAGGTTATATACATCATACATCGTCTGCCATTGTTGGGAATTTAAAGGACCATTATACAAGATAGGTCTTAATAAACCAATAGTAACTAGGCCTTCAGTAAACATTGCAAATTAAATCAAAAAAATAATTTAGCCTAAAAAAATTTTTTTTATACAAGTAGAAATAATAAAACTAATAATCGAATTCTAAAATGGGCCCCTGTGGCAAGGTACCGAGGAGGCTGGCAGCATTTCCTCGCTGAATGGCTGAATAGCAATGCTTATATGCGTTGATCGAGGAAGCTGCCAGCTCTTCTATCCCCTGTGACGTCCACCAACCGTTTTGCCCATTCACGGTAGAGTGCCTGTGCGGTTGGGCCCCACGGACCAAGGGTCTCGACACCAAAAGCAACAAAGTTGTAGTTGGTATCGAGGCCCCTATATTTGCGCCTTTTGTTCGCCTCAGCAGCATCTGCCGCCGCGCCGGCCTTATTTGTGGTACCGCTGAGACCGCAGTGTGTCTACGCAGGTCGCGTCCCAAACTAGCACCCGTCCCATCTTCCACGGAATTAGTGTCATCCTATCTGGTCTCCTTAACGTTGTAATAAGATAGTGTAATGAAGTTGTGTATATCATTATGAAACCAAATTCTGCAACGCCGTCACGAAATAAGTGACGTCAGTTGTTAAAGTAATGAGCATTTTAGGCAAATGCACCGAAAAGGAATAAAAGATGGGCTACTAAAAAAAAGTAGATACTAATCGTCAATGATCACCCAAAAAGGAATTCGACGCTTAATCAGTTAAGTTCGATTTCGACAACCGTTTGAGCGCGTGTCATTTGTTTTATTTTAAAAGCCCTTTGACAGAACGCAGTCGACTTGATCGATAAACGCCTCGATATATCACTAAGTTAAGAAAGTACACATGAAAAAGCGATTATCAATTCAACAACATTGTAACAAGTTTCAATTTGGAATGCTTTCGGATTTCGGTTTACGGTTTTTTGGTTATAAAGGTTGAGATGTCAAAGCGTACGCACGGAAAAACCATTGGAATAAGAACGCCTTGTTTATGCCCATCACGTCTTTTGCTTCTGCATTTCGTCAATTTAGATTGATTCGTGCATCTTTATCCGAATTTTACTGCCTGTGGTAGTCAATATTTATTGCTGCAAGGCGATCGCTTGAAACAGGTCGCGCATAAAAATAACTAAATTCTTAGTTATTCATGGTATAAACTTGTTTAAAATTAGAACGGTAGTAATTTTAAGAGGGCGCTCGTTTTTTGGTCAGGAATAAGCGAGAATGACGGATTTTTGACGTTGTAATTCTAAGAAACGGAGAGCTTTTTCTAGATCCTGATTACTTATTTGCATAGGTAAACTCCTCATATTGGTCCTAGCCGCCTCCAATTTACGAAGAACTGAATACTTTAACCGAAAATACCCGATTACCGACAGTAGTTTTCTGAAGAGAGCGCAGAGTCATAAGTTTGAGCCCCTAATACTCCATGATGTTATATGAGAACCTACTTGTTTTTTTCTATTTTCACTAGCGTAATATGTTGCCATTGCGCCTAGCCGCCTCGAATTTTCCTTATTCTGCACGTATATATATGTAAACTGTTCTCAATTACACCATATTTGTCAACAAAATCGTACTGAAAACTCAAGGATTTTCTCATTATTGTTGAATTATTTTTGTATTGAATCTTACACAACATTAAAGTTCATGCTTGTACCAACAAGATCCAGTCCAAAAAATATAACTTTTGTCAAAATTTATATTTATAAATAATTATTCAAAACTAGTATAAATTTACCGTCGCGCGGGAATATATCTCAGTACCGGCTGAATAGCCCTCCGAGACAGACGTGTAGTGTGTTTATTTGTGGCTATTCACGAAGCTAACCGGCCACTCTTCAGATAAAATAATATTATTTTGATCTCCGACTAGGCATAGTTGTTACCAACCTCGGGGTCAAACTATACTGGGGATACATTCGTGAGGCTAATCGAGACAAGTTATGAATTGCATAGCTGCCATATATGACGTAGTGTAGCGAAAAGGCTCAAACCCACCGGATACGTAACATTTAAAATTGAACCTTCTACCTAAAACAAAAGTCATACATTTCAATGGTGATGTCTTGTGGGTTGGATCCTTTTGTCTAAACTACGCGTTCTATAGTCAATTATTATTGTACGAGTGATCGTGATACTTGATAGATTTAATTTATTTACTAGTTAGTCCAGTCATCGGAATTCTCGTAACATTTTTGAGCTGTCATGGGGACTTCTCGTTTATCGACTTCTGATACAAATATTTTGTCGATACATTATAGAGCACAACACAACATATCAAAGAAGATTAAAAGTAGAGGTAAACAACAGGCGGTCTTATCGCTAAAGACCGATCTCTTTTAGATAACTTTTGACTTTCTGAAAATGTTAAATAGAGATTTGCAATGAAATCAATGAAAAATTAATAGTTAACAATTTTACATTTAATCAGTTCAGTTCAGTAAAATTCTTCTTTGTTACCAGGTACACGTTTTTAGGTTTCCGTACTCAAAGAGTAAAACGGCACCCTATTACTAAGACTTCGCTGTCCGTCCGACCGTCCGTCTGTCTGTCACCAGGCTGTATCTCAAGAACCGTGACAGCTAGAGAGTTGAAATTTTCACAGATTACGTATTTCTGTTGCCGCTATAACAACAAATACTGAAAACAATTTTTTTTTTAAGGGGAGCTCCCATACAACAAACGTGATTTTTTTGCCGTTTTTATAGATAATGGTTCGGAACCCTTCGTGCGCGAGTCCAACTCGCACTTGGCCGGTTTTTTTCTTACGATGTGAATCACTTGATACATGTTTTTTGATATTATGTTTTTTGAACTGTTTCAAATTAACATAACAAACAGAACAGTGTATCACGGAATCTTGTTCTTTATAAACCAGTTCCGGGTACGTTTCTAACCATTTACCAATAGTAGATTTACGAGGCATTTTCAATTTGAACGAGTGATTGACATAATAATAATAATAATCAGTCAACGTAAGGCAGCTTGTGGCGGGCTGTTAGGGAGTAGCGACCCTACGTACCTGAGTGCCCCTGGGGGTGTCCTGTGGTCAGGCTGAGCCGATCGGGTGGTTGGTTGGACAGGCCCCCCACCTCTGGCTTGCCTTAACTGGCTGTCCAGAGTAAAGTCGCAAGAGCTGTTGCTCGAGGGTAGATGTGGACACCTAAGTGGCGAGTTGGCTATATGTTTAAAGTCCAGTGCCACCTCTCTACCCCCCCAGCCTCTCTGACTGGTGTTGCCCTTAGGCAATTTTTTAATGTCGCTAATAATAGGGGCCCATCTAGCAGTTGGCGAGTCACCGTCTGCCAGAGATAAAAAATGAGACAGTTTATTAGGCAGGCGTCCGATGTTTCACCCAATAGCCCAGCCACTAGTCCATCATTTTCACCCAATAACCCGTTTTCTTTAGATTCCATCAACCAGCAATAGTCCCTATACACCCCAGCGGGTGCTGTCTCTGTATGCGTCCCATGACACGGGCAGGGACAGCATCCGCTCGGTGTACTCCTTGCATTTCATTAAATTGTCAAAAGGGCCTCTACGTGTTGGCTCAGTTGGTACTTTGTAGGTACCTAGCCCCACGCACGCCTCCCAAAGGTCCGGGACATCACTGTCCCGTGAGCGGGAAAGACATACATAATAAATAATAAATCATTTATTCACAGGCGAAACATAACCCAAAATACAAATACAAGTTTGACAAGATACTTAATTAAAATTAAAATGTTAAACTAAAACATCAAAAAAATGATCCCCTTGTTCTTCGTACATTACTAGTAATGTACAAAGAAAAAATAGTCTTCGTTCAAAACTGGGTAATGTAGGAAGAAACTTTCGTTCTTTGCACATTACTAGTTCCGTTGGTATGTTGCCTCCAGGCCCTAAGCTAAGTTTAAGAATTTCTTAGATACCAACCGCTGCAATGATGATTGTACGGCATAGCTATTTAATTAAGATCAAATGCTGTTCTGTAAACTCTTGATTTATTTATTTAATTAAACTTTATTGCACTATACAACGGAAAGTAAAAATGGCGGACTTAATGCCATGAGGCATTCTCTACCAGTCAGGCATTTTAATTTGATTGAATTGATTGTGCCCCTTCGGCCGTTTTCTAAACCGTTAAAGAGCCATTTATTTTCTTCCACCATTGCTCTCTTCAACGGATTTGCGTTTTCCATATTGGTTGACCAAGGTTAGAGAAATTTCTTAGATACCAGATTTATAATTCCACGCACAATTGTTAGCTATCTGACGCCTAAGTGAAGTTCTTAAATATTTCATCATGCACAGATAGCCAATATCGGAAAATAGGGCTCTCCAGGTCGTTGTAGATGACCTTGAGGATCTCGTCCTGAGAGCGCCCCAGCCTGTCCCAGAAAGCGGCAACTCTCGCCCTCATTACGGCGAAGAAATCTGGCACCCGCGCCTCAGCGAACATGCTGGACGCGCTGCAGTAGCGCGGCAGCCGCATGAGCGTGCGAAATGCATCATTATATTGCACCCTCATGGTGCTGTACGACTTTCGCATAAATTTAGACCTCAGTTGGCAAGTGTAGAAACACTGACAAAATGCATTGAACAATGTCACTTTGACTTTGTTGCTACACTTACCAAATCTGCGTGCCAGCATGTTGCAGCGGACTGATAAGGCCCTCCTCTCCCGGTCAATATCCTTATCGTCTTTCAAATCCTCGTTTAATTCAATTCAATTCAATAGTTTTATTTCAGACCATGTGATAGTGCATATACTGTTAGTAACAAAATAAACTTAAAACTATGTTAGCAATTATTATTATACATTTAAAAAAAAGCGGCCAAGTGCGAGTCGGGCTCGCACATGAAGGGTTCCGTGAAATAAATTGCGGTTTACGATTTATGACGTATTAAAAAAAACTACTTATTAGATCTCGTTCAAACCAATTTTCTGTGGAAGTTTACATGGTAATGTACTCAGAGCATAGAATACTATACAATATATTCATACATCTGTGGTAATGTAAGTACATCATATATATTTTTTTTTAGTTTTATCATTCTCTTATTTTAGAAGTTACAGGACACACATTTTACCACTTTGGAAGTGTCTTTCGCGCAAACTATTCAGTTTAGAAAAAAATTATGTTAGAAAGCTCAATATCATTTTTGAAGACCTATCCATAGATACGTATGGGTTTGATAAAAAAAAATTTTTCAGTTTCAGTTCTGAGTATGGGGACCCCTAAAACTTAATGTTTTTTTTTCGATTTTTGTGTGAAAATCTTAATGCGGTTCACAGAATACATCTGGGTCATTGTCAGTCACAAAAACAAAAATCATCTTTCCGGTGGTCAAAAGTTACGGGCTTACGCTCACATATAATATGTTTTTATCACATAGGATTATAGAAGGGGCAACGCCGTTTATGCGGATTCAGAGATCAACCAAAAATTAGGCTTAGCTTTGGCAATGTCCACCGAAGAGACGCGAACCTAAATCTGACAATGACCCATCTACTTACCAAGTTTCAACAGTATAGCTCTTATAGTTTCGGAAAAAAGTGGCTGTGACATACGGACGGACAGACAGACAGACAGACGGACGGACATGACGAATCTATAAGGGTTCCGTTTTTTGCCATTTGGCTACGGAACCCTAAAAAGAACTGCAGTACTAATTGACATAAGTCAAAGTTGAACAGTTTAGGAGACGTCAGGCCCCCCTGCCGTACTCCACATTCCAACCTGTAATCTGTGGACAAAGTCCTGGCCCATCTCACCTGGTTTAATTGGTTTTGGTACCAGTACCTCAACAAACCTGTACAATCACCCGGAATATCTGCTTCCTCCAGTTTTGCCCAGAGAATATTGTAGTCCACTCTGTCGACGGCCTTGGAGAGGTCCAGGAAGCAGGCATAAATCGGTGTTTGAAAGTAGTAGTGCCAGACAGCAAATTATTATTCTTATTACTGACAACTTTAAAACTTGTTAGTTTATTTTATACAAAAATAAGTTGCTGTCAAAATGTTCATTTTTGGTACAAGCTTTTATTGCCGACTGTACTTTTCTGCATACCATCATCAACAACTCATTGAGACGATTATAACGAGCCCAAACTCGATAGGGTTGTGTCGTTTTATTGCGGAGTTCCTATGGCCAACTTCCTGCTCCAGCATTAGATCAGCTCCAAATCATCATAATATTGCATTGTCATGCGATATACACATGCATGCAAAATTTCAGCTCAATTGGATAACGGGAAGTGACTGAAAAATGAATTACAAATTTTGACGGACAACTTACATACTTACATATTTACATACATACAAACAGTGCAAGTCAATATAAAGCTAGTAAAAAAGAATGAATATACTTTGTCATAGTATTTTAATATAAATAGAAAACATGTGCACAAAAATCAAATACTTACTTTGTTCAAGTTAGAGCATCATGTTAGCGAAGTAATGTTTACCACTTTTTAGTGCAAGTATCAATATCGGTCACGGAGCGAATTCCAACGGTGCGCTATACAGCTATTTGCATCGGCAAGCTCCGCGGTTAGTTCTATCCCGATCGCACTTACATATAGCTAGAAAGGGACGGCACCCGCGGCTGGTGCGATCTAGCTGTGCATGTGGGGGTTAGGTACGTTTGTGTGGGTGTTAGTAGTATTTACACACACAAAAGCACTACGCCTGTCAAAATACCGAATTCTGAGCGAGCGCTTTTTTGAAGAGCACTCTTAAGTTGATCCACCATCAATGTACTGATCCACGATCTGGTGAAAGCAAAGCAAAACATCGTTAGTTTAGTATATTTCGGTACGTTTAGTGCAAAACCCGCAACAATAAACAAATAGTTTATCAAAACAGATTACATCGTAGATTTTACTATTATCCAATAATAATAAACTAAATATGTTTACAAATTAATGATGTACTCGCTGTAGTTATCGCTGTAGTTTGAAATGTAGTCATTTATTATACGTTGGCTCCAGGCAGAACTTAATCATGAGCAAAATCATTGGCTCTGGACATAAATATATTGAGAAGGATTGCTGGATTACATCGCTGCTTACCTTTAGCAATGAAATGTATGTAGGTAATTATGTATCTGTATAGTTATTAATTAAAACATAATTAAGAAAACATGAACAAAAAATTGCTTCAGTTCCTTTCATATACTTAAATATTGTTAGATGTCATTCAATTAAGTGAAGCAAGTATGCATGTGTGATTTAAATGATATCTCAAAACTGGCTCTTTGCTTATTTCGCGTCACTTCATATATGCTGACCAGAGGGGTGTTCACGTGACTCTTCCGCACATTAGGACAACTTAACTAACATTTTCCCATAGAAAAAGTGACACTTATTAGATCTACCTGACGTACGTAGACTGCGTTACGTGATCGACAGCAGCTTTCAGGTGTTCTGGGTGCGTATCGTCTGTTTTATTAATACCTTGATGAAAATGTCCCAGGTCCCCACGATATTAATAATTTGGTTCACCCATTCAAATACTTAATTTTAGGCGTCTGTCGTTCTTTCTCGTGGGTGTTGCACAATTTTACTCCAATTTCCACTAACTTATTCCGATTATCTCATTACATCTTCAATTTACCCTATGTTAACTTTGTGGAGCAAGAAAAATATCACCGCCATCTTTAATTATAACTCAACGTCATCCCTTCACAGTGCCACGCTTATAATATCACGATGCTGGGTTCATTACAGATGCAAATTAGTTCCCTTGAGCCGATGACTTGTTGACTGACAAGACAAATCGCCGACGAACTATCTGCCTAATGATATTTGCCACTTTATGCACAACGCGTCTTGTACCTAATTGTTTTATTTTAGGGAAATTAGGGGCAAGGGAATATTTACAGCTAAGAGTAGAGTAAGTACAGCGTGTTATTTTTTAGGTTGTTAAGTGAAATTAAAGTTGTAATAATGTTCTATGTGTGTACAAATAAATATATTTAGTGGGTTTAAAAAAACGTTGAATAAAACCCACGACATGCACAATAACAGGCTTAATAAAAGGCGTTTGAATTTTCTTCGTAAAATCGTTCTCAATAAAACAATGCAAAGCAAACAGCAAACCTATGCATACAATTTTAAACACACCAGTGCTTCATGCTCATTTAATTAGAATATTATGTCGTGTCGTTGGTGAAACTAACATAACGTATCTTAAATATTGTCTACCTACTTATGTTTATAGTATGCATGCGCATGTTCGCCAGAGAATAAACATAATGAAACTAAAACTGAATTCCTTTTACGTTCTAAAGCAGCTCGTTCCTATTCCTTTTATTCTCCTTTCAATACACGGTAATAAAATTTGCAAAATAATAGACAAACTCTCTAAAGGTATCACAAAGTTAGGTAAATGGTATACAAAGCTTTGGAAAAATAAACCACGGACGGTCTAGCCCTAATTTACATGAATAGCGGAGCGCGCTCTTTTGTCTTTTAAGTTGCTATTAATTATTCCGTTTTATGTTAATACAGCCCACAATAACGCCGCAGAGGAGTCAGGCTTCGCCTTTTTTGGTCCGAAGCATATGCCGGGCGTGTAAAAAGATAACTTGGGAATAATCTGCCACCGAAGAATTTACAGGGACGCGGTGGAGCGGATAAGGAGACACGTTGTCTTAGGCCCAGTTTTATAAATATGCGACGGACCAAATGTCAGATAAAATTTTAGCAACTCAATATATTTGATTGGTGGCCAATTGCAGGAAAAAGAAGCGTTGGTCGTCCACCAGCTCGATGGGTTGATGACATAAAAAAGACCGCGGGTCATTTCTGGATGAGACTAGCACGGGACCGGTATAAGTGGCGTACGCGAAGAGAGGCTTATGCTCAGCAGTGGGCGATTACAGGCTGAAAATGATGAATGATGATGAATATATTTGACATCTAACCGAGGGTAGATCACGTAACGTTCCGAAACGCGCGTCGGTACAATTTAACTGTCAATTTTCCATATAAAAAGTGACATTTAGACCTACCCGACGTTCGTACAATGCATTGCGTGATCGACCTGCTGGTCTAACCAATCTTTATAAAATAGTTACAATGCAATACAAATATTATTTATGCTCACCTAAATGAAATTAATAAAATTGATTATCATAATTTAATAAGCGAAGGTAGAATATTTGAATTATTTTATTTTTATATAGGTACTACTTAAATAAGTTGCAAAATTCGAACAAATTTTGGTATAATAAATGGAAATTGAAAAAAAGGAAAACAAAAAAGAGTACCTAAATAATAGATAAAAACAGAAGTAAATTAAACATAAACAATGGTAGACAACTTTAAAGGCTTTATAAAACCAGTGATGAGTCTATCTAATAACATAATAAATGTTATAAAATAATTTAGTACACTATCCATAATTATTAGGTACATTCACATTTAAACTGCTCAACCTATTAAGATAAAAATTGGTACGAAGATAGATCTAGACTACTAGTAACTATACTAGCGTATACCCGCGACTTTTTCCGCATTAATGACCTTAAAGCCGCAGAATTTAGTGACACGGTAGTCCCCATCCACGGCTATGAAAGGGTGCACAAATATTAGAACGGCCTCCGTAGCCCAGTGGGTAGTACCCACAACACAAGCCTTACTGAGCTTACCGTGGGCCTAGGTTGATTTGTGTAAGATTGTCCCGTAATATATATATATATATAATATATATATATATATAAACACCAAATAACCCCAAACAAATGACGACACTCATGACGAAGACGGCACTGTAAAGTTCGTCCACCTGCAGCGTATCTTAATAATAAATCAGTCGTACTATCGACCAGCTGGCGAGTCATTGGCCTTCTACTTGTCAGCTGATACAATGATTCACGCATTATGCAAAAGTATGTCATTATCGTGATAAAACATGTCGGCACATTACTGTGTTATCTTATAAGGGTTATCAAAAATATGCATGTAACATTCGGTGTTTTTCTATGTCCGATCTTATCCACCATTTTCAGTTACTGAATATTCATATTCATATTCATTTATTCATAATTGTCAATATTACATGTCAGGAATTTATAAAAAAAAATGTAATAATAATATTAGCTTTACACAAAAAGTGTACTTACAAATAATATTTACTTGTTATGATTGCAATAATTTTTAAAAATATTCATACAATGTTTATAAATTCGTCGAAGCTATACCTAGAATGTGTGCTCGAGAAGCCATTTTTTTAGTTTTCGTTTGAAAATCAGTAGTGACGGAGCCGACGTGATTGTCTCTGGCAACTTTTTATACACGGCTGGCCCCATCACGTGCGTCGCCTTCTCGGATTTGGCCAGCCGTCGCTTTACTGGGAGGATTTTATTGGGGTATCGCAGCATCCGAGATGAATCTGAGCGCTTTTAGTACTCGTCTAAGTGTGCGTAGGTATACGATACGATTTGGAAAACTACGATTGATGGCAGTGTCAATATGCCAAGTTCCTTGAAAAAAGGCCTCGCAAATGTTGAATAGGTTATGAACTCAGTTTTGATTCAAGTAAAGTAACAACTGCGGTATACTGTGGTTGAATGGAGGACTATGTCCAGCATTGGTAGTCTTTCGGCTGATATGACTATGGTTGTGAAGGAAGTAGGGTACAGTGGAAAGCCATGTCCGTCTTACACATTTGGGTCAGCCCTATTGGCAAAGTACCACCTTAGTCATAGTCATTTATATTATAAAGCCAATTTACAAGTCAAAGAAATCATATAGAATTTCAATTACTTACCTATTCAACTATTAATTAATTATTTTAGGTTATTCTAGGTCGCCACTCGCCAGAGTTCCTAATGCATTTATTAACAACCTCCGTAGATCTACACTTCTCTCTTACTGCTCAACCACGAGCGGTGGCTGCAGCAGCATACGTGAGAGTGTGAAATCGGAGCGTGACCTCTCGCTCTAACGTATGGCGCACCATTGCCGCTGCCTCCACCATACAAAGTTACGTATCTAGTTAATAAGCCTAACAAGCTATGGATTTATGTCCGAAATAAAGAATTTTATTATATTATTATAAAATTATTTCCGAGACTTTATGCCGTCAGCACAGTGAACTCTCATAACATAGTATATGCCTATTGTCTTATTTTTTTACAGAATCAATGAATCAATGATCATAATACATTTGCACTGTGCAGTCTAAGCACCCAATACAATGTGTCACAGTCCAATGTAACAATTGTTTTGATCATTCCCTGCTTGACGAGGAACATCATTATGCCAATGTTTTTTTTTTAAGTTCTTTAAATTATTTCTAATTATATCGTAATACATTTTGACTTGTTTAATGTGTTACCAAGTTGGTTTAATTTTATAAATCATGCATATAAATAACTAACTTCACATGCATTCCTTTTTTAGACGGTACAGTCAGCGTCAGATATGTACATAATATACATTACCTGCACGGTATTCAATTCCCAAAATATTCAGCCACAATCCACAAACAGTGTTTGACAGGCACTAAAAGCGCGATATCTGAATTCCAATTATTTGACTGCAACAATGCCTGGCTCGAATGGAATATATATCCGGCATTAATGATGCCAATCCTAGTCGATTAGCGTGAGCAAAATAAACACATATCGAAGAGACCACCCAGAGGCAGCGATTCTACATTTAAAAACAAAAGACTGACGGCGGCGTGAGTCGCATAGGCGCATATATGTATTACTTATGCGAATAAATTAATAATCTCAGGGGGGTAGGCATAATTCCATATTAGTTTTTGAAAGCTTGTGACTCTGCTAATCTTTTGACGATGCTGTGAATAAGAAATGTACTAACTCTTTATGTTTTAACTCTTTATGATTAAATTTAGTATTGCAAATCTTGATGGATCGCCGGTGATATCGTCATGGTGTATAAAAACCGGCCAAGTGCGAGTCGGACTCGCGCACGAAGGGTTCCTTACCATAATCTATAAAAAACTATTTTATTCTGTGTTTTTAGTATTTGTTGTTATAGCGGCAACAGAACATCATCTGTGAAAATTTCAGCTGGAACTATCACGGTATTAGTGAGATACAGCCTGGTGACAGACAGACGGACGGACGGATAGACGGACGGACGGACGGACAGCGGAGTCTTAGTAATAGGGTCCCGTTTTACTCTTTGAGTACGGAACCCTAAAAATGGCCACATTACTCTCGGGACTGTAGTTACCATGTCTCGAGGTCAATACGAGTATGTCGTTTCGAATTGCTCTCTAGGAGAACTAAACCAAAGCGTTTTCATACCTACCACATTGTGGCTGAAGAAGTCTGCAATTTATCATACTAATAATTAAAGGGTTAAACTCACGCATTAACACTACGGTCGACATGTTTCAAACTCTTCGGGAGTTCTTCTTCGACGTGTTTTCACGGCGGTGTCGCTTGAATGTGAACTCTTGAATTTGTATGATTTAAGCATGTCTCAGACTCTACAGAGGAAGTTCTTCCCTCGAACGCTCCAGTTATGGTATGAGCTGATGCCGAGGTTTTCTCAAGTAAATACGGTAGTGAGACTAGTGAGGTTTTCCAAGAAAGGATCGTTTAAATTTTTCGGCTATGCCCATGTGACACTTCTGTTGTCGTAAGCGTCCATAGGCTACACTACAGTGACAGCTTACTTACCAGGAGAGGCCATACACTTGTTTGCCACCGACGTGTTATAAAAGCACGTTAATGGCACATTTTCCAAACGAACACATCAATCGCCTTAAGCATGCGAGTGAAGTGTGTCATTAGGATTCCTCGATCTATTTCCGTATAGCCGATGGTTCTGTTCTATTTCCAGTGATCGGTTACACGGATCACCATGGATCAAAGTTTATTGGCGGAAGGAACATGGCTGGACTATAATAAAACGAGATTTTACGTGCGATGCCGCGCCAGCTGAGACTGCGTTTGATTTTCAGCGAGAGAGGTTTAAAAAGACTCGGACATTGTTCAGAACTTTTGGGTGCTCAATATTCGTTAGACAAGCAACATTCAAAAATAAATTATTGGTGTGTTCAGAAGACAAAAAGCTTCCAATAAGGTCAATGTGGGCAAGTCGGCATACTTTATTTAAAGTTATGTTTGATCGGATTATACAATGTTATTATTTATTCCAGGATAAACGGCCTAGACTTATAGGATGATACATATTATATTTTACAATGTCGCTTTAACAAATTGGCAAAATAACTAAAACTTATACAAAAAATTAGGTTTTGTTTAAAACTCGGCGAGTAGACGGTCTTCCCGTGATGTATAAGGTAAGGCCGTCTAGTACTCCTTGCCACTCTATTTGAAGGTCAATAGGCATGTTGATTACATTGTTGGTATCGTAATTTTAAGCCATTTCAAATTATGTTTTGAGTTCAGGGAGATAGAGTTGCAATTTAAATTTATACATATTTTTCTGTTTTTAAGGCAAGTTCGGCATATCCGTGGACGAAGAGGTAAACCTTTTCTTAAAGGCTTAAATAAAACAATGTAATAAACGCAAATCTATACTTCCATACTGATATTATAAATGCGAAAGTGTGCCTGTCTGTCTGTCTATTACCTCTTCACGCCTAAACCGCTGAACCGATTTAAATGAAATTTAGGAAAATCCATAGTTTTTATCCCGAAAATTATCGCCTGAGGGGATGAAATGGGGGGTGAAGATTTGGATGCAATCTGGTACATAGATAGTTTGAAACCCGGGGAAGGACATAGAATAGTTTGTATCCCAGAAATAAGCCTTTAAGGAGGGGAATTGGGGGTGAACATTTGTATGGAGCTAGTAGAACAGCTCTGCACCAATTTAGATGAAATTTGGTATAGAGACAGTTTGAGTGCCGAGGATAAGTCCCGGGAAAGGACGTATAGATTTAATCCCGGAAATCATCCCCCAGGGGTAAAATAGGGGGTGAAAATTTGGATGGAACCCATTAAGATGAAATTTGGTATAGAGATAGGTTATGTTCCAAAAATAATCCCCTAAGGGAGTGAAATGGGGATGAATATTTTGATGAAACCCATTTAGATGAAATTTGGTTTAGAGATAGTTACAGTTCCGGAAAAGAACATAGGATAGTTTTTATCCCGGAAATCATCTCCTAAGGGGGTGAAATGGGGGGGTGAACATTTGTATGGAGCTACTATACAACCGCTGCATGGCTGCACCCATTTAGATAAAATGTGGTATAGAGATAGTTTGAGTTTCGGGGAAAGATATGTCGTATCCTATGGGATAGTTTTTATCCCGGAAATCAACTCCTAAAGGGGAAATGGTGGGTAAAAGTTTGTATCGAGCTACGATATAAACGAGGTCTACGCGGACGGAGTCGCGGGCTGAAGCTAGTTTTTAATAAAATTACATAGTTTAAAAGCTTTTTAATAATATGCTGTCTCCTACTGTTATTAATAGTAGGGTAAATCGCCAATAACTGACCACTTAAGAAAATGTATTTCACTTACTAGCCACCAATTTTGTGTGCAGACACCTTTTACAAAATAAATGAATTCACTCTAGTAGTCAGCTCTGCATCTAGTTATTTTAATTTAATTGCAGAAATAGCAACAAGTGCTCCTCTTTGTGCATATTTTTGCAAAGTGGTTAGTTATTGGGGGATGACCAGTTATTGGCGATTTACCCTATTTATTGATCATATATTTGTATAAAGATACTAGTTATTAACTAACCTCTATTGGTTACTCTATACGTATTCATACGCAATAACACAAGGTTAATATTATTTGCCAGTGCTGTAGCGTAGCGTAGTACACAAAAAACAATAGTGAATATGTTTTAAGTAATTGGTTTAAGTAAAAAAGTTTTACGTGTAAGTATCTAATTTAACGAGAAGTTATTTGAAATGAGAATATTTCAACGCAAAATGTTGGCTAGATCTGGTTTAAGGCAAGACCGGCACATGACGGGCTTCCCTTGAACATTTCAGACGGACTTTCCAACTAGACAAATTTTAAGGTTTGATATTTCGAAACCAAAAACTACAAAAATATAACGTTTTGGCTAGATTAAAAGCGTTAGACATAAAAAGCGGTTATTAAACTGCTAAATTACTCACCTCAATAACAAATACTGCAATTTTTAATATTTTTTACGTTTTATTTTCTGGACCACGTTGCACTCACTTTTGCAGTTCGAAACACGAATGAAGTTGGCGGTTGAGTTGCGACCATAGTTTTCGTCATAGCGACATCTTTGTTAGAGAAAAGAACTAATAGGACGAAACACCGCTTAACTGGCCGAGTTATAGGCGGCGTGCGTATACAATACAAGAGTTATGGCATGTAGACGGGCTTGCCTTATAGACGGACTTGCCGACACTGACCTTACCTACATCAATTTACAAATGTTAAAAAAAGGAAATGTTGACAATTTAGTTACTTGCAACTGAAAAACTGTTACAGCAGTCGGATAGTTTCAATGTTTGAAATAAACATGTTGATCAGTTATTACAATGGGGAACTTGCATGGGACTTCAATTTCGAATAAATTGCACTCAATCGATGCGGATATACGTAGAGATATCATACAAAAGAAAAAAAAGAAAAAAAAAACGATTTTATTAGTTTTACCTAACGTTAAAATGACGAAAATTTATTTTTTATTTTTTCGATAAAATAACGTAACAGTAACGTAACGTAATAGAATATTAAATTAGAAATGATCTTTTGTATGACAAGTATAGACTTAAACGTAAATTTTGTGGAGGTAATCGCAAATTAATGACTTACTCCATAGTAAAGGCTATGCTGTGACGTCATAGCATAAGCCCGTTTAGTATAGAGCGTTTTCGGGTGGTGCCGGCGCGCGCAGATTTCAAATGCATATAACATCAGAAAAATAAATCATAACAAAGTTTTAATGCTACAGTTGTTTTAATGCTGGATTATACTTTTGTTTTTCGTAATAAAATATTAAGATGCAAGTTCCCTATTCAAATTAAGCCGCTGCTTCCTGAGTAGTGTTTGTTAAATAACGATACTGATATAAGTACCTAAGTGATATACCGTCAGTAATCCTGTGAATGAACACGATTTTGAAATGGTCTGTCAACTTTTCATAAAAAAATAAACGAATTAATAACCCTTTTTAAAAAAAACTGACTACTTTTAATGTGTTAATATGGTTATTACATAACTGTGATAAAAAGCTTTAGTTTGTTAATAAACGACCACCTAGAGCGAATAGGAGACGATCGCGTAGTTAAAACAGCCTACGAGGGTAGGCCTATAGGAAGTGGTCCGGCTGGTCGCCCCAGATATCGGTGGGTTGATAATGGTGGATGAGGATCTTCGCGAGCTCCAAGCTGGCGATTGGCGAGAAACCACTCAAGATCGGGATCATCATCATCATCATATCAGCCGAAAAACGTCCACTGCTGGACATACTCCTCCCCCAAAGAGTGCCAAAGTGACCGGTCCTGCGCCACCCGTTAAGATCGAGATCAGTAACGTGCAACTCGTATTGGAGGCCAAGACACACTTCAGGTCGTTTCGCCAGCGGAGCAAGTAAGTAAGTAAGTTGTTAATAAACGAACTGTACAACTGTATTACACGAAACTGTAGACAAAAAAGAAAACATGTGAATGAATGCAAATTTGGGCAGAGAAACTAAACTAAACCACTCTTCTGTTATCGCCTTGTTAGCGTTGAGGCATTAATACAGTATTTGAGAACAGTCAAAATCCAACAAAGCTAAACTTACAAAACACTCGGCGAAACAAGCAAATTCAACAAATTTACGCCTTTTCAAGGATTTTTAAATACATTTTCATGCAGGATATATTTTGAGCAATTAATTGTTGCATATATACAATTGTACGCATAGCTACCTATAATATACAATGAAATATAAATAGCAAAACATATTAGCCATAGCATGACAATTTTTTTCAGTCGTACTAAATAAACAACGCTGTTTGAACATTAAAAATATGACTTCACTGTCTTTTCCCTTATTAAATTTTCAGGCAAAGCTAACACAGCGTTTTTGAAAGTATTTGGTTTGACTACCAGTCAAATACCGCATGATCCATTATTTTTGACTCAATATTAAACTATTAGTAGCAAAAATGTGTAATAAATGAAAAAGAAACATATCGTATTGGACCTAGGATCATTTATATAACTTTACTACTTAGAACCTCATAAATAAGCTGGTAAGATTATTTGGATTCCTCTCGATCACCTTCGATAGGCAGAATAGCCAATTATACGATCTCACTGGCAGTAGTACTCTTGGGCCACATATGTCGGTTCTGCGCGAGTTCCTATCAATAACCAAAAAAAAGTAATTGATTCACAATTGTGCTTGATACCCGAACAAAAACCTGTCCAAGGCGAGAACCAATAAACCAAATAAAACCCTGCAGTGACCAACAGGTTTCTTTCCTCGAATTGAAAGCTTACAAGTGTCACAACAATTTATCGAAGCTGCATTGACACAGCAAACGGTACTGCTTTACTCATATGCACCTACTTTACCATTTACGTACACTTGGCGTGTCAGTAAAAGTGCAATAAAATTGACGGTTGACATTAATAGACGAGTACCGTTTATCAATGTCAACCGTCAATTTTATTGCAGGTTTTTTATTAACTTGCATTTTGTATGTATGTATGTGCAGTGGTGGATCCAGGATTTGGTTTAGGGCTTGACTCCGTTAGTGGCGTTTGGGTCCGCTGTGGTTAGATTTAAGTATGAACTCAGATACTTTTTGGGCAGCCCCTTGTGGAGTGTGATAGACTTAATAATGTCCAAAATGTGCTTTTTGGAATGCTTGCACGGTTTGATATGATTTACTTTGACGGCCAGTTAGTCTATAGTGGGCAGTGACGCTGCCTACGAAGCTGAAGGTCCTGGGTTCGAATTCCGGTAAGGGCAAACATTTGTATGAAAAAAATGAATATTTATATCTGAGTCTTGGACGTGTTCTATGTATTTAAGTATTTATATCTATTAAATATACCGTCGTCTAGTACGCATAACACAAAGCCTAATTGAATTTACTATGGGAATAGTTCGAATGTAGTAAATATGTAAGCATGTAATTTGCTAAATATGTTAGCTGAAATTTTGGCACCACCGCTGATCTGATGAGGAAAACGGAAGGTAGCCATATCAACTCCAAAACGAATCGAGATAAACAGGTCCCTAGTGTTTGAGCTCATGAGAACCCTCCTAATGATTGTGCAAAAAAGTACGGTCACCTCAACCCGATCCCGTAATCGAGTTTTACGACACCCACGGGAAGAAAAGAGGTAGTGCTATTTAATTCTAATCCACATTAAATATGCATATAAGGGAATTTAACATTGTTAGTCCGAACATAAACTGCACCTGAAAATACCCTTAAAGCGTGTAGAATTAAGACATAATCAACGTCATTTACATTTCAATATCACGACCGACGATAAAATTTGACGGGCGACCATGTTCTGTTTCCATTTGTGTATATGCACGAAGACAACCGATTAGGTAAGCGGTCCCTGTACTGTCCGATTGTTATCTTCAGACATGTTTCATGTATTTATTGCCTATTGGATGTCTCAAGCATGCAGTAATAAGACTAATAAGGTCCTACTTGTTGTTCTGTCCGTTTATAATCGTGATCAATAATTTATTGTTGCGTTGACTCATCATTTGATTTCTGATGGAGGGACTTAATAAGTACATAGTGGCTGTGTTTGTGTTAGCTGTAGAACTCGCAAACCTGTCTTTTTCATTAAGTATTTCAATCAATCAATTAATATTTTGTTTCGGTATATTCATATTTGGTTAATTACAATAAATAATTTAAATATATTGTTAACACACTTTACAAAATTATCCACTTACATTAAACATTAACTACATAATATACATATGATAAACTAAATGGCATGCCTGGCTACAAGGACATCACATGCAGTTTATTCCAGTGATACAGAAATGGACCATCGTTCTTTTCTGCACTGTCCCCAGGAGGCTGTTGGGGCTAAGGCCGATACGTCTCTGCAGAGATGCAACACGTTTTCTCAATATTGTGTTAAAGCCATCCGTGCGCGCCTCCGCAAACATTCCTGACGCGCTGCAATGTTACGGCATCCTGAAAGCGTTGTTATACTGGACGCGTAGGGCGCTGTAAGCTTTTTGAGTATAATTGATCCATAGGCTGCAGGTGTAAAATTAATGGAAATAGGCTTTAAACAGAGACACATTTATAACCGCGTTTTCGAAACCGAGTTGACTATGAAATTATTGAACTTGCTCACAAATTTCACGAGGAATCAGTTGAGAAATGCAACCTGTAGAGGAGAGCAGCCGAACGAACGCCGGACATATGAAAGAATTTTTGCCCATGCTGATATGGAAAACTTCGTTCGCTTCGCTCGCTCTTTCAATTAAAATCAATGACATTCATTGAACCAACTTGAACGCGTTTTTTAGGGTTCCGTACTCAAAGAGTAAAACGGGACCCTAAGACTTCACTGTCCGTCCGTCCGTCCGTCTGTCTGTCACCAGGATGTATCTCAAGAACCGTGATAGCTAGAGAGTTGAAATTTTCACAGATTATGTATTTCTGTTGCCGCTATAACAACAAATACTAAAAAGAAAATAAAATATTTTTTTAAGGGGGGCTCTCATACAAAATACCTGATTTTTTTGCCGTTTTTATAAAGAAGAAGAAGAAGAAGACATTTTTTTATTTACTACACAAAAGACACACAGAGACAAAGAAAGTAGGCATACATTACAATTCAACACATATTGTGTGTGTCGCGGCAGTGAATAGGTCGCTGTCTCAGCATTATGCCGAGGTGTCAGACAGACACCTACAGCCCTGATTTTCAGACAGCACCGTACGTGACCCACGGAACGCAACACAACATAAGAACATTGATAAACACATAATTATTGTATACACATAATAAATAGTAAATGTAATAAATTTGTAAAATATGTACCAGTAGCCAAATGGGATAGAAAGAAAAACACAAAGCACGAAACGCGACACGGTTGGGATAGGAAAGTGCTGGATGGGTTAGGATTGGGTTTGGAATTTCTGGAGCGTCAACAAATAGCAGGATGAAATAGGGGATTAAAATTTGGATGGAACCCACTTAGATGAAATTTGGTAAAGAGTTAGTTTGAGCTGTGGAAAAGGACAACGGATAGCTTTTATCCCAAAAATAATCCTTTATTTCATTGAGGGTGAAAATTTGGATGGTCCCTTTTTAGTTTAAATTTTGATATAAAGATAGTTGGAGTCCCGGGGAAGAACAATGCATAGTTTTTATCCCGAAAATTATCTACTGAGAGGATGAAATGAGGGGTAAAGATTTGAATGGAAACGATTTAAATTGTAATCTGATACAGAGATAGTTTGAGTCCCGGGGAAGGCCATAGATTAAGGGGGGGAAATTGGGGATGAACATTTGTGAACAACATGGAGCACTAGAATGGATGTACCGATGTAGATGAAATTTGGTATAGAGATAGTTTGATTCCAGGAGATAGGTCCCGGGAAAGGCCATTAGATAGATGTTATCCTGGAAATCATCCCCTAGGGGTGAAGTAGGGAATTAAAATTTGGATGGATGGAACCCATTAAAATTCCCTCGGTCGCCACGTACCGGAAGGCACGGCGTGGGTAGGCCCCCCACATGGTGGACTGATGACCTGGTAAAGGTCGCGGGAGTCCGCTGGATGCGGGTGGCGCAGGACCGGTCATTTTGGCACTCTTTGGGGGAGGCCTATGTCCAGCAGTGGACTTCTTTCGGCTGATATGATGATGATGATGATGATGATATCACCCCTTTAGAGGATGATTTCCGGGATCAAACCCATCCTATGTCCTTCCTCGGGACTCAAACTATTTATATACTAAATTTCATCCAAATCGGTGCAGCGGTTTAAGTAGATCCATACAAATTTCCACCTCCCATTTCATCCCCTTAGAGGATGATTTCTGGAATAAAAACTATCCAATGTCCTTTCCTAGGACTCAAGCTATCTCGATACCAAATTTCATCTAAATTGGTTTAGCCGTTTTCACGTGATGCGCGGTCACATAAACAGACAAACAGACAAAAATTCTAAAAACTGTTGGATTGTGTTCTGTTGTCGATTCTAAATATCCCTAGCCAATTTTTTTTCGAATCCATTCCATGTACAGACTTTCGACCTTCTTCAGCTTTATTATATGTCATTGATAGATGGTACGGAACCCTTCGTGCGCGAGTCCAACTCGCACTTGGCTGGTTTTTTAAATTTAAAGTCTTGTTTCAGCTATGTTAGTTGTGTAGCAGTGGCGGCGCGTGAAAAGTGTCAATGGGCAACCCGGAACAAAAAACAGTTATAAAGAATTTAGAGTAGGTATACGAGTATGTATAACTAAAGGCTTGCCTACAAAAATGTTTAGTTGGTGGGAATCGGCTTGTATGGGCGCTCCGCCACTGTTGTGTAGGGAGTGTATTTAAATTTTTCTTAGATTTTAAATGCAGGCATTTTACATACTTACCCCAAAATACCGAAATTTTGTTTTAGACATAAAATCAAATAGACGCAATTACCCAAGTCCTTATCCTGGTTAAACTATATTGTTTTTCTTGAGAAAGCCAATTTCAAGTTGGGTTCAATATTTCACAATGCCTTATGAGTTGATTGATCAAGAGTGTTTGCCATGTTTTTAAATATTTGGAGTAAACAACACGGTGGCTCCGTCTAATTGCATTCAGGATCTAAAGATTCAACACCTGAAACGCTTTCATAAATAAATTACGAGTTGCCACGATACCCCGCCGTTTACTTAAGCGTGGCATTATTAAATGCACATTAAGCGAACTTCTGAACTATTTATGTAAATGAAGATGCACATAACGAAGGCGGCACAAAGCCTTTGTGAAATTTCATACTAAGTATGAAATAATGAAAACTTCTTGGGATGAACGTTCGAAGAAAAATATAACGCGGTTAGCAAAAGTGTTTTTGCGCTACATAATATGAGGACGTGAATGTGTATGATAACTATCAAGTTGCAGGTAAATGGTAATAAAATATGTATTTATCTTTAATCACATTCTAAAAGGAAGTGAGGTTGTAGGTATATATGAAGGAACTCATCGAATTTCCTAAATTCTTTTACCGGTGTATAGAATAGAGTTATTATAGGACACAGGTTATATTTTAATTGGCGTGATTGCCTGCGTTCTTTGCAGTCGGGCGAAGCCGCGCGGGCAGTACGTCGTCTATAAATTTATCTTAGTAGTTGATACACACGTCATAGAAAGTATCAATATCGAACCAAGCCGACTACCTAATATCGGTGCAAAGGTGTAGTGCAGGACCGGTCATTGGTCGTCTTTCGGCTGATATGATATGATGATGATGAGCGAAGTTGTATTTGAAGTTTGAATTCAACATTCCGTTATAAACTCGCGGTCAATGAATACGGCTCGGTAAAATACTGTCATATTTCCTAAAATATTTAGTGCAGGGTTGTACAGTTTTTTGAATGCTGTCAAGATCTTTATTTAATTATACATGTAAACTGCAAAAATAACAGTAACAAAAGAAAGTTACCAGGTTTAAATCGGACTCGTAAAAACCCATGAAAAAAAACAAACGTTAACGGAGCGAGATATCGTCATTTTTGGACGTTGATATTTTTATAATAGGATCCCGGAAATTGCTAATACAGTTGGGTATTAAAAATAATACTATACTAAGTTAATAACTAGTGTTAAATATAAAAAAAACCTATTGCGGTTATTTAATTTAGAGTTGTCTACCAAACAGTATGTAACCGTAAGCGGTGGGTGTTAGTTAAAATCTGAATTTATGGAAAGTTTGACAAGTTCATATGGAATGACAGCTGCCGGCGCCATATTTAATATGATCGGTCTGTAATCGTAAGTTGGTGCAACCCACCCTTAATATTTTATTCACTCTTAATCACACCTTTCATAGTTATTGATATTTGATAACATTACAACTGTATTAACCTACTTAGGCCGAAAAGGACAAAGCCAGTAAGAACCTAGACCTGGTTCACGAGGTAACCGCCATGTGGGATGTTGATTCGACGATTATCGTCCCGATAGTCGTTTCGGCGAATGGTTTAATAGCGAAGAGTCTCGACCTCAAGGTGCGATCTCTCGCTAGATGGCTGGATCAATGGTCAGATACAGAAGGCGGTACTCCTGGATACTGCGCGGATAGTCAGGAGGTTCCTGTCTCTGTCGCCCTGACCACCGGTAGCTTAGGCCCCGCCTCGCCTGCCCTATTCTATTATACCTGAAAATTCGAATCCGTAAAAAAAAGGCCTGTGACAGACAGACAGGTAGAGGAGCCTTATTGATAGATCCTTGGCTTCACCCGCAATAGGTACTTGACAGAACGTTCATGTCTCCGACTTTCAATATTAAGATTACAAAGACATCAAAGTGTCCTTCTGTCTAATAGGGCTGATTCGCATCGTTTAAGAAGGAACCCCAAAAAGTATCAGTTGAAACACGAACGTTTTATATCTTCTTAAAAATCTGCTCACTAAGATTTCTTCCAGGGAAGACGTCATTATTTGGCACTCACTGGAAGACGAGGAATGATTTTTATATCGAGCGAAATCCCGTTATAATGAATCCACTCTTTCCTAATTTACATAAAAAGTGCCAGCTCCGAGCGAGTCTATAACGTGGTTTTAATACATTTTTCATCAGGGTTGTACCCACGGCATTTTCATCGTAATTGCATGAAATGTAAATGTCACTTCAATGCAATTTTGTAACAAATATGTGTACTTATTGGTTTGGATACTTGGGATATGTAATGTGTGTTTCATTTGACAATGTTAAATAACTGACGATCATAATATTAATTTTTAAAATTGATTAAGAGTTACAGTTTTAAGTGCAATAGTATATTGTGAGATAAATAAATCATATCATATCATATGAAATGAACCCGTCTCTTTATAGCAGGCAACCAAGGCAATACTAATATGATGCTTGTTGGGTTTCGTTTTTATGTTTTTATGAGTGGGTAGACAGTATTTTTTCCCATTACCTGTCAAACCCCGTCATTCCTTTGGCATGCACTGTGTAACGAGATGCAGCTAGCATCGGACGGTCGCTCGCTCATTTTCGACTAATTTTACCGCCATATTGGTTGAGGTTCGCTTATAGCCTCCCAGAGTGAATTGATATTCAATAACTGTTGTGATTTGTAATTTGTGCCTTCAAGAACATTTCTTCAGAGTGCGTATTTTGGTTGGCCAACCACGTCGAGACCAGACAGCAGACCAGAAATAATCAGGTTAGTGCATTGCCGATCCTTTCTCCTGTGTGCCTAAAAACCAAAATACCTAATCCTATCGCAAAAATACAGTCCACTTTCAAATTAATTTAAATCCGCAAAAAACCATTCCCCTCAGGTGTCGAGGTCGCGTACCGCTACTTATTTAATAGATTTATGGTTAATTATGACACCACCATAACTTTTTGGTCATTTCGAACAGGATAGAATCACACTTATGTGATTATTGTATAAGTTTAATGATAATTATTGGGGACATATAGGCGATCATTGTGCTAGTATTGAAATAATTTGTCACTTTAAATCTTGTTATACAAACCGCATCGGCAATTATTTCGCTTTATTTTCGCATCCGCATACTTAGTACATTATATTGCTAGTTATTTCCTAATATATTTCATTCCTCGTGATCAATTTTGATACACGAGTCCATACATTCCTTTGTCGTTCTAATCGTACCTACATACCACTGCACGGCCGCCATATGCAATCTTTGTAACTCAAATTGGTTCGGTTAACGACATTTATTTACTCCGACATACTCCGCTAATATTACAATCACAACATTACAAATTCATCGTATCTTAAATTTAAATACGTAAATATTACGTCCCGCTCGCATTTATCACAATTATTGTGTTCCGCTAAGTTAGTTAACAATAGTTAGCTAACAAATCTATTTTTCTTCCGCAATTCCATATAAATAAATTCTTATATTATAACTGCATAGAATAGGTACTTTTGCATACGCGCATACCATTAATAGTTAACTTGAGAAAACTATCTTATCGTATCATACTCATGCTTCCAATGCAATAGGTCCTAAGTTAATAAAAAATCGCTGTCGGTTACGTCTTTTATACGTCCTGTGTACATTATTCGCACGTGTTTAAATAAAACGTCTTAAGTCCTTAGTAAATCGTAGTGACTTACGACCTTCTGTAGCATATTCTTCGTGTTTACTAATTGATTGCTTTTGTTATTTTATTTGTTGAAATTGACTGTATAGCTACTATTTACGATGGGTAAAGGTAGAAAAGGGAGTGATCAGTTTAGCCCGGGAACAGATTATGACGCAAGTAAAAGTCAGTTAGCACTTTACACAGTTCGGCGTGATGTTATCTATAAACGGGTAGAAAACATTCTGGAATTGGCTTACAAAGCCGAGACAGATCCCGCACAGTTCAGGGCATTTAAGGCAAGTGCATTGAATATAGACGCATTGCGTAACGATTATGAAAAGGTTTTAGAATCGTATAACTTGTTGTTTTTACAACTTAATCCTGAGTCACAAGTTGATTACGAGTCGTGGACTTCTTTTGAGGAAATGTACTGCTATATTAAATACATATTGTCAGAAAATGAAGTATGTTCAGTCTCCGTGGTTCAGTCCCCTGATGTTAATAGATCACAACCCCGTTTGCCAGTAATTGAATTACTTTCCTTCGATGGACAACCGCAAAACTGGCCGCTGTTTTATCAGCAATTTAAGAGTATGATACATGATAATAAATCACTAACTGATAGTGAAAGGATTTATTATTTAATTGGCAAATTGAGTGGCACGGCACGCGACATTTGCGCCGGTTTGCCTGCTACTGCCCAAAATTATAGCATTATTTGGAATGCTTTAATTGAGAAATATAATGACAAAAGATCGCTAGCCTGTACTTATCTTAAGCAGCTGTTGCAGTTTAAATCGCTATCGACTGGGAGTTCGCTCGGTTTGGATTCATTTATAAATAACTTTGATACATCCGTAAACGCGCTCAAAGAGATGAAACTGAACGATTTAACAGATTTCATCTTCTTACACTTGGCATTACAAAAATTTTTTTTTTTTTTTTACAGAGATTTTAATAATGTAATTAACTAGGTACAGTAACAAATTCAACTTAAAAACCAGAAAAAAAAAGAATAAATAAAACTAAATAAAACTACTTATGACTAAACTAAGGGGTCTCCCCGCGGCATGGTGCCGAAGATGCTGGCAGCATTTCCCCGCTGTATCGCAATACTAATGCGTTGAGCGAGGAAGCTGCCAGCTCTTCGGTCCCCGGTGGTGTCGGCTAATTTTTTGGCGAGCTCTTTGATTAGGTTGAGTGCGCTGGGACCCCATGGACCAAGGGTCTCGACGCCGAATGGAACAAAGCAGTATTCAGCGCCGAGACCCCTATATTTATTAACTTTGGCCTTTTCTGCAGCCTCTGCAGCCGCACCGGCTCTGGAGGATGTTCCGTGGAGATGGGATGGGGCCAATGTGTCGACACAGGTGGCGTCCCACACGAGCACCCGACCCATCTTCCACGGAATTAATGACATTCCATCCGGTCTCTTGCCATCGTCCCTGAAAATGCCGGGCGGCTCTAACAAGGCCGGCACATTGACGCTGGCAAGAGAGCGGCGTAGAATGTCATTCAGAGCGGCGTGCCTGGAAAACCGGCCAGCGCTTTTCTGGCATGAAAGCCCGTGATGTCCCAGTGAGTCTACAGAACTGCCGCAGGGACATCTGTGTGGAGTGCATATAGGAATCCCGAGTCGCAGACATGTTGAGATACGGAGCGTTTCAGGCTCCAAGAAAGTGCCAGTGTTTGGCGACGGGTACGCGTGGAGCCATTCACCGGATTCCTTGGTACCTGACGCCAAAAGTCTGGCCCGCTCCGCACCTGTACTGTGGCTCAGGAGAGAATCAACATAAATTTTGCAGCATACATCGTCCCAGCTCCTTTGGCAACGAGGATGGTCTGGGAAATCTTTTCCCGGGCAAGCGGATGACCAAGCGTTTTTTGCCTCCATCAAGCCAGCAGTTTCAAAGTTTGAGGGGGCACCCCCAAGGATTTTGCCTATGAGACTAGCTGAACTGTGGATGGAAGACAAAAAAGCTGGCAGAGAAACACTGGAAATTTTTCTTATCCCTAGCCCACCATGTCTAATGGGGAGGGATGCTTGGGTCCAAGACTGGTCGCTGAGCTGTATATTCAAAATTGATTCTAAATTTGATTTTATAAGGTCGTCTAGTGGTGCCAATATACTTTGAAATTTATAAAATGGGCTGCAGCGAAGTACATACGTTAATTTGGGCACGAAAAGGCAGAATTTTAGCAAGGTTAAGGCGTAATGGGGGCTTATTTCTAAAAGACGGTTGGAACAGATTTGGAATTTGGAAATTGAATTTTGTATATAATCTTGAAAAGAGTCCTCGAAAATAGGGGACCCTAGGAGGCAAAGTGTTTTTGTATCTACAACATTTATGTTAGGCGTCAGAGTATTAAATTTCTGCTGGATATCTGAAACATTTAAGCTGGAATTTTGAACATATAGTTCGCATTTGGTGAAATTCAATTCCAAGCCAATATTTTTAAATTTCGACTTTATCGTTGCTAGATCGGAAACAACGGTATCCACATCGCCTCCTAAGGTTCCATCGTCCAGATACCAGACGTTAAATTTAGATTTGAGATTTTTTATAATTGGGTTTATCGCCAAACTAAATATTGCTGGCCCGAGTGGATCACCCTGCTGACATCCGACTTCAGACGATAGTAAATGTTCCCGGTACAAAAGATTAGTCGGGTCTGCGTATGAAAGCAGTAAATAGTTGTAAATTTCGGGAATGTTTTGTTTTACTTCTGACAGCAGAGTGTCCCTATTGACTGAATTAAATGCATTTTTCACATCAATTTTGACCAACACTTCGGCCGATGCATCTGAGAGGTACGTGCGCAAGGAATGTACGGCTGCCTCACACCCGCCTTTGGTGCCAAAGCCTAGTTGTACTGGTTCGAAAAGGGGTTGTAATTTAGACAATATATGCCGAACTGCAATTTTGGACGCAAGACGCCGAAGTGTTGTACCAACGGCTATGGGTCTCACCCCTCCGTCTTTTTTAGACAGTGCGATCAGGTTTGCACCGAACAAAATGGGGACTATTTCGGAGTTGATATTGCCAGAGAACATTTTATTTACTAATTTAGTGATTGAATTAAGAAGTTTTTTGCCTGCATCGCCAGCAGAGAGAGAGACCAAATCTTTCAGATGCTGGGGTGAAATACCGTCCAGACCAGCTGCTGATCCATTTTTAAACGAAAAAATCGCTTCGTAAATTTCTTTACTGTTGATTTCCAAGCAGAACTGGCTAGCAGTTGGTGGATCGAGAAAATATGGAGTCGAAGGAGCTGGGGGATGTTTGCTCTGTAGGGCCGAAAAGGTTTCAGGGGTATCTGGTGACAACACATCGCTTGAAAAAAGAAGACGAGCGGCGCCTTTCAAATCCCCATCACTTATTTTCGTCTCGATATTCTTGCGGAGGTTGAACGATCGAAATATTTGTCCGTCAGCTGTGGAAGGAACAGATGCCTGAACAAAACAGTTGTTCTTGATTTTTTGAGTAAGAGAAGAGTTTGAATTGTCTTTGTTTATGTGTAGGGTACGATAGGAAAATAGGAGAAGGTTGTGCCAGTCTTCGATACTATTGTTTTCGGAGCATTTATCAATTATATTCGAAAGATGGGCTGCGACTGTTATTCTGGCGCCGCGTGGTATTCTTTTGATTATGGGAGTACTGTTTTTTAGGTTGCTGATTAGGAGGTGGAATGGTAATATTGTAGAAATATTAGTGGTAGATGCTACAGAGGGTGGGATAAGAGTGCTACTGATTGATGGAGTACCATTTTGACTGTGGCAGTTCCTGTGCGACTTGGTGAAATGTATATTAAGTCCTCTTACACTTTTAAAGCTTTTCTGGCAGAGGCTGCACGAGTAATCAGTCGACGTATTGTCACCAGGCTGGGACGTAGCCATAATTTAGAGTGCTTTTTGGCATAACAATGTTTTAAGAGAAACCCAATCGAAAAGAGTCGCTGGGCCGAAATAATAAGTGTATAAAATTGTTACTTACAGAGGATAAAACTATGTACACTACCTATATTCACAATATTTACAGAATATCAAAATAAACTCTAATATAAAACTGTGATGACAAGTTTTGTCACTGTCACGTAGGGGCGCAGCCCCAAAGATAGAAAAGGGCGCAAGCCAATATGAACTTCTTTCTTTCCTTCGATATTGGGTGTTTAGGGCCGGGAGGACACAGGCCGCCGTCCGACGCCGCCAACGGTCTTGCTTGAGTTAAGCGCTGTCCGCACGTTGTGACCAAATTGTACTATCAGAACAGCTGTTCAATTGATGAAAATCTTAGACAAAGGCCTTAAATTGACAGCTTATTTTGTCTGCAAAATTTGCTTTTCTCCGTATTATGCTGACGTGCCTTATTTATTTACATGCATAATAAGCATTATTATAACTGGATACGGACACTTTTTATGCAGTTTAAATCGTATAATTGACAAATAATAAATAATTTAGGAATATATTTCGAAATTCCATGTTGACAGTTTTTCAATGTACAGAGTAATTAGATGCAGAAACAATTAAATTATTTGAAATTGCTTATCGCAAGGAAGACATTCCAACTTACAAAAGTTTAATTGAGTTTGTCAAAGAACAAAGCAAAGTGTTATCTCGGACACCTAATGCTGTTATTAGTAACAAGCCGATATTTAACTCGCCTAAGTCACATATCCCGAGAGTCATCACAAAATCATTCGTATCAGGGCCGGACTCGGGCAGTTCGAATATTAATATTAATTGCGGACTTTGTAAAACTAAACAACATGAGCACCTATATTTGTGTTCGGCTTTTATGAAAATGACACCGCACGAAAGATATAATTTCATTAAATTGAACGCATATTGCAACAATTGCTTAAGTGTAAAACATAAAACGTCAACTTGTACTTCGACGCGAAATTGTTCTCATTGTTCAGCGAGACATCATTCGTTGTTGCATTTTAACGTTAGTTCGAAGTCCAATTGTAATGTCGGAACAACTGTTTCCAAACCCGCTAATAATTTTAATTGTGAAAAAATCGGAGATTCTAAATCCGTCCCAGGCGTGCGTACGTTATCTCACGAGGAAAATAATTTGTTTAATTCCGCTAATGTTGATAATATAACTAGTGCAGTTATGGTCGACCAAAGCATTCCGCATTCCTCTTCGAGTGATCGTAGCATTTGCACTATTTCGTGCGACAGTAATAATTGTCTACAAACGACAACGTTACTGGCCACCGCAAAAATAAAAGTTATTGATTCTTTTAACCGCACTCACGTGTTGAGATGCTTGGTCGATCCAGGCTCTCAAAGTGATTATATAACCGCTCCTTGCTGTAAGCGACTATCGCTACCTATAAACAAACAAACCCGCTATTCTGAAGTGCAAGGTATCGGTGGGACTTCGCAAAAAATATTAGGTGTAACTTCACTTAAATTCACGCCACGAGTAGGAAACCCGCGCGAATACACAACCAGACCCCTGGTCGTGGACCGGATTACGACGCAGTTGCCTAGTGCGCGCGTAGATAACGCTTCACTCGGATATATTAAAAACTTACCGCTGGCAGACGATGACTTTTCACAACCTGGGCCAATAGATATGCTGATAGGTGTGAAACTTTACTGTGAAATTTTATTGTTTGATAAAATTAAAGGCCCATCCGATAATATGCCAAATGCTTATGAAACTACCTTAGGGTACATATTAATGGGTGACGCTCCTATAGTTGATTCCCAACCCGCTCCGCACACGCTCTGTGCTTTTAGCTGTGACCCGCTTCATCAACTGGTCGAGAAATTTTGGTCTGATGAGGAAATACCCTCGCGTACTTTTTTAAGCCCCGACGACCAAAAATGTGAGGATATTTTTACTTCGACGACTGTTCGTAATGCTGACGGCAGTTACTCAGTTGATCTTCCATTCAAAGATAATCCCGAAAAATTGGGAGATTCTTTTAGAACAGCAAAAAAGCGCTTTTTACTTCTCGAGAAAAAGTTCTCGAAGGATCCCGCACTTAAATCTAGTTATGACAATGTTGTCCACGATTACCTAACTGAAGGTATACTCTCCCGCACCGCACCCGAAGAGTCTCTCTCTCCTGGCTATTTTTTACCGCACCATCCTGTAATTCGCAACGATAAAGCTACATCCAAGGTCCGGCCAGTTCTGGATGGATCTGCTAAAAGTGACACAGGGTTGTCACTCAACGATATTTTATATACTGGATGTAATTTACAGGCAAATATATTTACAATTTTATTAAATGTCCGCATATTTAAAGTCGCATTTTTTGCTGACGTGAAACAAATGTATTTACGCATTCATGTGAACGCACAGCACCATAAATATCAAAGGATATTGTATCGATTTGATGATACTGATCCGCTAGAGGTATATAACTATACTCGAGTATCTTTTGGGTTGCGAAGTTCGCCATATTTGGCGCTGAGAACCCTACGTCAGCTTGCTGCTGATGAACGGCATAAATGGCCAACTGCGGCTGCCGTGTTAGAGAGAGATGTCTATATGGACGATCTCGCTTCTTCTGCTTCTTCTCTCGGAGAAGCAGTAAAGACAGCGGACGAACTCATCAACCTCTTCAAGGCTGGGGGGTTCGCCCTAGTTAAATGGACATCTAACTCGCGCGAACTACTCGAGCACATACCTGAGTCACACCGGAAGTCTGAATCTATTTCCTTTGATGACGGAAATACCTTCAAGATCTTAGGTTTACGATGGCTGCCCGCGCAGGACATGTTCGTGTTCGATACCTCTAGACCGCCCGCGCTGTGTACTAAACGCGCTATCCTATCCGCTACCGCTCGGTTATATGACGTGCTCGGTCTCGTCGGCCCGGTTATTTTATACGCTAAATTAATAATTAAGGAGCTGTGGCTTATGAATTTGCAATGGGATGACATAGCGCCCTCTCGCATCGTCAATTTGTGGCAACAATATTTATCAGAGCTGCCGTTGATATCTCAGCTTAATTTCCCGCGACATCTAGGTGTAGAAGTAGGAGCTCAAGTCTCATTGGTAGGTTTCTCAGACGCCAGCGAGGCCGCCTACGGCTGCGTAATATATCTACATGTTGTCAACGCCGAGCAGCCACCGATCGTAACGCTTGTCTGTTCTAAGTCACGAGTAGCTTCCGCTAAACCAAAAATTACTTTAGCGCGTTTAGAACTCAATGGAATTTTATTAATGTCAAGGCTTCTACGCGAAGTTCACGACACGCTGTCTAAAAGACATAAAATTGATAATGTTTATTGTTTTTCTGACTCAGAAGTTGCCCTATGTTGGTCGGTTGCTTCGCCACATAGGTTCGACACCTATGTCGCCAACCGCATTTCCCAAATTCAGACAAATATTTCGCATGATAACTTATATCATATTGCTGGAGTGCTCAACCCCGCTGACGCTATTAGCAGGGGTCTCACTCCCTCCCAGCTCATGCAGCATGAGTTGTGGTTCCATGGACCGCCATGGATAGCACGGCCTTTAAACCACTGGCCTTTACAAAAGTTTATTCCCAACCGCTCATCTTCGCCAGAGGAGATGTCTACTGTGCTTACACAAATTGAGGCAGTGCTCAATAGCAGACCTCTGTATGCTCAAAGTTCGGATCCCTCAGAACCGCTTGCGCTAACTCCGTCCCATTTTTTGTCTACATCTCCGTTAGAGTACCTTCCCGCACCCGACTTGTCCGACGAACGAACCAATTTGTTGTCTCGTTTTCTATTAATGGATTCGCTAGTCCAGTCATATTGGAAGCGATTCAAATGTGAGTATCTGCATAATTTGCAGCAACGCGAGAAGTGGAATACTTCTGCAAATCCAATAACGGTCGGCACGGTGGTACTGTTAAATGTCGATAATGCTCCGCCGCTACAGTGGCCATTACGAGTTATAACTAACGTTTATCCCGGTAAGGACGGAATAACGCGTGTTGCGGAAGTAAAGACGAAAGTTGGAACGTATAAACGTCATGTAGTACGTCTTTGCCCTCTCCCGACTCAATGAGTCAATCTTAATTAAAATATTTAGTATTTAAGTCCGCGTCTTTATCTGCGGACAATCTTAGTTAAGGTTAATTTTAGTAACGTAGTGTGTTTTCATAAATACTTATTTCGCGCACAAACTATTGTGCTTTTCCTAGTTTAAGTTTTCTTACTATTTACTTACCGCTAAGCACAATGATCGCACCCCGCTCTTTATAAATAGAGCAGAGCACTTCAGCTCTTTTTCTTTGAAGGGTTCCTTCAAGGCCGGGGGGATGTTGGGTTTCGTTTTTATGTTTTTATGAGTGGGTAGACAGTATTTTTTCCCATTACCTGTCAAACCCCGTCATTCCTTTGGCATGCACTGTGTAACGAGATGCAGCTAGCATCGGACGGTCGCTCGCTCATTTTCGACTAATTTTACCGCCATATTGGTTGAGGTTCGCTTATAGCCTCCCAGAGTGAATTGATATTCAATAACTGTTGTGATTTGTAATTTGTGCCTTCAAGAACATTTCTTCAGAGTGCGTATTTTGGTTGGCCAACCACGTCGAGACCAGACAGCAGACCAGAAATAATCAGGTTAGTGCATTGCCGATCCTTTCTCCTGTGTGCCTAAAAACCAAAATACCTAATCCTATCGCAAAAATACAGTCCACTTTCAAATTAATTTAAATCCGCAAAAAACGATTCCCCTCAGGTGTCGAGGTCGCGTACCGCTACTTATTTAATAGATTTATGGTTAATTATGACACCACCAATGCTTGATGCGTAATGAGTAAAGCACCAATATCGTTAATTATTAAAGTTTAAAAAATATATTGGTCATGTTCGAAACTAGTCCAAAACCCACGACCCTGCTTTAATCCGGGACATCATCCTTACTTCTTGAAAACTCAGAGCACTTCAAGATTACACTTCAGAATTAATACTGCGTAAATTGAACGTACTCTGTAAAGTAAGTAAGTAGACATGTCACTGCGTAAATGGCGGGGGCCGATCAATCACTTGTGTATTGCATTATAATTTGATATGAATATGTATTTCATTTCATGCGCTTTAAGAACAGTGACATCAAAATAGAATGCCTGTAGGCAAGGGCTATATGAACTGCTACTAGGAAACAATATGAATGAATTACGGATATATAAATATAGAATAGAAATATAAATATTTATTCGGCAAAAACATGATACACAGGATACAAGTCATTGGGTCCCGAGCTAGGATTCCCTGTCTTACATATACGTATTCTCTAACTCAAACAATACATTATTTATCTAAAGTCTCATACTTACAAAAAACTATGAATAAACTTCACGATGACATTTATTGTCTTTTGTCCAAAAATAAATCCCCGAATATTTACATCCACGTTTAAGCACGAGAAAACAAGAATCTTGTTGTCTCGTGCACGGAAGACTTCCACCGGCGTCGTGTGAGCGTTCTCATACAAAATTGTGCGTTGCGTCGACGACCCTTAAACGTGTCTCTTAGACGGTGGCAAAATTTACAAAAATCGAGGTATCCATCCCCTTTATTCACGCGCTTGTATTGTGCAACAAGTGTAACAGTTGATTGTGTCTCAAAGGAGCAAAATGATAAATTTACGGCGAGGGCAGTATATTGAATCCTGAATGAAGCGAACGATTCTAAAGTAGAATCTTGAGCGTAACGTAAAATTCAATTGTTTACGCTCAAGGCGGAAATAATTTTGCTACCGAGTGGCACATACTGTTTTTCACACCTTCTATGAGGAAAATTGAAATCCCTCAAATGAGGGCAATAAATTTTACTATTTTCTGAATGGCAGGAGGAGGAAAGAAAAGTACCACTTTGATCCCTCATTTGAGGGCAATGTAGTGGGCAGATCAATGTATGTAGGTTAAGTTTAGTCGTAATAAATCACTCATCTCATAAAGACGTATTCTTCCTTCGGACCTGGCCCCACCTATCTCCACATGGCGACCCTGACAGAGAGACTCGACGCGCCGGGTCTATACCGCGGCGCCACGCGCGTCCATTTTTCATTATGAAAATAACCCCGGTGGCGGTGGTGTAGTCGGCAGGTTTGTATGTAGGTTAAGTTTAGTCGAGCAACATCTTTTTTCTGAATAGCAGGTGTAAAAAATTTTTTTTATTTGTCACTCCAAACGCTATCAACCCTATTTCAAGAAAGGTGTCGAAGCTACTTCCCAACTAGCGTTTGAGAGCTTTAAAAAGTGCAAATTTACTAGGGAAATTTGCAAACTAGTTGTTGGAATAATTTTATAAACGTTGTTATTTTAATAACAGCTCTTTTGCCAAGTTTTTTTCTTTTGAAACGATCTTCTAGTTCTTATCGTGGAACGCCGTGAAGTAACGCCTGATTCAATTCCATGTTTTCAATCAAGTTTCATGGAATAGGCAAATGAATACACAGCTTACTTAGTGGTGGTTGACAACCTAATAGGATTAAGTTACATTATAACTTTTGTGAAATATTTAATGTTTTAGTGCCATGGAATGCGTTGTAGGTATATTTTGTTTAGATATTGCATATTTTGGCTTCCTTATCCTCTCTATCCCCAGTCCGTAAACCGACTCCCAATGCACCTACGTCTCACGACAACACGATAAAATGCATTGCAGTAGGTAGTAGACAGTTGTGCTGAGCAAGAATCAGAAGATTATCGCACCTAAACTTGGCCAAAAGTTTGAAAAAATTATTCACTTCAGGTCAAAATTTTAAGGGTACGTATATTAACGTCATGTGGCAACAGTACCGAGACATCTGGTATCATTTAGCCCTTTAATCGTAGAGAGAGTAAACCTAAGTCTGTCAGTCCTGAAATGGCCGGAAGTAGGTACTTGGCAGACAATGCCAAAATTATACAACTACTTATTAAACGAGCGAGCGAAGTGAACGAAGTTCTCCATTTCAGTTTAAACGAAAATTAAAATAATATTTTTTTTTAAGACAGACTTGCGATGTCATCTACAGCTCACAGAGCCTTAGAAATATTTCCTTAAGTTTCTTTTATGTATTTCGCTTGTAATAGAATAGAATAGCTGTATGTATTTCGGACACTTTTTGTTTTTACATCCATATATTGTTAGCATAATCTTAACCTAGGTACATTAGTTTTAGCCTCTAAGGATACAATCTATATTTACTCAGATCTAAATTTTGCGAATGCCTTGATAGTTGTTACTAATTGGACCACCGGAAGCACCCGATTACGACGCGCATATTTTTCCGTCTTTTTTATGTTCTTTGCAGAATCATAAAGCTTGCACTCAATGAAGGGTTCTGTTTCATATTATATTACATTAAATTCCTCCAACCAGCATTTAAGTTCCCTTTACAACGAGCCTTGTATTCGTTGTTTACGGAGTACGGTATTAGGAATGGTTAACTCACATTTTACGACGCGTTTACGAAGTTAAATTCTGTTTTGTTATTTGTTTAGGTAATCTTTTGTTATGTTAATATTTGATTTCAATGGGATTCATATTTAAATGTTTGAGGATTTAGGATTTTGAGTGAATGTAAACATTGTATAAAAAAACAGATAAAATCTAAATAGATATCTTTATGTAAACAACATGTCAGGGCCGGTATTCCTCTAACAGTTGGCATGACTTCTTAAGGATATCCCCCTTTTTGTCTTACTTTTTCAAAATCATAATTAGGTACACAGACAAGAAACAAAAGATATCGTAGAGATGTCCCCTTCCTTCAACGAAAACGAATGGAATTGCAGCCCACATTTGATTTTACTATGAGTTGGGAGGCACCTTATAACATTTTATACATTAAAAAAATCGGTCCGAATATAATGTTAGCTCTACCAATGAAAGTGTTATTTGATATTCCACATCAAAGCGTATGCCATTCATTCACAGAACCCTTCAATAATGAAAGCTAATTACACACCTCAATTTCAACACTAATTAGTATACACTTCAGCACCAGCCAATTCTAAATTGTGATTCCTGCACTCCAGCGGAGCTTTGTGACTAGGTAATTTCAAGTTTCTACATCATCGACCTCGTATCTCGTTCAAATCTGCATTGCCATTATTAACCTAATCAGCTAGAGAATAAAGTTCAGATCTTAAACCTTGTATGAAATAAGATGCGAGTTGGGTGTCAGTAGTCAATTTACACGCTAATGACGCGCCACGTCTAGGCTCTCTCGGTCTGGCCTAAAATTAGATTCGGCTTCGCACTGAATCATCGCTCGCCAATTAGTATTTCGGTCATTTCCGTTTAGATCACCTATTTCGATCCTTGATGTAGATTTGGAGAGAGGCATTGGTTTACATTTTTTTAGACGTGTTTGGAAATAAATCGTCTTTCGCTTTGCCCTTTTTCCATGAACTTGGGGTTGGCGCAGCATGTTTTTGTTCCATACGTCTATGTCCCCTGTTCCTTTCCTTCATACCATACCATCCATTACCATCGCTATCCATAATTACATTTGACATAACGCTAGTGTTTGCGATAATCATCATTTGCCATAAAATGATGTTCTCTGAAACCGTAACATTTTCGGGACAAATTATATAAACTTTGTGAAGAACCTTGTAGGTTAGGTTTGTTTTATAAAAGTCCTGAAACGTTGTCAGTTTCCGAGGAAAACTAATTAGGGCAAATGATGATTGTAGCAAACGTTAAATTTATGACAAATAAAATTATGGATTTCATTAGTAATCCGTGGTATCACTCTTAACCTGTTTTTATTGTCTTTCACGCAGTCCCTACCTTAGCGTGACCTCCCTCTTCCCTTAGCACCCCCCACATCTAATACCCTTTTGTCATAAGACTTTCAATCCTCGGCATATCATAGTTTGGTTTAAACTAGTGGTCGGTAAAGTCAAACTGAATTGAACTGCATTTTAACAAAAAAAGGTTTGATGGACGTCCATGAACAAGGGAATAAGTATATTTTCCCCTCACTGCCTCAGAAAGTCGTCTTTTATCCTTTAAAACGCGTGAGCAAAATCGTATTTTATCCACTAGTGGGCAAAGTAATTTGACCTTGGAGCGTGTCTCATGAACCGTTATAGTTAGACAGTTGAAACTTTCACAGATGATCTATTTCTGTTGCCGCTATAACAACAAGTACAAAAAAACAGAATAAAATAAATATTTAAGGGGGCTCCGATACAAAAAAAACTTTTCAGAATTGCTTGATGCCTTCATCAGGCGCCCCAGCGTTTCAGCCAAAATGTTTGGGAAAACTAAAATCCGACTCGCACTTGACCAAAATTCAAAAAAAAATTGTTATTTGTTATATTTTTGTATACAAGGATGCAACTTTATTATTTAAATTAAATGAAGTTGTTTTGCATGTTGCACTTTCCTCGCTACAGTGAAATGAAAAGTTTTTTGTTACACACGAGTGCAAATGTATTTTACTTCTCGTGTGTTGAACACTCGCTACGCTCAGGATTCTATTTTAGAACCACTCGCTTCGCTCGTGGTTCAACTATAGGATCCTTTCGCTTGCTTGTGTTTCAATTCCACACTCGCGGGTAAAATACAACTTTGCACCCTTGTATAACAAATAACTATTTAAAAGTTCTCAAATTAGCGCTTCCTCACAGAAATATTTTTAATATGTCGCTGCGCTACGTATCTCTCTGTCATAATAACCCGCTACTGCAAAACTCTTGTTAAACATTTCTATTCTCGGATTATAAAGGCAAAATCCTTCGTCCGGATTAAATTCGTTAAAAGATCGTAGTTGTTTGTGGAAACCGCAAACTGCTGCAGTGAAGCGGATGAATAAATAGAAGAACAAACGCAGTGTTTCGAAATATTTAGATGCGTGATACTTTTAGCATCACACTGAATATTTATCAAAGTAATTCGTTGATTTCACGTGTGACCAGTTTGTAATTAAATAGGTTAACCTTTTTAAGTATCTTGAATCGTAGTATCATATTGAACGGCAAATAATGCTTAATAACTTTTTGAAGCTTAAATGACATGTGATATGTTCTAACGAGCTACCAATAATATTTATTTTATTACGTTTATATGTTGGTCGTAAAGCATTCGTCCTTCTCGTAGTTACATACTTGCTAATATGTCATAAGTCGAGGAACATTGATTTGATAACTATGAGTATGATCTTTATTATTATTATTGTACATTTCATATCATTTTTAGTGAGGCATCCTGGTGTTAGTAAAGGTTTTTTTTTCTCAACCCACTATGCTAAAAGTCGTGCTAAATGCGACTGATGTTTCGTGCGTAGTTTACGTCAGGTTCATTCAGTATGGGAAAATGACAGTTGTCCTAACAATTGTTCGAACAATCTTTCGTCAAGTTAAGTAAGAAGTCTTAAGTTTTTGCGATCTTTTTATTACTCTAGTGTTATATTGATTACAATTTTCTCGATTCTAACACCGTAGTTCAAAAAACTCGGGCAACAAGGAGATGTTTTGGTACCCGTAAGCCAGTCGTCCCGTGAACAAGGATGTTGTGGCATATGCGAAACATCGGGAAGCCTCGAAGAGGTAAATAAATAAGTTAATTATAATACTAGTAATGACAGTCTTCTCTCTGGTCTGGCTAAATTAAAAAGTTATTTTAGGCAACGGATTCATGAATAAACCTATTCATTTACGTGTCTGCTATTGACCAAGCTCATGATAACTTCTGACCATTTACATATCTTTTATGAGTAAGGCTACTTTTAACTGTTCACTATTTTCTTAAATGATTAAAAATGTTTTTTTCAATGAAAATTTTGTAGTTCACAATGTTCGCATCAACAGCGATTTTGTGTTTCACATTTCTGGTATTTTAGACGGAGAGCTGAGGGACCAAAACTGCAACAGTTTTATAAAGGATGATATTTTAATATTAGATCATCAATAGGTCGAATATCAATAGCCTGCCATCAGTCAGCCAGTTTTTGGGACAACTGGCGTGGGGGTGGTTCCGAACTTGTTAAAAAAACACATACGTCGCAACTGTTTTATAAAATCTGAAAATTTGTCTGTGGATAGTAAGACAACTAACGAACTATGCGGACATAGTCAGTCTGCAGAATATTGGGACAACACGCGTCAGCAGCCCGCTAAACCCGTCAAAAAAATTGGTGGGTAAAAGTGTTTTATAAAATTTAAAAAAAATCGTGCAAGTAGTTCATAGTACCCAAAACAAGACTAACATAGTCAGCCCAAAGTTTTATGGAACATACGACGTCAGCAGTCAATAGAACGGCGCGCCCAACAGTTGATTTACCCCAATATGTCAATTCAATGCGTCAAAAACGGCTTTTAGGAAAGGGCTCCAGAGCAGCCCTAAACACTTTTTCACCCACATTATAACCGGACACACTCAGGCCTAGCGTACTTAGGCCCATTCCGGTCACGGCTCGTTACTTACCCAGCTATTCTGTAACTTGTTTTAAGCTATCCTCACCTCACCCACGAATATATCTCGTCGCTGCGATTCGTAGTAGCTAAGAGTAGGCAGAGGTCTAGTTTCGTAAGGCGTAGCGGGTGAGGTGCCGCATTAGCGCGTTCCGAAAAACAGCTTTGTAGTGCAATTGACAACAACACAAATATTTACCGTTTACTGTTTGTGCGGAGTTCTTGAAGCGAAACCGTGCGAGCCGAAATTGTGTTAGCCACTTTACACCCACTTTCCTTTTGAGAAGGTTTTAGCAAAATTGGGCGAGTGACAAGGTGTTTACTTGAAAATATCCTAACACTTTTTTTGTTACTGGTGGGTATAAAATATGAAACTAGGTTTCCGATAGTTTAAATTAAGTTTTTTTAGTTAGTTAGCTTTATTTCTGATATGTTTCAAGTTTATTCTGGATATATAACTTATAGCTGAGCGAAAATAAAAAAGCAACATTAAAATGGCCCAAAATTATATTTAAAAATTAAATAAATAACTCATAAAATAAAAAGATGAAATTTTGCAAGTTTATTATGACACAAATAAAAATGGGTATAATTTCTACTTTGCTTTTATTACTTAAAGTCGAAATAATATCATTCAAAATAAAAATGTACACTTTTTAAACCGAAAACGCTCTAAAACGTACCGCGTCGACGTAACCGTTTTACTACAAACCTTACAAATTGATCGTATCAGCTGGTAAATCTATAAAATTCGACATAACGCCGCCACACGTGACATCTTTCTGCTGTACGGAAGCGTCCCGGTTTGAAAATATTCCTGTACCAATAAGATAAGCTATGCAATCTCCTGTAAGCTCCAGGCGCTCTGTCGAATACATTTTAGCGAGACTTACGAGTACCCTAAATAACATTTAGATATTATTACAGGGAAACTGTTTGTTCTTAATATCCTTGCATTGCTACTTGAATCATTGGGATGTTCGTTTTGAGAATAGGGATAGAGGATTTGGGTCATGATAAACATCACCCGTTATTCCCTCAGCCTTGAGAACTTACTTTTCTTTTTTGTTGCATAATGTTAAGGATCTTTTTTAAGATTTGAAATGTATATTTTTGAATCATTTTACTTCTTTATGATTTTTTCTGTATAATTTCGATATATTACGGAGGCAGGGAAACTGTTTGCTGTTAATATCCTTGCATTGCTACTCGAATCATTGAGATTAGGAATAGAGGATTTGGGTCACCAATCATCATCATCACCCGTTATTCCCTCAACGCTAAGGATCGTGAGAACGTACTTTTCTTTTTTTGAAGTATTTAATATATTTGAATCTTCAAAAGTAATAATTTAAGTTCTTAAATGTATATTTTTGAATCTTTTTACTTTTTTGTAAACATTTTTTTGTATAATTTCGATATACTCGTACCTACATATATTCCGGCGGCGTACAATATTGCATATGGTAACAACCCTGACAACATAGACTTAGACAGGGGGGTTACCAAAGACAGGAGTCATTTAAGACAAAATATTAGTGGAATACTTAGGCCTGATTGTGCGTTAGTAGGGACTACGCAATTTATAGTTTGTTTCACTTAAAATGTCGAAAAGTACCTACGTAAAACCGGATATTTATTGTTTAATTGTTAACTTCATATAGGGTTGTAAAACAATTACGCATAATCCAGTACGCACAGTCAGTTTTATGACGTCTCTTTGTTATCATTTTCTTTCCAATTTAAGTGCATTTCGTCATTTTAAGTGAAACAAACTATAAGAACTATCCGAATATCTTTTAAATAAAGCTACTGAACTTAAAGTACTCACTTAGGTACCTACTACAGATGTGAGAAAAATGCCCCGTGCATTTAAAAGGCGAAGTCACGGAAGATAGCTGATTAAATCAAGAAGACGTCTTTAATGAAAAGAAATCCAATTCCATTCGAATGCTTTTTACCCGACTACCGAAGGAGAGAGGGTTATTAAAATTCAATAATTGTAGATTTTTCCAATACCGAAGTGCACTATAAATCCGTTAGAAGGAAACTTAAATTCCAAATGGACTAGCAAACTGGGTAAAATTAACCAGAAACTGTCTTAGCAATTTGAAAGTCAAGTTTATGTAATGCTGTTGAGATGAGAAAAGTAAATGGATTACCATAACATACGAGAGTGGAAGCCGGGCTGAACTAGCTTTAAAAGTATAAAAACTTAATAAAGTTCTAAGCCCAATTTGACACTGGAGTGTAAGTTTTACGATTTAACTAACACCGTAGAAAGTGTACCTAGAGAGAACCAGTTGGGGAAAAAAGTCATAATTATATTTTCAGTTGTAAAGATAAAGATTAACCAACTAATTCATAAAACTTAAAATGCATGTGTAAGATATGACGGTTTGTTGCCAATGTAGATAAAATAAAAAGGTCTTGTCTCATTTTTACAAGCTTTATATTAACTTGCACTGTTCGTATGTATGTAAATATGTAAGTATGTAAGTTGTCCGTCAAGCAATTCATTTTTCAGTCACTTCCCGTTATCCAATTGAGCGGAAATTTTGCAATCATAATATGTATATCGCATGACAATGCAATATTATGATGACTTGGAGCTGATCTGATGCTGGAGCTGGAAGGTGGCTATAGGAACTCCGCAATAAAATGACACAATCTCATCGAGTTTAGGCTCGTTAGAATCGTCTCAATGAGTACTTGATGATAGTATGTAGAAAAGTACAGTCAGCAGTAAAAGCTTGTACCAAAAATTAAATTTTTGACAGAAACTTATTACGAACAAAAATGTCAAAGCGCCAGATAAAGCCAAACGAATCTTAACGGTATTTTACCTAAAATAGGTTTAATGAACGTTTACGAATAAGGCCATAAATACTTTAAATAGACCAACTCGTGGGATTCATTTGAATTGTACTCTTGACTTGAATATTTGTTCGCACGAAATACTGATTATCATTTATGCTAATATTAATAAGAAGATAAGTCTGTGAGATTATAGCTTTGTAAGTTTTTATGTAATGGATAGTTATAACACGATAAAACGAGATTCTTCGAGACTGGCTTTTTTTGGATAAATGACGATATGTATCTTAATTTGTGAAGTTTTATTCCCATTTGCTTGTATGAGATTTAAGATATTGTAAAATACCGTCAGAATCGTGGTTTCAAGTCACGCACTTGAAAGCAATCAGGTTATGGTTTTTTAGGGTTCCGTACTCAAAGAGTAAAACGGGACCCTATTACTAAGACTCCGCTGTCCGTCCGTCCGTCCGTCTGTCTGTCACCAGGCTTTATCACACTGATACCGTGATAGTTCCAGCTGAAATTTTCACAGATGATGTATTTCTGTTGCCGCTATAACAACAAATACTAAAACACAGAATAAAATAGTTTTTTATAGATAATGGTACAGAACCCTTCGTGCGCGAGTCCGACTCGCACTTGGCCGGTTTTTTATAGTTGTTAAATATAACCCTTCTGTTGCTAAATATGAAAGGAAAAGATAACAAAGAAACGTCACAAAACTGACCGAAGTGTACTACGTGTACTGGAACTACTGGATTAGCTAGCTATACACGATGATTTTTAATCCGTGAACAGGAACCATTTTTTCTTAACTCAGTAATTGATGGGGATTACGTTAAAGTAGTAATTACGTGGAAACAAACTTGTTTTTTTTTTAATCATAATTTTAATTTTAAGTTAAATTATGATTTAAAAACCTTGTCACTCTACTACCTTATCGGTTTTAATGAGTTTGTAACCTCCTTACAAATTTATTAGCAATTGACAATTTATGAGTAAACCCTGTCCTTGACATTGTCAATCACTTTTATCCCGCCATACTGATGGCACTTGACGTATCGTAGTTAAACTTTATTATACTGTAGGATGACCATGTATTCAATGGTTACTTGTTTGAACTATGCCCTTTTAATTAATTAAACAGTGAATAAATAACGCCAGACCTCGCCGAATAAGTTTAATTTGGGCTAAATTTTAATATTTTCCCACTCCTGTTCACGGATTAAAAATCATCGTGTATGCTTGTTCTATTGTTTATGCGCAATTGTTTTACGACCCTACTTGAAAATAACAATTTAACAAAAGGTGTCGGTAATGGTTCCCCTACCATTGTTCTCGTCATCTAAACTAAAACGAACTATACTCAACCAATTTCCTACATTTGTTTTGTAACTCTCATAGGAAGTCGAAATATTTCTAATTGTAGCCTTTGGTCCTATTGTGATCATGTATACAGCTACACAAAGAACAGTGTATATTCTCGAAGTATTTTTCCGAGATGCTTTTTAAATGCCGTGGTAGAATTTTACTTTTTTGTGGCTGGGCTTAGCACTATATTTTTACCTTCCAATGGATGTAAAAGCAGCTTTTAGATCACAATGTTTCCTTCGAACTCAGGTCAAGTCAAGACTCCAGAAGCTTTTAAAGAGCCACAAGGAATTTTTCAAAGACATCTTTATACCAAAGAGTGGCTCATAAATTTCTCTACCGATTTCCGTTAGCAAAATAATATATAAAATCTGAAAATGTTAGAAGATGCTAGGTTTCGATGTTAAGGATATTACTTGTGCTTTTACTTGCCTTCCGGAAATATTACTTGTGCTTTTACTTGCCTTCCGGAAAGTAATAATATCAAGTACTTAGGTATTACCAGCTCTCACGTTCTTTACTTTAGAAGATAAATAGTTTTACAATATTTATTTGAAAAAATACGGATTATTATTTATTAGTAAATATAGTCAAGACCAGATTTTTATTTTTTGAATACACGTTGTTTGAATTTTTGTACCAATTTAGCAGCTTTTATTACTCTTGACAAGATGTTCGTCGACTAGATGATTAGTTTAATCCATTAAGTGTTATTGAAATAAATTTAATTTATGTAATTCACCAGGAAAGTACCTGCTGTTGTAAGTTACGGAAAACGGAGAGATACTATTCTTTTGCAAATAGGGCCAAGAAGTATCAAACTAGGTATCTACACTATTTCTCCCAGTTTATATATTATAATGCCTATATAATGTTTATATAAATACATACACAGGTATCGTATTTTCTACAACTTTAGAGGAGACACTCACGTATTTTTACAATTCCGATATAATATATTATAATGTTTTCTCGACATTCGATATTTATACTTTCTAAGCACCTGGGTAGGTTAAAAAGAGGGTCACGATTTTCTGCAGCTGACTGTACTTATTTACCTGTATCTCTGAAATTATGGTAAGTAACTTAAATAGTTATTAGGTTATTATAGGTTTGACTATAATCCAATTCGTATTCTAATATTGAATTTATATAAGTGATTAAATTTAAAAGCTATTGACCGAAATTACATACATTTTGGCTTATAAGCAGCTTAGTAACCAAATACGGACATGGACACGCTAAAGTGTGTCAATCTAATGGCATTTTAGTTCAATGGAATCTTTCTTTAAATGAACAATGATTATCATCATAATTCACTCACTGACACTGATTATCGATTGTTTTGATTGCGATAACGCTACATCGAATAGAGCAATTGATGAGAATTGTATTTGAATGTAGGTTTAAAACGATGTGTGAACTTTAAGTTTTTATGTACCGTTAGAAATATTTTTCTTATTTTAATGAGGTTCAGGAAATACTAATGGAGGCCAGGAGGACTTCGTTAAACTGATCTTAGCTCATCTGCTTCGATAAGTACCTGTGTGAATAAGATGATCTGCGGCTTTGAAAATGGGTGCCATATGCAGAGTTTAAACGTAAGTTCGGCTTCGCAAACCATTACAGGGCTCAAACGGCCACATTTGTCAAAAATAATACCACAATAGGGATGATGGCTAAGATTTTTTAACGATGCCATTTGAACCAGGAGAGAAAGATTGACTTCGCTGGCAGCAGCCCAAACGCTTCATACTAATTGACACACGGGTCACAATTGTTATTTTGTAGTAATAGTTGTATGGAAAATTAAGAAAATTACGAAATACTACGTTTAGGTACACACACACACACACACGCACACACGCACGCACGCGCACACACACACACACACACACACACACACACACACAAACACACACACACATACGCACGCACGCACGCGCACACGCACACGCACAAGCACACGCACACGCAAACGCACACGCACACGCACACGCACGCGCACGCGCACGCGCACGCGCACGCGCACACACGCACACACGCACACGCACACACGCACACACGCACATACGCGCACACGCACACGCACACGCACACGCACACGCACACACACACACACAAGCACACACACGCACACGCACACACACGCACACGCACACGCACACTATGGAAGAGCAGATAAGGTAAGTTAAGTTACTGAATAAACAATTTTTCATTTTTAAAATTTTAATTTTTTCATTTTTTGTTTTTTTTATATCTTTTTATGATTGTAATTATATTTTATAATTTATACTTTATTACAATAAGTTACACACACACACACACACACACACGCACGCACGCACGCACGCACGCACGCACGCACGCACGCACGCACGCACGCACGCACGCACGCACGCACGCACGCACGCACGCACGCACGCACGCACGCACGCACGCACACACACACGCACACACACGCACACACACGCACACACACGCACACACACGCACACACGCACACACACGCGCACACACGCACACACACGCACACACACGCACACACACGCACACGCACACACACACACACACCTATGGAAGAGCAGCTAAGCTAAGTTTAGTTACTGAATAAACAATTTTGAATTTTTAAAATTTTCATTTTTTCATTTTCTGTTTTTTATATCTTTTTATGATTGTAATTATATTTTATAATTTATACTTTATTACAATAAGTTGATGGTTTACTATCCATTTACCTACACTACGTTATCAATTTTAACATGAGGCATCATGTCTATTGTGGCGAGATATGCATAAGTACTATAGTTGTAAGAGCGATACCTATAATGTAACGTGTTAGTCCTAAGAGCCAGTAATAAACCGAACGTGAAGAAATAAGGTTGTTTTCCTATACAATGCTAGGGCTCCCCTTCCCCCACTTAAGATGGCGACCTTGCCAAGCGCGATTGACTGACTAAGGACTTTTGCAACAAAGAAAAGTCATGATGCAATCGCGACTCGACTTTCGTGCGACGGTGTTTCGTCTTGTTCCTGTTCAAGTGTGCAAACTAATAAATTGCAAAAATGGGAAAGGAGTGCTCCAAATGTGTGTGCGACAATAAGGAGGTTATAGTAAACCAGCACGGCAGCACAAACGATTCCGGGGCCGAGATAGTGGCTCATACGAGCATCAACAACATACTTCTGTCGGTGGTGCTTGCTGTTTGTGGCGCAGGATTACTCTATATCATATGCAGAAAGTACAATAACTGCCACAGGGGGCTCGTCAGAAATGAACTACGAGACAACGCTTTTCGACGAATTCGCCTAAGGTTGTCGGGGCGCGGCGACCGTGAGCGGAACGAGATCGAGGAGCAGGCGGTGCCGGCAACAGCAACTTAACCATGCAGCAAGGACCAGGAGGTACCATTAGCAGCGTACTCGTACAACCATAATGCGTATGTCCTAAAATAAAAACGGAGTTCTTAACGGCGCTTATTTAAGAATACAATGCAATAAATATCCAGAAACGTGGAGTTTTTGGCTACCATACTGGTGTTTTACATATAATAACTCAGTCCATACAGTAACAAAGTACACCCCATTCGAACTCGTCTTTGGCAAAACATGTGAACTACCCTGTAGAGTAAGAAGTACAGTTGAACCATTGTATAACCCTAGTAATTATAGTTTAGAATTAAGGTATCGTTTACAAACGGCACACAAAGATGCGCGTGAAAACTTGATAAAGTGTAAATAACTTAGGAAGTGTACTTACGACGAAAAAGTGAACACAGTGAGCTATAAAAAAGACGATCTCGTGTTAGTGAAAAGTGAAACCGGTAACCGGTAACAAACTCGACACGTTATACAAAGGTCCGTACAAAGTTATTAGATTAGAAAATCCTAATGTTGTAATCTCTATCAATGGAAAAGAGGACACTGTCCATATTAATAGAACTAAGTTGTTTATTAAGGACACTTAATGTGTACCGCAGTGCTTGTATTTCTGTTATGTTATGTAATACTATCATAAGTGTAAGAACTGTAAGTTCTTAAGTAATATGTCATGAAAATAAAAACAACTAAATGATGTTTTAAACAAACTTTATTGAATAAGATATACCTTGGCGTTATATTGTTTATATACAAAAAAAAAAAAAATTATCATATTATTTTTCTTTTTTTGGCAACCCCGGTGGTGTGGCGAGATATGCATAAGTACTATAGTTGTAAGAGCGATATAATGTAACGTGTTAGTCCTAAGAGCCAGTAATAAACCGAACGTGAAGAAATAAGGTTGTTTTCCTATACAGTGCTAGGGCTCCCCTTCCCCCACTTCAGACTATTCGTTAAAATGAACATCTGTTTAGAACTCAAAGACAGCCGTATTGCGGTAGGTATTGCATTGAGAATACTAAATTGTTTATAAGACAGTTGCTGTTATGAATAAATCAGAAAATTTTACTATACATCAAAACACATCCAGTTACAATTTAGTCCAGTATTTTAAAACACTCAAACAATTCAAATTTCTCATCAATACTGATTTGCATCCCTTTTCATTTACGTTTCATTTATGTAAATGGGCCATCAATAATGTAAATGACTTTAGAGTGAAGTATAAGCTGATTTATCGGTTCATAACCGAACGAATTCGTGATTTGGATTCGTAATAATGACACGAAGAAAATATAAACTCGAAAGGTGATGGCTTAGTCAGTACAAACATTACGACACTATTTAATATGTAAACGAATCTTTATAGTAAGCTTTTTATTAAGAATAAATCGGATTTCAATTTAATGGCTTCATCCAAGCAAGCATTTCTCAAGCCACGTTATAATGATGCTACATATTTATAACTTTTATTATATACTACAAGGTGGATTGTACGTGCGTCAGGTAGATAATGTATAAATGACACTTTTCGTCGACGTCAATACAATCCACCCACGGAGGCTTACTTAGGAGCTTGTATTTAAATTAACATTGTGTGCTGGCAGTCAATACGTTGAGGTACTTGAACTTGTGCATGGGACGTACTTTTAGAAATCAAACTAACCGCATCGTCAAATAGGCAAGATGCAATATTTTAATTTTAGCTTTTATTTGATAAATTTGCATGTAGAATAGACCACGACTGTATAAAAAAATTAAAATAAGTACTATAATTTTAAGTCAAAAATGTCTGTTACAAACTGACAATTTAAACTTTCGCGACTAAACGGATCTACACTCTACAGTGCCTGTGACGTCACTCGTGTTTGTCACTCGCCATAATTTACATCCATGTCAACACTATCTTTCGAAAGGTTTCTAGAGTCTGCTTTAATTAAAACCTACTTCCATTTTTATTCAAAATTCTTACATTTTTTTATGAAACAATCTTTCCCTTTACAATTGTAACTTTTAATTAGTTGTCATAATAGGAGTGACGTCACCAGTCGCTGATTGGTGAATAAAAACACGCCCCGTTTCACGTAACTTCAAATTGTGATTATTGTTTGAAATTAGTATAAAATAAAATTAAAACGTTTCAGTAGCAATTATTTTATGTTTTTTCTACATTACTGGCCTCACAAACAACCACATATTTGCAGCCTTCGCGGTGGAAACTCTCGGCCCTTGGAGTCCGGACGCCCACAGGCTTTATAAAGCTATCAAAAAGAAAATGATGGAGAACTCGGCAGACTATAGGGCTGGCTACTTCCTCGGTCAACGCATAGGAATAACTATCCAACGAGGAAATGTGGCCAGCCTTATGGGCACCCTTCCCACAGGCAGCGACCTCGGGGAGTATGTATATACTAGTTATTATATTAGTTTTAGGTGTATAGGTTTAAGTTTTGTTTTTGTTAATTAATATCTTGCATAAAATTTCTTGGTAATAAAATTCGTCTACATTTTGATCACGAAATAATGGTAAAAGCTGCATCTTCCCTATTATGTCACGGCTGTTTATTTTTTCACTCCAAGTACTGTTTTTACACAGATGGAAGAATTCACATCTGCTCGTTGCTCAATCAGATCGCCACGGGAAAGTACACTTATGATTTTAATTAACATAATAATACTGCCATGTGTCGGTGTTTACAATTTTTTTTATTAGCATTTGCTATGAAATTATGGATTGGTTTTATTTCCCATCTGCCTGCGTAGGATTGGTCACCCAAGTGTTTTACTGAGAAACGTAATGACTTACCTTGTTTTAATATACCATCAGTCATTGGTCGAACTGTGTGTGAAATAACATTTTTTTTTACGGTTACTTAAATATTCACGAGACCCCTTTTGTGACACTAAGTCAATAATTAACTTTATATATTATGTTAACGATGGGCCAAATTAGCCACTGAATGGACCCCACAAGATGACTTTCGAAGTAGAGGCAGACCGAAAAGGCGATGGCGGGACGACCTTGACACATTTTGTACAGATTGGCGAACACTAGCACTGGACCGAGACAAGTGGCGGAAAAAAGGGGAGGCCTTTGCCCAGCAGTGGGACACAATATAGGCTTCAAAAAAAAAAAATGTTAAAGCACATCAGTAAATCTAGAGACCAATGTTCGAATAAATCTTCACTGACAAGAACTTCAGTTCATCATTAAAGTTCGTTCCCACCACTCAACTAATACAAGCGAACAATGATGTCAAACTAACAATTGCATCATGCAAATTGACTTTGACTCACTCCTCAGACATTCGTCGTGCAATTTTCGTGCGTTGAGTTCTAATTAGAAAGTAGATTGTTAAATAAGTAACAGTTGTAAGCTAGATGTAACAATCACTGACAGGTAAACACCACATGCAATTTACAAAAAAAGGCAGTGAGAAAATCAAAATTAATTAAAAAGTCACAAACATGATTGAAAATCCCCAAAACTACAACCTTGAATTTTAATGCAGTTTCTAAAAAGAATAAAAATTAGTTAAAAATAAGTGAAACATAATTCGTAAAATTCTTTAGGTTCATCATCACACGTATACGTTACACTACTACTGGCCCGGCTCCTGTCATGGATGACGGGTATGGACAGTAGTACTCACTCTGGCCCAGTGCGAGATGGGGAGTTCACCTACACCTTTGAAATTCTTCTCAGACTTATGCAGGTTGCCTGGCGATGATTACCCTCACCGAAAAGCTACCGGTAAATATCTAATTATATTCCAGGATATGAAAGTGATGTGGGGACGCGACGGGAGTAATGAAGGATTCAAGGTTCCGTTAACACTAATCGATTTATTAATAAGTGGTACTTTAAATAGGTTACAAACAGAGATCCAAACCCAGGACTGCCTAGAGTGAGGACTATGGTAGCCATTGGTTTAAGCATGCGGCTGTCTAGGCATATCTATACTATTATTATTAAAAGGAAAGGTTTGTAAGGTCGCAGCTTTGTATAAGTTTGTCGGTAGGGGTAATCTCTGTAACTCTTTCACCAGTATAGCCTGCAGGATGCTGCCCTGAACTGGAGGAGCGGATAGTGAGGCTGCACACTCGGTTGCAATCTCGGATACATACATCTACGTCCGCAAAAACGACCAATGCTTGCTCCTCCGGAGGCGCGAACTGTGGCTCATAGTAAGTCGCCACTTATTCGAGCTCTGCACTGCCTCAATGTACTCTCGAGTTCCCGCATCTGCTTCTGCCTGGGATGTTTTCGCTAGTACCTGGGTAAAAGTCTGTCGTTCAGTGCTTGAGGTTCAGCGAGACGATGGATGACCGTCAGTCTTCGATAGTATATTAAGTATGCTGGTAATGTTAATTCTAAGATTCACAGTGCATTAGTTCTGTAACTGTAATACTGTGTAATAATTGTTTGAATAAATAATTAAATAGTTCATTAACTCTGCGACTGCGCCTGTGTTCTTTATAATGCGCCCTTTTGCAAGGAAGTCGCAAATAGTACTTGAGATTAAGGATGATATTCGGTTTCACAAGCGGCGGTTGGCAGCAACCTTATTACACCACTTTATTGGCTTCGCATCCGTTCCACATATAAACTGGTGGTGTATTAAAGCAATTTGTGGTGAAAAGTAATCGGTCATTTAAGCACACTATGACGTAGGTAGATATTTACGGATAACTTATAAATGGTTTCGAAATTAGTTACAAACCGCAAGTGAAATTATACGGATCGAGTTATCGAAAGTACAGTATTTAAGAAGAAAGAAGAAAGAAAGAAAGAAAATACATTTATTTAACGTCACAAAATTACACAATAAAAAGAACAAGCAAAATTAAAGACTTAAATACTAGGACGTTAAATAGGATCCCCACTCAGCATGAAGCCACAGCAAGGCACAGCAAGCTGAGGCGCTGATTTTCAGTGGGGACCTTACTTAAAACTAACATAAGTGCCGACACAAACGCCGACAACCGGTATCAACTATGAAATAAACCTAAACAGTTAACAAGGGGAAACAACAAAATATGAAATAAATAAATACTAAATAAATAAACCTAAACAGTTAACAAGCGGAAACAACAAAAAAGATAAAATAAACTGCAAAGAAAAACAAATATATAAGTGTAGGGTATACTCATAATATAACATGTTAACAAAACGCAACGGGGTAGTCATCACAGGAAATTTAATATAAATAATACTTACAATTAAATAACAGTTGTGCTCGTGTTGTAAAGACGTGAAGATATGATAGTAGGTATAATGTGAAGTGCACCAGCTTACGCATAAGTATAATAGTGCAGAAGGTAAGAAACAAAATGGATTATAATTTTTTTTTAATTTAATATTTAATTTATTTAAATTTTTATATTGCGTTTGCAAATAATATGCATGACATTTTGATTTGAAGGTCGAAATTGTTTTAACAGCACGTATTGGAGGAGGCAGATTGTTCCAGCACTTCGTGGCAGCGTAACGAAAGCTACCACGAAATGCCGCCGACTGGTGTCCATGACAAACAAGTTGTATATACCTAGCGGATCTGACCTTCAATGACCTTGCGTTATGTGCCCAGATCAGCTTATTGTAAAGGTACGAGGGCAACTGGCGGTTAACTACACCAAATAGAAGAGAAGCTAGATGTAGTTTTTGACGGAAAGACATTTTCATGACATGATTTAGATTTAGGTAATGCGTCACATGAGCGCGTCGTGGGATGTTAAAACAGTAACGCATGCAAGCATTTTGCACGCTTTGGACCAACCTCTGTGTTCGTGCCAGGAGACACAGTCCATAAACTGTATCACAATAGTTGAACCGCAAAAGTACAAGTGCATCACATATCCTCACTCTAAGTTCCACACTGAGAAAATCACGTATTTTGTAGAGAAGCTTAAGTCTATAAAAGCAATTCCTAACGACATCCAGTACATGATTTTCAAAGTTAAATTCACCGTCCATTAGGAGGCCAAGGTTCTTGGCCTCATTAACGCGCTCCAACGACTTGCCATCCAAATTCACTTTAAAATGATTTCTATATAATTTATCTATTTGTTGCTTGGTGCCCAATATCATGTATTTTGATTTAGTAGGATTTAAAGCTTATTTACTTAAATTAAAACATCGGAAAGGTAATATGTGCCACATCAACGTATGTAATCCATAACAAGAATGTGTCGATACATCGAAACCGATGCCGAGAATACGGATTACGGATACGGGTTTCGGTTTTCTATGGTCAAACAGCGTCCATTTTATTTAGATCTTTGTGTATCTTTCAAATAGCATAAATAAGTTGCAGCGTGAGTTCTACTTATTGGTAATCTCCGTTTATTGGTGGTGTCTATGGACGGCCATAGACATATTGTACCCTCGTTTAAAAAAACATCAACAGTATCTTCTGCACGTCGGCAGCGTTCACAATAACTTGTCTAAAGTGTTTGTGTTTTGTTTAGATTAGTTTTATAATTATTATTTAATAAAAATAAAAAAAATACTTTTGTACTATTTATTTCGTTTCTAGAGGTAGACTGATGACCTGGTAATGGTCGCGGGAGTTCGCTGGATGCGGGTGGCGCAGGACCGGTCATTGTGGCACTCTTTGGGGGAGGCCTATGTCCAGCAGTGGACGTCTTTTGGCTGATATGATGATGATTTCGTTTTTTTAAATTATTTGGAGCTTAACTACTGATCCTAAATAACTATCTTACTTCTAGCGTTGTGATACGGGCCCCATGTAATATAACCATATACTTGAATAACGCGAGCCGCTATCGTCTACCATCTGTGTCAACATTTTGAGCATGTCACAGAGCGCCAAAAATATGCAAAATATGCAACGATAAAGGCCTCTAAAGCCGTATACAGACTATTGTGCTATTTTACGTATCCCGCCCGTCCATCAAATCTTGACGTGTACCTGGGCTTAGCGAAAATGAAATTCTCTATTATACCTAAAGTGACTGATGGTATATTCTGGCCCTCTTTGCTAAGGGTTATAATGATAGAGAAAACATGATTGTTGGGCTTTTAGTGGGTTATAGAGGCTGACAGCTCGGGGGTGGATGTGCATGCGTGGTGTGATATTGAAAAACCTGCTTTCACAGAGTGGATATCCAAACTTAATTATTGATCTATTTATCAGTCTGACATTAGAGACTAGACCTTATACCTCTATTTACAGTCAGCTGTAGAGAAACTTGAACTTGCATATAAATTTGAATGCAAGCAAGTTCAGTTGAAGATCTCATTTTGATTTATATTATATAATATTTTAGTCTATTGGATTGGACTGGACTATATTGAACTGGCCACCGTGTTTGTAAACAGGAATTACATGAGCAGGTACTTAATATAATGTGCATGGCTGATCCTTGTCTTGGATTCCTCCCAGCGAAGCGTTAAGTAAGTAATAATTAGTAGGGCCCGGAATTTTGCGTGCGGCTTTTGACAAGTCTCAGGGAGAGAACACCAATGTTTATCGATGGTACGAGTATCGATAAATCGAGAGTTTTTTATTTATGTCTTTATAAAATAATACCTCGAACTTTCCGATGATACGTACATACTCTTTTAACGGACAATGATGAAAAAAGTTCAAAGTATTGAAATTAGTATAATTACGAAAACGTTTATATTTTATAACAATTATAACGAGAACAAATTACTCATCCCTCTGAAACTACAGAACGTGATTGTTTTACTTTAAACCAATTGAGTAAAACTCGAGAATAAGGTGAGGTAGGGGGATGGTACTAAGTAGTAGTAATAGCACAGATTATATAATAGTTCTAACGAACAGATACTCGACTCTGAATAAAAATGCGCATACCTACCGCTTTCCATGCCTACTAAATTTAACAATGGAGCAACCTTGAACGCGCCGGTCGTTGCCCGCACTTGCCAGCCAATAGACGCTAGGGTTGACACCACTTAGAAATGATTTTATTATTAATAGTTGAGTGAAATAAAAACAACCACACATTCCATGCACTTCACTAATTAGGTTACCTCATTTAATTGTTATTGTTTTTCAATTTTAATTTTTCAAAAGACTTGTAAGTTTTTCTAGAGTGTCTGCCAGTATCTGAACTGCATAGTTACTTACATACATACCTACATACACTCGGCGTCAAAAGTATCGCACCTTTCCTAAAATTCGTTTCAAGCGATTATTACTCCTAAGATACTTTACTGTACCCTGTCGATATTAATATCATTTGAAAGCTAAAGCCTAGGGGGTTTTATTACCTTTCAAACAATACTAATATCGACAGTAAGTATCTTAGTAGTAATAATCGCTTGAAACGAATTTTAGAAAAGGTGCGACTTTTGTAGCCGAGTGTACAGGCATATCAACGCAGCATGTTAAATATATTTTAATGTCAAGTATCTCTCACCCTGTCTATACTTTACGACGGTCAAAATGTAGGTACCTCCTACCTATTCATCTACCAGCTACCACGTATAACAAAACCAAACTTGTTGTGTATACCTACACAACAAGTTTCGTTTCTTCATTAAAGTAGGTGTATCCCGACGACAGTACGAAATAAGTTTGGTAGGTAGGTACCTGCGAGTACCTATATTCGTTATCTATAACGTAAGTATATAAATAACGTCATATTGTATAAATGTTTAAAGCCCCTGCTAGACGGTCGCCAACACGCCACTCCGACCGAGCGACCTTGGTCGGCACCGACCGCTGTAGTATGAAAGTTTGCTCCAAACAACTGTCTACACGGTCGGTGCGGACCAAGGTCGCCCCGTCGGAGGGGCGTGTTGGCGACCGTCTAGCAGGGGCTTTAAAGTAGCATTGCAAACTTGGAATTAGTCACTAGGCATAAGTTGTTTTAAAATATATTGATTACCTACGTTTCATCCTCGCGAGTGCATTCCAAGCCCTTCCAAAAGGTTATAAGTCCCTAGAGCAACGACGATGTTTACGCCCTTTCTTAGGCCGTGCAATGCATGCACCCCGCAAATCTTACTAAGTAAAATATTATACTAATTGCTGCCAGACAGGGATAAATATAAACATGAAATCAATACAAACAACTAAATAATTAATTTGGACATAATGGCAGTGGTGGAGTACCTAAACTTATGGCTACGGCTCGGGGTAGGTAGGTATACCAAATTACCAAAACTCAAGCAGGCCTTAAAAATGTATTACGTAACTATTTGAAATAGGTATTAGGTGTTCCGTAAAAAAAACCATTACGCCTTTGTTCAAACTCACTAGTTTGTACCTGCCATGGAAATAATTAGTAGGTAATTAGTATAATGTAGGTAAGTTACTAACTTTTCATCCGTTTCATCGTCTGTGAAAATGATAAATGTCTATTTTTTATTGTTCATACACCCCACAACACTGCAGTGCGCTGATTTTATTCGCAACGAACTCATTTTTAAAGAATTGGTAATAACTTTTATTGTGCGCGTAAGCAGCGTCCGGCCGTGAGCGCGTGCGCCAGCCCACTGGCGGATGTACCCTTGCGGGTGCGCAAAGTTTAGGTATAATTCTGAGTTGCCACGGCGCAGTTAGGTAGCACTGGTAATAGTAAATAATGATATTTGCATTGTGGTCGACCCAAGTTGCAACAGCGATAAATGAAATTAAAAAAAAACCGGTTCCGTACCATTATCAATAAAAACATTTATTTTATTTTGTTTTTAGTATTTGTTGTTATAGCGGCAACAGAAATACATCATCTGTGAAAATTTCGACTGGAACTATCACGGTATCAGTGAGATACAGCCTGGTGACAGACAGACGGACGGACGGACAGCGGAGTCTTAGTAATAGGGTGTATTACTCTTTGAGTCCGTACTACCCTAAAAAACTAAGGTATCACACACTACCGCTGCATCCCGCTGGGGCGTGCGGAGCGACAGTTCGCAACGTTGTATGCCAGTACAGTTTGTATTTAAATTCCGCACGATACTTCACACTTCACAGTGCACTGCGCTTCCGTCCTGCAATTTTTTTTACGGCGCTCCGGACACCGCAGCGGCATTCGGTGGCAGTGTGATAACTGCTTTATAATTCAATCAGATGTTTTTTAAAAACCTCAAATAACGTACTGTTATGATAAAGTTTGTATTAAAAATAGACCAATTGACGTCACGGTTTTCTATGGTTAAACAGCGTCCATTTTATTTAGATATTTGTGTATCTTTCAAATAGCAGAAATAAGTTGTAGCGTGAGTTCTACTTATTGGTAATGTCTGTGTGGTGTTTATTTATTGGTATTTTTGTCAACTAGAGTACCGAATTATTTACTTTTTTTTTTTATACCACGTCGATGGCAAACAAGCTTACGGCCCATCTGATGGTAAGTGGTTGATTTACTTTAATGACAACGTATTGCTAACATAGACACGATGTCACCAAATTGGATGCTAATATTTATAGTATCTTTGTCCTGCAGGTCGATCACGACATTCGGCATACGTCAGGTAGATCTAAATGTCACTTTTTGTATGGGAAAATGACAGTTGAGTTATCCTAACGTGGCTCCGAAAGTTAAAATAGATACAAGTATCAATTTGATATCGAACCACTACGTCATTTAATATAGCATCTGATGTCGAAAATTATGGTGGGCGTTATACATTCAAATATAGGTCGCATGACTATTTAATCAAGTTAAGGTATTACCCTTACTTTGGACTTCCTATAGTTTCCTTATTAATTCAGGCTGCAACCGCGGGTACGGTATGAATTGAACCCGCCTTGGGTCCCATGCGGAATACGGATCCCTAATGATCCGTAGTTTGGAAACATAATTAGTTATTAATTGTTCAAATATTTGTGTATGCGAGTAGCGATAGGTGTGGTAATTGATTTTGAGAGATCGTGGATAACGTGTGGAAATTGAATGGTGTGAAACGCATTGAAATTACTAATGATAGTATTGCGAATAGTGTACATTTATACTTTATTCAGAGCAATGACGCTTAGTTGCAGTATCCAAGAGGCAACCGGATGGCTCGCGGTATTTGAGCTCTCGAAGTGTTGTGGAGCCGCCTTGAGCAACCCGAACTAAGCCAACTTGGACTGGGCCAACAAACTGTTCTGTCACCAAATTTTCGTTAAGCGGAATATGGCGCCCGGAATTTTGAAATTTAAGAATAATAACGCTTTTGGATAACTGATTCTTCGTTTTGTGTCTGTGTTCCTGTTGCATATATAAGCTCGTAGGTATAATTATAAAGGGGAAATGTTTGTAAGCATGTGATAATTTACAACGTTGTAAAATAGAGGGGATAATCGCCTAAAATAATAATTAAACTAAAAAAAATGGAAAAGATGAACCTTTCAACACAGGCTATATTTTTTATTTCGCTGCTCACTATCCGTTTTTTTATATCAAACTCGCGGCGACAGCAAATTTTTATTAAAATACAATACCAAGACTAGCTGCCCGCCCGGCTTCGCCCGCGTGTTGCAAAGAACGCAGCCAAACCCGCGGAATAAAATATAGCCTATTGCCATCCAGAAAGTATTTACATGCATGTAAATTTTTTGAAATCGGATAAGCGGTTCAGGATTATCCATAACATACAAACTTTCAAACTGGCAAACTTAAAAAGCTACATGTTACAGACTTTTCTTCTTTATAATATTAGTATAGCTATATGTAAACCTCACTGCTCAGTTAAAAAATAATATGAAGATGGAGTAAACTAGTTCCAACTTGTTTCGATTAAATAATGTAACAGTCGAGTGCACCGAACGAGCTTCCTTCGTTAATTATCTTGTACCACTAACACTTTTAAAAATAAAAGCTCAAAGTTTAACCTCAGAGAAACAATGAGCAACTTCTTTAAAAATGTTACGCTCTCTAGAAAAGGCTGATGTATGTAAGTACCTATTTCGAAGGAGGTCACCTGGGAAACAAAAGTCAGGTGCTGGTGTAATAAAAATAAATATTTGGGGACAATCTTACAGAGATCAACCCAGTCCCAAACTAGGAACCAAACTAGGTAACGTTTGTACAATATTGGGTACTAGATGACCATATGCATATGCATTTCAATGAGGGGTAGGTATTAAAAATAGCTGTACTCGATCTATAAAGATTTGGGCATGGGATAGCACTTTTGACGATATATTTAGATTTTAATTCCATTCTGATTTAGAAATACACAAGTGGCCGGATGTACCGGCCCAGAGGATCCGTTTTTAGGGTTCCGTAGCCAAATGGCAAAAAACGGAACCCTTATAGATTCGTCATGTCCGTCCGTCTGTCTGTCTGTCCGTCCGTATGTCACAGCCATTTTTTTCCGAAACCATAAGAGATATAATGTTGAAACTTGTTATGTAGATGTATTTTGTGAACCGTATTAAGATTATTACACAAAAATCGAGAAAAAACATTAAGTTTTAGGGGTCCCCATACACAAAACTTTAAATTTATTTAAATTTTTTCATCAAACCCATACGTGTGGGTGGGGTATCATTGGATAGGTCTTCAAAAATGATATTAAGGTTTCTAAGATCATTTTTTTCTAAACTGAATAGTTTGCGCGAGTGACACTTCCAAAGTGGTAAAATGTGTGCCCCCCCCCCCCCCCCCCCCCCTGTAACTTCTAAAATAAGAGAATGATAAAACTCAAAAAAATATATGATGTACATTACCATGCAAACTTCCACCGAAAATTAGTTTGAACGAGAGCTGGTAAGTAGTTTTTTTTTAATACGTCATAAATCGTAAACTACAATTTGTTTAACGGAACCCTTCATGTGCGAGTCCGACTCGCACTTGGCCGCTTTTTGATTTTTAATTTATTTACTTCTAAAGAAGTTGAGTACCTATTGATGAATAGCATTGATTTCGTGAACCTAGAATGTTTCAAATATTTTTACGTCACCCCAGGCCGTACGTTGGCAGAAAATTCTACTTCCTGGCCAGGGAGAGGAGTAAAACGTTGTACTCAGCACTGACGGTAATAAAGAAAGCCTAAGATCGCACATTTATCGCCCTTGCCTTTGGCTCGGGCATCAAATAACTGCGATCTGAGACATTCTTTGTTTCACCGCCCTGGGTAATTAATGTACTATTACGGATAACCACAAGGTATACTGTAAATATCGATATGCATTAAAGTAAGTAGCAGAATATATCGAACTCAATCCTTAGATTTACGGGTTTACGGGCTAAAATACCATTCGACCTTTGTCACCCTAAATAACATCTCCAATGTAAATAATTTATTCATTAAACTTTTACCTAAATATATAGAAATTTTCTCTTAATAAAGATACAAGTTTTTTTAAAAGGCTATTATAATTTGTAAATCATTATGCCATGAATATTGATCGATCAGCCGTATTAAACATTATTTTATTACGATACCCATAGGCCACACAACCGTGGGCGAAGTGTGGGAAGACTATTTATTATAGTTATTACATTGTACTTAAGCATTCGTAAAGTTTAATGCTAATAGACACAGCAATCTCAATCTTAAAATTATGAGACTAAAGTTGTAAGTCCTGTGTCTGTGAATTCGTTTATGAGGTGAAACCGACGACAAGAAGTATTTATCAAATTTGTTCGTGTGGATTCAGACATCATACAATCGTTTTATTTTATCACTAGCTTTTGCCCGTGACTTAATTCGCGTTGACTTCCTTTTGTTGGACTTTTACTGGGATAAAAGGTAATATTTAATGTAAGTCTAGGCTATACTCTATTTGTGTCCTAAAATTCATTTTAATCCGTTCAGCCGTTTTTTATTCATTTAGTAACTTTCGCATTTATTAGTAGGAGTAGCAAACCTGTTGGCTTTGCTGCATAAGTTACGTACTTAGTTAAGCCATATTGGATAAAGTTATATTTAATTATAGCTACTTGTAATACCTGTAATTTACACAAGTCGAAGCTCTAGCCACTGAATTTAAAAGTAAAATCACAATAACGGAAATCCCAAGAGCAATGTAAAGATACCTACTTTTTATGAGATCTACTTACACCAAATCTAACCTCTAACTGGTACAGTCGTCGCCAGAGATATGGGACTTTTGCACCCTATTCCATTGTAATACGGTGAAAAATACATGTTTTGACGTTGACTGTACCTAAAACTACTGAATATGGAACTACCTAGTAGGTACTCCGATTCCATTAAGTACTGTAAGTGGCCGTAAAAGACGCTCTTACTTTTTTCTAGTACTTTAATAGTACTTATAAGATAAGTAGGAAAGGAACTCAGTTTATCTTATCTCCGTAAGTAGACCACGCCTGGAATTTTGTATAACGAAAAGAATAGTTCAGAGAAGCGTAACCTTTGATCAATTAATTGAACTGCGCTTTTATCTGGAATACATTTTTTTGTTGCTTTAACTACTTTTGTGTTCGGATAATATATATATATATAGGTATAGGCCTCAAAAATCTTGACAGATGATTCAAACAGCGTCTGCATGCGAGGAACAACGCCTCTCGTGACTAACGTATGCGGAATGAAATTTGCACAAAGTTTTAAATATGTACAATGTTTAAAAAAATCGAGACAGCAATTGCATCTTACTGTTAATTTAAAGACTACATATCTGTCAATCAATCTGGTAAGTTTATTGGACATTAGGTTTATTCTCTTGAAATTATGGCAAATCGAGAAGAACGACGTCGCGAAATTATTTGTAATTTTTACAGTACACATTCCCTACGGCCGAAACTGAAGATAGTGAAACATTTTGTGCAAATGGGTGAGAGCCGAAGCTCTGTTTATATTATTTTTGTGTCCTTTTCTTTGAGAAAAAGTACTACTAGAGGGACTGGTTCAGGGAACATTCCAGATTTAGCCAGTTTTCTGAGGGGGCTCGATTAAAGAAAAATACGGCCGGCCGAATCGCAAAATCTTACAGAGAGCTCAAAGGAAAATCAAATATGACAGTAAAACTGTAAAAACATATCTTAAAGACATGGGCATCTTCAGTCGTTCAAGAAAAGTTAAGCCAGCCGTCTCCGAAAATCATAAACTAATACTCGGAAAATGCGGCTACGTCATTTGGTCAAAACATGTAAAAACTAGCGGTTTTTGCGTTATGGGATTTATGGGTGACGAATCATAAGTCACTTAAAATGGAAATTCGTGGCAAGGTAATAAGGTTGAGAACACCAATAGTCCAACGGACGAAAACGTGAAATATGTCGAGCATACGAATTTTCCTAAAAAAGTTTTCTTAAGAAGGATTAAATTGCACCTAAAAAAAATGCTTATATCTGTATTTTCGACAGCGATGGACAAAGTACCACAAAACTGCCGTAAATCATTTCCCATTGGAGTAAACTTTTTTAAGCATTGAACGTCGTGAAATACACTATTAAAAAACATTAATATTTATAAAAATAACCATGTCTTTTTTATTTAATACGTTGAACTTTGTGCAAATTTCACTCCGCATACGTTACGTAAATCTTGGGATTAGGTGTCAAAGCGGACCCTGGGCACCTTTAGGAACACAACCGGGAATAACGCTAGGAGGATGATGATGACTACTTAGTGGCTTTGTGAGCTGTAGGACTTGCTAGCCTGTTATTTTTGTAAAATTTTCAAATAAAGAATCGCCAAACAAATTCTTTAATATAACTATCGAACCTGCTCACAAATTTCACGAGAATCCATTGAGAAATGCAACCTGTAGGAGACCAGCCGGAAAGCCGGATAGCGGGAGAGCGGGCGTCCAACATATAAAAGAATTTTTGCTCTAGCTGAAACGGAGAAATTCGTTCGCTTTACTCGCTTATTGAATAAAAATACAAACAAATTGAGAACCACCTCCTTTTTTTTAAGTCGATTAAAAATGTTACTACATGGACGTCCAGCATGAAGAAAACCCGTAAAAAGGGTTTAAAATGTCAACAATATTCTACACATGACGGACCCGCAAAATCACAGTTTTTAAAAGTGACTCAATAGACTTAGAAATTGATTTACCTAATTTACAAAGCTACTTACTCACAGACTTTATTCTCCGTTTCAGCTTCGGCAAACATTATTTCGTGTGTCGGGCGTCTGTCCGGCTATTCTCCTCTACAGGTTCTCATTTCTTAACCGATTCTCATAAAAAGATAATAATCTTAAGGTTGTATATTTGTTTTGATTAGTATGGATAAAAAGTATATTATCAACATCGTATATATCGGATAATTACTTTATAAAGAAAAGAGTGTATAAGTGTAAAAACTATACATAGAGTACAACAAAACTTTACTTAATGCATATAATTTTTAAGAAATTTGCAATAAAAGGCTTGCACTCAGCTTGATGTCACGGAGCGAGGAAACATTCCGTGACGCTGATTTTCAGTGTAGCCATTATTTGGGCTAGATGGCATAGCACTGAGAGAATAGTAGATAGATAATAATAAAAGAAACACAACATCTTTAAACCAAACAGAACATTAAAAAAAAAACAAAACAAAAAACATAAATAAAAAATCTCCTTTAACGCCTAAGCTCTAATGTGTATACATAAAATATTCTAATACATATTAAACTAACAAATATATAATAAGCCTGTGCGTGAGTGTGTGTTTGTGTGAGTGAGCAGATGACAGTGCGCGGGTGTATTACATAATGTGAATGTGTGCACGGTTGCCTAAGTACTATTTTTTTTTCTTTACACTTGACCATGTTTCACATAATCAAAGTACAGTTACCGCACCGCGCTCACGTGTAGTCGACACAAGTAATCGTATTATTGCAATCGCTTGATTATACGTGCAATTGCCGATTAGTTACAACTCAATTACATCATCTATAATGGCCACCACAACCACAAGTTAGCTTCGCCGTAGATTTTCAAACGATACATATTAACTGTTATTTTTTGTGTGGGGTACAGTTGACAAGTCCTAACTATTAATTATTCTTTTTATCTTTTGACGTTTAGATACTTCATACAAATCATCATTCAAGAAAAAAATATTTTAAATCATGTTTTTCTTATTTAACTTTAAAAGGTTTATTATTATTTAATATTTATATAATTAGATGTTTAACAGTGCGTTCATTTTGAGTTTTTTTATAACATTTCGGTGGTAAACAAGCGCACGGTTAACTCAATAGTAAGCACATACCGTAGCCTATGAGCGCTTTCAACTCCAAGGGAATCGTGTATGCGTACCTAGAGGTCCTGCAGGTCAATCACGTAACCGGTAACGCGTTGTACGAACGTCGGGTAGGTCTTAATGTCACTTTTTATATGGAAAATTGACAGTTAAATTGTACCGACACGCTTTCGTAACGTTACGTGATTAACCCTCTGGGCTCGAATCCCGGTAAGGGCATTTATCTGTGTGGTGAGCCGAATATTGGGTCTTGAATCATGGATGTGTGCAAACCGTACTGTGGTTTGGCAGAAGTTTGTTATTAATTTAAATACCAATAAATAATAATTATGATTATATTCATCTATGTAAGAATGTATATCGACATCTAGTAGCTTTGCTTCTATTTGTTATTTATTTATTTATACGTGATGCCGATCCTTTAAAAACCTGTAGGTACACTCCTTTCCTGAAGAACCCCGCAGGGAAAACGACGGCAGGGAGTTTTTAGTCACAGCCGGAGTTTTTCATCATCATCATCAAATCAGCCAACGACGTCCACTGCTGAACATAGGCCTGCCCCAAGGAGTGTCATCAGTCCACCTTGTGTGTGTCCACCGCGCCTTCCGGTACGTGGTCACCAATCGAGAAACCTTCCAATCCAACGGCCTTTTGTTCTCATCATAAACTTAAGAGCCGGGCTCTTGTCGGTGGAGTAATCGCCATTCTGTTCTTTTCTCTGCAACTGTTTTGAGCTCTTGATACGACCTTGCATTAACGTTTCTTCTACGTGCACAAAAAGAGATTTGTGGTGAGTCAAGTTGAGTAATTATTTTACTAGCCATTATGAATGAAGTCGTGTTATGAAGACTTGGCAACGGTAATCGCGACCTGTCGTGAGCTATACTAACTCGCTAGCGATCACAAATCACTCGTGTCACTACTTGGGTCCTCGCTATCGCTATGATAGAATAGGTCGCATCATAAAGAAGCATATACGTCTTAAGTTCTTATACACAAGGTTTAATTTAGCGTAGCCGCACTAAAATACCGGTAGCTGTAGCTGAGAGTTAATAGCTTCAAGCTATCTATCAAATGTTATTCATGGGTACTATAGTGTTGGTATTACAATATGAGCGCTGCGTGTTGTAATTTTGTCTGTTTTAATTTGAATGTTTTTTTGTTACAGGTAAGCTTATGCTGTTAAATAAAGATTAAAGAGGAGGAAGGCTTCAAATTATTCCATGTAAGTAAGTACATAGTTGTATGTTTTTCTCACGGGACAATGGTGTCCCGGAACTTTGGGAGGCGCGTTTGAAGCCAAAATACCGAAGTACTTACCGTAAAAGTGATACCTACAAATCCCACATACTCAGGCGTTTTGACAATTTAATAAAATGCAAGGTATAATAAGTAGTTTTAGTAAATGGGGATATTCATTATTTTTGCACCCTTAAACGGACAGTTAAGGATAGTAACAAAACCGACAGTCAATGTCAATCACCTACGTTTAGTAACAAAACCGACAGGACTTAAACATCACTTTAGTTAATTTTTTTGAAATTCCCCAAATAACACTTTAAATTCTCGCGCTTTGTAGTTTTAGTATGTTAAATAGTAGTATTTTAGCGTTTAGTCCATAACACATGTACTCGTACTTGAAGTACAATGAAGTAACGTCAAACACGTGACACTTGTGCGTTTTTATTTTCTACAAAATTATGTATAACACTTTGTTCAAACTCTCGCGTTTTCTACACATAGGTATTAAAATTGTTGTTTTTCACGGGTCTAACGCGATATTTATTTACCTTTATTTCTGACGTTACTATTTCGACACGAGTTGCACCGGTTATGATCGCAGATGACTGTCGTCCTAGCAAGTTGCAAGTTGTGGCGTTATGTTGTTGTTGTTGTTGTGTTGCTGGGACGACAGTCATCTGCGACCATGACCGTGCAACCCGTGTCGAAACGTCAGAAATATAGATAAATAAATATCGTGCGCGTTAGAACCTGAAAAACAATAATTTAAATATGTACCGTCAAACATGCCTACTTTGCCACCAGGGGGAACTTTGCCCAAGAAGCAAATTTTAAAATTTTCCTCTTGGGCAAAGTTCCCCCTGGTGGCAAAGTAGGCATGTTTGACGGTACTACAAGGTTAATGGAATTTACGCTTGGTAGTGATAATTTAATGGTTTACTATTCATAAACCACTCCTGCAATTGACAGGTGAAATCGGTATGCAGTAGTTATTATGTTCTGTAGTGAGAACTGAGATATCACGCGATAAGTGACATGATAAAGCATCCGTCCCTGGCTGACACCGTTCGATAGAACAAAATGACGCTCTTATCTTGTCACTTATCACGTGATAGGATCCATGCTACGGGGCCAGATTTACTTGTTGGTGTACTGTCAGTACAATGTTTATTGCGTAGGTATATTGCGGTAGGCTCACTTCCGTACAATATGTACATTACAACAAGAAAACACTCATTAAAATGGAGGTGCGCAGTAAATAGTAGCAGTTCTTACTTGACTGACATTTGACAGCTTACCTCATCGACACCGAAGTGACACAGTGCTCTGTTATAAATTTTAATTATACTAATTGAACACAGCAATAAACGTACGTGTACATTAAATTATTCAGTGCGCATTGCTGCAAATCATTCAGCCTCGCATTTAATCTGTCAACGTAGACATGCGTTCTGCGCAAGACCTTAATGGTTTCCCTCATATAACACTGTCGAGTAAAGTATGTACCCCGCTGGTATGCAACGTCATAGAAACCATAGAGACAACTCCACTTAACCAAGTTGTACACGAATTAATCACCTACTACATTACTAAGTGTGACCTTTCCGAAATGTCATCCGTTTTTTACCGCTCGAAATAAAGTTGTCACGTTATAAAAGCGTCGCTGAACATTTAACTTTTGATGACAACAAAACCAATGTCTGCACTCAAGTCGTGTCAAGCCTAATGCGACAAGTTATATCTGCATCTGTATAACAATAAAATAGAAACTTTCACCGTTTGAATAAATATATATATGCCCTTTAAATATTTTATAAATATGTATAAATGATAGATTTGTAATTCTGGAGAATATCTTCAGTGTACGTATACTTTGAATTTTCACCTTCAAAATTACAATTGATTATTATATAATATGTCATAACGCCTGGTGGATACTAGTATTATTATTATCTGTGGGTGGGCCCAACAATAATAATAGAGTTTATTTTAAGACTAATATAATAAACAGGTAACATTCATAGCTTTGTAAGTTTGTGTGTGAGTAATCTCAAATTATTGAAAAAAAACATTAAGTGTATAGGATCGATGTTTGCGATGGAAAATGGCTACATTTTGTTCAACGGCTCCGCTTGTGTTCTTAATAATACCTACCACGGTGGGTGGCGCCACGCACGCATTTAGTTTTACGATAATATGTACTTAGAATTTGACCTCTGTCTCCACGTTAGGACGCAGCAGGCCTTAAGGGTTGCTAGGATTGCTAGGTCGCTAGAACCTTCATACAAACGTACTAGTTTCGCTTTCATTTTCAAAATCAAAATCTATTATTTATTCTGTAAATAGGCCACAACACAATAATCATTTAAAAATTGCAGATTTTAACCAATAAGTAAACGGTTAACAAACTAAATGTCTCTAAATGAAAACAAAATAATCCAAAATGGCAAAATATTATCCGTTACATTCGATATAAGGTCTGTATCAGAATTCACAATAAGTTTATGATATTAATTTAGTAAAACGTGTCAATAACAATAAAACGTGTTAAGGACAGAATGATGTCTCTCGTCAATACGAAAATAATGATAATAACACGAGTATTTAGGTAGTTTACTATGCCCTTGCAGGCATGAACAGACCGGACTCCACAAACAGCACCCGATCACGACTATTCACGACGCATATCTCAGCCAACGCCTCCTTTTAAATCGACATGCTAGAATACATATCAAACTTTGTATACCGAATGGGATCCGCCATTATAATAAATCTAGGTCGGAAACTGGTTTCTGTTGCTAGGAATTTAAATAGAAAATAAATAAAGCGAGTAGAAAGATTTCATACAAAGTCTCTAATCGCTTCATTTGTTTTCTTTTATAATTTTATAGCAACATAAACTAGTTTCAGACCTAGATATGTGTGGATCCCTTTGTATATTCATGTTATTTCAGTATGCCGTCTTAAAATGAGAACCAAAATACATATGTTTGTATGGGAGTCGACTTGAGTCCGACCGTGCTTGGGGTTTTAACCCTTCAAATCAGGGACTGCATAACCGAAAAATACCGGTATTCTATTTTAACGGTTTTTTTTTTTTTTTCTTGTGTAAGCAATTCTGGAGCATCTCTCCAATTATTGCGAGTGTTCGCCGGGGGGTCCCGAAGGGACCCCCAGGGGGTAGGACCCCCAGGGGTGGACCCCCAGGGGGTATTTTAACGGTATGACGTCATATCGGTTGTCAAATAGCGGTTTCGGTAGCGGAACCTTTATATTTCGCTACCGAAATATAAAGGTACCGTTATTTTTTCCGGTACCGTAACCGCTTTTTAAAGGTACCGATATATCGACTTTGGCCTGGAGTTGTTGCCAAACCGCCGGCAAAGGCACTGCTGCTTTGTATTTTTGTCTTTAAATGTTTAGTAGCCAATGCTTCCTCTGTAGAGTGCCAGCTCGCTTAACCTTTATAATACCGGTATTATAAAGGTTACGGTATCGTTTCAAACTGGTATCGCTAACCGTTATTTCAAAACGGTTACGGTACCGTTATGTTCGCGCGGCGCGCATAACCTTTACGACATAACGGTACCGTAATGGAATACCGGTTTTATACCGGTATAACCGTAACCGAAATCAGTCTGCTTCAAATAACGGGAAATTATTTCCCACTTCATTCCAATTTACGAAATATTTTTACCTATCTTTTTAATGGCAACACTCAGCGATAGATTTAAAATCTTAGTAACATTTTGAATTTGAAACCAGGCAGTAATTCCGGGTCAATTTATCTACTGATATATGTATTTTGATACGTATTTGACCCAAATATTTGCTTGTGCGTGTCTCGTTTCTGCCGTTAGTGTGAAATATACTTAAGCGAGGAATTTTAGTTGGGTGCGATTTATACGGTTTGTCTGGAAACGTGCGGTGTCGCACCTATAAGCAGTTCGAGAGTGACACATAAATTTAATTAACGCTAATTTCTGTTTATTACGAGTACCTACAAGCATTTAACTTGCACTTTTACTCAAAGGGCAATAGGGAGGGCTATACTGGGAGCTTATCTGCGAGATTGCATTAGAAATGAGGTTATCCGCAGCAGCACCAAGGTAACCGATAGCCCTCCGAAACTTAAGTGGCAGTGGGTCCACATTACACGAATAACGTATTACGTAAATTAAGGGTGGAATGATGACCTGGTGGAATGATGACCTGGTTAAGGTCGTGGGAGTCCACTGGATGCGGGTAGCGCGGAACCGGTCATTGTGGCACTCTTTGGGGTAGGCATCATTGCTGGGGACGTCTTTTGGCTGATATTATGATGATAATGCACTGTTAGTAAGTAGATACTTGTGCTTAAAAATATGCAAGCCATATTCAGGCACTTGCCGGTGCCGGCATCCGATTGAACTGAAATTTGGCATAGATCCTTGGTCATTTGGCTGTAGTTTGGACTCGACCTACTCGCACCTACTTATTGTTCGGTGACGTGGAAACGGTCATCAGACATGGTTGTTAGCTGTGAATAAATCGAATAAACAGTCCTCAATCAAGTACCGGCAGGGTTATCAGGGTGTAGATGGTTGGACGGTAGGATGGGATTTACATTAAGGGCGTGCGTTGGAAAACATCACGTTTTTTACAACGCTGATTTTACCGAATTATGAAACGATAAAGACAATAATATAACCGAAACATGATTGGCTAAAATTTTCTAGATAGAAAAAAATAGCGTTATGATAACATTGTGACTTGGCAAGTGAATGCCGATCATTCCCCTGATACAGAGCAGCCCCGCTATTCAATCATTTGTTTTAACCTCACCTCACCTTTCGCCCACATATTTGTATTGACGCCGCGATTCGTAGTAGCTAAGCGTTATCAGCCCCGCTACTCTGTCACTTGTTTCAACCTCAACTCAACTCACCGTTCATCCACAAATACAGGGTGACAGGTAATTCGACCTATCCCTTGAAAGGGGTTATACTAGAGCTAATTTGCAACAATTTATGTCCAGTCAACCAGGGGTCGAAACTCGCTGGTTTCCGAGATATTCGAGTTTTTAGTTTGTATGAAAAAAATTCTCCTTGCAGCCTTAAGCTGGTGATTGTGACAAAAGTATTTCCATTTGGATGGTAAAAAAACATTTTTGTCACAATCAGCACTTTAAGGCTGCAAGGCGATTTTTTTTCAAACAAACTAAAAACTCGAAAAATTAAAAAAAAATCGCGTTTTGACCCCTGGATGACTGGACATAAATTGTTGCAAATTAGCTCTAGTCACCCTGTATATCTTGACACCGCGATTCGTAGTAATAAAGCGTAATCCGATATCTAGTCTATTTAGGCGTGAGGGGTAAGGAGAGGCGCATGAGCGCATTCGGAATAACAGCCCAGCAGATGTACAGTACGATAAAAATCAGGTAACGATTCTGAAGTTAGCCTCGAGTCGCCTCCCGCATACCCACCCAACCCCTCTGACACCTTTGCGGCGCTTCTAGTATCAGAATCTAAGATCAGAATTGTTAACTGATTTTAATCGTATTGTACCTGTATCAGTATCAGAATATCAGTGTACTACACGGCGATGTGGAAGGGGCCAGTCACGTGGGGAATCCATCATATTACCAGCCCCTGTATTTACAGGGGCTGGTAATATGATGGATTCATGTTTGAAATAATGAGTACCTACAAAAGGATGGAATGACAATTACTCAACCGACAAGAGCCGAGGATCTTGAATTTTAAATGTTTTATTTTTAAGCCAGCTTATGTGGATGATGATCAAAATCAAACATTTATTCTGCAAATAGGCCACAAGGGCACTTTTAATACATGTCAATCAATATAACCTTACTCTCTGGGTCTCTGTTGCACTGTCAAGTGGCCATATATATGTATATATCCTATCTTTCATATAAAAGTCGATAGGTTTATTATAGGTATATTATGTTACAAACTTACCATGCCACTAAAATTGTAGACTAAGAACAAATTCCCTGAAAATATTTAGCAATATCGTTAGAACAGTAGGTACATCCCAATACATGAAAGTGGTTTCAGATCGTTATTAGCTGTCCAAATGGGACAGATACCCGCAGTAACAAAGGCGGCAAAATGTTCCGGAAGCCAGATGTTTTCACTCGGCTACGGCTGCGAGTAAATACGCGACCGTAACGCCTCCAAACTTTGCCCGTACTTACGTAATGCCGTACTAGGTAGCACACATATTCTGGCAGTATCGCTTCAGAGCGGCTACTATGAAACGCTTAGTACGTTCGATCATCTATATCTCTATTTCTGACGCACTTGCATATTTAGAAAGAAAGAAAATAAACTAACTACAATATTCGTAAATAATAAACCTCAGAATAAGTACAGGGTACTACATATATCGAAAATCTAGTTAGTTAACGTATGAAATTCCTAAAAGCGTTTGTTTTACATTCAATTGCCTTAACTTGGCCTTTAGAAAAAAATATGAAATGTAAAAAAAAAGCGGCCAAGTGCGAGTCGGACTCGAACATGAAGGGTTCCGTAAAATAAATTGCGGTGTACGATTTATGACGTATTAAAAAAAAACTACTTACTAGATCTCGTTCAAACCAATTTTTGGTGGAAGTTTGCATAGTAATGTACATCATATATTTTTTTTAGTTTTATCATCCTCTTATTTTAGAAGTTACAGGGGGGGGGCACACATTTTACCACTTTGGAAATGCCTCTCGCGCAAACTATTCAGTTTAATTTTTTTTTTGTAGAAACCTAAATATAATTTTTAAAGACCTATCCATACATACCCAACACGTATGGGTTTGATGGAAAATTTAGTTTTTGCCCCCAAAATGTTCTATATTTTTTCAATTTTTGTGCGAAAATCTTAATGCGGTTCACAGAATACATCTACTTACCAAGTTTCAACAGTATAGCTCTTATAGTTTCGGAAAAAAGTGGCTGTGACATACGGACGGACAGACAGACAGACAGACGGACAGATATGACGAATCTATAAGGGTTCCTTTTTTTGCCATTTGGCTACGGAACCCTAAAAATGCGTAACTCGTAATTGTATGATACTCCAAGCCCCATTTTACTAATGTGTCCGTACAAAATACGGTAATAGACGTATTTAATTTGGTTAACCTATGTTTGGGCCAACAACTTTTTGCCTTATTTTATTTAAACTAAAATGATTTGGCAAAATGTCTTGCTCTTAACAAATTTTTATTTGAGTGAAAATCGTTTTGTTTATTTTTTACGTCTCATTATTCTATGTCACCTAATTTGAAGCAACCTAATTTTTAGTTTGTATAATCTTATTTCGTATACTCTTTGACTATAATCATATTTCGTCTAACATACATGTCGCATTTTTTTTTAATCACTGTTAAGCCAAACAATTTCTTAACTTACATTAGGACCGCCGGACCCTCCGCCCGGACTCTCGCCAGAAACTTATGTAGGTTTTGAATAAACGCTTTGCAAGGGATCGTGCGTGAAATCGCATGAGTAAAAATAAATAAATAATACTTTCAATTATATTTCCATTATAAGGAACATCGCTATATTAGACAGAATAATAAAATACAATGGTATTTAAGCATGTACCTACTGTTTTTACAAGTTTACTAGGCCAGTACGTATCCGGGCGAGCATTCTGAAGTGCCATTTCAGAGACTGCATTGTTTGTAAAAACTTTGTAAGTTTCTGTTTGAAATTGTCAATGCACGTACGGCAGTTGTGATAATAGGTGAATTTGTTTGTACCATTGCTCCGGCTAATAAAATAAACTAGTTCCATAGTATTATATATTAACATAGTAGGTTGTAGATTCTTTACTTACAGTTGTTTTATGTGGATGATCTATAATTATGTGGGAATAGGTATACTCTTTGCGAAACTGTATGAGTATATTCTGTCAAATGAACGCAAGCATAAAACGGCTTTTTCTGACTATGAGGCTAGACTTTGGTTGCGTTTTTTTGTCAGGAGTTACGCTTACGTACGTCGTACTGCACACGTAGGTAGTACTTATTGTGTGTGTGAGCAGGAAATGAACTGTCTAGAATGATCTCTTTTATATCGGAAATAAAACATTCTTCCCTCTTGCACTTACGAACTTTCTAGTAAGGGACGACTGATTTATGTGCCACTGTCTGATATAGCTAGGCTAAAAACTAACCTAAATTTAGATTATTTGAGTCTGATTTTGATTTGTGCAATCACGATTTTAAATAACTTAACATATTTTAAGTCTCATTATTATGGCAACAATAATATATTTTCTGTCACCTAAGTATTAGATATGTCACTGATTCTGCAATACCCTAATTATAATATCTATTTAATTATATATTAGTCACCATTTTAATCAAAACTGTCTCTAAGTATAAATCACATTTTTTCTATAGCCTGAATATAAGATTTCAATACTATTACATTTGCGATGCCCTTGCGGGGCTCATGTTCGATACGTCCATATTGTACCACCTACCACCTTTATGTAACAACATGAATGCTAATAAATTACTTGATTAATTAAAGATCTGTCATCAAAATAATAGATGTGTCACCTAATAAATAGATCAGTTCCTTAATTTAATGAAAAAATGGCTAATAGGGGCGGAGTCAAATAAGGTATTTGACAAAAGTCAAATAATCTTCTTTTTTTTCGTCAATGCTATAAATATCAAAAGATATAAGTTGGTTTTACCATAAATAAAAGGTACAAATAACTACCAAAACCCGAATCAGCGCACCCCACTCCCACATGGTCTTGTCTGTCCTACCCCTACCCCTAGAGTGTATATAAAAGTCCGTGGAGCCAGAAGCTCGCGAAGGAGGTCCTGAGTTGAACGGGTGCACGAGGCCGAAGCGAAGCGAGTGGGGGGAGGTGGCGAGCGAAGCGAGCCGGCGACGTTCCGAGCGGAGCGTAAAGGCCTCCACACACCGGTCGCGTGCGCGGGCCCGCCGCGGGCCCGCGGCGGGCCCGCGCACGCGACCGGTGTGTGGAGGCCTTTAGTCGAGTGCGCACGTGAAACGAAGTTCTGGTCGGATCAGACCCTGAGTCCTAGAAACGAAAGCGGTGCTCAGTCAACTTTCTCCTTCAATATATATAATTATTTGATGATAGATATTATTTCCAAGTAATTCTTAATTGATATTTAGGTAATCCTTTTACTATTATTAGGTGATTCAATTTAGGTGACAGATCTTATATTCTAGGAACTGAAAATGCATTAATTAGGTGACTGATAAAATAATACACCATTATTATTAACCAGACGAGGTCGGTAAATTAGAGAGTTAACGTTAACTTAACTTCCACGAACGTATTCAATCGCCGTTGATTTTAATAGAACTTGAAATGCTGCGGCGTCTCTTTGGATGGGTAATCAAAGCTCGTTAGCACTTCGGCCAATTTCGGTTCGAAAATTGAAAATTTCCTCGTATTCCGGTTTATTGTTCGAGATAAGATGGCTGATTAAACATACAATCTTTACCAACCTATCCTAACCTCACCTAATCTATCATTCCACTATAACTTAAAAAAAGCTGGATACTAACATACTACAAAAATATTTAAATAATGTCGGTAGGTAAAAGATCTTGAGGAACCTGTACCGATTTGTCGACTAATGAAAATGCGCCTTTATAATGTTAGTTTGACATTCCCAAAGTCGATCTGAGCTGTAAGACGACTTTATCTAGTACCTATCTCTATTCAGACAGTTTGTAAACTTTCAAAATGTACCAATTGGACTTAAGCTTCTGCGCCTATCATACGAACAATAGGACCATTGTCTGAGCCGCCGGCTACGCTATTCACAAGCTGTCTAGCCTCGCCTCTCTACTTACCTCTAGTATATCTTAAGGCGGAGATTCGTAGCAACTGCGTGTAACTGGAGGTCAGACTTACAATGGTTGAACTCAGGCAAGTTGTTGAGAAGAGTTCTGAATAAGAGCAGCTACAACCTAATGACTATTAACATTACTAATTCTTAATTGGCCGCCATCGATTCTCGTTCCTTTTGTATTGTAAATGTATTCTAAAGTGCTTGAATATATTCTGTAAATGTCTGAATTATTCTTAATTGAAGAGTTTTACCTTTTGTTCTCACCCTTAGATTATTTTAAGACACAGAATTTAAGCAGTTCTCATAAAAATTAAATCCGTTAATAAGATGATTGGAGACACTTGAAACTATAAAAGTGAAATCAAACCGTTTTATGTTCCATTGACTAACTTTGATTGCTATCTGACTTAATCAATGTTTATGAATTTAATATTTTAAAGCGGTCTTTTTGATCTTCATTATCAATTAGTGAAACATTAAAACGAGTTTATCTTTATGTAAATTTAATAGATACGTGAAGTATATGGCAGATATTAAATGAATGCTGACCGCGTTTTTATTATGGGGTAGGAGTTGCGGTAAATGTATTCTAAAATTAGCATTTTTATTAATAAATCTCAATTACGGCGTGCCATTAGCGATGCAATCTAATCTAGCTCGGTGCACTCTTGCGCATGATTTATTGCGTTTTGAATGTTTGACCGTAAATAAGGGACTTCCTCTTGTTCTCTACCAGGCTGGTCCTAAAATAATACTTATAATTCTAAAATAATACTAATTAATAAGACATTATAATTATGATTGTTGACATTTTTACTTGTGCATGTTTATCTTTTTTGTTTATTTTAGCGTGTAAGCGATTTGGTGTTAACTGTAAGCTTGCATTGTATTATTGTGAATAAATGAATAAATGAATAATCGGGAGTGATTCAAGCGAGACTGCCGCGAAAACACTCATCCTAAAGAAGAACTCCCGAAGAGTTCGAAACATGTTGCCCGCTGTGACATTAAAAACGTGAGTTTAACCGTGTCATTATTAGTATTATTTTAAACATGTCTCAAGAAAGTTTAAATTCGATCAGGCTGGTGCTGCTTACCGCTTTAGGTACAGTCAAGTACTTCAATTGTTGAGCCATTTAGGTGTCAACTAATATTGGTTTTTTAATAGTAAAGTTTTGAATTGTTCAGTATAAAGTGAGCTCTAAATGGCTCAACGATTATAGTCCGTGATCGTACCAGTGTACGATTGGCTTATGCTGTTCGAGCAGACAATTTAATGCGGTTAGGTATGTAAAATGTTGATCTTTGAACCAGGGTCTTTCATGGGCCGTTATTGGTCTTTTCCCATATTTCTGTTTTGTTACTGATATCCCGCACCAACAATGATTACTGTCTGTTTTACCTAAACGTTGACTGTTAGATAACGCCTTATGGCATTAAGTTTGACTTATGTTTAATGTAACTTGTTACTGTTCTTAAAAGTAAATAAACGAGCCGGCGAAAAAATCCGAAAAAGGAACCTTATTATTCAACATATATTACAACTTGATTTATTAAATTTACACTTTCGTGAGACATGTTGAAATAATACTATGTATGTAATAATATATGTAGTCAAACGGCTCACAGTGTTTTATGAACCCTGTTTTTGTCTCATCTAGTTTTTTTTACAGAATTGAATAGCCTTTGTTATTTAAATCACTAGACTGAAAGTCCCACATTGATATCTCTTCTAGTTTATTTTTGAAAAAATCGCAAAGTTTGGCTTTATCCGGGTTACCCGAAACACAAAAACAATTTTAAAAAATTAACCATGAAATATAATTCAGTTTTAATTTCATGAGTAGAATGTATAAAGACATGTATTTGTACCAATTTTCGTACATCAACAATAAACAGATAGGTACCTACTGAAATATTCAAATTTTTTACACTTTTCGTTTTTATTTTTTTATTGCCGAATAATCCCGTATTATATCGAAATTTTTTGTGTATAGGTGAATCAGACACTCTTCTATTATCAGTTAAAAAATTAGAGTCTAATACCGCGTTATTTAGAAGTTATCATTAAATGTTTGTTCGTTGTCAGGGTTGTCACTCAGAATCCGGATATAAAAAAATGCAGTTGAGAAAATAATTGTGCTTACAAATATACGTTGTAAAGATTTCTTTATTATAATCAAACAAAAATGAAACGCTTGTAGCTAAGTGGTATCAGCGTGCGGTACTAATACGCAGCGATCACGGGTTCAATCCTCGGCTCATAGCAATTAGTTTTTTGGAACAAACGAGTACCTATGTACGAAATATCATTTGATATTAACAAGTAGCTTTTCGGTAAAGGAAAAACATCGTGAGGAAACCTGCATACATCCGCGAAGAAATTCGAAGGTGTATGTGAAGTTTCCAATCCGCCCTGGACAAGCATGGAGACTATAGCCTAAATCCTCTCACACAAGAGAGGAGGCCTGTGCCCAGCAATGGGACGTTTATAGGCTCCAATATGAATGAAATGGAAATATCTAAAATATTTAATTTTAAAAGCTATTTGACTTGCAAAGCATTTTACTTTAAACGTATGTATGTAAATGTGAGCATTGGTTTACGTAAAATCTTTGAAACCAATTCCCAAACGGTTAACCTTATTATGGTTTAGTTCAAATTGGCAAAGCAGGGTTGGTAAATTGCAATTTTCGGTATCATCGAGCTGATTTTATTAGTCTTATTTAATTTTTATTGCAACGTAACAAGTTACATATGCAAAAGGTGAACTAAATTATGCGATAGGGCCTTCTCTACCAGTCAAACTTTAGGTCACACAGAGAATAATCATTGCTGGTACGGGGAATGAGTACCTACAACTAAATACAGTAATAAATAAAACGGGCAGAATATTTGTCTTTGTAAAAATATTATATTAGATGCGCCATTTTTTTTTCTATTCCTAGTTTCCATGGATACATCCTCTGGTCCACTTTCTTAAACTGTAATTTTCGTTGGTACTGATAGGGTTTTGTTCTAATTTTAAACCCCATTTTTCATGGACCATCTAGTAAATGTAGCAATATTTCTGAAAACAGAATAAAAACATCCATGTTACGGACGTCTTTAATGAAATGCATCTTTAAACACAACAGGGATAATTCAAAGTGAAATATGGCCTTTCAGAATGTAATAAGAGTAATAACAGAACAATCCCGAGAATACAGATAAACCAGGACAGCTGTGCGAACGAATCAGCGACAAATCAAGCAAAATAAATGACAAATGTCTGCCGCCACGGAAAAACATATGACAACTTATTTCATCGTACTGTATATTCGCATACAGTGTGTAGACATCAGAAGCTAAAAGGTTTTGTCATACAAAATAATCGACCGCTGTGAAATAATTAGCGTTTCGTCTCTTCCTGACAAATAACATTTGACATTTAAGTGAGATAATGACGAATACATTAAATTTTAACGGCTTTTGAGCTTAAAGAGGTTTGTTGAACATTTACGAATAAGGATATTGGGGTTTGTATTTGTAGAATCCCTTTTAATAATCATAGGGTGTATTCTATACCAACAATAAAGAGGTAGAGTTTGTATGGAAACTGTGCCAAGCTTTCCTTATTGTTGCTTTGCAAGTGTGTATGTAAGGCAAATTGTAGGAAGTCATATCCTATAAAAAAAGCCGGTTAGTATATATAATGGGCCTTCGGGATGGACTCTTGGGTTCTCTTTAATATAATGGGCCTTCGGGATGGACTCTTGGGTTCTCTTTAATATAATGGGCCTTCGGGATGGACTCTTGGGTTCTCTTTAATATAATGGGCCTTCGGGATGGACTCTTGGGTTCTCTTTAATACGAGGGTGGAGCCGCGTGAGCACATAGTAATAAATATGTGCAGTAAATTTTCGTAATATTATGCTATTATTTAATCATATCTTTTTTAATCATTTTAGCCGTGTTCTATCCCTGTTAATATGTAATGATATCAAAAAATATTTCTTAAAACTATTTATTACAATTCCAAAATCGATGTCCTAGATCCTAAATACATATTCCCTATCTCTGATGGCCTTGTCATTTACTATAAAACAGTACAATAATTAAAACTATTTTTACAAGTCACAAAATTAACATTAAAAACAATACATTTAACTATAGAAAAAACGTAAACAAACTAGAGTAACATAAAATTAAGAAAAATAAAAATTGAATCAAAAGAGGTGTCCAAGGTCGGATCCCTGCGGAAGGGTGCCCAAAAGACTGGCTGCGTTCCCTCTTTGTATAGCTATGCCGATCCGTTGGGCAAGGAACGAGCCAGCCCTATGGTCTCCAGATACTTTGACCAATTTCTTTGACAGTTGGCCAAACAATTGGTGAGCGCCTGGGCTCCAGGGTCCGAGCGTTTCGACAGCAAACGTCGCTAAAACATGCCGGTATTTGTGGCATTTTTTTAAACAGGCCGATGTATTTGTGGCATTTTGCTGCTTCCGCCGCGCCGCTGCAGCTGCCCCGCCTGCTCTCAAAGATGTAGTGCCAAGGTGGGACGGCGCCAGGGTGTCAACGTATGTAGCGTCCCAAATGAGGGGCCGTCCCAGTTTCCAAGGCACTAGGGTCACACCGTCTGGCCTCTTACCGTCGTCCCGTGCCACACCCGGCGGTTCCAGTACGGCTGGCACATTGGCACTGACGAAGGCCCGACAGATGATATCATTGTGGCAGATCTCTGATATCTGATTGTTTCTGATTTCCTCTCACTGTGCCTGGATTGCTCACACCGTACACTTACTGCGTTATTAAACAGGATAGTGATGACATACATAAATCTTTGATATATCGCGTCGGAAACGGCTAGCATCGCCTGTTCGTAAATATACAAGATTATTATTGCAATGGCTATTCGGAGAATGTACTAAATAATCGAGTTGAAATTGGCGCGACTTAAAGGTCTCTCCATACGAACGTACTTTTGTTCTCATTTTATAACGACTAGAATAACATTAAACTTTTTATACACAATGGGATGCCATATATTGGTCGAAAAGTAGTTGCTAGAAATTAAAATAGAAAAAAAAATACAGCTATAGTAGAACTTTTTTCATACAAAGTCTCTAATTATTTCTCTTTTTTTCTATTATATTTCTGTATAGCAACATTAACTAGTTTCCGACCTAGTTATGGTGGATCCTAATATTGTGTATACAAAGTTTCATGTTATTCTAGTACCTACCATGCCGTATTAAAATGAGAACCATACTCCGTTTTAGTTACGAGAACAATATTCCTTTGCTATTCCGCTTTATGTAGTATTCACTTTTTGTATTGGAAAATGACAGTTTAATGAAATATAATAAGTATATTATTTATTGACAAAAATATAAAGTTTAGTTATCCTAACGTGTGTTCAAAAAGTTACGTGATTCCTGTGACTTTTAAATTGTGAATACAAGTAGTAAACTTTTTTATTATTATTAATAATAAAAAGTAACAAAAGAGGAAGATTAAAAGTTTAACTTAATTGACTGAGTATTTTATAGGTAAACTTTTCTAGAAATGCATAAATGTTATGTAAATAGGCACATAGTAATATTTATTTTATGTCACGTGTTGTTACTTTTTATTGTTTGAAAACTTTGATGTTAATAAGTAGGTACCTACCTACAAAAAAAATTGTTAAAAAACGCAAAAAAAATTCATGTCGGAATTTCGCTTCGGTAGACATTTTTGCAATAAAAATACGCGAATAACAAGTCCCCTATATTTAAATTCGCATATAAATGTTAGTACCTGTGTATTACGTAATAAATGAGTTAAAAGCAGTAAAACGGAAAGCTATACAAGTTTTAATGCATTTAAATAGATTTATTTTAAGCGATTTCCAATAAACGCAAATAAAATGCTTGTCTACTAAACACACTTTAAGTGCTATTACCGCCATCAAACTGACATTAATATGCACTTTATTGCACAAAACAGAAACTATATAACATGTACTTCAATGTCTTTTCCGCATGCGTATATTGAGAAAAACCACAGACGTACAATTTAATTTCAAACGCCCCAAGCTTAACTTATGAAGATTCAAAAATAGCGCCTAATAATAAGGACTGTAACTCTTTTTATGGTTATTTTGTACCCAACTAACTAACAAGCTCCAAACTATTTGTAGAGAACGAACTGTCATTTAAAGTTTGCGTGAAGTCTTTTGAAACTGGGTTTCATTAGTTTGAATACTGAATTAAACCGAACTATTCTCGGCAGTTCAGGGAGTTTCTTTTTATTCGTATTTCTAACTAGTGTAGCGTATTATGAAAATTATTTATTCAAATTCTACACACACGTACATAATTTGTCGCCGGCATATGACGGAACACATTTAACGTTTACAACAACTTCTGTGAACACTGAAGAAGAGTAAATATTTGATCCGTGAAAACGTTTACTAGCGAACAAAAATCAAAAAACATCAAAGTCCTGTAAAAATTATCACACATTACTCAACTATCACATTTATTAAAAACATACCATATTTTAGACTAATAAGATTATAAAAAAAGCGGCCAAGTGCGAGTCGGACTCGCACATGAAGGGTTCCGTTAAATAAATTTGGAAGTTTGCATGGTAATGTACATCATATATTTTTTTTAGTTTTATCTTTCTCTTATTTTAGAAGTTACAGGGGGGGGACACATTTTACCACTTTGGAAGTGTCCCTCGCGCAAACTATTCAGTTTAGAATAAAATTATGTTAGTAACCTCAATATCATTTTTGAAGACCTATCCATAGATCCCAACACGTATGGGTTTGATGAAAAAAAAATTTTTGAGTTTCATTTCTAAGTATGGGGATCCCCAAAATTTATTGTATATTTTTCTATTTTTCTGTGAAAATCTTAATGCGGTTTACAGAATACATCCATTTATCAAGTTTCAACAGTATAGCTCTTATAGTTTCGGAAAAAAAGTGGCTGTGACATACGGACGGACAGACAGACAGACAGACAAACATGACGAATGTATAAGGGTTCCGTTTTTTGCCATTTGGCTACGGAACCCTAAAAATACTTTAGTTCAAAATATTTTGTCACGAATCAAATTATTTGAAGAAAATATTTTTTTTTATTTAACGGCTAAGCAGCGGGCGCGGGTTCGAGTCCCGTCTAAGATGACATGCAATAACGGTAAAAAAATATTGGTATTTTTTCTCTGTTTCAAATGATTTATAGTTGATCGAAGGATCTTTAGTCATATTAAGTTTTAATTGAGCTATTGACATAACATTTCTTTACCTTCAAGAAGGATCTACGGTTTTTATCCTTAAATTGCAAATACGTAAGAGCTAATATGGACCGATACACAACCCGTGGACAAAGTCACGGCAGAAACACACGCGGGCAAAACCTCCTGAACGTCCCGTTTCGTCGACTCGAAAAAACACGAAAGTCACTCGGTGTCATTGGTGCGAAAATATACAACACTCTCCCAACTGAAATAGTTAACTCGGAAAGCGATGCAATATTTATTAATAAGATAAAATCTCTATTAGTTGACCAAGCATGCTATAGCATTGAAGAATTTATTTTAAGAAACACATATTATATAATTATTGTAGCTAACAATTTTAACAAATTGACTTGTAAAATGTTACTTATACTTTTACCAATAAAATATATGAATATGAATATGAATATGAATATAACAGTGCCAAGAAATGGGACAGTACACATCCTTGCAGTGATTTATTCCCAAGCTGGTGCCACGAGACGTGTTTGATTCACCGCTATGAACGGTTGCCTTCATGAACCGCTCACAAAGCAAAAAGCAAAGCAATCCTTTGAAAATCAACATTTATGAGATCGTAACCGAGGGGGTTGGCCACAAATCTCTCTTGGAGCTCGCAATGTTGCCATTTCAAGCCGTCAAGAGGTGAGTGCAAGCATCTTAGGGTAATCCGTTAAAATTGAAGGAGTTGGGATTTAAAGGGTTTTATTTGGAATTTCTTGTCAACCGAGTTAAGTATATGTTCGATATAGTTTTGTACTTTTTACCTAAACCGTATTTACTTGGTAGCTTTGCGTGTTGTTTTAGTTCTGTTTACATTAAGGAACAGTTATTTTCCGTTTTCTTAAAAACTCACAAGAATTGGTGTACAATATTCTCTGAACGTTCCGTTTAGTGTTTTGTGCCAAAATTTGTTCCAGGGAAATGTATGCGATCATTGAGTGTTCTGTCAGGGGAAGTTTTTTTAATTAGGAACATATCTAAAATGCTTAGGTAGGTATTAAGAACATTTTTATATTCAAATTGAAATTTTCGTGAGACATGTTGAAATAATACCTACTAATACACAGAATACGTGAGTTTACCCGTGTAATTTAAATAAGTATTAATTTCAACATTTCTGTAGATGCTAAAATGTTCTTAATTACCTAAAAGCATTTTAAAAAAAGTTTTAAGTGCAAACTGTTTAAGAAATGTTGAGGTAATCAATAATCACGTTAATTAAGCCATTGTTCTTTTAATTTTTATATTTTTTTGTTATTTACAATTCAATGTTTTAGAACTTTACATTTAGTAGGTTTCCTTTCTTTACATTCAAATCTTACATAGACAAACTTGAAGCATTGCAAATTAGATTCTTAAAATTACTAGTAAATAAAAAAACAAAAAACAGTTGCAAGGGCGATTATTCAAAATTATTTAAAACCTGTAAAATACTTCCGGTTAGCCTAAAACATAAATACCATTTATCAGTTAACAATCATAGCAATCGAGTACATAGCCCAATACCGATAGAACACAAACATAGCACAAGGTCGGTGTCCGCGGGTAAGTATGAAGTACCTCGGGTTGATAACTATTTTGGAGACCGTACTTTAGCCAACAGACTTCCGTACTTCTTAAATACTTTACCCGAAGACATCCGAAATGAACCAAATAAACATAAATTTAAAAAAGCACTAAAAAAACACCTACTGCATACCTACACTTAAGTAACTGCTTGCTTGCTTATTTTGCAAGTAAGCGTTATCATATCACACTCATATTTATAACAAGATTAATAAGTTAGCATTTAAGTATAAAATAGGATTAAAAACGATGTTATTATTATGCTATGTATATTAAGCATAAAAGAGACTTACCTGCAGGCAAACTGTTCAAACAGTTTTGCAGGGACATGTTTTAGAATAAGTTTTTTATATCTTTGGTTAATAAATATAATAAATAATAATAAATAATATTTCGTCAATCAGGCGCATACCTTTCCCAAAGGATCGCTCTCGCGGTCCAAAGGGGAAATGCCGCCAGCGTCATGGGGTACCTTGCCGCAGGCAGAACTTTTGGACGGGCTATTTTTTTTGTAATTAGTTTTTAATTTTTTTATTTCTTGTTTAGTATTAGTTGTTATTATTTTTTTTTATATTATAATTATAATTTCTATTATAATTTAATCATTATAATAGATATTAGGAGAATATCATACTTATTTGGTTCAAAATATTATTAGAAAAATTAATAGGATATTGGTAGAAATTCGCCTATCGTCAGCTTTTATTAGTCCATCAGTTCACCAAATGATTAGTTCCGGTAGTTCACAATTTTCTACTTCACTCCGCAACAGTTGCGAATTTGCGAATTTACTGTCGAATCAGAATTCTAAATGATGTCCTCCTATATCATACAAAGGCAGCTCAAATAAATGCATGTCTCAAGAGTCTGTCTCCAATGAAGCATTCCGTTTTGAAGAAAACTTTTATACATAGTTACAAGATTGGCTTGTAATACTTACTCTTTGAAGTTTAAAACGTATGATCCCGTAGGAATTCTTTTATTAGCATCATTCAGAATTACAGAGAAAATGCATGTCATATTTTTTATCATTGTATTAGTGGCTGTTTGCAATAAAGTTATATGAAACCAATTTTTCCATTTCCTATAATCATTTATGTACTATTTTATACCACGATGTTGCAAAAAATCAAACCATCTGCCTTATGGTAAAAGCACACACTTTTTAGCCCATCTTTGTCAAATCACGGTGTGCGATCGTTCCGTACAAATTCGTAAACAATATTCAGTAATTCAGTTTCTTTATTGCCAATAAGGAGTCAATCCATGCAGTATTACAATAATAAATAAAAAAAGCGGCCAAGTGCGAGTCGGACTCGCACATGAAGGGTTCCGTTAAATAAATTGCTTTTTACGATTTATGACGTGTTAAAAAAAACTACTTACTAGATCTCGTTCAAACAAATTTTCGTTGGAAGTTTGCATGGTAATGTACATCATATATTGTTTTTAGTTTTATCTTTCTCTGATTTTAGAAGTTACAGGGGGGGGGCACACATTTTACCACTTTGGAAGTGTATCTCGCGCAAACTATTCAGTCATAGCTCTTATAGTTTCGGAAAAAAGTGGCTGTGACATACGGACGGACAGACAGACAGACAGAAACTGAAAACTTGAAATGAAATTAACAAATTAATCAAAACACAATCATGTAGGTACGTAAAATAAACAAAATCATTAAACAGTATCAAAATTAATATAACAAGAATCATTAAAATAACCAAGTAAAATAAATTAAACAATATTTTACCAAAAAAATCATCAAGATTATAGGAAGAATGGCCTACATATTTAGACATTTTCAAATTAGCACTGAATTCTTTAATATTGTTAGAGTTCGTAATGTCCGGTTCCTGATTATTATAGATTTTAATTTTAATATATTTAAAGCTCTTTCTATAGTTAGCAAAATGAGATTCAGGCAATGCAAGATCTAAGATGCGACGTTACGGGTATCTTTCACATGCCGTTTTAGTTTTATAAGAACTTAAAATTTTATACATGTACATACATATTTGATAGTCTGATAGATATACAGTGCGGTGACTGTATATGTATTACTTTCTATAAATTAGAGGTAGATGCCGATGAGTTTCGGGGAAATATCCTTCAATAAATCTTTTACATTTTTTTTGCTTAAGTAAGTAAGATTTTTGTTAGCGATGGAACTATTATTGCCCCACACTTCAATACCTTAGCGAATAATACTCTCAACATGAGAAAAGTAAATGAGTTTTTAATTCTCCCCAATGTTTTTATAACGTAGTGTATGTGATCATGCCCCTTCAGGTAGGGACCCAGTTTTATACTAAGGATATAGATTTGATTTCAAAAATGTCCAAAAAAATTACAATATCAAACTATACTGCGTGGAACGGAACGATGGACTTTCCCGCAAAAGGGGGATTATTAAGGGTTAGTACGTAGGTAGGTACGTTTTTAGGGTTCCGTACTCAAAGAGTAAAACGGGACCCTATTACTAAGACTTCGCTGTCCGTCCGTCCGTCCGTCTGTCTGTCACCAGGCTGTATCTTAAGAACCGTGATAGCTAGAGAGTTGAAATTTTCACCAAAATAATCGCCCCCGGGTGGACTCGAACCACCAACCTTTCGGTTAACAGCCGAACGCGCTAACCAGTTGCGCCACGAAGGCATTGAGAGAACTACTGAAATTACCAAACTTTACTGCCGTACGGTACCAATTAAAAAAACATACAGCGAACCTATTATAAATTAATGTCATGTAAAAAAAAGTGTTAACACTGGTATCTGAGCATCAAAATTAATTAAACAAGAATCATTAAAATAACAAAGTAAAATAAATTAAACAATATTTTACCAAAAAAATCATCAAGATTATAGAATGGCCTACATATTAAGACATTTTCAAATTAGCACTGAATTATTTTATATTGTTAGAGTTCGTAATGTCCGGTTTCTGATTATTATAGATTTTAATTTTAATATATTTAAAGCTCTTTCTATACTTAGCAAAATGAGATTCATGCAATGCAAGATCTAAGATGCGACGTTACGGGTATCTTTCACATGCCGTTTTAGTTTTATAAGAACTTAAAATTTTATACATGTACATACATATTTGATAGTCTGATAGATATACAGTGCGGTGACTGTATATGTAGATATTACTTTCTATAAATAGAGGAAGATGCTGATGAGTTTCGGGGAAATATCCTTCAATAAATCTTATACATTTTTTTTGCTTAAGTAAGTAAGATTTTGTTAGCGATGGAACTATTATTGCCCTACACTTCAATACCTTAGCGAATAATACTCTCAACATAAGAAAAGTAAACGGGTTTTTAATTATCCTCAATGTTTTTATAACGTAGTGTATGTGATCATGCCCCTTCAGGTAGTGACCCAATTTTATACCAAGGATATAGATTTGATTTCAAAAATATCCAAAAAAAATACAATATCAAACTAAGTATACTGCGTGGAACGGAACGATGGACTTTCCCGCAAGAGGGGGATTATTAAGGGTTAGTACGTAGGTAGGTACGTTTTTAGGCTTCCGTACTCAAAGAGTAAAACGGGACCCTATTACTAAGACTCCGCTGTCCGTCCGGCCGTCCGTCTGTCGGTCACCAGGCTGTATCTCACTGATACCGTTTTTTTTATTTTTTTTATTATCTTTATTTAAAGAGTTTTGTCAACATGACAATGTCACTATACTGCAACTTACTAACTATTACAAATTAAATAGGTATTTAACACTATGCACCCTAGCAGCCGGCGGTCATTTCCGTCTGCGTATGCCCACCAGAACCAAGCCAACCAGAGCCTTGGCTTCCCTCGAAAGAGGGAAAGCCAACACCCTGTTACAGACATCCAGCTGCTTAAGGTCGATGCCTTGAGTCAAGAGCTCAACTCTCTTATCTTCGTTCCGCACACACTCTACCATAACATGGTTTGCATCCTCTAATAATAATTTACCACATTCTGAGAATTCTGGTGATTGGACTTTCTTCATTAAAAATGCAAACTTATTGAGCGGAATATGTCCGGAACGAAGCCTGAATGCAGTTACAAGATGTGTGCGACATAGGGTCCCATCGTCGAACCATGGTGATTTCCATGGTTCCGGCTGAATGGTTTTGTACCACACTCCTTTTTCTACTGATCTTTCGTCAAAGAACTCCTTCCACATGAAATAACAGTTGCTCCTTAATATATGGATATACTCCGAGAAATATGGAAGGATGGTAAGAGGCACTCCATCAGAAGACGCTTCTTTAGCCATATTGTCAGCTATTTCATTTCCTAAAAGTCCAATATGTGATGGTAGCCACTGGAGAATCACAAGTTTTGACCTCGATCGCAATTGAGAAAGAGCATTAATAATAGATCAGTTCGATATTCATTATACAAATGTTACTATCAATTTTAAATTTAACATTATTAAGACTTTGGCAATCGTAAAATGCAGCTCCTCTATAATTACCATCCTTAGACCCGTCAGTATAAATCTTATAGTACGTATCATATTTAATTTTGTCGCCTAATATTTGTGTACAAATACTGATACCGTGATAGTTCCAGCTGAAATTTTCACACACACTAAATAAAAAAATAGTTTTTTTATAGATCGGACGGTACGGAACCCTTCGTGCGCGAGTCCGATTCGCACTTGGCCGGTTTTTATAGATAATGGTACGGAACCCTTCGTGCGCGAGTCCAACTCGCACTTGGCCTGGGGCGACCTGCTCCATACAAATGTACAAAAATCGCGTCAAAAAAAATGTTCTCTTACTTTTTACGTACACGATCATATACAAATCATAAATATACACCAGAACACGATACCTGTTATGCCCTTAAAAGGATCATCGCTATTTTTGTTACATCTTGTATAACAAAATGAAACTAGAAACCATACCTACGTCTGTCTTTTTGGCTGTTTTGATAAAGTGCATCGACAACTCAATTTGTCTGAATATTAGAACAATAAAATCTTCTTCATCGTTGGGAAAGTCTTAATAAAGACCAATTAGCGCAGTTTAAATTAAAGCCCATTGGCTCCTGTTAATTTAGTTGCCTAATTAGGAGGTGTTGGTGAATACTTAGTTTCAACTGTGGCAACTACCATGTGAGCAGTCGTGGGAAAGTTGGTAGAAGAATTTACTAGGTATTTAAGAGAATCATCATCGGTAGTAATTGCAGTTTATCGTTAGTTCTTTTCGGCGACTTCCTGATATGTTCGATTTGTATTCTCAGCTGTCAGTGTCTAATAAATTATTTATTTATTTATTCAGAAAATTGTGTCAGTACAGATTCTTTACTCTGCGCCTACATTAAAATGAGTGCTACCTGATTGGCGTGGTATGCACATAAGCTGCGCGGTACGTATGCAGTACTGCAAGAGCACCGCACACTGGGCTGAAAATCGGCTTTCATAGACATAGAAATCGATGTTAACATTTTAAAGATTTTTTGCTTGAAATGGCTATAACTTGCCATTATTATGCTAAATTATGATCCTGGCGTGATTTGGCACGAAAACTTATGAGTTATAATTTTTTTCTGTAACAAATGTATGGGAGATGGAACGAAAAAACTGGATATCTTGGGAACCGCAAAAAAAACACAAATATCCTTACAGCTGGTTATACTACTAATTATTCCTGATTTTTTGACATACTAAATATTTCAGTAGTATGTGCGGTTTTTTTTTTTAAAATCGACGAAATTTTTCATACAATCGTCTTTAATAGACATAGAAATCGAAGTTAACATTTTAAAGATTTTTTGCTTGAAACTTGCCATTATTATGCTAAATTATGATCCTGGCGTGATTTGGCACGAAAACTTATGAGTTATAATTTTTTTCTGTAACAAATGTATGGAGATGGAACGAAAAAACTGGATATCTTGGGAACCGCAAAAAAAACACAAATATTCTTACAGCTAGTTATACTACTAATTATTCCTGATTTTTAGACATACTACATATTTCAGTGGTAGCTACGGTTTTTTTTTATCGAATAAAATTAAAAGTTAAAAAATATTGTAAGGTTATGCTATTATTTTTATACTTTAATTGTATTTATTATTTGTTTTTAAATGTTATGGTTGTTTTTTTTTATGTAATAAAATTAACTTAAAAAAAAACACTTAAAATTTGATATACAATGCCCCATCCTTTATTGAAAAGGCGAAATATACATATTTCTGTCTTTTATTTTTAAAGTAAGACGACGGAGTTTAAAAAAAATAATTTAAAAATTCCGTCGTTTTTTTTTTTAAATCCGTGAATATACCACTGAAATATGTAGTACGTCGAAAAATCAGGAATAATTAGAAGTATAACCGGCTGTAAGGATATTTGTGTTTTTTTTACGGTTCCCAAGATATCCAGTTTTTTCGTTACAGCTCCATACATTTTTTTCGGGAAAAAATTATAACTCCTATGTTTTCGTGCCAAATCACGCCAGAATCATAATTTAGCATAATAATGGCAAGTTATAGCCATTTCAAGCAAAAAATATTTAAAATGTTAACTTCGATTCCTATGTCTATTAAAGCCGATTGTATGAAAAATTTCGTCGATTTAAAAAAAAAAAACCGCATCTACCACTGAAATATGTCGTATGTCAAAAAATCAAGAATAATTATTAGTATAACCATCTGTAAGGATATTTGTGTTTTTTTTGCGGTTCCCGAGATATCCAGTTTTTTCGTTCCATCTCCATACATTTTTTACGGAAAAAAATTATAACTCATAAGTTATCATGCCAAATCACGCCAGGATCATAATTTAGCATAATAATGGCAAGTTATAGCCATTTCAAGCAAAAAATCTTTAATATGTTAACTTCGATTCCTATGTCTATGAAAGCCGATTTTCAGCCCAGTGTGCACCGTCCCGCTTCCGCGCATGATATAACTACTGCGCAAAAATGTGGTACTGTCAGTTTTCCGAAAAATTTGAAAGTCTGTGCGACATCCGTCACGCTCACGTCTAGGTACAAATATAGATACTGCATACTGATCCCGCCCCACCAAGTCAGGAAGTCGCTTTAGACTCAATTGCAATGAATTTTCACCACATAGCACTAAGCAAGCAGTTGTATGTATGGCTCCGGTCCTCTGTAAGGTGGAGGTTCCAAATGAGCGAGACGATGTTCCGCATTGCCCTACCTCGAAAATTCGTTAAATAATACGCAATATCATCACAACGCTTAATGAGGTGTCGCTTTCAGACTCATTGTTATCTGTAAGTTATTGAACACACGAAATAGCGTCTTCCATACCTCAACGACCCGGTGACATATTATCTAGCACAATGGGACATTGTGATCGAATATCGGACTATTAATTGCTTTTCCAGCAATTTCTTTGAGAGAAATATCGAGCACGCATACTCGTATTATACCTAACAAATTCTCCTCTCTTTGTTGTTAAATGTTTTACTTCTTGTCATCGATATAAGACAGGAATATCATTTGAACATGAAAATACAGGCTTTTTGACTTGGCAGTTTGTTCTTTACGGAGAGTACCCACCCACCCAGATTTACTTACTTATCGGTATATTTCGCGAACGCGGCACGGCACGCAGGCAGTGCCGCATTCAGTTCATCCCGCGTTAATCAGGAAGCATTCATTTAAATGTAGATGCGCAATGATAGGTACATTCCGAAATATCTAAGCTACATGTTAGGTTCTATTGTCTTGTTAGAAAGGTAACAAGTTAACAAATTGAGTGTGGGAATTTTAAAATATCCATTGTAACATACTACCTAACTACATACTGGATGTCCCTAAAACCAACGCCAAGCCGCAAACGTGTGATAGGGTTATAAAAAAATAATTCAGTCATGTGTAAAAAAAAATTGATAGTAGTTCATAGCTCAACTTCCATCAAGGAAAAAAATGTTTTTAAACTTAATTTGTTTTTTTTTTTAATTAATAAAACTATTTTGACTTGTATCACACGTTTCCGGATTGGCTTTGGTTTTAGGAACATCCTGTATAACAACATAAAATTTACTTAATCCTACTTATGTATTACATTTCTGAAGCAAATCCTAATTGAACAGGTACGAATTTACATCACGTAAATCTTAATGATAAAGATGTAATAAATCATTGTAAAGTAAAACATCATATTTAATGTGAAAACAAAATGTAATTATGCGCCTTACAAAAACGAAATGTACAACGGCACTTGAACAAATAACATACATAGATACTTGACGTACTTATAAAGGCATTATCAATGATGAATTGAAATTCAATGCTATCGTTACGTATCGGTGACTTATTTTTTCTTTAAAGAAATATGGCGCATCGTAAGAGACACAAATAATAATAAAAAGTTATGGGATGAGCATTTCAAGAATAGTTTGTACCATTTAGGTACGTCAATTAAGCATGATTTAATTTCCTTATATTGTTACCAACATTTTTGGTAATTTTTTATTCACTTTTGTACTATTATTGATAATAACGGTTCCATTATACGCAATTAATTTTAAAGAATACCGGAATATCGTATTGGATATTACGAAAAATTCTGGTAACAAAATAGGAAAATTTTAATGATGATTTAATTGAAGCACTTAATTCATAAAAACTATTCTACAAATGCTCAGATACCAGTGTTAACCTTTTTTTACATGAAATTCATTTATAAATTTATAATAGGTTCGGTATATGTTTTTTTAATTGGTATCGTATGGCAGTTGATTTATTAGAACAATTGGTATAATTTCAGTAGTTCTCTCAACGCCTTCGTGGCGCAACTGGTTAGCGCGTTCGGCTGTTAACCGAAAGGTTGGTGGTTCGAGTCCACCCGGGGGCGATTATTTTGGTATTGTCAAGTATGCTGATCGCAATTGTGCCGATGTATTCAACCAAATTAAAAAAAAGCGGAAAGTACTCATATTTTTATTTTATTTTAAGCTCTCGAACTTGCGCGTTGTTGAATCTCTGTCTCTCCTTTCTCAAAGAACCCCATATATTGTAGGTCCTCAGGATAACTTCAGCATCAGCTCATTCAAAAACCGGAGCGTTTGAGACTAAAACATAAAACTTAAAATACAATGCTTATAAATGAGCATTCCCGCACAAAAAAATACAATATTCATGAAGCATTACCCGCTTATTTTTGAAATTTGGTGACAACATTAGCTCAAATCAACTCAGTATACTTGATAAACACCAAAATAATCGCCCCCGGGTGGACTCGAACCACCAACCTTTCGGTTAACAGCCGAACGCGCTAACCAGTTGCGCCACGAAGGCGTTGAGAGAACTACTGAAATTACCAAACTTTACTGCCGTACGGTACCAATTAAAAAAAACATACAGCGAACCTATTATAAATTAATGTCATGTAAAAAAAAGTGTTAACTGAGCTGCATTTGTAGAATAGTTGTTTATGAACTAATCATAGTCATGATGTAAACTTCCCTATTTTGCTACCGGTGAGCTGACGAATTTCGCCTCTAGTTTCAAATAACCCCATATTGTTGTCACTCGGGAAAACTTCAGCAGGGATCTCATTCCAGGACGGTTATGTAGCGCCCGCATTTAAAAAAAATGCAATCGGTTTGAGCACCTCCTACTCTTTTTTGAAGTTTGTTGACAACATCAGCACAATTTTGTTCAACATACATGATAAACACCAAAATAATCGCCCCCGGGTGGACTCGAACCACCAACCTTTCGGTTAACAGCCGAACGCGCTAACCAATTGCGCCACGGAGGCGTCTGGTGAGCTGACGAATTTTGTGTATCGCTAGTTCTTTGAATATTTACACGATAATATAAAATCTGATTTTTTTGGAGATCTTCTTTGTTTCACACTGTCTCAAATAACTTGCAAAATAATATCGGCTCTTTATTATGAAATATATTTATGTTTTAAAACAACGTAAGTACAGTTGAGTTCGAAATGTTCGAATATATGTGCATGGACAAAGAGATCAAAAATATGTGAACACGACTTTATTATTAAGGGCATAAGTTTGCTCAGATATTTTTGAACCTTTAGTACCGTACATAATATATTATAAAGTGAACTGTTGTGATGAAATTTTAATCTTCCCGAATCCTCATTATTATGTATATTTAACTTACACCCTAAGTTATAGGTGCTACCTAGTAACTAACAATTCATACATTTTAATCAGAAAAAAAGACTGGAGATAGGGATTATTAATAATGTGAGAAACACTACGTAAGACCATGCAAGTGCGTAAGAGATAACAATATTATCACAGCTGCCAATTTGGCCCGTTGGCTACAACAGCGACCTTCGTTATCTTGGTAATTCCTATTTCGCAGTGTTGATAACTTTATCATTTATTTTTAAAAAATGTCTTGGCATTTTAATTTCACTTCAGTAAAAACATTCTTTCATTCATTCAGCGGGATTCCGCTGGATGCGGGTGGCGTCGGACTGGTCACTTATGCACTCTTTGGGGGTCATTTTACCGCTTCTCAGAAAACAAACGAGATACAAAAATATAGTACAAATAGTAAATACGAACTTTATAAGTAAATACGAAACTAATGACATAAAATCACTCGCAAAATTGCAATCGTGGAAAATATTTTTGCGTTCCTTTCACGTTTTGTTCCGCAAATAAAATCCATAAAGAAAACATTACGAAACACTACATAACCATATCAAGAGAACCGCTCTCATTTCATATTCCGATAGAAACACAAAACACATTTTACTACAAAATACGTCTCCCTAGGGGAATTCTAGAACATTGTGCATTTTCTTTCAATGAAACCTAACGCGCGTCGGAACCCAGGGGAGCCCCGGGAAATTTTGTGAGTAGTAGTTGTAGATCGCGATTTTGTATTATTTGTGGCACGTGTATTCTAATAATACTACTATTCATAAGTATTATAAAGGTAAAGTTTGTGACTTTGCAAGTTTGTAAGTTCGTATTTACAAAACGCATTTCATCATTATACGCGGTGTTCCCGGGAATTTCCGTTTACTTCGGCATATTGCATTGTACATTCACAGAAACAAACTGGCATAATTATTTTTTGAAAAAAAAATTTTTTTTTCGATTTTGTACAAAATAATTTAATGTACTTAGCATTAACGGTTGTTGTCTTACTGAACAAGGGTCTTGAAACACATGAAATAACAAATATAGAACGACCTCACTCTGTACCTAAACCTCTTGTAGTGTATACGTATAGGAACCTTACAAAATTTAAAAAGCCGTTACGACGTCACTGTTAAGAGCCATTTACACTGGTTAAATTTAATATGCAAAACTGATTAAGTAAATTAAACATTGATAATCTTTATAACAGTAAGAGTAAAGATACTACTGTCTTGGAGAAATTTACTTTATTTGATCTAAACTATGCCCCCTTGCAATTAACGGAAATTGTCAAAAACACGTTGTAGAAAGGACATCCTGGTGAAAATTTTTGGTCAACCCTGATACTATCAGATCAGCATGGCTATCACAGAAAAGCCCGCGGGCTGTGTCTCGGCGAGATATATTATCCGTCTATTTCCAATTAGCATGTTTCTAATTAGAAGTAGATAGAGACGGATAGTCTATGTCACCGCGATCAGCTCGCGCTCGCGGGCCGTCGTGTGATATAACCGAGCAGGGCACAAAGTAAACTTCTCAGTATTCTCACGTGCTTCTCACATTATTCAATAAGTAGACCAGGTACCTAAGTAAAATAGTTTCTTTTTTATTTTGATAATTTGAATAGGAATCCTGCAGCTCGTTGGACTTATGACCTTAAAAGGTGGCTGGCAGGAGCTGGAATACCTACATACGTTCAGCAAAGGACGGACTATGGCTTTTTCGTCTACAAATTTGCGTAATGAATTACTTAATTCGTACCACGTTTTGAGTTGTGCATCATAAGTGCCTCAGCCGTTGCCACATCAGGTTGATTGCTTGCCCTGTTGGCCGTTGTTGTAATAATCACCTTTATTAGTTTAAACACCGTAGCGAATATTAAAATGTTGTAATTATAGTCTAAAAGACGGCCCATAGTATTTATTTTGGTCACAATTAACAGAACCCCCTTCATAGACTTGCAAAACGATATTTTAAACGTGTTTTTTTCCATTGAATTGTATAATATTTGATGATGATGTAAATTTCTCATGAATCTCATTATTAGTTCACAGTTCACATAACAGGCAAAACAGAAAAAAAAACATGGTAAGAAGTGTTGCTGAACGTTAATAGAAACTTGAAAAAAAAGTGCTTTTATTGAAGTAGATCATCAATCATTAGTTTCAAGGCCTCCACACACCGGTCGCGGGCGCGGGTCGGGCGCTAAAACATTGAAAATAAACTTCAAACACACATCGAATGCGAGCCCGCGGGTCCGCCGCGGGCCCGCGGCGGGACCGCGTTCGATGTGTGTTTGAATGTTTTACAACTTGCGCGGGCCCGCGCCCGACCCGCGCACGCGACCGGTGTGTGGATGCCTTAAGGTCGATGGATGCATTTACGTTAAAATTTTTCCTCAACATTTTGATCTGTTACTATTTCAATCAACCTACCCGGTTGATTGAAAGTTGAAACAGTAACAACAATAGTGTTGCGCACCAATTTATATTTATTTTATGTTCGGCTGAAGTAGTTTTATGTCTAGTGATTCTGAATACAATTGTCATGTTAATCACAAATGGAGCTGTAAGTATAAGCTTTATTATTCCCATATAGCCAAACAGTTCAAACATAAGGCTCCTTACCAAGCTACAAAGCTATATTGTAGCAAAGGAAATTTGATTTAGAGCGTTTCTGTAACAAGCGCGCACTCGCGTTGTTACTCCTCTTTGTATGTATCGTCCAATAACTAACGTACTTCCCTATCTCGCATCTTCCATACGTGTTTATTGCAAATTTAAACTTTATATAAACAGAATAAGGTTTCTTTTCAAATTATATCTTAGTGAACATATGTGCTTCAGGAGCTAAATGGCCAATTTTGTATACGTAGTGGAAATGGGCTCTAAAAAAATGTTCTGTAAAAGGGGCCTCGATTTGAATTGCTTGTTTTCAAACGCACGAGTGGTTTGGACTTTGGAGTTCTTTCATATTATATGAACAACGAATACTAGACGGTGAGTATGTAAAATATAGGCCAAGTCTCGAAACTCTTCCACAGTAAAAAGTGTTGAGATATTTCGTAGAGCCAAGTCAGGCATTCTTATTAATCTTTATTTGCTTGCTAAATAAAATTTTGTGACTTGGCGATCACACTTACATAGGGCACAAGTTCTTAAACTAAAAATTCAAATTATGGCTTATATGTAACTGAAAATTCAGGGTTCTGGCTTTAGCCAGCACAAAATTACAGAATGTTGAAAATGGCCTGAATGACTTCGAGAAAAGGATGGTACGGCCGTGCCTCTTTGTCTTGCTCGACTTGGCGCACTGGTTCACATGCATGTTAGATGAATACTACAATTAAAATGGAAATAATTCTTCAGATTTTTATTATGTGTAGGTACCTACGCGAAAGTAATGAAATAATGATTGAAAATTTAAGTGTCAATCAAACAAACGAGAAAGGTTGTTACAAGTGTTGAAATTTAACACCAGCGTAAATATTTATTCCAGTTTTCAAACATAGGATTGTTTATCAATGTTGAGTTCATATTTTTTTAGAAGATTTCTGACGGAATTGATTTATTGATCCATAATAATAATATTGGGATGTGGGATGTTGATACGACGATCAATGTCCCGATTGTCGTTTCGGCGTACGGTTTAAATAATATTTAGCTAAGAGTTTACAAACTGCCTGTCTGTTTCCTACCTTTCCACCCATGCTACCGTTCCACCCAAACAGGTAACCTCACCCGAAATAAAATTATGACAAACGTTACATTACGCCAAAAAACGTTGCATTTGTTTCACTTTCAGATCAAACCAGCCAAATACCAAGAAAATTCTAAAAATACTGAAACGAAAGCAATCTGGCCGTTAATCTTGATTACATAGCGCTTATTCATAAATCTAAATGTGTTCACCAATTAGCCTCACAGCTGCTGTTAATTTGTCTGAATTTCGCATGCACAGCCGAGTGCAACTTAAGGGGAGCCCGTTTCCAAAATTTGCATACATGATTAATATGTTTAATTTATTAGGATGAGTAAAACGGGGTGTTACTTCCCAATTATGTTAGTCACAGTTAAGTAGGTACATATATTATACAGGTATGTATACTATTATTAATTTATTAGGGGAACAGGATACCCATTTTCAATGTTAAATAAATGTATTACATACTTAATTAATTTTATTATATTGTACTAACGTAGTCTTAAACTTTATACAGCCCGCGAGTTGTGTCGCGGTAACATAGACGATCTGTCTCTTTCTGAGCGTTCTAATTAGAAAGAGACCTCCTGGAGAGGTATTCTTGCTCTTACCTGCCGTGAATGGTGCGTCAGAGAGCGCAACAGAAGTGTCCCGTTCCCACATGTATTGTGCGACACTATTAATTAGTCTTGGGCCTCACTATAGGCAGATGCAAATATATATATATATACATATACATATAAATATTTTAAATAGCTATCAGCTTTTTATCACTTTCTCAATAAGCCTTGCAACTGAAAGTATATTTGTCTACAAAAACGAAGGTACTATATAGATGAGCGTTATGAACCTATGTAGAAACTGTAGGTACTGTGTAAGCCTTTAGATAGTATTAATACACAAAAACCTACTTGTGATTAATTAATACACTATATTACATTGTGATACAAGTCAGCTATGTTGATCATTATATCAGAGGCGGAATTATCACGCGAACCGCAGGTGAGATAAGATGAACTGGAAATAATGAGCCATTTATAACACCATACCTACCATGATGTTAATGTAAATTCTTATAATAGTCTAATTATGCATTTTTTTATAGTGATTCATGTTAACCTGTAATGTGTGTTATTTATTACCAATAAATTATGTCTTTACTTTTTTTCTAAACATTTCACGGGCAAAATGAGCACACACGTACCTAAATAACCAAATTAATTATGTAAGAAATATTGTATGAGCCTTAAAATTATATGCAGCGCCTATTAATTAACTTTTAAATGAACGGAGTAAATTACAAATTTATCTTACTTATTAATAACCAGCCATGGAACGATGAACTCGCTTGACATTTGCGTACAAAATTGCCTTTTAGCGTACCTCAGGTTCCACGCTCAAATGACGAGCAAAAATTTCTTCTTTCGATGATTCAAATATGTTTTATACAAACTCTCAATGATACTATATTCCTTATTTAAAGATTGATGTTTGATAATATCAGTGTCATGCAGCATATTCCGAGAGTCTAATAATGTTGTTTCTTTAGAATATGTGACAGTATAATACATATGTCACCTCTCGTACTCTTTAATCCACATCTCTCATTACAGCTGTTAGAAAAGAAAATACCTACACCAGCTATGTTTACTTACTTTCATTTTATAAAATGGAAGTAGTCGGTCGAATTTGGTCACGGATCTGATAAGGTCCGGACTGCGAGATAGCGAGTCCAACGGTACGGTTGGATGAGGAAACCGCCCCAACAGAGGAAGGGTGGCGACTAGCCAGCGAGGTAATAACCCCTCAAACAACTCAATGGGCCATTGACAGCTTTGACTTCTACAAATCCCCAGGACCAGATGGAATTTTCCCCGCCCTACTGAAATGGGGCGGGAGGGCGCTAACACACAGGCTCACCATCATCCTGAGTGCCTGCTTGGCACACACGTTTGTGCCCAGGCAGTGGAGAGAAGTCAAGGTTATCTTCATACCAAAACCAGGTAAAGGAGATTACACGGACCCCAAATCCTTTAGACCAATAAGCCTAACCTCCTTCTTGCTGAAGACGTTGGAAAGGCTGTGTGACAGAAATCTGAGAGAGAGGGCGCTAGTGCGGATGCCCCTGCATCAGAATCAACATGCCTACAGTTCAGGTAAATCAACAGAATCCGCGCTTCACGCAGTGGTTACCAAGGCCGAAGTCGCGATCAAAAACAAGACTATGTGTTTAGGCACCTTCATTGACATCGAGGGAGCCTTCGACAAGACTAAATTCACCAGCATAACCGCAGCACTGGGAAGGCATGGAGTGAATGCGGTTATGATTCAATGGATACACAACATGTTAAGTCAAAGGGTCATTAGGCTCAGGGAAGACAAAACAAAACAAGCACAAGTAGCGAAGGGATGCCCCCTGGGAGGCGTCCTCTCACCACTACTCTGGAACATGGTGGTTAACGACCTAATCACCAAGCTAAACAACAGTCATCACTACACCATCGGGTATGCTGACGACATAACGATACTCACCAGTGGCATACATGCAGGTACAGTGTGCGATGTCACCCGCTCCGCACTCGCCATAGTGGAACGCTGGTGCAATGAAAATGAACTAACAGTCAACCCAAGGAAGACCGAGCTGGTAATGTTCACCAACAAACGGAATCTGGGGACCTACCGCCTGCCCAGACTGTTCAATACAGAACTCCAATTGTCAACAGAGGTAAAGTACTTAGGTGTAATACTCGATGCCAAACTTAATTGGAGCAGTCATCTAGACAATAAAATCCAAAAAGCTACAGTCGTCTTCTGGCAGTGCCGTAGAATGATAGGTAGGACCTGGGGACTAAACCCCAAGATCACTCTATGGCTGTACCAGGCAGTAATCCGACCAATAGTAAGCTACGGTGCCATAGTGTGGTGTCCTCGTAACACGCTAACCACGATCGAAGCTAAACTACAACGCCTCCAGAGACTGGCCTGCATGGCGGCTAGTGGCTGCATGAAAACTACACCGACTGCAGCCCTGGAAGCCATCATGGACATTCCGCCGCTTCACATTTTCATCAGGCAAGAGGCTCTGGCAGCAGCCATAAGGCTCAAAAGACAACATCTCTGGAGACCGCCCAGGGTTCCACACACCGAAATACTCAACGAGGCTGTAGGTAGGGATATTATATTGGCAACTTCAGACATCATTCCCAGACAGTTCGTCTTTGACAAAAAGTACAAAGTTGAACTATACGAAACCCCCCAGGAAGGACTTAACCCCAGAGAGCTAAGAATCTTCACGGACGGGTCCAAGACAAGGTCAGGCACCGGATCAGGAGTATTCTCGGAGGACCTAAACATACGCATTTCGACACCATTAGGGACCCACAACACCGTCTTCCAGGCAGAGTGTATGGGCATAATAATGGCTGCTCACGCAATCGCCTCCAGGGAGGTAAGGGGATATCCCATCCGCATACTTTCCGACAGTCGATCCGTACTGCAAGCCCTGCAAGGTCACGCAACAACTTCTGGGCTGATACACGATTGCCACAAAATCCTATCAGAGGTATGTAATAACAGCGACATAACCCTGCAATAGATCAAAGGGCACAGTAATTAACAAGGTAACGATGCAGCGGATGCACTGGCTAGAGAGGGTTCAGAGTCAAGAGCTGTAGGACCGGAACCCACAATTCCTCTACCCTCTGCATGGCTGCGGAGCACACTGCGACTAAACACCAAGGTAGAACACCAAAAACATTGGAACACCCTAGGAACCTGCAGGCAAACCAGGGAGGCCCTCCCGACAATCAACCCCGGATTGTCAAGGAAGCTAAAGCAGCTAAAGAGGCAGGCACTCCGTCTTCTGACAGGAGCTATAACTGGTCATGCACTACTAAACAAACACCTTTTTACTTAAGGTGTTACAGACAGTCCTCTCTGCAGAGCCTGCATGGAAGAGGACGAGACAGCCGCCCACGTCATCCTGACATGTCCTGGAGTGGCGGACTACAGGGCAAAGTACCTCGGAACACTGGGGTCACTACCGGAGGCCGTCGGCAACGTAAAGGGTCTGCTAGGCTTCCTGGTGGAACTGGGTTGGCACGAATAACAGTAGTGCCAAAACCCCTACGCAAAATAGGCGCATTTATGACGTCGAGTTGCGGAAACCCAGCCCGCGTACAACCTACCTATAACCTATAGGTCCCTTTGACTATTTAGGAAACGAAAAGGACATTTTAAACTTTACTCATTAATAACTTGTTGAATAAGGCATGAGGTATTTCCCAGAAATCGCACATCGGAAATCGAAACTTCGGTCCAGGTAGGGCACAGCGGAATGTCATCTTGCTCATATTTGGAGCAGGCCAACTGGGGAAAGACCACAGAGGGCCTACCGCGAAAGGCATTCGAAGTTTCCCCTCTCTGTCATACTTACGAGTTCGTACCTAAGTGCGACAGAGAGGGAAAACTTCGAATGCCGTTCGCGGTAGGCCCTCTGAACACCTAATACTATAGAATGGCGAATGGCGATGTAGACGTGGCACGTGCGCCACTACAGTTTTGAACATGCGCTCAAATGTTCGTACCAACGCCACCCGATAGCCGTGTTCTTGCAGGCGATGTGCAGCGGCGCTACCACGAACTACGAATCTCGAACTTCGTATATATCCGTCTCTGTCGCTCGAGTACCATAAACCATAAGTGCGATAGAGACGGAGATATACGAAGTTCGAGATTCGAAGTTCGTGGTAGCGCCGCAGGGAACGAGGTGGCGACACCGGTCCCGATGGAAATCGCGCTTGGTTCAATTTTTCAATTCAATTTTCAATTCAATTTATTTATTTATCGTTTAGTTAAATTAAGTACATCATTTAGTTTTATACTAAGTATGGTAAACAAGTAGGATTAACAGATGTTCTTATTTTTATAACAGGTAGGTATACCTACACTTCGAGGTAAAAGTAAGCTACCTTCCGTACTAGTTTGCACTGTATTACGGCAAAGTATCCCCTTCCCCCTCTTCGACTGACCCCATAGGTCGTTATAAAATACAAAGTATTTGGCATTTATCACTTTTTAGTCATCACTTAAGAGATAGATGCACATAAATAGAAATCTCAATTAGGGTAATCTTAGGGTAATTACGTATTAGGACCTAACAATTATGTGAATGGGTTGTGTGTGTGCGGTGGTAAGGTCTGGATTAAGTGTAGTTGTGTACTTATGTAAAACAAGCGCAATGAGTTAGCACAAAAAAGCAAAGCAGAAAGAGCCGGGTCAGAGCAGAACGCCAGATGCAGCGCCTTGTGAAACAGCGATCATAGTAAAAATAAAATAAAAAAATAAAGAACAAAGAAGCAATTGACTGTTTGGAGGTGGATATTTTTTAATTACAACTTTGTTCAGGCTGACGATTCAGAATTTAGTATTTCTCCTCGAGGAAAACTTATATATCAAGACTCATTTATTTTTAGACTATAATACTGTAGGGAATTAATATATTTAGTTCATAGTTAGGCTAGTAATATTTTACAGTGTTTTTTATACGCATACGGTGTTTTGTTTCGAATTATTATTCATGACACATTGAAGCTTGCAATATCAATAATGTCTATATGTAATAAGAATTTAAGAATGTTGACATGACGGTTCATGGCCATTTATCATTTGACAATAACGTAATGGATTTTTAATCTATCATGATATGACACGTAGTAGGGATTCTGTGCTATCATAATTCAGGTCTTTCAGACGTTTGGTTACATCCATTTTGCATCCTTTAGCAGTTAATTTCTGGAGGTCTTGATGTCTTGATAACCGGTTATATAGGAAGGGCCCCAGAAAGTAGGAAAAATGCTGTGCAAATTTGGTCTTACAAGACGGTATTTTAAAGACCGTGTCCCGCCTCCTTTGCTGAACTTGTACAAAAGGGGCATATTTGTTGCCTAGAGATGGCAAATAATATATAGAGCTGCCTAACGGTCAAAACATCAAATTCTTTGTATATACTAAATGTAGGATAGTTTCGGGTTTTGAAAGTAGTGACCTTGATGACTGTTCTCTGGGCACGTTCAACTTTTATTAAGTGCGACTTGTTTGCTCCTCCCCAAGCTTCGATTCCGTACGAAAGTATTGATTGGCATAAGGCAAAGTATACACTTTTAGCCAAAGGTTTACCTAAATGTCTAATGTTTCTAAAAATATAGATCAGCTTTGAGATACGAGAAGAGAGCGAATTGATGTGGTGGATCCAATTTAGATTTTGGTCGATGAATAATCCTAGATATTGGGTTACGTTCGCGGGTTCAAGTTTAAAACAACTACATGATGATGAGAGGGGGTAACTATCGCAAGAGTGAGCCTGTGTACCAAAATTTGGTGGAGGCTGAGTGGAATTTCTTATACTAAACGCGATATATTTGGTTTTTTCGATATTGAGAGTAAGGATTAGCATTTAGACACTTCATTTCAACCCCTTCTATAGTGTTTAGTGTTCTGTAGGAATGACAGCCCCTTACAGAAGAATTCCGCCATAACAACGCTACTACTTGTTCTGTAGGTATGTGGTGTTGTGTTCCTAATAGTGAGTAGGTAAGTCCGCTAGGGCTTCCGAGGATGTGTTGTCTTGATCGTCTAGCTAGCAACACAACGAAACCTCAAATCAATTAAAGGTCACAAACGCCCATAGGCTACGGTATCTGCTTACCATTATCAGACCGTGTGCTTATTTGCCACCGCCGTAGTATAAAAAGGGGTTCACTGTGTCTCTTGCGGCCGTACGTTCAAAACCAAATTTAGTTTAGCAAGTCACACTCGAGCATGCAAGTAAAGTTTCCCAACCTTAGATTATAATTTTGTGAGGATGTCGCCGTCAACGTAAACGTCTGGGAGGACATCATCATCATCATCATAAAAAGGGGTAGTGTTTTTTTTTGACTCATTAAAACCGAGTATACATCCCTTTAAGCACTGCAGCGCATCTCCATTGCTCCTTTTGCCCATCAACAACTAAACATTGTTCTTGATTGGATAAGTATTTTTCACTTCGCCAATTTGTTCAGTCGCTACAACGACGCCTTTTATTCCTTTTATCACAACTCAGAGACTTTTTACCAGATTGCTCTTTGAAAAAATAAAGCAAAGCTTTGCCAGTGAAATGAAATATGTTTGGAGGCGCTCTTTTTGATTGGGACTTTGAGCCGGTGTTTTTTGTTACTGATATACTACAACTTCATAGGGTAGGCTCTTAACGAAACAAATTATTTTATTAAATATTTTATTTGTACCGGAAGTACATAGGGCACAGGTTCGAGTCTTGTCCTGGGCTTCAGACGATGATGGTTTATTTTTCTATTATATGTGTTCTCTGCTGTATATTATTATATCTTTACGTATGGACTTACTTATGTGTAATTTTTTTTAACCTGTCAATTTAAAAACAAAAGTTTGTAACTTGGCTCGTAGTACTCCAGATACTTAGTGATAACTCTATCATCTATACAATAAAAGCTTGTGTGAGCAGAAGTCGTGAATATGATAAACAATACCTATGTGTTCCGTCGTGCCGCCTGCTTAGAATGCGTTCGTACGGTGAAAAAAATACTCGAAGTTTGTATGGCAGTACGAATACGTATTCGTATTTCTCATACAAACTTTTACTCTCTTTTTCGCCGTTTTAAATGATAATTTGCTGAATAAAAGGTCAATTTCCGGTAGGTATACAAACTATTTCCTAACTCCATTAACAATCAGACAGAGTTACTTTCGCATTCATAATATTAGTAACATTATGTTAGGTTAGATTACTGGAAATTTACCTTTAATCCGCTGATTTGTCCTTTAAGTCACAAAGTCAAACTCGTAAACATATTCATATTTCTGCCACCGTACCTTCCTAAAGGGCCAACCTCCAACAATCGCATTGTTAATTTAATTCAAAAATTGGGGTTCATTAGGCGACAATAAAATTAAATTCTCTGTTTGTATTTCAAACGTACTGTCACGTATGTGGCTTAATAAGCGGGCCTCGTTAGAATTTATGGTTCCTACAAACGACCCGAAAATTAGGCACAATTTCGTTCACCTGACCCAATGTTTACAAAGACAACAGCCCTGAATTAAACCAATGTTGATAGATCCCTGGGTGCCTGTTAACATATTTGTGACAAGTGTATTTCAATGAAGATCCAGGGGTCGTCTTTAATTGGTTCATGTTATAATAGGACGTCACGGGCATAATAATACGTCTGGTGTTTGTATGTATGTACATGACAAAGGTACAATTAGTCAACGTTCGGCGTTGTTACGGTTAGACAACGTACATATAACGCGTTGTGTTGGTGATTGAGGGTCCAATCATTGGTAAAAGGTTCACTACAGCGCCGTGGCAAACAAACATCAAAAGGTACCATCTATATGTTAATTTTCAGATCAAAAGACAGCCTCTTGCGATTTAAAGAACATGTTACAACACTCGTATTTTATTACACACATTAATCACAGAAAACAACTTATTCTTGCTCACTATAATATGACTAGAATTGATGTTGGGTGGTGTTTGGTTTCACGTTTTCACATGCTTTTAGAAAATACGTGCGTAGCAGATATTTTCGTAACAGACGAAGAACTGGTAAATAATATTTAAAATGTCATGTTTATTTTTATTTTTCCTTGAAAATTTTTCTTATTTTTTAATAGTTTGTGAAATTTTTAATACATATGACCCGTCATTTTGAAGGATAAAAGTATGCTAACCTTCGTGTGGCATCGAGTAAGAATACTTAGAAGGTACGGTCAGCATCACAAGGGGATTAACACCTTTGTACCGTGTCACATTAAACGTCATGTTAAACTGCCACATGAAGTTGTCAAACGAGTGCAAACGACAAGGTACTTAGGTGTTCAGCACCTTATGAGGCCGATTGTACCAGCCCCGTTTTTCCCGTGGATGTCATAACTATTCTAGTCTAGACATACTTTTTAAAGCCTTTACTTTTTCAAATAAATACTCTTTATTGCACACTTCTTGACGTTTTTTTTCTCGAATATTCTTTATGTTAATTAAGTTCCTAAGACATCGAATCTTCTATTCACTAAACTTCTCTGCGTTTTTGAAAATGTTTAATAAAAAAAAAGTACACAAAAAGTACATGCCGGTCTCTGGGTTTGAACTCGTGGACACCGACTCCGTAAGCTATATGCCAAACCACTGGGCTACGTATGAGTTGTAAGAACACAATGAATTTTCGAATATGGTGACAACGTGTTACCATGGTGATGAAACTGTTATAATCCGCTCTCGCAACATTAAATCTAGTCTCTAGTCACCTCAGGCCTATTTTTCATCCCATATTTTTCATGTTTTATCTATACATTGCTAAAAGTTTTAGTAGGTATGTTTTGACTTTCCAGTCAAGTTTATGCTTACCAATTTTCAAGTCTTTAGCTCATGGATTCAAGGAGTTCCCATACAAAGTTCAACCCCATTTTGTACCCCCTTTGAACCCTAATCTTTGTAATTTTTATAGCCTATAGCCTGGCTGAAGATCCACTTAACGTTTTAGTAAAAGTCGCATATTGTTCCATTAGGTCGTTTTCTCGTGATGCTGTTACATATAAACAGACAGACAAACCGACAAAAATTCTAAAAACTGTTGAAGTGTGTTCTGTTATCGATTCTAAGAGCCCTCAGTTGGTTTTTTTGCCAATATCTTCAATGTACAGACTTTCGACCCTCTACAGCTTTATTATAATTCGACGGTGGAAAGGCAAAACCACTGAAGCGACATTTTGGTCAAAATAGAGTTATATATATAGTTGAAATCAGCGTTTTTTTCTGCGTCGATTGAGCCGGGTTTCATGGCGATCTGATGACTTTCATGTCGCTTAAGGTAATACAAAAATAAGCGCCAAATTTATAAAATGTTACTTTATGTACACACTTTTTGAGTATAATCTAACATGTGTCACTTAACCGTACACTCAATCATAAACATGGTCGCATACAGTATTTTTAAAAATCGTTCATTTTCGATGTCATGTCACTTAAAGTGTTTCTTCCAGGTACATATTTCATAAGATAAGGTACTTAAGTGTTTCTTCGGACATGTTGAAAATAACTGTTGTCGCATGATGGTGTCGCTTCAATGGTTCTTCCGGGATTTTTTTGGGGGCTTTTTCACTTAAGCGACATTTATTGTCGAACCCGCCTTGTTTAGAAGAATAACATTATTTTTATTAAATAGCTATTATAATTTGAAATAACACGTGCATATAACTCAACGCTCTAAGTTAACAAGAAATAAAGTTACGATTTTTTTTATCAAAAAAAAAAACGTGAAAATGCTCTCCTGTAAAATTAAAAAAATGTCGCTTCAGTGGTTTTGCCTTTCCACCGTCGTATGTACAGAAGATAACGTAATTAATTAATTCAACGCTAAATATCACGCGTTAAGCCCACTGGAATTCCACGGGGTGGAATCGGTACCTATGCGTCTCTCAGCTGGTTGATCACGTAACGCATTGTACGTATACGTCAGGTAGATCTAAATGTCACTTTTTGTTTGAGAATATGACAGTTGAGTTGTCCTAACGTGCGTTCAAAAAGTTAGGAGAACTGAGAAGCTCAGTTCAGTATACTGTCAAGTGTCATTATTACATTTGAGCAGTAGAATTATACTTATTGGGGCCACCTTGACCTGGTAAAGGTCGCGGGAGTCCGCTGGATGCAGGTGAAAGAAAGAAAGAAAGAAAGAAAGAAATTTATTTGCTAGAGACATATTTGGTGGCGCAGGACCGGTCATTTTGGCACTCTTTGGGGGAGGCCTATGTCCAGCAGTGGACGTCTTTCAGCTGATAAGATGATGATCTGGCCACCTTTACCTCAAACCAATCCATGCAGTTCTGCATTGTTACCACCCCAATCAGGAAGTAAGGGCCTTATCACAATTGCAATTTGCAAGCGTGTTGTAAGCGAGGCGAGTTTGCCGCGTCTGCGCGGCGACACGTCGTCACGAACTCGCTGCGAGCACGCTCAATTGATCTCGCAAATCGCAATGTCTCACTTCACGCACCCTAAATCACTGACTTGATTGATATTTGATACTGACAGCTGACAGCCTACTAGTACCGTACTGAGTCTGTACCACCAAATTCAGAAGAGGCCTTAACTTAAATATGAATAAAGATGAACGTAATGAAGGCATAAAAGAACTAAAGCATCGGACGAAATTTAATTATGAACGGGACCTTTTAAATTTCAAGGATGTAATAAAAAGATTAAGTACTCCGAAGTTGCGGGGGTTTATAAATATCTGAGGGTATCTTTTGATATAATTTAAGAAGGCACTTCTCTAAATTTTGCTTCCACGGAGAGCGCGGGAGAATTGAGATTTTTGTAATGGAATCCGCTTTTGTGGCATGCATTCTCAAGGGGCTCGCACCGCTGTAGAGCCTCTTAATATCTCGGAATATTAATTCAAGCGTCGTTTACCCTGTTTATTATCAATCTGTTAAGAAACAATGACCGTGGTGGTTAACTGCATTAAAAAATATAACATAGTTAATGGCAAGACGCTGCTGTTTTATCGATTTACTTTTTTTAAGAACGAATTTTTAAAATATTCTTTCCTCGAAGAGTATTTCTATATCGATCACCCAAGTGTTATGATTATAATACTGATTATCGCATTATTTTTGTCCTTCATACTAAAAGTGAACGCATGGTTATCTACGATTTTTTTTAATCAACTGGAGCATTTAAATTGATCGCTCCTTATTGGAAAAACAGGATCGGTTGATACATATCTATTTGCGCTGAGAGAAAATGTTCAAACTTACCTTAATTACATTATTGTCCATTGTAATCCAACGTCGGCTATTCTAAGATCCGATTTTTTAATCTCGATTTTACCGGAAAATATTGAAAAAATGCGAATTTGTAAAAGTATGTATAGATTTTATGACCATTTTGAAAACAAAACTTTTTGCAGGTCTGACCCTTTATTTGAGACCCTCGATATGTCTTAAATTATGTAGTAATCAAACCAGGATTTCATTGGAAATGTGGATAGACTCAACATTGAATTATTGCAACTCTATCAATGCCTCTAAAACGAGGAAAGTTCTAGGAACGATCAATTGAACGCTCGTATTGATTGCTAGAAACTGTAACCGAAGCAATCGTAGATTGATTCCGAGTAATCCGTAAAAACGGCCGAGAGGCATTGTTCGTGTATTTATTTATGTTTCCATTGAAACAAGTCTGGTATTTTATAAATTATTAGGCATCGTAGAAATTAGAAATAGTTTCCATCAAACTGGTACATACCTATAATATTCTACGTACTGATTTGTGTGTAACCTTTGTTTGTCGTATTTTTTTTCTTCATTATTTATTTTACTGCGAAAAAAATGGTTATAAATGCTTACCGATCTTTTACGTAATATAATCCGTTGTATCTCTCTAACCTCTGTATTTCTCATTTTAAAAGTTGGAAGAATAATATTTTTTAAAGTTTAACTGAACCTCAGATATTTGCCACATCATCAGCATGCGTTTATAAACACCTGCATGTTTTATTCCCATTTCCATATCGGTATATTTAGGTTTGAAAGTACAACCCAACAATCAGCGCCCACTAAACACTAACTCGGTCTGAACAGAAATAAAGCAGCTCATTTGCGACCTGCTTCGTTGGTAATCACTTCCAGCTAATGACCTGCTAACAAGTGAATACAGATTATGCTTGCATTTCAGTTGCCCGCGTAGTTTAAACAAAAACAGGCTTTATTATCTCGTAACAAGAGCGAATAGACACTGCTCTAGCTCTTGAAGTAGCATGTATATTGTGTAGTCGGAATAGACAACGTAGGTACGTGTGAAGGCTACTTTGAATACGTGTTCTTCAATTGTTTTATGTAAAATCTCGACTTGGAATAAAGACCTACCGCCGAGGTAACAATGCTTATTTGAAACAAGATATGAATTGCTTGAACTTTGAATTTGAGAACGGTTACTTCTGGTAGAATAGCATTCTTTTTAAAATTGGCAACATGTTACACAATCATTGTTTCTATAACAGAAAATCAGGAGCGACGGATTGATTCTAATTTTGTCCAATTAATTAACTCTAAGGAAAAGGTTCCCAAAAACCCACTGGTCGGTCAAACGAGACGGGAATCGAACCCATTACCGCCGTTTGACAGCCGCTTTCACTATTAAACCGGCTTAATTTATGCCTTGGTCTAGGTAGTCGATCCCTCAAGGCGCCAATTCTCGGTGAGGTATTTTGATTGAACAATCATTCATAGATAACGTCAACCATAGACCACAAAGGTACCTTAACCATAGACCAGATAGGTACTACTTACCCATCTTGATCCAAAAAATCTTTAAAACCTAGAATCATTAATGTGTCTCTGCGGACAGCGCGTGTGTCCACTAATATGATGATGAGCAGTGATCGGATCTAGGATGCAATTTGGGGTGAACGACCTCAAACGTTATGCTTATCGTGGATGTGTCTCGGATTTCCCGGGATTTTGGAAAATGGGCTATTGTAAATAAAAAAATACGTTACTTAATATTTGCATACTTAAGAACACTAGAATTGTCTAATAATGGGTACTTTTAACTGAAATTATTATTATTTGTTGATATGTTGAGAATGTGATAAGACTGATAAGCAGGGCACGATTTGAATGACAATGTCAGTCAAGACATTGTATACTGCTAATTTCCAGCGGCCATTTCATTTAATAAAAGAGGTTGATAAGCGGTAATAGGCTCAGATCGCAGGTTGGCCGCTGTAAGGAAGACATGGCCAGATGGGGACTGCATCGTGGCCAATCAACCCAATGTGTTTGCGGTACAGCACCGCAAACCATGGTGCACCTGATGGCGTGCCCCACATGCCCACACTCCTGCTCAGAACACGACCTGAGAGACGCGACTGCCAGAGCTGTCCACACCGCTGCCCATTGGGCATCGCTTATTTGAGGAACCACGACACGAAGAAGAAGAAGAAGAAGCGGTAATTGTTTACGAAAAGACTATTCGTCAACGTCATCGGCACTAAAAGTTCGAGCCCTGGTGATAAGATTAACAAAATAGTGTTACTAATAACTAATTACAATTATTACTTTTACTTGTATACCCTGGTAAACATATAAGAATAATAAAAATACATAAAAGATAAGACATACACGTTACGTTCAGTTCTTCTATGCAGTAGGTACTGTAAACATTTTTGTTGTTATTACATTTTCTGTTAATTTTATCCTATTTAAAATTAAAAGTTATTTACCTTTTTGTAAAGGTAGGCAACAAAAAAAGTCGCGGGATTGTAAGTCATATCCATCTTAATATTACGGACTTAAACCCCGGGAAATTGCATCCTAGATCCAATCACTGATGATGAGGCATCATCAACATCATCATCATCATCAGCAGCAGCAGCAGCATATATAGTATATATGCTGCTGCTGCTGCTGATGATGGAGATGGAGGCCTGTGTCCAGCAGTGGGACGTATATATTATATACGTCCCACTGCTGGACACAGGCCTCCTCTAAACGATGAGAGGGAATGGGCAGTTGTCCCCACGCCTATTAAAACTAAAAGCTTTTATATTTTAACTACATAATTACATTATATTTTACTGGCCATTTAATTTCCGATGCCATTTTGTTATTCCGCATTTCAATTACGAGAAAGGTAATTATTCTATCACAATTTTGTAACCACTGAATTGGAAAAGGCCGATGTTTTCAAACAGACCGCGCTGTTTGTAAATATGAAGCCTTCAAAAACGAGTCTATTTCGCAAAACGGTTTGCCAATTTCATTCATTGCTATTGTTGAGTCAATGGGAATAATGAGTTGGAATTTAAATAAGCTTTTACTTTGTAATTTTATAGAACATGGCCTATTATTGGAATAACTTTTTTGTTATGCGTTGAAACAAATTCGATAGATTAAAAGGGACTGAAAAGTAGGAAAAAGATTCTTTCATACTACAAGAATGACTAGGTTAAATCAAATCATTATATTCATTGTATATAGCTAATCATAATGTGGCTTTCAACATTTTGATAATATCATACACCAGAGCGGTGATCAGGTAACTTTTCGAATGCACGTTAGGACAACCTCTACGGTCATTTTCACACACAAAAACATTTAGATCTACCTGACGTGCGTACAATGCGTTACGTGATCGATTTGCAGAAGGGGGTTAACGTAACTTTCGAATAAGCGTTAGGACAATTCAACTGTATTTCCTATAAAAAAACTATTAATTAGATATACCTGCCGTACGTTACAAAATGGACCAGTAGTTTACAGACTCATTCGAAAAACTACGCCATTTTTAGGTGATGAAAATAATTGGTATCTGAAGCAGGAAGAAAAAATCTCGTCGTTTTACAATTTTAAATAATCAATCGGCACATTCAAATTAAACACTTTGCATTCATAATACTTTGACAGTAACTTTCATAACATAAACAATACAAGTGTAAATCAATACACCCGTGTCCATCGAAACAATGCCTTTGGGGCGTATTTCTCGGTCTTAACCATTTGTATGCAAGTTTAAGTGTGCCATGCATAAAAACAAGCACGAACATGAGACAACGTTTTATTTTTAGTGTATCGTTCCATGAATTCATCAGTTATTTAAAATATCGAGGAAAAGCTTTGAAGGCATGTTGATGCCGCTGATCGATATTGTAATTATACTGTCAAATATTCGGACACAATCAAACCGTCAATTCATGAATTTACATTTTAAACGTACGGAAAAGATGTTTATTTTACATTTTCATGACCTTTTCATTCAGACATTGCTATTTCAATCAATCAATCTTAGTGTTATGGCCCCATCAGTATTGCCGATGATTCCGCCAACGTCATGGTTAAAAATGGCACGTATTTATTATAAAAAAAAAACCGGTATCTTCCAATGGGGAATGGATGAAAATTCTAGAAACGCCTGATTTTTTTATGGTGATTGGAGTAACCTTCCTTAGCACCAGAAAAAAGTAGCAGACTTTTCAGATGCATCAATTATTTTTGAAAAATATAAACAGTTTCCTCACTTACGTTTTGTGGTTAGGACGGCGAATGAGACAATTTCCTTGATCCGTCTCATATTACATAAAAATATCATAAAAATCCGTGGTAAACTGACACTGGCAATGATATTGAAAGCTGCAGCAGCTATATTGGATTGCCAGGGTCAGATATTTAAAAAAAAAATTGTAATATGAGACGGATCAAGGAAAGTGTCTCATTCGCCGTCCTAACCACAAAATGTAAGTGAGGAAACTCAAAGAGAATATAATCACTACGTTTTAAGAGGCGGGACTCTCATACTAGCCAATAGAATCAGTTTGCATGGCACATCAATACCAACATACAGAACATGTACGTCAAAGAACCAATAGTACCAACCTAACAGACTAAGATAGTGTAGTGGCCTATACGCTTGATTTTTTTTATCGATACCGATAACATGAACAGGGTTAAAATACAGGCTCATATGGCAACAATTTTTTTATCGAAATTAGGTTAGGTACGAGTCCACATTTAAGTTGCATGTACAAGGTTGGACTTGTATGTGGACCCGAAATAAAATAAGAAACTGTTTTTACTAATGTAATTATTGTTAAGGTCTCGGTACATTAATGTATACATCAGTTCATGTGACTGTACATAATAAAGGGTATTAAACAGGAGTGTGGGTTTATGAAACGAGCCGAAGGCGAGTTTCATAATAACATCACATGTGTTTTAATTTAATGCCTAATTATAATTATGTACAGTTACATACACTACTTTATCTATCCACATATCATAAGCCTCCATGATGCATTCAGGAGCCGCATATTGTTACCAGCATCGCGGCGTTGTTTTCTGGCATCTGTCATCGTTTTTTTTTAAATTCAGAAACAAACTAGAGGCTACTCGAAGTAATCTCCACATACATATTTCAATGTATGTAACTTTTCCAGGGGATCATGTATCAAATCTTCTTTTCCCACAAACTTGACCCATTGCCTGCATCTGAAAATATTTTTTAATTAAAACTGAGTTTCAATTTCTTACATCTAAGGATAAAATCTTGAATAATTACCAGTCTAATAACAATTAAATTAAAGAATTATCAGTAATGTGTTAATAAACTCGTTTAAAAAGTGACTGGACAAATTTTTAAACTATAAAAATCAAAAATCACGCACCAGGTATAAGCTGCCTGAGCATCTTAAAATTATCAGTATTTTTATAGTCATATTTCATGCTAGTTGACACTCAATTCGACTTACTTATTATTTGCACTGATAAACAAATAAGCCTGTATAGTTATCGATATATACAGTACATCTCTAGTACACTATAAACATGGAAATAAAATATCTAATTTAGCTTGTTTATAGCCTGCTTCACTCAAATATATCTAGAAATGCCCAAATCAATGCTTACCGGTCTTCATCCAAGGGAAATTTCGCCATAAACATCCTTTTTCGAGATTTTCACGACTAGCGCGATTTCCACAAATTTCACATTTAATAAACCGTCTTTTCGGTGGCATTGTCACAAAATATATGCACTAAACAGTATTCGATCACCTTTCACTACTTTCGATTACAAATTAGGAACAAATCAATTAATAATGAGCAAAAATAAACAACCAAGAGACATGAGACGCAATGACAAGCAAAACAACATGGCTGACGAGGTATGACCACAGATTAGTAAGATTAGTTGTACGGAAGGAGTATGTTGGCTATTGTTTGCCATGCAAATTCCATATAAAATTTTTTTTGTTCCTAGTTGCGTTAGACTGAGGAAACTGTTTATATTTTTCAAAAATAATTGACGCAGCTGACAAGTCTGCAACTTTTTTCTGGTGCTAAGGAAGGTTATTCCTATCACCAAAAATATTATCAGGCATTTCTAAAATTTTCATCCATTCCCCATTGGCAGGTTCACTGAGATTAGAATCTAGAACAAAGGACAAAACAATTGCTATTTAACATATCTCTGTGGATAAGACATCTGTCACATTCTGCCGGCGTAGCATGGTTGACTTTTATCACTTATCGCTGGCGATTTAAGCATGTGCTATTTCGCATGACCGTGGTAGGCAGGCGCGCTCGTCAAACCATTTGGCGGAAACGGTAGTTTACAGCCATGTAGCCGCTGGTTTTAAACACGCGAACGACAGTCGCACGCCGCATGCACCGAGTGTAGACGTGTCGGGCAGGTTAAGGTTCAAAATGACGCCGGCGAACGAACGAGAGGTGGTTACCGAACTAATTGAACTGTATAGAGACCTTCCGACTTAACTAAATTTCGACAAGGAAGGTGCCATGGCGTCTCAGTAGGTGTTCCGCGCACGTTTGCCCCGCACAATCGTTTCAAACACACTGAAGTTTGGGGCCGTTGTAAAGCCCCTGCTAGACGGTCGTTAACACGCCCCTCCGACCGGGAAATATGTATAATTTTATTTTTTATATATTTTTTTAAATTATATCTGAGTTCAGTTTGCCTCTCGGTAAAGGCCTCCTCTAACCCCTTCCATTGCTGTCTATCATTTGCGACTCTTCTCCAGTTTGGACCAGCTGTCAGTTTGAGCTCGTCCTCCCATCTCTTGCATGGCCTTCCCCTAATCCTCTTACCATCTCTAGGGTACCAGTGTGTGACAAGTTTGCACCATTTTTCTTGACTGTATCTTAGCATGTGTCCATCGCCATTTCAGTTGATCTATCTTAGAGACGAGTACATCTGTTACGCCTGTTTTCGCTCTTATAGCTGTATTCCTGTGTCTGTCTTGCCGTTTAATTCCCAGCATGCTTCTCTCAATTGCTCTTTGACAGTATTCTAGCATCTCTCTATGGTGTTTGGAGAGTGACCAAGTTTCGCAGCCATATGCAATGCAGGTGTTAAAAACTTTCCTCCTAGAGAGGCGAAACACGAATCGAGGCTTTGTCATTATTGGCGATGGTTTGCTGTCATTTTTTGGACGTTTTTTTTTAAATTTATTTTTTACGCAACAAAAATTACGATAAACTTAATCTAAATCTTCGCCAAACTGCATAACAGTTTGTTGGCGAATATACACTCTTTATAATTATGTTTGCACGTGTGGAGGGAGGGGTTGCGCATTAAGGTGGTTCGATTGCCATACAAAGCGTTATTTGACATTCGCAGGCTAACGGCGTGATATTTTAAGAAACTTATGTAACAAACTTTCATCAATTGGCTTCCCATTTGCGCCAAATTCCCTATATTGTAGAATAAACTTGTATAAACCAAATTAATTTGAGAAAAATAGTTTTCCCAAAATATCACGTGACAAACCAATTTCTCAAATTAATCTAGTTTATACAAGTTTATTCTAGGAAAGGGGGAATTTGGCGCAAATGGGAAGCCAATTTATGAAAGTTTATTACATAAGTTTCTTAAAATATCACGCCGTTAGCCTACGAATGTCAAATAACGTTTTGTATGGCAATCGAACCACCTTAACCGCATGCAAAAATACGGAAATAGGTGAATCTCATCATCGCTAATAGACCAGCACTTTTTTTTTGCGGAATAGCAAAGGAATATTGTTTTAGTAACTTATCACAAAATTCCGCAAAGTCACGCCTAATTCAATCAATTACTTTCATTTATTAATCCAGTAATCTGGTCGCCTGAAAGTACGGGGTACTTACTTACTTTGCGTCAAATCCGGTAGTTCTGATTTTTTGCAGACTTGTTTATGATATTGGCCGAATGAATAATCCAAGTTTGTGACCTCGAGCGCCAAACGCAACTTTTTCATTGGGCCAACATAGGGTTTGCAAGATCCGCCAGTATTTTGGATCCGGATATTTCGGATATTTAAATTCAACAGATCCGGATATCCGGATCTTTCGGATAATACGGATCCACAAGGTTTTTTTGGTATAAAGTAGGAATTGTAAGGTTAAACTAGGAAAAAATGGCTATACCACCGTATACCTGAAAGATTTTAAGCGTGTTGGCGACCGTCTAGCAGGGGCTTAACAAATACAAACTAACTGGTAAAGTGAGAGTTTCGTCACTGAAAGCTGTCACTTGAATTACAACAGGGGTAATCAACGTAACGTTCCGAACGCGCGCTAGGACAATCCAACTGTCATTTTTCCCGCAGCAGGTCGAGTTAATTCCGTATTGAGGCCCTAGCACACTAGGTTTTATGTCGGCGAAAATGTACTGAAACGTCACGTAAAACGCGACATAAACCGTAGTGTGCTAGGGCCTCTGGGACTCGTATCGTACATACATTTCAGTGAGTTCTAGGTACGGAGTTAATTCAATAGGGTTGTAACTAGGTATCAAACCTTAGGAGGAGAAATTGACAATGTGATCGGGACGAGGGAAAAGGTGTTTGTCTAGCAGGGGACATTCATTTAGGCAAGACTGTATAATATGGCAAAAGCGGTGAACGGGCCATGAATATAGCGTACCATGCTTATTTTATTACATGATCATATTATAAGTCAAGAACATCATACTAAAAATTTAAAAAAATATTACAATTATAAAACGTAGGTATTAACTTTTTACTTCCTGTGTCAAATATACTTCTTAAATATTTCTTTAGGTTTATTTAAACTAATCCCCTTATTCATAAAACTTGAAATGCCTCTGCTAAATAAAATGTGCTTTGTCCCTTTCTTACGAACACAAATGCCAAAGTGACAGATAAGGACAAACGAATTTTAACGCCATTTTAGTTAAAATAGGCTTGTAGAACATTTATGAATACGGGCGTAAGTCTTTAGTATGTAGCTATAATATAGTACCTACTTATAGGTAATATTGGATTTATATAATAACTTTGTGTCTCTGCCTACGGTGAATTAGTGCATTTAAACCAACGCCAACTTTCGCCATCAAATTGAAAAAAAAAACAATTTTACTAGTTTGTAGTATGTAGGTTTAATTCGTTTTTATGACTAATAAATTAAAAACAAAAATAATCTGGTCTGGTATGATGAAATGGCGAATAAAGACAGAGATTGAGTTATCTACCATTCGGTTTTCAGCGTGGACTCGGTAAAAACATGATTTTGTAGCCGTATTTTCGATTTTCATTGTTGTATTTTAAGGATCCGTAATATCCGAAAAATCCGGATCCAAGAGCCTGTCAGATCCGGATCCGAAATTTGGCGGATATCCGGATATTTCGGATATCCGGATATCCGGATTGCAAACCCTAGGCCAACATCATAAACAAGTCTGCAAAAAATCAGAACTATACCTGATTTGACGCAAGCTTGTGATGTATAAAGTTACTGGTTACAAAGTAAAAAAAATGTATAGAAGCATCAGTATCATTATCAATAATCCTTCCATACATTGACAGTTATCTTCCTCAATAAATATGATACGGAAATGTATAATTTATTTCAAAATGCCATTTGTCATGTATTCGTCATTAGATGAATAATGAACTGCTTAAAATGCGATGTTGCTCCTCAATTAATTATATCGTGATTGATGAGTCGAACTAATTTAATTATCGGTCAGTAATGCCCGATAATGTACATGATACATTCCAAGATGTTACAGTTAAAAATACTTTTAATTTAACCCACAATTTCATTACATCAGCCGAAAGACGTCCACTGCTGGACATAGGCCTCCCCCAAAGAGTTCCAAAGTGACCAGTCCTGCGCCACCCGCATCCAGCGGACTCCCGCGACCTTTACCAAATCATCAGTCCACCTTGTGGGAGGCCTACCAACGCCGCGCCTTCCGGTACGTGGTCGCCACTCGAGAACCTTTCCGCCCCAACGGCCATCAGTTCTACGTGCAATGTGCCCCGCCCACCGCCACTTAAGTTTAGCGATTCGGACACAATTTATATCTCCTTAATTGGGTGGAGATTTCCGCGAAGAAGAGTATTAAGTACGTAAAATAAGACACGGTATTATTTTGATTTATCGATGTTCTTCATATTTTATTAAGGGATTCCATTTTTAGGGTTCCGTACGTCAAAAGTAAAAAAAGAAGCGGGTTGTGTCGGAGATACAACCGTTAATTAAGTTTAAGTGGATTCTTCTTTCTTCCTGTCTTAAATTTCAATTTAAAGGGAAAATCTACTTAGATAAGCATTTTCAATGAACTGTTAAATTCAAAGTGTTTTGATTATTTAAAGGAATTTGCTAATATGGTGTACCCGTAAAATATGTATCTGAATTAATTCACTAAAATCTGTATAAGTACAGATAAATCGGTATATATGGCAACATTGACTGACGTAGCTAATTTGACTCGCGAAACATTGAAACCGGCGGTCATCTCAGCATTATTTTCATGGCCGCCACATAAACTAAATACCATTTTGTGATTAGCAACAAATGGCAAATAAAGAAGGATTAAAACATGTAACAAACAATTATTTTGAAATCAGATTCATTTCTCTAAAAAAAGTTATTCCGGAATTCACGTGATACATTTTGAACTGCACCCCTATACAAGAACACGAGCAAAGAAGTATCCACTTCAAAAGAAAACACTTGATTGTCTTTCCGTCTGTCAAGTCAAGTCCCTTTTTCTCACGGACGCGTGAAGGAATCAAGTTGAAACTAAAATCACTTCGATCGCTCACTAGATCTACTTTCCCTTGAAGCTGTGAAAAAATCAAACTTTTAAGTTAACGCCATCAAAAGACAAAGCCATTTATACTCCATATCATATTCCCTACTTTTGCATGGGAATCAAAAACCTATAGGTACCCAACCCAACCACTTTACGTTGACCTAGATTCATTAAATTTGGCAGGAAGCTAGGTTACATTACAGATTTAAAAAAAAGTGTGTAAAAACTGTGTGAACTTAACCAGCGTAAAGGGACACCGGTACACATCGCTCATGTTACACGTTAGATATGTCGAGAATAAATTAAAATAGCTACAAGTCACGTGAGTAATTTACGGAACCCTTGTTGCGCGAGTCGCACTGGGCCGGTTTTTTTTAGTTTTTGAAATTACCCATCCGATTTTGAAAACGATTTCACCAGTAGGTTTTTAAATTGTATTTCTTTTATCAGGCTTTCGAGGACAACCTCAACTGTTATTTCCCAATACAATAAGTGATATTTAGATCTACTACCTGACGCGCGTACAATGCGTTACGTACTTAATCGACTAGGAGCTCGCAGATCAACAAGTACGTACTGTTAGGGGGAGTGTGGGCACCTCGATACGGTGTTTAGTGTAATGGCCATAAGATAAGCTATACTACAACAATTACAATAAAAACAATTGAGATGCACCAAGTGGTTTTTTGGGCACATTTATAGGTATTCAATTGCTTGTTAACTTGGATATTAAATCAGTTATGATCCATTTTGTACAGAAAGAAAACTCGCATCAAAATAAGGGGTGCATTAAATAAGATAAGATAATTTATTGATAAAACATAATAGACATCAGTATTTACTACTAGACTAGAAGCTTACTTTTAGGGGCAAATAGCACGTGCCTGAGCTAGGATACCCTGTGTTTCACGCAAAAAAGAACTAACAATTGAATATTATGTTATTCACATGCACCACACATTTAATTATTCACAAACATTGATGCACAGCCGGGGCATGATGATTCAGAATCATTCATCAAAAAAAACGAATCATTTTCATAATATACGTTAATGGATAAGATTAAAAATGCAATAAACTTGTTCAGAATATGTGTTAGCCTTTCTACACGTAAACATACAACGGATCACACTTCTTCTCTTCTTAGTTCATTTGTACGCGTCATTGAAAAACCATTGGACTTTGTTGAGAACTTTGAGAAAAGCCAATTGGTGGAAAAAAAACAAGAACTTCCACAAGTGACTAAAACAACTTTCTACACGTATACATTCAGGTTTCAGGCAGTGAAATTTGGGTTTTCTTCTGTAATTTTTTTTTACTTTGTATTTGCTAGTATCAAAGTGCCCCTTTTAACGTTTGTATCAATTTGCGTCAAGAAATATTTACCAGAAAAACTAAATTGAAAAATATGCCGTTGCACTTATCATTAAATGGTTTTTTTAATTAAAAGCTGAAACATTTTACTCACTCCATATTATTATGATTATCATATTTCATGTTATTTTTATCAAAAAATTATCTCATTCTTAATTCAATTAAAATTTCATCCGAACCTCTAAAAACGTATATGTATGCATGTAGTTCGTGGGGTTTTGTTTGGTCATTGGTGAATTTCTGGCAGCCTATTGGATGCGTCGGCACCTTCTTTGTGGGAATGAATGACACCTTCAACTATGTCTCGTTGATTTACTTACCTATTGAATTTATGTGCCCCTTGTATCAATGATCCTCCTTTCCCCCTAGTTATTTCACCTGTTACGCCTGGTGTATCGTTTCAGAATTGGTGGCCTTGGAGGTAAAACAGCTATACTTTGGGGGTTAAGTTATTTAGGCTAGGGTTAAATTCGTTATTCTACCATCAACTCAACAGTTGACAGTTGTCACGGGGGTAATTATATTGTCATCGTTAGGAACCACTGGCCTAGCGGGTTAGTGGGCCTGACTACGAAGCTGATGATTCTGGGTTCATTCCGGTAAGGTAGGTAAGTGCAAATAAATCGTATAACTGGCGTGCAAAAGAAGGTATAACAGTTTTAGTTATCGTCACATTTATGAGTACAACACTCATTCACCTTCTTTTGCAGGCCAGTGTATTTGGTGTGATGATGAAATATGTGTTTCTGAGAGATACCTTTTTTCCATTAGTCTAACATAATGTACCTAACCTTCGTTATAAATAATAAACTGCATCTAGTAGATGGTTAGAAGTTAGTAGTTGGACACAATATTGGTCAAAGCTACTTTACAACATTTTCAGACATGTTCACTACATGCAACTGCCATGTGTTTTCCAATGGGTCATAAGTTAACGGTAATCAACATGAGTTCTGAATAATTAAGCTCGCAGCATCGCTGGGCCAACTGAACATTTCACGTCAAACAAGAGGTTTTAATCAATACCGATATAAAATTCGGAATTCACCGGTAAACCGTTTCACGTACGCAGAGTAAATTAATTTAAACAGTAGGTATGGTATGATTACCTTAAATACTTATTTAAACTTCTACTAAATATAAATATGGCTATGTTCCCGATGCGACATTTATTCAATACTATTTCCACCACTGACAACCTTGGTATGGGCATAGGCCCATAGGGCATGGGCACAAAGTTGTGAGATTCAATTATTTCACAATAATAGGCATGTTGCGCCAATGATATTGATCCTTATTGCCGTTCGAGTCCTATTACATCAGTGGTCATTACACTGGGTTCAGCTTTTAGCCTGCTTAAACCGAATGTAGCCCCTAAAATTTTGTCTTACGCACTCGCTTATGTTAAGTGGATAGCTGTTCTCTTCGCAGCACCTACTTTAGAGAATATAATGCGCGATTGAATACTGACATACCTACTGTTCAAAACGTATCCACTGAGCAGCTCTCAAGCTGCGTACATACGTAAATGAAGTAAATTATAAAACCCATTGTGACCCAGTCATGCGTGTGGGGATTGCACCTGAAATTCCATCCGGGCAAAGGGGCCGAGCCGGGCTTTCATCAGCCTGATGCGTGAGATATAGCTTCGATACGGCAGTCTGGCAGGGGTTTTTTCAGGCTATATTGTCGTTTGGAGACTTACTGATCGACTTGATCGAGCACAAAAGTTTTCGCGATACATCTCGGCTTTTGTCCGTACCAGCGAACGAACTCTTGTTGGTTTTTTATATTTAAATTATGTATGTGATCACTGATCAAATGTTGTAACAATACTTACAGCTCAAAAAGATGTCAGTCCACCGAAGAACCGCATTCTACTTACTTACACCACGATAAACGATTGATTGGTAATCCACGCAAAAAAGCGGCCAAGTGCGAGTCGGACTCGCCCATGAAGGGTTCCGTATAAAATAAATTGCGGTTTACGATTTATGACGTATTAAAAAAAAACTAGTAAGTAGTAGTAATACCCCACACGTATGGGTTACATGCAAAAAAAAAATTGTGTTTCAGTTCTAAGTATGGGGAACCCCCAAAATTTATTGTTTTTTCTATTTTTGTGTGAAAATCTTAATGCGGTTCACAGAATACATCTACTTATCAAGTTTCAACAGTTCATATAGTTTCAGAAAAAAATGGCTGTGACATACGGACGGACAGACAGATAGACAGACGTGACGAATCCTTAAGGGTTCCGTTTTTTGCCATTTGGCTACGGAACCCTAAAAATATAGTCTGATTAATAATATTTCTTAGTCGGTATTTCACCGCAAAGATGTACGCGAAATTTACATTTTCCACATCGAGTCCGCATAATTATAAATTCAGTTCGATGCAATACGATAGTGGATGCAGCCTAACTAAACTTTAGGCTTTAGTTACTAAAGCCCTACTTTTGGTACAGTATCTAAACTTTATGTCCGCAGACCGTCGGATCGACGGTGTTAGACGCCCTTTTGCAAAAAATAAATGAAACGCGTACAATATTACCTGTACTGAACACTTAACAAGTTGCAACTTCGTTTGTACGAAAAATTCGCAGTCCGGGTGAAGTATTGAGTGACATTCATGAAATAAACGAGTCGTAAGGTAAAGGTCCGAGTGCTCGACGCATGATGGGTTTTAAATTCGAACTAAGAGGATTTTTCTTCATTCGAATTTAAGCCATGTCACTTTGATATAGAGTGCCCATGCCATATACTAGTACAGCGTTGAGCACTCGGTCATTTACCTTAAATACTTCGCACCAGTGTCAAATATGTTTGTACAGGATGCAGTCATTAGTTGTGCAAACAAGTACGAGATCAATATGTGTACATTTTTATTTTATTTAATATTTTTATAGTATAGAATTGTATTACATTTTAGGTAGAAATAAAAAATTAGTTTTGTGTTTTTTTAAGTCTGTTGAAATGGAAACGAAATGTATAAATGTGTAAGCCACCAATTTTCTTTTTTTTAGGTAAACAAACAACCCCTACTACTAACCAGTGGCGGAGCGCCCATACAAGCCGATTTCCACCGGCTTGCCTAAAATTTCTTGCTATATATTAACAAACTTGTAAATCATCACAAAACAGCCCTTTTTATGCTCCGGGTTGTCCAGAGATAATTCTCACTGCTACTAACTTACCTTACTTGACCCACACCGTTTACTAGAGATTAATTGCTTTTTGTGTTTGTCAACTTTTTAAGAGTTACTTTAGTTAAGTTTACTACGCTTGCTTTTTTTTCATGCCAATAAACTAACTTATCAAACAAAAAAACATCACTTTCTCGAATCTTGACACTCGTGCCACCGTGTCCCTTGGGCATATTGAATTACGGTCGTTTTATGGATACGGGGTAGTTTACGCAAATGTCTCAGAAGGCTACTCCCTGCCGTTTGTATATCACCCTCCAGGGGAAAGAGGTGACATTTCCTTTTTTTTTCTACAGAACAAGCGTTCGTTTTTTATAATTCATGCCGCCAGATAGCTGTGACGTGAGTCGGGTTTGGATGTCGTTCACGACACGAATTAGCTAAACTAAATAGGTTTAAGAGTTCAATTAAAATTAAGGAAATAATCTACTAAGTAGGTACTTAGTTCATTCCATACAACATTATTTAGACTCTTAAATGTCAAATAGTTTAATTAAGTTTATTGAGTTTGAATCAATTTTATTACAAAAAGCATAAAAAAACAAAAAACAAAAAGCATTTATGTTCATATTTTGTTTACAATTTTATTCTTACACATCGTTTTTACACATTCTTTATTCAACACGCAAAAAAAAATTGTAACTATTATCAGGGAAAATTGTGGAGAAAGATCTAGTGTTTAAAATAGAAAAAAGTATGCATAGATGGGGAGTACGAGTATAATACGCACAGTGCAAGCTAAGAACCCTTTATGCAAATTACACTAAAAGGATGAGCGAAAGAAAGTAAACCAAGTGTTATTCATGTGACCTCGAATTACTAGTTTACAACCAACCTCTCTGAGGGGTATCGGGAGACGCAGATGATTTAGAATACCTGACACCACCTCACTTCCTTAACAGCCCCCCTATTCTGTAACTGGTTTTAAGCTCACCTCAACCCTCACTCACAATTATACCTTGACATCGCGATGCGTAGTAATTAAGCGAAGGTAGAGGTCTAGTTTCGTAACGGGTGACCGGCGGGGTGAGCCGCATTAACGCGTAGCGAATAACAGCCCAGCAGTCAGATTCTTAACATATTTTACAACGAACAAGATGGCACAGAATACAGAAGATAAATTAAGATCTCTGCAAGAGATATCATTAATATGCGGTATGTGGACCGCAGACTATGACTATAATAAATTATAACTAGGTATTTTGACATGCTGATTATATACCCTAAAACATATTCGAAGTCATGCCTTTTTATATTTATTTTTCAATCGATTCACCCTAAAAGTGGTTTCTGTTTATTAGGGGCAAACTGAATTATTAAAACGGGCCACCCGTATGGCCACAAATGAGATCTAATGCGTAACTGAATTCGTATTCGACGCAATGCGTTCGATGGCAAGCCATATTCTGACTACATTTTAATGTTACTATAAAATATATATAATCTTACAAATATTATTATATTATTGTAATGATTTAATTATATTTATTTAACAAAGTACTACATTTATATACTCTTGACAAAATACAAAAACTTAAACTAAATAAGATTAAAAACAAAAGAGTGTAAAAAAACCTATTTTATAACTAAAATAACGGGTCTCCCCGCGGCATGGTGCCGAAGATGCTGGCAGCATTTCCCCGCTGTATCGCAATACTAATGCGTTGAGCGAGGAAGCTGCCAGCTCTTCGGTCCCTGGTGGTGTCGGCTAATTTTTTGGACAGTTCTTTGTAAAGATTGAGGGCGCTGGGACCCCACGGACCAAGGGTCTCGACGCCGAACGGAACAAAACAGTATTCGGCGCCGAGACCCCTATATGTGTTAGTTTTTGCCTTTTCCGCGGCCTCTGCAGCCGGCGGCTCTGGAGGACGTTCCGTGGAGATGGGAAGGGGCTTTATTGTAATTAGGTATCAATCTTAAAAAACCTTAAATTAAATACCTATTTGGTATTTGTTTCCGTGACCGTAACAATTGTTTTTAACCCCCGATAAAAAAGAGGGGTGTTAAAAGTTTAACATGTGTATCTGTATGTCTGTCTCATAGCAGTATATCAGCATCATAGCTCCCAAAGGGATGAACCGATTTAAGTATGATTTTTTAATCGAATGTCTTGATTGTTGAAATAGGTATTTTCGATAGCTGATATTTGATGTGTCATCTTTTAAGTTTTTAAATTTATGGGTACCCTACCTAGTAATGGTGATTCATTTTTTTTGTAAGTATTCATTTCTTTGGGTGAATCATTTTTTTGTCGACTTTATTTGCCATGGTTACGCCTCTCGGGGTTTTTTTATGAACTGTCTGTTCATCACCAAAAGTGGGGTTCTGTTGACATTTTTAAATCCTTTTTACTGACTAATTGACCCATTTACATGGTATAATTTTATCCAATTTTGTATTGAAAATATTCAATAGTTAGCTTTATTGTGCTCGCGGTGAATTAAAGACAGTGATTTAAATTGAATCGCACATTATAATAAATTTCCGAACGTTCGCGGACACGACGCCGACCCAATTATCACGAACATTGAGTGACAATAATTACCGAAAATGTACTGTTCGCGTTTTAAAATAGGATAAATTACTATAAATTGGACATGGTATTGGAAAGCCGTTAAATATCTGTCAGGGAATTAAAATGTTGACCAAAATAACTGCATACATTATAAATAAAACACACTTAAAAGTATATTTACTTACAAGCAATTTTGTACAAAACTATATGCCCGCGCGGCCTCGTCCGCGTACCTATAGCATTGAACGCAGGCAATCCCGCGCAAAAAAAAATAGTCTTTAACCATCCAGAAAATCCATTCTACACGAAGGTGAAATAATTTTTGAAATCGGATAAGTGGTTCCGGAGATAACCCAAAACATACAAACATACAAAGCTGAAATCTCACAGGCCCTTCCTCTTTATAATATTAGTATTGAGTTATACTGGATGCGGGTGGCGCAGGACCGGCCATTGTGGCACTCTTTGGGGGAGGCCTATTTCCAGCAGTGGACGTCTTTCGGCTGATATGATGATGAATTGATGATAGAGTTGTAGACTACTATACTAGAGACCAGTTTAGTTGCAATCAAGTTTACGGATAAAAACATTAAAACGCACTTTCATTAGATGACATATTATTCACATTGCCTTTGCGCGGACGGACGATGATGTTTTCTTCAAAGTGTTGCATCGTTCATCCACCATCACGCTGCACATGTGTTTTAAGGGTTGCCAGGACTCTGCATACAAACGTAGTTTCGTTCTCATTTTAAAACGGCGTATACCTACTGGAATAGCATTAACCTTTATGATGATGATGATGATGGCATCCTGGCCGATTTCGACCTCACCGACTGTTTATATCTGGATTATATGTTACTGGCGTGTTTCTGTTCCACTCTCTGGTGCACTCTCAGGTGGCTTACGTACCCGATCTTTCTTATAAAGCTACGGGCGCACCTTGAGCAGGTTAACACCCCGCCGACATAATTAACCTTTATATACACATTGGGATCATTCGATCAAGCGATATAACCACCTTTTGCAACAAAGAAATTACCTACTCTACTGACTGGCGTAATAGATGTACCTAACACCACTAAATAAAAGTACAATCATATTAAAGTGTCTGAGGATTTGTGAGGTTTGCGCCTCTTACTTTTATTGATTGTATTAGGTTTTCGTAAGTGTTTGACAAGCTATTCTTTTTTATTACATGTTCTTTTCACAACAACTAAATATATTTTTTAAATGACTTCTGTTTGTGCGCGGGATTGGAGAGCCGAGCGTTCAAGCATAATATGAAAAAAAAAATGTTTAATATTTCTCAGAATCAGGCGGCGATGAGGCGCGCACGGAATTTAAATCGCGACCGCCACCGCACGCATTAAATTCGCGGTGGCACGACAACATGACACGGATGGGCGATAACAGCGTCGGTCGGATGCGGAATCACTTGCCATCGGGCGTTTTTATTAAAGAAATGAATACAAAATTATATTTTGCATACATGATGCCCACGCCTTACTATGGACACTTTTCTACAGTCAACTAAAGAGCAAACGTATATGCAATGGGGTCAATTATATAAGCTTCTGACTGTATAGCCACTCACTTGCTTTCGGATTTAAAAAAAGGTAGGTACTTAGCCTAAATTGCTTTCATTTTATAAATAGCAGTTCAGTTCAGTACTGAATTGAAGTGTCGGTTTAAACTTTAAACAATGTTTTAAAGTAATTTATTGTGTTAGGCGTCAGAGCGCATTATAGAGCGTCACGTCAGATAAGTATGAATCCAGTATAATCTAATTTCAATAGCAGTGCGTTCCGCTTACATGGAATAGGGATGACACCAAATAAAATAATCAATAATGTTGAATTTTCTCGAAAAAGGATTAAAAATATAGTCATGGACAATAAAGTAACACAAGAAATAAATAAATACAAAGTTTTATGAGGAGGTATACTTTGTCCCTTTTCCGCAAAACGCACCTTCACATACAATACTATGACGCTCGAGACCAGAGACGTCACGCATTTTCTCTCTCTATCAAGCAATATTAACACATTCACTGGTGGTACTAAAGAGTGACAAACTCAAAGGCCTAATGTATGCCATACGATTAAATAAATAAACACATTCACGGCCACGCTAATCTCGTAGCGCTACGCCGTAGTCCGTAGCAGGTTAAACCTCGTATGTAGCGAAAAGCGCTCGTAGCGCTCTGACGGATATGTGTCGTCATGGGCCCTGAATGGGTTAAAACGGTTGTATCATCGTAATTTTTTGAAATATTTGAATAGGACTTTTGTCACTAGGCATAATTGTTTGCCTTCTTTCTTTTGGAGTACTTAATAATAAAATTAGAGTCCACAAGTCTTTTTGCTTAGCGCTGTAATCTAGTCATTTTTGTTTTTTTTTTCTTAATCTTACCAGAGTTTGCCAATAACCCAATTAAAGTCAACTTCTCTCAATGCTAATAGCTAGTCAACTATGAGGTCATCGTTCCTTGAAATTCAAATCAATTCTCGATCGACCAGCGCGATACGCTTCTAGTAGCAACAATAAATTGAGATAAAATATCACTCCCCGGACCCGAGACCTCGATACATCAATAAATTAATTACCATATCCCTAGCATTTCAATGATAGCATAACTAAAATAATAACGACGTATACGTATCGAAATCTTTATTGATGTACGACTTTTGGGATAGGGTTGTTTGTTCCAACGATTGGTCATATGAGGGTCGGTCGTTTAGTGGGTTGATCAGTTGTAGTATAAATCTGTTTTTTAATTCGTAGTATCTGTTTTATGTGAGTAATGACAATTGCTGTGCATGGGGATAATATTTATTGTGATTTATTGACATTATGTGTGTTCTTAAAATCATGTTTGTTATTACTAGGTGTTATTTTAGTCTTTATTATTATAAAGTTCTTCATTTATAATTTGTATTAAAATAGTTACATTATATTTTCGAAGTTCATGCAGTAATACAGTTTGGTATACTGTTTCTTTTTAAAGGTACAAATGCAATTTTCGGGTGAACCCAGCCTACGTCATTTAAAATACGTAACACATACTTATCTAAATTGGTTTGAAAAGCTTGTTTTCTTCAAACATAGTTTCACAGCTTTAAAAGCATGGAACTTTATACCTATTCTTGTATGTACACGCCTCGAACCTTCAAGGGCCGGAATAAGTACAATTTAAAGTTTCATGGTTAACACGGTAACCGCCATGTTTTCTTTCACAGGCGAGTGTACCATGAATTTCTTAGCAGCTGCATACATAAATTTTGCCAGGACCAACCAACGAGAAAAGGCCAGGGCTTTGGCTAGTTGATTGCTTCAGTGTTCAATGTTATATAAGAGAGGCTTACTTAATATTTAAGTGCATACTTATTTTAAACCCGTGACGTTGCTTCTCTTAGTTAACTTCAAATTCAGTTTTATTCATTTGTTGTGAGCTTATATGCCTTTGTGTGAGGATATCTTTAAAATAATCGAACGGTTGTTTTCATCTCTAAGAGTCTTTTCTCACCGCAGTTTGAGAGTCAGTGGCCTGTTCCTCAATGTTTAGTCAGAATCTCCACCAAAAGTCTTCTTTGACCTTTTGCCAATACTGATATCTACTGCTCCTGCCCATTATCAGGGGAATGTTTATTTGCCTACAGCGTTTATTCGCCATGTCACAGGATCGTCTCTTGATCCAAGTAGCTTTTTCTAGAGAAGACTCTCCCGCAAATTTTCCCACAACATCCTGGCAACCTCGTCGCTGCTTGATTGGGGATACCTTATTCGACAAATTCAGAGCTAGCCATCTTCCACTACCCAACACCTGTAGGCTTGTAGCCTGTATCTTAGCCCAAACCAGTGGCTGTCAATAGGTACCGAATACACTCGCCATGAAGCATGAACGAAGGCGTAGGCCCCCCACAAGGTGGACTGATGACCTGGTGGCGCAGGACCGGTCACTTTGGCACTCTTTGGGGGAGGCATATGTGGCTTCTTGGTGAAGTAAAACACTGTGAGAAAACCTCAAACCTCAAAATCTAATCCAAAAAAGGGTCTACATTTCCCTCTGTGTTAGAATGTCACATGGCAGTCGCAATCATAAAGGTGCCTACGCCAAATGTTTGTACTATATAAAAATGGAACTCGGGCTTGTTTAGAGTACAACCGGGAAAAACCCTAGGAGGGTACTTGATATCATGCAACATGCTCTGTATTGTTCGATTTTTAGTATGTCAAATTGCTAATTACCAACGATTTACACCCTCAACTAGAAACAAACCATTAACATTCCACGAGATCGTATCGATACAGGCCTTCGTGAAGGGGAAGCCGATGTCCAACCTTCTTTAGCCGTTTGATTGATTAGTCCATACGACTTTTGTTCCAAGTACGATAATTAATTTACCCTGTCTATAGGGCCGTCGGGTCCCATCGGGTGGCGTTAATCTAGCACACTATGACCGACAGGAGAATGGACCCGTATCTCGCTTCCTGACATATGAATGAACAATACGCTATTGGTTAATTAGAAACTGAATACAACGATTGTTCAGGTGGCTTTCGCTGAAAGCATCGGAATCAGTTTAAATTGTTGAACTGGATAGTTGCCTCCTTGTCCATGAAACATGAAAATATCTCTGTTAAATAAAATGTTAATACCTTTCTTGTGAACACAAAATGTTTGAGTGATAGATAAAGACTAACGAATTTCTATAAAACAGGCACCAGCCCAGCTCATACGCCAGTCTTCACAAATACTGCTATATACCTTTTTTACGAAAAAAAAGACAAACGAATTTTAATGGTTTTTAGCTAAAATAGATTTTTTGAACTTTTATGAATACGGTCATTAGAATATAAGGGACAGTTGGAGATTTATAAGATTCGTCACATTTGGACCTTAACGGTACCCAATAAAGTAAAGTCGAAAAATGAAAAACCCTTTGACTTATAAATGCCGGTCTGCGGTATTTAACAAATGACTATATTATGAGGATACCTCCTTGGAAATCAAAATGACAGAGACATCAAATCAAAGTGAGCATTAACCGTGTTGTTTTTGCGGATAGAAAACCGGCCCAGTATTTGGGTCATACAGGGATTTAGGTTCGCGTCTCTTCTGTGGACATTTGCTAATGTTAAGGGCTGCTGTTAAGTCTATTTTTTGGTTACAACACAAACACACAACATTTTTTGGGTACAATAGTGGCTCATTCTCGATCAAAGACTAATATGATTTAATTTCATGTTTTAAGTAGGTATTCGGTTCTCCAAGTTCAAAGGTCCTAAAATAATTTGTTTCCTGATTCTTCAATTAAATCAAACATTATTGAGTATTTCGGCGTCGTTGTCATGTTGTTTAATTAACTTTGACACAAAGTTTTTGTTTAGAAAATGTTAATGAAGTTTGACAACTGTCTTTGTTCATGTCGAGCGATACTGAGTGACCAGTTTTCAATATATTTTAAGTATTATTCTATTATGAAATACTTCTACTTGCTCTATTATTAGGGTTCCGTAGCCAAATGGCAAAAAATGGAACCCTTAAAGATTCGTCTGTCTGTCTGTCCGTCCGTATGTCACAGCCACTTTTTTCCGAAACTATAAGAGCTATACTGTTGAAACTTGGTAAGTCGATGTATTAAGTGAACCGCATTAAGATTTTCACACAAAAATTTAAAAAAAGTTTTAGGGGTCCCCATACTCAGAACTGAAACTCTAAAAAAATTTTTTCATCAAACCCATACGTGTGGTAAAATGTGTCCCCCCCCCCCCCCTGTAACTTCTAAAATAAGAGAATGATAAAACTAAAAAAAATATATGATGTACATTACCATGTAAACTTCCACCGAAAATTGGTTTGAACGAGATCTAGTAAGTAGTTTTTTTTTAATACGTCATAAATCGTAATCTGCAATTTATTTCACGGAACCCTACATGTGCGAGTCCGACTCGCACTTGGCCGCTTTTTTTTTAGTTCATAATTTCTGGCAACTGAAACTAGTTTCCGACCTAGATATGGCCAATCCCATTGTGTATGAAAAGTTTCATCTAAAATATTTTAGCATGCCGAATTAAAATGAGAACCAAACTACGTCTGTATGAAGAGGCAAGCTTGGGGACTCTTAAGGTGGTTCGATTGCCATACAAAGCGTTATTTGACATTCGCAGGCTAACTGCATGATATTTTAAGAAACTTATGTAACAAACTTTCTTCAAATGGCTTCCCATTTGCGCCAAATTCCCCCTTTCCTAGAATAAACTTGTATACCTAAACTAGATTAATTTGAGAAAAATTGTTTTCCCAAAATATCACGTCCCAAACCAATTTCTCAAATTAATCTAGTTTATACAAGTTTATTCTAGGAAAGGGGGAATTTGGCGCAAATGGGAAGCCAATTTATGAAAGTTTGTTACATAAGTTTCTTAAAATATCACGCCGTTCGCCTGCGAATGTCAAATTACGTTTTGTATGGCAATCGAACCACCTTAAGGCGCCGTAGGCTCAGCGAAGTTAAACGAACAGAGTTTTTGAAACATTATAATGCGTCTGTTTATAATAAAATGGTTTCAAAAACAATACTAATAGTAATCTTGAGGCTTTTCTGCAGTGATTCAAAACATGATTAATCAATTTTCGCTCGATAGAAATAAAAATCACGAACATAGGTTTAAAATACACTTAAAACATTCGTAACAAATTATGCACGAAAGCTTAACATATTAAAATTGCTTCTAAAAATCGGCAATATCATGTTTGAGGGAACCTAGTGATTACTTTTTTTATTTATTTAAACACACAAAAAATTAAAATTAAAAAACATTATATCCGCGCTTTCGAACACGCACTTCCATCTCACTCACGCTTATGCTCAGTGAGAGGGAGAGAAGATCATGAACCTACGGCGCCCTGTCGCGTTTTGTCTGCAGTTAATATGGTAGTCACCACAGATGTATGAATATAAGGAGATCAGACATGGCGGCCGATTAAGTAAGTAACTTACGTAACTTTTAGGTAAATAGAAGAGCGTTTGTATTAATTTGTGAAATTGCAGAACAATTATATGAATAGATTGGATTTTAAGTAGGTTAGTGGGAGCAATTAAATACATTTGCTAGGTATTTCGTTCACAAGAGAAATAAATGTTTTTTTAAATACATGGTGACCGTTTATTTTAATGTTAGCCAGTTACAGCTATAATACCACAGATGTATGAATATAAGGAGATCGGACATGGCGGCCGATTTGTATAGAGTGAGCCTGTCGCAAGTATGTACATGGGTTAATGTACAACGCCCAAGTAATTGACAAGACAAAGCACGCACACATCTAAAACACACACTATTGTATACCTACACGCTTATTTGACAATAAACGCGCATCATATCAGGCATTTTGGGAAAAAACGTAATATTCTCTGCGATCAGCACGCGTGCACAGTATGGCAGTGTATGCCCATTGAGCATACAGCTGCGACACGGCCGCCGGCGGCTTGTCCTCTCTCTAGTATTCTATGCTCTGAGGTAGTCACCGTAGCTGGTATTAACATTTGCGAAAGATAGTGTCATCAGGTGGTGGTAATAAGCTGCGTTCGGGCAAATTTGCACCTCAGCGGTTGTAGGTTGCTAATGTAGACTAATCAACGTTCAAAGCATTTAATTAAAGTAACCAAAATGCAATTAAGTAGGTACTGAAGGCGTAACCTAGGATATAATATTCAACCTGCGTGAAAATCCCAATTATAGACGAACACTTTGAAGAATGACATTTAGAATACCCTCCCAGCAGTAATTTCACAATTCCGACATTAAACCTTAAATTTCCTATAAATAGGAACTTGAAATGTTATTATAAATCTTGATATTTGAGTGCTCGTTCATTTCATTACCTACAAATGCCAAATGAAATACAATCCCAAAGCCTACGCACTGTTTATTTAAACTACTCGTAAATGGCTAAGCTTTATGTACCTACGATTCACATAATAAAGGACACGCCGTGTCGGAAAACAAATTAAGTTATATACGAATTACTTAAATGAAGATCAAAGTAATTAAAACATTCATAGTGTTTTGAGTGACTAGTTATTTCACTTCAGCGTAGTACTATTATTTATTTTGTGCTTCGGCGTACAGTCAGCATCAAAAGTAGATATGTAATCGAAGAAGTCAAAAGTTCTTATTCCCCTTTAATAAAGACTTTTAACGTCTTCATTTGCGTAGCTACTTTTGATGCTGACTTTACAAGTACCATTATTGGCCTGGAAACAGGCCAATTGACTGATGTAAAGGTAAACATTTAATGGAGTACCGCGGAACGCGTGTGCCCTTCGGAAAGCTGCAAAGAAAATTAATTATTAAATATGACACAAGTGTAAATATTGATTATTGAACATGTCATATGTTCCAATTCCTTATCTCGTCACAGGCACGAGTCATGCATGTCATGATACAATAATATTTTTTTCAGTAAACAGCGATTAACGTAACGTTAACCCTCTTATTCATAAAACTTAACAAAGATCTGTTAAATAAAATGCGTTTTGTCCCTTTCTCAGAAATGTCAAAGTTATAGGCAGAAGACAAATGAATTTTAGTAGTATATTAACTATATTAGGTTTGATGAACATTTATGAATAAAGGCATAAATGAGTAGGTGCAAGCACTACATCATGTGCTGAATATGGTACTCAAGTGGACTTGTTAACTAGGCATTCACAGCGTTTCGTATTAGCCAAAATTGGCGCATTGAAACCACGGTTTACTTGATTTAACCTACTACCTATAAGTAAGTAAAGTTTGTAAGTTCATGGCATGACTTTGAATTACCGAAGTTATTTGTCCGATTAACCCTTTACCTACGGGTGTCAACCAGAGTTGCCAGTACGGCAACACCGCTGCAGTACGGGTGTCAACTATAGTTGATCGAAGTAATGGTCATGTTCAATATTTTTTTTTATCAAAACGAAACCTTGTGTCTTGGTAATAGCGGTCACATTATGCATTGGGATTAGTACAGATACAAAGAAAAAAATATCAAAATGTTTCGGTAGATGGCTCTGAAATAAACATATTTATAAAAATGACCGCTTTCTTGGTGGCAACTGGGGTTGACACCCGTACTGCAGACGTGCAAATAATTGAACTAAATATGGCGGACATTAGTGTTTTTGTTAGAGTACGGCGTGGGAGTGTTTGGAGTGTTCATTTTAGTGATTGATATTTATGCATTATTTTTATAATTATCGTTATTAAAGTGTTTATTTGTGTTAAATATACTATAAACTAATGTTCTTAAACTTAAACATGTGAAATCCGCGAGAAGTAACTTAAAAATCTGCAATTTCTTAGTGACTGATATATTGCTTGATATCAGAAAAAATAGTGAATATTATTACTCTAAGTGATTATTTATAGTGATTATCTGTGTGAAATTTCAAGTGTGTAGCTGTAATACTTCAAAAGTTACAAGTAAGTGAAGTTATGCCTAACCACTGACTCTCGCCAAAACATGCCCGTATTGAGCGATGACGGAGTGATTCAAGGCCCCGTAGGTAAAGGGTTAAATAAATCTGCACTTGAGTACTTCCCGTTAGAGTCACGTCCTATTTTCACCTAATTCCCTATAAAACGCGGACGGAAATAAGGTTATCATCATCATATCAACCGAAAGACGTCCACTGCCGGACATAAGCCTCCCCAAAAAAGCATCACAATGACTGTTTCTGCGCCACCCGCATCCAGCGGACTCCCGCGACATTTACCATGGTCATCAGTCCACTTTTTCTACTCATGCGCCTTGTGTGTTCGCCGATCGAAAACCTTCCCGCCCCAACGGCCATCGGTTACAGATAGCAGATATAATAATTTACTTTAAAAACAAAGTTTTAACCGACGAAAAATCAATCATCCCCTATTTTCCTACCTTTAAGGTTGGTTTTGTTTTTCCAAATTTATAAGAGGCTAACTTCGGGGTATAGCCTTTCCAATAAAAAAAGAATTATCAAAATCGAACTACTCTGTAAAAAGTTACGCGTGGTCATACATAAAAAAAAATATATATATATACGCGTCGACTTGAGAACCTCCTCCGTTTTTTTCGTCGGTTGAAAAGCTAAACCGTTAAGTTTAATTCTGTTACATATAACAGACATCAAAACATTGCAAAATACGACAACTTTAATATGCAAGCACCTCAATAAAACGCTATTAACCGTACAGTCCCAGTTTGCCTGACGTATAACATGACAACTTTGAAAATGCCAGCGATATTTTACATCCAAAGACCGTGGCCAAAAGCAAGTACTAGTAATAAATAGCTAGACAGTTTAACCGTCTCGGCGCGTCTGAATTGTCTTTAAATACTCGACATGGCCTTTGACTGACTTAGAGTTAGAAAATGATTAGCGATTACTTACGACTGAAGTGGTACCACTTCATGGCAATGTCAAGAGGCTAGCCTCACTAGTGACCAGATGGACCAAATTGACCCACAAAGATCCCATGTAATAATGATTTATTTATTACATGCCAACCTACACCCCCACCTCCAGTGCATTCACACAACCTCCATCAGATCGTTAATTCGTCTCCTCCCTCGCATGATTAAAACTTCCACGATTGTCACACATTATTTTTAAATGGAATATAACCACCTATAATTAAATTTCTAATTATATTTCTCTCTTTGAGGTTACGTCAAAACAAATGTATGACAGTCTAAATCCATACTAATATTATAAAGGCGAATGTAACTCTGTCTGTCGGTCTAGATAATGAATTAATTTAGATGAAATAAAATAGATATAATTTACTTTAAAAACAAAGTTTTAACCGACTTCAAATCAGTTGCCAAATTGCTACAAGTTTGCCTATAAATTATAGAAAGAAAAATTTTAAGAGATCCTTCGATTTCTGTGACAACTGGATTTTGGTGACAACGGGACCAATCTAGAGGTATATGCTTTCAAACAAAGAAAAAAAAAACAATTCGGTTCATAAATTACCGAGTTCTCGCGTAACAAACAAAAAAAAATACAGACGAATTGAGAACCTCCTCCTTTTTTGAAGTCGGTTAATAACATGAGAAATGTATGAATGAATGATTTAGATAAAATAAGGTTTGAGATTATGTGAAGGACAAAGGCCTAATTGGTACCCTGCTTAGGAAGCACGAGATGGCGGGTTCGAATCCCGGTACGGGCATTTATTTTTGTAATGAGCAAGAATATTCATTTCGTTCCTGAGTCATGAATGTTTTTTATGAATATTATAAGTAAGTATTTTTATCGTTGTCTAGTACCCATAGTACAAAATTTGCTTCGTTTGGGACTAGGTCGAATATCCCGGGGTGAAAAGGGGAGTAGAATGGAATGAATGGATGTGGAAAATCAAATAGCATATTTGCTATTAGATTTTGTATATGCGTAATATTAATCCAAAGGCGAGACATTGCACGTATAACCGATGGCCATTGGGGCACAATGGATCTCGAGTGGCGATCACGTAACGGAAGACGCTGCGTGGGTAGACCCTCCACAAGGTGGAATGATGACCAGGCTCCGTAGCATGGATGGGGCCTTATCACGCGATAAGTGACAGGATAAGAGCGTCGTCTCGTTATATCGAACGGTGTCAGCCAGGGACGGATGCTCTATCTTGTCACTTATCGCGTGGTAAGGCCATCCATGCTACCTGACAACGACAATTCTCCGTACATTGCTGGTTCCACAAGTAAACTAGCGATCGCCTTAACTTTTGGAACAAACAAATTTGTATGGCGAATTATCAGTGTCAGGTGACAGTATTGTCAAGTTGGTGAAATAATCTGGTAAAGGTCGTGGGAGTCCGCTGGATGCGGGTGCCGCATGACCGATCACTTTGGCACTATTTGCGAGGCCAATGTCCAGCAGTGGACGTCTTTCGGCTGATATGATGAAAGTTCGCGGGAGTCCGCTAGATGCGGGTGGCGCAGTACCGATCATGTTGGCACTCTTTGGGGGAGGCCTATGTCCAGCAGTGGACGTTTTTTGGCTGATATGATGAAAGGTCGCGGGAGTCCGCTGGATGCGGGTGCCGCAGTACCAATCACTTAGGCACTATTTGCGAGGCCTATGTCCAGCAGTGGACATCTTTCGGCTGATATAAATGAAGATGATGAAGGCGAGTAGACGCGGAAAAAGTCACGGGCAAAAGCTGGTTTTAAATAATGCCTCGTTTGACGTGATAACGTCTTATAAATCGATGAACACCGGCAGCACGCACGAAAAAGTATGACTCATTGTCCCGTTCCGCCCGAGGGGTAATAACGTAACGTTCCGAGAGCGCGTTAGGACAATTCAAGTGTAATTTTTCCATATAAAAAGTGACATTTAGATCTAGCTGACGCGCATACAATGCGTTACGTGATCGACCTGCTGAGCCGAGCGTTCGGCTTCATGACGTTATCACGTTAAAATATTGTCCGTAAACCGACTTTATAGTCAACCAATTTTTATCTGTAGTACAGTCACCGGCATAAATATATGATGGAACAAAGGCCGCAAAAAATAAATATCTGATGACAACTATATTCCTAAAGCCGTAAGAGCGTGTCAGATATTTTTGCGGTATTTGATTCATCATATATTGATGCCGGTGACTGTACAAACCAGGGGACCGATTTTTGACTTTCGAGCGCTCGACTTTTTCACTCGAAAACGGTCAAAAATTAAGAAATGCTATTTTGAAATAGCGATAGAAAATTGGAAAACGAGTGGTATTGACCACTCGTATTAAATTCTATCGGTAGAAAGTAAGTGCCTGCAATTTTGACCTACAATCGTATTTACTTTTATTTAATTTTCGAGCGCTCGAAAGTCAAAAATCGGCCCCCAAGTCGTATCTGTTGACACTTTTATTAGCTTAGGCGTCTTAAATCCTATCAAACGATTAGTGTCCAAGGACTGTCTGACTATTGCAACAGACGCTCAAATTAACTTTAATTAAACGTGTACACAGAACTAAATAAACGTCCTAGGTCTACAGGAATTACTCGCTATGAAATTAGGTCTAATAAAATCTAGACTTTAGTAGACGGGCGATTGGGGACATATATTCTAGGCGGTGTTTCGTAGGACTCTTCAACGATCACAGTACAAGAGGGATTAGTAGTACGTAGGTTGAACATTATTTAATTGGGTGGCTCATTGAATTATCTGTAATTCGTGTGTTCACAGTTCACACCAGAAATTCACAAAACTCGAATGGAAGAGTATAAATTACATCAAAACACTCAAGAATGAGGACAAATTAGGTTTCTTTCCTATAATTTCAACAGTTCTGTACCACTCTGTACTCTCAAATTTATGGCTATAAGATGACGTCATTTGCCACGGACAAAACTACAATGTTCAAATGTCAAAATGACAGCAGAGGGCCATCCACACTGCTCTCCTAGACGCATGCCAAACGCTTGACATATTGCGAACTAATTGGCACGATAAGTTGCGTTCAGGCCTAAATATAGTAGAAAAAAAAATTATGGTATCTTCCACAAAAACATAGAAACATTAGCAAATAAAAAGCAGGAAATTAGTCTTGTTTTACTAGTTGTTTTCACGAACATAGGTTTTTTTTTGAAAGTAAGAATACCTACTCACCAAACATCGGTGAAAAAAGTGTAAGTACACATTCAAATAAATGAGTTAGCACAATGGGTTTTAAAGACCTGCTGGCATTAGGCCTACGGATATAGGTAATCGAGAAAATTTTAAAGGAAGAAATGGGGTCAAAAACTGGCAGATCAATTGAATATACATTTCTCTAGCAAAGAAAATTCAAATAAAAAGTGCTTACACGTTGTCTTTTTACAATTGTAAAAGTAGTAAAACCGATCAAATGTGTTGTACTGCTTCTAATTCGGGTACAGTAGTACGAGTAAAGCAATAATTCAAGCTTCAACTTTACGGAACACATAGTTTATGAGTACTAAATAGCTAGTGGTTCTCGAACTTTGCTTGTTCCTCTTTTCAAAAGGTTTCATGTATTTTCTGAATGATAGCAAAACTTTGATATTGAACGGAACGTGAAAATAGCCTGAGAGAACTCTTCGTATTTCAACTCAAGTTAAATAAAAAGTTATTGATGAGTTTGCTTATTTAGTACCCAAGGAGGGTTAAGAGTAAAACTGCACACATATTACGTGTGTTCTATTTAGTAAATTTAGTGTTATGATATATATAGCTATATGGAAATAAAGCTTTTCGAATCTATAATAATAATTATGTTTTTGCACTCACGCTCTTTTCTCCCTCTCATTTACATGGTCGAACTAGCGATGGACGAAAAATCTTCTATTATATTATATGCGTAAGACATACTCACAACAAATAAATACCAACAAAATAACAGCTTGAGCTTGCTGTTAAATTATTGCGCATCAAATTTGTAATTTTGTGAATAATCCCGCTGATATGAGTCAAATGTTCGGGTCTATATGAGTAAAATCTTAATAAGACATGAACCAGTATGGTAATCGTATAAAATACATGAAAGACGCCAGAATTAATGCCTCGACACACCCAATGGAGAGGTTTAATTACACTCCATTTGTAATCAATGCACGTTCACAAAATGAACGCCGCTCATTCAAAAATGATTGCGCTAAAATATCCAATATTCGTGTCAATTAATTCTCTTTTCACGGTCCCCAACACGATTCCATCTGAATTGCAAATCGATATTTTTCCTTTCCCGTTGCAGTCCAAACTCGACGTGGATCTAATTGAAAATGCGACGCTTCTCCGTGGCCGGTTCGAGTTTGTTTCACTTGCTGAATTGGTTCGTTTGCACACTCGGATCATTTATCAAGGGGAATGTTTAGAGAACTGTTTTCATCAGTTTAAATGCAGACGTCGAAACAAATTGAAAAGGATCTAAGGGTCTCTAAAAACGATATTGTAGCTTGTGTACGTCACAGCTTTCAATTCATAATTTCTCTGAGTTTAGACATTATTCTTTATCAGAATCTATTTTAATCAAATCTATTTTAGTTAAATAAAGTTAATCAAATCTATGTTTGAAAATATAACAATGTTCCGTATTTATTGCTGTTACTAATAATAAAACCGGATCTCGTCATTGTTTAACTCTAAATTACAAGGTTTTTAATCACCTGAGACTTGAGTGTGCAACTTGACAAAATGAAGCATCTGTTTTGTTGAGTCGAAAGAGTTTTAAACTATCCTATTTTGGTACTGTGACCAAACGAATTTAAACCTTTTTGTAGTCAATCTTATTAATAGCATTTCAATTGCCTGCTTCCATAAAAGCTTTGGTAAATATAACTGCTATATTTTCAACACGTCCCTTCATATTGAAATTATTCTTGTGATTGAAAATCCGTACTTGGAAACATATTTTAATATGTCACGGTCCTCTTATATTTGCAGTGTAAATCTAATAACATAAATACCTAAGTCTGTTACAATTCTTTATCATACGATTACAAAGCAGATGATACTTATGATTAATTTTCGAATATTGCAGGGTTAATTGTTGAAGAGTTAATGTTAAGTGTTAAAGTGCAGGAGCCCAGCTCGATATCAAAAGGTGATAAACTAATCTCCAGTTTCAAAATCTGTATTTCAAAATCATAATGACAGCGACATGAAAGTAAAGCGACATTCTATTGATGTCCCCTTCTCTGTCATTCATTAAGGCATTCATTCAGGCCGTGATTCCACTTGTAATATGTATATCAATTGAATTTATTTTCTTAATTTCAGGTATCGAATGCTACCAGTTGTCCTCCTCTCGGAACTCACGGCAGCTAATGATGGATTGTTCGGCTCCTCTAAATATCCAAATGGTAAGATGTTATTAAAAACGGTAGATATTGTGCAGTCAAGTGTAAAAATATGGATGAATACAACGTCTCATAAATATGTCCCATAGCTCTTATGAAGGCGGACATAAGAGCTATGGGACATCTTTATGAGTAAGCTGTATGCGTCCATATTTATACACGTAACTGTGTATTAAGTATGTTAACATTATTGATTGTATTTGTCTTATTATTTATTCAACTGCCACAAAAAGTGGAATATTGTTTATTTTTTGGCACGCTATACAGACTTAACGGCTGCTTTATCAGAGGCCGGGAACTTGTTTTCTTGCCGAGGCATGTATAGTTCTTTTCTCAAACATACAATGAAATAAATAAATAAAAATCCTCAAATCAAATTAATTTTCATGGCTGAAGGCCGTGATGCTGTGCCACAAATAGTGGAATGAAAATTAAAGAGTTACTTTGCAGGCCTAGGCCTGAAAAGTTGTATGGAATCCCATTTCAGGCCGCCTCGAGATGCTGCGCCCGAAAAAAGATACTTCCGAGTCTATTATAAGGAACGTAAAGAGAATATTTCATTCCATGTTTGAGAAAAGGTATTTTAGTCTCCTAATTTCTGCTGTCACATCTATTTCTAATAAATAAGCAAAGTTATTTCTATTATCTATAAAAAGTATCTATAAACAAAAATATTTCATACATTATTAATATACGCTAAAAATCCCGGATAGATCCCTGTCAGTTAAACGCCATTCACCAATATTCCCTAACCAGAATAGACAGAAGGTTTATCCGCAGGAAACCGACTCTCTGGGCCCAATTTAGACCGGTGAATAACTGAAAAGACGGCTTGCCTACCATATCAGGTAAATCGAATACGTACAGAATACAGAATCACTCGGAGAGATTTACACTGAAGAGGTTTTACATGCGGCTTTGCGGACGTCGAAATGTTTCCCATGCGCGTAAAATTTTGTGAATGTTGTCGGTAAAAGAATGAATGTATTCAAACATTTTAACGGGTTTGACTTGCAATTTACATTGGCATAGAGAAGAGGATTTTCCATTTAAGCGGCGATTACACTGCTTCAGTCACCGAATGCAGTCGCCGAACTTGTTTCAAACTTCTTCGGCCAACGACTGTCATCTTCACATTTTTTTAATGCTTCGCAGTAGGCGGACAGACTAAATTAGTCTGTCCGCCTACTGCGATTACAGACATGGGTTCACGACATACTTAGGAAGTGTCATTTGTCAAATCATCATCATCATCATATCGACGTCCACTAATGGACATAGGCCTCCCCCAAAAAAATGTCAAAGTGATCGGTCCTACGCCATCCGCATCTAGCGGACTCCCGCGACCTTTATCAGGTCATCAATCCACTTTGAGAGTGTCCAAAAGCATATTTTTTTAGAACTTCATAATTCCAAAAACCATGTTCCGCTATAGGAATCTCCGTTTTACAGGATATCATTATTTATCTTCTTCACTTATTTCAGAGCTAGGCTCTTGTCGGTGTAGCTCAAAGTAGGCCCTCCATCTACTCCGATCCCACGAAACCTCTGTGACGTCTTGGTGCGACCTAATTTTCTTATTTAGTTGCTCTTAGTAGTTTATCTCCACTTATAATAAATCTCTAAATTAAAAAAAGAATCAGCCAGTTGTTTGAAACTAAGCTTTGCGCGGTTCGAATGTTCTCAGCATCCCATGAACGGAAAAATATGAAACATTTTATATAGGTACATTATTATTCTAGCTGCAACTTAGGATAGTTTTTATCCGACTGCGACAGTTAATTAATTTTCCGAAATATACGACTTCATTTAATTTTTCATTTATTTTTATTGAAATCAAACGCTGCTCCAACTGTCAGCTATAAGAACCGTCAAATTTTCGTCAAAATGGCGGAATTGCTTTGCCTTTCACTTATTAATAATTTAAATCCCGTCTACGATAGACCTTTACGAGACAAATGCTAAAATATAAACCATAAAAAAATATTCGATTCTGATATGAGAACTTATATGCGCAAATGTCGTTTTATGTCGTAATTTCAATAAATGAAATCAACAAATTTGAACAATATAATTAACACGAATTTGTTTTTTTTGAATGACAATGGCACGCGCTCGGCGCATTCAGCCAAAGTTACCACGAAAACCGATACTCAATGTTCATATATTTGCATCCCTGTCACTCGAGCATGGTTAGTGCGATAGAGATAGAGATACCCGAATATTTTCGAATTCCGAAGTTCGTGGTTATAGCTCAGGAATCGAAAATATGGTAAATAATCATAATGTATTTTCTCGAAAAAGAATTTAAAATAAATATAGTCAAATGGAGAAAAAAACAAAGCAAGAGGTTATATAGGTAATGATTAAGTTATAAGAGTCCAAAGTTTTAAGAGGGGGTATGTTCTGTCCCTTTTCCGCAAAACGCACCTTCATATGAAACGATTGTTTTTTACTATGACGCTCGAGTATATTGACGTCACAGTCCCTCATCGTTTTCTCACTCTAACAAGCGACATTAAAACGGATGTAGCTTCATAATTTTTTGAGATATTTGAATGGGAGTTTCATTATCTTCTATCTATTTATACATAATAAATGCCTATGTCCTGACTGACTTATTCACTCACTCACTCACTCACTCACTCATCAACGCACAGCCGAAACTACTAATCTTAGAGAGTTGATTTTTGCACAGTATGTTGCTTTTATAACGTGGGCTAGGGATAAAAAGGGATTTTTGAAAATTCTACCCCTAAGGGGGTAAAATGGGGGTGCAAAGTTTGTATGGGAGAACCTTTTTTTTTTGAGCTATAGACTTAAACTTTGTAGAAAAATTAGTTATTAGAATACAAATGAAACACTTTCAGCGTTTTGGAAAATTCCACCCCTACGGGGGTAAAATAGGGGTGCAAGGTTTGTATGGGGGAAACATTTTTTTTTAAAATAGAGACTTAAAACTTTGTAGAAAGATCAGTCATTAGAATACAAATAAAGAACTTTCAGGGTTTTAGAAAATTCTACCCCTAAAGGGGTAAAATAGAGTGCAAAGTTTGTATGGGAAAAACTACTTTTTTTTAAATAGAGACTTAAAAACTTTGTAGAGAAATTATTCATTAGAATACAATTCAGCGTTTAAAAAAAATCTACCCCTAAGGGGGTAAAATAGGGGTGCAAATTTTGTATGGGGGAAACAATATTTTTTTTAAATAGAGACTTAAAACTTTGTAGAAAGATTCGTCATCAGAATACAAATTAAGCACTTTCAGCGTTTTAGAAAATTCTACCCCTAAAAATAGGGGGCTAAAATAGGGGTGCAAAGTTTGTATGTGGGAAACTATTTTTTTTAGCTAGAGTCCTAAAACTTTGTAGAAAGATTATTTAAATACAAAGAAAGTACTTTCAGCGTTTTGAAAAATTTCACCCCTAAGGGGGTAAAATAGGGTGCAAAGTTTGTATGGGAAAAACATATTTTTTTTAATAGACACTTAAAATTTTGACGAAAAATTACTTATTAGAACATGAAAAATACTACATTCGGCGTTTTACAAAAATCATTCCCTAAGGGGGATAAAAAAGGGTGCAAGGTTTGTATGGGGAACACTTTTTCTGAGCTAGACACTTTAAACTTTGTAGAAAGATTACTTATAAAAATACAAAAAAAAGATTTTCAGCGTTTTGAAAAAATCTATCCCTAAGGGGGATAAAAAGGGGTGCAAAGTTTTTATCAGGGAAAGTTTATGTTTTTGAGTTAGAGACTTGAAACTTTGTAGAAAGATTACTTATTAAAATACATTTCAGCGTTTTAGAAAACTCCATCCCTAAGGGGATCCTTAAGATCCTTAAGAAGGGTAGCCAGTGTTGTGTGGGAAAAACTTTTTTTTTTACTAGACTTAAAACTATTCAAAATGTTACTTATTAAAATTAATAATAAAGTACTTTCAGAGTTTTAGAAAATTCCACCCCTAAGGGGGTTAAGAAAGCTTTGTATGGGCAACACTTTTTTTGAGCTAGAGACTTAAAAGTTTACGAAAAAAGTTCTTTCAGCGATTAGAAAAATTCAACCTCTAAGGGGGTTTAAAAGGGGGTTCCAATTTTAAATGGCGAGCAATAAAATTTTAAAATGTGAGTAAGAGATTTTTAACTTCGGTCTTATTCTGTACGTTAAAAGACTACAAAACTGATTTCAGAGTTTTTCCAAATTCATCCCCTAAGAGTGTTAAAATTGGTTCAAAGTTTGAGTATTTCAAGGCATTTTTAAAGTATGAGATTTTTAACTTTGGTTTTAGACTGTTTGTTCACAAACTAGAAAATGAACATCAACTTTTTTTTTAATTATCCCCTAAAAGAGGGTTCAAATTTTGTATTGAGAGAAATCATTTTCTAAGACGATAAAAAGTTCTACGCGGACGAAGTCGCGGGCAACAGCTAGTTCTAAAATAAATAAATAAATATTTGGGAACAATCTCACACAAATCAACCTAGCCCCAAACTAAGCAAAGCTTGTACTATGGGTACTAGACGACGATATACAGACTTATATAGATAAATAAATACTTAAATACATAGACAACAACCATGACTCGGGAACAAATATTCATGCCCATCACACAAATAAATGCCCTTACCGGGATTCAAACCCGGGACCTCCAGATTCGTAGGCAGGGTCACTACCAACTAGGCTACAGAGGTCGTGAGGATTCTAAGGCTTCCTCTTTCGCGCTTTCCCATTACCTTTACTTCAATTATGTTAAGTATGAAATTGTACAATGTCGTAAGAGGGGCACTATCGTCTTCCTGCTTCTAACCTGTTTATATATTCAATTGAATTATCTGCGTCCAATTTACCGTTTAGCGTTGTAGGTCCAGAACCATTTGTGTGACTCTCGCAGGGTACCAAAATATCGGCGTTTAAAGCCTACGCCCAAACCAAACACCAACACGAGTGGAGGAATGAGGCTGGCTTAAGGCACTCTAAGCTGTTCATAGAAGGAGTGGACTCGGGCTGGACCAGAAAACTCTGGAAATCCAGTAGGAAGCAACTCAGAGTTATATATAACTGTTGGACTTTTTATTTAAGGTGTGATCTATTTTTACACAGTTTTGGACAATAAATGAATCTTATCTTATCTTATCTTATCTTATCTTATCTGGGGTGTTCACAGGTCACTTCGGGGTCAAGGATCTCTTGGCCAAGATGAAACTATCGGCAAGTTTAGACTGTAGAATGTGTGGCGAGGAGGATGAGACTATGGAACACTTATTGTGTGAATGTCATGCCCTTGCCAAACAAAGAATGAATTATTTTGATAACGGCTATCCGCAACCAAAGGAATTCAAGGTTCTCCCGGTGAACTACATCATCCGTTTTGTGGAAATAATGGAGCATGCCTAGTAGCAGGCATAAAGGAGAGGGCAAATGCACAAAAGATCCCACTGGGTCGAAGTGCATCCGAAAGTACCTAGATAGATAAGAGAAGATCGTTTAGCGGAAAATGGCGTTCGTAATTTTGAAATTTTGTGAATAATAATGCGTTCGAACAAATGACACTTCGGATTTTCTCTGTGTACATACATAGGTAACAGCAGCCGTCAGTCACCAAATGTTGCAGACTACCGTCGTCTTTCCACAGCTGCTACCTACCTACCACAATTGCAGCTTTAGTTATCGGGCCGTCTTAATGGACAGATGACTCATGTCTGTACGAGTATACATTACTTGTAGACACTCCTAAGCAACGCGGATTCAGGCACTGTGCCACCGCACGTGTCGCCGGTCCATATATGCGAGGTAGCAGAGAGGTGTGCGAGGAAAAGATACACCAATAACGAGAGCTAGACTAGGCTAGGTGTAAGGCCTGAGTGGAGCGGCGTGCATGTTGAACAAATGAAACTCGTACCTGGTGTACTGAGTAGACGCTGCACAAAGCGAATGCACGCTCGCCCGCCCCGCTGCACGCCCCGCCGAACGCTCCGCTCCGAGCGTCCACTCAGGCCTTACACTTACTCGTACAATGACATTGGTGGTATTTTTACCTACCTCACACAGCTCTGGTGGATATCCAACTCACCCTAATACTTGCTTTCGGAATAGGTACTTACCGCGCCCCTTATGCGGAGCCCACGGCTAACGAAAATGCACCTTAACAATATGGCTGCGCTTCGGATAACCATGTTAATATTGCACCAGTTAAGCAACTCTCGCTCACAAACTTGCGTTCATGGATGGTTAGTTAGTCTTCGCATTAGTTAGTCTTCTGCCCAAGACGTAGTCCACCGCATGAGATTGGCAAGTTTTCAATTAACTAATTAACTTACACTACACTAAACTGTACATTGTCGTAAATTGTATAGTAAGTATTAGCATTCATATTTTACATTACAAAGCGGCATAAATATCTGATGCGTCAAGTTTGAAATATGGTCAGAAATTTGGGCTGATTTTATTTCTTTTTGACAGAATAAGATAAAAATGGGTATATTGATTGGATGAGCTCGGTATTCATGAATTTCATGAACTGACAGTAAATTAAATAAGAAAACAAAATAATATAATATAATAATAATTTATTAATAAAACATAATGTACATCAGTATTTACTATAGACTAGGAGCTTAATATTAGGGGCAAATAACACGTGCCTGAACTAGGATACCCTGTGTTTCAGGAAAAAAAAACTAACAATTGAATATGTTATTCACATACAAAATATTATTCAATATGATTCTTATTGACTAGGTAGTACAAAATAATTTGTAAGTTAACAACCTATATATAAATAAGGTATAAAAAGATAGAAGATAGAACAAAATTATTTTAAAACGATAAATAACTTCTCAGTATCGTCATAGGACATATTATGTAGGGCTTCTCGTAGCGTTGATTTACATTACATGTAGTTTAGGGGATATAGATCTAGCCGTGCATTAAGTCTTTTGTAAAGAAGTGGACCTAGGAAAAGAAAAAATCTAGAAGAGAAAGCGTGTCGTGTTTGAGTATAATTAGGACAAACAAAATCTTTACGCCTTTTACTGGCATGATCAGTGTTGTAAGGGGTTTCAGCGCGCTGTTTTAAAACTGTGTGCAATATAAATAATTGTCGGACTGTTAAAACTTCACATGATTTATAAAGCAGGCTAGTGGGGAATTGATAGGGGCGGAAAGTAGAAACCTTAAGGATCTATAAGGTACAGCAAATAAACGTCACTTACAAAGTTGCCACAGTCGGCGACAGTTGTTTATACGTTAGGTACGATACTAATCCAAATTACGCTAACTGCGGCAAGGAAGGATGATTTAAAATGCAAATTGCACCAGACCTGACGGTCGTTGCTCCATCGATCAATACTAGTTTTATTTAATACCCTGTTTTTTCTGTAGCTTGATTTGGTTCATTCCCCGTGTGGTGTCGAGTTGGAATACTAGTAGTACAGTCGCCATCACATACATATGTACACTTTAGGTGTTCAAAAATATCGGCGCATGCACCCTAATGCCTTGAAAATAGAGGTGTGTTCCGATGTTTGTGACGTGCTTGTTTGCTCCGTTGTATGTGATGGCGACTGTACCACCCACTTTCTCCGAAATGGGGACGTTTCACATTTTGAAAGTCAAATCGCTCCCAAATTTTATTGTATTTTTAACCTCCGATGCAAAAAGAAGGGTGTTATAAGTTTGACGTGTCTGTGTATCTGTGTGTATGTCTGTTGCATCGTAGCCGCTACACCAATGAACCGATTTTAATGCGGTTTTTTTGTCCGTAAGCTGACGTGATCGAGATGGTTCTTATCTTAGCTACGTTTCAACAAAATTGGTTCAGCCGTTTTTGAGATATTGAACTTTGAAATGAAAATATCGGGGGTTTTTCAACTTTTCTAAGTTGTCGATTATTCATCCTACTCATTTAATTCCTACAAGACCTACATTATCAAAATATCATCTAAATTGAATGTGGGCATTTTCAATAATTCATGTACCCAATTAGCGTGAGTTGTTAAACAAAAATTAACTCAGTGTCAGTTTTGTGACGACAGTTATTAAGTTTTCGATTTGTATAAAAATTAACTTTTTCTTTTTAATTTATAAATTACATGCATACACACGTTATTTAAATGTGAATAAAGTTCATTTTCACATCATTTGTATGTAAACATACAAATGATGTGAACTTTTGTCACGAAACTGACACTGACTTAATTTTTATTTAACAACTCACGCTATTTGGGTACACTAATTATTGAAAATGCCCATGTACAGTCGCCATCACATACATAGGTACACTATAGGTGTTCAAAAATATCGGCACATGCACCCTAATGCCTTGAACATAGAGGTGTGTTCCGATGTTTGAGACGAGCTTGTTTGCTCCGATGTATGTGATGGCGACTGTACCTATGTTGTGTGTTGAATTGTATGTTACTCTGACTCTGACAAAAGTTTCATTTGTTTTGTTTCGTAAAATTTCAAATCAAATTAAAATCTATTCCGTAAGTACTTGATACAATTTTCATTGCCAATTTATATTGTATACATGGTGGTCCCAACTTGAATATTTTATGCTAATTTCAGGGTCAGTTAGATTTTTTCACTAGTGAGAAATTGGACACGACAAGTTTATCGTAGCACTGTTCTAGTTTACTGTATTAAAACTACATTTGATAGGTTTGTTTCCATACCGTCTGAATTCTTGAATGAAAACTATTTTAGGAAGGACATCCGTCGCCCACAAACACTCTAGTAAAAACTTAAGTGGAAATAAATGTACATTTCCGTGAGTGAATGAAAAATAACACCAACATTTGATCTCTTTTTTGATGTCAAACATCTTGAATATCACATTTTAGTAAAATAAACTGTTTTTGGTAGCTTTAGTTTTCATTGCTTTCTGTTAAAAAATAAAAAAGAGTCGATTTGATAAAGCTCAAATCGATTATATAGCGTATTTTTTGGAAAAATTATTTGCATCTCGACGTTTCGACGATTTATTTAATCTTTAAAGGTACTATTAATAATGAGGCAATATTTGGACATATAAGCTTCTTCGCATGTTTTTATGTATAAGTAGAGTAATCTGAAAACATATCCCTTATTTACTACCTTATTTACGTTTTAAAACTATTTTTCTATCACCTAATATTCTGTTAAATCACATTACTACTAGATTTAGTATTTTAGAGTACAGTATCATCGGTATAATTTCCGGGAACGAACATTGTTGGTACAACATCCTTACCGGGTACGATTATCTCTTACTTAGGTATATTTCACATCCGTAGGATCGAAGGGTACCTATATGATATTACGTAATGTCAAAACCGTGTGAATATTGGAGTTGATGATACACATGGTGACTTTTTGCAGCGATACAAACATGTGTTTCATAAGCACGCGATTCAAAAAAATCAAAATCAAAATCTTCTGACTGTTTCACAACACTAGCAACAGATGCAAAAAGTCGCCGTGCGTTACCATTTTTATTGACACTTAACAGACAATTTGAAAAACATTCTCTCCTTTTTCAGAAATACCAGAATACGATTTGCTCCACGCAATCGGCGTTCCCTTCAGCAACCCGAAAACCCAGTACTTCGATGAGGGCCTGGACGGGTTCCCAGCCTACGGCCTCAAACCAGGCTCTGACATAAAATCACCCTACCGCCTCTTCATGCCAGAAAAACTGTACCCAGAATTTTCCATAACAGCGACAGTCCGACCCGCTACCGAGAACGGAGGCTTCCTATTCTCGGTCGTAAATCCTTTAGAGACTGTAGTCCAATTGGGAGTACAGTTGATCCCATCTGGGAGAGATCTCACAAACATATCCCTTCTGTATACCGATGCAAATATCTATGCGCTCTCGCAGACGATTGTGTCGTTCGCTATACCATCGTTTTCTAAGAAGTGGAGTCGGTTTGGCTTGAAGGTTACTACAGAAAATGTGACATTGTTTCTGAATTGTCACGAATTTGATACTATTCCAGTGAAGAGGAACCCTCTCGAGTTGGTCTTTGATTCGGCCTCGACGTTATATGTGGGACAGGCTGGACCGCTCATCAGAGGAGCTTTTCATGTGAGTATAAAAATCTTTGTTATTTAATTTTTGTTGAACCAAAGATCGGTAAATTTCCTGGAATTCATCCCTCTGAGTGAATTATAATTAATTATTCTGAAACTGTACCTGAATTATGAATTTATCTACTTTGGTATAATTAAGTTCAAGGTCGTGGATATTAAAAATGTTCTTCGAAAGTTCATTATTTTTAATGGATTCAAGGAAAGCCTGAATTTTTTGGACGATCTAAAATATGTAAATATTAATTCAGGTTTTATCGAAATGTAGGTATGCCTACCTATTTTCAATGTCCGGGATTTATTTAAATGTGTCATTTTTTTACATTATGTTATTTGATAAGTAATTGTCTGACAATTTATCGAACGCTTGATTAGAAGAATAACAACTTGGTTTTAAGAACAACAATAAACAATTGTTAAGTGTCGAGAGTCAAATCCGATATATTAAATTGACAAAGTATACATTATAAACATTATCAGGAACTAAATGAAACATAATAAAAATTAGACGATGCGTAAAGTTACGCTATGAACCCATATACAAAACAAACTGCGTATACCTAAACAATTTTTTTTTAATTATACGAGAAAAGTACTACGACTATTTCTACGCAAGAAACAAATGGGCAGTACTTTATTGTGACACCACAATAAAGTGCCACACGGCCTGGGATGTTCTTTTGGATTGATTGATCTACTTCGACTATCAATGTGTTGATAACTAACACAAAACTATGGCATTCATTTAAAAAAGCAAAGAATATAATCTTATTTCTGTGATTTGAATATAAAATAAGAACATGCAAGTAGGTATACTGCCTTCCTCTATGCAGCCTCACGTTATTAGGTACCTAACTAATTACCAGACATCACGATTTCAATCAAGAACATGAACTCAATCCGAATGTACATTACAGTCATTAACTAACTATTAAGCAAGTTAGACCAACAGTGAGTCCTAACAAGACGGAACTTTCCAACTACCACCATGTTACCGAGCTTCAGCCACTAACTCCGTTGTTTTTCTTGCCCGTTTTGCTGCACCTAGATGTCTATACTCGGAAGTTTCAGGTGAAATTCACTCAAGTTTGTACACAAGTTTGCGAGCCCAAGGCCCAGTTTTGCATATCAAACTGTTAGCAGTTATGCTGGCGCACTAAATTGTATCGAATAAGTTTCTTCTCTTATTGCGGGTGTAGTGTATGCAAATGCGATGCACTGGACTGTTTTTGTTATAAGCCAGCCAAGATTATACGGCGTGCTTCCTCCGGAGAATTCCTTCTGGGCCGCAATAAACTATTGAAATAGGTATAGTGCTCGAGTGTACCAGTAAACTCTCTTATTATAATAATATGTCTAGTAATCTTCTCAACAATGTTCTTGAACGACATTAATACAATTGAAAAGTAATATATATAAATAAATATTACGGGACAATCTTACACAAATCAACCTAGGCCCACGGTAAGCTCAGTAAGGCTTGGGTTGTGGGTACTAGGCGATGATATATATAATAGATAAATACATATAGATACTTATATACATATATAACATCCATAACTCAGGAACAAATATTCGTGATAAATACACAAAATAATAATATACTACAAGTCATTAGATACGCTTTTATTTTTCTAGGCATTGTCGTCATTATGGGTAACAATTTTACTTTTTGCTTTACAATACAATTGTAGAATATTTTCCACGTTCAATTAAGGAAAAAAAATCAAGTCAAAAAGTCCAGTCAAATTATTTAACAACAAAAAGTAAAAAAAAGGCACATACACAGAAAAATATCAATAGAATAATAAAGCATTAATATACATTATATCAAATATCTCAGTTGAACAAAATAATAATAATAATAGTAATTGTAATGTCAATAAAGGTTATTCGATAAATAATTATAAAATTCCTCGATACCATAAAACGCATTATCTAATAAAAAATTGAACTTATTGCTCGTATAAAGAAGCCTCTTTGAACAACTGAATCAACAGTTTTAACGAAATTGCTTCAATATTTTTCTATCGCAAAGGTCTTGATTCAGTAACGTATTTTATATTTGTTGTATATGTTTTGCGAATTTGATCTCAATCACAATTTGACATTAACAGATTATAAACCAACGAAAAATAATGCTTTAAATTGTGAACAGTTTTGACAGTTCACAATTTTTTGACAGGTCATAATATCGCGAGTGAGATTATAAACTGACGGTGTTTATAATGTGACGGTAATGTACGTTAATCCTTAATTTCGATGCAATAGGGAACATTACTGCAATGTACTGCCGCCAGATGCAGCACTACCACTAATAGTAAAACTGTATAGGAATATAGGGATTCACACACACATGCACAATTGATTGTCAAATGAGTGACAAGGATGCTTGCATAGACAATACCGCAAGTGGGAACGAGATACAATGTCAACCCTGCTAGTGTCGCCACCTACGAAGAGTTTTGCATAATGTCCCCTATTGCCTAGGAACATTCCGCCTCTTAGTTGCAAACTGGAAGTAATAAATTGTGATATTGTTATTGTTTGCTGATAGTAGTTTTATTACTGTCGGCGAAGTTAATAAGTGAATAATGTTACACGGGGCGCACAAGATCACGGAATGTCTTCGAGTGAGATTGTTTATCAGTCGACCAAATTGCGAACAATTTACGTTCGAAGATTGACAAAGTTAGCGGAATTCGATTTTCAATCTTCGTATAACTAAGTACGAACAGAATGTGTAGTGAAGAGTAATGAAAATGGTACTCATTATAAAGATTTTTTTTACAGAATGTACACACGTTTTTATTGTTGTGTATTTTCGTCTTTAATATTCGACGCTAACAATATCTGACCCTTTTTGTGCCGAAAAAGAACGTTATGTATGATTAAACGTCGGTAATTATTTAAGATGAGAACTTTATATAATGTGTACTACTTTTGAACTGACAAACGTCAGTTTGTTGAATTAAATCAGTAACCTATTGGTTAAAATCTTTGATATAATAGAGGTACCTGTTAAAAAAAAAAAACTAATCGTATGGGTACTATTAACTGAACGATACTTGTATTACGAGTATACTTATACTTATTTGTTTGTTTCCAAGTGGGTTCTTAAAAAGGGCTCTATCTAGTTCGATTAAGTTATTTGATTTATTACACAGAGGTTTACTGCGGCGACGATTTGATCTAGCTAGGTCTCATAATATTGTGGAATATTAATTTTCTCCAGGTTTTGACTTACATCATCAACCAAAACTTGGGGCTCCAAGGAACTTGTTTAAGTTTATTCTCTTTTCTTTGAAATAATAGACATTGCGTTATTTGCGTTGCTATAGTAGGGTCACTCGGAGTCAAAAAAAATGTTTTTTCCTGCTATCTATAGTTAAGGGAATACGTGCATAAAGGTCCGGCTACACGCTCAATCATACTTGCGCAAATTCGCACAAGCAAGCATGCGCGTTAAGACATCAAAACGATATACCGCACAAATGGCTTGCACAAAACGCTAATTGGCACAAACTAGATTTGCACAAATAAGCATGTGCGTTAAGACTGCAAAACGGTATACCGCACAAATTAGGCTTATAACAGTTATAACTCTAAACTTAAGCGATGTCAATCCACAGGAAATTCCCGAATTTAACAGAGATCCTACTCTTGATCTATTTCGGCGGCTATTTTTACAGTTAAAACTAGTCCAAATCCACTCCGACTTTAATTTTACGTACACAGAAAGCCATTCAGCAGTACAGACGATGACTTTTGAAGGCGCGCCTCCGGGAACGCCTTTATTCGATGTGAATGCTTCGTTGCAAAATGTGGAGCATTTTGAACCAGCCTATGACGCGAGCCTAAAAGTGCTTACTAGCCATTCGGGGGTTTTATTTTAATTGAAGCTCATATTGCTTCAAAGCGCGGGTTATGAGACTTATGACTTATTAAACATAATCCTGGACATTACCATTTTCGCATCCTAATCGCGTTTCATTGATGCACGCGCGATGCAGATTGACGCGTGATTGAGGTCGGAAGTGATAAGATTAAGAATAATTTATTGAAAAAACCGTATTGCCAATGATACATTGTGTTTGCATTGTTATGTTGAATTCATTAAATGCGCCTGAACTAGGACACACATGATGAACATGAATAGGCCTTCTGCAGTCTGCACGGATACATCACTGCACAATATTATAACCGGCAAAAGTTAACTTGAGACCTCGTTAGTATGACGTCTACAAGCTCGAGTCTCAAGTTAACTCTTGCGGGATAAAACTGCCCGTAATTTTCTAAATGTTCTAATTAGAAAAGGACGGATATGTACTCTGTCTCACGCGCGCTCTTGTGCTAGCCGTACTGGACCAAATTTGGGAACATTTAAGATTTTGAAATGAATGATAATAATATTTTAGAGGGGGCATATTTGGAGTAGCACAACTGGATACTGGGGGATACTTCCCCGTTTCAGCCTACAGAAAACCGAGCCATCATTACACCCTACTTGCTCTTTAGGTATGTGGTGGTTTGTTCCTGGTGGCGAGTGAGGTCGCCAGAACTCTTTAGGTCGCGCTGTGTTGAGAGAGAGTGAGACCTTTCCATGTATCTCTATATGTCAAAACTCTCTCAATCTGTCAATATTATAGAAGGTATGATCAAGTGATCAAGGAGTAGAGTTCGACCCAGGATAAGCTTTGTATGTCTATCACCCTCTCCCGGCGTAGAGGTCCTTTGGTCGGGTCGGGAAGCGTGTGGTGTCGCCCTGCACGCTTACGACGGGAGGGGGGGCTTTTGCCTCAGTAGTGAGGGCAGCTGCGGCTGTTGCCGAGGGGCGTCGTGGTGAAATGTTCGCGATCCCATGACGCCCCTACTACACGGCACAGAGGGCATACCTTGGTGGTTTTAGACGGTAGTCCGGGGGGTTCCCGGGAGCCCGTAATACCCACCCTAGTTCCTCGGCTAGGTGGGATGCGTAAAGGCATTTCCCCAAGTAAAAAAAAAAAAAAAAGGATAAGCTTTGTGTTTGTTTGTATAACAACTAAAAGTGCTTGCTCAATGAGCTGGTGCTGAGGCAGGATGCCGATGTGTTTGCAGACAGTTGACAGAGCCTGCTTACTAAAAGAAGTGCTTTATGTACTAATATTTAGTAAGTGCTACTTTTGTTTTATTTGTTTGTATAATGTATATGTATAACTGTCATGTACGTGTCATGTACTATATTTATTATTTTTAAGTCCTAACATTGTAGGCGCTTTGGTTGTTTCCTGGCCTGTCATGTAAATTATTAAATAAAAAAAAGCGGCCAAGTGCGAGTCGGACTCGCACATGAAGGGTTCCGTGAAATAAATTGCGGTTTACGATTTATGACGTATTAAAAAAAAACTACTTATTAGATCTCGTTCAAACCAATTTTAGGTGGAAGTTAATGTACATCATATATTTTTTTTAGTTTTATCATTCTCTTATTTTAGAAGTTACAGGGGGGGGGGACACATTTTACCACTTTGGAAGTGTCTCTCGCGCAAACTATTCAGTTTTGAAAAAAATGATGTTAGAAACCTCAATATCATTTTTGAAAACTATCCATAGATACCCCACACGTATGGGTTTGATGAAAAAAATTTTTTTGAGTTTCAGTTCTGAGTATGGGGACCCCTAATACTTAAGGTGGTTCGATTGCCATACAAAACGTTATTTGACATTCGTAGGCTAACAGCGTGATATTTTAAGAAACTTTTGTAACAAACTTTCATAAATTGGCTTCCCATTTGCGCCAAATTCCCCCTTTCCTAGAATAAACTTGTATAAACTAGATTAATTTGAGAAATTGGTTTGTCACGTGATATTTTGGAAAAACAATTTTTCTCAAATTAATCTAGTCTATACAAGTTTATTCTAGGAAAGGGGGAATTTGGCGCAAATGGGAAGCCAATTGATGAAAGTTTGTTACATAAGTTTCTTAAAATATCACGCCGTTAGCCTGCGAATGTCAAATAACGCTTTGTATGGCAATCGAACCACCTTAATGTTTTTTTTCAATTTTTGTATGAAAATCTTAATGCGGTTTACATAATACATCTACTAACCAAGTTTCAACAGCTCTGATAGTTTCGGAAAAAAGTGGCTGTGACATACGGACGGACAGACAGACAGACAGACGGCCGGACATGACGAATCTATAAGGGTTCCGTTTTTTGCCATTTGGCTACGGAACCCTAAAAAAGCAAAAGCAAATGGCTTGTCTTACCGGGACCTAAACCGACAGAACTGGCGTCTACTCCACCGATAAGACCTAAGCTCTTAAATGTTGATGATGATGTCAACACAACGAATCATCAAATCAACAATGGGTTGGCATCACTTTATTGGTTTCATGCTTGTGATCCTTCGAGAGTGGCAAGCATCCATACACCATAGGCTAGGCTGTCTGTTAGTCATCGGGCCAGCCATGCTTGTTTACTACATTGTGGTATAAAAAAAATTGCTAGGCGTATACGTGCATAGTCAAGTGTGTGTACAACGCAACGACAGCTTGAACTTAAATAAAACCTAAACTGCACGTATTTTTTACGCGCTAGAACAAGCGAGAATGCACCAACAAGTGCAATTCACATTTAGTCACATAACATCAAAAGCATCATCTCCGAAAACATACTTAAAACACATTAACGCAACAAAACGTCGCAGAAGAAGATCTAGCTTTAAAGGTGATGATGAATAGTAACTGTCTCAACTCAATGTTATTGTTTTCCACTGACGTAGACGAGGTGTCTAGAAGTATAGATCAACTTAAATCACATTGTGCTATTGGTTGGGATGGCATATCATCATATTTTATTAAGAAAACTAAAGATTTCATTATCACCCCGCTGACACATATTCTTAATCTAAGCCTCTCTACCGGGGTATTCCCAGATTGTTTTAAACAGGCAGTCATATCACCTATACACAAAAGTGGAAACAGGGAAGATGTAAACAACTATCGACCTATTTCCATATTGCCGGCTCTTTCTAAAATTCTGGAACGGCTCATGAACTCTCGCCTTGTAAAATATTTGGAGGGTTACAATATCCTTTCCCCAAACCAATATGGATTTCGCAAGGGTAGGTCTACGGAGGACGCAGTAAACTTCATCACCAGTAGGATAGCTAAATATCTAGACGATAAGAAGAAGTGTACTGCTGTCTTCCTGGATCTCTCAAAAGCCTTCGACACCGTCTCTGTCCCCATTCTTCTTTCAAAAATGGAATGCCTTGGTGTAAGAGGATTGCCTCTTCAGCTCTTTAAGTGTTATCTTTTTAACAGAAAACAATGCGTACGCATAGGTGATATGACCAGCCAGTACTCTTTTATGAATTTTGGTGTCCCACAAGGCAGCATTCTAGGTCCAACACTGTTTTTAATTTATATTAATAATCTATGTGACCTAAAAGTCCCAAACGCCCACATTACTACTTTTGCAGACGATACAGCCATTCTATTTGTTGGAGATAGTTGGAGAGAAGTTCAAATAGCTGCTGAATGTGGCCTGAAAGTAGTCTTGGACTGGCTTAATAATAACCTGCTCACTTTAAACACTTCTAAAACCAAGCATGTAAATTTTTCCATCACTAAGCATAACCAACCAAATTTTTCATTCACCATTAAAGCACACACCTGTTCCTCAGATAATCCAGCTATTACGACTACCACTACTGATTGTAATTGTAATTTAATCGAAAACACTCAGCAAATCAAATATCTAGGTATAGTAGTAGACAACCATCTCTCTTGGTCAAACCATATACGTTATCTCTCGGACCGCATACGTAAACTCATTTTCATTTTCAAAAAACTGAGGCGTGTCTCTGACCCTCATTTCCTCAAGTCGGTATACCTTGCCTTAACTCAATCTCTGCTAACTTACTGCATAACAGTTTGGGGAGGCGCTGCAAAAACACACTTGCTTCCACTAGAACGCGTTCAAAGATTTATTTTAAAAGTTATGCTTGCTAAGCCCATTAGGTTTTGTACGCGAACACTATATTCAATAGCGCAAGTGCTAACAGTCCGACAACTGTACATTGAACGAGTTTGCCTAAAACAACATAAAGCTACAAACACACTTAGTGCATACGCACGTAAACGTCTTGAAGGCCGTAGAAAATTCCAAATTTTCAGCCCAGTCGCACACAACACCGCCTTTTATCAACGACAATTTAATTTCCTTGCACCTTTTCTTTACAATAGAATCAACCAACATTTAAACATCAGACAGTGTAGTAAATATAACTTAACAAAATCTATCCGAAAATGGTCTATGTCCCTTGATTATTTTGAAACTGAAAAAATTCTCGCAACTGTAAAATAATAACCCCTTACAAAAATATTAGTAAACAATTGATCCATCAATGCCCACTCTCTTTCATTCTCACACAAACACGCACACAAACACACACACACACACACACACACACACACACACATATATATATATAAACAACGCACTAACACACAGTTAGATAAATTAATTTAAGCATTAGTTACACCACGTAGCAATTACAAAAAAAAAAAAAAAAAAAAAAAAACTGCATGTAAATTTCAATATAAAAGAAATCCTTTATTTCTTTCCCTCAGTACCAATGTAAGTAGTAGCGATCTCATAATGAGCATTAGAACTCCCCTGTTCTCTATAAGACAGGTTTACCTAGTTTAGGGCACAGGACACCGTTCCTAGGCTTATATCTAAAAATAGTGCACTCTATCTATCATATCATGATGTATTACTTAAATAAGCTGATGTACTGATTCTACAATAAATATATTTTCATTTTCATTTTCATTTTCAATTACTTTTGAACTCACACAAACTTGTGCGTAAGAAAAGAGGGGAAAAAACATTTCTTCACGGTTTCCCCTTACGATTCTAAAAATATACTTCAACACTCGTTTATCGACGACACTCGTCCTTTAAAACTCGTCAGCATTCAGCTCTTTATCGCATTGAAGAGTGGTTTCCGAACGCACTCATTATACTGCCAACGCCTGAATGATATCAAACAAAGTTCGGCGCGTTCGGAAACCCCCATGAGGTTTGACGATATCGCCTCCAACGTACCCGCGAACGCTCAGACGCTCTCCACCCGAGGTACTAACTACAAACATAATACGTGCTGGCAACATTTGAATTATCAACTAATTTTGATCTGTATCGCGTTTGCAAACGGCTTTTTTGACGTTTAGTTATGTTTGCTAACACATGAATGAAGCCGGTTGGAAAAAACACTCATACTTTTCAATGAATGTCTTAAGGGTTGGTGTGATTACTAACAGGTCTTTTAGTACTTTTATTTAGATCGCACTCAATACTCGAATAGATTGTGAAGAATTCTATTTTTATTTTCTGTTAATAAATCGTATATTTAACAAAATTAAATTGAAGTCTAATAGAAGCGCTCACTTTTACTGAGAAATGGAGCGTGCACTTTCATTAGTTCATTTTTCCTGAACTTTTCAATTTTACCTTGCTCCTGCTGAACGCTTCAGCGCCTTTTGTGCAATAAAGTTACGCCAATAAACATAATTAAATAAAACTCTATCAGGCTCTTCATCGTATTATACCTCAGTTTCATAGTTCATGAAGTCGATTTACCCTTTCAAACGGAACGATCCCACGTAATTGATACAATAACAACTTCCTTCCGCGCATACCTTACCGAGATTTAAACAAATAATTTCTCATCTCGAGGCACGTGTAAGCGCTCGCCACCAAATAATTCATGTGATTTATGGACGTGTTTGGAATACAACGATGGTTTCCCACAGCAGTTGTGTTCGGCAATTGCCTTGTGGGAATCAAGGTATACCTCAGTCTATTTCGCTCACATGCGATAAAAGCGTACGCGTGACGCTGACGTTTTAAGTGTCGCGTGTCGTGATGACGCGACGTGACGCTACGCGACGTGTAACGCCGCTAACTCGATCCGTTGACGGCGCGTGGAACATGCGGTTACGCGGATGACGTTTAGTCGATATAATGTTTTGGAAATGGTGGCGTTGGTTTGGTGATTGACACGCTTGAGATGAAAATGTTTCATAGAGTATCTAATACGCATTTTTTTAAGGCCACGTGAGCTCAGAGAACGGATTTTTAAAAAATCGTAGCTCTTGCTTGGATTATAATACGGCTGCCTTAAATTTAATTAGCAATCTTGAGGCCTTTCCCAAGGGACAACAGCTATTCAAATCCTTAGTTTTTGACTTTCGCTCAATTGAAAAAAATCACGAAAATAGGTCTAAAATACAATTAAAAAAATCGTAACAAATTATGCACAACAGCCAAACATATTAAAATTGGTTCTAAACATCGGCAATATCATGTTTGAGGGAAGTCAGCTATTTTTTTTTTATTTATTAAATCGCAAAATAAATTTAAATTAAAAAACATGATATCCGCGCTTCCGAACACGCTCTTCCATCTCGCTCACGCTTTTGCTCAGTGAGAGGGAGAGAAGACCACGAGCCTATATACGTCACCTTAAAAGAAAATATTTATTTAACGCTAGCAACGGAATCATCAATCGATCAGTCAATAGAAGTTTCGGTTGATTACATTTTATCCAAGAATTAATTATCCTGATGGATTTCAATAACTAATCATTTTACTCTGAAGTAGGTTTGTACTTAGTCGGTCCTTAAGTTCTGTCACAAATGTTTTGCCGCATAGTAAATAATACCAAGAATGTTTTTATTTAATGCTATACATATATGGTTTGATAGCTCATTAAATACTGATAAATTAGAACGATTATTGGATTTAAATGCTAAACGCTATAGGTATTACACAAATGCTAGTTTCTTCAGAGATTTTGCACTTTTTTAGCCAATCAAAAACACGGACGTGCTTCACTGTATCTTTTTTCCATGATTCTTAAAACTTACGTGAGATTTTAGTCAGAACCCCTCCCTGAATTCTCCCTTTTCCATTTTGAAGCATACGATAACTAAGTTTGGGTAAAACTAATTTTCATATTCACATTTTACGTAGTGTACCTACATGTTGCCCACAAGATCAAACTTACGCGTTTTTCTGAAAACGTAAAAAGTACGTAGGTAAAGAGCAGTTGGAATTGAAAGCTAACAGTTATTTCTGTTAGATGCGGCGTTTGGGTTCACGATTGTCTCAAGTTAGTTACAAGGAGGGATGTAACGATACCGATATATCGGCCGATATAATAGGCAGGCCGATATATCGGCATCGCCGATATAAATACAGCCGATATAATATTTAACTTACCCAATGAGCTCAGTTGCCTCAGAACGTCTTTTTTCAACCGCAGGCCTCATACAATATGATTTGCGCAACAGAGTATCTGCTAGTAATTTGAATAAACTTTGTTTCCTTAACAAAAATCTTCCTAAAGTGAACTTTGATTACTAACATTGATAATTACCTTAATAAATGTGTTATTTGATTTCATTTGGCATTTTTAATTTAAATTTTTGTTGATAATTAGTATTTATCAACAAACATTTATTTAGGTAATTATTAATTTTGATTTGGATTTGACATTTTTAATTTAATTTTTTGTCACACTTTACAAAATCTAGTGTCCATTTAACATCAGTTACATAGACAGTCAATATCGGTATATCGCCGATTATTTACTTCGAAAATCGGTATCGGTATCGTATCGGCAAAACTAAGTATCGTTACATCCCTAGTTACAAGGTTTTTAGTCATATTGCGATAATTGTTCAAAATATTGTATTGCAATTTGATTCGTATAAAATAAGCTTTTTAATCATGTATAATACAAATAAGAAAAAGCTTATTGCTGAGTTTTATCTATCAAAAACCTTATGGCAAAACTTATGACCCAACTAAGTACATGCTGCATAATTATTTACACTGAAACTGTGTTGAAACACCTGAAAAGTGGTTATTCTCCAAGACAGCATTAGGTAGCACAAAGCTAAATGGATTTATCTTTCTGTCTCTAAGGAATGCTTGCATCGATACAGAGCAGTAAACGTTAAAGGCTCGGACAGACAGCATCGTCGCGGGCGCGCGGCTCGATATCTCCGTACAAAACAAACCGCTAATAGCGTGGTTAAACAACATGCCATGACGTATGGAAATATCGCGCCGCGCCCCCCCGCGCGCACGCCGCGCGCCCGCCGCACGCACTCCGCGCGCCCGCAACGGGTGCTGTCTGTCGTACGAGCCTTAACGCCTTGGCCACGACTTTGGTCTTAAGCGACCTGCGACCAGCGTTTTATTTGTTCATTGCGCGGTCGAGACGCGCATCGCACTGTGGTTAGTTGGGATCACGCGCAATGAACAGACAAAACGCTGGTCGCAGGTCGCTTAAGACCAAAGTCGTGGCCAGGGGGTAAGAGTCCTCACCACGGTTGACTCAAGTCGACTCTCGATACGTAATTTGGTTCTCAATTTAAAACGGCATACTGGAATAACATGAAACTTTTTACACACAATGGGTTCCGCCATATCTAGGTCAGAAACTAGTGTTTGTTCATATAAATTGAAATATTAAACAAAAAAACCGGCCAAGTGCGAGTCGGACTCGCGCACGAAGGGTTCTGTACCATTATCTATAAAAAACTATGTTATTCTGTATTTTTAGTATTTGTTGTTATAGCGGCAACAGAAATACATCATCTGTGAAGATTTCAGCTGGAACTATCACGGTATCAGTGAGATACAGCCTGGTGACAGACAGACGGACGGACGGACGGACGGACGGACGGACAGCGGAGTCTTAGTAATAGGGTCCCGTTTTACTCTTTGAGTACGGAACCCTAAAAATTAAGCGATTAGAGACTATAAAAAAACGTTCTTCCCGCATTATATTTTTTTATATTTTAATTTCTAGCAACAGAAACAGTTTACTAGTTATTAGTTTCCGACCTCGTTGTGGAGGATCTCACAAAATTTCATATTATTCTATTCTAGCATGTCGTTTTAAAATGTGAACCAAACTGCGTTTGTATGGAGAGTTATATAGTATACGGCAACTGTCCTCCCATAGAAAACTGTTAAAGCTTCTAAACAGATTTTGAGTACCTAACGATTACCTACAGTTTGAAAACTTTGGAACAACCGAGCCAGCGTTTATCATGGCAGCATGTTTACTACGGCAATCGACATCCGATGCTCTGGCAATAATGGTGGGTGTTGTTGCCTATCAATTGCGGTCGATGAACAGGTGTAAACATGCCGTATCCTGCGTAGGTGGGAGCGGAGATAGATTTTCACAAAAGCATATGGACATACTATTATTACATTTGCTTTATGGGTATTTGGTGTTCAGTTCCTGTTGGTAAGTATGGTCACCTGGGCTGTTATTCGCTACGCATTGATGTGGCTCACCCCGCCAGTCACCCGTTACGAAACTAGACATCTACCTACGCTTAATTACTACGCATCGCGGTGTCAAGGTATAATTGTTTTCAGCGTTGAGGTGAGCTTAAAACAAGTTAAGTACAGAATAGGGGGGCTGCTTTTCAAAACTCACCACAAAACTCACTCAACACAACTCACTCAATACAATTCAACACAACGAATCCTCGTATCAATAAAGGGCTTGCGGCGCGCGTGATTGTTTGCTTTTTTGCCAACGTTGTAGTACAGTAGAATTATTCGAGTAGGTTAGCCTCATTTTGATCCTGACCTAATCAAATCCAGATAACCTAATTAGTGGATTATCTGGTCTAATAGTCATCTTAATTAACTGACCTCTGACCAGATTTGAGAAGATACAGTTAAGTCGATTAAAATCTCAACCATAGGCTACGGTATAGTCACCGGCATCAAAATATGATGGAACAAAGGCCGCAAAAATATCTGATGACAACTCTATTCCTAGAGCCGTTAGAGTGTGTCAGATATTTTTGCGGCCATTGATCCATCATATATAAGCTACGGTAGCCTAGTGGTTCAGGCATGCGGAGCTGTCAAGTCAAGCGGCGGTCGTGGGTTCGAATCCCGGCTCGTACCAATGAATTTTTCGGAACTTATGTACGGAATATTTACCGTTAGCTTTTCGGTGAAGGAAAACATTGTGAGGAAACCGGACTAATCCCAATGAGGTCTAGTTTTCCCTCTGGGTTGGAAGGTCAGATGGCAGTAGCTTTCGTTAAACTAGTGCCTATGCCAAAGCTTGGGATTAGGTGTCAAAGCGGACCCCGGGCTCCTTTAAGGCACAACTGGGAATAACGCAAGGAGCATGATGATGACATTGATGCTAGTGACTGTACGTATTATTAATCCAACAGTGACAGAATAAAAAGGAAAATGTTGTTGTTGCAAGCAGCATTCGTTATTCTGGATAACGAGGTCAGCTCTGTGATCCACAACCTGTCTCGTCTTGCCTCATCACATCCCCAGTATATGTTGATCTTGGCCCTGATCCGCGAATATTATACACAGAAAAGAAAAAATATATATATATTTAAAGGAAGATGAAATCTCGAATGAAGCGACATCATCAAGATTTTTTTTATGGTTCGATATAATCATCTTAATTCAAGATGCATGTTTCATTTAAGATGGTGCTCTTCATAAATAATTTCTAGGTTCAAGTTTTGTTTCTATTTATTAAGTCGATGGTCTGACTAAGGGCGTTGCACCAACTTACGATTACAGATCGACCGATCAACGTTATTATGGCGCAGATTGCTGTCATTCCATAAAAACTTGTCAAACTTAAAAAAGACAGATTTTAACGACACCAGATGATAACAGACGGTTTGGTGCAACCCACTCATACACTGGTTTGTATGAGAAGATTTCACGAGCGTTATGAACTTATGACTAATGAATGCCAAAGCAGGCAGCTAGACTATGTGGCGCCCAACCGTCTGTGTCGCTGATTACCTCACACCTCATGTACAGCAACTTGACATAGGTCAGATGGATTCGTAGGTCATAGACGCGGGGCATACCGTATACTGCTATTTTATTTAGGTACTTAAAAGTTAAGATAACGTAAGATTTATACTGCGGGTGATAAGATATTGCTAAAAATTGTAATGAAATTGACTATGGAGAATTATGTGTTTTTCGAGTGTATGTACCAAAAATAAAGACGAGAGACCAAGATTGACTCGAATGGAGAATGCTGCAACGGCACAGGACCAGGCCGTCTTAATATTGATGATGATGATGTATGAACGTATGTATGTCAATTTCTTTGGTCGAAATTTGATGGAAATTATATATTCCTCTTAGTCATAGGCGTTGCATTTGTGAGAAGCAGAAAGGTTATTAAATATATATTTTAATCACATAAGTAGTAGACAAACAAATCTTAAAGTAAAACATACCTAAATATATTCTGCTGAATACCAAATAATAAAGTAGTACCTACACATAAAAGGACTTCCCCTATCGTAGTCCCTAATAAAAACGCATTAAAACTTGCAGATCCCTTTAACCCAATGACACCCCTCTTTCAAGAGATGGAAACAGTTACGAAACACTGCAAGGGCTATCCAAATAAACTAATACACTATACAATACAACTACTATACTATACTTATATTACAAATACCAAATGCGAATGTAATTCTGTCTGTCTGTTAACTTTTCGCGCTTAAACCGCTGAACGGATTCAGATGAAGATTGTTACGGAGATAGTTTGTAATCCTGGAAAGGACGTAGGATATTTTTTATCCCGGAAATCATCCCTTGAAGGTTAAAGGGGAGTAGATTGAAGGTAAAAGGGAAGTAGAAGTTTATATGACAGTGTCATCATCGATGCGCTTGAGGAAGTGTAATATCATTGTTTCGTACAGGCACTTCAAAGGCGATTAACAAGAACGCGAGAGAAAGAAAACCAAAAGCTATAGTTGTCTCTTAAGGCTCGACAGTCAACAGGGGCAGCGTTTTCGAGTTTTTTAAAACAATCTCAGACGTAGAAAATAGGGTTCAAAAATCTAAAAAAAAGATACGTATTACTTAAGGATCTAATCTAGTCAAAGTCGCATTCAGTTACGCGATCTAATGAACTTCACTCGATAGAAAAAAATCCCAAAGTTACCTCTTTTTGTAAAGTTTATTCAATATTATGACTAAACAATATATATTTTAAAATCAATTTTTGTACTCAAATAAAGTTATTAAATATTTATAGACAAATTCGCAGTGTTTGAATAGATAAAATGATTATCTTAAGTAATTACTATGTTTAAATACCTACAAAATGCGCGAGCGCGGAGGCTCGGCAGGCCCGATCAGTCGCGCGCTGGCCCATACGGACGACGACTCAAGGACGTTAGCGGGTGTACAAGCCTTAAAACATCCCTCCCCAGCCGGCAGACGGGCTGCAAACGGGTCAGTTACCAGACAGGACGGCGCCAGAAGTATTGATGTTGGCATCAGCTGATGCTGCCAGGATTCAGTTGGGATACAAACGCCGAGGCACTCGCTTCAATGCCTCAGGCACGGAGAAAGTGACTGTGAATCTGTTAAGTAATACACGTGAAGTTTTTGATCAGTGCGGCGGTATTCAGTATTAAGATGTTACTTAATAAATTGAATTTTTAGATAGAGTATCATTTTGAACGTTTTGCGGGTTTGCCATTTAATACTTGACCTATAATTTTACAAAATTTGTATAATGCTTACTAATTCTTCTCAGGTCGATACTTATACTGGTGAATAATACTTAGTCATTAGCGCAAGGTTAGATACAGCAGCATCAACATTTTGAAACTGCTAATAAAACTTGAGTACCTACGTTGTTTTAAGTACGATGGTAGGTACATAATATAATCGCTTTGGTCACGGTTTTCGTGCAACATTGTCCTAAGACTAAGTAGATTTAGTCATAGCGGGCATCTGTTCGGACCAGACTTTTTTTTTGTTCACCGTACCTAGAGGACGAACCCGGCATGATATTATGTCAACTTTTTTAATACATATTAAAATTATCCATAACACTCGGATTTAAATGTACCTATCCGGAAAAAAACTGATTTGTTCGTCTAGTTTAAAATCCATTACAATGTTTCCAAACAGTTTAAAAAAACGTAGTCTTATCATTCTTAATTATTAACTGATATGTATCGTTATATTTACTTAATCACAGTATGAGAATTTTAAAGTATTAAAAAGTTCGATTATGAGCCTGTTTTCTGTACCTACAGTGTCGGGCAGTCATAGGACGTGAATAATTAATAGCAGGCTTCTGTGCGCCGATCCAACTTGGCGCGTGGAGTCCACCTCGTTTCACATCTTGAATGGCGATTCTACAGGAACGTCCAATTTCGTTGTGAAACTCCGGGACTGATTTAAATGCTGGCTATTCGAACATTAAGATGAATAAAATTTGGCTGCTTTGGTGGATGTTCATTCAGATTATACATGTAGATAGTTACCAAAAGATAATTATTGTATTATTCAATTATAATAAGTCTAGCTTTACTCTTCCCATACAAGATTTTTTTTTATTAACTCTTATAAAATAGAGTAGACTTATTTCGTTTTGAAATAATAAGAAAAAGAAACAAAAGAAAATGAAGAATTTTTTGATGTCTTTGGGCGGCTATAGTGAGAGGTCTAGTAAATTTAAATAATAACCTACTTACTATGAAACGTTAGAAGAGCTTTAAAGCTCCATTTGCATCACGAATCGCTGTCGATTGCCTAGTTGTTAATACGGTACCTATTAATTAAACTACAATGTCGGCAAACAATCGTACATGAAGATAAGATAAGTCACCATAGCCTGCGTTTGGATAACGCGTGTATTTACCAGTGCACCTTGTGGGGGTGTGGTCTACCCACGTTGCGTCTTTCGGTACTTGGCAGTGGCGGAGCGCCCATACAAGCCGATTCCAACCGGCTGGCCTAAAATTTATTTTTAGGCAAGCCTATAGTTACATACTCTAAACTCTTTTATAACTTTTTATATTCCGGGTTGCCCATCAAACTTTTTCACACGCCGCCATTGGTACTTGGTCACCACTCGAAAACCTTTCCGCCCTGAAGGCCATCGGTTCTACGTGCAATGCACTCTTCGTGGGCCTATGTCTAGCTGTGGACGTCTTTCGGCTGATATGATGATGATGATGATGAACTAACTACAATGTCTCACTGATTGAAAGCGAGTCTTGGCCTCCGGCTCGAGTTGCCGGTACCTAATACTTGTCCCGATCTCGCCATTACCCGCCAGTTCATGGTATTAATTGAAATGTTATTATCGATGTTTGTATGTAAACATTCTACGGTACCTGTACGTTTACTGCCTGCCTGTCTGCTAAAACTGTGAATGCATCTAACGCACGAATATTGTAAACTTAAATAACGTTTAGGTATTTCGAATCTACGTAGACAAGGAAGGCGCCATCTATGATAAATCTAGCAAACTACTTACCGCTCCCGCTCCCGTAACGATACAGGTTGAAGGGTCGATACTAAACATGGCCATGTCACGTAATAACCCCGATGTTGACATTGTTGACCAACAGATGGCGCAGGTATGCGCGAAATGCCAAAAGCCATTACCGAAACGTGATCATCTCACCTGCTGTATCTGTACTAAAACCTACGACCTTCTCTGCGCCAACAAGTACGATAAACTTTTTGATTTAATGTCAAAAGAAAGTAAAGACAAATGGACATGCCTGCAGTGTCGAAATGACGCATCTTCAACAACAAATAACACGAGCACGCCGAGTAGAGCCCCAAGTGATAGTCATGCCAGAATGTATGATTTGCAGCTGATTTCAGACACCGACTCCGATTACTCTAATGTAACAATACGGAGAAAAGGTCATACATTACGCAGCTTCAATGACAGTCTCTTCCTAGATTCTCAACAAGACCCAGATGAAAATTCCAACAAAAATAACGAAGTATTATCAGAAATAATATTGACCGAATTAAGAAGCTTTCGCTCACAAATTACATTCCAGCTAGAACAACAAGAAAAACGCTTAACCAACCTGGCTGATAAATTAGAAACCAATATACGGGACTTGTTTCAAAAGTATGCAACCCTTAAAACGGATTTGAATAATATTAAAGTAATAACCGACCAAGCAAACATTCAAACAGGTAACATCCTGAAAACATCAAATACCCATTCACACCGTATCGACGAAGCTAACACGAAGATATCAACTCTTGAAAAAGAAGTGGCAGTACTAAAAGAGCAAGCTCGTTCGTTAGAAGACAGCTTATACCATACTAACTCCGATTCAAAGCTCAGACCACAGGAGAATGAAAAAGGTAGATCAAACAACATGAACAACAATGCAAATAGCTTCAATCCTTTGCAGAGAGTTACTACTACTTACACAAGTCAGGCTGAACATACAAAACGGCTGGTTCTCTACGGGCTTAACGAATACGAACGAGAATCGGAACCCGTACTGGTTGACCAAGTCCTAAGTATTTTCTATGACATCTATAATATAGATCTAACAGGGCAGATTGAGGAGATTTGGCGCATAGGCCGAAGAGGTTCACGACGCCCTATTGTTATAGAACTGTTAAGTAAGAGAATGACAAGACACATTATAGAAAACGCCACTTACTTCAAAAACACAGGCTTATTTGTCTCTCAGTTCCTAGATCGTGATAGCCTGCGCAACAGAAAATTACTCAGAGACAAACTTCGAGAAGCGAGACAGAGCGGACAAAACGCTTTGCTACGCAATAACAAACTATTTGTAAACGGAAAAGAAATACACGTACTACTAGCAAACCCCGACACAGAAAATGGGACCCACGAATCCCACGATGCATTATCGACAAGCCTGGACAATCAACCACGACCAGGAAGCTTTACTGGAGAGATAACGCAACAGGCGCCGTTAACACACTTGCCAATACCGACGCCACAAGTAAAAACTTTTCGTCCCTAAATCACAGCAATCCGGGATATTATTCCAGAACATGTGTAGTATAAAAAACAAAATTCACCTGATTGAGTCACTTGTAGATGATAAGCCGTTTATTGAAGCCCTGTGTATTTCTGAAACTTGGACATCGACGTCTCAACTTGACCTACTTAAACTAGAAGGTTATAATTTAGCAAGCTGTTACTGCAGGTCGAACCATGAAGGAGGAGGAGTCTGTATATTTTTGAAGAATACCATAGGATATGTCGATTTATTGGATATTAATAAGTTATCAGTAGAATGTATTTTTGAAACATGCGCCATTGAGATTCGTAAGCCAAATTTAATATTAATTGTTATATATTGGCCTAATAATTCCAGAAGACCCGACTTATTTTTTGAACAGTTAGAAAAGCTACTTCAACTTGTAAACATTAAATACAGTAAAAAAAACGTGATCATAGGAGGAGATCTAAATGTCGACATACTCAAATCCACTACTCTATCGCAAAACTTGTTACATCTTTTTAGAAATTGTAACTTTCACCAGCATGTAAAAGAACCCACAAGAGTATCACTAAATTCAAAAACATGTTTAGATATTCTATTTACGAATTTTAGTGTAATTGATCTGGGTATTGATGTCGTGGAGCTGGGCTTCTCGGACCATAGAGGAGTCTTAGTTACAACACAAACAATATCTGATAAGACCAAGGCTCAGCGATGTCAATATTCTTATTTAAACCGTTGTTTTACAGAGAAGAACATAGAAATATTTAAATCTGAACTGCAACAAATCGATTTTACTTCCATTATTACCCCTCAGAATACGATAAATGAAAACTTTGATAAATTTCATTTGGAATTAATAAATTTGCTTAATCAATGTATTCCTAAAAAACAATTTAAACCAAAACCAGGGCCAAAACGGCAATGGTTAACGCGAGGAATAAAAGTTTCGTGTAAGCACAAACGTAACCTAAAAATACTTATGGGCCAAACTGACGACTCAATTCTAAAAAAACACATTAAAACATTTGATAAAATATTAAAACGATCCGTGTGTATTTCAAAAAAATTACACAACATTAATAAAATAAACAAATCGACTAACAAAATAAAGGCAGTGTGGCAAATTGTTGGTGAGCAAACGGGTAAAACAAGAGTAAATAAAAGGGAAAATCTAAGCTTAAAAATTAATGGTAGCCTATCAAGTAACCCACATTTAGTAACAAACACCTTCAACTCGTTTTTTGCTTCTATAGGGCTGAATACGACCATTAGTAAACCGTGCGGCCGCACCGTCGTTAATCCCACCTCCAACACTTTCTTCTTATCGCCTGTCCACCCATCAGAGACTTATAAATGCATACAACAGTTAAAAAACAAAACTAGTTATGGAATTGACGAGATACCCCCTTTGCTTGTAAAATCATGTGCCAACGAGCTTACGCTTCCTCTCACAGACCTGATTAACCAGTCCTTTTCTGCTGGAATATTTCCAGAACGTCTCAAAATGTCTATAATAAAACCAATCAGTAAAAAAGGAGATCAGTCAGACCCCCAAAATTACCGCCCGATAGCCTTACTCAGTACCTTTTCAAAGATTTTTGAGACAATCATGGCCAAGCGTCTAACCTGTTTCTGTAATAAATTTGATGTTTTTGATGAACGCCAACACGGGTTTCGTAAACAAAAATCAACAACATTAACAGTATACAAATTTATCCAGGAAGCCTTAGCTTTAATAAACAATAAAAAACATGCATTTGGGTTGCTCCTGGATATGAGTAAGGCATACGATCGAGTCCAACACGATATCCTTTTAAATAAGTTGTACGGAATAGGTGTCCGGGGCACTGCGCATGAATGGTTCCAATCATACCTCAAAAACCGCCAGCAAATAGTTGAAATTGATTTCTTTGATGACGGTAATAAAACATTAAAAAAAGTTCGTTCATCTACATTAAACACGAAATGCTCTATTCCACAAGGAAGCGTACTGGGAAGCATTTTGTTTATCTTATACATTAACGACCTACCGAAACTATTAAATACTATTAATATCAAATCCTTCCTGTATGCAGACGATATTTCAATTATATTTCCTAGCATAAACACAGATGAAGTTACAAATAACCTGAATATTATATTTGATACAATTTTACCTTGGCTTGAAGATCACAATCTGAACCTAAATTTGCAAAAAACTAACATAATACAGTTTAGACCCCACCAGAGAACAGCGTTAAATATTAACTATTCCTACCAAAATAACAAATTAGAAACTGCCAAAACCTGTCCACTGCTTGGTTTAAACATCGACGAACATATAAGCTGGAAAGTCCACATTGATAAAATATCGATAAAATTATCTAGATTTGCCTATGCCCTGAGACAAATATTGATAAATACCAACTTGAAAACTGCTATAGGTGCCTACCATGCTTTTGCCCAATCATGGTTGCAATATGGAATAATGTTGTGGGGCAGTAGTGCAAATGCCAAAGACCTATTTTTATTGCAGAAAAGATGCGTCAGAGTTCTCAGCAACATAAGAAATGAAGAGAGTTGCAGACCACACTTCTGTAGATTAAAAATTCTTACCCTCACATCTCTGTACATATTGGAAACGTGCAAATTTGTCCATAAATATCCTAGTCTGTATCCCAAACCGGAAAACTTCAACTCTCATGCACACAACTTACGTCATCGCAATAAAATAATTCAAGCAGTTCCCGCCAAACTAACAATGTTCAGTAAAGGCCCTTACGCAATGTCTATTAGAATCTACAATAAAATCCCGCAGCTTATAAGAAACGAAGTTACATATAACACTTTTGTTAATAAACTTAAAACTTACCTCCTAACTGAATGCCCATACTCGCTGCAGGAGTTCATGGGCCAATAATTTTTTACAATTTAATAGATGGTGCAAATGCAATCAAGTAGGTATGTTGTTATCTAATGTGCAGATTTTATATAAATATAACAATATGTTGATTTTTTTTAAATATATGTATGTTTAGGTTAGTTTAGTATTTAAAAATGTTGCTACACCCTAGTAGGGTCCATGTCTGTACTGATTAATTTTAAGAACATCCTGTAAATACCATGGTTGCAGCAAATAAATGAATATGAATATGAATATGAATGAACTAAAACAACTAAAGCGCCTACTTAAATATGTAAGGCAAATTCACCCGTTAGAGTTGTTTAAAGCAAAAGCCACGTCAGGCGTAACGCAGCTACTATGTAAGCGTGCTGCAACTCACCAACTAGCTTGGAATTAAAGTGCGGGTATTAGGTTTTGGGGCTTAGTAGCTATTAGAGTAGAAGAGTATATAGGTTATATTTGAGTAAGAGGATTAAAACATGGCTCATATTATAGCAAAGCGTAGCTTATTTTTGCCCGAATGCGGCTGAGCCGATTGGAAGGGATATGATTTTAGCAGTCTAATGTTTGTATTTACGTGTGTTCCTTCCACCGTAGCGTTTAAGATACTGAACCGATTTTGATAAATGAGGTGTCAATCGATTCGAAATTATACTCCGGGCGACAGGCTACCTTTATTATAAAAAAAAACAGTTTTTTCTCAGTTTGTTTTCCGTAGTTGAGCTACAGTTTTTTGAACTTTTTATGCTAATAAAAGTATTTTACTTTAAAGTACGACTAGCTGCCTACGCGGTTTTTCCCGCGTATTTTAAAGAACCCTGCACGGCTATCACAAGACGGCCGCGACATACTCTCGAGCTCTCTCGCACTATGCGTCTCTTTCTAAGTTGTCTAATCAAAGAGAGACGCATAGTGCGAGAGAGCTCGAGAGTATGTCGCGGCCGTCTTGTGATAGCCGTGCTGGTGGGATAAAATGGAGCCTATACCTATCCATCCCAAAGCTCCATTATTTATACTGGTAAAATATTATTTAAAATCTGATGAGTAGGTACCTAGTTTTGGATATTATCCCCCCCTCCCTACATATAAACTTACAAAGCTACAAACTAAAATTTTAAACACATTATCTCTTTATTGAACAAGCGAGCGAAGTAAACGAAAAAAATCTTTCGTATGCCCGACGTCTGCCCGGCTCTTCTCCTCTACAGATCACAATTCTCAACCCATTCTCGTGAAATTGTGTAAGCAGGTTCAATAATTATACAGATTTTTTTGAGAATTTTTTGTTGTAGGTTTTTTTTAAAGACTGGCTTTACAACTCATAGATCCACTAGTTATTACTGTTATTAGTATAGATTACTTGGAGCTTAAAGTTTAAGCTGACAAATACTAGATGATGATCCGTTAGATATTCCACCTAATAACACCAATAGCAGTATTGTCACTTATAAGTTCAGTCAATAAAGTACCTACTCACTTATTTATCTGAAGGTGCCATTTCTGTAATGATTTGGCCGTAGGATACTAAATCTCGGCATCATCATATCAGCCGAAAGACGTGACATAGCTGGACGTAGTCCCCCAAAGAGTGCCAAAGTGACCGGTCCTCCGCCACCGGCATCCGGCTGACTCCCGCCACTCTTACCTATTTACTTAACTCTATCTAGCCAGTCATAATACTTTACCAGTACCTATAAGTTTAGGGACATTAGCAAAAGCTACAATTAAATCGTCATTATTGCCGCATGGATCCCCGTATTGTATCAACCTAATCTCTTCAAAAGGCTACTTAACTCAACACACTACCCGTTCACCAAACCGGTGATTGCTTCAAGATTGGGGGCGGGCCAAAACAATTATATGACCGCAAATGATCGACCAGGCTGAGCCGAACAGGGTCGGGATATTTACCTATAATTACCGTTAATCCGTTACGTTTACATTGGCATAGTGAAAACAAGCTTGAGGCTTTCAGGAATCGGGTATATGAACTGAATAAAACAGGACTTTTAGGCGGTTATGTGTCTGAAATATATATACTTATAAAGAGGAAAGTCGGGAGATGTAGGGGTAATCACCGGAACAAAGTATTCATCCGAATTCAAAAACTCTTATGTTAACTAAATAGTATATAAAAAAAATAGACTTTGTGTTTTCACCGGTATATATAATGGACTTTGTAAATGGACATAGGATATTTTGCGATTTTATAGTGCCTCTGGCATGTTTGCGGAGGCACAAACTGACAGCTTTGCGGCGATAATGCGCAAGAGGTGTCACTGATGCGTCGCCTGCGCGGCAGCCCCAACAGCATTCTGAGCGTGTTTTTGGAACGCGAAAATGGCCCTATATGCTCACTGGCTGCTGGCAGAGACTGCATGCAGTCATTGTTTAGTAATGTCTCTATTTTTATGTCATACGAACACGACTAACAAGATTTCATTGTTTACTAACCATTTATGTACTTTAGTCTGTTTTTTTATCAATCAATCAATCAATAATTTTATTTCGGAATAAATCCATATTTGGTTAATTACAATAAATAACTTAAATGTAATGTTAGTACACTTTACAAAATTATCCACTTATATTAAACATTAATACATATATGACAAACTAAAAGGCATGCTTGGCTACAAGGATATCACATGCAATTTATTCCAGTGATACAGAAATGGGCCATCGTTCCTTTCTGCCACTGTCTCCAGGAGGCTGTTGGGGCTAAGGCCGATACGTCTCTGCAGAGATGCAACACGTTTTCGCAATATTGCGTGAAATCCATCCGTGCGCGCCTCCGCGAACATTCCTGACGCGCTGCAATGTTTCGGCAGCCCCAACAGCATCCTGAAAGCGTTGTTATACTGGACGCGCAGGGCGCTGTAAGCTTTTTGAGTATAATTGATCCATAGGCTGCAGGTGTAAAATGACTGGCAATAGGCCTTAAACAGAGTGATTTTTACGTTTTTAGTACACCGAGCAAACCTACGGATCAACATATTACTTCTAACCGCCAGCGCCCTACGCTCCCTCTCGATATCCTTTTTGTCGCTAAGTGACGCGGTAACCCAATGGCCCAGGTATTTAAACTCGTCAACTACCTTTAGAGGAGTGCCATCAAGCTTGACTTGGGGAAGATGTGGGTAACACTTTGCACCTGCCTTGAATACCAGTAACTCACTCTTCGAGGTATTGTACCTTAGGCCATGAGTCCTCGCGTACCGCTCACATATTTTAATTAGATCCTGTATAGCACCGATTGACGGGCCCAGCAACACCATGTCCACCATTTTATTTTTATTTTATTTTACTGTAGGCAAACGCGTGCGTTCTTTGCAATACGTAGACGAAACAGATCGGGCAGTTACCTAGTTTCTGAAATAAATTGACAAAAAGATCGACAAATAGATCATTAATATAATTATGTAGTTAGTACTAAGTACTATAAGTCAGTTTAGGAATACAGTTTTTGATATAGCTACTGGCAAAAAAATAAAGTAGCAGTACATACATACGTAGTTGTTGTAGAATGTTCCACAAAAATTACCTAAGAGTAGACCACGTAACTATGTAGTTCAGGGATTATGTTTTCTGAAATTTATTGTTTTTGTTTGATATAAGTTATTATTGAACGTGATGTATTTTTTACCCGAACTCATTATTTATAATACTTACATAAAGTACACACAGACCCTCTTAAAAAATGATTCGCCGAAACACAGATTAATCTAGTTTCAAGTAAAAGAGCACTAAATTTAATAACAAGATTAAAAGGTAAACCGAGCAAGACAATCAAAAAAGCAATTAATATAACTCAAATATAATGATGAGAATATAATGACTATTCTAGAATTTAATACCGTGTAATTATTTCTTCTAACCAAAACCATCAAGTACTTAAGTGGCGATATTAAATTAAATCTACGAACTTGAGACATCAGTGTTGAACAATGGGTACAAACACTCCGAGTAAAACGTGTATGTGTTGTTTGGTTCTGCTGGTAGTGGTGGGGATAAGTCTGGCGGTGATATCTTCATTGACGTTTGGCGAGAAACCCTTGCAGCGTATTGGAACGGCTGAGAAGTACAGTTCTTGGAAGCCGCTGCAAACGGAAACCAAAGTTGTTGAAGCGGTAAGTATGGACAATTTGAATGTATAATTAATTATTCAGCATCTAGTTTGCCCATTGAAGGTATTGATGATAGTCATTGGACTATCATACTTAGAGAACCTATACATGTCTAACAGAGGAGCTATACGGTTGCCGCCGTAAGGGACGTAAAGGCTTCTATGCAGCCTAATTAAGAACCATAGATTAAGAAGATTATGAATTTATATTATGATCGTTAAATATAATATTGTAATAAAATGTCAAGTTACATATGTACAACTGATTAATGTCTAGGCAAAAATAATTAAGTATGTTAATGACTAAGTTATTATCACATAAAGATCGTCAGATAACAAACGAAATAAACGAAAACTTAAAAAATACTAATAACGATATTATAATAATTTACAATGTCAAAAACAGTGAAATTATTAATGTTTAATGTCCATATATTCCTTTTCATTTGGGGTCATAAACAACCATACTTAATTTGGGCGGATAATGGTTTAGTTGCGGAAAATAAAAAAACATGCCTCCGCGAGTGTAGTCCGCTAATAAAGCCGAAAAATGCTGCTAGGCGCTACGCACACGTATCGTTCCTTGGCCTGGATTAGGTGAAGAGGAAATACGGGCTGGTGGGCGCTCCTTGCAAGGACTTGAGCTTAGAGCCACGGTATTCCCCTATTGTTATGTAAGATATGTCACCGTTATGTAAAAAAATCGCTCCAAGTTTTGTTCATGAACTTTCATGACTGAAACTTATTACTATCGCCTACCTTGGCTATATATGGGGCTAAGTAAAACTCCTGGTAAAGCTATGTTGGAAAATGTATTTACATAGGTTTGAATTTACCGGAGAAAATAGATTGCATGCCGCGGTACAAAAACAAAGTTGCTGGCCCGTATTACCTCTTAAAGTTTAAAACACTCGTGCCTAGCACATTCTAGCAGACACTTTGAAATATATACTAACCGTGTACGGGCATTTTCAACAATTCGTGCACCCAATTAGCATAATTTGTTAAACAAAAATTAACTCAGTGTCAGTTTTGTAACGACAGTATTTAAGTATTTAGTTTGTATAAAAAAATACTTTTTCTTTTCAATATATGAATCATATGCATATAGACCTTATTTTAATGCGAAAAAAGTTCAGTTTGACATCATTTGTATGCTTAACTTTCGTTACAAAACTGCCACTGAGTTAATTTTTATTTAACAACTCACGCTAATTGGGTACACGAATTTTTAAAAATGCCCGTACCTTCTGTGGTAAACCAACTCCGACCTGGCTGTTGAGCATAAAATGGATGGACTACCTAGATTCCGTTGTAGGTGGGTAATAATAGTAATAAATAATATCTGTAACAATACGTTGCACTTTCATGATATTATACTTACTTCTGATTTCATCAATTCTTAATTGCAACTACTTTCAGTGGCCAAAGTCAAAGGAGGAGTTTAATTAGAACAAATTATTCCGTATTTTACACAAAAATTGTTCTCCTTTGCTCGCTAATGTTACGTAGATTATGCTGAGCCTCGCTCGAGCATATATAGGTACCAACTTTTTTTCAAAAGAGCCGCGTTAATATCACTTGTAGTTTAAAATCATTAGTATATTCTAGGTTGAAAACAACCCCTTTTCAAGAACGATTGTGGCATAGAAGTAACTATTAAAATATTTAAAATACTCAAAATTCAGATGTTCAGATTATTAATGAAATATTGATGAATTCGATGGTTATCTCCGATTTTTGCTGACTCATGACCTCATGAGAGCGCTTCAAAATCAAAAAGTTACATTACTACTCTTAAAATGTCTTTACCAAATCAAAATCGAACTCTGACTTCTAGTAACAAAGCAAATTGATGTCCGAAGCATTTCTTATGACAAAAGCTTTCAAAATCCGGTTGCAGGTGACTTCGTGACCTCTATTACATTTTATTCCTTCCTAAGCTGGCCCGGGCCCACCTTGCCATTATCCAATTCGAATAAACGATCAGAACCACAAATTTATTGGTACAATCAAAACTGAATAGGAGACGGGGTTACGGCAAAATGTCTCCGTATAAAATGTTACAATGTTATAGCATCTTTGGCAATTTACCCTGATCTTAAAAGAAATGGAGAGAGGGAAATATTACTTACCTCTGAGGCTTAAGTTTTGACTACTCGTATTTTCCCTTTGATTTTTTTTGAAATGCTACACACGTAATACGTTCTCGGTTGTTAACTTTTTAGCTGTAGCATAGAATAATATTAGTATTTACGTACCTACGGAAGGTCCTCAATCTAACTGAACCAATGTTTGACACATAGAAATTTTAAATCATGGCACCCCTCACGCACAGGCGCTGCATAGAGCCTGGCTAAATGAAAGAAGAGCCTAGAAAAGAGCGGCAAAATTTAAAACAAAAACAGTGTGTTGCAACAGTAATGCAACCCCATGTTATAACGCGATCAAACAATAATGATACTTGAACATTTTTTTTTTGCCATTCTTTAGTACTCACTTGTTATCCGAAAAGATTCTTAATAATTGACTTTCAAAACAAAGTTTCAACTGACTTCAAGTCAGTAGCCAAATAGCTTCAAGTTTGCCTATAAAATTTGAAGAGTTCCCTCGATTTCTCCAGGATCCCATCGTCAGAACTGGATTTTGGTGACAATGGGACCAATCTGGAAGTATATGCTTTCAAACAAAGAAATAATTTTTCAAATCGGTTCATAAATTACGTAGTTATCGCGTAAGATACACACATAAAAAAAAAAAAAAAAGACATACAGACGAATTGAGAACCTCCTCCTTTTTTAAAGTTGGTTAAAAATCTATTATTAATATTATAAATAGGAAAAGAGATAGATTGTAGCTTTGTACGTTTTAACCATTTATCAGATTTCAAAAAATCTTTCTCCTGTGTGGTAAAGGTGTACTTTTCAGATGGACATGGGCTATTTTAATAATAAAATAATAATAGTACTTTATTTATAAACATCTGATACAAATATAATCTTATAACTAGAAACTCTGCTTCCTAAATAAGCTTAAGATGTGCTTTAGAGTTTAAGGCAAACAGTGCTCCTCTCCAAAACATCAATTATAGACTATATATATATTTTTCTTTCAAAATTATTTTGTACATTAAGATACCTAGCTTAATGTACAAAATAATTTTGAAAGAAAAATAATAACAATAAAATATCTAAAATTGTTTTTACAAAGCGCATTTTATCCCGCTATATTATTTATAATTGAACTTTTTAATCATATTTTCCAAAGTGGCTAATAAGCCACGCTTTAATTCTCGTATAGGTAAGATGCAAAAACCGACCATTTTATTATGGCTAGGTAAACTTCCCACTTTTCAAAAAGCCTCCGCGGCAATGAAGATTATGTTATTGTAAATGAACTAGACACTTTAGAGACTGTCTCTCTGCAGTTTTGCGGTGCATATTACATATTTAATAACATACTAAAAGTTCGTGCTGGTGTCTGAAAAATAGTAATTTCGATAAAAATAATCTTGTAGGGAAAACTCGCTTTGCGTTGTTGGTTTTTTGGGCACAATTTTCCCAATTTTGCTCGTGTCTTAAAATAAAAGACTAAAATACTAGATATCATTTCTGTTATATATTCGTTTATCTTTTCTAGTTTTGCCGCGAAGTCTGGAAGTCTTAAGATTTTTCTCTAATTTTTTTATACTTTTGCTAATAGTACTTAAACTAGCGTATATATTGAAATATAATGTATGAATGAACGGTTGACAATTTATTCATTTGGTACCCCACATGTGTATGTACGTTGCATGGTTTGGGTGTAATTTACACTTTTCCACGACGCACTTTTGATGACGTCTTTACAGGGGAGACAGACTCCTTAGAGACTGTCTCCCGGCAGTTTTCGAATCCAGGGGACATGTCTAATAACATACAAAAATATGGCACGTATCCGAAAGTGAAGTATTTGTTCGACGGAATCCCCTAACAACAACATTTGCACAATGGTAGATGTCATTCATTCCGTTCATCCCATTCAGATATGAAAATCCATTGTTGGTATCTTATACCTTGACTTTGACGACCGGTTAGTCTAGCTAATAGGTTAGCTAGCTAAAAAGTTAAGTTCCAGAAGAGTAAAACCAAACAAATTAACTTATTTTGAAAAAAAAATATAAAAAATATTTATATTTCTTTTCAAATAAAACGACGTGGAAATAAATGTTCACATGCTTAATAATCTACCGTTTCATTTTTTGTTCCTATTACAGGCCACACTCTGTATGTCACATATTATTAATCACAGTAATACTATAATTTAATTATACTAGATCATGATCATGACGCGTGGTTGAACGAGGTTTTTGCCCAACAGTTGCCAAAGTTGAAGTAAATGTCACTATTCGCGTTTGTCACTCTATTTCCAGCTGTACGTAGTTAGCTACCTAATTATATTATTATGTACTAAAAAAATACATTACTAGCTATTTAAGCCAAGAAGTAAAACATTGAAGAACTGTATGAAATATTTCCGCCATTTTTACTATTCCGTATCCCTGGGCAGACTAAAGTCCTGTAGACTATAAAATTAATAGCTTTGGCATGTCTCTTGAAATGGCTCGGAAGGTAATGGAATGGCTCTTAATCTTCCTTTATGGGGTTCCCTAGGAATACCTGAAATGTTAAAAACCTTTACTTAATTTACCCTGACGTTCTTTGCTTATGTAAGTCACTACTATACGTCTGTTATTTACAAAAGAAAAGTCAAGTGGTCAAAAATATCTCATGTCATGTCGCTACCATATTTGTACAGTACAGAGATCTTTTCCATACTATTTGAACTAATTCCATAAGATTGCTTACCGATGCACGATGTGCTTTGTCAATATTTTATCCCTAAATATGCTAAACATATAAAGTAATTAATAAATTTCATAATGGACAGAATTGATATTTGGAAACATGGCTAAAAGTTTATTTTTATAATTACGAAACTTATAGGACATTATTCGTGTATAATATTACGTATTTGTAATTTAAACTTTGTTCAAAGTAACATTAATAATTTTCAGATGTTTGTTTCGTCTTTAAATTTGGGAGATATGCATAATTTTATTCTTCGTGATTACTTAGAATAGTACATTACTTAACTAGGGCGGTTAAACAAAGAATGTCTCAGATCGCAGGTATTTGACGTCCGAGCCGAAGGCAAGGGCGATAAACATGCGCTCTGAGGCTTTCTTTATTACCGCCCGTGGTGAGTACAACATTTTACTTCTCTATCTGGCCAGGAAGTGGGGTTTTCCGCACGCTTAGCGTGCGGTAATTCCTACTTTATGGCCAGGTATGACGTAAATAGTATTTATATTTTAAATAAAAGATTGTATAGTTTTCAGAAGTACTTACTATTATTAAGGAGGTAGTCTCGGTATTATTCTTAAAAACCTCACTTTTTTTTAATAATTGAAAACGTGAGGTCCTCAAAATGAAAATGGATATAGATAGATTATTTTTCTTTCAAACTTACGGAACCTTTTACATTCATACGTTTCATACGTTTGCACTTAACGTTATTTCTAAGGGTTATCCTGTAAGGGCGAGGGACGTTATACGAAAAGCTTACAAGCAAAGGTTAGCTTTTGCTGCTTAAGTATTTTATTTGTGACATCTTTATCTTTACACTCTACTATTTTGAAATTAAAGTTCAATAACTGTTTATATAAAAAGTACAACGATTTTTTTATTGGATTTAATCTCAATGAATTTTACGATTTCAAGAAAAGGTTTTTGCTGTGTACAAAATGCTCATAGCAACAAAATTATTTTTATTTCTTTGTAACCAAACTTTACGTGAGCGATATTCTTAGTCACCTCAAATTGATTTCCTTTCCATTCACTGAAGAACAAACCTTTTTTTCTCTCGCTATTTGTTTGTAAATTGACATTTCCGTTTGACCCCATTTTAAAATATAAATGAAGGCTATCCGGAATTGTTATTCTATATCGGCTGGCGGTCGCAACTCGAAAAAGGTTATCGGGTTCGGTTTTGTTTTAAATCGTAGTGGTTAAGCTTTTAATATTTTTCGAATTAAAGGCGTAAAACTAGCCTATATGTAGTGATTCGCAACACCTAGATAACAACGTGGTTTGTAAACGTATGTATTCGAATGCTAAAGCAAACAGTTTTAATCCTTGGGAATGTATTTGCTATCGACCAGTAGGTAAACAAGCTTACGGCCTGCCAGATGTTAAGCAGTTACCGTAGCCTGTGGACACTTGTGACTCCAGAAGAATCACAAAAGAATATGTGTATATACTTTAAAGTATTTACATATATTGGAATTCAAATGAACTAAATCCCTTCTAACAAATTTAACTATGTAACATAAGTAATAATATATAGTGAACAAGAATCTAGTAAGGCTATTATTAGTACCTATTGGTAAGTAAGTATATCGTGTTTGTATAAGTAGTTACCTTCTTCAATGTATGTCTGAGTATTATTTTTATTGATTTCCACAGACTAGTCATTTCCTAATATCATAATACGCGCAATGCGTGCGGACAATCCCTCTTTCTGGCCCAAGGGGACGTTAAATTTTGTACCCACCAAGGGACGTAGTAAAGAAAGTTTCAGACCACACATTTATCGCCCATACCGCCGCAAGCCGTAGCTCGGGCAGTAAATACCTGCGATCTGAGACAGTCTTTGTTTTACCGTCCTATAGGTGAGTATGTACTTAAATACATTTCTATATCCGACGAGTGTTAAGGATGATTCACGCTAAAACGGGCCGTCTCCGGCCCGGGCCGTTTTCTAAGAAAAACGCGGCGTTTTTGCGCGGCTGACGTCATACCCAAGCCCGGCCGGGCCACGGCCGAGGCTCGGAAGCGGCTCGGTGTCGGCACGGCCCGGTCGCTCAACTGTAACACCACCGTTTGACGGCCGTTCTACCGCCAACCGAGGCTCGGAAGCAGCTCGGTCCCAGCCCGGCCCGGAAACGGCCCGGAAACGGCCCGGTTAACTATAACAACGCTCCAATGCCCGTAGCCCGGTCTCGGCTCGGGCCCGGCACGGACATATACACCAAAAATACAAAGGCTGTTAGCTGTCATATATGAATATGTGAAATATGGTAGTCCATCTAACCTTGCATTTAGTCGGTTTACATTATGTGATGTTGACCTCATAAAAAATAGTTTAGCATATGTAAAGGTTTATTACAACGATACACTGACCGAATTTTAAGGGCTATTGTACATTGTTAGATATTTTTGTATGAGGCATCTTATGAAGAGAAATCATAACGTCTGATTGTTCTAATAGGTAATTAAAATAGATATATTTACGTTGTATTTAACAAAAACCAGTCAGATTAGGACTGATCTATGATATTATTTAATTATGAGTGACTAGTTTCCGTTTAACTTCGTCCGCGTGAAACTCGTTTATAACGTTATAAAGCTCCATACTAACATTCGCCCCGTTTTCTCCCCCTATAAAAATAACATATGTCCTTCAAAAGGATTCAATCGGTTCAGAGATTTAAGCGTGAAAACGTAACACACAGACAGATATATTGCCAGAGCTTTCGCATGTATAATATAAGTTAGGATTTAGGCTGGGCACAAACGTTCGGTATCCGCGTATGATTTCTGCATGGTAGGAAACCGTACCTGGAACCCGAACGTTTGCGCTCAGCCTTAGAACTTAATTTGTTGTTCCGTTATCAAACTGAATATCCAGAAGTAGCTTCTGGTTGTCTAACTGGTTATACTAAATACAATAATAAATAAAACAGGACAAAGTATACTTTTATTTTTATTTTTGCAAATCTTGGAAAATCACAATATCTGACAGATTTGACATGGTATGTGTAACACACGACTATTAGTTTTTTTGAATGCTTAGCTCATTTACAAAAACGCGTTCTTATTATTAGGTAAATTACAGTTTTCGTACTGATATCGCCTTGATTTACTCGTGCCTAAGATTAGTCAGATGTAAGGAATGTGCGGATAGATTTCCATCTTCCTAGAATGAGCAGATTTTTTAAACGCCATTCATCACTGGCAAAAAAAAGACACCTTAAATGCAGATAAGTATATATTTCCCCTAGTAAATTATACACTTATCTGCATTTATATCAAACTCGTACCGTGCGTTCAGGGGGGTCTATCCCAGAAGTTCCATATTTTCATGACAGACCCACCATACCCCTAGCCATACCCCTGGGGGTAGGGTGGGACTGAACCATACCACCGTTAGTAGTGCTGGGATTTGATGCAAAAATAGAAAAATAAATAGGTACCTAACAGATACAAATATTTATTTTATTAAACTGAAAATAACGAAAGCCGTTCTGGCAAAACCAGTTAGGTAGGTTAGGTTCGTGAGGTATCTTCAGATGCCCGAAGGGCAAACAGACCAGAAATAGGAGCCCCGCTCCGCGGGCCATAGGGCTGCCATAGCCATGTCACGCACTGAAAGATTGATTCATAATCATAACCGTGCGTTCTGCTCTACATTCAACTTCAAACTGAGCGGCATCGAAGATCATCGACCACCAGCTAGCCGCCGCCTCGCTTTAAGCGCGCTGTCGCCCAGCCGTAAGGTGCAGCCGCGCGGACACCTCGGTGGTGCTGAGCCGTTGTTTCCGTTACGTGCTTGCGTATGATTGACGCCTGGTTTACGGCGAGCCGATGAGGTGAGGCGGCGCCGGTCCCGTGGCGAGCAGTTACGCGGGGCGACAACCTTAAGAGGCTGACAAGACCAAATTTGTTAAAATTGATAATATTTAAGCAGTTGTTTAAGAAAAACTATTTGTTCTAGCACATCAAAAAAAATATATGTTAATATTCATCATATTTCCAAGACCGTAGACGGAACATAATCAGACGAAATCGGCTCGATAGAAAATAATTGCAAAGATTGGTCTTAAAATCATTTTAAACGGTTCTATGTCCTTATTTTTTTGACGTATGGGTCTGCAATTCAAAACATGAAGTCCACATATTCATACCTAAACCGTAGACGAGCCATATTTCACAAAAAATCCACACTTTTTTTTTAATTTTTATTCATTATTTTCGGCTAAAACCTGGCCGCTCAAGTAACACTCGCTCTCGTTTACTCCGATACAAATAGATATTGTGCGCGTTTTTGGTGTTGACAGCGCCTTAAGATTATCATTAAGAACAATCATATAAAACTTAATTATAAGTATTTATACTTTGTCACATGGGCTCAGGGACTGCATAACCGAAAAATACCGGTATTCTATTTTTACGTTATGACGTCATATCGGTTGTCAAATGGCGGTTTCGGTAGCAGAACCTTTATATTCCGCTATCGCTTATTCTTTATTTTTTCCGGTACCGTAACCGCTTTTTATAGGTAACCGATATATCGACTTTGGCCTGGCATTGTTGCCAAACCGCCGGCAGCCGCACAGATGTTTTGTCTTTTTGTCTTTAAATGTTTAGTAATAGCCAATGCTTCTTCTGTCAATGTTTGTAGTGCCAGCTCACTTATTTTTTTTTCGGTTACCTTTATAATACCGTTATTTCAAAACGGTTAAGGTACCGTTATGTTCGTGCGGCGCGCACCTTTACGACATAACGGTACCGTAATTGAATAGCGGTTTCATACCTGTATAACCGTAACCGAAATAAGTCCCTGAATGGGATGCTATTTAGGTAACACCAGTGTACGTAATATTTGGAAAAACAAAACCTGAAAGCATATAGTGCACAGCACTACGGTGGTATGGTTCAGTCCCACCCTACCCCCAGGGCTATGGGTAATGGTGGGTCTGACATGCATATTTTCTAGTTCCATATGGATCTACCGGGATATTAATTTTGAAGGAAATTTCCCAGAAGTACCATATGGAACTAATGGTTCATATTCCCCTGTTCTACCTATCCCTACCGGGTTGTCTCCACTGGTAGGGATGCATGGATTTTTTTTCATATCAAACGTCTACTTCTGCTAACAAAGTACAAACTTTGTCTATACATATAACTCTTAAAATATCAAATGCATAAGCGTGCCTTTTACGTTCATAGTAATGTTTGAACGCTGTTAATAGTGTAGGTACAGTCACAAAATAGAAATAAGAAATACTTTAAAAAAATGGTCAAATAAATTGTTGGAGAATCGAAATACAACTGATTCACCCTAGAGCACATCTCCGCAGATAGGTAGGTACTCAACTGATTTAAAACTAAAATAAAACCAGGTGTAAAACCTAGTATATGGAACTATTGGGATCATTTGTTTGACATTTACAAATGTACCGATAGTTCCATATGGAACTAAAAAAAATGGAACTTCTGGAATAGACCCGTTCAGAGCGACAGAAAATTTCCGATTTCCGCTTTTGCTAGTCTGAGTAACATGAATGTGAACTAACCTTAACCTAGGTTAGCGAATAACATTACTTGGAAATGGTAACCAACCAAACGGCTCGTAACGTAGCCCAACTAACCTTATCCGGATAAAACCTGATGACAGCTAAGTGTTTTGTCTATGGCCATGACTTGATGTCAAAGTCAAGTTCCATTATGAAAGCTGGAAGTAATCCAATTTACCGTTGGAATATAATTAATAGAATAAGTGGTAGAATAGGCAAGAGTATCGATATTATTATTATGAAACATTTTAAAACTAATATCAAAAAAATAACTAACGACTTTGCGAACGAATTTAAACAAAATGTTAAAAATATAAGTGTCTCGTGCAAAACCCCCTTGTTGAACCCTAAATTATATTGTAACACACCTAACCTAACTATGAGATTAAAATGGGCAGATCATCACACTGTATTCAATATAATAAAAAAACTAAACGATAACAAAAGCCCAGGTGCTGACCGCATTCGTGCTTCAGACCTAAAATATATAATATCGGAAATCACGCCCCTAATTACCCACTTGATTAATTCTTGCATTAGAACATCATCTTACCCGGACGGGTTAAAGGTCGGCATAATACGCCCTATTCATAAAAAAGGTTCATACACAGATTACAATAACTATAGACCTATAACGATCCTACCATGTATAGACAAAATAGTTGAGAGGTATATCGGGACGGAGCTGAATAAATTCTTAAATAATAATAAAATAATCAACGTTAATCAATATGGTTTCCAGCAAAATCGAAGTACCTCTCAATTATTAACTAAATTTACAAACGAGGTGAACGAATATTTAAATGAGCGTAAACATGTAATTACCACCTTTATTGATTTTAGTAAAGCATTCGACTGCCTTAATTATTCTACATTGTATAGCAAGTTACAGCAGAATGGTATACAAGGACCCCTGCTGCACTGGTTCCAGGACTATCATAGCAACCGCCACACCATGGTAAAGATCGCCGGCGCGCTCAGCGAGCCGCTGCGCACGGAAGAAGGCACAGCACAGGGATCCATAGCTGGCCCGACCGAATATTTAATCTACGTCAATGACATGTGCAACATATTTAGTGCGGGTTCTGTATACCAGTTTGCTGCTGACGACACGTGTCTAGTAACATCTCACCGAGATTTGCTCGAAGCCCAGAATACAATGCAGAATAATTTCGACCAGTTATGCAAATGGGCCCATGATGTGGGGCTTGTAATTAACTCTAAAAAAACCAAAATTGTACATATACGCTCACCGTACACAAAAGAACCACGGGCCCCGATCATAGCACACGATCATCACTGTCTACATAACCCTAACAGTAGCTGTAAATGTGAGGCGCTCGAGCTTGTTCCCCAACACATGTACCTAGGATTAATTATAGACAATACATTTAATTGGAAACCCCATGTGGACCACGTATGTTCAAAACTAAGATGTATATTAGCTAATATGGCAATCTTAAAATATAAACTACCATATAGTATACTACGAATGCTTTACCTATCACTTGCAGATTCAATTATATGCTATGGTATTACAAGTTACGGGAGGACATACAAAACCTACTTAACGCAAATATATAAATTGCAACTTGCACTGTTAAAAACAATTGTACCTAATACAGTTAAAACAAAATACCGTGATAATAAAACAGGCCTATTCAAACACTGCAAGATCATTAACGTGTTCAATAGATTTTGTTTGTCCTTACTAACTGAGGAATGTGAAATAATACCCTCAATAGAAAAAAAAACACGCCCTAATAATTTACGTACGTTAGATTACTTGCCACCATACCTATTGCCACGCAAAATTAACACTTATGGTAACAGAACTATTGATCAATTACTTCCATCTACCTTAAATAACCTGCCCAAGAAATTATTACATGACCTCACCGATACCATTAGTAGTCATGAAAAATGTAAGAAGCTACTTAAAAAGTACTACCTAAGTTTAGATGAAGGTAAGTAGTAAATTGGAGTACATATTAGCAATTTGTTATATTATATTATACTTAAGTAAATTATGGAACGCGGGATGTACCGCGCGATCTCGCCAACTATTGCCTAAACCTTCCAGGTTTTAAATAGTGGCTTTATGTGTAACACAGTAACTATGTAAACATAATTGTATTAAATAAATCAAAAAAAAAATAAAAAAAAAAAATAAAAAAAAACACCAATAGTTTTATTTACAAAATTGAATACTAAAGTATAGTATAGGTAGGTAAACTTATTGAGTAGTAGATCGGCTGCGATTGGCCGCCTGCTGACGGAGAAGTGATGGCATGGCAATAATGGCATCCGATAGGTCATCGTCTTTTCGCCGTGCCATGTGTGAAGAAATTATTTCCATCCGTTGACAGAGAAGTAATGGCATCCGATGGGCCATCGTCTCTCCGCCGCCGTTACATGTGGTGAAGCAGTTGGGTCTACCCGCTGGCAGAGAAGTGATGGCATCATGCTACGTGTGATGATGCTGGATCGGAAACCAGCTCGTTTGGATATCAGCCTGTTGTGGCTGCAGTATTGTATCATCTAGACCGGCTAACGTTGCTCGTACATGTAACAAGAAATAAAACATCCAAAGTAAAGTTTTATTCAGTGAATTAAATAAATGCAGGGTTCTTTTAGTTTTATTTTTGGTAGTGGATTATTAATCAAACTCAATACAGCAAGTTCTTTTTCATAAAGCAAGACTACGCGATAACGATAAGCTGTAAAAATAGATAATGCTGCACGATTTAAGCTTTTAAATAAACCGTAAGTGAATGAACCGTCTTATAATTATTAATCGTATGGCGGTTTCACACTGGTAAATATATGTATTCGTATTGATGTCGCTGATAGAGTTCCAGTGTGCGCTGTGAGGTTCAGAAGGAACAGTGCAGCTACCGAGTTTGTTGTCTTATAATTATAATAACAGCATACTATAGATAGATATAATTAAAACGCTATCTCCGGAAAGAGTAGCTAAACCTATTATTTGCAGTTATACCTACCTATGTACGAGTACCAATCTTATCCTACTATTGCTCAGTAGGTATGCGGTGTTGTGTTGCTGGTGACATGTAAGGTCGCCAGAGCTCCCGAGGCTGTGTTGTTTCCGGCTTGTGTTATGGCCGGGTTGATTCTTGCTAACAACGCGCAACGGAACGAATCCTCAAATCGATAAAGGGTCGGCACAGCGTCAGTGATGATTCTGGAATCGCATCAGGCAGACCGTATGCCTACAAACTAAAATTTCTAAAGCTATCTCTTTCGGCATATCGTCAAACAATACTATTACACCCAGTAACAGTAAGGGTCCTTTTGCGTACAGAACCCAAAGAAGACAAAATGAGAACTTCCTCGGATAAATGGTTCTGGATATGGGGGCAATATCCAAATTGCCCCCATATCCAGAACACAAACACCAAAAAAAATATGCAAATACATCCAAACTTACAAAGCACAACCACAACCTCACAATCTCACAGACTTTTCCTCTGTATTATGTTACTTCAGATAAAAATACTTGATCCAAATTTTGACGCTGAAGTGTATTTAATATCTCTTTGCAATCCAAAAATGGGAGTGGACCATAACAGCATCATCATCCTAGCGTTATTCCCGGTTGAACCCTAAAGGAGCTCGGGGTCCGCTTTGACATCTAATCCCAAGATTTGGCGTAGGCACTAGTTTTACGAAAGCTACTGCCACTGACCTTTCAAACCAGAGGGAGATCTAGACCTTATTGGGATAAGACCGGTTTCCTCGCGATGTTTTCCTTCACCGAAAAGCTAACGGTAAATACTCCGTGATAAGTTCCGAGAAACTGATTGGTACGGGCCGGGATTCGAACCTACGACCGCCGCTTGACAGCCACATGCCTTAACCACTAGGCAACAGCATTAAAAATAATAATTTATGAGTACCTACTACTTTCTAAGCTAGATCAATATTTACTCCCATTCTGCTAACATACTTCGACTCGGTTCTATAAAGATGCGTTAAACCCACAGATTAATATAAGGAGATTGGATATGCCGGCCAATTTGTATTGAGTACGCCTGTCGCAAGTTTTACCCACACAAAGCACAATTAATTGACAAGACAAAGCACACACACTTCTAAAGCACACACACTTGTATACCTACGCTTTTATTGGACAATACACGCGCATCATATCAGGCATTTTGGGAAGAAACGTAAATAATATTCTCTGTGATCAGCACGCGTGCACACTCGGTAACAACGGACGATGAACTAGCGGCAGAGTATGCCCATTGAGCTAACAACTGCGACGCGGCCGCCGGCGGCTTGTGCTCTATGCTCTGAGGTTAAACCATATTTCTCAGTACATCATCAGTTACCCAGTACTCACTGCAACATTATGCTGAGTCTAACCCCTTTTTTAGCATCACACGTTGTTATGCCTTGTTGTTTTTAGGGTTCCGTACATAAATTGTAAAACGGGACCCTATTACTAAGATTTCGCTGTCCGTCTGTCTGTCACCAGGCTGTATCTCAAGAACCGTGATAGCTAGAGAGTTGAAATTTTCACAGATTATGTATTTCTGTTGCCGCTATAACAACAAATACTAAAAATAAAATAAAATATTTCAACAAACGTGATTTTTTTGCCGTTTTTATAGATAATGGTACGGAACCCTTCATGCGCGAGTCCAACTCGCACTTGGCCGGTTTTTAAAGTTTGATTAATACACTGCGTGTATAAAATGTGATGTATGATTAAGCTTTTCCATGTCTACGAAAATTAGGTTAAACGGGCTTTATAAAACAGGGGCTTAATATATGTAGATATTATAGATTAGTACGTACCTATTTTTAGCAGCCAATCTTAAGCTGGCGTGGGTTGTGGGTCTTGAAATCATCTTTCGTGTTTTACGGTTCAACTACTTTCTTAAGTAGGTACCTCGACTACGCGATAAGCTATAATAATACACTATGCTGCAAGAATAAACAGTAAGTGAATCAACCAGCTATATGTATACAATACACAAATACCTACAATATATATAATTATAACTAGCACATTTGAAGCAGGAGCAGCCCAACTGGAGTAGTGCCTTCACCTTACAGAAGACCGTAGTCATAATAACGCCACTACTTGCTCTGTCGGTTAGGTATGTGGTGTTGTGTTCCTGGTGGTGAGTAAGAGGTCGCAAGAACTCCCGAAGATGTGTCGTGATGAGAGCGAGGGACCCGTGATCATCTCTAGCTATCACCACAACGAATCCTCAAATCAATAAAGGGTCGGCCACACGCTTTTCATTATTCTGGAATCACATCAGGCAGACCGTATGCCTGTTTTCCACCCACTTAGTATAAAAGAATACTTCCAAAGCTATCTCTCTCGGCATATCATCAAACGATACAACCCAGTAACAGAACAGACGGACGGAGCCTGAGTAGTTGAAGGATCCTAGGTACAGAGTACAGAACCAGAAAAAGACAAAATAATAACTTACTCCTCGGATAAATGGTGCCGCATAATACTCCCTAGCTCCCTACATACAAACTTACAACCTTACAAAGCTAATACAATCTCACAGACTTTTCCTCTTTATTATATTTCTACAGATAAAAATACTTGAACCATATCAAATTTCAGTAATTCGGTACATTTTTTGACTTTACTGATCGAAATAAGGTCTAACGGGCTTTATAAAACCCGAGCTTAATGGAAGTAGATATTATATATACCTATTTGTAGAAGTCAATCTTAGGCTGGCGTTGGTTGTGGGTATTGTAAACGTCTTTCGTGTTTCAGGGTCCACCAAGTTTCGTTAGTAGGTAGGGTAGCTCAAAAACCACATGAAAAAATTAAAATAAAATTGGTAAACACGATAAAAGAATACCTAAGGATACGTACCCCCGAACACACAAATGAATGACGTGAATGTGTGGAAACACATTCACATAAACGAAAATGATACGCATACGGAGGGTTCCGTACTTCAGAAGAAACAGGTGCCAAGAGTTCAAATGATGCAGCCCTGTAACAGATGGACGGACGGACATACAGGAGCCTTAGGATCAATTTCAGCCAAGGTACTTAGATGGAGATTTGACACCATATACTGACATCAAAATCTCAAAAACTTCTGTTCAAATTAAATTGCCCTATTGGATGTCATAAGGTCATAAATGTCGTCATCATCATCATATCAGCCGAAAAAAGTACGTTGCTGGGGATGCCTATACCTACCTACCTACCCCAAAAATGCCACAGTTACCGGTCCTGCGCCAGGCGAGTGCATTTGCCTACCAGGTCATCAGTCCACCTTCTTGAGGTACTTGGTCACCACTCGAGAAACTTTCCGCACCAACGGCCATCGGTTCTACGTTCAATCAAGGCCCCAAAAATACCATGGAATCACCATCATCCTCCTAGCATTTACCATTAACCGTCAGGCAAGAGATAATTTGAAATTATAATTTGTTTCTGGCCTGACGGTCGCATCAAATATGTTTTCAAAGGAAAAGCTTCGTCGCCAACCATGACAAACGGGGTGGTACCCGTAATTATTGAATTCGGCAAAGATCGACCAGGTATTTTAAGTATTACTCGTATTATTTAATTTCTGTCCTTTAGGAATAGCTCTTTAGAGCTATTCGCAAAAAAGCTGCCATATCGCTATTCCGGCCTTAAGATCCAACATCCACGTAGATAAATTTGTAATGTGCGTCAACCAAGGTCAATTAAATTATGGAAAATGATTTTTTTGTGATTAAAGTATACAGAACCACTATTTACTGGTGCTTCGATACAAAAATGCTTGCCATCTAATGCTCCAATGCAATTTGGGAAACGCCACAGCCTTTCAAATTCATCTGCAATTTTCCTTCACGTATCTTCATTTGGCTGTGGCCACCACCTCTTTCATTAAACAAAATATTGCTCGACAAGTTTCGTTAACAATTTTACAAACGGTAGAATGACCAATTCGAAAATTGAGCCAGAGTGTTTTGAATGAATCCCCTGTAGTCAGGAATCTGCAAATAAATTTTACCTTAATTTATAATTTACAAATGGATTTTAATTTATAATTATTAGCATTACCTATAGATATGATTGGGTAGCATTATTTATTTAATTTGTTTTTCTCCTCAAGCGTCAACTCCGAGCGATTGACTGTTGTTACCTACAGTTACCAAACACTTATAAATACATATTATTTAGACATTCAAGTAACAATAACGCACACATTTATGTTTACACAAAATATAGACGCATTGCTGCACAGCATAAAATATAGGATCTGCCCACCTGATTGTACACAAACACAGACACCGTAGCGTATGGATACTTGCGACTTCACTAGTACCTATAACAAGCATGTTCTCAACCCTTCATTCAGACCTCTGATTACGCGTAGTTTCTACGAATCACGGCGTCAAGATATATTTGTGGGTGAACGTTGAGGAAGTTGAGCTTAAAACAAGTTACAGAATAGCGGGGCTGGAGAAAAATGCAGGTAATACACAACTCACCCACACTCTCATAGCGCATACCTACTTAGATTTTATTGAATTTGCATTTTGCTTACCTTAAACAAAGAGCTAGTCGATGTTCGGAGGATATCGGTTTCTGGAACCTAGTAATTTTCTTTTCCAAACAGTGTTTAACTTTTTCATGGATAGAATCTTGTGTCACGTGAAAATAATCATAAAATTTGTCATCATAGGTCCAAAGATCTTTACACAACATTTTGAACTCTCCTCTTGCTTCACGGGAACGCCAAAGTCGATGCACGCCAAATTGTTTTGAAGAACATAGTATCTTCTTCTTCGACATTTTATTTAGCTTTGTTTATCGTATTTTATCGTATAAATGAGAGAACTTATGCAAGTATGTTGCAGTGCTGGAATAAATTACAATGACAATGACTCAGTGACAATGACAGACTTTCTTTGACATTAGAACGACGGAAACGGCCCGGTCGCTGCCCGCTGTGATTGACACCCAACGCTCGGAATCGGCCCGGACGTGGCACGGCGACCGAGCCTCGGTGTCGGCCCGGCCCCGGCCCGGTGCGAGCTCGGTGACATAACGTTTGCACAATGTCCCGGCCCGGTGTCGGCTCGGCGTCGGCCCGGAAACGGCCCGGAAACGGCCCGGTGGTGAAAGGTGTATCAAAATAAGCTCGGCGACGGCTCGGTAAGTTTACGGCCCGGGCCGGAACCGGCCCGGTCTAGCGTGAATCATCCTTTATGCGGCAATTACACTTCGTCGTTCGCCGCATGCAGCATGCGGCGACCGCAAAAGTGTAAAGACCACGTAAAGCGGCAAATATTTACACTACCGCATTAGGTGACCGACGAAGTGTAATTGCCGCGTTAACCTAATGGCTAGTGACGCTGCCTACGAAGCTGAAAGTCGTGGGTTCGATCCCGGTCAGGGCAGATATTTGTGTGATGAGCATGTAAATGTTTGTTACTAGTTTTGGATGTTTTCCATGTATAAGTATTTTACGTCATACCTGGCCATAACCTAGGAAAATTCCACTTCGGAATAGACGTAAAATTTTGTAGCCACCATGGGCGGTAGTAAAGAAAGCCTCAGATCGCATACTTATCGCCCTTGCCTTCGGCTCGGGTGTTAAATACCTGCGATCTAATACATTCTCTGTTTTACCGCCCTTGGTACCTAAGTAATGTCCTCATATTTATATTAATATCGTTGTCTAGTACCAATACCATACGTCGGGTGACAAGCAAAAGTCACTACCAAAACTGTCACTGCTCTTCAAAACCTCGTATCTCGGTACTTAGTCGATATCGAAATACGACCTTTGATTTAAGTAGGTATTTGTTACTTAGTGAGTTTTGCTTGTCACCCGACGAAGCTTTATTGAGCTTACTATGAGAATATAGTTTGAATAGGGAACATTACGCAAAACTCTTCGTAGGTGGCGACACTAGCAGCGTTGACATTGTATCTCGTTCCCACTTGCGGTATTGTCTATGCAAACATCCTTGTCACTCATTTGACAATCAATTGTGCATGTGTGTGTGAATCCCTATATTCCTATACTGTTTTACTATTAGTGGTAGTGCTGCCTCTGGCGGCAGAACTTTGCAGTAATGTTCCCTATTGTGTAAGATTGTCCCTTAATCCATTCAGCGCCCATGACGACACAGATGCGTCAGAGTGCTACGAGCGCTTTTCGCAACATACGCAGTTTAAGCTGCTACTGACTACGGCGTAGCGCTACGAGTGTAGCGTGGCCGTGAATGGGTTCATATTTATACTTTGTTTTAATAGTAAGTGTCGCTGAGCTAAGACGCTGACGGACAGACGTCCATGGCCAAACGATTAAATATAATGGGCTTGTGACCTTAAATTTGTTTACGATGCCATTCGAACCAGTTTTTGTAGATGAACAAATGTTTGTATGGAAGGAACTACATTTAAAGGACATTAGTACCCAAAAAATCGAGTTAAAGACGGACCTCGCTGACAGCAGCCGAAACGCTTCATACTGATTGGCTTTAAAGTATGACGTCACACCGTGCAATTTGTACTAACCGTTGCATGGAAAATGAAGTAAATTGCTGTTTCGGTCGCGAAATACTGCGTTTAGGTCCATAGTTGTCATACAAATTTGTTTTTATAAAAACGTAAGGATTCTATTAGTACCTTTAAATGTACTCTTGGACAATAAATAAAAAAACTTTTTTTCTAAACTTTCAAGGTTCATATCTTTTTATGATTTGAATTATATTTTGTAATTTATACTTTATTACAATCATTTGATGGTTAACTATCCATTTAGCAACACGACGTTATCAATTTCAACACCACACAACAAGCCTATTCTTGTTGACCACGAAACCCTAGACAAGAAAGAATGTAACGAACATAAGAGTAGATATTCCACTTATATTGAACTACATTCCTTATCACCGTCGCGCAGACTTGTACTTGAAGTGTGATATGTACTTAACTGTGTAATAACAATTTGCAGTAAAATAAAATAGAACTATCGTACCCAAAGGAAGTGTAATGTTTGATGTTATAGCGTTTAACTAGTGACCCGCGCCTATTTTAGATAAACGTAGAGTGGGTAGGTGCCTTTATAATTTACTGATATTCCGGGAAGTATGCCTTACCAAGTTTTCTCTGATGTACGTTCTTATAAAAAACGGAAGCGCTCATAATATGTAGGTACAATTTTATTTTTTAGGGTTCCGTACTCAAAGAGTAAAACGGAACCCTATTACTGAGACTTCGCTGTCCGTCCGTCTGTCTGTCACCAGGCTGTATCTCAAGAACCGTGATAGCTAGAGAGTTGAAATTTTCACAGATTATGTATTTCTGCTGCCGCTATTACAACAAATACTAAAAACAATATAAAATATTTTTTTAAGGGGGGCTCCCAAACAACAAACGTGATTTTTTTGCCGTTATTATAGATCCAACTCGCACTTGGCCGGTTTTTTTTTATACGATGACGGTGGAAAACAACACACGAGACACATCCGCGTTGCTGACCTTTTATTGGTTTGAGAATTCTCTGATTCACATACATATATGTTGATTGTTGATACCAAGAGACAATCGCAAATACACTAAGCTCTGGCGAGTGCATTGCTACCACTGTAATGTAAGGGCTGTTTGATAAGTACCCGTTTTCAAATGTTATTCTTATCACTGGCTGAAAATATATATACGACCGTTTTAAGGCATCCTTCATGACCCGGAAAAATAAAAAATATATCACAGCATTCTTTTGTTTTTTTTCGTTTAACGGCTGTTGAATGTCAGATTTCGATTTTAATTGCAAATATGGAGAAAGAACAGTATCGTTCTGTAATTCGTTTTCTGTTTTTGGGAGGAAAAACATGTGATGAGATAAAAGTACAAATGCAAGCTGTTTACAAGGATAATACACCTTCTATGACAACTATCAGATATTGGTATAACGAGTTTAAACGGGGCAGAACATCCGTCTTTGACGAAGACCGTCCAGGCCGCCCTATTGAGTTGACTACGGAAGAGATGGTCAAGAAAATTTAAAATATCGTATTAGCCGACCGCCGAATAAAGCTTAGAGAAATTGTTGACACTATTAATGTTTCAATCGAGCGGGTACAATATATTTTAGAAAACAAATTAGGAATGAAAAAGGTATCTGCAAGATGGGTGCCGCGTTTGCTCACCGAGGAACAAAAGCTTACCCGAATGACTACTTCGAAGCAATGTTTAGCAAAGTATAAAAGCAATCCGAATGAGTTTTTGCGGCGTTTTGTGACAGTAGACGAAACGTGGATTCATAACTATACCCCAGAAAATAAAGAACAATAAAAGCAGTGGATTTTACCAGGCGAATCAGCTCCAAAAAAAGCAAAGACCGTCCCATCGACCGGAAAGGTCATGGCGACCGTTTTTTGGGACTCGCAAGGGATCATACATATTGATTACTTACAAAAAGGAAAAACGATAACAGGGCAATACTACGCAAATTTATTGGGCGAATTTGATTCCGTTTTAAGGAATAAACGACCGCATTTAAAAAAGAAAAAAGTTCTTTTCCACCATGACAATGCACCAGCTCACTCGTCCAAAATCGCAGGGGCAAAATTAGAAAAATTACGCTATGAATTGCTGCCGCATCCACCATATTCACCAGACTTAGCCCCATGCGATTTTTTTTTATTCCCAAACCTAAAAAAATGTCTCGGCGGAAAGAGATTTGCGTCAAATGATGAGGTCATCGCCGCCACAGAGGCCTATTTCGACGACTTTCCGAAATCTTATTTTTTGGACGGCTTATTAAAGCTAGAATACCGCTGGAACAAGTGTATAGAGTTAAAAGGTGACTACGTAGAAAAATAAATATACATATACAAAAAAATATGTTTTTTTTTTCTAAACACGGGTACTTATCAAACAGCCCTCGTATGCACTCGCGCATATTAACACACTTCATATAATCCTGTTATATTTTCCCAAATCTGTCTTACCATTAGCGAGTTGAAATTAATTTACACAAGTACTCAAAAAACTGTTGCATTTCCCTTACATACGGTCCAAAATGTACATATACTTTTACTGGTGTAATTGTACAATAGTAATAAATTAAATATTCCACATTAAGAGCACACATTATGTGTAAATACTACGCTATTGGGGTACATAGGTACTGCTGGAGGCTGGGTTTAATATTTATTACACTCGCGTGTTGTATTATACGCAAAGGGAGCCAACAATAAGTAAATTTTTAAATTTAATTTCAGTACGCAGTAGTGTAATAGCACTTGTTCATGCAATTTATTGGCAACAAAGTAAGATATATTGTGGCATTTGTTGGCGTTACCTCTGCCTAGCAGATCAAAGGCCCAATTGGTCTCCCCCTTTTCAATGGAATTTACACCATTCTAAATTGGAACAGAGTTGCATTTGTTTTGTGTCGTTAAATTTTAAATCAAAACAAACTGTACACTACAGTTGATTCCAATGTAATTGGCAATTTTCATTGTATGATGGGTGGCTAAAGGATAAAGCATTATTAAACGGTAATTGACATAACAATTACAAAAAAAACTTACTTTAACTACAAACATAACTTACGAAAATACTCGAAAAACTTATTTTATCATACGGACACTCTGTTTGTGAAAAATAAAGCTATTTTGACGCTTTATAAAAAGTATCTGATGGGATTGACATTGACAGTCTTAACTCCTCCTTATAATACCGATGTGATATTTTATAATATTTCTTTGACTCTATGAACACTTAAATGCTCAACGATTTTTCCATTTCAGTCCCTACCGGAAGTGACCAACATTATTTTTTCACACCTTTCATTCAGAAAAGTAAGTTATGGTCCACGACGAGCAAAATGCTATTTTTCTAAACAAGCTACTTTTTTAATTTATTCATTGGCATGTTGCATTTACGCAATGTGCCAATTGAACAGAGATCTTAATAAAATAATCGATTGTAATTTCATCTTAATCGATTAAAAACGAACATAGTTTTTTACATTTTTCCTTTTTATATATATATGTATATATATTTTTTATTTTTTAACTACGGTAACCTAGTGGTTCAGGCATGCGGCTGTCAAGCGGCGGTCGTGGGTTCGAATCCCGGCTCGTACTAATGAGTTTTTCGGAATTTATGTACGGAATATTATTTACCGTCAGCTTTTCGGTGAAGGAAAACATCGTGAGGAAACCGGTCTAATCCCAATAAGGTCTAGATTTCCCTCTGGGTTGGAACTGTTGGAAGGTCAGATGGCAGTCGCTTTCGTAAAAACTAGTGCCCATGCCAAATCTTGGGATTAGGTGTCAAAGCGGACCCCGGGCTCCTTTAGGGGCACAACCGGGAATAACGCTAGGAGGATGATATTATATAATTTTTTTTTTTTTTTTATGCATATTGTTTTCCTCATAGTCGGTGTGAAAAGCTGTATGACACTCAGGAGCAAAATTATCTTTGTCTTGGGCGTTAACACTTGAATCCCTCACTACGCTAAGGATTCAATACACCGCCCTCGCTGTAAATATACTATTTTGCTCCCTAGTGACACAAAGAACTATTGTTTTCTCTAAGTAAATCAATGAAGAATTGTCAGGCAGGGGTCCACTTCGTCCGTTACCAAAAATGTCCGGTCTCAAGTGTTCTCCGGAACACTGTCAGTTTGTTTGTATTAAAAATATTAAAATTAATAATTTATGTTGAAATTATAAAATTCGTTTTTATGAGGAAATAAATTATGAAATAAGTTTTTGCACAAATCATTATTGCTAACGGTGCTTCCTTTTAGGACTACAAGTACACAAATAGGAAAAAAAATGGCGTGTAATATTCTCTCATTTTTTCTCACAAACACCGCTATGTAAATATTGACGAGAGCTGGTTATAATGAGGCGTTTGCAAATATTTCCTTTGAAGTCCCATCAAGGTGATGCAAAATAATTGGGACTCACTACCACCGACTGAAATTGTACTGCCGTTTGACGCGGTTTCTCTAGACTATATAATTGTTCTGACTTGTAAACAGACAGAGTAATGGTCGCACCACACTTGGGGGTTCGTGTTCGCGTTGCGTCGTCATTTACCGTAGGAAAAAAAAGATGCAACACGACATTTGGGCAAATACCTCCAAGACACACACACAGACACGAACTCTACTTTTGTTTTGTCGTTAAAAGAAACTGATATTCTTTTGCGCGGGTATCCTGCACCGGTTCTGTTGACGATATGTTTATGTCAGTTTTATAAAATCGATTAAAATAAAATAATCGATTAAAAAGCAAAACAGAAGTTTAATTAACTTTATCTATCCAAATATCATAAACCCTCCATGATGCGTTCAGAACCGCACATTATGACCACCATAAAAATAGACTGTTTTGTTAGAACAAATTTCTTATCTATGAAAATGTTATTAATGCTAAATAATAACATCGATTTCGATAATATTATTTCATTTAAATTTCGAAAGTCTTTGAAAAACAAAGAAATTTGATTTAATCTCTATTCTAATACTCATATCAGTCAAGATGACGTTTAGTTTGAAATGAATTGTTAATTTGCATACAAATTTAACAAATACCGCACCGTAAGTAAGATATGATAGTTGGATCCGCCTCTAGTTTGTCTCTGAATTAAAAAAAAAACTATTTGGTACAACTGCCAGAAAACAACGGCGCGATGCCGGTCATAATATGCGGCTTATAACTTATGATATGTGGATAGATAAAGTAGTGTTTGTAACTGTACGTAACTGTTTATGTACATAATCATAACCCACACTCGTGTTTAATGCCCTTCATTATGTACAGTCAGATAAACTACTATTTAACTAAACATTTAATTGCAGATATTCTAGTGCTAAACTAAGCAATTACTGTACTATAGATAGGTATCTTCTACCTGATAAAGAGACTCTGGACTTTTGTCGCGATGACGTCACAAAATAAATGAAATACATATTGAAATCAATGCATAGCCTCTATCCACACAGCATCAGGCATCGCCACATCGCCACATCAAAAACTCATGAGTTTGACAACCGGTTAGCCTAGCGGGTAGTGACGCTGCTCACGAAGCTGAAGTTAGAGGTCTGGTCCATTGAAGTATAATGTAATACTAGCCCCGATGCGTATGTTTTCGTCTAGTCAGAGCAGTTTTGTGGGTTCTCCCATTTAAATTGACGACCGCTTTAGCCTAGTTGGTAGTGACCCTGCCTACGAAGCAAGAGGTCCTGGGTTCGAATCCCGGTAAGGGCATTTATTTGTGTGATGAGCACGAATATTTGGTCCTGAGACATGGATGTTTTCTATGTATTTAAGTATTTATTTCTCTGTATAAGTATCTATATCGTCGTCTAGTACCCATAGTACAAGCTTTGCTTAGTTTGGGACTAGGTTGATTTGTGTAAGATTGTCCGCAAATATTTATTTATTTGTAAGGAAATAATGTTATCGATAAAAATTCAATACCGTTTAATTTTAGTTGTATCATAGTTCCATTATTTATGAAAATATTCCACATTAGCACAATTAAAATATAATAATACCACTTTTATGAGCAGAAGAAATTTTGCGGTTTTATTTCAAACTATTTCGGTATCGAATTCAACAGGCGAAAAAAGGGCCATTACTAGGGAAAGTGACACGGCAAAGCTATATATGCTGACGGTTCTGCTTCGAGCCCATGAGTCAAAAAGTGCAGTTGGAGACCACAATTCGAATTGGACAATAGTTTTTAAGTGCCCTTTTTTCTACAATAAAAACCTTTTAGGGTTTCTATTTAACAATGAAGATAAACTACACTAAACATTACTAATATTGTTCCTATTAAGTACTTAGTCGTTTGATCTAAGCATGTAATAAATATGAAAATAAATGTAATAGTTGTTAATTACTGGACGAACTCTTCTGCATCGGGGCTAGTAATAGCTCAATGGTCTGGACCAGGATGCTCGATTCTCCCCGATAAAAACGTTTGATTCTCATTTTAAAACACATGCTAGAATTTTTCTGTATGCCGATTTAAAATGACAACTTAACTAAGTTTGTATGGGGATTCGACTTTAGTCGTCCATGCTGAGGACTCTTAACCCTTACAGAAAGCTTTGATTACCCTCCCTCCTTACGATACACACATACACACACACATATAACACACAGTCGCACACATAACACACTTACGCAAAACTCATGCACAGTACACTCAATCTCACACATTACATAGGTACACACAAATATCAAAATGACACTATATACCGCTTCTTTCACTGTTGTTTAACCTGTTGTTTTTTTGTTTTTAGGGTTCCGTAATCAAAAAGTAAAACGGGACCCTATTACTAAGACTCCGCTGTCCGTCCGTCTGTCTGTCACCAGGCTGTATCTCACTGATACCGTGATTCGTGAGTTCCAGTTGAAATTTTCACGGATGATGTATTTCTGTTGCCGCTATAACAACAAATACTAAAAACAAAATAAAATAAATATTTTTATTGATAATGGTACGGAACCCTTCGTGCGCGAGTCCGACCTAGCCTAGCACAAATGCTGAGACGACCTATTGTCACATATTCCATTACAATCAACAATTCCATACTGTTTGTTAGTTTGTAAGTTTTATTTTACTTATTTTTTTCTTGTATTTTTTTTCCTTTAATTTTTTATTTTTCTTTATACAATATATATATTTTTTTCGTGTGTCAATAAATACTTTTTCTGATTCTGATTCTTCGCAACCATCATTACTAACTAACTAACTAGGCTAAAATGGTCGTCATATCAAAATAGAATGTCCGGATTGCTCAAAAATACCGAAAGAGTCATATTTTAAAGTGCCGTCAGCGAGCGTCCTCTATCAATTTTATTTACACGTCACAGCTAGGTATTGTGGGGGCTTATCCGATGATCCCGGAACCGTTCAGCCTTTAATAAATCACAGGCTGGTGAAAAAATTAGCGTTATTTTTGAGAATCGGGGTCACTCGTCATTTAGCCGGGCCATTCTATTATCGGAGAGACCGACCATTTTTTAGCGACATTCGCGCGATAAAGGGGTTAACCCTTTACTTTTGTAAGGGTTGCAGAGTTGCAGAGGTTTAACATTTAAACTTTATTTCCGCTCCGAGTTTTATATGAATCGAGAGTTTCGCAATAAATTTTCATGTGGCGACGGAAAAATACATTTTAGAAAAATATTTGCTGACATGAGTGGTGCATGTTATTTTTTAAACCCCGACGTAAAAAGAGGGGTGTTATAAGTTTGACGTGTCTGTGTGCATGTGTGTGTGTCTGTCTGTGGCATCGTAGTGCCTAAACGAGAGGACCGATTTTGAAGCGGTTTTTGTCCGATAGCTGACGTGAGATGGTTCTTACTCGTAGCTACGTTCCAACAAAATCGGTTCAGCCGTTTTTGAAATATTGAACTCTGAAATGAAAATGTCGGGAGTTTTTCAACTTTTCTAAATTGTCAATTATTCTACCGTCATTTTTCGAAATAAGGTTTTTGCTTCGCTGGATCGACCACCATCCACTCCAGTTTCTGATTAGTCCAATGGTTGATTTGCAAAGAATTTCTGAGCAAGATTAATATTTGTAACTCTTATGTATATTTATTTTATTCATTTCTATGCACCCATTTAAATGTTATTCTTATCAGTCTTATCACACGTTAGTACACCAAAAGCAGAGCCAAAACGACGAATTACTTTTTGACGTCATAAAAATCCGAATAGACCCAACGCTTTTGAGTCAGAGTATTTTTAATTAAAAGCTGTTCGAAAATCTAAATTTGCTGGCGCGGCGTTTTCCACCGGCTCGCACGGAGGCTGTTAACCTTTGAATATATTCATTAGAAAACAGTGTAGAAAAATGCTCCTGTAAATTTCATTTGGCCGTCAACGCCGACAACAATAAGTCAGTATGAGATTATTTTTGTTTAGCATTTGGCATTCATCGGCAGTGGTATACTCAAATAGTCGACTCAAGGTATAATTCGTGAAAAATATACACGAAAAATTAAGTCCCTATATAACTCGAGACGACCACGAAAAACAACAATGATCATATATGAGATACTTTATGATTAGAGCTTGTACCCATGACAATAAAATTGTTCCTATAATAAAAATGCCAATGTAAAGACTGTATCGAAAAGTATAAGGACAACTTTAACTGGCCGCCATTCTTGTTTTACTTGTTTTAAAAATATGAATGTCGCTTTATTTCATAGATGCTATGGTATTGAACTTGATAACTTTTTTTTAGGATTACTTTTACTTTTAAAAATAAGAGGCCTAACACCCCATCAACGAAAACGAACTGTGGACAAATACATACGTGAAAAGGGTATGTCAATGAGAAAGATCGCAAAACTCGAGAAGGTGAGTCGCTCAGCGGTTTAAAATGTCATTAAAAAGTACGGCGAAGACTTACTCTTTTAATGATAAGCCGAAAAGTGGTCGAAGAACTGGCTCACATAATTGCAATATCGACTCTAAAATATTGCGAATAATCCAATCTCGCCCAGTGCCTTGATAAGAGATGTGGCTTAAAAGTGCAGAACTTCTGTAGGAATGGTTCAGAGTGCCAAGAAGCGTAACGACTTGGTAACTTATCGAAAACAAAGGAAGCCTAAATGAACTCCAAAACAGGCTGAAAATGTTAAACTTCGTCTTCGAAAGTTATACGTCACGGTTTTAACCAAAAATTAACATTGCATAATTCAAGACGACGAAACCTACGTCAAAAAAGGATTATTCTGATCTACCCGGCCCCCAGTACTATACTGTTCGCAAAGGAGAACACCTGAATGAGAACCAAACGTTGAATGAGAACCAAACGTTAATTTATGGCGAAAAAAGTGGGTCTAAAGCAATGGTGTGGCAGGCCATATGCGAATGCGGCATGAAATCGACCGTTCATCATTCCTTCCACGATAACTACCGATCTTTACCACAGGGGCTCTACTTTATTTTGGCCCGATTTGGCTAGTTTCCACTATGCTGCCCGCACCAGAGAGTGGATGGAAGCCCACGGCGTGCAATATTTTGATAAGAATATGAATTCGCCAAATTACCCTGAGGTACGTCCCATCGAGGAATATTGGGCAATCATGAAAAGAACACTTCGGCAACGCTTCTCGCCAGCGGATTCCGTAGACAGATTTAAAAAAGACTGGCTATAAGCATTGAAACCGTCACCGTAATCGTTGTCCGGAATCTGATGAGAATGTCCGAAGTCAAGTGCGAAAAGTCGCCCGAAAGCAAACATAATAGGTACATTAGTTAACAGTAAAACGTTTTAAAATGTATTTCAAACGTACATAAGCCAGAAACATACGTATGTAAAATAATAAATATTTAAAAAGTCATTACATATTTCACTTGTCCTTATACTTTTCGATAAAGTCTTTATAATATAAAGAGGTTCTCGTCACATATAAACCCATATCATTTATCTGTTAGTCTTACAGGAAAAAATGTTGGAAAAACCTTTGAAAAAAGTAATTTCGCCTAGATTACCAGTACTCCAATCAATAAAAAATTCCGAGCTGCTCTTATTAAACGAGCGAGCCAAGCGAATGAGTTCTCTGTATCGTCTTGGGCGAACATATGTTCGTATGTCCAACTGTCCAGCTGTTCTCCTCTACAGGTCGCATTTCTCAACTGAATCTCGTAAAGTTTTGTAAGTTTGTTCGATGATTAGGTACCTACATAAATCTTTTTGACGGTGTCATCATCATCATCATCATACTTATCAGCCGAAAGACGTCCACTGCTGGACATAGGTCTCCCCCAAAGAGTCCCAGAGTGACCAGTCCTGCGCCACCCGCATCCAGCGGACTCCCGCGACCTTTACCAGGTCATCAGTCTACTCGTACCTTGCCTACTAACGCCGCGCCTTCCGGTACGTGGACGTTGTCGGTGTAGTTCTAAGAAATATAATAAAATGTTTTGGAAAAACTCGCAATTTGCAAGGTCTACAGCTCACAGAGCCACTGGTTTTATTCAAATAGAAACCAAATCCTAAACTTTACACACGTTTAAGCACTCAGTACCCTTTCAGCGTCACACTACTGGTTTAATTCATCGTAGTAATTGGATCTCGTGATTCTGACTAGTCAAAGAGCGCGCCTTGACTCGAAGTCGAATTCGGGCCTTAATGAAGTCGACATTGCAGCCGCCTTTGCATTCGGGGCTCGGGGGAATTTCTAAATGCTTAAGGAGGATGCTTGAGACTGAGGGAGTTATACACTAGGGGATCTATTCGGCTAAATGTGTTGAAATTGACGAGTGATACCAAACTGTTTCAATTTACAACATTTCATTTTTTCAAGTGAGCCATTGTATGATTTATTTCGCCAGAAAATGATTTTTTAAGCGGCTGGTGTTTTTTTATTTCTCCCTAAATTGTAATTTTCATTTAGAAATATCAAATTGAAAAGTAGCGAATTCCAGAAGGTCGTAACTAAATAATGAAGTCAACGTTACGGCTCTGTATGACAGCTTGCACACCTTTCATATGACAGTCGTAGTATTGAAGTTACACATGGCTTAAACCACATGTATTTTTTTTTAAACTGGTTAGAAATGAAATCTGAAAACTACTTTTTTGTACTCGACGATTAAAATATGTGTATTAAGATTTCATAGAGAATACTGCAACGTCACTCTTTTCATAGTTGTAGTCCATGTTACTGTCGAAACAATCGAAATAACTACTTTTCGATACGCTCCAGACAACTAATATAAATTCGACCAATCACGTGGCTGCTTTACTGAACTGTAATGAATTGGACCAATAGAATCGCTTTGATGTCGTACGCTCGTTGATGTATTTTAAGATATCAACAAGCGTACGAGCGATGAGCTGCACTTCGTTTCAACAGTATCGAGTTTGTTTAATTAGTTCAGTTGACTCGTAGAAAATTAATTTTAATGAACTCGTACAAAAAGTATTGTTCACAATAGTGTTATAATCAAGCTTTTTAATCTCGTACCTTACTTAGGCCACTCAGCAAGCTTCGTGGCCTAAACACGGTACTCGACTAAAAAGCTCTCTATTATAACACGATTGTGAAAAATACTATATTACGTTCAGGTAACATAATTACCGAAATGGTTTTCAAATTAGGCATCATTACATAGTTTGAAACGTTGGCAATTTCACGCATTGGCGCGCGCCGCCGTCAGAGTACAGTAAAAGGGTCGTTTTATAGAAAGGACAAAGGCTATATTTAAATATATCCTGCGGCTCCACTTGCGTTTTAATACACAGGCGCAACCACGCGGGCAGCTGGTTCAATAATAAATAAAAGTATAAGTAAAAGCATAAAAACAACTGAGAAAAATTTAAAAACCCCCAACATTTTCATTCCAACGTTCAATATCTCAAATCAAATCAAATCAAATCATTTATTGCACTCATGTTAGTATACAGTTCTTAAATTATATGTTACAGTTCTACATGAACCCACAGCAATGAAATAAACAATAATTTAAATAATAACCGTCACATAATTTTCACATTTCTTATGCGAACTTAAGAAATATAAAAAAATTAAGCGACAAAATATTAAAAATATTTAACAATACTATTAGAAGTTTCACATCATAAATTTATAAATTAAAAAACAAAAATTTAAATTTAAGTTAAAAATGTCACAATAATCAATCACTCAAAAACGGCTAAACCAATTTCGTTGAAACGTAGCTAAGAACCATCTCGATCACGTCAGCTTTCGGATAAAACCGCATTCAAAGCGGTCCATTCGTTTAGTAGTTACGATGCCACAGACAGACACACACACAGACAAACAGACACACAGACACACAGATACACAGACACACAGACATGTCAAACTTATAACACCCCTCTTTTTCCGTCGGGGGTTAAAAACAGAGACACAGAGAATGACTCTTCATTACGCTTCATTACGCCGTATACGTATGTCTCAGCCTCTAAGATGCACCCAAATGGATGACGATGTTGTTTTTCGATGATATTCACGGTCGTGGCACGTAACTGTCACTTGCTCATCGTCGTGTGTGTTGTTTCGGCATTCACAAACAAGCTACTTGTCTTGTGTAAGTCGTCGATGTTCCAACGTTGAATTTTGATATTCAGGGGACCGATTTTTGGCTTTCGAGCGCTCGAATCTTTCACTCGAAAACAGTCAAAAATTATGAAATGCTATTTTGTAATAGCGATAGAAAATTTAAGAACGAGTGGTATTGGCCACTCGTATTCAACTCTATCGGTAGAAAGTAAGTGACTCCAAATTTGTCACTACAATCGTATTTACTTTTCGTGCGGTCGAAAGTCAAAAATTGGCCCCCTGGACCATTCCATTCAGATACGTGCGTTTCCGATGCGCGCCAAATCGGTTCATGAATGTTAAAACTAGCTGATGGCGTGGTCATTTGGATATCCAAACGGATGAGGATGCGCCAACGCGCCATCGAAACGGAATATCAACGCCAACGTCTATCCATTTGGACGTATCCATTTTTCACCGAGACAAATGGCACGCTAGTGAATGCCAAAACAACACACATGACCACGAAAAAGTGACAGCTATGTCGCAGGGCAGGCCCATGAATTTAGCAAAATATTAATAAATAAATAAATATTAGGGTACAATCTTACACAAATCGAACTAGCTTAAGTAGTAAGCTCAATAAGGCTTGTGTTATGGGTACCAGACGACGATATATTTTACAGATATACATAGAAAACATCCAAGACTCGGAAACAAATATTATTTCCATCCATTTGGAGCCGGGATGAACTGCGCGGTGCGGCACCTTGGTGAACGCCCAGCTTTTATATTAGCTTAAAATAGTGACATGTAAAAATTTAACACCAGAAATAAAAACAAACTTGCAGTGCATCGGTTGCGATTAACAAAAGCTAGAAAATAATTAATTGGACAGTCAATACATTCTTACAACATAACTCCCAGTCACCATACTTTAAATTTAGAACGGTTGTTAAAGATATTCAATTGATTCAGAAATCCTATTATATAGTAAAGGATTATTTTACATAAAAGGATGCTTGAATTTTTTCTAAGTAACTAATGTACCTACTGATGGGCATAAGTATATCATGTATACCTAATTGAATTGAATTGTAGAAACAATGTTGCCATGTCAGTGTCATTTTTGGTCGCGATGGATGGTGGGTGGTAAAAGATTTCAATACGCAAAATAACTAGTATACTCATTCATTACGCTGCGACCAAATAATGGCACGTATTTCATATTAATTTATCTAGTTGTATTTAATCAAAGTATTTCAACGTCAAAAATATCCTGGAAGGCATTTGGTTGGGAAACCTATTTATAAAATGGGAATAGATTCCTGTGTAATCCTTTCAGGCGTATTTATTTTGTCTGCTGGATTACAAAGTTCTGGAGTTAAGAGATTGGAAAAACTAAATTTTGCGGATTCCGAGTACTGTACTTTCTTAGAAATGGTACAACCTCCAAGGCTTCAATTTCCTAGAAATAAAGACTCAAATTACTTCATTGCAATTTATTTTAATACAGTTGAGCTCAACTGCTTTTTAAAAATAAAATGGAATTAGAAACTGTTTCTGTATTTATAGCTCGTTCAATGGATATTTCCATGTTCGTGGGACGTAGTTATAAAAAGTGTTCCAATTAGTAACCACAAACATAATAATTATGTAAGTAAAAACTACCTATTCTCTGCAACAGATTTTATGGGCTCGCCTTCCATCTTCTTCTTATTCATAACAGGACTAACATGAAATTTTTTGTATAAAAATAGTATCTGTTGTTGTCATACTAAACTATTTTTTTTTTCTTTTATAGTTCCTAGCACCAGAAACTAGTTTCCGGCCTAAATATCTCGAATCTTAATGTATACTAAGCAGAAACGTCCGCTAACGAAATTCTAAGTTTCGATCAAAGAGGAAAATTGAAAAATTATTCGCCACGAGCGGGATTTGAACCCGCGACCTCTGGAATCCGTCCATTGCTCTTATCCAACTGAGCTACCGTGGGTCCCGACAGCGGCAACGAATCTTTCAATCCCTTCACTCTTCTAATTAACCTTAAGGAGGCTCGTAGCGACATCTACCGTGAAGTTGTTACAAACTTCTGATACGGCACCAACGTCCCAAGTTACATTGAGAATCGTTAGTAACAATACGCTACTCCATTTTAACAGTAAATTTATACTAAGCAGAAACGTCCGCTAACGAAATTCTAAGTTTCGATCAAAGAGGAAAATTGAAAAATTATTCGCCACGAGCGGGATTTGAACCCGCTACCTCTGGAATTCGTCCATTGATCTTGTGGGTCCCGCCAGTTAATTAGAAGAGTGAAGGGATTGAAAGATTCGTTGCCACTGGCGGGACCCACGGTAGCTCAGTTGGATAAGAGCAATGGACGGATTCCAGAGGTCGCGGGTTCAAATCCCGCTCGTGGCGAATAATTTTTCAATTTTCCTCTTTGATCGAAACTTAGAATCTCGAATCTTATTGTGTAGGTATACAAAGTTTCTTGTTATTCCAGAACGCCGTTTTAAGATGAGAGCCAAACTACGTTACTACCGACTTGTGTCCTTAAGTCGAGCTTCCCGGGGACTCTTAAAGTGATTAAAGACATCAACCCCCTTATTCGTCAAACTTAAAATGCATCTGCTAAATGAAATGTGCTTTGTCCCTTTCTTACGAACACAAATGCCAAAATGACAGAGAAGGACAAACGAATTTTAACGCCATTTTAGTTAAAATAGGCTTGATGAATACGGCCGTTAATTTTTGATTTGCTATTTTCATTTTAAGTGATCAGATTGTCTCATTGTATATTAGGTAGCTATGCTATAAAATACTGTTTAAAAAAAATTTTATCAAGAGGTTTTTCATTTAATTTCAATAAAAAAAGGACTACATGTAACTGCAATATTTGGTATTTGTTTAAATACATAGGTACGTATTTAAACAAATACCAAATATTGCAGTTACACGGCCGTGACAGAACGCAAAGCGCTATTTTATTTTGTATGTAAAACAACGGTGGCCTTCCCTCCCGTGTATGTGCACACCGTTATTCATTTTCGTGTACCTTTTTTTTATCGAGCCCGCTTTTTCCACGCCACCGAATGGAAAAAACCGAATGGTTAAAAGAATATAATCAAAAAAATCATGGTCTTCCTGTTGCAATAAAATTTGCGCTGTTGTACATACGAAAAAGCTTTTTGTTTTAAAACGTGTAAAAAACGAAGTTACTTTTATATCGTGTCTTTTCCGCACTGATACGGAAATAATGGCTAAACGGAAAAACAGATAATTTGGGGACAGATTACATGGAGGTCGATCGGTGACCTGCGTTTCACATTCCAATTTAATATCAATAGACATTGTGGTTATTGATAGCATTTTCCTTCAGTGTGGTTATGTTTGAAACGAATGGGTGGAGGATTTGAAAGGAAATCATGAATTTTTATTTTATTTTTAAATTATTCACACTAATCATTACTATTGGAATTGTCTATACCAATTATAAGAACACCATCTTGCCGTGCATTAACGAAAATGCTAACACATTCAATTCCGAATCGTACATAACTTTGTTACATCATCAACTTTACTTTCATTCTAGGGGCGATTATGACCGAAATGGGTTATTTTCCTGTGGCAGTGAATATTTACAATTATATAATTACCTACACAATCTTGCTGTTTACTTGATTAAATATACTCAATTTCAATGACTTTGTTTTAACACTACATTCTGAATTGACCCTAGTTTACGGTATTTAAAATATTGATTACTTTAAGTATTTTGTTTGATGTCAAAACCGCCGGTAGGTAATAGCAATATAACATGCTTTCGGGTGCATAAACCAACTTCCGTTGAAGCAACAGGCGAGCTCTTGTGTCCATGTGTACGCTAGTAATTGATGCATTATAGTCGCGTTGCACAACTAAAAACCGATGGTGCAAAGCTAGAGATGAATGTGGATGTAGAAAAGAATAAAAGATTATTTATTTTCTGTATCCCTACTTATACAGTAGGGACACATAAATACTATAAACAAAGAATGAAAACTTATCAGCTAATTTGTACACAAATAATAATTATGTACTGAAAAAGGTAAATTGTATACTAACTATAATTTATGTACTGAAAAAGGTGAATACTCAGCATAATGCTAGGTGCTATAAGAGTAAGTACCCGATGCTGGTCTTCCGTTAACACCAGTAGGGAGCGCAGTAGAATGTAGCTTGCTAGTAGAATCACACAAACACTGGCGTTAACAATAACGACAGTAGGCAAGCTACGAAGCGGAAATGAAGCAGATTTTAATTTTATAAATAAATAAATAAAATCGTTTATTCACGGACTATCTTGGATTATTGTTGTTAGTAAATACTTAAGCTAATATTAGTAATTTAGTAATCATTATAAGAAAAATTGTAATACACATAAAATTCAATTAAATAATTTTTTTCACGGGCACTGGAAAGAGCGCGAAACTTTGAACGTATTTAATACATGAAATACGCGATAAAATCCGTTGAAAAATCATTTTATTTATTGAATAATATCTAATGGCGGAAACCGTAGATATTTAAATTAATGTAGGTAGGTATACTAAATTAATAAAGATTCTTGGATTCGTTTTTAGAACAGAATTCATTAGGTAATAAAATATGTAAAAAATTAAAATTATATTCTACTTAACATTCAACAAAAGCCTGGTGTTTAATTACCACAATTTTCATTTATCGTAAAGTTTCCGTAAATACTTTTGTCCAATCTGAAAAAAAAAATTACGTAAATGAATTTATATTTTTACTAATGGCTCTGTGAAATAATTTTGCTGAAGCTAAAGCGGAGAACTTCGTTCGCCTTGCTCGCTCGTTAAATTACAAGAAACACACATTGTGGCTTAACATTTCTGGTTTACGCACTAAGGTGGCTTGGTTTCAAATTTAGTTGCAGGCAGCGGCGCTTGCACCGCGGGTGCGCGTAATCATGCGCAGGAGTCGGAAAATTTACTTCAGCAAGTTAAAACACGTTTAAATGTGATAGTGACATTGTGGTACTTACTGTTTATTAACTGTACTGAAATTACTAAGTTATTCATATTTGAAACGTGATATAGGAAAAGTTTCGATATCAATGAAGCCCTAAATAAAATATTAACACACACGAGTAAATTAATAACTGCCAAATTAATATTTATTGTATCCTCTAAACAATAGGGGTTTTCAATTGTGCTACTATTCCCTGGTGGCACAAAAAAAAACCGACTTCGTTTGTAAAAATGTGATGATTGCCAATACGTTTACTCAATTTTTTTCAATTAGTTTTCATTAGATTAGATTAGATTAGATTAGATTCATTTATTTCTTTTAGAAAATAACATATTATTTTACATCAAAAATAAGATGGATTCACTAAGAGATCGTCAATATGTACCTATAATAATTTGACATTATAAAAACAAAAGAAAATGTCACAAGTAAAAGTCAAAAAGAAAAATAATAATGTCAATGAAGTTGTATACATAATTAGGATATCCTAAGCAATGTCAAATGTCAAAATAAATAACTGAGTTATTTTATCAATAGGTACAATATCAAAATACAAATACAACGGTATAACATGTCAAAATAGTATAAAAAACAAAAACAACACAAATACTTAATAACTTAAAGATAATTATCATAATAAAATATTTTTACAATTTGGTTTCGTTATATTCCTTCACAGAATTGTACGTCACGGTTTGGACAATAAAAGTTCTTTCAGCCGGTGCCCAAATTTATCATATGAGATTTCATTTTTGAGACTGGCGGGTAGGCGTTCATATAACGACGGGCCTACTACTCGGGGATTCTGTTCGAGCAGCGCAAGTCGACGCGGCACAGACAGTAGTCGCCCCGTTTGGCGGGTGATTCTGCCAGGGAAATTCGCCCGTTTAAATAATTTTATATTTCCACGTGTGAACATAATAACCTCATATACGTAAAGTGAGTATTGCGTCAATAACTTCAATGTTTTAAATATTTCTCTACACGAGTGCCTCGGATTTACTCCCGCTAATATGCGTACGGCTTGTTTTTGTAATTTAAACACTCTGTTAGAATCGGTTGAGTTTCCGTACAAAATTATACCGTACGACATAAGTGAGAAGAAATGCGCATAGTAAATTTGAAGCAGGGCGTCACTGGAGACAATTGGTTTCAGTTTGCGCAGCGCAAATACAGCGCTGCTCAGCCTTCCACACAAATTGTCAACGTGTTCTTTCCATTTCAGCCTTGTATCGATCGTAAATCCGAGGAACTTACATGAGTCACAGCGTGGCATCGGACTCTGTATCAATGGGATGCTTGTGGTGCTCCCAGCAGAGAACAACATCACGTTGGATTTCGTGACATTAAGGATGAGGCCGTTCACTGAGAACCACTCGTGTAGTTGGCTGCACGTCTGTGATAAAATATGTTCAAGCTGAGAGTACGTGGGTGCCTTTACTATCACAGTGGTGTCGTCAGCAAACAATACCATCACACCTTCAGTAACAGAGGCCGGGAGGTCGTTTATGTACATCAAAAACAGGGTATTCCCAAGCGCTGAACCTTGTGGAATCCCGAGCTTTAGGCTGCCTTCTGTTGATTTGACATTTTTGCCTTCAATTTGAACCCCGACCGTCTGGCGTCTATTTTCAAGGAATGATGTGAATAGTCTATGAACGTTATTTCTGACTCCATAGTGTCCTATCTTTTCTAACAATAATTCATGACTAATCACATCAAACGCTTTTGACAGGTCACAGAATAATCCTGCTACCTTTTCTTTTGCATCCAAAGCTGTTGTTATGCAATCGTAAATCTTATATGCGGCTATTGTAGTTGACCTATTTTTTCTGTAAGCAAACTGTCTGTCTGTCAGTAGGTTATTTGTCTCGAAATGGTTCATTAAACAATTTGATAAAATGGATTCAATTATTTTTGAAATATTGGGAACAATAGTAATTGGCCGGTAATTGTCTACAGCCGTTTTTTCACCTTTTCCCTTGTAGACTGGACATACTCGTGTGCTTTTCAGTACATCAGGGTATACACCTAGTGTGAACATGGTGTTTATTAGTTCTACTAATAACCCCGCAATGACTGGCCAGACGCACTCAAGTATGTTCAGACTTATATCATAAATGTCTAGGGTCCCGCGTGTTTTTATCATAGCCCTCAACGTGCGGTTAAGGTCAGTGAGTGTGACTGTGGGTAGGGAAAGGTCAGGTATGTTTACATTCTGTAGATAACGATTTAGGTACTGTAATGAGTCGGATTTGTTAGTATTTTTTAACGTACATTTAGAAGCAATCGTGAGAAAGTGTTGATTTAGGTGTTCTGGTACTTTGCTCGGTAGTACATCGTTCCCAGTTTCATCTTTAAGTGAAATAGCGTTGCGTAAGGGTTTTGTAGATGTTTCGTCGTTGACTATGCGCCACATTTCTTTCGTTGGATTTTTACTATTCGTTATTCTACTTGCATAGTATTCTCGGCGGGCAGTTAAAGATTCCGATTTTATTCGATCTGCTTGGTCCTTGATGCGTTCCGCGAGAATTGTTAGGTCCGGATATTGGCGTCTCATCTCAGTTAAATCGTTATAATTTGAGATATGTCTAGAAAGAGACTCCGTAAGCCATGGTACTTGTTTATTTTTCTTTTTTGTCAATGTGTTTCTGATTGGGAAATGGATGTCAATATAATATTTTAATACATTAAATAATTTGCTAAATTTGTCGCTTATGGAAATCGTTTCGTCAAATACAAAATACCAATTATAATTTTCGATGTCAATATAAAATGTAGTTAATGATTGGTCATTAAATAATCGTTTTTGGATAAAAGAGTTTTGTGTAGGTTTCCGTCCGCGTTGTGTTATTGGCAAAGTGAACACTTGTGCGTTGTGGTCGCTGACGGGGGTGTCCAGCGGCTCGGCCGCGACGCCCCACCACTCGCGCGGCACCAGCCCGCAGTCAATGCAGGTCGCACTGTGCGCAGACACACGAGTCGGAAACTCAACACAATTTTTGCACGAATACCTAAGTAGAATGTCGTCTACTCGCCGTCTCAGTGTGTTATCTGACATGAAATCGATATTTTGGTCACTGACCAAAATGAACCTTTTATCCTCATTAATAAGCTTATCTAATAATAATTCTAAATTACGTAAATACATGTCAAGGTCACCATTCCCGGTGCGATATAATGCAATAACAACTAGATTTAAATTACTTATTTCAATTGCAGTAAATTCAAAATGAAACTCAACAGCCAGTCTTTGTAAGTCGTTTCGCTGGCGGTATGCGATATCAGCCCGTGTGTATAGCGCCACGCCGCCATGTGCAATTTGCCTCCGACAGTAGTGATTATAGGCCCTATGTAATATTACCCTAAATTCTGCGCATGTGCTGACTTATACTTAATACTAGCATTTAATACAGGTTGTCCCAAAAGTCAAGGTCAAGCCGAAAATGGGTCTTAATAATTATCAAAAACCGGCCAAGTGCGAGTTGGACTCACGCACGAAGGGTTCCGTACCATTATCTATAAAAACGGCAAAAAATCACGTTTGTTGTATGGGAGCCCCCCTTAAAAAAAATAATTGTTTTTAGTATTTGTTGTTATAGCGGCAACAGAAATACACAATCTGTGAAAATTTCAACTCTCTAGCTATCACGGTTCTTGAGATACAGCCTGGTGACAGACAGGCGGACGGACGGACGGACGGACGGACAGCGAAGTCTTAGTAATAGGGTCCCGTTTTACTCTTTGAGTACGGAACCCTTCTTCTTCTTCTTCTCTTAGTTAAGAGCTAGGCTCTTGTCGGTGTAGCTCAGAGTAGGCCCTCCATCTACTCCGATCCCACGCAATCTCTTTGCCCTCACGATATGACCCACGATATGACCCAACATCAACTCTCTTTTTGAGTTGCTCCATGTACGGAACCCTAAAAAAGGAAAAATACAAGCATTCAAGAAAAAATGGACAGCCTGTGATGGTATTTTAAGTACTACGTAAAACCCTTACTTTTCTCTATATTATTTATTTGTGTAACCGTGAATATAGCTCCACTGTACATTAAATATTGATTTTAAAATTGACGTGCCTCCATTTTAAATAAATTGTCGGTTTTTTTCCTAACCATGTACTTGAAGTCGTTTAACTGACTAAGTATAATGTTTTTTTTTACACGTTGTATGTCGTGTTTTCCGACTGTAGGTAAGTATTATCTTAAATTATAACTAGAGGGCGGAGTACCGGTGGCAAATTTCACACAAAAGGTATGGAGTCGCCTAGGTATTCTTATGATTAAATAAATAACGAATAAATGATTAATTTTGCATAATAATTTTTAGGAACTTATAGAAATTATCTTACGAGCATACAAATATAATGTAATATGTTGTTAATATCTATAATACATAATAATATGTTTTCTTATCAAAACATTATCATTACTATTCCTGAAATCGATTTATGAAAATCAATGTTAAGTACTTACTTCCAATTTACGAGTAGGTACCATACTAAGTACATTAGGTAAATGAATAATTTTATTATTCAAGCCTAAAATAATGATTATAAAAAAACGACTCCATACCTTTTGTGTGAATTTTGCCACCGGTACTCCGCCCTCTAATTATAACATAATACCGTTTTAGTTATTGTTTTAAATATGCCACGACATGATTAGGTTAAATATCGCAAAGTTAATATCCGTGTGCTTCAAAACAATCCATCATACATTGTGACGTCTAAACACAACTTAGTATAGTTATGATTCGTAACCTGCTCCGTAAAGTTGACAAAAACCAATGTTTTCAGATTTAAAAAAGCGGCCAAGTGCGAGTCGGACTCGCACATGAAGGGTTCCGTTAAATAAATTGCTTTTTACGATTTATGACGTATTCAAAAAAAACCGGCCAAGTGCGAGTCGGACTCGCACACGAAGGGTTTACCATTATCAATAAAAATATTTATTTTACTCTGTTTTTAGTATTTGTTGTTATACTTAGCGGCAACAGAAATACATCATCTGTGAATTTTAACTGGAACTATCACGGTATCAGTGAGAACCTGGTGACAGACCGACGGACGGACAGCGAAGTCTTAGTAATAGGGTACCGTTTTACTCTTTGAGTACGGAACCCTAAAAAACGACTTACTAGATCTCGTTCAAAACAATTTTTGTTGGAAGTTTGCATGATAATGTACATCATATATTTTTTTCAGTTTTATCATTCTCTTATTTTAGAAGTTACAGGGGGGGGGGGGACGACGACGACACACATTTTACCACTTTGGAAGTGTCTCTCGCGCAAACTATTAAGTTTAGAAAAAAAATATGTTAAAAAACTCAATGTCATTTTTGATGTCCTATCCATAGAACACGTATGGGTTTGATGAAAAAAAAATTTTGAGTTTCAGTTTTAAGTATGGGGAACCCCCAAATTTATTGTTTTTTTTTCTATTTTTGTGTAAAAATCTTAATGCGGTTTACATAATACATCTACTTACCAAGTTTCAACAGAGCTCTTATAGTTTCGGAAAAAGTGGCTGTGACATACGGACGGACAGACAGACAGACAAACACGACGAATCTATAAGGGATCCGTTTTATGCCATTTGGCTACGGAACCCTAAAAAGTAAAATCCCGGCTTCACTAAAAGGAATAATCCGAAGTAAATTTCCATAAGTCTCGTATTTTGTTTCCTCTGAGACCAGTCTATATTTGGGTCTACGTTTAATCTCCTAAAAAGCAAGTTTCCCATAGGATTGGAGGAGAAATAATTTCTTATGATTACGAATAACACTGATTCATGTCTGGAACTGACAGGTATTCCCTTGCTCAATTTTATATTTGCTAACAAATAAGGTTAATAATATCCGTAATATTCTAGTCAATTTACCCTCGGATTTTTAAGCCGAAAAGGGTCCTTATTTTATAGACCAGTACCTGGGCTGTTATTCGCTACGCGTTAATGAGGCTCACCCCGCCGGCCACCCGTTACGTAACTAGACCTTTACCTACGCTTAATTACTACGCATCGCGGTGTCAAGGTATAATTGTGGGTGAGCTTTGAGGTGAGCTTAAAACAAGTTTCAGAATAAGGGGGGCTGGACGACCGAGCTGGGCTCGGCATTTATCGAGTTTTACAGGGAGAAAACGAATTTTCCCAGAGATGAGGCCTTAGTAGCTGGCGTAAACCCCTAAGGGCCAAATTTCTTCGAAATCGTTAAAGCCGTTTTCAAGACCACTGTTATAAATATATATACAAATATTGTTCGTTTAATAGAATACTTAGGATAGGTACGCGTACTTCAACACGTCTGAAAATTAAGGTTAATTTATTTAAGTAAGTATGCCTGTTTGGGTTACCGTTGAAATATTAAAATTATTCTGAATGTAAAAATTTGTCATAATAGGATACAACAGAATTATTCGTGTCTATTTTTGTATTATGTTAACATTGTATACAAGCCACATAAATGGGTAATTTTACGTTACTTTCACAATAAAGAGGCATTTACCACCCAATACGTACACGTGCGTATTCTGTACTCACATTAGTGGTACCAGAAAAAGACTCAGATAGCTTTTTTTTCGCCCGTAAATTACCTATACTCTGAAACATTCTTTATTTTACCGCCCTCGGTGAGTGTTGTAGTACTTTATAATAATTTTATCGTCATAGCCTACTTACCTCGTCAATTTAATGATTTCTTCATATACTCCAGGCAAAATACGGTTTTGAAAAACATTAATTTATAATAGCGTTTTTTTTCTTTATATCATTTCAAAACATTGATCTAAGATGCTTTATTCAAGAATCCAACAAACTTTCCATCCGGAAGTATTTATATAGATTTAAAAAAAGAATGAATTGTTTTTTTTTAATTATTTATCTTGAATATTATAGAGCAAATGTAAATGAACCAAAATAAAGATAAAACCATTTATTAATATTTTTTCTGACTTTTCAGAAGCTAGTTAAGTTATCATTTTTTTGATGTTTGAAATTTTGTTGGATTTTGTCACTAAGTTACTATTTAATTGATAATATATCCATTACATAAAACAAATCTGCTACTATAAATTATTTCCAAATTTGACATATTTTCCATACAAGCTGTCAGTTCATTGCCTGGACTAATAACAGTTGAAGTGAGTAAGACTTTTGATTTTTGGTGGTGAGCGTTCGTTAAATTGTCAGACATTACGGAAGCGATGTGGCGGCGCGTTGTAACCTTGGTCCTTATACAGGGTGCCTTTCAAGAGCTTAAATTGTACGGGACGCCGTCGCAAGCTGAAGTGCAATGTGTCAACACTTTCGAGGTAAGACTTTTGGTGAACATTTTGCTATTAAATTATATTTAATAAACTTAATAGGTATACCTACCTATATAATAATCAATTTAAAAGATAGTTTGAAACAAGAGACTATCTATTGAAACGATTACCTATGAATCCTTGTAAAGAGGGAAAACCTTTGAGAAGGTATGTAACTTTGTAAGTAGGATGTAAACTCCGGAATCCGATATAAAAAAACAGTATTATGTGAATGTATACACACACATACATATACTTTATTGTATCTCCGCCTGGTTTCCCTGTAATAACAAGGCGAAGCCTTGCGGGCAATATTTTTGAACAATTGAAGAGTAAATTCAGGTGGAATATGTCTGCTCCACAGAAATGTACAATTTTCAACGTTTTGACAGGAAATGGGTAAAGGCAGCGGTGGAGACGAGATTGACATTGACAATTTTTTGGTGATTACAATTATGTTTTTTATATGTTGATTTACTCCACTAACCCGGGAAAAACATGGTCATCAGTAGTTTAATTTAATTGACAAATGCAAATAAAATCACACCATTTGGCGTTGGCACTAGTTTTACAAAAGCGACTGCCATCTGTCCTTGCAACCCAGAGGAAAACTGCACCTGTTGGGATTAGGTATATCAGTTTCCTCACGAAGTTTTCCATTCATCAATTTCGCCATTTTCTGTGTTGACTTATTTTTTTTCTGATTCATTTTTATTTTTAATCTACGCTTACCTACTTGTTTCATAAAGACTATCAATAGCAATATTGAAGATTATTTCCTTTTTAAATTAATATTTCTAATAAATATATAATTTGTCAATTAAGTTGAAGTGTTAAACATTGTCGTATTAACCACATGACGCACTTTGTGGTGTCTAAACTAACAGCTTGTCACACAAAAATTAAATAGCACTTGTAAACGTCCGTTATAATGTTTGCTAGTAAATAAGTTTTATTTAACATAGTTTTAGATCAAACTCCATGTCCACACTACCTAAGAAAAGTTTAGCAAGAAAAAAATCGCAACACAATATATATTTTATACCTTTTTTTATGCATTATATTTAAGCAAAAGACAAAAAATACATTGAAAAAGTTAAAAAGTTAAAATACCCAAAGTATGTCTGGAAAAATTGCTTTGAAGCCCTAAAGATCGTCTACTGTTACCATTATCAATTTATTCATCTCTTTTAATATCATACATTTTGTATAAAGCGTGCAGCGCGACCTAATCCGTATTGTTAATATAAGTTTAAAAAATTTTACAAACGTCAAAATAAGAATATTCTATAACGACTAAATACACCCACGTTCACGTTACACATCATACTTACAATATATAAATACTTACTTATAATAGAATTAGGATTAATCCATTGATGATAGCAATACAGAATACCTTCATGTGACAGATATGCTATCGCGGACATCGTTCTGATAACAATGGATGATTAATAATAACAACATTGCATTGAGCGTTATCAATTATTCAATCAAATTATAGGTTAGCGGAACGCCTTAAGCCGTCTTGTATCATGTTTTTTATTAAATGGACCGTTGGCTGAAAGTCTTCGAGCTTGCTGTTCAATTCAATATAAACTGGAAGTTAAATAATGTATCTCTTTTTGTATGTGGAATCATACGCCTATACGCACCACAATATATTTAAAATTCCACTAATTGCCATCCAATGAATTAGGACTAAATAGTCGACCAATAGAAAACAGGTTGCGTTCGTATTAAATAAGTAATGTAGTATTTTTACAAAAACTGATTTAATATTATAGATTTTATGATAAAAAAATACTGTTAAAATTGGCATACATGTCAAAATTATATGATTTTCTATCACGTCCGTCATAACAAAGAATAATAATATTAGGAAAATGTCAACAATGTAAATTAGGTACAGTAATAAGCAAATAATACCGACCTAACAGCAACGCAGTTTCGTGATGGCCTTGCGATCAGATACGGTCATGAACCCTCTGGCCTGCCACCAACTTGCGATGGTTGCGGAGAAAATAGTTTCAACCTCAACCATGCACTTAATTGCAAGAAAGGAGGACTTATAAAAAGAGGCCATGACCAACACAGAGACGACACCAAAAACTGGGCGGAACTAGCATGGGGTTCGGCTACTATACTGAGCCAATAATGCGAGCCGCAACCCTAGATCAACCAGGGCTAATAAGCGACTTACTAATCGAAAGTGTATGGGAGCCAGCGAGGAAGGCGTTTTTTGACATTCGCATCGTAAATGCCGACGCCGCTTCATATGGCTTACTCACATGGCCCACAATCGCACAAAACCACGCTCGCGAAAAACATCGCAAATACGACCTGGCTGCAGAAGATCTTAGAGCCTCATTTACTCCCCTTGTGGTCTCCTGTGATGGCATCGTCGTAATGGAATATGAATTCTTTATAAAGAAGACATCTCTAAAGCTATGTGAAAAATGGTCCAAACCATACTCACAACTAATAAGCTGGATCAAAGTCAAAATAAAAATATCTATCATCAGAGCGGTCTCTAAGAGAATTAGAGGAACGAGAAGAAGAATAGGACGATTTGGATCAAATTCAAATTCAAATTCAAATCATTTATTGCACTCATGTTAGTATATAGTTCTTAAATTATATATTACAGTTCTACATGAACCCTGTAAGGGCACAGCAATGAAATAAACAATAATTAAAATAATAATAATAATAACCCTCACATAATTTTCACACCTCACGCGAACTTAAGAAATATAAAAAAATTGCGACAAAATATTAAAGATACGAGGGTCAAACTGAAAGTTCTTAGAAAATCAAAAACTGAGCAATCAAGCAACTTATTACTTTTATTATATCTTTTCAAAATAGCCTCCCTTCACATCAATACATCGCTGCATTCGATAGAACCACTGAGAAAAGCACTTTGCCCACTCGTCCTTAGGGGTCTCTTCGACGGCCTTTTGAAACGCAGCCACTGCTTCGTCGGCGTCCATAAAACGTTTTCCTCGAAGTTTTTCTTTAATTTTTGGGAATAAATAAAAATCACAAGGTGCAAGGTCGGGGCTATAAGGTGGGTGACCCAGTAATTCCACGTTTGCCGTCGCCAAATAGTCGATCGTTTGCTTGGCGGTGTGCGATGAGGCGTTGTCGTGGTGAAGCAGGATCCTACTGCGAGGCCGTTTTTCTCGAACTTTTTCCAAGACAAGTGGTAAACAATTGTTAGTGTACCACTTCGCAGTAACTGTTTTTTGATCCTCTAAAATAATTGTTGCGTAATGACCAGTCCTTCCGAAGAACGAGGCCACCATCTTTTTTCCCACACTTCGACCTCTCTTCACTTTAGTAGGCAACTCCTCGGAAGGAAACACCCACTCAGCAGACTGTCTTTTAGTTTCAGGATCATAACAGTAAATCCAGCTTTCGTCACCCGTAACTACGTCGAACACAGCATTTGAGTCACCTCCGTTGAATCTTTGACCCATTTCACGGCACCAATCAACACGACGGACTTTTTGGGCTTCTGTCAAATTATGAGGTATCCACCGGGCACAAAGCTTCCTCACCGCTAAATGTTCATGGAGGATTTTGTGGACTTAACTCATACCAATGGCTAAGCTTGTACGAATCTGCTGATAGGTTACTCTTTTGTCAGTCTCTATCATACGCCGCACAACACTGATGTTATCTTCAGTAGTCGCCGTAGAAGGCCGGCCCTCACGCAGATCATCAGTGAGATCAGTGCGGCCACGTTTAAATTCATTAAACCAGTTGTAAATAGTAGCACGAGATGGGGCTTCATCGTGAAAGGCCAATCGAAGTCTATCATAACTTTCTTGTTGACTTAAATTACATCGAAAGTCGTAAAAAATCATTGCTCGAAAATTTTCTCGCGTTAAATTCATGCTCACGTAGTACACACAATTTTCAATTTGCCGCCAAATCGTAAAACAAATGACAATCGAGTGGAATTCGTACACAAAAATATTAAGAAAGAGTTCCATTTTCAAATTTTGAACTTATTTTTTTATTATATTTATTACAAGTGGCCAGTTCTAAAGACTTTCAGTGTCGCCCTCGTATTAAACAATACTATTAAAAGTTAATATTTCACATCATATAAATTAAATTAAAAAACAAAAAATTAAATTTAAGTTAAGAATGTCACAATAATCAATTAATAATAATTCATAATATCAATCCGTTACAATGACCTACAATTTAGTCCACTCCTCAAACTGATCATTAAAAAAATCGTCTAATGTATAATAAGCTTTCTGCATGAGGTATAATTTTATTATATTTTTAAATATTTTGTAATTTTCAATGTCTTTAATAGTATTGGGGATTTTATTATAAATTTTTATTGACATGACATAAGGGCTTGAATGGATCATTTCTAGCGCTGAATTAGGCGTAGCTAGTTTGTTTCTGGGTCGTAAGTTTTGAGGGCGGGAATATTGCGGGAAAAGATTGTAATTATTTTTGACAAATAAACATACTTCTAAAATAAACATAGACACTAAAGTCAGAATTTTTAACTTTTTAAAATGAGGTTTACAGCTTACCATGGGATCTATATTAACAAGTATTCTAATGCAACGCTTCTGTAATCTAAAGAGATGAATAATATTCGTACTATTACCCCACAACACAATACCGTATTGTAGCCAGGCGTGTGCGTAAGCGTAGTAAGCGCTCGTTGCTATTTTCATGTCCGTGCATTTTTTCAGATTATACAGTGCATAAGTGAAGCTGCTTAATTTATTCTTTATTTTATTTATGTGATCTTTCCAGTTTAGTGCCGAGTCAATGCTAATACCTAAAAATGTAGTTGATGTGACTGATTCTAATTTCGTGTTAAGGTAAAAGTAGCTAATATGTATTGTCCGTTTTTGATATGGCTTGAACTGTATCAGTTTAGTTTTTTCAAAATTTACTTGTAAGTTATTTTCATTTAGCCAGGTAACAATTTCCGTCAGAATGGAGTTTAATTGATAGTTTATATTAAATTCATCCTGGCACGGTATAACAAAAGAGATATCGTCGGCAAATAGTGTACATGGGCAATTAATTATTTTAGGCAAATCATTTATAAAAATTAAAAAAAGGATACATCCCAGGACACTTCCTTGGGGAATTGATTGTTCTACTTTAGCTATTCGTGATCGGACGTTGTGTATCTCTCCGGTGATATAGTTTGAGTGTTCTATTTCAACGCACTGTACACGATTTGCAAGGTATGAGGAGAACCAATCGTGAGCATTTCCCCGTACACCAATAGATTTTAATTTTTCCAGTAATATACTGTATTGTACCCGATCGTAGGCTTTGCTCATATCTAGTAGTATTTTTTTTATTAATAATATTCAGAACTTCGCGGATAAACTTATACACTGCCAGTGTTGTAGATCTTTTTTCTCTGAAGCCATATTGGTAGTCACTGAAAATTTTATATTTTTCGCAGAAGGAATATAGGCGTTTGGACATGGCAGTTTCGAATATTTTAGAAAAGGTAGATAAAAGCGCTATTGGCCTATAATTGTTGCAATCTTTTTTATTGCCTTTTTTATGTACAGGTTTAATAACCGATATTTTTAATGCGTCCGGAACTGTACCTTCCGCGAACGATTGGTTAATGAGGTAGGCTAGGGGGCCTGCTAATTCCTCTGCACATTTTCTGATTAAATGGGGGGGCATTTCATCGTAACCATAACTATACTTGTTTTTTAAGTTTTTAATAATGTTTTTTACTTCGTATTCTGATACTGGTCGTAGGTATAATGAGTTCTCTATCGATGGGTGGGCTGCTGGTTGCCTTGATGCTGGAATCTTTTGACTCCCGACTGTCGAAAAAAAATTGTTAAATGTATTTGCAATTATTGATGGATCTTCCGTGATTTTATCTTCTACATTAAGCTTTATGTTATTTCTGTTTTTTATGCTTAGTTTATTTGTTTCGCGTTTTACTATATGCCACATTGATTTTACAATATTATCAGAGTTTTTGATATTTTTTATATTTCGAAGTCTTTTTGAGGCAAGCACAGTTCGTTTTAATGTTTTTTCGTATTGTTTGTAATGCATATCTAAAATGGGGTTTTTATTTTGAGATAGAAATATTTTAAGTGACCTTTTGTGCATACACGATTTTCTAATACCTTTGGTCAACCAGGTTTTCTTGTTTTTATTTTTTATTTTTATTTTTGTTTTTGGTATGCATATATTTAATATATTGTCGAGAGTATCGTGAAATTTATTATAGTTATCATTTACTTGCTGCGATGCGAAGACGGCTGTGGAATACCCACCATAGAACACTAGCTTCCTCTTCTTTTTTATGATATTATTATATATATATTGTGTTATTTAACGTAATAAACTATTATTCATAAGCAAATAGAAAAACAAATGTCGAACATTAGGTATCGTCATTCAATTTACAATTAGGTACATAATATATTAATTGTCATTATAAAATACCATATCCATTTAATGTCAAATATATTTAATAAAAGTCCAGATTCAAATACTGTTTCACTGAATATTTAATACTTTTGACTTCAATGCTGAAATAATAACGTACCTACAATAGTTTCTCGAGCATCATTATGTTACCGATTTTGTCCACAATCCACCAACACTACAATACACTGTATACAAAGGGAGTATTTTGGTAGGAAAACGCTTCGTTGGTTACATCTTGTGGTATAGTTTAGATTATATGGAGTGGGCTCATGAATGGTTATTTGTTAGCCAACAATGCCCTTATATTCAGATAGAGTTCATTATTCAATGAACATTTCACGATGCGCTAACCTTTTTCTTGAAAAAAATGGCATGCGTTCGTAAACAAAAGCAGATAAGGGCATTGTGTACCTGGCTAACAAAGAACCATTCATGAGCCCACTTCATATAATCTAAACTATAATCGCAATGCACTTGCACTAACAATCTTGGCAGCAACAGTCCGAAGCAAATCATTATTTTAAGAGGCGTAAGTCTTATTTTTGGACACATTATTATCTTTGTGTTCCGGATGTTCCGATCCACATCCGAAACACCACGCTGCGCTCCAAGACCCAAATAGAAGATGTAGCTCGGAAGGCAGCCAAGTTAAAGTGGGACTGGGCTGGTCACGTCGACCGCATGCCGAATGAGCTGTGGGCCAAAGGGACCACAACTCAAAACGGAGACGCGGTGGACTTGAACTCATTTTTAAAAGACTGGCCAGAGTGCTCAAGACCGCGATGAATGAAAGTGGAGGGGGGAGGCCTTTGGTCAGCAATGGGACATAGCGGGCTCGATATAATATTATAATAATAAATTATCATTGTGTGCGGTCTTATTAGTTTCTATGCGATTCAGTATGGCTGATAGAAGTTTGCGTATTTTAGGAAAGTGGGTAGGTAACATCGTTGAGATTATTTAATGTGCCGACTTTTTATTAAACTGTTAATTGGAATTTGAATGTTCTCCCTTGGACGGTAGAGTTGCTTTTTGAATGGCCTACTTTAATGCATTCGGCCAACTTAAATAATCTCAAGCAATTCGTTAGAAGTCAAAATAATTTCATAACTAAATTGCAACAATTTGGCCCTATAGTGGGCTTTAATAAATAATTCTAAATTGTTTAAGGTCGCGTTGCCGTTGATATGACGTGGACATAAAAAAGGTCAAAGGAAAGTTTTACAAAAACATTCTTTATTTTAAGATACCTACACGCAATGAAAACTCAATTATTTTTATTGAAATATAGTGCTTTTTTGTTTAATAACTTGCCAAATCACAAAACAGATTTTTTTACGTTTTTAAAGATCACCAAATGTTCTGAGACCTGTGCTTTTAACAACCTGTATAACCCGCTTAATTCCCAACTACTAAACCACAAGTAAACTATGTACACAATTCGCACTCACAGAAGGAAAATGATGCCTTTACGGTTCATGATTTATACGCCTCTTCCAAACAGCGAAATGTAATTTACTAATTAGCTGTCTCACACAGGTCGACCAAGAAGAAGGGGATGTCGAAGGCTCGGGCCGCTTCGGCACCATGCCTCCGTTCCCCCCTCCGCCCCCTGGACTGGATGGTATTTAACTAACTTACTGATTAAAGGCTGAAACGGACTGAAAGCGGTGGCGGTGCGGCGCGGCGCGGTGCGTAGGCGGTACTGGTTGTAATGTTCGAACTAATGCGAAAGGGTCCGCACAGAATACCGCGGCGGGTCGCGGCGCGGCGCAGTATTCTGTGCGGACCTTTTCATATTAGCTCGAACATTACAACCGGTACCGCTTCCGCACCGCACCGCGCCGCCACCGCTGTCTGTGCGTTTCCAGCTTTAATAGTGACACCTGTGAGGATAAAAGACAAGTGAATAAACAACTTAGAAAAGTTGAATAACCCCCGACATTTACATTTCAAAGTTCAATAACTCAAAAACGGCTGAACCGATTTTCGATCTCGGTCAAAAAAAAAAAAAAAAAAACTGCATTCAAATCGGACCATTCGTTTAGGCGCTACGATGCTACAGACAGACACACAGACACGTCAAACTTATAGTACCCATTTATGCGTCGGGGGTTAAAAATGCTTGGAAATGAGATTATGCCTTTACTTGCTAACCTCTCATCATTGTTGTATTAAATAATTCAATTACACACACGAGATGGAAATGAATTAACTTACAACTTGAATATAGCTCAACATCGTGCACTCGTGTAGAGAACTATTTAAACAGTACAAGATGATGACACATTATTCACTATACGTATTTGAAGTAATTATGTTCACGCGTCGAAACATTCACTTATTTAAGCGAATGAATATGCCTGGCAGAATCACCCGTCAGACGGGGCGATTATTACCTGTATCGCGGCGACTCGCGCTGCTCGACAGGAGCCCGCGCGTGGCAGGCCCGTCGATGTACGAGCGCCTACCCGCCACTATAAAAAATGAGACCTCAAACGACATATTTGAACGCCGACTAAAGGAACTTTTATTATCAAAATCGTTGTATTCCATAAAGGAATACAACGAACAGACATTGTAAATTGTATTGTATCTTTATTTAATGCCATGTTTAGTTTTAAAATGAAATTATTATTTTAATATGAATTTTGTATAGATATATATTTTTTCCACTTTTGACAATTTATATCTAGGATGCCCTAGCTTTTATTAATAATTTGACATTTAAACAATTTACTTCCTTGACATTGTACCTTTTTAATATTATGATTGTTTTGTTTGTTTTAATTTTGCTCTTTATTTTGATTTATTTGTATTTGACTATTTATATTATTGTTATTCTTATACACTCTGACGATCTTTTTGTGAATTCATGCTATTTTAACTTATAAAAATGACATGTAAATTTTCAAAATGAAATAAATGAATCTATCTATCTATCTATCATCGACGGAAGAACATATTTCATTGTGTTATTTTACCAAAATTCTTTTAAGTCATGTTCTCTGATCAAATCTAAAAGTTGAAAGTATAAAAAGGGCATTCGCCTTTCTGGGCGTAGGTAAATATACGTTGTGGATGACTACACCCACTTCGTACATTCATATCAAGTTTCGAAGTCCGGGGAAGGTTCCAAATTCAAAATGGCAAAAAACAATCTGGGATTAACGAGGTTAATTTGACGTCTAATCGTTATCACGTAGCGACGCGTCAACGTATTAATAATGCGTGAAGTTTCTTGTGACAAATATCGTTAAAAATAACCTTAAATTATTTTACAGGTTATCCAATGTCACTCAGAGGAGAAAAAGGAGATCGAGGACCAAGGGCAAGAATATTTCTTTCAATATCTCACTAACACTGAATTTATAATTGATTTCTAGTTAATGCATGAACTTACAAGGTTTTACAGAATCAAATAGTATGTTATTTATTAATATCATGGGACTACCGTGAGCGGAAGCTGAAACGTGATAAAAATTTGTCTTAGGGAGTCAATCTTTGACAAGAGCCTTCATTAATCATTACGAACTTAATTGATTATCAATTAAAATTACTTGAGGGCGCGAGTATATTGGCGATATATAAAGGCTGTGCGCAGTAGTGGTATGTTTATGTCACCGTTAGATTGTGAACACCATCAGTTTATAATCTTTTCTCGCGATATTATAAACTGTCAAAAAATTGTAAACTGTCAAAACCATTCACAATTTAATGCATTATTTTCCATTACCTAGTTTATAAACTATCAAAGTCAAGTCGTCAAATTGTGAAATAATATCATATATGAGCATGCTAATATTAGCATGATACGGAATGTGCCAATTTGATCGCAGTTCACAATTTGATATGGCATATAGTTCATAAACTAACTGAAAATAATGCGTTTAATTGATTTCGACAGTATTCGCGAGTAAGATTATAAACTGACTGTGTTCATAATCTGACGGTAACATATATAGGCTGATGATGTGTTGATGATGATAATGATGATGATGCTGTATTAACTGAAACTTGCACAATTTATCATCGGTTGTGGGTCTGGAATGTATATAAGGCTGCTTCAACCCTATGACGCAACGAACGTGTACTAGGTGCTTATTTTACTAAACCGTGTAAATACTGCAGTGTTCTAATTTTAGCTCAATTTAAGACAAGAAAAATTAACGCCGCAGATCAGCGGTAATTGTGACTCCGCGAATTCAACACTGACTAATAGACCCCGACACTTGATGACGTTGTACAAAGCCGCTTCATTTATAGGTACTAGTAAATCAAGCTACTTACGACGTTGCGAGCTTTTATCCACGATGCCTTAGGCTGCGGACGCGATTTAATGGCAGTGATTATTCAAACTATTAAGCTTAATTCTGAAAACATTAAGTCAGAATAAATGTTTAGTAATAAATGATGGTATTATGCATCTTGCTACTTGCCATATCCTACTTAATGATTTGAATATATTTTGGACCACTACTATAACTTTTATTTTAATTAACCCATATAAAAAATAAAGAAAAAGATAAACGATTAGAAGACGAAACAATTAATATTTTTACGTCATACCTGGCCATAAAGTAGGAATTACCGCACGCTATGCGTGCGGAAAACCCCACTTTCTGGCCAGATAGAGACGTAAAATTTTGTACTCACCACGGGCGGTAATAAAGAAAGCCTCAGAGCGCATATTTATCGCCCTTGCCTTCGGCTCGGGCGTCAAATACCTGCGATCTGAAACATTCTTGTTTAACCGCCCTAGGTAAGTAATGTACTATTTTATGATTCCCGGTTACAAAGAAGTTTATCTAAAAATCAATTGCAATAAAAGATTAATAAATATTCTGAAATGACAAATAACACCAGCAATTAAGAACAGTTAACAGTTGTATCCATTTTGTACAGCCGCAAAGCGGTGTTAGTAGTAAGTTTTTTTTTTTTTTCAATAATTACCAAATAGGAAAATATGTTTTTAACATCCTGCAAGTCCTGCAACCCTTAAATCACATTAGCCCAACGCCCAACCCCCGATAAACAAAAGTGCGTAAACGCAAAACTCCCATAAAGGCCGCGCAGGTATTGTTTCATCCAATTTATCGGCACGGCAGACATATTTGCTATATTTATATCAAAAATACTCAAGTCCATAGACAAACTCATTCAAATTGACAACATAAAGTGTGTAAAATAAAGTATAAAATCCTAATGAATACTCGTTTCACTAAATGCTTTTTAGTTTTTGCTAGCAATATTTTCCACACGCTCCATCGACACTGGAATGCGTGGGTATAAATGCGTTTGGGCCTTTTCGAGTGTCCGAGAATTTGTATTGGTTTTAACCCTTTCATGGCCCTCATATAAATACTTACAAATAGTTTTGTTAAGCTAGGGTATCACTAGGGATCAAATGTCCTGCGACACGTGACGTCCAGCGACGTCACTAAAACCCGTGGGTTCGGTTGACGCGTTGAAATCATCATGAATAATGTGATGTTATTAATATATTAATCTACTTGGTTGATGACATGTAAATTGGTTATATGAATAAGTTTAATATGGATATGTTACCGAAATTGTACAACTAAAGTCGCGCCATTTCATCTGTAAGTCGCTGGTGACAGTGTGGTTATTCCGATCTTTCATCCTAAAGAAGTGAAAGAAACCCTAGGGTGAATTCTGGGAAACATAATTCATTCCGATTTTTTATCCTAGTTACAGTTAGCTTGTCAATTATAATATTTGTATGTTTTTATGTGTGCTCCATATCAAGTGTATTGGAAAACCTCTAGTCAAGTGCTTCTATCGAGGTGATACATTGGAAGTTATTAGTATAGATTAATATTCATATTATTCACCCAGCTTAGGGTAAATTCTGAGACATATTTACGCTTCCCAGAATTCAGCATAGGGTGAATTCTCTAGGGTAACAGATCGGAATAATCGGACAAGTGCCGCGAAAACTTCTCAAATAGAGAATAATTATAATATGTGTTTCCCTATATTTCTGAAATTGCAACTGATGAGTGATGTGTCGTTGCCCATATTGGAAAATTCCCGGAAACTTCAGAAATGTCAGTCGGGTTATCGGGCTCGGAAAAAAGTTTGTAAGGGATGTATGCGAATGCTAAGTATTACTAGTTATTTCTATAAATCAAGAAAATATTACATTAAAATTTCTAGTACCGGCAACAAAGTAGCCCGGAACACAGGCAAAGTTCCCGGTAATGAGGAAATGGGAATATTGACAACATCAGTGTTAGGATTATTTATTGTGGCCAACTTTTTATAAAGCTGTCATTGGAATTGAAATCTTCTACCTTGGACGGTAGAGTTGCCTTTTGAATGGACTATTTTGGTGCAATTCGGCCAACTGAAATAATCTCAAGTACCTATAAGCTTTACTAACAAACGACTTCCATCACAGGAATAAATGTAGCATAAAATTCAGAAGGCTTTGCCGACAGAAATAATTACAAGCCCGCTCATGCCTATTCATCACTGTTCCCCGATTTGATGTTTGTGGAGCCATTAGTTGCAATGTGAGCAGACCTGGGATGTTATTCGGAACGCGCGAATGCGCCTCGCCTCACCCGTCACGCCTAACGAAACAAGACCTCTACCTATGCTTAGGTTAGGAACACCTTCTTTTCGCAAGTAACGTTTGGCAAACTGATTCATTTCGCAACTTTTCATTTCCCTAACTATTTAACTGTAAATATTTCAGGATTTATTTCATGGTCATCATGTTAGTTTATAAAAATCCTGAAATATTTAACAGTTTTAGAAATATTAAGAGGTTGGGAAATGAAAGATGCGAAATGAATCAGGTTGCCAAACGTTAGGTTGGGAAACATTAGTAAACCGCTTAGTTACTATACATCGCGGCGGCAAGATATACGTATATTAGAGGGTGAAGTAAGGTAAGGTTAAAACAGAATAGCGGGGTAGTGCGTCATAATTTACGACGTCACGGTCCGTACGTAGCGCTGCCGCTGCACCATCTGTCTTGACGATGTAAGGAAGACAGAGCAATGGTTACTTGGTTAGGCTTGGTTTGAGTTTGCGATGCAAGATGGACTCTCTCTCTCTTTGTTAGTTTGTATTTATGTAAGAGTTATATCCGAAACTAATTATATGATTAAAAAAAAACACATGTTTATAGAATGGACTTTCTGGATGGTCATAGGCAATCATTTTTCCCGCATGTTTGCCTGCGTACTTTGCAATACGCGATTTTTTTTAAATACTTTCGATTTGATATTGTTATTGACCATAGTTTCACTTGATGGTAAGCGATGACAGAGCCTTATAAGACTCACTGATTCAGTAATTTTTAGTTCACTCTTGTTTTGAAGGGACATGAATCGTAGTTCTCAGGAAATACAGATGATGGCAGCGAATTCCATTCCTTAGCAGTTCGCATTAATAAAGACGAGGCAAATCGATTCGTGCGAATAAACAGTAAGTTGACAACATAAGGATGCATTTGCTCCCCACTCCTCCTTTCAAACAAGAAGATACATATAATATATATATATCACTAAAAGTGAATGCCTCATGCACCTGGAATTTTGGTTGTGGTCGAGTCGACAAGTGTGTCGGTGGTGTGGATAAGAGGTGAAACGTTTGACCGACAATCCAGAGACGTCGATTTGATTCCGACCTCAGGCCTATGCCTATTTAGGTATCTGTCTTTATTTAAGTGCGTCATTGTTGTCTATACTACTTGTACAATGACTCACTTAAATAGACAGAGAACGGACATACATGGAATGTGTATGTTTGTGTGTCTAACGTGAATGCTGCTTGCTCCGTTTCGCTTTGAATCAGGGGCTAAGTTCTAGTCTTGGTAAAAAACTGTGGTTAAATGCTTCAGCAGAGTATGAAAATACATTCTTTGTTCTGAGTGACGAACACAAAATGCACGTCACTGAAATGAAAATGCTTCGGTGGGCGTTACCAGGCTTGACATAATCCGAAATGAGTATGTCCGTGGAACGTTCAAGGTTATGCAGAAATACACCAAAAAATGCCCGAAAACCGCCTGCGCTGGTACGGACATATGTAATGCGTAATGACCACATGACTAGAAGCCAACCAGGAGGAGAAGAGAGGAAGAGGCCAACAACATGGCTAAAGACCGTACATAACGATGTGACGAAGTTAGGCATAACAACGGAATTGACGCAGAACCGTAATGATAGGAGGAAGAGTAATCAAGAGGGCTGACCCCAAATAGGGATAAAGGAAGGATTGATGATGAGTGATGAAAATACATTGGTTTTAGAGGGATTAAAAAATCACTTAACTTCTGCTGATGTTGGAACATTTCTAACCGATTTAACTTCAGATATCTTCTTCCTTATATAATAAACCAACTACCTAAAGAACTACAGCATAAATACGTAAATAGTTTACAATCGATACCTAGTATCAAAAGGTATCTGACGTTATCTGAACCCAATACGAGTGTATTGTAATATTTATGATTCTATAACGGCGATGTAGTCAAGTAAATTAATGTACCATAGCGAACTATTCATCAGCATATAAACCCCAGAGGTTTCCGCTGGTGAAAAAAATGTATACCAAAATGTACTTACTCAGGTTATATTGGTCAACAAATAAAAAAAAAAAAAAAAAAAAAACTTTAATGCATACATTAATCTATGTAAATAAAAAAATATTGATGCAAGAAATTAGCAAATTTTGTTTTTAGTTTTCTTTAACGTTTTATTTTTATTTTTATTGTAAAAGAGCAGTTCCATTTTTTATTGTTATTGTTTTATGATGGCATTATGATATGAATAAGGGTAGTCTTCGTAAGAGCATTGTGTCATTTTTGCCAATTACGGAGCGATAAAGTGTCATTTTTGCGAATTACACGTAATACTAATTCAAACCTCGTCTCGGAAAGAATAGCAGCTTAAAGCCGTGATTTAAATCAACACATCAGAAATCAAGTATTCTTATCAGCCAAACTCAAATGTAGTCACCTAACACCTAAATTAGAATAACACAACCGTAAATTATATAATGTACGGTGTAACAACACACAATACTGAATCTTAATCGCTTGACATAAGCGCTAATATACACATTAAGCGTGATACGAGTACCTGCTCATGTCCAAAGCAAATGTTCCATATTCTGTACACAGATCGAGTAACAAATGGAAGTTTAACCCTCTCATGCCATGATATAGAGCCATTAAGCAAACTTAACACTGTTTGTTAGCGTCACGTACAACTGTGCAAGTATACTCGGCCGCGGCGTTTAACACGTTCATACATCAGCCGTGACACTGAAAGCATTGCTGAATTATTTTGCTTTAGTTGATTTACTGTACGGTCTGTTATTGAACGAGCGGGTGAACGAAGTTCTCCGTTTCAGCTTGGGCTAAAATGATTTAGTATGTCCGGATGTCCCGCTGTCGAGCTTTTCGGCTGTTCGCATCTACACGTCGCATTTCTCAACCAGCATATGCCAGCCGATTCTTGTGTTTTGTGAGCAGGTGCAATAATTGGTAATGGATGAAAATTTTAGAAGTGCCTGATTTTTTTTTGGTGATAGGAATAACCTTTTTTAGCACCAGAAAAAAGTTGCAGATTTTTGTAATATGAGACGGATCAAGCAAAGTGTCTTATTTGCCGTCCTTAACCCAAAACTTAAGCGAGGGAACTGATTATATTTTTCAAAAATAATTGACGCTTGTTCTATAAATGCTGTTATAGCCTTTTTTTGTCAGCATAACAAGTTTTAAACTGGGCTAACTCGAAATTCTACTTCTAAACAACTGAAATACAACATTCTATTTCACGAGCATCGAATATAATATCGTACGTGTGTCGCAGAGTGTACTTTACCGGACCTAACACAATGCTACTTTAACTTTTCGTGGCGCGATGGAATTGAATTTCAGGCAGGGTTAAAATACAAACTTTAATAGAATTTCTATTCTATCAAAATATAATTTTCTGTATAGGTATTTGGAACACAATATTTTAACGCAATTGGTTTGTTAGCTACGTTACTTTATAACACAATGTTTAGTTTTTTCACTCTTTTAGCCAGAATTTTAAAATTATCTGTTATTTTATTCAAAATAGCAGCGCTTTGTGTTATTAAGCCATTAAGAATTAAAATATCACTTTTACACGGCCCATTATTTAGACAAAAAATGTATACCACCCATATGAGTAGTACCGATATTGACCTATTAAGTAAAGATGTACTTAGGTGTTTTAATATACACAGTAATAAATTATACACCATTTAAACGCCCGTTTGGTTCTCTAGAAATATTGTTAAACTTATTTGTGATTCATATTGTCATACTGGGCCGTTATATAATAAACTTTAAGGTCAAATGGGGTAACTTGGAACAAGACGGGTTACTTGAGACACTGGATTTCACCAGGAACTAGGTGTGTTTGTAGTTCGGAATAGCCTCTATATCTTAGCTCAACATACAAACTAGAAAGCTAGATTATTCCAACATACAAAAATACACTAGTTCCTGGTGAAATCCGGTGTCTCAAGTAACCCAGCGTGTTCCAAGTTACCCCATTTGACGGTATTCATTTTTTTTAATTCTTTTTTTTTAATATAGGTACAAAACATTTTAATGACTAATTCAAACTAAATGACTTTTAAACCAAGACGTCACTAAATTGTTCTCCGAACAAATTATTCGGTTGATAAATGACTCATTAACAATTAGTATTAGTATATTTATAACAAAAGGGAAAGAAGACTCAAAAGCTTCGCTTAAGGGTTTCTAATTCGACTTGAAACTACATACGCGACACAAAAAATCCGCTGGCGGCGCAACGTTATCGTAATTATCCCCAGTAACGCACACCACTACATTTCACGCACACTATCTCACTTTACTGTGACAGGTCACTGACCTAAGATTTAGTTTATTTTTAGTGACATAAATAATTTGAACCAGTCACCAACCTCCTCAGAGAAACTAAAATTGTCAAAACTGTCAAAACATCTTGCTGGAAAATGACAGTGACTTATTTATATTTTCGTATTTTATTCTAAGTATGCTTCTTATAGACCGTAAACCCACTCCAAATACGCCTATGTCTCATGACAACACCATCAAATGCATCGCAACAGGTCAAGAAAGTTGTGCTGAGCCAGTATCAGAAGATTATCGCAGCTAAAATTGGCCGAAAGTTTGAAATATCCTTCACTTTCGGTCAAAATTATAAGGGTAGGTATATTTACGTCATGTGACAACAGTACGAGACAAGTGGCATCATTTAGCACTTTAATCGTAGAGAGAGTAAAACTTAGTCTGTCAGTCCTGAAATGGCTGGAAGTACCTACTTGGCAGATACTGTCAAAGGTGCCTGGCATTTTATCGTGTTGTCATGAGACTACCCCCCCCCCCCCCTCCAGGAGGATGCGACGTAACAATATTATTCATTAGGGTTTACGATAGGTCTAATGTCTTAAATAATGTTAACCGAGAACTCAATTTTTTTTTTAATGGAGTTCAGGAGCTCCAGTAAAAATGGTGAACACTACAAAAAACACAAAAAAAAATCTCCCTTTTTAAGTAAACTAAGTAAGATTTTTTTTTTGTGTATTCAACATGTTCATATCATAACTAAGATAAAAACTACGTAAGAATTTTGTATAACAGACTGTTGAAACAACATTTTTGCAGAAGATCTTAGAGCCTCATTTACTCCCCTTGTGGTCTCCTGTGATGGCATCGTCGGAATGGAATATGAATCCTTTATAAAGAAAACATCTCTAAAGCTATGTGAAAAATGGTCCAAACCATACTCACAAATAATAAGCTGGATCAAAGTCAAAACACAAATATCTATCATCAGAGCAGTCTCTAAGAGAATTAGAGGAACGAGAAGAAGAATAGGAAGATTTGGATGCGAAGACGGCTGCGGAATACCCACCATAGAACACTAGATTCCTCTTCTTTTTTTATGATATTGTATGAGCTAATATTGTATTATTTAACGCAATAAACTATTAGTCATTCATACACATTTTGGCGATAACTATTTTGCCGCTTACAAATCATACCTATCTCCTTGAAAGCGGGTCGCTATTTTCCAAACTTAATTTCCGGCCAACTGTACCACAACAGATCGTGTGGCTCGATTGGTTGACATTAAATTGTAACTTTTGACGCACTCGGTAAGCTAGTTCACATGACCTTTCGGCATTACAGTCCATTATAAAATTTATTTTTTAAAATTTTATAATGAATTTTTTTTTTGATGCTTATGATTGACTTTTTTTGTATCTTATCGTAATCTTTTCCGTGTCTTGTCAACTTTAACTTTTTTTTGTGACGTTTCTTAAGCACTCTTTGAGTCTATTTGAAATAAAATTATTTTGGTTTTGATTTTGATTTTATATTTCTAAACCAAAACTCGTACTTTTTGTTAGAAATTAGGGGTCTACGTTAGCTGGACATCAGTCGCTGTTAATGAGCGTCAAGATTTGGGATTTCTGATAGATATTACGAATATAGGAGTAAAATTAGAATAGTTCGTCCGTCGAGATCAATTTACGAATCGCATACTGCGGTTTCTCTCATCGATGACTCGCTATTTCTTGCCAGTCTTGCACATTAAATACAATAATTTACTTTAAGAACAAAGTTTAAACCGGCGAAAAATCAATCATCCCCCATTTTCCTACCCTTAAGATTCGTTTTTTTTTCCAAATTCATATGGGACCAACTCCAGAGTAGACCCTTCCCAATAAAAAAAAATATCAAAATCGAAATACTCTGTAAAAAGTTATGCGTGGTCATACATGAAAAAATATATACGCGTCGACTTGAGAACCTCCTCCATTTTTTTCGTCGGTCGAAATAGGAAAATATTGGTATTTAGAAATTGCGTAGGTAACTTATATTGTCAGCTTCTTGTAGCCAATTTTATACATCCCTTTTTAAAGAGTGTGTGGCTGCATTTCATGAGTCAAAAGACGAATACCTCTTGTGTTATTCTTATTTTAATAGAAGGATATGATGATAATTATCGGTACTTAGCACTACAAGCTACAAGGGCAGTAAATGTTTGCCAAAACTTATTCGAAAATGTGAAATTTAGACTTCATAATGACAAAAGCAACCGCTGTTAAAAAGTAATCGACTTCGATCGATGGTCGAATTACTGACATTGGAATTCACAACTCATTTGCATTTGTATTCATTGAAATGTGTGTCGCAGGGTCTACCGGGCGAGTCCATCAGAGGCCCTCCTGGTCCCCCGGGGCCCCCAGGCCCCCCGGGTCTATCGGGGGCCACAGCCGTCGCGGAGATCTCAGGCTCTGGAGATGACGTAAGTTGGAATTCATAAATGTCTGATTAATTTAGTACCTACTGAGAATTGAGGTGTTTGATACGGAAGGAGAATGCGATTTAAGAAAACAGTACAAACCACAACGATCCATCCAAAAACGGATATTGCGCTACCTACAGGAATAAAAATAATTATTGAATCAAGAAATAAATGAAAACCGCCAACATCTTGAACTACCTAATCAGATTTTGAATTGAGATAATTCTCTCGAAACGAACAGAAAAAATATTTATTCAAGATAATTTCGCGTCACTCGAGATAATTTAACATTTTCTTAGTGTATTTATCTCGACTGAAATACGTATGTATTTTTTCTGTATGAGGTCTGGCTCCCAACTGTATCCTCCACCAAACTTTAACCTATTTATATAATTTTCTCATTATCATTAATTTTATTGATATAACTATTTAGTTTTATTTTTATTTCTTCTTCTTCTTCTTATTTAAGAGCTAGGCTCTTGTCGGTGGAGTAATTTCCAACTTGTTCTACATTCTGCCTTTCTTTTTATTTCTCTGTACGATGAAGCGTTTATTTTCTCTCTTATTTTTATTTATTAATCGCAAAACAAAGGACTGTATTTTTTTGCGGTATACAGAAGTCGTATATTGATTATTATATTGATTATTCATCTCAAGTAATATGTCAAAAACGTACTGACTTAGTTTACTAATATTCAATGTGACATAATTTTAATATATCTTTATAAAACCGAGCCTTTACATACTATTCTCTATAAACTCATACTGACGCAGTCCATATTTCCCGGACGTCAGAACGAGCTATTGTACTGAATACATATTTATCCTATTATGCATTGATGACCTATTTATTAAACAATTCTCACCGCTCATACTCACCTCAGAAGCCATAGATGGCAATCCCAGGCAAAAAAAAAACTTCCGATCCCCGACACTTCGGGCAAAAACAAATAATAACAAAACAAGCATTACACCTTCACAATTATACTTATAGCGCAAATATATGAACCTCTTATTAGCTTCAAAATTCCTGGGCATTGTAAGTCTAATTTTGTAAATAAGAGGGTTGCTTTTCCAATTAAACAATTGAGTAAAATATGAAGATTAGAGAGTAGGCAGTCGAAATTCTCGTGTCGTAGTCGCTTTGGCCTGCGGGCGTCATCTGCTCCTACTGTAAACAAAGATGATGCGGTACAAGGCATAAGTGGAACCAAACGTGATACGATACAATTTTTGGTCCTCACTATCACTATAAATACTTAACTACTAGTAAGGGACGAATCCTTTGTTTGACATAAACGCGATCATGCTGATGCTAGCCATGATGATGTCTGTATAATAGGCGTGATGCCTCATGTTAAAATTGATAACTTAGTTTTGCTTAATGGATCAAATAATTCTAAGAAAGTATAAATTATAATTAAAATCATAAAAATATATGGATCTCGAAAGTTTAGAAATAATATGCATTTTTTTATTCTCCAAGAGTAAATTTAAAGCTACCAATAGAATCCTTACGCTTTTATAGAAACAAAATTGTAAGACAACTATGTACCTAAACGCAGTATTTCGCGACCGAAACAGCAATTTACTTGATTTTCCATAAAACGATTAGTACAAATAGCAGTTGTGACGTCATACCCGTGTAACAATTAGTATGAAGCGTTTCGGCTGCAGCCAGCGAGGTCAAAAATTTCTCAAAAAGGTCTTTGTTCTTTAATTGTAGTTGCTCCCCCGTATCCGCCAATAAACCATATATCTAAATGGTTTTTTTTCACATTTACTGGAATGGCGAAGCCGATGAACGTAAGTAATCAAATATTGCATAGAAAAAAAACACTTTACGTAGTATTATGAATTGAAATTCGTAACCGAAATTTTGTAAACGTGCAGACTGTGCATAACAAAATGGGGTCGAATCAAGGCGTATGTATATACATACATAATAGCGTCCGTATTATATAATCAGCTAGCGACCCGCCCCGGCTTCGCACGGGTTTATATGTATAATACATGCATGTATTATACATATAAACCTTTCTCTTGAAACACTCTATCACAGACAGACAAACAGCGGGAAGCGACTTTGTTTTATACTATGTAGTGCTAATCAAATTAATTGGGTACACTCGATGTATTTTTTTTTGACCTTATGGCGAACGTTCAACATTGGCTTTCCTGAGTAAACGTGAGCTCTTGTGATTTGTGACATACGCAGCGCTATCTCCGCTTGCCTCAGCGCGTCCTATCTAACCTGGACTTGAATGGCCTATTGAAATGCAAGTTTTTACGGGCGGTCTCGGCCACTCAACTCCTGTCGCTTGTAATAAGGTTTCAACTTTAATTATATATTCAAAACAGTTTTGCACAAAAATTCAAAATTCAAAAAAATCTTTTTAATACAGTTGCTCAAAAAGTGGTACTTTTTGTAGCTGCAAATCGTGCGCAAAGTTGTATTTTGCGCACTAGTGCTTTTTACTTTTCCACGTGTATCGAACGACGTTTTTTTATTCAGTTGCGAAAAAATAAGAAAAACAACAAGTAAGGAATTTGGAACTTTTATATTATTTATTCTGTAACATCATTGTAATACAATTGAAAAATAATGAAGTTGTTAAAAAAAAAAAAAATTAACACTATTCTTACTTGTTGTTTTTCTTTTTTTTTCGCAACTGTATTAAAAAACGTCGTTCGATACACGTGCGGAAATGTCATTCTTCACTCGTCCCGAGTCTTACCACTCGCCTACGGCTCGAGGCAAGATATCTCGGCACTCGTGAAGTAATGACATACTTTCCGCACTAGCATCGAAATGTACTATTACTGTGACTACACAGGTGCATGAAAAGGTGTTACATAAATATGTTATAGTTACCACGACCATAGTCTACCATATTTATGGTATACAATATTTTTACATAAAAAGTCAAAAATACCCAGTGAATTATAAATTAAAATGTCAATATTAATCATAAACAGTGATCATATAAATAATAAGTTAACATTTAAAAATAATTAAAAATTATAATAATAATAAACAATTACACTTGAACATTAACATAATAATAACCTTGCCTTTATTATTTAAAAATCATTAGTCACACTAACTATAATTAATTATATTTGAAGCAAAAAGCTACGTAATGTGCAAATCGGTTGATAAGAGTATAGTTACAGTTTTTGAGACGTAATCACGTTGAAATGGTACTACTTAGACATCGGTTACACGCTAATTCTGGCGTCAGTTCAGTCCATCAGTATGATCTGTCTGTCTCTGTCATTCACAACGGTTACACGATCATTCTCTCATCAATCACGTAGATAGAGGATATATAGATGGCGTCCAAGCGTATACCGAAAAGGGACGATGGTAAATTAACCATACTAAATTAAGAAGTGTCAGAAGCTATTACACTCTTGACGTCTAATGTCATTTATAATTTAGTCGTATTATATCGGTGACGTCATGCTGTGTCAGTTTCAGTACAAATTTTGACAGGTGTATACGCGATGAGGGACAGAAAATATGACACTGTATCTCGTTCCCACTTGCGGTATTGCCTATGCATACATCTTTGTCACTCATGTGTGTATGTGTCCGTGACTCCCTCTATCTATTCTATTTTACCTCTATGATCAATCATCATACTGATGGACTAAACTGATGCCATAATAGGGAACATTACGCAAAACTCTTCGTAGGTGGCGACACAAGCAGCGTTGACATTGTATCTCGTTCCCACTTGAGGTATTGTCTATGCAAGCATCCTTGTCACTCATTTGACAATCAATTGTGCATGTGTGTGTGAATCCCTATATTCCTATACTGGTTTACTATTAGTGGTAGTGCTGCCTCTGACGGCAGAACATTGCAGTAATGTTCCCTATTAGCGTGTAACCGATGTCTTACAGAGTTAATAAAATGGCCTTTGTACCGATATCGCCTAATTTGTCTGCATTTAAGCCGACTATAAAAATTAGGACATTCTAAATTCGTCGGAATCTTTTATGTTTTAAGTTTGTTCCTCGATTACTCGAATCAGAATCTGAAGATGGAATCCTGGAGAAATCGAGGGAGCTTTTCAAATTGTATAGGCCTACATACGGCGATTTCGGTTTTGCTGTAATGATCAACGCATTTAGTCTCGGAAAGCAGTTAACGTCGCTTGGCAGAGTACTGAATTGAAGTCAGTTAAAACATAAGGTGGTTCGATTGCCATACAAAACGTTATTTGACATTCGCAGGCTAACGGCGTGATATTTTAATAAACTTATGTAACAAACTTTCATCAATTGGCTTCCCATTTGCGCCAAATTCCCCCTTTCCTAGAATAAACTTGTTTAAACTACTTTAAACTAGGGTTTCCCTTTATCTGGCATAATATCGATTGTCCGAAATACACTCCGCATAACAGTTATCGCAGAAACATTTTTAGCCGAATGATACTTTAGCATAATCATATACTTAGCATAACTATCATGTCGCAGAACACTGATTTGGCAGAATTTTGAATTACAGAATAGTAATATGGTCGAATTTAATTTCGCAGAATTTTACGTAGCAGAACGTATATTCCGCCGATTTTCTTGAAGCATACAACTGTTATCACCGACTTTATTTTTGCATAATTTCATGTGCCAGAATATACGTTTCGCCGAAGCCGTGCAAATATTGAGCCGAAGGAGGGACTTAGTGGCAAAACCGACTCGGATCGCGGGTAGGTTACAAGACGGAAGCGGGCGCAAAGCTCCCGCTTCCGTCTTCGAGGTTATTTTTTTTATAAAAGAGCAGAAAACTTGTTTTAATATCAACAATCATTTAAAAAAAAATACAGAATATACAGATATCGATTTAAATTAAAATAAGTAAATCTATGCACGTAGGCAGTAGGGAACAGGGATTTAGTGGCAAAACCGACTCGGATCGCGGATAGGTAATTTTTTTATATAAAAGAGCAGAAAACTTGTTTTAATATCAACAAAAATTAAAAAAAAAAAAACCGAATATACAGATATCGATTTAAATTAATTAATAAGTAAATATATGCACGTAGGCAGTAGGGAACAGGGATTTAGTGGCAAAACTGACTCGGATCGCGGATAGGTTATATTTTTTTACTAGCTTTTGCCCGCGACTTCGTCCGCGTTGAACTCGTTTATATCGTAGCTCGATACAAATTTCACCCTCCATTTCCCTTTTAGGGGTAGATTTCCAATATAAAAACTATCATATGTCCTTCTCCGAGACTCAAACTATCATTATCATCATCATCATCATATCAGCCAAAAGACGTCCACTGCTGGGCATAGGCCTCCCCCAAAGAGTTCCAAAGTGACCAATCCTGCGCCACCCGCATCCAGCGGACTCCCGCGACATTTACCAGATCATCAGTCCACCTTGTGGCAGGGGGGGGCTACCAACGCCGCGCCTACAAACTACCTTTATACCAAATTTTATCTAAATGGGTTGTATAGTAGCTCCAAACAAATATTTACCCCCCATTTCACCCCTTTAGGAGATGATTTCCGGGAACTATCCTATGTCCTTTCCCGGAACTCAAACTATCTGTAAACCAAATTTCATCTAAATGGGACACTCAAATCCAAATTTTCATTCCTTAGGGGAGGATTTTCGGAATGGATTCTATCCAAATATTCAATCCTCATTTCACCACCTCAGGAAATGATTTTTCGGGATAAAAACTATGCATTGTTCTTCCCTGGGAGTCCTTCTATCTCTTTACCAAATTTCATCTAAATGCGTCTTATCCAAGATTTCAGGTTTTTCGGGATAAAACTATCCTATGTCCTTCCCCAGGACTCCCAACTATCGCTAAACCGAAAATGGGTTCTATCCAAATTTTCACCCCCATTTCACCCCCTTAGGGGATGATCTCCGGAATAAAACTATCATATGTCCTTTCCCAGGACTCAAACTATCTCTTAACCAGATTTTCGTTACAAAAACTATGCGATTTCCTTTCCCGGAACTCCAATTATCTCTATACCGAATTTCATCTAAATGGGTTATATTCAAATTTTCACCCCTCATTTCACCCCCGCAGGAGATGATTTTTCAGGATAAAAACTACGAATCGTCCTTCCCTGGGACTCCCACTATCTCTATACCAAATTTCAGTTAAATGGATTTTATCCAAATTTTCACCGTCTATTTCATCCCCTTAGGGGGCTTAGGGTATGATTATCGGGATTAAAAATGTCCGCTGTCATTCTCCGAGACTTAAACTTACTCTATACCAAATTTCATCTAAATGGGTTCTATCCAAATGTTTACCCCTCATTCCACCCTCTTAGACGGTTTTTTAGGATAAAAACTATGCATTGTCCTTTTCCTGAACCCTAACTATCTCTATACCAAATTTCATCCAAATAGAGTACATCCAAATTTTCACCCCCTATTTTATGCCCTTGGGGGATTTTTTTCGGGACAAAAGCTCCCCGTTGTTCTTCTCCGCGACTCAAACTATCTCTATAGGTACCAAATTTCATCTTAATGGGTTCCATCCAAATTTTAACCCCCATTTTACCTCCTAAGGGGATGATTTCTGGAATAAAAACTACCCTATGTCTTTTCCCAGGACTCAAACCATCTCTATACCAAATTCCATTTAAATGGGTTCCATCCAAATTTTCACCCCCCATTTCACCTCCTTAGAGGAAGATTTTCGGGGGTGATTTTCGGGATAAAACTATTCTATGTCCTTCCCCAGGACTCCAACTATCGCTATACCGTAAATGGGTTTCATCCAAATTTCCATCCACCATTTCACCCCCTTAGGGGATGATTTCCTACTTTCATTTGTTCCGGAATAAAAATTAGGACTCTACCTCTCTCTATAGAAAATTTTATCTAAATGGGTTCTATCCAAATCTTCAACCCTCATTTCACCACCTCAGGAGATGATTTTTCGGGATAAAAACTATGCATTGTCCTTCCCTGGGACTGCTTCTATCTTTTTATTAAATTTCATCTAAATGGGTTTTATCTAAATTTTCACCCCCTATTTCATCCCTGAGGGGATGATTTTCGTGATTAAAACTATCCGTTGTCATACTCAGGGACTACTACTTACTAACTATCTTTATACCAAATTTCATCTAAATGGGACATCTAAAATTTCACCCCCAATTTCACCCCATCAGGGGATGATTTCTGAAATATAAAACTATTAAATGTCCTTTCCCAGGACTCAAACTATCTTTCAACCAAATTTCCTCAAAATGGATCACAAACAAATTTTCATCCCCAAATTATACCTTAATTATTATTAATTAGGGGGTGATTTTCAGGATAAAACTATCCTATGTGCTTCCCCAGGACTAACTATCTCTATACCAAATTTTATCAAAATGGGTTACATCCAAATTTTCATCCTTCCCGTTTTACCCCCTAAGGGGAAGATTTCCGGGATAAAACCTATCTTTTGACCTTCCCTGGCACTCAAACTATTTATATACCAAATTTCATCCAAATCGGTGCAGCGGTTTAAGTAGCTCCATACGAACTTTCACCCCCCATTTCATCCCCTTAGGGGTTGATTTCCGGGATAAAAACTACCCTATGTCCTTCCCCAGGACTCAAACTATCTGTATACCAAATTTCATTTAAATCGGTTCAGCCGTTTTCGCGTGATGCGCGGTCACATAAACAGACAAACAGATAAACAGATAAACAGACAAACAGACAAACAGACAAAAATTCTAAAAACTGTTGGAACGTGTTCTGTTATCGATTTTAAGTATCCCTAGCCATTTTTTTTTCGAATATCTTCCATGTACAGACTTTCGACCCTCTTCAGCTTTATTATATGTATAGATAAAAGAGCAGAAAACTTGTTTTAATATCAACAAACATTTATAAATAAGTTTGCTGCTCTTTTTAAAAAAAAATAAGGAATTAATCCAATCCTCAATTATATAGGAATTGTAGGATAAGTTAGGTAGAACCTGCTAGTCGCCGAAGCGCTAGTGTTGAATTGAAAACGGTGGAATAGACTAAATAAGATTTAAAAAAACACACAACACATTTACTGTAGAATTAATTTATTTATGACATGCAAAATAGTCTTCTCATGCAAAGGCAACTCAGGATTATTACTTCAAATAATTATGCTAATTTCAAATTAGCACCTATTGCCTTCAAAAATCCAACACATGTATAATCAATTTGATTATTCAGGATAACATCAAGGCGATGTATTTTATCCAGTACCTTCTTTTTTTTGGAGCGGGAGGAGCCCCAATGCTTAACTTTTCCATTTCCATTAAAGAAAAGTTTAGCTCTTTAATAAGCTGATTTGATAGTTTATAAAACCCAATGTGGTTAGCTCCTGCAATACTATTTATTCTACGGTGCCAGGCTTCGGCATTATTTTGTGTTCTTGGTATATCTTGCTCAATTAATTCCTTCGTACTCCATTGACGCGGTTCGTGCTGAGGTGGTGATGAGCTCGTTCCCCAAATATAATTATTGCTGAACCATTCAGCAATAACTTCAGCTTCAGGCGAAATATTGCTGCGCCATTCATCAAAATATTTTGGTATATCCTCTGCCGATAATATGACAAGGCAAATAGGCATTTCATCTCCACAGCAAACTTGACATTGCTCCCGTATAATTTTTGGTAACCTAGGGTTTGGATACGCCTATAAATAATTTGCCCTAAATGGAAATTGCACCCCTTTATTACTACATTTTCGAAATACTTTTTTATGCTAATCTGTGGTGCTTTTTCAAAATCCATTATGCAATAACGCGGCGACAAAGTAATACCCGCCGATTCGCAGCACATATTAAGTTTGTAAGGTTTTAAGAATTATGGAAAAAAGATACAGTGAATCACGTCCGTGTTTTTGATTGCCTAAAAAAGTGCAAAATCTCTGAAGAAACTAGCATTTGTGTAATATGGCTTTAAGCATTAAAATCCAATAATCGTTCTAATTTATCAGTATTTAATGAGCTTTCAAACCATTTATAGCATTAAATAAAAATATTCTTGGTATTAATTACTATGCGGCAAAACATTTGTGACAGAACTTAAGGACCGACTAGGTATAAACCCGTGCGGAGCCGGGGCGGGTCGCTAGTAATGTATAAAGTGGTTACGAAACAACTATTTTTTACGTAAATTTGATAGGTCGAGCCTTAAGTTCCGAATGCATGGGAAATTTGGCAAGTTTCTATCGGATGACAGCTGCCGGCGCCATGTGTTAACGTTGATCGATCTGTAATCGTAAGTTGGTGCAACCCGCTCTTATATTATAAAGTGGAAAAAGTGTATGTGATAACATCCGGAGCATTTGATCTGATTAGAAATCACCGGCCAAGTGCGAGTCGGACTCGCGAACGAAGGATTCCGTACCATTATCTATAAAAACGGCAAAATCATCACGTTTGTTTTATGTGAGCCTTCGGGATGCACAGGCGAAACCGATAAATCAGATTCATCGACTCGATGACATTCAAAAACGTCATGAATCTAGTTATTTTCAAGTGCGCAAGTAGTAGATAAATACTGACCTACTGCTAACGACATACAACTGAGTACAAAGTCACACTAAAATGCCCTCAATACATAGACTTAGGTACTATTGGCATATTATTATGTTGGTAGTCGTAAGGCTTCGGTTGGACGCTAATTCTGGCGTCAGCTCAGTCCATCAGTATTATGAGAGAATGATAGTGTAACTGTTGTGAATGACAGAGACAGACACATCATACTGATGGGCTGAACTGACGCCAGAATTAGCGTGTAACTGGAGCCTAAGTAAGCGCGTGTCCAACAGTATATATACTGTTTACGTTTTTTTTTTTTTAAAGTTCGAAATAATTCATACTTATCGCAGAGTTTCATGATTAGGTGCTAAAGCCATTAATGGCTTATTTACAGCTATAGTTCGGTCTAACTATTTAATAAGTAGGTGTTTACCCGTTGTTAGTTTACATTCACAAATATTTTTACAAAACGTGACTTAATCACATAATTATAATTGACTTATTTATAAGAACCTCTCAGAGGTTTAGTAAAAATAATGTGTGTGAATCGTGACAGTTTATGTACTTACATTCCGTTTACTGTATCACTGATGAACAATAACTTGTAACCTATGTATGTATATAATATATGTATGGATGTATGTGCGTATATTTACTATTATAATACGTATTAATCAACTTTGGCATTGTTATATGGATATTAATGCTTGAATCGAAGGATTTTTGTTTAGTTAGCCTGTCTCTAGCACCCTCTTTTTGAAAGTCTCCGTATAGTTTTGGTTGACTGGTAGATAATGCATTTAGGCATTAAGTCTGCCTTTTGTACTTATTTGTCTTGTACATTAAAGTTTAAATAAATAAATTAATATTGCAATGTTGTTATAACATTGTTAACCATGTCGTTATTTTTCTTTTACTCTTTTTCGCACATATCCTGACTCACTCACTCCCTCCCCGTTCATATCCTCTTTAACACTTTCCTTATTTTCCTTGTTCCAAAGATGGCTATCTCTTTTATTCTCATTGCACTTAAAATCCAATTTAGGACCCAATTTGTCGCAGCCGGAACCAGTTTTCTTTTAATCTTTCCTACTACAACTAACCACGACAAAGATATGGATCCGCCTATCCCCGTCTTTTCCTGCGGAAGTGGGCACTTTTAGGTAGCCTTCCAACTAATTAAAGGAAAAGGTAAATTTTATTTTATTTTAGCTAGAAGCTAGTAAATTATTTCGTGCCGATTTCAAGGCATAAATTCTTTCTTTAATAGCATACGCAATCGCAGAAGTGAGGTCCCACTGTCATATAAAATATAATGTGACTGAGATTTTGCTTAGACTACATGGATTCCACCCAAAAAGAATGAATATCTACTTAATCTGAGTTTAATTGAAAGTATGAACAAATCTTGGGCTAAACTTTGTTTTTGTTGGTTTAATTGATATAGCCAACTTGTTAGCTTGAAGGAACGAGTGAGCAACGACTGATTTATAATGGCGACATGGCGTATTTTCTGGTTTTAGCTTGGCTTTACAACTAACAATACATAGATTCCGATCCTGAACTAAAATATAAACCTTCGATATATGACCATAGAAAACTTTTCCTCAGGAAAGTGCACTTGACGTGCCGGAAAAGAGTGGTAATTCCATAACGGCGATTGCAATGACACCCTTTCAGACTACTGAGTGTCATCAATCTTTTTTTGAACTATTGACTTTTCTGCTAGACTTAGCGCCGTCGACACTGCCACTAAATTGGGACGGACCGGTCGTAATAAAGTTTATTAAGGCTCTTGGCGCCCAGCCAACATTTCAGTAGGGGATATCGATTCATTTGATTTTCTCTAAGGGAGCTTTTCAATAGAATAGCGGCAACGATGTTGAGTAATCGTATTTGCCGAACCCGCCACCTCGTTGACATATTTTTCCTTCCTTCCTATACGTCGCTCGGTAATTGAAACGGGTTTCTCTTTAAACTTTTTCACGTTATTGGATTTTTTGGGTTAGCGTTTATAACTTGGATGATTGACAATTACACTTTGCGGATGTGTAGACGTTTGTGGAAATGATTTCGGATTCTAATTTCAACTCTTATTTTTCATGCTTGCTTTTATGCAGAGGAATACAGTGAAGGTAATTTGTTTCATAAAGATCCTTTAGCTTTATGTGAAATTTTCCTTAACTCTTAGTGTAGAAAAAACACTGACAACTGAATACCTAACGACTGCTGGCTTTGAAGAAGTTTAATAAAAGTTATCAATAGATTCAATCACGTCATCAATAAATATGGCACATTTATTGATGACGTGATTGAATCTATTGCTATTTATCATGCCAAATTTTGAATCCAGAAAAGACAAATCATACTTTCCTGCGACAGTTTGAATGCATCTGTTTTTAATGCGGTTATTCCAGCAAATCTTCGGCGAGAACTACGTATCGTTGGGGCAGTGTGGTTGCAACTCGTCGACGATTCTATCACTGCTGGAAACAGCTCCCGAGCTGCAAGGCCCGCCAGGGCCGCCAGGCTTGGTGGGTGCTGAGGGTCGCACCGGCGCTCCGGGCATAAGCGTGAGTACTGAGTACCACTTCAGTGAGAATTATCTGCTCGAGCAGTGCGAATGCAACTGGTCGATGATTCTGACACTCCAAGTAACGATGCCAGGCTCCAGGGTGGCGGGAACGTTGGCACGAGTCTGAAAGGATTCTTCTGAAGTCTTCTGAGGATGTCGTTGAGAGCGGTATGGCGGGACAGGCGGCCGGCAGCTGAGAAGCAGGCAAGTTCGTGGTGACCGAGATGTCCTTTCCCATCATTAGCTTTGGCTATATATTTATTTCCATTGCAGCAATAGCCAAGAACCTGAGTTTTCCCCACATTTTTTACCATCGAATTGTTGCATATAATTAATAGCTTAACAAATGTTCAGGGTCAACCAGGAATGCCCGGAGAGCGAGGACCAGTTGGACCAAGAGGAGACAAAGGCGACAGGGGAGACTCGGGACCTCGTGGGCCAGAGGGCCAGTCTGGTCCTAAAGGTGAACCTGGGGTGGATGGCAGAATAGGGAGTCCTGGTCCACCAGGCCCACCCGGCCCTGCAGGTTCTTCCGATTACAGTAACTTTGACGTAAGTATTTAAAACTTAGCTTAGTGTTCAGATGAAAAAAAATTATAGTACGGTTGAACTCGCAAGGGGTTGTACAGTCACCGGCATCAATATATGATGAATCAAAGGCCGCAAAGATATCTGACACGCTCTTACGGCTCTAGGAATAGAGTTGTCATCAGATATTTTTGCGGCCTTTGTTCCATCATATTATTATGCCGGTGACTGTATCTTGTTGGTTGGTTGTACCGTGTGAACCGTGTCGCTTTAACGTTATGTTTAAACTGCCATACGTAGTTTTCAAACGGGTGAATGCAAAGGTTATAAGGTGTTCAGCTACTTATAAGTTCGAACGGGGTGGAGGAGTGCGGGCGACGTATGAAGCAGGATGCGGGTGTGAACGCGTTTGGGATTCACTCGCATTCCTCTTGTCTGTTCTTCTGCTTTGTCGCGTAATATGCTTTTGTTGGGTTTATTATAAATAATTAGTTATTCTTTATCAGCTGTAAAGCGATAAACAGCAACATATATAACGCCGTGATGGATAATATATAAAGCAGTCCCCACCAATTGTGCTTTAACCTATGTATTTTGTAATGCGAAGACAGAATAAAGCAGACAAGATACAAGAAAAGTAATTTAAATTTATATTAAAACACAATATACTGGAATCCTAGTGGAATACACTACAAGAGATGCTATCGTAGCAAATGCTTACTCATTCAGGATGAGTCTCATGCTAGAACGAGCCGCGTCCGGCCCGGCTCGTTTTCTAAGAAAAACGATGGCATTTTTGCACGGCCGAGCCGGCACGGCTCCGTGTCGGCGTCGGCACGGCCCGGCGTGACTCGGTTACGTGTAGTTACTGCGTATACCAAAACATCATTGTTTGTAGTTTGAATCATTCAAATTCATTCATTCATTCTTCTCTATTTACAAATATCGTAAACTTTAATACTGTGATTCTAGGGTCATACAAATCTGCATAGATTAAAGATTACTCGTATGTATACTTATACTTTAATTTTAATTTTCTATAAATTCAGCTACGTAATTTGTAAATCATTTTCATGCTTATATATTCATTTCTGTTTGTTCAGTCAAATTGGAAGCCTCGGCCTATATACAAGGTAAGCCATTGAGAAAAATAATGTTTATGATCTGTATACATCCATATGCTTTATTCAATTCCAATGTGTATACTTTTGAAACATTGCTTAGAAAAAGCCTGAATCACACCTTTCTCACCATATTTACTTGTTATCGTAACAATCCCGATTTATTTTTGGATTGAAAGATCAAATGCAGTTATTTCGTATAACCTATTTATTACCTCTCTACCTAGGCCAATATTTGGGAACGTAAAAAAATGCGGAACCCGTCTAACAGGAATACTTTTCAAGATAGCAATTTAAAAAGATTTTTACTAAAGCCACCATTCGTCTAATAAAACATCAGTGACAGACTAACGAGTATACATATTAACTCAAGAGTAAGTATAAATAGAGGCAGATACCATAAAACTTCGTAAAGGAAACAGTTTCCAAAATCATAAAGTTTTACATTGAACCCTCTGAATTACACCATGCGTGAAAATGACATCTTATTCAAAACTTTACAATCAACCCCAAATGTTTGCGCGAAATTTTCTTACCTGCGAAATTTACTTTTCCCGAATATCGCTTAATAATAAGCAAACATCTCAACTGACGGCGCTGACAGTTCCAAACAAAATTGATCGTCACTCCTCGATTTTCTTTACATTGTTGTAGAAGATCGGTTTTCAACCGAAACGAATGGCTTTTTCGAAGAGGATTCTCTTCCATTCCCAAACAAATGCTCGAGGGCTCGCAGAAGTGTAAAAGCCCCTTTAGACCCTTGATTTATATCTATCCAGATAAGGGAAATTTGGATCTTGGAAGTTTGTTATGTGTATTGTGTGAAAATAATTTAAATTTTGTTGCTTCTATCTCCGGAGTTTTGAGGGACGGTTAACCCGCGCGACAGCGAAGTTCTTCTTATTAATTTCCGACTTCTGAGGGTAAATTTTGTTTAAGTGCTTCAATTACTTGTGCGTGACCCTTGGGTAGGAGTTGGGATTGTTATTTGGAATGGTATAGTTTTGGGAACATTTGCTGTGACCACGAATCTATGATATTTAAACATAGGTAATCGAGCTTGATTAACGTGGCCGTTTAACGTTTTGGAGGTTTTAAGACATCGTTAATATCATTAATTAGTTGGAGACAAAAAAAGTAACCATAGATTGCATCTGCGTCTGGACTTTCTTCGAATAATGGAACTTTTACGATTACTTACTTCGATCTGTGTAATTAGCTAATTGACTAAATACGATAATATACCGCTAACGATGTTCGAATATGTTAGTCTCCACATTTAGCTTAACACAATGCTTTTACAGAACGATGTTTTATAGGAATCTCTCCTTGGTTCATACGGGGGTGCCATTGGTAGGCCAGGCGCTCCGGGGCCTAAAGGCGATGCGGGGCAGCTGGGGCCAATGGGACCACAAGGGGAGCGAGGCTTCTCGGGGCCGAAGGGGGAACGAGGACAATCGGGGTTGGGCGGACCAAAAGGAGATCGGGTAATCTATAAACACATACATACTCAGATACATACTACTACTGTTTCCTGATTAATATTTGGGTACATAGGGTATGTCACAATTTATTATCAACATGTTTCACATCTGCTTGAACATAATATTTGATGATTATTTTTTTAAACTTATATGTTTGTGAACAATGGAACAACCTAAGCTTGACTTTTGCGTCTAGAATAATGCCACAAAAATATTTTGAAAATATTCGCTTTATATGGGAAAATATTCGCTGGATTTTTCAAACACAATACTGTCAAAACATTTTATAGTGTTCAACTTGATACAGTCAGCATCGTATAGTTAGTAGCTGCCAAAGTAGCCAAATATGTTATCGTCTTCTTTACTATAAGCGTATAGATACAAGTTGGTAGCTGACTGCAGACAGCAGCAGCAGACGACGTGTCGCGGCGACACGGCTGGTTTCTATGTATTTCTATGAAATACGTTTCGTAGCGACACGTCGCCTTCATAGAAATACATAGAAACCAGTCGTGTCGTCGCGACACGTTGTCTGCTGCTGCTGTCTGCGGTCGGCTACCAACTTGTACCTTAAGGATGTGTATTCTTACTCTTGCAGTAATGAAGACGTGTGCCAAAATATTCGGCTGGTTTTGGCGCTACTAACTATATGATGCTGACTGTGCGCCAAAATTGTATTATAATTTATCATTTTGCCAAGGAATATATTATGACCATTTATATAGGGGCACCCAGGGCCACAGGGGGATCGCGGCCTGAAGGGAGACCGAGGCAACCCTGGTCTAGACGGCCGACCCGGAATACCAGGTGCCAATGGGCGACAGGCCGAGAAGGGCGAAAAAGGTGACACTTGATGACAAACATTATCTATGGTTATATACCGGGAGGTACTTACACAAATTTTTAAAGTATTTGTACCAGGTATGGCGACCCTTCGGGTGTCTAATAACGTAATGAAGAAAAGGATAATGATGGTCATAGCGCTGGTACCGGCGGCCCAAACGCGAGGGCGTTAATCGAACGTGTGAATTACGAAAGTCCAAACGATTTGTTACACTAAAATTCTTGTATTTTAATTTTTTGTTATTTTTAGCGTAATGCCATACTTCTCCGATGTGACCTAGACCCCGCCATACCAACGAGAACACATTAATTAAAATTAAAATAATTCAACCATTTGTACCAGGCTAATTTTTGCACACCTAACCATCGTCGAGTATTCACGAAAATCACAATGCCATACTTTTCCAACGGTTCCAAGACTTCCAAGTGGCCGCCATACCGCCGCAAAGGAGTAATGTTTTTTGTTTTTTTTAAACGATTTGTACCAGTTTGGCATTTGGATTTTTGGAAAGAATGTAATACAATGTGACCGTTTCTATATGAGCCATACTTATAGTAGGGGGAACACGTGGTGCCATACTTAAAAAACTTATTTATTCGGCACGATTTCAAAATACGACTTTACAATACGTAAAATATTTTTTACAGCATGGCATCACTGTATGCTGTTAATTTGGATACAATTCTGCCTAAAAAAAATATACCACATAATATCTGGTTCTAAAATAAGATTGCCGCCACTTATGTGTTTGAAATTCTGTATTCATGATCTTTGAACCTCAAACTTACAGGAAACATTAGTGCCATACTGGTACAAATCGTTCAAAATACGCATAACTCTCACAACTTTGAAAAAATATTGTACCTTTTCGCCGCCACCAACAGGTATGGCGTTATCATACTTCTATTTATGATAATGCAAAGAACTGGTAAAAAAATATATAGGGTGGTACAAATCGTTTAGCACAAAAAAAAATTGCGACTTTGCTGCGGATTTTCGTGAATGGCTACTCGACGATGGTTAGCTGTGCAAAAATTAGCCTGGTACAAATGGTTTAATTGGTTTATTTGAAATTTATGTGTTCTCGTTGCTATAGCGGGTTCTAAGTCACACCGGAGAAGTATGGCATTACGCTACCGCCTACTTCTTTTTCCATCGCCTATCGAAAAATACAAGAATTTTTGTGTAACAAATCGTTTGACTTTCGTAATTTAAACGACACGTTTGATTAACGCCCTTGCTTTTGGGCCGCCGGTACCAAAGCTATGACCATCATTTTCCTTTTCTCCATTAGGTACGTAATTAGACCCCTGAAGGGTCGCCATAGCTGGTACAAATTATCGTACTTAAAAAAATTGTGTCAGTATCTCCCGGTCTATTCCATTACAATACCACCGTGTCTTTTTTTCAGTGTTATCATAAGACAAACTTGAACTAATGGGTTGTGTACCAGTTTTTAAAAGTTTAGAAGAGGCAATGATTTCAGAAAAAATATGTTTTCTGACTTTGACTAATGAGTTAGGTGTCAAATATATGAAAACTGTGTATATTACTCATCCTAATTCAGGGAAATTAAACTTAAAAATATAGAAACGATCCCCATATATTATTATCTTTACCCATTATACAATCACGCATTTTCCCGGAATAGTAATACCTTGGTAAGCTGAGATCTGATTATGAATTATGGTTCTTTTAATCAGGTGAAAGTGGTTCGCCTGGTCCACCCGGACCCGCTGTGGCAGGCAGATATAACATGGAAAGCGCGGAATCTTTAACTTCTGGTAATTATTAACCGATTATTAATAGTACATTATTGCCGTGGCCGGGAAGGAGACAATTGCAGGCTGAGAATTTTGTTTAAACGGACGAGCTTGCGAGTCCGTTTAATTATAATACGAAGCCTGCAATTGCCATTCCGGCTCAGGCTAATATAGTGCTTTTCTCAAAAATGGGGGAATAAAAAAGACTAAATTTAAATCAAGCGTTATTATTAAATACAAATTGAGGATACTGCAAATGAAATGACATAAAATTAAACGTCATATTTTTTTTTAAACAGAATCGCAAGTGTATTTTTCCACCGAAAAACGCAATCTTTTGACACATACAAAAATGTCGCGTTTGCAACAGGAAAATACGACTTGATTTGGCTGAATACGACCTGTGCCGTCTTTTATATGCCAGTTTCTACTTTTTTAAAAGTTTGGTACTCGACAAATAAAGGAATTCATATGTAACATTCCAGGCGGCCTGCAATGTTTTTTATTTTTTAATTTTGATCTGGCCTTCAACTATACACTTTACCTTCCAATATGTAGCGAGTTATGTTCACTTTGCGGGCCATTTTTGAGAAAATATGTTATAAAATGCAGGCATGTAAGTTACAACCAAAATCTATAAAACATTTTTGCATCTTGTCAGAAATACATTTAGGTATACATAGAGTATACCTATATATTTATATTGCAAAAAAAGTTTTGAATAAACAAATGAGTGAATGTGATGTATATTTAACATATTTCAATATTTTATTAGGGCAAATATTTGTGTGTATGAGTATTTTGTTCCTGAGTCTTGGATGTATTTAAGTATTTATATCTATTTTATCGTCGTCTAGTGCCATATTACAAGCTTTCTTGATCGTTAGTACTATAGGATTAGTTCGATTTGTGTAAGATTGTCCCCTCATATTTATTTATCATAATCTTTCGTTGTATATATTAATTTATAATATCTATCCTTTATTTATTCAGATACCTATTCATTTAAATAAAACATTTATGTAAATATGTAAGAATGTAAGTTGTCCGTCAAAATTTGCAATCCATTTTTCAGTCATTTCCCGTTATCCAATTAAGCTGAAATTTTGCAAGCATATGTATATCGCATGACAATACAATATTATGATGATTTGGAGATGATCTGATGCTGGAGCAGGAAGTTGGCCATGGGAACTCCGCAATAAAATGACACAACCCCATCGAGTTTGGGCTCGTTAGAATCGTCTCAATGAGTACTTGATGATGGTATGAAAAATACAGTCGGCAGTAAAAGCTTGTACCAAAAATAAAAAAATTGACCGAAACTTATTATTTTATGGATGAAAAGTAAGATTCATCTATAATATCTATCCTTTATTTAATCAGATACCTATTTATTCATTTAAATAAAACGATAATAAACGGATAATGTTGCGTATGTAAAAGTATACACTTAGCCTTAGTTACGAATAGAGGCACAACCTTCACCTATCTTTTTATGGATGAAAAGTATTTTTCAACACACCTGCTCGTAAAGTAGGTCTTATTACAGCGTATTTACACTGATAATGCAGAATATTATCCATGCCGTGCCTTTTACATTACATTATCGCACTAGTGCCTTTTAATTACATATCTTTTTAAATATTAGCAAGAAGTATTAATGTTTCGAAAACAGCTAAGTAGTTATTTGCGTAAATATAAAATTCAATTCAAAATGTGATAAATAATTAAAGAATTTCATGAAACTGCTTGTTAGCGTGTTGGTATTTATATTTTGACGGTGTATTTTTACCTATAAATACCCAATTTCAAAATTTATAAATATGTGGCTGATTAGCTACTTTGCCGGTGCCCTTATCTCAGACTTGCGCGCGCATGCAGCGCTGAGCGCGCGAAAAAATAAAATTACGGCCGCCATCTTTTAAATGGGTTTCTGTTTGTTAAGTTTATTCACAGTATTGCATTTCGTTAGTGTTGTTTTGTAAAATGTCGAATTTAGATAACGAAGAATTACTTATCGAGTGTACGCCGCCAGATATCATAGTTGAAGCGCAAAATGCGAGTGATAGTCTTTTGCCCTCAAAATCAAAAGATAAATACATGCAAGCCTACGCAAATTTCATTCAATGGAAAAATAGCAAAAATGCAAGCTCTTTCTCAGAGAACGTGTTCATGGCTTACTTTAGTGAACTGGCGAAGAGGTATAAACCTAGTTCGCTTTGGTGTATATATTCTATGTTGAAGAGTACCGTGCAGAATAAAAATACAATTGACATCAAAGCGTACACCAATCTAACTGCATTCTTGAAAAGACGTTCAGACGGCTTTTACAGTCGAAAATCCAAGGTTTTAACACCTGATGAAGTGGAGAAGTTCATTAAAGAAGCACCGGATAATCAATATCTAGCGACAAAGGTCAGTTCCACTATTTAGTTTTGTATTCATTATTATAATATTTGTAGGCGGTATTGTGAGTGTTGATATAATAGGAACTAAGTACGATTATTATTACTTAATTATGATTTTATTTATTTACAGGTCGCATTAATATTCGGAATTACTGGTGCCTGTAGGCGTCAGGAATTAAACAACATTACGACAAAAGATATAGAGAATCACGGAGAGATGCTACTTGTCAAAATTCCGAACACTAAAAATAAAATTCCTCGGTCATTTACTATTCACGGACCATTTTATGAAATAGTGAAAAAATATGAAAGTTTACGTTCAACAAAAGGAAAATCTGACCGGTTCTTCCAAAATTTTCAAAACGGCAAATGCACGAGTCAGCCTATCGGAGTGAACAAATTTGGATCGATGCCTAAAGAAATTGCCAAGTTTTTAGGCTTACCACAGGCTGACGCTTACACCGGACACAGTTTTAGGCGGACTTCAGCTACATTGCTGGCTAATTCAGGAGCCGATATATTGACTTTAAAACGCCATGGGGGATGGCGATCTAATAATGTCGCCGAGTCATATATTGAGGACTCCATCCAAAATAAAGCCGACATAAGTGCCAAAATAACACAAGCAATCCATTTGGAGCCACAATCCAAGAAGTTCTGCCCTGAACCGCGTCCTTCCACCTCATATGCCAATGATGATTTGGGATTTCATACGTTTGCTAATGATGAAACGCAATGTTCTTCTACCTCCTTTCAGAATGTTGCATTATCACCGACATTTATGGTTACCCAAGAACAAAGCAATGAAATAATTAATAATACGCCTCATAAGGCGGTAGCATATCATTTCAATAATTGTACTTTTAATAACTGTTTCAATAATTAAAGTTTTTAAATAAATGTGAACTTTTATTTACTTTTCCTCGCAAGTGTGTTGAAAAACGTCGTATGAAACACGTGAGCATTGGTCATTACACTTCTCGTCTCCATTAAGCCTTCGCCTTCGGCTCAGGCTTAAAAACCGACTCGAGTGTAATGACCAACATAGCACACTTGTATCATAATGTACTATTATATAGAATTTAGTAAATTATAAAATATTTTGTGAATGGATTGGCAATAAATTCCTTCCCGCGTCTTCGATTGTATAGGAGCTATAACATTATTTTACTTGAATTTTTAGGACTGAATGCTGATAGCAAGGGTGACAAAGGTGATAAGGTAAGTTTAAAAAAGTAAGGTTAATTATATTAATTTGATCTGAGTATCAGAATTATAGTCGAGATTATTTAATGTTGGCGACTTTTTATAAAACACTGGCATTGGAATTTGAATATTTTACCTTCGACGGTAGAATGGCTTTTTGAATGGACTACTTTGATGCAAAAGGGGTGTAGACTCAAAATTTATTATTTCTTCAAAAGAAAGAAGACAAAAAAATATGCCTAATGACGAAAATCCCATGCAAATATCTCAAAAAATGACGAAGCTACAAACGTTTTAATGTTACTTGTTACAGCGAGAAAACGCTAGGGGGAGAGGGTCGTGATGTCACGATCCCCTAGCGTCAAAATAAATGACAATCGTTTCATATGAAGATCTCTTAAAACTTTGGACACTTACAACTTTGTGATTATTTAAGCTCTTGCGTTAGTTTTTTCTCCATTTGACTAAATGTTTGATCTTTTTTCGAGAAAATACAACATTATTGATTATTTTATTTAGTGTCTACATCCCTATTCGGTCAACTTAAATAATTTCAGCTATATTTATACCACTTGTCCATGAGATCCTGAATGAGTCAACGGCAGAGAGTTAATGATTATGACTACCTAATAGGGAACATTACGCAAAACTCTTCGTAGGTGGCGACACTAGCAGCGTTGACATTGTATCTTGTTCCCACTTGCGGTATTGTCTATGCAAGCATCCTTGTCACTCTTTTGACAATCAATTGTGCATGTGTGTGTGTGAATCCCTATATTCCTATACTGGTTTACTGTTAGTGGTAGTGCCGCAGAACATTGCAGTTGTGTTCCCTCTTGAGCCAATTAACTTTTAGTCCCACATTATATTGTCCGGTAACGCAAGTTACAAAACAAGTCAAGTTTTTTAGAGTAACTGCTCTAAACCAGGTACTAAATTTAATTGTTTATAACGATGGGGTGTTATCGATCTTAATTGGTTTAGTATACTTACGCAGTTTTGGAATAAATTTACTTGAAAGTTCTTACAAAGTAACACAGGAGACAGAAAAAGTGTGGGTGAAAAAGTTGATTGACCCAACTAACTTCAATTGCTTACCGACCAAAAGCATGTCTAGGTCTCGGACACGAGTAGGTAGTCGCCGCTATTCCCGATCTTACGCCATTTCCCGCCATTTAAATGACATGTTGCGGAGTTTGTCTATTTTAATTGCATATATATATTGTGCATATTATGTTTTACAAAAACAACATACTAAAATAGCTGTCTAGACCGGTTGACACCCTGGGAAGTTGATGTAGGTGTCAACCAGACAAGTCATTGCAAACACACGTACATTGAGCTTGACCTTGCTGCCGGCGCTTGTACACCGACTGTTTTCGTACGTTCCCTCGTGACACCCAACAAAATCGTGTAGGATACCATTCTGTTTACTCTTTAATTGAGAAATAATTGACCTTTTATTTCGATTCTTTTAGATTCTTGGATTATTATGTTCTGGTATCGGCTCAGGCACGGCAAGTTGTACTGTAAATAATTATTTATTCAAAAGTCAACTGACAGTTTCGAAAAAAAACCGTTTTAAATTTACTTAAAATACGTACGAAACGTCACTCAATCGACGACCAGCAGGTCTAATCTAATCCTGACTTTAAAAAAAAGTTCATTCTCTTATCTTTAGTCAGCTCGGTAAACTAAAATTCTTTGCCCAGGGCGAAAAGGGGAGCCAAGGAAATGATGGACCACCCGGTTTCTCAGGGAAAGACGGAAAGTCTGGGGAACGTGGGGATATTGGACCATCAGGCTTGCCGGGCATGATGGGTCCACCGGGCCAGCTTGGGCTTAAAGGGGAAAGAGGAGAGCGGGGCCCTCCTGGACCAATCAGCATCACTTCTTCTGGATCTGATATTATCACTGTAAAGGTTAGTTGTAATATTTTATTTGAAGTACCACATAGGTACCTATCTACTAACGAAATTCAGTTTTCCACAAAAACTGTTTGCCATTATTCACGGTCGACGATAATAGCAATGGCCATCGCCCTTGTAACAACTAAGATTGTGTATAATCATTTATAATATACCTAAACTAAGTAATTTACATGACTTGTTTCGACTATAGTACATTATGATACAAGTGTGCTAAGTTGGTCATTACACTCGAGTCGGTTTTTAAGCCTGAGCCGAAGGCGAAGGCTTAATGGAGACGAGAAGTGTAATGACCAATGCTCACGTGTTTCATACGACGTTTTTCAACACATTTGCGAGGAAAAAACAAAATAATAAAAAATGAAAATGTTAAAAGATATGTAATGAAAAGGCACTAGTGCGATAATGTAATGTAAAAGGCACGGCATGGGTAATATTCTGCATTATCAGTGTAAATACGCTGTAATAAGACCTACTTTACGAGCAGGTGTGTTGAAAAAAATGTTAACGACGCATCATAGAAGACTTACAACTTTTGGCACAAAAAAATTTATTATTATAAATCAATAATGCAGATATAGATAGTTCACATGATAGTAATTTAGAACTACACTCATCAAATAAAGTCGTGAAAGTCAATGTAAAACCATGATTGCTCAAAAATATGTGTCTCTTCAAAAATGTTATGTAACTAAATCCATTTATACCTATCTATAAATGAATCAAATAATATAGGTATCTATATAAATGTTAATTGTATATTGTGAGATAAATAAATCATATCATAATCATATATCAGATCAGGCCAGTAAACAGCAAGCCAAACTTTGAATTTAAATACCATCACCACAAAACTTAAAAATCTATCTGAATAAAGAAAGTCCCAATAATCTATCATTAATTTGCAAAAACTGAATTTTTCTGCTGTGCCAACTTTCTAATCGCCTAAATATTTATGACGGTATCGTATTCATAAGGGCGAGAAGGGCAATGCGGGGCCTCGATAACGCAGAGGCAGGCCCAAGGCGAACGAACAGCAGGATTGCAAGGACTATAGGGCTTACTTGGCCCGCCGGCCACCCCCTGCGTCAAGGGATCAATAGGCGAAGAACTAAATTGTGACCGATAGATTGAACAATATTAAAAAAAAGTCATTAACATTCATGATCATATTACGATTTTGATATTTATAAGGGCGACAAAGGCGACGCAGGGCCTCGAGGGCGAAGAGGGAGACCTGGGACGAACGGGCAACGAGGCTTGCAAGGACTACAGGGCTTACCTGGCCCGCCAGGCAGGCCGGGTGACAAAGGCGACACTGGCTTCCCTGGATGGGTGGTAAGACAAATCTGACCCTCATTTTTTATTACGTGTTAAGGGCTTATTTTACGCCTCTGAAGCTTAACTTTAAGTTCTGTATTAAATATGTCGGCGTATTAAAGCCCTTCTAATGTAATTAGTAGTGTTAGTAGGTAAATTACGTTTAAATGCGTAGCAATACATATAGTGGGGCAGACTGCCGGAACAAACTGTCGTAAATGCGGACACTCTGAACAAAAGCACCAAATTTCTTTCAGGTACTAGTTAGGTACATAGCTTTAAGTTTTTGATAGGAACCAACTCCTCCGACCGCCATCTTTTTTTTAATGGATCCATTTTGAATTACAGTTATATTATTAATATCTTGGGATCTAAATCAATTAGAGTCACAAACATGGTGTCTAAGTATACATATTTGGGGTCAAGGAATACAACTAGATATTTTTTAAGGTCTAATTCCCACAGGATACCAAACGGAACCCTGTTACTAAGCCTCCGCTGTGGGTCCGTCTATCTGCGTGTCAGTAATAGCTACTGTTCAAAATTTCACAGAGTTGTATTTTTATTGCTGTTATAACCAAAATTCATAAAAATAAAAAATATTAAAAATTAAACAGTGCTCCCATACATTGAAAGTAATTTTAAGGCGTTTTTTTCTCGCCCATTACAATCGATCTATCTCTAGAATAGTCATAGATAGACACTTGAAATTTCCGCAGACTATGTATGACTATATCTATTATAATTACAAATAATAAAATTTCAATAAAGTTAACAGTCTAGCTACTCCTGACACGTAGACAGACGGACCCACAGCGGAGGCTTGGTAACGGGTTTCATGTGGTATCATTTGGAAACTCGACCCTAAAAAATATCTGGTTGAATTCCCTGACCCCAAATATGTATATTTAGACACCAAGTTTGCGATTCTAAGTTATTTAGAACCCGAGATATCAATAATATACCTATAATTCAAAATGACCCCCATAAAAAAAGATGGCCGACGGAGGAGTTGGTTCCTATCAAAAACTTAAAGCTAACCTAACTAGTACCTGAAAAAAAATTGGTGCTTTTGTCCAGCGTGTCCACATTATCACGTGGAACTGCCCTACTAATACCCCACGGGAACGAAAGACCAAAATGAACACCTTAATATTTGAATAACGTCTAAATCTTTATTTTAATTTGAAAACATTAACGGTTTATTTTTCATTCCCGCTACTAGGATGCAAAGGTAAATAATGACAACAGTAAAGCTAGGTGCATATTTGAGACATATTTATTATTGCAAATATTTAAAATTGTGTTTGCTTTTAGGGTAGACCGGGCTTTTCCGGTAAACCAGGTCTACCAGGCCCTGGTGGGCCGAAGGGAGATAAAGGTGAACCTGGTGACAGCCTCCTAGATGTATCAATGGTTTGTAAATAATTAACATTATTTAACAAGTTCTCATACAGGCCTATAAAAAAATCTACAAAAAAAAAATGTTCTTTATTAAGGTATTATAACCCATTAAGTACATCATTACATTAAAATACAAAATTTTGTAATCAATTAAAATAAAAGAAATTGAAAATTAAAATGAATTTACAATATACGTATATTACAGAAAGAGTGTCGTTGACACCTTACTCGTTAGGTAGCATGTTGTGTACACTACCTTAACAATACTGTTTATCGATTTGCTCACTCTCCTGACAAAGAACCAGTGTCTCTTACGCATAATTGCGTAGAAGTCGTCCACTCTGTTCACGGCGAACATACCGGACGTGCTACACCGCCACGGCAGCCGTAACATCACACGAAACGCGTTGTTGTACTGTACTCTGAGTCTGTTGAACGATCGCTTCGTGTAAATGGTACCACAAGTGACTAGTGTAGACCGCCTGGCAACAGGCCCCAAACAGAGTAATTTTGACTTGGTCAGAGTAGTGAGCGAACCGACGTGCCAACATATTATTATTGCTTCGCATAGCAATGGCCCGTCCTTGTCTCTCGAGATCGTCGTCGTCCTTAAGTTTGTCTGTCAATATATGTCCGAGATACTTAAAACTATTGCCATTTTTAATTCAGTCCCATTGAGTCTAACGGGCGGCACTACATCAGGTCCCTTGCCGTACTTAAATGCCTACCATACAAAAAATATGCTTGGCGGAATCTTGGACTGCTAGGAGGCACGAGGATCGAGTGAAGGAAACTCCAAATATGATATAATTTATAGTATCTATTTTAGGTTTATGTTACAGCGTTGCGTGTTAATAAGGAAGAGAGCGTTGCTATGCTGCAAACAGCGTTGAAATGCCAACAATGCTACAAAAAATAGCCAACCAACAGGGAAACGCGGCGATCGTTTTCAGAACGATACCCCGGGCAACATTGTGTTGTGTCGAGGGCGGGCAATGTGTTTGTGATAAGTTTTGTTTTATTTTGTTTGTTTTAAGAATATGTGAATTACTGGCCAGCCCCCATGAATAACCAGCCACTAGGTACCTACATAATTGTAACAAATTATGCAGCGTGTGTTCATGAAAGGATTTGAAAGTCCCAAGAAGTTGCGTTTACGTAATTCAAATCTTTCTTATATTAAATTTTAATCTTTCTGTTTGATTTAGATTGTTTGATTTATCACTAGTCATAGCATAATATCACATGTATTGTACATATGTACAGTTAAGGAAATAGAATATTTATCACTTTTGGACCTTAAAGCACATAGAGTCCAAAAGTGCTAAACATTCAATTTCCTCGACCGTACATTTACAAACATGTACTCGTAGATATGTATTTCAATAGCAACGACGTGAAATTAATCATAAATCCTAATAATATTTTTTATTACTAAAAGTCAAGTAATAAAAATCGATCAGTCTTATCACCTCCACTTTATTTAAATAATCCATAACGTTATCAATTTTAATCACGCTAGTCATTAGTTACCTGCTTAAAATATCCATTTTGATTAGATAGGTACGTGGTACCTAAGTACGTGTGCACTTTGTTCGCCACTGGGTAACTTTGGTCTCACCTTAATGTTCCTACATAATAAAATAACACTTGATTTTTTGGAATTATTAATATACTTAAATATATATATATATATATGTATATATATTACAATACAAAGGTTTTTCAACTACGTAAACTCGGGTTAAATTAACCTAATCGAGGGTTACTTTGACCCGCATAAAAACCACACAGCAATGTCAAATAATAAAAGTACCAACGTGAGCAAAGCTGAAACTAAAAATAAGGTTATCAGTCCATTCCTAAACTCATAAAAAAGCGGAGGACCAAGTAATTCGTGAAAGTCAAAGTTACCCTCCAGGGTCAAAGTACCCCGGGTTTACTGTAAATAAAAATAAAATAAAAATAAATGTACTGTTTATTTTCAGATTGTGATTAAATTACATGGGTTACGTTTAGTATACAATCTTTAATATTTAAAATGTTTTACTAAACCTTTTTATCGTAATAACTTATTATATTTACTCGTATCTATATTACTACTGGGGGCCGTAATGAAAATTTTCTTAATTATGTTTTTAGTTTGTGCACGAGTAGGTTTACTCTCTACGTTATTTAAAATAATGTTGGGAAAGCTGTTTAACACACATAGTAGGTAGCTAGACCACTCACCTATTCACTCAAATATGCACTTGAGTTGCAGAGTGAAGAGCAAATCACAGAGCTAAAAAGGCATATTTTACGGCAGGTTAAGACAAAGTGTCGCGTTATTATTTAAATCGTTTCCTCAATTTGACTGGAAGACCCCCAACGAAACTTTCTGCGACGATTGCAGTGGGTTCTGGGGGTGGGTTCCTAACGGAGCAAGCGGCTGGCTCCACGGAGAACTTGTGTAGGACTGCTGCTAGACCAGCCATAGCTTGCATTTGACCCAGACGAGCTCCTAAAAACAATGGAAAGCATAATTATGAGTCACAGGTTACTAGCATTAATAACAACGTGAGAGATATTGGGTGTGTCTATACTAGTACAGTTTGGTGCATCAACAATCTTATTACTAATATTTACTAGTGGCTCCTGTGAGCTGTAAAACTCGCAAGCCTGCCTTTCATTCAATAATATATTTTTTAATTTTGAAAAACTGTATCGGCAAGTTAATTTTGTGTAATCATTCATTACACAAACTGTTCACCAATATTCACGAAAATCGGTTGACAAATGCGACCTGTAGAGACAAACAGGCGGACAGCCGGACATCCAGACATACGAAAGAGTTTTAGCCCAAGCTGAAATGGAGCACTTTGTTCGCTTCGCTCGCTCGTTTAAAAAAAATAAGTTGCCTGTATGTATAGTATCCCCCATCTGAGCGATTGATCCTATCAAGGTCTCGACAAAGTATTAAAGATTAAGTAAACTCAATATAACGGCCTCCGTAGCCCAGTGGGTAGTAACTCTACCTACGAAGCTGGAGGTCCCGGGTTCGAATCCCGGTCAGGGCATTTATTTGTGTATTTATCACGAATATTTGTTCCTGAGTTATGGATGTTATATATGTATATAAGTATCTATATGCATGTATCTATATGCATGTATCTATTATATATATCATCGCCTAGTACCCACAACACAAGCCTTACTGAGCTTACCGTGGGCCTAGGTTGATTTGTGTAAGATTGTCCCGTAATATTTATTTATTATTTATTAATACGCATTCATTTCCTGTAACTTTACGACAACACGTTTGTTGTGAACTACATAGTTAAAGAATGCCAGTCGGTATTAAAAAATCTCCGTTTGTAAAATATTTTGCTGTGTGCAATAAAGTTCCAATACTTACCAACACATGCCCTTGGCCCTTCTCCAAAAGGCATATATACATATTTCCTGTTCTGTTTGTTTTCTGGGTTGAACCTCTCTGGATCAAATATTTCTGGGTTTTCGAAATACTTTTCGTCCATGTGAATTGCTTGTATCGGTATCATAACTTTAACACCGTCATCTATAGTGAGGTTTATATCTGGAAAAGTATATGTTGGAGATCTGCACTCCCTCATTATGAACCCTACTGGAGGATACATCCTCATACCCTCGTTAAATGCCATTTCTAAATATGTCATTTCTTTAACAGCATCATAAGTGAGTTTATTATCATATTTCAGCAACACTCTATCAATTTCTTCTTGTACTTTAACTTGGCAATCAGAATTGAATGCCAATTGGTGTAGTAAATAACTTGAAGCGCTAGATGATGTCTCAAAACCTGCGCCAAAGAAAACAAAAACTTGTGCGACCATTAGGTCTTCATCTAGTGTCTTCCGAATAACTATCGGAGTACCATCAACATTCTTTTTCTCAATTGATTCCCCTACCATATCTCCTTGTTCTCTAAGTTCCAGTAATAAATCTATGAAATCGTTTTGGCCTGAAGGTTTGTAATTTCTTTGTTTCAAAACAGTCGTTACTAAATGTCGCATTGATTCTTCAATTTCTGGTGCTAATAAGTGTACATTTTTAAACGTCTCAGGGAACAGAAACTTGCTCACGCCTCTCAAGGCATCTTTTGGAGTTCTCTGAAATATCCTCTTACCAAGTTTTCGAAACTCTGAATTCTCCGAACCCAGCGAATCCATGTTAATTCCAAAACCACATGCTCCTATAAAATCAGTGGTGTATCTCGCCATGAGCTCTCGCATATCATAATAATCCAAGTGCGTCACCTCTTCTGCTAGATGTTGTAGTTTTTCTGCTCTTTCAGTAATTAAAGGAAACATTGCCTTTAATTTGCCTGTGCTGAATACTGGCGTAAACCTTTGTCGAAGTAAGCGCCATAAATCCCCCTCGGCAAAAAACAAGTTGTTCAGCAGTGGTTCTTTCACTGTCCTGTGAGGGTGCAATCCTCTTCCAAAAAAGTGTTCAAAGTCAGTGCTAACTATTCTTTTGGCAATTTCTGGATCCCTTATGACCAGCTCTGGACTAGTCGCTCTTTAGTAACCAACAACCTTCTCGTTTGGATATTTCTTGTACATTTCTGTTGCCAACATTGCCAAACTAGATTGCTGTGTAAATTGACGAAGATTATTCCCGATGAATGCAATGGGTTTGTCATGTTTTACACCTCGTATCTTCCAATAATTGAATGTCCAAGTGCCATATAAATATAAAGCCACTAAAAACGCCGCAAATAACACTATGAACAACACCATTTTTTGTAAACATTAAAAATATCTGAACAAAACAACCGTCATTCCCGGCAAGGACACGAATACTGACGAGCGCGAGTTTAAGTTTGGAGATAACACTTCAAAATGTGATTAGATGCATTTTTGTCATTAAAAACCGGTCAAGTACGAGTCTGACTCGCGCACCGAGGGTTCCGTACAAACTTTCATACACCATACCCGTCATGTCAGGACCCCATTATTCTTGGACAAACTTAAACAGCTCATAGTAGAAGTTACCGTTGCAAAGCGCCTTCTGCATTTTGGTACTAACAATTTACAACCTGGTATGTTTGTTTATCAGCCATAGTTTTTTATCACGCGTACTGATTTCGATTATTTATTTTTGATTTGAAAGAAGAGACTTTAACGATAATCTGATAGGAATTTTAAGATAAAAAATTTCATACAAAAGTAAGTCAATTACAAATTTAATTAAGAAATTAATTTTGATAGATAAAAAAATAAGCTAGACAGAGATATCGTTTTTTTTTCGTGTATTATTTATGTTACTCTTAATCATATGTAGGTAATTTTTTCGTAAACTTCGGAGATAAGGGGGGGGGGGGGTGGTATTTTTTTCTTCATTTTCCTTAAGAGGGCGCTCGTTTTTTGGTCAGGAATAAGCGAGAATGACGGATTTTTGACGTTGTAATTCTAAGAAACGGAGAGCTTTTTCTAGATCCTGATTACTTATTTGCATAGGTAAACTCCTCATATTGGTCCTAGCCGCCTCCAATTTACGAAGAACTGAATACTTTAACCGAAAATACCCGATTACCGACAGTAGTTTTCTGAAGAGAGCGCAGAGTCATAAGTTTGAGCCCCTAATACTCCATGATGTTATATGAGAACCTACTTGTTTTTTTCTATTTTCACTAGCGTAATATGTTGCCATTGCGCCTAGCCGCCTCGAATTTTCCTTATTCTGCACGTATATATATGTAAACTGTTCTCAATTACACCATATTTGTCAACAAAATCGTACTGAAAACTCAAGGATTTTCTCATTATTGTTGAATAATTTTTGTATTGAATCTTACACAACATTAAAGTTCATGCTTGTACCAACGAGATCCAGTCCAAAAAATATAACTTTTGTCAAAATTTATATTTATAAATAATTATTCAAAACTAGTATAAATTTACCGTCGCGCGGGAATATATCTCAGTACCGGCTGAATAGCCCTCCGAGACAGACGTGTAGTGTGTTTATTTGTGGCTATTCACGAAGCTAACCGGCCACTCTTCAGATAAAATAATATTATTTTGATCTCCCACTAGGCATAGTTGTTACCAACCTCGGGGTCAAACTATACTGGGGATACATTCGTGAGGCTAATCGAGACAAGTTATGAATTGCATAGCTGCCATATATGACGTAGTGTAGCGAAAAGGCTCAAACCCACCGGATACGTAACATTTAAAATTGAACCTTCTACCTAAAACAAAAGTCATACATTTCAATGGTGATGTCTTGTGGGTTGGATCCTTTTGTCTAAACTACGCGTTCTATAGTCAATTATTATTGTACGAGTGATCGTGATACTTGATAGATTTAATTTATTTACTTGTTACTATCAGTCCACCTTGTTAGTATGTATGGGAGTTTGGGTGAAATCTTCAAATTAGGTACAATTGCGTATCTTCGGTGACATAATATCATAGAGCTGGTCTGATGATGGAGTCGGAAGGTGGCCATAGCAACTCCTAAACTCAACAAGATAAAGCCATCGAATTTGGGCTCATTTATTTGGTCATGGCACGGCAAGACTTTGGTGCTGGATGATTTCCAGAGTCTGATGATGGAGCTATAAGGTGGTCATGGAACTCCTAAACTAAACTAGATAAATCCATCTAGTTTGAGCTTATCTGTTTTGTCTTGGTAAACACTTTGGTGATGGATGATTTCCAGGATCTGATGATGGAAGGTGGTCATGGGAACTCCTTAACTAAAATAGATAGACCTATCTTGTTTGGGTTTGTGTGATTTGTCTGTACAAGTACCCACGAACCAGCGACATAATATGCAGGGTTATTGAAAATAACAAGATGAATAAAAAACTTTTTAAAAAACAAGCTTATATGGCGTTTGTTAAGTACAGCACGATCCTACCTTGCATTTAGTAATTATTTTCGTTTATATATAATAATAACACACACCGGGGGTTTACACTGGAAAGGAAGATTTTTACGTGGTTTTATTACATTTCCGAGTCATCATCATCATCATCATCATCATATCAGCCGAAAGACGTTCACTGCTGGACATACGCCTCCCCCAAAGAGTGCCACAATGGCCGGTCCTGCGCCACCCTCATCCAGCGGACTCCCGCGACCTTTACCAGGTCATCAGTCAACCTTGCGGGGGGCCTACCCACGCTGTGCCTTCCGGTACGTGGTTGCCACTCGAGAACCTTTCCGCCCCAACGGCCATCGGTTCTACGTGCAATGTGCCCCGCCCACTGCCACTTAAGTTAAGCAATTCGGAGGGCTTTATCAGTTACCTTGGTTCTGCTGCGGATAGCCTCATTTCTGATGCGATCGCGCAGAGAAACTCCCAGCATAGCATAGCATAGGCTCAAAGTCACTCAAAGGGCAATGGAGAGCCATTGCCCTTTGAGTGACTTTGAGCCTTCTTATGAGGCCTTTAGTAAGCGACCACGTTTCCGTGCCATATGTCATCACTGGCAACACACACTGGTCAAAGACTTTCGTCTTGAGACACTGCGGAATATTGGACGAAAAGATGTGCCGTAGCTTCCCGAATGCTGCCCAGCCGAGTCGGATTCGACGATTGACCTTCCCTTCGACATTTCCGAGTATCACTCTTTATTTCGAAATAAAAGTTTAAAAAACCGGCCAAGTGCGAGTCGGACTCGCGCACGAAGGATACCGTACCATTATCTACATCTTTAAACGGCAAAAAAATTGTTGTATAGGAACCCCCTGTAGCCTAGTTAGTAACTTAGTGGTGACTCTGCCTACGAAGCTGGAGGTCCCGGGTTTGAATCCCGGTAAGGGCATTTATTTGTGTGATGAGCACAAATATTTGTTCCTGAGTCATGGATGTTTTCTATGTATTTAAGTATTTATTTATCTATGTAAGTATGTTTATCGTTGTCTAGTACCCATAGTACAAGCTTTGCTTAGTTTGGGGCAAGGTCGATTTGTGTAAGATTGTAAAAGAAAAAGAAACCGATAAAAACTAAAATAAAATAGTACATTACTTACCTAGGGCGGTTAAACAAAGAATGTCTCAGATCGCAGGTATTTGACGCCCGAGCCGAAGGCAAGGGCGATAAATATGCGCTCTGAGGCTTTCTTTATTACCGCCCGTGGTGAGTACAAAATTTTACGTCTCTATCTGGCCAGGAAGTGGGGTTTTCCGCACGCATAGCGTGCGGTAATTCCTACTTTATGGCCAGGTATGACGTAAATAAAATTATGTATTCTGTTTTTTAGTATTTTTTGTTATAAATAGCGACAACAGAAATACATCACATTTCAAATCTCTATCTATCACGGTTCATAAGATACAGCCTGGTGACAGACGGACAGACAGACGGACAGCGGAGTCTTAGTAATAGGGTCCCGTTTTACTCTTTGAGTACGGAATCCTAAAAAGTGACATAGGTTTTATGCTCAGAACATAAAAAAAGGGAGAAGTGCCGTACTGCTTAATTTCAACCAAAACCGATGTCCCCAGTTTTCTCCCACCGCAGCGCCCACAGGCACACACATTGAACCGTGTAAAAACAAAGACTCGGGCGTTGCCAGTGAGTCTACGGCAACATGCAAACAAGGGCTGTGATTGGCTTAAACGCACTACACTAGGGGGGCGACAAACGATAAAATTATGTTTTATCGACATTGATATTAAAATTAATATTATGTTAAGATATTGATGGGTAACAACTTCAACGACATGGTAAGTTTATGTGGTGGTATTTAAACTTCTAGCTACAAGTTTAAATAACACGGGTTGTTAACTTACCATAAATCGCAAAAGTAAAAAATATTGACGAATACCTACAGAGTAACATAAACGGCTTTTTATAAGTTCGTGTTCACATACATTTAAAACTCTGGTCACATCGATATTTTTGACCTGTAGGTACCAGACCGATCCGACTCGCATTTTGGCGCGAAATAATATGTCCATTACTCATATTACGAGATTTACGGCTAAGGGCGAGTATCCACCAAAGATGTGCGAAGATGTGTTACCATACATTTTACACCTAGGTTTCAAGCAAGCGAGGTGTCAAATATTCGAAAAGTGTACGGCTCTTATTAAGTGGTTGGAAACATTTTTCTTGAAAATGTTACGAACACATTAACTCTTCTCTGTACAGGAAACCAGTTAGGACCTCTGCCAGTAGCATCTATCCATTTTTTTAGTACCTACTCGGATTCTTTGGAAAACTGTAATAAGAAACCGAGATTTCTTCTTCAATTATCACATTTCAAATGAAAGTAAAAAATACTCATTTAAAATAAATTATTGGTAATAATATCACATTTAAAGTTGTTCTGAAGCCATTTGCAACTAAATTATATACTTGTACATACAATTTTAATATGTCTATTTACCGTTCATACTGCAACTTAGTGAAAATCTTATTAGTAGGTACCGTAAACATTTTGTAACTTTTAATCTTATTAGTATGTTATTAGTTACCTTTAAGATAGGCACCCAACCAAAACAAGTAATTAAATAAAATAAAACAGCGAAAGTAGTCGAAATAAAATAACTAGTATGATATCGTACTTCTATTTTATCGATTACACGTAAATTTGTAACTGCACTTTGGCACTGCTCTAGTTTGCGACGCCAAGCAGCGGCCGTACCACTAAAAAAATCAAGCATCGTCCATATCCATAGTGGTTTAATACATTGCGCCGTGGTTTACTGTATTGAACGTTCAATGTACAACGCATAGAACAAAAATATGCTTTTTCGTTCGATATGTTAGTTCGATCCCGAGAAATGATGCGGCGTTGCGTTTATTTATTAAAATATTAGTTTTTACTGACTTAAGTGAAAATACTAATACTCACATGTGGTGCGTGACTCCACCATTCATGTAGGTTTTAGTTTCATTCCTATTTTTGCATGTAACCACGCTACAATTCGGCATTTTGAGTAAACGTGGAAAAACATTTCAGATTCACGGCAAATTGCGACTAACATGCGGTGGGCAGTGACATGCCCATTTGGCCATGTCGCACCGACACGCGCCAAGCCCCCGTTTCATATCTATTCCTTTTTATCATCTGAGGTTTTAGGCTTTTGAATAAAATCACGCATTAATTAATTGTATTCTAGATAAAAAGCTGTGTTTGTATAATTTATAATTTTCAGTTCCTTTGGTAAGAAACGGACATAGCAATTTCTATGAAGGGCAGTTTTTTTTTACTGTCCATAACAAAAAAAAATTTCTTCAAGAAATGAATACGTAAGTACCCAGTAATTTCCTAGTAGTGGGTCTACTGGTATAATTTCACTACATTACTATATATAAATAAGACTCAGATAACATGCAAACTATTAATATCCGTAAAACAAATTATTATTCTTATTACTGACAACTTTAAAACTCGTTAGTTTATTTTATACTAAAAAAACGAAACTAAATATACTTTTTCATATCATAGTATTTTAATACAAATAGAAAACTTGTGCTCAAAAATCAAATACTTACTTTATTCAAGTTATCTAACTTCGCTAACATGATGTTCTAGAACATCATGTTAGCGAAGTAATACTTACCACTTTTTAGTGCAAGTATCAATATCGGTCACGGAGTGAATTCCAACGGTGCGCTATACAGATATTTGCATCGGCAAGCTCCGCGGTTAGTTCTATCCCGATCGCACTTACATATAGCTAGAAAGGGACGGCACCCGCGGCTGGTGCGATCTCGCTGTGCATGTGGGGGTTAGGTACGTGTGTGTGGGTGGTAGTAGTATTTACACACACAAACGCACTACGCGTGTCAAAATACCGAATTCTGAGCGAGCGCTTTTTTGAAGAGCACTCTTAATAAATCAAAATTTAACCACTGTAGAAAAAAAAACAGTTTTAGAAAGTGCAACTCAAGCCCTTTCATATGATAACCAATTTGATCTATTAGACTTTGATTTTTTAACTTTTTAACTTTCATATTCGTAATTTGCACAGTAAATAAAAATTTATATTTAAATTTTTCATTCTCCATACACGTGTCTTAACCTTCTTAACAGTTATTCTAAATTTCAAATTGATAGCTTAAGTAGTTCCTGAGATATCTAACGTTGTGACAGACGGACGGACAGACGCACAGAGTCGCACCATAAGGGTTCCTTTTTTACCTTTTTGGTCCGTACCAAATCCGTAACCCTAAAAAATAGGGGGGGGGGGGAGCAAGCAGATAACCGAGTTATTTTAGCGATATTTTGTTCAATGAAGAAATTCTCACAGTCTTATCGGAAATTTTCTATTTAGCTCAAAGGCGATAAAGGAGACCGGGGTTACGACGGTGCCCCGGGAACTCCTGGTGCCATGGGCCCAGCCGGCCCTCCTGGAGCTAAGTCCGAACCGGTGCAATACATTCCTGGGCCACCGGGCCCTCCCGGCCCGCCAGGGCAGCCTGGCGTTTCCCTCATCGGGCCCAAAGGAGAACCCGGCATGAGCGTTTATGAAGAACATCCGGTGCATGGCAATACGAAGTTCTTTGGACGACCACGTAAGTCTGTTTTTGTTTCTTGTTTAAAAATTATGGCCGGTGACTAAGTTTGTCGCATTTGCGCGAATATAACTGTCCTGTCCGCTGAATTTTGTTTGTTTTTCCATATACTGAGGCAACACAACACAAATATTTGGACAATTTATTATAGTTATCGAATCGCAACAATAAGGCAACACGTGAACTTTATAAACGAATTCTGACTATTTAGTGCATTAGTGTTTGTATGTTGTAGTCGCCGTTGTTAGCTGGTTTTGACATAATAAAAATGCTGAATTTAAACTCTTTTTCGGCCTAATTTTGATTCAAAAAGTAACATGTGAAGCAAACACAATAGCAACAGTGACAATAGTCCAATAATTATTTAATATTTGCCGTATTTCTAACATTATAAGTGTACTCGTAATTAATTACATAAATACGATATTTTACATGATGCTGATAGCGGTCAAGGCAAGTGCCCTTGACGAACTCAAGGCTCTACGGGAGTTGAAAGACCTCAAGGAAAAAGATCGCCACAGAGACGGTAAGTTGTTGGAATCATTCCCATACGTTTTATGTAACAGTGATGATATTATACGCATTAGTAATATGATACAACAATAATCAAAGTCAAATTATGTTTAATGAAATCGATCTAATGCTGTTGGCTTCGTTCGTCACTAGTTCACTACCTACTCACTAGGCAAAACCGGTCGTCTATTATATACTCGTAGGGTCGTAGGTACTTACCTACCTACGTTTTATATTTACTGTGAGTCAAAATGATCATTTTGAGCATCCGGTTTGCTTAAATGATATGCATGGCTGACAAAAATGATCAAACAGGAACAAATGTAATTTCTTACACATATTTGAGCATAATTAGAATTTTTAATTATTTGATTTATTGTTAACACATTCGTTGAGAATTCATTTAGGTATATACCGAAAACGAGATAATCTATTTATATTAAAGATTCCGATGATGCCAAAGAGTTATTTAGAATAGTTAAGGTTCTACTAGATCTTTAACATTTCACAAGTTTTTTTCTGTATGTTTCATTGTAGCATGCACGTAGCTTTTTCATCTTTTAGGTCTATGTGATGAATTTTTTGAGTATCAGCAGCGTATGAATTAGAATAGGTATATATCCAATCGGTGCACAGTATCATTATTTTTAACTTTTAATTTTAAGTCTGAATATTGTACGCTCAAAATTAGCAACTGTTGTTACTTTTTTAGGGATCCTTACTCAAAGAGTAAAACGGGACCCTATTACTAAGACTCCGCTATCCGTCCGTCCGTCTTTCTGTCACTAGGCTGTATCTCACTGATACCGTGATAGTTCCAGCTGAAATTTTCACAAATGATGTATTTCTGTTGTCGTTATAACAACAAATACTAAAAACACAGAATAAAATAGTTTTTTATTGATAATGGTACGGAACCCTTCGTGCGCGAGTTGACTCGCACTTGGCCGGTTTTGTATATTTTAACACCTGTATGTACACAGTTTACAATGAATAAATATTAATACTTTACTTTACTTACTTTCGTAGCCAGAAAAATAATTTCTCACAAGTAATTAACTGGTTACGTGGTGTTGGTTTCGTAGGCGGCCGAATGGATGCTAGATATGAGGTTGAGTAGAACGAGGTACTTACAATATTACGTCTACTTTATAGCACAACCGGTATATGGGCAACGAACAGAAGAGGCGAGTCCGAGTCATACTGTGCCCGGCGCGGCTGTTTTCCAAACCACAGAAGAAATGATGAGGGTACGTTTCCACGTTTTTTCTTTGAATATATTTTTTGACGCAGAAGTCAATCACAGATAAAATAACAGTGGCTGACTGTGTCCCAGGTTGAAATCGACGTTCAACGTGATAACCCCTACACCACCGAATCACTTTGTGGGCCACAACCATATAACATTATATGTACTATACAACTTTATTTATATGTTGCTTCAAGAAGCTATCATATACAAGTTCTAAAAAGAAGGTGCCAAATAAGACCGACACAATTCTTGCAACTTGACAACGCTGATAAAAAGAAATATGCGATAGTCGTCCAGTTTGCTTTTAAGGTGAGGCATCTTAGGCACGCCGAAGCATAGCCCTCCGAATCGCTAAACTTAAGTGGCAGTGGGCAGAGCACATTACACGTAGAACCGATGGCTGTTGGGGCGGAAAGGTTCTAGAGTAGCAACCACGTACCAAAAGGCGCGGTGTGGGTAGGCCTTGTGGGGGACTGATGACCTGGTAAAGGTCGCGGGAGTCCCCTGGATGCGGGTGGCCCAGGGCCGGTCACTTTGGCACTCTTTGGAGGAAGCCTACGTCCAGCAATGGACGTCTTTCGGCTGAATGATGATGATTATAATCTTAGGCAAAGAACCTTCAACATTCAGGCACGATGCAAATTACTTAAATATTTTACACAGACGTAAAATTGTAAGATTTGGGCGTGATAAAGGCTGTAGGTAGCTCTGTATACCACTGCGCGTTATGGAACCCTTTACGAGCAAGTGTAATGAAAAAATCCTTGTTATACAGTTAGCATCATCGAGCCCAGTGGGCGCATTGGCGTACGTCACAGAGGAGCAAGCTCTCTTCGTCAAAGTGAACTCTGGCTGGCAGTACGTTCTAGTAAGTACTCCAATTCTTTATTAGTAAAAAAATATCATGGCAGTCACGCGAAATGTTTCGCAGGTAAACATAAAGTGTGTCAACGTTTAAAAGGAAGGATTTTTTTTGTTGAACCTTAGTTACCTTTCCTTTTGTTTCTTTTAGATATTTGTGCTGGTTAACATGTTAATTAATAGCAAGTTGTTTATAAATTTAATTTCCCCTGGTTGGGTACTTTAAACTATCTAACAGCTGTTAGTAGAATAAATAAATATAAATAAATAATAAATAATTAAATATTTTTCGGACAATCTTACACATATCGACCTAGTCCCAAACTAAGCAAAGCTTGTACTATGGGTACTAGACGACGATATACATACTTATATAGAGAAATACATACTTAAATACATAGAAAACACCCATGACTCAGGAACAAATATTCGTGCTCATCACACAAATAAATGCCCTTACCGGGATTCGAACCCAGGACCTCTTGCTTCGTAGGCAGGGTCGCTATCAACTAGGCTAAAGCGGTCGTCAATTATTCAAGTATACTTACCCTTATTGCCCTCATAATATACACCGTGGCCGTGAATAACCCGAAAGATTTAAACCACGTATTTTTGACGACAGTACGAGTAAATAATGTTGTATCAACATGGGTCTAATTATGTGTCTTAATTAAATTACTATTTCAGTACAAATTAAATCTTATTAATTGCCCGCTTCTTTGTGAACAACTCTTTAGTTGAGAAACTCAAGTTGAAGAACAGAGAGCGAGCATAACACTTCACGAATCGCTCCGAAATCATACGACGAACGGCGAATGCCGTGACTCGTGTTCCATGACAAGAAGTGTCAAGTTATGCTCAAGCCTTTAGGGTGTGTTAGACTGGAGATTTTTTAACTTTTGATTTGTTTCAAATAATTAATATCTCCTTAATTATGAGTTTTTGGACTATATGTTACATAACTTTATATACTCTAATTAGGCTCTAGTATCGTTAGCTTAAATCTTTCGGGTTATTCACGGCCACGGTGTATATGTGACGCCAAGCCATTGATATTACGCTGCAATTTCCATCTATTAAGATACGCATTTATGTTTGTGCCGTTGCCAGACAAAGAATGAATTACTTTGGTAACGGCTATTCGCAACCAAAGGAATTCAAGGTGCTCCCGGTGAACCGCATCATTCGTTTTGTGGAAATGATTGAGCAATCCAGGAAGCAGGCATAAAGCAGAGGGCAAATGTACAAAATAGTCCACTGGGTCGAAGTGCATCCGAAAGGGCCCTCACCTAGGTAAGATAAGATGTTTGTGCCGTTCATCCAGGCCCGAGTGTACAGCTTAGCTGCAGAGAAACGTAACCCTTCCAGCATGAGCGCAGCAGGAAAGTTCACATTTCTTTGCAGTGGACTGTACAGTACAAGCTTTGCTTAGCTTAGATCGATTTGAGTGAGACTGCCCCTAACCATTCATTTAATTTTCTAGCTGGGCTCACTAGTGACACAGTCGCCCCAAGCCCCAGCGACGCCTGCGCCCGCGCCGTTGCCGATGCCAGCGGCCAGTCTCGTGCACGAGACACCCTTGTCCAACTCCATCCATAGCCCGGCTGACGTTCCTGACGGACCTCGAGTAAGTAATTTATATTACTATAAAGAAATAAACTTTCAACACTAGTAGGTGGTTTTTGACCTCCAAAACTATGAACATCACTCTTGTTATATCAATGATAAGTCGATGTTTATAGGCAGATATAGCGTAGGTATTGTTGAATATTTTATTTAAGAAGTACTACCTAGGGTTCAAGCTGAGCCCAAACAATCAACAAGACTGTCAAATCCAGTCAAGCTGCTCCAAGGCAAATCAAAAAACACTTTCTCGGCTATACATAAACTCGTTTAAAATGCAAATTATTTAAATATTCACTTACAATGCTATGTTTTTTGTAATATCTTTAGCTTCGGATGGCAGCCCTGAGCGAGCCAATGTCCGGCAACATGCACGGCGTACGCCGAGCCGACTACTCGTGCTACCGGCAGGCGAGGCGCGCTGGCCTGAGGGGTACCTTCAGGGCCTTCCTTACTAGCAGGTACGAATGCTGGAAACCTATACAATGCCGAAGAATATTATTCAACCGCGAGTCTGGGAACAGTTGTCAGTATAAACATGGACGTATTAATAAAGAATCTGATCTGAATCTGAATGGCAAAACTGTCACCTACAATTCCATATTCTAAGGGCGGCTTAATTGTATACGAGTAGAGTAGCTGCTGGACTTCTGTGATAATACGAGTATAATCTTACAGAGTTTGGTTTCATTATTTTCATCACACTTGCTCATAAATGGTGTTATTCCTTGCCTGTACACAGAAGGACAATCGCCTAAATTGTTCCCGCGGGAAAAAATGGCCCCAAGGGAAGTTATGCGCTTGTGTGTGATCTGATTGGTTAAGCAAATCTGGACGGCAAGAATTCTGCTCTGTGATTGGTTGGAAAAAAAATTGGGCAGGCCGTGTCCTGCAAGAACCACTTGCTCCATGCTCTGTGATTGGTTGAAATATTGAAGCTCCGCCCTCCACTCGCACTGATCTAGAAGTGAAGTTGTCAATTTCGTCAACATTTGATTGATGCGCTTGTATAAAACATAGGTTTTTCTGTATTTTGTGGTTATTTATTTCCTCGCAAATGTGATGAAAAACATTGTGTATAACACAGACGTAAGAATATTGCAAACTCGAGTCATCAAAAGCCCTTCACCTTGCGGCGTCGGGCTCCTGCTAGACTCTCGTTTGCAATATTCCTCATACGTCCCTTGTTAAACAATGTACTATTTTATCTTTTGTTTTCACACAATAACAATTCTTCTTTAGCATAAAGAAAATTAGCACTGCATTTTTTCTGTGGACAGTGCCACAGTTAACCGCTATTTCACCAAATTTTTGGTATAACTTATAATCCGTATAAACGGTGTCTTCCCGTATAAACGGTGTCTTCTCTTAAATAATTTTATGCGGCAAAAAAAGATATTATCTGTATAGGCACGTAAGCTCTTAATTATTGAGCACAGCACCCTTAGCGTGGGATTGAAGTGAGTCGCGTCTACTATCGACGCTACCGCCTATCGTCAAGATTTAGTATGAAAAGTCTATCCGCCCCTGGTGGTCACTCATAGAACTAAAAATCTAAACTGTAACGTGAGGCACTTAAACATTACTTAATTCGCGATCGACTTCACGTTCGTTCACGATTTTTCAATATTCAACCTTATATCACTAGCATTTATCGTTTTTTTTTTTTTTTTTTTTTTTTTTTTGCAGTGCCAATGACGATTATTATAATTATTTGTTCAGAAAACCAACAGCGATACAAAGTATGTAACTTATAATATAATACACAGTAGTATGGCCAATTACAGGTTTACCTAGATAACTTGATATGTAAAGTTGACAGTTGAACGGACTAAATTTTTAAAGTTTTAATTTAAATGTTTGTCGGTTATGACATTACAGAATACGCGCATCGCGACGTCGACAGTGTCGACTGTCGATACAATATGGCGGCACGGGGGCCATTTATTTGCATTTTTAAATACAAAATACGCGACAATCCGAATTTTGCGGATATATGTTGTCAATTCAAAACCCTTATTTTTGTAAGTTCTTTAATTTGAGATAAATTTCGATCGGATCTACGGTAACTCTTGACGGAATAATACGATATCACGGGCCATTTTGCAAGTGAAATAGTAAACTACAGTCGCGACGGTATTCTTCGATTCGAAATGTCTCACACTACCGATTGGTAGTACGAATCGAACGTTAAATTACGCATCGAAAACTAAACGCAAAGTGCCTAACGTTTTGCAGTTGGTTTCGTAGTCCAACGGCAGTGTGAGTTACAAGTTTGACGGGTCGAATCGAAGAATACCGTAGCGAGATCGAAATCTATTCGAAGCGCGTTTATTCGATCTCGTATTAGTTACGTAACGTTAGGTTACGATTGTATCTCACAATAAGGGTACAGGAAAGACAACTTTTGTTTTTTTGACTCTGTGTAAAAACGTGCTAACTTGGAAAAGTTGAAATACCCTGACATTTTCATTTCACAGTTCAATATCTCAAAATTGGCTAAGCCGATTTTGTTTAAACGTAGCTACGAACCATCACGGTCACGTCAGCTTTCGGAAACAACAGACCGCATTAAAATCGGTCACTTTATTTAGGAGCAACGATGACAGACAGACACGTCAAACTTATAACACCCCTCTTTTAGCGTCGTGGGTTAATAAGTTGTCTTGCTCCTCAACAGATCAACGAACCTTGACGCAACAGTTCGCTTCGCCGATCACCATCTGCCGGTGGTGAACACCCGTGGAGACGTGCTCTTTAAATCCTTTGCTAGCATCTTCGATGGCAACGGTGGCATCTTGGCTGGCGCGTCCAGAATATACAGCTTCGATGGGAAAAACCTGATGACGGATCCACATTGGTAATTTTTTGCTTCGCCGATCACCATCTGCCGGTGGTGAACACCCGTGGAGACGTGTTCTTCAAATCCTATGCTAGCATCTTCGATGGCAACGGTGGCATCTAGGCAGGCGCGTCCAGAATATACAGCTTCGATGGGAAAAACCTGATGACGGATCCACATTGGTAATTTTTTGCTTCGCCGATCACCATCTGCCGGTGGTGAACACCCGTGGAGACGTGTTCTTCAAATCCTATGCTAGCATCTTCGATGGCAACGGTGGCATCTAGGCAGGCGCGTCCAGAATATACAGCTTCGATGGGAAAAACCTGATGACGGATCCACATTGGTATTTTTTTGAGATTACGTAAGCAATTAATTAATAATGAGCATGCCATGTAGTCACTCTGAAATTTAAGATAATGCAGATACCCATTAGGTGTTGAAAAAAAACATAGTAGTTTTTTCCAGCGACTTCGTCCGAGTGGAACTATATCACTTTTACCCCCTTAGTCAGACAAATAGACAGACAGTATAACTTTCGCATTTAGTGTTAGTACATATGGATAAAAAATAATACGTCCGAAAATCTCCTTGAACTTACATGCAAATATTGCAAATTAAATAATTTGAATGCTTTTATGACGCTTTTATTTGTAGGGTTTTTTTGACATTGTTAACCTCTTTTTTATGCGCATTTTTCTACGCATGGTGTTACGCATTTTCTCAGAAACTCCTGGCTAACGGGGTGAATAGCAATGTGTTCAAGAAATTGTTGATAGACCTATTTGTTATTTCTCTCGAAACTTCTAGGCCTCACAAGCTGATCTGGCACGGGTCACACGCGAGCGGTGAGCGGGCACTGGACGCGTTCTGTGATGAATGGACTTCACACGACCCTCACAGCTCGGGCCTGGCCGCTTCCCTGTATTCTCATAAGCTACTGTCTCAAGAAAGGTGAGAGGGATGATGGACTGATTCTTGCGTAATATTTCAAACGGCCTTAAACGAACAATCCTAGCAAAGTTTGTACCAATTTTAGTACATTAATGAAAGCATACTTTTATTTTTATTTTTTGTAAGGTTTTTTTTGATACCTACTTTATAAAGCAAACTGTGCGGCATATCGTCTTGGAGTGTCCACTAACCAAATACGATGGTCCAGCAGAAGATTAAAAAAAAATGTACGAGTGCAGCTGCTAACTACCTGGCAGAATGTAAATTTAAATTATAAAAACAGTGTATTTTAATAGCCATACTATCGTATGGCTATTAAAATACACTGTTTTTACACAGTTTGCAAAATAAATAAGCGTACCCTTTTTTTACTTTTTCTTTATATAAACTTTATTTCTAGATTTGAGAATTTAGGTTGTTGTACAGTCGACGCCAAAAATATGTTTACAGTTTTCGCCTTATTACAATGGAATAAGGTGCAAAAGTGTAAACATATTTTTGGCATCGACTGTACTTAGGTACTAATACTTGCTTAGTCCACGTACAAATATGTAAAGTTTTAAAAATGCTCAAATTAATGATTTGGCACGAACAGGGCAATTGTAAAAGATGGATGAATGGCTTGAAACATGTTGCATAAATCTCAAGAAAAATATTATTTTGAACTGTCTACTAGATGCTTTTTGCCGCCTGTCTAATTGAAAGACTAACATTGAAAAAATGGTCATAAATGTCTTTTTGTTTCAGGTATTCCTGTAATAACCACTTTATAGTCCTCTGCGTAGAGGTGTCATCCAAAAACATACGAAACAAGAGAGATACGTCCAGGTAATTAAACTGAAGACTTTATATTATTATTAATTAATAACACACGTCGTGGCGAAACGAAACTTAAATTGATATAAATGATTTTTATTCTGCAAGTATAGCACTTTCACAAGTCAAAAATCTACTGGCGTATATAACTTAACCTATTCAATTTATTTTCTTTACAGATTCAATTTAACCAATTTACTAGACGACGAAGATTACCTCTACAATGCGGAAGAATACCAGCAGCTGCTAAACGAAATATTTGCTCAACCTTTCATAGAAAACTAGGCTGCATTTTAGTTTTCTCACCTAGAAAATGCCTGCAGGGTCAGGCTCAAATATACCCTCCGAGCCCGAATTAAAGCGGTTTTTACAACGACCAGGAGGAAGGTTATTTGAAATGTTATTTTAAACGAGATTATTCGGATCAAGTGGTGTAACTAAAGTTTGTGTTCGTACGAGATTCCTATTAAATTAAGCTTAATACGCGACTTGCTACCATATTCATTGTAAGCTTAGTTAAGTGGACACATTATTAGTGTTGTTGCTGTCTGTACATCCGTATTTTTATATACTTAGGTACGTTAGTTTGAAGTACAAGCTTGTCATGCTTCTGGTATTTAAGACTTTGTTAATGAATTACCCAATTTTTGGAATGGCTTAAATTTGGTCGAAGCTAAACGCCGGTCGAAGGAAACTCCGAGTATCTTTTTTGGCACCCAGTGTGACAGATAGCGTCGATATCAGTGATTTTTAACCCCAGCTTCAATATTTATTACTTTACTTATGGCCGTATTCATAAACGTTCTGCAAGCCTATTTTAACCAAAGTGCCGTTAAAATTCGTTTGTCTTTATCTGTCACTTTAACATTTGTGTTCGTAGGGACAAAGCACATTTTATTTAGCAGATGCATTTTATGTTTTATGAATAAGGAAGGGGGTTAGTTTCTTTTTTGTCCATTCAGTTTTTCAGACCTGGATAAGGATGCGGCAGTCCGCTGGATGCGGGTGGTGCAAGACAGATCACTTTGGCACTCTTTGGGGAGGCCTATGTCCAGCAGTGGACGTATTTCAGTTGAAATGATGATGATGACTGATTTTACGAAATTATTAAAAAAAACCGGCAAAGTGCGAGTCGGACTCGCGCACGAAGGGTTCCGTATCATTATCTATAAAAAAAACTATTTTATTCTGTGTTTTTAGTATTTGTTGTTATAGCGGCAACAGAAATACATCATCTGTGAAAATTTCAGCTGGAACTATCACATAGTATCACGAGATACAGCCTGGTGACAGACAGACGGATGGACGGACGGACGGACGGACGGACAGCAGAATCTTAGTAATAGGGTCCCGTTTTACTCTTTGAGTACGGAACCCTAAAAAAAGACCGGCTCACGAGTTCTACAGGTCTGCACCTGTGTGTTTTTGTGTGTCAGTGTGTGGCATCGTAGCTCCCATACGGATGAGCTCACCAAGCCGCAAACGCAACGCATATCAGATGACAACTCTATTCCTAGAGCCGTTAGAGCGTGTCAAATATTTTTGCGGCCTTTGATCCATCATGTATTGATGCCGGTGACTATACAGATATAGTGCATCATTGTTTTCCATCGTATTCTCTCGGAAACATTCGTATTTGTCATGCTACTTCAGTCAACCTCAGTACTTGTACTGTACCGACTGAAATAGCAAGAAATAATTTAAATTTCCGTGAAACTACGATGGAAAACAATTATGCACTGTAGTGCAGTAAGTGAAGTAAGTTGGTACATCTGTAGATGTGTTGTCTGTACGAAATTTCCTGTTTATAAATGGCCCGGCACATCTGACAGCTGAGACACGTTTAGGTTTCCATTGACGGCGCGAAACTGAGGCAAGTTGGTGCAATTGACTCAGTTTTAGTGTGCCCTTTGTGGAGCGCTTATAACCTAATCTACCAGTGGCGGAGCGCCCATACAAGCCGATTCCCACCAATATATATTATTATTTATTACCAAACTAGTAAATCATCAAAAAACAGCCCTTTTATTTGGCTCCGGGTTGTCCAGTGAAAATTCTTACGCGCCGCCACTGCTATCTACTTACCTACCTCTTTTTAAGGTTCCGTACTCAACGAGGCCTTTACTCGTAACGAGGTCCACTCATTAGATTAAGTTTAAGTTAATTACATAAATAAATAGCATTAAATATTTAGCGGATAAGAACATAGAGTTTGATAATGTAACTTTTAGCTGATGAGACGGAATAAAGGGCTTTTTATTACTCAAAGAGTAAAACGGGACCCTATTTACTAAGACTTCGCTGTCCGTCCGTCCGTCTGTCTGTCACCAGGCTGTATCTCAAGAACCGTGATAGCTAGAGAGTTGAAATTTTTACAGATTATGTATTTCTGTTGCCGCTATAACAACGAATACTAAAAACAAAATATAATAAATATTTTTATTGATAATGGTACGGAACCCTTCGTGCGCGAGTCCGACTCGCACTTGGCCGGTTTTTTTATATTCCATCATTGGATGAACTGATCTGAGTTTTTCTATAATCGAAAATCTTGTCCGTTTAGATGTTTCTGAGCATGTTTGACTTGTCAGGGTTTTTTTTTTAATTATATAGTTGTCTATTAAGGTGGTTCGATTGCCATACAAAACGTTATTTGACATTCGTAGGCTAACGGCGTGATATTTTAAGAAACTTATGTAATAAACTTTCATCAATTGGCTTCCCATTTGCGCCAAATTCCCCCTTTGGCGCAAATGGGAAGCCAATTGATGAAAGTTTATTACATAAGTTTCTTAAAATATCACGCCGTTAGCCTGCGAATGTCAAATAACGCTTTGTATGGCAATCGAACCACCTTAATACAGTCAGTTTCCCCTCATGTTATGTATAATGGTGAGTGATAGAAAATTAGAGTGAAAGAAAATGTCTGTAAAAGAGGGATGGAATAAAACGAAAAAACAACTATGACATCACTACATACAATAATATATGTATTCAATCAAAAACGACCATGTTGCAACTTAAGTTTTTTTTGCTAAATAAGACTGTAAATATTTTATATTACTTATTAATTTAGGCATAAGTTTTTTCTACAATAAAGTTACGTCCAAGGTATTATATTTGTAACAATAATTTATCAAGTAGGACAATTTATGTAGATTTTAGATTATTGTTTTAAATCCAAAGATTGCGTTTTGTATTATTTATAATTAAAATGACCTGTTAACATTGCTAGTAAGTATCGCAACTTATTTCTATTCTAGAAGATAATTTGACTGAGTACGAAAAAAACTGACTCAATTTTATTACCACCTAACTACCTAGTTATTTTATAGTTGTCTTATTATGAAAATTCTTCAATGAAATCGTAATATTTAGTGCCATGCTTCTGGCTTTTGATATAAAAATACAATAACACTTAATTTTCGCCAGTCTAGCATGATCGCGTATATGTTGAACGTAAAACATTCGCCCTTCACTAACAATTATTTAACTGCGAAAGGGAAACATGCTTTATGTCGGAACATAAACACGATTAGTAGAAGATACAGCTATAAAATGTGTGCAGAGATAATTATGCTCTAGATAATGTTGTGTTACTAGGTATGTAGTGATACTTTATTTAAATGTGCAATTTAATGGTTGATTGGAACAAAATTATAATACGTTATCTTTATAATATAGATAATTATCATATGTAATTATAAATTTAATTTACTAGTCGAAATATTCAGTACGAGTCTTTATAATTGTATATACATAGGTAACTGAATTCATTATATTTAATTGCCTAAATAATTAATACCCTTATTGGATTCATAAAAGTTTCTAAGCTATTTTAGTTTTTCCGTATTATAATTATAATGTCATATTAATAATTAAGGCACTTTTATTTGTTTAAATCGTCTTCTTTTTTTTAATTTCATTTAGTAACAAATATACTTAATATGATCATGACATCAATTTATATTAAGTTTCTGTCAAAATATAAATTTTTGGTAACTACCGGCTTTTATAAAATATTGCCAACTGTACTTTTCGGTATACTACCGTCATCAACTACTTATTGAGACAATTCTAACGAGCCTAAACTTAATGGGGTTACGTCGGTTAAGTACTGAATGGGAATTCAGTACTAAACCGACGGCCACCTTCTTTCTCCATCATCAGATCAATTACCGAGATATCGCGTTTTAACAAACACAAAAAATACAGTCGAATTGAGAACCTCCTCCTTTTTTCAAGTCGGTTAAAAATGCAAACATAAGAAGTTTGACCCGAAGAAGATTTAAGAGAAACATAAACGCCTACACCCTTTTACTAGGCAAACCTACATTTCATTACTTATATAATTACGTAGGTTACTCTTTACATACCAATAGCATTTAATATTATGAAATATTTCCGTGTACGCTTTTTACATTGATTGGAGTTTTTCTGTAATATACAAACGATTGTATGTTTACAAGTAGCATAAGGCAAATAAATGTTTTCACTGCCGTAAAATAAACTTTAATTTAACCTTAGATTATCTACCACATTTCCTTGACCAGAAATTACAAAACGGCCGTAGCCATCAAATGAGCATCTATTATTAATTAGGCTTGAATCGCACTGACGCAGCAGAATAATAGTAAACTTGACTGTTAATATCAAGTTTACAATTTTTTTTTTGACCACCGCTGCAAACGTCACTCTTGCGTTACTGTGATTCAGGCCGTAAAGTGTCTGCTAGACGGCCGCCAACACGCCCCTCATACCGAGCGACCTTGGTCGGCACCGACCGCTGTAGTATGACATTTTACTGCAAACAACTGTCTACACGGTCGGTGCGGACCAAGGTCGCTCGGTCGGAGGGGCGTGTTGGCGGCCGTCTAGCAGACACTTTAGCCTTTAGTAAATTTGACAGGTAATGACAAGTTTTCTATTGACTACCGAGGCCAGGCCGCGCCAGTATGTGAGGCCCCCTGGCCACGACTTTGGTCTTAAGCGACCAGCGTTTTATTTCTGTTCATTGCGCGTGATCCCAACTAACCACAGTGCGTTGCGCGTCTCGACCGCGCAATGAACAGATAAAACGCTGGTCGCAGGTCAAGTCGTGGCCAAGGCGTTAAGCGTCTCACAGATTGGCGTGGTCTTCGGTGGCGTAAATTAAATAGTAAATTTGACATTAGCTGTCAAGTTTACCGCCTTTTAGTTTGATTATGTTTGTTTACCGCCACCGCACGCCACGCCAGTGTTTCATGCCTTACTCGGCGGCGAGTATTTTGGGAAGGGAGGTGACAAATTTTCCATATAATGGGCTACTTTACTAAAAAAAAAAAATTTGTCGGTCAGTTAGATTATCAAAAAATATTGGACACGTATTTTTTATTTTGTCAATAAAACATAAACATATGAAGATATACTCAGCCCGCTAAAGTTTCGCGTGATGTCGCATTTACGGTAGATACACTTTTTAGCATAATGTGACGTCACGCGGAACTTTAACTTCTTTAACTTTCGCGTGACGTCGCATTTACGGTAGATACACTTTTTAGCATAATGTGACGTCACGCGGAACTTTAACTTCTTTAACTTTAACTTCTTTAACTTTCGCGTGACGTCGCATTTACGGTAGATACACTTTTTAGCATAATGTGACGTCACGCGGAACTTTAACTTCTTTAACTTTAACTTCTTTAACTTTCGCGTGACGTCGCATTTACGGTAGATACACATTTTAGCATAATGTGACGTCACGCGGAACTTTAATGGGCCATATCTTCATGTATTTTTGTTTAAATAAAAAAATAAAAAATAGGTAAACTACGGACTAAATTGAATTAAATATTACGGGACAAATAAATAAATATTACGGGACAATCTTTACACAAATCAACCTAGGCCCACGGTAAGCTCAATAAGGCTTGTGTTGTGAATTATATTTTTTCCCCAGGAAAGTACTCAATTGCGTGTTAATATGTACGAATTGAAAGCTTATTCCCAAACCTAAGGCGGTCTAATAATAGGTACAACTTTACAAATCTTGCAATAAACAATTTCATCATGCATTTCACAAAACAAGTCCAGTAGGTCAATCACGTAACGCATTGTACGCGCGTCTGACAGTAAAATCACAATCTAACTGTCATTTTTCCATATGAAATTGACATTTAGACCTTACAGACGCGCGTAAGAAAAGTTACGTGATCGACCCACAGGTAGCACGATATGTTTTATCGTCACGTTTCACGGCGAAAATGTACTGCAACGTCACAACGATAAAAACCTATCGTGCTAGGGCCGCAAGTCAAAATAAACACTAGGTACTGAAAATAGTTATTTGCGTTGCCAGTAATAACGTATCCCTTATTCAAACAAACGCAGAATCCTTCGAATGAAATCCTATTTACATCCTCAAATATATTCACTGGAAATGCAGACTAGTTTTTCTATAAGCGCCAGTATCAAAGCCTTTGTGAGGTTGATTTGTGCCTCACTTACCTCACTCGTACCTGCGGCTGGCGGGTTAATTGATTCCTAGCTCGGGCACCTTATTCTGTGAAACTGAACGAGAAGGGAGTTAGTCCACTGATGCCTCGATCGAACATACGCCTTTACTGAAAGACAGGCAGAACTGTATTCTAGCACTGACAGGTTATTACATAAGTTCTAAGCTTTGATGTCAAATTACGATCGTTATGTTATTAATCGGAATCTTAGGCATGCCTTAGCTTTGATGCGTGAACCCGATAAATTTAAATGTCCGAAAACAATCGTTTCTATTGAATTCTATTGAATATTGAAGGTCAGATGGAAATACCTGGATAAGCTTTTACCCCCAACCTGTAGGTACTATGGATTGAGAAACATTAAAAATAGCTTCAATAAAATCATGCTTCGAGTAGGTATATAACTACTATCCCGGAACGAAAAATAGGAACATTGTAGTCCATGTTTTCCTGTTCGCCTGCTAAAACCGAGGAAATGATTGCGTACGTGTAGGTAGCTTACAGTGGGTAGACGCCCACATTGTAAACTATTCCAATGAAAATTCTGTTTGCAGATTACATATTTATTATTGTGATATATGTAATTCATAAAACTTTTCAGATTCAACGAGAAAATAATAGTGCTTATTTTAATGTTTGTATGATATAGGTAGGTACCAAGGTACACGAAACGGTTATCTTTACTTACTATAATTACATTTTATGGTAACCCGAGAACATATTTCGTTTTAACTTAACTGTATAGGTACATTTTAAACATTTCTACCCAGCACGTACCAGGTATGAAACTACGAGCTTTCCTCTATTAGGCTATAAAAAGGTTCCGATTTTATTAGTCTTTATCTAGATCTCGATAAATCCGACAAAGCATTTTACCGTGCTCTGGGGAGCTGTAATCTTCATCTAAACTACGAGAGGGAGTAACAAAGCCCAGGTATAACAAAGTAAAGTTTTTTTCATCGCACTTGCTCGTAAAGGGTGTATTAAAGGTAAGTTTATAGAGCAGCTATAGTCGATTTACTTCCCGTGGGAGTTATGGATTTATAACTCCCGCGGGAGTTATGAGCTTGTGTGTGATCTGATTGGTTAAAAACAAATCAAACAAATTGGTTGGCAAATCTAGTTGGCCGCGCGTCACAAGAATTCTTCTCTGTGATTGGTTGAAAAAAATCTAGCAGGCCATGGGGCGCTACGCCCCGCCCCCTCGCCCTCCACTCGCAAATTACTCTTACGCCCCTCGTTAAACAATGTACTATTAAAAGTCATGAGTGATTGGCGCGCTACATAAATGGACTGGACTGGTGCCTTTAATTTAATATTCAAACTGGCCTAAATTTTAATATTCCTATTATTTCTTTAAATTAACTGTATGTGTGCTATTAACTTTGTAATTAGTAAAATTAAACTAATATTACTAACAATAATGATCCAAGTTGATCTCTAAATAAAAATGAATGCAATTGAATAAATTAAGTTCTGGGATTCCGTTTATAAAGTACCTAAATGATTGAACGAGCGAGCGTCATACTCATACTCGCATTTCTCAACCGATTCTTGTGAAATTTTGTGAGCAGGTTCTATAATTATATAGCTCTTTTATGGCTATTCAGTCTTCCGAAATTTAAAATAAAATGTTTCGTAGAAAAGACAGGCTTGCGAGTTCTAAGTGCAGCTCAAAGATCCACTTGTTTAAGTTTCATTGATGTGCCACTGAGGCCGACGAATGTTTAATATGGCGCCGGCAGCGGCCTTGTCAAACTTCAGATTTTAGCGAACACTGCTCACGAATACAGACGGTTTGGCCCTAAGGCCGAGTTGCACCAACGTACCAACGATTACAGGGCGACGTTAAATATGGCACCGGTAGCTGTTATTCCATATAAACATGTCAAGCTTGCCATTCATTCAGAAGATCAAAACGAACACTGCACTGCAGACGGTTTGGTGCAACTCAGCCAGCTCAGTTGGTGCGTATAACATAGCAAGTGACTGTTTATTTATACGCACCGAGTACTCGGCCGAGAGCAAAGACTACAATATACATACTGAGATAGACAGGCAACTCGACCAAATTGAGAAGGCATTTAATGCTTGCGTATACAGGCGCCATCTCTTCTGCGGTAGTAACAACTTTTCTTTGAATGTACAAAACATACAAAAAGTGCGTCGGTCGTAGGGATCGAACCCCGGATCATCGACTCCAAATACCACCATCTGTACCCCTACCATACCATCTGTACCCATACCGTACCATTCACATAAAACATAAAAACGGTATAGACAGGTTAGCTGAAGTGAGTTCCTCAACTTTAATTGGTGAGCAGCCCTGCTATTCTGTAACTTATTTTAACCTCCCTCACCGTTTACCCACAAATTATTTAATTTTAATTAGGCGTGCCGGGTGAGTGCCAAGGGTAATTCTGAGATCCTTGAGGAATCGACGGAAGTCCTAAAATATTATCGGCTCACATACAGTGATTTGGATTTTTTTCTCTAATAATCAACGCATTTGCTCTCGGAAACGTTACTTGCAAAAGAAAGTCGGTTAAAACTTTGTTTTTAAAGTAAATTATTCCTCCGCCTTGATATAGTCCGGGAAGTGATTGTAATATTTTACTGCTGCATAATGAGGGATTTTACGAAACATTTCTAGTTTAGGTCCAGGTAGTTCAAGTTTATATTTCAGTCTCTTATTTGGCAGCATTTTGAACAGGTGCATGTTTTTCCGTACATACATACCAAGTTCTAATACATATGTATAGACATGGTAGAGTTAGTATACAGTGCTTAACGAAATGTGGCTAACAAGTTTCCCAAGCTTTTATGACTTTAGGTAAGACTTATTTGCTACTGTTATCCTGTATGACAAATTAACATGAACTTCCCGTATCTAGACTTTATAGACTATGGACAAATATGTTATGTACTACTTCATCAACATCATCATATCAGCCACAACAAAACTTCCACATCTGGACATAGGCCTCCCTCAAAGAGTGCCTCAATAACTGGTCCTGCGCCACCCGCATCTAGCGGACTCCCGTGACCTTTACCAGGTTATCAGTCCACCTTGTGGGGGGTCTACCCGCGCTGCTCCTTCCGGTACGTGTTCGCCACTCAAGAACTTTTCCGCCCCAATGGACATCGGTTCTACGTGCAATGTGGCCCCACTGACACTTAATTTTAGCGATCCGGAAGGCTATATCGGTTCCTTGGTTCTGCCACGGATAGCCTCATTTCTGATGAGATCACGCAGATAAACTCCCAGTATAAATGACTTAGTGCCTTCTTATGAGGCCCATAGTAAGCGACCATAACTACTTAGCATTATTTAATCTGGTGTTAGGGGTAATTGGACTGCTTGAGGATTTGCCTGCGCTTACTTGACAAATCCTAATCTCAACAAAGTCTGATTTCCCGTTCGGGTCGCAAAGTCAGGTAGCAGTCGCTTTGGTCAGATGGCAAAAACTAGTACCTACACCGTACCTTAAAGACTAACATATATATCAATATAGACTTATTTATAACTTATGACTACAAAACACACTACATATTGACGTGATTGTGGTAACTAACTTTTTTTTCAGTGGAATGATGTGAGAAATGCACTTGGATGAAATTATAGTAACATAATTTACCGCTTATCCATTTTACAAGCTTTTATTTACTTTCACCTGTCCCGTTGCCTGTCTGTCTGTAATCAAATCTTGCAAGTTAAATTTGACCCACTTCCCGGTTTCCGATTGAGCTGAAATTTTGCATGCATATGCAATATTATGATAACATGGAGCTGATCTGATGCTGGATCTGGAAGGTGGCCATAGGAACTCCGCAATAAAACGACAAAACCCCATCGAGTTTGGGCTCGTTACAATCGTCTCAATGAGTAGTTGATGATGGTATGCAGAAAAGTACAGTCGTCAATAAAAGCTTGTACCAAAAATGAAATTTTTGACAGAAACTTGATATATAAAGGCAGTAACAAATTAGCACCCGTCTGATCAACAAGCAGGTGCCACCACGCAATCTATGGAACAACAACACATATCGTTGCCAATCTTTAATTGATTTAGGCGGTCATCACTCTGCCACAGCATCCCGTTGTGACGTGCGAAGCTGCGTACAAATTTTGCCGGACGGAGATGCGGTGCAGTGTGAAGTACCGTGCGTAATTTATAGACAAACAGTGGTACCGAATTTATAGACAGCCGTCGTCGCTACGCACACTGCAGCGGGATGCCGCGGTAGTGTGATGTGATGACCGCCACGGTTCGCGGCGTCAATAATTCAATATCAAGAGACAAATGCTGGTCTCTCGGTCAACACAGTACGTCCTCGGAACTGGCGGCGACCTAACATTGGATGGACTTAAAACGGTTACACACGGCGACTTTTTGCAGCGATTTATTTATCGTATGGCGCTTACACAACTGGTACATATATTATGTATTCGTATCGAATGTGGCTGATATACACTGGCCTGCAAAAGAAGGTACTTATAAATAATAAATAAATAAATAATAATAAAATAATAAAAAAACTTATAACACTCATAAACGTGACGATAACTAAAACTGTTATACCTTCTTTTGCAGACCAGTATAGTTCCAGTATGCGCTGCGAGGTTCAGAAGGAACAGTGCAGTTGCCGAGTTAGTTGTTCTTTTAGCACCGATACAAACGGGCGACTGCTATAATATCACAACACTTATACCAGCCATTGATCACCCTGCTGGTCGATTACGTGACGTATTGTACGCGCGTCAGGTACTAAATGTAAATTTTTGTATGGGAAAATGACAGTTTAATTGTCCTTAACGTTACGTGTTTACCCTTCTGCATTGGTACTGTATCGCGTTTGTAAGTATTTGTAAAGTCATAGTAGTTTCAATATCACATAAATTCTTTTAGCTGAGCTCAGGTGTTCATCGCAGACCGCGACCTTTACCAATCGAACAGAAAAGTTTTCGCATTAAAGTAAGAGGCGACTTCGTCTGCGAAAAAGGAATTTTATTCCTCGTTGCAATGTTGCTGAGTCCATTAAAAAGTAAAATTTGATTGCGTCTGTGGAACTAGAAACTTAATAAAAAGTTATCAGAGAGAAATGGGCAGGAGAGTGATAAAAGATGAAGCAGTTTTATCACAAGTCGTTTGGAGTAAAATCAGTTTAAGCAACGAAATTTGCTAGTTTAATTTTGTATGTACCGAAGCTAAAGCCTCCGGCGGAGACTTGTAAATTATAAATACCACCATTTTCAACAGTTTAAGCAGCAAATGTTTTTAACTGCTATTGTGTTTTCCTTTATTTCATATCTTGTTGTTTTCTTTTATACACCGTGCCCCTTAATAACCCGAAAGATTTAAACCACGTATTTTTGACGACAATACGAGTAAATAATGTTATATCAACATGGGTCTAATTATGTGTCTTAATTAAATTAGTATTTCAGTATAAATTAAATCATATTAATTGCCCGCTTCTTTGTGAACAAGTATTTAGTTGAGAAACTCAAGTTGAAGAACAGAGAGCGAGCATAACACTTCACGAATCGCTCCGAAATCATACGACGAACGGCGAATGCCGTGACTTGTGTTCCATGACAAGAAGTGTCAAGTTATGCCCAAGCCTTTAGGGTGTGTTAGACTGGAGATTTTTTAACTTTTGATTTGTTTTAAATAATTAATATCTCCTTAATTATGAGTTATTGGGCTATATGTTACATAACTTTATACTCTAATTAGGCTCTAGTATCTTTAGCTTAAATCTTTCGGGTTATTCACGGGCACGGTGTATACAGTTTGTAGTAATATTTTTCTTTAAGTAGACAGTTATATTTTATGAGTATAGGTAATAACTATTCCGCTTTGACACGATAAACAGAAACTCAATTACCTGCTATCTCCGTTTATAAAACAAACGAAGTTCATCGAAAACTAAATTTCTCGATCTCATTAATCGCTAAAGCCAAGGCTGAAGTCGTGACTGAAAACAATCAACACCATCGAATCGCTCAACTAATCCCGTAATCTGCCTAATTACGGGCATGGGGACTGGGCACAGTCGGGTTCACCAGTTTTATTGGATCACATATAGGTATATAACTCAGATTGGCTTGAAGAGCAACTTGGCATTTTATGGGGATAGATTGTAAAGCTGGACATCGCCGTTTGTCCCTGTGACAAATAGACGCATGTAATATTTTTACTACTTTCACGGCCGGAGTTGTCTTAACATTAATTGGCGCGTCATTTGTTTTTGTGTAAAGTATCCAGCATTATTATTTGCCACAACCACAACAAAGCGGGCATAATTATATGACACGACTTTTTCCAGGGCCGTTAGAACGTGTCAGATTTTTGGTGACATTGCGGATTTATGCTAGTGACTGTACCAACGTTGAATTTTGACCGTTCCATTTGAATGGCGCGTTGCCGTATCGCTGTGGCTTTCCATCCGTTTATTACCCAACGGGCCGCACTAACTATTTTTTAACCTTTTCCAGGCTGGCAGTTGAAAAGTGACAATCAAGTGTGTCTTATTCATTGACATTAAGATACATGTTTGACAGGCAGTATGTGGTCGACAACGCCTCTGCATAAAAAGGGGTCAACTACTAATTTTTCATTCATGAACCGATTTGGGCGCGACGCTACTCTATTCGACTTGCTGGGGTAGTCGTGAGTAGTCCCGCTATTCTATAATCTGTTTTAACTGAGGTTAGGTGAGGTACCTTACCCGTCACTCACAAATATATCTTGACGCCACGATTCGTAGTAACTAAGCGTAATCAGAGGTCTAATCGTTAGGCGTGACGGGTGAGGTGATGCGAATGAGCGCATTCTGAATAACAGCCCAGCTTTTAAGAAAGAAAGAAAGAAAGAAAGAAAACATTTATTCGTGGACAAAACAATGGGTGTAAAAAACAAAACACAGAAACAAATAGCAGGGTCCACGAAAAGGCTCCGACTCAGCATGGTGCTAACCTAGAAGGCCAGCCGCAGCGCTGGTCTTCCGTCGGAACATTTACATGAGTTACCTCCTGGAAGGCAACACAAAACAAATACCTACGCTAAACATAATATATCTTAAAACTATTCCAAATCCGACGCCAGAGTGGCACGGCAGATTGCATCGTGTGAACGCGTCGCCAAACTGTGTGTCAGTGTCACTGTCAACTTTTATTTCAGATAGTGAATATATGGTGAAATATACGTAGATACAGAAACTGAATACTTAGTTAAAAGTACATTTGTGATACAGGAAGAAAACTAAGAACGAATACAGTTTGGTGCAAAATTAAATATTGAACGTCACAAGCTCAACTGTACATACATAAAACGACTGCTTTCTGTACGGTCATTACTCGGGTGACGAACGGCAGTGCCAAGAATTCACACAATCTAAACATGATAGATAACACAATTATTATGCGAACCAGATGCTGTGCGGATTTATTTATATGCAGATGGGACATGGGTGTAAAAAAGTATTGTGAAATTCCCAACTCGCACTGAGCCAGCGTGGGCGCTACCTCCGATTCCCTTTTATCCGTGAGAGACATATTCCCATCACTGGGAGGATGAAATTGTTAACCTAGGTATAAAAATGATCAGTTGCATCAGCCCCTACATCACCAACTACACAATTGTCACCTGACAATGACAATTCTATTTTTATTGCTGGCCAGACGAGTAAAGGCGATTGTCGAGAAGCATCGTTACCTTTATCGACACAGCAACTGTACATGGTCGCGAAGCGGGATTGTTGAGCCACTTAATTGACACTGCATCGTATTTAATTAGGTAATGCGAATCGGTCCGTGCTCAACATACAAGTATAACATATGATCAAACGAGCTTCGCAAGCGAAGTTCGATCAATATTTTATGACTCGCTTCATTGGAAGATATCATTAACAGTTTACATTATTGTAGTTTATTTAATCTACTAGCAACATTTTGCAAGCTTATTTTAGAGATATAAAAAAAATAAGTATTAAATTTAATTCACTACTCTCCACCATGACCGGTCGCGCCATTGCCGTCAGTCCTCATTAAGTTAAGAGATAGTTTAATGCGAAACTTTCCTGAAAATGGGTTTTATGGGAGGGAGGGAAATTATATCTTCCAATGAAGTGAGTCATATAATATTGATCGAACTTCGCTTGCGAAGCTCGTTTGATCATATATTAATATTTCCTCGCTTCATTGTTCGATATAATTAACAGTTTACATTATTGTAGCTGTTTAGAGATAAAGTTTTGCATGTATGATATTAAAGACCAATTTCTTATGAACAAATTTTATTTTCAGTCTTTAATTACATCATTTATTTATGATTACATACAATAATTACATAATTAATGTTATTTAATTGACTGGAAAACAATCAGTATTTCCATAACGATCAATCAACTAATTCATAATCAGGTTGATTACACACTGATCTCGCAAATATACCATCGTCAATTATCGGACGATTGTAAAATCTTGCGAATGTTTTAGAGATAGAAGACCAGCCGGCCGACTTTCTGATAAGGTCGATATTTACCCCTGCTGAAGCGGCTGTGGATGTGGCAGCATGTCTCGTGCTATGAGCACTGAACGTTGCCACATCCACACCACTCTCTGCCAGAACCTGTTTTATCCACCTGCTTATTGACTGTGCTGTCGCGTCCCTATGAGGACGCTTCACAGTTATTAAGAGGTGTTCAGAGTTCTGAAGTCTTTTATCACTCGTTAAAGACAGATAGTCTCTGAGAGCCGTAGCTGCACAAATTTATTTATTTATTTAATTTTATTATATACAGCAACTATTTTAACAAGTTGACCTAATGCAATAGCGCCTTAAAATTAATTTAACCTAATTATTATATTTGCACAAGACACACAGACATACTTTAACAAATTCGGACATTAAACAATAAAAAAGATCACCTTGGTCAGCCACTAGATTTAGTGTGTGTACGGCCCGACTGAGAGGCGCTTTACAAAGCAAGTTGGTTCTGCCGCTCGGCTCCGCCAGCAGCCGCGGCCGCCGCCGCCGCCCCGCGTACCCGTCCGGCACACCCAAACATAACTGCTGCAATATACCCGGGTTGCAGATACCACCCCGTAGAACTCGAACAAGGTAGCATGCCAGTGACAAATCTCTACGCGTTTCCAATCTATTGTAGCCTACCATGCCTATGACGAAGTTTGTAGGATACATCAACGGATAGAAAGGGTAGACTCCATACAGTTTCCAGTACCGATACCTGGTAAACTTATTTTGTATCCTTTCTAACATGAGGATATACTTTTTTTTTAATGTGGTGCCCATATTGCAGTATTGCACTCTAATTGGCTTCTCACCAGAGCATTATACAGCGCTGAAACGGCTTGAATGTTTTTAAAGCTCGCTGCTCGCCGAAGTACGAAACCGAGGATTCTAAATGCCTTTTTATAAATTCCAACTATGTGGTCCCTGAAAGTCAAGTCTTTATTAAAGAGTACCCCTAGGTCTTTCACGGAGTCCACTTTAGCTAGCGGGGCTCCTGCTACCACATAGTTGTAAATGAGGGGTGTTTTTGCCCGGTATCGAACAATGAAGCGAGGAAATATTAATCGATCAAGCCTTCGCACTACAAGGCTAAATGAAGACAAGTGGCGAGTGGCTCATCAATCCCGCTTCGCGACTGTACGCCGCATCGTCAGAATCAGATGACAATAGAATAGGGGCCTGATATCTGATATACTTGAAATATTTGACTGCAACTACATTGTAAGTGTTTAGAACACTGTTGCAACACCTATGCCGCTATAATCAGCCTCTACAACACAACCTCCGAGTTAAATTAGTTTGTGATGCTATGAGTAAACAAGTTATGTGTACTAGGATATGACTCTGTCTTTGTGTTTCATGTGGATAGTAACTTGTAGGTTGCGAAGTTAGTTCCCCTTGGCGAATTATGCTTCAACTAAATAACTAACACTGATTCGTTATGCTTATGGGTCACTGTCTAATGTCGTCTGGTTAGCTATATAATGTTACCTCATCATCATCATCATAATATCAGACTAAAGAAGTCCACCTTGTGGGGGGATCTGCCCACGTTGCGCCTGCTAGCCACTCGAGAACCTTCCCGCCCAAACGGCCATCGGTTCTACGTATAATGTGCCCCACCCACTGCCACTTAAGTTTAACAATGGGAGGGATATATCGGTTACCTTCGATCTGCTGCGGATAGCTTATTTCTGATGCGATCACGCAGAGAAACTCCCAGCATATGCCATGCCCTTTGGATGACTATTAATGACACCCTGCCTAACTCCTATTTCCTATATATATGTGTGTGTGTGTAATATTACCTACTATCCTGTCTAGCATATTTTTTTGGTTACGAGCCAGATAAAGCAAAGGCCAGTATAATCAACATTTTCTTTTTGCGCCTTCGGAATAAAGAGAACTTTGATTTGATTGCTCTTTCCAGTATTTTCCGGAGAAGCGTTGTAAGTAGATGTTTAATACGCTCATATTTACATCGCTACTCTTTGTGAAAATTATTCTCCTTATCTTTTTTAGGTACAATTTCACCCTTACTTTTTTTTTAGTTATAAGCGAAATATCGTTTGATATTTACCAGTGGCTTTTTGGTGAAAAAAAACATCCTGAGGAAACCGGTTTAATCTCAATAAGGTCAAATTTTTTCTCTGGTTTGAAAGTTCAGATGGCATTCGCTGTAATGCCAAATCTTGGGATTGGGTGCCAAAACGGACCCCTGGCTCTTTTAGGACACAACTGGGAATAACGCTAGGAGGATGGTGATCTTTTATTTTAATTACTCCCAGTAACACAATTTTTTTGAGATATTTACAAAATCACATCGTTTAATTTACGATATAAACAGTGCACCTAACCATTGGTCATAAACTACAATGATCAGTTGTGCTCCTCAAGCTGAACTACTCATGATCTACAAGTTTTTGTTAAATCGTAGTTCCTTTATATATCTACCATTTTAATGTATATAAGTGACAGTCATCCAATGGTACAATTGATATCGTCAAATGATGCTGACGATGAGTTATTTTCAATTTCATTTGATTATAATAGTCATTTAACACGCCGGATGCGGCTGGCGCAGGACCGCGGCCATTATGGCACTTTTTGGAGGAGGCATAATATTATGTCCAGCAGTGGACTTTTTTTAGCTGATATGATGGCGATGACTATACCTAGATATTTTTCTAGCACGAACGACTTATTGTAAGTGATTGACAAAATAAAAACATCGACAGTCCTGTTATCGATAAGTACCACTTCAACGTGATAGAGGTAATACAAAGACAAATTTATTTAGGGTAATAGGGTGTGTTAGAAAATAGATAATAATAACAAAACTATCAATATATTTATATTTTACATGTTTCAGAAAACAATTTGGAATACTTTCGTAACTTTCTTTCTTCGTGTCACTGAAATAATTATCCCATAAGTCACTCATTTATTTATTACGGCGCGGCGTCTAGGTAGGTAGCCGATATAAGTCTGTTGTTGTAATGTAGTCTTGTCGTTGAAGTAGTATGTACTTATCGATAACAGGATTGTCGATATTTTTATTGTGGCAAGCACTAAACAAATGTTGTTCCTGCTAGAAAAATATAGGCTAGGTATAGCGATGACTCATATTTAAATGAGAGACTAATTATTTCAAGAAATTCATTCCGTAAAGTACTAAAATGAAGAAACTGCAGTCGCTAATCTTCTCCGGGTAGTTAAATTTTAATTTCTGCAAGGGAAGGCGTAGCGCCGTCCTCAAAGCA